>OY751105.1:4064432-14064432 GCA_963564075.1 Eupithecia subfuscata
CCGAGTAGGTAGGTACCTAACAAAAATACAAAACATTTTTAATTGCCCTTAAACATAATAAGTAAAATTCTAAATGCAAAGCTACACGCTATTTCCAATCTCTTGCAATAACGTATATTGCAAAAGATTGCAAATAGCCGAAGATGGCTTGGATAATGATCTGTCGCCGACGTTATCACCATAGATCTAAGTAAAATTCTGTAGATGCAGTCCGTTTTCCCAGTTCCCAACAAATGGCCTGGGTTGTGTTACAATACAACTAAACGCAAAGACACGCTATTTCCAATCTTTTGCAATATACCTACCAAATGAACAACAAATATGGAAAGACGTAGCTAGACCGAAATGCGACCGTCAATACAATACCCACGCGAAACACGAACGCTGACGGCACCGGTCCTACTTTGACTGAGGTGGGTGGAGCTAATTTGAGCCACTTTCGAGAAGCTAGTACCTACCCAATCTCCCAAATTTTACTTACATCGATGTGCTCAAAGTAGGTAGGTACCTAACTTATAAAAGTACAAAACAGAAAAAATCAAATGATGATAAGGTTGCACATGGGGCGGCCTTACCGTTATTGATAGCTTATTTAAATCCTTTCTTCATTACGGCCATGAAATTCTGTTACGACATAATTAAATCACGTCAAGTCCAAGATTCGTCAGCATCGCTTGAGAAGGTCCAGGTGGCTGATTCACTATCGATTGCTGTCGATATTGTAATTTGCTATCACGTTTTTGGTCAATAATTTACTAACGCACAGTTAAGGCTTGGCCAAACCAACGTGTTCAGCTCGCGTCCGCGGTGGCGTGCGCGGTGGCGGTCAGTTGTTGTCTATGAACTTGTAGCGACGTGTTCACATCGATGCGTCCTCTGATTGGTCGCGGCGTCCGGTGCAGCGTCTGCACGCGGCGGTGGCATTCAGATCGGGCTTGTTACGTTAGGACGCTGCACGCAGCTATTTATTTGTTCGAAGAACTATGTTGTTTAGTTTTAGTAGTAGTCAATGACGTGACTCCAGCCTGGTGAACGCAAGAACAAACGCGACGGTGTATACGACTTTTGCACGCGCAGTATCGCCACCGCGCACGCCACCGCGGACGCGAGCTGAACGCGTTGGTTTGGCCAAGCCTTTACCGCGGCAGCAATCGTTACAGACTCACCAGTTGGCTGACTCATGGCATTTGCAGGTTTTTGTGTTGGTAAACGTTTGACCGGAAATTGTATAAAATACTTACTAAATGCAGTAAACGTTTATGAAAAGTTTGACACGATATAGCATTGCGGTTATCAACATCGCATCGCAATCGTGACCAAAGAACGGTCACAATTGCTATCATTAGGTAAACGAATGGGTTTGAAATTGTTGTATGGAGGGTGGAGGGTTTTTGAAAATCGCAGCTCACAATAATAGTTATAATATTTATACAAAGGACACATATACAAATAAAAAATATCTTATGACATTATGTCATAAAGCGTAAGGTTTCTAAGATATTCACAGATGAAAATAACTAGAGCTCTAATAATAAATAATCATGCTTTTTTCTTCATATATTTGAAATCTTGTAAGTAGACGGTGACAGCAATCACACTAATATTATAAATGCGAAAGTTTGGATGGATGGATAAATGGATGGATGGATGGATGAATGTTTGTGACCTCTTCAAGCCAAAAGTACTGAACGGATCAGGTTGAAATTTTGCATACAGGTAAGTCTTACCCTGAAATCAAACATAGACAACTTTTTATCCCATAAATCAGTTTCCATGCGATAGAAATAACCTCAAAACGTTTCCATGGAAACAACTCGTGCGAAGCCGCGGGCAGAAGCTAGTTTACAATAACGACAGTAATCAATCGTGAATCAACCCATCGAGCCTTCCAGAACAGAGTACTAGCCCGCAGGTGGGTTCAGGGACTTAATTTCATGGCTCAACAGTTCCACGGACAATCCAACTTTATCTTAGAATCCCCATTTTCCTACTCAGATTACCTTATTTTCATTTAAGGCGCATATCTGGCCCAAATCAGCGCCACCGCCTACTTTATCTTATTAATAAGTTAAAAGGAATTTTCAAAAACCGATTTTGTAGTTTGTGATACCTATCATACGCAAATTTTAAATGCCTCTGTAAAAGTTTTGTATTGTACAGTGTAGGCAGAGGGATGCCTTAAAGTAAGGTTTTTTAACCGATTTTTCAAAGTACGTTCTCCATTCGAGTGTTTTTTTATTCGCCGTTGACGCATTATTTTTAGGGGATGGATCCAAGAGAATACTTAGGAACTAAGTTAATGAATTAGGAATTAATTAGCATCATAGAAGGAAAAGTAGAAGGAAGGCGAGAAAGACCAAGAATTAACTATGTGAGTCAGATCAAGGAGAAAGTCGCTGTCATGTCGCTGGAATGAGAAAAGTGGAGGAAATTGCATAATCACCTACAGGAGCTTGGCTCTATTATTTCTAACAATAAGACGAAATAAGATACTGAAAATAACTTCAAAATTAAAACGACCTCTGACGACCTCTGTGGCGCAGCGGGCGAAGGTCTGCCTGCGACGCACGAGGTTACGGGTTCGATTCCCGCCTCGGGACAAATGTTTGTACGATCTGCAGATATTTGTCCAGGGCGTTCTGGAGGTTTTCTATGTATAATAAAAATATCTATCTATGTAGTGTATTGTATTAAGTATATCAATTATCTAGTACCCATAACACAAGCTCTGCTTAACTTGGGGTTACATAATGCTGTGTGAATTGTCCGGCATTATTTATTTATTTATTATTTAAAAGATACATCAGTTATTTTTGGATAATCTTCACAACCACTTGAACGAACGATGTATGGTACCGCGGTCAGGTCCCATTGAAGATAAAACTTCTCCGAGAATTTTCATTCAATACACAAAATCAAAAATCAAAAACTCTTTATTTCCATAAATACAATAAATGTACACTTAGAAAAGGTCAGAATATAAAACTAAACACTGGCACGGAAATAAAGTGATATTTTTGATTTCTGTCGCTTCGATATGTAGACTAAAGTAAAGAAGCGACGAAGAAACCTTTAGCCTGTTATTTGTTATTTTTCGAGTTGTAGCAAAACCCGTCCCAAGCTTTTTTATCCTCTAGATAATCTGATATTTTATAGTAAGCCTTTTTGCACAGCAAGGATTTGACAATTTGTTTGAATTTATTTACTGATAATTTTTGCAACTCACTAAGAGTTTTGTTGTAGAAGCGTATACATTGCCCTTTAATAGATACATATTTTATTTTGTGTAGCCTACTTGTGGGCACAGCGAGTTTATGTTTATTTCACAAAATCTTTTCACCAAAATAGGTAACGAGAAAGCAATCCCTTGAACAGACAATCATTTATGACGTGAACTCACGAGTAAACTTGAATGGGGCGCTACGATACCGTCCCATTGTGCTCCGTCAATAGATTTATTGTGTACGCACCTTTACAATAACGCGAAATGATGGAGACTTTTCAACGGAATGGTAATGTAGGCTCGTTAGTAAATCAATATGCTTTTGTGGGTAAATAGGTTGAATACCTTAAGGTTGTAGGATAAACGCATCACTACCGCACAGCACCTAAGTATTCAAATTGATTCAAAGATATTAAAGTCAAACAAGGTATAAATATAAATAATGTCCTCGCGTAATGGCCATGTATCGTTATATTGAGATATATATATATTATAATACACCTGTTCCTATCCTTAAATATTATGTATAATTAAGGATAGGAACAGGTGTATCCTTTTGTGTCACTATAAAAAAAATTCGGCCCGCTCCGGGCCTTATAATGCTTCGCAGGTTAACCTACAAAATTATTTTATTTTATTTTTTATTTCTTTTCAAGACAGACAGTACATAGATCTATAACGAGATACAATTAAAATTTTCTTAGACCAGTAAAGTCTCCACTATAAACAAATTTACACATAAAAACTGGTGAACAGACTTATCAAACTAACATATCGTGTGAACATTTTCTTGTTTAGGTAAAGGAAAGTGCAAAATAATAAATTGAAATAAGTTATGTTAATACTCTTTTTGTTGTTTGTTTGTTGAAATTTATTATGTTTATATTTTTGTACCTGTGTCCTACCCTGTGTCCAAATAAATGTTTTTTCTATTCTATTACTTTTACAGCATCAAATAACAGACATCACGCGCTAAGCGAGCTTCCCGAAACCAAGCCATTTGTTATTTTAGTATCTGAGAACTCACCTGCATGCGTTCCCACAAATTTACACACTTGCTACATAGAAACTATGCACATAATCTGCAGCCGTAGATTGCAGCATTGCATTTTCATTGTGGTTCGTCCGGTCTAGTATTATAATATCTGTGGTCCGGTATAATCGTCATTTGCCAAGTACATACCCTGCCGACTCAGCGATGACGGCTTTCCCTCAGCGTGGCCTGCCGCGACCGCGATCACGTCATTCTACGCTTGGTACTTACATAGACCGAGAGTAGCTTCGTTACTTTTAACTAAGAATAATTTTGCTATAAGAACTTTGTAAAAGTTTAAACTTAATAAATAGTTTAAAAGTTATTGGTTTATTTTAAACCGTCGTCTGTGGCCTCCGTAATTCGCTATGCAATCAGAGAACGTAAAAATAAACAGACTTACGCAATATAACTAACCAAGTCACTTACCCTCCAACCTTAAGTACAGCACATACACAAATTATTGAGGAATATTGTTACTACCTAAATATTTTTTCATCCCAATATTTTTAAATAGGTGGCTAAATATTGGAAAGATACCAGTAAGTTTTTAACTTTGCTTCCCTGCACAAAATTCCGTGTACGTTTCCCTTCCTCAGCTATTTAGATTATCGAGAACTCTAGTCTTTGTGTAAATCTTTATCGAGACGATTTTTCCGTGCAAAAGCTTACGTGAATCCGAAAAAGCTCCGCTTAACCTAATTGGTGCAAGAAATACCGTGAAGTTACGGATATTTCCCGTGCCGAAAGCACGAAAATTACCGGAACAGTGCGAAAGAGGAGCTGCTGCAACTGTGAATGCAATTTGTTGAATGTAATGACCGTCGACTGCTTCTCAATTGACAATGGTGGTAACGTGGTAAGTGAATGCAGGATAAAGTCGGATAAGTTCATTCGGCTTTTTTGACGTGACAACGTCTTATAATTCGATAGAGCCGGCTGCACGCACGAAAAAACATGACTCATGGGCGTTACCTCGCTCTGAGGCGTTACCTCGCTCTGAGGCGTTACCTCGCTCTGAGGCGTTACCTCGCTCTGAGGCGTTACCTCGATCTGAGGCGTTCCATGTAAGGCTTGAAGTGCAAGCGAGAGCGCGGAACGAGCGACTAAGAAGCACAATCGGCCTTTGCGTTCGGCAGCGTTCGACATCGATGCGTCTGCGTGGACAGCTGCTATACTATAGTACATTTACATGTTTTGATCGAGTATCAAATGCTACCATTCCATCAGTATTTTCTTAAGACGTTGTCACGTTCAACTATCGTCAGTAAACCGACTTTACAGACAACCAATTTTTTTTTACCCGCGATGTTGTCGATTTTTTTCGAGCGCATCTATGTGGTTGGCTGGGTGGGACTCTTTAAAATATTTAAGGTTACAAACCATAAATATTTTTACGATCTGTAGATTTTTTTCCGTGTGTTCTGGGTATTTTCTATGCCTCATAAAATATCGAAGTATATATAGGATACACCTTTCACAAAACTGTATGCTCGGCTACGGCCCGCACAAGCGTGTTTTTGTATGCAATTCATTTATTTATAGCGACGCGTGACCCGAGAGCTGGTAACTATCTAACGCAGCGCATCAGCATTGCCACACTGCAGCGGGGCAAATGCAGGCAACATCTTGGGGACGCTTCCGACTGGTATTGATATGGATAAGTTGAGCTACCTATATAATTTGTTTGCAACAGTCTACAGTAAGCTCAATTGCTTCAATTGATAATACCAGTTCTAATGTGTTTCTATTATTTGATTTTAATTATTTTTGTTAATAAAGGCATAATTGTTTTATATGGACCAGAAACAATATTCAATAATTGCTTCCGGCTTTTCTCCTTCATGTTATTACCATTTAGCCGGACAACCTGCGGACAATAGTAATTGCAAAACAATTGTTCCGCCATGGGCCGGGAAATTGTAATGAAGTCCGAAATCGAATTAAATTGCTACAATGCCATGTTAGTGGGTTTCATTCACTTTTTTGTTGGGGAAAACGATTTATTTTTTACCTGAGCTATTACAGCTGCAAGAGCTATTGTAACCGAGGGCGGCAATTTTCAGCAAACTCGATGTTTGCAAGCAAACCACGACACTAAAACTAAAACACGCTTGCTTGGCGTTGAGTTTTAGATAAAATTGTTAGCAATATTTATTGATATATAAATATAATTTTTTAAATAAAAATAACCGTCCTTTTTCCATGGAAGGTGGGTCGGCCTTTAGTTTGGGATGCCACGTGTGTAGATACCCTAGCGCCTTCACATCTTGCAGGGACATCGGTAAGGGCCGGTTCTGCAGCAACATCAGCGGAGTCTCTTAAACGGCGAAAATACGCTAACCTTGACCGAGGTTATTTGAGCCGTTTGGGGTTGAAACCCTTGGTCCTTGGGGTCCTGGGGCACACGCAATTTATAAAGATCTTACCAAACTTCATATAGAGTCCACAGGTGATCGGAATGCTGGCTTTTATTTTGGTCAACGAATTAGCATTGCCATTCAACGTGGCAATGCTGCTAGCATTCTGGGCACTCTGCCTTCTGGTGACGGCTTAGATTTTTAAGAAATAGATATATATACTTACTTGTATATACTAGTTGTTATTGTTTTATTCTGTTAATGTAATGTTCTATGTGCTGAATAAATGTAATATGTTACATGGCAAAAAAAATTTTTTTAATTTGATTTGTTAAGTATGAACTATTTTCTCCACAACAATGTTGTAAGCCCTACCATGGCAGACTAGAGATACAAATATAATATATAAGACCAATGTAATGCTACCACCAAGTTATACAACAATAAATTCATATATTATTATGAAGTAAGGATCACAAATCGATAAATTATGTAAATCCTACTAATATTATAAAGCCGAAAGTTTGAGAAATGTGAAACCTAATATCTCCAACTACTGAACAGGTCGTGATGA
This sequence comes from Eupithecia subfuscata, assembly GCA_963564075.1. NCBI lineage: Eukaryota > Metazoa > Arthropoda > Insecta > Lepidoptera > Geometridae > Eupithecia > Eupithecia subfuscata. Next base: position 4,071,623 of record OY751105.1, read on the forward strand.
AATTTAGCGTACATTTACAGCAAAGCCTAACTTAGATAATAGGCTATAACTTAGATAACTTATAACTAACTAAAATATAGGCTACTTGTTATATCGAAAATACGCGTGCAAAGCCGCGGTCAGAAGCTGGTTCCATATACAAAGATGCGGCAACAGAGTGAATTTTGTTCCCCATTGTTCAACGCAAGTTGCTCAATTCAAAAAATCAACAAGGTATTTAAATTAAATAGCATATAATAACACTACAATCTCAAAATCTTGCAGGTTATAAAATCAAGCAAAATTACCTTTTTTTCCTTTTGAATACATATTCAAGAGAGGAAAAAATGACGGGACAGTAATTTTGCTGTTTGGTCCTAGCTTAGAATTTTCACCACGCCAACTCTTGAGTTTCGTCCCTCACTAAAATCCCTAAAAACACTGCAGAAGGTTGAAACGTTTTTATTTAAATTTTCACAAACTTAAGAAGTTGTCAAAGCAAAAATAGAATCGAAATTTACTGTCTGTCAGTCCTGTCTCTATTCTAGCCTACCACAAAACACTGTCCACCGGTCTTCCGAGACCGGTGGACCGACATAAACTGACTCCGGTAAGTTTATGTAAAGTTGAACATATGCTGAAACCAACCTCGTAAGCTACCACAACGGCCATAAAGTAATGTCATTTGCTGGACGCCATCCAAAAGGAAATACTAACAAAATTTCCACCGAAACTACCTGATTTTACTACAAAAGGACGGGACAAAATGGTTTTTTTTGTAATTTGTATAGTTATAGGTGTTGGAAGCAACGCAATCGTATCTATCTAGCTACTCCTGACGCCTACTTATACAGGTTGTAACATAAAGTAAGGAACAAACTTTAGGGGTGGTTCAGACTCGAAAAATATTACAAATTTACTTTCTTCTAGGATGTAAATAGAAGTTAAGGTCAGGATTCGAAGCTCGCGGAAATGTGTTTACAAGAGTCTGGTTCTTTTATTTACTAGGATACGAATGCACTTTTTTTGGCTGATGAACATCTTGTGCGTCTAAAGTATAATCCCTTACCGAGAGCCATGCAAAGGCAAATGCGTAGTACGCATAAGTCTGTGGCCTCACTAGGCTTATGACGGCTTGTAAGATTAAACTTCACTTAACCCTTTCAGTCCCTGTGGTTACATTTGTACACATTAAAGTTTTGCAGAATGAAACACTTATATAAGATTATTTTGTATTTTTGAGCGATTGTGATCGTCTGTACACATTAAAAGCTATAGAAAAACTACAAATTTTGGAATATTTTTTTTTTTCAATATTTTCTTAATCAAATTTGCCCCCTTTATCAACACAAATTTTATCACGACTGAATTAGAAACGAAAAAAAATCAGGTCTGAAAGGGCTGCTTTTTACATTTCACAATAGGTACAACAATGGTTTTGGTCAACGTGTCAGGTAAGTAGCCATGGCATAGGCATAGGTTAAAGAGCATGGAGAGCACATTGGGAAGGTGAACACCCGCAAACCTCAGATGTTCAATACTGAGGCCGTCATGCCCAGGAGACTTACCCCTTTGCATGGTCTCAATGACTTTTCGTACCTCTCTCGCTGTAAAACATACCGATCTCCTTTGCATGACAACCCCAGCCTAGACCTGCTCACGCACAGACGAGTCCGGCTTGGGTACCACCTTAAAATGTTCCCTGAAGAGATCGGCGATAGAGCTTGGATTACCTGCTTCATTTACTGTCACAGGGAGGCCAGGCTTAGCATTCATTTTATTTGTGTTCTTCCAAAAATGCTTGAAGTCTCTGGCGTTATGTTGACTAGCGACTAATGATAAGCGCAACTAAGGTGTTCAGGGGATGCTTACGTCCACCAGTGGACTGGAAAGGCAGCTGATAATGAAGCTTCAATGAAGCGTGCAAGGTAGTGCATAGGTCAAATTCCTAAAGTGCCTCCAAGCGAAGTGATAATTATAAGTATGTAACTTGCTTTTCCGTAAATACACAAAATAGTACAAAAACCCGAAACAGCCTTAAGGCTTGTGTTAATCTAATTTCGCCACAAATCGTTTGTGGATAATCCAGAGACAAAGTGGAACGCCCGAACCATGTAACGTGATAATAGTCTTACAGACACGGAAGTTCTACTGGAATACGTGTTTTTGAACATTCGGTTGTGTAAAAAAATACGTTGGTTAACTTTATCCAACAGGACACATCATCATCATCAAATCAGCCTGATATCTGACTGATGGGTCACTTTCACGCCTCTTTTCGCTTATTTTTAGCCTCCTGTCTGACTCATTAGTACCACATCATAAAATATAATCGTCAATACATTACACGTTATAGTACACAAAGAAAATACAAAAAATACAGAAAAAGAGAGATAGACGAGCTCTGTGGCGCAGCGAGTGAATGTCCACCTGCAACGCAGGAGGTTGCGGGTTCGACTTCGGGACAAATAAACATTTGTCCCGAAGAAAGACATTTGTACGATCTGCAGATATTTGTTCAGGGTGTTCTGGATGTTTTCTATGTATAAAATCTAAGTAAGTAATCTAATTAAGTGTATCAGTTATCTAGTACCCATAACACAAGTTCTGCTTAGCTTGGGTCTAGAATTCTAGATAATGGTGTACGATCTGCAGATATTTGTTCAGGGTGTTCTGGATGTTTTCTATGTATAAAATCTAAGTAAATAATCTAATTAAGTGTATCAGTTATCTAGTACCCATAACACAAGTTCTGCTTAGCTTAGGTCTAGAATTCTAGATAATGATGTGTGGATTGTCCAGCATTATTTATTTACTTTGTGTATTTACATAGTTGCACAATGGGCGCTCATTTAACAACATCGTCATCGCCCGTTTACATTCACAACTGAACATAGGCCAAACGACGCCACGAATAGCGGTCCTCAGCTTCCAATCATCGAGTCCCTGCGACCACTACAATGTCATCAGTCCATTGGGTAGGAGGTCTTCCCACACTCCGTTTTGCGTCTCCCACATCATCGTGGTCTCCAAAACCTTTACTCCCTAATGGTTATTCATTCTACGAGCTATATGGCCTGCCCACCGCCACTGCCTGCCACTTAGCCTGCTAATTTTGAGAGCTATGTCGGTTACTTTGGTTCGTCTGCGCATTTCCTTATTCTGGATATTGACGTAGAGAAACTCCAAGCATAGCTCGCTGAGCGATTTTGAGTTCATGTACCTACGAGGCCTTCAGTCAGAGTGGTCTCTGTCCGTAATAAGTATTGTCAAAACAGATTGAAAAAGGGTCCCTTCTGTTTTCGTGAACATTTTACCGTGGATTTCGTACATATAGTACAGAATTTCTTCATGCATACGATTACTACTTTCACAAAAACAGAGTCATATAAAACGCGAGCCCTTTCATTTGGTTACCGATTGTAATCAAACTTTTTCCAATTTCGTGCCTTTGAAAAGTTCTAAACGGTTAGAACTTTATCAAGTCATAAGTTATGGAATTTATCTTTGTTTTTGCGTTTTCGCTTCAGGCGAATTTGTGAAAATTCAATTATACTTGTGGTAACTCTTTAATTTGCAACTTATTGGTTCTGGGGGTACTTTATGTGAAAACCAATTGATTGGAGATGAGATGGACTTGTATAAGCCAGTAACTTTGTTACGTCTTGGTTACCAACACATTGCCAAATTTCACGAAAATGAGATTTACTAGTGGACCCCGTGGCGTCCACCCGTGGCCACGCGAGGTTCACTAGTTGACGCCGCAGGGCGTCCGCAAGAGGCGAGGCGATGCAGGTCGGGTGCTGCGTGACTCCAATGAGCTAGCTACCTGTTACGGCTTAAATGCAACACTGAATTAACTGACTTCGACAGACTCAGCAGAGGCGGTTAGGCTGTGTAGGATAGGTAGGTAGGGACTCACAATTATTCGGCGTCTTTTGGATAGTCCATTTACTTGTGTGCACAACACTTGGTTTTTGCTTATTTTAATAGTTTTATAAAGTTTTTGGAAGTTTTGGAAGGCCTTCACCGTTATTTTTGATTTTTGTTTCGCGGAGCGCACAAGCATCGAACAGTGGCAGCCGACATCTTGCTTTTTTTCTTCTGATGTGACGTCACGAACTTGAGTCTTCCCGTTGCGCCAAATTTGATTCGTGAGCCGCCGATAGGTAGGTAATTGGAAAGGAAGGATTTAGGTATGCTGAGGTCTGAACGCTACCTTTAACCACCGAAAGTGCAACCCTAAAACTTTATAAGCAAACCTATTCAAGTAGCAAAAGGCGTCTCAAGGAATGAGTACAACACGAAAATGCGAATAAATTGTGCCCTACGTCCTAATCTTACAGGGAATGTTATTTCCCATGGAACCTCGTAAAATTACTCGCTACATTTAATCTCGGGTACGCTCTGTTCCAAAAAAAATATTCAACACTTATATTTTAGCCGTCGAGTAAAAATGTTCGGGATAGAAGTGAAATACTTGTAGAAGATATCTGGGTGGTAATGTGGCCGTTCAGACCAATTTTTAACTGTTTATACGTCAACTGACAGCTGTTGTAGACGTCATTACTTTGGAAGCCCTTGTTTCTTTCGAAATTGAATAACACTTTCTGTTCTGTTGACTATTATTTTGTAAAAATATATATTTGACCTCTTAACTGAATATCTCTTGACATTTTCTGTGTTTGAACACTGGCTTAGCTTTTTTGTTAGCTACAATTTAGTATAATTTAGAAACATTTACTTTTATTTGTTTAAACTAACTTCCGAGATTGGAAGTTTAAATAATTTATGGGAAGAGGTATAAAGATCTGTTAGGATTTTATGTTCCAGTCAAATATAAATGCCTAGCCAATAGAGTTAAAATTTTTCTTTCGCAACTGGTTGCGAATCTCGGTGTTCAACGAGGATGATCTCGAAATCATTTTCGAACTCAAAATCATTTTTTTACTGTGTTTTTTCCCGAACTTATGTATGTCTATGCTAACCTGTTACATATACCTATACATCTTTTACGGAGAGACATGTATATCTCCGTTTATCTCCCAGTGCTCTGTATGACTATGACCATAATCTATGCATGCAAAGCACGTCTGCAAGATGGAATGTTTCATTTCCTGCTTCCAAGCGTTTAGTGTCGAAACACACTGAGTACCTACCCACAATACCTACTCATATCTTGTGTGGTATTGCATAATTTTACTCCTAAGTATATTCACTCCAAACGTGTGAAGAGTTGCTCTGACTCTAATAATTGGACGCGCGTTTTGCAATTTTACAAGTAGGTTTAATGAGTTTATTAAATCTTGAAAACTCGTAGACTCATGTACAAAGATAAATACGAAAACACAGCAAGCTTTATCATCATCATCATAAGGGAACAGCAGAACGACGTCTACTACTGGACCTATGTCCACCAGTAGAGTAGTTTGGGGAGGTCTATGCCTCCCCTAAAGATGACTTGACGTGACTTTCCCTGCGTTGCTCGTATTCAGCGGTTCCCGCGTCATTTGGCAGGTCGTCGGTCCACCTCTTGGGAGTCTTTTACCATTAGAAGCCCACGTTATTCCTGATGAACACCACCAAGGCTACTTTTTATCGCGGGAAAATGCTTCATTCCTACGGGAAACCGGGTAATAATTGACAACGGGTAGTAACAATGCAGCTAGTAAAAAATAATTTGGTTTCTATTAGGTAGGTAGTTTATAATTTCGAACGAAAAACAACGAACGTAAAAATAATCAATCTGTCAGAGGAGATTTACTAATATAATGGGACAGTACCGAATAGCTGAAGATTTCCAATGCTTAAAACTCATCGAATGCATTTAAAATCTCTTTCAGGATGCTTTCAGGCGACACTAATTGACAACAAGTCGGCGAGCCGCCGATAATTTGACAAAACACTATCGGCTGCCCACAATTCGTACTGTGAAATGTGGCACCAACCTGCCGCCCATCGGGCTGTGTCGCCGTCTTCTTACCTAGACTCCATTACATGCGCTCAGTGTACCTTCAGAATTTAAGAATAAAATGCAACTGTCTTTTTAGATCAAAACGTATGGTTACAATAGACATGATAAACAGGTTTAGTTAGGAATGAACTAGAAAACAAAGGAAAGAATTACCCTGTAGCATCCCTATAGAATAAAGGCATTTGTTCAGCAGAAGACGTACACACGGGATGATGATTAGGTATCCCTATAGCGCAGTGGAATAGTGAAGGATATAATGAAATGAAATGAAATGAAAACATTTATTGAAAAAGAAATACACAATAACAGTGGTTAACTCAATGTTATGCGCCCGCCACACTATGCTCCTCGTCATGCTCCTCGCGCTGCCGCATCGCTGCCGCGATGTTGCCCTGTCTGTCCAGACACTGCTCTCCTCGCACAATTAATCGCTACGCGCCGCACTTGTCTATTCGTCGTTGCTACACAATGGACGTTGAAACTGTGGTGGCAGCGAGCGAGCGCTCGGCACGATCTGCGGCCGCACGACTCTCGCGAGTATGTGGACAGTCACTCGCGCTCGTATTGCCGGACTCGCGGTCCAAAAACCGACAAAATAGGGAGCGATGGGCAGGACGAGGAGCATGACGAGTGGCATGACGAGTAACGTTGCCACACTACGTCTCTGCCTACTTTCCTCGCTACTTCCCACGCCACTCGTCGAGTGTGTGGCAGGCCCATTAAGCTAAAGCTAGGTGTTATCAGTTTCTCGTCAAGTAAAATTAGGTATAAATTAAATTACATAAATTAGTTTGAATTAGGCATGTAGAGATCAGGAAAAGGTTCGTCGTTGAGGAATTACGAATTGTTTATAGTCATTGTCTAAAAATTCACTTACAGAGTATATGGTTTTATCTAGCAGAAGAAGTTTCACATTATTTAAAAATGATTGTATACAGTGTATATAGAAAAATTAAAACAGAATCCGAAATAAGACCGCCTCTACACTTGTAAGTTTTTAACTTAAGTGAGTAAAACTTACTAATTAATCTGTAAGTTCTGCCTGTGTTGTGTTACAACTAAACGCAAAGATACGCTCTTTCGGATTAGTTGCATTTCGTGCGTCGACAATTTGTCGCATTTCGTCTGACATACTCAGTACCTACTTAGAAAGTGTTTACATTTCCAAATTTATCGTAAGTTAATTATGTGAGTAAAACTTACAAGTGTTAGGGCTGCCTAAAGGCAGCCAAGATGCAGTAAAATAAATTAGAAATAGAGTACCTGTGGAACCATTTGGGTTGGGATCCGAATAATTCAAATGCGTTTACCTACTTCTAGAATCGCGTAGGGCCGAATTGGGGCACTCGTCAACGGTTAATAGCTTATTTTAGAGCTCGATAGATTACAGAGAACAAGCGCTGTTCTGATCATATTTCAATTATTGGATCTATCTCTCATTTGCTGCCTTCATGGTTCTTTTTAGAAAATATTGCAAATTGTGTAATATTCAAATATTTTGCGATGCAGTTTGCAGAGACTCAGAATTTGCGTCTGAAAGTTTGAAAATTGGAATATGTTTTTAAACTAGGTTTCTGTAAAATATTTCCCTTGCAACATGCTCGGTTCTTTCAGAATTTAAGGTAGTTTAGGAAATAGTTCTCTGTAGTGGGTTAGTATGCATTTTCTATGATGCATTCTTTTACGTGCATTTGTACTCGTTCAGCATTAGATGTATGAGATTGAGTGCTATTGACTGACTCTTTTACGAGTTTTGTCGTTTGTCGACTTATTGGGATGAAACGTTGCGCGTTGGTGTTATTCCGTAACAAATAAGGCTTATAGTTAACCCTCCTAAAGAAGGTTTTAATTATGAAGATAAAGAAATAAATAATGCTGGACAATCCACACAGCATCATCTAGCCCCAAGCTAAGCAGAGCTGGTGTTATGGGTACTAGATAACTGGTATACATAATATAATACATTACATACATAGATAGATATTTTTTATTATATATAGAAACGACCAGATCACCCGGAACAAATATTTGTAGATCGTGCAAACATTTGTCCCAAGGCGGGAATCGAACCCGCAACCTCCTGCGCCGCAGGCGGACCTTCGCCCGCCGCGCCACCGAGGTCGTCAATAGGTTACGCCATGGTTACGCAATTTAAAAAATTTGATAATTATTACTGTTTAAAGTTTTGTACCATAGCGCCTTGGCGGTTATTAGGCGAGGCCTATGTCCAGCAGTGGACTAATATAGGCTGATGATGATGATGTGTAATGGGGTATTATAATAAAATAATTATTATTAGTATCTACTTATTAGTAAACTACTAACACGATAGGTTTTTAGTATGTAGCAGTTGCCACGCAATTTTTTTCACCCGCCTACCTAATTCTGTAAGGCTTTCAAAAATACTTCAAAAGAACATTTATCAAAAAGATCACGCTAAGAAAAAATATCCTCATTGTTTCGACGTTCAAGAAAAATCTATTTTACTGTCGAGCGAATTTCCCAGGCGGCTTCGTTATAACACCTCGCAAATAATTTATTTATAGTCAGCTGTAATCGCCCAGATTTCTTTTATTTTCCTTCTTAGGTATCACAAAAAACAGACTAACGATACGTGATAAAAGGAAAAGAAAGAAAGAAAATAAATTTATGGGCTCACACATAAAATACTATATTAATTTAAAAAATCCATATTTAAAATAATACATAAAAAAGTTTTAATTCTTTGTGAACCAAAAAGGTCTTGCCTCGCATAATTTTGCTCAACATAAAGTTGAGCAACGCTCTGGTGGCAATGTTCAATGCAATATGCTCAATGTATAACTCGAATATGGACACTAACTTATTTTTTGTATTATAATTTATTGGTGTCCGAAATAATCGCATGGAATTGAAAATTGAGTAGGAGATAAATAGGGTTTTTTCTTTTTTAGAAAAACGCCTTTTCGCAAAATGCCTTGAACGACGATTGACCTGCGACATCTAATTTTATCGATGCGAAACTTGTCGAAGCTGGAAGCAAAAGCTAGTTTGAGCACACTTTTTTCTGTTTTATATTCTCTGTACTCAAACCCAATGGAATATATTACTCGTGCGAAAGTCATAATAATTAATCGAGTTATAAAATCGTTATTATCGTTCCGATATTCGGTAGCTAGTAACGATCGTCAGGGGAAACCGAAACTGAACTTTCATTACAAGAGATAACGATATATTTGTGCGCTAAATTTATTTACGATGCGTTATCATTTATTAGTCGCAAATTTTCCAAATTACGTAACTAACTTAGGTACATTTTTTCTTCAAAATGAGTGTTGTTTAAAAAGAAACCAAGTTGTTTATACCTGTAAAATAAGCAACTAGTGCTGGGTCTAGCAATGGACCTACTGATTTGTACTAGGGTTGATGAATTATTTCTTATTTGTAAATCATCATCATCAGACCGTATTTATATACCAGTCTGCATTGACGGGCGACCTATTCAAATAGTAGAGAGCTTTAAATACCTAGGACATATCGTAACAGACATATTTATATCATTTATTCATAAAAAATCATAACATAGTTGGTTGGTTAGTAATGCCTTAAAGCCTATGTTAGGTTTGTTTAGGCAATGGGTTCTCATCTATTTTACTTAGGATTTCTTATCACTACTGTTGGTTAGCATGTAATTTAACTTGCCTAAATATACATTGTAGGCAAACCGCTTAAGTACACAGACAACAGAAAATATATATATAACAGAAAACTTAAAAGACAACACTGACGAAGAGCGTCAGCGAAGATCATTGTGTGTCGTTGGCAACATGACGACCAAAATTTTTTTCTACTGTCGCCAGAAGTGAAAATCTCCCTTTTCAAGTCATACTGTCAGTCTCTAAGAAATCAAATAATATCGCAAAAATGTTCGACTTCGACGGGACTGGAACCCGCATCCTTCCCTCAGTACGGGAATTTGCTATCCAACTACACCACGAGGTCAAGTGACGTAGGAGTCGAAAATCTTTGGGAGTTACCCTAGAAATTACCCTGAGTTTGGGGTTAGGCACTATAATCACATAAACTATACTGTCAGTCTTTCTACACATGTCAACTTTGGACAGAGTAGGTATACCAAAAGATCGCTCGATGGTATCAGAGTGACGTACAACAACGTTTTCAGGCACCTCATGGGACTGAAGGGCTACTGCAGCGCTTCAGAAATGTACACTGAAACCTGTGTTGACTCTTTCCATGCCATCTAAAAAACGAGAATTGCCTCGTTTTTGTCCAGAGTTGACATGTGTAAAAAATCAATTAATAGGAGTATGGCGGTTCGTCTGATTTTGTCTGATATGTACAAACGGTGGGTGGCTGTTGCCACCTAGAATATTTTTTATTTTTTTGACGTTGGTACCTTAAGTACCAACATATTTTTTGAATATTTTGATTTTCTGTATTTGTTTATGTAACTTGTAATTATTACTTTGTGTAGAGATAAACCATTCTAAAAATGAACGCCGATTGTATGACGTTTAGTGGAGGGGGCGTGCATTTTTAGAATGGTTTATCTCTACTTACATAAATAAAATGGATCTCGTGTCGGAAATAAAGATTTATTATTATTAGTACCTATATAAAAGGTTTTTTATATCTATTACGCGACGCTAATATCAGCGGTCTTGAGCCGCAATTGAGCCCTGCGACCGCTAACAGTAAAATGTTTCCTAAATTTCTGCAAATCTTATCTAAATAATTGGGTTGAAATAAATGAATTATCATTAGGATGTCAAAAACACAGTCGAATAATAAAAAAACGACGCAGGAGGTTGCGCGTTCGATTTCCACCTTGGGACAAATGTTGGTACGATTTTCAAATATTTGTTCGGGGTGTTCTGGGTTTTCTATGTATAATAAAAAATATTTATGTAATGTATTGTATTAAGTATATCAGTCATCTAGTACCAAGCTCTGCTTAGCGTGGGGCTAGATGATGCTGTGTGGGTGGTCCAGCTTATTTATTATATCTATTTATGTATTAAATTCTTCACATAATCCAAAACCAAAGAAAAGATTTTAGAATGGCCAAACTCCTACCTGAGTAGACGTATTGTAGATACACCATCAAAACCCAACGTTTTTAGGGAAAGGGAAAACCCCCTACCCTGAAATTGGCACAAACACCAAGGACAGACCAGTGATTTGGCAAAGCTATTATACGGCGGATATTGCTGTTATTTCGTAGAAGCTGGATAAAAGGATGGCGGACTCGACCACAGAACCAAATTTCGCAATGGTATACGCAGATAAATAAGCAAACTCAGTGATAAACTGCCAATCCTTTGATAAATCTAGGATAAATCCAATATTATGTAGTTATATGCAATCCAGCTTAGTAGGTAAAAATATTTTAATTTAGTCTGTGCTCTTTCAAAGGCTGCAAAAGTTTTCACAACCTGATCAAACAAACACATAGGTACAACTAATAATAAAATAAGTTTTTATACAAACCATAAAAAGAAGCACATGTAGCACAGCACTAGTAGCTTGTGTTTTTGATAACATAATAATGTAGTTGACAATTTAATTATAAAAGGGACGGCGGTGGTAGTTTTCCCCACTGCAGTCCCTTAACAGGACTTTTTGGAATAAGGAAGGAAAGCAAGTTTCTTTTTGTAGGCCCCAAAACGTAACCTTTTCCGTAACAGAAACGGAATAACACCATTCAATTACCGTTCCTGATTATAATCACTGGCTGTTTGATGTTTCTACAAATCTGATTTGCCGCCTTTGTGGTCCATCGAGCCAGGCTTGATGTAATGAGTCTTTGACCTGATAAATTAATCAAACCATTTTATATTAACTAATGATGCTATTGATGTATCAATCGGCTAAAAGCAAAGGTTTCGTAATGATTTGGTTACATCCAATCAATCTATCTATGGTACTCTGCTCTCTGTCCACTCCATCGCTTTACTCTCTGACAATAATGTTCCTAACTCTGTTAATTAATCAACATGACATCTACCTATTGTACAATAAATCGAGACAACTAGTTGCCAAGCAGTTGTGTAGATGGAAATAAAATTCCGCCCGTGTAACTGGTTGTCCCCACGGAAAATTTCTTCCACGTGAACAACCAGTTGTCAAGTTTGGTTGTCTGGGCGGAATAAACCGATTCTTACTGTAAGAGATAGAGTACAAGATTTATTACTTATATCCACCACTCGAAGAACCTCCAACTCGTTCCTGATAACACATAACAACTCATAATTGCCATAATCATCATCATCAGCATAAGCTGTAGCAAGAATGGACATAGGCGTCGCCTAACAGACGCCATAGCGCCCTGTCTTTAGCTTGCCGCATCCAGCCTCTGCTACCAGTCTTTCGCAGATTGTCATCCCTGCCCTATTTTCATAATAAGCAAACTTCATTAACTACTATTTCATTTTTATTAAAACCAATCAAGGTGTACTCAATCGAAAACTCATTTACCTCGTGCATGTAAATAATAAAATCACGTTGCTTTGCTAGTAACATGGTAACAAAAGGGCAATATCGGTTACAAATTACTCTGTCTTCATGAATATTTCATGTGTGGCTGAACATGAACGATATTTATCTGAAAATTAAACGTGACTTTGCTATAGAATATGAATTATGTTCCTCTGTCTGGCCTATGTAGGGTTTAAGAAACGCGAGAGGGTAAACGAAGATTAGGTACAGTGTACAGTCAACCTGTAGAAGTTAATTATGAATGTAAGCGTGTTAATTACGAATCTTGTTTCTGTTGGGAAAACACCAACGTTCGTCAAACTTCAATAGTTTTTAGGGTTCTGTAGCCAAAGGGTTACAACGGGACCCTATTACTAAGCCTCCGCTGCCTGTCCGTCTGTCCGCCCGCCCCGCCCGGTAGGCTGTAATCCCATGAATTGTAAAAGGTAGACTGAAATTTGAATATATATATATTTTTTAATTTCAACAAAATGTTTATTAATCTAGTCGCTATAACCAACAAACAATAAAAATATTAAAAATGGGCCTCCCATACAAAAAACGCGAGTTTTTGGCTTTTTGTGGTTGTCAAGGTCTCTTGAACCGTAATAGGTGGGCTGTTGAAATTTTGACAGAGTGTGTATAATATTATCGCCGCTCTAACAACAAATAACAAATTTAAAAAATTAAGGGAGCCAACGCCAAGTGTACCGATCACCTAAATCGGATCCATCAAAAAATCAGTTTATTAGAAAGTCTTTAGCGAAAGTTTTATAAGATGGTAAGGAACCCTCCGAGTGCAAGGCAACTCGCACTTGCCGTTTTTGCCTATCGTAAAATAGCCTCTTAAAAACTTTGCAGGTCGCATCAGAACGTTTCGGTACTAAATATTTTTCTATAGTTTTTATAACGATTTAGGGAAGTAAATAAATTGCGTAATTCTTTCCTATTACTATCTACCTCATATTGAACCAGAAGAAAACTCGGTGTCTAATTAAACCTAACATTGAGTTTTTAGGCACTTTTAAGCTTTTAAATGTAATGTCATTTTTACCACAAAAAATTATTATAATCATTTATTACAGCAAAATTGTAAACAGAAGGAGATATCCGACGCGTGACCCGAGAGCTGGTGAATATCTGGCACAGCGTATCAGCATTGCCATACAGCGTGGCAATGCAGCCAGCGTCTTGGGGACGCTTCCGACTGGTGTTGATATGGATCAGTTGAGCTATCTGTAGACTGTTTGCAACAGTCGGCAGTTAGCTCAATTGTTTCAATCGTAAGTACTAGTATAATTTTCTTTGTGAATAAAACCTTTTCCGAAATTAAGATTGTTTGTTTTTGATTTATTACTTAAACCGGTGGTGTACCCATGACACGGTATGAAATCAGTATGATAAGTTGTCAATATTTGTGTTAGAGCCGATTGTCAGTTTCACACTACATTTATCTCCTTCCCATTTTCCCATTTATCACGTACAGTCAGCACCATAAACCGCTGAACTCCGTAAATTTCCAAAACTCGTATGCACCTCAAACATCACGTGCGGTAGTTTATAATCCATCTATTGATAGTTTGTGCCTATCGGATGTTAATTCGTCATATTGTTTGCGGCACTGTTCTGTTCACAATTTTACCTATTTTATAATACTAGCTTCTGCCCGCGGCTTTGCACGCGTTTTTTCGGGATCAAAAGTAGTGTCTACCTATAGTTAATCCAGGTCTGGAACTACCAAAGATAATCTGTTCATATAATCGGTTCAGTACTTTTGGCGTCATAAAGATGTAAATAACATTTATTCAAACATCCATCTACGATGACCACACGAAAGATATTTATAATAATAATAACATCTTTATTTGTAGCTAAGATACATACAGTACTTTATGGTAGATATGCATTTAGTTTGTTACAATTATAATTACTACTTACTATCACCATAAAGATTCAGAACTTATAAATTGAACTTGTAAATTAAGACCTTATAACAACTCCACACTCCTTAGACTTAGTACATACATTAATGAATTTATATTCGACTTCCTCACCTCACCTCAACAGCCTATATTTGTCCACTGCTGGACGCAGGCCTGATAAGCGCCTTATTGGCTGTTATCTCAGGGGGGTAATGCCCATAATCCCCATACCACATGTGCATGCGGTATGGGGATCGTAGTTCGGTGGCAGAATTATGTTTAAAATAAATCAATAAAACGATATATTTGAAAGGCTAAGCGATTTTTCGCCTCAACTGTACATAATAGGCACTTCCTTGACTTTTATAAATAAAATGTATTCTTTCCCTCCTTCAATCCTTGCACAATCTGCCAATTTTGTAGGTTTTATTGTAATCTTCTGTGTTGTATGTCGGTCGTTACTCGTGCACGGGTGACCCCATATTTCTTGTTTGGCACGATTTATGTACCAGGCTGTATTTTGCTCTGGCTGACGTGGCGTTTTTGCCTTATGAACATTAACTATATAAGAAAATACTTTCTCTAATAAGCAGCCTTATTTTATGATATCGCAGACTACAGGCTACATCGCAGGCTTTTGGTTGGTCGATATTTCCTTTAGCTCTTAATGACTCAAACTAGCGCCGCTGCCTTTTCTTTCTTATAATTACGTTAATCAAAGGAATTTTTAAAAGTCCATTGTATAGTTTATGAAACCTATCATAAGATTTATTTTAATACCTCGGTAATCCCGGTAAGTAGACTCCTTAAGGCGCAAACTATTTCTTAGATAGTTTGCGCCTAAGGAGTCTAATTACAGTAATTACCTACACACCATTTGACACAGCCCTGTGGGTTGGTGCGACATTTCAGTGCATGCAGCCGACAGTGTTTTGGTATCTTCTTGTCGGTGGCCCGCCGACAATTGGGCGTTTCTTCATTGGCCGGCCCGGCCCGGCACCGATACCTCAACGACACTGCACCTACAGCTACGTTCTTCATTTGACCGACACGACACGACGGCTTTGTGATTCCACAGAGACATCGCACGCACGCCCACATAGAAGCTTGCGTCCGGATGACCTAGGTAAAATTACAACTTTTTGAGTTTGTTCCCCCCACAGCCCTTTCCCATTCTTAACCTACACATTTTGTATTATAGGTATCGTACCGTACTTACCTGAAGTGAAAACAACTCCGGCCTCGACCTGGCCCGGACACGGACCGGTCTAATATTAATCATCCCTAAGTCACGGATTAAATAATATAGTAAGAGTTTTTCTCTTACTATATAGGTACAGCTTTATTCCTATTTAAATTTCGCAAAAGTTTCCAACTACACCTCAATCTAAAGCCCTACAAATGCAAATCGACTTGTTAGCTCCAAAATACTCCAAATCGAGTGGTTGAAGCTCTATCGTGCGTGCTTAAGGGTCCGCCGAACACAACGACTCTGGCACTGATAGTTCGCCGTTCGCTGCATTTACTGATATTCAAGTACCTACTTTGCTTGCAGTCCAAAGGTCTAAGGATTTCTATTCCTATTTTATTACAATTAGGGGAAGCCTGCGTCCAGCAGTGGACCAATACAGGCCGTTGAGGTTAAGGTTGAGGAGTCTTAGTGTATCTATAGGTATGTTTCGCAGTAGGTCGCTTAATTGTTTTGATTTTAATTGAATTTAATTGAACAGTCAGTTGTAGGACCCCAGAACAGGGAAATATACTACGTTCAATCTTAGAGCTGCCAAGTATATCAAAAAAATTCAAAATGAAAAAAACTATAGACATAGATATAATTGTTATAATTATAATATTTACCGACGAAAGGATCTCAAATCGACAAGGACTTTAAATTGTGTTTAAAACACCAGCAATAAAGTTACTTTTAGGTTAATTAAGTATCTTCCTACTGCGGGATTGCTTATTTGTTTAAGCAGATAATAAAAAAAATCGAATATTTATAGCGTAGGATCCAGACAGCTGGCATAAACAAAGAAAGGAAAGGACTCATGCAGCAGTAGATGGCGACAGGCTGATGATAAGAAGTTGAATTTCTAACTCTCAAAGCAACTGCTAATCGATACGTAATAGAACCGCCCTCGAGAAACTGCCATTGTTAAACTTGCATCGTTTTCGTTAAACTGACGTAACAATAAACCGATCTACCCGCTTTTACATAACTATTGTTGTACCTACGCAAAGTGAATCTGGTTTCCATATAAAGTTGGAATCTAAGTAGGTACTTATAATTATTGTTTTTTTTTTCGTGTAGCTTAGATAAAAAAAACTAACAGTACCAATAAAACCATCATTTTAGTTACATCCTGTTAGTTACTTCCGCTCTGCATGTTTAATTATGATTACTGTATTTCTCTTTAAGTGTATTATATTCTTTTGAAAAATACATTTCTAAAACCGTAATTCTGAAAGAATAAAAAAGTAGATCCAACTTTTCACGTCTATCTGGATACATTATTGCTATGCAAACTAAATAAATATTGTATTCCAACGTTCCGTACTTAAAGTTTCGCTGAACTGCAATGACTAATGATGTAAAGTAATATTAAATCGTAGAGCATTTTAGAATCGAGAAAATCATATCCGCAAGTTATCGCAAACGTTAACCGTCTCAGTGTATCGCCCTTTAAATGCGTTTGTAATGAGTTTCTCGAACTGAGCAGACGATTCTTGATAAGCCATGTATTTTACACAATTTCAAGAAATATCGCTTTAGCCTTCCAGCTTTTGCTTTCATTTTTCTGCTATTCATTGCTAAAGTATAACAGTCATCTAGTACCCATAACACAAGCTCTGAGCTTGGGGCTGGATGCAGCTGTGTAAATTGTTCAGCATTATTTATTTATGTTATTGGTAAGCAGATGAAGCTTAGAAGCAGAAGCTTCCTTTGGTCAGCCTAGACGGGGTACTAGAAATGGTTTTCTCGAAAGTCTCGTAGACGCGGCACTGTAGAGCGACCGACTGAACAAACATTGGAAAAAAAATTGTTCCACTAATTGCCACGGGACTTCTCTCTTACTACGTTCTTTCTGAGACAGCATCGTCATTATGCCTTGGTCAGTTTTTCTTATTGAGGATTTTGAGAAGGCAGCAAGAATGGATTTTTTTGCTTCAATGGAATTTTTCTCGGTCTCATAATTTTTTTTCTCAATACTCACTACCGCACCAAAAGTGCTCCCATTATAATGAGTATATAAAAAGCAAAATACCCCCTGTTTGTGGTAGTTGGCTTTGTGGTGCCGTCTTAGAATTTGCACCACCCCAACTCTTCCAGCGGGTGTCGTAAGAGGCAACAAAGGGATATCTACAGGGGCGGGCAGCGCCCTTTGCAGTACAATTCTACCACCGAAACTGCTATCCCCAACCGGCATGCCCAGCGTGGGGATTATTGGCATTACCCCCATGAGATAAAAGCCAATAAGGCGCTTACCAGGGGGAGTCCTGCGTCCAGCAGTGGACCAATACAGGCTGTTGAGGTTGGGGTAGCCCACGTTCAGCAATGGACGTAATGTGTGCCATATATGTACTACACATCACTTGCTCAAGGTAAGATATGCTCGAATGCTCATAGCAATGAAAAATCTTAATAAAATTATATTCTAGTCTACTACTAGAAGATAAAAAAACAGAATTACCAGTTACCTTAAATAATTTTGTTCTAAAACTGACGTTAAAAACTAATTTATTACCATAAAATTTAATTTATTCCCATCGCAAAGGACATAAACTAATCGGAAAAGTTTTTATTGGAAGATGTGCGGCAGTACTACGGCTGATTCAACAAACTCTGTTTACGGAAATTTCAATTTTGTTACATAGGTACATAGCCAGGACTGAAACTGGAAAGAAACAAATAAGTGGGGCCGCACACCGGCACCACATTTACCTCGCCACATACGACACGCCACATGTAGCGACCGAACAAACTACAAACTGCACCCGCTACAAATATGTCCTTGGTGTGCGTGCGTGCGCGATATACAGAGGTCATTGTGTCGCCGTACGAATGTCATTGTCGTAATACAAATGTGTGTCGTCTACGGCCTCACTTAACACATTCCTGGCTCAAGACGCAGTTGTCAGTCTACTCACTCGTGTCGCGGCGGCGTGGAAGCTGGGCAGTGAATGCGATATACTATTTTTACTAATATTATAAAGAGGAAAGATTTGATCGTTTGTTTGTTTGTATTGAATAGGCTCCGAAAGTAAGTCCGTTTTGAAAAATTCTATCACTAGTATAGTATTATAATATCTGTGCCGTTAGGAAGCTTACTTTTCAGGGAGTGACATAGGCTATATTTTATCCCGGAATTCCCACGGGAACGGGAACTACGCGGGTGAAACCGCGAGGCGATCGTCTAGTAATCACACTAATATTATAAATGCGAAAGTTTGGATAGATGGATGGATGTTTGTTACCTCCTCACGCCAAAACTACTGAACGGATCGGGCGGAAGTTTTGTGTACAAATAATTATAAACCTGGAATCAAACGTAGGCTACTTTTTATCCCATAAATCAGTTCCCATGAGATAGAAATCACCTTTTAACGTTTCCATAGAAAGAACGCGTGCGAAGCCGCGGGCGGCAGCTTGTAATATTATAAAGAGGAAAGATTTGATTGTTTGTTTGTATTGAATAGGCTCCGAAACTACTGGACCGATTTGAAAAATTCTTTCACCATTAGAAGCCCACATTATTCCTGACGAACATAAGCTACTTTTTACAGCGGGAAAATGCTTCATTCCTATGGGAAAACGGGTAATAGGACAACGGGTAGTAAGAATGCAGCTAGTACTAAAATAACTAAACTAACCAACTTCCTCGAATACTCGACGAACAACAGACCCCTGAGTTAAATTTGAAAGGCTGAGAAAAGTCTTTGAACACAATTTTTCTCACGCGCCCTAACCTTGCATTTCATCACCAAAAATTTCCGATGGCGACATCTTTGGTTTTTGTAGAGGAACTACGCAACCGATGTCCGATGGTAAGGTACAGAAAGAATGAAACATTTTCAACCCAAGATGACGTGTTGAAATGTTTCATTAGATAACACAAAAATGGGGCAAATTGATCAACCTAATCTGTCAAGAACGAACCCAAAATAATTCTAGCGCCCTGACAGGGTTTTATGCTTATTGTACACACTGAGACTAATTTCATTCACCTAAGAGCAATACCTGTATGCATAAAATCAGAATATTAATGTGAATTATGAATTTGTTATAAAAAGCTCATCAAAGAGCTTATTCAAAAATAAATCGTAGTTTAATCGACCGTCCCGCAAAAGCGCCATTTCCCGACTCTAATCAAGTTAAAACAATAAATGACGTAAAGATTACCTACCTACGTACGTATAACCTGCGTTCTTATTGAACGGGATTGAGAATGACGTCATCTCAGGCTATTTTGCTCAATTTGAATCCGATCTGAGCGGGACAGCAGGAAAGATGACGTCATCCTTAATCCCTCTATTTAAGTACGCAGGTTACCTTAATTACCGTAGAGGTAATTAAGTACAACCTGCCATCATCAGCATAATATTAGTCCACTGCTGGACATAGGCCTCCCTTAATGCGCGCCATAGCGCCCTGTCTGCAGCTTCCTGCATCCAGCATTTGCCTGCAGTCTTTTGCAGATCGTCATCCCACCTGGCCGGAGGACGGACAACACAACGTTTGCCGAGTCGCGGTCTCCACTCAAAAAAACGTTTACCCCAGCGGTTGTCGGTTCTTCGCGAGATATGGCCGGTCCACTGAAACTTCAGGTTGATTTTTTTTTGAGTTATGCGATATCTTTGGTTCTCTGTCGCATGTACCTATTCAATACAAATCCTATCCTTCAGAGGAGCTCCTAGCATAGCTCTTTCAAAGAGACTTTCAACTGGTGGATAGCTTTACAGCGAGTGTCCATATCTCAGTTCCGTAGGTCATGGTTCGGGCCTACCTTAACCTCTAAAATGTTCGTAAAAGAAACAAAACAAACATACATAAACTCTGAACAGCGTAGGTAGATTTTAGATAAGACCAGACAGCCTAATTGTTTGGTTACTGCAGCCTCAGCAATATTGAATTGATGTCATAACACTAACAAAGGCAATGGGGGTGAATAAGGGGTGAAATAGGGGTGAATGGGATGAGCAAACGTCTATAAGCGCTATAGAAAACAGATACAGAAATTCGCAGTTCACAGGCGCCGAAAGTTCTAGACTTGGTGATGATTAGGCAGTTTTACTAGTCTGGGTTCTTCATTGTCATAATATCCATAAAGATATTTATATTTTTCACACCAAAGTATCGACCTACTTAACTAATAGCCTATTAATCTTTCTGTCTCCCAAAATCGCTATATTCTATTTAGCGAGTGACATTTTTTTTATTTTACCTCTCGAGCCTTTTAATAAATAATCTCAAAGTAAATTTGGTCACCAACTGTTTGCAGAGTACTTTCTTGTAAAGCAATTTATACAATAAAATAAAGGTAACTAACAATATAGGGTGCCACGAAACATGTGTACTAAGCCGAAAGGGTGATTCGGGACCGCGAGGGGAGCAACTTTGGTTCTGCTTGTTTGAAATTCTTTTTTTTTAATTAGTTACTTTTTATTCTTGATATTCGTGTTTTTTTACTTGTATTCATTCGTACATTTTTATTATTATTTGGAAATGTCAAAGAATTTACATAACATTTTTTTAATAAGTACTTTAATTAGACAGTGGTTTTGCTAGAAAAGACAAGCAAAAATACACTTGTAAAATATTTATAATGATAGATAAATAATGCAAGAGTGCATGTAAAAGAAAAAAATAAGAAAAAAACAACTTTTATTTTCAAAATTAATTAAAACATATATTAAAAAAAAATGTATATCAGAAGTTGATCCTTCGGGTCCACAATCGCCCTCATTCGGCTTAGTAGACATATTATGTGGCACCCTGTATACTAACGTTAGCATAAACAATTTAGTTTTGAGGCGATAGGTTTGTAGTTTAAATATTATGGTAATAGTATTGGTTAAACTTTCGCCTCTATTAATTTGGAATGCAATACTTGTAATGTACCGTCAGACAAAATATTATGAGAGTAAAATAGAACCATCAAGTCGTTTGACTCCTTGACTCTCATATGAACTTGCTTGGTACACTATTTTTCGAGAATTTTTCCATTTTCTCTTGCACTTAACCCTGAAATACGATTACAACTTTAGTACAGGAATGAACAGGATTGGATAAACTTCAATGTTTCCCCTGTAGGTGGAGCTAACGGCGCGAGAAGACCGTAGGATGTCGCAGAGATTTTCGACTCCCACGTCACTTGACTTCGTGGTGTAGTGGTTATCACATCCCCGTACTGAGGGGAGGACGCGGGTTCAAGTCCCGTCGAAGTCGAAAATTTTTGCGATGTTATTTGATTTCTTAACTTTAGTACAGTTTGTAAATATGACCCTTATGAACTAAGTCTTACTATAAATTTGCAAACACAGTGGAAGTGAGTATCGCTGGGTAACTAAGTCAGTCAGATCTTTCTTCATCATAGTATAGTATTAGAGAATGCAAAAAGAAGGAAAAACAAGGATCGTTCTGGGAAATTAAATCAAGCTCAAGCTCAACAGCCTGTATTGGTACACTGCAGGACGCAGGCCTCCCGCTGATAAGCGCCTTGTTGGCTTTTATCTCATGGGGGTAATGCCGATAATCCCCACGCTGGGCATGCGGGTTGGGGATCGTAGTTCGGTGGTAGAATTGTTCTGCAGGGGGCGCTGCTGCCCGCCCCCGGTGGATTTCCTTAGTCGCCTCTTACGACACCCGCGGGAAGAGTTGGGAAATTAAATATTGAACAAAAAATTGTGGGAATGTTAACTGTTCTGTATCTGGCTGGTAGGCGGTACTGAGTACCTAATAAGCTTTGCTTACTTTGGAAACTAGATAATCTGTTAAATATTCAAAAATAAACGTAAAGTTTAGAAGTGTTGTAAAAAGGTCTAGTGCAAGTAGTAGGCGGCGAGTGTGTGGATTGGTGGGCTCGCCGGCCATGTACAGGCGGAAGAGGGGACGCCAGTCGGGCCGCGAAGGTTTTAAATGTTACCGTGGTTCAGCGATAGTGGCGAGAGAGGGACACCGGAGAGGTTTTAGTGGGTATTACGTCCTTCTCAGGGCGTCGAGTCCCACATTAATTCTGGTTCCCCCCGACCACTTTATTCGGAAATGAATTTCCTCACCGAATAAAAAAAGAGGTACAAGTTAAAAACAAGCTGTTTCTAATGATTCTAGGCATGCCTTCAAGTACTAATAAGCCTCCAAAGATGACTTTGTTTGCTTAATACTATTTGACTTTCGTAGGCTTCTCAAGTAAATAAATGTTAATACAACTTGGTTTGGTACAAACATCGTATGCGTAGAATGGAATGGGCTAACTCACACGAATTTAACCTTTCAGGCATATTATTTTTATTTATAACGATAACCCCGGGCTGGTGGCGTTCCGGGGAAAATGGCCACCACCACGGAAAACTCATGGATAATCTGATCGCCCACACAACAATAACACACGGGTTTATATTTTTCTAAATTTACTTTTTTTCTGTAACATTCGCATCGCAAAGAGTTAATACGACTATGATCTTTATGGTTTTAGGCAGGGTCTCGGTTAGAATGTAATACCGTAAATTTATTCCACAGTTGACAAGCATGATACACAAATTAATACCTTTCCCAGATAAGAAAACGTAGAAAATAATGGTGAGAATGCGGACAATTTTTATAACTTATTTGATAAAATGCAAAAGTACCTCATAAGCAAAAAAAGCACTTATTTGTTCACTGGCTTCGCGTCTTTTAAGTACACTTCCTACACAACCGTCTCCCCTATGTGCCATCGTGAAATTAACTGCTATAACTAACTGCTGCTACACAAAGAGGTCCATTTAGAACACAGAAAGGTTTCTTCTTTATGACAGAAAGTTGGGTTTGCGCTCGATATTTTTTCATGGCTTTTAGTCTTTGTAAACAGAGTCATTGACTGGGGATTTTCTGTGTGGTTTTTTAGGGTTAAATTTTTTCAGCATTCTTTAGTTTCAAAAGCTTTTAGACTAAGCTGATAACGATGCAACAAACTACACCAAAAAAGTAAATATAATTTTGCTAGAATAAAGAGGTGGTGGAACTTAAAAAAAGAACTTACCCACGTTTTGTTTAGTAAAATAAAATTGTATTACCTACTTAGAGCTTTTTCTTTCCTCGCCTTTGTCTGAACTTTCGTTATTTATTATTTGTACATAGTTCAAAGAGTTCAGAGATGAGCAAAGATAATGGATTTTCCTAGTCTCATCTAATTGGTGGAAATAAAGTGTAAAAAGTTTCACACCCTGCACCAGACGTGATCGTGCTTTGTGAAATTCATCTTTGTTTCTCGGAAAACCAAGATGAATATCGATGTTAGTTTGGAGTAGGTATCAAAAGTTTTTAACGCCAATACATCTTTAACGTAATACCTACATGAGAAGTTTATAAGTGGGAGGGTTTAATAATCTTTTTTGTTATAATTAGGTACATTGTTTTTATAGTTAAATTTATATTTTGTCTCCATAGCCAATTTTGACCATTGTTTAACTTAACTTGTTTTTCTAAATTGTATGATTGCATAACGTATTTGATATCGACACTGTCATTTAGCCGTAAAGGCCATTAATTAGTTTTTTTTGTTGATAGATGCTTGTAGCTTATTTTGTAATTATACATATGCTTAAATAATTACAAAATAAGTTACAAGAATCAGCTTTTTACTATGTATGTTTATAAGCCTTCCTTAAAAATAAATAAATAAATGAGGAACTGATCGTAATTTCTAAAGAGATAGGAAGTGTGTTTATTTCACTAACTGTCATTATTTTAAATCAACAAGTAAAGATACCTCAGTAGGTTAGGAACCGTTATTTGGAAATTGTCCTTCCTACTCAGAAACCCCTCTCTTCGCTATGAGTTGTTTGTTTCTTTCGGTTGGCACAAGTCGCAAGTAAACCCTCCCTAGGTATCTGAACCACCACGCAGTACGCTGCGTTATGCGCCATACGGTACCGGACAGATAATCGTATGAAAAACTTCTATACTGGTCTTCTCTTCCATCGAAGTCTACGTCAGCGGTAGGAGGCGTGATGATGAAGAGACAAAATCTTAAGAAGTAAACTGAGTGACAAAAGTACAGAAAAGAAAATGTTTAAAAAATCATAACTATACCTGGTACAGTCAGCTGCAAAAATATGTATACACTCCCAAGTTTTCAATTTGACTAAGTAGTAAGTGTATAGTAATTGTGATAATTTATGTACGCATTCTGACGAAGTACGATGACTACTTTGTTCGAAAAATGTGTGCATGTCCTTTTATTTCAAAAGTTCAGAGTAAAATGAAAGTTAAACCTAGGAAGTGTATACATGTCTGTGCAGCTGACTGTACCTTCCATTGCAACCTTAGAGTTGAGAGATTTTTAAACCTTACCTCAACAGCCTGTATTGGTCCACTACTGGACGCAGGCCTCCTCCTGATAAGCGCCTTATTGGCTTTTATCACATGGAGGGTAACGCCCATAATCCCCACGCTGGGCATGTGGGTTGGGGATCGCAATTCAGTGATAGAATTGTTCTGCAGGGGCGCTGCTGCCCGCCCCCGGTGGATATCCCTTTGTCGCCTCTTACGACACCCGCGGGAAGAGTTGGGGTGGTGCAAAATCTAAGCCGGCACCACACAGCGAATTTTATAGGTAAGGTCGAATTACCAACCCAATTCTGTTCCCCAAAGCAACAGCATTAAAATTAAAAAAATGTTTTCCTTTATTTAATTAGGCATTAGATGTTATGAATTAACCATAAAATATCATATGCTTTTATAATCTCCAACGTAAATAAAGTTATATCAACAGAAAAATTCAATATCCGCTTCCACAAACAGCGAGGAAATTGTCACAGATTAAACTAGTGGTTAAGCTCAGGACCTCGCGATGCCTCAATAACGTATATTACTAGATGGCGTTTGAAATAAATAAAAAGATTCAGGCGTTTCTTTGCGGAAATCCACTGCAAAATACTTACGAGTCACTTTGCGCAAAGAGAGGCTACATCATTGGGGGATTTTGTCGTTGCTTGGCACTCGGGCGCATTTCTTATTAAATTTGATTGTAGGTATTCTATGTTAGTCGATGATGTGAGTTGAGTTGAGAATATGAATAGTAATAAACTAGACGATCGCCTTGCGGCTTCACCCGCGTAGTTCCCGTTCTCTTGGGAATTCCGGTATAAATAGCCTATGTCACTCCCTGAAAAGTAAGCTTCCTAACGGTGAAAGAATTTTTCAAATCGGTCTAGTAGCTTCGGAGCCTATTCAATACAAACAAACAATCAAATCTTTCCTCTTTATAATATTAGTATATGTAGATGATTGTCTAATTCGTTAATTATGTACCTGATTTAAGTTTTTGCATTCCGGCACACAACATTTTGTTTTAATAGAATAAATTAATTTTAAATATCTCAATACTATTTTCCCCAAGATTGTTTTTCAACTATTTTAACGAGACTATTACCCTACGCCTGTTTGTTATCCCGTTTGTCCTTCGGTCACAGGCTTCTATTTTGTAACTGTAATAAGTGTAAGTGTATAGTCACTTCGTCCCATCCTCAAATCTGGAGCGAAGCTACCGAAGCACAGTAAAGCCATTGCGGTATGACTTGAAGTCTCAAAAGACTTGGTTTGAAAAAACCTTATTGGAAAAAAAACTGTTCATGGAATTCCGATCTCTTTTACAACTTACTAGATAGAAAGATAGATAGATAAAAGATTTATTCGACACTGCAGCACAAACCACTTCATCACTTATCACTTTATCTCTTTTCGAATAAATCCTAAAATTATTTACTTAAGAGTTTATTTATTCCGGTTTTGAGTAAATCGAACCAAGGAACAATAATTTTCCATAGAAACATTACCACCCTTTTTAACCCCTTCAAGTTTCCTTTCAGTCTTGTTTGGCAAGTATACATTATAGATTGTATCCTTATCCTGGGAATAGGCAACTTTCCATCCAGGAAAAACGCTAGCCAAGTGTCTGGCAGTCGGTAGCCAGTTGTTCTCTAAGTGGAAACTCCAACGGCAGGCAACAAAATTACCCAATTGCAATGTTCTATTGTAGGTCCTAAGCCCACAAATTGTCATTTTTTAAAAGGCAAAGCACCGTAAAACGGCTTTCGTATAAATCTCACTAAGTACTGACCCTTATAAATTGAATAGCAAAGCTCAAACGGTTTGTTACCCCATATTCCCGACGACACTCCGAGAAATACTAACTTTTGCTAAGCATTTCAGAGCATTTTCAGCTTTATGTACTGGGAATAAGAACCAGAATGGTGGCGACTAGAAATTTCAATTGCCCAGCTAAATAATTGGTGTGAATTCTGTTATATTTCTTGCGATATTATTGACAAAACAAACTGGCAATACAGATCTAATTTAGAGAGCGCAGCGTGGGCAAGTTTCGTTCCTTGATTTAACCCTCAACGGCTAACGTGACTTAACTTTTCACCAACTGTATACCTACTACTGGAAATTGTGGTCTTCGAACAAGGCACTACTTATACTAAACTAGCTCTAAACTTTATGATGGGTGGTTTTTCAAGATATCAAATAGGCTTCAGAGGGTTATCAATGCTTTGGTTTTGGGTCATTGCTTGGGTTTTAAATAGAATTAATAGCATATAAATAATCATCAAAAGAATGTACAAAGAGATAAAAAAAAAATCCGAATTATTAGTTACAGTGATGTTATACAGTTTCTTCATGTATTTGACTTAACCTCGAGGTAATCGACATTAAAAAGTCGAATATCAAAAAATCTTTTTTTTAATACCTACAACGGACAAAGACACAAAGAAGATGAGTAATATTTGTTTGTTCCGTTTCAGGTCACTTATTCATTAACTTGACCCAAATGTGGGAATTTTCTGAGCATTTTGTTTTCTTATTCCGATAAGGAGGATTCTACTGTCGACAAAAATTGGAGCTCATGCACAGATGGGATTCAAACAGAAAGTATGCTCGACTCAGATTCAACTTGGCGTTTTCATTCTAAAAAATTCAAAAATTCGTTCAACCAGAGAGAAAAGAGCGCACTTTTTTCGTGGGGCTGCCAAATGAAAGGGGCATAGACGGTGTTTATTTTGACATGACATCCCATTGATAACCTCTCCTGTTCACGAATGATTCACGCCGTTTTGAGTTCTACCTCAACCTCAACCTCAACAGCCTGTATTGGTCCACTGCTGGACGCAGGCCTCCCGTTGATAAGCGCCTTATTGGCTTATATCTCATGGGTGGTAGTGCCCATAATCCTCACGCTGGGTATGCGGGTTGGGGATCGCTGTTCGGTGGTAGAATGGTTCTGCAGGGGGCGGTGCTGTCCACCCCCGGTGGATATCAACACCCGCGGGAAGGAGGTGGGGTGGTGCAAATTGTAAGTCTGCACTATAGCGTTTAAAATAAATAAAAAGATTCAGGCGTTAATTTGTGGAAATCCATTCCACAAGAATTGTAATAAATATTTTACTTCATATAGATGGCATTTGTATTAAATTTCTTTGCCTTAATACGTTCAACGCACGTTCTATTAAGTTCAATTTAGGACCAAATTATTTTGTTAGAGGGCCAAGAATTTAATTCTGCGATTGACCAAAATGATTGACTCTTTCCCAAAACCACACAATGGGACGGTGTAGTTCCACCAATTTTAGATATTGTAGTTACATTGACTATAACGATATACCATTTTTCGGTCGTTGAAGTGTAATTAATGATGCTTCTGCTTCTTTACACATTGTGCTCTACCCAAGCTCTATCGCAGTTACTATGTTTTCTCGACACGACAGAAACTTTTTTAATACCCGTTAGAAAATATCACCGAGCTTTCCGGGAAGTGTTATAAAGGTAACTAACACTTTTTTTTTCCTTTAGTTTTATCGTTACACTGCAGAAGCTGGATTTTAAATAGTTTGGCTACGTTGAGAGAAATAGAGCGATAGGTTCTGTAATAATATCGATAAATACATCTTACTACTTATTACTTAGTAGGTATATTATAATATGATAGTGTTTATCTAAGTTTAACTTCATGCCAAATGTGTGGCACGCTGGAACTGTCGAAACTAGACAAACCTTATATGGTTTACAGTGTCGTAGAAATAAGGATGGAATAAGTTTTTGATTAATAAAGAAATACAATACAATCTACGCAGAGATCGATTTTAAGTATTCAGGTGATTGGATGGAATGCGAGTTCCCATGTGCCGTTTATCGAAATCGACATTATTAAAATAAATAAATTAAATTATTTCAGACAACATAAAAATTAAATTTCGTTCCATGCTATGTTAGAATTGGTCTTATCCAGAAGGATGAGTCTATTTGACGTTATTAATACGTAATCTATTTTCCATATAATTTGGTACAGCGCCTCTATCGTGCGGACATAGAACTACGCAAATTCACGACCACGTCTCGTTAATAACGTCCAATAGACTCACCCCTCTGTCCGTATATGATAGGTTTGATCATTTTGATAATTCCAAACACGGCAATCGAATAATGCTGATATTATCATTTTGGTCAAATTAAAAAAAGATACATCTGACATTAATTTTAATAAATTACTAAAGAATATGCTACTAAAAAAATGTTATTATACACTTATTGAATTTTTTGATGATAATACTTATTAATGTGATAGTAAGTAATTAAATATTAACTTTAGTAACCATCTTCTCAAGTTGCTACACCCTGACCGGGTACATAATTATAAGATCTAGCAAATAAGAGTGTTAGAATAGTGAAATATTCATGTAACTACCTGTAATTATGAATGCAATAAATGAAATATGAAATATTATGAAGTATAATTATCAATAGTATTAGTAGTCAATATACCTCCACCCTTACGTATTCTCAACACTAAATTCACATTCAAATCAATGAAGATTAATTATTAAATTTGTGTGACGTCATTTGCCAACTACATTTCTATTTTCTCACAATAGGTGAGGATGAGACGATTTTGATCATTTTTATTCGAACAATTGTGATTCTCAATCTTTTGATTTTATTTGACCCGTAAAAATCTTTTACAATATTCCGTTATCTTATCCACTTTGAATTGTAAGTAAACATAGGTACATTTATATGCTGGTTTTCAAATAAATTATTTTAACATGAAATAGGTACTTATACCTCTATACTTCTATCATATTTCTTCAAAAAATAACACAATTTTTGTCACCAAGGTTTCAATATGCCGGATTGTATCACCTCAGACACCTGTGGATATCCAAGTTCTCAATAAATGTATACAAAACATCTCCAAGACTTGTTGGCGGGCAGCAAATCTCATTTAGTATGGCGCTAGAGTCCGAAGGAAGTCCCATAATGTTTTTTGACTCCTACGTCACTGGACCTCGAGGTGTTATTGGTTAGTACATTCCAGTACTGAGGGAAGGATGTCGGTTAAAGTGGTATATTATTTGATCATTTAAGTAGTATGTTTTTTAAGTCCTTTGTAGTTTCGATTATTCCATTTTTATTCGAATGTGTGTTTTGTTTTTCCGTGAGTTTTTATAATTTCTGCGCTAAGAGCAAAGGTCCTCCTTCGGCGCAGGAGTTTACGGGCTCTATTCCTGCGTCGGGACAAATGTCGATCTGCTTAAATGCTGCGGATGTTTATATTTGTACCGGGTGTTCTGGGTGATTTTTATAAATAATTAAAAATATCTATGTAAGGTTATGTATGATGTACCTTCATCAGTTATCTAGTACACTTTACATCAGCTTAGCTTGGGGCCAGATGATGTTGTGTGAATTATCCAGCATTATTTATTTACTAGTTTGTGCCCTCGGTTACGTAGTACCTACACGTTGTTTCTATGAAAACATTAAAGGGTAGTTATATCCCATGGGAAATTATTTTATGCGATATTTGCTACCTGGCTTACCACAGCTACATCTATGCAGAATTTTAGCCTGATGCGTTTGCTAGATTTTTCAATTAATTTAATAATAAATATATATAATAACAAGTACTTGTAGTGTTAAACAATAAGGTTTCAAAAGATATTCAATAATAAAATGTAACAGACCTGATTTCCTACTTGCTCTCCCGCCTAAATTCAAATGTTGGGACAAATCAGTTTCATTATAATATGAATAAGGCTTAACCTAATGTAATTAATGGTTATAAATTGTTGAATAATAAATATTAAAATATAACAAGTGTATTGTGGTAAACAGTAAGGTTTCAAGAGATATCAATACTAAAATGTAACAGATCTGATTTCCTACTTGCTCTCCCGCTTAAATTCAAATGTTGGGACAAATCAGTTTTATTTAAAGAATAAGCTATTTCATAATGCATTAAATTGGATGTACTAAGTATCTTAATTGTCAACTTAATATTTAAGACCATTTGTCTCAGCGGCACGGAATCTTGGCCAAGCTCGAAACTTTCGATAACAAACAATTCAAGTGTTTCTGATGAATGTAGGTAATGAAGGTAGCTAAAAAATGTATCAGTTTACGTTTAAGAGGGTAATTCATTAAGTTTGAGTTGAATTTGACACCACTTTTTGAGATTTAGTCGAAACAGGTCATTTCAGCGAGTGAGACGATTTTAATTTTGTGTGTTTAAAAAATCTCTATCTAAAAGATATCCTTTTTTTGGATTTTGAGTGTGTTATTGGTTATCTAAATAACCTGTATCACTAAAAAAAATGCCGCGATCGCGCAAGCCGTAGCGTTGATCGACCAGGGACTGACACAGCGTGAAGTCCACGTTCCTCCATGCAGTATGCCCTGAAACGATATCAAGCGACAGGGAACTACACCCGGCGACCAGGTAGTGGTGGTAGAAGATGCACATCAGCTCGGAACGACAGGTTCATTGTCTTGGAAATTTTGAGAAACCGCTACCTTACAGCCGTTGAGATACGACAGCGGCTCCAAAACGTCAGAGGCATTAATGTG
The DNA here is from genome assembly GCA_963564075.1 of Eupithecia subfuscata. NCBI lineage: Eukaryota > Metazoa > Arthropoda > Insecta > Lepidoptera > Geometridae > Eupithecia > Eupithecia subfuscata. The sequence goes on from OY751105.1 coordinate 4,103,082, forward strand.
AGCGAGCGCATGGTGAAAAGACGAATGAAGGAAGTCAATTTAAAATCTCGTAGACCAGCGCGTGGCCCTGAACTCCTCAGACAGCACCGAGTACCTCGTCTTCGTTTCGCCCAAGAACATGTAAACTGGACACACGAGCAATGGGCCAGAGTTCTCTTCACAGATGAGTGCCGTATTGCCTTAAGATCTCCAGACGGTCGTGAAAGGGTGTGGAGAAGAAGAGGAGAAAGGTACCTACCCATTACCACTACACAAACAGTGAGTTTTCATGGTGGCTCCATAATGGTTTGGGGAGGAGTGAGTTCCGAGGCTCGTACCGAGTTAGTAGTCGTCGACAACCGGTTAAACGCTACTCGATACATCGAAGAAATTCTCCAGGATCATGTTCTACTCTATTCGGGGTTGTTTGGGTACGACGATGTTTTGTTGATGCACGATAATGCTCGCCCCCACGTCGCTCGCTGCGTCGAGGAGTATCTTCAAGAGGTTGGGATCCAGAAGTTACAGTGGCCAGCTCGTAGCCCGGACTTGAACACGATAGAACACATCTGGGACATGCTAAAAAGAAAGATCAAGTCGGGTTCCAATCCACCACAGTCACTAAATGAGCTCCGCGTTGCAGCGCTGGCCGCTTGGGAAACGATGCCGCAAGAAGACGTCAAAAACTTAATTCAGAGCATGCTGATCGGATGCAGGCAGTCATCAGGGCTAGAGGAGGAAACACCCGCTATTAATTCGCACAAAAACAACTGAAAAAGATTTTTCTTTCTTTCTTGAATTAAAATAAAGTTTTGTTAAAATTCCTTACTTTTTGTTTGATTTTTCGTATTTTCATATGGCATGCTTTATTTGTTATCTGGAGGCCTTAAACAGTTCTGAAGGCAATAAAGAATACCGTAAATTATTTTTGAACCTCTGACTATCATTGGTAGAAAACAAAAATTTAAAAAACAAACCTTTTCGCGAAAATTGTGAGTGGCCAAGTTTCCGTGCCGGTGAGTGTATATTGTCATATTAGAAGATATATCAATGTATTTAGTTGTGAAATGTTATAACAAACCATTTTGCCGATGTTTGACGGAATGGCTCAAGGTATAACGACATCCAACGGTTCGTTGAACTAAAGTTATTAAAAAAGATGGTGGGCTGGCTCTGACACTCTTTGATGACCCTGTAAGCTGAAAGCATCTCTCATTATGGTAAGATATTTACATATTATATACATTGTAGAACCTTTTTCTAGATATTGTGCCCTAGTTTGTTTTAGCATTGAAATTATTGAAGGTCAAGATTGAGTTATAAGGTTATCTATTCTTTTATAATGTTTCTATTCATATGATCTAATGCTTTTGTTTTATTAACGAACGTTGTAAGTATTAGACACTTATGTGATTATATAAATGTGCTGGTGGTTTCTTTTTCACTTCTTCCACTAGTGGACAAAAGATTGAAGTGAAGAGAATTTCAATAACACTTTATTTCTTATTTGATAGTAATTGATGGGTAGACTTGTCTATGTGTTTATCTTGTGAGCCTAAAGGAATAAAGTTATTGACTTCTGACTTCTGATTTCATTATTTCCAATTCCTAAATTGTGAGGTTGCATTGTAAGGTAGGTATTCCATGATTCTATCGAAATAAGATCATTTCATAGGTAGGTAAAGGCCATGAATCTATCACGTTCATGCATTCAAACATGCAAACATCCATACAAAGTTTCGCATCACATCACACTTCTATACTAATATTATAAAGAGGAAAGGTTTGATTTTTTGTTTGTTTGTTTGTTTGTATGAATTGAATAGGCTCCGAAACTACTGGACCGATTTGAAAAATTCTTTCACCGTTAGGAAGCTTACTTTTCAGGGAGTGACATAGGCTATATTTTATCCCGGAATTCCCACGGGAACGGGAACTACGCGGGTGAAACCGCGAGGCGATCGTCTAGTATATTATAAATGCGAAAGTTGAGTAGAGTAGATGTATGAATGGATAGATTGATGGATGTTTGTTACCTCTTCACGCCAAAATGACTTAAACGATCGGGCTGAAATTTTTTTTTTTCCTTGAATCAAACATATTCTACTTTTATTCCACAAAGCAATTACCATGGGATAGAAATAACCTTAAAACGTTTCCATAGAAACAACGCATGCGAAGATGCGGGCAGAAACTAGTTTATAATATTAGTGTGATTTATACATACTAGTAGACATAAATCTACGTGCGCAAATACGAAAATGTTAGCAAATATTTATTTCTGAACTAGTCTATTTCGAGTTCCATACTGAGAGTGTTACCTCATTTTCCACCCACACAAAGCTCCAGGGGAAACGTATTAAAGTGATATGAAAGTAACATGTTCCTAATTAATGTTCTATTTCTAGACAATTTAGTATAAAACTTTTATACCATAGGTACTGGTACACATGTAGCGTGGAATTCGCTACGCAGAGCGGGTAGCGAAATCCGAATGGGCCCTTAGTCGATGAACTCAAGTTCAGTGCCATCTTTACCATAAGGGCACACGGTATTATGTGATTGTTTACCATTAGGTACTATTAATAGTGACACTGTCGAGTTTCACAGAAAACTAAATGTATGTATATCCCTTAGTCACCTTTTACGACATCCGCGGAAAACCACACAGGTTTTAAGTACAAGCCTCCACCCCACTGCCGCAATTTTGAAGCTTCGTCTTGCGTTTTGCGATTTTGCGGGGGGCTAACGGTAACCTGAGCCGATCCGGCGAGCGGTAACCGATCCACACATTTGCCGACCCCAATAATAACCATGCCTGGTTGGCGAATAGATGATCGCAGTGAAGGTGTTGAGTAATACACAGTAGGAAGATGCTGCCCTTCTTCGAGCAGATTCCATATGTCGGCTCTTCGACAACCATCCGCTGAGTGAGAGGAGGTCGATTCTTAAACCACGACCGCCACGGCAATAAAACTACTGAGGGCCATAATAAGGTCACCTAACATCATAGACAAAAAAAAATCCCAGTGCTAACGCTAACTGTGACCGATACGACTGAGGGTCCACATTGGAATTTCATAATTCTGAATATGCTATTAATTAGTAAATGTAACGAAATATTTGATAGTCTCTAATTTGTAAAAGTATCCAGTCAATAGCTACAACCGGTTTTATGTGGTCCCTCAGTCGTGGCTTGAAGATCGTCATATCTCAACAAAGCTCGTAGCTCATATCCATAAATTACAGAATTTACAATTACAATATTGTACCCAATCTCCCGAAGTTTACTTAAATCGATGCCTGACATATTGCTAAATCTTGTGAAATTACACGCTGCAAGTCTCCAAGCTCTTAAAATCTAGGTTACACGATGTTTTTTTTATAAAATGGAACAATCAGACCTTCAAGGACCTTCAAGGACCTTCGAGGGATCAGTTGATATACTCGACTTCTATAAGACATAATAATTATTTATCGAAGCGTCTCGACCTAAGTACATCAATTAGTAAATTCAGATTCATTATCACGTTCACTGATCGCAGTTCCAATTCATTGGAGTTCGTTTGACTTTGAAAAGTGTCAGTTACTGTTAATTAATCATGTTCAAATTAGACGTGGATTGGGTTCTTGGATAAATGGGCCGTCTCTGACTAAGGGTGGTGTTGTCCTAAAAGAGAATGGTCCGATTATCTAGCTGCAGCATGACAGTAAATGAGACAAAGGGACTTGCACTTCTTCATTTACCCAGGCGATTTCTAAGATGCTGCTAAAAATACAAACGAGAGGATAATCAAATCTCAGACAAATCTCAATCGTATCCCAGTTTCAAGACGTTAAGTTAGTTAAAAATTTTAAATCCATAAAAGTAAAAAGTAAAGTAAAAGTATATTTATTGCAGTAAAATAATAGTGTAGCAATGTAATTTGCCCTTTATGTGCATACAATTATCTGTCATTGTATGTGCATTCCCACCTGGACGACGGATGACGATCTGCGAAAGACTGCAGGCAGATGCTGGATGCGGCGGGCTCCCGCAACCCTTCGATCGCAACTGAGATTTAAGCACGTCTCAAGTAGAGATTTTTTGACAGGTTTCAATGATAATCTATCAATAATATTGCGACTTGAGACTGAGTAGAGTAAGAGACATAATATAGACTTCTTTGTGTCGTAATATTTTAGAAAAAAAACGCCCCAAGTGGTATGTGAACACCAAAGCGATTGTCATAATATATTTGCATAACGTATGTTAAGTCAGCTGATGAAAAAAAAACTGCTCAGCAATTTAAAGCGAACATAAAATGCTTTTAAACCCAAGGTACACTCAGGTGCTCAAATTAGGACTTAATTTGGGTTTTACATTAAAACTTGTACCATAAAATAACAATTTGCAAATAAAATAAACTGAAACAGCGTCAAACACCTTTACACTTTCACTAAACAAACAGAATGGAAAGGCTTTTAAATCATACGACGATATTTTAATAACGACACGACACGGGGCACATCGACTCGCAAGCAACCTTGACAGTAACGAGTAGGGGGTGCCTCAGTAGCTAGGTCGTGTTGTTCTCTTCATTTAGGAGTAGTGGAGAACTAGTCCATTCTTAAATTTTGTTTCAGGTGACATCTCTTAAAACATTTCCAAAACCATTTCCAAGAGTGGACATCCCGCCCGCGGCTTGTATTATGGGCTGTCGAGAAGTCCCCTATTGGATAAGCAGGTTTTGTAGTTTTTATTTTTTCGTTTTTATTAAATAGTTCTTTAAAAAACCTATTAAAAAAATAAAAGTGGTCTGAAAATTATTTAACGTTGTGGGCGCGGTGGGCTCGTGTATCATCGGATCCGCAAATATTTCCGTGATCCGGGTTAAATTTTATATGGACGCTATCTCCTATCGGGTGATATAAATAAGTGCGATGTAATTTCAAGCATTTCACTGAATTTTTTTGACGAAGCTAATTAAGCTTTGCGTCCAAATCTCTGAACTTTTCATTAAAATTCCGCGCTTGAAAAACGTGAGGCCAAATTGTTTTCAGCACTTAATGTTATCATTTGGATGTTGGTGTTAATGTTCTGTTTGTTCAGAGATGGTAAATAATTGGTCTGAACTTTGCAGGATTTTTAAAAAAGTTTCTTGTGTTATGTCATCGTTTAAGAAAGAAAATTAAGGGATATTGATAAGGGATTTCCTTGGAATGACAGGAGGTTATGTCAATCGCTGAAGACTCCACCTTACAAAAGCATTTTGGACGTGTACGAGAAAAGAAAAAAAAGCCAGTTTATCGGTTCCCAAATAAGCAAACCAAGTTTGAACCATAACAGGTACCACCTTCCAGCAAAATAAATATAAAAAAATATAGTAACCATTATTATCTCAACTGAGTCAATTGTAATAAATACTCGTCCAAATCTGTTTCTATTACTTAGCTAGTAGCTAGTAATTAATAATTACTAAATATGTAGTACGATGGGTTTTTTAACCATTGACATCGTTGACAATTTTTTCTGACTGATAGTCCTCCATCAGGCATGTGCGCCATCTAGCGCGGGGGATACCTTGATCGATGCTGTAAGTACTTCATATTTTATTACTAACCCCAATGGTTTAGAGACAGGTGGTGATCTACTAAATCCTCAGTTTAATCGAGCTCGATTTATGCCCACATAAGCCGATCATGGCATCCCAATAAGCGCAGTAAGGTGAAATCCTCTTGCAAAGTCAATTCTGCAAGCTATTAATCAGAACAGGACTTTAACTATGCAGCATCTGGCTCTAAACTTAAACTGCTTGAAGCAACTTAACTGCCTTTAAGCAACTTTATCGCAACTCCATGTTTATGATTGCTTTTATTGCTTTCTGCTTGTAAGTCTGAATTTGTGGAAGTGTGTAGACAGCTTATTATGTAAGTAAAAAAATTGTCTGGATTGGCAGTAAGCTTAAATCCGATAAATTGCTTGCAAAGCTAGGGCTAGATGCAGCATTATTCATTTAAATCTGTTATAATTAGGTCTTTTAAAAGCTGAAGTGGCAGAGACCAAGGCCATATCTCACAAAGAACCGTCTACCGTGCTGGGGTAAAAGTGATAGGATTAGGGACCGTGACTTAGTAAACATAGTATAGGACGCCCTACGCGGCCAGGTTGGACGAACACCTGCGAAAGACTGCTGGCAGATACTGGTTGCAGCAAGCTGAAGGCAGGGCACTATGGAGCTCATTAGCATATGTCCACCAGTGGACTAGTATAGGCTGATGATGATGATAACTTTCATCAATGAAACTAAAACGTATCATAGGATTATGAGAGTCATCTAAAATTTAGAGGGTTTATGAATGAGAAACACAATCACAGAATTCTCCTTACTACCACAACCTAATATAAGTTTCCGACCCAACACGAAGTGCGTAAAAGTGGCCTAACTTCCTCACCAATTTCCCGACGAATAAATATTGATATTATTACTTTAGTCAATAAAAACTTTGTACACAAAAGATGAATCACAGTAATAAAACAAGATGATATCTTTAGGAATGTTACGAACCACTTTACGCAGAAACTACTAACAGATTGTAATAATAAATAGGTTTGCGCAAGTACCGGCACGCATTTTGAGCCCTAATAAGGCGTTTTCAGAAATGAAAAAATTCCATTTACCTTAATGTGCGTCCAGATTAAGAAACATGTTTAATAACTATGTTTTTAGGGTTCCGTACCACAAAAGGAAAAAAGCAACCCTTATAGGATCACTCTGTTGTCTGTCTGTCTGTCCGTCTGTCAACCCTCATTTTTCAGAAACGCGTGGACGTATCGAGTTGAAATTAACGTCAAATACTCTAGTCCGTAACTCTCTTGAAGCCGCGATATAAATTATACTTCTAAGTCAACACACTCAAAAGTTACAGCCGTTTATGTCCGAATATTTTGAAATTTCCAAAGGAATCACATGCACACAAAACCTATACTCACTAAAACTTTACTTCCCGTAGACCTAGAATCATGAAAATTGATTTTATAGCACAAGTAAAGGAAAAAATCCAAAAACCATAAATTTGTAATTTATTCACTAAAAAAAATACTTTTAATGCTCGCCATAGACATGTAGAAAACCTATAGTGTACTTCCCGTAGACCTAAAATTATGAAATTTGGCAAGAAGCAAGGTCATATATCACAAATAAAGGAAAAGTCCGAAAACAGTAAATTTGTAGTTTATTCACAAAAAAAAATACTTTTGATTCTCGCCATGGACCAAAACCAATAGGGTACTTTCCGTTGACGTAGAATCATAAAATTTGGTAAGAAGCAAGGTCATATAGCACAAATAACGAGAAAAATCTGAAAACCGTAAATTTGTGGTTTATTAACAAAAAAAAATTCTCTCTCCATCGACCAAAATATGCAGGGTACCTACTTCATGTTGACCTTGAATCATGATTTGGCAAGAAACAAGGTCTTACAATTAAACGGAACCCTTAGTGCGCGAGTCCGACTCCCACTTGATGTTTTATTTATTAAATAAAACGTCAGAAACTAAATAAAACGTTAGAATGAGCAACCTGACACGAGACGAGAGCGTCAAACGAACTAAATGTAACTTTAGTTTTTGAACAGGATTGGATAAACTTCAATGTTTCCCCTGTAGGTGGAGCTAACGGCGCTAGAGCAGGTACAAGTCCCAGAGATTTTCGACTCCAACGTCACTTGACTTGAGTAATAAACATAAGAGACGAGGCTTATTCTGTTAAAAGTAAAAATTACTGAATTGAACTGATGTCCCATTCCGTCTGGGACCAGTAAAATCACGTTACGTATGAAGACCTTAGGTTACATGGTTTTGTTGTTTATTTGGACGCAGACGCCATTAGAACTCAATAGCGCGCTATAGATGGATTGAGGTTGTTAATGGGATCTCATTTTAAATATCACAGTCTATGTTTATCTTATATCAAGATCTAATTGCAAAAGTTACAGTTAGTATGTATAATCACGAAGAAAATTACAATCAAATAATAGAAATAAATTAGAACTAAGTAGTATTTACAATTATATATAAATAATGAAATAAATAATGTTGGAAAATTCACACAACATCATCTAGTCCCAAGCTAAGCAGAAATTGAAACAATTGAGCTAACTGTAGGCAGTTAGTTATATTAAAACCCAATCACTAGACACCGCTTCTGCTCTTACTGAGAATAAAATAGGTGCCGTAAATATGATGTCCTTAAAATTGGTGCCCTAAATGGAAATAATCCCAAATGTGCTGACAAATTAAAATAGCATACACCATACATCCTACGGGCAACACCACATCATAGTAAATATTCACGGGTATTTACCGATTTTTTCCGATATTTCAACAGGTTTACACTCTGCCGTGGTCACAGAATCTTCTGATCGCGTTAGTTTTATAAAATTTAGGCCACATTTTTAGCAGCCCTAGAAAAAAGCGCTTTCTTTACGGTCTCTTCGATCTGTAATAGATTTTTTTAAAGAAAACGTCTTATAGAATAGCGAGAATTTTAACACATTTTTTATTTCTCAAATTCAATTTGCCTTCATTGTTTTATCGAAAGTTCAAGTCGTGTTTTGTTTGTATCCCTAGGCTACTCTATCCCTTGACCTTCTATAAGACCTTTTATAAATTCAATCAGCCTTTCTCTTGAGGTTTATTATGTAACTAGTAACTATAAGCTAGATAAGATTTATGAATCAGCAATAAACCAACTGTAGTCAGATGCAGTCGTTGTAATCAACCGACGAAAAACGGAGGAGGTTCTAGTCTAAGTCGTAATCTAAGTCGACGTGTATTTTTTTAATGTATGACCACGCATAACTTCTTATAGAGTAGGTACTCCGATTTTGATAATTCTTTTTTTATTGGAAAGAATTTGGTCCCATATAAACATGAATTCGGTTCATAGTTTTTTAAAACACCATACCATAAGCCATACTTCTTTACTCATGGCGACCTTGCGAAAGGCGCGCGCGATGATCGGATTTCGCAGCGATTAGTTTTTTTTTGTGTCATAGGTAGATAATTTTATCCCGAGTGTTCTTAGACTGTTCTTAGCCATGTTTCATGAAAATCTGTTCAGCCAATAAACGTTGGCGGGTTTTTTAAAATTTGGATTTTGTCTTGTTATCTTTGTCTTGCAACAAGAACAAAATTGAAAATTTATAAACATCCCGACAAATTTTCATGAAACATGGCTAAGAACACTCGGGATAAAATTATCTATGACACAAAAAACTAAACGAAAATCGGTTCATCCGCTTGAGAGCTACGATACCACAGACAGATACACAGATACACAGACAGACACGTTAAACTTTTAACACCCCTCTTTTTGCGTCGGGGGTTAAAAATGGAACCTTTCTAACAGCCATCCTATCCTCTATCCTACTAATATTAAAAAGCCGAAAGTTTCTGAAATCTGAATTTTTGTAACCTAGGATTTCCAAAACTACTCAACAGATCAAGATGAAATTTGGCGTTCATTTAGTTTAGAGCATAGCTTAATTTAGATAAAGGCTACTTAATATACCAAAAATACGCGTGCGAAGCCGCGGGCAGAAGCTAGTAATATTATAAAGCCGAAAGTTTGTGAAATCAGAATTTTTGTTACCTAGGATCTCCAAAACTACTGAACAGATTAGATGAAATACGGCGTACGTTTAGAGCAAAGCCTAATTTAGATAATAGGCTACTTATTATACTGAAAATACGCGTGCGAAGCCGTGGGCAGAAGCTAGTACAAAGTAAAGTAACAAATAAAGACATCAATTTTATCCCAATAACGAAGTTCTGTGCAACTTTACTAACTCTTGGGGACATGAAAGAGCCTGTAAAAATTAGCGATATTAGTAGTTTGGGACAATAGAGGTACATTGTCGATAATGAATGTGTGACTGAACCTATTGAAGATAAGTTTACTTGATATACATAGTTATCTTATCTTTTCTTTGACTTTGGAAGTAAGAAAGGTTGGCCCTTAACGTACATTGAAGCTTCTAAATAACGTGTTAGTAATAAAGTTTTTGATAGGTATTTTATGTATGTTTGTTTTAAGGTATAAATTACTATGAACCGTTAAATAAGTTAAATACGATAATGTAACTTTTCTGAAATAAATGTATTAATATAATAATTATTATATTGGTGTTGAATTAACCTATATCTATATCTACCTACCCCATATGGACACTTACGGTAGGGCTGGTCCATCAGTCCAAAGTCGCTCAGCGAGCTATGGAAAGAGCTATGCTCGGAGTCTCTTTGAAGGATGAATACATCCGACAGAGAACCAAAGTTATGGACATAACTCAAAGAATTAGCAAGCTGAAGTGGCAGTGGGCCGGCCATATCTCACGAAGAACCGACAACCGCCTGGGGTAAACGTGTTCTAGGCTAGAGATCGCGAATCGGCAAACGTAGTCCCAGCAAGCTGAAGATACGGTGCTATAGCGCTCATTTAGCGGAGCCATATGTCCAGCAGTGGATTAATATAGGCTGATGATGATGAAGACATCTATTTATATCAACCGAATGCAACGAGGGTGTCGAAGGTTTCGACGATTCGCCTAACTCAGCGCGGCCAAGTGCTAGCTTTCGTAAATTTAACTCCAACAAATTTTAAACATTGAATTCGTTCGGCTTCTACGAAATGGTCATTTAAACGCCAAAACGAAGGGTCTGTAAGAAATTTTTCTTATAAATAAATAACTGAAACTGTCTCTGTTGCAGGTCGTCCGACTTTTCGAGAAAGAGACGCCTAGGCAAATTACTTCAAATTGCATGGACTAATTTGTAAAGATTAGAAATTCTGAATGATTTGTAAAGTCTCTGCTATTGGTACACTCGTGAACAAGGAGGACACGTCAAAACTCACCAATCGAGTCGTTAAATCTGTTACATCTTCCACGAGCTGCGTAAAATGCGTCGAGTCTTTCACGTAGTTAAAAGTCTCTTACATACGGATGTAGTAGGTTCGCTTTGTATCGTGCTGTTTTGTACGTAGGTACGTAGGTGAGTCTATCAGACTGACAATAGGGCGTAAGGGCCAGTTAGGTTGAGCCTTTGGTAGACCATAGATTTTAGGAGGTGGGGGGTTTATAAGGGATTAGTAGATATTTGTCCAGGGATATCCTTCTTCTTCTTATAGTGCCTCTCCATTACTGAAGGTCGGCGATCATCCTCTTGAATTTTTCCTTATCCAGGGCTAGCCTAAATAGTTCTTCTGCCTTCTTAATGCCAGTCCATTGCCTTATGTTGCGCAGCCAGGAAGTCTTCCTCCGACCAACTGCTCTTTTACCCTGTATCTTCCCCATCATGATCACTTGCAGCAGTTGGTATCGATCATGTCGTAAGACATGTCCGAGATAGGCAACTTTTCTCTGTTTGATGGTTCTTACCAGGTGAGGTCTTTTCTCTGTTTGATGGTTCTTACCAGGTTAGGTCTTTTAACGTCAATGTTCGTGACCTTTTGTGTCCAACTTATACGAAGCATGACGGTACACCCACATCTCGAACGCCTCTACTCGTTTGCGAAGGTCTTCTTTTATTGTCCATGCCTCGCAGCCGTACAGGACTACTGGCCATACGTAGCATTGGACAATTCTCAAGGATATCCTACAAAACTTAAAAACAATGTCATTATTAAGGAATTTCAAGTCAGTTTTTATTTTTTCCAAAACAATCATATTAGCTACAACAATTATAGGCTACGACTCGTTTGGGACGTTTACTTCTTCGCCTCGAACTTGCACAAAAATACATACGAAGCCATAAATAATCAAAGAAAAGTAGGCGACATTATCACCCATGACAACTCTACCCTGAATGCCACTATGCAAATCAAGATACGAAAAAAATGTTGGTATTTTCGTGAAATCCGTGCGCCCCAATGAGTCATATGATTTATTGCAACATTTATCACTTGCTCAAACGGAGAAGGAAGTAAAGCGTCCGTAGGAAGCCGTGTCCCGAAACCGAATTCCTTGGTGCCTTACATTTGCTTCCGCATACTGCATTCGGGTCTTGGTATAGTATCGCAAAGTATCTCTATGGATACAGGTTATTGCCCCTAGAATTCCGTGACTGTGGAGAATCGGAGAGAGACCAAATTTCTGGAGAGTGGTTGACCGCAGGCTTGTTCAAGGGTTGCTTTAAAAACCAAAAATAGGCATCGTGATTTAGTCGTTCTTAGTACCTAGTCAAATCGAGATGAAGGTTTTTCTTAATAATATTATTGGTAGGACATTTTTAGTGGGAAAATTATGCGAACGAACTTCTTACGTCTGTTTTCTCGGTAGAGTACAATATCCCTGCCGGAGCCTTCAAATCCCGAGTTCTTCTTCAAAAGCGTGCGCCATCTTAGGCCACATCTTCACTTTCTTAAATGATAATGGTGGTCAACGACTAACCATTTTCAATAAAAAAATACTTATCTACTTATCTTCAAGTATCTATATGTCCACAAAGTGAGTGTTTTCGAATGTTATTCGCACTAAATTCGGTTTTACCTACTTTCAGCCTTCTGTGAGTTCGCAAAAGAAACTTTCAAGGTCGGCGTAACTCGAACAATGTTGGGAAAACATCTAAATTAGCCCAGTTTAGTTAGTTTTCAATTAATAATTTGTGTTACCCTTTACCCAGCATGTTTTAGTGTGGACATTGTTCATTGTTCTGGTGGGTTATTCTGCATATCACTCGATATTTTTTCGAGTGATGTGAGTGATACGCAGAATTCACGGGATAAAATATCATGTGGTAAATTCGAGCCTTCAATAATAATTATATCGAGTCCCGCCAAAAACTGATTTCTTGTGCGACTTATCGAGCAAAATCGCCGTGCGGTGATGGCATAGAATTTGCACCACCCCAACTCTTCCCGCGGGTGTCGTAAGAGGCGACTAAGGGATATCCAGCAGGAGGTGGCCAGCAACGCCTCCTGCAACAATTCTACCACCTGACTGCGATTCCCAAACCGCATGACCAGCGTGGGGATTATGGGCATTACGAGCGCATCAGCGCAAAGTGCGTGACAGCCCCAACCCAGCCTTCAAACTATTGCTGGTAGATTCACCTCGCCCATACTATAAAGTCAAATAACTAACCCTAATGGCACAGCGTATCAGCATTGCCATACAGCGTGGCAATGCAGCCAGCGTCTTGGGGACGCTTCCGACTGGTGTTGATATGGATCAGTTGAGCTATCCGTAGACTGTTTGCAACAGTCGGCAGTTAGCTCAATTGTTTCAATTGTAAATACTAGTATAATTTTCTTAATAATAAATTCACTTCTTACCTTAATTATAAGTCATTGTGTATTTTACTAACAAATTATGGATCTCTTTGTTGTATGGATCTCTTTGTTGTATGGATCTCTTTGTTGTATGGATCTCTTTGTTGTATTAAAATATTTTTATTTTTTATTTATTACCTCCCCAATGAGATAAAAACCAATAAGGCGCTTGTAAGGGGAGACCTGCGTCCACTGTGGACCAATGTAGGCTGTTGAGGTTGTGGTTATCGAGCAACATAACGAAGGAAAGCCCACAATAAATATCGAATTGCAGATTTCGAGAACACGACGAAATAGATATTTTGAGATCTTGCCATATTTATCGAGTAGATATATTGCCAGAATTGCCCGACTGGGGTGGGTCATGGCCGTGGATTATTTCTTGTTAACCCCTTTTAACTTAGTTAATAGGTATAAACCCTAAATGAAATGTGTGGCGAAATTGTAATTTGTTTTGTTTTGTTGCGTTCTCTTTTCGAGGTAATTACCCATTTTCGACCTCAGGTGCGTAGTGGGCGCAGGTCCGCCTGAAACGCAGGAGGATGCGTTTTATTTAATATAAAGGAAACCACAATAATCTACGTTTGAAAAGATTACTTAAAATATCTATGATAGTCTCAGCGAAGACTAGCTAGATGCGCAGGACATAATTATTATAGTGCACAATTCACAAGTGTGCGTGCAAACACAGGTGCACTCTCTATTATTATCCTAGCTGTTAGCAGCTAGGATTATGATTCAGGTAATACATGATTCATATGATTCAACATAATATGCTCTTTTTTGAATTTAGAACACTTTTTTATTATTTTTGTCAAAAAAATTGAGACGTTTGTTCTTCATTATTCGTGTCCTTTTACGTGTATGCTTACCTTATTATTATTGATTTGACGTTTCAAAAGATTTACATCATTTTTTGGAACAATTTCAAGACAAAACACTGGTTTCGCTGAAAAACCAAGCAAAAAATATTTGTGAAATATTTTGTAATGCAAGAGTGCTTAAAGAAAAAATCATTAATTCTTGTAAAAATAAAATAACACAAGTTGATCCCCTCGGGGTCTACAATCACCCGCTTTCGGCTTAGTACACCCTTTCCGTGGCACCCTGTGTATCAGTTATGTAGTACACATAACACAAGCTTTTCTTAGCTTGGAGCTGGATGACGCTGTGTAATTGTCCAATATCCAGCATTATTTATTTTAGTGCTGGATAAGACTGACTTGACTAAAAACCAGAGCACCGATATATTAATATCATCCTAGAATCTGGAGAGACCCCTTGGAAAAAAAGCTTCTGAAGCTGCCAGTATTTTTATATTACCCGACAACGCAAGAAGGTTCATATTTTTTCCACACCCTGTTGCCGCTTCCTTAAATAAATAATGATTAAATTTTACGGAATTCGATACGTAGTTAAATAAAATGTTTACTCTTTAAAATTACAATCAAATAGAAACAAATAAGAACTATATAGTATTTACAATTGATACAATTAAGCTAACTCCAGACCGTCGCAAACAATCTACAGGTAGCTCAACTGATCCGTATCTATCTATCGCAAGCGTGTCCAAGACGCTGTTTGTATTTCCCCGCTCTATGGCAAATATGGCAATGCCGCCGATGCGCTGCACCAGATATTAAACTCATCAGCTCTCGGGTCAGGGGTCGCTTCGACCAGATGCTCATATATTTTATTGAAAACCCGGAGAGCCTCGATACCCCACGGACCTAGGGTCTCGACTCCAAGGAGAGCAAATACGTAGTATTTTCGTAAAATGTAACATGTGCCGTAAATGCGCGAAATAAACCAAAATAATTGTCTTTAATATAACAAATAGAAAACTCCCACTTTCAACTCTAATAAAAGTAAACCGCCTATTTATTCCAAGTAGGCATACATACAGCATACAGGAGATTTATTTCGTCATAAAACAATCTAAAGAGCTCATTTTTATTGTCCGCGGTATGAGAGCGCGAGATTTACTGTTCTTTCAGTTATTGCATGTTTCATTAGACACGCGGGATGTACCGTTACTTCATCATCATCGGGAGCCACTGCTGGGCTTAGACCTCCCCTCATGTAATAATTATTGATTTTATTTATATTATAAAATACTTTATTCACAACGAAAATAACATTACTTACTTAAATTATTTGGATACAAAGCTGATTTATGATTTCAATTTCCGTAAATACGTTCAATTAGGCTTTTACGACTTCCTACAAAACACAAATTAGTCAAATTGAATTTTCAATTAATAAGTAACTGTAAAACAAGGTAGGTCAACCGACATAGATTTAGGTTGTTAAAAGACCGATATTTTATGATTATCATGACTCTCATATTGGATCATCACGGCATCATCCTGTACAACTGCAAAAGAATCATTCAAATCGGTCCATTAAATGACGGACAAATCGACGGACAAACCTACATACACCCTCCTCCTTTTTTTAAAGTCGGTTATTTATTTATTTATTGAGGAATAACTAACGACTACATTAAACTTATTACACATTTGTGTTAGTACTTTTTTTTGTTTTTAGGGTTTCGAAGATCGGTTTCGAAACCCTTATGGTCTCGCTTTCCTTTTTTCCCTCCTTAATAACTCGGCAACTACAGCAGCTATCAACTTGAAATTTAAAATAATAATACATTTCGTGCGCCTGTACAGATTCTAAGAAAAAAAAATTAAAATAAATGAAAAATGAAAATGAACATTTTCCATACAAATTGAGATGTCAAAATTTTAAAAGAGACCTACAGAGTCAAGTGGGGTATCAAATGAAAGGTATTAATTTGTACATTTCAAAACAGTTTTTGAAATTTCTGTAGGTTTCATACTTTTTGAAATATTTTGAAAATAGTCGAAAAAATACCCATTCCCCCCCCCCCCCCCCCCCCTATCTCCGAAGTTTGCAGAGCGATTCATTCAAAATGTATGAAGCGTTTGTAGATATAGATCTATATTTTACAGGAAAAATATAGAGAAGTCTGTAAAATGAACACTTTGAACAATTGACAAAAAGAGGGGGGATAATTTTCAAAAGGGGGGGCTACCCCACTGAGTGGGGTATCATATGAAAGGTATCGGTTTGTACATTTCAAAACAGTTTTTGAAATTTCTGTGAGTTTCATACTTTTTGAAATATTTTGAAAAAAGTTGAAAAATTTACCGCTACACCCTATCACCGAAGCATGCAGAGAGATCCATCTGAAATGTAGGTTGGTACCTACTAGTTTTAGGTCTTCATTAATTTCGGAGTCTCTAACCAGTACCTTTAGTACATAACTACTTGTTGACAAACGTTCGAAACCCTCGGCGCGCGAGTTACACTCGCACTTGACGGGTCTTGTTTTTTTTGTGTGTTACATTTGTGTTAAACTGGTCAACCTTCAAAGAGAAATGTGCCACCAGCCAGGCCACCAAAAAGCCAGTGAACAAGCAAACTGCGTAATAACTTCCATTAGAAAAACAAACAAAAACAAAGTTAGCTAAAATAAAGATGAGATTCGCGGAGTCATAGTTCATAACAGAAACAGAACTCAAGTTTAAAAGCAATCATTGGAGTTTTATGTCTCGCGACGAAATTTAAACATTTTTACAACCATCGATCTAAGTAAAATTCGGAAGATTGTAGTAAGATTAATTTCTTAGAAGTTATCCTGAGTGTGAGGACTTACGCACTATAATCTATCTTCTATATATAAAAATGAAACCCGTTTTCCTTGGTCACGGCATCACGCGTGAACGGCTGGACCGATTTCGCTAATTCTTTCTTTGTTGTGTTTGTTATTGTCAGGAGAAGGTTCTTATGAAAGAAAAAATTAAGAAAGTTAGAAACATAAATTTCCACGGGGACGAAGCCGCAGGGCGCAGCTAGTGGGTAATAAAATAACCAAAACCTCATTGGGTACTAAGTTCTCGAATGTGGAAGGCTGAAATTACCACCTCGGTCATAATCGGACCGCGTTCGTGTTTCGCGTGCCTACTGTTGTTTCGGTCGTACTTCGGTATAGGTAGATACTTCTTTCCGTCTTTGTTGTTCATTAGGTAGGTATATCGCAAAAGATTGGAAATAGAGGGTCTTTGCATTTAGTTGCAATACAACACAGGCAATTTGTTGAGTTAGCGCTCTAAGAACGTACTATACCGAATTTTAGATCTATGGTTACAACTAAAAGTTTTGCAATAAAATATGTGTCTTTGTTGGTAATGGGTTTCCTCTGGAACTTCTGGTTTGGTTTCTATTGAAACCTAAAATTTTCATGAAAATGTTAGGTTTATTTACCTAAATCTCAAATATCATGTTAGCAAGGCCGCGGGCTAAGCCATGTATGTGTCTAAGAACCTATCGGTTACATCATTCATAAGGAATCCAAAAACCTCTTATTTTAATAAACGACTATAGCCAAAAACATTTTTGTCAAAGAAAATTAGAACTAATATTTACAATTTAAATAATTGAGCTAACTGCAGACGGTTGCAAACAATTAACAGGTAGCTCAACTGATCTAATAACCAAATTAATTTAGAATTTCATTATTTTAACAGGACTTAAAACAGACTAAAACTACACTGTAACAACCAGCCAAAATTTAAAAACGCGCCGACGTTTATTGGCTGGTCAGATTTTCATGAAACATGGCTAAGAACACTCGGGAAAAAATTATCTATGACACCAAAAAAAACTAAACGAAAATCGGTCCATCCGTTTGGGAGCTACGATACCATAGACAGATACACAGACAGACACTTTAAACTTATAACCCCTCTCTTTTTGCGTCGGGGGTTAAAAATGGCGAATAGCTCTTGAAGACGCCGCATTGTGTGGCGTGGCGGGTCCAGATGTTTCCAGAATTATGCAATATTTGCGTCTCTACGCAACATTCATCGAATCTTCTACGTATCATTCAGCAAATCTTCGTGCTGCACGGGCAGCCACCACAATTTCACCTCTATACCTAATTGTTATTCTCCCTGCCTACGTAGCGGTTCAGTATCACACTTGGAGGGCGGCCAACAGGATCACAGATATGAAAAGGAAATGTGGACAAAAGAGATTTCGCCTCCCAGTCCCCGGTGCTTCAGATTTATTGTTTGTAAACTTTAAAACTAGTGTAAATGCAACTTTTGTAGAGTTTTGTGTAGGCTTGAACTGAACTAGCGGGAATAGGGTTGTAATGATTGCTATTCTAGGATGAGTCCAGTTCAGTAATTCTTTGTGATTAAGATATAAATTATTTTGCTACCTGCGTCCTAACGCATTAATTAACGCGCTAATTTGGGCGTCACGCAGATGTGGCCAAGGTTTTAACGTGTTCATTTATTGACGACGCTAAAAATACACCTACTTAAAGGACTTTTTTTAGATCGCTGGATTCTGCCAGATCTTGGGCGTACAATTATTTAATTAGGTATACATTTAATTTTAATAAGTCTCCTGAAGGTCTGCGCGCTAATCGATCACGCGGATTTACGGTCTTTTTAATAGTTTTAAAAATGTTGAGAACATTTTAAAATTATGAGTAGTATTTAGTACTTCCGCTTTCTACCGAGCTTTCTGAGGGGGCGACTCTATTTGACGTTAGCAGCAAGACGTGGTCTTGTCGTCTCCTTTTTGTATGGGTTTTGCGTAGTTCCCTGTTCGCACGATAGAGGCGCTGCTGTACCAAATTGTATGGACAACGGAGACGTCACGATCACGTCTCGTTATTAACGTCAAATAGACTCATCTCTCTGTTGTGTAAATTTTCGTGACTAAATCTGAAACTAAAACTTTCCTTAGGAAGTGTACGATCTACAAATATTTGTTCTAGGTGTTCTGGTCGTTTCTATGTATAATAAAAAATATATATCTATGTAATGTGTTATATTATGTAGGTATATCAGTCATCTAGTACCCATAACACAAGCTCTGCTTAGCTTGGGGCTAGATAATGTTATGTGGATTGTCTAGCATTATTTATTTATTTATTTAGTGACTCAACCCTGAAATAGAATTTTTTAGTGATTTAGTTCCTATTCACGAAATTTTTGTTTATCTTGTTGTTGGGTAAATTGTAGTTTCGTCAACGTCAACAACAGCCTATATTAGTCCACTACTGGACGCAGGCCTACCCCTGATAAGTATAATATAATATAATTAATTAATAATATAATATAATATAATAATTGTAGTTATTTAAGGTAAAATTATATACCTACGTAAGTTAGTTGTGACGTAACTTCATGTTATCTCGATAGGGCAATGTTGTCGCTAAGCGACAAAGTAATGTAAATAATCCTTTTATTTTGATATAATTATGAAAAAAAGTAAGTTCATTGAAAATGAGAAAAAAAACATGTTCAAAACATTTATTTATCCTTTCACATTGTTCTAATCCACTTCACTGCAAGTAAAGCGTAATAACATAAATACAACTAACATCGGACCAAACTCAAACATAAATTAATTAATTTCGTAACATTACACAATGATTTTAACAAGAAAATAAAGCAAGGTTAACATTGTTAAACATTCTCGCGCTTTCATCTTGATGTTAAAACAAAGTTGACAAAGTAGCGCTCATATTAAAATAGTTTTTAAGAAATAACAAAAATATAGAATAGGAAAAGTTAAGATTTGGTCGGAAAGGAGGAGTTTAATATAGCTCTTACAAAAATTACATTACATTTATATTTTTACAAATCTGATACTTATTACATTTAATGCATCTTATTTTACTTATTTACAAGAAAATTGAGACGCATAAGGCACAGCGAAATTACACCTAGCTATTTTATATTAACGTAGACACTTTTGGTAACAATTCTGGTGAGATTTTTATCCCACAAATTGTGATATGTACAAAAATATTTATTATTTCTTCACTATCTATTCTTATTCTATCATTTACACAGTTTATTCAAAATAAATGTTTATTAAAAATCGTTGTAAAATGATTAAAATATTAGGCCTTAAATAAATGCATGGTTTGTGATTGAATTGAATGTAAAAAGTATATTAAAATTAAATAATTATTGATCTTGCACATGATTCAATTATAAAATCTATTGCCTTCCGATATTTGTTAGTAACGAAATCACAATTCTAAACTATGATCAACAATTAAAATTGCAATCAGATTCGCAACGCAAGAACTATGACAGCCACCACTCAAACCTAGGTTTCATAACTAACCTACATTGTAGCGACGAACATTGTTATGACCCAGATTTATATTTACGCGTGATGTTAAAATATTTTACGCCTCGTAACCCGAAATATAAAGTTTTAGGTTTCAATTTTCCCAACCGCATTTTAACTTGCGTCACGATTCCGTATCGCTTACAACATTTAATTAGAAACATGCACCACTAACACTGATTGGCACCATGTAACTTGACATTAACTTGTTCGCAAGATACACATTGGCACTTTCACTATACAGCGTCAATAATCGGCTCTACTAGAACCGATACTCCTCACATCAGGCACGCGTGTTGTCCCTTCTCTGTCTTTCGAGCTGTTTCCTATGGCTGTGACGTTTCCTTGCTATCAAAGCTACTAGAACCACCACAATCGTCAAAGCCACAGCTATACCTATCCACCAATATATGTTATAGGATGCTTCTTTCGGATTCACATCTTCTTTTTGATCACCAGCAGCCACAGGGTTCTTTATCTCTAAGACTCCGACAGTCGACGTTTCAGTTTTAGAGTTCGATTCGTCAACATCGATTTCATTGTCCATTATGTTCTCATGTGTTTCAACTTCTTCTGGTTTTTTGGCGATTTCTTCTTGTGGTATCTCATTCTCTTCTGGGATCGGGTCTGGTATAATTGGTTCGACGTAATCGTAGGATTCTGACTTGTCTGCTGATGCGTCTAGTTGGTTGTCTAGATAATCGTCCAGGAGTCTGTAATAATCCGTCAGTCCGGTGTATTCCAGACCGTTTTCTCGTTTTGCTAGAAGATCGCTCACCATTTCAGGCCAGAAGGAGCCGTAGCCTTGCATCATTGTATCCCTGTAAAAAGAAACAGTCAGATTTATGATTTTACAAACGCTACAATAAAAAGGCTTTATGTCGGTTCGGATGTGATAGCCCTTTGATGGTTATGGCAAATAAACCGAAGCATGATAGCCTACCGCTTTTTCATCTTCAACTTGCATTTCCCGTAAACGCAACACCATAAAGTGTAGAAGATAAAAGCGCACAGCATACATGGTGCCACGGAAGGTTGACAAATACTCACATAAGGCGTTCGTTGTGTTCAGCGATGTGTTGGATCAAATCAGACTCATCAGACTCCAGTTCTTCCGCGAAGGATTGGTAGATCTGGTACTTCAAGATGACACCCAAGAATTTTCTGAAATAATTTAATTGTTTTGAAAAAACTAAAAACGGACTTCGAATCCCTCATTTTTAGACTGTTTTTAACTTTTGCGGAGTACTAATCCCTCGGAAATAAATCTTTAATGAGACCACCTCAGGATAATTCCTTATACAATAGCGAAAAATAGGTCCAAAGGTGACGCAGAAATCGACGAACATCTCAATGATGAACATGATCAATCTGCCTACCAATTTTTAAGTCTGGTACTTAAAAATTGGTAGGCAGATTGATCATTGTTACCACAATGTTAAGAAGAGGATGCTGCTACCCTCTGATTAATTCAATATCTAATTCAACCCTACATGGACTGAGATTCAGAAGAATTGAAGGAATTTTTGAAATTTGTCCAAGGATTTCAATTTCAATGTAAAAGATTTCTACTCACCCAATATAAGGTTTATTGAACAAAATATACGGGTCTCCCAGGAAGTCTACATCGGAGTTCTCAATCAGGGAGAAGTTTTTTCGGAACTCGCTCCAACTGGTTGGTATCTGTGCGTAAGGGATTTTGCCCATGAGGACGCGTAGACGCCATTCGTCGGCTGCTAGGTAGAAGTTTAGTCTGGAACACAAAGAGGCCAGTCGTTCATCTTTATTCTGTAGCTTAAAATTGGCTTTGGTTTGATAATATTTAATATGCCTTCAGGTAAACGAAAGATCATGAGAAAATGAACAGCTGTAAATGGCAAAACTGTGCATTTTTTTCTAATTAGTTATTATTTTTAGCCACTACTGTCCCACTGGTGGACAAAGGCCTCCTTTTTCATCTTCCATTATTAGCGATCGAACGCTGCGACAGGTCACGATGGAAGATGTCCTTCGAGCTCGTCACGTCATCTCATCCTGGGCCTTCCGTCGCCTCTTAGCATTGGGTGGTATCCACTCTATAGTGGTCTTTTCCCACAAGTCGCTGAACATGCGGCAGACGTATCCGGCCCAGTTTCACTTCAGGCTTCCGGCTTTCTTATCAACGTCAACGATGCGTGTTTTGGAGAGTAGTATGCCGTTCCGCACGCAATGTGATAGCTTAGCTCCTAGCTTTTTAAATTTAAAATAGAAATATTAAAAACTGGAGACAACTGTCTAAAGCACAAAGGGATGAGACCAATTTTATCCAAGATTTGCAGATGAGTTAGATCATCAAAAATTGCAAAATCAAGTCACAAGGATAGGCGTTACTTAAAATTCTAATACCAACTTGGAGCTCTCTCCAACCGACCAATATTTACTGAAGATGTTGATGGATGGCAAGTGTTGAAGAGTCTTTTCACTTACTTAGGCAAATCCCTCAAGGCCATTATCAGCTGGAGCACCAGGCGATGGTGGTTCGGGTTGTACTTGAAGACCTCCAACGGGAAGAGACCAGCGCGGTCCAACGCGTGGGGATTCAGGGATAGCAGGGATGCGAAACCAGGGATGGCTTCGTGGATCGCTGAAAGACACCCAATTATTTAAGAAAGATGTACAAGACTATGGGTCTGTGATAGTTTTAAGTGTGCAATAATAGTGCATTTTACACCAATGCGAGAAAGTGATCAATTCCTACCGAGTGTATCGTTTTGGCCTTAAAACACACGAGGTTGGAATCGCACTTTCTGCCGAGTGATAAATAGTGCTTTATACTACACCTTTGAGGAAAATAAAAAGCAGAATTATTTATTAATTGAAATCGCGCCCAATGATGTTGGTAAAACCTCATTGACCGCGCCAGCCTTTGGGTTCTTTTTTCAAAATATTGTTCAGAAATCGGAGGCGTAATGGACTTGGAGTAAAAACTTTTTGTCGTTTGACCGAACGAAAATAACCATAGCTACCGGCTGATCTTTTAGGAATTAAAAAAAAATAACACGTTAGAAATGGATTTCCATACACTTTTTTCTCCCGCTAAAACACGTGAGAAATGAAATTCCATAGAGTTTTTCCTCCCGGTTTCCTATAGGCCTGCAAAGACATACTTTCTATTCTATAAATGGAAAAGGAATAGGCAACTTTCCGAGCAGGTGTAGTATAAAAGTATTTTCTATCTATCTATCTATCTAGTTTGACCGCAGATAACCATGATAACGTTAAAGGACTATGGTGAGCGTTAAAGGCGCGACGATTTTCAGAAGTTAGATTGAGGCAATAAGCTCGCTTTTATACCTATGAAAATCGGGTCGGGTTTGTCACACACATTACACCCTTAGTAAGTAAAGTAGACAAGAAATGAGACAACTTACCAGAATAACGAGGAGCATGTCTTAAAACATAAGTATTGTTGCTGTGCAAATTTATGATCTCCTTATACTTTATCTTCATGACCTCTTCATGCGCGTTGATGTAACTTGATATACTGACATCTTTGCAGGTGACAACCTTCACTTTATTGGGCTTACACCAGTCTACGAACACTGTTGGGCAGGTGTTGTTGAAAATTGAGTCGGTGAAGAACTCTGGTTCGATCTCCCCAAAGGAAAGGGCTTTTATAAGCTTTCCTGCTTGCTTGAAGACCTTTTGCCCTCCGATGTCCTGTAAAAATGATGACATGAAAATATTCTTAGAAAAATATTAAGGTTTTTGAACTCCTTTAAAATTTTAGTAGTTACATCTATTTCTGTTCTTTCTATTCGTCTATTTCTAGGTTTTCTTACCTTCAACTGAAGATTGGCCAGTACTTTTTGGTAGATTCCAGCGTGCTTTGGTAGTAAGACCTCTATTAGATTCGACCAATCGTCACCGACCAAAGATTCTATAAAAAAAGAAAAAAAAAACAATTAGTTAACGCATTCACTGCCCAGCATCTGCGGTGCGACCCGCAGGGGCGCGACGCCACCGGCACCCGGGGGTGTAGAGGGATATCTGCGTGGCCCAAGGGCCAAGAAAGAGTTAGTTTAAGAATTTACTCCTGGGAAGTGAGCAAGGATAAGGTGATCTTAGGCGAGCAACCTATCATTAGCAGTGGACATATGAGTATATGTCCACTGCTGAACCTCCCCCAAGCAAAGGAGATTTTGGCATAATCACCACGCTTCGCAGGCCGTCTACGGAAAATTTGACTAAAACAATTCGACCTTGAGTTGACCCGACCTGTAGGCGTCCCACCCCCGCGAAGTGGTGGGAGGGGGGGATCAACATTAACTTAGGTACTCCTAACGGAGCCCGTTCAACCCCCGCGAAACGGGGTCTTTCGTGGCGATTCTGTAGGCTTGGCCAAACCAACGCGTTCAGCTCGCGTCCGCGGTGGCGGTCAGTTGTTGTGTACGAACTTGTAGCGCCGTGTTCACATCGATGCGTCCTCTGATTGGTCGCGGCGTCCGGTGCAGCGTCTGCACGCGGCGGTGGCGATCAGATCGGGCTTGTTACGTTAGGACGCTGCACGCAGCTATTTATTTGTTGAGAAGAGCTATGTTGTTTAGTTTTAGTAGTAGTCAATGACGTGACTCCAGCCTGGTGAACGCAAGAACAAACGCGACGGTGTATACGACTTTGTGAGCGGTGAGCCGAATTGTGAATTGTGTTTTAGTCGAATTGTTTTAGACGAATTATTTTAGTCGAATTTTCCGCAAAGCTGGCAGGCGGGTTGGTGATCGCAGTAGAGGTGTTAAAAACACACAGAA
Organism: Eupithecia subfuscata; assembly: GCA_963564075.1. Lineage (NCBI taxonomy): Eukaryota > Metazoa > Arthropoda > Insecta > Lepidoptera > Geometridae > Eupithecia > Eupithecia subfuscata. The sequence goes on from OY751105.1 coordinate 4,128,355, forward strand.
GGAACCTGCTTTCCTCTGGTATGTTCCCTTAGTCGCCTCTTACGACATCCACAGGCACAGTCGGAGGGGTCGATTCTAACGCCGCGAACACCACGGCTACCATTCACCTCAAGGTAGGTACCACACGAGTGAATCCGCAGGCAGTTACTGTTAACTTGCACAACAAATAACCCGAACAAAAGCTCAGCACATTGACCTAACTTATACCGTACAAATAAATTCGCGTTTACCATCGATATAAGTAAAATTCGGGAGATAGGGTACTAGCTTCTCGAAAGTGGAATTATTATTATTATTAATGCTTTATTGCTCACAATTTAATAAGTACACAAATGGTGGGCATAATGCCGATGGTATTTTCTACCTCCAAACCACACAAGGTCAACAACGACAAAAAGGCGTGCTTAAACTTAGACTAAAACTTAGCTATGCTATAAATTAAGTATACAACAGAAATAACAATCTATTAAAATGTTTACTGTGAAATACAACAGATTAAGGAGTTAGATACCTACCTAAATCAACATTTGTAGTTTAAGGTATATACTTGTAGCGAAATGACGGTTATCTAACTAGAAGCAAGTAAAAAATTTTGATAAATGGAATGCTCAAATTAGTCAGACCGGCGCCGCCGGCGTTCGTGTTTCGTTCGCGTGTGTATTGTTTTCTCGGTTGCACTTCGGTATATGTACGTCTTTCCATCTTTGTTGTTCATTAGGCATTATTGCAAAAGATTGGAAATGGCATATCTTTGCGTTTAGTTGTAAAACAAAACAGACCATTTGTTGAGTTAGCGCTGGGAGAACGTACCATATCTACAGAATTATATTTATATCTATGGCGTTAACATACAATACAAAAGAGAGATTAATCCGATATGTGCCAGATTAATAGACTGTAGCGCAATGAGTTTAAACTTGTGAAGATAAATTGCTCAGCAGTTTTGCAGGATACATGGTCCTCGTGACTGTTTAAATTAAGCAGCAGATTTTCCGTTGTCTTTAATTAATTAAGAAGATAAAGGACATAACACACACATTCCATTCCGCTGCGGAGAGCGCAAAAATGTCCTTTTAAATATGGGCTTAACCAACGGAATCACCTGAGGACAGATATGGGCGCCTCGACTACATGTCCTTAAAAATAATGATTCTGCGGGTTACAAATTAATACATTGTGCAGTGACAGCATAAAATAGCAGTCAGCGGGCGATTAGCGAGCTTGCCGCAACCTAGCCACTCATAGTTTGCCGCGTTGCTTACCGCAAGATAATATTATTATTTATTCTTCACTTCTTCTTTTGCAAAGATGCAAAAGTCCATTCAAATCGTCGCCTTTAAAACATTGTGTTATATCTTTATTTGATTCCATGAGATTATTTCAATACTTTTACGTTCGACTATTTTTTCGCTCTAGAAAGCGTTAATTCTAAATCCAACTAATCCAAAGTCACCAGCGCTCTATTTTAGCAAAACCTAGAGTGCTAATTGGCAGAGAGTTTTATCAGCTTCAAAGTTACGAACAAAACCACGGGAGACAGCTAGTGCTAAAGTAATTGTCGAGTGCATTAATGGAGCGAGTAGGGGTATGTAGCGCCACTCTTGAAATCAGCGTCGGTCCAACATTTTCTGGTGCAATATTATGTAGGTACCTATACGAGGAGATACTGACACTGAGGCTTTTTTTGGTCCACTTCATACATAAAACTTTTAGGTAATAAATGAATAAATAATGTGGACAATTCCCTCCGCATCGTCTTAGTCCTAAGCTAACAAACATTATTCCCGTGGCGGGAATGGAACCCACAACCTCCTGCGTCGCAGGCAGACCTTCGCCTGCTGCGCCACAGAGATCGTCGCAGGTATAGGATGTACTGATTAACTGTATATTTTGGCCAATAAATTACTGTTTAAGATCAGCGGTATTGAGGTCTACCCAAATTTACAACTAGAATAGTTATGGCCGTTTAACAAACAAGGGGAATTTTAATTCGAAACGGTAGGCCACCGGTCAACAATCAATCGAACATGAATGACTCTCGTTACTGTCGTATCGATCAATTGACTTTGTGTATTGGGCTTTGAGTATTGGGCAATCGACGTTGTTTTAGTTATTGAATGTAGGTACATACAGCTTTGTCAAAAAATTAAATGAAAACATGCAATTAAATATCGCTTATAGCGACTTTTTACTACTTTGCTTAGGTACTGGCTTTTACCCGCGGCTTTGCAGCCTATATTAGCCGTTATAGCAGCCTATATTAGCAGCCTTATTCTAGGTCTACAACTTCATTTACACAAAATTTCAGTCCAATCCATTGCGTAGCTTTGGCCTGAAGAAGTAACAAACTTTATTTCCGCATTAGAAAATGAAGAGTTTAACACAACCGGATAAAAAACCTTGACGCCCAACCCGCGGAATGTTTTTTAAAATATCAAGAGCGCCACAATCTATCTCTATCTCGACTATTAACAACTAAAGTTGGAATGTCGTTCGTTTTTACTACTTTGTTGTCGGGAGTTTGATTAAGTTCGTTAAGAATAACGTGTTTTCTGCGTCTGGGGAAAATAGAGCTAAAATACCATTTTCCACTGTTTTAATATTAAAGTGCATAGAGTTAATGGGAAGTGTTTTATCCGAGTAGTGTCGAGAGAATTTTGGTTACCTTATTTGGCTAACGAAGCCCTCTTTAAATGTAAGTACACAAACTTATTTTATTTAATTCTACTTATTGTTTGATTTTTCTGCTGTATAAGCGGAAAGCAATGTGACGAACTTACAATAATCAAAATTAATAAACAAATGAATTATTCAGAAAAATAGAATTGTGGTGAATTTACATAATGCTTTTTTTGAAGTATTCCCATTTAGGCACCGATTTTTGGGGCACCAAATTTACGGCACCTATTTTATTCCCAGTTAGGGCACCCAAACAAAAGTAGTGTCTAGTGATTAGGGTTACCAGATCCGAAAATAAGTTTTCCTGGAAAAATCCCTGACTTAGCAATAAATTTCCTGGCATTTCGGCAACAAAAGAGTCACTCAGATTTTTTTCATTAGATACAATAAAATGATCCTTACAAAGGACTGAGTCGATTGGAATAATTTTTTTTTTAACAACTTGATTCATTTTAAGGCGCTACTCACGCTTGACCAAAATAATTTTAATGCCAAAATTACTTTTCTAAAAAAAGGAGCTGATGTTTCAAAAGAAACTGCACCTGTATCTCCTCTGGTTATGGGTGCCCCCGTACTGTCCCAGTTAAAAAATACCGTGCGCACTGAAACCTCAAAATCAGTTTGTGAGTACATTGATGTAAATTACCAAAAGTTGCTTTATCACGGTAAGACTAGGTGGCTGAGCCTTTTTCCGGCCATAGAAAGATTTTTGAAAATGTTTCTGCCTCTAAAAGAATACTTTTTGACAAGTCCGCATGTGCCAACAACACTTAAAGCTTTTTTCGAAGATGAACTCGCAGAATGTTATTTATTTTTTGTGCATTCGCTTACGTCGGTCTTCCAGTCACAAATCACAAAAATAGAAAGGGAAAATAACTCCGTCATGGATATTCTAGAAAATTTATATTAATATTTAAAACTAGCTGCGCCCCGCGGCTTCGCCCCCGTGGAAATTTATGTTTCCAACTTTCTTAATTTTTTCTTTCATAAGAACCTTCTCCTGACAATAACAAACACAACAAAGAAAGAATTAGCGAAATCGGTCCAGGCGTTGTTGAGTTATGCGCTTACCAACACATTTTGCGATTCATTTTTATATTATAGATTAAATTCGTCCTCTGAAACTTTGAAAGCAAGAGCAGTGGCTACGTTTCGTGCGAGGTGCGAGTGGAGGAAGTGCGAGAATTGCTGTCGAGTTGTACCGAAGACGCCAAAGAAACATTTATGAAAGATGTGAAAAATTCCTACATGACTTGCCTTGAATAATTAGACAAATGGTTGCAGCCGCTAGATGAATTCAAAGTCTTTGACTGGATGATACTGAAAGGTGCTCATGTTGATTACGAGAAAGTTGTTTCTTCTTTGCAGTTTTTGAATGGATACGGAGTATGTTTAAATGACGTTAAGCTTTTTGATGAAATTACTGCATTAAAATATTTTGTAAGGCAGGAAAGCAATGACTTTTTTGAAATGATGCCCGTTAATTAAACAATGGGAAATTATTTTTAAATCCGTCAGCTGTGAGAGACCGGAAGAATTGAAAAAATTTGCTGTTTTGTGTTTGCAATGAGGATCCGTAACGTTTTTAGTTGAGAATGCAGATTTATAGAGCTAAGAAATCCATAACATACAGTGCAAAAATTATTGTTCTACGACAAAAATTGACGAAGTTATGACCAAAGCGAAGTTCACTGAGTGACCGTCGCGGAAACCACGGCGGTCACTCAGTGAACTTCGCTTTGTGTGACGTCACTTGCTCCATCAAATGGTTTTTTTTTTATTCGATGGGTCTCACAAAACTTCTAAATTCCTGACAATTTCCAATTTTCCCTGTTTCCCTGATAGACAGCTGAAATTCCGGACATGTCAGGAAAATTCCTGTCATCTGGTAACCCTACTAGTGATGGGCTTTTGACAGTAACTTTTGCAATTAGATCTTGATATATTTTTCTTGTCGAATTTACTTTGTGGCAAATGTACAACAACCCATGCATAAGAAATTCTATTCTACTTTATTTCTTTCAGGCAATTTCCGGAACTACTTATTCGCCCGGTTGATTCTCTTTGTAGTGAAATACCTAGAAGATGACTAAGGCGGTTAACACACTGCCACGCATCACGTTGCATCTTGCGTGTCGACTGCGCGTTTTCTATACAAACGGTTTGTAGTTTGTTAACAGCCTTACGTCTGTGTTCACCAATAGATAATCGGACAAATTAATTAGGCAGCTTCGTCGGTTAACTTTGACGTTTAATGTATGAAAACTTGTGTCAAAAACGTTAAAACAACTGTTTAAAATTTTACCATCTGTTGGTGAACTCGGGTCTGAGGCGGTTAACACACTGCCACGCATCACGCTGTATCTTGCGTGTCGACTGCACGTTTTCTATACAAACGGTTTGTAGTTTGTTAACAGCCTTAAGATAACGATCTGCCGCCGACGTATGGATTGTCAACAGAGATCTAAGTAAAATTCTGTAGATATGGTACGTTCTCTCATTTCTCAATAAAGGGTCTGTATTGTGTTACAACTAAACGCAAAGACACGCTATTTCCAATCTTTTGCAATATACCTACCTAATGAACAACTAAGATGGAAAGACGTACCTAGACCGAAGTGCGACCGAGACAACAATACGCACGCTAAACACGAACGCGCCGGCGCGGCGGTCCGCCTATGGCCGAGGTGGGTGGACCTAATTGGAACTAATTTGAGCTTACATCGATGGCTAAAAATAGCACAATACAGAGAATAACGTTTTAAAATGTACGTGACAGGCGACCACTGCAAGTGCTTACATCCCGGGTCGGGCCAATAGAAAATTGGGGTTTTTCTAGAAAGAAAAATTCACATTAGCAGCCCGGTGTCAGGAAGTTGGCGGTGTTACACCCCCGTGCCTAGGAAAGCACGTTAAACTGTTGGTCCTGCACTTGACCTCTCCCCGGTCGTGTCGGCCTGCCGTCCCATCGAATTATGAGAGTGAGGGAACGAATACATCCGACAGAGATCTAAAGTTATGGACATAGCTCTAAGAATTAGATAGATGAACGGGCAGTAAGCCGGTCATATCTCGCGAAGAACCGATAACCGCTAGAGGGAAACGTGTTTTTGAGTGGAGACCACGACTCGGCAAACGTAGTAGGACGCCCTCCGGCAAGGGGGGATGACGACCTGCGAAAGACTGCAGGCAGATGCCGGATGCGGCAAGCTGAAGACAGGGTGACATTGGGGGAGGCCTATGTACAGCAGTGGACTAACATAGGCTAATGATGATGATGATCTGGCTAGTCTCCGATGAGACTGGCCGCCTTGGTCGAAATTCGGCGAGGACATTATTATAATTAAGTAGGTACGTATATACTCACTCAATAGATGCACGGGCAGTGGTTTCCCCACAGCATCAGCCCCGCTCAGCCTCATAGCGACGTATTTGTGCAACTTCTGATACATCCCTTTCACACTGTTCCATAACTCGCGCGCTTTCAGGATAGCCCCCTCGTATTCTACTAGGCCGTCCCAATAGTCTTCCACGTTGTTGAAATCTGAAACGAAATGGTAACGATATATAACACAAAATAGCTTTGGGAGCGGCCATTTTGATTCAAATTAACTTTTTCTTTATGTATTTTGGTTATATTAATTACGCATCTTTAACGTTTGATTATATAAGAGCGAGATCCTCTAACACAAGTTTTGTATACTTAAATGAGGGTCTCAATTATCAAATAACTTATTGTAAGCTTGTTACATAAATATATATATTATTATTTTTTAATTTTATTCTATTATCTTTGATCGACGTTAGGTCTAAATTGTTTGTAAGAATCCAAAGGCATTTTATAAGCGAAAAACTATTTTGATTAACTGTAAAATGAAATTACAATTTTAAATTTGAACAACCAATATTATACAAACATTAAAAAAAAATCAACAAACATAAAAAAATCAAATAATATCGCAAAAAAATTCGACTTCGACGGGATGGGAAATTAACCACTATAATAACAAAAACCGTAAACATTAAAAATTTCAATCAATATTCAATCTATTATTTGATTGTAATTTTCTTTGTGAATAAAGTTATCCTTGTTATTCTAAAACAAAAAAATATTCAATCTAAAAAGCTTTACATCACATTATTTACTTTAATTAATGCAAGTAATGAAGTTGGCGTTAGGTAACGTTGCATATTATGAACTCAGCCCTGAGTCTAAATCGGAAGGTTGAGTTAATATTGAGCGAAGAGTTTCTAAAATAGACCGTCTATTATTTAAATATTTTGAATTATTCAAATGGTAGTTCACACACATTAGAGACGCTGTTCAAAAATAGAACGGCAAATCTTCCAGTCCCGACTGATTTTCAACTTCTTGTTTATGGCTCGCTGTGTCTGTGTTGCCACAACTGTGTTTTCGCAAGTGTCACCAACTTACTGTTTTGTTTCGTAGCGTTCCTGAGAAGTGGAAGTATGTGCTCCAAGTACTCGGTCAAGTCTGGAAGGTTCTTTTCCCAGGACGATTTCATCCGGCGCTGAGTTTCAACATCTTGCTGCCTGGCTAAATTGTAATGGAGTTCTGAAAGGAAAAATAACTATTACTGATAGCAAGCAGTTTCAACTGAGGAACTAAGATACAAGGGGCAAGTATTCCGTGGGTGCTCTGTGAAAACATTTCGGGATGTTCAAGAGTAAATAGCCACAACAGTCCTGGACTACCTTATCAATCTGGCAGTTGTACAGGTGCGTTTTCGACAGTCTAATTATATAAAAGAAAGTCGTGTTAGTTACACTATTTATAACTCAAGAACGGCTTTACTGATATGGCTGAAAATTGGTGAGGAGGTAGCTTAGAGCCAGGAGACGGACATAGGATACTATTTATTCCGTTCGATAGCATTCAAGTGTGACTTGACATAACCTCAAAAATAGAATAGGATAGAAATAACCTCAAAACGTTTCCGTAGAAACAACGCGTGCGAAACCGCGGGCAGAAGCTAGTTTTTAATAAAAAATTGGTTGTCTATAAAGTCGGTTTACTGACGATAGTTGAACGTGACAACGTCTTAAGAAAAGAGCGAGGTAACGCCGCATGAGGTAACGCCACATGACGTCATGTTTTTTCGTGCGTGCAGCCGGCTCTATCGAATTATAAGACGTTGTCACGTCAAAACTTTCGACAGTTTACACCTTTGTAATAAGTTACAAATCAGCATCCGCTGTATCGAACAAGCCACATTAAAACCTAGGCATTACGTTTTATACGAACAAAATAATTTTAATATTCACCACACATTTAAACTAAAGGCAACTCTTTTCACGCTGAATGCAAAAAGGCGTAGAGCAATTTTGAATAATGAATTCATAAGAAAATATTTTCATAAACCGCTCCGCGTATACAAAGTTCAGAAGAGTTTACTCTGAATCAAATCTTTTCTCGAATTTAAATCAGATCGCGATATAAAACGATGTTTTTCTTAAAAAAAATTGCCTTTACGAAGAAAAATGATAAATTAATTTTATGTTGGCGGAAGTGTTGTCAAATGTTAATAAGCGACAAAATTTTGTCTGAGTAAATTAAAATTTTACTTTTACGTAACAATCTTTATTCAAACGAAGTGGGTTCGAAATTAGATTAACGTTTAACCTAATTGACCCAAAAATGTAAAAATTGACCTTCGTACCGCTATGTCGACTTACTAAAATGTTATACTCAATTTAGCTTATTCTTGCGAATAGAAAAACGTGCACTAGGTTCTAGAATTCAAGATATTATAAGTCAACAGAGACATGTAGATAAATGAAAACTTAACAAAAACTGTAAAGTAGTAGGAGTTCGAGACGAATAAAAAGATGAATGAAAACTTTCAGAACCAAACTTTGTTTCGAACTTCTGCAATTTGCTTCGATGATGTCGTAAGTACAAACTCAAAAAATTGGTAGAAAATAATCTACCAATTTTTCTTTGAGGTTGTACTCCTTTGTTTACAAAAAATATCTAGGATTCTAGAATTGAGCATCGATTTATAGGATCTCGAAATTCAGCATTCTTGCGCTGAATTTTCTAAATTTCTATCAAAATTTTCACAACAACATTCGTAATATTTTATGGCGACACACAGAACTCCTTCAAGTCCGCAATTTATTAAGAAAACAGAGGTCACGATTAGCGATGTCATTTGAGTTGTAACTTTTTGTTTTAATTTCTTTACTTTCTTTGATTGGACTTCTTGTATAATCTCATTTCGTTGGCTTATGAAAAAATGTCTGTTTCTCGAAGCTAGCTTGATTAATCTTAAAGGAACTTTCCAGAAAGTTACTGTAGCTAGGCTGTTATATTTTTTGGATTTTATAAATAGGTAACCAAGACTTCTATTAGATTTATATATTTACAATATACACTACAATACACCTTAACTGACATGTTGTTTATATTCGAGGTATGTAAGAGTATAAAATGAACATACTCGTACCTACAAGGTACTTATATTTTAATTTTCGCTATCAATATTAGCAATCAGTTAAAAAGATGAAAATATTTTTAAAAAATTTCTGTTTTACAGTCTAGTTTCATAGGTAAAACGTAAAGAATATTTGATATCATCCAGTCAGCGCATTTTGTAGAGAAATAATACAAAATCCACTGTAAAATTAAATCCGTTGCTCACCAAAAAACATAACCGCTCGAAATCCAACTCTTCTACAACATTCATAAAAGTGTATTTAAATAATTCCTTACCTCGCAGTGTACAGTTGGTTTGCGATCCACAATCGTAGTTTGTAGCGAACCTTATTTTGTGCAGCGCTTCGTCCCCGAATGTTACCAGCTGTAAAAAAGTAGAAACTTTACCTAGTTCTGACTTGTGAACTAATTAACCTCTTTGGGGATGGCTGAGCGGAACATGGTAGCTTTTGGAGCTTGTTACATTTTCAACGGATACCGGTTTAAGTTGCACGTATTTTGCAAAGATTTAAATGTATTTTGGAACTTTTCATTGAGGAGATATAAAACGTTTTCTGATTTGACTGTAGGTGACGCTTTTAAACTCTAGGTTACAGCAAGTGATTATTTGTGACTCTGCTTAGATTTAGACATTTAGACTGTAATGTATGTACTCCGCAGACATCTTCTTTAAAAATATGTTTTGCATAAAATAAAAAATATATTCCTACTATGGGTACTAAGTCAGACTGTAAATTAGGGACTGGAATGGAATTTTAAATAAATCAACATAAAACAGGCCTGCCAATATCATTACAAAATCCTTCTATCCGACATTATGATCTGCCATAGTTATTTTAACACAGCGTAAAAGCTCATGTATCTCTGAAGCCGCTGTTTATGCATAAAAACCATAAAATTGATTTATGATAAGACTTTGACCAGTAATTACTAGCAAGGCAACCATAAAACGCAATGTATGGTTATCAATAAAGGCCGAGGAATAAATTCATTTGGCTATTTTTATCACGATAGATAGATGTAGGTAATTGAACATAAATCCTCTCGTATATTTTATGAGTTCCCCTACATAGAGAAATAAAGTCGGCTAGGTCACTCTGTCACTAGGGTGTCGTACCCAGAGGATTCCAACGGGACCCTATTATGAATAAGAATAAGGATAGGAAACATTTATTGTATAAACAGCAATTGTCCAACAGTTTGTCCTTTCGGACATACAATAATAGAATTATTATTAACATTAGTTAATTAACTTAAAATTATGGGAATTGCACATTTTCTTTATACTTAAATAAGGTTAACAATAGGAGCTAAATAACAATGATTACTATCAAAATTTTAGGGGGGTACTGTCACTAAATTTTGGGGGGGTATTATCGAGTCTATGCCGTTTTCATCAGATCAATCATGTCAGTCGGAGGCGTCTATTAAGTAATCGATATCTATCTGTAACTGGAATCATAACTGAAATATGACGCATGTGCCTGGCTCTCAACAAAACGATGGCAACTAAGTAGATACGGACATCTACGTAATCGAAGTTTTACAGGAGGTCGCATATTGTAAAAATGAATGGCCATTTTTAGAGTTATACTCCGATTAACATGAAATATTCCTAAATTGTCGAAGCGCCGAAATGCGATTGTTCACCCACCTAGAGTGAGTTAAGGCTACACAAGTCGTCGGGGCGAAATCGTCAGTGGGCGCGACCTAATTGTATGCTGTCTCACCTGACATAATAGACATACCCGCGCGAGAATGAAATGCACTATGATTTATTCGTAAAAAGCGATTTAAAAATATAAACAGACTTTTAGCACAAAGGTTATTTTATTATAGTAAAACTATATCTTTTCAAAATAAATTGATTCTAGAGTTTTCTTTCTTCGTATACTATTTATTTTCGACCAAAGTTCAAAAAATCTGTGTTGAAATACAAAAGTTTAGAAGCTTGTAAATACAAGCTTCTAAACTTTTGTATTTCCAAATTTATATTTGAAAGTATACTTTTTTACAGTTTTGGCTACATACAAACATAAATAATGACGAGATAAATGATATTATCCTACGTTTTGGAAGGTCAACATCAAACAGCGTAGTAGCTATAGCTACCCATTTCCTTACATTTGTATGGAAAAATGAGCAACTGGTTTAGCCACAACACTGACGCGACGTAAGGTATATTCTGGAGGAGGTCAATTTACTTGAGAAGACCTGGGCAAGAATTGGTTAGCAAAGTTTAGTGAATCCGGATATTGTTAAGTGTCCTATCTGTCCCTTTTACACTGTGTCCATAGGAGTGTTATCCATAAAAGATATTGCTTCCTTACCTGCGGCGTCTAGAGGAAATAATATCAAATCGGTACATCAGTTATGATTTTACGTTTATTATGGCTTTATCTCTTATTCTCGGGAAATATGGAAATAAACTGTTCAGGTGAGAATAAAGGTATAATTTAAGGTTTATACGTCACTAACTTTGCTTGTGCTTTATGGAGATGTCAGATGTCTTCTGTCTGAGATACACACATATAAATTTTCCGTACAAAAAACTGGAAAAATATCATTCAAAAAAAAAATACCGCTTTTGTTGAGGCTAGATGATGCAGTCAAATTTCCAGTCGGTAAGTATTTTAATATTTTATCAGGAAAAGATAAATTTCTGAATCTAAATTCTTTAAGTTGTTTTAGCAAAAGTACCAGGACTTCAAAGGATCAAAGGAGGTTCGCTCACCCGTATCCACTGCTCAGGTTCCAGCATGGAGTCTCCAGGCTGCATCAGAAGCTTCACCTTCCGTCTAAGCACGTTGTCATCAGCCGACAGGGTGTGTGCTGTGAGCGCGCTTTTGACGTCTGTTGTCTGTTGGCGGACGAAGAGGCCGTATGATTTGTCTCGTTCCAGCTGGAAAGAAAAGATATGGTTAGAATAGTACCATCAAGTGCGGCACCGAGGTATCTTCAAAGCTGGAGTTGGATAAGATACTCGAACTCGTCGATGTCTCACATCTATGCGAAGCAACAGGAATCGAATTAAAACAAATGAATTCTGACGATTTAAGCACAGTATAGATAGAACAAGAATGTGAGGTGATATAGTATTTTACACAAACGTGATAAGTTCATCTTTAAGGGATGGGCAGGATCTGTATCCTCTAGCTAGTCTAGCTAGAGTAATTAAAAAAATTACTGAGTTGAAGAGTGAAGATCATTTGGGATTGTTTGGTTTGATTCCATCAAGAAAGACCATAATGTCTGTCTTATGAAGTTGATAGATTAGCTTTATTATACCCCAAAAACTTTAAAACTAACCTCTGAAGAAATAATCATAACAAGGGAGATACAATCGGCAAAAAAAGCTTACCTTCAAAGAAAACCCTTTGCTTTCCCCGATCAGCTCACTCCAAGCGGCAGAAGACCGCTGCTCACAGCTGTCCACATAGTCGAATTCCACCAGGTCCACTAACGACACCAACCATCTTCTATCATCACCGCTAGAAGAGGTCCCGCAGAGAAGGCAGGATAGGAGAGAGAACACGTAGACGAGAAGAAGGCTTGGTGACTTCATTCTGAACCTGCGAAGGAAAAAATGTGGTGAGGTGTTGGTTGAAAACCAGAGAACCTAGGCTGGATTAGGGGTATCAGATAATGCACACAATCATTTGCGCTGCAAAGGTTCATAAGCAAGTAAATTCTTACGATAACACAGATTAGGTAATGTTACTTTCTAATGAAGCGTGTTCCAAAAAAGAAAAAAACCGTAACGTTACTGACGATATGTCCGACCATAAGACAATGCCACAGCTTTTATTTTCAGTACGTATCTATCTAACGATTGAAATCTGTGACTCAGAACGTACACGTTTTCCGTCGTACAAAAAATCTACCCATTTATACCTTGTTTCCACTTATTACAAGCATTCCGGAAAACGAACGTAAGGAGTAAAAAAATAGTTTTAGTAGCCGATATGTTATTTTGGGCTGTCTCTTATTTTGTCTATGGAAAATTCTTATCGTAAACAGGAAAACCACTTTCCTTGTTTTTCTCACTATCATCGCCCCAGACGATGTATGTCCGAGATTAGCCAGTATACAGACCAAGGTTAAAATGTACTTGGAAGTTTTAGATAGGTACTTAATTAGATAGATTCGATTCACTGATTCTCGCCTAGAGGTCGCAGTTGATGGTCCTAAAACAGCATCGTACGATAAATTGATACGAAATAACTAAAACCATGAGCAAACATTGATAACAAGTGACGTACATTAAGTAGTAAGTATTAAGAATTGAGGCTAAGTATTTCCTGCACTATTTACATCGCACAGATTGTAGGTAAACTTACATTTTCATACGTAGAGACTCGCTTTGCTTACAACGAATGCAGAAGCCAAAACTAGATACGAAACTACATCACCCTTTGCTCGTTGATAACCTCTGCTCCATCAGATTTTAACGCCTCTTAGAATCCTAGCTACATCCCTAAATATTGATAGCATGTGTATTCAGCGCGTGTTAAACACATACTCACAGAACGCTGTTTAGGGACTGTCATAAAACATATACAGCCTTTTTACGAGGCCCTACAAACAACAATAAGCTTGCCGACGCGATTGACGCGAAGATTTTGTTACTGTAATTTGGAGATTCGATCAAAATATTTTGAAGGAGCTTCTGCCCGCGGCTTCGTACACGTTTTTTTAGTAATCCGTTAAGTCCCAGACCTTTAAATTGCAAAATTTCAGTCCGATTCATTCAGTAGTTTTGGCGTTATCTTCAGCCAAGCATCTTCACAACCAACGGCACAAACTTTCGCCTTTGTAATAGTAGGATTTGCTGGTTTATGAGTGGACTCTCCGAATCGACTGACGACCTCTGTGGCGCGGTGGGCGAAGGTCCGCCTGCGACGCTGGAGGTTGCGGGTTCGATTCCCGCCTCGGGACAAATGTTTGTACGATCTGCAGACATTTGTCCAGGGCGTTCTGGATGTTTTCTATGTATAATATCTATAATATCTATCTATGTAGTGTATTGTATTAAGTATAATCAGTTATCTAGTAAGTACCCATAATTCAAGCTCTGCTTAGCTAGGGGCTAGATAATGCTGTGTGAATTGTCCAGCATTAAAAAAAAAGCAGTGTTCTCGTAACTATAAAATAACTAAACTGAGAAGTTCCAACTTAACAGATTCATTAAAATATCATCATTGAATAGGCATCGGAATTACTCGACCCCTTCAAAGTTCCTCGGGTATTGATTAATCATAAATTTACACTCCAACAAATTAACAAGAGCTGTATCCCAATGCTGAAACAGTAATGAATAAATATACTGAAAGGCGAATTTCTGGCTGAAAGGCTATCGCTATGTTAAGCCGGGTACCGACTGGTGTTACGGGGCGTAACGTGCCTTTCGCAGCGAACATGAAACGTCAAAAAATCCGACTCGTTGTTCGTTGCGAGCTCCTTCTTTCCCCGTACTGATTGCACGAACGCTCGCTGTGTAACACATTACATTGCGCCCCTGGGTCCGGCGACGGATGAATTTCCCATACAAACATAGTACCAAAATGATTTGTAATTTGAGCATATTTTCACCATGGCATTCTATTATTTGTATTTCAGGGTGCGTTTCCACTGACGCGGAGCTGGGCGGAGTGGAGCCCTAACGCCACCTGTCAGTGTCCACCTTTAGGGTGCGTTTCCACTGACGCGGAGCTGGGCGGAGTGGAGCCCTAACGCCACCTGTCAGTGTCTACCTTTAGGGTGCGTTTCCACTGACGCGGAGCTGGGCGGAGTGGAGCCCTAACGCCACCTGTCAGTGTCTACCTTTAGGGTGCGTTTCCACTGACGCGGAGCTGGGCGGAGTGGAGCCCTAACGCCACCTGTCAGTGTCTACCTTTAGGGTGCGTTTCCACTGACGCGGAGCTGGGCGGAGTGGAGAGGAGCGGACCGTGAATTGGCCAATCACAGTGCAGTGAAGATTTCGAGCACTGATTGACCAATTCACGGTCCGCTCCTCACCTTTCCGCCCAGCTCCGCTTCAGTGGAAACCTTTAACCCGGATTTGCACTGCGAAAGGGTATTGAGCGGGAAATGAGAGATGGGTGAGCGGAGTACCTACATTTCAAAACTTTCTGCTCGCTCAGTCCTTTCCGCTCAACTATTTTTGGGTGAATATACAAACTTATGCAGTTCTTTTGCGAGATATACAGAGTCCTGCAGCGCTATTCAGACTCTCCGCTACCGAGTCAGCGACACGGAATCTGACACAGATTCGCGCGAAATTCAAATACTTTAGCGGTTTTAATATTTTCTGCCAGAAAAGTAGTTTTTAACATATCGTAGACCATTTTCTATGCCCATGTTACCATAAACTATAATAGAATGCAGTTTTTGGTAATGTGGATTTTTAGTAACATCGTCAATTTAATTATAATTAAATTTAGAAGGTACTACAAAATATTCTTTACAATTAAATTTATGATCTACTTTGTTATCGATAAAGGTAATGATCCCTTACCTCCCCTGTAAAATATTAAGTAATGAGTAGCTCTTATATCAGTTATTGCTTCAAAAGAAACACTAAATCGAAATTTGTTAAAACATGAGTTCATAAAAAATATTGTAGTTTTAATTCCTAGCAGAACGCAAAACATATTAAAAGCCGCTAAAATATTTGAATTTTGCGCGAATCAGTGTCAGATTCCGTGAAAAAGACTCGGTAGCGGAGTCTGATTAGGACAGCAGAATGGGTCCACTCCACTCGCGGTTTAAACGCGGCTTTAGACTACTTCATTTTCGTTGTGATCTGCAGAGTGTCCGTTATTAATCAATTAATATCGAACATTACTTTCATCTTTTGACAGAGGAAATTAAAAGCAAGATAAATTATCTGAGCGTCTGGTCGAAGCGACGCGTGACCCGAGTGCTGGTGAGTATCTGGCACAGCGCATCAGCATTGCCATACAGCGTGGCAATGCAGCCAGCGTCTTGGGGACGCTTCCGACTGGTATTGATATGGAACATTGGAGCAACCTGTAGACTGTTTGAAACAGTCTGCAGTTAGCTCAATTGTTTCAATTGTAAATACTAGTATAATTTTCTTTGTGAATAAAGGCTTAAGTCAGTTTATACTATGACACTAATATTATAAATGCGTAAGTTTGGATGGATGTATAGATGGATGGATGTTTGTTACCTCTTCACGCCAAAACAACCGAACGGATCGGGCTGAAATTTTGCATACAGGTAATTGTAATCCTGGAATCAAACATACTTTTTATCCCATAAATCAGTTCCCGTGGGATAGAAATCACCTTTAAACGTTTCCATAGAAACAACGCGTGCGAAGCCGCGGGGCGCAGCTAGTACTAGATAAATCACACCAGACAATTTGTTTGGATATGTTGCTTACATTTTCCTTCACGCCAAAATTTCTCAACGGATTCAGCTTAAAATTCCCATGCAATATAATTTATATCTGTAGCGATAACACCTTCTCTTCCACCTTCTCGATAAAGATTGATAAGCACCGACTTTTCTCTGGAGTCGATAAAATTCGAAAAGAACCGACCGCTCATACCGAATTTTATCGACACCAGAGACAAAATCGGTACTTATCGATCCTTATCGATAACCTTGCTCTCGTCCCTAGAATAAGGTTGTATGCTATTTTAACCGGCAAAACTAATCTTTTACGCAAAACTAAAGCTAGTCCTTAATAAATATGCATTATAAATAAAGAAAATATAAAAGAAACAAATTAGAACAGTACATAATTCATAATAAAGTATTTCAAATTGCATTCTTCATCTTGCAACGAAAACGAAGATACAAAAGCGGAATAAATATATTTCCTTCAGTACACAAGCTGTCTTCCGTATTCATTAAGCTATTAAGGTTTTCATACCACAGGGTAAAAACCAGGCTTGAATAATTAAACTACAAAATGTTCCATTCAAAATTTCAAACACTGTGTTTCAATTATCTCAAGGCTGCAGCAAACGAATTAATGAAAGGAATGAGAAAAGCTGCCAGGCTTTTCTTCTAAATCTAAAGGGCCGTGGAAAAAAATTAAAGACTTCATAAAACCATTGTTGCGAACATTTTGCGGTACAGTGTGAGAATTCGCAGTAGGACGGCAGGCTTGAAATAAAGGGCCTTTTCTGTGTCATGGTTGGCACAGTGTAAATATAACAGTAGGGTAATTAAGGCGCTAACCCGACCCAAATCGGCCTATCTTATCTTATTATTATGATAAACGAAGGAATTTTCAGAAATCAGTTTTGCAGTTTGTGATACCCCTGTGATGTAGTGTAGGCAGAGATGCGAAATTGCTCTTTTTGTTTACCATCGTGGCCAAAAAGAGCAACTTCGCATCTCTGCCTACACTATAGGTGCAAAATAAAACTTTACAGAGGCATTAAAAATAAGCTTATGATAGGTATCACAAACTGCAAAATCGATTTTTGAAAATTCCTTCGTTTAACATAAATAAGATAAAATAGGTGGTGACTGGTGGCGCTGATTTGAGTCGGGTATGCGCCTTAAGGAGATGTAAACTTACAGAGTAAATAAAACAGCAGAATAACTAGAATAACTAATATGAACGGATCGCCTATAAAAGTAGTTTTCTGTACTTATTTTTATTGTATTTTGCACGTAAAACTTCACTGGACAACACCGTCGAAGGACCACACTCGCCTATGTATAATAAAAGGCGTTTATAGAGACTGTATTATGTATATTTACGTGAAAAAGATAATTTTTGGTGAGAGCAAAATAGTGACAGCGTAAAACCACGAACAGAAGAGTTTATACATTGACAGTTCACAAAGGTGTCATGTTATAAAACAATGTTGCCATATAGCTTATTTTATGTTGGAATATTTTCAACACTGTAAATTAAATACATTGTGTTAAAATAAAATACATTGTGTATTGCACAGTGTATTTTATTTTGACGTAATTACGCGGGAACTTTTGCCTTTAAGAAGTCAGTTTAAAAGTGTATGAATCTTTAGTGTTCTTTTTATCCTACAGCTTCTTTTAGGTTATAAAATCGTTTCTGGTGTATTTTATAAGCCCGTTGATCTCATAGCTGAGCTTTCCTTAACTCTTTCCGCTTTTAAAGGATAAATAAACGCACAGTTTTCACTTTCACACACTTTCCCACGCGTAATTTTTTACAACTTTGACAGCAAAATGCTTTAATACCTACGTCATAAAAGCATTTTGTGCTGTAAATGCTGTAATACTCTCCGGAGATATTAGAAGTACATCAAGAGAAATAATGCAAGATTTATGTATAATGCAAATGTGTCTGAAGATTGAAGAAGCTTTGAATATGGATGGCGGCCACTGGTTTGTTATAGCTTTGAAACAAAAGATACTGACTTTCTCGGGCCTTCTTACATTTTAAACGGTTTCAAAAAAGAAAGCAATGCTATGATCATTATGTATGTTTTTTAATGTAGGTATACTGTTCGCCGATTTCTTCTTCTTAATTTTATTGCCGAGGGATTAGTGCCTATGGGTCGCACAAAACATTGCAGTCGGTTTTAAGTTTTTTTGAATTAATGACAATGTTAAGCCTCCACCACACTGCCGCGATTTTGCGGGGGGGGAGGAGGGGAGTTGCCAGAGACAGTGTAGTACGGTCGCCGCGCAACACAAGAAAAGCTTCAAAATCGCGGCTGTGGGGTGGAGGCTTTAAGATAGCTGGTTGCATTTTTATGTCGATTTACAGGTACAATGGTGTCGTTATATCATGTATGATACGATAAATTGGCAAAAAAGGTTATGTCCATGTCGCCTCATATAATAAGTGTCTTTTATAGAATTTAAATAATTTCCATCACATAAATTCCAATACTCGCATAAAATAATTTTTTAATGGAAATAGTCCGAAGCCTTTTCTTGACAAGAGCGCAATTTAATTTTATTCTGAACTCATAACAAAGCTTTTATTTATTGGCTATGGCATACATGAAAGGTCCTTTGTACTTATTAAATCATAAAATAATAAAAAGAATCCGTTTATTTCAGGCACATTCTTAATACAAAATTGAAGAACCATATCACAAATAAATAGAATTACCGACTTGACATATAGAATTATGTCTAGCCTAGAAAACTCGTTTAAAATTGATAAAGATGAAATAGCAGTTGGTATAATTTGAGGTGAATGTGACCCTTCAAAGGCAACGAACATTTTGTTCTGTGAAGCAAAGTCGTGTCGCGTCATATAAAACTAGGTACCCTAAGACTACCTTCATTTAAATTACTACAGCGTTCTAAAGGAACAATATCCCGTTCCATGCCACTGGCCACATCCTATGACCCGTTTCTAAACATTACCAAGACGAATCGACTCTCAACCCTATTTCCTTCTACATAAAGCTCAGTTCATACTTAGCGTCAAGTAGTAAAATTTGAGTTTCGAACGATTCACTTCGTTCTATCTGTTTCTATCATTTGATGTGACGTTCCTATTGGCTAGGTGATGGGTGGTTATTGGTTTTCAGTTCCAAGTTTGAATTTTGAATTTGAAAGTGGAATCTCATTAAGTCCTGTCTGTTCTGAAAGTAGACTGTCCAATCATAAACCGGGCTTACAACTTTACGGTTTAGAAGGTTTGGCTGTATTTTGAAACAATACTTTAGCAAGAACTTGAAATGTTCTAAGAAATCAGACAGAAATTTAAATCTTCATGATGGATTAACGAATAAAGGGGAACAACTTCACAGGTCTCAAAAAAAAAACGTTCAAAATAGGTTTAGAACTGTCTAAGTTACCTACCTAGTTTCTCTTAAGGATAGGATTCGTAATGAATACATCCGACAGAGAACCAAAGTAATTGACATAGTTCAAAGAATTTTATAGCTAATTCTTTGAACTATGTCAATAACTTTGGTTCTCTGTCGGATGTATTCATTACGAATCCTATCCTTAAGAGAAACTAGGTAGGTTCTTAGCTGAAGTGGCAGTGCGTCGGAAATATCTCGCGAAGAACCGACAACCGGGGTAAACGTTCTTGAGTGGAGAAATACAGTCTTCGCAAATGTTATTAACCCAGGTACTTACCTAGTATCTATTATGTATGCCCAAAATTAAAGATTCATTTAAGAGCACGCTGCTCTAAAATGAATCTTGATCTCATTGCTCTAAAAATCCTTTTGTGGCAGCGGTTTTCAGCAGTTTTCAACCGAAGGTCTTTGGCGATATACCCAAAAAATCGATCTAAAATCATAGATATGAGTAAAATTTGGGATATTGGGGTACTTAGCTTCTTAAAAGTCAAATCAGGGTCGACCCAACAATAGATTGGAAATAGCGTGTCTTTGGGTTTAGTTGTAACACAACACAGGCCATTTGTTAAGTAGCACTGGGAGAAAATACCATTTCTATCGAATTTTATCTAGCTCTATATGCTTAAAATGTAACGTTTAAAATATAAATATTAATTCAAAAAAATTTAATAGATAAACATAACTTTTCCATTCATAATTGAAATAAACCGAATAAAGGCATAGAGCTAATAAACACTAAGTACTTACTGTCGTATTTATTTCGGATCTGTATCTGACGGCGACTGTACAATTTACGTCACGTGGTTTGCGGTCCCAGTCGACGGATTCAAAAATGTTATCCGTCGACTGGGACCGCGGTCCCAATAACTAGTGGTCCCAGTCGACGTAGGCCTCAACAAACCAACACACAAGTCTCTAGAGGAGCTGGTTCTAGAAGTTTCTACAGCAAACGCTAGTTGCTTACTACTTTGGAACTTGCACCTGAGCCTCGAAGGGAACCACAGAGCGGAGACGTTATTTGTTTGTTTAGACTAGACGCGTATTCTTCTTCATACTTTTTATTTATTTAATTTCTACTCATTATACTCAACAGACCTCTTTGTTTTTCAATGTCTTTCGCTCTGGAAGAAGACACGCAGAATGAGACATTTTTACCTAGCAATAGCGCCTAGATAGCTACCGTACCTTCGGTATTTATTGTTCAAGCTGGCACAATAGAATAGAATTTTAATAATTATGTTCTCGGAATAATATCTTAATCGCAGAAAGGATTTGTTATTGCGTGGACTTTCGTCAGAATCTGAAAATACGTAGGTACTTAAGTACATTTTCCAATGATGATAATCTCTAACAAGAACTCGCTCTCGTATTTTTATTGTTCAACGTAAATAATGAATAAAATATTTTCAGTTCTTGGGGTTTGTACCTACTCATATTCGAGTGCCTACTTACGGGATAGAAATAACATTCGAGAACCTTTTAACGGTTTTCATTACTTTGGTTCGGAGAATTTGAGATTAATATCAACCACAAACTTTGGAATCCGCTGATGCCATAATTATATTTATTGATATTGCTCTCACAAACTTATATAGAAAATGGCACAGATATACACGTATCTGAGACTTAATTTTATACTGATAAAGTATTATTAGTTAATCTAAGTACTTATTCCAAAAACTCTGACCTAACTCTAACTCTCTCTCCTGTCGTGGTCGTAAGGTGGAAAAAAATAAATGCAGAAATCACAAAAAAAGGTTTCTTTCAAGCAAAAAGCTACAAAATCGAGCCCATAGTTACTAAGACCAAATGCTCATTTCTATTTTAGACTATCAGCTATTAGCCCCGGGGTTTTGTATCACCGTTTGTAATATCACACCAATATTATAAATGCGAAAGTTTGCATAGATGGATTGATGGATGTTTGTTACCTCTTCACGCCTAAACTACGGAACGGTTGAAATTATGCAAGTAATTCTAATCATGGAATCAAACATGTCATAGGCTTTAGGCTTTTTTTCCATAATTCCGTTCCTATGAGATAGAAATCATAGAAACTAATTTAATCATAGAAACGTTTCTTAGGCATCATGAGTCGATGGGTTGTAAATCAGCATCGGCCGCTCGCCTCACTAGTAACCCAATAACTGTTGACATTTAAATAGATTTAAGTATTTGTTTCGTAATTGTACTAACCATTCTCAATTTTAACTATATTGTGTTACTAACAAAATGGATGATATTATGTCTGAATGAATGAATTTCAATTTCAATAGAAACAACGAGTGCGAAGCCGCAGTCATAAACTAATATACCGTGTTTAAGAACCTTAAAAAAAATTGGTATTAAAAAAAAAATAGAAAATTGTGCAAAGTATCTGATAATTTACCCCATATCACTAACATTATGCTTCTCTACCAGCGTGTACTTTTTCCATGCTCCACTCTCACACACTCAGCAGAAACATAATTAGTTTTCCACTTCAAGGAAGTTCAAACCAAGATGATTACATTTCAGAAAGTCGTCACGAGCCATCTTGAGAACTCGCTCTTTCCAAGCCGTACAATTTACTCATCGTATTTGAAGATTATTTTCATCTCTGCAGATTATTCTATTGATCTTTGTAAGAATAGGCTAGCTGACTCATTTTTAAAGTAGGTCCATAATGTGGGTTATTCCAGTTTTCCCCCTTGACAAATCCCCTTAAGGGGGAAAACTGGAATTCATTTGTTTGGAGTCCAGTTCTCCCCTTTGAGAAAAATTTTTCAAGGGGGAAAACTGGAATAATTTTTTTCAAATTCCAGTTTTCCCCCTCTACGATTTTCGCGTTCCAGTTTTCCCCCTTGAGAGAAGGAAACCAAAGCGAACAATAAAAACTACAGTACTCAACAGTAAACTCAATTTTTATTTTGTAAGTACTTTGACAGCAATGACAGACTTAATTTTTTTAGCACATAGAATATTACATTAACAGAATAAAACAATAACAACTAGTAGGTATATACACTTCCTCAACAGCCTATATTGGTCCACTGCTGAACGCAGGCGTCCCCCTGATAATTAAATTTTTATCATACATAAAAAAAATATACGCGTCGACTTGACAACCTCCTCCGTTTTGCGTCGGTTGAAAACTACGAATAAATAATAAGTTGAAAATGATTTCTCCTTTGACAGATAGCACTTACTTAACTTAGTACTCGTACTCGAGGTCCGCATGGCAAAACCCGATATCTCAAAGACCTAGTGGGAAAATTCCGATAATTTTCAGGACCTAATGGGAAAATTTTCCTGTCCTAAGCCTGGAAGGCTCACGTTTAATAGACCGGGGAGAAAGTAATTGACGGAGCTACGTGATTTGGATAGCAAGGCGAGAGCGTCGGGTAGACGAGCGGGATTTAGATTCTACGTAACCTGTCGCTTATATTACAGCGAGCAATGAGGCGTCTTCTAAAAGAAAATAATACGTCAAGTACGAGTCACACTCGCGCACTAAGTAAAAGTTAAATCGTAAGACCTTGTTTCTTGCCAAATATTATGATTCTAGTTCAACATGAAGTAGGTACCTACCCTGTATATTTTGGTCGAGGGAGAGAACCAAAACTTATTTTTTTGGTTAACAAACTACAAATTTACGGTTTTCAGAATATAAAAAAGCGTCTCCTTGTTAATCTGATCTAATTTTTTCAAAAGAAACCTCTTTGTTGACCTGGATATCATAAAGTAAGAAGAACGTCACGTAAGCGGTAACGTAACGTAATCCTACAGGACCAACTCTACCCGACCGATAGATAAAAAGCTTAAATAAAAAACTTTGGGACGAGTTTTGCTCGAAAACTAACACCAAAGTTATCACTTTATTTCCTAGTTTTAGGTTTTAGATACTTATGTTATTTGACTTTTGTGTCGTGTTCAAGAGTCCTGAAAGGTGTAAAAAAAATAAAGCACTTGGATGCCAGAAAAAGTAATTTATACAGAAAATTACTTTGAAATTTTCAAATCCCTATATTTTCGTCCTTTGAGCTTTCTAAAATTTTTGTCGAAGATGTATGTGTGCCAACAATTATATTTTCGAAAAACAACGACACTGAACTTTTTCCAATCCATTTCAATAATAATTATAGTTATAATATCATTCTGAGTTCTCTTTTCATATTATTTATATAGACCTTTTCCCAGTTTTGGGACGGCGAGGAACCATTTGGAATTATGAAAAAAAAAATATTGACACGGTACCCTCAGAGTGCCGCTTGTTTGGGCCGGGCCGACCCAAACTAGCTTGCGACCTATTTTATCTTATTCTATGGTTAAACGAATTTTCAAAAATCCATTGGCCAGTTTGTGATAAGATAACTATCATTCGCTTGTTTTAATGACTCTGGAATAATTTTTATTTGTTCCAGGCAGAAATGCGAAAACAAAGTTTGGTGGCCAAAATGAGCAACTTCGCATCTTTGCCTACACTATACAAAATAAAACTTTTGCAGAGGCATTGAAAAATAGCTTATCGCACAATCGATTTTTGAAAATTTTTCGTTTATCATAATATATAGATGAAATAGAACGAAAGAATCATAAAATTTATGAATTGGCAAAGATATCACCAAAAATGTTGTAGCTAGTTGTGATTTTTCAAAAGTATTATGTTGTTCTTTAAGCTTTACGGGATAAATCCCTCGGGAATAACATTTTTATGGGACCAATTCGGGATCATTTTGTATTTGTATTTATTTATTCCATCGTAGGTACACTTGATGTTACACTTGATGTCATTATGTTTTATATTTATGTAAATCATAACAATAACACACATAGGTACCTACTTCGGAAAGGTTAAAAGGTAAAAAAAAACAGACAGACATGACTGAAAATTTTTATAAAAATAAGAGTCAATTATAGAATTAATAAATTAATTAATAGATACTTATGTCAAATAATGCTGCTGTATAAGGGCATTGTCAAATTATACTTAACATAATGCACAAGATTACGATCGTAATAAACTAAGAAAATAATAATGAAATTCTCATTCTCTATACAAAAGCGTAATAATAATTTATAATCGGTCCATTAATGACGGAAAAATCGACGAACAAACATATAAAAAAATAACATAGAACACACCTTTTCGGAGTCGGTTAAAAAAGCTAGATCACAACATTCTCAACATAAGGAAAGCAAGTATCCTGTCTTATCTGAACGTACGAGCTGCCTGATATAAGTCTGTATAAATTGCCTTTCTTTTCTGTTTAGGTCTCAGATTGAGATTTAGAATATCTTTCGCGAAAAGCTTTTCAGAAGGTTATTTTGGAATTGTGTCCCAAAATGGCTAACAACTTCATCCGCTTCTGAATAGATCTAAAATGGAACTGGCATTATTCTGTAAATCAAATAAGTGCTATTTTTCTACAGACCTAAAAAATTAAATGATAAAAAGAGTACCTATCCATGACCTATCCCTATATCTCTATAGCCTTCAGACCTCAAAGCACAAAAATAAAAACACTTCATTCAATGTATTTATTATTTATTTTTAAATATTAAGGCGATTTAATATCTTTAAAAGTTGAGTATTTACTAAATACTAAAACTCGACCAGAGGTGAAATCATCTGAAATAAAAAAACTCTTTGAACATTAACTCGAAGATTAAACATCAGATAAATGAATCGAAAATAAAAAAGCGGTTCTTTGGAAAAGTTAGCTGATGTTAAATAAATTATAAATTTTCACTTTCTTCCATTCATCTCTGTAGTATACACCGGCTAAACTCAATGTTGAATGTTTGTAAACATACCACGACACAAATAATTAAAACTCGCTTGCTTGGCGTGGAGTTTCAGATGAACATATTAAATTTCTACAAATTTTATTAGGTACAAATTTTGTATGCAATGTTTATTGAAGGATCTCAAATCGACAAGTAATGTAAATTGCGTATAAAAAGACTCGGCAACAGAGTGTGTTTTAGGTTAGGTATGGCCAGTTTGTTTACAAACATTCAACGTCGAGTTTGGTTAGTGTATAGTAGTACTATTTATATTCTGTTCCTATACTCCCTGGTTTCACATAATGGCCAGATGATGTATGAGTTGGTATCGAGAGTATCGTGTACCGACTTAGCTGAAAAGGTACACAAATTTCCGTCCAGGGGGCGCGAGTAAGTGTAGTTACCGAAAAAATAATAATTATGTCCTCCTAACCGAATTTCGACCACGGCGGCCAGTCTCATCGGAGACTAGCCAGATGCGCAGGATATTTGTGCACAAGTGTGTGTGCAAAAGCACAGGTGCACTCTCTATTCCCTCACTCTCATAATCCAATGGGATGGCAGACAGACACGACCGGGGAGACGTCAAGCGTAGGACCAACGGCTTAACGTGCTTTCCGAGGCACGGGGGTGTAACACCGCCCGGGCCGCCGTGGTCGAAATTCGGCTAGGAGGACATTATCATAATATTATTTGGACGTAAGTACAGTGTGTTTCAAAACTCGAATTCTAAATCATTAGTACTAGAAGTCAGGTACTACATAATTCAGTACAGTTCGATCGTAACTCATTAGAAGCTCCGCCGGACTTCGATAACTCGGTTCGTATTCGAACTAAACTCCTTCTTTGCGAACTTTATTCGAACCCGACGTTTAGAGATAAGATTACCTCGGTTTTCGGTGTTCGGTGTATTGTTTTGACAACGCTGTTTGGGTTAAAGGCAACATTTTGTAATGAGATATTTTAACTTTAGTAAACATTTTTGATGTTGAATTTGTTCTAAATTTAAACTTTTAGTTTTGGTCAGCTTAAATTAAAAGGGATGAAATCGGTAGGTATTTGAAAACAGAATACGCGTAGGAGTAACGAAACAGCTAAGTACCTACATATACATAATCTAAAACGTCTTTTTAGACGAACAGGTAACCTTTTGGTTATTCAAATAACACTGTATTCAAATAACATAGTCTATGCAAAAAATAATACTTTGTGAAAATACAATCATTCTGTTAAGAAAGTATCGGGAATGGATGATTTGTTTATGGTTCCAAATTCAATTTTTTTTTGTTGTTGTTAGATTGGCACAATTTTTTTCCATTTTTGCGCGGAGTTTTAGTTGCATCTGTTTATATTAAATACAGTGCTGATTTTAGTTATATCTTAACTAGTGTGTATTGCGAATTCCATAATGGACAAAAACAGCGAACAAAGAGTTTGTCTTAAATTTTGCATCGCCAATGGAATTTCGTGTTCCGAGTCACTGAAAATGTTACAGAAGGCTTAAGGTGAATCGACTTTATCAAAAACACGTGCTTATAAGTGGTCAAAGCGTTCAAAAGCGAGATGTGATGGAAGATTTGCCTCGCTCTGGTAGGCCATCAACGTCTGCAACTGGTTAACTTCAGTGAAGTAACTTCATCGCAAAAGTGAAGGAAAAAGTGACCGAAAATCCTCATTCAACTTTGAGAGAGATAGCCGCCGAACTTCCTGTATCTCACGAGTCGATCCGTACCTTTTAAATAATCACTTGGGTATGAAACATGTTGCCGGTCGACTAGTCCCAAAAGATCTGTATTTTCTCCAAAAACTCAATCGCATGAGAGTCGCTGAGGAGATGCTAGAACGAGTCAATTCCGACCCAACATTAATGAAACGCATTGTTACTGGTGACGAGACGTGGGTTTATGAGTTTGACATGCAAACTAGTCAACAAGCTTCGGTGTGGCGCCTTCCAACTGAACCGAAACCGAAAAAAGAAGAATTCGCGGCAAGAACTGAACTCGAAAAGAATAAAAGAATAAGAATAAAATATATTTATTTGTAAACAGGACAAGTACTCAATAATACATATACATAAAACTTAATTTAACGAGAAAAAATGTGTACTTAGGTCAGTTTACAAAATTGGTCCTGACTCAGCATGAGTTGAATGACTAGCGAGCTAGCATCCAACGCTGGTCTTCCGTCAGAACCACTTGACTACTATAAAACTACTAAAATCACAAAACTACTATAGACTATAACTGAACTCGAAAAAGTAGACTATTGTTTAAGTTAGGCTACGTTAAATTTCATCTTGACGTTCAGTAGTTTTGGAGATCCAAGGTAACAAAAATTTCACATTTCACAAACTTTCGCATTGGATAGTAGGGTAGGATAGTAGGAAGGTACTTGTAACGCGAGTAAAATGGTACGGTAAAATAATGTTTGTGAAAGTTTGAAGTGCTTAAATTCATTTTACACGAATAGCTCACTAAAAACACAGTGGTTACTGTGCGACTTGTTCGCATGTTTAAGGCATTAAAGCCTCTCCAGACTTGCGTGCGAATCACGCACGGCGTGAAATCGCAACGCGGATCGCGGTTTCTCAACCCACACTTGCGCGCGATACACAAACGACTTGAAACCCTTTATCGCTGGACAAAAAACCGACAATATAAGGGAACAAGGCGCGAACGCGACGCGAAGCAACAACGAATATGCCAATGGAATCCACACCCATGGTTTGCTGGTGGTTCGCGGCTTCGCACGTAATCCGCGCGCAAGTGTGGAGAGGCTTTTAGGCTGACCGCAGACTTGAGTCACGACAGTTTTAAGACAGACTAAAGACAGACTATTGCTTTACAAAATGTATGAAGATGCAAGACAAAACAGTTTTGTTTCCGTTTTAAGGCAGACTTTCTATGTGAGGAAAGTCTGTCTTAAAACTGTCGTGACTCAAGTCTGCGCTCAGCCTTAGAAACAACTGCTTAGTCAAAGTGAAGATACAAATCAGGATGGCTTATTCCAATAATCCCCTGCCATAATCCCCTGCGAAGGGGATTCCTGGACTTTTTGTCCAGAAATCCCCTGCCGGCTCAAAGAGAAGACGCACAGGGGATTTGTGGACAAGAGTTCCAGAAATCCCCTACTAGAAATTCACTATCATATCCTCAAACGTATCATTACGAGTTTTGATAAGATTTCATTTATTTCTCAAATATTCTATACCAAATACAAGCGGGTAAAATACAGGGGTAATTCTTCGTCAATTTGCGAATTTCCGGGTTATTCGGTTGCGGCAAGTTGCGGCGGATGCAGTTCAAGGCGTATACATTAAATCTAGAACGTTCTGTTCGGCTTTTGAATTTTAAAGACTTCGTTTGCCTTTATCGTGTTCTATTCGTATTTTTGAACGGTCATTATAAACGTCACTGCACTAAATTATGCTGATTCAAAACAGCATGCTGGTGTTTTGAATCAGTATAATTTAGTAATCTGAAAAGCGGGCCAAATCCTCTCAAACAACTGGAGCCGTATTCCACCAAATTTATCACCATAACAATCACATCGTCTCAGAATTACACATTTTGGCATTGTACCTTTGACGACAAAAATTACAGATGGATTTGACACGCACTATGTAGAGCTTCTTACATTTAAGGACGATATTATGAAGCGCATAGTAAAGCGATTTGTTATCGAAATTGGCTGCGAACCTTAGTTGCCAACGCCTCAACCTCACCTCAACAGCCTGTATTGGTCCACGGCTGGACGCTGAACTCCCCCTGATATGTGCCTTATTGCCTTTTATCTCATGGGGTGGGGGAGGTTATGCCCATAATCTCCACGCTGGGCATGGTAGAATTGTTCTGCAGGGAGCGCTGCTGCCGGCCCCCGGTGGATATCCCTTAGTCGCCTCTTACGGACACCCGCGGGAAGAGTTGGGATGGTGCAAATTCTAAGCCGGCACCACACATTAGTTGCCAACGCAGGCGAAAGAAAATAAATAAATTATACTCCTTCTATAGTTTTACTTTATAATCCAGGCACGGAGCTCCACCTAACCTTATAATTTTAAATAATTTTGTGGTCTTATTTGCATTACCATAAAGTTCATTACTTCTACAGCATTTGCATGAAAAAATTAAAAACAGCAGTGCACCAGAAACTACAATTACCTACAGTATTTCTCCATAATTGTGTAATAGCAGGAGTATTATGATTTTGCGCGGCAAAATACCGGGCGTGCTAGAAAATACTTCAGCATTTTCAGTGCACTGCGAGCCGTTCTAAAGGGGTTCTATTCTGTACTAAGCTTTCCGATGAAACTACATAATTATAACGATTCATCACACCAATTTATAAATAGGTTTAGGTTTAAAGAACTTTATTCTCATACAAACACAGGGTTTACTTAAAATGAGATACATAAGAACAAATTAATCTAGGTTTAAAAATATTTAAACTAATATTTAAACTAACCTCTGGAACCTAAAATAAGTTAAAACTAAATATTTTCTATAACTAAAATATTGTATATCGAAAATAAATGCGAAAGTTTGCATGTTCTGGATAGATGTTTTGATGGATAATTGTTACCTCTTCACGCCAAAATTACTGAACGGATCGGGCGGAAATTTTGCATACATTTTTGAGAAGAGACAATAAGAAAGGTGTTATTGAACACGTTCTTATAACAAGCTATGAGCAAATCAAGTTAAATTAAATTTACTCTTAGCCCATATTGTGGCTAGATTGTGATCAATAATCATATTAATCATACTAGGGCTCATTCTAGAAGACAAAAAATTATAAGAAAATTATAAATTCATTTAAATAAAAATTTAAATAAAAATTTAAATACAGATACCTATACATAAATTATCTGAGCGTCTGGTCGAAGCGACGCGTGACCCGAGAGCTGGTGAATATCTGGCACATCGCATCAGCATTGCCATACAGCGGGGCAATGCCGCCAGCGTCCTGGAGGCGCGACAACTGGTATTGATATGGATCTGTTGAGCTACCTGTAGATTGGTTTCAACAGTCTGCAGTTAGCTTAATCGCTTCAATTGTAAATACTAGTGTAATTTTCCTTAAAAAAAAAACACAGCAAATGAAGCTAATTATTAGGTGCGTCTTAAAAAAATACCTTTTCAAAAATGGTTCGACCAGACTGAATAGAGGGCGCTTGACTGTCCAAATTAAAGTGGCATAAATAATGCTGGACAATTCACACAGCATTATCTAGCCCCGAGCTAGCAGAGCTTGTGTTATGGGTACTAGATACCAAATATACTTAATACAATACACTACATAGATAGATATTTTTTATTATACATAGAATACACCCAGAACGCCCTGGACAAATGTCTGCAGATCGTACAAATATTTGTCCCGAGCCGGGAATCGAACCCTGCGTCGCAGGCAGACCTTCGTCCGCTGCGCCACAGAGGTCGTCAAAAATAGAATAGACTGCATAGTTTTGACATGATTGATATCTTCTCCGCGAAAGATTCCGCCATTGATGAGTTCTTTGGTGTTTGTTTTCTTTTTTTTATTAACCCCCGACACAAAAAGAGAGGGGTGTTATAAGTTTGACGTGTCTGTCTGTGTATCTGTGTATCTGTCTGTGTATCTGTGTATCTGTCTGTGGTATCGTAGCTCCCTAACGGATGAACCGATTTTCGTTTAGTTTTTTTAGTGTCATAGATAATTTTATCCCGAGTGTTCTTAGCCATGTTTCAGGAAAATCTGTTCAGCCAAAAAACGTCAGCGATTTTTTAAACTTTTTACTTAATTTGGTCTTTTGTAAGCGCTTTATTAGCGTTGCACACTTAAGCCGCTGTCCACGGCAATGGGCCAGCGGCTAAGGCGTGCAGCGACATTTGAAGTTTCCAAAAAGTCCTTATAAGGAAATGCTACAATCCCCTCTAAAATTTGCCAGCTTCTAAAGCTGTTGTGCTTACCTATATCGGTTTATTCTTCTTTGGTATAAATTTAAAATGGAAATGTACACTTCAAAGGCACTGCATACTTTATGGTTATAGTTCACCTAGCTAGGATACTGGTACGCTTAGTGCCGCGTTCTCAACAAGCGAATGACGAGCATTCGCCCGAATATTCGTTCGCCAATGAAGCATCACATCACACTAATTGTTATAATTGCGAATGTTTGGATAGATGGATGGCTAGATGGATGGATGGAGGTTAGTTACTTATTCGCGTCAAAACTACTGTACGAATAGGGCTGAAATTTTGCATAGATGTAGGTCTAGGCCTGGAAAAAAACAAAGACTACTTTATCCCATAAATAAGTTCCCATGGAATAGAAATAACCTTTAAATGTCCATAGAAACAACGCGTGTGAAACCGCGGGCAGAAACTAGTTTTTATTATTATTGCAAAAGTTGGAACGATGGATGGCTAGATGAATGCATATTGTTTGTCACTTCTTCGCTCCAAAACTACTAAACGGATCGTGCTGAATTGTTTATTGATGAAAATCTAGACCGTGGAAACACATGTCATAAGCTTACATCCTGGATCACAGTGAGCAGAACCGCCGGCAGAAGCCGGTATGAAATAATTATACGAATACATTAACCTTTCAAAATATAAGTGAAACTTTGCATCAGACAACGAACAAAAGCCGTTTGTTTAGGGAAGCACGTCTCATCATAATGGAAAACAGAGAATAGTTTATCTTGGTTTTTAACCCTCGACGCGAACCGGGTATTTTAGGTTTCATGTGTGCATGTGCCATGTACAAGTAGTATTGTAGTTCTTAGACGGATATAAAGATTTTTTTTATTTGTTAAAAGTTGATATAGTCAAGCGTGATCCTTTTTTTTGGTTTTTCTGCCTTGATTTTGGTCATATTGGCTTACATAACTATCGCCAATAAAGATGCGTGTCCTAGCTGTGGTTGATGAAAATTGGCGCAGCTTTTTCAAATATGATGATAGAGAGCGGTGAGTTTCGTAGTTGACCTTTTTAAAAATTTGAAAAACTGAACTACGAAATTGACCGCTCAGCTAGGACACGCATCTATATTGGCGATAGCGTTATGTAAGCCAGTGTGACCAAAGCTAAGGCAGAAAATCATTTTTTAAATTATAGAAAAATCTTTAGGTTTTATTTTTTGCAAACTTGTTCACTTTTTAAAAGCACGGATTAGTTTCTGCCCTAAGAGACTGCGGCTTAAGTGTTACAGAACCGATTCGGTGCCCGTAGAACCGAAAATTATTGGTCTTTTGAACGTCACTGCTAGAAATTGGATTTTAGCAGTGATTTTTGGTTTACTGTCAGCTATTTGGAAGACAAAGGTGAACCGGGCAATAGCTTGCGGCAAAGTATGTTTTCATTGGTAAGGTTCAGTCGATGGAAAAATCACAGAATTTATATTGATTCAGTCACTGAACCAATGCCAATTCTGTGCTTTTTTCCATCGCGTAAGTTAAAAAACCTTTCGACTTTTTAGTCTAAACTTTTTTAAACTTACGCGAACAAAGCACATTATTATAAACTAGCTTAACTAACTAGCTATGTGTCTATGGAAATGTTTTGAGGTTTTTTCTATCCCATGGGAACTGATTTATGGGATAAAAAGCCTATGTTTGATTCCAGGGTTAAACTTACCTGTATGCAAAATTTAAGCTTGATCCGTTCAGTATTTTTGGCGTGAAGAGGTAACAAACATCCATCCATCCATCCATCCCAACTTTCGCATTTATAATATTAGTGTGATGTGATACATGGCACGATTATTGTTGTGTGTCGTCCGAGTGTGCAGATGGACATTCCTATTTCTGAAGAACAAGTGAGGGTAGTTGCAAATAATGCTACCCCGCTTCGCAGAGGCGATGGCGCACACCGACACGACCGGGACATATACGGTGTCTGTATTATGAAAAGTCTGTAATGTAGGTCATATTACAGACTTTTCTGTCTAATCTAGGCAACTGACTACATAGTAATTTGAAAAAGAACTTCACCTGTACCTACCTATCTAACTTATTCAGTCTCATAAT
The DNA here is from genome assembly GCA_963564075.1 of Eupithecia subfuscata. NCBI lineage: Eukaryota > Metazoa > Arthropoda > Insecta > Lepidoptera > Geometridae > Eupithecia > Eupithecia subfuscata. The sequence continues at coordinate 4,162,086 of OY751105.1, forward strand.
GACATACAAATATTAGTTTTTTGACGTTAGTTGACGACCCCTATGGCGCAGCGGGCGAAGGTCTGCCTGCGACGCAGGAGGTTGCGGGTTCGATTCCCGCCTCGGGACAAATGTTTGTACGATCTCCAGATATTTGTCCAGGGCGTTCTAGATGCTTTCTATGTATAATAAAAATATCTATCTATTTAGTGTATTGTATTAGGTATATCAGTTATCTAGTACCCATAACACAAGTCAAGCTCTGCTTACCTTGGGGCTAGATAATGCTGTGTGAATTGTCCAGCATTATTTATTATTTTTTTATTTTATTAATAATGTTAATATGTTGTATTTGAAATGACTTTTTTGCAATAAATTTATTTTTTACTATTTTCTGCTTGCGGTTTTTAACAAAACAAACTAAGTTTTATGGTAAAAAACGAAACAACTTAAAATAATAATAGGTGATGATAATAATTCAATGGAGAAGATAAACAGTAAATTTTAAAAGACTATCAAGGTAGGTACTGTTCAACACGGGACCCGGGAGGGTCCCACTCCGACAGATTGTAGTATTATACAACCAGCCAACCAAGTGCCGACCAACATCGTCCGACCAGACCTACAACCGACATCACTCATTTCTGAACGAAACACCTTGTTGCGCGCTTAGTTGGCGCTTTTATTAGTGTGAGTACCGCTACCGAAGCTATGAGAAGGTTTATTTTAGTAGTCATTAGTTATCTGACAACTGATCTGAGGCGAAATAAATTTACTAATTGTTTTGCTTTCAAAGCTCAATTAAAATGTTTCAGTGAAGATAACAAGCCTCTTGTGTCAATTAATCCTATCCTAAGCTTAGGATTAATGAGAAAAATCACTTGGATCAGCTTACGCGAAATTCGAAACAGATTTCAGATTAGATCAACTTTATACTTAAAATTTCTTACAGATTTTTCACAGAAAATATATATTGACGATGTATTTACACTTTTTACTGAAGATGTTAAGCTTTATTTTAAATTTATTTTTGCGAATTCAGGGGCGCATGTTAGCAACCTTTTAGCGAAAGGTTAATAGGGGTTAACCAACTCCTAAGCAGCCTCGACCACGTTTCAGACTAAACTCGCGTTTGTAGACTTTGCTATATGTACTCTGGTAATGTTGACCTCGTATGATAAATTTGGGGGTCAGAAAAGGTTAAGGTATGTCTTGTGCACTTCAAACCCGTTTTGTCTCTTCGTAAAATAAATAATCCTTTATGTAATAATAAGGTAGAAAGTACGTCATTGCAGGCGTACTAAAATGCAGGACGGACAACCCCTGGAGAGAAAAGTGTATGGAAAACCATTTCTAACGTATTATTATTTATTTTTTAATTTCCTGAAATATCGACATAAAGTTTTTACTGCGAATCCGCCATATGATATCGGCTTCTTCCGTATTCGGAACAATAATTCAAAAAAAGAACCACGTGAAAATCGCACGTGCGCGTATTTATTGCTACATTTGAGGTAACTATTTCAATTTACTAGAGTGATTTTTAAGATTCTAAAACGATGATTTTCCTCGAAGGTGTAGTATAAAGCACTGCGTATTACTCTTACTCGGGAGAAAGTTCGCTTCCTACCTCGTGTTTTCAAGGATTCAAGTACTCAAATGACACACTCGATAGGAATTGGGCACATTCTCGCCTATATGTACAGTGTACTATTAAACGTCATAGAAGCAACGCGTGCGAAGCCGTGGGCAGAAACTAGTGGTGAATATCTTCTCACGAAATAAAGTAGGTATAATATTGAATAAGTACTTATACTATTTCGTAGCGAACACCTGAAATAAAATGAAATTAATAAAGTTTATTTAGCACGACACAAAACATACTTAAACAGGAAAAACTAAGCTAGGAATTTACGATAAAAAAAATTATAAAATAAAAATAAATATTGTAGGTAATCACATGCATAAATAAATCAAATAAATGAAATGAGTGAATAAGGTAACACAATTTTAATAAGTTATTTAAGTACTTACTTACTATAAAAAAGTCGCGGATAAATTCTTTAGCGACCGTTCGATTTTAGGAATAAAATGCTAAAACATGACAAATGCATACACGTATAAAAAATTTAACTCTTGTATTCGGTTGAAATAGAAAATATTTTCTTGAGCGATTCAAACAATCAAATCCTTCTCTTTTCTAACGTGTAGTGTAGCTCACATAATTGGCGTTCTTTGTTGCAATCTACACGTGCGAACGAATATCTCCCACAGACGTGTTTTGTACAAACAGAAATGTATTTCAATTTCATGTAGAAAGACGTGAAATAAAGTTTTGAATTGAATTCTGAAGACATCGGAATTCAATTCAAAACTTTATTTCAGTCTGGGTTTTCTTTGGTTCCGAATATTATAAAAGCTAAATACGGACATCTTGAGGCTTTGTTTATGAATCCAACTACCGCCGCCGTTGCCAATAATCAATCTATTTCTGGTTTCGCCGAATAAATCAGCAGTAGAATTTAGATATTTTTTTGTTTTGAAATGAAGTCTATATTTACCGCATATTGCCGAAAACTCACATTGGTATGGTCAAAACCAATATATATTATATCATCATCGGTCAAAGTCATTAAAATGTGACTTTTTGAGGTTTGTCAAAATTCATTCAAAAACACAATTTATATACATAACTAGCTTCTGCCCACGGCTTCGCCCGCGTTGGACAAAAATTGTGAATCTAAACCATTCCCAGATCCCCTTGAACACACACAAAAAATTTCATCAAAATCGGTCCAGTCGTTTGAGAGAAGTTCAGTGACATACACACTCACAGAAGAATTATATATATAAAGATAGATACCTACGCATTGATGAATCCGTACTCACAATGACTACTTCAATTCCGTTCTAGAATACGTATAATTTCTTCGCGTCTTTATAATCTGTCAATTAAAACTTTTACACCCCGATTCAAAAGAGACTTTCCCACCTAAAATCTCCGCGGCATACTTACCTTATTTCGTTCACGCCATTTTTCTCAGTCACGTATTATATTCATGAAACCTTAAGTTTACCGAAACGAGGTTACTTCCTTATTATTATTTTTTCACGGCACCTATTCATCATGTCCCACCATTTTACCGGGTGCTGAGTCATAGCCTCGAGCAGTTTAGAGCGTCTTACAATTTGCAATTGCTTCAACAACTTTATTTGTGGTCGGGCAAATTGTGGGGTGCGATTCAATTGTGAATGTTTTGTCAGCTTTCGTAATTTAACAAGGGTGCTTTGATGTGTGTTAATGCTTTTAAAGAAGTATTTAAGAATCTATCAGTGTGAAGTCGAGTATTGTTATAGTGTCTTGATGATATCTCGTGGAGAGACGAAACTAGTTGATGACTTACTTTGATGGGTTTATTCATTGTGTAGTTGGTGTGGTCTTTTCTTTTACAAATTAAGTTGTGTTCGTGCTTAAAGTAGGAGGGTAATTTACTTGGCAATTTTATATTGCGTAAGTCTGTTTTTTACCTTCTCTGATTGCATGGCATGCCAATTTGTGGGAGGGCGGGCGGTGCGCCCGAATCGCATTTTGTTGGATCTTAGGCGATCGTGTGTTGATCTCCACGCACCACGCTGCATGAATGTGTGTTATAACGTTGCTTGTAGGTATCTCCGTTTATATAGAAAACACGCACAGTCCAACACACAGAAAATGCATCCACGCGCGTTCACGCAGATCACGCGCTCAGGCGCGGAGAAATATGCACCCACGCGCGTAGGTATGTGGCGAGACGCAAAGTATGGCACACCGAGTCCCGCAGTGCAGCGAATAGCTTTGAATGAAATGAGTCAGAACCGCCGTGAATCCACAAAACGCAAGTACGCGCGTCAGTGCGTAAAAAAAACCCGCACGATGATGCAGATCTGCACTCCCGCAAGTACGCGCGTAGGTGCGTCGAAACGCAACATGCAGCGTGGTGCGCGGCAGTGTGTTAACCGCCTTATCAGAGAAGGTTTTGCGCGGAAATGTTACTAAATTCTGTTTGATCCTAATATTATTTAAGAATCTGTTAAATAAGGATCCTTTTAACTATGATCTCTTGATCACCACGCATTTCGCTGCGTACTGCCCCTTACCGCTGGCTGACGCAGTGTTCGACGGAACTAAAGACCACTCTAAAAGTTTTTCATACGATTATGTGTCCGGTACCGCATAACGCAGCGTACTGCGTAGTGATCAGGAGGCCAAGGCTTTACGGGGCGTAATGTGGTTACGGGGCGTAAAGAGGTACAAATGTGTTACACAGCGAGCGTTCGTGCAGTCAGTACGGGGAAAGAAGGCGCTCGCAACAGGCAACGACTGCGACGAGACAGATTTTAGCACACAGCGGCGTAACGTATTACTGGATATAGGTAGGCTGTGGTATTACGCTCAATGCGAATGGAACATAAAGTCCCCGTTAGCCCGGTCAGTACCCGGCTTTGGAGGTATTAATAGGAGAGGTAAAATAAGAATGTCATTTAGAAGTAGGTATTTAATTTACATTAGTATTCATATTTACCACAAAAGCTTTTGCTCTGCTAAGGGGTTTTATTTTCATAAATAGTTTTCCCTCCTAACGAAAAACGAATTACTGCGCAAAATAACGTAAAAGGGTGATTCTCTGTAAGGATGTTTTTTGCTGTCCCAGGCATTTTTTTGTAAGAAAAATTGTTATTTTGTTACTAAAACAAATTGATTACGAAAGTAAAAAAACATTTCTATTTGGACCATTGAAAACTAAAATGAAATAAGTTTTGGTTTTTTTGCTATACATTCGTAAACCATCTAAATAACAGTCCCCTGGGCTGTCCCATTCCCAAAATTAAAACTTCAAGATAAAATTTTAAGTTATTCGTCCATAATATATAATTTGGTCCCTAATGTTTATAAACTTAATTATTTAACTAACAATCTTATTCAATAAAAAGTACCGAAAATTAATTTGTTTCATTAAATCCATTAAACCAAAGTTTGTCCCAGGCATTTTAAGAACAGTCCCCTGCCAGAAGTTCAAAGCCAAAAATAAAAAAATCCAGCATGTTATTTTACCTTTTGTAAGGTTTATAAGGACCTAACTAGCCTTGAGTTAATAACCATAGGGCTGTTAGCGCTTTATCGCCATTTTATTTAGTGCCAATGCACCGTTTGTGCTGGAAATATGTGTCTGGGCCACGAGAAACTCAGTCCTCTGGCAACTATTTTTATTCATAATTTATTTATAAAATTGGATCCATAAGTCTTAATATTATTCTAATTAATGTAAACATTCATTGAGAACTTGAAAAGTTGAATGCATTGAAATAGTTTGCTTGATTTTACACAATTTGATTTAAAAAAAACAGTCCCCTGGCAAACAGTCCCCCTGTCATGTTATAAGGCAAAATATACACAAATATCGAAAAAGCAAAATTTCAATCGGCCGTTCATTTATTATGATTAAGCTGATAGTTTTGTAGCCCTTGTTAATTTTTTTTCTAATAAAATCAAAAATAATTTGGTCGGACAATTTTGTACAGATTTAAGACGTCTTTACAGAGAATCACCCAAAAATATTAAACTAACATCACCGTAAATTTGAATTTACTCACTTACAAAGAAAATAACAATCAAATAAATATGTATAAACAAATTAGAACTAAACAGGCGCAGCGCATCAGCATTGCCATACATCGGGGCAATGCATCCAGCGGCGTCTTGGGAACGCTTCCGACTGGTATTGATCTATTTCAAACAATATACAGGTAGCTTAACTGATCTATATCAGTTAAGCTATCTGTATATTGTTTGCAACAGTCTGCAGTTAGCTCAATTGTTTCAACTGTAAATAATAGTTCTATATTGTTACTCACTAACCTATTTTATCATTCCAACCTCATAACCTGCTCAACTTATGATCTCCATGGAAAGTTCAGAACAGCCCGGATTTGTTCGTAAATTATTCGTTGTCCTTTGGGCACAACCATTTTTCTTCACGAAATAGGAGATTTGATGGAATTGTTCGTGCAGGGCTGAAACTAGGACTATTTTGTTTAGATTAAAGAGAGTAGTGAAAGAGGCATTTTAGATAAATCGAGGACTAAATCTGCTACAGACAGGATCTCAAAATTATAGGACACCTTAGTGCAGATCAAAGTGCCTGCGTCGTCGAGAGTTACGGGAGAAGGCTAAAACCAATTTATTTTAGTACCTACCTCGTACATTCTCACAATATTAAGCACCACAATTTAGGTAAGTACTAAAATAGGCTAGGGACTTAAGCACACAGAACATTTTTTTAATTTCAATCGACCCTTCCAGGTATTAGATTAAGAGGATGGTTCAGTAAGTAAATTAAATTTTACCCAAATCTCATTACTTAGTTATGAAGGTAAGGTCAAGCACAAAAATTGCTGAGCACTGTGCGTTTAAAATCTCGTTTTTACCTTGTTTTTAAAATAATTTTCGAAAGTTGTACTGTTTAGCGATCTAAGTTGCAAGCAAATAAACTGTGGAAATTACTTATTTTATAAACATAAAAAATCTGCTAGTATTTATTTTTTCCTAAGGTGAAAGTGGTCGAGAGTTACACACACGTGGTCGAACTGAACTAACTAGTTTCTTGTACCTTTATAGAAACTTAAACGACGAGTCAGTCCTTTCTTACAGGTCTTCCATACTGAATCCGGGGCCAAAATTAACCACCTGAACGCATTGTGATAAAACTTGATAAATAACAAAACACACAAACTGCTCTTTGTTCGGGACGCGAGCGTAAACGAAGCGGCTACTGTGGTTAAAATAACCCTAAACCACTTTAAAATAAGAGCTACAACAAAAGCCGGCCCTGTCACGTCCCGTTGTTTACCCCGCGGTTAACGGATTCGCATTTCCTGAGAGATATGCAAGGACGGAGATATTGAAATGCCGGAATTCGCATTAAGGCAGTGCTATCTTCATGAACGAAATAACGTATGACACGGTTAGAGTCGGACGATTTGCTTATTGGACGTCTTGCTACATAGACGTACTTAATGCGTCTTACCACGCAACTCAAATTTAAGCGTCTCAGTGACAAATTTTTGGCAGTTTTAAATTGAAAACGGTATAAAAATATCGACTTTAGATTGAGACGCTGCTTAAACCTGAGTTGCATTTGAGCATTCGGGAGTATAGACGATTTGATTACAGAGCTAAGAGTCGTTTGTTATCTTATCTGGACAATGAGTCAGAAAAGGATATAACATTGCTTGGAAAATTCTTAAAAGCGGGAGACATAAGTATGGCGGTAATCTCTGGTTACGGCAAATTAGCGACTCATAGAAATTCTAAGAATATTGAAAGCTATTAAATAAATCTGCTTTAAAGTCTGCAAAGACCTCCGAATACTGAAGCGTCACGTCAACCTATATATATATTTGACAGATTTTATTGAAAACTAAATTTTTTGTAACATGAGAGCTGAAAAGTAAGTGGTTCTCAGTATATAGGGAAAAGCGTCTATTCTGAAATGTCGGAATGCGCATTACCGCACTGATATCTTCATGAACGGAATAATGTATGGCGAACACGGTTAGAAATGTCTTCTCGATTTGTGGAGAGATTTTATAAAAGACTGCGTGAGTTTGTACGTTGAGACATTTTACTTACCCATTCTGGGAAAATTACGTTGCTTCCTGTCAGCGTAACTGCGCCTGTAACTCTGGATTTTCGGTTCGCGACAGGAACGGGAGCGGAGTTTTAAGATTTTTTAATGATACGTTTGCCCATCGCGCACAATGTTCTTCCAAACGATTATTAGATCAAACGTTCATCGGGCAAAAGTTCATTCGTATGAACTAAAATATAGGTACATCGAAATTTCGGGAATCCTTTGCGCAGTCTAAAGATATTCGGACTCGTGTTCTTTTCCTTTTGTAAGCTGTCAAAGTTTGCTTTCGCCACCACCGAAAATGCACCGCGTAGCTGGTAATGGTTCAAAAAAAAACTACAATCTGCCTTCCCATCTTCCGAGGACATCCGTGAGGGCGGGTGCGGCGGCATATTTGGCCGAAGATCTCAAGAGGCAATATGCAGGTCTCGACAGAGCCTACACATTTGCTCCCCTTGGAGTCGAGACCCTAGGTCCGTGGGGTACCGAGGCTCTTCGGGTTTTCAAAAAACTATCTGAGCGTCTGGTCGAAGCGACGCGTGACCCGAGAGCTGGTGAATATCTGGCACAGCGTATCAGCATTGCCATACAGCGTGGCAATGCAGCCAGCGTCTTGGGGACGCTTCCGACTGGTGTTGATATGGATCAGTTGAGCTATCTGTAGACTGTTTGCAACAGTCGGCAGTTAGCTTAATTGTTTCAATTGTAAGTACTAGTATAATTTTCTTTGTGAATAAATGTCTTATCGGAAAAGTATTTTGCCGCAAATCGTAAACCATTTTTTATGAACCCATTATAAAACCAACTTCGATTCATCTTTATTCTGGGAGCATTTGGGAATATGTTGATGTTTAGCTTAAAATCTATTATTTTTCCCTGGAGAAAAATTTTAAAACCACAAAAAAGTTGAATCACGCTCAAACACGAAATGACCCACCTAAAATATCATAAAGTGAATTTACCTGCCAAATGCGAGTTGAATTTCTTTTATATAATACAGTACAGATGAATAAAAATGATCGTGGACAGATCATTTTCGTACTTAGGTTTTAGGAGATAGTTATTAAAGAAAAGAATAGACGAGTTTTCACAGGAAAAAGGTTAAGTTGGGTAAATAATTGGCTCACCCATCATTTAGGGTCCCTCAAATAAGGACCTGAATATTTGTACTTTATTTTCCTTTCATTGTCCGACCCTGAGAGAAGCCTTTCTGTGTAATCATTTCTTAACAATGCGGTATTAAAATAAACAGGCCTTTATGAGAAATGAAACGACAGTTTTTATATGAACGGGAAGGGTATTGTTGGAGTTGTTTGAATGGGATGCTAATTAAAGATTTTGAAATTATTTATTTTAAAAATTAAAACCATGTTTTGGTATTAATAAGAAGGTTATTTTATGTTACCAAATAAATGACTTTATGAATATTACAACACGATAAGTTATGTAACTAATTCTTGAACAGACAAAAGTTCACTTTTTGGAAGGCAGTTTTAAGATAAATAACCATTCCGCTTTTAACCCTCTCTAATGAGATTCAACAAAATGCAATTCGCGTGCACCACACCCTTCCACAAATTGACATGCCATGCAATCAGAGAAAGTTAAAAATCATTGATTAATGCAGACATCATTGATGTCTCGTGGAGAGACGAAAGTAGTTGACGACTTACTTGATGTTTTTTTCATTGTGTAGTTGGTGAGGTTTACTCTGACGACTTACTTGATGTTTTATTTTTATTGTGTAGTTGGTGAGGTTTATTCTTTTACAATGAAGTTGTGTGTGCTTGAAGTTGGGGGGTAAGTGACTTGGCAATTTCATATTGCGTAAGTCTGTTTTTTAATATCTCTGATTGTATGGCATATCAATTTGTGAGAAGGCGGGTGGTGCACGCGAATTGCATTTTGTTGGATCTCATCACAGAAGGTTTTACGCGGAATTGTTACTAAATATTATCTTTAATCCTAATACTAGGCAGTTTTAAACTAAAAACTGTAAATTTTCTTTGACCAAATAAGTTTTAAGTAATCGAAAAATATTAATTAACGTTTAATACAGTACAAAAATTGTTCTCTAATTCAGTTATGCAAATATAAACGAACATTAATATTACCCGTTTAAGACCGAACAGTTTAAAATTCTCGTTAAAAATCTCTTAGTTCCTACAAGAGGAAAGGAGTGTTCAACCTACTATTTTCCGTAGCTTTACACTTTTCATGAATCATTTATAACGAAGGGCGTTGCAAAGTGGGGACTGTGGGAAACATTCAAGGGGACCTTGTGAACGGCTTCAGGTATAGGGGCTTTAAATAATTCACGAAAGGAGGAATTATTGTCTATTACGTTAGACACTTGTTCGCTTTATAGGTGAATGAAAAATGGCGTTACGTTGAGACTGTTAGACTGTTGATGATGATTTAGAGGAAAATTCCTCTAAATCATCATCATCAACGTATTAGTCCATAGACCTTCGCTGAAAATCACCTTATTATTTGGGGATAATGCCATTAACTCCACTCTGGGTATGCGGGTTGGGGATCGCAGTTCGGTGGAGGGCTTGTTCTGCAGGGGGCGCTGCTGTCTGCCCCTCGGTGGATATCCCTTAGTCAGACACCCACGGCCAATATTATTTTTCCTCTAGTCCTCTACTCTTGTGTAGAAAGGAAAAATTAATAACCGCAAAAAAATATGTCGCACGCAATGTAAAACGATCCACCTTAAACCTAGGTACCTAACCTACTAGGTTAAAACCTTTTTGTTTTATTTGGTTCAAGAACAATAAAATAAAGGACGGTAGGTGATAATTATCACAAAGAGTAAAATGAAGTTCGTTGAACTGACAATATATTTTGGGTCGAAATAACAATTTTAAATTCGTACTGAGAAACTGTGGGTAGAAATAACAATACACCGATAAAACCGTTAGTACTACTGCGATAAAACACAGCAAAAACCAAAGACGTCTTGATCTCTCGGTGACATCTGTGTTCTAGAGTGCGATCCTAAAACCCATATTTCGGAAGATACCGCACACGGTACAGCGAATTGGTAATCTATCAATCAAAATTTTCTTACTAAAGTTTTAAAAGTCAAGTGCTGCCTAACCAGCGATTTGCCCCCTTTCTTATGATCCTCTCTCAACTTTTTGGTATATTCGAGAAGTATTTTGACTATTATCAGATTAATTATACATACAGAAAAAAATAACCGACTCCGAGCCATGGATTTTATAAACAGTACTTTTAATAATCAAAGTACCACTTGATTGGTGATATAGATTCACTAGAAAAAATCAAAACCACTTACTTCCTTCACGTTTATGCTACCCTAGTAGTTAAGATTATCATGGCAGAAGCCTCTATTCACAAAGAAAATTACATAGTATTTACAATTGAAACAACTGAACTAACTGCAGACTGTTGCAGGCAATCTACAGGTAGTTCTTATTAAAAAGCATAGATTTTAATCAACCATTATAAAGTTTTTGTTTTGTCGATGCCGCAGCCGACTGTACACGGCAAAAAAAGCAATCGTCGTGGAGGGAGTCGCCTTCACAAGAATCGGGAATCGACGTGGGGGGAATCGGCGTGAAGGTAACAATTCGCTCAACTGGTCCATATCAATACCAGTCGGAAGCGTCCCCAAGACGCTGGCTGCACTGCCGCGCTGTATGGCAATGCTGATGACAGCAGATACTCACCAGCTCTCGGGGCACGCGTCGCTGCGACCAGATGCTCAAATAATTTTATTAAAAATCCGGAGAGCCTCGGTACCCCACGGACCTAGGGTCTCGAATCCATGGGCGTAGGCAAATGTGTAGGCTCTGTCGAGAACTGCATATTTGCGCCTCTTGAGATCTTCCGCCAAATTTGCCGCCGCACCCGCCCTCACGCATGTCCTCGTAGCATTTAAATAATTTTATTGTAGTAGTTATGTAAATCTGTGTGATGGAAAATGATACAAGAAAAACACTAATGGTTTTGTCCCGGCCTATCCCAAGGGGCAGGCCCGATGGTAGGGCTACCCTAGGTAGTGGAGGTTTATGAGCTAAGTACATCACTCTTTTATGCTTTTGAATAGCCTTTGATATTGTGCGGTGAACAAAAATGACCTGTTACTCCCACCAATCCTTTGTAGCCTTTATTTGTTTAGGAATAGAGAACTTCAATAACAAAGTTTTATTCACAAAGTTTTGATCAACTTCGATGAAAATCATTCATTCATTCGATATTTAAAAAGTACACAAAAGCAGCGGTTGCTGTGAAAATAGGTTTGTTGGAATTGAGTTTCATAAAAATAAATACGTCCCCAATAAATGTATAAATGTACTGGTAGGCAATCAAAAACTAAAAGCTTTGATCATAGCATAGATTCATGAAAAATCATAGGTAAAGCCAAAGTCAAACGTAAAACAATTATTAAATATACAACTAAATTAACTTGGTATGTAACTACAAAATAGATATTATTTTCTGATTGAGTTGAGTGATTGGGCGTTTTTTGTGGAAAATTCCTTAAATCGTATCGTTCTATGCAAAATGGCTCTTTTAAAGGCTATAAATAATAAATTATGATACTCAATAGATCAGCTTCTTTAAACCCAGCAATTTCCGAGTAGATCAAATATTCAAGTCTGAAGTTTTTGATCCCAGCTGCGCAAGGAAAATATATCGCTCCTATAAGAACAAGATACATCGAAAAAAGTTTTAGACTTGACTAGACTTATTTGGTGAACTTTGCTATCACAAAAAGTAAATAAACTTCATCATTTTCGAGCTATTCCAGGAGCGGGCAGTAGTCTATGTTTGTATTTGTTTTTAAAGTTTCGAATCTAAGATCGGTTTCGAAACCCTGATGGTCTCGCTTAGAGCTCATACACACGAGCGGCACGATGTCGACGGCAGATGCAACTTCAGCCGTCGACACCCGTCAACGGCAGCCGCCGACGCGTCGACGGCAGCCGTCGACCAATAGCGTCGCTTGCAGTTGTTTGTGTTTGTAGCGTGCCGCGTCCGCCATTTTGTCAGTGGACTGCACATAGTCCAGGAGTGCGCACGCGTCGCGGTTTTGTAAAATGAGCTCCAGTGAGAATATTGATGTGGAATTGCTGATTGTAGCAGTAAAGAAAAATGCTTGTATTTGGAATTATAAACTACAAGAGTACAGTAACAAAACAATTAAAAACAGAGCATGGGCGGCTGTGTGTGAAGATGTTGTGAGTGATTTCCAAAATAAATCCTTAATTGAAAAAAACGTCGACGGAGTAAAAGCAATAACAGTGTTTCTTCTTCGGAATTCATTTTGCAACTGGCTCCTGTACAAAGAGAGTCGACGATGGCTGCCGCAGAGCTTCGATGTTGACAAGTCAACGGCAGCCGTCGACGCGTCGGCGGCTGCCGTTGACGGGTGTCGACGGCTGAAGTTGCATCTGCCGTCGACATCGTGCCGCTCGTGTGTATGAGCTCTTAGAGCTGTCCTTTTTTCTGTCTGTCCTTTTTTCGCTCCTTAATAATAACTGAGCAACTATCGCGGCTTTCAACTTGAAATTTAAAATAATTATAGGTACACTTATATAAAAAAAAGAAAAAAAAAATTAGAATGAAAATTAACATTTTCCATACAAATTGAGATGTCGAAATTTTAAAAGATACCTACAGGGTCATGTCGGGTATCAAATGAAATGTATTATTTTTAAAAACTATTGTCTGTACAATAGTTTTTTAAATTTCCGTAGGTTTCATACTTTTCGAAATATTTTGAAAAAAGTCAAAAAATATACATAATCTCCGAAGTACCTATGCAGAGCGATCCATCTAAAATGTAGTTTGGTACCTACTATCTTTAAGTGTTCATCAAATAGCGATATCTCTTACCGGTACCTTTAGTACATATTTATATAATTGAAAAACGTTCGAAACCCTTGGCCCGCTAGTTATACTTGCACTTGACGGATCTTGTTTGCTAAAAGCTCGGAATATATGCGGAAACCCAAAGGCAAATTTCTGATAGAAAATAAACAAATGCACCTTTATCTACCTACTTCTTCAACGAAATCGAGAAAAACCCACACGAACTTGATTTATTTATTTTATAAAATGTTTTTTTAATTTTACAATAATTATAGCTTCTAATATAAAATGATAAGTTTTAATCGTAAGTATTAATTGCTGTTAAAAAATCGCGCGCTACCCCGACCCAAATCAGTGCAATTGGTGGTGGCGTGATTTGATTTGGGTCGGGGTAACGCCAAAAACCGATTTTGCAGTTTGTGATACCCAACATAAGCATTTTTTAATGCCTCTGTAAAAAAATTCGTTTGTATAATGTAGGCACAGATGCGAAGTTACTCTTTTCTGCCACCATGGTGGCAAAAAAACCTTTGTTTGGCAACAGAGTAACTTCGTATTATGCTAGTAAGACAAGATAGCTGATGTATTACAGATTCGCGTTCGATTCGTGTCATGTCACATTTATAACTACCTACTTTAAATTTATTTTTTAAATCCTAAAAATCCCGGGATTTGCCAAATGCAATCCCGAAATTTTCAGGACTGGAAACTACGGGAATCCCGGGATCGAATCCACGGACACACAGATAGGCGGACGCTGTCTCCCTCTCTAAAGAGAACCCTCTATGAACCTATTAAGCTAGGTAAGGAAGGAGTCCATCCATCACATGTCATCATACAATCATACAATCTCATATCCCATTCAATCAGACGACCCAATCAACCAACGCCTGCCATCGACCAGTAATCAATTCGACCTGGTACCTACCTACTGTACTAATCGTTGCCAATATGCATAATAAATATCTGAAGGTTTGCCGAGGAAGCGGAAATTTGAGATTATTCCCTGGGGTCGAGGATTCAGTGTTGATAATTTATGCAGTGCGCGATGCAGGCGTGGAGAGGATTTTGTAAGTTGGTTTCTAAAATTACAACTGTTTTTAAATTTGATTCAAGGCGGTTCGGAATCGGATTTGGATATGATGATGATAACATTTTCTTATTAATAAATAACTAAAACGGATGATGAAACTACTTAAAGGTCAGTAATTTATGTTTTGCTACTTTTGACACATAGGTAAGATTGTTATGAATATTTTGTTCTCGAGTATATTTTTTCGTTTTGTAAATAGTCGAAATATATGAAGAAAACAGCTTTGCTTAATGTACTCAGGATTTTATGGAATACCAGAGTAACATTACCTAATCTGTGATGTGATACCAGTTGTCGAACGGTGAATGTTGACGGATGCATAACTAGATGTCGCTAGTAAAAGTGGTTTGATCTTCGAAGAAACAGAACGTTGCTGATAATATTTTGTTATTTATAAGGGTCAGTTACGATGAGTAATAAAAAATTATCTTGCAGATCCGTCTACGGCGAATGACTCGCTCATTAGTTTTTTCAGATAGTATTTATTAGCTAAAAGAGCTACTTTCGTTACTGTCTGTACACGGAATAATAATAAGCCTTGAAAATTCAGCACAGCTTAACACCATGTCTGCAACATCTGTACATAATGTCCGTATTTCAGTACTCATAATATCGGGTAATGGCCACAAGATCCTTTTAGGCCATTATGTTCACCACTAACCGTTTGTAGGTTAAGTAGGTGCCTTACTATCTAACAAAATAGAGCTGTACCGTTTTGGTCTTATAGTTCAAATGTTCATAAAATTACTGCAAAGAAATGATAGAAATGATACATTGAAATGAAATAGGAAAATGGTGGGAAAGAATCCACTATATACATACAAGGAACAGAGAATATCAAATGAAGAACTGCTGGACAAAGGCCTTCCGCTGATAAGCTCCTTAATGGCATTTATCATTATCGGGGTAATGCCCATAATCCCCACGCTGGGCATGCGGGTTGAGGATCACAGTTCGGTGGTAGGATTGTTCTGCAGGAGGCGCAGCTGCCCACCCCCGGTGGATATCCCTTAGTCGCTTCTAACGACACCCGCGGGAAGGGTTGGGATGGTGCAAATTCTAAGCCTGCACCACATAGCGTATATACCTACCTATCTATGTTTATTTTACAGTTTTATTTGAAGTCAGCATTCCGTACTTTTTACACCCTGATTCGAGAGGTCATTCAACAAGAATCTAGTTGGTAAGTATTGGTTATTATAAGAAAATATTTTCCTGAAACAAGCGCCTTTATCCCCTAATGACCCAAATCATGGTTATTCTGACGATTTGGCATTTCGCTTCCTCATTTTTCACCAAACTCCCCTCGCTAATAGTTTTTCCTTGTTTTTTGGTCAAGGTAGGTATAATTCAGGATTGCTGGGTCAATCTTTTCTGGGAAATTATTTGTTTTGATGATTAAGAGGTATTTATTTCATACTTAGCAGAAAATAGTCACACATTTTCCCTGCATTTCATAACCCTAAAATAAATAGTTACCTTCCTAACTTAAAGAAATAACGATACATTTTGGAACTCGTTGCGCTTTCCTGCCAATCACAATCTGCGTCTCAAGATCAACTTATTATGCTCAATCTCATGGTATATGGATTAGTAATATTTAGTTTCTATCAAATTAGATAAAAATGAATGATAACCAGTCCTAGACAAATCTGAAACCCGTAAAAAAAGTGTGTTCCGCAAAAGGCCCGCAGAGCGAATAGGTGTCTTATTTTAACCTATGCTTAGCTTGGGACTAGATGATGTTAAAGTTGTGAATATTCCAGCATTATTTATTTATTTATAGACCTTTGTGATACATAGTCGACCCCATCGTCACCGTCACTTATCATAAGGTGAGATTATGGTCAACGAAAAATATATCTTATCCATTTTAAAACCGTAGAACGAAGAGTAGCGTAGGACTATTAGTAAAAGATTCAGTCAAGAGGCCGTGACTCCATCAATCTAAAATGTCGGATACTTGATCAACAATTGATATTGATAACTTTTTACAAATCCGGTCCTATAGATAAATGGCATCTAAGGGAATGCCCTTCCTACTGTGTTTAGGCATGTTATTAAAATACTTTCTTTAATAACATGCCTAAACATAGTAATCACACTTAAGTAACATTATTATAAATGTAAAAGTTTGAATGATGATGAAGATGTATGGGTGTTTGTTACCTCTTCACGCCAAAACTACTGAAATGGATCGGGTTGAAATTTTGCATACAGGTAATTTTAATCCTGGAATCAAACACTTGCTTTTTATTCCATAAAATCACAGAAACAACGCGTTTTCATAGAAAAACGCGTGTGAAGCCCCGGACAGAAAGTAGTGTAAAATAAACTTAAACATTATGGCAAGCATGTAATGCACACTTTTTTACCTGCTTATTATAATCACCCAGAAATTCCGGGTTATTAAAAGACATCTTGATATAAAAATTGGTTGTCTGTAAAGTCGGTTTACTGACGATAGTTGAACGTGACAACGTAGACGCATCGCTCACTCAAGTAGGAGAGAGACGGATGTCGAGCGCTATCGCTTGCACTTCAAGCCTTACATGGAACGCCTCAGAGCGAGGTAACGCCGCATGACGAGGTAACGCCGCATGACGTCATGTTTTTTCGTGCGTGCAGCCGGCTCTATCGAATTATAAGACGTTGTCACGTCAAAAACCTCTCAAATTCTAAAATTAAAATAGGTACAAATTGAATCCTATCAACAAAAAAAAAGTTATTTTTCCCCATAAAAAGATTTGAGTGAATCGGGACTCGGGACTCCTTCAGGTGAGAAGGTTTAATCATATTTTGGACCCTACTTCACTCAATATTATTGGCAGCACTTTGGGACACTTCCATTTCGAGTATTTCATTCAAAAGGCAATTAATCAATTTAATGTTTCAGATATTAATTTAAAATTTGTCTCGGCATCCTGTTTTTTACGACTGTAGCCGTAAATTTAGAAATTTGTTGAATTGAATTTCCAGAAGGGTATTAAGAGGTGTTTTATTAATTTAGTAGCATTTCCTTGCGACGACGGAAGGTAATATTTTTAAAGTATTAACTTGCAATATTCCGATTTTTAGTGATGATTAGCATTATAAACATCACTAAATTTGTTTTTTGACTACTCTAATACCTACTGTCTCACTTCTGGGCAAACGCCTCCCTCCCCTCTTTCCCCACTTCTCTGTTTAGCGCCACTGCACTGGGGTTAGGTCTTAGATCGTAGTTCTTACGTCTCAGATAAATGTTATTGAAAAACAATAAATAATATATGGTGGATAACTGTTCTTCCCCCAACTCTTCCCGCGGGTGTCGTAAGAGGCGACTAAGGGATATACACCGGGGGAGCGCCTCCTGAAGAACAATTTTACGACCGAACTGCGATCCCCAACACATGCCCAGCGTGGGAATTGTAGGCATTACCCCCCATGAGATGAAAGCCAATAAGGTGCTTATCAGGGGGAGGCCTGGGTCCAAAATAGGCTGTTGAAGTGAGGATAACTGCTAATATGTTTGGACCTACCTACTAGACTGTTCTGAAAGTTGAGTGACTAATAAAAATGTTCCACGGAGCAAAACAACATTCAGACCAAGATTCAAACTTTGTGTAACCCTCGCTCGATGTAGGTACCTACTGTAGAGACTTTCATAAATTATGCTTGTCTTATTGTGAACCCATTTGGCTTAAACAAATCGAACCAAGAAGGTTTGTAAGCCTTCCTGAAATAATTTCCGCTCTTTGTTTTTCTTCTTTTTATGAATCTTCCGCGCAATATTAAAGCTTTGTAAATAAACATTATTTGTATTCACAAGCTATTGATTTATTAATAGATATTATATCTTCATTCGCGAAAAGCTTTGAAAAAGATGTGACCTTAACCCTTTAATCTCGTCCCCTTTTAAATAAAATAACAAACAAAATGAAGATAATTACGATTGCTTAGCGAATCATTGGTTGAATTTCATCCGTCTTTTATATCCGGAATTTGCGTTAAAAATAAATTTCCACGTCAAATGTGAACTACTGTTTAAGGTACAAATGTATGTCTACTAGAAGCTACCGATTCCATGACATGAAATATGATTATTTGGATAAATGTGTCCCGGTACTATAATGAATCTTTCGTGAAAAGGTCGGTCGGAATTTAACGTCAAATATCCGTATTTCCGGTAGTCTTGTGTAGTTCGCGAACGAACTAGTTCTTACGAGCGCTCCCACAGATGAACTACGCGAACTAGTTCCGTCATTCACCACTCCATAGTTCGTTAGTTCGTGACCGAATGAGCAAGGCTGGCGTCAACCGAACTAAAGTCGTGAGATATGATGGTTTATATGCTTTTTACTTATTACTACATATAAGTACGCGTGAAAACCTAAGTGTTGCCATACTTAATTTATAAGTATTTGAGTTTCTTGTGACATTCCTTCTTTTGCCCCCGTACCCTTCATATACAATAATGATATTTACTTTTTAAGACGGTCTTTTTAAGAGGTTTTTGATTTTTATAGTTTATAGTGTAAATATTGTAGGTAAAAGTAGAGCAATCCATAATCTGGTCGCGTGCCCGTGCAGGAGCAGTATCAAAACGACCGAACGATCTGCCTTGCTCTGATTCGAGCTGGGAGCTGACGAACTAGAAGAAAGAACTAGTTCGTTTAGGAGCGGCGACCTAAACTGAGCGATCTCCGTCACGAACTACTATGCGCAAGACTAATTTCCGGCTTATTCGTTCAATGTTTTGTTGCAACCCTAAAATCTACAGACCTGAACGTATCAATTTATCTATTTTGCCAATTGGGTTACTTAACGAGGCGAAAATATTGATCCCAGGATTGGATGTTTTCTTTTTATTATAAGATAATGTATGTAGATAGTGAGACAATAATAAGTATACCTACACAATTAAAATATATATATGTGTTTAGTTTGTTTCAATTACAAGAGTTTTGCTTATTTTGGGGCTCAAATGAAATGACCAGCATTATAAAATATTCAATGTGATTCTGACCAAATGAATAATTTAATTTTGGTATTGTAGCAATAATCAATGTCCCCAACGATGATTAAACACGATGAATGAGTAATAATTTTCCTAGAACAAACATTCGAAATTAATTATTTTCATTAATATTATTCATAACTTGGTAACGGGGAATCATATACAATAATGATATTTACTTTTTAAGACGGTCTTTTTAAGAGGTTTTTGATTTTTATAGTTTATAGTGTAAATATTGTAGGTAAAAGTAGAGCAATCCATAATCTGGTCGCGTGCCCGTGCAGGAGCAGTATCAAAACGACCGAACGATCTGCCTTGCTCTGATTCGAGCTGGGATCTGACGAACTAGAAGAAAGAACTAGTTCGTTTAGGAGCGGCGACCTAAACTGAGCGATCTCCGTCACGAACTACTATGCGCAAGACTAATTTCCGGCTTATTCGTTCAATGTTTTGTTGCAACCCTAAAATCTACAGACCTGAACGTATCAATTTATCTATTTTGCCAATTGGGTTACTTAACGAGGCGAAACGCTCTAACAACGCTTAGGCAATAAATAACCTTCATCTGTCATTATATTGTGAAGATATACTTATAAATAAATTTAAGACTTACCTAGCTCTAGTAAACCTTTCGTGATAATTGCTTTTCTTGTCTGATCTGAAACAAAAAATAATTCGTTGTTGAAGAAAACCTAGAAAAAGCTCTTTAACACACATTCCCAAACAACAAGCAAATACTTTACAAAATCCGTCAAAAGTCAACATTGCAACGAACAAAATGTTTTCTTCACACTATACTATTATTCAAAATAAAACTTTATCACAAGCGTATAAGGTTGTGAAATGTGTATGTTCTTGCGTACGGTAGATAGATTACTTTTTCCAAGAAAAGATAAACAAGAGTAGGAAACTGCAGGTCCTTTGTCGTCGGACGTCGCTGGCGTCTGTGGACAGTTAATATTTACACAAGACGATATAAAACTGAAACTCTGTGCGGATGAAAGAACTCGTTTAAGGCCTCGCTCACATTCTTGTTTATGCTATAATTTCCGTAAATATACAGAAAAAAATTGCCATAATGTATTAATAATGATGTTGGATCTGGGATTAAGAAGTCATAAATGCACATTCGTAGCACCAAAATGCAAATTATAATTTAACAACATTTTCCGAAACGATTAATTGAATTTTTGAATAAGGTAGTGTTTAGGATGTATTTAAGGTCGCAAAGGCGAATGAGCCTAAATTAGAAAATAATAATAATTGAGACATCATAATAGCAACATCGAAAATTATAGGTATCGTAACTGAAAATAACAATGAGAGAGCTAAATAAATAAATAAATAAATAAATAATGCTGGACAATTCACACAGCATTATCTAGCCCCAAGGTAAGCAGAGCTTGTGTTATGGGTACTAGATAACTGATATACATAATAATATATACATAGATAGATATTTTTTATTATATATAGAAAACGACCAGAACACCCTGAACAAATATCTGCAGATTGTACAAATATTTGTCCCGAGGCGGGAATCGAACCCGCAACCTCCTGCGTCGCAGGCGGACCTTCGCCCACCGCGCCACAGAGGTCGTCAAAGCTAGAGAAGAGCTAAAATCTTGCTAAAATTATTGTTGAAAATTACTTAAAGGTAATCGACGTCGTCAAAAAATAATAAATGCTCCATTTATACATTTATTCGTCCTCATACCACCCATATATAAACTGCATTGACCACAATGCTTTAAATGCTTCGGTGGAGCCGGGCGTATCGAAATCCCTACATACGATACGGTCTCGAGCCGTAGGGGTGTCACTTCGACCGGCCCAGGATTAAATAGCTTAGGACTGTGTTCCAATTCGAAATATTGCTAGTCGATAAACTCGAAGGATGTTACTTTTTAGGGATATAAGGCCCGTTTTATGAAAACTTGTGATGTTTATGCCATAGAAAAACGTTACTCAAGCATAAATCGTAACTGAGAAAGCTTTCATAATACGGACCTAAGACTCTTTACGCTTATTTTTATCGCACATAACACAAGCTTTGAGTACTTTGAAGCCGTATGAAAATGACTTGTATTATTTATTTCATTATGAATTAAGTGGGTTAACTACTAACCTTGTTTGTGTTGGAAGAACGCCGTCGTTTCGTCCCTTATACTACTGATACGAAACGATGGCTGATTACTTCAGGGTCTATTATTAGGGGTATTATTTATTTACGTAGGCTAGAAATAAACTACAAAAAGAGCAGTTCAAAGGAAATTTAATTATTTAACCGGTTATAATATCCAATCATTGAGGTATTAAGCCACTTTCGGATTTAAGAGACAGTGTAAGGACAGTGTACGATAATGTTAGGTAGGTACATTGGTAAGCTACTTTATGTATGAAAATGCTTTATTCGAGCCCGAAGTATCGTAACCCTTTTATACGATGCTATATCATTCAATTCTCTCTGAAAGCTCTTAGGGTTGTCAGATTTTTATCAAAATTTTTACTATAGATAAAAATTTACCGTAGGTAATTTTCGAGAATTTAATTGACTCGAAAATAACCTAAAATCGCACTGTTGTCTGTGCTACCAAACACTTCAAATTCTAATTTTGTAAAGAAATATACATATATAAACTTTATTTTAGTTGTTTTCTGTAAATTTAGAATGGACAACCCTAGATTCAGATCCGGATTTTTACCCGGATAAAGTTGAGAGTTGGCATCCGATCGTTACTTTAAATCGTACTGTATGTGTGAAACTTTTTAAATCCCTCTTTATGCTTAGGCGTTTTGTTTGTCACGGCACTGCTTTGTTTTCTTTATCGTAGGTTTCTTCAATTTGTCCAGAGACTTTTCGCTCGGCTTGTGAAGGGTTAATATTTTTTGTCAGTAAGGGTTTAGTATAAGGGTTAATTTATCGTCAGAAGATTGCAACGATTTCGACTTCTTTGGTAATCTGGGCGTAGGAACGGAGGAGCGGAATCGTTCCTTCCCCGGGACAAATGTTTCTATGAGCAAATATTGATCCCAGGATTGGATGTTTTCTTTTTATTATAAGATAATGTATGTAGATAGTGAGACAATAATAAGTATACCTACACAATTAAAATATATATATGTGTTTAGTTTGTTTCAATTACAAGAGTTTTGCTTATTTTGGGGCTCAAATGAAATGACCAGCATTATAAAATATTCAATGTGATTCTGACCAAATGAATAATTTAATTTTGGTATTGTAGCAATAATCAATGTCCCCAACGATGATTAAACACGATGAATGAGTAATAATTTTCCTAGAACAAACATTCGAAATTAATTATTTTCATTAATATTATTCATAACTTGGTAACGGGAAATCCTGTTAATTTTATAAAAATGTCGCATTTTTAACAGGATCTTAATACAGAGGAGGATCTTTACTGTGCGTACATACATTTTTGTTCTATTAGTCCTAGAAATACCTCTTTCTAGGACTGATAGAAAGAAAAGCAAGCTTGTTTTTGTGGGTGTTAAACGAAATAACATCTCAGAAAAAACAATAAAAACCAAAAGTTCTCATTAAGCCGAGGTTAATTACAGAAAATGTTTACTTAAAATCCTTAACTCGAAACGTTGAAAGGGCCATTAATGGTAAAATAAAAGGATGTAAATAGTCCCATTAGGGAGGTACAGTTTACCCCATTTCTTTAATGTTTTACGCATTGCGGTTGCTCTGTCGACTGGCAACACTGGCTTTTCGGAAGCGCGATTTGAGGAAAAGTGTTTTTAAATAAGACCTTCATATTTGAGATTCCGTTTCTAATTTTAGATGATGTTGTGTGAATTTGCGGTGCGACCCGCAGGGGCCCGCCGCCGCCACACGAGAGTCGAGAGGCTCGTCTGCGTCTTGGGCCATGAACGGGTTAGTTTAATAAACATATTTTTATTAGCTATATTCATTTTAGATTTCAAAGACAGATTCTTTTATTGAGACGCGTGCTACAGCGTCCAGCCAAAATCGGAAAGAAACGGGCGACGCAATAGCAGTGAGTATCTTTACACGAACCATTGGACGTTTTTGGTCCCCTCTGTATCTCAGATATTATCAAACCTACAGGCCTGCAATTTTGCATCTTTTCACATTTATTTAGCACTAGAGGATCGCCTTGCGATTTCACCCGCGTAGTTCCCGTTCCCGTGGGAATTCTGAATTCACAGACTCACTAACACTCCCTGAAAAATTAGCTGCCTAACGGTGAAAGAATTTTCCAAATCGGTCCAGTAGTTTCGGAGCCTATTACAAACAAACAAACAATCATATCTTTCCTCTTTATAATATTAAGTATAGATTTATGCACAATATGCAAGAAAATATTTTATATTTTCTTTGACTGAATGAAAACTTCAATACTTCATACACAAAAAAGCATACTTTTTTGAAAAAATCTATAATGCGTGCGCTTGTACAGAAAGCTGTGGTATATTATTTTGGGGTTTCAGACTTGCGAACGTATTGCTCGGCCGTAGGCTGCTTGATCTTAGGTTTCCTTTCATTCGACTTTCCATCCATGTTTCATCAAACGAAATAAGACTTGAATTTTAACTAGATGTCGCCACTTGGGGGATTTAAAGTCTGTTTATAGTTTTTTCTCACACGATAGATTCGCTTCACTATTCTTAATAATTTGGCATTAAAAATAGTGACGCAAATCTATCGCCTCAAGACATTAGGACTAACGAGAGCTTCGATATTTATCGAGCTGACAAATTACTTTTATACGAAAAATAGTATTATATCATTAAGTCAAAGAAAATAAATACGTGGACGGTGTATAGCTCACTAATTCATTAGAAACAAATAGTTTGATATCATTTTCCCGTATTTTATCATTTCCCAGTTGAAACTCAACGAAAGCCCGAAACTATTAACTCACAGTTGAGTGACAAAAAAGATGAGACACGCGCAAAGTTAGCACTACACTGTTACAGGTACTCCCTAACACCAGAAAACAAACAAAAATCTACCCAAAAGTTTGTATAGCTAAAACTCCAATTCCCGTCACCAAACGAACTGCTGTCGGCTGCGTGGCGGTTTGTGAATTCAACGCAATTCTATCAAATAACGAAGCGGCTCGCAACAGTCGTAACACAGGGAGGCAATTCTGGTGATATAAACAATCGACGCATGTGCCAAAAATGTCGAATGATTACATATTCCGTACCTATTATCAAAATTTCAAATTCAATATATCGAATACTGGTAAAAGCCAAATGCTTAGGGCCCCGGGCTACAATGATGGTCTGAAGACTAATTTTATCTTTGACAAAACAATTTTCTCGAGTGGACTCGGGCCTTCGTCGATAAATGTCGATGCGGTTCTATGCCGGATAAGTAGATGTCGAAGAATATAATACGCTATACGTCGATAATTGAGTACTGGGATCCTGGCTACTGCGTAGCTCGGTTAGCTAGGGTTGGCAGAGCAGAAGTAGAGCTTTGCACCTTATCTAACTATAATATCAACAATAGCTTAAAACATTTTAACTCATGGATGAAAATAACACTCTGACTACCCTAACTCACCTGTTATTCTTTAGATTTGAGCCGATCAAGAAATGCTAATCAATGACTCACTTCACTTAAAAATGCACGATATTATAAAGGTGCATTTTAGGTCAGCGGCAGCGAAAGCGAGAAAAGAATTTGTCCTTGTAATTTTATCACTTTCAAAGGAAAAATCACACGTGGTGGGCCACGAGATTTTTAAACGTTCTTCTGGGAGCTGAATTCACGCAGTCTACCCATATAACGATTTAACTGACGGACGCTTATTAACCCTGTGTAAAATGAGTCATGGTGATGAATTGTATTATGAGAGACTAGTTTCTGCCCGCGGCTTCGCACGCGTTGTTTTCTATGGAAACTAAAGGTTATGTCTTATGTCTGGGATGAAAAGTAGCCTATGTTTTATTCCAGGCCTAAAACTACCTGTATAAAAATTCAGCCCAATCCGTTCAGTAGTTTTGGCGTGAAGAGGTAACAAACATCCATACATCCAAACTTTCGCATTTATATTATTAGTGTGATTACTTCCCACCTATCATTTATTCATAGCCATGGACCTAAAGTGTTGAGTTGAGTAATGCGTAGGCAGACAAGTTAAAGGAGCAAGTTAGACGTGGGCACTACGGCGTGGGTAAAATTCTACTTAGTTGTAGCACCTGGTTGTAAACTGGCCCAATCAAAGTGACGAACGGCGGGGAAACGACAAATTTGTCAATTCTTTTGCTTGTAGAAGTCAGTTGGAGAAACAGTTGACTCAGTAACATTCAAACAATTATTTTCCCAGTCTAGCAACACTGACTAACTATCACAATGGACGTGAAATGTCCGCGAACGGGGCTCAACACTCGAAACTCACTACTGATTAGACACAAATGGACACAATGTGCTTTCTGCACACTTTCAGCACACAAACAGAAGGGTCGCTACAAGTACCTAAGTATCTACTTAAACTACAAATTTTTATTTATGTAGTACCTACTAACTACTTAATCTCTTGTATTTCACAGTACCTAGGCATTTGAAAAGATTGTTTTTTTTTGCTGTTTCTTAGACTTAATTTTTATCATAACTAAGTTTGAGTCTAAGCATAAGCACGCCATGTTGTCGTTGTTGACCTTTTGTGGTTGGCAAGCAGAAAAAGCCATCGACATTATGCCCACCATTTATGTACTTACTTTTTAAAATTGCTTGCAATAAGGTATTAAATAAAATAAAAATAAGGGTAAACCTAGTAGTGTGATCATCACATCTATCTCATCTACAGCCTACACTGGTGGACACAGGCCTCCCCCTAAATAATACCCACTAAAACCTCTCCGGTGTCTCTCTCACGCCATTTTTGCCGAACCACGGGAACGTTTAAAACCTACCGCGGCCCGACTGGCGTCCCCTCTTCCTCCTATACATGGCCGGCGAGCCCACCACTCCACACACACGATACATTCTTCCATCACGTTTCCCAACCTCACCTCCTGAGATTGGTATGCGAAAGCCCAGATGTGTCATGTAAAAAGTTTTACGCTTTCGTCACCCGGGAAAGCTAGAGGTTCTGTTTCTCACTAGTGGAATACCTTTTATAACTAAGTACAGTACAGTGCCAATATTAAGTGCAAATAGTATTGCATCTGCGTTAGGACTAGATGTATCGGGGTATTATGTTCATTGAAATCAAGTCACTGAAACGTGATGTCCATTAGAGAAGCTGTGTTCAATGTTAGGCTTTTGAACAAACACTGATTGATTACAACGATAATATTGTTTGAGCTATGGAAAAAGCTACGCTCGGAGTTTCTCTGAAGGACCGGAATCCTAACGAATACATCGGTAAACTTGCTCTTGAGTGGAGACCGCGACTCGGCAAATATAGTGTAGGACGCCCCACGGCCAGGTGGCATGGCGACCTGTGAAAGACTGCAGACCGATGCTCGATGCGGCAAGCTAAAGACAGAGCGCTGAGGTGCTCATTAGGGAAGTCAGATGCTGGATGTGGCAAGCTGAAGACATGGCGCTATGGCGTTCATTAGGGGAGCCTTATGCCCAGCAGTGGACTAACATAGGTTGATGATGATGATGAATGAATGAGTATTGTTTAAGAGGAGCAAAGCCTATACGCAGATGTGAGCTAAGTAGTGGAGAACAAATTTTAAAAGAGTGAAGAGCTATTCTGATACTAAGTTCTAAGCTTGGCTTGCCTGTGAGCATTTTTAAAGCAAACAACACCTTGGTATTCCTCTTTAAAATTTTACCGTGCATATTTTAGCTCCACATTTTCAAGACACTGGAGAACAGCTTTCAGCGCGTCACTCGAAAACACTTCCCTTGAGAGTATATAATCCGATTTTCATAAAAAATCAACCTCCACATCATAAAACGTGTAAATAGGTAACGCTTCAGGAAACACAAAGCCTTTGTAGGAAGTACACCCCTTGAACAATATGTTTGCGTTTTCGGTGGGCGACGACGGCAAATTTAACATACAATGTAGGCAGATCGAACTTAAACACCTTCACAGGAAATCTGAAAAACATGTCCTCCTTCAGGGTGTTTGAAATAGGCACGGCTTCATGTAAAACAATGCTGGATAATTTTCACACCATCAGGTAGCCTTGCAAATAACCTAAATCAAAGGGAGTAAATTTATTGGTATTTATTTTAAATATTTGATCAGCTGGAAAAGTCAGCTTAAAAACTACTTGAGCAGCATTTTAAGTTTTGATCGGCTGTAAAATAAAAACCGCCAGCAACACTTGGTCGGCCACTAAATTATTTTTGGTCAGAAAATATATAGCTTTTTGATCGGCGAAATTAATGTTTTGATCAGCAGAATTAATTAAATGATCTGCAAGATTATACAATTATTTTTGATCAGCCAAAAAGTGATTTTTTGAGCAGCAAAATTAATGTTTTGGTCAGCCGAATAAAAAATCGTTAAGTTGAAAAAAAATAGGTATAAGCCATAATCAATGGGTATGCTTTTAGATGTATGGTCAACTAATTACTGCGATTTTATTGAAAAAGAGCATTAGTCGGTTAACACTTTCATAGCCCAAGACGCAGACGAGCCTCTCGACCCTCGTGTGGCGGCGGCGCGCCCATGCGGGTCGCACCGCCGAGGCTGGGCAGTGAATGCGATACAATACACTAACACTTTCATGGCCCAAGACGCAGACGAGCCTCTCGACCCTCGTGTGGCGGCGGGGCGCGCCCCTGCGGGTTGCACCGCCGAGGCTGGGCAGTGAATGCGATACAATACATTAAAGAAGGTGAGGTTTTGATAGTCGAGTCGATACAGAGGCACGTAGGAGGTAGGTAGGTAAGGTACTTACCTATTTCTACCTTACCTAGCATTGTTGTTTTTGTAAGAAGGTATCAAGGTGCTGAGGACCCTTGTTCGTTGTTGGTCATGTCCACAGAAATCTGAATTTATTCAGATTTCTGTGGTCATGTCTGTCCCGTATTTGTAACACCGGCACGACAGGGACATACAAACGCACGTAGGAGATAGGTAGGTAGGTAGGTACCTACCTTACCTCGCGTTGTTGTTAGCAATTGAAGGAACCCTTGATTGTCATTGGTCATGTATGTCCGTGTGTGACACCGGTAGTGGCATAGGTACGTACAAACGAACGTATGAGATAGGTAATAGGTATGTAGGTAAGGTACCTTACCTTACCTACATACCTATTACCTACGCGCAAATCTATATAAATGAACTCTCGGAAGTACGCGCGTGGCTGCGCAGTGTAGGTACCTTATTTTAATGGGTCAAAGGGACGCGGAAGGGTGCGCAGGCGCAGGCGACGAGTACTCACACTTACTTTCGTTTGCCGTGAGTTAGTGTGAGTGCTCGTCGCCGCGCAGTGGTGTGGTCGTTCCTTCCTACACGAAATACCTACATACCTAATGAACAACAAAGATGGAAAGACGTAGCTAGCTAGACCAAAGTGCGACCGAGACAACAATATGCACGTGGAGTGGAACACGAACGCCGGCGGCGGTGGCGCGCCGGTCTATCTATGACTGAGGTGGATGGACCTAATTGGACCCAATCTCTTGAATTTTACTTACACTTACATCTAGGCCCAATCTCTTGAATTTTACTTACACTTACCTATGACTGTATCTCATGAACTGTACCTACCTACAAAGTAGACAATAGCAATTTTCAGAGGATTTAACAGAGGATCCTTTGTTTCTTTGATTATCTATAGGTACTACCGAAAGTAGTGTTTGCAACTAACGTGGCAGAAAAAGAGATACCTAGGTACCTACTTAACACTTTTTTCTCGGTAGCCTTGTTGTCACAAATTAGGTATACACTTTATAGAATTGCCTGGACACATTTTCGATTATAGGCCTTTAATTTTTCACAAAAGTCAATTCAATTTGATTGCACAATAACTGAATATAATAACAATTAGATAGATTGATTACTATACTTTATTGCACCATCAGTACTTACCTACATAAAACAATTTGGCAAGCAATAACACTATTTTTCACGACTCATTGGGTAGGTAGGTAGTTTGCGGGTGTCGTCGGCATTTTGACTCACTCATTCAGACATTCTGGATTTCAGGGTACCTACCTACCTATTAGTACATTTGTTTTTCACAAAAGTTCGTACATATTTAATTAAGTAAGTAAGTATATCAGTACGTACTTACTTACTCAATTAAGTAAGTAGGTACTTATATCAGTTATCTAGCCGTACCTACCGTACCTACCTACCTATAATACAAGCTCTGCTCTGCTTTGCTTGGTGCTAGATAATGCTGTGTGAATTGTCCAGCATTAGGAAGGTACATAGAGGTAGATACCTACCTAACCCTGGGTAGGTAGGTTTTTATTTCTTTCCATTTCATTTCTATAACCAGTTTTTAACGAGTTAAGTAAGTACCTACTCCCAAAGATTAAAATCGTTTAAGATACCTATGTCCTATTTATACCTAAGTACCATTTATCTAGCTATGTAGTGTATTGTATTAATACTATAATTATATTAATACAATACACTACATACCTTGATAAATCGTACAAACATTTGTCTCTTGGCGGGAATCGAACCCACAACCTTCTCCTTCCTAACGATTCCGCGACGCGGCGGCGGCGGCGGCGCGGCGGGGCGGCGGCGCGGCGGCGGCCAGGGGACTGCAGAGGCAGCAGGGCGGTTTTGAGCGAGCCGCCTCTAGCAGCGAGCAGAGCCGTTAGGAACATTATCTATGACCTACGTTTTTCCGACAGATATTTCCCACTCAAAAATCCTAGAACCCGGCCGGGTACAGCGCCACCTCCCGAATCAAATTGTAGTGATCTAGACCATCCAGTGACCCACTCAAACACACCATTAAATTAAATGTCATCAAAATCGGTCCAGCCGTTGAGTAGGAGCTCAGAGACATATACATGTAGATAGATAGCTACAGAAGATTAATAATAATAAAGAGTGTATTAAGATTAGCAAACCAAAATTAATTTGACAGCTCGCCAAAACATTATAAAATTCGAACCAGGATTTGCTGATCATTTTCATTCTTAAATTGCTGCAATATCATTTTAAAGGCATGCCAAAATTTCATTAAATCTGAATCACGATTTGCTGCTGCTTCAGTAGTATATTGCTGCACAAATATTTAATTTACTGTGACATAAATTTTTAGGCTGCCCAATGTCACATTAGCTGCTGATCAATTCAGTCATTTTGGCTGACCACTAGCTGCGGCTCAAAATATATTTTCTGCTTGCAAAATCAATTTTTCGGCTGCCCAAAACCTCTATAATCTGCTGATCGTTTAAATGATACCCTAAATCAAACTACGAAACTAAGAACTAAGAAATTGTATATAACGAGTAGGTGGTCATCTCATCCACGCAAAACTCATCCAGTTCGGATGTGTTGACTCCTTGAATAATTTTAATTTTTTTGTGCGTCAACTCATTCAATTTCTCTTTTGTTTCAAAGCAGGTAGCAATTCGGTACAGTCGCTTATAAAAGGTCTGGTTGCGTTGCTCACTCGTCACTTTCGCTATTTCGTCTCTCTCTCTAACACGTCACGTCCTATTTACTCATGTCCTATTGGCAAAATAATGGTAAGCAGAACTACAACAAACCATTTCATGCAAATCTAAGAAGCCTTTAGCACAAAATACTTGCAACAAAAATTACAGACAAACGTCTAGCAGTATTGAGATGTTCTACTCCTTAGGTAGGGCTGTGTAGCGCTCGATTAGCGTTAAGTTAAGTTAGCTAGAAGCTTAATGGCATAAATTCTATGATAAGCGCCGTGGTTCCCAAGCTTTGAGGATCATGTTGTAGCATTCTGCCAGTAAAATGTTTGGGTGTAGAGAGAGTACCTCCAACACAAACAAGGTTAGTAGTTCACCCGCTTACATTCACAATGAATTAATCAAACTACGATAGTTTTTATAGTAGAGGCCTTTTGGCCAAAAAGGCCTATGGACGAGCCAGCCAGGTTTGTAATTCCCGTAAATGGTTTTCGAGCGTAAATTGGTTGTTCCAATGTGCATGAGATTTAATAGGTCTACCGATTGGATTTGATAAAGCCGGATATTAGATGAGTGCATTTGGGATTCAAGGGGGTTTTTAATTAATAGGGTGCCAATCAGGGGTATTTGAATTTATAAAACTCAACTGGTGTTCTTTGAGTCTCGGTCCTACTAGTTTTGCACAGATACGTTTCTTCCTCAGCACTCATGTGTCCATAGCTGGACATCCTCACCTCACCTCAACAGCCTATAATGGTCCACTGCTGGACGCAGGTCTCCCCTTTGCTTATTCCAGTTTCCCCCCTTGACAAATCTCCCGGACAAAATTGAATTTTAAAAACTGAATTCCAGTTTCCCGCTTGAGATTTTTTTTTAAGGGTTTTGATAAGCGCCATCTCGACTTTTATCTCATGGGGGGTAGTGCCCATAATCCCCACGCTCTGGGCATGCGGGTTGGGGATCTCAGCATAATTTATATATAAATAACCAGTAGGTTCCTTTTTTCCGTTTTTTAGGTACCAGTAGGACCTGAAATAAATGATTTTATTATTTTATCATTATTCGTGACCATGTCAGTCCCGTTTTTTAACAAACTAACTACCTACTTAAAACTAAACTACCTATATCTAAAACTAACCTAAATAATTTAATTGCCACTCAGTGGAGCGGCTATACTTATTTGGATAACAATAGTATCCGTTATGTTAACATCGTAAAAGTCACTTAATTCTGCTCGTAAAGACTCGCTTTGCTCACACTCCACTAGGAGTTGCTGCACATCTTCTATGACGCCACATGTGTCATAATTGGGGAGTTTGTGATTCTTATTAAGGCTTGGTAGGCCAGCAGAGGCCGAACTTTTGTGATTTTAAAAATCATCTGAGACTCTTTAGTTGAAAAAATTTTAAATCCTTCTCTTTTGGTCCCACCTGGAATGTCATTGAAAATTTCATTTTTAGACGAAGCTCGAACGGCTTGGCATAGTGCTTGCCCCGATGCTGCTCCCCCAAAATCACTTTTGTCCCAACGGCAATGGGACGGGCCTCTGTGTGAGTTGACACGGAACTGTTTGTTACAAACGTGCTCCAGCTCTGCAGATCGTGCCCGCCTCCTGGCCGTTTCTAAATGGGAGTCAGGACATTGGTTGCAAGCATTTCCTTCATATAACACTGGTACTTTATTGGATCCCGTAACTTTCCGTATCGCAACATGTCTCCGGTTGGGTGCAAGGTGTTGCGCGCCTCATCAATGCCAGTGCGGTACTGCTGTCGAACAGCTTGGTCATCACGGATTATCGTGCACTAGGGCCGCTGGTCGGATATCTCGCCACGCTAGCCTTAACGACATCATCCGGCGGGCCTTTGTCACCGTTAACGTACCAGCTATTCTCGAACCGAATGGTCTGTTGCGTGACGATGGTAAGAGGCCCGACGGTATGACACTAGTCCCATGGGAGTTGGGGAGGCCCATTGTGTGGGACGCTACATGCGTCGACACACTTGCGCCTTCCCATCTTCCGAGGACATCCGTGAGGGCGGGTGCGGCGGCAGATTTGGCCGAAGATCTCAAGAGGCGCAAATATGCAGGTCTCGACAGAGCCTACACATTTGCTCCCCTTGGAGTCGAGACCCTAGGTCCGTGGGGTACCGAGGCTCTTCGGGTTTTCAAAAAACTATCTGAGCGACTGGTCGAAGCGACGCGTGACCCGAGAGCTGGTGAATATCTGGCACAGCGTATCAGCATTGCCATACAGCGTGGCAATGCAGCCAGCGTCTTGGGGACGCTTCCGACTGGTGTTGATATGGATCAGTTGAGCTATCTGTAGACTGTTTGCAACAGTCGGCAGTTAGCTCAATTGTTTCAATTGTAAATACTAGTATAATTTTCTTTGTGAATAAATGTCTGAGACTTAGAAAGTAATGTTTAAAATTATGAAAAAAAGATATGGAGGATCTAGTCTAGTCAAAGTCGCATTCAGTTACAAAATCTAATGAACTTCACTCGATAGAAAAAAATCCCAAAGTTACTCCTTTTTCTACTGTTTTTTTTTTCAATATTATGAGTAGCGAACTACTGATTTTTTACTTTTTCGTACTCAACTATAGACATTTCATATTTCTAAACAAATTCGCCGAGTTTGACTAGATAAAATTATTTTCTTAATCATCATGTTTAAATAACTACAATAAACACGAGCGCGGCGGCTTGGCAGGCGCGCATTTTCCCTTACGCCTACTACTGCAGGAATACCTGGCCTTAATGTTTAAATTTGTTACGCTGCAACCGTCACGTCAGAAGTAAGATTATTTCCCTACAATTTATAAAATAAACTGAAATGAAAACGGTTTAACCAAAGGATTTCAGAGCGCTAATGAACCTTTGCGAATAGATTGTAAAAAGTCCCCATGAAAATTCATGTAACCTTTGTGTAACGAAATTTAACAGAGTTGTTATTTTTCAGAGCAAAATTATATTTAACGTGTTTGAAAACACGATAAAACACTTCGTCTCTATTTAAAACGTAGTTTGTATAAAGCAAACATTGAATTTACATATCAACCGTTTTAGATTGCTGGCCGTAAATTTCTTGAAATTCAGATATTTCTGGTAAAATTTAAAACATTGCCCCGGACAAATTCATTGAATTTGTCGCTGCCAGCATATTTATTTTCCCTAAAGGGTTATCTTTATCGCGGAAATATATTTATTTGCACAGTAAATGGGAGTAAATGTATTATTATTTACACTCGTGTGAAATAGCAATATGTAAAGAAGTCGGTCAAACATCCTAAATCGGTTCAAATCCTAAATCGACGGATCAAAATGTGTGTTTTATTTATGTTGTATTTAAACTAACTCGTCCTGACTTAACTGTTTTGCTGCTACTAACAAACTATGGATCTATGTTATCTGAAATAAAGAATTAGAATTTGAATTAACTAATACACTTTATTCATAAAGAAAATTACAATTAAATGATAGAAATAAATTAGAACTGGTTTTAAAATTACAATTGAGTTAACTGCAGGCTGTTGCAAACAATCTACAGGTAGCTCAACTGATCCATTATCAATACCAGTCGGAAGCGTCTCCAAGACGCTGGCTGGATTGCCACGCTGTTTGGCAATGCTAGTGATCTAGATAGTGGCTGCGCCAGATAGATACTCACCAGCTCTCGGGTCACGCGTCGCTTCGCCCAGACGCTCAGACTTTTTTTAACTAGTTAATTTCCTTAACATAAAAGATACTTTATAATACTGAAAACCGCTGCGGTATACGTGTTCTTGAGTGGAGACCGCGACTCGGCAAACGTAGACGCCCTCCGGCCAGGTGGGATGACGATCTGCGAAAGACTGCAGGCAGATGCT
The DNA here is from genome assembly GCA_963564075.1 of Eupithecia subfuscata. Classification (NCBI taxonomy): domain Eukaryota; kingdom Metazoa; phylum Arthropoda; class Insecta; order Lepidoptera; family Geometridae; genus Eupithecia; species Eupithecia subfuscata. The sequence goes on from OY751105.1 coordinate 4,197,103, forward strand.
GGATGCGGCAAGCTGAAGATAGGGCACTATGGCGCTCATTAGGGGAGGCCTATGTCCAGCGGTTGACTAATATAGGCCCATGATGATGATGACTTTATAATAGTTTATTTTTTAATAACTAAAAACCAACTTGGAATCCCTTAGTTTTAAACTATCCTGCGGGAATTTTTTGGGACCACCTTCGGATCATCCTCTATGCTGCAAAAGAGTAATCCAAATCAGTCCATATGATGGAGAAATCGACGGATATACATTAAAAAAACATACATACAACTGAACATACTCCTGTTTTTTGTTATTATAGTGCGTAACCGTGGGGTTACGCAGGGTAATTTACCCTGAGTGTGGGGTTACGCACTATAATAACAAAAAACCTTAGAATTAAGCAACGCGACACCTCTCATCAAACGAACTAAATGTAACTTAAGTCTTTGAACAGGATTGGATAAACTTCAATGTTTCCCCTGTAGTTGGAGCTAACGGCGCTAGAGACCGTAGGAAGTCGCTAAGATTTTCGACTCCTACGTCACTTGACCTAGGTGGTTAGCACATTCCCGTACTGAGGGAAGGATGCGGGTTCAAGTCCCGTCGAAGCCGAAATTTTTTGCGATATATTTGATTTCTTATACTCCTGTTTGTAGAAGTCGAAGTCAGTTAAAAAGCCAATGCATCTCAGCAAAATCAATTTGTCTGAACGATCTCACAGGAGCATAGTTAAATTCGACGCATTGACAAGCAATATATCAAGCTCAAGCTCAGACCTAACTTAAGACCTAGCACCTGCGTCAAATTCAATCGCCTAACATCTATCTACTTCGAAACTTTAGCCTTGAGAGTCCAGATAAGTAAGAGCTTCAAGTTGTCTATTGATATTGCCAGAGTTACCACAATCTACTGCACTAAGGTATGTACACTTTAGTAAGTACCTTGTACTAAAGGCCTGTGCAATCTACGCGATACTCGCTACACAGAGCGTTAGCGATAAGTTTAGCTTGTTTCGCTTGGGGTTACGCGCGGACCGCGGTATTCCGTGGATTATTTTAGTAACTACAGGATAACCGCATACCCACTCGGATTTCGCTAGACATCACCTTATTTTACTATTGCGCCTGTTACTAATATTAATTGTGAATTTTTTGACATTATATAATATTACAATGTATCTGTTACTAATATTAAGTGTGAATTTTTTGACATTATATAAAATTACAATGTATCGAGTATTAACTGAACTTACTGTAACATTTGCATGCTAATCTTAGTAGAACATAATTGAAACTAAAAAATTATTAACATCTGTTTTACCCACATTGTGTTCAAGCAAATAAACTTTATCTTTATCTTTAGATCTTTGGGTATGGAATACCGCTGTAACTACGAGCTGCTTTTTATCCCGGAAACAATGCATGCGAAGCCGCGGTCAAAAACTAATTTTTATATTACTTACATATAGAAAGAAAATAAATTTATTTGGACCCATAACACATAACACGACACATTACTATAGTGGGTATAATTAACAAATCTATAAAAATAAATAACTAAAAACAAGTATACAATTTATACATACAATTATACAGTGTGTTATATAAGAGGCCAAAAAGGTCCCTGTCTCTGCATTATGCCGCTACAAGCCGAAGCTAGTAGCGGCGCTGATTTTCAGACAGGTCCTGGTGGTGTGGCAAAGTAATTTTCCGGTGTATTTTTATTTCGACCCACAGTTTCTCACCACGAATATAAAATTGTTATTTCGATATTAGGATAAAACAATATTTAGTAACAATTCCGCGCAAAACATTTTACTACCGTCCGTACCGTAGCGCCCTCCCTCCCACAAATTAATCCTACTTACAATTAGAGAAGGTAAACAACAATTTATTTTTATTTATTTTTTATTTATTACCGCTGCTCGTATTACCCAATCAACAATGTATTTTATTATTTTGAACAACATGTTTCCAATATGACTGTATACTGTTGTTTACCTTCTCTAATTGTAAGTAGGATCAATTTGTGGGAGGGGGGGGGGGGGGGGGGGGCGCGGTACACACGAATTACATTTTGTTGCATCTTATCAGAAAAGGTTTGTGCGGAATTGTTACTTAATATTGTTTTATCCTAATATTATACAATGGATTTCCGCAAGGTAACGCCTGAATCTATTATTTGTTATTTTGACCCAATCTTGCGGTCTCCACACAAGGCAAAGCCTATATCGTGGTTATCGTGGTGGTGGCCTGTAGTATGGCTGATGCCTAAGTCCAGCAGTGGACGGGTGTGGACATGATGATGATAGAGACGATCAGCGTACGAACAACCGACTGTCAAATAGCTAAACAGCGAATATACCTATTTCGTCCTCTCAAATTTTCAACAACCGTACAGAATACCACACGCGGATGTCACCGACGCGTAAAATGAACGCCCGTACAACACAATTTAAACAAAACAAACACACGCCCAGTACAAGTTAGGCAATTAAAATCGTCTGAATGGAACGAGTAACATGACAGGGAATGGAGGAAAACATCTTACATTTGTTATTCACAATAGAATGGAGTTCTATACAGAAATGTACAAAAAGACACTTCGAATCAAAGAAAGGGCTCATGAACTTATTATTCTGACAATGGTGGGTGAAATGGTACGGAATAGACGAATAGTTGAGGATAAATTGAGATGTATGGGTGTTGGTGGTTTCCATAGAGGTTTACACATGTCATTATTATCTATAATATAAAAATGAATCGCAAAATGTGTTGGTAAGCGCATAACTCAACAACGCCTGGACCGATTTCGCTAATTCTTTCTTTGTTGTGTTTGTTATTGTCAGGAGAAGGTTCTTATGAAAGAAAAAATTAAGAAAGTTGGAAACATAAATTTCCACGGGGGCGAAGCCGCGGGGCGCAGCTAGTTAACTATAATTTTCTTTTTCCTTTTTTTCTCTCATGTTTTCTATCTTGTGTGTTTCTTTGCCATCACACCAGGACCTGTCTGAAAATCAGCGCCCCTACTAGCTTCGGCTGGTAGCGGCATAATGCCGAGACAGACCTTTTTGACCTCTTATGTAACACACTGTATAATTGTATGTATTGTATAGTTGTTTTTTTGTTATTTATCTGTAATTTTACGAGTTTATTGTACCTACCTGTTCTGTAATGTGTTGTGTTATGAATTATGGGTCCAAATAAATTTAAATGAATGAATGAAAAAGTTTATTTTATACTACACCTGCTCGGAAAGTTGCCTATTCCTTTTCCATTTATAGAATAGAAAGTATGTCTTTGCAGGCCTATAGGAAACCGGGAGGAAAAACTCTATGGAATTTCATTTCTCACATGTTTTAGCGGGAGGAAAAAGTGTATGGAAATCCATTTATAACGTGTTATTTTTTTTAATTTCCTAAAAGATCGGCCGGTAGCTATGGTTATTTTCGTTCGGTCAAACGACAAAAAGTTCTTACTCCAAGTCCATTAGGCCTCCTCCGATTTCCGAACAAAATTTTGAAAAAAGAACCCAAAGGCTGGCGCGGTCAATGAGGTTTTACCAACATCATTGGGCGCGATTTCAATGAATAATTAATTTTGCTTTTTATTTTCCTCAAAGGTGTAGTATAAAGCACTATTTATCATTCGGCAGAAAGTGCGATTCCTACCTCGTGTGTTTTAAGGCCCTCGGCTGCGCCTCGGGCCCAAAACGACACACTCGGTAGGAATTGATCACTTTCTCGCCTTGGTGTAAAATGCACTATTGCACGACACAAACAAAACACACTTAAATAGGAAAAACTAAGTTAGGAATTTGCGATTTAATTTAAGAAAAAAACTAGAAATTATAGTACGGGCGCTAGCTATTACTGCTCGGACAATGTGTTTTGACATGGGAAAAATAAAAAAATATTAACTACCGCGTTAGAAATACTTACCAATTTGTAATGAAAAAAAAATCTCTTTTGTGTTGTCACAAAAGCGGCTATCTATCAATCACAGTTGAATAAATCGCCCCGGAACAAACAAACTTTATCTGTAGCGTTATTTTGACCTAGAAATACGAAAACTGTTGCTTTTTTTGCTCCAGAAATTAGAATCTTCCAGTTTAAAAGAACAAATTGCAGTCTGAGCATTGTAAACCGTGCTTGCACAGTTTACAATGGGCAGGTATTGTAGTCTCGAGTTCCGCATTTTTTATTCCCTTTACACAATAGTCTAGTTTTCAGCAAAAAACTGAGGAACTATTTGCAAAGAGACTTTACCCTTGGGTTTTTTTTGGAGATGAGGAGCTATACTACGGTTAATTTTTTTTTTTAACCCACTGTCATCAACATTGTGCTTTTTGACCCTGCTCAGCGATTTTCGTTACCCAGAACACCTGGAACAAATATCTGCAAATCGTACAGATATTTGTCCCGAACCGGAAATCAAACCTGCTACGCCACAGAGGTCGTCAATCGTCAGTATTGTAGCGCCCCAACGCAACAGGGTTCATGTTATGATCTCACTTTACCTACTCTTGGAGTTGTGTGGTCCCGGCTTAGAATTTGCACCACCCCAACTCTTCTCGCGGGTGTCGTAGTAAGAGGCGACTAAGGGATATCCACCGGGGCGGGCTGCAGCGGCCCCTGCAGAATAATTCTACCATCGAACTGCGATCTCCAACCCATTCCCAGCGTTGGAATTATGGGCATTACCTACATGAAATAAAAGCCAATAAGGCGCTTATCATTGGGAAGCCTTCGTCCAGCAGTGGACAAATATAGGCTGTTGAGGTGAGGTGAGGTTATCAACTCTTAGGAATCTATGTAAATAAATAAATAAATAATTCTGGACAATTCACACAGCATTATCTAGCCCCAAGCTAAGCAGAGCTTGTGTTATGGGTACTAGATAACTGATATACATAATACAATACACTACATAGATAGATATTTTATATTATACATAGAAAAACATCCAGAACCCCTGAACAAATATCTGCAGATCGAACAAACATTTGTCCCGAGGCGGGAATCGAACCCGCAACCTCCTGTGTCGCAGGTGGACCTTCGCCCGCTGCGCCACAGAGGTCGTCAAACCTACCTACATGCGAAACAAATCAATAGATTATAACGATTATGTTCCAAAACCAGAACAAGAATAAAAGTTTATGTCGTTGAAAAAGCACTGCTTAGCTAATCTACATTAGCATTCAAATCAAAGGACAAAACAACACCAGCAAACCGCAACACTAAATAAATTACAACTGTTTCCATAACAGACAAAACAGATTAATATGATTCAGGGATTGTTCAGCTTTAGAAAAACCATTTTATTCTCACAGCATCCACTTTTAATAACAGTTTCATTTTGCAGTTGAAGCCTCGTTTAAATGAGGTAAGTAATTGGAGACCAGTGGATGGAAAATAAATGGAAATATTTATGCGAAATTGATTCTATCTCCAATGAAAATTATTTCTTTCCAAGAGCAAAGCAATTCAAAGAAATAATAATGATTTGCGTTCAACAAAGAGTCAATAACATTTATTTCTGATAAAATGTATTTTCTCTTTAATATATAAACCTTGTTTTTCATGAAAACTAGTTTCATTTACTATATCGTTGTATTCCATGATAGGTAAGTCAAGTTTTACAGAAACATAAGTAGAAATAACTGCCCTTGTACGAGTATTAGTCATGTTGAATTGCCTTGATTTTAAGCCAAAATGTAAAACTTGTACCGAATTAAGGATTCCCTAAAACACCAGACATAACCTTAAAACACCAGACGAACAGAGAAAATCATAAAACACCAGACATAACCTTAAACATTTCATATAATAGTATTAATATAAAAGAGATAAATGAAACCAGATTTCTTGGTGTAAACATAGACAACTTATTAACTTGGAAATTTCACATTCAAAAAGTTAACTCTAAAATATCAAAATATTGTTATGCTCTATCAACACTAACAAACAACTGCTCAAAACAAATTGCAATAAATGCATATTATGGGCATGTATTTCCTCATCTCTGCTACGGAATAATTTTCTGGGGAAACTCTGTGGACATAGAATCTACCTTCATCATGCAAAAGAAGTGCCTACGAGCTATTTTTGACTTACAAAGTACAGCCTTCGCAACATATTTAAAGACAATAATATTTTAACCTTAACTGGAATATACATTTTAGAAATATGTTTATTTATAAAAAACAACAAAAAAATCTTCTTTGCTAACCAATCTAGTCGACATAATAACCTACGCAAAAACTACAAATATAATATTTGTATGCCTCAAGTAAACAATGCAATGTTCCAGAAAAGTCCATATATTTCTGCCATTAAAATTTACAACAATTTACCATTAGAAATAAAAGAAATAGAAGATAATAAATTCAAATTAAAATTAAGAAAATATCTGATATCTAAAACTCATTATAATATCAAAGAATATTTTGACAGTACCCCCCCAAAATTTTGATAGTAATCATTGTTATTTAGCTCCTATTGTTAACCTTATTTAAGTATAAAGAAAATGTGCAATTCTCATAATTTTAAGTTAACTAATGTTAAAAATAATTAAAAATAATTATAAATTATAATTAAAAATAATTATAAGTTAAAAATAATTATATTATTGTATGTCCGAAAGGACAAACTGTTGGACAATTACTAGTTCTTAAGACCAACTATGTACACAGTTCATACAATAAATGTTTCTTATTCTTATTCTTATTCTTATTCCTTTTGAGAGTGAAAGCTAGACCTCTAAACTGAGCGGGCGTCAACTTTGTTTAAAGTATTATATTAGTGTCACAATTTACAATATTACTAGTCTGATGCCCGCTTCGCACCTAGACACCCCAAAAATTCATACAAAGTTTTACCCTCTCTTCAAAAAGTGTTTATTGTGAGAAATCGAGACTTAGGTCCAACTTTACCGTTGCAATTGAACGCGATCAATATGTGATAAACTTAGTTTAGCACTATAAACGAGTTCAGCTCATTTTACCGACATATTGATTCCGATCAAGCTGAACCTAGTTTAATTTCTGAACGCCCAATATTCAGCGATCAGCCTAACTAAGCCAACAAACAAGAGCTGTCATGTCTCATTATGTCAAACACGACAAAAAAGCCGACAAATTGACTTTTATACATTCTTTGTCAGGGAGTCTACTCGTTCGAATTTCGCTTTAGTAAAACCGATCATTTGGCTGTTGAAATCCGTGTGGAGTAAACCGAGATGTCAATCAACATTGTAACTCGATTAAGCTGAACTTATTTATGTTAAAGTTTTGGCAGCGAACGGTGAAATTTGGACAAACTTTTTTCTGAGGATATTTCATAAATCAGTCGGTCAGTGATGTACACATAGAAGATAGAAACAAAATTTATTATATTTTATTATCAGGGACGCGTGACCCGATAACTGGTGAGTATCTGGCACAGCGCATCAGCATTGCCATACAGCGGGGCAATGTAGCCAGAGTCTTGGGGACGCTTGCGACTGGTATTGATATGGATCAGTTGAGCTACCTGTAGACTGTTTGCAACAGTCTGCAGTTAGTTCAATTGTTTCAATTGTAAATACTAGTCTAATTTTCTTTGTGAATTAAGGCTTCTGCCCTTTTATATTTTATATTTTACATTTGACAATACCTTAGGTAGGTCCTTCACTGGATCAGTGAAAACGAGTCACAACGAATTCGCACCGTACAAACAAAGCCTCGCACCAATTTAGCTACCGAATGTTGTCATAACCTGGATTATGCTTATAGCTCCAACAATCTGCTATATCCAGGCTATACAACAATTCAAACAAGAATCCTATATAATAGCACTAGCATAAGGACTAGTTAGACTAGACCTAAGCGTGAATGGTATGCATACGGCGTAAACCTAATAAATTATATTTTATAACTTAACTTTAAAGTTACATTTAGTTCGTTTGACGTTCGTTCGACGTTGGCTTTCAAATGACAGGAAATCACAATTACAACAAACCTTACCGACTATGGGGGACACGGGCAGATAATGATAACACCGAGTTGTGCTTATACAAAGCCTGTACCAAGTGTACCAATAGCTAAGCCCTTAGAAGTTAATATTGCGAAGTAGCAATTCGGTCCATAGCTGAGCTGGTTGACGTCTGATATTAGATATTAATCGTCCATTCATCCTCGGAGATCCTGGCTAATCCCCTTGACCAAGCTCGGATCCTATTCAGGTGTGCGTGGAATCTCTATTCGATATTTTGATTGAAGAACATTCGATATGTTTTTGGTCGCTATTCGATAGTTTGATTTTAGGTATTCTGTGATTTTGAACACACTAAATATTCGATCTAAAAGAACTTGGCCGTTCATTGGTCTGAAACGGCAAGGGACCGTGATATCTGGCGATCTCTGTTGTCGGAGGCCAAGATCCACACCGAGTCACTGCGCCACGCCAGTAAGTAATCCATTAGGTATTTTGTTTTGTTAAAATATTCGATGTTTTGATAAGGATGGATGAATATCTCAAAATATAGGATAAGAAAAATTTTTCCATACATGCTGCCTTCAAATTTTGACGCATAAAATATTCAATATCCTATAATGGCGTTTTTAATGTATCATTTCAGCGTTCGGATGGTGGTAAATGCGGAAACAGTTGGTCGATTCATATGTATTCGTGAGTGTTTTCGCCGCTCATTGGTTCGTTTTATTGAAAATAGTATGAGTGATACACTCATAAATACACTCTGAATTGATTAGCAGAAACTATTTTACCCGGCGAGGCGAATTTTTGGTGGGGAAACTAATAAGAAATCTCGAAACTAGGTACTAGACTAGCGTGAATATTCAATGTGAATTTGCAACTTATTTTCTAAGCTAAACTGTCTGCAGAACCCTGATTTAGGGTGTTTTTTTATGTGTATTATCTGATACTCTTAGTTTATCAGTTTTCTAGTAACCAAAACACAAGCTATGCCTAGCTTGGGGCTAAAGGATGCCGAGTAAATTGTCTAGAAATATTTATTTATGGGTAGTATTTAAACGCAAATCAAAAAATTACTGATTGCACAGCAAAATCCTCAACTAAAAATCGGGCAATTAATAACATCCCTCTATTTATTTACTTGTTCACTTTATATTCACTTTTATTAAACTTTTGACGTTAAAATACTTTCTTTTATTTTTATGCAAGGAATAATAAAGGTTAAACAGTTTATTAAGTGCACTGAAGCTCATTCGATTGAAATACAAAATGTATAAAGTATAGAGTGGAAATTGGCAGCGATTGAACCGTTAATGGCTGTTCCACTTAGTTTAATGGGCTGCAATCGTTGTATAAGTAGTGCTGGATATCTCGAAACTTACCAACTAGGTACTAGACTAGCGTGAATATTCAATGTGACTTTGCAACTAATTTTCTAATCTAAACTGTCTCAGAATCCTGACTTCAGATAGACGATAAACGAGACGTCTCATTTTTAACTCCCGACGCAAAAAGAGGGGTGTTATAAGTTTGACGTGTCTGTCTGTGTATTTTCTGTGTATCGGTGTATCTGTGTATCTGTCTGTGGTATCGTAGGTCCCAAACGGATGAACCGATTTTCGTTTAGTTTTTTTTTGTTTCATAGATAATTTTATCCCGAGTGTTCTTAGCCATGTTCCATGAAAATCTGTTCAGCCAATAAACGTCGGCGGGTTTTTTAAAATGTTAATTTTGTCTTGTTCTATGGGATTTGCGTAGTTCTATGTCCACACGACAATGCCATTTTACAGCAGCACCATGAATTTATAATTATGTATTATTATTACATGACTCCAATGATGCCCATTTACAGCTGATCCATTTATCAATTTATCTATTTTTTATTGCGGGTTCGATTCCCGCCTCGGGACAAATGTTTGTACTATCTGCAGACATTTGTCCAAGGCGTTCTGGATGTTTTCTCAAAACATATCTATCTGTGTAGTGTATTGTATTAAGTATATCAGTTATCTAGTACCCATAACACAAGCTCTTAGCTTGGGGCTAGATAATGCTGTGTGAATTGTCCAGCATTATTTATTTATTGATGGTACCAGTGCGGATTGTCCGATGCCGGAATGTGAGCGCGCACCCTAAAGTTTCAACTGCTAACGCTTGAGTCTAGCCGTACCTACTACCTTTAAGTAACTACACTTACTACACCACCGTGATAGCGGCCTAGATCAATTCAGGTGTATTCAAGTGCACCTATAAATCACTCATAATATTTTCACCGCACATGATCACGGCAAAAAACAAAAGAAATTAAACTAAAGAGCGGCGAAAATAGTCAGATAGTCAATTTATTGGTAAAAACATTTACAAGTCAAATATAATTAAAATTGGTACTTACTAACAAATTACTTAAATAAAAATTTTACATCCTAAAATAATGATTAATTGTCAGTGTACTTAATATAAAAATAAATTAAGTTCATTACAGAGTAAAATAATAATAATACAATAAGTAAAATAATTACGAACAAATTAAATAGAAATGTAATGCCACATTATAATGTTTTTCAAGGAAGTCCTCGACTTTATAGTACGCCTTCTCGATGCTAGTAGAAGTGATACTCACAAATATATCTAAGCAGACCGGATGAAGGTACTCTTTGTACTTTAGTTACGTGCCCTCATATACACAAATGCTTTTTGCGTCTAACCGAAACTTTAAAACATTTTGTAACACATTTTGGTAATACATTTTACGGTTACAGGATAGCCTGTGACTGACGGACAGACAGACGACATAGGCTTAGTAATAGTTAGTATATTCTCTGGTAATAGGGTCCCATTCGGTATGGAAATATACAGGGTGTTCGGCAGACCGTGTGCCATATTATTATGGTAACTGGAGGTAGGTGGAGCCAAGTGCAACAGCTTGGTGGCTTTTTAAACCCTCTAAGGCCTCTGGGCTATTTTTAAGATTTTCTTAAGATATTCGATTTTTTCCGAAATTTGAACTATTTAGCTATAACCTACTGTAACTTTTTTCGTACGAAATAACATGGCTCTCAATTTTTATATATTACATCTGGCATGTTAGCCCGTACCGAATCAATATTTACATGACATCCAGGTAAATAAAGCAAAATAGGTTACCTACAGCACTAAATAGTTCAAATTAAGGAAAAAAACTCGAAAAATCACCGAGAGGCTTTTCAGGGTTAACCAAGCCACTAAGCTGTTGCACTTGGTTCCACCTACCCCCAATTACTATTTGGCACACGGCGAACACCCGCGGCGAACACCGCGGCGAGCTGTGTGGTGCCGGCTTAGAATTTGCACCACCACCCCAACTCTTCCCGCGGGTGTCGTAAGAGGCAACTAAGGGATATCAACCGGGGGCGGGCAGCAGCGCCCCCTGCAGAACAGTTCTACTACCGAACTGCGATCCCCAACCCACATGCCCAGCGAGGGGATTATGGGCATTACTCTACCATGTGATATAAGGCATTAAGGCGCATATCAGGGGAGGCCTGCGTCCAGTAGTGGACCAATACAGGCTGTTGAGGTTGAGGTTGAGGAACACCCTGTATAATCATTTAATATACTGTCACAAAACAAGAACCTCATTCCAAGCCCAGAATTGAATACGCCTACTCACCGAAACTCTCGCGTATTTTCATTCCATAACGAAATATCTTTTACGACTTTCGTCAACTTTTGTTTGATGTATTTAGAGTAACAAAACTGTTGATGTAATGAAACGACTCTGTAAAGGGCATTTTCGTTTTGTGGAATTTAATAGTTTACCTAGTCTTTGAGCTTACCTATTTTAGAATGTGTTTGTTCTTTTCATTTAGAGGTAAGATTAATTTTGAATTGTTTAGGCACAAAGATAAAGCCAATTGTGACGTCAGATTTTGATATCATGAGCTTGAAAATTACATACGTATACAGTGTTTTCACAACATTAATTCTACTAATATTATAAAGCCGAAAGTGTCTGAAATCTGAATTTTTGTTACCTAGGATCTCCAAAACTGAACAGTTCAAGATGAAATTTAACGTACCTTTAGAGCAAAGCCTAACTCAGATAATAGGATATACAGAAAATACGCGTGTGAAGCCGCGGGCAGAAAGTAGTCAGTATAATAAGCTTAATTTGATTACGCGTTCTCTGAAACAAAGACGACAAACATCAAAATTTTATATTTGCATCTTAAAAGGCAGGTTTACTTCCGCTAAATTTAACAAAGAAGCGAAACTTTCAAACTTTTCATACAGCTTTTAAGGAGCAATCCCACCACACGAGTCGCGTGTTAAACTACAGTTTTTACGAGACAGACGTACAAATTGTCCTGAAGTATTGTGAAAATAATAATAAAAACTACAGCGTTGAGACTACGTTACTGCTTTGTTTTTTAAATGCTAATATTTTCAAGTGCCGTGCCTCAGAAAGCACGTTAAGCCGTTGGTCCTGCACTTGACCTCTACCCGGTCGTCCCTCGTCCCATCGGATTATGAGAGTGAAGGAAAAGAGAGTGCACCTGTGTTTGCGCACACACTTGTGCACTATAATATGTCCTGCGCAGCCGGCTAGTCTCCGATGAGACTGGCCGCCGTGGTCGAAATTCGGCTAGGAGGACAATATTTTCAAGTAGCGAGGTGTATGCTTCTGGAGTTCTGTTTCATTCGAATTCGTGAAGATACGTTCCATAGTAGTGATAGAATTATTTAAAAGGTAGTTTACGCTCAACATCCGATCTCTCTTTGTCATCTGTGAATCTCCAATTCGGAACAGAATATTAGCTTGAAGTGCTTGGATTTAGACTAGACATCAGATTATTGCGAAAGAAACATCAGAACTCGTTCCGAGTTTTTCCTTTAGATCCGTATTTTCACAGATTCGGATCGGATGCAGTGCGTGACGAACTAAGTTGACGGATGACCTCGGATCGCGCAAAACGAACAACCTTACTTCCAAGTTACTTCGGGCGCGTCACCAACTTACACCTTACGTTTCGGATCCCTAAGAAATAAATGTCAATCGTGCTTAGTTTTGGGCGATCCGACGTGATCCGTCAAATTCATTCGTTTTTCAAAGTAGACCTCCAGAATCAGGCGGGTTAGTTCAACTCAATGCCAATTTCCTTCCCAGAGAATGCCACGGAATATTAAAAAAAAAATAACGTAGGTGTCTAAATTTGTTCCAACCAATGCCATGACTAGCAAGAACAGTCAACGGTAATATAATAGTAATATCGAAGAAAAAATGACTTAATATTACTTACCAAAGATGCAAAATACACAGGTACCTATAAAAAACTATAAAAAGACTATGCTAGCAACAGTACAACGTGTCCTCGCCGAGTCGGGTTTGCAGAGCGAATCCACCTTAAGCTAAAAGTTTCACAAAACCCAAAGCGAAAGCTCTGAAGGCACAGATGATGGTAAGTGACGTCATTACCATAAGATAGATCGCCGCATCCTTATGGAATACATTTTGTAGTACGGGCTAAGTTACGTAGAATGCGACTCTATTTGTCAGTAGTCTTAGAAACAGTCTTTTGCGTTACAAATTAATAATTCCTTTCCTAAAATTCTAAGATTACGTAGATATACAGTCGCATTCTTAGTAGTCTTATAATTTTAGAATACGAATAAATTATTTGTAATATACTTATATAAAAACAAACGTGCTTTAAAATATAAGTTAAGTATCAAAACACAGGAAGACAAAAGCTAATGAAAAGAGTCATTCAGGCGCATGGTTAAGCCTATGTCCAGCAGTTGATCAGCGTAGGCTGGATAAGATGAATCTATGTCCTATGATGAACACTGTAATAGATACAGGGTAATTTATTCAATGTTATTTCATAGGAATAATAAACCATATTGAGGTTATGGACGCACACTATGTAAACGTGGCCTAACAAACTACTCAGTGATTTGATAAATGGGTTTTTGTTTATGATAATATTTGATGTAACTTCTGCCGGAACGCTGTGAAATTGGTTGATCGAATTACTGATTTTACTCATAACTTAGAAGGAAATTTTTTCGTAGAAATCATACAAAATTACCTAACATAATAAATATGAAGTTCGGAAAAGCGTTCCGGGAATTTCGGCGTTCACTTTGTAAACCCGGAATCGTACCCGTTTAAAGAACTCATAGAATGTTTTTATTGCTCTTTTAAATAATCAATTTTATCAAAGGTTTCAATCTAAACGGATCAAACGAAGTGAAGTTTTATTCCAATCATCAGCTCTGTGGTTTTAAGTAATAAATGATTTTTTAAATGTGCTACCCTCCCAAAAATCTTAACTTCTGAAATGGCAATCAAGTACTGATTGGTTCAGAGTAGGTAAGCTCATTTTCTATTAGCCCATCAAAACTTGATGGCGATTTTCGAAAGTTAGGTCTTTTGGCAGTGAGCCACGAATCCCTCCTGTCTGAGGCATCCATCCATACTTATTAATAATGATTATCATTTTATACCATTTTAAAAGAAAACATGCCCTCGTAAAAGCAACTTTTTGGAATCAATATTTTGTTGCAGATCCACCGAATATTCGGTGAACATTCCACTTCCGATGGTATTTAACAGGTCAATAGTTAATAAATAATAATGCTGGACAATTCACACAGCAACATTTACAAACATCTTCTAACACTTTCATGGCCTATGACTATGACGCACATGTCCATCTACAGCTGTAGTGCGGGCGGTGCACGGCCGCCCGCCGCCCCTAGGCAGTGAATGCGACACAACTTTAAATATACTAAGTAGTAGAACTGTTTGAGAATTTTGCCGTTTTCTCCGTGTCTTTGCTATTTGATATTTAACCTTTTACGTATAACCATCGTTTGCAATGTTAATTCCAAATCGCCGCCACCGAGGCTGGGCGGTGAATGCGATACAACTTAAAATATAAATAAGTTTAGAACACTCTGTTTGAGAATTTTGCCGTTTTCTCCGTGCCTTATCTATTTGATATTTAACCTTTTATGTATAACCATCATTTGCAATGTTAATTCTATCAGATATCTGAGAATTTGTGTGCGTCTGTCGCTGGCTATAATCCGATTGTGGCGCCAAGAAGCCATTCATCTCGACCGCTGCTGCTTCAATGAAACGCTAGTAATTCATTTAGCGTTCTTTTGTTCCTTGTATTTTCCGGAAAATCAGAGAAATATCGCACTGATTCGAAGATTTTTAATTTTCAGAAGTCTGGGATTTAAATCACACTAACACATTATATTTTAAATACGAAGTTTGGATGTCTGGGTGTTTAGATGTTTGGATGTTGGTTACCTCTTTACACCGAAACAACTGCAAAAATCAGGTTGAAATTTTGTGTAGATGTCGTTCTATAGCCGGAATAACATACAGGTTAGGTATCTTTTATCCCGGAATAATTCGCGCGAAGCCGCGGGAGAAAACTTGTTAACAAATAATTTGAAACAAGATTTAAGCACCTAATGTGCTATATAGAAAGAAAATAACCCTATATAGAAAACGGAAGCCTTTCAGGATTTGAGACCGAAACATTTTCAATAACCATGCTGATCAGAGATTTTCTTGTTGAGTTATTCCGAACAGGGAATTCTTCTAAGCAACTCTAACTTTCTGCCAGTAAATTGCCAGTGAATTTATGAAGTTTTTCAAAATTACATTTTTCATGCCAACTTTGCCGCTTCAATTTCTAGATGGGGACATCTTGCAATCTCATTTAAAATACAAATGAACCTACGAATTAATACGGATATGGGATAAACAAACAAGAAATCAGGATTACTTAAAAAAAAATTCAACAATAGTTCGACAAGGCCTCTTTAAGAGGGCGCTTTGCTGTCTCCCTGTCTCCTGTCTCCCTCAATTTATGCAGAGTTTTTTAAATAAACACTTTTGTAGTGTGACGAATTCATTATGAATGTAAGCGGGTTAACTACGAACCTATGTAGTTTATGTTGGAAGAACACCAACATCAGTGCGCGCAAGGACGCAGTACAGGCGCGACGTGAACCGCACTCACGCTGATGAAGTCCCCCATTATGGGATGAAGCGTTGGTGTCCTTCCAACACAAACTAGGTTCGTAGTTAACCCGCTTACATTCATAATGAGTTTTTATTAAAGTTACATTTAAAAACTAACTTTGCTGCTTCAATTTTGGGATGGTGACATCTCGGATGTAGCATCATTCAATCAATCTCATTTCAAATACAAATATACCAACGAAATAATACGGATATCGGATCAACAAACAAGGCGGCGTTCTCCCTAAAAATTGTATTAATCAATAGTTCGATGGGACTAAAGACCTACATTAATACAAAATTTCAGCCCAACCCGTTCGGTGGCTTTGGCGTGAAGAAATAACAAGTATATCTATCTAAACATTCGCATTTATAATATTTGTGTGATACATCAAAGTTACCAAACAACGCTGTTGATCCGATTATCCATCAGAATAGGTAACCATTGTATCACCCAAGTAAATATTTGTAATGCTATATTATATTTGAATGACTTCGTGACTTCCCGGCAATCCAAACGATAGTTCGCAACTTAGCAGACTAAGTATAAAAAGGCAATGGCCCAGTCTCGTCTGGCACTTGTGTCTTCATGCCTCACTAAGTTCCAAGCTGAAAATCCCAGACAAAGACCCTAATGCATCGTAGACAATGCCCTCAATCTTTTAAGACAGAGAGGTTGAAGTTGAAACTATATTGCGGTTCTTATTTGTCTACGTGACTCTCGAGGGGTTATTCTGCAGAAATATTGTTTAAAATCACGGTATTCATGATTTGAACTCGTTAACATTTCATACATTTTATTTACTTGATGTGCTTTTGTCTGGGTTGCGTCGATTGTAATATAATAGAATGCACGATATCACATAATTTAGAAGTTTTATTGCACGTTATGAATGTGTAACTATTTCAGAATATTTCATGACTATTTTGTTCAACAAACTGAGTGCGTGAAACTCAAACCTAATTTAAATCTGGTGCGTAGTTAGTTATTTTTTTATAGCATTGATAAAATATATTGTTGTGCTAGCTATGTAGATGGATGAAAGGTTTTTAAATAAGGTACTTACTTAAAAACACGTTCGCAATGTCAAACGAGATATCAGTTATTGGTGCCAATTAATAACTTAATTAATGATTATTTATCGGGTATTTATCACGTACCTTTTTGTTATTATATCGCCCCGTGACCACGATCGCTGTAACGCGGTAGAAACGTAGGGGAAATAATAACAAAAAAGTACGCGACAAATACCCGTTAGATAACCATTAATAATGTTAAAAAATCGAAATAACTTATCCATGTTCACTACAGATATTCAAAAAACTGCTTTAACAGCATTATTTATCCGTGACAACCTTGCTTTATGTTAGTTTATTGTAATGTTTGTAGGTTATTTAGGTATGGTATGTAGTGTATTATGTATTTATATTCTTTTTTCTTTAAGTACGTCTCTAAATATATTTTTAAAATTTTAAAAGTTTTATATCTATATACCCGCTATTGGAATAATCATCAGCATCATCGGCCTATACCAGTCCGCTATTAGACATAGGCTTTCCTTAACAAGTGCCATAGCGCCCTGTCTTCAGCTTGCCGCATCCAACATCTGCCTGCAGTATTTCGCAGATCGTCATCCCACCTGGTCGGAGGGCGTACTACAGTAACTTTGCCAAGTCGCACTCAAGAACACGTTTACTCATGCGTCGATCCTTTTCAGTTGCGGTTCTTCGCGAGATATGGCCGGCCCACAGCCAGTTCAGTTTGCTAATCCTTTGAGCTATGGGGATAACTATAAATGCTGGCAATGATAATGATGTTTGACAATAATTTTTGCACAATACTTTGCTACACAAACACAAACACATTAATTAATAGCACACACTGTCCGTTTGTACTCGTTCTGCTCGCTCTCGATCAGGTTTTGCCTGAAAATCAGTGTTTTGCTTTTAAGCAAAAAAAATTCACTGAGCCATGGCCTATTTGTCGTGTTGCAGCACACACAAACTAAGTACCAAAACCCACTTACTTTAAAGTGCTCGTTTGCTTAATTAATTATTATTATTGTATTTTATTGTATTTTTCTATTGTACTTGTGTTTAAATTGTAAATTATCTTTGTTAATTGTATGTGTGTCTGTAGTACCAAATAAATTTTTACCTATCTATCTATCTATCTACAATAAAACAAGCCTATTTAGCAGTTCTGGCACCACAAAGTCTCGCATGCGATTTATGAAGGGAAGTCATCATGGCTGTTGTTTATTTGTTTTTCAGAAAATGCATAGGCGTAAACATTGCGAGGAATCGGAGCAGAACGGCTGACCAATTACTGATCTAGTAGTGATCTATTGACTGTTGATGGAAGACAAATCTATACTTTATAAAAATAAATAAAATTGAAATGTCTCTTTGTAATGCCGAAATAATAGGGTTTTTTACTAATTGCATCTCGGTATAACATAACGTAGGTACAATTTCTGTTTGTTTGTTTGTTTGATACGGCTAATCTCCGGAACGGCTGGACTGATTTTGACGGGATTTTCACTAGCAGATAGCTGATGTTATAAGGAATTGCTAAGTTGCTTCAATGTTAGAAAAATAATTAGGGTCCTAAAATCATTTCAAACCCATGAAATACTGAACTGCCCTGGGCTCAGGTAGTGGTAAATAAAGTTATGGAAATGTCTAATGTTCTCAGACCCTAATTACTCTCAAACAAATATCGAAACCAATTATCGCAAACCATAACACAATTTATCATACACGACTTATTTTCACTGTAACGAGAATAGGAAAGCAGTACATTATTATGTATTTACATCACCATCGGTTTTACTATGCTGCTGACCTACTTGGCAAATGTTCAATTATAGCAATGTGCGTTCTAGTTTGAAAAAAATAAATAACGGATTTTGTTGTTACGATTCGACAGGGTTTACATTTATTAATGTTGTATGGTGTCACTGAGCCGACCTCAAACACTCGACTGAGGGATTATTAGGTCATGGTGATGTCATCCGGGCTACCAAATACTCGGATGTAAAATCCAAGATATTTTTTGCACACAGAGATATTTGGTGGCAGTGGTCTGGCCATATCTTGCGAAGAACCGACAACCGATGGGGTAAACGTGTTCTTGAGTGGAGTCCGCGACTAGGCAAACGTAGTGTAGGACGCTCTCCCGCCAGGTGGGATGACGACCTGCGAAAGGCTGCAGGCAGATGCTGGATGCGGCAAGCTGAAGACAGGGCGCTATGGCGCTCATTAGGGGAGGCCTGAGAGATATTTAAGTATCTTAGAAACATTGATATAAGTAAAAATGGCCCGTGTTGTGTTACCTACAACTAAACACAAAGACACGCTATTTCCAATCTATTGCAATATAGGTACCTAACTATTGTACAACAATGATGGAAAGACGTATCTAGGCCGAAGTGCGATCGAGACAACAATACTCGCGAAACACGTACGCCGGCAGCGACGGTCCGACTGTGACTGAGGTGGGTGGACCTAATTGGACACAATTTGAACGTTCCACTTTCGAGAAGCCAGTGTTCAATCTCCCGAATTTTACTAACATCGATGCTTAGAAAACTTACTTTGATAACAGGAAACAACAGAGTACCCACTTAAATCAAGAACAAAAACGGAAACCACATTTCTACGCGCTCTGCGAAAAGGGTGCAAATTCGATGAATGAAATAATCAATGAAAGCTTACTGACATTAGGAGTCTTCTGAAACTGAACTCTTGTGTTATCTAATGGAAAGGGCTTTCGAAAGTTCCATTCTTGGTAAACTGAGATTGGTTTTGACTGGTGCCAGCTACATCTTGGCGGCGATCAAACTTGAGGTGTACTGCCTGTAGATTGTTTGCAACAGTCTACAGTTAGCTCAATTGTTTTAATTGTATATATTAGTTCTAATTCGTTTCTATTACACTTGGAAGTTGGATGTAAAAAGGATGCAACTATGCTAGCAAATTATATTATTTATTAAAAATATCCGGAATGTCCTCCTACCCGAATTTCAACCACGGCAGCCAGTCTCATCGGAGACTAGCCAGATGCGCAGGACTTATTATAGTGCACAAGTGTGTGCGAAAACACAGGTGCACTCTCTATTCCCTCACTCTCATAATCCGATGGGACGACAGATCGACACGACCGGGGAGAGGTCAGGCGCAGGACCAACGGCTTATCGTGCTTTCCGAGGCACCGTCGGTGTAACACCACCAACTTCCTGACTCCGGGCTGCTAATGTTTACTTACTAGAAAAACCCCATTAACTATTGACCCGACCCGGGATTCGAACCCAGGACTTCATAATCAGCAGTTGAACAAGCCGACCGCTAGACCAACGAGATAGTCACAAAAAAAATCTGGAAACTAATTAAGTAAGTAATGTTAATTAATTCGAAAACGTTGAAAACTCTGACATATAAATGCTATTATCTTTTATGCTTGTTCGTGCATCCAGAAACATAACACCAAATTAAAATGCAAATGAAATAACTCAGCAGTTCATTAGCAGATGTTCCAGCATGAGCTCTGTGGTAAACTCGAGTTTCGCATCGCTTTGTTTTAACCACAGTGGTCGAATTCCACTAAATAAATAGCTTCGCCATAACAATGGTATCGTTTCAGAGTGGCACATTTTGGCATTTTACCTTTGATGAAACTACAGATTTAGTCATTTATTTATTTATTAGAACAGCGATTGCCAATTACACTAACTAATCAGTTGAGCTATCTGTAGACTGTTTGCAACAGTCGGCAGTTAGCTCAATTGTTTCAATTGTAAATACTAGTATAATTTTCTTTGTGAATAAATGATAAACTAACTAATTATAAGTAATTTATATTTAACACACAAAACTAAAATAATAATAAATTAAATACCTAATTTATTAATTTAATTTTTTAATAATTAATTTTATTATTTTTTATTTAAACATATTATAATGTTTTAATAAAAATCTCAAAGTAAAATTATAACTACATTTTTAATAATTATTTTAAAAATATCACACTAATATTGTAAATTGGAAAGTTTGGATGGGTGGATGGATGTTTGTTAGCTCTTCACGCCAAAACTACTGAACGGATCGGGCTGAAATTTTGCATACAGGTAATTCTTATCCTGGAATCAAACATTAGCTACTTTTTATCCTATAAATCAGTTCTCATGGGATAGAAATCACCTTTAAACGTTAAACATAGAAAACACGCGTGCGAAGCCGCGGGCATAAACTAGTAAATTATAAATAAACATAATTTAACAGTGGATTTCACGAGAATTACGTCGATAGTTTCCGATTTGATCAATAATAATCTATGTAAATTCAGCACCTTATTTTTGAAAATGATGATACTTAAATAAATATAAAAATGTATAAGAAGCATCTAAAACCACAACATTAATTTTAAATAACCTAACACTCCTTTAGTTTCGATGAATATCACGGTCACTGACTTGCAAATGGGTTTACCTGAAAACAAACTAAATATTAACTAGGCTCACAAAACAAACTAAATATTAACTAAGCTCATTAAACTAACTCAAAAGGGACAGAGTCAGTTGATGTACCATTTTAATAATTGAGGGTCCACTGAGTCGCTACAGGTGGGTTAGGGTGTCACTTCCGGTTCCGGTTTACAAATTAGGAAAAGATTACTTGGTATAATTAAGTAGCCTTGGTTTTTAGGCCAAAGTTTTCCTGGAGGAACTAAGGAACAGAAACTAAGTAGGTAGTCGAATTGCATACGCCTCTTTCCATGTATGCAATTCGAATACTTAGTTTATGCATGTTAATTAGGTATGGCCTCTAGTACAGTAGGTACAACCTGATGATGATTTTTTTTGTCACGTATTCCATCCCACTACTGCTGGGAAAAATAAATAAATATATAATGTTGGACAATTCACACAGCATTGTCTAGCCCCAAGCTAAGCAGAGCTTGTGTTAAGGGTACTAGATAACTGATATACCTAACTAGCTGCGCCCCGCGGCTTCGCCCCCGTGGAAATTTATGTTTCCAACTTTCTTAATTTTTTCTTTCATAAGAACCTTCTCCTGACAATAACAAACACAACAAAGAAAGAATTAGCGAAATCGGTCCAGCCGTTCACGCGTGATGCGATGACAACGGAAAACGGGTTTCATTTTTATATATAAGAAGATACAATACACTACATAGATAGATATTATTTATTATACATAGAAAACATCCAGAACGCCCTGGACAAATGTCTGCAGATCGTACAAACATTTGTCCCGAGGCGGGAATCGAACCCGCAACCTCCTGCGTCTCAGGCAGACCTTCGCCCGCTGCGCCACAGAGGTCGTCAAAAGCTTCCCCAAATCCTTTTGTTCAGTACGATCTAGCATGATGATTATGAAAAATATATTCAGTTTATATTCAATCCCAACTAAAAACAAAACGTGTTATTTGAAATGCAACTCGTTACTAAAATTCGTCAAGAAAAACCAATTTTCGTACAACTTTCATCAAGATAAAATTCGCAAGAACTATATCAATCTACACAAAGTGAGTATCGTAAAAAGGTAAATTACCCAACATGTGCCAGTCATTACCGTAACAGCATTATTTACTCTGGCATAAAAGAAGCAAGTGAACTTACTTTAGAAATTCGGAGCATATTTTTACATCAAAGGAGATGGGGAAAACTGGCTGTAAGTTTAGTTTAATCTAGTTATTCTGGCAAAATATGTTTTTGAATCATAATTTAAAAGTTCGTAAGTTCTTAAATTATGAAAAAGTTGCCACAGTAATCATAAATTTTCTCATAAAGTTTTTCGTACTGTATACATTTTTAATTTATCTATCGCCTAGTCTAGTGTCTACTTAGTAAATTGTCGTCGTTTTTTCCACTAACTAGGCAGATATCGTAAAAATTCATAATAATTGAAATTACAAATACTTGCTACAGTTATTATAAAAGTTTTGGCGTAAGTTTATTTTATTCCCATAGTCTCAATAAATTATTAATTAACATAAGGCCAATTAAATGTTATTTAGTGAAATAAACGTCACCATTAAACTCACTAGGTAAAAAGAAGAACATGACCATGACCGTAATTATTTCCTCGTAGACCTTTTAATTTTCAAACATCCTACTACGTTAAAATATCCCTCTAATTAAACATGACAACGCTTATACAATAGTAATTTGTGTTGTGACCTTTTCTGTTCTGTTTACACGTAGTCCAGTTTGCCCCTTTTCCTTTCACAAAGCATTATTATTTACCTGGAAATTCACACAAAATAATGTCGCTCGTTTAGACTTTATTGCAAATGGCAATATGCTTAGACGACTCGCTTAAAAAATATGTCTGCGCTTAAGTACTCGGCAGAGCGTAAAATGGTAAATTTACCTTTCTTCTTTACCCACGTTAGCATTAAACTGATGACATTAAAATAAAAAATATGATAAGCCGAAAGCTGTCGGTACTCTTAAAGCCCGCTTACTTGGTTAACACTTTCAAGCCCACAACGCAGTCTATCTGCTGGTCTTGTTGCAGGGCGGCGCAGGCGGGCCCTGCGGGTCGCTCCATCGACGTGGGGCAGTGAATGCATTAAGTTCTTTCAGAGTATTTAACTTGGACAACTGGTTTAATTCCATAATGTTGATGAAAAGTAAATCACAATCACATGCCAAGTCTGATTCATCTCTTCTGTCATCAAAGTCAAAATCAAAAACTCTTTATTTCCATAAATACAATAAATGGCGTTTAGTAACCCGCGGTTAGCACATTCCCGTACTGAGGGAAGGATGCGAGTTCAAGTCCCGTCGAAGTCGAAATATTTTTGGGATATCATTTGATTTCTTAGAAATTACCCTGATGTGAGAGCTTACGCACTAATAAGAGAAAAACCTTAGAACTTAGTATAAAATATTATTGCCAGACACAAAAGAAGGTACAATAGGTATATCCAAATGGCAGAACTAAATTTTTGCGATATTATTTGATTTCTTAGAAATTACCCTTAGTGTGGGGTTACGCACTATAATAACAAAAAACATTTGTTAGAAAATACTAATAAATAGTGATAGGAACAACGAAGTAGTAGATAAGGATTTGTTTAATTCCTCAAATAAGCGTCTTAAACGCTAGTTGAGAAGTTTAATATTTTGATTAGTTATTAATTGTAATTATTTTTTTCAACTAATACCAACAATTAAATTTAGATATCTTTTGTGGAAACTTTTCATTAGCCGTTAGTTACCGGCTATTTCTGATATTATAATTACCCAGCTGTTAGTTTTCCTAGAATTGTAAAATAAATAAAGAGTACAGGGTGGCATTTAGATCGGTTATTATGGGAAAGTCTGAAACTATAAGACATACGAAGATCTCTTGTTAGGAGCCATGTCATCGATTTTAGTAACAAGAAAAACTGCATCCATACATTTAAAAAAAACTTGTTCTCAGCTCGGGAATCGAACCCGGACGTTTTGAAAAATAAAACTAATACTATTATATTTAGATGTCAATTGTGTAGGTCTTAAGCAGTAAATTTTAATATAATATCTAAAATGAATAAAATGCATTGTTTTCATATCCTATAATTTGTTTTAGCAAGTTTTCGAAATGACTACCATTTTGTTCAATACACCATTCAACACGTTTAGGTGCGTTTTTTTGTCTATAGGTTGTTTACACTGCCTTACAGTATAAGTTAACTAATCTAACTGCTTGATAACTAAATAATTATAATTGCTCAGTGTTTGTAACCAAAAACACAAACCAAATCAAAATAGAACACGGCCAGGTATTCCTGCAGTAGTAGGCGTAAGGGAAAACGCGCGCCTGCCAAGCCGCCGCCGCCGCGCTCGGGGTTTTTATAGTTATTTAAACATGTTGATTAAGAAAATATTTTTTTTAAGTCATACTCTGCGAATTTGTTTAGAAATATTAAATGTCTTTAGTTGAGTACGAAAAACAAGTAAAAAATCAGTAGTTCGCTACACATAATATTGAAAAAACAGCAGAAAAAGGATTAACTTTGGGATTTTTTCTATCGAGTGAAGTTCATTAGATTTTGTAACAGAATCCGACTTTGACTCTGAGTCGCGGGGTTGAGGAGGTGTTAGTGGATAAAAGGACAGACAGACGCGGACCGCGACTTTATACCAAGTATTTGATTCATTACATATGTATTTTCAAGATGAAAATCATTACAAATATCCATGCATCGACATTTGAATAATAACCTCTGATATGTATTTCATCACACTAATATTATAAATGCGAAAGTTTGGATGGATGGATGTTTGTTAACTCTTCAAGCCAAAACTACTGAACGGATCGGGCTGAAATTTTGCATACAGATACTTAATTCTAGGCCTGGAATAAAACATAGGCTACTTTTTATCCCATAAATCAGTTACCGTGGGATAGATATCACCTTTAAACGTTTCCATAGAAACAACGCGTGCGA
Organism: Eupithecia subfuscata; assembly: GCA_963564075.1. NCBI lineage: Eukaryota > Metazoa > Arthropoda > Insecta > Lepidoptera > Geometridae > Eupithecia > Eupithecia subfuscata. Next base: position 4,222,558 of record OY751105.1, read on the forward strand.
AGCCGCGGGCAGAAGCTAGTAAGTAATATATATGTTTTTTTTTTCATAATTTTAAACACTATTTTCTAAGTCTCAGATGATTTTTAAAATCACAAAAGTTCGGCCTATGCTGGCCTACCAAGCCTAAACGCGCTTTATTTTGATTTTTTCTTGCTAGAAAAATCGCAAGATCTTAAATATGACAAAGTACCTACTATAGTGTATTGGTACACATAAAGTAGCGTCGTGATAGTGTTCCGTAGGTAGCACAAGCCACCACCGGTGCCGACCACAGTTGTAGCACACGTGGGGATTAATTAAATTCGTGCTTCGCATATTGCGCAGCCTTGTGTTGTTTGTTAATAAAATAGTAGGTATTCATAAGCTTTTGGTTAAGGGAAGTATTTCCTTGGGTACGTGTCCTGAGGATCATGAAATGAGTTTTTACTTCTGAAACAAATAAAACTTGAGAGGTGTCAACGGACACCCGGATGGAACGAAGTTTCTTTCGATTAATTAGTGAAGGAATTGTAATAAAATTTTAAAATTTTTCTTCGTTCCAAAAAAGTGTCGTTACAACTTTTGGTCTTAATTTTTTCCGTCTAGCAACGCGCGATAAGGAACTTCGTTCCAAAAACGCAGAGAATACGGGTTATCCCAGTTTTTCCCCTTGACAAATCCCCCTGAAGGGGGAAAACTGAAATTAATTTTTTTGAAGTCCAGTTTTCCCCCCTGAGAATTTTTTTTCAAGGGGTAAAACTGGATTTTTTTTCAAATTCCTTTTTTCCCCCTCGATTTTTAGCGTTCCAGTTTTCCCCCCTGAGAGAGAAGGAAACCAAAGAGAAGCAATAAAAACTACAGTACTGAACAGTAAACTCAATTTTGTTTTGTATCTTGACAGCAATGTCAAAAATACCACGTGGAGTAAGCACAGTCGATTAGTAAAGATACACGTTGGCAAATTTTAAAAGTTATTCCAAGTTTTAATTATGTATTGAATGTACGGCTATGTAATAAATAATTATCCATCTTTACTAAAAAAAAAGGAAAATCATAAGTGTTTTTATGGGATTTTCGGACAGGACAGGTAAATTAGTTTTAGATAAAAATAATCAAATATTCACATGTCCATAACTCAGATTCAATTCCTAAACAATAAATATCAGTTATCATAAAACAGAAAAAGACCGATACAATGATAGCCATAACAATAATTCTCGCGAATCACAAAGGAATACCAGAGAAATAACGATGATTTATTTATGAATTACGGTTCGGAATAGCCGATTGATCCTTAGTATTGAGGTGGAATCTTCGCAACCAAAGTATAATGGCTCTTATTGCTTATAGCGCTATCAAAATAAATGTTGAGCTATTTATTATTGCGGCTCTTGTTTCGGGTACCAAGTGGTAAGCGTTTAGGGATCTTAAATACCTGTGGTTATGAAAAATAGACGGGCTAAATTTAGGCCAAGGTCACCTAGGCCTAAAATTTAGCCCGTCTATTTTACGAAAGATTACTCGGCGTTGTTATAACTATGTAGAACTAGCATATGGCCACGGTAATATTATCCTATACAGTAATCCGACTTCATACAAACGGACGAAACGCGAGCTATACCTACGCGCCTCGATCTCGGCATGCGCTCAGCATGCAGACAGTCGCGACTGTGCCGCAGTGATGGTGTGTTGTTTTTTTAACAATAACCGCGCGGTATTTTCTCTAAAAAAAAGTTCAGGTAAGTACATATTTAATAAAGTAGCTGCAGGTATCTATAACCAAGTAAAAGATATTCCCTTTTCTTCAAAAAAATCTCCTAAAATTTAATAATAAAGCATTTTGTACGTCTCAGTCGAGGCGCAAATATTTTTCGGTCGCAAATTTATAAAACTGATTTGTTATTCAAACATAAACACAGGGTTTTTTAATTAAATCTACCAATCAAAAAACAACACGCATTTTTATTGCAAACACTTCCCATTCAATTCACAAAGTATTTTATTTGTTTATATAAAAAAAGTACCTACCTATATTTACAATCACAAAACTAAATGGAAACACAAAGTAGGCAAATGTAATTAAAATGCTGGAGGCGGGCAGCCCTATCGCATGTTTACCTACCGCGCGGCTGTAGGCATTTATTTCAAAGGGACGGCCGAGGTTAAATACTGTATAGGATAATATTACCGTGATATGGCACTGCCAAGAGAACTCATTCGCGAAAGAAAGAAATTCTGGATGCTCTTGAGGCTTACGAAAAACGCAATCTCCTCTTGCTAACATCCTACACTGCTGCATACATCAAACCACACATGAAATGGCTAGCTCTAAGACCTGGTTAAGCATAAAATGCAATTGAAGTAATCGGCAGGACATACTGTTTTTAAAGAACACAGTTTTCCCAGCTAGTTTTTCTCCTATTATCCCAATATTACAAAATATCAGAAAAATAAACTATCTTACACTGCGCACCCATCATACCCCTGGCCATACCCTTGGGGGTATGGTGGGACGAAAGCATACCACTATAGTAGAGTTGAGAATTGAAAAAATTTAAATTTATTTAGAGCAAAGCCTAACTTACACGTAGATAAATGGGCTATTTATCATACCAAAAATAGGCGTGCGAAGCCGCGGGCAGAAGCTAGTATAATTTATAATATATTTTCGAGGCTTTCTCCTCTCCTACTACTGTAGAATGCCTTCTGCGAACTGCAAGAACTATAAAAATAAGCTCAGAATTTCATTTAAATAAAAGCCTTAGCGATCCACTCTAATCTATTTGCGTTGTCAACGTGATTCGAATTTGTACGTTCTGATCCGTGTTTGTGTATCCAGGATATTTACGTTTTATTAGAGGGATTTTTGGAAGCTTCTAAGGGTTCTCTGAGCTAAAGAAACTAAGACAAAAAAACGAATTCTGATCAATTTTTTTGGGGCGAACTGCTGCTATAATTAAAATAAAACAAAACGGTGTTTTTTGTGAACCATGTCATTTCCACCGTATCTGTCGAGACTATGAGAATCAGCACTCATTTACTTACACAAAACTTTGTAAATATAAATGTCTATAAAAATCTACGGGGTATTCGCTACCCAGAGCGGTAGCAAAAACCGGGTTGAAATGCGGTACATACGAAATGCCCGGCGTGATGACGTGCGAAACCGAGAGAATGGGCGTTTTTCGACTCACCGGCCCGGCACCGGCACGGCACCGGCATGGCCGTGCACAGGCACCGGTACCGGGGCTTCGTTTTTCCACTGTGCCGGTGTCGATGCCGGCTTACGCTCGGTGAGTGGTACAGTGCTGACACGGACTTCAACACGACGACACGTAAATAGAATAGTAGAATGGGGAAAGAACCGAAGAACAGTGGACGTTCATGTTACGTTTCGTTACAAGCATACCTACAATTATCAAGAAATTATTTAATTAATTTGGGGTAATCCTGAAGTAGCCTAAGTCGCCCGTTCTTTTTTTCTAGGTAGCCTAAATGGCTACTGGTAGCCGATTGGATTTTTGGTCGCCATTTGACCTCCCAAGGTAGCCTAAATGGCGATAATTCGCCTAATCTGGCACCACTGAAACGAAATAAGAGTCTCTTACCCTCCGCTCCGCTCTCCTACCCGCCCCGCGCACTCACACACGCACATTGCTACAATTCATATACAGTACACATGCAGTTTTGCCGGGCCGGCACCGAGTGGGAAGCTTGCTACCCCGGCGACGGCGCCGGCACCGGCGGGACTCTACGCCGGGCCGGTGCCGGCGCCGGTAAGTGAAAAAGCGAGCCATACATTTTCATACATTTTTGTTACCCCGGCACCGACACGGCACCGGCGCCGGCGTCGGTGCCGGTGCCGGGCCGGTGAGTCGAAAAACGCCCTATATTTTCGCCGCCGCCCGCTGCTCTGGGTTAGTTTGGCTTCGCGGGTGCCACGGTATTCAGTGACAGTAGGATTACCGCTATACCGCGATTTTGCTACCACTCTGGGTAACTAATACCGAAGTCTACAAAGCCCTTAGTAAATAGTAGGGTGGATAGTGGCGCCACTACATATTTAATTTTATAATTACGTTATACAAAGGAATTATCAAAAAATCGGACTGCGCGTAGACGATATCTATCATAAGCTTTTTTTAAATGTATCATTAATAGTTTTGTACTGTATTATTTAGGCTGATACTTGTTTCAAGAGTTTAGTTCCTATTAGTGGCCACCAAGCTCTCCAAACAAGGTTTTTGATTGAATAACACAAAACAAAACTATTACAGATACAATAAATAAAAGCTTGTGATAGGTATCGTCTACCAGCGGTCCGATTTTTTGATAATTCCTTTGTATAACTTAATGATTAAATTAAATATGTAGTGGCGACACTATCACCCCTACTATTCGCCTTAAACAAGAACTACCTAGACTTAATTCCATCGGTTGCAAATCCTACGATTCATCGAGACTGGAACTGTAGGTAGGTATGAATGGTATGAATCCATGAATGCAACGAATGAAAGGAACTTCCGAGGATAATTCCTTTACAAAGGTTCTGTTGTGATGTGAGTTCCTGAACCTGAAACGGGTTTCTCAAGTTCCCTGAATCTTCAGTTTAATTACTTAACGTTACTGCATGGTTTGGTTACTTAGTAAGTATAGTTATTCTATGGAACCACACCAAACACCTTAACTGGCTGTAGGTATCACATGACACTATCACACTAATATTATTAATGTGAAAGTTTGGATGGATCTAAATCATGTTTGTTGTTTATTATGTTGGATGGATGTTTGTTACCTTTTCACGCCAAATTTACAGAACGGATCGGGCTGAAATTTTGCATACAGGTAATTCTAATCCTGGAATCAAACATAGGCTTTACTTTTTATCCCATGGGATAGAAATCACCTTTAAACGTATATAGAAAAAACGCGTGCGAAGCCGTGGGCATCAACTAGTGTACTATAAAGCTCATCTAAGCCGTTTGCGGTTTACGTTGAAATCAATAGGCCTTTGTGATCGAGAACCAATTAAGTTTATTATACTCGTACAAGTAGGTACTATGGAACTCATTGGTCGAAAACGCTTTGATTTCACTAATACTTATGGTAATACAGACAGAATTTTAAGTAAGTACACTGTTCTTCATTATGAATGTAAGCGGGTTAACAACGAACCTACATAGTTTGTGTTGGAAGAACATACGCGCCGTAATGAATGTTGACACCAATAGCTCGGCGGGACAAATCGGCGGAGCAATAGAACACTGTATTGAGGAAGGACCATCGCATTACGTTCGTTTCGACAATGCCCGTGTCTTGTCTAGGGAAAAATTCTTTGTTCCCGGAAGATACGCGAGGCGATAGAGATTGAACGACGGCCCAACTTCAATAGAGGTTGGAACCTACGATACGACCAGCTTGGAAGCCGTGCCTCCATGGGAAGTCAGATAGCAGTATGGAGCCGGATGTAGATACTGTTAGTTCCGTATGTACTCAGATTATACCTACAATACCCGCCACGATGATATCTCCGCAAGAAGTTGGCTCTCCTACTCAACAACATCGACAAGCAGCGTGCCCCCCACCACCCCCGGCGCCAACGACCCGTGCACTGCGTGCTTTAGCCCGTAGTGCGCGCTAGGACGCAGTACAGGCGCGACGCGGACCGCACTCACCCTGATGAGTTCCCTCGTTGAGGGATGTAACGTTGGTGTTCTTCCAACACAAACTAGGTTCGTAGTTAACCCGCTTACATTCATAATGAATTCGACCAACTACGAAAGCTTTTATAGTAAAATACACTGTTCTTGTAGGTGTATTAAGGTGATGCTTTTATCGTGATAATTTTGAAATATGTCGGTGTCCCGCCAAATGCGTCTTAGTTCCGCTAGTTTTTAAGTACTTTCTAAAGTTTGCTGTATTATGCAGCTTGTTTAAAGCTTCTTCAACGGCATACCTTTCCGGCCAGATTTCCGCCGATGGGGCCGAATCACCACAATTATCATGCTTCAATTCGATCCTTCTGGTTCCTTCGGCGTGTTCCGTTCGGATATATGAATAAATAATTGGACAATTCACACATCATCATCTATTCTAAAAGGTTTGTTATTTGTTGCCTTCACGCTCGAGAAAATTTCGAAGAAATTATTTTATTTGCTTTATTTTTTTTTAATAATTACCTAGTACTGCAAATTGCCTTTATTCACAAAGAAAATTATACTAGTATTTACAATTAAAACAATTGAGCTAACTGCAGACTGTTGCAATCAGTCTACAGGTAGCTCAACTGATCCATATCAATACCAATCGGAAGCGTCCCCAAGACGCTGGCTTAGTTATACATAGTACTTAGATTGATAACACTCTTTAAACCCGCGGGGGTTTGACCCGAATGTTACAAATAATATACTAAGGGAAGGTTGCGGGTTTCAGTCCCGTCGAAATCCTTTTTTTTGGGATATTATTTCATCGATTCTATATTCTTACTTATATAGTTCCCTTTTTTAAGGATATAGCCCTCGAAGAGCTCACATCCTCCGATACGCAAGCGGCAAGAAAGATGTGAAAAAAAAAACTGGCCGCTTCAAGAGATGCCCTCTTGAAGAGGTAAAATTAGTTTTTTTGTATCTATGTTTCGTATTGCCGCTTAAACAGTCAATTTTGCCCACCTTCGGGTCATAGAAGGTTACCAGATCTCAAGTGAGGAATAGAGCCCTAAATTAGACAGAGCTTGTGTATCATGCGTTCAGCAAAACGACGTCTTCAGAAAACGTTTCATTTATAACCTCACCTAAAAACAAACCCCTGAAGTCTCGATAAGGGCGTCATTAAAGATGAATAACCGAACAAATAGATCATTTGCTATTGAAGGAAGCATTAAATCACCCTTTTACAACCCACTCAACTGAATTATCTGCGCTAACGGCGAACACCTGATGCTGTGTTCACACTTGACTAGCGCTAAATGTGTTTGTAATACCTAGGTTTGCCGTTCAGTGTTCTGTAAGGATTGCTTGTCGAGATTGCTCGTCGCCATTGCAGTCACTAAATGTTAGTTTACAAAGAAATCGGTATGGTTTTAGTTGCTGCCACTTTTATACGCAGGACAGAAGATGGTGGCGAACTAATGTGTCGGGGGCCAGGACCCGCTTCGGGGTAGATGCGCCTGAATAGTGAGTGAGTGTGTGTGTGTGTCATTTTTATAGCTATTGTGAACTTTAAGTGATAGCAAGCCAACATCAATTACAGTTACGGCAAGGTAATACCTACAGAATAAGAATAACGCAAATATCTGTCTAAGACAAAGGTGTACCGTTTACCGGACTTGGTTGATACTCTACTAACTACTTACTAGTGTGTCTTGTTACTCTTGTCAATTTTCACTAAAAAAATCAAAAATCCAAGTGCTGAAGGAAGTACAGCAAAAAATATATTGGTAGCTGCCAAATCTGTCATTTTAGCCGAAGATAGCAAAGTGTAAACGAGGCTTCACACATTAATCCATTGTAAGTACGAATTCAGTAGCGATTGGGTTTAACATTTTACTTTGTGCTGTGAAATTGGCGTTAACCCACAAGGCTGTGAACACTCTCTATTAGCCGATCCTATTGAGTTATTCTATTGGTGGATAGTTACATCGACTGGGCTATATTGTTGTGTACTTTGCGGTAACCAAAGAGGTTGACTCGATGTTACAGTCCACTGCGAAAATATGTTTAGGTAAAATTTCAAGTTTCCACTTAAATTTTAACTTTTCAGATAAAAGTCCACACAAACAAGTCATAGACGAAAGAAAGAAAGAAATACATTTATTTGGACTATACATAACAAAACACATTACTATCATTTATACATACAATGAACACAGGATTATAGCGAAAGGAAAAACAACAACAAAAAAAGAAAACAGATACATATTAGATAGTGTGTTACATACGGTCATCGCACTTACCAGAATGCGGTATACAAAGTATTACAATTCATAGTTTGGATTTTTATCATATACTTAGTACCGTAAGTCTTAAAATTCACCGGTCAATCCTAAGATTCACCGCAGGTGGGATTTTACCGTAACATAAACCTTTACGAACTATTTAGTGAATTTGTAACGTATTTTCGCAATTGATTGTACAAGCTCATTATTGCATTAAGTCGTTGATAAACCCCTTGGACATTCAATACTATCCTCTTACTTACAAAAATTTGTCAACTTTAAATAATGGCTAAATAACACGCGTGTTTTTAACTCTGACTTACGTCAGAACGGGAGAAAACCAACAACTTAAATTGGGCGACGGTTGGTAATACATTACCCATCCATTTCCATAGTTAGCCAAATTAGTAGATTATGGTAGAAAGCACCCTGCGAGAAACAAAAGAATATCGTTAAAAATGTACTAATGTTACAACCACATTCATTTGTTTCTAAAGAAATTTAACAAAAGAATATCATAGCTTAAGTTATAGCTTCGGAAGTTTCCAGGCGTTTTGGTGAAACCTTTTAAAGAAGACGAATGGTGTCTCATTACTCCCTTTATGATATTCTTTGCGGCCGAGGCGGTTGGGAAGCCTTAGCGGAGCTAGCAGGGCTTTGAATACACTTGCGAGCAAAACCTTAGCACTTTTTAAACTTATGACACTTTCGAGGGTCATTTTTGGCAGATGAATAGCCGATAAAGATCTGGTCAGTTTGTAAAACGCTTGTTAAACAACAATGTTACAAACTGGCTAAAAATTGGCAGTTGAAAAACACAGACGTCTCAGGTATTTTCCAGAAATACTCGAAATAATGTACGATAGTAATTTATACCTAGATACCTTTTGTCTTCTTAGCTCTTTTGGGTGCAATAATGCATTTTCCTCCACATTCCTCTTTCAAATGCGGTCTCTTTTACTTCTTTATACGACATGACAGTGGCTTTCCCCTTGATCCTCTTTTAGTAATTCTTGGTTTTTCCCTTCCTCGTCTTCTATTAACTTTTCCTTGTATGATGTTTCATAGGAAGCTGTCATGTCGTAAACGCAGAGTTCATGTCGTAAACGCAGAGCGTCCGCTTTACTAAATATTTTTTCTTATCATATCATAGAATGAAAAGCTAAGACTTCGAATAGACTTACATTAATTTTGAGATGTCTTTGCCTAACCATAACTAAAAGCTCCAAAAGCTTGCCAAGCATTATTGCATTGTTGCCAGGTAAATGTAATAGTGCAACTATTACATTCGGCAAGGGTCTTTTTGACGTAGGTAATTTATAAAATTTATTACTTTACCACTATTATAACTATATTACTATAACTTACTTTTTTGGTCCGAATAATATTTCAACTATACAAGTTGATAGAGGCCTATTTCAACTCTCAAAAATAGGCAATTGCGTGTCTCGTTTCTATTTTTTGTGCAAATTGGTGCTCTAATTCGGTGTGAGTAAAACATTGGTCAAAACGAAACACGGAATTACGTGAATGCCGCCAACCAACTAAAGATTCGAGACAGTCCGTAGGGCGGCTATTTTAACCGTTCGACCCTTTTATGATACAATTTATATATTTCGCTAAAGGTGCGTGCAGATTAAATAACCTGTTTAAAGCTTATGTTAGACAGGTTAGGCCCAACGTTTGTAATATGGAAAGGGGGGGTAGGTTCCAAGTGCAATAGCTTGGCGGCTTTTTTAACCCTGAGAAGCCTCTTGGCTATTAAGTGTTGTAACTTTATTTGTACGAAACAACATGGATTCCAATTTTTTTTAATTAAATTGGGCATGACACAATATAATATAAATAAATAAATAAATAATGCTGGACAATTCACACAGCAAGGTAAGCAAGGTCCCAAGGTAAGCAAAGCTTGTGTTATGGGTACTAGATAACTGATATAATACAATATATTGTTCTGTGTAGATATATTCTCTTTACTCTATATCTGTATGAAACTGAGTGTTCAACTTTAGATTTAATTTTAAAAAAGAACAAACTGTGCCTCTGATCTTTCAATTCATTAATGTTTAAAACTTGTGGTATACAAGTTTTAAACATTAATGAATTGAAAGATGTTACCTACTTAATCTGCACGCACCACGCTATAATTTTATCATAAAGGGGCTCTTCAATCACAGATGTATTAAAATTCCTTATCTGAACATCGAAGTACCTCGTTTATTAAACAAACAAAGCCGCATGAGTTGAGTTGTTTAAACAGCTTTTCTAATTATGAAGTTTTATTAGGGCACTGAACTTTTATTATAAGGTTCACACGCACTTAATTAATGTGGTGTAGCAGGAATTTTCAGGGTAAGGCTCCATTGGGACGATATTTCTTCGGAGAGGATTAACAAAATAGGTATAATTTGATCGTTTTAAAAAAAACTAAGAACAGACTTTAAATTTCTTGATATTTAAGCTGTTTTTTATGTTTAGTGGGAGAAATACTAATCCCTAGGGAATAATTTTATGGGACCACCTCACCTCAACAGCACGGACCATGCTGGACGCAGGCCTCCTGATAAGCGCCTTACTGGCTTTTATCTCATGGGGGTAATGCCCATAATCCCTACGCTGGGCATGCGGGTTGGGGATCGCAGTTCGGTGATAGAATTGTTCTGCAGGGGGCGTTGCTGCCGGCCGCTGGTGGATATCTCTTAGTCGTCTCTTACGACACCCGCGGGAAGAGTTGGGGTGGTGCAAATTCTAGGCCGGCACCACACAGCTTTATCTACATATACAATAGCGAAAGAATTTTCATAATCGGTCCATAACTCACTGAGAAATCGAGGAACATACATCGTATACATACCTACATACATACGAATTGTGCATATAGGCTACTTGAAAATCGCGTGCGAAGCCGCGGGCAGAAGCAAGTTTATAAAATTAATGTGTTTTTACCGAGCCAGGAAATGAACCCGCAAATTACATTACATCACTCTCGTCCACTCAGGCACAAAGGTCTTTTAATTAATTTTAACATGACATCCTGTTCACAACAAAAGCTTTCGGGGCATTGTATAGATTTAAATTAAAATTTCTCAAAATAAAATGTCTCTGCAGAAAATTTGTTGTCACATCCATAGGTATTGTATTTTATATATACTGAAGGACACACGGCTGCCACTGGAGTTGGTATGATTTTTAGGTTCTGGTACCTAAACCAGGCAAATCAAGTCAAGTGGTTGGGTGAGCTTTCGGACTCATACAGGCAGGAGTGCGGGGTGCGGCAGGGGGGGCTCAGCTCGCCCTCGCTTTTCTGCCTGTATGTAAACGCCCTGATCGAGGGACTTAGCAGCATGCCTGTCGGGTGCCATGCGGGGTCTGCGTGAATAACCTCAGCTACGCCGATGACATGGTGCTGCTGGCTCCCTCGATCAGCGCTCTCCGAAAGCTGCTAGGTGTATGTGAGTCGTATGCTGTGACACAGGGACTCCAGTACAATACCAGGTAGTCAGAATTCATGGTCTTCATTGCGGGCACCAAAAGGCCGATTTTTGTACCGCCAGTTAAGTTAAATGGCTTGGAACTTCAAAGGGTGCGGAAGTTTAAGTACTTAGGCCATATTGTCACTGAAGACCTGAAGGATGATGCAGATATGGAGAGGGAACGCAGAGCGTTGTCCGTCAGGGCGAATATGCTGGCCCGCAGATTCGCACGATGATGTACAGATGCTGTGAAAATCACACTGTTCAAAGCATTCTGTACATCTTTGTATGCAGCGAGTTTTTGGGTCAGCTATACCTTAAAGGCGTACAATGCTTTGCGTATCCAGTATAATACGCATTTAGGTTGCTGTTGCGGCTGCCGCGGTTCTGCAGCGCCTCAGGTATGTTCGCCGAGGCTCGTACCGACTCTTTCGATGCAATATGGCGTAAAAAGACAACCTCACTGCTCAGCAGAACCCGCGGGAGCAGCAACAGTATTCTGAATGCGATATCTATCAAATTTGAACAGGGATTTTGTCCTCTGATGTAGGGAATACATCAGAGGACAAAATCCCTGTTTAATATTAAGTACTTTAGTACTTAATATGATAACAGGGATTTTGTCCTATTTTGTTCTATTTTGTTAGTACATTTAGGGCTAGAGGTTTACCTCTAGTCCTAAGTAAGACTAACAAAATTTTTATTTATTTATTCTATTATTTAGAACTCTATTGCATGATAAATGAATTTGTTGCATAACTAGGTGGTAACATTACATTGGTCATAAATCATATTTTATTTGTATCTCTAGTCTGCCATGGTCAGGTTTACAATATTGTTGTGTAGAAAATAGTTGCAGTAACACAGAGTTGATTTTCTTCTCATTTACTTTACGGCACTAACATTTATTTTATGTTACAAACATGTAAGATAAAACCTGTGGATAAAACCATTTTAGAGTACCTGTGCTCTGAAGTTTTCCTTTAGAGACTTTTCTTATCACACTGGCGATTTCAAAGCGTGATGGTATGGCGATGAAGTAAATGGACAGATGAAAACAGCTAAGGTTTAAAAACTTTCTAGAGAACATGGTTCACTCGGATGTGTATGAACAAAAATCTTATTATTAATTATTGCCGAATTTCAAACTAACTTATATGCAACATAATTTACTTTTCAAAAGCTTTTATTTAACTTGCAATGTATGTACGAGTAACTATGTTGTAGCAGATATCTTCAACCGATTGAGGTGAAATTATTTATACACTTAAATAGTTTGGATGACAATTCATAAACAAACCTTGTTTTTTAAAAAGGTTTTTAAATTATCAAAACTTATTTACTAGTTATATACGATATTAACTATCGTAGTTTAACGAATTCATTACCGCATTCACCTTGAAGATGTCCCTCGTTAAGGGATGAAACGTTGGTGTTCTTCCAATATAGTTTACCTTTATAATTAGAACAATAATATTAAATAAATAATGCTGGACAATTCACACAGCATCCCCAAGCTAAGCAGAGCTTGTGATATGGGTAGGTACTAAATTACTAATATACATAATACAATACACTACATAGATAGATATTTTTTATAAAACATTGAAAACATCCAGAACACCCTGAACAAGTTAATTTCAAATTAATTGGGATGGATTTCTAGATTTACTACCTACTGTGTGTTATAATTAGACTACAAAATTGTTTTAGAAGGGATATTTTGGAACATTCCTAGAATAACATAACTGGAGTTCGTGGCTAATAACCATAGTTTTATAGCTCGGTGAATTCACCGCAATTTGTACTCGTATCTCTAATTAGGGACTTCCACGAAGTCACCAACCATTCCTGGAAAAGGGGAACCTTTTTGGTGGAATTCATTTTGCATACAAAATTTCATGGTATATTGTTTAAAATGTTTTTTTAATATTCCCCCAGGATAACGAAAAGTTTTTGAGTATCTACTTATTGAATAGTTTACGTTACACTATTTTTATATCCTATCAAAATATACTTTCTAAAGTTTGTTGATTGTAACACGAGCCATAAATGCTACCTAATCTTACTTACTTAGTCTATAAAAAAATCTAGTACACCCAACTTAGGCCACCTTTTATCATCATCAGCGTATAGGTAAATAAGGGCGTCTGAGAAAAACTTTTACTCCGATTTGACAGCATTTGTACGTGAAAATATCGTCAAATCACCATTGAAGTAGTAATTAAGTACTAGACAGCTAAAAACCAACTTTGAAAAATTTCAAACGAGAACCTATTACGAATCTATAGACGAACAGAAAAATCCACACGAAGGCCGCTAATTTCAAAGTCTTAGGTCCAATTTCACCGTTGCAATTGAATGCGATCAACATTATGATAAACTCAGTTTAGCGCTCGCAAAGGAGTTCATCCGGCTCAAAAAGAACTTAGTTAAACAAACGGTGAAATTGGACCTAAGTCTACTCACCCCTGAGTGCAAGATAAGACCTAAATAAGATGTAGTCCGATCGAGATAAAAAGCGTCTACTTACTAGGAAAAACCCTCTAAGTAACTGCCTCAGGCCACTGCTGTAGTGACAGCAAGCTAATCTCTTGGAATATTCTAGAGATAAATAAATTAGAAATAAGGAAAATCAGGCATGAGAACGACTTGTTTGTCTTTTGCGTTTGCTGTTTTTGTTGAAAGCGAACGCAAAAGGAATCATTCTGGATTAGAGTTTAGCTAAAAAGGAATTCATTACAAATCCATCATCATCATCAGCCTATATTAGTCCACTGCTGGACATAGGCCTTCCCTAATGAGCGTCATAGCGCCCTGTCTTCAGCTTGCCGAATCCAGCATCTGCCTGCAGTCTTTCGCAGATCGTCATCCCACCTGGCCGGAGGGCTTCCTACACTACGTTTGCCGAGTCGCGTTCTCCACTCAAGAACACGTTTACCCCAGCGGTTGTCGGTTCTTCGCGAGATATGGCCGGCCCACAAATCCATTTCAGCCTATATTAGTCCACTGCTGGACATATGCCTTCCCTAATGCCCAATCCTCAAGCTTGCCGCATCCAGCATCTGTCTGCAGTTTTTTTGCAGAATTTTCTGTTCGCCTGGCCTGGTTCTTTGCGAGATATGGCCGGCCACTGCCACTTCAGCTTGGTAATTCTATTTACTGCAAATGATTGATGCCAATCAAAATGGGTGAAAGAAATGATCATGTTAAGGACCTAGTCCATCTCTACCAATCATTTATTTCGCCCATTTGATTTGGGTCAAGGATGAGATGGCGTGAAGAGCTTGACACGTACCTCACCTACCATCGTGGCCTGTTTCTGCGTTGTATTACAAGAAGAAGAAGGAAAAATATGCATTTGTCAGCACTGAAATAGTAACGGTTAGGTATCACAAAAATAATAGCTTCTTACGTTAGTTAGTATAGTGATTAATATAACTAAAACAACATTACACTAAATATCTTAATTGAAATAGAAAGTGATTATTTTATACTAATTAGAACTTTTGTCGCCTGATACACAGGATTACCTAGCTCAGGCTAAATTATTATACATAGATATATTTATTCGTTTTGTGCACTTATGTATTGTCTATTTACGCGTTTCTTTTAATATTTTATTCGAGTCGACAGATTAACATCATTATTTTAAAACGAATGCAATAAATATTTCATAGGCTCTGTGCCTATAAAATATTTATTGCATTATATCATACAGTCAAAGTAAATGAACGCATAGACAGAGTATAGATACCTCTCATCCTCTTTTCAGTTTATCTTACGATAGACACTTGCCAATAAACAAATCAATACATTTTTCCTACGATCCTGAAGATCCTTCCTCCTTTTCAATCCAACGTCGAGAGATGACATTTTGACATTCGCTATAGAATCACAGTCACCCAATAAGGCAACGTATGGCAACACACATCTAAAAGCTTTTATAGACCGCCATTCACGTTCAGTGGGCAAGAAACATCGGCAAATGTGTGTGACGAGTAATTCATTTTGTAAACCCATTGAATATTGAATGGGCTTTTTTCAGTGGCGTCCCTTCCGGAGAAAGTCGTGGTTTACGACTAATACAATTTCTCTTATTTTGTTGATAAGTTTTTTCGTAGAGGTATTAAGAGCTTTATGAAATACCATTATCTAATCTGCTCAAGGCTATCATCATCAGCCCGTATAAGTCCACTGCTGAACATAGGCCTCCCCAAACGACGCCACTTCACCCCGAGTGCGTACGGTACGGACTCTAAAAGGATCTAATTTACGTCAAAAACGTTCAGAATCAAAATCAAAAACTCTTTATGTCGATAGATACAATAAATTTACACTTAGAAAAGGTTAAGTTTCAGTATTCAGAAATAAAATAAAATTAATAAAATTAAACAACACAGTGATTAAAAATTACCTGTATTAGACGTAATTATGTAAATATCTGCAAATTAATTATAACTTCAGTGATCTCAAGAGCGAAGTTTCGAACTCGATGTGTTGATTTAATTGAATATTCATTCAATGAGGGTGGTAGCTTAATTTTGTTCGCGAGTGTTCACCGGGTTTTGCTTTTCTGTGTTGACTCAAGGGGCGAACCTAGCTGGTTTGGTTGTTAAACTAGGCTAGGCCTAGTTTAACACAGTACTCACGAGGCACCCGTGGTAAAAAACGTCAAATTCAAAAAAATCTAAATTTTTGCTTTGGTTCCTAGAATGTGAAAACACAATTGAGAAAAAAATATAGTAAAATCATGAAAGTGCACTGATTCGCACATACTTAACTTGGTCGAGATCTCAGGTGCCCTGTTGGCCAAGCACGGAGATTATTCTCTAGGGTAGAATAGACATTATCGACATTGCACCACCATACATTGCGTACCGTTATAGAAGTAAAAGGAATGACTTTCAAACAATTTACGCATTCGATGACAAAGTGACGTAATTTTTCTCTATTCTACCCTAGACAACAATCCCCGTGCTTGCCCTGCTGTGGTCTATTGAATTTATGTTTTGTTTGTATATGTTATGTTTTGATTCGTAGATTATTAGTACATTTTACTAATTATTTGGTTTCTTGAACCAGTTTTTTTATAGGTTTCATAGTTTTTTGTAATAAACCAATAACTTGATTTTTGCGTTTACGCCGTTCCAAAAACGTATGCTTTGTCCCACTCTATGAACGTGAAATCCTATGCCTATGATTTTCACAAAATGGCGTGCATTGCGCCCTCATAATTTGTTTTCATGGGTTATTTCGCTGTGGAATATATCTCTTGAGTATTTGTTAGTTTCTACTATAAGTAACAATAACACTGATGGTGTTCTAACAAAGGGATTATTCCAGACTTCCCCCTTAAAATCCCCCTTAAGGGGGAAAACTGGATTTCAAAAAAAATTATTCCAGTTTTTCCCCTTTGAAGATTATTTTCAATCCATTTTTTGAAGTCATATTTCCCCCTTGAAAATCCCCTTTAACGGGGAAAACTGGAATTCATTTTTTTGATGTCCAGTTTTCCTCCTTATGAGGGATTTGTCAAGGGGAAAACTGGAATAACCCTAAAAAAGTACCTAACTTGACTAACGTCCACTGCGGAACGTACCCACTACTTGACCCATTTTATTTATTTATCTACGTTTCCCCAGAGGATATTGACGTAACGAAAACCTAAGCCTTTAATTAAGCAATGAATAAATAAAAATAATTGCTTAAGCATTAATTTCATTTGAGATGGCTAAGTGACGTTTAACCAACCGGCAAAGGCAGTTAATTGAAAGAATCGCTGTTTCAAAATCGGCTTAGTCATTATATAAACTCAAAGAATTAGCAACTTGAAGTGGCAGTGGGCCGGCCATATCTCGCGAAGAACTGACCACCGCTGGGGTAAACGTGTTCTTGAGTGAACTTGAAACCACGACTTGGCAAACGTAGTGTAGGACGCCCTCCGGCCAGGTGGGATGACGATCTGCGAAAGACTGCAGGCAGATGCTGGATGCGGCAAGCTGAAGACAAGGCGCTATGGGCTCATTAGGACTAATATAGGCTGATGATGATGATGATAATTCCACAAACGGGGATTCTAGGATCTAGCGGCGACATTACATAGGTACATAAATTGTCAATGGGATGGACTGTGTAAGGATGACATACATATGTAAGAAAAGAGTGAGTGCTAAGATGACGACTGATAGATGCGAATGGAAGAAGAAAACCAATTGTGCCGACCCCACCTGAATGAGGATGATACAGTGAAATTTAACTCAGGCTTACTACAAAATATCAGATTATCTAGCTAGAGGATAAAAAAGCTTGGAACAAGTTTTGCTCCAGCTCGACAATAAAAGCCTTAAAAAGGTAAAGGTTTCGTGTTCGCTTCTTTAACTTAAAGTGATCACTTTATTTCCTAGTTTTACTAAGTAGAATTTTTTACTTCTTTAATTTGAATTTTGTGACGTATCCAAGAATCCTGTGAGGTCTAAAGAAAATAAAACACTTCGATATTTTTGATTATCTTTAACTTAAATTTAAATGCTATGTTTGCTATTTTGCTTAAAGCTACCTATGTGTGTAAGATTGGTGTAGCGAGTAGCGCTGTACTTAACACCGTGGCACCGCTGAAAACCAGCGCTGCTATGGCCCTTGTGCCATAGCAGCACGTAGCTGAGCCGATGACCTTTTTGTGTTATATAAAGTATAATAAAAATAAAAATAGTATAAGTATGGTAAAAAAAAAAACTCAGGCTTACTACAAAATATCAGATTATCTAGAGGATAAAAAAGCTTGGAACAAGTTTTGCTCCAGCTCGACAATAAAAGCCTTAAAATGGTAAAGGTTTCGTGTTCGCTTCTTTAACTTTACCTTATAAAGATTGAAGTGAAAAAATTAAAGTGATCACTTTATTTCCTAGTTTTACTAAGTATAATATTGTATCATTTTTACTTCTTTAATTTGAATTTTGTGACGTATCCAAGAGTCCTGTGAGGTCTAAAGGAAATAAGAATAAAACACCTCGATATTTTTGATTATCTTTAACTTAAATTAAATAAGAGTAAAGTTATTTATGCTCTGTTTGTTATTTTGCTTAACGCTTATGTGTGTAATATTGGTGTAGCGAGTAGCGCTGTACTTAACACTCTGGCACCGCTGAAAACCAGCGCTGCTATGGCCCTTGTGCCATAGCAGCATTAAGCTGAGCTGGTGACCTTTTTGTGTTATATAAAGTTTAATAAAAATAAAAATAGTTCCCCTTCGAGACCCTAGATCCGCGGGATACCGAGGCTCTTTAATAAAATGTTTGAGCGTCTGGTCGAAGCGACGCGTGACCCGAGAGCTGGTGAGTATCTGGCGCAGCGCATCAACATTGCCATACAGCGGGGCAATGCAGCCAGCGTCCTATGGACGCTTCCGACTGGTATTGCTATGGATCAGGTGAGCTACCTGTAAGTAGATTGTTTGCAACAGTCTGCAGTTAGCTCAATTGTTTGAACTGTAAATACTACACTTGCGAGCTTTAAACTGGAATCGCTTCAAGGGTTGTTCAAGACTAATTTTTACAATTTCTTTGCAGTGAACTATGAGTTAAGTTATGTTTTCCCTTACGCAGGATTTATTGGCGATTATAAATTTTGATTTAATGCACGATAATGTCCGCTGCCACACCGCAGCAGTGACTAGACAGTACCGACAGACGTCTTCCATGTCGGCATTCCCACACTAGACTGGCCAGCCCTTATTCCTGACTTGAACCCAATCTATGTGGGACGAGCTAAAACAGTGGATACGAGGGAGAAATCCAGCTCATCCAGCTCCGGCGCCGATAGATGCAACCTATTGCAATAATTCCCAAAATTTAGGTAGCCAATATAATTAATTTTAAATCTTCTTGATATCACTTGAAAGGTAACAAAATTACCTTTCAAATGATATACCACAATCTAATAGTTCATTGTACATAAATTGTAAAAAAAATGTTTTGATCAACTCGCGATGAAAGCGATTCCATTTTAAAGCTCGCAAGTGTAGTTCTAATTTATTCCTATTATTTGACTGTAGTTTAATAAAGTTATAATTATACGTAATGTTAATTATGTCACCATAATAAAGGTCTATTCTATATCAGCATGTTCACCGGAACCCCTGCGCAGGTAGGTATCCTCTCCGATAGGCCTAATTCAGCTAACCACATACAAACAAACAACTAAAACAAGCGCACGGAGGAACTGTTTGCGATCGTGAGTGGATTACCGAACAGTTTTTCGTCGCGTAGTCGACTCCGAAATTAGTTACAGCGGAAAACAAAAACAAGTTCCCGCCTTGATCCTTCTTAGAAGCTTTATGCTTGTTGGACGAAACGCGTGTGGGGCCGACTGAACGAAAGGAGAAAGTTTGAAAACTAAAAATAAATTTAAATTATATAAATATTAAAAATAAATTAGAACTAGTATTTACAATTGAAACAACTGAGCTAACTGCAGACTGTTGCAAACAATCTACAGGTAGCTCAACTGATCCATATTGTACCTTACTTACTTTATTATTATCAACCTTTGTGGTTTTTGTCATCTGCCATAGATGATGATGATGAAAAATTAATATAAGTACATAATATTGAAAAACAGGACTAACCTTAATAATCCGATTTATCACCAAACGCTTTTACCAGGTTATATCTGTAACAAATAAAATGAAAAATTGATTACCTACAAAACATACATTAAACAGTAATTGAATGCAATGCATATTGTTTTTAGTTGCTAAAACCACCTTTCATCAAATATTTTATGTCGAATATTTTTAATTTTTTACATAATTTAGACACGGCATCTACATGATGCCGTGGGTGAAACAATTTATTGGATAACAATCATAATGTAGCAACAAAAGTCTACCTAGGAATAAATAAATAAATAATGCCGGACAATTCACACAGCATTATCTAGCCCCAAGCTAAGCAAAGCTTGTGTTATGGGTACTAGATAACTGTTATATGTACATAATACAATACACTACATAGATAGATATTTTTTATTATACATAGAAAACATCCAGAACACCCTGAACAAATATCTGCAGATCGTACAAACATTTGTCCCGAGGCGGGAATCGAACCCGCAACCTCCTGCGTCGCAGGCGGCATTTCCAACACTAGCATCTAACTCAAGATAGGTAAGAGAACTTCTGGTACCCAGTCATAAGTATTGTAAAAGGAATCTTTCTTCTATGTTAAGGCGAGGATTCCCGAGATGCGATGATTGCGAGTAAGTGAGCAAGACGGTGCGCAGGCAGCCGAGCACGATTTTGTAGGTATTTAGGTGTTTTGAAAAATATTTGTATGGCATATAAAAATATTTTCTAGTGATGCACTGCGTAATTACGTTTGCAATGTTTTGGTATACATTTTGTGCCATTTTATTCATTTTTCTATTCACACTGATCATTCAAAGTTTCATTTAGAGGTAACTTTGTAATTTTTTTCTATCGGGTGAAATATCACCAATCGTGTTTTTGTCTAGTGATGCACTAGGAAATATCCTCAACTATAATATGTATGAATTTCAAAACTATAGGCCTTATAGTTATTGAGGTACGGACAGTTAAAAATCCCGAAATCCGGGAATCCTCGCCAGAATTTACCGAAACCGAACAAAAAAAAGTGAAGTGAAAAGCTCAATCGTTCTACTCTTGATTCATGATAGGAGTAAATAAAGCAAAAAGAGAACACGTTCCAAACACTAACGCGACAATAAAAAGACAGGGAAAATCTGGCTCCGCTCAGAGGCAATTTGGCTATCCTTTGCCAAATCCCCTTTCGTTACGCCAAAGTTTACCCCCTTAAAGGGGGTAAACGTGGTTCGAAGAAGTAAAGGTAGCAAGGTGACAATCTGACAAAGCTAATAGCTCGTGAGCGTGCGACCGAATTCGTACCAAGAGAGTTAAGTTTGGGAGGAAACCAGCCAGGACATTACAAACGCAGTTTTGAGTAGACTTTATGTGACAAAAAAATTATCATATGGTATCCATGCTCAATAAATGGATTGTGTGTATCTTTGCGCCTGTCTATCTGTGCGTCTGTCTTTGGCCCCAAAAAAAATGGATTTTGATTTACTTAGTTTTAAACAGACTTTAAAAAAAGGAGTAGATTCTATGTTCGGCTACTAGTATAGTATTATAATATCTGTGGTTCGGCTGTATTTTTTTTTATTTCGTCGATTTCTGTCTCCGTAATGGACTGATTTTAAAAACAATCAAATTTAGAGATACATTATCATTTTACTATGTATTAAAATCTTTGAAATCGGTTTTGTATTTTTTATTTGCATTTGGTGGCTTTCGTATCACTGTGGCCATGATAGGCCTATTGTGATCGCCACTTGGTGTGTTTAGCCTCGAAGAAGCGGCATTCATAATTCGCCACTAACCCTTGCAGCTGCTAGGAACTGTAGGTTATTTTCAAGGTGAATTTCAAGGTGGTTCTCCTAACTCGTCTTGCTTGCCCAGATGAATGCTACGTTTTTGCATCAGTGCTCCGCATCGGTTGTCATACTGCAAAGTAAAATCGTGCTGAGTTTTAAAATGTTTTTCGATCATAAATCTTTTAATACATCCATCATCTTCTTTCTAGCCTTTGTCGACCAGTAGACTGGTGTAGGCCTCCTTCAAACTCTTCCATTTCCTTCTACTTTGGGCAGTTAATGTCCAGTTGCTGCCCGCTATCTTTTTGATATCGTCCTTCCATATCATTTGTGGCCGTCCCACCGGTCTTTGTTTCCCCCATGGTCTCCACTCCAAGAGCTTCTCTATCCATCATAGTTATTAACAATAGTCTTCAGTTATTCCGTGATCATGGCGCATGGAACTGTGCCGAAATATTGGAAGGCTCAAAATTCAAATTATGGTAAATATCCCGTTGTGAAATGACTTTAGTATTTTAATATACCTTGTCTGATCAAACGTTGACAAATCCTTTCTGAAACTGATATTTACATAAATTCGGGAAATTTACACTATTGATTGGAGACTTACTCACACAACATTTTGAAACAACATTATTCGTTTACAGAGTTTTCCACTACATAAGGCGTATTTTATATCAGTTCTATACGAATCAAAAATACAAACTACTGATGTATGAAGCGGTGTAGGAGTTATATTCCTACCTAGGGGGTTTTAACTCTGGTATCGACACCTCGATATGTCAGTATGTAAATAGGTCTTGCTGGTGAAATTGTAGCCTTGGAGTCGAAATCGACATCGATTACGCAAACCGCACTGTATTATCGACGATCAGACGAGATTTGTTGCACTTGCTACAGTAGGAGAGTTTTTTACGTTGATCTAAAGTTCATCATTTATTCGTTACGATTAACAGCCCATATCGGGTGAACTGAAATGTAAATCTGCGGATATTTCTATGAAATTAAAAAAAACGACACGCTTGTACTATTATTGCCGCCCATTGGCTGCATTCTGGGCCCAAATTCTGCTAGCCAATCTATTTGACAATGGTATCGTCACAGAATCGTCCATAGATTGTTGAAGAAATTTAGTGGAATAAGGGCCTGAATACGCGAGAAAAAGAAAAAAAAACCAGTGATCAACTCGTATGCTATACCTACGTATTTCTAACTATTGGAGCGAGTCGAAATAATCACCGTGTTTTTACAGGTTTTCACAGTAGTAAAAATACTAGAAAAAAATATAGGAGTTGTCGAAAGCAAACACACTGAAATATGTTTTTCAATTTTCCTACCATTTCTATTTTCACGTCAGCTCACGTTTAGCTTGACAATAAATTTTGCCACAATTTTAGGGAAATCTCGACACAAAGCGTGTCGCACTTGATTGTAGTACCGTAATAGCGTCTCTAGGGACGGATTCGTGTAAGTGTTGTTGTTCTCTGTAAATGTTTACGGTTATCTCTGCAGCAAGACCTTGTATAAAATTATATTTTATGTCCTGACCCTTGAGGTTTCTTTTCATCTGAACACTACGCCTGTGTTGTTCATATTTTATCACGTACGTAATCCAAAGTGTTCTTCATGAAAAACCTTTTCAAGCCGTGCTGAAGTGCCTGGGTCGGGAAATATTAAGTTGATAGGCTTGCCCAACACTTACTTCATATCATTCGAGGCTAAGTCTGTCGTTTCCTTTTAGTCACGAGGGTTTTGCATCACCTTTAGCCCTAAACATACAAACTCCGTGAACTAGACTGCTCGAAACTGGAAATTTCTGGAGAAACCTTGTGTCAGTATGGGTTGATAAGACACAGACGGGATTAAGTAGAAGGTGTGTAATCAAGCAATTGTTAAATAAATATGCAAATTTTTATCAACTCTAGATTTTCATCCATGGCTGGGCTTCAAACCACCACTTCAGATAAATTGAAGATGGTTTCCGCTACGCCATCACCCTCTATTTTATAGAACCAACAAATTATTTAATGGAGAATACTCTGTGTTCAATGGACTACCAAACGACTTAATTTACAAACATGAAACGCTCACTATATATGACTGTGGTGAAAAATTTACACTCGCTTTAACAACGTAGTAAAATACATAGCTTTACACCGAAATACTGGTAGTTAACAGCAACAATAGAATGCATCCCTTTGAAAAGAGGAAAGTTACCAACAAAATACAGTGTAATTAACTTACGTAGCATGCTAGTATATTCTTTGGAATAGTAATACGCTACGGGGAGGTCATGAAAACCAAAAAAGTTATCTACACTACGATATACACATAGTTTAGAGGTGCACGTAGAAAGCTATCTCCAGAACCACTTAACCGATTTACTAATACTTTCTTAAATAAAAAGTATTTTTTCCTGAGCACGTAAAACTAAGTCTATAGTGTAGACTACGATTTATCCAGGAACGTGCGCGAAGCCGAGAGGAGAGGCTAGTTCATAGGCAAAGAAGTAACGTAGTAAAACTACTTGTGACAACTAAATGATTTACTTACGTACTTACTAACTATCAATCACCTGATTCACAAATTAAAATTAAAATTAGAGCCACCGACTGATTTGCTATAACATACCAAAGGGTGTCCAGATTCTAGAGTTGGTTGATAGAGATCATACCCAAAAAAACTCATAAAAGAAGAATAAGTAAATATTTTTCTTGTAGCACCCACACAAAACAGAAAGCAGTGAGGGAAAAGTCAAGAAACGATAATAAAAAACTATAAGCCTAAAAATAATTAAACCCTTCATGTAGAGTCATAAGGGTGAAATTCCATATTCTGAACATCGTTGCAGATCTTAACAGAAGCTCTTTCAATATTGTACCATACACAATGTTACTCTGCCATAGCATTATTACAAGGAGGTCAGAAAATGTTTGCAATTACGACGTTAGGGTACTCAAAAGTTAATTGGGAAGAGGATAACGTAGCGAATCGTGAAATAAACAAGGGTTTTACTCAGAAATATTTAACAGAAACAACGTCTTTGCACTGAAATGAAACATTGTAATACTTTTTTTATAAATTGAAATTTTATTGATTAGTTCAAACCAAACATATAGAAATGGTTAAATAATTCAAGTAGCAATAAATTTGAGGAAGAAAAAATTAATTTAAAAATAAGTCTCGCAAATCCATACCAATATTATTGATTTACAACCTTACCATCTGCCAAGGACATTCGTAAGGGCTGGTGCAGCTGATATGCCGGAGGATCTCAAAAGGCTCAAATATACAGGTCTCGACAGA
Source organism: Eupithecia subfuscata (assembly GCA_963564075.1). Lineage (NCBI taxonomy): Eukaryota > Metazoa > Arthropoda > Insecta > Lepidoptera > Geometridae > Eupithecia > Eupithecia subfuscata. The sequence continues at coordinate 4,247,665 of OY751105.1, forward strand.
GCATACGCCTTTTCTTCCTTTGGAATACTTAAAATTTTCTATTTATTAATCCGTCAACAGGGCCACTGGCGGTCCCGCGCTATTTTAGGAATGTTCGCCTTTCAAACAGTGTGCAAAAGGAACAGACTCCATCCGAACAATTGTGAGAATAACTCTGTTTGTAATTTTTTTTACGGCTGAACGGATCTTAATGTTTAGAAAGGAGATAGAATCGGAGGGGCTACGTGTGAAGCCCCGGGCAGAGGCAAGTTCACCATCAATAATTCCCAAAATTTTAAAGTGGATTTAGTATTAGTGGTATTTCATTAGAAGGGACGTGATCTCAGCCATCATTAGGAAGATATTTATTGATCCTCTCTGACCTAGGACCGGAACGTGATGGAATCCCCGAGGGAATGCCGTTTAGTCGGGACATGATCGTTTCGCGGGGATAATATAATAATACAGCAGCTTTGCCCTTGTCCTAGGCCCTAGGCTTTGTAATGGAATATATTGTAGGCCCAATGATCCGTAAAAGCTCAACGGGATGACGATGTCCCAGCTTGTTGACTTAACAGGGAAGTTCCCGGAATTTCAGGGAAAAGTCTGCAGGTTCGGGTTAATTTATAAGATTTTATGTAAAATTTCAAATTTTTTTTGAGGTTTCCTGATTCTCAGTTAAGTATTGAATTTTAAATAATACATTTCATGACACAGCGGAGTGTGTCCGCATTATGCATGCAGCCCAGCATCTTGGTGACGCTTTCGATTGGTAGTTTCTGACTGAAAACTAGCGCACCTTCACAAATTACACTAGTTTTTTATGTCAGAACTCAAAGCATCATCTCAGAACACCAAACTGAGTCAGGATTCAGGAGTCAGGACCTGTTAGACCTACACACGCTTCTGTGTGCGAGTGGGCTACTTAGCACCAATCCAATGCTTAGTTGTTTTGAGTCTTGTCTATGTGTTATCTAGTACTCAACCTCAACCTCAACAACGTATATTGGTCCACTGCTGAACGCAGGCCTCCCCCAGTTAAACACCTTACTGGATTTTATCGTATGGGGGGAATGCCCATAGCCCCCACGTCCCTATGCGGGTTGGGAATCGCATATTGGTGGTAGAATTGTTTTGCAGGGGGCGCTGCTGCTCGTCCCCGGTGCATATCCCTTAGTGTTACGACACTCGCGGGAAGAGTTGGGGTGGTGCAAATTCTAAGTCGGCACCTTTCTTTCTTTCTTTGGTAGGTATTGATTTGTATCAGTTCAGCTAACTCATATTTGAAACAGTGTGCAGATAGCTCAGCCGCTTCATGAGTATTTTCATCTATTACTTGTAATTTTCTTCGTCAGTAAATTATTATTTTCAAATAATATTAACATACCTATTTTAAAATATTTGACAAATTTCCACAGCACGACAGTTCGGGTAATCGGCACCTAGAAAACCCTACCTGATCGTTACAAGTTTGGATATTCATTATTACTTAAATTCATAAGCGGTAATTCGGATAGTTTGCTTGCATATCTTGTCAAAGTTTAAAAATCCATATCTACTAGATCTCTCGTTTATTTTCTGTGTTTGGTAAATTATTTCACAAAGACCACTGTAAAGACACTAATCAACTAATGATACCCAAGGCCGATTGATTTCGGAAGATGGTAATTACTCGATCAACATCTAGTGTAGTGGCCTGTTTACAACATTCAAGGTTACAGCGAATTCACACAGAGGTCTGTTTTACTGGATAGGTTTATTAAAGGTAAGTATACGTATTTTTCGTAAATGGCGTTTGTGTTTGGATAAAAATTAGAAGGTTATTCTGGAATCCACATACTTACCATCAAAGTAAACAGAGCTTGTGTTATGTATATATTAATGTGTTATCTAGATAACTGATTTACTAAAAAAACAATATTTATTTTGTATTACACATAGAAAACACCCAGACCTGCAGGCTTATTACGCTTAATAAGTGTATCCATGGATGGTAATTCGTTAATATCAAATTCCAATAAATAAGATAAACAATGGATGATTGCCAGTCCCAGACAAATCTGATGCCCATAAATGATAATGATTTTCTTTTTTTTTTACAAGTTAAAGTAGGTTAGATTTAATATATCTATATAGAAAATATTTTTATATAAATTTACATTATACAAAATATTTTTATAGAAAATTTGAATCAGAAATAAATGAGTAATGCCAGTGGATTGAAAGGCCATTCTCATTCCCCAAGTGTCAAAGGAAAGCTAGAGGCAACTTCCGAAAATCTACCCCGACATATTTGTCTTGTTTCCAGCTAAATTGCACTGTTCAAGATGTCCAGCATTATTTGCATCTTTAGCTTGAATAAACAACGCTAAATAACTCGTGACACTGTAAATTCCTCAGGCAAATTTCAGCTAGCTTAATTTACTTAAGAAGATACCTACTCAGCTGGAGTACTACCATTAATCAAACTAATGGATTAGTAGTTTAAGAGTAAAGAAGCTGTTCTAGACAAAGTAAAGGTAATAATATAACCCTTTTTAAGAATTGTGTAAGAGATAAAAGCAAAGGGTTTTTAAATAAACACGACCATTTATTTACGTTTGGTAGAAAAGTCTGCACTTTGAACGAATAAACCATTCGGTTATTAACAAAGAAAATTGCAACTAATAAATACAAACAAATTAGAACCATTTGTATTTACTATTGAAACAGTTGAGCTAACTGCAGACTGTAGCAAACTGTCTAGAGGTAGCTCAACTAATTAGTGAAGTATGTGAAACTATTCTAATGTTCAAGACCTTGTATTAAGACCATATTTCCTGCAATAAATGAAATGAAATGATAGTATGAATGCTCTAGAATGCATGAATGCTCCAGAATGACCATCAACAGGGAGAGATGGCGATATATCGTGAGGCGAGCAATATCAGCCTATACAACAAAAGACTCGTCATGACGACCAGGACCGTTCTGCCAAGAACGCTACGAATGAGAAGAAGAAGAGTATTGGGTATTGTACGATTGAAACAATTAAATTAAAAAGGCTTTAGACCTTGTTATTGATTCGGATATCGTCAATCCAATCACATATTACATTATTGGTATGTTTTTACGTAGGTTTGTTTCTTCAACGGACACTGATACTATCGCATTTATCGTATAAGTATAGAGTAATGGATATTCCAGTTACTAGAAACTAACAGACTAAGGTATTGAACTAGACTACGGTCCCATAGTCTAGTTCAATAACTGAGTCTGTTAGTTTCAAAGCGGATTCGGAATATGAATGTGGGCACTGAATGACTTGCAAATTTTTCAATATGAATTTATGTTCCGAGCTTGTTAGGCCAAATCTTCAGATCCAGGTCCAGACCAGTGTGAGACCAATGACAGACCAATCCGAATCCAGCCTCGACCAAATTTAGCAAAAATACTGCGTCTAACTACTTTGTTGAATCGGAAGAAACGTTTTCTTCCAGTTTTCCCCTCTAAAAATTCTCCATTAAAACTGGACTCTAATGTAAACGTATTAGTCCACTGGTGAAAAGATCACTAGGACACTTATGTGAAATAATTCAATTGCATTAAAAAAAAAAATAACTTCGTAATAAGCGACTACGAATCTTCTTTGAATTGAATCTTAGTTGACAACGTTATTGACTCGATTTCAGCAGTTGGACCGATATTTCAGTGTCTATCTCTCTCACTTGTAAGCATAACTGGGTAACACCAGTTGAAAATAGGGCTCTGAAACACAGACACAAGGCTAGAACCTCTGACTATACGAATCGCGAGACCGTTTTTACATGGGTTTTATGACCTTTTAGTACTTTCTGCTACGGTGGCTGAACAAGAACACCACTTAGCTGATTCTCCATTCTCCTCTGACATCTCGTAGAATTGGTCTAACCAGACGCTAGCGATCCATATAGGCGCATTGCAGGATAACAAAGAAAGCTATCTGTACAGGACCCTCTACCACATTCACTGCGAGTACTGCGAGTGGCAATGGGAGAGTTAAACCATCAATTTTATTCCGATATGCATTTTATGTAGTGTTTTGTCAAGTTGTCGACAGCCCGTCGATTTTGGTGTTTAGAATCCACCAGCACTGAGGTCAGCCTTTTGATGATGACGTCAGCCCCAAAAGCCAATTCAAAATCATTACACTTCCTACCTGAATTCTGATTATAAATAAACCCCAAGTGGATTACACGAGCATAAACGGTTATAAGTTGTGAATATTAGGTTAGTTTAATGGAAAATGGACGCCGTATCGGATTTGCATTTCATATTAGGATTAAGGTATTTCGGAAGTTATCTAGTTGGTTGATGACACCACACATAAGAGCATTATTTATCGCAATCACTGCCATGCCTTTGCGGGGCGACCTTAAACTTACGCGTCCACTGCATCGGAATCGGATCGTACGCAGCGTACGAGGCGTCGGTATTTACAATATGGCGATAGGGTGCTACTGCTTTTGGATTTTGTATTGGCAATAGATGTAGTTATTTACAAAGCTTGAGAATATCCCCGTACTAACGAGGATATTGTTGCAGATGACGTCATCGGCAGAAATTGCGGTCTCTGGCGGCAGATATAAACACAAAGCCACAAATCCTTACGCTCCGATACCGACCCAGTGGACGCGCAGGTACACGTCAATGTGCATCCGTTTGCAATTAAATTGTTAGTTCAATAGAGTACTTAGCTACTTTACAAGACAATAATACTCCGATTTGGAATACCTGCGAAGGTTATCTATTGGGTTCCAATCCGGGTGCGATTTTGATATTTTATACCGGGGTCAAATTACGTGTAGGACCCAGAAGTTTTTTATCTTGATACTTGCAACAACTTAAATAAAATTTCTATCGAATCAAATCCGAACTGTTAAAATCACGCTCTCAAAAGTTTTATTTCAGTTTTTGCGAAAGAATACATGAAAAATTGCACTGAGACAGAAACTCGTTGCGCTTTTACTTTAAAAACGTAAAAATTACACTAAGTGGCATTTTTAAACTGCTTCTTTATACTTACATATAGATTAGATATTCGTTATTAAGTACGCACGCAACCGAAATTACCGGTGTGATTTTAATCAACCAAATTTTGTTTGTTTTAGTAAAATGGCCATAAAACGCCTATAAAATGTAATAAAAGTTAAATTGATAGTTAGTGAACGTAATAACAATGTACTATAATATTTACAATTAATAAAGGGAACCTGTTGAGTAAGCTTAGTATTCGTGGGCGCAATAAAAAAGTAATCAGACCAATATCACAACACAGTATACGATACATTATTAACAAGAAAACTTCAATTATGAGAATAGAAACCACAGAAATGTAAGTATCTAGATATTTATGTGACAGAAACAAATAGGGAGTAGTATTATCAATGAAACAGTTGAGCTAACTACAGACTGTTGCAAGCAATCTAGAGGTATCTGATCCCTAACAATACCAGTCGTAAGCGTCCCCAAGATGCATGCTGCATTGCCCCGCTGTATGATGCGCTGCGCCAGATACTCACCAGCTCGAGAGTCACTAGAATGCGAAAGTTTGGATGTTTAGATGACTCTTTCACCCCTAGCCTTATCCCCTGTCTGTAATTTTCAGCTTCACGCCTAACCTTATCCACTGTCTGCAATTTCCTGCTAGCCTAGCCGCCTTTTCCACTTTCTGCAATTTTGTATAGATGTAGTTCTAGCTGTGAAATAACATGGGATGCTAGTTTAAAATCAAGCGTTTCGTATTTATGCGCCAGAGGCTGGAGGATCAAGTATAGGTATGATCTTGTCACGTTTTGTTTAGCGGGTAAGTCGCCGACGAAGGTCAAAGAGTTAAGCTGAGTTTTGTATGATCTCCGATTAAATTACGATAGGTATACCTAACGTTTTGTGAAATTAGTATGTTGCGTTCCTTCGTTTCCGAGTTCATATTCATATTCCCATTACCTCAACCTCAACAGCCTGTATCGGTCCACTGCTAGACGCAGGCCTCCCCCTGATAAGCGCCTTGTTGGCTTTGTCTCATGGTTTATCTCGGGGTTTGGGGATCGCAGTTCGGTTCTGCAGGGGGCGCTGCTGCCCGCCCTCGGTGGATATCCCTTAGTCGCCTCTTACGACACCCGCGGGAAGAGGTGGTGGTGCAAATTCTAAGCCAGCACCACCATGTTCCCATTAACATGTCATCAACTTTTTAATATAGTAAAAATAAATAAATAATGCTGGATAATACACACAACCTCTTCTAGCCCCAAGCTAAGCAGAGCTTGTGTTATGGGAACTAGATGACTGATACACTTAATACAATACATTACCTACCTAGTGAATTTTTAATATACATAGAAAATACCCAGAACACCTGGAACAAATATTTGCCGATCATACAAACATTTATCCCAAGGCGGGAATCGAACCTGCAACCCTCCTGCGTCGCAGGCTGACCTTAGCCCGCCTCGCCATATCATCGGTAACTTTGTACCTTTGCATTTATTTGACTTTTTTTCTAAGTTTGCAGAGCGAAGTAGCAACCTTCGTGTAGCCTTAAGTGGTAGAAATAAGGATCTCGGATTACAACACATTTTGCGTACAAAGTAAATGTAATTCATATGAGTATCTGATGCGAACCATAAATTTTATTAGCTTGGCTCTCCGGATCTCTTGGCTCCGTGCCATATCGTGCCTAGTTTTTACAGTGCGGATGGTAAAAGGATTTTAATTTTTTTGTCGAAAAGTGCGGTTTTCGCTAAACCATTGGTTGGCGCCAGGTGTGATTATGATTAGAGTTCTTTTTAAAGTTTTATTGTATGATTTTATGGATAAAACAATGGTGATTATCATGGCATCAAGATATGCCATGATAATCCAATATGCCATCATATAAGATACCTAAGAAACAGTACTTAGAAAGGGGAATAGAATCACAAGCATTTATTGTGAAATCAATGAAATTCCAGAAGGAAATAGGTCTTACAGGTTAACTTTTCCCAGAAATTGCGATCTTTTGTCACAGGGATTTTAATAAGAATAATCTCTGAGGATTATTAAATAGTCGACAAATAAAATTTGACAAAAGAGTGAAGCCCTTAAAAGAGTTACTTAATCTAGTGTTAGTGTTTTGTTTAAAATAGGGCATAGTCTAAATGAACGATCATAACTTAAACTCACTAAGACCTGATTGTATTAATGCAATTAATAAAATACTGAAATACTGGAAATTTTGCCGACGGTGTTTAGTTTTGCTTCCGAGATATGAATGTTTTCATTACATCGTAACTTAAGAAGGCCACCATTTACCCCATAAAGTTTCTAAAACCATAGCTTTCCATTAAATGTTACTTATTTACCGCACCAACTTGGCAACGGTACCTACTTGTAATGCAAAATTGCCAAGATACAAGCTACTAAATATTTATAACGTGATATTTATTTCAGTTACTCCTCTATCTCAAATTAAAAATCACGGATTTATAGGATCTGGTCTACATTTAACTTCAGTGACCAATACACGTGCCATGTTTCAACAGATCCTGAATTTCCTGAAATGCTCGACCTTATAATAAGGAACGCAATTGTCTTAACCTGCTGACCGTTCCACTTCTAAAAGTATCATAGAGCTAGGAATAAAAGTCGGATAGAAGTGACGCGCAGATTTAATGCATGATGATGTGAGCGTTGAATTTTGGTATTTACAGTATAACGTCAACGTACAATTCTGTAATAATAATATCACTATCACGTTTAACGAGAGACTTCAAAGTCTTTGGTCTAAAATAAATTATTTCCAAGGCTCAAATACGTTTCAAAGTTTATAGTGTTTTGATATTAAAGTGCAGCAAGAAATCCTGCAAAGAAAAAAAAAAACTCAGCTATCTTAATTTGGCTCAGCTCAGTCCACTTCTTCTTAAGTCTACGGAAGACAATGTACACGTCTCGCCTTGACAATTCCCCAATTAATTGCTAACGATCTGGGCCCTCGTTAAAAGAAATCGGATACTTCCCCGCTAGTTGGGTATCACTTCCATATCCAGTTTTATCCTTCTTGATGGGTAAAGCTGTTGCGTGACTGTTACGAGGTGTTGGCCTTGGGGGTGCTTCGATATAAATGCCACCTTTTGTTCTAGTTTATATGTCTATGTTTTTGTTGCCCAGTGTCGCTAATTTTGTATTTTCCTTTTCTGTTCAACTAAATAACTAGGAACCCGCCCCGGATTAGAAGAGCAGTTTAACGCATTCACAGCCCAGCTTCAAAAGTGCGACTGCGTACAGTAGTGCGTTGTGGGTCATGAAAGTGTTAATAAGAATTTTATAAGATGAATCGAAGAATAGAATAATATTCATGAATTATACATATTATACAAAAATTGTGGTGTATAATATACCTACACCTAAGCGTCTTTTCTGATTAACGCGAAGAGGCGATAGTGGTCCCACTACATATTATAGGAGGCTTTTGACCATAAACTCAGAAGGATGGCAGGATCTCAACATAAAACACAGTTATCGTATATACTTTATGTATTGAAATACTTTTACAATTTAGAGGATGATTTTACTTTAATTTCTTGCAACGGAATTTACATTAAGAACAATTAGGAACAAACGAACTTCTTCTTACAAGTACAAAGTGAAAAATGGTAAAGGTATATCGACAAGCAAAGTAGCAACGTTCGTCTAGCTCTGTGGTTTTCGTGAGAATGGGCTCCGATCGAGCGCGCTGACGCTCGTCGGCTCGTCTCGGCACTCATCGGCTCGTCTCGGGTCGCCAAAACAAGGTGCAGTGCGCGTGACTCAGGCTGCTTGTGCTTCTTGGGGATTTTCCGCTGTATTTTCAACAATAGCAAATGATAATTAATTGTACCTAGTATTTCATAGTTATAATATTAGTTCAAAACACAGGTATTATTAATAAAACTGTAACAGCTCGGCCATTCACTCACTAACGAGTCCCTTCGTTATTGTTAATTAAAAAAAAATATTTTACTTTATTAGCTAGTTCATTATATTAACTAGGTTACATAAACTTGAATCTGTTGCTTGATTCAAGACACTAGCCGCCGCCGGCCATTAAATAAATTTTAATTAGTTGCTCGATCCACGACATTAAAATGTTACTTTCAAAATAATAAAATAAATTAAAATGTTTAAATTAAAATAAATTAAAATGTTTTTTTTTTTGATAATATTGAATCTGTAGCTCGATCTATGACATTGATCGTTACCAGCCATTCATAATGATTGAATCTGTAGCTCGACCCATGACATTGACCGTTACCAGCCATTGATAATATTGAACCTGTAGCTCGATCCATGACATTGATCGTTACCAGCCAGTTATAATATTGAATCTGTAGCTCGACCCATAACTAGATCGTTACCAGCCATTCATAATATTCAATCTGTAGCTCGACCCATGACATTGACCGTTACCTGCCATTGATAATATTGAATTTGTAGCTCGATCCATGACATTGATCGTTACTAGCTATTGATTACGATTTACAGTGAAAGTCCGTTACATTGACTAGCACACTTAATTGAATATTTTTGAGGTTGTCTATGATAGCGATACGAATCTTACATGTACATAACTACACGCTATTTACCATATATGTATATACAATAGTAACTTGATTAAAGCACATACAAGCATCAATATGATATCAGTCCAAAATTGAGAGTTACTACGCGCTTTTGTGTAAAATCTTAACTTGAATATAGCGCATAAAAATAACAATGTGTGGTATCAGTCCAAAATTGATAGTAGTGCTATAACCTAAATTCACGCTTTTGTGTAAAATCAAGATTAAAGCGTAAAACATACAAAGAACAATTTATGTGATGATCAGTTCAAAATTGAAACTGATGGAACAAAGTTACTTACATTTCTTCTGTGTAAGGACTCTGTTTAATATTTATTAATATATCATATAATAATCAAAATCACGGAATATTTATTTATTTCAAACAAAATCCCTCAAAGAACTGAGAAGGCTTCAATTTACAAATAACGCAATAGTAACTACTGCTCCTTTTTTTTTTTTTTTTTAAGAACAAAGCTAGTTTTGATGTCATTTGCCTGTCTCCAAGCAATATACCATAAGACATAATACTATGGCAGTAACTGAAATAAACTTACATAGCTGTATCTTCTTTGGTAATATGTCTAATTGTTCGAACTAAGTCTGCATGCGAAAGCATCATTTTATGGCTTCCATTGAAGACAGGAATCAATAATTATGTAAGTAACTCTAGGAAAACAATGGAATCATAAAGTGAACAATCTCATCTTTTAGCATAATTTTGGTTGAGAATTCTACATTTGGTAACATGAATTGGCGGTGAACCAATCTAGTAAGTATTCGTGAAAGCGAATCATTAACTTCATTGTTATTATACATTGCTGTCATCTCTAAAAATCAATTAAGCAAATAACAAATTATCAGAAATAAAACTACGTCACAAACGTCTTTCTTTAGCAATATTTAAATTTATAACTCTATCAGAAAAGTATGATTATATAAGATCCAGTGTCTTATTGTTAATTCCATAGTGTTTCAATTTCCTAATTAATGTATCATGAATGACAAACAAAAGCCTTACAAAAGGTCACAGTATATACCAATAGCATTTTTTTTTTTTGCTTTACCTCACGCATCAAATATATGCTTTAGTAGTACTATACCAGCATGGGTTGTAGATCTACCCTTGGTGAAACCAAATTAATGTCCATGGAATAGCTTATCGAGATCGAAATGTCATCTTGGTGAGAATATGTTGTTATTTTAGTGTGGAAAGTATTGAAATCGGTCTCTAATTGCGGAATTGCATATGGATCAGTTACCAGATTTATAAACAGGAGACCCTTTTACTATATTTCATGAGATCAGGGAAAACAACTCCCGCGTCGACACAATTATTGAAAATGTACACCAAACAGGGAGCCACTTCCTTAAAGCATCGTACTTTGGTTGAAATACCTCAGAGATCCTCAGTATTTTTGATGTTAACAGATTTAAACCCTTTCCAATAAGTAATCAGTACTTTACATGACTAAAGAGAAAGACCTCCTTACATTTTCAACAATTAGTAAATAGTAATTCAACTGCCGTTGATGCCTAAGAGCAAAAAGACTAGGGAACAACTTTGAATGCAAAAACCGCATAAATTTTTTTTCTTGTAAAGAATTAAATTATTAGTTTTTAACTTCATTCTTCTATTAATGGCTTTGATGTACCAGTTTCGTTATTTGTAAGTCTCCATGTTGATTATACTTTATTATAGGAGTTTATAATAATTATTATTATTATAGTTAAAATGGTAAATTTGGCTTTCTTGGAAACTTTCTTAAACATTTTAGAGCAATTGGTTATAGCTTTATATTCTGGTATATACAAACAAAATACGCAGGATCATGTGTCATAGTCTTTCTAGCACCATAAAGATTATACCGATTATTATAACCTAATCCTACTTTTATATAATACCGGGAGTGGCCCAATCAGTAAACCCGACCCTATTATGTCAGTGTGATAAGTTTGAGTACTGCTTTTTTTTTCTTTGTTTACAACATTCAAGAGATTGGCAAAAAGATCGTTGGGGTCATCAGAACAAGCAATATTGTTGTTAGCTACTTAGTTCAAAATCAAAAATCAATCGCTCTACTTTCAAAATTCTTAATACGGCCCTCTGTGATTGGTCTGAAGGTGTATTTATCGTTCAAACTATATCATGACCATAATTATGACAGCACTATGTCAATATAATATAAGAAAACTTGTTGTGCACTCATGGAAATATCAATCGATTCCCTAAAAATAGTGAAATACGTAATTTGAATACTAGATATAAATATAAACTCCCTGTGCCCACAACTAGGCTACAGAAAATTCAAGTATCTTTTAAAGGCAATGTGTACTTCAACAACAAAACTAGTGAGTTTCAATCTCAAAATTAAGTCAAACAAATTGTCAGAACGTTCCTGTGCAAAAAGGCTTACTACAAAATACCACAATATCTAGAAGATAGAAAAGCTTGGGAAGCCTTTGCTCCAACTCAAAAAAAATAACAAACATAATAAAAACTAACAGGATAAAGGTTTCTTCATCACTTCTTTACTTTAGTATACATACCGAAGCGACAGAAATCAAAAAGATCACTTTGTTACGGTGTCAATGGTTAATTTTATAATTTGATTAAGCGTACATTTATTGCATTTTATTAAATTATATAGTTTTTTTTTTGTTTGATTTGTTTTGCCAATGACGCGACAGTAGTAGTTACCTAAACGTACAGATTGTATTGTACAAAAATGAAATAAATAAATTATTAAAATTGACATGACTAAACTTGTGTAATTTTAAAATTACAAAAATTAAATCAATAAATTTGTACCTAAAATATCAATCAATTAATGTAAGATGTTGTGTTGAATCATGTATTTTCTTAGGTATTAAACTTGACGAACATCCTAATTGGAAGCCGGATGTTGACTATATTTTAGTAGCAATCATAGATTTGTTTTACCTTGAAGATTAATATTAATAGTTAATTAGGAAAACTGTGTCACAAACAGCAGCACTTGCTGTCTATCATGAATAATATTATTTGTCTTCTGCGTTGCTCTATGGGTCACCATTGCGAGGTAATTCGGCGGAGTTACTCAGAGCCTGCATTTTTTTGAGACTTTTCGTATCAAAAAAATGCACGCGTGTTCTTTGCGGAGCCTGGTTACTTGATAGCATAAACCACTTAAAGAAAACTTAGTTCTTCACTTGCCACTTATGTACCTACACTATAGAGGTAGAAATCTGCATATTCGTTAAACAATACTTACATTATTTCAAAAGAAGTGAAGTTTATCCAGGCATACTAGACATATAAATAAGATATTATATTCCAAATCACCATTCTAAGTTTTCATGGCATTTCAGACATCTATTACGTTACCAAAGGAATTTAAGGACTTGCCAATGACTATGTTTAAAAATAGACAAAATAAAATAATAACCGAGTCATTGTTTCATAGCCTGGTAGAATATTTTGATTTTGCGCAGACAATACATTTTAAATGCATTTTCTAAATCATTATTTTTATTAAGTAGGTATATAAATAAATAGATAAATAATGCTGGACAATCCACACAGCATCATCTAGCCCCTAGCTAAGCAGAGCTTGTGTTATAAATTAATATTCTCATACCAGTCCAAAACTACTGATAGTATTGCATTGATACCGCTGCTGATAAATTTAAGAGCACTGCAACACTTGACATGTCTTCTAAAAATACATTTAAATGATTCTATTCTAGGTAGGTATTACTAAAATTAACACTGACCATACTGGTCCGATTTGAAATGCTTGATTACTGCTTTGTTGGTAGAAGATTGACTGCGGTAAATATTGTCTAAACAAGGTGTTAAATGTTAGGATAACCGTAGTACCATAGTACGTCCATTAAAAAGATGTTGTAAAATAAACATTTGAATAATTGATTTTGGGCAACCGGCAATTTCATGGCCCAGTGGTTTGTAGTTTGAGCAAAACAATTTCAGTCTCGGACAATAAATAAATTAATAATGCTGGACACTTCACACAACATTATCTAGCCCCAAGTTAAGCAGAGCTTGTGTTATGGGTACTAGATAACTGATATACTTAATACAATATTCGACATACATACTACATAGATAGATATTTTTTTTTATTATACATAGAAAACATCCAGAACGCTCGGGACAAATGTCTGCAGATCGTACAAAGATTTGTCCCGAGGCGGGAATCGAACCCGCAACCTCCTGCGTCGCAGGCAGACCTTCGCCCGCTGTGCCACAGAGGTCGTCTAACAATAAATAAACGTACGACCTTTTTCGTTACAAAGGAGGATATTGACCCATTTAGATTTCTAAACCTTCGAAATCTCCTAAGAAAATCTCCGGCCAGCGCAGCGCTCGCTGCGTGTGACGTTATAGGATAACAGTAAGTTGCGCGCTCCCGAACGGTTCATTTAGTGGTTCTTGGTCACATGCAGGCGCACAGGTGGCCTGCCTTCACATCTTCACCGCGACCTGCTGCAACCTGCCTTGTGCAAAAACGGGACACCACTCGTCACCGTGACTAGCTGCGCCTGGCCTCTCTTTCATCAGAATCAGCAACCTGGTGGCGCGATGTTGCTGCATTCTTGAACTTAGACCTCGGGTTTTCTGTTTGCCCATAACCTCGGAAGAAAGAAAACCATTGTAATTTACATAATACGTAAACATCTCATATTTAAGTAGACAATTATAAAAATGAGTGATGATCGTAACGTTTCCTATTCTAAGCCAATAGTAGGTTGCAGCCCGAACAAATCACAACTTAACCGTTACGGTATAATAAAGTGTTTTGGATCTATTTGTTTCTAATTATAGCCTATAAGAACATGACCTTCAACGTGGTCTGCAACATAACCTGAAACATGACCTGCATCGTGGTCTGTAACATGACCGTGACGTAGGTACTTCGTCAAATAATTATTAAATTTACCGGATAAAGTTATAAACCTTCTTTGAAGGTAGATCTAGTGAAAAGCAAGAACAAGTGCCTCATAAATTATCAATAGTGGTAAAAGGTTAAAATCATATCTAGATTCTTTCATCTCTCAACATGAGGGTAGAGAAAAACTGACGGGTAAAAACCAAGCCTGGTGCAAGAGTTGGTGTGATAAATCATAACATAACATAAGTTACCTCCTTTCTTGTCGAATGCCTTATGATATAACCGTAAGCCTCAAAATACTACAAGAGGGTGTCCTTGCGACGTATTCGAGACGAGTTACGCAATGGATGAAAAAATTTACGGGAGTACCCCCATCAATTTTCTTTCTGTGCTCACTAGTCTTTCTCGTACCTCATGCTACCGTGATCTGCGAAATACTGCAAGGTCTGCAAGGGAGTGCCCCGGCCAAGTATTCGGAGTAACGCGGAAAAACACCATAAAAGAGAAACACGAGGTGTGCCCCGATCGGTTTCTCTTGCCAGTGCTGGCACAAAGGGACAAAGAAATCGGCAAAAATAAACAACACTTATATTACTTGGAACAAAATGTGTACTTACACTTCTTTGTGTGCGTAGGTTTTCGAATCCCGATTCTGAACTATAGGAGGCTTTTGACCATAAACTCAGAAGGATGGCAGGATCTCAACATAAAACACAGTTATCGTATATACTTTATGTATTGAAATACTTTTACAATTTAGAGGATGATTTTACTTTAATTTCTTGCAACGGAATTTACATTAAGAACAATTAGGAACAAACGAACTTCTTCTTACAAGTACAAAGTGAAAAATGGTAAAGGTATATCGACAAGCAAAGTAGCAACGTTCGTCTAGCTCTGTGGTTTTCGTGAGAATGGGCTCCGATCGAGCGCGCTGACGCTCGTCGGCTCGTCTCGGCACTCATCGGCTCGTCTCGGGTCGCCAAAACAAGGTGCAGTGCGCGTGACTCAGGCTGCTTGTGCTTCTTGGGGATTTTCCGCTGTATTTTCAACAATAGCAAATGATAATTAATTGTACCTAGTATTTCATAGTTATAATATTAGTTCAAAACACAGGTATTATTAATAAAACTGTAACAATATTTAATTTAATCATTAAGTTATACAAAGGAATTATTAAAAAATCGGACCGCTGCTGGTAGACGATACCTATCACAAGCTTTTATTTAATGTATCTGTAATAGTTTTGTTTTGTGTTATTCAATCAAAAACCTTGTTTGGAGAGCTTGGTGGTCACCAATAGGAACTAAACTCTTGAAAAAAGTATCTGCCTAAATAAAATTATCTGCCTAAATTAAAGTAACCAGTACAAAACTATTAAAGATACATTTAAAAAAAGCTTATGATAGATATCGTCTACGCGCGGTCCGATTTTTTGATAATTCCTTTGTATAAGTAACGCAATTATAAAATTAAATATGTAGTGGCGCCACTATCGCCCATACTCTTCGCCTTAAGTCGGTAAGGTTTTGGTACGACATCAGCATGCTCGGTATACGCGGTACCGAAACCTTACCAAGCGCGTATATTTCTATGGAGCGTTCCTGATTAGGAGGTAAGCGCGGTTAAATGTTGGATGACGCGTGCGGTACAGATTCGGTACTGCACGCGTCATGGCAACATTACCGAGACGGACGAAACGAATGAGAGTATTTTCCGAATACCGTACCGTGCAAGCAAGCGCTTTCACATGTACACTGTTTATACACGAACGCCCGACGGCGGCGGCGGCGATTATTTAGGCACTGCCTACCAGACTAAAGAACTTACTCCTACCTATTGCTAAGAATAATAAATATACATAAATAAAAAAGTATATTTTCCAATAGAAATCGCATTCCCCGTGCTCGACATGCTGTGTTGCGCTCGTGTTCATGTGAACGAGTTTATGTATAATACAAGTCAATACACAACTACAAAGACGGTTGCCGCGTTGAAACCGTTTTTATAGTGGATAAAAACGGGCGACACGGTCTCAAATGCCGTTTGCATGTGAAAAGGGCTGAAGGCAACATTATTATTCACTACGTCACAAACGGCTCGGCATATTTTTTTGTAGAAAAGTGTGCAAGTGCAGGCGGTGCAGTAAGCTTTCAACATCCGAGCATGCTGATGTTGTACCGAAACCCTCGAGTAATCAGAAAACAGCCTAAATCTTCCTCATGAATCAATCCGGCCTTCGGCGGAAAATCTCATCGGTAGTTTTTTAATTTATTATTATTAGTATGACTGATATACTCAAATAGTATTATATATCAAAGTGCTTTATTTTCGTTTAGATCTATCTTACAGGACTCTTGGACAAGTCACAAAATTCAAATCAGTGAATCGCCTAGCTAACATGTGACACACAGCATCCCATAAAACATGGGCTACAACTTATAGCCCACACAAGACGCTCATAATCATAATCATAAATCATTTATTTGCAGGAATGTAGGTACAATAAATAGCTGTATTATTTTACTAAAAACAGAGGCAAAAGCACGTGAAAACGTAATCATGTTTTTTCTTCAAATGGTTGAACTAAACATCCATGAAACACGATTTTCTTTTTCTATCACAAAAAGTCTATTCCCGTCTAAGCACTCGTACAAAGGGAACCACCTAAAAACCAATGGATTTTATTGAGCAATTTCGTTTTGCTACATTTTTTGATCTTCACCGTTCAAAGAACAAGCCCTTTTTACAACACGGCCCAAAGCTCGATTTTACGGACTATTTGGTGAAGAAACCCAGACACTAGACAGGTTTATCAGTACTAAACTGATACTTTGAACTGCGAGGTGTTGCCACATGGATGCTGGAATTCAGTCTACAAAATATAGCCACGTTCTTTTGTCCGTGTTTAAATCTTTAAAACATCTCTGTTAAACCTTGTCATACATACTTAACTTACTAAGATCAAATTAAATTCCAGTGATATTTCACAATCTGTAAATTTTGTGGTAAAAGCCCTTGACAAATATTGGAACCTCTTGCGTATCGGCTTTTTTGATTGGTAATCCCTAGCCTAGCCGTGGACAAAATTAAAATGCCGCGGGATTCTTTGACGCAACACAAAAAAATTGGTTGTTTGTAAAGTAGGTTTACGATCGAGATGTTTACGTGATAACGTCTTATTCGTCCACTCACTCGAACGCCATGCCAGCCTCCGCTCGTGAGGATTCCGCGTGACAAGTTTCACGGAATGACTGGCAGCGCTCGAGATGAGACGGGAGATCGGTCCGTCTCTCTCTCGTTATACCTGCGATCGCGCTCGTGAGGTTTTGGTGTGACACAAGTTTCTGAACATGTCACCCGACTAAAACGATTTTAAAGACGTTATCACGTCAAAAATAACACAAAATGCACATTTTATCATCCCGTTGCCTTTAAAATTCTCATTCACCATAAAAATTATTCTGTACGTCAATGGAAATGTAATTTTACCGTTATTGAATCAGCTTACAATATATTGAATAACTTCCAATTCTTATTAGCCTAATTCGAATTTTCATTCTTACTTTTCGCTGTATGAATGGTCTTTTTTTCTTCGCAAATCTTTCCAATATTTTAGGGAGAATTTCCCACCTGGCAACACTATTTGCAGTGGCACGCTTTGCCTACCGATCCGATTTGAACCTTAATGTGGGTGCTTTGGTACTCTATTTGATTATGATAAGGGCAGGTACGCATTGTGTTCAGACGATTTTCTACCTAATAAAGCCGTTATCAGTGTGAATCTCAACCTTAGTGTCAGTCTGTCTGTTCTGTACGTGACCTTGTAGAGCCGAAGCTAATGGACCGAGTCCATTTTTAGGGTTCCGTACCTCAAAAGGAGAAAAGGAACCCTTATAGGATCACTTTGTTGTCTGTCTGTCTGTCTGTCCGTCTGTCAACCCTCTTTTCTTAGGAACGCGTCAAATACTCAAGACCGTAACCTCTTGGAGCCGCGATATAAATAAAACTTCTAAGTCAACGCACTCAAAAGTTACAGCCGTTTATGTCCAAATATTTTGAAATTTCCAAGGAATCATATGCACACAAAACCTATAGGATACTTCCCGTAGACCTAGAATCATGGAATTTGGCGAGAAGCGAGGTCTTATTATCACAAAAATTTAAGAATCCCAAACGCGCAAATTTGTACTTTAATCACAAACAAAAATTTGATTCTTGCTATGGACCAATACAGGGTACCTACTTCCCTAGTTCCTAGAATCATGATATTGGCAAGAAACAAGGTCTTACCTTGTTTCTTGCCAAATTTATTCAAATTTTACGGAACCCTTAGTGCGCGAGTCCAATTCGCACTTGACGTTTTAATTTTAAAGAAAAGCTCATATTGATCTTTCATGGATGACATACCTAACTCTTTCATGCATCATAGCTATGTTTGATGAAATTTGAATCAGGGCAGCTTATCCGGTTATTAGGGCTTTCATCAGCTCTACACCCAAGTTCCTAAGTACTCAAAGGAGGTTCAAATATTATTCTATTCTGATGTTTTGGTGTTATACAAGCATTATGAAATTTATGAAATTGGAATTGCTATGTTTAGTATATTGCTTACTAGCTTCTGCCCGTGGCTTGGCGTGTGTTTATACGAAATCAAAATTAGCCAATATGCTATTTCAGGTTTAGAACTTTATGTGTGACAATTTCAGCTCGATCCATTCAGCAGTTTTGGTGTGATCTTCGCACAAACAATTTTACAAGGGCACAAAACTTTCCCCATTTTAATATTAATCAGACCTTATGCCAAAAAAGGTACCGTAGCGTAGCCTAGATTCGAAATTTCGACTTTCTAAGTTTTGCATTCACAGCCCAGCTTCATTTGACGACCTCCGTGGCACAGCGGGCGAAAGTCCGCCAGCGACGCAGGAGGTTGCGGGTTCGATTACCGAGTCGGGACAAATGTTTGTAAGATCTACAGATATTTGTTCAGGGTGTTCTGGATGTTGTCTATATATAATAATAAATACTTATATTGTATTGTCTTAAGTACTATATTAGTTACCTAGTACCCATACCACAAGTTCTGCTTAGCTCGGGGCTAGATAATGCTGTGTGAATTGTCCAACATTATTTATTTATTATTATTATTGGTGCAGTCTGCAAGAGCTCGCCCGCTACTACCCGCGCCCTGCTTAACATCACTACGTACATCATGGGCACTTAAAGTGATAAAAGCTATTTACCACTTAACCAATTAGTGCGTCGAAACTGCTAGAAGATCTCCAACATGCGTAGAAATCTGCTGCCCTATTACATGAGTTTGAAGCACGCCCTTAGCTCCAGACTTCAAGTGTCTTGCGGTGACCTCCGTCCTAATTGATACAGAGAGCATTCAGTTCGATGGGCTATTAGTACTATGTGATTTGTTGCAAGCATCAGTTTTACAGGGTGATGGAATATAATACACCAACATGAGTTGAAATCTGCTGCCCTATTACATGAGTTTGAAGCACGCCCTTAGCTCCAGACGTCAAGTGTCTTGCGGTGACCTCCGTCCTAATTGATACAGAGAGCATTCAGCTCGACGGGCTATTTGTACTATGTGATTTGTTGCAAGCATCAGTTTTACAGGGTGATGGAATATAATACACCAACATGCGTAGAAATCTGCTGCCCTATTACATGAGTTTGAAGCACGCCCTTAGCTCCAGACGTCAAGTGTTTTGCGGTGACCTCCGTCCTAATTGATACAGAGAGCATTCAGCCCGATGGGCTATTTGTACTATGTGATTTGTTGCAAGCATCAGTTTTACAGGGTAATGGAACAGAATATATTTTTATTTCGAAACAAGTAAATAGTATGATATAACAAACACAAAAAGTAACACACACGAAAAAGTAACATGGAGGAAAGTGACACAAAATGTGTTAGAAAGTAAAAATTGGGTGGCTCTGCCTCTATGACAAACTGATTGAATTGAAAGTTGATTGTTGACTGACAGGACACGATGTTAAAAATTTATAAAAGACTAATATCTGCCCGCGGTTTTGCATGCGTTGTTTCCATAGAAACGTTCAATTTAAAGGAAATTTCTATGCCTTGAGAAATTATCTAAGGGATTAAGTTTTGCCCCTTAGGGATAATCTTGAAGGGGGAAAACTGGAGTTCATTTTTTATATTCCAGTTTTCCCCCTTAGATTTCAGGGGGACACTGGAATAAGCGATGAAGAGTAACCCATGTTTTATTCCAGAGGTATACCGAAATCTATGCAAAGTTTTAACCCCATCCGTTTAGTAGAATTTTTATGATTGTTACTTCGTGAAGATGTAACAAACATACGTTCATCCATCGACACAAACAAGGATTCATTATAATAAATTGTCAATTACGAACATTGCTTCTATACAATTTAGAGCAGGGTTTAACAGGGCAACACTATTCCTAATGCAATGGAACCGTCTGCTAATTAACCTCTTTGACTGCGTCTAGCTTCACCGAAACAATACGAGAAAGACGCTTTGTGTTTCCAGCAACTGAAGTTTGCGCGTTATCACACTAATATTATGACGGCGAGAGTTTGCAGTGTGTATATTTATTACTCTTTCACGCTGAATAGATTGGGATGGAATTTGATACCAGAGTAGCTTTTATCCTGGACTAAAATATAGGCTACTTTTGCTCCTGAAAGATGCAGTGTTGTTTTGGGATGATTATGAAGAAATCAAATTTGTTTATCATCGTTGGTAACACCACGGGGTACAGCTAGTAAGTATCTTAAACCAGTCTGCCAAAGTAGACTAATTTGATAGAAGGCAGCTTGAAATTCATGTTTAAATATTTTGTACAGAACCAATATTAATTTTGAACATTAAAATAGTTTTTTAGCGTTCCTCAAAAGGACAAAAGAAACCGTTAAAGGATCACTTTGTTGTCCATCTGTCTGTCCGTCTGTCAACTCCCTTTTCTCAGGAACGCGTGGAGGTATTGAGTTGAAATTAACATCAAATAATCAAGTCTGTAACCTCTTGGAGCCGTGATATAAATAAAACATCTAAGTCAACGCAATCAAAAGTTACAGCCGTTTATGTCCGAATATTTTGAAATTTTCAAGGGAATCACATGCACACAAAACCTTTAGGGTACTTCCCGTAGACCTAGAATCATGATATTTGGCGAGAAACAAAGTCTTACAATTATACAGAACCCTTGGTACGCGAGTCCGACTCGTACTTGACGTTATATTTATAATTTACGTCATTCCCTCGAAATCAATACAATCGATGGGCTGATTTACAATCGATTGCTCACGTTATTGAAATTCTAACACTATTTTGCGTCTGAACTGAAATGACATAAATATCATCACAAAAATTGCTTATTGCCAGCAATTGTGACATGAAATTACCTTTTCGCACTCTATGCTCATAAAACGCACTTTAAATACGTCATGTATCTCTAACCGAAAACAAGTGATTACAGCCCTCAATAGGTGAAGGTTTTACCAAATTCAATCAAATCGAATGAGATCTCTTCGCTCGAGTCTCCTTGGTCAACATTTCAATACATATTTGAGGTTCCAAATTCAAATTCATTTAGTCTTAGGTTTTTGTTATTATAGTGCGTAAGCCCTCACACTCAGGGTAATTTCTAAGAAATCAAATAGGTACAAAACAAAAATTGACTTCGACGGGACATGAACCCGGTTGCGATTTTAAGTTCCGTCGAAGTCAAAATTATTTTGGGATAATTATTTGACTTCATTTAATCTACTGACTTCATCAAAGCAGATAAATCAATAGGTAAGTACCACGGCTTTTTTCTACTTTTGGTTTGATATGCATTTTCCAGTCACTAATAGCTCGTTGGCACCGACCCTTAGTAGTTAACGATTTTCCTCATCAAAACCCGTAGAGACCTCTCAAGATCACGTTATCATGAAACTTCATAGAACTACTTGTAAGAGTTAATAGCAACAAATTGTCAAGAAACCCATTTGCCAATGAAACTGTCTCCAGGGTCCAGAAGTTTTATTGTAAGTTCTTTATCTTCCAATAAATAAAGGCCGCTACCAACTCAGCGGTACGATTACGCACCGTGTGCTATTAACGCAACGTTCGAGCAAATGTTTTACACATTTCAAAATCACAGATCAACTCAGCGTCCTGAGTAACGGTCTAAATTCAGTGAGTTGATAGTATGGACCATACTGTAGTATACACAAGTATATACATTATAAGTACTTAGATGCCTGAAGTATGAAGGCAATCTGTTGTTTCGGAGTGGCGTGGACGAAAGTCATGGCAGGCGGGACGGATCACTTCCTTTGAGTCCGTAAATTAGGTACGTGTTATCAGTTGTTATTTCCCTCATCAAACGAGACAATAGTGTACACTACACATATCAACAGCGAACTTTCCACTCGTCCTACCTACCGAACCTGCGGATACATAGTGTATGCTATTAAGTTTATGAATTACTATGTCCGCAAGGTAAATGCGCTGTTCCAAATTCCATACAAAACGGACCGCCTCGTGACGAGACGAAACTGTCGATCTGACGATACAGAACTCAGGACTCTGGCAAAAACGGCAGAGCTGTCCAGTTTTATGTAAGGTTGGCTCTTCTGACCTTTGCCGACAAATTGTTTTCTTGTTCATGATACGACTTCTTTCGCTACATTTAATATCATTTTACGTCTTGAACTTAGAGGTAGACTACATTTTCAAAGGAGCGTTTTGTCGCAAATTTATGCGTTACGACATCGTACAACATCGCATCTCAGCGTGCTTTACTTCCCAATTTATCAAGGCCCGCTGCTTCGTCTACTCCGGTTCTTATTAGTTTTCGTCGCAAGATTTATATCATGTCTGGCCCTTGAACCTTACTTCAACATGTCTCGGTTCATTAACTATAACTATCCATCTTTTTACCGTACACAGCTTGTACTTTAATATCCATTATAACTGCAAGTTTCTGATTTATAAGCAAATCTTTTAAGACTTGGAGCTCTTCTGAATGCAGCTCTTTGCTATATCTGCTTTCAATATTTGAGAAGCCTGACTTTATCACGCTTAGGTATATTATAGTGTAGGATGTCCGGTTATACATGTTAACGCCAAACTAGGTACCGAACAAATCAGGTTAAAATTTTGACTAGATGTAGTTCTAGACCTGAAATAGGGTACTTTTTATCACGAAAAAACGCGTGCAAAGCCGCGGGCAGAGGCTGTGTTCCTTAAATGTTTGCTTGTATCAAAAATAGCAACGCACATGTATAACCATGAGCCAAACCGTAGACAAGGATCTTGTTAAAAGGAAAAAAAAAACACATGTAATAAGCGCGTTTGAAAACTTTGAAATCAACTTCGAATTATATTCTATATATATATATATATTTTTTGAGTTGTGCCTTTGATATGACCGTAAAATGAGTCGCTTTATACAAAAGTTTTATTTGTGCGACACGATGAGTAGTCATTTTGTGTGGATAGTACGCGAGTGGCATTATGCGAATAATAAGAAAAATCAATCCTTATTTTATGGTAAGTTGCGCGATTCACAATCAAAAATAAAAAAAATACGCTCTAGGCTTTCCAAGGTTCCACTGGGTTAACAGCGTCTGCGATTCGTCTAGATCTACCTACATCGATACAATCGATAGAGCGTGTTCATAGGAGGTAGCGTTAAAACGAAATAGCGTTTAAACGATAGAAAATTGATGACCAAATCGCACCCATAGAACAAGACGAAAATACATATGTCAAAATCGTCATTTTCCATATTTAAATCAGTAAAATTTTTCCGTGTGTACCAAGAAGACAGTCATATCGTTGTTCGAAAAAATTCCCAAAATGTCACTTTGCATATTTAAATCGGCAAAATTTTACCGCGTGTAACAAAAAGACAAACATTTCGTAATTTGAAAAAATGCCTAACGGACGGTTCTCTACTTCACTCTTTGTGGGTGAATGAGTGCAAGTCCATACCACTAAGACGAATTTATTTCTTTTTGCTACTTGCAATTTGCGTCTTCCATGATAAATGTACTTACGTGATGCGTACAAGGGTGAATTATTTAGTGCTAAATTTTGACTTAGTGCTGTCTTGTTCTAGGAGTGATATTTTCTTTTGTTGAGACCCTAGGTCCGTGGGGTACCGAGGCTCTTCGGGTTTTCAAAAAACTATCTGAGCGTCTGGTCGAAGCGACGCGTGACCCGAGAGCTGGTGAATATCTGGCACAGCGTATCAGCATTGCCATACAGCGTGGCAATGCAGCCAGCGTCTTGGGGACGCTTCCGACTGGTGTTGATATGGATCAGTTGAGCTATCTGTAGACTGTTTGCAACAGTCGGCAGTTAGCTCAATTGTTTCAATTGTAAATACTAGTATAATTTTCTTTGTTGAGACTAAACCAATCCCGAAAGAAAAAGTTAGTCGCACAGCATTTTGTGGTTCCTGGTTCATTACTAACAAGGAAATCCATAACTACCTGGAGGTCCCTACGGTTGAAGAAGAAATAAAATCACTAAGCAGTCGATATTGTGACCGCCTGAAGCACCACTCCAACCCTTTAGCAAGAGCTCTCATAGATAGCCCGATCAAAACAAAGCGGTTGAAAAGGAGCCATATTCTGGACAACCTACTACTGGAAGGAAGATGGACTACAGAGTCCTAATCCTAAATGACAGCAGCGCACTCAACAAATTTGCTTATAGTCCATGACTGATCGCGGATGCCTAAATAGAAAAAAAAAAAAAAAAAAAAAGCATTTTGTGGTTAGTCCATTAAAAACTTCTTTAGAGTTCTGTCCCACAACAAAAGACGAAGTGATTTTTTTTCTAAATGTATTTTGCTCTGCTATAGGAATGGAATTTTAGAATTCTGTGTAGGAAATTGTATAAAATCCTCCCACACGTCTGTGGCGAGATGGGTCAATGAACATTATTTATTTATTTCAGTTTGATCATCCCCGGTCAACAGAATTTAAATTAAAGTCCTTCCAAAAAAATCAATTCCTTTTTCGGCATGTTCGGTTATATGCTTTTGGTTAGATGTTTGCTCTCGCTGAAGGGATCTCACCAAGTTGCAAATACGACTCGAGTTGACAGTCACAGGGCAATGCATTTAAGGCATCTTCCATCCTCGTGACCTCTTACATCATGTTTCACGCGTTCTCTTTCACTCTTACAACGATCTATGCTTGACTATCCACTCTGTCCTTATCCTAACCATTACACAGCTGTTTTGTATCACAATAACTCACAACACTCGAGTACTAGTACCACGTGGTACCACAGAATGTGTAGTATCTATTACGCCTTAATCGTAAGATCATGTTACGAGTTATTCCTTTGAAAATTACACCGCGTTGCCAGTCATGCGAGAGCGAGTGTGAAGCATTTTAAAAATGTGGGTATCCCAGTCTACCTACTAGTATAGTATTATAATATCTGTGGTAATATTATGAGACCGAAAGTTATAGTAAGTATTAAGTTAGTATTTCCATACGTGTGTAAATCACCAGACAACGCCAGAGCTACTGAACGAATCCAGCTGACATTTTGTACCCAAGAAATGTAGAAGTTTTTCGAATGCCAGAGACTTTTTATTTCAGAAAATTGCATGTAAATTTAAAGCCGCAGTCAGAAGCTTATTATGAATTTATTTCTTATTCAGTCGCTTACATCTGATACTGATTGATGCGCACTGAGCAGCGTCGGTGACGGATCATCACCGCTGATAAACGTTGCAGCATAGCGGACACAAATGACTGATCTGATCGATGATCGTGCAGCATGACCATTGACCACACATCCTCCATCGTTGCACCTCAATTTCAACCTCAACAGCCTGTATTGGTCCACTACTGAACGCAGGTCTCCCCCTGATAAGCGCCTTACTGGCTTTTATCACATGGGGTAATGCCCATAATCCCCACGCTTGGCATGCGGGTTGGGGATCACAGTTCGGTGGTAGCATAGTTCTACAGGCGCTGCTGCCCGCCCCCGGTGAATATCCCTTAGTCGCCTGTTACGACACCCGCGTGAAGAGTTGGGGTGGTGCAGATTCTAAGCCGGCACCACACAGCTCGATGCACATTGTACTCGAATCGTGACAATAATGGCACGAGATGGAACTTTATACTAAGCCTAGGCCCGTCTACCTGTCCATCAGGCACAGCTCTCTGTAACCGTAATATGCAGCGACGACTTAAGCTCCCTTCCAGAATTGGTCCTAACAGTATGTGTCGCGTGACGGTTCCACACACTGAGCATTCGTCTGAAACGTAACAATTTAAGATTCGATTTGAGCATTACGTTACAATACCGCATCACTGATCAACGAGTAAATGCTCGGTTCTCCACACTTACTGCTTTTTTTTAAATGACTTAATGTTGGTCACTGCGGTCTTAGGGAGGGAGTCGATGGATGACGGCAGCTAAGGCCCCTATTTGTGCCGTCGTCGTATGGGGAGGCTAACTCGCACAAGGGTGAGGGGCGTACCTACTTTGTGCCTTGGGTAGGTACCAAGTAGGTACGCACCTCGGTTTGGGCTGTTGTTGTCAGAGCGGAAGGAGTGGGAAAGTTTCACCTAGGTTCTAAATTGCACACGCAACCGGAGTGGAAGGCGGACTTTCTCCCGCTGTGCCGCCGGATTTATAAACCCTGGTTAAAATCTGAACTTAGACGAATGCTTTCGGTGAGGAACCGCCTTTAGAAACTTTATCTGTATATTCATATCTAACCTTGAAATCTATTAAAACAGCAGTGTCTTCAAGTGTTTATCATCAATTAATCTTAATGGAGTCTGTTTACTGTAAACCGAGAGGAATCTTGATTGCTGTCACCGTGATGGTCTAATCACTAATCTGTTGTGGGTTGAAATACCATACGTGATCTTTACATCTTGAACATGCAAGTCTTTTAATTGCCACATTCGTGCGACGTTTCGACAAGAATGAATGAATTGAATACATTGACACTGTATTGTACAAGTAAATAAAGTTAATAAAAGTCTTATATCTAAATGACAAATTAGCATAGTACAAAAGGCGGCCTTATCGCTGAGAGCGATTTCTCCAAGGCAACCTTGGGATGGAGACAAAAAAAAAAAATGCTGGACAATTCACACAGCATTATCTAGCCCCAAGCTAAGCAGAGCTTGTGTTATGGGTACAAGATAACTGATACATAATACAATAGGCTATATAGATAGATTTTTTTTTATTATACATAGAAAAACATCCAGAACCCCTGAACAAATATCTGCAAATCGTACAAACATTTGTCCCGAGGCGGGAATCGAACCCGCAACCTCTTGCGTCGCAGGCGGACCTTCGCCCGATGCGCCACAGAGGTCGTCTAACACACTACAAGGTTAGCTTGTCGCACACCTGAAAAACACCGCTGCAGCACAGTACACAGATCTGCATTCAAATATCGGTTTTAACTAGTAACATTTAGATCATAATTATATTGACGGCATCAAATGAAAGACAGCTCATGGACAACTCGGCTAAAGCTTGTGGGAAGCAATTTTGTCACTGTAAAATTTATCGAAAGATAACGAGTTAAAGCCCATATTTGAATGCACGTTTGGGGTGGCGGTAATTAATGAGCGTCAATTTACTCTGCCGCCGTGGAAAATGTACACTTAGGGCGAAAATCTAGATCTTCATATTGTGTCTTTCTTTTTGTTATTCAAGTAGTAACAAATAGAAAGACACAATCTGTTTGTTTATATTGTGTCCGTTTCAATGAGGCCATTATGGGAGACTTTGTCCAGCAGTGGACTAATACAGGTTGTTAATGCCTTAACTAATATAAAATAAAATAATGGAAATAGTTAACTTATAGTGTTGTAAAGCTTATAAAATCATCATGGTATTAAGAATAAAGAAGCCGATGGTAGTGGTAACGTTTGTAGAAAAAGAAAAAATTGGAAAAGAAAAAATGGGGTAGATATGTCTACCAATAAAAACTCACTCGCAATGACTTCAGTTATTCCGTGATCATGGCGCATGAAACTGTGCCGAAATATTGGAAAGCTTGAAACTCAAATCATGTTATGTAATTTACATATCCCGTTGTAAATGATGATGTAGTGTTGTTCAGCTTAGAAGAGTTCTTTGATGACAAATTTGTCGACGCCGATGTCGTAGATCCACACTTATAATAATATTTAAATACTCTTGGTAAGATTACCAATGGCAATTATTTGTACTAAGTTTTTGCATTATTCTGTACCTAGCTAAGTTAGTTTGACGTGTAAGAAAATTTTCTCATAAATAAATAACTGAACTGAACTGTTCCAAAGCTCACGCTTCTTCCTCCACTAGAATACAACCATTTTCTCAAATGATGTCTAAAGAACTTTAGGTAAATACCAGTGTTAGAGGTACCACCTACCTCATTCAATTAATTACCGCAAAACTAAAGCAAATATTTGGTAATCGCGAAACTGAATTAATATTTGGGTTAAGATAATCGAACATTACTAGCGTTCTGATTTCGTAACTGACATGTTTGAACTGTGGGTTTAGTAGCTTTTATAACTCTGAGCTTTTAATTATTGACGAAACAGACAGGGAATGTGGATATCTTTATTTATTTGTTTCTTGTCTCTCGCAATTTTTCGTCTAAGGCGCACAGCAACTAAAAAACATAAAAAATTACAAACGGGTAACTCATAAGTTTTGTTTCTTAAGCTCTGCGCATATTAATCCAACGCTGCTACCAACAGTACAAAACTGTGCAGGCAAAAATGGGCTTAAAGTCGAAATCTATACTCCAACTCTATTGTCTCTTTTTTCCTGTATTTTGTGTCTTTTTTTTGGTGTGCAATAAAGTGTTGTACTTATTGTATTGTAATCTGTAGATCCATTTTACAGTGACAAAATGGCTTCCCACAAGCTTCAAACGGGCCCGCGAGCTGTCTGTCATCTGATGCCGTCAATATAAATAACATAAATGCATAAAAAAGCAAATAAAGAAATTCATCTAAATGTTACGAGTAAAGCCCTTAATTAAATGCAATTTTTTGTGCTGTGTGGGAATGGCAAATCCGAAACTACATTCCAATAAAAGAAAAACACAAACAGGTACTTAGTTCAATAATCTGAAAAATCTTTACGCAGAGTTTAAGGACGTAATTACAAATTTCAATGGTTTTTAGGTACCATTTAATGAACCAGGAATCGCTACTGTTTAGATTTCAGGGTATAAAATGAAAGGTAATATATTAGTCTTTACAGGGTGCGAAAATAAAATAGGAGTCCCATACAATATTTTTACATAAATACGTTTTTACCAACGCAAGAATCGCTGAAAATGTCAAAACCATTGCTAAGATTAGCCCTTGTTTTTCTATTGTGTTAAATGCTTTATTTTTGCTTATATACTATAATATAAAAAAAAACTATAATTAAACTATATTTAATTATAGTTTTTTTTTTATATTATAGTTTCTGTTTGTATGTCATTCTAGACAAAAAAAAATTTTTTACAGTTCCGTTTCCGCCACCGTCAAGTTTTAAACTAACCGATTCTATCCATCCAAAGGTTGACTGGAAGAGATCGCTTTCAGGGATAAGGCCGCTAATTGTGCGACACTAGATTTAATTAATAGTTGCTGGTTGTTATTTTATAAGTTTTAGATGGTACAATAAAGATATTATCTATCTAAGTCACGGGCAGAAAGTTCAGAAAATATCTACACAATTGTCTCAAGTTTCAAGTCATAAATGACTATCTTTATGATGGATGGGCGATCCATTCCAATACAGCATGATTCACATTTATTTAACAGATTGTTCTGTAACACAACCCTCTTTAGGGGGCTGAATACCAGAGTTGTGTTCGCAAACTATAGCACGAGTGCAGTGGTACCTATGAACTTTAGAAGAGCGCATTCCGCGCCATTTTTTGAAAAGGATATTCATAGGATTTCGCGTTAATAGTAGCCTGAACGGCGTAGGCGCGAAAATGTTTTTTTTTTTTTTTCTTATTTACAAGAAAACCACACCACTTAAGAAGAATCTGTATTAAGAAATCAAAGAATTGGTGATAACCTACGAATCAAAACAAAAACCTTTCTATAGACCGCAGGGTTCCTGAGATCTCGAACAAATTAGTTGCAAAACAGTGCACTTTCATGATTTTTATTTTATCCTAATTTTCATTTCAAAATCGTGTTTTCCAATTAAGGAACCGAAGAAGAAATGTTTTATTTTATGTAATTGTAGTTTTTTACCACCGGGATCCCGTGAGTACTGAGATCTAGGCCCAGTTTGACAAGCAAACCCTCTAGGTTCGCCCCTTAAGGTAATGATGTCCGCGAAGCATAATTTCGGCCACGGAACGGCAGCCAGTCTCAACCGAAACATCCTTTATACTTAAGGCTTGGTATTCCAGCAGAGGCCGCACTTTTGAGATTTTTAAAATCATCTGACACATAGAAACAGTGTTTAACAAGTGTTAGTGTAAAAAAAGATAAATATTACGGATCTAGGCTAATCAAAGTCGCATTCAGTTACGAGATCTAATGAACTTCACTCGATAAAAATAATCTCAAAGTTAGGTACTGCAATGATTTTTCAATATTATGTTTGTATGACTGAACTACTGATATTTTACTTTTATTTTGTACTTAACTTAGGAACTTAACGTGGGAATGCAGCCAGCGTCTTGGGGACGCTTCCGACTGGTGTTGATATGGATCAGTTGAGCTATCTGTAGACTGTTTGCAACAGTCGGCAGTTAGCTCAATTGTTTCAATTGTAAATACTAGTATAATTTTCTTTGTGAATAAATAAGTTATACTTAACATTAAATATTTCTAAACATTTTCGCAGAGTTTGACTTGACTTGACTAAAATCATTTTCTTGTTCTCTTTCTTTTTCTTTCTAATTCCCGGCGGCTTGGCAGACGCAATCAGTAGGAATACCAGGCTATTAGTACAGGGTACCTATCAAAATCCGAGCTGGCTCTGTTGTTGAGACTTGACTGTAATCCCCTCTCCGCAGGTATTACTTATTACTCTACCCCAACGTCAATGTTTAATATAAATGTTCGCTACAAAATACCCTTTTCAAACTCCAAGTTGAAACGATTCTAAAACCTTTACAAAATGAATAGATTATAAGAGAAGAGAATCCATTAGGTAAATTATGTCTGAAGATTATTGAAATGGCAATTTTGTGAAGCGTTGTAGAACATAGCTAACTACCCGAATATCTGATAAGAACACTACCTAATTCACAGATTCTCGAATTTATACATAGGTACATTTAATAAATTAGGTAAGTACCTACTTCCCTAAGCCTAGATTGATATCCTAGCCGAATTTCGACCACGGCGGCCAGTCTCATCGGAGACTAGCCATGTGCGCAGGACATATTATAGTGCACAAGTGTGTGCAAACAGGAGCTCCACATACATATGCACACACACCCCCCCATATACTATACGCACACCCCCTCACACACATCACACATACACACCCCCTGGCAACTCATGTTGCCCGGTCTCTTAAGAGATCGGTGTCCTCAGGAGCACCGCCACACCCACACACGCACACACACACACACCCTCACACACACACACACACACACACACACACACACACACATATACACCACACACATTTTTCCAAACAGAGACTTGCACTAAGAACATAATTATAACAACTTGGTAATTAGCTTGTAATTTTTGATTGATTTCTTTGTTTGTTTGTTTTTTTCTCTTTTATATAAAAAACTATACTTATCTCTATTATTCTGTATGTAATAATAAAGTAATAAGTCGGTAAGGTAATTTAGGTAATCAACTTGCTTACTTAACTATATTTTGTAATTTGTAATTTTAACTTTTTTGGAACCCTTTCCACTTTAACTTCGGAGGAGGGCGTTGTCATCTGCGACACAGTTTTTAAAACTTCTGCAGATGGCATCGTTTCCATTTATAACCATGTCCATTGTTTTGGTTCCTAAATAAACGATTTTTATTTATATTAAAAAAACACATGTGCACTCTCTACTTCTCTAGTCCCCCAATCGAGGAGGATCAAAACCCGATCGAGGAGATGTCAGGAGCAGGACCAACGGCTAAGCATGCTTTCCAAGGCAAGGGGGTATAACACCGACAACTTCCTGATCAATATTATAATGAGGTTATTTGTTTACTATAGAAATGCGCTGACAAAAAAAATGAGAAGGATACCTGCTGGTCTATTCAGATGCACTCTTACCGTACACGATACGCTCACAAATACATCGGAATCGATTTAGGGCCCAATTCTAATAACCACTTTGACAGTGCATTAAGCTAAGCTATGGGCCATTTCTCTGCCACAATAATAATGTTACTCGTGCACGTATATTTAAGCAACTTATTGTAATTTCATTATTCATTCATAATCTCTTTGTTTCATTCTTTAGTTTTATGTGGTTTCAATTTTCAAAGTTTGGCTTTATTGTGGTTTATGAAAAAAAAACTTCATTTCATTTCATGTGTGTGCATGAGAAAGGTTTCAAACTTGACACTTATGACGTGCGTCCTGTGTCTTTCATTTATATACGAAAACCTGTCATTCAGTGACAGTACCATTGCCATACTGGACCGATTTGTAAATGCTAAACAAATCTGCTGACTCGTCTTCCAATGCAACACCCTAAATAGGCCATAACTTACGTACTCTCATATCATAACATAACGAAGCTTTGAATTATGACTGCAATAAAAAAGTGAATGTTTCCTATTTCCTATTTACAAACAGTGTTGCGATGCGAACAGTGAGGCGAAAGGACTATAGCTCGTAAAACATTGTTTACAAAGTCACAAAGAACGCGAACTATTAACACGTTCGCGGACGTACCTGTATTGGCAGCTGTTTTGAAAGTATCCTCATTGACGCACCTGCTATAGCATTCATTCTTTGTTCCTCTGGTTTTGACGTTATGACTATAGCAGGGCTCTTTCCTAAGGGAATTGTGATACATATACATTTTCTGTCCAATTTTATCCAACTCTAGGTACTGTAAGTGTCCCATAGCACAAATTATAGTGAGTGAACAAAATAGTATTGTCCGCTACCCCCGCACCCCCCAAAACGAGACACACCTTGCATAGCATTCGTCAATGTATGGCGATTTGTTCAGTCGCCCGGTTATTGCGCCGGAGTGAGGTCACGTTGTTTAGGGGATTTTTTGCGGCTTGGAATCAATAATATTTGAATTGTAAGTGATTTATTTTGTTGTTTACTATCATAAAATAGTGTTATTATGTTTTTGTAATCATAGTGAATGTCTGTGGGAAGTGTAATTCATTAGTAACGCGTTTATTTGCGCGATTGAAATTCATTTTACGTGTTTTGCAGATGCCTCGAAAAATCAAAAATAATTTGCCAGAGCCTGAATGCAGCGGTGTTACCCCTATCGTATTTGTGTAGGTACACCTATTACGATATACCTATTGTTGATGGAAGTATGATTATGTTATTCATTTTATACCTACAGTCAAGTTGAAATCCGTTTTATGTGCTTTACAGAAGCCTCGCTCAAACAAGACAAAACATGATTCTGCAGAGATGCTTGAATGCAGCAGTAATACGAATAATAATGGTATAAAATATAATGGTATAAATGGTATCTATATATATAATAGTC
Source organism: Eupithecia subfuscata (assembly GCA_963564075.1). Taxonomy (NCBI): domain Eukaryota; kingdom Metazoa; phylum Arthropoda; class Insecta; order Lepidoptera; family Geometridae; genus Eupithecia; species Eupithecia subfuscata. The sequence goes on from OY751105.1 coordinate 4,281,799, forward strand.
ATATTAAATGTATAAATGGTATAAAATGGGACACAATTGCAATAGCAGGCGAATGCAATAGCAGCTTGTGTCATATTTAATGGTATATATAGTAGGCCACAGGACACAACTACTATAGCGCTCCATACAAAAAACTACTGTCCAAAACGGGTGTCGACGAAGGACGAAATGTCCGCGAAAGTGTTAATAGGGTTCCGTGTTTGAATGGCTAAAGCGGATTTCAACGAGATTTTTTTAATTTAACCGCTGCCACAGCCGCCGACAGTGTTTTCTTTCAGGTATTCAATCCAAATTTATGAAAATGATCAAGGTAGACTCATCTGAGAAATTCCAGGAATTTGGTAAAAAGGGACGTAGCCCTCGCGGTCGCATCGTTAAAATGACGTATGAGTGATGATGAGATGAGGTAAAAAGGGGAGGGACTGGCGTGGTAAATTAAGAGTCCTATCCCAACAGTGGGTGCAAAAGGACAAAATGATAATGATGATAGATAGTATGACAGGCATATATCGGGTCTTTATAGCGTACCTTCTGATAATAATTCCCCAAAAATTGAGTTAACTGTTAAGTACTACTGTAGTTTTTATTGTTCTCTTTGGTTTCCTTCTCTCAAGGGGGAAAACTGGAACGCGAAAAATCATCGAGGCGGAAAACTGGAATTTGAAAAAAAATATTCCAGTTTTCCCCCTTGAAAAAAATTTTTCAGGGGGAAATTTTTTCAGGGGGAAAACTGGACTCCAAAAAAATAAAGTCCAGTTTTCCCCCTTAAGGGGGATTTGTCAAGGGGGAAAACAACTGGAATAAGCCAACGTTTCCATCGCGTTGCAGCGCTCGTGGTCACGGAGCGACTGGATGTACAGCCGAGAACTGACGGCAGTATCAACGCCTACCCTCAACTCGTCTTCAGAATCAGAACTGACTAGGTTTACATTACGACACACTACACTGACTGTGTTCGAATGCAGTACAGACGAATCACAACGCGGACACTTATTAATCTCAGGATTCCACGAGTAGGAGAGACGAAAACCATCTTAACGTTTAAAATGTATGGGTGTTTCTTAATTTCAATCGAATCTCGAACCATTATTTTGGCGTGCAAGGGATAGAACTTTTGGGTCATGTGGCTCAATCCATTTTGCTTCCTGAGTCTAGCAGTGTTTTTGACACAGGTATTATGACTTGAAATAACCTTAACTTAAAACTTATGCGGTAAACTGAGTTTACTGCGTAAGTTTTAAGAGCCCTGCCCCATTTTGGTGGCCTTGTGATTATTATTGTTTGTTCGATGAAAGGTCAACAACTTTACAGTGAGACCTTCAAACCAATACGTTATGTTAGCATAGCAGCTTCGCCCAAACATATTCCTAGTTTGTAGATTATTTGTAGTACTATAAGCAAGAATAAAGTGCCTTACGGAAAAATCGGGAAAACGCTCCCGATCTTTATTTCTATGAAGAAAAGGTTCATTTTCACTCATGGGTCAATGTCAGGTATCAAATTCCGTGCCGATTCTTTACAGCATAGAAGATACGATAGATACGAGGATTTTTACGCATTCTGGCTCCAGTCCAAATGCTCCCATAAAGTACCAGGCGCATATAAAAGCAAAGAGTTACATATATTTTGTTTGCTACCTCTAACGGGCCTCCCTAGGAAAATGTCCGCATCATTAAAATGGGATAAGGGATAGGGAACAGTTGTATGCAAGGTCAGATTAAGGGTTATGTTGTAGTTTTGTTTTTGGAGCTTATTCAGCATCAGCATTCTCTAATGGTCCTGCGATATCTACAACCTGTATTCGAAAAGGTCTTAGAGTAGATATTAGGTAAATCAGCCATTATAGTCTCTTGGTATCACTTAACAGCTTCATTAGTGTTGTAATAGCTCTATAACAGCGTGTCTCCGGCACTATCCCGTCGCAGTAATTTCTATTAGCCCTACTCGAGTTGGTCCCTTATTTAGTCCAAGATCGATTATAACATTTCTGTTCTATTTAATCGTATGACAAAAAGGCTGTTAAATGACTTAAAATAAGCTGACGCTGGATTTTATAACCCACACAGAAAATGTATTCTTTTAGATTTTGTTTTTATTTAATCAATAATCAATAATCATTTATTTCATATGTTTCTAAAACTATACGTCACTTTATGCATAGGTTAGTGCCTACGTATGTAGGTACTACCATAGTAACAATTAAATTAATATATAATACCATAATAACAGTTAAATTAATAAACTTATATCACATTGAATACCTAAGTACCCTAAGTACTTATACATCAATAGGTAGTGCGTCACTTTTACAGGCTAGGAACTCCTCGTAGCTGTAAAAGCTGTTGTCAGTGAGCCAATGCTTTAGCTTGCCTTTAAATGATGTCAGGCTTGTTGCGTTAGTTACAGTTTTTGGAAGACTGTTGTACACTGTCGGTCCCATTATGCGCGTTAACTTTCCCGACTTCGCGAGAGTACGAGGCAGGGTGGTGAGCTTGTCCGCTCGCCGAGTATTATACTTGTGTTTGTCGCTATTTTTATTGAAAAATTTTAAGTTACATCTCACATATACCGCTACCTGGAGAATTACAATACACGGAAGGGTGAGTATTTCGAGCTCTTTAAAGTAGTCTTTATTCGGGGTAACAAACAATTACACTCTAAGCATAATTAAATATATACTTATTCTAAGTGTTATTCTATAAGTGCAATCAACACCGTTACCTTCATAAAGATATAAAAATAAACAGGGCAAAAGTTTTTAAAGTTATGTGCCTACTAGTTAGTTAGGGTACACAGAGAATAAATGTATTCTTCCACTAAAATCTCAACTGATGTTTCCTGTCTTTTATCTTCAGTTTGTGTGGTTTTTCTTCTACTAACTACTTTCATCATGTAGTTTTAATCCTACACCCACCAACACGGATTTATGTTTTCAGGGTCTTTGTTGCAATCACCTAAACACGTCATTTCTAAACTTCCCTGCTCTCCTTTGCCAGCGACCCAAAACTGCACCACTGCGGGATGTTGAATTATTCCTCGGGTAACAACCGCGTCGGAAACTTGGGATGCGTCCACAAATGTTGCCGAGTGGGCTAATGTTATGAAAACAACATTATGTTATCCACTGCCATGTTACTATGTTACCTATGTTACGACTGCTTATGTTATACGCACTAGCTTTTGGAACCGCCGCCGCGGATACCTAAATTTAGTCGATTTTAAAATATCCTAAAAAAAACTACTTTGATGGGACTTGAACCCGCGCCTAATTAAACACATATTAGGTAACCCTATAAATGTAATAAATGTAACCTATAAATGTAAGCCACACAGCTTATAAATGTAGGTCACAAAATGACTTCTGCCTCAGACTGGGTTGGTTGCAAGCGAACTAGGAACCAACGCTGGTCTACGAAAACAGAAGATAATAGAAGCCAGCCCCAAAAGATATGGGACATAATGCCAGGACAAAGAAGTATTTTTGTATTTTGAATCAAAGCCCATAAATCCAAGAAATAATAAAAATTCTTACCTCAAATCAAAGCAAGCAAATCACTCATCTCTTGCAATTTGTACTTATTTTGGCTACATTCATTTCTAAACAATTGGTATACCCGAAGGCCTGTATCAAACAGTAGCAATACTGTATTCTTGTAACAATAGAGCCGTTTTATCTCAATCCTCTGTGATTTGTATCATCCGAGTCTTCTAGACAACTGTCGTCTAAATTCGCTTATCATTATTTCCCTAGCGTGAGTCGAGGAACATAAGTAGTATTTCAAAATCTCCGCTGACTTGGAGGGTTTGGAGAAAAATCCCGAGGATGTTTGCCTCTGAAGTTTAAGAAACCTACAAATTAATAAATAACATTATTCACAGCGCGCTTGCTGTAGCGCCTGGTTTATCAAAGCGGAAAGCAGACATGTGTAAAAAAACACCTTTACATCACGAATATATGACGTCCTGACAGCACTTTTAAATCCATCATGGTTACTAACACTAAAGTAATTTACAAAGGGCTCAAAACTAAAATTATAGTAAATATCGAGAAGTAAATGTCTTTGGTCCCTACCACAAATCACAACTTGCTTTACTATCATGACATGTATTTGTTATTTTGACATCATGTCATTGGCTGGAGTCATATCCTTACATCCATATACATATACAGGTCCAAGTCACCCATCCCTTGAGTAATCAACGCTTTCCTGAGCGACAGTCAAGATGTTGACTTGTTCGTTGGACTAAATTAATAAGACAATGTTTTTATTTTGTGAAAGTCATAATTAATTATATTTATCTTTGTGTTTATTAATTTACTGATATTATGAATGTAAATTTTATGTGACTTATTATAATGTAGTAGGTAATACTTTATTCACAAAGAAATTACAATCAACTAATAGAAATAAATAACAACTAGTATTTACAATGGAAACAATTCAGCTAACTGCAAACTGTTGCAAACAAACTACAAGTAGCTTAACTCATCCATATGAATACCAGTCGGAAGCGTCTCCAAGACGCTGGCTGCATAGAGGTTTTTCTTTTAATATGATGTATTTGGTTCTAAGCCTCGTTTTAATTAAATAAATACGGCAATAATCCGGGTTATTGCCGTATTTATTTGCAGGTACTGTAGAAACACAGACATATAAGGTACTTTAGAAGCACATTACACAAGCGCTAGTCACCACTTGTCTACTAAAAACAAAAGCTCTCCTGAATTAGCCACGATCACGTACATATCTACAGAAGACTGATTTCTTCCACAATCCCCAAGATTCCTCCTCCTTATTCCCAAATCATAAGGTTCTCATTCCCCTGGCAGTTCCGCCGTTGACTAAGTGAAGATGGTTAATTTACGGCCGTAGGCAGGGGGTATTTATCTTGCGGTTCCGAACGACTTTCAGAATAAAAATAAATGTGCCTTAGCTGATAAAATTAATTAGTGGTTACCCCTTAATCTTTTAGGGTGGTTACCTGGAATTAATTAGGAGGTGGTTTTACTAAATATTGGATTTGGGACAATAGTGGTATTAGGGTCTTTGGGGTCTTCTATTACGTCATGTGAGTGAGTATGTAACATGATGAGATCGAGTTCTATGATTAATTCGTCGTTTGTTTTAGCGCGAAAACAAATGACGATCTAGGTCCTTCTTCTCTCGTCTATTCTATCGTCTATCGTTATTATTATGAACGGGTTTTGTATTCATAAGGTTGTAATTAATGAGTCTGATTGTGATGTGAAAGCTTCCAAAAAAAAGTGATAGGTACTTATTAGTCTGGTGAGCGAAGCTGGCGAAGAAAAGAAAAGAAATACACACTAACAATGATTAACTCTATTTCTCTTCAAGTAAAATGAAGTATAAATTATCTGAGCGTCTGGTCGAAGCGACGCGTGACCCGAGCGCTGGTGAGTATCTGGCGCAGAGCATCAGCATTGCCATACAGCGGGGCAAAGCAGCCAGCGTCTTGGGGACGCTTCCGACTGGTGTTGATATGGATTAGTTGAACTACCGCAGATACTACTGCAGATTGTTTGCAACAGTCTGCAGTTAGCTCAATTGTTTCAATCGTAAATACTAGTTGTAATTTATTTCTATTACTTGGTTGTATAAATTACATTACGTAGATTAGTTCGAATTAAGCAGATAAATAGATCAGGAAGAGAGGAGCCGTGACTCGAACTCAACGCGTGGATGTCGAAAGGGCCGACTCAGGGGGCCTACCAGAGGAAGGGCATTAGGTTTCTTCTGAGTATTTTTAACACCCATCTGCGAGCGATCATCAATCCGTTTGCCAAGGGTGGTGATTATGGGTAAGCCCCAGGGACGTTCAGTAGTGGACATAATGTGTACTGATGATTGTTGGTGTTCCACCTGCAATAGTACATTGTACACCAAGGCGAGAAAGTGCCTAATTTATCGAGTGTGTCATTGGAGCCTTAAAACACACGAGGTAGGAATGGCACTTTCTCCCGAGTGATACATAGTGCTTTATACCACACCTTCGAGGAAAATCATCGTTTTAGAATCTTCAAAATCAGTCGAGCAAATTCAAATTGTAAACTCAAATGAAGCGTTAAATACGCGCATGTGCGATTTTCACATGGTTCTTTTTTTTAATTATTGTTCCGAATACGGAGGAGGCCGATATCATAAATGGCGGATTTGAAGTAAAACTTTTTTTCGTTTTAACTATTATGAAAATAACCATAGCTATCGGCTGATAATTCAGAAAAAAAACACATAAGAAATGGATTTCCATACACTTTTCTCTCCGGCTAAACGCGTGAGAAATGAAATTCCATAGAGTTTTCCCTCCCGCATTTCAGTGCGCCTGCAATGACGTACTTTCTACCCTGTGTTAAGAAAAGGAATAATTTTTTGAGCAGATGTAGTTTAAAAACAAGTGACGATTTAGTTCCGACCGCTCTTGCCTTACTATCATCATTTATGAAGAGCCAAGAGGCGTATTACGTAACGCTGTATTCGTAAGGTTTGTTGGTATATCCTGCGTGTTTCTATGCTTGATAGATGACGTCGTACTCGAAACTTGAACGAGTTTTACGATTTTTTTATATTTTTTAGTACTTTCCGATTCATTTTGAATAAACTTAAGAGCGAGATTATTTATGTTTATTTCTAATGTTGAGTTATATATATGTACGATTTTTGCAGCAGCGCGAGAGATTTTCGAATAAAGGTAAGTATTTAACATGTAAAAATCGAAAAAAGTCAATTTCAAGCGATAATGACGTGGTGAAAATATGTCATTTACTTAATAATTATTATGTTTTTAAAAAACTAAAAGGCTACAAACATAGCTATTTGTTATAAAAATAATAATAATGCTGGACATTCCACACAGCATCATCTAGCCCCAAGCTAAGCAGAGCCTGTGTTGTGGGTAGATACAGATGACTGATATACATAATAAAATGCATTACGTAGACCATACCTACATACCTACATATTTTTTTACTATACATACATAGAAATACCCAGAACACCCAGAACATATCCGATAATTATGCAAAATTTCATTGAAATCGGGGATGTAGTTTCAAACTGAATCGAAAAGTACGTTTGTTTAAAGGCTTTGCCACCTTAAGTTACGCAGGGCACGATTGTGATGAAAAACACGACAAAGTTTAGATAGTTGAGAAGGTGAGCAAAACCACGGGCAGAAACTCGAGAACTAATAAAGATCCACGAAGCCCAACAACACAGATCAATTACATTCAGATTCTCATAGACAGCAGTGGGTGACCCCATTCCGATCGATCTACATTGCAATTAGTGGGACACATTACAGCGTCGCCGTGTCCGCCCGAACATGGCATAATTGTATAGCTCGCAGAGGAATATTTGTGGGATTGCACTGCAATGCTGCTGAAATATACCGGTTTAAATTGTCTGAAACTGTTGGTTGTTTGGTTTGAAATTAAATAACTAAATATTAGAACAATTACACTCAGATTCTCATAGACAGCAGTGGGTGACCCCATTCTGATCGATCTACATTGCAATTAGTGGGACACATTACATGGTCGCCCGCGCCGTGTCCGCCCGAACATGGCATAATTGTATAGCTCGCAGAGGAATATTTGTGGGCACTGCAATGTTGCTGAAATGCTGTTTAAATTGACTGAAACTGTTTGTTGTTTAGTTTTGAAAGCGCGGTTTAGATATTTTTGCTGTTGAACCGAATAAGTTTATAATTATAACCGACATTCGTCAATTTCTCCGAGTTTGATGATTTTTTCGCTATTGTATAGATAAAATATATTTTTGAGGGGTTCAGTAGTATTTGTCCCTCAAAACTTAAATACGGAACCCAAAAACAGTGTTAATAAATATTAAGGAATTTTAAGTCGGTTTATACTATGTTTATTATACCATGTTTTATGCAATAAAATATCATTTCATTTCATTTCATCATTTCATTTTAGTTCTTTTCAAAAAAAATCTAAGCATTTTATACTTGAAATTATTCGATAGTTTTGAAATAACTGTACTAAATCACAGAAAATATAATACTATTGAACCAACTATTTATTGTTCCCAATTTCAATCAATAAGAGGACGGTCCATAAAATCAAAAATATGCTAAGGCATTTTAGCTACTCCATACAAATAAGTAGGTACTTACCTATCTATTGATAAATATAAAAAAAAGAAGTTACGTAAGACAAATTCGTTTTAACTTATCTTGTAAGTCTCGAAAAATATCTGCAAAGTTATAAGTAAAGACCAGTCAGAGAATTAAATTCAAATAATATTTTAATTGATTTGAAAACTTTTTCGATTCAACGGAGCGCAAATAAATTTCAGAATTCCATTTCCTGTACGAGAAATCCAATTAGGGATGCGACTTTGTTTTCAAGTACTAAGGTTCAATTTAGTTGGGATTTTTGGGATGAAAATTTAGTACGGGGCGAGTTTTGTAGTGTTTTTACTGGTCTGTTGGGTTGGGAGTTTTTACCAGCGGTGGGGGGGAGGGAGGGTGTAGTATATTAGGTTTTAGTACGGGCGCTGGTCATTCTAGATAAGGCTGAGTTTGACACTCGCTCTAATCCTAGGTATTTTACTAGACCTTTTATTCCTACGTCTCTCGTATAAAATTTAAAAAACGGGTAAATTGGGTGTAAATTGTGTATAATTTTGGTACGCTAGTTAGTGTAGATAGATGGAGAGAAAATAGGTACTTTGTTATACCCGCACAAAGACACAGAATAAAGACCTAAAAATACAGACAGAAATGATTAGAATAGAGGAAGTTTAAGGGGGGGAGGTATTATCGCTGAGAGCGATCTCTTTCGGGCAACCTTAGGATGAACTGGACATGAAAGTGGTGTACTACGGTGTATGTGATATTGTTCGATGTTTTTTTATGGTTTGGTACTTGCAATGCAAACGTAGCATTCTCACAATGACACATAAGATCTCATCTCGTTGGGGTAATTCCCAAGATCAATTTATGAAAATTGGTTCAGTCTTTTTTTGATTGAGACACAAGGTCCCGCAAAGTGCACAAGGTTCGAAATGATTATCTATTAGGCTTAGTGCACATATTTTTTGTAAGTACCTATGGGACCTAACGAGAATATTAAATTAGATACTTGCTTATCGTATTGATTTATTGGTAGACACTAGACACTCGTAGTTCTGGCAAACACATGGCGGATCCTGTTTCAACTAGATAATTCTCTGTTTACAAGCTTTTATTTAACTTGCAATGTATGTAAGTATGTTTGTACGGATGGAATCTTGCAACTTAATTTTGAAGTAGATATCTTCAAACGATTGACCTGAAATTTTGTATACACGTTTAAACTAAACGTGTACAAAATTTCAGGTCAGGATGACAATGCATTAAAAGCTTGTTTTTTATAATTATGAACAATTTATTACGATCATGTACATTTTTATACCGACAACCGCTGGGGTAAACGAGTGCTTGAGTGGTAACCGTGACTCAACAAACCTAGTGCGTGGACGCTCTCGAACCAGGGGGCCTACACGTAAGAACAAAAATCTAAGTTTGTTTCTGATTCGTTTTCGTTCAAACGCTGTCTTTGTAGGTGATTTATGAGTAAGATTTTCTTGAAAACGAATCAGAACGATTTTCGTTCTCCGGGTAGGCCTCCAGGTGGCATGACGAAAGCGAAAGACTGCAGACCGATGTTGGATTAGTATAGGCTGATGATGATGATATTTTTAGGGTTCTGGATCTCAAAAAGAAAAAAGGAAAAAATGCTTTTGAATCTCGCTATGGATCAAAACCTAGGGGGTACCGTTAACCTAGAATCAAGAAATTTGCCAAGAAACAAGATCGTACAATTATACGGATGGAACCCTTAGTGGTCGAGTTTGACTCGCACTTGACGTTTCAGTTTTTATTTTTTACTGTCGCTCCTAGCTTGCACGCTGGACGCTTTATGAGGCCCTTAATTCATCTGACATTCTCTGACACGTTAATTATATTATAAGCCAAACTCCTTGGCTGCGGTTCAAAATAGAAAAAGAAAAGTGTTGATGGGTGGCGGCTGTCACATTCGGGATAGACTTTTGCGAGGTATCTTGGACGAGTGCGGTGTGGTTTGCAGAGACTGTAAGCGATTCTATTAATTTCCTTTGTTGCATTCATGTAGGTTAACTTTTCTCAATAAACCACTTTGTGAAACCTACACCGATATAATTCTTGCCCTAGAGCGTAAAATCAGAACCGGGATTCTGCCTTTTGCCCACAGGTTAGTAGAGGGATCTATATGAACAGGCGGTTGGGTTTGTTTTTGTCATGTTACGATCTTCTCGAACGCGAAGTAAAAAAAGGGAGAATCGCTCTCGTAGTCGAAGCAAATCGCACCGGCACCCCCATGAACATCGCTCGCGGTCTCGCAGGCGTGAACCGAGCGCTCGCCCCCGCGAGGGTTCTGTTAGGGAGGTGCTAGGTTCGATAGTGACGCGATTGAGTGCTATCGAGAGTAGTTTTGTGAGTGGGAGAAGTGGTAGTGGGGTACAAACACCGCTACCAGCTCCTGTTTCACTCTTACCACCTCCAGTTAGTGTCCACTCACCTACACTACATAATGTGGACGTAGGCCCCCCTGTCGGTGCCCACTCGCCAATACATAATGATGATGTTTCGTCGGTCACGCGTGATCTTACAAGGGCACTTCTTGCTATAGATAGAGGGAAGGCTAAAAATTACTACGTGTCTAATTTTGATCCTGCGCTAAATAACTTCGAGGTATGGTGTAATGAGGTAGAACGAGCTAGGCTGGCAAACTATTGGGGAGATTCTGAATGCTTATCTAGAGTAGCAAATTGCCTTAAAGGGGACGCAAGAACCTGCGGTTAGATGAGTGGACTGCCAGTGAACGTACTTGGTTGAATTTTAAAAGGGAATTTGCCTGTCTCTGTCCCAAACATCTCGATTATGCTCAAACTCTGTTTCAGGTTGTGAATAGTTCCTCAGACCAGTTTCCTACTTACGCTGAATATGCGCGACGCTCACTGCTGCGCTTACGTATAGTGCAGGGATTGAGTGAGCAGCTTATGGTAGCGATTGTGATACGTGGTATTGCGGATGTGCATGTCCGGGCGGCGGCCGTAAATGCCAATTTGACTGTGGAGAGTTTGGTTCCTTTTTTAGCTGTCTATGTCAAGCCTGGTCTAGGCCGCAGTAGGGCGGATAATCGTTTCGTAGCACCTAGTGCAGGTCGGAAAAGGTTGAATGATGATAAACCTGTAGTGAGATGTTTTTCCTGTGGTCAGACCGGACATAGATATGCTAGTTGCCCTAAAATTAGTAAATTGGACGGAATTAAGAAAAAAACCTGTTGCGCCTTTTGTAAAAAAATGGGGCACAAAGAAGAGGACTGTTTTGCCAAACATAAGTCGCAAGGTCCATTTCAAAGGGATCAAATGCAAAAGAAAGTTAACCTGTGTAGCGAACTTACTACGGAGACTCGTAATTAGCGATTAATCTTCGAAATTGCACCTTTCTTTGTACTGAAGTAGAGTACCTGGGGCCAGCCATTAGTCATGGTCAGGTTAGACCGAGCCCCCGAAAGATTGAGGCGTTGATTGATACGCCGGTACCAGGTAATGTCAAACAGGTGCGACAACTTTTGGGTCTAGCTGGATACTTTCGTCGGTACATACAGGACTACGCAACGAAAACTGCCAGTATCACTTATCTCACGAAGAAGAATGTTAAGTTTCAGTGGGGTCCTGAACAAGAACGGGTTCGTAAGTATTTGATAGAACGCCTAACGAGCGAACCAATACTTGCAATTTTCGACCCCGCCCTTGCTACCGAACTTCACACCGATGCGAGCAGCGCTGGTTATGGGGCTGTGCTCATGCAGACACAAGCGGACGGCAGTAAGCGTGTGGTAGCCTACTTCAGCAAGGTTACCCAAGGGGCGGAAAGCAGGTACCTACCATGCGTATGAATTGGAGACGCTGGCGGTTCTCAAAGCATTACAACACTTTAGGCATTTTCTAGTAGGTCTAGAATTCAAAGTTGTGACAGATTGTAATGCTTTGAAAGCCACCGAGCGTAAGAAGGATTTACTGCCAAGGGTTGCACGTTGGTGGATCTATCTTCAAGACTTTAATTTTACGATGGAATATAGAAAAGGTGTCATGATGAGTCATGCCGATTATTTAAGTAGGAATCCGCCAGCGGCACAAGTCAATCATATCGACCGTTGAACTGGGCGCAGGTTGTCCAGTCGCCTGATAACGAAACAAAAGTACTCCTTCAAAATTTGAGAGATGGCCTTTTGGACTCACGGCATTATGTGTGTCAAAACGACCTTCTCTATTACCGCTACTCGCCAGTGGGGGAGGAGGAGTCGCGTCTGATGTGCTATGTTCCCGTAGATGTATTAGGCCCACTGTCCGAATCTGAAGGATACAAGTTCGTACTTGTACTGGTGGATTCGTTCACAAAGTATTGTTTGCTTTACTCGATGTACAAACGAAACGTCACTGAACTTAGGCGTATATTTGACAACGCGATCTCGTTTTTTGGTACTCCTAAATTGGTAGTTTGTGATAGAGGCCGAATGTTTGGGGCTTCTAGCTTCACTAACTGGATATCCGAACTCGGTTGTGACATTCATTACTTGACGCCTGAAATGCATCACGCAAACGGTCAGGTTGAACGCTATGTACGGACTGTACTCAACTTAATTCGGGTTGAAAGTTATAATCGGAATGCATCTTGGTCTAAGGCATTATGTAAGATTCAGTTAGTCTTGAATATAACTAAGCAACAAACCACTAGTAATCTCCACTACAACTGTAAATTGGTACAGAGGCGACTACCCCTGTGATACGTGCGCTAGTCCAAGATGTAGCAATCGAAACTACGAGCCCTAATCGCGAGGCAATGAGGGAACTTAGCAGAAGCCGAGCCAGAGAATTGCTCAAACGAAATAAGGACAAACAAGACTCCTTGGTAAATCGTCATCGACACCCTCCCAGAGTATTTAAAGTTAACGACCAGGTGTTCGTAATCAAGTACTCTCAATCTACTGGAAAACTGGACGCTGGCATGAGAGGTCCATACCGTGTCACCACAGTATTGCCAAGTGACCGTTACGAGCTAAAGCTGCTTAGTGGTGCCCGTGGGAAAACCACCCAGGCCGCATCGCACTACATGGTACCTTGGAAGGGAGAGTGGTGTCCCGAGAGTTGTGCCGCATTTTTTGAAAGTGAGTGTAATGTTTTTCTGATATTTCAGAAATACTTGTTCCGGCCTTGTGTGACTGTGTGGGTGGTGTGCATGTCTACCACGTCGTCTACACAGTGAAAGGCCTGTGGTGCTAGCTATAGCGGTCGTCTGCGGCGCTTAGCTGTGGCGCTTACCTGTTGCGGTTACCTGTTGTGGTTGCCTGTGGCTGTTGCCTGTGGCAGTTGCCTGTGGCAGTTGCCTGTGGCGGTTGCTTGTGGACGTTGCCCTGTGGGCATTTCCCTGTGGCGGTTGCCTGTGGCGGTTGCCTGTGGCAGTTGCCTGTGGCGGTTGCTTGTGGACGTTGCCCTGTGGGCATTTCCCTGTGGCGGTTGCCTGTGGCGGTTGCCTGTGGCGGTTGCCTGTGGCGGTTGCCTGTGGCGGTTGCCTGTGGCGGTTGCCTGTGGCGATTGCTTGTGGACGTTGCCCTGTGGGCATTTCCCTGTGGCGGTTGCCTGTGGCAGTTGCCTGTGGCGGTTGCCTGTGGCAGTTGCTTGTGGACGTTGCCCGTGGGCATTTCCCTGTGGCGGTTGCCTGTGGCGGTTGCCTGTGGCGGTTGCCTGTGGCGGTTGCCTGTGGCGGTTGCCTGTGGCGGTTGCCTGTGGCGGTTGCCTGTGGCGGTTGCCTGTGGCGGTTGCCTGTGGCGGTTGCCTGTGGCGGTTGCCTGTGGCGGTTGCCTGTGGCGGTTGCCTGTGGCAGTTGCCTGTGGCGGTTGCTTGTGGACGTTGCCCTGTGGGCATTTCCCTGGGGGTTCTGCTCTGTTTGGTCACTAACGTAAAAGTTCTCGCTTGAGGTATGTATTTCTCAGGAGACAAGGGCCCTTGTCTTCTGAGCCCCATAGACGTCGCAGACGTTTATGGTAAACCTGTTAGGCGCAAGTAGGATTTGTGTCTGTCGATGAATGTTATGTTACCGCAAAACGTGATGGATAAATGAAAGTGCAGGACTAAGTCAAAGAAGCTGTGTGTTCTTGAAAGGGGGCCTTGGATGTGTGATTGATGAAAGAATAGGCCATGGCTTTTTACTTTATGTTGATGACTAAGGTTGTTTTCCTTTTCGTAGACTCGGACAATGATGACGATGACGATAATGCTACGGCTGCTGGTTCTTCAACTGGGCTTCTGCTCACCTAAGTGTGCCTGCCTGTTTGCCTGTCAGCCAGCCTGTCTGCCTGTCTGCCTTCCTGCCCGCCTGCCTGCTTTCAATGGTGCTGCCGGAGACGGCACACTGTCAGGTGGGCCGTATAAGCCAAACTCCTTGGCTGCGGTTCAAAATAGAAAAAGAAAAGTGTTGATGGGTGGCGGCTGTCACATTCGGGATAGACTTTTGCGAGGTATCTTGGACGAGTGCGGTGTGGTTTGCAGAGACTGTAAGCGATTCTATTAATTTCCTTTGTTGCATTCATGTAGGTTAACTTTTCTCAATAAACCACTTTGTGAAACCTACACCGATATAATTCTTGCCCTAGAGCGTAAAAATATAATCTCATTTTCAGTATGGTTTTAACCTTTTGGCATAAAGTCATTGGAACCATTATAATTAGCAGTTTTTGTTATTATCTTTTATTTCATTGTTATTACGTCTGGGCATGAACATGTTATGTGATTAAATTAATTGATATGATGCTATGTTCGTTTCTCAATTTAATTCTATTTAGAGATAGGTTCAGGATATTTCAAGGGTCAGACAAGGCTTTAACAATTAATTACTCTACGCGTTTAATGTGAGTTTAAGATGTAGATACGAGGCTACCTACTTTAGTGTGTTAAATTATAACTAGATAGCGCTGTTAAAATGGACGAAAGCTAAATCGCGCTGCCGAGAACGCACGGGTTTGGGTAACCTCAGTTTGAGATTTTTTAAATAAATAACTTCTACTGAGATGGTCCTTTCATTACGCACCTCTCCTCTAAGTCGGACAATCGAAATTGGTACTGTGTTGGGCACTATGAGTAACTCGGCTACATCTACTCTACATCTAATGGTCCACTGATCAATGCGGGCATCCCCCTGAGATGCGCCTTATTGGATTTTATCATATGGGGGCAATGGGGGGTAATGCCCATAATTCGAACGCTGGGCATGCGGGTCGGGGATTGCAGTTCGGTGGTAAAAGTGTTCTGCAGGAGGCGCTGCCGCCCGCCCCCCGGTGCATATCACGTGATCACCTCTTACGACACCCGCGGGAAGAGATGGGGTGGTGCAAATTCTAAGCCGGCACGCTGCTAACTTACGTTCAAAAACCGAAGGCATTTTATCCTGAAAAAGCTAATTAAATATCTTCAGTAGGTAAGTAGGTCTGAAAACCAGCGCAGTAGTGGACAAATGCTTCAATATTACAACATGTGAACATGCTGAGGTAGGGACCCATTTTACCCTTGACCACTAACTCTGTAAATATAAATTTATGTGCCTACGTAATTAATAAGATTAAGTGGTTATCTGTGTTGTTGTTATCTGCCTATATATATATATATATGTACTTGTACCTACTAATATGTTTTTTAGGTAAAATATTTACCTTTCTCTCTCTCTGATATTATTCAAAATCATTAAAAAACCATTGTTTATAATCATCAACCAATCGTGTGTTTTTCTGGACTTAAGGGCAAAGTTTTAATTTAAAATCCGTTTCTTCTTGCTTGCCATGGTACTTGCGTGTTAGAAGAAAAACATAGACCTACAAACAAAATCTATGAAGAAAGAACAGTTTGAATTTTAAGGACCAATTACTTTTTGCTTGCATACTTCTTGCATATAAGTTTATTCCTATTTCGCCCAAAATAGATCAATTATTACGGTTCAAAACATAACATAACCGACGAAAAGCAAATAGCAAGGCTTGCACGAGCAATTTGCCTTTCGTCATGCACAATGCCTTATCTCAACCCATTAGAGTTCAACATCGTTTACTCAAATTCAGCAGAATTTTCCCGCGAAATCCCCGAAGTTAGAAGCAACAGTTTGCAAGGTAAGCGAGTTATTGTAATCTTCAGTAGGGTGAGACAACGGAATCCTACACAAACAATTTACCTGGAGTTTGGAGTTGCTGCTTCGTGTTATTAATTTAGTACTTAGATCTTCCTTATTTAGGATGACCTTTAGTGGCGTGTACATAATCTACTGTCTTCAGCTTGCCGCATCCAGCATCTGCCTGCAGTCTTTCGCAGATCGTCATCCCACCTGGCCGGAGGGCGTCCTACACTACGTTTGCCGAGTCGTGGTCTCCACTCAAGAACTCGTTTACCCCAGCGGTTGTCGGTTCTTCGCGAGATATGGCCGGCCCACTGCCACTTCAGCTTGCTAATTCAAGCTGAAGACAGGGCGCTATGGCGCTTGACAGATTTCAATAAATAAATCGAATATTTTTCAATCACAACATCGAAATCAACTGCCACCTAGTGGAAATAGGTCGAGTCTACGGATAGATGACGATGCTATGCAAACACCGTGCACAAAATAGTATCTCGGAAATGTAACAGATGTCGCTTTAATCGTCTACATTTGTAATGGGAACGATGTTGTGGGTGTTTAGCAACCTTATTTATTTAATCTGTATCAATATAGTAGCAGATAATATTCATAAATCATTAATTGGATAAAAGAGAAGTTTTGTAATTATATAATTTCTTTAAATATAAGTTTGGCATACGATTACATCAGTTAAATCGGAAATATGATGATAATTGACTGATTTTGTATTTGTTTAGCAATTAAATAATCTTATATGTAACAATTCATGAAGCAGATTATATTCATAAATCGTTAATGTAATTATGGATTACCGTTGTTAAATTAGAATCTATTTAAATATAAGTTTGTAATTATTGCTTCATCATCGAAATCCTGAATATGACGATATTAACCTCTGGGAGATAATGTACCCATTTTGATGACCGGCAAATGGCTTAGAATAAGTTTCAACATAGGTTTACCATGTTATTTGTTTTGAAAAGGGTTAGATTTAGAATAAAAGTAGATCTGGTTGCTGATTGGCTCTGGTGATTCAACAAACATGACCATATTTGGATAGGAAAGAGAATGGATAGGCCTTGGAGAGGCAGTATAAAATAGAAACATAAGCCAGAACGGGATTCAGTTTGTGTTGTGCAGTTCCAGAGACAAAGTTAAGTAAACCTTCGTTATTATACTCCTTATGTATCTTTCCATGTACACGTACAGGTACATCTACAAGTACCTACCTAGATTATTTCTCTTTGTAAATATAGCTTCCGAGTGGAAACTAAATAATAACTGTATGTACTAAAACTAAATAATAACTGTACTTTGTTAAACTGAAGTAGTACCTATGTAATTTAATACCTTCTAATTACTATTGTTTTCATTCTTTTATTGTGTGTTGATTTAGCTTCAACGCTTCAAATTAAATTCACAAGTACCTTCATTTGTATTTCTTTTTGTATTATGCCAATTAACATAATTATTATTGAGTACTAGAACTATGTCTTATGTTTTTGATTGATGGTGTGCTTTTGTGAAGATACAATATAGCCAAGGTGCTTAAATAGTTACTACGTGTTGCTTTCTTTCCATACAACTTCGGTAAACCCATGTAGGATAACAGTAAGTAGGTATCCTCCGTACCTACTCTTAGTAACCCCATGTAGGATAATAGAACTATGTCCCATGTTTTTGATTGATGGTATGCTTTTGTCAAATTACAATATAGCCAAGGTACTTAAATAATTTACTGTGTTGCTTCCTTTCCATACAACTTAGATTACCCCATGTAGGATAACAGTAAGTAGGTACCCTCCGTACCTACTCTTAAGTTTAGATGGTTGTTCTATATAGTTTTCAGAAGTTTCTCGTATTTATCCAGCTCCCCATGTTGGATAACAGTAAGTAGGTACCCTCCGTACCTACTCTTAAATTTAAGGATTATGGAAGATGGTTGTTCTATATAGTTTTCAGAAGCTTCTTGTATTTATCCAGCTCCTCATGTTGGATAACAGTAAGTAGGTACCCTCCGTACCTACTCTTAAAATTAAGGATTATGGAAGATGGTTGTTCTACCTAGTTTTCAGAAGCTTCTCGTATTATCCAGCCCGCGAATTAGTGATCAATGATTGACTGATGACTACAGTAGTATTTCGTTTAATGCGTTTACGTAAGAATCCTAAGAATCATCTTGTCTACTTCGCAGTTGTGCAGTATATATAGCAATAGTTACTCTAAGACATACAATCTGTCTAGGGAACCCTTAAAATTTTAACATCAGAATTGGGATACCTACATCCTGACTTAATAACTAATCACTTTTTTTTTTAAATTTCAGTACGTTTGGGACATCATTCAACGACTTCCGCATAATGAATAGTGATGCATTATTCTCGACCCATCTCAAGGAAGATAAAGTTACATTGACCGTTTTCGACCCCTATGTGACCCCGGTGGGCCAACACTTAACGACTTCTTCACAGCAAGTCATGATGCAGATTCATCAACCTGTTACAAGGACCATGACGTCACATTGACTTTGTTCGACCTTGACAAGAATGCCTAGGTATAGCAGGTTGGTGTAATAGATATGTAATAGATACCCTCGTCAAGGAGTTTACATGGAACAGCATCAGCAACAGCCAAACCGGCAAGGCCCCCAAGAGCCCTGCTTCATCCTGTTTGAGTCCTGAAATGGAACCCTCCAAGGGCAGCAAATGGGACGAATATTCATCCTTACATAAAATTTAGCAGAGCCGTTTGTTTGCTCCTCAGAATCTGTAGAATTGTACGATGTATATGCAAGATAAGTTTTTTTTTTAGATTATTTAAGTAGTGCCTTTACTGAGTCACATTTGACTGAATTGATTTGTGTTTATAACTGTGCAATTTCTGTGTCTATATTTTATCAGTTCTGTGTCTATTATCTATGAAAAGCCGGGGATCGAACAAAACTAAAGAGGTATAGATTTTGATCTAAATATCAGGGGACACAAAATGATAATCTTTTCATAGTTATCCAGATATAAAATATTTTGCTGTGGACGTCGTCGTGGAGTCTATTTATTTTTGTTAAATGCACAAACTACAATTGTATAGTAAACACTGGTGAGCTAAATATGAGATTAATAAATGAAAAAGTAATATATGTAGGTTAAATTTTTAAAACGAAAGTTGTTGATTTACTGCATTATTTGCACTGTGGCTTTACCGTATTAATCATTTTATTTTTCAAGTCTATTTCAGTGCTCACTGGTAGCATTGTACTAGCAGTTACCAACTACCCACATTTAAGTAAAAAAAAAATGGTCGGGTTGCATCAATTTACGATTGAAGTTTTTGATTTCACTTTTCAAGTCTTTTCATCATGATCGAAATATATATTTAATCATTATCAAAATATTTATCTAAACGTCAATTCTTTTGAGAAATATACATGGTCAAAGATACAAAACAAACATTGTCGATTGCAGGGTTTGCAATAAATCTAACAGAAACGGTTGTTTTAAGGTTAATAATGAATAGTTAGGCTAAGGTTACTTTAACACCAAATGGCGTTGAGTCTAACGAAAGATCAACATTAATCAATTTCGCTGTATCGGAGCAATGTTTATACCAACCCCTTATGTCCGTAAATGAACAAAAGCCTGTTTCTCTTTCTCTTGAGATTTATATTTTTCACATAATTTCATCTTCACTAATAATTTATTATAACGACCTCTGTGGCACAGCGGGCGAAGGTGACACAGAAGGTTGTGGGTTCGATTCTTTCCACGGGAAAAATCCTTGTACGATTTGTAGATATTATTCCGGGTGTTTTCTATGTATAAAAAAAGAACGAAATTATGTGGGTAATGTATTGTATTTAGTACTTGTATCAGTATTAAATATACCTGTTGCTAGTATCCATAACACAAGATCTGCTTACTTTGGGGCTGGATGATGCAGTGTGGATTATTAGGATATTTATAATTCTTGTCATAAAATCTAGGTAATATTATCAGACAGTCTAAGTATATTCCAGTTTAGATAAAAATTATTAGAACACCATGGTGTCCACTGGTACAAATGGACCACTAGAACGATGGTCACCACGGCTGTTGACATGTTTAATACTTTTGTGCCTACTGGTTCGTCAGATTGGCCAGGCGGATTGTGTGATATGGAAGGATACATAAAATTATTTGAACTAAGGTTGAGACATCTATATCTTTTTTACTCTAATTAGCTTACAAACTTATTGGTTGTAACGAACATTAGCCACTACCTTAACAATCATTTTTCCGTGTATTCAGTGTCACTGTGCTAAGATTACTTTCTCTCAATGATTTTAATCTTGATAGTGAGGGTAGTTGCGAAATTGCTCTCCAGCATTTACGTAGGTACTGAAATTAAAAAGTAATTTGACAGTAAACACAATATAACAAGTAATTTATGTTTAGAATGTTGGGACCATAGGCGATTGAACTCCACGTTTAAATAACCCTAGGAAATAACTTTTATTCTCTTCCATGAGGTGGAATAGAAAATTAACTTCAATTTTTATAAAAATAAAAAATACCTGCCCCGGGAAAAATACCTTTAAAAAACCTGTAGATTAGAAGGTACAGGGAAGTGATGAATATGGGCTATGGCTTGATATGGAAAATAATACTTTGCACCTATTTAATAACATGTCCATGGAAGGGACAAATACAGACTCATTAAAAAAAAAAATCTTTATTGTACACAAATAAAACAATACACAAAAGTTGACAAATTGAAGGACATACACAAAAGCCAGCTTAACCCTACAATAGTTGTCTTACAGCAATCCTTTTGGGAAGGTATGGAGAAAAGTAGGGCAATGAATACGGATAGATAAGTGTACATTATAAAACAGAAAAATAAGATATTAAGTATATAATAATCTTGTTTAAAAAAAAAACAAATTTTATAAATTCAAACATGAACAAATAAAACAAACATAAATACATAGTACGATAAAAATAAAATATGATAAATACCTACTCATAAATAAAAATATACTAATAAATTTTCTGCTATATATTTATATTTATAAAGGACATGCGAAAAACGCAGGTTATGGCTTGATGAATAAGATTATCATGTGTGGGAATGATAATGGTTGATATTCAAAAAGATAAAAGCCGTGGATAGTAGCGTGGATAGGGCCATGGATAGTCCAATGGATAGATATAACGGATATTTAAAGATATAGCGAATATCTTAATATATATAAATCACGTGTCACGTTGTTTGTCCGCGATGGACTCCTAAACTACTAAACCGATTTTAAATTATATCTGCACACCGTGTGCAATTTGATTGAACTTGAAAGATAGGATAGCTTATTCAGGTGAGAACGGTACGAAGTTCGCCGAGTCAGCTAGTATATAATATGTATATGTATGGATAGGTACATGGGTAAAACCGTAAGTTAGGACAAAAATTAAAATAAATGTTAAAATAAAACCTACGTTAATGGATCCTATGTAGGTACTTCGAGACGAAGTACATGTCAGTGTGGCCGTGACAGATTTCAATAAATAAATCGAATATTTTTCAATCACAACATCGAAATCAACTGCCACCTAGTGGAAATAGGTCGAGTCTACGGATAGATGACGATGCTATGCAAACACCGTGCACAAAATAGTATCTCGGAAATGTAACAGATGTCGCTTTAATCGTCTACATTTGTAATGGGAACGATGTTGTGGGTGTTTAGCAACCTTATTTATTTAATCTGTATCAATATAGTAGCAGATAATATTCATAAATCATTAATTGGATAAAAGAGAAGTTTTGTAATTATATAATTTCTTTAAATATAAGTTTGGTATACGATTACATCAGTTAAATCGGAAATATGATGATAATTGACTGATTTTGTATTTGTTTAGCAATTAAATAATCTTATATGTAACAATTCATGAAGCAGATTATATTCATAAATCGTTAATGTAATTATGGATTACCGTTGTTAAATTAGAATCTATTTAAATATAAGTTTGTAATTATTGCTTCATCATCGAAATCCTGAATATGACGATATTAACCTCTGGGAGATAATGTACCCATTTTGATGACCGGCAAATGGCTTAGAATAAGTTTCAACATAGGTTTACCATGTTATTTGTTTTGAAAAGGGTTAGATTTAGAATAAAAGTAGATCTGGTTGCTGATTGGCTCTGGTGATTCAACAAACATGACCATATTTGGATAGGAAAGAGAATGGATAGGCCTTGGAGAGGCAGTATAAAATAGAAACATAAGCCAGAACGGGATTCAGTTTGTGTTGTGCAGTTCCAGAGACAAAGTTAAGTAAACCTTCGTTATTATACTCCTTATGTATCTTTCCATGTACACGTACAGGTACATCTACAAGTACCTACCTAGATTATTTCTCTTTGTAAATATAGCTTCCGAGTGGAAACTAAATAATAACTGTATGTACTAAAACTAAATAATAACTGTACTTTGTTAAACTGAAGTAGTACCTATGTAATTTAATACCTTCTAATTACTATTGTTTTCATTCTTTTATTGTGTGTTGATTTAGCTTCAACGCTTCAAATTAAATTCACAAGTACCTTCATTTGTATTTCTTTTTGTATTATGCCAATTAACATAATTATTATTGAGTACTAGAACTATGTCTTATGTTTTTGATTGATGGTGTGCTTTTGTGAAGATACAATATAGCCAAGGTGCTTAAATAGTTACTACGTGTTGCTTTCTTTCCATACAACTTCGGTAAACCCATGTAGGATAACAGTAAGTAGGTATCCTCCGTACCTACTCTTAGTAACCCCATGTAGGATAATAGAACTATGTCCCATGTTTTTGATTGATGGTATGCTTTTGTCAAATTACAATATAGCCAAGGTACTTAAATAATTTACTGTGTTGCTTCCTTTCCATACAACTTAGATTACCCCATGTAGGATAACAGTAAGTAGGTACCCTCCGTACCTACTCTTAAGTTTAGATGGTTGTTCTATATAGTTTTCAGAAGTTTCTCGTATTTATCCAGCTCCCCATGTTGGATAACAGTAAGTAGGTACCCTCCGTACCTACTCTTAAATTTAAGGATTATGGAAGATGGTTGTTCTATATAGTTTTCAGAAGCTTCTTGTATTTATCCAGCTCCTCATGTTGGATAACAGTAAGTAGGTACCCTCCGTACCTACTCTTAAAATTAAGGATTATGGAAGATGGTTGTTCTACCTAGTTTTCAGAAGCTTCTCGTATTATCCAGCCCGCGAATTAGTGATCAATGATTGACTGATGACTACAGTAGTATTTCGTTTAATGCGTTTACGTAAGAATCCTAAGAATCATCTTGTCTACTTCGCAGTTGTGCAGTATATATAGCAATAGTTACTCTAAGACATACAATCTGTCTAGGGAACCCTTAAAATTTTAACACGCTCATTAGGGGAGGCCTATGTCCAGCAGTGGACTAATATAGGTTGATGATGATGATGATGATGATGACTTATTCTACTTGGTAAATTTGGCAAAAACTGACAAAATAATTTGATTGCTTCGTAGCAAATATATGTATCCTTAAAATCTGTAATTCGTTATTTATCGAGGCCTTCTCTTCGATAAGTTACTCGAGATGTCGCCCGAGAATGCAGTTTTTGGCAGGACTCGATATTTATTTGTGATATTTATCTGTGATACGTATCACTCGGTAAAATATCACGTGATTTTCAGAATTGACGTCCAGATCTGCGACAACCTTTAAATTACAGTTCTAAAGGTTACGAACGTGGGTGTGACCTTTGGATTAAGACAAGCGTAGGAGAAAACAATTTTCGACTAATATATTTTTGTTATTTATTTCCGAATCGAAATCGGTTACAATTCTCAACCATCACACTTCACACTAATATTATAAATGCGAAAGTTTGGATGGATAGATACCTCTGTGGCGCGAATAGACGACCTCTGTGGCGCGGTGGGCGAAGGTCTGCCTGCGACGCAGGAGGTTGCGGGTTCGATTCCCGCCTCGGGACAAATATTTGTACGATCTGCAGATATTTGTTCAGGGTGTTCTGGTCGTTTTCTATGTATAATAAAAAATATCTATCTATGTACTCGTATATTATTATGTATATCAGTTATCTAGTACCCATAACACAAGCTCTGCTTACCTTGGGGCTAGATAATGCTGTGTGAATTGTCCAGCATTATTTATTTATTTATTATTATAGATGTATGGATGGATGCTTGTTACCTCTTCACGCCAAAACTACTGAACGGATCGGGCTGAAATTTTGCATACAATTAAGTCGAACCCTGGAATCAAACATAGGCGTATAAACTTTTTATCCCATAAATCAGTTCCCATGGGATAGAAATAACCTCAAAACGTTTCCATAGAAACAACGCGGGCGAAGCCGCGGGCAGAAGCTCGTTAAATATATTTCATAGATCACAGCTCTCACTATAATATCATTGTCATTATCAAATATATATTTCGTCCCACGTCAGTTGAAGCAGGCACCAAATAGAATGGAACTGCAGATACACGAGGGGTTCTTCGACAAAGTTAATTACGAACAAAAGAGTCCAAAAGGTCCGGACTTGCCGAGTCTGCGGTAATGTTTTAGTATCTATGTGTGGATTTCGTTCAATAGAATCAATTAATACTTCGGGTTTTAAAAAGTTATCTGAGCGTCTGGTCGAAGCGACGCGTGACCCGAGGGCTGGTGAGTATCTGGCACAGCATTGCATACAGCGGGGCAATGCAGCCAGCGTCTTGGGGACGCTTCCGACGGGTATTGCTATGGATCAGTTGAGCTACTTGTAGATTGTTTGCAGTTAGCTCAGTTGTTTCAATTGTAAATACTATTGTAAATTTCTTTGTTAATAAAGGCTTCAGCCATGATTAATACTTTATTTATTATAGCCCGCGGCTTTGGGCGCATCTTTCCATGATTTAAAGTAGCCTATATTCTTCTTATGATCGATTTAATAAACATATGTAGATCAAATGAAGTGGGGCGGTAGGAGGCTTCTATATAACCGATTGGACCCCCATGTATGTTCTACAATTTTGGATCGTTTAAGAGTTTTTTTCTTCCAATTTTGCTAATTGCCCGACTCGTCCATCAAAATAAATATGTTGACTTAATCTTGTGCTAGGGCGCAATAGTTCGATAATTTGCCTTTCGAATGACTACGATTTTGTAACTTTAAACTGAATGACTCAACAAAAAAAAAAATATTTTTACGTCTAGTCGAGAAAGTGTCTCATTCCTATCGTGTGTGATTTGAACACTGCCCGATCTTTTCAGTATTTTTGGGGTGAATAGGTAAACAAACATCCAAATATCTAAACATCTAATCAATACCTAAACTTTCGCATTATAACATCAGTGGGATTTGATAATACATTATTTCAAAGTTTGTCTATGAGCTTATTATATAAGCCAAAAAATAAACGTTCTGGATTTCTGACCATGATGTGTGTTTACTCACGCTGTGAACATAGGTATGTGAGCGGATATTAGTAAGTTCATTTTGAAATATATAATAATTATATGCGAAATATGCGTGAATTCATGATGAGTTATTAAACATTGCAGGTACCTATTTAAATAGCCCATTCAACTGCCAATTAATTCCCTAGCTCTGAAATGGTTAAATTGCTTCAGACATGGGATACCATAAAATGGACAAAACAATGGAATTTTATGACATGGTTAACAAATACCTGGAATTGTATTTTTTCCACTTATTGCGCAACGTGAAAATCACGTTTAGTTTTTCCCGTATTTTTATATTGCAGGGCACCAATTACGGGTTTTCGTAAGAAGATTAGTACAAGGAACTTAAAAAATAAAAATGTCTTGCGCATTTCTCCTCATTATCTTATCACACATAGGTCTTCCACGGCTGGAGATTGCCATAATCACCACTAGCCTGTTTCTTATAGAAACGGATGACTAAATAGTACCTACCCAATCCATTTTAATTTTTAATTTCATGAAGTGCCTCATTAATCCAAAGGAAGGTTGACCTAGTAAAGAACAATGGCTTTCATTCAGTTATGGCTGAAACATGTGACGATGCTAAGGGTTGCCATGCTTCACCGATAAAAGTTTAATAAATAGTTTCATTTTACCGATAAATAAGAGAAATCTACGAAATTTCATTTTTCCAATTTCATTTTTCGGAATGATACAATTATAAAAAAAAATTCTATGATCTTGGTTCTTTATATTTATTCTAGGTAGGTAGGTAGGTTCTTTAAGTTCGTGAAAAATATTTAATTATTCTGTAATTATTTGAACAAAACTTCTTTTGAAAAATTCGAAAAATTGTGTCATTTGCGCGAAAATCCTTGTGAAACGCTTGCAAATATAATAAAGTCAAAATATTTATTGCAGCAAATAATACAAATAAAAACAGATAGACTTAATCTAAGACACATGATACCTATGCGTAATTTTGTACATACTAATTTGCTGAGCGAATTTCAACAGTTGAAATTCGCTCAGCAAATTGTGAATCAACAGTGATTTTCGTCGACTTCTTCACTAGGCTGGGCCTGTATCGAGGAAACCAAACTACATCATTCGTAATTTACGGACAGAAGAGTATAAAAGTGGGTGAGAAAAATAGTTTAATTAATAAAACTAATACAAAACAATTTGAACGAAATAAGAAATACTTATTAGATGTCTAAACTAAAATCTAACAGTTATTTATAACAAGATAAACTAAAACAAAATAAAACAAATACTTTTTGAATTTAGTTATTCTACTGCAACTACTAAATTACTATGTTAAATAAATAATAACAATAAAAATATTTATTTACAGAAAGGTTTACTCTACTCTATAATTAGACTAGTACATATTCGTACTAGTCTAATTATTAATATTATTATACATTTCGACTGGATCACACATCTAGCACAAATATGCTTAAGGCGAATAGTAGGGTGGATAGTGGCGCCACTACATATTTAATTTTATAATTACGTTATACAAAGGAATTATCAATAAATCGGACCGCGCGTAGACGATATCTATCATAAGCTTTTTTTAAATGTTTCTTTAATAGTTTTGTAATGTATTATTTAGGCAGATACTTGTTTCAAGAGTTTAGTTACTATTGGTGGCCACCAAGCTCTCCAAACAAGGTTTTTGATTGAATAACACAAAACAAAACTATTACAGATACATTTAAAACAAGCTTATGATAGATATCGTCTACGCGCGGTCCGATTTCTTGATAATTCCTTTGTATAACGTAATTTTAAAATTAAATATGTAGTGGCGCCACTATCCACCCTACTATTCGCCTTAATATAAACCTATTAGGGTCAAAGAAAATGACTCCTCGCTCTAACTAAGTTAAAATAACTTGTATTGAGACACGAGGGCTCTTCCCTCCGGCTACAAACAGGCTCAACTAGCACCAAGTGCGACCAAGATATTATTCCCAGAGAAATATGGGTTAGGAATATGGGTTAAAGAATCGCATCCGAGGCAAGAGGAAGTCAAACGCCATTTTGTATAAAAAAATGTGATCAAAAAATAATCTGACAACCCTAACTATGTTAGTTAGGTTCAGTTCAGATTCACAATAGAAAGAACGCGTAGGTATTGTTCACAACAAGTGTTATTGTTCCGGACTATGTGAGTACCAGTTCTTTAATTAAAATTAGTTTTTCCTTGCTAATTAATTCTGATAATAGGTGAAGCGAATTTTCGATAAGTATCTAGGCAGACCAGAGATTCGATGTATGATTTTATATTAAAAATCTTATTTTTATTTAAATAAATATAAATAAATAAATAATGCGGGACCATTCACACAGCATTATCTAGTCCAAGCTAAGCAGAGCTTGTGTTATGGGTACTAGATAACTGATATACATAATACAATACACTACATAGATAGATATTTTTTATTATACACAGAAAACATCCAGAACACCCTGAACAAATATCTGCAGATCGTACAAACATTTGTCCCGAGGCGGGAATCGAACACGCAACCTCCTGCGTCGCAGGCGGACCTTCGCCCGCTGCGCCACAGAGGTCGTCAAATTTTATTTAAAATCATACATTAAATCTCTTCTCTCGAGAATATTATCATTTATGTACAAGAAAGTTATCATGACTCCAAATTCGTAAACATTTTTCAATAGAATCATGTCGGCGCAGACGTGCCCGCCGACTTCTCCACCGACAAAAGAACACTGCCTTTTGTCGACGACATCCCGCGACTTGTGAAAAGTTGCTGATTTCGTGCTTACGACCGTTACCAACCCAGCGACACAACCTGGCGGCTTTGGTGTGTTGACTCCTAGAGGTGAAGCCGCCACATGTCGCCGACGAAGCCGCCGACATCCCACGCGCCGGGCTGAGTCGGTGTCTTCAGCGACTTTGGTCTGTAGACTACAAAAGTGAAACACATAGAAACATGTATTAACGCCTAATGAAACATTTTCTTTGATCTTTAGCGGCAGTTTCCTAATAACCGTGTTTCGTGTACCCGTAATTATAGGTAAGACGTAACTACCTGTTGAACGCACGAGGGTATTATCCTAATAATTAGTTTTGAGGGTGTTGCCATGTACAACAACTTCGCTGTATTCTCAGTCAGTTTGAAGATTATAAGACAAGCTATTTGAGAACTTGTGCTCTGAAACTGTGGAGTGATTTGCAATATCATTTATCATTTATTCATAAAGAAAAAACATTACATAGGTTGGTTAGTAATGCCTTAAAGCCTATGTTAGGTTTGTCTAGGCAAAGAGTTCTCATCTAATTTACTTAGGAATTCTTATTACTACTGTTGGATAACATTGTAATTTAACTTGTCTAAATATACATTGTAGTCAAATCGCTTACCTAAGTATAAAATATCCTAGCTCTTATATAAACCATCTACAATGAGTCTTTAGCAAGTAAAAAAGTGAAAGTGTTTAGCATCCATGCATTCACTTATCAACGACCGGAATGTTGCTACAGGTTCATTCATCCAGCAATAACTTAGACTAGACGAATCTGACAATTTTGTTTTGGGATTATAGAAATTTCCGGTTGCAATTAGATTTAGGTAAGTATGAGATTTTATAAGATTATATTTTTAAGTTCTTTCGCAGAGCCTGGGCAGTTAATGCGTTAAGTGAAATTTTCTTCGACGGATTTGTCAGCGATCAGCGATCGAAATCTTCTCCATTAACAATCAAGACTACATTTATAATTTACTAGATTTTTCCCGCGGCTTCGCACGCGTATTACCGGTATAATAAGTAGCCTAATATCTAAGATAAGCTATGTTCTAAATGTACACCAAATTTTTGCCATGATCTGTTCAGTAGTTTTGGATCTTAGGTAAAAAAAAATCACATTTCACAATCGTTTTTTATAATACTAGTAGGATAATTAAAATTACTTAAATGTCTAGAAAGTAGACTTAATCATTTTAACTGAAATCTGAAATCTTACTGAAGGATTATTAATCTCAACATCTCAAGTGAAGAAAAACGCCTAAAGCAAGACTAAAGCTGAGTCAGCATAATACAAAATTCGATTAAATAAACCGATTCCAGACAAGATGTATAGGCACTTTGCGTACAGTCAGACAGAAATATACAGGGTGTTGTTCAAATTAGTGCACAATAAGTTTTGAATCACCGACGATGATGCTGTGATCCTAGAACTTCTGTCACGAAAGACGGAAGAACTTTGTCAAGATGGCCAGTATCAACGGAGCTATGGGTGCAGGACATTATTATGAGGCACAAGTGTCTGCGCAGGCACACTCTATATTCCCCTCTCTTAATCCGATGGGGACGACAGGCAGAAACGATTGGGGAGAGGTCAGGCGCAGGACCCACGGCTTAGCGAGCTTTCCGAGCAGCGTTGCCAGTTTTTTTTTACCAAGTCGGGATTTTGGAACTTATTGAGTGAAAAAAGCGGGACATAGTAAAAAAACGTATTTATTCAGAAGTTTTTAGATACTTAGGTACCTATTTATATTTTTTTAAATTCAAATTACTTGACAATAGTAAAAATATAACATTTTAAATCAGATTTACCCTATCGTTAAATAGTTGTCTTATTCGTCTTCTGAATAAAAAAAAAACAGTTATCTAGTTAAATCGTTAGATAGGCCCTTTCCGTGGTGAGACCGCGTGTTTGTTGCCAAGCGAAATGAGATACTTAGATCGCTCATTTGGAATCAGTATTTTGTGTGTTTTGGAGTGTGTTTTTTCACAAAAGTTCGTGCAATATGATTGCACAAAAATGGTAATAATAACAGTTAGGTTTATTGGTGAAAACATTATTTTTCACTACTCATAGTGTGCGTACGTCGGCATTTTGCTCGCATTCATAGACAATGTCATAGTTTATGGTGTCAGCGCGTATTTAACGGTTTAAATCATTATCAAAAAAGGTCAGTTGATCTTCTGGATTCTAGAATGAGTTTACTGTTTGGTGAAAATCGATATAGCCGTTTTTCAGTTTAATGGCATTCATTTTCTGTATCAGTATTTGAGAATATGAAAAATCGTCGAGCGTTTTGCAATCTATGTAAAATTGGATTATTCTTTGGTCATTCACTCAAGGTTCGTGTTAGCTCATAACCTAAGTGTCTATGACATGAATAATAATAAGGCATCATTGTTGCTGCCAACACATTTTTCTGTTTTATGTGGTCAGCCTCTTTAATATCCTCTATGAGTAGAACAACAATACTTAATACAAAAACTTTGTGAGTTTACCAAGTTTATATTTTATTATTCCAAATCCATCCAACATAAAAATTACACTAACTGTTAACTTATACACAAGGTAGATGTATCTCTGAAGCTGACTGTACATATATTGAGATTAGATTTCAAGAAACTACATTATTATCAAGTAACTCGTACGTCAAACTAATACGTTACTGATTAATAGTATCGAAATTGAGTTAGGCTTTAATAACCTTTAACGTTAATTTATCAAGTCTATTACGTTTAGGTAATTAGATTTGGAGCTTTAAGTAATTGTCTATATTATCTGAGTATAATGGGGTTTAAGCCCATTATATTTAGATAATTAGATGCATATCTAAGGCCTAAGCTTAGATTTATACAGGGTGGCTTTTTGAGATGGGAGTTGATGGGCAAGTTCGAAACCATGAGAACTCTCATGAGTTGGAGAAAAGTCGTGAAAGGAGGCTCACCTCCTCACCTCACCTCAACAGCCTATACTGGTCCACAGCTGGATGCAGACCACCCCCTGACAAGCGCCTTAATGGCTTTACCTCATGGGTGTAATGCACATAATCCCTGCGCTGGGCATGCTGGTTGGGGATTGCAGTTGGGTGGTAGAATTGACCTGCATGCAGGGAGCTGCTGCCCGCCCCCCGGTGGATATCCCTTAGTCGTTTCTTACGACACCCGCGGGAAGAGTCGACCTAATTTACGAGAAAATAAAAATTGCCAACAGATTTTATTTACGCAATTTTTTATAACTTTTTTTTATTTTTAACTTATAAGTACATGTTTATCAAGGATAAACCCTTTTTCTCGGTTTTGCCCATCCACTCCCATCTCAAAAGGCCACCCTGTATAAGCTTTGAAGTAACAAGCTAACTTTAGTCCAGTTCGAAAATTGACGTCGATTTTACTTTGAAACTTGGGGATAGTGATGAATACTAATACCAACGGAACATTACAACGAACCGATAGAACCGGTAAAAGCGATTTTCAAACATATTTAACAACTAGCTTCTGCCCGCGGCTTCGCAAGCATATTTTCGATATAATAAGTAGCTTATTATCTAAGTTAGGCTATGTTCTAACTGAGCGCCAAATTTAATCTTGATCTGTTCAGTAGTTTTGGAGATCCTAGGTAACAAAAAATCATATTTCACAAACTTTCGGCTTTTGATATTAGTAGGGTAGTAGGATTATCTAGCAAATTATTTTTTAAAAAATAAACCTCATCCTGGACCACTGTTTCTATCTATACTAGACGAACTCCGTGTCAAACAGCGTCTTTCTTCTGTCGTCCAAAGTCGTTTTCTTCGGACATGTTTCGAGCCATGAGGACGCATGTGTAGAGCGCATTGTGGTTCAATGAACAGTTGACGGCACAAGAGCACGCGGTAGATCACCAATGCGCTTGATAAGCTAAATAAAAGCTGCACTGAACGGTCGCCTCTATCAATGTACAGACAACGTCAGAATTAAGTAACTTCCCTGCATAACACATGCAGGTTTAAATCCAAACCTGTCATAACCTAAGTATGTATGTATGTATAGTAATAACTGTATAACAAAACAACGACACGACCAGACGCGAAGTTCCACTGATCGCTTATGTATTAAATTAAACAGGTGGCATAAGCAAAATGTTAGTCTAAAAAATGTCTCCAAAAATGACCTGAAAAAAAGCGGGAAAAAACCAAACCTGTAAAAGCCAGTCGCGATTTTTAAGCGCGTCTTGTGTCCTCCCCCCCCTCCGTAATGCACTGTCTCCGGCTACCTCCCGCCTCCGCAAAATCTTAGGAGTTTTAAAAGTCGAAAATAAATTATATTTCAATTTAAGTAACATAAAACAGATCGAACAGATAAAAAAATCGGATTCTAACCTGCATTGCGTTATGCGGGGGGTTACTTAATTCTGACGCTGTCTGTACCAGGAAGGCAGTGATGCAAGAGGAATGCTTGCTATGACGACCACGACCACTCTGTCAAGAGTGTAACGACTAAGAAGAAGGATCTACGAAACCACAGACGCTAAACTTATAACAACCCTTATTTTCCGTCGGGGGTGAAAATATACCAAACTTTTACATAGTATTTTATTTCAAAGCTTGTAAAACCCGTGTAAAGATTGATCTCATTAATTTCAGCTTAATTCAAACTCATTTACAAGCAAAGAATATTTTAATTATGACAGTCATTACAAAGTCGGTGACTCTACCGGAACCAACCTTGTTAAAAAGATCCTATACACGGTGGAAACAGCCGATCCGACAATTTTATTTATATCTTACTTTTCCATCGATTACTGGATGATGATTAAATCCGAGAAACGTCCTAATTTCGAAATATTAGAGCCAAATGAAGAAAACATCCTATTCTCGTTTTAGATGCATCACCTTTGAAACGAAGATAACTACGGTTTTTGTTATTATAGTGCGTAAGCCTCAAACTCTGGCTAATTTCTAATTTCTAGGAAATCAAATAATATCGCAAAAATTTTCGACTTCGACGGGACTTGAACCCGCATCCTTCCCTCAGTACGGGAATGTGCTAACCAACAACACCACGAGGTCAAGTGACGTAGGAGTCGAAAATCTTTGCGACTTTCTACGGACTCTAGCGCCGTTAGCTCCACCTACAGGCGAAACATTCCCGTACTGAGGGAAGGATGCGGGATCAAGTCCCGTCGAAGTCGAAAAATTTCTGCGATGTTATTTGATTTCTTAGAAATTAGAAAGATAACTACATTATCAAAAACAGTTCATCCGTTTGGAAGCAACGATGAGATACACAGACACACAGGTGAGCTAGTCTTGTAACTATAATTCACCTCTAGTTGCGAAGGAGGTTAATTGAATGATGACTGATAAGTTCGAGAAATCGTTGCCGTGGCGATCGTGGCGAAAGAATAGACCCCTCTAATTCACAACAATGTATCTTACCCATTTTACCCAAATATGCAAACATAGCAAACGATGAAAATATATTGTAAGCTTACATACATTTAAAATTTACCTACTGCGAGGCTGATCGGTATGTTCTAGAAATGTCTGGTAGATAATTTCTGTATAGTGGACAGAAGTTCTGTGGTTTTAATACCCGTGGAAAAAGCGGATTACCATGGTCAATCCGACACAACAGGCTAAATTGGACGTAATCACAATGACTACGTTATTTTTCTCAGGTCCAATTTTAAAAACGAACGAACTTGACGGATGACGTGGATCGCACGAAACGAACAACCTTACCAACTAGTTGCTTCGGCCCAGTCACTAACTGACACATGTCGTTTCGGATCTCTTAGTAATAAATGTTTGAATAATTTTCATAGTAAGTGAAAAAACGGATCGGCGGCGGCCGGCCTTCGTTTTGTGCGATCCGTCGTCATGCGTAAACTTCGTTCGTTTTTCAAAGTAGACCTCCAAATAAGAAAGGAGTCCACAGACACCAAAGTCGGACACCTGTCGGCGCTTGTCAAAACCTACGACAAAACACTGTCGGCTGCCTACAAAATTCGAAATGCCGCACCAACCCGCCGCCGCCGGGCTGTGTCGGCCACTTTGGTATACAGACTCTAGAAAAGCTAATGGAACTATTTTTATTCACAAAGAAAACAACAATCAAAAAATAGAAACAAATAAGAACTAGTATTTACCATTAAAACAATTGAGCTAACTGGAGACCGTTTCAAACAACATACGCCATTACTTTTGGTTTGTGGTGCGAACAATTTGGTGCGAAACACCCCTACACCGCCATTTCAATCCTAGTCGGAAGCGTCCCCGAGACGCTGGCTTCATTGCCCCGGTGTATGGCAATGCTGATGCGCTGATACTCACCAGCTCTCGCGTCGCTTCGAACAGACACACATATAATCTTTTTTTAATCCAGAGAGTCTCGGTATCTACCTAAGGGGAGAATGCGTAGGCTCTGCTGAGACCTGGATCCTGCACCGTATTGGACTTACTACGAACTTTATGATCATGTTATTGTTAGTACACAAATTACTGTCAATAATTTTTGTACTAAACAATAGTACTTATAATGAATCAGTTGATAAAATTCCAAGATCATTGAATTTCGCAAATACTAGCTAATCAAAAACACAACTTTTAGGTATCAAAACTAATCATGAACTAATAAAAATGTTAGTATCAATACAAAGTTAAACAAATTCATTTATCAACTTTTGTTGATTTCTGAATATCGTCTGAAAACTTTCCTCAAAAACTTTGACGTCGATAAATCGAAATGCAAGCTATGTGAAAGTATAATAGAATATTCTGGAATATGGTTTTGTGAACTCTTTCATCGTCTTTTCAAATCGAACGATCGAGTTTAATCAAAGTTTCAGATTGTTTGCTTTGAACCCATTTTGTAACTTACGTTTAACAAAGAATTGTGGGTGGTTGTGGTTAGCTCTAGAACTGTATGAATTAAATCGTTGGCTCACAAAGGAACATGCAAGATAAACTAAAATATCCTTACACTTTCATGGCCCAAGACGCACACGTGCCCCGCAGCCCCACGTGGCCGAGGCTGGGCAGTGAATGCATTAAAGTAAGCTCTAGATATAAGATTCAAGCATCCTTGCCTAGGTTGAGTTCCGATGGCACTGTTGGACGTAGGTAAGTACCCAAAAATTGTATGCATCTGTTTTAGGTAAAAAATAAATAAATAAGATAGATGGGTAAGTAATAATTTAACCTGCCGGAATTTAATGATTACAAAAAATCTTTATGAAGAAGAAAAACTAAGAATTCAATACTTACACTTACTTACTTTGCTCCCCTTGGAGTCGAGACCCTAGGTCCGTGGGGTACCGAGGCTCTTCGGGTTTTCAAAAAACTATCTGAGCGTCTGGTCGAAGCGACGCGTGACCCGAGAGCTGGTGAATATCTGGCACAGCGTATCAGCATTGCCATACAGCGTGGCAATACAGCCAGCGTCTTGGGGACGCTTTCGACTGGTGTTGATATGGATCAGTTGAGCTATCTGCAGACTGTTTGCAACAGTCAGCAGTTAGCTCAATTGTTTCAATTGTAAATACTAGTATAATTTTCTTTGTGAATACACTTAAGTAATTCAATCTACGCGTACTTACATAGATTTAATGAACCTAAACTTTAATATAGAAAAATATTGTTTTTGGAATTGTTTCTTTGTGTTTCTGTTTAATTAATAAATTTCATTTTATGTCGCCTACTTAATATTTTCCGTATATGACCAGGAGGTAAATTAATAGAAAATAAAAAGGGATAGGAACTTAGTGAAGTCCAACATAAACCCTGCTTAAATGCTAGGCGGTGGCTTGGCTTGTAGTATTAGGTTGTTTTCTGACTAAAAATAAATCTAAAAAAAAAAAAAAAAAGTTAATCTATGTAAGTAAACAAAAATGCCTTATCAGTCCGATACAATTTATCCTAAGACCTTTTTTTGTCACCCTTGTAAATCGGTTTTCCAACGTCTCATTTAAGACACGGCTATTACTAACGTGTCACTTGTGACTTTTCCTAGCGTCTCACGTGAGAGGCATTTTTCCGTCTCATGATAGTCACATCATCGTCATTTACAATCAACATCATCAACTAAGCATCATTTATAATCATGACTTTTCTCGATTTACTCGCATATTTTTATTTATGTGCAATTTACCAACGTCTCACGATAGTCACACTATCGTCATTTACAATCAACGTCATCAACTAACCATCATTTACAATCATGATTTTTCTCAAGTTACTCGCATATTTTTATTTATGTGGACAAGTAAAGTCGTAGAGAATAAATAAACAAGGCTTGGGAATTTATAATATTAGTATGGGACTGTCCCACAGACAGAAGGCATAGGCATAGGGTTCACAAATCATCACTCACTGTCATAGTTGGTCACACACATCTTACCCTAAAACTGTTTCTATACGATACGATCATTTGACTTGCCGATGAGTTTGCAGCAACAATACAGACATGACAGACTTTCATGGGAAATCGAACCCTGTCAGGGTTCGATTTCCCATGAAAGTAAATAATTATCTGATTCAATAAAGTTATTTCTTCCCCATGGGAACTGATATACGGGATAATATTAATAATAATTCATTTATTTCAGACTATTAGAAAAGTTATAGATCTTATTTAACTTATTCTACAGTCCATAGTAATATATACCTTAAAACTAACATACATAAAATATAAAAAACCTAATTAATAACACATTGTGATAAGAAGTAGCCTATTTGTTATTCCATGTCTATAACTACAGCTATGCACTCATTTGTCGCGACCTCTGTGGCGCGGCGGGCGAAGGTCCGCCTGCGACGCAGGAGGTTGCGGGTTCGTCTCCCGCCTCGGGACAAATATTTGTACGAACTGCAGGTATTGTTCCGGGTGTTCTGGATGTTTCTAAGTATGATAACAAATATCTATTTAGTGTAGGTACTTTCATTAAGTTATCACTTTATCAGACTTATCATATCAGTTATCTAGTATCCATAACACAAGCTCTGCTTAGCATGATGAGGGTAAATAATGTTGCGTAGAATTGAAAAAAAATGCCCTAACCGTTTAGTAGTATCGGCGTAAAGAGGCAACCAACTCCATCCATCCAAACTTTCGCATTTATAATATTAGTGTGATCCGATGTCATCTTTAAAGGATGACAAATGAATAAGTGGAAACCGACCTCCGCTACCTCGAAGCCAAAATCAACTTTGGATCGCTGACCAACAGTAGTAAACGTGATATCGTATCGTAGAGTATAAAAGTCCTATTCACGAATTTTCTCTGACACCACCTCTCACCCTTAACATATGGCGGTCCATATCCTACATATGAATAATTAGTTTATGGGAACTATTGAACAAGGAAGTTCCATCGGATATAGATTTAGGGTCAGGTAAGTAACGATATAGCCGCAGACGACTGTCTCCAGAGACTAAGGATTCTAGAACTATCAAATCACTATCTAAGCGCTCTTAAAACTAATGCTGTAAACTCGGTTTACCACACAAGTTGCGCTTGATTGAATGGAGGTAATTTAATTGAGATTGTGCTTCACTGACGGTGGGTAGGTAAGTTAGGTTTTAGGATCACATTCTAGAACGCATGTATCTTAAATGGATCGCCATTTAAACTGTAAGGTTTCCGCTCTACACCTTTAGATGACATTGATAAGAGATGATAAGTGATAGAGAGATTGAACTGATAGCTTTATTTATTGTTAATTGATAAGGATATGAATACAAGGGACTGCGGTCGATCGCGTACTGAATGCTTTAGCTTATGTAAGTAAAAATTCACCGCTTGCAAAAGTGCAAATGTGCGGTTTAAACAAAAATCGCACATAAACAAACAAACAAAAAATAATCTGTCAGTCTGTCTTTGACATGCAGTGAAGGAATAGCTCATACTTTTCTCGCTGCTCTGAATGACATAAATTTTCCTTATCGTTGCAATCGTTGTACCTATAGACGATAGACGTATACAAATTTTACTTTTTAGGATACATTTTTTAGGAGACCAATGATTATGCAGGAAGCGGATAAGCGACAAAATACAAAATCTTCATCATCATCTTCAACCTATATTAGTCCACCGCTGGACATAGGCCTCCCCATGAGCGCCATATCGCCCTGTCTTCAGCTTACCGCATTCAGCACCTGCCTGCAATCTTTCGCAGATCGTCATCCCACCTGGATGCACCTGGCGTCCTACACTACGTTTGCCGAGTCGCGGTCTCCACTCAAGACTGCCACTTCAGCTTGCTAATTTTTTGGGCTATGTCGATAACTTTGGTTTTCTGTGGTCTGTCTTTGGTTTCTGTCTGAATGCAAAAGAGTTCATATTACTAATTCCTTTTCAGATCGAAAATTATTACGAGAGATTACGAAACCAAAATAAAAGACAATCTTTAAACAAAAGACGACGACGGATTAGTTAGACGACCTCTGTGGCGCAGCGGGCGAAGGTCCGCCTGCGACGCAGGAGGTTGCGGGTTCGATTCCCGCCTCGGGACAAAATCGTCAAATAATCTCTTTTTACCGACTTCAAAAAAAGTAGGAGGTTCTATGTTCGGCTGGCTTAATGTTTTTTTTAATCTATTTTTGTCGATTCGTTCGTCTTACATTACTGATTTGGATGATTCTTTAGCA
The DNA here is from genome assembly GCA_963564075.1 of Eupithecia subfuscata. Classification (NCBI taxonomy): domain Eukaryota; kingdom Metazoa; phylum Arthropoda; class Insecta; order Lepidoptera; family Geometridae; genus Eupithecia; species Eupithecia subfuscata. Next base: position 4,320,911 of record OY751105.1, read on the forward strand.
GTTGAATAGAGGTGGTTCTGATGTGGTCCCATTAAAATATCATTCTCGAGGGATTTTTTAATTAGTACCTATTGATCCCGCGAAACTTGGGATCTGAAGTAGGTGTTTTTTACAAAACAATCAAATCATCTAAAATATACAACAATTCACCGTTAGAAATAAAAGAAATAGATGATAATAAATTAGAATTAAGAGAATATAACACATATTCCAAAACACATTATAATATCAAAGAATATTTTGACAGAACCCCCCAAAATTTAGCTAGTAATCATTGTTATTTAACTCCTTTAATAAAAGTATAAAGAAAATGTGCAATTCCTATAATTTTAGGTTTATTAACTAATGTTACTAATAATTATATTATTGTATGTCCGAAAGGACAAACTGTTAAACAATTTAAGTCGTTAGTCGTTCTTAAAAATTAGAAATTAGCCCGAGTGCGAGGCTTACGCACTATAATAACAAAAACTTTACCTAAATTTAAAAGTAGTTTTATATCAACTAGTACCTATGTACACAGTTTGAACAATAAATGTTTCTTATTCTTATCCAGAATACGTCCCTTTAGCAAAAACGTAGGTAGGTATAGTTATCACTACCGCTACCAAAATCTGACGTGAATACAATGAGCACTAGTGACCCGGCCCGCGTCTCGGGCGAGACTGATTGCTTCTGAGCTTACGCACACTAAAACAATGTGGACATTCAGTCACTATGACATACGACCTCTGTGGCGCAGCGGGCGAAGGTCTGCCTGCGACGCAAGAGGTTGCGGGTTCGATTCCCGCCTCGGGACAAATGTTTGTAGGATCTGCAGACATTTGTCCAGGGCGTTCTGGATGTTTTCTATGTATAATAAAAAATATCTATCTATGTAGTGTATTGTATTAAGTATATCAGTTATCTAGTACCCATAACACAAGCTCTGCTTAGCTTGGGGCTAGATAATGCTGTGTGAATTGTCCAACATTATTTATTTATTTATACATAGCCCAACGGACTTCGTGAGATAAAACAACTACTTATACCAAATGTAGGGTAGGATACCCTACATTTGGTATAAGTAGTTCAGGTAGGTACAGCCAACATTTTCATAAAAATGAAAAATGTAACGTCTACGCGAAGCAGGTGTAAAAGATCGTCTCCCGAAAGGTGATTGAAAGTTTGCATGATTAGCAAATATTTGAGTCGGGTCCGAGCGAAATTATGTCTATCATCGAAACTCTTAATCGAATCTAGATTTAAGCATTAACTGCGTGGCTAGTATGAGTTTGCATGCATCCCGTGCCTCGGGAAGCACGTTAAGCCGTTGGTGCTGCGTTTGACCTCACCCCGGTTGGGTCGTTCTGCCGACCCATCGGATTATGAGAGTGAGAGAATAGAGAGTGCACCTATGTTTGCGCAGACACTTGTGCACTATACTATGTCGTGCGTGTCTGGCTAGTCTCCGATGAGACTGGCCGCAGTGGTCGAAACTCGGCGAGGAGGACGGTGGGTTTGTATAATACCGTATCGAAAAAGTTTTTCGTCTACTACCGCTGCCCAGCGCCTGTACTCTTATATACAAAATCGAAGTTTCTGATTCATTTTCGTGCAAACGCTAATCTTATGCCAGCGACATAAGAGTAGGTTTTGCACGACAATGCAAACGAAAATTCAATTTTCCTTTTCGAAGTAGGCCCCCTGACAAATTTGTCAAAGTTGTACTGTTAAATACAACGAATCACTTGAAAAACCTTCTAAAACTACAAACGAACTGGCGGAATTGTGGAAAATAGTCACACAATCCACGAAACAAAGAAGAAGCGTTCATATGAACTATTGAATCGCTGTAATACTACGAAAAATATAAATACAATATTATAAATACAAAACACAAAAATCATTTGTTTAAAAAAGCTTATACAGTTTACTGGTAGGTAGTCGTTCAGAACCTGTGTCGCGGGAGGCCGAATTACAAATAGGATTACTTATATAAGACTGACTATTAATAAACAATAAGTAGTTCCTCTCTATCTGGTAGGGCGCTGCAAAACGCTAAATAAATAAATAAAATAAATAAATAAATAATGCCCCAAGCTAAGCAGAGCTTGTGTTATGGGTACTAGATAACTGACATACTTAGTACAATACACTACATAGATAGATATTTTTTATTATACATAGAAAAACATCCAGAACCCATAAACAAATATCTGCAGATCGTACAAACATTTGTCCCGAGGCGGGAATCGAACCCGCAACCTCTAATTAGAGGTCGTAGGAGTAGGTAGGCCACACTAATTAGAGGTCGTCGAGAAATGTATGGACGAAAATAGTTTACGTAAACTATGCTCAACCCATACTAAGGACTCAGATCGGATCAAAAAACCTTCTCACCTTAACCTTTCTATACCCGCGGCAAAAAAAAGTACAAATATACCCGCGCACGGTGCTTGGGACCGAAAGTTCGAGTCCTTGTTTTTCTGTATTTTGAATAGAAAGCTTTACTCAAACTATATTTTATCATTACTTAGGGATGTGTTTGCAATAAATAAACCAATTGTTTAGAAAATATTTGCTTTATTAGTACCTTACAGTCTTTTAAAACAGTCTCTGAAAAAATGCCTTGTTTTTTACTAACTACGCAAACTTGAACAAAAATATACTTATTCTCAAAAAAAAACTAAAAAAAACTCTAAAATCTTAAAAATAACAAGTTGAAGAACATGATAAAAGTCTTAGTTGTCCGCAGACGTCTCACTATGGCAGTCAGAGCACACCATAATTGCATGCTAGATATAAAAATATTTTTTGCAAGTAGCACAGTTGTGGCGCGTCTTTCGGTTTTTTTTTTGAATCGCAATAATAGAAACGACCTACTTTGCTGTTATTAGCTGTTGCTGAAGAGTCTGGTCCATCTAATTTACATATTTCAGGAGTCCGAAAGTTCGTCCTCCAACATAAGTCTTATGCGATCTTCGTCCATTTTCCAGTGAAATTTTTAGCTAAAAGTGAAATATATAATTATTATATACCATATATATACTTGACATACAACTGTAATAAAAACAAACCTATAATTATATGAATAATAAAGCCGATCTCTTACCCAAAATTGTAACACCTATACTCGCGTCGGTCCCACGCACCGATCGACGCCGTGTACTGCTACATGCGCTATCCGCACCAACGCTCGTGTCGCACTGAATTGAAGATAGTAACGAATCATGCAGCTACTAGGAAGCTCCCAGCGCTAGAGTTGTTCTGGCGTCAAAAAAACACGGAAAAGTAATTTGTCGGTCTAATAGACCAACGCGCGGGTATAGGAAGGTTAAGAAAATACAAAAAGGTTAACGAGAATACCTTAGTATGATTTGGCTCATATTTTATACTGAAGACCAGATAATTTCCAATTTGGACGTGGAGTTTCAGTTCAATTTCAGACACAGATAACTTTTTGATAAACGTTATTTCATTCGTTTGCTAATGTTATTTACTTTTGAGAATGAATTTGGCATGGTATTTATACTTCTTTTATACTTCTAGACTAGTCTATTTCAGCTACTTCCATAGTGTTATGTCTTATGGCATTCTGCTGTGGGGGAACGCTGCAGATATTAACACCGTATTTGTGCTGCAGAAAAGAGCTGTTCGTGCAATCTATAATATGGGTCCCAGAGAATCCCTGCGTGATAAATTCAAAGAAATAAACATAATGACAGTACCATGTCAATACATTTATGAAAACTTGTTGTACACTCATAGAAATATCAATCAATTCCCTAAAAATAGTGACATACATAATATAAATACTAGAAATAAGAATAAACTCGCTGTGCCCACAACTAGGCTACACAAGATAAATGCATCTTTTAAAGGGCAATGTATACGCTTCTACAACAAAACTCCAAGTGAGTTGCAAAAAATATCAGTAAATAAATTCAAACAAATTTTCAAAACCTTGCTGTGCAAAAAGGCTTACTATAAAATATCAGATTATCTAGAGGATAAAAAAGCTTGGGACGGGTTTTGCTCCAACTCGAAAAATAACAAATAACAGGCTAAAGGTTTCTTCGTCGCTTCTTTACTTTAGTCTACATATCGAAGCGACAGAAATCAAAAATATCACTTTATTTCCGTGTCAGTGTTTACTTTTATTTTTTGACCTTTTCTAAGTGTACATTTATAGTATTTATGGAAATAAAGAGTTTTTGATTTTGATTTTTTTGATCGTCAAAGAGTCGTTTTTTGTGTGTCAAACAGAATAATTTAACTAAGTAAGCTAAGTACTAAGCCCCGCTGTATGGCAATGCTGATAAGTACAATTTATTATCAAATAAGAAAAAAGGTGTTATTCTAAGAACAAAACAATAAGGATCCGTAACGTTTTTAGTTGAGAATGCAGATTTATAGAACTAAGAAATCCATAACACACAGTGCAAAAAATATTGTACTACGACAAAAATTGACGAAGTTATGACCAAATAACTAGCGAAGTTCACTGAGTGAACGAGCAAGTGACGTCACACGCACCCTCGGTGCGTGTGACGTCACTTGCTCGGTCGCCGCCCGTTAACCGTAGGCAGATATCAGTTTTTAGTGATTTACTCCGAAACTATAAGTTAATTAAACAAAATTGACGGAACCAAATAGACTCAGTTTTGAGAGACCTATCCCACTCAGTGAACTTCGCTAGTAATTTAGTCATAACTTCGTACGTAGTGGTCCGATTCGAATAATTTAAAAATATATAATTATCATTCTTATGTCATAAAGAATAACGTGGATACTAGTTCTATTGAAATTGCTATAACGTTACGAATCCCCATTACAACTGGTAGGTATTTATACTTATATCAATTTAATAAAAATCCAGAAGGCTAAGTACCCAGAATGCTGGCAGCATTGCCACGTTGAATGGCAATGCTGATTTGTGGACCGAAATAGAAGCCAGCATTCCGACCACCTGTGGACTCGATGAGAAGTTTAAGTTATAATTTCATTAATTTGCGTTGCCCGGGTGATTCATATTAAATTCATAGCAGATCGAATTTTCTTCTGCCACAAAAATAAAAAAAAAGCAGCCTGCGTTGTGTATTTTGTTCCACCATTGAGTCAAAGTTCATAACAACCTAGTTTTCTACGCGTTGTTTCTATGGAAACGTTAAAGATGATTTATATCCCACGGTAACTGATTTATGGGATAAAAAGTAGGATAACCGATCTATGCCCATATACGGGCACCGAAGAGAGAGAGGGACACCGGAGATGTTTTAGTCGGTATTACGTCCTTCTCAGGGCGTCGAGTCCCATATAATTCTGGTCCCCCCGATTTACTCGCCGAATAGAGAAAAAAGGATAACCGATCCGGTTCATGGTCTGGGATAACCGATTGGGCTGAAATTCTGCACAGATGTAACTCTTAGCCTGGAATCAAAAATGTTTGATTCCAGGCTTAGAGGTACATTTTTTTGCGCAATATTAGTGTCATGTTTAACTGTTTGCCGCTTGTTTAATTATATGATATGAATATTAATATATTATATATCAGTTTTCTTGTTTTCTAAATTAATCTAAAGCGTGGAAACGTTCTATTATAAAACTGTTAAAAACCCGCTCCCGCTTCTGCTCCCGCTGTCCACTGAAAACACACCCTAACGTCTATCTTGATTCCTTATCAAGTTATTCTATAATTCACTGTCAGTCGTTAACAATTAATTTCATTGATATTTGTTTACAAAACATGTTTATTTATCAAGACTTATTATTTATTATGACAGCAGTTAATTTATCTTCGTAATGGATATTATCACCCCTTAGTTGATCATTGTTATTACCTACCGAAATTCGGCAGTTTTAAATTAGATAGATAGATTATATCTTTATTGCACCATCAACAATTAAAACAATTAAAAAAGAACTTAATACTTACTATATCTAGTGTGGCAAAATCGGCGGCCTTATCGCTAAAGCGATCTCTTCCAGGCAACCTTTGGATGGATAGGATCTGCACGTATTTTAAGCTGACGGTGGCGTAATGGATTATGGGGTTAATAGTACCTACTCAACATAAACTTTAGTAGGTTTTATATACCTGTATAGATGGTACAGGGTGCCACGGAAAGGGTGTACTAAGCCGAAAGGGAATGATTCTATACCCCGAGGGGATCAACTTGTGATGAACGATTTTTTGAAATTCTAATTTTATTTTTGCAAACCTCTAGATATATTTTTTTTCCTATTCGTGTTCTTTTACACGTACTCTGGCATTATTTAACATAATACACATACATTGCATACATAATATTGCGGGAAGACACTAGTTTGTTTATATTACAAACTAGCTGCGCCCCGCGGCTTCGCCCCCGTAGAAATTTATGTTTCCAACTTTCTTAATTTTTTCTTTCATAAGAACCTTCTCCTGACAATAACAAACACAACAAAGAAAGAATTAGCGAAATCGGTCCAGCCGTTCACGCGTGATGCCGTGACCAAGGAAAACGGGTTTCATTTTTATATATATAGATGCGGAACTTATTCTTAGTCTGATTGGTGACTTTTGACAACCACGAGTAAGATAGTTGGTTGCGGCTGAACGGATTTTCATAAAATTCGGCAAAAAGATGAAACAAAGCACGAACAAAGCAACCCTTTGTCTGAAAATCAGAAGTTTGTACGTAGGAACCCAAGGATAAAAGCTTGTCTTCCATTTAATTACACACTTAAGCGTACTTACCACAGTGCCTATATTAAAACAATGATTTATTTTCTCTCTTTTGATACAATAATTCAATTTGTTTCTTCAACCTAATAAGCCTCTAAAATATTCATAGAATGATCTCGAAGATTCCGAGTTCCATGTCTCCGAGATCTTGAAATATATCCATAAAATTTTTACGCATTGCAGTATTCAGTTGGCAAGATACGTATAGTTTGTTTTTGTTTACTTTTTAGCAATAGCTACAAATATACGACTTGATCGCTGGGGTAAACGTGTTCTTGAGTGGAGACCGCGTCTCGGCAAACGTAGTGTGGGACGACCTCCGGCCAGGTGGGATGACCTGTGAAACACTGCAGGCAGCTGCTGGATGCGGCAAGCTGAAGACAGGGCGCTATGGAGCTTATGAGGGGAGGATTACTCATACTCATTTATTCGCCGTAGGAGCACAAGGCACACTTGGAAATGTCAATTTAAATATACATGGGTTACAATATCTGGTGCCTATGTTATAATTCAAGGCCATAAAACAGACAAGAGAGAAAATAACCAAGGAACTTTGGTACATACAAAAATAGATAAATTGTTAAATGGAATGGCTGGACATAATCTCTAACGATGCCCATTTACCAGCTGTAAATGTAGCTGTTATGTCCAGCAGTGGACTAAAACAGGATAATGATAATGATGATACTACTTGAAGAGTAACAGTGTACATGAGATAATCTTTTGATTTAGGACTCAGTATGAATTAGTACGGTCCCAGACAGAATAAAAGGTTTCAGATAGCCTTTCTTTATGGCACATAAAAAAGCCACAACATTATTTTTATATGAAATTTTGTTAGCCTTTAGTAGCGTTTGAGTATACACGGTTAGCCGCGCTAACGTCTATACCAATATTATAAAGAAGAAAGATTTGATTGTTTGTTTGTATTGAATAGGCTCCGAAACTACTGGACCGATTAGAAAAATTATTTCACCGTTAGGAATACTTTTCAGGGAGTGACATAGGCTATATTTTATCCCAATTCCCACGGGAACGGGAACTACGCGGGTAAAACCGCGAGGCGATCGTCTAGTATACTATAAAGCTGGTGGAGTGAGCGTGAGCGTTATTTAAAAACATGGTAAAACTAAAGTAGTTACTAATTTAAAAGCATTTTCATTTCTGGTTTATGAAAAAGTAATAAAAATACAGAAACAGACAGTGCATAATTTTATAACTGCTGGTTCTACCGTTCATTATAACGTAAACCAATTTTTATGAGGCTATAAAAGACTCGGGCTGTTTTAGTTAGATTAAATTCAAATTTTCTCGCATTAACTTTAGCTCGGTCCTTTAAGATAAATAAGGGACGAAAAATCGCAAGTTTCAGCATAGGGATAGTACTTTTCCGTTGTTAAAACTTACTACAAAGGACACATTTACTGCCACGTACAAGCAAGTCATACTAATATTATATATGCGAAAGTTTGGATGTTTATAATGGATATTGGTTACCTCTTCACACCATACTGACTGAACAGATCAGGCTGAAAATTGCATATATGCCGGGAATCAAACATCGGTATCTTTTATCCCATAAAACAGTTCCTATGGGATAGAAATAGTCTTTAAACGTTTCCATAAAAGAAAGAACCTAGTTTATGATAAAACTTGAAGAAAAGAAAAGATTTGATGCCACGATCACACTAGTTTTCATTTAAGTTACACCATCATCACGACACTATAATAAATAATAATAATAAATAAATAATGCTGGACAATCCACACAGCATCATCTAGAAATAACCTAAGCAGAGCTTGTATTATGGGTACTCGATGACTGAAATACTTAATAGAATAAGATAGAGATGTACCCAGAACGCCCGTAACAGATTTTAGATCGTACAAAAATTTTTCCCAATGGGGGAATCGAACCCGCCACCTTCTGCGTTCGCAGACCGCACCACATCGGTCGTCAAACACTTGGCAAAGGGATTGGTGACTGCAGTAAAGGTGCCAAGACTACTCAGAATGAAGCTGATGCCATTCCTCTGGTAGGTTCCTTAAGTCGACTATTACGACATCCTCGGGCTGAGTTAGGATGAAGGCAAACGAGCGTAATTTTTTGAGTTGTGTGTCGCGTAAAATGAGTCCTTTCATACAAACGTCCCTTAGTCATTTATGTTGAAAGTAAGCATTTTACTAGACTCAAAGTCCAAGAAATTACGCTCGCTTCGCCTCAGCCACAACGGTACTTTCTTGCAATTTGCTTCCAGAAGCTGAATGCTATTAGGTACATTTTAAACATACCTGCAGTATGCCTAGCTCGGGGATAGTTGTCTAGGGTAGAATAGAGAAGAATGACATTGCATTGTCATACATTGCGTAAATTATTGAAGTTAAAGGAATGAGTTTCAAACATAATATTAAGCATTCGATGACAATGTGACGTAATTTTTCTCTATTCTACCCTAGACAACAATCCCCGTGCTAGGCCTACTGGTCAATTTAGATGTATTCCAGATTGTATACAGGGCAGGGTATTAAATTCACGCAGCGTCAGTGAAATACCAAATAATCCTGTATATGTATTTCGCCGTTCTTTGGTTCAATTTCTTTTGGTTGTTGTCGTAACGAAAATGCAGTCAGTGCGAGGCGAATACAGTATTATTGATACACTCTCGAATATAACGGAATTGACCAGAGGTATTCCAGAATACTCAACGCGTTTATTCGGGCATAGCTTTGTTTAAAATTGTACGATGAAAAGTTTACCGTTTAGTTTTCAATAGTGCACGCTGGCATGGGAATGTGGGAATATATACACCAATGGAATTGGAATTGCGATTGTAGGCACTCTGAGTCGGATGTAGTATCTGTGTATAGAAGTGAATTGAGGGTACCGTTCATAATATGCGTATTTACGGTATAGTAAGTTTTTTTTTAATGTTGCTGACAAGTTGACTCATCTGATCACAGGAACAGGTCTTCGATTAAAATTGTGCGATGAAAAGTGTACCGTCTAGTTTTCAATAGTGCACGCCGGCATGGGAATGTGAGAATATATACACCAATGGAATTGGAATCGCGATCAAACTCTGAGTATAGAGTTGGATAGTATCATCGTTTTATGCATAGAAGTGACGAGAATCCTAGACCCGTACTCGTAAGAACGAAAATCGTAATTTCTGATTCGTTTTCGTGCAAAAACTCTAACAACGTTAAGGCGCATACCCGTCCCAAATCAGTGCCACCACCTATTTCATCTAATTATTAGTATGTTAAGCGAAAGAATTTTCAAAAATCGTTTTTGCAGTTTGTCTTACCTCTCCATAAGCTTATTTTAATGCCCCTGTAAAAAAATTATTTTGGAGATGCGAAGTTGCTTTTTTTGCTCACCATCGTTGCCAAAAAGAGCAACTTCGCATCTCTGCCTACACTATACCAAATAAAACTTTTACAAAGGTATTAAAAATAAGCACATGGCTGATTTGGGTCGGGTCTCAAAGGGCATTGGGTAAGTTTGTATGGAGTCGTGGCGTTGTTTTTTTTTTATGCGGCCACTGATGGAATTTGTGTTGAATTTAAGTACTACACCTGTATATTCATTATAAAAAACAAAATACGCCGTAACTTATATCGGAACCGAAATATTCGACTTTGAAGTTGAGAACAATATCATCTAAGTTAGTGATAAAAATGCACTTTAATTTCAAAAATACTATTATTTTACGTATGGAACGAGTAAGTTATGAATAAAAAACATGTATCCCATCAATAATATTTTATTTCCAATACTATTTATTATTATTATTTATTATTATTATTTATTCTATTTATTATTTATTTACGCACGCAAACAGCACGAAAGTCAGATGGTGAGTAAAGAGAGGGTAGGTTGTCGAGTTGAGCGATAGCGCCACGCAGGTAAACGAATAGAGCGTTGTGATTGGTTAGCATAAGTGAACCGAGCTCCGGGCCGGTTTACAATCGAGCTCGTTATGTTTAATTTCATTCTACTACTTCTATGAAATGCAATGGTTACTAAAAACTGTAGGGAAGTCTTGTTATTTGTTTATTTAGACGATCATTTTATGATTTTTTGCCATTCGATATCTCGCTTCCGATATATTTTAGATAGTGGCTGTAGTAATGAAAGTTGCTCATTTTTGAGAGTACTAATTAACGGCAATAGTTTTTTAACTGGCCGCGGACCATCAAAAACAACGCCACTTTTACCCAATGCCCTTTTTGCTACAGCGGACTCTTGAATTATAAAGTTTCAAAATTCAAGTTTCTCCTGCGCTGAATATCAAAACTCGAATCGAAAAGAAAGGAAATCCAGCTCATAGGTTATTTATCGTCGAGCAACGTTTCATCTTCTGGCGCAGAGCATCAGCATTGCCATACAGCGGGGCAATGCAGCGTCTTGGTGAAGCTTCCGACTGGTATTGACATGGATCAGTTGAGCTACCTGTAGACATTTTGCAACAGTCTGCAATTAGCTCAATTGTTTCAATTGTAAATACTAGTATAATTTTCTTGGTGAATAAACTCTTTATCTTCTCAGTTTCACTTCTTTGCCCTTTCTATTCGCAACGAATATAGTGTGGGCATTGAATGATTAGAATATTATGGAAATGCCAGTCATTAGGGGATACATCAAATTGAATGCTCGCATGGAATGGATGACCTCTGGCCATGATGCCCAGAATTGCGTTATTTATCTTCACTTGAACATTAATAACGAGAGCTTTCAACTTGTAGAAGATATTTTCAGGTCAAAAGACTTGGAGTTTCAGAGATAAGTTGAATTTCAGGGTCATATAGGCTGAAATTCAAAACGAAAAGTACCTAATCATGTAATGTCCAAATATTAACCCTTTCAGACCTGATTTTTTTTCCTTTCAAGTCGTGATAAAATTTGTGTTGATAAAGGGGGTCAATTTGATTGAGAAAATATTGGAAAAAAAAATATTCCAAAATTTTTAGTTTTTTTTAATGTGTACAGAGTAGATGATCACAATCGCTCAAAAATACAAAATAATCTTTTATAAGTGTTTCATTCTGAAAAACTTTAATGTGTACAAATGTAACCACAGGGACAGAAAGGGTTAAAATAACACCGCACAATACTGATTGTTCTTTATACTGCTAGACAAGAGCATCCTCAAGTTATATGACCATAATAGGTAATTCTATACTAAGTACTACCTAGTTTTCGCTTAGAGTCAGGAAATTGCCGGTGTTACACCCCCGTGACTCAGAAAGCTCGTTAAACCGTTGGTCCTGCGCCTGACCTCTCCCCGGTCGAGTTGGTCTGTCGTCCCACCGGATTAGGAGAGTGAGGGAATAGAGAGTGCACCTGTGTTTGCTCACACACTTGTGCACTATAATATGTCCTGCGCATCTGGCTAGTCTACGATGAGGCTGGCCGTCGTGGTCGAAATTCAGAGGACTTTATTTATTGTTATTGTAAATGCGAAAGTTTGGAGGTTTAGATGTAGGGATGCATGGATGGATGGATGGATGTTTGCTACCTCTTCACGCCAAAACTACTGAACAGATCGGACTGAAATTTTGCACACAGGTCATTCAATGCGTTAAATAAAAGATAATATATATTTAACCCATAAATCAGTTCCCATGGCATAGAAATAACCTTTAAGTGCTTCCATAGAAACAACGCGTGCGAAGCCGCGGGCATAAAGTAGTTCTCAATATTCGACCTTTATATTACAGAAATATTTGTACGTATTTTAAGTAACTCGCATCACAAGTCAACCACTTAGTATACAGAGTTGTTGCCACGTTTCACCTCCATCCAGAACAGGTGAAAATTGTATTCCCATTTGTTTTGTGGACAAAACTAATGGTAAAAAAAGTCCCAGTAGTTCTCTCAACAGAACTACTCAACAGAACAGGTGGGAGTAAACGTACTTGTCTAGTAAAATTATTCTGTCAGTTGAACTTTAATTAACCGAACCTCTCAAACGAAAGGAAAATTCAAGAAGCAGAGCCGATTCCAATTACGAATCGTAACGATTCGATAGAATTCAAAGCGCTTTGAAACAAGGAAGAGCGACACCAGATGAAGTCCCCTTTATTTGCATAAGCTGCGTCTGTTGCAACGTTAGAATTCAGTGAACTCTGCTTCGATGCTTTTCACGTACAGCGATACGATAAACTTGTCTGCGAAACAAAATGAGGATACGTAACGTTATATAGCTATATATAGCCATTTCAATAGAACTAGTATCCACGTTATTCTTTATGACATTAGAATGATATCATCATCATCATCAGCCTATATTAGTCCACTGCTGGACATAGGCCTCCCCTAATGAGCGCCATAGCGCCCTGTCTTCAGCTTGCCGCATCCAGCATCTGCCTGCAGTCTTAGAATGATAAATCTTTTTTAAATAACAAAAAATAAGTAAAAAAATAAAAAAAACCATTCGATGGGTCTCTCAAAACTGAGTCTATTTGGTTGTGTAATTTTTTTTCTTAAACTTATTGTTTCGGAGTAAATCACTAAAAACTGATATCTGTCTACGGTTCAAGGGCGGCGACCGACCCAGTGACGTCATACGCACCCGCGGCGGTCACTCAGTGAACTTCGCTAGTAATTTGGTCATAACTTCGTCAATTTTTGTCGTAGAACAATAATTTTTGCACTGTGTGTTATGGATTTCTTAGCTCTATAAATATGCATTCTCAACTAAATATTTATTTTATTATGTTTTATTCATTAATTCGTTTTTTTATTTTCTTTTCTTTACCGGACCAAACTTAACCAAACGATGAGTGGCCATAGCTGTTATGTTTGGGCGCTAAGGTATCATATTAAGAATAAATCAGATAAAAATAACGTTTATTCCTTTAGGCCTAGATAAATAAGCTCATAATATATACAAGTTACTTTTTAAACTATAAATTATTATGACATAAGTTATTTTCCAAATTTTAAACAAAGTTAAAATTATACAATACTAGTCTACATGCCCGCGGCTACGCACGCATTTTTTCTTTGGATACGTTTAAAGGCGATTTCTATCTCATGGGAACTGATTTATGGGAAAAAAGTAGCCTATGTTTAATTCCAGGATTAGAATTACCTGAATGCAAAATTGCAGCCCGATTCGTTCAGTAGTTTTGGCCTGAAGAGGTAACAAACATCCATCCATCCAAACTTTCACATTTATAATAATAGTGTGATTCACAGACAGGGTTTATTGATAAAAAAAAACAACCTTAGGTCAGAGGCAATAGACAATTGATATTTCGATGGATTCACAATGTTATGCAAACCCTGTATATACTTAACTCTTTTGGTTAGCATTCTAATTTAAAAAAAATTGTGCTGTGAAAAGCTAATTTTAATTTTACCTGGAATGTTAAATTGAAGTGAGTACGGTGCTCTTTAGAATAAACTTTAAAAGCCTTTGACTACTCAGTGAGAACATTCAACTTATAAAGCCTGTTGGTTTAAGGATTGAACCGGCTACTGTTTTTATAGTTTTAATTAAAATTTTGTTAAGGATTTTTTCTTAAAATACATTGAATTCCCGTTCTTCTATTATGATATTACTAGCTTCTGCCTGCGGCTTCGCGCGCGTTGTTTCTATGGTAACGTTTTGAGGTTATTTCTATCGCATGGGAACTGATTTATGGGATAAAAAGTAGCCTATGTTTGATTCCAGGATTACAATTACCGTTATGCAAAATTTCAGCCCGATCCGTTCAGTAGTTTTGGCGTGAAGAGGTAACAAACATCCATCCATCCAAACTTTCGCATTTATAATATTATTGGTGTGATGTGATGACGCAAAAACAAAAGGATTCGGGATGAGCCGCGACGATTTGTGACATTGATATCAAATCAGAGGTTTATTTTAACGGGGAACTGTTTCAGAGCCGTCTGTGAATTCATAATCAATAAAAAAATTCAAGGTGAATTTTCCTACATCAATCTTCATCAGAGAATCGAGCTGATGTTCCCGTAAAGGTACTGCGATATGGATTACATTTGTTTTGAATAAAGGATTACCGACTTTTTTTGTGAATCGCCGCCGCCGCCGCTTTGTCGTCAATCCACGATTAATATTCATAAACGCCAAATATGCAGCCGCTTAGGTGTACATCCAATGTAGAACCAAATGTTTGGAAACAAGTCAGCGAGACAGGACGCTATGGCGCTCATTAGGGGAGGCAACCCCGTGGTGACGATATTTATCTGTATCACACTAATATTATAAATGCGAAAGTTTGGATGGATGGATGGATGGATAGATGGATGGATGGATGGATGTTTGTTACCACTTCACGCTAAAACTACTGAACGGATCAGGCTGAAATTTTGCGTATAGATAAATCTAACCCTGGAATCAAACATAGGCGACTTTTTATCCCATCAATCAGTTTCCATGGGATAGTAATAACATCAAAACTTTTCCATAGAAACAACGCGTGCGAAGCCGCGGGCAGAAGCTAGTAATATATAATCTGATGTGATCTATCTGTACGTAGGTACTTCTGGAGTTCGGCTTTAATAACTTAGGGTTTGTAAATATTTAATTTGCCGAAAGGTCGAGGATATGCATGGTCTATATTTTGATAAGACATTAAATTTTATTTTATTATTCATGAGGGCTTATTTTGATACACGGATATATATTATAGGACCTTTATTCGCATACTTACTTGAGAGGGATGGTAAAGATACAAGGATGTCGTAATAATATCAGTAACAACGTTAACGAAGATTCTTTTTTTAATGAAATGTAAGAATAAATTTATTCACAAAGAAAATTATACTAGTATTTACAATTGAAACAATTGAGCTAACTGCCGACTGTTGCAAACAGTCTACAGATAGCTCAAGTGAATACTAGTATAATTTTCTTTGTGAATAAAGGCTATTTGCCCTAAAAAAATATATTTCTTTTATGAAATCTTTCAAATAATACCCCAAGAATGTTTTGATTTCAACGGGACTTGAACCCGCATCCTTCCCTCAGTACGGGAATGCGCTAACCAATTGCGCCAGGAGGTCTTATCACTTAAGTCGAAAAACTTTGGGACTTTCTTCGGACTCTAATACCCGGACGTACTATAATATGGCAGATGCTGGATGCGGCAAGCTGAAGACAGGGCGCTATGGCACTCATTAGGGGAGGCCTATGTCCAGCAGTGGACTATTATAGGCTGATGATGATGAAAACTATAATAACAACAGCATAATGTATCCGTAGGTACATAGATCCCGATGGATTCAACTTTATTATACTTACGTAGAACTTAAAAATAGCAGTATATCCTACTATTATTAAAAAGCCGAAAGTTTATGGAATCAGATTTTTTATTACCTAGGATCTCCAATACTACTGAACAGATCAAGGTGAAATTGGGCATACACTTAGAACGTAGCCTAACTTAAACATTAGGCTACTTATTACAAAAATAGGCGTGCGAAGCCGCGGGCAGAAGCTAGTTATGAATATGGTATATTACCTGTAGATTGTTTGTAACAGTCTGCAGCTAGCTCAATTGTTTCTATAGCAAATACTAGTTCTAATTGGTACCTATTATTTGATTGTAATTTTCTTTGTCATTAAATGTGGAACTTAAATCAGGAATTTAAAGTCGCAAAGACTTTAAATTTAACTTAAATTATTTTAGTATTATTGCGAGATATAATTTAAGTATCAAACAATTTCTATAAGTTCTTACAAAATTTATTCACAAAGAAAATTATACTAGTATTTACAATTGAAACAATTGAGCTAACTGCCGACTGTTGCAAACAGTCTACAGATAGCTCAACTGATCCATATCAACACCAGTCGGAAGCGTCCCCAAGACGCTGGCTGCATTGCCACGCTGTATGGCAATGCTGATACGCTGTGCAAACTACTTAAATACTACTATCAAAGTACTTTAATATTCAGTCTCAGTGCTTAAACCGATTTAGTGTTCCGATTCAGCGAAGGTCGTAAATACATCGATACCAACCAATAACTTCATTCGTTCAACGCTTTCCTCATCCTGATGCATTAACCTAAATAAATATCTCGTTTGTATTGGGTATGTAAGACGTAACACTAGTGGATCTCCCGCGGAATTGTTCTTGTTTGTTTTGGATGTATTTGACTGGGCTTATTCCAGTTTTCCTTTGTAGTTCACGCCTAAACCGGAATATTAAAAAATTACTAGTAAAACTATTAGAACGTATGTTTTTTCGCTTATTCTTTTAGGGTACTTACTAGGTAGAGTCCGTGACTCAAATAATTTGGCGTGTTTTAAAAACCATGAACTGACTTCAAATTTATATGGAATCTATTTTGGGGTATACCCTATCCAATAAAAAAAGAATTATCAAAATCGGACGACTCTGTAAAAAGTTATGCGGTGTCATACATAAAAAAAAGATACGTGTCGACTTGAGAACCTCCTCCGTTTTTTGTCGGTTGAAAATACTGCGTGATATCAAAGGTTTTTTTGACATCTATTTACACGGTGGGCGAGGTCAAATATTGTTCAGGATTTAAATTTGATTGAAATTAATTATTGTTATTTGAGTTTCACACTCTTCACGTAAATTATTTAAAAAAATAATTTACTTAAACATTTTACAGTGCTTAGCGTTTTAAATTCAAAATTAAATATTCAAATACGGAATCCTTAAAACACTCAGCCTCAAGCAGGTATGGAAGTAAACTCAAGGAGGCATGTAAGTAATCTTAAGTTTCGGAATTCGGTTACTCAAAAACCAGGTGAGCAGTAGGTACATAATGTAATGTATCGTAACTTTCTCACCTATACTCAAATAGACAAGTAAGTAATCTTATGTTTCGGAATTCGGTTACTCAAAAACCAGGTGAGCAGTAGGTACATAATGTAATGTATCGTAACTTTCTCACCTATACTCAAGTAGACAAGTAAGTAATCTTATGTTTCGGAATTCGGTTACTCAAAAACCAGGTGAGCAGTAGGTACATAATGTAATGTATCGTAACTTTCTCACCTATACTCAAGTAGACAAGTAAGTAATCTTATGTTTCGGAATTCGGTTACTCAAAAACCAGGTGAGCAGTAGGTACATAATGTAATGTATCGTAACTTTCTCACCTATACTCAAGTAGACAAGTAAGTAATCTTATGTTTCGGAATTCGGTTACTCAAAAACCAGGTGAGCAGTAGGTACATAATGTAATGTATCGTAACTTTCTCACCTTTACTCAAGTAGACAAGTAAGTAATCTTATTCTTCGGAATTTGGTTACTCAAAAACCAAGTGAGCAGTATGTTATGTATCTTAACTTTCTAACCTATACTCAAGTAGGCATATAATCTTAAGTTTCGGAATTCGGTTACTCAAAAACCAAGTGAGCAGTACATAATGTTATGTATCGTAACTTTCTAACCCACCTCAATCCGACCCTACGTCAGTCAGTATCGCAACATTTTTGTACGTGTAGATAATAGGGGATAGAGTTTTATTAGGTTACCGATATGGAAACCGCTTTCGCAACTTTCAGAAGTTTGACCATTGGCCTCAGGAAGTTATCTTGGGGAATGAGAAAGCGTTTGATATGATAATAGCACTTTGGGGGTTATCCACTGCGCAATTTTTATTGCGTCAGCTTTTAACCCCAGCCGCGTACTTGGTTCTAGGATCCTAGATATTTTTTGTAAACAAAGGGATAGAATATCAAAGAATTTCTTTGATATTATATCCCTTTTGCTGGTGGGAAATATTTTATGAAACTAGTGTCATCGGAGCAGCGATTTCGAGTTCGAAACAATTCTTGGTTTGAAAGCTTTTATTTATAATGATGAATTGTCATTCGTCTGTCGTGTGTTTTCGAACTAGGATTAGAAACTTTTTGGATGGGCTTGTGTAATTATGCTTTGTTTGAAGGTTGTTTTTTTGTTGTTTTCCGTTATTGACATCAGTTTTTGTTTCGTTTTCATTCATAAATGTTGGTGACATATTATCTTGAATTTCACAACCGTGTATAGAACTTGATAAGACAGAACTCTTTTATCCTATCAGTTACGGCCAATATTCACAAAATCATAGAAAGATGTAGAAATAAACAACCATCACAATTTCAAATACACTTCGTGTTGGTCATGCATGTGACGTTATTTCGACTCCATGCCATTTTGTTTGTTTCGTAAAATTCAAACTTCAAACACAAAACAAACAAATGACATGAGAAGTACGCAATGAGATTTGAGTAGGGTGACCACTCGCCTTCCAAGCATTTGTCTAGCTGGAGGTTTTAAATGTTCCCGTGGTTCGGCGAAAATGGCGAGAGAGGGACACCGGAGAGGTTTTAGTGGGTATTATGTCCGTCTCAGGGCGTCGAGTCCCACATAATTCTGCCCCCCCCCCTTCCCCCTTCCCAACCCCCCCCCCCCCCCCCCCCCGGCCAGTTTAGTCTGTGAATATCCTCGCCAAATAAAAAAAAAGGCTACACTGAGCTCCAAATTCTAGTACGCACTATGCAAGTACGCTGGAGGGAATATCCATGGTATAATAACATACATAGCATTCCGTCCGAGGCATCACGACACGTGGATGACAGATTTTACGTCATCGGCGGATGTATTTCTAAAAAATTTTATTAATATATATAATTTAAATTAGATCATTCATTAGACAAACACGATGTAGAATGTTTGTCTAAATATATATATTAGACAAACATTCTACATGATCATTTGGTTTAGGGAAAAAGTAGATCTAATATATATATTAGTATAAACCAAAAAGTTTGTCGAAGTCACGACAGTCGCTTTGTGGTTGCACATATTAACAACGACACAATATGAGGTTTTAAATCTAATACTAGTACTTTTTAAATCGTTTTACGACTTTCGTGCTAACTGTTCCCATTATAACGACGTCACAATAAAAAGAAGACGTGGACTACCTACATACTAGTTAACGTGTCGTCCTTTATGTAAACACCTCCATTTAAAGATACAACCCACTATGCTTTAACGCACGCGTGCAATATAACAATGGGTTTAGAGTGCTGATGGGGTTGCCACGTTTCTGCAGTGCATCAGGTATGTGATGGCTTTCACGCCATCATAAGAAAGCGTTGTGCGTCGCTCTTGAAACGCCTGCGTGGCAGCCCCAACACCATTCTAAGCACATTGGCGGATAGGTGGGATTCTCCGTTTATGGAGCTCTTTTTTATCTGATTTTATTTACTTCACATTTTTATTAGTTTTTCTTTGTATTGTATTTTATTATTATTGTGTATATTCAATGTAATCTTTTGAGTCATGTACTTGAAGTAAACAATTTTTTTATTTATTTAAACTGCACGACTATTATGTCGTCACGACACAGTAGAAACGCGCCCTAAGACGGTTCCGTACTATCTTCTATTTTGGCGATCATTACAAAATATTTCTCTGTTTCAATTCAGGGATGTTTTCAATACAAATAGCTGTTGGTAAACAAGATTCATAATAAATAGCTAAGCCGTTTTCAGTGGCATTTGCTAGTTATTAATGAGCGAGTATGTTTGTCAATTTTGTTCAGTGGGTGATGGTTTTGGTGCTTCACGGTGCGTGGTACTTAGAAATTAAAAATAGTGATTGACCATAAAAATATTTATGGTGTTGGTCCTGCGCCTGACCTCTCCGGTCGTGCCGGTCGGCATTCCCATCGGATTATGAGTGTGTGAACAGTGCACCTGTGTTTGCGCACACTTTTGCACTATAAAATGTGCTTCGCACGTGGCTACTCTTCGCTGAGACTGGCCCGCTGGATTAATTGTTAAGAGTTATTATTACATAGACGACCTCTGTGGCGCAGCGGGCGAAGGTCTGCCTGCGACGCAGGAGGTTGCGGGTTCGATTCCCGCCTCGGGACAAATGTTTGTACGATCTGCAGACATTTGTTAGGAGCTTTCTGGATGTTTTCTATGTATAATAAAAATATCTATCTATGTAGTGTATTGTATTAAGTATATCAGTTATCTAGTACCCACAACACAAGCTCTGCTTAGCTTGGGGCTAGATAATGCTATGTGAATTGTCCAGCATTATTTCTTTATTTAGCATTATATTACACTAGACGAAACTTTTGCTGACAAAAATATTTTCGCGTTTGATATTGCACATTTAATCTGACATTTACTTTTTAATTTTCATTTTACATATTTGAAAATGCTATTGCAGCTCCCATACATAATTTTCTATTGTTTATTTATTTTCTATGATCTTATGCTTTTGAAATGTAATCTATGTACCTATTTCACTTGCCTGAGTGTTCCTTGTGATCCAATGTTATTAATAACATAATTTGAATTGAATTAAAGTAGAGATATTAAAGTTAAACATACACAGAAGTAAGCTGATGCACTTCTTGTGGTAGGTTAACTTAGTCAGCTCTTACAAAAGCCACGATCTGAGTAGGACAGGATTCGTCCACCTAGGTATTTACCCAAAATTCTGGTATTTCCAGGAGCGCTGGTGTCACCGTATAAGGATGCTCAGAATGATGACGCGGATTGCGACTTTGACTCCACTCTCGCGCTCGAAGGGAACCTCGGCCAGACTGCTCTCTTCCCGTGGCTTGGCATACTCAAGGCCCGATTGCGTAAGTCATTTTACCAAGAACCCTGTTCTCTTTTTTCTTTAGGCTTCGGTCAAATCTGCGCGTTAAACAGGAGGTGAAGCGGGAGCATCAGCTGAGCAGCGGACTCTGCAATGGAGCCTTGCACGCACACTTAGGCGACCCAGACGCGGGAACTTTTTAAGGCGAATAGTTACTATTCGCCTTAAAAAGTTCCCGCGTAGTAGGGGTGATAGTGGCGCCACTACATATTTAATTTAATCATTAAGTTATACAAAGGAATTATCAAAAAATCGGACGGCTGGTAGACGATACCTATCACAAGCTTTTATTTAATGTATCTGTTTTGTTTTGTGTTATTCAATCAAAAACCTTGTTTGGAGAGCTTGGGAACTAAACTCTTGAAACAAGTATCTGCCTAAATAATACAGTACAAAACTATTAAAGATACATTTAAAAAAAGCTTATGATAGATATCGTCTACGCGTGGTCCGATTTTTTGATAATTCCTTTGTATACCGTAATTATAAAATTAAATATGTAGTGGCGCAACTATCCACCCTACTATTCGCCTTAAGGCGCAAACCCGACCCAAAACAGCGCCACCACCTATTTTATCTTATTCTATTTTTGAAATGTAGGAAATCATTTCAAAAATAGAACTCGCAGTATGTGATATCTATCATAAGCTTTTTTTTAATGCCTCTGTGAAGTTTATTTTGAATTGTGTGGGCAGAGATGCGAAGTTGCTTTTTTTGGCCACGATGGTGAGCAAAAACAGAAACGTCTTTGCTCGTCAAAGACACATTCCTCTTTTTGTCTATCGTCAAGCTACTTTCGCTCCGTTCGTTCAGTCAGTCAGTCGTTCGTTCTTGCCAGTGGACAACTCGATTCTACGGCCCCTCGTCAAAAATAGTGCACACACAAACATACAAACAAACAACATCTTACCGCATACTGCCGTCTCCGTTCCGTCGCGTGTATAAAGAAATTAATGTATTCGATTATTTATTGGATTGATATCACATCACACCAATATTGTAAATGCATGGATGGATGGACGGATGCTTGTTACCTATTCACGCCAAAACGACCGAACGGATCGGTCTGAAATTTTGCAAACAAGAAATTCTAATCCTGGAATCAAACATAGGCTACTTTTTATCCCATCAATCAGTTCCCATGAGATAGAAATCACCTTTAAACGTTTCCATTGAAACAACGCGTGCGAAGCCGCGGGCATTAAAAAGTTATAATAAATGTTACTATTTGTGATTACAGACGGAATAGACACGTTCACAGAATTCATCACCACGATCGTGATGATCAAGGAAGGCTTCGCGCTGGTGATTGCCGATGATGTTGCTCGGATGCCCCCGTTCATATTCAAGTAAGACTAATCTATAAGTATATATAAAAATGAAACCCGTTTTCCTTGGTCACGGCATCACGCGTGAACGGCTGGACCGATTTCGCTAATTCTTTCTTTGTTGTGTTTGTTATTGTCAGGAGAAGGTTCTTATGAAAGAAAAAATTAAGAAAGTTGGAAACATAAATTTCCACGGGGGCGAAGCCGCGGGGCGCAGCTAGTAAATAATAATTAATAAATAATCCTGGATAATTCACACAGCGTTATCTAGCCCCAAGCAGAGCTTGTGTTATCATAGAATAGGTAATTGTTTTATTTTCTTGTAATTTATGTTCATATTATTTTTAGTCTTCAAAACCTACTTAATGTTTACCTTAATATTATGTATAGTGTACCAACCTCCTGTAGTTATATTTTAAAGAATAAATAAATGTTTATGTTTATTTTATGTTTATGGGTACTAGATAACGGATACATAGACTTTATTAAATACACTACATAGATAGATATTTTTTATTATCATAGAAACATCCAGAACACCCGGAACAAACATCTGCAGTTCGTACAAAGATTTGTCCTGAGGCGGGAATCGAACCCGCAACCTCCTGCGTCGCAGGCGGACTTTAGCCCGCCGCGCCACAAAGGTCGTCAAAAGTTAAGGGCACAAGCTGTAGCCCGCGACTTTGCATCTGTTTTTTTTTAAATAAAAATTAGCTTTTCTGTATTATATTAAGTCCAAGAAGGACTTAATATTCTAGTTTATGCTTATTTTTATCTAGGAAAAACGCGTGCGAAGTTGCAGGCAGACGCTAGTTTAGTATATCTGTCGTCAAGTACCCATAACACAAGCTCTGCTTAGCTTGGGGCTAGATGATGCTGTGTTGATTGTACAGCATTATATATGGTATGTTAGCATAGCATAGAAACATGGGAAGCATACGCTGTGTGGTGCCGGCTTAGAATTTGCACCACCCCAACTCTTCCCGCGGGTGTCATAAGAGGCGACTAAGGGATATCCACAGAGGGCGGGCAGCAGCGCCTCCTGCAGAACTTCCACCACCGAACTGCGATCTCCAACCTGCACGCCAGCATGAGGATTATGGGCATTGCCCCCCATGAGATAAAAGCCAATATGGCGCCTATCGGGGGCAGGCCTGCGTCCAGCAGTGGACCAATATAGGCTGTTAAGGTTGAGATTGAGGTGAGGAGAAGCATGGAATTATACACAGGGTTACTAGACTGATCTGATGAGGGGGTTGTAGTTTCATCATTAATTACTGACTGATTTGACCATGAAACACCACATCCCAAACTTAACTGTTTTCGAGATATTGGGCTTTAAAATTACGCATCCGAGCCGTGCTTTTCCAAGAGTGCTCAAAATAAATGAATAAATTTTATTTATTTTGCAGCAAAGCTCTGCTTTACTTTAGGGCCAGACAGATGATGCTGTCTGAATATGTGGACTATTATTTAATTTTATTCTTTGGTATAAATTCCAATGTTGCCAAAAGAAAACTAACTCAATTGACAGGACTGAAAATGTTGTTGCTTTCATAACGACCTAAATAAAAAGATATGCGCCTATGCCTATGCACAGCAATGGGTTGTTAAGAGCTGATGATGAATCTCTCTTCCAGCGGATTCGTCTCCGTGATGTTTCTAGTGGAGCCGAATAAGTTCTGGTATTGCAAACTGCTGGACTTCATAGAACACCCGGAGTACAACGAGGAGACGATGGCGAACACACTCGCTATCGTACAACTGCATCTGCTACAGGATACATGTAAGCTGTCATATTTGGCGTTAACTGTCATTTTTCATAAATGTATGAAACATGTACATGATAATTCTACAGTAAAAGTGCTTAGTAAGAATTGGACGAACTGCGTGGATTCTTGAAGAACCGTATATTGGACGAAACGCGATTTGAACACAAAAAACTTTTTGGAAACAGCTATGGATTCTTGACTAACCGCTTATTGAAATAGCAATAGAAAGACATTTATTTATAACAACAATAAAACAAGTTGAAAAACAAAAACACACGGGATAGGTTATTAAACCTAGGTATCCCATAAGTGTATATATTGGACGAAAAGCGATTTGGACGAATCGCTTTTTGGACAAACTGTTCTTGAATCCCTTCCATAAGTCATTGACAAAGTGTAGTATAGTGTTTACTTTAAAATACTTTGAATTTTCACTAAGTATATCTCTTAAAGTCCAGTGACGCTGTCATGGCCATCTGCGGTCAAAAGCATTAT
Organism: Eupithecia subfuscata; assembly: GCA_963564075.1. NCBI lineage: Eukaryota > Metazoa > Arthropoda > Insecta > Lepidoptera > Geometridae > Eupithecia > Eupithecia subfuscata. The sequence goes on from OY751105.1 coordinate 4,345,842, forward strand.
TAGTCTTTTCAAAAAAATATATACAGGGTGCCACGGAAAGGGTAGACTAAGCCAAAAGGGGATTCTGGACCCGATGGAATCAACTTGTGAATAACGATTTTTTAAATTCTTTGATTGATTTGAAGAAACAACGTTACTAATTTTTTTTTATTATAAAACTAGGTTATGCACGCGGCTTCGCACGCGTTGTTTCCATGGAAACGTTTAAAGGTGATTTCTATCCCACGGGAACTGATTTATGGGATAAAAGTAGCCTATGTTTGATTCCAGGATTACAATTATCTGTTTATGTACAAAATTTCAGCCCGATCCGTTCAGTAATTTTGGCGTGAAGAAGTAACAAACATCCATCCATCCATCCAAACTTTCGCATTTATAATATTAGTGTGATTTTGCGAAATTCAAACAATCATAGAATAAACGGATTCTACCAGAGGAGTGGCAACACCTTTCTTCTGTGTATAACACCTCCATAGCGATCCTCAACCCACATGCTCAGCGTGGGCAGGATTATGCCATTGCCCCTGATGACTAGAGCCATTAAATCGCTTATCAGGGGACGCCTATGACCAGCAGTATATAGGCTGTTAGTATATGAGATTAGTATAGGCTGTAGAACAGAACTGGCAAACCAAAGCGAAACTTTTGTTCTCTCCCCTTAGTTAACCTCACCCGTGTGAAAATGCATTGTCTTGATAATTATACAGCGCAACGGGACTCTGTGTAGGTACTATGAGTTTTTTATACAGTCGATTCGAAAGTGTGAATGCGTTATGATTGGTTGATTCTAATTTACGATTTTGATTTTGATTCCACACAAAAGATATCGCTATATCCAAAAAAATCGCTGTAACAATCAGTATTACTACGACACACTCACTAGACACGGTTAGATAATGTATTTAATTTTTTACATTTATATTTGGCATTTGCAAACTTACGTCGCTAATTTCTGGCTAGCGAAACAATTTAAAAAATTTTTAAAAAAATCTCCGGCTATAACCTTTTTTTTTTGCTTTGTTTCGGGTTGCTGCACCGCCCCTGGTTTTCGGAAGTATAGTCTTGACACCCTGTATGTAGATCAGTTGGGCAAGCACGGGGATTGTTGTCTAGGGTAGAACAGAGAAAAATTACGTCACTTTGCCATCGAATGCGTAAATTATTTGAAATTCATTCCTTCAACTTCAATAATGTACGCAATGTATGACGATGCGATGTCATTATTGTCTATTCTACCCTAGAGTACAATCCCCGTGCTTGGCCTACTGGGTATAGATATCTGCATGACCTTGTAGAAGAAATTCATTTTTTTTAATACGCTTTATTTTTTTAGTTCCAGTGAAACCAATATGCTTGCCTTACGAACTCAATGCAGACAGTCTGTCAAGCCAGCTCTACGCAGTCATGTATGATGATGGTAAGACTTTATATATATACTTCTTTCTTCTACTTCCTTGATTACAGTGTTTAAACTTATTATACTTAATGGCAACCCCCCTGGTTTTGTTACTTATGATGTGTTTACTGGGTGGCACGAAACATGTGTACTAAGCCGAAAAAGTGTAATTCTGGAACACGTGGGGATCAAGTTTGTCATACGATTTTTTGAATTTTGCTTTTTTTGTTCATATTTGCGTTATTTTATGGTATTCCTACATGTAATATTTTATTGACAAAGAAAGTTACAATCAAATACTTAATTGTAAACAAATTAGAACTAGTAAGTATTTACAATTGAAACAATTAAGCTAACTGCTGCTGCTAACTGTTGCAAACAATCTACATTATTAATTATTGATTCTGACATTATTAATAGTGTTGTGAAATTTGAAAGGATTGCATAATTTTTTTGTAATAAATATCGAAATTCCAAAAAATTGTTATTTACAAGTCCCGGTTCACCCCCTTCCGGCTTAGCATACCTGTTACGTGGCACCCTGTATAGCTTTAAGTGTATCAAAATGCGAAAATTGCAAAAAATATCTCATTCTTCCAGAAAACATGAAATTGGAAAAAGCAATTCACGCAATGCATTACAAGGACAAAGAAACATGTCAACGATTCTACAAAAAACGCGGGGTATGTATTTCTGCTCCATCCAATTCTTTATTATTCGGGGAGCAAACAAAATAAAGTAGTAAAGTTGGCACAATAGCGAGAAGCCTTTTGAGCGTCTTTAATAAAAATAAACACACAAAAGATATAAAAACGTAGTTCATAATCCCTACTTAGATATTCCGTGTCGAAAGTAATGTAGTATAGTGGCAAATAATCTTGAACCAGCTCTACCAACGACAGTCTATGCAATCCTAAAATTTTTGCTCAAACATTACATTTCATACAGTTCTAGCTTTTATTACTTACCTACCACTAAAATCAAATGACCTGAATTGACTTGACTAACAGATAAGACCTAAATTGACTTTGGGATTAGATCCTCACTAAACCTCTCTGAACTATAAACTTAGCAATAGCTAAAAGTAGGATATCTTCTTCTGTTGACTTTTGTCAACAGGACGAGAAAAACACTTACCGAAGCGCTAGGAAATTGTCACGTGTAGCATGAAACTCACTATGAATAATAATAATAATAAATATTTATTCATAAAAAAGGTTAACGCGTAGGTATATAAAACTATTGTACAGTTAAAATATTCTGAAATTAAGTAGTACCCACTTAAACATAACATAATCTTTCAAAGTCAAGGTGACGCCTCTAAGTTTACACTTGTGTTTTAGCGGGAGTTCTCATACCTGCGGCCTCTTGAGGGATTTAAAGTATGAGACTTGACTTGACTTGACTCAGGTGAAACAAAAGATTCCGTCACCTTGCAAGCTTATCATTGTCCAAACAATCCCCGGCTAAACTCTTACAAAGTACATAAAATTGCTAACTTCTAATAAGTATGTGTGGCCTTTTCAGTTCTCGCAAGCCAACTTAGAACCGAAGCACTTGCAGTGCGCCTACGCAGCTCACATACCAGTGACTTGCGTGTGGGAGGCTGGGGTTGCGCTGATATCGAATGCTACGGGACCTTGGGTACTGGTAAGTTGGTTGGAGCAATTATAGTTAGTTTGATAATTAATATATCTTCCCGAGATAGTTGGTCAACTCCTGCGGTAGGTGAGCGGCGAGTGGTGGAAGGAAGGAAAAGAAATAATGTGTGACTCAGCACAGCCGTAACATGTTTTTTCGAACGAAACTCCTGTGCGGCGCACACAACAGCCGTGTGGAGCAGTTAGTATGGATGGCTTCTTTTAAGAAAGGTCGCAGGCCTAACTCATTCACTACCCAGCCTTGCCGGTGCGACCCGCAAGGCCGCGACGCCGCGCCGCGACACAGGGACGGATACTTGCATCTGCGTCTTGGGCCATGAGTGAGTTAACAAAATGTATCTGCGAACAATTTTTTCGTCAGCTCTCAAAAGCTGGCAGTGTTTCTCTTCAATTTCTCCTCCCCATCCCCGCTAGTATATATTTTCCACATAAGATAAGACTTACACATAAGATAAGACAAAGCTCAATCAAATCCATAAGCTCTTCAGGGTCTAAGCCAGTTACGGGTAGACCAGAAACCGCGATTTTCAAATCTGATATCACGAATTTTTTTTTATCTAAAGTATTTTCCGGGATTGCCTGTTTCAGCTAGGGCTTGGTACCAAAAGCCTGGGCTGCGCAAACCCAACCCGCTTCATTGACATTGTGCCCTACATTGTGTGGATTGACACCGTCACCAACTTAGAACCGAGTCAGGATACGAGTCAGGAAATACCACATAACAGGAGGTCCGGTTTTGATACAGGTATGAAAACTGAGGCGGTAGGTAAGTACAGTAAACCACCTTAACTCTTCCCGCCTGGTGTCGTAAGAGGCGACTAAAGAATATGCACCGCGAGGCAGGCAGTAGCGCCCGCTTCAGAAAATACCTATCGCCGATTTGTGATCGCCAAGCCGCCAGCCAAGCATGACGATTATGACAGAATCTCCAAACATTGACCTTCGAGGGAGGAATCTTACAGACGTAGATACATCTAGACTTGTTTATTTCAGCTACTTCATAGTATTATATCTTATGGTATACTGCTGGGATAAAATTGTGCAACAGATAGAATTGTCAACAAGCGTTCTGTGACTAAAAAGTAGTATAGTCATCACAACAAAATTTCTTTCTAGGTTTCGGGAAAGATGATATAACACACCCCAAGCAAACACCAACACGAAAAACTCTATACAATGTCCCCAAGAAATTATTCCCACAAGAGCAAGAACCTGAATCTACAATTAGTCCATCATTTACCGTCAAAAGGATTAGCCAGACCGAAATCACATACAGTAAGTTGCCTTGACCTTCCAGTCTTCATTTGAAATTTAAGGGCTTCTGTTGTTCTTTTGATAGATATTGGACAACTGTTAAACCACTGCATTACTCGGGTAAGTGGAAGCTGAAGCTTTATAGAAGTTTTCTTTTGACGACTTAGGAGGTTGCGGGTTATTCCCGCCTCGGGATAATAATAAAAATAATAATGCTGGACCATCCACAGGCCATCACCTAGCCCTAAGCTAAGCAGAGCTAGCTATGGGTACTAGACGACTGATAATACGCTTATTGCTTAATACTATGCTATTTGCAGCTATCTAGAAGTTATTTTCATTCTAATCACTTTTGCTTTTCACATGTTGAATATTTCACTTGGTGGGTACTTGTTTTGATGGTATTACTACTCCCTTAGGTGGACCGTCAGATTCAGATTGGGACTTTTGCGACCCGTTCAACAACAGGCTTTTGTCCCACGGTACAGACACTATCAAAGCACCCAATCAAGCAGGAAGACTCGATTACCAGGTAAAGCATGCTTTTATAAGGAAAATGCAATGTCAAGGTATTTTGCAACAGCATTTTGACATGAACGTAGGGTGTTTTTTAATGCGCTGAAAGACCAGAACAAATCAAATTAAACCCAACTAATTCTGTCCGACTCGGTGGACAATTATCCTGCGAGGGTTCATATTATATATCATACGGTATCAAACAACTAATTCGAAAGTTCGATTCCAGAAAAGGAATCGGGATTTTACTATCTTCCAGGTTCTATGAGTATTTTAGATAAGAAGTTTAGCACACATTGTATTGCTATAATCAATTACGAATTAATTTTCGTTTTGGACGTAAAGAGATTTATCACTAAAATCAACATTATGTCAATAGACTCATAAACAACAACTGGTTCAACGTTTGTTTTAGCACAGATTCATAGAAAATGGCTTACAATTTGCGCAAAAATTCTTATCTGCAATCTAGTGATATTGATCTAAACCACTAGATAGCAGAAAACAAGTTTTTCTTCACTTCTAGAACCTAGAAAATAGTAAAAACCTGTTTTTTAAGGTATCTCAATTGGAAAAAAGGAATTCTCTAAAGGATCACTTTGTTGTCCGTCTGTCTGTCTGTCTGTCCGTCTGTCAAACCCCTTTTCTCAGGAACGCGTGGACGTATCGAGTTGAAATTAACGTCAAATACTCAAGTCCGTAACCTCTTGGAGCCGCTATATAAATAAAACTTCTAAGTCAACATCCGAATATTTTGAAATTTCCAAGGGAATCACATGCTCACAAAACCTATAGGGTACTTCCTGTAGACCTAGAATCATGAAGCATAGTGAGCAGCAAGGTTTTATAGCACAAGTAAAGGGGAAAATGCGAAAACCATAAATTTGTCATTTAGTCACTAAAAAAATTACTTTTGATACTCGCCATGGACCAAAACCAATAGGGTACTTCCCGTAGACCTAGAATTATGAAATTTGGCAATACACAAGGTCTTACGGAACCCTTAGTGCGCGAGTTCGACTAGTAGTTTACGTAAGTATTATTTTTCTTCACCTTAAGCTCCCTCAGCACGTTTACACTTGGAGGTGTGCAATCAAACATGGTTGCCGTTTTAATGCTGTTGGTTTCAGGTCATCTTGTATAATGAAAACCACTTGCACGAGACCTGCACGCGGATAAAAGTAAGAAACAAAACCCAGTTTTCATTCATGTTCTGTGAAGAACCAGGAATTGAGAATTAAATATCCCATATTATTAAGTATCATTATTATTGTCATTACTCTACACAAAGTGAAAGTAATTTGTATGTTGATAGTGATTTGTTAATTATTGCCTCAAAAACTTTCCAAGACCAAGTCATTGGAATTCAATCTTTGCAAGTCAAATCCTTTGTCGCATAAGATTCTTATAATCGAAACGTAACACGTGAATAAATTTCAGCTAAACGCAACGTACCCAGACACTTCTGTTCTCTACTTCAACAAAGTTGTACACGTGGGAGAGGGCGCATACAATCCTGATGAATTTCCCGAAGAAACCCCGAAGCTGATCATCCCACCGCCAAGCCAGGGTGAATCGGAAACTTTTAGGAGGACAGGCTTAACTGAATTCAACGGGTTGGACCCAACGGTCCATCTAAGTATATTGGGAGAAGGGCCGCCAAGTTACACGGGCGCAGTGCATCAGATTTTTTTGAGGTTTCTATTAAATACATAGGTTAAAATTAAGATCTGCAAGGTTTACTGTCGCGATTAAAAAATCATATATATTCCGTAAATTCAAATAAACCATGGCACAAAACAACTAGAATCACAAAATTTTTTGTGATTTAATTATTATTGCCGTCACCTTTAAAATAATCTCAAGTGAATCATGTTTGTAGCCTTGCCACTGATTTGTATGTCATATCGATGGAAACCGAACACAACTTTAGAATAACCTAGGTACTTTTTTCAAATGTTTTTATTTCCTCAGGTTGGACTTCGAATACGATGCAGTCATAGACGTAGAAGTGCTCACTCCACACATCTTAATAACGCCGGCAACCACGCCAGCCACGAGCTCATCCACAAGGTCTCTCGCGAGACGCAAGAACGACGTTCTACCTCTGCCACGTTCTAGAACACGGCCTTACATACCCATGCGCCCTATGCCTTACGTCGTATATGAAACTATCAGCCCTGGTACAGCCTTATCGTTGGTGGCGAGTGGTGCTGCTGGACTAAGAAACTCGTGCATGAGTACGAGTTTTTGGTTTTGCGTTTTGGTTTTTCTAGTTCGAAAACTTTAGATAAGGACCTTAACCTCAAAAGCCTCCTTTAATGCTGTTGTTTAAAATAAATATCCGTTAGTTTTGTTATTTTTCTTGTTGTTTTATTTCGTTTTGGTTTTGGAAGAAAATTGTTTAGGTAGGAAATGAAATCAAGACAACCGTCTTTTGTTTCTTGAACTAAGAAAAACCATTCAACAAAGGCATTGTTTCATTCCTATTAATAATTACACTCGGTCTTCCTCCAGTAAAGTCACACATCGTCCAGCCTATTCCAGTCCACAAGTGGACATAGGCCTACCCTGTAAAGAGCCTTATTGGCTTTACTTAGGTATATTAGATAAATTAAATAAATTATTGGTATGGCTCAGTTGAACTACCTCTAGATTGTTTGCAACAGTCTGCAGTTAGCTCATCTGTTTCAATTGTGAATACTCGTTCTAATTCTTTGTTATTTGTGGAAATATCATTAAAAAGATCTAGCTTATGTTTTTATACTTTTTATTTTTATTTTTTAATGGGACTTTGAGACATTGGTGACTAAATCAGTCCCGTATTTTAACAAACTACCAACTTTTAACTAAATTATATCTAAAACAAACCTAAATAACTTGCCGATTAATTTACTCTGAGAGCGGCTAAAATTATTTGGATAACACTAGCTTATTTTAAAATTTAGTTTTGTATTTGAAGCTAGTATTGTTTAAAGCAAGCTTGGAAGGTTTGCCATACCTTTTACCTTTTAATATACGCACAGGTTTGAAGACATCTTTTCCACCATCTTTCATCAGGTTCCAAAGAGGTTCTAATGAAATTCAGATCCAGATCATTGCCCATTTAATTTGGGAACGCACACTCCATTTCTTTGCCCATTGAGACGTGATTTCAGATTACAAGAAAAATGAATGTATTTCTTTCATAGAGAAAAGAAAAATCTTATTACGTTAACTTGGGCTCTGAATATTTACTAAAATATACCTATCTACTTAACTAGTAGCTGGTGCAGCGCATCAGCATTGCCATACAGCGCGGGGCAATGCAGCGAGTGTCATGGGAACGCTTCCGACTGGTATTGATATGGATCTGCAGGGGTATTTTTAACCCCCGACGGAAAAAGAGAGGGGTGTAATAAGTTTGACGTGTCTGTCTGTGTATCTGTCTATGGTATCGTAGCTCCCAAACAGATGAACCGATTTTCGTTTAGTTTTTTTTGTGTCATAGATAATTTTATCCCGAGTGTTCTTAGCCATGTTTCATGAAAATCTGTTCAGCCAATAAACGTCGGCGGGTTTTTAGAATTTTAAATTTTGTCTTGTAATTCATTCGATTCGTTTCCGATTCGAATCCGACGGATTCAAATTCGATTCCGACGGATCTATAAAATGCTATTTTGATTTTGCCTCGGGCATCAACCCGAATTCGGATCCGTCGGATTCAATTTGGAAACGAATGGAATGAATGAAAATACCCCTGCAGTTGAGCTAACTGTAGGTTGTTTACAATAGTCTGCAGTTAGCTCAATTGTTTCCATTGTAAATACTAGTTCGTATTTGATTTTATTATTTGATTGTTATTTTTTTGTTAATAAAGTAAGAGAGAACCTTAAGATGGCGCATTGCGCGTATTTTATGAAAAATATGGAGCGACTATTAACGCGAAATTCTATGCCTATCTCTTCCTATCGGTCCCGCTGGACAGAGCATACGTTTTTGGAACGGCGTAAGCGCAATAATCAAGTTTTTGCTTATTTACAAGAAAACTTATGAAAAAACTGGTTCGAGGATCCCAAATAATTTGTAACACCTAACCTACGAATCAAAACATAAGTCATTTCAATAGAAAGCAGGGTTCCTGAGATCTCGACCAAGTTATGTGCGAAACAGTGCCCTTTCATGACTTTTTTGATCGATTTATTTTCTTATTCAAGGAACCAAAGAAAAAATGTTTAATTTTATGTACTTAATTCGAGTTTTTCACTACGGGGATCTCGTGAGTATTGATATCTAGACCTCGTTTGACAACCTGAAAAAACGACAAATCTAAAAACGATTAGTAGTAATCGAATCCACAACCCTCACATGTCGTAGTTTAAATCATAAAATAACCAGATAGTTGTAAATAAGATTACTAAAATACCTACTACGCAAAAACTCCTAGCAATTTTTCATATAGCTAAAAACCTACCGTGAATCTTGCCCCCAAGGTTTAATCTTCAATGTCTTAAGATTTATTCCCTGAAAGCACTCCGTAGACAACTTGATGGCACTTACCTGGAAATAAAAATGGCATATTTTGATAAATTAATTCTGGATCTAGAAGGAAAATAAAAATTGCTCTAAAACACAAATGCAAAGGAGATATATGTACTACGTACGTCGTACGACTAAGTTTTGTCTAGGAAAATTAAACTTTGGTAATCCTTTTAAAGCCAAGTCAATCAAGCACTCAGAAAAATTGCGCGTGCGAAGCCGCGGGCAGAAGTTTTCACTGCCCAGCCCAGCCGGGGTGCACTTCATGCAGCACCTACTCATTGAGTACTTTTGTAACTTTTTGACTGTCATTTGTGGATTTTTTGACAATATGTCTTTTTTGACATTACATGTACTTTTCTTCTTTTTTGACACAATTATTTGAACATTTGCTGGCATTCCTAACTTTTTTTTTGACATAGGCTGTAATTTTTGACATTTGCTGCCATTTCTGACATTTGCTGTCATTTTTGACATTACGTTAAGTTATCGATAGATCCACACCACTACAACTGGATCTAATCAAAAATTGTTTCATAGTTAATGATTATATCGGGTATTTATCGCGTACCTTTTGTTTGATTTCCCCTACGTTTCTACCGCGTTACAGCGATCGTGGTCACGGGGCGACGCCAAAGGTACGTGATAAATACCCGATATAATCAATAACTATGTTAACAAATCGCGAAAGTTTAAAAAATTGTTTCAATTATAAATACTAGTTCAAATTTGTTTCTATTAGTTCATTAAAATTTTCGTTGTTAATACAAATCGATGAGAAACCACAAATGTACATCTGTGTGAGAAACACAAATCTTAATAGATCCATCATTAATCGAGCCAAGGATCTCATAAGAAATAAAAATCTCAAAAGATCCATCATGGATCTACTGAGAAAAAAATCTTGGCAGCTCATCAGAGTAGAACTAGCCTCAATAGAGTTTTTATTATTTGAATTCAAAATAAGGATTAATCTCGACATGGTCGTCAGCCGCATTGCGTATTCTAAATAATGTATAATTCTAAAGTATTGATAGGAATCAGTTGAGCTACGTATAGATTGTTTGCAACAGTCTGCAGTCAGCTTAATTGTTTCAATTGTAAATACGAATTCTAATTTGTTTCTTTTAATTGATTGTAATTTTCTTAGATAATAATTGTGTAGCTAATCAAATATGATATATCGCAATTTTTTAATCGACTTCAAAAAGGATTCTCAATTCAGAATTTTTGCTTCTGAACGCGATAATACAAAGACGTATTTTACTTTCGGGTCTGAATGCTATCATTTTTCCGTTATTTCTCCTAAATTAGGAAGATGATGGACGTTTATTACATTTATCTACTTTATAAGACTTTTCACGTTCAATTTTCGCATTTTTTGGTTCGGAAGCCTAATGACAAGCCTCTGCACATTTTGTGTATTTTTGTCTGCGAGGGGCGGGTTATAGTTTTCGATTTGATCATCATCATCAACCTATATTAGTCCACTGCTAGACATAGGCCTCCCCTAATGAGCGCTATAGCGCCCTGTCTTCAGCTTGCCGCATCCAGCGACAGCCGGCAGTCTTTCGCAGATCCTCATTCGTTATCCCACCTGGCCAGAGAGCGTCCTACACGTTTGTCGAGTCGCGGTCTCCACTCAAGAACACGTTTCCGCCAGCGGTTATCGGTTCTTCGCGAGATATGGCCGGCCCACTGCCACTTCTGCTTGCTAATTCTTTGAGCCTTGAGCTATGCTGTGATAACTTTGGTTCTCTGTCGGATATATTCGTTACGATTCCTATCCTTCAGAGAGATTGCGAGCAAAGCTCTTTCGATAGCTAGCGACTTTTAACTGGTGATTACCTACTCTTTATAACCTTGAACCATCAAATCAGCTGAAGCAATTTCGAAATTGAGGTATCAAAATGCCCGTCTATTATAGATCTTAGAAATATTATAGGTATTTGCCGAATAAGGTGAATAACTGATTTTCAATTTCTACGTCTGAAGTTCCCTTCATCACAGACACATACACCAAAATGTCAAAATATGTAATTTTGAGACGATACCATTGTTATGGAGAGCGATTAATTTAGTGGAATTAGGGCCAGCTGTTCATTACTTATGTAACTCCAAGTTTATTACTATTGTTTGTGTTCACCTGCCGTTCCTTGATGGGCCTCAACTATAAGTAAATATTTCTTGGTTATAAACAGAAGCCATACTACATTCAACCCTCTGAAATTGGCAGTCCAGCACAGAGATTATCAATTCAAACCCATGGAAAACTTATTTATACACGCCAAATGCAAACTACAGGTAGGTTAGGTGGGTTGAAGATTGCAATGGGAGAGATAGACAGACGATTAGAAAAGCAAGAACGCTGATGGATCAGTCAAAAATGAATTTAAAGCTTGAGCAGCACAAAAATGTGCAAATGGGCTATAGTTCGTAACATTAAAGAAGAATTTTATATTGACGTCATCAGATGACAGACAGCTCGTTTGAAGCTTGTGGGACGCCATTGTCACTGTAACATGTATCTAAAGATAACGAGTTTGGCAAAATTGTGTCAAACCTCACGCAGAAGCCATCAAACAAGAAGTTGAAGTTAATCCCGTTTTTGAATGCACGTTTTTGTGATGTGTGGTAGCGGTATTTAATTAGTCAGCGCAGAGTTTTAGCTTCATTCGCAGATTCGTAAATTGTACAGTTCCTGTGTTGGGTTTTGTTTTGATGTTGACTTTTATGAAACCGGAGTTTCCTACCTGAAACTCTCATTTAAGTCTACTGACACCGGAGGTGAATTTCAGACTTCAAACGTTTGGAACACCGGAGCTCTCAGAAACCGGAATACCGGATTTCAAGCCCTACTGTTTAGCACTGAGTGAAGTCGATGTAATAATTTTATATAAGTACCTACCTCAACCTCAACTTCAACAGCATGTACTGGTCCACTACTGGACGCAGGCCTGATAAGCGCCTTATTGGCTTTTATCACATGGGGGGGTGATGCCCATAATCCCCACGCTGGGCATGCGGGTTGGGGATTGCAGTTCGGTGGTAGAATTGTTCTGCAGGGGCGCTGCTGCCTGCCCCCGGTGGATATCCCTTAGTCGCCTCTTACGTCACCCGAGGGAAGAGTTGGGGGGGAATAATTTTATATATTTCGATAAAATTACAACCCTAACCTACTCGGAAAACGAAAATCGAAATTATGATTCGTCTTCGTGCAAAACCTAGGTACTCTTAGTCATTTACGTATACATTTGCACGAAAACGAAATAGAAACTTCGATTTTCCTTTTACGTGTAGGTACGGGTTCTGGAGGCCAACACGGAAAAGGAGCATCAAAGGTTTTTTTTTATTTGATAATTATTTATTTAATCGTATCAAATAATAGAAAATAATTAAAATAATTGAGCTACTTGCAGACTCTTGCAAACAATCTAAAGGCAGCTCAGCTGATCCGTATCAACACCAATCGGAAGCGTCCCCAAGACGCTGGGTGTATTGCCCCGCTGATGCGCTGCGCCAAATACTCACCAGCTCTCGGGTCACGCGTCACTTCGACCAGACGCTCAGATATCTTTAAAAACAAAAAGATATTCAAGTAAAATGACATAAGTATTCTTATCTCATCTATTTTCTAGGACTACTTCATCATCATCATCCACAGCCGGATTTTACCCACTGCTGGGTATAGGCCTCCCGAAGTTAGTGCCATCCACTACGGTCCTGTGCTAACCGCCTCCATTGACGCCCTCCGACGCGTATTATGTCGTCGACCCACCTCGCAACCGGTCCCGAACACCGAGATTCGACGAATGACAAAAGTCCAGGATGTTGGTACTCGAGTCATGGAGCTAAAATGGAGTTGGGCTGGACACATTGCAAGGCGAGGTGATGATAGGTGGAGCAAAACAACTACTGATTGGTGGCCAATAATGGGCAAAAGAAACGTCGGACGCCCGGTTGCGAGGACTACTTACCTCTGTGGAAATGAGAAGTACCTTTAACTCATTTCCACAGAGTTATGCGGGTAGAATAGGAAATTAGGAACATATCATAAAAATACCGGAACACGAAATCTGGGTTAACAGATAACATTTTTGATGAAATGTTTAACTGTTGATAAGATTTTAGTTACTCTGTTTCAGTTGAGAGAGATTTTAAGTGATGTTATCTTTCTTTTATTAGTTAGCATAACCTTATTTGGTATGCTCAAACGCAGAATTAGGTGTTCAAACATTTCGTTGCCAAAGCAAGTTGGGTTATCTTGGGCCATTGCCCTATAGATACAGAAACAGGTTTTGAAATTCGAGAAAATAAGGTGTAAGTACTTAATATTAATATACTTAGGGCTGTTTCGCACCAAATTTCTCGCACTACAAGTTAAAAGTAATAATAATTGTTTCGTTTCTCACCGGAAAATAATATTCAAGCATGGCACTGGGCGGGGTATTAGCAGAAAATTCATCCCGAGAGGTTGGCTAGTGCTGCCACACCCTGGGTCCCAGAAGGAAATCGGGGCGAGGTGGGCCACGAAAGTGCTGACGACACTACCCTAAGGCGCATACCCGACCCAAATCAGCGCCACCACCTATTTTATCAAATTATTATGTTAAACGAAGGAATTTTCAAAAATCGAGCTCGCAGTTTGTGATACCTGTTGAATGTGAAGTTGCTCTTTTTACTCACCATCGTGGCCAAAAAGAGCAACTTCGCATCTCTGCCTACACTATACAAAATAAATAATAAGTAATACACTAAAAAATAATAAATAATGCTGGACAATCCACACAGCATCATCAAGCCCCAAGTTAAAGAGAAATATTTATTTATACATAGAAACACCCGGAACAAATATCTGCAGATCATACAAAACTTTTGTCTCGAAGTCTGAATCGAACCTCCTGCATCGCAGGGGGACCTTCACCCGCTGCGCCACTAAAGTTGTAATCAAATACAGAAACACAAACATAGCAATCAATGCCATAACAAACTCCGGCCACAGAATAAATAACACAAAATAGCCGAGAATGCGATAAAAGTAAATCAAAGTTCGTAAGATTACACAAAAGGGATTTTCTTTTGACGGGAAAAGTTTAATTCTATTTACGTTGTATAATTCGAAAGAATTTCATTTATTTAATCGGAAAGCTTTTCGTGAGTTTTGATAGGACTGGGCTTTTCCCAGCGGTGTGCTCGGGTAGTCGATTACTCAATTTATCTTACGTGTCGGAAATTAATGTTTTAAACTAAGTGGTATTCAGACAAGTTATCCTCTTTATCAGCACATGTCCACTGCTGAACTAACGACTGAATCACGAGCGTAGCGAGGGATCCCTCTGACTCCCAGCGCATACTCAACATCTGGTAAGTGTGTTATAAAACTACACGCAAACATTCGCTCACAGTTACATTTCCAATCATGTGCAATAATTATAATGAACAACAAAGATGAAAAGACGTACCTAGACCGAAGTGCGTATTGTTGATGCACGCGAAACACGAACGCCGGCGGCACCGATCCGAATATGACTGAGGTGGGTGGACCTAACCGCACCTTATTTGAGCCGTCCACTTTCGAGAGGCTGGTACTTCATCTCCCCATTTTAAACCCCGACGACGCAAAAAGAGAGGGGTGTTATAAGTTTGACGTGTCTGTCTGTGTATCTGTGTATCTGTCCGTGGTATCTTAGCTCCCAAACTGATGAACCGATTTTCGTTTAATTTTTTTTGTGTCATAGATAATTTTATCCCGAGTGTTCTTAGCCATGTTTCATGAATTTTGTTCTTGTTGACTTACATCGATGCAATTATCTAATCTTCTTTGCGGTTTAGGTTTTCCTTGCCTAGTTGTACAGAAAGATAGTAAAGAATCTTAAGCCTGTGCATGTACCTAGGTATTGGACACACAACCAGGACATAAATCGGGAAAATAAAATAAGCTTTCGCCTCTGGAGGACATTAACATCATCAGGGTGACCGAGGCAGTTAGACAATAATGTGAAAAATCGTAAAAGTTAGGTACTGGTCCATTTTTCATTATTTTCAAAAAGTCAACATTCCCTGTGTTTTCCCATTTATGTCATAATAAGGTCAGACAGAAGTTACTTTGTTTTGAAAGGCCAAGAAAAAGACAATTTCCATGTCAGCGTGGGTCGCTATAATTGATATTTTTGTTTATTCTCCAACTTTGTTAATTTGGAGTAAGTCTTTACATTGACATTTTAGGTCATTCTCTAAATACTTTGTTGATTAAATTTTAAATAGATTTGAAGAAAGTAGACCAGGCTTTTCTGACTGACAAGAAGGGCCCGTGACATAAACATAATACTTTTACAAAGTTAAAACAAGCTTTTTCCCGCACCTTCGCTCCCATTGTTTTACATGCGAAAGCTGTAGTATTATTTATATTTTTGACGTGACAACGTCTTATAATTCGATAGAGCCGGCTGCACGCACGAAAAAACATGACGTCATGCGGCGTTACCTCATGCGGCGTTACCTCGCTTTGAGGCGTTCCATGTAAGGCTTGAAGTGCAAGCGAGAGCGCTCGACATCCGTCTCTCTCCTACTTGAGTGAGCGATGCGTCTGCGTGGACAGCTGCTATACTATAGTACATTTACATGTTTTGATCGAGTATCAAATGCTACCATTCCATCAGTATTTTCTTAAGACGTTGTCACGTTCAACTATCGTCAGTAAACCGACTTTACAGACAACCAATTTTTTTCACTATTTCATAATGGCTACTTAATATCAGTTTCAATATTTGTATTTGTATTTATTTATTCCATCGTAGGTACACTTGTGTTACACTTGATGTCGTTACATTCTATATTAATAATTATATCTATAGGTTTTTCGTTATAGGAAACACCATAAGGTAGGTACAATAGTAAAAAAGAAAAAACAGACAGACATGACTGAAAATTAAATAAAAATGAAATAAATAAAAAATTAATTAATCAAGGTATGCTGCTGTATAAGGGCATTGTTATTTCTTATATCAGTTATGTATGTTTTTGTTTGTATTTTCTTAGATCAGTAATTGTGCATTGTCTAGCCCCAAGCTAAGCAGAGCTTGTATTATGGGTACTAGATAACTGATATACTTATTACAATACTACAGCGTGGCAATGCAGCCAGTGTCTTGGGGACGCTTCCGACTGGTGTTGATATGGATCAGCTGAGCTACCTGTAGACTGTGTGCAACAGTCAGCAGTTAGCTCAATTGTTTCAATTGTAATAATACTAGTATAATTTTCTTTGTGATTAAAGACATTGTATACTTACTACAGGGATAGATATTTTTTTATTTTACATAGAAAACATCCAGAACACCCTGAACAAATATCTACAGATCGTACAAACATTTGCCCCGGGGCGGGAACCGAACCCGCAACCTCCTGCGTAGCAGGCTGACCTTCGCCCGCAGCGCCAAAGAGGTCGTCGTATATAAGTACTAGTACTAATTTGTTTCTATTACTTAATTGTAATTACAAAATAAGCACTTTGACAAGTCAAATAACTAATTGCGTAAGCTGTTCAGCACACACATCATTCCAACACCGATACCACATGGCACAAGAATGTGCATTCAAATATGGGCTTTAACTCGTAACTTTTAGATACTATTTACAGACTTCTCTATATTTTTTCTGTAAAATATAGATCCATTTTGAATGGATCGCTCTGCAAACTTCGGAGAAGAGGGATGGGCATTTTTTGACTTGTTTCAAAATATTTCGAAAAGTATAAAACTTACAGAAATATCAATAACTATTTTGAAATTTACAAACTAATACCTTTCATTTGATACCCTACTTGACTTTGTTGGTCTCTTTTAAAATTTCGACATATCAATTTGTATGGAAAATGTTCATTTTCATTCTTCATTTTTTTCTTAAAATCTGTACAGGCGCACAAAATGTATTATTATTTTAAATTTTAAGTTGATAGCTGCGATAGTTGCTGAGTTAATAAAGAGAGAAAAAAGGACAGACAAACCGAGAAAATAAGGGTTTCGAAACCGATCTTCGAAACCCTAAAAAATAGCAAGCTAAAGTAAATAAAATAAATAAATAATGCTGGACAATTCACACAGCATCATCTAGCCCCAAGCTAAGCAGAGCTTGTGTTATGGGTACTAGATGACTGATATACATAATAAAATACATTACATAGATAGATATTTTTTATTATACATAGAAACGGCCAGAACACCCGGAACAAATAATTGTAGATCGTACAAATATTAGTCCCAAGGCGGGAATCGAACCCGCAACCTCCTGCGCCGCAGGCGGACCTTCGCCCGCCGCGCCACCGAGGGAGGTCGTCAAGAAGTCGAAAGTGGCAGGCGGCCGGTCATATCTCGCAAAGACCCGACAACCGCTGGAGTAAACAGTGGAGACCGCGACTCGGCAAACGTAGTGCAGAACCCTCCAGGCAGGTTATGACCTTGGAAAGACTGCAGGCAGATGCTGGATGCGGAAAGCTGAAGATAAGGCGCTATGGCGCTCGTTAAGGGAGGCCTATGTCCAGCAGTAGACTAATATTGGTTGATGATGATGATGGTGTATAGTATAGGCGAAAATAACTATTGGGACAATTTATGTACCAGTAGTTTTGGCACAGAACTTCTGGGAATACCTAAGCGTAGTTAGACGCTCGAATATTTTTGGAAAACGCCTAAAAATAACTAACAAAGTTGTCCCCGACGATTTCACTGACGGAAATTCAACTCTTACAAGAATTTCAGTCGCTCATTCTTCAGAAGCTCAATAAACTAAATCAACTGAGTGATTGTCTCGTCCAGGGCACGATATCAGTGTCCGCATCTTTATTGCAACGAGATAAGATTTACATTCCAGTGACATACAACCTAAATATCTCGGGACCTACGTAGCAACATATAAGCTTTTTGACCTATAAATATAAATTGGGGACGTTTTGTTCGTGTTTCCTTTATCCAAGAATGCCTGGGGTGACGACTTGGATAAATATTTTCTGATCTGATGGGATTTTTGAAAATATATGCACGGACAGGGTTTTATAAACAATGGTTTCTTCGCTGAACCGTTACAACACTCGTTTATGTTTTTTAGCCTCAAAAAAACATCAATAAGCGAACCTACGAATCTAGGCGAATAGAACGGGTTATTGTACATTTGCCACAAAGTAAAAAAGCACGTATAAATTCGCCACAATTCTATTTTAATCTATTCTATTAAATTCTGTTCTATTTTAACTTACACTAATCAAAGTTATTAAACAAAGAAATTTTTGTTTGTTAACTTTGATTAATTTAAGTTCGTCACATATTGCTTTCCGCATAGACAGCAGAAAAATCAAACAATAAGTAAAATAAAATGTACTTAGTTTCAAAATAAAAACGTTATGTATTCTTCATAATCAGGATTTCAAGAATTTAACCTTACATATACATAAAATCACAGTTCACAAGTGGCTGATTTGCCCATAACATCACAAATACATAAAAAAAAACTTTAATAACTATAAATAGAACATCGATCACAAAACATCGACACTATTTTATCGGGAGATCATTCTTTCAATCACTAATAGTAATCTAACTAGAAAAAAAAAATAGTATCAGATGGTCACCAGAACGAAGAAAGGCACGAAAAAGTAAAAACTGATTACGTATTTAACGTACCTACTACGGGCCGAATCCTGCTAACCAATCGTTGCACTATGACAATGGGTTCGTCGCAGAATCGTTCATTGATGAAAGAAACTCTAGCCATTTGCACGGAGAGATAGATTGGTTTCAACCGTGACACTGGTCCCTCCGTAGTATCGTAGTTTCTTTCATAAAAGGTAAAATACGAAAATGACGATATTATTGTTAAGGTAAAACGAGTTAGGCCCAGGTACCTACAAAATAAACGGTTTAAAAAACCCGATGTTAACGTTTAGTAGGACATGAGAGATGGTAATGTAACATAAACTAAGCCCAAAACCACAAAATAACTAAACGATCTCTAAATTCGACAGGTTACATAAAATTTTATGCCACTCCATAACTCTTTCATGTTGAAACAAACAGTTTAAGCCCCCGTGTTCGTTGTAACGGGCGAGTGTGTAGTTCTAGTTAAAATGCTTTATGGTTATTACTATTACCAGATAATTAGTAGCTGTTAGTTTTGAGTATATTAAGCAGCACTTAGTAATTTTACTGCATATATGAAAAATTCAATTGAATATAGACTAAGTATGAAATACGTGAATTTGTAAAGTAATTCCCTAAAACTTTTAGGGCTTATTGTTATCGATCGATAGCTAAATTTACTTTATTACTAAATTTACTTAATTTTTTTATATTTACCCATTTAGAAATCATGATATTGACTCATTATGAGAAATATATTATTATTATCATATGGGTCCAGAACCCTTTAGTTAAATAATTCTTTACAATAACGAAGCTGAAGTTCACTACATGGATCAACCAGGCCAGGTTTCCCTACTCCGGTTAACTGAAGCCTCCCTGAGAAATGAATGTCTCTAGCACATATTATACTTACATAATAGAGCTTAGGCCGTTCGTAGATTTTAATCAAGTCAAATAGTTGAGCTCACTTTAGTTGAGCTGACTGGAAAAAAAATCTTAACAATTCCACTAGCTCGTTCTAAACAGACTCGAGAGCTCTCGCGAAAGCCGCTTCAGTTTGTCATAACGCCGAGGCAATTTAACTTGCCTTGTGGCGACCACTCGCTAGCTTTTGGCAACTAGTAAGTTGCTTTAAGCTCTGCGATCCTGTTATTGGAGTTAAGAGTTTTAAGGAATATTTAGGTCTATTGCTTGTGTTGCACTGAGTATAAGTTGAAACTTATGTGGCGAATGAGTCAATCCAGTTTCAATCAAGCGATTACTAATATTAGTGTTCACAAATCACTCACGGTCTATTTCCATCTATTCTCTAGTTTCTAGAGCTGACGTTACAAATTAGTCGTAAAAGGTTACCTACCATCAATGTTGTAAAACCGTTCCATCTATTTTTCTCGGTAGGTAGGTACTTGCGAAATTTCGTACAGGTCCTGTGTTTATGATTAATGAAACAACCAAATCTCATCCCAAACAGAACGCTCTACCCGATCAGTTATAACTGTTATAAGTAAATCAGACTGAATGACTTGACATGGATATTAAATAAATAATAAAATAATAATAATAATAAATAATGCTGGACAATCCACACAGCATCATCTAGCCCCAAGCTAAGCAGAGCTTGTGTTATGGGTACTAGATGATGACTGATATACATATTATAATACATTACATGGATAGATATTTTTTATTAATACATAGAAACGACCAGAACACCCGGAACAAATATTTATTTCACAATTCCACTACCTAAATATCAGACCTGCGCGATATTCGCTTCCCATAGAGGCAGCGAAATATTTGACTTGGTTTTTCGCGTCATCCCGCTGGGCATTATGTATGTGCCGCATACCCAGTCGGCTTTCGCTGCCACTCTAGATAGCGAACACCACGTAGATCGGAACAGGAATGAATGAATGAATGAACACTTTATTGTTTACAATACATAAAATAACTTGTATCTAAATAAAATAAAAACGTACAATGGGCGGCCTTATTGCTTAAAGCAATTTCTTCCAGGCAACCTTATTAATAACAGTAGATATAAGAAATAAAATTGTTGGTAGTGCAAATAAAAGAAAAAAAAACATAATACAGGAATATATAAGTACTTATGCAATTACAATACAAATACAAACATTATACATACATAATATACCAATTATATAAGCTACATTGACATCAAAAGTGACAGGTTAAGGCGAATCAGAAAGAAAGGAAGCACAGCTTAGATAGCTGAAGATACTTCACAATAATAATATAAATGCAAAAATGTTGATGCTAAGATGGATGGATGTATGTTAACTCTTAACTACTGAACGGATCTGGCAGAAAATTTGCAGACAGGTAGTTCTAGGCCCGGAATAAAACATAGGCTACTTTTTATTCCATAAATTAGATAATAGAGACAACCTTAAAACGTTTTCATAGAAACAACGCGTGCGAAGCCGCGGGCATCGAAACTAGTTAGATAATATAAACAAATAACGATATTAGTCGTCTTTCTGTCGAAGGAACTGCTTACATAGTCTCAAGTTAGGTAGGACCCGATCCAATTATCCCCCTACCATTCAGTCAAGTCCGCTCATGGATCCGTCAACGTACAACTAAACAACACCAAGACTACTGGGCAAGTATCCCAGATTGTAGACAGTCGAAGGAGGCCTTCCCGGCTTTAAACCCGAGATTCTCCCGAAAACTCCTCAACCTGAAGCGTGACAAACTCCGACAAATCGTCGGTATTGTCACAGGACACTGCATGCTTAATAAACACCTATATAATCTGGGTATTACGGACAGCCCCCTATGCAGAACGATTACAACACCTTGGGACACCGAGGACGCCTAGGGAGGCATGCACCGGCGTCAGCGAGCTGCTGGCCTTCCTGGAGGACATCGGGTGGTTAGAATAACAGCCCCCCCCCCCCCCCCCCCCCCCACCTGTGGCCTAGTTGCGGAAACCAGTCCAGAAACAAGTAACAAGTAAGTATAGCCTCAAGTTTCATGAGACAAATCTACGAGTGTTGTAGATATTTAATGCAACTTTTACCGGGACGCATCTGTTTCTAGAAAATAAACCATCTCGTGTCACATTCGCTTCGGACATGTTTTCTTGACTTTATGCGATTGGAATCGGATTATTCATTTGTTTGTAGTTTGTACTTAGGTGTCATGTTCTATCTCAGTCTGATTTAGACAGATGGATAGGTAGAGATAAACCATTCCAAAAATGCACGCCTCCTTTACTATAAAAACTATCGTAGTTTGAGGATTTCATTACGGATGTAAGGGATGAAACGTTGGTGTTCTTCCAGGACAAATAAGATTCGTAGTTAACCCGCTTACATCCGTAATGAATGCACGCCCCCTCCACAAAACGTCATAGGTTACATACACAGGTACACTCGGCGTGCATTTTTAGAATGGTTCATCTCAAACTCTTGTTTCTTTCTCATCAGCACACATGTATACTTGTCCAGCATTATTCATTTATTTATTTACTGCTCAACGTGACTCCCCCAAATAAATAAATAAATAATGCTGGACAATACACACAGCATCATCTAGCCCCCAGCCAGGCTAAGTAGAGCTTGTGTTATAGATACTAGATAGCTGATATATTAATACATACACTACATACGAGTAGATAGTTTTTTCTATTTGTGGGAATACCTACTCAATTTCATTCGACGAGATGGCTAAGTGACTTTTAGCCATATGCAAATTATTGAATTGCGTCGTTTTGCAATCGGCCTAGACTCTACAAAAGAGCTGATTCTACAATCCGGCGGGCGGTGACATATGATAAACTAGCTTCTGCCCGCGGCTTTGCACGCGTTGTTTCTATGGAAAAGTTTTGAGGTTATTTCTATCCCGTGGGAACTGATTCATGGGATAAAAAGTCGCCTATGTTTGATTCCAGGGTTAGATATACCTGTATGCAAAATTTCAGCCTGATCCGTTCAGTACTTTTGACGTGAAGACGTAACAAACATCCATCCAAACTTTCGCATTTATAATATTAGTGTGATAGAGTCCTGGTTACTATTAACATTTTATTCAACCTATCCACCCGCTTGTAGGTTTTTCTTCAGACATTTTCGCCACCCTACTCGCTAGGTATAGAATCTAAAATGCATAGCACCTTGTTCGTGTAAACTTAATCAACGATTTCAAAGAAACTCAAAGAGAATCGTGAATATTTTACTATTCTTTCTACCTTTCTATTTATCTGGAATTCGCACCGAATCAATCATGCATTGAATAGAATTTTGTCACCAACTTCATAAATAAACCTCGTGACTGGCGTGCGAATCGTCTGTTTCGCGAGTTTCGCAAGTTCGCGACAGAGGGCGATTTGTAGCCAGGAATATTTAATACACAATCATCGCGTGTCAATAAGTTTTGTGCGATGTGGTATTTCTAAGGAAATAAGTTTTGTCTTCACTCAAAATATTACAAAACTTCATTATAGAGTCCACAGGTGATCGGAATGCTGGCTTTTATTTCGGTCAACGAATTAGCATTGCCATTCAACGTGGCAATGCTGCTAGCATTCTAGGTACTCTGCCTTCTGGTGACGGCTTAGATTTTTAAGAAATAGATATACTTACTTGTATATATACTAGTTGTTATTGTTTTACTCATTATATAGGTAAATATTGTTGGACAATAATAATTCACACAGCATTATCTAGCCCTAAACTAAGTAGAGCTTGTGTTATGGGCACTAGATAACTTATATACTTAATACAAGATATAAATTTTTATTATACATAGAAAACATCCATAACACCCTGAACAAATATTAGGCGGACATTCGCCCGCCGCGCCACAGAGGTCGTCTAATAATTTTTGGGATTGGAACTCAAAATTCGCGTTGGTCCGCTCAGCGAGGACAAGGAGTTAGAAAAATTCTATAACTAGGTATGTGTGTGTGATAATTATAATATCTAGCCCAAGCTATCCACAGCTGGGCAAGGCCTTGCCCCACTCCCCAAAGACAATAATAAAATTATTGGAAGGCACAAAGATTGGAAGACATTGACTGTCAAGGGAAATAAATGTTATTTAACTAGGTACTCTATTCCAGAAATATATCAACAGATCATCAAATAAACTTAAAACTCCACAAAATAAGGTTCAAATCAGAACACAAGCGTTATTTCTATTCCTAAACCTATTCCAAAGATAAAAACGTTCAGAATCCATAAGTAATGTAACATAAAATCAGTCGTATGTCTCACTTTAGCTGCACCGACGCGATCTGAAATGGTCATTGCTTTTAATGGTCAGAAAAAGACTTAGGTGCTACCGTTTTCGTGTCTGAACTCGATATTTTACAAGAACTTATTGAGAAATTGCAGTCTGTATAGGGTTGCTAGATGGTATCCAAAAGGAGGACCTGTCCTCCTTTTCCATATTTTGTCCTCCCGTCCTCCCTTACCTACTCTAAGTGCTCCTTTTTATATAGGTAGGTACTTACCTACGTTTTTAGTGTTCGCTGAAAATGAAAATTTTGTGTCCTGATTTCGTTTCTTAAATCGAAATCCGATGGTGACCCTGATATTTTGATTTTAAGTTGCACGAACGTGCAACAATCTATTTCAAAAGTGTTAAAAACATTGAATGTTTCTCAGAACTGCCCAAGATCTGCGAGTTTTATTTTTGTATAAACGCGAATATGGAAAGAATTTTCTCACTGATTAATACTCAGTGGAGCAAAGAAAGGAACAGATTAATCGTGCGTTAAATCGTTGATTCTTACTCAATACAACTTCAAAAACATGTCATGTGAAGATTTTTATGATTATTTGTTGAAAAACCACAATCATCTTGCAAAAATTGGCAGCTCAGACAAATATGATTTAAATAAAGTAAAGTAAGTTATATTGACTTAATTTAAAAGTTTGTAACTTGTGTGTTTTATATGGGCCACAACGGGTCTGAAATAAACGATTTTTATTTTATTATGTGTCCTCCTTTTTTAAAGAAAATCCTCCTTTTTAGACCCATCTGCCATCCTTTATCAAATTTACATCTGGCAACCCTAAGTCTGTAGATAAATGTCAATGGAAGGTTTTCTCCAAAGCGTAGAGAGATAAGGAACAGAAGAAAATTATTTGTATTTTCCAAAACCAAGAAATATAGGTAGTGTACAAAAAACTATCTGAGCGTCTGGTCGAAGCGACGCGTGACCCGAGAGCTGGTGAATATCTGGCACAGCGCATCAGCATTGTCATACAGCGTGGCAATGCAGCCAGCGCCTTGCTGGGGACGCTTCCGACTGGTGTTGATATGGATCAGTTGAGCTACCTGTAGACTGTTTGCAACAGTCAGCAGTTAGCTCAATTGTTTCAACTGTAAATACTAGTATAATTTTCTTTGTGAATAAAGATGTTCCCACTATGGTAGTGTACATCTGTTGTATTTATGGAAATAAAGAGTTTTTGATTTTGCCCATCGGCGGCTAGGCAGTGAATGCTATCATGGCATCTCATGAACGTATTAACGTCTATGCATGCAGGATTGTTATTTTTGTTATTCGGACAATAAATGGTTTTATTACTTACTACTTCTACTCTCCACGTTCTAACTTGTTTTTACCATACTTTGAACATAGATTTAAATCGCATTTTTGACTTTAAACTCATTCAACGCTTTTAAACTCAATCAGCTGAATTAGATATGGCCTTATAATAATAATAATAAAGCCTTTTATTTCCAGAACTAATTTACAGTAAATTTCTTAATTTAACTTATAACTTAACCACTAATTAGTTAGGTCCCTTTCGGGTATAGGCCTCCTCTAAGTTTTTCCGGCCTTGTCTATTCTGGGCTTTCTCTATCCATGTTTTCCCGGCGGTTTTCCTAATTTCATCTGCCCAGCGTTCCTGTGGGCGTCCTCTGGTTCTCTTTCCGACCGGGCCGCACCATTTGGTGGCCCTCAGTGCCCATCTTGTGTCCTCTAGGCGAGCTACGTGGCCTGCCCATTTCCACTTAAGACTTCTTGTGAATTTTAGTGCGTCTATTAGTTTGGTTTTCTTGCGTATGGTCTCGCTTCTTTGCTTTTCCTTTTATTTTATGTTTAGTATACTTCTTTCCATTGATCTTTGTGTTGTCTGACAACACAAAGATATGGCCTTAGTAATATACATATTTTAAGTTTAATATAGAAATTGTTACGCTGTGGGTTACCTCAATATTTATGTAGGTATATAAATACTTCGGCCTGCAGCTTGGCACGCGTATTTTCGATATAATAAGTAAGCTATTGTTGTTAGGATACGTTCTAAGTGTATGCCAAATTTCATCTTGATCTGTTCAGTAGTTTTGGAGATCCTAGGTAACAAAATCTTTACATTTCACAAACTTTCGCAATTATAATATTACTAGCTTCTGCCCGCGTCTTCGCACGCGTATTTTCGGTATAATATGTAGTCTTTTATCTAAGTAAGGCTTTGTTCTAAACGTACGCTAAATTTCATTTTGATCTGTTTAGTAGTTTTGGAGATCCTGGGTAACAAAAATTAGAAAGAAGTAGATCAAAGATTAGTTCCTAATAATCCTACTAATATTATAAAGACGAAAAGTAGTAGTAGTAGGATAGGAAATCTGACAGCAGCTCATGTCAAATACTACGAGATTAAGCTGGATTATGCTGGATAACCTACTTTGTGGCCATACAACACGGTAAAATTTTGGCGAATGCTGGCCTTAAAATTGGCTTGAAATTGCAGTAATGCGTAAGCTCGAAATCACACAGATTTAACGTGAAGCTAACGTGTTTTATGGTATTGTCCGACTGAATTAGTGCCTACTGTTAAGGCGGTACCCTACCTCGTTATTGTGTGAAGAGGATAGGCATAGGATTTCGCGTTCACAGGAGCGGGACAGAGCAAAGCGGCGTAAGCCCAAAAATCAAGTTTTTAGTAGTTATTTGCTCCCCACAAACATTGGAATAGTTAATTGAAAAAAAGGCAACATATAAAATGTTCTCTACACTTAGCTCAATTACTATGCTTAATCTCAAGATCGTATCATCTGTATTTATTGAGAAATTAGGGTTTTAGTAAAAAATTAGAGGTAACTTAGCGATTTTTTTCTATCGAGAAAATTTTATGGAATCGTGTTTTCGAAACATATGATCGATAGAATAAGTCCTGAACTTTACCATATATAAATTTCAAAGTTATATATTCAGTAGTTTGGAAGATATGGAGGTCCGACGGAGTTGAAAATAAGCAATTTGAGGGTAGGTACCCCCTTAAACGGTGTTCCGTGGTACAATGATGATGTGCAAATTACAATCTCAAAACAACTAGTAACTAATAAGGGCCGAAAAAATACCAAGACGAAAACTTTTAGGTCTTTGTCTAATCTAGTGTAACAAGTTTTTTTGTTTGAAAAAATAAATGTCGGGATTTATTTTTATTTTTACTGTGTTCTATACCTTTCGTTACAACCTGTATGAGTGAAAAACGCAGATTAAATCCTAATTAATAACTTGAGTTTTAAGTCAAATTAGAAACTATTATGAGATCACACTCTAAGATGCAAAAACAACCGAAGCTAAACTACGCCTCTGCATGTCAGCAAAAGTTCACCAACTACGCATCATCAATCAACGTTACTGGTGGAAAAAATGTCGGTCACTAAGTACGTATTTTTGCATTACGGTACCCCATCATCAATCTAAATTTCGGCCATACAGCCTCACCCTATTTGTCAACATTATATGCCTCTTAAATCTAATATCCATATTCAAATATGTATAATCGCATACGCCGTTATTACATCATCGGAATTCAAAGTGCAAACAAGATTTTACACTGAAGTAGGAACCTAATAACTACCTGGTAGTGGTACCACAGGTACTCAAGTTCCATACATGGTCACTCGCATCAGTCACTTAATACTACTCTGTCACAGAGTAGGTACTCAGTATTAAGTAGTGGTTTGATTGAGTACGTGCATTGAGTGCCGGTGCATTTCACAAGAGTTTTCCTGATGTTCGGACACTCATGAAAGCATGAACGGATTTTCTCGTAGGTACAGAACCGGGACAACTGGTGCTCTTTGATTAAAACTGAAGTCCAAGATCCGCCTCGGGACACTGCGCCACGCTTGTTAGTAATTTTTGATTCGACACGTGGATCGGAGTGATCGTGTATATTGTGCAGTATGTTTGAAGAATGATAACCGTAGTTTTCCACGAAATAATCGACTGTCGTAAGCTGTCTGTTACACAATAAGCATCAGAGAACTAGCACACAATGGCTTTGTGAGTTTGCACACTGTGTCAAATCCGTCCTTATCTGTGAATCCTTATCCTATATTCCGTGAAAATCTGTGATCTGTAGTCTACTAAACACTGATCGAGTTCAGCCGCCTGATTCACGATCGTTACCGCACGTTCACTCGCTTTCGCTGTTGTGTCCACACTTAATGAAGGCATGTATAATTCAGCGAACTACGGCGAACGACGCGACGGTTCGTTTGGGTTCACTTGCTTTCGCCATGACGTCCACACTGATTCGTTCGCGTTCGTTCATTAGCCTTCGCTCGCTCGGTCTGTACCCGGCATTATGGTAGGTGGGTACAGAGCAAGAGAGCGAGAGCGAGCTAATGCATACGACGATCGGTACGTTCGTACGATTTTTCTTAGATGTAGCGACAGCCGCCGTAGCGCCGAAGGCAAACGAAGTCCCTCGCTTGCTTTCGCAATGACGTCCACACTGGTTCTTTCGCGTTCGTTCGTTAGCCTTCACTTGCCCTGGCTGGCTTGGCCTGTACCCGGCATTATATCACGCACCGTAACATAAAGAACCCAAAAAAAAACTTTAATTTAACATCATCGGTCAGTACTCGATTTAGAAGACATAGCACTTGTTAACTGCGTAATCCTTCCTATCCTAAGGCGTTTTAGAATTCGGCGGGCTGTCAATCAATTGAGTAACTCCGAATATCGCGATTTTTTGATAGTTTTCAATCAAAGCAGCCAAAAAAAAATTAGACATCTGCTCAGCTTTGTTACGTATTTATGGGGGTAACCAGCATCCCAAACACCAATTGAGACTATTTATCTTAGAGACAGAGAAACTATCCCTTTACATCACTTAGGAACATTATTCAATACATATTGACAAATTGTACTGTTGCTAATTGAGATTGATTCAATCGGAACGTTCATAGATCTTGTCACATGCTATTGATGAATTGATACGTTAGAAATAGGAAGTGATATTTCAATAGAACGTCTTCATTATAGAGAGTACCTACTCCAGTACAGGTTTGAACATATTGTCACTGTCATAATGGTAAGGTAAAGCTTTAAGAAAAGGGACTAAAGGGGCAAAGGGACTATTTTTAAGCGGCTTGGAAAAAAGGAGGAGGTTTTATGTTCGACTGGTTACTGTTTTTTAAGTAAGTATGTCCGCCGATTTTGCTGAAATCTCTTGTAAAATAGTTATTTCTTGTATTGTGTATTATAATTGTAAGCTGCTATCTTAGACTATTCGAGCAGCTGTCAAGCTGTAGTTGTAATTATTTTTGTCTGTGGTCTGCCACCCGAGTTGACATGCGCCAAAGGTCCTGTCAGAAAACCAGCGTTACTCTAATTCTTGTGGAGCAACATTATGCTGAGGAAAGGTCCCTTACCTTTTAGTTATGAGATTTTTGAGAGACACTCCAAAACGGCATTCTTTTCATCTCAATCTACAGAAACCAGACCACTTTTGTTGGAACGTAGTCCCTGATCCTCAAAATACTGACTTTACTGACCATTTAAAAAAAAACTGACCTTTACTGACCTTAGCCAAAAAAACTGACTTTTACTGACTTTACCGACCGATTTTCCACCCCTGCAATATACGATTTAATATAATAACTTAGTTTTATGTAAAAAATGGTCCAGACTCAGCTTATGCAGTATCAGTAGTCGGCCCCCATAAAGGACATTGGTATTATTCCAAAGCTCTATTCCTAAAACAATAATTTTATTATGATAAAGGAGCTGGTCGAAAGCTGGTCTTTGTCACCACTCGATTTATTGGCAGGGCTCCAACTAGGGCTTGCAAATATTCGAAAATTTGGATATTCGAATTTTTTCCCGGTATTTTTCGAATAATGGAAAAAAAAGTTTACCATAATTACATCTTCTTTTATTCTTATAAGTGTTATTTGCATGAACAAAAAAATATCAAATTCAAATAAAATTAAGAACAGGTTGTGTCGCCGTAACGAGATATTGGCGATTTACACGCACTATCAACTACACATTCTTGATAAAAAACAGTCTTCAAAAATCTAGGTTGAGTATGTATTTAACAATATCGACAATAAATTTAAATTTAAATTAACACGGTAAGTAACGGTAACATGGTAGTAAGTATTTACTAGAGTAAGTAAGTACGCAAACATTTTAAGAGGTCTTATAAATCACACAATCATAATAAAATCAGCAATAAGTCCTCTCTAACTTTGTCTCGTTTGTATGAGATCTTATAAATCACAGAATGATAATGAAATGAGCAACATACACTTTAAGATCAACCTAAACCTAACTTTGACTTGTAAGTCAACGTTTTCCTTGGAAATGAGACCTAAGAAAACTTAGAGCGTCGATTGAATCATTCTTTAGAGAACATTTCAGGTGGTTGCAAATGTATTGTCTTGTATGGATAAATGGCGCATACTTATTGTGTGGCATTTTAAGCACATCAGAGTTTGGTGTTATTGATTTTCATCGAATAGGTATTCGAATATTGCAATTCCAGTATTCGGAAATTCGAACCAATATAATATTCGAATATTCGAATGCAAGCCCTAGCTTAAACAGAGGATAATCTCTAGGGCCTCTTCACAAGGACACCGTATTGTCTGCGCACTAATTGATAGTTGGGCTTTTTGTCTCAGGGTGTTGGGTAATAGGGGTTTGCTTTGTTTTCGTTGGGACAGGTTAAGCCCAATGTATGACCTAGGTCTGATCCGCAAAAAGGATAATGTTGTCAAAATAATATTCAGGTTGGGCGTAATTTAACTTTCAATTATTCACACTAATATTACTAAATGCGAAAGTTTGGATGGAATTTTGGCTGAAATTTTACATAGTACATCTATGCACTGATTGATAGTTGGGCTTTTTGTCTCAGGGTGTAGGGTAATAAGTTCCCATTAGTCACACTAATATGCGAAAGTTTGGATCTAATTTTGGCAGAAATTTTGTATAGATAGATAGATGTAGGTCATTGTAGGTCTACCTTTTTATTTATTTTTATTCGGCGCGGAAATTCATTTGCGAATAAACTGGTCTGGGGGGGGCTAGAATTATGTGGGACTCAACGCAATTATGTGGGACTCAACGCCCTGAGAAGGACGTCATACTCACTAAAACCTCTCCGGTGTCCCTCTCTCGCCGTTTTCGCCGAACCACGGGAACATTTAAAACCTCCGCGGCCCGACTGGCGTCCCCTCTTCCTCCTATACATGGCCGGCGAGCCCACCGATCCACACACTCACCGACCCCATTCTTCCGTTCACCTTGGAGTAACACGTTACTTTTTATCTTATAAATATGACATAACAATGTACCTATGTTTGTTATTTATTTACGCCAAATCTACTGTATGGATTTGGCTGAAATTTCGCATAGAAGTAGAGACCTGGAATAATAGGCTACTTTTATGTTATCCGATAAATCAGTTTTCGTGGGATATAAATAACCTTTAAACGCAAAGAATAGAAACAACGCATGCAAAGCCGCGGGCAGAGACTAGTTAGGCCCGTATTAGGGAAGCTTGGTCGTCTTAAAG
The DNA here is from genome assembly GCA_963564075.1 of Eupithecia subfuscata. NCBI lineage: Eukaryota > Metazoa > Arthropoda > Insecta > Lepidoptera > Geometridae > Eupithecia > Eupithecia subfuscata. The sequence continues at coordinate 4,377,628 of OY751105.1, forward strand.
ATGAAGAAGCTGAGCAAGTAGACGCTTGTTTGTGTGACGTTTATGCTTTACAAAAGTGTTACTCAAGAATATACCTATAAGTGAGCAAGCTTTCATAATACGTGTCTTAGAGTATTAAGTACCTTACGCATGTGTATAAAATATATTAAATAAAATAATAAAAACAAAACTCAATAAACTTTTTAGTTTATTGAGTCAGACATATTTTGTCCATAAGGCACAGTACACACAAAACATTACAAAAAATCAAAAATAAAATGTATCTTTACAGAATACTTTTAATTGATTACAAGAGTTGCGCAGCCGTTCGACACAACCCCAACTTAAAGAAGTCTAAAGAGTTTGGATCCTGTTGAAAGACTGCATGATGGGCGAAGCAAAACTACTGCCTACAATCTTCAGGATGGTGTTGGTACTGCTCCACGTTCTACGCAACAATGAGGCGGTTTTCTTGTGGATGATTGCGTGAAAGCCATCAACCTGGGCCTCAGCAAACATGAGGGATGCGCTGCAGAAGCGAGGCAGCCCCAACAACATCCCACATATTAGAAATTATTTCTATTACAGAAAAAAAAAATATTACAGTAGAACTTACTTATTGTATTAGAATGGTATAGGCGGCATTCCGAAATCCGGCCGTCATTTTAAAAACTCCTCAATTTACCCTAAGAAAAATTTACCCTCTATTTGCTCTTTCTACACTAAGCTTAACCTCCGAAATCCTAGCTTTAATATTTTTACGGCGCCTCCAAAACGTGTAAGTTCCTTACACGATATTTTTTCACCACAAATAACAAAGGATCAGAATCGCGATCGACGCCAAAACGAGCCAACAAGGCCCAAAGAAAATAACGCACTACGGGGATTGTAAACTCAGTTACCTTCTCAGATGTTTGTTTAGATACGTGCCGAGAGTTCTCTGCCCTGAGCGTGTATGACACCGTTGGCTTAGAAATAACGTTCCGTTACATGGTTAGGGAGTGAGAACTCGGCTTTAAATTACGTAACGTTATACGAAGAGATAACTCGGCTTTATATTACGTTTTGGTCGATTGTACACTTACTGAAGAGTAAAGAAGTTGAAATTTGAAGAGGCTGAGAAACTTTAAAATAATTTTCTTACACCAGTGACTCCACTGATCTTAATCGATGCAATGTTTTTTTTTCATAAATTCTCACTGAAAATCCCGAACACTGTTGGATTGTTGAAATTCAGTCTGATAGTATTTTTCCTACTTAGGTACTACATAAAATTTGACAGCCAACGAGTTGGACTTACACTTTCGGATAGGAACGCTATACCTATCCAAAACGTTTTTTATTGATTTGCTGTATAGGTATTTCTTTTTGCTGTATTATGTATTATTATTTTTTGGGGATTTTTCATCACAATTTTATGTAGGTACAGTCGGCTGCAAAAATATGTATACACTCCCAAGTTTTCAATTTGACTAAATAGTAAGTGTATAGTAATTGTGATAATTTATGTACCGCATTCTGACGAAGTACGGTGACTACTTTGTACGAAAAACGTGTGCATAAAGGATATAATTATTTGAAAATTTCTGAGTAAAATAAAAGTTAAAACATGGAAATGTATACAGTCTGTGCAGGTGACTGCACACTGTGTATTAGATAATTAGATGATTCAAGAGACAGCTTATCGACAAATTGTTGAATAAACAAAACCGAACTGTTGCTAACCACACTAATTGTACCTACATCATTTTTGATAGAAATAACATTTGAACGACCCCATAGATTATAAATTAGAATTTTTAAGACACTATCCTATTCTAGTTCCAGCGTAATAAACAAGATGGAGAACATCTGAATTACGTTATGTTGTTGGTTTTCCTTGATCAATGATATTGCTGTTAAAACAAAAACTGCTATCCTTATTTTCCCATTTCTACGCTTGTAAACATAATCGCTTGACAAGACTAATCTTCTGATAAATAATATGTGTCATACATAACTCATAAGAAAGTGAGTTATCATTAATGATAAGGTTTTTGCTCCGATAAGGTAAGACTGTAGTACAAATTACATCCGGGTCCATCCTTTTATGCAAACCAAAAAGTATTGGTATTGATCGGTTGAGCTAGCTCTAGATTGTTTGCAAATATCCAGTTAGCTCCACTGTTGTTACAAGTGTAAATTACTAGTTCTTAATTTGTTAATGTGTTCTTAAACTGTTTATATTCTTTAACAAAATATTTCATGATAATTCGTTGCTAGAAAATTCACTTCGAGCTCATTTGGACTTTTATTATAATGCAATCTAAATTACTTTCGATAACAGTCTGCCAATTATGCAAAGAGACAATTTAGCTTATCTTTTCTGTAGAACAAAATCGGAATAAAAGCTGTACCTAATATTACATTTCCCTGTTTTAATACAATTACTCTCTGATTCTACTATTTTCACCGCTCTGGCGCCACTGTCACCTTAACATGTTTACGATTCCATTTTCAAAAGATCGAATGTCAAGTAGGTATTTAGAATTAATTACCTTAGTAATAATTCAGTCATTCCATAATAATAATCCAATTAATTTATATGTGAACCTACAATAATTTTCATTAATTATGTAGGTAAGTACATTATTTCTAATTTATTTCATTTATTAAAAGGTGTTAGAATTAGAATCTACAATAATCTTCTTTTTATTTAGTCTACAACATGCTTCAATATTTTTTATCATAAGTAGGTACCTACTTAACTAATGTAATTTAATTAGTTTATTTCAATCGTATTTGTTGCTAAAAAAATACTACCTACTACTAAATTAACTACTTATCTAATACCCGACAAAAATTAAATCATTGTTTAGATTCTATTTTCGAAAATCCGACCGTCATAATTATACGGATTCCATTTTCTAAAAACCGGCTGTCAATTATTTAGTTCAGTTTTCTAAAAGCAGACTGTCAATTATTAAGGTTCAATTTTCAAAACCCGTCTGTCAATTCGAGCGGTGTCATTAAGCCGCCCTTTCATAGCGGCGAACTTGTTGGACTCAGCAATTAAACGCGATGCCGAAAATGGAAATTAGTCTTTGTGATCCGGTCGAGTGGTTCTGAACGCTGATGTCCTACTACGGAGGAAATGTTACATTTAACTAAAATTTTGTTGAAATTAAATCTCAATAGGCTTATTGACTCTTGTGCGCTCCGTGCGTTTTGGCGGGAATTTCGAGCGTGCGCGCGCGTGCGGTCGGCGTCTGCGTAAAAGGGCGAAACGTGGTCAGCCATATTTATCTGAGCTGTGACGTCATACGGATAGACAGACACCAATCAATTGACATAATAGAAAACGTTCAACATTATAAAAATCTACACAGACTACATAGCGAATTTCAATCGTATAAGATCCGACATGAAATTTGCTTAGATTCCTATGAAGTCACAACATGGCCGACAGCGTTTTCAGAGTTCAAAATTAAAAATTAAATAAACAATTTTTAAATTGAAAACATGTTGTCATCTTACGCTTTTCATATCTGAAATCTATAAATATCGGTTTCGTAAGTGAAATACTAGAGAAAATTGCTGGCTGTATGTTCAGCGGTGGACAGTTGAGTGTTGGTAGGTACAGGCATGAAGAGAGGCCTGGTCTTCTCCCAGCAGAAAAATGATCATGGTGAAATGAACCTGAGACTTTTCTACGGTATTTTGTCAAATTAATTAATAATAGTGCTGGACAATTCACACAGCATCATCTGGCCCCAAACAATGCAGAGCTTGTATTATGGGTACCTACTAGAATTTACTAGATGATTGATATACTTACAATACATAGATAGATATTTTTTATCATATTACATAGAAAATACCCAGAACACCCGGAACAAATAATTGCAGATCGTACAAACATTTGTCCCAAGGCGGGAATCGCACCCGCAACCTTCCGCGTCGCAGGCGGACCTTCGCCCACCGCGCCACATCGCTCGTCGAAACCAAACTTTTCAATTTAAGATTTGAGTAAAATAGATGAATGACATAAAAAAAAGAAATTAATTTTTTTTTTTCGTGCAAACGCTAATCTTATGCAAGCGACATAAGAGCTATGGAATTTTGCACGACAACGAAAACGAAACTTCGATTTTCCTTTTCCGAGTAGGTCTCGCACTGTATGCATCTGTACGAACTGAGAATCGTGTGGGTAACGTCGCTGTGCTGAGTAGGATCAGTTATGTGGTTTCTATTCGAGTCTTATCCTTGAGATATGATAAGACTGCAACTGTTCTCAAATATCGGATTAATGTGAAGAGCTTCTAAGACATCTCTATTATTGTTCCAATAAAGCTTGTCGACACTTCAGCGAACAATTCAATAAGATTACACCCACACTCAGTAGAGGAAAGCAGCTCTCGCTGACCCGAGCGTTAACGAACCGAGCGGTTTAAATTCATTTCGGTCTTTTTCGGCTATTTTCGACCTTTTTCGTTTTTCTCCGTCCCTAGCCGCATGACTTCTCATTCAATTAATCCTATTCGATGTCTCGTTCCGTAATATTAAACAATTTGGGTCGTTGATTTTACGCCAATTGTCTTTTGAAATGTGAAAATTGGAGTCAGCGGATGGTAAAATTGTTCGTGCCTAACCTGCTGCTGTCGAAGCGTGTTTTTTTCTTTCAGCTGACTTCACATACGGATTCTGATCTAATTTTTAACGACCCATTAATTCATAGAACAAACAATTTTCATAGTAGCTTTTGGCTTCGCACGCGTTTTTACTAAATAGCATTATGTATGTCCTACCCGGGAATTCAACTATTTCCTTGCCTTAAGCAGTATTATAATATCTGTGCCTTAAGCATGAAAATGTATTAAAAAAACACTGTTTTTTCGTAATTTTAATCGACTTCGAAAAAAGCAGTTGGTTCTATGTTCGGCTGTATACATGTATGATTTTGTTTTTTTATGTATTTTTGTCAATTTCTCCGTAAATTTTATACTGATTTTGGAAATAAATATTTTTTATGAGAAGGATCCCTAGGTGATCCCCGAGGGATTTAGTATTTACCCTGCAAACTTAAAAACAGTATAAAATCAAGGGATTCAAAGTAGTTTTTTTCAAAACTATCAAGCAACGCGCAACGGATAATCTCTCAATATCGCTAAACTTCTCCAAATCATGTCAAAAAGTTTCTCTCACTGTGTTCAAGTCTGTACAAATAATACAAAATGTTCGTGTACTGCAGTCGATTGGCAGCCTGAGGCAGCAGCAGACGACGTGTCGCAGCGACACTACTGGTTTCTATGTATTTCTATGAAATTCCCTCCGTAGTTAGCGACACGAAGCTAGCGACCGCTGTCGCCCGACCGCGGATCAGTAGTGCCGCTGACACTCGGAACCAACTGGATTCTATCTGCTGTTGCAGTCTGTAGTCGGGATCAAAATCATGACTGCAGCGACAGGACGTAACGGCGTGTCGTGGCGACATGAAGCGACGACACATCGTCTGCTGCTGCCTCATGTCGCCCGCTGCCAACTCGTACCTTTATCCAATGCAACGGGTTTGTTGTTTGAAACTGTAGTACGTCCAGTGCTAACTTATCTTACAACGAGGTAACGAACAACTAGCCCCCGGCGAGTACGTACTAACTTGATTTCGAGCTCGCTGAAAATGGACGCTATATTTTCAGGCGATATATTGTTACGCGTTCGATATGGAAGCAAAGATTAAGGTATACGTCGTCGTACCTATATCGGTTTTGTAGTGTACGTTATAGATTGAGAGAACACCAAGACTCGCTTTGAATTGTTATACTGTACCTGTATCGATTTTGTTGTGTATTTTTGAAGATGGGGTGAAAGCCTTGCTTGTAAGCCCTGAAAGTGTATTATTTATTATGTACTAGACGATCGCCTCGCGGTTTCACCCGCGTAGTTCCCGTTCCCGTGGGAATTCCGGGATAAAATATAGCCTATGTCACTCCCTGAAAAGTAAGCTTCCTAACGGTGAAAGAATTTTTCAAATCGGTCCAGTAGTTTCGGAGCCTATTCAATTCATACAAACAAACAAACAAACAAAAAATCAAACCTTTCCTCTTTATAATATTAGTATAGACTACTAAGTATATATTATTACTTTTACTATTATAAATTAATACTTCTATAATTAATACTACTTACTACTTTATTATATATTGTTTGTTCTATTCTATTCTGTAAACTAGTAATTCTAGAAGTTTAAAAAAATCAGGAATATGCCCTCTGGTACGACTTTTTTTATAAATTCTGTTTAAATTTTTCTCTATTGCCGGTTAAATGAATCACACTGTTTGGTTTATTATGATATTTACACATTATTTTTAATTTATTTTGTACAATGATCTTATACAGCAGCATAAATACCTTTTAGTTTAGGATTTTTTTTCTATTTTGACAAATTATTTTCATTGAATTTTTAGGGCATTTAAAGCCAATCCTTTGTTATTTTGTGTAAAGTACGAGAAGAGTCATGTCTGTGTTTTCTTTATACCTACAATCCCTTATGGTGTTTCCTATGTCAAAAGTTTTTGACGTGACAACGTCTTATAATTCGATAGAGCCGGCTGCACGCACGAAAAAACATGACGTCATGCGGCGTTATCTCATGCGGCGTTACCTCGCTCTTTTCTTAAGACGTTGTCACGTTCAACTATCGTCAGTAAACCGACTTTACAGACAACCAATTTTTTGTGTGATTATTGTAATAGGAAACTAGAACTTAACGACATCAACTGTAACATGTGTACCTACGGTGAAATAAATAAATACAAAATAATACAACACAGGCTACCCATTGTGCAACGTAATCTGTACTTATTTGTCTTTTCTTGTCCTGTGTTTCTAATTTGGTGTGCAATAAAGAGTGTTTGTATGTTATTGTATTGTACACGAGTTCTGTGATTTAATGATACTAGCTTTTGCTAAGATCCGTTATAATATTTGGCCCAATTTGGGCATACTAAATCAGAACTATTGGCAAGGCGGCATTGTGTGGATATTGTTCTGTTAATATTTTTGGCACTGGTACAATACCAGTGACTTAACACTTTCTTTCTGTGGATACATATATATTTTTAATCCGTTGACTGTGCGTCCACTGGATCGCAATCGAAGCTTACGTAGCGTACGCAATGTTGCCATATAATCCCCAAAACTGCTGGGGTAAACGTGTTCTGGAGTGGAGACCAAGACTCGGCAAACGTAGTGTAGGACGCCCTGCGGCCAGGTGGGATGACGATCTGCGAAAGAATGCAGGCAGATGCTGGTTGCGGCGAGCTGAACACAGGGCACTATGGCGCTCATTAGGGCGGGCCTATGTCCAGCTGTGGACTAATATAGGCTGATGAAGATGATGATGTCCAGGGCCATGAAAGTGTTAACTAATCAATGTTCAAATTTCTGGTCAAATAGTTCTTTCTCTTGCCGAATTGACGTTGAGAAGAGATTTAATCATTAATTTGTTAATTACTAAGACTACCAGCGTACGAAAAAACAGCTGTTGACCTCTGAACTGGTGCAGAGAGATCTCTTACTCTTATGACAAATGAAGAGATCTATGTTTCGCCAGAATAATCTGTGAAGAGAAAAGATAAATAAATAAATAATGCTGGACAATTCTCACACAGTATTATCTAGCCCCAAAGTAAGCAGAGCTTGTGTTATGGGTACTAGATAACTGATATACTTAATACAATACACTACATAGACAGATATTTTTATAGATCACTAAAATGTAAACGTTAGGCTACCGAAACCAAGTTTTAAAATGGTTTTGCAACTCTAGATTGTAAAACCGAGCGAAGCGATTCTAATATAATAGATTCTATTGATTGACGACCTCTGTGGCGCAGCGGGCGAAGGTCCGCCTGCGACGCAGGAGGTTGCGGGTTCGATTCCCGCCTCGGGACAAATGTTTGTACGATCTGCAGATTTGTTTGATTGATTGTTCAGGGGTTCTGGATGCTTTTCTATGTATAAAAAATATATATCTATGTAGTGTATTGTATTTATGTATATCAGTTATCTAGGATTCATACCTAACGCAAGCTCTGCTTACCTTGGGTCTAGATAATGCTGTGTGTATTGTCCTGCATTATTTATTATTCTACAATTTAACTGTTTTGTATGACACATTAGAATAGAAATTTAACGATAAAACTCAAATTAATTGTTATACCTCGCAGCAATAACCCCGATGAATGTCATATCCATAACATTTGACGATTACATAACACTCTATGGAGTCAATTTGTAGTTACCCTTGACAGACGTTTGGAGGTGAACGACATCGTCATTATGCTGTGTCGTTACGTCATTAAGGTTGTCGCACACCATATCAACTCGGAAACAGATCGTCATCGCCTCAACTCGGGTTCAGTACATATTTTTTGTATGAGACTCTACCACAGATTTGGTAATGACCTCGCACGTAGGTACATTTTAGTGTTTTGTTTTTGATTAATATCTAGCTTCTGCCCGCGGCTATGCTTGCGTTTTTCCGAGACAAAAGTAGCCTTTAATGTTAATCCAGGTTAGACATCTATGCCAAATTCCAACACGAAAGTACGTAAAAAGTAAGTAAAAATGCGTTTATTTTGTAACCAATACATACATAGCACATACAAAAGATAAAGGTTAATATAAAAGTAACAACATATAGGTAACAAAAATGGCCAACACTCAGCAGATGCTATGGCAGGATGTATCCTGCCATAGCGCTGGTCTTCCGTGGAGGCCAGAATGAAACGCTTGAGTCGCAGCGTACTCACACATAAAATAGGAAAAATTAAAAGAAAACACAAATGAAAACAAATTGAAATAAACAGACGAAAAATCAAAAAGAGTGTCCATTTAGTATGAATAACAATATTAACTATATTACTACTTACTTATAGATAGTTGTGACACTTGCCATGACTACTTCTAAACTAAAACAGAATTAAGAAAAAGTTGTGACTGACTGATAAATGTGGACCTAAATTGTTTTTTTGTGTTGTCTTTATGTATTTATTTAGCTGTACACACATATCTCAATATAAGTAACTATTTTTTCTATGTTAATTTTAGCTGGCATTGTAATGTTTGGTTATTTGTGTGTGAAATGTATTATGAATGCCCATTCCAAAGCATTTACGGGGCTGGCAGCAAGCGAGTAACATCTCTGATGTTGCAGGCGTCCATAGAGTGCGGTAGCCGCTTCCCATCAGGTGGTTCAATGGACAGTTTAGGTGGACTGCACGCAACGGCCATCGTAGTAGAATAAAAACTAGTAGTTCTACGAACAGTAGACGTCGCGAACACTTACTTTTTTCAACAATTTATTTATTTATTAATGCACTAAAGTAATTTAAAACGGGATATTTTGGTAGGTAGGTTCGGTAGGTATATTTTGAAAATAGTCGAAATGGTTACCCTTTCAACCATGTTTTTCGGCGGTGACTCCTTGCAAATCGCCATGCCAGTATGAACGCATCGTATGTATCACGGAGCAAAAGTGCCATATTATATCAAAAAAGTTCAGTAGCTTTAGCGACATCTATAAGATTTCTTACTTGCACAAACTGGCAAGTGGCCGTGCTACGTAGAAGGTAAGTACAACGTGTTACAAAGATGTTCTAATAAGTGGCGCTGTACTGTGTATTCTCTTGCATTATACTGCATCTTGCGGAGCTATTCTGCTCATCATGCCAAAAATCCTGATCAGATCTTTACCAATTTTTTATGAGAAGAATTATAAACAACAACCTTTCAATTAAAAATATAATCATCGAAATCAAATGTCTTAAAGCCGAGATATTCTAAAGCCCCCTTTATGCCTTTTTTTGAAAGAAGTACACCTTTAATCAAAAAATCCCGACGACAATAAAATTCTATAAAATCATAGAATCTGTACACAAAGTTTCGTACCGATCGGTTGTAAAATACGACCTGTAGACGACCTGAAACGGAGACTTGTTCACTAACGTTCACGACGTCAAAAACATTGAAAGACCTCATACTAAAGTCCATACGAAAAACCTCGGTAGGGAGATCATTCCAAAACCTGGAGGAGGAAGTTCTTCTTGAACCTTACGGTCCGGTCAATGTAGATACAGATAGCTCAAACGACTTTTCTAAATATCCTGTACGGTCAAATGCAAATAAAGATGGGTTCTGCGACATCGCCTCGCCTTTTCTGTTCCTTTTTCACTCTAATTACTCGCTTGCTGCCAGCCCCGTAAATGCTTTGGAATGCCCTGATTGAAAGACCTCATACTAAAGTCCATACGAAAAACCTCGGTAGGGAGATCATTCCAAAACCTGGAGGAGGAAGTTCATCTTGAACCTTACGGTCCGGTCAATGTAGATAGAGATAGCTCAAACGACTTTTCTAAATATCCTGTACGGTCAAATGCAAATAAAGATGGGTTTTGCGACATCGCCTCGCCTTTTCTGTTCCTTTTTCACTCTAATTACTCGCTTGCTGCCAGCCCCGTAAATGCTTTGGAATGCCCTGATTGAAAGGCCTCATACTAAAGTCCATACGAAAAACCTCGGTAGGATCATTCCAAAACCTGGAGGAGGAAGTTCATCTTGAACCTTACGGTCCGGTCAATGTAGATAGAGACGAAATGACTTTTCTAAATATTCTGTACAGTCAAATGTAAATAATGATGGGTTCTGCTTCGACATCGCCTAGCATTTTCTATTTCTTTTTCACTGTAACCCTTTGGAGCGAGGCGATGAGACGAGGCGATACTATTCCATTTTAGAGTTGTTTTGTGTGCGACAACGCTTCCCGTTCCGAGCTCGATTTGACTTTAAAACTAAGAATTTGTAATTCATGATCATGTACGTTAGTCTGTAGTCGTAGTGTAATGAAATGACTGATTAATTAAGCTAACACCACATGTGTTTCGAGCGTATTTGATTACATTTACTCGAAAGGTACGCAAATTATCGAACGTAGAGTAGAATAATTTCAGGCGTCATAACGACATTTACTCTTTCTTTAGTCTTTGAATTATAAAACGGTAACCAGCAAGAATTAAGCCGTTGGTCCAGCGCCTGACCTCTCCCCGGTCGTGTTGATCTGTCCGTCCCATTCGATTATTAGAATGAGGGAATTGTGAGTGCATCTGGGTTTGCACACACACTTGTGCACTATGTCCTGTGAACATGGCTAGCTTTCGTTGAGAATAGAGGACTAGGAAACAGTATTATTGTGTAGTAAATAATATGCGATGTTTTACTTGTTCATATTATTTGAACGTGACGTATCCAAAAGCAGGACTCTTAAGGTCTAAAGGAAATAAAGCACTTTGAGGCTCAAAGTGCTTTATTTCTTTTAGACCAGTGTGTTGAGTTTATGATCAGCAGAAGTATTTTGCCCAAAGTCTTGTGTCAGTGTGTATTTTTAGAACACAGAGCAGTTAAATAATGGTATGGCGGGATTGTTCTTATTATTTTACTGCTATTGAGGCGCATTCTACAAATAATAGGTTCAGGCGTTAGTTTGAGGACATCCATTGTATAATATTAGGATAAAAACAATATTTAGTAACAATTCCGCGCAAAACCTGTTCTGATAAGATCCAACAAAATGTAATTCGTGTGTACCGCCCGCCCTCCCACAAATTGCTCCCTCCCACTTACAAATAAGAGAAGGTAAACAACAGACTACGCAATATAAAATTGCCAAGAAAATTACCTTCCAACTTAAAGCACGAATATAACTTAATTTGTAAAAGAAAAGACCACACCAATTACAAAATGAAAAAACTCACTAAAAATAAGTCGTCGACTTGTTTCATCTCTCCACGAGACATCATCAAGACGCTATAGCAATACTCGACTTTGACACTGAGACCGCCAAGCAACAACGACAGAGTCCTGCCAGAGTGGTGTTGCCTCTCTGAGCTCCCTGCGTAAAGTTCATGAGTTGATGAGTTTTAACATTTTGTAATTGGCGCGGTCTTTTACAAATTAAGTCATATTCGTTAAAGTTGGAAGGTAATTTACTTGACAATTTTATATTGCGTAAATCTGTTGTTTACCTTCTCTAATTTTGTAAGTAGGAGCAATTTGTGGGAGGGGGGGCGGTACACACGAATTACATTTTGTTGGATTTTATCTGAAAAGGTTTTGCGCGGAATTGTTATTAATATTGTTTTATCCTAATAGGAGGCGTATTCGAGTTTTAATCCTACCTACAGTACATACAGAAATAACTTTAAATTAAAAAATACAGCTGAATTGAGAACCTCCTCCTTTTTTCAAAGTCCTGGAAACAGTATTGGGAATTTGACGTTGTTCGCCGATTTATGTCGAAGACACTGCACATACCGCGCCTCAAGTAAACCTACATACATCGGGCATGATAATAGGAGGCCTAGATTCCTAAGTCCAAGTTGCACAAGTGTCCCTAGTTACAAATGTTTGGACTTGCAGACTTACTCTCCAACAGAAGCCCGGAGCGCGAGTTGCAAATTGTTCTGATAGTTGTATTGTACTGCAGTCTCTGTGAAGGCAAATAGGCGACCGAGGACCGTAGAGTAGTGAATAGCATACTAGTAGTTTTACGAACACTCGCGAGCACTAATTTTTTTCAACTATTAATTTACTTATTACAAGTTATTTAAAACGGGATATTTAGGTATGTACCTTACCTACCATGTTTTTTGTTATTCCTGTTTGTAGGTAGGTATAAAAGTTAGAACCTTTCTATAAAAAACATCGAAATCAGATTCTTCTAGTCCTAATCGGAGACATTCTAAAGCTCACTTTTTGCCTTTTTTGGAAGAAGTACAACCTTAATCAAAAAAACCCGACATCAATTTTTTTTTATAAAATCGTAGAATCTGTACACCAAGAATTTTTCAAATCGGTCCAGTAGTTTCGGAGCCTATTCAATACAAACAATCAAATCTTTCCTCTTTATAATGTTACTAGACGATCGCCTCGCGGTTTCACCCGCGTAGTTCCCGTTCCCGTGGGAATTCCGGGATAAAATATAGCCTATGTCACTCCCTGAAAAGTAAGCTTCCTAACGGTGAAAGAATTTTTCAAATCGGTCCAGTAGTTTCGGAGCCTATTCAATTCATACAAACAAACAAACAAACAAAAAATCAAACCTTTCCTCTTTATAATATTAGTATAGACGAGTAGTATAGATAAATTAAGATTATTCTGATTCATATTTAGAGGAGAACCTATTATAAGATCCGAGGTAGGTATATGATCGATCAATTACCGATTTGCGTCTCTATCCCTTCGCTCCAGCCGCAATTGGTAGAGTAATGCTCTATGACGCAATGAAGATCAAGTTTGCGGTCGCGACACGACCAACTTGATAAATTGAGATTAGGTATTGGAGATGTAAATGGACTGCAGATTTACTATTGCAGTGGTAGACAGAACAATTACTGTTGTGGTCAACTGTATTGGTTGGTTTCTCTGTCTAGTATTAGAGCAGGTACTTTCATTAACAAGAAAAAATTTAAAATTAAAAAAAACCCGGCGACGTATTGACTGAACTGATTTTCATGAAACATGGCTAAGAACACTCGGGATAAAATTATCTATGACACAAAAAAAACTAAACGGAAATCGGTTCATCCGTTTGGGAGCTACGATACCACAGACAGATACAACATCGATTTTTTAAAATTCCTTTGTTTCAAATAATCTATACTAATATTATAAAGAGGAAAGGTTTGATTTTTTGTTTGTTTGTTTGTATGAATTGAATAGGCTCCGAAACTACTGGACCGATTTGAAAAATTCTTTCACCGTTAGGAAGCTTACTTTTCAGGGAGTGACATAGGCTATATTTTATCCCGGAATTCCCACGGGAACGGGAACTACGCGGGTGAAACCGCGAGGCGATCGTCTAGTAGTTAAATAAAATATAATTTAAATTTACATGTGAGTCGAAGTTGCTTTTATTTTACGGGGCTATTTAAACTGCTCATTTAGGATTTTACTAATTTTATAAACACAAAAAAATGTTGCAACAACAACGGTTCATAATAGTTTCATCTTGCAGAAATTTCTTAATTATTCTGGACAATATACAACCATTGAATCTAACGCAATAATCCATTATTTCTATTTTCGAAAGAAATATGAACTTAAAAGAATTTAGAAATCACAATTTGAGAACTATAGAGATGGACAATTCAAGAAAGTTTATTTTATTTTATTTTTTCTATCCAAAACGTCAATATGTATTGGTCCGAAATCCGAATATATTTTCGGTAAACACATGCTCAGGCTAAGGAATTAGGAAAAAACGCTGTAATGGTAAAAAGGACACTGTCCTTCTAGCCGAATTTCGACCACGGCGGCCAGTCTCATCGGAGACTAGCCAGGTGCGCAGGACATATTACAGTGCACAAGTGTGTGCGCAAACACAGGTGCACTCTCTATTCCCTCACTCTCATAATCCGATGGGACGGCAGACCGAAACGACCGGGGAGAGGTCAGGCGCAGGACCAACGGCTTAACGAGGTTACCGAGACACGGGGGTGTAACACCACCAACTTCCTGACTCCCGGCTGCTACTGTGAATTTACCTTGCTAGAAAAACCCCAATAACAACTATCGGCCCGACCCGGGATTCGAACCCAGGATCATAATCAGCGGTTGAACAAGCTGACCACTAGACCACCGAGGCAGACAAAATAATCCAAACAAGGATATATCCTATACATTTCCCATAGATATTTATGGTAACCAGATCTTACGAGGTACAGGTACCTTCCCCATCAATATCCTATACATATCCCATAGATATTTATGGTAACCAGATCTTACGAGGTACAGGTACCTTCCCCATCAATCAGTTTCAGGTTTTCCCCCTGAGTTATTTATTATTCACTAGCGACCCGCCCCGGCTTCGCACGGGTGCAATGCTGATACGGACTTTTCTGAAGACCTTTTTAAGGTGAACAATACTGTAGTAGGTACTTACATTATTTTGATCTATCTCGTAGGGTTCAGCCAGCGTTTGCAATGTAAGCGCAAAAAAAGTGTTTATTTACAACATCACATTAAAAACCTCAAAAATTAACAGTGTTTCTCTACTATATTATGCATGTTTTATACATATAAACCTTCCTCTTGAATCACTCTATTAACAAAAAACCGCATCAAAATCCGTTGCGTAGTTTTAAAGATCTAAGCATACATAGGGACAGAAAGACAGACAGACAGCGGGAAGCGACTTAGTTTTATACTATGTAGAGATGATGATGAATAACATAATGGAATTAAGGTAGGAAAATATGGGTTTGATTGAATACGGACATTTACGACCGAAAATTAAGCTCTCCTTGTGTAGCTTGGTTATTGTTAGAAGATATTCAAAATGGAATTAAGATAAAGACATAATAAAAGCGAAATTGCCGTTTCAAATGAAGGGTACGGTAATAAGGAAATCCATTTTGTTTTCGAGGGTAGAATTCAGCCTAACGCCTATAATTCATCTAAATGAATAAAAATGTGTAGGTTCTTTTGACAAATTGATGTGATTTGAACTGTACGAAAACAATGGAGCATGGGTGGTTTAAATTATGATCGAGTGGATTCCTACTAACTTATTTAAGTAAGGTTGCGGAAATTTTAACGCAATGTTTTTCGTTACAGTTTTTATACTTCCTAACTAAGGTTCAATTACACGTTCATTCTTTATTTTTAACTGACATCAAAAAATGATGTCAGTTAAAAATAAAGAATGAACGTAAAAATCTTTCACAGAAAGTTGAACCTTAGTTAGGAAGTATAAAAACTGTAACGAAAAACATTGCGTAAAAATTTCAAAATGATGTCAGTTAAAAATAAAGAATGAACGTAAAAATCTTTCACAGAAAGTTGAACCTTAGTTAGGAAGTATAAAAACTGTAACGAAAAACATTGCGTAAAAATTTCCGCAACCTTACTTAAATAAGTTAGTAGGAATCCACTCCGGAGGAAGTATGTTTTTTTTTAGTTTTCAATCAGTGCGTCCTACCCGTCATGACCTACGGAGCTGAGACGTGGACACTCACGGTAGGGCTGGTCCACCAGTTCAAAGTCGCTCAGCGAGCTATGGATAAAGCTATGCTCGGAGTCTCTCTGAAGGAAAGAATTCGTAACGAATACATCCGACAGAGAACCAAAGTTATCGACATAGCTCAAAGAATTAACAAGCTGAAGTGGCAGTGGGCCGGCCATATCTCGCGAAGAACCGACAACCGCTGGGGTAAACGTGTTCTTGAGTGGAGACCACGACTCGGCAAACGTAGTGTAGGACGCCCTCCGGCCAGGTGGGATGACGATCTGCGAAAGACTGCAGGCAGATGCTGGATGCGGCAAGCTGAAGACAGGGCGCTATGGCACTCATTAGGGGTGGCCTATGTCCAGCAGTGGACTAATATAGGCTGATGATGATGATAATGATGATGATGATGATGATGTTTTTCTTATAAATGAAATGAAATTTATTTATTTCTCGTATACCACAATAAAGCCAAACATTGAAAATTAAAACCGCTTAAAACTAAAGAATGATACAAAGAGGATAGGAATGTAACATGAAATTACAATAAGTTGCTTAAAGATACGTGCATGAGTAATAAATATATTATTGTGGCAGAGAAATGGACCATAGCTCAG
The DNA here is from genome assembly GCA_963564075.1 of Eupithecia subfuscata. Taxonomy (NCBI): domain Eukaryota; kingdom Metazoa; phylum Arthropoda; class Insecta; order Lepidoptera; family Geometridae; genus Eupithecia; species Eupithecia subfuscata. Next base: position 4,394,266 of record OY751105.1, read on the forward strand.
CTTAATGCTCCAGTTTTTAGCTTTATGTAGTTTATTCGTCGATTACTCCGTTAAGGCTCTACCTCCCCGAACACTAGCGCCGCCACATATTTTATCTTATTATTACGTCGAAGAAAAGAAATTCCAAAAATTACGTTGGGCAATTTGTGGTACCTATCATAAGCATTTTTTTAACGCCTCTGTAATAGTTTTATTTTGTATAGTTTAAACAGAGATGCGAAAATAGAGTTTGGTGGCCACCAAGGGCAACATCGTATCTCTGCCTAAACTATACAAAATAAAACTATTACAGAGGCGTTAAAAAATGCTTAAATAGGTATCACAAATTGCCCAACGTAATTTTTGGAACTTCCTTTCATCGACGTAATAATAAGATAAAATATGTGGCGGCGCTTGTGTTCGGGGAGGTAGAGCCTTAATACTGGACCGATTAGGATAGATGGATGTTTGGTACCTCTTCACGCCAAAACTACTTAACGGATCAGGCTGAAATTTTGCATACAGGTAAGTCTATCCCTGGAATCAAACATAGGCGACTTTTTATCCCATAAATCAGTTCCCATGGGATAGAAATAACCTCTAAACGTTTCCATAGAAACAACGCGTGCGCAGAAGCTAGTATAATATAAACCATGGTCTACATACGTCATCTCGTATGTCGAGGTGTTGCTAATCAGCTGTCACTGTCACTTGTCAGACGGACATAGCCGAAAGAGCGGGAATCCGGATTGACAGTTGAACGGATGCCTACTGGAGAGTGAGGTGCAGCTGAAGGGATGCCAAGGCATCCCATCAGCTATCGGCCCATCAGCCACAGCCAAGGTTGTGGCGATCTGATGTATCCCTTATCGTGTATACTATCGGTCATAGGAACCCCTACAGTAGGATTTAGTTTTTTCAAAACAATCATTATTATATTTAGGTATAAACAATCATATATAATAGGTTTTATTAAACACATATCTGGTTAGGTTTTTTGTTCAATTCAACAGTGCAAAATGCTTTATTTTATTAATATTTCATTATCGGCGCTGAAACGGTTTGTTTATGTTTTGTCAGCGTGATTTTAAACAATCGGGCTATTGTTCTTTGTAACGGTTGGTATTATTTGGTACCTACGTTTACGGAATTTGGTTGGAGACATAGAGATAAGCTAAGCAATAGAATTTCAGGTTATAAAATAAATAAATAAATAGAAGCATCAAAACATAAATGTTATTCTATTCTTTATAGCCATCGCGCGATAGCTGGTCACCTCCTCCCTTAGGTCAAATATCACCGTTGTAATTGAACGAGTTTACGTTGCAATTGAACGCGTTCAATATGAGATAAACTCACTTGGAAGTTAATTACGCATATCTACTTCAACTTCTTTCTTAATAGCGCCGCTTGCTTTTTGCAAGACTCTGCCAGTGTCAGTAAGGAGCTTCGATCAAATGTAAGGAGTGTCGTAAACTTCAAAAATAATATGATCGATAACAAATTAATTTAATATTAATGATATTATAATTTTGCATCAAATTGATTAAAGATCTACTTAATTTTAATAAGACAACACAACAAGCAAGACGACAACACAACACTTCGCATTCGGGAATTAAAAAAAACGTCCTGTCAACCTCCTTGGTATGAGAGCGCAAACGTAGCTCCAACAAATACTGGCCAGTACTGACAAAAAATATACTTATTTGAGCGTAGGTACGTGTCTATTTTAGTACAGCCAGTATCTTTTTCAATCCTCACTCTCGCCAGTCACTTAAATATATAAATCACATCACACTAATATCACAAATGCGAAAGTTTAGATGGATGGATGGATAGATGGATGGATGGATGTTTGTTACCTCTTCACGCCAAAACTACTGAACGGATCGGGCTGAAATTTTGCATACAGGTATTTCTTCCTGGAATAAAACATATCCCATAAATCAGTTCCCATGGGATAGAAATTACCTTTAAACGTTTCCATAGAAACAACGCTTGCGAAGCCGCGGGCATAAACTAGTATAAAATAAATAATGCTGGACAATTCACACAGCATTATCTAGCCCCAAGCTAAGCAGAGCTGTGTTATGGGTACTAGATCAGTGATATACTTAATACAATACACTACATTGATATTTTTTTTATTATACATAGAAAACATCCAGAACGCCCTGGACAAATGTCTGCAGATCGTACAAACATTTGTCCCGAGGCGGGAATCGAACCCGCAGCCTCCTGCGTCGAAGGCAGACCTTCGCCCGCTGCGCCACAGAGGTCGTCGTATAGATTATACTTGATATTAGACTTAAGTTTTACACATGAGGTGACTTGATTTCTACTATTAATATAATATGAAGTAACATAGTAACTATCATACGATATGACAATCAAGGCATTTTATACCTACATTTACAATATCCCACGATTATAATGAAATGAATGAAATGAAATACGTTTATTCTGATATAACAGTACACAGTATGATAACAAGTAGCATAGATATTACACAGATAAATTAACAGAAATCAATCTCTCTCTCTCAGCTCAGCTGAATGTTGTGAGTATAATAGTAACCCACCACATCGCTGATTTTCAGCATGTTAAGTTAAGTCTATGTATAGTATAGGCATATCCAAACCAACCCAGGGATTCCCTGGGGCGAAAGCGGTAACCTCCACTGGTTTTGTACAGGGCGAACCAGAGAGGTGAGTCTATTTGACATCAGTATCGAGACGTGATCGTGACGTCTCCTTTTTGTTGGGGATTCAGAGCATTTCCCACGATAGAGACGCTCTGGACTGTACCAGAAAAAGAAAAAAAATTGTTTGTTTGTAAAGTCGGTTTACTGACGATAGTTGAACGTGACAACGCAGACGCATCGCTCACTCAAGTAGGAGAGAGACGGATGTCGAGCGCTCTCGCTTGCACTTCAAGCCTTACATGGAACGCCTCAGAGCGAGGTAACGCCGCATGACGTCATGTTTTTTCGTGCGTGCAGCCGGCTCTATCGAATTATAAGACGTTGTCACGTCAAAAAGTAACGTGACGATCACGTCTCGGTATTAACGTCAAATAGACTCGCCCATCAGGTCATGTGTATAATGACGCCGTTTATCCTTTTATTTAATGACTAGACGATCGCCTCGCGGTTTCACCCGCGTAGTTCCCGTTCCCGTGGGAATTCCGGGGTAAATTATATCCTATGTCACTCCCTGAAAAGTAAGCTTCCTAACGGTGGAAGAATTTTTCAAATCGGTCCAGTAGTTTCGGAGCCTATTCAATACAAACAAGCAAACAAACAATCAAATCTTTCCTCTTTATAATATTATTATAGTATAGAAATACACATAGTATAGAAGTATAAATTATTTTTAAGGACGTCATAATCTTCTGGAAAACACCGCGATGCCATCATTCTACAACACAAAAATAGAATTTAATTGACATACCTCGTGTATTAACTACATATTGTTATTAAATTCTTTACTAGTTTCTTCCCGCGGCTTCGCACACGTTGTTTCTATGGAAATGTTTTCTATCTCATAGGAACTGATTTATAGGATTAAAAGTTAAAAAAGCATACGTTTGATTCCAGGATTTGAATTATCTGTACCACCCATCTGTGCAAAATTTTGAGCGATACGTTCAGACGTTTTGGCGTGAAGAGGTAACAAACATCTATCCAAACATCCATGCATCTAAGCATCCACTTTTGTATTTAATTAATGTGATATTACATGTACGTTTACGTCACAAATTAATTTCATAATAATGTGAGGCCAAACGAGCGTAAATTTTTGAGTTGTCGGTCGCAGAATTTCTGCTGCATATGTTTTCATAGAAAAGTCATGTTTGATTCACACGGCGACGCAAAATGAGTTGTCTTTTCTGATGGGCAAAATTTACGCGACCGAAATTACGCGACTCACAACTCAAAAAATTACGCTCGTTTGGCTGCAGCCTAATGTAACAAAAATTACAATCAAGGTAGGTCAACTGATCCATATCAATACCAGTCGGAAGCGTCCCCAAGACGCTGGCTGCATTGCCACGCTGTATGGCAATGCTGATGCGCTGTGCCAGATACTCACCAGTTCTCGGGTCACGCGTCGCTTCAACCTTACAAAAATTATATATACACTTACAATTTATTTATTTATCAATTATTTATTCAGTTGTTTCATGTGTATATTTCAAGTTCTTATTCTTCAGATATAGGGCGTGAGATCATAACATGAAGCCCGACGTGGTGCTACAACATAAAATTTTACCTAATTAAATTACTTATTGAAAATATTTAACGTTTAACTTAAAAATGAGTAGGTACTTACCGTTTTATTTATTCATTCATTCATTTTAGGGGAAACATCAGTACAATATTCTATAAATAAACACAATGTTTTCTAAAGACTAGACAAGACAATATTCTATAAATAAACACAATGTTTTCTAAAGGCTAGACAAGACTCTAATTTTAGAATAAAAATACTGTGTTTATTAGAATATTTAAATACTTATTCTAAAAATAAATACCTATTCTTTTCATTTTTCGGTTAAATAATTCCTTTAATTTAACTTATTCTGTTACTCCCTTCCCTACAATATAGTATAGGTCTCACTTTGCTTACAGAATTACAGATATACAGGCTGATTTCTGATCTTGCGGTGCTTTTGATACGCAACGCAATGCTAAACCAAACGTTATTGCACGATTCACTGAACTGAGTCAGCAACTAAAATTAGTAGTATTTGTATCAAAATTTCAAATATGATACCTATTTGAAACCCTTTTGAGGTTAAGATTAGGTAATTCATAAAATGAGCGGGAACAAAACTTACATCGTGTAGTAATTAATTAGTTATACAGGGGGCCTAAACTGAAAATCGTAGTTTCAGATTAGTTTTCGTACAAAACCAACTATTAAGCCACTGGCTTATGTCACTTGCGGTTACACGATAACAAATAAGAAATTGATAGGGCGCTATGGCGACAGGACAGGATTATGACAGGGTGCTATGGCGCTCATTAAGGGAGGCCTACGTCCAGCAGTGGACTAATATAGGCTGATGATGATGATGAAATAAGAAATTTAGATACGGGCCCAGGATTAGCTCACGTCAATTGTACAAGATAACATTAGCACGATATCAAATAAGAAAATTCGTTACGTGCCCAGGGATACTGGGAAAGTGCGGAAAAAACTTCATAGTTTATTCAGAACACACGAAATCTTAAATAATTAAAAATCCAAGAAATCTAATAATATCGCAAAAAATTTCGACTTCGACGGGACGTGAACCTGCATCCTTCCTTCGTACAGGAATGTGCTAACCAACTACACCAAGGTCAAGTGACGTGGAAGTCGAAAATCTTTGCGACTTCCTACGGTCTCTGGCGCCGTTATTGCGATATTATTTGATTTCTTAGAAATTACCCTGAGTGTGGAGTTACGCACTATAATTAACAAAAAACCTTAGAATAAAAAATCCAGTTTCCTTATAAAACCAAGGTATACATTTTGACCCAAATGTTCGGTTATCTTAGGCAGGCCAACTCAAACAGTTTTATCATTTTCCTCGTGGCAAAGTCCTCAAAGCCCTGTGCTAACATCGCCTCACGTTTCGAGATAATGCAAATAGCCTGCACACACTCATACCTTAGGGGCGAAGCAAACGGACAACTACCACCACTGGCGCTGTTGATTACTTTTTTAGCCTCGACGCCACTTTAGTTAATACTAATAATAATAATGCAGGACAATTCACACAGCATTATTTAGCCCCAAGGTAAACAGAGCTTGTGTTATGGGTACTAGATAACTGATATACTTAATACAATACACTAAATAGATAGATATTTTTTATTATACATAGAAAACATCCAGAACGCCCTGGACAAATGTCTGCAGATCGTACAAACATTTGTCCCGAGGCGGGAATCGAACCCGCAACCTCCTGCGTCGCAGGCAGACCTTCGCCCGCTGCGCCACAGGGGTCGTCAAAATTTCTTGATTTTGTTAATAGTTCTTTATTAATAACTTAATAATGTTACAGGATACTGAATTATGTAAAGAATACATATATTATTACCAAATTAAAAATAAAATGATTTTTAATTAAAATGAAATCACACTATCACACTAATATTATAAATGCGAAAGTTTGGTTTGGATCATGATGTGGTCGTCATCATCATCATCATCATCAGCCTATGTTAGTCCACTGCTGGACATAGGCCTCCCCTAATGAGCAGCATAGCGCCCTGTCTTCAGCTTGCCGCATCCTGCATCTGCCTGCAGTCTTTCGCAGGTCGTCATCTCACTTGCCGGAGGGCGTCCTACACAACGTTTGCTGAGTCATGATCTCCACTCAAGAACACGTTTCCCCCAGCGGTTATCGGTTCTTCGCGAGATATGGCCGGCCCACTGCCACTTCAGCTGGTTTCTTTGGGCTATGTCGATAACTTTGGTTCTCTGTCGGATGTATTCGTTAAGAATCCTATTCTCCAGAGAAACTCCGGAATACCCCGGATGTGGCCCGTATGCACCGATTTTCTCTTGGATTTTCACCTAAAATCTGAGTTTGTTGCTCTCAGTGAACGGAGCACCCCAATTCTGGCCCAGAATTCACGGACTATAGATTTCTACAGTTGATTACCACTACCACTACGTATACTGTGCTACTACGATGATTTAATAGCTATTCATCGTACCTAATGGAACACTTAACATAAAAAAGTCACCCTGTATAAATAATCCTTTTAATGTTTTTTGTTGTCAGTGCATTTCAGATCCCTATAATATTATATAAACTGTGAAACCACAGAAACACAGTGCTACAGATAATCTATCTACCAAAAAATTCATCCCAACTGTCAAAAGCCTTTTAAAAGCTCTCCCTTCGCCCCTATAAATAAATATAAATCAAAGTAAATAAGAGAAAAATGTAGTGAAGCAATTCGCACAAATTTCATTACACAACGCAAACATTTCATCCAACATTTCCATTTCATTAACTTCTGCAACTACATTAATGTGTAAAATCCTTCAGATAGCTCACAGCTGGCATGGTGTAGAGGAAAATCAGCTGGTTCAATATCACACTAATACATATATAAATGCGATAGTTTGGATGGATGGATGTTTGTTACCTCTTCACGCCAAAACTACTGAACGGATCGGCTGAAATTTAGCATACATGCAATTCTAATCCTGGAATCAAACATAGTCTACTTTTCCCATAAATCAGTTCCTATGGGATAAAAATCACCTTTAAACGTTTCCATTGAAACTTTGCACGCGTTGTTTCGCGTTGTTTATTTAAGTTTTAAAGAACCTAATTATATAACGGTCTTCAGTTGAGTGTTGTTCCATAAAAGTTTCTACGCGAGGAAAAAAAACAAATTCGAAATCGAAAAATTGTAGATGAAACTCGGGGCCTATCCGATACAGATTAGACCCGAACGTACCAATTCGTTTGATCCTCTATAATGGACCATGTAGGTATTCAATGAAATGGTGATATTCACAGAAATAGAGACTTTTGCTGGTATAGTAATTCAGGGAATTATTATTTCGAGCAGGTATCCGGCGGTTTCAACCCTGGCATTTTGACACGCGTTCTCATTTGTAGTTTCTTTGATAACAAGACAAAATTAAAATTTTAAAAAACCCGCCGTCGTTTATTGGCTGAACAGATTTTCATGAAACACTCGGGATAAAATTATCTATGACACAAAAAAAACTAAACGAAAATCTGTTCATTCGTTTGGGAGCTACGATACCACAGAGATACACAGATACACAGAAAGACACGTCAAACTATAACACCCCTCTTTTTGCGTCGGGGTTAAAAAGAAAATGCCAAAAATGCAAGAAATGTGTCATTCTGAGACTATACCATTTTTATGGTTAAGAGAGATTAATTTATTGGAATTAGGGTCGAGCTGCGTTTCGTTTCACTGTCACCGCTAAGTGGCTCATATAAAGGCAACGCGCACATTGTAAGTTACGAGTGTCGCTAACTTCAGCTTCACAATTTACACGCCTACTAAAAACAGAAGTTTTTATAGTACTTTGGTTTGGCTACCGTGTTGTCTTATCGCCGAAACAACTCGGAAATTCAAAATTTCGTGCAATGCAGCCAAAATGCTTTGAATTAGGTAGTTATTAATTTCCCCTAGTATCAGTAGTCCGATGATTTAGTCCTATTGTAACGGTCCAGTTTATGCTGGTTCGTTTAATTTGCAAATATAGAAATAATTAACACATTTTGATATAGCTAGTAACACTAAAAATATATTCGGAGCTGTAAATGAGTTCGAACGCCATGCTAAAAAGAATATCAACCTTCATAAATCATGTTCCGCAAAACATGATTTTTGAATTTGACGATTCTAGGAAAACAAATGGGCTTCTTGATAGTTGGGACAGAGATGTCAGGGGGAGGAGATCGTGAGTTTAGAAGGAAAGTGAAAATTTGGGGTTTTTTCTAGATTTTTACAGGAAAAGTGGGAATCATGAGAATACAATCCGGAAGCTAGGTCGGCTCAGCCATCGAGCGAGACCAGGGAGGAATTCTAGGATGGATTGCAAATTTCTATCGATCAGATTCAGGTTACGTAAACCCACACTTTTCATTTCTAATAATTCTCCGTATTGTAAACGGATGGTGTTACATCCCAGAACCGACTATTCTAATTTATTATTATATTTATTAAACACATTCTGTCGATACTGCAACGTTCCTGGATGTGTTGGTGAATGCTTGTGCTGTAAGGCCCTGAACTAACCTGATTATTAAATCTATTGTTTTGACCTACGGTTGGACTGGAATGTGGTTCCACACGTTTACTTCTTAGGACTCCCCGCGTGGACTAGGTATGGAATTAGGTGGGCTAGAGTTTTAGTAAGGTAGGATGTATTTGGATCGCTTGAGATCATTCCCCGTCAAACTCTCCTGAGTTAGCGATTTACAAACGCTTTGCTTTTAAATGTCTGGTTATCTCTGAGTACGGGAAGGGCGATAGCCGTCTGCTTTCGACTTTCCCCGAGGAGAAGAAAAGATTAACTTCGTAGTGGGGCACCAACCAGATAAATTTGGCTTATACCTATACGGGATAAAGCAAAGTTCTCAGGTTCCGCAAAATGAGAGGCAGAGTAACCAACCAAAGTCACAATGCCGAGATATTATAGGTTCTTCGCTTACTATGTAATTTCAGTTGTTTCAGAGCATGGGAGTATCATGGTTTGAGACGGCCATGAAAGAGGGGTGCTATACTACTGTACCAGGATTGAAGAATCAATAACTTAAGTAGTTTTAACGTTTATTTCATTTGTCTTAAGCTTCTAAAAGAATCTGAGTTACTACATCACAATGTATGAGTCCTACCGCTAACTAGACGATCATTGGCCACTTTAAATCACAATTTTAATACAAAACTTATAGTAAAATACTTAGTTTTATTGATAGATAATCACTAGTGATCAGGTAGGGTAGGGTACGATATTTCCGAGCGTTACAATTTGGTGCCGTGACCAGGATTCTAAAAATCACTTAAAAATATCAAAAATATAACCAAAATCCTACAAAATTATAAAAACGTGACCAGGATTCTAAAAATCACTTAAAAATAACAAAAATATAACCAAAATCCTACAAAATTATAAAAACGTGACCAGGATTCTAAAAATCACTTAAAAATAACAAAAATATAACCAAAATCCTACAAAATTATAAAAACGTGACCAGGATCCTAAAAATTATTTAAAAATATCAAAAATATAACCAAAATCCTACAAAATTAAAAAAAAATGTGATCAGATTCTAAAAATTACTTAAAAATATCAAAAATATGACCACAAACCAACAAACCAACAAACCAACAAACAAATTAACAACAAAGGTAACGACAAAGGTAACGACAAAGGTAACGACAAAGGTAACGACAAAGGTAACGACAAAGGTAACGACAAAGGTAATGACAAAAGTAACGACAAACTAACGACAATCAACAAACTAACAAACAACACAATAAACAACACCAACAACAAACTACAATCAATAAACAACAACCAAAATAATAATGAGTACCTATCTATCTAATAATATATTAATCCATAATCATAATCAAAAGTCGCGTAAAAAAAAATAGTATTGAATAAAATGATTTAAAATAGCTATTCGGGTTAGGTTAGAGTAAATTTAGATGTGAAGTGCGAGTTCGACTCTCGCACAATTTGTTGCAGTGAAATGGAAAGAAGCTTAAGACAAACGGAATAATAGAATAAGATTTAGATGCGAGGTGCGGGTTCGATTCTCGTAAAATATGTTGCAAGTGAAATAATAGAATAAGGTTTAGAGGCTGAAGTGAGTAGAAGGTTAGACAAGAATCGACAAGTTGGGGGGTCGCTTTAAAATAATATTTAATCTCAGTCAATAACTCAATTTTCCTTAATATCTAGCACTGGTGTCGAATGGGCGATGTTGATGATGGAGAAGCTGGACGTGCTGTGAGCAGCGTTCTCCAGGCGTCATCTGAAGCGGTATACGCGGTATTGATGATGGAGAAGCAGGCCGAGCTGTGAGCAACGTTCTCCAGGCTTCATCTGAAGCGGTGTTGATGGTGCAGAAGCGGGCCGTGCAGTGGACAACGATCTCCAAGCGTCATCTGAGATAAGCAAGAAATAAAATTATTTTTATTAGGGTTCTAGCTACGAATATGTTAGCATCAGAGGTGCAGTGTAGATAGATTATTTTTATTGTACATAGAAACATCAAGTACGCTTTGGACAGGTATCTGCAGATCGTATAAACATTTGTCTCGAGGCGGGAATCGAACCTCCTGTCATCGCAGGCGGACCTTCGCTCGCTGCGTCACAGAGGATTGAGTGCAGAGCAGTTGGCACACCCAGACGTGGGATTCGAGAACATTACGTCTAGCTAGTCACATTAATATTATAAATGCGAAGGTTTGGATGGATGGACGTTTGTTGCATCTTCACGTCTAGGCTGCTGAACGGATTGGGTTGAGGTTTTGCATGCATGTGATTCTAATTCTGTAATCAAACATAGAATACTTCTATCCCATAAATCAGATCCCATGGGATGGGAATCGCCTTAAAACGTTTATAGAAACAACACGTGCGAAGCCGCGGGCATAAACTAGTTAGGAATATCTAAGACTTGAAGTCAATTAAATGTACTTACTTGATTCTTTCTTGAGGTATAGGCATATTCACTGCCAGCTTCGACGAAGTGAACCGGAGAGGCGTGTTGCTGGACGGGGCAATGGAGAAATGGAGTACTGTATCGAACGGCTAGCCAGGTGATTGGCGCGTTCACTATTAGCTTCAGCAAAGGAGTCCGGGAGGAGCGCGACGCTCTGCTAGCTTCGGCAAAGGAATCCGGGAGGGGCGCGCCGCTGGACGACGCGTTGCGGATGGACTGGGTTTGTTTTGACTCGTGAAGGGGTGAGTTTGACGTAGGGGTCGTAAGGTTTATTTCTGAAATAAATAAGGGAAAAATGTGTAAACATTCGTACGAATTGGCATTGCTTGTCATTATCTGGCATTTTCTGACTTCAAAAGGGACTTGGTTCGTCTACATTGAAATGTCGGAGGTTACCAAAAAGTGATACTTACGATTATGGATAGCCAATTGTTCTTGCCGGTCAACAGCGGAGCGCGGCGGCGCGGTTTCTTTTAATCACAGGCTTCCGCATAGGATTGGAAACAAACATTAGAAACCTCAATTAACTTGTCGAAATTGTTATTTTGTCTTTTGTGTCTTGAAAAGTAAAAAAATGTTGTTTGTTTACGTTTTTGTCAAATGTCATGTCGAACGAAACGTCAAAGTCGAATTACTTCAACTTCTTTTTTAATGGGGCCGCTTGCCTTCGACTCTGCCAGTGTCAATATGGAACTACGTTGTAGGTAGAATGTCACGGTATATTAAGGCCGTTTTACACGAGGTAGAATAACGGTCGCGTTTTGACACTCGGGGTCGATTGGAAATTAAACCGTTTAAATAAACTAAAATTAAAGCATAGCATTGATTTCGCGATTTGACACTCGGGGTCGTTTAAAACGTTTATAATAATAAATAATAATCAATAATCAATAATCAATAATCAATAATCAATAACCAATAATCAATAATCAATAATAAATAATAGTAATAATAATAATGCTGGACAATTCACACAGCATCATCTAAAATAAACTAAAATTAGCATTGATTGTCTAAAAATTATAACTGTTAAAATAATACTTAAATTAAAGCATAGCATTGATTGTCTCAAAATTATAACTGTTAAAATAATACTTAAATTAAAGCGTAGCATTGATTGTCTCAAAATTATAACTGTTAAAATAAACTTAATTTAAGACTGGAATTAAAGCATAGCGTTGAACTTTAAACAAAAAAATAATAATAATAATAAATTAAACGATTAAAATAAACTAAATTTAATACTAAAATTAAAGCATAGCGTTGTTCTTTTTATTTATTTCAGAATTTACATCTTCCTTTTATATTTTTGAGACCATATCGTACCGTTCGATTATGTTGGAACGGGGCCTTAAAATTAACTTCGATTACAATGGAATGGAACCTTAAATATTTCAGAATTTCCACCTTCTATTTTTATTTTGGTTTAGTATGATGAAGGTTCGATTGCGTTGGAATGGGGCCTTATTTATTACAGAATCCTTCTTTATTCTTCGGTTTATTTTTAGCTCTGTATCATGGTTTGGTTACATAAACCATCCTTTGTGGATGTAAAGGCCATTGATGATGATGATGTTGATGATGATGATCATGGGTTGACACAATTCTGCCTTCAGAAAATAGTGCGGAAACGCGGGTGGATTATGTAGGTTTGACAGGGACAGTAGGCCTTAGAATCGGACAGGAACTGTGAGTTTGACCTTAAATTCATGGACATAGGGTTGGTCTACATTCTGTCTAACAACTAGACGGGCCTAATTTCACTCGTCCAAGGTGTCTACCCTACTTACCTGTTCCATAGACTTGGGGTATATGGTCTATATTCCTACCATCCAACAAGTTGGGCTATTTAGCTTGGTTAGAAAATTAGTTATTTGTCAGTCCAGGTAAATGGTTGGCCATCGGAAAAATAGTCGGCAGGAGGAATGAGAAAAATATGAAAACAAAATAAAGCTTGCAACAAACTAATAAAATACTATTAAGAGTCGTGAATAACTAACAAATAACTAAAAATAATGGAGGCTCTGTGTCACGGATTCAGGTACAGGTTGATTACTGGGCAAGACATGACTGAATTGTTTGCGGGGTTTTGCAAGAAGGAAGAGGGATTGATATACATAACTTGTACGAGAGGAGTAAGCAGTGAGTTTGTATGAATGTTAGTAGTATCAGTAAAATCGGAGTGCAGTGTGCCCTCGTAATTAATCTTATTTCGGAATCTGGGACGGTTTATTGGACTTGAGTCACATGCGCATCACATACAGGTTCTATGAAGGAATAATTCTGGAGTTAGGTTACTGAGATCTTGTCAGATTACATTGAAAAATCTGAGATCTGAATTGCAGCTTGGACTGGCTTCATAGAACCTCATACTTCACCTATTAGGCCAGAACTAAGCACACTTCACAAACTCCAAGTTTAGAATGGGATTTAAAGCCTTTGTGGGGATTTTGGGGTAAATTGAAATTGTGTTATTGGTCGGGTCATTAAGCAGGTAACAGGCAATTGATCTGGTTTTAGTTGAGTTATGTGTGAGGTCTGGTACCCTATCATAAGTTGACTGATGTTCTATTAGGGATGCCATGATTCACGACCATGTTCCAGGAGCTATTGTTTTTACTCTGTGAAACGTTGATAATGCAATAGAGTTAACTTGACAATTAGATTATGAATGTGGCGCTGGACCATATTGATTGTTTTAAACCTGGTTTAAATACACAAAACAGTAAAATGTATGTGATTACAAGTTTAAATAAATTAAGAGTTCAATAATAGCACTATTTAATAAAATTAAATAGAAAAATTATAAAAAAAAACTAAATATATTTGTAAATTATTTGAAATTTTAGGAAATCCTTACTTCTTTGGAAATGCTTAAGGATTTGGGGTCGCTGTAACGGTCCAGTTTATGCTGGTTCGTTTAATTTGCAAATATAGAAATAATTAACACATTTTGATATAGCTAGTAACACTAAAAATATATTCGGAGCTGTAAATGAGTTCGAACGCCATGCTAAAAAGAATATCAACCTTCATAAATCATGTTCCGCAAAACATGATTTTTGAATTTGACGATTCTAGGAAAACAAATGGGCTTCTTGATAGTTGGGACAGAGATGTCAGGGGGAGGAGATCGTGAGTTTAGAAGGAAAGTGAAAATTTGGGGTTTTTTCTAGATTTTTACAGGAAAAGTGGGAATCATGAGAATACAATCCGGAAGCTAGGTCGGCTCAGCCATCGAGCGAGACCAGGGAGGAATTCTAGGATGGATTGCAAATTTCTATCGATCAGATTCAGGTTACGTAAACCCACACTTTTCATTTCTAATAATTCTCCGTATTGTAAACGGATGGTGTTACATCCCAGAACCGACTATTCTAATTTATTATTATATTTATTAAACACATTCTGTCGATACTGCAACGTTCCTGGATGTGTTGGTGAATGCTTGTGCTGTAAGGCCCTGAACTAACCTGATTATTAAATCTATTGTTTTGACCTACGGTTGGACTGGAATGTGGTTCCACACGTTTACTTCTTAGGACTCCCCGCGTGGACTAGGTATGGAATTAGGTGGGCTAGAGTTTTAGTAAGGTAGGATGTATTTGGATCGCTTGAGATCATTCCCCGTCAAACTCTCCTGAGTTAGCGATTTACAAACGCTTTGCTTTTAAATGTCTGGTTATCTCTGAGTACGGGAAGGGCGATAGCCGTCTGCTTTCGACTTTCCCCGAGGAGAAGAAAAGATTAACTTCGTAGTGGGGCACCAACCAGATAAATTTGGCTTATACCTATACGGGATAAAGCAAAGTTCTCAGGTTCCGCAAAATGAGAGGCAGAGTAACCAACCAAAGTCACAATGCCGAGATATTATAGGTTCTTCGCTTACTATGTAATTTCAGTTGTTTCAGAGCATGGGAGTATCATGGTTTGAGACGGCCATGAAAGAGGGGTGCTATACTACTGTACCAGGATTGAAGAATCAATAACTTAAGTAGTTTTAACGTTTATTTCATTTGTCTTAAGCTTCTAAAAGAATCTGAGTTACTACATCACAATGTATGAGTCCTACCGCTAACTAGACGATCATTGGCCACTTTAAATCACAATTTTAATACAAAACTTATAGTAAAATACTTAGTTTTATTGATAGATAATCACTAGTGATCAGGTAGGGTAGGGTACGATATTTCCGAGCGTTACACTATGATCGGACTGATGAGACTTTTTAGTCTCATCAGTCCGATGATGCTGATCAATACATCATCGGACTACTGAGCCTTTTAGTCCGATATTTACACATTTCGACTTTCCCAAAAATAGAAATGCATTAACTTCAGTTTAACGCATTAGACTATTATTAATATAATATTTTATTTTAATAATTAATTATTTAAATAATAATTTTTATTTAAAATAATATAGGTAAGTATATTATTATTTTATATACATATTATAGTATTTTAATAATTACTCATTAATTAATTATGTCTAATTTTAAAAATGTCCTGATGTTACATTTACCAAATGGTGTGAAGATCGAGCCAAAAAAGTCGTTGAAGACAGGAGTCGTACGTTTGTGTACGAACGAAAACCTTCGAACATAGGAAACCTAAGATTATGTACTCACTAGACGATCGCCTCGCGGTTTCACCCGCGTATTTCCCGTTCCCGTGGGAATTCCGGGATAAAATATATAGCCTATGTCACTCCCTGAAAAGTAAGCTTCCTAACGGTGAAAGATTTTATATATATAGATTAGGCATAACCAGATTGTTTTGAAAAACCATCGGGCTTCATGCCTCCGTACACTCCTATACTACGTCCACACATTTATTTTCTTTGACTGAATGAAGTAATGCAGTATTTTATTGACTGTGTTTCTTTTTTAAAATAGTAATGCGAGTGTTGACTCGGAAAATATCGAGACTAACGAGAGCTTCTAATTTATGTGTCTATAAAATATTACATTTTTTAATTCAGCCAAAGAAAACAAATACGTGGACGGGGTTTAATATACTTGCTCTAAGAATTCAAGATGCAAGAAGCAGTCTGTCAATTTTTTATTGAAAACTGTCAAAATGTCTTTCAACTTCAACTTCTTATATAATGGCACCGCTTGCTTTTCGCTACGACTCTGCCAGTGTCAGTAAGGAGTGTCGTAAACTTCGAAACAAAATGTCTTTGATCCTAGCTCAAACCTATGGCGCCAGTAGGTATGGTACAGAGCACAATTAAAGAAAATCACATTGTGGTTACATAAAATAATGGCTTAACAGTTCGTCCAATGTTTTAAACACAATTTATAAAGAGACTTTGAATATTCATAAGACAATTAGGCTGTTTGTTAGTTTAAATTTTAGAATTAGGTTGAGCTCTCTTGAATAGCAATTAATTCAGTGTTTTCTTTTTCTTTAGTGACTGATAAACTATTATAATTATTTATTATGCATCTTTTGACAAAGAAAATTACAATTAAATAATAGAAATAAATTAGAACTAGTACCTTTACAAATGAATCAATTGCAGACTGTTGCAAACAATATACAGGTAGCTCAACTGATCCACATCAATACCAGTTTGAAGCGTCCCCAAGACGCTGGCTGCATTATATTACTAGGCCTACGTCGTCGCCACCCCCTGCGTAGTCTGTCTGTCTGACCGTCTACGTTTGTCTGTCACAAGGTTCTACTTCTACATAATTTACCGTCACCAATATGAAGAGACTTCTCACAGAATGCGTGCTACTATAACATAATAGATAGATAGATTATTTCTTTATATCACCATCAATAAATAAAACAATCAAAAATGAACTTAATACTAACTTTATCTAGTGTGGCACAATCGGCGGCCTTATCGCTAATAGCGATCTCTTCCAGGCAACATTTGGATGGATAGGATCGGCACGTATTTAAGCTGACGGTGGCGTAATAGATGAAGACACAAACAAGTAGGTACTTACTTTATAAAACAGAAATGCAAAAATTTTTAAAAAAGAGAGCAAAAAGACACAGTAATTAAGTATTAATTATTAAAAATTACTTTTGTTACTAACGCGCCTGAGTCCGACTCTGGCTGGTTTATTTATGATTGTAACTTGTAAGTAAGTAAATAGGTACTTTTTTCCTGAATAAAAATATCACATCACACTAATATTATAAATGAGAAAGTTTGGATGGATGTATGAATGGATAGATGGATGGACGGATGGATGTTTGTTACTTCTTCACGCCAAAACTACTGAACGGATCGGGCTGAAATTTTGCATACAGATAATTCAAGGCCTAAAACTTTTTATCCCATAAATCAGTTCCCATGGGATAGAAATCATCTTTAAGCGTTTCCATAGAAACAACGCGTGCGAAGCGGCGGGCAGCAGCTAGTTAAAAATAAAATCAATATTTGCTAGACAGTCCACACAGCATCATCTAGCCCCAAATTTAGCTGAGCTTGAATAATAAACGATTTAAAGCAATTTTACCCACGACATCTCATCTATGTCTACACACAAGATTCAAATCCACTCTAGTAAACTTGGGAACTATGTTATAATTGCCGATGAGACCATGTCTTGCAAAACCACATATTTCTCTAATAGCTTCTAATAGCTGTTTGAATAGCAGATATTACCGATGTCCAAACAATGCACATAAGTATTGATGTCAAGCCGGCCTTGCACGCATTGACGATTTGCAGTTGCACTTAGCAAATGCATATATCGTAATAGGTCTCTTACAACTTTGTTACTTGTTCAGACTTAGTTTGCGTGCAACTTAGGTCTCAGACGTGAGGTTAAAATTTTTAAACATATGTTAACGCTACCTACAGAAACGCAAGACTTGGCCTGCCAAGGTAATTTTTACGTCAAATAAAACAGTAGGTACTCACTTGAAAATGTATAATGGTCACTTTCACAAACTTAGTAGGTAAGACAGCCTTCCACTTTGGCGAACAAAATCCGACTGACTGTCAGAGCGGGTCGATGTGACCCTCTCAGCTAAATTGTTACCGCCCACCAACCTGATCGTTCGAGGCTTGTGATTGGTCGAGAATTGCCGCCCCGCTATGACAGTGAGTACTTGTAAGTCAAATGCAGTACTAGAAACAAAACAGTGTCTTTTAAATATTATTGAAAATGATAGATGGCAAAAGTAATCTATACAATAATGTGGCTTTTAAATAATATTGCTGACAGTCGGCCATCCTTATTATAACGTACGCCCTCGGACGGGAGGTACAGGAATTTTGTTGTTACATTATTGTTGTAATATATACTTTAATTAACGTAAGAATTATACAATCAAGAGCTATTAATACCTGTATTATATACTAACAATCAAATTTTCATCAACGAATAGAAAACTAAATCAAAAGTTAGTGACCAATCAAATAAACTCGACTTAGACACTCACACTTAACAATTAAATTTATCTAATTATTTATTTACTGGCAACAACATGCCATTTAAATCTTAAAGCTACTTATAATTTATATATTTGTTATGAGACCAGGGATGTCTCTTACTTGACTACAAGGACCAGGGGTATCCTTTTACTACTAGATTACAAGGACCAGGGGTATCCTTTTACTACTAGATTACAAGAACCAGGGGTATCCTTATACTACTAGACAACAAGGACCAGGGGTATCCTTTTACCACAAGATTACAAGGACCAGGGGTATCCTTATACTTCTAGACAACAAGGATCAGGGGTATCCTTTTACTACTAGATTACAAGGACCAGGGGTATCCTTATACTACTAGACAACAAGGACCAGGGGTATCCTTATACTACTAGACAACAAGGACCAGGGGTATCCTTTTACTACTAGATTACAAGGACCAGGGGTATCCTTATACTACTAGACAACAAGGACCAGGGGTATCCTTTTGCTACTAAATTACAAGGACCAGGGGTATCCTTATACTACTAGACTACAAGGACCAGGGGTATCCTTTTACAACTAGATTACAAGGACCGGGGGTATCCTTATACAACTAGACAACAAGGACCAGGGATATCCTTTTGCTACTAGATTACAAGGACCAGGGGTGTCCTTTTACTTTTAGACTACAAGGACCAGGGGTATCCTTTTACATAATTCTAAAAGCTGCTCTTTACTGGTTAAACTCTCACAGACTGACGATTTGATAGAGGTACTTTTATTGCAATCTATATATTTATTTATGTTTCCTCTGCTGAGGAGTTACTAAGATGATTTGACCATTCTTGTCAACTGGAAAATGCCCAACATTGTCGTGGTCCAACCTTAACCACCTACCAGCGGACTCCTTTGGGCACTACCCACCTATCACCATCTGGCGTAACTCTGGAAAGTTTTTTTTTTTTCCTCCCTTTAGCTTGAAATTGCAAAAATTATCAGTAAATAAATTCAAACAAATTGTCAAAACCAGACTGTGCAAAAATTTAAATAATAACAACTATCAGGCTAAATGTTTCCTCGTCGCTTCTTTACTTTAGTCTACATACCGAAGCGACAGAAATCAAATAATAATCACTTTATTTCCGTGTCAGTGTTTAATTTTATAATTTGACCTTTTGGACCTAAGTGTACATTTATTGTATATATGGAAAAAAAATATTTGATTTGATTGCTTTTATTTGATTGAGAGCCTGTGTAAGCCTATAGACTACTGACTCGTCACTTTTTAATGTTATAGACATTTTACCAGCAGTGGTGTGCCTAACTCGGGCAGACAGGGGGCAAAACATTCCCTTTGGTTATTGAGCAGAGCCATTAACTTTTCCTTCTGCAGCTTTATCAGACGTAGATGCCTGCTTGGAGTAACACTGGTTCGTTTCGTGAACGTGTTTTCTACAATTTTTATTTTATTTTTATTTTCAAAATTTTAGGAAAACTTACAGCTTAAGAATAGTTATTTACATAATACATGCTGGTACAGGCCAGCGCATGTGTGCTGAGGGCCAATTAAAAGTTTCCGCAGATATTTACATAGAATAATAAATGACGCACAGTGAATGTAGACGACTTTAAGAAAAACAAGAACAAAATCAAAAATTATCTCAAAAAGAATTCATCGCTTAGCAAGCGTTTAAGCTTACTTGCAAGTGTGATAAATAAATCAACATCAGTGTTTTCCTTGACCAATGAGTTGAACGATTTGCTAGCTCGTATTAAGAATGCGTTTTGTCTATAATTCGTTTTTACCGTAGGAACGTAAAGAATACTCGGTTTTCTCAATGCAGCAGTATTTGTACGCAACCCTAATTGCTCAAGAAGCGCAGGACAGTCTACGTTGCCATTGCAGATGTTTATTAGGTATGCTAGGTCAGCAATTTGCCTGCGATCAGAGAGTGGAAGGAAATGAAACTTGCGACACCTTGTAAAATAGTCAGGTAGGTTCATTTTAGTTCGGTATTGTAGGTATCGCAAAAACCTTTTTTGTATGGATTCGAGACTCGATGAATAAATCGCGTAGTTTGGGTTCTACACCTGCGATGCGTACTCGAGGTGGCTACGTACGTAAGCACAGTACAAAATTTTAAAAGTTTTAACATTTATGAACTCCGATGACATTCTCAGAACAAACCCCAGGGCGCGAGACGCCTTCTTTGTTATATTATTAATTTGTTCGTTGAATAACAACTTAGTGTCAAATGTTACACCAAGGTCTCTTAACGAGTCTACTCTGGTTATAGGTAAGTTAAAAAAAATGTGTAGGTAGAGATTAATTTACTAGGTTTACGGCTGAAAGAACATGTGTAATCATTTCGAGACATTCGAGAATTACCACAATTTTTTTATTTCGGTAGTGCACTGTTGCACAGTGTAAAGATAAAGACAAAGATAAATTTATTTGCTTCAACATAATGTAGGTTACAGTTGCAGATCTTAAATATATTAAATGTTTCAATTATGTTCTACCTTAAAATTAGGCATGCAAATTTTTAAAATTATATTTCTAATAAGTAAATTGTTCATGTATAATTAAATGGTCAAAGTTTTAAATTGTCAACTAAAAAGTCATTAATATTATAGTAGCACTTACTTACTAATAATTGTTTTAATTTACTTTTAAACATAGTCTCACTAAGATTTAAAAAGGACTTCGGTATCTTATTATATATTTTAGGTGCCATATAGACTATGCTTTTTTGTAACAGTGCAGTTTTGCAACTAGGCATACAGAGTCTGTTGTTATCTCGCCTGTTACGTATCGCAATGTTAGCCATTCTCACAAACAGATTACGGTTTTTTCTTACAAATAATAAAACTTCGAAAATGTATAGTGACGGAAGTGTAAGAATCTTATGCTTAGTAAATAAAGGTTTGCAACTATCAGTCATAGGTATGCCGAACATGGATCCTATAGTTCGTTTTTGCGCTTTAAATATAATATCTTTGTCCGTAGAGTTACCCCAAAATATTATCCCAAATCTGAGTATAGATTCTACTGTCCCGTAATAAGCCGTGAGCAATGATTGTACATTAACCGTTGTGGATAGTTTGTATAGAGCATATGCTGAACTACTGATTCGTCTACTAAGTATATAGTTTACATAGTTTTAGATTTAAATTAAAGAATTTTCTGCTTAACCATCAGCAGGAACAGGAAAGTCTTAGACACGACACAAGTGTTCTTTAGAAATATTGTATTAATACCTACTAGTTAAATAACATTAATACTTTTTAAATAACTTTCATCTCCTAAATTTCTCTTATTAGTTATATACTTAGTCATTAAATACTTACTGTACTTTATTAAAATAGGTACGAGCATATCCCACATTTGTTATTTTTTATTTTTATATTGGAAGTTTTTATATTTGTCTTTTCAAGTTTGTCTCTGTTTGATTTTTATGTTTGATTTTTATATTTGTCTGTTTGAGTAGTTAGTCCGTAAAGCCAACATGTGGCTCTGACGGAAGACCAGCGTTGGTTGCTAGCTTGCTAGTCAACCAACCCATGCTGAGGCAGAGCCATTTTGTTACTGAGTTTACACTTAATTTTAATTTAGGTTAATTATGTATTTTAGTCTAAGCTGTGTAAGTTCTGTAACGAATAAATTTATATTCTATTCTATTCTATTCTATTCAATGTGGCATTTCCAATTAAGTTTTTGGTCAATTTGTATACCTAAAAATCGTGTAGAGTCAACTTTATTAACAGTACAACCAAGTGTGGCCCTCCTGTTTGCAATTGAAGCAAACAGGAGCCTTAGTGCCTTCTTTCAAGCGCGCATCTTGGGGAGTACTTGTAGTCTGTGATCTTAAGAAGAATTTAATGTTGGTATGCCTGTGGTTTTGCGAGAGTGATGACTGTAAGGATGCCTGTTTGTTTTTGAAATTATATTTTTTTAAATTTGTATTAATCATGTTAATAATATGAGCATCTTATTTATTATTTCAATTATTTAATTTATTTGCCTCATTGTTCGAATACTATATAATTTTCAATCTTTATTATTCTGTATAGATTTATTTTATAAAATGTTTTCCTATTGTTATAATAATTTTAATTGAGATTAGATAAATGATGCTTTTTCATTTTAAGTAACTAGTGTAATTGGTTTATGAAAATCGTGTTAGTTACTAAACAAACAAACAATTTTGTCGAGGGCTTGCGTTAGGTTTGTGACCGAACATTCCTAGCATTCCTTAAGTAAGTCAGGAGCTTATCATAATCGTCGTATTTAACAGCTTCTGGACCCAACCGTACAGAAGGATCGTCTATTCCATGCAAAATGCACTCATCGGCACGCCTACCTACTATTCCACACCTATTTACTAGCGCGACCTTGTCGTAATAGTATGTTTCCAGTGACTCCCCGAACCGGACACGTTTAGCATGTCTGCAAGCATCTGCCCGTAATTTTCATCGGATGGAAATGCGGTCGACAATTTAACCTGCCATTCTTCCCATGAGAAAAGAACAGATGACACTCCCTCATACCTTTTCTAAGTGTACATTTATTGTATTTATGGAAATAAAGAGTTTTTGATTTTGATTTTGAACGCTGAGTCAGCCCACGTAACTTAGGTAGGGCAAAGTGGACAACTTGTCGCTGGCTCCACTTGTATAATGAAGCGCATTCATTAACTTATGAAGCCAGATTGAAATAGTTTGTTCCTTTCTTGCGGGGTCGAATTCAGGTATTGTGTTATGTATACTGCCTAACTTATCTTGAGACTCAGAACGATTACATTTTATAGCATCTAGTAAATTAACAAAAGTTTTTAGAGGTAAGGGGTTCACCTCTTGCCCGATTCTTCCGACGACTGACTCGACTGCGTGAACGGTGGCGGCCGTCTCGACTGCATTGACGACGGCGGCCATCTAGACTGCGTAGACGACGGCGGCCGTCTCGACTGCGTGGACGGCGGTGGCGAGCGACTACTGCGTGGCTGCGGGCGGCGAGCGACGACTGCGTGGCTGCGGGCGGCGAGCGACGACTGCGTGGCTGCGGGCGGCGAGCGACGACTGCGTGGCTGCGGGTGGCGAGCGACGACTGCGTGGCTGCGGGCGGCGAGCGACGACTGCGTGGCTGCGGGCGGCGAGTACGGCTGCTTGGAAGGCATCTGGCCCGACTGTGCGCGCGGAGACTGCGAGACCGTGAGCGGCGTGTCCTGTGGCTGACCCGACTGCGCGAGGGGCGTCCGCTAGCCCGACCGTGTGGGCGTTGATTGGCTGGGTCAAGTGCAAGAAGACCTCGTATGGCATTAATTTCGGCGGAGGACCGTTCTATCTCCGTAGGGCGGCCTGGAGAATAGGCTCCTTGTTCAAGGACATCCACTGCAAATAAATGAAAAGACCGCAGCACAGTTACTGTTCAAGATTTCGGTTAAGTTAGGTCAGCCAGACTTAGGTTTGCCTTAAGTTAGCCTTAAGTTTGTGTTAGGTTAGGTTAGGTACTATAGGGTAAAAATAACTTTTGGGCAGTTTGCGATTATCTCATAAACGGTAAGAGATACGTCAAAAATAACCAAATTTTCATTCCCCTATGTTACCCCACTCGAAAAATAACCAATTATCCTAAACCACTTTGGTTGACGTCATCACCACTTTTGTTCTTTTTGCACACGGAAAAAATGAGTTATGAGTAAAAAAAAGATAATTAGCTATCCCTTCTTTCACCAACCACTATGTGGCTTATAAATTTCTGGGGGCGCTTATAATGAGCAGATGCTATTAAGGAGTAGCCTTAACCACGCATCAGTCTCATCGCAAAGTGCTACAAAAAGATGCTAAACCGTAGATAACTACCCACAATAAGGCGATGCTATCGAAGAGTAGCTTCGACCACGCTTCGGTCTTACTGTAGAATAGTGTAGAATTACTCGCAACGAGTCGATGCTATTGAGGAGTAGCCTCAACCACGCATCAGTCTCACTGCTCGTTAAAGTTGTACAATTTGGTGAAAGAAGCGAGAGATTAAGAGTAAAAGAAAGAAAAAAAAGAAAAATAACACGTGGTTTTTGTTTAAATTGTTGAAATAGTGCTTATTATGAACTTTATCCATACGAAACATACCCATTTCCATTACAAGTGCACGTGGCGATCATATCCCTTCTTCTGAATTTGTTAACGCTACCTACAGAAACGCAAGACTTGGCCTGCCAAGGTAATTTTTACGTCAAATAAAACAGTAGGTACTCACTTGAAAATGTATAATGGTCACTTTCACAAACTTAGTAGGTAAGACAGCCTTCCACTTTGGCGAACAAAATCCGACTGACTGTCAGAGCGGGTCGATGTGACCCTCTCAGCTAAATTGTTACCGCCCACCAACCTGATCGTTCGAGGCTTGTGATTGGTCGAGAATTGCCGCCCCGCTATGACAGTGAGTACTTGTAAGTCAAATGCAGTACTAGAAACAAAACAGTGTCTTTTAAATATTATTGAAAATGATAGATGGCAAAAGTAATCTATACAATAATGTGGCTTTTAAATAATATTGCTGACACATATTTCTAGAACGTGATATTTCACAACCGTTGACTATGTGTATACTTACTGCCAAAATCAAAGATTGTGGTAAATCCCAACAAGACACGCGACAGCTTATTAGGACTAGGGTTGTCACAAGTAAATAATATTTATTCACTTAATTTATTTATTTGAGCTAAACATCATCATCAACATTATTACCTATTAAATTAATTATTAAAAACTAAAAATTATAAAGCTAAAAAAGGTTTTAGATAAAAAACGTGTTTGTATCGTCTCTTTTCCCCCGCACGATAGCCCTGTCAAAACGCCTTCGTCGAACGACTGTATGCTTATAGGATAGGTAAGGTAAGCTGTGCTATGATATGTATTTAAAAATCGTGTTTTTGCCAATAAACTTAAGTAACTGTAATTATTACCATTTATTGTCCAATCATATTGCACGAACTTTTGTGAAAAAACACACCACAAAAACATAAAATAAGTACTTACACTGATTTCAAATGAGCGAGCTATTTCAATTTCGCTTGGCAACACGACGCTATCTCAACGATTTAAATCTTTGGCCAGAATGCATTAAATGACTCATAATTTTGAGTCATTTTTGCATTTGTCGAGTTCGTAATAATTAATAGAATTAATAAATAAATAATAATAAATAATGCTGAACAATTCACACAGCATTATCTAGCCCCAAGGTAAGCAGAGCTTGTGTTATGGGTACTAGATAACTGATATACATAATAATATACGAGTACATAGATAGATATTTTTTATTATACATAGAAAACGACCAGAACACCCTGAACAAATATCTGCAGATCGTACAAATATTTGTCCCGAGGCGGGAATCGAACCCGCAACCTCCTGCGTCGCAGGCGGACCTTCGCCCACCGCGCCACAGAGGTCGTCTAATTCTAATTCGTAAGAAAGTATTGGATTGCCGTCATTCATACTACGAACATTACTTAGTTCCTCTTTATTATATATAGTTTTACTAAAAAAGGTTAGTTACGATATTTAGGTACATGCATATCTAAATTCTAGTTTAATAAAGCCAGTATATATTCTGAGACAAAGACGGTTAAAACCAGCTGGCAAGACTGCGTACATTTGCCGACAAAAGTACGTACTAAAATCACTAAACGGTGTCATTATCAGGTCGACATTAACTACTGCTGGACATAGGCCGGCCCCAATGATGATAGTGCCGTGGGTGGCCAATGTCTTATTAGTGTTAACCTAAGCCTAACTAACCTAAGGATAGTAATCCTTCTTACTAATATTATAAATGCGAATGTTT
Organism: Eupithecia subfuscata; assembly: GCA_963564075.1. Classification (NCBI taxonomy): domain Eukaryota; kingdom Metazoa; phylum Arthropoda; class Insecta; order Lepidoptera; family Geometridae; genus Eupithecia; species Eupithecia subfuscata. The sequence goes on from OY751105.1 coordinate 4,420,718, forward strand.
GTGTGAATGTTTGCTACCATGTAATTAACCGATTTAGATGAAATTTGGTATGTAGATAGTTTAGGTTCTAGAATAACACATAGGCTAATCTTATTTGCAAAAATTATCTTCAGAGGAGGTAAAGAAGGATGGTTGTTTATGGAAAATTATTTAGAGGAATATAAAAAATTATATTCCTTGGTTCGATTCACTCAAAACTCGGTATAATAAACTATAAAGTAAATAATGAATTACATTTTCATTTTTTTTTACAAAACTACCCCTAGGGGGTATGCAATAAATTTCTGAAATTTGTATGGTTTCCACGCGGGCAACGCCGCGGGGCGCAGCTAGTATTATACAAGAGAAAGTAACACCGTCTTTAGGTTACGTTTTTACGCTTAAACTGTAGCACGGATCCTAATAAAAGACAAGGTAAACAATATCCTGACAGACAGACATAGGTTACTTGAAAAGCGCGTTTGAAAACGCGGGCAGAAGCTAGTACTAAATAAAACACTGACTAAGGTTTTTTCTTATTATAGTGCGTAAGCCTCGCACTCTGGATATAAAACACTAACTGTTTTGTAATGTCGGACTCTATGAAATTTCGGCCCTAAATTATGGAACAAGGCCAACAGGACTCCTCAATTTTCAATTTTAGCAGGGATGAGTAAAAGCATTTTTGGCAAGATTGAAACGATACAGATAAAAAAGGTCCACGAAAATTTATCTACTAAAATATTTCTCAACAAGAGATTTTGTCGCCGATTATACTAGCTGCAATTTCTTCATACTAACACGGGCATATTCTGTGGCCGACCGCATTTACAGAATACATACCTAACCGTCCTTTCCTACCTACCTTGTATTATTATTTTCTGTGACAATACCAACATTGTGTTATTCTGTAACCTTAGTACAACCATTACTGTCATTAGGAGAACCTGTGTCTTCGATGTAGCTCGAGGGGTTTCATTACTTCGAAGACATAGCTAGAGATAAGCTCATGTTGTCATGTGCTGCACCTATCAACTGCGAGCTTTTGTCAAGATAAAAAAAACCTTAAGGTGAAGTGATTCCCAAAACCCACGTTTTGACTGTACGGAAAATCAATTTGGAAAAAAACATTGATTTTTAGATAGGCATCAAAGTTTTGGATTCTAGCTAGTAAATTATGGAAGTCGAAACATGATTGACAAAGTTTGCTTTGATAATAAAAAATCGCAAAGTTTCCTCCAAATCTTCATTTTTGCACAAATACTTCTACGGAAAAAGCAGTTTCATTTGCTAGTAATTAACATATTTCAATTAAATTTAGTCTACGTTTTCCCTAATAAATACTTTAGACGATTATGGTTTTATTTTATTGCGAAAGAGTATTATTTTAGAGGATTTTTTTTTTTTATAAAAACGACCAGTGAAATTGAGCGCCGGCTGGCGGCCTGGCGCGGCTTCCTTTCTCGCCTTCCCCGCGCGACGTTCGCTCGTCCTTGTCTCGCAAAACGGATCCCATTTCGTTTTGAATTGTTAATGCAGCAGATCGAGAACTGCATTTATGCAAAATTTCTGCCTGATCCGTTCTGCGTGCTGGTCAATTCAAAAGTACTAGTGCTCGTGATTGAGTGTATCATTTTTATCATCATCATTATCAATTGGTGATGAGCTGGTGAGTATTTGGCACAGCGCATCAGCATTGCCATACAGCGTGGCAACAGTCTGCAGTTGCTGCAGCTTGAGCTAACTGCAGACTGTTAAGTTTGTTAAGTTAAGAAAATTATACTGGTATTTAAAATTGAAACAATTGTAAATACCAGTATAATTTTCTTTATCAATTTGTTATTTTCTGAATTGACCACTTGCTTTTTGGATTGTTTCGCCCGGAAACACACATTGTAAAGTAAGTACCCACATAAAATTCTGCCGTTTTGTGTGGCTTGAAGAAATTACGTGCGTGCTGAATAATTGATTTACCGGCCAAATTATATTTTTTTGTTTGATGTGGCCCTGTGTTGGGCAAAGTTGCGCCCACCGTGGACATCTCCCGAATAATATGATGATGATGATCCGCGGTTCAAGTATTTTGTTCATTGAAAATCAAAATCCAGTCACAATCTTAACCCTAATTAAAACCTATGATCCGATGATAACTGATAAAGCAAATAGAACTTAACCAATATTGTAAACCCACGGCACGTAATATGAATTGTATTATCAATATCCAAATCATATTAACTGATGATATCCATTTACTAACGTATTGCAAACTATGCCAGTCACAAGTAAAGCTATGTTTTAGCGAGAAATATTAAATAATTTAATGATGTTGGGCATCTACTGATGGCTTACTAAATTATAAACGATAAGCAGACAAAAGTATTTAATCAATAAAACACAGATCTTTTTACATTAATACTTACTACAAGTTCCTAAAATACTTACAGTCATACATAACTTCGTTTCTTCTATCGTTACTCTGCTCGCTTCGCTCGTTAATAGTCAAAAACTTAATTGTTTCTCGCTATGTGAAACTGGTTTTACATATCATTTTCGTATATCCCTTGACATACAAAATCATAAACCAATTTCAGTGGTTTTTCAAAGCCAATGATGAGGTTTATACCAGAGTAATAAAATTATCTCACTTGATTACCGTGTTTTGATTTCCGACAAACTGAACTTTGGCGACCCTTATCTGAATTAGCGATGTTAATGTTATGATGCCAATCTTCTGCAGAACGAAGTTTATCACCTTATTGCTAATGGTCCATTTCCAGTGGTGCCATTAAAAGTACTTGAAAATTAAATTGAGCGTCACCGCGAATGAACACCCTGTATTTCCGATTTTTTTATTGCATTCATACAATCTGGTCAGGGTGATTAGGTGAGTTTAATTTAAGTTATGATCACAGTGTGACCCATTCAGGGTGTTGCAATGGAAGAGTGGCAGGAATCATGCCTTTCTACTTAAGGTGAACTTACTATAAATTTGGTACAGTTGTTCTATCTCACGAAGTCCGTTTGGCTATGTATGTCATAGTGAATGCATGTACACATTGTTTTAGTGTGCGTAAGCTCAGAGGACATCAGTCTCGCCCGAGACGCGGTCCGGGTCACTAGTGCTCATTGTATTCACGTCAGATTTTGGTAGCGAGTACCGTCAACATTACAACTAAGCGCAAAGTCACTACTACAACCAGGGCTAAACTGACCTCGTGAAATAGAACAACTATACCTATACCAATTTACATATTACAGAGCCACTAAAAGTATCGTTGAAAATGTCGTCTAGTTCGAAAAACCATTTTTATGAGTACACTGTACTTATGCATCATAATTTCTTACATACCCCACAGCGAAGAGTATTAACTTAATACTTTACTTTAAACATAAACAAGATATTACTTAAGCTCAGTAAGTTACTTAGATCTTAACCTTTCCTGCTTACTTAACTTATAATAAACTTTTCGGGTACGGTAAGCTATTTCGTCCATAACTTATTCTAAAGTACCCGCATTATATCGAGTAAAGTAGGGTTAGTATTACTTATTCTGTGTAAGCTAAGTACTTGACAAGGATGTTACAGTAATATTATATTGTGGGATAGATGATGGATGTTTTACCTAAGTATTAGATTAAATGCTAGTATATATACTTTTTACCCGCTAGGGTTATGTTTTACGAGTGTTTCCATGTGGTTATCTGTTGCTCGATTAAAATTTTAATTGAAAAATTATTTTCCTTTCCAATTCAATTTCTAGGTACTCATAATGCATGCAATTGTAATATTTAGTTTTAATAAAATCTTACTGTTAAGATTTCGATTTTTACCTAAGTACTTACATTTTTATCAATATAAAATCTAATGTTTCTGAAGCATTACTCGAAGCGTTTGAATGCTTCGGCTGAAGCGATTTTGATAAATGTGGTATTAAAATAAGTGTGTATTAATAATAAATGTGGTATTAAAATAAGTCTTTAATTTTTTTTTTTGCATTAGCTACCCACTATTTTCCAATTATAAGTAATGGTTTCGTCAACCTTCTTACTGTTATGTAGAAAAGGATTGCTCAAGATATAATATGATGAAAATAAATTGCTTTTTGGTCTGAAACTGAGTTAGTGTCGTACGCAGTTCAAATAACGATTTTTCAAACATTATTTTAAGGATTTAATACAAATCCAATCTACTCAAGTCTAGCCGGCTCATTCAGCAGCAGAATATCAAATTAAGGCAATTTGTCTTTTTTAACTTTGGTTTTTAGACAGTACAATCAGCGACCGTGGGAACTGCATACTTAAAGGTTGTCGCCTCTTAAACACATAAAGAGTAGAAGGACCTTTGGAAGGTTGACCCTGACAGCAAATTTTGTCACTAACTGTACCAAAATTGTTGTATTATTAATATTGAACTCAAATGAACTCTGATTTTGGCTCACGACCAAGTAATCCAAATGTTTCTAGGAAAAATTGTTATCAAATTCTCCAATCTCATAAGCTCCATCAGCGAGCAGCTACTCGGGAAAATGTATTATAAAGGTTAAAAGGCTGAGTAAGAGCGTAGAAAACGCAGCACTAATAGTCGACCAAACAAGAAAACGAGCAAAAAAAAGGAATCCGTCTTCCCACTTGATTTTGCTTGTTTTGTTAACGTCCCATAAAATCTGGTCAATCCAAGATGGATAAGTTTTTGTAATTGGATCATCAGATATGAAATAAAGTGTCGTTGGTGTTTTTCCAACTCAAACTAGGTTCGTAGTTAACCCGCTTACATTCACAATGAAATCAAGTGTTGTTTGATTTCGCCACAATTCTGCCAATTCGATTGTAGTCTTGGAATGATCATGAGTGATTCGTTGCATTTTAGCAGTACAACGGTCAGCGGTCGTACTTGAACGAAAACTTTTTTCGTTTTGGTATTATGCAAACTCATACTAGCCATACTCGTGGCCCTTGAATCTCAACTAAGTTCAATCGAATTATATTGGTCACTTGAAATAAAACACGCGAATACAATAATTATTGCTATTAGGTGCATAATAACACGTTCAGTTCCACTGGGTATTATTTAAACAGGCCGTAACGCGAATTTGCATTCAAATTTACATTTAATTTTACGGCGGATAATTCAAACGTTTTACCGCAACATGATAATCTTCAAGCTCGCGAGACGTAAAGATTTTAACACCGTACGACACGATAAGTCCATTCAGTGGGCAACGGGGCCCACAGAAAAATCGTCCCGCGGGCTCATTCGCCCCTTACGGTTTTTTTTGTGGGTGACTTAATTATCCCACTTGTCTCGCCAACTCAGCCCACGGGTTCAGTCGTCAACGATTTTTAAGGTTACTTGAGGCCCTCAAGCCAAAGTCAGAGTTGAGTGTCGTGACACCCTAAAGTTTCAGTTTAGCGCAAACACCGGGCCACGTGAAATATAAATATAAATAAATAAATAAATAATGCTGGACAATTCACACAGCATTATCTAGCCCCAAGCTAAGCAGAGCTTGTGTTATGGGTACTAGATAACTGATATACATAATACAATACACAACCTACATAGATAGGTATTTTTTTATTATACATAGAAAAACATCCAGAACCCCTGAACAAATATCTGCAGATCGTACAAACATTTGTCCCGAGGCGGGAATCGAACCCGCAACCCACTGCGTCGCAGGCGGACCTTCGCCCGCTGCGCCACAGAGGTCGTCAAATATAAATAAATGTATCATGTAGCCCGGTAGACTTAAAACATGCATTTTTGAGCAAAAATAAGTCGTCAACGATTTTTAAGGTTACTTGAGGCCCTCAAGCCAAAGTCAGAGCTGAGGATGACGTGACACCCTAAAGTTTCAGTTTGGCGCAAACACCGGGCCACGTGAAACAAAAATGTTTCATTTAGCCCGGTAGACTCATAACATGCATTTTTGAGCTCGACGCGTCTTAGATACTTTGAGTCTTTTTCGAATTGTGTCGCTTAGTATTTGGCGAAGCGTCATCGTGTCGTAAAGTTTAAAAAATAACTTTACAAGGAAAACTGCCTGAAATTGCGAATTCACGGTATGAATGAATATGGTTTCAGATAAGAATCAAATTATTTACGTAAATAGATTTACATGATGAGCATGCTTGATGGTAAAATCATACATGGTGATTAAAATTACGAAACATAGAAGTTTGCGTACATTGTAAGCTATTTGCTGTGCCTGCATATTATTACAGGATAGGACATAATCGAAACATTGGGCGAGACTTTTGCCCAGCGGTGGGATGGGACGAATTAGGCTGAAAGAAAAGGACATAACGATAATCATATAAAGAGGTATATTATCACGTCTTTATATATAGAGGCTTACTTAAAGGGCTCTTTAAATATAAAGAGCTACCGGCTGATATTTAAGAAAATAAAAAAAAATAACACTTTAGAAATGGATGTCTACACAGTTTTCTCTCCCGCTAAACGCATGAGAAATGAAATTCTATAGAGTTTTCCGTCCCGCATTTTAGTACGCCTGCAATGACGTACAATCTTCAAGGGGAAAACTGGAATTCATATTTTTAAAGTGCAGTTTTCCCCCTTCCCCTGGCATGCGGGTTGGAGATCGCAGTTCAGTGGTAAAATTGTCCTGCAGGGGGCGCTGCTGCCCGCCCGGGGATATCCCTTATCGCCTCTTACGACACCCGCGGCAAGAGTTGGGGTGGTGCAAATTCTAAGCCGGCACCACACAGCTATCATACAGCTCTATGTGAACACCTCCATTTAAATATACCAGCCAAGATGCTTTAACGCATTCACTGCCCAGCCTCAGCCACGGGGGAGTAATAGACTGAAAACTGCGTCTTGAACCATGACTGCGATAAACCGCACGAATTTCTGTCGTCACGACATAATGAGCAGCCGTCCAGTAGGTGCTGTGAGACCCTAAAATAAACTCAAGTTCTTTACCCAACATTTCTCAGTGTAAACTTTATCAAGATAAGTGCGTTTTCCTCTGGGGGGTAAGAAAACGTTTTTAAGATAAAGATGTATGAACAGTCGAAATGGCTAAAGTTAAACGGGGACCGAAGCGCCCTGTACAAACGTACATAATTAAAAACATCGCGGTTTAGTGTTGCCATCTATCTGCGAACTGTAGAGCGTTGCTTTTTACAGTTTATAAGCTCACTTATTTCAATAACTGTAAAGGTTTTTATAGCATACATCACACTACTAATATGGATGTTTGGAGGTTTGTTACCTCAACCTCAACAGCCTATATTGGTCCACTGCTGGACGCAGGCCTTCCCCAGATAGGCGCCATATTGGCTTTTATCTTATTACCCCCCGAATGCCGGTAATTCCCACGCTATGCGGGTTGGGGATCGTAGTTCGGTGGTAGAAGTTCTGCAGGAGGAGCTGCTGCCCGCCCCCGGTGGATATCCCTTAGTCGCATTTTAACACCCGCGGGAAGAGTTTGGGTGGTGCAAATTCTAAGCCAGCACCACACAGCATTTGTTGCCTCCAAAACTACTGAACGGATCGGGCTGAAATTTTGCATACAGGTAGAATAAAAGGCCTAAGGCAGGCCTAGAATAAAACATAACCTACTTATCCCATAAAGCAGTTCCCATGGGATATTCAACAACTCAACTTAACGTTTCCATAGAAACAACGCGTGCGAAACCGCGGGCAGAACTAATATATTTATAATAAGATATACCTAAATAATGCTGGACGATTCACACGGCATTATTTAACCCCAAGCTAAGTAGAGCAACAGAGTCGAATAGTTTTACGGCCATTTCCATTTGTTAGACATACTAAACTAAGAACATTATTTTTTGTTTTTTTGGGGTGGCAAAAAAAGTGAAGATGGGGCACGCTTTCCCAGAAGGGACTAGTTTTATTATTTAATCAAATTTTGCAGGCTCCCATCTAGTTATAAACAGCAGGATCTCTTTGTAGAATACTTAGAACTTTTCGGAAGATTCCGCTCCAAATACAAACAACCGAAACCCACAATGAAACCGCTATTTAAAGAACAAGAATCGGAGAAAAGCGAGGGAAAATGAACTCCTTGTATTCTCTGTGATCAGTATGTATGAAAAAACCCTATGAATTTTGTCGTACGCAAATATGAGCGTGTCAAACAACCAAAGCATCTATTCTTATTCATGACGTAAATACTGAAGCCGGCTTCGACCTTTTCCAAAACATATGAAACAACTTGAGTTTTGGACTTGTGTAAACATCGGACTCAGATATTTACATACAATACCCCTCAGGGCCCACACCTGAGCGTGGTTGGAAATAAAAAACTTAGGAGGGCGTATTATGCGCCATTTTGTGAAAAGAATAGGCACTTAGTATAAACCGCGAGTTCCTGAGATCTCGACCAAATTAGGTGCAAAACAGTGCACTTTCATGATTTTTTGATCGTATTTTTTTTTTGCAATCGTTTTAAGGAACCAAAGAATTTTTTTTGAATTGTATGTAATTCTAGTTTTTTACCACGAGGATTCCGTGAGTACTGAGATCTAGGCCTAGTTTAACAATCAAACCCGCAAGGTTCACCCCCTAAGGCGCTAGGTTTTGTTTAGTACCTACTAACGCCAATAGGCACCCGATCTTCATTTACTACCTTTATCAACACGAGCTAAGCAATATCGCATTCACGCCGTAAAACCAAAATTTGCAACCCATGAAGTTTGAAGAGCGTCAAAATATACTTAATCTACACATATTTTGACGTTCTTCTAATTTCGTGCGATTTAATTGTAAGTACGCGAAGTTGCATTTTATAATAATATAAATATATACAATGTGTCCGGTCACCGGTGTCGGAGACTTTGGGGGGGTGAAATACGGTAAATTTTATCGACAAATCACTATCCCTATTTTTTTCTCTCTCCGTGATAAAATGCAGCCATTTTGTTTTCTGTTGCCTCGAAGCACGGGTGCTTGTACTGATTAAGATATAGCTACCCATGTAGAGGTCTTAGGAAGACGATAGAGGACTCATTTGATAGCCAATAATGTAGACAATAAAGCAATGTTAACATTGTTGCAATTTCTATTTTATAATAGAAGAAAAGAGAATTTATAAAACAAAAAAAAAGTTTTTCTTAACATTTTTTTTTAAATTATTTGCTTTTTCATAAAATCGAAACTGTCAAGCTACATGTTATATAGTATATCTGTTATACTTATATAGTATATATCTATCTCAGTAAGGTATTGTACTATGTATATCAGTCATCTACTACCCATAATACAAGCTCTGCTTAGCTTGGGGCTAGATGCTGTGTGGATTGCCCAGCATTATTTATTTATTTATCATGTATTTATGCCGCGTATAACCTAATCCTTAAAGGTAGAGACGTAGGTACTTGAGCAAGGAAAACGAACTAGGTTTCTCTAAAAGAAGGTAAGATTTTTGGGTTAGTAAACTGGCATTCGTTTTAAACTGCATTCCATATATTTTATTCATAACGCCATGCCCGAGTTTTAAGTTCAGCATCGAGGAACTTCTTTCTATATTCTCTTGGTATTGCGTATATTAAACAGAAGTTTGTATTCGAAGGAAAAGCGAAAAAGATTTACACGCGTAAAATATTCCTTTTTGATTTTTCTGAAAGAAAATCTTCTATAATCTTCATTTCGTATTCTTGTAGCAAGAAATAGATTTAGATAAACCATACTTTTAAGCTTGGTACTTGTTTTTAACTGTAACATCGATGTTTTAGTGTAACATTAGGGATCCTACTTATATTAAAATGGCGAAAGCTTGTGCCGTTGTTGTGAAGATGTTTGACCGAAGATAACACCAAAACAACTGAATGATTCTCTGAATATCTACTTTTTTTCCAAAAACGCCCGTTAAGACGAGCTAGTCCTACTAATCACACTAATATTATAAATGCGAAAGTTTGGATGGATGGATGTTTGTTACGTCTTCACGCTAAAACTACTGAACAGATTGAGCTGAAATTTTGCACCGGTGTAGCCTGGAATCAAACATAGGCTACTTTTTATCCCATAAATCAGGGGGTCTATTCGCTTTCGACGAAATCGACAGCTGCGTGCTGCGTTTTGTCAAATTGCTATTCTAATTCATCAAAACTCGAAGCTACGGCACGAAGCTTGAAATGGCGGCTTTTGCGGCGGCCACCTCTATTCTAATGGGTAAAATGAACGAACGAAACATTAAATTTGACAGCATTTTTTCAAGAACCACTGTCAATTTGCACGGTAGCTACATAGCTACCTTTTTATTTTCGTAATGTTTTTTCACCATATTTTGTCCATTTATCACAAAAATTTCGGTAGATTTATGATTGTTAAAATATTTTATACACGTAGCGTCCTAAATTATTGAAATTTACTCATGATATTGGAAGATCACTCTCCGTTCCTTATTTTTCAGAAAAGCGGCTCTACCGCCATCTCTTAGCAAAGCCTACAACTAACAACTTCCCCCAGCTGACGACGAAGTTCTTAATTTTACCAAAACTTGGCGCTAAAACCGCTCTTTTTAGGGTTCCGTACCTCGAATGGAAAAGGGAACGCTTTTCATATTAATTCTTTATTTCAGACACAAGATCCATTTTTGAGGTGATAAAAAAGGAAAGTTAAATAAAAATCTTATTAGATTAAAATATAAAATTCAAAGTAAGTAATTGGTACGGTAGGCAAGTACTTAGTACGTCAGGTGGCAATATTCACCTTCCGTCTGTATGTAAGGGTCCGATATCATCAGACGGTCAGACAGGCTTACAATAGTGTCGTTTTTACACATGTCAACCTCAGGACGATAATGACGCAATTCTCTTTCTTTGGATGGCATTGAAAGAGTCTACACTGAATATTATAGATTATAGAATCACCCTGTTTTCAGTCTGTCTACCTGACTGTAGGTATACCTTTTACCTGAGAAACTTTTTTTCAGGAACGCATGGAGGTATCAAGTTGAAATTAACATCGAACACTGTCTGTAACACCTTGGAGCTGTGAAAAAACATCCTTCTTAGTCAACGCAATCAAAAGTGACAGCCGTTTACGTTTAAACTTAGCAAAGAGCTAGCGCAAATAAAGAGGAAAATCCGAAAACCATAAATTATTTAAAGTTACATAGGTAATTACAAAAAATATTTTTTGATGTTCGCAACAAAACCTATACGTAAGCCTTTATAGTACTTCCCGTTGACCTAGAATCATGAAATTTCTCAAGAAGCAAGGTCTTACAGCAACAAGGAAATGTATTTTTATCTTTAAGTAAAGAGAAAAAACCGAAAACCGTTCATTTTTAGCAACATCATCAAAAAAAACGCAGTGTGTCTTTGTAAATTTTTCGGCTAACAAGTATTATGTTTCCAGTATAAATGTAAGCGGGTTAACTTTGAACCTAGTTTGTGTTGAAAGAACACCAACGTTACATCCCTTAACAAGGGACTTCATTAGGGTAAATATAAGTTTGTTCGGAACCCTCGCACAAGTCCTACTCGTACTTGACTTGTTTTTATTTAATCTGTCCAAGGATTCTATGCTCTCTGGTGGTTTCATTCACATGATCGTTCACGAAGGTAGTTGGGTGTGCCCGGATCTCGCCCGAATGAAAAATGCCCACCCGACAGAGAAACAGAATAGCTATCACTTGCGTGCGTCGGCCGCATGTCATTGGGTTCGACAGTGTCGTTTGCGGAGAATTGTAATAGGGCCCCAGTTCCCATGGGATAGAAATTACCTTTAAACGTGTCCGTAGAAATAACGCGTGCGAAGCCGCGGGCAGAACCGAGTATATTATGAATGCGTATGTGAAATGTGAATTTTTCGTTACCTAGGATCTCCATAACTGCTGAACTGTTCAAGATGAAATTTGGAATACACTTAGAGCGTAGTCTAACTTAAACAATAGTCTATTTAATATACCGAAAATACGCGTGCGAAGCCGCGGGCAGAAGCTAGTCTTAAATAAATCAAATGTGGTTTTTAAATATTTTTACTCGCTTTAACCAGTGTCCAACAAAATGAAAAATAAAAAATATAAAAAATATACAGCGTGGCAATGCAGCCAGCGTCTTGGGGACGCTTCCGATTGGTATTGATATGTATCAGTTGAGCTACCTGTAGACTGTTTGCAACAGTCTGCAGTTAGCTCAATTGTTTCAATTGTAGATACTAGTATAATTTTCTTTGTGAAAAATATATAATATGTATAAGTATATATTTTTTATCATCTTTTACCCTGAAAATGTTTTATCGACTTTATTCTTCCGTAAAAGAGAGTTCATTATTTATTCAAATCCATATTACTTATACCTGATGTATTGTTCCATATGGACTCGTGAATACACGACGTGAGATAAATTTGATACAGACTGATGGAATAAACCCAAATTGAATAGGTAACGCTCTCTAAAGGCTGCATTCTGCTGTGAGAAAACAATGAGATAAAAATTGAGGGTAGGTTGCTGGAACCAACGTTTTTAAGGGGCAGGGGCAGACAGATACGTATCTGCCCCTTAAAACGTTCCCTAGCTTTCCAAGTGCCTCAGTTTGAAAATGTTTTGGAATACCGAAGCAGATATAACTTTTTTGTACGACAAACGAAGATACACCTTCAAAATTTTTGTTCATCTTGTTGGGTAAATTGTTGTTTATTATAATTATAATAAATGTACACTTCGAAAAGGTCAAATTATAAAATTTAACACTTTCACGGAAATAAAGTGATACTTTTGATTTCTGTCGCTTCGTTACGTAGACTAAAGTAAAGAAGCGACGAAAAAACCTTTGGCCTGTTAGTTGTTATTTTGCGAGTTGGAGCAAGACCCGTCCCAAGCTTTTTTATCCTCTAGCTACATAAATAATCTGATATTTTATAGTAAGTGTTTTTGCACAGTAAGGTTTTGACAATTTGTTTATACTGATAATTTTTGCAACTCACAATGAGTTCAATTTCCAAAAAATCTAAGCCATCACCAGAAGGCAGAGTGCCCAGAATACTGGCAGCATTGCCACGTTGAAGTGCAATGATAATTCTTTGACCGAAATAGACGCCAGCTGAATGATATGACATGATGAAGCTATTATAGCTCTGTTTCGTACGAACACAACCTCACACACCATCACACATCACCAGAAGGCAGAGTGCCTAGAATACTGGCAGCATTGCCACGTTGTAGTGCAATGATAATTCGTTGACCGAAAGAGACGCCAGCTGAATGATATGACATGATGAAGCTATTATAGCTCTGTTTCGTACGAACACAACCTCACACAGTGGAAAACTAGCTTAAGGCGAATAGTAGGGTGGATAGTGGCGCCACTACACATTTAATTTTATAATTACGTTATACAAAGGAATTATCAAAAAATCGGACCGCGCGTAGACGATATCAATCATAAGCTTTTTTTAAATGTATCTTTAATAGTTTTGTACTGTATTATTTAGGCAGATACTTGTTTCAAGAGATTAGTTCCTATTGGTGGCCACCAAACTCTCCAAACAAGGTTTTTGATTGAATGACACAAAACAAAACTATTACAGATACATTTAAAAAAAGCTTATATGATAGATATTACGCACGGTCCGATTTCTTGATAATTCCTTTGTATAACGTAATTATAAAATTAAATATGTAGTGGCGCCACTATCCACCCTACTATTCGCCTTAACACCCTTTCACCCTTTGCTTTTGGCAGTTTTAGAGAATTTGTAGTTTCACGAAATTCTCGTTTATCTCGACATGGTATTCGACAGCTTTATTACCCAGACTTTGTTTTATTTGATTTTGGCAATAAATTTTGGGATCCGTGTAGACTTTTTTACAGGCTTTTATAAGCTGTCTGAACGGATGTCGTAAAAAATTTAAGCACCTAATAGGCAATAAGGTTTTCTTGTAATATTTACTGTGCAATTTACTAAAATAACAAAATTCTACCTTATTTAACCCCTTTCTTCTTACCTCTTTCGACGACCTCAGTGGCGCAGCGGGCGAAGGTCCGCCTGCGACGCAAGAGGTTGCGGGTTCGATTCCCGCCTCGGGACAAATGTTCGTACGATCTGCAGATATTAGTTCAGGGTGTTCTGGATGTTTTCTATGTATAATAAAAAAATTCTATCTATGTAGTGTATGTATTAAGTACTTATATCAGTTATCTAGTACCCATAACATAACACAAGCTGTGCTTAGCTTGGGGCTAGATAGTGTTGTGTGAATTGTCCTGCATTATTTATTATATTTATTTATTTCTCGCCATAAAGACGAATCTAAAGCCCTGCGATCGCAGTGAGCATGAAACATGACGCTTAGTGCTAAAATCTCGTTGCTCGTTGCGAGTGTCTTCTTCCCCGTACTGACTGGACGAACGCTCGCTGTGTACCACGTTACATTACGACCCGTAATCACCGGCTTAAGGGTCCAGCGACGGATGAATTTCCCATACAAACGTAGTACCGAAATGATTTGTAATTTGAGAATATTTTCACCATGGCTTGCTATTAAGTATTTGTATTAGATAGAATAGATAGATAGATATTTATTTATTGTTTCTAGGTCGTTACAATTTGTTAATAGCGTCTTAAATCCTAACATAGGTTTATCTAGACACTAGAGTTCTCTACGTACTACTTAATTATAATTAATTTATGCTAGCATCGGAAATTAATGCGGTAGGCCGCCACGCACACAAGCACGCACTCAAGCACAAGCGATAGTATTTATTTAGGTTCCTGCTACAAGCTATTTCAAAATACTTATCTACAAAAATACTAAGACGACATTCATTCTTTGATGTAAAAATGCGATTCGGTTTAATTTCATTTCAGCAAGGTATTTGGAAAAAAAATTGTGGCAGGAACCTAGATAAATACTATTTTAATACAAATAATAGCAGATGATGGTGAAAATATACTCAAATTTCAAATCATTTTGGTATTACGTTTGTATGGGAAATTCATCCGTCGTCGGACCCTTAAGGATTGGCAACGTACAAAACTGTTGCGACCACTTGTGCACCTAGGCGAAACCTCCCTTTCCTCATAGCATCTTGCAACAGCCCAAGCCGAGGCTCGCACCTAAGTGGTGGCCCTTGTGCGTGTTGCCCAACCTAACTTTTAACGGCCGCCGTGGCGCCCTCTGCGCCTTCTAAAAGTAACGCTGTCATGATCATCAGTCAACAGCATTTTAGTCCTTTCGAAAAAAAAGTTTTTGTGGCACAAAAAAAACCAACCAATATGGCAACAAAAAAAAACCAACCAAAATATACTCCCCATTTTTTACGTACCGGAATCGTTCGCAAAACTAGTTGAATATTTACCTTCCAAGTGAATACCTTATTCATAGGAATCCAACATACATGAGGTCAAAGGATCGGTCAATAAAACTCTGTCTTTTTACCGTCTATATTAAGAGAGCCTTTCTGATGTAAAAATAGAAAATTCAATTCCTTTGTGAAGCTGTCGAGGGGAAAATTTACTTGAAAGGTATTTTGTACATTCGCGGACTTCACTTAACTTAAGATCTTAGGAAAGTGTTACTTTATTGAATAAAAAATACCTATAATTTATTTATTTGAACATAAAAAGATCAAACAATCAATCGTTTATTTGCGAAAGTATGGTAGAACAATGTAGATATTAAAATTAAAGAATTTCTCATACTTTTCACTTTTGTTTAGCATGCAATAATTTGAATGGTTAACATTTTTAATATTATAGCAAAAGCAAAAAAATATTCAATATAAATCAATTAAAATGCAGGTCTCGACAGAACCTACACATTTGCTCCCCTTGGAGTCGAGACCCTAGGTCCGTGGGGTACCGAGGCTCTTCGGGTTTTCAAAAAACTATCTGAGCGTCTGGTCGAAGCGACGCGTGACCCGAGAGCTGGTGAATATCTGGCACAGCGTATCAGCATTGCCATACAGCGTGGCAATGCAGCCAGCGTCTTGGGGACGCTTCCGACTGGTGTTGATATGGATCAGTTGAGCTATCTGTAGACTGTTTGCAACAGTCGGCAGTTAGCTCAATTGTTTCAATTGTAAATACTAGTATAATTTTCTTTGTGAATAAATGTCTCACTGAAATACTATTAAAATTAATAAAATTAAAATAGAGAAGGTATGTACCGCAATATTTTTGTAATATATAATTTTTTGTTCTACATCAAGAGTTCGAATAATATTCTAACTCTGACCTCTTTATCTTTCCTTACTCAGTCTTTATCTTGGATCTCAACTGGTCAAAATCAGTATTTTAGTAAGCAAGAATAATTTGACCTAGGGTCTAAATTTTCGGATATTTATAATTATAACCAGAAGGTCAGTAAATGCGAGAGTCGACTTCTGATCGACCAGTTTCAATAAAATTATTAAGTTTTATTCACACTAAACGTTGAATCGCAATGCGCAGAAATAAACTCATGTTGAGTTTATTCATGAGTTGACACAAACTACGTTAAATGTTGTCAGCACTAACTGCAATTGAATTTAAATTTCAAATGGACTTAACTTCAGAGTAATGTGTCATAGAAATCCAAATAATTCCTACCACGGAAATATTATTCAACTCTTTCATGGTCCTAAAAGAGTGAAATAAATTTTTCGCGCGTATTACGGCGTCCTTACGGCTGGGCAGTGAATGTGTTAATAGCCTGTCCTCGCGGCTTTGCTTACATGGTACCGGATAAAGCAAAGCCGCTCAGGAATAATGTATGTGAAAGAATTTTTAAAAAACTACTCGGTTCTAGATGCCAAGATATTTTTTGTAAACAAAGACGTGATGTATGAAAACTGAAAAAAAAACTGATAAATAACGTAAACCAACCCGGTCTACAACGCATTAAAAGAAAAACGCAAACTTCTACATGCTCAGGCACAGCGAAAAAGGTGCCTATTCAAGATCGAAAATAGATGATAGTCAAAAGAAATCATGAATTTAACCTTTCAAAGACAAAAATTGTTTCAACCTTCTGTACTTTGCAAAGATGATACTTACCAGTGCAGCTTTTTGATTACAAAAAAATATCTAGCAATCTAGATTCGGACACATCCAACTTTACAATCTTCTCCCACTTTATCACGTAAATGTACAGAAGTAGGTAGATCTACCAATCTATTTATTTTATTAAAGGAAAACCAGCAGCACATTTAAAAAACACAGAACATAAACAACATTTAAAAAAAATCTGTACTAACTTTACGAAATTGCGGCTGATCCACTACGCGCAGTAAACCACTGCCATATTGTACTGACCACGATTCGGTTGATTACATCCAACCATTAAAAGTGGTCGTGGCTACAATCGGTACGAATCTGGCCTATAGGGGGTTCTGAAATATTTGCTGAAGGTTTAATAATAACGCTACAGGCATCTCTATCTGTGGCATCCACAGAAATCTGAATAACAAGGCACTAGAAATCGTAAGCGCGCGTGACCTTGTCGCCGCTCAGGTGACTCTCACGCCACCAGTGCGTTCGTTGCTGTTCAGTTGCTCTCGAAACGTGCGTGTGTAAAAATGGTGTGTTGCAGCATTTCCCATTGCGGAAATTCTTCCACAAGTTGTAATTATATTAATAAAGGAATAACTTTTCATCGGTAAGTATTGTTTTTTCTAAATAATGCCGTTTTTCCTTAAAATTATAGAATCTTTAAAAGTAATACGAACGTCACAGTCGACCGTTCTTATTATCACGTTTAACTATACATTGCCTCTTATTTTTGTCAACATCGGGCAGGTACCTCATTACAAAAAGCAATGTACTGCACAGTGAACGATAACGTTGCGCGCTCGATTTCCTATCGTGGTACGGCCGCAGAACTCGGTCGCGAGCTAGTGTTGTGACACGGTAATATTATCCTTAATATTACCTTGGTAGTGATTTGTAAAACAACTTTGCATAATTTAACATAGTATTTTAGGAATACGATGTTATATTAAAATTGTTTATTTATGATTTATTATCATAATAACTAATAATAACTAACTATCTATAAAGCTCGATTACCACTTACTGACTGACTGACATAATTGTTCTCCTTGATGGTGGAGGGGGAGGTATGTTTTTTTTGCAGAATCATATAGGGGGTGTCCGGGGGACCTAGGAAAAATTCCGACTTTTTGAGATTTGCCCCCCGGAACCACCGCCCCCCAGGGGGGCGCCAAGCAGAGTCACACTGATGAAACATTTTTAGGGGGTTGTATAGAGGGGGTCATATGATTTCGATTCCAAAAAAAATTTTACCCCCCTGTTCCAAGACCCCCCTTTTTGAGAGTGCTACCGGATGCCGACGTGAAAGAGGAGTTTTGATTGCGGGATCGTATAGAGGGTTTCTTCTCAAATTGAAAAAAAATAAAAATTCACCCCCCTCCCGCCCCAATTTCCACCCCCCCCCCCCCCCCCCTTTTGATATCTACCAAACGAAGTACGATACAAGAATTTTTTTTCACAGTCATGTAGGGCAAGGCAAATAATTTTGAATGCGAAAAAAAAATTGACCCCCCAGCCCGTCTCGACCCCCTTTTTTATTAAAAAACCGAAATTTGGCCATTTTTAGCCTATATTTCGACCACTTTTTAGGGTGGAGACAACGACAACGGGGGAACAGCACGAAGAGCGAAGCGAGCCGTGCTGTGCCGTGCCCCCCGCCCCCCTGAACCCCCTTTCCCATCAAAAAATCTGATATGGGTATCTAAGCAGTACAGCAGTATGATATGGGTATTTAAGCAGTACAGCATTAATCCTTATCCAATTAAGTAACTTAGATACATTGTGCATTTAAAATAGATTAATATTGCCCTTTACAGCATGTAATTTGAATGAATATTTTCGAAGATATTACAGATTTAAAATGACAGGGACATAGCGATTGCGGTATCGGCCGGAGTACCAATTCTGCAGTAGGTATATTTAGTATAAGCATTGCACCCGTGCGAAGCCGGGGCGGGTCGCTAGTTAATAATAAATGAATATTGAAGTACAAACTATATTTTTATTTTATTAGTACAATGCCCTAGTCATAGAATAACAGTACGATAGGTACGTGACCTGATATTTCGTGCCCAGCACTAGTGTAGATTACATTAAAATGACGTCATAACGACAACAAATGCAAACTTGTCACTAATGTGTGAGTAAGCGAACGTATGCAACTACGCATAAGGCTTAATTTGGTTTGCACTGCATTTTTGGATGGGCGTAGCCGTAATTCCGTAGTTATTGTCTGTGTATGTAGTGGTAAGGTAGTAGAGGGGGCGAGCCGGCGACACGCATTCCCGATAGATCGGATGGTACTCAGCATTTCTAGTGCCTTGTTATTAAGATTTCTGTGGTGGCATCACATACTAATATTTTAAATGCGAAACTTTGGATTTTAAGGGTCCGGCGGAGGATGAATTTCCCATACAAACGTAGTACCAAAATTATTTGTAATTTGAGAATATTTTCACCATGGTTTGCTATTATTTGTATTAGAATTGTATTTATTTAGGTCCCTGCCACAAGCTTTTTTCATAATACTTATCTACAAAAATACTAAGAAATGTTCATTCTTTGATGTAAAAATGCGATTCGGTTTAATTTCATTTCAAAAAATTTTCAAAATAGAATAAAAATTGTGTCGGGAACCTAAATAAATATCTACTATTTTAATACAAATAATAGCATACGATGGTGAAAATATTCTCAAATTACAAATAATTTTGGTACTACGTTTGTATGGGAAATTCATCCTCCGCCGGACCCTTAAGAGGGCGCATTGCGCGCCATTTTGTGAAAAGGATAAGCATAGGTTTTCGCGTTCGCGCACAAAATTGTTTCCAGCTTCTGCGATTTGCTTCCATAGGAGTTCAAGTGGAAGGAGAAAAGAAAGGCCTCTCTCCAGCAACAGCACAGCAATGGGTAAAATAAATAAAAATTAAAATAAACAATATTTTTTTGGTTTTGTACCGCCTTTGTTAACAAAAAATATCTTGCATTCTAGAACCAAGTATACAGGATACTCGGTACTATAATTATTCAATTTAAAAACCTAACAACGCGTCGCGTGAACAATGCCACGGGCAGGGGCTAATTAAGTATAAGAAACGGACATGCATTCTCAAGAGAAATGTGTCGTGGAAATAAATGGGATTATGACAGCGGAAATTGTACGCGTTGGACTAGCGATTGACCGGATTCCAGCAATGCACTCGCAGACTGGAGGGCACAGGAAAGTGGGGCCACAGCTGCGACAGTCTGCAAGCTGCCATATTTTTAACCCCCGACGCAAAAAGAGGGGTGTTATAAGTTTGACGTGTCTGTCTGTGTATCTGTCTGTGGTATCGTAGTAGTAACCCAAACGGATGAATCGATTTTCGTTTAGTTTTTTTTGTGTCATAGATAATTTTATCCCGAGTTTACTTAGCCATGTTTCATGAAAATCTGTTCAGCCAATAAACGCGGGTTTTTTAAAATTTTAATTTTTCTTATATTCATTTTTTTTACGGCCTGTTGACTGACATTGGTATTTTTGGACAATGTTTCTGGCCCGGGAGAAAATACATTTAGATTAGAACGACGGGTTCAAGTCCCGTCGAAGTCAAATTTTTTTTGGGATATTATTTATGAATTATTTTTTCATTTAATCTTAGGTTCTTACAAATTTTTATTCACAAAGAAAATTAAAATAAATAATAGAAATAAGCTAGAACTAGTAGGTATTTACAATTGAAAGAATTGAACTAAGTGCAGTTGCAAACAATCTACAGGTAAGTAGCTGATTTGATCCATATCAATACCAGTCGGAAGCGTCACCAAAACGCTGGCTGCATTGCCACGCTGTACGGCAATACAGCTATGCGCTGCGCCAGATATTCACCAGCTCTCGGGTCACGCGAGCACTTCGACCAGATGCTCTGATAATTTTAGCCTCGGTACCCCACGGACCTAGGGTCTCGACTCCAAAGGGTGCAAATGTGTAGGCTCTGTCGAGACCTGCATATTTGCGCCTCTTGAGATCTTCGGCCAAATCTGCCGCCGCACCCGCCCTCACGGATGTCCTCGGAAGATGGGAAGACGCAAGTGTGTCGACGCATGTAGCGTCCCACACAATGGGCCTCCCCAACTCCCATGGGACTAGTGTCATACCGTCGGGCCTCTTACCATCGTCACGCAACGGACCATTCGGTTCGAGAATAGCTGGTACGTTCTTACTTATTGTCTCGGTTTAGTAAATAAATGTGGTTACACAGCCGATTCTTAAAAGCTGTGACGTTCGCAAAGCATCAACTCGGTCGAGTTGATGCTTTGCCAAAAATAAAATGTAATCTTTTCAACAACTCTACGGTTTCGATATCAGCAGAAACTAGACAAGGCACTTTCTTAAAATATTTTTAAACTAGTTTCAGCTCGCAACTTCGCACGCGTTGTTTTTAAGGAAACATCATCATCATCAACCTATATTGGTCCACAGCTGGACATAGGCCTCCCCTAATGAGCCTTTAGTCCAGAAGTGGACTAATATAGGTTGATGATGATGTGATTCTTTCAATTTCAAGCGTACCTATATTTAATTTTAAAAAGACTAAGCCCTAAGTAAATGATGGCGGCCAGTCTCATCGGAGACAAGCCAGATGCGCGGACATTTATAGTTCACAAGTGTGTGCGCAAACACAGGAGCACTCTCTAGTCCATCATCATTATCCGATGGGAAGGCAGATCGACACGACCGGGGAGAGGTCAAGCGCAGGACCAACGGCTTAACGTCCTTTATAGAAAGTGACGCACACCACACCCTTTCTTTGTCGACTCTAGTGTAACGTAATATGTAAATTATCCCTGACTATTTAATTACATTGATGTAAAGTAATTACTTAAGTTAATGATACATGTGAGATACACACTCTTAATAGTTTAACTTCACACAACATAAAGCTTTAATCCAATACAAATACGAGTTAACTAAGCTTGCACGCTTTATCTACTAATGTTTGGAATGGTAAAGTTTGAATCTTCGTGTTGTTTAATCCCGTTAGAACAACAACAGATTTAGCTATTGTTATAGGTAATGTCACCGCCAAAAAGCGTTGAACAGAGGAAGACTTCAAAATCCCTTGTCAGACAATAGAAACCGCTAAATCATAACAGCTAAAACCGCTTAAATCACAAGACCCCAGAAGCCGCTGCACTTTGAATTCTTTTACAATTTTTACACTCAAATTATAAAAAGACTAACTGGGATTATCAAATAAACACAAAAAAATCGACGTACAAAATTAAATATAAACAATTTGAGTCGTGTTTGTTCAGTGGCTTTTGTCTTGCGGATGCGGATTAACCGACTTCAGGAACGGTGTGGTTCAGGGTGTCGCTGTGTGTGTGTTTGATGGATAGATATTTTATTTATTGTTCCAAAGTTGTTACAATTGAACGTTAATAGCGTTTTCAATCCTAACAAAGGTTAATCTAGACACTAGAATTATCTTAATAATACTTAAATATTATTTATATAAGCTAGCATCTGGAAATTAATGCGGTAGGCAGCCACGCACACAATCACAGTGACATCGCTATCCGCTGCATGGCTCGGGCCGCACTTACTCGATCCACCAATCACTTAAGCTAGGTTCACATTGCTGTGTCGGGGTGTGTCGTGGCGCGCCAGAGCGCAATCGGTTACGTTCATTATCTATGACTAGATTCACATTAGTAGTTTGTGTTGGGGCGCCCCAATGGGCGCCACGACACACCCCGACACAGCAATGTGAACCTAGCTTAAATGTTGTGTACACGGACTTTAGGAGTCTTCACCTGTTCAACGCTTTTTGGCGGTGACTGTACCTACTGATTGCAATTGAGTGAGATGCTTTGATAATACGTAATTGGATACTTGGATATGTAAAGCTGTTATTTGATGCTACAGATTAGAACAAACAAACGACATGATTATGTTTCCCAATCTTAATTAGTGTAAAATAACGTCGCTTATCGAGTCTGTTTGTTCGCATTATACTTCGAATCAATATCACACTAATCACACTAATGTTATAATTATACGAAAGTTTGGATGGATAGATGGATGATGTTTGTTACGTCTTGACGCCAAAACTACTGAACAGATCGAGCTGAAATTTTGCATCGATGTAGCTCTAAGCTTGGAATCAAACATAGGCTACTTTTATCCCATAAATCAGTTCCCATGGGATAGAAATTACCTTTGATGACAACGCGTCCGAAGCCGCGGGCAGAAGCTAGTAATATAAATATAAATGCGATAGTTTGGATGGATGGAAGGATGTTTGTTACCTCTTCACGCCAAAACTACTGAACGGATCGGGCTGAAATTTTGCATACAGGTCATTCTAAACCTGGAATCAAACATAGGCCACACAAACTTTTTATCCCATAAATCAGTTCCCATGGGATAGAAATCACCTTTAAACGATTCATAACTGTGCAAAATTTCATTCAGGCTTTCTGTTATCGTGCCACACAAGCTGCAAGGTCCTAGTACGGGAAGCAGACGGGTTTTTATATTGGTGCAATCTGAATGACTGTACAACTTCTAAGTTTATAAACTTAACTAATGTATTTTCACAATTATACTCACTATTGCTTAAGAAAATAAATACTTTTACTTCAAAGAAATCAAATAATATCGCAAAAATTTAATGAAGCCTTAAGCCGCCCATTGTACTTGAGTCTTATGTAATGTCTCTTGTATTTTATTTTTGCTGGTGTACAATAAAGTACTTATATGTAAGTATTGTACTTTTTAAAAATCTACTTTTTTCAGCCCAGTCGGTTTAACGGTTTTGACGTGAAGAGGTAACAAACATCTAAACATCCAAACTTTCGCATTTCAAATATGTACCTATATGTGTCAGTGTTATACAGATGCTTAGATAAAAAAATTCATATTTGAATTCGCGTCCGCCTATGTTTTGGTACGCAATCTATTTACGTTTAAAATTAACACCGTCAGCAAATAATATTAAAAAGCGTCAGCAAAATAACGTTATTTTTCTAACTAGATTAATTAACAGTATAACGAGTGGGAGTAAAATCCAACAACGAAATTTGCTTACTATGAAGTGTTTGAAAATTATGCTTACAATCTGAGCGTTATGATCAGTTTCGTAATGTTGATTTTCAAGCAGACACAATTTTATTGCTTTTGTTGTAATGTCAAGCTAACATTCAAAATTGTTAGGGTTTTTTGAAAAAGGATTTTTTTTTTATATTTCTCAATCTTCACGAAAACCCTTAGTCATTAAAAAAAATCATTTTTAAATTATAATTATTGTTTTGTATACAATAATCTGCCCTCGTAAACCAAAAGGCGGTATCTGAAAAATAAGTAAATTTTCTATTTTTAGTGTTTAATGTGTTTATGATAGCTTGTGAAATTGCTCATCTAATAAACTAAGCGAAATAGCCGTATCTTGACAAGAAATAATTTAAAAGAAACTACAGTAACTGCAGTTTCACATTACCCATTCCATTTGACAGAAACAGCACGGGATAGGCTAGAGTAAAAACAATTCTACACTCGTCCATCATGCGTGTCGGAAGAAAGCTTTTATTTCAACTCATTAATTGTCTAAGAGAGTGGGTGTTAATGTTCACTTCCCATCTAAGGCTTTGTTTATAGAAGCTACTTCATTTATAATGATCATAAATAGACGTTGTATATTAGAGGGATTATTTTGCTATAACAAAAAATAAGTAATAAGTAGTTTGCTATAACGAAAAATAAGTAAGTTAAGTACTTAAGGATCCGGCGGAGGATGAATTTTCCATACAAACGTAGTACGAAAATGATTTGTTATTTGAGAATATTTTCACCATTGTCTGCTATTATTTGTATTAAAATAGTATTTATTTAGGTTCCTGACAATTTTTTTTCCTAAATACCTTTCTGAAATGAATTTAAACCGAAGCGCATTTTTACATCAAAGAATGATTTTTTTCTAGATAAGTATTTTGAAAAAAGCTTGTGGCAGGAACCTAAATAAATACAATTCTGAAACAGAAATTTGTAGTAGTAAAGCCGTTTATAAAACGTTATATTAGTTAAATAAAACCAGTCTAGTGCGAGTTGACTCGCTCAAAACTATTTCGCGAAAGAAACAAAAGAAACCAAAAAAACTATTTTTTGATGGATCGAAATAAAAAGCAAACAGCCTGTTTGACGTGTGAAAATTTCAACTAGTTTACGGTTCATGAGATACAGTCAGCTGAGAGACGGACAGACAGAGGAGACTTAGTATTAGGGTTTCCGTTTTCACCCTTAGGGTACGGAACTCTGAAAATACCTTGTTCAACACGACAGTTTCAAACTTAACCAAACGGGAAACGTAATAAAAATAAACAAATAAGTGAAGTGTCAACGACTACTAAAGAACGGGAACTGTACTTAAACTTGGAAGATGTCCCAGGAAGCACTAAGATCTCCCAACTTTCTAGACATCTAGACGTAAAAGAGTTGGAAACCCATTCAACTCGCTCGTCAGATTTACAATGTCGTTTTAAAAACGTTCCGTTTATTGGATAAAGCGTTCGCGCGGTCATCAAAACTTTTTAAGAGTAACGGAACGGTTAACTGCCGTCTTCTAATCTTATTTGTAAAATGGGATGGTCGACTTATCTTATTTGTTAGCCTGGTTTTTAAAAATCAGAGCTTTTCCCAGAAAACTATTGGTGGTCTGGTTAGGCAGTCTTTCGAAGATCGTCATCCCACCCGGCCGGAGGGCGTTCTACACTACGTTTGCCGAGTCGCAATCTCCACTCATGAACACGTTTACCCCTGCGGTTGTCGGTGAAAGGAAATGTTGTGGCTTGACTTTACAGACATAGCCTTAATTACAGCGTTGTTGGTTATATTTATATAATTTATGTATTTTATACTAGTTTATGCCCGCGTCTTCGCACGCGTTGTTTCTATAAACGTTTAAAGGTGATTTCTATCCCATGGGAACTGATTTATGGGATCAAAAGTAGCCTATGTTTGATTCCAGGATTAGAATTACCTGTATGCAATTTTAGCCCAATTAGTTCAGCAGTTTTGACGTGAAGAGGTAACAAACATCCATCTATCTATACAACCATCGAAACTTTCGCATTTATAATATTAGTGTTATAGGTCCTAATCTGTAACCAGAGACCTGTGTATCTATCTATTATCTACAGGAATAGAAACGATCCTGGTCTTAAAGGGGTACCTACCCTCAAATTGCTTATTTTCAACTCCGTCGGACCTCCATATCTTCCAAACTACTGAATATTTAACTTTGAAATTTATATATGGTAAAGTTCAGGACTTATTCTATCGATCATATGTTTCGAAAACACGATTCCATAAAATTTTCTCGATAGAAAAAAATCGCAAAGTTACCTCTAATTTTTTACTAAAACCCTAATTTCTCAATAAATACAGATGATACGATCTTGAGATTAAGCATAGTAATTGAGCTAAGTATAAAGAACATTTTATATGTTGCCTTTTTTTTCAATTAACTATTCTAATGTTTGTGGGGAGCAAATAACTACTAAAAACTTGTTTTTTGGGCTTACGCCGCTCTGCTCTATCCCGCTCCTGTGAACGCGAAATCCTATGCCTATCCTCTTCACACAATAACGAGGTAGGGTACCGCTTTAAGGTGGTGAGTGACGCTCGAAAAAAACTCGGGTATTTGCTATTTTCTAGGCTCTGTAAGTAATTTAAATAGCTGATAAGAAACAAGAAGAAGAGTTTTGCGCACATTGTAAGCCGTTTGCTATGAATCGTAGCTAAAATAAACTTCAATCGTAGCTAAAATAAACTTCAATCGTCGCTTAAATAAACTTCAATCGTCGCTAAAATAAACTTCAATCAATTGTAGTTTTGGAGTCTATCTAAATTATTACAGCCGCATGCGCGATGTTGATTATTTATTATTATTAATTATAATTCATTTATTTCAGACTATAGAAAAGTTATAGATCTTATTTAACTTATTCTACGGTCCATAGTAATATATACCTTAAAACTAACATACATAAAATATAAAAAAATTACTTAATTAATAACACATTGTGATTACGGCGTCGACGTGTAGATGACGCAATCAGGGTGATTAATGATTACTTATACTATCACTAAGAAAGATTTAAAAAATAAAACACGCACACTGTTTGTTTACCCGACTGTTTGTGTCGCCGAGCCGCCCCGCCACGACCGTGCACCGCGCCGCGCCACCGCCCGCGGTGTATGTGTAGTCTTTCATATAAATTCGTACGATACAACTCGCACGCCTTCGCCTCCGGCCCGGCCACGGCTTCTGTGTATGGCTGCTTAATGTCATTTGACCATCGCTCGCTCTTTTACAAAGTCTTCAAAATTAACGCCTGTTATGGGCACGGCAGTGTACAATAAACTACCAGTCTCTGTCACAGCTGATGGCAGTCTACGTTGCTTCAAAATAAAGTTGAAACGTTGGCTTGTCGAGCAGAATTTCTACTCAGTGAACGAACAATTATGAATTTACTGGTCAAGTGTGACTGTAAATTCATAATTGATTGTTGTTACATTTATGATTTTCACTATATTTAATTTGTGTAACTATACAAAGTAATTTTTAAAATATGAACTAGGTACTTAAGTAAGTACAATATGTATGTTTACTAAGTAAGTACTTAGTTTTAAGAAAACCTGACATGTAATTGATTTTACCAATAAATTGTAAGTATTTCTATTTCTGACTCCAAAACTACAGTTAATCTGTAGTTTTTTTTAGCGTGGGTTCATAGCATGGCTTACAATGAGCGCAAAATTTCATATCTGCTATCTAAATTATAAATACCTACTTAAATAAAAATAAAATAAAAATTGATTTTATAAAACACACAAGTTACAAACTTTTAATGCAGAGTTAATACACACACAGAAAATACATTGTTTACAAGGGCAGGTGATTAGTGAAATTACTTGTAAAACCTAGTAAAAACCCGATTTTTATTTGAGAGTTACCTTAAGCGCAGTTGATGTTACAAAATCAAAATTTGCGATTTAAGTTAAACTATTCTAAATTTTATTTTAGGTTTAGAAATATATATAACGTTGTTATAACGACTAACCATTAAAGGCTAGCTGAAGAAGAGTGCTAAGGAAATTCCCGGAAACGAAAATTTACATGAAATTGGATTTAAAAAGAATTCGGCCCTTTCATAACGATAAGAAACAAGGAAACGGAAAGTCTATCATATTCTTTAAGTTTCATAACCTTGTTATTGGATAACATACAAACCAAGTAAGAGTCAATACGACGCTCAGAGTTCTGTACT
The DNA here is from genome assembly GCA_963564075.1 of Eupithecia subfuscata. Taxonomy (NCBI): domain Eukaryota; kingdom Metazoa; phylum Arthropoda; class Insecta; order Lepidoptera; family Geometridae; genus Eupithecia; species Eupithecia subfuscata. The sequence goes on from OY751105.1 coordinate 4,448,986, forward strand.
ACAAGACGGGACGTTTCCGATAAGTATTGATATGGAGCATTTGCGCTACCTATAGATTGTTTGCAACAGGCTGCAGTTAGTTCAACTGGCTCAATTGTTCTCATTGTTTCTATTCGATGCTTAAATTTATTCGTTAATATTTTTTTTCTTTACCGACAACATGCACAAATACACAATTTGGGCGCTTCGTCAGTTCGTCACAGATTAATAAATAAATAATGCTGAACAATTCACATCTAGCCACAGCATCATCTAGCCCCAAGCTAAGCAGAGCTTGTGTTATGGGTACTAGATAACTGATATACTTACTTAATACAATAATACTACATTTTAGTGTAGATAGATATTTTTTATTATTCATAGAAAACACCCAGAAAGCCCGGAACAAATATTTGAAGATCGTACTATTTATCGTAATATTTGTCCCGACCCGAGACAGAGTAGGTAGGTAGGTACTTACCTATTGTTATTCAAATCTTATTTCACACTTCAGTCGGTAACCTTTCAATTCAGACCAAAAAACAAACGAACTTCCGTTGGTTTCTTCTCAATACCGGACCCTAAAAACTTCGGCGCCAGTTTTTTACTGCGGAATTCGTAGAAAAACAATCAAAAACTTATATTTCCTTCGGGAGTCCAGATTATATTTTCCTCCTGGGTGTAGTATGCCGAGTTAGTTACTTTAGGTGTGACTAGTAGGAAGTAAGTTAATAAAAGGCGAGTTATGTTTACTTTCTGAACCCTTTTTGTGGCCCATAAGTGAAGTACTTAAGACAGCATGTGAATAGAAAGACATTTATTTATGTCTTTCTATTCACATAAAACGTGTGTGTAATAGAATAGAAAGACATTTATTTAAAACTGGCTGCATTCTTACTACCCGTTGTCCTATTACCCGTTCTCCCGTAGGAATGAAGCATTTTCCCGATTTGTCCATTTTGTCTGCGCAAACACAGGTGCACTCTCTATTCCCTCACTCTCATAATCTGATGGGACGACAGACCAACACGACAAGGGAGAGGTGAAGGACCAACGGCTTAGCGTGCTTTTCGAGGCAAGGGGGTGTAACACTGCCAACTTCCTGACAGCTCTACAGCTCGACATAAGCTTCCCCAATGAGCGCCATAGCGCCCTGTCTTCAGCTTACCAGCATTGCCAGGACTCTAAAAATATTCCCTTCATTATCCCACATATAAGAGGAGACTGAGGGATATCCACCGGGTTCGGGCAGAAGCGCCCCCTGCAGAACAATTCTACCACCGAACTGCGATCCCCAATGACAGCTTTTTGCCCGACCCGGGATTTTAACCCAGGACCTCGTAACTAGCGGTTGAACAAGCTGACCGCTAGACCAACGAGGCAGTCAAAGTATGTACTACTACAACAGCGACTAATTGACAGAAATTTCAATAAGTTGATTGTTTTGAAAAAACTGAATAACGACTTCAAATGTGATTGTTTTTTTAAGTTCTGCGAGAGGAAATCATGCATAGTTCATTTATTTATAACAAAATATAAATGACATAATGTAAAGATACATCTACAATGGACTACTTTAAAATACAGCAATCACACTAAATATTATAAATGCGAAAGTTTGGATGGATGGATGGATGGATGTTTGTTACCTCTTCACGCCAAAACTACTGAACGGATCGGGCTGATATTTTGCATTCACGTTATTCTAATCCTGGAATCAAACATAGGCTACTTTTTACCCCATAAATCAGTTCCCATGTGATAGAAATCACCTTTTAACGTTTCCATAGAAACAACGCGTGCGAAGCCGAGGGCGGCAGCTAGTAATAACATGTAAATCATAAATAAAACTTAGAATTTGTATGGTGCCTATGCATTATAATTTAACTACATGCTAATCCTATTATCCCGAGGACGAAGTGTAATATAATTTATAATTATAAAGGATGTGAAACTAGATCTTACCGCCAAGATATTACCGACGGAAATGATGGTTCAAACAAAACCTGATGTTATCATGTACAAAATCAACAAACACACAAACCGGTCAAAATTGTGTATTGTAAATAAATAATGCTGGACAATCCACACAACTTCATCTAGCCCCCAAGCTAAGCATAATATTTAATATATAAATTTTTTTGTATGATTCTTTATTCACAAAGAAAACTACAATCAATTAATAGAAATAAACTACATCTAGTTTTAGCAGTTAGCTCAATTGTTTCAATTGTAAATAATTAGTAGTTGTAATTAATTTCTATTAGTTAATTGTAATTTTCTTTGTGAATAAAGGATACTAGTATTTACATTTGAAACAATTGAGCTAACTGCAGACTGTTGCAAACAATCTACAGGTAGCTCAACTGATCCATGTCAATACCAGTCGGAAACGTCCCATACAATACATTAAGTACCTACTTACTTACATAGATAGATATTTTTATTACCTACAGGAAATATCCAGAGCATCACGAACACATATTTGCAGATTGTACAAATATTTGTCCAAGTAATCGAACCCGCAACTTTATTTTTTTATGTTTGTAATTCGGCAAATTACGTCGAGTCTTCTCGTCATCCATACCATGCAATGGTTGAAAACTAAAGTTTTCAATCAGTGCGTCCTACCCGTCATGAACTCATGACCTACGGAGCAGAGACGTGGACACTCACGGTAGGGCTGGTCCACCAGTTCAAAGTCGCTCAGTGAGCTATGGAAAGAGCTATGCTCGGAGTCTCTCTGAAGGATAGGATTCGTAACGAATACATCCGACAGAGAACCAAAGTTATCGACATAGCCCAAAGAATTAGCAAGCTGAAGTGGCAGAGGGCCGGCCATATCTCGCGAACAACCAACAACCGCTGGGGTAAACGTGTTCTCGAGTGGAGAACGCGACTAGGCAAACGTAGTGTAGGACGCCCTTCAGCCAGGTTGGATGACGATCTGCTAAAGACTGCAGGCAGGCAGATGCTGGATGCGGCAAGCTGATGACAGGGCGCTATGGCGCTCATTAGTGGAGGCCTATGTCGTACATGTAGTACTTAATAAACATAAATAAGAATTTAATAACTTTTTACTTAAGTTCATCAAAACTAATGCAACTGAACTAAAAGGCAGTGGTTCAAAACCGTTCCAGCACATTTAGTTTTAACTGCTCTGTGCTCAATGTTCAACTTTTTAGTTTAGTTTAGCGCTCGAACAATACCGACTAAACCACAGAGCGGAACGTTTCCCTAATTCGATTATTAACTAACTAGCGAGCTATTAACTAGCTCGCTAGTGGTTTCGGCTAGTTTAATGTATTTTTGTTTAGTGTATTTTAGTTTAGTGTATCGCATTTACTGCCCAGCCTCGGCGGTGCGACCCGCGGGGCGCTAGACCAACGAGGCAGTCAGTATGCCTGACTTCAATGATGGATCGACTGACAGCTGATTTTCTTAAACGTATTGGCTCACTCAGTAAGTATATTTCGGGAGTTCATTTACTTGCCATGATTCTAGTTATTTAAATACCAGCACGCGCATATATTTAGCGGACCAAATTACAATAACAAACCTCTTTAATGTTTACAAAATAGTTCATGGGTACATCGTAAAGGTTAATAGTGTGTATTTTGTTAACACGCGTGCGGAACCGTGAAGGAAAACATTATGAGCTCAGTAAGGGGCTTGGCCATTTACACAGAAGCTGATCTTTTCAATAAGTGGTAGGAATGAGCAAGTCTAAAAAGGTTTAAGTAGATTTGGTCGAGTTTTGAGTTGTCTGCAAATTTATTTCAAAAACTAAATTATGCGTTTAGTCGAGAGAAAGAATCACACTAGTATAGTATTATAAATGTGAAAGTTTGGATGTTAAAATGTATGGATGGATAGATGGAAGGATGTTTGTTATCTCTTGACGCTAAAATTACAGGATCGGGCTGAAATTTTTTGTCCGGTAATTCTAATCCTGGAATCAAACATCGGCTACTTTTTATACCAGACAACCTCGGTGGCGCGGCGGGCCTAGGTTCGCCTGCGGCGCGGGAGGTTGCGGGTTCGATTCCCGCCTTGGGACAAATGTTTGTATGATCTACAAATATTTGTTCCGGGTGTTCTGGTCGTTTCTATGTATCATAAAAAATATCTATCTATGTAATCTATTATATTATGTATTTCAGTCATCTAGTACCCATAACACAAGCTCTGCTTAGCTTGGGGCTAGATGATGCTGTGTGGATTGTCCTGAATTATTTATTTATTTATTTATTTTATACCGTAACAACAATAAGAAAGTTCAATTGAGGATATGTACGGTGGGATTGCTTAAGTTTTTTGTAGATAATAAAAAAAATCGAGAATAGGTAGGTGGTGGTGGTTGTTTAGATTTAAGGAGATATTTTTGTGGACAACAAGATTTGAAACTGTCTGTAGGTAGAGTCAGTAGGAATCGGAAGGTTGAGTGCTTGTTCTATTGATGAATGATCGTTCGCCTCCACATCAATCCATCGTCAGTCCTTCCAATTCTCTCTCTTCTTCTTTATCAGACGAGGTACAAAACCCCAAGTCGACTCACTCTTGGCTGGTTTGATGGAATTCTCGAAAACTCGTCAACGGTTGTTGAGAAGTCGTAAACTGTCGCCTAATCGATTTGGTTCTGAAGTATGCTTAATTTACTTGTTTCCTAGGTACCTTTTACATTTGTATTATGCGGCTATTTTTAAACGACTACAAAAAGAACGAGACTAGGTTCTCAATTCGGCTGTATGTTTTTTATGAGTGTATGTTTCAGAATGAAATCATACTTGTAACACAAATAAAAAAAAAAAAAAAAAAAATTAGCCTTTATTTCCTACTTCTTATGTAACTACTTATACAAGGTACGAGTTGGCAGCGGGCGACATGAGGCAGCAGCAGACGACGTGTCGCAGCAACACTACTGGTATCTATGTATTTCTATGAAATTCCCTCCGTAGACACGAAGCTAGCGACGCGTCGTCGAGCGACAGACGCCAGTGTCGCCCGACCGCGGATCAGTAGTGCCGCTGACGCTGCTGTTGCCTGCTCGCTGCAGTCATGATTTCGAACCCGACTACAGACGGCAACAGCAGATGGAATCCAGTTGGTTCCGAGTGTCAGCGGCACTACTGATCCGCGGTCGGGCGACACTGGCGTCTGCCGCTCGACGACGCGTCGCTAGCTTCGTGTCGCTAACTACGGAGGGAATTTCATAGAAATACATAGAAACCAGTAGTGTCGCTGCGACACGTCGTCTGCTGCTGCCTCATGTCGCCCGCTGACAACTCGTAACTTAACTCTCTATTTACAACTTTGGTTAAGTTTAAGTTAGTTGTCACCTATTTTGGCGTAGGCCTCCCCCAGCTCCTTCCAAACTTGCCTATCTCTGGTCTTTGTCATCCAGTTAGGGCCAGCTCTCTTCATCAAGATGCCTTGCCATCTCTTCTCAGGACGACCTCTAGATCTCTTCTTATTCCTTGGGATCCACTCTGTGACTTTCTTGGCCCAACGGGGAGTAGAATCGTGGAGATTATTTTCCATCCTGCACATATGCCCAGCCTAATTATTCAACTTGTATCATACCCAAGTAGAAATAAATTTCAAATAAAAATAAATAAATAAATAATGCTGTACAATTTACACAGCATTATCTAGCCTCAAGCTAAGCAGAGCTTGTGTTATGTGTACTAGATAACTGACATAGGTACTTAATACAATACACTACAGAGATAGATATTTATTATTATACATAGAAAACATCCAGAACGCGCTGCACAAATGTCTGCAGATCGTACAAACGACGACCTCGGTGGCGCAACGGGCGAAGGTCCGCCTGCGCCGCAGGAGGTTGCGGGTTCGATTCCCGCCTCGGAACAAATGTTTGTATGATCTGCAGATATTTGTTCAGGGTGTTCTGGATGTTTTCTATGTATAATAAAAAAGATCTATCTACGTAGTGTATTTATTTTATTAAGTATATCAGTTATCTAGTACCCATAACACAAGCTCTGCTTAGCTTGGGGCTAGATAATGCTGTGTGATTTGTCCTGCATTATTAATTTATTTATTTGTCCCGAAGCGGGAATCGAACCCGCAACCTCGTGCGTCGCCGGCAGACCTTCGCCCGCTGCGCCAAAGAGGTCGTCCACTTGTATGGCATAGTATTTAGTACAAATACTTGTACTAATACTATGCCTATCTTATCAATGGCAGTGCTGCAGTGGACCGAACAGAGACCTCGCGATAACATATCAGCGGATTAGAAGGCGTAGTAGATGCTAATCTGTTTACCTAGCGCTTACTGTAAGCAATAATTTCAATATTTCATCCATGCCTACCAAATCTTAGACGTGGCGGTCGCGGGCGTAAGAATAGACCTTTCCTGCGGATGTCGTAAGAGCCGACTACGGGAACCTACCAGAGAAAGAGGTTTACACCTCTACTGCGGTCATCACATCGCCTGCTAAGTGTGGTCGGTAAAAAAAATTAAAGGTCAAGTGTGAGTAGGACTCGCGCACTAGGAGTCCTGTATAATTGTAAGACCTTGTCTCATGCCAAATATCATGATTCTAGGTCAACGGGAAGTACCCTATAGGTTTTGGTCCATGGCGAGAATCCTGTAGGTTGCAAGCAATGCAATGGCAAGAATCAATTTATTTATCTTTTGGGAATAAGCTACAAATTTACTGCTTTAGGATTTTTCCCTTTATTTGTGCTAGAAGACCTTGCTTCTTACCAAATTTAATGATTCTAGGTCAACGGGAAGTACCCTATAGGTTTTGGTCCATAGCAAGTATAAGTTTTTTTTTGGTTAATAAACTACTTTTTTACGGTTTTAGGATTTTTCCTTTACTTGTGCTATAACATCTTGCTTCTTGCCAAATTTTATGATTCTAGTTCAACAACCTACTTTTATCCAGCAAACCACATGCAAAGCCGGAGCCAGAAGTTAGTAACTTATATTAAATCTGCTCAAATTGAAACTAATGTCGGACATTCGCCATCTATAACTCATAATAATTCTGTTTCAAACTTTTCTCATTAGTATTTCTCCAACCAAATGTTTGAATTACAAAATTAATTTTCAACTTGGTCACCCTCTATCTGGCCATCTTATACTGACCTAGAGTCGACCTCCATTAGAATTATGCTGATCAAAAATTAATATCACTGCATTGAAATTCATCTGAATTTGTATTCCACTAAAGAGATTTGCTTACAGATGCTATCGAATTTTTTGATTAAAAAAACAATTTTATAATTTTTCATTGTGATCCAAGGTGAGATGAATATTTAATGTTAATTTAATTTACAGTTCGGTGACACAGACGAAAAATATCGAACTATTAGAGCGATAGTGCGAACTTCGACTGCCTCGTTGACCTAGTGGTCAGCTTGTTCAACCGTTGGTTACGAGGTCCTGGTTCAAATCCCGTCTCGGGCAAATAGTTGTTATTGGGGTTTCTTCTAACAATTTTAAATTCGTGGGATGAAAATTTGGGTTGAAATAACTATAAACCAATTTTGTACTCATAAAATGGTAAAACAAGATCACCACAAAACCAAATCATCAACAATTTGTTTTTTAAAATTCATGTCATTTAATTATAGAGCTATTTAATAAGTATGCAAACATTTCCAGTCACAACATTTGATAGCCAGTATCTAGTAGTCACACTAGTTGATAAAACCGCGTTTAACGCATCCACTGTCCAGCCTCGACGCCGCGGCGCGGGGCGGTACGAACTCGCCCCGCTACACGGGGCTGGGAAACATCATCTGCGTCTTGGGCCAAGAAAGTGTTAATTTATGTTGTGTTTTGTTTATAAGTCCGTTCAAAATCGTTTCTGGGACCATTTCTTCTTATCAAGCGAAGTGTGATAATTTAACGTTATTATTATTAGTCAATCACGAATCACGACCTCTAATCAATAGATACGAAATACCAACAACGTAATGAAAACAAAACTAGGTCAAGGCCTTTTTATTTCTAAGATGTTATTTCTGCTAATGATTTTGATTAGGTATAATGAGAATCACACTAATATCATAAACTAGCTTCTGCCCGCGGCTTCGCGCGCGTTGTTTCTATGGAAACGTTTAAAGGTGATTTATATCCCACGGGAACTGATTTATGGGATAAAAAGTCGCCTAAGTTTGATTCCAGGGTTAGACTTACCTGTATGCAAACGCATGCGAAGCGAGTCTCCTTTATACCAGTAGGTATTCAATAAGATTTATGACGTTTATGAGACAAAGTTGCATTCATTTTAAAATAAGAAATCCAATATTAACCCAGTTTTTTTTTAGAGTTCGACAGGATCTAAATTTTAATCCACAACCTTCCCTCAAGTCCCGTCGAAGTCGAGTTTTTGGGATATTATTTGAAGTCTCAAAGATTACTTGGGTGCGAGGACTTACGCACTTTAATAATAATAAAATAAGGTATAATACAATCAATCCCTTATCATGACGCAACCTCCTGCAATCTCCTGTGTCGCAGGCGGACCTTCGCCCGCTGCGCCACAGAGGTCGTCAAGGGATGAAAGGTTGGTGTTCTTTTGCACCCATGATAAGTAAGGATGGGACGGTCGGTCGTATAGCTACTGAAAGCATAGATGAATGGAAACTATGGTTGGTTGGCCTAACCCATAATATCACCTTGTCAGTGTTATAAAAATATGAACTGAAAAATTATGGCTGTTGTTGCAGTGTGCTAAACAGTAAGTTAAGTAAGCTGATATTAGTTAGAGGTAGCTATGATCAGTTAGAGATGAGCTGAGTAGAATCTGAGTAGGTAGCTATGGGTTGCTTCCCTCGTTCGAGCTGACAAGGGTTGATCTCCGGAGAGAATAATACAACCAAACTGGTTGACTTCTTGTAAGTAAGTGTTTAATCGGTGTTTGAGTTAGAATAGAACTAAGTAAGTAATAAATAAATAAATAAATAATAAATAAATAATGCTGGACAATTCACACAGCATTATCTAGCCCCAAGGTAAGCAAAGCTTGTGTTATGGGTACTAGATAACTGATATACATAATAATATACGAGTACATAGATAGATATTTTTTACTATACATAGAAAACGACCAGAACACCCTGAACAAATATCTGCAGATCGTACAAATATTTGTCCCGAGGCGGGAATCGAACCCGCAACCTCCTGCGTCGCAGGCGGGCCTTCGCCCACCGCGCCACAGAGGTCGAGAGTAAAATACACGATCTCGTAAAAACGTGCTGTTAACATTTTCCGATTCTTTCTAGCTAGCTAAATCGGCTCGTACTATGGCCGTGAATCACTTGACTAGGCCATAGGTAGATAATATAATAATAATAATGCTGGACAATCCACACAGCATCATCTAGCCCCAAGCTAAGCAGAGCTTGTGTTTTAGGTACCTACTAGATGACTGATTTACTTACATAATACAAGACATTACACAGACACATATTTTTTATTATACATAGAGAAACAAATATTTGCTGATCGTATTTGGCCCAAGGCGAGAATCGAACCCGCAACCTCTTGCGTCGCAGGCAACCCTCTCGCCCGCCGCGCCACATCGGTCGTCGAATAGGTAATGTTACTTCGACACGGCTTTTGGCTACCTACCTATGCGATACGGCGCGTTATCAGATTGAGTTTGATAAATTAATTTCATCTTTTTCTTAGAATCTTAGAAAGTAAATTAGGTGCCTAGGTATGTGATTATCACATAGATAAGGAAGGTAAGGTAGTCGAGTGGATGGCGGCGGCTCAGGGGGCCTATTCTGATTCATTTGAAATTGCGTATTTCGTTTAGTCCAATTATATTTTTGTTTTCTTATCTTCGAAGAGTAAGCAAGCATGTTCGAAGACTCTAATAGGTACACCGAATTAGAGTAGGTAGAGATAAACCACTCTAAAATTGTCGTGTGCTGCCTTAGAATTAGCATCACCCCAACTCTTCCCGCGGATGTTGTAAGAGGCGATTAAGGGATATCTGAGGGATCGGGCAGCAGCGCCTCCTGCACCTTTGAACTGCGAATCTCAACCCGCATGCCCAGCGTGGGGATTATGGGCATGAGATAAAAGCTAATAAGGCACCTATCAGGGGGAGGTTGCTGTTAGGTTGCTGAAGATTACCAATTTGCACAAAAAACAAACTTTTGCGTATTTCGGAGAGTTAAAATAAAACAAACGCTGATCTGGTAGGTACCTACCTACATTAGGTATGGTGAGTAGGTACGGGTGATACAGAAGACGAAAGATCAAAATCTTAGATCTTTGGTCTCTGTTGGATGAGATAGGTACCTAGTAGAGGTAGGTAGGTACCTTCTTATTTTATTTATTTATTTATTTATTTATATATTTATTGCATTCATGTCCATTATAAGGTATTAACATTTTTAGGTAGAATCTACATGAACCCTGTAAGGGCGTTGCAACATTCTAAGTTAGAGTTCTTAAGTAAGTACAAATAAATGGTCTACAATTTTACATTATTAATTTAGTTCACAAGCATAGGTATGTTAGTTAAGATACAGAAGAGGATATTTTTTTAGGTACCTTACTTACCTACCTATGTACTTAGATACCTTCCTTCCTATTAAGTATTACGTAGGTTATCTAGAGATAGGCAATGCTTTATTCATACCTAGTAGGTATCTAAAACGTGAACTAAAACTTATATTTCAAACTTGCCTACCTACCTATAGTCTAAAACAGTATGGTAAAGCGTTAAAGAATTGGCGGACTTATCGCTTAAAGTGATTTCTTCTGGGCAACCAAAGCTTAGAACAGAAGATCAAAGGATAGGTACTATTACAAGCAATACTAACGGTCACATCTATGTTTACCTAACCTAGACAAAACCTACTTTACATAGGTATCTAACTAATCAGAATCTAGGTTCAGTTCAGTTCAGCTGATAGGTCAGTCTATCAGATCGAATGACTGGCGTCTAAGTAAATGTACCTATGTAGATAGGTACCCAAGTACCGTAATTATAATATAGGTATTAGGTACCTAATAAATAAATAACCTATTGGGTATGTGTATTTAGTACATAATTACTTCTTATCACGGCCTTGCTAAATGGCTGGAGTCCAAGACACGGTTGATCTTTACCCCTTACATCCGTCACAACCTTACAACTTAGGTATTTAGACATATTACCAACTTAAAACAAGCTAACCTTGAAGAATAGCCAGATTCTGAATGAAACCAAACTGTAAATTACGAAATAACAGCAAGTACTCACGCAAAAAACGCCGGCAGACCCGTCAATCCACTTTAGAACTTCAAACCAACACAAGAACACAAGAAACTAACACTTTAATTCATCACAGAACACATAAAAACGTCATTTTGGTAAGAAACATCACTATTTGAGAAGTTTTTCACGACTTCGTAAACTCGCGACGTGTTTTAACGGAGACGCACGACGTGTCAACACGAATGCCGATCGCGGACTGACTCTGACTGACGGAATGGAATGGCTGGCTGGCTGGCTGAATGGCCGGGCAAGCCAGCGCAGCGAGCGGGCGAGCGAAACGAAAACGGACAGAACAAACGAATCAAGCCGGCGGAGAATGAACGAAATGAATGAAAGATAACAACAACATGAGTTTTGTTTGATTGATTGGGCGTTTTTCGACTCACCGGCCCGGCACCGGCACGGCACCGGCATGGCCGTGCACAGGCACCGGTGCCGGGGCTTCGTTTTTCCACTGTGCCGGTGTCGATGCCGGCTTACGCTCGGTGAGTGGTACAGTGCTGACACGGACTTCAACACGACGACACGTAAAGTACAACGCGTAGATAGATATAACAATGGTATCGTCAAGCCGTCGACTATACTTGTTATATCTTTTACACCTACGACGCCTAATTAATTAATTTGGGGTAATCCTGAAGTAGCCTATATCGCCCGTTCTTTTTTTCTAGGTAGCCTAAATGGCTACTGGTAGCCGATTGGATTTTTTGGTCGCCATTTGACCCCCCAAGGTAGCCTAAATGGCGATAATTCGCCTAATCTGGTACCACTGCCCTCCGCTCCGCTCTCCTACCCGCCCCACGCACTCACACACGCACATTGCTACAATTCATATACAGTACACAATACACATGCAGTTTTGCCGGGCCGGCACCGAGTGGGAAGCTTGCTACCCCGGCGACTCTACGCCGGGCCGGTGCCGGCGCCGGTAAGTGAAAAAGCGAGCCATACATTTTCATACATTTTTGTTACCCCGGCACCGACACGGCACCGGCGCCGGCGTCGGTGCCGGTGCCGGGCCGGTGAGTCGAAAAACGCCCATTGGATGGACTAGACTTGCTTGCAACTTGCAAGCATCCTATTTATAACGTACCTACCTAGTGATTTATGTCTCTGACAAGGATTAGGCACAATAGTTAAATATATTTATCTACTGTGGATTAGGTATGCAAGATCCATTGCCGTTTCACGCTGCAGCGCTGCTGATGCTGTAGATTTGGTACTTAGCTAGGTACTTTATTGAATGTACCTAGGTGTAAGATTTTGTAGTTTATTACTTAGTACCTGAGACGTCAATGAAAGCCGGAGTAAGCCATAGACTGGTTTTATTCAAAAGAATTAGCCGCTACCCGCCACCTTATAATAAATAGGCGTTGACGGGTCGTCACACTTCTCCCCGCCAAGCCAAAAATCATCTTTACATAAGAACCTAGACACACGCACAACTTAACATCTACATTAATAATAAATATGTGCTTCATCGATTTGCCCGTTTAGAAGCACGCAGTTCACGGGCGGACGCGATCTGCGGTGAGAGCGCAGGGCCGCCGCCGGGGCGGGACGCTAACGGCGCGGTTCCCGCCCGCTTAGACAACTCTTGCGGCGACTGTACCTCGTCCCGTGGTTCTACTGGCATGTCTGCGTGGTCTTCACCGCATGACGCGTCCACAATTGTGCCCTCATTATCGGCTCCCTTATCAACCTCAGGTTCATGGTCCTTGGGAGTCAACTCACTCTCGACAGCCGCGCCGCTCATCCGCGATAGTGAATAGCGATTCTTTTGCGTTGAAAGCATTTGATCGGCATGCCTACGCCATTCTACTCCGTTGCCAACATTAACTTTGTATGAGACGGGACCCGTTTTCTTGACAACAGTGGCTTCGGTCCACTTGTCCCCCCTCTGCGTATAGTCACGAGCTAGGACCGCGTCCCCTACCTCAAAGTCTTTATCAACGCCTGCCACGCGTGCGATTTGGCGCTCCTGGAGCTCGCGCACCGCGGCCGCCCGGTCGGGCCGCAACGCGTCTAGCCGACTGCGCAGGCGTCGCCCCTGTAGGGCCACCGCCGGCGATACTCCCGTAGTTGCATGCTCACAGTTACGATATTGAAACAAAAATTTACTTAAAGCAGCGTTTACGTCGAGACCTTCGTACAAAGCTCTTTTGATAGCTTTTTTTACAGTTCTGACGGCGTTTTCAGCCGCACCATTCCCCTGAGGCCTGTAAGGAGCCGATGTGGTGTGTTTTATACAGTTATTGGTACAATACACCTTAAATTCATGAGACGCGAATGGTGGGCCATTGTCGGTTACAAGCTGCGACGGTAAACCAAATCGTGCAAAAATGCTACGCAAAACCTGAATAGTTTTTTCAGCTGTAGTACTATGCATAGGGACCGCCTCGATCCACTTCGAGTGCGCGTCTACTAGAATGAGGTATCGTTTACCTCCACAATCGCCAAAGTCTGCGTGTACGCGCTGCCACGGGTGCAGCGGGAACTCCCAGGGGTGCAGCTGCGCCCGCGGGGGCGCGTCTCGCACGCTGCGGCACGCGCCACATGAACCACACATCTCTTCAATATCGCGGTCTAAATTCGCCCAGTAAATGTAACTCCGTGAAATATTTTTCATTTTGGTAATACCTAAGTGGCCTTCATGTACCTCTTCTAGCATTTTCTTTTGCAGGACCTGTGGAACCACTATTCTATATTTATAAATAATGCAACCTTGATCTATGACAAAGTCTTGCTTCCGAGCAAAAAAAGGTTTTTCCGCGTCGCAGCTAGGAATCGCTGGCCAACCAAACAGTACATAGCCCTTAATTTTGGATAACACTGTGTCACTACATCTTTATAACATACTGGCAAACAATCCTCAACGAGGTTTAGGTAATCTATCGTGCTAGCGCAGCAAACCTCCCGAGGTAGCGGTAATCGCGATAACGCGTCGGCCGGCCCGTTATCCGCCGATCTAACAAATTCAATCGCAAAATCATATGCGGCAAGTCGCGCAGCCCACCTCTGTAGTCGACTGGCCGCCGTTTGTGGGATCCCCCCTTTATCCCCAAATATGTACGTTAGTGGTTGATGATCGGTGCGCAAAATGAACCGCCTTCCGAATAGATATTGGTGATTTTTAGTAACTCCGAACAAAATAGCTAGCGCCTCTTTATCCAACTGACTGTAATTACGTTCAGGCGCAGTCAAAGTGCGCGACACACACGTGACCGGCCGCTCGCTGCCGTCAGCATAGCGGTGTGCCAGCACCGCGCCCAGTCCGTACGCGCTACTGTCCACTGATAACACTAGTTTCCGACCCTCCTCGTAATGTGCTAATACTCGCTCACTCAGAAGGAATTGCTTCGCCTTAACAAAAGTATCATCGCACTTAGAGTCCCATTTCCATCCAACCTCTCTCTTAAGTAAATTGTGCAAGGGTTGCAACAAAGTACTTAAGTTAGGAATAAACCTCCCATAATAATTTAGCATTCCTAGAAAACTTTTTAGCTGCGTTATGTTTTGAGGTTTTGGAGCACTGGAAATGGCCTCTAACTTCATAGGATCTGGTCGTAGACCATGTTTGTTGATAATAAAGCCCAAGTATTTTACATTATCCTGTAAAAATCGGCATTTACTTAATTTAACCGTTAAACCCGCATCGCGCAACCGCTCGAGTACAGCTCTCAGATTTTTGTTATGTTCCACCATGTTTGGTCCCGTTACACAAATATCGTCCAAGAACACAACGCACCCTGGCACCCCGCGCAGAGTTTCCTCCATCATCTTCTGGAACTTCTCGGGAATACACGAAAGGCCGTACGGAGCGCGCCTGTAAGCGAAAGTACCCATATGGGTCGTGATAGCTACGTAAGCCTGTGAGTCATCTGATAAAATGCACTGTTCGTATGCGTGCGTAAGGTCTATTTTAGTGAATTTTTCACCTCCGCTCAGATTAGCGAACAATTCATCAATGCGAGTATTAGCATCATTAAATACCTCTACCAAATATTTCCTTGCAAATAATAAGTGAAACGATCCGAAATGTCACTGTCAATGATAGAGACAGGGACTAAAAGAAAAAGAAGTTGAAGAGGATAGATGAGATGGGGGGATTTTTTGGAATTGATTAGCAGGAACTAGGAAAAGAGAATTTATATTGTAAAACACAGGAAAATTATGATAAAAGCCAATGTTCTTCGATAAACAGATTATCATTAAAGTAATGTATTGCTTGAGATTGATGTTTGAACTGATTTGATAACAAATCAGAAGTAGAAAAAACTAACGCCCACTGGATCTTTGGTATGTAGAGTTTTTACTTTGATACCTGTTGAATAATGAATGAATGATCCCGCACTCATTGTATACGACATGGTTAGAGGTACCTAATCCAAGTTAAACACCCATACGGCTCGTATCTCAAGTAAATTCGGCGTTGAGAAACTTGTCAATTCTTTTGAAATAGGTACCTACCTTTTGTTTGGATGAGTAACATACCTACTTATGTAGTTTTGTGTTCTGTGTAAACAGTCACGTTATTACTCCTTTATTACCAACATGATTGGAGATAGCAAGACGCCAGAGGACCTATAAATAAGGTACCTAATGAATCCATACCACGGTGCTTACTTGATCTCTTCATAGAGAATAACTTACGTATCTACAGAGTACCTAAACACAAAACTCATCACATACTGTGCAGGATTACGAAAATGTTATAGTAATAATAAGAATCTAATAATACCAGCAACTTCAAAACTTGTCAGTAAGTGGCTCGCTCACTGAGGACATACTGATTCTGTTCTTTGCTTACTATTTTCTATAAACAATAACCAGGATACCCAGTAATATCTATGCTACTGATCAGATTAGATAGTATTGAAAACATAATTTTTTTTGGTTATGGTAAAAGTTCCCAAAGTCACCGACAACACATCCATATCATTACAAAAAAAAATATATATATATTTAGTCTACCACTTTGAGTATCTCAAGATCAGTTATCCACTCATACAATAAACTGAACAAGCACTATGACATGGACTTCAATAAATATTCAAATTATTCACCATTACCTACATCAGCACTAATATTGCCATCTCGAGTAATAAATTCTGTATAAAGACTAATCTTAAACAAAACCTTAATTATTATAATTTATGATAGTATGTTATGATTATAAGTATGTATATGATAAGCAATCTTCTTCCGTTCAAGTGTATCAACTCAAAACTAACTTTGGTTTAACTCGGTCAACGACAAAACAACTTTACAGTTATCTTACAGATCATGAATCTTAAAACCTATCCATTATGGATATTGTTTAATCAACTACCTTCCTAAATAAACTTGTATTACCTACACATTCAAACCAATCACTTGAGTTAATTTACAACATTATTAAGCGCTTATTACCATTATAGTTGTACCAGTATATAGATGTTGCCAGGCAAATGATCATCAATGATTTTCAAACTGCTATCCTTATCCTGAAAGGCTGTAGGTGCCTACTATGTATTCAATAACCATTCAAAAGAAATAAAATAAACTAAATTTACATGTTTAAGAGAGTTTATTATGCTAATAATAATGAAAAAGCTGTCTATAATTAATAGCCTCATGCATTGTGATGGAGGTATGTATGTACCTACTATCTCAGATAACTCTATCCATAGCATTACCAAAGCATTAACTATGATTTTTGGTTAACCAAGAATAAAAAAAACATTGTAGGAACCTTAACCTCCGTAAATTATCTATGTTATCACTCACTTCTATGCTGAAAAAAATTTATAAAAAATAAAATAAAAAAAAGGTTAAGAATAACTACTTAGGTAGTATCAAAATATTATGTTAACCCCTACTAGTGCATATTATTTATATTAACCCTAAATTACGAATATTTATATCATCAATTAGCCACATTAACTCTGATTGTGCACAGCATTTTCATCCTTTAAGTATATGCTGCACATTATTTAATTAACCCTTTATGATCAATAATTGAATTTCTTAAATGTGCGCATAAATTTAAACTGTATAATAAGTAACTCCTAATCATGATCACATTTAATACTCAGACATAAAACACGATAGTAATTATATAAAAAAAAAAATATTCCTGTATAGATTATGCACCATTATAATATTATACAAATTACTGGTGTTTGGATACTTTCCATTGTTTTTATTTATACTTACTCGTACACCAAGCAAACAGACAAACAAAAATAAAAAATCCTACGAGTGAACTAGAACCACCTGTTCAGCTTAATTCATTGTTTCATAAACATTCGTTCACTCTCCCATTAATCACGAAATTTCGGAACCACTGCATATAAAATAAAAAAAAAGAATAAACTGCAGCTGAATCACTATTGTCCACCGCATAATATTTGAAATCCGACGGAATTGCAAGACAAAAGAATAAGGAAGATCAGAGATGGACAGCGCATATCGCGATAATAAAAGAGATAGAGATTATACATTTATTTCTCTCTGCTAAGGTCCTCGACATAATAGTGATGATATTTTGCTGAATGAGTAACTAAAACTATTGATAGTTAAAAACAAAATGAATTTGTACGTACATATTACACATTATAGTACATTATTTGATTTATTTATTTATTGAGGTATTTATTTATTCATGAACAAAAACCGCAGCTCTTAGAAATATATTTTTTGCCTATATATCACTAAGAACCAATAAAAGGATGTACATTATAATAATAATAATAAAAAAAACCGATCTGCCAAATGTACCTAGGTCATCCAGTTACCCTTACTAATTCACACCACATTACGGTTCGAAATTTAGATGGACTAAAATGTAATATCTACATTTTTAGTCCATAAGTAAACTTTATCAGCATAATATACAAATTAATTATATATACAAATTATTAATTAGTAGTAAGTAAAAGTAACGTACCTACCTAAATTAAAAGTATGTTAATGTTTAATTACACGTTAAAAGATGGTAAATATAATGATCAAGCTATGTAATTTGCCCATTAAAGGCGCATACTTTGTTTATTTACATGGACTATACTATATAACTACTATCTATAATTTGAACATCAAACAAAGACAAAAAAAAAAAAATTAAAAAAAAATAACACACTGACATAGGGAATTAAAAAAATAAAATATAAAAAAAAATAACAGATAAAAATAACACACTGACATAGGGAATTAATTCTAGTGTCAGAAATAAAAATTAAAAGAAGTAAAGTAGGTGTAGCTTAATAAAATAATAATATTAATTTAAATCAATTCGCTATTTGTCATAATTCTCGTCAATTGTAAAATACTAATAATAGGTAGTTGCTTAATAACTTAAATGATAAAAAAAAAAAAACTTTCATTACAATGACTTCAAAAGATAAATACTTTATAAAGCGCTACTCGTATCTGATTGAAATTGATCTGACAATTAAAAATATCACTCTTAAAAGTATAATCTATAAAATAAAAATAATAATTTAATATAATGTTAAAGCTTCTACAAAAGCTTCTACGAATCAAATGTCAGGTGAGTATTCACCATGTGGATATTTAGTTTTGTTAACCTGGCATAAAGTTGTTGCTGCATGTCTAGTCCTGGTCTGCAGTGTATTCAGGCAGCAATTTGGATGATAAATCTTGACAGCTGTATATACAATTATATACCAAAGACTTTTCATGTCTGCCATAACTCCTCGGACTTCGAGGGTTGTTTAGACACGGTAAACACATGCTCATTGTATTGATGTCATTCATTATTAATCAAAGACTTTAAGTTTATCTTTAAATTTATAAATTTTATTTCTATTATACGACACTTTAATAGTTTCAACCATCGAAGGTTTGTCTAGTTTTATCATTTTCAGCGTATTGCCACACATTTGGCATAAAATTATAGATAAACATTATTATCACATTAAAACTAAGTCTAAGTGAGTACCTAACCTAACATTATCATTATCAGCGATTGAAACAAATATTACCTACAACCCTCCGTACCTTGATTGTCATCAAAATCCATTTAGCATCTACAGTTAAGAGGCGAACCTAACTAGAACTATGCCTAGATCTCAGTACTCACAAGATAAAAACAAAGATAGCTAAAATATATATATGTATATATGAAATGAAAGTAGGTACACTGCGTCGTACATGGTTTGGTTGATATCTCAGGAAACTTGCATTTTTGTTTTGATTCGTAGGATATTACTAATTATTTGGTTCTTTGAACCAGTCTGTTCATAAGTTATGTAGTTTTAGTGTAAATAAGCTGATTTTCGCGCTCACACAATCCAAAAACGTGTGCTCCGTCCCGCTCCCGTAAATGCGGAATTCTATGCCTAGCCGTTTCATAAAGTGGCACGCATTGCTCCCTCTTAACTTGCTTTGAATTCGTTCAAGGTTATTGTATGTATTTTATAAAGGCAGGGGTCCAAGCAACGGTGCAATACTCTAAAATATTCTTTACATTATTATTAGCTTAGAATTTATACACTACATTAGAAAAAGGACGACTTACCCTATAGATAAACCCAAGACTTTTATATAGTTTATTAATGAAGGCAGCTCTGTGTTCAAAGAACAGTCCTTTTGAGCCCATAATCACGACTAGGTTCCTTACCGAGAGTACTTTATTTAGTAACCAAGTTTTAATTAGGTAGTTAGACTCGATGAGACAAACTTTACTAATAAAAGAAATAATAAGAACATTAATGGATGTACCTAGTTTTTATTATTTTGAATTTGATACCTATCTAATTATGTGTTTCGTTCGACTAAGTAATTTTGAATTTGACTTGTGTAATCTATTTATTAAATGTTATCACTTAATAATTCAGTTAATTTATTTGACTAATTTAAACGTGTAACAATAATTTTAATACTTTATTTAACTTTTAGTCTTATACAAGTAACTAATGTAATTGGTTAGTCGCTCAATTAATAAATATAATACAAATAATAATTTAAGCACCAAAACGATCGACAACATAATTATTGCTCTAAACAACCATATCTTCCTGTAGTTTCATGCAGTCCATAAATAAATAAAAATGCCTAATAATAGATAGTTAATTACCTGCCTGAAAATCACTGTATCATCTGGAATCGTTAAAGTTGAACAGCATGCAATGTTTTTAGATCAACAATATGATTTTGACGAAATGAGATTACCACATAATTGCTAGATGATGGTTGCCATTCTACAAGAATGAAGTTTTTCTATTGAGTATTGGCTAAGTTTTGAGTACCTACCGGTTTTAGTGACTTCTTGGTATTATAAATCACGGGGGTAACCAAACTATGATCGGCTCCATAAAAATATAGACACATTTCTTATGAGAATCGATTACATCAATCAAAGTAGGTAGTTAAGATCTTAACTCAGCGGCCAGATGGTGGTACTTTCAATCTTTGAGGCAGCCGATGCTATCAGAAAAAAGAAAAAGAGCAGTACTATCCTTATAGTGCACTACGGGTGCAGCAGCAGCGAAAGGATTCAAGTAGGTACTGGGGGTCCAGATCCAAAAGAGACAGCTCTTAAGAAGTCATGCGGGTAACGAAGTTTGCCACTCAAAGCCTGGAACGCGCGTGAAAGCATTACTGCCAGGTCTTTATAAGTTTATAAACCTGTGATATACAGGTATCACAGAGATTTTCAGTCATAAATTTAAGAACACTGTGATCTACCATTAGGCGTTTAAATTTTACATTCAATTAAAATTTTACAATTAATAAAATTTAATAATAGTAAACCTAAAAAGTAAAGAATATATAGGTGAATTGAAAATAATGTATTTACAAATTCGATGTGAAGTACCTAACATGCAGATCACTACATAATAATTAAATATATTAAATCATTTATTTATTTTAAAAAATGTGGTTCTGGTCTTACTACATAATAAGTTTTCACATATTTCCCTATTCCATAAATATGAACTGCGCCAAAATAGTTATGCAAGCCGTAAAATATGTTAAGTATTTATTTAATCATTATAAGTTTGGATTTAAATTAAACAATGTTTATCACATTGCTCAAGGCTAGTTGCTAGATGCTTTATTAAACATTTTAGCACCATTAATAAAACACAAGAATTGTTTCCACGATAGCCACGAGTTGCAAATAGTTTTGTCGTCGCCTGTTGTCTTCAAAGTATGGTGAGCTCCCACGGCAGCGCAAAAACCGAAAGCATTAAATGTTCACGATGCCGTCGAAGTCACAACAAGAACGTGAGATAAATTACAAAAATTAGCACCACACCATTCTTAATGGGAGTTGCAAATCATCATTATAGCCTACATTAAAAAAAAACAGTACATCATCAAAAACACCCATAAAGGGTTTAATATAATTTACATAGAACAATAACAAAACAATATCATTACCTAATTACTTTAGATTTAAATAAAAGCAAAGATTTCAATAAGAATATCGGTAGCGACAAATCAAAATGGTGTCTGTCGGTCTCTTGCTCAGTGGTCGGACCGTCAGACTAGAACCATACCATAGAATAGACAATGCATTTGAGTGTGTTATGTACCAAGTGTACCTAATTAGCGACTGGTTGACGAACTTATCTATGCTCCAACATAATAAATTACAGTTATTACACATATAGCTATTAGTTGAAATATCTACTAATCGACTAGAAATGTAGTAACAAATGAAAAATATAATAAATATGTACTTATTTATATAACGAATTACATTACATTATCGACATGGTTATCAAATACATGGGGTTGCTACTAATAGAACCCGATCCCGAGCACTAACTTGCACAGTCTGGCTGATGCGTGTTGATTTGAAATAATAAATATCACAGCAATAATTATAGCCAAACTCTTAATAAAAGGATCTTGCACGAAGATAACAATTTCAATTATTTTATTCAATAAGTGAAGGACGGTCATACAAACGAAAGAAATTAATCTGAATTAAATAATAAAATAAATACATACTTACATACATCTTAATACTGAAGATCCTCATAAGATCTCTTATCACAACACTGTCCTTGTGATGGTAAAGTAAGAAGCTGTATCAAAGAACCTTGTAAAGTCACAGCAATACTCAAAACAAACGATCGATATGGAGTACCGACTACTTCGAGGTTAAAAAAAACAACAGTAACAAAAGGGGATAATTTATAACTGGAAAAGTGAAAGTTAAAATGATAATAATATTTCATTGGGGCATGAGCGATGACCGAACGAAGTGATGATAGCTGATCCCAAATACACTATTAAAATATAATTATACTGTAAAGAACTAGCTCCAATAACAATTGCTTAAGTGAGCTTAATATACATCAAATTTCATTATATTGGAGTATACAGTATTGGTAAACAAAGTACCTGCTCATGTTATTTCTTTTCATAAATATATGTAAATCACTATTATATCACATTTACACTGTAATAATTAACAAGTGATTATCGTTATGAACACAATATTATATCCATTTTTCGCATTTTACCGCACTAAAAATAATAATGAGTAAAGTACTACACTGATATCTTATGTATACGCATGGATAGATCCTATTCCCACAATTTGTTGCAGAGGGAAAGGGAACCGATTCAATAATTGTTAATGGAGCGGCATCTAAGACCCCTTGAATTACTTGAAATAAATAAATGTGGGTCTTTATATAATATTTTTTAATATTTACAGATTCAAGTATTATGAGTTTGCCCGATTACGAGGACTCAAATACCTGTTTGTGAGTTTGCCCGATTACGAGGACTCAAAACAAAATAATGAGTTTGCCCGATTACGAGGACTCAAATATATTATCTGTTTGTGAGTTTGCCCGATTACGAGGACTCAAAACACAATAAATGAGTTTGCCCGATTACGAGGACTCAAATATATTATCTGTTTGTGAGTTTGCCCGATTACGAGGACTCAAAACACAATAATGAGTTTGCCCGATTACGAGGACTCAAATAACTGTTTGTGAGTTTGCCCGATTACGAGGACTCAAAACAGAATAATGGACTCAAATGGTGGTAACATTTACAGTTTATAATTTTACTATTTAATCACTCTGTCATCTCAATTATGAGATAATGAGAATTTACAATTTGAATTCTTCAGATAATCTGAAGTTATAATAATATCTACTCTAAATAATTATTTCATCATATTTATTATACCTGTATACTATTCATAACATGTTATAAATAATTATTGTTTTTACAACTCTACTAACGTTTTCTTGTTCTCTTTCACGCAGATGCTGTTATCATTTTGAAGTCTCTGATCGCCTGCTGAGCTCTCCATTGCCATTGCGTCAAGATAATTACCCACTTTTGTTATATTTTAACCTTACAATTTCTTTTTTTTTATTCCGAGAGTAAGAAGAAATTGTGTAATGGTTTAAAAAAAAAAAACATGTATGAGGACATACAACATAAATATCTAATGGCCGGATCGGACTGGGGACATTCCGGATCGGACTGAGTGCATTCCGGATTGTACCGAGTACATTCCGGATCGGACTGCGGACATTCCGTACTCAGGACAGCCGACTATTAGCATCATTAAATACCTCTACCAAATATTTCCTTGCAAATAATAAGTGAAACGATCCGAAATGTCACTGTCAATGATAGAGACAGGGACTAAAAGAAAAAGAAGTTGAAGAGGATAGATGAGATGGGGGGATTTTTTGGAATTGATTAGCAGGAACTAGGAAAAGAGAATTTATATTGTAAAACACAGGAAAATTATGATAAAAGCCAATGTTCTTCGATAAACAGATTATCATTAAAGTAATGTATTGCTTGAGATTGATGTTTGAACTGATTTGATAACACGAGGTAATGGATAATAATCACGTTTAAGCTTAGGGTTTATGGTGATTTTATAGTCCCCACAAATACGGATGTCACCGTTTTGTTTGACCACGGGTACAATCGGGGTTCCATAATCGGAATAGTCTACTCGATAGATAGTGCCGTCCGATTCTAGACGTGCTATGCTAACTCGCGCTCGACTCGTGCGCGCAGTGCCAGAGGCATCGGCCTAGCCCGAACGTAAACCGGTTCTGTGTCCAACAGCTGTAGTCGTATGGTTCGCTTGCAAGTACCTAGCTTATCACTAAATACTTCGGGAAATTCTTTACACAATTGGTTAACAAATTTGTCGTCAACAATTTGATTGAGATTTATCTGTGTTATTTTTAAAGCGCGCATCCACTCTCTTCCTAACAAAGGACGCGCTCCACCGTTTATAATGTACAATCGTAAAGATTTAACTTTAATTTCGCCTAAACAGACATCTACTTCAATGTAACCAAGTGCATGCATTTGTGAACCCGAATAACAGCGCAAAATAAGATTGTCCGAATTAATCTTTTTATTTGGGAATAAGCTTCTGTACGTTTCCTCGCTAATCGCTGAAATACGACTGCCCGTGTCCATTTCACACTTCACAACAATGTTATCGATAGACAAATTGATATAATAAGGATGGTTACCTTTAGAAGCCACTTGAATGTTGAACAAACCGTCGTCGTCATCCGAATCCACATCACTCACATAATTTATGCCGACCGCCACTACCGCGCACTTGTTTACACATCACTTTCAAGTGTCCTTTTTTATTGCACATATCACAGGTATAATTTTTGAACCTGCACCTTTCCGCTGCGTGCGCCTTACCACAGCGCCAGCAAGCCCGCGCGCGCGAGCTCGCGGCCTCGCCTTCGCCGCCTGCTCCTGCGCCGCCGCCGCCGCCGCCGCCGTCACCGCCGAACGTTCGCGAGGCCTCCGACGCGGGCCGCGCGCGCTGCCCGGCACGCCCGCCGCCGCCGCCTCCGCCGCCGCCGCGCGCATAATGCAGACCCTCGCCTGCTCCAGCACGCGCAGCACTCGGCGCGTCCACCGCCGCTGTCGATCCGCTCACCTCCGCATGCTTTTCCGCCGCCTCCAAAGCCAGTGCCAGCTCGACCGCTTCTTTGTAACTGATCTTTTTCTCTGCGAAGATTCTCGATCGCATTGCGTCGTTTGTCAGCCCCGATACGAACTGATCTCGCAGGTTTTCTTCGAGCGTCGAGCACGAATTGCACTTGCCAAAATTACACGTGGCCGCAAGGTGTTTCAATGCCTGTAGGTACTCGGAAAGGGGCTCGCCAGTGCGCTGACGTCGCAACCGAAACACATGTCGCTCAGCGATTTCGGAACGCTGTGGTTCTAAATGTTCCGTCACTAATTTCACTAAATCGTCGTAACTCTTATCTTCAGGGAAACTAGGCGAACACAGATCACACATCAACGCATAAGTTTCTTCCCCCACAACCGTAATGAGCATAGGCACTTTCAACTTGTCATCGATATTGTTTAGCGTGATATATTGATTTACGCGACGAATGTACGCTGGCCACTGCTTGGAATTGAGGTGAAAGGGTTCTATTTTGCCGATAGGCATTTTTACAATGCAGTTTAATCGAATGTTCACTGTTTTTTCTCGAAAAATCCGCAATCGTCGCCAATGAGACGTCAATGAAAGCCGGAGTAAGCCATAGACTGGTTTTATTCAAAAGAATTAGCCGCTACCCGCCACCTTATAATAAATAGGCGTTGACGGGTCGTCACAGTACCTAGTAGGTACTTACCTTGCTGTGCCCTAGCCGGGTCCATAATTTGAGACTGATTAACTTTAGTAACTTGTGTACAATATGGTCGCAATAAAAAAATTGAATTTGAATTACCTACCTAGGTAGGTATGAACAAACTTCCAAAACTTAGTATAGCTAGTACTTATCTAGGTAGGTAGATTTAAAAGAGGTTCGGTCGGATGATTGAACATGGTTTTTTACTGATAGACCCATAGCTTAACCCGTTCATGGCCCAAGACGCAGACGAGACTCTCGATCATGGTGTGGCGGCGGCGCGCCCCTGCGGGTCGCACCGCCGAGGCTGGGCAGTGCATGCGTTAACCGACACGGTGTTCAGGGGTCGATGGGCGTAGGCGTAAGCTTAGGCGTAGGCTTAGGCTTAGACACCTTTCCCTACGACGACCCTACCTATGATAGGTCCAGTGGGCCTGTGAGAATTAAGTGAAATAATTTCAAGGTACTTATATCTATCTACTATCTATACCTTAACCTCAACAGCCGGTATTCGTCCACTACTGGACGCAGGCCTGATAAGCGCCTTATTGACTTTTATCACATGGGAGTAAGTA
The DNA here is from genome assembly GCA_963564075.1 of Eupithecia subfuscata. Classification (NCBI taxonomy): domain Eukaryota; kingdom Metazoa; phylum Arthropoda; class Insecta; order Lepidoptera; family Geometridae; genus Eupithecia; species Eupithecia subfuscata. The sequence goes on from OY751105.1 coordinate 4,475,428, forward strand.
ATGCCCATAATAACCACGCTGGGCATCCGGGTTGGGGATTGCAGTTCTCTGGTAGAATTGTTCTGCAGGGGGCGCTGCTACCCGCCCCGGTGGATATACAATACAATACAAAAATGCTTTATTGTACACCATAAAAATAACATAACACGGAGACATTACACGAGACAAGTACAATGGGCGGCCTTATCGCTTAGAAGCGATCTCTTCCAGGCAACCTTTGGATGGAAAGAATTATTTGAATTTAAGAAAGGCAGGGGGTGTACCGAAGACTATGTAAAAAAAAAATATATATATACATTCCATTATGAATACAAAATAGAAACAAATAATAAACAAATATAAATAATGCAAATATATATGTGTATATATATAAATAAAAATAATTATTAGACTACTTATATACATAAATAAATAAATAGTATGTACCAAGATTCACTTTTTTGCCAGGAAAAACTCCTTAACACGAGCTTTGAAAACTGGTAAAGATACAGCTTTTCTAATAGACTCTGGCAGTGCATTCCACAACCTTATGGCCTGGATGGAGAAGGATTTGTCGTAGAAATTGGTTTTGTGAGGTGGCATATTCAAAACCAAATTTTCTGACGACCGGAGGACACGGGAGGGATGAGGATGAGAATTGTGGAGGAGTTCAATGCGCTCCTTTAAGTAGAAGGGAGTGACAGGGTTAAAGAGAATGTTATAAAGAAGAGAAAGGATATGGGATTGTCGGCGAAGACGGACAGGAAGCCATTTCAGTTTTGTGCGGAACTCCGAAATATGATCAAATTTACGAAGACCAAACACAAAACGTATACATACGTTTTGGAGGCGTTCAACCTTATTAAGCTGCTCCTCGGTTAAGTCAAGGTAGCAGACATCAGCGTAATCAAGAATGGGAAGCAAGAGAGATTGAGCGAGCACAATTTTAGTGGCCGTGGGCAAGAAGTTACGGAGTCTTCTCAATGAAGCAGCGGAGGCAAATATCTTGCGACTCACCGCATCCATTTGAGGGACCCAAGACATGTCACTATCCATGAAGATTCCCAGGTTTTTAACGCTTCTGCTAAAAGGAACTAAAACGCTATTAAATTCGATTTTAGGTAGGGTAGACCAGTCAATTTTAGCAGAAGTGCGCGAGCTACCTATGATTATGGCCTGGGTTTTGCTCGGGTTAACCTGGAGACCGTAGGCCTCGCTCCAATCACGGATACTGATAAGATCGGCATTCGTGCGGTGAATCGCGCTGGCCAGGTCTTGCAGTGGAGCTTGGGTGTAAATTTGAAGATCGTCTGCATAGAGATGGTAGGAAGAAGTCAATTTAAGAGAGATTGAATTAATAAACAATGCAAATAAAAGTGGTGATAACACGCCGCCTTGCGGGACACCAGCGGAGATGTTGCACCAAGACGAGAAAGAGTCATCAGTACGAATCCGCTGCCGGCGCCCCTGCAGATAACTGCGAAACCAGCCGATCGCCGATGGAGATATGTTAATAGAGCGCATTATACTAAGGAGGATTTCGAAATCAACAGTGTTGAAAGCATTGCTGAAGTCAAGTAGTGTAAGAACGGTTAGATGCCCGTTTTCCATTCCCGATCTGATATCATCAGTGATCTTAACAAGAGTAGTAACAGTACTGTGACCGGGACGGAAACCGGACTGGAAGGGATTAAGGAGGTTATGAGAAGAGATAAAGGTACTGAGTTGGCCATGAACAAGGCGTTCAAGGACCTTGGAAAGGAAAGGAAGAATAGATATGGGCCGAAAATCCGAAAACGAAGACGGCTTGGGTTTTTTAGGAAGAGGAATAATATTAGCTTCCTTCCACACCGTCGGGACGGTTTCGGAGGCAATAGAAAAGTTAAGTAAGTGACTTATCACAGGCAATATCTCCTCAATAATAGGAATGATCATGTTACGACCGATATTGTCACCTCCCATGGCACTAGAGGAAATGGACAGAACGCTCTTTTTAACATCACATGCGGCGAATGGACTAAAACTAAACGAAGGATAGTCAGGAATAGGCAAGGAAGCAAGATAATTAATAGTACTCGTTTTGACATTAGTATCCATGTTGGATGTCGACGAAAAATGAATGTTAAGTGAATCAATATTAAAATTAGAAGTACACGCCTCTTGGCGTGCCTTGCCAATTCCCAAAGTTCTTAAAAATTTCCAGGCTTTGGCTGGGTCAACATTTGAGAGTGAAGAGTGAATATGGCGGCGTTGAGCATCCCTACACATCCTATTGCAGCGATTTCTGGCGATATGATACCTTTCTTTGTTTATGTCGTTAGCACATCGTTTGAATCTCGCTCTGGCAGCTGCCTTCTTGTGCATAAGGGACTTAATTTCATCCGTGATCCACGGAGCTGGCAACTGTTTTATTTTGACCAAGCGGATTGGTGCATGAACATCATACAAATTAGTTAGAGTAGAATTAAAGGCTGACAGCTTATCTTCGATCGTATCAACCGCCATCACTGAACACCAGTCGACCTTAGATGTATCCGATCTAAGCTTTTCCAGATTCATACCACTAAAATTGCGCTGAAGAAGTGTTTTTTGTATATGTTTAGGTGGGCGAAGTTTATAGGAGAGAAAGATGAGATCATGATAGGAGAAGGCATCGGCTGAGCATTGACCGTGCTTAGCAACATGCTGTAAGGATGAAGTGAAGATTAAGTCAAGAAGAGATGGGGTAAGATTAGGAGAGTGGTGAGTCGTACCAAGAGGAAGAATATGCAAGTTGCAGGACTGAACTACTGAGTTAAGGGCGGATGAACGCGAGTCTTGTTTGACTAGGCAAGTGTTAAAGTCCCCCATAATAATAGTGTGATTATAAATAGGTGTGAGATTTTCCAGAAGTTTTTCAAAAGATGTGAAGTAATTTATACGAAGAGAAGGGCTGTAGTAGACGCCGAGAAGAATTTTAGTATGAGAGAGGCAGATCTCAATAAAAAGATGTTCGCCAGCATTTGCTAGAGGAGGCTGTGCAGACATGCTTACGATTGAGAAGGGAATATGTGAGCGTAAGAAGATGGCTACACCACCCCCACGACTACCCGTGCGGTCATTACGTATGAGAGTGAAACCAGGCAAAGAAAAAAGGGAAGAAGGAAGAGAAGGCTTAAGCCAGGATTCGTTTTTCGTTTTCGTTATATACATACCTACGTACCTTAGTCGCCACTTACGTACAACACCCGCGGGAAGACCACAGTTGATGTACATCTGTCGGGAAGAGTTTGGGTGGTGCAAATTCTAAGCCGGCACCACACATGTCATTTAGTCGGCACCATACCTACTACCTAATACCTATACCAAGGTAATATTATCCCAATATTACCGTGCCTATACCTACTAAGTAGGTAAAAAAATTATTTTCTACATAGAAAGTACCTACGGTACGGAGGTACGGAGCTGGAAGGCAAAAAAGTTATCTCAATATCCAAGCACGACTAAATTTTAATCAACAGCCTTCAATACCACCTGCGGGAACTAATCAAATCACTCTAAAGACTCAACCTTCCAGGCTTCGCCTCTCGACTTTACAGTTCAGGAGATGGAGGGGACTTTATTACATCACTATGTACCTACTTTATTAACTGACCTGCCCCGCTACCCGTGAGTTCACTCACTTAGTACCTACCTACCTGGGAAAAACCTAGACTTAGTCAGTCAGGGAAAACGTAAATAGCTTCATTATCCCTGTGTATTACCAATAGTAGATATTATTTTCTAAATCTGACCGGAAGTATCAGGCTAACCTTATCAACACAAACACACCAAGAAACAAACTCACAAACATTAGGTTTCTCTTAAATTATGACTAGTTTATACCCGCGGTTTCGCACGCGTTTTGTCTATGGAACCGTTTATAGGTGATTTCTATCCTTGGGAACGGACTAATTTTATAAAAAGTAGCCTATGTTTGATTCCAGGATTAGAATTGCCTGTTTGCAAAATTTCAGCCCGATCCGTTCTGTAGTTTTGGCGTGAAGAGGTAACAAATATCCATCCAATATTAGGGTGATGTGATTATTATTAGTACCTAGGCATAGAAAGCATAGATATCAACCTAATTTAAACTATCATGGTTGATTTTAATGCAACGCACAAACATACAAACATACACTACATACACCTAGTGCTTGAAGAAATGGGACGGAGTTATTCAATTTTCAAAGATTGAATAAATCAGTATTTAGTTTTTTTTCTCGGAAGTTAAGGCTACATAACCGAAGCATTTTGAACAAAATATAGGCTAGTAAGGGTTTGCATTTACACAGTAGCAAAAATGTTTTGGTAAGCACAACCCTTATTAAGGATAAGGACTCTGTGGTGTACCTAGCGTAAATGGTAAAGTATAATAGGTATAGAGGCTACAGTGCAGCCTTAAATTTTGAATTTAATTTTGAATGAATTGATTGTCTATATACCTAGTAGCAGAGACCATAAACCATGATAATGATGTTAATCATGAGTCACAAGCTCCAACCGCTCAGGATTAAGCAGGAAATCTTTAGCAGTATTCGAGTTTAAGAGACGTTTAGAGGATTCGACTTTAATAAACATGAATGTGGACGTATTCAGGGTTCCAGTTTCAAGGGATTTTATTCACTTTTATCTTATAATTTACTGGAGTTGCGACTTGAAATGACTTGACGTTAATCTGTTGGGCCCTCATTTTCATAGTTTTTCAGGTAATCTGACAGTCCGGCGTTAAAATTACAAAATAACACCAATCAAACAGTCTACGCAGGCTACCTTGCTGTGCTAAGTTTGTGTTTGTATGTTAATATTTGTGTATGTAGTGTTGCTTTGTATTTGTATTTGTATTTCTAACGGAACTTATTAAGGTACCATCTTTATACTTTAGAATATTTTAAGGTGTACTATGTACTTACTATTTAACGTGTAATGCTATTTTTTACCAATAAATGGACCATTGAACTCCATTAAAATATTAATTATTAAGGCTCCCCTTGGAGTCGAGACCCTAGGTCCGTGGGGTACCGAGGCTCTTCGGGTTTTCAAAAAACTATCTGAGCGTCTGGTCGAAGCGACGCGTGACCCGAGAGCTGGTGAATATCTGGCACAGCGTATCAGCATTGCCATACAGCGTGGCAATGCAGCCAGCGTCTTGGGGACGCTTCCGACTGGTGTTGATATGGATCAGTTGAGCTATCTGTAGACTGTTTGCAACAGTCGGCAATTGTTTCAATTGTAAATACTAGTATAATTTTCTTTGTGAATAAATGTCCTGTTTTTAGGGTCCCATTAATTGGAGCCCCCTTAGAATTAATCTTAAGCCCCCATCTTTCCTTGGCTACGTTCATTTCTGTGGTGAATTAAATCAAGACTCCAAAAACGTGAGCGGTGGGACTAATGGATCAAAGCGGATACGGAAGTGGTTGACGTTTCGCTTTAGAAATGCCTTTAGCATTTTGAATGTATGCAGCCGAAATAATTCTTATCTATCAGGTATTCATGGCAGGTGCTGCTTTTACTTGGTTTATTGAGCAGATTATTTGAGTCAATTTGTCACTTATACCACAGCCTACAAATTCATATATTGTATTTATGTTTTACTGGTTTCTGCCCGAGGCTTTGCTTGTTTCTATGGAAACGTTTGTAACTGTGTAAAAAGTAGCCTATGTTTGATTCCAGGCTTAGAGCTACATGACTACATCTATGCAAAATTTCACCACGATCAGTTTGTTAGTCATGGCGTGACGAAGTAACAAACATCCATCTAAATATCTAAACATCCAAAATTTCGCGTTTATAATATTAGTGAGATTTATTATGTTTTTCTTATATCTACCAAGAAATGGCTGCCAGTACCAGATCATAACTGTTTGCTTTTTTAACATTCGGTAAACGGGGATTAATTTATCTTAGCTAACCTAATCAATCAATCAATCTGTCATAGAAACTTTTTACTGATAACCTTGAAAATAATTCCACAGCCTTGTTCTTACTGGCTGGCTTCAAAATAAAACGTTACAACCATGAAACCGTAATTATCAATTGGCGACCACATTTCTGATGCAGATAACCTTGAAATTTAAAAGTTGGAAATCTTAGCTTTGGGTAGGAAGGACATAGTTTGGAAATAATTTGATTGTTTTCTAAATCTAAGCCCCGACTTCAAATTCCTTAATAATTATATTAATTATACACAAGTATTGCGGGGGAAAACCTAATTCCGCAGGAGTAAATTTTTATACGACCAACTACCTAGGAATAATTTTCGATACAACAGCGAATGGCGTAACAATCAATATTTTTCCATAATAAACGAAGAAATCGGTAAATATATGTACCTATCAAAATATTATGTATTTAAAAAAACATTCCTGAAATCGGTTAGAAATAGGTAAATGGATAACTCACCGCCATTCAAATATACCTAGGTACCTACGTATTTAATAGGTACCTAGTGTAAAACCACAAAACTTAGATATCGTAGTAATGTACAAAGTGAACAAATAGTTAAGCAACATTGGCGGAACTTAAGGAAAATTCCCACGAAAATTTATTTTGTTCTACAGCAGTTTAGTTAATTCTTCTTCTCATTCGTAGCGTTCTTGGTAGAACGGTCGTGGTCGTCATGACAGTATTTTGTTGTATGGGCTGATATCGCTCCCCTCACGATATATCGCCATCTCTCCCTGTTGGTGGTCATTCATGCAGGGGGACACCTACGGCAGATCTTATCTGATCGGACTATCGGACCATCTCATAGGCGATCTACCCCTCGGTCTTTTACCTCCACCTTTCAATGCACGACTAGCCTTTCAATGGAGTCATTGTCCCCCCTCGATACGTGCCAGAAAAACTTCAAAATTCGAGATTGTACGTTTAGTTAATCACGAGTAGATAATGTCTTTGACAGTCTTTAATCTACATAATATGAAATCTTGTACAGTTGTACATTACTGACATAAACTTAATGTACCTATGTTGAATCTGAGATCTGAGTCAGTATTACGCAACTTGTGCTAATTGCTTTTCTACGATAATAGCAACATTAGCACTGATAGCCGCTTCAATTGCCATGTTTATTGGTTTAACTATCATTACCCGTGGCTTTACATGGTATTAAAATAATTATTAATACATATTATGTCCACTGTCCTTACGATCGTGCTTGGTTTACTGTGTTTGTTTCCTACGACTCATTTATGCTTGCGTATGTGTTTGTATTCGTTTTGTTGGCATGTAGGTTCTTACCTATTCAAATTGTTCGTATTACTGCATGTAAAAGGGTCCTAGCTATTCTTCTCAAATCTATGACAACTTAGGAAGTTAGGTCTTACATACCTTAGGTCAGTTAGGTCAGTTTTTAGGTTTAGGTCAGTTAGGTCAGGTTAGTTAGGTCTTACGTACCTCTACAGAAAAAATTTAAGTACTTAAGTATTTTTTTGCGTTCAAGTATTATTGTGCAGGGCATATTGAGTGAGTGAATGAATGAAAACATAGAGCGAGCGGCTACGGTAAACATTTTACCTCATCGAAATCAAAATTTTGGTTGGTATCTATAGATCCGATTTCCAAAAAATTAAATTCGGTAGGTAGGTTAGGCCTAGCTACTAAGGACCTACCTAGGCTACCTACAGACATAAGGTAATACCTTCCTAATTTTCTACCACCTCAGTGTGAAATAATTTAGAAATGGGATAAAAACCAGCAACGATTGTTTTAGTATAGGTAAGAAAACAAAGGCACAATTTCGAAGCATTGTAATGTAAACTATAACAAAGCCTGGCTGGATGTAGCAAACTGGAGCCAACTTTGTCACGGAACTTGCAACCACGGCTCCCTGTGGTTGCTTTCTCTGCGTATTGCATTTCCTATAGATTAGATAAGACTAACAAGAAAGTAGGTAGGTACACTACAAAGGTAACAAGCCTCCAAGGGTCATCCTCACCAGCCTATGATAGTCCACAGCTGGACATAGGAGTTATTATTTATTCTTATGACATAGGCCTCCCCTTATGAGCTCCATGGCGCCCTGTCTTGAGCTTGCCGCATCCAGCAGCTGCCTGCAGACTATCGCAGGTCATCATCCCACCTGGCCGAAAGTCTAGGTCCCCACCCCACTCAGGCACTCAAGAACACGTTTACCCCAGCGGTAGTCGGTTCTTCGCGTGAAATGGCCGGCCCAATGCCACTTCAGCTGGCAAATTTTTTTAGAGGTGGGTCGATAAATTTGGTTCTCTATCAGATGTATTCGTTATGAATCCTCTAAAGTATCCTTACTAATCCTAAAAATTACGGTGGGCGGTTGGATATTATCGATTTATATTATTTTGTGCCTTTTTATTTTTAATGTTTCAAGCCCTTAAATTTTGACAATTCAAAACGTACATTGTAAATGTTGTGTAAGACTCTAATGAGCACCCATTCTATAGGTACTATAATTTTCATTGTGTTTCCTTATAAAATGTCTTATTATGTGTTAGTATTGCCATATATAAATAAATAAATAAACCCTCTTCCTTTCGTTCTTTGGTACAAACAAAGTGTTTCAGTCCTAAGGTTTTTGTTATTAAATAAATAAATAATATTTCCAATTCTAAACTTATCTTCTAATTTCTTTTATTTTGTTTCATTCCTGTCCAGGATAAAGAAGAGAGAATTGGTGTTCACGGGTATTATTCTGCATCAAATGGACCTATGTTCTGCGAATTCCTTCGGAAAGTGCTAATTTTGTATGATTTGATTATAGAGTATTTTCATACGGTTATACTTTGCTCATGCTCTCGCTGAGTTCGTACTTAACCTACTAGGTACGGCGATATAATATCTACACTTATATTCTAAAGAGGAAAGATGTGTATTTTGTATGTTTGTAACGAATAAACTCAAAAACTACTGGACCGATTTCAAAAATTAATTCACCATTAGACTGCTACATTATCCCTGAGTAACATAGGCTATACATATGTTTAAAAAATATGGGTTATGGTGTCATTATAATGTATACGGGTGAAGGCCACAACAAAACAACGCATTGTTTCTCTTGTATTCCCAGAACAGATCAAGGGCCCAATTCTGTTAAACTAATGGCTTCAATAAAGCAATGGTCTCGTCACAGAATGACAAATTTTAGTCTACATAGTGGAGTGACGCGCGTCAAAAGTGTCAAGGTTGAACCATTCTATATATATGTCGTGGCCATATCCTAGAATTGATCACTTCATGATGTGACCGACCATTTCAAGAAATGGTAGAATTTCATGAAATGGAAAATACGCGCTGGCCATATCATGATGTAGTCAGGCCAGATCAATGAATAATCAGCGTTTAACGATATGAAAAGCTAAACGCACGGCTACTTCATAATGAGGTCAAACAATATCATAAAATAGTTACATTATCCACCGTTAGAGGCGCTGATATTGTTTTGTTTTTGACATCTGTGGTTTTTGAGTGTTTGTTTGTTTCTGTTCTGTGATGCATCATGTCGGCGGACAATTATTTAGTTAAAAAAGCGAATAATAATGTGCAAAAGACAAAAATGAAGTAAGGATCCGTTACGATAAAAAACTACAGGAATTTTATAAAAGTCACTCGAAAAACGAGCATAACGTCTAAACTGAAAGCCAACTGAATTAAGCAATTTTTAAATATAAAGTTCCTTCCTAATTCGAATTTTTCATTAAACCTTTTCATCATCATCATCATCAGCCTATATTAGTCCACTGCTGGACATAGTCCTCCCGTAATGAGCGCCATAGCCTTAAACCTTTTGATGTCATGGAAACCCTACATAAATGATATGGCCAAACGTTGATGGAAATATCATTAAACGTTGATGCTTAAACGATATAGTCAGTTTTAGCTGGCCATGTCATTAAATTCTACCATTTCATGAAATGGTCGGTCACATCATGAAGTGATCAATTCTAGGATATGGCCACGACATATATATCATTCTATATCTCCGTGCAAATACTCGCACTAGGTATTTAAGAGTTTTTTTTTTAAATAAAAGCCTTTATTCACAAAGAAAATTATACTAGTATTTACAATTGCAACAATTGAGCTAACTGCAGACTGCTGCAAACAATCTAAAGGTAGCTCAACTGATCCATATCAATACCAGTCGGAAGCGTCCCTAAGACGCTGGCTGCATTGCCACGCTGTATGGCAATGCTGATGCGCTGTGTGTGCCAGATACTCACCAGCTCTCGGATCAAGCGTCGCCTCGACCAGACGCTCAGACAATTTTTTAAAAACCCGAAGAGCCTCGGTACACCACGGACATAGGGTCTCGAGTCCAAGGGGAGCAAATGTGTAGGCTGCTTAATTGCGTTTCATACATATTTCAGAATATTAATCTGTGATTTAAAGTCAAGATTCTGTCTGATACCATTGTCATAGTAAAGGGATTGATTAGCAGAATTGGGCTCCTGTAGGTTAGTCAGATGATACCTCTACACGGAACAGGGAAATTAGAGTCAGATTTTTCTTAAAAAATATGTCGATACCAGAAGCGTGTGTTACCGAATGATTTTCCCAGTGATTGCCCAATTTGAATGTCAAAACGCGATACGAACGTTTTCGCGATGGGAAAAGTTTCTTGGGAGCGCGCAATTTAGTTTCAAGTTCTGAAATTTAATTTTGAACTGCGTGTACAGGAACGGGATGCGAAACTGAAGTATTGAAACGGATTGAACTGTCGTTCATTACCTTGGATGAAGGTAAAAAACCCAAAGATATACGTAATGTAGTCATAGGATCTTTGAAAAAACCAAAGAATTAAGCACCAATATTTTGCAACGTTGTAGGTAAAGATAAGAAGGGACTTATCTTTTCCCTGTATTTTTATTGGTGTGCAATTAGGATAATATAGAGAGCATTTATTTAGCACATAGAAAATTAGAATCACACTAATCACATCACACTAATATTATAAATGCGAAAGTTTGGATGGATATATAGATGGATGGATGTTTATTACTTCTTCACGCTAAAACTACAGAACGAATCGGGCTGAAATTTTGCATACAGGTAATTCTAGGCCTGGAATAAAACATAGATTACTTTTTATCCCATAAATCAGTCCCCATGGGAAAGAAATAACCTTAAATCGCTTCCATAGAAACAACGCGTGCGAAGCCGCGGGCAGATACTAGTATTATAAATGCGAAAGTTTGGATTTCACGCCAAAACTACTGAACGGATCAGGCTGAAATTTTGCATACAGACAAGTCTAACCCTGGAATCAAACATAGGCGACTTTTTATTTCATAAGTCAGTTCCCATGGGATAGAAATAACCTCAAAACGAAACAACGCATGCGAAGCCGCGGGCAGAAGCTAGTAATAGAATAAAACAATTACATCGTATTTATACTTTAATTAATAATAATAATATTCATGTTGATGACACATTTTATAATAATTGTGTACCTACCTGCTTACCTACCTATCTAATAATTATGTGTACCTTAATACTCTTATGTTCTTCTGTTACTTTTCCTGTGCTGTTTGTGTGTGTACCCAATAAAAAATCTATTTATCTATCTACTTAAGTAAGTACATCTATTTAATAAAAATCTGTGCCGTCACCAGAAGGCAGAGGGCTCAGGATGCTGGCGGCATTGCCACGTTGAATGGCAATGCTAATTCTTTGACCGAAATAGAAGCATTCCGATCATCTGAGGACTCGATGAGAAGTTCGTTTTTCGTAGTAAGTTTTCCTATTTTATTTGTATTTTTATCTGTTGGTTTTCAAAATTTTGTTTAACGTTGTATTTTGTTTATATGAATAGATTATCCTTAACGCCAGCAAAATGGCTCTGACGGAAGACCAGCGTTGGTTGCTAGCTTGCTAGCAACCAACCCATGCTGAGGCAGAAGCCATTTTGTGCCTTCGGGCTTACATTTATACCTAAGTATTTTTATTTTGTTTTATACGTTTTGTTTTAAGGTTGTAAGTCTGATTGCACAAATAAATCTATTTTATTCTTATTATTCTATTCTTATTCTTAAGTTTTGTAAGATCTGTAAGATTATATAAAAAAATCCCAAAAATATTTAGGAAGTTCCAAAGATTTCCTACTCGTTGGTCACTTGACCTCGTGCGTGACGCAATTGGTAGCGCTCATCCATACTTATGGAAGGTTGCGGGTTCAAACCCCTTCGAAGTCGATTTTGGGATATTATTTAATTTCTTGGGATCATCTTAGAAATTACCCTGAGTGTGAGGGCTTACGCACTAAAATAATAGAAACCTTAGAGATAATGTTTTATTGTAAACAAGCGATCTTTTCACTCAAAAGCAGTTTGGTGCATCATCATTATTTATTTTATTTTTATTACTATAATGCTCACAATTTTAAAAGTACACAAATGGTGGGCATAATGCCGATGGCATTTTCTTCGTGCTTACCACACAAGGTCAACAACGACAAAAACGCGTGCTTAAACTTATACTTAAACTTAGCTATGCTATAAATTAAGTATACAGCAGAAAAAACAATCTAATAAAATGTCTACTGTGAGATTAAGTAGTTAAATCAAAATTTGTAGTTTAAGAGGTATATTCTTGTAGCGAAATGTCGGTTATCTAACTAAAAGACGGGTAAAGAATCTTGATAAAATGCTCACGTGTCAGCTTATAGAAACAATCTTTTGTTTCAAATTAATTATCATGATCATCATCTGCCTAAGCAAGTCTACATCTCAACATAAACTCATGACATAATGAGCGCCATAGCGACAGGACAGCTGAAGACAGGGGTCTTTATCTTCCTAGAATTGCCAGGTGTCTTAAATATTCCCTTCATCATCCCACTTGGCCGGAAGACGTCAGGATTGTGGACTACGTTTGCTGACGGGGCATAATAATGCCAATATTAAGTACCTATCTATTAAATACTGGTAGAAGGCGTAGAAAGAATGCAAGCCGACATAACATCCTTCTTCATGGCAAACCTGATGGCCGAAGACTCCTTAGATAATCGGAAGTCAGAGGGCTCGATTGAATCCAATAAGACCTAAAGGTAATTGGAGAGACCGGCAGGCAGAAAAAAGCCCTAAGATCAAATGGAGAAATTTACTCGACCAGAACAAGACTTACCTATAATAATTAAGTATATGACTTACCGATAATAATAAAAAGTTAACAACTGTCTTGAATGAACTTTTGGAATAAGCCCATGAGTCATCTGTGACTCATTTGTTGATGCAATTGGGATTTTTTTTAATCAGTCAATACGAGTCAAAAAACAAGTAGATAATAATAATGAAAACAATAATTTTCGTGAAATATTTCTTTTTTTCAGATAATGTGAATGTTATTTATCCTAACAGAAAATAAAAAATGATGGACGTGGGGTAGTTTATATTTCATTGTATGCGGACAGATAAGTTGTAAGTACCATACCACACCTTCATGGGAATTTCTAAAACTTTACCAAGGTAGTAGCTAGGTTTAACTACTTACTACCTAAATATCCTAAAACCTAACAGCCAGCAGACTGCCCACGAACAGCGCAAAGAGCCGAAATTAATACGAATTTATGGGCGTTTATGCGTTTATGTTTGAATACATAATTAATTAACTGTTTCCTGGTGTTGCCAGCTTTAAAAGTTTTAGCTGGAATTTAGGAAAATAAATATTATAAGCGCGTTGAGTATTATACTTACTTATTTGGATTGATCGTCTGTGATCGATAAACCCTTGGCTAACAATTGTTGACTGACCAGTAATTTGGTTGAAATTTTTCATATATCTTCCCATTCAGAACAAGTCAATATAATATTCTTTGTCCGCTTAAATTACTTCAACACTTAGGTGGTTAATAACAAAATAAATGCTTTATAGCATAAACCGTACCTACATGGCACTTAAGTAGGGCTCTCACTAAAATATATAAGCTATTCTGAAATTAGCTTGTGGTTTTGTAGGGAGTGGTACAGCAAGAGAGTTGGCAATACTGTCATTCATTGTGTACATTGTATTCAAAACAGTAATTATAGCCGGTTCTATGTAAGTAAATAAATCCTGATGAATTCGTGATAGGCAGACCTATTTTGAAAGTTTTGAATAGAGTCGGTAGGCCGGCATACTTAGGTTTAGGTACCTACCTACTTATAATCATAACATAAATCATTTGTTCATTAACTATAGACAATTGTGTACACATTTACCTAATGCACGATGTAAGGTTTGCAACTCCACATTCCGTAGATCTACCGACATCTTTGTCATGTAACCCCGTTTGTTTTTTTGTTCAGTCCTTACTGTGCTACTGCTGGGCAAAAGCCTCTCTATTCTCTTTCCACTCCTCGAGATTTAATGCTGTCACAGGCCGTGTAACCCGTTGCCTGCAAACAAATGATCGGAAGGATTATTCAGAAACTCGTGTTTCCGAGTTTTCGACACGGAACTTGACACGGATTCAGGCGAAATTCAAATATTATAGCGATTTTTAATATTTTATTAAGGAATAACGCGATTTTTATGGAATAAAACTAAGTACCAGAAAAGAAGTTTCCCAGAATACGTAGACCATTTTCTATGAACCCGTGTTAAAATAAAGTATATTATACAGGATGGACCAAACAGTGTCGTCACCATAACTCGAAAAGTATGAAAAATCGGGGAACAAACTGGGGTATTTTCGGGTATCCCCGGGGGTGAGGCATTCATTTTTTTATGACTTCACTGTTTGGTCCATTCTGTATAATGTACTTATTGGAGTTTTTTGTAATATTATGTTGATTTTTAGTAGGTAGGTGTATAGTCTATGACATATATAATTAATTGCTTGAAAAGTTGCACTAAGCTAAGTACATATTTATATTCCTTGAGAACACAGAAGGTATTAAACCCGCTAAAATATTTTAAGTTCGCCCGAATCTCTGTGAGTATTCGTGTCGAAGAATTTGAATTGGAGTTTCTGGTTAGCCCTGCTCTACATCTGTAACATTAAAAAACCCACTCTAACTAGTTCCCCAAACGACACAAATTAAAATGACCAGAAACCTAGTTAAAACTTACCGTCAAATCGAATCAGCACCCGTCCGACAAGTCGTCACAACTAACTTCATTTCAGAACAACTATGAATTCCGACTACAAATTACTGAATTAGGTAGGTACCCCAACTCTAAAGCTGGGTACAGACCGGTGTTGCGGGGTGTAATGTACCATCGCAGCGAGCATGATAATGTTACGCCGCACCGCCCCGCGTCGCCGTGTATGCTAAAATCCGCCTCGTTGCTCGTTGCAATGCAACACAATAAATAAATACTATTTATTTATTGTGGTTGCGAGCACCTTCTTTCCCTGGACCGCGATCACCGCATAGTAAGGCTGTATCCCCAGTAGGCAAACTGTTAGCGGCCACTAAACTGAGACAGTCGGCGCACGTAACGCTGCAAGTGAGCGCAAAACTAGCAAACTGTGGACACTCCATTTCAGATATATGGAAGGGCGTACTGAACCGATACGCCGCAAATACAGTTGGTCGCTAACAGTTTGCCTACTGGGGACACAGCCTAAGTGTAGTTAACGAATAACCGCGTCCAGACCGGCTGAGCGCCGCTCGCGAGCCACGCTCAGACTTCCTGCTCGCGACCCGTAGCACCCGAGCTAATTTGTGAAAAGTTCCGAGCCGGGCTCGCAAGCCAAGGTGAGCCGGTTTGAGCATTCAGATTCACTGGCTCGCGAGTGTCGTTACGTCCGTCCACACCGGGCGAGCAGCTCAGACTGAGCCGCCTTCGAGCATCGGCAAAAACCGACAACGCATGGCTCGGGGCCGAGCGGCGCTCAGCCGAGCCAACGTGTGCCCGAGGAAGCCCGAGCGCCGTCCACACCGGCCGAACTATTGGGTCGCGAGCGGAACTCGCGAGCCGCGCTCAGCCGGTCTGAACGCGGCTATTGGAATTCGGCTCAAGCGTTAGCAGTTGAAACGTTAGGGTGCGCGTTCGAAGGCTGGCATCGGACAATCCGCACTGGACCCATCAATGGTTTGCCATACAAGACCCGCACCGCACGGAGCGGACTGTCGGCAATGCCAGCGAGGATTCTTGAAGGCAACTTTTCCGTTTAGTCCGTAAGACGTCATTCGGATTGCGATCAGTGGACGCACTTGTCAGTAGATTGTCCGATGCCGGCATGTGTACGCTACGCGCACCGTGGCTGTGTCCCCAGTAGGCAAACTGTTAGAGGCCACTACACTGAGACAGTCGGCGCACGTAAGGCTGCAAACTGGCACAAAACTAGCAAACTGTGGACACTCCAATATATGGAAGGGCATACTAAGCCGATACGCCAACTCAGACGGCCGCTAACAGTTTGCCTACTGGGGACACAGCCCGTTTCAACTTACAGCCTTAACAGCCGTAAATGCCAATAGGTAACATTTACCACTGTCGTGATCGCGGCTCTGTATACAGAGAAAGAAGGCGGTCGCAAGGAGCAGCGAGGCGGATGTACTGACTGCGCACACTTGCTGTGTGATACGTCATATTACGCACTGTAACGCCGGTCAGTACCTGGCTTATATACAACTAGACGATCGCCTCGCGGTTTCACCCGCGTAGTTCCCGTTCTCGTGGGAATTCCGGGATAAAATATAGCCTATTTCACTCCCTGAAAAGTAAGCTTCCTAACGGTGAAAGAATTTTTCAAATCGGTCGAGTGGTTTCGGAGCCTATTCTATACAAACAAACAAGCAAACAAACAATCAAATCTTTCCTCTTCATAATATTAGTATAGACTAGATTCTACACGTGGCTTCGCACGCGTATTTTCGGTTATAAATGCACGTAAGCTATGTTCCAAATGTAATTACGCCAAATTTCATCATGATCTAACTAAACAGTAGTTTTATAGATCGATAGGTAACAAAAATTCATATTTCATAAACGTTCGACTTTATAATATTAGTAGTGTAGTGACTTTAATCTGTATCATTTGCTTAGCTACTTATAGCTACCCAAAATGACATTTTTGCCTTCTTTTCATATTACTTCCAACAATTTATAAAGGTTTTAAATGTTTGCGCTTGTTAATTTATATTAAGGAATGCTAAGAGGGAAACCAGGTTGTATTTTTTTAAAGAAAATGCTTAAAACTTAAGCATTTTACTAATGTGTCTCATGCTGAAAAACGACCAACATGGGAACGGTTTTGGGTTGAAGCTTAAATTAGTGAACTAATGAACGAAGTGTTTTATTTGGCATGAACCAGAGATACTCTTGTAGACCTTATTTTATGAAGCAGAAACTTAGTTAACTTACAGTTAACTTTTCTATCACTCTATATCTTTGAGATGCTAAAATTTCTCAGAAATAACACAACACTGTTTGAGAGAGATGAAAAGTCCATTTATAAACAGGATTCATACGACTACACCTCAACCTCGCCGAAAATGGTATTAGAAGAGCACCTAACGAACGTATTCCTTTATTGTCTTCTTAAATGGTATGGTCGTATGAATGTGCGAGCATTCGGGGTTGGTTTATTGGGAAATCTTCTCGCATACTCTCTGACAGCAGCATTATCGTTCCCGTTGCACAATCCATAGACGAAATGGATGTTGGCCACGTCCTGGCTGGAATAATGGAAATCTTCCATTTCTGTTAACTTTTGTCAGCGAAAAATACAAAACTTAACAAAAATTAATCTGACAGCGCGCCCTTTTTTTTTCAGTTTCAGCACGTCCTTATCTACAACGAAGCACAGAATTGTCTATGGACATGCAATTCCTCGAAACCGTGAGTCCAGTTGCTTATTAGCGGGATATTTAAACTTTCAAGGGTCAGATTCAAATCGTCATAACTTCTAAACTATCTTACTCAGGGCTAAGATGCATGACTTATTTTGAAGCACACATTCTGTACTATCGTTCAATAACAAAAAACATGTAGCTTGACAGTCTCAATTTTATGAAAAAGCTAAAAATTTTAAAAAAATGTTGAAAATATAACTTTTTTTTGTTTTATATATTCTCTTTTCTTCTATTATAAAATAGAAAATGCAAAAATGTTATCATTGCTTTATTGCCTACATTATTGGCAATCAAATGAGTCCTCTATCGTCCTCCTAGAACCTCTGCATAGGTAGTTATAGCTTAAACAATACAAGCATCCATGCTTCGAGGCAAAAGAAAACAAAATGGCTGCCATTTTATCAGGGAGCGAGAAAAAAAAATTAGGGATAGTGATTTGTCGATAAAATTTACCGTACTTCACCCCCCCCCAAAGTCTCCGACACCGGTAACCAACACATTGTATATAGATAAGTAATGGGCGGGTGCGGCTGCAAATATGGCCGAAGATCTCAAGAGGCGCAAATATGCAGGTCTCGACAGAGCCTACACATTTGCTCCCCTTGGAGTCGAGACCCTAGGACCGTGGGGTACCGAGGCTCTTCGGGGTTCTAAAAAATTATCTGAGCGTCTGGTCGAAGCGACGCGTGACCCGAGAGCTGGTGAGTATCTGGCACAGCGCATCAGCATTGCCATACAGCGGGGCAATGCAGCCAGCGTCTTGGGGACGCTTCCGACTGGTATTGATATGGATCAGTTGAGCTACCTGTAGGCTGTTTGCAACAGTCTGCAGTTAGCTCAATTGTTTCAATTGTAAATACTAGTATAATTTGCTTTGTGAATAAACGCTTAAGAGTAATGGTAATAGTTGCAAGCTGTACTAGTGAACTATTAAATTAATTTACTTTATTTCTTTCTTTCTATAAATACATGTACTGTAGCTAACCTCTGAACCCAAACATTCAGAATAAACAGAATAAACAATTTTATTTGTAAGCCGACTTAAAAAATTCACAAAAGGCGGAGGTTCCTTATTCGGCTGTAGGTATGTACTTATTTTTATTATTTATATGTATGTTCGTCGATTTCTCCGTCAATCATGGACTTATTATAAAAATTATTTTCCTATTGTAAGTACCTACATCTATATATCTTAAACTTCGGGATCGCGTCAGAAGCTCAAAAATAAGATCTAAGACTAAGCTTACAGACGCAGGTACAATGGCAGCTAGACTCAAATGGAAGTGGGCGGGCCACATCGCGAGAACCAGCGACAACAGATGGAGCGAAAGAGTTCTGCATTGGTGGCCACGAGATGGAAAGAGAGACCCGGGCCGACCGGTGCGCCGTTGGAAGGACGAAATAATACTGGTAGCAGGAAAAGGGTGGATTAGAGCGGCTCAAAATAGAGCAAACTGGCAAGAGATGGAGGAGGCCTTTATCCAGAAATGGATAAACCCTGCAAAAATTTAATGAATAACACTGAATATTTAACGTCTATTATACCTATTCATTATTAGTAATTAAATATAATAATTTGTAAATTAATCATAAGAATGAATACATTGTTTTAAAAATTATTTATAAATTGTAATTGTAAATTGTATTTTAGGGAATAAAGGCTATTTTTATTTATTTTATTTTATTTTAAGTACCTACATAGAGAATAATCCCGAATCGGTTCCATAAAATTTTTATTCCCGAGGGATTTATCTCGAAAAAGTTAAGAAACAGTTTAAAACTAAGGGATGCGAAGTAAGTTTTTAGTTTTTAAACAATCAAATTAAGTATAAATGTCAGTTTACTCATACATACAATAATTATAATTATAAGGTAAGGTACCTACATTTAAATACAATAAAATAAATTATAATTTATCAAAACATTATTCGTTAATTTCATAATTATTAATAATATATTCATTTACCTTATAGAACGCTTTCTCACATCCTCACATACAGGATGTTACAAACCTGTCATAAACAGGTGCAAAGCAATTACTCAAGAACGCCATCATTAGACCCCGGGGCGCACTAAAATCGCACTAAATTATAGTGCATTTCGGAAACTACCAAACTAAAACCTAACGAGCGCAGATTCTCGTGTCGCTTTTTCCCCAATTCCCTCTGCTAATCAACTATAGTTCAGTTAAACGGTTACGATTTACGAAGCATGTAAGTGGGCACTTGTGACGTCATTATAAATTACAATATAGAGCAAGCAAAGCCAAAATTGATAAATCAGATCGGTATAGCAGGTATGGATCTTCATGATACTTCTAGAAGAAAAACAACATTAACAATCTCACTTTCTACTTTTTGTGAACGCTTGGGGCTTTCCCCCCGCTATACGGAATTTCGCACAATCCTTTCTTCCTTGTTGTTACCAAATGCTACCATACATACAAGCTATCCCTTATTTCTAGTCGTGAGTCAGCTGCACAAAAATCACGCTGTAAGCGGCGAACCTGACAAGTTTGGTTGTCGACACAGAACTATATCTAGATGTTTTGCTGTGGTTGTCAAACTAGGCCTACCTACTCACGAGATCCCCCGTAAAAGCTCTTATTAGATACATAAAATTCAACTTTATTTCTTTGGTTCCTCAAATGTGTAATAGAAAGAAAGAAGAAGAACATTACCTATTTATTAAACACTACACTACTAATAAAAAAAAGACTACCTACTTAGTAACACGTACAATACGTATATTAACACAAGAATCATGCAAGTGCGCTGTTTCGCAAATAATTTAGTCGAGATCTCAGGAACCCGAAATATGTTTTGATTCGTAGGTTAATTGTGTAGGTACCTAATTAAAAATTATTTGAATTTTTGCGCTTATGCCTTTGCAAAAAGGTATGTTCCTAAGAACGCGAAATCCTATTCCTATCCCGTTCGCATAAATGCCAGCAACATGCTCTCTGAACAGGCAGAACTGTCTTCACAGTTCACTAAAAGTCACTATTCCGCCATGAACTCGTAAAATCAATTATTCCTTCATTAGCGTTTGCACTCAACCCAAGGTATCATTTTAATTGAAACAATCATCTTGGCCGTTCCTTATTCATTACAGAAGTGATCTAATCAGGTGAATTTTTACGGTGCTCCAGTCCCAAGGATTTTGTGAGGTGACCATGAGAACAGAGTGTACGTAGTACTTTACTTTTTAGTACTCCAACCAACCTCAGTTGGTCCGCTAGAAGTTTTTGATCAGTGTGTTTTTGATCGAAGTTTTTGAAACAGGATTGTTTGGCATCAAAAAAGTTTACTTGTAAAATAAATAAATAAAAGGGGGTGGGGTTGAAAATTTGTAACCGAACTACTGAGACCAAAATGAGACACCAAAATTTATCTAAAAATTAATTCATAATTCTTTATTGCACAAAATTGGTACAAGTAAGAACATTTACCAGGAAAAATAATGGCAAAGGCGAGCTTAACCCTATAAAGAGTTCTCTTCCAGCAAACTTTATTGGGAAAGAGAGACTTTGAAAAAGTGGGTACATGTGCTTAAACAAAGGATACAAGGTTTAATTTTAACCTACTTATTAAATAGACTACTACATAATATAATACAATACATAAATTACTATAACTTAACAAATACTATATACACAAATAAATTAAATAAATAGATAAAATACAACAGAATCATAAAGATAGGTAACGCTCTTTGACTTTACGCTTGAAAATAAAGAGAGAATTATGGATCTCTCTTTATCTTAAGACCATTTTCCTGTAGCTACACCGGTTACCGTACCATTCTTTACAGCCCCGCCTCTGTAGGTATAGTTATTCTGGGTTTGACATTCGTAAGTATCGAAACGTCGTCATCGTGACATCTAATTTTTCCATAGGATTTGGTACAGCCCCACTATCGTGCATACACGGTTCTAGATACGCAAGTCTCATCCTAAAATGTCTCAATGCTATTGTCAAACCAAACGATAAGTCTTGTGACTTTGACATGTGACTTTATTCACTCACATTTTAGTAGAGTCAGTCGGAAGAGAAAATCGGAATGCTCGTTCCGTTCTAGAAGAAATGTAGAGTGAAATTCAGTGTCTCTATCGTACCGTGTGTGAACTACGAGTAGGTATACATTTTCTTATAAAATATTCAAAAATAGAACAAGCTATTTATAAAACGTCTCATTCCCTTACAAATCTACATCATTACCCTTACAATTATTAAACTTTATAATCAATTTGACATTATTATCTACATATATTTATTTAATTTTTTTGTCGTTTTTCTATAATGTATTAGGATTTGCTACTTTTAATATTATAATAAGACTAGAATATAAGGTAGGTACTCTATTGCATTGGGTGTGCCTGTTAGGATAGATGTACATGTTCAAATAAATAAATAAATACATCACTGCCCTTACATCCTACACCTTTAATAAAATAAAAATGTTTATTTTTAACGAAATTAACACCTGCATTTGGTTCTCGATTAACAGTTCTCGCCGAACATTAATTAACGGAATAGCTTTAACTAGCTTGTAACTTGTTATTGGATTTGTATTTATGCTTTTCCAGGCATAAATACAAATCTTTTCGTTCACTTTTAAGCAACTTAATCTTCATCCACAACACAACTCGACCACACAGGTATGTGTTCTAAACTCTTGTGCTTGTGCTATTCCCTACGGTCATCCATTCTCCTCTACTATACTTCTTTCAACACGATTAAATGATGGGTATGTAATGGTAGGTTAGGTGATCTATTGCAGTATAATAGTGACGTCATCCCATGAGTTCGTTCTACACTGACGTCATACTCGTAGAAACCTTTCGACTTGTCTTGGCACTATACAACTCGTATACAATGGAAATCTTTAGACCAAAATAACATGTGTCGGAAACTTACTTGTAACTTAGGTCGTTTATTTTTTACTTACTGCTCCCCGCGGCTTCGCATCGCAGCGTTCTTTCCGGGTAAAAAAGAAATGTAGCTTATTATTAATAATAAGCTACGTTTTCACTAGGGTTTAGTCCCGGGAATTCCCGGGACTAAAATTTTAACAATTCCCTAGTTAAAATTTTATACTGTAATTCCTGAAATTTTTGGCCAATTTAAGAACCTAGAAATCCAAAATAATTTCCCGGTAAATTTCAGGAATTTCGACAAAATATTGAAAAATTCAATATTTTTCTGAAAAACTAAAAAAT
Organism: Eupithecia subfuscata; assembly: GCA_963564075.1. NCBI lineage: Eukaryota > Metazoa > Arthropoda > Insecta > Lepidoptera > Geometridae > Eupithecia > Eupithecia subfuscata. Next base: position 4,498,411 of record OY751105.1, read on the forward strand.
TAATCCCAAAATACTAGAAGCTATTTTTTGTTTTCTTTATTTAAAAAAAATTACCGCACTAATAGGTACTTTAGATCGAGTTATTGTCTCTGTGTCCGTTGGTAACATTTTTAGACTCTATGACTGAAGAAGAAATTAATTGAATGATTATTGTTTTCACACTATGGCTAACCAGATCTTGATGAAATTTTGTAATGAATTTATTCATGACGAATTTTGGCAAGGAGATAGATTGTGTCCCAGGGAAGGTTTCCATTCTCGAGCAGAAGCTAATAAAGTACCTATAATACGTACCTACCTATATTTTCGTAGATTTATAAAAAAGTGTTTAAGTAAGAACTAAATTTATCCCTCAGGCTTTCCAAAAATTGTCACCCGACTGCTAAGAAATAAGCGGATTTATATCAATTTGAAAATTTACAACCGCATTTGCAATGGCCGCCATAAAAGTCTTTATTCGCGCCCCAGCCGGTCCTACGTCGGTAGCGAATACGTAATGCGCCTAACGATGTGATGGCATGATGGAAATTATCGGTTTTTCCTAACTTGGTAAGTTTTACGGTTAATTTGGTTAACCTAGTTTATGTGTTTGCTTACTAAGGCCTCCGTAAACTTCTGTGGCGCAGTGGGCGTGTGGCCTGCAGCGCGTTCATTCCCGCCTCGGGACTTATCACACTAATATTATAAATGCGAAAGTTTGGATGGATAGATGGATGGATGTTTGTTACGTCTTCACACCAAAACTACAGAACAGATAGAGCTAAAATTGTGCATCGGTGTAGCTCTAAGCCTGGTATCAAACATAGGCTACTTTTTATCCCATAAATCAGTTCCCATGGTATAGAAATCACCTTTAAGCTTCTCCATGGAAACAACGCGTGCGAAGCCGCGGGCAGAAGCTAGTAAAGCCATAAACCTTCTTATGAATTAGGAGTCGGTGGTTTCTACAGCAAAGAGTTCTTTCTGCAGGTCAATTCAAATGCACTCACGAATATATCTAAGTACGTGAGTGCTCTCATAGCTAGTTGTTAGTAGTTTTTTCGCCGCTAATTGGCTGCATGCTCTCAATAACGTAGTAGGTAAATGAGGCGATTCTCTACGAGATTTAGGTACCCACAGCTTCGCACCCAATAATTCCAGTTTTCCCCCTTAAGGGGGATTTGCAAGGGGGAAAACTGGAAGTCAAAAAAATGAATTCCAGTTTTCCCGCTTAAGGCTAATCTTCAAGGGGGAAAACTGGAATTCTTTTGACGTGACAACGTCTTATAAATTGGTTTGCCGGGTGACACTTCAAGAAACTGCGTTACGCTCCGCGTTGGTTTGCCGGGTGACACTTCAAGAAACTGCGTTACGCTCCGCGTTGGTTTGCCGGGTGACACTTCAAGAAACTGCGTTACGCTCCGCGTGAGCGGAGCGTAACGCAGTTTCTTCAGTTACCACTCAAAGTCGTGTCACGTAAAACTTTCGCCCGTATACCGACTTTACAGGCAACCAATTTTTTTTTTGACTTCCAGTTTTCCCCCTCAAGGGGGATTTCAAAGGGGAAAACTGGCATAACCCCCATTGTTTCTGTGGAAACGTTATTGCTGTCGTAGTAGTGTTACTCACAAAGAAAATGACACTAGCATTTACAATTGAAACAACTTAGCTAACTGCAGACTGTTGCATCTATCACAATCTACAGGTAGCTTAACTGATCCATATCAATACCAGTCGGAAGCGTCCCCACGACGCTGTTTGCATTGCCACGCTGTATGGCAATGCTGATGCGCCGTGCCAGATACTCACCAGCCCTCGGGTCACGCGTCGCTTCGACCAGACGCTTAGATGTTTTTTTAAAGACCCGAAGAGCCTCGGTACCCCACGGACCTAGGGTCTCGACTCCAAGGGGAGCCAATGTGTAGGCTCTGTCGAGACCTGCATATTTGGGCCTCTTGAGATCTTCGGCCAAATCTGCCGCCGCACCCGCCCTCACGGATGTCCTCGGAAAATGGGAAGGCGCAAGTTTGTCGACGCATCCTACACAATGGGCCTCCCCAACTCTCATGGGACTTAGTGTCATACCGTCAGGCCTCTTACCATCGAGAATAGCTGGTATGTTAGCGGTGACAAAGGCCCGCCGGATGATGTCGTTAAGGCTGGCGATATCCGACCAGCGGCCCTAGTACACGATAATCCGTGATGACCAAGCTGTACTTGAATCAATTACTTTTATAGGTAGGGAAGTTAATTAAGTACACAGTAGCTTCAGCATGTGACTTCGCGTATTTCTTACCCGATTAAGAAATAGGTTAATCTTGATGTTAATCCATATTAGAGCGAGCGTGTAAGGGTGGCGCTGGCGAGGCGGGGTGGCTATCAGATACCGTCACACTAATATTATAAATGCGAAAGTTTGGATGGATGGATGTTTGTCACTTACCTACTTCACCAAAACTCGGTTTTAAAAATTCTTTATTTTCTCATCTAGAGGTATATATATAAAAATGAAACCCGTTTTCCTTGGTCACGACATCACGCGTGAACGGCTGGACCGATTTCGCTAATTCTTTCTTTGTTGTGTTTGTTATTGTCAGGAGAATGAATATGAATTATGAAAGAAAAAATTAAGAAAGTTGGAAACATAAATTTCCACGGGGGCGAAGCCGAGAATTTTATATATTAGATAGATATATCTGCTGTTTTAGCACGAGTGTGCTTACTTATTCACATAATTTATTTACTTAGCAAGGAATAAAAGAAAAGAACAATGGTAGAAAATGAAACAACTTATTCTAACACAAGTACTTAACTACATAGGAAAGGGAAAAAACCTACACGGTATTTGTCCCTGCACATAGAAAACTCACTAAGTATCAAAACTACTGAACGGTACGACTTAAAATTTTGCATAGATGTGATGTACTCGTAACATGCATGTTGCATAGATGTGTAGACCTGGAATAAAATATAGCTTACCTTTTTAACCGATCTGAAAAAAAGGAAGAGTTCTGAATTCGTTTTTTTTATTGTAAATTTATTCACATGGTATAGTAATATGATGATGTCGATTCTGTTGTTTTAGGATTCCTAATTTAAATTTTACGATTTTTAAATTTTCTAAGTTAGGTTGACTTAAAATTATGGTATTCTCTGTACACATCCTAAAAATCCATATTTCACTCTTCAAAAGTATTTGCCCGTTTTTCACTGGTATTAATAATAATTTTAATCACGACCAAATTAGATGCCTGCTAAAATTAGGTAGACGTTTCTAATCATAGCTAAAATGCAATGCAACGAATAGGATTTTAACTATTTTAAATAAGTTGAATTTTTTTAGATCTGTCAACCTAATTTTAAACCTGACAGTCTCATTTTTGAAACATAGAATAGCTTTCGTCTATTTGACGTTCCTAAATCCTAATTTTAGCTTATTTTATCTAATTCTAAAACAACAGAATCGACACCAATATACCTTTGAACGTTTCCATAGAAACAAGCGAGCCGCGGGCAGAAACTAGTCACAAAATGAGAATGACGTAAAAATCGATGACACCATTTCATTGAGCGATTTTTAAAAGAACGATATGTAAATATTTTCTGAGGCGTAGTAACAACAACTCAAACAATGAACAATAGTCAAAGGGAAATAGAAAACTGAAATTACCTTCAGGGAATGTAAGATCGGTAGGTAGGTATTTGCGGGGTGAAATGTGGCACAGTACAGTCACCGACATATTTTTAACTCCCTAGCTAGAAATCGTCATCCATACCGTAATGCTTGAAAACTAAAGTTTTCAAATCAGTGCGTCCCACCCGACCCGTCTTAGTCTACGGAGACTCACGATAGGGCTGATCCACCAGTTCAAGTCGCTCAGCGAGCTATTGAAAAAGCTATGCTCGGAATCTCTCTGAAGGATAGGATTCGTAACAAATACATCCGACAGAGAAACATAGCTCAAAGAATTAGCAAGCTGAAGTGGACGCCCACTGGCCAGGATCTGCGAAATACTGCAGGCAGATGCTGGATGCGGCAAGTTTCAAAACTCAATTTAGTAACAGTTATAATACCTACTTCATTGGTTCTACTTGTGTAATTTGAAATTTCTGAAGAGTCCTGTCAGATTTAAAGGAATTAAAGCGTTTTGCGCTTCATCATGACCCAAAGGAATTAAAGCGCATTTTCGTACAAATCAGGTAAACAAGCACAAACCTGTGTATTCGTCGCACTAAAGGTACATTGTGTGGGGGTGAGATACAGGCTTTAGTGCTTGTTCGTATTTCAAGTAAATAGTAAGTGTGCGTCTTTTGTTAGTAGAGATAACCATTCTAAAAATGCACGCCCCCTCCACTAAACGTCATACGGCGCTCATTTTTAGAATGGTTTATTTTACATTGTTGTGTTGTGGAGCGAATGCAAAGTTTTAACAATCCACCTCCCTAAAAAGTGATATTTGGACATAGCATTTTAAATTAATTAATGCAGAAACTGCAGGTTTGTAAAAAGATTATTCCCTTAAAGGGCGCACTATACATCATTAAAGAATTATCTGAAGCCTACCAACCTACCGAGTTCCAATAATTTTTAAAATCAGAAAACGAACAACATAAACAATTTAAAAGCTCTTCTGAAGCCTGCTTACGGAAGTAAAGTACAATAGAATGCCTTCTGCTGTTGACTGTACTACGTAATGAAACGCCAATGCGTTGTTTTCTTTGTAAGATGAAACAGTGTGACGCACGGCAGAGTCTGTGAATTCTAATGATATTGGATATTGATTTTTTAGGATACGTGCTTCTTAAGGAGTTTTAATACTTTTATATACATAAACCAATCATTTGCTATACTACGTCGTAAGTAAGTACATCATAAAGTCACTTCTACATAAGAACTGATAAAAAACTAAATTTATACAAATATTTGGTTTTACCTAGATGTCAGTAGGTTTCAATGTTCCCGTGGTTCGGCGAAAATGGCGAGAGAGGAGAGGACACCGGAGAGGTTTTTAGTGGATGTTACGAGTACGTCCTTCTCAGGGCGTCGAGTTCCACATGATTCTAATCCCCCAGACCAGTTTATTCGTAAGCGAATTTCCTCGCCAAAAAAGGTAGATAGGTACTTTCGTCAGTTCTGTGCTTCTACTCACAAAGAAAACTACGACTACCTACAATCTTTCAGGTTTTGAGGGTAGTAAGAGAAAAGTAGAGCCCCGAATATACCATAAACAGATTTTACTTTCACCTACAACCAAAATAGGCGGTAAATTTTTGGGATATACTTAGAAAACGGTCGATAAGGTGCGGCGGGCGAAGGCTCGTCTGTGACGCAGGAGGTTGCGGGTTCGATTCCCGCCTTGGGACGAATGTTTGTACGATCTGCAAATATTTGTCCCGGGTGTTCTGGGTATTTTCTAGTATAATAAAAGATATTTATCCATGTATCATATCGTATTAAGTATATCAGTCACCTAGTAACCATAACACAAGCTCTGCTTAGCTTGTGTAATGTCCAGCACTATTTATGTATTTATTTTTATACTCTTAGAACCAAAATGTCAGTAGGTTGAGAACGTCAAAATCGTAGCAGGGTAAATAGTAGTCACATTCTAATTTCAGTTTCTGAAGAATTCGGCCCAGTTTCCTAGTTTCTATCTTTTAACCCTGAAACATATACTCACTGGTTGTTTTCATTGTAGATAATAATCTCGACTCAATGTTCTGAAAGTTTGCCCTTCGATTATTTTTTTTCCTTTTACCTCAAAGTTGTTTTGGTCCAGGGTCCTATTTACCAACATCTCCCCTATAATCCTTGAATGTTACTGAAGTTTAGCCCACATTGCACAGTGTTAGTTTGATATTTCATAGAAAGCGGGTTCCGTAGAAACTACAAACTGCATGTATTATAATAAACTGGTTTCTGCCCCCGGTTAGGCACGCGTTGTTTCTATGGAAACGTTTCAACGTTATTTCTCTCCCTTGGGAACTGTTTTATGGGATAAAAAGTAGCATATGTTTAATTTTAGGCTTAGCGCTGCATCAATGCAAAATTTCAGCACAATCGGTTCAGTCGTGAAGAGGTAACAAACAGCCATCCAAACTTTCGCATTTATAATATTAGTGAGACAAGTAAGTATAGCAATGAAATCGTGGTAGTTGTACCTACTTAATTCAGAAATGAATGTCCTGAATTTATCGATTTAATTAATTTATTCATGGCAAAATAAACCTAAGGATTTCAGGTTGACGAGCATCACCACTAATGCTTGCCAACCTGAAGTTAGTAGTTGTAGTAGGTACATACGTAGTAGGTAGTAGTAGTACGTAGTAGTAGTAGTAGTGTATTAGTAGATTCGTCTTGTACAAAAGAGATTTCGCAGTTACGCATAGGTTTGTAATGTACCATAGACAACCAAATACCTACTACCCCGTCTTAGATCCTACCTATCCTACTCCGTTCCCATATGAAATCATTTCTAAATTTTCCCATCCGATTCTTTTACTGACATATTGACGTGACAACGTCTTATAAATTGGTTTGCCGGGTGACACTTCAAGAAACTGCGTTACGCTCCGCTCACTTCAAGAAACTGCGTTACGGTCGTTGTCACGTAAAACTTTCGCCCGTATACCGACTTTACAGGCAACCAATTTTTTTTTCTTATTCAACTTCTACGCTGCACCGTCTTTCTATGTAAACAAGTCCAAAGTTGGCTACTCATAACTAAAACAACTTAGCGTGCGTGACCGTAAATTCTTATTCCCTTGACTAAGGTCTTGGCACCGCTCCAACCCAGCTCTACCCTATTTCGTCACCCAGACTTCACTTCGACTATTAATATTGATTTCACTCGAGATCACTTGGCGTCATATAAAGTATGGCGACTTTTTATGGTTGCGGGAAGTCGGGGAGTAACTTGACCTGAAAGTAGGACAACGGGACACGCAGCATCTCTTTGTTTGGGAGATGTTGCTTGGAAGGGATGTTAATGGTCGTCGTTTACTTGGCTGAAATGTAAGTACAAGTACAGTATACTTACTTGGTTTCTCCTCAACATGCTTACTTCTATCGCTGAACGTTCCACCCTCAAACAAAGAGGATTTGCCATAATCCCTCCGTCTGACGACCTCTGTGGCGCGGTGGGCGAAGGTCCGCCTGCGACGCAGGAGGTTGCGGGTTCGATTCCCGCCTCGGGACAAATATTTGTACGATCTGCAGATATTTGTTCAGGGTGTTCTGGTCGTTTTCTATGTATAATAAAAAATATCTATCTATGTACTCGTATATTATTATGTATATCAGTTATCTAGTACCCATAACACAAGCTTTGCTTACCTTGGGGCTAGATAATGCTGTGTGAATTGTCCAGCATTATTTATTATTTATTATTTAATCCCGCAGTCGCAGCAGCGTTAATTTGGCGTGTTTTTAAAATATTTAAATCGACTTCAAATTCTTCTAGTGGCGACATCTAGTTAAAATTCGAGTCTATTTTAGTATCATGATACATTGAGGCATATCCAATAAAAAAAGAATTATCAAAATCGGACTACACTGTAAAAAGTTATGCGTGGTTATACATTACAATCAGTGAAGGAAAAATCACAAAAATTAATATCATAATTTATTTTAAATCAATTATATATTAATACAATTATTCTTTATATACCTACTTGTTTATTTACTCAAATACTAGTTCTAATTTGTTTCCTCTAATTTGGTTCGTAATATATGATTACTATACAAATTACGTCTAAGGGGGAAAACTGGAATTGTAAAAATAATAATTCCAGTTTTCCCCCTTAAGGGGGATTTGCAAGGGCGAAAACTGGAAGTCAAAAAAATGAATTCCAGTTTTCCTCCATAAGGCTAATCTTCAAGGGGGAAAACTGGAATTCATTTTTTTGACTTCCTGTTTCCCCCTCAAGGGGGATTCAAGGGGGAAAACTGGAATAACCCTTCGTCATCAGTGTTCTATAATATTTCGCTAATGCATAACGTGTAGAAAACAGTAATAATGTTGAGCTAAATATTGTTGAAATTTACTATTTTTAATCATAATAACCTTCAAGCGAGTATGATCTTTAAGGTATGTCTCCAATTACGACCGCAACTGTACCTACCTACAAAACCCTCAGACGTGAAAATATACACTCGTCGGTTTTCTCTCTATGCTTTCTCCTTAGTGAGCTCCAGCCTTAATCCTTTGAGTGCCATTGGTGTCTATTCAGATTTCACGAACTAGCCTAAACTAAACTAAATTTTAAAAATAGAACCATTTTAGTACGTGTGCTATTCAGATGATGCCATTTTAGTGCAAACTATACTAATTATAGTTTGACAGGACTAAACTTGATTTTAGTTACTCAGTTTAGTTTAGAAGCCACTTTTCGTATTCTGTTGTACCACATAAGTGACAGATTTACACTAAATTCGACTATAAACAGTTTAGTTTAGAACACTGTAAAATTTTGCCTACTAAATATAGTTGGTATGGCGGCAGTTCATGTAATTTTGATTTTTTTGACATTTTTATAATATTTGAGAAAAACGCCGCCTAGCTTTGTAAGAAAGAGTGGTAAAAATTCAAAGAAATAATTAGATAAGCGCTATGACATAAAATCAAAGGTTTTGAAAGGCCAAGTTAGCAGGCAGGGCTCTTTCCCGCGCAAATGTTTTTCCGAAGCGCGAAATTCGTAAATTTATGTTCTATCTCAACAACAATGGAATAAGTGGTAGCGGCAATTGTTGGTGCAGAAGATAAGGATAAGGTAAGCAAGTTTTACCCAATAAGCAGTGAATTTTTGAATAGTGTAGGTAGGTAACCTAAAACTTTACCTACAACAAGCGGGTGTTTATTTTTGAACAGAAATTACGATGAAAGGCTAAGAAATTTAAGGTATTTTGCCAACCCCTTTGAAATCCCCGAAGCCAAGTTTGCAAAACTGTTTCAAGTTCTTAAATCTGGTGCTCTAATCATTATCACGGCACTAGATGATCCAATATTAAACGAAGGAGGGATTCCAAAACAAATAAAGGTAGTAGGTAACCAAGTCAAATTCAGAGACGCAACTTTTGTCGTAGGTACTTTCTGTAACAAAAGAAGGTATTTGGGTTCTGAATCACCTAGACTAGATAGGTTTTTAAGTAACATTATAAATAGTAGGTACCTACCATAAAAAACCTGTAGGTAAGTACTTATATTAAATAAAAACCTACTTATCAATTTTCAGGTGTTGGCCGTGCTACAGTTTTTGGCCCAAGGAAGCTACCAGGCCGCTGTTGGCCAAGACAATTTGTTGGGTATAAGCCAGCCAACAGTAAGCAGATGTTTCGACGTAGTTACCAAAAGCATCGTGCAAAAACTCCGAGGCCCGTCTCATCAGATATTTTTTTATAAATTTAAGTTTTATGTATTAAGTGTTTAAGTTTTGAGGGACCTATAAAATACTTGCTTTGGCCCATGGCTTTGCACACGTTTCACAAGCTACCTAGATATACTCATGTGTTAGATTACTTATCAATAGCAATGTAGGAGTAATTTCCTTATGCATATATATGCAGTCTATAATACTGGCAGCGATTTTGAAATAAATTTATGATTCACTATGAATGTAAGCAGGTTAACTAAATACCTAGTTTGTGTTGAAAAGTAGGAAAATTAACTTATCGGTTTTCAAGCAAAACAATATTTATCAAAAATATCGCAGTTAGTTACAGAAACCAGGCATAATTAAAACACTAGTCTGTTTTTACATTTTATTTGGTATCATATTTACAGTACATTCTCCTCCTCCTCTAGTTGAATAACTGGTGTAGGTGTAGCCAGTGCTCGAACAGCATCTGCCAATATTCTAGCAGCTTGTACAAATACGGCTGTTGGCATTAAGTGTCTCCACAAGCTGAGCGTTTGCTGATGGGCGGGGACAGGCAGATCTCTGCGTCCGGCGCCGGCGGCTCCGGATGGGCCCAGACGCTGGCGACCCAGGTTCTTGGACCTCTCCTTCGTCCAAAACCAACAGCTTAGCCGCAGGTTATTCAACTGGGGAGACTGTTATTGTTTGCAAGCCCTAAAACAGAACATACACTTTAGTAGGTATATACCTAAAGGAAACCTACCTAGTACCTCGTAGAGCCAGAGTAGTATACATGCTCATTGCTCTGTATGGATATTTAAAGTAGCTTTCCCTGTACCTATACCTTATTTATACTTGCATTTTACTAACATTCCCTCAGGCATGAAAAGATAATAGACACAGATACAAAATTAAAATACCCTCCTACTTAGTACCTATAGCTAGACAACGATAGGTATGTTACGGTAACTTACAGCTTCTAAGGCAGAGAAACCATGAACGGAGGCAGAGCCGACGATATCCAATATCTTGTCATCCAGGGCATTGATGGTTCGGCCGTCAGATGGTCCGCCTCCAGTTGCAGTTAACGCTTGACCAATCTCTCTGGCCTTCCTTTTTGTTTTGGCAACCATGATGCTACATATCTGTAAACATCCAAAGATTTCAAAAACAATAGTACAAAAGCAATACTTTTATGAAGTAGGGTACCTATATTTTTACCTGGAGAAAAATCAGCGGGTACCTATTTACCTATCATTATATAGGTACCTAAGTAAATCATTATTATGGACTTACATGTTGCCACTATTCCGCGGACCTGCTGCAGCCATAGTGGTTCAACTGCACACTGAGCGAGACCCACATGTCTTTATACTGTTGAGAGGCTTGATTTCCTATAGGAAATAAAGAACGTCAGAAAATACATAGGTACTAGGAGTAATAAATATTGTAGCAGAGCTTAAATTGTTAGTTTACAGTCAGATCCAAAACCCTGTAACTACGTAGGTAGGTACGGGTTTTAGATGTAGGTATCTAAACTAATTTTACAAGGAAGGTAAATAAAATAACTACAATTATGTATGGTAAAAAAAAACGTAGGCAAATCATTTTATGCTTACCCCTTAACACCTCTTTATGCGCGTGGAGTCGCACCATGAGCAACTCGTGCTGCTTTTTATTAATCCGTTTTCGTTTCGATTGGTCCATTTTCCAAGATAAGTATTATTTTGTATACGTTGTATCACGGGAAATGCAAATTGCAAATTGAAAAACCAATTTTCTCGCAACCTAAACTTTCCGCGCTAAACGTGCATGCACACAGATAATAAAAGTCGGTCATTCCATTCATTCGAAAATGAAGTATTTCGTACGTCCATGATTCCAAAATCTCTGTCTGGCAACACCTTCAATTCAATTTAAAACGTCGATATCGAATTTAGGAGCTTATTAATTTTAGAACTGTACTAAAACGGTGTACAACTGAATAGAGTTTTGAAGGTTCTAAACTAAAATGGTAAAACTTTAGTATAGTATAGTTTAGTTTTGGGCTGATCCTGAATTGACACCATTAACTGCAATAGAGGTTAGTGACAGCCCTTTCCATGGACCAATGGCTGTCCGATGGCATCGTAAAACGAAGATGTTATCTCAGAGGCCTTTGACCAGAGGCGGATTTCTGGTAATTAGACTTTACTACTGTGCTACTTTTCAGACGCCAGACAAGACTTGTAATTCGTCAACCAAGCGTTGTGGGACTGTACCTCAGTAATATATGATTAGTGAAATACGTTTGTTTTAAACTTCGATGACACTATTTCGACATGTTAGCGTGACATATCGCACGGTACGAAACCTCGACTAACTGTTCTTGAAATCTCGTAAGCGGAGTTTAAACGAAAATCAAGGGAAATCGCAGTCACATAATATGTGCGAATAGCACGTTATCGATATTGTAGTAACAGTGAATGAAAAGTGTTTCAGAAACAAGAAGCAATTTCCAAATGCCCTGGTTATTCTTCCAAGCTTACTAGTTTTTCATAAAAACTCATACAAATCTAGGACAGTAATATCAGTGAACGAGTTCCCAGCTCGCTTTTTGCTTTGCCGTTGATGTTTCAAAAAGCTCACTCCATTGATCCAGTCTTTGATGCGTGTTCGTTTGTTCTTTGTTGTTTGTTTGTTTGTTTGGAGCCTGGTTGAACTAGTTTTTTACGCATCAGGAGAAAATTACGAGCGTATGATTTGAGTAGCACGTAAACGTGCTTGCTTGCCCTATAAAATATATGAGCCAAACTCGTACAGTGAGATTAGTGAGTGAGCCAAGTCACGAGCAAGTTAAGTAGGTACGCCTACCACCTCTTTACCCTAAGCACATGACGCAATAGGTTCTACCCTATAAAGGAACGCAAACTAGGTACTGGATTTTTGGTTCTACTTCTACTCTAACAAACAATTTCAGCCCACTAAACTGCCAAAAAACTGTTTCATCCAAATTTTGTGTAACTTCCGTCTAAATCAGTGTAACGCTTCAAAACAGTAATGTTACAAGGATACGTACATAAACAAACGGTGTTGCAAAATAAGGTCATAATAAAAACTTTTATGTCGTTATCAAACCTTCTTGCGTCACTATCCATAAACTTTTCACTTTTTAAATATCGAACACAGCGTTCGAAATAAACATGACAGATTTTTGAAGCTTGCGTTTTGCTATGTAAAACTTTCGTTCGATCAAAACCATTTTCTGTGCTTTTAAATATTTAAGTTGTGTTTGTGATTTATTTTAGGTAAAAAATGCAGTCTGTAGTTACTTTTGAAAAACCTTTACCGCATCTTAGTTTGCCGGATTGGGATGCCCGACTTTACGGATTACAGGTATGCTTAGTTGACAAATATTCCCTGCCTTTACCACTTAGCTTACTCAACGTGATATAAAATTCTCATTGTTTTCGTAAAAATATCAAGATTGCAGCCCAGATTTCAAAGTTATAATTGCTTCAAACTGAAACTATCAAGGCCAATCCTAAACCCTGTAACCGTAGTCGGTCCTATCCCGTTTCTAATTATGAACTCGATACCACTTACCGCTCCCGCTAAACACTTTAACCCCAGATCGAAGCGACCACTTTGTAAAGCGATGCGTCTATTATTTTACGGGGTTGATTGTGTTGGCAAATTGCTAAAGTTTTATTAAACCCCATGACGCCTATGTAAACTCTTTGCCCATAGCATAGCCAATCGGCACAACTGGTTTACTGTAGTAACTATTACAACCTGGGTCTCGTGAATAGGTATCTTATAGTCCTATACATATACAGCCTTTTTCCATCAGGTGAGATTGTGGTCGAACGAAGGTATATTGACTGTTAAAATAAAGTATTTGATAGCTTGAAGTAAACGTGCTACGCGACTATGAAGTGATGATGCTAGGGTTCGTTCGTAGCGACATGCTACACGATTTCGTAGTGATTTTCGTAGCGACATTCTACGCGACTCCGTAGCAATATGCTACATTTTGTAGCGCTAAGCTACTTTTCGTAGCGATAGTAATAGGTATCGTAGAGGTATGATGATATCGTAGCGGTATGATAGGTATCGTAGCGTCATGGAGGTATGATGATATCGTAGCGGTATGATAGGTATCGTAGCGTCATGCTACGGGACTCCGTAGCAATATGCTACATTTTGTAGGGCTAAGCTACTTTTCGTAGCGATAATAATGTATCGTAGCGGTATGATAGGTATCGTAGCCACATGCTACGGGACTCCGTAGCAATATGCTACATTTTGTAGATACTTTTCGTAGCGATAGTAATAGGTATCGTAGCGACATGCTACGCGACTCCGTAGCAATATGCTACATTTTGGAAATACTTTTCGTAGCGATAGTAATAGGTATCGTAGCGACATGCTACGCGACTCTGTAGCAATATGCTACATTTTGTAGCGCTAAGCTACTTTTCGTAGCGATAGTAATAGGTATCGTAGAGGTATGATGATATCGTAGCGGTATGATAGGTATCGTAGCGTCATGGAGGTATGATGATATCGTAGCGGTATGATAGGTATCGTAGCGTCATGGAGGTATGATGATATCGTAGCGGTATGATAGGTATCGTAGCGTCATGCTACGGGACTCCGTAGCAATATGCTACATTTTGTAGGGCTAAGCTACTTTTCGTAGCGATAATAATGTATCGTAGCGGTATGATAGGTATCGTAGCCACATGCTACGGGACTCCGTAGCAATATGCTACATTTTGTAGATACTTTTCGTAGCGATAGTAATAGGTATCGTAGCGACATGCTACGCGACTCCGTAGCAATATGCTACATTTTGTAGATACTTTTCGTAGCGATAGTAATAGGTATCGTAGCGACATGCTACGCGACTCTGTAGCAATATGCTACATTTTGTAGCGCTAAGCTACTTTTCAGAGGTAGCGATAGTAATGTATCGTAGCGATAATAATGTATCGTAGCGGTATGATAGCAACATGCTACGCGACTCTGTAGCGATACTCCAGGCTTCCTACCTACAAACGCGTAGTTACGAGGTAAATTAGTCTCCACAAAGTGAGGACCTACTTTTCACCTTTCGCACCTTCACTTCAGAAAACTGCGTGCGAAATTCCGAGGCTTATTTATTATGGATGTAAGCGAGTTAACTACGATCCTAGTTTATTGCTGCAATATTGATTTAAGATTTACAGATTTTATTTATTACCCAAATCCCATGTAGCGCCCTGACAGGGTTTTTTTTTGCATTGTGTACCCACTAAGACTAAGTACACCTAAGCTCAATTTACCTGTATGCATAAAATCACAATAAATGATATGAATCTAAACATATTATCAAAAACTGTGAGCTGGATTATAGTATGTAGGTTACTAGATATTCTGAAAAAGCTGCGGCGCTGGTGATCGCATTCGATTCGTAGTCCGCTACCAATCATCCAAACACGGTTTACTTTGAGTAATGGACTAACTTTTTAACTGATTTCGGATGGCCGATCGCTTCTCACGTGGGCTGTTTAAACTTTCGATTGGCGTGGATCACCATGACCTATTCCCATAAAAGGATAATTTTTATGGATAACTTGCTTCTGCCCGCTGCTTCATTCATACGAGTTTATCCTGGATGAAATGAAGCCTTCGTCCTTAGGATATCTATCTTTCTTG
This sequence comes from Eupithecia subfuscata, assembly GCA_963564075.1. Classification (NCBI taxonomy): domain Eukaryota; kingdom Metazoa; phylum Arthropoda; class Insecta; order Lepidoptera; family Geometridae; genus Eupithecia; species Eupithecia subfuscata. The sequence continues at coordinate 4,513,429 of OY751105.1, forward strand.
GCACATTTTATTTAAGATCTGTTTAGCCTTTTTGCCTTGAAAAGGTAATAGGCAGAACAGGCAGGGTAATGTTCTCTTTTTTAGTATGGATAATTTAACACAAGACACGTTATTTACCTTGAGCTAAGAAACAATTATGTTAAACTAGCTTTCGCCCGCGGCTTAGCTAGTAGCCTATGTCCTTTCCCGGGAAACCATCTATGACCTCACCAAAATTCAGTAGCTTATGTCCTTTCCCGGGAAACTATCTATGATCTCACCAAAATTCAGTAGCCTATGTCCTTTGCCGGGAAACCATCTATAACCAAAATTCCAAAATTCATAAAGATCCTTTCAAAATCTAAATCAAAAACTCTTTATTTCCATAAATACAATAAATGTACACTTAGAAAAGGTCAAAATATAAAACTAAACACTGACACGGAAATAAAGTGATATTTTTTGATTTCTGTCGCTTCGGTATGTAGACTAAAGTAAAGAAGCGACGAAGAAACCTTTAGCCTGTTAGTTGTTATTTTTCGAGTTGGAGCAAAACCCGTCCCAAGCATTTTTGTCCTCTAGATAATCTGATATTTTATAGTAAGTAAGCCTTTTTGCACAGCAAGGTTTTGACAATTTGTTTGAATTTATTTACTGATAATTTTTGCAACTCACTAGGAGTTTTGTTGTAGAAGCGTATACATTGCCCTTTAAAAGATATTTTAATTTTGTGTAGCCTAGTTGTGGGCACAGCGAGCTTATGTTTGTTTCTGGTATTCAAATTATGTTTATCGCTATTTTCCAGGGAACTGACTTATATTTTTATGAGTGTACAACAAGTTTTCATAAATATATTGACATGGTGCTGTCATTATGTTTATTTCTTTGAATTTATCACGCAGAGATTCTCTGGGACCCATATTATAGATTGCACAGCTGCTTTCAGCCTTTTAGGCGAGAAAAGGTAACAGACAGACAGACAGATAGACAGACAGACAGACTTTCGAATTTACAATATTAGTGTGGATGGATAACGCGAGAAATACCTACTGGTGTTTGATGTGGTAATGGTAGGTACCTAGTTCATTCACGAAGATTTTACTGAATAGGTACACTGAAACTGTTTCAGAAGAATGATCAATAGTCTTTAGTAGGTTTGTTGTACTAATACCAACGAAAGTACTAAAATCACTACCTACTGGATTAAGAAATAAAATGCTAAAGTACAACTTAATGTTCAGAACTCTTGCCAGGTCGTTTGGGGATATTTAATTTAAGTTTAGTACACATTTTACCATGAAGTTTTTATGGTCACTTTTCAGTGGCAGTTTGTTGCAAAATAAAATACTATATGTCCACGGAATTTCATTACAGGAAGTAGAACGAATCATAAATACACATTTGAGAAACTTTGTTTCGAATATTAAAAGCTATAATATTCATTTCATTTATTTTCTGTTCAAGTTGGTGGTTTTTGTATAGATACAACCTGTTTAAATAACTACAAAAAACACGAGCGCGGCGGTTTGGCAGGCGCGCGTTTGCCCTTACGCCTACGGTTGCAGGAATACCTGGCCTTAAGGCGAATAGTAGCGTGGATAGTGGCGCCACTACATATTTAATTTTATAATTACGTTAAACAAAAGAATTATCAAAAAATCGGACCGCGCGTAGACGATATCTATCATAAGCTTTTTTTAAATGTATCTTTAATAGTTTTGTACTGTATTATTTAGGCAGATACTTGTTTCAAGAGTTTAGTTCCTATTGGTGGCCACCAAGCTCTCCAAACAAGGTTTTTGATTGAATAACACAAAACAAAACTATTACAGATACACTAAATAAAAGCTTGTGATAGGTATCGTCTACCAGCGGTCCGATTTTTTGATAATTCCTTTGTATAACTTAATGATTAAATTAAATATGTAGTGGCGCCACTATCACCCCTACTATTCGCCTTAAGAAGGCACTGAAAAGCTTTGGCCTCTTGATCGGGACGCATAACGCTGCGAGAGAATCAGAGACCGATTTTATAGACAGCTGGCTTCCACAAATCCGACTAGCTTGCCCTAATCAGTAGGTTTAGCATGAACAGCCTAGAATAGGCATTGTCGGGTCGAATAGACGAAAGTGTCCTCACATAACACATTGACAACGTATCGAATGCATAAAATGTTTGAAAAGCATTGATCAATTCTAAGGTTTTTGTTATTATAGCGTAAGCTGTCGATTAACGGCACTAGAGTCCGAAGGGAGTTCTAAAGTTTTTCTGCTCCTACGTCACTCGACTTCGTGGCACGTTCCCGTACTGAAGAAAGGATGCGGGTTCAGGTCCCGTCGAAGTCGAATAATTTTTCTAGGATATTATTTAATTTCTTAGCATTAATCAACTTTAATGATTTACCTACGCGGTAATTTTTTTTCTAGACAAATGCTGGTTGACGCTGTCCAGTCCGTGCTAAGTCTAGCACGGGCTGGACAGCGTCAACCAGCATTTGGGGCAGCGTCTTCTAGCAGCCTTTCGCATATCGTCATCCTACCCACAGAAGGCGTTCTACAGTAGGGGTGCATTCCGAAATACGATTACAGCGCTAATACCGATCACAACGATATTTTGCGTTTCAAATTAGATATCACGATATTGACAGAACAGTTGAGTGCTATCATTAATTCGGACACTCATGAACACGCTCACGGTCACGAGTCGCGGTGTCAAATGTCAGTCAGGTACAAGTAATCGCGTCAAAAAAAAAACAGAATACAATACTACGATGAATGCTAATTTGACAGTTTTGACAGAGCGCTCACAGTGATTTCGGTATTTAGGATGGTCGGTGTTATCGCAAAATAGTGCATGAAATGACGTCATCTATGACGTCACACGGGACATCGTTGTCGCGCTCACAGTATTTTATAACGCTTGTGAGCGCCCTAATATCAATTTTAGCGCAATTCGGAATGCAAATTCGCGGTCTCTACCCTCTACAAAGGAACTATGGTTGTGTTTACATAATTATATAAATAAAATTGTTGACAGGTGACAGCTGATACCCGCAGAGCTGATGCTTTCGACCTTCGCCACAGCGCCCACCAGCTGCGCAATGAGACCAGGATCAAGACTGAGTGGGACAGCTACCACAATAACAATAGATTGCGTGCCAGGTTCGTATCACCTTCACTCATAATGCCAATAGGCCTGTTTAAATCTGCGAGAGGTGATTTTAGGTGACACAATTATGGTTTCGAAACCAAAACCAAGCTTGATCCCGTCTAAAAAATGTTTTGGAACTGATATACTGGTCCTGTACTAAGTATACAGTGTGTCCCGTGGCCAAGTATCAGAAATATTTAGGACAGGAAGTTTTACTCATAGTAAACACTCCTTTATTTAAAAAAATAGTTTAACTATATTATAGGATTTTGCAAAGTTGTTGCTTTATCCGGTAATCAAACCCACTAAAATAAAAATAAAAAATAGCCTGTATTTTTATGACACCGATTAGTAGTGTCAATCATAAGAATCGAATCTGTTTAACATACATGGCATATATAATTGGTAGAAAACCATGAAATCTGCCAGAAACTGAAAACTATAATTTGAATTGAATTTTCTTTATAATTCTACAGAGTCTACGAGATCGAGCAATGGAAGTCAACCCTCCAAGACCTCCTCGACCGCATCGACCGTGAAATGTCGGCTCTGAAAGAAGAGAAGGCGTCTACTGAGAGAGAGCTCGAACAACTGAACGTACCTCTTTTAGTCTGTTCGGAATGTCTCTCCAACAGGGATGGAAGGAGAAGCTCCGAGCTGACATATGATCTAGCTGATACAGAGCTCAAGAAGGTATATTATTTATCAATGAATAGTTGTACTGAAATAGATATAACTGTGAAAGAAAAGAGCTTAGGGTCTACTTTGTGAGAGCTCGAACACTGAACTCTCTTTTAACCTGTTAAGAATATCTCTCTTACAAGGATGGTAGGAGAAGTAGTGAGCTAACATACGATCTAGCTAGGTATTGGGTGCCAGGTATGTTATTTACCAACAAATAGTTAAACTGAAGGAGATATGGCTGTGAAAGAAGAGAAGGCGCTACTTAATGGGAGCTCGACTCAAACTTCTGAACATACCTCTATTAGTCTGTTAGGAATGTCTCTCTAACATAGATGGTAGAAGTAGTGAGCCAACATACGTTCTAGCTGATAGAGAGCTCAAGAAGGTATTGTATTTCATCAACAAAGAAATAGCACTCATGCATGAAAATGCGTTTGCTGAGAGAGAGCTAACGCAACTGAACATATCTCTATAGGGCTCTTGTTCACACACGTTTTTTGGCGAAAAAAACGCATGTGGACAATGGCCCTTAGTCTGGTCTGAATGCCTCTCAAACAGGCATGGCAGGAGGAGTTCTGAATTGACATACGATCTGGATGATACAGAGCTCAAGAAGGTAGGTTTACTAATGGTTTTTATATCATCAACACTGAAATCATTGTTAGGTTGAAGTAAATCGTATGCTGAGAATTAAAACGGCTAAAAAGTTGCCTTAAAAGATGGGTCGACCTATATGAAAATATAAAGATACTCGTAAAGCTATCCTCGGAACCATTCACTGCTAGGTAAGCTTCACTTGATTTGTGGCTAGGAATCCCTTCCATAAAACATGATACGAATGTCTAAACTGGGTTTACTTACGGGCTGCAAACTACCATATTATTTTATTCTGTGACTAATCGTTCCCGGGAATAAGTGACGCATATGTCATTCTTCCATCACATTGGTTTTTCGAGAAACAACCTACATAACAAAGCCAAGTCACGTTTCGTTTGTTATTTTTCTAAAACAAGCCTAAAAATAGGAATAGGCACAGATGCAAGCAAGTTTGCAACATAAAGTTACCTATTAGAAAAGTTTGAAAACTACTTTAAAGTTGAGTCGCGGTGAGTGCTACATCCAAACCTACATAAGCGCAACGAATAAACTAGTTTTACTAATGGTAACTTCACAAATTTTAGTTTCTAGGTATATTTCACTCGTGAAAAGCTAGCGTAGTATGCTTTAGAAAATTTTAGCAGCATTTCTCGAGGTCCGTAGCGCATTTTTATTTATAATATATCTGTATGTGGATTCAGACAGTGAGTTACTTTCCTTTACCAGTAGTTAAAAGAAACGTAACTCGAAAACCTAGTAATGTAGTAGGTATGCCTTTACCTACTAATGATCTAGTGATATACCACCATAACTCAACAGCCTGTATTGGTCCACTGCTCCACTCCTGGACGCAGGCCTCCCCCTGATAAGCGCCTTATTGGCTTTAATCTCATGTGGGTAATGCCCATAATCCCCACGCTAGGCATGCGGGTTGGGGATCGCAGTTCGGTGGTAGATTTTTTCTGCAGGGCTGCTTCCCTGCAGAACAAATCTACCACCGTATGTAGATGATGTAAATATATCCATACCTATTTATTTATGAATAGAGTTAACATTCGCATGATAGTGGTTTCCTTGTAAACTACATATAAAATAAGGTAAATCGTAAAGTCACCTCAATCCTTTTACAGATAATTTTGTTTATTTAGTCTTGCTAGGGAAACTCGATGGGATTTCATGTCCATTTGCTGATTACATTTCAACAGGCAAACAACATTAGACCCCGGGACCTAGATGAAACCTGCTCTGAATAATTTTATTTGGAATTTGGGTATTCTAAATAATTATGGCAATCATGTCTAGACCATAGCTTGTTTTTGCTCCTATTTTCGGTCAACGACTGACCTGATTGCATATAGTCTCGGTATTATACAGGGTACATTTTTTTGACGATAAGGACTGCCTAAGTTTTGTCGAGTAAAAAATAAAAATAACTATTGGACTCCTTATAAAATGTATGGTAAAATAGCTTCTGCCCGCGGCTTCGCACGCGTTGTTTCTATGGAAACGTTTTGAGGTTATTTCTATCGCATGGGAACTGATTTATGGGATGAAAGTCGCCTATGTTTGATTCCAGGGTTAGACTTACCTGTACGCAAAATTTCAGCCTGATCCGTTCAGTAGTTTTGGCGTGAAGAGGTAACAAACGTCCATCTATCCATCCATCTATCCATTCAAACTTTCGCATTTATAATATTAGTGTGCAGTTTTTTGCGATTTCTGACTTTTAGTACTTCAACCTCTGTTGGTCCGATATAAGTTTTTGATCAGTATAAGAAACGGGATCGATCTGCACCAGAAAAGCTTTCGTGTAAAGTGCCTATGTTTTTGCAAACAGCATAACATTTTTTTGGAAAATCAGAATGAGAATGAAAATTGCTCAAAAAATATAGATAGTCATCTAAGACCATTTTCCTGTACCTACACCGGCTAAGATACCTCCCCTTACTACCCCGTCTAAAAACTCCACTCTGTATATTTTTATATGAAATATCCAAGGACCACTGGCAAACTAAACACACAGTGCCAACAGTCAATAAGTCTTCAGCGAGCAATTTCTTCATCATCATCATCCACAGCCGGATTTACCCACTGCTTGGTATAGGCCTCCAGAAGTTTGTGCCATCCACCACGGACCTGTGCTAACCGTAATGCAATTTCTCCAATCATGTACTTTTTGTTTCTCAGGAATTATGCGTTACCGAAAGCAACAAGAAAATGCTCATTGACCGCTGCCAATCAGCCTGGGAGAAGATCAACAAATTGGAAGTCGTAAAGTTCAAACTACAACTCGACTTGAACGATAAAAACGAAGCCCTTCAGATTGACAAGGACATGCTCGGCCTGGATAAGGACTGCGCGAACATAACGTATAAAACTGATTCCCTCAAGACCCCTAAAAGGTAAGATTTATATGGATTTGCTTGGGTTGTTTCATGCGCATGTCAAACTGTTATGGTCGGGGGTGATTGCGGTTTTGTTTTTGAAGGCACTAAATTCGAGTTTACTGCTTTGAGACAATCTGTTTCACCTGTTGCATTGGAGATTTAGGTATGACAAGTTAGCTCTAGACTTCTGCGAATTTGAGAGTAATAGCTTTCGCTACTATAGTAAAATAGCGGCAAGTTATGACACTCCCTCGTGTCTCGCTGCACCTGAGGCTTAAAAGGAACACTCTAACCAGGTTTCGTTAAGTTTCATAAATATGAAAAGATAGCAGATAAGTACGTCTAAAAAGCAGCCTGAAGCTACATATTTTAGCCCAACGGTTTTTATTCAGAACAGCGTTGAGGAAATTCGCTTAGCTATGCCAGCGTAATGAGAAGTTGCTGAAATTTTTAGCGCTTCGCAAAGTTTGCACTGAGACTAGAAAGTTTAATGATAAAGCCTTTGTGAAATGACCCGCGAAGAATGCCTGTTCTAACCCAAATGCTATTGTTTTTTATCACCTTTGGAGGTCGCAAACGGTAATAGTTTCGTTTACTTGGCTCGGGAAGATTCTTGTAACCATCGGCGTTATTGCCACCGAAACCGATAATCCATGAACGCCGACATACCCGTATCTGGAGCAAAGATCTTAACTTTTAATGTTACCTACTTGAAGCAGGAAAACGTACGCATTCGGAACCAATCTCTTGCGAAATCTAGAGCCTGAAAAGGAAAGTTCTGTCGGTTTTTCTTGGAATAGCAAATATTATGTTTTACTTGGAAGGTCCAGGACTTTGTTTTAAAGGTTTTCCGGGGGATCGCCCTAAGCCAGCAGGTAGTGTAGAGGAGAAAAGGTTGCTATTTACCTACCATTAACAAATTATCAACAAACAAAATAGCTTTTTAATCACTCTGTTGTTGACCAAATGTTTTCGATGTATAAGTCGCCTATAAAAAGACTGATAGATAACATATTTGACCAAACACGATCTAAGCGAAACAGTATGAATGAGATCGGCGGTCAATTTCATTCTGAATCTTTATCTACTCGACTTATATAAAAATGTTTGCTTTGTCATCTGGTTTCCATAACTCACCTCTTTTTAGGACTAGATTTGTAAAATGTCCGGCAAAATAACAATGGTTTCCACAGAATGATTACAGGCGAGCAATGGATAGAAAAGACTGAAGCGACAATGCGGATGGCAGAAACAGAGCTACAAGACACACTGCGTCTTCGCGAATCGTTGTTCGTGGCTCGAGGGAGAGCCAGGAACGCTCTGCAGGCTCAGACTGACGTCACCAATTACATGCTGAGGAGAAGGATCTACGATACACAGAGGGCTAGGAACGAGCTGGACTGGCAGCGGCTGAAGGTAAACCCTATAAACTTATGAACTAGGTAACTATGGGATCGAAAAGATAAGTAGTAATGTGAATCGCAGAAACAGAGTTGGGAGGCCATTGGTGTAGATTCTGTTGTTTTAGAATTAGCTAAAAAATTAGGATTAAGGAATGTCAAATAGACGAAAGCTATTCTATGTTTCAAAAATTAGACTATCAGGTTTAAAATTTGGTTGACAGATCTAAAACAACTCAAGTTAGTTAAAATAGTTAAAACTTTGTCCCTATTCTTTGAATTGCATTTTAGCTATGATTAGAAACGTCTACCTAATTTTAGAAGGCATCTAATTTGGTCGTGATTAAAATTAATTCTAGTGAAAACGTGCAGATTCTTTTGAAAAAAGTGAAATTTGGATTTTGTGGTATTTTTAGGATCCAGAGAATACCATAATTTTAGGTCACTGAAAATTTAGAAATCGTAAAATTTAAGTTAGGTATCCTAAAACGACATAATCGACATCATTGTTCGTGGCTTGAAGAAGAGCCAGGAACGATTTGCAGGCTCTGACTGACGTCACATGCTGAGCTGGTGTGGCAGGTGTTGAAGGTGAACCCCGTTAGCTTACTTTGAACATTGGCCCAGGCAGTTCCGCCTTTATTTTCAGACTAGCTTCTGTCTCTGGCTTCGCACACGTAGACCAGTACAATACCTACTTGGATAAAATGAAGCACTCGGGATAAATTTAGCAGTGAAATATTTTTTGAAAAAAATAATCATGAAAATGTTTGTTTTACAAACCACAAAAATGGACAAACTTCATTACAAACAAACTAACAATGTACCTAACCAGTTTTTTCCAATATTTCAGCTTGCTCTATTTAGTAGTTTTGGCTTGGATAGTAACAAAACCAAACATTAAAAGTTTCGCATTTATAGCATAAAAAATGTGATCTGTATACCGTATCCTAACATGATTTAAACACAGAATGGTCCCAAAGGTGAAACGGGTCTATAAAATAAACCCCAACTTATTTACAAGTCCTCGAAACATTCAGTCTGGTTGTGGATCCAGACGGGTGGACGTGGTCTGCCTTTTAACTAGTTATCAATATTGTATTTTTCGATCTATCTGTCGCTATTGTTTTATGCTGGCTTGATATTATCTTAAAAATATTTATGTCAAAAGAAATATTTGAAGAATGTACGGCGCGGCGGCGGTCGAGAAGACGTACAGTCAGCTGCACAGACATGTATACACTTCCAAGGTTGAACTTTTATTTTACTCGGAACTTTTCAAATAAAAGGACATGCACACGTTTTTCGTACAAAGTAGTCATCGTACTTCGTCAGAATACGGTACATAAATTATCACAATTACTATACATTTACTATTTAGTCAAATTGAAAACTTGGGAGTGTATACATATTTTTGCAGCCGACTGTACCTATCCGGCAATTTCGTTTTTATTACTCTAAGCATTAGTGCATGAACGGTGGTCCCTAGATGCTACTACTCTTTTATTTGATTTTGGCTAAGTTTGATTATGATGGTTAAAACATCAGCTTTCATGGAAAATCTCGAAATATTTACAGGGGAATTTTACTTTAAATTGCTTCGTCGTTCGGTTAAAATGACAGTAATAGGGGTCGGTTCGTTAATAAATATTTTTATTATAACACAAATAGAATAAAGGCAGGAAACTCAAAAATTTTTCAATTATGCTAAAAAATTACAAAAATTGCAGATGGAGGAAAACATGCAAAAGCTGAACGATGAACTGAAGACAATGGGCGATCAATTCGCAGACAAAGTGAACGCACTGAAGGTAGCTGAGACCCGCTTAGAGACCAGAGGATATCGACCTGGAAATGAGCTAGCGTCGGACGAGGCAGATCTAGGATTAAAGGAGGAAGTCAGGAGCTTGAGGGAAACCATTCGGCAACTACAAGAGAAGCTGGACTGTGCCAAGTAAGTTTATCTGCATTTGACTAATGGTTGATTTACTGGAAGACTTGGAGCAATGAACAGCAAAGATTCGCTTAGAGACCAGAGACTATCGACTTGTGAGTGAACTCCCGTCTAACGAGGCAGATCTGAATTGAAGGAGGAAGTTCGGAGCTTGAGGGAAACCATTCGGCAACTGCAGAAAATGTTGGACTGTGCCAAGTTTGTTTTACAGTTGAACATGATAGGATGGTTGGGGTGGGGGTAATTGTGTTCTTGAGTGAGACCGCAACTCGAGTGTGGGACGTCCTTTGGCCTGACCAGGTGGGGTGACTGTCTAAGAAAGACTGCTGGCAGATATTTGATGCGGCAAGCTGAAAACGGTGCTATGATGATCATCCCTAATGGGTAAGCCTGTATTCGGCTGAGGAGGAGCATAGGCTGATAATTTTGCAAAAGAAGACGTTAATCAATGAGCAAGTACATTTAGGTAGCTGATATTTTGTCAGGTGCCGGGAAAGAAAATCAGCTAACAGATCCCCATTGTGTATCCTACATGATCTTATCAGGTACAGGTACCTACTGAAGAAAGTTATTGCCTGAGTTTACCGTTTTTTGTCTGAAGTAAGTTCTCCTGGAACAACCTTATTAGGTTGCCATAAATTAAGTACTTAATTCTGTGTGGAAAAGCTCGAGTAAATAGCTCATCAAATTACTACCGCAGTCTGTATAGGTTACTCTAATACCAGACCCCTTTACCTTCCACTTGAAATTCAACATGAGCACGTTCACATTAGACAATTGAGTATAATGCCTTTCTTTGAAGCTTTAAGCCCGCTATTGTTTTAGTTATTACACTCTAAATACAAAGCTCAACATAAAATAACGAAACAATAAGAGGATCAAACAAACTACAGGGTCTGGCCAGTTTAATAACCATGATTTATTATTTGAAAATTGTATTGGAACAATAAAGACGTATTATGTTTTCAGTCTTCAAATGATTAAGATCAAAATTGTTCTTTACTTTGTAGTGAATGGCACGGTAAATGGATTTTCAAGAGTCTTTTCTTGTAAGAAATATTGTACACCACAAATTGTGTAACCTTTGAGTTACCTACTCCAGCATTTTTTATTGTCAGGCACTATTACAATGTACAATCATAATAAATGTGCAGAAAAATCAAGAGTAAATATTAAACTAAAATGTCGATGTATCAATGTCCGAGGCCAAAATCTACATTGGGATACTAAACCAGAACAAATTCTATTCCAGGGCTACGTATAACGCGTTGGAAGCAGCGTCCATCAAGATCACCATAGATCTAGCAGACAAGAACCAATCTCTCGAGACCGACACACGAGCCCTCGAGATGAGGACAGCGTTAGAACCCAAGAAAGCTGAAGGAACTGATAAAAACCTAATCCTAGCCAGCATGGCTGATGAACTACCCAAAGTTGTATAAATTCCAGTAGGTAGCTCTAATCCTCCCACAGTTGGAAATAATCCCAATGGCAGTGCTAGTATTCCGGTGATCCCAATAAGGGTATGTTTATACAAAAAGTTTGATAGCCTTTTAAAATGTTTAGTATTTTTGCTGAAGAGCTTCATAATCAGATGGTAACTATTCTGATTTCATATCAATTCATGTTTACATAATAATGATTTTCCTTCAAGTTTGCAAAAAAACAGTTATCTATGTCATAAAAGCTACATTGTCAAAGTTTTCTGTTATAAGATTGCTTTCTTTTGAATTCCTTTACTGTTCCTATTTGTGTCCGAAATAATAAATTTTAAGTTTTCACTTACGTTTAATTTTTGTAGCGCCTGTTACTTGTTTAGAGCAAGCTAGGTAACTAGTTCTTGGTAAAACTAAAGGCTCTGAAATTATAGATACTTTATCAAGAGACGGATAATACAACTTTGTTAATGTACAAAGTAAGTTGGTAAGTTGCTTATTAATTTTTATAGCTAGTACAAAGTGAAAAAAAAAACGGGTTCCTATGAGCTTCTCCGTTTCTGTAGCGTTTCTACTAAGTTCTAGCAGAAAAGTACATTATTTTATTTAGAGCTGTATTAGGTAAGTAAATAACAAATCCGTGCAACCTATTCGTATTTCGTTTCGCAAACCCAATTACGAGATCCTTAGAGATAATGGAAAGAAAGCGCTCCCCGTTGTCTTCCGACATGGTTGGTTTAATTGACTGATGGCTTCTTGGTATAAAACGGACAGATTCCCGTCTTCCATCACATTACTACCCTCGCTTCTTCAGCAGCAACTTTGGAAACCATTCTGTGAGTAAACTTTTGGATAAGAACAGCTCTAAACGAAATCTAAAGCGCTATGCAGACAGAGCAATTACTCCGGCAACAGGCGACTCGCAACGAGCTAGAAAAATATTAAAATGTTGACATTTCTGCAACTAAAGTTGTTCTGTCTGCATAACGCCATAAACTATCTGTTATTTATGCTTTTGTGATTCATATTTTTGTATCATATCCTTTGAAAAAAGGCTTACTGCAAAATATCTGATTATCTAGAGAATAAAAAAGCTTGGGACGTGTTTTGCTCCAACTCGCAAAACTAACAACCTAACAAGGTAGAGGTTTCTTCTTCTCACTTTTACTAAAAAGATTCAAGTGAACAAAAAAATCAACGTGGTGACTTTATTTCCTAGGTTAACATTATATAATCTGAATTTTGTAACGTGTCCCAAGATTCCTGTTGGGTCTAAAGGAAATAAAGCAATTTGGTATTTGAATGGTTGCATAATCTTTCTCCCAGCGTGTTTCATAGGAACTAGCTTTAAATCATACTTTGCTAGTAGGCCTAATATCAAGAAGAGTTAAAATCTCGAATCAATCTAAATTAGAACTTACCTAGGTACAGTGGCATTCATCGTAAGGTAACCTCCCCTGTCGGTTTAAAACTACCATCCAGACATCTGGATGTCTGGAACTAATGTAGTTACTGGTAACTACATTAGTTTTGGTTTTTAACCCCCGACGCAAAATGAGAGGGGTGTTATAAGTTTGACGTGTCTGTCTGTGTATCTATGTATCTGGCTGTGGTATCGTAGCTCCCAAACGGATGAACTGATTCTCGTTTATTTGTTTATTGTGTCATAGATAACTTTATCCAGAGTGTTCTCAGCCATGTTTCATGAAAATCTGCTCAGCCAATAAACGTAGGCGGGTTTTTAAAATTTTAAATTTTGTCTTGTATATTACGACATTTGTAATTTTTATTATCTTGATCATACAGACGGGTTCTTGTCTAAAAAAATTTTTCTATTAAGATGCTAACCTGACCCAAATCAGCATCACCACTTCACCACCTAATTTATCTTATTAGGTATGTCAAACGAAGGAATTTTTAAAAATCGATTTTGCTTTTGCGATACTCATCGGAAGCTTATTTTTAATGCCTCTGTAAAAGTTTTATTTTGTACAGTGTAAGCAGAGATGCGACGTTGCTCTTTTTGGCCGTCGCACCTCTGCCTCATCACCAGCCTATATTAGTCCACTGTTGGACATAGGCCTAATGAGCCTAATGAGCGCCATAGCGCCCTGTCTTCAGCTTGCCGCGTCGGAGGACGTCCTACACTACGTTTGCCGAGTCGTGGTCTCCACTCAAGAACACGTTTACCCCAACGGTTGTCGGTTCTTCGCGAAATATGGGCGGCCCACTGCCACTTCAGCTAGCTCATTCTTTGAGCTACATATTATGTCGATAACTTTGGTTCTCTGTCGGATGTTACGAATCCTATCCTTCAGAGAAACTCCGAGCATAGCTCTTTCCATAGCTCGCTGAGCGACTGGTGGACCAGCCCTACCGTGAGTGTACGCACCTCTGCCTACACTACACAAAATCAAACTTTTACAGAGGCATTAAAAATAAGCTTATGATAGGAATCACAAACTGCAATATCGATTTTTGAAAATTCCTGCGTTTAACATAATAATAAGATAAATTAGGTGGTGGCGCTGATTTGGGTTGGGTTAGCGCCTTAATAGAAATTGACTTTAAACTTGACCGGGGCTTACCTACCGATGTACGTTACTGCAGCTAAATCAATTTATTAAGTACATTTTGATTGAAAAATTTACCAAACGAGCAGGGGAAAGCCCTTATATTTTTTTGTTTTGTTGTGGTTTTCATTCAATTTTATATCTGAAACCGGTTATGGATGGTGATAGATTGCCTCTGCGTGTCACAACCACGGTTTTGTGATTTGTTACAAACATCCGACCTCAAATTTAAATTCAAATAAAAGTAATATTTCTGTCACTACACCCTATTTCTACTCAAATACTAAAGCCACTATAAATATGACGACTTTTTACAGGCTGTATGGTCTGACTCAAGATATAGTTCAGTTCAGAGTTAGTGTGTGTGATAAATGCTAGTTTATTGTGATGCATTACCTCATCGCCTATACAAACGGTTAGGGGACATTCACTGATCTACTTAGTAAATGCTCAAAAAATGAGCACTGCTTCTTTTTCGAGCATTTAGTAGGTAGTGTATTTGACGGTGTTGTCACAGAAAAAGCGCGATATATTATTTGATAAATTGTGTCCGTCAAGTTAGCAGCCCCGCCATGGAATTTGGTGGTTTCAACTATGCCAATAAATGTGTCCTGAAATAGTGCCCCCGATGCCCTAAGGAAAATAAATAGTGCTCCAGTACTTTAGGAGATATTTAGGTATTTCAATGTGGCTGCTATCTTGACGTCAAGCTGGCAGTCCCGCTGATTTCGACGAATCTGTAGCCGTTTATTTTATTTAGGGCATCGGGGGCACTATTTCAGGACACATTTATCGGCATAGTTGAAACTACCAAATTCCATGGCGGGGCTGCTAACTTGACGGACACGATAAATTTGTGTTGACATCGATCTAAGTAAAATGGGGAGATGAGATACCAGCCTTTCGAAAGTGGAAGACTCAAATTAGGTGCAATTAGGTTCACCCACCTCGGTCGCAGTCGGACCGGCCGGCATTCGTGTTTCGCGCGCGTATTGTTGCCTTGGTCGCACTTCGGTCTAGGTGTACGGTGCACAAGATTGGAAATGTAACTGTGAGCGAGTGTTTATTTGTTGCGTGTAGTTAGGTACTACATGCAACAAAGTGTTACAACTTATAACTACACTGTAGTTTGGTTCCCAGTGTGTCAGTAGATAGTGTTGTAACTACACTAGTTATAGCGCTGGGATAACTTACCTTATCTACAGATTTTACTAATATCTATGGATGTTAGTGCATAAAGTGAAAATTAGCACCCTACCCACTTACTGCAATATGTAGGTATGATTTTGTACTATTGCGTATTAAGATCATAATATTTATTGTGTTTAGTAGTGTGGCTAGTAAATTTCCACTGTTGAATAGGAGACTATCCAATCCACCTTGGTACAATTTTATTGTTAGGTACCTAATACCGCTACCTATACCAGTAGTCTTCGGACACATGCAACCGAACACACATAAAACCTCTCTAGAGGTAGGTACATGTCTAATCCTCTATGAAACTTAAAGCAAAGCTGAACGCGGAACTTATGATTTTCGACAGTATCACCACAAGCATCAATCATAAACAAATCCGGCAAGATTGTCTCGATCCGAGTTTAGGAAGTGTAATGAACAATTACGATCCGATAACGAGATCCGCTTCCTACAAAAGAGGCTTAACTTGAATATTTTCCACGCTACGCAGTGCCCGCTCGAAACTTTGTCATGTCGAAGGCTAAAAAGTAAAAAAAAGGCTTGTCATAACAGATTTTTTTACTCTAGGTATG
This sequence comes from Eupithecia subfuscata, assembly GCA_963564075.1. Lineage (NCBI taxonomy): Eukaryota > Metazoa > Arthropoda > Insecta > Lepidoptera > Geometridae > Eupithecia > Eupithecia subfuscata. Next base: position 4,529,359 of record OY751105.1, read on the forward strand.
TCATAGTAAGCCGAGAGCTTAGCTTGCACTACGATAACGGCGGAACCAAATGTAAAAGGATTTATGTTAAGAGGTTGTGAGGCTTATAAAGGACCAGTATCGCTTCTATCAAGCTCCACTAAACAACCAACTGAGAGAGTTTTCTTTGTTTATGAGTATGGATAGAATATTGCAGAGAGCTTCCCGAATAGTGTGCCATGTAGGTAAATGAGTGTATAATCCGATGGATGTAAACGTAGCTCAGTCGCCGGGTAGAGGTTGTTTACATTTGACTTTTGTTCGTAGGTGCGGAAGTAATTGGACGTAATTCTCTTGGATGGGACGAAAATATATAATTTCAACACTACGTGACTTTTCAATAAGCCATTTGTATGTTGATTCGTCCAGTTTCACTCATTGGGTTTTAATAACATGACGCACATTCTTCGGATGATATCATCAAATTATTCAATAGTTCATCAAATTAATCTAGACGTTTTATAGCAGGAAGAAAACCAGCTTAACGTTTAACTGGTTTCTTATAATGCACCGAAATCTCGTTCTTATAACTAGATTGTCGTTCAAGCAAGAGATAATTTTATTGACAGTAAATTATATTGAATTTCACGGGGGTGCCACTGTGGTATCATCCAATAGGGCAGGTGTTTGTTTAAATTTGAGCTTTATTTATATCACAACAGGGTTTTGGAATGTTTGGTTCCCACGTGACATCAGCAGGCATTCAGGCGCCTAGGGCGACCACAGAGCGACCCGGTTTTGTTTACATCAGATAGATTTGGGTGGATAAGACACGGGCAAATATCAATTTTACGAGCCAGTTTTCCTTTGATTCCTTTCACCATATTTCGTTAGATTTGTACCTAACATATTCATACGAACGTCATACATTCTATGAAACGGTTACATATTGTGAAAGAGTTAGTTTAATTTGAGCAACGGTTATTCCATGATGATGGGTCATGCAGCCTAAGATAGAGAAAAGATTGGTTTTATACCTATAGCTTTATTTTCTTATGATTTTCCTTGCTTTTTATACGATCTAAGTAAACCTAAACGCTCTACATTTTGACGCAATGGTGCAATATCTTTATAGATATACTTACCATAAGTTACCTTAACAACGTTCTTTACGATAAGGCCTCAATCAGTAGGTACCTACTGAAAACTTTCAGATTTGTTTTTTTGGGTCCACGTTATGCTGAACCCAAAAATGAGAGACTTCCTACTTAGAAATTTCGTGCTTTCGCAAAGGCAAAGATCTGTTTCCTGAGATGTCCCGTGGTCTGTGTCGGCACTGTTTCTACCCCCACTTATGTCTTGCAACCACGGTTGGTTACATATTTAAACCAGCTCCATTTACGGATGGTCGTCCATCGAAGAATTTTTATTATTTTGTCTGGTCCTGTTTTTGCTTTGTCTCGAATTAGCATAGGCTTTGTGCCAGTATTGTGAAAATTAAACAGTTACCGCTTTAATTTTTGGCGCTTTATGTTATGCACGCGGTGAGTTATGTGCTTTTTGTTTTGTGCATTTTATAAAGTGATTTTTCTGTGCTGGACTATAAAATTATACTTACAGATTTTGGCCGGCAAACTTTTAAAACCAAACAAACAAAAACAAATCAGTGGGGCGAATTTAAACTTTACCGATGATAAATCAAGCCTGAAATTTCGCCGGTCAATTAAAAAACAATGTTGAGTTATTTTGTTTTATAGTAAAAAGTGATTGTTATCTTCCCAGAAACTCGAAAAATGGCCGGAAAGATGACCGCTACGTTCTTCGTGTTGACAATCATCGTAATTCTGCAATTGGGAGGTGTTCAGAGTAACCCTGCTATCGGTAAGACGATTCTTTTTTTAATCTCAATTTCGAACCATCATTCATTTCATTCATAATTACCTACATAAAATATTTTTAATACGTTTGGTATCACTAGGTACATAGTATAAAACAAAGTCGCTTTCTCTGTCTCTATGTATGCTTAAATCTCTAAAGCTACGCAAGGGATTTTGATCGTGTTTTTTATAGATAGAGTGATTGAAGAGGAAGGTTTATATGTATATCTAATAATAGTAATAGTAGTATTTTATTGCACCCGTGCGAAGCCGGGGCGGGTCGCTAGTTTAATAAATAAAATGGCATGAAATTACCCAATTAAAAAACTAAATCGGAATCACGCCTCTAATTTATTGTAAAATTATCAAAATTTAAGAGGAGATACGGTAAATAAAAATAAAGATTGCCAATTTACATACCATAGGCTCAATAAATAAATACGTTATCCTAAAAGCAAAGGACAACAACAAAAAAACATTCTAATTGTCTTTGTAAACGAAAAAATACCTATGCTGCGAAGCAGAAAAAGCGTCTGTAATATCACATTTTTGTTTGGCTAATGAAAACGAAACGTTTAATTTGGCTAAGTACTTTCAGAAAGAATATCTTTTCGTCAAGATTTGTATCACGTCGATATATCTAAGGGAAGATTTGAACAATAAGGCATCCACCTATAGTGGGAGTTTGATGTTTTCCCAAATATTCGTTCAGAATATTAATGAAGTACATAGGTACTAGGTATAAATCTTTTGTTATTATTTCCCCAACATTTCAATCGCGTTACAGCGATCGTGGTCACGGGGCAATAATTATGTTAACAAATCGCGAAAGTTAAAAAAGTTACGGTAAGTACACACTACCCAATAAGGCTTAGGTACAAATTTTGTGAAACTTTTAAATTAAGCTAATTTTACAAGGTGCATTTAGTTGTAGGAACTTCAAGGTAAAGTCGCTATAAATTATAAAGGAATTTCATATACCTAGGTACTTCAATTTTATGGGTGCTCTACAAAATTGCGAAATTTCCATTTGAACATGACATTTGATGGCTTTACGCAACTCTTGCAAATCTTGTGAACTACTCGTACCTATCTACTTATGTAGTAAAGTAGGTACCTACCAATTGAATAAATAAACACCTATGTTAACTTGTGAGTCTAGGGGTTCCACGAATTTTTACAATAAGAAAAGGCAGGTAGTTACTTTTTTTAGGCATATTACCTCTAATCATTTTCTAACCTAAAATGGTTTCCCCGAAGTTACGAACGTAGAATACAAAACATTGACAAACAGCAATTTTGTCAAAGAAACCTAACTAATTTGAACTCAAACCACGTAAGAATAACGTTCAAACATAACTGCCATGCATTACCTATAACAAAGAACATTATAAGTTCTTATTTCGCCAGAGACAATCCTGAAGGCAAAGGTCAAAGTAATAAAACCAACCCCTCTTTATAATAAATCTATTTAAAAGGAAAGTAAGCTCGGTTAGTCTTAATCGTTCATTAAGTTCTCTAATTTGACGTCGTAAAGCTATTAGGCTCTGGCCCGCTAAGATCCTGATTTAATATTTCGACTAACGACCTATTAACTGCTAAAGGCGAACTTACACAGACACTAAGAAAATACTTGCCCTAACTAAACATAAGCCGAAAGTTGAGACTGATTTCCTACCTAGCGGTTTACGCACTATGCCGTCGCAAAATTAACTTACGAAGAAATGAGTTTTTAATTAAATGAAACTCTAGCCTAATGTGGAAAGCTAACTAAAAAAGCTAAGCTAACTTATTTATGGCTTAGCTCACATAGGTAACGCAGTTTTTCATTCATGTGTGCAGACTGCATACTAAGCTATGTTGTCTGAAAAACTGCGTCATCTATACAAGCTAAGCTAAACTAAGTTAGCTTAGCTTTAAGTCTGCAATGGTCGGGGTGCCTTATGACAACAAAAACAACGACCGAATTTGCAATTTATCGCAATCTAGAGTAAAGTAATGTACCTAGAAGGCTTCTGTTGACCTACGTAGCCCGTGTATAACCGCTTTACACATTTATGGCAAGTCTACATTTTACCCGCTCCATCTAGACATGCGTAACTGGTTTGTTAAACGCAAAACTAGTTAAGTAGGTAGGTATTTTGGACACAAAGGATTTCGACGCGAACGCATGACGTATTGTAAGGTAAATCCCCGATGAAAATCGCGTGATTTCTAAAATCACGTTCCGAGAACCGAAATTATCGCCAGATATCGCAGGACGAGACGCTCAGAGTTTGTAAAGTTATAAGGAACGACGATTATCGACGTCCGACGTCTCGCGAAGAACCGACATCCGCTAGGGTAAACATGTTCTCGAGTGGAGACCGCGACTCGGCAAACGTAGTGTAGGACGCCCTCCAGCCAGGTGGGATGACGACCTGCGAAAGACTGCAGGCAGATGCTGGATGCGGCAAGCTAAGGCAGGGGACTATGGCGCTCATTAGGGGAGGCATAAATGTCCAGGAGTAGACTTATATAGGCTGGTGATGATGACGATGTGGAACGATGATGGAGATCATATTTACGACCTAGGTCATCAAATCGTTCACGATGAATCTATTCACCAGTATCTCTGAAAAGATCTGTAGAGTAGGTAAGGCCAGCTCATTTGGGGCTGGAGGATGTGTGAAAATGTCCAGCATTATTTATTTAATAAAATGTTTGAGTCGAACAAAATTACACTTCACTACCTTAAAAACTTTGAAGTGAAGAGAATCACGTATACCTACGTAACACTTTACTAGGTAGGTAATTGATTCGAGGATGTGTTTTTTGTCAACCTATCGAAATAAACACATAATTATTTGAATTTACTTGTAGCGTTTCAAATCAAATTTTATACCAAACCCAAGCAATCGAGAATACGAGGCCCATGAGCCGTACGCGACGGCACGCCCATTCATAACGTTAACGAGATTCCAGAATATTCCAGCGGGTATTTGTGCCGGTTAGTGCGGTCGGGAGCGTAATATGTGACGAATTGCTCCAAGATTTATGACATCTTGGGCACAGAATAAACAAGACAAGCCTGGGCCTACGGTTTAATAACTTGCGGACCGAACCCCAACACAGGTGTAGTAGTTACCTCCATGTACAAATGTGTGGGGTTTTGACTGATGGTATGTTTAGATAACTCGTGACCTTTTCCATGTAGGTAAATCGTGTATAGAAATAATGTTAAATTAATTTTCAATAAGAAAATAAAGCTATTATAATCTAACCAAACAACTAGTCTCTAATAAAAATGTGAGAGAAACTGGACAACTGAGTAAACGAACGTCTCAACAACAAAAAACTCCAGAAATCCTAAAGACAAACATCCTAGGCTCAAATAAATTGAACAAACAAAACCCAATTTATTGGCAACAGTAACGAATGACAGAATTCAAGAAGAGGCCATCGAGGCAATGACACCAATCTGAGCTCACTTTCGCCCTTACGCAATTTCACCTTAGCCGCTTACACTTGACCTCGCGTTTACAGTTCGCGTGAATAGAAACATTTATTATGGACTCACCTCCGCACGTGACATCGCACGTGTTAAAGGCTTTAAGCTGCGTGTCCACTGGTGTGGATTGTCCAGCATTATTTATTTATTATTATTTATGCGGTACCGCGTCCACTGGATCGGCATATCTGCCGATACCGATGTCAGGCATATTGTAAATACCGACGGCGCGTACGCTCCGATTCGATGGACGCACAGCTCTAGAGTGCTTCCCTCTCAGAAATATACTAGGTTACAAAGCGAATCTAACAGGAACGATTGATTTTCATAGCTTAGCGATCGTATTGATTGGGTTTGACACATTCCGCGCATAAGATACGAACACGGATACGAAGCACATATCGTGTGGAAAACTACCCTTAGACCTATTTCACCTTCTTCGCTCGAGGTCTCAAGGTTCATCGCCTCATACGATCACCAGAAAATAATCGAAACAAAATAATTCCTCAAAATAAGATGTTGACCCAAAGAAAAAAGCTTTTTGATCTAGTCAATTAAATAGCTAGATCTTAACGCATCTTTTCTCCGCTTTGATGGTAACCACTGGCCACCAAGAGATGTATAAAGTAACCATTAACAAACTGATAAAATAGCATCACAAAGCAGTACCTGCATGGTCTAGTCGGGGTGCCAAAAAGGCCCAATTATAAAATAAAATCCGTTTCGCCATGCATCCTTTTCTAGAAAGTTTACTACTGGGTCCAGATTGTGCTCTGATCTCCATTCAGTTCCACAAAAGTAACTATCCCCTTATTTTTCAGCGACCGGTTATGAGCCAATGGAGATTTGCATCGAGAACTGCGCCCAATGCAAGAAGATGCTAGGCGCCTGGTTCGAAGGTCCACTCTGCGCAGAATCCTGCATCAAATTCAAGGGAAAACTCATTCCTGAGTGTGAGGATTTCGCTTCTATTGCCCCTTTTCTTAATAAGCTTTAGAGTATATTTTAACGGATATGATAATGAAAGAGGCTATTGGATGATATATTGAAACGGACTTGTTATAGGAAATTGATAGGTAGTGCGTGGGTTTTAGATTTTATTTTGGCTGAAAAAAAAAATTAAATTTGGTTATTTCTAACACCAAATTTTTAGTTAAAATTAGAAGGTAGATTTGGCCCCTGAATTCAAAACTTGGAAATAAGTAATTTGGCGAGTCCTCCGAATTACCTAACTTCAAGTTTACATTTATTTGGTTTTTCTATTTTTGTTTTACAAATTTTCACTGTCGAAAGTGGATGAAATGTCATTTTATAATCCATGCATTTTGCGTTATTTGTATAGTTATAATCATTATTGTCTAAAAAGTTAAATAACCTAGAATCCATGCATCTTGCATTATTATTTTTATACTAATAATCAACCGAATAAATGCCAAAGTATAACGTTTAGTTTTAAGTTTATTTTCGCTAGTTTTATACTCTTATACTTTTTATACAGGGACTTATGTTTAAATTTCTATTGTGTAATAAATACAATTATTTGAAAAGCATGTTTTTATTTCAAACCTTCAAGTACCTACAGCTAATTTAAACGCGTTCTCAAAACAGAACGTTTTATACATACTCCTATTTACTTTTAGAGTACTCTCAAAACGGAACTTATTTATAATTAAAACTAGTTTTTACTAATTTTATTTGTTTTAAATTCCTTAGCTAGTTGGTAGCTAAAATTAAAAATTATCAGCATATTAATTTAATAATTAAACTTATTTCATTCAAAGTAAAACTAATGATTGTAAAATTAATCACTATAGCTTATCTTAGTTCATTGCATTATAAGAAATTAATTCTAAAGCACAGGAACATCCATAGATGGGAGACCCATAGATGGGAGGTCCATATTTGGCATGCTTATTGCAGGAAGGTCATCTAGGTCTGTCGACGCTGCTTCTGAAGGATCTGAAAAAAAATATATGCTGGAAAATTCACACAGCATTGTCTAGCCTTAAGGCGAATAGTAGGGTGGATAGTGGCGCCACTACATATTTAATTTTATAATTACGTTATACAAAGGAATTATCAAAAAATCGGACCGCGCGTAGACGATATCTATCATAAGCTTTTTTTAATGTATCTTTAATAGTTGCCAATCGTGTTAGGGAATCGAGCTACTGTAACTATGCTCGAGCTTAGAGTCCGCTGCAAATTATTTAAAAAAATCACCTGCCTGGTTTCGAGATATAGATAATCTTATTCGGTAACATTATTTATTGAAGAATCTCAATCCAACAGGTACTTTAAATTGTTTAAAATTAACGAGAAAGACCTTTTTCGCCGATAAATCAAAAACTCGCATATTTAATATAATAAATTTTGCATATTTAATGGACAGAACGTATCTGCAGAGTGCACTAAGGGCTTCCACACACCAAAGTCAACGGGCCGCCGACAAGTGACAAGTTGAACAAAATGAAAATGAAATGAAAATGAAATGAAATTTGTTTATTTCTCTTAAACCACAAAAAATCCAAACATTGAAAATTAAAAGCACTTATTACTAAAAAACGATACAAATATATCATTGAATTCAATTCAAAAACTCGGCTGCCTGCAATATTCATACAATGAAACGTCGCACCAATCCACCGGTGTTGGGGTTTGGCATGTAGTGTTTGGGGGGGGGGGGGGGGGTGTAAGGTGGTATTTCCCCTAAATAGTTACAGAGGCTATGGCGCTCATTAGAGGGAACCTATGTCCAGCAGTGGACTAACATAGGCTGATGATGATGATGATTTACAGAGGGAGATCTGCTCTGAACCGGGCAGACCTAGCTGGTCCACTGTGCCCGGTGGTCTTTCTACACACACATCTACTTTCTACATCTTTCTACAGTTGAAGTCAGATAGTCGTATTATGGTCAGTTGTAACGGAATCACGCTTTTGCGCGATCTACTTAGCGACATCTAGCGGAGATTCATTGAAGCGCTTAGGTAAGCTAGCTTCAGTTTTCTGGTGTTATTTTTCTTTCGTGCCTCTATTATACGTTAGCACAAATGTCTTTACCAAAAATATCTTAGATTCTAGAATGGAATATAGAGCCAGTTGTTTTTACCTGTAGATGCCGATTTTTGTATCTTTGAGGTTTCTGCAGCTGTACTGTCCGTGGCTACTTCTTGAGAGGTTTCCATCGAAGACGACCCGAAATCAGGTTCGGGTTCCGGGTCAGGCGGGAACTGTAGTGTAATAAGAATTATGAAAGAAATGGCGCCCGAAAGGTAGTCCTAGATCTGCAGGGCTATTCAGACTCTCCGCTACCGAGTCATCGACTCGGAATCTGACACAAATTCGCGCGAAATTCAAATCTTTTAGCGGTTTTTTAATATTTTTTGCGTTCTACGAGGAATTGAACTAGGTACCAGACAAGTAGTTTTCCATAAATAATAAAACATTTCCTATGAACCCATGTTTTAACAGATTTCGATTTAGTGCTACTTTTGGAATTATTAATAACTAGCTTCTGCCCGCGGCTTCGCCCGCGTTGTTTCTATGGAAACGCTTTGAGGTTATTTCTATCCCATGGGAACTGATTTATGGTATAAAAAGTAGGCTATGTTTTATTCCAGGCTAGAATTATCTGTATACAAAATTTCAGCCGGATCTGTTCAGTAGTTTTGGCGTGAAGAGGTAACAAACATCCATCCAAACTTTCGCATTTATAATATTAGTGTGATATAAGAGTTTTCTGGTAGTTTAATTCCTCGCAGAACGCAGAAAATATTAAAAACCGCTAAAATATTTGAATTACGCGCGAATCTGTGTCAGATTCTGAGTCAATGTCTGGGTAGCGGAGTCTGAATAGCCCAGCTAGCCCAAAAATGTGCACATATGGGCTCTAAGGGTATGTTCGTTCGTTTTATCGTATAGGTTTTTATTCGGCGATGGCGGACGAAATTGTATAAGCGAGTTCATCGAACACATGGCGCAAAAGAAGCAGTCTCTGAAATATTTCATTCTTTGATTCAGTCAAAGAAAATAAATGCGTGGACGGAGTATCGTAGGCTGATCTAGATGCGGCTGAGCGCACCATTAATAAAATAAAAAATATGCGCTTCGAACACCGGGGGAATGAAATGCTATGCTAACTGGCTTCCCCTCTGCAAAATACATGCAAATGTTTCATTAAGGATTGAAACATTGGTTATCTTCCAACACAAACTAGGTTCATAGTTAACTCGCTTACATTCATGTTTTAAAAATACATGCAAACGTTCTGATCAGAGGGGGGAGTCTATTTGACGTTAGTAACGAGAGGTAACCGTGACGTCTCCTTTTAGTATGGGGTTTGCGTAGTTCCATGTCCGCAAGATAGAGGCGCTGTACCAAATTGTATGGAAAAAGGAGAAGTCACGACCACATCAGTGGTCTTCAACATTCGACTCTACGTTGTCAAATGCAGGCAGGAAACGAACTAGAGTTCTTTTTTCCGGTTTCTACGTCGAGAAAAGCTTTCCTCAAGTCATGGGCTGTCGCTCAGAGAGCCTTGTTGGCTTCTCAAGAATTTAGCCTGTTGGCTGTTCTGGTTTTCTTGGGAGATGACTTCGGAGGGCTCCAAGAGCACCCGGGGAAGGGGTCGCCACGGAGTTTTTGCATCCAGCGGTCTTGTGTGCAGAGGAGCGAGTCCGTTGAGGTGTACGTGGCGAGAGTTGTCCGCACGATCGTACATTTTGCGCGACTAACTCCTTAACTGTGTTAAGCTGCAGGTCACGTGCGATGACGCTGTTTCGCACATAACGCCCGGCGCCTGTACAGACTCTGAGAGCAATATTTTGCTGGGCTTGAACGTCACGATCACGCCTTGCAACGTCAAATAGAATCACCCCTCAGTGTTACGAACTGTTACGTTACGTACGTACAATTTTTTTTTTTGCGAATGTGAGTGTAATCCCACTGTGTACATTCATACGTACGCACCTCCAAATGAGAAAATCGAAGGGGCGTGTTCGGAGAAATTTTTGTATAGCGCTAAGTCGAAAGTTCAACCGAGTGGTCCGATGTGTACACACATAGTTTATGCCGTCAGTGTACATGTATCAAAGTGCTTTATTTCCTTTAGACCTTACATCTTGGACTCGTTACAAAAATTAACTATTAGGTACCTTGTTAGGATGTTAGTTATCGAGCTGTAGCAAAACTCGTCCCCAGCTTTTTTATCCTCTAGATAATATGATATTTTGCAGTAAGCCTTTTTACAATGCATCATAAATGTTATGCACGAGTTTAAGGTCATATTTGAATGCAAATATTTGTGTTGTGTTGAGCGCCAGTGGTGTTGACGAGTGAGCGCCAACCTTTAAGCTTAAACTTTTGCTACAACTTCTAGGTCTTGGTGTATGGTATAATTTTTTTTTACTAACATCAGGTGCATATCTGGGCATCTTCCCGGCTGTGTATCGGACGCTGAACGGCACGCATTGCTCGTAGTAATCTATCACAAAGTCTGGGAATGCCTCGCTCAGTTCTTTGCCGGATACCACGTCGAATTCTAAACAGCCTTGCCTGAAACAGAATTTTTTAAATGATAAATAAACCTTTCACATTCATCTCCTTAAAGATTTCTCCTTCCTAACATTGGCCTGGGGCCCTATTACAATTCTCCGCAACCGACACTGTCGATGCCGATGACATGCGGCCGACGCACGCAAGCGATAGCTATTCTGTTTCTCTGTCGGGTGGGCATTTTTCATTCGGGCGAGATCCGGGCACACCCAACTACCTTCGTGAACGATCATGTGAATGAAACCACCAGAGAGCATAGAAACCTTGGACAGATTAAATAAAAACAAGTCAAGTACGAGTAGGACTTGTGCAAGGGTTCCGAACAAACTTATATTTACCCTAATGAGGACTTCATTATACCTTTTTAAGGGATGAAGCGTTGGTGTTCTTCCAACACAAACTAGGTTCAAAGTTAACCCGCTTACATTTATACTGGAAATATATATTTGTGAGCCGAATAATTTACACAGACACACTGCGTTTTTTTTGGTGATTTTGCTAAAATGAACGGTTTTCGGTTATTTCTCTTTACTTAAAGATAAAAATACATTTCCTTGTGCTGTAAGAACTTGCTTCTTGCCAAATTTCGTGATTCTAGATCAACGGGAAGTACTTTAAAGGCTTACGTATAGGTTTTATTGCGAACATCAAAAAATAATTTGTGTAATTACCTATGTAACTTTAAATAATTTAAGGTTTTCGGATATTCCTCTTTATTTGCGCTAGCTCTTTGCTAAGTTTAAACGTAAAAGGCTGTCACGAGTGATTCTATAATCTATAATATCCCGTGTAGACTCTTTCAATGCCATCCAAAGAAAGAGAATTGCGTCATCGTCCAGAGGTTGACATGTGTAAAAATGACACTATTGTAAGCCCATCTGACCGTCTGATGTTATCGGACCCTTGCATACAGACGGAGGGTGAATATTGCCACCTGACATACTAAGTACTCAACCTAGTACCTTGAATTGTATATTTAATATAATTATTATGATTTTTATTTAACTTTCCTTTTTTATCACCTCAAAAATGGATCTTGTCTCTGAAATTAAGAATTAATATTATAGGCGTTCCTTTTTCCATTCGAGGTGCGGAACCCTCAAAAGAGCGGTTTTAGCGCCAAGTTTTGGTAAAATTAAGAACTTCGTCGTCAGCTGGGGGAAGTTGTTAGTTGTAGGCTTTGCTAAGAGATGGCGGTAGAGCCGCTTTTCTGAAAATTATGAAACGGAGAGTGATCTTCAAATAGCATGAGTAAATTTCAATAATTTAGGACGCTACGTGTGTAAAATATTTTAACAATCATAAATCTACTGAAATTTTAGTGATAAATGGACAAAATATGGTGAAAAAACACCTTACGAAAATGAAAAGGTAGCTTTGTAGCTACCGTGCAAATTGACAGTGGTTCTTGAAAAAATGCTGTCAAATTTAATGTTTCGTTCGTACATTTTGCCCATTAGAATAGAGGTGGCCGCCGCAAAAGCCGCCATTTCAAGCTTCGTGCCGTAGCTTCGAGTTTTGATGAATTAGAATAGCAATTTGACAAAACGCAGCACGCAACTGTCGATTTCGTCTAAAGCGAATAGACCCCCTGGACCGCACCTCTACCATACAGCCTCAAAATGAGCATTCAATTATGGGTCTTAGCTAGTCTTCTTTAGATATATTTTACACTGACAGCATAAAATAGCAGACAGCGAGCTTGGCACTAGCCCCTCGTTGGTTGACGCTTTGCTTACCGCAAGCTTCAAGCGGGTCATACGCTTCAGGGGCCCTATTACAATTCTCCGCAACCGACACTGTCGATGCCGATGACATGCGGCCGACGCACGTGTTAAAATTTGTAGGGTTCCCTAGACAGATTGTATGTCTTAGAGTAACTATTGCTATATATACTGCACAACTGCGAAGTAGACAAGATGATTCTTAGGATTCTTACGTAAATGCATTAAACGAAATACTACTGTAGTCATCAGTCAATCATTGATCACTAATTCGCGGGCTGGATAATACGAGAAGCTTCTGAAAACTAGGTAGAACAACCATCTTCCATAATCCTTAATTTTAAGAGTAGGTACGGAGGGTACCTACTTACTGTTATCCAACATGAGGAGCTGGATAAATACAAGAAGCTTCTGAAAACTATATAGAACAACCATCTTCCATAATCCTTAAATTTAAGAGTAGGTACGGAGGGTACCTACTTACTGTTATCCAACATGGGGAGCTGGATAAATACGAGAAACTTCTGAAAACGATATAGAACAACCATCTAAACTTAAGAGTAGGTACGGAGGGTACCTACTTACTGTTATCCTACATGGGGTAATCTAAGTTGTATGGAAAGGAAGTGAAGTGTTGTAACTTAAAGGGTTGTTTTGAAGGGTGTGAAAGGAAAGAACCTTATTTGTTCATGGTTGTATATTGACTGAATGGAGTAAACTAAAAGTGCTATGCCTGCACAATGACATAGATTAGATAGAACTTACTTACTACTCGTAATGCTAACCTATGTTATAGTAGGTACCTATAGGATAGGTACTTCACCTCCGAGGGCAAAGAAAAAAAAAAATTAACAATTTTTTTTTTAGAGTAAGACAAAACTTCTTATGTACAAACTTATTGATAAAAAGGTCTAGTTCTATTCTTATGTAGTACTTCAATCTTATTATTATAACTTATCTTAACATTACAACCTAAATCTTCTAATACTAAGTAAGGACCCTTGTATATTGCGTCCAATTTACGGCCAGTTTCATTTTTTAACAAAATTAAGTCATCTTTATTATATCTAATAGAGTTAACTGATTTATCATAGGTTTCTTTTCTTTTATATTTACTAGCTAGTAAATTTTTCTTTGCTTCAGCATTTGCTATCTGTAATCTATATTTTAATAGTAAAGGATAATCATCTATATTATACAGTGGTTCTACTGATTCACTAATGTTAGAAGGTATGCGACAGAGTTTTCCGAAAACTAATTCATAAGGCGTGTAATTAGTTCCACTATGTACTGTGTTATTAAAACTAAAGCACCAAAATGGAAGCCAATAACTCCATGTGTCAGTGTAGTTCTCACACTGAATCCTTAAAAATGCTCCTAGGTTTTTATGCGTGTTCTCTAGGGCTCCTATGGATTGGTGATGGTAAGCTGTTGAAGATAGTTTTTCAATATTTAAAATTTTACATACCTGTTCCATAGTTGAAGATATAAACTCTGTGCCTCGATCTGTGCCAATAGTTTCAGGAACTCCAAACCTTAAAATAAAATGTGTCACAAATGCATCGGCAATAGTAACGGTTTCTTTGTTTTTCATAGGAATAGCTTGGACAAATTTGGTTAATTCGCATTGTATAGTCAAAATATAGCAGTTTCCATTAACATCCTTATCTAAAGGTCCAACTACATCTAAATATATTTTTTGAAATGCTGAGGAGGCCGTTGTAGTTATTTCCATAGGCTCCTTAATGTAACGTCCATATTTCATTTTTTGGCATTTAGTACATTTTTGAACATAGTCAGTGACATCTTTATCGATACCTGGCCAATAGTACCGTCTTTTTATTGTATTAACCATTCTTTTAATGCCTGCATGCCCACTCGATGGTAATAAATGAAAATCGTTCATTATAATTGTCTTTTCGTTTTGTTCTATTACTCTTTTTATTCCTCTTAATATACATACTCGTGGTCCGGACCAGTTCTTCTGTAATTTTATTTCATCACAAATATTCTTTATTATATTAATATTCAATTCATCTTTTATAACACATACTTCATTTATATTCATCTCATTACAAAATAACCTCAATTTTTGCACAAATTCGACTCGCGTATAATGCGCCTTAAAATCAAGATTTATGTACAACATTTTCTTTTTCGATGCGTATGAAAAACATTCATTCTCATGATTTATTACATTGTCTTTTCTTAGTTTCTTTATCTTACTTCCTTCCACAAAAGTCATTTCAACAGATTCACTCGGTTTTCTTAATAAATCTACAATTCTTGGTTGATCAGGCCAATTATCTGTGGATTTACTAAGATCCGTAGATTCACTATCGTTATCATTGTCATTTAACGCATTCATTCTTTTCTTCTGCGCTCTTGTCATCACATTCACTACTTTCTCTTGCATACTTTTAAGCTCATCAGATGTTATGTTTATTCTTGATAAGAAATCTGCAACTGCATTGTCTTTTCCTTTTATATAAATTACTTTAAAATCATATTCTTCTAAAGTTAATCTGAATTTCAATAGTCTTGTCGAAGGATCTTTCTAATAAATAGATAAATTAATGGTTTATGGTCTGTAAGTATAGTAAAAGTTCTACCATAAATATAAGGTCTAAAATATTTAACACCCCAAACAATAGCAAGAAGCTCCTTTTGAATTGTAGGGTAATTTCTTTCTGCTTTATTTAAAGGCCTACTAGCATAAGCTATGGGTCTAAGATCTTTGTTACATAAAACAGCTCCAATAGCGTTTCCTGATGCATCTGTCTGTATAATAAATTCATTTTCTTCTGAAAAATCAGGATACTGTAATATAGGTGATGAAATTAATTTTTTCTTTAAAGTTAAAAATGCTTTTTGACATTCATCAGTCCAAACAAAAGGTTCATTTTTTCTACACAATTTATTCAAAGGCATCGTTATCTCAGCAAAATGATTAACAAATTTTCGGTAATAGTTACAAAATGCTACGAAGCGTTTGACTTCATCTGAATTTTTAGGTGTTTCATAATTCTTTAAAACTTTTGTTTTGTCAGGATCTGGTAATACTCCTTTTTCAGAGACTAAATGACCGAGGTACAAAATTTCTCTTTTTAAGAATTCACATTTTTCAGGGTTTAATTTTAAGTTTACCTTTCTCAATCTTTCTAAAACACTTATTAAATTTTGATTATGTATTTCTAAATTTCTTCCAAAAACAATAAGATCGTCACAATAAACAAAGCATTTTTCAAATGATAAGCCTGACATTGCAACTGACATCATGCGGCTAAATGAGCTCGGGCTAGTTTTAAGTCCCATTGGTAAGCGTTTCATTTGAAATTGCCCAGTACTGGTGGTAAAAGCTGTGTATTTACGACTATATTTGTCCAAAGGCACTTGGTAGTAGCCTTGATGAAGATCTAAGTGACTAAAATATATCGCACCAGACAACGAATCTAAAATTTCAGTTATGTTCGGTAATGGGAATTTATCGTCACATACTGTTTCATTTAATTTTCTATAGTCAATTACTAATCTCCATCTTTTTTCCTTTCCGTCTAAATCTTTTTTGGGAACTAGTAAAACTGGACTTGACCATTCGCTATTACACTCTTCTATTATATCATTTTCAATCATTTTATTAATTTCTTTAGCAATATCTGGTTTCGATGCTTGTGGCAATCTATAGGGTTTAGTATAAACAGGTGTAGAATTGGGTTTTACACTAATAGATTGTTCGTATATATTTGTGGTTGTTAGTTTATCCCCATTTACATAGAAAACATCTGAATACTTTGCACAAATAGATTGTATAGATTTCTTATCATCTATAGGTAAATGACTTAGATTTATTTCTGACAAAACTTTATTCACTCTGTCCACATTTTTATCGCATTTGGAAAAATTACAAATATTGTAGTCACTCAAAGGTTGTATGCACGGCTCAAAAGACTTTAAGTGTACTACATTATTCGAGACATTTAATATTTTGACTGGTATTCTGTCGTTCTTCACCTTTGCTATCGTACTTGCTAAAAATACATCTTTCGCTAACTCTCTTCCACATACAATCATCTCATCTTTCATACAGGTATTATTAAAGTAAATATAATGTATAGATTCTGATCTTGCTGGAATCGTTAAGTTATTATTCATTATTTCATTACTTTCAATGAATTCTAGTTCATAGTCATATCCGTTGTTGTTTAATGTTAAAATATTCTTAGTTAAATTAATATTTGCACAGTATTTGTTCAGAAAATCTAAACCTAAAATACCGTCGGCTTTCATTGGTAAGGTATCAAAAACCACAAAGTTGTGTGTGAACACTACTTCTTTTTTAAATTTTAGATTTAAATTAACAGAACCTAAGGAACGTTTCTGTCCTCCTATACCATTTATTATGGTGTTGTCTTGATATACTTGTACGTTATTTGGTAGTACTCCTCTTTTAACCACTGACAATGTAGCGCCCGTATCTATAAGCCAATAGTTTTTAATATTATTAACATAAAATACTATAAATTTTGCATTGCTGTTACATGATAGTATGAAATGTTTAAGATCGAAAAAACTCACTAGCAGAAGCTTCACCTTCAACCTTCTGTTTGTCACTGGGTCTACCGGCTTGTTCTTCCGCTACGTATACATTACGAATACCTCCGCGATTATTATTGTTTCCATAGCCAAATCTACCTCTTCCTCGCTGCATACCATAGCCATAATAATTTGATGATGGCCTACGATAATGGTTGCCTCTATAGTTGTTGTTTTGGCCAAAGCGAGTCCAACCTGATCCACGTGATGATGGACCACGATAATAGTTACTGCCGTACTGACCATACCTATTATTGGTGCTATTTTGACCATACCTATTGTTGTTACCCCTTTGGTATTGGTAACCACGTCCTTGTCTTTTATTAAAGAAACTTCGTCCTTGCCTTGATGCATACATGACATTATTACCTGGCGATGACTGTGCACCTGTCGATGACGCCGTCTCTTCGTCCTTGGCTGCCTGAATAGCATCCGCCAGACTGCTGTAGTTGCGGGCCGCTATGATCGTAGACAGCTTGGAATTGCGCAGACCGTCTGAAAAACGTTTTATTGCAGTTGTTTCATTAATCGGCTTCAGTACTGTGTACGCATTTAGGTCATTACCAGCCTGTGAAATAGTCATTTCGGTGAATAGCTTTTCTATCTCTGTCCCATAATCATCAATAGACATAGATCCTTGTTTGATGACCTGTAATTTTGTTTGTGCAGACATAAAAGATTTTTTCTGCAAAAGGTTTGATTTTAAGTCCTTTATTAATGTGTCAATCGACAAATAGCTGCCAGATAAGCGCAATTTTGCGTTATCACTGAGCCTACTTTTTGTAACAAATGTAATCAACAAAGTCTTACCTGGGTCATCAATCATGTTCGCGTACATTTCGATAGAATCTATCATTCGTTTGGTAGTCGACTCTGCGCCATCCATTACTGGAATCAAACTACATGCAATTTTTAAATCAAACTCCATCTTGTCCGATTTCTGCCTAACACACAAACTACAAATTTCCTCGTATGTCTGTTTGATTTTTTCAAAAGTTTCTGTCGCTGACGAAACTACCTCTTCATTCTTGCTCGTCTGTAAATTTAAAATTATTTCCTCACACTTATTAAAAATCGCGCTAGCTTCGGATAACCTTGTCGCAGTACTTTTACATGTATACCTACTCTGGCCTTTTTTTATCAAATATTTTCTTATACTTACTAAATCAAAACAAAATTCTATTAATTTTTCAATCATAACTTTTTCCAATAATCATTTTCTTCTATGTATAGCTGACTACGTGTATAGCCGCCTTTAGTAAAAGTACTTATCTAAAACGTTATACATACATATTTTCATAAACAAGACTTAGCTTAGGTACATAACTAATATAAAATGTTCTAGCAAAAACTTTCAATAAATTTAACCATTTACGCCAATGTCCACGGAATGTGCTGCGCTAGCGATTTCGATCGCGCGGTATCAAGTTCACTGAGTCTTTTGCACCGTTTTACGTAAAGTTAATTTATTATAAAACTGTTCATCAGGTCAAGGTCGAACGCCATGTATATAAAAGTAAGGTCCAATTTTCAAAAAAAAATGTTTCTTCCACTTTGTAGCAAATAATCTAGGTAGGTACCGGAAAAGTTTTCGAAAAATACACTCTTACTTTAAGTAGGTAGGTTAGGTAGGTAGGGTACGTACCATTTCAAACACAACACAACACTCACATACCTACTTTCACTTTTTTTTTCTTTAATTGGTCTCCTCCGGGTTCCGCCTGCGGAATGAGGCTCGGAAGCGGTCCATTCTGCTCATAGCCATCTCCTGCTGCATCCACCGGCCATGACATTTTCTGTAGATCCGCACCGCGAAGTATAGGAACAGAATCACCACAATCGCCAACATGACGAACATCATAATGCTCATGCGGTCCATGTGCCCACCGATGCCTGCTAGAGTTGCTTGCATATTTCCTTCGGCGTTTTCGGATATGAACACTTCTTCTTTTCCAATCGTTGAACGGCACATTTTGATAATTTTTGGGGGTTACGTTTTCGGCAGGGTCGCCATGAAGTGTTGTAACTTAAAGGGTTGTTTTGAAGGGTGTGAAAGGAAAGAACCTTATTTGTTCATGGTTGTATATTGACTGAATGGAGTAAACTAAAAGTGCTATGCCTGCACAATGACATAGATTAGATAGAACTTACTTACTACTCGTAATGCTAACCTATGTTATAGTAGGTACCTATAGGATAGGTACTTCAGAAGCAACACAGTAAATTATTTAAGTACCTTGGCTATATTGTAATTTCACAAAAGCATACCATCAATCAAAAACATGGGACATAGTTCTATTATCCTACATGGGGTTACTAAGAGTAGGTACGGAGGGTACCTACTTACTGTTATCCTACATGGGTTAACCGAAGTTGTATGGAAAGAAAGCAACACGTAGTAACTATTTAAGCACCTTGGCTATATTGTATCTTCACAAAAGCACACCATCAATCAAAAACATAAGACATAGTTCTAGTACTCAATAATAATTATGTTAATTGGCATAATACAAAAAGAAATACAAATGAAGGTACTTGTGAATTTAATTTGAAGCGTTGAAGCTAAATCAACACACAATAAAAGAATGAAAACAATTGTAATTAGAAGGTATTAAATTACATAGGTACTACTTCAGTTTAACAAAGTACACAGTAATATGTAGGTACTTACATACAGTTATTATTTAGTTTCCACTCGGAAGCTATATTTACAAAGAGAAATAATCTAGGTAGGTACTCGTAGATGTACCTGTACGTGTACATGGAAAGATACATAAGGAGTATAATAACGAAGGTTTACTTAACTTTGTCTCTGGAACTGCACAACACAAACTGAATCCCGTTCTGGCTTATGTTTCTATTTTATACTGCCTCTCCAAGGCCTATCCATTCTCTTTCCTATCCAAATATGGTCATGTTTGTTGAATCACCAGAGCCAATCAGCAACCAGATCTACTTTTATTCTAAATCTAACCCTTTTCAAAACAAATAACATGGTAAACCTATGTTGAAACTTATTCTAAGCCTTTTGCCGGTCATCAAAATGGGTACATTATCTCCCAGAGGTTAATATCGTCATATTCAGGATTTCGATGATGAAGCAATAATTACAAACTTATATTTAAATAGATTCTAATTTAACAACGGTAATCCATAATTACATTAACGATTTATGAATATAATTTGCTTCATGAATTGTTACATATAAGATTATTTAATTGCTAAACAAATACAAAATCAGTCAATTATCATCATATTTCCGATTTAACTGATGTAATCGTATACCAAACTTATATTTAAAGAAATTATAACATTACAAAACTTCTCTTTTATCCAATTAATGATTTATGAATATTATCTGCTACTATATTGATACAGATTAAATAAATAAGGTTGCTAAACACCCACAACATCGTTCCCATTACAAATGTAGACGATTAAAGCGACATCTGTTACATTTCCGAGATACTATTTTGTACACGGTGTTTGCATGGCATCGTCATCTATCCGTAGACTCGACCTATTTCCACTAGGTGGCAGTTGATTTCGATGTTGTGATTGAAAAATATTCGATTTATTTATTGAAATCTGTCACACGCAAGCGATAGCTATTCTGTTTCTCTGTCGGGTGGGCATTTTTCATTCGGGCGAGATCCGGGCACACCCAACTACCTTCGTGAATGATCATGTGAATGAAACCACCAGAGAGCATAGAAACCTTGGACAGATTAAATAAAAACAAGTCAAGTACGAGTAGGACTTGTGCGAGGGTTCCGAACAAACTTATATTTACCCTAATGAGGACTTCATTATACCTTGTTAAGGGATGAAGCGTTGGTGTTCTTCCAACACAAACTAGGTTCAAAGTTAACCCGCTTACATTTATACTAGAAATATATATTTGTGAGCCGAATAATTTACACAGACACACTGCGTTTTTTTTGGTGATTTTGCTAAAATGAACGGTTTTCGGTTATTTCTCTTTACTTAAAGATAAAAATACATTTCCTTGTGCTGTAAGACCTTGCTTCTTGCCAAATTTCGTGATTCTAGATCAACGGGAAGTACTTTAAAGGCTTACGTATAGGTTTTATTACGAACATCAAAAAATAATTTTTGTAATTACCTATGTAACTTTAAATAATTTATGGTTTTCGGATATTCCTCTTTATTTGCGCTAGCTCTTTGCTAAGTTTAAACGTAAAAGGCTGTCACGAGTGATTCTATAATCTATAATATCCCGTGTAGACTCTTTCAATGCCATCCAAAGAAAGAGAATTGCGTCATTAACGTCCAGAGGTTGACATGTGTAAAAATGACACTATTGTAAGCCCATCTGACCGTCTGATGTTATCGGACCCTTACATACAGACGGAGGGTGAATATTGCCACCTGACATACTAAGTACTCAACCTAGTACCTTGAATTTTATAATTAATATATTATGATTTTTATTTAACTTTCCTTTTTTATCACCTCAAGAATGGATCTTGTGTCTGAAATTAAGAATTAATATTATAGGCGTTCCTTTTTCCATTCGAGGTGCGGAACCCTAAAAAGAGCGGTTTTAGCGCCAAGTTTTGGTAAAATTAAGAACTTCGTCGTCAGCTGGGGGAAGTTGTTAGTTGTAGGCTTTGCTAAGAGATGGCGGTAGAGCCGCTTTTCTGAAAATTATGAAACGGAGAGTGATCTTCAAATATCATGAGTAAATTTCAATAATTTAGGACGCTACGTGTATAAAATATTTTAACAATCATAAATCTACTGAAATTTTAGTGATAAATGGACAAAATATGGTGAAAAAACACCTTACGAAAATGAAAAGGTAGCTTTGTAGCTACCGTGCAAATTGACAGTGGTTCTTGAAAAAATGCTGTCAAATTTAATGTTTCGTTCGTACATTTTGCCCATTAGAATAGAGGTGGCCGCCGCAAAAGCCGCCATTTCAAGCTTCGTGCCGTAGCTTCGAGTTTTGATGAATTAGAATAGCAATTTGACAAAACGCAGCACGCAACTGTCGATTTCGTCGAAAGCGAATAGACCCCCTGGGTCTATCAGGCACATCACATCACACTAATATCACAATCACAATAAATCTAATATATAAAATTCTCGTGTCACAGTTTTCGTTGCCATACTCCTCCG
Organism: Eupithecia subfuscata; assembly: GCA_963564075.1. Taxonomy (NCBI): domain Eukaryota; kingdom Metazoa; phylum Arthropoda; class Insecta; order Lepidoptera; family Geometridae; genus Eupithecia; species Eupithecia subfuscata. The sequence continues at coordinate 4,551,702 of OY751105.1, forward strand.
AAACGGCTTGACCGATTCTCATGAAATTTTGTGAGCATATTGAGTAGGTCTGAGAATCGGCCAACATCTATTTTTCATACCCCTAAGTGATAATTTTAAATTTCCACGCGGGCGTAGCCGCGGGGCGCAGCTAGTATATGATAAATACGAAAGTTTGGATGGATGGATGGATGTTTGTTACCTCTTGACGCCAAAACTACTGAGCGGATCACGCTGAAATTTTGCATACATGTAAGCCTACCCCGGGAATCAAACATAGGCGACTTTTATCCCATAAATTAATTCCCATGGGATAGAAATAACCTCAACAAATTGTTAAAACCTTGCTGTGCAAAAAGGCTTACTATAAAATATCAGATTATCTAGAGGACAAAAATGCTTGGGACGGGTTTTGCTCCAACTCGAAAAATAACAACTAACAGGCTAAAGGTTTCTTCGTCGCTTCTTTACTTTAGTCTACATACCGAAGCGACAGAAATCAAAAATATCACTTTATTTCCGTGTCAGTGTTTAGCTTTATATTTTGACCTTTTCTAAGTGTACATTTATTGTATTTATGGAAATAAAGAGTTTTTGATTTTGATGATTTTGATTTGATCAAAACGTTTCCATAGAAACAACGCGTGCGAAGCCGCGGGCATAAACTAGTATAAAATATAAAGTTATGAAATATGATATCTTCAACATCATCATGGTTTTACCCACTGCTGTGCAAAATGCACCCATACCAACCATGAGCTCATGGTTTTAGGACTGTTGTAATGACGTCCTAGAGCGAGTGTATCGCCTTGTGATCGCAGTGGATACTTGCATTGTCATGTCATGACGAATTCATTATGAAAATTCTTTGCTCACCGCAAGATACGCGAGCCGATTGAGATCGAATGACGGCCCAACTTCAATAGAGATAGAGGTTGGACCAACCCGCTTGGAAGCCGTGTCTCCATGGGAAGTCAGATAGCAGTACAGAGTGCTGGGTGTAGATACTGTTAGTTCTGTATGTACAGAGGATACCTATACTACCCGGCTCGGTGAGATCTCCGCGAGAAGATGACTCTCCTACTCTACAGCACCACCAAGCATATTTAATTAAGGATTGAAACATTGGTTATCTTCCAACACAAATTCATAATGTATTCTATAACAACTCCTTAAGTATATGAATATTGTAGCAGCCAACAGTGTTTTGTTGAAAAGTCGGTGGACCACCGGCTTTGGTGTGTAGGCTCGCATAGAGTTTTCTACTTTTTTATGTTGGCTGCCTAGCAGGCATAGCACCCTCCCTCATCATCTGCAGTCGAACACCGGCGAGGAAATTCATTTACGAATAAACTGGTCTGAGGCGAACCAGAATAATGTGGGAATCGACGCCCTGAGAAGGACGTCATACCCACGAAAAACTCTCCGGTGTCCCTCTCGCCATTTTCGCCGAACCACGGGAACATTTAAAATCTCCCGCGGCCAGAGTGTATGGCCCTGTGATACTTACACAGTCATTTTATTCTATAACAGCTCTTTGAGCATGTCACCATGTGGCCATAATTTCTTGTTCCCATAAGATAATGGCCCATGAAGTGTACCTTAACTTCTAAGCTTCAAAAATATTGTAAAACATGCAGTGTTTACACACTGTTAACATTACTCCTGTTGAAGCAAGATAGAAAGAAAACTGATAGGTTAAATAAATATTTTACCATTGCACCAAGAAGAAGAGTACATTGTGGTACAGCTGAGCTGCCAGAATCCTCTCAGGAATCAGTTCACGAGCTATTCCTCTAGGTTTGTCTATTTCTTTCAAAGCATTCTTCTCTTTCTCTGCTTCCTGAAAATGTAGTTATTGTTTAAGAAAGCATTTTTACTTAGATAATAATTATTATTACCTATTATTTTTAACACATAAATTGTAGGAATTGCATCTGTCCCTCTTGCATTGTTTTAAATCACAAACATTGCTAAAATAGTGCAGGATGTTTCAGAAATCAATGCAAATTTGGGAATTATGTTTTGGAATGCTAAAAACAGGTTACATTCTTAAGTCCCATGTTCTATAAGATAATTCTGAATTTCTCTCTAAGAGAGTGTATATTCTTTTGTTGCTACTAGTTGGATAAGATCCTATCAGAAGCAGAATTATAATCATAAATAAAACTTTCAATATGATTTAATTATTGTGAATAAATATTAATTATGAATGAATTATTGAACATGTTCAATTGAAATGGTGAAATTGGACTTCAACAGTTTTCTGGTATAGTATGAATTAAGCACTCAAGCTTTGCCCAGTTTAGCCTCATTAAATGTCCAGCATAGTGGACCCAAGACTGGCTAATCACACTCAACGAAAAGAAGTGCACAGTGTTGCATGTTGGAAGAAAAAACCCAAAATGCAACTACTCAATTAACGGTAGCCCTCTGGAAAAGGTAGAAAAACAGAGAGACCTCGGAGTACTCATCACATGCAACCTAAAATGGGGAGACCACATTGTAGAGGTAGTGAAAAGAGCAAACTCTATAATGTACATTATAAGAAAGGCCTTCTCATACATCAACAAGGAACTGTTCCTAAAGCTGTACAAGACCTACCTGAGGCCCTTGCTGGAGTATGCATTCCAGATATGGAATCCGTACTTCAAAAAAGACAGTCACCTTCTCGAACGTGTGCAGCGGAGGGCAACAAAAATGGTCCCTAGTCTTAAAGAACTTCCATATGAAGAGCGATTGCAAGAACTAGGGCTAACCACCCTTCAGAAACGTAGAGAGCGCGGAGACCTTATAGAGACCTTCAAAATCCTCACCGACAGATATAGTATACCAAATTTATCAAAGACACTGTATACTATGAACAAAAACACAAACCTGAGAGGACACTCTCTGAAGCTGCAGTACGGGCCAAGTACCAGCAAACCCAGAGAGCACATACTGCCGAATCGCATAGTGAAAACTTGGAACCGGTTACCAGAATCAGTGATCAGTGCCCCCTCAGTGAACTCTTTCAAAAATAGACTGGACAAATATTTAAAGTGCATTGACAAAGACTCAGATATACACGTATCAGCTTAACAGCTGCCTGTGTATCACAAATAATTAAAAATAAATAAATAAAAATAAATAAATATTTACTTGCCACCTGGCAAACACACATACAAAAATGGAACAAAAGATATATATTATGTACAACAAAGAAATACTGTCTTGTCCGACTAAAGGCTTAGAAATACTGTCTTGTCCGACTAAAGGCTTATTATTATTATATTTACTTCAGTTTTCTTCTTCTTTTCCCTCCTCGGTCTCTTTCGGCTTGTCAGACTTTCTTCCTGAACATCTGGAGAGGCTGGTTTATTGGCAGCAGCTGCTGCTGCAGCTGCTGCTAGTGCCGCGGTGGCTGCAGCTGATGCAGCATCAGCATCCTCTTTCTCTTTCCGGAGACGTGCATCTTCATATGCAGAGATTAGCTCAGGACAGTCAAGGTTGTCTTCCGGTTCCCATGTGTTGTCATCACTGGAATATTTTGATTAATGATTAGTTAGCAGAGAGTACATATTGTTGGAAGACTCAAAAAGATTGATAAACAATGAAGTGAAAAAGTCATTAATAATGGGGATTTGAGTTGTTTCGAGTTTACAATATTTTGGTACAGTTGCATGCTTCATGAATATTAAAACTCACAACAACACAAATCATGGTAAATATCCAACTAGATGGCATGGAAAAGAGTTTCAACAATGGTTGTGGGAAACTCAGAACCACTATTTGTAGTGTTGCTAGGTAAACACCTAAGCTTAGCTTGATCGAACTAAATTAGGGGAGATAGTTAGAGAGTTTATTGGAACTGGAAAGCTTTTGTCCACATAAAGTTAGAGCCCTTACTTTGGAAATCCCTTCCACTTCAACAGATATTCAACTTTATCATTCTTCACTCTGCGATCCAGGATCTTTTCAACAGAGAACTCTTCGTGTTTACCGCCAATTCCGGGCGTAGGACCGCCAAGTTGCATTGGCATCCCCACGGGAGGTATAGGTATTTCCAAGTTCTGAGGTTCAGTGTATGTCTGAGACATACCCAAGTCGTCTAAGGACCCGTTCATGTTCTGGGAAAGGAATTTTAGTGAAGTGTTTAGCCTGGCAAATCATCATTAAACACAAAAACACTTGAAACACAAACAGTAATCCAATCAAATCATTTCGTTTCAATACAAGTACAAACCGATCAAAAGAGAATAGTTTGAGACTGTTTGCAACAGTCAGTAGTTAGCTCAATTATTGTTTCAATTGTAAATACTAGATTAATTTTCTTTGTAAATAAATTTTGATACATACAGAGAAATAGGGTTGCGTACAATTTGTTAAAGTCTAGGTAGAACTAGAACCTCTTCTTCCTCCTACTCAACACTCAAAAATAATGTTTTAAAAAAATATTTCACGGACGACGATACAATGCAACGCAACGCACTAGAGGTGAGTAGAGCTGTAGCAAACCGTATGTATTCGGTACTGAGTAACGGGTGCGCCATCGAGTACCGAGTAACGAAACGTTACACACGAATGCATTTCGTTACTCGCATCTTTCGTACTTTGGGTACCTACGCTGTTTCAGTTCGCGCAAGTACCGTTGATGCGTGTATTGAAATGTTTGCTGATCGTATGTTTTACGCATGCGCGCGCTTATTCGGTGAACTTAAAAACGTACGTTACAAAGAACGATGCTTGATTGAAGAAAAGAATTTTCCGAGTAGACCAGATGTATGATATTGAACGAATCATGTGATATAATCGAAAAAAAAATACGGGGCATAGACGTTTGTGTTTAGAACACGTTGGGGGCCATTCATTTATTACGTAAGACGATGTTCGCTCATTTTACCCCTCCCCCCCTATTATAAGAAAAAATAAGAATAGGCCGACCCCCTCCCCCCTGTTTAGTATTTATTATTATAACGTAAGAATCCAAAGGAAAAGATGAATACCTACACGTTTGGTTTGTTCTAATGTTTATTTTCAAAGTACCTAACAATTTATAGAAATTTTTATTTGTAGAAAGGTACCTAGGTACTTACAAAAGTACTGATAATTTTTAAATAGCAGTAATGAGTGTTGTTTACGCAAACAAGTGACTAGTAGTCCACAAGCGGGGAATTCCCGGGAGGCGCAGTGCGACTAGTGCGAGTGGCGCGGGCCCGTTGCCATGGAAATGGAAATCATTTACCTATACGCATCCGAGCGAACGTCGGCACTCGCGCGGTTGCCCGCGCTTTTTCAAAGTATACCTAATAATAATTTAATTTTTGTGGTCTTACGTAAGAACTATCGCGACTCCCTCCCACCCCCTTGTAAGAAAAAATAAGACATGGTCGACCCCCTTCCCCCCTAAATCGTCTTACGTAATAAATGAATGGCCCCTTGTGACGTCATGAGAATGGTGGCCCTGTACGCATACGTAATACGACTCGATTCGATGCTCTAACATAGCATGTTATGATGAGGTATCAGAAGTAACGAGTAACGATACGATAGTAACGAGTACTAATACATAAAGTAACGAATACATACGGGTACTCATTTTTTCGTTACTTTTACACCTCTAGAGGTGAGTAGCTCATGAGTGAGTGATACAAAAGATATAGATCAGTTCAACTGAGCGAATCTATCTCTAGCTCACCTTGGTTTCAACCATATCTTTAGCTCATTTGGAATAAGATTCATTTTCGAACCATTGAAGTGTTGAGCTAAATGAAAAGTGAGCTATAGCGAAGACGACCGAGCAAGGCGAGCGATTCATTCCGAAATATCCCGAATGATTTGATAGAGTGAAATGCAATGATAGCAAAATCCGGTTCAGGCTTTTAGTTATGCAAATACGTTTGACTGCAAAATCTGCAAATTCAATTATTATTGTTTTAAAGTTATCGTTACATATCGGTTCGAATCTTTGTTTGTTTACTTTTGGTTGTTGTTTTGGTTTCGTTGAGCACCTACGTACTTTTTCGGAATTTTGGAAACTTTTTTGGAAACTTTGGAAACTTGTATTTCCTAAGCCTGTGAAGTCTGAAGGAAAATCGTTGACTCTATTTTAATTATTAATCACAAAGCCTTTAAACTGTGAACGATAGGTTTATACCTTTTATCATGTGTCACTCTCTCTAGCGCTAGCTCAGTTGAACGGATACCTAATTATCTTTTTATCTTTCTTTCACTCATGAGCTACCCAGCTCTAAGACTACATCATTGATCCACTGAGCTAAATGAGCTAAAGAGCTAAATGAGTGATATATATCAGTAGATCAAAGAGATATGTATCACTCTTTTCATTAAAGTGATATGATATGCGCATCCCTACAACGCACGCTTGCTAGTTAGTATAGTTAGGCATGGGTAAACTGAATCAGAGGCAAAGAATCGTTTCACTACGGTGACGCGTTAGCTTAACTACTTATACCCTCTAAACCTTAACGATTCACTGATTCAGATTCACCGATTCATCGAGCGAGTGTCCGTCCGCCGAGTGCTGAAGTGCCGGCCGACGCGAGAGTTCGGAATCGTTCGGGTGATGTCGGGCGCTCGGCGATTCACTCAGCACTCGGCGGACGGACTCTCGCTCGATGAATCGGTGAATCAGTGAATCGTTAAGGTTTAGAGGGAATAGTTAAGCTAACGCGTCACGATGTCGGGCGATTTCCGTTTCACAGACTACTCCTCTCTCACTTGGAATTAGAGTATCTCTATCCAAAGATGATAATATTATACTACAAACCAAATCTTATTTTTAAATCATTCATAATAGGTATGTCGATTACTAGGTACATTGTATGTAAATGATGATTAATATAGATGCCAAAAATTACTGTATATCGACGGCAGAAAGCGGAAATGTCGTATCTCGAAAATTGGCCTAAATGACTTATAACTTTATTGTTGATAAGCAAAAAAAGCCGCGTCGAATGGTCTATGTCTCGTCCTTCTACGATGAAAAAATTTTATTATACGCCCTTGAATTTTTCTAAGTTTTTATACTACTCACACGACTAATTGCTGTAAATAAAGAAAAAATCGCAACTTTTAAAACTAAAATAGATACGACAATACGTCCAGTATACAAAATAGTTACAACATTATTTTTCTATTACAGACGTTGATTTAAAAGAGATACAGCATTTCAGCCGCCTCAAAATTTTACGTTGCCAAAGATACATCAATATGCTCAGGACTGGTGTATGTTTATCGAACAGTTACTTTATTTCAAATATTTCATATAATAGCAAAAATCTTACTTACAACATAGGAATAGAGTATTATTTTGTGTAAAGTTATCATTTACGCTATTCTAGCCAGACACACTCCCTTCTCCCACCCCGACGTGTTCCTTGAGTACGACAATATAACCGCGCGGCAGTAATGCGTAAGCGCTGAATAATAGAAAACGTTATTTGATTTCTTAGAAAATAGAAAACGTGTTTGTTATTGACTATAATATTTTCGTAAAAGTTTATTTACGTGCTGGTTTCGTGTTTAAAAATAAAATAAAACCTCAAGAGTTTAGGTGAGTACTTATATATTAAAATTTAACTTAAGTATTTTTAGTAAAATGAGTCTTCATTGAAAGTTTGTTTATTTTAGCATACTAGGTACCTACTATGGCATAAAAGCTAGGATAGTATCTATCTAATAAGTAAACAAAGTCAAATTACCTACGGTGACATCTCGGTGACAATGCAATATTATGGTAACAACGAGCTGATCTGATGATGGAATCACGGTCTGATCATCAGAACTCCTCAATAAATTACAGTAGATGACCCGTGTTTGTGCTCATTTAAATAAGTCCATCTTTACCCGTAATATTATGATAACAGCGAGCTGATCTGATGATGGAATCAGGGGTCTGTTCATCAGAACTCCTCAGCAAATTACAGTAGATCATCCGTGTTCGTGGTCATTTAAATAAGTCCATCTTTACCCGTAATATTATGATAACAGCGAGCTGATCTGATGATGGAATCAGGGGTCTGTTCATCAGAACTCCTCAGCAAATTACAGTAGATCATCCGTGTTCGTGCTCATTTAAATAAGTCCATCTTTACCCGTAATATTATGATAACAACGAGCTGATCTGATGATGGAATCAGGGGTCTGTTCATCAGAACTCCTCAGCAAATTACAGTAGGTCATCCGTGTTCGTGCTCATTTAGTTATATCCATCTTTACCCGTAATATTATGATAACAATGAGCTGATCTGATGATGGAATCAGGGGTCTGTTCATCAGAACTCCTCAGTAAATTACAATAGATCATCCGTGTTTGGGCTCCTCTTCTCGCGGGTGTCGTAAGAGGCGACTAAGGGATATCCATATAAGGGATAGCAGCAGCGCATCCCGTAGAACCATTCTACCACTAAACTGCGATCCGCATGCCCAGCGTGGGGATTATAGGCATTACCCCTCATGAGATAAAAGCCTTTAAGCGCTTATCAGGGGGAGGCCTGCGTCCAGCTGTGGACCGTTATAGGCTGAGGTGAGGTGAGCTGATCTGATGATAAAGTCAGAGTCTGTTGAGCACAACTCCTCAGCAAAATAAATAACTTGTTGCAAAGCCACAGTACAATACAGGAAGAAATAAAAAGTGACGAGATTGGTTTGATATCATCAGACTTTGAAACTAATTCGAATAAAACGAGAATTCAAAGCACAAGCTACAATGATTGTCTTGTAACTTTTGATTCTGAGGAACAGATAAATTCAGAAACATTTACTAAAAAAACGAGAATAGAATCTTCCATAACTTCATTTGATACTTCAGATGAAATTTTATGCAACGAAAATTTAATGCCAAATATTGCTGAAAAAAACTAATGCTTACCTGTTATCGATCAGAAGAGTACCGCTGAGTACCGCTGAAGTCCTCCCTGAAATGAAAGAATACATATTCGATATCGATATAAATTCACCTAGCGCCGCTGAAGAACCTGAAAAATGCTTACCTGCTATGGATCTAAATTCTCCCAGCGCCGCTGAAGTCTTACCTGAAAAATGATTACTTACCTGTTATCGATCAGAAGAATCCCAATACCGCTGAAGTCTTTCCTGAACCGAAATAATGCTTAACTGCTAAAGATCAAAACGTTTCCTGCACCGCTGAAAAACCGCTGAAGATTTAAAATAAAAATTGCTTACCTGCGATAAATCAAAAATCTCCTAGCACCGTCGCCGTCAACCAAAGATGAATTTGTATTCAACTAAACTCCCTTTTTCAATACAAAAATAGAACGACCTCAAAAAGTTAGCCGACAAACAAATAATTCCTAAATGCTACTCGCATGAATATTTGCAATTGAACCATTACAAAAAAAAGATACTCTGGCTGAAACTGATGAAGAAGACCAAATTATAGCAGACTGATTAATAAAACTAATGAAGAAGAGAAAATATAGCAGACACCCCCGAATACTCAAACGCATCTCAGATTTAAGCACGTCTCAAGTCGCGATTTTCTGACAGTTTTCAATGAAAATTTGGCAAAAATTCGTCACATAAGACGTGCTTATAACTGAGTTGAGTTTGAGTATTCGGGCGTGATTGTTGAAACTAATTATGAAGAGAAAGTCTATACTTCCTCTTCATAGTCAGTCTGCTATAGTCTTTTTGATTATTATTCAAAAAGAGGAACTAGCTTTAAGCAACTTTTTTGTGTCATTACATTCTGAAAAATACAATAGAAGCATTAAGTAAAAGATACAGTATTTTATTTTATAACATTTATAATTCAGACTATACTTAAACCATTTTATTTTCATAAACTAATTTCATTAAAATCTCATACAGCAAAATGTCCATGCTTCGTATAGTTCATATTTGAGATACAGCAGATTCGTAGCATGAAAATTGGTATCTATTTCAAGTGGTCATATATTTCACCTTGGAGATACAGCATTTCCGCTGCTCGATTATGAAACATCAATTGCTGTAACTAGTAAAAAATCAATGAAACAGTAACTCTATGACATTCTCATGCACTGTATCAAATAATGTTTGGATTGATACAAATATGTTCCAAATTTCAACTATCTATCTTTATTAGATTATGAGTTATGATTTTTTGAAATAGTTTTTTGGCTCTGGTGTAAAATTGGATATTTTGAGATACGACACTTCCGCTTTCTTCCGTCGATATATCGTCGGCTTATTGCAAGAAGTCATTAACCGACAAATCCAAAAGTTTGGCAAATGCAGTTTAAAGTTTTTATAACTTTAAGAGCCCATATCATCAAAACTACGACAGTTATCAATATAATTTAAACGCCAATATATAAAGATATGTAATTATTTTATAATTAACTGAAATCAGTACAAATTCAACCATTGCAATTTTTTTAAAAGCTAAAAATGCAAAGATAATGACTTCTTGCGATAAAAAGTTTTGACTAAACTGGAGTTAAGTATTTCTGCAACGAAGTTATTAGTGGCCTCTTTCGAGTATTAAAAGACAAAATAATCATAAAATAACATCTTTTATCACTAAAAGCTAAACAAATTACCTTGTTTGTCCAAAAACACTTAATAAAATAACTAAAATTAGTAATAATGGCACATGAATCAGTCAAAAACACGTTCTAAGCTTTTAGAAAATAATTCTGCTAGCCAGCAAAGAGTTATAAACACATAAATAGGTTGGAAACGATTAAGTAAACTATTATTTAGATTAGAAAATATTAAGTAACAGACTTTGAGCTTTACCTGAAAACCTTCTTATCCTATCTACCCTACTCATAACGCTCGACCTGGCCGCGGACCCGGTCCCGGGGCGTGAGGACGCGTACGCCAAGGCACTCGAGTCCGTGGACGTCGGACCTCTCCAGACGCCTGCAGAAGTGGAATCCGAGGCCTCAGCGCTGATGGCGCGCATCATCGAGGCTAAGGCGGCCGCTTCCGTACCCATCACCAGGCGCCAAGGCCAGCGCAACGACCTCCCCCAACACCTTAAGAGGGTAATAGAGAGGAAACGCGAACTCCAGCGCGAGTGGGCGCGCTCCCGCTGCCCGCGACTGAAGACGCGACTCAACCCGATATCTCCCGAGCTCTCGGCCGCAGTACAGGTTTGGCGTGAGACCTGGGACCGAATCATCGACCGGGCCTCCGAACAGGACAATAACCAGTACGCGCTGAATAGGGCGCTCACGCGGCAGCCGGCAACAACTTACCCGCTGCTGGACCGAGATGGAGTCCGGCGCTTTGCTCCCGCCGACCGTGCCGAAATTCTGGCTGAGCACCTCGCGGAGCAGTTCTCGCCTCACCCCGTTGCAGCCGACGCCCTTTGAAACCCTGAACCACCACCACTAGGTCGAGGACACAGTGAGGGACTTCCTGTCTGGCCCAACACCGCCCCTCGACGGGGAGTACTTCATCTCCCATGCCGAAGTGCGGAAGGCCGTCCTTCGTCTACCCAGACGGAAGGCGCCAGGCTATGACGGAGTCCCCAACAGTTGCCTCGCCGCGGAGTCACCGCGCTCGCCCGGCTCTTCAACGGAAGACCGGACGGGTCATCGTGCTACCCAAGCCCGGCAAGGATCACCGCCTCCCGGCCAACTACCGCCCCATTACTCTACTACTAATAGTGGGCAAGCTCCTGAAACGCCTGCTCCTGGGGCGCCTGGCTTCAACTATCGAGCCGCGCCTGAAGCAATTCGGCTTCGTGGCCACTCCACCACGCTGCAGCTCACCAGGTTGCTGCACCACCTTGCAGTCGAGCACAACGCCAGGCGCTGCACCGTCCGGGTCTTTCTGGACGTAAAAACGGCCTTTGACCGTATTGGGCACCCCGGCGTTTTGTACAAGCTCCTGCAAACCCCAACTTCACCAGCTCTCATCAGGATTGTGGCATCCTTCCTCGACAACAGGCTGTTCTTCGTCGCAGTTGAAGGTGCCACATCCTCCACTCGATCCATCTCTACTGGTGGACTGCAGGGTAGCAGCCTGTCGCCAGCGTTATACGCGTTCTATACCGACGACATCCCCACCCTGGTGGGCCACCTACGCCCCGGGGAGAGGGATGTGTCGCTAGCGCTGTTCGCGGACGACAGCGCCTTCTTTGCGTCTTCCACCAGCCCCACCATCGCAACCCGCAGGATGCAGCGGCCGCTGAACATCCTGCCGCCCTGGCTGGACAAATGGCGCATGGCCGTCAATGTGAGAAAGACGGCTGCGCTGTTTGTTTCCCACCGCATCGGCCACCCACCGCAGCTGACACTTCGGGGCCAGAACGTGGCATGGAGCCCGCACATCCGGTACCTCGGCTTCGGGATCGACAGGTCGTTGAGGATGCAGCCGAAGGTTGACAGCGCACTGCAACAAGCGCGCGTCGCCCGACCGTTGTCCGACCCGTCCTGGGATCTCGCCTGCCTCTGAGGACCAAAGTGTGGGTCTACAAAGGCTAAGTCCGATCCCGACTCACATATGCAGCGCCGGCCTGGTACTCACTAGTCTCCCAGACGAATAGGGACCGGCTCCAGGGGCTGCAAAACGTGGCTCTGAGGATCTGCACTGGCACGAGCCAATACGTCAGGAACGATGTCATCGCCCGCGACCCGCAGATCCAATCCATAGACGAGTTTGTCGTACAGTACAGTCGTCGAATGTACGACCGCGCCGACAACGGCCACCAAGCCCACCTTCACCAAATAGCGCCTCACCAACCCCGGCCCCCAGATGATGACCGCCCGTGGAGGCCCCTTCCCTGGGACCTCACCCCCGGAACCCCCCGGATAGACCGTGGGTTAATTAAAAAAAAAATAACCCAAACCAATCAAAAAAAAAGAAAAAAACATGCAAATATATTAATAAAAAAATAAAATGATGAACAAGCTAAATAAAAGCATTTTTTAGCGAAACCCAAGGACCGAGGAGTCGTCACCCCTCGAGTTGATGCCGGGGTAAAGAGGCCAAGCCTCGATGCCCCGCTCTGTGCCCCCACAAGGGCCGGAAAGAACGAACTACTACGCGGCGCGGCAGAGGTGCGAGCGGCCCCGAACAAAATACCCCTCTGCCCCGCTTCCGCGACTCCGGTCCCACGGCACGCGGTCTCATAAGTAGCATAGCAACACGTAAATGTATGTGTGCAAAAGTCATTACCTTACATTTACCTGTTATTTTTACAATAACAAAAATCACTAACAAAACAATACTTCCTTCGAATAGTATTCTTTTACCATTAATTATGTTTCGAAAAAGTAATTAAGTGTAAAAAATGAATTCTATAAAAAATAAAAACTCAGTGTAGACGTTACTCGTTTTGATAGAAGTCATTTAAAACCGTTAGTATTTTTTTTCCAAAAAATACGATACGACAAAACTGGTTAAGGTGCAAATAATGAATTAAAGCAAAACTTATTCAAACGTTTGTGAACGTAAAAGAACTTTCAAAATGTTGTTAAGTCACATAAATGAGTTACGTATGAAAATAAAAATGGCAATTGTGTTTTTTTTCTTTTGTTAAAATGTATTAATGTAAGTTAATGAATTTTATGAATCCAGATATACCAAAAATGCAGTTATTTACGTTATAACCAAGCCATAACTTCTAAGTTTGAAGAGCTACAAATTTGTGAGTTTTACCAAAATGTAGAGCTCATCGAGACGAACTCAATGGTATATCTAACGCAGTTAGTGACTTCTTGCGACTAATGACTTCTTGCAATAAGCCGACGATATATTGATTTTTCAATCTTACGTATTTTATTTTACTACAGTTTGATTGACAGCCCTAAGCCTATTTGCCTTGCCGTATTATTATTTAGTTTAGCCTGTTGGAAATTGTTAATGACCACATGTAGGTACCTACTAAAAATAATTATTATTAATTTCTGTTAGTTGTAAATCGTCGGCTTATTGCAAGAAGTCATTAGTCGCAAGAAGTCACTAACTGCGTTAGATATACCATTGAGTTCGTCTCGATGAGCTCTACATTTTGGTAAAACTCACAAATTTGTAGCTCTTCAAACTTAGAAGTTATGGCTTGGTTATAAAGTCAATAACTGCATTTTTGGTATATCTGGTTTCATAAAATTCACTAACTTACATTAATAAATTTTAACAAAAGAAAAAAAACACAATTGCCATTTTTATTTTCATACGTAACTCATTTATGTGACTTAAAAACATTTTGAAAGTGCTTTTACGTTCACAAACGTTTGAATAAGTTTTGCTTTAATTCATTATTTGCACCTTAACCAGTTTTGTTGTATCGTATTTTTTGTAAAAATAATACTAACGGTTTTAAGTGACTTCTATCAAAACGAGTAACGTCACTATTGGATTGGTAAAATTAATTATAGGTCGTTGACAACTTTTTGCTAAATTATTATGTTAAACTTAATACAAGACTGAAATCGCTTGAATGAAGTATTGTTTTATTAGTGATTTTTGTTATTGTAAAAATAACAGGTAAATGTAAGGTAATGACTTTTGCACACATACATTTACGTGTTGCTATGCTACTTATGAGACCGCGTGCCGTGTGACCGGAGTCGCGGAAGCGGGGCAGATGGGTATTTTATTCGGGGCCGCTCGCGCCTCTGCCGCGCTGCGTAGTAGTTCGTTCTTTCCGGCCCTTGTGGGGGCACCGAGCGGGGCATCGAGGCTTGGCCTCTTTACCCCGGCATCAACTCGAGGGGTGACGACTCCTCGGTCCTTGGATTTCGCTAAAAAATGCTTTCATTTAGCTTGTTCATCATTTTATTTTTTTATTAACATATTTGTATGTTTTTTTCTTTTTTTTGTTTGGTTTGGGTTTAACTTTTTTTTAATTAACCCACGGTCTATCCGGGGGGTTCCGCGGGGGTGAGGTCCCAGGGAAGGGGCCTCCACGGGCGGTCATCATCTGGGGGCCGGGGTTGGTGAGGCGCTATTTGGTGAAGGTGGGCTTGGTGGCCGTTGCCGGCGCGGTCGTACATTCGACGACTGTACTGTACGACAAACTCGTCTATGGATTGGTCGCAGGCGATGACATCGTTCCTGACGTATTGGCTCGCGCCAGTGCAGATCCTCAGAGCCACGTTTTGCAGCCCCTGGAGCCGGTCCCTATTCGTCTGGGAGACTAGTGAGTACCAGGCCGGCGCTGCATATGTGAGTCGGGATCGGACTTAGCCTTTGTAGGCCCACACTTTGGTCCTCAGAGGCAGGCGAGTTCCCAGGACGGGTTGGAGAACGGTTGGGCGACGCGTGCTTGTTGTAGTGCGCTGTCAACCTTCGGCTGCATCCTCAACGACCTGTCGATCCCGAAGCCGAGGTACCGGATGTGCGGGCTCCATGCCACGTTCTGGCCCCGAAGTGTCAGCTGCGGTGGGTGGCCGATGCCGCGGAAAACAAACAGCGCAGCCGTCTTTCCCACATTGACGGCCATGCGCCATTTGTCCAGCCAGGGCGGCAGGATGTTCAGCAGCCGCTGCATCCTGCGGGCTGCGATGGTGGGGCTGGTGGAAGACGTAAAGAAGGCGCTGTCGTCCGCGAACAGCGCTAGCGACACATCCCTCTCCCCGGGGCGTAGGTGGCCCTCCAGGGTGGGGATGTCGTCGGTATAGAACGCGTATAACGCTGGCGACAGGCTGCTACCCTGCAGTCCACCAGTAGAGATGGATCGAGTGGAGGATGTGGCACCTTCAACTGCGACGAAGAACAGCCTGTTGTCGAGGAAGGATGCCACAATCCTGATGAGAGCTGGTGAAGTTGGGGTTTGCAGGAGCTTGTACAAAACGCCGGGGTGCCCAATACGGTCAAAGGCCGTTTTTACGTCCAGAAAGACCCGGACGGTGCAGCGCCTGGCGTTGTGCTCGACTGCAAGGTGGTGCAGCACCCTGGTGAGCTGCAGCGTGGTAGAGTGGCCACTCCTGAAGCCGAATCGCTTCGGGCGCGGCTCGATAGTTGGAGCCAGGTGCCCCAGGAGCAGGCGTTTCAGGAGCTTGCCCATTATTAGTTGTAGAGTAATGGGGCGGTAGTTGGCCGGGAGGCGGTGATCCTTGCCGGGCTTGGGTAGCACGATGACCCGTCCGGTCTTCCAGGATTCCGGGAAGTGGCCCGTCCGGAGGATTCCGTTGAAGAGCCGGGCGAGCGCGGTGACTCCGCGGCGAGGCAACTGTTGGGGACTCCGTCATAGCCACCTGTTTTGTTCCACGTCATTGTCGTTTGAGCTGTTTTCTATTATGTTCACATTTGATTAGTTAAATTGTCACTATACGTGAAAATCTTTAATTGGCTCTCTGTTGTTAGTACGTAATTTGATCAAGTTAGTTGAAGCCGTTGGTTTTACAATAAATTAAATAAATAAATAAATAGCCTGGCGCCTTCCGTCTGGGTAGACGGAGGACGGCCTTCCGCACCTCGGCAGGGGAGATGAAGTACTCCCCGTCTAGGGGTGGTGTTGGGCCAGACAGGAAGTCCCTCACTGTGTCCTCGACCTGGTGGTGGTGGTTCAGGGTTTCAAAGATGGCGTCGGCTGCAACGGGGTGAGGCGAGAACTGCTCCGCGAGGTGCTCGGCCAGAATTTCGGCACGGTAAGTTGTTGCCGGCTGCCGCGTGAGCGCCCTTTTCAGCGCGTACTGGTTATTGTCCTGTTCGGAGGCCCGGTCGATGATTCGGTCCCAGGTCTCACGCCAAACCTGTACTGCGGCCGAGAGCTCGGCAGATATCGGGTTGAGTCGCGTCTTCAGTCGCGGGCAGCGGGAGCGCGCCAACTCGCGCTGGAGTTCGCGTTTCCTCTCTATTACCCTCTTAAGGTGTTGGGGGAGGTCGTTGCGCTAGCCTTGGCGCTTGGTGATGGGTACGGAAGCGGCCGCCTTAGCCTCGATGATTCGCGCCATCAGCGCTGAGGCCTCGGATTCCACTTCTGCAGGCGTCTGGAGAGGTTCGACGTCCACGGACTCGAATGCCTTGGCGTACGCGTCCTCACGCCCTGGGACCGGGTCCGCGGCCAGGCCGAGCGTTATGAGGAGGGTAGATAGGATAAGAAGGTTTTCAGGTAAAGCTCAAAGTCTGTTACTTAATATTTTCTAATCTAAATAATAATTTACTTAATCGTTTCCAACCTATTTATGTGTTTATAACTCTTTGCTGGCTAGCAGAATTATTTTCTAAAAGCTTAGAACGTGTTTTTGACTGATTCATGTGCCATTATTACAAATTTTAGTTATTTTATTAAGTGTTTTGGACAAACAAGGTAATTTGTTTAGCTTTTAGTGATAAAAGATGTTATTTTATGATAATTTTGTCTCTTAATACTCGAAAGAGGCCACTAATAACTTCGTTACAGAAATACTTAACTCCAGTTTAGTCAAAACTTTTTATCGCAAGAAGTCATTATCTTTGCATTTTTAGCTTTTAAAAAAATTGCAGTGGTTGAATCTATACTGATTTCAGTTAATTATAAAATAATTACATATCCCTATATATTGGCGTTTAAATTATATTGATAACTGTTGTAGTTTTGATAATATGGGCTCTTAAAGTTATAAAAACTTTAAACTGCTTTTGCCAAACTTTTGGATTTGTCGGTTAATGACTTCTTGCAATAAGCCGACGAAATAGTATATTTGGTCTGTTGTGATTGAACTACTGACTATATTTTAAAGCAGTTAAATACAAAGGAATCCCTAACTCAGACCACATAATCGCTAAGGAGTTTATTAAATCTTATTCAGCGAGTCAGTCAGCGACTAAATACTTTAATTCTGAATTATAAATAACACAAGCGATTAGTGAATAGTTAGGGTGAATAGAGAATACTTAAGGTGAATTAATTCAGTCTAGTGAATCAGACTCAGTGAATCGTTTCGGACAGCTGAATCAAGATTACCCATGGCATGTCTTATGTGTCTAGTATAATAAATTAAAGTTCACTTCGCTTCATGTAAAAAGAACGCTGGCGGCAGTGTTGCCAGATGGAATTTGACAAAATCAGTAGAAAAACCAGTAAAAAATCAGTAGCTTGAAGAAAAAATCAATAGATTTGAAAAAAATACAAATTTCTAGCTTCCGACACGAAAGACGCGTGGTAGATATCAATCTGTTCGTTTTTTTTTGTATCTACTATTATAGTTCCTTATTGTATGAATCGATTTTGGTTCCGTTTTTTTTTAATATTTATACAGAGTGTGTGTTTCACTTTTGGATGATGGCGTTCATCAAAATTACCCAAGTTGCAAAGTAAAATATTCATGGCTTTCGAATTTCGCAAAACTACGAGGTTGTAGTAGGTTTTTAAGACACTTCTTGCAATGCTATGAAAACATTGATCAATGCAACTCATCAGCTTGGACTTCGTCAAGATTTGTTCATTTTTAGGGGCACTGATCAGGTTTTTTGAGGTACCTAGGTAGTGTACCTACGATGATGTTTCGTTATTCCTCTTATCTACAAAAAAAACTATATGCACCAGGGAAAAAGGGGTTGAAATTTAGAAAAAATAGACACGAAGTTGACTCGAGAATCGAATGAACCAAATGAAATTGAATTTTTAATTTGTTTTGTTGTTACAAGGCCATAAGGGTCTCTCTAAGTGAAACTGGTAGATTTCTCGAATTTTACAAACTAATACTACTGTATCTGTTCAAAAATGAAGTAGATCTACTCGTAGAAAGTATAATAATCCATCTATGAGATCTACTGCAAAATCAGATAGATCGGACAATACATACTTTGCCGCAAAATTTTATCGAAAGAACGAACGGACCGACCAATTAATCGTAAACGATAGGGACACAGATGTTTAAAGAAGTGGAAGGAAAAACTTCAATTGGTGACCATTGGCATGAGAAGTGACCATTGGCATGAGAAGTGACACTGACAAGTGACAGCTTACCTAATAGACAAAAATCAGGGAAATCAGGTAAATTTCACGAAATTTTAGAAATAAATCAGTAGATCAGTAGACGGTTTAAAAAGCAGGTAGATCTACTGCTAAATCAGTAGGTAGATCTGGCATCGCTGGCTGGCGGTCAAGCTGCGCAGTGCGCAGAGGCGATTTATAGGTCTATTTGGTGGTATGCGGAGGGGCGCGGGGCGGGCGGGTCACGCCCCGAATGCCTGCCGCTCGCCGGTGCGCTATTGGTTCGCGTTGTGTCCACGTCACCTTTCTTGTCAAAATACCATCGCGCACAAAAGTTTTACATAAAAATGTGAGAAAATTTATTTTTGACGTTATATTGTTTACGAAGAGAGAGGCAGATAATAATGCTGTTGATAATTTAAAACAGTGTATGAAACGCACCGCAGACGCAACTTAATGTTATTTTTTTGTAATGAGATTAAACATTCTACACTGAATCGAGCATGTTTTTAATTTTATCTAATATTATTGTCTAATAACCAATACCTACCAAGCCACGAGCAAAATATTAGTTAAAAATAGGCTTAGGAAATTGGCATAGTACTATCGTGCGCGAGTGTACCCATGCGCGAACATACCCCTTCCAATTTCTTCCAGCGTTCTTTTTACGTGACACGACCTATATGTATGTATGTACGTACGCATACCGTACCTACGCAACGCGCAAGACAATATTGCGCGCTCCACATTCTCGAGAGAATCTCGCGAGAAGGCGAGAACAACACGAGAAACGTGAGTTTGGAACCGATTCTCATGTTCTTCGCACGTTCTCGCCTAGTTCTCCGCTTTTTGTCGGTTTTTTGACGCGAGACAAAGAGCGCGAGAACGCGAGAAAAAAAAAGTTTGTAAATCAGTTTCTTTAAATATATTCCCGAAAAGAGAATCTGTGGCTGAAAAATGTTCCTGCGATTAGATAAATTTCATTTCAAGGGAAAAATTTATTTATTCATGTGCACAGCTCATTCTAGCGTTGCTCAAATTATGAACACTGAAAGGTAATTTCGTTACCTTTCAAGTGATATCAAGAAGATTTAAAATTAATTAAATTGGCTATCTAAATTTTGGGAATTATTGCAATAGGTCGAAGTTGCATCTATCGGCTTCTATAGGCGCCGGAGATGGATTTCTCCCTCGTATCCGCTGTTTTAGCTCGTCCCACATATTTAAGTCAAGGGTTCAAGTCAGGAATAAGGGCTGGCCAGTCTAGTGTGGGAATGCCGACATGGAAGACGTCTGTCGGTACTGTCTAGTGACTAGACTGTCCGCTGCCACACCGCAGCAGTGACTAGACTCTAGTCACTGCTGCGGTGTGGCAGCGGACATTATCGTGCATTAAATCAAAATGTATCGTCGCCAATAAATCCTGCGTAAGGGAAAACATAACTTAACTCATAGTTCACTGCAAAGAAATTGTAAAAATTAGTCTTGAACAACCCTTGAAGCGATTCCAGTTAAAGCTCGCAAGTGTAGATCTCGACTCTCCCAAAACTAAAAAGTTTGAGATTCACCGTAGCGGATATGACGTTCACTTGGGAAAACCCACGTGACCGCTGTTTCTCGGAGTATTTGTACCTTGTTTATTTGTACCATGTGTCAAACCAGACGCAGACCAGACTCACAGAAGCCATTTGACAAGAAGAAGAAGAAAAAGAGATTTAGGTTAGATAGAAAGAAGAAGAAGATTCTCATCTTAGTTATTCATAACCTAGTAGTATTGTTCTGTGCAATAAAGCCTTCAGCACTAAATAAAAATGAATGAATCTACTCCTAGTCCGTTTACAAGCAGCACTTCATTCTGCGCCCGTTGCGGCTCTATTCTGCCGTTGCTAAAAGAGTTTGGTTCTGTGAAATGTTACTCATGCAAATCCTATTTCGATGCAGAAAGTAAGTTTTTACCACTTCACCCCCCTTATCCTTTCGAGACATCGCCATATAATTCTGAAGATCACATATCAGTTTGTAATTACCTTGTGCCTAAATAACGCAGCCACAGCTATGGTCTTCGTCCCAGTCACAAACAAACGTCCCGACAAAAATCGGTTTAGTGATAGACTAAAGGCCGGACCTTTAGTCTGTCACTAAACCGATTTTTGTTGTCTTTCTATGATAATGACGCAAATTATATAAACGCGAAAGTTTGGATGTTTGTTACTTCTTCCTGCTAAAGCTAGGTAGAAACTGAATGGGCTGAAATTTTAATCCCATTTAATCATGTGATGTGTAGTGATAAATGTAGGCTAATCAATTTATTAGATCTGGAATAGTACTACAAAGGCTATTTTATACCCTAAATCAGTTTCCAATGGATAGAATTGACCTTCAGACATTTAATGTTAATAAAAATTAGATCTTTGTTGACCTCATAATCTAACTTCTAAACTACTTTTAATCCTGGCATAAACAACACATACGCAGATACAGGCAGAAAATAGTCCTTACAAGTATTATTATTATTATTGGATTATAGACGAGCAGCTGAGAGCTGATATGTCTATATCACAGTGCTTTTAAAGTATACAATATATATATATATATCGACGGTTATAGTGCAATAGCTCACAACCCACAAAACCCAAATTTTACAGGAGAGCGAAAAATGTTTTTTATTTCTATTATATTCATACAAATAAACTATTTTTGTATTATTTTGTAGTTAGTAGTATTACATAATAGGTATAGACATTAAATTCTGACCTACTGCTGCTAATTTAGGATTTAGTGTGGCTTATGAGATATTACCTATAAAATTTATTTTCGAATGAATTTATTTTAGTGCGATATGTGTTATTGCTTTTAAATGAATAGTGCAGGAAATGTATTTAGGAAAGGTAAAGTGTATGAAAATTTATAAAATCGAACAAAATAAATTTTCAGTTTTATTTTATTAATGTTATTATAAATGAAAGGCAAATTTATCTTTGAAAACACATAAACTAGCAGTATAAAAACCCACGTTAAGACTTGCATACCTGTCAGACTGTCGGTACCTAATACAAAAAATAGTCCTGAGGAAGGTATACTACATTACACATTTGAATAATCCTAAATTAACAGTATAAAAAAACATACAATGTGGAGGAACTTAATTGGTACTTAGGTACTTAAAAACATTATTCGTATGGCAGATTATCATAGAAGTGAATTTGAAATTCATCACGAAAGTCTAGAATACCTATTCACTTTTGTCAAGCCCTATTACGAAAGTCTAGAATACCTATTCACTTTTGTCACGCCCTATTGCACTCCTGGTTGATGATTCATGGAATGGTCTTTTAAGACCCATGGCAAGGAAAACAAAAGCCAGCAGCGAGTTCTATGCCTTAGCGGTACGAATGATCACGTGTTGATAAGGAACGATGTGGCTGAAAATTCACCATGAAAGTCTAGAATACCAATTCACTGTTGACACGCCCTATTGCTCTCCTGGTTGACGATTCATGGAATGGTCTTTTAAGACCCATGGCAGGGAAAACAAAAGCCAGCAGCGAGTTCTAAGCCTGAATAGCGGTACGAATGATCACGTGTTGATAAGGGACGATGTGGCTGAAAATTCACCATGAAAGTCTAGAGTACCTATTCACTGTTGACACGCCCTATTGCTCTCCTGGTTGACGATTCATGGAATGGTCTCATAAGACCCATAGCAGGGAAAACAAAAGCCAGCAGCGAGTTCGAAACCTTAGCGGTACGAATGATCACGTGTTGATAAGGGACGAATGTGGCTGAAAATTCACCATGAAAGTCTAGAATACCTATTCACTTTTGTCACGCACTATTGCACTCCTGGTTGATGATTCATGGAATGGTCTCTTAAGACCCATGGCAGGGAAAACAAAAGCCAGCAGCGAGTTCTAAGCCTTAGCGGTACGAATGATCACGTGTTGATAAGGGACGAATGTGGCTTACCATGAAAGTCTAGAATACCTATTCACTTTTGTCAGGCCCTATTGCACTCCTGGTTGATGATTCATGGAATGGTCTCTTAAGACCCATGGCAGGGAAAACAGAAGCCAGCAGCGAGTTCTAAGCCTTCGCGGTACGAATGATAAAGGAGTTTTGGTAGTCTTGCGATAGGTTTCCGTAAATTCGTAATAAGTAAGAGTATTAAAAAGTGTGATGATGACGCAAAACTAAGTGACAAGTGGCGGTCTTATCGCTCAAGAGCGATCTCTACCAGACATCGTGGTTTTCTGTTATATTCTTAGAATTAATGCAAATTACAGTTTATGGTATGTTAACTGTTTTTAACCGAGTTCGATAAAATCTTTATGACTCTGTTGTGTTTTATGTACCCCATGGTATTTATTAAATTTAATGCGTAAACTAATGTAATTAAAGTATTTGTAAGGTTTCAAGATTGTATGTATCCTACTAATATTATAAATGCGAATGTTTGTGAAATGTGAAATCTTTGTTACCTAGGATCTTCAAAACTACTAAACAGATCAAGATGAAATTTGGGATTCACTTAGAACGTAGCCTAACTTAAACAATAGGCTTATTATACCGAAAATATGCGAGCGAAGCAGCAGGCAAAATAGTTGTAATAAGTTATGTAGTAGTCTATTTAATAAATGGGTTAAAATTAAATCTGTTCTGCCCGCGGCTTCCCACGCGTTGTTTCTATAAACGTTTAAAGGTGATTTTTATCCCATGGGAACTGATTTATGGGATAAAAAGTATCCTATGTTTGATTCCAGGATTAGAATAATCTGTATGCAAAATTTCAGCCCGATTCGTTCAGTAGTTTTGGCGTGAAGAGGTAACAAACATCCATCCATCCATCCATCCAAACTTTCGCATTTATAATATTAGTGTCATATATTTACATTGCCATTACAGTGCAGCACCAAAGCGACAAAAAAATGTAAAAAGAGGCAATGTGATTATGTGACAACTGTGGGTTGCGAGATATTGTATCCAAGTTCGTTGAATAGTGATGTTACGTGGTATTGCCTTTGGTGGGTTGTGAGAAATTGTTTGCATATTTTTGAAGTAGTGATGTTGATTGGTATTGCATCTTGTTCTCTATGGCAATGAAATAATTTTTGTTGGTTACGAGCTATTGCCACCTAATAGAGGAAAAAATTCCCTACATTTCTGTATACTTAACTCAATTTCGTATTTTTTGTGGGTTATGAGGTATTGCACTATAACCGTCGATATAGTATAGTATACAATGTAGGAACTAGTTTCTGCTGAATATACTCAGGTTGCAGAATTATCGATGGAAGAACTATCTACATAATTTTCTTTAGATTTCAGTCACCTAAAATTCAACTACACAATACACTTCAATGCAGTATCAGTGACATCGGCAAAAGATGTATTAAACACGGATGATCCGGAAGGTCCCATTGTTGAGAGGAAGTGTCCTAAATGTGGCAATGATAGAATGTCCTATGCTACACTTCAGTTGAGATCAGCCGATGAAGGACAAACTGTGTTCTACACATGTACATCTTGCAAGTGAGTGTAATTCTAGAATGTGAAACTTTGCAATTAACCCGTCGCGTGCTTAGCGAACACCCGGGTGTTCACAAACTTTTAAGGCCTCGCGTGCCTAAGGAACACACGGGTGTACACAAACTTTTCACTCCGATTGGCTGTTGTATCGTTCAAATAATGCGCTTAGCGTGCCACGGGTTAAGACTGCAGAATCACCATTATTTTGTTATAGACATATCGACGTGAAAAAGCGGAAACGTAGTAACCAACAATATGGAAAGTGTTCACCAGAGCCAAAAAACTTTTGAGAATTCAGAAAAAAAATCATATCTCCTATAATATTAATCGCACAAGTGCCATTTTTTTATGAGAAATGTATCTTTGCATCTTTTATCAAGGCAACTACCCAAATTCTACTAGAAGTTACTTTTTAACTATGTTTATGTGGGTTACAGCAATCGTACTTTTTTTTTTGAAACGCAGAAATGCTGTAAATGCAATGCAAAAATGTATGGGCGACTGCAAATCAAGTGTTTTCTTATAAAGCGGAATTGCTGTAACTACATATCAGAATAATTTCAAATACCTTAATTTTGACTTAAATGCAATATTTTTTGTAACTAGGTGTACTGAAACGGCTTTATTGCTAAAAGTTAGAGAGGATAGTAAAATTAAAACGATGTAAGTATGGAATCCGGATCCTGCTCCTAAGAGTAGCAGACGAGTATGGCGATATAAGTCAGCACTGGGATGAGATACGACATTTCTTCGCTTTTTATCCTTGGCGGCAAACGTGCTTCACTTCCTGTGATCCAACTGTCGCCGTGTGCCTATGCTGTAACGAGGGTGATTAGAAGTGGAATGGACTACTTTATTCCATACATTGATGCTTCACCCTCCGACAGGACTACTCCGTGGTTTAACTCCTCGTGTGCCAGTGCTGCTGCGCTGAAACACAGGGCTTATCTTGCGTGGGTCGACGCCCGGAACAGTAAAGCCTCAAACCAATCACAAAGAAAGACAGCCTACAACAAAGCCGCTAAGTCCTTTATGAAGACGCTAAGGAAGGCTCGCTTTGACCAGATTGGCCAACTGGGAGCTAAGTTTGCCTCATTCCCAACAAGCAGTAAAGCCTTCTGGTCGTTAGCTTAATCCGTCGAAGCTAACTTTAGCCGTCCTTCACTTCCTCCATTGCTGAACCCAGACGGATCGCTGGCCCACACTGCGCTGCGGATGAGAAAGCAAATTTATTTGTGACTCAATTTGCAAAGGCTTCACGTCTTGAGCCCACAAACGTTTCTCCACCCAGCCTTCCTCGATGATCGAAATCCACTTACATCAAAAATAAGTGCTCAAAACGTTGCGTGGTCTCGATGTGAACAAGGCTAGTGTTCCGGAAGGAATATCGGCTGTGGTGCTGAAGTCCTGCGCTCCTGAGTTGTCTCCCATTTTTACGCGACTATTTCGCCTGTCCTTGATATCTGGTAAAGTCCCCAAGTCATGGAAGCTTGCTAATGTGCCAGTGCCCAAGAAAAGTAGTCGAGCTGACCTACGAACTATAGCCCCATCTCATCAGTCACCTCCCTGTTATGTAAATGCATGGAGCGTGTCCTGAATGGTAAGCTCCTGACATACCTCGAAGACAGCGACCTCGGGTAGTCGTTGACGGCTGCTCGTCTGATCAATTGGCTATCAACGCCGGGGTACCTCAGAGGACAGTACTCTCTGCCACGTTGTTCCTGCTGGACATTAACGACCTGCTGGTATCCGGTATCATTGGGAACGCAGACGACAGCCCCGTAGTGGAGAGGTACCTTTACAATGCCAAGGCCATTCGGAATGAAATACAGGCGCAAAGAGAAGACATGGTGCAGCGCTTGAACTTGACCCTTAAGGCAGTTTCGGATTGGGGCAAAGCCAGTCAGGTTAATTTCAATGCCTCGAAAATGCAAGCATGCCTCTTCTCTGAAAAAAAGAGTCTGTTGGTACAGGCTCCCATTTTCTGGAATGTACCGGTACCTATAAAAGATCGACTGGAGCTCCTTGGTGTCACTCTCATCCAACTTTGAACTTGGGTACCTTCATCGAGTCGAAGGCTAAAACAGCAGCCATGAAGCTAGGAATCCTAAATAAGGTTAAGCGATACTTCACGCCGAGACAATTTCTATCTCTTTATCAAGCACAGGTTCGATCTGGTTTAGAGAATTGCTGCCATGTTTGGGACGGCTCGGCCAAGTTCCAGCTTGCAGCCTTGGACTTGATAGAACAAAGAACCTTCAGACTCATTGACGAGCAGCACCTTGCAAAGACTAATGTCCAAAGTCTCGGTGTTCAAGACTCGATCTTTTATAGATCCTACATTTCGGAGAATGCTCACAGGAACTACGTGACCGGATACCACCATCCCCCTTCCACTCCAGAAAAAGCAGACGCACAGCGCAATACCCTCCACTTGCACTAAGCGGTTTTCCTCCATCTTCATTATCCGCACTGCTAAGGAATGGAACTCGCTTCCTGCTTCTGTGAATAGGTATCTATTCGACCTTCGTGATACACCGTCGGCGACATCCTCGCTTTCCGTCAGGTGAGATTGCGGTCAAACGATGGTCTATTGCCCAGAAAAAAAAATAGAATGACCTTATTTATTGGCACTTTAAAATTAATTATACCAAAATTATACAAAACCTTAGTAGCTTGTAACCCTTATTCTAATTAAAACAAAAATAAAATCAAATTTAATAAACAAAGCATACTTCTAAAAAAACTTGTAAACTTTTTTAATGATTTATTTAATTTTAAATTTAGGGTGAATTTTGAACTTACGTTTTAAAACATCTCTCACGCGTAAAAATTCACTTACAGCAAACACAACACACTCTCTTGACGGTTGCGTAGTGACGGAGCGGGACGTAAGCCGCAAGCCACACAGGCGGGAGCGCAAGTATTAATAGCGGTAAATCCCCATGATCAATATTAGACAACTGTACTATAAAGGGCATAAATACGAAAATCCTACGAATTTAGACTTTTTAAATTAGCGTAACTGATAACTGTCTAATCTCGGTGTTTGTAAGAACTGTAGTAAGCCACGACAAATAACAATTTATTATATTATAATTGTAGTAAGCGTGGTGCGTTTCAATTTTCTTATAAGCAGAAACGCTGTAACCCGCATTGCTCAAAATTTCAACAGCGCTGTAACTACCGCGATCATATACTTTGCAAAAGGTGAATTGTTGTAAATGCAAAATGTTCGAAAAGAACATTTTTTTATGCTATTTACAGCAAATGCTTAGGTGGTCCCTCAAAAAAATAGGGTGAATTTCAACGCTGTACAAAATTTTCTATTGGTCGTAGAGCCACGGGAGTTGAACCATTCGACGCGGGATTTTTTTCTGATTCCGAATATCCAATAAAAAAAAATTGACTTGGGTGTTGGTTACTACGTTTCCGCTTTTCGGCGTCGATATATGTATAGACGAGGCATCCAGATCTGTCGTTAATTATGCAAGGGGAGGAAAAACATTTTTTTAAATTAAGAGTGGTGCATGATTTGCAGCATTACATTATTTTGATGTACATTCATTGACATAATAATGTGTGAACTGCCTCGTTGGTCTAGCGGTCAGCTTGTTCAACCGCTGTTTATGAGGTCCTGGGTTCAAATCCCGGGTCGGGCCAATAGTTGTCATGGGAGTTTTTCTAGCAAGAAAAATTCTGCCTCAGAAAGCACGTTAAGCCGTTGGTACTGCTCTTGACCTCTCCCCGGTCTTGCCGATCTGCCGTCCCATCGGATTATGAGAGTGAGAGAATAGAGAGTGCACCTGTGTTTGCGCACACACTTGTGCGCTATAATATGTCCTGCGCATCTGGCTAGTCTCCGATGAGACAGACCACCATTTTCAAAATTCAGCTAGGAGGACATCAATGTGTGAACATTGCAAAATATTCAATTAAAATTTGAATGTCCACAAATGTGTAAGAAAACCACAACTCTCATAATTTGTAAAAAACCTGATGGAGAACAGAGTTATTAAAAATTTTGTACCAGTTATCTAGTACCCAAACCACAAGCTCTGCTTAGCTTGGGGCTAGATAATGCTGTGTGAGTTTCTCAGCATTGATTGTTTATTTAGTTATTGTGAATGCAATGTGTATAAGAATATGTTTTTCTTCTATTCCAGATACAAAGAAACTGAAAATTCATGATCTTCAGAAGACCACATTATTCCTGATAGCATAAGGTTCAACATTTTAATTAAAATTATATCTCTATCACCGACTCTTTGTATTTTGGTAGTTATTACTAGAGTAGTTAGTGTTATTTTGTGTAGGAACTTATTTTAGACTTTGTAAGGTGACTTTTGGATACAGCCAGGGAGATCACCAGACATTCTGGATATGGCACATCACAAGTCTTAGGTTTGTATTTGTATTGTTTTTGAAGTAGGTAAATCAACCAATTTCTGAGACATATTGATGTGATGATGAAAATAATGAAGTATCCCAATTTTCGATAACACATATTATGATAGATAGATAGATAATTCATTTATTTGCTTCTCTCTAATGGGCGTTTTTCGACTCACCGGCCCGGCACCGGCACGGCACCGGCATGGCCGTGCACAGGCACCGGTGCCGGGGCTTCGTTTTTCCACTGTGCCGGTGTCGATGCCGGCTTACGCTCGGTGAGTGGTACAGTGCTGACACGGACTTCAACACGACGACACGTAAAGTACAACGCGTAGATAGATATAACAATGGTATCGTCAAGCCGTCGACTATACTTGTTATATCTTTTACACCTACGATGATATATATGATACCTAAATGGCGATAATTCGCCTAATCTGGCACCACTGCCCTCCGCTCCGCTCTCCTACCCGCCCCGCGCACTCACACACGCACATTGCTACAATTCATATACAGTACACATGCAGTTTTGCCGGGCCGGCACCGAGTGGGCGTTTTTCGACTCACCGGCCCGGCACCGGCACCGACGCTGGCGCCGGTGCCGTGCCGGTGCCGGGGAAGCAAAAATGTATGAAAATGTATGGCTCGCTTTTTCACTTACCGGCGCCGGCACCGGCCCGGCGTAGAGTCCCGCCGGTGCCGGCGCCGTCGCCGGGGTAGCAAGCTTCCCACTCGGTGCCGGCCCGGCAAAACTGCATGTGTACTGTATATGAATTGTAGCAATGTGCGTGTGTGAGTGCGCGGGGCGGGTAGGAGAGCGGAGCGGAGGGCAGTGTGACCATTTGTGTCCATTTTCAACTTTTCAATTAAGGTATAATATGTTCCTTCTAGGTATCTAACTTTTAGTAATGGATGAATCCAAAATTTGACGTCTCTGCTTCGGTATCGGCGTCGTAGGTGTAAAAGATATAACAAGTATAGTCGACGGCTTGACGATACCACAATACATAATCTACTGTGACGATACCATTGTTATATCTATCTACGCGTTGTACTTTACGTGTCGTCGTGTTGAAGTCCGTGTCAGCACTGTACCACTCACCGAGCGTAAGCCGGCATGGGCACCGGCACAGTGGAAAAACGAAGCCCCGGCACCGGTGCCTGTGCACGGCCATGCCGGTGCCGTGCCGGTGCCGGGCCGGTGAGTCGAAAAACGCCCAGTGGGAAGCTTGCTACCCCGGCGACGGCGCCGGCGGGACTCTACGCCGGGCCGGTGCCGGCGCCGGTAAGTGAAAAAGCGAGCCATACATTTTCATACATTTTTGTTACCCCGGCACCGACACGGCACCGGCGCCGGCGTCGGTGCCGGTGCCGGTGCCGGGCCGGTGAGTCGAAAAACGCCCAATGCATGGACTTCTCCTCTGATACATGAGAATAAATAGTCGTAACTCCTCCCACTCGCGGAAAAGTCGCAAATGGACCTGGGCCTTACAAGAGTATATGGGTTAAAGTTAGCTCTGTTAAGGGCAATCTGGCGTTAACTGTACCTATAAATCTGGCAATGCAGACTGAAGCAGAAGGACAAATCCATGACATAGCATAGCACATACATAAAGCCCGCACAGCACAAAAATAAGGGTATATACTCAAAAAATAAGGGTATAGCATTAAGATAAGGGTATCACACTAATATTATAAATGCGAAAGTTTGGATGGATGTATAGATGGATGGATGTTTGTTACCTCTTCACGCCAAAACTACTGAACAGATCGGGCTGAAATTTTGTATACAGATAATTCTAGGCCTGGAATAAAACATAGGCTGCTTTTTATCCCATAAATCTTTAGATACATTTTGCTGCACAGTGACAAATGGCTTCCCGCAAGCTTCAATCAAGGCCCGCGAGGACGCGAGCTGTCTGTTATTTGATGCCGTCAATATAAAATGCATCTAAATATAACGAGTTAAAGCCAATGTTTGAATGCGTATTTTTGTGCTGTGGTGCAGTGGTGTGGTCCAGATCTGCAACCACCTATATACAGGGTTATTCGTAATTCACTTACACTGCGTGAACTGCAGGTTCTGTCCATCATCACGAAGACGTTTGTGAAGACATCAGGTTCTTAAATTTGGTATTGGTAGTAGGTACCTCCCTCCCCTCCATTCTATAATCGTTCTTTAGAGAGGCTTTATTTGAAACTACACGTCTATACGTCACTAGGCAAACGTAGTGTAGGACGCCCTCCAGCCAGGTGGGATGACGACCTGCGAAAGACTGCAGGCAGATGCTGGATGCGGCAAGCTGAAGACAGGGCGCTATGGCGCTCATTAGGGGAGGCCTATGTCCAGCAGTGGACTAATATAGGTGGTGGATGATGATGACACGTCTTAAAACAGCTCTGCCCTGAATTAACAGTGGGTGTGGGAGTGGGAGATCGATCTTTAGTAATTCATTGGGTTCCGGACAAACGTGTTTTATCATTATATTTATCACAGGTGATTTACAAAAAAAAAAAAGAATTAAAACCTGGCGTCTTCAAGAACTTCTTCGTGATGATGGGCAGAACCTGCAGTTCACGAATTACCAACAACCCTGTTTAATAAGTACGTTAGCAATCAATACCTAAATATAAAGTAAAGATCATAGTTAGGAGCAGAATAATAGTCCTAAAGGACTAAATGGCTAAAGCCATGGCCTTGAAAATTAGGCGTTAATTAATTTGATTAGTCTATTGGTAGGTACCTAGGTTGCTTGCTATGCATAGTGATGTTCACATGATATTTGTCGATAATTTCGATGATCAATAAAAATTTCGAAACGAATTCATTTACTTAGGTGATTTATGCGCGTTGCAGACTTAAGACTTAAGGCAGTTTTGACTTAGGGCTCATATACACGGATGGCACGTTGTCGCAGAACTGCGGAAGCCGCAGTTGTCTTGCCGCGCCGTCGGCACTTAGCTCGCATATCTCACGTAGTTTTTCATACACGTGTGTCGAATTTAAACCATGTAATCTAAGCTATTTGACCTAAAGACTGAAAAGAGCATCAGCTATGCAAGATAAGTTAGCTAAACTAATATAGTTTAACTTTTAGTGGACAAATACAGGTTGTCCACTATATCTGTCTGTGGTTATTTTGTTTACTTATCATGTCATATCTTTTCACTTATAATTTTGTACCTCGTTAGGCCAGGATGAGTTATCAAGCTTGACGCAAATCTTCCATCGTGCGAGCCCGTGCTGCGAGGTTAAGGTTGATCGTTTCGTGTTGGCGCGAGATTCAAATTTTCTTGTGGTTTTTCTGCCTTCTAAAAGGAATAAAATTAGGCTTAAAAGATTTTGCTGCAAATTGTAAACCATATCCATGATAAAATCAATTTCCTTTCAATTGTATTTTGAGAGCATTTGGGAATACCTATGATGGTTTTTAGCCCAAAATCTCTTATTTTTCCCAACAAACCAGTTAATCGAAGTTAGTTTTTATAAGTTAATAGAAAATGGTTTACGATTTGCGGCAAATTACTTTTCCGCCTAGTTGTATTCCTTGTAGAGGCAGAAAAAAAAACCACAATAAAATAATTTCGCGCCAACGCTGTCAATGAGAAACGATCCAAATTAAATCGTGACAAGTGGAAATAGAAAAGAGAGACCTTTCCCCGGAGTGGGACAGCAACGCTTAAAAAGAAATAAATATGGAAGCGTCATCGATAGGATAAGGATGGGTTCCATAGATTTATTTCTAAAGTTGTCTATTAAACGACAAATCGTTTATCTAAGTACAAGTACTTACAGACAGACAGCGTAGCTAGGCATAGTGATAAATGGAGTCCCGTTAGAAATCCTAAGATAGGGACTTAACAGATATCGTTTTATTAGATGGGTGCCTGTTGTTTTTCCATTTCAGTTGAAATATCATAAATCATATTGATAAAAGATTTATGGCAGTTTTACGGACAGTAGTTACGTGTCTGGAATTCTGGATGTAACATGCCTTCAAGCCTGTGACCCCCGCTGACCACCAATAAAACGTCCTCCCACGTTCGCCTACGCTGATGCAGTTTTGAGTCGATAATATTCGCGAAATATGAGATGGTTCTTCGCTTTTATTTGCTATTTAAAAGTATCTATCTATGTTATATAAAGTTTTAAGTATATCATAGTCATCTAGCTAGTAGATACTCATGCTCTGCTTACCTTGGTGCTAAATGATAATTTGTTATTCAAAGATATGCCGTTTTTTGTATATTTTTGTATCGATATCGATTGTTTTTGCTGTCAGTGACTTCTGTCCATCTCTATTAGGATTGTATTATTTTACAAAAAGCTGCAAATATTCTTCATAGTCTAAAATGTATGAATTTGGTAAGTTCGTTAAACCAACCGTTATTTGCAACAAGTCCTGAACCAAGAAGTATATAATCTTGAATTCAATCTAGATTGAATTGCGGATACGGTATCCGATAGCCCTTGAACCTACAGGAAGCCGCGGTCTAAGCATCTCGGCATCTAGTAAGCTGCGTACCTACTCGTTTTACATCTACCTATAGGACCCTCCATCAAGCTTTTATTGCAGGCGTCTTGCGGTCGCGCTTTATCGATATCGATACTGCTTTTCACCTGCTGGCACTACCCGCGGGGGCCGGGCG
Source organism: Eupithecia subfuscata (assembly GCA_963564075.1). Taxonomy (NCBI): domain Eukaryota; kingdom Metazoa; phylum Arthropoda; class Insecta; order Lepidoptera; family Geometridae; genus Eupithecia; species Eupithecia subfuscata. Next base: position 4,585,075 of record OY751105.1, read on the forward strand.
GGCAGGTGCGTGCAGACGCGGCGGCGGCGCGGGCGCCTCAGCGTCAGTCTACCTCGGACCGCCATCCGACTCACGCTATCGCTCACCTTCGCGCTATCGATAATATTCTATCGACACGTGCGTGGCTCAACCCTGCTTGTTCTATTTTTGAATGTTCTGTGTTCTGTGGACTTGTGATAAGGAAATTCATCAACACAAACCGGTGAGAATTTATTCTGTTAATTGAAAGGTGAAAGGTATTTGGGTTATGTTTTGGTTTCAGTGATAATTTCTGTAATGCGTTACCGATCGCTACCCTAACGTGTTCCGATTGTTGGAAACCGTGGAAAGTGTTAAGTGTGTCACTGTTATTCATAAGGTCGTGTAGCGTTTGATTTTATAAAAATACCGTTTTGTGTTGGAATGATTTACAAACAACCCGTTCTGTATAACCGTTGAGCTTGCGGTCCGTAAAGTCTATAAAACATGACAGGGATTTGTAAAATATGTTAGTGCTCAGAGAAAATGCTACGTTACACACTATTCTTACACTACTGGAGTAGGTAGGTACCTACTTAGGCAGGCTACATGAAGACTTAACCTGCTCTTTCATAGTTGGTGAAATGGAAGTTTTGTCTGAAGATATGAATATTTATCTGCAGTTTATGTGCACACAGAGCTTTAGAAACACGATGCTTCAAATCCCTAAGCCCTAAGGTAGCAGTGCCTAAGGTACAATACAGTCCGAACGAACGATTTAAACGCGCTCCTTGAGCTTTTTACACTGTATGTTTTAAGAAGCAGTAATTTTTATGGATGAAAACTTGTCTAACAAAAATAAGATACTAGCTACTTTCTGATTTGTAAAAAAGCTACTTTTCTTTTAACTTTGCTCAGATTCAGATTACAGGAACTCGCTGCCTGCTTCTGTTTTCCCGGCCTTACAACCTCTCTTCAAGAGAAGAGTGGATAAAATAAATGGGTGTCTTATACTGACACATAGTCGGCAACATCTCGTCATCAAGCATCAGCTCAAATTGTGGTCAATCGAAGTGCTATCTTATCCATATCAGTCACCTAGTACTCATTACCCAAGCTCTATGCTCGATGATTATTACATTATCCACACTTCCTACTAATATTTTAAAAGCGAAAGTTTGTGAAATATGAAATTTTTGTTACCTAGGATCTCCGAAACTAGAGATGAAATTTGGCGTATGCTTAGAACAAAGCCTAACTTAGATAATAGGCTACTTATTATACCGAAAATACGCGTGCGAAGCCGTGGGAAGAAGCTAGTCACGCTAATATTATAAATGCGAAAGTTTGGATGGATAGATGGATGGATGTTTGTTACTTCTTCACGCCAAAACTACTGAACGGATCGGGCTGTAATTTTGCATACAGATAATTTTAGGCCTGGAATAAAAAATAGGCTACTTTTTATCCCATTAATTAGTTCCCATGGGATAGAAATCACCTTTAAACGTTTATAGAAACAACGCGTGCGAAGCCGCGGGCATAAACTAGTTTATTATATTATCCAAATTTATCTTATTAATTCGAAAGTAACTCTGTCTGTCTGTTACTTTTCACTCTTAAACGTCTCAAAGGATCTTAATGAATTTGTTAGGGAAGTAGATACATGGTCCTATCCCGGAAACGGGCATAGGCTACTTGAAAAGTGCGTGCGAACCCGCCGACAGCAGCTAGTTCACTTAAAATGACAAATGCCAATTAGATTGAATTTTCATACAAAAGAGTTCAACGCACACCTTGCGTGTTTCCACACCCATCTATACAACTCGTTGGACTCGAGCTTTCTTATTCATCCTTAATTCAATGAAATCTTAAAAGTTGACAATATGCATTTAGCAAGTAATTTCAAGGCAAAACAGATTTCATCTCCATATCTTTAGTGTCTACTAGTTTATACCCGCGGCTTCGCACGCGTTGTTACTGTAAACGTTTAAAGGTGATTTCTATCCCATTGGAACTGTTTTATGGGATAAAAAGTAGCCTATGTTTGATTCCAGGATTAGAATTACCTGTATGCAAATTTTCAGCCCGATCCGTTCAGTAGTTTTGGCGTGAAGAGGTAACAAACATCCATCCATCCATCCATCCAAACTTTCGCATTTATAATATTAGTGTGATTCTTCTCCGCCCATTCATATCTACACATCTTACCAATCCATCATTCCATAACCAATTCATCATTGAATTGTGTCAAGAATCACAGAAGCTAGTTGCAGTGATTTCAAGCGTGACTTCCTACTAGAGCGCTTTCCATGGTGTGATAACAACACAGTATGTTGTGTCGTGTCAAGATGTTAATACCTATGGGATCACGTTTCGTATTAATACACTGAAATCGAGGAGATTGCATGACTTGGAGCCTGGAGGTTCAAATGTACAGTCAGCTGCACAGACATGTATACACTTCCAAGGTTTAACTTTTATTTTACTCGGAACTTTTCAAATAAAAGGACATGCAAACGTTTTTCGTACAAAGTAGTCATCGTACATCGCCAGAATGCGGTACATAAATTATTACAATTACTATACACTTACTAGTTAGTCAAATTGAAAACTTGGGAGTGTATACATATTTTTGCAGCCTGTACCTACTTATTAGATATTCTCTCTGAGCCCAAGTCGATTTGTAAAAGACTTCGAAAAGGAGAGGTTTATGTTTGGCTGAATATGTTTTTTTACTATAAAAACTATCGTAGTTTGACGAATTCAGTACGGATGTAAGCGGGTTAACCTTATTTGTGTTGCAAGAACACCAACGTTTCGTCCCTTAGCGAGGGACATCTTGAGGCTGAGTGCGTTCCGCATCTCTCCGAGCACTACGCACGAGTCATAAATATTTGACGACCTCTGTGGCGCAGCGGGCGAAGGTCCGCCTGCGACGCAGGAGGTTGCGGGTTCCATTCCCGCCTCGGGACAAATGTTTGTACGATCTGCGGATATTTTTTCAGGGTGTTCTGAATGTTTTTCTATGTATGATAAAAAATATCTATCTATGTAATGTATTGTATTATGTATATTTGTTATCTAGTACCCATAACACAAGCTCTGCTTAGCGTGGGGTTAGATAATGCTGTGTGAATTGTCCAGCATTATTTATTTATTTATTTATATGTTTTTTTGTCTATGTTCGTCGATGTCTCCGTGAATTATGGACGGATTGTGAAAATTCTTTCTCTATTGTATAGAGATTGATCTCGGGGTGGTCCCATAAAAAATCCCCATAATTTTATTAGTATTTGTTCCGAAAATACAAATTAAGGGATTTGGAGTCGGTTCTTAGTTTTTTTGAAAACAATCAAATTATTTATATAATTCTTGGTTTTTAAAATTGCGGGCTTATAATATGGTACGATCTGGAATCGTATACTCTCACAACTTGGTTGCAAGAAAGATAAATGGAAGAGGAAAGGAAGGTATACTTTATTCACAAAGAAAATTACAATCAAGTAATACAAATAAATTAGTATTTCTGAGGGTAGATCGGTATTTCCGCCAATAAAAACTCACTCGCAGTGACTTCAGTATTATTCTGTGATCATGTAGCATGGTACTGTGCCGAAATATTGGAAAGCTCTAAATTCAAATTATGTTAGATATCCCGTTGGTAATGACTTTAGTGTTAATATAATAATCATTATAGTAGTTTTATAGAGAGTAGTGTTTAAAACCCCATAGAAACTGAACTAAGAACCCAACCAACTTCACATAAATTATCATATTTCCGTCATGCTGAAACGTAGAACCAAAACATTATTAAGATGCTCATGAGAAATCGCACACGAATAGGCGTGTAGAAAGCTGATTGAATTATAAACACAATAGATCTCAGCGAAGAGCGTGATTATCGACTCTACATGAGAATTATGATACTCATAGTCTAAATTGGGCATGAAAGACAAGGAAGAAAAATACCTTAGATATCGAAAAGTCGAAATGATGAGGCTATTTCAATTCGTGATTATGATGGTGGTTGTAAAGTAGTGTGTGTATCACTGTGTGGTGCCGGCTTAGAATTTGCACCACCCCAACTCTTCCCGCTGGTGTCGTAAGAGGCGACATCAACCGGGGACGGGCAGCAGCGCCCCCTGCAGAACAATTCTACCACTGAACTGTGATCCCAACCCACATGCCCAGCGTGGGGATTATGGGCACTACCCCCCCATGTGATAAAAGCCAATAAGGCGCTTATCAGGGGGAGGCCTGCGTCCATTAGTGGACCAATATAGGCTTTTGAGTTGAGTTGAGTTGTAAAGTAGTAGAACACCTGTGATACAGTTCCGCTTAATCATTCAACTAGATTTTGCCTGCGACTTCGCTTTCGTTTATTTGGATAAAATGTAATTTAAGTAGGTATCATATCACTGAGAAATAATGCACTGTCAGCGTAAGAATTTCTGAACCTGGTCAACAGCCCATTCAATTTTACCAACCGTACCATTCAGTTGTCACTGCGATCTGGCCACTAATAACACACGTGGCGTTAACGTGTGTTAACGTTCACGTTAATTTCAAGACACTCTTCCGTAAAAAAAGCTTATTAAAATGCTAAATAAAAAACACCGTAAAGTAGGTTGACCATAAAAAAGTATAATTGACTTTGTATCTTGTTGCTTTTCACGGTTCTGGGCATGTAAGCGAATACGGCCTAAGTGGGGTAATAGAGGTACTTACCTCCTATTTACTAAGCCCTAATCTGTGTGTTTTAAAGTCCGTTCTCACAAGGGCGGGCCAAGTTTGGATGTCGACACAACGACGCCAAGAACGGCCGACTGCTGGGGTAAAAGTGTTCTTGAGTGGAGACGCGGCAAACGTTGTGTAGGATGCCCTTCGGCTAGGTGGGATAAAGACCTGCGAAAAACTGCAGGCAGGTGCTGGATGCGGCAAGCTAGTCCCAGCTGTGGATTTGCGAGGATGATAAAAATCGATAAAAATATCAAGATAATGAGCTCTTGTCCATTCTGTTGGCAAGAATGTTGTATGATAACTCGAAAATTACCCAAAAAAGTAATTCGATAAAAGAATTCACAAAAGACGAATTTACCTCCAATCGATAAATCTCCCAAGACATTAAATCCTAAAATACCCTTTAATTTTATTGCATCGTGATACAGTGGGTGGATACATCCGAGTATCAAGCTGGGATCTTATTGCAGTAGTGTATCTACAGCTAACGGACGTTTTATGGCACATACGAATACAGATGCCTTAGTGCATTTTGCATTCCTTTCGCATTTCATTCAGGCGGCTTAACATCAGCAGGAAGACAAAGGGCTATATCTATTGGAAGATATAAAATTTACGTCAAATACCAGTGCATCGGTGTTTAATTATCAATTTGTGGCTTTCCTTTCGTATAGTATAACTTTTCAATGGTCGATTCAACGCAGATTTTGAGAACCTAAAATTTACTCATACCTTTCAAATTTCTTGTTTCCAAGTTTTATGTGTGCTCGCAAATTATTTCCTATATCCCGATAGTTCCCTGAGGTCACCTACATACAGCTGGGCTAGGCCATTTATTTTTGGCTCTTCTGTTCTGCCTGTGCTTTTAACGTCTATGTGTGCCCATGTGCCAAGCTACTTTATCTATTCGTTTTCAATTCAATAATTTGATGCAGTCATGATGTGCAAAAATAGTACCATGACCACAGAAGAAGGAATACCTATTAGATTCTAGCGTACCAAAAACTACTAGCCATTTTCATACCATTCATAATCCTCACTTTTTGCCTCGAAGTGAAATCGTCAAACATGGATTGGATATGTTACGGTTTTTCTACACGAAACCTGCAAACGAAAGTGGTACGAATAAGTTGCTTTGCTTCAAATCAATTTCACAGTTCTGTTTCGTATTTTGTTTGATTGTTTGTGAATTTATATGACTTAAATAACAAAAAAGATGCCATTGCAACATAACCCCAGTGTCCTCGGAACGCTTCCGATTGGTACGGAGCTGCCTCTAGATTGTCTGCAGTTAGCTGAACTGGTTTAATTGTAATACAACTAGTACTAATTTGTTTCTATTTTTATTGATTGTAATTTTCTTTAATGATAAATACTTAAGTGTGATGGTGGCCAAACGACAATCACCAATAAAAAAATCTGAAATAATTGTACAGATGTAATATATCGAACTAGGCCAACACTCAATCTATCGCCACTTTGTTTACATAATTAACAAATAAATAAATAATGCTGGACAATTCACACAGCATCAACTCGCCACAAGCTAAGCAGAGCTTGTGTCATGGGTATTAGATGACAGATAGATAAACTTAATACAATACATTACATAGATGAACAGATATTTTTTATCACACATAAAAAATAGGTTAAATTTCGCTCAAAAAACTCCGAGATAACTCTATTCTGATAAACCTAGAAGGTAAGAATGTCGATACTTAGTTAAATAATCATGGGTGCCATTGCTAAAACTTCGCTGTCACTCCTCTATACAGGTGTTAAATATAAATGATTGTCCATTACATATCCCCTGATCCCAACCAATAAATCTGGACGTAAATAATCGTAATAGTACGAAATGTTAACCATCAAACACCGACCACCGTTAACAATCTTAATCCGTACTCTCGCTGGTAATAAAAATGGCGGCTAGCGGAATTCCATAAAATCATTATTAATTTATTAATGTTATACGGCCGCTCGCTCGCTCTCTCCGCTAAATGGAACTTACGCTTCGTTGCTCATATCTACGTGTCCTCGTGCGCGGACAGTGTATGTAGGCCGAAGAGTCGTTTCCGAATCGTTGAAATCCCAGACTGTGACTAGAACTCTCGGATTCTAGAGTTCTAGGGGTTCTAAAACTTTACTGGGTTGAAGACTCTGGAATCTGTCCGGGCGTAAAAGTTGAAGAGCTAAGTTGTACTATTACTCATCCATCGATTCTACGAGAAGGACTAATAAATAATCAAAGATTCTGTCACTCGCACAGAATGAATTCATAAATTGATAAAATTGATACAATAGGTTGATCTAAAACATTTTCTAAATTTTCTCCAGATTATAGGTACAAGTACATACTTCTGTTTTTATTTTAAAGGTTAACCCCAGAGATGGCAATAAAATTGAAACTGCATACCTTCTCTGCACAGGTGCTGGAATGTTCCAAAATGAGGTCAAACCGCGGTCGGACTTGCCAGTTGAATTAAAGGGCCTTGTGAGAAAGATCCCAAAGTTGAAGTCTTTCAACACAAGGTGCCCTGCCTGATGGATTTTTGTTATCTTTCTTCTTTAAAACGTCGTGTTCCAATTATGATTGAATAAAAATCTAGAAACGTCAGACTTACGTTCAATATGCATTAATTCACTGTCTTCAATTTTATAATCCGTTTCTTTTCTCGTTTTGAACAAATTACTGCATGTTTCATAACCACTTGACTTGGATCTCTATGATAACGGCGCCCATTTTAGTATTTAACGGGTTCTTAATCAGTGTTTCGACGTATTTTATGGAGGAATTCCAACTCGAAAAACCAGCTAATTATAAAGAAACTATATATTTAGACGTTCGTATTTTATTTGAGCGTCTAACGGTGGTGTAACTCTAGCTCGAGTCATTTTAAATTATGCTACTCGAGAATTGGGTTACATTTTTATTGGTTTCTTGCGTTTGATGCCAGCATTTCTAAATATATTCTCCCAAATATTTACCTCTACTCTTGTACCTACACATTTTGTGAATGACGGGTATTACTAAATCACGTCGATGAAGGCGGTAGGTTCGTTTCTTGATAATCTTCTTCAGGGTGTGTTAAACGCGACACAACGCTGAACCTCAGACCGCGTATATAAATAAATAAATAAATAAATAATGCTGGACAATTCACACAACATTATCTAGCTAGCCCCAAGGTAAGCAGAGCTTGTGTTATGGGTACTAGATAACTGATATACATAATAATATACGAGTAGTTACATAGATAGATATTTTTTATTATACATAGAAAACGACCAGAACACCCTGAACAAATATCAGCAGATCGTACAAATATTTGTCCCGAGGCGGGAATCGAACCCGCAACCTCCTGCGTCGCAGGCGGACCTTCGCCCACTGCGCCACAGAGGTCGTCAAAATATCGCGGTCTTACTCTTCTCTGCTCTTCTTAAGGCATTCTTGCTCTTTGCTCTTAGCTTCATTCCTATCAAAATAGCTAAATAAATCTCTTCCGCGATTCATGAAACTTTTAACCCTTGATGTAGGCACGGGACGCTGCGTTGGACATGATTTAATGGTACTGGTTTTCATTAAAAGACCTACTAATAATGAACAGCAATTAAATGTACGTTGACTCATAAAGTGAACCAATCAGCGTACTCAATTTCTAGTGCGTGCTAAAATTGACTAGTAATCAATTTATTGGTTAATTCATAATCATTACTATCATATTGATGTTTTCTATGAATAATTCAGATACAGAGCATTGCATTGAATCTTAAAATAAGATGTCGATGTGGCGTGTCCTAGTCACATAAATTTTACTACTAAAAAAATAAGTGTATTTAAGTAATGAAATTGATTGATAGTCACACTTTTTTAACTAATTAAATAATTGTATTTTACACGCTGCACCAAGAAGCGTAATAAACGCTTGATGTATGGCTGGAGCTTTGTATAAATGATAGAGTAAGAAACGTTTATTTACAGAATTGAATTGAATTATCGTAAAACTATGCACCTGCATTTTAAAATATACCGGAACACAACGTATAATAATAATTTTAATTCATTAAAATTATTATTCATTTAAATACCTGCATGGGTTTTCCTCGAGAACCTAGAAGGGTTATGGATCACGATTGCTTCCGTCGCCGTTAAGTAAATGTCTACTTTCTTTATTGCATGTGAAGTCAAGGATATTGTGTAAGAGAGATAATGTAAAAGAGTAACAGGTGGAGTAAGTAAGAATAAGGAGATATGCTGGATCTGACGTCGTCGTGCAAATGTTAGAGCTGTCTTATCAGAAAAAGGTGTTATAGATGTAAAAGGTTTTCCAACTCCGTACGATATACTAACACATTTGTAACAGAGTATTGATAGTAAAAACGCTTCTTCATTCCTAGTACTTTGGTTATTGGCTATCGCTTTTAGGCCCGTATTATAAAAGCTTGCTTAGTCATCAATCTGTGCTTAAGTAACGCTTTTATATGACTATTTCGCGTGACATGGTATTAACTGATCATACTTATATTAACCATTATAGAACCACATTAATTCTCACCTGGTATCATTTTTTCAAGCGTTTTAGCCTGAAACATAAAGTCATAAAGTATCAGTTTCGTTTAAAATTTTAAGAATTACGTAGGTAACCAAACTTTGTAGAATTTCAAAATTATCATTTTTTTTCTTGGCCCGAAGAAATCAACAATTCGGTTAAGTACTTACAGCATTGATACATTTATTTCAATCTAAGAGCCTATCGGCACACAATTGATCATTTATCCCTGACGCCCCGGTTATTCTTGACTAGGGCTCTTTGTATGGGATACAGTTACGGGTCTTTATCGAGCCTCCCACGTTAGCACTTTGGTACTTACCTACTTAAAGTATGGTGTATCAAGGTAATTGATTAGTGTATCAAATACAGAGACAAATAAAATATACTTAGCCAAATTGAGCGGCTCCTTATATTTAAACTTCGTAAAACAAAGAATATTTAATAAAAAAGAAGCAAATTATAAATATATGGTATTAAGAATTGAAACAGTTGGGCTAACTGCAGACTATTGCAAACAATCTTGAGGTAGATCAACTGATCCTTATCAATACCAATCAGAAGCGTCAAGACGCACTGGATGCATTGCCCTTACTCACCTACATAATATAGATTTCCATAAATAACAATTACTTGGCTAAAATAGGTAAGGTAGACAGCTCGCGCTAAGCGAAATAATAATAAAGACAATTCTTTGATTTAACCCTTAAAAGCTCCTATCCTAAGCCACTTCTAACAACGGATCTCTAATACAGCTCTAACAAAAAATGCTATTGTTTGTAATAACTTCTTTAAAAGTAAGTGCGCTATGTCTGTACAATTTATTCTCATTCGTAACCCAAGGCGTTTCGAAATGAAGATATTAATCGTCGCTCACAAATAATAAATGGTGTCATTATTATTTTAATTAAGATACACATTATATTGGATGAGTAATTGTGGGGATATCAATCTTTTGACCTTATAATAGATTATGGTGTGTATTAGCAGTCATTTATTCTACTTGCGGCTCTTGCGGTTAAGATTTATAGAAAGTTTATAAACGCCTTAAACGTAATTAATTTAGACGACCTACATTGCAATTTTTTTCTCTCGGATAGTCAAAAATTTATAGAATTTGATTATTCTCTCCATCTCCATTGACAGAAAACTATCCAAACTTCTTATCTCAACACTCCTTTATGCCAGTGTCAACATGCCGATATACTTTATTCAATTTTTCACATGCTGATTCAATTTATCCGACCCGTACTTAATTGAAACTCATTTATGAACATGTCAGTACCATTCAAGTGATAATAACACACCATCGCATCAATGTAGGCACCAATGTATCTCAAAATGATAACATCAAGATTGATATCAAGATCGTGAGATACCTTTATTGATATTGTACTAATGGCCTTTCATTATTGTAATTTTGTGATCGAATTTAGTTTTTTGTGATCACTAAAACTGGTTACCTATTTAGGGTTAAACAAAAGAAGGATAAGACTCGGGAGCAAGCTAAATGATAATCTTGCACGCAATTAGGGTTGATGCCGATTATCACAAACATGGTTTTGCATTGCACGTATCTTGATTCTATGGCAAAAGCTGTGCAATCATGGAGGAGGCTTAGGTACCACGGGTACGAGTATGTCCAATCGTGAACGGTTACGGCATTTATGATGATGACTCCTATAGGTCTAGCGCCGTTTTTAGGACAATCACCTTTAGAGCCTCAATACTTTTTTGTCGACGATTGATGACTCGAATCATTTTATTTGATGCCTAAATTATTTTAAATCGGTTAAGGCGATCTTTATCAAGGGTTAACGTGGGATGAAATTGATGGCATCTCAGAAGATGCAGCGTTAAATTTAATTACCTGAGACTAATTAATAAATTACGGAGGAGATGGTTAAGTTCTTTGGCGTAAGTACGCCAAAGAAAATCCTCACATGGATTAATATTCGCGACATATCTGGCGTAGAAGTGTCGAAATTCGTGCCTCTGATAACATATTTAATTTAATGACGCTCCGATTTATTTTAGTATCAAAAACAAACAAAACGTTGCAAGAATACCACACACTGCTCCAAATCCAGCCAATCAAAAACCAACCACACCCACCAACGCACAATGTATCAAATCGATGAATCAATGCATGGCCAATTTTCTCAACATTCCTATTAGAGGCGTGAAGCGATATCTGTGTGAATATCGATAATTATCTAAGGATATAAAGCGATTTCACGAAGCTCGTTAGCTCTCGCTCTTTAGATGAATAAGCTTGAGAAAGTTTGCATTGCGTCGTGAATATTTAGCTAGTTATACTTTGAAAGGGCTCTTCTAGAGTCACTTAAGAGCCTTATCAAACTGGCGGCTTGTGAACAATTTCAAGGCGAGTGCGGCAGATATGGCACTTAGGTTTTGTCACCCTTTACCTACTCTTCTCTTCTTTTCGTCTTTTTAGTTAACTGGCTTATTCCTGTTGAATTTATCACCGTTAGAATCTATACTTAGAGTTACGCAATACATACTTAGAAAGGACTTTTCAAGGTTGCCTCACACGTTGAGGCATTGTCACCCCGAATCCAACGTTGAGTGTTGTGAAATGCAGTTAAGGCAGGTCAAGTTATAAATAATGAATGGGCTAGACTCAAATTCTCCGTGCCTATTTCTGCCGTCTAGCAGCATATTGTTTGGGCCTTAGAAGTGCAGAACAGAGAAACATCCTACTGGTAATATTTTGTTATTGTTACCTACTCGTACCATGACAGTAAAGTACTGGCTTTGTTCGCTTCTAAGATGTAGGTTGGTAGTATGTGTTTACCACATTGTCGTCTAAGCATGGAAGTAACACTGGTCAGAAACCTAAAGTAATGAAACTAAATAACAAAAACTATAAGAACCCGACTTGGACCTCGCTTTCTCCTTTTTTTTTTTGCGAAACCCTTGAAGCCGGGCGTCAGCCGCGCGGCGGACGCTGTAATGGCGCCTCAATGGAGCCTTGCACACCTACGCGACCGAGACGCAGGAACTTTTTAAGGAAGTTTCGCGTTGTGGAAACTCCCGCTTCGCGTCCCGCATCATCTGTTTCGCGCGCAGGTTTGCGAAGCTTCAGGTTTCGTTTTGGTGAACATTAGAACGAATTATTGACAGATTTAAAGAAATTTCATACAAAAGACATAAACGCGCTCCCTGCCGTTGCCTTGTTCCTTTCGTTCCATTTGCTTCGTCAATGACCTTATCTGTATTTATTTTATTCATTCAAATTGTTTTCCTACCATAAATTATGTGTTTTAGTTAGAAAGTAGGTGTTTTTTGAGTTTTATTTAACTTTTTACATGCCGCGCACGAGATTTTGTGTTGATACTTGATATGTAATCCTATCTTCGCATAACTGTTTATCGGTTTAAAATTTGTCTTACTGCAATTCCACCCATTTGGTAAAACATACAGTTATTATAAAGTAAAAATAAAACACTTAAACCAGCAAAGTTTCCATCGTTAAATAAAACAATAACAAAAAACAGACAGTTCAGAGCTCAATGTGCAACTAAAAACTAAAAAAACTATCTCAAATAAAAGAAGAAGAATTAATCTAAGAAACATAAAAGGTTATAAGTATAAAAGGTTTATACCTAACCTATAAAAAAAGTCCACAACACCGTGTCCGATCAAGCATTTAAATAATTATTGTTTCCCAAAACGGCCGTAACCGAAGACTATTGTACTAAAATTGCCGATAGCTTATCAGATAGCACGATGCTTTTAAAGGTATTACCATAGATGGAGTCGGCGCTTGGCAGAATGCTATAACTGTGTTTATATCGAGTTGTTTATTTTACAAGTCATTGGCTTCAGAATCTCTAGCTTTACCCACTTAACATATGCATAAACCGTTTTCCACCAAACTGGACTTGAACTAAGCTTTAGTAGGTACCTTATGGGTTTCAAACATCTGTATTTCGGCGAGAATCCACAACCATCTATACTCAAGACATTCTCATTCATGTTTGTACGATCTGCAAATATTTGTTCCGGATGTTCTGGGTATTTCTATCGTTGATAAAAATATCTATCTGTGTAATGTATTGTATTAAGTATATCAGTCATCTAGTACCCATAACACAAGCTCTGCTTAGCTTGGGCCTAGATAATGCTGTGTGAATTGTCCAACATTATTTATTTATTTTATTTATATAGGATAGGCTCTTAGGTTGACGGTAGGTAGAAAAACTGCCTAATTTGTAGGCGATAGGTACGGTACGAGTCCTCCGATACGCGATTAAACTGGTATCTACATCGGGCTACATCTGTGGCCCACCACAGAGATGTTATGGTAGGTATAGGTACGTATTGATCATGTCGATACCTACCGATACCAATTACCAAGCAATTATCTAGTAATTACTCTTACAGTAGTTAATTAACTTTTATCGAAACCTCCCAAGTTATACGCTTAACAGTGCCTACATTTCATGTGTTGCATTAAACAGCGGCTTTGCCATTCAAGTTATGAAAACGAATTCATCATATTTAAAATTTTGATTAATACTAGACTATAAACATTTTAGTACACCAATATCACTTCTATTTAAACGAACTTCGACGTTGGTAAGTTCGTTGAGAAGAAGATTACTCTGGCTTTCGTATTGTAGGTTTTGATGTCTTGTAATAGTGTTGGTTTTGATTTGGGTGCGCCTACGCATGTGTGCATATATTTCACGGTAAGGCATCGAGGTCTGGGGCAATGTTTAATACCGTTTATTACTGTATGCTTACTGACCATTATAAAGATAATGGTTTGTACGGATTTCTTTGCCTTTTTGACATGTCATGATGAAAGTTTGCTCTCAAGTGTAAAAAGCGACTAAACTAAATCTGTTTCTCGACATCTTAAATTAATTTTGTTACCGAAAAAAATGGCACTTCATAAATCTGGAACTTTATTTAGCTATTAAATACACTCGCATTAATTTTTAGTTCATTAGTAGATGCCCTAAGATGAAAGACTTATAGTCTTTCATCTTAATCTCTTTGGTACCTATCATCTAGCGTTATATGAATCACCCTAGCCAAGCCAAGCCAAGATTATCTTATAGTACAGAAACGTTGCAAGATGCTTGTAAGCATCCGAACAACGATTAGCACTAAAAATCCATTAAAAATAAATAGAGGGAGACGCAGTGTCATAAAACCCATAAAGCTACTTCATTTATTACAGCGGGAGACCGGTTAAAAGTACCTCGAAATCGCGCTGTCGGTGTACCGTAGTAGCGTCACATGTGTCCCGTTACAGACGTTTTATACGATACGACACGATATCGGATGCCATTGGAGAATGCTCTTCGTTGTGACACAGAATTCTAAAACATCTACTGATAGCCTTGTGTACAATGTGCTTACTGCTGTGACTCAGCGACTCAAAGTTTATATTGACTTGTACGATACTAGACTCCATGCATCTCGGTTCTAAGTTGTCCCTCGCTAGTAGCGTAGAAATTGGCTTTCAGTGTTGATGCTGACGAGAGCTTTGGAACGGGTCAGATTTTGTCATTTTGTATAGTTTTCATTATCAACAAGTAAGTGATGGCAACTGTTAGACTCAAGCTTGTTCCGTGACTAATTTAACTTCTTTATTTTTTTTTATTTTTTTTACAATTCTAAATAATTTACAATTAATTTTCTACTGTTACTAAATAAGTCAATTAGTTTTACTTTTTACCAGTGAATCATCTTCTCTGTGTGTCTTAACTTTAAACTTTTTAAACTTTCGCGATTTGTTAACGTTCGATCGTGGTCACGGGGCGACTAAAACAAAAGGTACGCGATAAATACCCGATATAATCATTAACTATGTCTTAACTTTACTTCTCCTCTTTTCATGTTGGGAATAAAAGTTCCATCTTAACTTCCCGTTGAAGTCGTGTCGTTTCGTATACAGTAAAAGGGCTCTCACACGCCATCCATCAGATCTTACGTGTTTCTATTAGTTCTGATCTCAAGGCAATAAGCATATCTGAAACGTGAGCCAAGTCAAATTACTTTGCAGTTGAAGATAGCATATGAACGCCATGTTGTTAGTACTTAGTTAGTTGGTACTTAGTTTACTTTGTATGTATTGAGCAGGTCGTTCCAACGGGCTTGGACAACATAAGCTGAGAAGATAATTGTTGGTCTTTTTGTAACGATCTTTGCTTAGTATGTAGTGTACCTATGAAAATTACATACAAAGCAAGTTGTTTGTATGCTTTGTTACAACTACAACCTAGGTATCTTCAATACAAGAGTGAATAGTCTTCTATGCTTGACTATCCATCAGGTGAGAATGGGGTCAAACGAAGGTCTATTATAAAAGAAAATGTATCGTCCAATTCCCAGAAAGCGGGTGCCCGCGAACATAGACATAGACAATCATTTATTTGCTACTTACACAGTACAAAACAAACATGAAAAATATTAGTAACTTATATTACGAAAAAAAAAACAATTACACAAAAAAATTACCAAAAAAGAGAGACTGTACTGTGTTTTACAGCAGCAAAAAGGTCACGGCTCAGTATAAATACCTTACCACATAGTAGTAGCAGCACAGTATAAGTAAAATGGGTAGGCTGTGGTAGTAGATAAATAAATAATAAAATTTCTTTATTCAGACAACTTAGTCTATTTTGTTAGTAGGTACACTTAGGGCTAGAGGTTTAGTACTTAATATTAAAAAGGGATTTAGTCCTCCGTAGTAGAAGGGCCTCCCCGAATAAATAACTTATTTGGTCGCATTGAGGATTTCACAGCGTAAATTTTCATAAAAATTCTTAAAATCTACATTACAATAAGGCTAAAAAGATATAAACTGATAATATACAGAAAACTTTGTGCAGAAGTGCGTTTTAGGTGGGCATCGTTAGTGTATTTTTGACACATTCTTCTTAATCAGAATTCATTTGTCCACCTCCATTACGATCCCTCTGGTCAAGAGGTTGAATAGTACACAAGATTGTTACGATCATGCTGTAGAAGAAAAAGAAAGAAGGAAGCTACTGGTAGAGGCTCTAAGTCTGCAGATTTTTGCCAAAAATGCAAATGTGGTTTATGATTAGGAAGGATTTTCCGATAGTTCTTTATTGAAACTTTGCCATTACTACTTACTACTCGCATTACACCGTAAACACATCGTTAGAAAAATAAAATAAGGCTTGTTCAAGTTAAATACTTCATTGCTTTGCAAAGATGGAAAGTTGCATAGTAGCACTTCGGTAAGATAGTCGGCAATTGCGAATTGACCATTAAGTATTATAAACACACTTCAATCACTACCAGTACCTAACAATATTACTTAATTTCTGTATAAAGAATATAGTTGCCTTAGGGCCGGACTCTACCAAAGCGGAGACGAGACGAGCGGAGAAGAAATGTGTTTTAAACAACCAATTATAACTTCGTTATTCACACGTCTCTTCTCCGCTGCTTTAGTGGATATCACCAAGCGGAGATATATCATATTTGTATGAGAAGAAAACAAAGAAGGATCGAAGCGGAGATGTGAGCTGTGCGTCGTAAGCTGGCGACGTCACGCAGCGGAGACGAGAAGAGATGTGAGCGGCGCCGTTGCTGCATTTATCTCAACAAACATCCAATCCTCGCCCCACGCAGCTCAGTTCCGCTTTAGCCAGCACCCATCTCCGCTCCAGTCTAGCCAGTACGCATCATCGCACAGCTTCGGTGGAGACCCTAGCTTAAAAATGTCTCTTCTCGTCTCCCATTCGGACATCTCCGCCTATCTCCGGTTTGGTGGAGTCTGGGCCTAAGCTTTAGCAACCAACTAAGCATAACCAGCCACCTACCTAGTTGTGAACGGTACATTTTATACGTACCTTTATTGGTAGGTAGCTGGTGTCTATCATGTTGGATGAAAAGTGGACAATAATACAGTGAAATGTAACACCTCGAAACTCAAGTAGCTACCTACCAGAGAGTGACTTCCATTTAGAACTAAATTTCCTAACGGGGCCCCGACTCCGAAACACGTTAAGCTCTAAAATTATCATTATGAATCTACTTTTTAGAAGAGTTTCATCTCGATCATTGTCGCGAGGGATTAACCAAGTTGAAACCGAGTTTTTGCTGAAATTGATTGTTGGTTAATAAGTGGGAACCAAAATTAAGGAGTGTATTAAGAATTCCCACGTGATGATATCATCGATATTAATAATGGTACTTGGGTAAGTTCGGTACCTATTGACAACTGTATATTTAATTTGAGATTTGGTTCCATTTCGCTGTGGGATAGGATTGGTCAGTTTTGTTAGGTCTTTGAACTGTGGAGACAAGTAATAAAAGTAAAACGCCATTCGCCCTCTCGTTTCAGAATGGTGCAAATTAAAAACGTCAATAGGACTAGGAGCTCTACACTCTACATACTTGTAAACCTTGCGATTTTTTGTATAAAAAAACTTGAGAGGTGTCAAGGGACACCCGGATGGAACGAAGTTCATTTCGATTAATAGTGGGCGTAAAGACTTTGTAATCGCCTAAATATTATTCTTGCAGTTTTGATAAGATTGTTTGGAGGGAGAGCGATTCTAATTTTTGTGCAAACCTAATGTCATTCGCGATGACAGCTGCCTATCATAAACGCTACAGTGACAGTTCTACACTTTGACACTGACTTAATATTGTGTTTACTTTCCAACAAATGTTAGGAAATATTTGTTCTGTGGCAATATATTTGTTCTGTGGCAAAAAGTGTCGCTCCAATTTTCGTTACAATTTTTTCCGTCTAGCCCCCTTTCACAACGCGCGATAAGGAACTTCGTTCCAATAAATCTTTTTTGCCCACGGGCTCCGATCTCCTACCACCGGCCGATGGAAGGTCACAAATGTTAAGAAAACACCTCTTGATGGCTTTAATTTTTAGGTGCACAAACACTGAAGTATATTTTTTAGTGCTTTATTTTGCGAAAATATAACTTTTGATTCGTTTTCTAGATAACTTAAGATTCTGTTCTTGCCCATAAACGTATTTCTACAAAAAATAACTTTGGTGTTTGTGATAATGTATATAGATGTGATAAGTTATATATGTTATAACTTTGGTGTTTGTGTAACTTTGGTGTGTATTAAATAACTTGGGTACTTACCTAAGTTAGTGAGCTGTAAGTTATCACAAACACCAAAGTAATTTTTTATCCACTTTGGGGCATTATACACAGGAGTAAGTACTCCTGTGTCTTATGCCCCAAAGTGGATCTAGCCCTCCGACACAAGACTTCGCCAAGCATCTCGGTTCTGAGCGGTCTCTCGCCAGCTATTTACGTCGAGTTCGTGGAGATCAGCTTTAACTTCGTCGATCCAGCGATACCTAGGGCGGCCGACTTGTCTACGACCCGATGGTTTTCCCTCACTCGCCTTCTTGACAGCCCGATCCTTCTCCATTCCCTCAACGTGTCCTAGCCGGAGACAAGCGCTGCAGAACTCGCCTATGACTTATCCGCCTTGGGCTTACCTAATTAAAAACCTAGTCAACATTTATGGCAGCTCCACTCAGAAGGGATATTCAGACTCCGATATCGAGTTATCGACAAATCTGACACCGATTCGCGCGAAATTCAAACATTTAAACGTCACACTAATATTATAAATGCGAAAGTATTATGGATGTATGGATGGATAGATGGATGGAAGGATGTTTGTTACTTCTTCACGCCAAAACTACTGAACGGATCGGGCTGAGATAATAACAGATAATTCTAGGCTTGAAATAAAACATAGGCTACTTTTTATCCCATAAATCAGTTCCCATGGGATAGAAATCACCTTTAAGCGTTTCCATAGAAACAACGCATGCGAAGCGGCGAGCAGTAGCTAGTTTTTAATATTTTCTGCGCTTGTCAAGGAATTAAACTACCAAAACAGTCGTTTTCGATAAATAATAAACATCTTCTATGAACCCATGTTTTAACAAACTTCGTTTTAGTGCTATTAATAATCTATAAGCTTTATTAGTAAAAATCAACATATTAACAAAAGCTACATTATATCATACTTTATTGTAACATGGGTTAATAGAAAATGGTCTAAGATTTGTTGACCACTACTTTTCTCCTAGTTTAGTTCCTTGCAGAACGCAGAAAATATTTAAAACCGCTAAAATATTTGAATTTCGCGCGAATCTGTGTCGGATTCTGTGTCAATAAATAAATAAATAATGCTGGACAATTCACACAGCATTATCATTATCAATGACTCGGTAACGGAGAGTCTGTATAGCCCTGCTGGAAACTCCCGTAGTCTCGCATCACAAATCCAAAACACACTGTAAAAATCACACATTCCGAATATTCTAACCATGATTCATAACCAGCATACAACTAATGCTCTAATAACCAGTGCTTTCCCATGGTTAAACACATTAATTATCCTCAAATTGAACGTTCCGCTGCGCTGAAAGCGTTTAACAAATTAACTTATCGATGGACGATGTAGCGCGCTTGTTAACTTGCTATTGGAGATTTATATCTAGGAGGATTTCGCTAGAAAAAGTACTGAGAGAGTAGAGTAGTTACATGGAATAAGGAACTTCTAGGTTGTGAGCCATAGAAAATTTCACATCTAGCGACAAAGAATTGCCTTGATCCAAAGCGTGTCATTCTTGGTACCCCGCATGGGGGACATCTCGACCGTACTATCCCACAGTATCATTTTTTTTAAATTCCAGTTTTCTCCATTGACAAAGGGTGAAAACAGGAACTTAAAAAATTACCCAACACCAATAAGCTACTAATTTAACTTTCTTGTTATTGATTTTTAAACAAAATTTATAGTACGTACGATTTGAGATCTCTTCTTCAATAATCCTTATTTCGACTGTACTACCGGTCACTCCTAAAGTTAGCTGCAAATATATCAACAGATCCGAACAAAAAATAATAAAATTCACACGCTTGGACGTGAATTTTCGTTATGTTTTCTGCGGATCTGCTGATATAATTTGCAGCTAACTCTAAGCTCGACCATAGATACATATAAACTAATTTATTACTATAATTTACAATTTCATTTCCATTGTTTCAGATCAAAACCTAGTGCAGTGCTATAAAGTAGTATGTTAAGGGAGAACACCCCGTGTATAGAGGGGAGGTGACAATAAAGCGTATGATATATCTGTGAACAATGATCGTTTGGAGAAAGAACACTAGTCGTCGGAAACCGGAAGGCTGGTAAGTTTCTTTGTCTTTAATGGAACCAGATACTGGTCCCTTGCCTGCTAAGGGGTTAACCCCCGACGCAAAAAGAGGGGTGTTATATTATAAGTTTGACGTGTCTGTTTGTGTATCTGTCTGTGGAATCGTAGCTCCTAAACGGATGAACCGATTTTCGTTTATTTTTTTGTGTCATAGATAATTTTATCCCGAGTGTTCTAAGCCATGTTTCATGAAAATCTGTCCAGCCAATAAATGTCGGCGGGTTTTTAAAATTTTAATTTTGTCTTGTTACGTTGTAATTAACACTGACTGCTCATGACTCACGCCGTACGAGGTCGTAGCAGCATCGGCGGCGAGGCGGCGCGGCGGGGCGCGCTCCTTCGGGCCATCCGCAGTGAATGCCTTATGAGTGTTTTTTTACTAGGAACTGTCCCAGTAAAAAAAGCTCAAACTGATGAGGGACCCATAACCAGAGAGGCTTTAGTAAAAGTTCATTTGAATAAATCAGCTCATTTTTGAAGAAAATCATTACGGTATAAAAAAAAAATTTAATAAGCGTGCGTGAGTATCGCCAAAAAATTTGGTTTCTCATAGTGTCAAGTCGCCGTTTCCGACCGTATCCAAAAAATAATATCAATATCCAGTATCATATTTTTGATTTCAACCTATTTGATATAGACAGTGCTCTAAACGCACACATAAATTAAAGTCTGAATTCCGACTACTTACTACACCGGAACACCTCTACTTGGTCAACATTGTTGGCTTTATATCTTAATTTCTAGCAGAATCGTGTAAATTCTACGTTATTGGCTATTTATACTCGATAAGAACCTCATAATCATCGTTCGATATTTTGTCTATACGTTAAAGCTATATCCAGTAAATGTTGTTTAGCTGTTTTTGCTACCGAGCTACGGGTAGCGGAGTCAGAGGTCAAATAACTATGCTAAGTGTGAGAATCTAATCGCATAAAAATACGAGAGAAGACCTACTTTCGTACTTTTAGTTCGATTTTAGTTACAAGTTAGTGTCAAAACAAAATGTAGTATGTACAAAATGTAGTACCTATGTACAAAATGTAGTATCAAATATCAAAGTGCTTTATTTCCTTCAAACTTTACAGGAGTCTTGGACACGTACTACTTTTGTAGCTACCTAAGAACGACAAATGATTTTAATTTTAGTTGAGTAGAACCATCAATCTATATAATTATGATGGAAATAGATAGAGATAGAGAAAAATCTTTTAAGAAACACAACCCTGATACAGCACAGAACAGACTAGTATATTGTACACCTAGGCGAGAAAACCCCAATTCCTATCGAGTGTGTCATTTGAAACACTCGAGGTAGGAATCGCACTTTCTCCCGAGTAAAACATAGTGCCTTATATTACACTTTCGAGGAAAATCATCGTTTTAGAATCTTCAAAATCACGAGTTAATTCAAAAAGGTAAACTCACATTTAGCAATAAACACGCGCACGTGTTATTTTCACATGGTTCATTTTTTCAATTATCATTTCCACCTTCGAAGAAAATCATCGTTTTAGAATCTTCAAAATCAGTCGAGCAAATTCAAATTTTAAACTCAAATGTAGCATTAAATACGCGCACGTGCGATTTTCACATGGTTCTTTTTTGAATTGTTGTTCCGAATACGGAAGAGGCCGATATCATAAATGGCGGATTCGGAGTGAAAACTTTTTGTCGTTTGAACT
The DNA here is from genome assembly GCA_963564075.1 of Eupithecia subfuscata. NCBI lineage: Eukaryota > Metazoa > Arthropoda > Insecta > Lepidoptera > Geometridae > Eupithecia > Eupithecia subfuscata. The sequence continues at coordinate 4,607,244 of OY751105.1, forward strand.
ATTATGAAAATAACCATAGCTACCGGCTATTTTAGATAAAAAAATAACACGTAAGATATGGATTTCCATACACTTTTCTCTCCCGCTAAAGGCGTGAGAAATGAAATTCCATAGAGTTTTCCCTCCCGCATTTCAGTGCGCCTGCAATGATGTACTTGCTACCTTATGTTTAGAAAAGGAATAATCAATTTTATGAGCAGGTGTTGTATAAATAGTATTAATTTACAAACAATAAATGAAACATACAATACAAAACTACCTAAATGAAAAATTATTAAGAAAGGAGTAGGCATGTGCCTAAACATAAAGGGATGTACCGGGAACGTTATCTGTGAAACGTATACTAAATATGTAATTTAAATTACATTATTTACCTAGTATATCAGTAATCTAGTACCCAGAACACCCCATCCCATAACACAAGCTCTATTTAGCTTGGGGCTAGATGATTCTGTGTGGCTTGTCTATAATTTTTTTTATTTGCTATCAACCAAGCGCATGACTTTTCTGGAAAAACCCCCCTTGTTTGGAGGAAGCATGTTCAGCGTTGAACCTATAAAGGAATCATCGAACCAGGTCCTTACCTTGCAATGCAATATCTACTGTAAAAACTTCATTAAAATGATGACACTTACAAACCTTGTTGAGCGGTAAACACTATCAACAATTCCAGTACAGTAAATAATTAAAAGTAATTAATTCGTTGAGAATTACTACGATTGAAAGTTAATAATCGAATTATTATTCACTTAATCACCTTTGCAGCACTGAACTGAGGTCGGTATTCTAAAACAGCCCGAGTTCGAGACAAAACTCAACATTAACAGAACACAACTTTGTCCTGTTTATGAATGAGCGAACAACTTTATCTGTTGAGGCATTCAGTGGAATTTAAAACTCTATATATTATCTCGATATTTATGGATATATCTTTAGGGATAGATATTTATAGATATATCTTTATATATCTATCCAATTGATTCGGAATTTTTAATTTTGAACTCTGGAAACGCTGTCGGACATGTGGTGACGTCATAGGCCTCGAAGCAAATTTCATGTCGGATCATAAAGAGTGAAATTCGCTATGTAGTCTGTACTCTGTCTATATTTTTTACAATGATGGACGTTTGCCAATGTCATTTGTTTGTTTTCTAGACGCAGCTAGTATTTTGTCTGTGGTTTTCTACCCGTATGATGTTACATTACAGCACAGATAAAAATGGCTGACAGCGTTTTCATCTGTTTACGAAAAGTAGACTTTTAAAATAAGTTTTGCGGTTTTCTAGGTCCTAAAAAATATGGTAATATTGTTTCCTCTTATCGGACAATAATTAATAATTTAAGACCTACATTAAAAAAGATTTAAACAGGCTGTTTATTGACATTACTGAATCTGAAACTGAATTGAGTCCTGAAACTGTCGTGAATTCTAGGATGTAACTCCGAGTCACTGACGTCTATTATTCAAGTATGAGTGCGATGTTGCGCGTATCTCCTTTACGCTATGCGCTCCTCGGTAAATTAGCTCGGTAAATTTACCTACTTAATTTGTTTTCTTTCTAATCAACCTACGTTTTAAAATAGTCTGTAGTTTGCTAATGTTGATCTGACTGTACAAAATCTCTTGATCTCTTTGTGGTGCGAAACGGAAACGAATTTTGGGTAAAAAGGACGATTTTTTTTTTGATGTGGGTTGAAAGCTGACATTTTTGACGTGACAACGTCTTATAATTCGATAGAGCCGGCTGCACGAAAAAACATGACGTCATGCGGCGTTACCTCGCATGCGGCGTTACCTCGCTCTGAGGCGTTCCATGTAAGGCTTGAAGTGCAAGCGAGAGCGCTCGACATCCGTCTCTCTCCTACTTGAGTGAGCGATGCGTCTGCGTGGACAGCTGCTATACTATAGTACATTTACATGTTTTGATCGAGTATCAAATGCTACCATTCCATCAGTATTTTCTTAAGACGTTGTCACGTTCAACTATCGTCAGTAAACCGACTTTACAGACAACCAATTTTTTTGGTATGAAACGCCGAATTTGTGGTGAGAACCTGCGGTGTGAAACACCGCTACACCTGCTGTACTTCACACTATCGAAGACAGAATGAGGCCTTTTGATGTTGGCCATTTTGGGGAACATTTCATTAGGTATGAGACAGGCTTCGATATTATCTCAACAAATGTAAATTTTCATACCAGAGACGTTCGGGAGAGCCGCTTCGAAAACAACTGTTATTTCGTATACGAGTAGAATATTTAGTCCGTCACTATTTATTATCGGTATTAACATTCACAAATCGCGAAAGTTTACCTCGTCTAAAGATAGTGTTGTACCGGCCAATGAAGAAACGCACGATTGGATTCGGATTCTTTTTACCTTGAGTTGACTTTGGAGGACGGAATTTGGGTCGTTTCCATTAATCAAGGGGAGAAGCGATTTGGACACCTTCCTTTTGGCACACAATGAACACTAAAATGAAATCGCTTCATTGTAAGGGCTTGATTTACAGCTAATGAGCCATTTTCAAAGGCTTGGATGTAATATGAGCATCAAGTTACACTTTCTTCACAACCACCTGGACTTTTTCTCGCCAATCTTGGGGATCTAAGTGAAGAACAGGACGAGCGATTCCACCAGGACCTTTGTACGATGGAGGAACGCTATCAAGGCTACTGGAACGCGGACGCTTGGAGCGTTCTGAATAGGTATCTGCCTTCAGCTTCGGCAAGAAATTCAAATAAAAGAATGTTTTTTTCAGCTTCGGCAGCTTGATTTTTAATGAATCATAAATAAGAATATGCAAGTACAACAATTTAGAGTCTAATCTGGCGATTTGCGGGCGAGTGCAGTGCTCGCTGCGCACTCGCCTCGCTTTGAAATCGCTCGCGAATCACCAGTTTGATAATAAGGCTCTAGAGATGAGCTAAAGAGAGTGTAGATAAAGAACTCGATTTCGATTAACGGTAGATATTTAACGAAAACGCAACCATTACCGACTCTACTTTTGAGCTAAAGAAACATCTGCCATACAAAAATAACTCGAAAATTATACAGCAACTCATGATTCCGTTATCGGCTGACGAATTAAACCCTGCGTTCGGTAACTCGACAGTATCGAAACGTCATTGAGACGTTCCATTTTTGTATGGGATTTGCATATTTCCAGTCCGCGCGATAGAGGTGCTGTTACACCTCCTGTACAAAATGAAACGACTCGATACTATCGAGAAACCAAACTTAGGGCTCTTGAACTATTCCATCAATATAATGGTACTAGTTTCTGCCCGCGGCTTCGCACGCTTTCTTTCTATGGAAACGTTTAAAGGTTAACTGTATCCCATGGGAAATTATTTAAAGGATACAAAATAATGTTTGCTTAGAGCTTCATCAGTGTAATTTCAGCCCGATCGGTTTAGTCATTATGGCGTGAAGAGGTAACAAACAGCCATCCAACATCTATAGATCCATACATCCAAACTTCCGAATTTATAATATTAGTGTCATATTTTAAATCATAATTATCAACAGCTGAAATACAACATAGATGAACAAGGTTCACTAAAGCGGAAGTCAAAATATTAATCTGACGGTAGACTTCTCTAGCCCAAGGCTAGAAGTCTCCATTTGTTCTAAACACCCAGGATTCCAAAAATTATCATTAAATATTGACCGGTCTGTCTGAGACACCCGTTAGGCTATTAGGTTTCGAAACACTAAGGTAAACAAGACAGAGTTTGTGCCACTTGTGAAGGTAAACATAGAATTTAAAAAAATGCAGATCGCAAAAGCCAATAAAGTGATTGACCTACATACATCAACTACTTCACACTGAATTGGCCCTTTCCGTATACGATGGATCTATGGATAAACGAATTGTAAAACAATTTCAAACCATTGATATAACTATGCGTTTGTGTTTGATGTTTTCTATAAAAACTGTTCTATTAAATAAGCACCTAAGTCTTGAAGTTCTCTAAATCTCATTTAGAGAACTCTCATTTTTAGGTTTTTGGGCATGGTAAAGATTGGGACGCGTAAATGCTATAAAAAGGCTTTCAAACGTCAAAATAAAAGCTTTTGTGCAAGTAGATCAGCCAGCCGTTTCGGGGCAGTGGTCCAACTGCTCTGTCCAATTAGTTGGACTACGGGCCTTTACTAGGGGCCGTGGTCCAACTATCTTTGCAGTTGGACCACGGCACCATAGTAGAGTTCCCAGGTCCAATTAAAACAATTTCAAATAATACAACTGCACCCTATTCTATGTCTTATTAATCCCACTTCACCTAAAAAAACAAAATACGACGCCTATCAGAAAACAAAAGACTTCTACATACCAGCAGCATCAAGACACATCGGAATGTCATTCTTCAGATAGCCGGACGTCGTATAGTTCACAGGAGCCATTGGGATTTCCATTAGCATAAGTGAAAATATTTGAACAGACGGAACGGGTTGGAGGCGCGACCGTTTTCTAGCTAGCGTGTCATTGATGAGTTTGCATCGCTATTGCCATCTCTACGTGCCAATTGGTGAATGAACTGGCCTAGTAGGCCTTAATTGCCAAACAGTTTTAATTGCTAATTTCCATACTGTAACCTGCTTAAGGCGAATAGTAGGGTGGATAGTGGCGCCACTACATATTTAATTTTATAATTACGTTATACAAAGGAATTATCAAAAAATCGGACCGCGCGTAGACGATATCTATCATAAGCTTTTTTTAAATGTATCTTTAATAGTTTTGTACTGTATTATTTAGGCAGATACTTGTTTCAAGAGTTTAGTTCGTATTGGTGGCCACCAAGCTCTCCAAACAAGGTTTTTGATTGAATAACACAAAACAAAACTATTAAAGATACATTTAAAAAAAACTTATCATAGATATCGTCTACGCGCGGTCCAATTTTTTGATAGTTCCTTTGTATAACGTAATTATAAAATTAAATATGTAGTGGCGCCACTATCCACCCTACTATTCGCCTTAATGGGTCGTTTATCTAATATTTTACGATATATGTGTTTGCCAAAATTTGTATTATATTTATCCTTTTTTGCAGAGTAATCACATCGCTACATTTTGTGAAATAGATTGGGTGTGATTTAACAAAAATAAATTTGCGCTTTTTTAACGCCATTCCAAAAAGGTACGCACCGTCCCGCTCCTATCCTATTCCTATCTTTTTTGCGCAAATGGCGCAAACGTGCCCTCTTAAGTTATAAAGATGATACGATCTCATAGTACCACATAGTACCTAGTCATGGTATAGTAAATAACAGGAGTAAAGTAAGACAATTTTACTATACTACTACTATTTATTACCTCGTAGTAATTGAACAACTTGCAATTAGCCAATGGTATTTGACGGCGGTTTCCATAGACCATCAATCAAGCCATCTTTGTTGTATTTATATTCCGTTTATATCTCTTTGTGTGATAGGATATTAGTAATGATTGCATTTTTAAACTTAGACGATTTGGTTTTAAGAATGTTGAGAATGTAACGGGTATTGATCATGGCTTTTTATTCGATTTTATTGTAACCCTAATATTACTATTGTACGACAAACTTGTGTATCTTTTTATAGCTGTCTACGGTCATTTTAGGCCTTCGTGTACCAATGTTGATTTTTAAATTACCTTTAGGGCGGTCGAATCTTCCTCTTTTCGAACCGGGCTAAAGGCTCATATACACGGACGGCACCTTGCCGTCGGCAACGTCCCGTCCGTATATAGGGGCTCTAATCAAAACATACGGAACCAATTATTCCCCGTCCTACGACTGTGAATGTAAATTATTGAGTATTTATAACTTTAGATTAGGCCAATAAAGGTCTACCAATCAACGCTTAGAAATTTATAGGATCCACTTTGCTGTCGTTGATTTGTTTCATAGAATCGGAATTATATTTATTTTAGATTGTTAATCGGTGTGAAAAGGACAATTGGTAGGGTAAAGTCCGTATAGTTGGCCCGGGGGTGTAGTCAAAGACATTTTAACCATTTCGTCCTAGGGTGTAGATACTAAATACGTGTTACGTGTCCCACGCCAAAAATCACAAGTAGTTTGAAAATCTTATGGTGTAATGATTTAATTAAGGTAAGTTGTTTGGTTAAAATTCAGCTTTTTTCATTTTCTTGTCCGAACTTATAATTGCTTGGAAGATCTCACGGTGGAATTGGTTTAATAATATTGTTTGGTTAAAAATAAAGGTTCATTTTTTAATTTCTTGCCTGAACTAATATAGGTTACAAAATATACTAAAACATAACTTATACCTATAAAAGAACTTAATAATTTATATATAAAGTATATAAAGTAATAATCTATCAATTTATTCATTAATTAATAATTAAGTACATTCTCAGGCAATTGGAGTAAGCTCAATATAATACCGACAAGACGGCCCGACTTAAATAGCATGCTCGGCACTGTTTTTTCGTAGTTGAAAATAAACTCTAAAATAGATAACGATATCCGGAAGTTCTGTTTTTAGTAGTAAGTAAGTAGTAATCCCTCCTGGGGCATAAATCTGGGCTTTACCCTATAGTATAGATAGACAGAACTAGATTAACATGGGGATGTAAAATACAAATTAACTTGGAAGGTATAGGTAATGGTTAGGTTTCCCATACATAAATAACTTATGTATGACAATAATACGGTCCCTTGAAGGCTAGCTTGAAGGCCAATCCAAAAGGCGCTCATTCGCGTACAATTGTATGAAAATGAAAACGCATAACCATAAAATGTCATGCCAAGTTATTTACTTACATTAGCATAATTGTCATGTTTGTAACAATAATGAAACAGTCACAATTGAATTGGCTTTTCGTAAAGTAAACGAACTACTACTATTAAAGTGGGCACCGACCGGGGTGTTATGCAGCGTAAAAGTACCTAGTAGGAATATAACTATTTTATGACAATTATTTAATTAGAACTTGGATTTTAATAATGTATTGTATGACATAAATGGGTAAATCATTGTCTAACACGAATTTTGTCATTTTTAATCTACTTAAAAATAAATTGACATTTGCTTAAAATTTTATTTTATTTTATTTTCATTTCGACATACATTTTAATTAAATTTTTAATATTTATGACATAATATCTTAAGTAACAAATGTTTGAGGACTGTGAACCATTTATTTGTACCTAAAACTCAGAATGTTGCAACGCCCTTACATGTAGATTCTACCTAAAAATGTTAACACCTTGTAATCGACATGAATGCAATAAATAAATAAATAAATAAATAAATAAATAGGTACCTAAATATATAAATAAATAGGTAAATAAATAAATGTACCATTCGCAGCGACCATCATAACGTTACACCGTGTCCTAAAAATCGATCTCGTTGCTCGTTGTGAGCGCCTTCTTTCCTCGTTCTGACGGCATGTACGCTCGCTGTGTAACAAGTTACGTACGCCCCGTAATGCCGGTGTACCCACCTTTAGGTTTAGACAAACCTTAACGTAAAGTAGACACTATACGCGAAGTCAAGTGCTTAATAGAGATATTGTAAAGACGAATTTATTTGGCAGTAACATCTTAGCTGGTTGTTTAAGCCGCGTTGATCTTGTGAGTTCTCAGTTTCAAAAATCTATTTCAAAATCTTTATCGTGACAGTAGGCAACAATGGTCCATTATAGGCAAGACAAGACATCAGGGACCCTATTCTGTTAAACTTATCGCTTTATTATGACAATGGTATCATCGCAGAGTAGCCACCAAAGACACGTTTTGGTATTCTGGATATGAAATAAATTATAAATGAGAAAATACAGAGGGAAGCTCTTCAAAAGTGTTTAGGGTGAAACCATTCTATCAATCTCCCGTGCAAATATCACCGCACGCTTAATAATAATATTAATTTTTTACACATTATGTATTTAGTTTTTACGTTCAGCCACTCTTCTAGGTATTCAATGAAAATATTATATTATTAAAATTTTATGTTTTTATGTTCAAAAGTAGACATGTCCTGTAAGTACCGGTTGTACACTCTTTTTGATTTTTCATGTGTTTATTGTGTTTTCTTTTAATTTTGTCCTATTTATGTGTGAGTTGTGTCTCGACTCACGTTTCATTCTGGCCTTCACGGAAGACCAGCGCTATGTCAGGATACATTCTGCATCATCTGCTGAGTGTTGGCCATTTTTGTTACCCATATCATGTTACTTTTATATTTACCTTTATCGTTTGTATGTGCTATGTATGTATTGGTTACAAAAAAAACGCATTTTAGGTACTACTCTTTTTACTACTTGGAGTTTTTTTTCATCTAAGGATTCTACGTGGCCATTGTGCGACGATACCGTTGCCATAGTGAAGCAATTAGTTAGCAGAATTGAACCCTAGAACATTAAATTGCATGGCAATGCCTTACATGCCAAAACTCTAGAAAACTCTGGGATAACCGTAGCTAGGGTAACTACCAGAGTACACTAGAGCACTAGAAAACTAGGATAACCGTAGCTAGGGTAACTACCAGAGTACACTAGAGCACTAGAAAGCTCTATGATAACCGTAGCTAGGGTAACTACCAGAGTATACTAGAGCACTAAAAAAGTCTAGGATAACCGTAGCTAGGGTAACTACCAGAGTACACTAGAGCATTAAAAATTCTTTGATAACCGTAGCTAAGGTAACTACCAGAGTACACTAGAGCACTAGAAAACTAGCATAACCGTAGCTAGGGTAACTACCAGAGTACACTAGAGCACTAGAAAACTAGGATAACCGTAGCTAGGGTAACTACCAAACATGTAAAACCAATGTCCTATGTCGGTCCCCGAGTACTAAACTATGGAAGTTACTTTGCCTTGGCGCCAGTCCTTTCCATTACCCATTCATTCCTTAATCGAGGTAGAATATAAAATGGAAATAATATGGCCTTCCCCACTTTGCGGTTTTGCGTTGATTGAATACGTAGGCTTTGATCTTTAAGGTTGTCGCAGATCTGGACCGCACGGCACAAAATAGTGCTTTCAAATTCTGGGCTCTAACTCGTAATGTTAAGATGCATTTTTTAGTAACGGCATCAGATAACAGACAGCTCGCGTGCCATTCGCTTGAAGCCTGTAGTAAACTATTTTGTCACTTTAAAATGTATCTAACGATTACGAGCTTAACCCCATATTTGAGCTCATATTAGTCATCTAATTTTTGTGTTGTGCAGCAGTATTGTTGGACGCGTGAGCGCCAACCTTAGGGCCTTAAGCTCTGCGCTCATTTATCCAATATTGTTACCATACCACATAGCACAAAAACGTGCATTCAAATGTGGGCTTAAACTCGTTATTTTTAGATACATTTTACAGTGACAAAATGGCTTCCCACAAGCTTCAAACACTCATCTAAATGTTACGCGTTAAAGCCCATGTTTGAATGCACATTATTCTGCTCTGCTGCAGCGGTGCTCTCTAGATGTGCTACAAGCTTTAGCCACACTGAACAGATGGAATCGAATGTGTGTAGAATCATCATCATTAAGAGATTCTCTCTTTTGAAATGGAATGGCTGAAGCTCGACCAATTTCTAACATCATATCGATCAATTTCTAACACACAAATGTGCTTAGCCTCTGCGTTTTACAATCCATTCATACTTACTTACTCTCTGAAAAGTAGCATTGTCATTCTATCTGTTAAATTTTCCTTTACGCTTAATGTATGAAATGAATAAAAAGCTGATTTGGCGAATCGCTATGGTATGATATACTCTACCATCGCACATGTCGCTTGGAGAGCTAAGTTCCTTGATTATTTTTCTTTGTTGTCTGTTTCATAGATAATAATATAGGCACGGCCAATATATAAATCAATATGAGCATGAGACCCATTTTGTCAGCTCTTAATCTAAGATTTGTTTTTGACTGTTTGGTGTGAATGTTCTGGCAAAATAAATATATTTTTACTTTTACAAAAGCGGTTGAAGATTTTGGTTGCAACATCGGTTACTATTTTGTTTTTAAGGTTCCGTGCCTTCAAAGGAAAAAAGGAACCCTTATAGGATCACTTGGTTGTCCGTCTGCCTGTCCGTCTGTCAACCCTCTTTTCTCAGGAACGCGTGGAGGTATCGAGTTGAAATTAACATCAAATACTTACTCAAGTCCGTAACCTCTTGAAGCCGTGATATAAATTTAACTTCTAAGTCAACGCACTCAAAAGTTACAGCCGTTTATGTCCGAATATTTTGAAATGCTAAACTACGTGCTAAAGCGTCATGTTTCTGAGATAGTCCCAAATGAAAATAACTATATTTTTTGTGAATATCTCCGATATATTCATAAAAATATAATTATTTTCACCTGACGCTTGAGGACATTATGTTGTAGAACATTTTTTATTTGTTATAACTTATATTGTGATTTTTGCATCGAGGGTGGCCTTAACATCTGTCACTATTTTGTCAAAATAGCTGCGCACAATACTAATTATATATTTGGATGAGGACACCAAAACAAATAAAAAATGCCTTAAATGTAAGGAGCTCCTTACAAAAATCTTCAAACCCTTAGTTATCCGCTTGGTGACTACTTTTATCCCGGAAAAAGTGTGCGAAACGGCGGGTTGTTTTGCGATACATCTGTGTTTTCTTTTTTGCATATTCATCGCGGTTACCATTGAGGTCGCAATAAAACCTGACTCTTAGTAATCGTTCCCGCAATATCGTTAGCTTTACCACTAAATAAATTGTATTCACTGGATCGGTTACTAATCTTGTGGTGGTGAAGCTTACCCATTCTCCTTTTTACTCGACTGCGCAAGAACGAGGATGAATGATACTGTATAAGTGAAGTTGAATTTCAAATATCATTGAATTATATTAAAAATCTTTCTGTATTGTTCCCAATGCTGAGCGAAATTGCCATGACTCTTACATTAGATCTTTAGATCCATTGACGACCTTTGTGGCGCAGCGGGCGAAGGTCTGCCTGCGACGCAGGAGGTTCCGGGTTCGATTCCCGCCTTGGGACAAATGTTTGTAAGATCTGCAGATGTTTGTCCAGGGCGTTCTGGATGTTTTCTATATAATATGTAGTGTATTGTATTAAGTATATCAGTTATCTAGTACCCATAACACAAGCTCTACTTAGCTTGGGGCTAGATAATGCTGTGTGAATTGTCCAGCATTATTTATTTATTTATTGGCTAGATTCATTTGCCATGGCTCCATGTTGGATAATTTTTCAATTGTGTAGCCGTTTTCTTCAATATCCATACTTTTTTAATCTCGAAAGTACTGCGGATATTTAATTTATGTTTAATTTATTGCGGATTCCGGAAAATCCCGCGCATTTGCGTTTATTACTTTATTATACTCTAGTACAGCCTGCGATTGATATGGTATGTAAAGTAACGTTATCTAATCTGTGATGTTACTTTAGCCTGCTTCAGTTCATCACCGTTGAATGTTTCTTTTTGATTACGTGCAACTGAAAACAATCCTTATTATGATTTGATTAATGGTTTCTTTTGTTTTTAGGTCCACTATGGCATCAGATGTGACGTCACACATAAGGAGAACCATACTACTTTGGTTAATATTAGCAGTATCCAGTGTGAGTACCTAAATATAGTATTTTATTTTTCTTCTAAAATGTCGACTAGAGCGTTTCTTTAAATTAATTTGTGGACTTCCAAAAGTTATATATTATGTAAGATTGTGATTGAATAATTCAACCCCAATCTTTATTTCATACGACTTAGGTCATATACAGAGGTATAAAAGGATCAAATTGGTAGACTTGAGCAGAAGAAAGACATATAGATTTATATAGACGTATATTTTTCTTTCATTGTCTATAAAAAATCATTATAGAAAAATGCAGACAAATTCTTATGTAAGCATCCTTAGTAAGCATGAGTTTCCTATCTATGTACCTAACCTAGTCACAGTTCTAGAAATCTATGCATGACTAGCCTCAAACGGTTTTCGTTTATCGATACTTTCATTTTCGACAACCAACGTGGGAATCTCGTGCCCGTCGCCAATTAAGGATTGAAAAGCGAGATTTTGGGATTGTGGTTTTATATCTTTATTGTACTCTTTGTGTAGTGTAATTGCTTTTATAGCGACAGCTGCGTTACAATGAGTCGATTTTTTGTCGAATTCAGTTTTATTGTCGCTATCTTTATTTACTTAGCGCACTTAGCGATCACTTCCTTTCGAGTTTTTAGTATATTGCCGGCGATGGGTATTCTTGTCGCGTCATCTGGTTCTATAAAAGCTCGACGAACACATAGAAGAAGAAGGTTTAGAATGATGCAGACACAATCGAGGTGAAGCCAATAAATTGTGACAAATTATTTATATATGTATTATATTTCCTATTCGTATACGTGCGTTAGTATGAGTGAAAGCACTAAAGTTATATCCTTGTCAACCTTATTTGTTTGTTTTGAGATGGGTAACATAAAATCAATTCCATTCTTTGATCCCAAATACCAAGGGTGTTCACTTCTTGAATCATCACTGGGATCCAAGGCAACAAACCTAAAACAGTAGCTCTGCTCGTTTTTCGGCTACATGTTACTTTGTGGGTTATCCAGCATAATTTATTTAGTTTTCCTAATCTTACAATTGCGTCGGTTACAATTGACAGATAGATAGAAAATACTTTATACTACACATGCTCGGAAAGTTGCCTATTCCTTTTCCATTTATAGAATAGAAAGTATGTCTTTGCAGGCCTATAGGAAACCGGGAGGAAAAACTCTATGGAATTTCATTTCTCACGTGTTTTAGCGGGAGGAAAAAGTGTATGGAAATCCATTTCTAACGTGTTATTTTTTTTTAATTTCCTAAATGATCGGCCGATAGCCATGGTTATTTTCGTTCGGTCAAAAGACAAAAAGTTTTTACTCCAAGTCCATTAGGCCTCCTCCGATTACCGAACAATATTTTGAAAAACGAACCCAAAGGCTGGCGCGGTCAATTAGGTTTTACCAACATCATTGGGTGCGATTGCAATTAATAATTAATTCTGCTTTTTATTTTCCTCGAAGGTGTAGTATAAAGCACTATTTATCACTCGGCAGAAAGTGCGATTCCTACCTCGTGTGTTTTAAGGCCAAAACGACACACTCGGTAGGAATTGATCACTTTCTCGCCTTGGTGTAAAATGCACTATTATTATACCACACAAAGACTGGCAACAATATAGAAAAAAGCTTAGAATAGAAGAAGTATAAAGGACGGCCTTATCGCAGAGAGCGATCTCTTCCAGGCAACCTTGGGATGGACTAGACATGAAAAGAACAAAATAGACGGTGGCACTGAATAAATCTATTAAGATAGGGACTTAAAGAAACCGAATACATACACTACATAGTATAATACCTACTACATAGCCTACAAATACAAACATAATAAACTTACATAAACATAAATTAAGATTGACTAACTTTTTACCAGGATAAATAATGCTGATGAAGCAGTTCTTTGAAGATAGGGAGTGATTTTGCACGTTATAAAAGAACTTTTCAAGAGCACTCAGATGCTGAAATGCGATGTTATTCTTACAAAGTAAATCAGCTAATCTAAGCTCCGTCTCGCACAAAAAGCTCGACCTAGCTACGAGTGCGTTGAGTAAGCAGAAATCAAACGCCGTCCTTGCGAGGTCGAACAACACAACCAGTTATTGAGACCTCTACGTCCCTTATATTGATAAGAGTAAAGGTGTGTTCACGTGGGTCTGGTTTATCTAGGCGTCTTCGCTCTGTCCTTTATATCCATGACTTCATTTTCATCTGATAAGTGACCGAAGACAAATTTTGGCTCTTCATTGAGATTTATGATTTAAAGCAGCGCGATGGGTGACTATAAAGAAATAGGTTCTATAGGGTGTTTTATAGTAATGCAGGGCGACGTTCTTTTGAGAGAATTGTCCAGTTATCTCAATCATGAGCCTTCGGCAAAATTTTACGTCGGTGCAAGTAAAATACAAAGCTAAGTTAACATTTCCATTGCCCATGACGCACATCGTCGCTAATCTGACTAAGTGACGTAACCAACATTTTGGCGTAACTGACTTTTTTATGTTGGTTTTTTCTACTTTTGAAGACGCACCGTTCTGTCTAATCGGCGTATCCGTATCTTCATCCTGGGTCCAGAAGTATGTGTGACGTATCTACAGTTCTTAAAAATAATAATTATTCTAAACGTCGTAAGTACACTTACGACGTTTAGTATGATTTTCATCCATACAAGATTTTGTTCAAACAAGTCGTAAGTGCAGTTACTACAAAGAAAATGCATGATATGTTCATGAATGACCCGGAGCATTCTTCTTTAACGTATAGTTTATCTACGTACAGGAGAGTTTTCACTTCTAAAAAGTTATCTTTTCACCACCCTAGAAAGGATCAATGCAGCTTATGCATGATGTTTCGTGAAGGGAACGAAGAGGTCAAGGCTAAACTTCAAGAAAAGTACGACAGACATCAAGAAGAAAAGAAACTGTTTCGGGCGAAAAGAGCTGAGTGTAAGCAGCAGTCAAAACAAGCTCCGCAAATTGTGCAACCTTCGATCTACAACAGGTAATAAACTTACCTATTTCCAACGAAAATGCGGTATTTTATAAGAGGCGTTTGTCTACTTATAACTTAACAATTTATGATATGACCACAAAAGATTGTTATTGTTTCACTTGGCATGAAGGTCAGGGCAAAAGAAGAGCATCAGAAGTGTCTACGGCACTACATATTTTTCTTAAGAAAAGTGATGAAAACGGCTTAAAGTTCGTTTATTTGTTTGCGGATGGATGCAGTGGACAGAATCGTAATTCGATTGTAACTTCAACTTTGATGTATGTCATCATTCATCAACAACTGCAGAAGTATTGAAGAAATTACGCTACGGTTCTCTGTGCCAAAACTGCCAAACCACGGTCAAAGCGAAGGGGATTCAGCACACAGTGCAATCAGTTACGCCCTAAAGAAAACTGGAGATGTTTTTGTGCCTGCGCAGCTTCTGCCAATATTTAAATTGGCTAGAAGAAGCAAACCATACCATGTCACCGTCCTAGAACACACAGATTTTCTCAATTTTAAAAAACTGTCAGCTGATTTACGCCTACTCTCAGTGCGAAAAGATGATGTTGGATCTCAGGTAAACTGGACCGAAATGACAGAATTTTCAGTTCGTAAAACAGATCCCACCACTTTGTTCTTCAAAACAAGCCATAAAGAAGCATGTTACAGATCTTTGACGTTGAAGAAAAATATGTCCCATTTGCTGCACGCTGGAGTTAGATCTCTAAATGAGACGCAACCAAAAATCTCAAAAGAAAAGTACGAAGATTTGGTCTCGCTAACCACTGGTGATACGCCGGTCATCAGATTGTCTGAGCACGTGAATTTTTATAAATCTCTTCCACATCTTGATTAAATTGATGATTTACAAAGCAATGTTCATTGATTGAATGAATAAAATGTCAATAATTCTTGCGTAGAAACACTAACGCAAAATACCCTATTTTTCGTTACTAGCTAATAAATAACAATGATCCAGTTGTTATATTCAATTTTAATTTAATTATGTAAGACTGATTGCATTAACGAAACAATTAAACATACTCTTAGTCTAGGAACGTGTTACCTAATTATCATTATTATTTTTAAAAGCCTTTATTATCTTAGACATTACTGTTTTTATCGGTATTTTGTTGATAAGGAGTTAATGTTAATATTCTATTCTTCCTACTATATAAAAATAGTAACTTTTTATTATTAAGCTATTAATAAATTAAGTACCTGCTCAAAGATTATCTTTGATAGATCTCATTTCGATTTATAAGGAAAAAAATGTTCCTTTAGTAATAATTACTAAGTAAGTTATAACGTACCAAGTACGCAAGTGATTTATTGTAACCCACCTTTAATTGTTTGATTAAACTGTAATTGATTTAAAATTAACGAATTTTTATTTAATACATACCTAGACCTATCTGAAATTTGAAGCCAAAAAATTTTAAATGAAGTTCTGACGAAGTGACGTATCTACGTTAAATTAATTTATTGAAGTAACCTATTATTAAAATAATAGCAAAAGCACGTTATCAGGAAGGCCTTATTTTGAAGTTTATTGGTGTGCATTTTCATATTAATCGATTCATAAATATGCGTTTTACAATCACAATTGCATGCCACTCTCAACAAAAACGCTTATTCTGTAAGATGACCATAATGTCAGTTACGTCACTTAGTCAGATTAGCGACGACATGTCTGACATGTCCAGTATTGACAGCGGGTCGCACCGCCCCGAGGCTGGGCAGTTAATGCGTTTGAGAAATTCACCATAAAATTGACCGTCCGATTATCGATTCAAAGTAGGGACACCGGTGGTTGGAACAATCGCTTGTAAAATCGTCGGGGTCTGGATCTGGATATTTGAGATACTTGTAATTGAGCAAAGCTTTATGTGTCTTTGTTGGTGACAAAATAGCTCCATACAAACACACCCTAACCAGTTCTTTCTTATTGGTATACAAACGCATATGTCCAACGACCATCTCGTACAGATCTCCACGTATCTCCACCTTGTTGGGAGCTAGAGATCTTGTTGGGTGGTCATGTGTGTCCGCTCCATTTGATCGGTCGGTAGCTATGCGTCCGGTGACACACATAGCGTACAAGTAGCGTACATATCGCACACTCGCACGATACTGGACCAGCTTTGTAAAAAGTTACGGATGGAGAATTGTACAGTTCGCAGAAAAGACTTGGTTCTGTTCAGTTTTAGTTTAGAGGTTAGTGGGGCTGTTGAAACTGGATTGAGCTGGACTGCTGTTTTGTAAATGATAGAGTTTGGGGATCTATGAATGAAGTCTAGGAGGACTTCACGATGAAGTATTCCACTCTTGGCACCAAAATATTAAGCACCGATCTATTGAATACCGATTGTGTTCTACTCTCGGCAGCAATTATTTTAAGTAGTATCCTACTAACATTATAAAGCCGAAAGTTTGTGAAATGTGAAATTTTTATTACCTAGGATCTCCAAAGCTACAGAAAGGATCAAGATGAAATTTGGCGTACTTACATTTAGAACATAGCTTAACTTAGATAATGGGTTACTTTTAATACCGAAAATACGCGTGCGAAGCCGCGGGCAGAAGCTAGTCTGATATAAAAGTATGGTTTCGACGCCAATTATCGTACAGCTTGGTACCTAACGGAAATCCAGCGATGTTTTTTTATTATAAAAGTTGGTATTGCCCTTTTCGTACAGATAACATAATTTGGCTCAATGCATCGATCTCATTGATTTCACAAAGTTATTGATTTTTGCAGAGTATTTGTTGACTAGACGATCGGCTCGCGGTTTCACCCGCGTAGTTCCCGTTCCCGTGGGAATTCCGGGATAAAATATAGCCTATGTCACTCCCTGAAAAGTAAACTTCATAACGGTGAAAGAATTTTTTTAATCGGTCCAATAGTTTCGGCGCCTATTCAATACAAACAAACAAAGAAACAATCAAATCTTTCCTCTTTATAATACTAGCTGCGCCCCGCGGCTTCGCCCCCGTGGAAATTTATGTTTCCAACTTTCTTAATTTTTTCTTTCATAAGAACCTTCTCCTGACAATAACAAACACAACAAAGAAAGAATTAGCGAAATCGGTCCAGGCGTTGTTGAGTTATGCGCTTACCAACACATTTTGCGATTCATTTTTATATTATAGATTATTATAGTATAGATTTTACAAAGGTTATTTCTGGACCAATACATGTCTGTCTGACCGTACAAAGCGGACTTGCCGTTTTAATTGCTTTGCAATAACTATCTGTCTATTGCAATTTTTCAACTAGCACCGCGAAAATAAATTACTGTTTGAAATGCCCAGCTTTATTATTTTGTTAAAATTTTTTTGAATAAATAGGTATCTATAAAATCCTATTGCGCTTTAGCGCAACAAGTTAGGTGTGGGCCTTTTCAATTCAAATGAAATATCAGATGCCGTTGTTGTGGGTAGCAGGAGATGCAGATTTACCTTAGTTTTCAAACAAAATGCGGTGCTAAGTACGCAGCTATCCAGTTAGAAAAGGTCAAATCTGCAGCTGCCGAAAGTCAACTATTTCGGTAAAAGACACGCTCTTCAGTGAATGACAAAATAAGGCTGGTCAATAGTGCTGGACCATTTTTGTCGTGGATGAGATTTTTGGATTAGTGACCTCAAAGAATTTTGTAAATTTTCATTTCAACATTTTCAACAAACCTTACGGAAGCAAAGTCTGGGCTCTATTTTAATTCTCTAACACGAAATTGCGTATTTCGTTCAGGGGTTTATTTTAATTCTCAAACACGAAATTGCGTATTTCGTGATGAGGTTGAGGAGAGTAGAGATAAACCATTCTAAAAATGAACGCCCCTTTTACTATAAAAACTATCGTAGTTTGACGAATTCATTACGGATTTAAGGGATGAACTGTTGGTGTTCTTCCAACAAAAATAAGGTTCGTAGTTAACCCGCTTACATCCGTAATGAATGCACGCCCCCTCCACAAAATGTCAAAGGTACACAAAGCTACACTCGGCGTGCACTTTTAGAATGGTTTAGCGCTACCTCTTTGCACAAAAAAAAAAAACGAAACGAAACAATCGATTGCATATAAAATAGGCCTTCAGGTATCGAGGTAACTTTCCCGTCAATAAACCCTTTGTCACCTTACGTAACAAAGGGTTTGTAAAGGGTTTAAACAATATCTAGGTTCAGTACAAGATTCCTTAACATACCTAATTATCTGCACTAAACAGAATTAGAACAATACCGGACCCCGGGCAGGTCAGTCTTTTGTTCTAGTCCAACGACTTTTATGTCAGTAATTAAGAACGGTAGAAATTAATCGTCAAGTGAACGATTAGTCTCATCTGAGGAAGTCGCATAAATAACGAACGTTTAGCAAATCAACGTGCCATACGTTACTGGAAACCTAAGCACGACTGACGGATAATTATACCGATAATTGAACCGATGATGAAATGTAAACGTACAGGGTGCTCTAGGGTACGGTTATTTTATCCTATTCAAGCTTTATTTTTCGATCTTCAGTTACCTATTGACTTAAAAATTATCAGTAAATAAATTCAAACAAATTGTCAAAACCTTGCTGTGCAAAAAGGCTTACTATAAAATATCAGATTATCTAGAGGACAAAAAAGCTTGGGACGGGTTTTGCTCCAACTCGAAAAATAACAACTAACAGGCTAAAGGTTTCTTCGTCGCTTCTTTACTTTAGTCTAAAAATATTCAAAAAATATCACCTTATTTCCGTGTCAGTGTTTAGTTTTATATTTTGACCTTTTCTAAGTGTACATTTATTGTATCTATGGAAATAAAGAGTTTTTGATTTTTGATTTTTTTGATTTATCTTGCGTCTATAGTATTATTCTGACTCTCGCTATCGAGTCTTCTACACGAAATCTGACACCGATTCGCGCGAAATTCAATTTTTTTTAGCGGTTTTTATATTTTTCGCGTACTGCGAATAATCGAAGTACCAGAAAAGTAGTTTTCCATGAGTAATAAAATATTTTCTCTGATTTTGGGTTCTAACAAATATCGATTTAGTACCACTTTTTTAGTAATTAATAATATAAGAGCTTTATTTTGCTTACTATGAGAACTTTGACAACCGATGTGGCGCGGCGGGTGAAGGTCCGCCTGCGGCGCGGGAGGTTGCGGGTTCGATTCCCGCCTTGGGACTAATGTTTGAACGATCTACAAATGTTTGTTCCGGGGATTCTGGTCGTTTCTATCATCATCATCATCATCATCAGCCTATATTAGTCCACTGCTGGACATAGGCCTCCCCTAATGAGCGTTTCTATGTATAATAAAAATTATCTATCTATGTTATGTAATATTTATGTATATCAGTCATCTAGTATCCATAACACAAGCTCTGCTTAGCTTGGGACTAGATGATTCTGTGTGGATTGTCCAGCATTATTTATTTATTTATCATTAAAAATCAACATATCACCTAAAGACAACAACTCTTGTTACACATATTCAGTTGGCCTTTTGGTCCATTTCCGTCTAATTTCTCCTAAACGGCACTCAACCACAGTGTATCCATCTATCATTCACAATACACATAAACCACCCTGTGGTTACAGCATGGTTATACTGTGGTTATACCTTCAGTCCGTCAGTTCTGCGTCCACAATGGGTCATGTGTGGCAGGTTCGCACGCCTTTCGCAATCCATTACATGTTACCTCTCAGGACGTGTTCCGATGGCAGACGAGGTGCTAGGGTTGTCTACGACATGCACTCTGTGTTCTCCAAAATTGAGAAATCGAATAAAAAAAACCTGACGTTAAAGTTTCCTATAACATCACAGAAAAAAATATAATTTAAGTAATAAATAAATAATGCTGGACTATTCACACAGCATCACTTAGCCCGCAATATATGCAGAACTTGTGTATGTATTTATAAAAAAAAACTATCTAACCTATCTAGCCCCCCCGGAGAAAGTTATCTCGTACTATGGGTACGAGATAACTTTCTCCGGAGGGCTAGATAGGTTAGATAGTTTTTTTTATAAATACATTGAAAACACCCAGACCATCCAGGGCAAATCAATCTACAGATCGAACAAATATTTGTCCCGAGGCGGGAATCGAACCCACAAACTCCTGCGTCGACAGATCTTCGCTTAACTGGCCTTAAAAGGTAACGTAACAAAAATATGACCAAAAACATTTTAACATAAACGTTTCACACATCTAAATGCGGCCAGTAATAAAATAGATATACATGCCAAGTAAATACTCTACAATGTTTGCCAACATTTTACAGTTATGTTTGTAGGGTCAACCCACGGAATTAGTTCTCTATTTCGTGGGACAACCCTATGCAAATATCAGTACTTCCTGTCCCATAGTTCATGTTATATTTTGCGATTCTTCGGGTGATTCTATCTGATTGAATGGAATTACTACACGCCCTTGGGGGTATGATTACTGTACATGAGGAACTAGTTTAAGGACTCTACACACGCCGCCGACACAGCCCGGCGGGTTGTTGTCGGCGGCATTATTTTAGGGTACCATGTCAGCGATTTGTGGCGACATTTTGGTGTAAAAATATTGCATTACTAAAGCACGTACATTAATCCGATACCGCTACCACACAGCACACGTGCATTCAAATTTGGACTTAAACTTGTTATCTTTAGACACATTTTACAGGTACAAAATGGCTTCCCACAAGTTTCAAACGAGTGGTCCGCGAGCTTTCTGTCATCTGATGTCGTCAATATAAAATTCATTCAAATGTTACGAGTTAAGCCGTATATTTGAATGGACATTTTTGTGATGTGGTGCATCGATGCTCTCCAGGTGTGCGACATGCTTTAGACGCCGGGCTTTTTTGCCGGCCTGTGTCGGCGTGCCGCCCCGGAGACATTGGTGTATAGACTTCTTAACTATAACTAACTACCAAGTTATTTTGACTATATCTACCATAACATTATTGTAAGTAGGAAGCTAACGATGTATGTTATGCCACTTATTATGCAAAACCGGATTATGCATCTCTTGTTAGCTTTCTCATTATTCATGAGAATATAAAATGATTATCATAGCTTTTGCCTACGGCTTTGTTGTTACTATAAACTAGTGATAGGCGAAGTTATGCATAATTATACTCCGTCCACGCATTTATTTTCTTTTTGACAGCTCGAGTGACAATCATCTAGTCAAGTGTCCTAATGGTTTACTGGTTCGTTTTTTTATAACAGTCGATTTTGTTAATTTTTTTATTAAATTCTAGAAACATACTCTGGTGTCTAAATGACTTATATTTGTACGGAATAAAAGGATATTATTTTTGTTGTTTTATTTGCTACTTGCTTTAACCTTAAATTGTTCTACCGAGTTGAGCATTTGATCAGTGGGACTCTTCCGGGAAAATCAACAAGGAGTAGAAGCTTTTCTATCAATCATGCTTTGATCAATCTAGTTAGGTATTATCAGTTTGGCCATTTAATAGGCTGGCCTTGTCTTTTCTCTAAATTGCAAGTTGTTTGACCTGTTTTCCTGTGTCCGCGAAAGAGTAATTGAAAGGCAGATTGGCTCAAAAACGTGACAGAAACGCATAGAATCTAGAAAACACAAATGTAAGCATTAAAATACAGGGTCACAGGTTTACTAGCCAGGACCTAGTTTTACGGTGCATTATATGCATAATGCAATAGAATCGAGATAACAAACAGACGTGATTCGAATGAGGGATATGTAACGGGCACGAATTTGCCTACGGATGCTTTTGAATATGCAGACGATGAAGACCACGATGTCGGCGCCCTAACGGTTTTCTGACATAGTCTTCAAATACTGATGATGGAATGACAATGTATAAATTAAATGGAAGATGAAACCACGAAATATAAAATTTCAGCGAACCATACAAATAGTCCATCTCGCGTCCCCATTGGAGCTTTGCGTAGCTGCATGAGCTACCGTCAGAGTGAAAACAAGTCTTATTTTACTAAAAAATCTTTCCTATTTTGACATAGTATTGTTGTGTGGTGCTGTATTAGAATTTGCACCACTGTGGTTAAGAGAGTTTTTCTCGTTACAAAAAAAATATTTAAAGGATGCGTAAATTGCTACCTGAGGCACTTACGAAAGTTGTACCTAATGACCTTTAGATAAAGGCAGTGTCTGGGATATTTCGACAAACAAAAGTTAGCTATGCGGTGCCAGATTAGAATTTGCACCACTCCAACTTTTCCTGCGGGTGTCGTAAGAGGCGACTAAGGGATATCCACCGGGGGCGGGCAGCAGCGCCTCCTGCAGAACAATTCAACCACCGAACTGCGATCCCCAACACGCATGCTCAGCGTGGGGATTATGGGCATTTCCCCCATTAGATAAAAGCCAACAAGGCGCTTATCAGGGGGAGGCCTGCGTCCAGCAGTGAACCAATACAGGCTCTTAAGATGAGGTGAGTAGGAATTTGACGAATCAATTCAGGTCTAATATTAATTTCAATCTTAAATTTCATGTTGTAGAGGTAAATTTAAACACGGTTGTCGCCTTGATGCATAAATATCAACTAGTTTCTAGAATTAAATTCTAGATTTTGTCTAAAATAAACGAGGCTTATTTTAATGCATTATTACTTGATAGACATCAAACAGAGGTCCATGTTTTAGAGACAGCTTACATGTTTTTCTGGTTTTGTTTTTAGTTTTATGGGTTCATTGACATTATCAATTTGGGCTGGCTAGACTGGATTTTTATTTAATTAATAGTTTTTTTCAATTCTTTTAACTTGGATTTTCCGAACAAGGTAGAGTATGTCATACAACAATACCGCATTTTTAAAAACCATCGTTAATTTCGAGGTGTTTATTTTTAACAAGCTTTTATTTAATTGCGTTTGTGCGGATGGAATCTGGCAACTCAATTTGGAAGCAGATATCTTCAACCGATTGAGCTGAAATTTTGTAAACACGTGTAGTTTGGATGACAATGCATTAAAAGCTTGTTTTTAAAAAGGTTTTTCAAGTATTAAAACTTATTTGAAAGTCTGCTTGTTAGGGAAACTTTGAAGGATTTGAAAGATGATCGTGGCCAGGTACCTGTCATGACCTACGGAGCTGAGACGTGGACACTCACGGTAGCGCTGGTCCACCAGTTCAAAGTCGCTCAGCGAGCTATGGAAAGAGCTATGCTCGGAGTCTCTCTGAAGGATAGGATTCGTAACGAATACATCCGACAGAAAACCAAAGTTATCGAAATAGCCCAAAGAATTAGCAAGCTGAAGTGGCAGTGGGCCGGCCATATCTCTCGATGAACCGACGATCGCTGGGATAAACGTGTTCTTGAGTGGAGACTGCGACTAGGCAAACGTAGTGTAGGACGCCCACCTGCCAGGTGGGATGACGATCTGCGAAAGACTGCACGCAGATGCTGGATGCGGCAAGCTGAAGACAGGGCGCTATGGCGCTCATTAGGGGAGGCCTATGTCCAGCAGTGGACTAATATAGGTTGATGATGATGATGATGATGATGTGGGCAGGTGTGGGATAATAATAATAACAATAATAATACATTTATTTCAGACAACTTTAGAACAAGTATAGATCTTATTAACTACCTAGTTTACCTTAAATCTAACATACATAAAAATATAAAAACTTATTTTAAATAAAATTGCACACGTTTTAAATTTGCGGCGGCGACGTGTATGACGCAATCAGGGTGTCAGCTGACGACGGTGCACGGCGGTGTCCCCTTGCAGGCGATAATGATGATGATGCCCTCCTAGCCGAATTCAGCCACGGCGGCCAGTCTCAACGAAGACTTGCCAGGTGCGCAAGACATATTATAGCAGTATAGACCGTTTTTAGGGTTTTGATGATCGGTTTCGAAACCCTATGGTCTCGCTTTGTCTGTCCTGTTTTCCCTCTTTAATAACTCAGCAACTACCGCAGCTATCAACTTGAAATTTAAAATAATAATACATTTCGTGCGACTGTACAGATTTAAAGAAAAAAAAATGAAATATGCAACTTAACATTTTCCATACAAATCGAAATTTTAAAAGAGACCTACAAAGTCAAGTGGGGTATCAAATGAAAGGTTTGTACATTTCAAAATAGTTTTACGGTACCTTTAGTACTTGTTGAAAAACGTTCGAAACCCTAAATTTCGTATCAAATGAAAGGTATGAGTTTGTACATTTCAAAATAGTTTTACGGTACCTTTAGTAGGTACTTGTTGAAAAACGTTCGAAACCCTAAATTTCGAACTATTTCTCTCAATGTTTCACTCGTAAAGTTTGTTGAAAAAAATAAAGTCTTTTTTTCTTCAATTTCGTGTTCTATTACGTTTATTTTATTCATACATTATTATTATTGTTTTAATTATGTTATTTCAAATAATTTTCTTAGTTTTTATTGTAATAATTTAATGACAAAACCCTGGTTTTGCTAAAAACATTTCCGAAATATTTTATAATGATAATGAATAGGAAGAAAAAAGCACAAACATGATAAGTGGCACCCTGTACACATAGCGTCTGGGTTTCAAAAAAGCAGTAGAAATATAAGCAAAGGCGGTTGCCTTGTTCTCAAGGTATTATAATTAACTACGAATTAACTCTCATTTGCACTCTATGATACTCGTAGTTTACGTTTTATGACTCATACATTAACATTCTACGGGAAAGTATCAAAGGCCCGTTGTCGTTAAATGTGTATTATGTTTATAATTTCCTCTTTAGTGTGGTATCTGGGCTAGGCTAATATTATTTATACTCAATTAGCCCACGGCTTCGTACGCGCTTCTCAAGTAGCCTTATATCCGTCCCGGGATACCGTATACCTCTCTGCCAAATTTCATTAAGATTCGTTCAGCCGTGGAAAGGTAACAGAGACTTTTGAATTATAATATACTAGCTTCTGCCCGCGGCTTCGCACGCGTATTTCCGGTTTTATAAGTAGCCTACGTTTTAAGTGTATGCCAAATTTCATCATGATCTGTTCAGTAGTTTTAGAGATCTTAAGTAACAAAAATTTTTTTGTTACTTAAGATCTCTAATTTCACAAAAATTCGCATTTATAATATTAGTAGGAAGTATGGATAGACCTGAAGGATCAGAAGGCCGTTGCCCAACAGTGGGACAAATTGTAATTAATAGACCACCGTTTCCCCTGATGGAAAGCGACGATATGGATGACGATGTATCAAGAAGGTCTAGAAATCACCAGCACACACATGAAGAGACCCAGTTTGTAATTGGTCGGAAAAACAGTAGGCAGCGTGTTCTAAACCTAAGCGTTTAAAATGTCAGGAATAAGGTAATTTTTTAAAATTATTATAATTTTATGCTTAGCAATTCGACACAGCAACAACCATCTTGGAGACTAAAGGCCATCCCCAATCTTCCATATTTTAAAATTTGCCGAGCTTTTTCAGTATCATCTCTCGTATGATGTAATTCGAGCTGACTGTATCTCATTATATCTCATTCATTATAAAAATGGTTACAAGATGGGAAGGAGCCATCGTTTTGGCTATCTACACTATACAGTCATATTTCCCCCTTAAGGCTAATCTTCAAGGGGGAAAACTGGAATTCATTTTTAGAAGTCTACTTTTCCCCCTCAAGTGGGATTTCAAGGGGGAAAACTGGAATAACCCATATTTTGATACATTGACTTCTAGTATAGAAAATCTGACAAAATTCAACTGTTGAAGAAATGTTAGAATTCATCTGCCAATAGGCAAAACCAGATACCTAGATCCTAGATTGAATGTTGGGAACCGACCTGAATAGAGCCAGAAAGGAAAATCGATTTAAATCCATGGAGGTCTAGTTCCATCATGGTCCGGTTCACCGCACATAACAAAAGTTCTGCTTACTTATACGGGCTCTATTCCCGCTTCGGGACAAATGTTCGTTCCGGGGTTCTGGGTTATTTCTATGTATAATTTAAATATGTATATTTATTTATGTACGTAATGCCTATTAAAACCTATTAAAGTTATCTAGTATCTACCCAACATATAGCTCAAAGCTAAGCAGCTTGGAGCTATACGATGCTGTTTGGATTGTCCAGCCATAGCATTTTTACTTTGTGATTAGAGGTTTCTGTGTTTTCCGGCGTTATAAATATGCCTGAGTCGAGTTACTTTTCTGTTGCAAATCTTGAAAAGCGCATTTATTTTCCTGGTAAACCATGGTAGGTTGGTTTGTCTACAAACCATTAAAAGCTATCGTTTATGTTATCTCTATAACTAATGGCCTCGCCAGAAATTGCTTATGTAGTTGGATTTCTATTTATGTTCGAATGATTATAAGATTGCGTTTGATAATTGTACATCGCATTCACGGTAAAGGAAATTGATTCAATACTCCCTGAGTGATAGAGGCTGATATCCTCCTTGCCGAATTTCAGCAACGGCGGCCTCCGAGGCACGGGGATCTAACACTGCCAACTTCATGACTCTGGGCTGTTACTGTGAATTTTGCTAGAAAATCCCAATAGCAAGACTTGGCATAATGCTGGGTACAGACCAAGCGAGCGAAGGCAAACGAACGAACGCGAAAGAAACAGTGTGGACGTCATTGCGAAAGCAAGCGAGCCCAAACGAGGGCCTTCGTTCGCCTTCGGCTGTGGTCCGGCGGCTGTCGCTACATCAAAGAAAAATCGAACGAACGTACCGATCGTCGAATCCGCATTCGCTCGCTCTCGCTCGCTTGGTCTGGACCCACCATTATAGGTACCACCTACTATCAGATAAGATCATACCATATGATCTTATCTGATAGTAGGTGTTTGTAGGAAATAAATTGCCATCTTATTCTCTTTAATATTTTTAAGCTAATTTATAGCAGTTATATATTTTTACCATAAACTTATACTATTCTTATTTACAAGACACTGTTACGAGTACCACAGAAGCTTGGTTTAGTGTCGGCGGTCACAGCGCGGCGCCTCACATTATTTTGTATTTAAGGCTCAAAAGCAAAACCATCAGATACCTCACCTCAACACGCTATATTTTTCCACTGTTGGACGCAGGCCTACCCCTGATAAGCACCGTATTGGCTATTATGTCATGGGGGGTAATACCCATAATCCGCACACTTGGCATGGGGCTGGGGATGCCAGTTCAGTAGTAGAATTGTTCTGCAGGACTCGCTGCTTCCCGCCCCCGGTGGATATCCCTTAGCCGCCTCTTACGACACCCGCGGGAAGAGTTGGGGTGGTGCAATTTCTAAGCCGGCACCACACGACATAATCCCGATTCACGATTTTACCCTGGACAAAGCGAATTATAGATACACCATTCATGGCATTATCGGATCAATAAATATCTATTACTGCCTGCTCAACTGGTCGCAATCAAAATCAATTTATCGATACTAAACCGTAATATTTATAACTGAAGTTATTCGCCTACTGGCTATCCGTTCTTATTCATAAACGGAGATTAAATTGGGGTTAAACTGTCTTTAACCTGTAGGTAATGGGAAAAGATAGTACCCGTGTTTTGTTACAAATAGGATTTCGATTACAACTTCACTATGAAAATATACAGCTTACACTTTCGCACACATGTCATTATCTTCACCGTCTCAACTCGAGCCGTTCCTTGTCTTGTCGTCAAGGCATCGACTAAAAATAAAAGAGGGAGGCAATGCTTTAAAGCCGAGTACCGACCAGTGTTACGGAGCGCAAAGTACCAATCGCAGCGAGCATAAAACTTTAAGCCAAGTGCTAAAATATGTCTCTAAATAAAATCGGCGCGTCTGCTCGTTGCGAGCGCCTTCTGTCCGTTTACTGACTGCACGAACGCTTGCTGTCTGATACGTTTCATTACATCCCGTAACACCGGTCAGTATGGTAAGGTAACTTCCTATATTAACGCATTCACTGCCCAGCCTTGGCGGTGCGACCCGCAAGGGTGCGCCGCCGCCGCCGCGACACGGGGACGGATACTAGCATCTGCGTCTTGGGCCATGAATGTGTTAGAAGCACACTCTGAAATTAATAATTTGTTTTAAACTATTGTTAGTTTATCATATCTTATTTTTAAGCTGGTTAAAATTAAATTAATCATGCTGGACGATTCACACAGCATCAGCAAGCCCCAAGCTAAGCAGAGTTTGAGTTTTTAGTTTTTATTTATTCGGGGTAGCAAACAATTACACTCTTAGCCTATTTTACTAAGCCTAATCAATACTTTTGTACAGATTGCATATCTACGCGATGTATTTGTGAGGTTGGAGCTTCGAGGCGCTGGAGTCAAAGAATCGTCGTGTCACTCGGCTTGACGTTTCATGCTCGCTCCGATTGGTACGTTACGCCCTCTAACACCAGTCAGTACTCGGCTTTAAAGCATTGCATCCCTCGTTTATTTTTTATCGATGCCTTGACGGCAAGACGAAGCGATTACGTTTCGTTTCCGACGAAAGACCCGGGTTTCCGACTAGATAAATTTTAAATTTTGAAGATGTTCTAAAGTCCTTTAACGAGATTCGTCGACCTGTTAAGTGGCATCGATTAAGTGGCATTAAAACTGCTTCCTAGAGGCCACGGCGAGGCTACGGTCACCCAAGATAATATCAGTCGATTTCTGAATGACGTGTGAACGGCAACAGCGATGGAAAGTTGAGATACTCTCAGTCATGTTGACTCTTGACGCGTCTTTAAATGGAAATGCAGACAGTAGAGGCGTTCACCGGGAGTCAATATTCTCTACTAGACTTTACAGTCTAGTAGAGAATATTGAATTCGAGGATTAATCCTTGATTGAGGGAACTTTTATGCACTGACTATGCGAATAGTGTATTGCATTATATCCTTGCGAAGTTAGATAACCTAATTTGTGTCCCTGACAAATAAATTCCTTTTCCTGGACGCAGGTTGATCGCGGGTTCGATTCCCGCCTTAGGACAAATGCTAGTACTTAGGCCTAGATGACGCTGTGTGGATTGTCTAGAAATATTTATTTGTTTCCGGTTTCGCTTTCAAAGCTTTCGATACTTTATTTATTAACTGTTATTGTCTGTGGTAATGCTGTCACGAACAAATATACAGTTTCTCTAGCAAAATAACCCATTTTGACAAACAGTTTGGTAGTAAAATCGAGTCACATTTTTTTACAATTTAGTTTATTTAAAAATAACCATGGAGCGGGTGAAAGAGACTATGAAAGTGTAGCTTGAAGTATTTGTCTGTCTTGTGTTACAACGAAACGCAAAGACACGCTATTTCCAATCTTTTACAATATACCAAATGAACAACAAAGATGTAAAGACGTACCTAGACTGAAGTGCGATCCAGACAACAATACGCATACGAAACACGAAAGCCGGCGGCGCCCGCGCAGCGCCGCGCGGCGATCCGACTATGACTGATGTGCGTGGACCTAATTGGACCTAAACGCTCAAAATTTTTTTTTTTGTCAGTAGTAGTACCCAATATCCCGAATTTCACTTACATCTACGAGTAAAATGCGCTGTATTTTAGAAAACTACGTCTTTGACACTGTGAGTGATCTGACCTTCATTTCCATCCATACAATGTGGTTACTATGTAACATTATTGAAACTGTAACTACAGTAGTAAAGTAAGTTTTCTATAGACATACATGTTCCGGGTCTAGGTGTTTTGTCTATTTCACAAAATATTTGTACCTTTTTATAAATTCAAATGAAAATGTTTCTTAGACTCCAAAACGACAATTGTTTCGTAGATTGTACACATAACACAAGCTCTGCTTAGCTTGGGGCTAGATGATGCTGTGTGGATTGTCCAGCATTGTTTATTTATTATTATTGTTTTAACGTAGGTTCATAACAAATGGCTTACCATATGCGTAAAACTTCTTATCTGATATCTTAATTACTTGTAGATCCTAGAAAATAGTCAAAACCCGATTTTTTTCTAGCCTCATTTACCACCCTAAGTAGGTAGGTACCTAGCCTAGTGTAATAGTCACCTGACACGTCTAAAACAAGCTCGGCTTTCTTTTCTTTTATTTAACTTTACCTTATGCCTTTCTTTTCTTTAACAAATGTTGAGGCTTATGTAACAATACAATACAATACAAATACACTTTATTGCACACCAAGGCTAGTAAAGACGGTGGCGTATTACTTAAATATACAATACATACATAATTATAATACATAATATAAAATATACTAATATTAATATACTATAATAATAATACCAAGTTTTATAAAAAAAATAAAATAAAAAAGAGATGCAAAATAAAAGACTAACAATTTATAACTGAAGAGAGATAGTGTTTATAGACCATATTCTTAAATACAGGGAGAGACTTTGCGTGTCTTATAGTAGTAGGTAGAGCATTCCACAGCTTTGTGGCACGCACGGAGAAGGAAGAGCTGTGGGTGTGACAGGAGCGGGTTTTCAGTGAGAGGGTTTCGGTGGAACGAAGTGAACGGGAATGAGTTTGATGGACGTACTCAAATCGTTCTTTAAGGTAACGCGGAGTATTAGGGATGAAAAGGATGGAGTATAAGAGCGAGAGAAAGTGTGCGTCCCGGCGAAGGCGGTAACGAAGGAAGGTAACGTATGTTGTAAGCTGTATGTAATGAAATGCCATTGTATCTTGATGCCTTTATGTCTTCTTTTTTATTCTTAGTTGGATATCTTTCAGTTTTCATTTTGTAATTTCAGGCACGTTACTCATTTTCTTTAATGTTTTAATTATTTCCCTTATTATGTATTTAGGTTCTATAAGCGGAAACTCTTTTAGCTTTATTTGTTCTAGTTTTATGTACTGCTTTACAAGTAGTATGCTTTTTGATTCCCAAATAAATAAAATAAAAATGGCTGCTTACAGGAACTACTTTTGTCAACCACTTATTTTCATTTTGATGATGGCTTTAATTCGAAAAGTAAATGAACAAGAAAAAGTATTCAATTCAGAATTGCGAACACTTGTAAGATTCAAAGTTGCAAAAAACTCAGATATAGTTGTGGGTGTAGTATAAAAAAAGTGTACCGATGTTTTAAATCACTTCTTACTCGTACGAAATGAAAAGCCTCTCCCGAGGCTTCAATTTGTAAGTGATTATGAAACGAATATGTCGATAACAGCTCGAGGTATATAATTTATATCTCACTAGCATCTATCCGTGGCTTTACACGCTCTATTTCAAGTTCCACTTACGTAGTCTGTTTTACCCGCTCCACGGTTATTTTTAAGATAAATAAGATCATAAAAAAATAACTAGCGTTGTATTATTAGAAGGTTACTGAAAATCCAAAAACAAGCTTACACTATAAAATAAATAAATAATAATAAATAATGCTGGACAATTCACACAACATTATCTAACCCGAAGGTAAGCAGAGCTTGTGTTATGGGTCCTAGATAGCTGATATACTTATTACAATACACTTAATTTATATTTTTTATACTTCATAGATATGTATTTCTTCATAGATTTATTATGCATAGAAAACACCCAGAACACCCTGAAAAAATCTCTGCAGATCGTACAAACATTTGTCCCAAAGTGAAAATCGAACCCGCAAACCGCCAAATAGTCGCCAAATAGAAACTGAAAAAGCATTTAGAAACACATTTTCGAAAATGTAGAGTGGCCTAGGTGAACATTATTTATTTTACGTATTAACTATCTAAGTAGGGAACAGACAGTAAGACAGACAACGTTCCCTTCGCATTTCTATTAATAGTATGGATAACACAGTAACCACGGGCATAAATAGAAGAAATAGAATGATAATCATCAAATTACACATTTACGTTTAGGTTAGGTTAGATAAAGAAAGTTGGTCAATTTTACTATAAAAACGATCGTAGTTTGACGAATTCAAACGTTGTCGTTCTCCCAACACAAATATGGTTCGTAGTTAACCCGCTTACATCCGTAATGAATCTCGGTCAAGTTTTATGTCGTCTTATTTTGAAAAAGATACTCATTCTGTTCACAGTTGCAGAACGGTATTTTGTTTTGTGGAATTAGAATTATTACAACTGAATTATTACAACTATGGAACGCATTGCCAGTCTCGGTGAGGCGAGCAAAGTCGCTACCAATCTTCAAAACCATGGTAAAGGAGCACTATTTGTCCTGTTGTCACTGAACGTATACCTGAGTCCCTATGTATATATGTAGTTTATGTATGTATATATAATTTTATGTATGTAGTTTATTTTAAGCGTAGTATATTATATATAAATATATTAAAAGTATATTAAAAGTATTTATTTATATAACGTTAACGAGCACACAGATCCCCTAGTACTATCCAATGATCCTATCCATCCACGGTTGTCTGGTAGAGGTCGCTCTTGAGCGATAAGACCGCCACTTGTCACTTAGTTTTTAAGCTGTTTTGTAGTATTGTTTCTATCTGTAAGTGTGCAATAAAGAATTTTCTATCTATCTATCTATCTATGTATTTCATTGACCAAAAAAACACATTTTGCTCTTCATTTTTCGGATGGCGACAGTATAGCTGGTGTTATAACTCTCGTGGTAGTTTTTGATTTTAAAGTTTAACATACGCAATTATGTAAATTCGTCAGACTATAAATATATCTTACCAGCTGGAAACACTTATCGCTGAGTATAGACATGCTCTATCAATTTCTGGCTTGGTTGTTACATGGAAAAGCTCTCCAATTTATGACCAATGGCCTACAAAACCATTGCTGGTAGATATTTTCGCCGAAGCAATCAATGACTCAACAATCAATCAATGGCCTATCATATATCCTTTTGAAGATGGACGGCTAATTATCATAATTAAATTCATATTTTTTATATTTTAACAGTTAAATAATTATCAATACTATTCAATTAACAGTGGGAAAATGACATGTCTTAATCGTTGGCCGCGGGCGATTTTGCTGTTGGTAACTATTAAGGAGTGGGCACACGACTTATGCGACTATATACGCTTATAGAGTTGTCTTTTTGTGTACACTTATTTTTTTATTGAAAATGGTCAATTGTTTGGCCTCCATCACTCTTAAGTGAAGATGTGGCCTAAGATGGCGCACGTTTTCCGAGAAGGAACTTATTCACTCTGGATTTAAAGTGCCCAAGATTGTTTTCTTGCGGGTAAACAGACGCAGGAAGCTCCCTCCACTCTCTGCTCGTTCTGATAATAAAAGTACAGCAGAATATAATTATTCATATTACTTATCGCATAGCTAGATCCCATCTAGTCATTGATTCTGTCACTTTAAATGGCGACTTACAGCCCGTTCTCACTTGTCGGGTGTCGGGCCCGACGGCAAATCGGACATACCACTTTATAATAAAACGGTGTCGAATAAGTGTGAACTGCTTCATATAAAATGTTCTGCCACTAGAGCAGCCGATTTTCTGTCGGGCCTAAACACCTGACAAGTGGGAACGGGCTCTTTGTTACATGCACCAGCGACTACGCTAAGTAAGGTTTGTTTTGTGTTAAAGGCGTTTAGTTTCGTAGTTAAAATAGATGACTATACCACTTGATCCCTGGGAAAAAAAACACAAGTACTACGCTATGTAAGGTTAGTCTTGTCATAAAGGCCTTTAGGTTCGTAGTTAAAATAGATGACTATACCACTTGGTCCCTCGAAAAAAAGAACACAAGTACTACGCTACGTAAAGTTTGTCTCGTGTTAAAGGCGTTTAGGTTCGTAGTTAAAATAGATGACTCTAACACTTGGACACTGGAAAAATAATGAGCACAAGGTACTACGCTACGTATGGTTTGTCTCGTCTTAAAGGCGTTTAGGTTCGTAGTTAAAATATATGACTCTACCACTTGGTGACTGAAAAAATAAAGAACACAAGTACTACGCTACGTATGGTTTGTCTCGTGTTAAAGGCGTTTAGGTTCGTAGTTAAAATAGATGACTCTACCACTTGGTCCCTCGAAAAAAAAGAACACAAGTAGGTACTACACTACGTAATGATAATCTGGTCATAAAGGCCTTTAGGTTCGTAGTTAAAATAGAAGACTCTACCACTTGGTCCCTGGGAAAAAAAAGAACACAAGTAGCCGCCACAAACACTAGCTCGTCAGCTCAAAGCCTTACAACAAATGTAGAGTAACTACACATCTAGAAGTGTCACTAGTTAAATTACAGTGTAGATGTCCTTATTATATGAGCTGCGGATGTTTTGACGTCGACTCTTTTACTGTTAATCAGTACTATCTACTGCACATTAGCGTACGTCCGGATAGCAAATTATAGGATATTAAACTCTAGTATTTCTCGCAGTTTCTTTATCTTAAGGGGCGAACCTAGCCGGTTTGGTTGTCAAACTAGGCTTAGATCTCAGTACTCACGGGATCTCTGTGGTAATAAACTAGAATTACATAAAATTCAACATTTTTTCTTCGGGAACGGGAAAGAGAGATGGCGAAAAAAAATAACTATAAAAAAATCATGAAAGTGTTTTGTAGCTGATTTGGTCGAGTTCTCAGGAACCCTGCGGTGTATAGGAAAAGATGTTTGTTTTGATTCGTAGGTTATAGGTAAGTATTACTAATTCTTTGGTTCCTTAATACAGGTTCTTCATAAGTTGTCCAGTTTTCTTGTAAATAAGCAAAAACATCATTTTTGAGCTTACGCCGTTCCACAAACTTATGCTACATCTCGCTCTTATGAACGCGAACTCATCCTTTTCACGAAATGGCGCGCAATTCGCCCTCTTAAGTGTGTCTACTCTATTATGCACTTAAACAGCTTTATATGGGTCTGTTCGGAATAATCAGCGATCGCGTCTTGTCGTATCGCAACACTTTTTACGCGTGTCTCTATGTAGTAATTTGATGGGTGCTTTGACCCTTCCATTCACTGTAAATCTGAGTTACCACCTGTTGTGGGCATGGATTAAGTGATAGTAGGTATGATGGCATTGACCGGCTCGAGATCAAACGTCAGGGCATGTTCAGACTAGGTACACTAATATTTAACACACTTTTATGTGTCCGTCATGTTAGCAGCCCCGCCATGGAATTTGGTGGTTTCAACTATGCCAATAAATGTGTCCTGAAATTTTGCCCCCGATGCCCTAAGTAAAATAAATAGTGCTCCAGTACTTTAGGAGATATCTAGGTATTTCACTGTGGCTGCTATCTTGACGTGAAGCTGGCAGCCCCGCTGATTTTGACACACTTTTATTCCTTTGAAATTTTGACTCACTCGATATTTTGAGTACATACTGCGTTGCGTTGTCTTTATAAAAAAATGTGTGGTCTGTCAGTCCTTTACCTTTAACGTAGTTTTTGTGCGATTGGACAAATTTGACCTCAAATAGGATGAAATATAATTTTCAAAACGAGAAAACACATGAAAAGGTCCCATTTCCATGAAAAAACTACGATAAACTATTAAGGACACGCTTGACGATGATAGATGTCATTCTTATTAATGGACATTTAAAAAAGTTAGCTCTATCAGAAATGGGTATACCTACTTCTAACAGAAGTGTGTTTTGTAAATAGTGGTCATTTCCAGAACTGTACATTTTTCGGTATGGTCATTATTAATATTGGTCATTTCTAAATTTTAGTCCTAATCTGCCAAAAGGACAGCGTAATCTGAACAGCCTCTAATTTAATGCCAAAAAACTTGCTATACATAACTTGTTCTATTAGGTACTCTGTGCTAATAGGTACTGCTAATACCTACAATGTTCTCTCTCTGTCTTCGTGTAATAGGCAGTTGTAATTGGCTGGTAATGTGAATTGGGGTTCTGCTTCAAAAGAAGGCGTGTACTAACGGATTATCTTAGGAATTGTTCTATGTAGGTAAGAGCCTTATCACACTGGTGATTTGCGAGCGATTTTAAAGCGAGCGCACAGCGAGTTTGCTGCGTGCCGCTGTCGTTGCGGCGTGCTCGCTGCGCTCACGTCTCGCTTTGAAATAGCTCGCACATCGCCAGTGTGAGAAGGTTCTTAGGCCGATTTGTACATACAAAGCAAACTCTTTGATAAGTTGGCGAGCGAGGCGTGAGCGCAGTGAGCTCGCCGCGACGGTGACCGACGTCGGCACGCTGTGCGCTCTCATTGAAATAGCTCACACATCGCCAGTGTGAGAAGGCTCTTACGCTGATTTGTACATACAAAGCAAACTCTTTGACAAGTTGGCGAGCGAGGCGTGAGCGCAGCCAGCTCGCCGCGACGGTGACCGACGCCAGCACGCAGCTGTGCGCTCGCATTGAAATCGCCCGCAAATCGCCAGTGTGATAAGGTTCTTATGCTGATTTGTACATACAAAGCAAACTCTTTGACAAGTTGGCGAGCGAGGCGTGAGCGCTGCGAGCTCGCCGGCACGCAGCTCGCATTGAAATCGCCAGTGTGATAAGGTTCTTATGCTAATTTTTACATACAAAGCAAAGTCTTCGACAAGCTATTAATTTAAAACTCTATGTCGTTTCTCGCTTTTTGACATGGAGGTAGACGGTATCGCAGGCACGGACATAAGAAACGTTTTATCCGGAAAAAGCGCGTGCGAAGTTGCGGGCCGAAGCTATTACCTAATAGAAATTTATTATTCACTGCTAATTCTTGCGTTTTTTGTTTACCTTTGATGCTCCCGGCGTTTTAAAGTGAGAAATTCTCCTGTAACTATAAACTTAACAGATCGCTCAGAGCGATACGGCTGCCCTTTGTACCTACTTCCTTAATTATCAGTATTTCCTTATGTATTGTATTTTATGTTTGTGTGGTGCAATAAAGAGTTATCTATCTATCTAACTTACTTTCAGATACTAGAAAATTCTGCAAGCTGAGCTTATTCTGTAAGCCTAAATAATGAAAAGTACCTAATCGATTTTCTTTATTGGTTTTCCTTTAAAACTTAAGTTTCATATCCTAAAATTTTAGGACATCGGGTCCAAATTTCTATACCACACATTGTTTATCAAGGTCATGAAAATACCAAAGTATTCAAATTAAGGTTGCATTGCAATTTTATCGTTTTATTAATCAGTTTATTCGTTATTATTCACAACTTTTATTATTATTTCTTATTTATGAAGAGACTTTCATTAATCGTCGCCGTATCCGGAAAAAACCGCATTTCTCGCATACCACGGCATTCTTAACCTTCTAGTGACTCATTCTTCAAATCGCTTTCTTTTCACCTTAGTGACTGAACTCTGTTTTAGCACCTTTTCGCTAAAATAAGTCGTTGTTACCAATGTACGAATACCTAGTTAATGAATAGCAGTAGATCTTTTGAAATTCTATGAAATTTCATGTACGTACTTAGAGTTGAAACAAACACCAAAATAAACAAAACACGGCGTTGTTTGTTGCGTGTGATAACCGAGTTATTTCGCATTCGACCTTTTTTGTTCGGACCAAAGTAGCCCGAAAGCGGAAATCAAATTTTATGCACAAATCGTTCCTGTTGCAGGACTTACTAAAATATGCTTCACTGACGGCCAATATATACAACACAAACACATCTTCAAGTCGCAATTTTTTGACAGTTTTCAATAAAAATCTCTCAAAATTTCGTCACTTGAGACGTGCTTAAATCTGAGTTACGTTTGAGTATCAACACACATAGTACATCCACCGGTGAACGTGTCTTCCCCAAACAAGAGCGGTTTTGCTATAGTCACTATGTTTGTGCAGTCGGATTGGTAGTCACAGGATAAACCATTCTAAAAATGAACGCCGATTGTATGACGTTTAGTGGAGGGGGCATACATTTTTGGAATGGTTTATCTCTACTCGTATCTCGACTTATAATAATAATAATAATTCATTTATTTCAGACTATAGAAAAGTTACAGATCTAATTTAAGTTATTCTACGGTCCATAGTAATATAACTTGGTGTTCTCAATAAATATACTTAGTGTATTGTTAAATGCACACAAATAAGCTGCTGTTTTTCCGATGGAAGGCTGCCATAGTCTCCTCTTACGACATCCACGGGCTGGGTTGTGGGGTCAATTTTTACGTCGCAACCACGGCTGGCTCTAGAATATGTCTAGATAAAGACTGTTCTAGATAGGTATGGCTTCTTCTGCCCCTTATACTTGCTTTATTCTACGCATTTCGGTTTGTATTGTTTTCTTTCTTTGTATATAATAATATATTTTTTACTAGCTTCTGCCCGCGCCTTCGCACGCGTTGTTTCTATAAACGTTTAAAGGTTATTTCTATCCCACTGATACTGAACTGATTTATGGGATAAAAAGTCGCCTATGTTTGATTCCAGGGTTAGACTTACCTGTATGCAAAATTTCAGCTTGATCCGTACAGTAGTTTTGGCGTGAAGAGGTAACAAACATCCATACATCCATCCATCCATCCAAACTTTCGCATTTATAATATTAGTGTGATTTAGCCTATTTCTTCTCCACCGCTAAGCAAAGCCTCCCCCGCACCCTTCCAATAATACTAAAAAAAAAAAAAAATCTCTAGTTCTATACAAATCTTTAAATTGCTTTGGAAATCTCTTTTTAAGTCGAGAGATACCTGTGTTAGGGGGTTTCGCTCTTGCCTTATGGAAAATCACTTTTATAGACGACTAGCTTCTGCCCGCGGCTTCGCTCGCGTATTTTCGGTATAATAAGTAGCCTATTATCTAAATTAGGATTTCTTCTAAACATACAACATATAACAAATAAAAATTCTAAACATATAACATCTCTAATATGTAGCCTAGTTTAGTGTTGTTAGCTTAAGTTATTTTGAAAATCTGCACTGACGCTTTGTTTTACTTTATCTATGTAATTATTTATACCTATCTATTCATTGTAAGCAATTTTGCCTGAGATACAGGTTTTACCTAGTTCAGGCACACTTAATCTATAGAATTTAAGTTATTATTAGATATTCTTATGTTAGGCAGTCTTATAAGAAATTTTTGAATAAATTATTATTATTATTTTTTTATTTTTATACACCAAATTTCATCTTGATCCGTTCAGTAGTTTTGGTAACAACCTACAACCTACGTAACAAAAATTCAGATTTCACTAACTTTGGGCTTTATAATATTAGTAGGAAGTAAGTAGATTCAATAAAACATACATATCTCACTAGCTTCATCAATAAAGTTTTTTTATCTAGTATCTACTTTCAGGATCGGATACCTCTTGTACAGTTTTTTGATAATACCAAGCTGATTTCGATTCTCAAGGTTTGGCTGGAGTTATTTCAATGCCAGTGACATCAGCCTGAGTAATGTATGAATAGCGGAGAAAGCTAGTCTGTCAATTTAGCAGGTTGTTTGAATCACACCAGTGACGTAATTTACGATCTCAATAAAATACTAAAATTCTGAAGTACCTCAGACTGCTCAACCTCAACCTCAACAGCCTGTATTGGTCCACTACTGGACGCAGGCCTCCCCCTGATAAGAGTCTTATTGACTTTTATCACATGGGCGGGTAATGCCCATAATCCCCACGCTGGGCATGCGGGTTGGGGAGCGCAGTTCGGTGGTAGAATTGTTCTACAGGGGCGCTGCTGCCCGCCCCCGGTGGATATCCCTTAGTCGCCTCTTACGACACCCGCGGGAAGAGTTGGGGTGGTGCAAATTCTAAGCCGGCACCACACAGCGACCTCAGACTAAATAACCCAAATACTGGTTAAGCAAAGTATTTTTCTTACGTTATTTCGCCTAAAATAGCGAGTATTATTAATGTCTGCAAAATTTTCATTAAACCCTAAAAACATAAAAGAAATAAACAGAGTACAAAACGAAACCGTGTAATCTATAAAACTCATTAATACACTGTATAATAAACAAGAGGTAAACAGACTCCTCGCAGTTAAGATTTTGATGTTAAGTAAGAAAATAAAAAAATAATGTTGGACAATTCACACAGCATTATCTAGCCCCAAGCTAAGCAGAGCTTGTGTTATGGGTACTAGATGACTGATATACTTAATACAATACACTACATAGATAGATATTTTTTATTATAAATAGAAAACATCCAGAACGCCCTGGACAAATGTCTGCAGATCGTACAAACATTTGTCCCGAGGCGGGAATCGAACCCGCAACCTCCTGCGTCGCAGGCAGACCTTTGCCCGCTGCGCCACAGTGGTCGTCAAGAAGATTATTGCTTCATTTTCCAACACGTAAAGGTGTGTACCTGTGTACTGATCGATGTTACGGGGCGTAATGTATCGCAACGAGTATGATACGTCCTAAAATCGTATAGTTTAATTATAAAGGGTGTCTCAATAAGAGTGCACGATTTAAATTCGACGCCATTTTTTTTCTATGCAGGTTCATGTTGAATTCTGACCAAATCGAAAATTGGTGCTTATTATATTTTTTAATAATCGGAACAATCGTTAATTCCAGCTGTCAAATTTCAGAGCTCCAACCTGCATAGTAAAAAAATGGCGTCAAATTTAAATCGTGCACTCTTATTGAGACACTCTATATTTGTACGATCTGCAGATATTTGTTCAGGGTGTTTTGGTCGTTTCCTATGTTCTAATAAAAAATATCTATCTATGTACTTGTATATTATTAAGTATATCAGTTATCTATTAGGTACCCATAACACAAGCTCTGCTTACCTTGGGGCTAGATAATGCTGTGTGAATTGTCCAGCATTATTTATTTAGTTATCTTATTGTATTTTTTTTTATATACTGTGTTTAAACTTTTTTAATGATTACAATATTTTACCAAAATGTTAACAGGACTCGCAGTAGCAACTTTTTTATTTAAATGTCTTGAACTCTAATTTCGATATAAGTAATAATATGTTTGACAGAGACAAACCTTAATAGAAGCCTTTTTGATGGTGAAGTAGTAGACAAATGTTACAACATTTTTAGAAGGGACCGTATCGATTCATGCTCTCAAAAACGAGGTGGTGGAGTTTTACTAGCTACCTTAAAAAGTATGAAGTAATCCGTCAATCATTGTGGGATAGTGAAATGGAGAGCGCCTTCTTTCGTACTGACTGCACGAACGCTCGCTGTGTAAAACAATTACATTAAGGCAAATTTAGAACGTGTGCAATTTTATTTAAAACTAGCTGCGCCCCGCGGCTTCGCCCCCGTGGAAATTTATGTTTCCAACTTTCTTAATTTTTTCTTTCATAAGAACCTTCTCCTGACAATAACAAACACAACAAAGAAAGAATTAGCGAAATCGGTCCAGGCGTTGTTGAGTTATGCGCTTACCAACACATTTTGCGATTCATTTTTATATTATAGACTAGCTGCGCCCCGCGGCTTCGCCCCCGTGGAAATTTATGTTTCCAACTTTCTTAATTTTTTCTTTCATAAGAACCTTCTCCTGACAATAACAAACACAACAAAGAAATAATTAGCGAAATCGGTCCAGGCGTTGTTGAGTTATGCGCTTACCAACACATTTTGCGATTCATTTTTATATTATAGATAAGTTTTTATATTTTTATGTACTTATGTTAGATTTAAGGTATATATTCATATGGACCGTAGAATAAGTTAATAAGATCTATACTTGTTCTAATGTTGTCTGAAATAAATGTATTATTATTATTATTATTAAAACGTTACATTACGACCCGTAACGCCAGTCAATACCCAGCTTATGAAGAAAGGATTATAAACAACTCATAAAAAATTACTTCCTTCTATGGTACAAAGATAAACTGGCTAGCTATGTGTCAATGTTGTAAACACAATCGCTGCGCATCTATAAAACGCA
Source organism: Eupithecia subfuscata (assembly GCA_963564075.1). NCBI lineage: Eukaryota > Metazoa > Arthropoda > Insecta > Lepidoptera > Geometridae > Eupithecia > Eupithecia subfuscata. The sequence continues at coordinate 4,649,439 of OY751105.1, forward strand.
TATAACTAATTGAAAACTGTTATAGAAGATTTATTTAAGGAAGGAGACAGTGTTTCTAATTTGTCGAGAAATAACCTTTGAACTTATTGTTAATATGCTTCTTATTTATTAGAAGTAAACCATAAAATATGTCTTTTAAACACATTTTAGCTAAAACAGAACTTAAATCTTCATTTTCATAGCCTTTCTTGAGGGAGGTGCTCGTGTACTGTATTTGGCTGGATCTCACTCATCCGATCAGAGGGAAAAATGTGTAATCGATACTTAATTAATATTATAAGTCAATAGTCAATCATTTATTGTATTCCATAAGTAATATAACACAGGTGTTTATTTATTTAATAAATGCAGGCACAACAAACAACTATATTTTAAACTTAGGTATACGAGTTACATACTAAATTTAGTAAAAATATAGCCCACTACGTTGTATTCAAATATGATAATAAGCTTATCAATATTTATCGCTACAGGTTGCTGACTCTGCTACAACTTATTTATAAAAAACTAAACATTATATTACAAGATAATAAATCAAATTTAAAGCAGTGAAACAATAATTAAAACTAATAGGTAAAGGCAAAACGAATAGAATTAGGTTCTATAGCTAATTTAAACAAAACTAAACTTAATTTTATGGATATTAAAACAAATTTACAGAAATGAAACAATAATTAAAAAAGTAAAGGCAAATAGAATAGAATTAGCGACATAACTTTTTAAGGACCTGAGACTTAAACTTTCCTGTACCATTCGCGAATATTATGATGTTTACAAAATTTACATTTATGTACGTTTATCGAATTTAGTATCACAATAAACCCAAAAATTTCGTTTGATAGGCCGTTACCGTAGTAAGACCGAGCTTTGGAATCCGGGGTACATCTAAACACGATGTTAGCCGGGCGTGTTGTAACTGGATTTTTTTGTTATAAAGTGTCATAAAATGCCATCCTGTGCATTTTGCAAGTGCGACAACAATTCGAGTAACTCAAATAAAGCAACAGGGTCTGTTGGGCACACAATATCTAAAGAGAGAGGAAGACGTCACTGTTAAAATAAATAATTACATCTTTTCATACATAATATACATAATTCTTACATATTTCTTATTTTTCGTAATCATTCTATTAAGATTTTATACAAAGGATTTCCGTGAGTAATTCCTAAGTCTATTATTGATCGTGCAAAGGTTGGTTGCTACAACAAAATTTTATAAGAAGGACATTGAATTCGTAACGTGATGTAAAATTAGCTGAAAGGATGTTTGTATGCGGGTTTATAAACATCATAAAATAAAATCATCGAAATAAAAAAAAAAAAAATATAAATAATCGGACATTAGATTTTTATTTACCAAGAAAATGCAACTAGTAAATGCAAGTATTGAAAATAAACATGAAGAGGTTGAACTATTTCCAGACTGTTGCAAACATCTAGTAGAAGTAGCCACCCAATCGGAAAACTTTACTTCTACTTACATATGTATCTCGTGTTTGTCAACCGTTGCCGTAGATTATGTTTTTTTTAATTTGTTATATTTTTGATTGTTTTGTGTTATCTTCCGTGACGTCATCAAACGGCTCTGTCGGAAGACCAGCGTTGTTTACGTGGTAACAACTAGCTTATGCTGAGACAGAGACCGTTTAGTGACTTAATTCGACAGAAGCTGTACTATCTTTTATTTTATCTTTAAATCGTGTTTGTTTTTTGTTGAATAAGTTACAAATAAAAATATTCTATTCTATTCTACTCTTCATCATGCTTTCTCTTCAAACATTTGAAAAGCAACGTCTACCATAAAAATCAGATCACGCGAAACTGTTAGAAACCGAGTGGCTCCTATTTCCACGTGTAATAACTGTCTATACAGAAACAGCTGCAAAGGTGATTACTGTATATTTTCTATACGAGTCGGTCATTACAGTAATGGCGCGAGGCACGCGTCTCTAGCCCAGTGGAGATCCGTAGTAGCGCAACTTGTGTATACTAGTGACAAATTGAATGACGGCAAGAAGACAATAACTTACGAAGGCGCACAACTTTTTAACAAATTACCCGCAGATATTAAAAGTGTTAACTCACTTCACGTATTTAAGAAGAAACTATCACTGCATATCAAGCAGTCAAACTAAATCGTATGAAATATTCTCGGTACCTATCTACTTTAGTTCAATCAATTTAAAACAACAAAGCTTAAACAAATACGTGAAGTGGGAATATTTTATAATTAGCTGTTTGTTATATTCGTAGTTTATTACCTATTATTTACTATGAATTAACGACTGTTATGTTATATATAACTAAGTATCTACTTATTAATTTAGTTCTCATGTAAGTGACGTAATTGTCTTTATGAGAATAAAGTTCTTTAAACCTTAATAGTATCCCAAAAATTTACGACCCTGTCAGGACTAGAAACCGCAACATTTCCTCAGTACCGGAATGGGCTACCCATTGCGTCACGAGGTCAAGTAACCGAGTCGAATATCTCTGGGACTTTCTAGGGACTGAAGCGCCGCCGTCAACTCCACCTATACCTATGGGAAACATTGAAGTTATCCAATCCTGTTCAAAGACTAAAGTTAAATTTAGATGCGTGTCCTTGGAAGACTGAACTAGATCGTTCAGCATCAACTTTTCATCATCATTATTTTCGCTGCTGCCAGCCTCCTCTGTCCTGTTAATATAAAGGCCAGCAATTTCTGGGTAGTCATAGCACAGAAATGGGGTTTCCTATTGTTTTTATGACACCAACAACATATTTGGGGGTCCTGAAACCATGTTATCAATAAAACATGTCATTTGATAATGGAGCATTGCTCCTTTGTCGTAAAGATTGATCTTAATTTACAAGAGGTTACATTAATCTGTCTTGCATGTGACCGGGTAATTTCTCTTCTCTCTAGACGCTCCTACTAAAGTTGACGTACTGTAAAACCCACACACTAAGCTCGTGTACCGATGATGCTACTGTTAGATGTAGATAATTTTATAATTGATGATGCGGCAGGATGGGGGACGGAAAAATTACACCGCGGTCGGTTGTTATTGAAGGGTAGAAAGGATGTTGAGCGGATAATCAACGAGACCAATCCGGAACATCTTGAACATCCTGATATACAGCATTCTTGAGAGAATGTAGGAATCGATTGATACGACATTGAATCCGATTGCGATTTCGCATTCATTGGTGTTGCACCGAGTACAAAGTTGCAGGGCATCGTGGATGGCGTACCAATTTGGATGTAAATGGTGTAACGGGGACTAAGGAACAAGGAACAAAGTCATAGTCTGTTGATGAAAATACTAGCAAGTTGAATAAACTACTGAGTTTAAATTAGGTTTTTGCTGTTATTTGACGCATAGATGATCTATCTGCTGTGTGGTGCCGGCTTAGAATTTACACCACCCCAACGCTTTCCGCGGGTGTCGTAAGAGGCGACAAAGGGATATCTACTGGAGGCGGGCAGCAGCGCCCCCTGCAGAACATGTGAATGCAGAACCCAACTGCGATCCCCAACCCGCATGCCCAGGGTGGGGATTACAGGCTCATGAGATAAAAGCCAATAAGGCGCTTATCAGGGGGAGCCTGTGTCCAGCAGTAGACCAATGTAGGCTGTTGAGGTTGGGGTTGATCTGTCTATGCCATTAGGTTTTATGAATCTTTATTTCTCATAAGAAATACACTTCATTTCACATCTGAGATAACATCTAAAAGTTTAGTATATTAAATGAAACTTTGAGCAAACAAAAAGTTTTGATACCTACCTACTAAAGTTTACAGTTAAAGTTAATATAAAAGTATGTAATGTATCCAAAAGTTCATTAAGTGAATAAATCGCTCATACTATTTTCGCTGGTCATGTAGCTTTTTTCGTGAGCATTGAACATTCAACTTAAGGCGAATAGTAGGGGTGATAGTGGCGCCACTACATATTTAGGTAATTTTATAATTACGTTATACAAAGGAATTATCAAAAAATCGGACCGCGCGTAGACGATATCTATCATAAGCTTTTTTTAAATGTATCGTTAATAGTTTTGTAATGTATTATTTAGGCAGATACTTGTTTCAAGAGTTTAGTTCCTATTGGTGGCCACCAAGCTCTCCAAACAAGGTTTTTGATTGAATAACACAAAACAAAACTATTACATATACATTAAATAAAAGCTTGTGATAGGTATCGTCTACCAGCGGTCCGATTTTTTGATAATTCCTTTGTATAAGTTAATGATTAAATTAAATATGTAGTGGCGCCACTATACTATACTATTCGCCTTAAAAAAGGGGATCAGAAGTTGTGTTTAGTTTTTCAAAACAACCAAATTATTACTATTCACATCGGAACTGTATCATAATCATGCTAAGAAGAAAAAATCTTAACAACTTCTCCGCTACACTTATCTCAAACCATTAAAATAAAAATAAACCTACTTCCCGACACCGTAACAACACTCTTACTCAAAAACTGTACTCAGCACGTCACGGTTGACATAATTTTAGTGTTAGTAGAAAAGCTCGTTAATTCAATTTGTTTTTCCGTGCGTCTAATGCACTGTTGTTAGTTGCGCACGCGATTCTTTCACGGGATTAGGGTTGCCCATTCGATTTAAACACCTCGTTATTATTTTTGTGAAGTGTGTCAGAAAGTTGTATCACTTTTGTTTGTTGCAGTCACGAGCAGTGTGAGCTAACATACTACTTAAAAAAATCTTTCTGTATACCTGGTGCTACGCAACAAGTGTACTAAGCTGGAAGGGGACCCCAAGGGAATCAACTTGTGCTCTCTATTCTCTGTAAAAATCTCTATATTTCCTGAATTTTTTTCCTATTTTTGTTCTTTTCAGCAAAACCGGTGTTTTTACATGAAATTAATTGAATTATTACAAAGAATTGACGTAAATCCTTTGAAATTGTGTTTGAAAACAGTTTTACTTTCGTTTGTAGTTCTAGCGCCCACGAAAATTGTGACTGTGTAGTGTAACTTACGAGTATTACTTTAATTTTTCTTTGGAATCTATCGTAAAACTGAAATATATTGTAGTAGGTATCCAAGTATTGGGCGAGTGTATTTGTGTATAAAGTAGATACCTAATTCAAATAATATAGTAGGTAGTAATATTTAGTAAACTAACAGACACCATCCTTACCAGCAGATTTTGGTTTGCAATGTATAGAAAACTAGTTTATGCCCGCGGCTTCGCACGTGTAAGATATTGTAATTTATTTAATAATTAACATATAATATAACAAGTATATATAGTGGTAAACAATAAGGTTTCAAAAGATATTCAAAACTAAAATGTAACAGGCCTGATTTCCTACTTGTTTTCCCCGCTAAAATTCAAATTCTAGGACAAATCAGTTTCATTTTATAATTAAACTATTTCATATTGCATTATATTGAATATACTAGGTATCTTAAATGTTAATTTATATTTAAGAACATTTGTCATGGATATTATAGCATATTAGAAGATATTTCAATGTATTTAGTTGTGAAATGTTATAACAAACCATTTTTGCCGATGTTTGACGGAATGGCTCAAGGTATAACGACAGCCAACGGTTCGTTGAACTAAGGATATTTAAAAAAGATGGTGGGCTGGCTCTGACACTCTTTGATGGCCCTGTAAGCTGAAAGCATCTCTCATTATGGTAAGATATTTTACATTGTAGAACCTTTTTCTAGATATTGTGCCCTAGTTTGTTTTAGCATTGAAATTATTGAAGGTCAAGATTAAATTATAAGGTTATCTATTCTTTTATAATGTTTCTATTCATATGATCTAATGCTTTTGTTTTAATAACGAACATTGTAAGTATAATACACTTAATATGTGATTGTTATAAATGTGCTGGTGGTTTCTTTTTCACTTCTTCCACTAGTGGACAAAAGATTGAAGTGAAGAGAATTTCAATAACACTTTATTTCTTATTTGATAGTAATTGATGAGTAGACTTGTCTGTGTGTTTATCTTGTGAGCCTAAAGGAATAAAGTTATTGACTTCTGACTTCTGATTTCATTATTTCCAATTCCTAAATTGTGAGGTTGCATTGTAAGGTAGGTATTCCATGATTCTATCGAAATAAGATAATTTTATAGGTAGGTAAAGGCCACGAATCTATCATCAGAAGTGGGATAGCCTGGAACTGTTTCAAAATTCTAATACATTCTTGTACAAGTTCCAGACTGGATCCCGCAGCAGACCTTCGAGTACGAAGGTCTGCTCAAGGCGATTTCTGACTGTGCGACGACTGACGCTGTGTCTTCCAATCTGCGACAAGATGGTGACGTGATGCTACCAATGTCCGATCCCACGACGACGGCGCTGCTATTTGGTGCGACCACATTGAGATTCTCATCAACGAAATTTGGACAAAGGAGCAGCGTGGCAGTAACAAAGTTTCCTAAGGGTTCGTAAACTTGGTACGACCACGTGGAATCCTAACGTTGGACGATACTAACGAAATTTCTTTATAGCAAAAAACTTTTATTGTATCCTTAAAAGAAACCTGTTCAATAAGTTGTTTTCATGTTCTATTTTCAAATTCATAAAAACCTACACAACACTAAAGAAATATGAAACAAAATTTGCCAGTTCTAGTAACGTTTGATCCATGTTTCTTGCTAACCAGCCTATTGTTCGGGAATTCGAGTTGTTGACGTTATTTCTAACTACCGGCAGTTAATAATTTTTGAAGCTTTTTTTACTTCTGTACGATTAGCCCAACCAAATGTTTAATACTTATTGTTATAAGTGTCTCTGTAAGTGAATTTACCTAATTCTTAAGAGAAATCTGCAGAAAACAGCTGCGAGTAAGCGAAAAAAAAACGCAGATTATTCCGTTGTAATATAAAGTACCTACCTAACTTTTTGCTAAAATTCAGTTTGTAGAAATACTAATAACCTGATTTATTTTTAAGTAGTTAGTGAACGTCACACGAACACACAATAGATTTGACCTCGCGTCGTAAATTTTTGTATGGGCTGATGTGAGCCAACATGTGCGTACCTATACACAAAATGGTTATTCAATGTGTTTACAAGGTAAATTATAGAAATAAATTGGAACTTGTATCTATTTACAATTAAAACAATTGAGCTAAGTGCACACTGTTGCAAACAATCTACAGGAATCTAAAGTAAAAGGCTTTTCACATGGTCACTAATATTAATATTTATGATTGGACGGTAATTAAAAGAACAAAAGAAGAAAAAAATTGTGCAAAGGAATTTAATTAAGTAAATTCAAATAAAATTGAATAAAATGATATAAAATTAAATGAAAGAAATTATGCGTATTTAATGAAATGAAATGAAATGAAATGAAATGAAATGAAATGAAATGAAATGAAATGAAATGAAATGAAATGAAATGAAATGAAATGAAATGAAATTAAATTAAATTAAATTAAATTAAATTAAATTAAATTCAATTCAATTCAATTCAATTAAATTAAATTAAAATAATGCACATACATTTCATTAGACTGGCCAAATCACACATCATCTAGCCCCAAAGTAAGCAAAGCTTGTATGATTCACTTGATATTTCATTTATTTGCAGTGTATGGACAGATTGCATTGTTGTGCATAAATTTGATGTCATTGAGATCTTATTTACTTTTATGTATTATTGATCAATAATTCCAGAGCACCAAGCTACCAGTCTTAGATGGCTCGACTGTTTTGATGATTTCTCAGGACAACGTCTGTTAGCTCCGCTATTTTGTGTTCTATAGTAATTTGTATTGATATATCGTAGTTACAGACTATATTTTTATTATAACAATAGCACACAAACTTCGGTATAGGAAACCCCATAAGGTACAAAGGTAAAACAAAAAACAGATAGACTTAACTAGAATTAAATAAAAATAATTAGTGCCAAAAATGTAAATAATTAACTAAAAGGTATGTCAAAGTATGCTGCTGTGTGAGGGCATTGTCAAACTATACTAAATAATAATGTACAAGATTACAAAATACAGAGAAAATAATAATGAAATAATGTCAGATTTAAAATAATTTAAATTCACATGCAAATAAAGCAGGTACATAGGCATTGTCAAATAAACTCAAAAAAAAATTAAATAATGGAATAATTTTTAATACTAAATCAATAAAAAATAAATGGTACATATATACACAATTTGTTACTTCTAAGCACAATTAGACATATTATAGGGTTGGTTATAAAAGTGCTTTATAAAGCATTTAGAATAATTAAATGAATTGCTAATATATTTTGTACTATGCTCAATTATGGGGGCACTGTCAAAATAAACATATTTGCACAACATAAATATAATTTGAAGGCCAATGCAATAAATTAGTGAGCTATTTTAATTTGATCGAAACAGTTTTATTTTTGTGTAGTCAGCTTGGCCGAGCGATTTGTGTAAGGTTCAGTAGCCAATAAATACAACCATACGAAATAATTATCCAGGATTTACCCCACTCTGATTACTTTTTATATGGAAGTTGAGGCTAATAAACATACCTACTGGGTACTACTAGAATAAATGACGTACTTGGTGATACTCGCCTAGATCCACAGATAGATGCTCGATCTGTTACGGATGATGTACTTATATAGGTACCATTATCTTAGACTAAGTTATTAGTTTTAGTTAGTCTTAATTATTAAACATTTATGTGTCCTTATGACAAAAAAGTTGGTTTTAAGTAGGTACCTATGTTGAAAGTGATAATAAGAATTGAGAATAAAAAGAAAATAAAACTCAGTAAATTTTAATAAAACGAAAACAAAAATACGAAATAAATTCCGCATTATCGTTGACTTGGTCTATCGATCAGAGGAATACGAGGACAAAATTACTGGATTCGAAATAAAAATAGTTCCTCCCGCTAGTCGACCGTACACTTAGCGTATACTTTGGATATTGATAGCGGGTATAGCGAGTATGTGGCCGAGGTATACGGTAAGAGGAAAACATAAAATGCTTAATGAATTAGGTCCTTCCGCTGGCGGCCCACGGACTTGATGTATACTTTGGATATTAGCAGCGGGTATAGCGAGTATACATGTCGAGGTCCCTCGGTCAGAGGAAAACAGACTTGTGACTTCACTTTCTACGACTAACTTTTAATATAACTATACAGATATATTGATGCGTGTCCAGATGTTGGACTATAAAATAAATGAAAAATACTAATAAATAACTTTGAAAAATAAAATCAATGAAGGTACCTACATAATAATGTGCTTGATGGTTCTGTCACAGATTAGATAACGTGTTCTGTTTCCTTTAGATATAAGTAGTTTAATAAGAATTAAAATAAGAAACATTTACAAAATGTGTAGGTACTAACATAGTTGGTCTTGTGAACTACTTGTAAATTGTTCAACAGGTTGTCTTCTCATAAAATAATAGCATTATTATTAACATTCATCAATAAACTTGAAATTAGAAAATGTAATAAAACGTAAAAATTACATGCTTCGAGAACGAAGCATTTGTCAGAATGGCAGTGTAAGATATTGTAATTTATTTAATAATTAACATATAATATAACAAGTATATATAGTGGTAAACAATAAGGTTTCAAAAGATATTCAAAACTAAAATGTAACAGGCCTGATTTCCTACTTTTTTTCCCCGCTAAAATTCAAATTCTAGGACAAATCAGTTTCATTTTATAATTAAACTATTTCATATTGCATTATATTGAATATACTAGGTATCTTAAATGTTAATTTATATTTAAGAACATTTGTCATGGATATTATAGCATATTAGAAGATATTTCAATGTATTTAGTTGTGAAATGTTATAACAAACCATTTTTGCCGATGTTTGACGGAATGGCTCAAGGTATAACGACAGCCAACGGTTCGTTGAACTAAGGATATTTAAAAAAGATGGTGGGCTAGCTCTGACACTCTTTGATGGCCCTGTAAGCTGAAAGCATCTCTCATTATGGTAAGATATTTTACATTGTAGAACCTTTTTCTAGATATTGTGCCCTAGTTTGTTTTAGCATTGAAATTATTGAAGGTCAAGATTAAATTATAAGGTTATCTATTCTTTTATAATGTTTCTATTCATATGATCTAATGCTTTTGTTTTAATAACGAACATTGTAAGTATAATACACTTAATATGTGATTGTTATAAATGTGCTGGTGGTTTCTTTTTCACTTCTTCCACTAGTGGACAAAAGATTGAAGTGAAGAGAATTTCAATAACACTTTATTTCTTATTTGATAGTAATTGATGAGTAGACTTGTCTGTGTGTTTATCTTGTGAGCCTAAAGGAATAAAGTTATTGACTTCTGACTTCTGATTTCATTATTTCCAATTCCTAAATTGTGAGGTTGCATTGTAAGGTAGGTATTCCATGATTCTATCGAAATAAGATAATTTTATAGGTAGGTAAATGCCACGAATCTATCACACGCGTTGTTTCTATGGTTAACGTTTAAAGGTGATTTATATCCTATGGGAACTGATTTATGGGATAAAAAGTATGTTTGATTCCAGGATTAGAATTACCAGTATGCAAAATTTCAGCCCGATCCGTTCAGTAGTTTTTGCGTGAAGAGGTAACAAACATCCATCCATCCATACATCCATCCATCCAAACTTTCGCATTTATAATATAAGTGTGATGTGATTAGTGAGATAAAATGTTTATTGGACTACCTCGGGATAATCCTACGAATATTATAAATGCGAAAGTTTGTGAAAAGTGAATTTTTTGTTACCTAGGATCTCCAAACCTACTGCACAGGTCAAGATAAAATTTGGCATACACTTAGAACGTAGCCTAACTTAAACAATAGGCTACTTATTATACCGAAAATAAGACAGAAGCTAGTCTCTACACAATAAAATCAGCTAAATCGCTTAACCGATGGCGGAGATATCAAGTAACACACATACATAAAAATATATCGTGCAGACGAACTGAGAACCTCCTCCTCTTTTGAAGTCAGTTAAGAATAAGAAAGCTTAATTGGTTACCCTTTGAAATCAAAGTGCTCTATAATTTTGAAACAATTTGGTTCAAACGAGCCTATCCCGTTATAAAAAAATGATATGAAGGATGCGTAGATTGCTACCTGAGGCGCTTATAAAAGTTGTAATTACCTTTAGATAAAGGCCTAGTCTGGGATATTTCGGTCACGATAAACAAAAGTTGACCATCAAGCTTTAAATTAACAAGGACTTTTTACTCTACTTAAAACAAAAAATGAAAGAAAAAGAAAGAAAAAAAGAAAAACATTTTATTGGTTCACACATTAAAAAAAATACAAAATAATAATAAAACCCTTAAATATAAAAAGTATTAATTCTATGGGAACCAAAAAGGTCCTGCCTCAGCATCATGTTGCTCAACATTAATTTGAGCAACGCTGGTTTTCTGGCAGGACCTTTGGTGCGTGCGTGTCTAAACGGTTTACAGACAAATGAACACAAATACAATAACATAAATGCTCATCGTATTATCAGTAACTAGCTGCATTCTTACTACCCGTTGTCCTATTACCCGGTTTCCCGTAGGAATGAAGCATTTTCCCGTGGTAAACAGTAGCCTATGTTCATCAGTAATATCGTGATATAATAATACTAGAACTATAATAGAGCCCTCGCAAGTTCATTACCTCCTGGCGGCATGGCTTTCTAGCCTCCTGCATACCGCCAGGAGGTAAAGCGTAAAAAATACTGGCTGCTTATGGGAAAAACAAAATAAACGTCTTCGGGCTTCCATTTTTAACCCCCGACGCAAAAAAAGAGGGGTGTTATAAGTTTAACGCGTCTGTCTGTGTATCTGTGTATCTGTGTATCTGTCTGTGGTATCATAGCTCTCAAACGCATGAACCGATTTTCGTTTAGTTTTTTTTGGGTCATAGATAATTTTATCCCAAGTGTTCTTAGCCATGTTTCATAAAAATCTGCTTAGCCAATAAACGACGGCGGGTTTTTAAAATTTTTTATTTTGTCTTGTTCTCAGTATTTTTTCGTCACTTACTACCCGATGACAAATTTGTTGATGTCGATGTCGTAGATCCACACTTATAAGAATATGTAAACACTCTTGGTAAGATTACTAAGGACAATTATTTGTACTTAGTTTTCACATTATTTTGTACCTAGTGAAGTTAGTTTGACATGTAAGAAAATTTTCTTATGAATAAATAACTGAAAATATAATATATAAATAACTCGCCGCTCCTACTCATTTTACGCATATGTGACTAGTCCTTATGTTAGCACTATGGAAAAACGCTATGCTAATAATAAACTGTAGGTCAAACCCAATTGAAGTTATACCCTTAACGCAATACATCGTATAACTAATTTGCGCCGGGTCAAAATTTCGCATTAGTATGTCCGAGTAAATTGCATTTGCATCCAGAGTTAATTTATTGCGGTAAAGGGTTATTACTTACTATAACTAATATTTTATACGATTCCGTTCCTATAAGATGAAATTCTCTATTTGACCCACTAATGGCGTGATTTAAAATTGATCATCCACATTTCTATAGTTTTTATACTCCTAAGATTTTGGTGTATTCCAAAAACTGTCGCCCTAAGGCGGGACTTTAACCATTAGGGTTTCCCTTCTATACGAGTAAGTATATGAATGCTTTGCCGGTTTCGCTGCTAACTCAACCTGATCAGTCAGTCAGACAAATATATTTTGTAATTTTTTGACTCTTCTTACCTTCATAACGTCTATTGCCATTCAGTCATGAATGAATTATAAGAGTCATATGAGTTTTACATCCATTCCCAAAGACTACCTACTCCACCAGACACAAGATCCTGCAGACACAAGATACAGCTACCGTTACATCAATATTTGTCACCTGCTTGTCATAATTATTCCGTACAGTCAGATTATCACTTTCACTGCGATATCAATACCTCAATTTGCATAATCCTCAACCCGTGAAACCACTAACCAGGTAATTAAGAACATTATTACGAAATTTAAATACATTTCTTTCGCGTATAGAATATTCAAAATTTCGAAGGGCTTTTGGAAAAATGTAAATTGTCAGACGATAATCTGATGCTGATGGTTGTCTCGCTTGCACCTATTGAAAGTAGCATAAGTTGCAGTTCGCAAATTCCTGTTTGGCGCGTGGGAACGAAATGCGTCTGCGAGGTTCTCGGAACACGCGCTCGCGATTTATCAAATCGCTCATAATAAAGAGAAGGTAGATAAGGAAGGAAGTGGCAGGATATTACTTTGAAAGTTTCGTCGATGGGTTCTGTAAGGTGTTATCTGATAGCGGAAGCACGAACTCGCTCAATAAATGACATCAATTCTCATACAGCCTTAACAGACTAGCGATTTTTATTTATTTACTTAGGCATGCTATTCAGTTTTTCTCTTAAATTTGTAACAACCACGTTTTTACTTATTATACTACTTTTACATCACATATTTATACACTAATTTATCTTTGTAGTTATATCCCTACCTAAACTCCAGTTTGTTAAAATTTGTTACTCATTATTGATTATGTAAGCTATAGACTTGTAATGTGACGTCACCCAGAGGTTCAGACTGAAAACCAGCGTTGTTTCCGCCCTCAGGCGGTAGCGACATTAAGCTGAGGCTGGACCTGTTTAGCCACGCACTAGGGAAAGACCAATTTCATTCATCGACTCTACACGTAGGTATAGATCTTTTTTTTTTTAAATCTTTTATGATGTTTGTTTGTTTTATAGTCTCTATTGTTGTGTTTAGTATTACTTTTTCTGATTTTTCTGTTTTTTTTTGTTTTTACTTTCCCTCGGTGTTTTGTGTGCTAAATAAATCTATATTCTATTCTATTCTATTCGATTTGCGAGCGATTTTAAGGCTAATGCACAGCGAGCTCGCTGCGTGCCCGCGGCGTCGTCGTAGCTGTACCCTCGCCTCGCTTTGAAATCATAAATGGCACCTACGTACGCGTAGCACAGTGCATCCAAATGACTCAATTTTAATCTGCTCTGTTAGTTGTTTAAAACGACACATAAAAGCCGATTGTTTGATAATCTTTCGAGTAAATAGCTGCCTATTTTGCACGTATTGTTACCAGAGCGATAAAGTAAAGCCGTTTCTTTTCATCTCTTTGCTTGCGCGCGACCGTCAATCATCCAATTTTGGCGTAAATGCTCCATTCCCAAATTATTATTCTTTGCCCATTATTATGTTTACACTGTTTTCATTCTCGGAAACCTCACGCGTGTCCAAAGCTTGTTCGAAAGTACATTATTATCCATCCGATTTGTTATACTATGCAAATTTAATTCTTAAAGTAAACGAATAAGGGCCGATTTCAGGTTACCGATACGTTGTTGATAGGAATAAAATTTATGCGTTTTTGCGAGATGCTTTAATTGCTGTCTGCGGAAAATGGTTTTGTATCCGTTTCCTTTTGCGGAGTATGCTTATTGTTGTAGAGAGTCACAGGGTGAAGAGTAATTAGAAGCTTTCGAGAATGCAATGAATTGATTTTAATGATACCGAGTTGATTGTGAGCGTTGTGAATAGATTCGTTGAAACGATGTGTCGGTAATCGCTAAATCACTAGCTGTAGGAAAACATGAGGAACTGAAGTTTTATTGGATTTATTTAATAGCTTATTGTAATCACACGTACCTATTATGTCTATGTATTGTCTGTCTGAAGACAGGGCGCTATGGCGCTATGGGAGGCCTATGTCCAGCAGTGGACTAATATAGGTTGATGATGATGATGATTATGCCTGTGAGATGAATGTTTATTTTTTAACCCCCGACGCAAAAAGAGAGGGGTGTTATAAGTTTGACGTGTCCGTCTGTGTATCTGTGTATCTGTCTGTGGTATCGTAGCTCCCAAACGGATGAACCGATTTTCGTTTAGTTTTTTTTTGTCATAGATAATTTTATCCCGAGTAATCTTAGCATTTTTCATGAAATTCTGTTCAACCAATAAACGTCAGCGGGTTTTTAAAATTATTAATTTTGTCTTGTTTTATCGAAACTTTAACAAAGAAAGAAAAAAATTGATAAAAACAATTTAAAACTAAGATTTAATTGAAACAATTGATGTTTCTTATATTTTCACGCCAAAACGACTAGATGAATGGGGCTGAAATTTTATTCTGATAAATGTAAAACTAATAACATTTGGAGAAGCAAATATTGAGTTGCGTAAGGAAGGCCTTTTGATGATGAAAAAAGCATGCAAAACTACGGGCAACAGCTAGTAAGACCTACAAAAACCATCGAAAGAGTTTATCTCGAGAACTCTACAAAACTGTTAGGCCTCGCTCACTGGATACGAATTTGTATCGCACGTGAACTTCGTAAACGTATGAATACTGTTCGTACTAATTGAGTGTGCACAGTAAATACTTTTTTCTTCGTCGAATAAGTGCTTTCTCCGTTCAGTTGAATTCGCGTTCAACGGACGAAAGTGTGGTAAAATTCCAACAACCTCAGATTGTTTTCGGACGTCGTAGTAACTAAATGCGCCCTTTTTTGTGAAAAGGATGGCGTTCATAAGAGCGGGGCAGAACATACGTTTTTGGAACGGCAGCGTAAGCGCAAAAATTAAGTTTTTGCTTATTTACAAGAAAACCACACGGGTTTAGGAACCAAATAGTTAGTCATAACCGAATCAAAAATCATTTCAATAGACCGCAGGGTTCCGGAGATCTCGACCAAATTATGTACGAAACAGTGCCTGTTCGGGTAAACCGATCACGCAGCAGATATGCATTTAGCTGCGCTTGCAGTTGAATGCGTATTTGCTCGCGATTACCTAAATTGGCTCAGTTCGCATCGTCGTGGGTTCAAACCAATTCAACCATGCCGTACCATTCATACCATTTATACCATAAGTTGGCGGCAGTAGTTTAATTAACGCGTTACCCTTTACGCTATGCGCTCCTGGTAGCTCGGTAAATTTACCTACTTAATTTGTTTGCTTTCTAAATTTGTTTTTTTTTCTACGCTTTAAAATAATCTGTAGTTTGCTAATGTTGATCTGACTGAACACAATCTCTTGATCTCTATGTGGTGCGAAACGGCAACGAATTTTGGGTAGAAACGCCGAAAAAATATTTTTTTTTGATGTGGTTTGAAACGCTGACAGTTTTTGGTATGAAACGCCGAAAATGAATTTGTGGTGAGAACCTGCGGTGCGAAACACCGCTACACCTAAATAACGTGTGTCTTGAGAATATAGTCCGTACCATACCATTACCAGTGATTTTCCTTGACCACCGTGAATACACCACACCAAATCAAAGGTCACCAAGTCAAAACCAATCTCAAAGGTCAGTTTGGGGATCAACCAGCACCATCTACCACAACCCCCAACCATAACCCTTTTCAGTGCCCTTTCATGTTTTTGACGTGACAACGTCTTATAATTCGATAGAGCCGGCTGCACGCACGAAAAAACATGACGTCATGCGGCGTTACCTCGTCATGCGGCGTTACCTCGCTCTGAGGCGTTCCATGTAAGGCTTGAAGTGCAAGCGAGAGCGCTCGACATCCGTCTCTCTCCTACTTAAGTGAGCGATGCGTCTGCGTTGTCACGTTCAACTATGAGGTTTGAGATATTTATTTTTTCTCTTAAGAATTTACAAATTCACTTAAAGAGAAACTATAACTAAATTAATCAAAGTAAGTCGGCCTTTCAGCTATACAAATATAGGTAAATAGTAAAGGTAAGGTATTACAATGGTATATGAGTTAATACCTACTTCGGTTGTTAGGTCGAAGTAGTACTTAGTTGATTTTTTAACAAATTTCTAGATATGTGGGTAGCGCTAAATAATTTTACCAACATAGCATCGTGTCACGCTAGTCGGCAAACGATCCGATTGAAACAATAGAAGTCTTGTTAGGGCTGTGTTCCAGTGGGTTAGTAGATAACTATTTTAGTTAAAGAGTTGTTTAAGTAGGAAGGTAAGATTGGATTTCTTTATGAAAAATCCTTTAAAATGTGTGTTTTATGCAATCTTTTAAATGTGGTCATTGAATCGAGTTCCCTGATGTCTTTTGGTATTTTATTATACAATTGCGCTCCCTCGTAAACCATACTTTTTTCCCAGATGTTGTTCTAGTTGTTCTAAGAATAAGGTTGTTGGCTTGTCTTGTCATTCGTTTTTGAACATTTTTCCTTTTTGTAAATACTATTTGAGAGTGAATGTCTTTAGTAAGTATCTTTCTTATTAATAAACATGTATTGTATTTGTATATCTGATGTAGATTCATTAGTTTAGTTTGTTTATAAATAATAGTAGTAGATTCTAAATAATTGTATCCGAATAAAGTTTTAATTAATTTATTTTGTGTAGTTTGTAAGGTTTTTATATTAGTTTTCGCAGCCGTGCCCCAAATTTCAATCAGGTAGTCAAGATGAGGTTTAACCAGAGAATTATAAATGGTGTATCGTACGCGCCTAGGTAGGCATCGCACAATGCCACGCATCGAACCTGTAAGCGCTGATAGTTTGTTTCGAATAGTTTCCATATGAGGTTTCCATGAGAGTTGGCTGTACTATCGTCAGTAAACCGACTTTACAGACAACCAATTTTTTTATCGTAATTTTTTTCCTCAATCATCTTTTCACTTTCAAGGAACCAAAAAAAAATGTAGGTAGAATTTAATGTAATTTGAGTTTTTTACCACGGAGATCCCGTGAGTACTGAGATAAAGGCCTAGATTGACAACCAAACCCATTAGGTTTGCGTCTTGCTAGCTTATTAATAAGGTATTAAGATATTAAGTGGTATTAAATTTGCCTTTAAGTACTCGTTAAATCGAGTGGTTGGTTCTCTATCTAAAGCTAAGGTGACAAATCTTACAACGAGGCATTAACTACACATAAACCTTCGTTACCTAGGTACTTCATAAATTACAAGGTGGTCACAATAACGTAACCAATTCGCGAGTTGGTGCGAGATCTTGTTATATTTCACTTGACCTGTGAGAGTTGTTTCAAGAATTCCGGCAAAGAATTACTTTATGTACTTACCTACAACAATTTCTTCAAAGTAAAAATAAGTCATAAAATTCAATTTAAGAAATAAGTATACTAATATTCTAAACGCAAAAGTTTGTAAGTATGGATGGATGGATGGATGTTTATTACTCTTTTACGTAAAAACTACCGAACGGATCGGGCTGAAATTTTGCAAACAGGTAACTGTAATCCTGGAATCAAACATAGGCTACTTTTATCCCGTAAATCAGTTCCCGAGGGATAGAAATCACCTTTAAACGTTTCCATAGAAACAACGCGTGCGAAGTATATAAATATGTATCTATAGTTGAGGTATAGGTTGAGGATTAATGACTCTTTTTTTCCAGACGAGAACGAAAGCGGGGGAGCTATGGCCGACGGAGAGGCCAGACGGCATGCCAGTCATACAGTCGCTAGAAGTAATGTGTGGGAAGGACCATATGGATGTGCATCTCACCTTCTCTCACCCATTCGAAGGCATCGTCTCTTCAAAAGGTACGTTTAATTTTTTTTACGCATAAATAATGTTAAGGTAACCAATTTTATTGTAAACTAGCTTCTGACCGCTGATTCGCTAGCGTATTTTCGGTATAAATCTATACTTATAATAAAACTGTAACAGGTCCAATTCTGTACATTGAAGATATTTTAAATTTTTTTTTTGGAGGGCACTCTATTATCGATACTGAAGCCAAAACTGTAATTTTTTTCATTCATGTCTGTCTGTCTGTCTGTTTCTTAAACGCGCATCACGCCGAAACTACTGAAGGCATTGACATGAAACTCGGCATGATTTTAGGTCATACTACGAGGAAGGACATAGGATACTTTTTATCCCGGAATTCAGTCAGGTTCCCCTGGGAGAGAGGATGAAAGTAAAATTCTTTAACAGCTCATCACGACGGAACTGCTGAATGAGTTGGACTGAAACTTGGTATGATTTGAGTTCATACTACAAGGAAGGACATGGGATACATTTATCCTGGAATTCGGTAAGGTTCCCCTGGGAGAGAGGATGAAAGTAAAATTCTTTAATCGCGCATCACGACGGAACTACTGAATGAATTCGAATGGAAGTCGGCACGATAGAAGTTCATACTACGAGGAGAGATATATTTTATCCTGGAATTCAGTAAGGTTCCCCTGGGAGAAGGGATTGAAGTCAAACTCCTTCACCTCGCATCACGCCGAAACTGCTGAATGAGTTGGACTGAAATGGTACGATTTGATTTCATTCATACTACAAGGAAGGGCATGGGATACATTTTATCCTGGAATTGAGTGAGGTTCCCCCGGGAGAGAGGATGAAAGTAAAATCCTTTAATCGCGCATCACGACGGAACTACTGAATGAATTCGAATGGAACTCGGCATAATTTGAGTTCCTACTACGGGGAAAGATAGGTAGGTACATTTTATGCCGGAATTTAGTAAGGTTCTCCGTGGAGAGAGGATAAAAGTCATATTCCTGGGCCGCGCATCACGCCAAAAGTACAGTATGAATTCAAATGAACAATATTTTTTATCCCGCAATCAGTACGGTTCCCTTAGGTTAGGAGAGTGGATGAAAGTAAAAATATGCTACTAAATGAATTCAAATGAAACTATGCATGATTTGATCTCATACTACGAGGAAAAACATAGGATACATTTTATCTGGGACAGTAGGCACGGTTCTCTCGGGAGAGGGGATAAAAGTCAAAATGTGTAAGTACTTAGTTGTAATTCATTAACGCGTCGTCCGATTTCATGCATTCTTTTGGAACAAAGTTCCTTATTGCGCGTTGTGAAACGGAAAAAATTGTAACGAAAATTGGAGCGACACTTTTTGCCACAGAACAAATATATTGCCACAGAACAAATATATTCTAACATTTGATGGAAAGTAAACACAACATTAAGTCAGTGTTAAAGTGTAGAACTGTCACTGTAGCATTTATGATAGGCAGCTGTCATCGCGAATGACATTAGGTTTGCACAAAAAATTGGTTGTCTGTAAAGTCGGTTTACTGACGATAGTTGAACGTGACAACGTCTTAAGAAAATACTGATGGAATGGTAGCATTTGATACTCGATCAAAACATGTAAATGTACTATAGTATAGCAGCTGTCCACGCAGACGCATCGCTCACTCAAGTAGGAGAGAGACGGATGTCGAGCGCTCTCGCTTGCACTTCAAGCCTTACATGGAACGCCTCAGAGCGAGGTAACGCCGCGTGACGTCATAGCGAGGTAACGCCGCATGACGTCATGTTTTTTCGTGCGTGCAGCCGGCTCTATCGAATTATAAGACGTTGTCACGTCAAAATTAGAATCGCTCTCCGAACAATCGTGTGTTCCGCTCTCTCGCGCAACGTGTCATTGGAGTGAGCGGGACATATATGCGACGACCGCAGCCGAGTTGAGCCGACACATTTTGACGAAGACAACCGAGGAGAACCAAAGCGACGACGACCGCAGCCGAGTTGAGCCGAGGTGGGCTTCGATTCGAACAATCGTGTGTTAGGATAGTAGGATAGGATAGTAGGATAGGATAGTAGGATAGGATAGTAAGATAGGATAGTGGGATAGGATAGTAGGATAGGATAGTAGGATAGGATAGTAGGATAGGATAGTAGGATAGGACAGTGGGATAGGGCAGTAGGATAGGACAGTAGGATAGGACAGTAGGATAGGATAGTAGGATAGGATAGTAGGATAGGATAGTAGGATAGGATAGTAGGATAGGATAGTAGGATAGGATAGTAGGATAGGATAGTAGGATAGGATAGTAGGATAGGATAGTAGGAAAGGATAGTAGGATAGGATAGTAGGATAGGATAGTAGGATAGGATAGTAGGATAGGATAGTAGAATAGGATAGTAGTTGTAACGACATATTTCGAGAACCGAAGCGACGACCGCAGCCGAGTTGAGCCGAGGTGCGCTTCGATTCGAACAATCATGTGTTCCGCTCGCTCGCGCAACGAGTCATTGGATTGGAGTGAGCGGGATATATCAGTTTTCTGCGGCCTCACTGAAGATGACGCGAGGACGCGCGATTAATCGAAAGGAACTTCGTTCCATCCGGGTGTCCCTTGACACCTCTCAAGTTTTTTTTGTTAGAAACAGTGTTGCAATATCGAATTTGACTAAATCAGTAGAAAATCGAGTAGAAAATAGGTAGATTGATGAAATAATCTGTAGATTGAAGAAAAAATCAGTACTTAGATAAAGGGTAGGTTAGTTTCTATCTATTTATTTTTTGAAGACGCCACCCATTAGTTAGGTAGAACCTAACTAATGGGTGCGTCAATGCCTATTTCAGGCAAAGTAAAATGTACAAATGGTCCATGCAATCTTCATGAACATGATATTTGGTGGTTTAGCTGGTCCAGTTAACTGTACCACCGAAGTTTGGTGGGAATAGTGCTCTAATTAAACTAACTGGACCGCAGAACATTTTCTTTTACCTTGATACTCAATCAACTGTACCTATCTACTATCGAAAAAAAATTAAGTCAAATGGATCAAGAGCCCAATTCTACAATACAATTGCTTCACTATGACAATGGAATCGTCGCAGAATTATGACGTAGAATTTCTAGATTAATAAAACTCCAGATAGTACGTGCGAGATAAATTAATGGTTTCAAACCGGTCGCGCGTCTCTCCATCTGCATTCATTTTAATTTCTTTCATCTAAGGCAGAATACCAAAACGTGTCATTCTGTGATGATACCCCTATCATAGTGAAGCGATTAGTTTAGCAGAACAGGGCCCCAGCTGAACGGAACCATGAGTAAGAAGTGAAACGAATATGACACTTCTTAACACTGACGCTGGCCGAGTCGTAGCTAAAAGACGTGTGGATAAAGAATGCGATTGAAGATGACAACATGCTATCCCCAGACCCTACCCGATTTATACACAATTTAACAAGGATCCAAATATAGATGCTTTTATTAAAAGTGTAATAGGTCCAATTCTGCGCATCGAAGTTTTTTTGCACGGCGGCGTTTCATATTTTGAGAGAAACTGTGGTTAACTATGAACTTAATTAGTCGGCAGGAATGGCAATCGCGAACGAAGTCGCGGGTACAGCTAGTAAATAAATAAAATAAATAATGCTGGACAAAATCACACAGCATTATCTAGCCCCAAGGTAAGCAGAGCTTGTGTTATGGGTACTAGATAAAAGATATACATAATAATATAAGAGTACATAGATAGATATTTTTTATTTTACATAGAAAACGACCAGAACACCCTGAACAAATATCTGTAGATCGTACAAATATTTGTCCCGAGGCAGGAATCGAACCCGCAACCTCCTGCGTCGCAGGCGGACCTTCGCCCACCGCGCCACAGAGGTCGTCATAATAAATAGCTTATTGTCTAAGTCAGGCTATTCTCTAAACGTACACCGAATTTCATCTTGGTCTGTTTACTAATTTTAGCAATCCCAGGTAACTTAAATTCAGATTTATCATACTTTCGGCTTAGACGATCGCCTCGCGGTTTCACCTGCGTAGTTCCCGTTATCGTGGGAATTTCGGGATAAAATATAGCCTATGTATTTCCCTGATACACTCCCCAATTGAAACAATTGAGCTAACTGCAGACTGTTGCAAACAATCTATAGGTAGCTCAACTGATCCATATCTACCAGTCGGAAATGTCCCCAAGACGCTGGCTGCATTGCCCCGCTGGCTGTATGGCTGCTGATGCGCTGCGATACTCACCAGCTCTCGGGTCGCGCGTCGTTTCGAACAGACTCTCAGATAATTTTTATAAAACCCTTAAGGTTCTTAACGTTAAAATTAATGAAAAAGTTTTACCTAAAAATTCTTTTATTTTCACAAAAAAACAAAAACAAGCCTTTAATTTAGCTCTTGATATTTCGAAAACGCGTTAAAAACAATAGGACTCGTACATGCAATCTTCGGATTGGACATTTGAAACCCGACGTCATAACCATTGAGCCACCCGGTCTCATCCGAGGAGAGTTGAATTTTAGGGTGGGTTGCGCGCGCATGAAGGTGCCGGTTGCGTTGGCAATCTCTACTGTTAATTTAGTCGATAGTGAGGTAGCGGGCTAAGAGGTTTAAGAACAGAGCTCATATGTAAGTAAGTACAGCTAGCTTCAGCTCGCCCCTTCGCACGCGTTTTGACGGGGAAAAAGATAGCCAACATGGCTATCTTTTTGTGTGACTTGTGATATTTGACTTGGCCAAAATTTCAGATCGGCAAACATTTTCGTACTTAAAATTAAAAAAAAATTGTTTATTTCTATGGTCAAAGTTATATAAACGACAATGAAGATGTGACGAATAATTACAAAACTAAGACGTGACTTATTAGAACTAAATGTACATATGACTGATTGAAACAAATTTTAATACTTTTTGCGTTGTGACCAATTAGAAAACTTTTTTGCTGTGACGAATTGTTGCCTAAATCGAAACTACATACTGGATGGTCCAAACACTGACGTCCAAAAAAAAAAATTTAGATGCCTCACATCCGGGGCTATCCGAATATGTATGTTGGCCGATTTTTTGTAGTTTTCGAGTAATTAATTATTAAAGATTTTTTCTAGAATTTTCGGGCCGAGCAGTTTAACATCATCATTTTTTTTGGACGTCAGTGTTTGGACCACCCTGTATATGCAAAAAATTCATCCCGATCAGATACAGTAGAATCTTTGGTTTTAGAGGAGATTTATTACTAAAATCAACATTATGTTGATTTTAGTAATAAATCTCAAAATTGTAGGTACAGTTTTGGAGTCTTCGTTAGACTCCTAAACTACAATTGATTCAAAGTTTCTTATAGAAAAGATTCATAGCAAATGGCGTACAATGTACGCTAAACTTCATAATTATCTGCTATTTAAATTTCTTGTAGAACCTAGAAATCAGTATGAACCCGATTTTTTTCACGCGTGACCAACTTTAAGTTGTTTTGGCGTGAAGAGGTAACAAACATCCATCCAAACTTTCTGAAATAGCTCTTTAATAATGTATTATGTTGAGTTTACTACTGCACTTATTTAAACGTAATGTGAGAATGAACTTTTCTCATGCATGCATGACAAGGAAGGTTTTGAGTTTTTATGTTTATTTTTTACTGTGGTATCTTTTGTTGTGCCTAGTAGTTCAAAGCAATTATTGTCTATTCTATGCTTACATTTTTAGGTCAAAAGTAATTATTTAATCTGAATTGTACTGGTTTTGTATTTTATACAGAGTTCTAAAAATAATTTTTATTATTTTTAGAACTCTGTATAAAATAATACCGAACCATTAACAAAATTCTCTTGCTTTTGCAAGAGAATTTTGTTAATGGTTCGGTTCAAACAAAAACTCAACGAGCCTTAAAAATTGCCCGACACATTTTTCGATCGTAAAATAGAGCGGCAACATTTTTAGGCTATTTTTATTTTGCCTAGTTCATCCCACTGCTGGTCTTAGGCCTCCCCCAATAGTTTATTATTGAAATAATATTTCAAAACACATCATCATTAAGCGAGTATTTCGAAAATATAAAAAAAAGACAAAAGTAAGAAAACAAAATATTATTTCGACCGTGACAGGACTCGAACCTGCAATCTTCGGATCCGAAGTCCGACGCCTTATCCATTAGGCCACACGGTCGTACAGGAGAAGCCTCTAAATAGAGCATCCAGTTTTTCAGGAATTCAGTGGAATGAAAATAACGACAATTCTTAGGTTATATTCCAATGAAATACTTCATTGGAATATAACGTAAGAATTACTAACTATTCATAATGTGTGAATAGCTTTTGTTCAAAGTTATTCTGACTGGACTTCTTATTTCTTTTCAAACTAGAACAAGATAGTTATTATACATATGAAAAAAAATAGTTTTTTGGTGGTATGCTGTGTCTCTTTGTCTCGCCAATAAATTGCAAAATACCCGTAATGTGCAATTTGATTTGATCCCTTACATTCTTCTAGTCGACAATCGATATGACGCGACAACCGATGCGGCGCGGCGTGCGAAGTTCCGCCTGCGACGCAGGTTGCGGGTTTGATTCCCGCCTTGTGACAAATTAGTACGATCTACAAATGTTTGTTCCGGGTGTTCTTGGTATTTTCAATGTATAACAAAAATATCTATGTGTCTAATGTATTGTATTAAGTATATCAGTCATCATACCCATAAAACAATCTCTGTTTAGCTTGGGGCTAGGTGATACTGTGTGTCCGAAGGCGCCCAATTGGCGGTTAAGGTCCCCAAGGTGGTCGTGGCGCGTCATGTGTTTCTGTCGCGTCGCGAAGAGGGGGTGCTGCACACCCCCAGTGAGGGGCCCGATATCGGGCAGCCGCGGTGGGTTCGTGGATGAGTAAGCGTCCCCACGTTCCTACCACAAGCGGCAGAGGCGGAAGCACCCTGAGGGTTTTAGTGGTGTTAAAGTCCCACATCATCGTACTGTCTCCCCGTGGCAGTACGATATGCGTGCGCATTTCCCTCAGGATAAAAAAAAGGTGATACTGTGTGGATTGTCCAGCATTTTATTTATTTATTTATTACTAGACGATCGTCTCGCGGTTTCAACCGCGTAGTTCCCGTTCCCGTGGGAATTCCGGGATAAAATATAGCCTAGCTTCCTAACGGTGAAAGAATTTTTCAAATCGGTCCAGTAGTTTCGGAGCCTATTCAATACAAACAAACAATCAAATCTTTCCTCTTTATAATATTAGTACTTATAGATAATTTTTTGTAAAATTATAGAGTAGGAAACTAAATTAGGAACTTTTTTATACGTTATTACCTTACAGAGCTGTTAAATGTCCGCTCCGTCTTCCGCTCCGCTCCACCAAAATCTCAGCCTTAGACACATCTTTCCTCAATCAAAAGTTCTCTATAACACATGTGCCAGTAACTCACTTAGAAACATTCAGAGCGCTTCTAATTGTGCAGTAATTGGCCAGGGTTTCACTAACAATTATGACGGATACAGCATTAATACTGACATGGCCCAGTTATCTACGGTTATAACCGTTGATTTTTAAAGTTTCTTACGGAGGAAAATGGGAAAAGAAAGTGTAGGGAATCAATTTGGTCTACGGATCTGACAAGCACGGTAGGGGAAACCAGCAAAGTTGGTACTAAGCTCTACAAAATATTTTTCAGAAAAAAGAGCGAATTGTTAGGTACTAAGTTTTACTGTAGGTATGTCTTAAGGGCATCGATCAAAAATTTCCGGCCGGCGGGGGAGGCCGCCTACTTGATCGATGCTTAAGGGTCTGGTATATCTTCCCATACTGGCCCAGCTTAAAAAACACATTGTATCATCATCAGCTAATTAGTCCATCATCAGCTAATAAGCCCACTGCCGCTGCACAATCTTCAGTTTGCCGCATCCAGCATCTGCCTGCAGTCTTTCGCAGATCGTCATCCCACCTGGCCGGAGAGCGTCCAACACTACGTTTGCTAAGTCGCGGTCTCTGTAACAAGTTTGCCCCAGCGTTTGTCGGTTCTACGCGAGATATGGCCGGCCCACTGCCACTTCATCTTGCTAATTCTTTGAGCTATGACAAACACACTGTATATCTGTCTGATAAAAGTTAGCCCCAATGTGAACCTACACATATCTTCACCACTAGCCTTTGTATCCATACAGCTTGGCATCACACTAATATTATAAATGCAAAGTTTGGATGCTTAGATGGATGAACGTTTGGATGGATGGATGTTTGTTACTTCTTCACGCCAAAACTACTTAACTTACAAAATTTCATAAATACATAGGGCTGAAATTTTGAATTGCATGCATGTCTACTTTTTATCCCATAAATCAGTTCCCATAGGATTAAAACAACATAAACGTTTCGCGAAACCAGTAGACCATAAATATTTGTGCTATTCGCCTGGGTCCTGCACTGGTATCAGTCCGATGCAGCTTACTTAGTTTCAAATTCTAAACTTAATCCCTCTCATACAAAAAACTAATAAAGGTTGCCGCAGATCAGGGGCGCAACGCTAACGCACAGCACCAAAATGTGCATTAAAATAGGGGCTTTGACCCTGACCCTGTAACATTTAGATGTATTTCCTATTGACGGCATCAGATTCAGATGCCGTCAATCGAGCGCGAGCTGTAATGTCATCTGATGATGACATACAGCTAGGCCTCCCGTAATGAGCGCCGTACCCTTAAACCTTTTGATGTCATGGAAACCCTACATAAATGATATGGCCAAACGTTGATGGAAATATCATTAAACGTTGATGCTTAAACGATATAGTCAGTTTTAGCTGGCCATGTCATGAAATTCTACCATTTCATGAAATGGTCGGTCACATCATGAAGTGATCAATTCTAGGATATGGCCACGACATATCTACTGATAACAAGGTTAATCTTTTCTTTACATGCACCTTTTTGAACGGTGCGGTAGTGGCATTGGATTAATGTGCGTAGAGCTTAAAGTACTGTAGAAATTGAGTTGTAACGTACAAATGAAACTAATAATATCTCGAGCATTCCTCACTCCTCGACGCTCGGCTTAACACTCGCGTGACAAAATGCCGAGTGCTTATTAGCATTTCACGATAATGCTTTACGGTCTTCTATATTGTAGGAAATAAGTGCATAGAATTACCACTGTTATTCTCTAGTTGTAAAAGCTGGGATTCATGTAACACTGTAATCAGTACGTACTTTCAAAATGAGAGTTAAAATACTATCGCAATAATTCAAAAGCTGCTTTCTGACTTGACATTTGTTAAAATGCATCATCATCGCTACTCACAGACGCAACTCTCTCTGTTCTTGCTATTCGCTTTAAATTCCACGTTTGTCAGAAGGCAAAATAGTCTGTCAAAGTCTGACTTAGGCTCGGAGCGCACTATTTAATAGTTTTGGATTTCTGGCAAAATGTAGAGTCGGAAGTACGTGAAAGAAGAACATCCCCCGAAACGTACTGCGCTAGTGTATTGGAATACCGGTACCGATGTTACGTTACGGGGCGTAATGTACCATGCAACGTTACGTCGTGTGCTCAAATCCGTCTCGTTGCTCGTTGCGAGCGCCTTCTTTCCCCGTACTGACTGCACGAACGCTCGTTGTGTAACACATTACATTACGCCCTGTAACACCGTTCAGTACTTTCTTAAAGATAAACCTTACGACACCAAAAAATGGTTTGAATACAGCATCACACAGTAAAACAAATCAACTATCATATTCCGAACCTTTTGCTAACAGCAGCGCCTAAATCAAAATCAAAAACTCTTTATTTCCATAAATACAATAAATGTACACTTAGAAAAGGTCAAATTATAAAACTAAACACTGACACGGAAATAAAGTGTCAAATCCTATGTTTGATTCAGTTATGTAGTACCCACAACACAAGTTCTGCTTAGTTTTAGGCTAGAACATAATGTGTGAATAGTCCAGCATTCTTTATTATAAATAATCTTTATCGGGCTTTTATCGCGTACCATAATTATATTATTATTTTTTCTATCGTATAGTGTGTCGAGCTTGGACATTTCTGATTCTGAAGACGAATTGAGAGTTGACGGCAGTATCCACGATTACGCTCGTGGATACTGCCGTCAACTCTCGGCTGTAACTCCGAGTCTTAAGTAATAAGTAGCCTATTATCTAAGATAGGCTTTGCTCTAAACCTACGCCAAATTTCAACTTGCTCTGTTCAGTAGTTTTGGAGATCCTAGGTAACAAAAATTGAGATTTCACAAACTTTCGGCTTTATAATATTAGTAGGATAGGATCATGGTAGGATTATTGGAAGAACCAAGGGAGATCCATTGTAACAATGAACTATTATTTTCAGGCCAGCACGGTGATCCGAGATGTGTCTACGTGCCGCCATCTACCGGCCAGAGCTACTTCTCATTCAGGATCGCGTACGCAAAGTGCGGTACTAAACCTGGTAAGTTTTATGTTTGTTATGTTATTTTTACTTTATTGTCATCAATTCTCGATGAATTGAATCATAGTAATGATAATAAAGCCGGTGAATAAAAATATGCGGTAGCTCTGTGGTGCCGGCTTAGAATTTGCACCACCCCTAACTCTTCCCGCGGGTGTCGTAAGAGGCGACTAAGGGATATATATAAGGGCAGCAGCGCCCCAAGCAGAACAATTCTATGACCGAACTGCGATCCCCAACCCGCATGCCCAGGGGATTATCAAAATCAAAAATCAAAATCAAAAACTCTTTATTTCCATAAATACAATAAATGTACACTTAGAAAAGGTCAAAATATAAAACTAAACACTGACACGGAAATAAAGTGATATTTTTTATTTCTGTCGCTTCGGTATGTAGACTAAAGTAAAGAAGCGACGAAGAAACCTTTAGCCTGTTAGTTGTTATTTTTCGAGTTGGAGCAAAACCCGTCCCAAGCATTTTTGTCCTCTAGATAATCTGATATTTTATAGTAAGCCTTTTTGCACAGCAAGGTTTTAACAATTTGTTTGAATTGTTAAAACCTTGTAGCTAAAACCTTATAGGCATTACCTCCATGAGATAAAAGCCGACAAGGCGCTTATCAGGGAGAGGCCTGCGTTCAGCAGTGGACCAATACAGGCTGTTGAAGTGAGATTGAAGTTACTTATTGTCTTAAATTCTTGATGAATTTAATCATAGTAATGATAATAAAGCCGCAGTAAAGTGCAGTCGCGGTGTGAGAATGGCCCACTACAACAGTCAAGAGGCGACTAGAAGAACCTACAAGAAGGGCAGCAGTTCTCTTCTGTGAATCACCAATCAGCTTGCCAAGCGTGGTGATTATGACAAATACTTCTTCTTTGGGGGGGTTGAGTGGTGTTCGAAATGATAATAAAGGGGCTTCTTATGAGTCCAAACAAAAGTTACCATTATGGCCAAAAGTATTGGCAGTAACTAAGAATTTTTGGCTGAACAAAGTGAACACCAGCGTTGACAGAACTGATTTCTGAGGTTTGTTTATTCTTTGCTTTTCACAATGATTACATTTTAATTTTAATTTTCTTTATTCAGGATAATAAACAATTGTTCAATGCAGGCTTATTGTAATAGTGTGCTTATTCTATGTGTTTTTAAGTGTACCACCAATCACATTATCCACAGATTACATGTCTTATCTAACAGAAATGCTTGACCAGGTCATAAATGTTGCGAGATATAATGTCCTGTTGACATTAGTTTTTCTGGCCTATATTTATGGCCCGGAAAAAATACATTTTAGATTCTATCTTCAAAGCAAAAAGTTCATTTCAGCTTTACTTTTCCGTCAGAGCGCTAAATCGCTAACAGCTGTTATTCTGCGTTGAAATAGAGGGCATCTCTTTCTACATTATGAAAACTGAACGAGACTTCAGACCTAGTTAGTGCACTAACACTCTAAAGGTGTATTCTGGCCTTCATCATCATCATCATCATCATCAGCCTATATTAGTCCACTGCTGGACATAGGCCTCCCCTAATGAGCGCCATAGCGCCCTGGCCTTAAATCGCCCTAATAAGTGGGAATTACTTTATTCAACTAGCGCAAGAAATTTTTCGCATCTTATACAAGTTGTTAAAGCTGAACGCGCACCTGTCCGCGCAGCAGGAGCCGCATGCGCCGTACTCATCGCATTTGATAAATCTCTGTATGAAATAGTATGTAACATCACGCACCTATCTGCGGCAAACGATCCGCATTTTCGTTAAATCCTGTAGGTAGACAAATTCCATAAAAAAAAATTGGTTGTCTGTAAAGTCGGTTTACTGACGATAGTTGAACGTGACAACGCAGACGCATCGCTCACTCAAGTAGGAGAGTCGGATGTCGAGCGCTCTCGCTTGCACTTCAAGCCTTACATGGAACGCCTCAGAGCGAGGTAACGCCGCATGACGTCATGTTTTTTCGTGCGTGCAGCCGACTCTATCGAATTATAAGACGTTGTCACGTCAAAAATTCGGCGCGTGCGATGACAACGGCGCGCGGCGAGTGCGGCGTGGACAGGTGCGCGGTCACCTTTAGGACCCTGTAGTTCCCACAAATTATCACCATCGGCACTCATAGAATCACTAAAGGTAGAACTTGCAAGCCATAAACCTTCTATAAGTGTTCTTTTATCTCAGAACCAGCTTTAGCAATAAAATTAAATTTGTTTCACTGAAACTGCTGTGAACTTTTGTGGCAGATTCAATAAAATTTACCTTTTATAGCAGTTTTATTGCCAGAGTTATGTTATGTTATGATGCATTCGTCAACAACAATGAAGAGGTGTCATAAAAAGAAAATCGCTAACTAAGAGCCTGCTTATCGGCCCTGAGATCAGTCGATACCGATATTAAGGTTCCAGTAAGGTTTGCTGGAAGAAAACTCTTTTTAGGGTTAAGCTCGCCTTTTCCATTATGTTTTCCTGGTAAATGTTCTAGTTGTACCAATTTTGTGCAATAAATAATTATGAATTGATATCTGTGGGATGAAAAGTTACGTGTTGCACTCGAGTGCAAAGATTTTATACCTCGTGCTCTTTTGATTCCCTCGCTGACGCTCAGGATTCTAATTTTTGAATCACTCGCTACGGTCGTGATTTAATTTTAGAATCCTTCGCTTGCTCGGTCATCAAAATTGAGCACGCGGTTAAATAGCAACTTTGCACTCTTGTATAACAAATAACTATTAAAAGCTTATGAGATCTGTGGGGTGAGTATTTGACGTTAGTAACGAAACGTGAATCGTGACGTTTCCTTTTTGTATGAGGATTTGTGTAGTTCCCCGTCCGCACGATAGAGGCGCTGTACCAAATAAGGTATTACACCCATTTTTGAAAAGTGTCTCAATTAGATTCTATAGTGCTAATGAACCACTAAAATATTCACGAAATTTTTATTCAAATCTTAGGACTGACATCCTGTGCATCATCGTTAGATTAGAGAAGTAGGTATAGATAAACTTTCACCTCTTGTTAGATCTCCTGTATTAAAATAATAAGTGCATTGACTTTGTGGTGATGGTACAGCGGTAAATAAAAATACCACAGTACCATCAATGGTGGTAATTTTTTTATATATATATATACTCATAACAATTAAATGAAATGTTATAATTGATGATATCTACACTCACCTGACGATCGTGACGTGACACAATCCCTCTGGCCTTCACTGAAAATCAGCGCTGGGTGGACACATCAGTGTGCATCCAGCACCACGCCGAGTGAAGGGCCATATTTGCCTTTAACGCTGCTACGCACAAAACAAATCTTTTTCTTTTTGTAACTATTTGGTAGTCTTAAGGTTAATTGTGTATAGTAGTTTAAAGGTAAATAAAAATATTTTCTTTCTTTCTTTCTTGGTACTATCTAATGGTACCACGGTGAACGAACGCCATAATAATGCATTTAAATTTTTAATTTTCAAATTTCGCGCGTAATTTGACGAAAACGCTGGACGCAGTGGACGCCATATTGCTCTGTGGTCATGACGTCAGTTGGCTGTGTAAACAAATGCAGTGATATTTTGTATGTTATAGATTAAAGGTACGCTGATAAGTTGACAGTTGACACTTCTAAGTTTACATAGCCGTGTGACGTAACAACATGGCGACTACCATTTAATAGTGGTAGAAAACAGATTAAATGAACTGAGACCTTTAATTGAATTTTAAAATTCAGTTTGCTATTTTATGAACTAAAACTAACATTTCCCGACTGCTTTTTGCCTAAGCTATCTCAATAATATAATTTTGGGTTTTTCTCATATACAGTAAATTACCCTATTGTAAAGAAAAAAATTGATTGTCTGTAAAGTCGGTTTACTGACGATAGTTGAACGTGACAACGTCTTAAGAAAATACTGATGGAATGGTAGCATTTGATACTCGATCAAAACATGTAAATGTACTATAGTATAGCAGCTGTCCACGCAGACGCATCGCTCACTCAAGTAGGAGAGAGACGGATGTCGAGCGCTCTCGCTTGCACTTCAAGCCTTAAATGGAACGCCTCAGAGCGAGGTAACGCCGCATGAGGTAACGCCGCATGACGTCATGTTTTTTCGTGCGTGTAGCCGGCTCTATCGAATTATAAGACGTTGTCACGTCAAAAGGAGACGTCACGTTCACGCCTCGTTACTAACGTCAAATAGACTAGCCCCTCTGCATAGGTACAATTGCATACATAGTAAACAGTTTGTCAAATGGCACTAAAGCCGTGATCGTGTCACATAAACTATGTAGGTGAATTCTGATCCGCTCGATTCCTCTAACTATCGGTAATTCGTAACAATTTAGCAATAAATCGCTGGATCAAGTTTTGCGGCACGCTACTCCCATTTCAAGTCCAACATGTGAGTTTTTCTCATTGCAATTCCTAGTTCTGAGCCGAGTCCAGCGCATGCGTGTAACGGGGACATCCCGCTCCTTCTGCGAATCTTGCGCGCGCATTGTTTCTTGGAAACGAGAACGACATTGCGACGGGAATAAGGCTCAGTTTGCTGCAGCAATCCGACTGGAAGACGCCAAGATCTTCGATCCTTTTGTGTGGTTTCCTGAGAACGTTCACGAGCCGTTTTCGTCTTTATTGCTGTTGTTCAAAAGATGTTTCGTTTAACAATTTAATAGATGGTTTCACCCATCCCGACTTGGTGGCAAGTAAGCATTTATGTGAGTAAATCATCATCCATCATCAACAAGAGGTGGTTAATAGACTTCATTTAATGCTCAGTCGCTAAGTTTCAGATTGTTTAGGGTGGTCGCAAACTCTTCTTGAAATCTTTTGTCAATACTTTCATTGAATTTTGAACTGAGTTTGTCCCTCACAAAGTTTAAATTCGAAAATATTAGCGGTCAACACAGCTGCTAAGGTTGTTTTTGGAATCATACCAACGATTTGTGACGAATATAAACCCTGTGCCATCGATAATGCAGTTGATCAATAGTATAAAATATTGACCTAAAGTGTGAAGGGTGTTTGCCAGCTCTTAGGGGTCAGTTTAGCTCGAAGCCAATAAATACTGGCTCTATCCGCGTTCCTCAGGCAACTTCCACTTTTTGCGAGAGTACATCGCGTAAGCTTTAGCAATAAAGGATTTTGCTTTTAATTTACAATTTTAATGTATTTTGCGAGCTTTGTTTATTAAAAAACCTTTGGGTGATCAATCACATTGATGGTGACAGCCATAAGATTATTCGTCTTTTTGTTGTAATTGGGCTACCAACCAACCTGGTTTATAATTTATTTCACTTTGTAGACAAAGGTAGACCTTACTTTGTAGGTACATAAGTTGGCAGATAAAAGCTACGAGAAAATCGCACTATCGATAGTTTATACATAAACCATAACTTGATCAGCAAGTAAGTAGCAAAAGTAAATGTAAAATATTTTATTTGTAAACAAGCGCCTGCCTGTGGATTTTCTTTAGTGGCTTTCACAACGAAATTCACACGAACTTAAAACCTGGACACTCCAAAGTCCAAGTAAAGTCTAGTATATGCAGGGTGCCACGGAAAGGGTGTACTAAGCCGAATGGGGTTGAATTTAGACATCGATGTCAATGTTTGTTCTAGGGTTTTTTGAATTTCGATATTTTTTCTCCTTTTTTGAATAAAATTAGAGACGTTTTTGTTCATATTCGTGTGTTTTTACGTGTATGCTTACATTATTAGTCTTGTTTTGGAATTTCAAAGGATTTGTATAATTTTTTGTAATAATTTCATGACCCTGGTTTTGCTGAAAAAACTAGCTAAAAACATTTGTGAAATATTTTGTAATCAATATATTTTATAAAAGTATCTGACTCACGGACAGACAACGCACAGCCCGAACCTCTGGTTCTAGAGGTTTGAAATTTGGACTGTTTGTTTTCAAACTACTGGAAACAAACTTACCGACTGTAGCTCTTTAAAATACTGATGTAGATTTGTCACCCCATGAACAGTCAATGTCTGTCTAGCCCAGGACGGGCCGAATGTCGCCTGTTCCTGCCTCTTTTGCCTTGCCCAAGATTAGATGCCCAAGGCCGATGACGCTGGTATATGTAGCTGTATTTGGGTAGGTATTTTAGTTTATCGCATTCACTGCCCAGCCTCTAGGCGGCGAAGGGATGTGTGCGTCTTGGGTCATGAGCGTGTTAACAAACCAATTTTGCGACACTTTAGGATTAATATCAACAATATTTCCAGATCTCCACGGTCAATTCTACGAGAACACTGTCGTAGTCCAATACGACAAAGATCTCCTCGAAGTGTGGGACGAAGCAAAGAGGCTACGGTGCGAGTGGTTCAACGACTATGAGAAAACGGCGTCGAAACCACCCATGGTCATCGCTGATCTGGATGTGGTTCAGCTGGATTTTAGAGGTAAGTTAAAATGAGTCTTAGCGTGGAGATGGCAGACTTCTGTTTATGTTAGTCACTAAATGCTATGCTGAAGACAGCGTCGAAACCTCCCAAGGTCATCGCTGATCTTGAATCGGTTCAGCGGATCTGAAGTGGTTCAGCTGGATTTTGGGGGTTAGTTGGAAAAACAGTCTTATCGTAAAGATGACAGAGTTCTGTTTATGTTAGTTGCTTAATGTTATACTACAATGGTTCAACTATGAGAGAACTGCATTGAAACCACCCATGGTTGTTGTTGGATGTGGTTCAGCTGGATTTTAGAGGTTGTTTGGAATATGAGTCTAAGTGTAGAGAAACTGGAGTTCCGATTATGCCAATGCTAAGCTGTGCTTAAAAGTAACGATGTCTCATAATGTTCTCCAAAGCTTAGCTACTAGAACATTCTAATGTTTGAGGGGTACCTGAGGGCCTTAGGCCCTCTGTGCTAGTAAGGGTTGCATCGTTTTGAAGGCTCCGCACATTAACTCTTTGTAATGTGACACGGCTAATCTAATATATAAAATTCTCGTGTCACAGTTTTCGTTGCCATACTCCTCCGAAACGGCTTGACCGATTCTCATGAAATTTTGTGAGCATATTGAGTAGGTCTGAGAATCGGCCAACATCTATTTGTCATACCCCTAAGTGATAATTTTAAATTTCCACGCGGGCGTAGCCGCGGGGCGCAGCTAGTATGTTATAATATTGTGATTTTTGAAGGCTGCCTCACTCAGCATGTATAGAGAAAAGGCAGAGTGTGAATGCTTTTCTTGCAGCTCTTCTTTAATTTATTTGTATATTTCAGGTGACAACGTAGATTGCTGGATGGAGATCCAAGCAGGCAAAGGACCCTGGGCGGCACCTGTGTCAGGCATAGTGCCTCTGGGATCCACGCTCACGCTAGTCGTGGCTATCAATGATTATCGAGGTTAGTGAAATTCCTTGTGTTCATTATCTCCAATCAATTTCTGATCTCCTGGTACTTTAGAAATCGGATTCATCAGTATTTCAAATGGCTGCCATTCAGTGAGGAGGAGGTTCTTGTTTTTTCAATCATCCGTCGATCTTGTTTGATCTAGTTTCAACCATTTTGGGTATTGCAGAATATTGGGCCACACTCTGTATACAGGGTATCGGTAATTCACTGTAGAGCCCGGATCCATTGCTAAGTTAATGCCTTTTTTCCATTCAAATCTGTCAGTTCAGAGCAAATCAGAACACACTATATTTATTATAGCGTGCTCTGATTTGCTCTGAACTGACTATTCGTTGCGACGTTCAAGTCATCCCATGACCAGTGTGTAAGTTTGCTGAAATGTCAGGACAAATAGGTAAATAAACGATATAAACAAAATACCCGTGAATAGTTATTTTACAGGTTTCTAGTTCGTTCCACCCACGCTTGGGCCGACCCGTGGACATGCGTCTTGTGGGTTCCACTCGGTGGCCCTCGTAGCACTTGTTTATCTACTTTTACGTTACATATTTTATTAATTCAATTCAATTTATTTCGGTTGTTCACCATAAAGGTCGTAGCACACGTATCAACTCGGAAAGGGATCGTCACCGTATCAACTCGAGCCGTTCAGTATTAGTTATATGAAACTCCTGCAACGCACACTAATCGGAATCGTAACGTAATCGCCTCGCCTCGGGACAAGCTCACGAACCGCGGTGCGGTGCGTGGTCGACTTGCGAGGGTCGAGAGTGTTAGTAGTTAGTGACATACCAACTAAAAACCCATCGATACTCCCTCTCTCACCTTAGTGCCAGAGCGTCGTCACCGGACGATTCGTTCGACGGCGCACTGGCACTTGACAGGGTTGCCCGTACCCTAGCTTACGGCTCTCTGTACCCCAGCTTACGTCTCTTCGTCCACGCCCCTCCCGCGGTCTGCGTTGCCGAACTAGCCGCGGTCTGCGTTGCCAAAACTAGCCGCCAACCAGCGGTTGGCGAGCCGTAAGCGCGGCGGCGCCTAGCCGTAGCCGAGTCGACGTATCGGCGCTTCTAATCCGGTTTGTTTTCGTGCTTACGTTAGGTTGACGACTGTTTCACGGCGACGCGAAAGGCTACGATCCCTTTCCGAGTTGATGCGTGTGCTACGACCTTAAATGTTAGTACAACTACCGATACAGGGTGTAAGGGTGAATAGTCTGTGAATGCGCAACCAACCGTTTCAACTGCCAACGCTTGAGTCGTAAAGCCAATAGGTAACTACACTTACCACACCGCTGCACCGTGATCGCGGCCCGGCTGCAGACAGGAGTTATTACGACAACCTTCGGGCACAGAATAACTATGTAGTACTGCTTCTGTTCTATTCGTTCGAACTACGGGTTCCCATTCACACTCACCTTCTAAATATAACATAGATACTGGTTTGACTGACTGACTGAACTAAGCACTAACCAAACTCGACGTAGAATGATTATAAACAAAGCCGCATCCTTTTATAAGCAATTTACGTTACTTATCGATTTGAAGGAAAGATCCTTTGATAAATATTGCTTACAATTATTTCTGAAACTCAACGCCAAGTGAATTTTAGCTACTTAATTATGTAGTGGTTTGTCTACAAACATTCTAACAGGTTGGAAATTGCATAAAGGTCCAAATATAAAGGAATAAGTTAGATTTACAAATTTATAAGTTAAACAATTCGGTGATTAATTACCTATGTGAGTCAGACCAAGGATAAAGCGCTGTTATTGTATATATAAATAAATAAA
This sequence comes from Eupithecia subfuscata, assembly GCA_963564075.1. Classification (NCBI taxonomy): domain Eukaryota; kingdom Metazoa; phylum Arthropoda; class Insecta; order Lepidoptera; family Geometridae; genus Eupithecia; species Eupithecia subfuscata. The sequence goes on from OY751105.1 coordinate 4,687,505, forward strand.
TAAGTATAGAAGTAGCAAGATAAATAAAAATTTAAAAAAAGAGACCTCACTGGAAAGAGAAAAGTGGAGCAACTCGCATGATTCCACCGATAAGAGTTGACGACCAAAATCTTGTTCTAAATCAGATCAAATCTGAATGGAATTATTATGTAGATACTAAATTATAATAAGTTATTTATTACCTATTATAAAATTTAGACATAAATTATGTATTCCTACGAGTATTCTTATTTAATGTATACGGTTTTTAAACGTATTATTTCACCAAATTCAATTAAATTTGATCGACGAAGTCCCTAAATCACAAAAAGCACAGTCAATGTCACGGGCGGTCCACAGTAGCACATAAATTGTGGTTCTCTTATTAACTCGGCCGGTTATTTGTGTAATTATACTAAAGTTTGAAAAAGTTAAATAGTCCATTGTCTCTGCAAGGTGGTTTGAAATATTTTTAGGGTTCCGTACCTTAAGAGGAAAAAAGGAACCCTTATAGGATCACTTTGTTGTCCGTCTGTCTGTCTGTCTGTCCGTCTGTCAACCCCCTTTTCTCAGGAACGCGAGGCCGTATCAAGTTGAAATTAACGTCAAATACTCATGTCCGTAACCTCTTGGAGCCGCGACAAAAATAAAACTTCTAAGTCAACGCACTCAAAAGTTACAGCCGTTTATGTCCGAATATTTGGAAATTTCCGAGGGAATGCCATGCACACAAAAACTATAGGGTACTTCCCGTAGACCTCGATTCATGAAACCGTACCACAACCATAAATTTGTAATTTTTTCACAAAAAAATTACTTTTACTGCTCGCCTTGGACCAAAACCTACAGGGTACTACTACTTCTTCCCGTTGACCAAGAATCATGATAATTAGGCAAGACACAAACAAGTCTTTCGGAACCCTTAGTGCGCGAGTCCAACTCTCACTTGATGTTTTATTTTTAGTTTTATAGCTGACTTTTAGTGATGGATGTGGAAATGGACCTACCATTAGTCAAATTATGGCGTTCTTAAATAAAAATACGTAAGAATTTAATTTTGTAAAAAGTGTGCTGAAAAGTGTTCTTAGACTTTTGACCTTAAGATTGGGGGTTTGAATCCTGGCCGTAGCGAAAAGTTTGTATCTTTTTCTAATCAGACGAATTTGAGCTTTATCAGGGAACCTACTCGAAAAGCAAAATTGAAGTTTCTTATTCGTTTTCAACCAAAACCCACCTACATAAGGTGGCGTTTGCGCATAAACTAATCAGAAACTACGATATTCGTTTTTACGAGTAGGTCACCTAGATAGTTAAACGCTTGTTTTAGAAGACATGTACCTAAGGAAATCCGTAGGCAAAAGCTAGTTGATAAACCTGTTTACAATAAGTTAGGGGTATATTGCTTTATGGGTGGTGCAATTAAACATGCCCATCCTAGACCACCAACACTTTAATGACTTAGTTACGATATGGTTAGTTAAATGTTGTCGCTGACTTAATGGAAACTGTGACCGCAGAAGTAAATGTAAATTATTTTATTTGTAAACAAGCCCATGACTGTGGATTTTCTTTAGTGGCTTTCACAACGAAATTCACATGAACTTAAAAACTCGGGTTGAACTTAAAAACTCTGAAGTCTAGTATATACAGGCTAAGCCGAAAAGAAAGCCGAAAATCCTAGATATCAATTGTTTGTTCTACAATTTTTAGAATTTCGCACATTTTTTCTTTTGTTGAAAAAAAAATACAGAAGATTTTTCTTCGATTTCGTGTTCTTTTACTTATTCTGTACAGTACGCATTTATTTTAAGGCGAATATATACCCCGATAGTAGCGCCACTACATATTTTATTTTATAATTACGTTATACAAAGGAATTATCAAAAAATCGGACCGCGCGTAGATGTATATTGTAAAACTAAATTTGTTTATTTAGTTTTACAATATACATTAAATAATACATTAAATTTTGAAAAACATTAAATTTTGAATAACTCAGCAGGTTCTAACCAATGACAAATTACGAGTGTTGCGATTATGTTTGCTAGGTGGACCATTGCAAAATATAAACATATTCGTCTGTTGTGGTTGTGAACAGTGAAAATTGTAGGGACACGGCAGTTGTGGGATTTTTTATATCAAGTAGACTGGCGATTAACCGCCCACCTTGATGCTTACATCAAGGTGGGAGGTTAACCGTCATTCATCGTCGACCACATCATCACTTATGACGATGTGGTCGACAATGAATGACGAAGGTCCATTATGTCTATTCTATCGGAAAGTATGCTGCTACGATCTTTGATTCTATCTATTATCGATAGAATCAACGATCGGTAGAATCAAAGATCGTTTATTATCTTGACAATGTCGTCTTGGTTGTCATTGAATTGTAGTTGTGGAGTGAATGTTTACTATAGAGGAAGGGGAGCAAAAGTTTAGGCTCTGTCAAAACCTGCATATTTGCGCCTCTTGAGATGCTTGGCCAAATCTGCCGCCGCACCCGCCCTCACGGATGTCCTCGGAAGATGGGAAGGCGCAAGTGTGTCGACGCATGTAGCTTCACACACAATGGGCTTCCGTAACTCTCATGGAAGAAGGAGTTAATGGTCACTAGAGTACTAGTTACTGGACTTTTGACAAATCGACAAGTTTTGTAAATTGAGTACCTTTAAAAAGACGTGGCAATAGAGGTTTTTTTTTAAACATTTTACATAGAATTTGGGCGTTGTTATCGTCTCTTTGGGCACACTTTCGACCAGCAGAACACTACATTCTAGGTATGTAAAGTAGCGAATAAGCATCATTAGTATTAACTACAGAAGCATCTTCATTTCCAACCGTGAAAGGTTTCTTTTGTTAACAATACATTCTAGTATCATAATTTTAGCGCCCAGTAACAATGGACAATGAAAACCGGCTTAGAATGTCTATAGGAGATTGCAGATTTTCACAGTGTCCGACAAGATGTCTTCATAGATGAGGCAGCTCGTTTTAGCTATAAATGGCTAAAAAAAACCTAATTCTGCTCTTAAATTCTTTGACAATTTAATTTTCGCTCTGTTCATTAAAATGCCCTGACAAAGCCTGTCTGCATCCAAAGAAAGAAAGGAAGAAAGAAAATAAATTTATTTGTGCCCAGAAACACAACATGCCGGTTTTTTGTACTACAGCGATATACCTAGCGGTACAAAAAACAGATAAAAGATTACTAAAAAAATACCTACTCATTTTTTTTTTTATACAAAACAGACACAAACAAGCATCCTGTTGCAGGGGTCCAAAAAGCCCCTGTAACAGCGGAGTGCCTGTAACCCCTGTGGAGCGGCATAATGCTGAAACAGGGACCCTGTTTCAGCATTATGCCGCTCCAAGCCAAAACTACTAGCGGCTGGTTTTCAGACAGGATCTACCTCGGTAGAGAAACCAATGATTGTAAAAAAGGACTTGCACTGTTTTACAAAATGTTTCAGTTAATTTGTGTGCATGCATCATGCATCATGCTTGACGAATAGACAGATAGGTCTCCTTATCATTTGTATCCTGTTTGTATGTATATTATGATCTCACTGTTCGATGTCCTAAAAACATATTTTCCACAAAACTGGAAAGTGAAAAGCTTGACGTTGATAATATTTTGAAGACATTCAAACGTGTCGCTTAGTGTGAAAAGGTCATAAGTTGACCCCTAGTTGATGTGTGCTCGTTTACCCACATCGAGTAGACACCAAACAATAAAGTTACGATAGGTAGAATTTAATTTCAGTCTAGCCAGCATAACCTTTTCATTCAGGTAGGTAGTTGTGGGTCGTTGACTGTTTTTGCGTTAACGAAACGAAACCGTTTTCTGTAAACGGTCAACCGGTTAAAAAACCAGTTGACGTTTTTAACAGGTTTGTCGAAACGTTAACTGTATTGCACTAGTAGTGTTGACGCGTTAACGTCTAAAACGGTCAACTTGTGGAAAAACCTGTTGACGTTTTTAACTGGTTTGTCGAAACGTAAACTGAAGTGCATTGGCATTCCGGCATTTTGCAAATTGTTTTTTACCTTATTTACATTTGAACTAATTAGTATTATTTATTTACAATAAAACACTGTCCTTATTTGCCATATATATCCTAAATTATCACTAACTTTCACTACCTATACATAATAAAATAATTATTAAACTTTCGCGCAAAAAAAGCGTTGACCTCAACGTGTCACATAAACAAACTAATTAAACGAACGAAAACAATTAACCTGTTTTTCTTGGTCAGTCAGAAGGCCGGCGCGCGGCGCACGGATCGTTTAGCCCCCGGAATTAACAAACATACATTCATCTCTTTCACTCTCCAGTGAACACAACAATCTTAAGCTGTCGACTACTGCGGCGTCTCGCTTGCTCGTGTACAACGTGTTTTACTTTTACCTAGCAGTTCGAAGCTCTTTCGTTCATTTTCGGATGGTGTTCGTTCGTAAGGTGTTTTTAAAGTTCAATCTTCCATGTAACTTGTCCGTCAACGAACGAGATAGTATGTCAACGTCATAGTATGTCGTTGAATGAAATAATAAGTTGATTGAATCAACTTGTTTCGCGGAAAAGAGAAGACGTTTGATTCGTTTTGTCCGTCAACGAACGAGAATGTGTCAACGTCATAGTATGTCGTTCGTTGAATGAAATAATAAGTTGATTGAATCAACCTGTTTCGCGGCAAGAGAAAACGGTTGATTCGTTAAATGTAGAAAAGCTGTTTTTTATAACAGTTCGTTGATTCAACGCTCACTACTACAGGTAGGATGATCTCGAATGATTTATGTAGTCGTCAAGGGTTTAATAAAACATATTACACACTAGCTTTTAACCCTGAGTAACTAAGGACCTACATAATACCTGTTTCAATTAGCTATACCTCTTTCTATTGGACACTGTATCTTTCAAATATTCAGAATACCCCCATTACGAGTACATACATAAAGAATAAGCTACCAGATAGAAAAAATAACGTTTTTTTGTTGTTAATAATGTAGGTAGTAATATTCTTTTCTCATTCATGTCATTATGATGCTAATCATAAATCTAATTGAATTTTCCATTCGCTTTATCTTCGTTTTGCCAATAAAGCTTAATAATACTATCAAAGGGTGCATTGTACTTCGTACTTGTCGGTCCTCTTTCGTCGTGACTCTATGGCCCTTAAAACTGTATAATTGTAGAGTCACGGATGTTAATCGAATTGGAGCGTTGTTGTCACGGTGTATTTGAAATGAAGCCGATCATTGTTTCCGATTTAAGGGTTACGCAATTTATTGACTGTTTATTTCCGAAGTAAGATTATGTAGCCTCCCGTGGGGTTTAAAATCAAATCCATTTCTACCTCATTTAAAAAGGGATTTTTTTGGTAATTTCTTCCGTAATAAGAAATAGTTTACTGTCAGAAAACAAAATAAAAGAATAAATAAATAATAAATAAAAATAAATAGTTAAAATTAGAATCAGAGTAACGTATGTTTTTGTAGGCTAAGAAACTAAGTACAAAAAATGTCAACCTTAAAACTACACTCTTAAAGTGCTAATCTATTCTTTTAAATTAAATTGTTGGTCAACTAGCGGAAGAACTAAACGATTTTATTGCCCATTCTTCATACTTAATAATTGTTCTTTTCTACATTTTCTCGCATGACTTTTTATTCAAGATTTTTAAGTATTTTTAATGTAAACCAAGCTGCCTATGTTATTGAATACATATTATAAACAAAGTTATTTCTTTACTTCAAGTCTTGGAAATAAATTGCCATGCAGTATTCTTATGTCCCTAGATGCCGCTAAAACGTTATCAAGAAATAAAAAAACTTATCGCATCGTAACAAGGGGGGGTTATTTCCGTAGTTATGAAGTTGATAACTTCCTTTATTAAGAAACCAGTAAAATAAGACCAGGAAATTGAAGGAACCAACTTAATGATTACAGAATCTAGAGAATCGTATCTTTAGTTAGATTACAGTACTCACAACGAAATTAAACCGAATAACAGCGTAGGAAGGTGTTCGTTAGATTTTCGTTTATTATGTAGATTATTCCGCCAAAGTACCGGAAATATAAAGATTTTATATCTGTTTGTTATTGAGACAACTTTATTCCGCACTAGGACTGGAGTAAGGCTGTTTATGATGATGAAGATGGTTTTGAGACCTAAAGTAGAGCAGAGCAGAAATAAAAAAATATCACTTTATTTCCGTGTCAGTGTTTAGTTTTATAATTTGACCTTTTCTAAGTGTACATTTTTTGTATTTATGGAAATAAAGAGTTTTGATTTTGATCCAGTCCATGTTCTTCCCCAGCAGTATAGGATAACAGTATATGTATACTACAGTCTGCAGTTAGCTCAATTGTTTCAATTGTAAATTTCAGTTCTAATTTGTTTCTATTATTTAAGCATCTCAAAATCTTTTTTAATAAAGCAGTATATAATTTTTAATTAAAATCAACAGCTTAGACGTGAAAGGGTAAAGAGCAGAACATCAAATAGACATATAGTTACATTCGCATTTTTATAATTAGTCGTTTTCACGGTTTCAGACGTGTTTTTAATTAAGCCTTAGCTAACATCTTAGTCTTTGCCAAATGTCATTAAGATTCCAACCATTTAGTTGCGAAAACGTAATAGACAGAATGACAGACAAACTTACCTAGGCATTTTTAAATATTATTTAGTATTAGTATGAAGTATGAGTCGAAATGGGTAAAATGCCAGGAAATAATGGTTCTTAACACGCGTTAACGGTACGGTAAAATAGTAAAAACTGAACTGGACAAATATGAGCGAATGGGTTTGCTTAACGGACTGGCCGCGTTGCCTGGGAGAGGTACTTACATGATTTATGGACGGAGAAAAATACTAGTTTAGACTTTGAATAACCCTGAGATTTAAATTACTGAAAAGACTCGGTGCTGTCGTGTACGTGTCCATAAACTCCACATGAATGTATTTGAGTGTGGGACATTTTTTAACCTTTTTTATCTCAGTCTTTCAATCTTTACAATACCTTACCTTGTCATTCTATTTTCAGTTACCTATCGATATTTAACATATAGAAATAATTAATTATAAACTAAGTGAAATAAAAAATTGGAAGCTTCCATTTCCAAATTGAAGCCAAACTAGATAATTTGATTGTTTTGAAAATAACTAAAAACCGATTTCGAATCCTTGAATTTTAACACTGTTTTTACGTTTTTAGGACAAATACGGAAATATTTTTTTTATGGGACTTCCTATGCAATAGCGAAATAATTTTCAAAATCCATCCATAATTGAGAAAACGACATACACAAAAATACAGCCGAACATAAAACCTCCTACTTCATCATCATCATCAACCTATATTAGTCCACTGCTGGACATAGGCCTCCCCTAATTGACCTCCTACTGAGTCGGTTAAAAGTAGAAGCTACCGTATTTTGTTCGTATCGAGACTTCCGTGCCTATTCATAAATAAGCTCTTTATGGATAATTTTTTATGATAATTTTAGCGATGATTAGAAACGTCTACCTAATTTTAGGAGGCATCTAATTTAGTCATGTTTAAAATTTAAAGGCGAAATGGTAAAAGCTTTCACTCCAAGAACCTATAGATAACTACTCAACTTAGAGAGGTTTTGCGATTTTCAAACAAGTTCTAATTAGGTATTTTTAGGATGTGTACAGAGAATACCATAATTTTTAGATCAACCAAACTTAGAAAATTTAGGTAAAATTTAGGTAATCGTAAAATTTTAGTTTGGAATCCTAATACAACAGAAACGACATCAATACCTTACTTACGTGCGTAATTTTAGTACATGCCACTATTCTCCACAAAGTGTATTAGTACTTTCTATGTACTTAAGCACTATCAGTACTTGGCTACAGTCTGGGTCGTATAGGTACATAAAAACAATAGACTTTCCTTTACCTGTCGTCTCGTCCATAAAATAAGATATACTTCCAAGTTTACACTTTAGTATTTCCATTTTATCACACTGAAGACAACATTGGCGAACAATACTAAGCTCGATGGTAGCAAACTATTTTTATAACCTGAGAACTGGTATCATTTAGCTGAGATCCGATAAGAGCGTGTAAAAATGTGGGATATTTCAATGTTGGTAATATGTATTTGAAAAACTACGCATGTTAAGCGGCCGCAAGCAAACGAAACTTCAACGGACATAATATTACATAATATATAAAAACTTTATTTAATTTCAATTGGTTTTGACAAAGTAGGATAAAATACGATGGTAAGACTAAGAAGCTACTTATGACTAATACGTGGGTACTTATACAAGTCATCTACGTAAGTGCCGAAAAACGAACACTGCATAAACCATCCTTCGTGGATGTAAAGGCCATTGATGATGATTTATATAAACAAAGTAAATCAGAAAGGTAATAGAGTCTTCAAGCGAACATAGTACCTACTCTACTCTGTGTGTTTTTAAATAACATGTAAGTTTTGCTTAGTATTAAAACCTAGTGACTCATTGACTCCTCGCTCTAACTAAGTATGAAGTATGAGTATGTAGACACGAGGGACTCTGCTTCAGCTAGCGACAGTGGTTTTAAGTAAATTATTAATAACTACACTTGTAATAACCTTTATAGTATAACTAATAATTGATAGTACCATTCTGTAAGCAAAATAAGTAATAAGAATGCTAAATTACAAGTCTCTTGTGTAGTAAATTTAGGTAAAAACGACGGTAAAATTGCACACAATTAAAAATAGGTCTTTACTACGTGATTGTCTTTATTCGACATCGTATTATGTTGTTATTGTTTCATTCTAGAGATAACGTCATTTAACACCCTTATTTGGCCAATAAAGCATTAGTAGATGAAAACCGCTTGCCAAGAGGACAAAGCAAAGAATCCGCTGCCTCTACAGAGACGGAGAGAAACGTGAGACCGCATCCGATACCTAGATGGCAAGAGATTACAGATGCATCCAGAATTCGTAATTCCGGTCGGACAAGTTAAAAACTATATGTGGGCGTTTCTGTTAACAAACAAACTGGCTAAACTAACTGTTTTTATGTAAAAAGCTAAAGCTGCCTCGTTTCTCCATAAGTGGAAGTCGTCTTGATGTCAGTTTACTTTGTATGGAATTGGCTGTCGTCAGATTCTTCTGGTCTTTTATTTTGACTTGGGTATTAATTATGGGTGATTTTTCTGCATTTATACTGAACTACTTATGCAATTCCTATCATTCTCTGATCCATTGCCTCCTCAGTACTCAAATACCCACTGCTGAAATGTGCATCCCCTAAACATGGTTTTGGCATATTCAAACGCTTGGCAGGTGGTTTAGAGGTTAATAATTTGGAGTGTTTTAAAAACAATAAACCGACTTCAAATTCTTCTATTGGCGACATCTAGTTAAAATTCGCGTCTAATTTAGTTTCATGACACATCGAGGTATAGGTACCCTATCCAATAAAAAAAGAATTATCAACATCGGACTACTCTGTAAAAAGTTATGCGGGTCAAACATTACAATCAGTGAGTGAACAAGCAATCATCCCCTGTTTTCCTACCCTTAGGGTTGGATTCTTTTTTTCAAATTTGTATGGGACCACCTTCGGGGTTATACCCTTTCCAATAAAAAAAGAATTATCGAAATCGGACCTCTCTGTAAAAAGTTATACGTATCATACATAACCTCGTTTATGACGACCTCAGTGGCGCAGCGGGCGAAGGTCCGCCTGCGACGCAGGAGGTTGCGGGTTCGATTCCCGCCTCGGGACAAATGTTTGTACGATCTGCAGATATTTGTTCAGGGGTTCTGGATGTTTTTCTATGTATAATAAAAAATATCTATCTATGTAGTGTATTGTATTATGTATGTCAGTTATCTAGTACCCATAACACAAGCTATGCTTAGCTTGGGGCTAGATAATGCTGTGTGAATTGTCCAGCATTATTTATTTATTTATTATTATTTATTTATAAAAAAAAATATACGAGTTGACTTGAGAACCTCCTCCGTTTTACGTCGGTTGAAAATAGAGTTATTCCGCCTTCGTCCCTATTGTTCGGACCAAAGTAGTCTGAAAGCGGAAAACAAATTTTATGCAGAAATCGTTCCTCATTCGACCCATTTCTTCAAGGCAAGATTTGGTACTGTCGAACACACATGACATAATTGCTTACTCTTCTCTTTATTTTTTCATGTGTGTTAATTGTGACCTTAAGATACCTATTTTGTTTTATACATAGCTATGAATGTGCAACTAATGTAATAACGTTTGTCTTTTTGTAATCAATACGTTTACCTGTTTTTACTTTCACTCAATTAAAACACCTTACCCAATCGAATTACCTATAATGTGGAAGGCGATAGGATGGAATTTGGAAATTAACTGAAAGAAATCATAAGAACAAATAAATAGTGTTGGACAAGAAGCTTTCACACTTTATCCCGCCGATTCGTATTGTCAACATTCAGAAGTTTAAATGTCAGTGTTGACTTAGTTCGGATGGCTCAGGTGTATCCTACAAAAACAGAGAAATTTAATTTATACAGTGTATGTACAATGTTGATTAAAATGATAAATGCTAGCTAATCAAATCAACATCCACTACGTACCTCATCTTCAACAGCCTGTGGTGGTCCACTACTGAACACAGGCCTCCCCCTGATAAGCGCCTTATTATCTTTTATCACATGGGAGGTGCCCATAATCCCCACGCTGGGCAGACGGGTTGGGGATCGCAGTTCGATGGTAGAATTGTTCTGCATGAGCGCTGCTGCCCGCCCCCGGTGGACATCCCTTAGTTGCCTCTTACGATACCCGCGGGAAGAGTTTGGGTGGTGCAAATTCTAAGCCAGCACCACACAGCCAACTATGTACAGTACAATACAGGGATATAAAAATTGATTTATCATTATTTTTATTTTACACCACACAACAAAAGCTTTGTCGCTGAGAGAAGAGACCACACCGCAAATAGACTTTACGGACATAGACAGTATTGAATTGACTGATCATTCGTGCGAATGCTTTAATTGGTAATCACGATTAACTACCAAATCGTGCATAAAAAATTTAATTTAAGTTAATCTTTATCTTCTATTTATTTTTGTTCGATTAATAAAATACAAATTAATCATTATCTTAGCAATTATTTTGGTTGGACAATAAATTAAAGGACCGCGAGTCAGTAAACGTAGTGTAGGACGCCCGGTGCCCAGATGGGATTACAATCTTCTGGCTGATGCTAGATGCGGCAAGCTGAAGGCCCACCAGTGGACAGGCTAGGCTGATGATGATTAAAACAAAACGAAACATTCTAGACGAAAACGTGGTTCTTCTTATCTTCAAAGCCGCTTTAACCACTTTCTTTGATTTTCCAGTTTATGTTGTTAACATCAAACAACCGTTTGTTTATACACACTTATCCAAATGTTTAATGGATTTTGTATTTACTTTAGAATGTGATCTGTAGAGCTATTTGAGCGGGTTCGTAAACGAATCTCTCACGGAATCTTCGTTTGTTGTCGGACATGTTCGGGCACCGGTTTTGGTGTCTTTAAATAGCAATGCTGTTAAGTAGGTACTTTGTTTGTCTTTTAAATTATGTATTTACTTATAGTTACATACCAAAAATACAAAAAACACGTTTACCAAATACAATTTATTTCAACAATGTACAAAACCATGTTTGAGGTAGTTTTACGTAAGCTCTTCTAATGGTTGTCTCACTTTTTCAAAAAAATCATGGTGGTATTGCCTGTTACCATTCCTAATTTACAAGTATCTTTGTAAAACAAGGAATGATAATCAGCACCAAGGTCTATCATATCCATAACACAAGTTTTGCTAGCTTTGGGGTTAGAAAGATACATAAAAAAATCATTTGGTACACACATACAATTAACAAAGATAATTTACAATTTATACACAATTAGAATAGGTTTAATCAATCAAACGAGCACTTAGATCGAATCAACACCAATGTTTATCATATCCATAACACAAGTTCTGCTTGCTTTGGGGTAAGATCGATGCTGTGTGGATTGTCCAGCATCATCATCATCATCGGTTCTTATTCAGGCCACCACAACCGGAGCAGAAGCGCAGTTTCGACCGATTTTTATCGCCAACAGAGACTGCTTAATACTGCATCTGCAACACGCTGAGGCAGGGACCCATTTTTCCCTTGCCATTACTTTGACCATTTTAGCATCTTTTATGTTATTTGCTAGATTATTAAGATTAATTAAATATATTGTACCGACCTACCTTTAAATTGTATGAAGAATACATATGTACAATATGTATTTTTTGGGGTAAAATAAATTCTCTCTCTCTCTCTCTCTTTTTCTCAGATATAAAATCAGTGCTTATGCTCCAGGGTCGGCAGTCGGCACAAATGTTTTTTTGATAGGTTTTCTTTATAAAAACCCTTGTGTTTCAGGAGAGTTCGACATGCGAGTGAAATCCTGCGCAGCCTCGGACGGATCTGAGCATGTGATCCAGCTTTCGGACGAGTACGGGTGTGTGCTGAGGCCGAAGATGATATCCAGGTAAACATCCCTTAACATGGGTTTTTGTTATTATAATAGGCTTATATAGGCATAAGCCCGCGAGGGCTTAAGCCTATAAGCCCTGAGTGTGAACTCAGGGTAATTTTTCAGAAATCAAATAATATAACGTGACACCTCTCGTCAAATGAACTAAAATATGTAACTTTCGCTTTTTTTAAAGTTTAGTCTTTGAGCAAGATTGGATAAACTTCGATTTTTCCCCTGTAAGTGGAGTCTAAGGGCGCTAGAGTCCGTATGAAGTCCCAGAGGGTCTTCCTGAGGACCTCGTGGTGTAGTTGGTTAGCACATTCCCGTACTGATGGGGGTTCAAGTCCCGTCGAAGTAAATTTTTTTTGGGATATTATGGGATATATATTTTATGGTATTCCGACGCTAGCAAGCATTCAACAAAAATCAGTAGTTTGTTAAAAAATGACACTATTGGTTTTGAGGGACCCCTAAGAAGCCTACGAGAACCAATCGATGCTGTCTGTCTTTCTGTTTCATACTTCTATTTCCAATCGTAACCTTTATTAATAGAGTCCAATTCTCTCAGAATACGTGTTACTTTGACCACTACCATAATAAATAAATACAAATAACATTGAATGCCAAAATACTAACTAGGGAACCCTAGTGTTCCCATACAAGAATCAAAAAATGATTATTCTGTTGAGTATGATTTCCAGCGCAATGCAAAAATAATTAACCGGTGAAGTGCAAGTCAGACTCACTTCATGTGCCTACCTTATTTGTTCCTTAGTTTTTCCAAGAGCTAACTTACTACACTAACTTTCCCCAAATACAGTCTGTCAATTTGGCTAATTTTGGCTATCACAAAACTTCATGTTCGGGATTACTTCCCGATACAGCCCTTACGATGCTATTCTGAGGATCAATATTAAGATTGATAAACAATTCTTCCCCAGATTCTTAAAAGCCAAAGCAGCAGACGAGCGAGCGACAGTGATCACCTACGCTTTCTTCCACGCCTTCAAATTCCCTGACGCACTCAGTGTCCACATCCGATGTAAGGTGGAGATCTGCAGACATGGGTGTTTGGACCACTGCCAGTTGGCTGGAGTTTCGCCGCAACATGGGGCCTTGGACCGGAAGGATGACAGGACTCATCATGACCACAACGATCTAAGGTAATAATTCTTGAGTCATTGGAATAAGGTTCAGATTCTGATGCGCTCAGTCGCAGTCAATGTAAGATCTGCAGACATGGGTGTTTGGACCAATTCTAGTTGACTGGAGTTTTGCTACACCATCGGGCCTTGGACCGAAAGGGTGACAGGACTCATCACGACCACAACGATCTAAGGTAAATTCTTGTGTCATTGGAATAAGGTTCAGATTCTGATACGCTCAGTCGCAGTCAATGTAAGATCTGCAGACATGGGTGTTGGACCATTGCTAGTTGGCTGGAGTTTCGCCGCAAAATGGTGCCTTTGACTGCAAGAATGACAAGACCACAACGATCTCAGGTAAGCAGTCTTATATCACCGCAATAAAGTTCAGAATCAATGCTCTCAGCGTCCAGGATAGTGGTCTGACACGCTGTGCCAGATTGTAAGGGCATATTTGGACAGCGAGAACGGAAACTCAAGCTTAAATAAATAAAAAAACAATGCTGCCACACAGCACCATCTAGCCCCAAAGTAAGCTACTCAAATGAAATGAAAACATTTATTAAAAAAGAAATACACAATAACAATGGGTAACTCAATGTCAAGCTAAAGCTAGGTGTTATCAGGTTCTCAAAGCTTGTGTTATGGGTACCTACTACTCGTAGATAACGGATATATTTAATACATTATAATATTTATAATGCATAGATATTTCTTTTATTATACATAGAAAACACCCAGACCAACGGAACAAATCTGCTTATTACTTATGAGAGTTTTGAGACCTAGGAGTAAAATAAAAAGTTCCTAACTTACCCCGATTGTAATGAAATGTCATCTTTTTCCAGCGACCCAACCGCCGACGACATAGAATCATCAATAGAAAACGAGCCGCTCCTAGACGAAAGCTTCGGCGACGCAGTCTCAGGAGACATCGTGGAAGCACCAGCACCGCTCAAACAACGAGCACCCGCACCTGTTATAGAGGCCGAGGATGACCGCGGGGACGAGCTGGTGCAAGCCCTGACACGGCCCTTCACTGTAAGTGTACGGAGTGTATCATACTGGCATAATGTATCATAATGGCAACGCGCATGGCATGTAGATTAGAATGCACAGTATGTCAATGCACAAAGCGCGGGTTGCTTCGCTCGTCACGCATACCCATTATACGGCGTGGCGAGCGAAGCGAGCCGTTTTGGGATAGTTGATAGTTTATATGTAAATATATAAAGCTAAAACTAAAATAAAACTTTATATATTATAAAAAATATCGAGCTCTGTCAAGGCGACCACTCCCGTTGGGATCGAGGAATGTACGGCTGCGACAATCTAAGCAGTGCACTGATCAATTCGAATGCATCAGCTGATTTATCATTATGAACATAACATATTTAAGTTACCCTATTTGGTTTATGGTTTTTGCAAGTGACCCCCTACGTATATTACCCTCTTCTGAGCCCCTCCCTAACCGATTTGAGGATTTTTCACGTCAAAATGTAGATTTATATCATGAATTCTGTGTCATTTTGTATTTACTTTAATTTGGACTAATATAATTCTAGGACCGTCCCACCGAGATAGAACGCGAGAGATTCCCGTACGGCCCCCGCAATATGCCTGACAACGTGAAGATGGAAGCCGAGGTCACTGCCAAGGCCGCAGGACCCGCTGTTGCTGGGCCGAGGTAAGAATCAAACATTACCTTTTCTTAGAAGAGAAGAAACTTACAAGGCTCTGCTTTTTTAATACGGTTATGAAAAGAATCAGCCAGTTTACCTAATGGGATGTGTAATGGTTTGTTTCCAAAAACATATTATTTTATTTGGAGCACACATACCAACCAACATCACAACAATGTACCTGATTTAGGCCCTGCTTCAGCTTACCGTTACTCCACAAAGTAGCTGTAAAAATAAGTTTTATGACTTCAATTGATCTTGATATGACGTTTTCCTCGCCAAAACTTAGCCTTACTTGTGGCCCGTTTTAGTACCCGACCGATCGTACCGCATGTTTGACGTTGCCCACACGCAAAGATCCTATTATCTTACGTTTCGTAGGGCCACACGAAATTCGAAATGATGGAAATGGCAAACTTGTTAAAACCGACTTGTCTATTAAAATGCTTTGAAATCCCCTAGATCCCTTCGCAAACGTCGTTCCGTCCGCGACGCGCGCTCCGCCGACGTTGGAGTCTCTGGTATCTACGAGGTGGTTTCCGAAGCGGACCTCGACTTCGGACCCTCAGGACCCTCAACCACCAGAGAACCTGTCACTGTGTTCAGTGGGAGGATACGAGAAGAGGTAAGACGCACCAGAACTAGGACCTATTTGTATCTATCTGTTGTTTTCGAACCTCGACTTCGGACCCTCAGAACCTTCCACCACAACAGAACCCGTCACCGTATTCAGAGGAAAGATAGAAGAAGAGGTATGTGGTTGTCAACAACATTCTTATGATTTCTGAGAGCTATGTCGGTTACCTTGGTTCTTCTGCGGATTATATCTGGCCATTATATCTCGCATAGAGTCCCAGAAGATAGCCCTCTCCATTGCTCTCTGTGTGACCTTGAGCCTACATTGAAGACTTCTGAAGAGTATGTGGTTTTGTATAGCTCACAAACTTAACGTAAAATCATCAATCACGAGAGCTAGTCACCTCCCATGCGTTAATAATCAGCTGACGTCGGAGTCTAGGGTTTTTACGGGGTGGTCTCCAAAGCAAACCTCGATTTCGGACCCTCAGGACCCTCTACCACCAGGGAACCTGACACTATGTTCAGTGGGAGGATGCGAGAAGATGTAATATTTACCAGAATTAGGACTTGTTTGTATCTATTTACGTGGTGGTTTCCGAAGCGGGTCTTCGGACCGGCAGGACTTCCACGAGTCGCTAGAGTCATGAGAGTGGGAGGATACAAGGAGAGGTAAGATAAGGCCAGAACTAGGACCTGTTTGTTTCGGTTTTCAAAGGTCTTAACATGGTTGCAAGTGGTTTCCGGTGTGGATCTTGACTTTGGACCACCAAAACCTTCTACCACAAAGGAATTTGCCGCTGTGATAAATGAGAAAAGTAAATGAATCTGTCTAGAGAAGCATTATATTCAAAGCAACGAGAAATATTTACAAGAACTAGGTCGTAGGGGCACAAACTGTCTGTGACTGTGACAAGTGTCTGATTGGATTAAAGTCAAACCAATTGTTTGTGCGTTTCGTTTCATCACGTTCTTTAAGAAATATGGTGCTAAATTCAAACTCTCTTTTCAGGTCGTCTATGGAATTTGCATGGGAGCAGTATCCTTCGGAGCTCTGTTCGCGTCCGCAGCGGGCGCTGCCGCGGGCGCCGCACTAGTCGCGGCCATCCTTCTCCACAAGCTTCGGGCTAGAACGTTCGCGCAGTGCAATGTGACGCCGGCGCCGGCAGCGCATTCGCTGGCTGCTTGGATGGCGCTCAGGTTGTTAGGATCACCGCAACATCCCCATAGGGAAGGTTAGGTGATCTTTGTAATGTATGTAAAGATTTTCATCCTTTTGCTGAGATATTTCCTCAAACTTAAGTCTGAAAGTAAATCTGTACAGCGCGCTAGGTAAAAAAGTTTTCAATTAAAATCTCTTGTCTGTCTGGTCCCGTCACATGATGGTCGAGTCATCACAAAACAAACCGCATTCGTTTTATTAGCCTTTAGCCCGCGGGTTTGCGATGGCCCTGTCTATTCTATACGACTACGTTCGACAAGCTTCGTTCTAGAACGTCCTCGCAGAGCAATGTGACGGTTGCACCGCCGGCCGCGCATTGGCTGACTGCTTGGATGGCGCTTAGGCTATTAGGATCGCCACAACAGCCTCAGGAAAGGTCGGTCGTTGATTTTATAAATCTTCTCGCTTTTGCTAAGATACTTATTTAAAGTCTGTTGTAATTCTCTAAAAAGCTAGGTAGTTTCGTACTAACTGGGTCTGAAGTCTCGCTCAGTAAGAGATGTATTCTATTTCAAAGACAGCTGTCAGCCATTTAGGGCTCTGACGAAAAAGTACAAGCTGAAATGAACTTTTTTGTGTAGAAGCTAGAATCCCAGATGATTTTTTTCCCGGCCCAGAAAGATGCCGGAAAGACGAATGCATTTTGGCTATTACTGAAAACACCACCATGATATAGCGATCTGTCAAAATCTCCTAGCCGACAAACGTCGTTCGTTTCGACTGTTTTAAAGCCCTGTAGAAGACTCGCTTAAAATCAATCCTGGCCTAGATATGAATACGCTACAAAAGCGTCGTTCTAGAACATGCTGGAATAGTGCAATGTGCTTCGCAGGTCAGCAACGACTTCCATTCGCAGCCAACAAATGTGAGTCGTTGGCTGCAGCATCCTTAATACGAGGGCAGGTTAGATCCTTAAAGGTCTGTCCACGTATTTACATGGCCGAGTCCATAACTCGGCAAGACAAGACTAGCCAAAGCTAGTCTTCTTAATTCATAATTCTTTATTGCACAAAATTGGTACAAGTAGAACATTTACCAGGAAAAATAATGGCAAAGGAGAGCTTAACCCTAAAAAGAAAGGAAAAGAAGTCTTCACGCGCCGAAGCTGTGACATGAAGTGACATGTTGTCAAATCAAACAAAATAAAATTTAATTTGCGATGACTTGGTCAACAGACCCAAAAGATTTTCATCCTATTACTAAATCCTCAAATTTCACTTCAAAGCTTTTGGAATTGTTCGGAAAATAAACTCACTTCTAATATAATCTAACGGGGGTGAATCATCACAAACGTCATGTCTATTTTTTAACATGCTTGGGTATGTAAGAAAATCATCATGTTTTTACTTTGAATTTTACTTTGATTTGATTCAGACAGCAATCTTCTTACTCAAGAACTCAAACCATAGCTGAAAGGTTAAGTCAAAAGGATATATCTTAGCTTAAGAGTGTGGAACTGTAGATCTTAGAATCTCACTACTCATGCCTGAATCAAAATTTGAGATTTTCATAGTCTCTTTGAAAGTCTTTGTTTGATTTCATTGAAAACTGTCAAAGATTGCTAATATTTTAAATAGACTTAAAATACGTACGTATAATTTTGTAGAAAGTAGCGTATAACGTAGAGTATTTTTTGCAGAATAGACATGTAAATTGCTTTTCCATTATAGTTACATTAATTATTATTTGTAGAGCTAGTAATTTCTATTTAGAATTGTATTGCATATATTTTCATAGAAATAAGAAATTTATGTCTTGAAAATTACACATAACTCTGAGAAAGAAGTGCGTTTACCCCATCATTTAGAAAAATATGCCTTAGTTGCCTAGATAAAAAATATGGCCCTTTTGCACAAATACCTAGTGACGTAAGATAGATAATGCATTTATAACTTATTTTTTTATAATTGTAGGAAAATGTTTATTTTATAAAATAAGGATAATTATTAACTATTAATAGTGTAATTCAATTGTCTATGGTTCTAATGTAATGTTTGGTGCTCAGTCGTGCTACGGACGAAGTCCAGAACCTGAAATATATCACTGTTGTGAATAGATATTGTATCTAAGTTTGTACAGACTTTTATATTTTTGATACTTATTTGTATTCTGTAGGAATTGTGTCTTTGTCTACAAATTAAATAAAAAAACACGTTAGTGATTTTCACAGTCGGTTTAAATTTCGGAATAGTTGCAATTTTGTTTTATGAATATTTTGTAGAATAAGACCCAATTTCAATGTTTTTTTATCATATAAGATTAAGTATCGAGTCATGCCATTAGGATAAGCTAAAAACCCAGTATAATACCAATAACATTAGAAAAATTAAAAAATAAACCTCAAATTTTCACAAGTTTAAAGAAATACCTCTCTACTCACTTAGAAATTGGTTTTGTAGTCTTAGCGTATTACTCGAACATAATTATTATATTAGAGTTATCATTATTTTACTTGTAAAAAAATTGTAGTAGTATAATTTTAAATAATTTAATGATATTATCATGTAATAAATAGTTGAAACACCAATGAAAGCTATGATAGAACTTTCTGTTAAAATTAGCTTTTATTTAAACTAATTTATTGTTTTATTGCTCAATAGTAAATTGTATCTTATTTTATGCAGCTATGATTAGTTATAATTTTAGTTATTTAAGTAAGAACATGGGGTTGGGAGGACTTTATCGGTGCTTTTTGAAAATAAGACATTTTGTCAAGAGAATTTGTTATTAGAATCTTACACAACATTTTTAATAAACAAAGTAAATAACTTTATAAAAATATATTGAATAACGAACAACACACAATTTTATTGTTCTCACAACCCTTATAAAATACGTCACCCAAAAATCTTGCATTTATAAAAAAACTATTATAGTAAGTTACATAGTGTTTTCGCTTAGAAAACAGACTCCCTAAGTGCAATTTTATTTTTTAAACATTCCAGTCCTTAAGGTTGCGGTACTTTTAATTTATTTTAAACGAAAAAATGTATTCTTTAATCTGGGAATTATATTTAATTTATTTTAGACAATTTTTTTTTCATTATAAGTTTCTTTGGATGCGGTCTACGCGTAAGCACCTGTTAATTTTGTTTAATGGAATAAAAATATGTTGGAATAGTTTGTTGTTGTAATTAAAACGTTCCTTTTATATCATTGAATCCCAAATGTTCTT
This sequence comes from Eupithecia subfuscata, assembly GCA_963564075.1. NCBI lineage: Eukaryota > Metazoa > Arthropoda > Insecta > Lepidoptera > Geometridae > Eupithecia > Eupithecia subfuscata. The sequence goes on from OY751105.1 coordinate 4,707,827, forward strand.
AAATCCTTAAAAAAATCAGGTTCTCTATGGTAAGCCACCATTTCAACTTATGTTTTCTTTAGGAAAACTTAGGTTCTTTAGGGAACTTATGTTTTCTTTAGGATTTAAATATCCCTCGGTCTATTACAATCACTTAAAATTTGTCCAGCCGCTTGTAAGCAATGTGCTTACCGACAAATTTTATTAGTGACGGAATCGTGGTCCCACTGCGATGTGGACGGTCAAGTGTGTGTTTGGTGGGACCACGAAAAAGTTTTGTCCCACCAGTGGGACATCGCAGTGGGACCACGGTTCCGGAGTGATTTTATTTGTTTGTATAGACTTCATCAGCAACTTCAATAATTTATGCATTATCATATAAGTCAAAAACTTGATAGGTTAGAAGCAGCACTTAAATCCATCCACCGATAGAATAGAATATAAATAGAATATCAATCATATAAATCCCAAAAATAGTAAGTACTTTTTTATAACTCATTATGAATGCAAGCGGGTTAACTACGAACCTTGTTTGTGTGGTAAGAACACCAACGTTTCATCCCTACGGACTTCTTCAGGGCAAGTGCAGTTCGAGTCACGCGCGTTCCGCGTCCCGGCGTGTACTACCTAGTCAAGAACTCCCTCGTTAAGGCAATTCCAAGAAGAAAGGAAATTCCAAAAATTACGTTGGATTTTTGATACTAAGCATTTTTTATTATTTTTTTTATTGTGTAGGCAGAGATGCGAAGTTACTCTTTTTTGCCACCATGGTGGCCAAAAACAGCAATTTCGCAACTCTGCTTAAAGTATACAAAAAAAAAATTTAATTAAGCATTAAAAAAAAGCTTATGACAAATTGCCCAACGTAATTTTTGGAATTTCCTTTCTTCGACGTAATAATAAGATAAAATATGTGGCGGCGCTAGTGTTCGGGAAGGAGGAGCCTTAAGGGACAAAAAGTTGGGGTACTTCCAACACAAACAAGGTTCGTAGGTAACCCGTTTACCTTCATAATGAATTCGACAATCTACGATACTTTTTATAGTAAAATAGTATAATTGTTATAAATACCATTATCATAATTTATTAATCAAACCCTAAACTAGAAAACTTCGATATTTTGGAACGTCGTCGGGGTTAAACTATCGATGGAGTTCTTTGGTATAACTGTCTGTATTGGACGAGATTATTTTTCAAATTTTAAACCCAGAGTGTTAGGTAACATCATTAAACATTTCATCGATTTTGATTGAAATTTTTCGTCTTCTGTCGAAAGGAGATGTTTTAAATCAGCTCTTCGTAGAAGGGCAAAATAAAATGTTCTCATATTTCTTTATAACTTTAATTTTCCAAATTCACTGTTACATGCTGGCAATGATTAAAATTCAATTGCATACAGAGCTTATCAACAATATTCATAACAAATCATAAACTTTATTGTAACACGGAGAGAAACAACAGGTAGGAATAATAATAAAATATGAAGAAGAGGTACTCAGGTGGTATAAAAAATAACAAATTACACGTAGTTAAATGACTACAACAATAACTAAACTAAAATAAATAAAATTAATACTAATGACAAGTTATTTTAAACTATAAATGCTAGCGGTTCGCCTACTGTTGAATTACCTACCACGTTATTTTCTGTTGCCCCTATTCCAAAACTTATTCGAAAAGAGGTAACAGAAGATTGTTCTTATCATATTTTAATACTAAGTTTTGTTTTATAATAATTTGTAGATATCGACTTCACTCAATTTGAAACTGTTAATAAACATCAGATGTCAATAGGAAACAAATTTTATAACGGAAGCTTCATTACGGCATTTGTCATTATATTTACTAAAATACTATACTATTATTTTACTATTTAAATGCAATTGTTACTAAAGCGCTTTTATACTTTGTGCTCTGGCTTGTGCTCAAAAATTAGGGATGAATCATACTACTACACAACTAGATAATATTTCCCTATAATCGAAGTACCTACTTATAAAAATTTGGGTTTAGAATGTCCAGAAGTTGGGCGATCAGTCATATCCTACAAACAGCATTTGTTTTGTTAGATTTGACAACCTGCCAAAGGTGAGTGAGTGAGAGCCTTGCTCTCCTTATCTCGGCCAACATGTGGATGCGCATTTAGGTTTCATTATCAAAGAGAAATCTCAATGAAATGGCAATAAGTAGCCCTCGCTCGTAAAATGCCGAAGACACTAAACGGCTTTTTACTATTTCGAGCTCCAAAACACAAGTAAATACACTCATTTGAGCACACTGTCACGCTATTGGCATGTTCTTCAGTCTCATCACACTAATATGTACAAATTATATTTAAATACGCGTCGTTACGAGTAGAACCGGCTTTTTGAGATGACATGTGCCGTCGGCGGGTGCGGCCGCGGTATCGTTGCAACAGCCGCTGTCTTCTTTTTCAAAGTTGTGATCGGCCTCAGTTTCAAGAACAGAACCGCTGAGACAGCGCACGAGCAAAGCAGCGTAGCTAGGAGAGCTCCCAGTGTAGCGGCGAAGCCAGGGGTTGTCATACATACTAGCCCTGGCGTAGGAGTTATCTTCGGAGCTACGCTTTCCGCAGTATTATCCATGTTCAAATCACCGGCTGAAACCACTCTGATGACCCTGTTTACTCCGACTTCCTTCTCTGGGGTTGTTGCTCTTCGCTGCCTCCTAACTCTACCGTCCCTTCTCACTTCAACGCCGACTGGATAGGAGTCTACTCCGATCTGGGGAGGACCGTATTCCGCATGAGGACCGCCAATTACGGGCGTGCCGTCCGAACACTGTTCCGGGCACCGGTATCTGCAAATCTGGATCGTACATTGGAAGTGGACTTCCATGGAATCAGGGAATTTGAATGCTTGGAAGTGAGCGTACGATAAGACACTAGCACTGGCTCCGAAGTTCTTGATCTTTGTGAATCGTGACATTAGTTTGGGTCGCGTGACACAGCCTCGTCTGTCGACCAGTTGGATGGGAGCTCTCTGTCCATCATGAGCCACGCAGTCTCTAACCAGCATGTCGAATTTCGCATCATCGTCCTTGATAGCAAGTACCATGGTCATTGTCTGTCCAATCTTCACGAGTCCAGAAACTTCCGAAGCCCAGGGTCCTTTACCGACTTGAATTTGCATCCAGCAGCCAACATTATCTCCAGCGAAGTCAGCTCGTACGACGTCCAGCATATCTACTGGGAACGGCCTGAATGTTACTGCCTTCTCGTATTGGTCGTGCCACGTGCAGCGCAGTTTCCGCGCTTGATCCCAAACTTCCTGGACTTGTGGGTCGTACTGTATCACGATGACATTCTCGAAGTAAGTTCCAGCGGCCGCGACGTCTCCTCTGTACCTCGGGTCTCCACTACCGGCGGTGCCGCAAGCGTGTGCGCCAATTTCGAAGGAAGCTGATGATCTTCCTAGATTTGGCGGCAGGTGCACGCACTGGTGGTTGGAGTAGTGTCCCTTGGAGAAAACGATACCGAAGAAAGGTTTGTCGAAACTAAGAAACACGCGCATGGCGTTTTTCTCGCATTTGACGTCGAGGGAGACTATTTTGGGCATGTCTGGGGCCGGTGCGGGCCAAACGTCTCCGGCGCCGCTGAAGACGGTCTCGCTGGCTGATGTCTGTGCATCAGCGGGAGGCGCGGGCGGTGGCGGCGGGCCGCGGAAGCCGGGACTTAGCTCGTTCTTGTGGTGATTCACAGGAGGACCGTGCGCAAACGGCTTGGCGTGGATCGGGTGATGGTTCGTTATTCTCGGCATACCTGAAAAAAAGGAACGTTGTTTGAAGCGATGTCATAGTGCCACTTTTCAACTGTGATATTTTAGTTGTGATAAAATTTTTGCCAACTATTTTTATGGAAGCTGGTGCATGTCTTTTGATCAAATCATAACCACGATTTTTTGTATGAATGCATTACTTGTCTAGAAAGATTGTTTCGAACAATATGATTAAAAAATAATAATAATAATAATGCTGAACAATTCACACAGCATTATCCAGCCCCAAGGTAAGCAGAGCTTGTGTTATGGGTACTAGATAACTGATATACATAATAATATACGAGTACATAAATAGATATTTTTTATTATACATAGAAAACGACCAGAACACCCTGAACAAATATCTGCAGATCGTACAAATATTTGTCCCGAGGCGGGAATCGAACCCGCAACCTCCTGCGTCGCAGGCGGACCTTCGCCCACCGCGCCACAGAGGTCGTCACATTGGTTTAAAATTATATGACCTTACCAATAGGATGATGAGGTTGATGATGTGGGGGATTCTGCCGTCTGGTGTGAGGTGGCGGCGCGGGAGGTGGGGGTCCGTTATACGCATGACTAGGAGTCTCTCGTTCCTGCGACTCCATAGCCATCTGGTCTGATGAAGGTTCGGCGGCCGGAGACTCCGGGGCGTTGCCGCCACCTCCGCCGCTCTCATTAGACGACTCGCTGAGTGTGCCACTCTGAAATCGGGAAAAGTTTTGTGAGAATTAGAATTTCTGGTGGTAAATGAAACTAGGCTTTAAACACATGTCAATTTGGCGTCACATTAATCAATTGCGGTCAAGGGTCATTCACGCATTAACGTTTAGGAGTATGACTGCGAATTGCTTTGCTAATAACGCCATTATCTATCAAGATAAGGTGCTTATGTTTCTGGTCATTCTTATCGATTCTACTTTCTTATTTATTTGGTTTGGGTTCACATAATTTCTCTATATTTGGGTTATTATGTCTGAGCTATATTATGCTATTATGTGGGATAAAGTTCAACGTTTAGTATGTAGGCCGTGAAAATTATTATATCTCTAATGGGAACGTTGCCAGTAGTAGTGCTTAGCTTTATTATAAACATAAACAGCAGATAAGAAAGCAGTTAGGTATCCGGCAAACACAGACTTTAATAGCCACTATCATCTTCCCCATGGGCTTTACGACTTTTCTCTGAATTTTTCTCTTCAACCACTACTGGTTCCTAAAATTAGAGAGTCTGTGAAAGTTGTTTATTCGTTTTGATAAAATCATCTAATAATCATTTAGCTATCCGCTCTAGAATTTATTTGATAAACTGGTTTTTTGGCTTTTAGGTACCGGTCAGATGCGGCTTTCCTCATTTCGCTGGCTTATTCTTGGTCAGTTGACCGAGTTTAGCCAAGCATTTGTCTGGGTTCCTCGTTCAACGATGAGATTTTAACGACAATACGATCGTAAAATCTTAAAGAGTGTCTGATAGAGACACTCTAGCTCTGATCAACACAGCCTTGTCGACAGAGTCAACGAAATGTTCAACTTGTAATCTTTCTTCCATCTAGATACCTATCTATTCATATACCTCAAGTATTTTTGTTCCCACTAGCATTATCCATTAATAATATAGGTTTGTATGTGATAGGGATACCCATTATGTGCATTCCATTATCATCTTCAAAGGTACCAAGTCCAAGATCAAAGAATGTTGCCTTGAATTTGAGTGCCCATTATAATTACGCACGACTTTCTCTTCTTACATAACTCTCTACATCCGTGCTCCCAGTTCGTTTGCCCCAGTAATTACCACCTAAGTACCAATGTCTACGTAGGTACTGTAGGTGTACAGTCAACGTCAATGACTCTCACGGTTTCGACTTGTGTGGCCTTGAAGAGTCATCTTTTCATAATCATCGTTGCTTATTTGATGTATTAAAACCAAATTATTCTTACAACTGAGTAATTTCGTCATGCCGGTGGAGGTTTATGCTCATGACAGTCCATTTGTCTTCATATCTTACCGTGCTTCTCTCTGGTTTTTGTATTTATTCTTCAAATCGTGGATCAACAACTATCACTGACTGTACCTACGTGTACTCTGTCTACATGAAGCCCACTCGTAAATCTTGTATCGAAAAATAAAAAGCACATACACTTTCTAATTTTTGGCCCGAGGCTAGTGCGCCTCAACTTGTCGATAATTGGGTAAATTATTGTTATTATTACCAGAACTAAATACGACACCCACGAGGTTTTAAAGTATACGAAAGATCGTTTCGGTCTGAAAAATTAATCGCCGCTCTAAGAAGCGACTAAAGGTCTGGTTGAACCGTACAGAATATAGACACTTTCGAAACGTTGAATATGACTTTGCGCTCTGAAGATGAGGTCTTTTCTTTTCTATCTTCAACCTGAAGGTTGGACTGTAGTCCCTACGTTATAACGTTACTGACCCAACCGGTAAAGATCTCTACGATAAGTAAAAAATATAGGCTAGGCACAGATTATCTCCAACAAAAACAAATGCAACGTAGCTAAATACTAGGAGAGATGTCAAAGAAAAAGCAAGCCCTCCACACCTCATTGCCACACATGAGAATCAACAACAACAACCACTTCACAAATTGAATTCTATCTTCTCATGTTTACAGTCTACAGTCGCGAGATGAGAAGGTGCTTATTCTAAAAGGCATTCGAGGTGCGGCCGAGTGCAGTGTGTCACGCTCAGGTCGATGCACTTGGACTAGATTTTACTTTCGTTCTGCGGATGAGGATGTTGTGCTGTCGCGATCGAGATTTCCGAATTCTGAGATATCAGAATACGGGCCTTTTGTTATTGTGGTACTCCTGAACAGATTAACAGTAGTTATATCTGGCGACATTTTGTGAAATACTTTTTCTACACCTGAGCTGTCTCATCAAATTAGAAAATGGTCACAATGGAGTACAGAAAAATAAAAAGACCTCGATTTGCATCAACCTAAACTGGTGCTTTTGGACCTCTAAGGTTCAAACCTTAGAGAGTTCCAAAAGCACCTGTTTAAGAGAACAAGGGCAAGCCAACCAGCAGGCAAGTGATCAGCTCGGACATCAGGATTTCAGTGATGTGTGTCGACGTTGTAGGTCGCGATGTGACCGTCGGGAAAGCAGCTCTTTCCACCATTGTTGACCAGTTGGCCAATTTCATGTCAGTCCGCAAATTGGTACACATCGTAAATATTACCAGTTTTATGGTTGACTTCGTTTGTCTTTGAATGAATAGAGAGACTAGCTACACGTTAAGTGGTGGTGTTTTGATTGTTATTGCTTGGTTTGCTTTGTAGTTTAGTGCCTGTTTGTTTTAGCTTCTTTTGGAATGAGAGATTTCAAGCTAATTAAGTGTTTTATCATCTACACATCCTATGAGATAAAATGCTGTGGAAATAGCCAATGTAAACTATTGATTGTTTTTGTAACGAAATGGAGTCTTTTGGATTTTCTATTATTTATAAGGGTCCATTATATTATAGCTTAATCTTTATTGATATATCCAATTACACCTCAAAATTCAGCAGTGCCCACAAGTTATCAGCCATCAATTTGTCAATTAGGTATATCATTTGCCTTAGCTTGCTTTTGATTTTTGGCAGTTTTAATATAATACCTAATTAAACTACCTCTATTTTCAAGCCAAGTCTACCTTTAATTGATAAAGTTATATATCTGTGGTAATATCAATTCAATCTATACACCTGGCTTATTTTGAGAAATCAAGTAATTGGACTCCATTCATAGAATTAAGTCAATCGTCTTATTTCCGTTGGTCTACAATGTTTACTCTACCCTTCTTACTTTCCACAGTAGGGTAAACAGGTAAATAGTGGACATTGACGGAACTGGCCAAGACATAGAATAACCGATAGTTTTTCCAGCCATGTCCGCTTGCTTTGTAGGTCGACGTATGTCCATATTTGGTCGCTTCACCTGACGCTTGTGTTAGATTTTATATCTCTTTCTGTTCCTGCAAGTTGATTTGTCCTAACACAACTTTATCTAGAGCTTCGGTGCATTTCCATTTTCCTGTGTTGATTGATCATGATACCACGGCGTTGAACTCGATTTCCGACTATTGCCCTTGTTGGCGTTTCCCTGTCCACCAAAATGGAAAATGTTTACTTACGTCGTGATTGAGTACTCGTTTTTTTTGGGATCACCTATCATTGGAAAAAGGAGTTAGATGGGAAAATTTGAAAGAAGAACACACAAATTTTTATCTATCGGCCAGGCTGATTCATCTTTTGCATACAAAAACGTGTCCACGCGGTTCTTTCGCGAATAAAGTTATTTAGTTCCGCAGGTAGTTTTGTTACCTCAGCTGGCTTCAGTTGGGAGTTTTAAATAGAAAGAATATATGTTACAAATTCAAGAAAACACAAATATTTCAGAGTTTTTGAAAAGATTGAAACGAAAGCTTATCCATGTGTTAGTCATAGTTTAGCACTGGTTTATACCAGTGATTAGTCAAGCCATCAATCAAAGTAAATTGCGAAAAACTTGAGTAATCTTCAGGATGTGGAAAATGAGGCAAAGACCACTTCCATCGAAGCATGCGCATCAGACAAAACCAATCTTAATAGATCACAGTAATTTAGTGAAACAAGTCTTAGTAATTTTACAAACATGTAGCAGTAGAAAAACGAGCGGTTTCTTAGTGGTTACGACTGATGTTTTAGCATCGATTAAAAATCATTAACTTTCAAGCGCCGGTTTACTTTATGCCTCGAGTATTGAGAGTGTATTAGGTATACTAGATATCTACTTAGATAATCGGTTGATACATACACATATGGGCAAATTGCAGGTGCCCCTTACAGCCTCAACTCTTTCCGCGGGTGCCGTAAGAGGCGACTAAAGGATATCAACCAGCGGGCGGCAGAAGCCCCTTCTGTAGAAAAATTCTACCACCGAATTGCGATCTTCAACCCGCATGCGTTGGGATTTAGTTAAATTAGTTAAAAACTAAAAAGGCGCTTATCAGGGGGAGGCCTGCGTCCAGCAGCGGACCAATATTGGTTGTTGAGGAGGATAACATAGATGTAATTCCAGGTTGAGACTTAGAAAACTACTAAGTATAGACATTTTCATTCCGATCAGTTCAAGAGCTTGTGTGTGAAGAATCAACTAACATCTAAAATTTCGTCTGTAGAAGTGTAATGTCATTCAATAGCAGCTTTGAACTTTTTGACTCTATGAGTTGACCATTGTATAATAATTTATCAGTAAAATGAAGAATCTCCACGCCCAGATTTCGTTCGGTCGTTAGATAGAGTAGTATAGAGTTCCTTTAAACCTAGCCTAAGAGAACTATTTTAAATTCACTATTTTAATTAAATAAATAAAATTTTCTTGAAATGATCCTTCTTTTAAGTCTACTGTCAGAACTCAAACTCAAAAAACTATCTGAGCGTCTGGTCGAAGCGACGCGTGACCCGAGAGCTGGTGAATATCTGGCACAGCGTATCAGCATTGCCATACAGCGTGGCAATGCAGCCAGCGTCTTGGGGACGCTTCCGACTGGTGTTGATGGATCAGTTGAGCTATCTGTAGACTGTTTGCAACAGTCGGCAGTTAGCTCAATTGTTTCAATTGTAAATACTAGTATAATTTTCTTGACTCATAACTTAACTTAACTCATAAAAACATAACTTAACTTAACTCATAAAAAATTTGGAACCTATATATCGTTAAAAATCATCTGACTCCTAGTTTCACCTAGCAGAAACGCATCGTGAAAGTAGTAAGATCTCACCATGTGTAATAAGAGTAGCACTCCTAGAGCGATCCCTCTTCTCTGCCGCATCGCGAACTGTGGACAAACAAAACAACTGTCAGTTTTTTAATATTTATAGGAAAAATGCTTGATGCCTGAGCATTATTGCAGCCAAAAAAGACGAATGCTGCAGATAAGCCAAAAGGCCATGTGGGACATTGATCACCACAATGACTGGTTCTGTGCCACATCCAGCGGTTTCTGCGTTTGAAGTTCACCGTCTCCATAAAAAGGAACCAACCAGTGCCTTAATTTAGAAAATTCATGAAATTTTTATGGTTACTCAATAATTTTCGCTCAGCAGGTGAGTCGTTCGTAAATAAAACGTAGATGTCAACTTTGTGGTCAGCAGCGTGAAGTTTTCTTCTCATTTATGTGGTCGGTTGCGAAACATGACATGTGGTTAGCAGTTTTCCCTTGTTGAAAGCCATGGGGCATTATGGCTCGCGGTTTTAGTGATTTTCTTGTTAAGTTATTGAATTATTACGAAAACTGGGAGCTTTCAAACACATACAATGAAGAAAATGGAATTTCGAAGAAATCAAATAATATCGCAAAAATTTTCGACTTCGACGACTTATTTGATTTCTTAGAAATTACCCTTAGTGTGGGGTTACGCACTATAATAACAAAAGACCTTAACATGGAATTTTAAAAGAATTGGGCAAATTGTCGAATTACGAGGCTAATCAGTTTTGAACTGCTCTCATATACAGTTTTTTGTACATAGTCTATGCAAACTTATTGAAAGAAAAACAAGCTTTTAAGAATCGTAAGTTAAGTTTACAATTGTTATATTATGTAAACACTTAACACATTCCAACTTTCATCTCAGGCTAGGTGCCTCTAGAAACCCGGGTTCAAGGGTGACTGGGTCGCCACGAGCTTCCCTTTGCGAAAGTGAAATTTAACATTATGAATACTGAGGCGCCCTTTAAATAATAAGCCTTGCAGGGTTTTAGGTGTCGGAAAATACTAGAAATGAATACAATCTCAAAATTTTTATAGAAGTAGGAGATATTCTGATAAATATGACGAAGAATTTCAGGTTATTTAGTTTCAGAAGAGCCTTCTCAGACCTGAAATAAAAGCCGGGTTTTCTATCGACTCCTCAACCAGTCAACTCTCAAAGTTAGTTTTGCGTGTTTACTAATTTCCTACCACAGCTTCTGAAGAAGCAGAAAAGTGCCAAACCACATACAAGATGCCAATAATAAAGAAGATCCGTCAAGTTGAACGGAAGATGGTAAGATAAACCCTTATCGGGTAGATGTTCAATGTCGATTGTCGTGATAAGACGCAGCAGGTAGGTACAGCACAGACCATTACTTTACGTGATTGTAAGCACCTGCCTAGAGGCATCCATTCACCAGTCGAAACAACACCCACCGTCTTACAATATAGCGTTTCATTTAGCACATCAACAAAAAGCCGGCATCCAACTTAATTGGCAGGAGTCGAAAGTAAAGGCTTTAATCACCGAATATTTTGGGCGTTCCCGCAAACCAAGTGGGTCGTGGGACCACCAGGAGAAAGTTCTACGTGCAAAATGCGGTGGTAAGTTGAAGCAGTGTTTTTGCGATGCATTCTCGCCTTTTAATGTGGCCATTGTCGGTGTAATTAAAGGGTGCGGTGCAAAACGACTGATCAATTTGATCGTGGCGATTACCTTTGGCTGAACTGAACCGAGTAGGTGGAATTACGCATGAGATCTCAGGAGCGTCTCTCAAAACCTAGCGTCGACAGGCCAGCAAAGGATGGTCCACCCTAATCGCATTAGACGGATTTTTTGAGCGTAATGCCGGGTGGTGCGTCCACTGTAATCGCAGTTAACGGATCGCCGGCATTGCCAATGATTTTCCGATACGTCCGCTTCGTGCGGTGCGGATCAGTGGTACGTTCACTGATCCGCACCGCATTATATGGCAAACTAAACAAAGAATACTAAAATCCGTTTGATGCGGTCAGCGCGGAGCATCCGATGCCGACCAACTAACTCAATATTATAAGGTGTAACTAAACTGTTGCGTCAAGCTGTCAAGCTTGACGTGAAGAAACCAATAGGTACTAAAAATTAAACGATGTTCCTATTTTGACAGTTAGTGAAAAGTGGAATTATAGCAAAGTTGTGGTGAGCACTAACAAGTCAGTTTATTTCGAGTGTTTTTCGGGTGTTTCTATATGATTGCCAGACACCTACCTCAGACTACCTTTTAGCATCAAGACAGCTAATATTTGCTATTTTGATAGCAAATCAAAATACTCTTCTGATATCCTATAAGATTCTAAGCTACATTTTGTAGCCTTCGCCCTATCATTTAGCAAAAAAGTGGAAAAGCGAGGAACAAGCCGGGTTTTTTATAGTTTGCAATTAATCATTTGCTACGGTAGTAGAATTTGAACATATTCGCAGAGATTCTATGATGGTGTCTTAATATCAGAGTCAGAAAATCTTAACCCGGCGAGTCAAATCTTAATCTTAACCAGGAGAATCCAAAATGTCTAAAATGACAAAAAACGGAAACTTAAAAACCACCCATTCTTTAATTGACATTTGAAAAACATAAAGCTATTTCAATGGCCTTTAAAGCCGCCGTAAAATTGCAAATTACGAAGGCCATTCAAAGGGCTTTCAAATGTCAATACAGGATGGGTGGTTTTTGCGTAATCGCACAGCGGATCCAAAACAAAATTATAGCTGAAAAACAAATGATGAAATACCGGCAGCGTTAAATTAAATTTTAATCAAGGAAACCCTCCTTGAGATTCCTACTCAGAATCACGATTGCGATACAGAGTACGAGAATTGTAGCTTAACGGTGAGAAATTAATTACAAGTCAATTGGCGAAGAGCCTTCATAAAACGGTTCGTTTGAGCTGAATGGAGGCTTGAACTGTTATTTATTCTGTGGCTTCGGATTAATTGTTCGTTATGGACGCTTTTCGCTCATAAAAGTTACTGTGTCCATAACATTTTGTTTAATTATTTTGGGACGATTAGAAATTTTATTGGGTTTTGAATATAAATAAGCTTGGTTCGCCATATTTTCAACGGTGGAAGCTTCCAGGATTTATTTAATTGGTGCACGAGCCGTACAGATTTAACTAGCTAGAAAGAATGCGGAAAATGTTAATAGCACGTTTTTTCGTGATCATCTGTTACTTAGTTCTAGCTCAAGCACCGATTAAGCACTTACAAGAAGTTAACAAGTTTGGTTGAATTATTCTCTCCGGAGATCAACCCTTGTCAGCTCTATAGCTGACAAGGGTTGATCTCCGGAGAGAATAATTAAGCTAATTAAGCTAAGGGTTGCTTGACTATTCAAGCAACCCTTAGCTCCTACTTAGCTCATCTCTAAGTGATTATAGCTACCTCTAGCTAATATTAGCTTACATAACTTTCTCTTGAGCACACTGCTCCAACAATTGGTTTGGAGGAAACTTGTGTGCAACTTACAGTATTGTAATAATTGGTAATGATGATTGTAATGATTGGTAATAATGACCATCTATTTTGAATTTGCCTGCGATTTCTTAATGTTTAGAATCAGTTTCTTGGTTGTCACACTCAGCGCCAAGCCCCGTGGGCCGTTTCGTTCATTTCCATGTAAGTATCCGAAAAATAGGACAATGAAATTAAAAAGGCGATTTTTCTTGTGAAAAATAACGGAACCCAATTACACCAAAAGAATGCGCCAGGCCAGAGCTTTAATTTTTGCCTAGAAAATGTTTAGTGTGCGCCTCAAGGAAGCATAGTGATCCAACCAAGTAGAGGGATGTATACTTTTGAATATACAGTGTTTCAGACAGTGTGTGACACGGAAATAACTAACGTCACGACGGTATCTAACACTAATCGCTTCAGAACTAAGTCTCTTCGATAGCTTATCTATGTGTGGATAGATAGGTACAAACAAATGTAATTTAATAACAAGTGGATGGTCCAGCATTGTTTATATATTTATCCCTTTATTTTCAATCAGACAAGATCACTTATTTAGAAAATAACTTATTATCTCGGGTCCGGCGGAGGATGAATTTCCCATACAAACGTAATACCAAAATGATTTGTAATTTGAGCATATTTTCACCATGGTCTGCTATTATTTGTATTAAAATAGTATTTATTTAGGTTCCTGACACCTTTTTTTTTTCAAAATACAATTCTGAAATGAAATTAAACCGAATCGCATTTTTACATGAAAGAATGAATGTTGTCCTAGTATTTTTCTAGATAAGTATTTTGAAAAAAGCTTGTGGCAGGAACCTAAATAAATACAATTCTAATACAAATAATAGCAAACCATGGTGAAAATATTCTCATATTACAAATCATTTTGGTACTACGTTTGTATGGGAAATTAATCCTCCGCCGGACCCTTAAGATAAAAATACTTTCTATCGCCTTAGTATAAGGTGTATCTTACAGCACAGAATTTGAGATGACTACTTTCTCTGCTCGACCCGCTTAGAAGGCCCTTGAAATTTATTATCTGTATGATTTGTGAGAACTTGAAATTGGATTTATGAATGGATGTCTAAACGTGGGCGTCATTTTTTACGTTTTTATAGAGCACACAAAATATGATTTAGTGCTGGCAATGAAGTAATCCTATCCTACTAATATTATAAAGCTGAAAAATTGTGTAATCTGAATTTTTTGTTTCTAGGATCTCCAAAACTACTGAGATCAAGGTGAAATTGGGCGTGCGTTTAGAGCAAAGCCAAGGCTACTTTTATTATTGACGACCTCGGTGGCGCGGCGCGCGAAGGTCCGCCTGCGACGCAGGAGGTTGCGGGTTCGATCCCCGCCTCGGGACAAATGTTTGTACGATCTACAAATATTTGTTACGGGTGTTCTGGTCGTTTTTATGTATAATAAAAAATATCCATCTATGTAATGTATATTTATGTATATCAGTCATCCAGTACCCATAACACAAGCTCTGCTCAGCTTAGGGCTAGATGATGTTGTGTGGATTGTCTAGCATTATTTATTTATTTTATTTATTATACCGAAAATACACGTGCGAAGCCGTGGGCAGAAGCTAGTAACTAATAAGGTTACACAGAGTAGGTTCGTATACGTTAGGTAGTTGTGATAGAAAGTGTTATGTAGTGTCTCGTTACTTATATTTTGAGTACTAAGTCAAATATAAATATCTAAAAATCAGCATACTAATATTCATAGATGAAAACTGACCATAATTTGTAAGTACATACATAGTTATCATTATATAAATGCTAATTAGTTTAAAAACTACCTTGTAAGGCACTCTCTTAAGTACAAGACATAAACAGTCAAAGAGACGTGGACACTCACGGTACTGCTGGTCCACCAGTTCAAAGTCGCTCAGCGAGCTATGGAAAGAGCTATGCTCGGAATCTCTTTGAAAGATAGGATTCGTAACGAATACATCCGACAGAGAACCAAAGTTATGGACATAGCTCAAAGAATTAGCAAGCTGAAGTGGCAGTGGGCCGGCCATATCTCGCGAAGAACCGACAACCGCTGGGGTCAACGTGTTCTTGTAGGATGCCCTCTGGCCAGGTGGGATGACGATCTGCGAAAGACAGCAGGCAGATGCTGGATGCGGCAAGCTGAAGACAGGGCGCTATGGCAATCATTAGGGGCGGCCAATGTCCAGCAGTGGACTAGTAAAGGCTGATGATGATGATGATGAAACAGTCAAAAACCCCAGAGTGGTTTTAAAACCAGCAATATGCTCGCTCATGCAAGACTTAGCTAAAATAAGGCAACTAAGTTAACCTTCTCCGACTCTCGCTACTGATTCAAAGACACTAGCAGTAAACCAATGTAAACAATCGGCTTGGCCAAACTCACTAGATCTGCGGGTTATTGACCCTGCGCCGGCGCCGTGAAACAGAAAGTATTTCGCGACAATGGGGTTGCCACAGTTACATACACAATTACTTAGACTAGATTCATTCATTTACGTCGGTAGCTTTAACCTCAACTAAGTAATTGAATTCAATTCATTTATTCGGGTTATTCCAGTTTTCAAAAAAATTTATTCCAGTTTTCCCCCTTGAAGATTACCCTTAAGGGGGAAAACTGGAATTGATTTTTTTGAACTCCAGTTATCCCCCTTGAAAATCACCGTAGGTACATATTTGTATACACTTGATGTCGTTGAAATCTAATTTACTATTATTGCATAATTAAATATAATATTCAACTATGACACACACAAGATTCTTAAGTGAGAATAATGAGAATAATGTAGGTACTTAAGGCGCTACCCCGACCCAAATCAGCGCCACCACCTATTTTATTAAATTATTATGTCAAACGAAGGAATTTCAAAAAATTGATTGGCCAGTTTTTGCTTCCTATCATAAGCTTATTTTTCATGCCTCTACAAATGTTTTAGTTTGTATAGTTTAGGAAGAGATGCGAAGTTGCTCTTTTTTCCCACCATGGTGGCCAAAAAGAGCAACTTCGCATCTCTGCCTTAAGTATACAAAATAAAACTTTTACAGGGGCATTAAAAAAAAGCTTATGATAGAAGGCACAAACTGGCCGATTGATTTTTTAAAATTCCTTCGTTTTACATAATAATTTAATAAAATAGGTGGTGGCGCTGATTTGGGTCGGGGTAGCGCCTTAATCATTTTCTCTTACAAAAGATAATTGTTTACAATTTTCGGCTCAAGCTTAATTTAGCTCTAGCTATTTGTTGCAAGAGACTGTTTTGGAAGAGACTGGTGCCCGAGAGAGGTTTTAGGTATAAAACCTCGATAATTTGGGATACCTACATAAAAGGGAGACAGCAAAAACGACTTGTTCCAAAAATAATAATAAATTAGACCTAGCTAGTATAAAAAAACTGAAAATAAGGATATAAATCGTAACCTGTAGAGATTTAAGGATGAACCAGGTTTTTGTTTTATGGTGACGAAATAAACTAACGATAATATTAGTGGATTATGCTTAGGTACTGTTAAAACCGAAAGTTATTTTATTTAGGTAAATATTTGTTTGTGATGCGTTTTTTAGGCCACTAATGTGGCAAAAAGTTATAGTGGTTTTACACTGTTAGTGTTGTTGTTGCGCTAAAATCTAAATTTATGATTTGCCTACAGTTTAAATGTATATTTTCCAGGCCCGGAAAGATATCTGTAAACAAGCTATATATTAGGAATACGAAAGCAAAAATAACACCCTAGAATAAGCATGGACCACCCTAGAATGAAAAAAAGCATGGTAACATGGTTTTTTTTTATTTATTTTTATTTAAGGGACTTTGAGTCATTGCTGACTATGTCAGTCCCGTGATTTAACAAACTAACTACTTACTTAAAACTAAATTATATATAAAATTAACCTAAATAATTTAATTGCCACATCACTCAGTGGAGCGGCTAAAATTATTTGGATAATGGTTGACAAACATTGAAAATGAAAATTGATTGTATGGCGTCAGCTTGCACTTTGAAGGTTAAACATTCACGTGGCATGAAATAAGTATCGTTTTGGAACTTTTCACTATAAATTTTCACGTGTTAATCATGATACGAACATTCAAATCCGATAACAGGGTGTTACAATTAGCCGAGTAAATAGTTACAGCGAAAGCAAAAGTTCTTTCACGGTGTCATTGACCACTTGGCGGGCCGTTGTCACAAAATTCAACTTCAATGAAAGCTCAATACTCAGGTAATATTTTTACGTGTCAAGCTATTATAGCAAATTGTTGTTACAAGCTATTATAAATTTACGGATCTTATGTCATGAAATGTAGAGTTCTCACGAAACAACAAATATAAGGCAGTTTCACTTAACTAGGTATGCAGTTCTGTTAATCTATCTTAATATCCGTAGATATACGTAGGTGGTATTTTTGGACGGGGCAATAAGGTGTACACCGGTTCACTACCGGGCAGTTAGCAAGATAATGGACACTTAACAAAAATCCTGTTTCTAATACTGATCAAATAGGGTTGTTCCCGAAGTACTCCATTCCTTTGTTATAAAAAGATAAGAATCCCATACATGAATTCTCAAACTACTCCAAAGAAATAAATGTTACAAATTTTCAATTTAAAACAACATACAAACTTCTATAGGAGATATACCCACTGAGGTTGGAGTATCAAAAAAGTCAGAAATCGCAACTGATTACTATGTTTGTCATTATCTGGCTAATTGGCTAACAATTTTGAAAATCTGTGCATTTGGATAAAAAAGTCTCTATTAAAAACTATGGATCCTAAGATCATTTTTCTGTAGCTTGCCTTTACTGCCCTGTCTGAAAAATCCATCCTGAATTGGTTTTGTAGGTATACTATACACGCCTGCGAATGTTGACCTAGATATTAAGAGTATGTAGAGTTGTTTCGGCGACACTTACGTAGAATATAATGTACCCACGGTAACGTTTTTTCCTCTCATAGTAATTCAAATAGTAGGGGAACTTTTGCGCAATTTAGAAATGAACGTTCTACAATTAATAAACCAGCCACTGTCTCTTGTACTCGCAAAATCACCGTCATTCAGCTGTCTTCTTCACGCGCCAGTTATGACACGCCAGTGCTCATATTGACAGATTGACATGTGACACCTACATATAAATATATAGGTCCTCAAAAACCTAATACTGACAGTGGAAGTGAAAGTGTAAACAAACGAAGACTTTCGTTTGGGCGCGTTCAGTTGACTCAAGAAATAAATTCAGTGTGGTTTTCTATTATGTAGATTGGCCACTTGACTTTTTTTGACTTTGGCTTTTCTATGGAAATTTTATGGCTTAGAATTGATTATTTACATTATTTTGAATACTTAGTTATCAATTTAAAATGACAGATAGAGTTGGATGATTGACTGTTTAATTAATTAATTCAAATATATATTTTATATAACTTTACATTGATTTGCTTAATGATTTGCTATAAATATTGATTATGTAATCATAATTTTATATGTAGGTACAATCTAAAAGTTTAAGTGAAAGGTATTTCCAAACGCTGAGATAGTTTTTTTAAAAGTTCTAAGTGAATGTCGAAGCTTTTGCCACCTTACCTACGAGTAACCAAAAAATGACTGTTTTTAGTTATGGAACAGCTTAGTTAGGTACCTACCTATTATAGTACAATATATTCTCAAAAGCGCACGGCGTCCACACAGCACAAGAATGTGCATATAAATATGGGCCTTAACTAGTAACATTTAGATGCATTTCATATTGATGGTATCAGATGACAGACAGCTCGCTCGACGGCCACTCGTTTGAAGCTTGTGGGAAGACATTTTGCCACTGTAAAATGTCTAAAACGAGTTTAGGCTCATATTTTATTGCACATTTTGTGCTGTCCGGTGTGAAGGGTTGAATTAATTTGCGCAAAGCTGTATATGTAAGAGTTCAGGATAATCCCATTTAGTCAATATTGGTATTCAGTCACTCTCAATGGGACAATAGCATAAGATGATTAATGAGCCTAGGGCCTTGGTAGGCCATCCATCCGGTTATAATACTTCGCTGGCCATCCGTCTATTGAGAAGGTTTGCTGCACAGGAGGTTTACTTTAATACACCGAACTAATTCGTACTTCGTTTCTTTCGATCACTAACTCACTACTCTTTTTTTTTTTTATTCAGCCTATTTCGTCCCACTGCTGGGCAAAGGCCTCCCCCGCACCCTTCCAAACTTCTCGGTCTTTTGCAGACTCCCACCACTCCGGGTCAAAAGCTACTATATCGTCCCGCCTCCTTTTACGTGGCCGATCCCGTCGCCGCCTCCCATCTTCTGGCCGCCAGGGTGTTATAGCATGGGCCCATCTCTCCGGGTGCATACGACCGACGTGGCCAGCCCAATCCCACTTTAACCTGGCGGTCTTTTCCCCAACATCGGCAATGCCTGTTAGTGAACGTAGCATTGTATTCGGCACTCGGTCAATCCGTTTGAAGCCTAGAATGCTACGCTCCATCGCTACTCTTATCGTACAAAAAACTAAATTTCAGCAGATCGCAATTCAAATGATAGCTTAGAGCTGCCTTTTCAGAAGTACCTTTAATTTTATTTTCAATGAATTCAGTCACACGGAAAACGGCCAGTCCGAAAGTAAACGTTTTGCGGCCGTACTTCGCAGCTGCGGATGAAAAGAACTAGAGTAGGGATCTAGACAGAGGGATATTGTCTGATGGGGTTGTTACTCCTCTTACAAACATGTAAAGTTAATTGAATAAACGTGAGACCAATATGTTTCCTAACAAAAACAAGACAATACTTCCAAGTTACGATTGAAACCTAATAAATTCCATTCTATCTATGTCAGCGGGTCTGAAATCTGGGTTTACGATGCGTTGTTCCCAGTACCTACTTAGTTATTGTTTCTTACTGTCACAATAACGGATCGTCTGGTTCCGAGACTTCTAAGTACACTATGAGAATCGTATTGCTTTAATTACTGTAATGAACAAGATGACATATGAACTTACAATGTTTCAAGAGAGGTTTTTCCTAACAGGTATCTTACTTACTCCTGTGGCTCAGCGGCCCAAAGTGGAAACTTCGCTTCCGACACAAGACTTCTCCAGGCATCTCGGTTCTGAGCTGTCTCTCACCAGCTATGGGCGTCGAGTTCGCGGAGATCCGCTTCAACTTCGTCGATCCAGCGATATCTAGGGCGGCCGACTGGTCTACGCCACGTTGGTTTATCCTCATACACCTTCTTGACAGCCCGATCCTCTTCCATTCCCTCGACGTGTCCTAGCCAGCGGAGATGAGCACTCTTGAACTGCCCTGTAACGTTTGGTTCAGCACACAGGTCCTCTAGCTCCTGGATTTTCCTGACTTACCACAATCCATACGCTCGTCTGGTTGGGCCAAAGATCTATACGATTTTTATTATTTTTCAGCCTAGGAAACATGATAATCCTAGCTAAACAGCAATTTACGCACATTACCCATAGCATTCTTCCCTATTCTACCCTGCCTTCTCTAGTGTGTGCAACAGTGCATGCCACCGGTGCTCATCGAAGTATCGATGTAAACGAATATACTGAATCACAAGTTAGTAAATACCCGACCCGTAATTATTTGAACAAATTAATTTTACGATTCGTGGGCGTGTGAACACTTGAAAGTTTATGAATCATTTAAAATTAAATGATACGTATTAAATAATTATACGGAACGAAAGAATTAAAGAATTCCGAACAAACCTTTACGGCGAGAAGAAAGTACCTGGCTAATATGGAAATTTAATTGAAATTACAATACAGTGTGAAGGGTTTGCAACAATACATTGTTTACTTATATTCCAACACGATACGATCATACTAATAAAACGATCTATCGATAATAATACGATCTATCTATTGCATGACATAATTGACTAATAGGCAATAATCTACGCAATAATATTGACAAAATAAAAAAGCGGCTACCTGAAAAACAGAATATAAGCCTACAAGATTCTTCTTTGATAGAAAGGTCAATTATAAAGTCACATCTTCACTCAAAAACGATAAATTATATTTTACATATGGCACGTAAAAAAGCCACTTGTTAATTTTCCTCCGTATATAAAATAAATCAAAACACAAGAGAGTAGTCAAAAACGAAAGTAGAATCAATCTAAAATCAGCGCCGAAACTTCGTCTCGGATTTTGGTCAGTCGGTCGGTAACTTTCACCGTCCGACTAATTAGCGGTTATCGACTGTCGATGTTTACATGTCGATATCGATGATCATATAAGTCAATATCGATGATCGGGCGTGACTATTGATTGGATGGATTAGCATCGAGACGACGTTCATTTGTCGTTTGGAATGTAGGATTGTTGAAGGTTGTTATTGTAGATTGATTCATTCAATTGGATTGTAATTTTATAGCCTCAAAATAAAGTTAAACTTTAATTTAAGACATTTTTTTTACAATTTATCATAGAACTTACATCAAATAATTATCAATTGTACTCAAATATTTAAAATAAATAACTCAATCTGTGCCTTAAAATTATGTTTCGTCATTCATCATCAACATAATTTTCAGCTCCTTATCCCACATTATGTGGCGTCGAGCCACCACACATCTTAAAATTATCATGACTACCAAAAATAATCAATAATTTTGATTATGAATTTCATCGATAAAAGCTTCGTAAAAGTAACATCACTATCAAAGCTCGCCGCTGTCCGTTCACGCGAGTGCACAAGTGTAGGTACATAATCGACTGGGCGGGCGCAAGCTTTATCAGTGTACAATGATTTACCCTACAAGAAAAGCCTTATTTATCTGGCCTAAAATATTCGGTAAGCAAAGAAAAAGACCAGCTAAACGTTTGATCACACAGGTTTATTAGATGTGCAGGGCGACTAGATGTACTCGGAATTACAGCCGAGAATCTCGGCTGTAAAACACGGCTGTGAAACGTAGGGGAAATAATAACAAAAGGTACGCGATAAATACCCGATAAAATCATTAATTATGTTAACAAATCTAAAAGTTTAAAAAGTTTTCAGAATTTTTCTTATAACTTCCGAATATAAATCGGACCCCTATAAAATCAAAACTTCTGAATCTGAACTTCTGCTTTCAAAACGGTTCACGAATTTGAGAGCTAAAACCTTGCCAGACCGCCATTATCTCTTCGATCCACAAAAAATGTATGTGGAAACATTATTGTTGAAATGTCAACATTTGTAACTTTTGTGGTCTACATGACGGGATATGGTGAAAGTTCTCAATGGGCCCCAAAAACCCAGACAACGTAACATATTCCGGGCCCAAAGAAACATTTCCTGGTTCTCACCTCGTGGTTATAGGAAATGACATGTGATCAATATGGTACATATCTTTGGGGAAAGTCAGATCGTGTCGATTCAATCACAAGACTCTAATTGCCTTTACAAATGTCTTTGTTTGACGTCTGAGCCGGTCACGATGGCCAAACTTGTTCATTGCTCGCACTCTCATATCACGCACAAGGTAGAGGTGACTGACCTATGATTGGATAGATTATGTCGGTACATTGATCTTTGTAAATCAAACAAGGAATAAAGTATATGAAATGAAATGAGATGAAATTTGTTTATTTCTCTTAAACCACAATAAAGCCAAACATTGAAAATTAAAACCACTTAATACTAAAAAACGTAAAGTATGGCTAAAAAGGTTATAATAACATACATAGCTTTGAAATTGATTCTTGACGAGAAATATTTCGGAGCTCTTATACCTAAAGTCTTCGTTTTAAAAAGTCTAGGTCTAAGTTAATTTATATTAAGCGAATAAAAATATACATGAACACAAATTAACGGAATGGAATGGATAGAAATGGAAGACAGGTTAGAGAAATAAAGCTTCAAATCCTTTTGATAGTCCTTTAGAAAAACGAAAGTCATTGGCAGTCGCTTTAAATCATGAAATCATCATGCAGTTTACAGGCAGGACCTTTATAAAAATAACGAAGATAACATCAAAAGGTTCAAAATCCCGCAAAAGTCATCGCAAAACTCGCCGAAATGTCAAACTTGCGAAGCACTTTCGCTGTCATTCGTAATCTGGCCGAATGAAACCGAATCGTATGGAATCTGTAACATATTCTATAGAGTCAGAATGGCGAGAACATTCTGAATTTAGATGCAAATTTAAATTTTGAAGGTCACACCAGTTTTAAACTTGGTCATAGATTTCTTTCGTGAACTTAATAATTAATAGACAAAGACGCTTGCTAGGAATAGGTTGTAGTGAAGATTTTGAGATAATCTGTATGGTTTCCGGAAGAGCAAGAAGTAAAATGCTACCGAGGGTGGTACAAAAAGCGCAGTAATGAATTTATGCCATTTTTATCTTCTAGACTAGAATAAAACATGCATAGGTCCCTATAACCTATATATATATATATATAGACCTACGTGGGGCTAAACTAAACATTTGGGTCGGATCGATACTCCATCATCACCTTTGGGAATGGCATGTCTAGCAGTAAATTGCGATTGGCTGAAATGATTGAAAAATAATTTACCCATACGAAATCGGTGGTCAAAAAAGCAATTAAATAAAAAAACACCCCAAGGCAATAAAATAATAGAAAGGCTATGAAATGTGCGCGTACAGTTACAATGAGCTTTTTGTGGCGTTGTCACTGTCACATGTCAGATAGGGTTGCCACTTTAAATTGGCATATAAATCTGTAAATCCTAGTCCTAGTCCGCTAGATAACATTCCGAAAGTTTTATGATTTGTGGAGTAATATAATCACACTTTAATTTACCTAGTCCTAATATTGAACGGAACGCTGTAGTGAACACTGTGTGTGTTAGTAGAATAAAAAAATACATAACCGTTTTTTAGTAGAATGAAAAAACGTTTGTAACTGCATAATATAATTTAGATACCGCGAGCAAAAACCCGTTCTTTCGATTATATTACACAGTTAAATTCCGGACGATAAATAATGGTTATATATTATATATTTTTTATTCTACTATAAAACGCTTAGATAAAAGTAAAGTCTATGTAAACATACATGCAGCTATGGTGGCAGCCCTAGTCAAAGTCAATGTCAATGAGTTTCGACGTCATCCGTGTTAATTGGAACGGAACGTTTGTGTATGGTTGAAATCTGCGATTTCATTTTAAGCTTTTTCATTTGCATGCCTTTGTTGAACTAGAGACAAAAGTCAATTATGTTCCTTTGTCAATTTTTTATTTGTCTTTTCTAAAAGAAATCTCCAGTTTTTTCTGTCCTCTATCTCTTCTGTACAAATCTCTTCTTTATTTAGATTTTGCTGTAGGTTTTTTGTACAATAGGTACCTATCTACTCGTAAGTCCGAAAACTAAATTATTCTGTTAGCACTCGCAATGAGAAAACCAACAAAAAAACTTCTGATTAACGATAGCTTTAAATTTATGTTAACGAAAGCTAAAAAAACTACAATAACAGCATATTGTAGGTACCTACTAATGTATAAAGGAAATAAAATTCAACCACATATCAAAGTGCCATCACCTATAATGCTAAACTATTAACACCAATATATTGCTTACGAATAGTCCGCCTGACCCATCGTGCCAAGACTTTCTCAACCTGTTTCTAGTTGTTCTAATAGTTATCAATATCTATGTTTTCAGTATTTTTTGAGAAATATCGCTAAGCTTTTTTTGTTCTACCTCTCTGTCCCCGACCCGACCACCCCGACAAATAACTCACCTCAACAGCCTATATTGGTCCACTGCTGGACGCAGGCCTCCCCATGACAAGTGCCTTATTGGCTTTTCTCTTATGGGGAGTAATGCCCATAACCCCCACGCTCGGCATGCGGGTTGGGGATCGCAGTTTGGTGGTGGATATGTCTGCAGCAGGCGCTGCTGCCCGCCCTCGCTAGATATCCCTTAGTCACCTCTTACGACACCCGCGGGAAGAGTTGGGGTGGTACAAATTCTAAGCCGGCACCACATAGTAAATATCTAATGTCCGAAAATTGGAATGTCAACACTATCAATAACAACCTATGATGATCCACTACTGGACATAGTCTCACATAATGAGCGCCATAGCGCCCTGTGAAGACAGATCTTCACTCAAGCTGAAGAGCTTACTGCATTCAGGATCCGCCTTCAGGAGAAAGACAACGACCGACGGCAGCATAGCACATTATGTAGCATTCATGCCTTTACATAATGTGTATCCTGAGGATATATCCTGCGGAGTAAGACCCTGGTGACCCATAACGCAGGTTTTATAAACCTGTCACGGGCAACCAGTAGTCAAAACAAGATGACTAGCTATAAATTAAGGTTAAGTCAAGTTATAAACTTATTGTTTGTTGTATATAAGACTAAAAAAGTCTTTTGCAAGAGAAAATAAATATAATATTCAATTCAATTGCAACATTCACGTATGGGCATTCCTTTACCATGGGCTGATTTGTCACTATCTATTAAATCGTATATACCTCCTCATACGTACAAAAAAAAACGTTCGAGAATACAAACCTACTTAGTTACAGATACAAGTTTTACAACTTTCCTTTTTTACGATCTCAAAAACTACACCTAAACAAAAGTAGCTCTCAAGGTTTAGTTAATTAGCATTGATGCTTTCCCACGTGTTACAAGAAAATACCTCTGAGAATTTGAAACTTTTACTAGATCTACAATGTCGCTGCAGAAAATAGTGTGAGATAA
Organism: Eupithecia subfuscata; assembly: GCA_963564075.1. NCBI lineage: Eukaryota > Metazoa > Arthropoda > Insecta > Lepidoptera > Geometridae > Eupithecia > Eupithecia subfuscata. Next base: position 4,733,541 of record OY751105.1, read on the forward strand.
ACAAAACTTAATCGTTTTCTTTTGTTTAGATTTTGCTTTTGTTCAGAGTTGACGTGACGGTCAACTGTTAAATTGGAAAAGGAAGAATTTATCAGTGGCCTAAAGAAAAATGTGCGTTTGTTGCTGGAAATGAAGAGCAAGGGCAGTTTTAATTTCCATCGTCGGTAAAGATCATCAAAGGGGGCGAGCAAAAGACATTCTTACACCAAGAATGTCTTTTGCTCGGCCCCTTTGATGAAGCTAATAAACTTTGAAAACTGTTAAAAAATCGTAACCGTTTTAGTGGGCCTATACTCTTTGCACAAATCACTGAACAAGACAAAAGTTTGCGTATTTTGGAGAATTAAAATGGGTATCCAGCTCCCGCAGTCTATTGAAAATCCACGTTTTTGCCATCTCTGATAAGATAAAGGAAGAAGTTAATATCATAAAATTAGTAAACGCATAAATAAGTTCTTGAAAGAAAACGGCCAAAATGGCTATAAAAGAAAAACATACATTCAAGACTGAATCAATACATGGACCTACTACTGTTTTATTTATACCATTTTTATTTGTATCCGACGAAAAACAGAAGAGGCGGAGTCTCTCAAATCGATTGTAACACCTTTATATGATATTATAGAAGTATGATATTATAAATCGAATGACAATCAGATCAAAGCCATTGGAATGGTGAATTCAAAATAAAAACCAATTTAAATGGTAAGATTATGTTTTCTAAACTTGACATAACATATTATATAAATTACAAAGAGGATTAAGCAAAACGACATGAGATGAGTAAGTTACAGCTTTAGAAAGACAACGAAATAAATCCATATAAATTATACATCATTTATCTTTTTCTAAGTGGAGAAAGTGCCGATGGACAGATGAGGATGGATAAGGTACATAGAAGATGTATAAAGTTACAGATAGATTACTTATGCGTAAGTTAGGAATATAACAGTCTGCAGTAAGCTTAACTGCTTCAATTGGTTTCTATTCCTTCATTTTATAAAAAAAAAATCATAACATAATGTCCTAAGCGTCATGTTTCAAATCTGCAGGCAGGTAGATCCATATCAATATCAGTCGGAAGCGTCCCCAAGACGCTGGTCGCAATCTGTGATTTCTGTGAATATCTCAGAAAACTGATGCTTTAGGACATTATTAAGAAAACATTTTCTATTTATCATCGTGTCCTCTATCCAAATATTTATAACCTTTATTGTGCGCGACGATTTTGAAAACAAAAGATAAGTTAGGACCACCCTCTATACAAAAATCTTCACTCGAACCCCTTTAGATCAATGATTTGACCGACTTATAATAGGTTAGGTACATGCCTAGCGTCACACAGGACAAAAAGTAGGTAAAATATAACCTAAAATTACTGTGAATTAATTTATAAATTGCTTCTATCCTAGATTCATTTTTCTATATTTCTTACTAGCTGCGCCCCGCGGCTTCGCCCACCTGGAAATTTATTGCTCACCTCCTAGTACCCCCGGGTAGCTTTTTATAAACAAAAAATACGTAATTCATTATAATATAATAGTTTATTTATACCGAGTTCTGAGAAGCGAGGAATAATAATTTTCCATAGAAACTTTACCACCCTTTTTAACCTCAGAGGTTCATTTTTGAAAATTAGATTAGCCTATATGTTATTCTAGAACCTAAACTATCTACGGACCAAATTTCATCTAAATCAGTTTAACAGTTACGGAGACACGCGGTCACAAACATTCACACAAACTTTCCCATTTATAATATTAATAAGTTTAGTAGGATTGGGCTGATAAGTAATAAAATTTTGTTTGGTAAATAGTTTTAAAAACATTCCCAAAAAGCTATGGCTCTTTTCATATCCACTTACTTGTACTAGAAGAGTGGTAGGTCCTTAACTTAGATTACATAATTAGCTTTAAGATCAACACGAAGAAGCTTTTTATACTTCTAAAGCTCGATCGCTTATCAATATGCGAATCTAATCACTAATGAATTTTATGCAACAACATTCCTTCCCTTGCCAGTTTTAGAGCTCAAACTGTGTTGCAGTAAACAAGTAAACTGATCAAATAGGTTGAGATCTAGCCTCCCGTCAGATTAACTTGCATATCTTAGGGTCATCTTGACAAGCTTGCTTGGACAGTCAGATGCAGAGATTCCATCGAAATGTTGTTTATATAGTGTTGTGACCCGTATGTCGTGTGTCATAGAACACTTAGAGGACATTAAATGTCTTCTACGTAACGCTAATAAGTAGTACGTGATTACTCCTAAGTGTGAAGTGTGTTCCTAGATATACTGATTAGGAATAATTTTGATAAGTATTAATAAATAATTATTATAAATTATTACTTTATTATTTATATTATTAATTATATACATAACAATTTAATAATTTTTTGATATTTTTTTAGATTAAGGATTTTTTTTTCTTAACCATCAGTAGGTATGGCTAGTATGGATTTACACAATACCAAAACGAAAAACCGCTGACCTTTTAAAGTAATATATAAAATGCAACAAATAGACAAGACTGCTAAAATGCAACAAATTAACAAGCCTTCTTGGACAGTCAGATGCAGAGATTCCATCAGAAATGTTGTTTTATTGTTGTGACCCGTATGTCGTGTGTCACTGAACACTTAGTAGTAATCACGTACTACCTACTAGTGTTATCTAGAGGACATTAAATGTCCTCTTTGTGTAAACCCATACTACCTAGATATACTGATTAGGGATAATTTTGATGAGTAAAAATAAATTATTATTTTTGGATTATTGGTACCTGGTGCTGTAATAAATGATTTTTATTTTTTTATTTATTATTTAATATTTTTTATTAGTAATATTATTAATTAAATAAATGATAATTTGATAATTTTTTTATATTTTTTTTAGATTAAGGATATTTTGTTTTTCTTTACCAGCAGTATGGGTTTACACAATACAAAAACGAAAAATCGCTGACCTTTCAAATTAATACTGATTAAATACAACAAATAGACAAGACTGCTAAAATGCAACAAATTGACAAGCCTTCTTGGACAGTCAGATGTAGAGATTCCGTCAGAAATGTTGTTACTACTTACTACGTACTTTGATCTCGTACTACCTACTAGTGTTACGTAGAAGACATTTTCATTCTAACCATCAGTATGGCTAGTATTTGTTAATACAATACCAAAACGAAAAAGTTTTCGCTTACAACTGCTTACCTTTAAAGGTAATAATACTGCTATGCAACAAATTAACTGAAAACCATTCGAAAAATACAATCCAATGGGCAGAAAAGTGGCAAACAGTCGTAAGAAGAGTATGAAATTTATGAAACTTTTGGATCGCTGTCATATTCGAAAAATCGTTCCTCTTTTTCTGGTAGGGCAAGGTGCTAAATCTGTGGGAAGGAAACGAAAACGAAACTACCTGCAGTCAATGAAAATAAATAGTAGAGACTAAACTAGTTTACTGATCGAAAAAAGTAGTGTCGAAGACAAAGAAGGTACAAACAATAAGAGAGATTTACCTACAACCATATTAACACCTCTTTACGAGCATAATTATTATTATCGAAGAAAATTTAATCACCTCCGGGGGGACTAAGGCATCCCATAAGTAAAGCATAACTGAACCTTGCCAAAACATTTCGTTACATCATTTATGTAACTTTAGATGATTTGACTCACCTCACCTCGACCTCAACAGCCTATATTGGTCCACTGCTGGACGCAGGCCTCCCCCTGATAAGCGGCGTATTGGCTTTCATCTCATAGGGGGTAGTGCCATTCTGGGCATGCGGTTTGGGGATCGCAGTTTGGTTGGTGGTAGAATTGTTCTGCAAGGGGCGCTGCTGCCCGCTTCCGGTGGATATCCCATAGTCGACTCTTACGACATACGCGGGAAGAGTTGCGGGATGTTATTTAATTTGTATTGTATAGTTGTCATAACAGCAGCAGTTAAATTCGACATGACGGCTGGTTTAACTGCTTATGTCATTAGTATGAGATTTGGACAGCTTCCGAATACTATAAAGTTTTCTCCTTCCGGTCAACAGCATTATAGTCCTTTCGTAAAAAAAAATACATATAACGCGACCGGATATTGAGTAAAGTAGTAGAGTAACTTTCATAGTATGACAGCGATTCAATAGTTTCATATGAATATGTTGAGTAATTTGTAACAGAGTGATTCGTACAACTTGGTAACTATGACAAGTCAACGGTAGGAAACAAAACCTTTTCCGTTTTAGTATTGTGCAAACCCATACTAGCCAGTCAAAATGTTGTATGTAACTTTTAAGCTAAGTTATTAGGTACTTTTTCATCACGTGCTTAAGAGTTACCTTATTGGTTCTGTGTGCCTGACAGGCAACATAAGTTTTCACATGCGTGCTTATTTACTTTTACTTAGTTATAGGGTATCGAGGTACCATTTGAATGTAGTAATTGATAGGCTGAGGAGGACTGGGCCTTAACATGAGCATTTAAAGAGAAAAGGAATCTTTTGAAAAGAGAAAATCAAACGTTGATGTAGATAGTTAATATTCACATATTTCGAATGTAGCATTTAATAGCAACATGCTTTTAGCATTGGTTTTTCCTGAGTCCACAATAAAAAGAAGATGTTTTAGATAAATTTTAAAAGATCGCTCCTTTTCTTTTTCGTAAACTGGAGGGCTCGATTTGTGACGTCAGCGTGGATAATTGTATGAAAAAAAAAGGAAATCGTACGAGCTTTTAAAAAATTATCCATATAGGTTTGACGTGTACTTAATAATAAACTTAGTTTTTTATTAAGTTTCGATGATGATCGTTTAAATAAAGTGAAATCTACTTGGGCGGAGCTTGGAGCTTGGCGGAGGGTTTCGTTCCATCGTACAAAATCTTCGCCAAGGAAACACAAGAAACTCTAATAAACTGATTTTTTGATGGATCGAAAAAAAGCAAAAAGCCAACATGACGCGGTCACCCATCCAAGTGTTGTCCCGCTTTCACCCTTAGGTTACGGAACCCTAATAAGTAAGTACCTAGGTACTTTGTTATTCATTCAAGCTGTTTTTTTTAACATAACCCATTGTCCTTTCCCTACACGATTATTTTATCATTGAAAATTGCTTGAACTTTCTCTCGCTCGTTAAATGAACTATAGTTTTACAAACGTATCATAACCGGCTCTAATTGTTCATAATTCTGTCAGTAATAGTCGTTATTAATAAGATGAGTTAATTTAGGTTTAGTGTATTGAAAATAGCTATTACATTTTCCGCTAATTCATAGAGTAAATAAATTAATAGATGACAGTGGAGTAAATAAATTAATAGATGCCTGCTGCTGTTTTTCAGGCTTTTTGAAAACGCCTTGCGAATGAGAGACGGATAGGTAGAACAGATGACGTTGAATATGTTGCCTATTTGCATCCTTTAACGAAACCTTTTTTAATGCATTTGAAACCTCCTTAGATCTAAATTTAAATTCGACTTTTGGAAGCGTTTATCAGTTTGAAAAACCTTCTGGGGTACGTCTGTTTAACTGCTAATAATTAAAAATTATCAGATAAACAAAGCCTAAACTTACAGAGATGTTTATTACATAATTACATAACAGTTGCACTCTGCCTTCTGGTGACGGCTTAGATTTTTAAGAAATAGATATACTTACTTGTATATACTAGTTGCTATTGTTTTTTTCTGTTAATGTAATGTTCTATGTGCTAAATAAATGTAAATGTGCTAAATAAATATAAAAAAAGTGCTAAATAAATGCTAAAAAAATATACTTACAGTTGCGTTAACTGTTGATTGTTTAAGACTTACACATCGTATTCAAACCTTAAAATCAAACGCATAAAAACCTTTTCAATTAAACCTTGTACATGATTTTCCACTGCGTCATAAAAACTCGTCAACGGAAGTTTCTAGCCAGGGCGGGCGGTGGCGGTGCGATACTAGGAAACCAGCCTCTCTCGACAACCTTACTTGTAGCAAACAAGGTTCAAAATGCAGTGTTTGTGTCAGTGACAGACTGACACACATCGTTGGACCCGCTCTGAATAATATCATATGATGCGGATGCGTAGTCCGAAATCCGGAATGTTCGGATATGGTAATCGGATGATTTGGAATGCAGATGATGGTATATTTGGGTTTGTGGGTTTGAAATTTTGCTCTCTATTTCTGTATGTCAAAGGGCAATTGGAAGTCATTTTTAAATATGTAAGGTCAAGTTAGGGGAGTTTTGAGTGTCACATGCGCTTAATGAAATGGTTCAGAAGACTTTCTAAAGGTCAAAGGGCAATTTTTGAGCAAGTTGTGTCAGTTTTAACTTTTTATTTCTGGTCTATCTGAAAAACTTATCGTTCATCTTAATATGCTACTGATATGTTTAACATCGTAACTAGATTACCTATATCCCAAAGTGTCAATTAAGAACAACAATATTTGAACCCGTCAAGGTCAGATACCAAAAGTAGATTGTTTACGCGTCTGACAGCATCTGTGATTCAACTTTTACGCCATAGTACAATTTTCTAATGTGAGCACGGACTTAGTTAGTGAGGTTATTGACATGAGACATATTGCCCTAGGTCACGGCTTACTGACAATACGTAATGTACTTAACAGGTTCCGAACTAGATGTAGGTAGGTGGTACAGGCTTCAAATGCTAATTAGGCTTTGCATATGCATAAATTTTAGTTATGACCATAAGCTTTACAACGTTTCAGTTTTCAAGTCGTTTCAGTTTTTAGTATTTTCACTAATCACCTGACCTGATTGCGGTGAAATCTTGCTTGTCAATTAGCTTTTTATCTAGAAACTGACATGCGTTTTCGTACTTAATCGAAATTCCAGAGCTGATAAAAGCTGCTTTCCACCAAAGCTTAATAGGGGAAGATAATGTTAAACAATTTAATAAATGGTGTCAAAATAGCGTCAAATAGTCATCACGTGTTCTCGAGATTGTGTTGCTTGTGTTTACACATTTATTTCTTTCTTTCCACGCTATCGTGTGAAAAAGCTGCTTTAAGCTCACGAAAACAACTGCCACTCAGGAACTGCATTATAAAGTAAACAAAAACATACCGTATAATCTTCCAAAAAACAAAAGCACAGCAGCACGATCCACAATCACAATCAGTTCGCAATCACTTCAGTTACAGTCAAGCACGTGCACACACAGCGTCCCCCAAGCGCGGCTATGCGCTCGCGCAACTAAAAGACAAGTGCGGTAGACTCGCGCGCAGGTGCCAGCCTCCCTCTAACAAGGTCGCCCCCCCTTCATCATTTCACCAGGAGAAAGTCTCAAGTCTGCCTACATACATACCAAATTTCCGAAGTGATTGAGTCGAGTGGGATGGTATGATGAATGAAAGGGCCTGGCGGCAGCTTTGTTGCGATAGGTCGCAGAGATAAGGTTGCGCAAGAGGTGTAAGGATCGGCAGCGGCTCCCTTCAGAATGTGGTGGTGCGATTTCTTTTTATTATGAGCTTCGGACATTCTGTGGTCGCTGGTTGTAAGGTACTTCATTTTTCTTGTTTCTTCGCCACCAGATTCGTCATGGTAGCCTCGGGCTATCGGATCATGAGGTTGTGAAATCATCTGGTTTGGAATGGGTTGGCCACAGCAGCATTCAGGGTACGATCAAGGGTGCAAATGCTAAGCCAATTTATTAGCATACCATTGCTCTTACACAAAATACTAGATACCTTAGTAGAAAATTACGATTAGTATAATAAATTCTTGTGAAGTGATTTTATTGACCTTATAATAGTTATAATGAAAAAGTAGGCCTTGTTGATTAATTATTTTTCACAACTCCGTGTAACCTTGCCAAAAATTTATACAACATCAAAAGGACTTTTCGCCGACATTAATACAAGTTATAACAATGGACGAATAAAGTAAACAACTCACAAAGGAAAGCTTATATTTCTGTCGCCCCAAAGAAGGTTTGATCTCGTTGAAGGATTTAAACAGAAACAGAAAAATACAGGGAAAACCGTGTGTTTTGGGAATCTGAGCTTTTATTACAAAAGTTTACAATGGAGGTTCTTTATAAATCGCCCGCCCTTTTGGGTAAAAGACTAGTCCAAAATAGGGCTTTGAATGTTATGTAATGTTGATTGGGAAAACTTTTTGGTGGTCATTAAATACGGAAGCTAAAGACATTTCAGACACTTGATTGCTTGGAAGTCTTCCAAGCTTTCTCACGATTTGTACCGCTATTCCTGTTCCTAGGAATAAAACCATTAGATAAGGTGGTTTTTTTATGAGCCGTTTGGGTTTGCTGCCATCCTCTGGAAAAATTCGGCATCCCTCAAGCGCAGAGTCCAGGATAGCCCCAACAGCATCCTACAAACTGCAGCTGGCAGTATTTCTTCGCCGATATAGCATCATTTAGTTCAAAAGGTAATATAATTTTAAGTACTTAATTGATTTAATTTAACCTTTTCCATTAAATTTACTTCTATTTATTTCTATGTAATTTGATTTAATTTAATTTCCTGTTATTTAATTTGATTTTTAATGATTTAATTAAATCGAATATAAATTATATGTAGTAGGTAGACTAAGAATACTAACATTTATACCTAATATAAGAGATCTTTCTTCTTTATACTAACAAATTATGGATCACAGTTCTCCGAAATAAATGAATTTAAATTTAATTTAATTAAGAACATCGTTTATTATAGCAGGGTACACACGTAGCAATGTGAACGTAAAAAAAATTGTTTGTCTGTAAAGTCGGTTTACTGACGATAGTTGAACGTGACAACGTCTTAAGAAAATACTGATGGAATGGTAGCATTTGATACTCGATCAAAACATGTAAATGTACTATAGTATAGCAGCTGTCCACGCAGACGCATCGCTCACTCAAGTAGGAGAGAGACGGATGTCGAGCGCTCTCGCTTGCACTTCAAGCCTTACATGGAACGCCTCAGAGCGAGGTAACGCCTCAGAGCGAGGTAACGCCTCAGAGCAAGGTAACGCCGCATGACGTCATGTTTTTTCGTGCGTGTAGCCGGCTCTATCGAATTATAAGACGTTGTCACGTCAAAAATTGAAAAATTACACAGAAACACAAAATCTGTGACATATTTTACCTAACCTTTTATGCTTTTATCGTCATAATACCAGGAACATAATATAATTATTGATGAGAATCTCAACATTTATTAATTAAATTCCATAGGCAATTGCGGAATAGGCTACCATGAAAGTTCGAAAGAAATTAAAATTCAAATCAATAACCCGACTAAGGTAACTAAAATGCCAGCATCTTTAGTGTCAGGAATTAAGACCAAAAAGTACTTCGTAATTACTTTCTGATTCTTTTAAAAGACCTTTCATGAAGCGAGTTCCAAACAGATTTTGGTGGCACAAGGTGCAGTCGACTCCAACTGGGACAGTCTTCTACGATTCCACTAGGTCCAGTTGGTCACTCCACACCTCAAACAGTTTCTTGTAGAAGTTGAATTTCTTGGAATGATCTCAAAAAAAAAGATTATTTAAGTTTTTTGTTTTGAAGTTAATAAACCTTAAATTTATAACAGTTGAGGACTGATTTGACCAATAAAGACCTATCTAGCCCCAAGCTAAGCAGAGCTTGTGTTGTGGATACTAGATAATTGATATACAATACACAGATACTTTTTATTATACATAGAAAACATCCAGAACACCCTGATCAAATATTTGCAGATCGTGCAAACATTGGTCCCAATTTGTCAATCACAAATTTTCCTTTATTTCTATGGCATTAGACAAAGAAGCGTAAATACTTACAAACACAATGTAAAATACATGCTAACACATCACAGCATCAAATAAAATACTGATAAATGTTAATGTCAGTACAAGGCTGAAAAATAATTACTTTATTAAATAAACATAGTGAACTGAAGCGAATTGAAAACGTAGGTCCATAGACATAGACACTAAACATTACAACAACTATAGTGCATCAAATGTGAAACACAGTTATGTACGTTACTTGTTTGTGAATTTTAGTATAATGTGCTTTTTATTTAAATTTTGTGATAATAGTTTCAATTTCGTGCTTTTATTTTGCTTTGTTCCAACTTTGTTGTTTCTGTATAATGTATTATGTAGACTGTTTGCAACAATCTGCAGTTAGCTCAATTGATTCAATTGTAAATACTCGTATAATTTTATTTGTGAATAAAGGCAGTTACCATGTGTATTATATTTTAATTTTCAGTTTTTTTTGTGATTTCCACTTATTTTTTGTTGTTGGCTTCAGAGCCAACTCCAGAGATAAGCTTTGTCAAAAGTTATGTTCCATAGGCACCTTCGTTTTTTTTTGTAATTATTCTAAAAATAGCTTGAAGGATTGTAACCCAAGTATTTCGATTAATGTACCTAGCTAATTATACCTCTTATTGAACCAGGTGAGAACTCTGTGTCTAGTTATACCTGACATAGGCACTTTTAACCGAAATGTAATGTTGTTTTTTACCTGAATGAATAATTCTATTCTATTTTACTTTATTTTTGTAAACTTGAATGAAACTTTAGTGACAAACAATAATTTTGTTAAAGTAGGTATAGCGCTAAATGTCTAAAAGTATAGCGCTCTAAAATTTATAAAGCGCTCAATAGCGCTAAATGTCTAAATGTCCTACTGCATGATGATATTACTGACACAATACAATCCATCATCAGCATCTGATACTGTCGATTAGGTACAGCTGAGAAATGTAATCTTTCATCTTTGGATTGTTGGGAATTCGAAGACTATATCGCGTTTCAAATGATCATTTGTCATGTGCAGTTTAGTAGACGACGATGAAAAACGAAAGCACACGATTGCGAATTGTAACCTTAACATAACGCCCTTTATTGGTCCACTGCTGGACACAGGCCTGCTCCTGATGAGCGCCTTATTGGCTTTTATCTTATGGGGAGTAATGCCTACAATCCCCACGCTGGGCATGCGAGTTGGGAATCACAGTTTGGTGGTAGAATTTGTCAGCTTAGTTTTGGTCTAGATAATGCTGTGTGAATTGTCCAGCATTTTTTTAAAGTCATTTCCATTGGCACGAAAACGAATCTGAAACTTCGATTTTAGTTTTTACGAGAACGGGCCCTAAAATAGGCCTTTTTCCAAAATACAAAATCAATTCTTTCATTTTTTGTTTTTTGTGCAAATTGGAAGGTACTCTGATTACACCAATGGGCAGAAAAAAAACACCAAATTTCGTGTTAGAAAATTAAAAAAGGGCCCCCAGACTGACTCGATTTTTCGGGAATTGTTTCAGACTGTTGCAGAACTGTCAGTTTTGTTTTCCCAAGATGTTACTTTGAAAAGGTTCGATGCCATTTTGATAGCGTGCCGATTATGCTATACTTGGTTCTAGAAACTTAGATATTTTGTGTGAACCAAAAACATATTCTTGTAAAATATTTTAAATATCGTCGAGGTTTCTGGAATTTTACTAGAATCTTAAAAAATTACACTAGTATTTACAATTGAAACAACTAAACTAACTGCAGACTGTTGCAAACAATTTACAGTCAGCTTAACTGATCCATATCAATACCAGTAGGAAGCGTTCCCAAGACGCTGCTGGCTGCATTGCCACGCTGTACCTATGGCAATGCTGATGCGCTGTGCAAGATGCTCACAGCTCTCGGGTCACGCGTCGCTTCGACCAGACGCTCATATAATTTTTTAAAATCCCGAAGAGCCTCGGTACCCCACGGACCTAGGGTCCCGACTCCAAGGGGTGCAAATGTGTAGGCTCTGTCGAGACCTGCATATTTGCGCCTCTTGAGATCTTCGGCCAAATCTGCCATCTGCCGCACCCGCCCTCACGGATGTCCTTGGAAGATGGGAATGCGTAAGTGTGTCGACGCATGTAGCAGAATAATAATATAATAATAATATAATATCTTAGATATTTTTGTTTTGTTCTAGAATCTTATATATTTTTTGTAAACTTTTTTGTAAGCCTAGCTTACAAAACCAAAAAAAATATAGTTGTAAAATAAATATTATACATTGACATTGGTATCATCGAGGCGAATCGCAGAAGCGCAAAACAAGTTTGTTTTTGAAAACTTTCATTTCATACATTATTTAATTCGTCCGTTTTCAAACTCTAATTCAAAAAATTTTCGCTGCGTGTGTGCAATTAGATGTTGAATTTCTTATAAGTTCTAAGACATTTATTCACAAAGAAAATTATACTAGTATTTACAATTGAAATAATTGAGCTAACTGTTGCAAACAGTCTACAGATATAAGTTCTTATTTATAAATGTGTTTGTAGGCATAAAATATCTTGGGTTCAAGAACATGTAATCAGCATACCAGTTTGCATATCCATCTGCCGACGGGTGGTCTGTCGTCCCAGATAACATCAGTCTTCGTCAAACGAGGATCATGGGCTTTCTAATATTGATATCGTGATAAAGTTTACTAATTAGTTTTGTGGGAAAGAACTTGATCGTTGCGGTCCGTGTTTGCTTTGGTAGATTGCTAGTGATCAGTTGATTGCCTCTGCAGTTGTTATGGAATTAAAACACCTTAACATTGTGAACGTTTATAATAAACAAGCTTCTGCCCGCGGCTTCAAACGCGTTGTTTCTATGGAATCGTTCAAAGGTTAGTTTAAATATTGTGTTAGTAAGTAGTAAATAACTGTAACTTACTAAATGCTTATCACTACAAAATACTGTATCATAGTTACAAATAAAGATGTTCTTATTCTTATTTTTATCCCATGGGAACTGATTTATGAGATATGTTTGATTATGAGATATGCTTATGTTTGATTCCAGATATTTTTTTGAATTTTCCAGATGCAAAATTTCAGGTCTATCAGTTCAGTAGTTTTGGCCTGAAGACGTAACAAACATCCATCCATCTATCCATCCGAACTTTCGCATTTATAATATTAGTGTGATGTGATGTGATAAATACTGACGACCAATCCACACGGCATTATCACAGCATCACACCAAACTAAGCAGAACTTGTGTTATGGGAAGGTACTAGATGACTAAATTATTTTCATGAGTTTTTATAACATTTCTAGGTTCACAAGAACGGCGTCGATAGTTTTAATATTCGTATTTCTTACATAATCTAAGCTCCGTAAGTATATTAATAATTTAAATATTTTTAGTACTTAAGTAAAGTCATTATTTTAGCAAATGAACTAAACTAAACTATTTTTAGCTATGCCATCCATTATTTTTATCTCTAATCCCCATCAAGAATCAACCATCCAATCTAAATCAACATTGGTCCCAATGAGCCTGAAATTAATAAAAAATAAATAAATAAATAATGCTGGACAATTCACACAGCATTATCTAGCCCCAACCTAAGCGGAGCTTGTGTTATGGGTTACTAGATAACTGATATACTTAATACAATACACTACATAGATAGATATTTTTTATTATACATAGAAAACATCCAGAACACCCTGAACAAATATCTGCCCGCAACCTCCTGCGTCGCAGGCGGACCTTCGCCCGCTGCGCCACTAAGTCAAATAAAATTTCAGATTATTTAAAGCGATGAGTGAAGCCATTAAAGTTCTTGACATTCATAAATCAAATTCACGTTCATAGTGAAAAACAAAGAGGAACACACATAAATAACTACTATTGGCACAGATACATAAAATCCATAAATCACCGAAAACACGATGCATAGGAATCTCAATTAACTTTGTGCTAATGAATTCCATCGTTATGCAGGTAAATTCCATAGCTTCCAATCTATTTATCTATAAAATCAGCCCGTGAGGCCTGATTTCGCTTTTACCAGCTTTTTTTGTCACAAGCTTCCAGCATCCCTGTTTGGCTGGGCTACGCTGGGGTAAAAGTGTTCTTGAGTGGACACCGCGACTCTGCAAACGTAGTGTAGGACCCCTTCCGACCAGGTGGGATGACGATCTGCGAAATACTGCAGGCTGATGCTGGATGCGGCAAGGGCGCTATGGCGCTCATTAGGGGAGGTTTATGTGGACTAATGTAGGCTGCTGATGATGATGATGATCCACGTATACTTACTACGTACCATCACGTATGCAACTTTCAATAATAAAGAAAAACTTTTTCAAGCTCTCCTCCAATCAAATTAAACACTCGTCACTCTTTTCTCTTGTAGATCTAGGCGTATTTAAAGTTGGGACTCCGAACTGTCAAAAATTTGCTCCCCCTTCACTCCCGATGTCCAAAAAAGAGTGTCGAAAGAAAATGATGAAAGTATGTGATTAGTCTGCAGGTAATAAACACGAAATTATTCTAAATTCTGTACATAAAATGATGTACTCTAGGAAATTGCTTCATATGAAAAATCTATAAAAATCTTAACTTGAAAAGCGAACCTATTCGTAGGTTAAGGCGAATATATACCCCGATAGTAGCGCCACTACATATTTTATTTTATCATTACGGTAAACAAAGGAATTATCAATAAATCGGACCGCGCGTAGACGATATCTATCATAAGCTTTTTAAAATGTATCTGTAATAGTTTTGTTTTGTGTTATTCAATCAAAAACCTTGTTTGGAGAGCTTGGTGGCCACCAATAGGAACTAAACTCTTGAAACAAGTATCTGCCTAAATAATACAGTACAAAACTATTACAGATACATTTAAAAAAAGCTTATGATGGATATCGTCTACGCGCGGTTCGATTTTTTGATAATTCCTTTGTATAACGTAATTATAAAATAAAATATGTAGTGGCCGTAAAAATGTAGGTGGCATGTACGTCTCAAGCAGCAATTTTTTGACAGTATTCAATGAAAATCTGTCAAAAATTGGTCAGTTGAGACTTGCTCAAATCTGAGTTGCGTTTGAGTATTCGGTGGTTAGCGGCATAGCGTAATCACTCGTTGAAAAACCGCCAGTGCTAATCCTTGTTTTCGATTATTGACTTTTTTTAGCAGGATTCAATTTCTACGTACGTACGAGTACATATCCGAAGAAACTGGCGGGAAACTGCACAGGAGAGGGGAAAATGGCGAGTTCTCCTAGACGAGGCCAAGACTTACTTCGGGTCGCTGAGCAATCGGAGTGGTAGTAGTATAGTATACATACATTTCCGAGAAACATTTTCGGAGCTGCGGCGACGCGACGGGCGCACGAACATTTAATAAAGTAGTAACCTTGGTACAAAACATAATGATCCATGCTGGAAATACACCAGTGCAGGTCCCAGTTTTGCTACCTAAATAAATAAATAAAAGATAAAGAATGCTGGACAATACACACAGCATTATCTAGCCCCAAGGTAAGCAGAGCTTGTGTTATGGGTACTAGATAACTGATATACATAATAATATTCGAGTACATAGATAGATATTTTTTATTATACATAGAAAACGATCATAACACCCTGAACACATATCTGCAGATCGTACAAATATTTGTCCCGAGGCGGGAATCGAACCCGCAACCTCCTGCGTCGCAGGCGGACCTTCGCCCACCGCGCCACAGAGGTTATTGTACTTAGACAAATAATAGATGGGTGTTGGTGTTCTACACAGGACAGAGATCTCCTAGAAACGCTCTCGCATCCGGGGCGACGCGACGGGCGCGCGAATATGTGCTGTGCGCGTGCGCTTGCACTACTGATGCAGCTCATGCAGCGAATAATGGTGCAACTATTTTTGTTTTGAACTTACGTTCAAAGAATACTCATCATATAAAAATATTTATTTATTAATATATTAATTAATTAATTTATTTATTTATTAATTAATTAATTTATTTATTTATTTATTTATTTATTTATTTATTTATTTATTAATTTATTAATTTATTAATTTATTAATTTATTAATTAATTTATTAATTTATTAATTAATTTATTTATTTATTTATTTACTTATTTATTTATTTATTTATTTATTTATTTATTTATTTATTTATTTATTTATTTATTTATTTACATACACTATTTTTACAGGGGCCCCTAATTCAATAGTGTACCAAAAAGTGTAATATCTACCAAACGGCAATGACCACCTAATTGCCCCTGCTTGTTTGTTTTGCAGTTGGAGAAATTCACAACCCCTCTCCGTGTTTTCCGCGTCCTTAGTACCTTCCTTAGTTGACGACGAGGAAAAAACTTTTCGTCACTTTCCATACATGTTGCGCCTCTGCCGGATAGAGAGGAACTAATTTTTGAAATCATCACTTCTCATCGGGCGAGTCAAAGCCAAACAAAACTTTACATAGAAAACATCATAGAAAAAATTGACTCCAACAATTCAAATTTTCCATGGTGTTTAACGATCGTCGACTGCAGATCGATTACGATTGATTTAATATTACTTAAAGTAAAAGTGTTATTATCATAATTGATATTTAATACAACGAATTCAATATACAGTTTCCGGGTCAGCCAATAATTTTAATTTTAAATAACTTAAATAAACTGGCTAGACTCTATAGATAACATTCGAAAGGTGCTTTATGCTTCATAAGCTTGCAAATGCGTTAATTTATAGCCTCGATGAATAAATTGATAGGAATATAAGTGACAGAACCTTAATTTTCTCTTAAAATTAATAAAATATGAATGTTTACAAAGTTATTAACAGCTTTATGACCACCATAAGTTTTTCAATTTACGTTTAAGATCAAGAAATCTTGAAAAAGTTGAAAATGATTTAGAAAATTCAAGATACATATTCATGGGTCCTCTTTCGAAAATATTCTTTACTTACAACAAAGTAAAGAAGAGATTTTTTGGCGATTTTAAACCTTTATTCACAAAGAAAATTATACTAGTATTTACAATTGAAACAATTGAGAGATTATTTTATAAATTACCTCATCATATCATAATAATATTTTAAAGCCGAAAGTTTGTGAAATGTGAATTTTATTTTGTTACCTGAGATCTCCAGAACTACTGAACAGATCAAGATGAAATTTGGCGTACATTTAGAGCGTAGCCTAACTTAGATAATAGGCTACTTAATATACCGAAAATACGCGTACGAAACCGCGGGCAGAAGCTAGTCGTCTATAAAGCAATGCATCTTCAGCGACTGAACGGAGGCGTTGTGAAATGCCCAGAATGGGAGTAGTTCTGAGCTTCGTCAGAGTCATCATTCATTTATGTATCAAGCAGTGTTTCGTTTTTGTTTGTTTGTTTCAAAGATAGTACGTAGTCATACTTGATCTTTGGTTTGTTGAAAATCCATTAGGACCACATTTTCAAAAGCGACATAAAATAAATACTTAATAGGGACATTCTTTATTTTCCAGATTAAAGGAGGCGTAGTCAACCCAGCAGTAGGTAGATTCGGGCTGAAAATTATTTATTTATTTATTTTTGCTTGCATGTACATTCATTCTTAGGTCTAAGTGAATGATTAGTTATAGGGTTATCACTAGCTAGGTACATGCACCCTGGAAGGGCACTGCAAAACTGAGTTCGTCCTACTTTATTTACACCATGTCAAATTGAGTTAAAAATACTTAATTTAAACAATAACATTAATGTCAATAAGTCATTGTTTCATCATAGGTTAGTGTCATTTTAGTCTGTCCGTAGCGAATTGGTCAACAGAATAATAGCATTTTCAAATAAAAATAATTTTATCTTTTTACAAAAGGTTTCATCTTGATCTTCATTTTTTAAGTATTCAGGTATTTTATTGTATATTTTTGCCAATTATTTATGAAATTATGAGTCAGTCAAATACAATGGGCAAGCTTTCCCGCACCTTCACGATGCGTACACGCACCACACACGCTCCGAGCCAGTGTCAACCCACTTGCGCATCCTACTAGTGACCTTGCGGCCAAGATTTCACTTCCTCTACGCACGTAGAAAAAACTTAGCTTAGAATAAATAGTAGTAGACTTGTTTAGTTTTTTGACCTTGATTTGCTTAAGTAGGTGATAGATGATTTGTTTTTTAAATGCCTTGGAAGGAGGTCCTCGATATAGTTTTTGAAAGTTCCATTAGGTTTGGCGGCAGATAATTTGTTATCTAGATTACTTTGATTGGTTTTCATGAAACTATCAAAGATTTAATCAAAGGTTGTTATAATTTAACTGCCCTTATTGAACTCAAGAATGTTTCAGCTGATTGTATGCGGCAGTAAAAATTTTAAGGTTGCGATTTCATTTCCGGGTTTTTATGCCCCTTGCATAACAACTTGAAATTGAAAAGGCAACCTTAACCCTGAAGCTTTTTATTGTCCTGGATTTTTTATTAATCATTGGGAAACTTAATCTTAAACAGTGACAACAAAGACTTTTCTACATTTGTGAAATAAACTCACCCAGTTAAATACCGTTGAGTAAGGGCTAGCGCATACATACAACTGTTGCATCGACTAAACTGTTTCGTCGAGTTTTGTACATTTCGTGATTTCTACTCAACTAAACAGTTTAGTTGATAGAAGTGCGCATACAATCGATTTTTTTATCTCCTCAAATCGACCAGTCTTTATTCAGCAACGCTCGAGTCAAGGTGTTTACAAACATTGTCAATTAACAAGAAAGTTTTAGTTTGTGCTTAGCTTTATAGACATGTTAAGAGAGATAAAAGAAGATACTGTGTACATCCTGTACTCAGTGATAGATTATCTAGTGGAATATTTCATGCGTTAGTAGTTCCCGCCATGGCGACAAGAGACGTGGCGCCGCTTCAAATGCTTATACGAGAGTGACGGAACCCTGGTCCTACTGCGATGTCACACTGTTGGGACAAAACGTTCGTGGCGACTCTGTGACTGAAAGGGTGTGTATATATATAATTGCACCCAGAGCCATATGTTGAACGGTCAAGTGTGTGTTTGGTGGGACCACGAAAAAGTTTTGTCCCACCAGTGGGACATCGCAGTGGGACCACGGTTCCGGAGTGTATACGAGACTGGCAGTCGCGGTCAGTCGCGGATCGACTGTTTAGTCGATGGTTTGCGCCAGCAATACAATGCAATACAAATTGATCGCTTGATCGATAGTTGTCCAACTTTTAAATCAAAAGCAAATCGATAAAGCTTTTTGACTTTTTTGTCGAGCAACTATCGAGTTGACAGTATGTGCGCTTTAATATATTCTTTTAAACATATGATACACAACAAAACAGTTGTTCAACTAAAAGTTGTATGTATGCGCTAGCCCTAAGGATCTACTAAGTGTACCAAGTGCGTATGTATCTACTAAGTATTAACGTGACTTGTACTAATAAGTATTTAATTATGTTTATATGTATATTTATTTATGACAATGGTAAAGACACGAATTGTTAATTGTACTTATAATTATTATTTATCTTGTTTTTCTGAAAATTTTGTAATCTCGCTCTACCTACTAAATTGTTATCCACACTACCCAAAGCTTAGCAGGTAGAGAATGCTATCTAGCGTTATGCTCGCCCACATGGGCGCTACAACTTTTGTGCAATAAAGTATATTCTATCTAATAGAGCCAATGGATGTGGTAAGAGTTTAAGAAATCAAATAATATCGCAAAAATTTACGACTTCGACGGGACTTAAGGTGGTAAGAGTCGACTAAGGGAAGCTACCAGGAAGGGCAGCAGCTCCCTTTCACTGCGATCACCAAACCGCCTGTCACACGCGTGACAGGAAGCCTCTTAGAAAGGAGGGTTTTGCCATTATCACCACGCGGTGATTAAAACCCTCCCTTTTTTAGGCAAAACCCTCCCTTTTTTAAGGGCGCATTCCGCAGTGGACCTAGGTATGTGTGTTTAAGGCGCTACCTCCCCGAACACTAGCGCCGCCACCTATTTTATCTTATTACTAGCTGCGCCCCGCGGCTTCGCCTCCGTGGATATTTATGTTTCCAACTTTCTTAATTTTTTCTTTCATAAGAACCTTCTCCTGACAATAACAAACACAACAAAGAAAGAATTAGCGAAATCGGTCCAGGCGTTGTTGAGTTATGCGCTTACCAACACATTTTGCGATTCATTTTTATATTATAGACTAGCTGCGCCCCGCGGCTTCGCCCCCGTGGAAATTTATGTTTCCAACTTTCTTAATTTTTTCTTTCATAAGAACCTTCTCCTGACAATAACAAACACAACAAAGAAAGAATTAGCGAAATCGGTCCAGGCGTTGTTGAGTTATGCGCTTACCAACACATTTTGCGATTCATTTTTATATTATAGATTTCGTCGAAGAAAGGAAATTCCAAAAATTACGTTGGGCAGTTTGTGATACCTATTATAGGTGGCGGTTGTGGTCGGGGAGGTAGCGCCTTAAGAGGAAATGAAATACACCTTTATTCAAACAATCAGTGTTCAACTAAACACGGCTTCTTGCCTACTCCTATTCTATCTAAATTGACCGTTGTAAATGGTTTAGTGACAGTCGGGCGGCTCAGTGTCTGTGTAATCGTAATCTTTAACACTCAATCATATTGCTAAAGAGATTGGATTGGTTCTAGGAAATAAGTGTGGCTATTAGGTTTGCTATGGAGATTATGGTTAAGTAGCTGATAAAATTGAAAATGAATTACTGTAATGGTTTTTCTTGTTAGTTGCAAAAATAACACTGAATTCCAGAAGTGTGAAATGGAGCGATTAAAATAATGATTTCTCGACAATGCAGAAGTTATCGAAAACTTCATAAAGAAAAGTTTAAGAAGATTTTCGCCAAGGAAAAGAAACTTTGGCCAAACATCCGGAGTGCGTCCTCCGTAGATGAAAACGTGGGAAACAAACTTTATGTAAACAGACATAAAATATTGTGGTTAACAAAATTTTATGACACTAGAGACTATGCTAGTAAAAGGAAAGTCTTAAAAATATTGAGTATAATAACTCAATATTGAATAATAATAATAGTGTAAGAAAGAAAAGCGTTTTTTGTAATACACACCCAAAACGGTTTTTTTTTATAAATTAAGTAATATATTTTACTTTATTTCTACTTTTTTTCACGGATGTAAAGTTTTATTTGCGATTTTCTCTGTGTCTTTGTGACATGGCATGTTTCCTACCTTATGCCCTTCAATTGATTAATTCTAGTTGAAATCTTGATCAATCTTGATGACTCTGCTATCTATCTTTGTAAGTTTATTTGTCTTCCACTCAAAATTTCTTCGAAGAATAAACCTTTCAAAACTTTGTTGATATTTTTCACAATAATTACCGCCTTACCATCAAAGAAGTTTGACAGAAACCGCCAACGGTGAACCGTCAGCTCGAGATGAATTCACAAGGTCTGATCCACTCAACCTGAATACGTCCAGTCGTTGATAAGGTACGACCTACGTCTGATACCACTTTTAAAACTTTAACTCTGATAAAATAGAGTGTAGATTTCAATGGAGATGATGTGTAAAATTCAAGGTTGGTGACTACTTTCGAACACGTCAAAGCTTTCGCTATCTGTGACCGAAACCTGTGTTTTATTTGCTTTACTTATTTGAACATTCTTTTCTGTGGAGTGATCATAGGTAGGCTTTCGACGGATGATAACAGATGGTTTGTTTTAGGGAAAGTTGTTAAGGTCTTGTTTAGGTTGGCCTGAAAACCCTTTGCGTAAAATTTCGTGACGTAGCTATCAGTTACTTCTTCATCATAGTTTATTTTTAGCTGACGGATGAGGATAGATAGTAATTTTAATACATAACTTTTTCTAAAACTGCAGTAAGTATGTAGCGGTGATCTGAAGATTAGAGCCAACATCTTATATTACTCTACGACTTATCAGAATTCATCGTCACTTGTTAAAACGTTATCAGGTCCCAGCGATCCACTAATATGATTAAAATGCACTTTATTTTTATCGTGGTTTTCTAATTTAGATTTTTAGAATCACCTATCCTCATTATCGACGAATATCTCATCTTTTGGTGAAACAAAGTCACTGCCTTATTCCCTTTCTTAATTTATCAATGAAGGATTATGGTTACATGTGACCGACAATTTCACTGATCTCAAATACTTTTCGCTTTTGCTAAGGGTTATGATGAATTTCCCTTTTATTTCCGGAAAGTAGGTGCTGACAAATATGGCAGGGCCGGGTAGCGAGATTTTTTTCAGTTCGATCTCATTATTTCCCCGAACACATTCTGTAAGCTCTGGGCTCTCGATTTTAAATGTCAATTAACGTCGTAAATTTTTATCTCTGCTCTTAGCACGCCGATTTAATTTCAGATAGCCATACATCTTCTTTGTTTTTAATTTGTAAAATACACCGTTTAATTGTTATTTTTATGTTTATGGTCATACGATCGCTGGCGAAGCCGCGGCATTCGACACGATGTTTTCATTCATCTTTTTGAGTAGGTACCTACTTCTCTGCGATTTTCGTATAACCGCCGGCAAGTATGTTAACTTTCAATGGGTGGTCCAAATCGACAATTGGTACCCACCTACTCACTTTCAGCCTTACGAAAAATTCAACGTCTTCTGGCCAAATATTCTTCATTCTAATATTTAGCAATGAATTTCCGCAAAGTAAAATATAACACACTAGACGATCGCCTCGCGGTTTCACCCGCGTAGTTCCCGTTCCCGTGGGAATTCCGGGATAAAATATAGCCTATGTCACTCCCTGAAAAGTAAGCTTCCTAACGGTGAAAGAATTTTTCAAATCGGTCCAGTAGTTTCGGAGCCTATTCAATTCATACAAACAAACAAACAAACAAAAAATCAAACCTTTCCTCTTTATAATATAGTATAGATATCAACTAACCTATTATGTCTTCTAGCCGATTAGTACCGTAAAGAATTTTATTTTGTAGGTGAAATATCAGTAAGTAAAAAAAAATTAGTTTAATTTACTTCTACCAGCCCATCACATCACACTATTGAATGAAACTAAGTGAACAAGCACAAACGTTCACACGAAAAGCACCTCTAATCTTAACACAACTAAACACCAGAATAGCATGTCTAAACGCCTAATCTTCATAAACGCAATAAGTATAGTAATCAATAAATCGATAGAGCATTTACCTACGCCATAAAAATGTCGATCCCATTAATATATCAAAACCTGTTTCGCAAAGGCATTTGCAATAAAATGATTCACTTTCTCTCTGCTAGGTATCGAATTATTTCGATAGTAACGTGTAATTATTATGATTTATTAAACGGATCGATAGGAGATTGGTTATTTTGTGCCTGTTTCTAACTAAGTCCCAATTAGATACGCTAACTGCTAGCAAAATGGTGGAACTAATTAGCCTTTTGAGAATGAAACTCGTGCGTACGCTTGGGTTTTCAAATTGTTTTGTGTCAAAAGAAATTTAATTTTTCAGAGAAATGCAAAATTGGGTTTAGGATTATCAAAAAATCTAGTTGTTTATAACTGGTCTTCTAAGACAGCGCACGGACGAGAGTTACTCACGGGGATGAATTTCAGTGTTCAGAATAAATAGAATTCAGAGTGGTAGACCAGCCTGCCAGGATCAGCCTTAACTGCCTTTTTTTCATTTACCGGTGATTTTAAGATGTGGATTAATTTATCGTGTAGAATTCTTAGCGTAGCTTTTTGGATTATTATCAATATTGTCTTGATTGGTACCAACATATTAAATTAACTTTCAAGATTTCTGATTTAGCCTCAGCTTCCTCTTATAATCAACTTTTCATTGCTAATTTACTTGGAGTCCTATTTTACTGTTTTTAATTAATGATATTTTTACGCTAGTAAATTTATTTAAATAAATTCCAGAATATTCGTGTTATTTTATTAAATTGTTCTCTCATTTCGGGGCCCTTTCCACGAAAACAAAGTCATTCGAAACTGAAAGTAGGTAAAATTGCCTCACTTAGTAAAAAGTTTCATGATAATATTTTTTTATTGAGTTATTTACAATGGACAAATTAAATACCTATGTGCATTCCCATCACCATTTCTCTGCCAATTAAAAATGTTCCATACAAATACTTTCTACGTTGAAGCTAACTACCAGTTTTCTCGTTTGTCTTAATTTCTAACAACAAATAAATGGTAATCAAGTAGGTGAGTTGAGCATGTGCCTACGTAATATTTTCCAACTTTCTGTGCATATTTTATTACTATACTTGTCTTTGAAGAGTGCTTAGAAACTTTTTCCGATAAGCATAACTTGGCATTGATGTTCGATAAAGATTATAAGTTAGAGGACATTTAGCTGGCTAGGTGAGATGATATTAAATAACACAGTGTAAATGAAATAACGAAGAGATACGCCATGGATGTTTGTTACCACTGTTGGCTCAAATTTTTGAGATGATTGGTATGAAATTAGAAAGAAACAATTACTTAAACTCAAAATCTGTGATTCAAAACTGACCTACTTAAAGGTCAGAGGCCAAAGCGTATGTTGCTGAAAATTTGTATTCATTTTCAAATAAAATTATTGAATTAATAAAAATTCAGACTGATTCTTAATATAGCACAACAGTGGATATTAAATCTTCTTTGATGATTGGTATATTAATACTACGCACGCTACCAAAACACAGTATTTTCACTTTTCCAAAAGTATTCGTGAAAAATACTGGGCCAGCCGCAAAAATATTAAAAAGCTCATAATTTTGCAGGATTGTCGGTGTGGGGGAGAATAATTACGGCACTTTGTACTACAGCCACAGAAGAGGAGTGTGGAATGCAAATGAGTATGACCTAAAAAGGTTTTATATATAAATATTTAACACCTTTTTCAATTCAGTCTAATGTTTAAAATGTCTGAAAAGGTCATGTTTGTCGATATCCTTTCAATCCTGTATTTCTCTTTAAGCGAATGTAGATTATTTCTACAACTTCTAAGTATAACGCATACTTTCGAACATAAAAAGGCAAACTTTGATATATCCAATATATCTCTCATTTTGGCTATCAACAGACCAAATCGAATTTTGAAACTTTTTCTATGAAATAATTGTCTAAACTCGTTTGGCATAAGTACGTTGTCTTGTATTTTGCCTCCAGTAGTATCATCAAGCTATTGCTCTGCTGCACTAATGCGGGTTGCAGATCGAAAGCTAAGCTAACTTAGTTAAGCTTAGGTCGCCTATCTGACGTAGTTTTTCATCCCAAATAGCTTTGTTTGCATATTATGAGAAACTGTGTCAGCTATGCGAGCTAAGCCAAAACTAAGTTAGCTTAGATTTTGTTTAGCAATCTGCTTTGAGCAGGTTGTGTATTGTGCCGTACGTTAACTTATTCAGTTCATTTATCAACCCAGTAGGCACTTAATTAAAAAGTACAATTTAGACTTAAATACAGAAGGAACTCCAACATCTATTATTCACGAGCAAAAGTTTTAGAAAAGCACAAAAAACGTTCGACGAGACACTTCTTAAAAACAATCTGAACTCTATATTTTCCAGTTTAAGATACATAATGGATCTATCAACATCTTTTCTGTTAATTACTTACTGTACTAAGAATATGAATGAATCTCACGTGTATACGTTCACCTCGCCCTTTGTCAATCGAGTTTTTCACTTTATACTTGGGGAGCAAAAAAATGACACCGTTTTTGTGAGCCTTAATGTTCACATTTCTTGTGACTCTGTTTATTCTTTCTTGTGACCTTTAGAAAGGTTGTGAAGGGGATTCCCTTCAAACAAATAGACCCAAGAAAATAATAAAATTTCTGTATATAAAAAAGAAAATTGTGGAGCTTATACAGACCGGAACGTAGGTGTAGGTAGGTAACTGTTATGCCATTGGGCAGCGTTAATGGGATACGTCGTCTATTATACATATTTCGTAGGTACTTAGACTATTTTATTATCTTGTAAATGGGACAATAGCCTTTATTCACGAAGAAAATTATACTAGTATTTATAATTGAAACAATTGAGCTAAGTGCAGACTGTTGCAAACAGTGTACAGGTAGCTCAACTGATCCATATCAATACCAGTAGGAAGCGTCCCCAAGACGCTGGCTGCATTGCCACGCTGTATGGCAATGCTGATGCGCTGTGCCAAATACTCACCAGCTCTCGGGTCACGTTATCTTGTTAAATATATAGCTACATTATTGTGTTCGAAAAGGACGAAACAGTGCCATCCATTAGGTTGAAAGAGGTTCTATGTAGTAATTGCTTAGTTAACTTTAGATTTAAAGTATGGATAAATCAATTAACCCTTAATGTTAATAGCAATTTTATATGTACTTATGTTTTCATATTTTCTCGGCCAGCAGTGTACTTAAATACCTACTCGTAAGCAGTCGTTCATGTTCTTTTGTGTCCCATTGACATCAATAATTAAATAAATTAAATAACGTGTATACGATGCATTTCTACACTTTCTTTCATTTAAGGTTGTAAAAAATCCCTACAACTTATATTTAATTCATCATCATTATAATATTTATTTTCTGCCCGCGGCTTCGCACGCGTATTTTCGGTATAATAAGCCTATTATCTAAGTTAGGCATTGCCCGAAACATACGCCAAATTTCATCTTGATCCGTTCAGTAGTTTTGGAGATCCTCGTAACAAATGTTCAGATTTTCACAAACCTTCGACTTTATAATATTACTAGCTTCTGCCCGCGGCTTCGCACGCGTATTTTCGGTATAATAAGAAGCGTATTATCTAAGTTAGGCTTTGCTCTAAAGGTACCTACGCCGAATTTCATATTGATCTGTTCAGTAGTTTTGGAGATCCTAGGTAATAAAAATTCAGATTTCACAAACTTTAATTTCATATTGATCTGTTCAGTAGTTTGGGAGATCCTAGGTAATAAAAATATAGATTTCACAAACTTTCGGCTTTATAATATCAGTATAATAAGAAGATATTTTTTTCAGCTTGTTTCGTCCCATTTCTGAGCATAAAAGCAAAAAAGCCCTAAGCATAACTTTTGATGAGAGCAGGTATGATAAGAACCTTAGATTAAGTTTAAATTTTAGGACCTACAAATATTAAATCTACGATAGGACCTCTCGCTAAAAAAGCTAGGTCATCGTTCCGTTAAAAACGTTCCGTCTAAGTTTATGAACACAAAAGCCCCATTTAGCATTCCCTCTGCACGCCTAAAATCCTCAAAATTTTATGTACCCACTTATCTCACAAAGGATTACCTTGACCCTATAAATATATCATCGCACCCCACTTACCCCGGACACAGAATAAAACGTACTGCATGGCCTCATTGTGTGGCACAATTTGCTCGACTAGGCAGGAAAATAGGCAGAATGAAGGTCGAATACGATAATGTCAAGCTTAAATAAGGACTAGGTTACCTTCAAGGTATCATAGCGATAACGGTTTTATAAAAACTTGAGTTTTCTTCATAGATATAGCTAAAATTCTGGTACTACGTTCTCCCAGCGCTAACTCAACAAATGGCCTGTGTTGTGTTACAACTAAACACAAAGACACGCCTATTTCCAATCTTTTGCAATTTGTCTACTTAACGAACAAGAAATATGGAAAGACGTACCTAGACCGAAGTGCGACCGAGACAACAAAACGGCGCAGGTCCGACTATGACTGAGGATGGACCTAATTGGACCTATTTTTAGCGTTCCACTTTCTAGAAGCTAGTACCCAATCTCTCGACTTTTACTTACATCGATGGTTTTTCTTCATGGGACTTATTCGAGATATGGCGTTCGCAGTATAATCGACCTCTCCAAATCGGGCCGTTTTTTTTAGGTGACTGGGTGAACTTACCACAGGAAGGGTAGCCTTCTATGTATTTTGAACACTTGGACAGCGACCTGACAATCGCGGTGCTTATGGTAAAACTTCCCTTGTTTGGGCATGTTCACCTGTGGAAGCTGTATTTGTGCCGATGGGAAGGTAGGCACCGTAGACAAAAAAAAACAAGTAATAACCCCAGATAATGGTGTAGGTATCAAAGTCGAGGTTCAGATGTGATTCTCTCCTTGAATAGACAAAAAACACTTCCCACGTTGATTTGATATTATATCCAACAAAGGCACAACATCCAACAAAGGCTCTAAATACGACTACGTACGTATAAATAGAACTATAAATAAATTCTTTATTATCAGAAAAATTACAATTAAATTACAGGAACAAATAATGTAAGACTAGTGATTAAAATTGAAACCATAATTATCATCCTTATCAATACAAGTCGGAAGCATCCCCAAGGCGCTGGCTGAATTTTCCCGCTGTATGGCAATGCTGATGCGCTGCGCCAGATACTCACCAGCTCTCGGGTCACGCGTTACTTCAACCAGATGCTCAGATATATTTTTAAAAACTCCATTTAAAATATTAAATGCTTCAAGCCCGATCCATGAGCTACATATTAAAGAGACACAGCGAAGCATAGGTAGTTATTGTGATCAAAGAAAACAAAGCTTTTAACTATTCCTTTTCTCTCTGTGAATAGACGGTCATAGATGAATGGTGTTGAGTCGCCCAAGACATTGCCACCACATTGAACATTACTTTTATGGTTTTACTAGGTACTTCCACGGACTTTGCGACATAGTCGTTAACATAAAATCAATGAAAATAACCATTAAACGTAGATCTCTACGTCTATCGGCTCCCGACTAAATTAGTATGTGAACAGGAATGAGCAGGGTTCAGGTTTTTCTGGTTGTTACGTTAACCTGAATAAGAGTAGACTTGCCGGATCCATTCGATGGCCGGTCACCTGTCGCCTTGGGGTATGAAAAATCACTTGAAATTGCCGATTTGATTAATTGATTAATTTTCAGAGGGTATCATTTGTGGCAGTGAACTCTTTCTCATATGGCATGATCATCACAAATAACTCTCAGACCCAGTCAATGAGATTTTATGTCAGACTTTCAGAAATGAATTTTATATAGCTAAAGCGTTGAAGTGTTTAATTATCATCCGCACTAATTTATTGGTACTATTACTGGGTTTTATGTATTCGTTGATAGTTCTATAGGGCTGCCCAAAGTGCTCTGCAAAGTATCCATATAACCCTCTTAGCCAAGGTGAGAACTTTGCTGACTTCTGCAATAACAATAACGGTTACGTACCTAGGAAGAGAGTTAGTCATAGAATCTTATGACTCAGACGCAAATCATCCAATTTCTAGGCGCAGTCAAAATCAATTGAAAAATCGAATTCATAATGACTCAGAAACTAAAAGAATCCGGACACAAGCCATCCGGGACACACGACATCTAACGCGCAGAAAGTGTTTTTACTTTTCTCGGTCAATGTACAAGTTTTCACCGATTTGTCGGTCCTTATCTCAAGGCGGTCAGGGGAGCGCGTGTTTTATATGCGTAGACGCATCGCTGTCGGTTCTGCGTCTGTAGACAGACGACGTTTTAGAAATGGCAAGAAATCTTGCCCTGTCTACAAAAAATTTGAACCCTTAAAACTTAAACTGTAGGTATAAAGTGCAACACATAAACATGAAATTTATGCTAAGTTATGGACCATTTATGAGAGTTTAAAGATTAAACAAAACATAATTAATTAAAATATCCAAAACTTATTCAAAATAATTACTTCCAATACTGTTTAACATATTGTCAATCAATCTGGGGTAGTATCAGTTATTTGTTAGTCGTTGTTCCAATACGCGATTCATTTAAATGATATAATTGTATACGCATTTGTCTACCATGAATTGTTTATGCTTTAACATTTACATTGTCAGTTCTATATTCTCAAGATGTAGAGGACAGCGGAATCTCCTGCGAATCTAAATTAGTTTGCGCGTTGTGCCTCACAATTGTTCCACGTTCAGCTTTCCAGCATTCCGATAATACCTGCCTAGTACGTGACGATTGAGCTTTAGGTTTACAACACTGTTTGTAATTTTATTACCAGGCAAAAGTTGTGTTTTCTATCGTATTTCACTTTATTGTGAATAGAAGTTATGTTAATTGTAATTTACCTTACCTAGGTCTTAATAGCTTTATTCTGAGGTGGTAAATTACGGGACATTTCAGTTTGCCAAGAATAGCTACTAAGTTGATTTTTTGCAAGAATTTTTGAAGTAAAATAACAGCACATCATCAAAGTTGTCTCGAATTATATATTATCTGCTCATAGCGAACCAAAGTTTAATTATTTCATAATTTCTATTTTGGTTTCGGGCGGACAAAGAAAATGAGAGATGCGTGGAGGGGCCTGGGGGGTCCTTTGCCTACCTGGGGGACACCAAGCTAAATTGTAGTTTCTATTTTACGAGGTCTGAATTTGAGATAGGTAGATGAAGTATAAGTACTAGAACAGATACCTAGGTAATAAAATTGCGACTTTATTATCTTGCTAACTAGGTAATACAACAAGATTTTTGCCAATAGAACAAGCAGTGCTATTAATACGAGGAAGTTCACACCTAAAGTGAAACAGTTTTCTATTAAACGTTAATCAAGCCTAATAAAACATGTTTGGACCAGTTGAATGCCAGCTGTGTGGCTAGTTCCGTCCCAAAATTTGGGGCATTAAACATGTTTCTATAACCTACAAAATGAAATGAATATATTTGCTTTGATGAGGTTAATGCGAAATGTGATATCTTGGAATCTTGAGAGGTGGCCAAATGGTCTGACACTCTTTTAGGCGCCGAAATTGACACCTGGACGCACCCTTGTTGGATGCACTGATAAGTTGTGATATGATAGATTGATTTACTTAATCTATAGGTGAAAGGTTTCAATTCCTAATTCAGCATGTTTTTAAAGAATGACCCTGATCTTGAAAAGGTTTCCAATCGCGACGAAATATATAAAACATAAAAAAATTCTTCAGTTGTTTTAAAATGGTTACGAGATGGGAGCGCCTTATTTACATTATAGTGATCAATCGAATCTGACATAAATAGTTACAGTTAAACCTCTTTTATGTCGCATTTGAACATGTCCATTATTTGTTAACCTATAAGTATGATTTTACTTGTGTATGCAATAAAGAATTTAAGAATGTATAGTTTTCGCTCAACATTAAAGATCATTTACAAACACAAGCTCTGCTTAGCTTGGGGCTAATTAAAGCTGTGTGGATTTTCCAGCATTATTAATTTATTTACGTAGATTTAATGTTATTAATTAAACTTGTTACATGGAGTTTTATCGCTTAGAATTGATCAACATGACAATATAAACTTTGTACGGTAGAGTCGTGCTCTACATTTCACATACTTAATACATGTAAATAAGCCAGGATCAATAAAACGATTTCATTCAAATGAAACTAATGACGGTTATCATTCAACTGTCATCGTAAATTATCTGAAGTCTAAGTTATGGCAGCGTTAACTTATATTCTCCACACAATATTCTAATGCGTTGCAAAAAGTGAAACTTGATCTATAGAATTTCGATTTTTTGTGAAATAAGAATGCGAAGTGTAGAGAATTGACCTGACTTTAATAGACAGAGATAACATTTGCATTCCCACCAGCCAGTAGATATTTTGATGTTTTCAAATTTCGCGCACATCATTCATTTTTCATCATTCTAAATATCATGATTCTAGGTCAACATGAAGTAGCTATAGGTACCTTGTATATTTTGGTCGAGTTAGAGAATCAAACATTATTATTTTTTGGTAAATAAACTACGAATTTACTGTTTTAGGACTTTTTTCTTTACTTGTGCTAATAAGACCTTGCTTCTTGCCAAATTCAGTTTGCTTAGATGTTAATACCTAATGCTATTGTTTGTTTTATTTGTCAACTCTATTTTATAACTGTTTATTTGTATTAGTGTACTATACAATTGCTGTAGACTGTATGTGTGTGTCTGAAGATGCAAATAAAGATTTTATCTATCTATCTATCTATCAAATTTTATGATTCTACGTCAACGGGATACTTCCCGTTGACGTAGAATATATAGAAAAAACTACAAATTTACTGATTTCAGATTTTTTACTTTATTTGTACTACTTATAGCCTTGATTCTTGACAAATTTCATAGTTCTATGTCTACGGGAAGTACCCTATAGGTTTTGGTCCATGGCGAGCATTAAAAGTTATTTTTTAGGGAATAAATTACAAATTTATGTTTTTCGGATTTTCACCTTTACTTGTGCTATAAGACCTTGCTGCTCACCAAATTTCATGATTCTAGGTCTACGGGAAGTACCCTATAGGTTGTGTGTGCATGTGATTTCCTTGGAAATTTCAAAATATTCGGACTTAAACGGCTGTAACTTTTGAGTGCGAAGTTTTATTTCTATCGCGGCTTCAAGAGGTTGCGGACTTGAGTATTTGACGTTAATTTCAACTCGATATGTCCACGCGTTCCTGAGAAAAGACGGTTGACAGATGGACAGACAGACAGACAGACAGACGGACAACAAAGTGATCCTATAAGGGTTCCTTTTTTCCTTTTGAGGAACGGAACCCTAAGAACAAACAAAAATTGGTTGTCTGTAAAGTCGGTTTACTAACGATAGTTGAACGTGACAACTCACTCAAGTAGGAGAGAGACGGATGTCGAGCGCTCTCGCTTGCACTTCAAGCCTTACATGGAACGCCTCAGAACGAGGTAACGCCGCATGACCAGGTAACGCCGCATGACGTCATGTTTTTTCGTGCGTGCAGCCGGCTCTATCGAATTATAGGACGTTGTCACGTCAAAAACAATTGTAAATTTCATTATGTTAAATTGTCCAAGAGTGCGTGTAAAAGAACACGAATAGGACGAAAAAAACCTATAATGTTTGAAAAACGTAATAATACGTGAAAATCAAAAATCGTTATTATCAGTTGGATCCCCTCGAGGTCCAGAATTATCTCCTTTCGGCTTAGTCCACATTTTTTTTGGAACGAAGTTCCTTATCGCGCGTTGTGAAAGCTAGACGGAAAAAATTCATACGAAAAGTTGTAACGACATAATTTGACGAAGAGAACTGAGGAGAACCGAAGCGACGACCGCAGCCGAGTTAAGCCGAGGTGCGCTTCGATTCGAACAATCGTGTGTTCCGCTCGCTCGCGCAACGTGTCATTGGAGTGAGCGGAATATATCAGTTTTCTGCGGCCTCACTGAAGATGACGCGAGGACGCGCGATTAATCGAAAGGAACTTCGTTCCATCCGGGTGTCAATTGACACCTCTCAAGTTTTTTAAATTTATTTGGAAATGAACATAAGTGAGCATGTTTCATCATTTGCACTTGTATATAGATGGCATCGTCATGACCTCATCTCAGTCCGTATGCACCAACTTAGACTCCGATACGAATGGTTGTAATCGACTCCCCCAACTAAGCTTGTGGATGTTGGAAGGGCCAACTAAGGGAACCTATCAGAGGAAGGGTAGCTACCTTACTTCTGTTTATTTGTAACACCTCTACGATAACCAATCTGCTTGCCAAGCATAGTCTTTAGTTTAGTTTGTTTATAGATAACGTTTTACATCATCATCATCACCCTTTAATAGTTCACTGGACATAGGCCTCCCCTAATGAGCGCCATAGCGCCCTGTCTTCAGCTTGCCGCATCCAGCATCTGCCTGCAGTCTTTCACAGATCGTCATCCCACCTGGCCGGAGGGCGTCCTACACTACGTTTGCCGAGTAGCGGTCTCCACTCAAGAACACGTTTACCCAGCGGTTGATAAGTTACATGTCAAGTTCTTAATTCTAATTAAATTAACAAATTTTCCACTTTATTTTATTTTTAGTATCTGTTGATTTTAAAATTGAACTGTTACTTACTTATAGAAAGTTTCATGTCTACCGATTATGGTTCAAGAGATACAGCCTCGACAAACTTAGAGCAGAAATTGCCAAAATATCGTGTTTTTTGTATAGGAGCCAGACAAGATATTGACTTTGGTCTATTGTTTTTTGTAAACAATATCCAAAGCCCATCAACCACTAAGCTAGTAATGACTCATGCTACCTGATAATAGTATGCTGGCAGCGTCCTGTCCATTTACTAATGTACCATACAAATTGATAACAAATTCCCCTTTTGTCAGTCCGACTCAAATACTCGTAAAACACCAACGTTATAAACTTTTCCGTTGGCATTTAAAAAAATAAGGGATTCCAAATTCAAATTACTGCTCTTTTCATTATTTTGAAGAAATCGGGTGTTCTTCATTCAAATACAAACAAAAGACGGGAACCTTTTTCGTATTTTGAGATTGGTGATTAATAGTGATTGACAAAATAATGAAGTCGCAAATATGCATAGTGTTGTGCCTCTTATCGATGTCTGTAAATGGAAGAATAGTGAACAAATACAAGTGCCCAGAAGTGAGGGCAGTGCCTCATTTTGATCTATCGCTGGTGAGTCGATAAATAATCTATTAAATGAAGAGAAAATTAATAGCTCGACATAAAGTATGCGAATAGGCATCGTGATTTAGTGTTTAATTTTGGTAAGTGGCTTGGTGGGTCACGGGGCTACCAAAATTTGCATTTTCTTTTTAATTACTTACCTTCATGTGGAATATTTGATGATCTTCTCTAAAAATGACGACAAATATTTGATTATATTATGTGCCAAAGTATGTATTATTACAATAAGATATAAAGGTGACCGTGGCGGTGGTCGCGTCTTAAGAATCGACCCCTTATCTGCCAGAGGAAGGTCGGCAGCTGCCTTCTGTATTTTTAACACTAAATGGTGATTATGGTTTATTGGCAAAGATGATAAACCTACTTAACAATAATAATTATTGTGATAAATATACCAATCTTTGACTTGTCAAATTATACATGACTAGTTTCTGCCCGCGGCTTCGCACGCGTTGTTTCTATGGAAACGTTTGAAGGTGCTTTCTATCCCACGGGAACTGATTTACGGGATGTTTGATTCCAGGCATAGAGCTACACCGGTGCAAAATTTCAGCTCAATCTGTTCAGTAGTTTTGGCGTGAAGACGTGACAAACATCCATCCATCTATACATCCATCCATCCAAACTTTCGCATTTATAATATTAGTGTGATTATGTGTGCTGTAAAGGGGCACTATATCTATATTATATATGTATATAAACTGGAAGTCGCAATGCGTGGGAGCTTACCGGAAATCACTGACCGATAACAAAAATACTCTCGTTGTTTCATCAGAAAGCACACTGTTTGCATGTTTAATTTAAGGTTGGCACAGAATACTTCGTTACCCTGCGCAACCAATCAAATTATCTTTATTTCTAAACAGCAAGTTTAAGTGCACATTTATGCTATGTTCTATTTTTATTAAACTACATAAGCTAATTAGCCTAGGTCGGGGATCATAGGAGATCAATGCATATTAAATCATACAAATGTAACAACTATAGGTTGTTACATTTGTATGATGAACTATAGGTACTTTGATAACATAATGGCAAATAAATTATTTTGCATTTTTGTATTTGTATTTTTATATTTTGTCGTTTCTTTATGCTTAAACGTAGTGATTATAATTATCGTAGCGTTACAACGCTATATATTACAACGCTATATAATATACAACCTATATATTTTTAACTTATTTTATCAATTTCCTTCGTTTGTATCTTTGGCACTAGAATAGAATAGAATTATTTATTCAGGTAAAAAACAACATTACATTACGGTTAGAAGTGCCTTAAAGCCTATGTTAGGTTTAACTAGACACAGAGTTCTCACCTGGTTCAATATGAGGTATTAGTAGGTATATTATTAATTACTAAGTTTTATATGTTTTATATGTTGTATTATTTGAAATCATTTTTTTCTGTTATTTAATTATTTATTATTTAAGCTCTCTACAAATTCATTCTCAGCGTGCGTTTCTTGATTTAACAACACTTATTAGCATAACTTAAGGTAGTGGCACACTTGTTCACTAAACACGCCTAGAAACTTTGAAATTTGTTTACGATTATAATTTAGTGTAGGTACCAAATGATAGATAGATAGATAGAAAACACTTTATTATACCACACAAATACAGGAAATAATACAGAGAAAATGCTTAGAAAAAAGGAAGTATAAAGGGCGACCTTATCGCTGAGAGCGATCTCTTCCAGACGAGTAGGCAATGTAGGCGACCTCTAGGCGACAACGGCCGAACTACGAGGCTAACGTGTCAATAGAGGCGCTATCACCGATAAAACTGAAGTTAGTAAAAACCTAACTAAGCGCTTCAATGATCCGTTAGATGTCGTTAAGAAAGATGCAAAAAGTGACCATTCCTGGATCGCGCAAACGCTGGATTCAGTTACAACTGACCATATAGGAGTTTCCGACATCAACTGTCGGTCGAAAGACCACCGGGCTCAGTGGACCAGATGAGTCGGGCCCGGTTCAGAGGAGATCTCCCTCTGTTCCTATTTGGGGGAAATCCACCTTTACCCCCAAAGGCAATAAAATTGTAGACCTAGATTATTATAGTTAGCTGCCGACGTTTGTTGCCTACTTGACTGATAAATTAATTATTTTAGTTTTAACCATCAATAACAGAAATGTATACCTTTGAGTTAGTAAGTAGATACGAGTAGGCTGGGTTACACTCGAAGTAGGGACATATTAATAGTTATTTGTACAACAAGTGGGCAAAACGATTTTTATTGAGAGTGCCGATATTAAATCCCGAGCTAGCGAAGCAGTCTATGTAGAATAGAGTCACGAGCGTAGCGAATGGCTCTAAAGTAGACTGCTGAGGTTGTGGCTGAGGTAGCGAAGCTGAGGTACTTCAAAAGGCACGAAACGAAAAAGCCTCTAGTTAGTCATATAATTTTTCACTACGACTAGCCGAAAATATTTAGTAGTTTATAAAAGAGGTCGAATGTCAGAAACTCATTTGGGTCAACCACCTTGGAGGGTAAAATGCTACAGACTACTCTCAAACCATGAACGGACGAATATTTATTTTCTACGAAGGTTGCATTGTTCTGAATTCAAATTACTTTTTTCAACAAGTGGAATAATGTTATTTGTTCCACATGTGAGCAAACCCCGGTTTTGCTCACTGTTTTTGAGCAGCAAAGTCACCGCTTTCGAGCAAGAGTGGTGAAATGAAAAATATTCTCCACATTATCTACAACACATTTCTTTATTGATTTTCTTACTATGGGGCTTGATGATGCTGTGTGAATCTAACCATTATTTCTTGATTTCTACTTACCTACTGTGTTTATTAACAAAGAAAATTACAATCGAATAATAGAAAGAAATTAGAACTAGTATTTAAAATGGAAACCATTGAGCTAGCTGCAGACTGTTGCTAACAATCTACAGGTAGCTCAACTGATCCACATTCCTTACCTACTTGTTAGCTGTCTCAATGTGAGGTCACCTTTATCCTAATATTCAAATCTCCTTTGAAAGTTTTATTAATATTTGCGCAGTGACGCAATACCGATCATTGGCGTACAAATCTATTGTAATTGTAATTCACTTTCTTCTGAACAGGATATGACAGGTTACGTAACTTTTAATTTAATTTATTGTAATGGGATCCACCTATTATCGATGTTCGTTATAGAATTTATTATTTGAGTAGGTAGCAAATAGTGTCTCAAGATACTTACATACACATAGTAAATACAAACTCTGAGGACAATTTTTAAGTACATTCCACAGTGCGACCTCTGTGTTGCAAGGGGAATTTCACGTGTATTAATTTTTTCGTTGAATGTGCGATTTCCATGCCAGCCAGACAGACAGACATTTTTATCACGGTCCTGAATTTTTCAGCATTAAATTTGATGGAGACGAAGGAATACATGTATCTAGCACGACCGACTAACCTTCACACTGTCTGACACACCTTCACATCGTACACGATTTTTCACCCTAGTGTGAAGGTTAGGAATAAAAATTCCTATCCGAAACACTAGTGTTTTATTCCTAACCTTCACATAACTGCGTACCCTGCTCTGTCTCGTTCGATAAGGAAGAAAATTTCCAGTAGGTGACACTACAATAATATTGAAAGAGCAGTTGGATTTATTTCTTACATTGTAGGTTTCATAAATGATAAATAAATAATAAATAAATAATGCTGGACAGCTCACACAGCATTATCTAGCCCCAAGCTAAGCAGAGCTTGTGTTATGGGTACCAGATAACTTGTATGATGACGATAAACTTACAAACATAGACGGCACAAATAAAAATAAGGTACAAAATGTCATCAATAAAATTAGATACATTATGTCGTCGACAAAGATACTTTGTCAATAATGACAGCCATTAACATAGGAGCCAACTGCAGCTTAGCGCCTTTTTACTTCAGATGGCAAATAACTAGTGTTGCTGTTATTAAAAAGCAAGGAGTGATGCCAGCCCTCGACATAGCATTGACTGACTCCCAATATTGATAATGAACTGAAACTCTCTTCTTCAGATGCTGGGAGATTGGTACGTGGTGGAATACTACGCCAGCGCCGAAGAAGCCCTCTCCTACAGCTGTATGAGAGCCGTGTTTACTGAAGATGACCATGTGCCTGCTGCAGGTAAACCTTATTCTTTATAACTTTGACATTCTGTCTGGTCTTATGCCACCATATTTATGGACCATTCGTGCGTCTGTCTTTTTGTCGTTAACATAGAGTGCCAACGACTCACGTCACGTATGATGACATAGTGCATGCTGAAGGTAAAGGAACACATAGATTTAAGATCAACTTGTTTTGTGAATTTTTTGTTGAATTTCCCAAATCACACTATATGCTAATATTATAAATGTTTGGATGTTTGGATGGATGTTTTTATCCCTTCACACCATAACGAATGAAGCGATCGGGTTGAAATTTAGATGTAGCTCTAAGCCTAAACTCAAACATAGGCATCCTTTTAACCCCATAAAACAGTTTCCATGGGATGTACTTAAATTAGCTTTGATTGGAAACGATCATAGCTTATTTATATCCCATGAAAACTGTTATAAGGGATTAAAAATATGCAGTAGAAACAACGCATGCGGAGCCGCGGGCAGTAACTAGTTAATAAATATAGTTGTGCAACGAACTAACGCTGGCTTAGGCTGGGCTGTTAAATGCTTTATTTGTGTAATTGCTAAAAATTATAAGAACAAAAGCGAATTTTCATTGGCGTCCCGCTGTATTCATAAAATAATTTAAATTCTAAAGTCTTTCGTAAAAGAAATTCACAAAAAAAAATACAAAAGCCGTCCTTAAAATTCTCCCTCTTCTCTCTTCTAGATGGAACCGTAGAGTGGACCCCAGGAGTGACCATGAACTTCACGTACCGCTTCGCTGATGACCCCCTCGGCGAGACCCTACAGGGCAACATCACTTGGAAGGTGGACCTGAACGAACCTGCGCACTGGACTCACGCGGAGAGGACTTGTAAGACTGGAGTTTGTCGAAGAGATTCTATCATCCAACCAGATTACTCTATACTACTCTACTCTATTTGGTAGTACGCCTGTAAAAATAGTTTTACGTAATTATTTTTAAGAATAAATATAAATAAATACAAATATATTACATCACAAACGACCTCACAAGCTCAACGCGCGAAGGTCCGCCTGCGACGCAAGAGGTTGCGGGTTCGATTCCCGCCTCGGCACAAATATTTGTAGTATCTGCAGATATTCGTTCGGGGTGTTCTGGGTAATTGCAATGAATATTAAAATATATAAATCAATGTATCCACTTAATGTAATGTATCATAGTTTAAGTTTCCATATCACAAGCTCTGCTTAGATGGGCCTTGATAATGCGGTGGGGATTTTCCAGCATAATTTTTATATTTTTTGGCCTATACAGGCTCATAATTATAGGTTGTCGAATCAAACAAAACAAAAGACGTTTGTGATGACTCTACCAACATGATTAACAACGTGACAATTTTTAAACATCGTTAGGTAGGGTTGTCATTGTACAAAATAATTTCGTCACGAAAAAAAGCATGTGTAAATTCGCCACAGTTCTATTTTATGAAAAATTATTTTGTTTATTAATTTTGATTATTGTGAGTTCGTCACATTGCTTTCCGCATAGACAGCAAAAAAATAAGTAGAATAAAATAAATTTCAAAATAAAAACGTTATAAGAAAGTAGGTGCAGTACCGAAAATATACGCGACGGGAGCGTATATTTTCGGTACTGGACGTCCCGGACGGAACGCCACCGGGACGAGTAAAATCCCGTTACGTATGCAGAGACCTTAGAGGCCTCTTACTTTTTTCAATGTAATGAGACACATTGAAAAAAGTAGCCTAGAAGACAAGTTGTCCCTGACTTCATATCCAACTTTGTTCATTTCCAGATGACGGGATCTATAACACCTATGTCATAGACACGGAGTACAAAACCTGGTCGCTGCTGCTGCATTGTGCGGAACAGTCTGAGGATTCCAGGTATCTGACTGCCTTCGTGCTGTCCCGGACCAAGTCCCTGCCGAAGAATGTCATGGCTTATTTGAGGGATAAACTGCCAAGGTGAGGACACAGTGTAAAGGATGTTCTAATACAGGAATAGATAGGGTTTCTACGAAAACAGAGATTCCTGAAAACTAAACAGGTAAGTACAAGTTTTAGGTTCTGATAAGGATTAGAAATTTGATCATTCAGCTTGCTTCTGCTACATGGTATATGGTTTTTTTTTATCTTTCTTGAGTCTAACTATGTATTACCTAGCCTTCAGTGAAGAGAAGATTATAAAATGAAATCCTCAACGCTAAAATGGAGCCAGCACGGTACCGTCCTAGTATTTAACAAATCGCTCCATGTTATCAGAGGGTATATCTTTTATCTGTTCCATGTCACGTAAAACGTCTGGTTTTGTGCCTTTGTCTTCTTACAAAGCGTTTTGCATAACTAGTTTAACATTCACGGTGGATTCGTGGACATCCATTGTCTTCGTTTTACACATTTTTGACGACTTCCTAAGGTCAAAATGTACTTTACTTACTGATCAGTCCCAATGATTTTCATTCTTGATGCATATGTAGGTATATATACGCGAAGTCTTTGGTCTAGACTAGAAGTTATTAGTTTATTTCTGAGTCAACCCTGATCGTCTTTTTGGCCCTTTTTGTTCGGCGCTGGGGAGCATCTCTCAATTTCCTTCCAATGTTCTAGATTATAACATTTATTTGTGTTTAAACCTACTTAATTTGCTAGGTGTTTAGCATGAGTGTTCCCCTATTGCTGTGTGGTGCCGGCTTAGAATTTGCACCACCCCAACTCATCCCGCGAGTGTCGTAAGAGGCGACTAAGTGATATCCACCGGGGGCGGGCAGCAGTGCCCTCTGCAGAACATTCTACCACCGTACTGCGATCCCCAACCCGCATGCCGTGGGGATTATGGGCACTACCCTCCATGAGATAAAAGCCTATAAGGCGCTTAGGGGGGGCTCAGGGGGAGGCCTGCGTCCAGCAGTGGACCAACACAGGCTGTTTGATGTGAGGTTGAGGTTCCCTATTAACGTAATTTAAGTATTATGTTGTTAAAAACAAATGATAACATCTGTTAAAAAATATAACATAACAAAAGTAGGTACGATGTAAGAGTGGCGCGCTGGTATGGAGAGATAGAGCAATCGATAGTTTGAGATAGATTTTCACGACCAATAAAATAGTTTTCAATATTATCCATACAGTATCTGCCTATTATGATCTTTGCTAAAATCATCCTAACATGTTTCATAACCTGTGTCTTCCTTTGTAGCCCCGTCGTTACCAAACAATTTAGCTGAGTAGAAATAAAGCCTTATTTTATGACTAATACAAAGCCCAACAAGCAGGACGGCCTTGCGTTCATCAACAAAATTAGCTTATGAATAACGACAATATCTTTGAACTGTTTCTTTATTTTTGTAAACAGTCTTTTCAGTCTTTTGTTCCTAAATTTCTGGGGCTAAAATAATACGTTTTTTGGTGTGTTGTTATTGATACAAAACAAAGAGATTTTCAGTTGTCTTAAACATATACAGCTAATGGCTTATTGCTACAGCTAACATTATAGGCGCCAAAGTTAAGCACATAAATTCAAACCTAAGGAGAGATTTTAAGGGACCCGGAAGAATTTAATCGATACACATGAATTCTGACGATTTGATCTGACCTCTGAAAAATGT
Organism: Eupithecia subfuscata; assembly: GCA_963564075.1. NCBI lineage: Eukaryota > Metazoa > Arthropoda > Insecta > Lepidoptera > Geometridae > Eupithecia > Eupithecia subfuscata. The sequence goes on from OY751105.1 coordinate 4,775,428, forward strand.
TTCAAGTGTCATACAACGTATAAGTACTAAATTTTTATTTAAGAAATCAAATGAATTATTTTTTGCATGTCACACAAGATCAAACAAAAAAGAAGAAGGGAGATGCGGCGGCATATGATTCTATACAACAGTCTAAAGTTCTGTTATTGCAGTTCCTTCGACGTGTTTTGCTCACAAATTGTGTTAACCGTAGATATAATGATGACTCATAGTAAACAAACTGCTGGAAAACCCAACGGCTGCAGATAATACTAACGACTTCAGGGCATTATAGCCTGAAACAATAGACGCTCAACTAATTGTTCTCCTGACCTAGAAACAGGAACAGTCCTCAAGATAACTCGAAACTATATTGTAACTTTAGGAGCTACTTTACTGTTATCTTCTTAAAACTTTACGTGCCCTTCGGCTTTGCTTGCGTTTTTTGAAGCAATGATAGCAAGCAAGTTGATGATAGCAAGGCCTATTATTCACGGTTATTTCCAGAGAAAACCAATTTATTATTATTGAATCTGTAGCCGTAGTGCCCAATAATGTGAGAAAAGGTATCATATTTCGCGCTTAAAAAAAGAATATTTAAAAAACGTAGACTGCGGCAGATAGATTTTTTTCAATATTTTTTCCTGAGTAGCCGTGGTGCCCCCCATGTACCTGCGGGGCTGTCCATTAATTACCGTACACTCTGTATATATATATTTGTATTTGTATTTATTTATTCCATCGTAGGTACTCTTGATGTAACACTTACTCGAAAAGCACGTGCAAAGCCACGGTCAGCAGCTAGTAATCCATTATTATAGCGAATATTACGAATCCGAAAGTATTTCTGTCTCTCTAACTGTCTGTTTGTTACCTTGCCATGCCTTAACGGATAAACGGATCTTTATGAAATTTGATGAGGTCATAGATGGTTTCCCGGGAAAAGATAATTATAATAGGCTACTTATTATCTCGAAAACACGTGCGAAACCGTGTTAGGAAGCTAGTAGCATAGTATGCTATTCCAAGTTAAGAACTACATTTCAATGCAGAATGTCGCGGAGTGATATTCTGCATCTGATTTCTTCATGAGATTTGTCATGAAAATGTAACAGGCATCCACCCAAACCTTTATCTATGAATGTGTTAAGTGAAGTGTGATATGATTGTAACTATAGGAGCTACTATAAGTTATACTTACTTATCTCGGAAACTCAGTTGTTTGGGTTTCCTGTTGTGTAATGTTTTGATTGCAGAGTTTTGTTTGTTGAAGCAAAAAGGGTTAATTAATTGAATTTTCCGGGCTGGGTTATCTAACTGTTACGTTGTAATTAATTTCCTTTGTACTTTTCAACTAATTATACCCTTGGATTTGATCGTATTTTCTTAAAATATCATGTTGCTACTTCAAGCTTAGGCTGCCAAAAGATAGGAATTAAATTTAGCAGAAAAAATATTCTAAAAAAATATTCAAAGAAAAAATATTCTAAGTAGACCACCCCTTTCTCCAAAATACACAATCGATTGTTTTGTTTTGTTTTTTGGCAAATTGGTACTCTTATTCGGTGTACCTACACTAATTGGCCGAAACGAAACACGGCAGAATCTTAATAGTCGGTGGCCTATTTTATGTCTCCCGTGTTTCATTGTAACAACATAGTTTTTCGTTGTAACAACATCGTTTCGTCGGAACAACATTCACTGGAACAACTTCTCGGCAAAATTTCAGTTCGATCTATTCGGTAGTTTTGAATTCAAGTAACAAACATTAGATTAAGATAAGTAGTTTGTTCACATCTTCACATCACATCACTGGTTCACATATTGTTAGGTACATCCATGTTTGTATTTTCAAAGAGGTATTTAGGTTTCTTTTTATAATTCCTAACGACTAAGAAAGCATCTACTCTACAAAATATGCCATTATTATGTAGGTACCTAGGAATTTTCAAATTATTTTCAGAATCAAAAAGCAAAACCAAAAATTCTTAATTTCCTTAGGTATACTTAGTAAATGTGTACTTAGATCACAATATGATCTGGGGTGGCAAGTACGTTAACATTTGTTTTTTTTTCTCACAGATTCGAGGTGGACGTCAACTATGTGTTCCCGATATCTCACGAAGACTGTTCCACCAAGACCGTGAGGTCTGACGACTCGCCTGTCCTGGTGGAGGTCGGCAACAAGATCCCCCAGAGACCTGGAGTCAGCTACAAAGTGGCTTTTGGACAGTAGTTTTTAAGATTTTTGTTTGTATTTTTCAAAATATAATCACGATTTTACATACAACAAAATACAAGTAAGGATTTAAAACATTTCAGCTTTTTGGTCGTTGATCTCTAGTTTTCTGTGTTGGTGTTTATGTGATACCTACCTAAATTGTTTACATTAAGACGGATAATAATAAGATTTTTTAAAATAAAAATATATGAAGAATCTAGCTTTTATTATAATCATGATGTCCTGAATAAAACATACCTACCAAGCTACAAAAACAAAATTTTCTCGAGGTGTAAGATATATCTATCGAAATCAGGTAAGTAGGTAATATTTTTAAAGCCGTTATGCAAACTGACGTTGACAAGAGATTTGACCATTGATTAAGTAAATAAATAAATATATAATGCTGGACAATTCACACAGCATCATCTAGCCCTAAGCTAATCAGAGCTTGGGGCTAGATGCAAGATGACTGATATACATAATATAATGCATTATACTTGAAATGAAGAGATGATCAACATAAAAGTTGGAATCTTCTATACAGTACAAAGAAGTTGAAGAACCTACATCTTACAAGATTTTTGAATGAGCCAAATAAACAATCAACGCTTATAACAAACTTGACCGTGTCCAAGTCGACGAACACCAAGCGAAATGGGAGTACCTACCTATCAACTCGTGTGGAACTTATGGATTTCAGCACCGAAGGCAAAAATTAACATAGACTGAATGAATATGTAACTCTACATAAACTGGTTTTTAATATTGACAACAACAATTTTTAACGAACACAATTTTTATTTTAAGAAATGTACGGGTTTAGCGAATGTCTTATACACAACGTAGGTTCTGTAAATTTCTAAAGTAGATAATGTAAGCCTTTAGTCACAAAGAAAATTATACTAGTATTTACAATTGAAACAATTGAGCTAACTGCAGACTGTTGCGAACAGTCTACAGGTAATTCAACAGGTAGTTATTGTTGATTCTAGCTACTATTTTAAAATTATTATGCTGAGAAATGACTCAACGATAAAACCACCAGTTACGCTCGCGAGAAAAATCCCACAGATCCGGAGATACCGTAAAAAAGGCTTTTTATTTTGCGTTCATTCCAAAGCCGTTTACAGGAAATTGCTCTATTGGTTATGGCAGGTGGATACGAAATCTGAAGACAAATTCCCTGAGGATAAAATACTGACGCATTGATAAAAATGCCAAGGTTCATCGGCTTTTCACATTACGCTAAATCCTTCATCTTATTACATTTTCACGGATCGATAGATAACACCCTTAGATCAGAAAAAAGGTTATTCGATTCTTGGGATTCTATAAAGGCTCTTCATACAGACGATTTCCCTAACCCAGCCTTAAAAAGTGGAATTTCAAAGGATTCTCCGTGCCTAATCTATTCTGATTAGTAATTCAGACGTTGCGTAAAAGCCTTGGTTATAAGTATGAAAGGAACTGGCCGCCTGTTTTTCATGACATTCGGTTAAAGAAACATGGCAGTGGTGCGCTTGTGTTTGGTTTTCGTGTTGGTGTTGAGCGTTGATCGTATAGCAGGAAAGGTGAGTGTTGCTTGTTTATAAACTTCAGGAGGATGTTGTTAGGAAGGTTTGAATTGACAAACTTTTGCTAGTTTTTAAATACTCGTAGAAGGTATCTAAATTTTCTCCCACACGTCTCGGATGGAAAACAACGAGGGAATTTTTTCGGTCATCAGAAATTATTAAGAAGCATAGGGGTTCGTGGTAAATTTAGGAGTGTTTACAACAATTTAGGTAGTTATATTTTATTTCAGACCTTTGAGGAATACATTGAAAGGAGATGTATAAAGTAGATTATGATAAAGATGGTGATAATGAAATCTATTATAAGGGCAGTTTGGACATCGATTCTGGACAATGCTTTCCCTTCCCTTCTTCCGCTTTGTTATTAAGATGCCTAAACCACATTTTTCATCGAATGTTATTCCTTTGTATTCTGGCACGATCGTGTTTTGTCACAAGTGTTGTGATTACAGTTACATAATGAATAACATCTCTAAAACTCATTGCAGCCATTTTTCGGATCATTAATGTGTGACTGGTTCTGCGATGACGATGATGACGTTTCAACAACCACCAGCTCGTCTGAAGACGACTATGACTGGTGGGGCTGCAACTGCCGGCCTAGGAGAAGGACCACTCCATCTTCTTTTATATTGCGTGAGTTTTCTTCTGTTTCTTTGCCAAAAACGTACCTATTCACTGGGTATCTACATAGCTTATATATACATCACTGGGTATCTCATGCTTGAGTTTTGTTTTTTCAGGCAGAGTTCTTTTGATACATAGTTTATGCGAGGAAACCCTATTTAATGATTATGTGATATATCCTGTATAATCACTTCACAGATTTTCTTTTAGCTAAAACCACCCAAGATGTTTAAAAACCTTGAAATAAAACAAAAAAAATCATATCTCTAAAACTACACTCGAGAGCAATGAATCCGGGTCACTCAAAGAATCCAAAAAATCTCGGAAAGTAAGAATGCTAGGTTAATGCAATAAATTGTATTTAATAGACAATTTAATACTCCTTAAATGAAAGTTAAAAAAATATGAGTCACCATACATTTTATTTACACAAAATTACATAAAGAAAAAAAACTGCTGATCTCTCCTTAAAACAAAAATAGGAAACATGAAATTTTTGAACTTTATGACGATTTTCTTGAATTTCAATACTTCGTATTACCTCCTCGTGCTTCCATTACTGCGTTTACGCGGTTTGGCATGCTGTACACCAAGTTCCTTATACGATTTTGGGCAATATTCTCCCATTCCTCTGTGAGAGCAATTTTGAGCTCAGGAAGCGTGATTGGGGGAGGGTTTCGTTGTTTTACGCATCTCCCTAGCTCGTCCCAAGCATGCTCGATCGGGTTGACATCCGGGCTGCGCGCTGGCCACTCCATACAAGTAATGTTCATCTCTTGAAGGTAGTCATTCACAATCCTACCTGTATGAGGTCGGGCATTGTCATGCATAAATATAGCATCCTCACCCAAATTGACCATAAATGGACCAACGTGTTCGTTGAGGATTTCTTCCACATATCTTACGCTAGTTAAAGAGCCGTTTTCTATGATCACCAGCTCTGTGCGACTTTCAGAGGAAATTCCGGCCCACACAAGTACAGACCCACCACCGTAGGCTACTTTTTCTTCGATGCATGCTTGCTTGAATCTTTCCCCTGGTCTTCTATACACTCTGTATCTTCCATCGTGCTTGTAGAGCATAAATTTTGATTCGTCGGAGAACATAACTTTCGACCAATCTTCAATACTCCAATTTACGTGGTTCTGGGCATATCTTAGTCTTGAAATACGATGGCCACGCTCCAGTTTAGGGCCGTTTGCAGGTCTAAGGGGTTTTAAGTTAGATTCAGCAAGCCGACGTCTTACTGTCCATGCACTTGGGTTACTTCCTCCGAGGCGTCGAAACTGATTTGTGAGTTCAGTTCCTGTGAGAAAGCGATTTCGAAGCATGGTGTTCACCAAGTATCGGTCTTCTCGTGCTGTGGTACACCTAGTTCTGCCCGTTCCTGGTCTGCGTAGGTTAGAACCAGTTTCTTCGTAACGTCGGAGAACTCTTTGTACTGTTGACAGCGACACACCGACAGTCCTGGCTGTATCGCGCTGACTCCGGCCGGTTTCCACCAATGTAAGTATTCTGGTGCATTCTTCAAGTGTAAGCGACATGATTTCAGCTTGAATAATGAATATTGAGCACTATCAACCTGGTTTATGTACCAACATAAATGACAGATTACAAACAAAAGCAAAAACAAATCCTGTAATTTAACAGTGTTCCCTTTTCAAATTTGATTTTTTTATGATATAACTTTACAATAACTAAGAAGTTTTAATACTTTCATTTAAGGAGTATTAAATTGTCTATTAAATACAATTTATTGCATTAACCTAGCATTCTTACTTTCCGAGATTTTTTGGATTCTTTGAGTGACCCGGATTCATTGCTCTCGAGTGTATCTACTAGGTACCTATCGATTGGTATTGGTGTCCCCAGACCACATACTTTTGCTGGTAGAGGTTACATGGGACACCCTGTATAAAACATAAAGTTTTGAGATATTTATGACAATAATATAATATACAATAAACTAATCAATGTAAAAAGCGGACAAAAACGGGAAATGATGTTCAAGTTTGACGGTACCAGTAGATAATTTAGTTTTCACGTTTCATGCTCGAAATTGGTAGATACTTTAAACTAACCAACCAAACTTTACTATGTTTTCGCAGAAAGTGTGAAATGTAGAGTATTCTCCTCGTTCATAAAGCTGTCTTCGTCTTGGACGAAATTAAATCCCTTTCGCACTCAGGACTCCTGTAATCCCTCGCTTCGCTCGTGAGTTATTCTAGAATCACGAGTTGCGCTCGGAATTCAATGACACCCGTGACGTAAGACACTGCTTCATACCCTTGGTGCATAATAATCTACTATGGGTTTGTTAATTATTATTACGCTGTCTATCAGACTACCATTTCATCAAGAAAACGCCTTTTAGAGGTTCTAGACCTTGCTGAATGAGTTCTCCAAAGTTCCTTTTATTTTTACAGCTGTCTGAAAAACGATATAACAACATGACTCTATCTAAGCTGTAGAGTCATGTAACGTTTACGCGGTTATTGGTATTTTACTGACACTGCGTGAGCTGTAGGTTCAGCCCATCATCACGGACGAGTTCATGAAGACACCACGGCCTTAATTCTTATGCAAATTTGAATCGGTTGCATGCTCAGCAAAATACGACAGATAAAGCACAAATACAGACGGTTTTGTTCAGAGTGTTCTGGATGTTTTCTATGTATAATAAAAAATATCTATCTACATAATATGTAGTGTATTGTATTAAGTATATCAGTTATCTAGTACCCATAACACAAGCTCTGCTTAGCTTGGGGCTAGATAATGCTGTGTGAATTGTCCAGCACTATTTATTTATTTATACGATCTTTCATGTGTTGGTTCTTAAACTAATGTTCTCTTTACAGCCGCTATCCCCGGCATGGGTTACAATATCACCAATACAAGAAACAGGTTCTTGGCCGTCCCTGTGCCGGACAGTGCTGCATCAGCCAACAGTCCCGTTTCTCAAACTACGACGGTAACCAGGGTATCCTCAGTAGCCACTACTGTACCCGCTCGAGCAACAACAGCAGCGGCTGGGGCAACGACAGCAGCGGCTGGAGCAACTACTGCAGCTGCTGGAGCCACGCCAGCAGCCGCGACTACTGCTGCTGCTACCACTGCGGCTACAACTGCTGCGCCAGCAGCGTAAACAGTTTTTGATTTTTAACAGCTACTCTTGCGATCGTATCACTTTTTCGTCTTTAGTTCTTTCCTTACTTTGCATCAAAGCGACGACGTGGAGATGTTTAATGGATGGTCCACGTGTTAGCCGAATCATCACAAACATGGTTGTTTGATTTGACTGAACACGCAGTGACTGTACAAGCATCCGCGATTCTTCTTTTGACAAATTTATATAACTTTAACATGTATTATAGTTTTATTTTAAGGCATGTTCGAGCTTCAAACTAGGTCATAGTCTCCCAAAACTTAAATATTTGAAATTTTCTAATATCTGAGTCATCGTCATCTACCATGTTGTAAGTCATTTTAGTGATTGTAACCAAGTCATACTTAGGTTAAGAGATAGTCCTAGGAATTAAAATGATGTTCTAGTTAAATTTGTGTCTTATTGTCATTAAATTTATTTACAACTAAGTAATCAATGGTTAGTTTATTTACAATTAAGTGATCAATCAATGGCTAGTTTTTTTACAATTATGTGATCAATCAATGGCTATCACTAGAAAGCCCACTCAATTTCAAGTATAAAGTTTTTCATAATGTAGAGCGCTACAAAATTGAAAATGTAGAGATAGATAAAAACACCTTATTATACCACAAAAAGACAGGAAACAATAAATAGAAAAAGCTTATAATAGAGGAAGTATAAAAGGCGGCCATATAGCTGAGAGCGATCTCTTCCAGGCAATCTTGGGATGAACTGGACATGGAAAGAACAAAAAAAGACCGGTAGGTGCTGGCCTGAAAATAATAATTTACAATGAAATCGCGCGAAGGCACAATTGGATAAAATCTTAGCACACACTCAGTGATATTTGATTTCAAAAGTAAGCGAGTCAGTGATGGATCGGCCAATATGTGGAAGTGTTGTGAAAAACTACCACCACTCCCGTAACAGAAAATAATTTAACTAAGCGCATGCCCTGGTTCCCTTCAAGGCCCTAGTCTTATGTAATGTAATAGATGTATAATAGGAACCTGGCTGATGTAAGATTGTACGATGTTGGCTGATGTAGAGGAAACTGTAAATCATCGACTACTGCGCAGTGTGCGTTATCAAATCCTGAAGAAATACATGCAAAGGATATGTTGGTAATAGTGGTACGTTGTAGAACAGTGAGCGTCATCAATTGGTTATGCTCACAGGGTACTTCTCATCAGCACCATCGACCACAGCTGAACATAAGGGGGAGGCATAGAGCCTTATCACGCTGGCGATTCGTGAGCGATTTCAAAGCCAGGCTTACGCAGCGTGCTCGCCGCGAGTTCGCAGCCAGCAGGCCGCGACGACGACGCGGGCGTACAGCTCGCGCGATCCGCGTTTTTATTATCACTGACGTCGACGACGGTGCTAATCGCGGCGAGCTCGCTGCGTATTTAAACTACTTACTTATTAGTTACTATACTATACTTACTTACGTACTTACCCTAAGTACGAAACTACGCCATGTGCGTAATTTTTATTGTCTTTAGAAAATTTTGACATAAACTGAATAGAAACTAAACCAATGAATTTCAGTATGCTGATCTTCATTTGTTTCGTTTTTATTGAATTCTTTAAGTTCCCTTCCGGCAATATCCTGCAAACTTAGGTAAGGTTAAACGGTTTTCAATGTTTTGTGTTATTGATGCGGTTACATAGTTTCTAAAAACGACCGCTACTGGATGTGGGTGATGCCTTAAGGAGTTTTTGCCATCCAATTAATTCATCACCTTAATGATAAAAGGATGGGTCCGTATCTTTTGGACTTAATATTTATCTTCATGCCTAGGTGTGTAGCCAGTTACCCATAGGTAGCTCAGAGCGCTTTGCACGGGTGGTACCTACGCATTATTTTTCGAATATATATCGGTTTTTTCGTAAATACCATAATTTTGAAGCTTAATAAATATGTATTAGGAGACATTTATTCACAAAGAAAATTATACTAGTATTTACAATTGAAACAATTGAGCTAACTGCCGACTGTTGCAAACAGTCTACAGATAGCTCAACTGATCCATATCAACACCAGTCGGAAGCGTCCCCAAGACGCTGGCTGCATTGCCACGCTGTATGGCAATGCTGATACGCTGTGCCAGATATTCACCAGCTCTCGGTTTTTTTAATTTTTAATATTATTCTTGTTTATATTGACTTGGACTAAGGGTACAGTTCTAGAATCCAATACATTTTTGTAAACAAAGATTACTCATGGAAAAAATTACATTAACAGACAACAAGCAATACTTTAAAATGGCATATTTGTACCGGAGCTATGGAAAGGTGCATATCGGAGTTCGCAAACGGACGAGAGATGAACGAAATGATGAATAAAAGCTATCAAAACTAAAAACAAATACGAACTTTTGGCGTTCTGGGCCCGTAGGTGCTCGTAAAACCGAAATCGATTCGTTTTCGTGCAAACTAGATTTTCGTTTCCCGTGCTCCGATCCGATGCCATTGTCGTAAAGTATTTTCATTGAATATTTTTTTGGATTTGTAACCGTTTTGTTTACTAAAAATAACTAGGATTAGCGAACCGAGTATAAATTAAATCCGCTGTTAGAATTGAAGACTGGAATTAAAAAAAAATCCAGTTCCCCCCCCTGAGAATTATTTTTTAAGCAGGAATTTATTTAAATACTTCAAGATTTTATTGATAAATATAAATTTACACGTCAAATAAAATTATATGACTAGTCTTCGTTACAATTACATTAATATTCACTTATTTTCGAATTAATTATTTCACTAATTAATTTAAATTTTAAACAGTTTTCCCCTCAACGATTTCTTGCGTTGCAGTTTTCCCCCTTGAGAGAAGGAGACCAAAGAGCAATAAGAACTACAGTACATAATGTATGCCTTACGGTAGGTGCATCGACGAGTACTATAATTTTTATAGAAACTAGTGCTCTAGGATGGACAGTTCCCGAGATTAATGATTTGAGGACAGCTGTCTTCCAAAATGTAGTTCTCGACGAGTACTACAATTTACCATTAGAAATCTGGCAGCATTTGTGCTGGATGTGTATTTAAGACATTTCGATACAGAACCCTAGAAAAGAAAAAAAAAGAGATTCGGCGGAGATGTCCTCTTCACTTTTGGTTGAGGGTACATCTGATCCGAATCTAAAACTAAGAGATTTTAGATTCGGACGAGATATACCCCATCTCAAAAGTGAAGTGGACATCTCGTCCGTGGATCAGTTTGAGATTCGGCCCAGATGTACCCTAACTCGCATTATTCTAGTGCGTACTTGTGTTTACTAGGTATCTCTAGCATAATGTGCCTAGAGATACCACAGCTACCTACCCTGCATTGTGTAATATCAGACTAGTCCTCCTTCCAAGGAGGATGACGGTGTTCAGTTTCACCTACCTTGAGAACGCTTGTGCATGTAGTTTCTAATTGAAATGTTGTGTTAGGAGCTCGTATAACCACGGGCATCTTTGTTGGTACGAGTATACTCTTTTTGTCTGGTTTTCTAGAAAAACTGGTTGGAACGGTTATTGGGTTTTGACTGTTACATTAACAAGACAAGATTAAAAATGTTTAAAAGCCGCTGACGTTTATTGGCTCAACAGATTTTCGTGAAACATGGATAAGAACACTCGGGATAAAATTATCTATGTATGACACAACAAAAACTAAACGAAAATCGGTTCATTCGTTTGGGGGCTAAGATACCACAGACAGATACACAGACAGACACGTCAAACTTATAACACCCCTTTCTTTTTGCGTCAGGGGTTAAAAATACGAAAATTTGGATGGATACCTACTAAGATGTTTTAAATTAAACAATGAATATGAAATGTTAACTACTTAGGATACTTAGTGCTAAAGTAAACGTACTTAGTCGACGACCTCTGTGGCGCAGCGGGCGAAGGTCTGCCTGCGACGCAGGAGGTTGCGGGTTCGATTCCCGCCTCGGGACAAATGTTTGTACGATCTGCAGACATTTGTCCAGGGCGTTCTGGGTGTTTTCTATGTATAGTAAAAATATTATTCATTTATTTATCTATCTATGTAATGTATTGTATTAAGTATATCAGTTATCTAGTACCCATAACACAAGCTCTGCTTAGCTTGGGGCTAGATAAATGTGAATTGTCCGGCATTATTTATTTATTTATTTAGTAAGAATTGGACGAAGTGCTTATTGGACGAAACACTTATTGGACGAAACGCGTGTTGGACGAAACGCTTATTAGACGAAACGCCTTTAAATTGTAATTAGACGAATCACGTTTTGGACCAATTGCTAAATAATCGTTCTGATATTTGTAACCTCTTCACGCTTAGAATTGTTATGATATGTTTGGCTATTTCTTAGGTATGTACCTATCTCTTAAAATTGCTGAGAAATTTTGCATATATTTTAACATAGACCAACAATCACGGGAAAAGTATTATTATGCGCCAAACACTCATGACTATGTCATCGTTGAGTATGATGTAAGTAATCACTAATCAGTTATTAGTAAAATTCATCCGTTTACAAGCACTTGATTAGCACTTGAAGTACATCCTAATCATTTAACACACTTGCACTTGCACTCGCACTCGATAAGTACTAAACTAAGTGCCCAATTATTAAAGTTTCACTCCATACAGTCCTAATATGTCACACGGAACAAGCGACATCGAGCCGTATTGCGAAGTTACATTAATTATTAATTTTAAAATGCACGCAAAATGTACCTGACACTGTTATGTAATGTTATTAATTAACATAATTTAGTCCGCATTTACAATGAAAGCCGGCACAGCGAAAATGATGTAGACTTAGATTGGTATTCACCAAAAGATAATCGGACAAAGACACTACTTCTTTGCGGGTGCCCTAACTGGGAATAAAATAGGTCCCGTAAATGTGGTGTCCAAAAAATTGGTGCATAAATGGGAATACTTCAATTATGCAATGCAGCTTCGTCTGTAAACTTTGATGTATGTATGATAAGCTGTGTCAAAAACGTCAGAACAACAGTTTAAAATTTAACCATCTTTTGTTCGGGTCTGAGTACCAGGTTATGGTTCTAAGAAATTTTCTGTTTTATAATAACGGATCAGTGATATGAGTTCTAATGAAAGAGTAGTTGTCAGTTGTCAAGTTTGCCCCGCTTGCACAAATAGTACACCTCTACCTTGAAAAAGTGGAACGAATGAAGACCGATTTCTGCATAAAATTTGATTTTCCGCATTGGGAGGAATGCGGAATACCTCGTTTTTTAAATATTTGTTTAGCTCTGAGATAGGACTATTATTTTGCAGGTAATCAAAAGTTGGTAGAGCTAATCCTCAACCCGCATGTACAGCTTGGCGATTATAGGCATTACCTTCCATGAAATAAAAGCCAAGAGGCCTGCGTCCAGCAGTGGACAAATATAGGCTGTTGAGGTGAGATGAGGTGAGAGCTGATTCGCCCACGCTGAAGTTTGAACCTGGTTTTTATACAAATGCTGTCAGCAAAGTGACTTTAATCTTGCCCATAGCTCCTGAATGAATATGATTATGAGCAAGCGAGGCAACAGTATGATGGGAATCATAATGTAAAATGTTTTGGTTGTGGAAATTATAAACTATGACCATTGTTAGGTTTTGTATGTTACCTTTACTATTCGGATTGTTTATATGGTCCAATGTATGATATTTATTCTTTAATTCCCTTTATTTAAATAAGTTTGAAATAGCGCGTAGCGCTTATAAACGTATTTAAATTTGTGATTAATATTATCTAGGATGAACTGAGTTCTAGATATCAATAATCTATAAACACCTCATCATCATCCGCAACCCGACTTCACCCACTGCTGGGTATAGGTCTCCAAACTTTTGTGCCACTCCACACGGTCCTGCGCCAATCTCATCCAGCCAAACACCTCATATTCATATCCAAAATTAAGAAACAAAATTAATAATCAGTCTTGGTACTTAGTTGGTTTGTTAGAATAAACATTTGTTTTAGGTAAATCTTCTGTAGGTATATTATGTATGTAAAATTATCTATATAATGTTTGTATTTGTATTGTATGTATGTATTACTAGTTTCTGCCCGCGGCTTCTCGCGCGTTGTTTCTATAGAAACGTTTAAGGGTGGTTTCTAACTCAAGGTAACTGATTGATGGAATAAAAAGTATCCTATATTTGTTTCCAGGAATATATACCTATTTGCAAAATTTCAGCCCGATCCGTTCAGCAGTTTTGGCGTGAAGCGGTAACAAACATAGATCCATCCATTCATACGAGTAGGTACATGTAAACATCCAAACGTGCACATTTTATAATATTAGTGTTAAATGTGATATTGATGAAACTTGTAATATGTGCACTAGGTACCAACTCTTTATTTACTTATATCTTTGGTAGTCATAAGATTGCCTGAAAATAGCTTTGAGCAATAAGGATACCTATTGTACGTTATTATTTATTTAGATATACCTAAGGTATTTTATTTATTTTTATTTGCGTACCAGCATTGCCATACAGCGTGGCAATACAGCCAGCGTCTTGGGGACGCTTCCGACTGGTGTTGATATGGATCAGTTGAGCTATCTGTAGACTGTTTGCAACAGTCAGCAGTTAGGTCAATTGTTTCAATTGTAAATACTAGTATAATTTTCTTTGTGAATAAAGATGTTTTTATTTTTAATGTACAATAAATAAAGTGATCATTCATTCAATAACCAACCATAGTATGTTTCAAGCAATTACTTATGTTATTTCTGAACATGAGTGCTTGAGCAAGATTAGTTACGAGACAAGAGTGAGTCTTCTTTACCACAAAGTGCTCTGTATATGTATATACAGGGTTATTGGTATTTCACTGACACTACGTGAACAAGTCTGCCCATCATCACGAACATGTTTGTAAAGTCGACATGTTTTAGGAGGGTCCAATACGGCGACAATAATACAATTTTTGCCCCCGTTCTCCTTCCTCCTTACCAAAAAAACGAGAAAACGAAGCGTATATTCGGCTGCCGCAATTAAGAAACCGAAGTAAAATGTTGAATTTTATGTACTTACCTAATTTTTGTTGTTTACCACGGGATTACTGAGATCTTGGCCTAGTTTTGTTAGCAAAGGTTCGCCTCTTAAGGGGGTACCTACCCTCAAATTGCTTATTTTCAACTCCGTCGGACCTCCATATCTTCCAAACTACTGAATATTCAACTTTAAAATTTATATATGGTAAAGTTCAGGACTTATTCTATCGATCATATGTTTCGAAAACACGATTCCATAAAATTTTCTCGATAGAAAAAAATCGCAAAGTTACCTCTAATTTTTTACTAAAATGCTAATTTCTCAATAAATACAGATGATACGATCTCGAGATTAAGCATAGTAATTGAACTAAGTATAAAGAACATTTTATATGTTGCCTTTTTTTCAATTAACTATTCTAATGTTTGTGGGGAGCAAATAACTACTAAAAACTTGATTTGTGGGCTTACGCCGCTTTGCTCTGTCCCGCTCCTGTGAACGCAAAATACTATGCCTATCCTCTTCACACAATAACGAGGTAGGGTACCGCCTTAATTCTAAAAACTTGGTATTAATAGTAGGTACCCCCTCCATTCAATTAACGTTCCTTAGAGGGGCTTTATTTGAAACTAACCTCTAAAACTGCTCTGTCCTGAATTAACAATGGATGCGGCAGTGGGAGATCCGTCTTTTATATATTATAGGTTAACCGGAGTAACGTTTTTTATTATTTTTAGCAGAGGTGATTAAAAATAATTAAAACTTAGCGTCTTCACACACGTGTTCGTGATGGGTAGAACCTGCAATTGACGTAGTGTCAGTGAATTAGCAATATGAACATATAAAAAATATTACCACTAGAAAGTACCTAGAATTTTTGATTAGCTAAAAGATAATTTTCTTTGTGAATAAAGGCTATTGACTATTATTAGCTGAGTGTGGACCACTCTACCTACTGAGATAGACATAAAACTTCTCAACCGCAGTTACCTATTTATGATTGGTCTCATCTGTCTACTAAATGAAGAAACTTGGAGAAAGTTCAAAACATTCAAACCTCTTTGGAATAAAACGACGGACACAAATAAAACTTTTCGGTTTCTTTCAAACTTTTGAATTTTTAACTGAATTCTGGAGTTCTCAGTTTATATTAAAACATCATTGTCCCAAAAAGAAAAAAAAAACCTTTTTAGAACTCAGTAGATGGCGGGGGATTTTTCGCGGGGAGGAGAGGATCTCAATATCTTGATCTGTTTATAGGTAGTTTTGGTGATCTAGGTAACAAAATAAAATACACATTTCACAAACTTTCGGCTTTATGATATTCTTGTCATTCGTAGCGTTTTTGGCAGAACGGTCGTGGTCGTCATGACGGTCTTTTGTTGTATGGGCTGATCTGCTCGCCTCACGATATATCGCCATCTCTCCCTGTTGGTAGTCACTATGGAGCATTTATGCAGGGGGTCACCTACGGCAGATCTTATCTGATCGGTCCATCTCATAAGCGATCTACCCTTGGTCTTTTCAGAATAGACTCTTTAGACGTTAAAGCTATTGAAACCTAAACATCTACTGCTTAAAATTTTGTTTTCCCTTTTTCTTTTTTTCTATTTATCTGTGTTTTCTTTTTCTTTATTAATGTTTCATGACGTTTTTCTTTGTTTAAAAAGTATCTAAAAAACGTGCACTGTTTAAAAAGGTAAGTTAGCTATTGCCGAGGTAGAGATCCCTCGCGTCTACATTACAAGTTTCGAACTTAGTTCGAGCGAGGTGTTGAAACTAAGACTGGGTAACTAAGTCTAAAACAATGTAATGTTAGTTTTAAGACTTTTTCTGAAATAAACGTTTATTATTATTATTTTACCCTCCTTTTCCTTTACGACTAGCCGTTCAATGGAGTCATTGTCTCTCCTCGATACGTGCTGAGGAATTTCAAAATTCGAGATTTTACGTTTGTAGACAGACGCTCTTCCACAGCGAGTTCTTGACGTCTTTTCGACGTCGTTGGTGCGGAACTCAGTCCAAGATACCAAGCATTCTTCTTCAGCACCACATTTCTATTAGTACTTAGGATAGGATAGAGTTAGATCTTGATCCTTGAAGTTAAATCAGAACCGTTTTCTTGGGTTCCATTCCAATTAATAAACCGCACGGAACCCAATTAAAAAGTGAATGCTTGTATCGGTGCACTTAACGTGTTTGTTTCAATGGGTGCATTTTCTCATGGTTTTTGAAGTAGTTTGAAGACTTTTTCTAAGAATAAGATAGTGAGAGCTAAGCCACATCCGTTAATTTACAAGTACCTACTTACCAACCTATCTACCCTAGTTTAAAAAAAACAATGATGTAGGTATTTATATTTAGGTAAATTTTATTATTCTAGTCCTTCCGAGCGATGATCTTAAAATTATAAGTTACGAGTACATACAATTTGTATTTTATTTTATTTAAAATGTTATGCTTATGTGAATGTGAACATTTGGTTGGTTTAGTTTTTAACGTTAATTTCAACTCGATACGTCCACGCGATCCTGAGAAAAGAGGGTTGACAGACGGACAGACAGACAGACGGACAACACAGTGATTCTTTATGGGTTCCTTTTTTCCTTTTGAGGTACGGAACCCTAAAAATGTTATAAACTTAGCACAAATTGCTTGATTCCAGCATTGTTTCACTCAGACAGCGAATTCCTGAAATGCAGTGCTAAAAATATCAAACAAAATTAATTGACGCAGAAATGACCATGATCCCTATATCGCTAACAAAGAGATGGATGCAACGACCGGTTGATTGAGGGGTGCAGAGAGCAATGTTATCCTGAAAGGAGTTCTGATAGAAACAGTATAGAGACAGAAAATACATTAAAAGTAAGTAAGAGTGCGATAAAAAATGATAGAAAATGCACTGCGCAGCTTGGTTAGCAAAAAGAGCTACAAGAAGAAAGATAAATACACAAAAATTTAAATTAAATAATACAATCTATCGAACACATAGGTAATAGGCTAATAAAAAAATATAATCCTTAATTTAATCTTGGCTTACTTAGTCGCCGTCCAAAAAGAATTTAAAACAATCAAAATGTATAATACTTGAAAATGAACTGAAAGCGCCTTCTTGTTGGATGTAAGCATGATAAGCAGGGTGATTCTTCTTCCATGGTAGAATGCGAAACAAAGACATAAAAATGGTATTGTTATTAGCGTGAAATCTCCTTTTGTATGTATTTAAATTAATTGAGAATGTCATCAAGCGAAGATTAGGACAACAATACGGGCAAGTTTTGATTGTTTTATTTTCTCACAATCGAAGTGAAAAGTAGAGTGTTTAGCTCGGGCCAAATCCACCCATTATAACCTGGTCTTGTCATCCTCCCTCGCTGCGCTCGGGAATATAACAACCTCGTATATAATGGGGTGGTTTAGTCAGAAAAACAATCCACTATTTTCGTCTTGCTAGTCTGTCTCTTCTTATTTTAATTTCAGATAAACAGGAGGTAGCTTCGGTCACGCAGTCATAGCGACCTCAATAAAATATCTTATTAGATTGATCATATTAACTACCTACTTCAACTTCAAAAAGGAAATCAAATAGTAATCAGATCGAAGGAGAATCTGGTTTAAGCTTATTTACCCATGCTCTGTGGATAAAAGCTCCCGCCGGATGCCCTTCAAGAACTTAATTAAATTGATTAACTAGCAACAAATAACTTTCTATGTTAGCGTTGGATAACATCGAAGATGGCTCAATATTAATCACGGATATCGATAATATAGGTTTTTAGAGAGAAAAAGGATAGAATAATATAAAGGTGTAGGAATTTCAAGACAAGAAAAAACAAAGACTGCAGCAGGATAGAGGAATAGGCTCACACAAAAAGATCAAAATCTTTTAAACATGGAATGGAGGGCGGTTTACCTACTTAGAGGATACAATTAAATAAAATTTTAGCCCTTTGAGCACTGTTCTGAAATAGGTGAGAGAATAAAAAACAAATGCCTTCGACTTTAGGTAACCTACAAAACTTGTCGACCAAACTTCCTACCAGCAACGGACATAACATGCGAGTCATTCATTTCTATCGCCAATAACATAAACGAAAAAAACTAAACCAAAGCCAGGAAGACTTCTTTTTAATTAGGAAACCGGCTCGGTAAAAGCGGTCTTCCGTCATTCGAGCCAGGAATCATCGTGGAATTAATGAAGTACGAGCACGAACGCTCGCGATGCGCGGGCGCAGCACTCCCAGTGCCGCCGCGCATTTTGAACGAATCGCGCGTGTTTGTTTTGTTTTAACTGTCAAAACTTGGGTCAATGACACGAAACGATGATGGATTTTTGAAAATGGATTGAGCCGGTTTTGTTTTGAGTTTCGAAGTGGTTTAATCAATCGATTCACGGAGGTTGGAATTGAAGGAGGTAAATTATCTTAATAGGTTTAATTGGCTGCGAAAAATTGTTGTTATGGTTTATTTTGTATTTTAGTTATTTTGAATTCGTTGGGGTATCTTTATGGCAACATTTTTAATCTCAAACCAGTAAGTTAAAGAATAGCTTTGTATGAAAATAAAATAAAACACCGCTCTGCTCTATCATCGATCGTTCTGCTAAGATAACTTTTAATAGCATCAACCAACAGTCAATATGTTACTATGTATGTAGTATGGGGAAGTAACTAAAAAAATTTAAAAATAGATACAAATTAGAAACTAAATGTAGAATCGTGTTTCTTGGTTGACATTTCGTGTTTAACGGTGCTCTCATTAGGGGAGGCATAAAAGAACTAATATAGGTTGATGATGATGGTGATACATTATATATATACCTTCATGCACTTGGTTCATTACAATAAATACTCAAGGTTGACTGAAATAAAATAAAATTCATTCAATCATTCATTGGGAACGTAGAGATTAACTAAGAAATTCTACTTCTACAGTTTTGTTCTATAAAAAGTTTGCATGCAATTTAAGGGCTGACCAGCGTTTGACCTTAATCAGCATCATCATCCAGAGTTAAGTTCCATGTCAGATGCGTCAAAACGTTTCATCTGCTCAGTTTGATTTATTTATTAATAAAAAACTGGGGTGTTATGCTGTAGCTGTGTGGTGCCGGCTTAGAATTTGCACCACCCCAACTCTTCCCGCGAGTGTCGTAAGAAGCGACTAAGGGATATCCACCGGGGGCAGCCAGCAGCGCCCCCTGCAGAACAATTCTACCACTGAACTTCGATCCCCAACCCGCATGCCCAGCGTGGGAATTATCGGCATTACCCCCATGAGATAAATGCCAACAAGGCGCTTATCAGGGGGAGGCCTGCGTCTAGCAGTGGACCAATACAGGCTGTTAAGGTTGAGGTTAAGCTGTAGATAGGTAATGTAGGTAGGGTAAGATAGGTAATGTAAGAACTTACACCCTAAGGCCAGTTACATTTTTCAGATGAATGTTCTTGAACATAAAAACCCATGAGAATCAAAATGTACATCCGAGGGTTTTTCTTTCTTCTCGCGGTGTCATTGGTACCACTAGTGCTGTCGAAGACACGAAGGTTTTCACGGAACCAGACGAACAGCCTGTCCAGGGCTAGATGTGACCTGACCTGCTTCGAGTCTAGCAGGGCTATTAAATCAAAGGTGAGTTTTTACAGGTATTTTCTCTTCCTGCGGGTGTCGTAAGAAAGGATGTCTACGGGGGGCGGGTAGCAGAGTGTCCTGCAGAACACATAGGTACTTCACCGAACTGCGATGCCTAAAACCCTCTTCTAATTTCTGTAAAAGATTTGCTGTAAAAGTGTTGGTGCGCGTGAAATCTTTTTTTTGCTATACGGACTGGTGTAGAAAAACAAGCAGAACTAAAAGTTCTACACTAAAATACCTTTAACTTCATGTAGGATGAAGGAGGAAAGATAGGTAGGAGAAAGGAATATAGAAAACTCACCTTACTCACCTACAACAACAACAAAACCAGCCTGTAACGAGCACTTTATTGGCTCATTGATTTGATTACTTTGTTACATAGATTTTTTTGTAGTTTTTGAAACTGTAACGCGATAGAAACGTTAGGGAAATAATAACAAAAAGGTACGCGATAAATACCCAATAAATGATCATTAATTATGTTAACAAATTGTTAACAATTGCGAAACTTTAAATAGATAAAGACAAATTATATAGCTTAACTAAGCTTAACAGTCTGCAGTTAGCTCAATTGTTTCAATTGTAAATACTAAGTTGTATGATTTTCTTTGCGAATAAAGGCTATTAAATCTATTTAAAAAATAAACTAAGATTAAATTGCCTCATTCATTAGGCTCATAACGCCACTATCTCAGATTTTTTGGAAAAAGTCTCTCTCTCGTGCAAATAAATGTCCTTTGGTCATGTCATGTGTCACTCTCGCAAATAATGTTCACTCGCGCAAATATCATCCTCACAAAATGTCCTGATTCCAGGTTACCTAATAATTTGTATTTAATCCCTCTCGCCTACTTACTACCTTATCAAAATCAAAGAAAATTTGTATTTACATCCATTTTTGTCTCACTGTTGCTGATGTTGAGAACTCAATAACTCCTTATAAATAAAAGCTTTTACTTACACCAGTCTTGTCGGTTGGTACTCGGCTCAATTGATTGACTTCAGAGAAACGCGGGCTAAGTTTAGAACGGAACAGAGCTTATCTTTGAGTGCTATGAATCAGAAAACGTTGAAGGGGCCATTATAATTAAAGACTGCACTAAAAAGCAAATGAATGATAATTGCATTTGTTAGACGAATGAAGTTGTAAGAGGAAATTTAGACCGTGCTTTGTTAGTTTCAAGAAAGGCCTTATTCATGAAGGTCTATGTAAAGTCCTTCATTAATAGGGCAATCTATTGGTATCGATCGAATGAGTATCTCAATAAAAGTATGTCATGTATGAGAATCAATTAATATCCCAAAAAAATCAACTTCAACGGGATTTGAACCCACATCCTTCCCTCAGTACGGGAATGTGCTAACCAACTACCACTAACACCATGAGGTCAAGAGACGTAAGAGTTGAAAATCTCTGGGACTTCCTACGGACTAGAGTTTTTGTTAGGTTTTTGCTATTATAGTGCGTAAGCCCTCACACTCAGGGTAATTTCGAAGAAATATTGTACTAATATCAAATCAAAATCAAAAACTCTTTATTTCCCTAAATACAATAAATGTACACTTAGAAAAGGTCAAATTATAAAACTAAATACTGACACGGAAATAAAGTGTTATATTTTATTTCTATCGCTTCGGTATGTAATAGACTAAAGTAAAGAAGCGACGAAGAAACCTTTAGCCTGTTAGTTGTTATTGTTCGGGTGGAGCAAAACCCGTCCCAAGCTTTTTTATCCTCTAGATAATCTGATATTTTATAGTAAACCTTTTCGCACAGTAAGGTTTTAACTATTTGTTTGAATTTATTTACTGATAATTTTTTTCAACTCACTAGGAGTTTTGTTGTAGAAGCGTATACATTGCCCTTTAAAAGATACATTAATTTTGTGAATAATATCCAACGCTAGAGCCTTTGATATTATTTGCCCTGAGTGTGTACCTACCTAGGTACTCATTTTCTGGCATGATTTAAATATGGTTATCCTATTCCGTTTGTTTTATTTTACGGTCGTATTAGACTATTCATTCGGGAATGGATGTTATCAATAAAATTGCATAGTTCTACAAGCCAAACTTTCACTCGGCTCTCATGCATGTTCTGCTCATGCACCAAGACATAATGGTGTCATCTCCCTAAACTAACATCTTCAAAATAACGGTAATTTCCAGGTTCAAGAGTGCCGGCAGCAATGCCGTGCCCAGGAGCAGAAACCCGGGACCTGTCCCAAAACGGACAGCCCCAAGTGGGCTGCAGCGTGTCTTGAAGCATGTAACTCAGATGCCCAGTGCGATGGCACGCAGAGATGCTGCCACCAAGGGTGTGGGGCGTCTTGCATGGAGCCAACAGATCTCTTGACATTGTCAGGTAAAAATATATTCTTACAGTTATAAATTGTTCTCATAAAACGAGTCAAGAGTAAATAAACAACAACGAAGAAGATCCTTTAAATCTAATAATATCACATTCCAAACTTTTAAAGGCTTTAAAGATGGGAATATGATATTAAACAAAGGCCCATAAGATGTGGAATGTGATCCAGCGAGATAAGCTCCTATGACCGCTGTCTTAAGTAACTGTGAACTGTCACTTCTCTCGTATTTCATTGGATAAGAACCTGAACCGAATATTACCTGCAGCCTACAGCACAATACCCCTGCATTATTCGTAGCTATTTTTTAACTAGTTTCTGCCTGCGGTTACGCACGCGTTGTTTCTATGGAAACGTTTAAAAGTTATTTCTGCCCCCCCGGGGAATAAGGGAAACAAACAAAGAGGCTCTTTTTTTTATAAAAACTTTCGTAGTTTGACGAATTCATTGTGAATGTAAGCGGGTTAACGTTGGTGTTCTTCCAACACAAAATAGGTTCGTAGTTAACCCGCTTACATTCATAATGAAAAGTAGCCTCTGTTTTATACCAGGTCTAGACTTACATCTACGCAAAATTTCGTCCCTAGCCGTTAGTAGTTTTGTCGTGAAAAAGTCAACATCCACCCATCCAAACTTTTTAACTTAGTGTGACGTGTGATTAAATAAAATTTAAATTAAACAATGCCTGGATATCCCTGGAAATCTGTCTTACCCCACTTTTTCTAGGTCTGCCAGCCATGCCCGTCATGGAAGAAGCCAAAGAGAAGCGCCGTGGTAAGGTCCAGCTTCGCTGGACGGACGGAGTAGGCGACCTGGCCAGAGCAGTGCCTGGCAAGATCCTGTACGTGGTGGAGGAACAGCATCATCTAGGTCCCAAGTTTGAGGAGATGCGGCTTGGGGAGTGGAGCACGCTGCTCAGGACTAACAAGTTAGTGCTATTTCTAGCATCATCGTCAGCCCTTGTCTACCTTCGTCTGTCCTCTTTGACTGCCATCGATGCACACGCTGTCCGTTACGCGTTGCTCTGTGCTCTGCAAGCAACCTTGCAGAGCACAGAGCAACGCGTCCCGCGGGTGGCATTGCTGAAGCTCATAAAACCAGCAGCGGTTGGAATAAGCGCGTTTACTGCCATCGCTGGTTTTATAAATTAATGAAATAAAGGTAATAACTACATATCTATTCATCTAATCGCTTCGGTCTGGACTAGTTGCAGCCTAAGGTATTCGATCCATCATGCCGCGGCAAAATTGTGGTAAAAACGCATTATACAAAGAGTAGGTACTTCTACTAATCTACCTATTATGTATAATGTTATTCCTATACCTGTAAATTATAATTGTATTGTAGGCACTTTTTCTATGGAATTACCTATAAAAAAAACCTTTTGCATTTGTAACTCAAATATTATTAGAAAGTTCATAACTTCAATACCTACAGCACGCCACGCCAGTGATTCCTTTGCAGTTCGACATTCAGTCGATCGTTGCTTGTTTTGTTTTAATTCGGTAAGCATTGAATTTGTTTTATTTTTATCGATCTGCACAGTTGAATCAGCTAAAGGTTAACAAGAGGTAGGTAACATTAGGTACCTACTGCCCTAACTACAACTCAACAGAGTTCGAGTATTTAGTGGTGATCAATAAGGTACCTACAAATTACCCACCTACCATCATCAGAAGAAATTATTTTTTTATAAATGAACCAAACTTAGAACAAAGCCTACTAGATCTGCAACACTATCTTTCAAATATGTAGGACAGACAGAATTCACAGACATACCGCTGGCGATTGTCTTTTGTTTTTTCTACAATTAATCACGCTGACGCGTCGGTCGTCAGGAGCCTGGGCCTCCAGTAGGTACCTATACGAAAAACAAAAGGGGATCGCGCTATAAAAAAATTACCATGGACTAAACCTTGCACGTACCTATTCATGGAAATAGACGCTGGAAATCTCGTTTCAGAACGAAAGTCGCCCTCAAAGACATCTTAAAGCCAGGTCGATGGTACCGCTTCAGGGTGGCCGCAGTGAGCGCGGAAGGCACCAGGGGGTTCTCCAAGCCTACAGCTCCCTTCACCCCCAGGCGCGGACCTAGGCCTCCACCTAAACCGAAGAAGTTGAGGGTACGACCAGTCAGGATGGACAATGGTGAGGATTTTGATGGTGGAAGGAGGACCAAGGCTTATTTTAATTCTTCAACAATTGCGTGTTTGTTTTCGCTCTATTGGTTGCCCTACTCTCATCATAATACACCTAGTACCAATTTGGACGAAAAAAAAAACGGAACGAAACACGACAATATTTGGGGAATTAAAATAGGGGAGCCTCAGGTAGCGGTAGCTCTTCCTTTTAAAACCGGACAATCACATTTAAATAGCTTTATTATGGGGCTAGATAATGCAGTGTGGATTGACTAGCATCATTTATGCACATAATATATCATCAGAAAATAAATTGGCATATCAAAATGTGTTGTGTTCGGCCCCTTTTATTTTAAATTAAAAGGGGCCGAGCACAACACATTTTGAGAGGATTTGCTGTATAGCCTCTATCGTCTATCAGTTTATTTTACTAGCTTATAAAACTAACGTAACCTAACGTAACATAAACGATATCTTGAATAAGTAATATTGCCCGCTTGAATAGGCACATAGGTCAGCAGTAGTTATGTATTACGTGATGATTGTTATAGGTAGGTAGTGTTGGTACCATAGAAATCTAAATAACAATTATTTAGATTTCTATGGTTGGTACCTATATGTTTTATTTATTAGTTTTCGTAATCATCATCATCATCAGCCTTTTTTAGTCCACAGCTGGACGTAGCCCTCCCCTAATGTTTTCGAAATGATAGGGTGTAAAAGATCCTAAACGACATTGGGCATGCTAAGGTCTGTGTTCATCAAAAGATAATCGGACAAATAGACAGACAGATTCGAGATTTCGCAAGAACGTTACATTTTAAGGAAATGCTTTCGGAAACTGAGCATTTGTCTGCGTATTGTAAAATTCGTAAGAAAGTGACATTCATACAATACAATACAATCGTGATACAATACAATACAATTCGTGCATTCACTACGGGCAAATAAGGCGCTTGCAACGAGCAACGAAGATACACACGGGGCGGGCGTAACGTGTATCATATACCTACTCGCTGCGAATGTTTCCGGTTTTAAGATTCTTCAGAAAAGTAGCAGAAAAGTATTGTTGGTGTTGCTACCAAAATCTATAATAAACTAGCTGCGCCCCGCGGCTTCGCCCCCGTGGAAATTTATGTTTCCAACTTTCTTAATTTTTTCTTTCATAAGAACCTTCTCCTGACAATAACAAACACAACAAAGAAAGAATTAGCGAAATCGGTCCAGGCGTTGTTGAGTTATGCGCTTACCAACACATTTTGCGATTCATTTTTATATTATAGATTACCTAGACTATATAAAGATATGAATTTACAAATTTTTAAATTAAAACTTAAAAGAATATTAATTACAAAATGTTATTATTATAGTCTTGACGAATTTTTAAAGGATAGGTAAATTATAATTATTTCTTAAATTTTAGAATGATTAGATTAAATGCATGCCATCTCTCTACTTGCATTTGCATACCGTAACCGGTCAAGCATGTTGTTTCACATATATTTTTGTCATCTTTTATAGGTACACATGTTTTCTGCAAATAAATATCTTTATCTTTATCTTCAGAATAGTCTGCATTCTTAAATCATGTTCAGCTATTGGGTGCCTGTGGGCTGTGACGCACTTTCATGGTGTTCTACAATAGGCTTGTTCTACAATAGACACTGAAAATCAGTCTCATTAGTCATTACGCAGAAGTTTTGAGTTTACTTGAATAGCCATCCTATTATAGCGATATTTTAACTAGCTTCTGCCCGCGCCTTCGCACTCGTTTCTTGGAATAAAAAGCAGACTACGTATATATTATTCCAAGTACTTAAGTAATTTTTCGTGTGCAAAATTTCAACCCGATCCAGTCAGTAGTTTTTGCGTTATCTTCGGCCAAACATCTTCACCAAACAGCACAAACTTTCGCCTTTTTAATATTAGTAGGAAGGCATTAAGTTAAGTGTAATTGGACGTAACCAAGAGTGCCTTGCCTCCTACGGCGAATAAATGTATGAATTTAATTGTTTCTTTTGCATTATAAGGAACGGTGACAGTAAGGTTGGAGTGGAAGGAGCCTCAGTCAGACTTGCCCATAATGCGGTATAAGGTTTTCTGGAGCAGACGTGCGAGAGGCATTGGCGGGGACCTGGACTCTGTCCTCGTGAATCATCAGAATGTGGCTAAGGTGAACTTGGGTCTTTTGTATTTAGTTATTTTTGCACTTCTTCCGTCTTTTTGATAAAGTACCTACCTAGTTTAGTTAAAAAAAATTACATCTAAAAAAAAAATACACTACAATTCCTTGTCTTAAAAAATCCACGTGCGAGAGTTGGCCTCTTATGAGCTGACGGGGGTGTCAGTGAAATAAATTAAGTAAGTAGACCATTGGTTGTTGCAACTCAATTATCTATTGTGTCAATAATGCCTATATGAGTACATGTACATGCCTATGTAAGTACAAGTAGGTAGGTAGCGCTTTTTTTCACGCACCTCCATTCTCTACATGCCTCACTCTCGTTCGAGGACAGAGAGCTCCTGCTGCGATGTCCTACTAGCAGGCTTCTCCTCCACGTTCCTTGGCATAATGAAACAACGTTGGACTGTATTCCAATGTTTACTAGGTTTATTCTTCTTGGCTCCTGGCACCGTATTTGCTGGTTTACTTCTACTTGATGACTGGCTGACTGCAAATTCAAATCGGTGCCATTTATATTTACAATTTTTGTACAAAAATTGTAAATATAGGTAGGGCGAGCAAGTTTTTATTCAAAATTAAATCATTAATTCACATCATCAATTTCTCTTGTTCAAATACGTGCGTAAAGCTATTCTAAAACGGCGGGATACAAATCAATCCCTCTCGAAAGGGCTACAAAGAGGACTACTCGAACTTGATCTTTAACTCCCGGCTCTGTCCGTCACAACTTCACAAGGAGTTTAGTCCTTTATGTATCTATAGGTAGGTACTTCTACGTCTTGTAATGTTTGAGGAAGTTCCAAACCTTGGGCGATTTTTCCTGCTTAGCAATTTTTGGCGTTGGCTCAACAACCAATGATATCTGGCCAGCAGGAAAGAATACAGTCTAACCTTCTTATTTCAACAGACAGATAACGCGGTCGAGATAAAAGACCTGCAGCCGAACTCGATGTACTTCCTGCAAGTCCAGACGATCAGCCAGTTCGGACTGGGGAAGCTGCGCAGCGAGAAAGCAGAGATATTTTATAACACGACAGCGACTGGTAATGGTAGGGAATTTAATAATAATAATAATAAAAAATAAGATAAAAACTTTATTTAATTTCAAGTGGTTTTTACAAAGGAGTTAATACTATGTTAAAACTAAACTTATAAGTGGGTACTAAGTAATTTATATAAACAGAGTAAATAAGGAAGGTGATAGAGTCCTAGAGCAACTACGTACATAGTGCTCTACTCTGTGTGTTTTAAATAACATGTAAGTTTTGCCTACTTCGTATTAAAACCTATGTGTAGTGACTGACACCTTCATTTTTTAAACAGCTCCATGGTGTAGAAAGAAGCTGAAATGGTAGATAACTTGAATATGGTCATTTATATCCAATAGCGCCCAGACAAGGTAAAATATTACCGTGGCCCAGAGAATCTATTTGATAAGCTTAGGTATGATCGTTTGTTTATTATTTTCTTGTTTACCCTATAGTACCTACCGCCAAGTACCTACCTATTTAATTATAAAGGTTCTTGAAATAAAATAAATGATATAAAAAAACCCATGGCCGTAACTCTGGGTCAAAAATTTCGGTAGCAAATTCACACGAATTTCGCTTATGTTGAAAATTGTTAGAAGTTAAGAACTTTTCACAATTACTTCGATTAGTTACTACACTAGTAGGTAACGATAGGTAGGTACCTAACCTATTTATTACAGTAAGTATGTACTTTGCCCGAAGAAAATTAACAACGCAATGTTTAAAGCCTCCTTACTTATTTTCGTTACTTTTACAGATGTCCCTTCAGAGCTCTTAAAAAGAAAGGAAAATAGAATCAAGGCCCTGAAGTTGAACAAGATTGTGTGGTACAATCACAAACTCAAGGCTAGAATCTCGTGGGAACCCCTGCCTAGCGTTCACGAACACCCTGGAAGGTATGAAATTTCCTACATAAGTAGGTAGGTAGGTATATGTAAATTCCACCATTATTTTTATAAATATTCTATTTATTATTATTACCTACTAGCTAAAAAATTGTAATCAAGGAATAGAAACAGATTAAAATTAGTATTTACAATCGGAACAGTTGAGCTATATGCATACTGTTGCAAACAATCTAGAGGTGGCTCGACAGATTCATATCAATATATACCAGTCGGAAGCGTGTCCCCACGACGACGCTGGCTGCCCCGTTTATTATTTATCCATCTACATTATGTAGGTACCTTACTCGATCAATAAACATCTTACCGCACTAGCTTGAGTGGCAAACAAAACACGTGGCAAAAAATTTCCTCGATAACATTTTTTTTTATCAAATTTCAGATATTACGTCAACTGGAGGACCACCAATTGCCAAAATCCGAAAAATCCGAAGAAAAACTTGTCAGCAATAACAGAGGTAAGTACCTACTTAAATATCCTAATTGCGGTAATACTTTTAAATAGACATCTAACATGTTCTCATGCGATACCTAGGCAGGTAGAGGTAGAGACTCGGTTTGTAACAAGGCAAAAATCGCGCGCAAAAAAATTTCAAACAGCTTCTCTTCCCGCCTGCGCCGCGCAGGGATATGCACTGAAGTTAGCCGCAGTTGTTTTGGCTATCAGTCTTTTGAGCCATTCATAATTTAATGTAGCTAACTTAATTGTCGCTCGTCCATGATGTCGTATGTTTTATTTAATTTAACTACTGTTCATTGTTTTCAGCAAACTACGTTCGAGATTTACGAGCTGGAATATCATTGCAGCTACGTGGTTAATGTCAATAAGCAAGCTAATCCAAAAGTTCCCGAATCAGAATTGCAAGTGAAGGTTCCAGGCTGCTCATATTTTAAAAAGAAGGTTAACGTAACAGCTATTAATTGTGAACATTTCTGAAATCAAGCTTATATGATAACGATTTAGGTTACGTAGGTAGTTAAAGTGATAATATTTTGTAAAAAAGGACTAACTAAAATGTATTTTGTTAAACTTTTATTACTCAAACAACACCTAGTAAGTAAGCTATTATACATAAGGCTGTTAAAATGCAGCAAGAATACCTAATAAAGTTAAGAAAAATCTTGAGTTTTAAAGAAAATCTTCCCCTTACCTAACCTTACTAGGTAAGTAAACAAAATACCTGCCGATTGAATTCTATCATTTTCCTATTAATCCAGGCCCATTTGGTAAGGATGTACACACTAAAACATAAGCACGGGTGCCTTGGGTATAATATTTTGATGTGTTTATTGTGAAATAATATTCATTGAAAATAGGCATGTGTCGTTCGATCATTCACAAAGATCGATATCAATCATGACCTGTCATGAAAATGACCCGGATCATGACCCGATCATTTGAATGATTAGGTATTTTAGCCAGCGGCCTATCATCGCCTCACTTCGATTTTTCGTTTTATTTCGATCTCTTTCGATTTTCGCGAGATCGGTTCTTTACGTCGCGTCGTTTCGTTACTGACTGATTTGGTTCCCTTTAAAACTTTTCGAATTCTCGGTTTAGGTATATCATTTATGATCATTTATGGTAGATTATTTGATATTTATCTATATTTTGTACGGAATGTTTGGCAAGGAATAAAGGAATTAATACCCAAGTATCGTACTGCGACAACACATCTATTACGTTACCTTAGGGTACCATAAGATCGGGCTGTGAATAGATGAGACAGTCCACAGAATGTGTCCTACTAGCACGCACCACTCACGGCCTCGCGAGAGCATGACGCAGCGTCAGCCGATCTTCGCGTTATGTTGCGCGCGTCTCAGTCATTCATTTCACAATGACTCGAACATTGAAATGATCGGGTCTTTTCGTCGAGACAACTTCGTATCTTTGCCTAAACTATACAAAGTAAAAACAGGGATAAGTATCATTTTTGTTTGATTTTTCATGGTTGTCGTGTAAAAATGCTGCCAGCATTTTACACAAACATGAAAAATAAAATAAGCCGCCAGCACCTTCATGGCTAAAGGCCTCGGCGCTGAGACAGGGGGACGATCCCTTTTGATTTTGACGGATATATTTGTATTGCTAACTTCAGTCGAGTCTCGCTGCAAGCAAGTCTCGTAACGTCAAAAGTAAATAAAAAATATTTTATAGAATATCAATTTATTTTACTGTAACTGCCGTTTTTGCTAATATTTATTCATCTGCACCTATTGTGTTGTTAT
Source organism: Eupithecia subfuscata (assembly GCA_963564075.1). NCBI lineage: Eukaryota > Metazoa > Arthropoda > Insecta > Lepidoptera > Geometridae > Eupithecia > Eupithecia subfuscata. The sequence continues at coordinate 4,806,489 of OY751105.1, forward strand.
TACCTATCTTTCTTGAAGTGATTACATATTCGTAGTGACTTTTACAAAATTTTATTGAACGGTTTTCGCGATTACGATATTTTTACCTGCAGAATGCACATAATCCTCTTCAGCACCAAGTTTTTATGTATATTGTTGTGAAAGTGCAAATATAAATCTATCTGTGCTGTTGTTGTCCTTCTGAAACACCACATGTATTCACCTGAAGTACGTGCCCTAAGGGCGTAACCACCCTATCGCTGGATTTCGAAGGCTGTGAAAAATGTTATTTATAGTGAAAATTTTGTGAGATAGTGAACTGTTTTATTGTTGAAAATGGCAGACGAAGTACTGTTCGACGAAGTGTATGACCTATGCGAAACAATCGGCTGGTAAGTACATTTATTCACACCATAATCCTTGCTGAGTAAATTCCTGTAAACATCAAGATTTTATTCCTATAAGATTTCTACCAGCTTGTACTAAACTGCTAGAGTGAGTAGTATATGTAAAAACCGAATTGGTTTCATGATACATTCAATTTGTTGTCATCTATTTTTTATGGAATACCTAGCTGTAGTTGGTAGTGTAGGCTATTACTAAAACAATGACAGGTTAGTAGTTGGTACCCCTGCCTAGTCAATAAATAAATAAATAAATAGAAGATACTGTTGTACAGTGTAGCCCAACATAAAATCAATGGATCCTAGGAATACACAGGTTAAATGATAAATAAACCTGTTAACCAGGTTAAATGATAAATAAACCTGTTATCCAGGTTAAATGACAAAGTCTCCATGAGACACCACTAAGGTCGGGGGTAAGGGTAGTGAAATCTTGCCCTAAAGACCTACAACAATAAACAATATTAATATGGGCCTATAACAACTGGTATAGGCTAGGTTTGGTATACTTTCACTGCTGACTTCGGCCTGCTAATGCCTTATTGGCTGTTATTATGGGTTAATGCCATAATCCCCAAGCTGGGCATGCAAGTTGAGGATTACAGGGCACATCTATTTTGCACCACTGAAAATTTTGTTATCGACAGCTAAGGTCCTCTAAACCCCTATAAATGGTATAGTATATGATAAAATAGGCTTTGCATGCGGCTTCGTATGTGTTTTATGGGAATAACAAGTAGCCTGTTGTTATTCCACATCCAGATCTTTATGTGTGCAAAATTTCAGCTCAATTCAATCAGTCGTTTTAGCGTAGTCTTTGGCCGAAATCTTCACAACAGCACAACCTTTCACCTTCCTAATGTTAGTAGGATAAAACAGATGTCTAAAGATGTATTTTGTTTCCAGTGGCCCATTCAGTCTGGTGAAACGCTGTCTCCACAAACAGACAGGACAGCAGTTTGCTGTGAAGATTGTGGATGTAGCTAGGTTCACTGCCAGCCCTGGACTGAGCACTGCGGGTAAGTTCTGTTTCAAACCTTCATATAAACAATCATAATAAATAATTAACACTATTTTATTATGAATGAGGGTGGAGGTTTACACACTAATAACAAAAACCTTACTATTTTATTATGTTAATTTATCAATTCATACTCGATACAGCTTTTTAAATAAAATTTATTTAAGGTTTTACAAAAAGAAAAAGTATTACTTATTTAGGTATACTTTTTTCTTTAATAAAGGTAGGTATTACTTTTTTTTACTTTATTATTTAGAATTGTAAGTAATTCATCTGACAACTCCATTGTATTGTGCTGGTGACTAGGTTTTATAAGGACAATTTGGATATAGCTCTTTACATTGGACAATAAATGATATTCTTTTCTATTCCATTCTAATTAATTTTACTTTAACTCTTATCAAAATTTTGGAAATTCAAACACCTTACTTTTTGACTGCAAGCAAATTTTGGAAATTCAAACACCTTACTTTTTGACTAGGCAAGCGAATAGTTGCTATCTGCTCAGTATTCAACATACTAATTTAATGTACATAGGTTTACCTTTATTGAGATGTATGGAAGGAAACAAGAAAGGCCTTCGTCCAAAATTGGGATTCAGTGAGCTGATAAGATAATTTAGTAATTATGAGTAATCAAAGGCCTATAATACCCAGCAGTGAGTAAGAATAAGTTAAATGAAGCTTATAATAATGAAAATTATTGATTAAACCATTTAAAAATAGCCAATTGTCCTTATTAAATGCTCCACTATAATAATAGCCTTAGCTAAGCTATGTTGGTCAAGGTTCCATAGGTAGTATAGTAGCTATAGCTAGGGAGCTAGATATTGTGTCATGGCTGTGAACATAAACAATGTGTGAGAGCTATCTGTATTCATGAGGTGATATGGGACCTTGCTGTACTATGTAAAGTTTCCTGTTCATAAAATTGACTTTATGAACTATCAACCCTTATTGTATGCAGGCGCGGTCCCAGGGGGGGGGTCACGGGGGTCATGACCCCCCCCAAAATCTTAGTTTAGGTACTTAAAAAATTGCAACCCACAGCTTGATGATTATATTGGCCTGTTAACTTCCGTTACATTGATTATGGTGACCAACTGCAGCAAAATAAAAAATCGCGGCTCGCTCCGCTGGCCGATATTACTGTTATTTGTGCTCTGTGTTTTGATTAGCACAGAGGCAACGTTCCTAATTTTATTGGTCTGGCTGGTCCGCTATTGTCAGTTTGTATCCATCCAACCACCACAGTAAAAAGCACAAAATATAACAAATAATCTGCGAGGTCACTTTGTCAACCAGTACAAAAAATTAGTAGACAACAAAATTTTCGCGTTTTGGTCTGGTCGCTGATAACATTTGTTCCTTCTGACTATGATGATGTATATTTAAGTAATACCTACGCCACCGTCTTTACTAGCACAACTGCTTCTTGTCCATCCCAAGGTTGTCTGGAAGAGATCGCTCTTAGCGATAAGGCCGCCCATTGTACAACTCTATAACTCTCTTTTCCTGTATTTTTACTTTTGTATTTTTTTGGTGTGCAATAAAGTGTATTTGTATTGTATTATCCAAAGCTCAAAACCCGCCCCGCTGTAGGTCACTTTGCCAAATTTTCTAAAAAGTGGCCCAAAATCTAACAAAAACCAAAAATTGTCGCATTTCGCTCAACTTGCCGGCAACTTTAAACTCTCTCTCTGGTCATTTGCTCATCCCTCGTTTGAGGTCAGTTTTCCAAACACTCTAAAAATCTAACAAAACCACTAAATTATCGCAGCACGCTCTGCTTGCCTCTGATTGACAGACATTCTGCTGTTTTGATAAGCTTCTGGCTTGCTCTAGTCCAGGACTCCTTCTCCGTCTTAGGCGAGTTTGCAACTGCAAAATATCTAATACCAAACAACTCACACGCACAGCCAGATCATAAAAATTTTCGCGGCTCGCTTCGCTCGCCGTTGATTTTATATGTTGTCTGGTCTGTTGTCCGCATATTTGATTGTTATTCGACAAACTTTAAAATTGTTCTTCAAACTAATATTATAAATGCGAAAGTTTGTATGGATAGATGGATGGATGGATGGATGTAACAAACGTCTTCACACCAAAACTACTGAACAGAATGTGCTAAAATTTTGCATCGGTGTAGTTCTAAGCCTGGAATCAAACATAGCTTATACTTTTTATCCCATAAATCAATTCCCATGGGATAGAAATTACCTTTGAACGTTTCCATAGAAAGAACGCGTGCGAAGCCGCGGGTAGAAGCTAGTAGCTCATAATTTAGCTTCCTTGTCTTGCATGGACGCATGCCTCACCAATTTCAAAAAAGGCTGCGGCTCATTCAGAGCTCGCTCCACTCGCTGTTATTTATTTTCTGAACCAGTTTGTGACAACCCAACCCGAAAAAGGGAACAAAAATTTCGGCGGCTCGCTCCGCTCGCCGCTACATCTTTTTCGATGTCTTTTTTTATTTCTAATTTTTTGTTAATCTCCTTTGCTCCGCTCGCCCTGATTTATATTCATAGCTAGGTATATATCTACCACTGCAAGGTATTTAAAATTTTCGGGGCAGGTTTCGCTCACTTTATTTTGTCATAGGCTCTGGCTTACTTTTCCCCAAACATCAGAAAAAATCTCCAACATTTTTGAGGCTCGTTTCGCTCGCCATTACTTATATTTCCTATTGTTGGGTTGGGAGTTGGGGGAAGGGATGTCATGTTTGCGGCCAATATGCAAAACACTGCATTTTGCGGCTCGCTCCGCTCGCCGATAGTATTTTGTCCTTATTTGTATTTGGTCCAGTGCTTGACACTTGTTTAACATCATTTTGCTCGGGTAGTTACCCGAAAAAGTAACAAAAATTTCGGCGGCTCGCTCCGCTCGCCGTTACATTTTTTCCTGTGTCTTTTTTGTATTTTCAATTTTTTGTTGATGCCCTTGCTCCGCATGCCCCTATTTATATTCATAGCTTTATATCTACTACCGCAAAGTCTCTAAAATTCTCGGGGCTTGCTACGCTCGCTATCATTTATTTTTTTATAGATACCTATCAACAACAAAATAAATAATGCGGGCGAGAGTAAGCAAGTGAGCTTACTCTCGCTTAATTTTGCCAAAACTTCAGAAAACATCTCAAAAATATCGAGGCTCGCTTCGCTCGCTATAACCTACTATTGTTGGGAGTTGAGTATAAATTTTCCGGGGCTCGCTCCGCTCGCCGATAAAGTTTAGAGGTTTTCAGTGGGTTCTGCAACGTCAACGCAAAGTCTACAAGTACATTTGGTGCTACGGCCCGCACCAAGTGTGACCCCCCCCAAAGTCTTAGGCTGCGACCGCGCCTGATTGTATGCTCTTTGTATTGCTATTTGAGTGACTCACTCACAATGTAGTACCCTCACAACAATATATATAATATATATATATATGTACATTGATTAAACAATCATTAATGAAACATTACCCATTTTTGTATTGTATTGTATTAATGAAAGTCAGAATTATAAGATACTCCGAATAATGAACAGATGAACTCTCCTCTTTACTGGCGGAGACATCCTCAACCAGGGTTGCAGGATATGGAACAAGTGGAACTTGGGATTAGGGTCCTGGCTTTATGTAAAAAGACTACATTCCAAATTTATTGAGGGATGGAAACAGACTTCCAGTAACTATCCAATCTCATTATTATTTTCTTTGAAGACTCCTTCTATTCCTAGCGAAACAGTTATCTCTTGTATTTTAGTGCTGTGGTCACAGACATAATCTTCAAAAGCTGGTTACTCTCTACTCTCTCTGAAAACAATAGTTGTTATCACTATTGACTGTTAAAACCTACACAAAACTGTTTATTTCAGATTTGAAACGCGAGGCTACAATATGCCACATGCTGAAGCACCCCCACATTGTGGAGCTACTAGAAACTTACAGCTCTGAGGGAATGTTATACATGGTGTTTGAATAGTAAGTTTTCTTCTACAATCCACACTATCACTACATAACTATACCAATATGCCACATGCTAAAGCACCCCCATATTGTGGAGCTACTAGAAACTTATAGCTCTGAGGGAATGTTATACATGGTGTTTGAATAGTAAGTTTTCTTCTACAATCCACACTATCACTACATAACTATACCAATATGCCACATGCTAAAGCACCCCCACATTGTGGAGCTACTAGAAACTTATAGCTCTGAGGGAATGTTATACATGGTGTTTGAATAGTAAGTTTTCTTGTGTCCGTCAAGGTAGCGTACACATAATCGATATCACGTTTGTTGATATGCCAATAAACTCTGCATAAACAGTGTAGAATTAGTGCAAAAGTAAAATAAATACTGCCTCTTTGGTTTAAGAAATAATGACCATTCTTAGTGGGTACGCTAGCTTGACGTCAAGGCAGCGTACCCATTAAAAAACGAAATAATTCCTATAGAAAACGTGCTTTTCTTATTATAAATGCTATATGTAAAAATACTGCGAGAAATACTGCTTCTGCCTGTGGTCATACTTTATGCAATTTCGTAGTGCAACAATATAAAAAGTTGATGTGAAGTGCTAGGAACAAATGCATTTTGGTACAGTCGCACACAACAAATAATAAACACCAATGCAAAATCCGGATAATACGCATTTCATCATTCACAAATCCGGATATTAATTCGAATGAAATGTCAAATTTAAATAGCATCTTTTAACTAGCTCTTGTTTGCGGTTTCGCACGCAATTTCTTAAGATAGCGTGTATCAGTTTAGACACTCGGCATTACAGTGTATCTGGCTAGGCACCTTGTCCTTAGCTGGCCTTCTCCAGCAGCGGCAGATGCCAACACTCTTTAACAGATCGTTATCTTTAACAGATCGTTACCTGGCAACAAAGTTTGTTGACTCGGGACAAAGTTTGTTGCACTAATATTTCTTTCAGTAATGTATTTGGTAGATGTAGATGCATATATCCGTATAAATAAAAATGGCAATTTTTCGGAATAATTCGGATTTCGAATAATCCGGATTGCAATCTCTACATAAACCCAAACAAAAATAGATCACAGAAACAGTGAACATAAAAAACAAACCGGTATGCGCATGGTGCGTGAGGGACAACGCGATGTAAAACCACACGTGCGTGAGTGAGCTGGATTCGGCCGAATAGTCGCTTTTTCTAGTAGGTAGGTACCTATTTTATCTTAGAATTGAATGCCTTTGTTACGGTAGGTAGGTATGTAATTATATTATATAGTTAATATTACCGTGCTTAAGTTATTGGTAGATCGTACATGCTATTGTTATACATACCTACCTATGTAAGTATAATCATGTCTGTTCTGTACCTTACCTACTGCTGTGTAGGTATAATAGAGGCTAGACATAATACCTACCTAGGATCTATACTTACCTACGTAAGTAGGTATTATAAGTCATTATGATTTTAATTATCTACTCTTTAATTAATCTTTACAGGTAAGTACCTACTTTTTATTTGCCTAACTATGCTACGATAATTCTGATAACTGTAATAATACTCATAGTAGATAACTGTAATAATACTCATAATATTATTGTTTAAGGCAAAAATAATAGAGCTCGTAAATAAGTTTTAATTAGAATTTTAATTTTTCTTCGTGCTTTTTCCTTGCTTTTTTCTTCGTGTTATTCCGGTTACTCCAGTTTTGCTGCACGGCTACGTACATAGGTACCTATATATCGTATTGTATTTATGCTCAATGCCTGCTTAGGCATTAAGCATAAATACGACGGGGGTAGCCCCGTGCCACACCATACACCGCGTCTCCCGCGCACATTTCTGTTCAGGTAGTCGTTCAATGAGTTTTCGTGGGTTCAAAAGGTTAAACGCTACTTCGTGGAACTGCCTTCTTCAAGTAAATAGCCTAGTTGAAAGTAGTTGAAGACTAGTTGAATAGCCAGATACACTGTAATGCCAAATGTCTAAACTGGTACACGCTATACCAACTACTGACACTTAAGAAATTGCGTGCGAAACCGCAAACAAGAGCTAGTTAAAAGATGTTGTTTAAATTTGACATTTCATTCGAATTAATATCCGGATTTGTGAATGATGAAATGCGTATTATCCGGATTTTGCATTGGTGTTTATTATTTGTTGTGTGCGACTGTACCAAAATGCATTTGTTCCTAGCACTTCACATCAACTTTTTATATTGTTGCACTACGAAATTGCATAAAGTATGACCACAGGCAGAAGCAGTATTTCTCGCAGTATTTTTACATATAGCATTTATAATAAGAAAAGCTCGTTTTCTATAGGAATTATTTCGTTTTTAATGGGTACGCTGCCTTGACGTCAAGCTAGCGTACCCACTAAGAATGGTCATTATTTCTTAAACCAAAGAGGCAGTATTTATTTTACTTTTGCACTAATTCTACACTGTTTATGCAGAGTTTATTGGCATATCAACAAACGTGATATCGATTATGTGTACGCTACCTTGACGGACACGTTTTCTTGTACAATCCACACTATCACTACATAACTATACCAATATGCCACATGCTGAAGCACCCCCACATTGTGGAGCTACTAGAAACTTATAGCTCTGAGGGAATGTTATACATGGTGATTGAATAGTAAGTTTTCTTGTACAATCCACACTATCACTACATAACTATACCAATATGCCACATGCTAAAGCACCCCCACATTGTGGAGCTACTAGAAACTTATAGCTCTAAGGGAATGTTATACATTTTTTTTTTCATTTATTTATGTATGTATGTTACATAATTATTAACTTATTTTATCTTCAGCTAACATAAACCGTAATTCGGTTTGTCCGTTAGCCTCAGTCTCTAAGGTATAATATAGTTAATATTTTAAATATTTGGTACTATGTATCTTCCTACTTAAGTTGGTAGTTTAATACAGTAAACTCGTACACAAATAAAAACAAAATAAACACACACCGAAGTTTCACATCAGAAACTAAATGTAATCCAAGCAAATACTAGCGGGGTACATTGATTGGCTGTCCGGTGTGCGAGCGACAGTATAACATGGTGTTTGAATAGTAAGTTTTCTTCTACAATCAACACTATCACTACATTACTATACAGGGTTTTTGATAATTTACTGACAATGTGTGAAGTGCAGGTTCTGTCCATAATCAAATCACAAACACGTTTGTGACTAGGCCAGGTCTATTTCTTAAAATAATACTAAAGTCATTTACAACGGGATATTTACCATGATTTTAGTTTTGAGCTTTCGGCACAGTTTCATGCGCCATGATCACCGAATAACTGACGGCACTGCGAGTGAGTTGTTATTGGCAGATATATCTATCTACCCTCATTTTTTTTTTTTTTTTCTACGAACGTTACTCACTCGCAGTGCCGTCAGTTATTCTGTGTCATTGTATTCGGTGATCATGGCGCATGAAACTGTGCCGAAATATTGGAAAGCTCAAAACTCAAATCATGGTAAATATCCCGTTGTAAATGACTTTAGTGTTAATAACCATGATGGATTTAAAAGTTTTATCTTAAAATAATGTCAGTGAATTACCAAATAACCTGTACAATATAAAACAAAGTATCACACCGTGTCTGTCTGGCTGTCTTTTGAAGATCATTGAAGATGTTGGAAAGAAATCGTGCAATCTCTATTCTGGCAGTCACCACGTCATCTTAAATAATGATTCCTACTGCAAAGATCTATAAAAGTAAACTGCTCTACAATCTACCGTGTGCGAAACCGCGAGCAGAAGGTAGTAGCTTATATTTTAATACCACTTGGGGTCGAATACGCAAATTGTTTAACTTTGGCAAGAGTTTTAACTTGAACAAAACTCGTGTTTTTATTTACTTTTGAAACTGCACTCGTTTTGATCGTTTTATAACTTGAAGGTGATATTTGAATGGTTCAATACTTGACGACCTAAACTTTAAGCATTTAAGTATTTTCTCTAAAGAATAACTTAAAAATTTACTTACAGAGAGAACAGTACATTATTCAGTCAACATTGAAGTAGATAATAAGCATAGTTTGCCAAAATTTACTTTGTAAGAACGTAATTTAAACGAATTATGGACAAGTTAATTGTGGCATCTATAGCGTCATTGTGGTGACTATTTAATGTCATGAGCACAATAACGTAATTGGAATTGTTGTTAAAAGTAACATTAAATGCATTGAAAATCAAGATCGAGCTAACAATTATAATCACAACAAATGAAAAATGAAAAATGTTTTAAGTTTATTTGATAAAAACTATATCTGTTTTTGGCCGTAAGTTTTGTTGAATATATTTTATAGTTTATAGTACTTAGAACAACTAGTATTTATGGGCTGTAGATTTTGTGATACCAATATTAAAAAAAAAACAATTATGGTTAAGCTATGCTTTCAGTGTTTAGGTACTATTTCTAGATACGAGCACGAACGGTCCTCCTTTGGCTGATATCGAAAATAGTGCCTGCCGAACAAATTATCCGTATCGTGGAACGAATCAGCAGTTTTCCGTTACCCCTTGCCAAAAAGCTGATTCCTATTTACTCACAATTTCAATTTAAAGTTGCTTACTTTGTTTTTGCTACTAAGTATTTCAATGGTTAATGTGCTCAGACAAAGTTTCGAGAATAATTAAGATAAGAAATAATTCAGAGATTTTATTTTGAAAATCAGTAGCTGCTTATGTCTTACAAATGATAATAATAAATAATACTGGACAATCCACACATCATCATCTAGCCCCAAGCTAAGCAGAGCTTGTGTTATGGGTAGGTACTAGATGACTTATAATACAATATACATGTCATAACATACATAGATACTTTTTATATGATTTATAAAATACATTAAATAGACAAAATTTAATAAAAATAAGGCAGCACGGAATGTCAAAATCGGTGTGGTAACTATGAAGTCTTATTTTCCTATAAACAAGTTAACGTGAATGTTATGAACGGTAAGCTAGTGGTGCATTAAAATTCAAGACTGTTTAAGTATGCTAAAGAAAGCATCAGGTATATGTAGTAAGTACGGTGAACGTGACTTGGCTGCCAAAACGCATAAGCATTACGGTCGATCTGTTTTTACTATTATTGCGTGCTTCGAAACCGATGGATTATGTTTATGGACGCTGGATTACTCAAGCTCTAGTAGATATTCAAGCATATAGGTGTTACTTTAAGATCAAATTACGAGTTTCAAAATCTTTTGGATCTATTGTTTTCAAAGAGGGCGCATTGCGCGCCTTTCTGTGAAAAGGATAGGCAAAGGATTTCGCGGGTTAGAGTATCCATTCGTTTTTGGAACGGCGTAAACGCAAAAATGATGTTTTTGCTTATTTACAAGAAAACTACACATTTCATGAAGAAACTGTATTAAGGAACGAAAGAATTAGTAATAACCTTCGAATCAAAACAAAAATATTTTCTATAGACCACAGGGTTCCTGTGATATCGACCAAATTAGGTGTAAAACAGTGCACTTTCTTAATTTTTTTACGCAATCGTGTTTTCTAATGAAGATCCGTAACGTTTTTGTTGAGAATGCAGATTTATAGAGCAGAAAAATCCATAACACACAGTGCAAAAATTTTTGTTCTACGACAAAAATTGACGAAGTTATGACCAAAACACGCACCCACCCTGGTCACTCAGTGAACTTCGCTAGTAATTTAGTCATGACTTCGTACGTAATGGTCCGATTTGCATAATTTAAAAAGATATATCATTCTTATGTCATAAAGAATAACGTGGATACTAAGTAGTTCTATTGAAATTGCTATAACGTTACGGTTCCTCATTAAGGAACCGAAGAAAAAATTTAGAATTTTATGTAATTCTAGTTTATTACCACGGAGATCCCGTGAGTACTGAGATCTAGGCCTAGTTTGACAACCAAACCCGCTAGGTTCGCCCCTTAAGGCATATTTGAAGCGAGTTTGAACAGTTGCCTGACATATTGTTTTGTTTATTGCCCTCGGCTATTTATTTATTTTCCTAAATGTAAATTACCCTACAATGTTTTTCCAGGTCCCATACACAGGCAAAATTTCAGCCCAATTTATTCAGAAGTTGTATTTTTCTAATCATCTCCCAACTCTGCAAAAACTTTTGCCTTTACAATATTACTAGAATTTTAAACAGATTTTTTTGATGCGATTGCGTTTAATATTTTCATTTAAAACTCAAACTTACAAAAACGTACGTTTGGCAAACATAATTTACCAACCACCAAATTTTAATTAAGTATACTCGTCACTTCTCGTTAATTAACCAGCAAGGACAAGTAAAGACAACCACACGCTAGTTTTAATTAATTCTATTGGCTCCAGTCACGCCTATTAATAATTATTCTATTAAGCCGGGTATTGACCGGGGCGTAATATAACGTGAAGGGTGAGTGAGTCTATTTGACTTTAGAAACGGGATGTGATCGAGAAGTTTCCTTTTTCTATACAATTTGCTACCGCGCCTCTATCGTGCGGACAGGGAAACGCAAATCCCATACTAAAAGAATACGTCACGATCACGCCTCGTTACTAACGTCAAATAGACTCACCTCTCTGACTAAATTCTCGAACGTTTGAACCTTCATTTATTTGAACTTAATTTCCATCGAAATTATCATATTAAAAAAAATTGGTTGTCTGTAAAGTCGGTTTACTGACGATAGTTGAACGTGACAACGTCTTAAGAAAATACTGATGGAATGGTAGCATTTGATACTCGATCAAAACATGTAAATGTACTATAGTATAGCAGCTGTCCACGCAGACGCATCGCTCACTCAAGTAGGAGAGAGACGGATGTCGAGCGCTCTCGCTTGCACTTCAAGCCTTACATGGAACGCCTCAGAGCGAGGTAACGCCGCATGACGTCATTGTTTTTTCAAAGTTTTTTCGTGCGTGCAGCCGGCTCTATCGAATTATAAGACGTTGTCACGTCAAAAGCTTTTATGTCTAAAACATGGTCCAGGTATTATGTATCTTTAGATATTTTCTGGTTCCAGCAAGCTTTGCGTTATCGAAAGGCGATCTAGTTCTATCATAATGTTGTCAAAGTGAAAAACGTATTTAAAAGGACACGTCACGATGGTCTCATTATAACGTCAATAAACAAAGTTAAAATTTTTAAAAACCCCTCGACAGATTTACATGAAACATGGCTAAGAACACTCGGGATAAAATTATATACGACACAAAGAAACTGAACGAAAATCGGTTCATTCGTTTGGGAGCTAGGATACAAATCGTTTCTATCATTCCGACTCCTTCATTTAACGCAGAGCGCCGCCTGATTACCGGCACGTCGACTACGCTTCAACTTTTCGGTATGAGTTCTCCGACGTCGAGTTCTTTGATAGCGAGGTTTATAACGTCGAGCGTGCTCTAGTCTTTCGTCGTCGACTTTCTTATAGTGAGGGTGTACAGTCTGCAGCTTTAAAAGAAAATATCGAACCGGTCTGTTATTCGGTAAGCGTTCGTGCAGTCAGTACGGGGAAAGAAGACGCTCGTAACAAGCAACGAGACGGATTTTAGAACATGACGTAACGTATGATGCTCGCTGTGAATGGTACATTACGTCCTGTAACCATCGATGTAAGTAAAATCGGAAGATTGGGCACTAGCTTCTCGAAAGTGGAACGCTCAAATTAGGTCCAATTAGGTCTGCCCACCTCAGTCATACTCGGACCGGCGCTGCCGGCGTACGTTTTTCGCGTGTATTGTTGTCTCGATCGCACTTTGGTTTAGGTACGTCTTTCCATCTTTGTTGTTTATTAGGTAGGTATATTGCAAAAGATTGGAAATCATGTGTCTTTGCGTTTAGTTGCAACACAACACAGGCCATTTGTTGAGTTAGCGCTGGGAGAACGTGTCACATCTACAGAATTTTACTTATATCCTGCCTGTTTTTATTTATGCCTGTAACACCGGTCTGTACCCGGCTTTAAATGCCTTCACCGAGTCTCTCAGTCTCGCTCGTAATTAATCACTGGAGCAAATCGGCATTCAACATGATACGTAATCCAAGGCTATTGAATAAATGACTGATCACCGACTGAATGAAATGGACGATTAGCTAACCCTTGCTGACCTATGGATTTTGGTTAGGGGATCTTGAAATTTATAGATTAAATTTCTGGTATGGTGCTGTCATATTTCGCAGTCAAGAAAAAAAAAAGAGCCATTGTAACCGTCGCAGGGAGTCGATTGAGGCAGCTCAGGATCGTTATTCGTGGAGTCGTTTGGGTTGTCCAGCTGTGGACGTATACGGGCTGATGATGATAAATAGAAGAGAAAGTTTGGATGTGTGTTACTCTTTTTACACTAACATTTCTGAAAAGATGAATAAATCATATTATATAAAAGAGGGCTGTAATTTTGCATAACGAAAGATTATTATGAAATATGGCTACTTAAAAGCGTGCGAAGCCGCAGACCGAAACAAGTTAAATAAAATTGCTATACAGGCTGATTTATTTACCTAATAGTTATTCAAAATTTTAAATCTCAAAACAAAAAAGCTCAAAACTCAAATCTTGATAAATATCCCGTTGTTAATGACTAATGGTTATTCTCTATTTTCAGTATGGATGGCTCTGACCTCTGCTTTGAAGTGGTTCGTAGAGCTTCCGCCGGATTCGTCTACAGCGAGGCTGTCGCATGGTAAGAAAAATCCTACAGAACTCTCTCCTGTATGTCTCAAACCGAGTTTACTTGGCAAGCGGATTGGTGATAGCTTAAACCTATTAATTTGAACTGTAGGTAGAGTGCTAGATAGATATCTTCCCGTGATATGAACTGGCAAACAGCTAGCGGGGTTTCTTTCATCAAAATGAGATCTCTACGGCCAAACATGTCGTCTTGTATTTCAAGAAAAGGTAGGTATGCGCGACGTATCCTTTAATAATCTTTACATGATTTAAGGCGAATAGTAGGGGTGATAGTGGCGCCACTACATATTTAATTTTATAATTACGTTATACAAAGGAATTATCAAAAAATCGGACCGCACGTAGACAATATCTATCATAAGCTTTTTTTAAATGTATCTTTAATAGTTTTGTACTGTATTATTTAGGCAGATACTTGTTTCAAGAGTTTAGTCAGTGCTCCGTCACTCGCGCTCAGTTTTGAGTTATTTACCTACAGTTTTTCTGTGCCCTCGAGGGCACACTGTCAAAGGTTACCGCCGCCGCCGCGCGCGAGCGTGCGGCTCGCGCGAGCCGAACGATAAGTTTTGTCTCGCTCGGACATAGCTGAGATTATCTCCGCGCAGGCACAGATAATAATACTATGCGTAGGTTTGTTTTTGTAGACTACGAAAATGACTGAAAGGACTTTAGATATGTCAGCTACATCTACCTATCATTTGTGATTTGAGTGTACAATTTTTTCTGTACATACGTATGACACATCTGTACATACCTACTACCTACGTATACAGAAAATAATGTCTTGACACAAAAATATTTAAATTATATCCTAGGATATAAGCAGCTACCTACCTAGCAATAATAATACCTTTTACCTAGCTTACAATGTTCTCTAATAATTAAAATGTATTTTTTATTCTACTATTGTTGTTGTTCACGGACTTATTTATTAAGTAGGTGGGATAGGTACCTACTCGTGTATTTAATCCTAAATTTAGGTATACTTATCCTAGGTATTGCAGAGCAGAACCGTATCACGAACCTACCTACACTCCATCCAAATTCGGTTAGTTTACAAAAATGTCACACCGAATTTGGCTGGAGTATACGTAGGTGCCTACATACTACATAGGTACGTATTTCCTGATCAGTTTAGTTAGGTTCTAGGTACCTACCAATGATATTACCTATATTTGGGTTCTACATAGGTACCTAGGTAAGTATTTCTTGAGATATACGTAGGTAGGCCTTGTAGAGAAATTTGAAGAAAAAAACGCGTTATCAAACTAAACATTCACTTAGATTTTTTTAAATACACTTGCACTTCCCAAAATGTAAGTACCAAGGTACCTACCTACCTAGTTATATTGCATGAGAGAGTTAAGGCACTAATATCCGCACTTGGACAAAAACTATCGATGGTCAACCCTACCGTCAAGCCAAGGGCCGGCGAGGGAACTGTAGAGGTAGGGGGGCGCGGGTGGCTTTGATCGAGCCGCCTCGCTAACAGCGAGTAGAGCGTTACGAACTTTATTTCCTCTCCCTTAAGACTCAAAGTAGATTGGTTAAATCGAGTAAGTGATGTATCTGTTACGTTATCTAATCTGTGGTTTAGTTCCTATTGGTAGCCACCAAGTTTCACAAACAAGGTTTTTGATTGAATAACACAAAACAAAACTATTACAGATACATTAAATAAAAGCTTGTGATAGGTATCGTATACCAGCGGTCCGATTTTTTGGTAATTCCTTTGTATAACTTAATGATTTAATTAAATATGTAGTGGCGCCACTATCACCCCTACTATTCGCCTTAAGTCGCAATCAGGACAGGAGTCGTCGAGTATCTGTCGGTCACAAGGGTGGCGTGAAAAAGAAGATACCCTGCCTATACCAGTGAACGGAATAAAAACATGTAAGCCTTCCTTCAAGGAAAATATGCGCGCAGATTGACACAAAATGGCAAACATATTTACATGTCAAAATTATGTCATATCCTTCGCTGATTAGCCAACAAGTCGCGTAGGTACGTCATTTTCTACAAAGCCCTACACTTGCTACCTCAAGTCGCCTTGCGAATTAAACTCGTTCGCAGCATAGTTTACAAGCGTTACTTTGCTTTTGGGTCATTTTCTAGCGCAAGGAATGCTTCTGTGTTTTTTTCGTTCACTGGCCAATACCCTCTGGATTGATAGACAGACATTATATGTTAACAAATTGCGCATGCTTCATAGATCAAAAACCATTCTCTTATTATTAGACAAAAATTAGGTAAGTATACATCCATCATCACTTGAATTTGTATTTCTCTTTTCCAGCCACTACATGCGTCAAATCCTCGAGGCCCTGCGCTATTGCCACGAGAACGACATAGTGCACCGCGACGTGAAGCCGGATTGCGTGCTGCTAGCTGGGAGAGACAACTGCGCGCCCGTCAAGCTGGGGGGCTTCGGGGTCGCCGCGCAGTTGCCGGGCCGCGGGCCGCCAAGTAATGTCATAATAGAGACTATTCTAAAAGTAGCTTAGTATTTCGAAGCTCTCCGCTATTGCCACGAGAACGACATAGTGCACCGCGACGTGAAGCCGGATTGCGTGCTGCTAGCCGGGAGAGACAACTGCGCGCCCGTCAAGCTGGGGGGCTTCGGGGTCGCCGCGCAGTTGCCGGGCCGCGGGCCGCCAAGTAATGTCATAATAGAGACTATTCTAAAAGTAGCTTAGTATTTCGAAGCTCTCCGCTATTGCCACGAGAACGACATAGTGCACCGCGATGTGAAGCCAGATTGCGTGCTGCTAGCCGGGAGAGACAACTGCGCGCCCGTCAAGCTGGGGGGCTTCGGGGTCGTCGCACTGTTGCGCGGGCCGCCAATTAATGTCATAATTATCATACCGACCCATAAACCGAGATTTCCCTTGCTTAAGTAGCCTAGTATCATCGAAACGGTCAAAATGGTGGCTTCGCAGGTCTATTCTGCCCAAGACACCTAATAAATGCTGTAGGCCTATTAAATACCTAGGAAAGGAATGCCTTGCCTTGGGTAGAATAGAAAACATTGTTTTAAATAAACTAAAACATACTTCAAATTCCTCAATAGTATTGATTCATAGGTTGTAAATAATTTTGTATTTGTATTTTTTTTTCCATAGTGCCAATATTCTTTTTTCTCATTCGCAGTGTGGGCTGACGAGGGTTCCGGCCTCAACAGTAACGGTACGACTCATTTTACCTAAACATAAGCCTAGTATTTAAAATTGGTAGGAAAGAGGTCTGTGTGGTAGGACCAATAACGTGAAGACAGGGCGCTATAGCGCTCATTAGGGGAGGCCTATGTCAGACACAGACTAACATAGGCTGATGATTAGGGCCAATAACGTACAGAAGTCACACAGAAAAAAACTATAAAATCAAGATGATCCCAACATTGGGTTCTTATACAGAACTGGTGAAGGACAACCGCCCGCTTTTGGGTCCGATGGGTCAAGTCTATTTGAAATCCGATGAGTCTGGTAAGCCTTGTGCGAGTTGTGTCCTGCATGGTAACAGTGCAATTTTTCTCAGCACACAGTCTTTTGCGGCAGACAGCACACCTACCCTCATTATAACACTAGTCATTCACGTCATTCATGGATCAAGGCAAAGATAAATATCTATATATATATAAAAGAAAGTCGTGTTAGTTACACTATTTATAACTCAAGAACGGTTTTACCGATATGGCTGAAAATTGATGAGGCGGTAGCTTGGAGCCAGGACACGGACATAGGATACTATTTTTTTTTTTTTACTTTTTTACTATTTTTTTTTGGATGTGCCTGGCTTACCACCGCACAATTTACGCCTAAAGGTTGGCTCCGTAGTAATCATGCTTCGAAACATAAACCAACCAAAACTGTGCAACGGTACGCGTTTGGTGGTTAGAAAATTGATGAACAATGTAATTTACGCGACGATACTGAAAGGAAAATTCAAAGGTGAAGAAGTTCTCATTCCGAGGATCCCGATGATTCCAACCGATATGCCGTTTGAATTTAAAAGACTTTAATTTTCGATCCGTCTTGCATTTGCCATGACCATGGAATGGAATGCCCTAAAAAAGTCAATCCAATATAGATAAAAATATATCAACGGTCTCCTGGCCAAATTTTATATACACGTTTTGCACATAGTGCCATCTAGGAAATGTTGTTAGAAGCTTTTATTATACAATATGTCACCACACACGTACAGACTTCCACCCGTATTCTTATTTCACACTCTTCAAGATTATTTACTAAACAAAAAGTAGGCAGGCAGGATACATGCCAAAGATTAAGTCGTGAACTGGTAACATACGCATAGAATTACTTTCAAATTTATTATTTTAGTATGGATAAAATTTGAGGCCCTTACCTCCGAATACTCAAACGCAACTCAGATTTAAGCACGTCTTAAATGACAAATTTTTGACAGTTTTCAATGGAAATGTGTCAAAAATTGGTCACTTGAGACGTGATTCGTTTGAGTATTTGGGCGTAAGAGCTATAGAAATTGGAACTAGTTGCGGCGTTTGAGTATTTGGGCGTAAGAGCTATAGAAATTGGAACTCTATGCACTCTCTATGCTTTGTAATTAGGGGCTAAGGTTTAACTTTTATGTTAATTACTAGTTCAATGAAGTGTTCATTCATTCATTCGTTCATTCATTCGACACTTCATTCCCGGATACCATCACATCAAACATCCACGTACTAAACACGAATAAAAATAGTATAACATAAATTGTACTTCGTTGTAGTAAACCTAAATATCAAACAAACTTTTAAATGTCCAATGGATTTTCTCCCTTCTGTCGATTTCATTCCTATGATTTTCTCACTGTATTTTTACAAGCACACATTCATAATTCTGGTTGAATTTAAGCTTCTGTCTTATAAATAGCCTTGGTTACGTCGGTCAAAGACGACCTCAGAGGTTCGATTCCAGACGCGAGACAATTTTTTGTCTCCATAACACAAGCTCTGCTTATGTTAAGGCCAGGTGATGCGGTGTGAAAATATACAGTAAGTATATAAAAAAAACATGTCCATTAAAAAAATAAAGACTTTCCTTTTTTTTTAGACGTTTTTTTTACAAAATTAAGTTTAACGTGACAAAATTTCTGTTCGAAGAAAGTAGACCAAAGTTTACACCGCTCGCATCCGTAATGAATTCGTTAAACTACGATCGTTTTTATACTAAAATAATGAGTATATTAAATATATTAGGCTTATTTTTAGTTTATAAATTTTATAAACTAAAAATAAGCCTAATAACACAAAAATATAAACTCTGTAAATAAAAATAGATGACATAGAAATTACATCGTCAACGCCCGGACAACGAGAAACACTTAAAATTAAACACGTATACATACATACCTTAGTTTAAAATATACCATCCCTATATTAAACCACGAATATTTTTTTTCAGGACAAATTGGAACGCCACACTACATGGCTCCAGAAGTGGTCACCAACAATCTGTACGGCAAGCCCGTAGACGTGTGGGCAGCGGGGATCTTACTGCATGTCCTGTTGGTGGGGTACCTACCCTTCAACGGGACTAGGGAGCGGCTGTTTGAGGCCATTTGCCGCGGCAGATTGAGGGTAAGGATCTTATTTCTATAATCTCAATTTCATTTAGATCAGTTGTTTAGATGTGAAAAGATAACAGACAGACAAAAAGACAGACAAAAACAGACAGAGAGACAAAGAGGCAGAGACAGAAACGGACAGGGAGGCAGAAGGACAGAATTAATTTTGGATTTATAATATGAGTGTAGATGGGTTGGTGGTACAATCAGATAGCCTTCCTAATTTTAAGTTCATCCATCGCCTCTCAAGGCACACACGCTAGAACATTCATAAGCAACAATCAAACCCGTAGACGTGTGGGCAGCGGGATCTTACTGCATATGCTGTTGGGGGGTGCCCTTTAACGGGACTAGGGAGCTTAATTTCATTTAGATGCGTTTAGTTGATTAGATGTGAAAAGGTAACAGACAGATACAAACAGACAGAGAGACAGACGGACACAGAGACAGACAAAAACACAAAATGACAGAGAAACAGACCGACAAAGACAAAAACAGACATAGAGACAGACAGACAAAGAAGCAGAGCCACAAACGGACAGGGAGGCAGAAAGGCATAATTAATTTTGCATTTATAATATGAGTATGGATGGATTGGTGGTACAAGCATATAGCCTACCTAATTTTAAGTTCATCCATCGCCTCTCAAGTCACATACACTGGGAACATTCACTACCAACAATCTGTACGGCAAGCCCGTAGACGCGTGGGCAGCGGGATCTTACTGCAAATGCTGTTCGTGGGGTGCCCTTTAACGGGACTAGGGAGCGGCTGTTTGAGGCCATTTGCTGCGGCAGATGAGGCTGAGAATCATGATTCTATAATCTAAATTTCATTAAGATGTGTTTTGATGTTTACATGTGAAAAGGTATCAGACAGACAAAAAGGCAGAGATACAAACAGACATAGATACAGATGCGCAGAGACGCTAACGGACAGAGAGACAGGCAGGGAGGCAGAGAGACTGACGTACAGAGACACAAACGGACAGAGAGACAGACAGACAGACAGGCAGACAGAGAGGCATAGAAACTGACGGATAGAGACTCAAATATACATTAACAATTATATGCCGGAAAAGCGTGGATTCGGGTTGCAAAAGACCGGACCAAATAACCCAAAAGAGCTGGGGCTTCAACCAGGTGAAATTCTCCCGTTACTGTAGAAGTCTTCTAGCACAGTCTTTTAGTCTAGCTCAGCACAAACCTCTTGTTCGGTGGTGCTTTTAATCATAGTCACATTAAACTTTACGAAGAGACGTTCACGAAACAGGGCCCGTACTCTTAAATACGAAATCGAAGTTGCTGATTCGTTTTCGTGCAAACGCTAATCTTATGCAAGCGACATAAGAGTTTGTTTTGCACGACGAAATCGAACCTTCGATTTTCCTTTTCCGAGTATGCCCCTAGATATCAATTATGTTATGTTTGTACGATCTGCACACATTTGTCCAGGGTGTTCTGGATGTTTTCTATGTATAATAAAAAATATCTATCTATGTAGTCTATTGTACTAAGTACCTATATCAGTTATCTAGTACCCATAACACAAGCTCTGCTTAGCTTGGGGCTAGATAATGCTGTGTGACTTGTCCAGCTTTATTTATTTATTTTATTAAGTACTATTTTAATATTTGCAGTTTGACGCCCCGCCATGGGAAGACATCAGCGAGGCGGCCAAAGACTTGGTACAGAGAATGCTGCGTGTAGATCACAATCAGCGGATAAACATCCAAGATGTACTGACCCACAGGTGGATACGGGTGAGTGATGCTATTCTAATTAATTCTTTGTGAATCTATTGATATTTAGGTACTGAAGGTTAAACAAACTTACCTTAAGTGAAGTTTGACCATAATTACTCGAGTCTCTGCATCCGAAGAGATATCCTTGAAGTATTTCGGTTATAACATGCGTCAAAATCAAAACCTATTTTGTTATTAAAGGAGAAAACCGCTTTGCTCAACAGTGGGCGGTTATGGCGAATTAAAGCTTTACTATCGATTAAAGGAGCCACCTTCTTACGTATTCTTATATGTTTTTCACCTGTTTTTAAATACCTATTGTAATGTTAACTAACCAACATGACATGTAATGTTGTAGTTTTACCTGAACAAATGATTCTATCTATCTAAGAAGACCAAGGAAATGTCACAAAACAACACAGATGGAGGGGAACACGTCCTCACGTTAAATAATGAAATTCAATAAATGCTTTATCTTAAATCAGAGTATCAGTTTCTAATCAGATCCCCCTCCTCAGGACCGCGACAAGCAAAACCGCGTCCACCTAGCGGGAACAGTCGATGAACTGAAGAAGTTCAACAGTCGCCGTCGACTAAGAGCCAACGCAAACAACGCCGCCCGCGCAGCTGCCGGTATCGACGAAAATGATGAGGAAATATCGCCTAAGAAACAAGCCCAGCTTGAGGAGGCTAACTATGCAGGTAAACACGACTCTATATCCATAGTCATAAGGTTTAGAACTGAAGAAGTTCAACAGTCGCCGTTGACTAAGAGCCAACACGGCCAACGACGGCTCCTCCGCCGCCGGTATCCACGAAAAAGATGAGATATCGCCTAAAAAACAAACCCAGCTTGAGGAGGCAAACTGTGCAGGTAAACACGACTCTATATCCATAGTCATAAGGCACAAAATTGAAGAAGTTCAACAGTCGCCGTCGACTGAGAGCCAACACGGCCCACGCCGTCTCGGAGAGCGTGAGCTCATGAGCTCATGAGGAGATATCGCCTAAGAAACAAGGCCAGCTTGAGGAAGCTAACTATGAAGGTAAAGACGATTACTACAGTTATAAGGTTTAGAAATCAAGGTCGCCGGTATCGACGAACATGATGAGATGATATCGCCCAAGAAACAAGCCCAGCTTTAGGAGAATTTACAGTTAAAAGGATCAGAATCCAATGCAAACAAAGCAAAGCTGTTTCGCATAGTCCATGCTTGAGGAGGCTAACCATGCAGGTAAAGACGAATCTTTAAACCCTTGGGAGGTTTAGACTTAGAATACAAACAAGACACAAAACACTTACGTCGAGGAATCTATACTCCGACCAAGACTTCCTCATCAGCACACTTAAGTCCTCTGCTAAACATGCCTCGCCCAAACAAGGAAAGTGGCCCACTGTGTGGCACGCTACATGCGTCGCCACACTTGCACCCGCCCTCACGGATGTCCTCGGAAGATGAGAAGCATCTTCCGAGGACATCCGTGAGGGCGGGTGCGGCGGCAGATTTGGCCGAGGATCTCAAGAGGCGCAAATATGCAGGTCTCGACAGAGCCTACACATTTGCTCCCCTTGGAGTCGAGACCCTAGGTCCGTGGGGTACCGAGGCTCTTCGGGGTTTTGAAAAAATTATCTGAGAGTCTTGTCGAAGCGACGCGTGACCCGAGAGCTGGTGAGTATCGGGCACAGCGCATCTGCATTGGCCCTACAGCCGACTGGTATCAAAAAAGTTAAAAATTGTAGTACATAATCGTCTGAACATCTCAGCCGAGGGTCTATACCTTCGCGATACATCTTTGGCCACGTCGTCACTTACCATCAGGTCCAATAAAGCCTTTTATTATTTCATTTATAATATGACTAGTTCTTACACTTATATCAATTTCCTAAAAATCTAAGTCGCCACCAGAAGGCAGAGTGCCCAGAATACTGACAGCATTGCCACGTTTTCTTTGACCGCAATAGAAGCCAGCGTTCCTAGCACCTGTGGCCTCTAAGAAGTTTAGTATATTAAAACTAAATTACATGACTTTTGTTTCAGCCGTAAACCTAATGATGGAGGCACTGGATGATGTGTCAGTGCTACAGGACGGACCGATGTACGCAGACCCCGATCTATTCACCGGCGTGCTCGACGATATACAGTTGCGGGCACTCTTAGAGGTCAGTTTTATTTTTAACACTAGCTTCTGCTCGCCGCTTAGATAAAGCGGAACCTGGGTAGAATATAGCCTATGTCACACAGCGGTAAAGTAGTTTTGTACGAGTGAAAGAATTTGACAAATCAGTCCTGTAGTTTCAGAGATTAACTACTAACTTCCTTATAAA
This sequence comes from Eupithecia subfuscata, assembly GCA_963564075.1. Taxonomy (NCBI): domain Eukaryota; kingdom Metazoa; phylum Arthropoda; class Insecta; order Lepidoptera; family Geometridae; genus Eupithecia; species Eupithecia subfuscata. Next base: position 4,830,215 of record OY751105.1, read on the forward strand.
TAAATAAATAATGCTGGACAATTCACACAGCATTATCTAGCCCCAAGCTAAGCTGAGCTTGTGTTATGGGTACTAGATAACTGATATACATAATACAATACACTACATAATAGATATTTTTTATTATGCATAGAAAAACATCCAGAACTCCCTGAACAAATGTCTGCAGATCGTACAAACATTTGTCCCGAGGCGGGAATCGAACCCGCAACCTCCTGCGTCACAGGCAGACCTTCGCCCGCCGCGCCACCGAGGTCGTCAAATATATGTATAATATCTAATTAGTACCTTAAATTCGTAGTCTTTTTAGTTTAAACGCGTTGCACGTTTCTAGAGATTTTACTCGATTAAAACATGGAGTTGCACCAATGTACCCTATTTTTGTCAATCCCTAGAAATTGCCTCTCTTTTAGAGTATCTTTACAAACAAAGCTTCCCCTGCCAGGCCAAAGCCACTATGGAAATTATCTGGCAGTGTAAGTACTCGATTTTTAATAGTATCCCGAACAAAATATCAAGAAATAGACCTATATACTATAACGAATTTTTGGTCCAAATTCAGCAACTTTGCAAGTCGATATCTGCCAACGATACTATGACCTAAACTTCATAATCAGTGATCGTTCCTACCAGGAAAACTCTCAGCCTCTATAAAATGACGAAGGTCTGGCGGTCGCAGGCTCTTAGTCCATTAATATTTCTAATAAGCAGCTGCTCTGATAATCGTTAAATTTGCCCCACCATGTAAGATGTTCTCGATTAGTAAAATAACCTACCTCTACAGGTGTTCGACCGCATAGCCTCCACCGTTGTCGTAACAAGCGGTCGCGCCCCCGCAGCGGACGCTCGCATCCGCTGCCGCCAAGCACTAGAGGCCGCCACGAGACTACGCGGGACACACAACGCGCCGCCCGCGGCTTCTCCCGCCACTTCCACCACCATACACGAGCTCAGGAGTGTGCTGTCGATGCCGCATATCAAGGTAAATCGTACACAGCACAGACTGCAGACTTGTAGAGAGACATGTGAGTCTATAGTGCCACCGAGTTGCGCGGGACACCCGCCCGTGGCCTCGCCCACCACCTCTACAACCATACCCGAGCTTAGAAATTTGCTGTCGATGTCGCATATCAAAGTAACTAGTACCTATACACTACAGACAGCAAACTTGTAGAGACAGAGTGAGAGATAGTAGTCTATAGTAGTATTATAGGGCCTCTGATGCCTGTCTCTCTGGAACTCTGGAAGCCGCTCAAGAGTGTTTTGACGATGCCGCATATCAAGGTAGTCCTTTGAAGTTAGTGTTAGAAACAGGCGCTAGAAACCGCCACCAGTCAGATATGTGCATCACCGTGACATAATTTGTCCCGCCCTTTTTCGTGCAAATATAAAACAAATGCACTACAAAACGGACGGCAAAATTTTGTCGCGGCGCGCGTCATAGGCCGGAAGTTGATATTCACCTACACTACACCAAGACCGTTTGTCTAAAAATGTCGATAAAGCTAGAATATCCGCAAAACTAGACTTTGAATGTGGTTTTTAGGCACTATTTAAGAGGACCAACGAACGACTCGATCCTGCAAAGTGAAAAAATACAGTTTAATAATTACAGAATTCATTGACAATCAGTAAGTAAGTAGCTGTAGCTATTTCATAAAAATACGGCTGATAATAAAGTCTACGCTGGACCCTCAAAATTTGAAAACGTTTTAAACTAGCGCCATCTATGAATATTACGTGGAACTGCGTTCTCCCGTTGTAATTGTAAGGCAGTTGGAGTACGATGTGTTCTAGTTCGACTTGGCTTTCTATTTAGTTCCAAAAACGGACACAAAACTTTATTTGTAACTGTTACGTACTTTTCTCGCATTTCCTTGTTTTAGTTTTAAGAATATGACTGTGCCTGGTGTATGTTTATGCTACGGAGATTGGCGATTGACGTAGGTACGGAAATTAAGAGTGATTTAGATTTTTTGCTGTGTGGTGCCGGCTTAGAATTTGCACCACCCCAACCCTTCACTGGGGCGGGCAGCAGCGCCCCCTGCAGAACAATTCTACCACCGAATTGCGATCCCCAACCCGCATGCCCATCGTGGGGATTATGGGCATAACCCCCATGAGATAAAGCCAACAAGGCGCTTATCAGGGGAAGGCCTGCGTCCAGCAATGGACCAATACAGGCTGTTGCGGTTGAGGTTAGATTTTTTGATTATGATCCTACGAGTACTAAGGCAAATCAATTAACACGCGAGGAATAAGTACATTCGGTATACGTTCCATTTTAGACATGGTACAGCGCCTCTACTTATGCAAATTAAAATAATAACATTTATCAGTCTTCTTAAATTTTAATTTATCTGGCATAAAGGATTAAAGTATTAATAATATTTAAATTCTAACATGGATTTATAGTCAATAGCTTAGGATAGTGAGTGATTTGGTGAACTTCTATCTTCTTTAATTAATAAATAAATAACACTAATATTGTCCATAATATGCTCCCAGAAACTCATTCTCTCCTACCAATTAATTTAAAATCATATTTCTCATTATTTTTCCAGATCCCTTCGATCCTGCTTCCTCAGTCCCGCTCCTTCATCCATCACGGCAGAAGACATTCATTTATTTATTTAGTTATTACGCACAAACTTTGTTTTATTTATTTAGATTGTTTTATTAAATTGTTACATCATGATTTTGTTTAGTTAACACAAAATGGCGGCGCGAGCAGCCATTTTGTTTTTTGCCTTTTGTTTTGCACGTGTAGTTTTTAACTTCAGATATTTAAGAAATTTGTAGTTATCTAGATTTACATTCATCACTCCCTGAGTTTCTCAGCCCAGCCCTGAGTTTAATCAGTCGATTGTATCGAAACGTTATCAAGACGTTTAATTTAGGTTTGGGATTCGCGTCGTTCCTTTACCGCACGCTAGAGGCGCTGTACAGTACCAAATCCCATACAAAAATGGATCGTTTCGATACTATCGAGTAACCAAACCCAAGGCTTTAGTTAATTCATCACATCAAAACCCAATATCCTATATCCAATATCACATAATAACCTACCTACTAACCTGCCTGGTACCTACTTAGGAATCCCCCCCTCATATACCTACCAACATAATATTATCTTGGATAAGAAGTCTATAAAAACCTAAACAACCAAATCCTTATACGAAAGCTACAAACAATACCCAACAAATCCCATTTATTATCTGAATTCGAAGGCAGCATCTGAATCAGTGTATATTATAGGCCTGTTTACAACACTTCATCTCTCCAAAAGTTTTATTAAACAGAACGCCTTCTGAATAAAGAATTGTTGTTGGAAGAAAAATGTGGACAAGACTCGCGGATTCACTCACGGTTTTTCGCTCTTCTGCGTACATTCCCATAAGGTGTTTCCTTCCCTCTCAAAAATGTTGTATGTGTTTGATAAATAGTCATAATTGAATATTACGTTTTATTAAGTAGGTACTTAATAGGAAATTAGATTTCAACGACATCAAGTTTGTATAACACATGTAGCTACGGTGGACTAAATGAAATGAAATAAAACGGTTACTTGCTAAATCCATAAATCAAAGACTTCGGGATAGCAGTAAAGCACTCGGGTATAATTAAGTTTCCTATTATTGAATCACGTTTGCTAATTTAACTAATAAGTAGTTGCAGAGTTTTACGACTGTTGATATTCTATTGATTAGTTATTTTATCCAGCATGGCCAAGAGTACAATTTATAAAATACTTATAATCGATTTACAGAGTCATAACATTTTTTCTCCGATTGCAGGAAAACATTGCGTTAAAAGTTAAAAGACGCATATTTTTTGGGAAGAGCGAACTTTGAGATAGTTCCGAATAACTTCTATGTAACTTAGAGGCTGAATTCTACAGCATTATGGTCTATCTGGCCACTCTTTTAAGGCGAATAGTAGGGTGGATAGTGGCGCCACTACATATTTAATTTTATAATTACGTTATACAAAGGAATTATCAAAAAATCGGACCGCGCGTAGACGATATCTATCATAAGCTTTTTTTAAATGTATCTTTAATAGTTTTGTACTGTATTATTTTGGCAGATACTTGTCCAAACTATTAGCTTTCATTTGATACCCCATTTGACTTTGTAGGTCTCTTTTAAAATTTCGACATCTCGATTTGTATGGAAAATTTTCAATTTCATTTTTCATTTTTTTTCGTTTTTTTTTCTTAAAATCTGTACAGGCGCACGAATTGTCTTATTATTTTAAATTTCAAGTTGATCGCTGCTGTAGTTGCTGAGTTATTAAGGAGGGAAAAAAGGACAGACAAAGCGAGACCATAAGGGTTTAATAATAAAAAGAATAGGGAAAAATTAACAAAAACCTTAAGGGGTCCGGGGTAATCTAGTATATGCAATACTCCTCTGGCCTCTGGTAGGTTCTATTGCTGAATTGGAACTGTAGTTGGCGTTGGAGCAGTCGATATTTACGCGGTGAACGCTACGGCAAGCATTATGTCTAATAATAATAATAATAATAAAGAGAACGCAGAAGATATTGAAGAGAGAACGCAGAAGATATTGAAGAGATGGTATATGAGGAGGTGTCAGTTAATCATGAACTCTTGTTAGAAAAACTAAAGGTGGCTTAGTAGGAAATAGTTTTAAATTAATCGAATCTTTTTTAAGAAACCGACAGCAGATAGTAGAAGTCAAAGTAAAAGGAAAACGGGTCAGATCAGCTCCCAGATGCTCTACCATAGGTGTTCCTCAAGGATCCGCACTGGGAAATACCCTGTTTTTGGCGTTTTTAAATGATAGTCCATTTAAATATCAAAGGGGAAATTATTCAGTATGCTGACGACACAACTGTGATCTTAGCAGCAGAAAACAACAAAGTTCTTTTGAGTGAAATAAAGTGAAAAAAAAGTGAAAGAACACTATAGCTAAATTAAGTGGTTGGTTTAAAATGAATGGCTTAAAACTTAATGAAAATAAAACTGACATAATATTTTTCTCAACGACTGTACAAACTGTAAACATAATACCAATACCCTTAAAAGACAGGAACACCATAATAAGTTCTAAGTTAGTAAAAATGTTAGGTTTTGAATTAGATCCATTGCTATCTTGGAAGCAGCATATAGACTCAACGTGTAAAAAAATGGCGAGAGGAATTTACGCACTTAAACAACTTAGACCTATTACTTCACCCACATCTCTTAAAGATATATATTATGCATACATTCACTCGATCATGTCATATGGCATTATTTTATTCGGGAGCTCAACAGACCATGAAAGAGTACATAAACTGCAAAAGCGTGCCATACGAGTGTTATTAAAAGCTAAATACAGAGAATCATGTCGGATTCATTTTAAAAAACTTCGCATATTAACATCAGTAGCAGTCTACATAATGGAGGTCATAAAGTATGTCAGACTACATTTTAGTGAATATACTGTAAGAGGGGGTAGTAATAAACGCACTGCACGAAATAAAATAATGCTAGAGCCGATTCAGCACCGACTTAATATGCTAAAACAGCTCCCTAAAATAATGGGCCAAAAACTTTACAATAACCTCCCTCTAAAGTTGAAATTAATTACAAATGAAAATAGGTTAAATAATGTATTAAGAAATCTTCTACTTGACAAAATGCTATATAGCATCAAGGAGTTTTTAGAAAATGATTATAGTCGGTTTAATGTTAAATCTCCTAAATTACCTGACATCCTCGTTGAATCACCTACCTCTAAGTGATAGATTCACAAGAAACTTAGTTTAAAGCATATTATATTGTACATTTACCTTAACCATTGCCCCTCTACAGCAAAATTGTATTTAGTGTACTTTGGACGAGTCATAGCCTCATCATTTAATTTACACAACAATAATTTGTATATTTTTTATTTGTATGATGTATGACAATAAAGAAATCTGAATCTGAATCTAGCGCTTGTCCAAGTCTCACACAAACCGATTATACACACAGACACAATCAAGTAGTTCATATTGTGCACCAAAAGCTTGCTATGAAACATCACCTAATTCCTGGAAAACTTTTGCCCTATTACCAATATGTACCTAAACCTGTGTTGGAGAGTGACGACTTCAGGGTGTACTTTGATAGAGCCATACTCACGGACAAAACTGTACATAACAATAGACCGGATATACTTAACACTAATTGATAAATCCAATAAAACTACATATTTAATAGATATTGCAATACCAAATACACATAACATTCAAAAAACTGTAACTGAAAAAATACATAAATATACTGAACTTAAAGAAGAAATAATTAGAATGTGGAAAATGAACAAAGTATACATAGTGCCGCTGGTACTGTCCAGTACTGGAGTTATTCCTAAAAACCTCGCTCACTACCTGAATGTTCTAGGACTTCAACAAAATATTTTCATAACGATGCAGAAAGCTGCAATACTTAATACTCATAACGATGCAGAAAGCTGCAATACTTAATACTTGTAGAACAGTTCGAAAATTCTTGCAGGACGACTAAAATGCAACACAATTATAAAGTGATACTCACTTGGCTTAGGCCCGTGAGCTTCATAAATCACCGGAATATTCCGAGAAAAACAGACTTGTAAAAAATAATAACAATAATAAGCAAACAACACAACTGGAAAGCACCAGGATCCGATCACATACACAGCTATTGGTATAAGAAACTGTCTTTCATTCAACCATTTCCTTATAATCATATCAATAGCTTCATAAAAGACCCCGATACAGTGCCTAACTTCATCACATCAGGTGTGACTCATATGATTCTTAAAGAACCAACAGATACTGCGAACCCTGCTAAATACAGGCCGATCACCTGTTTACAAACCATCTATAAAATCCTAACATCTTGCATGACCAACCTTATATACAAGCACATAACTGATAACAACATTCTAACGGAACAACAGAAGGGATGCAGGAAATTTAGCCAGGGGTGCAAGGAACAACTAACGATAGACGCCATCGTTTTAAACAATGTGCAAAAAAAGAAAGAAGATCTTTATACAGTCTACATAGATTATAAAAAAGCGTTCGATTCCGTCCCACACACATGGCTCATAAAAATCCTTAATATTTATAAAATAAACCCGGAACTCGTAACATTTTTAGAAAGATCTATGTCTAGATGGACTACTAGGCTACACGCACAAACGTCATACGCTACAATAGAAACAGAGCCTATAAAAATACGGAGAGGCATTTTCCAAGGAGATTCACTTAGTCCCCTATGGTTTTGCCTAGCATTAAACCCACTTTCCAACGCTCTCAATTCAACAAACATCGGTTACCCACTTGTAAGTGAAGGATCTAAAGATATCTCTGGGTGTAACATAAATCACTTGATGTACATGGATGACATAAAGATATATGCTTCTTCCCAATCCGACCTAGAACACCTAATAAAAATGACGGAACAGTTTTTTCAAGATATTGCAATGGACTTTGGTATCGACAAATGTAAGATCAACTCGACAAAGGCTGGCACCACCCATAAGCATGCATATATTTTGGAAACTGGTGAAACTATAGACCCTTTATCAGAAAGTGACACTTACAAATATTTAGGATATCAACAGGCTAAACAAATCCAATCCACCGTTATCAAATCCAAACTTATCACGAATTTCAAACATAGGCTGAACTCCATTTTAAACTCACAACTTTACTCTAAAAACTCTACTAAAGCAATAAACTCATATGTCAAATAAACTATTTCATTTCATTTCATTTCATATATTATATGCATTCCAATCCTTACCTACTCCTTTGGATTCATAAAGTGGACCAAAACAGAACTTAAAAATCTTCAACGCATTGTTAATGTTTCTATGACAAAGCATAGAAAACACCACCCGCGTGCTTGTGTGCAAAGGCAGTGCTACCGCGATCGGAAGGAGGAAGAGGAATTGTGGATATAGAAAACTTGCATAACAAACAAATAGTCACTCTTAGGTCGTACTTCCACGCAAAATCCGAAACATCTCCCTTGCATAATTCAATTACTAGTTTGGACAGAAAATTAACGCCCCTTAATTTAAAAGACTGTAATAAGCAATTTAACGAAAACTTAACTGAAAAATCGACCTTAATAGCAGAATGGACCCGGAAGTCTCTACATGGAAGGCACTACCACGACTTAAGCCAACCCACCGTCGACAAACAGGCGTCGAACGAATGGCTTAGTCGAGGTGAACTCTTTCCCGAGACAGAAGGGTTCATGATCGCGATACAGGACCAGGTGATTGAGACGCGCAACTATCAAAAACACATTATGAAGCTACGTAACTTAACAACCGATATGTGCCGACGATGTAACAGCAGCTCGGAAACAATACAGCACATCACCGGAGCCTGTAAGGTCCGATCTAATCGCCAAACAGACTACAAGTTTAGGCACGACCAAGTAGCCAATATTGTCCACCAAAACTTAGCTATAAAATTCAAACTTATAGATACAACTGCCAAACCAACACCCTATTATAAGTATGTACCAGAAGCTGTTGTGGAAAACGCCACACACAAACTTTACTTTGATAGAGCCATCCTTACCGACCGTACTACACACTTTAATAGACCAGACCTGACCCTCTTGATAAAACCAACAACACGGCTCTCCTCATTGACATCGCTATACCGAACACCCATAACTTGCAGAACACCATGGCAGAGAAGCTTTCTAAATACGTAGATCTCAAAAACGAAATCACTCGCATGTGGCGCCTGCAAAAGGTATCTATAGTTCCAATAGTTCTATCCTCAACTGGGGTTATTCCGAAACAGCTTTTCCAATCCATTGATTGTTTAGACCTACCTAGAAATACTTACATACTTATGCAAAAGGCTGTCATTTTTAAACACCTGTAGGATCGTCAGGAAATTCCTGCAAAATGAGTTTCCAAGTTAAGTTTCTCCCTCTGAAGTGCACTTGGCTTAGGCCCGTGCACTTTAGATTTTACCGGTTTTAAACCGAGAAGATTAGATCTTACCCAATGATAATAATAATAATAATAATAATGATGATGATGATGATGATGATGATGAAGAAGAAGAAGAAGAAGAAGAAGAGAAGAAGAAGAAGAAGAAGAAAAGAAGAAGAAGAAAGAAGAAGAAGAAGAAGAAGGAAGAAGAAGAAGAAGAAGAAGAAGAAGAAGAAGAAGAAGAAGAAGAAGAAGAAGAAGAAGAAGAAGAAGAAGAAGAAGAAGAAGAAGAAGAAGAAGAAGAAGAAGAAGAAGAAGAAGAAGAAGAAGAAGAAGAAGAAGAAGAAGAGAAGAGAAAGAAGAAGAAGAAGAAGAAGAAGAAGAAGAAGAAGAAGAAGAGAAGAAGAAGAAGAAGAAGAAGAAGAAGAAGAAGAAGAAGAAGAAGAAGAAGAAGAAGAAGAAGAAGAAGAAGAAGAAGAAGAAGAAGAAGAAGAAGAAGAAGAAGAAAGAAGAAGAAGAAGAAGAGAAGAAGAAGAAGAAGAAGAAGAAGAAGAGAAGAAGAAGAAGAAGAAGAAGAAGAAGAAGAAAGAAGAAGAAGAAGAAGAAGAAAGAAGAAGAAGAAGAAGAAGAAGAAGAAGAAGAAGAAGAAGAAGAAAGAAGAAGAAGAAGAAGAAGAGAAGAAGAAGAAGAAGAAGAAAGAAAGAAGAAGAAGAAGAAGAAGAAGAAGAAGAAGAAGAAGAAAGAAGAGAAGAAGAAGAAGAGAAGAAGAAGAAAGAAGAAGGAAGAAGATAGAAGAAGAAGAAGAAGAAGAAGAAGAAGAAGAAGAAGAAGAAGAAGAAGAAGAAGAAGAAGATCAATAGGTACCTTTGTCAATACCTAACAGGGCGCACACGCTACTAGGAATGGACCCTACGATCCATAATGCTAGTGTTTTTGTACTAACCTATCATTATCAGAGTAATGAGTAAATATAATATGGTTACCCAGAGACTTCAAAATTCCTTGTGTGTTGGTACCCGTTACATAATTATTGCGTGACCTTAAAAAGGCGCTTTGTTCTGTAACAAAGCACTAAAAAACCCTCTATTCCAACTTACAATCAGTTGTTTTTGCTTTGTGATGCAAGCACTAGGTTGTTTTGTCATCGCAATAACGACAATGGGCGGACCAGACCAGTTGTACCTAAGCACTCAGTATGCTGGAATAATGATTCCATTCAGTAGGTTAGGAAGCCTCTACTAGGTACGAGATTTCCTTACTGTAGGTACCTACTTAAACGTATGTATGTAAAATCGTGGCTACCGGCGTCCACATCATAAATCTTACCTACAACATGGTCACTCTCGCGTTTCGGAAAATTTGGAATAGGTATTATGCCGGCGCCTCACATGGGCTATGTTGGCTCCAAGTTATACTGTTGGATCCAACACACCAATGTGAGGATCGATCTTGGAACATTATTGGATAAAAGCGGAACATTGCGTCCAATAGCCAATGTCAACCCGACTTGTGTCGGTTTTTTGTACAAGTTCAAAGGCGAGGGGAGTGAAGTTTGTAGGCGGGGGGGCAGCTTAGGTCCAACGTCAGTTCTCGATCCACACATTGGTTGCATCAGTACGCGCTCTACGACATGACTTGCTAGCAATAAATTTGATGAATAAATGATACCTGCTCGAACGTCCAGCCTTCCAATGTTCTTGGCATGAGTGTTTGCCCAATTATATTGGAGCCCATATGAGGCCGCAATCTTGGTTGCAATTATTGGCCATTCTATTTGTAGCCAGCGTTGGAACCAAGTCATAAGCCCATGTGAGGCGCCACCATTAGGTATGAGAGTTTTGTTACTGACTTCGAAAAGTACCTAACTACCCACATAAAACTTAGGCTAACTAAGATAGGTACCTACTCAATATCTACATAATACCTTGATACATTTGATATTGAACAAGATAAGCATGTTCGATTATGCTAATTATTTGAGGGTAGTTTACACCGCCAAGCGTTCGTGAAACTACGGAAGACTCGACAAAACCGATTCGCGCCGGTGAGTGGTGACGTTCTTCTCTCGGTTGAATAATTTGGAATCATATAATTGGCTGTCATTGTCCAGATAGACGTTCCATCAATAAAATGTGAAATCTAGTGCTCTTGAGTGTTGTCCATGCTGACTATTCATGGTAGGGGTAGATACAGGTAGGTATACGGAATCGCGTAATTACCTACAGGCTAACATATCGTCGACTGCACTTTAAAAGATAAATCTCGGGTTAGTTATAGCTCTAATTAATGCTTTGTTTGAATTACCTACCTGCCTTTGTTGTAGAGTGAATGTAAATAGAAGTCAGACTGGGTAATATGTTACTAAACATACTACCTAGGTACCTACCTATGTTTATTTTACAGTCAGTGACCTTTTGCCGTTGTCAACGATAATTCAAAAACTTCTGTTTTTAATTTTTTTATCGTTGACATTTGTTTGTACTTACCTCCCTACCTAAATTTTCCTAAGGCTTTAGTCTCTTGAACCTATGTTCACCCTATGGTTCCCAGATCAAAAAATCGAAATTCCGGAGAAAATGCCGAACATTCGATGAGATTTCCTGACTTTCTTATGAATTTAATATTAATGTTGATAAACATCGTGTTTACGAATAAACGAAGCAAATTTTCAAATTTCTCTCGCGCGCGCGCGGACTTTGTCACTGTGAATATTTTTTTATGTTATATTTCACTATTTACTTTAATTGTAGAAATTCCGGACGGTTTAGAATTCCCCCCGCATTAAAAAGTTTGCCAGGAAGACACAGCCCCCGTTATCGATTTGTATAATATATCAATCGTTATGTAGGTATATCAGTTATCTAGTACCCACCCATAACACAAGCTCTGCGTAGCTTGGGGCTAGTTAACGCTGTGTGGATTGTCCAGCATTTGTTTAGTTATTATTTATTTATTTGTAGGTACAATTTTACAAATAATTATGTGTTGTCGAAACTGTACCACCTCAGATCGCGTTTGACAGAAGTCTAACGTATTGTCATCGCCATGCCTTATCATATTTGCACATAAGTAGACAAAGGCAAGAACAAGAACGTAACGTACGTGTTTATGACGAGGACCAAACAAAAACACAGAAACTTACTTTGCTCGTATGTAAAACTTCGTCAAGAAACGAGAGCGAATTCTAGGATGTAACTCTGGAATTCTGGATACCGTCAGCATGAAAATGTTAGTCACAATGCCCGTGGCTCGGAAACTCGGAAGTTTAGAACCCATCTTAAATCCCTCTGTACTGTACTGTACTATCGCTCCTATCAAAGCAAGGTAACAGTAAACAAGACCCGTCAAGTGCGAGTGTAACTCGCGCGCCGAGGGTTTCGAACGTTTGAGAACAAGTAGGTATGTACTAAAGGTACCGGGTGGTACCGGTTAGAAACTCCGAAATTTAATGAAGACCTAAAACTAGTAGGTACCAACCTACATTTCAGATGGATCTCTCTGCATGCTTCGGTGATAGGGTGTAGCGGTAAATTTTTCGACTTTTTTCAAGATATTTCGAAAAGTATTGAACCAGCAGAAATTTCAAAAACTGTTTTGAAAGGTACAAACCGATACCTTTCATATGATACCCCACTCATTGGGGTAACCCCCCTTTTTGAAAATTATCCCCCCTCTTTTTGACCATTTTTCAAAAAGGGTTCATTTTACAGACTTTTCTATATTTTTCCTGTAAAATATAGATCTATATCTACAAACGCTCTATACATTTTGAATGGATCGCTCTGCAAACTTCGGAGATAGAGGGGGGGGAACGGGTAAAATTTCGACTTTTTTCAATATATTTCAAAAAGTATGTAATCTACAGAAATTTGAAAAACGGTTTTAAAATGTACAAATCAATACCTTTCATATGACACCCCACTCAGTGGGGTAGCCCCCCCTTTTGAAAATTATCCCCCCCTTTTTTGACCATTTTTCAAAAAGTGTTCGTTTTTCAGACTTCTCTATATTTTTCCTGTAAAATATAGATTTATATCTACAAACGCTCCATACATTTTGAGTAGATCGCTCTGCAAACTTCGGAGATAAGGGGGGGGGAATGGGTATTTTTTCGACTATTTTCAAAATATTTCAAAAAGTATGAAACCTACTGAAATTTTAAAAACTGTTTTGAAATGCACAAACCAATACCTTTCATATGATACCCCACTCGGTGGGGTAGCCCCCCCTTTTGAAAATTATCCCCCCCTTTTTTGACTATTTTTCAAAAAGTGTTCGTTTTTCAGACTTTTCTATATTTTTCCTGTAAAATATAGATCTATATCTACAAACGTTCCATACATTTTAAATGGATCGCTCTACAAACTTCGGAGATAGGGGGGGGGGAGCGGGTATTTTTTCGACTATTTTCAAAATATTTCAAAAAGTATGAAACCAACAGAAATTTCAAAAACTGTTTTGAAATGTACAAACCGATACCTTTCATATGATACCCAATTCATTGGGGTAACCCCCCTTTTTGAAAATTATCCCCCCTCTTTTTGACCATTTTTCAAAAACGGTTTATTTTACAGACTTCTCTATATTTTTCCTGTAAAATATAGATCTATATCTACAAACGTTCCATACATTTTAAATGGATCGCTCTGCAAACTTCGGAGATAGGGGGGGGGGAATGGGTATTTTTTCGACTATTTTCAAAATATTTCAAAAAGTATGAAACCTACAGAAATTTCAAAAACTATTTTGAAATGTACAAACTAATACCTTTCATTTGATACCCCACTTGACTCTGTGGGTCTCTTTTAAAATTTTGACATCTCAATTTGTATGGAAAATGTTCATTTTCAATTTTCATTTATTTTCATATTTTTTTCTTAAAATCTGTACAGGCGCACGAAATGTATTATTATTTTAAATTTCAAGTTGATAGCTGCTGTAGTTGCTGAGTTATTAAGGAGGGAAAAAAGGACAGACAAAGCGAGACCATAAGGGTTTCGAAACCGATCTTCGAAACCCTAAAAGCAGCTTAGAACACAAAACACCTGTGTAGAAGTGTTTTTTTCCATTTTTGAATTATGCTGAATAGAGTTTCGTTTGACTACCTACATCTCGCCTGGCAGGAAGCGATGCTAAGGCCTATTGTAGGCACGACCGCCTAGAAAGATACTCGTAGATAGGTACTTAATACTATTATTCATCGCCTTATAAAACAGATTGTAAGTACTTAATTTTACACAACCATAGAGCAGCAATAGAATTGGCGGTCATGAGATGATAATTCGACTCTTCTCTTCAACAAATTTAATCATTTGATGAACAAAAGACCATTGCAAGATCATACTATCTTAAAACCGTCATTCATTATGCTGTCTGTACCTAGCACACACGAGCGTGTAGAGTAGATAACTGCTGACAACTCTGCAAGACAACTCTGATTTTTGCTATGGGCGATATTTTCTGTCGCATTTAGGTTCCTTGAGAATATCAATGATGTACCTAAGTGCGAAAGACTCCAGGCAGATGCTGGATGCGGCAAGCTGAAGACAGGGCGCTATGGCGCTCATTAGGGGAGGCCTAATGATGATGTAGATAGTTTTTTTATTAAAGGACTTTCTCTATTACGTAGCGAAATAATGATCCAGGTACGTCTCGTTTTAAATCATTTTGCTCTATTTATTTATCTTCATAAATGTTGATTTTCCATGTTTGATTATATTTTTTTTTTGCAATAGATAGGTAGTAGATACAGCGTCGCTGGGGACTAGAAGTGCATAGTTACATAGTTAGGGAAGGTAATTCCACTTGATCTGGCGACTTTCACCTCTCTTCGTCATAAGGTTTTGTTTCATATCGGATCAAGCGAAATACAATAAGGTGCACGCACACATAAAGCAAACTCAAACTCATTCCAACAAAGGTACAAAAACTGTTCTCGAAAAAAATTCAAGCCATATTTTATATGGAAATCCCACGTTTGCGTTTCGCTTTCAACAGAATTTAGAATTCGTCATATTTGTACTTTGAGTTAGGTTCTACCTCATTTTACCGTATTGTTCCTTGCCGGGAAAGCTTTTTGCTTTTTGCTGACGAAGCAATTGTTCGCAAATGCAGAATTCACGACAATTCAATTTACGATGGAACTTGTTGTTTGTTGGGACTTTACACACAATTTGGACTCGAATTCTACATGTTTGGTTCAGGTAACCTACTCGCAATACCTACTGCGAGGAAGAGGAGGAGGCAGGTTACCTACTCCCAGTGGGTGAACCAACGTACTACAGTTGTATTCATTGTTTGCTAACCTCACCTATTACTTTTGAAGTCAATTTCTATGAATGCAGAACTATTTTAAAACTAGAATCTTTTGGTAAAATGAAGATCAAGTCGTTTAATATAAAAATCTTTAATATTAAAAAACCAAAACGGATGTAATTACGAAACCTGAAACCTGCCAGAGGTCAGCTAACGCTTAACGCCACTGTCTAGGTACTTTTGCCTACTAGAGCTCACTTTACCTACTCATGCACACACACATTCTTTTTGATTTTCACGTGTTTAATTTAATTTATGTTTTCTTTTAATTTTGTCCCATTTATGTGAGTTAGGCCGCTACTCACGCGTCTCATTGTGGCCTCCACGGAAGACCAACGCTATGGCAGGATGCATCTGCTGAGTGTTGACTATTTTTGTTACCTATATCTTGTTACTTTTATATTAACCTTATCTTTTGTATGTGCTATGTATGTATTGGTTACAAAATAAACGTATTTTTACTTTTACTTCCTTCACAGCAGCCCTGCCCTAATCACTGCCTCCTAGCAGTGGATAAAATTTGGATTCATTGCTTATGTTATAAAGTACCTAAATTTTCTTAAGTTTATGCCATCTGCCACGGTTCTATGCGAACGGTACCTACTGCGCTTTACTCTACTTCTTCTGCTAGGCAGTAAATTACCATCAAAACTTTTCAACGCCCGCCAAAAAAAAGTAAACAAAAAAGTTTTCAAACAAGCCACCCTAATTAACAAGCAGGGAACATGATAAAAATACTCAAAGTTCTCAACTACGGCACTGACAGGCATAATTCACTAGAATTAATCTCAACTATTTATTATTCTGCTATGCTCACCAACTCACTAGAAGTCTAAACTTTTATCGGGAACTTTGTGAAAAAAGTGCGACGTTTCCACTGCACTCTTGTGGATATTATAGACTAGGAGCTCTGTGTTTTCCAATCATTATAATATGCACTTAGCATTCGGCCGTGTCCAAATACATCTTAGTATCTTCCACTTCTTCGTACTAGTATAGTATTATAATATCTGTTGTGATAGGTTCCCTTGTAACACATTTACAACAACAATATTATTGGGGCAATGCCGCAGCGTCTTGCGGACGCGATTGGTATTATTGTGGTATGATTATTGATCAGTTGAGCTATCTGTAGATAGTTTGCAATAGTCTGTAGTTATCTCAATTGTTTCTAGTAAATACTAGTTCTAATTTGTTTCTACTCATTAATTGTAATTTTTCTCTGACAATATTATTCATAGAGACTCTGGGTAGAGAACGCTCTAGTCACTAGAGCGTTCTCTGCCTAAAGTCTTTAAGCACTAGAGTCTAGTGCTTTCTAGCTTTGGTGTAGATTTGAAAACACAAGATCTTGATCTTGTGTCTTCAAATCTACACCAAAGCTAGACATCACACCACATCCCACATTGTGATGTGGGATGTGGTGTGATGTCTAGCTTTGGTATATCTCATTAGGTCACATCACATCCCAAGGGATGTGTCCCTTGGGATGTGATGTGACCTAATGAGATATACCTACTAAAAGTACCTGAGTGTTTTAGAACAGCCTTTGTTTATTGATATCATCACTATCCGACACAAAAAAGAAAATACTCGGGTAAAACTGGGTGAATAGTGACTAAGAGTGAATAGAAATGGACGAAATACTGCAGCAAGACATCCTTTCAGGGGTCAGATCGACTGACACAGAAAGTGAACAGTCACGAACTAAGGATACTTCCACTGCTACCAGCCAGGTTATGTCTTGCTCCAGTATTTTGTCCATTTCTATTCACCCTGGAGTCTCTACCCACCCCGTTTCACAGTAATTAGTTAGGCTCTACCTTCCGCTGCTGTTATTGTAAATTTTAAGACATTGCACGCCTAATAGGGCATAATACATTGTGCCATTACATTATTATAACAACTTTTATAACATGTATTTCATGCAATAAATAAATTTGATTCCCATGAGATAAATGATGAGGCTATTCGTCGTCGTCTCTCAATCTAACATTTTTCGCAAAATTAGCGCATAATCCCTTGTGGTCATTAATCACGTTAACGAGCATGCGGTGCTTTGAATCAGCTGGACTTGATCAGAAACGCTGCATTTTCATTTAATTTCAGCAAACCTTTTTGAGGACTTGAAATTATGTTTACATTCTCAGAACAGGAAACACGGTACTCTACCTACCTGCTGTCTATCTGTCTGTAGGCATATTGTGTTAAGTACTGATGTCGGAGGGTATCAGATTTTCAGTTGTGCTAAAGCTAAAAGTGTGACGGTCGCTTAACTTTACGTAGGTTGCTGTAGGTCTTACAATCATACAAAAGGTACCTTTTGTATGATTGTAGGACCTACCTACTGGCGAAATAAAAATAGGTTCTACTTCATTGGCTGGTTGTCTTAGAATGTTGACAGTCATTAAGTAACTTTAAGCGCCTAACAGCTGCTGGTCTTTTAGCAATGTTTGAATGGCATAGAGCCAGTGTCATTTAGCAAGGATCTCTCGTTGACCGATCATGTTCCTATGGAAAAGTTTATTTTGAAACTCATAAAATACTAAATTATTGCATATCGGATGTTGCTGGGGCTGCCGCGGTTCTGCAGCGCGTCTGGCATGTTCGCCGAGGCGCGCACATATGGGTTCGCCGCCTGCATGAGGAAAGAAGTAGCCTCACTGCTGAGCAGAGTCCGTGGGAGCACCAACAACATCCTGCGAATGATAGCGGACAAGATGGATCGCACGCTATAGAGACACTGCATTGCTGTACTTACCAAATAATTAAGTACCTCTACCTACCATAAATTTAATCTAACATAGACTTAAGACTTAGATATAGATTAACCCGAATATGGATCTTGTGTTGTCCGAAATAAACGATTATTATTATTATTATTGCATGCTTACTTAAAACTACAATTTTGACAAGGTAGGTACTTGATAGTATGCAAAAGAGAATGCAACAATTATATAACAACTACCAAAGATACCTTCATCTACACACTAGGATTCCCTGTGTCGCGCAGTGCAATATATTTCCTATTTAGTAGGTACTTAGTAGAAGACTTCGTAAAGTCATATTAGTCGGCCAATATTTTTCTATGGTATTATTTTTGTAACTCGTGCGTCACTTGACTTCGTATCGCATTCCCGCTCTAAGGGAAGGTTGCGGGTTCGATTCCCGCTGAAGTCGATTTTTTTGGGATTTTATTTAATTTTCTTAGAAATTACCCCGAGTGTGAGGGCTGACGCAATATAAAAACAAAAACCTTAAGACCAATTCATATTAGGACTAGCTGACCAATTTAGTAATAAATAAGACGAATTGAGATAAGATTGGAAAAGTTTCCGTGACAGTTCTATTTCAAGCGATGATGGATTGTGTCGTTTTGAAGATTTTTCGAAAGGTTTCTTTGAAGAAAGTTTAAATTAAATTCTTTTCTATTTCAACTCTTACAAAGATCTTAGAAAAACAAAAAATAGACGCGTCGACTTGAGAACCTCCTATTTTAGGTTGTTTAATACTTTGAGTGCCCATGTTGCGCGTCTTTTCGGGTCCAACCTCTGAGGTGCGCTCAGAGGTTGGGCAGTGAATGTTTGTTACAGTACTTACAGTAGCAGCACAGATAATTCCTTAGTGTAGCGAGGCTGCCCAGCCTTAAAACGTCCAGTGCCACTGGCTCGCCCTGCGTGTAATTTTTATTCCAGTGCCGGTGACGCACCTGGTGTGTCCACCGTGAGATGTACGCGGCATCTGGGAGGACAATTAAAATCGTGGTAGCATTGAACGTGTTAAATAACATAACTTCCTCATGTACCTTCCCACTCATGTATTTTATCACTGTATCTACTGTGTCATTCTTTGTTACCGGTGCTGGTAATATCTAGAACCAGAGAAGAGTAAAAAAATAACTTGAGAGGTGTCAAGGGACACCCTGATGGAACGTAGTTCCTTTCGATTAGTTAGTGGAGGAATTGTAATAGAATTTTACACAAGACACCACACTGTTCAATGTGAAATATAAAGACGAAACGAAAATAACTGGCTTGCTTTCTATAAGAGAGAGAGACAGACAGAGAAACACGCGCACGCCGCACGGCTTACAACTATAGCAAAAAGTGTCGTCACAACTTTTCGTATGAATTTTTCCGTCTAGCGCCCTTTCACAACGCGCGATAAGGAACTTCGTTCCAAAAAGTGTGTCCTTGTCTTAAAGCTACTTTCATTAACATAACAAGCAAGTCTTTAAAAGACAAACTTGCATTATGCAAACTGACTTTCTAGCAATAACTTTTGATGAAAGCTCCATCGTCGTTGGCAACCCGTTGGTAACCCGTTGGCAAGCACAGCCTTATAAATGCAGCGTCTGACAGACAATCAAGATGTCTTATGTAATGTCCATAGATCAGGGTCTCTCGGCAGTCTTCCCAAACTAATGAGTTGCTGAGATGAATAGCAAGTACCTAGCTAGACCCGGGTTGTACCTAATTTTCTCGTGTTAAGTTGAAGATAAAGTAAGTGGCTTGTCGTCGCTGCAACCGCATTAAGCGGTGTTATAAGAACCAATAGCGACAAGTAGGTATTCGAGATTCCATTTTGTTTTGTTTTGTGGACTGATTTGGATGATTCTTTCGCTGGGAGGATGATCCAGAAAATTTTATTCGCCAGAATTGAACATAATTATCCCGCAAAACTTAAAACACAGTAATAAACATATTAAAAAATTTAAGGGTGGCTTTTATTTAATTTAAAACAATCAAATCATGTGAACGTAAATTCTATGTAGCTTTTTTGAAAATCCAAATTTAATTTTTCTAATCCGGATTTACCCACTGATCGTTATAGGTCACCGTTCGCTTTTACCAGCCTCTGTCTCTCAAACCAAATTCAAAGACAAGTCAAAATCATCTTGAAAGTCAGGTGACAGGTGCCAAGCAAATTCAATATCACCCGATGATACGTATATTCTTCCAGTCGCTTTCGATAAAACTATCAGTCATTTCACTTCACACACTTGGAGCAAATCTAGCATGAGTAGGTATACCTACCTAAATAATGGCGGCGCGGCGTTGTTTGCGACGAGATCGCTAACTAGATTCCCTATGATAAATGCACAGGGAGACAGCACAGAGACTACTATAGGAATAAAGGCTGATTAGTTGCACCGCGTGGGTACTCAGGGCTGGTTTGGGGCAAAGCGCAAGGCCAGTGCTTGTTATTACAACTTGAAGATTGTTTTTTCATACAATTGTCCGCGCTGACGTCACAAATCCAGGCCTCCAGTATCCGAAAAACAAAAAGAGATCGCGCCAGCTTTTAAAAAAATATCTGTACCACTAAAGTTGACAAAACACCAAGCACATTCAGGGAACTATTGAAAGCACTCGTATAATATCAAAGTCTGAATCCGTTGTCCAATTTTCTGAAATTTGGAACTCTTGCGTAGCTGTGCGCATGATTTAAATCGTATTTGGGTGAAATTTTCTGAACATAAATAATAACTACTTTTTGCTCGATTTTGTTCGGAAACTTCGACATACTAACGTTGATGAGATTAGAATTGGAATTGTTTTCAAAATTGAAACACCCAGTTGACATCGTGAGCTTTGAATAAGTATCTATAAAGGTATTTAGTTAGGTATCGCTGAGCAAAATGATGAAAAGCCTCGAAAAGCCTTCCTCCGTAGTCAAACTATTTAGTTAAATTGTTTTGTTTTTAGCTACATCGCACATCTTTCCTCATGGTTAAACTAGTCCTATGATCCTCCTGTATCAAGGTGATGTAAAAAATGCGTGCCATCGGTACCTAGTTCTCCACCGCGTGAAAAATGCCCCTGTTTTTGCCCTGAATACGACCCCTGCCAAACAATGTGAACTGGGTCGCAGCAAATTCAATTTTTAAACCTAACCACCTGTGCTGTGCGGTTCATAGAGTTTAACTAAATCCTGCAGTGATTGTTTAACTCGGTTTAGTACTCGAGCCGTGAAGTTGGCCGGCGTGAGACTTTTATTATTGAACTGGGATTAGCCTGTACCCAGTTTAGTAAGTAATTTGTATCTCTGTTTTATTTGCATTTATTTTGCGCTAATCTCTACTGTGATTTATACTTATTGTTATATTCGACTCATTCCTGAATAGAATAGAAAATCATTTGTTGTTTTTCCTACCCTACCTACCTACAAATATTAAAAACTGTTTACTATGCTTGAGTAGAGTCCAAACTGAGATACAGTATACGTTTTTGGGGTAATAGCTAAAAAGCTAGAAATTCTTACCGTGCTTATACATATTACCTAGTTGTTCTGTTGGACATTGTACGAAACCGTCTCAAATACGAAAGTGCAGAGAAGAGAACGAAAAGACTCATGACACGAAGAAAAGACAGAGCTCGAGGTATATCCGAGGCTTAATGTAGCAAAGCATGGCAGTAGCTATCAGGCAGTAAAATTATTTAATGTTCTTTCTACTGAAATGAAAGCAATTGACGATCCAAACATTTTCAAGAATAATTTAAGAAAACTTTTGCTGATGGGGTGTTTTTACACAGTTGACGAGTTTATCAAACGAAAGTAATTAATATGTGAGCAACAGAGATTAATTAGAAGATATATAATTGCGTGCTATTAATTTAATTATGCACCATAAATTCATACACGATGTGAATTGTTTTTGAATTAATAAATTAAACTTAACTAATATTTTAAAGCCGTAAGTTTGTAGATGTAGAAGAAAAACCAAGTTTTGGCGCAAGTAACGCCAAAAAATTGTACGGATCTATACTATGCGTATAGGTCGAGTTAATTTAGAATTAGGAATTAATTTAATTTATACATATAATGAAGGTACAAATTTTGATTGCAGAAAAATCATGCAAATCCCAACCCGAAAGAAGCTAGTAGAAAATATGTCATATCATGCAAATCCCAACCCGAAAGAAGGTAGTAGAAAATAGGTCATTAAAGATACCGTTCAACATCATGTCAATATCAGAGGGCTTTTAGTATGGGCACAGATATTATAATACTATACTAGTAGTATGGGCAGTGCTCCGTCACTCGCGCTCAGTTTTGAGTTATTTACCTACAGTTTTTCTGTCCCCTCGAGGGGACACTGTCAAAGGTTACCGCCGCCGCCGCGCGCGAGCGTGCGGCTCGCGCGAGCCGAACGATAAGTTTTGTCTCGCTCGGACATAGCTGAGATTATCTCCGCGTAGGCACAGATAATATAATTCTATGCGTAGGTTTGTTTTTTGTAGACTACGAAAATGACTGAAAGGACTTTAGATATGTCAGCTACATCTACCTATCATTTGTGATTTGAGCAGAGGATTTGAGTGTACAATTTTTTCTATACATACGTATGACACATCTGTACAACATACCTACTACCTACGTATACAGAAAATAATGTCTTGACACAAAAATATTTAAATTATATTCTAGGATATAAGCAGCTACCTACCTAGCAATAATAATACCTTATACCTAGCCTACAATGTTCTCTAATAATTAAAATGTATTTTTTATTCTACTATTGTTTTTGTTCACGGACTTATTTATTAAGTAGGTGGGATAGGTACCTACTCGTGTATTTAATCCTAAATTTAGGTATACTTATCCTAGGTATTGCAGAGCAGAACCGTATCACGAACCTACCTACACTACATCCAAATTCGGTTAGTTTACAAAAA
Source organism: Eupithecia subfuscata (assembly GCA_963564075.1). NCBI lineage: Eukaryota > Metazoa > Arthropoda > Insecta > Lepidoptera > Geometridae > Eupithecia > Eupithecia subfuscata. The sequence continues at coordinate 4,853,157 of OY751105.1, forward strand.
TGTCACACCGAATTTGGCTGGAGTATACTTAGGTGCTTACATACTACATAGGTACGTATTTCCTGATCAGTTTAGTTAGGTTCTAGGTACCAATGATATTTCCTATATTTGGGTTCTACATAGGTACCTAGGTAAGTATTTCTTGAGATATACGTAGGTAGGCCTTGTAGAGAAATTTGAAGAAAAAAACGCGTTATCAAACTAAACATTCACTTAGATTTTTTTTAAATACACTTGCACTTCCCAAAATGTAAGTACCAAGGTACCTACCTACCTAGTTATATGGCATGAGAGAGTTAAGGCACTTAAAGTATAATATCCGCACTTGGACAAAAACTATCGATGGTCAACCCTACCGTCAAGCCAAGGGCCGGCGAGGGAACTGTAGAGGTAGGGGGGCGCGGGTGGCTTTGATCGAGCCGCCTCGCTAACAGCGAGTAGAGCGTTACGAACTTTATTTCCTCTCCCTTAAGACTCAAAGTAGATTGGTTAAATCGAGTAAGTAATGTATCTGTTACGTTATCTAATCTGTGGTATGGGGTTTACGTAGTTCCATGTCCGCACGATAGAGGCGCTGTACCAAATTGTATGGAAAAAGAATACGTCACGATCACGCCTCGTTACTAACGTCAAATAGACTCACCCCTCTGACTAAATTCTCGAACGTTTGAACCTTCATTTATTTGAAACTGAAAAAACTTTCCTACTAAATGTCCATCGACATTATCAAATCAAAAAGCTTTTATGTCTGAAACATGGTCCAGGTATTATGTATCATTTTATATTTTTTGGTTCCAGCAAGCTTTGCGTAATCTGGTAAAGGCGTGCTCATTCAGCCAGTTCTATCATAATATTGTCAAAGTGAAAAACGTATCTAATTATATAAAAAAATAATGCTCGACAGTTCACATACTTCTCGAAATTGTTTCCGAGTATACTTACTTGAGGTACCTTGAAAATTCTGCAGTTAGGTATAAATTATTTTGAGAAGGAGGCCAAGAGGAGGATCCAGCTAGGCTGGGCAGCGTTTGGGAAACTACGTCGAGTCTTCTCGTCATCCATACCGCAATGCTTGAAAACGAAAGTTTTCAATCAGTGCGTCCTACCAGTCATGACCTACGGAGCTGAGACGTGGACACTCACGGTGGGCTGGTCCACTAGTTCAAAGTCACTCAGCGAGCTATGGAACGAGCTGTGCTCGGAGTCTCTCTGAAGGATAGGATTCTAACATACATCCGACAGAGAACTAAATATATCGACATAGCTCAAAGAGTTAGCTAGCTGAAGTGGCAGTGGGCCGGCCATATCTCACGAAGAACCGCTGAGGTAAACGAGTTCTTGAGTGGAGACCGCGACTCGGCAAACGTAGTGTAGGACGCCGTCTGGCCAGGTGGGATGACGATCTGCGGCAAGCTGAAAACAGGGCGCTATGGTGCTCATTATGGGAGGCCTATGTCCAGCTGTGGACAGGCTGATGTTGATGATGAATTCACATAGCATTATCTAGCCCTAAGCTAAGCAGAGCTTGTGTTATGGGTACCGACCATGGGTACGAAATGTTTATAAACAAACCACGACCCAAATAACTAAAACTTGCTTTTGTCGAGTTTCAGATATAATTGTAAGCAATATTTAAAGAAGGACGGATCACAAATGGACAAGTATTGCAAATTGCATATGGACGCGGCAATATAGTGAATTTTAGGTTAAGTATGAACGAGTTTGTCTGGAATATAGGTAAAAATCTGTTATAAAAATATTGAAAAGTACAATATAGACTTCGCGCTGACAAAGCGAGAACAAACCTTTATCCCGACGTTGTTAACGAGGTTTACTCGTTACTCGCATTTACTGCGAATATTGAGAGCGGATGGAAGTGCCCTTATTAACTGTCATATGAGGGACTTCCACGTGTGCATTTTTTACTAGATTAAAATTAATACGGTTACAACGTTTTACGTGTTGACTTTGTAACTTTCGTTTTATAACTAGGTACCTAGGTACGGTACTAGAATCCAAAACAGTTTATGGCCATTTATTTTGAAAACTACGAAAACTGATAAAAATAACAGAAAATAAGGGTTACTGTAATCCATCCCCGAAAATCCGTGACCGATTTTTTCAGCTGTAATCTATACCCGAATTTCAAACTCCTGTAAACGATGACCGAAAATGGCTACTATTAAGATAAAGTACAGTCAGGCAAATAAACGAAAATGTTTAATAGGTCAAACATTCACATACTAACATAAAAAATCAACATGACGATTTCCAATAAAATTTCAGTAAGTACGAACTTTTCCTTGGTTGTTTTATTAATTTCAATTACAAAATCATTACATTATTTTATTAATTTTTGAAATATTTATGTGATAAAATCCTATTCAATTGAAATGAAACGCAGTCCATCTGTCATAAAACGCCTCCTACGTGAAAAAGACTAGAACTGAGTATACAGTTTACCTACCTACTTACTATACTACTACTACCTACCTATAAAAAATTTTAGGTAGGTACTACTAACGCCAAAACTCACCATCTCGTGGCCAAAAAGAGCAAGAGCAACTTCGCTTACACTAAAAATAAAACTTTTACGGAAGCATTAAAAAGAAACTTAATTATGATAGGTATCACAAACTGCAAAATCAATTTTTGAAAGATCATTCGTTTAGCACAATTATAAGATAGGTACAAGACAAAATTAAAATTTAAAAAAACTCGCCGACGTTTATTGGCTGAACAGATTTTCATGAAACATGGCTAAGAACATTCCGGATAAAATTTTATCTATGACACAAAAAAAACTAAACGAAAATCGGTTCATGCGTTTGGGAGCTACGATACCACAGACAGATACACAGACAGATACGTCAAACTTATTATAACACACTTCTTTTTGCGTTGGGGGTCAAAAATAGGTGCTAGCGCTGATTTGGGTCGGGTCAGCGCTTTATTACAGTTTCATTATAAGTTGTGTAGTTTTCTTGTAGAGCAAAAAAATCATTTTTGCGGCGCAAGCGCTTACGCCGTTCCAAAAACCGTATGCTCCGACCACAGAAATCTGAATAACAAGGCACTAGAAATCGTAAGCGCGCGTGACCTTGTCGCCGCTCAGGTGACTCTCACGCCACCAGTGCGTTCGTTGCTGTTCAGTTGCTCTCGAAACGTGCGTGTGTAAAAATGGTGTGTTGCAGCATTTCCCATTGCGGAAATTCTTCCACAAGTTGTAATTATATTAATAAAGGAATAACTTTTCATCGGTAAGTATTGTTTTTTCTAAATAATGCCGTTTTTCCTTAAAATTATAGAATCTTTAAAAGTAATACGAACGTCACAGTCGACCGTTCTTATTATCACGTTTAACTATACATTGCCTCTTATTTTTGTCAACATCGGGCAGGTACCTCATTACAAAAAGCAATGTACTGCACAGTGAACGATAACGTTGCGCGCTCGATTTCCTATCGTGGTACGGCCGCAGAACTCGGTCGCGAGCTAGTGTTGTGACACGGTAATATTATCCTTAATATTACCTTGGTTGTGATTTGTAAAACAACTTTGCATAATTTAACATAGTATTTTAGGAATACGATGTTATATTAAAATTGTTTATTTATGATTTATTATCATAATAACTAACTATCTGATTACCACTGACTGACTGACTGACATAATTGTTCTCCTTGATGGTGGAGGGGGAGGTATGTTTTTTTTGCAGAATCATGTAGGGGGTGTCCGGGGGACCTAGGAAAAATTCCGACTTTTTGAGATTTGCCCCCCGGAACCACCGCCCCCCAGGGGGGCGCCAAGCAGAGTCACTCTGATGAAAAATTTTTAGGGGGTTGTAAAGAGGGGGTCATATGATTTCGATTCCAAAAAAAATTTTACCCCCCCGTTCCTCCCAAGACCCCCCTTTTTGAGAGTGCTACCGGATGCCGACGTGATAGAGGAGTTTTGATTGCGGGATCGTATAGAGGGTTTCTTCTCAAATTAAAAAAAAAAAAATCACCCCCCCTCCCGCCCCAATTTCTGTTGGAGAAACACCTTCATGCTCTACACCTTATCCTTTATGGGTATAGAGGTTGACCTTTGATATCTGTCTAGATCTATTAAGTGACATGTTGTTTATCTTAGTTACAGTTTATTCAACTGTCTGAGTGTCGTTGTATCCTACTATTTTCTAAGTTCATTTAATACACGTTATATCCAAATTCCACTGTGCCTATCACTCTGCCAAGCTACCCCAACAAAGGTTATGGGCCCAGATGACAAAATAGGCAGACAGCGAGTATTTAAAATAAACGTTGTGTAGGTATGTGAAAAGACAGCCATGTCGGGCATACGTATCGAGTTGTTGAACAGAGACAACTACGATAGCTGGAAAATCCAGGTAGAGGCACTTCTAGTAAGAAACGATTACTGGGAATACGTAAGCGGTGAGAAACCAAAACCGAAATCCACATCTGCAGCCGTTGATGGTGTATCATGGGAGGCTAGTGATAGAAAGGCTAAGTCTGAGTTGATACTGGCTATAGATCCGAGTGTAGTTCGTCACGTAAAAAAGGCGACGACTTCACGAGAGGTATGGTTGACGCTGGAGAGAATGTTTGCGTCCAAAGGGCCTGCAAAAAAGGCAACCCTGATGAAAAGGCTCATGTTACACAAGATGAGCGATAAGCAGAAAGTGAGCGAACATCTCGATTATTTCTTTGAGGCAGTGGACAAGCTCGAAGAGATGGATATCAAAATCCATGATGACCTGATAGCGATCATGCTATTGTATAGTTTGCCTACGTCATACGAGAACTTTAGATGTGCTATTGAATCTAGAGATGAGCTTCCAAAACCAGAAAATCTGAGAATAAAAATTCTTGAAGAAGAAAATTCGAGAAGTAACCAGGTTGAGAGTATGGAAGGAGCAATGTATGTAGACAAACACAATCGGAATAAAGGGCACGGAACAAAAGCAACATTTAAATTTAAATGTTTTAAATGTCACAAATTTGGTCACAAAGCATCGGACTGTAAAGTGAAAAAACAACCTATATCTGAAACTAAAAATGTAGAGTCGTGTACAAATGTTGAAACAGAAGCTTTTACCACTCATCAATTTTCAGATTCCTTCGCGGTTGATTGTAATCGTCGTCGTGAGGAATGGCTTTTCGATAGTGGATGTACTAGTCATATGTGCAACGACGTAGCAAGGTTTGATGAGGTATTGCCTTCATGTGATCAGCTAAAATTAGCCACCGATTTATTAGCAACAATACAAGGTAAGGGAGTCGTTAAGTTAACAGCATGTAATAATGATTGTACGCGTAATATTCAGTTGAAAGATACGTTGCTAGTTCCCGATTTACGTAGTAATTTAATTTCGATCGCGAAACTTACTGATAGCGGGCATACAGTTACGTTCGAAAGTGATTCAGCCCATGCAGTGAAAGATGATGAGGTCATGCTTACCGCTGACCGGCGCGGTGATTTATATTACTTAAAGAAATCAGGAAATGCATCAGTATCGGCAGTGTCAGGAAATAATGATTGTGATTTATTTGAATGGCATGAGCGTATGGGACATTTGAATGCTAGGGATTTAACTAAATTACTGAAAGAAAATGGTGTAAATTTTTCAAATATAAACTTGTATGATTGTGATGTGTGTGCTAAGGGAAAGATGACCAGATTGCCTTTTGCGAATTCCGGGAAACCCTGCAATGAGAAGTTGCGAATAATTTATTCCGATGTGGTCGGTCCAATGAGAGTTCGTTCGAACGGAGGAAATATTTATTTCGTGACTTTTGTCGATGATTGTACTCGGTGGTGCGAAGTTTTTATGTTGAAGAATAAGACTGACGTACTGACAAAGTTCAAGGTTTTCAAGTGTCAGGTTGAAAATTTGACAGGTATGAAAATAAAATATTTTCATAGTGACAATGGCGGAGAATATAAAAATAAGCTTTTTGATAAATTTTTACAAGAAAATGGGATTACTCGGAGATTTACGACGCCATATACACCCCAAAGTAATGGCATTGCAGAGAGGATTAATCGCACACTTTTGGAAAAGGCACGGTGCATGCTTATATCGTCAGGATTACCGGCAAGTTTTTGGGCGGAAGCGGTAGCAACTGCATGTTACATACGTAACAGATGCCCAACTAGCAGTTTAAAAGGTAAGATTCCGTATAAAGAATGGTTTGGTACATCTGTACGTATTGACCATTTAAGAACATTTGGTTCAAAAGTACATGTTTTAGACAAAGAGCCAGGGAAAGATAAATTTGCAGCACGTAGTGTGGTCGGAGTTTTTGTAGGCTATCCAGCCGAGGCTACAGGATATAAAATATGGCTACCGGAGAAACGGCAGTTCATAGTGTCGAGGGACGTGAGGTTTCATGATAAGGTGTTACCTGTGAGTCAAAATAAGCTCGAATATTTAAATGAAGAACCTGTGAAGCCTGTTAATACAAATAACTCGACGAAGAGAACTGTGGAGTTTGAAATCCAAACTGAAAAACAGTGTAATATGCCTTTGATAAATGTAAGACCAGAAATCCCATTGATTAATGAAACAATCATAGAACAAAGCGATGAAACTGGTGATGACTCTGAACCCGTAAATAGAAATGTAACTATGAAAAGAGGTCCTGGAAGACCGAGGGTAGAGAGAGGTCATGTTGGTCGTCCGCGTAAGGTATATAATATGATTGAAGTAGAGAATGAAGTAACAAGTGATTCTACGGATGACTTTGTTGATAGCATTGACTTTGCTGGAGCTATTGAGACAACGTTGAAAAATGCTTTGAATAGCGAAGATAATGTGGATTGGGAAGAAGCTATTGCATCAGAAATAAGAAGCCTTGTGAAGAATGATGCATGGAAAATTGTTAAAAAGCCACCAAATCGTGATATCGTTGGATGTAGATATGTATTGACAACAAAGTTAAATGTTGATAAAACAGAGAAGAAGAAAGCTAGACTTGTTGCAAAAGGTTTTAGTCAAGTTCATGGAATTGATTATCATAAAACTTTTGCGCCAGTCGCTAGAATTGCAACTGTCCGATTGTTAGTGGCACTTGCTGCCGAAATGAGCATGGAGATAGATCAAATAGACATTAACACAGCTTACCTCAATGGAGACTTGTACGAAGAGATATATATGAAAGTTCCAGAGCTACTAGAAGAAAGTTTAGAAAAGCTAGTGAAGACCGATGAAGCTAATACCGATATAGGTCGAAGGGCAGAAAAAATGCTGAAAGACATAAAAGCGGGTGGTAATAGCTGTCTTTTGAAGAAATCTTTGTATGGACTAAAGCAAGCTGGCCGACAATGGAATATCAAACTTGATACAAAGTTGAAGGAGTTGGGACTTAAGCCAACAGTGAACGAACCATGCTTGTACCATAAAAAGAACAAAGATGACCCAGACCTTTTCGTAGTAGTGTATGTCGATGACATTTTGATTGCGTCGCAAAAAAGAGCAGTCATAGACAAGTTCAAGTCAGACTTGAAGAAAAGATTCGAGTTGAAAGATTTTGGTACAGCAACGTTTTGTCTTGGAATCGATATTAAGAAAAATGGAAATGAATTTCATTTATCACAAGAGAGGTATATAAATGAAATTCTGAAGAAATATTCCACGGAGAACTGTAATCCTGTGAAAACCCCTATGGAGACAGGCAAACCAGTGAAAAGTCAAAAAGAAAAAGTTGAAAGGAAATTCCCCTATAGAGAACTTATTGGAGCACTCATGTATTTAAGTGTGTCAACTAGGTTAGACATAGCTAATGCTACAGCAAAACTAGCTTAAGTTGCTGAGGATCATGGTGTTTATCACGCGAAGAGTAAGCACATCGACATAAGACACTTCTTTATTAGGGATGTACTGCGTGATAATACCAACATAACGTTGGAGCATTTGGCATTTTCTTATAAATGAGCTAGGCTTGTGTTTGCTAAAGTGACTTTAAGAGAGTGTTAAGAGCATTCGTTGAGGGGGTGTGTTGGAGAAACACCTTCATGCTCTACACCTTATCCTTTATGGGTATAGAGGTTGACCTTTGATATCTGTCTAGATCTATTAAGTGACATGTTGTTTATCTTAGTTACAGTTTATTCAACTGTCTGAGTGTCGTTGTATCCTACTATTTTCTAAGTTCATTTAATACACGTTATATCCAAATTCCACTGTGCCTATCACTCTGCCAAGCTACCCCAACAATTTCCACCCCCCCCCCCTTTTGATATCTACCAAACGAAGTACGATACAAGAATTTTTTTTCACAGTCATGTAGGGCAAGGCTAATAATTTTGAATGCGAAAAAAAAATTGACCCCCCAGCCCGTCTCGACCCCCTTTTTTATTAAAAAACCGAAATTTGGCCATTTTTAGGCTATATTTCGACCACTTCTTAGGGTGGAGACAACGACAACGGGGGAACAGCACGGCGAGCGAAGCGAGCCGTGCTGTGACCCCCCTCGCCCCCCGCCCCCCTGAACCCCCTTTCCCATCAAAAAATCTGATATGGGTATCTAAGCAGTACAGCAGTATGATATGGGTATTTAAGCAGTACAGCATTAATCCTTATCCAATTAAGTAACTTAGATACATTGTGCATTTAATATAGATTAATATTGCCCTTTACAGCATGTAATATGAAAGAATATTTTCTAAGATATTACAGATTTAAAATGACAGGGACATAGCGATTGCGGTATCGGCCGGAGTACCAGTACCAGTCTGCAGTAGGTATATTTAGTATAAGCATTGCACCCGTGCGAAGCCGGGGCGGGTCGCTAGTTAATAATAAATGAATATTGAAGTACAAACTATATTTTTATTTTATTAGTACAATGCCCTAGTCATAGAATAACAGTACGATAGGTACGTGACCTGATATTTCGTGCCCAGCACTAGTGTAGATTACATTAAAATGACGTCATAACGACAACAAATGCAAACTTGTCACTAATGTGCGAGTAAGCGAACGTATGCAACTACGCATAAGGCTTAATTTGGTTTGCACTGCATTTTTGGATGGGCGTAGCCGTAATTCCGTAGTTATTGTCTGTGTATGTAGTGGTAAGGTAGTAGAGGGGGCGAGCCGGCGACACGCATTCCCGATAGATCGGATGGTACTCAGCATTTCTAGTGCCTTGTTATTAAGATTTCTGTGGCTCCGACCCGCTTTAATGAACGCGATATCCTATGCCTATCCTTTTCACAAAATGGTGCGCAATGCGCTCTCTAAGTATTTTCAGTGACTATGCAAAATACAAAAGCTGATTATCATAAATAAATATTGTGATGAGAATTTTCTAATTTATTGGCTAAATATTTGAGTCTGGCCGCCGAGGATCGGTATTTCATCTCACAAAATAAGATTAGGGACTTTCTAGAAGACCTCGGGGCTATTCGGCTTTATCGGAGCTTGCCATTTTATTTTATTATCTACCTATTACCAAGAGGTGTTTACTCAAGAATAGGTAAAGTTCTAATCTTGATCCTAAATACAATTTTAATATTAATAAATGCTTGAAGGTCGGTAGTAAATAAAACGTTAAGTGCGAATTGGACTCGTGCACTAAGGGTTCCGTATAATTGTAACTTGTTCCTTGTCATTATATCATGATTCTAGGTCAACGGGAAGTAGGAACATTTTGTACCAGGGAGAGAAAAAACACCGCAAATTTACGGTTTTCGAATTTTTCCCTTTATTTCTGCTACAAGACTTCTTGCCAAATTTCAAAATTCTGGGTCAATGGGAAAAAATACATACCTATACATATTTTTATAACATATTTTTTCCTCCTTGACTTCCCCTTTTTTCCCCCGTTGACCTAGAATCATGAAATTAGGCAAGATAATATATTTTTTTGTTTAATTTAACCCATGTTTTTCACGCTGGGCAATTATTTGCTGATTTAATTTAGTTTAGTTTAAATTTAGCCGATTTAATTTAGTAGCCTACCATGGCATTTAAGAGTGCCAAATTCTTCAAAATTTCTACGAATTTAGAATTGAATCTGATGTTAGAAGTGTTTTTAAACGTAAGGAAAGCATGTAGAAAAAAATACCTACTTATTCTTGACGACCGCTGTGGCGTAGCGGGCGAAGGTCTGCCTGCGACCCATGAAGTTACGGGTTCAATTCCCGCCTTGGCACCAATATTTGTACGATCTGCAGATATTGGTTCGGGGTGTTCTGTGTATTTTCTATGTATAATAAAAAATATATATCTAAGTATTTAATAAGTATAATGTTTATTAGTTATCTAGTACCCATAACACAAGCTCTGCTTAGCTTGAGGCTAGGTGATGCTGTGTAAATTGTCCAGCATTATTTATTTATTTATTCTGGGCGAACTAATCGTTATCATTTCTATATAAAACCTATTCGGATTTGTATTCGATTTCCCACTAACACCTACATTTAACTCTAAACCGAATTGATGGCGGACCACAATTCAATTGTAGGCCAGTCGGAGCTCTCTCAGGTGTTGGATTAATTCCAATAATGAGCAATTAGCTAAACATACTCCGTGATTGCAGCACAGTGGATTACTCATTAATAACCTTGTTATTGCGGATTGTGAAAAACGTCATTGTTTTCTTTATTTTCAATAAAGAAAACAATGTTTTTCACAATTTCCGATTTAACTTGCTAATACGCCACGCTCTCAATAAACAGAGCTTAAGGGGGTACCTACCCTCAAATTGCTTATTTTCAACTCCGTCGGACCTCCATATCTTCCAAACTACTGAATATTTAACTTTGAAATTTATATATGGTAAAGTTCAGGACTTATTCTATCGATCATATGTTTCGAAAACACGATTCCATAAAATTTTCTTGATAGAAAAAAAATCGCAAAGTTACCTCTAATTTTTTACTAAAACCCTAATTTCTCAATAAATACAGATGATACGATCTTGAGATTAAGCATAGTAATTGAGCTAAGTATAAAAAACATTTTATATGTTGCCTTTTTTTCAATTAACTATTCTAATATTTGTGGGGAGCAAATAACTACTAAACGCTTTGCTCTGTCCCGCTCCTGTAAACGCGAAATTCTATGCCTATCCTCTTCACACAATAACGAGGTAGGGTACCGCCTTAAGGTATTTTTTGAAAAGCAAGCGCACTTTTTTCTTTTTATCTTCATAATTGTTTTGTACTTACTGTATGTTGTTATAAATAAATGTCTTTCTTTCTTTAATATTATTCAGGGTGATGTCACAAATCCAGGCCTCGAATATACGAAAAACAAAATAGGAACGAGCCAGCTTTTAGAATGTATCATTTGCTGTTTCTTTAAATAGGACTAACCTCGACGATAGGGCACTTCGACTGCTAGAATCACCCCGTATTTGCATACACCTGATTTGAAACGCAACATATGCGTAAATCCGCACTTGCGCAGCGGCTACGAAAACACACATCTGTGTGACTCAGCACGTAACATGCTTTTTCGAACGAAACTCCTGTGCGGCGCACACAACAGCTGTGTGGAATGTTAGTATGAATGGCTTTTTTAAAGCAAAAAGTTCGTCTGTGAATAAGCTCTCCATATTAAGACAATGACCTTGAATACCCTTGCCTGTAAGTATGATATTACTTGTATCATACTGAAAGCAGAAGCTTGGTCAAAACACATTTTAGAAATTCTCGTTCAGTATTCTCGGGCTTCGCATCTGAAATCTAATTAAAATCTCCACGCAAGAAATTCCCTTCCAGAAAGAGCCAAAGGCTTGCTCCGGTTTCGAAATATTGGATATTATGATAAAACACGCCTCTGCACTGACGGACTCAGGCTTACATTCTGGGCAATGATGTAAGAAACTTCAGAAGCTTCTGCGACCAACTCTCAGATCTAAAGTAAAAAAGTAAAGTAAAAGTAAAAGTCATTTATTTGCAATCACGTGTAAAAAAGAAAAGATGACAAATAGTTTTTTTGAGTCAACAGGTTTGACCAATATATATAGGTGTGCAAAATAATTAGAGAGCATAAAGGTCAATTTATACATGCCATCATTCACATGACTCTCTAAAAACCAAAAACATCATTTATATCCCAAAATTTGACATCCCTTATTTCATCTTAAGACACGGTTATACTTGGTTATGAATAGATTTAGATTTTAAGTTGCCATAGCCACCGACGGTACCCACTGTAAAAAAATACTTATGCTAAAAATGTATGTGTGTCTGTACAAATATTTTTAATTATTTTTGAATTATTTAATATTAATAAATTACATAATTAAATACTAGCGTAATTTTCCTTGCGAATAAAGGCTTTTGCCATTTTATTGAACAAAATATAAAATAATCATAATTGTGTATTTGCTTGTCTTCTAATTAATGTATGTTGTGTATGTTACCATGTTAACTAAAGTAAAATAAATAAATAAAATGCTGAGCATGGTCATTTGTCTTCGCCTCGGGTGTGCGCCAGTCTAGGCTACAAGAAAGGAGGTACGAGTAAAGGAAGAAGAAATAAACTTTTTATTTGCACTGTGTCAAATGTTTTGATATCTTAGCCCCGATTCTGGGCATTACTCCCCATGAGATAAAAGCCAATAAGGCGCTTATCAGAGATAAGCCTCCGTCCAACAGTTGACCCATAAAGGCTGTTGAGGTGAGGAGCCCCGATTCTGTCCTGACGCCATCCCTGTCCCCTTATGCCAATAAAGCGTTATTAGCTGCACGGACTTTCCTTTGACATAGGATTATAGGACTTGCTGAATATGAGATGGCATTGAATCGACGTGTTTCATTTCTGTGGAAAACAGGGAGAATCTTTAGGGAATCGGCGATTCTACAGCCTTGGGGAAAATGTTGTGATTGACCATGTAGGTGATTGTTTTAAATGAAAACCTACTTTATGAGGTGAGATATTGATCATCATCACATCGATGCGCAGAGTGCGTGAAAGCCCCAACACCATCCTTTAAACTATTGTTGATGGAGTCACCTCTTCCACGTGGTATGGTTTCGTGAGGAGAGTTATCTACTAAAATGTTTAGTTATAAGAACTATGGATCTTTTTTCTGCCCGAAATAAAATATTTTTATATTATTTATTTTATCATCATCAAAAAGAAAAGCCAGTGACCAGACCCAATAGCGCTGCGCGTTGATGTGCTACCTACACAGACCTATTTTTAAGTGGTCTAAAGCTTCGCTTTCTTGATCACCACGCAGCACGCAGTGTACTGCGTAATGCCCCTTACCGCTGATGCAGACTCCGACGGAACAAAAAACCACTGTAGACGTTTTTCATATGATTATGTGTTCGGCACCGCATATTGTATACCGCAGCGGACTGGCAATCAAGAGACCTGGACTTAAGGCTACTCGAAAATAAGAGTCTCTGGCGAGACGCTTTTTCTGGAGCCTACACATCAAAGTCGGCAACACAGCCCGGTGGGTATGAATAGCCGACAGTGTTTTGTCAACTCGTCGGCGGCCCGTCGACAAAAAACTAGCCCAAAAAACAAAACACTAACGTGCTACCTATATAATTAAAAATTGAAGAATAAGTAACAGGTCAGAAATTTCAGACACTGCCCTAGTTAATTTCTTGCTAACAAACGTAAAACATGGAACTATAAGCATGAATAAGTTACCACAATAAAATCTTTTCAAAGAAATGCGATGATAGATAAGGTTAAGTAAAAGCGGAAAGCTTTTACAGAATTGTCTTGGTTTGTTAACAATGCGAGAAAGTCCTCTGATTTTTTTCAATTTAACACTAAAATCGCTCTTTTGCAGTAATTGGAGTACCGCCACAGATTTACTAGTAATATATATCAGGACTTTTCAGAGCAACAAAATCTTCACATTACTAGGTTAGAAAGTCACATAAATATGATTGTTTTATTTGTAGGAATATCTTCCTACAAATTAAACAATCATCTCTTCGTGACTTTTAGATGGCCGCTGAAGAAATAAAGCGTTTCCTAGCGTAAACTAAGCCACATAATTAAGTATTGTATCTGATTATTACCTACATTATGCCCAAATACTCTGCGCACGGACTAAGTCATATTCTGTGTAAACATGTGTACCGTTCTTATACATATTTATTTATTTAATTACCTATTTATTAATATGATTAGTTAGAATTGTCTGCCGTTACAATCACGACCTTTGTGTTCTTTACATTAAGGCAAAATTGTAAAGAAAATGTGCTATAATTGTGTGCTCAGTGACAATATTGCAGTTTGTATTCATTTTTGTAACAAATTTGTTGTATTGTTACAGGTAAGTGCGATATCATAATTCCTGTACTTCGTGAAAAGAGAGGTAAGTTCTTTTGAATACACTCAAAAAATATTCAGCATACAAAGATAGTGGATGAAAAAAGATGAAAATCGTAAAAATTCTGTCCACTGTATGTATTCCACTGTAAAAAGCTCAAAGCTGGGCTTATGTTTGTAAGCGTGTGAAATTTTCTGAGAAATGCAAAGCAACGTTATTATTACATTCTTTGAACATCCTTCAACATAACATTCAAGCTGTTTTCCAGCTAAATGCAAAATATTTCTTTATTTTGACACAGCTCCGTATTAAACCAAAAAAAGAGTGCTAAAATATTATCTTCAATACCTTTCAGCGTGTGCCAAAGCGTGGCTACAACTTAGGAAATATCGCATTCAAACGTTCCATGGTAGTAGTCAAAATTTCGCTCCCGCATCCGAACCCGCTCCGGCGTTCCGCATAAAATTTGGTAACTATTCCGCACAAGTTTTTGGTAAGACTCGACTGGATTTTATCAGCTACAGTGTCAAGAATGCGGATGGTGCGCGGAGATCCGTTTTTATGAATTCTGTCACTAAATAACTGGGAGTCCATTCGTGAGCAGTAAATAATTTTAGAGACGCTAAAAATTTCTTTATTGCCTTCATGTTTACTACTTATTCCGGAAAGTTAGTTTTAGTTCTGTTTTATTATTATAACTATTTAAAAGAGTATGTTTTCGGACGGAAAGTAAGTTTCGGTTTAGTTAACAGTAATAAGCAGTCATTAATTCGTTTAGTACGGTTATCAGCACAGATTTACAAAAACAAGAAGGCTGAATTCATCAAATCCTATATCTCTGCGTTAACAGAGACAATTCCTCAAATTAAATCATGTTTATGACATCAGAATAATGGTACGGAATGAATATTTATGATGCCACTCAAAATAATGGCGTCTTTGGAGTTTATAGCTTTAAAGTGTTTGGGGCAAATAGGTCGGAAATCTAATTTCATGGTAATTCACACAGGTTTATGTGGCAGCTGGATCACTGCTGAATTCGTATCGCTTATAGTTGAGAAACGTAACTTAACAATGAAGTGAAGAGAGTAAAAGTAGTCGCAGATGGAACACAGCGCAAAAATGTGCATTCAAATCTGGGCTTTAACTCCTTATAATGAGGATCCGTAACGTTTTCGATGAGAATGCAGATTTGTAGAGCTAAGAAATCCTTAACACACAGTGAAAAAATTTTGTTCTATGACAAAAATTGACGAAGTTATGATCAAATTACTAGTGAAGTTCACTGAGTGACTGCCGCGGTCGCTGTGACGTCACTCCCTCGGTCGCCGCCAGTTAGCCGTAGTCGTTTGTTTAGTTATTTGTGACTTTGAAACAAATTAAGTGTCCGATTTGTGTCTAATTCACATTTTTTACCGTCGAATCGTGAAGTAAAAGTGCCGGCTGCGCTCCGCTCGGTTCGCTCGGCCGAGTCAGTGACGTCACACCACTCGCGTAATTTGATTTTACCAGCAGTAACGTCGTAATGTTTGTAACTTAATATCTTCGTAAGTAATTGTCCGATTTGGAAAATTCAAAAAGATATATCATTCTTATGTCATAAACAATAACATGGATACTAGTTCTCTTGAAATTGCTGTAACTTTACTGATCCTCATTACATAGATAGATGCATTTTATATTGACGGTATCAGATAACAGACAGCTCGTGGGCCACTTACTAGCTTGCGGGAAGCCATTTAGTCAATAAAATATGTACATATCTAAAGATTACGAGCTTATAATTTGAATGCTCATTTTTGTGTTGTGCGGCAGTGGTATTGGACGTGTGAAACCAAACTCAAAACTACCAAAACTATCACACAGTTTTTTGTCGTTGCTTATTTGCATTGCGTCGCAGTGTTTGTGATTGGTCCCAAAAGAGGTTGATGTTGTTTTGGGTTGCCTTACAAAATTATTATTTTTTTGTTTCGTGTAAATGTCCAGAAATTTATGCAATCTTCTCAAGTTTTTAAATAAGCCAAGTATGGCTTAAAAACAGAGCGAAAGTTATTTTTACAAGCACTAGGATTAAATCTACACTAGTCCTCTGTAATATTTTATTTTATTATGGTAATAAAGAAAATTTGAAACTGAACTGAAATGTCCAGAAAAAGTTAAGGTGAGCACATTGAATCGCATTTTTTTAGCATGTGACAAAAATAGGTTTTTACAACAACTGCAACGTGGCGCGTGGGCAAAAGTTCTGTGTGTTTTTATCACGCATTAGGAAATATTTTGCAAGCAATGAAGTATTATATTTACGATGCAGGTAAGTTCAGAGTAAGTTCGTTCATAAAGTTAAGTTGAAGTGGCCTCCAAACATTATTAAACTCCAAAGTTATAAACTAACCCAGCTGAAACTCCAATAACCTTGTAACTGAGTGCAAGGTGAGCGGCGTAAGTAATGAAAAGTACATTACTTTGTATGTAGAATCTAATTACTGGTTCATTTTGCTCCCTGCCCTTTTATACCCGGATTAATTATTCCTTTTAATTATCATTACATGGTAAACGGTTTCACCTGTACTAATTGGTGATCATTTAGGAGATCTCTACCGAAAATGGGTCCAAGTACCTAGTCCAGCTAGTCGATTCATATGTATTCGACTCGTGTATTGTTTTTTATTCGTTATGAAACACCCAATGAGCGGCTAAAATAGCATGAGTGCTGTAAAAGTGAGTGAAAAGTAGTTTTCCACATTTCGTAGAGAATTTTCTATGAACCCATGTTAAAAGAAGAGAAGAAAGAAAATAATTTTATTTACCTTAAATTTACTACACAACACATTAACTAAGTAACTAAACACTAAAAAAATCTCAGATCCAATTTTTGTTCGTAGCAGGATCAGGGCAAAATATAGCCTACACTCAGCATTGTGCTGGGTAGATCTGGTGTGTCTACCCAGCGCTGGTTTTCAGTGCAGGCCAAAGACAGGTCACGTCACGACCATCTGTGGTAGTTACAATATAGGATGATATATTGTAGCTTTTGGTAACATATTGATTTTTAGAAATAAATAAATAATGCTGGACAATCCACACAGCATCTAGCCCCAAGCTAAATAAAGCTCTTATATTATTAATTGCTCCAAATCGAGTACCTAGCACTAAATTGATTTTTTAAAACATGGGTTGGTTCATAGAAAATGTTGTATTATTTATGGAAAAGTACTTATCTGGTAGTTTAATTCCTCGCAAAACGCAGAAAATATTAAAAGCCGCTAAAATATTCGAATTTCGCAAATATTTGTATCAAATTCCTTGTCTATGACTCGGTAACGTAGAGTCTGAATAACCCTGCAGATGGTTTTTAAAAAGCGCGTTACCGAAAAACGCCTTATGTGTTCTTACTCTGTATTACATATATGTAATCCCGATCCTGAAATTAGTCAAGAGAAACTGAAACTAAGAAAACCAACTCAAAAGCTTGGTATTCAAACCTTTTTAACCAACTTCGTAAAAAGGAGGTTCTCAATTTGGCTGTAGGTATATTTTTCAGCATAGCTTTCAAACCTTGACTCTTCCTTCAGAACGGTTTTTGTTTTATACCAAAAGAAAACAAAATCCTTTCCACCAAAAACCTTTTCTTTCGATTCGTGCTGGTTTTTCGAAGGGTGTGTAAGTACTCAGGGAAAGGACTTGTTCATGTCCCAAAGGCTGCACGGGCCTGTTTCAGTCATGTTGTAGTTATGCGATATCAACCTTTATTGCCTTTTATGTTTTAATATCATCTTATGGTAAAGTTGAGATCCTGCACATGCCATATTGGCATCACGACATGAGTTGATGAGTTCGTGATAAAACGTGAACCTGGCTTGAATAATTGACTTTTAAGTCTCTCTACTTTTCAGCTATTAACCACCTTCAATATTTTTTTTGTAACTGGCATTTAAAAAAATATTTGCATGTGAGAAAATTGGGGTACAGTTTCCGATTTTCCATTTCCAATTTTCCATTGTAGCCTCTTCAAATTAAACAGTATTAATTTTAATTTCTATTCTAAGGTTGAGGATATAAATGAATTTCATGTTCCCCTTGGGCGTGGGGTAAATGCACTTCCCACGCGAGGTATCTGTCCCCTACTAACAATTTAAGATCAGACCTGACGAACCGAAAGTGTTTTAAATGCTCTAACTCATCATGGCTGTAACTAAAATGGAAAACCTAGAGAATACCTAGTTTCGCCTGAAAACCATTCATGTTTGAGTTCCATCTTGAGGTACCTCCCCATCTACTTTTTTTTGTATTTTTTTAATATTTAGATTATGTTTAAGTTTTGCCATTTTATAACCAGTAACCCAATCGTATGTGTGTTTTATGTGACCATTAAAAATTTACTTATTTAGTCACTTTCAAAAAAACTCGAGTTTCATGTGGAAATGCTACAGTCTTGTATAGTGACTATTCCGTACTCGTAGTTTTATTTCCTCCATGGGTCGGGTATCGATATTCCGTCGGCAAGGATCTCGAAATGAGTCCTTTGTCTTAAGGAACTATTGTTCTCGATGTTTCGAGCGTACGTCGCCCGGCTAGGCTCGTATGCTGCTATTTGTAAACGTGGACTAGATTATGTATTTTTATACATGGCATATTGCATACACTGCGATGCCTCAGCGGTGTGACCTGCAAAGGCCCGTCGCAGATGCTATTGGCGTCGGTGTGCGTCAGTGGCAGTGAAAGTGTTAGTAAAGTTTTTTTATTTTTTATTCATATTTTAAAACTTTTGAACAACATGTTGATGCCAGGTGTAGGCAAGATAGCAATGGAAAAATCTTAAAAATGAAACAGAAAAAAACTAAAAGAAAATACCTAACATTCAAAGGAAATAGCATAAAAAAACTGCTAATTGTTGTTATTAACTACTTACCAGTCATTACTTATGAAATTAAGTTGCCATTTGAGCGTGTTGTCGCTAATTCAAATAACAACTTAGCCTCACAACTATTTGGGTAAGATAAGATTTGATGGAAAGCACCAATATTGATCGTATTGATGTTCAGCTCATCTTGACCCTGCTGGCGCTCAACCTGGTTCCGGGTAGATTCCATCAGCACGTGGTACACGTCCTCTGGCTTGTCGCACGTTGTTCTGAGTGGCATGTGTCCGGAACGAAGTCTGCGAACGAAGTCCGTAAAAACATATCTCCTACTTATATTGTTCGTAAACGAGGCGGCTGGCTTTGTATTATTTTATACCATATCCCTTTTTCCCTCGATCGAACATCAAGTTAGTAAAGTTAAATAGTGGGTCTTCGGGTCTTTGTTTGTTGGTTAAAGCTTGTTTACTATCACCCTTTTTAGTGGAATGGAAACCTAGCTACCGGCGTATACTAGAAGGAATCCCTGATGTCGAATTAATTTACATCTAAGTATATCGGTCGCCGACAACGAGCTTGCTTAGTTTTTCTTTAAAGTAAGGAAACTCGTATTGGACCTCAGAAACAAGTTCCCAAATTATTCTTGAAAACTGTTGGTATTATTAGCACGCATAACCTTCCGGCCAATCTTCCTGCGAAATTGGGATAATCAAAAACCATATTTCCGAAAAATGAGCTTTTTATAATCTTTTATTTTTTTACCCGCGCCCTACCGTTTATGAATAACACAAGCCTTGTTAAATAATCGTAAGGTTCTATTTTTATGATGATACAGGAAGGGTGTGAAGGTACTTTGCTGATAGCAATACGTAGCTAGTTTACAACCATGGTAAGGGATGAAAATGGCTTAATCCAATATTTTGTGTGTCCCTTCAGGTTATGATCATGCTTGCATACACCATGTTTGAAACAAAGTTCCACTTTCATGATAGTCTAAATCTCATCAGTTATCTCTTATAGCTAGAAATAACAATAACATAACACATATTTTCTTATGTTAAAATTAAGTTCCCATCTAACGTTCGTCTCAAGTAGCGGCTTTTTAACACTTTTGAACACTTCACACTTTTTTTTTAACACTTTTCAATGAAATTCAGAAATTCGTCACTTGAGACGTGCTTTAATCAGAGTTGCGTTTGCGTATCTGGGGGTAATTAGACCAGAAGTAGTTATTATTTCGTTTGGTTTTCAAATTTGGGTACTCTGTGACTGAAAGGGTGTTTATATGTATAATTCCACCCAGAGCCATATGTTGACACAATTTTTTTATGGGAAGGAATTGTTTTAGGTCGAAATGTTTTTTAGTCGAATTGTTTTAGTTGAAATGTTTTAGTTGAATTATCCGCAAAGCTAGGTCTTAAATTAAATCTATATAAGGATTTCTGCCTAGAATATGAAATACTGCCCAGCGTGGGAATTATGGGCATTGGGCACAAACCAATAATGACAAATGTCAATAAGGCGCATATCAGGTGGAGTGGAGGTCTGCCTCGGACTTGCTGCGTGGACGAGTATATGTTTTAGATTATATGTAGATAAGGATTTCTGCCTAGAATATGAAATACCTATGCGTTTTTTGGCTTGTTATGTATAGCTCTTATTACCTCTGGGACATACATGTATCAAACCAAACATCAAGTGATGACTGTCTCTGGTATAGTATAGACTAAAATAATAGACTACATAAGTATAGAACTGCTAGATACCATAACCATGTCATCCAAGCACAAGCGAGCGAAATCCACTTTGAAATAATGCCACAAAGGTGTGGACACTGACATATTGGACATCTCTAAGCATGACGGCAATCCTTTTAATCAAGCCGTACAACTTTGTTAGTAACGTTGACAAACGATGGAAGCTTATAGTCTGGCGTCTAGCCAAACACTACACAGGATTACATGCAAGAAAACTGGCCACGACAGTTATTTAGCTTGAGATGTACGAGATACCGCTTTGGAGTTTGTCTTCAAGGTGTCTAGGGAAGTTAATGTCGTATGAATAAGAAAGACCTCTCAAGTTTTTACAGGGTTAGGCTAGGCGCAAACGGAAAACTGGGCACCGCCACCGGTGGCTGTCGCACGTTACGCCACAAGACACTGCTGTAGCGAGTGGCCGCCGCCTGCGACGCGTGCGCGGCGAGTTCGTACAAAATGTATGAAAAAGCGTGTAAACAGCTTATCGCCGCCACGAGGTGGCTGTGGTCGGTGGTCCGTTTGCGCCTAGCATTAGCCTTTCTGAAAAAATGCGATTTGTGGTTTGCTCTAGGTTATCACGAACCTCCTTGCTCGACAGTCGTTAATTTAAAGTAGATTTTTTTGTTGAATAATACGTAAGATGCTGAGACACGGCAACTTTGTATTAGTATTAAAATGAATAACAAAAAAAATCGGTAACTATCAATTATATTTGGTTAGCGACTGTACATAATCAAGTTAAGGACGTGCACGTAGAAGAAATAAT
This sequence comes from Eupithecia subfuscata, assembly GCA_963564075.1. Lineage (NCBI taxonomy): Eukaryota > Metazoa > Arthropoda > Insecta > Lepidoptera > Geometridae > Eupithecia > Eupithecia subfuscata. Next base: position 4,874,802 of record OY751105.1, read on the forward strand.
TGAATACAACTCAAAATAAATCAATATTTCTATTATATCTTCGGCCCGCGCGATCAAAAACCTTTTGGGCCCAAGTGAGAATTACCCGCGTTCAAAGGCGTTTGCTATTAGTAAAGAAGAAGAAAATGATTTCTTTCTTTCTTTCATTGGTAAAGTCGTTTACAACGGGAAATAACCCATTGTAAATGATAAGTATACCATTGTTTGAGTTTTGAACTTTCCAATATTTCGGCACAGTTTCATGCGTTATGATCACGGAATAACTAAACCGTTGTAAATGACTTAATTATGTATTAATAACCATGATGGTTATAAAGTTTGATTTAAAATAGTTTTTTTTTTTTTTGCTGGACAATTCACACAGCATTATCTAGCCCCAAGGTAAGCAGAGCTTGTGTTATGGGTACTAGATAACTGATATACATAATAATATACGAGTACATAGATAGATATTTTTTATTATACATAGAAAATGACCAGAACACCCTGAACAAATATCTGCAGATCGTACAAATATTTGTCAGTTTGACCAGACTGATTGACGAGAGGGCGATTTCACTTGGAGCTGTCAAATTAAAGTGGCATAGACCATGCTTATTTTGACATGACACCCTACTGACATCCTTTCCTTTCAACGAAAGATTTCTGCCATCTATTGAGTTCTAAGGTAAATTACTTACTGGCGTGGCGCAGTGACTCGAAGTGGATCCTGGGCTCCGACACCAGAGATCGCCAGTTGTCCCGGTCCCTTGCCTTTTCAGTCCAGTCGACCGCACGAAGTTCTTGTAGGTCTTTCTCAAACTCGTCGCTTCGACCTCGGACGAGATACCGCTAAGGTAAATAAGGTTTTTTTATTTTTCGGAAAACGCCCCAGCAAAAAGGTATCGCTTTGACGAATACCTGAAGGTTAAGTATACAAATATTTGTTTTTCCAACTCACCTATACGCTAATCATCATAATTTCGGAATATTATCGTCATGACACTTTGGACAAATCTTCTCCTGCAAGAACTGCAAGTCATCAGCAAGATCGCTTCGTCAGCATGTTATTACTTACCTACGTGTCGGGCAGCATTCGATTGTTACTAATTGAGTTTCAGTTCTGTTAGTCAAGTCATGTTTACTAGCTAACTACAAACTGTTTGACATACGACCCCTTCCTTACATATAGAATTGTTTGAGTAAGTTCTCACTCGAAGGAAATAAACGATGCTAGGTGCTTAGCTGCTTGGTATGCACCAAAATAAATGTGCATATTGTGCATAGTACTTATTACAAAACTGTGCTCACAATTTTTTTATACTTCTGCTTTTAGATAAGTTTAACAAAAAAACATGCATCACATTGGGTGTCCCTCAAATTAGAACTCCAAAACAACCCATATTATTGCAAAACATTGAGATTGTATCCACCCTGTAATAGTACAAAAACTTTCATACTACAAAGGTATACAAAAGCTTTGGAAAACCGCTCGTTGCTGCTTAATTTTAGCTTATTCCGATAATAATCTCTGCATAACCTACATTCCATTCTATTCCCGGTCGCTCTGAAATGTTGATGCATTCCTCGCATGCCATTCCATGTAATAAACTGAATGAATGCCATTCCATATAATAGACTGAATAAATTAACTCGTAATTTGAAATCATTATGTAATGTCAGTCTTATAATCTTAACGCAGTGGTAGAATCGGCGACTGAAGGTGCAATTCGACCAGAAATCAGAAGTCTAACTTTATTTCTTTAGGTTTACAGAATAAGTAATCAAACAAATCAAATTGTATACCAATTGCTATGAATCTATCTTACTAAAATTACAAAGGCGAAAGTTTGTGTCGTGTTGTGAAGATGTTAGGCCGAAGACAACGCAAAATCTACTGAATGGATCGGACTTTATTTTTCCACACTTATAGATCTCAACCTGGAACCTTAGTTAGTACCCGAAGTTAGTAAGAAATAAAGTGTTATTGCATTTCTCTCCGATTAAGTTTTTTGTCCACTGGAAGAAGTGAAAAAGAAACCACTAGTAGACACATTTTTCCTCTGACTAACATTAACATAGGCCTTGAGACTATTAATAAATCAACTAATAAATAATAACTAATAAACGAATAATTTTAGTCGTAAGTACGAGTATGTCAGAATCGGTTTCAAATGAATATTGCAATGTAGCGCCGTCTAAAAAGATAAAGATAAAGATACATTTATTTGGCCAAAAAAAACAGGTAGTTACAGGTAAAAGATACAGTGTACAAGTGGCGACTGTGCTGCCCCTGTCTACGCTACTATCTGTCGCGAACTACAGAATTCCACCATGGATTACCAATTTGCACATAAAAGCGAAACAAAGGATTTTAGAGAAGTAAAATTGGCGTTGGGCCCGTCATAAGGTTGGCGCTTTGACGTCTTACCGTCCGCACAGCAAAAATATGGGCTTAAATTCATAAAATTTAGGTACATTTTGCAGTAACAAAATGGCTTAACGCAAGCTTCAAGCGAGTGGCCCGCGAGCTGTCTGTTATCTGATGTCGTCAATATAAAATTAAGCTAAATATAACGAGTTAAATCCCACATTGGAATGCAAACTTTTGTGTATTCCAATGTGGAAAAAGGCGGCAGTTTAGTTTACGTACCCATAGGTCGGGCTTCTGCCCGACCTATGGGTACGTAAACTAAACTATTATAAGATACTAAACTACTATAAGAACTAAACTATTATAAGAACTATAAGAAGGACAGAAAGTATTTATTATGTCTTACGATTTGGCCACCAAAACCCTATATCATTCATCTGTTTTAATTTCTCCTCATGCTAATCATGCTGTTAAACCATACGCTGTTAAGTAGGGAGGCGTATAGTAAGCAATTGTTATAAAAAGCAAAATATAACCGTTAAAAAGAAGGCCTTCAAAATAAAGGCTAAAACAACAGCAAGATAAATCGTTTGAAGAAATAAACAAACGTGCACTAGGCCACGGAGACATTTCAAAGAGCTGCATGAAATATGACCTAGGGCTAGGCCACCGCTTGTACTGCGGATTTATTATCAGACTGTGCCAGAACTTTTGAATGAAAGAAACTTTCGCCCGAAATGAAATTCAAGAAGATACAGCTGCATAAAGCAGAGGTTATAAAGGAACTTTGGTTTCGAGTTTCATTCTATGAGTAGGATGAAAGAACTATTTCGGTTTCAAGTGGATACAGCGTCTAGTTAAGGAACTCGGCCTCAGGAAATTTTCAACTGCCTTCAAAAACGAGGAGGTTCTCAATTTGAATTCTTTTAAATTTCATTGTTTGTTACTCGAAATTGTTTACGGACTTGATGATTCCTTTGCTTTTGTGCAGACAATCTCTTAGGTGGTCCCATAAATGTAGACTTTGTACTGATTGTTCCATAAAACTTAAAAAACAATGTTCAGTAGTTTGAAGGCGGGTCATTAGTTTTGTAAAATTATTATAAAACATAATCACACAACATCGGCTAGCTGCTAACGCCAAAGTAAGCCTTGTGTGAAAATCAGGTGATTTTTAGCCGTGTAACCAGGCCGGGCAAAATTCGTTCCAGTATAAATTCACCCCGAAAATATAATTGCCTCTCGATTGTATTATATTACTATAATCACGAATTTCTCAGGGCCTCTTCATGATACTCCACCTAATTAACTACTTTAAACTTCATGAGTACCTCTCACGTAAATAACCGTAATACAGAAGGAAATAAGATCGCTAATGGCTCAGCAACGTTCGATTGTTAGCTTTAATATTTTCTTTTCTGAGTGCCTCTGAAAAATCATTGCAAATAGAAAATGGTTTGTAATGGCCGACGGAGTCGGTCGTTTGAAATCTTGGCTCATTGAATGTTTCTTAGACGTTTTTCTTTCATAGTATTTTTTTAAAGATTGATCTCGTATAATATGGTCTAAACGAACGAACGAACTTTAGTTATGCAAGTTTTTGTTAGAAATCGGAGTTATTATCTGGGAATGTTCTAACTAGCTATGTTTGATGAAAATAGGTGCAGCAATACTCATGTTATACTTGTGTTAACTTTTTTTAGTCCAAAGTTCCAAAGTCTAGGAGACACATTTTCACTCTAGTTATTAGTACCCAAGTTTCCTAGCAAAATCGTCAGGAAGTTTCGAATATTCGAATAATGGACTTGCAGTAATAAGCAGTGCCTTTTAAACATTTTACCCATTACTTATAGCGGAAAATAAAGTCTATGCATTAACCACGGTAAATTCAACAAGAAAGTGGCACAACTTTTTTCATTTAGGAAGTGTGTAGTGCAAAGATTATACAGTGGCACGATGGTAATGTTTTGACTCTACACAAAGTTCTGAAAACTGTTGGACGAAACTAAAAACTTAAAGCTTTTCCGGACATGAGTCCTATACAAAACTTAAAGCTTTTCAGTATTCGTTTTTTTCTTCCAAAAAGATGATTGTAGGTATGAAAAAACAATCATCTTTTTGTAGATGTTTGACTTAGGATCTGGTTTTATGGTCTGGGTCATCAAATGGATGTTTTGATCAAAATTTCTAGTTACCTTCAAAAAGTCTCCAAAGAGTGAAAAAGTGCATCCGCCGCGTTGGTTGTAAACACAACCAACCAAACAATGTCCTGAGAAACTGACCCTCCGTTTTGCGACTCAAGCATGTTTATTTTACACCTTCTGGTCTATTGTAGGTATTTTGGTTGTGATTATTGTTGCAAATAAATCCTTCAGTTTCGAATCCATTGATTCGGTATCAAGTCTGATTTCCGTTCAAATTAAGCAAACGATTGAATAGCTTTTGGCTAATCAATATAATTTTCATGAGCTCAATCTCTTAACTGTTGTTCGTCATTTTCTTACACATATTCCCACGTCAATGGCAACTGTTGAACGCCTGATGATGATTATTTGTATGCTTCGAGAAATTAATATTGCAACCGGAACGCACCCATATCCCCGTCTTACTTTTCAAATACTACAATGTGACACTGCATTATGCGCGAACTGTGTTAGATGCAACTTTACAGCAAAACGTATATAAAAGAAAGGTCAGATGTACCTACTCTTCTTAAATGTAGGCCATTTGTCTACTGAAAGTTTGATATTTGTTGTAAAAAGTATCTATTCATGTAAATAAAAATCACCTCATATTGAAAATTAAAACATTAGTAGGTATCATAATTATGAAATCTACCTCATAATTTGACAGCCAGATGTTAGGTGAAACGAGACGCTCGTTCAAAAATTTTCCATTTATTTTCCTACTCTCTGCTTGCATTTGTGTCTCTATGTATGTAAATGTACTTACCTATCACATCACACTAATTTTATAAATGCGAAGGTTTGGATGGATGGATGTATGGATGGATGTTTGTTACCTCTTCACGCCAAAACTACTTAACGGATCAGGCTGAAATTTTGGATACAGGTAATTCTAATCCTGAAATCAAACATAGAATATTTTTTATCCCATAAATCAGTTCCCATGGGATAAAAATAACCTCAAAACGTTTCCATAGAAACAACGCGTGCGAAGCTGCGGGCAGAAGCTAGTATACTTATAAATTACCATTCGTTGTCAAATCTGTTTTTGGCCAAATCAATAAGTATCTTTATCTTTCTAGAAGTTATTTAGCTAGCAAATGTAGGTTTGCGACCATTGTAAGCCATTCGATATGAACCAATGCTACATCAAACTTCGAATAAATTGTTGTTTTGGAGTACATTGATATGTATGTATACCTATATCCTTATTTATACATTTTTTTTTATTGGAAAAGGTTAAGCGTTTGGCCAACTCACTTAAAGTAAGTGAAGATGTGGCCTAAGATGGACCACGCTTTCCCAGAAGGAACTTATTTATTCAATAGGTTATCATTAAATACAAGAACAAGCATAAATTCTAGTAGTATTAGCTATACCTAACCTGATTTATACCTTCGATAAACTTCTTTATTCAATAGTTAATCATCTTACACGAAAGAAAAATAGCTGCTTCTTCGAATTCTATCAGAACAAATCGATTTCTCGTTTCGCGGTCCATTTCACCTCTCAGCGGTTCAAGCAGTGTGTACAGAGAGCTCCATCGGTAGGTAACTTCCCTGTTAAATTTGAAATCATTAATTTTAATCCAGAAATATGATCTACAGTTAGAATCTTTACTAAATCTTTTGATGCGAATTCGATTGATTAGGAGATCTTAAAACACTCCGTGCGATGAAATAACTCCTAATCGCTGGACGGGGTGGCGGGAAGCGATAGATGGACGTGGGTCGCTATTTGTGACGTTATTTTGGGGGTGGCCTACGTCCAGCAGTGGAAGCATATGAGCTGCATAAGAATATGAGGTTTAGCCCAAATGTATCCATTGCTTGATAAACTAGTATGTGTCGGTCAAATTCATGTTACCGATTTTGTTGCCTTCAGAAGTTCATAAAAAAACTACAAATTAAATATTAAAAACAAACAAATTTACCTACGATATTGCCTACGATGACGTGAAACTTGGTCGCACAGTTACCTATCGATAGAGCTATCTGTACCTCAGAGTGAATACCTCGATAGTTCTATTTCCTCTGAATGATTTATTAATTGATTTATAACTAGATATAGGACTGAATGTTTCCAACCTACCTGTATAACTGAGCTTTGCTTCACCTCCGCTTTGGTGACGAAATGGTGTAAAATAGGATTTTTCTAATAAAGGTTTATTTCAGATTCTACTCCTGATTAATACTGTGCCAGTCAGATACATTCACACATTGAAGACAAACGTTCCAGCAAATGTATCTATTTATTATTTTATTTGTTTATAAAAATATAGTAAAATGACTAAGCAGTGTGGGGTAATTGGAATGTCACATCGTTTTCTAGTTTGCTGTCGCTCTCTAATAATCTCCACGCGATTCCGATTTTGGAGCTACCTAGTTTTATAATTCCTCTAGTCTAGATTCTACACTTAAGTACCCTTGAGGTGAAATCCAATCTAAACTCAACACGATAAAGTCCACATTTCCTTGGCAGCCGATTTAAACCGAAACACTCCGATAACCACTGATTCATAACCGATGCAGTAGCAGCTAGTATGGGTTATCAGAATATCGAAACGAAAAAAGTCTTCGCTTAAAGTCATTTACAACGGGATATTTACCATGATTTGAGTTTTGAGCTTCCCAATATTTCGGCACAGTTTGTAAAGACAAAAAGGGAAGGTAGATCGATATATCTGCCAATAAAAACTCACTCGTAGTGCCTTCAGTTATTCTGTGGTCATGGCGCATGAAACTGTGCCAAAAAAATATTGGAAAGCTCAAAACTTATCCCGTTGTAAATGACTTTAGTGTTGATAATTATGATGGATTTAAAAGTTTTATATTCTTCGTTTACAATCGCTGACCTGTTAAAGTTGTACTGCTGAAATGCAACAAATAACTTAGACTTGTGGCAAGTTGTCGCATAAGCCACGAAGTAAAGAAGAAGAAGAGTGCGTCTAAAACTATTAGATCGCGATCGCTGTCATACTACGAAACATAGTTTCTCTCTATGCGGTAGGGGCATGGCAATAAATGGTGCGCAACCCATACTAAGGACTCAGGAGGTTCCCGGGTTTTGGTTGAGTTAGTACCAACGGATTAAATGCAACCGTGTCATTTAAACCCGGCTTAAAACGACTCTGGGTAACAAAATGTTGTGAATCCATTACACTAAATTTAAAACTAAAATATAACCTGCTACATTTTTGTTAAATGTTAAACTGGCTACATAATGTTGGCACATTTATTATGTTACCTAATTTAGGCGTTTCTGAATTATCTATATCTATATCTTATATATAAAAATGAAACCCGTTTCGCGTTGTCACGGCATCACGCGTGAACGGCTGGACCGATTTCGCTAATTCTTTCTTTGTTGTGTTTGTTATTGTCAGGAGAAGGTTCTTATGAAAGAAAAAATTAAGAAAGTTGGAAACATAAATTTCCACGGGGGCGAAGCCGCGGGGCGCAGCTAGTCTATAATATAAAAATGAATCGCAAAATGTGTTGGTAAGCGCATAACTCAACAACGCCTGGACCGATTTCGCTAATTCTTTCTTTGTTGTGTTTGTTATTGTCAGGAGAAGGTTCTTATGAAAGAAAAAAATTAAAAAAGTTGGAAACATAAATTTCCACGGGGGCGAAGCCGCGGGGCGCAGCTAGTTGCGGATAAAATTAGTATCGCTTAGTTTAGGTAACATCAATCATCAATAATCATTTATTCCTCACCTCAGCAGCCTATATTGATCCACTGCTGGACGCAGCCTCCCCCTGAGGAGCACCTTATTGTCTTTTATCTCATGGGGGTTATGCCCATAATGCCCACGTTGGGCATGCGTGTTGGGGATCGCAGTTCGGTGGTAGAATTATTCTGCCGGGGGTGCTGCTGCCCGCCCTCGGTGGATATCCCTTAGTCGCCTCTTACGACACCCGCGGGAAGACATGGGGTGGTGCAAATCACGAACGGCACCACACAGGAATGCAATGCTTTATGCTCTACTGTACTCTAATTCTAGTTCTCGTACTGAACTAGTAATAAACTGGATGAGAACTGACCTTAGAATTACAACCTTTTTACACCGTGCAAGCTATCGTACGAGTTAGCCTTAGCCGCGGCTCTAGCTCTCACTCTTTTCTTTGTGTCTTCTCCATTCTGACAAATCATACCATTGCCTTCTCTATTCTGACAAATCATGCCACATACTCGTAACCTATGTCTCGTTTATATTGGGGCAAGCAATAGATCCCTTGTGTTTATACAGGGTGTCTCAAAAGAAAGTTCACATTTAAAAAATCGATTAAAAAAAAAGTAAGATGTTTATTGAAAAAATGTTTATTACATATTAAAATACACTGTTTGGGAATTTATTTTTTAAAAATGACATCGTCCAAATGTAAACCGTTGCGTTCACGGCATTCGTTTATTCGAGCACTAAAATTTGCTATGACGGCTCTGCAGGTATTCTCCGAGATGGCTGCGATTTCGTGACGGATATTTTCTTTTAATTGTGCCAGGGAAGTCGGTTTGTTGGCGTAAACTTTGGATTTGAGATAACCCCACAGGAAAAAGTCCATAGGTGTCAAATCGGGACTGCGTGGAGGCCAACTTATGTCACCTCTCCTGGAGATCAATTTGCCAGGAAAAATTTCACGAACTCTTGGCAGAGACCTGTTGGACGTGTGTGAAGTGGCTCCGTCCTGCTGGAACCATGTTCTTTGGTTATAACAAGGAAAGTGCTGCAGCTCAGGCACGAAGAAAACGTCTAACATCTCCACATAACGCTCTGAATTCACTGTAACTGTGCGTCCCCTTCCATCTTCAAAAAAGTACTGGGCGACACTGTCTACGTTTTCGACCGTTCTCGAAGATCTTGGACGCCCGGATTTTGGTTTTTCCAGTGTTGAACCGGTCTCTTCAAACTTCTCGACCCATTTTGCAATGAGTCGAGTGGTTGGCGCATCATTCAAGTGACGAATATGTCGAATGCTGCAGAATTTTCTACGCGCTACAGTCGCCGAATTACCGTTTTTATAAAACTCGCGTACGCACAACGCACGGTCCGCTCCCGAGAAACGCTCCATAGCGACTAAATTCCCAAGAGCCAGGCTACCGACTGACACTCCCCCCGCGCCCCTCAGAATAGTTGCGTTCACGCAATAACCAAAACAAATGTGAACTTTCTTTTGAGACACCCAGTATTACAAGTCTAGAACTTAGAGCGAGGAGTTGAAACTAAGACTGGTTAACTAGGTCTTAAATACAAATACAGTTATTGTTAAGGCCTTCTTCTACTATTCTAGTTTGATGGGGTCCTCCTATCCGAATTTTGGCCACGGCGGCCAGTCGCAATGAGGACCTTGTGTGCAGGACATGTGCACAAGTATGTGCGCAATCAAAGGTCCAGTCTCTATTCCCTGACTCATAATCTGACGGGACTATTCTAGTTTGTACTAGCTGATAACAGGTACAGCCACTTTGTAACTCGCAGTGTACCCAGACCTTTAGTTACGTGAAAATAAACGCTGAATTTTCAGGCGTTGAGTTCTAATAAGAGCGATGGGCCCAGCATTCAGGAATCACATCCAATATCTGAAATGGTATTCGATTACTGTGAGTGCTCGTTTACCATCCATCCACTCGTTTTGAAGGTACATAGGAGGCTCTTTAGAGGATTTTATTTGGATAACCTTTTTCACTGTGATTGGTGCAATCTTTGAGCTTGTTAGTTACCTCCAATAAGATCTTTGCCAGTATCTCAAAGTCCTCAGGGAGTTACTGTCAGTTCTAAAATCAAGTAACTAATCAGTTAAATTAAGAACGATAACTTTATGACTTGATTCTTCTTCAAGCCTGATTCTTCTTTGCCGGTACAAAAATGCCAATGGGAATCAAATTCAGAACACACCTTTCCAACATGTCCAAGAGCATCGAGATCCTGGGACATCTACAGTGACGTCCAGTTTCGCAGTCATCTGGTAGATAAGAACCAAGTTGGCATCCTAAACCCTCGGTGTGCTCAATCGAGCTGGACTGTATTTCAGTGCGGGGCAGAGATAGCTGCTTCACAAGTCGCAAGTTCGACTCCAAATGGAATACTGTAGTCACCTTTGGGCAGGACCACCTGGATACAAGCCTGGGCCCCTTGACTCGGTTCAAAGACGTGCTTTGAGAATTGTTGAAGGTCCCTTACTCACACGCTCACACGGTATTGAATCAGTTTGTCTCAGGAGAGACTTCTTGCCAACTAGGCTACACAAATTAATGTATCTTTTAAAGGGCAATGTGCTTTTATAACAAAACTCCTAGTGAGTTGCAAAAATTATCGGTAAATAAATTAAAAATAAAACGTCAAGTGCGAGTCGAACTCGCCCACTAAAGGTTCCGTAATTGCCAAATTATCATGATTCTAGGTCAACGGGTAGTGCCCTATAGGTTTGGTCCATAGTATAGTATTTTTTTTGGTGAATAAACTAAGAATTTATGGTTTTAGGATTTTTTCCGTTACTTGTGCTATAAGGCCGTGCTTCTTGCATTTCATAATTGTAAGTCTACGGGAAGTACCCTATAGGTTTTGGTCCATGGCGAGCATTAAAAGTAATTATTTTAGTGAATAAATTACAAATGTATAGTTTTCAGATTTTTCCCTTTACTTGTGCTGTAAGACCTTGCTGCTCACCAAATTTCATGATTTTAGGTCGACGGGAAGTACCCTATAGCTTTTGTGTGCATGTGATTCCCTTGGAAATATTAAAATATTCGGATATAAACGGCTGTAATTTTTGAGTGCGTTGACTCAGAAGTTTTATTTATATCGCGGCTCCAAGAGGTTACGGACTTGAGTATTTGACGTTAATTTTAACTCGATACGTCCACGCGTTCCTGAGAAAAGGGGGTTGACAGACGGACAGACAGATATACGGACAACAAGGTGATCCTCTATGGGTTCCTTTTTTCCTTTTGAGGTACGGAACCCTAAAAATTGTCAAAACCTTGCTGTGCAAAAAGGCTAACTAAAAAATATCAGATTATATAAAGGATTAAAAAGCTTGGGATGGGTTTTGCTCCAACTCGACAACTAACAAGCTAAAGGTTTCTTCGTCGCTTCTTTACTTTAGTCGACATACCGAAGCGATTGTATTTATGTAAATAAAGAGTTTTTGATTTTTATTTTGCCTGCTGACAACCAACAATCCAAACAATAAAGAAGTGAATGTATTCTTTGTTTTACAAAATATTTATACTACATACTTTATGCTTCAACTCGTATTGCTGATTCTGTAATTGTACGCATCCCTGTTCTCTCACACTACTCACACTACTTACCGTACTTTATCTCTTTACCTTCGCACAAGTTAAGTGTCAGTTTTATTGCGGAAGAAAAGGTGTAGGACGCGGTTATGGCGCAGCTTTTATTTAACGAAATTGCGCTTTAATCGTGCGCAATACGGCTTTTATTTCCTTACTCTCGCGATTGCCCTTGAATTTTCCAGGTTAAATTGATTTTTGCATAAGTTCGCACCGGGTTAAAGTTTTTTGAGTTTGTTTGTGAATTATCTCACGACTGTGGGTAATTAATTGAGTTTCTTTAGTGCTCATGATGGTTTAGTCTAGCACTCAGATAATACTTGTTTATTTTGTTCACGTCAGTTGGTTCTACCTGTGAGTTCCACTTGTTTTCATTATGTTTTCCAAATTCTCGTGGTTAGACACATACCTTGCAATGTTTGGAATCATCAGGTCTACTACTTATTGACCTTATTATCATGCATTTTATGAGAGCTAGCTGTGTGGTGCCAGCTTAGAATTTGCACCACCCCAACTCTTCCCGGGGGTGTCGTAAGAGAGCGACTAAGGGATATCCACCGGAGGCGGGCAGCAGCGCACCCTGCAGAACAGTTCTACTACCGTGCTGCGATCCCCAACACGCATGCCCGGCGTAGTGATTATGGGCACTACCCCCCATGAGATAAAAACCTAAAAGGCACTTATCAGGAGGAGGCCTGCGTCCAGCTGTGGACAAATAGGCTGGTGAGGTGAGGTGAGGTTATGAGAGCCAGAATGTAGCAAATGTCACAAAATTAAAATAACATTATGTAAGACAGTAAATAAAGTGATCACCTAATTTTTTTTACACTCAACCTTTTTAAGGTAAAAAAAGAAGCGAACAAGGAAAACTTTACGTTGTTATTGTGTTAATTTTCGAGCTGGAACGAAATTCGTCCCAAGCTTTTCTGAGTAAAATATGCTTTGTTTGAAATAAATACCATCCATTTTATATCTCAAAATTGTATCGTAGCAGGTTTTATCTGTTGATTGTGAATAAATCTGAATAGTATAACAATAAACTAATGCTTTGACTGATGGATGCTATTCGCATACAACAGCAGTTTATCAAAATCGGTAAAGCGACGGGTCTGATTGATGTTCGCAATAGCCGTACTATTGAACCCGTAAATATTTTATGGTTATTTTCAAACTAGCTTCTGTCAGTGGTTTTTTCACGAAGTATATGATTAAAACGTGGTCTGTAACACTTCTGCCAGTGGTTTTTATACTAAAGAAAATAGTGGCACTAAAATGCCCATTATAGGGTACGAATTCTTAAATTCAGATGTATTGTTGGAATACCTTCTATTTTCATCCAACCAAATTTACAAATAACAAACTGATTATATTTGTTAAAGTAGATGTAAAATTAAATTAGAAACTGTTTAATTTATTACAGAAATCCAACAAAGAAGTTATATGTATCTACATAAAATACGTCTATTTATGTGACGCAAATAATTCTCTGAAGCGTGGGTCTGAGAATATTACTGAAATATTCCGTCCCAAATGACAGAGACAAAATGGTTACGCGTACGAGTAACACATCGTCACAGAAGTAGAGAGTTTCGTCTCTACTTAGATGGTACGTATAGACATTGCAAAGAATTTTGGGGAACAATTCCTTTTTCCGCTTCTGGGCGTAACATCAAAATATTGGATAAAATCGCTAGTATCTATGTCGAAAGATATTACTTTAGAATCTTTAATTTCAGTAACTAAGTACATTACACTCAACTAATCAACTTGCGTTAACAGTTTTTTTTTGCAGATTCTATCCAGAATTTTGTTGTAGGTTTTCATTAAACGAAATAAAATCTTCTATGAATATTATCCAAGGAGATAAATTAATTATATTAGAATGTCCCTTTTTATAAATGAACAGGCGAAAGCCATTATAACCATATTGCTTTGTCTTACGTTAATTTTATTTTCATTACTTTATTGTATTTAGGTACTGATCAGTCATTTTCTTTGTCTACCTTTGAGTACCCCGTCCACGAATTTATTTTCTGTGTGATGCCACGGGCAAAAGCAAGCAACAAATAAAACAACAAAAATAATACTGTTCTATTATATCTCAAGAGGCTCAAATATGCAGGTCTCGACAGAGCCTACACATTTGCTCCCCTTGGAATCGAGTCCCTGGGTCCGTGGGGTACCGAGGCTCTTCGGGTTTTTAAAAAAATATCTGAGCGTCTGGTCGAAGCGACGCGTGACCTGCCTGCTGACTGCAGACTGTTTCATGTTTGCAACAGTCTGCAGTTATCTCAATTGTTTCAATTGTAAATACTAGTTGTTAATCTCACTAATATTATAAATGCAAAAGTTTGGATGGATGTATAGAGATGGATGGATGTTTGTTACTTCTTCACGCCAAAACTACTGAATGGATGGGGCTGAAATGTTGCATGCAGATAATTCTAGACCTGGAATCAAACATAGGCTACTTTTTATCCCATAAATCAGCTCCTGTGAGATAGAAATCACCTTTAAACGTTTCCATACAAACAACGCGTGCGAGGCCGCGGGCGGCAGCTAGTTATTTATATTATTTGATTGTAATTTTCTTTGTCAATTAAGAATAAACAATTACCAATTTAAAAAAAATATTCCATAGAATATTCTGAGTCCGAAAATAAAGTAGTTTAGACGCCTCAGTAAAGTTTGTAAATAATACAAAATGTTGAGCTTCAATAACAAAATCGATTGTCATAAAAAAAATTGAGTCGGTAAAGCATAACATGACTATTTGATTATCAGTCGAACGACCAAAAATAATCACACTAATCCTAAAATAATATTATAAAGCCGAATGTTTGTGAAATGTGAATTTTTATTACCTAAGATCTCCAAAACTAGGCTACTTATTATACCGAAAATACGCGTGCGAAGCCGCGGGCAGAAGCTGGTAATATGAATGCAATAGTTTGGATGGATGGATGTTTGTTACCTCTTCACGCCGAAACTACTGAACGAATCGGGCTGAAATTTTGCATACAAGTATTCTAATCCTGGAATCAAACATAGGCTTTTTATCCTATAAATCAGTTCTCATGGGATAGAAATCACCTTTATTTATTTTATTTATTTATTTACAATGAACAAATACATTATGTAGCTAAAATACAATGGAACACTGGAAAGCGCATAAGTTAAAAACTGTGTTGCACCTCCCAGCGCCCAAGCTCAGGATATAGTTAAAGCCCAATTCACCAAGCAGAAAGCACAGCATATCCTCAAAGTTTCCGATTTAACTTATATATAAACTTAAAGTATATAAACTTTAAACGTTTCCATAGAAAGAACGCGTGCGAAGCCGCGGGAATAAACTAGTATAAAAAATATCATTTAAGTATTGTGATCCCAGTAATGACGTTTGAAATCGACAAGGAGGTCTCTTATCCTGACACATCTGGTGCGACTCCACGCCGCTGAAGTTACCTATCTAAACGAGTAGTGGTCTCATGTGACGTCCTTGTGGCCTAGTGAGGAATAGTTTAGGGTTATACCGAAGATAGCGTATGAATAACTTACGTTTGTAGTTCAGCTAGCTCTGCAAGTATATTGCCTTATTAATGGCAATCGGAAGACAGGACCTTCAACTTTGAACTGTCGACATGGCAACAGACGCCGTCTGTGGTTACTGTAGTGTGGTAACCACACTACAGTAAATCAATAACGTAAATAACAGCGGGTGTTGAATTCCCAAAGATCTCGGAAAAGTAGAACAGAACACTGGTATATATTGGGACACAGAGAATATACTACATACAGATAGCATCATGTTATTTATTATGAATTGAAGAGCCTAGCTCTTGTCAGTGCGATGATGCAATTTCCTCCACTTTCTTTTTTACAGAGCATTATGTATTAGGCCAAAATACAAAATCAGTTACTCAACTTTATTGGAGAAAAAATATTTGTAAATATTTTTGAACGTTGGTGCACAACTTTGGTGTGGCGTGGATGTGAGCATGCATGCAACGATATACCTACCCAAATAAATAATAAATAAATAATGCTGGACAATTCACACAGCATTATCTAGCCCCAAGGTAAGCAGAGCTTGTGTTATGGGTACCAGATAACTGATATACTTAATACAATACACTACATAGATAGATATTTTTTATTATGCATAGAAAACATCCAGAACGCCCTGGACAAATGTCTGCAGATCGTACAAACATTTGTCCCGAGGCGGGAATCGAACCCGCAACCTCCTGCGTCGCAGGCAAACCTTCGCCCGCTGCGCCACAGAGGTCGTCAAAAGATCATCCACAACGAAACTATTTTTAGAGTAAAACAGAAAACTACAAAGAAAGTCGTACAGTCCTTAAAAAAACAGCTCATTTAAGACACACAGTAATCAGTTACGTCACGCCACATCCGTAACGTGTCGTGACGTGATGTGGGTACCGGAGACAGCTGGCCTGGTTCCGGTGAGTCCTGCCGAATTGTAACATGGGATAGTGTACATCTATTCTCAGAAATAGTCTGCTTATGTAGTCTAATCAAAAAAGTTTTAGGCCGACCGCACATTAACTACTATCGTTTGATCGTAGAATCGTTATGTGCCTTTTCATACGTCCTAGTTTTCGAGTACCCGGCTTTGGCTACCCGGCGACCTGGACGTATGAAAAGGCACTAAACCGTTGGTCTTGCGCTTGACCTTTCCCCTGTCGTGTCGGTTTGCCGTCCGATCGGATTATGAGAGTGCACCTGTGTTTGCGCACATACTTGTGCACTATGAGTACTAAGTCTCAACGCGGAAGACATCACCATCATACCAATTTACGTATAAGCATTGGAATTTCGATCACAAGTTTGGCCTTATCCAAATTCCAATGAATCATTGTCTTGCGTCCTTCAACTTGAGGTTCATTGTGTTAATCCGGAAATTCACCCAAACTCTAAGAATATGGGGGGTTCTAAGAGTTAGTATGAATTTCCGGATTCGGATCGTCAAACGTCGTTACGTTAAACTTTTTTAACCTCAACGTGATTCGAGAAAATCAGCATTCTTTTGTTTGCAATACAACTATGAAGCAAGTTCTGTCGACTATGCGGTATAATAATGTGCGTTGTAGAGTCGATTTAGAGGACATTTTTGGATCCTAAATAACGTCTAGGAATGTGAGGGTGAGTCTCATTTACCTACCCTTACCTACATCGTCTGCCTGTTTACGAGTATGTCTCAAGTCTCAACATCTATCGACAACCGCTATAACCACAATTTTCATACCTTTTCTTGACTTTTACGAACCAATGAAACTACGAATACTAAGAAATTCACTCTGTAGAAAACCCTTTTCTGTCGTAGCTAAATATTCAAGGAGATTTGCTGTAAAACCAAGCTATTTTGGACTCTAGTAAACCCCCTTAAATTACTAAAGTTTCTCTTACGAAAGCTTTGGTTGAACCGCAACCATTTTCCATGTCTTTTTGATTCGCGTTAACTTTGATTGTAGCTATGCGTTTCCTTATTTAGTTTCTAACCCGAAATAAAGTTTATTACTTTAAAAGGCAAAAGCTTCTGCGTCCAATATTTCAAAAGAGTAAAATACTTCTAAGACGTGTGTGGACTTTCAAAAGTCGCTGTGACGTAAAGTTTCACAATGCTTCGTGAAAGTTCCATATTTCATCGCATTACTGGATACATCCCCGCTAGTTTCTATTTTCTGACAGTTGCAGTTTATTTCTGACGTTTCAGAAACATTAGCCTCATTTCCAGGGAGAGCTAGGAATTGCTCGGGTTGATACGTGGAGCTTTGCGATTCTGCTTTTTACCTTTTGAGATTAAGCTTGCTTGGAGTTTAACGTCCGGTTGTTCGTACGCTGATCATAATTATTTAATCTATGACCAAGTCTCCTGTTGAGAACTTTATAACGAGATTTTTGATTATTGATACATCAACACTCAACAAACGACAAACCAGCTGTTTATGCATTTGGTAGTTATCGGACAGTGGCATTTCCAGAGAAAAGGACAAAACTGAACATCACCTATTTCGAAAGAAGATTATGCGAAGGGGGTCCTTCTCAGTCAGATTACAACGTTAATCAGCCATGGCTATATAGGTATCATGATGCCAACTTGAAAACTGAGTTTAAACAATATCCAAGACGACCTCACAATTACGTGTAACCTATTAAAAGTTCGACCTATCAACGAAAGAATAGGAGAATAACGCCAGCAACCACCAACTTTGATCGTAAAAATAACCACAGGCATGTTGCTCTAACTTTTGCATGGAAACTTTGTATATAAGCCGGCAAAGGGCCTCCTCATCTATATGGAAATATGAGGGCATTCTCAGAACCTCTGTAGAGCGAATAAGCGATAAACTCAAAGTCATCTCAACTTTCAAGACCAGACTCGAAGCTTAGTGATATACTAATTGATTTGGCAAAAGTGTTTATCCTTTTGCCAAAAATCTATAACTTTGTCTAGATCACTTACTTTGATAGAAGTCGTTTCAAGGGCGCGCCGCTGCGCCACAAAACGTTTGAGTTACACACGTGTGAGGGCACTCAATCTGTTAATTATAATACAATGTGTCTGGTTACCGGTGTCGGAGACTTTGGGGGTGTGAAGTACGGTAAATTTTATCGACAAATTACTATCCCTATTTTTTTTTTCTCGCTCCCTGATAAAATGGCAGCCATTTTGTTTTCTTTTGCCTCGAAGCACGGGTGCTTGTATTGTTTAAGATATAGCTACCTATGCAGAGGTTCTTGGAGGACGATAGAGGACTCATTTGATTGCCAATAATGTAGGCAATAAAGCAATGATAACATTGTTGCATGCAAGATTTCCATTATTCCAGCCAGGACGTGGCCAACATCCATTTCGTCTATGGATTGTGCAACGGGAACGATAATGCTGCTGTAAGAGAGTATGCGAGAAGATTTCCCAATAAACCAACCCCGAATGCTCGCACATTCATACGACTACACCTCACCTTTACCGTACTTCACCCCCCCAAAGTCTCCGACACCGGTAACCAGACACATTGTATATTCTAAGATTATTAAGTGTGATAGCAAGATTTCACAGCAAGCCAATCGAAATTAAAGCAACGACTGTAGAGATTTATTCTTACAATTTCTAATGATCCATAGTTGCAAAGGCACAACGAAACTCGTCGGCTAAATAGGCGCCCGTTAAGATCCCTAAGTCACAAATAAGTGACCGCATCTTCTCATCGAAAAGAGTAAAAAAGTACCTACTCTCGTCTGTCTCATTTCATCTTCTTTTTTCTTATTCTAGTTCGTCTTTTTACTTATTTCTACCGTCATCGAACGGAAGATAAGAATAATTGGTACGATTTGCATTTCTCGTTTTGTTTGCTCCAGCTTAGATGGTATTGCAATCATGGACTATTGCCAAAAGCATTCTGCTGGATATGCTTAGAAAAAAGTATCGATTCTCTTCAGCTTAGGTAGAATATATTCAGAGTCTGAAAATCAGACCAATACTAAAAAACACTATACTAATGTTTGACTGAATAAAATGTTCGATAATGCGCGGTTTCATGTTTTCTAAGGCATTTACTTTATATTGCGTCTCTATCATGCACCATTGTAGGCGTTGTTTTAATAGTAAGTATATTAATTTTACCGAATAAATCTAGTTTATAATATTTCTTTATTGTTAAAAAGGGGGGTTACCTACAGATGAACGCCACTGTACATGTCGTGATAACGAAGTCAACTGTACCTACCCAGCTTAAAGCGAATGTAAGCTAAATAGATACTACATCGTTTACGAAAAAGCTATTAAGCAAAAAATCTGAAAAATATTGAAAGACAATCATTTTCGATTACGTTCAAGCAACAGGATCTGTATTCGCCAAAAAATATTCTAATCTAGAACAAATACAGGAAGTTTAAGTATTCACTTAAAAGCCTAAAGTTTAAATACGGGCGTATTAGTAACTTTCAGTCGAGACTTGGAGGTTTATGTATTACTTGGAGCATAAGTTTTAAGTTGGATATTAGAAGCTTTGTTAGAAATTGCGGATGAGAGATTAGATTCATTACGGAAAGCAATGGTTGTTTGTCTACCTATCCGTTAGATCTAAAACAAAACAGGCTTAAGATTGTCGCTCATTTATATCGCACCGTTCCCGCACAGCATAAAATGAGCATTTAAACCACCTTGCAATGCACAAAGACCAAATATTCTGTAGAGTGTGCACAGTCTAAAATGATATTTTTTTTTTTGCGTGGACGGTGCGGTATAAACGAGCTACAACAACCTTAAGCCTCTTTTTAACTCACGATTGTTTGGCGTGAAAATCTACGGTTAATTCGCCGTGTAACGGCACGGTCTTCACTAGTCAGTGTTGTATTGATCACTATGGAAGTTTGGTGACGCGGTTAATTCACCATGTATTTGCACGGCCCCGTCAACAATTTTCCATAGTGATCCATACAATTCTGACGACCGTGCCTTCACCCGGCGAATTAACCGTAGATGTTCATGACGACAAAAACATCTATGCAAAACAGCCGTAAGCCTGTGTTGTTTTAAATAACTACTGTTCAAGAGTGGTGCGGTATAAATAAGCAACAACCTTTACTTCAACGCCTGAAACCGACAGACTTTTTTTGCTTTTAACCTGCTGAAAAAAGCCGTGCGACAAGGCTTCTCTCTACTTTTTAGTTGCTAAACGAGCCGAGTGGCAACATGACAAAGTAGCAGCATGTAGCTGAGACGGAAACGAGTGGTCGCCACTAATTCTCCGAGCAAAAAATCAATTGAATGCACCCGTGAATTTTGCCGCAGTCAGCCGTCAGAAACAGCAACAAAGATGCTACTTCTTCAAAACTTAAAATGTTTTATAGCACTATTTAAGTTGAAAAGTCTCTGCTCCAACACTTTTATGTTTTAACTTAGAATCTATCATTGTTGTAATTTGAACCTTAAAAACATGGAAAGTGCTAAGCAACTAGGCTTTAGTCCCATAAAATATTCATTTTGTGAGCAGATGCGATTTATCTGCTTGCAAACTTGCTGTTCGAAAATACGCCACTTTAGCGTCAGCTTTTATCTTTTCCTTTGTCGGTTTATGATCTTTTCAAATATGCTATGTATTTATTATTGTCTTTTAACTATCATAGTTTTGAAATGGTAATAACAATGCCCTTATTGATATTTCTTCTCAGACTTGCTGGAGGTTTGTGAAATTAGCATAGTTTTAAAGTTTTAGCTTTAAAATTCTGCATTACCTACGACTAATTCTTACGGACAATAATAAAGATTAAATTAATGCAGAGCGAAGTAGTTACAAAAACGGAAAACAGACCCCACCATGCGATGTGGATGTTAATAGTCAGGAGAGCGAGAGAGAGAGAGAAGAAAGAGAAAGTAAAACCTACAAACACAAAATACACAAATAGAAAACTCTCTCTCTACGGCTTTTATTGGTCAACTCTGGACCCAGGCCTCCCCCTGATAAGTGCCTATATGACGGGGGTTAGTGCCCACAATGCGGGTAGGGGATCGCATTTCGGAAGTAAAATTGTTCTGCAGGGGCGCTGCTGCCTGCCCTTGGTAGGTATCCCTTAGTCGCCTCTTACGAAACCCACGTGAAGTGTTGTGGTGGTAGGGCTAGGTATCTTTATCTCTAAAATCGATAGAAATCGAGCCAGCAACATTCTGCCTCTAGGTGGACCTTTACACACCTAGCCACAGAGGTTACACATCTATGTACAAGCGTATACTTACCTCCTTACAAGTTTGTATTCCCTTTCCAATGTACACCAATCCAATGTCACAGCGGGTCAGTACAGGAAGTAGGTCAAGGTAGGCTTACCGCTCAACTGAGATGAATAGACGAACTTTAGCCTTCGCTTAATTTTTTAACTGAATTCTGGAATATGACTGAACTTTGGAATTAGTATACCTGCCCATTAGTATTCGAGAGTGTGAAATTATAGATGACAAGGTTAATAATGTTGCACAAAGCATTCTCCTGTCCCCAAAGTAGAGATTGAGTAACTCGTTATGGTGTAGCTTTAAATAAAATCTGAAGTAGCGTGCCAGTCTTTTAGCACCTATACAAAACTCGTCAAGTTTGAGGCTGAATTATTATCCAGCATATTATTATACAGTATTCTGTATGAGATGACCAGCATCATGTTGCGATATAATTTCACAATCGTTAGATTGGACGAAAGTGGACATGTTCAGTGAATTCTTTAATGGTTTTGGAATTTCTGGCGAATATGGACTAAATTAATTTCTTTTCTCAAAGCGCTGTGCTAGTCGTATCCATCTTAAAATGCCCTTTATTCCAAAAATGTCCCCCGCTTCAGCGTCCCGGATAACATGATTAAAAAGTTAAGTACTGACGCGGTATAAATCATTTGGATTCAATTTGAGGCATCCATTTTTTTCCCAGTGGAAATTAAATTTTTTCTTTTACAGAGTGCCGACATTGTACGACAACCTACGAAACTTTGAGATACTCTTCTTTATACATATGTTTTGTTGGTTAATATTCCACTAAAGATTACTTGATTTACTTGATCATCGAAGATATCCAATACAAATCCACTTTAAAGATATATAGTACCTATGTTCTTGTCTTATTATGTCCTGCGGAACTGGGCTAGTCTTCGTTGAAACTGGCCGCCATGGCCGATGATTCGACTAGGAGGACATCATGTGTTAGCATCTCTTCGTACAACCAATTGTACCTACCAAGTTCAGAACAAGTGATTTCTAAGTTAATACTTGCTTAATAACGGACTGAGGTATCTCGGTGACAAACCGATGGTAGAACTTTACTTAATTAAGTGGGGACAAGCAGTAAGTTCAGAGTTTCTGCTTCTGCGAAATTGATAAAGTTTTTGTGGATGTAGCTTATCAAGCTAGAAATGAGGTAAAGCTGCATTCAAACTATGGTAAATATTACTGGCTTCATGTCCAAAACTTCAGGGTAACCTACCCACCACCTACTAGATTCCGAGTACTACGTATATCAAGTAGGTACTAAAAAGATTTACGCGCGCGCTGTATATTATCCATGGTTGAGTATGTTTCGATTTACTTTTGATTGACGATAGTTCGATTGTTCGCAAAAATGGTGCAAACTCCCACAAAAACTGTTTATGATATTACCGTTTAAATTGTTCTATCTCACGAAGTCCGTTGGGCTATGTATGTCATAGTGAATGCATGTACACATTGTTTTAGCGTGCGTAAGCTCAGAAGCAATCAGTCTCGCCCGAGACGCGGTCCGGGTCACTAGTGCTCATTGTATTCACGTCAGATTTTGGTAGCGAGTATGATATAGTAAAAAGAAAAAAATATTCATCATCATCCGTTGATGATGATGAATATTTTTACGTAGATGGCTTGTAAGGCCTGTACGGGAACGACAGATGTGGCCGCATTATTGACATCCGAGCGCCCCAGGAGACAGTGATAACCATCACCGCGCGGCCGCTGCAGCCCGTTGATGACGAAGCGTGGTTCGAAAAGCTAAATGACGAGTACTGAGGCATTAACGGGCAGCAGCTGCCGCAGACCGACCTCTAAAATGTATAATATCGTCAATAGTTGTCGATAATTTATAGTATACACTTGTACAGAAAACGAATGACTGAATTACTGCAATCTCCGGGTTATTATCGCAAAACAGATCTTTTTGATATCCTTTTGATAATGCAATAATAACATCTGATTGAGTCAATTTTTCTTCGATGTCAACTTTTGCTTCTAATTCTATTCCATGTTGCTTGCTTGCTCTCAATTTTACATCAAAACCAATCTTTATCAACCCTTGATCATTCTTGCGACCCATTGTTGTAAAATTTCATCACATTTTCTTGTTTTAATGCAAACTTTATAAATCTAGTATCTCTAAATCTAGTATTAAATTTGTCAGAATTTGTTAGTCATTCCAACGTCTATTAGACTGACACATGGCGGTATCGTGCTCCACGACAATTCAATTCGAATGTATTATTCCTATGGGTTGCATCCACGATTTCGTGAATTTTATAGCAAACTTCGACTTTATCGTCCAGTTAATAAGGTTTATGAAAATGTTCGATTTGGCATCGCAATTTCTTCCGGAAGTCTTTAAAAAGCTTTAAGTTTAGACTTTATACAGCTGTTAATAAGGTTCGTGGAACTGGTTGATTCGTTTGGAGCTGTGAAGTGAATTTTTAAAATGCCAAAAAGCAGACTATTGGTTTTGTTTTGCTCTTGGGACGTGAACGAGCGCTACAGGATTTTAATGTTGTAAAATTTATGGACTGAGTATGCCAGACGGTTTTTCTTATTTCGGGAAGTTTGTTGAGAATCTTGTTTCCATGAAAAAACACTGTGTCATATGAATATTCTAGTCCTTGTAGTCTCTTCTGTAAATAGATAGAGTCGCTGGAGGTCAAAAAATATTATATGGGTTGTGTGAATGATGACATGAGTTAAAGTGAGTGGTGAGATGACGACTGACAGAAGTAAATAGAACAAAACCTGTTGTGCCGAATCAGCCTAGCAGAAATAGGCAAGGAAATGATGATGATGATGAATCTTTTCTGAGATTCCATAACCAGCAACGCTATAAAACATCAATATGGCATAGAACAAAGCTAACTGCATTAGTTTTGAGCACAACGTCCATGACAGAGGGAATACCCGTTTTATTTACGAACACGCAAGCCAGGTTCGTATGATAGCTGTTAAAATTGAATTATTTCCAACTGGCCCGAACTTTAGCAGCGCCCGACTGTGTGGTTCGATTTGCATAGTGATTTACAAAACTAGAAGAGAGAATGAGCTAACAAACCACTGTAGGTGTTGGCGCGGGATTGTTACTAAATATTGTTTTATTCTAATATTATGCAATGGATTTCTGCAAAGTATCGCCTCAATCTATTTTTTTCTAAGTCTCTGTAGTAAGTCCACTGATTATAAAAAATAAGTAAGAAGCAACATTGCGTGCATTCATGGATCTGAAATCTATCTAGTGCTGATGTTAAGTCTCTTTTTCTTCAAATTTAATTGTTAACTAGATACTTTAGATGGTTTGTTGATCGTTTTCCGTGATCATGGCGCACCATTCACCTGTGCCGAAATATCGATAGAGTAGCACAGATAATGATAAATCGTAATAAGTGTTTTTTGTGTATACAACCATACCTAGTAATATCAAATGTTTTTCTATAGAGACGACTCTGACATACTATTTTGCTAATGAACTACAATTTTACAGGATTCTTATGTCTTACCCAAGACGCCATGTCCATTTCCGAAATTGCCTAACTCGCTCGTTTCAAGTCCCATAAAAAACCACTTCTTCCAATACAGCAGACCATTCATCCAGTCCCTTTTGATTTATTTAGACGTAAACAAAAGTGTCTCGTCGCAGTTTTTGTACGCCATTATTTTTCCCTTGTTTTTGGGGTTATAGCCCGCTCAGCTGTCCAGTGGTAGGTCCAGTGGTTTTGTTTCTCTTTGTTTCGCGCCAGATGTTGGCTGTCATGTTTGTGTTTTGTTTTATGTTTCTATTTTTGCGGTATCAGCGATAATTTATCGTTGTGAAAAAGTATTTAATGCAAACGACTCGAAGATAAAGAACTGGGATAGACGTCGGGAACGAGAACAAACCCATGGTCTGCCATTTTATGGAAAATTATTTTTAATATATTTGCGCCACAATGGGACAGCACGCTAGTTTTCTCAAAAGAAGAGAGATACTGCCATGCACGACTGCCATAATAAATTAGATAATTTTACAAAATAATATGTCATCCTATTTTATTTGACGGGGTGGTTTTACTGCGACACAGCAATATGGCATCAACATTTTGTTGAGTGATTGAGCAACCAATAGTCTGTATAGAATACACCTTTTAGCAATCTTTTCATGTGTTCAGAGTTTCACTTTCCTTACTTTAGATCCTTTGATGTTACAAAATCGATTTTCTGTGAAAATTTTTGAACTGTATATTTTATCACAGGTAGTATACCTTCATTATCATTTCTCATCTAATCGTCTTTGGCCCAGCCGTGGGATCCGATGGAATCTGTAGCCAGGTAGATAGATAGACACCTTATCAGTTTCTTATACGAAGATGTACTTACATGAAATATAATTGACATCCTAACATATAGTCAGTAAACAAGCAAACATAATCAGAGGTATATTTGCCCACATTAGTTCACGAAGGCAAACAGTTGTCGTCGAGCGAGATCAACGAATAAGGTTGGCACCACGTTAGTCAGATATCAAATGGAATTAAACGTCAAGTGCAAGTCGGACTCGCGCACTAAGGCTTCCGTAAGACCTTGTGTCTTGCCGAATTATCATGATTAATGGGAAGTAGGTACCCTGTAGGTTTAGGTCCATGGCGAGAATCAAAAATGATTTTTTTAGTGAGTAAACTACAAATTTACGGTTTTTGGATATTTCCCTTTATTTCTGCTACGAGACGTTGCTTCTTACTAAATTTTATGATTCTAGGTCAACGGGAAGTACCCTAAAGGTTTTGGTCCGTAGCAAGAATCAAAAGTATTGATTTTGGTGAATAAACTACAAATTTACGGTTTTAGGATTTTTACCTTTACTTTGGCTTGCTCCTTGCCAAGTTTCATAACTGTAGGCCTACGGGAAGTGCTCTATAGGTTTTGGTCCATGGCGAGCATTAAAAGTAACTTTTTTAGTGAATTAATTACAAATTTATGATTTTCGTATTGTTCCTATTACTTGTGCTATAAAAACTTGCTGCTCACCAAATTTCATGATTGCAGTTCTACGGGAAATACCCTATAGGTTTTATGTGCATGTGATTCTCTTGGAAATTTTAAATTATTCGGACATAAACGGCTGTAACTTTTGAGTGCGTTGACTTAGAAGTTTTATTTATATTGCATTTATTTATATTCAAGAGGTTACGGACTTGAGTATTTGACGTTAATTTCACCTCGATACGTCAACGCGTTCTTAAGAAAAGAAGGTTGACAGACAGACAGTCCGACAGACAGACAGTCAGACAGATAGACAGACAGACAGACTAATAATTAACTAAATTGAGTAATTCAGCAGTCAATTGTTTTCGTAGTACATCTACAGTTTTCGTAGAGGGTCTACAGCTTTCGTAGAGCTTCTACAGCTTCCGTAGAGCTTCTACAGTAGCGTCTACGATTGTTGTAGAGCTGCTACGATTTTAGCTTAGTTTAATTTTATGCAGCTCTGTTTATCTGGTTCTCTCATCTTAAAAAAATGAAAGGTTGAAACTTTCTCGAAAAGCTTGCCAATAAATAGGTGGTTGTGAGATAACTGGTCATATCCTATTCAGATAATACCGAAACTGAAATGTCTATATTATGTGAGTGGAGAAACGGACAGCATGGTTTGAAGAATTGCAATTTGAAATATGGATGTATTTATGTGCTTTTATCGTCTTTTTGTAGTCATGCTGTGTGTTTTTCCGTCAAAGTCATAGCAGCAAGTCCCTGTCATTGTGACATCTGCAGTAACTGTCAATGTCAACCCATAGCGTTTGAAATTTTCAGCGGTGTATGCAGAAAATTTTGTGTTTTTATGGTTTTTTTGGTGAAAAAACGATGTTTACGGTGAAGTACAATCATTTACTTTGTGCAAAATTCGTGCCCATCTCTCCGAGTTATAATCCCGACCACTGACTATGAGGTAAGCGTGGAAAACTCATAATAACGAGCCTGGCACAAAGTTCCCATCGGATGGTAATACTTTGTATAGTTATGTCGCCGGTACCATCAGGCCGGCGGTACACACACGAGTGTGATCCTTTAGTACAGCTTGTCTTATCAAGTTATTGCGATAATAACCCAGGTTGAAGTACATAACCTATAGACGGAAGGTGCGGTGCCACCTTTTAGCACCCTAGATCATGTTAAATCATTTTGCAATCTCTAATTGAGTGTTACAAACATACTTTTGATGAAAAGATGATGAATTAGTAAACTACTATTATAAACAGAGTTATGTGCATGTAATAGGTATGAACTAATTGTTTGAAATAAAAACATCATTGACACCAAAGTTTGGCAGGGCAGGGCAAATGCCTACATAAATAACAGATCGAAATCTTCGTAGGCTACCTGGTAGTACCTACCTACCTGGTTTGGTAAATAAAAAGTTGACACATTAATGCAAAAAGCTGTCATACTAAACACTTGTAGGATTGTCAGAAAAATCCTGCAAAATGAACTACCTAGCACCTGAAGTGCACTTGCCTTAGGCCCATGTGCTTTGTTTTTTACCGGTTTTTTCACAGAGAAGATTTAAACCTTAGCACAATAATAATAATCATAATAATAAGTTCCCAGGTTCGGTTTGTACTGTTCGGGGCAGAATCACCACTTTATTTTGAACAATCAGAATTTAGCTAGGTACTTATTTCATTGTTACTGGCAGACAGAGTACAGAGAGTATATCAGAACAAGAGCTGATTTTTGACTAACTAATCTATATTGTATTGGAAGTTAAATATAATCCGTTTTGTTTTTGTGCAAAACGGTAATATTTTGCGCACCCAATGTCAGCATGAAATTCATTTACTTGCCTCACTGCGAACAGTCAGGAAATTAGATTCAGTCGCGTCTACTAGTTGTTTCTGCTTCATCTCTACGTGGTTACGGAGCAGGGTTTGAATTCACGGCGAAGATGATTTTATTATTATTGTGATTTAATTAAGCCGTTACGTAGTTTCATCATCATTATCATGATTCTATGTTAGTCCACTGCTGGACTTAAACCTCTCCTAATGAGCTCCAAAACGCCCTGTCTTCAGCTAGCCGCTAATGAAAATAAACAAATAAGCAGCGAAAACAGTAATACACTTATGGTTACCTTTGAATCGACCTGCTGCCAGGCCACAGGGCATCTAACACTACGTTTACCGAGTCGCGGTCTTCACTCAGCACTCTCCAAAGACGTGACACAAGCTTAACCTCCTGAACATTTCTAAAAGAAGGTAAAAATCCATTGTGTACTTCCGATAAAATCTTTTGTTCCCAAACAAAAGGAATTGCCCGCGAACAAATCCATTCTACCATTAAGGATTTGCGATCGAAATCCTTTACTTGAATCGCTAATGCTGACACGTCGGTCCCTTTTGACACATTGACGCAAATTGACGATTTCGTTGATGATGAAAGCGACTTACAGTTAGTCTTGAAGATTACTGAACGATTTTAGTAATTTTAATGAATGTACTACAAGATTATTATCCTGTATTAACCTGGGGTTTTGCAGGAAATGAGTGGGAAGGGATAAGCAATTTTCTAAACCTTCGTTATATTATCGTCGGCCATCTTACCATACGATATGATTGTGACGTACCGTACGACGTACGACCCGTAGCACAGAACTTAAAAAAAAAACATATAACCGAATTTTTTACAATTTCGTTTTTACAATTTCGTCTTTGTTTATAGTTTAGCACAATCTGACTGGATGGTTACAATAAATTATCAGATTTTGTAAAAAAAAGGACTATCCATGAGATAAAATATATAATTTTCAACCTTTGAGAAACAAAGAAGGTCTATTCGGCTGTATGTTTTTTTAACCAATTTGTTACCACAGCTGTAGTCTTTAACTCTTTCAATGCCCACAACGAACATTTGGATCTGCTTGCCGCGGCGTGCCCCCCTGCGAGTACCATGAGACTCGAGTTGTTTTTGCCGCAAAGGCTGAGCTGTGTAATCGTAAAAAAAAGGTTTTGTGGCAATGTGTCATCAACACCGACATTACAGTTGCAAAAAAAGGCTGAAAAGTCCGGTTCAATTATGCAACCGAACTACTGAGACGTCGAGCGACACAGTAGTCCAGTCCACTTAATTGTAACCGGACTACTGAGACTACACCATTATTGTCATTGTCTCAACATTGTTAGCACAGTAAGAATCGTGTTTTCTTACGTTTATCCAGTAATGACTAAGCAACCATGCTTTTAAACCTTGGACTCTCAGTGCGTGTTTGCTCACACTTGACCAGATTTATAGAAGACTATCGCCTTTATAATATTAGTAGAAAAAATAAAAATAAATTAATTTACAGGCCCTCGCTCAGTTGTAAAGCGAGAAAGGATTTTTTTTGTTCATTGCGATCAGTCTATTTAGGTTTTTAACTAAGCGCAGATTTTGTGTGGTTTTATGGGATGGTTCTGTAAATTGCTGGGACAGCTGGTTAAGATGATTCCTGAGTTTGGCCTGATAGGCTGCTTCTGTTGTGGTTATATCCTCTTTGACTGTGCTGATATGAAAGATGTCATGAAGTTCAGTGTTTCTGATGAACCATGGTGCATTTGTCAGATTTGGCGAGAAAGGCTAAAAAAAAATTATAACGTAAAACTCTTTGTCGAGGACGACGACAGAAGGGATCAAACTTTTTAGCAAAACAACAATTTACGATAAACTTCGATTTCAAACATGTTTGATTTGCAGTGCAGTAGGTATCAACAAAATTTGGTTAACCAATATAAAAAGAAACTCTCATCATCCCGATATTGAGTCACGACATTGTATATGATACTCGTGATAAGCCGAGACCTATGTCCCTGTGGACCCCGCAGGCAGGAGTCATTTATAGAGTTGTGGGTGAAATCAGCTTAACAATATGAAATATTCGTGAGGCCACAGAAAAAATAATAATCTGGTAAAATTTCAGTAGAAAAAAAAGAAGTGGCTGAAGCACACAGGTTATATTTCTAGCAAATCTATAATTTATCTTTAAGCAAACAGAAATGTAAGTTCTAACCATGCAAATACTGTAATTTAAATTTGTATGAAATTCCGCATAATCGCTCACAAATTGACCATGACCTAGATTAATACGTGGTGTACCCTCACAAATTTCCCGGTAAAAGGTCCCTAAGGGATACTAATATATGACGGAAATTACACGAATGAAGTCGAAGCCTGCACGGATCATACTTTCATCGATACCCAGTAATGAAATGCTAGTGAGGAAAAATTGCACCGTTTTTTTAAATGTCAGACCTTGAATTACAAAATACAACGTACCTACGAGAGTTATTTGAGGCTGTCATCCGAATTAAACCTTCGCCAAAAGCAATCTTATAGCTTTCACAATAAAGCTCTCTTCGAATCCCAGTCGATTCAGTGACACAGGCTACAGCTCTGGAGTGAATGAAGGGGGAGGCTTTTGCGCAGAAGCTGTAGCTCTGGCCCGTCAGTCGAGATCGCGCGAAGCGGGAACAACGACGTACCCAGCAGTAAAACCACCTAACAGTGTTCCAATCAAATCATTAAAAACAGCATTTTGTAAGTAAAAGTGACGTGAAAACAACACCTACTTGATAAATCTAAACTATACTCTCCAAGGTTGTGTATAATAAGGTTCGGATTTGTGGTACAATGGTCTAGTAACGGTAACCTGACTTGTCTGGAGGTCGTATTTGCTCCGATTCGGTTCAAATGAGTGCGTCTGTCTCTAATTTCTACCTTGAGGTTAACCTTTGACTTCGAACTATTAATATCTTGGCTGTGGTACGTTGTACGCCTTTGGTATTCATTAAAAATAAAAACGTGGAGAGATAATGTCAAAGCTACTTGTAGCTTCTAGCTCTCGTGTCCTTTGCTTCTGTAGGGCAAAGTGAAAGCCCTTGTGTCTCTTCTACCTTTATCATTTAGGTACCTTTTGATTAAAAATACCGCTATAGCAGCCGTTATCGTCAATTAGTAGTTATTTGAACTGTTTGGTATTACTGAATATAATGTAACAGAATGCACTACAGTTGTCCCTCATGGAGCAATTATACACAATATTCAAACTACGACCTTGATGGCAGTTGGCTTGCCCTGTTACCGCGCTCAGTCGGTCAATTAGAACTCTTTAGAATGACACACTTTTGAATGGCGCTTAGCTATCTATAGACTTAACTGCAATCATCCCACGAAGATCTAAAATATATATTCGGTCTCCAAAGCTACAGAAAGAAATCGTTCTCTATCATGGTTCTAACAAAGTTTAGAATGCAGTGATAATCAGTCAGAAAATCAGCCACGCAACGGTTGGCTATTGCGTATTGTTGCTACTAATGCGTTTTCCAGTTCAACACACATTTATGTCACTATAATGCGCTTTAATGGCGTCCTAAATATTAGTTACATAAGGAATATAATTGAAGGGCATATTATCTTTACTTTAATTGGCAAACTCGTTCTGAGAAACTCACATCCACTTCTTCTCTAATTACTCTGCTGAACTTAATCAGAGTTTTTCATTTACTTTGCAACGTGGTAACCCATTCACTGCCCTACCCCGATGCGACCCGAAGGGGCGCGCCGTAGCTCTTCTAGTTGAAACATGGAGGTCTTCGTCATGAGATCAAAGTGTTAAGGTGGTTGGTACAGGTTATAGCACATTACAGAATCCACGGGAATGATATTTCATTACCACTAACACTGGTCATCACTGTATTTCATAATTAAAGAAGAAAGAAGAAAGATAGTGATATTTCATAATTACGCTGCGACGCGCTTTAAAAATGATAAAATACCCGTAACTGTGGGCTTACACGTGTTCGGTACATAATAGATTTCCGTTAACTGTAAATTTTACGAATTTCGACGATAAAAAGAATTTATGACGACTTCTGCAGTGCAGCGGTGAAGGTTCCCTTGCGATGCTGCGAGGTTGCGGATGCGATTCCTGCCTCGGGACAAATGTTTGTACGATATGCAGATATTTGTAACTTTGTACCTAGAACCTTTATCAACAAAGAAAATTGCAATCAAATAATATAAATAAATTAGAACTAGTATTTACAATTGAAATCTTTGCACCTTGTTTTACGTATCATAAAGATATCTATGTAATTTTTGATTTTGATTTTGATTTCAAGTTTTTTAGCAGGTACCAATAGCAAAAGCTCTGCTTAGTTTGGCACTAGATGCAGCTGTGTGAATTGGCCAGCATTGTTTATTTATTTCAATATATTTTAAAAATAGTTTCTTCGAAATTGACAAGAGCGTCGCAAAATGATTGCCCCTGGATCGCATATACATATAATATTCATCCGTATTTTAATTTCATCCATAATTCAGAGTGAGTATATTCGCACTTCAGTTGAAAATTTTATATCAACACACTTTAAAAATTTATCAAGCGGGAAAAACAAAATGTCCATGGGATTTGTGGCAATTTCAGTTTATCAATATTTAGAATGTTCGAATGTTGAATCGGAAATGTTTTTTAAATCGGTCCCTTGTTGACAAAATTGAACTAACGTTAACCAGTTTAGAGTGTAGCTATATCGTGGCTAAAAACAAATGATAATTTTATAAATTACACTGTAACGACATAGATTCTTCAATTATTTTTAACCGAATGTATTAGACCTGTATATTCATAGACTTGCTTAACCTACATGCCGACTCAGCTCAATATGAATGTAACATTTAGGTCTTGACGACAAAGCTTCATCCCACCTTAAATAACTTTGATTAAAACTTTGAGAGATCTTAAATTAAAATTCCACCAGCTTCAGCTCTCAGACGAATCTTATAGACCCTGCTCACGAAAGGTCTTTGAGGGTTTTATAAGGTTATATTTTGACACTGACCCTTTCATTTCTATTGTACAATCAGCGCTCCGTTTTTGTTTTCGCTCAATTCTTTGAGCGAACCCAAATTATGGACACTGATTTGTTTTCATTTGTTCAGCAAACGACTCACGTTTTTGAACTACTTAATTTTCGTAGGCTTCCATAACTGTCCAATATTGCTCTCTTAGAAACAAAGTTTGATATCTTTTCCAATGTTTCTGTTAATTCATCTCTATGGCACAGTGTTTTTGTTCGCGGCTTCGCACGCCTTCTCTGAAATAAAAAGCCTCTATTATATCCTAGACCTACAACATTTATACTATGTTTTGTTTAGCAATATGGCGAGGAGTTACAATCAACTATCGACATTTTTCCATTTTTCACATGTTAGTGTGACGAATTTCGATACTAATTTTTCAACGTAGGTTGAAACATATATGTATATATTAATAATTTTAATTTAACGTTTATATGAATTTGCTGATGACTGTACCCTTGTGTCCATCGGATCCCAGCGGCTTAAGTTAAATCCTTTTTGGCTAATAAAATTATTCAAACGTCACTGTGTGCCGACAATTTTGAGGTGGGTCCGGCTTTGTACCGGATGCCTGCTTGCGTGACCGCTCACGGAATGAACAATGATGAAAATAAGTCGTCAAGTGCGAGTCACGGCAACAGTTTTTACCTCAGACGTTGGTTAACTTCTACCAAATTTTGCGGCTTTTGTAGCGATGAATAACAGGATAGTTAGATACTTGAACGTGGGACTTGTTTATTTAATTCATCATAAGGTTTTTGTTATTATAGTTTGTGCCCTCCACACACTCAGAGTAATTTCTAAAAAATCAAATAAGCCTTAGAATTGAACAACGCGACACCTCTCGTCAAACGAACTAAATATAACTTTAGTCTTTGAACAGGACATGGTATAATAATATACTTTGGACCATGAAACAGGATTGGATAAACTTCAATGTTTCCCCTGTAGGTGAAGCTAACGGCGCTAGATTCCGAAAGAAGTCCCAAAGTTTTACGACTCCTACGTCACTTGACCTCGTGGTGTAGTTGGTTAGCACATTCCCGTAGTGAGGGATGCGATTTTAAGTCCCGTCGAAGTTGATTATTTTGATAAGGATATTATTTGATTTCTTTGAGATTCATCGTTACTGTTTCTGACATGCTTCAGTGTTATGCAGTTATGCTAAAAGAAGTCAGGTCAATTAGCTTAATGACAAGGGTTTTTAATCCGCTTTGTAGGCGCCCATCACTCTAGTTATCATTATTAGCTAGACAGCTGGCACAAAAACGATTGGTCATCACCACTGAAAGCGACAATCTCCTACCTACTTCATGACATATCCATGAAAACTCTATCTCGCTAAAATCTAGGTAAGTCTTAAATTAATTAAATTATTACAATTAATAGTTGTATATTTTTAACAAAACCTAAAACTAATTGTAATTCTTTATATTTACACTGTTTTTCAAGTTCTCGTAAATAAAATTTACATGGAATCACCCCCGGATCTTTCTCTATACCAAAAGAATCATCAAAATCGGATCACAATACGGCGAAATCGGTGAAAACATATAGTTAGGTGTATTATACCCTAATTCTTTACATACTGAAGCGACATTAAAAATATCACTTTATTTCCGTGTCAGTTTAAAGAGTTTGCCCTGTTCTAAGTGTGCATGTATTGTATTTATCGATATGAAGAGTTTTATATTCTTTAAAATTCAGTTCTCAATAATATTAAAACAAAAAATGCTTGATAATTCACACAGCATCATCTATTCAAGCTAACCAGATCTTGTGTTATGGGTATAGTTGACTGCTATACCTACATAATACAATGCATTACAAAGATAGATACTTTCTATTATAAATAGAAAATACAGAGATCAAACGTAACAAAAACTTGCAAATCGTACAAATATTTTCCCAGGGCGGGAATGGAACTCAGAATATAGAACTAAATTCGTCCTAAAAATTTAACCTAAATAAATTACGGACTAACCTTTGCATCTCAGTGATGGCATACTTCCCAAACTCCTGATTGGGGTATTGTCCACCACAATAGTGCAGATTACGCAAGGCCCTAGAGATGAGACGTGACCGACATTAAACATAGCTTAGGGGTACTGCTATTGAGGGTTTGGTCTTATATTTATCTTTTATCTATCTTTGAGTTTTCCGAATTTAAAAGTTATCTGTTCAAAAATCTAAAGATTCACTTCACATGGAACATAGCTTAGGGGTACTGCAATTGAGGGTTTGGTCTTATACATATTTATCTTTTATCTATCTTTGAGTTTCCCGAATTTAAAAGTTAAATGTTTAAGAATTTTAGATAAAGTCACTTTTAAAATACTTCTATCTAAATCGATTAATCCAAAATTTGTCAAACTGGCATACATTAAAGTGCCCTTTTTGCGTCGAGGGTAAAAAAAGACTCGCAAAGAGATGCTAGAACCTCAAGAGAAATTGCGTTAACTGACTTTTCTTTTCATTACTATAATACTACATAGATACTATTTTCCTTCAGGTTAGAAAGAACCGAGTTAAGGTTAAGAATGTCGATATGTTTGCTTTTACGATGCATTCGTTCTTCGTGTATTTAACGTCATCGTATTTTAGAGTTTACAGTCAGAGCTGGATTTGCTTCAAGAATGGTGCAAAAATCTCGTTGTATTCCCACAGGTTTCTGTGCATGTTTGACTTTAAAAGTATGTACTTGATGAAACATTCTGTTTTCCGGTTTTAGCACAATTACTGCGCGAGCTCCTTTCAATCATCGTTGAACAAATCAATTACAATAAATTTACAGGCTGATGATAATATAAAACTTATTAAAGACTAGCCTGACGCACCACGGAAGACCAGCTCTCCCAGGCGGCATGATCTGCTCTATCTTAGCACTCACTGGGTGTAGCGCTGTTTGGGCGGGCACAGGTTCTCAATACAAATTCGTGGGGACTGATTTTGTCAGTGTTTTAGTAAACCTCAAATTATATTTTTTCTGCTCTAAAAAATAAAAATCGCTTTAGCTTAGTTTTACTGTTGTACTACATTAGTCCCAAATAAAGAGTACCTCTGTTTCAAAATAATGATGTGTGTTTTCTGTCTTGAGTTTATTATTCCACTTTGATGGTTAGATCTGCTCTCTTCGTCTTCTATTTCCACTTTTCATAACATAATGATCGATCTATTTGTAAAAGCAATGCTACAAACGTTTTCAAAGAAACTTCGGATCGAGTTATAAGAATAATATACCGCTTCCCTCTAATTCACCAATTGCCTTTTTCCGCGTAGTAAAATTTCTGTTTCAATTTTATCGAGAAATCCTCGGTTTTATTCATCTTTACTGATTTTTCATCAGCTCCCATCTCGACCCAAGTATAGAATAATGCAAAGTCTCTATGGCCAAAGGCTCTGCGATAAGCGTTCGAGAAATTGAAAAGGATTCCATCTGCCTGAGTGAACTGTTTGTAGGATTAAATTGGCTTAGTTTGCGATTATGAAGTCTCTGTTAGATAAGGAAATAATTCACATTTTGCCCCAACCAATTAAGTTTAGATTAAAAATACTTATTCATACAAATTAAATTTTCTTTGAAATAAACTGAAAATCCAATTCTTATAATTATTTATTCTTTATGAGTTCAGTTCGCATCCCTCAAATAATAATTACTAAAATCGTTATTTCTTTCTTTCCTATCGATAATTGGGTAATTTAGAGAAGCTCATATTCGTATTGTTAATCACACATGTTGATCCAACATACATAGGTAAGTATTCGAAAACACAATTTGAACTCGTATGTAGTTCAAATTGTGTTTTATATACATACCTACTCGTACCATCATACTGACAGTAAAACTAGCAATTGAAAATTATAAGTAGGTACTACGAAAAATACCTATGAAAAATACGGTATAATTTGGATTCGACTAAGCCGGTAATTTCTTGTTCTCGTTTACCAATTAAATAAGAATATAAATAAATCATAATTATAATTCACACTGGTCAGTCACGTGGTCATCGAACATAAAAATAGAAATAGGTGGTGGTAGTGTGGAATAAATTACCTAGACGACGAACAGCAGCATGCCACCGCTATTTTCTATTAATGTAGCAGAGTTTTAGTACCTACCAAAGAATTGATCAGGCATCCATGAAGTTGGAATCTTTACTGACGGCTCCAATATCGAATTGAGCACAAAAACATAGATTCACTGATTGGACTTCAATTCAAGTGCCATTTTTGACACTAGTAAGAACACCTTACGCCATATTCCCATGTGATAGTACAGGAATTAACTTTTTTTTGTATGGAATGTATGTAAGTGTAGATTGATACTACATACTTCATTGTATCAAGTAGTTTATTATAATATAATAAGGACAAAAGTTTTACTCTCATTAAGGTCGTTCAAGGTCAACCGCAGTAACCCTGAAATCCTTTTATTATCCTTTGTGTAGTCGCTAAACCGTTTAAAAGGGGCTAACAATACACTATCTCGCATTCTCAGGTAAAAAGCTTCACCTTTCTACCTCTAAGTTAACCACTAACTCTAACCACAAAATAGCTATACTCTGCCAGAAGGCTCACTTTGTATGAACTGCCCCTGTTTTCTGTTTCCCACACAATGATTGCGCGTCAAAATATAACCTCAACCTCAACAGCCTGTATTGGTCCACTTACTGGACGCAGGCCTCCCCCTGATCAGCGCCTTATTGGCTTATATCACATGGGGGTAATACTTATAATCCCCACGCTGGGCATGCGGGTTGGGGATCACAGTTCGGTGGTAGAATTGTTCTGCAGGGGGCGCTGCTGCCCGCCCCCTTGGGTATCCCTTATTTTACTCTTACGATACCCGTGGGAAGAGTTGGGGTGGTGCAAATTCTAAGCCGGCACCATGCAGCTAGCTGTGTGGTGCCAAAATATAAGTGCCTAACTAAACCTTTTAACAATAATCAAGTTCAATATCGAATCGAACTAAACCATTATTTCTATAAATGCCATGAACATTACATAAGAATGGTTAGTTGGTTCAATAAGAAACGAGGTTAAACCCGCCAAAAATTCGACCTGTACTCAACAAAGACAGATTTCGCCGTTTATTTCAAACGAGGCTTCTGCGTTTAAGCTTCAGCCATTTTGTGCCAACCGCTTTCCGCTAACCGCCCAGGTAAACCGCGAGCTATAACCGCGGAGGCCATGACCTATTTCGCGTGTCGCCCGGTTCCAATACATCCTGTAGATACTGTGGCTGGCAAGCTAAATTCGAAGCTTAAATTACATTTTGTCGAAAGTTCTGCTTTTAAAGATAAATGATTAAATTCGGATTCAGCTTGCCCCGAAAGTTTCTCTTGCTTTTTTCCTGCTGGTATTGGAAAGTGGAGAAAATATAGAGGAATGCTTTGCGAAAAGTTTTTTCTTCTATTTTCAATATCTTTTCAACGTCAAAAATTTACGAGCTGGACGGAACTTGAACCCGCAACCTTCCAATCAGTACGTCTTTGAATTTTCCCTAAGTGTGGGTAAGCGGGCACTACAAAAACAAAAAACCTTTCCAAGGTACCATAATCATCCACTAGGAAAATCTAATTTTTGAAATTTCGACATCATAATTCATTTTAATTTTTTTTCTGTAAATCTGTACACGCGCACGAAATTTATTATTTTTTAAAATTTTAAGTTGATAGCTGCGCTAGTTGCTGAGATATTAAGGAGGGAAAAAAGAACAGACAAAGCCAGACCATAAGGGTTTCGAAACCGATATCGAAACCCTAAAAACTGGAGAATTATGCCTTTTTGGCATCTTCTATTTCACTGATCATATTTCTAAACTCGAGCTATTATTCTACCATGCTATGTTGTTTTATCAACCCTATTACCCACCCCAAATGATGCCTTTTGTTCAAATTGAAATAAAAAACCAACTATTTTCTGAACGTCTAATGCGAGGAAACAGTACAATAGAAAGGGTCTGGTTACTCTCTTCGTTTACGCTCGGCTTGAGCTGTACCTATATTTGTGCATTGATGTTTGAGACACTCTCAGATATAAAAGTGTTTTATTATTGCCACTAATCCGAAAAAACCAGGAAATACTTTCGATTCTGTTTTTGAAACCCTGGCTTAAGGACGGGCGTGATTTATAAGTATTCAGTATTTTATTGCATAACTAGAGTTTTGTAAGTCTAGGCCTTTTAGTGTCTGTATGTGGCTTCAGAGTCATAGCTGTAAAATTGACAGTTTGTTTATCTATATTTTTTTAAGAAACTTTAGAAAGTTGAAGTTTGTTGAGAAGTCTTAATAAGTGGACATCTCGGTTTTGATGGTCTGTTATTCATCAGGTCCATACTCTTGATGAAGGAAAATTGCGGGCAGCGCAATATCGGTACTTAATAACAATTGTGGAGATCTTAAGGGGAGGGTTATGTCCAGCCGTGGACTTCGTTCGGTTGACATGATAATACTTCTAATCTAAAGTAAAATAGTTTGTTGAAATGGTTGTTGTTAAAATATCCTAAAAGTAGGTAAGCAAATTTTTTCATTCCATACATTTTTTATCCCAAGGCAACTTTATAGCTGTATTTGCACCCATTATCAGACTCGTATAACGAAACAACAGCATGAATATGGCACTCAGCAATTCCATTTCCACACCGACATTGAAAATGGCGAATGAAATGAAATGCTGAACCCTCTATTCAAGGCTAAAACAAATAAAGGATAAACAATACACGTACCTCCCGCATCATTCCTGTTTCGTGACCCAGAAAGAGGTTCGGCTCGGAGTATTATGTTTCCATTAGAG
Source organism: Eupithecia subfuscata (assembly GCA_963564075.1). NCBI lineage: Eukaryota > Metazoa > Arthropoda > Insecta > Lepidoptera > Geometridae > Eupithecia > Eupithecia subfuscata. The sequence continues at coordinate 4,915,072 of OY751105.1, forward strand.
CTTGTTGACTTAACCCTTGAAAGGAACCTCGGTTAGCTCTCGCTGCAGGGCGCTCAAGGTCACTGGTTTTTGCGGTTATTATTATAACTTACCTACGTGGTCGTAATGGGTTTCGGCGCTTCCATTTTCATCACTGCATATTATTTTTGCTCACTCAAACCTAAATACGGTAGTCCAGTTGTGCATTACAGTCTATTGAGATATCTCTGGTGCCAAAAACCGTTTATGGAGATACGAATAGGCCTGAATCTCGGTCGCAGCGCTACCAAAATGTCTGAACAAAACAGAGACTTGGTTTCACAGTAAATTGGCAGCTATTTTGCCTTCTGGAGCAAAACCTCTGGGATTCGGATGCAAAATCCAGTTCCGCATAGATACCTCACAGTATGACATTGTGATGACCTACTGACCCATTTCTGGACTGCAGCAGCCGCCGGTCTATGGCCTGCTATTTGTTTCGAGTTCTGGCAGTGATTCCTGGCCATGGCATCCATATTCATACGCGGTTCTTGCTGCGACGCGGTTCGTGCGGTGAATTGGTCTTACGTAACGTGTTATGATTGTTTTGTAAGCTACCCCAGACCAATTGGTGTAAGGTGCGTCTAGAGGGAAATCAATATTATCTGAGGGAAGAAATTTATACTCTGTTTACAAGGCCCTTTTTATTGGCGTAGGTGTTCCTTCGTGGAAATGTTTTATGGATTGATGATAGCTTTGTTGCTGTAAAGATGTTATCAATAACATTGGATCATTAATATTGCTATTATTGCATTGGTAATTTTGTACTGTTTTCTAACAGCTTCTAAAACTTTGCCCTATGTAAAAGTCCTGGCTTGATACCGTTATAAAAAGATAAGGTTGATGTTTTTGCGTACAGTAACATTTTTTTGAAGACATCGTAAAAGAAGTATGAGCATCCTAAAATACTGTTTTCGTTCCCCATCCGGCGAGCGATCCATTTAATTGTCATTCAAGCAATGAGCATAAGCGACTCAGCGGAATTTAATGAGCCTCAAGTATATCTGGGTCAAGGCTTCAGAGACACTTCTGTTTGAATATGCAACAATTTGAGCAAAACAATATTGTGCTAACCTCAGCATTCCCCTCGGTACTTGCCAGCGCTTTTTCCTCCACAACTTTTTGTATGGGACTATATTTGGGTCGAGTGCTTGTCTAATTAATAGTTCGATCGGTTCGCAAATACCGAAATTGCCTTTCGACTTTTCAATTGCTCATTTCCTTCCCTCGTAGACTTCGTTTAGATCAATAACTCGGCCTACTGCCTCCTGCCCACCCACGTGTACGTTTGCGCTCAGTTTTATTCTTTTTTCAATTATAAAATCTGCACCGCTGGCAAATTCTTTCGTTGGTGCGCGACTTGAATATTTTATGCTTGCAGCCTCGTGGGAAATTAATGCTGGGTGCAGTATACCATTGTGCTTAAGATTTTTCTTCCCAGCCCGCGGTTCGTTAATATTTCAAAGATACGATTCTGCGCTTAGCACCCTATTAGTGAGAGCTCTTTATGCAGCTTTATTTTAACAGAACACGCTCGTTACATCGGCCACAAAGGGGTATCTTTTGTTCTCTCAATCGAGAATACTTGGAGTTTCTTTTCCGATTGTGGGCTCTGAATAGAATGACTGGGACAATTGACAGAGAAATAGATTAGATTCGTATTTGCAAAGGTACCGCACCTTAGAGACTACAATCGGAGCGGGAATTGGATTCGTGAGGTAGCGCTTAGGTCTAAACTGCGGCTTACGCAGCCGACCGGAGCCCCTGGGACTCCTGTTACCCGTACCCTATTATTCCACTATCTCGCTTACCCGTACGTGAGAACCTTATTTATTGACCGAACCTGATGTAACAACACACTTCGTGCGTGAACAACGTGCTGAGCAATCTTTTTCTCACAGCGATGAATTTTTAAGGGCGACGTGGGCTCATTGCATATTTAAAGGCGTAAAGGTGTGTCGTAAAATACACGTTTTGTAGTTGAGATTTCGGAGGTAACTTTATCGCTGGTGTAAGCTTTATACGTGTAATAAGAAATTGCTCCCCAGGTACTTTGTACTCTCCTTTATATTAGGCGAACAGCGGTACAATAAAACTGTAAACTTTAAATTTTATTCCGTCTATAGAGGCTTTGTTAGCTGAGGTCGGTTGGCACAGTTATATTTTAGCAAAAATGTTCTCTGTTTCGACTTAAATGACATGAAAATTCACGAAACAGTTTGTTCCATGGCCCAGTTTCTTACAGTCGTGACTTGTGTACGTATCATCTGTCAGCTACTATTACATTGTACTTGCTTCAAGAACGTAAATCATATGAGTTTTTTTTCAGTCACGTATTTTTCTTTTCATTTATATATTCTCTTGATATTCTTTCATCAACAAGATCATCTGAGACTTATGAATAAGGAACATTTTAATATGCACAATGCTTCTATTTTCGTACGGTAGCGATTCCGTCTCCGACACTTATTTATTTTATAGAGTTTATGAATTTTTATAGAGTTTATGAATTTCCACCTATTAGGTACCTATTCCAAAGGTTACCTAAATTCCTACTATCCATCTCCTCGGTATTCAATTTCAATTCCAAGTTTCCGCCGCTATTCGGTTAGCGTCTTTGTCTCTTTGTCCGGTTACAAGTTTCTTGTTGAACTTGCATTCTAATATCGAGCCTGGCGCGGTCGCCTTCAGTGTTCTACACTGAACTTGGTTCCTGGCACTGTTTGCCGAATCGGAGCACTGAAGACAAACTTAGACTATTGTATGCATTTCGAACGCGGTTATTCAGCCTTCCAGAGATCGCGGCGCTTACAACCTGATTGTAAAAGTGAAGCTAGTGTTGAGCGAGTGATGGAGTCTTTTGCGTGCTGGTTCAAAAGATATCTAAGAACTTTGAAAGTGTAAAAGTTTTAACAAGAGTGCGGAACAAAACGATCGCATCATTAAAGTGTATTCGCATTACTGATGCGGGTGCGGTAAAAGTGAGGTTATGCTGTGATCGGATGCGAGGATGCGCGAGCGGCGCGGTTAGCGCTGTGCGCGTCTCAAAGTGTCGGGGCGCGATCGTGAGTCGTGGTGCGGGCACTCGGCGCATGCGCTGACGTGCGCGCGGCGCTGCGCGTGCTGCGGCGCGGCGCGATGCGGCGGCGCTGAGATGGAAGAGGGCGGTTATTGGCGGCCGTCGTGCTCGACGCTTTCCTTGCACCACGAGCATGCGCACGGAGGCGCCCCTCACGGGAGCACGCCGCACTTGTGCGCGCGCCACCGCCCGCCGCCGCGCGCGCCGCATCACGCGCATGGGCACGCGCACGGCCACGCCCACCACCTGCCGCAGCACCAGCATCAACCCTCGTGCCCCGTGCACAGCCCTTTTAGGCAACCCACGCCGGAGTATTGCGCGGCGCATGCACAGGTTTGTATCGTTTATTCTTACTTGTATGTTTTGATGGAAAATCTCTGTCAATTTGTGGGTTGATGAAGTGTGATTGAGCAGCCCGTAGAAACAGATCCAGATGAAAACAAATCTTGTAATTTATACAGTTTGACCTCACCCACAGTATAACAATTAAGTACGAGTAGGTATTATAGTTACCAAATTTACTACAGGCCTCATTCTTGTGCCATTCGCTACGGTTCAACGCTAGTTTTAGCCACGTTCGCATGGCGACGCTCAAAAACCTATTTGGAGCGATAGATTCTAATTCTAATTCTAATTCTTAGTGGGGGAACTGGGATCTGCACTGACATCTCGCTTAGGAGTGTATTGTGCATTGTCCCCCTGCCTAACCAGGCCCTAACCAGCCCAGCTCCTTGAAGTACCGGAGCAGGACTTTTGGCGATTGACAGCTTCGTTTCAGCTTTTCTGTGGGTGAGGACGGGTTATAGAGGCTTCAATCCCGTTACCCTTCTGGCCTCCTCTGTGGCCGTGCAGCGATAGATGTCCGACGCTACTCTACCAGTCTATATACGTCATTCAATTAGCGACTTACTTCACCTGTCACCTTGTCTTGGTGCGGTGGTTTGTACAATTCAAGCCAATCAGAAACCCTGCATATTGCATAACCGAGACAACTCAGTTGCTTAACCTATACAAGACCAAAACAAGGGTAGCGTTGAAATTGAACGTAAACAAACAGCACTGAAAACTGGGGGTTCATTAAATACGGTGACTATTAGAACCAAAAAAAAATAATAATAATAATAAAATAAATAAATAATGCTGGACAATTCACACAGCATTATCTAGCCCCAAGGTAAGCAAAGCTTGTGTTATGGGTACTAGATAACTGATATACATAATAATATACGAGTACATAGATAGATATTTTTTATTATACATAGAAAACGACCAGAACACCCTGAACAAATATCTGCAGATCGTACAAATATTTGTCCCGAGGCGGGAATCGAACCCGCAACCTCCTGCGTCGCAGGCGGGCCTTCGCCCACCGCGCCACAGAGGTCGTCAAAAAAGAAAAAAAGAAAAGAATGAAAGCACAGTCAGCCACTCTAACATGACTGTATCGACGTATACCTAACCTATGCGTACACTGTAATTCCTCGTCGCTTTAAACCTTTAAGTTGACGTACTCGACAAGGAAGTTTCGTCAATAAGCACCCCCTAAGTTTGACAAGGTACAAAAATGTAAACATTTTGGCCGACTGTAGAATGTATCCTTGAGAAAACGTACAATTTATGAATTTATGAAAACGGTGGGCGTGTATGTGACACAAGCATTCTAGAAAAGATTTATGTTGCGTCCTGTTAATGTTACGTTTGAGCTAGGTATACATTTTTATCCATAATGTACGAACACCTGCGGAACATTACGCTTTTGTTCTTACACCTCACTTGTTCTTTGTGGGTTATAGTTTCGTAAATGCTGGGTAAACTGAGGTTAACGTAAAACTGAGTTTCTCTCTATAGTACTAGATGGCGCGGCTAAAAAAGAACCTTTCTTAGATCACTTGAGTATATGCAGAAATGGTCTTGAATTTTATCTTACGTTTGATTGGGTACAACTCGTAGGGTTCCCCAAAAAGGTTTAACACACATATCAATCAGAAGTCAGCGGGGTCTAATATAGCCCTAAAAAGGACATCACAATCCGTCAAACCGAAACTTGTGACACAATGTCCTTCGACTAACGCCGTAATAAAGCTAGCACAGTTTTTATTGGCCGCGACAGCCTTAATGTCCTCCGCACACCAGATGTTTCTGATCGATGGGATCCCACTCCATAATACCGCAGATTATAGAATAGTAACGTAATCGCAAGATTGATGTGAAGTCATTGGATATGCATAGTATTCAATATTGGTCTATTTCGACGACCTCAGTGGCGCAGCGGGCGAAGGTCTGCCTACGACGCAGGTATTCCCGTCTCGGGACAAATGTTTTTACGATCTGCAGATATTTCTTCAGGGTGTTTTGGAAGTTTACTATGTACAATAAAAAAAAATCTATCTATGTAGTAGCAAGAGTATATCTATCAGTTATCTAGTACCCCTAACATAAACTCTGCTTAGCTTGGGGCTAGATAATGCTGTGTGAATTGTCCAGCATTATTTATTATTATTTATTAGAGGAAACAGAGTCAGACGGTTGGTAAATTGTATTTATGCAGTGCTACAGAGAATCGTAGATGGTTTGCTAATTTGTGTGCGATATAGATGAAAGTTGTTATTAATAACATCAAACTTAGTGTGACTTAAACCACCTTAACAGATCTAAGATCGTAGATAGTTCACTCTCTAATATCAAGACTAAACAATTTTAATATACATCAAATAGAGAACATAAAGCATCATCCGTGTGTCTAGAACCCATTATGTAACTGATACATTTAATACATACTTAACTTATGCAGAACTTATCCGGACATTGTGAAACAGACCCTTACAGTAATAAAGTGAAATCGAAATTTAACGGACCTCATGTATTTTTGTGCGGGTTTAAATCCCGTCGCGTCATCGAAGTCGATTTTTTGGGAATTGATTCGATTTCTTAAAGACAAAGTTATTTTAAAAATACTTTGTATTGCATTGTATGTGATTTTTTTTTCAGTTTGGAAGTCAAAGCTCATTTTGTTCATCACTTTTGACCATTTTCTTTGGCCCGGAACCTAAAAAAACAATTCTTCTTTCCGCTTCCTAAAATAATATCCGGAAGCTCTCATTTATCCTCATTCCCTTAAAATATTTCAAATCACACGCATTGCAATTCAAATCGCGGACTCACAAAGGCAGATTACAATTAGGTATGTTCCCACTCGATAAAAGTTATTTACTTATCAAGCACATACCCTTTTCATATTGGATTTTTGCGTGCGACGGGAACCGTGATACCCGAAATTGCTTTTTAGGGTTCCGTACACAAAGGGTGCTGACGGGGCTCTTACAAAGCCTGCGAACGGCTGTCAGTCCGTCCGAAACAGACTTCTGACTGAACCGTAAAAGCGAGGCGAGCGTTGAGCGAGTGTACAAATGGACTAAATTTTGTTCAGTCAATTTTGTCTCAATTTCGTAGTCCTGTCTAACAGACAAAGGGTAAATAATAATAAATAATTATAATTATTTATGTGGGATGCTTTTGAATTTTGTTTCAATTACGTTGGCCTGTCTAACAGACAAAGGGTAAATAATAATAAATATAATTATTTATGGGGGATGCTTTTGAATTTTTTTTCAATTTCGTTGTCCTGTCTAACAGACAAAGGGTTAAATAATCTATACTAAAAAATCAAACCTTTCCTCTTTATAATATTAGTATAGATAAATGAATTGAATAGGCTCCGAAACTACTGGACCGATTTGAAAAATTCTTTCACCGTTAGGAAGCTTACTTTTCAGGGAGTGACATAGGCTATATTTTATCCCGGAATTCCCACGGGAACGGGAACTACGCGGGTGAAACCGCGAGGCGATCGTCTAGTATTAAATAATTATAATTCTATAAGGGAGATGCTTACATCATGTTATACGGAACCCATCATGGACAAGTCGGACTCGCATTTAGCCAGTTTTTAGAATACACGGGCACGCTGAGGGCGCTGAATCACACGCTGTAAGTGAAACAATGAAAAAGTAAAAGGAAGTGATAAATCTCTGAGTATTTTCCTCTTGGGCGATGTTTGATCCGTGAGAAATTCTGCGTTTGTTATTTTATAATATTAAATGTGAAAATGGTTCTTCACAGGTTGGGCTCGTGAAACGTAATTTTTTTTTCCAAATAACATAGCATGAAGACCATGAAATTTTACATTAAAACACAAAAATGCAATTTCGTGTACTTACAACAGTTTTCCATCAGTACCTTTCATAGAACTCGTGTGCGACATATCCGTGCGTGACATTCTGCGAATAACTTTTCGCTTGCCTTTATTTCATTTTATTGTACCTGGTGGGTGCCTGTGCGTTCAAAGGTTTGGGCTTTTATGAGAACGTTTACTTGATTTTTTGTGGTAATTAGTCTTGCGAATTTTCGTGCGTAGAATAAAGCGTTTCCCAAATTGGCGTGTCCCAGGACTGCAGATCTACGGCCGGACGGCAGTCAGTTTTATACTACGGTTTTATAGTCCAAAATGTTTCTTAAATTGGCCCGCGGTGGCGGTGTAACTCTTGGTCAGGGGTAGGCTTAGTTGCTGCAAGTCGAGAAAATGCTCCTAAATAAATAAATAATGCTAAATAAATAAATCATCTGGCCCCGACTTAGCCCCCGCATGTCTGCATGCGTCCGCACGTTTGATTTCTGTCAATGTTCATAGAAAACTGTATTTTCAAATAAAAAACTACGTATATCCAATGTTTCCGTCATTATACAGACTTTTGACTTTCTTTCCTTCGAAAAATTTGCATTTCGCAGTAAAACACAGTCGTTGATTTGAACTTAAATTTACAGACGCAAGTTAAAGCCCAAGCAAACGGCAGACATAAAGGTAGTTGATTTATGGCCCACTAGCAATAAAATGCCACATTCCGTCAGCGGGTACGGAAATGTAATGTATAGGTGGCCGTGTAATCGCTGGGGAAATTAAAATCGGCTGCCCTGGCCCTGTTTCGTATGCTTTACCTTATTTTAATAATGTTTGATCGTTTGTGTAACATAAGTTTCTTCGTAGTTTAGATTACCAATGATAGTTTCGAAAGATGATCGAGCGCGATGCTCTCAGAGCAAGAGTGAATAGATAGTCTTCTAGACCTTCGTGCGTGATACATCGTCAGCCACATCATCACATTCCATCAGGTGAGATTATGATCAAACAAAAGTCTATCCTACTATCCTACTAATATTATAAAGCCGAAAGTTTATGTTACCTATGATCTCCGGAACTACTGAACAGACCAAGACAAAATTTGGTATATGTTTAGAGCTAAGCCTAACTTAGAAAATAGGCTACTTATTGTACAGAAAATACGCGTCCGCGGGCAGAAGCTAGATGATTATAAAAAAGACGAAATTGTTTCAATATTTTTTTAACTGAGTCATACACTCGAAAGCTTCTCGTAGCTGAAAAATATTAGAACTAAGTAATGAAAGAGACATTTTGTCCTACAGTTATTGTGAGAGCAATGTTTTGGCACAAATATAGAGTCGCTGAGTGAAACATAAAATGTTAAAGTTTTGGCCTTCGGTCAAGCCTGAGATGCTGCTTTGTTTCTTTTTCTGGGAATTTCAGCCCAGAAAAAGAAGGTAACGATTTTATACTTACATCATCAATCCCACGTCTGGTCATACCCGTAGATAATTGAGGTTCTAACTATTAATCACTTCTTCACGCGCCGCCCGCGCGGGCTCGCCGTTACACATACTGGAAACATTCTTAGAAGCAAATACATAAGGTAGAATATAATTTTTTCCGGCCTATTTCGTCAACCTGCTGTTGCATAAACCTTCCTCGAATTCCTCCAACAGTACCTGCCATTTGCACTAAAAAGTACAAAACACTAAAACTATTCCCAGGATATCCTCGTAATTTGTCCCGGTAGCGCTATTGACCCCTATCGCAATTTCGCCGGACCGCAATTACGAGGGCCCTAAACTTAATTTTAAGATCACAAACAGCCCGAGAATTTAATATTAAGTCGTCGCAAACGAGACACGGCCAGGACCACTGTTGAGTTTGCGCGCAACTTTATCGTAACGTAAACATAATGCATTAACTATCCTTCTTAAAATGTTTGGAAGTTTTGACGATCTCTTTATAGCGCCTTTTATTTTCTTACTACCAAAATCATCATCATTATCATTGGCTAAAGGCCATTGATGATGATGATGTACATCCCTAAAGGATGGTCGATGTAGTGTTCGTTTTTTGGAACTTACTTATACGACTTGTAAGGGGCTATACGGGAACGACAGATGCGGCCGCAGTATTGACAAACATGCGAAAAAAGCGACCTACGAGTATAAGAATGCGGATAAAAGCATCTCATCAAATGCACCTTTTTGTCGATAAATACTCGTTAATCTTTATTCTTGCAATTGGTTTTTTGTGCAATAATTTGTTTCACTAACCCCCCCCCCCCCCCCCCCCCCCCCCCCCAGCATACTAGGGGTGTATGTCGGTCGGGGCATAACGATAACGTGCGATGGCTTATGCAGAAAGTGCTTGCTACTCTCGCTCGTCTGCTCTGACCCCAAGATGCCACAAAATCCTTTTAATCCTTTGAATTTCGGAAGTGACAAGGGATTTCTGATTAACTTTTACGCGGTTTGTTTTTAATTTAAATTTCACTGGCTTATAATTATTACGAAGACATGCAAACGAAATTAGAAAATAATATTTATGAGTCGCGTACATAGAGATTGAAAATGACAGACACTCATTTGCTCATCCGCTTAGGTCATCTTTGATCTAATTTGATCAAAGCGAGAAAGGATGACAGCGGTCATTTACAGCTCCAATCTTTATTTACGCGACTTTGAACTGGAGTGTTCTTACTTGATTTTTGTTGAAAAATAAATAAATGAATACAATACACCAACAATACAATTGTATTTACCTACAATGTCGTAGGTACTGAATTCAGTACGACATCGCAGCTATTGTCTTTTAACAACGATATGCCATTTTGGCAAAGTGTTACCACCTCGAACTTTAAACCCAAAGCTACAAAAGAAATTCAAACTTAAATAAAATAGAACTATGCCGAAATGTGTGCCAAAAATCCTAGTTGAAATATGAGGTCATAAAGGCAAAACGGGACGCCGTCGAAGGCGTTTAAATGATACTTATTTCGCCCTTTTGGCTCCTGGCTGTGAACCTTTTACTACCTAAATTATTTACGGTTAAGTGAATGGAGAACTACTTAATTTTAATAAGTTTCTTATGTTTAATTAAATGCATTTACAAAGAAAATTTAAATAAAATAATAGAAACAAATTAGAACTAGTATGTACAATTGAAAAAAATCAGCTAAATGCAGACTGTTGCAAACAATCTACAGATAACAACTGATCCAAATCAACACCAGTTGGAAGCGTCCCCAAGACGCTGACTGCATATTCTCGCTGTATGGCAATGCTGATGCGCTGCGCCAGATACTCACCAGCTCTCGGGTCACGCATCGCTTCGACCAGATAATTTAAAACAAACCCGAAGTGCCTCGGTACCCGACGGACCTAGGGTCTCGACTCCAAGGGGAGCAAATGTGTAAGCTCTGTCGATATCTGCATTTTTGCGCCTCATGAGATCCTCGGCCAAATCTGCCGCCGCACCTGCCCTCACGGATGTCCTCGGCAGATGGGAAGGCGCAAGTATGTCGACTGTATGTAGCGTCCCACACAATGGGCCGCCCCAACTCCCATGGGACTAGTGTCATACCGTCGGGCTTCCGGCCATCGTCAACAGACCATTCGGTTTGAGATTATCTGATACGTTGACTGTGACATAGGCCCGCCAGATGATGTCGTTAAAGCTGGCTTGGCGAGATACCGACCGGCGGCCCTAGTACACGATAATCCGTGATGACAAAGCTGTTCGACAGCAGTACCGCACTGGCATTGATGAAGCGCGCAACACCTTGCACCGTACCGAAGACACGTTGCGATACGGAAAGTTACGGGATCCAATAAACTGCCAGTGTATATGAAGGGAATGACCTGACTCCCATTTAGAAAAAAGCTTCTTGGAAAATCAAAGAAATTAACAATTTTACTCATTCATGGTCATATCAATAGTTCGAATCGAAATGTTTACGTAAATGTACTCGATATTAACGATTTCGAATGCTATTTGCAGAAGGCAGATGAAGAAACCGAAAAAGTTTTTTATTTAGGTACGTAAGAAGCTTAGAGCCGAGTAGGGCAGCCATCTTTCCCGTGAACGACTTAAAAGCCATGTAACATCTACTAGGTAGTCAAAAAAGTAGGAAGAGGAACAACTAGGTAGATTTCTCCCACTTTATCTTGCACGAGGCCTTGCCGATTTTGCCGACAGATTTAAAAGGTAAAACTGGCTTTTACTAACGTAGAAGACCTTGTATTTAATTGCACATCCTACTCTTGATTTAGTTTCGCCTTAATGAGATTTTAATTCGTAAATGCCGTGAAGGCGCAAGTTTAGAGTGGACGAACTCTATACATAAACAATCCTTCGTGAATGCAAAGACCAGTGATAAAGGCTTGAGAAGGGAAAATGAAAACGTTGGTTTGCTTAGCGTGGGCGCCAGTTTAGTAGGTATGCCCACGGCTACAGCTGGCTCTAGTCTTTCGGTTGGGGTAATTTATGAAAAGGCGCACGTACGCAGTCAGATTACTTTCGAAAATAGACTCGTGCAAAATGGAATAACACAAAACAATACAATAAAGAGCAATAAACCGAACCTTCTGCCAGCCTCCTCTGTCGTGAGCTTCTCGCATTTGGTGTGCGCCCTGCGACTTTGACGACATCGTCAACCCATCTAGCAATTGGCCGCACAGTGTATCAAACTGGGTTATTCCAGTTTCCCTCCCTGAAAAAAGTGAAATCCAGTTCTCCCTTGAAGATTATCCTGGGAAAAACTGCAATCGAAAAAAAAAACAGTTTTCCCCCTTAAGGGGGATTTGTTTGTTGTCAAAACTGACCCATCAAAATCGGCTGATTCCGAACATAGAAAGTTAAATTTCCTATGTCCGCCCTGTTCTATACGATCAATCCACAGTAAGCCGACCCGGATGACATGTTCTTTACCTTACTCATATGTCCACTGCTGAACATGCTTCCCCAGACAAGGGGGTTTTAACCTATTCGCCATTCTTGGCAGGCGGATCGGTGATACCAGTAGAGGTGTTGAAAATACACAGAAGAAAGCTACTGCTCTTCTTCCGGTAGATTTCCTTAATCAGCTTTTGGGACATCCACGGGATGAGATTCTTTACGCCACGAGGGCCATAGCTTTATGTTCTTACAAAACCTAACGGGTGAACTGCGGCATCTCGACGCACGCTATCTCGATGCACGGAATCTCGACAAATATCGACAAACGTTAGCTCGATGCACGGAATCTCGACAAAAGTTAGCTCGACGCACGGAATCACGACAAACTGGCGAACGCGTCTGTATAGACGCCTTTTTTGCTTTTTCGCGCAGAATTGTGGTGATGAAGAAATCTATAGGTTAAAAAGTCCCGCATCATGCTTTGTTCAAAACTTTTCACTGGTTATTATTGGGTCTACCATATTAACTTTGCTGCCTTTTCGCTTCAATATTAATATTTTAAGTGTTATTTTCATATTATTTTTCTAATGATAAAAGAAGTTTTTCATTATTAAAGTTCATTATATCATTTAAAACCGAGCTCTATTTAATATTCTCTTCAGCAAAAACTATTTGCATAATTATGATTTTTATATTTTAAGAGTCAGATACTAAACATAAAAGTTTTTTTCTAAGTGTATAATTTTTTTAAAAATAATTCAAATAAATTAATGCAAAAACCTTGTCCTGTAGAAACTAAATGTTCTGTTAGCAAATCTTGGTAACTTTTTTTTTGCTCTCATGTATACAGCTTAGATCTTAATAATTAGCTTACCTACTAATTTAACAACCCCGCTTATTAAAAGGTTTCAGTTTTGTTCCACTCCTAAGTACTTGCCAAGTTTTAACTTCTATAACTCAAGCCCTGTAATTGCCTCTAATTGACTAATCCCTTTTCCTTGACATGCTCATTTTTCCTGAACTTGTTTAAAACTGTTTATGCTTAGATTTTACCAAATATTCCAAGGAGAGCCTAGTTTAACTTTCTAGTATTCAGAAAACGTTCTAAAGTAGTATTACAAATAAAATTAATTATAACATTTTTAACGACCTCCCTTGGCTTCCTTTCTTTCTTTCTTTCTTTCTTCTAGAGTAACTACGAAAGGAATTACATTTTGTTATTTCTAACTAAACGAACAGCTTAGTTAGAAACTAAAAAATAAACTCAACAAATATAAACTATTTCGCAAATATTTACGTTATCGACGGGTCTTGAACGCTCTACCTATTGTGCCACAAGGACTTATTTTCAAATCCAAATCTCGGATGAATCTCGTTAGATTAATCGACTACATCTATGATAGATCTATCCAGTTTTTTAATTCTCCTTTAATCTGTTACAACGGAATCAAGCAAGCACAAGTACACTATAAAAACAAAAAATCTTACAAAATAAATTTCTTTCCTAGGTACTATTAATCGGTGGACCTCAAACTGAACAGCCTATATTGGTCCACTGCTGGACTCAGGCCTCCCCGTGATAAGCGCCTTTGGCTTTTATCTCAGTGCCCATAATCCCCACGCTGGGCAAGCTGGTTGGGGATCGCAGTTTGGTGGTAGAATGGTTCTGCAGGGGGCGCGCTATTGCCCGCCCCGTTGTGATCCCTTAGTGGCCACTTTCGACACCCATTGGAAGAGTTGGGGTGGTGCAAATTCTAAGCCCTGGTGGACATTGGACCTTTTTTTATAAAAATCCAGTGTCCGCCCACTGTGGATATCTAGGTAGCGAACAACGGGAAAAATCCCTGAACTAACATCCTTTCGATTTTCTTTGGATATTTGCCTTCACCGAAGAATTTTGCACCCTTGTCACAAACGGTGACTATGCCGAGGTATTACATCTGTTTCTGTTTGAATAGGCGTATTGTTTCCTGTCCTAACCCTTCTGAGTTTGAAGTGACGAAATCATCTCTACGTTATCTTGATTACCTACGTTTCAAAGATTCATTCATGTATTCCAAAGATCCAAGGGAAAGGTCATGTTGTTTACAATGAATAAATAAATCCTAACACTTAAACGCCAATTGATGCTTTTTATACTACGTTAAACAACCAAATTTTTCAATAATCCTCTGAGTAGATACATATTTAAAGCTCTTTAATTAGTAGAAAATACATCGCGGTGGCCACGAAGTGCAACTTCACAATTTAATCGATATTATAACAAAGGAAACTATAACGTTTTCGCATTTAAAAAAGCTCATAAGTAATAGGCATAGAGATGAGATAGTACAAGCCATACGCATGCCGTCTACGGTACTGGTCACAAACAATACGGTACTGGGTATCACAAACAATACGGTACTGGGTATCACAAACAATACGGTACTGGGTATCACAAACAAATGATTTGACTATAGAAACTGTCGAAGTTAGACGAATCCATTACATAAATTCAAACGTTGGTGTTGTTCCAACACAAATATAGTTCGTGGTTAACCCACTTACATCCATAATGAAGCCCGCAGGATTTTTGAAAATAACTTTTTTAACAAAAAGAGTAAAAAAAGAATAAGTTTGTGTGAAAACCAACATCGCCTTAATTTTAATATCACACCAAAACTTTTGATTGATTTCGCCATCTTGATCTTTGATTCTATCACGAATCTGTAAGATTCCAAAGTACGTGTCGCTAGAGAATCCGCACCTACATAATCCACAAAGTATACCGCCGGATATGAGTGTTTAAACGATATAACTATGTTGAAAACAAAATCAAAATTCCTGCTAATACCATAGCAGAAAGATGGAAGTCACGTATTCACCAAAGATCCAAAGGTATAATTAAATTCATATCACATAGGGTCCATATTTAGTGGATAAACCGTTCTACCCTCATAACAATAGTATTAAAATTAATGCGCCGTGAACTATTGGCCGACAACGGACCATCCTCAATCTCATGAGGGTTTGGGATAAGGACATTTTCACACACACCCTCGTGTATATACCTCTATACTTCATCATCATAGGCTTTTGAACATCAATGAAACATGGTTTTTTATCGTGAATAGACCTTCATTTGACCACAATCTCATCTGATATGTGACGCTGTGACCGACGACGTACCGTGAAGCTCTAGAAGACCTATGTACTCTTAGGTTTTTTGTTATTATAGTGCGTAACCCCACACTCAGGGTAATTTCTAAGAAATCAAATAATATCGCACAAAATTTCGACTTCGACGGACTTGAACCCGCATCCTTCCTTCAGTACGGGAATGTGCTAAGTGTGCTAAGTCCCGTCGAAGTCGAAAATTTTTTGCGATACTATTTAATTTTTATTTACTCTTATCTTAAAGATACCCAGGTGTAGGCCGAAAAAACAGGATCAGGTATCGAGTTCCAAACCTTAGCGGTACGAATGATATAGGAATTATACTACACATGATAAAGGATATAAATGATGATAAAGAAATTATACTACACACCTGGTGTGCGTAGGCAAACAGGTGTATGTTTCTAGTAGTATAATAATGCCTAAAAAAGTCAGGTTAAAGGCTGTAGTTTCCCTTTTAGAAGCCTATACTTTAAGCCTCCTAATCAGTAGTTTTGGCGTGAAGAGGTAACAAACATCCATCCATCCAAACTTCCGCATTTATAATATTAGTGTGATTATGTGACCGTGTATAGCTTCTGCATAGCCGTTGTATTTCTGTACGGCCTGAAAGGTATTAACGGTTGGAAGTTCAATTATGCTTGATTAATACGATTAATGCAAATACCATGAACAACGCTGCGGCAGAATCTTATTTATATTATATTAGCGTATAATCCGAAATCCGATTAACAGTTTCATTACACTTTCGCTATCAGCAAACTTAACACTTGCGTGATTATTTCCGCCATTAAGTTACACCTAACTTGATGTGTATATGTTAAAACGTAAGCCACTGACTAGAAAGACAACATCGATTCTGCTTAAATCTATATAGACGGTTCGTTCTGTAGGTTCGACCACATCCAAGTCTTCAAGATTTAATTCCTAACTTCCCTAACCTAAAAAAGTCCATTATGTTATGTCTTTAGATTTAATTCAATCCATGAAGTGCAATCTACACTCATAAAAACTTTTTACAACTGTACAAGCTATCGCATAAGTACACGCAGTAGGTACATTTTAACCAGAAAATTTAGCTTAGCTTGTATTGACCTCGATTATCAACTAATGTGGAAACAATAAAGCAGTGTTCAATCATCACTCAACGGGTTTGGTTATTTTAATCTCTTCGGAGTTTTTACCACCCTCAGCTAGCTAGCATCCCTTAACGTTTTACCCCAGCTTAGCTTATTGATAGCAACCCTATCAAAAACCTTATCAAAGTGTTACGATCAAGTCTTCAGAAAATGTTACCTACATTCTTAATATGGGAAGCATGTTATTTCAAGATGTTCTAAGTGTAGTTTCTGACTAGTAATTAAATTCGCAATCGAAGGCTAGACAATTAGATCGTCCTGCAAGTGATCCATATCACAATCCATGGGAATAATTTTAGTAGTCATAAAGCCGACCAACTGAAACAAGCGGAAGTTCGACTTATTACGGTTTTTTTCCGCGATATAAAATCTAAACATTTACCTACTTTTTCGTCGAACTGAATGTCTATCCGTGTAAAAGCACTTAGAAAGGAAACTTGTAACGGCTTCTAATTACTTTTCCGCGTGGTGTTTTGCAATTTAAAACAAACTCCTTACATAAAGCGAGAAGTAACCAAGGATGTCTTATGAAGATAATATTTTAAGTAGCAAAGAGGGCTTTACTAAACTTGGTTAATTTGTCTTGCTCTCTCAGACGGAAAATAGCACCAGATAAAAGAGAAAACCAAAGGCTTTGTTAAATATGACGCTTTGCTTTGATAAGACTGACTCTTTTGTCAAGTAATCTATCCATACATCGATCGATCCACCTTGATCGATGTATCCATACCATACTTTTATTGTAGAAGTCAGAAGTCAATAACTTTATTTCTTTAGGCTTTCAGAGTAAGCAAGTCAGATTTTGTTTTAAAAATTATTATCTAATAAGAAAAAAATTAAATCTTGTATCCTTTGTATAAGCACATGTACCCACTTTCACAAACTTGTTTCTCTCCCCCAATAAGGTTTGCTGGAAGAGAACTCTATTTAGGGTTAAGCTCGCCTTTGCCATTATTTTTCCTCGTAAATGTTCTACTTGTATCATGTTTTTTTGTGCAATAAAGAATTATGAATTATGAATTATGAATTATGAAAAAATATTATTGATTTTCTCTTCATTAAATTTTCTGCTCATTAGTGGAAGAAGTAAGAAACGTCAGTATGTCATAATGATCAATAGGCGCGACCAGATTTTACCCACTGTTGGGTAAATTAAATAAATAAATAAAACGTTTATTTGCCTCACACAAACGTCTAAACTAAAAGTAAAGTAAATTGGTCCTCCTAAAGTTTGATGTTGCTAAATCTCAACTCTTTACTAATATCATTTTTGTAGGTCATAAAATAGAAAACAGTTTAAAACATGGACCCGGCTAGGACTCTACAATATGTTGATTAGGTAACTAGGTGGCCAACAAAATAAGGTTTTTTTGAACACATTATTATTAGTATTATCGCGTTTATTTAGCTATTTTTAAGACGTTGGAAAAATAGGCAAATAAACACGATAAATACCCGTTAAATAATCTATAATATAAAAATGAATCGCAAAATGTGTTGGTAAGCGCATAACTCAACAACGCCTGGACCGATTTCGCTAATTCTTTCTTTGTTGTGTTTGTTATTGTCAGGAGAAGGTTATTATGAAAGAAAAAATTAAGAAAGTTGGAAACATAAATTTCCACGGGGGCGAAGCCGCGGGGCGCAGCTAGTCTATAATATAAAAATGAATCGCAAAATGTGTTGGTAAGCGCATAACTCAACAACGCCTGGACCGATTTCGCTAATTCTTTCTTTGTTGTGTTTGTTATTGTCAGGAGAAGGTTCTTATGAAAGAAAAAATGAAGAAAGTTGGAAACATAAATTTCCACGGGGGCGAAGCCGCGGGGCGCAGCTAGTACTATAATATAATAACAAGGTTCTTTTATTTATAAACACACTTTTTAGTAATTTTGTCTTTTGGTAAGTGCCTTACCAAAATTACTTATTTGTATTGAACAATTCAATACGTAACGTCTCGGTACGTGATGGAAACAATTTGTAATTAAATAAATAATAATTAATTCAAAAAACAACTTAGAGCTAAGGATTACATAAGAGTCGATAATCACAATAGTTTGTTACCTCTTCACGCCAAAACTACTGAACCAATCAGGCTGACATTTTGCATACAGGTAAGTCTAATCCTGGAATCAAACATACGCGACTTTTTATCCCAAAAATCAGTTCCCACAGGATAGAAATAATCTCAAAACGTTTCCATAGAAACAACGCGTGCGAAGCCGCGGGCAGAAGCTAGTATCTAATATAGGTATAGGGTATACCTTATATGTGCCTGAACGAGGTTAAGTAAACCTGTATCTCAGGCAGAAAGTGCTTTATAATTATTTATTACATTAATTATTTCTTTTCTCAATGTCTTTAAAGTAGAAATAAACATTATTCTGATTCAAGTTACGTAAGTGGGTGTCGGTGGCAATGTGGCATCAAATTAATTTGTAAGATACATTTATTTTTAGCCGCTGTCATGGTAACGGGGCACGTTCCGCTGTCGTATTGATTAATTGCTGTGTACCCTTAATAGTTCAAGGGTAGACCTTTTTCATACAAAGTACTTCATTTTAGTGAGCTTTTGAAGTGAAATAGTGGATTAGTCTGAATAGGAGAGAATGCACTTTCCCTCTTCGTTAATCTAACGAAAAAAATAGAAATTATGGAAAATAATTAACGCTGGTATCGCTGTAGCTAATCGCAGATAAAACAATTTTTGGTCTTGACAGCTTTTATTCACCATTTCATTAGTCTCTCATCCACTTTTGAACTAGAATTTGCACCTTTTTCGCTGCACGTGTGCATTAAACGTTGTTAAAGTTTTTGTTTCTAGTGGTTACATTGCGATTACCTTGTTGTTTTCTGTTATTATTAAGTATCAGTTTGAGTAAAGTTTTCATATATTAATTTCTTTGTTTACCAAAAATGTCTTGAATTCTAGCATCGAGGATATGTAGGCCAAGCACGGCGATTTTCTAGGGTAGAATAGACATTAATTACATCGCAGCGTCTGACACTTCGTACATTATTGAAGTTGTCGTAAAAAAAATTAAATAATTTACGCATTAGATGACAAAGTGACGTAATTTTTTTTTTCTACCCTAGACAACAAACCCCGTGCTTGCCCTGCAAGTCAAAAGCTTGTATTAAAATTGCGCTGAGCATCAACCGCTTAATAAATTACTCTTTGGTTTTCTATCTCGCTGGCGGATTATTCCAACCCCTACTACCCTATACGACCCGCGCATGACCCGTATAAGAGTTGGAGCTAATCTTTATTGGCACTTGCCAAAAACAAAGTGGTTTTTGCTTTGGCGATATAATACATTTGGCACAGAAGCTTGTTCGTGTCAATTTTATAATAACTATGCGGAACGTAACATTTGCGGTTGAAAATGTTTATTTTCTCTAAAGGATTTTACATTCAGTTACCTTACAAAGCCAATTGTTACTAAGTACGTACCTATTCTTTTCAGAGATATTGCAGTTTAATAGCCCTCATCGAAAAATGGGCTGCTAATACCTATTCTGGTTACAAAAACAATTACTAGAAGACATTATAACAGCCATATCAATAAAAGGGTTATTCCAGTTTTCCCCCTTGAAATCCCCCTTGAGGGGGAAAAAACTGGAAACTGGAAGTCAAAAAAATGAATTCCAGTTTTCCCCCTTAAGGGGGATTTGTCAAGGGGGAAAACTGGAATAACCCCATTAAAAGCCTTCAAGAATAAACTTGACAAGTGGTTACGAGACGACAGAAACAACAAAAAAATATAAAATGATTGTTTTGAAATAACTGAAAAACGACTTCAAATACCATTTATTTATTTATTTATTATATAAATAGGTACAGGTACGAATCCCTCGGGAATATTTTTTATTGGAGCATCTCTGATCTCAATGGTGATACAAAAAAGTGACGCAATGACTAAATCAACACACTCTTGTGATAAAGACAGATCAGCAGCTCGTCTATTATCGAATAAATAAATAATTGTTCCATTTGTATCTGCTCTATTTACAGTTGCTGATCATTGTCAATTTTCAAAAACGCTTAGGTACAGTTAAGAAGATTTTTCATTTTCAGCGATTTTAGATATCTTTTAATTTTAAGAGAATGAGTTAACGAATAAAGATTCAATTCCCTAATTTTGCTCTAGCGAGAACTAACAAAGTTTCCTTTATTAAATTCCTGTCTATCTCCATCTTAACCCAAGTTTATTCTGTTATCCAATAATATGCCGCAGAAAAAACATACGAACAAAAAACCTTGTTACCAATCAAACAAACGCAGTAAAAGAGTAATCTTCGGCGAGCTAAAATTAATTCATGGAGAGGCAATAAAAGATCAGTCAATATAACGTGAGTGTGATTGGTAGAATAGTGCTGGGACGTGTAAACTTTATCGATACGCACGCGCAGATAAAAGAAGAATAATAAATAATAATAATAAATAAATAATGCTGGACAATTCACACAGCATTATCTAGCCCCAAGCTAAGCAGAGCTTGTCTTATGGGTACTAGATAACTGATATACTTAATACAATACACTACATAGATAGATATTTTTTATTATACATAGAAAACATCCAGAACGCCCTGGACAAATGTCTGCAGATCGTACAAACATTTGTCCCGAGGCGGGAATCGAACCCGCAACCTCCTGCGTCGCAGGCAGACCTTCGCCCGCTGCGCCACAGAGGTCGTCAAAGAAGACTATTAGTTGAAGAATGGATGTAAGGATTGACCCAATCGGTTGCACTTTCAGTAGACATAGCCAAAAGAATGTGGCCGTAGATATTTAAAAGTAAAAAAATAACATGCACAAATTCACTGTAGCTCCCACTGTCTACCAAAACAGTGTCGATATCGAAAAGATCGATTTGTACCTATAATTGAGGTGGCACTTAGATGTGTTTTTTGTATGAAATGGCCCATAATCCATGTTTTGGTGTACACTGCGTTGGTGCAATTTTTTAAATAAATAAATAAAATAAAGAGGTATGTAAATACCATTTAATTTATAGTAATATAAATTTCAGGCTAAGGTTTCTGATGGGACCTTATTTTCACTTTCGGTTGTCTATTATAAAATCTTTTAAATCATCATCATATCCACCGGTGTAATACCGTTTTGTTTTTTGTTGAATGTTAATCAAATAATGTTCGCATTATATTGAGCCTTATTTTTTTTTATCCATTTGTGTGTAGTATAAGAGCCGTTGTAAACCGTTTACAGCGTCCACTACATCGAACGAACATACCTTCACATCGTCTCAAATAATTCAACATCGATAAACCAAGGAACACCGCCAAAACCAAAACATACAAAAACATCGATAACATTATGAAACCATCGCACATCCCTTAAAGCTATGATTCCATTACAATACACAACGGCTGGCACGTGAAGATTCGGATTTGATGATGGGACTCTTACTTCCTCTAGTCTGCTTGATTGTCTGTGGTCTTATCGAATCCGTGTACGTACCGGCGAGGTTCTTCCACGATTACGTGAAAGACGGACGTGAGTATGGACACCCATATCATAAAGAGATGTCATCGACAAAATTGCCTATAAATTTTGTCCTAAAATCGCTGTCTCAATCGGCCTGTGAAGCGATTTTTGTCGGTGACAAAAAACAAAATCAAAAACTCTTTATTTCCGTAAATACAATAAATGTACACTTAGAAAAGGTCAAATTATAAAACTAACTATACATATTATTTATTGCATTGAGTAGGTCAATCCGAAACACTAAGCAGAAAAAAATCCTTCCCGTTTGTCTATCAGTTAAATGTACTGTTTTTGCTAAGTAGCTTGTTTTCTGAATAATTTTATTTTGAAGGTGCCAACGACGGCCAATTCCCTTCGAGCCTGAAGAACGCCCCCTACTACTGTTACCAACATCCGGACAAAGGGCCGTGTGACAGATCGTACATGACGTACTTCTACGACGTGATTCGACGTCAATGCTTACCGTTCATCTACTCTGGCTGCGGCGGGAACGAGAATAGGTTCACTAGTGTAATATCTTGTAGGACACATTGTGAAACTAAACGAAGGATTTAATTTGGTGTTTTTGTTTTTTTTTACGCTGCTCCTGATGTGTTTTTGGTGTGAGAATAGAGAATAGGGGGAACGAGAATAGGTTCACTAGTATAATATCTTGTAAGACGCATTGTGAAACAAAGGATTTAGTTTGGTGTTCTTTTTTATGTGTCCCTGGTATTTTTTGGTTTGTGCGTTTTGCAGTTGGCAGAGGGAACGGCTTTTTGACAGTTTGTAATGCGTTTGATATTTTTTTTGAAAGCAGTATAAAATATATTCTCCTATAAAGTTTTAAAAATATGGAGATAAATAGATAAGCAAACAGATCATTTATTCATTTTATGTGTATGACTTTTTAATTTAACTGGCATTTACGAAATAGTTTTCGGCCGCGAACGTTTTACGGCTCAATTGGAGGCGCCGATTCTTAAGATTTGACCGTCACGGCCAGGCCTTCGAAACTATTATGCATAGGTAAATAAATAATATTTCAGGTACCATAATTTCTAACATTAAATAAATAATTATATATAAGGCTGGACAATTCACACAGCATTATCTAGCCCCAAACTAAGCAGAGCTTGTGTTATGGGTACTAGATAACTGATATACTTAATAAAATACACTACGTAGATAGATATTTTTTATTATACATAGAAAACATCCAGAAAACCCTGAACAAATATCTGCAGATCGTACAAAGATTTGTTCGGAGGCGGGAATCGAACCCGCAACCTCCTGCGTCGCAGGCGGACTTTCGCCCGCTGCGCCACAGAGGTCGTCATAAGTCGTCAATAAGTTTGACTGTATAAATATGAGTCGTAACCGCGCGTTGAAACTTCCGAATATCTCCGATCAAAGTTTTCCTTCGGCATCAGTTTACCGTGCTTGTAGTTGGATCATACGCAAATATTATCTTACAACCTTAGAAATCAAAGCTTAGGTAGAGTCAACGACATATATCGGCGAACTGAGTACCTTAATAAAAAAAAACTTTTTTCCAATTTTACGCTCAATGAAGCTATTCTGTGCATATTTTTAATTCTTGTCACCGAGTTTATACATAGGTAGGGATAAACCATTCTAAAAATGCACGCCAAAATGCACGCCCCATCCACTAAACGTCATACAATCGACGTTCATTTTTATAATGGTTTATCCTACCTACGTTCATAGATTGTGTGAATGTGTGAACTGTCTAGCATTATTTTTTATTTAATGCTGTGTGGATTTCCCGACATATTATTATTCATAACCAGTGATCGGAATTAGGCGGGCTAAAATACCTAAAGTTCGAAAAATAACAGAGACCAAATGGAGACGCCTTAGGACTAAATATTTTTTCGTCCGTTTATTTTTTCGTCCCAGAAGTAACAAACATCCATCCAAACTTTCACATTTATAATATTATTGTGACTAACAAAGTAGGTAAAGGTTAAAAAAGCAATTTTATAGTTTTCACACCATTTATTCATGTTGTACAATCATTGGAATCAACGTAAAAATTATGAAAGTAACCAAATGTTAAGAGACACAGGAGAATATTATTTCAGTTGATGTAGAAATTAGTCAGTTAATCTGAATAGCTTAATGTTTCATCACCATCAGGAATGGTGTTTTCTTTGTCATCATCAGATGTAATTTCGTCTGAAGTATTAAAATAAATTATCATGAGTTTTTCCATATTTTCAATCTTTAAACGATTTCTTTCTGTACTTAAGATCCTTTTATAGGTAGAGGACCTTTCAACATCAACTGAAGTTATAGGTACATTATTTATAGTATGACAAAGATTCATTTTCATTCTCCGATTCTTTTTCTAAATTCTCACAAATATCTCTTAATGCATCTAGATCGGGATTTCTGGCCATAACATTTTCTAGTTTTATTTTGACTCTTTCAGATGAACACCAGCTTAGAATAATTCTTGTTTCGTCAAATAAATCTGGAAAGATTCTGTTAACAATAAATTAGACTTTTGTAATCGTTTTAATGAAATTTGAATGATTTTAAAATATTCGTCAATATAATCTAAATCGGTTTTTAAAGTTTCTTTTTCTAGCACAGCTTTAGCGTGCCTGATGGATAAAGCTTCAGAGCTTCTAAGAAGTCTTACAATCGTTTTAATTTGTTCGTAATATTTAGCATAATACGTGACTGCTTCTAGCCATGTACCCCGCCTTGTTATGACAGGTTCTGGTGGTAATGGCATGTTCGGAAACCTTTCCTTTAATATTTTTACTCTATTGGGAGCCTTTAAAAATATGTTTTTTATATTTGGAATTAACCTATCAACATCCACATATTGTGCCCTTATTTGTTCTGCAACGAGATTAAGAGCGTGTGCTAAACAGGTTACATGCATCATATTGGGCAAATAGTTTTTTAAAATTCTTCCAGATTTTAATATATATGCTACGCTATCAGAACATAATACTAAAACATCTCCTACTTTGGCTTCATAGGAGTCCTCACATATTTTCTCAACACCAAATCAAAAAATTGAGCTACTGTCTCTCGATTCACCTTTTCTAACATTTTGCAAGCTATTAAAAATGGTTTGTTTGTTACCACATTCAAAGGTTTTACTAGAAATTTTACAATATAACGACCTAAATAATCGGTAGTTTCATCTAGAGAAATCCAAAGTTTTTGAATATGAACATGGTCATAAATTATAATATTAATATTAAAGCTTCGGCTATTCTGGTTAAAGAAAACAATGAGGTGAATCAGTTTTTTACCTGAGTTAATAACAATTAGAAATGTAAGTTATAAAATACTAAACTTCTTGCAGTTGGTTAAAAAGATGGTTGGTTGGGTTGGATGGTTAGAAATGATTTGACTTAGTTCGTAATATTATATAAACATTAATATTACATATACTTGCTAACTGCGACAATTATTCCATTTTCGTCCCAATTGGGTCCAATAAAATTATTGTAGTAAGGAAGTCTCCATTTTATATTGCCTCTGTTCTTTGAACTTTAGGTATTTTAGCCCACCTAATTCCGATCACTGTTCATAACCTTCATTTCGAATCCTGGTACCCCATCTTACCCGACTTTTCCCGACGGGAGACGGGATAGGTGGTTACCGAGAGGGACATTCTCACGGAATAGCTTACTGTAGTAAAGTCGTTAACGAATTGACTGCCCAGCCTCCGGCGCGGCCTCAGGAATACCAGATAGATATGTCAACGCCGAGGCTGCGCAGAGAATACGATATACAAACACTTTTATGACCCCACGACGCTCATTCCTATCTGCAGCTCCGTCAGGCGGCGGCATCGGCGGCGTGTTAATTATATTGTACTATCTTCTGCCCGCGGCTTCTCACGCGTATATTCGGTATAATGAGTAGCCTATTGTTTAAGTTAGGCTACGTTCGAAGTGTATGCCAAATTTCATCTTGATCTGACCATTGACATGACCACCTCTGTTTTAGAGATCCTAGGTAACAAAAATTTCACATTTCACAAACTTTCGCATTTATAATATTAGTAGGATTGTATTCATTTATTTCAGATCGTTAATAGATACATACCTGCCGAAAAATAAATTAAATTTAAAATTACACAGTCCATAAAATAATAATTAATATATTTGGTTCAAAATTCAAATTATTAGAATGCATTACATTAGGTATATTAAATTACCTAGAGCTAAGAGCTATTATGAATCAGTTGAGCTACCTGTAGACTGTTTGCAACAGTCTGCAGTTAGCTCTATTGTTTCAATTGTAAGTAAGTACTCGTATAATTTTCTTTGTGAATAAAGGCTATTTCCTAGAGCTAACATTCAATCAGGCATCATACTCTCAGACTGGTGCAAAACATTTTGCAAAATGTCCACCTGGGAGACAGACGGTGGTCCGCCACGGTTTTTAGGATGCCGTTGTGGCTGGCCTTCGTCCTGTTCATCAGAGATGCTGCCAATGCTGTAAATGCCGGACAGTGAATGCGTTAAGCTACTTCCTTGCACAAACCCTCAGACAATCTCCTCATAACGATTTCCAAGTCTCCAATTCGAAGCCAAGTTATTCATCTTGGCGTTTCTGCAGATAAAACTAGTTTCCCTCATACATCATATCTACCGTCATCTATCTAGCAGTTAACTAAACGAAATAACAGAGAACAGACGGAAATAAAGTGGCTAAGGGGGTTCGCAGTAATTTATCTGAGATAGTCGGAGGCTGGATCTTTTTTCTGAGTGTATCATATTTGTAATACCAGTGAGATGAAAAGTTAAAGTGCGGTTCGATTTCCGCCCCCGACAAATAAGCGTTTATTTCAGAAAAGTAATTCCAGTAGTAATTCCAATTTAACAAATGTATGATCTCGAAATATTTGTTTTGAGTAGAAGTGTTTTATATGTTAAGTTAAAAAAAAAACAGTCGTCCGTATCACAAGCTTTGCTTCCTTGACTTATTCCTAGACAAGGCCAGTTTTTCATCAGCCCATAAGTAAGCTGAGCCCTGTTAAGTAGGTATCCGTTAGTTCTGACCAGTGTTCCAGAGTGTAAAGGGGGAAACACTTACGCTTGGAAATGCCCAGCATCAAAAAAATAATAGGGGTTAAAGTATGAAATTGCAGTTTTATTGTAATAGGTACTTCGAATTGACATAGAACCTTCATGTTTGAGATTTTTGAGCGAAACCTTTTTCACATTGTACATATGAGGTTCTTCTTTTAAAAAATGTGCTACATTCGATTATCGAGTTTCATACTTTACCTCTAATAATATATTATACTAGCTGCGCCCCGCGGCTTCGCCCCCGTGGAAATTTGTGTTTCCAACTTTCTTAATTTTTTCTTTCATAAGAACCTTCTCCTGACAATAACAAACACAACAAAGAAAGAATTAGCGAAATCGGTCCAGCCGTTCACGCGTGATGCGATGACAACGGAAAACGGGTTTCATTTTTATATATAAGACTAGCTGCGCCCCGCGGCTTCGCCCCCGTGGAAATTTATGTTTCCAACTTTCTTAATTTTTTCTTTCATAAGAACCTTCTCCTGACAATAACAAACACAACAAAGAAAGAATTAGCGAAATCGGTCCAGCCGTTCACGCGTGATGCCGTGACAACGCGAAACGGGTTTCATTTTTATATATAAGACTAGATTCTGCCCGCGGCTTCGCACGCGTTAATTAAACAAAATTGTGAATCTAAACCATTCCCAGATCCCCTTGAACACACACAAAAAATTTCATCAAAATCGGTCCAGTCGTTTGAGAGAAGTTCAGTGACATACACACTCACAGAAGAATTATATATATACAGATAGATACCAAACGGCGCAAGTATTACTTCTCTAACTATAGTCATCGCCTTGCCTTTCAATTAATTATCATAAAATCACACCTAGAAAGTAAAAACCTCATGAAAGAAAATAAAATATTGGTTCCAACAGATGGTCTTCACTCAATATACTGCTGAGTCAGAGGCTGACTAAGCTCAAACCTGAAGAATAGCCGTGCGAATGCGTAAATTTAGCCAATCACTGGAATCTTCTTGTAATTTTTTTTTAGATAGATAGATAGAAAACACTTTATTATACCACACAAATACAGGAAACAATACAGAGAAAAACTTAGAAAAAAAAGGAAGTATAAAGGGCGGCCTTATCGCTGAAAGCGATCTCTTCCAGGCAACCTTGGGATGGACTGGAAATTAAAGAACAAAAAAGACGGTGGCACTGAATAAATATATAGATACTTACCTATTTAAAGAAAACGAAACAAATACTTACACTACATACCTACAAAGATTAATAATAAACTTACATAAACATAATATAATAAGGTTGTCTAACTCTTTACAAGGATATAATAATGCTGATGAAGCAATTTTTTGAAGATAGGAAGTGTGTTTTTACTTTGTTGTTGACTAAATCGGTTAAGTAGTTAAGGAGATTTACGTGGTAACAAACATTCACACGAACTTTCACATTTATAATATTAGTTGGTTAATGACCTCTTAGCTGAACGTCGGCCACGGCGGCCAAGCAACGGAGACAAGCCTTGCGCGTGGGACATTATAGTAATAATAATGAGTTTATTTTGAAACTTATAAAAACTAAATTATTACTTGCTTACTTAAAACTACAATTTTGACAATGTAGGTACCTACTTGAAAGTATGCAAAAGAGAATGTAGGTAACAATTATGTGACAACAAACAAAGATCTTGATCTACACACTAGGATTCCCTGTGTCGTGCAGACCAATACAACAGTCAGAAGGGATAAATGTCAATATCAACATTATAGTGCACAAGTCTGTGCGCAAACACAGGTGCACTATTCCTTGACTCTCACTATCCGATGGGACTCTCTGGTGGTGTCAGTTTACTACAACAACATACACATCGCAGGGCATCAATGGATGCTGCAGCACAGGACCGTGGTAGATGGCGCTAGATTTAGGAGACCTTGGATAATGCCTGAACTCCACTTGTAAATGATGATGATTTTTCCACAACAGGTTTTGCATAGCAAAGTTGTAAAACTCGACTTAACTTGATTCTTCCTCGTACCAAAAGTAAATTCGATTTATAGGGTTCCGTAACATAAGGGTCAAACGGTCTTTCTGCTTCTGCCCGTCCGTCACAGTTAAATTTTGTACAGAATTCGTGCTACTATGGTCACGTCTAGCAACGTATATAACTTTTTGAAACGCTTTCTGTGTTCTGAATGGTAGAGAGGTGAACAGCACAAGATATTTTGCACAGAACCTTTCTGCGCGAGACTGGCTTACACTTGACTGGTTTATTTGTGTTTCCCCTTGTATTGAAATTTTCATGCGTGTTATTACCAACCCCATCTCGGAGATCTCGCGATCGCGAAGTTAAATCCAGGCTTATTCTTCGCTTTACTTATGATTCTTGTTGAGGGAAGAGTACAGGGATTTGGGAAGAATTATTTAAAGAACTTCAGAGTTGCCCTTAAATGAGCTTATCGAAATAAATACCTTAGGCACAGATATTATTATACTATACTAGTACCTTAGGCATGACAGCAGCGTTCCCTTGTCTCTGACAGCGGCACTGCTCTTGTTTCTATAAAGCTAATTTGATCAAATAGCCCTTCATTTCCTTACAAGGTCTCAAGGAAATAATTCCTTGAGACCTTAAAAGGAACCGTGCAAAGAAATCAAGGGTCTAATATTTATAGATGATCGGATTTTAATTTTACTTAAACTTAGGAATTGAATTGAACGATTAATGATTTCCAGTTATTGAAATAGGTGTTAAAATTGATGACAATGTTTTTGTATTTTCTAATAACAAGATCCTACTTAGAGACACAAAGAGACAGCGCCGTCTTACTGAGTTTTATATTATTGCTCACTTGAATAGTCTCCAATCTAAACTAAAAAAATTCTTCGACTACAAAGAACTGCATTCCATTTAATAAACTGAATATTTTTCGGGACATTACGAGTGTTATTGGAACGAGACGGCTAGCTCAGACTTGTTCTATAGAATCCATCTTGAAGCGATACTTGGAGATCTGTACAGTACCCTGATTCTGGAAACGATATTTTATAATATTTTTCGATATTTCCGGTCATTAGTTTTTTAGTTAAGTATCAGTTTATAGTTAGCTTAAAAAACTAAGGTAAAAAAACTGTTATTTTGACAGAACAAAATAGCCACTTCAATTTCATTTATTTGTACAAATTTTAAAAAGTTATTTTTAAAGATACAATTTATTGTAATTTTATATTGTGGAAATAATCTCTAGGACTGCAAGTCTGACTAAGATATTTATTTCACTCACACCTGTGTCTACCTCGTGAGCAAAGCCGTGGTCAGAGGTTAATCTGAGAAAACGTGACGAAAAAAAAAGTCTAAGCTAACGACATGTCATCATATCACCCTTGTCGACCCACTGCTGGGCCTATGCCCATCTCGTTATATTCTGAAACAGAATATAACGAGATGTAAACAGAAGAAATAAAAAAAATCAACCTTATTTCTACGTTGGGCGTAATTTGGTATCGACTCCCAAAGTTGAGGCCAAGATCCAAAGAAAATCCTGAAAATCTCTTTAAATCCATTGCTAATGCATTGGGGATCCATCTCTAATGCACTGGGATTTCAATATCATTGGTAATGCAGTGAACTTAAGAAGTGTAGGAAACTGAAAGTCTTGTACCATCTATGCCTTTTCATGGATTTCTTTTCATGGATTTCTTCTTTAAATTCTGAAGTGGTTAGAACCTAGGTTATGACTAAGATTTGACCTGAATCTCTATCAGTAAAACAGTAGTGGGTTTTAAACACGGTATAGAACTAGTAGTTCTACGAACAGTAGACCACGCGAGCTCTTACTTTTTTCATCAATTATAAATTTACAAGTTATTTAAAAACGGGATATTTAGATAGGAAACCTAAATATCCCGTCTTAAACCAAATTTTTATGAGAACAATTTAAATTACTACTCTTCAATTAAAAATATAATTATCGAAATCAGATGTCTTAAAGAAGAGATATTCTAAAGCACCCTTTTTGCTTTTTTTTTAGGAAGTACGCCCTTTATTAAAAAAACCGCGACAGCAAAAAAAAACTATAAAATCGTAGAATCTCCACACCAAGTTTCGTCCTGATCGGTTGTAAAATACGACCTGTAGATGAGTATGGACATACTGACTGAAACGCTAATTATGCTAGACTTGATGCAGAGACGCTTCGCTCACTTCGTTCGCTCGGTCAATAAGATTAGTTCTCAAAAATCTAATTTATAAACTAGAAAAGTAGTTACGAAATGGCGATACGAAGCGGCGGCGTTAGGCGGAAAAACTATTCCTTGCTATCAACTATTAGACCACGTGGCCACTAAAGAAAAAACTTTTCACTCGGTCGCAAAATGTTGTTGCAAACGCGACAAAGGGAGTCCCGAACAAAAACCATACAGACAATAATTTAACCCTATTTGACGGTCACAGAATTTTTACGTCGTTTTTACCGCATCCATTTTACGAGGATGTCCGTGAACGGTCCAGTTTTATTGTCCCGCAGGTCCTAAATCATATTGGGGGAGTTGAATTTCTCATCCAGTTATCCAGTCTCGCCGTGTTTTGGGCAGTAAAACGTATTGACAGATACAACGTGGTCTTAAGGCTTGTTTACATCGGTCAGTGGAAAGTTGTATTGGCTAGTTTCAAGTTCGATTTTCATAATAGATTGAAGCAAATTCATCTGAGGTTATGTTTGCTAGAGCTCCTTGTACAGTTTACTTCCTTGGTTACCGTACCTTTTTACAACGTTATGCACCATTATTACTTGGTATCATAGCTAACTAAAAAGCTAAAAACTAACTAAATAGCCTTTTTTATGAACTTGAGTCGTATAGTTTTCAAAATAGGCGCTACCTACTCTATAAATGACATGCCTTATTTAATGTATTGAGTTACAACTTACAAAGCGTTTTACACAGCTGCCTGTAGTGTTGGTTCCAAGAGAAATTAACATAAAATTAAGGACTATTACGGTCTTATCGCTTAAAAAGTATATTAATTTTACTAGTAGGTACCTCTAGGTGGTGACCGATGAGTGTTAGAGTCCTACGCACTATGCAGTTAGCCGGAACGAGTCAGCCCCTCGGTTGTCCATAGCATGCGGTTGCGATTCCGGTTAACCAACTATTACGCTGGGCCGCAGCGCTTCAAGCAAACGGAGCGGTTGATCGGCAGCGACCAACAAGACGGCTGACCGCGTTCCGGCTTACCGCATGGCGCGTAACGTACTTTAAAAGCCCTTTAAAAACGGGTCTATTATTAATTAGTCTTACAAAATTGTGCCCACAAAAAGTACTAATCGTTTAGCACTATATTCCTTAGCGTTGTCGACAGCGGGAGTTTAGGACACCACAGTTTATTACAACGACCGTTTTAGTGCTACTATAATCTGGTCCATAAAAACTTTATTGAATACTACGCTTAATGTTGTAATAAATCTTTGGATCGATATGTGCTACCTCTTAGGAGAGTTCGTCAAACTTTTTCGATTACACAGAAGTTTGCGTGTAAAAATCTTCAGTGAAAACTCCGCGCTTTTTTAACTGCATATTTTCTCTCCCTATTCACAGACAAGGTAATCTTCAGATTTTTTTTTGAACTGAACACCGTTTTAGAATTCAAATAATATTCCAAAAAAAATCGACCTCGGTGGGACTTGAACCCATATCCTTCCCTCAGTACGGGACTCATGTGCTAACCAACTACACCACGAGGTCAAGTGACGTAGGAGTCGAAAAATTCTGGGACTTCCTACAAACTCTAGCGCCCGTTAGCTCCACCTACAGGGAAAACAGTGAAGTGTATCCAATCCTGTTTATGAATACCTTTTCAGATGAACCCTGGTACACTGCACCACAGGGGTCGTCGAAAATAGGTTTTCTTTCCAATTGGTTGAACACCATAATAACAAATCTACTGACTTAATATACCTACCTATTGTATTTGTTTATTTTATTTTATTTATCTATTGAGCATAGACCTCGTCTGATAGCGCAGTACACTAGGCACCGATCAAAATCCCATTTCCATTATTGTTATGTAAAAGCATGATAGTTTTTAAGCTGTCCTCGTGTTTTTGATTTCTGTTACTTATCTGTATAATACCTAAGCTACCTGTTTTCGTATTGTGTAAAATAAATAAAAATACGTATATTCCGATATAACTAGAGGTTACCCTCTAGTTTTAACTAATCTCAACATAATACTTTATGTTTTTATGCTGAACAATCCACACAGCATCATCTAGCCCCGAAAGTTGGCAGAGCTTGACAAATTAACATAAATATAAGGAGAGAAAATAACAATTTGTTTTGTTTGTTGCAGGTAATGGCGCATGAAGTACCTACTGGTGATTTATGTGCGTATTGGTTTAATTTCCTGCAGAAAATAACGTCTGCGGTACCTTTAGAAGGGCTGTTCTTTTTTGGGTTGTTAAGAGTATAACATACCGGTTGATACTCTCTTATTTATTTAACCTATCATAGGTGCTATACATATGATTTACCAAAGATACAAAATATTTACCAATGTTATGATGTAACCTACTTATAAGTGATATCATTATTAATTCGATTACAAAAAATTACAGAGAATTCGATTTGAAGCCTGACGTTATGGAAACCGATAAAAACCAATTGGCCACGAACGACTTACTCCAAAACTACTTAAGAAGAGATAAAAAAAAATTTGGTTCACAAAAAATCACTTAAGCTGGAACGAAAATAAAATATGTGACACCAAAACGGCTACCTCTCAGGAGCTCCGAAAACATCTACAGCGCGTTTTGAATGCTTTACAAATAAACACACACCTTACACAGCAAAAATACTTCATAGTCCGGTTCCAAACTCAAAATAACAATCAACAATCTACGAACAATATCTATATAATTTTGAGTACACCTGAAGTTTACTAATAGATGCTTAAATCTGTAAACAACGCTCCGGAATTCCATCATAAACTTGATTAATTAGACGTTATTTATCTTAAACTCTGGAATAAACTCGTAAACTTTGAATCAACATCATAACTCAAATATTCCAAGTACACTCAGCATCGCTAATTACCTTCCTTTCTGATATTTAAAACATATCGGCTAAGTACAGTTAACGCACTGTGCCACGGGTCTTAATTATCGTTTTAAAATAGTTTCACATTTATTAAAATATGTATTATCACATTTTAAAAAACTTATCTAACGACACCGTATACCAAACAAGTGAATAACGGACATACAATATAACGAAACTATAAAGGTTTCTCGGAGGAGGAACTCAAGACAGTAAAAATAAAAAATACGTAGTCAGATTGCAAAAAATGGAGGTAAAAAAAAACATTGAAGTTTTCAACAACCATTAGGAGTTTTTGTTCATGACTGACTGTACATACGTTAATTGAATTAAGCAAATTCATCCATACCGAATGAGCTCGAATAAAAGAACCAACCCCGCTATCGGTGTAGTTATTGACTGAAAACATTTATTTCATCTACCATTTGAAACGGCACGTCGATTTGGAAATTCGAAAATTGCTTGCAAATTTTTGGTCGAATGAAATCTATATTTTTCTAATCCCACTTATGAGTAATAGTGTCACTAAGCTTCTTCTAAGCATTGCTGGTTGCAATTGTTGGCGCGGCGGAAGCTAGCCAGCTGAGTTTTACAATACATTTTCTAATGCACTGGGATTTCAATGGCATTGTTAATGCAGTGAGTGTAAAAAATGGAATTCTTGAATCTTCCTTGAAGGTTTCCTTCTTGTCTTCTCATGGATTCGTTCAATAAGGATCTTTAAAGCTGGAGTTTTGACTTTATCTCTATTACTTGAACTAGCCTGTCTTACAATAAAGAACCAAAAAGATGTGGTTGCAATTGTTGGCGCGGCGGAAGCTAGCCAGCTGAGTTTTACAATACATTTTCTAATGCACTGGGATTTCAATGGCATTGTTAATGCAGTGAGTGTAAGAAATGGAATTCTTGAATCTTCCTTGAAGGTTTCCTTCTTGTCTTCTCATGGATTCGTTCAATAAGGATCTTTAAAGCTGGAGTTTTGACTTTATCTCTATTACTTGAACTAGCCTGTCTTACAATAAAGAACCAAAAAGATGGTAGTTGCATTGCCATGTTAATTTATTAACTGAAGTAAAAGCCAACACTCTAATACAAATAAAGTCCAAAATCCCACTTCAAGGTATCACCAACCATATCATACCCGACCTTTAACATCCCGTGACAAAGTGGTAACTCCAGCATCAAATGCGTAATGGCCAAGGGATTATGAGCTTAGTTGAACACGGAACTTTCTCTATGTGACATCAAAGTTACTCGTACTACATTAATATTCGATTACCTGGGTATTATGGGAGCTGTTCTTGAACTTAGCTGATGCTTAATAGTGTTGAAGATCAGTAAGACATGTTATCACGAAGAGGTAGAGTTTGTATGTTTGTTGCACTAACATTGAACCTACTGTAACAAGTTTACTTTAATAACATCCAAACTTTCGTATACGAAATTTTGGATGTTATAAAAGTAAACTTGTTAATTCACTTTTATAACAACTGCTCGTACTGAAACTTTGCCTAATAGATAATGCATAATAGGAATGCCGTAGCTAAGGCTCGTTCTCTATTAAAAAGCACGCGTATACAGGGTGTTTGGTTGTTGACGACCTCTGTGGCGCAGCGGGCGAAGGTCTGCCTGCGACGCAAGAGGTTGCGGGTTCGATTCCCGCCTCGGGACAAATGTTTGTACGATCTGCAGACATTTGTCCAGGGCGTTCTGGATGTTTTCTATGTATAATAAAAAATATCTATCTATGTAGTGTATTGTATTAAGTATATCAGTTATCTAGTACCCATAACACAAGCTCTGCTTAGCTTGTGGCTAGATAATGCTGTGTGAATTGTCCAACATTATTTATTTATTTATTTGGTGGAACGATGTAGGTATTGAAGGAGCTGATCAAGGGTACCTTTATCAGCGATCATTTTAAGCCACATATTGCTATTATGAAAAGTGTTATAATTTTTAAGTTATGTCCAAAAGTTTTATTTATTTTTGATTAAAATTTCTTGCTCAATGATTGGTATAGCTTATTGTGATGAAAGATTGTAATTAGAAGCCATACGAAACCTTTTGAGTTGGTTAAGACATGTGTTAGTGAGAAACAGTGAGTGCTTTAATAATGAACACATGAACAAATTGTCTTCGCCTTAAGTAGAGACATTGAGAAAAGTGTTAATGGACACATTCTTAATATCCAAGTATTTTAGCAGTTTAGGTCAAATTTAAAGTACTTATTAGTCTTAGACTAGATCATAATACTAGGATGTATTTATTCAGGAATAGATAATTACAAAAAAAAAATAAGAACAGTGATCAATGCACTATCTGGTATTATTTTACTATTTTATTTCACTAATTTACTATCATCTAAACGAAAAAAAATCTAGTACTAAAAAAAACAAAGCAACTTTAAAATCATGCCACTTTTCATAATAGCATATCTGGTTTAAAATGATCACATGGATACCCTTGGTCAGTTCCTTCAATCCCTACATCGTTCCACCAAACACCCTGTATATACCTAGATTTTTATTTACCTTTATATACTTACCTAGATATTTTTTCTGGAGCAAAATTACCATCCTTCATGGTGTGACCATGGATTACTAAGTAGATGTCTGAACATGTCCACAAGGGTCCGGTAAGTCCGAAAAATTTACCCACCGGACTTACCTGCATCGCGACAGCGTCTTTTAAGATTTTGTAGGTCATCCCTTTGTGTACTATGTTTGATCGTCCTTCCTTTCTATAGTCCTCTATCTCCATACAAGCCACCCTTCAGTGGGGCAACGTGACGCGAAACGGGGGCAACCCCGAATAAATAATGAACTGTCCACACATCCGGTTTTACGATGCAACGGTAACTACAGTTTAAGTTTGAGCTAAGTTTAAACGCTCAAGTTGCTCGGGGCCGTAGTCTTGATGAGGCAATAAACATACATGTGCATGGATTTAATAAGTAGGATTTAACGAAAATTAAGTTTTGAGCTGGCGGCACCAGCGAGTATATTTTGGAGTTTAGTGCACTTGCTGGCAGTAAACTGCATAGTCCACAAAACAGTTGATTTAAATTGGATTGAAATAAATCTTGGTAAACAAAAAAGCAACCGATTTAAACAAAGTGGCGAGGACACTACGAATGTTAACAATGTTACCTTTGTGTTACAGTCTCTTATACTAAAAGTGTTAGGTAATTTTCTTGTGTTCTCGCTTTTAAAGTTGTTTGTTGTAATATAAAAAAATTTGGTCTCATTTTAATTTCTGCTGTTGTCGCTCGAACTGCATTATGCTAAAACGGAGAGCTAAGTTAACCAAATTATGCAAAGTCATAACTGCGGCAGAACTGGGACTCGTTTGTTTTTAATTCTTATAAGCTTAGAGGATAACAAACACGAACAAAACGCCAATCTGGACCAATTACACCTATCCCTTCTCTTTGTTGGGTTTTCTATCTGCTCCGTTTCCTTCAGTTATTGAATATGTCAAAGAAACACTAAGTTTCTGGAAGTATAAAACGTACGCCAATAGCACCCAGGGATAATTATTCAGTTATCTATTAGTCTGAAGCAACTTTCAAAATCGACCAGTAGTTTCAGAAATTATTAAACATATAGACAAAAAATAATCTCTCTAAAGTTAAAGTTTACTGATTACCTACCTATCTCCATTCCTAACCTACCGCTCCACGTGAATTTCGGTCAAGTTCTACTGCCAAAACTCCTAGGTATCCCCAACTTGCATTCCGACGTCCGAATTTCAAAGCTTTTCTCCGAGCGACCGGCACTTTTGTGCAAATAAAACGAAATCTGGCACAGATGTGACGAACTTTACCTTTTTGCAGGATAAGCTTCCCTTTCACCTTTTGTGCCGGAATCAACCTTCCGGGTGAAAAAGAACCGAAGGGTTTTAATCTATCACTCGTCGAACTCATGTTAGTTGCTCGTACTTGAACGTTTTTCGTTTAATTCGCTTGAGTAAACAGACGGTAGATCGTATAAGAAAGAGTAATGATAGATACACTGAAGATAGCTCTCCAAACAATAGTTTTTGTCTATCTTCGTAGCTGAATAGAGGATTTTATATGGTAGGTTACGTTATATCAAGTGAGATTCTGATGATGCGATGAACAAGGTACGTCATAATAATTTATTAATTATTAGATCGAAATTATAGACATGGTCTGGCTACTGTTGATCGCTTCTTTACTGTATCTCAAAAAGATTGACAAAAATTAAAGTGATAATTTTATATCCACTATAGTTTTATTTATGTACCTAATTTGAATTTTGTGACGTGTCCAAGAGTTCTGTAAGGTCTAAAGCAAATAAAGCATTTTGATATTTGATTGACTGAAAAAGCGCTAAGTTCCGTTTTTTTATAGCACTCACTTCACATTTAGGTGTTTTCTGCAATTGCAGACTTGTAAAACAAGATCACCACAAAACCAAATCATCGACAATTTGTTCTGTAGAATTCATGTTCTCATTTATACAGCGTTATTGGTAACTAGCTGCATTCTTACTACCCGTTGTCCTATTACCCGTTTTCCCGTAGGAATGAAGCATTTTCCCGTGGTAAAAAGTAGCCTATGTTCATCAAGAATAATGTGGGCTTCTAATGGTAAAAGAATTTTTCAAATCGGTCCAGTAGTTTTGGAGCCAATTCAATACAAACAAACAAACAATCAAATCTTTCCTCTTTAAAATATTAGTGTAGATTCACTAACACTGCGTGTACTGCAGGTTCTGTCCATCATCACAAACATTTTTGTGAAGACGTCAGGGTATATTCTTAAAATTGGTATTGGTGGTCGGTACCTCCCTTCATTCAATTATCTATATCCCTTAAGTGTGTTTTCTTTTTTGTTCTTACTGTGTTTTAAATAAATGTCTTTCTTTCTTTCAATTATCGTTCTTTAGAGGAACTTTATTTGAAACTTTACTTAAAAGCGACTCTGCCCTAAATTAACAGTGGGTGTGGGAGTAAGAGATCGGTCTTTAGTAGTAAATTGGGTTCCGGATAAAGAGGTTTTTTCATTATGTGTCAGAGGTGATTTACCAAAAAAGAAAGAATTAAGACCTGGCGTCTTCACGAACGTGTTTGTGATGATGGGCAGAACCAGTTTGGAAATATTTCCAGTCTTAACATTCGACTGACGGACTCTATCAAACCATTTTGCAGGAACCCGGAACGGACACAAAAACGCATATCATTATAATGTAAAATGTCCCATCAAGCGGCATCGTTGCTTATACAGGTTATATCTTTTACGAGAACGAGTCCATACCATTAAAACTTAACCTATCCATGCCCGAACTAAATCTGTCACCAGTACAAGTTATCAATAACCCAGTAGAGTTTTCAAGACAGTTCCAGTTTTAAAATCCAAGTGAAACTTTAAACGAGGTTCAAACAAGCTCTCTCGCTCAACTAAGCCTCATCTGGAGCAAAGAAAGTGTTAAACATCGCTTAAATTTAGTGTTCAGCGAAAAGAAAACAAATTGTTTTCGCGGCTGTATTGTTTCGCTCGGAGATGAAACTCGAGAACTTGAGATTTTATATGCTTGGAAACTTCTCTGTCGCTGCAATTATTAAGTTTCTGGGCGGAGATTTTTATTTATGCATTTAATAGTAGCGCGCATTTGAACGTAAAATCGGAAACCTGTTTCCGATTTTACGTTGTAAATTTGCATTTTACACATGTGTCTTATGATATCGAGTACCACCAGTTTCAGAAAATGGTAAATCTGATGCCTCCTGAACTATACAAGAATAAAGCATTATTTCAATTTAATTAAGTATTACGGCTTCGGACATTGATAAAAAGAGGCCATTTTTCAAGACTCTGCGATAAGCAAACACTGGTGGGCTGTACCTTTGTTATTTACCCTGACATTTTGCCCGAGCTGTGGTCAATGCAAATGAGAAAGGTAAAAGCGATTTTAATCGTAGGATAAAACGTTTTTAATTCATCTACACGCATTACATACGAGCCCAAATAATGCTTTAAGTAGTTAAAAATAACGCACCGATGATGATCAAATGGTGAATGTCGATGTACAGTCAAACAACGACCAAAGTCGTTAAACGGATTAACCAAAAACGTTAAAGTCGTTAACGAGGAGTAGGTAAACAAGTTGTTAAAAATTTACGTTATATATTTTATACTATACAATATCGTTGGCTGAACGAATCAATTCCACACACTCAATCACACTAATATTATAAATGCGAATGTTTGAATGTTTAGATGTATG
Organism: Eupithecia subfuscata; assembly: GCA_963564075.1. Classification (NCBI taxonomy): domain Eukaryota; kingdom Metazoa; phylum Arthropoda; class Insecta; order Lepidoptera; family Geometridae; genus Eupithecia; species Eupithecia subfuscata. The sequence continues at coordinate 4,955,420 of OY751105.1, forward strand.
GATGTTTGGATTGATGTTTGTTACTTCTTTACGCCAAAACTACAGAACGGATTGGGCTGAAATTTTACATACAGATAGTTCTAAGCCTGGAATAAAACATAGGCTTCTTATTATCCCATAAATAACTTCCCATCGGATATAGATAACCTTTAACGTTTCCATAGAAACAACGCGTCCGAAACCGCGGGCTGAAACTAGTACCTACCGGATATTTTAAAGCTTAATTTGAATGCTGACGAGATTCCTGCGAACCTTTATAAATGAAATTACCGATATTTCTCTCATACAAAAGGCTCGCAGTATTCCTTCCTTTGATGTAGATTTCGAAGTTATATTTATGATACTACTGTGAACACTATAAATTATTGTAAAGTTCTTTATCCACAAAAATTTTATAAATAATAATAATAAATAATGCTAGACAATTCACTCAGCATTATCTAGCCCCTAGGTAAGCAGAGCTTGTGTTATGGGTACTAGTTAACTGATATAGGTACATAGTAATATTCGAGTACATAGATAGATATTTTTTATTATACATAGAAAACGACCAGCACACCCTGAACAAATATCTGTAGATCGTACAAATATTTGTCCCGAGGCGGAAATCGAACCCGCAACCTCCTGGGTCGCAGGCGGACCTTCGCCCACCGCGCCACAGAGGTCGTCATAATTATAATCTAATAATAGAAATAAATTAGAATTAGTACGTACTTACAATTGAAACAACTGAGCTAACTGCAGACTGTTGCAAACAATCTACAGGTAGCAACTGATCCATATCAATACCAGTCGGAAGCGTCCCTAAGACGCTGGCTGCATTGCCACGTTGTATGGCAATGCCGATGCGCTGCGCCAGATACTCACCAGCTCTCACCAGCTCGGTCACGCGCCGCTTCGACCAGACGCTCAGATAATTTTTTAAAAACCCAAAGAGCATCGGAAAATGAATTAGTAGATAATAAATAAACTTAACTTAATATACCTACCAAAAGAAATCGTATACTTATTACAGAACACTCCCAAATACCAAATAATATTATCTCAAACTAACAAACTCTATTCTAGAAATACCGTCAACTAGTGAAAAAAAGAAAATGTGACATAACAACACCTTCCGTGATGTCAAACGGAAGAATTTGCTTAGAATAATAGACCAGTAATTACTAAATAAATGAGGCTGTTCTTAGTCACAAATTAGACTGGGACTTGGAATATTTGAACATCACTGAAATGTAAACCATTCTGCAATTAACTGAAACAATACAACTTTGAATGGGACAAAATTAATAGCATTTCGGACCGCACGCTAAATCTGCGAAGCTAGAAACGAGTAATCAATTCTGTAATAGGTTAACTTCGACCGTTGGTCGAGTGGAGTGGTATTTTCTACTTTTGACTGGATTAGGAAACTTATTTTGATGAGGTACTTACGCATATACACAACAACACAATGCGTCATTCGACAAGGGATCTTTTTTAAAATACTTGTGAAGAAGATTTTTATACAATCTTACTGCTGAGAAGAAGAAAAATCTGGCTTTTATATATAAAGTGCTCATAGGTTAGATACAGGGCTTTTTGAGATGGGAGTGGATGGCCAAATCCGAAACTATGAGATCCTTAAGAGAAAAAACGTAAAAGGAGTCATGACCTCGATTTATGAGAAAATAAAAACTTAATACCTATTTAGATTTTTTCTTTTCCTTTAATCGGAAATCAAACCAATTGTTTTTCTAAAAAATATGACAGCCTGTGTTTTTGCACCATCGGTTTTGGTTATTGAAAAAGATCAATCCCTGCAACAAAAAAACCGCTTTTTTGAAAATAAAAAGAAATGGCTATTTATTTATAATTTTAGTTTGGATTCTCCTATGCATAAATGTGAAAAAAATTACATTATCTTTTTGAACAACTTGTGTGCTTGTCGCTGGTCAGGATAATTAGCCTGTATTTAATAGGGCTTATGCACGATTATATCACATCATGATTATCGATTAACTACAATTAAACATCTATTCGAAATGAATATTATGAAAAATTTAGTAATTAAGCAGTTTTAATTTTTTCATAATTCGAACTCATGACTGTTTCACGACTTTTTTCTAACTCTCATAATTTTTTCCTCTTTTTAATTAAATCTCGCATCTCGATTTCTGAAGAGTGGCGGTCATCTTCTCGATCTTTTCGTTTCTAGAAAAACAAAGACTATTTAGCTTTCTCTATTGTTTTTCCTACTATGTGGTAGTTCCTCTTCGTAAAGCTAGAAACCAAACGTGGGGCCCATTAATACGGTCAGTGGCAACGCTTTGAACTGACGGCAAATAATGGTTGCAAATACTGGTAGAAAGTCACAGTCGGTAACGAAGTGGTCGCTTTGAAACTGCCAGTGACCACACACAAACATAGACTGGCGGTAATGGTTTTGCATTTTGTCAGAACTGATCGCTTTTTAAAAATATTAAAATGCTTTTGACTTAGCTAAAAAACGTAATGAAATCAGCTACAAACAGCAGTACCTACATAGTCTTTTGCTGTTTTTGTAGCAATACGCTGCATAACAGAAGACAAAAAACGCATTTAGACCTACCGTCTGAATGCTTATTGTTGTAAAAAGATGTATCCCCGTGATCAAAAAACAAATCATGATAATGGTTTATCGAAGTCTGTTAGAGATAGATATACACTACACGAATGATTATAGAGCAATAAAGCTTATTTTAAGCTGCTTTCTGCCTGGTAGAACCTAGAGGATATCCACACTAATCGTTCAATTCCGACCGAGCCTCAAAATATATGTTTTGTGTCAGCCAGAAGGATCACTCAAAGTAGACGACGTATTCCGTCTTCTGTATGTCACTCCCAGACTCTGGCTGGGTTACTTTGTAACAAGCTGATGAGACAGCGTTTCACCGCTAGGGAATAGAGATAGATGTACACTACACGAATGATTATAAAGCAATAAAGCTTATTTTAAGCTGCTTTCTGCCTGGTAGAATTTAGAGAATATCTACGAACTAATCGTTCAATACCGACCGAGCCACAAAATATATGTTTTGTGTCACCCAGAAGGATCACTCAAAGTAGACGACGTATTCCGTCTTACTGTATGTCACTCCCAGACTCTGGCTGGGTTACTTTGTAACAAGCTGATGAGACAGCGTTTCACAGCTAGGGAATAGAGATAGATGTACACTACACGAATGATTATAAAGCAATAAAGCTTATTTTAAGCTGCTTTCTGCCTGGTAGAATTTAGAGAATATCCACGAACTAATCGTTCAATACCGACCGAGCCACAAAATATATGTTTTGTGTCACCCAGAAGGATCACTCAAAGTAGACGACGTATTCCGTCTTACTGTATGTCACTCCTAGACTCTGGCTGGGTTACTTTGTAACAAGCTGATGTGACAGCGTTTCACCGCTAGAGAACAGAGATAGATGTACACTAGGTACACGAATGATTATATAAAGCAATAAAGCTTATTTTTAGCTGCTTTCTGCCTGGTAGAACCTAGAGGATATCCACATTAATCGTTCAATTCCGACCGAGCCACAAAATATATGTAGTGTGTCACCCAGACAGATCACTCAAAGTAGACGACGTTTTCCGTCTTACTGTATGTCACTCCCAGACTCCGGCTGGGTTACCTTGTAACAAGCTGATGAGACTGCGTTTCACCGCTAGGGAACGATGCTTCTGCATGTTGTAACCAATAGGTTGTTACAAAAATCTTTTACTCTTTTGTGTCATCCCATCCAATTTGGATTATGCTACACATTTTTATATGCGAAGAAAATTTCTTTAGTATTCCCGTTTTGAAGGTGAAATCTTTTCGGTTCAAGATAATCAAATGGATTTTGTGTCGCGTCTCTTTCATTAGAAAGTAACCAAAAAAATAAACCCAAATCCCTTTAAGGGAAATTGAGAATCAATTGAATATGAAACACGGCAGACGTAAAAGAAACAAAAGATTTTTACCTCTCATGTTCTGGATCGCAGCTTTTCTCGATAAAATAATTTGTAAGCTGAATTTCCCTTGAACATAGCTTTTGATCCGAGGTGAATGTCCTCTCTTCCTAGGTAGTAGCTTACTTAGAGGGAATTTACCTCTAGCTTGCATCAAATAACTATATGGTGGAAAGTCAGCTTTCTTGATACATAATAATAATAAAACGTCAAGTGCGATTCGGACTCGCGCACCAAGGGTTCCGTATAATTGTAAGACCTTGTTTCTTGCCAAATATCATGATTCTAGGTCTACGGGAAGTAACCTATAGGTTTTGTGTTCATGTGATAGAAAATATTCGGACATAAACGGCTGTAACTTTTGATTGCGTTGACCTAGAAGGTTTATTTATATCGCGGCTTCAAGAGGTTACGGACTAGAGTATTTGATGTTAATTTCAACTCGATACCTCCATGCGTTCCTGAGAAAAGGGGGTAGACAGACGGATGGACGGACAACAAAGTGATCCTATAAGGGTTCCTTTTTTCCTTTTGAGGTACAGAACCCTAAAAATGCTGGTCAATCCACACAGAATCATCTCCATCTCATCTCCTCCACTTTGCTTTGTCCTCCAAATCTTCTTTGGAAAGCTTGAACTCTATTAGTCTAAAAACAATTACATCAAGATCATTGAAGAGATAATTTAATGATTTAGCTGTTTCGTTTGAGCTGTGTAGGATACTCTAAAATTAACCTATTTTCCAGATAATAGTTTTCCGATGCAATGAATATTTGGCTTTCATTTTGGTCAATTAGCATCCCGCTTTCAATGTTGATTAATACATACAGACTCGATTTATTTAGTTTAGCTTGGTTTATTAATTGAACGCTTATTAGAATTCTCATTGTCGTATTTCATTTAAGTATCTAGTAATAGAAAAAAGCGTTTCAAAATATGAAATTATTTTAATGACAAATAGAATGTTAAATCATGATATCTAACTTGAACTATGTAGGGAGGTATCTAGCATATATCGGTCCACTGACTGCTAGACGCATGCCTGATAAGAGCCTTTTTGAGTTTAATCTCATATGGGGTAATGCCCATAATCCCCATGCTGGGCATGGGGGTTGGGGATCGCAGTTTGATTCTCTTCACTTCTCTCTAATCCAACTTTATAAAACATAAAAACAAGAATTTCATTTGAATTTGACCGACTTCGAATCGCTTAATTCTACACTGTTTTTGGTTTTGCAACTGCCAACTGACAAATTCCAATATCTGGGCTAGATAAATATTATGGGGCCATCTCTAAATCATTCTCTATATAATAACAAAAGAATTTTCAAAATCACTCCAAATTTGACGGATAAATCGACATACATACATAAAAAAGTTAAAAAGAACACACATACAGCCGAACTCTACAGCACTACTACATTGGTCCTGTGCTGACGCGATGTTACAAATGAAGTAAGAAATATCAAATACTATATTTGAAGTCAGCGAAACGTGAATGTAAAGTACAATCCAGTACGAAGACCAGCTCGATACAATATAACTATTCCAATAACAAGAACTGCTGCAGCTTACGTGCTTAGGATGCTAATAGAGGGATCCAGAATCCAGCTTAGAAGGTTATAGCTGGTTGGCTTTTCATAAATTGTTACAGACCATAGTCTGTGCTAAATAACATGACGTTAGTCATGTTATTTAGGAGAGGAATGGGAAGGTATTAGAAGTATAACGTAATATATGCACCCTTACAGACTTATAATAGACTGGTCTAAAACTCTCAAAATCGGTGAGTCTGCTTTGTCTGCCTTGTCCCCCATGTCTATAAAACTGCTTGTGTTCTTCGGTTGACATAAAGTCAGATGAGTAAAAACTGCCTAGCTATTGATTAGTTGGCAGATTTTCTCGTAGATGGGAGACTAAAACGCGTAACGAAAAAAACCTTGACTTTATATACCTACATGTGTGCCTTGTTTACAATTAGTTTTTTCATCTTGATGCCTTGACCTAGGTCTCTTGAATAGAAAACGTACCTGTGCTAGACAATTGAATAGAAAACCAGCTGCTCTCAGCACCCGCTGGGTAGTACCTAGTGTAGCTTAAAACCAATAAAAACAATGCCACATGGAGGCGAGCCAAACCGCGTTCTATCAATACCACATATCATACGTTTATTATTGACTTTCTTGATATATTTAGTCGTGATCAAAATAACAACACGAAAAAGATATCAAATCTTATGAGCCTAGGTAAGTTACGGTTAAATCGCTGCGGCCGCTTTGAAACCCCCGACGCAAAAAGAGGGTGTTCTATGCTTTATGCGTCTGTCTGTTAGAGGTTTCAACATCACCTGTGGACATCACCATAACGTTGTTATTTTGTTTGAAAGGTAGAGGGTCGATTGAGCAGAGTAAGATAAATAACCGCATAGGCGTTCATATCATATGTATGATATTAAGTTTTAAAATTTACATATTATATTTTAAGTAAATTTGCTCGTTTTATACAATTGCTCTTTAGCGCTGCTTGACACGATTAAAAACTGCTGCTTCGTCTCGTCTGCATCTCCGAAAATCTAGTACAGCGCTGTTTCACCAGGCATAGTAGAAAATTGAATCTAAAACTGTGTCACATCTTATTTCACCGGCTAACGACCCCCTTGGTTCCCTCAATTGGTTCTGTAATGCAGAGCACTGCGCCACTGCAGTCGCTGGCCAGCTCGTATCTCTGGCCATCTGCCAGTTACTGACTGATTCCATGTTCAAATGTTCTGATGAGTCAGATATTGATTCCGTTTGCAGCATTGAGTCATTAATGTTATTGCGTTATGTTTAATAATCTTGAAATTCTTGTGATAATTCTTTCGCAGTTTCCTCCCTTAGGTAATTGTGTTTTAGGATTCCGCACCTCAAAAGGAAAAAAGCAATACTTATAGGATCACTATGTTGTCCGTCTTTTCGTCTATCAACCCTCTTTGAGTTGAAATTACAGTACAAATACTCGAATCCGTAACCAATTGGAGTAGGAGCCTAAATCAAGCTTCTAAGTCAACGCAATCAAAAGTTAAAGCCGTTTATGCCCGAATATACATGCACGAAAAACCTATAGGGTTCATCCCGTTGACCTGGAATCATTAAAAGAAATCAAAAAACGAGGACAACTAAAACTATCAACCTTTTCTTAAAAAATAAGTAATGGAAATATGCTCAGATCGCTGCCAAGTGTACTGCGCTATCAGAAGAGGTTCATGCTCAGCTGAATGTTGCGAGTATAATAGTAACCCACAACAACGCTGATTTTCAGCATGCACCAAAGTGGTGATGTGATGACGTACAATCACTTTAAAATTTATCAGAAACGAAAACTATACCCAAACTATAGAAAATAATGACAAAAAATAATAATAACAACAAATAAAATTTCAAGGGTACAGTAGATGTGTGGACAATTGTAAACTACATACCTAAGAAATAACTGATAACTGCAGAAACCTAGAGATCCGGGCAGACGACAGTCGCGATTCGCTGCTGATTTCTTCCAGGCAACCAAAACGATGGTAGAAAAATAAAGGATGGCGGTGCTTCTTAACATAAATCTAAACTATTAATACTAATACACATAATACCTACTAAACTAATACACTAATACATACAACAAAATAATTTCTTTAAGCATCCATCCACATCCTTACGAACTTTTTAATAATAAAATGATTATTTTGATAGCGTATGGTACACCCAATAGTTTGGGAACATTAAATAATTAAGGAAACCTTCATTATTTAATTAAAGTTTCCTGCTCAAGTAAATTAAAAAGGAGAAAATGCTACCTCCACTTCTAAGAAACTTGAGCCCAAAAAGTTCAGTGAAACAATTTTACCTTCAAAAACAGTAACAGAAAATACACAGAAGAAATATGAAAATTTATTCTCCTTTCCCAAGAATTAACACAGATGCTGTATTCCTCAGCGTGATTCGGGAATGAGTCCGCATTTGCATTTTATTTTTTCCTTATTGCCTTACCGATTTAGAAATTACGGTAATTTGACGCCCTTCTAAATCTCCATGAATTAAAGGGTAAAGTGAAATAACAAGTCTTTTGATCCTTGGTATAAAGTTGAATTTTATAGGTCGTTTGCGAGAAAAAATGAATGGTTTATTTATGGTGTCGGATAATTGCCGTTACAAAGCTTTTTACTTAGGTGGGTGCATATTTTATTTAGGGGCGCTGTAATGGAGGAAAAGACGGAAAAATGGTTTTCGCAAGAATTTCGAAAGTCAATGATTAGGCCAGATTAGACAATAATAACTGAGCATCGCCAACCTTCCAAAAATGTTTTAGGCGCATACGAGATCGACGCGCGATTTTCAAATATGACAATATAAAATTTTTGCTCTTGTTTTATTTGTAACTTGAGACTGAAAACCAATAAAGATGAAAATTAAAATACCGTTACATATTTTTCAAAATAATTATACACCAAAATCAGCAACCAAAAACCCATCCCCCACCTCAACTCCCCTAATTACCCCAACAAATAAACCAGGCCGGGGAAATTGAGTCAAAATGAATTGCTCCCTTTGATGCCTTCCCTTTTCTTGATAACGCTAATTAGAGACGCCTGGCGAACCGACGAAGCAAGCCCACCCCCTTGGTGGGGACAGTGAAATGTAAAGACTGTAAAGTGCTAATGAGGTTGTTTGAAAATGCATCTTAATACTACTGTTTAGGGTCTAATAGGTGATAGACTTTTGTCATATTTTTTGATAAGATTTGGCCGAAGATCTCAAGAGGCGCAAATATGCAGGTCTCGACAGAGCCTACACATTTGCTCCCCTTGGAGTCGAGACCCTAGGTCTGTGGGGTACCGAGGCTCTTCGGGTTTTCAAAAAACTATCTGAGCGTCTGGTCGAAGCGACGCGTGACCCGAGAGCTGGTGAATATCTGGCACAGCGTTGATACGCTGTGCCAGATATTCACCAGATATTCAGCATTGCCATACAGCGTGGCAATGCAGCCAGCGTCTTGGGGACGCTTCCGACTGGTGTTGATATGGATCAGTTGAGCTATCTGTAGACTGTTTGCAACAGTCGGCAGTTAGCTCAATTGTTTCAATTGTAAATACTAGTATAATTTTCTTTGTGAATAAATTTATAAAGATTGAGTAAATTATTGCTTTTGGGTTTTCAAATACATTTCTACGGTAAACGCGTATACTTTGTTGTTTATTGCATTATTGTCTACTTCCCTGCCCGGGTGCTACTACGAGCAAAGGCTCTCTGCTACTCACCAAGCTACCAGGCATGCACGAGCACGACGTACCTATGCAGGTGTGTTTGGGCACTCAACGTTTAAACCATAGAACAAGACAAAATTTAATTTTTTTTAAATCCGCCGACGTTTATAGGCTGAACAGATTTTCATGAAACATGGCTAAGAACACTCGGGATAAAATTATCTATGACACAAAAAAAACAACGAAAATCGTTTCATCCGTTTGGGAGCTACGATACCACAGACAGATACACAGACAGACACGTCAAACTTATATGACCCCTCTTTTTGCGTCGGGGGTTAAAAAGAAAATAAAAAGCACATGGCTCTGTCTCGCGTTGACTTTTCTTCTTTTTGTTTCTTTCGAAACGGAAAAGGACGAAGTCTGTTACTTTTATAATCCTAACGTTCATACGCAGCTGTTTAGTAATTTTATCGTATAGAGCCTACAAAAGTCTAATTTGTACGTAAAAAAGCATAACTTCGCCTCTCAAAGTTCCAGAATTTCTCAATTTTCCCCCAAAAAGCAGTTAAAGCGTTCCGAAGTAAAGGTAGTTGGTCCTGCGGGCCTACTTTCAAACCTATTGCTTGGTAATTGGTCTCGTTGAGCAAACTTACAGATACTCGATGTTAAATTAAGCATTTCGCGTAATTTATGGGCCATATACTGTGTGGATTGTCCAGCATTATTTAATTATTATAAACTAGCTTCTGCCCGCGGCTTCGCACGCGTTGTTTCTATGGAAACGTTCAAAGGTAATTTCTATCCCATGAGAACAGATTTATGGGATAAAAAGTAGCCTATGTTTGATTCCAGGCATAGAGCTGCACCGGTGCAAAACTTCAGCTCAATCTGTCCAGTAGTTTTGGCGTGAAGACGAATGAAGAACAAATATCCATCCATCCATCCATCCATCCATCCAAACTTTCGCATTTATAATATTAGTGTGATACAAAAAAACGTGTGAAATATGCATCATCTAAAGGTCTTCTAAGGTCCAGTCCAAACTAAAATTCACTGGACATAACCACTCCACAAACTCTTTCAAAACTAGTATTGTAGCTTTGTCTTTTATATTTCTGTGGAATTAATATTCGTTTGGTGTACATTAAAGAGGATTGTAACCTGTTACAATCCTATCACCACACGATCTTTAATGTACATTCCTGAATGTATGAAATTTTTGGAAGGCTTCTTTCATTCTACAGCATGAAAGAAGCCTTCCAAAAACTTCACACTTCATGCTCCCATGCTCTCGCCTGTCGAGATGATTCCCAACAGTTACTCAACATTAGGTACTAGAAACGTATTCAGGATTGATTCGAAAACTTAGCCAGTACCGTCTTTCCGAGCTACATTGTTCCCGTGTTCACAATTTGTGCAGAGCTTCTGCAACTCAAGTTAGATGTTTGCGTGCGAAATGCCGTTTATATAACTACAACTTTAGTTTAGAAGTTTCCTTCGATTCTGTGAAATTCTGATACAATTTAGGATTTATCTTGCAGCTTTGTTGTCGTAGTAGGGATTGCATCCATCTCTTTTGTGTTGTGTTCAAAAAAAGTTAATTTGATTGGGTGTTTTCTAAGTAAAATTCATATCAAACGAATGAAATACTTAATTATTCCCTTGGTACAGATAGAGAGGTCATATTCTAAATAGTTAAAAAAATACGGAAAATAGCTCACCTGCCACACGACTGCCTCGTTGGTTAGCGATCGCGTTTTTAACCGCTGATACTGAGGTTCCGGGTTCAAACCTAGGTTCAAGTTTAGTTTTTCATTTATCCTGAAATTCTAGCAAACTAAATTGAAACTCTCAACGAAACGTAAAACGTTTGTCAAACCCAATAGTCTTGTTATTTTACAGCACCAATAAACTTTCTAAGTATCCGGACCCAACATAAATAAATAATAATAAATAAATAAATAAACAACAACATGTAGGTGAGGTAACCATTCGTATCCCAGAGACACTCCACCACGCTAATAAAACTCCTATAAAACCTTAATAGAATCTCTTCGGTTCTAAGGTACCTACTAAATTATTTTCGCCGAAAAGTAGCGAGTGAGAATAATTCAGGTAGGATTCGGTGCAAATAAGTAAAGCCTACGCAAATATCACGCTTTTTGCAGAGGTTCAAATTTCTTGAAAATATCTTTGGCGTAGGTTAATAGAAACGGCTGGTTCAGGTAAGTTTTGAATCTACATGAAATAAAGCAACGGTTTATTACACCATTTTATAACTCGAGAACGGGTGGACTAATTTTAATGATCTTTGAACTGTTTGATTTGTCTCTGTCTCGAATAGCAGAATAACCAATTAGGTAAGTTTCGGCGCAAAAAAGTAATATTGTAGGCGAGCGAAGTTAAATGTAATATACCCATGTTAAAGAAACATAGAGAAGGAAACTTTGCTTGAAATTCTACCTTCATTAATACTAACCAATCCTTTGAAAACAGCCGTACGATACTGGTTCCCACAATGTTGCTCTGCAAAACATTGATAAAATATTTATTTTAATAAATAGTATTTTGAATAATTTGAGCCAAGAGTAAATTACTATTTGATATGATCTTCTAATTCAAAATTAACCAAACTGTTTGTTCCTATAAAAATAAAAACATTGTTGATGATTTTAACAAACTTTCTCCAAAAGCAAGCCCTTGTTGCCAAAACAAATGATAATGAAAAGACTCGTAAGACATTCTGAAAGTCTTCGCTGGCATTAAACAAACGATCCTGCCGCCGCTGTATACTTCCTCCGATTTGAGTTAAACGACCCGAAAAGGAACTGTTAATGCGTTGACGTAGCTTACAAACTCTTGAGTAGGTACGTAGTACGGTCAAAGTCAAAAAGGCCTGAGTAGAATTTTGTATCAACCGAGAAAAAAACAAAAAGAGTTTCTCAATTCGGCTGTGTTTTTTATGTTTATAAGTTACTACCGAAAAACTGTTCGGATGCAGCGAATCGCGTAATTATGGTCAAACTTCCCATAAGGTAAGTTGTTTTAACCTTCAAATATCTTTGCCAATAGTTGTCCGATTTTGATAATGCTTTCGCTTTTGCATAGAAAATGTTCCGAGGTGGTCTCATAAAAGTTCTATTCCCGCGAGATTTCTATTTGACCCGTAAAACTCAAAAAACACTATCTGTTCTGAAATTTAAATTCGGTTTATATTTTTTCGTAAAAACTCATAATATATAATTTTAAAGTTGGGAATAACTGGACAGGACTCGCTAACCCGCCCCAAATCAGCGCCACCACCTATTTTATCTTATTATGATGTCAAATGAAGGAATTTTCAAAAATCGTTTTTTAGTTTGTGATACCTATCATAAGTTCATTTTTAATGCCTCTGTAAAAGTTTTATTTTGTAGGCAGAGATGCGAAGTTGCTCTTTTTGCTCAAAGCGCCTCTAAAAGCGCCGACCATGGCCACACACACACACACGCACGGTTTTTAACTTTTGCGGTAGTCAGCCCACAATTTGTACTCACTATTTGTTTTGTTCCTAATAACCTCAACCTCAACAACCTGTAGTATTGGTCCACTGCTGGACGCAGGCCTCCCCCAGATAAGCGCTTTGTTGGCTTTTATCTCTTGGGGGGTAATACTCATAATCCCCACGCTGGGCATGCGGGTTGGGGATCACAGTTCGGTGGTAGAATTGTTATGCAGGGGGCACTGCTTAGTCGCCTCTTATGACACCCGCGGGAAGAGTTGGGGTGGTGCAAATTCTAAGCCGGTACCACAACTTTCCTAATAAAGATTTTTGATTTTTGATTTTTATAAACGATTGATGGCATACGCCGTGCTGTGAATGGAGAAAGGTTGATGATGATGATAAAATGTTTCGTATACTTCTATTAACGTGTTTGTATTCAGCTGTTTTTGTCGGTGTCTGTACGTTCAAGATACGAGGTTTGTTCACGGTTGTTAGGAGGTATATTATGTTCATGAGACTTGAAGTATGTTCATTGTTCATGATTATTGCGCTTTGCCCTTGTTCTTGTCATTCGATAATAATATGCCTACGTTTATTTATATAACTAGCTGCGCCCCGTGGCTTCGCCGGCGTGGAAATCATATAAATTTCAGAAATTTATTGTACAGGGGTAGTTTTGTAAAAATAAAAATTTGTAATACATAATTTATTTCATAGTTTATTTATACAGAGTTTTGAGTGAATCGAACAAAGGAATAATAATTTTCCATAGAAACTTTACCACCTTTTTTAACCCCTTGAGAGGTTAATTTTCGAAAATTATTATATGTTATTCTAGAACCTAAACTACCTAAATACCAAATTTCATCTAAATCGGTGAAGTAGTTATGGAGATACGTGGTAACAAACATTCACACAATCTTTGGCATTTATAATATTAGTAGTGATTTTCATGGCCTTCTTTATGACAAGTCGCCATTTTAGTCTGTCAGTGTGTGTTTCCCGCCAGCCGTACGCTTGTAGCGAGAGCTACTTAATTAAATACCTTGCAAAATTTTATCTCGGTTTAAAAAGATAACGGTAGAACAGAGCAAAAAACGAACATGCGTAAAAAATAAAATCGTAACGACAACATTCTCATAGATATATAGAATAGAATTTTCACGATTTCTATTAAAATGTTCTAAGTACAAATCCCGCCAAAAACTCAAACCCCCAAAAGAACACATGTCAGTACGTAGTTCAAAAAAGGTCACAACGTAAATTCTACGTTACGTAGGTTGTGACAGGTGTCAAGCCTATCGTACTATCATTTTTTATCAGTAAGAATACCTCAAGTTGATACTTTCCAGCCGAGAAAGGGGATAAATACCATCAGCATCATCAAACACCTTTATTGTACGTTACGACTTTACGAGTGTTGCCAGAATCCATAAACTTTAATATCCAAATGCATTATGTATCATTGAGTTATATTTTTCAAATAATTTATAAAACTACTACAAAGAACTTCATCATCAACCTATATTAGTCCACTGCTGGACATAGGCCTCCCCTAATGAGCGCCATAGCGCCCTGTCTTCAGCTTGCCGCATCCAGCATCTGCCTGCAGTCTTTCGCAGATCGTCATCCCACCTGGCTGGAGGGCGTCCTACACTACGTTTGCCGAGTCGTGGTCTCCACTCAAGAACACGCTTACCCCAGCGGTAGTCGGTTCTTCGCGAGATATGGCCGGCCCACTGCTACTTCAGATTGCTAATTCTTTGTGCTATGTCGATAACTTTGGTTCTCTGTCGGATGTATTCGTTACGAATACATACATCCTTCAGAGATACTCCGAGCTTAGCTCTTTCCATAGCTCGCTGAGCGACTTTGAACTGGTGGACCAGCCCTACCGTGAGTGTCATGACGGGTAGGACGCACTGATTAAAAACTTCCGTTTTCAAGCATAGAACTTGTTTAATCAAAAATAGTTGATAATTAATTGTTAAGATTAATCGATAGAATCGAGATGATGATGATGTCCTCCAACTGAATTACGGCGGCCAGTCTCAACGGATTCTGGATATTATAGTGCACACTCTCTTTTCCCTCACTCGCATTATGAGAAACAAAATACAACAGACTGGCCAGATTAAACCAAACAAAATAAAACAATAACAAATGGCAAATTGCTCAAAACAGTGCAATTATGAACACTCTGGCGAGTTGATAATGCCATTGATACTTTTGACGCAGTGATAATATGCGTCAACGCTATCAATAACATTTAAATAAATATCTCAAAAAATTGCTGTTTGTTCAGATAATATATGAACTTTGACATTTCATGCAACGATATTGTAGCAACATCTAAATGTTGCCACAATTTTTCTATTCTAATATTATAAAGAGGAAAGAATAAATAAATAAATAAAATAAATAAATAAATAATGCAGGACAATTCACACAGCATTATCTAGCCCCATGCTAAGCAGAACTTGTGTTATGGGTACTAGATAACTGGATGGTAGAATTGATCGTTTGTTGAATAGGCTCCGACACTACTGGACCGATTTGAAAAATTCTTTCATCGTTAGGAAGCTTACTTTTCAGGGAGTGACTTATGCTATTTTATCCCGGAATTCCCACGGGAACGTGAACTACGCGGGTGAAACCGCGAGGCGATCGTCTAGTTTGAGACAAAGATCGATGAGCGAGGGAAGGGACTTATGTCGAACGGAAACAAGCGCGAGCGTAGTTCCCATTTTGACAACGCGTAGATCTTATAGAAATGTGACGTAAAATATTTACCTTGACAAGGCCCGCACGCTTTCTGAATGGGACAGGTCCAATTCAGAAAGCGCGCGGATTAATTGGTTTTTGCTTTAAAGAAGTGCGTGTTTTTCATTCGACCGTGGTGAAATAACAACCATAGGTACAACGTACAACCGAGAGTTTATTTCCGCTGGAAGATTGGTATTCGCATCGCAATTATCGAAGGTTATTCTGGGACGATGAGCTTCAATAGAAACATGTTTGAGCGAAATAAACACGACTAAATGAAGGTCGTGTAGAGTTGGGTACAAAGGTTGCTCTGTTGAAACTCAATAATATAAACAACTTGTAGTAATTTTAATTACCTAACTAGTTTACGCTTATGCCGTAGAAACCGTTAATCAAGCATAGATTGATAACAGAACAAGCTTTCATAAGCTTTGACGACCTCTGTGGCGCAGCGGGCGAAGGTCTGCCTGCGACGCAGGAGGTTGCGGGTTCGATTCCCGCTATCGGGACAAATGTTTGTACGATCTGCAGACATTTGTTCAGGGTGTTCTGGATGTTTTCTATGTATATAATAAAAAATATATCTATCTATGTAGTGTATTGTATTAAGTATATCAGTTATCTAGTACCCATAACGCAAGCTCTGCTTAGCTTGGGGCTAGATAATGCTGTGTGAATTGTCCAACATTATTTATTATTTATTTATTTATTTATAATACGGACCTTAGAGTAGATAAGAATACTGCAGTATTCGGGATACAAAGATAGGATCCTATTTGTGAGAGAAAGGAGTCATAAGTTATGTATCATTTCCATCAAAATGGTAGTTGTTTTATTTTAGCTTGAACAAAAAATAATCAATAAAGCGCTTATCACCTATTCAGGAGGCCTACAGCAAGGTCAACCATCGAAAGTCATTGTTAGGAATACTAGTATTAGAAAATGAAACAGTTCAGTTCATCAATTTAATGCGTTGACCTTTACGTACCTACCTACTTGCTCACTATTCCCACATGTAATTTCACCTTCACCAATATATTATCTAAGAAATCAATAGACTACAAAGATAGGATGATAAAACGATGAAATGGCGAGACCGGGGAAAGGTTAAGGGTGTATCGTAAGGGCACTTTATAAGGGTAGAATTTACGTTAATAGTTATTGCACGAACGAGCACGAAGAGAAAGATTTGCGACAGTGGTATGTGACTTCTTGCTTTTATAAAGCTCTTTGTAAAATACTGAATATTCTTGCATTTAGCTGTACTTAAGACCAAACGTGTCTTTTGGTTGAGGATACAACTCGTCCGAATCTAAAACCAAGAGACTTTAGATTCGGACGAGATGTACCCCTACTCAAAAGTGAAGTGGACAACTCGTCAGCGGATGAGTTTGAGATTCGGACCAGATGTAGGTATGTACCTACCCTACTATTACCCAAATCCCATCTTATAGCAGCGTGTATTGGCATACAATTCGGCATGTTAAATGAATAACACGAAATAATTTTACTTTCGTTCTTGAGTGACAGAGAAACTTAGGTGGTTTGCCATATTTTATATTAAACAAGACAGGATTAAAAATTTTAAAAACCCGCTGACGTTTATTGGCAGAACAGATTTTCATGAAACATGGCTAAGAACACTCGGGATCAAATTTATCTATGATACAAAAAAACTAAAAATCGGTTCATCCGCTTGGGAGCCACAGATACACAGAGAGATACGTTAAACTTATAATACCCCTCTCTTCTTGCGTCGGGGGTTAAATATACGTTGCAGCCACATGGCCTACGGCCTATGCCGTAGGCCAAATACTTTTTATTTGTAATGTGGCTGGTATCCTTCCCATGGTGCGTATCCCTACTCCCTTATACTATTTTATCCACAGATTTTATCTAATCTACTCTGTGATATACCAACATCATCATCATCAGCTATACTATCTCACTGCTGGACGTAGGCCTGCTCTAATGAGTACCATGCCGCCCTGCCTAGCTTGCCCCATCTAGCATCTGCCTGCAGTCTTTCGCAGATCATCATCCCACTAATCTGCTGATTTTATCGCTTCAATATGATAATGGTATCGACACAGAAAGACACGTTTTTGTTTTATAAGATATGTTATTGCACGCTGTTATAATTAACATAGTTATATGTAACGTTATTCGTAGGAAATTTAATTATTTATAGCACTAGCTATTCTCTAGTTAGACTCCACTGGACATTTTTTTTTTTTTGTAATTTTTCTTTAAATGTATTCGACGGAAAATCAGCGCTGTATATAGTAGCTATAACCTATAGCTATACAACATGTTGCTGAGTGGAACGCCAAGGTATTTTAGCTTCAAGCTTTAAGGTATAAGTGGGTGTTATTTACTATATATTTACTATAGTCATTGTGATTTAATTAGTTCAAATGAAGTTCACCTTATCTAGATGAAAGAAACTGCAAATAAAGCAGAAAGACAGAAAAAGGAAATTAATTTATTAGTTCACTAGTACAGCTTGCAACTACTACAAATAATTATACTTATTTAAGAATATTTCAATGAAACTTACCAAACGGAGGGATGCACGTTAAAAGTGTCAAGGTTGAAACCATTCTATCAATCTCTCTAAAGAAACTCCAGATAGTGCGTATCTGGAGTTTCTTTCATCTAAAGATTCTACGTGACGATTCTGTCACGATACTATAGTCATAGTGAAGCGATTGGTCAGCAGAATTGGGCCCTGGCCGGCGGCGGGCGTCCTCCCATTACCTAACCTAGATAGGTAACAAGACACCAAACCACAATTTTGAAGTATTTCGTTGTATTGAATTTTGGTATGCTCAGAATGCTGAGATATACGAATATTTGCGGCTGCGGTTGCGATTTACATATTGCATTCTGAACGCTGAACTTTGGAAGTGGGATTGTATTTGTGAATACGCAGCCTTTTGGATTAAATTTGTAACAGTTTTGATGTTATTCTAATATGAAGATTTCTATTACATTTGTTTACTTATCTGAGTGCACGAGTCAAAATAAAGTATTTTGTGCTTTCTTACTTAGAAACTAAAGCACAAAATACTTTTGACTAAACCTGAGTATGAGAATAAAAAACTGCTTATAATCAGAAGCCTGCCTAATTTAGTCAGATTTATTTTCTTAACTGATATCACGAAAATTTTATCGAAAACTTTACACAGCGGTCATTGTAACATTGAAAATTATCGAAAAATTAAAACACCGATAGAAAAAGAAGAAAATAAAACACTCAGTTTTACAACCACGAACCTGTAGGCCGTTGCGCACTGGACATGACTAACGGCTCTGTAGACGTTAGTTACGTTATGCCTACGAATGCCGTAGACCCGTGCCTACGGTATTCGTAGCTATAGGTCTACGAAACCCGTAGCAATTTGTGACTGCTACGGTTTCGTAGCACTTACGGCAGTTTACTGAGCTCCACAATATACAATACCTTTGTTGATGATCTAGATGCCTTTACTGTTATAGGTACCAAGAAATAATAATATAAAAGGGTTCACGTTTCAATAGGCACAATAAAAATATAAAATAAGACAAAAACACAGCTTGTTCGACTCCCCAAAAAGCCCCCGTCTCAGCATAAGTTGATTGAATAGTTATATACCAATTTTTGTCAGAAGGTATTTTGTATGTTTGTTGTGATGTCTTGAAGACAATGTGGCAAAGTAGGCGATGGTTAAATGTCACAGTCAGAGCTTCTATTTTGACAATACTTACAAAAAAAGTCGAGTGCAAGTTGGACTCGCCCACTAAGGGTTCCCTATTATTGTAAGACCTTGTTTCTTGCCAATTATCATGACTCTAGGAAGTAGGTACCTACCTATTTTATTGTGAATAAACAACAAATTTAAGATACTCGAATTTTACTTTACTTGTGCTATAAGACCTTGCTTCTTGACAATTTTGATGTGATGATTCCAGGTTCACGGGAAACCCAAAAAGTTTTATTTGTATTACGGCTCAAAGAGGTTACGGCCTTGACCATGTTAATTTCAACTGAATACCTCCAGGTGTTCCTGAAAGGGGATTGACAGACAGACAACAGTATGATTCTATAAGGGTTCCTTTTTTCCTTTTGAGGTACGGAACCCTAAAACCAAATTCTGTCGCTAAATTAGATCAGTCATGGTAGCCATAAAACAAGCTTTTTTTTCTACTATAAATACTTTAACCGCTGTACTACAAAAAAGTTAGACATCTGTTGAGCGCGTGTTTAACAAAATCGTTACCACAAAACTGCGTTTTACGACGGTTTACACTTAGACACGGCTTAGACATAGTTTAAACGAGAGTTAAACTCTTCATACACCCATGTCTAACTGTTTAGACACTGTTTAGCTAACCGCTTGCTAGACCAGTGCTTACGTTGGTTATTGTGGTACCGCTGTAATAGTTTGACGAATACATTAAGAAAGTAAGCAGGTTAAATACAAACGTAGTAAGTGTTGGAAGAACACCATCGTTTCATCCCTTAACGAGGAAGTTCATCAGGGTGAGAGCTCGAGCGGTTCGCGTCGCGCCGTACTGCGTCCTTGCGCGCACTACCGGCTAAACCCGCACTGGGCCCGCACTAAGTGCACTAAGTGTGTGGGTCGTAGGCCAACACAATCTAGGTTCGTAGTTAACCCGCTTAAATTCATAATCTAAATATATATATTTTATAATAATGCAGGACAATTCACACAGCATTATCTAGCCCCAAGCTAAGCAGAGCATGTGTTATGGGTAATAGATAACTGATATACTTAATACAATACACTACATAGATAGATACTTTTTATTATACATAGAAACCATCCAGAACACCCTGAACAAATATCTGCAGAACGTACAAACATTTGTGACGAGGCGGGAATCGAAGCCGGCAACCTCCTGCGTCGCAGGCGGACCTTCGCCCGCTGCGCCACAGAGGTCGTCAAATAATAGAAAGAAAGAAAAAATATATATATTTATAAGTAACTACAATCATATACAGATAATAATAAAAATATAATAAATAGTCACTTAAAACTAATTCTAACAAACTGATTGTAATTATGAATTAGGAAACGTCTCAGCATGAATGCTAGCTAGCTATAATGAAGCTATGATTCCATTATTCTAGTTAATCGTATGAAAAGTATCCTGCATTGCTTAATCATCATCATCAGCCTATATTAGTCCGCTGCTGGACATAGGCCTCTCCTAGTGCCCGCCATAGCGCCTTGTCTTCAGCTTGCCGCATCCAGCATTTTTTTGTTGGAAAAAATAAACTGAAGTTAATGCATTTCTTTTTTTGGTAAAGTCGAAATGTGTAATCGGACTAAAAGGCTCAGTAGTCCGATGATCTGTATTAATCAGCATTATCGGACTAAATCATCGGACTACTGATACTAGGCCCAGCATCTGCCTGCAGTCTTTCGCAGATCGTCATTGCTTAATAATCCACAGAAGTAAAATACACAACACTACATCAATAATTTCATTCCAATTACGTCTTACCGCTCGACCGGTTTTATAACTTGTTACTCATTGCAAAATTGGCAATGAAAGATCGAGTTGATTGAGCATGCCATTTTAATCATACTTATGAGCAATAACTTTAAATGAAACCTGTGTAAATATTATTCAGCTGAAATTCCACGAATATTAAAGCGAATATTACATGACCTACTGAACAGTTGAAAATGTCGGAATGCTGCCATGTTAATTTTTGCTGATCGACTACGAAATACAGTAATAATCAGAATATGACGACCTATGTTATAAATGGTAAATAAATAAAAATACAAAATATGCAAAAGAGGCTGGGCAGTAAATGCGTTATATGAAGCTTAACGCTTCATTTAACGCATTGCCTGCCTCGACGGTGCGATCAAAAATCTTGTGGACCAAAGTAAGAATAACCCAACTGTACTATCACAATCACATTTTATATCGGCCTGTTTTATTCTGTTTATTTCGGTGTTTCTTCGGTCTTTTGTGTTTCTTTGTTACTTGCATTCTACCGTGACCTTAATTTGATTCCAAGTTGGTTGTGTTCCAGGGAAAATGTGAACTGAAGCAATCTAGTGCCCATCTTTGTAATTAGCGTAACGATCAAAGTTCTGTTGCATGTACTTTTTCAGTTTGTTGTTTAATAGTTCTCTTAGTAACTGTATTAATTGAATAGAAACGGCTTTATTAGGTTCTTTCTTCAATGAAAGTTGAATAAAGTACTCGAACCCATTTAATATGCATAACAAAAGTTACCTATAGCTCAGCGACGAAGCCGTTTATCTGGTGTTAAAAATAGAAGGTTAGGTAATGATCCGAGTGCCAGCTGATCAATTAGTCCTTCAGAGAAGGTATACTTCTAATTCTAATTCTGAATGGGGGAACTGGGATCTGCACTGACATCTCGCATAGGAGTGTATTGTGCATTGTCCCCCTGCCTAACCAGGCCCTAACCAGCCCAGCTCTTTAAAATATCGGAGCAACTTTTGGCGATTTACAGCTTCTATGAGAGTCTTGAGTCCCGATTCCCGTCTGGCGGCCTCTGTGGCTAACTGCTCTGTGTGCAGTGTACTACTACGTGTTCCACAGTCTCTTCTTCCTGGAAGCAGCCGCGACACAGGCTACTGTCTGTGGCTCCAGTTTTGAGAAGATGATGGTTAAGTTCACAGTGACCTGTGAAGATGGCCACCATTGTTCTTAGGTCCTCGCGGCTCATCTTGAGCAATGTGTTTGTGGTTTTCCTATCTTTGGAGAGGAATATTAATTTAGTATTTTTGCAGTCTATTCGGCACTCCCATAGTTTTTGGTGTTCTTTTTCTGAGTATAGTTTTAGTCTATTTCTTACTTGTGCTGAATACAGTCTGTCAAACCCACCCAGGGTTTGACAGACTGTATAGGACGTAGTCCTGAAAGGTCCAGTACAATTATAAATATCTTTAATCAGACTATATATGATGTTTTATTTGGACGGGCAGTAAGGGGAGGTACCTTAACCATTGAAGCTACAGGAAAATAGCCTTAGGGAACTATCCATATTTTTTTGAAAAAATTTCGACTGATGCCAAAGACGTCTACCTACTACCAATACCTAGTTTAAGATTGGCGTCTCCAACTACCGTGTGTTCGAATCGACGTGTCCGTGAAAATGGGAAGAACCTGCAGTCTGTGACACCTGTGTCAGCGAATTACCAACCACCCTGCATAAAACTAGTTTTATGTAAGCAAAAATTTATAAGAGTTTTATAATTTTCTGATTCAGAATAGAAAAAATTTTCACAGCCCAATGTCTGCCGATACCACACGATAACTAGCTTGCTTCCATCAGTGTAATATTAAAATTTGTCAGTATTATATTTTGCAATTTTACCGATATTTTGCAATTTTATCAAGGAAATTGTGGCGCGAGATAAAACTGATGGACGCGGGGCCTTGCCAGCTATTTTAGAGGAATATTTAATGCAGCGAATCGATAGCTTTCTGGGTCATTTGATATCGATTTTATATGTATATGTGGATTCTGAAATTAGTAAGTACCTGAAATCGTTATCTAATGATGTCTTTACATTCATTTAATACTATCTGCATTCCGCGACTTTTATTAAGATCTGTTCAGCCGTTTAAGCGTGACAGACCGACATGTCTGTCGGACGGACAGAGTTTCTTTGGAATTTATAATTGATATTCTCTCTTAACATCGCCGCTTCCATTCTTCTCCTTACGATCGCCTAAAACAATGAACCGTCTAGAATATATGACGGAGCAATTTACGCGTATTCACGTAAACTTTATTTACCGTACACGTGACGTGAATGAACTTCTGTCCCATTCGAAACTTAGAAGTTCTTTGTGTTGATATGTCTCTACTGGTCTCGACTGATATGGAAAAGTGATATTGGTAGTTATCGGCGTACATATTGAAACCTTTGGCGGATGGGATAGCGCGAAAAATCTATTATGTCCGTCCAATTATCCATGCCGTTATGGTTCAGATGGATAATTTGAACGGAGTAAATTTAAGAAGCTTCCTGACAGTATGACATCGATATTAAGTATGTATGAGACAAAATAATGGCAAAGCCGCCACATAAATAAATAACTTGATAATTCATCCATAACTTTGAGAAACTTTTAACAAGCTAAACAATTGGGAATTCCCAAAAGACAAGAACAACTGAACTTGGTCGCAAAATTGGGAAGCCCCTGTCTTTACTTTGTCAAGTAAAATTTACGAGAAGGCACAATAAGTTCAAACTATCTGAGATATCGTTGCGTGAAATTTAATTTAGCTTCGGCCCTGAATACCTCAATTTCATTGTCGAGAACTTGGTAATAGAAACCTTCACTTCAATTGTGGCCTTGTTAGGACTTGAAGAGTACCCTGCGGTTGGATTCAATATCGGACGTTGACTTATATTAATAGTCAAGGAATTATTGATTCCCTCATAAGTTTTGTCTGAGAGTTTAGAAGCTCTGACTGGAAGAATTTGGGGGAAAGCCCCTGAACAGCAATAAGACGTGATAAGTTGTGTGCGTGTGTGAGGACGGGTCATAAAAATCTTTGAAAGTATGCTTCTTCCAGCATTCTAAAATAATTGTAAAATAGATAGTTGGGATCAAATTATTTGAAAGTCAAATAAGAGCGAGTTACTAAAAATAAACATAAGACAATCCCTTGGAGGAAAAACAGCCAAGTGCGAGTCGTCTCTCACCATCGTACAAAACTATTTTGCAAATAAAACCCTAATAAACAGTTTATTTGGATATCGAAAAAAGTCAACATATTGTCATGACGCGGTCGCAAGTCGCAAGTACTGAAGACGTTGCTTAACTTGGGTGATCGGTAGGTAGAGAGATGGTAAAACTTAATGAGCTCTGTGAACTTAGGCTAGGAAGCCAAAGTGCGCAAGTACAATCAAATAGAAAAGTGATATTTACCAACCAGCGACCCACCACATCTTCGCGCCCTTGAAAGTGGTCATGTCACACAACAAGATTTACAAAATAAAAATCCACAACTTATAAAATAAAAATACGCCAAAATTCTTGATGGCAATCCTGGCTTGACGGAAAGATCCCCTCTCACCCCGTTCTGTCCCCCCAACGCCCTATTTACGGTTCGGTGCGCAGCCGTTGAAGCCAACTTCACAGAGGTCATAAAGATTTGCGCGTACTCTACTCAACGTGGTATGGACGTTGGCCCCCTTGATTGTTAAATTTACTTTGTTTTTATTAATTGTTGTTATAGCGGCATTAGTAATACACACCCTGTCAAAATCTCAACCGTCTACCTATTATAATATAACCCGTTTTGTAACTCTAACAAATTGTCTATGTTCTTTTGTTTTAAATTGTATGTCTGTGTTTGAGTTACAAACCCGGTGACAGTTTTACCCTAAGCCAATAAACGTTTCTATTTCTATTTCTGTTATGTCTCATAAGATACAGCCCGCTGGCAAACGGACAGACAGTGAAGGCTTAGAGATAGGGTCCCCGTTTTTACCCCTACGATACGCAACCCTACCAAAACGCAACCATACCGCATCCTTACCGCATCCTTGCCGCAACTGCCTCGTTACCGCACATAGTGTGAAAAAAATATAACAGATATTTCTGATCAAAGCTATTTCCTCCAAGGGACTACGCCAAAATATCGTATCACCAACAAAAAGGTTGATATAACAAGATTGCTTCCCAACCAAAGGGTAAGTAAGCTCGAGATTTCGGAAACCCGACACCGTTCTAATTAAGTTCCTTACACACTATGACGTGCGTAATCCCGCTATGATGAGATGCCTATTGGGGGATCGGGATGGCCACAGATTGAACAGTGAGAATTGTAGTACTATTTTTACGAAGTTTCACTGTAATTTCGTGGTTTTCTTGCCCGCACTTTTACTTTCTGCTCATTGCAATAGAGTTTGAAGAGAAAGTACCTACTGCAACTAATACCTCAAAAGAATGCTTGAAGCGCAGTTGTAAAATATGTTCGGTGTAGGCGTCAATTACTAATGAGCACTAGCACTAGAATATTAGCACATTTGTCCAGGGCGTTCTGGATGTTTTCTATGTATAATAAAAAATATCTATCTATGTAGTGTATTGTATTAAGTATATCAGTTATCTAGTACCCATAACACAAGCTCTGCTTACTTTGAGGCTAGATAATGCTGTGTGTGAATTGTCCAGCATTATTTATTTATTTATTAGCAGAATGGGAACTAAAAGGCTAGTTACGGATTGAACTACAAATCGCCTCTTGTATCCATCCTATTTTAAGCGCTCTAAGTTAACCAATGAACTACATTAACAAAGAAAGTAATAAGTACTATTGTATTAAACGGTTTTCACTCGACCAATTCGTTGATGTTTTGAGAAGAAAGAACATCAACGTCAAGCGAAAACCGTATTTTAAAACACTTCTTGTCTTTATCTAAGACTCGCTTCGACAGCCGAACTGAGCAGACGTGTACCAAATTTTTCTTTAAATATTTAATCGCCTACCAATCAAAAGTAAACGTTAACTGAAGTGCACAAAGACTAAAATCCACAAAGTTGAAAAACCCTACTTGCGACATTTGAACACGGAACGCAGCGGCGCCTGAGCAGCGTGACCTTGGCCAACACCCGACTTCGCACGATCTGTACCGAGCCACAGCCGATCCTAACCAAACTGGTCAGTATGAATGTGCAGCGCTCGCCACAGTCTAAAGAAACACCAGTTACACCACGAGTTTCACGACCGTGCGTGCCTCGGACATATGATTATGATTCAGATAATCAAATCACTATACGAAAAAGGAAAAGAAGCGGGTGCGAATGTAATCAAGTGGTAAGCCTGCTACAAGCTTTTCGCCAAGATATGATCTCAGCTCTAGAAACCAACCTAAAGCCAATACGCGAAGACCTATCTGCAGTTAAAAACCAGATGGTAGACTTAAAAACCTCAACTGAGAAGCTTTTGGCGGAACACAATAACCTAAAGGAAGAAGTTGCTCAACTCCAGGCAGCCAGCTCAAATACAGACTCAAAAATATCGGCTATTGAGACAGAAATCTCTAAACTAAAAACTAACCAAGGTGTTACACAAAACCAGACAGGAATATTTGAGAGCGAAAAAATCATAAATGAAATGAGAGAAAGAGAACGTAGGAGGAAAAATCTAATCATTGTTGGCTTATCAGAACCAACCAACGCGGATGATACTGTACGTTACAATGAAGATATGCGCTTGGTCCAAAAAACCCTCCAAGACCATCTGACAATTAAGCCAGAAATAGTGAAGATTATACGCCTAGGAAACTTTTTTACAGGCAAGGTCCGGCCCCTGAAGGTATGCTTTATTAATACAGAAGAAGTAAAACAAGTATTCAGAAACAGAAACAAACTACCTCAGAATATAAGAATATACTATGATCAGACACCAACCGAAAAGAATTTGATGAAAGAGCTTAGTAAGGAACTGGCCCAACGTAAAGAAAATGGTGAGACCGATCTACTTATTAAATATATAAAGGGTACTCCAAAAATCATCCGAGATTCAAAAAACTTAAATCCTCAACTACCCTACAAGGAGACCAAGAAGAACCCATAACATACCAACTAAGTTACACCTATCAAAGTTTAAAGACTGAAAAATCTAGCCTTAATTTTCTATACCTGAACGCTCGAAGTATATGCAAACCTGGAAAATTTGACGAATTAAAATGCATTGTCCGATCCATCGAAGCCAAAACCCACATCATACTACTCACAGAAACTTGGATAAAGTCTAAAGATGAAGCTGAAAGTTATCAAATTTCAAATTATACCCACTATTATAATATCCGAACAGACTCAAGAGGAGGTGGTGTCTCAATTTACATCCACAATGATATAACACATAGTTTTAACGAAGAATCATATACTGGAGGCATAAACTACCTTTGGATCAGCATAGAAAGATACGCACTAGACATAGGAATTGTGTATAACCCAGGTAGTCCAAATATCAAGGATTTTCTCGAAACATACTCAGCGCAGTTGGTACGAAGGAGGCGAGCTATTGTTTTCGGAGATTTCAACCTGGACCTTCTCAAACCGGAACGTAACGTCAAACTATACAAAGACATGCTCAAGGAGTCAGGATACTACTATATAAACAAAATTGAAGAACGCTTCTGCACCCGAGAGACAGCATCTACAAAGACAATAATTGATCACGTTTGTACGAACATACAGATGACCTTCCATATGGTAATCCTCGATTCACCAATGTCTGACCATAAACAGATCTACCTGAATATGAAAAAACTAACGCCACCTCAAAAACGTCGAACTCAATATGATGCTATCAACTACGACGACTTATATAATACTATAAAAAATAAAACTTACAACCCAATACAGCACACCTATGAATATCTAGAAGAACACATACAACACGGCTTAAATAAAAGTAAAATAAAGAAATTTAAAATAATGAACCCCCCTAGACAAGATTGGATAAATAAAGACATTACAAACAAGATAAGAACTAGAAATGAAATTTGGAAAAGACTTAAAGAAAAACCGAACGATGAAAACCTAAAGACACTATTTAAAGAAGAAAGAAAGGAAACTGCTGATAAAATTCGAATTGCAAAGAACAACTATTACAACGAAGCTTTCACAAAACATAAAAGAGAACCAAAGAAGATGTGGAGCCTGATAAATAACTTAGCTAAAAACAAAATAAAGTCAAACATTACTCCCCCAAAACTAATAATTAACAACGTTGCTATTACCAGCGGTGCCGAAATTTGCGAGACCTTTAACACGTTCTTCTCAACAATTGGCTCGACGCTTGCTGAAAAAATTCCATCAATACAACCCACTACATTAACTAACATACCTTCTATCAACGGTGTATTTAACAACTTCAAACCATGTACGATGAATGAAATTTCCAAAATAATTCGAGATCTTGACCCGAACTGCAGTGTAGGTGTAGATGGTATAAGCACAAAATCGTTAAAATGCCTCACTAGCCTCATCTTAAAAAACCTCACTGAATGTATTAACTTTCACTTAGATATAGGTACTTTTCCCGATTCCTTAAAAATTGCTAAAGTAACCCCGATTTATAAAAATGGAACTCATTCAAACCCAAGTAATTACAGACCAATTTCAGTCTTACCCGTTGTTTCAAAAATTCTAGAAAAAGTAATACACAAACGATTAGATAAATATCTTAGTTCAATAAATTTTCTCTCCGACAAACAGTACGGCTTTCGATCACAATCAAACACACTCTCGGCAACAGCAGACTTAATTACCAAAATTCAAACTAACATAGACCAAAAAAATATAGCTCTGGGAATCTTTATAGACCTTAAGAAAGCATTCGATACTGTCAGCCACACTATTTTACTACAAAATCTCAAAGATTTGGGAATATCTGGAGTAGCGCTGTCTATGTTTGAGTCTTACCTGAGTAATCGACTCCAGATTGTCAAAATTGGAGATTACTCAAGCAAACCACATAGCATATCATTTGGTGTCCCACAAGGTTCAATACTTGGACCTCTATTGTTCCTTATCTACATAAATTCAATTAACGAACTCAAGCTCAACGGTCACATATCACTGTATGCCGATGATACATGTCTCTTTTACTTTGGAAATTGCATTCATCAGATCACAAATCAGGCACAAGAAGACTTAAACAAAATATTCGTATGGTTCCAAAGCAAACTACTTACAATTAACACGGATAAAACATGCTATGTAATTTTTAAATCTAGAAACAAAATAATTCCAGACCATAGGCCACCAATAATTAACGGACAGACACTGCAGCAAAAACAACACGAAAAATACTTAGGTCTAAGAATTGACACCCATCTTAACTGGCACACACAAATTGATCATATCCGGTCTAAACTCACGTGTTTACAGGGATCGCTACGAAATGTAGTCCGCTGTCTTCCCCTTCACATTCGACATACAATTTACAAT
This sequence comes from Eupithecia subfuscata, assembly GCA_963564075.1. Taxonomy (NCBI): domain Eukaryota; kingdom Metazoa; phylum Arthropoda; class Insecta; order Lepidoptera; family Geometridae; genus Eupithecia; species Eupithecia subfuscata. Next base: position 4,984,861 of record OY751105.1, read on the forward strand.
TCTTTGGTGAAACCACATCTCCTGTATCTAATCGAAATTTGGGGCAGTGCCCTTAAAACGATACTAAAAACCCTACAAGTCTCTCAAAACAAAATTATTAAAATGTTATTTCACTTAGACTACTTAACTCCCACAATCAATGTTTATCAACAAACCAAACTTATGAATATAAAACAACTTTATACTTACAGCATTTGCACACTCATTAGGAAAATTTTAAATAAATCAATACATACTAATATAACGTTCATAAAAGTCCATGAGATACATACAAAAAACACTCGCAAAAAAGACCACATACTTCTTCCAAGCGTGCGAACTGAATTCGGAAAACGAATGCTAAATTTCGAGGGAGTAAAAATTTATAATAGTCTTCCCAAAGAGGTGAAGAATGCGGAATCGTTCAGCAACTTCAAACTTAAACTCAAAAAACACATAATTAATGATATATCCTTACTCAAATAACATATTGCCTAACTGTTTTTGCTTCCACTGTGACATGATAATGCCGAACGACTCTGCAATGACCATTTCAATGGGAGTCAATAAATGTGCAGGATTTTGCGGGTAGAGTCAAAAATGTTTAGGATATCTTACTAAATCTAAGAATTCTTTGTGATTTTCTTTGATTAGGTACTTAATTTTAATACTTTTGTTCAACTACACATACTTTTATAGTAACATGTATTTATATTACTTACTTACTTAGTAGGTAGGTACCAAAATTGTTTGACTGCTCGAAGTTTTATTTAATGTACTTAACTTTAAGATGTTTTTCTCAGATAAGTGAAATGTATTTCTTTTGAGAAAATAAATATTCTTTAAACCTATCTTGCATGCCCGGAAAGACTGCCTACCGGAAAGAGACAGTAAAGAGTGTGCTTGCAATCACACAATAGAAGTGAAAACTTTAAACTTTCAAAGGTGTCGGTGTTGGCTCTAGAGCCATGTAAACCCAATTCAGCGTAACCGACCCGAGCGTGACGGTTCAATTTTACTGTTCCGAAAAATTGCGCCCAAAAAGTTTTCACTTCAAAAAGTCTCGCTTGAGAAACCGTCTACAGATCTACAGTCTACCGCAGTGAAACAGACTGGCTCACGCTCCTGACAGAGGTGTGAACGCGGTATTATCTAGCATTACATAAGGCGTGCTTCAGATACCATGCGTACGTGGTGTAGTGAGAGTTATGTGCGGTCGATGACTAGGGGTGTGAGAGAGTCGATGATTGCAACTACCGTTTTTTTTTAATGCTGGACAATCCACACAGCATCATCTAGCCCCAAGCTAAGCATAGCTTGTGTTATGGGTACTAGATGACTGATATACTTAATACAATATATTACATAGATAGATATTTACTTGATTGATAGGTTTCCCTTTTTACTTTAGATTTCGAAATTAAAAAAAGAATTTCGATTTGTACCTATAATTGAGGTGGCACTTAGATGTGTTTTTGTATGAAATGGCCTATAATCCATGTTTTAGTGTACACTGCGTTGGTGCAATTTATTAAATAAATAAATAAAATAAAATAAATAAATTTCGATCGTTGCATCCATAACAATGCAATCTTTGTATACTCCTTGAAGTTCCATATTGAATACTTAAAACTATTTTAATGTTGGCCGAGGCGGTTGCGGCATGAGAATCGACTACTTTAGATTTCGATAGTTGCATTCACATACATACCAATACAATCTTTGTGTACTCCTTAAAGTGTTCTATATTAAATACTTTTTAGTACTTTAATGGGATCTAGTAGAGAGAAAGTGTGTGGCGCCGGCTTAGAATTTGCACCACCCCAACTCTTACCGCGGGTGTTTTAAGAGGCGACTAAGGGATATCCACCGGGGGCGGGCAGCAGCGCTCCTGCAGAACAATTCTACCATCGAACTGCGATCCCTAACCCGCATGCCCAGCGTGGCATTACCCCCATGAAATAAAACCCAACAAGGCGCTTATCTGGGGGAGGCTTGTGTCCTGCAGTGGACCAATACAGCGGTTGTTAAGGTGAGGAGAGTGAAAGTGGCAGCTTCCGTTTGTGTAGTTTGAACACCTCCACGCCATTTCCAATCCGCCCGCCAAGCGTGGTGATTCTGTCAATGGACGCATGTCCACTGCTGATCTGTGTGCTGATAATGGTATTTGCTTTTAAGTTTGGTAATCAGCGCCAGCTCTGATATTAGTTGATAGAGTAAACTTTCAAGAGATAAATTGAACTTAACGACCGAAAATGTTTAAAATACTACACAACTCCTTTGAATCACATAGCATACCTAAAGTAAGTGAGTATGCGAGTCCTTTTAAACACGTGACCGCATGCCCCTACAGAGATTAATGCGCGTCCGATGTTGCGTATTATTCAAGATTAGGGATGTCCCTTGTCGACTGTCGATATATCGATATCTGATACGCGTGAAAAACTGCCTGGACTAAAAGTTTGGGGAGTTACAGGCAGTTTTTCACACTTTGTTGGATTTCCCAATGACTATTGAGTGATATCATAAAGTTGCCTGAGAGTTTTTCTCGGTAACACAATACTTTATTTGTTCCATAGCTTTGCAAGATTTTGAAACCAACTTCTAATATGTAGTTTTTCTAGCCAGTTTTTTTATTTCATTAATACTTACTTACCTACCTATTTAATATTCAACGCTCAGTTGAAAATATAGTTTACTGAACTCTAAACAAAGACACCTTAAAATAAAATACAGGGTGGAATTTTGTAATGCCACCTGGAGGGAAAGTACTCTTAATACTGTAGATAGAAAATTATACTAAAAGAAAACATTTCTTTAATTTTGAAAAGAAAGAAAACTGCATTCAAAGATTTTCGAAAATTCGCTTGCCACACCCGGGAATCGAACCGACTGAAATCTGTAAAAATTACACCACGAATAACATACACTTACACTACGTAGTATCACACATATCCACAGAATTACAATTAAGTACTACGTGTAACCAAGGGTTTGTGTAATCAATATAAGTTAGTGTTATCTTAGGCGGGCTACAGACGGATGACTTAGCGCGTCAGCGGTCTTGATGTCGTGGTGTAACTCTACGTCTGGTGACATTATCATTATTCAAAGTGACTTTATCCATTGCTGAGTTGGTGTTGGTATACGTCACGATTATATATTTGTGCGGGAGTGAGTCGATTTTTTGCGGTTATTCTTGAATTCGATATATATCTTACTTCTTTGAAAATGTGGCCCCATTTTGGTAATGGATTTTCACAATGATAATGCTTTGTTCCGTTATGCAGCGCTCCATTTTAAATGATCGGAATAATCGTCGATGACACCTGTCTAATTCAGAGCTGCAACCTGCAAAGAAAAAAAATGGCGTCAAATTTGAATCGTGCACTCTTATTGAGACACTCTTTATAACGTTTGTGGTTGTGATTCCGCAAACTTTACCTTTCGAATGTGTTTCGGTTTCTATTTACTACTTTGTAACGGGAATCGACGTAATATATTCTTAGAGCTTATTGGAAAGCTATAGATGTACACATTATTAGGCTGAACAAGAAGACGGACACCATCGTTTTTAAAAGATAAATATCTAAGCGCACACGTTAGAAATGCGCTCTGTGATGGACGTCAACCTGAGGTATATGAGGTAGATGTAAGTAATGCCTCATCATCAGCCTACATATATTAGTCCACTGCTGGACATAGGCTGCCCTCATGAGCGCCATAGCGCCCTGTCTTCAGCTTGCCGCATCCAGCATCTGCCTGCAGTCTTTCGCAGATCGTCATCCCACCTGGCGGAGGGCGTCCTACACTACATTTGCCGAGTCGTGGTCGCCACTCAAGAACTCGTTTACCCCAGCGGTAGTCGGTTCTTCGCGAGATATGGCCGGCCCACTGCCACTTCAGCTTGCTGATTCTTTGAGCTATGTCGATAACTTTGGTTCTCTGTCGGATGTATTCGTTACGAATTCTATCCTTCAAAGAGACTCCAAGCATAGCTCTTGCCATAGCTCACTGAGCGACTTTGAACTGGTGGACCAGCCCTACCGTGAGTGTCCACCACGTCTCAGCTCCGTAGGTCATGACGGGTAAGACGCACTGATTGAAAACTTTTGTTTTCAAGCATTGCGGTATGGATGACGAGAAGACTCGACGTAGTTTCCCAAACGCTGCCCAGCTCAGCTGGATCCTCCTCTTGGCCTCCTTCTCAAAATTATTTTTACCAAACTGCAGAATTTGCGTAGAAGTAATGCCTCATGTGCCTGTAATTTCGTCTGTACAAACCTTTTGTCAATGAGGATAAGTTGGTTTCGGGCTTAAAGATAAACTTGTGAACAATGCTACTTCGTGAAGTTTGTTGTAGAGTCTCATTATAAAATTATTGAAAACAAGGCGTGTTTCTCGTGATAAAGTTATTATGCTGGCTATACATTATTATCATCTTCAAGGTGATAATAATGTACCTATAGTTGTAAAATATGCAAATAGTCATGAGATAGGAGCTGAAGCGGTTTCCCGCGATCTTTCAACACTATTAAAAACCCAATCATTACTTTTGTACTCGGCAAGGCTGTTGAATTCTGGTACTTATTTACTCCTGTGAATCTTGGCCTCGTATACGAGTTCAAGATGTATTCTCCTATTTTATAGATGGATAGATATATATCATTTATTCATAAAAGAAAAAGAAAAAAACATTACATAGGTTGGTTAGTAATGCCTTAAAGCCTATGTTAGGTTTGTCTAGGCAAGGAGTTCTCATCTATTTTACTTAGGATTTCTTATCAATACTGTTGGTTAACATTGTAATTTAACTTGCCTAAATATACATTGTAGGCAAATCGCTTACCTAAGTATAAAATATCCTAGCTCTTATATAAACCATCTACAATGATGGCAGTCTTTAGCATGCATGCATTCACTTATCAACGACCGGAATGTTGCTACAGTTTCATTCATCCAGTGTGAAGCTCGCCGCTTATCGCCGCTTATGACCAACTACAGGGTACTCCAAATCAAGTTAAAGTTTTTGCTAATAAATATTTTATTATGATAGTTTTAATGTTTTTTTATTTATCTTATTTTTAACATATACCGGTAATTCATTAATGAGATGGGGAATTAGATATTGGGAAGTTCTTTGGCCGTAGGTGTTACTAAATCGAGGTATTGTTAGCATGTTGTGCGATATTAGTATTCTCCTTTATGTATTCTCCTATTCCTTCGTTAGTGGCGGCCATTTTGCAGGAAATGGAGCGTGTATGGAGGCACTTGTGCACTTGCGCCCGCGCGATAACGGCACGTGTGATTAAAATGCCGATATCTCTAAACTTTTGTGTGGAACTTTGTGTATGATATTATATCATTGGAATCGTTATGAAGTAATCTAATACATTAAGAATGTTATAGTTTTGTTTTACCTGACAATGTATGAATAATTCTAACTTGAAATCCTAAGCAAAGGCTATAGGAAAAGTCGCCATTCTAGGTTGCGTTTCAGACTGTAGTATTTTGTGTAGTTACTAAGGCTGAGGCAAAAAGAGCGTAATTTTTTGAATTGTGAGTCTCATAGCTCAGATTAAAAAGCAATACTCTCATTCTACAGTTTTTCACTTCCACCAAGCTTATTCTTTACAATAGAGTCCACAATTGCTTTGTTGGGTACGATGGCGACGCATTGCGCAATATTCTATTGAATTGATTGATTGAGTCCAAATAATGGCAATATTTAATTTGACTGAACCTTTTTGCCAAAGATCTAAGTAAAATTCTGCAGATATGGTACGGTCTCCCAGCGCTAACTCAACAAATAGCCTGTGTTGTGTAACATCTAATTGCAAAGACACGCTATTTCCAATCTGTTGCAATATAGCAACTCATGAACAACAAAAATTAAAAGATGTACCTAGACCGAAGTGCGACCGAGACAACAATACGATCGCCGGCGGCACCGGTCCGACTATGACTGAGATGGGTGGACCTAATTGGACCTAATTTGAGCGTTCCACTTTCGAGAAGCTAGTACCCGATCTCCCGAATTTTGCTCACATCGATGCGTTTTGCAGTTATTTCATGATAGTCGTCGTCTAAAAAATTGTGTAGGTATATTTGAAGCGATGAAAAACACTGTACCTACCTCTGTACAAAATATAAAAAAGCTGGCATAGACCTCGGGATAAAAAAATAGTCTAAAGCGTCACTGTGCACGTATTTTACATATTAGTACAGTCATCAACAGAATTTCCTGTGGTTAGAGATAAAGTCGTCCTCAACACAAATGTTTTGTGTTGAGGACGACTTTATATAAACACTAGTTTCTGCCCGCGGCTTCGCACACGTCGTTTCTATGGACACGTTTTATGGTTTTTTCTATCCCATGGAAATTGATTTATGGGATAAAAGTAGCCTATGTTTTATTCCAGGTTAAAATTACCTGTATGAAAAATATCAGCCCGATCCATTCAGTAGTTTTGGCGTGAAGAGGTAACAAACATCCATCCATCCATCCATACATCCAAACTTTCACATTAAATAGTAAATCAATCTTTATACACAAAGAAAATTATAAAAATTATTCACATTAATAATATTAGTGTGAAGTTATTCTTTAAAACAACATTTAATTGTGAATGTGGCATTTTTTGTGCATTTGCTTGTTTTTATTTGTTTTGTGTTTGTTTTTTTTGTGTGTTGTTCAATCGTCATTACCAATACCTTCCTATCCTCCTTCCAATCAACTGTTCATCAATTTTTTACTGAACATATTCAACTTATGATGTAAAGTGTACTTTAAAACATGCGTTGTTCGCACGGACAAACTTTCACTGTATATAAATGTATATTGTGTTGATTTTTAAACGAGTGATCTAACGAAAGCTTTGGCTATTGGATATTTTTCACCTATCGGAATAGAGATGAAATAGTTTTACAATGGGCAGCCTATTTGCTTGGATCTATCTCTTTCGGACAACCTTTGGTTGGATATGAATCAGTGTAGATGGTGACGTAAACCTAAATAATCTGAAACTAACATTACCTACTGCCCATTTTCTAAAACACTGCATTTTCTTTTACACAATATCAATAATTTATGCACCCTCCGAATTAAATCAAAAACGATCCGGAGTTCGATCAGAATAATTAAATTTGATTTGGGTCTATTGAATTATTAGTGATTTGCAAATGTATGGAATATTTTATAGGAAGTATTGAAAATTGATAAAACTAGCGTGTTAGTGGTATCTTGTTAAAGTTTTTGTACAAAGCAAAAAATTAAAAAAGTGTCAATTTTACAACATTTAGAAACACGACTGCTTCTAAAAATACCACCAGTGTCACTAGGCACCACACTCAATCTGTTCAGGCATTTAATAGTTATGAAGGAATAAATAAACTCAAATACAAAAGTAAACCTAAAAACATAACGCTTCTTTTTAACAGATATGTAAAATAGGAATAAAAAACAATCAGTAATATAAATAACTAGCTTCTGCCCGCGGCTTCGCACGCGTTGTTTCTATGGAAACGTTTTAATGTTATTTCTCTCCCATGGGAACTGATTTATGGAATAAAAAGTAGCCTATGTTTGAATCCAGGGTTAGACTTACCTGTATGCAAAATTTCAGCCTGATCCGTTCAGTAGTTTTGGCGTGAAGAGATAACAAACATCCACCCATCTATCCATCCTATTCTCATTCCTATTCTCTGCGCGCAAGATAAAGGCATGTGTACCTTGTTAGTCTTATTAGATTTCTCTAGGGCATTTGACTCAATAAACACTAGTCTTCTTCTGTCAAAGTTACATTTTTATGGTTTTGATAATAAATCAATTCTCTGGTTTCACAGCTATCTTAGTAATCGCCAACAGTACACTAAGCTTTTTCGCGATGATGGGTCGACATTGTTATCTGACATATTACCAGTCGAGGCTGGGGTTCCTCAAGGATCCATTTTAGGACCACTATTATTCGTACTGTACTCGGCAGATATTCAGCGGCATATTAAGTATTGTCAGTTGCATATTTACGCGGACGATACGCAGCTATATATATCATGTAAGCCCTCGGATGTTGATGAGGCAATAAGGAAACTTAATAGTGATTTATGTAATATAGCTCAGTGGTCTAAAGACAATAGTCTCTTACTCAACCCTACAAAAACCAAATATATGGTCTTTGGTAACAAACACCAACTCACTAATTTCAGTCCGAGTGTTGATGTAGAGCTTATGGAAGCGCCCGTTGAACGCGTGTACGAAGCACGTAACTTAGGTCTTCATATGGACTGCAATCTTCGCTTTGAAAAACATGTAGCTGATACTGTAGCCAACTGTTTTTACAGGCTGAAAGTATTATATAGAATGAGGTCTCATATTCAAATGAACCTACGAATACGTCTAGTCGAGTCACTCATACTATCCAAGTTGAATTACTCTGATACAGTAATTAGTCCTAGACTGCTTGCTAGAACGCAAAAGTTGATTCAGCGAGTACAAAATGCCTGTGCTCGTTTTTGTTTTGATATCCCGTTGAGAGGTCATGTTACGCCGTTTTTGAATCAACACGGCATTTTAAAAATGAGGCATCGTAGAAAACTTCATTTAGCTTGTTTACTCTTTGGTGTCCTAAACAACCGAGTACCCTCATATCTCTATGAGAAACTTTCATGGATAGGCAGCACCAGATCGTGCGGACTCCGACAGAGCGCCAAACAGCTCTCGATGCAGCGTCATAGTTCGGCCTCCTTTCGAGGCAGTTTCCGCTACGCTGCGTCGCGGTGCTGGAATAATATCCCCCCTCCAATAAGGAACTTGCAAAGTTATTATGGCTTTAAAGTCAAACTACGCAATTTTATTTTTGAAGGTCAGAAAAGACAAGAGAGTCATAAAATCGATACAAGTATCATATAATGATGCTATGTTATTACATGAAAATAGTTATTTTTTTGTAAAATTTATTACCTACACTATATTTTATGTTTACCTGTGTAAAAATGTCGGTGTGTACAGTTTAGTTTTTGATTAGTTACATAAGTTTAGTTCAGCGTCTCTTCCGGAGTTCATGTAATGTGTGTAATTTTTAAGAAATTATATACGGCAACACATATGTATCTCGTGTTTGTCAACCGTTGCCGTAGATTGTGTTTTTTAAATTGTTATATTTTTGATTGTTTTGTGTTATCTTCCGTGACGTCACCAAACGGCTCTGTCGGAAGACCAGCGTTGGTTGTTACGTGGTAACAACCAGCTTATGCTGAGACAGAGACCGTTTTGTGACTTAATTCGACAGAAGCTGTATCTTTTATTTTATCTTTAAATCGTGTTTGTTTTTGTTGAATAAGTTAGAAATAAAATATTCTATTCTATTCTATTCTATTCCATCCAAACTTTCGCACATAATTAGTGTGATGTGATGATATTAGACCTCTTCAGACACCATCATTTGGCCCCAAAATAGACAGAGCCGCAAAACACGATGGCGATGACATATAAATTTTATGCTAATCCTTAGAAAAAATTTGGATTCTAAAATCCCAAAAAATAAAATCAAAAAATATGAAGAATAAAGATAAAAAATAACAATTATAAATCAAACTAATAATTATGCTGCGGCGGAAATCAAACTTTCCGAGTCCTAGGGATTAAATTTATTATGCTAGACCGTAACGCTCGCTAGCCTAGCCCGCTACGGTCCAGCGTAAATTCATCCCTGGACTCAGTGTTCGCCCACCCCACTTAGGTCGTCTCGAAACAGCCCAAGCCGAGGTCCGAACCTAAGTGGTGCTCGTGTGCGTATTGCCCCAACCTAACTTTTTATCGATCATAGCGTCTTGTATTTTTTAGTTTCGTATTTATTTATATACCAACTTAAACTAATATTACATAGAGAAAACTTATAATAATAACGCTGGGTATACCACAGAGATTTGACGACCTCGGTGGCGCAGCGGGCGAAGGTCCGCCTGCGGCGCAGGAGGTTACGGGTTCGATTCCCGCCTTGGGACTAATGTTTGTACGATCTACAAATATTTGTTCCGGGTGTTCTGGTCGTTTCTATGTTTAATAAAAAATATCTATCTACGTAATGTATTATATTATGTAGGTATATCAGTTATCTAGTACCCATAACACAAGCTCTGCTTAGCTTGGGTCTAGATAATGCTGTGTGGATTGTCCAGCATTATTTATTTATTTATAAAAGAGTGTTATTAGCGAGTCAGCCGCGTGTTTACCATTGAGATAGGTTTGACAAAAATAAGAGCCTAATTTCTAAGTGTCAGTGTGTTATGGTAAGTACTAGTTATTAAATGATCATCTGCGCTCGCTTGGTCCGGTTTATTTAAGTTTGTTAGTTTCTCTTGGTTCATGTTCATCTCTGGGCAAAAGTATCTACATATACTCAGTTAAAAATTTGTTGCCTGTAAAGTCGGTTTACTGACGATAGTTAAACGTGACAACGCAGACGCATCGCTCACTCAAGTAGGAGAGAGACGGATGTCGAGCGCTCTCGCTTGCACTTCAAGCCTTACATGGAACGCCTCAGAGCGAGGTAACGCTGCATGACGAGGTAACGCCGCATGACGTCATGTTTTTTTCGTGCGTGCAGCCGGCTCTATCGAATTATAAGACGTTGTCACGTCAAAAAATCAATAGTGCTTGGCTTTCAAGGGCAACCAACAAGCATAGCAATTAGAATGCCCACCGGCGTGACCCTTTTATCGTAACGTGTGGATCACACAATTAACGTCCAAAGCCACTAATGCCCAAAGTGTCTGCCCGAACCCCAAATAAACTAGATAACTTTGAATGAATTACAAGGGACTTACCTGTATTTACATGGGTTTTAGTATTGATCTTGTTTTCACCCGACGACAACAAATAAATAATGCTAGAGAATTCACACAACACAACAGATTTTTGACGTGACAACGTCTTATAATTCGATAGAGCCGGCTGCACGCACGAAAAACCATGACTCATGCGGCGTTACCTCGCTCTGAGGCGTTCCATGTAAGGCTTGAAGTGCAAGCGAGAGCGCTCGACATCCGTCTCTCTCCTACTTGAGTGAGCGATGCGTCTGCGTGGACAGCTGCTATACTATAGTACATTTACATGTTTTGATCGAGTATCAAATGCTACCATTCCATCAGTATTTTCTTAAGACGTTCAACTATCGTCAGTAAACCGACTTTACAGACAACCAATTTTTTTTATACATAAATACGAAAGATTATGTTTCAGTTGCATCAACTTAACCAATTTTCCCAAGATTTTTGCTATCAATTCCGAAAATGCAATAGGTATCAAAATATAAGAGTCCAACCAACCATTCGCCACGCTTCAGTGGACGTTGAGCTTCAAAGTGTGCAACAAGAAACTTGTAACGTCTTTAATTAATCTAATTCTTGGAAATCGAATTAATTTAATTCACTCGTGTACTGACTCGTACTTATCGATAATGGATTGTCTAAGTTGGACCACTGTATTTGGTGTACAACAAGAATGTTGTTTTTGAAACCTTGGTTTTTATATTAAAAAGAATGCTCAGTCGATATTGTAAATTTGTGGTACGTAATAAACAAGATATTGATTTCGACCACAAACAAACAAGCACAAAAAGTAACAGGAAAATGTGATAAAGGTATGTACAGCTTTCAATCTATTCTTCTCGAAATCAATTTGCCAGTGCAAGCATGCAAGCTAAAAAGTAGGCTAATGGTCTTGTAAAAAAGTTCAAAATCGATGCTGTGGAAACTCCCGTCCACTGGTCCGAAGCAAAATTTATCACGCGGCAAGTTGTAAAAGATGCAAAACGAGAGCCAACTTCAACTCCAGCTTCGACGTGCTTCAAAGCTGCAAGTTTCAACTACTTTTAATCTTCGTAGTCTGGAAAATAGAAAAATCTTGTTTCGTTTTCCGTACTTTAAATAGTTACTACGAAAACCAATCTAAATCAAATCGATTTGATGGTACATTTTACGTATCGTAATGCTTATCTCTGAGTTTGGTTTTTGATAGTACGGAGACGTTATCGAGATATTATCACGTCATCAAACTTTACTATATGGACGTGTAACTACGCGAATTCCGATTTATATAGAACGTCTGGATACTGTCGCGAAACTAAACTCAGGGCTCACAAGCTGAACTCTGCGTTTCGCGTCTATGCTGAAAAGGTCATGGGGGGGGGGATCCTAGGGTCTCTCACCCTAGGATCCCCCCCCCCATGACCTTTTCAAACCTTTTCAAACAGCACGGCTCGCTTCGCTCGTCACCCAGTGCGGTAGGGGCATCTTGGAGGGAGAGGGACAGCATGTACCAGCCATGTGCCTGGTCGAAACTAAGAAAACTAACAGCAATAAGGAAAAAAATGTTTTGTTAAAATTTCATTTACGCAGTTCGTAGTAATTTATGACGGTTAACTACCGGTAATATTTTCCAACGACTAGAACCTTTTTCCACTTGCTGATTTCACTAATTAACTTTTGCTCTACAGTTGCTTCTTCGTTACACCGTTTCTTCGTACTATGTAACAACGTACGTCTACAACACGTACGTAATGTATGTAATGTTGACTGTCTTGTTTGTGAAGTATCACGGCTCAAAAATCAAAATCAAAATCAAAAACTCTTTATTTCCATAAATACAATAAATGTACACTTAGAAAAGGTCAAAATAAAAAACTAAACACTGACACGGAAATAAAGTGATATTTTTTGATTTCTGTCGCTTCGGTATGTAGACTAAAGTAAAGAAGCGACGAAGAAACCTTTAGCCTGTTAGTTGTTATTTTTCGAGTTGGAGCAAAACCCGTCCCAAGCTTTTTTGTCCTCTAGATAATCTGATATTTTATAGTAAGCCTTTTTGCACAGCAAGGTTTTGACAATTTGTTTGAATTTATTTACTGATAATTTTTGCAACTCACTAGGAGTTTTGTTGTAGAAGCGTATACATTGCCCTTTAAAAGATACATTTATTTTGTGTAGCCTAGTTGTGGGCACAGCGAGTTTATGTTTAGGCTGCTCTTCAGGACCCCATCATAAACCACGACCACTCTGCCAAGAGTAAAAGAATAAGAAGAAGATACTTCACAAACAAGACAGTCAACATTACATATGATCCTCGTTCCCGGTTGGTTGCCTTGTGGGAGCAGTCGGTCATGCTGGACTGTGTCTATAAAAAAATAAAATGGCTGTAACTTTAACACTGCTAAACTGTCAGTCGTCGTAGTCGACCGTTTGTAGACGATTAGCTACAGAGCCGCGTTAAGACCACGGCTTCATACGGATTTTACTAGGATAAAAGTACAAAAGTAGCTTATATGCTATTCCAAATTAATAACTACATCTCTGCAATATTTTAAAACCGGATAGCAGTTTTTTGAATTGTCTTCGCCCAAAAATCTCAACGACACAAACTTTCGCTTTTATTATATTAGTAGGATAGTGTAGTACTCATATAAACCGTCGAGCTGGTGATTTAATTATTTATTCTGTGTGAATTTTATAAAACAATGTAAGCACTAACTGTGTCTGTACATAGTATTCGCCCTATTTTGTTGTAAACGTAGTTTTTTGCAGGTAATTCTGGGCAATTTCTGTTTACGACTGTTAATTAAGTTTATGTCCTCTAAGAAGGACATAAAAGTGCTTGGCCCGGAACTGGAACCTTATTCTTGATTTATTAATGTCAGCTTTTGTTGGAAGAAAGCTCTAAAATGTCCCGGAAAAAAGTAGATCTTTGAAAATTCCAAGACATTAAAACTTTTAATAATCATTATGAACTGTAAAGTCATTATCAACTTGCTTTTCTTGTGGAGTTTCACATTCTGTACTTTCAAGGAAGTAAAGTAGAAAGTACGTCATTGCGGGCGTTCTAAAATGTGGGACGGAAAACTCTATGGAATTTAATTTCTCACCCGTTTAGCGAGAGAGAAAAGTGTATAAAAATTCATTTGTAATGTGTTATTTTTTTAATTATCTAAAATATCGATGTACTATTAATAAACCAACAAAACTTAACTTACAAACAGTAACTACTAACTAAATCTAGTATGGCACAATCGGCGTCCTTATCGCTGAAAGCGATCTCTTCCAGACAACCTTTGAAATAATAGTTGCAGAGAGGGTTGCGTGGATGACGACGCAGGTATACGTTTTTTAGGTATTGTAATTGATTTTGTATTTTAGTGTCGAGTTTAGTATTTTGCTTTAAGAAAGTATATGTCTTTCTTATCCCAAATAAGCATCTAGACGCAGTTCAAAAAATAATAATTAATTATAATACCTTTTCTTCACAATTTTATACAAAAGTTCTTTGTACTTCACACCCTATCACCGCTTCTCTATAGAAATTATAATAAGGGTCTGTGACGGAACTCTACCTCCATAGTTGTATCCTAAACAAAGTAACCTGTCAAGTGGAAACCGTCTATACCGATCTCGTTACCAATATTGATCGCTTCAATATACCCAATTTCATATTCCGACCCTCCCATAAAGGGTAAGAAAATTAATCATCTTTTATTCATGCAACACAGATTTCACCAACCTTGATCCCTACTAGATGTTTGTAATAGAGTATTTCTGTGTTTTTCGGTTGTATGAGGTCTAAGAGATCGTCTTTAAGAGAACCGTCACGTGACGAGTCAGTAGATAGATAGATAGATAGATAGATAAAATCTTTATTTGCATCTTCAGACACACACATACAGTCTACAGCAATTGTATAGTACACTAATACAAATAAACAGTTATAAAATAGAGTTGACAAATAAAACAAACAATAGCATTAGGTATTAACATCTAAGCAAACTGTCCGTGTGTGCTGCAGTATGTCAAAAAGGCCATGGCTCAGCGTAATATTTTGCTCAAGAAGCAAAAAACACTGATTTTCAGCCGTAACCCAAAGAGAGCAAGCAGAACGAGTTTCAAATGAAATGTGTACCTAGCACTAAATGATTGTGTTTGTGTAGTAAAAATGTAGTCCTTAAAACATTGGCGTTACCTATCTCCTTAGTAAGTGATGTACCTAAATGAGTACAGTGCGAAGCGATAAAAGATGGAAATTTATTTTTGGCAAACGAAGCGCTTAGGAATACCCTCAATTTGTTTTTATAACAAAAACTTTTTAAAATGTATTTTAAATGTGTACTTGGTTTTAGGGGAGGAATATTGTTCCAGCCCTTCGTTGCCGAGTATCTAAAACTTCCTCTGAAGGCTGCGGTCTTGTGATCGTGATATAGTAGTGCAGATCTGATTGAGCGTAACGCCTTTTTATCCGCAGTAGGAATTATCGCCGCGGCGATAATTCCTGCCGCGTGGATTCACGTTACCGAACCGGGTTACGAACCGGGAGATCGCGGAACTAGTGGCCGAGCTCAACATTATTGGCGAAACAAAATCACACAGGCTGCGCTGGCTCGGCCACGTGCTACGAATGGAGGAAGATCGGGCCGCAAAACGGGCTTTTCTTGGAGCGCCGGTTGGCCAACGACCAGTCGGTCGGCCCAGATACAGGTGGAAGGATGAAGTGGAGAAGGACCTTCGCTCACTTCAAATCTTCGAACCGGACTGGACGGAGGCGGCGCAGGACAGAAGCTGGTGGCGATCTATTGTGTCGGAGGCCAAGACCCACTTCGGGGTTGATGCGCCAGGATAGTGAGTGAGTGAGTGGATTCACGTTAATCAACATCATAGTATCAGCACAATGCCCACTGCTGGAGATATGCCAACCCATCGACTCCATGTGATCGTTAGAATGTCGTCGGTTCATGGAGTGGAAGGTCTTCCAACACTCCGTTTCGCGTAGTATCGCGGTCGCCACTCTAGAACCTTTACTCTCTTGTAGTTATCGGCTTTCCGAGCTATATGACTTGCCCAATGACACTGCTGGTTTTTCCGCCTGCGACGCAGGAGGTTGCGGGTTCGATTCCCGTCTCGGGACAAATGTTTGTACGATCTGCAGATATTTGTTCAGGGGTTCTGGATGTTTTTCTATGTATAATAAAAAATATCTATATATGTGGTGTATTGTATTATGTATATCAGTTATCTAGTACCCATAACACAAGCTTGGCTTAGCTTGGGGCTAGATAATGCTATGTGACTTGTCCAGCATTATTTATTTCATAAACTAATTCATAAAAAATATAATTTTTAAGAGCACAGCAGTGGCAGTGATAGAGTCTATCAGTCACCATCAGTCAGTGACTTAGAAGTAACGCTCATAGTGTGACTGGTAAACTTACTTGCTTCTATGCAGCACGTTACAATTTTTGGTCATTTGCATTTTTAATCCAATTTAGCGTAAAAAAGTGACAATGCAAACATCCAAACTATCCATCTATCCTAAATATCAGTAGGTAGTGATTATGAAGTGACACTATGAAACTATATTATATGTAAGAAAATATTCTTATAAATAAATAACTGAACTGAACTGAACTATAGACGACACGTTACGCCCACAATACATAGATAGTAGGTACGTATTGAAGTTAAAAATACTATTCACATGAACAAAATTAAACATTTTAAAAACCCCCCGACAGATTTTCATGAAACATTGCTAAGAACACTCGGGATAAAACTATCTATGACACAAAAAAAACTAAACGAAAATCGGTTCATCCGTTTGGAAGCTACGATACCACAGACAGATACACAGACAGACACGTTGAACTTATAACACCCCTCTCTTTTTGCGTCGGGGGTTAAAAAGATGTAAAAACAGCTGCTATTTTGTGTTTCGGTCTTTGTTTTGTGTGAAAATTTCAGCATAAACCATAAACCAACAAACCCCATCTCCCCTTCTCTTTATAATCTATCAGAACTGATAGGCAGGCCTGATTGAAACACGTAAACCTACTCCGTGTTTGTTATGGCCTGTTTCACTTTTGGGCATTTTGTTTTATGTGCATTGTCAAATACCTAGGTGGTCCTTCAGTGTTGAAATACTGTGATATTCGAAATGAATGAAAAACAATAAATATTTTTAGCCTAGTTTTTTGTGTGAATAAATTTGCATTTAACGCAAAGTTGGTCTAACTATCCCAAACTAAGAAATCTAAGAACTATCCCAAAAATACTACTAATATATGTACATATACCTATACATATAATAGTACTGAGGGAAGGTTGCGGCTTCAAGTTCCGTAAAAGTCAATTTTTTTTGGATATTATTTTGATATCTTAGAAATTACTCCGCCCCTTCCATTCCTATAGCTCATCCTTCACGATACATGCCATACAGCTGTAGAATGCCTTACCCACTCATATTAGACATGTATTCAAAATCTCTCTGAATTCAAAAATATGGTCTATGAACATTTCCTCGGCTTAACATCAAACTGTTAACATCAAAAGCAATTTTATATGTTTACTATATTTATTTATGTTATGTATAGTATTTTATATATTCAGATATTTATATAGCTTAGATTCTTTCTTCCTAAAAATCATTTCTGATTTCACGCCACCGTATATACTTTTTCGAGCACTTCTTGCCCATCCTAAGGTTGCCTGGAAGAGATCGCTCTTAGCGATAAGGCCGCCCATTGTACATCATCTGTATTTGATTTTTGTTTTCTGTTATTTTTGATTTCTTTGTGTGCAATAAAGAATATTTGTATTGTATTGTACTCCGAGTGCGAAGGTTTTACGCACTATAATAACAAAAACCTTATCCCCATCTGCCCTTCACTTTACAATCGATCAGAACTGATGGGCGGGCCTGATTGAAACACGTTTACCCCATGTCTGTTGAAGCCTATTAAACTCGACAGTGAAACTCATTCCCACTTTCAAGGCCGAACAGGGTTTGTTGTCTTAATTGAATCAGCTGCATCAGCAACATCCGTCCAGTGCTGAAAATGCCTTCCCAAAATAAAAATAAAAAACTCTTTATTTCCATATATACAATAAATGTACACTTAGAAAAGGTCGAATTATAAAACTAAACACTGACACGGAAATAAAAGGAAATTTTTGATTTCTGTCGCTTCGGTATGTAGATTAAAGTAAAGAAGCGACGAAGAAACATTTAGCCTGTTATTTGTTATTATTCGAGTTGGAGCAAAACCCGTCCCAAGCTTTTTTATCCTCTAGATAATCTGATATTTTATAGTAAGCCTTTTGCACAGCAAGGTTTTGACAATTTGTTTGAATTTATTATCTGATAATTTTACAACTCACTAAGAGTTTTGTTGTAGAAGCGTATACATTTCCCTTTAAAAGATATATTAATTTTGTGTAGCCTAGTTGTGGGCACAGCGAGTTTATGTTTGTTTCTGGTATTCAAATTATCTTTATCGCTATTTTTAGGGAACTGACTTATATTTTTATGAGTGTACAACAAGTTTTCATAAATATATTGACATGGTACTGTCATTATGTTTATTTCTTTGAATTTATCACACAGGGATTCTCTGGGACCCATATTATAGATTGCACGAACAGCCCTCTTCTGCAGCACAAATACGGTGTTAATATCTGCAGCGTTCCCCCACAGCAGTATACCATAAGACATAATACTATGGAAGTAGCTGAAATAAACAAGTCTAGATGTATCCACGTCTGTAAGATGACGGATTTTTTTGACTGCATACGCTGCAGAACTAAGTCTCTTCGATAGCTTATCTATTTGTGGGCCCCATATACATTGCCCTTTAAAAGATATTAATTTAGTGTAGCCTAGTCGTGGGCACAGAGAGTTTATGTTTATTTCTGGTATTAAAATTATGTTTATCACTATTAAACGAGGGGGGTCTTATCATAATCACCACCCGTGGCAAGCGGATTGACGATCGCAGTGGAGGTACTGAATATATCACAGAATGAAGCTGTTGGTTCCTCTGGTCGGTTCCCTTGGTCGGATCTTACGACATCCACGAGCTGAGTTGGAGTTGGTCGTGGTCGTCGGTTCTCACGCTCCGACCGTTACGGGCAATTGAATCAGCAATAAGCCTTCATTTTTAAATTAAAAATCATAGATTCATAGAGGTGTATTTTTTCGATGTTGTCGGTTATGAATTGTTTTATTTTTTATCTATGCTTCACACTCATACCAATTATGAGTAATTCAAAGCGCCTAATGGCTATAAACAAAGTTTATGAACTTAAGTAGGGTCCGATTCTAAGTAGTTGAGTCATAAAAAGCGTCAATAAATAAAAAGTGCCAAATGGCGAGCGGCGCGCGCGCCGCAAACAACGCGAGACTTTTGTCGCATCTGTCGCAAGCGGATGTACTGGTTATAGCGATACAACGAACATTTATTGAGGTTATAGCGATAAAGTTTATGTAATAAGCACTAGGGATGAAACAAAAACTGAAGAGTTAAGAATTTTGTAAAAAAAAAAACTAAAAATACAAAAGTAAATATTTCAGGGACCCCTACTTTCGTGGATGTATTATCCGCTAGATGATTTTTTATCGTCACCTTGACTATACTAATGAATTCACTGAGACCTGTTTTATTAAAATCCTTAATGGATGTTTGTTATCTCTTAACGCAATTACGTATACCTATAAAAGCATTACAAACATTATTGATTTAGACCTGAATTAACTTCTAGCCTACATTTATGTATACTAGGTATTTTTATGTATAGTAAAAACATATATCTATGTTATGTATTGTATTATGTATATCAATCTCTGCTTAGCTTGGGGCTAGATGATGCTCTATTTTCCAACACTATTTATTTTAATCCTGAAAAAACGCGATAGAAGCTAGCACAAACATACATTCTTACCATTCCTCTCGGCTTTTACCCTGTCGTAAAGTGTCGTACGTGTAGGCCATTAAATATACCTAGGAACCTATTGCTTTATCCCACAAGACCTCACAAATATGACATTATTTCTTCAAATGGTATAAATGGCATAAAGATGTACAATTGACTTGAATGCTTTTAGGGAACAATCGGCCTCGGATTACCCTCCCCCATCTCCCCTCTTAGAGACGTTAATGTCACGTATTTACGCGGCTTTGAGGGGATTAGCCTTTATTATGTGTAGGCTTTATTTTCTTTCAAAGCACACAATACCTATCTTAAGGCTAACTTAATTCACAACTATGAAATTGAAATCAAATCCACGATTATGGAAATACTTATCTAAATAAGATTGTAAATTTCGGTTTAAAGAATCTTTATTTTCTCAAAGAACATAGATACAGTTCACTTATATGAGAAAAACAAAACTTTTACTTATTGACGTCGTGAACGTTAGTGAACGAAAGTCTTCGTTTCAGGTCTGGCCAAAATGGCGTTTTTGTCAGTATGTCCGTACTCCTCTACAGGTCGTATTTTACAACCGATCGGTATGAAACTTTGTGTACAGATTCTATGATTTTATAGAATTTTATTGTCGTCGGGATTTTTTGATTAAAGGCGTACTTCTTCCACAATAAGGCAAAAAGGCGGATTTGGAATATCTCCGCTCTAAGAGATCTGATTTTGATGATTGTATTTTTAATTGAAAGGTGATAACTTTAAACTGTTCTTATAAAAATTTGGTAACGATCAGATGAGGATATTCGGCATGACGAGCAGAATAGCTCCGCAAAATGCTGTAATATGCAAGAGAGCATTTACAGTACAGCGCCACCTATTAGAACATCTTTATAACACTTCGAGAGTTATATGAAATAGCGCGGCCGCATACACCGTCGTCACAATACATAAATATAGTCGTCGTCGGTTAAATAATAACAACAACTTTGCGCTGATGGATCAACGCCATCTATTGATACCTGATTATACAGAATTTCGAGCTTTGCTGAGAAACGTAACTTAGGTAGGTACTTTGTATGGACAATTGGTCTAATGGTTGATGTGTTTGTGCAACATTTTGTTCAAAAAATCCGACAACAATCGTATCGCAAGTGAAGTGATCTGTAATACCTACCTACCTTTCCAAGTGCACCTTACCTACCTACCCTACCCACAAACAAGATTTAATCAGTTCTGGAGAAACAGACGCCTATTCTTGCACGGTGTGCATTATTTCAACCCACATACGGAAATCATTTCATTAGTTTTGAGCTAGGTAGGTATATAATTATACCTACTAAACAATTACCCTTACCTACTTACCTACCTACCACCTAAAGTTGGTAAGTTGCACAATGCACACCACACTAGCGTAAACCAATATTTAGGTACCTACCTGTATCTATACCTACCTGGGTATCTACTTAGGTAGGTAAAGTTTAAATACACTACCTACCTACCCATAGGATTTTTCTTACAACTTGTCAAAAAGTAAGCCCCACCGATAATTACATATAAATTAGGTAGGTACCTACTTACCTATAATACTTATGACAAGATTAGCACCATTATAGGAAGGCTGGTGCCTACCTATGCTGGTGCTTATAAGGGTAACTATTTCGACTATTTTCAAAATATACCTACCGAACCTACCTACCAAAATATCCCGTTTTAAATTACTTTAGTACATTCATAAGTTCGCGACGTCTACTGTTCGTAGAACTACTAGTATTTAAGTATCTACTTTAAGTACGAGTGTGCTTACCTACCTAATAACATAATGTACAAACGAATTGTTAAAAAAGTAAAGAGAAAAAATCAGGAATAAAACCTATTTGGTATTTGTCCCTGCACATAGAAAACCCACTATCCACCATTTTCATAGACCTAGGGTACCTACTTAAATTTCATAATCTAATAACCCCTCCGGTTGATTTTGCTGGGGTAGTAAGTAGCCTATGTTCTTGTGCAAGATTCAATCTATGCCCATGTATTTCATTATGTTCACCCGTTTAGAAGCGAAAATCAAGATCCTCATCATCTGCCCATAATAGCCTTCTGCTCCTCTCCCTGGAGAGACGCCCCCCCGCCCCTAATGAGCGCCATGGCGCCCTGTTTTCAGCTTTTCGCATACACCAGCAGGTCTTTCGCGGGACAACGACCTATGAAAGGTTCATTTAAAGTATTTCAACACTAAAGGGCCACCTAGGTATGCGGGCAAGCTAAGCAGATTTTGTGTTATAGTTAGACCAACTTTGAGGCAAAAATTGTACACAATAATTAGAAATATTTAATCCAATTTTTTCAGCAAGTTTGAACGTCACAGTAACACTATAAGACCACCTAGGTTTGGTGGGCATGGACATTTGCCAATGCCCAAAATTGAAACCAGCTTCAACAAACACGGAATATTTCATTATGTTCACCCGTTTAGTAGCAAAAATCATCATCATCGACCCTTAATAGTCTTCTACTCCCATCCCTGAGAGAGACCCCCCCCCCCCCCAAGCGCCCTGTTTTCAGCTGCCCGTATCTACCAACGGTCTTTCGCAGGTCGTCGTCCCGCGAAAGACTGCTGGCAGACTTGGCAAACGTAGTGTAGGACGCCCTCCGCGCAGGTTGGGGGCGTCCTACACTACGTTGTCCGTGCATCGCGATCTCCACTCAATAACAGGTTTACCCCAGCTGTTGTCAGTTCTGCGGGAGATAATGTCTTTTCAGCTTGGTTATTCTTAGAGCTTGCTATTTCGATGACTTTTTAGGTAGAAGTTAGTAGATACCAGAAAAACACGAATTATCGGATTGAGAATCTAGATTATTCTAGATAAACTTCATCAGAGTATTGGGAAAAAGCGATTAAAGCGTCTGAGATATTTACATTGGAATCTATTCTACTTTATCAGTTTCATTTGAGAGAGTGGGTCTTATCTTCTATTCGATATTCAACTAGACTTTATTTATGTGCATGAAATCAGACTGTTTAGTACAGAACTAAATTGGTTCCATTCTTGGGTGAAACAACATTTTTTTTTGCCTTGATCCAAAAAAGTAATTATTCCCATCTGTCTCCCTGCTCTGTCCCTCTTGGCGGACAAATGGGAAAAAAAAGTTCGATGTGTCACCCTTTTTGCCATGGTGGGACATAATGGGGTGTTTTAAGTTTAACATGTGTATATTATGTGTATCATGTGTGCCTGTTTGTAGCAACGAAACTACTCAACGGATAAACCAATTAGGTATTTTTTCTACATTGAAACATGAAAATACTTACTTGAATACTGTAACTAGCTTGAGAGCAATATTTGATAAATTAGAAAAAAATTGATGCAGACGTTGTAACTTTCATTATCATCATCATCATCATCATCAGCCTATGTTAGTCGCTGGACATGCCTCCTCTAGTGAGCGTCATAGCGCTCTGTCTTCAGCTTGCCGCCCTAGCATCTGCCTGTAGTCTTTCGATGGTCATCATCCCACCTGGCACCAGGGCTTGTAACTTTGTGATCGTCGAAAGTAAAGTGAAGAAAAATTAACTTGTGTTTCTATTCTGACGAAACAAAGAAAAGACTGTCAGTTGAGACCACTAGTAGAGTGCGATTTCAAGTGAGTACTATACGATAAACTCAATTACGTTCCACACTCAACAAAAGCACTTAACTCGAAGCATTAAAGTTCAATCCATTTAAAGTAGAATGATTAACGGCAGCTTTTTGGAACTATCGACTCCGAAGATCAATTTGGAGAAACGAAACGCCTTCGCTATTGAATCTTGGTTCATTTGTTTTGAAAAGGTTGAAAGGACTGGACGGTGCGGAAAAGGGGTCAGTTAGCGTTCATTGAAAAAGTTTTGAGTTTTCTAACACAGTTAAGGTACTGTAAACACAGTTGGATTGTTTGGATGGGGAACGCTAATATCGTAAATTGGGCATAATAGTCGTGATGTTAATCTTTATTTGAAATGCTCAGGGGGACCTATTCTGCAAAACGATTGCGATATATTCAGAACGATTGGCAATAATTATTCGGGTTATCCTTACCTACTTTTCTGTATGAAGTATGGTTACGACATCTACAGTTAGAGTAATATCGTTAGTTTGTTCGATGGGTTGGTAGATAAGGGTAGGTGGACGAAATTGCCCGCCCTTGTTATTGTTTCATTTTGTATGTAAGTAAGTACATGATTTGTTATGGGATGTTCATGTATGTATTTTCAAAACTTTTAACGTTCTTCTTTGTCTTGGCCTTTGTCGACCAGACATAAGTTTAATTTTTTTTATGATTTTCCGAGCCTGATTATACCACAAGATCTAAATGATACGTTACCACTGATTGGGCCACGTATATGGTCTCCAATCCCAAGTAGAAAATACTTTTGTATCATTACTTATTGATTTCGACTAAGCAATAACTTGCAATGCTCTCGCGATGAAAACGATAGAAACATTATCTTATCCAAGTTGCTTATTCAGTCCTTGAAATAAGTTAAGCGTCTCGAAACTTAGCGAAACTTCGCAATAAAATAACGTAGATAGAGTTGAAAACTTATTGGACAAGATCCAGCTTAACAAAAACGCTTACATAGTTGCAATCGCACTAATTTCTGGACACAGATCAAACGTTTGAATGAAATAGTTGAGATTCCCCGATTCTGTAATAATGGAATTCCTTGGAGCCCCATTCGGTAGGTGGTTGGCATAGTGCCACTCTGTATGTTCGCTGCAGAGGGAATTAAATGGCATAGGTACTTGGAAGTGATCTAGCTTTTATAAAAAAAAGCTCCTGTGATCAGTTGACGATTTACTACCCGACGAGGCGGGTTATATTTTTCCAGCTTTTCTATTAAGTTACCTGATACTCTTCATAACCCCAAGTATCCAACGGCTCAGTTGGAAGATCGGCGTTGGTTGTACGCAAATATAACCAACTCATGCTGCGACAGGGACCGTTTTATAACTCAAACAAACTGTCTATGTTCTGTTGTTTTCTTTTAAATTGTATATATGTGTTTCAGACAAATAATCGTTTTTATTATCTATTATTATCTATTACCATACGACTAGAGCGATTTTCATAAATGGGGTATGTGTAAAATACTTGTCTGGACTCCTATAGTGGTTCATAGCTAATATACATTTAGCAGACCCTTGCTCACTAATTTTTAATGTTTTAAAGTAAAAGCGGGGAGATTGGGTCGGTTTTTTTATAATTTTCAATTTATTCCGTGTAAGTTAAACATTTTGTAGTAATAGTTTTTATAAATATATGTGGAAACTTGTAATTAGCCCTCAGTATCATATCATGCATGCATCATGCATGATATGATACTGCAGCAAAGACGTTATTGTAAAAACATAGCTGTAAGTTTTCCTAAAATTCGTAAAATAAAATAAAATTAGGTACTTGAAATGACTTAAATATCGGATCGAAGAATCAACGACATTGTAAAGCGGACGCAGTGAGTCGAAGGATGGAGATGGTTCACGACCGCCATTTGTTGTTTCGTAAGAGAGGCCTGTTTCCGCCTGTGGAAGTATGTGGGCTTATTTGAGGATGACCTAAATATTTGCTCAGGTGTTTTTAGTATTTCCAAATAAACTGACTAAACCTGTTCATATGTAAAACTATAAAAGAACCGGAACTGGCTTTTGAATACGAATTCAATAAAAACGGACGTATCCTCGCAAAGCTTGAATGCCTTCGCTCGGTCAATGGACTGAACGTGTAAAAAGAAATATCCAAAAGCTTTTTTGTCATTTTCCCATTTAAATCAGGGACTTTATTATTATTGGACTGGACTATATTTAAATCGTTTATTATTACAAGTCACATTGTTGCCAGTCAGTGCTGTGTATCAGGCGCTGCCTTTGGTGAATCAATGGTTTGGATTCTGAAACAGTTAAGATTATTATTTTTCTTATTATGATTTTTTTTCTGCCCAATTCTTCCCGCGGGTGTCGTATGAGGTTAAGGGACTAAGGGATATCAACCGGGGGAGGGCAGCAGCGCCCCCTGCAGAACAATTCTACGACCATACTGCGATATCCAACCCGAGTGCCCAGCGTGGGGATTATGGACATTACCCCCCATGGGATAAAAGCCAATAAGGCGCTTATCTTTGGGAGGCCTGTGTCCAGCAGTGGACCAATATAGGCTGTTGAGGTGAGGTGAGGAGTATCGCCGCACACAGAAAGACTGAAAATGTTATATATCAAAAGGACGATTTTCCTTTGTTTTAGGTAAGTACCCTAGGATGGATTAGGTTATTTTTTTTTATTAGCTGTGATACTTTTGTTATACTTTTTCGGTTTTTGTCTCCTGTGTACCTAGTACTTTCTAAATAATGGCACCAACTTATATTGATCAAGTGAATGTGGCTAATTTTGAACAGGTGCACTCTACGATTTTCGTGATGAAGATACAAAGGTGGCTTGTATATATTACAAGCCGTTAGTGCATGCAAAGCTAATTTAGGTGTTGAAGTTTCATAACAGGTGCCACTCATGGTATTCTACACATAGGAATTAGTTCTACACGAAGCCAATTACGACATAATACAAAACACGAAAACAACTTAGACCTTTTATAGGAGAGGCCTATGTCCAGCCGTGGGCATCGTTCGGCTGATATGATGATGATGAGACTCTCTCAAGATTACTTATAATTTTGTCAACATGTCGCACGGGATCAGTAACCCCAGACAAAATCAGGATTTAGATTGAATCGATTTCCAAAGGCTTAATTCACAGAATACAAAACATTAGGTATTCCATTAAATAAAAGTTTTTTGTTCTAATTGAAGTATAAAATACAGATAATATATCGAAAACACCACGAGTGGCTTTAGATAAGTTTATATTTTATTTCATCATTCATCAGTCTCTAGAAAAAGAAATGGTGAGATATTTATTTATAACTACAATTTTGACAGCTGAAACAAGACACTTATAGGAAAAGTACATGCATAATGTTGTTATACAAAGGCCCTAACTGAGCATCATGCTGGCTAAGCTCCCGTAAGAGACCTAGCCAGCGCTGGTCTTCCGTCAGAACCTCAGAATCCGTATAGATTAAGTCACGAACGAACCTAGACTCAACATGGCATACGCAATGGGTTAAGTTTTCCGCGCACCGTTTCACATTTGACCATACTGTCGATGGCGCGGCGCAATGCGGATGCTGGGAAGAGCTGTTTTAAACTCGGCTTAAAGCCAGCGATTCCTCCATTTGAAGGATTTTTAACTAGGTATAGTGGTTGGAATGTGACTTGAAAAGTAGGAAAAGCGGGCTACAAGCTTTCTACTGAAAAATTGCCTATAATGGGTCTTGACCATGCCATCCCGATATATTGCTGGGTACTTTAGTTTAAAAGTAGTTAATGTCCTTCTTCGGAATATAGTTTTGAGGCATGAATAGCTTACCATAGATAGAATTACTTTCCTATTTATAATTATTAAAATCGAAGAAAAAGGAATGGATATGGTAAAGCAAGATTATATTCATGTATATAATGTACATAACCAATACTTGGGTAAAACCATCAAAAACCCATACTATCGAGTAAAACAAGAAGTAAAAAAAAAGGTAGCACTCCGGGAGTGCCGGCAGAAGTGAAAACTTACATCTTACGATCTTACGCTTTTTCGATCAGCATCACGTGACCCTGACGCGAGTTTGAAAGTTTTTACCCATACAAAAAAAGTGCTCAGCGCCGCTAAAGAAGTTTTCACTTCAAAAAGTAACGTCCATAACAGAAAGTGCACATTGCAACTTAAAAATTTGTATAACATTAATTAAACTAAAACCATTTCAGTTAATGCGTTCAGAACTAGCTTCAATTACATAATGCGATCTAGACCCAGTACACAACTTATAATACTATTCTAAACTTCTGAACCTTAACAAGTTTGAAAATAAACTTTTTATAATGTAGTGTTTGGTATTCAGCCCACACGCGGTGTACCTTGCTGAACTTTCGATGTTATCTTGTCTCGAGCATAAATATTAAAATTTATAGCTGAGCGAAGTTTGCGGAGAAAATTCTGGAGAGTACGTTTTCGTCGATCTTGTAAACTGACTAACTTTCAGTCACCATCCAAGGTTATTGAGTTATTGTCAGGGGACGGTACTCTTAAAGAAGAAATCGAAGTTTCCGATTCGTTTTCGTGAAACGCAAATCTTATTCGAGCGACATAAGTGTTGGTGACACGACAACGAAAACGAAACTTCGATTTTCCTTTTCCGAATAGGCTCTTATAAATAAATAAATAAATAAATAATGCTGGACAATTCACACAGCATTATCTAGCCCCAAGGTAAGCAGAGCTTGTGTTATGGGTACTAGATAACTGATATACTTAACACAATGCACTAAATAGATAGATATTTTTTATTATACATAGTAAACATGCAGAACGCCCTGGACAAATGTCTGCAGATTGTACAAACATTTGTCCCGAGGCGGGAATCGAACCCGCAACCTCCTGCGTCGCAGGCAGACCTTCGCCCGCTACGCCACAGGGTCGTCAAATGTTTGTTTATGTCTTATGTTACCAATAAGCCAAGCTCCTGCATTATCCTGCTTGCTTATTTTGGATCTAGATTTTAAGATGCTGTGTAAAAATGTTAAGCATGATTTATTTTTTAAGTCATCGTTTAAATCCAAGTCTATGGGCATTTCCTGAGTCACAGAAAAAACTATTGCGAAATATTGCGACGCAGGAGGTTGCGGGTTCGATTCCCGCCTCGGGACAAATATTTGTACGATCTGCAGATATTTGTTCAGGGTGTTCTGGTCGTTTTCTATATATAATTAAAAATATCTATCCATGTACTCGTATATTATTATGTATATCAGTTATCTAGTACCCATAACACAAGCTCTGCTTACCTTGGGGCTAGATAATGCTGTGTGAATTGTCCAGCATTATTTATTTATTATTATTTATTATTTGTGAAAAACTTCAACAAGTTTTCACTCGCTCCGGTCATATTCAAATCACAGGATCCTACGCCAATCGGTTGAGTCGTCTTTTTATTTGGGTTTTAGGGTATTCGCATTGAGGTTTTTCACCCAGAAACGGTTTGCGAATTTAATTGAAATCAAGTAAAGGGAATGGGATAACATTTCGAATACGATAGATTAGCTGAATTTATACATCCAATTTGCACTTCCCGGAATCAGCACGATTGTTTCAGAGGAGATTGGATTGCATTTTCAAATTGGATCCCCCACTTATTTGTGTATTTACTAGGAGAGCAGGTACTTAGAGTCACGTAATTTTCATTAAATTAAGGGTTTACAATTGAAACAATTGAGCTAACTGCCGACTGTTGCAAACAGTCTACAGATAGCTCAACTGATCCATATCAACACCAGTCGGAAGCGTCCCCAAGACGCTGGCTGCATTGCCACGCTGTATGGCATTCCTACGTTTTTAATCGAAACACTCCCCCGATTCTATGAATTTTTTTGATATTGCAGAGTATAAACCAACAAATCTCACTGACTTTTAGAATAAGTTTCAATCCCTATAGAGCCAAACAAACAGACGGATTCAGACTCGATATTACTTCCTCGAATGAGTGGCCTAGCTGATTGTGTACACGTGTTAGATCCCAATAAAGTTTATTGAGGTTCCGAAGTTCTGGCTTTTAACGGTTTTACAGCTTGATTTGAAACTTGATTGCAATCGTTTTAAACAGTTGGTCAAGAGAACTTTCGTTATCTTCTTAATGATTTATTGTTTGAGGGGAGTGAGAATTTGTCAGAATTTACAGAAAATTCTACTTTATCGCGGACTAGTTTCTGCCCGCACTTGTAATTTCTATAGTTTTCCTTCTATCCAATGGGTACTTATTTACGGGATAAAAATTAGCAATAGTTTTATTTCTGGCCTATTATTAATGTGAAGTCAAATAGTCAGTGTTGGAACGTTTTTGTTTTCTTTTAAAGAGTCTACGTACTAAAGACGGCGGGCCATCAACAAGTTAAAAAAAATTTTAGGCTACATTCAATATTCCTGCACTGAAATATCGCACCAACCGGGCGGTGTCGCCGACATCGACTGGAATTAGTAAATATTAATGAGGGGTAAAAATACTCGTAATAGAAGGTACCTTCTAAACACATTAAATTCGAGATTCGTGTTTGACTATAGGAAGAGATGTTCGATTTAAAACTATCTCCTCAACATTTTCAGGGTCCAAAGCCACGGCAAAACCACTTCGCAAATGTCAGCGGCCTACTGCGTGCTCTGAATTTGTAGTAGGCACACAAACTAGCCGTTTCAGACTCTACCAACAACGTAATAAGATTGAAAGTTTGTATAGAAAGGGTTGCTTATTGAATTTCGCGGTCTATTTGAGCTGACAAAATTACATATTTTGTGTTACTTTCAATATGACATAGCCAGGTCAGGATATGTGCACGTATTGCACGTTTGTCTGGGTAAATACCAAATATTTTTGCGATTAGTTCCAAATGTTTTCGTGACTGCTTTCTTTTATTTCTGCTTCGTATTGTGAAATATGAATGAAAACGGTCATATTTCGCGTGCGAATATATAGGGCTGTTGGAGGTTGTAAATACAAGGCTTACACCCGTCACCCTATACCTAGTAGACACCGATAAGCTTCTTTATGCCCTCTATAAAAATGTAAGCCATATTAGAAGTCTTTTGACACTTCATTTCAATTATCTGCTCTAAACTTTTTCTAAATTATATTGTTATCTATTATCTAATAAATCTTTAGTATGGATGGCCTTTATGACACTTTCAGCCCCTTTATTAGTTTCAATAATAAATTAAATTTATAAGCTAAAGGACCGCTGCAGCAAAATATTGCGGTCATTAAACTTAAGCCTGATCGAAACTACAGACGCGACTTATGACCGCGACAGTAGGTTTTGCGATATAGGTACCGAATCGCCAATATATTTGTTTACGTCGTGCTCTCTTTCTCACTACTTGGGATGAGAACATAGTCACGACTTTTTTGTGTTTCTCAATTTATTTTTATCAAACTTATCAAATGAGTTTAAAAGTTGGCAAAGTAAGATTATTTAGACCACAACGGTTGGTAACTTTTTTTCGAACTATTAAGACAAGCATTTTAATTTGTAAGACTGTGTGAACATTGTTAATACCTACGAGTACGTAAATATTTTATCCACTAAGCCTAGCATCTGCAAGTTGTCTAGTCAACTTGTTTCAGTTCAGTGAATAAACTACGTCCGAAAGTCGTGTCTCAAAATTGCTTTAAGTTTTACGCCTTTGGTAATTTATTATTGTAATATATCACTTGTTATAGTCTCTAATGCTTCTTATATTGATTGGGTTATTTGTCTTGTTGCAGGTAAGGAAAGTTTAAGTCGGCACCTAATTACAAATTCGTTTTTGGGTAAGCTTGTTTGGTTTTCATAGAAATTGTTTTACAAAATCA
Source organism: Eupithecia subfuscata (assembly GCA_963564075.1). Classification (NCBI taxonomy): domain Eukaryota; kingdom Metazoa; phylum Arthropoda; class Insecta; order Lepidoptera; family Geometridae; genus Eupithecia; species Eupithecia subfuscata. The sequence continues at coordinate 5,016,055 of OY751105.1, forward strand.
AATTATCTTTATATAATGGTTTTTTGAAAATTCTAAAAAAAAACGTTTTTAAGTAGGTAAATAATAAATGAATAAAGTTTTTTTATATTAATTAAATTCGCAGGTAAAAGTTACTTCAAACTGTGCCACTAAAAATAACATTATAGGCAATAAGAATATTCCCATCACCTGCACCATTTTACGAAGAAATTTATAAATTTACTTTCCGATAAGTTTTCATGATCACTTCTGCTGAAGTTTCAAACTTTTACGGATATCATAAACTAGAAAAGTTGGGGATGCTTTCTGGAACCATTATTTAACTTGGCTTGCTCGAAGATAGAAATTGATTTCAGAGACTTCAGTAAGTATAAGTCAATGTTGCTACTCGATCAATTTTGTTTAGGTCGTACAAAACACAGGCATAATACTAGTTGCGCCTGTACAAAAGGCGTTTTGTTTTTCAAATACCAATGAATCGCGTTCATGATCTTTTTTATTATTAACGTTTCTTTGCTGAATAGGTGTTGAAACAAATCTAAGTTACATGTGTGCTAAGTTGTCGACGAATTATGTTGAAGACGAATTATGGGTAGTCGTGGATACTGCCGTCAATTCTAGGCTGTAATTCCGAGTACCTACATCTAGTCGCTGCGTGACCACGGTCGCTGTAACGCGGTAGAAACAAAAGGTACGCGATAAATAGGGTTATTCCAGTTTTCCCCCTTGACAAATCCCCCTTAAGGGGGAAAACTGGAATTCATTTTTTTCGCGTTCCAGTTTTCTACCCGATAAAACCATTAAATACGCTATTCGTGGCGTCTTTTGGAGTTAGCAGTGGATGTATACGATCTGATGATGATGATAGACCTTCTGTATCTAATCTTCCACTGACTGTCCCACGAAAATCTTCATAATTCATAATTCTTTATTGCACTAAATTGGTACAAGTATAACATTTTACAGGAAAAATCATGGCAAAGGCGAGCTTAACCCTATAAAGAGTTCTCTTCCAGCAAACCTTATTGGGAGAGAGAGACAGAACCTTCAGAGACCTTTAAACTTCGGACATGTTTTAACAATATTTTCATGGGTCTAATTATCGTTAACTTTTATACACAGTCTCCGGAAAAGCAAAACCCGTTGTTTTTTACTGACTTCCTTTTTCGACACGAAAACGTTTTAAAAACAATGTTTTACAAAATTCTTTTTAAAATTCAATCTGTTACCTAGTTTTTGTTTCTGACTTTGATTACGTAGAGCAAATGAGATCTACCCTCTCGTCTTGTCTTGCTTTTAAGTATGATGAGACGTAGTTTATATTTTAATTTTAAGTAGTTCAAGTAGAAAATAATCTAGTACTTTAATATAAATAAATTGGCAGATATCAACAATAAAATCAACTTTAAACAATGGCAGAAGCCTTTATTCACAAAGAAAATTACACTTATTCACAATTGAAACAACAGAGCTAACTGCAGACTGTTCCAAACAATCTACAGGTAGCTCAACTGATCCATAACAATACCAGTCGGAAGCGTCCCCAAGACGCTGGCTGCATTGCCACGCTGTATGACAATGCTGATGCGCTGTGCCAGATACCCACCAGCTCTCCGGTCACGCGTCGCTTCGACCAGACGCTCAGATAATTATTTTAAAACTTGAAGAGCCTCGGCACCCCACGGACCTACCGGTCTCTACTGCAAGGGTTCAAATGTGTAGGCTCTGTCGAGATCTGCATATTTGCGCCTCTTGAGATCTTCGGCCAAATCTGCCGCCGCACCCGCCCTCACGGATGTCCTCGGAAGATGGGAAGACGTAAGTGTGTCGACGCATGTTGCGTCCCACACAATGGGCCTCCCCAACTCTCATGGGACTAGTGTCATACCGTCGGGCCTCTTACTTTCAACCAAAACTACATGTAAGGGAAAAGGGTCTTTGCCCAACCGTGGAACGATACAAGCTAAAAAAAATAAAAAAATGATGTAAGATAATTTCATTTTTACCAAATTTTCATCGAATAGTATTTAAACTTTCTTTCATCTCAAGCCGAAGTTTAAAAAACCTAATCGAGTAAAAACGCCTTTGTTAACGTATTATTTTGGAGATAAACCATTTACGTGAACATCAAAAGTTAGATCCTCTTCAGAACACAATTTGGTTGTTGGAACTCATCAGGCATGTCTTGTACTTTGTTTGTTTCAAAATGAACCCGAGTTATTTCACTTACTTCGACAAACATGAAGGAGAAGCGGTAGCGACAGCAAATAAAGATTTTCGAAGCAACTTTATAAAATACGTGTATTCAGTTCTAGAATTCTAGTTATTTTATGTCAACAAAGACATTTAGGTATGAAAACTTAACAAAAACTATACAATAACACTAACAGAAATGAAAAAGGTAATCGCTAAACACAGAAATATAATGTAACTTCAAGAACCCATAATTACACACGCACAGCGAAAAATACAAAACAAAACAGTTCGGAAACCGACGAGAGACCAATTGAATGATAAATGAAAGCTCTCAAAGCAAAATTTTCTTCAAATTCAATGTCATAAAATTTATTTTGTTATATTTAGTAACCCTTTCGTTTACAAAAAATATATAGGATTCTAGAACCAAGTATTATAACTTACCTTTCTTTATGCTATTCTAATACTACTAGATAAGAATAAGTGCAATAAATGTATATAAATGTTTATATCTTTACAGAACTAAAACCCATAATATTATGATAAAACAATAATTAATAATAATTCAATAATAATTTAAGTAGGATGAATTTAAGGAGGTAGGTAGGTAATTTAATTAGGTTATTTTATATTACATAAGTCTGTTGTTCACATTCTCTAAATTCTAAGTAGGATCAATTTAAGGAGGTAGGTAGGTAATTTAATTAGGTTATTTTATATTACTTATGTCTATTGATTACCTTCTCTAATTTTAAGTAGGATCAATTTGTGGGAGGGCGGGCGGTACACACGGATTACATTTTGTAGGATCTTCAGATAAGGTTTTGCGCGGAATTGTTACTAAATATTGTTTTATCATAATATTATACAATGGATTTCCGCGAAGTAACGCCTGAATCTATTATTTATAGAACTAAAACCCAGTTAGGCCATTACAATCTAGAATTAAATTGTAGGTATGTAAGTACCGTTAAATATCAAAGAACCTCTCACCCACGTCAAACTGGAGCTGTACGTACTTTGCTTGTATCAGGCAGACACTCGAGTATAATATAGGCTTACAACCACCTGAATGTCGCTGTGTAATATGGAAATGTGGCGAGTATATACTCTAATATTAGCAGCAAGTAATGACTTGGACAGTTTCGCAGGGCAAAGTTCCAGCCAAAATTAGTTGAAATTACATTCCCGTGTGCGAACAAAAATTCACCCCTAGGGTCGCGCAGTTTTGAACACCCGTGTTTTATTGTTTAACTTCACACTTTTATTTATTTTTATGTGTACAATTTGTTGGTTAACGCTGGGTAGTGCTTAGGGACAAATTCGAAACACGTATGACTTTATTTTTATTTAAGTTTATGTGTGCAGGGGTTTGTAATTGTAAAATTACAGAATCAAAGTTTTTTTCTTAGATTTTTTCTCGTTGGGTCTCGTAAACTAAGTCAGCCAATGTATGTTGAGTTTGATGTGGCTATGTTATCTGTGCGTCTGACTTACCTTTATCTATGCTAAACCCGTTTTTGAAATCTATATATAACAACCGTATTTTTATCAACCACATTCATATTCACCATGGTAGGGCATAGGCATTAGGTACTTCAAGTCTGGTATAGTGTCAGTATCAGATACCGTCATATTCCCTTTCCCATAAGGTTCAAAATATATAATACTGTCCGTCAGGGAGAATTTGATTAGGCAGCTCAAGTCTGACCATATTCGATTATGACGACGCCGACGACGGTGTCGCGTGTCACCCGAAGTTTGCAACTTGATTATTAGTAATTCTGCTTGCTGGTTTGCACCGCCTCTAAATATAAGTAGCTTACACATTAATTAGGGCTAATGGACGTATGTATATTTGCTTCTTACCACGCTTTTGCGTCTTTGTTATAACTAAGAATGCCGTGATGTTATTTATAACAAGCTATTTTAGTATTTACAGTAGGCATGTCGTATATTGAAAAGGTTTGGCAGACGATGGATTTGAATAGCGTCCTTTTCTCAGTTGCAGACGATCAAATTTAGGATTAGGAATAAAGACGCTAAGCACTAAAAATTCATAATTTTAGTCAGTTAAATATTACTTTCCTATGTCAAATAAACATTAAAATCCTTAATTCATCTGAACCCCTTTAAAACGCCGTTAAATTATTGCGGCTTATATCTCGGGCTTAAATAACCTACAAAAGCTCAAAATACGATACCGAATGGTTTTAAATCAATGTCGTGCGCAACAACAGGCTAAAATTAAATCGGTATTTACCTGCTACACATAGTACCTACAGCGGTACCTTGGCAGGTACCTATGTGGGCGCCCCGCCGCCCGCCCAAAGTTAGGGCCTTAATAAATATTGTTCCCTTTGAAACCCTGTTATTAGAATTCTGTCAGGATTTTATGCTAAAGTTGGTTCATATTGACAACGAGCAAATTCCATTTTGGCTTTGGGAAGTTATCGGTTTTTGTAAACGAGTAAACTGCGTAACTCTCTAGTCAAGAGATTGCAAGTCTTTTTCTTTCTTCCATGAATGCTCCGATAGAGTTCTGCAATTGGCTTTATCGTTACCTTTTTACTTAACATTATTTAGAAATTGATGAGGTTTAGTATTTATTCATAGAAATTTTCCTTATTTTATAAAGGAAAATTATCTCAATAAAAAGCTGCTGTATTTTTTGGAATAGAATAATATTTTGAATTTGTGCTGAGCAGTAAAAAGCCTTGCCTTGCCTTCAAAGGATTATTTTATTTCCGCGTATAAATAGGTAAAAAGATTATTAAGTTGAAATTATTTCCGTCGACATTGTTAAACATATTAAGGTCATTTGTATATTGCCCTAAACACTCTTATCTGGTTTATTTCAAAGAAATGAAATAATCCCAAAATGTTTCGATTTCGACGGGACTTGAAGCCGCAACCTTCCCTTATTACGGGAACGCGCTAGCAATTGTGCTACGAGGTCAAGTGACGTAAGAGTCGAAAAATCTTGGGAGCTCCTTCGGATTCTAGCGCCGTTAGCTCTACCTATAGTGATACATTGAAGTTTATCCAATCCTAATCAAAGGCTAAAGTTACATTTAATTCGTTTGATGAGCGGTGTACCGTTGCTCTATTCAGTTTTTTGTTAATAGAGAGCGTAAGCCCTCACACTCACACGAGTAATTTCAAAGAAATGAAATAATATCTCAAAAATCACTTGTTTCTCTGCAATGATATAAAGAAATCTATTCAAGGTAAGATATTTATGTTATCCAATGTCACATAAACATTGTGGTATTCATGGTACGTTGCCTATAATAAGCACATTTCTTATCTGCCTTACAAAACTATATAAATTCACTTGTTATCCAAACACCTCGAATCAAACACAAAACGAATGATCCTAAACTACGGTCCTGACGTTGCAAGAAAGGAAAACTTAAAGTTGTTTAGGTATATCCCCGAAATATGATCGTGATAAATCATATAAAGTGTATCAGTACTTGGAAACAGCTGAAAAGAGACTGATCAATCTACGCCAACTGCATTGCAGTAGAAATTATTTATCGCAATGCTGTAGAAATGCTCTTTATTGCTATAACTTGCATACTTAAAGAATGTGATTGAGAATGACAGCATCTCTCAAACTGTCCTGTTTAGTTCAAATGCGACCTTTCTATAAGTACACAGGTTTTACGATGTTCATTCAAAAGTTTCGTCTACTTTAATAAATTATACCAACCTTAAGCCTTTTTTTTTGTCTCGTCGAGGAAATTCGTTCACGAATAAACTGGTCTGGGGGGGACCAGAATTATGTGGGACTCGACGCCCTGAAAAGGACGTAATACCCACTAAAACCTCTCCGGTGTCCCTCTCTCGCCATTTTCGCCGAACCACGGGAACATTTAAACATCCGCGGCCCGACTGGCGTCCTCTCTTCCTCCTATACATGGCCGGCGAGCCCACCGATCCACACCACTCGCCGACCCCATTCTTCCGTCACCTTTCCTCCCCCCGATTAGGACACACAGTTGGAACCGCGAATGTCCACCTCTGTGCCAGATGGGCATTGTCGCCCCATACTACTACCAGGTGTGGGTCATACATTTACACACACAAACACTCACACTCTCACTCAAACCATTTGTTCTAGTCATACCAACCGTAAGCCTAGTCTGTTCTTTAAGCTTACTATAAAATATCAGATTATCTAGAGGACAAAAAAGCTTGGGACGGGTTTTGCTCCAACTCGAAAAATAACAACTAACAGGGTAAAGGTTTCTTCGTCGCTTCTTTACTTTAGTCTACATACCGAAGCGACAGAAATCCAAAAATATCACTTTATTTCCGTGTCAGTGATTAGTTTTATATTTTGACCTTTTCTAAGTGTACATTTATTGTATTTATGGAAATAAAGAGTTTTTGATTTTGATTTCTAATTAATTAAGGGTATGAATGCATCAAAATAGTGTGAAACCTTCACTCCGTAACATACATTGTCGAAATCAGTAGCACGGTAATATTATCCAACAGTATTTGGACTCGGCCTTATCTTTGAAATAAATGCCTACAGCCGCGCGGTAGGTAAACATGCGATAGGGCTGCCCGCCTCCAGCATTTTAATTATATTTGCCTACTTTGTGTTTCCATTTATTTTTGTGATTGTAAATATAGGAAGGTACTTTTTTTATATAAACAAATAAAATACTTTGTGAATTGAATGGGAAGTGTTCAATAAAAATGCGTGTTGTTTTTTGATTGGTAGATTTAATTAAAAAACCTGTTTATGTTTGAATAACAAATCGGTCTTATAAATTTGCGACCGAAAAATATTTGCGCCTCGACTGAGACGTACCTACAAAATGCTTTATTATTAAATTTTAGGAGATTTTTTTGGAGAAAAGGGTATATCTTTTACTTGGTTATAGATACCTGCAGCTACTTTATTAAATATGTACCTGAACTTATTTTTAGAGAAAAAATCGCGCGGTTATTGTTAAAAAAACATCACACCATCCGTTCGTCACTGCGGCACAGCCGCGACTGTCTGCATGCTGAGCGCATGCCGAGATCGATTCGCGTAGGTATAGCTCGCGTTTCGCCCGTTTGTATGAAGTCGGATTACTTATAGGATAATATTACCTTGTCAGTAGTGTTGGCACAGTAGGTACCTTCACAAAACTGGCTTCTTGGCTACATAGGGAGGATAGTCGAATAGTTGGTCGGTTGGTTTTAGTAGCGAACAGAGAGTCCACCTGTGCTTTTGCGTACACACTTATGTACCTACTATCAATTGTCCTGCGGATATGGGTAGTCTCCTTTAAGACTGTTCGCCGAGGCCGAAAAGCGGTTAGGAGGACATCAATCGAATAAAAAAATTGTCAACCACGAGAGTGAAGCAACGTGTAGATGTTAGTGTACAGTTACAACATTTAACATTACAACGTAAGATGCGCCATAAACCTCTTGCAGCACGAAATGGCCTCAGATAAGAGAAAATGGCGGCATTTCAACGCCATCTTGAATTGTTATTGAATCTTATTTTACGCTATTGCATTAACTGTGGACATCATCGTAAAGAGTTTTACGGTTCTCCGAATGAGTTTTTGCAGAGTTTACAGTATTATTGGAAAATACGGAAAGTTTGAAAATAAAAAACATGAAATTCGACGTTCAGGGTTTGATTTGAAATTGTGTTTTTAATAAGCCAACGGATAGGTAGGTATGCGATGATGGTTTTCTTTCCTTTTCAAGATAGCACCAATGCAGGCTCATAATATTTTACCCATGACCCTTTCCTGATTCAAAGTCTACGAAGTAGATCATAGGTAGGTCCAACATAGATGTTCATTCGAGATTTCACACAAATAAATTTTAATTTACTGACTTGTAAATATTATTATTACCAATAAAATTATTATTTGGCCAAAATCGCGCCTTCTCACCTAAAACCCAAGCATTTCGTTACCTGTATATCTTCTTCCCAGAATGGACACAACATTAAACACACTACTGTAGGGATGTAGGGATTCAAACAATAATTTAAGGCTGCCCATTCAATATCTTCTGATTGTCTGATTTGGGTCAGTTCAGTTCTGACATGTTACAGGTTCTAAGAGAACAGCCAACCCAAAGGTTGACCTGAAAAAATGTGATTTGGAAACTAAGCCAGTTTGTTTTTCGCCTCAATTTGCAGAAGAGTGGTTTACGCATTTTTTGTTTAGTGCTCATATACAATACCTCAACAGCCTGTATTGCTCCACTACTGGACGCAGGCCTCCCCCTGATAAGCGCCTTATTGGCTTTTATCACATGGGGGTAATGCCCAAAATCCCCACGCTCTGCATGCAGTTTGGGGATCGGTGTTAGAATTGTTCTGTAGGGGGCGCTGCTGCCCGCCCTCGCCCGGTGGACATCCCTTAGTCGCCTCTTACGACACCCGCGGGAAGAGTTGGGGTATATACAATACACCCATACTTTTCATACAAGCATGAGTAGGGATTCTTCCTATGTTCTCAATTTTGCCCAGCCGTGGATATCGTAAGAGTCGAATAAGGGAACCTTCTAGACTAGAGAACAAGCAGCAGCTTCCTTGAGTGAATATTTTGGCAAGAACCCCCTTGTTTGGATAAGACACCTTCAGCGGTGGACTTTAGTGCTTAGGTACGAGGTTTGTTCATGAGTATAGAGTTATATCAAAAATCTATTGGTATTAGTATCATCCATCTGTTATAAAATCAAATAATATCCCAAATTCGACTTTAACGGACCTTGAACCCGCATCCTTCCCTCACTACGGGAATGCTAATCAACTACACCACCAGGTTAAGTGACGGAGGTGTAGGAGTCGAAAATCTCTGGGACTTCCTACGGACTTTAGGGCCGCCGCCGCCGTTAGCTCCACCGTTAGCACAGGGGAAACATTGAAGTTTATCCAATCCTGTTCAAAGACTGAACTTACATTTAGTTCGTTTGACGAGAGGTGTCGCGTTGCTCAATTATAAGGTTCTGTTATTATAGTGCGTAAGCCCTCAAACACTAGTTAATAATAAATCAGTAATTATCCCAAAAAATTTCGACTTCGACGGGACTTCCTGCATCCTTCCCTCAGTACGAGAACGTGCTAACCAACTACACGCTTCATAAAATATACATACCTACTCTCAGTGTGAGGAGGTGTGTGTGCTTACGCACTTTAATAAAAGAAACCTTATCTATCTGTTATGTCACAGTCAGCAGCAAAAATAGCTGCCTAGCTGTTCTCCGCAGTCTGTGCATGTATTCATTCGATATCTGACGTGTACCGAACATACAATAGAGGTCGCCGTGATGTTACCGATCTATTTAGCCACTGATATTTCGAGCATGACAGGAAAATGCCTTGGGTAAGCATTATTATGTCAAGTGACCGAAAGTCGATTCGATCTCAATTATTGTTTGTTTTCTGTCGTATTTTGTAGAATCGTAACTTCAGAATTCTACGAAATATTAATTAATGAAGGGTCAACGACGGGAGATTAAGTGTTTGACCGACAGTCAGCACCTCCAGTACGCGCTGACCATCAGTCGAGCACTGAAAGGGCCTCTTAAATAAATAATTCTGGACAATTAACACAGCATCATCTAGCCCCTACCTAAGCAGAGCTTGTTTTATGGGTATTATTTTTTATCATACATAGACAACACTCGGAACAAATATCTGCAGATCGTTCAAACATTTGTCCCGAGCCGGGAATCGAACCCGCAAACCTTTGCGTCGCAGGCGTACCTTCCCCCATCGCCACACAGGATGTCTCGTTAAAAGAGCTGATTTATCCTATCTTCCAACCGATTCCAAGAGATTAAGAGAAGAGTTGTTGTTATCCAAGGTTATTTTAGTCTGGTTTAGATAGTTGATTTGTTTTTAACTCCAACTTAAACACAAAGATACACTTACAAATAGTAAATAATTAAAACAGTTATGCTAACAGCATACTGTTGCAAACGATCTAGAGGTAGCCGAACGTATCCAAATCAATGCCTGCCCAAAGCGTCCCCAATTTCTTGGGAATAAGAAACCGTTCCTTGAAGTTTGAAAATTTTCAAAAGAGGTTTACCTTCTAGTAAATTAACCATGATCACCTCAACAAACCAAATTAGGTGTTCTTTGTTTACATTGCCTAATTAAACTTTGCTCAACTAATTTCCCGGTAAATTATGAAACTTCGGCGGCTTCTAATTAAACTTCTTATATCTTATATTTTTAGGGTAATATTTAGCTGCTTTTCCTGTGGCTGTGACCATAGTGGACTCTGACATATTTTACTCTTAAAAATTTACAACAAATAACGAATGCATACCTATAGTCCGTCCATAAATTTGTGTCCTGTTTGGTATTTGTACGATTATGATCCTTTTTTGTTGACAGGTGAGTGAAAAAGGACTGATTGACAGAATGAAGTATTTCAATTGTAAATACTAGTTCTAATTTATTTCTATTATTTGATTGTAATTTTCTTTGTGAATAAAGTATTTCATAGAGACTTTTGACAGATAAGTATAGAAAAAATACTGTTTGGAAAATTCGGTTACCTTGTAGGGTACTGCTAATCTACACAATATGTCTGGTTACCGGTGTCGGAGACTTTGGGGGGGTGAAATACGGTAAATTTTATCGAAGGTAAATTTTAGTATATATTGAAGCACACATTAACATTAGTAACCAGACACATTGTATACATATATAAAAGAGAAGAGACAACCTACAAACTACGAGAGCTACGAAGCTGAAATTTTGCATGGAGGTTCCTTTCAGGACGTAGGCACCCGCTAAGAACGGATTTTTGGAAATTCGTATTCTAAGGGGATCAGAGGTCATTTTTATAATAATTTCAGAACCGTTACTTTTAGCCCGTCAAAATTTGTAGCGTACGAAGATCGCTCAATATAAGTAGACACGTATTTCAAGGTTTTTTGAAATTCGCACTCTAATGGTTAATGGTGTGGAGTCAAAGTTAGGCCACTCACTAACTTATCAAGAAACTATAGAAAAGCTACGAGGCTGCACGATTTGCATTGCACTGATTTGCATGAAAATTCAGTTTAGGACGTAAGCACCTACTAAGAACAGTTTTTTTGGAAATTCATATTCTTTGGTTATTATGTTCCTAACTAAACTTCTATCTGCGGCTTCAAACGCGTGGTACTCGGGTTATATTACTCAGATGAACATTAGTACTACTACTAAAGTCCACGCGAATGAAATCGCGGCGGGTCAGCTAGTAAATATAATAATGCTCTTTCATGTTCTTTCATAAAATCAATACAAAATCCCTAAAAAAAATACAAAATGTTTATTTCATGTAGGTAATATGTTTTTTTTTTAATGGGACAGTAACCTTTATTCATAAAGAAAATTATACTAGTATTTACAATTGAAACAATTGAGCTAACTGCAGACTTTTGCAAACAGTCTAATTTTCATTAATAAAATATTACAAAATACTATGATCCGTGCTCGGAACCTCCTTTTAAGTATGAAATACCTGTATTAGGAGGTAACGCTCTCCTATAACAAACAACAAGGTCCATATTTAAGGAATTTTCCCTAGAAATCTTCTCAATTAAATTAATTGTTCTCATAGAATACATTATCTTGATAACTCAATTCATTATTTTCCTTTTGTCCTAATTTCCCTGCGACCGTCAGCCGACAAAAACACATTTTAGTAGAATAAAGGCTCTAAAAATATTTATTTCTTGCTTTTAGAATAATTCAAGATGCGATCTCTGAGTGTTTGAAATAAAAGAACAAAGATCACGGAAATCTTAGTGGTTATTTGAAACTACGAGTAGGTAAGTACCTACTTAATGTATGTAACATGTAGATTAGATTTCAGAACAAAATAATAGGCGAACCATACACCTTGCTCCTATTAACCTGCGTGGCGCAGCGGGCGAGTGCAAATGTTTGTACGATCTGTAGATATATTTTCCGGTCCGAGTGCTTTAAGGTATAAACAAAAATATCTCTATTATATACGTTATTGGTAATTCACTGACACTGCGTAAACTGCAGGTTCTGCCCATCATCACGAACACGTTTGTGAAGACCTGGCGGTCTTAATTCTTATTTTTTTTGTAAATCACCTCACATACAGAATAATGTCCGAAAGCTAATAAATTACTATATACCGATCTCCCACTCCTATTGAAATGCACATCATCATCATTGGATTATTTTACATCTTTACAAGATGATTCGCATTAGCCTGGCTGAGAGACAGCCGAACACACACATACCCACTGATAATTCAGGGCAGAGCCATTATTAGGTTTAGTTTCAATGAAAACCCCTATAAAGAAACATTATTGAATGGAGGGGAGTAAATATTAATACATTTTCCTTTCCACCAATTTTAAGAATTGAGACTTGGCGTCTTCACGGATGTGTTCATGATAGTGGGCAGAACCTGCAGTTTTGCAAACGAATAAAGGTAGCACACGTATCAACTCGGAAAGGGATCGTAGCCGTATCGCCTTTCGCGTCGCCGTCAAACAGTCGTCAACCTAATGTAAGCACGAAACCAAACCGGATCAAAAGTTCCGAAGTAAGAAAGCTAACAGCAGTGTCTCCTCGTCGGAATCCATTTTGTTAATTAGTGTATTGTACGTTGCTAACTTGCTACAAACACACGACGAAAACATTGCGCGTCCGCAACGAATTCGCTGCGCATCCGCGGCGTGGTCGTTGCGCCCCCGTAACAAGTTCGCTGCGCGCTCGCTCCGCCCCGCAGCCGCTCGCAAACCGCTTGTGTGATAAGGCTCTTACTGCTGACGCAGACTTCGACGGAACAAAAGACCACTCTAGACGTTTTTCATACGATTATGTGTTCGGCACCGCATAGCGCATAACGCAGCGTACTGCGTGGTGATTAAGAGACCAAGCCTTTAGACGTTTTGGCGTCGTCTACGTGCAAACATCTCACAACTTCACATGTTCACATGCTTTAGCCTTTCTTTAAATATAGTAAGATAGGATTCTACTAGCTGTTCAACGATTTGAACCTAATTTTTCCCCGCGGAGAACTCGTTTGTAACCCCTTGGGTTAATATCTTAGAAACTAGGAACTCCCTGCGAAATCTGAGCGTCCAATTCATTTCGCAGAATCGCGCCAGTTGATCTTGTTCGTTCTGAGATTTCATGAAATTTATTCTCTGGATTTTCTGAAATAAAGTGAACTGTAAAAATTATTAATTTAAATTGATATAGTTTTTTTTAATTTCTAAAATGTTCGTGGTTTAGTTCGAAGTGATCTCAGGCGTAGCTATTTTTGTCGTGCAGTTTACATTTCTAACGTTTGAAAAAAACCATGGTCATACAAAGGGTTGTTCCCGAAGTACTCCACTCCTTTGTTATATAAGGATAAGAATCCCATACATGAATTCTCCAACTACACCAAAGAATTAAATATTACACCAAGTAGGTACCTAATGGTTTTGTTTTTTCAATTTGACAAAACATAGTTAAATTATAACCCCTGCCCGTTTCATTGCTCCATCATTCTGTTATTTACAAAGAAAAAGAGAAGTTTCCCTATATCCCTGCCCGAAAATAATAGCGTTCATTTGATAAAAACATTAATAAACTAAGAATCTCCCATCATAGCTGCTGACATCGATAAATTAACGCCGTCTCCATCCAGATATATCGAGATATATCGCAGCCACGAAGCCGTAGCTTTATTATGTTGCGGCTGGTCCATTCTACACATAATTGTATTTGTTTGTCTTAAGCGTGTGTCAGCTGCTGCCGCTGCGCCCTCTAGGTGTCGCATAAAACCAGCGCACAGTAGCGCCATCGTTACTGTGCATCATGCTGAGCGACGACCTTTTTTGATGTCACTGTTTTAACTTTTATTTATTTGTACCAACTCCATGTAATTTTTGTGACACAGAATAAATACTTTTTACTTTACTTTACTTTACTTTTACTCTACATAACAGTTTCGATTTTTGTTTTCAAATTTTGTCTCAAGCATGGTTGCATTACCCCTGACAACGTTTCAAATTTGAACTATCCTAGCATAGAACTGTCAATTTTTTTCAATCATAGAGTCCTATCCCAATAGTTTTAATTTTCTTTGGAAACATTTTCGATCTGCGAAAATAAGACGTGTTATCTTATTTAACATTTTCCTAGTAATAAACAGATCATAACTCTTTAATTTAAAACCATTCCTTCTACTCTAGAACAATCTCGATGAAGTCACGTTTTAAACAAATTTTATGCTCTAGTAAAAGTATAAATAAAAATGTATGAACGGCAAATTTAGAAGATAGGACAATTTCTGGAAATAAATCTTACCTTAAAAAACACTGACAAAATCGGTCACCACTCAGCATGTGCTATGGTTTAGCAGATCATGCCATAGCGCTGGTCTTCCATGATGACCCTGGTCTAAATGGTTTTTCATTGTCTGGTAGTAACGATTTCACAGAACGACACACGTGTTAAACTTATACCCTGTTTTGACACACGTGTTAAACTTATACCACCACCCCTCTTTTGATCAGGGGTTAAAAACTAAGTCGTTTGCGGAACCCTAGCCAACTCTAGCAGTAGCAATCAACTTAAAGCATACTGCAGTAGATGTGTTGCCAGAAAAAACAATTTGAATCATTGGTTGCGGTCATGCGGTCAAATAAATTGTCCAAACTCAAAATAATTGATGACCTACACAGAAAAGATGAAGGAAGAATGTCATGTATCGAGAAGAGTGAGATATGAATGTGAAAGGATAGGGGGAAAAGAGAAGATAAATATATAGTGTCAAAGAGGACTTTGGTAAGAATGGTGTGAATACGGAAATGACGGTTGATATAGATACGAGAATAGAAGAATAAAACATGTTTTGCCGATCCTACCTAGAGTAGGATGAGGGCAGCAAGAAGAAAAAGATGGGACTCCAAACAGATAATCACTAGTACATTTTTGTTAGTAAACAACCTAGTTCTTGAGAGTTCTGAAGAACCTAGTTCCTATGAGTATTTGACTTAATTTGTTTTTTTGCTTGACACTGCAGCAGCACAAGTCGGTGTAACTTTAGTGATAATAATAATAATTCATTTATTTCAAACTATTGAAAAGTACAGATCTTATTTACTCTACGGTCTTTAAAACTAACATACCTATATATAACATATAAAAACGTAACTAATCAGTAATTACACATTGTTTGTGATTACGGCGACGACGTGTAGATGACGCAATCAGGGTGTCAACTGACGACCGTGCACGGAGGTGTCCCCTTGCAGGCAGCCAGTTAACTTTCGAAACTTGACACCCTTCGGACAAAACTCTGCGCTTAAGGAGGTCGAGAGATCTTGACTAATCCAGCTGTTTCCTCACACCTATGGCACTACGAAGCTTCGGTTCGTATTGTGGGCAGGTTTATTGTTATCTGCTCCCGGCCCGCATTTATCAGCTTTGTCTTAGGCAGAGGGAGTATCGTTAATTTGCTTCCTGAAACCCGTATTTCTGGAAGTATTCTGGTAGAATTCCGCGAGATATTTCTCGTTTGATTGCTATTTGCTGGAATAGATTGCTGTTTTTTATCTTGGTCATTATTGTTTACTCGTTGAATGGGTTGCTTTTATTAATTTAAGCCTTTACTGTTCCACTGCTGGGCAAAGGTCTCCTGGTTCTCCTGCCACTCCGCGCGATAAAACAGGTGGCGTACCTATGGGTACCAAACCTAATAAAATTCTATGAAAACCACCCATTTATTGAGATTGGCCAAAGGGAGAAAGTAAGTTGATGACTAGGCTTCTGTTCTTCCTTCTAGGTGGTTAATTAATATAACGGTAACATCTTTCATCCAATGTTGTTAGAATGATATCATGATCTGGTTACTTTGAACCTGGACGTTAAGATATAAAACTGAGCTTTCCCAGCATTCTTGACATTTGGCTTATAAAGGAAAACCCAAATCTCTCAGCATGACCATGAGTTCATGAAAGATTGCAGGAACATGAACCTTATCATTTAAGATATACGATCCGGGGAAAACTGGAAGTAAAAAAAAATCTTCAAGGGGGAAAACTGGAATAAAAAATTTTTACTTCCAGTTTTCCCCCTCAAGGGGGATTTCAAGGGGGAAAACTGGAATAACCCGATCCTGTTCACTACCGCTTCACCAATGCAGATCAATACAGTACCTTGTTCCGATGTCCCATAAATCATTAACTGCAATGGATGCCAAATCTAGACAGCGACAACTAGACCATAAATGTCTCGTAGAGCTATAGATAGTTGTTTTGTTCCGTACCAAGAACACTGAAAATATTAGTGACGGAACCGTGGTCCCACTGCGATGTCCTTAAAACTTTTTCGTGGTCCCACCAAACACACACTTGACCGTTTCAACATATGGCTCTGGGTGCAATTATATATATACACACCCTTTCAGTCCTTTCAGTCACAGAGTCACCCCCCCCCCCCCCCCCCCGACATCGCAGTGGGACCACGGTTCCGTAGTGAAAATATTTTATTAAATTCAAAACGTCTAAATACAATAATCGCAATTTTTACTACATTAATACAAAGTCACAGTCTGGCTGGCTATGGATAACCCGATCCTGTTGGTCAATTCAACTGTATTCGTAAATATATCACGCATGTATTTAGCGATCATTGTTTCATTTTCTTTTTTTTATTCCCAATCAGAATTTTGCCATGAGTCGCAGCAATAGTATGAGTGATACACACACAAATACGTTTGAATTGACCAACCACTTACCAGCAACTAGATCTCTCTTAAATCTCTTCGAAATCCTTTCAAATGACACCCATTAGGCCTTAATTTGTAAACTTGTCATCAAGTTCGGAAGTAAAGTTTATCGCCCACTATTCAAACTGGAACCTCTCGCAACTTTCACAATCAATGTGGACTCAGAGCTACACTCAGAGTATATCCTTATAGAAATTTAACGAAGTTTTAGCGCATTATTTCATAATAACAAAGCACTGGACTCTAGAATCGCTTCACAATTGTCATAAGTGTAATTTGCTATTTATCTAGCTAGATTTTTCTAAAGTTTTCTTTTCTGTAGAATAAAATAACATAATTTATTCTTGTGCAGCCAACTGCTACACGAATGTAGCTTATGAAAATAATTACAACCCTATTCCAACAAGTTTCCAACTTTCACAATCAGAGAGTTCATAAAACAGCCACTTACCCGACTATCCGGTGCGGAAAACATTTCGTGATAAATTGCCCATAAATAGGATAAAGAGCTGGAATAGGAGGTTAATGTTGACAGAAACAAAGAAACCGGCAGGCCGCAAACAGAACGATGTAACGGAGGGACTTTGTTTGAACTGAGCGAGAAGCGAAGCGATTTTATGTTGGTCTTGCTTGTATCTCACAGCTGAGCAAAGGTCGCTGGGCTGCGGTCACTTCACGAGTTCACGCATCTCGATTAAAAGTCTTCTACGCACTATAAAACGTGTTAGTCGCGCCATCGCTTTCCCGATTTTTTTATATTTTTATCACCATAACATCTGAGCTGCGTCTTGGGGTTGGAACAGACGTACGTGGCGAAAATGTGGCCAATATTTAGGCTTTGAAGGTTTAATCCGTACAGATTTTTTGCACATTATTCTATTATAATATTCTTTTTTTCCTGGTCAGCTTATTATATTTTTTGCCAAATGTTTATAATTATACCACCTATGTACTGTGTACAGACGCAAATAAATGTTTATAAAACTACCTTTAATAATTTACCTCTAGCCACTATTACGCTGGAGGTAATTTCCATAGCCTAGTTTCTTGACCCCTCCACACACTATTAAATCGCAGCCTTTAATAGAACTCATAAAATTATTCATAACCTCACGAAATTAAATTTTCGCACATTAATCTTTTTGGCGCACCGCCAATGTCTTGATTCAATATTCGTTCGGTTCATATCATTATTAACTTTAAGCTCATAATCAATTTATGTCGGTCAATGTATTTCGATAGTGCTTTTAACAATGTGGTAAGTAATGGCTCTCGAGAGGGTGCTGTTTTATGACAGGCAAACAAACTCTGTGTGATTACGTCATCGGTTTTAAGTATAATTTTGTTTGCACACTGCGAAAATTCGTAGTAAGCTTAAGAATTCATAATTGAGTAGATCTCACTCTTGAGCAAAGTTAGGTCACCGTGGCCAATGGTACCACATTAATAATTTCGAAGTCGAATCGGACGGGTGCATGCAATTCGTTCCATGATTTCTAAATCTTTTGTATCCGGATTCCTACAAAAACTAATTTCCAAAATTTAGGTAGCCAATTTAATTAATTTTAAATCTTCTTGATATCACTTGAAAGGTAAAATGATATACGACAATTTATAGTTCATTGTACATAAATTGTAAAAAAATTGTTTTGATCAACTCGCGATGAAAGCGATTCCATTTTAAAGCTCGCAAGTGTAGTACCTACTCTATAATTTAGTATTTTAGAAATACAAATTGAACGCTATTCAAACACACTGAATCGAAATACAAAATCGCATCCGCCTTGTAACTGTGGCTCGCTGCTGTTGATTCTCGGCGATGCAAAAGACCAAAATACCTTCTCTGAATATCAAATACCTATAAACTCTTTGACGAGTATCCGACTCACAGCGGTTTTACTAAAATATTATCTCCTTTTTATAGTAGCATCCTGACATCTCACCAGTTTTGATATCTACGTGCAAAACTATGTATTTTCTTTTACTTATTTTGCGAAGAAATGCTGAAAATTCGTACCAACAGAGACACATCGACTAACTGTTCAGCTGTGGGTACGTGACTTAGCTGCGTTGAAGGTAGATTGTGAGCAATTTGGTCGGTGGATGCACAGGAAACTACACAATTATTGTGGCAGTGGAGAAATTCTAGAGTTTGCGTTTTGAACTGCATTTGAATGTTGAAAGCGCTGAGTTGGTACGATATAGCTTAGGTTCTTTTTTATACTAAGTTACATATTCTAAAGTTATAATTCTAACGTTGATCGAATCAGTACCTTTCGTACACGTATATCCATCCACACTATAGATACCTACTGGCACTTTGTCCAGCGTATAGTTTATGTGTGAATATACAATTATCAATATATTACTCATCAGCATTAATTCCATAATATTCCACTGCTTTACTCATACATGCTGTCCGTAAGAAATAGAGAGAAGAACACCTAATACTTGGAATGCTTGACGTTAATTTCAACTCGATACGTCCACGCGTTTCTGAGAAAAGAGGGTTGACAGACGGACAGACAGACAGACAGACAGACGGACAGACAGACAGACGGACAACAAAGTGATCCTATAAACCCTTATAGGATCACTTTGTTCTTCCTTTCCTGTCCAAAGTTCTTGAACGCCTTGTCCATCAACAACTTAGCTCCTTTCTTTCCATAAATAATCTCCTCAATCCCTTCCAATCCGGGTTTCGACCAGGCCACAGTACTGTGTCTGCGTTAGTTAAAATAACTGACGACATACGCTCTGGCATGGACGACGGAAAAGTAACTGTCCTTTGTTTGCTAGATTTTAGCAACGCTTTTAATAACGTGGATTTTGATATTCTACTTGGAATATTACGCTCTCTAAACGTATCTCCAGCAGTGGCTGACTGGTTTCGCAGTTATCTGCATGGACGTCGGCAACGTATATGCATTGATGATGTGTGCTCATCTTGGTGCGATATTTCTGCAGGCGTGCCTCAAGGCGGCGTTCTTTCACCTCTCCTTTTCGCTATCTTCATAAACTCTATATCTCATAAAATAACTTCATCGTACCACCTCTATGCAGATGATCTCCAAATTTACACGCATGCCTCGGTAGATCAACTATCATATGCTATCTCCGCAATAAATGAAGACCTGGACCGTATTCTTGACTGGAGCAAAAGTTTTGGTCTTAAAGTCAATCCTGCAAAAACGCAGGTTATCACAGTAGGAAGCTCGCGGATGATAGCTCGGGTAACCTGGAGTAGTCTGCCGTCCGTGATCTTTGATGGGACTCCGGTGGGGCAAAGTGAAACGGTGAAAAATTTAGGTGTCCTCATTGACAGGAATCTGTCGTGGGGACCTCAGCTCTCTGAAATCAGCCGTAGGATGTTTGCTTCAGCTGGTTCCCTTCGAAGACTACGAAACTTCCTACCTATTGCCACTAAAGTTTCTCTTGCACAATCTCTTCTCCTTCCAGTTCTTGATTACGCTGATTCTTCCTTTCTGGATCTAACTGAGCAACAACTTGACAAACTTGAGCGCCTGCAGAATGTCGGGATAAGGTTTATATTTGGCTTGCGCAAATATGACCACGTCTCTGAATTTCGCAGGAAGCTCAAGTGGTTACCTATACGGCTTCGCCGAAATAGTCATATCCTTTCGCTTCTGTATAATATCTTATTTCTCGCTTCTGCACCCCCTTATCTCAAGGAACGTTTTACTTTTCTTCATCATTCTCACGCTCTTTCTCTGCGCTCTTCTGAAACTCTTATGCTTCAAGTCCCTGTCCACTCTACTTCTTTCTACGACAACTCATTTACTGCCCGTGCTGTACAGCTTTGGAACACGCTGCCAGTCTCAGTAAGGCGTGCAAAGTCACTACCAATATTCAAGAGTATGGTAAAGGAACACTATTTGTCCTGCTGTTACTGACCACAACCTTGTTTCCTCATTATAAAATATAGATGTTTATGTTGTCACTGAACGTATACCTGAGTCCCTATGTATATAAGTAGTTTATGTAAGTATATGTAGGTTTATATATAACTTTATGTGTTTAGTGTATTTTAAGCGTAGTATTATATTAAAAGTATTTATTTATTTAACCATCATGAGCACACAGATCCCCTAGTACTATCCAATGATCCTATCCATCCACGGTTGTCTGGTAGAGATCGCTCTTGAGCGATAAGACCGCCACTTGTCACTTAGTTTTTAAGCTGTTTTGTTGTATTGTTTCTATCTATAAGTGTGCAATAAAGAATTTTCTATCTATCTATCTATCTTTGTTCAGCCTCTCACAATACAGGTTTTATTATAGTTACGCCCTGTACTTATTATAACTAAAACCTATGTGTAGAGGAAATAAATAAATAAATTATTATTATTATTATTTGTTGTCCGTCTGTCACCGGGTTCCTATTTTTTTTGAGGTACGGAACCCTAAAAATACCCTTAATGTAAAACAGCAATAAAGGCTTATATTATTATATTATATGTAGTCCAGTGCTAGACGTAGGCCGCCATAACGCCGTCTTCAGCTTGCCGCATCAAGCCTCTGCCAGCATGCAGTCTTTCGCATGTCGACAATGTATAGATTATTCTCCAGAAATACTGACCCGATTCTGAACATTATTTCTCCTGAACGTGATTAAAGGTGAGCTAGCCAAGTTTAACCAAGTACCACAAAAATATGGATTGCTAAAACAGCCTGTCCGGCGCTCGGGCACGTATTCCTCTGCTGGTTTAGTTTTTCACATCTTTTTGTCAATTTCTACGTTAAGTACGATCAGTCCAATATGGAACCTACCTACCTATATCTATATCTTTTTACACTAATATCGTTTCTTTCCTCATTTTCCTCAACCTTAATTAGTTGAAAAAAAGCAAGAAGGTATTTTAAAACTTTTAAATCCATCATGGTTATTAACACTAAAGTCATTTACAACGGAATATTTATCATGATTTGAGTTTTGAGCTTTCCAATATGTTGTTTTAAAGCAAAATATTGGAAAGCTCAAAACAGACTTGACTTCATGTTAACAACCTATCCCAACTTCCATTACGGGCCAATAAAAATGCAAACTTGCAACAAGACTTCGTCGGCTCTCGATTCGTTCCAAATTGCAGCTCCAGTCGGGCTAGATAGTCGCCTCTTGGACACGTTTGCACTGTGTTTGTTTTAAGTTTTCGATCAAAATGTCAGAAATAAGAGAATGTGCCGCGATCACAGAAAAATTATCTTTCAGTCACAGCAATAGAGGTTTATGTTATTTTGTCGTACAGATATCCAGAAAGTTATGATCACCTTTTTGTTACTCACTGCAAGCAATCATTATCAACCTATTTTAGTCCACTCTTGGTCACAGGCATCCTCTATGCCTATAATCCCCACGTTGGGCATGCGGGTTGGGGATCACAGTTTGGTGATGGAATTGTTCGGCACGGTGCGCTGCTGCCCGCCCCCGGTGTATATACCTTAGCCGCCTCTTGCGACACCCACGGCAATAATTGCACCACACGGCGCTGCAAACAATACGGTAATAATTTAAACGACTGAAAAATCTAAATTAAATTTAGCAAGGAGGTAAATTGTATCTTAGGAAACGACATATGTCTCTTGATCCTTCAAAATAATATAAAACAAGTTTTTGGGGCATTCTCTAAAAATATGTCTCACAAACCGCCCAATCTTGTAACCTCTTTACCTATGTACCCGATGTCTACACGCTGAAACCGCGCGTGACATACATAATGGATCACAAGTCCACAATGGATGGATCAGCCAATGGATTCAGCAACTCAACTGGAGCGACGACGTGACCGAGAGTCGGTCTAGCCAGAATCTAGCGAGATGATCCAATTTAGAGACAAAAGGCTTTGCGCACTTGATTTAGAGCTTGCTTTGAGACTATCATCATTTTAGTGGTATAGCCGTTCTTTTGATGATCCGTGATTTTGTAGGGCTTTTGTGCAGAGAATCAGCAAATCGGGAGTATAAATAAATGGGCGATAATTGAAATAGGAATGAGACATGTGACACGAATGCACCTAGCACGTCTTACGAGGAATAAGCAACCCTCGATCGTGTAGTGGGAGGAACCCAGGAGATACTCGTAGCATCCACATGCCTCGCCATTGTGAATGAAAGAGAGTAGAAGAGGTAAATAAAGATTTTGGGCATGTTTGGGACACCATTGGATAAGAACTTAAACACCCTTGTCAAAAACAGATGAACAATCTGGTATTACAATAACGTAGCTATTATAAGGTTTATCAAAATGAATGCAATTATCGTCAACTTAATTAATTCACAGAAGTCCTTCTGACAAGCAAAATATACAGTGTCCACTGCTATATTTTGCTTGTCCCTCGAAAAATAACTACCACCATTTTACCTATATCGCCTGTCGCATTAGGCCGAAAACATGGTAATTCCCACCAAAATTTCATTGAATAAAACGTTCCGAAAACCGTAGGGATTTCAACAGTTTTCCATTAGTGATCCCTTTATATATTGGGTACAATGTAGATACCATCCATCATCAGGCAGACTCTTGTTTCGCATTGAATGTCCGGCGAAGCCTTTTCCTTCGCGATAACGAATAAGATATCGTTGGATAAAATACTCATTTGTCTTCTGTAACGGCGAGGAAAATAAAGCTTTTAAGTTGCGGTTAAAAATAAATTTTGCTTGCGGAGTAATAAACTAAGTTAAGTTTATGCTAAGATCATTCGTAGATAGTGGATACTGTTCGCTATTTCCCTGTGTATTTACACCCGTCGGAATATTTTACGGTGTGGTTATGTTGATTTCTTTATTACCGTGAACAAAAGCTATTACTATACAATACAACGCTACAACTAGGTTCAACTTTAATTAATTTGTTTTGCTTATGTATTCGTCAAGTTTTACCGTCATGATTAATTTGACTGTCGGTTTAACAACAGTTTAAATTCACCCCTACAGGATTACTTTGTTGTCCTTATAAATCTACTTTACTACTACTTACTTGGTACCTACAAAATGAATAAAAATTTTGCTCTCTAGTTCATAGCAAAAAAAAGTGGTCATGTATACACGGTGCCATGTAATAGGTAGGTATGTACGCTAAGCCGAACAGGGTAATCCTGGCTGGACCCGAATTTTGATAATTTTGCAGTATAGATAAATTTATGTGTAATATTAGATGTAAAAAAATTAAAGTTTTTTTAACTATATATTTAAAATACCTGTGGTTTACTGTAGTTAAACGCATGTTTATGGGTAAACTTCTCACATTCTGATTTCTGAAAGCACAAAATCAACCTCATTGTTCGAATGCCAGCATCTCAGTCCTGACGGAGGCTGCAGTAACCTGACCTAAACAAGTCAGCTTAGCAAGGATTAGGTAAACCTCTGGTGCGGTCGACACGACAGTCAGCGCCGAGTAACCGTTTGAACAAAGAGCTCATCGGTTTTTGACTATTTTTTGACTACTTCTTGATAGTTAGTTTTTTTTATATGCGTCTTCAGAAGCACACGTTTAAAATACATCTAATATTATAGATACTGTATTGACTATTCAAATCAAACAACAATACAATTCAAATCAAAGAAGCATGCCTGCGTGTGGACCGACTATACCGTCAAAAAGTCGTTGACAAGGATTTAATGGCTCCTTCTCATCTCGCAACCTTCCCATCTCGCAACCTTCCCATCTCGCAACTATTTTTATAATTAGTGATACAGTCAGCTCGAATTACTTACATCATACATCATCATATATGTTCAGCGTATACTGCCTACCGAGAGATGATACTGAAAAAGCGCGACAAATTTTAAAAATGTGAGTAATGCACCCCCAAAATTACAGGGATAATTAATGCACAGATGATGATGATCTTCATTTGCAAAGAAAATTACGACTAAAGCTCATCTGATCCAAATCAATAGCAATGGAACGTTTCCAAAAGCTGACTGCACTACCCAGCTGTGTGGTGCGTTGCGCCAGATACTCACCAGCTCTCGGGTTACGTCACGCGTCGCTTCGACCAGACGCCTAGGTAAAATTTTGAAAACCCGGAGACCTGCGGTACTTTACGTACTAGGGTTCTCTACTCCAAAGGGAGCAAATGCATAGGCTTTATTGAGACCTGCATATTTGCGGATCTTGAGATCCTCAGCCAAATCTGCCGCCGCACCAGCTCTCACGGATATCTTTAGCAGATGAGCAGGCGCAAGTGTGTCGACGCACTTAGCGTCCCACAAAAGAGGCCTCCCTAAGGGCGATTGTGCACTACAAGGAATTTTACTGTCCGGCAGTCCGATTTTTTACGGTCAGAAGTGGCATGAAAAAAACGGATGATTGGCTTGTGCACTTGTCCGTCTTTACTCGGATGATACGCCTCAGTTTAGGTCCGTCTTTTCAGTCTCTTTTCAGTTCTCCGTCAATTAAACTACAACCGTTCCGGAATGGGGAAAAGTAAAATATCGGACGGTAAAATTACGTATTGTGCACAAACTAGTATATACAATATATGGCGTGCCATATCGGACCGTAAAAAATCGGACTGCCGGACAGTAAAATTCCTTGTAGTGCACAATCGCCCTAACTCCCAAGCGACTATCCGTTTGTCATACCTTTCACCAACGTCACGGTCAACAGATTCGGCGCCAGAATAGCTAGAATATCGAACATCTATGATCGATTTCATCAGTAGTTTTGGTGGGCAGAATTAGCAAATATACAGCCATCACAAGTTGCAAATTATTGCATTTTACCAACTAGGTGATGAGATGTCCATAATAAAATAATAAATAAATAAATAATGCTGGACAATTCACACAGCATTATCTAGCCCCAAGGTAAGCAAAGCTTGTGTTATGGGTACTAGATAACTTATATACATAATAATATACGAGTACATAGATATATATTTTTTATTATACATAGAAAACGACCAGAACACCCTGAACAAATATCTGCAGATCGTACAAATATTTGTCCCGAGGCGGGAATCGAACCCGCAACCTCCTGCGTCGCAGGCGGACCTTCGCCCACCGCGCCACAGAGGTCGTCTATATATGAGAAGGTAGCCTTACGATAAATATGTGTCCTTCATACATAACAGATTATTGCGTTTTCGTATTACGTTCTTACCTATTATTTAGGTTGCAGGTAGTAAGTAACCATGTTAGTAATTTATTTCCTTTGTTTAGGTAAAAACATACCGGAGGAAAACAAATACGGAGAAAAAGTAATTATCATCTTTTGAGATCGGATAATGAAGTTATCCCCATTGTCACTGTTACATCTCCCCTTGGTCCTTCACTAATGAACATCTTCAAAATAATGAAATGAATGAATCGCAGAATTCCATAGTATAATTAATAATAATGGTGTTATGCGAGTTTTGCATGCCCAGCGTGGGGATTATGGGCATTACCCCCCGTGAGATAAAAGCCAATAAGGCGTTTATCAGGGGAGGCCTGCGTCCAGCAGTGGACCAACACAGGCTGTTGAGGTTGAGGTTGAGGAAGTGAGTTTTGTGCAAAGGATAATACAACTCTTTGGAGTGGAGGATTCATGGTAGGTACATAATTTGAATTATGTTTCTCTATTTTAACCTCTAAGCACCATACTCACATTAACTAAATTATTATAATTGTAAGTTGTCCGAATAAAATAAATATATTATGTATATAAATTTCCATATAAATAAAAAATTCTTACTGTGCTAGCTGTGCCCGCTTCGCCTGCTTAGAATTTGCTTTTTGATCCAAAATATACACAGACATTTCAATTCAATTCAATTGTTACTGGACTGGTTTCCGCAACTAGGCCACAGGTGGGCCCTTTTTGCGTGTCGGGTGGGGGCTGGTAATCAAACCACCCGATGTCCTCCAGGAAAGCCAGCAGCTCGCTTATGCCGGTGCATGCCTCCCTAGGCGTCCTCGGTGTCCCGAGGTATTGTAGTCGTTGAGAAGCCAGGCTATCGCACTCTACAAGCACATGCGCGGCCGTCTCCTCTGCGTTCATGCACCCCCTGCATAGGGGGCTGTCCGTGATACCCAGATTAAATAGGTGTTTGTTAAGCATGCAGTGTCCTGTGACAATACCGACGATTTGTCGGAGCTTGTCACGCTTCAGATTGAGGAGTTTTCGGGAGTATCTCGGGTTTAAAGCCGGGAAGGCCTCCTTCGACTGTCTGCAATCTGGAATACTTGCCCAGTAGTCTTGGTGTTGTTTGGTTGTACGTACACAGACATTATACTGAACTATAATAGTTTGCTTGAATTTTATTGAAATAAGCTCTTTATTTCAATAACATTCAAGAGAATACATAGATATCTACGAGCAGCTAATAACTATGAAACAATTGATAGTTTATTGAGTTTTCGTAATAACGTCTTCTTTTGTTTGTCATTCATAGCGGTGAACCCAATTACTTATTGTGTTATTTCTCTCTGGTTTTTCCTGTGTCGGTATATTGTTCCATTTTTGTCGTCATTTTCAGTGACTATTAAGGCTTTTACCCACTATTTGGCTGCTGGGTTCCATTTTTTTTTGCTATTTAACATATGTTCCAATGGATCGTTTTGATATCCAGTAGGTTTAGCATGGTCAGCCTAGACTAGGCCTTCCTAGTCTAAGGTAAAAAGGTCATCGGATCCGTAAAGTAATTGAAATGAATTAAATTTTATACTTTCGATAACTAAATCGCTTTAATTATTAATTTAAATTAATAAGAAATCAAATAATATCGCAAAAATTTCTTATAGATTACTTATTAAAATTACTTATTATTATTAAAATTTCTTATTTCTTATAGATGATAGAAATTTCTTATAAATTTCTTATATTAAATTCTTATAGGGGAGGACGCGGGTTCAAGTCCCGTCGAAGTCGAAAATTTTTGCGATATTATTTGATTTCTTTGAAATTACCCTTAGTGTGGGGTTACGCACTATAATAACAAAAAACCTTAAAATTAATAACAACTTCAATCATGTATAATATTAGGATAAAACAGTATGTATATACTAACAATTCCGCGCAGAACTTTCTCTGATAAGATCCAACAGAATGGAATTCGCGTGCAAATGTTATATTGCGTACGTCGATTTTTTACCTTCTCTGATTGCATGGCATGCCAATTTGTGGGAGGTCGGGCGGTGCACACGAATCGCATTTTGTTAGATCTTAACAGAGAAGGTTTGCGCGGAATTGTTACTAAATATAAAGACATTTATTCACAAAGAAAATTATACTAGTATTTACAATTGAAACAATTGAGCTAACTGCCGACTGTTGCAAACAGTCTACAGATAGCTCAACTGATCCATATCAACACAAGTCGGAAGCGTTCCCAAGACGCTGGCTGCATTGCCACGCTGTATGGCAATGCTGATACGCTGTGCCAGATATTCACCAGCTCTCGGGTCACGCGTCGCTTCGACCAGACGCTCAGATAGTTTTTTGAAAACCCGAAGAGCCTCGGTACCCCACGGACCTAGGGTCTCGACTCCAAGGGGAGCAAATGTGTAGGCTCTGTCGAGACCTGCATATTTGCGCCTCTTGAGATAAATATTATATACTAAATATTGTTTTAGGCTAATATTATGCAATGGATTTCCGCAAAGTAACGCCTGAATCTATTAATTATTCAATAATGTATCCAAAGTATGTAAAAACTTTCTAGAGTAAAGGTTCTCTAATGGCGACCACGATGAAATGCGAAACGGAGTGTGGAAAGAACTCCACTCGATGGACCTACGACATTGCAGCGGAAGTACGGAGTCGATAGACTATCTCAAGACTGCTATTCGTGATAATGATAGAGCCTATGATAATGAAACTTTCTCTATCCTACCCTTTATTTGACTAGACTGGCCATGCTGAGATGACTGCAGTGAATAAAGGTTATACAGGGTTATAAGTAATTCACTGACACTATGTTTACTGCAGGTTCTGCCCACCATCATGAACATGTCCGTGAAGACATTAGGTCTCAATTCTTAAAATTGGTGGAAAGGGAATGATATTAGTACATATGTACTCCCCTCCATTCAAAAATCGTTAATTCTCGGGGTTTTCTTTGAAACTTAACCTAAAAACGGCTCTGCCCTGATCAGTAGGTGTATGTGTGTTCGGCTGTTTCCCTGCCAGGCTAATGCCACTTAAATCATCTTGCGTAGAGATGTAAAAAAAGCCAATGATGATGATGTGGACTTAAATAGGAGCGGAAGATCGGTATTTAGTTATTAATTTGGTTTCGGACTTTATTTGTTTGACGACCTCTGTGGCGCAGTGGGCGAAGGTCTGCCTGCGCTGCAGGAGGTTGCGGGTTCGATTCCCGTCTCGGGACAAATGTTTGTACGATCTGCAGACATTGGTCCAGGGCGTTCTGGATATTTTCTATGTATAATAAAAAATATCTATCTATGTAGTGTATTGTATTAAGTATATTTTTTTTTTAAATAACTTACTAGAAAGATAACAAAGAGTTCCATCTTAAATTCTATAGTATTAAATAATGCGTGTGCCTAGTATATCAGTTATCTAGTACCCATAACACAAGCTCTGCTTAGCTTGAGGCTAGATAATGCTGTGTGAATTGTCCAGCATTATTTATACT
The DNA here is from genome assembly GCA_963564075.1 of Eupithecia subfuscata. NCBI lineage: Eukaryota > Metazoa > Arthropoda > Insecta > Lepidoptera > Geometridae > Eupithecia > Eupithecia subfuscata. The sequence continues at coordinate 5,045,579 of OY751105.1, forward strand.
ATTATATTTATTTCTTGCGTTCTTCTTCTTCTTCTTGGGTGCGGGGGAGGCCTTTGCCCAGCAGTGGGACGAAATAGGCTGAATAAAAAAAAAAATATTTCATATGCGAGCCGATTTACAAAAAAAATTAAGAATTAAGACCTGGCGTCTTCACTAACGTTTTCGTGATGATGGGTAGAACCTGCAGTTTACACAGTGTCAGTGAATTACACATTACAATCAGGGTTATTACCCTGTATACGTTTTCGATAACAGTGAGCAAAAGCCATTCTGCACTTCAACCACTTTAACTTTTAAGCGTTGAAGGCCCTAGACCAAACCCACCACAGCTAATGAAAGTACATTGAACCCTGAACAATTAATACGGATCCTTTCACTGACGAACCCTTTGTTAAAGTGCCCATGGTAAAATTAATTTACATTGAAAGATATAAACGATATTATAAAACAAGGTTCGAAGTGGTTCGGAAATGTATACATCACACTAGTCACACTTATATATATTTTTTTATCATTTATTTGGTGCATGAGGGTTTTGCCAAATATGGCATGTTACCCCCGTAATTCTAAATAACAATAGTGCTTAATCCAACAAAAAAAATCATTTATGGGATAAAAAGTAGCCTTTGTTTTATTCGAGGCCTAGAACAACCTATATAACAATATCAGCCCGATCCGCTCAGTAGTTTTTGCGTGAAGAGATAACAAGCATACATCCATCCATCCATACATCTAAACATCCAAACTTTCGCATTTATACTTGTGATGTGATGTGTAAGTTTGGATGAATGGATGTATTGTACAGTGGTGGTCAGAAGCGGTTACCTAGATTCTATATTATATCTTTTTTTTTAACTTACTATTATTTGGGTCCTAGGTTCCAATCCACAAAGTCATTTCACACTTAATATTTACTCTAGTTTTTAGGCTTAATATAATATCTATTTCATTAGGCATTCGGTAACATAACAGCAAAAATTATAAATTATTATACTTAATAAAACAATTTGTCAAAACTATTCTATAATATTTATTTCGCATCTACAAACATACCGTGTAGCATAGAGTAAATAATATTGGGTTGAAATTTGGAATTAGATGAAATTTACAATTTTAAATGGTGGTAACCTACAAGCGAGTATGTTATTTAAGGTATGTCTCCAATTATGACCGCAACTGTATGTTTGTTACGTCATTACGCCAAAACTACGCCATTCAGCAATGGATAGGGCTGAAATTGCATAAATTTAGGTCTATACCTAGAATTACACATACTCTACTTTTTATCCCATCGATAAATTCCCATGTGATAGAAATAACCTTTGAACGTCTCGAAAGAAACAACGCATGCAAAGTAGCCGGAAGAGACTAGTCTTACAATATATTGTTAACTTAATTATTTCAAGAGGTTTTTCTTCAAAAATACCGATGCTTGCTTCACTACCCCTTTCTCATAAAAGACGCGACAGAATTCATAACTTTATTACGAGGAGATAATAAATTATATAAAGGAAGTTTTCATCACAAAAGCTATCTGGGCATCTTCTAGATTCTTTGACATTCATATAAAGACACCTAATATTATGATAAAACAATATTTAGTAACAATTCCGAAACAATAAATAAATAACAATATTTATTGTTTTCAATATTAAACAATGAATATTAATTTATCATAATATTATACAATGGATTTCCGCAAAGTAACGCCTGAATCTATTATTTAAAGACACCTATCTTGAGATCGCTAACATCATTTCATCCCTTTTTTAGGGTTCCGTACACAAAGGGTGCCAACTAGGGGCCCTACTAAGCCTTCGCTGTCTGTCCGTCCGTCTGTGAGCGAGCTGTATCTCATAAACAGTAAAGGTACTAATTTTCCCAGAGTACGAGTATTTATTTATTTTTCCGCTTCAACAACAAAACATAAAATTAAAGGTTCGGTTCCCATACAAATATCAAGGCTTTTCGACGTTTTTTTTGACCATAGCAATCTCAGTATATATGACAATTTCAGCCCGATCCCAACCCGAACCGTAAAAGGTAGACAATTGCAATTTTCAGAGTGTGTTTCTATTACCACTATAACAAAAGACAATAAAAACAAAATAATTTAACAATTAAAGGGGCCAACGTCCATACCGTAGAACACCGATCACCGATGTTAAGCAGCGTTCAGCGCGGTCAATACTTGGATCACTGACCGCGCCGAACGTTGCTGCGTTATGTTGGCATTTTGCTCTTTTTCGATCCAAAAATGTTTGGGTTTTCTCTCGTTTCTTTGCTCAATGCATGACGTTGGTACGGAACCCTTTGTGAGCGAGTCGACTCGCTCGCTGGATTTATTTTTTGAGATAAGAAAAATTTAGTTTTTCAGTTTACTTTCTTACTTTTACTTCAACTTTTCAGTTTGTCAGAAAGTAATGAAAAATATAATATGGACAGATGCTGAGTTTCAGTATGCCACTCGCGGTTGTGCCTGCATTGTCTGAAGTTAAATATGTTTCTATTAAGGATCTCAATAAACTCTCTCCTTGGCCTACCCTTGACCTGAGGTCAGCTATATCTCGATCAGGAGGTGGCTTTGAGGTTGTTATTCGATAAGCTCTTTAGGAGCTAGGTACATGGCTGGATATCTGGGCCAGCCAGACTTCAGTTACAACCTTCATAATAGTTACTAAATAACTTGCTGCCATGGTAACGGTGCCCTCAGGCGTTACCTCTACAAATGGCTTTTTACATACACGTTAAGGTACTTACAGTTAGATCGAAATCATAAGTTGTGTAACAAAGTTTGTCAAATCTACTTGACAAACGTTTTGAATTATGCAGACTGCAAGCAAATACTATTCATCCTGAAGTCATCAGGTATTGGTGTTTTTATAAAGATAATTTTGAACTGAAATTTTAAACAGATGCTGGTTGCGACGAGCTAGGACATAGCGCTCATTAGTGGGAGCTATGTCCAGCAGTGGACTAAGATAGGCTGATGATGATGATACGCTAGTCCACTGCTGGACATCAGTTGACTAGCTTAGGTTAATGATGATTTTGTTTCATTCTGGCCCCAGATCAGCCCCCGCTGGGTAAATATTCCTTCTTTCGCGTTTCCAGCCTCTTCTGTCTTGTGCTTCTCGCATTCAAACACGCCCTGTAACTTTGACTATATCGTCAACCCATACTGCAAGGGGAAGTGCACCTTTTGCACAGTGGAATTATAACCTCATATGACCCCTCGATTTCATACTTGCATCGCCCAAGACGCACACGTCCATCCGCAGGTCCTAGCAGCGGCGGTGCGACCCGACTATGTTTACGAAGAACTGCACACCGTGTATTCCAGTTTAAATCTTTTCTGAACTTTGATAGGTCAATAAAGTTTATCATACCATTTCTTGACCTATAAAGAAGGTCCCATTTATACTGGTACTATAAAACTGAACACTCATGTGCTATATTAAGTTAAACTTAAATATTATTATACAGTGCTTCAATCATAATTTATTCTTCATTGTCTAGTATTTGACGATCTCTTTAGCTCAGTTGTCCTGTGCGTAAGCAACTCAAACTATTGCTCTGATTTCTCTGACGTGATTCTACAATTTTCAGTTTTTTTTTAATGAACCATTTTATTTTTTTATGCACAATTTGTCGTCGCGGATTTTCAAATTTTAGTCACGTGTAGCCACTGACTTCACGGTTATTTTTATCAGGTCTACTGTCCTGTCCTTTGTTTGGAGTCACCTTTCAAACAAAGAAACACAGATACTCACATTGAAATTGTTTCACCCCACATTTTTGCGGGAAATCAACACACCCCGATACGATATGATTCTATAGCGTTTTTGCTCCAACCTTCATAATGCTTCAGAATTATTTTGCCAAGCGGCAATGCTATGTATCCAAGCATTATTTAATTGACTTTTAAAAGATGCAGTAAAATCCATAAAACCGGAGTGTTTGAGCTTGGAATCCCTCAAAATAAAATAAATAATAAAAGTACAAACGAATTCTCATTTGTATTCAACGCCCGTGCAGAACAAAGAAATAAAACTGACGAAAAGCGGATTATTTTGCCATTAAGTTCCCATCTTGTGTTAGCAGCCAGTTTAGTACGAATGAGGAGAAAGAATCTCTTCACTAATTAGACGATTCTTTTATACGCTTCCAGCAACTTCATTTGTAAATGAACAAAACATCATCATCAGCCTATGTTAGTCCACTGCTAGACATAGGCTTCCCCTAATGAGCGCCACAACGCCCTTGCAATGCATCCAGCCTCTGTCTGCAGTCTTTCGTAGGTCGTCATACCACCTGATCGGACCGTATCCTATACTACGTATGCCAAGTCACGGTGTCCACTCCAGAACACGTTTACCTCAGCAGTTATCGGTTCTATGCGAGATACGGCCGGCCGGCCCACTGCCGCTTCAGATTGCTAATTCTTTGAGCTATATCGTTACCTATAACTTTCCGTCGGCCATGCTCGTTACGAATCCTGTTCAAATCAGTGGATCTTAAGGGATCCAGAATCACCCCTTTGGTTTAGTAAACATATTAAGTGACACCGAGTATATTTATCACAGTACTGGTATTGATATGGATCAGTTGAGCTACCGGTAGACTGTTTGCAACAGTCTGCAGTTAGCTCAATTGTTTCAATTGTAAATAGTAGTAGAATTTTCTTTGTGAATAAGTCATGTTTATTATTTATTATGTAGATTATGGATCAGCTCCAAGTAAAAAGAAAGTATCTATCACACCAATTATTCTGTTCTATAAAAACGTTTTATAAAATAATTATGGATGCATTAAAATAAGTATAAAACTTTATTTTCTTCTGTATAACAAATGTTTTCTGAAAATTTTACCTTTATATTCTTTGTTCCAGGTAATCAAGCTGTTTTATTCGAGATAAATGTAAGCAGATAAATTGTAAGTTTTTAATTATATCTACTGTTCTCCACTTACCTACTCTCTTCAGGGAAATTAAACGCGTAGGTTTCTAGCATCGTAAAAAACTTGTTGACCCGTTTTAAAATTTCTACAAAGAAATTGCTCTATCCCAATAAGTGCCCACTTAATATTTTGGTATTGAGGTATAAAAAAATTGCGGGTATTTTTTTTGTTTCATGCGATTTATTAATCGCTTTGAGCTGACAACATCTCGCTTGAAGTGAAAAATAAACTAAGTTGGTTTTTTTTCTTTAAGGTTCTACTTTAATTCGTAGAAACGTGATACGAGCACTCAGCATCTATTTTGCATAACCATCAGTATTTCTACTAAACTTTGTGGGCCAGAAAATAACGTCCATATTTCAAAATCTTTCTCCCACGTAGCAAGCAAAAGCGAACCTTTAGGGGATCTTGATAAGTCTCAGTGGCACAGGAAGGCCGATGAGTAATTACCATCTACTTACGGCAAAAAAATAGGCCCAATCTTCTTGGAATTGGTTCAAAGAACCCTTAAAGATAACAGAGTAATTGCTTCCCCCGATTTAATTAGAGGCGATGACTTTTCACTACGAACAAGGAACCTGGATTTTATGTTTTCGTGGAGCATAAGAGAAAGGCCTTTTTTTCAAAGACATTATTTCTTAAAATCGAACGGCATACTAAGAAACTTCAAATTTTATACGCTTCCGACTGGTATTGATATGGATCAGTTGAGCTACCTGTAGATTGTTTGCAACAGTCTTCAGTTAACGCAATCGTTTCAATTGTGAATACTAGTTCTAATTTATTTCTATTATTTTATTGTAATTTTCTTTGTCAATAAATATTCAAATAATAACAATAAATAATTAAGGAACTTCATATATTTTCCAACTAAATAATAATGGCTACAAGAGTGTAGTTAATGTATAATTCTGTTCCCTTAATTGTTTTTCACATCACATCAAAAGCCTTAACAGTCTCTTAACTCTTTTCTTAATGTCGCGGTGAATATTAGTAGTTCCTACATAAATTTTATTTTATTTTGTTTTATTCGGAGAACAAACAGTTTTACACACTTTATAAATAAATACATAATAACTTATAACCATTTATGTGTCCTCGCATGGAGAAGCTAAAATACTATTTGCTTGCGGAGGAGGAATGGAAAAACAGTTCTGTCCTGTTAAGAACTAGGTACAGTACAACGAAGTAAACTAAGAGTAACTAACAAATAACAAAACTTATAAAACTACTAACAATAAATTATACACACAAGACAGTCACAAAGTCTCTTATCGTTCTTTTGAAAACTACTTATAATCTTGTGGCCAAATTGTCTAGATTGGTGACTTTCAGACATAATTTATATTTGGTCACATGTGCGGTTTATATTAAAAACTTTCCACATAAATTACTGACGACTCCTTTATTGCCACAAACCCGTTCTGGTATTCTAAAGATAACGGGAAATCCAAAAACCTTAATTTATTGATGGAAAAGTCGCTGATTAAAATATCTCCATCAAGTAGGAAAAGCTTAAGCTTTTTATTATTAATTCATTTGAAATTGCCGGGATTCACACGAAATGCGGTTATTTTAAAATAGACTGGTCAAACCAAGATAACTTTATAAATACAATGATACTTCGTAGTTTTTGCGCTTCAGTACGAAAATTCGTTCATTTTATAAACTTCAATATATGATGAAGAGACAGACCTGCCTGATGGTCAGACGTCACCGAAAAACTGATTTGTTAGCAGTTCGTCCAACACGCGATTCGTCCAATCACAATTTAAACGCGTTTCGTATAATACTAGCCGAGGAGAGTGTATGAGAGCTGTATAGATCCGGACAAACTGGCGCACTAAAGAGGAGGCCTATTTACAGGTATAAATACCCAGCAGTGGGTGCTCACGGGCTAGGTAGACAGATACAATCTCTGATGAAACGATCCAGGTTTTATCTCGTAGAAGTTTTGTTAGGGTAATTTCCCCGGGTCTGTTCTCATGAATTTTTCAAACACATCTGCGTTTGTTGTCTTGTTAATGAAGCAGTTCAGGTATACAAATGAAGGTTCCTAAGCTTTCTAGGTTTAGCGAGAGGGTATGCAAATAATAAGCTTTGTTTCCAAGACATTCTCGTCCGGAAAGCCTCAGATTGCGAGATGGAGCCTGTTTATACATTGCATTTTGGTTTGTTATCCTTTTTGGAAACATAAAGGTTAACAAACAGAACCCGAACTAAATGAAAATACCACAAATTACTACTTATTTTTAAATTAATTCTTGCTACTGAAACCTTAAATAATAAGAGTGTAACTGACTAAATCACAAATTACCTACTTATTTTTAAATTAATTCTTACTACTGAAACCTTAAATAATAAGAATGAACCTCACTAAAAACAGTAGCTAGAATATAAGTTTTTTCTTTGTCATTGGACACTGTACCTACCGATTTTCATGTTAATGTTGTATTTCCAATGTCATTATCTATCTTTATCACACACAACACAGGCTCCATCTATGGGCTTTACAGGCACTTAACTTCAGTGTATTCAGCAGCGTGCTTCTAGCGCCACCCATACTGAACGGTTTACAGTGGAACCATTGCAATAGCGCCATCTCCTGAGTTTCAGCTTAACTATTTACTGAACCTGCTCTCCCCTGAGGGAGGTTAGAAGCATTGGCGAACCACTACGAAAGGTTTTTGACAGCATCTAATAGAGGGCGCTTTTTGAAACTAAGATACGAAATTAATTTCTAATCTATACTAATACCACAGATATTATAATACTATACAATATTTACTAATACTAATATATTCTAATACTAATACTAATAATATTATAAAGAGGAAAGATTTGATTGTTTGTTTGTTGATTTGAAAAATTCTTTCACCGTTAGGAAGCTTACTTTTCAGGGAGTGACATTGGCTATATTTTATCCCGGTATTCCCACGTTCCCGGGAACTACGCGGGTGAAACCGCGAGGCGATCGTCTAGTCATAACATAATTCGTTGTGTTTATATATCGATTACATTTTAAACATCATAGGTACTTCATTGACTTCATTTTAATACTTCATTGACTTATAACACCTTCTTCTAATTTTTTTTTACTGAAAATATATTGTGTAAATTTACAACCGCGACCATGCTTAAGTACAATCTGAGTATAAACAGTTTAATATCTGTAAATATTGTTGTAGGTATGTCAAAACCTCCCTAACATTGTAAGAGCAAGACATTCTTACCTAGTCCTGGCACCCATTTAAAAATAAAACAGAACACCTCTTGAAAATGCAAACAATAAAGTGGAACCAAACATTCGAGAAGCTTCAGCTAGACCGTAAATTTATGTCTGTCCACAGTATCCCTTGGGACCAAACTGTGGTTGCCCAGTTGGTCCTGAGGGAATGAACACAATAAAACTTTGCTATTCGCGGTTTAATCGTTACATATTTGATAGTGGTAGGAAGTTATAGCTCTGCATAGGTCTACGTAACTAAACTTTTAGAAAAAAGTTTTGATTTATTTTGAAAGCTCAGAGATTGATGGCTGCAACTTGCAAATAGGTACGTACCTATATAGCTTACATAATAAAAGCCTAGTGCTTACTACCTATGTACATAAGCTTACGTTAAATTTTGTGTATTATGTACTTATTTTGGCTAACGTGATTTCGGTATTTGATTAAGCGGTTTTCTGTACTTTCTGGATACCGTTCACGGGTATTTCGAGTTTCGGTATTCCGTAGTACAGTCGTTATTGCGCTGGTGCATAACGAAAATCTTTTAGATCAACTTAAGACTTGATCAGAGCTACTGTGTAGGTATATATCGGATCAGAGCTACGGTGTATATATCGGAGCTACGGTGTATATATCAGAGCTACGGTGTATATATATACGGTGTATATATACCCAGAGTGGTGTGCGGTAATACTACTCCTCACTTCCTCAACAGCCTATATTGGTCCACTGCTGGACGCAGGCCTCCCCCTGATAAGCGCCTTTATTGTCTTTTATCTAATGGGAGGTTATGCCCATAATTCCCACACTGGACATGCGGGTTGGGGATCGCAGTTCGGTGGTAGAATTGTTCTGCAGGGGGCGCTGCTGCCCGCCCCCCGGTGGATATCCCTAGTCGCCTCTTACGACACCCGCGGGAAGAAATGGGATGCTAATTCTAAGCCGGCACCACACAGCTAATCCTACTGTCACTACTAAAATACTCGACCTACAATCGTGGACCGCTCAAAACCGACCGTGAAATCCAAAAGGAATTTACCTACTTCGAGTTTTTGAAGTTCTACAATGATGCTAACATTGTAGGGTATCAGATTACCACTGGCTTCCTGGAGTAAAGTAGTTTTACGGAGGAATATAGGATGTTTAATTAAATTCAGGGTCAAACGAAGTTAGGGGTTCGGGGGTTCCAGGTTCCGAGATCACTCCGTATAGTTTTAAACACAGAAGGTTATACTGTTCACTTCGTAACAGTTGAAGCAGGTCGAAGCGGCCACTCCGGCACGTATCCGATAACCTCACCACCCGCGACCTCTTGTGACCACTTACCCGTGACCACTAGTGTCGTCTGTATCAGAGATCTTGGAACTAGCTGCGTCAGCTCAGCTTAGAATAGTTAACGTTAAGGTCACGTTAGATTGTTAATGGGTCATAATAGGTTGTTTTACGCGATCAAAATAAGACAAGTCTTATTCCCTTCCCATCTTCAAAAGTATGGTTCATCAACACTATCTGTCCACTCTTGATAAGTTTTAATGTAATTCTTTTTGTGATTTTGTTAATTATTCTTTTTTTATGTGTCTTTTTGCTCTCTTTTATAATATTGCATTTTTTGTTTTCAAAGTAAAACCTACTTTATTTAAGGTAAGAATTTTTATGACTCATTTTTGATACGTCATAAATTACGCCACCTTCAGCTTCAATACATATCGATCCTATCCATCCAAAGGTTGCCTGGAAGAGATCGCTGTTAGCGAGAAGGCCGCCAATTGTGCCACACTAGACTGATATAGTTAGTATTTAGTTCTTATTTAATTGTTTTATCATACTACACTTTATTCAGAAACAAAATTACAATCAAATAATAGAAATAAATTGGATTTAGTATATATAATTGAAACAATTGAGCTAACTGCAGACTGTTGCAAATAATCTATAGGTGAGCTACCTATAGACACTTTATATATAAACTGATCCATATCAATATCCAATTTTTTATGTATTGATGGTGCAATAGATAAATAATCTATCAGTCTATTATAAAGTCTGCCGCTAGCAATTAGACAAAACACTGTCAGCTGCCTACAATATTCATACACTGAAAAGTCGCACCAACCCGCCGAGCTGTTTGGCCAACTTTGGTGTTAGTGTAAGAGCTTCGTGATACTTGTGGTGATACTAAATTATTTGATACTTGCTCTAGCCTGCTACTTCGTTTGCAATAAATGACGGCGGGTTTTTCAGAATTTTAATTTGGTGTTGGTTATGTAAAGAGTTTAATTCTATTGCGATTATGTTGCTCTAACTAATTAACAGGAAAGAATAACAAATACATATAAAAAAAATTAAAAACTTAACAGATTAAACTTACATCTACTAAACTATTTAAATAAATAAGAACATTAAGGTCAGCTCCGATCTGTCTGATATGCTGAACGTAAACTTAATAAGAAGTTGCGTGTATAGTAGCAATTTTTCAATAATCGTGCTGACTACAGGAACTTACAAGTACATTCAAATCAAACAAAAATTCCTACCTATAATACACATCACTTTGATATTAGTTCTGAAGTTCTGGAAATCCAAACAACTAATATCGGATGTCGTAATAAGAACCAACTACGTTGGTAATTGGCAAACTTTCGTTTTCTTGATAAAATAATTAAGACAGGTACTGAGGTAAAATCCTTAAAAATTATAATAGGTAAATAAAACACAATACAGTCGTCAACGTGAAATAAATAACACACGCCTTTTTAGGTCGTCTAAAGTCATTCTCTTATCGTGGTAATTATAGCGCTAATAAGCGATACTTTTCGGGCTCTTGTGAATCAAGTAACCGAGAAAATTTTGCCATGCGAATCTTTAAAACAACCTCGCAAACAGTTTAAACACTTCTAAAAAGAGTCCTTTTACAAGTTTCCTCGACTTGACACAATGAGTTATTACGGTCGCTTAATTAATCAGAGACTTTCACCTTTAGAGTCCATTTTGCCGGACAGTTTATTTCTTTTAATTTTATTTAGAACAAAAACCACTAGCTAACCACAAGTCGAGTCTTCTATACTATGCTGCAAATCAATGTAAGATTTTAGTAATGTATTAAATCTTTTTAAGATTTCGCTATTTGTTATTATTGATTTGCAAGTAACCACGCCCTCTGTTACGCGATGGAAACGTAGCTGAAATAATAACACAAGTTTCGCCATTAATACCCAATTAATAATAATTACTTAATGTCTTAAAAATCTGAAATCAAATCCTTTTTATATATTTTTGACTACACAACAAGCAAGCTCTACTTTCTTTAGGGTTGGATGATGGATTGTCAAGCATTTCGATTTGGAGCGTACTTACTATTGTTTGGAATTAGGGAGCTGAAGTGGCAGTGAGCTGGCCATAATATTATGAAGCATCGGCATAGGTGACAACTATCCTAGTCCAGGCGTGAACTAGTATGAGGCTCATGATGATGTTTCGATAAGTAATATTATAATGAATAAACGTAAATCTATTTCTTAAAAATCTAAGCCGCCACCAGAAGGCAGAGTGCCCAGAATGCTAACAGCATTGCCACATTGAATGACAATGCTAATTCGTTGACCGAAATAGAAGCCAGCATTCCAATCACCTATTGTGTGGACTATGGACTACTATAAATATGTGCTTAATAAATTTTATATTTTATATGAATAAACACGATGACTTCCTGAAAATCTTATCTTCGCGACTTCGTTAGTTGCATGAACTTACAAACTTTCCACAAATCTCAAGCCTCAAGCCAGAGCCAACTAATTAGCTGAACTTTCGACAGATAACTTCATATTTAATAATAATTCCTATAGTTTGAACAAGCGCCAAGTTAGAAGTTGAGCTGTGCGAAGCCACATAGGAATTACTTACTGCAAACTAAGCTCGAGAAATAAAGTAAACTTTAACTAGAGCTAAAAGCCAATAAAGAAAATGAAATGTGACACCAAAACATTCGGTGAAATAACGAAATGTGATTTTTTCCATATAATTTTGACCGGAAAGTAAGCCCTTGTCAAAATTATCCCAACAAAATCGTCAAAGCCACCGAATTTTATTAAATTATTTTCCAATTTCTCATAGAGGGTCACGGAATTTCTCGTATGGGGGTCACTGTTCACATACACCTCTGCTAGCAAAGATATCTGTTTCAAATACGTCAGGCCAGGAATTAGCTTATTCCAGCTATTTTCATAACCATAGTTGGAATGCAGAATTGCCGTTTGTAGGAACAGAGCCGCGACGTATGACAAATGATAGAACTGTAGTTTTAAATAAGCTAGGTTACTTCAGTATTCAGTATTTATTCGACCGTAGGTACCTAACATATACATAACTCATGTTACACACTGGTCGTTAAAGTTCAATATCATATTTCATAGAATTGGTTGCACACAAGTTCTATAAAAAGTTAGTAAGTATTGTACACAGAAAAAGCAGACGGACAGACTCTTCTCGTACATCAAAAAACAAAAAATATACGAGTAAGTTGTCAGACAAAAAAATAATGGAAAATAAAAGTTATTTCAAAATATGCTGCTGTATAAGGGCATTGTCAAAATAAACTAACAATCTTATATATAAAATTCTCGTGTCACAATGTTCGTTCCCGTACTCCTCCGAAACGGCTTGACCGATTCTCATGAAATTTTGTGAGCATATTGAGTAGGTCTGAGAATCGGCCAACATCTATTTTTCATTCCCCTAAGTGATAATTTTAAATTTCCACGCGGGCGTAGCCGCGGGGCGCAGCTAGTATTGTATAAAATTATATGTGCACAGAGAAAAAAAATACATTTCGCAATGCCTAATCTGCCACTATGAGCTTCGTAACGGGCTCAATTACTTTGGCTTATTACAGGACCCAGTATATTAAATTGCTGCTTTATAAAATATGACAAATGACACGTCTGTTGTTGTTTTGTCTGGGAATTGTCTAATTGGTCATTTTGGAAAAATGTAACTGGAGGCATATAATATGATAAAGAAAATGTTAAATCTCTTCTTCTGTTATTAACTAAGACATGCATAAATAATAACGGTAACTCAACATTACGCCAATATTACAAGATTCGTAAACATTGACGAAAATTTTCTTCTGAACCGTCATACATAACATTTAAACGGCTGCAAGGCTTGCTTATTTTTTTCTGTAAGAGGAAGTCACTTAATAAAATGAAAATAAATTGAGTTAATTTATTTTATCCGCTATGAAGACAACAGGTCAGACTAGATGTCCTTCTTTTTGTAATCAAAAAAGGTTGTCATTTACACTGGGTCAGTTTTCGTTATGGTCATTATTAAGAATCGTCATTTCTTATCGTGGTCCTAATGCGCCGAAAGGCTTACACCATCCTTTTCTTTTGTCGGTGATTAAAATATTTACGCGACTACACCACTACACTAACCAACGCGTCAAACGATAAAATATACCTAGGCATCATAAAGTGACCCAGCTGTTTTCTTCCCAACAGTACTAAACTAGGAATGCAATATCGCACTGTCTCTTAGTAACTGACGCTGCTCGGGTATCCCCCCAGTTGGTTATGAATGTTCGAGCTGTTTTCACCCAGAACCACATGGCTTTACGCTTACGGCTTCTTAGCAAATTGGGATTACCTAATCTACCTATAATATAAAAATGAATCGCAAAATGTGTTGGTAACCGCATAACTCAACAACGCCTGGACCGATTTCGCTAATTCTTTCTTTATTGTGTTTGTTATTGTCAGGAGAAGGTTTTTATGAAAAAAAATATTGAAAAAGTTGGAATCATAAATTTCCACGGGGGCGAAGCCGCGGGGCGCAGCTAGTTTACAATGAAGTTATGTTAAAGACACGTAATTTTATTCATTTGGAAGTCATTTAATGACTTTCAAATTCATAATATTGGGTATCATTACAGTAACTTGCTGTTTTCACTTATTAATCGTTGTATGGAAAAGTGGAAACATAAATCGTTTTATACCTAATCGTCCGTGATTTTTTCACTTTTTGTATCAGATTAGAATGATATAATCTGTAATTATGAAGCCCGATTTCCACCGCGAGCAGAGCGGACCCATTTTAACTCGCAAGAGTAAACTGCATATTGGTATTTCCACCTACAAATAGCCAAGCGGAAAGGACAGAGCGAGCAGAAAGCGTTGAAATTAACCCCGCCCACTCATCTCTCAATTCCCGCTCATTACCTTTTTGCGATGGAAACCCGACATTAGTGTCCATCCTCGTAGGAATAGCTTACTTTGACTATTTTATTTACAATTTCAGCTTCAGTAAAAATCTTTCCACGCAAGCAAATGGCACCATTTCACACACATTCACATTTCTTCAGCAGCATTCTTTTCATTTCGCTCGAAACAAGCACACGTGCCGACGACGCGTGATCTAGAAATCCTGAAAGCAATCGGGTTGCGTCACTGGAAATAATACCGGTCTGTAGCATACCACAAGGAGGCCAGATTACAGCAAGGAAGCCAGATGAAAAGTCTTACAGAAAGAGAAAATGGGAATAATGCTGGACTATTTTCACAGAGCACTATCTTTTTTTGAATAAATAAATAATGCTGGACAATTCACACATCATCATCTACCCCCAACGAATGGTACTACACAAATCATCATCATCATCCGCAACCCGACTTCACCCACTGCTGGGTATAGGTCTCCAAACTTTTGTGCCACTCCACACGGTCCTGCGCCAACCTGCGGTGTTAGAGATATCATCTGCCCTTCTTGCCACTTGCACTAAACGAATAGAACAAGTAAATTACAGGCAAAAAGATACAAAAATTAGAATTCAATTTCAAATTCATTTATTAATTCAGACACAAAGATCCATAGGTTAGAGTAGTAGTAAATGTCACACAGATAATCAAACAATAATACAGTCATTATTAACAGAATTAATTTATATAATAAATTTGTTTAGCGGAGGGATTGGTCAGGCTTGACATCCAGTGCCTTTGCAGTTTACTGCAATGTCTATCAGCCAGAACCCCTATCAGACTGTTGGTGCTGCCCAGTATCCTGCGTTTTATAGATGTTATTTTATTGCGAATCACAGCGAAAAAGTCCTTTACATGTGCGTCAGCAAACATTCCAGCCGCACTACAGTATTTGGGCATCCGCACCATTGCTCTAAACAAATTAATATAGAGTTAATTAGTTAGTATTTACAATTAGAATAATTGAGCTAACTGCAAACAATCTAGTGGTAGCTCAATTGATCCATAAATATACCAATCGTAAGCGTCCCGAAGACGCTAGCTGTATTACCCCGCGCTGTGAGGTAATGTTGCTCGGCATGGAATTTTCCGTATCTCCGGACCGGATCCGGGATAACATTATAGGCTTCATTTTATTAAAAAAATATAGTAAACAACGTGTTTAGTCGGCAAAGCTTATTTTTCAGAATCTAGAATAATTACCACTAATTAAGAAACTATTTTCTTAGCAAAGAAGACTAGTACATTATACAATGTTCTAAAAACAATATCCTCCATCAAACAATGAATTCCCTTGGTCAAACAATAACGGGAATATTTTTTAATACTCTAGAGAATAATATTAAATATTATAAAGCCGAAAGTTTGTGAAATCTGAATAATTGCTACCTAAGATCTCCAAAACTACTGAAAAGGTCGAGATGAAATTTTACATACGTTTAGAGCTAACGTTTAGCCTTACTTAGATAATTGGTTAGGGGGCAAAAGTTAGTTAAAACTAAATGGCTATAGGCTATAGGCTTTTTATTTACATGTTGCTACGCCGCGCGCCGCCGACATAACCAATTCTCGTAGATGCTTATACTTTGTAGCAGTTTCTCGTAGATGTTTCTACGGCGTAGCAGTTTCTCGTAGCTCGTAGCGCCGTAAAAGTTAACATCATAATACAATCATCTGACGACCTCGGTAGCGCGGCGGGCGAAAGTCCGCCTGCGGCGCAGGAGGTTGCGGGTTCCATTCCCGCCTTGGGACTAATGTTTGTACGATCTTCAAATATTAGTTCCGGGTGTTCTGGTCGTTTCTATGTATAATAAAAAATATCTATCTATGTAATGTATTGTATTATGTATATCAGTCATCTAGTACCCGTAACACAAGCTCAGCTTAGCTTGGGGCTAGATGATGCTGTGTGGATTGTCCAGCATTATTTATTTATTTTTTAACCCACGCGAATATTGTAAGCTGGGACTTTTTATTGTCTCATAGCATCAATACGGTTAAAGAGATTTTGATAAGTGGGGCCTCAAATACTTGTGAGAAATCCGGTTGCAAAATAAAATTTAGTAAAGTACTATATTTGTCCCTTCATAAATCTTATAAACTTTTTGTGCTTGCATACTACTAGCGTATTCCCATATCAAGTTTACATTCACGGTATGTGAGAGTAAAATTCTGTAGTTTACAAACCCTTATTTTGTTGTTGTTTCTATAAAAGTTCGTGCCTCGTTGAAAACACGCCCTGTTTCGACTGGTTTATACTATACTGTGTGGTTAGTATGAGTTTGCACAATAACAAAATTTAAAATGTTTTCGTTTACTACCGCTAACCGCTAAATTATCGAATTCACGGAATAGAATATAATTATTTATTCAGGTAAAAAAGACATTAAATTTTGGTTAGAAGTGCTTTAAAGCCTATGTTAGGTTTAACTAGACACAGAGTTCCCGCCTGGTTCAATAAGAGGTCTGGTGAAGTCAGGAGAATTGTGGCAAATAGTTGCAAAAGCTACAGAAGAAGAATATGTAATTATTTGATCGCTGCCATACTACGTAAATATTTCCTCTATATTATTATCCGGTACAGGCGCTACAGAGAGACAAGAGAAAGAGCTGGTCCTACTGGATGACAAAGGTTAGAGATAGATAGGAGCTGGGGGAGGCCTACGCCAAAACAGGAGACTACTAACTTGATCAAAGTTTGTAAATAGATAGTTATATATGTAGTTACATAATAACTAGGAAATAAAGGCTAACTTAGTTTTATTTATTTTATTTAGGGGCGCTACAAGGCACTAGAGTTATGGTAAGGAAACTTGTTTTCGTATACGATCACAACTCATACTAAAGACTCTGTACTGCGCTACGAAACGTGGCCGGATAATGTTACTTTTATTGAATTCAACGCGAGAGGAAATGCAATAAGTGTAAGGTAAATCAATTTGCTTGATCCTTGTGCTAAAGGCGAAAGAACGCGTCGGTTCTTTCGTTTTCGGTTCTTTTTCAGTTGGTTTTTACACTTTTTCGGTACTTGTAAATAAATCTAAATTTGTAAAAAGAGGTATTTTTGTAAATCAACAGCACAAAACGATTACTGATTTTTGGTCTCATACTCGTCATCAAATTCCATAATTGTCAAAATCCGTCCAACCGTTTGGGCTACAGCTACAGCCGAGAAAATAAAAAGAGATTCGGACGAGATGTCCCCTTCACTTTTGGTTGAGGTTACAACTGATCCGAATCTAAAACCAAGAGATTTTAGATTCGGAAGAGATGTACCCCTACTCAAAAGTGAAGTGGACATCTCGTCCGTGGATCAGTTTGAGATTCGGACCAGATGTACCCTAACCCGACGTAGCTCCCCAAAACAGCCTTCACATTCGGACAAAAAACAGCCAAGTGGTTTTTTTTCGTCCAATTTTCGCATTTTCACTGCAACAATTGGATTTCAACAAAGCTTAAAGTTGGTAATGCTTGCTATTGTGAAATTTAAGCTAACTCCGCAAACTTTTCCTCGTATCTGTCAGAATAATTCACATTTTGTTAATTCATGTAGGTACGTGTTTAGCATGTAGGATTGTTTTGGTAATACGTTTGTTGGAGTTCAAGTTAGGAACCCAATAATTTGTGGATATAATGTAAAAGCAGGAAAATGATAATTACGGACATCATCATCATCATCATCAGCCTATATTAGTCCACTGCTGGACATAGTCTGTATTTTTAACCGACTTAGAAAATGGAGAAGCTTTTTATAAAAAGTTTGTGTATGTTCGTCAATTAAAGACCGATTTTGAAAAGTCTTTCGCTTTTGTATGGAGTATGATCCTGAGGTAGTCCTTCAAAAATGTTATTACCGAGGAATTCGTATTTGTCCGGCAAATCTTAAAAACAGTGTAAGTACTAAGAAATTTCACGTTGATTTATAGTTTTTTCAAAACAATTCAATCATTTACATATCTACTCAACCTGTGAGCACCCATTCCTGGGTACAGGCATCCTCTCATAACGCGCCATTTTAATTTGTTTTCAGCCTTCTTCATTCATTCATTCTTTTCGTGCAATTTTTACGATGTTTGAAATAAAATTAAAATATCAAAAATTGGTGTTCTTGCCTATTTACTAACATTTTTGGTCACAACGTTGCTACAGCATACATAACAATATATCAGGAGGATAAAGTTGCATGTCAATCAAATAAGAAACGACCAATATGTTATAACATGCGTTCAAAATTCTACTGTATTTCCATCACAAAGCATTTACTTTCCCAAGCACAGATCATTAGATATTTTCATGAAATAAGCTACTTGTACATCGACGATGCCTACACCTTCTCTCTCTGCAGCCTTCATAACCAGTCGGTCTCTGGACCTCACGCCGCGTACACGTGTCGTGATTTTCCGAGAAACTCGATATCGTAACTTTCTCGAATGTTTTTTTATTTCACGCCATTTTTATTTTTGAATGAAAATTAATATTTTGCTTAGTTGGAAAAAGAACCTCGTGAATCGTTTTTGTGACTTTGAAATTATTACATTGAACTTTATTGTTGTTTTTATTTTATTGTGAAGTGTGATGTAAACTTTTTGAATCGAAATTGGGTTTCCAAGAAATATTTGAGTTAATTACCTGCCATGGAGATTCCAAATGATGTTTACTAGGAACAAAATTGCCCGTTAGAAATGCTTTGCTATGTAAGTAAAACCTACAATAACTATTTTACTATAAAAACAATCGCAGTTTGACGAATTTATTAGGGATGTAAGCGGGTTAACTACAATAACTAGCCTATAACCACTTAGATGGATAAGATGTATTGCTGTAATTAAAGTGCTGTAAGAACAAAAGTAAAATGCAAATGCCTTATTCAAAGTAGGAGGGTTAAGTCATAATTTTCAGTCTCCAAAGCTGATAATCAATATTTTTTGCAATATTTTTTTTATTTACCTCTGCAACGATCTACGATAAATGTATACCTATATTATTATTATATACTATCTACTACCTGCAACTTCGCACACGTTTGCTTATATGTTAATCCGGGCTTAGAACTATGCATCTATCTAAAATTCAGCCCGATCCGTGCAGTGTTCTAGTGTGAATAGGTAACAAACATCCAATCATTTAGACATTCAAACTACGCGTTATTATTACAGTAATGTGATTCTCTGCCAATGTTTAGTTAATTTATTAAAATTTTCTCTTCCATTTTAAACTTCGCGTCTCGTATAAGTCGGTGAATGCCAGTGACAGTTCGAAAGATAATTATAAAACGGGAACGTCTGCAGGTAACGTTGATTCTGATGGAACGAGGACTGAATAAATCCCATGTTTTATTAACCAACTTAAAAAAGGGCGAACTTATAAAATATGCCACACTCCACACACCATTTTTTGAGCCAAACTATACAATAATTTTGGCGTGAAAACATAACGTATACTCGATTTTTTCACTATCTGCAAAAACGCTAAACAATTTTGCAGTACTAAACCTAAAATCAACTTACTTGATGTAGATTTAAACACAATCTTATAAGTACTTGTCGAATTGAGATACTTTTTTCAATAAATATCACTCTACATATATCTTTACCTATCTTGACCTAAATGTACGCATGTGAATTTGAGTTTTTTGTTTGCATTTGATAACATAATTTGCAGCTACCTCTTAGCTCGACCATAGAGTAAGTGTAACAAACATCCATTTAAACATCCAAACCTTCGCGTTAAAAATATTAGTGTACTCACTAAGAGGTTTCTACCTAAAAGTTTTACCTGCGGGTTCTTCGATCATTATTTTTCCGGTCTTAAGATTCTGTAAGAATAATTGAATCCCAGATTATTTTCTCTCGCTCAGTGATTTCGTTCTATAAAATAAAGGAAATTTAGTTTTGTGCTTAGTATATTTTTCACCTGGAAACAATTTAGATTCCTCGAACATTCTAGAGATTGGTTTAAGGACAAATTCTGATCTCTATTTTCATGAATTTTTCGTTTGTTTAGGGAAAATAAATAAATTTATTTTATTCTTTGAGAATGATTTTTTCATTAGAATCAATTTAAACTGTAAACACAAAAGATAATAACATGTAAATGGTAACAAAAAAAAACTAGACAATACACACAAACAACATCATCTAGCCCATGAAAGGAATGTAATGTTTTTATTTTGCATGAGATTTTGTATGCTAAAGCACAGAAATTAACAAACAAACACTGCACTTACACAGATACCTTCTTACTTAATTAAACTCATTTGTGATTTTACCGTCCCTGCTAAAAGCATTTTCAACTAAAAGCTGGCTTTGTGGAAGACTTACAGATGCTCAAATTACTGGCAATTTACGATAAGCAAAATAAATTTTCGAGCATGCATTAATTTATTTAAAAGCTGCCATTATTTTAATTTCTGTTAAGATCTTAATTCGACTTATGTCAATCCTCACCTCACCTCACCTCAACAGCCTATAATGGTCCACTGCTGGACGCAGGCCTCCCCCCAATTAGCGACTTATCTCATGGGGGAGGGGGCTGGCGGGGGGAGTAGTGCCCACGCCTGGCATGCGGGTTGGTAGTTCGATGAGTACACTTGTTCTGCAGGGGGCGCTGCTGCCCGCCCCGAGTGGATATCCCTTAGTCGCCTCTTACGACACCCGCGGGACGAGTTGGGGTGGTGTAAATTCTAAGCCGGCACCACACAGCTATGTCAATCACATCACACTAATATAATAAAGGCCAAAATTTGTGTGCTTGTACTCCTTCACGTTCAAACGGCTTAACGGATGTGGATGAAATTTGGAACTAGGATAGCTTATATCCTGGATTAACTCAGGTTACTTTTGATGCCGGAGAAGTGCAGTGTTCTCGTGGGATGATCGAAATTTTTCACCGCTGGTACCACCTCTAGGCGTAGCTGGCTCTTTTTTACATCTTCTTATATATAAAAATGAAACCCGTTTCGCGTTGTCACGGCATCACGCCTGAACGGCTGGACCGATTTCGCTAATTCTTTCTTTGTTGTGTTTGTTATTGTCAGGAGAAGGTTCTTATGAAAGAAAAAATTAAGAAAGTTGGAAACATAAATTTCCACGGGGGCGAAGCCGCGGGGCGCAGCTAGTTATGTTATAAAAATATTCAATCTAGATTATAATTAGCTTTCAAATTGTCTAGTAAGTCAAATCATGAGGTATAATTAAATCATATACCTTGTCTAACTAACTAAAGGTGCGGTTTATAAAATGCGACGTACGTTGCGACCAAGTAAATTGAGCTTACTGCCACAAAGAACCTGTTTTATTTTACAAGGTGGTAATTATTCGTGAAAATGCTATAGCTAATTCTTCATTGAAAATTTGATAAATAACATTTTCACACATAAAAATATGTATGTAGGTACAATGGACAATAAACCTCCGTGGGTTACTGGTTTGATTGGTAAATAAATAAATAACAATTTAAAAATACGTTCTAAAATTTGCCTGACGGTCAATAAAACTGCGTTCGTGTGAATGCTGATTATTTAGAATTCCCAATAGTCCAAAACTTCGCACTTTTAAGGAAAAACATAAGCTTTGTTGAATGGGAAAATTGTAACGAACAGAAAAAATATGTACCTATCTACACTCTGATTTGTAATCGAATTTGGATATGTTGATAGAACTATTATTATGCATACAAAAAATAATCGTTCGTAAAAATAGTCTTAACACTAAAGCCATTTTTTTTTTTAATAACGCTGGACAATTCACACAGCATTATCTAGCCCCAAGCTAAGCAGAGCTTGTGTTATGGGTACTAGATAACTGATATACATAATACAATACACTACTAGATATTTTTTTATTATATAAAGAAAAACATCCAGAACACCCTGAACAAATATCTGCAGATCGTACAAACATTTGTCCCGAGGCGGGAATCGAATCCGCAACCTCCTGCGTAGCAGGCGGACCTTCGCCGGCTGCGCCACAGAGGTCATCATTTACAACGGGATATTTACCATGATTTGAGTTTTGAGCTTTCCAATATTTCGGCACAGTTTCATGCGCTATGCCGCTTGTTATTGGCAGATATATCGATCTACCCTCATTTTTTGTCTTTTGCTACGAACGTTACGACTAACGTTTTGCATTTATCTTATTTCGAAACGCCACCTTAAAGCTTACGTAGACGTAAGATACCTATTTAATAATGTCCGCCCGTCTCGAAGGAAATTTAATTTCGCCGAGTAAACTAGAGGGGCATTAACTACGAGTCTCGGGTATTTTTAGAATTAATTATATTTATTCAACTGTGATTTTTCAAAACAAAACTTTAATATGAATAGTAATCGCGGGGACGTGAAATAACGTTATTTTTAAACATGTTACCCGACTGCGCAAGAAGTGACATGAAGTGAAGTAACAGTGGAAACTTCATAAATAGCCCTCAGTTTAAGTACATGTAATTTTCATGTATTTGTACTAATATTTCATATTTTGTAATTTTCTAGCTGTAAGTTTTCCTAAAATTCGAAAATAAAATAAAATAATAATAAATAAATAAGAAAGAACTGTTTTAAAAGTAAATTATGTTAGCTTCTTATGAAGCCTTTGCTAGCGCTAAACGGACTGCGGTTCATAAATCTTACTAATATTATAAATGCGAAAGCTTGTGTGAATGTTTGTTATCACGTATCTCCGTAACTACTTAACCGATTTAGATGGAATTTGGTATGTAGATAGTTCAGGTTTTAGAATAGCATATAGGCAAAACAAATTTTAAAAAAATAACCTCTGAAGGGTTAAAAAGTGTGGTAAAGTTTCTATGGAAAATTATTATTCAAAAAAAAATTATTATTTTATATTGTTCGATTCACTAAAAACTACCATAAATAGAATTCAAAGTAAATAATGAATTACTTGTTTTTTTATATGCATGGGCGAGTGTCCGAGGTGTGACACAACCCAGGAAGTAAAAACTGTAAACTTTTAAAATACTAAGTTTGCTCGTACATACATAGATAGGTGTAATATAGAACAAACAGCTATAAATAATCATCGATCCAAAGCGATTTCGACTAACATCCTGTGACTTAAAAGCTTTGTTAGGTTTACTTTGCTATCAATTTTCATCTCTTTACTTTATTATGGTCACACTTCGATCATGTCATACAGTAAATCACAACTTCAATTTGGTTTTGGTGACATCAGAATTAACAACATTGATTATAATAGAATTGATGAAGATAATAAGATGGAAATTAATGTAAATAATATTGTTAATGTAAGTAGATGGAAAACTTTACACGTTTTCTACTTTTTCCAGCTTTGGTATTTAGTGAGTGTATCACGCATTCTATATTCGCCGCTCATTGGCCGCATTCAGAAAACGAAAAATAAAAACTTGGCGTGTTTATAAAACTATCTATAATGATTTTAAAAAACTATAATGGTAAACATGTAGTTCATCCATTTATATTTTAAAATAATTGCATGCTCGCACCATGTTTTATGCAAATAAATGATTCTTATTCTTATAACACAACTTCATATTCTTCTAGTGGCAACATCTAGTTAAAATTCGAGTCTAATTTAGTTTGATAACACATGGGTAAAACGACGAAAAAAGAACCGATAAGCGGCGAAAATAGAATGCGTTCTACACATAGACAATTTAACCAGCTTGTATACTAAAGCCGGGTTTCGACCGCGAAAGGGTAATAAGCGTCAAATGAGAGATGAGTGGGTGGAGTTAAATTCAACGCTCGCTCGCTCACACCTTTCCGCCCGACTATTTCTTGGTGGAAATACAAGTATGCAGTTTCCTCTAGCGGATTTTAATGGGTCCGCTCTGCTCGCGGTGGAAAGCTCACTTTGCGCATGCACGTAAATATTTCCACTGTTCCTATCCGACTGTAGATAACCAAAAAAAACATGATAATAACTTATTTAAATAACAAGCAATTCAAACAATGAAGAGATTATAAAAACGTCTTTGTCTAATGAATAATACCTTCAATAAAGCCTCTAAATGAATAAGATAAAATGGGGAAAGCGTCTCCCGGACTCACAATCAGTACAAAGAAGCATTTTTATTATAAGATTATAATAAAGAGACTTAATTCAAAATTAGGTCTTTGTTCGCCGAGGACCGCTAACTGAAGAGGCTCTTTGAAACAGGTGCTTGAGGTTTGAGATAACCGTCGTTTTAATTGTCTTACAAATCTTTTATTTCGTATCCATTTTTGATAAGTGGTGTATTTTGAGATGAAGATTTATTAAACAATAAAAATTACAGATTTTCTATAAAAATATATATTTTTTATTGATTTTTTATACGATTTTACTGTAAGTCGTTTCTACATTCGTGATAATTTTCTGTATTCATCCAAATCGTCACTTACCTACCATGAGGTGAGGTTGTGGTCAAGCGAAGGATTTTTTTTTAATTCACTTCACTCAAAAGCCTTTATCGCTGAGCGACCGGCGATGTCCTATTTAATACATATTTACAATATTTTACAAATGAAAACTAAAAACTAATCTCTACAGAAATAACTTAAAGCAAGATTGTAAATTGTCCGGACTTCAAGCGAAGGATAAAAAAAATCTAAATGAAGAGTCAATCTAAATGTTTCATCCTGAACCATTTAGTATTTTTAGCGCGAAGAAGTAACAAATATCCATCCAAACTTTCGCATTTATAATATTAGTGTCAAAACGCTCTAGGTAGCATAAATTAAAACATAGCACTAGCTCACTATAAAAAACGTGGTGAAATTGCCCGGAGCCTCATGCGGTTCGCAGCATGACCTGCTCCAGGCACTACCTTGTTCCAAAAGCCTTACGAGAATAATGCTCTATTTATAGCTTGTGGTTGAAACACGCGAATCTCTAACTAAAGCTGCTACTGTTCAAAAACAGTACTGTATGTTTGGAGGCGTTATTTTTGAAATGAGACAGTTTTTGTGAGGTTCAAAAACTAGGTTGTGTCGTTCTTTGATGATGAGATGTAACATCGCAAATCTTGTGTACTTAACAAAATTATTTTTTACTTATTATAAACTAGCTTTTTCCCGCCGCACGCGTTTTTTCTATAGAAACATTATTTTTATCCCACGGGAACTGATTTATGGGATAAATAACCCAGTCCATTAGCTAGTGTCTGGCGTGAAATTGCTAAACTGTGCAATTTTTAATACGATTCATTCCGAATTTTAGGCGTGATGAATAAAAAACGTAGATACGGTTTATTCGGTTCACAAATGGACAGAAAGAAGTACAATCAAACAAAGACAACAAAGTAGGTAGGTATTGGTAAGATTTCAGTACGCACCTAACTAATAGTTAGAATACAGTACGGTACTGTATTCTACTATGTAGGTACTGTCAGTACCTAACACATAGGTAATCCAATCTTTCGTATTTGAAAAAAGTGTCATTATTTTCCTTATTTTTAAGTAGCTATAAACTTGCGTAAGGTTATGTGATTCAAATAAAATCACACCCTCTATTTTATATTCTCTTTGAAAAAATATATTCACCGAATACCGTTTCTCTAGTTTTCAATAAAAGCTTCTAGTGTATGCAATACACGTACTGCGGAAGGCTCTCACGGAAACCCTGGATTTGGCAAAGGTATCTAGCCGTAGGAACATTTACCCGCTGCCGCAATATCTAGAACTAGGTTTTGCCTGCGGCTTTGCACGGGATACATTATATCTCTTTGCCAAATTTCATTAAGATAATGTGCAGCTGTTTAGTCGTAACAGAAATACAAGAGCTATTTTCGCATTAACAATAATTTACACAGATACATAGATCTTAGTAAAATTTGAAGATTTGAGCTGGTGGTTGAGCCAGATTTGGGTATGGCAGAGGTATGGCATATAAACAAGCATTGCCACAAAATGACAAAAAATGAGACTAGTGCAGGACCATACAGTGGGCCAGATTCGGCTTATTCTCAGCAGTGGGTAGAGTCTGGATGTAAATCATAGGATTCATAAGACATTAAGGCAAATTATTGAGTGCGCATTGCTGTCTTTTCTTTTATAAATCACACTAAAGTACGTCGCAGCAAGCACGCGTAATACGACCGCCGGTCTGGCTATGACTGAGGTGGGTGGACCCAATTGCACCTAATTTGAACCTTCCACTTTCGAGAAGCTATAGTACCTCATCTCCCCTTTTTTACTTAGGTCGATGAAAATTGAATATGGATGTCGTTGTACTTGTAATGTATAAATAAACGCTTTCCATGAGGCGTGATGTGGCCAAACGCACGACTATTAAATAATAAAAATACAAGACAGTAATTGTACAAAGGAAACTGATTCGATGAATACCAAGAAACGACCACCAAGACCAAACGAAGTCCAAGACCAAAACTCCCATTCCATCCATTGAAATAATTCCTTATCTATCATCTCTTCAATTAGTTGCAGGAAGTTAGATTAGAAACAATAGAACATCGTTTTCCCGTCCCTTTCAACAACTTGGATTAATCTCTGGGGAACTGATATTTATTGGATAGAACTTCAGTTCAATCAGATCCACCAATCGACACTCAAATAGTTGAGCTCTCAGTTTCTACGAAACTGGAAGCAGAGATGTGTAAAAGAAAACAATAGAATCTCTAAAATCACGATATTCAAGTAACGTTATTTTAACACCGGACTCCGTTGTCAATAACGTCACTCCTCCAAATAATAATCCGGTGACCGTAGATCGATATTTGCCCGTAATAACTTCAACTTCTTGTTTAATTGCGCCCCAGTCGAGCCACGTCCTCATCGAGTAATCGTAGTTTTGCGAAATTCTAAAATCCCATGATAATATTATTATGGTTGCATCACACATTTCGTCGTTCTTGGCTATGGTGGAAATCCGCTCTCACAATTTTACAAATGAGGAGCTCTCCTAAACATAAATTAAGTTGGAATTTGCATAATTTGAAATAATCTCCAAGCTCACAGAAGTATACAAGGCGGAAGCAAAAGCCTAGAATCATCAGTATTCAGTTCACCTCGTCTAATTCACAACATCATTTGTCAGAGCTTAATCCACTACAGAGCTCAATCGACAAGGAAATGTATTGCTAATGGCTTAGAGCCCATTTTCGAGCGAACGGGATGGATTAGAGCATGCGTCCGGTTCACGCTCTTTAGCCATTTCGAATGCTGTCAAAACAATCAATATTGCGGATTTTGTAAATGTTTCGAGCACCTATGCTAGTTCTAGAATCCAAGATATTTTATGTCACCACTAACAGTAAACAACAATTACTGCGTTCGGTATACAGGGTGGAATTTTGTAATGCTACCTGGAGGGAAAGTACTCTTAATACTGTAGATAGAAAATTGTACTAAAAGAAAACATTCCCTTATTTTTGAAAAGAAAGAAAACTGCATTCAAACATTTTCGAAAATTCGCTTGCCACACCCGGGAATCGAACCGAGTGAAATCTGTAAAAATTACACCCTATACTTTTTTTGCATAGATCGTTAGGGTCAATAATAAGGATGAAATCTCTCTAACAAACTTAATAAATTAAATGAAAGGAAAACCATGAAATCTTAAATTATAAATTGAATGGGTCAAGTTAAGCACTTTAACATAAAGATCCATCTGTTTACTTGTGTCAGTAATTAATAATTATCATTGACGTCACTTATACATTAAAATGACGAATTAATATTTAGATAAGACGATTGAAATTTGCACGTGTTTTTACCTAATGCAGACTCTTCTATCTGGATCTCTTAATAAGAAATGAGTTAAATGGTTTCCCCGAGGCAGAGCGCAACCAAATAATTATACAGCAAGATGGTGCTCCAGCCCATAACAGCAGAATCACTACTGCCTACATTAATAACCATTTTAATACCTGGATTGGTACCAACGGCACAATCAGATGGCCTGCGAGATCACCAGATCTCACCCCTTTAGATTTTTTTTTGTGGGGATTTGTAAAAAATCTAATTTACATGAAATCTTATGCGAATGTAAACGATTTGAGAGTTGAAGTTCAGAATACGATTTATAATATTCACCACAACACGTTATTAAAAGTTACTAGAAATGAATTCATTAGAAGAATGAATTTGTGTATCCAAGAAAATGGAGCCCATTTTGAGCAACTAATTAGTAGTTGACTTATTATTGTAAATAATTAAAATAATTTAAGATTTCATGGTTTTCCTTTCATTTAATTTATTAAGTTTGTTAGAGAGATTTCATCCTTATAATTGACCCTAACGATCTATGCAATAAAAATACAGGGTGTAATTTTTACAGATTTTAGTCGGTTCGATTCCCGGGTGTGGCAAGCGAATTTTCGAAAATCTTTGAATGCAGTTTTCTTTCTTTTCAAAATTAAAGGAATGTTTTCTTTGAGTAAAATTTTCTATCTACTGTATTAAGAGTACTTTCCCTCCAGGTGGCATTACAAAATTCCACCCTGTATAAAAATAATCGATTTCAGCGCTAACAGCGCTCAAAGTCGTTCCGTTTTCTTTGAGCGCGATAACGACAGATACCGGGATATGTTCAACGGAACGGCTATAGATGCGCTAACGTCTGTCGGCCTTTTTTTATATGTATAATAGTTAAGCGTTTGGCCACCAACTCACTTAAAGTAGATGAAGATGTGGGCTAAGATGGAGCACGCTTTCCCTTAGGAACTTATTTACCCTGAATTGGAAGACTCCAAGATTGTACTCTAGCGGCCTGTTGCCCCATCGGATTATGAGAGTAAGGGAATTCTGAGTGCACCTCGGTTAGCGCACATACATGTGCACTATAATATGTCCTGCGCATCTGGCTAGTTTCCGATGAGACTTGTCGTCGTGGTCGAAATTCGGCTAGGAGGACATCATAATCATATTCAGAAGTAGACGATGATAATAATGAACTTCGCTCGCGATGCCCACGAAAACATACCCCATTTAAACCTACTTTAGTTGCTCCAAATATTGCTTAGAAAACGGTTTGTTTACTTTTACTCCAAGACAAAAAGGTCTTACGGAATTTTCCCAAGACTAAGGATTCTTTTAAAGTAATACTACGCATTTTCTTTTCTCGTAAATAGACTTTGTTTGACGGCAATTTTATTTGATGGTTAGTGACGATGTGGCCGATGACGTATTAAAAAGGTCAAGAAAACACCTACGTGTATGTTTTAAAAACATAAATTATTTCCTTTATATCATCCCCCTCTAAAAAGCTTATTTTATTCACTGACAAACAGTAAATAAAAAGCACTTTTAATCACTAATTAGGTGTTTGAATCTAGAACACACCAAACATACAAACTGTTGGTGCAAATAACTACTCGAGATTTGATTGGTTTTTTTTCTCGTAGTCATGATATAAAGTAAGTTTTATTCAATAGTAAGTTTATTATATTATATATATTATATAGGTTTGTTTATTATATTTATTTAGTAAGTTTATTCAATAGTATGCAACTATTGAATAAAACGGCCAATAAAATTTATATCGAGGGCAATGAATCACTTGCGGCGCTCAGGATTCTAATACTTGATCACTCGCTTCGCTCGTGATTCAATCTTCATGAATCACGACCTTAAAATTCTTCACTTGCTCCTGATTTATCTGTGGCCTCGCTTTAAATTCGTCATTTATTCACTAATTCCTTAATATACTATTTACATGCTGTTTGTTTTACCATTATATTATTAGTTCCCGCAAAAAAACTTAGTGTCAGCTCATGAATATTCAGACTAACAAGCGATTTTTAATATGAGTTTGCATTTTAAATTGCACAAAGCGTAAAGAATAGAATCTAGCTGCAGTAAATTCAAAACGTGTCCCAATTCCACTCCTGTACCAGGAAGTAAGGAAAAAGGATTTGCATAAAGGTGTGAATTCACAAATATACGGTGTACTATTTTGTGTATCTATTTGATGGCGAGTCTATTTAACGTTAGTAACGAGACGAGAACGTGACGTCTCCTTTTTAACCCCCGACGCAAAAAGAGAGGGGTGTAAGTTTAACGTGTCTGTCTGTGAATCTGTGTATCTGTCTGTGGTATCGTAGCTCTCAAACGAATGAACCGATTTTCGTTTAGTTATTTTTTTGTGTCATAGATAATTTTATCCCGAGTGTTCTTAGCATAAGTGTGTACCCAAAAAATAAATTAACACCAGATTATTTTAGCCACAGAAATTTATGAAAAAGAAACAAATGATTTACGGTCTAGTTGAATTCCTGCTAGTGGTCGCTACACAGTGACGACCATTAGTGGTAAGAATGGAAATGGCGCGTTATTTATTATATTACAATAATATTATAAATTATCGGTATTCGTTCGATATCCGCTGCAGTTTGCTGGCATTTTAATTATGAATGCGGTTTTGATTGTTCAAAATATTTGTAAACTGTTGTTATCAAAATTATTTTAGCCGAATCACTGTGCCCTAAGCGGCAATAAAATTAGTTTTAGATATAATTTAGTTTTCAGTAGTAGGTAGGTAGTTTCTATACCGCAAACCGCTGGAAAGAATTTCAACAGTCGTCGGTTCAATAAAAAATATTTGATAACGTATGTTACGGTGTGTAATATTGTCACGAATGTTACTGTATACCAGTATACCAGTATATTTTCGTTGCAAGTTAATATTTTATGTTTATTTGGGGTACTACATCAGACATTTTCGTTAGATAAATAGTGCTTAACCTACAAAATTTTGAGTACCTAGGTAAATGCACCTATGCAATATGTTTTTCTAAATTATTAATTTATTTCTTTGTCAAAGCAAGAAAGCAGATAGAGAACTACGCAAATCTGTATACAGCAAGACAAAATAAAATTTTTTAAAAACCCGCCGACGTTTATTCCCTGAACAGATTTTCATGAAACATGGCTTATGCCCAGCGTACATGTCCAATCTCCGTTCTGACTGACCACCGCCGTGGCCGAATTTCGGCTAGGACATCTTTGTCATCATTTGGCTTTGTCTACCCATTTGGCAAACTATCTATATCGCAAACCTCGTAAAAACAGCCAAGTTTTACATCTATTGGCGAATGAAAGACCATCGATTTACCTAATCAATTAGACCGAAACGGTGTATTTCCTAAATACAGATCTTAATAATGTTAAAGCAAATACTATTTCAAAATCTATTATACCTCTTCTTAGAGATAGATAGCGATAGAGAAACATTTATTTTAACACACAAAACCGTGATTCAGCACAGAACAGAAATAGTACGTGACTTAAAAACAAAAAAAAATGGTTTTAATCCTCTCATAGAAATAAAAAGATGTGATGTTTTGACAGTTTCCCTGTCCTACCTAAGCAATAAGATTCCCCGTACTATCCCAGCCAAAAAAATACTCAGTTTATGTCGTACGTACTTAAGGACTTTACGCGAAGGTGGAATGTCCCCTAAGCCTTACTGCGTGAGACAAGCAATAAAGCACCAGGTCGGATTAGCATAACTAGAGATAGTGGATCCCGTATGCGACCAGAGTCTTTGCAAGGGTTTTTGTTTACGGGAAGGTGGCTCAAATTGGAATGCCCACGTAAATTAGTTTTTTGGCTTTAGCTTTAATGGTTTTACAATTAGGTTTTAGATTCGCGCAATCGAATTTTGATTAGGTACTTGACTGACAAATAAGACAATTTTTTGACAGTTTGACAAGTGTAGGCATGGAAGTTATAGCTACTTTTATTTCACTATCACGTCGCGAAGTTATTTTTTTCTGTCACGGTTATATCACGCGTGATAAATCACGGTCGTTATATTTCATTAGTAATGATTATTATCACAGTGGGTGCATTTTTTCCGCCTGTTACATGTTGCAGTGATAGTGATATGATTCAGAACTTATCGCTTAGCTAATCGGCGATGTTTTTTTGACAATAAAACGTGTTTTCTTCAATGAACTTTCCCTCATACTTCGACGGGCTTGGGACTGTCAATGTTTAAGTAATTATAAAACACTAGGACGACAACTTTATTTCTGTATTAACAGACAATCTTATGTGAGCTTAGTTTAAAATAACAAAAGCAACAAGTAAAGATTACAAGTGAGTGAAATGAAGTGAAACTCTCACAACGTGATTTCACTGGTATTATAAATTTCAAGTACCTATATGTACCTACATTAAATGAGCACCTTAACGTCTTTAAAATAAGACTCATTTTCATATGAAGTTTTTGTAACGAAGCGTTATTTATCTAAGCAGTAACCAAGGCTCCTAAGCAAAACCAAAAGGCTTCCAGGTTCCGTTTTCTGTCTTTCCGTCCAGAGAAAACGTATATTTGGTATGCATGTTTGCTCTGGTTGAAGGATCAGGGAATTCAAACTTAGGATGAAATAGATAAAGTTTATTTACTTTTCTTACAGTACGACCTACGCCAGTTTTTCCAAAGGGTGTTTTATTTAGTCATCGATTATCATATATGTTGGGTTTAACCGAACAAAAAGAAAGTATTGATCGATTTATAGCGGGTTCGATTCCCGCCTCGGGACAAATATTTGTACGATCTGCAGATATTTGTTCAGGGTGTTCTGGTCGTTTTCTATGTATAATAAAAAATATATATCTAAGTACTCGTATATTATTATGTATATCAGTTATCTAGTACCCATAACACAAGCTCTGCTTACCTTGGGGCTAGATAATGCTGTGTGAATTGTCCAGCATTATTTATTATTATTATTTATTAACTGCGAGGTTACGTGTTTTGTTTACTATTATTATTATAAATAAATATAACTGGATAATCCACACAGCATCTAGCCCAAAGTAAGCAGATGTTGTGTTATGGGTGCACTATAAACATTACACATTTTATTATATAGTTATAAAACTTTAACACTAACCTACATATAATGTTAGTGTGTTAGCGTGATGTGTTGATAGCTACCTACATAATAAGTTTGCATAATAATATATATAATACAAATATTTGTCTCGACGCGGGAACTAAACGTGCCACCTCCTGACCTTCGCTCGCTGTGCCACTGAGGACGTCAGACAAAGTATTACCACTAGTATAATCAAACGCGCCACCTCCTGACCTTCGCTCGCTGTGCCACTGAGGACGTCAAACAAAGTATTACCACTAGTATTCGAACCTATCTTCTCTTCTATATTAATAATTTCGGACCGGTCTACGGTAGACTCGAACGAAATGCACATCAAATTGAAGATCGTAAAAAATTAGTCGATCCGAGTCGACAACTTATAGGCGGAAAATTCGGATTATCGAGTAGTTTCAATATGAAAATGAATAAATTGCTAAAAAATTGTAACGGCGTTGCAAAGTAAACATGTCAATTAAGTATAAACATGTCTATGGTTCGGTCTTGGTACCGTGGACGGAAGAAATCGCTCCCCAGGGTATATAAATACTCCTTGATCGTAGCTTGGTACATATAATTATAGTGATCTGTGGTTCGGTCTAATTTCTTTGAATGAAAACTCTTTGCTCTTTGATTGAGAAATCATAATACGTATAATAATAGTAATAGTAGTATTTTATTGCACCCGTGCGAAGCCGGGGCGGGTCGCTAGTAAGTTATATTTCAGCGCTCTGCTTCATTTGGGGCTAGATGATGCTGTGTGGAATTTCCAGCATTATTTTTTTATTTATTTGTAATGAAATCCACCAACTTTGGTCCACCGTCTCTCAAGAGTCTTGTCGGGCAATGTAATCGAAAAAGATTTACGTCTACCAATCACAACATTGCCCACGTATTGTCTTAATAAGAAAGCCCATTCGAACTAACTTCGAAACCAATAACGGCTTTTATCTGTTACAACGCGAACATAATCCTCCCAAACACGATTTGGAGTACCCGGGCTTTTCCAGATTTATTTGTTGGCAAAGTGACGTAAATATAATGGGAACTGCGAAACGGCATCAGCCTGTACGCGCGTACAGTCGTAGCCTAAAGGGGTATGTACAATGTTGATACATTTCTCCGCGTGGGTGTACAGTCAACAAAAATAAAAAAGAGAATCTTTGCAACATGTCTTCCAAGAAATCCATCTATCCCTTACCTAATACATATTCAAAAGTAACTCTGTCTGTCTTTATTTTTACTTTTTTATATTACTAATATTATAAATGCGAAAGTTTGGATGGATGTATAGATGGATGGATGTTTGTTACTTCTTCACGCCAAAACTACTGAACGGATCGCGCTGAAATTTTGCATGCAGATAATTCTAGGCCTGTAATAAAACATAGGCGACTTTTTATCCCATAAATCAGTTCCCATGGGATAGAAATAACCTCAAAACGTTTCCATAAAAACAACGCGTGCAAAGCGGGCAGAAGCTAGTAATATTATAAATGCGAAAGTTTGGATGGATGGATGTATAGATGGATGGATGTTTGTTACGTCTTCACGCCAGTACTACTGAACGGATCAGGCTGAAATTTTGCATACAGGTAAGTCTAACCTTGGAATGAAACATAGGCGACTTTTTATCCCATAAATCAGTTCCCACGGGATATAAATAACCTCAAAACGTTTCCATAGAAACAACGCGTGCGAAGCCGCGGGCAGAAGCTAGTTGCATATATTGTAACATATTTCATTCTGCAATCTATTATTTACAAACTAACGAATCGCAGATTTATATAAGGCACATCAACTACCATTCTAACATATAATTTTGTCCAGGGCTTAGACAAAAGTAGTATCTGACTTACGACTCCCCATCATGTAATCCCTCGGCCTACCCGGATTGAGGTCTTATTAGGACAGAAGTTTTGGTTAATCCTTTCTGTATCGCAAAGCGAATAGAGTTTTGTAAGTCAAAGCCTGAGCTTTGAAGTATTTAAAGTATTTAGGAGAAAAGAGCCCTAAACTCAGTTATTTTTGAGAATAAGTAAATACAAAACCAAAGAAATTTAGAACATGTGATAATTATTCGCTGAAACCAGTGACTCCACGGTGGTATCAGCAAAGCAAATCGCGGAAAGTAATAAAAGGAAAGTAAGTTCATAATTTCATTCGTCTCTCGTCAGGTTTTGAACTTAAATTTACACCTTTTTCGCTGCGCGTTCGCAACTAAAGATTAAAGATGTTTATTTGAATATTTTAGTAGATGTTACAATGTTTGTAGATCTTAAAATTAACATACGTCCAGTTATATTCGTCATAACATAAGCAAGCAATTATTTTTCTTTCAGATTAAATTTTAAAATTAGGACCCAACATCACCAAACAAAAGCGCGTGTAACATGAAATAGTGGTTTATGAATGCGGACAGGTCCTTGTTTTACCCCGATACCCGGTTTTGTACTAATACAAGTAATAAATAAACTACCCTACAAGTAATAAATAAACTATTCAAATAATATATGACAACAACTTTCAAAATGATGATAAAATAATGTCAATGAATATATACTCGATGTCCGCAAGTCCCTGTAATTAAAATATTGATTGCGGTATTGTAGTTTTTGTTTTTCGACTTTCTATGCGTTATTGTAGTTTTCGTTTATCGATAAGTGATTACATTGCTGTTACTTACTTTCTCTGACTTTGTTTACTGATACAATATTATCTCTTTAGTTTGATTATTGACAATGCCCATTTACAGCAGATACCTATAGATATTAATTTCTTTGTTTTGTGATACCTACTTACTATAATTATTTGATTTGTATTTTTAGTTTTCTATTGACTTAACCAAGTGTGCCTTGTGCTCCTACGGCGAATAAATTTATGAGTATGAGTATTAATTGTCTGCGTTCAACAATATATCTAAAGGTCACTTTGCCATCCCGTCAAATAGAATTAATTTAGTAGATAGATGGATAGAAAATTATTTATTTGCGCACTTACAGATAGAAACAATACAACAAAACAGCTTAAACTCTAAGTGACAAGTGGCGGTCTTATAGCTCAACAGCGATCACTACCAGACAACCGTGGATGGCTAGGATAGGATCATTGGATAGTACTAGGGGATCTGTGTGCTCATGAAGGTTATATAAATAAATACTTTCAAAATAATACTATGCTTAAAATATACTAAATTCATAACAATAGATATATACCTACATATACTTTTTTTTACATATACTTACATAAACTACTTATATACATGGGACTCAGGTATACGTTCAGTGACAACAGGACAAATAGTGCTCCTTTACCATGGTTTTGAAGATTGGTAGCGACTTTGCTCGCCTCACTGAGACTGGCAATGCGTTCCATAGTTGTACAGCACGGGCAGTAAAGGAATGGGCGAAGAAGGAAGTAGAGTGGACAGGTACTGCAGCATGAGGGTTTCAGAAGTTAGGTATTTCCTTTAGTAACTAAAATACTTCTTTGGGTATTTCAAACAAATCAGTGTTCGTTTTGTAATCGTTGAGCCTTTCTACAAAGGAGCTGTTTAAAAAATCCGGCGGCGTCATTAATATCACATGATCAAAGAAAATAATCTTTAAGTAATCGCTAACGCACAGACTTTTCATCTGTTGTACAATTTTAAGATTTGGCTCAGTGTATTGTTACAGGCATCTGTGCCAATCAGCAAAGATCCACCAGGCAGATGTTACGGGTTCGATTTCGACTCGAGACAAATGCTTGATCAAATCTGCACA
The DNA here is from genome assembly GCA_963564075.1 of Eupithecia subfuscata. Classification (NCBI taxonomy): domain Eukaryota; kingdom Metazoa; phylum Arthropoda; class Insecta; order Lepidoptera; family Geometridae; genus Eupithecia; species Eupithecia subfuscata. The sequence goes on from OY751105.1 coordinate 5,082,610, forward strand.
TATTGGTTCAAAATCTATGGATTAAAATAAATAAATAATGCAAGAGATTTCCCCACGACAAAATTTAATCCATGACGTGATAAATTATTGAGAAATATCCAGCTTCTCGTTATGTTAAACTTTACAATCTTCTCTTAGAGATGGTAAAATTTACTTAACTTAACAGAGAGCACTTTAATATTTTCCTTTTTTTATGCAATGTTCTTTTTTTGGCGTAAACCTCACCTGTGTAAGTTTGATTTTTTAATTTTTATTTGTCGTTAACGAAACGGCCATGAAACGGCCATATCTCGGAAACTAATCGTGCTAGTGACAACAAACACGATTAGTTTCCGAGATATGGCCGTTTCAATTTTGACAGCTGTCATCAAGAATGTAGATTTAATGATCATACCTTTCATTTTTTATATTTTTTGGAAATTTAGTGTCCATTTTGACATTCGCTGTCACTTCTGACATGCGCTGTCATTTTCAACATTTCCGTAATTTGCTGTCACTTTTGACATTCGCTGTCACTTTTGACATTTGCTGTTGTTCATCATTGTTGGTCATCATCAACCTTTAATAGTCCACTGCTGGACATAGGCCTCCCCTAGTGTGCGCCATAACGCCCTGTCTTCAGCTTGCCGTATCCAGCATCTGCCGTCACTTGATCAAAAGAAAATATTTGGATAAGTACAATAAGCCGGGAATGTATTATTATCAACACCGAAATAACAGTTGCTAAACAGGTATCAGTAGTCCGGTTGACTTAAACGTAACCGGACTACTGAGACTACACCAAAAAAATCATTTCAGTGTTCTTCGCTACCGTGTGTTTTAGTGAGCGTGCGTGTATATAACTTAATTTAAAGTTAGTTAAGTTTCTCGAAAATAATTGCTCTTAAGTTGTTTTACGACGCTATCAGTTTTTGTAATTAATTTGGAAAGTTCTTAACGGTAAATCTCTAAGCTGTTCTAGACTTCACTTTGATTTGTCTTTAAGTGATAAATTAATTCGTTGAAATTAGATTCTTGAGGATTTCTCTCACAGGTATTAAGAAAGCGTAGGTACCAATTAAATTTTTAATTATACTGTTTCTTTGTAGGTATAGTACCTAGAAATCAGTTACGAGTTCATGTTACATGCTCCTGTGGCTTAATTGGTAAGATCACAGCCGGCCTTAGGCGTGAATTGAATTGAATGAATTGAATTGCGTGGTGCGGGTTCATATCCCGTTGCAATAGCAACCGAAACTTTGATTTTTTTTTTAAATAATCGACATAAGTACTTGAAATCATTATTTTTATTATTATTTCTTATTTAGCTCATTATTTCAAAACCAAATAGGAAAGATCACTAAATATCAAGACCTCACAGACATTACCTGAAAACTTCTGAAACGGGCGACATGATATATTAGATAGGTTGTAAAATACACACGCCAATTAAACTACAACCAACGTTGTTAAACCAATTCCTGAGAATGTCTTATTAATACCCAATAGGTTCCTCTATTGTTATACAAATTACTTATCTGTATATTGGTAAATGATGGGTTAGTCACGGTATTTTATAGCCCACAGCAGCGCGTAATATTTCTTGACAAATGGCTGTTTTGGTATTCTGCTATAAACTTCAGTGTTTAGTAGACATCCGTGGGCAGAGTTAGAACTGACTGCGGGAAAATACTCGTGATATTTTCTCTTCAAAGCTTTAACGCAACCTTTTTATTTTTAGACTTTCACAGTGGTACTACAAAAACCAACGTAAATACTGGTCCAACAAGCGTTTAGCTAATTGTGTCTAAACCAGGGACTGCATACAGGTATAAATTTCTGTACAATTTATTTCTGTATGACGTCATACCAGTTAAATTTCGAGTATTCAAAAATAACAGTAAGACATTCATACCAAAATGATTCTTGTACCGTAAATATTGTTGTAGCGTAAAATTTCTGTACTGATATACCAGTTTAATTAAGTATCAGAATTTTTTCAGTTCGTATTTAATGATATTCATATTATTAAGTTAGGTATTTTTAAATATCGGTTATTCTCGATTGTGCCATATTTTAGTTAATTTTTCTAAAATAGTTTGTTACGGGCGGGGTGCCACCAGGGCTTTGGAGTACCGACCGCGCGGCGTTCTTTGTGTTTGTTGATTTAGTATAATAATGAAATAGCTTCCGCATCCACGCGTGTTCTAAATTCGCCACAGAATAGAGTGCAGTGTGTAGTTACAGTTAATAATGTTAATAAATAATAATTAATACGTACGTAAAATTGGTAAATAAACGGGTTTAATTTCATTTAATGCCATGCATTGTCCAGCATAATTTATTATTATTAGTCATTTGTAAGGCAAGCTCTTCCTACTCAAGCCATAGCGCGTAGTGAGTTTTTTACAAAACACTCTCAATGCCCGCCCATCATTCGTGTTCGTGTGCCACTAAGCCTGCAGTTGATGTGTGTGCGTGTGAAGTGTGTGTGTGGTGCATGTTTGTGTGTGAGGGTGTGTGTGGGTGTATCGTTTTTAGATTGCATGTTTTGTTCTGAATAGGTATCTGCAATAATTAATAGGGGCCGTCAATTAATCACGTGATGTTTTTTTAGTATTTTTAATACTCGTTATACCGGTATTTATACCGGTATTCATACCGATATTTATAACGGAATTTATTTTTGGTAATGTTACTGGTTATACGGGTATTTATACCGGTAACAATACCGGTTATACCGTAATTCATACCGGTTATACCGGTATTTATACCAGTAATAATTATGGTTAAAACGATATTTATACCGGAATTCATACCGGTACTTATACCGGTATTCATACCGGTATTTATTAAAACGATATTTATACCGGAATTCATACCGGTACTTATACCGGTATTCATACCGGTATTTATACCGGTATTTATTTTTGGTAATAATACTGGTTATACCGGTATTTATACCGGTTATACCGATATTTATATCATCACGACATTTACATTTATTTATGGTAATAATACTGGTGTATAGGTTTTTCGGTTATACTGGTACCAGTTATAACGGTATGGTTATATAAATGCTTATAACGGTTTTCCGGTACCAAAACAGGTACTGGTTATACCGGTACTAAAATCGGTGTTTTTTTCAGTTGTTGCAGGGCTAGAAGGTGGTATAGGTATAGGGTTTAGCTAGCGGTAAAAAATTACGGTACTGTTTTGATATAAAGGTAGACTTATACCGGTTCATAATTACGATATATAAAACAGGTATAAAAAACGGTACCATTATTTTACTGGTACCGTAACGTTATTTATTTCGGTACCGAAAACGTAGAACTTATACCGAACGGTAGACTTATACCGGTTCATAATTACGATATCGCTACAGGTATAAAAAAACGGTACCATTATTTTACTGGTACCGTAACGTTATTTATTTCGGTACCGAAAACGGAGTAAATGAGATGCGAGTGCTACGTTTGCACTTCGCTCGACTGACAAGCAGCGTTGCCACCTTGGGGATTTTATCACTTTATCTAGTGATTTTTTGGAGTACGTTAGTGATACTCTGAAAAAATCACTGAAATAATATTTTATGATTTTTAGTGATATTTGTCGAATCTAGGCATGTGTCGTTCGATCATTCACAAAGATCTATATCAATCACGACCCGTTATGAAAATGATCCGGGTCATGACCCGATCATGTGAATGATTGTTTTTACCGGCGGCCTATCATCGCCTTACTTCGATTTTTCGTTTCATTTCGATCTTTTCGATTTTAAATAAATTTAAATAAAATTTAATAGATTTTGAAATAGATTTTATATAATTTTTTAAATAAATAAATAAATAAATTATTACAAAACTATTAAAGACATGGAAAAACTTGAGAGGTGTCAGGGGACACCCGGATGGAACGAAGTTCCTTTCGATTAATAGTGGGCGTGGGAGTCACAGCACGGCTTGTTTCGCTCGCCGTGCTGTTCCCCTATACTAGACACATCTTTATCAACGGTCTGATTCAGCGTCTGTCTTGCGATTGTCTTCTGTATGCAGATGACCTTAAAATTTATAAAGCCATTTCTAATGTTGACGACTGTCAATCTCTCCAAAAGGACATTGAGACAGTAGCTGAGTGGTGTAGTGACAATCAAATGTCCTTAAATATTGATAAATGTTTTATAATTACATTCACTAACAAGGTCCATAAAATGACAAACAACTATCACATCAATGGTCATATACTAAATAGGTCGAATGTGGTTAGAGACTTGGGGATACTGTTCGATGAGAAACTATCTTTTCGCGAGCACACTCAACACATAACTTCTAAAGCTAACCAACTGTTAGGATTTATTCTAAGATCTACAAAAGGCTTTAGAAAGCCACACAGTTTCCTATATCTTTTTTACGCATTGGTGTGAAGCGTCCTGGAATATGGTAGCCCAATATGGTCACCGTACTACAGTGTTCATATTAATGCTGTTGAAAGGATTCAGAAGAAATGCCTTAGAACAGGGGTGCTCAGACTTATAGTGTCGGCGATCTACCAAAAAATATTTTGAAAGCAAGAGATCGACTAAGCTACTATGTAGGTAGGAACAAATTTTATTTTCAAAATATCGTTTTACTGCACTTTAAAATTGAACATGTACAAAATCAAGGAATCTTAACGTAACTTACAAACTACAAATTCTGTCTTGATGATGATGCATGGCACTGCATTATCCGCGTACTTTTCATAGGATGGTACGTAGTTACTGAGCCCCAACCGCAAGCATGATGTCAGGTTTTCGTCAGTGAGTCAATTACGATATTTCGATTCAATAATTTTCATTTATGAAAATGCGGCCTCGCACAAATAAGTCGATGCAAACAATCCTGTTAACTGAAGAGCTACTTCTTTCAAATATGGGTATTTTTCTTCAGATATCAAGGACCAGAAGTTGGCATCAGTTGCTCTGGATTTAAGATATATGTCAGAAATCATCTGCAATACCTCATTCTCAATAGATGTTATTTCCATGTTAAAAGTGTTTGATATTTCAGCAGATGTTTCGACGTCTTCACAAAAAAATATTATGATACTTCGTACTTTTTTTAAGGCAAGCATGGTTAACAATTCTTCTTTAGCCGAAATATCAGAAAACACCAGCCGAATGAAAACACACAACTGAGCAGTATCTGTCACATCAGTGGACTCGTCAAACTGCAAGGAAAAGTATTTACAATTCGCGATATCATTTTTCAGTTTGGTTTCCAAATCCCTGCTTATGATCTCTACACGTCTAGTTACAGTTGGACGTGATAACTGGACCTCTTTGATAGCGGACAGTATCTCTGTTTTATTTTTAAAGTCATCAAATAATACTTCAGCTGCTTTAACAAATGCTTCTTTCACCATCACTCCATCTTCGAAGGGTTTCTTGTGCTTTGCCAATATTTAAGAAATTTTAAAAGACGCGATTGTGTCAGCTGCTGATTGCTTGGCTGGTCTTTTGAACATGGATTGCTCTGCTTTCAAACTACTTTTCAGATCTTGTAATTTTCATCTTCTCAATTCACTCTTTTGCGGGAAATCAATTTCATAGTTTTTATGTAAGTAACGTTTTAAAATGTCGTTCTAAGTTCCCGCGCTTCGGCAAAGCCACTGAACTTCGACAAACGAGGCACACACACTTATCTTTTACCATGGTAAAAAAGAAGTCTTCCTCCCAATCATTATTAAAATGATACGTTTTACTTTTCTTCGACGCAATCATTTTATATCAAAAATACTGGGAACAACGCAAACAAAGAGAATAAAAACACTCCGTTCTAAACGCAAACTTCATCTACGCCAGGTAATTGAATGAAATAGATAGGTAAATCAGAATTGAAAAAAGAAAGAGTCAAAAATAGTGCAGTGCGCAGGTGGGTTGATTGTTAAAGTTCAAACAGAAAAACAGACTTCCTAATGTCTCTCTCCCTAATTAGACTCAAAATCGCTTAATTAGACTCAAAATCGCTCGTGGTATAGTTATAGTAAGTGATTTTACTTTGTTTACATTACGCGGCACAAAATAAGTCTGGTGGCGTTGTCTCAGTGATCGTCGATCGTCGCCGCGCACCGTTCAATGTTAGGTACCTATTATTTTAGGCATGAGTAGGTACTAGGTAGGTATATTGAGTATATTGCTGGCGATCGACTCGAAAAGCTTTCGCGATCGACCGGTCGATCGCGATCGACCGTTTGAGCACCCCTACCTTAGAATGTTAAGTTTTCGTCATCGCCCAGGTCGATCTGATTTAACATACGAAAAGATGCTAAAAATATTTACTTCACTTGAAACCCGTCGTGCATATTTTGATCTTATATACTTATACGAAATAATTCATTCTATTATCGATTCCCCGGACCTACTATTTCAATTTTGCATTACTACGAAATTTAGTGCAAGAAGATCAAATAAGAGCAATCTTTTTGCGTTACGCACTTATAAGAATAATATCTCTTATTACAATCCCCTCACTAGAATGGCGCGTCAGTACAGTACAATGAGCAATCTATAAAACATACTGAACTTGACATTTTTAACCCCAGAATTAACCATTTCATTAGAGTACTTAAAAGTATCCTCCATTTCAATGATCCTCATAACGCTGGTCCTCCATGCTGGAGCACTCAACCTGGAGATGGAATGAAATAGGGTACTGCCAGATCTTATAGCTAGGCAGTGTGCGTACACGCGTACTATGCGTCAAGTCTGTGCATGTGCACTAGGTAGATGTTGCCTGGCTGTGGAATTGGTTGTGCTGTTTAAATTTAATTTTCTCACCAGTGTCTTTTACTAACTAGATTTACTACTGTTTATTTTTTGTGATGGGGGTTGAGGGGGCGGGGGGCAAGGGGGTGAGAGGGGTCACAGCACGGCTCGCTTCGCTCGCCGTGCTGTAACCCGTGGTCACGTTGCGGCTCGCTTCGCTCGCCGCAATGCTCCGCCCTAATAAGAGGTCAAAATATAGGCTAAAAATGGCAAAATTTCAGTTTTTTATAAATAATGGGGGTGTAGAGGGGCGGGGGGCGAAATTTTTTTTTTAATTCAAAATGGTATCACTCCTTCTACTACATACACTTCAAACGCTATGGAATATAATTGATAAGTACTTGGCTCAGCTTAGCAAACGGTAATTCGAATCAGCACTTATTAGAGCACTTATTTAAAACTTCGAAACGCAGGAGTCGCACGACTGTCCGGTCTCACTCGCTCGACTAGAACGAAACTGTCTAGAAAGAATCTGCAGCTGAGCCGAGAGCTATTTATAGTTTACTCATTTCGGTACTTTTATTTAAAAATAACGCTACCACTAAAAATAAAGCTATCGCTATTTTTCGCTATCGAAACATAACGGTACCGTTATAAAAGGATATCGTAATATAAAGGTATGACGTCATACCCTTAACCTTTTCATACCGGTATTTTCGGGTTATTCAAGCCCTGCATGTAAGTACTTGGGCATCTAAGTAGGTATGTAGGTAGGTACCTACTGTACGTACCTACTACCAAGGTAATATTATTGGATAATATTACCGTACTACTACCTAGGTAGGTTAGGTAAGTAAGTACCTCTATGTAAATTATTTACCAACAAGGAAACCCGCCCCGGCTTCGCACAAGTTCATAAAAATATCAAGCATAGGTAGGTAGGTATTATATCAAAGTGAAATGAAAGCTGATTGAAATCGTCTAGCAATACCTAGTCGGATAAGCTTTGTAAAGTTTTGGTAAGTACCTAGGTAGGTAGGTAGTCCTTATTATTTCTAAAGTAGCTTTCCTCAAAGTCGTCGCATCAATCAATCCATTTTTTAGTAGCCTTGGGATCCTTTAGGAAGTTAAAATTTATAAGAAAAGCAACAGACGAACGAAGGTGTTATTGTAGGTACCTAGGTAGGTAACTAGGTATTAGCATTCGACACAGACAAACCTCACCTCAAATGAATAAGCTTACCTACCTATTCAATTGCCTAAATTAAATTCTCATTCAATTCAATAGGTAGTAGCCGTGGTAGTAGGTAGGTACCCAGGTACCTAATTGAGTAGGTACCTACCTAAGGAGTTAGGTATATATTTTTCTGTCGGACAACATTACCTACTTGCTTGAGTTTTTTATAGCTCAGTATCACTAGATAAATTGCGAGATACCTACTAGGTAGGTAGGTACTAACCTACCTACCTAGTAGGTATCTCGCAATTTGACCATTTTAGACGCACCTACCTAGGTATAATAAAACGACGGTTGTTGGAGGCACGCAAGATACCTACCTACCTAGGTAGGTAAGTATTTACACATCTTTCTACCTCCTGTGAGGAAGATAAACTAACGAAGATATACCTACCTACTTGAAGATTCTAACTTGAGACGTTATAAGTAGGTAAGTACCTATCTCAATTCAGGCCAAATATCTACCTACCCAGCAGCGAGTTTTTACTCTATGTACCTACCATAATTTAATGATAATTGGATCATGAATGATATACCTACCTAGACCGAGAATTCGAAAAGATCCACCACAGAACCAAATCAGTCAGTAACGCGACGACACGCAACGAAACGAACCGATCTCGCACAGGCAATCAGTCACAAAATCGAAAAGATCGAAATAAACCGAAAAATCTAAGTGAGCCGATGATAGGCCGCCGGCAAAAACAATCGTTCAAATCACCGGATCATATGAACCGGATCATTTTCTTAACGGGTCGTGATTGATATGGATCTTTGTGAATGAACGAACGACACATGCCTATTATGTACAAACAAACGAGTGAACATTTTGATTTGAACTTGAACTTGTCGCAACGCGCAGTCGCACGCTCCCCGCACCCCGCTACTATCCCTTTCCGTAGTGTGCGCCCCGCGCGCGCTGCCGCCTGCTCGTTTCGTGTACAGAAATAAAATATCGGTTAAAATCATTTTTGTACTGAAAACAACTTAACAGAAATTATTTCTGTATACACGTTTAAGTACTGATAATGTGTCTAATCTTTTTTTGATATCTTGTACCGTTATTCGCTTCAAGGGTCTGTTTATCTAATAAGAGTACTGATATTTAACTAAGTACTATTTAAGTATTTATACCGATATGCAGTCCCTGGTTAAAGTCATTATTGTACTAAAAACAACTCAACAGAAATTATTTCTGTATAAACGTTTAAGTACTGATATATTTCTAGACATTTTTTGATATCTTGTACCGTTATTTGCTTCAAGGGACTGTTTCACTAATAAGAGTACTGATATTTTACTAGTACTATTTAAATATTTTGTACCGATATGCAGTCCCTGGTCTAAACAGTTAGACATGGGTTTAACAATTGTTTAACTCTCGTTTAAACCATGTCTAAGCCGTGTCTAACTGTTAACTGTCGTAAAACGCAGTTTTGTGGTAACGCTTTTGTTGAACACGCCCTCAACAGATGTCTAACTTTTTTGTAGTAAAACTGTTATGCTTTATTTGGCGTTAGGAAAAGCGGACGTGGCTCAAAAGAAATGACGTGCAAAATATTACGAGAATTTCAAAATTTCAATTTCTAAGGTTCCGCCAACGAAACTGGGTATCTACGTCTTTCGTACAACCTATTCAGATGAGCTACCTGTAGATTGTTCGTTACAGTCTGCATTTAGCTTTATTGTTTCAATTGTAAATAGGTACTCTCATTTGTTTAGTTTCTTTGATTCTAATTTACTTTGTTAATAAAGAATCAATATCGTTTAGTTAAAACTCCTAATTTAGTAAGTTTTACTCAAAATAGTAAGGATATATCGTCGTATCCTACGAATAAGGTTACAGTTACAAAACACCAACTTTACAGGAGACGGTTTTTTCTTATTATTTCGAAAAGTTTCCATTATACGAGTAAGTTTTTTTTTCTAAAACGTTTTATCATGATTTTAGCTAAATAATCATGTAGCTTTCATAAATAAAAAATCCCGTTTTCTTTAGATTTTGTCGCTTAACACCTTGTTCCGCGTGCAAGTTTCAAAACGACGCTGTTTTAAGCGCCTTTGTGACCTTTTTCCACGACGATTTCGCTTCACGACGTCAACTTAGATGGTAACAATCGCCTTTGTAAGCTTATTCGATGAAATTTGTGGGACAATTACAAGAATACTAAGGTAATATTTTACTTTCCTTCAAGAATTTCATTTGGTATCTTGTTAATTAGCGTCAGAAACTGTTTACCTGGACGATATTAGATGGATTTTACTTGCCCAGCACCCAATCTACGACCTTAGTGGCGCAGCGGGCGAAGGTCCGCCTGCGACGTACGAGGTTGCAGGTTCAATTGCCGTCTCGGGACAAATGTTCGTACAACTACTACCGCTGACTTGTCAAAGTTGTACTGCTAAAATGCAACTAATCGCTCAAAATCATTTTAAAGCTAAAAGTAAAACTTAGTTCGTATGAAGGTGTTAGATTGCTGACATACTACGAAAAATAGTGTTTTCGTAAAATAAGCAAAACTCATCCAAGGGTTTCTGAGTGCTTGATTCAAATTAATAATTGAAAATTATTCGTTATAATTCCTTTCATATAAAACAATATAATTCATCATAAAACTTTTAAAACTATTTAACAGGTTACTAAAACTAAAGTCATTTAAAATTATTAAGGTAATTGTTCCGTGATCATGGCGCATGAAACTGTGCCAAAATATTGGAAAACTCACAACTCAAATAATGGTAAATAATCCGTTTTAAATGACTTAGAAATAATTCAGTGCAGTGACTAATAAATATAATGTTTTATTTCTCCTTAAACATTCGCATTACATTCGCGTGCGTTCTTGCGAATGCGAATGCGAGTATTCGTTACATCTAGTGTGGATAAATGGGTCTATCTATTAGATTATTGTCATAATAGATTGATATGTCTCTGCTTAACGTATTTATTTTCCAATCGGTCATTTAGCCGTGAAGGCTATTTATTGTTTTTTTTCTGCTAGTTTATTCTAACCTATTTTGTATTTGTATTTCTTTTTATTTCTTTGGAAGACAGGCAGTACATAGATATATAACGAGACACAATAAGAATTCTCTTAAACCAGTAAAGTCTCCACTATAAACAAAATTACACATGTCATAAAAACTTATGAACAGACTTAACAAACAAACATACCGTGTGAAAATTAACTTGCTTAGATAGAGGAAAGTGCACAATAATAAATTGAAATAAGTAACCATATTAACAAATTAAGTATTAATATTAACAAAGATAGAACACTATTTCTAACGAACAAGAGGAAAAGACTAAAGGCAAAATAAAATAATTTAAACTAAGTTATTAACTTGGCGGCAGCAATGCCTACAATGCTTCTACGAAACGAGGCGGCGGCGGTTGAGTTGAAAATATCAATTTGGTTGATAAATTTATTGTAATTATTGCAAGCTCTATTCAGAAACATGTTCTGCCTATATTTTGTTCTCGAGGTTGGAGTCCAAAAAGTTTCTTTTTCCTTGATGAAGCCCGTGGGAAATGCAAATAAATATTATTTAGATTGTTATTGAAACAAAATGTTTAGATTAATATTTAGTAGATATTAGTATTTTTATTAGTATGCGTATTAGTTGTATATACCTAGATATAACATCGCCTTAGGGCTTAATAAAAAAACCTGTTATGATGTTATTCTGTCAATAAATAAATAAATAAATTATCAAGTACTTAACAACTCGGAGTCAATTTGATTGTTCAGTAATTTTAATTTATATAAAAACACTTGATCTCGTATAGTGCGACGATTGTCTAGATCTACTATAGAGTCTGTAGGAGCTGTCGGAAAGCGGAATAAATAATGTTTTAAAAATTTGTGTTGATTTTGTTGTATTTCTTCAATATGTACTTTAAATTTTGGATTCCAGACCGTTGATCCATATTCAAAAATTGACCTGACGAAGTTGTTATATAATAGGATAAGAGCTTAAGGGCTATTAAAGTCCCTACCAATTCTCATAATAAATCCGCATTCGATAAGCCTTGGGCGTAATTGTATCGAAATGAGTGATAAAAGAAAATGTAATAGATAAAAGATGTATGTACATTATAAGCTGTAAGCCTTCCTTAAAAATGAATAAAGTATTTAAATTTCAATCATCAAATAAAAAGATGTTTGTCCAGGGGAGGGTGATCTGGTTGTTTTCTATGTAGGTATAATAAAAAATGTATATGTAATAATCCTATTGTATTAAGTATATCAGTCATCTAGTACCCACAACACAAGCTCTGCTTAGCTTGGGGCTAAATGGTGCTGTCTGGATTGTCCAGCATTATCATATAAATTTATAATTAATCCATCTTCTCAATTTAGTCGACCGTATCCAGATGAGAAAACTCGTCAATGAGCCTTGAGCCTACTGCTGTGTCACGTTATATTATTAGAGAAAACATTTATTTTCGTGTTTTATAGTCTATTTCACTGTGGTATATTCTCTACATAATTTAAGTAACTAGGAAATACAATGAATTAATATAACTTTAAACGTATTTATTTAGTATGTAAAATTTCATGGTTTTCCTTTTATTTAAGATACTATGTTATTTGGAAAAAAATAATCGTTATGATTGAGCCTTTTGATCGGTATCGTAAAATTACGGGTGGATATTTTACAATTTGGCGGGTTCGACTCCTGGTCGTCTTTCAATGTAGTTTAAATTGTTTTAAAAATCAAAATCAAATCTTTTTTCAGTAAAATGATCTATCTACAAAATTTAAGATACTTTCCCTCCACGTGGCATGGCCTTGGGTCGCCCTGTATAGATTCTTACAAGTTCTACAGGCTACAAGATTAGTTCCCCTTGTGAAGCTGGCCGTATGAAGCCCATGTCAGAGAAATAGTTTTCTTCATTGCTGCAAAAATAAAGAGTACTGAATAAAATCAAGTTTTAAACAGAGGCTCTAATATCAATCTATATTATGACAATAATCTAATAGATATACCCATTTATCCATACTAGAGATGTAACGAATACTTACATTCGCGAACATTCGCAAGATTTAATATTCGCATTCTCATTCGCAAGAATGCACGCAACGAATGTAATGCAAATGTTTAAGGGCGAATAAAACATCAAATCTATTAGTAACTGCACTGAATTATCTTAAAGTCATTTAAAACTGTGATGTGATGATAGTTTGTATAATAAATAGTTTCAAGTTTATGCTAAAATACCTTGTTTTATATGAAAGGAATTATAACGTATAAGTTTCAATTATTTATTTGTTTTAAGCATTCAAAAACCCTAGGGGAGTTTTTCTTAGTTTACGAAAACTACTATACCAATAAAAGATTATTTATAATTTATTTGTTTTGCAATTTGTCACTAATCAATCACTAATTTATGTGCCCGCCTCATACTCTGCTGCAGTGTTTTCTGCTCGCTCGGAGTAGACACACAGCGGTCACCCGCGCCCGCGCGCCTTTTCGCCCGCGGTACACGATTATTGTGAAGTTTGTAACCATATTCGCCGGGAAATGCCCATGTCGGTTGCGTTTCGCACATGAAAAAAAGTGCCAAAGCTGTTCGTTACCTTATTTGTCGGGCTAAATGCATCAGTGCAATTATAACCAAATTTTTAAACCTTAATAACTTTTTTATATTCATTATTTATTTACTTTTTTCGAACTGGTATGATGCAAATAATAATGGAGATTCCAAAAATACAATAAAAATAAAAGGTCACATTGGCGACTGTAACCTTATTCGTAGGATACGACGATATAGAAATAATCAAATTATTGACCACTCAACTCGATTACCCTTTCAGATGATATTTATGATCCTCTAATACGGAGGAAGGAAATAAAAAATATATCCAAATGTGATTATTCAGTACCTACTGGCAAAAATATTATCATGTTTACATACATGCAAATGCTTTTACATAAATGAAACTCGTAAACGTGCGAAATGGACATATGGGAATGTTAATTTGGGTTACTTTGCCAGTTTAATTCCATTTTATGCTACAGTAGCTTTTATTCTCGGTTTGGCCACGAAAAATATTCTTAATTTTTAGTTCTATTTGATAAATAAATAACTAAAAATTGTACCCTCTTTGTTACCTATATAGTCTCATTCAGTTATTTATAAGTTATCAGTTATTTATAGATACTTGGCAATTGCGGTCGCGGGGTTAGAAATGAATTTCAGTTTTCCCCCTTAAGGGGGATCTGTCAAGGGGAAAACTGGAATAACCCGAATGAATGCCTTCAACTCGGCACGGGGTTATCGTAAAATTTGAAATCATAAACATTTATTTTCTCTAAATGTTTAAATAAAGTAAGTTGGTTCAATATAATATTAGGGTAAACATAGGTAGGTTTTGTCTAAGACTAAAATAATAAGAAAGAAAATAACACGAATTAAGATTTTTTTTACTATAGTACGTAATTTCTAAGAAATCGAATAATATCCCAGAAAATTTTGACTTCGACGGGACTTGAACCCGCATCCATCCCTAAAACAACGCGACACCTCTCGTCAAACGAACTAAATGTAACTTTAGTCTTGGAACAGGATTGGTTAAACTTCGATGTTTCCACTGTAGGTGGAGCTAACGGCGCTAGAGTCCGTATGAAGTCCCAGAGACTTTCGACTCCTGCGTCACTTGACCTCATGGTGTAGTTGGTTAGTACATTCCCGTCCTTAGGGATGGATGCGGGTTCCAGTCCCCTCGAAGTAAATTTGTTTTGGGATATTTTTTGATTTTTTAATACGAATTACCTATTCTATAATTATTTGGCCGCTCAGATGTCAGGCCTGCGAGCCGCAACATCCGTGGTGTGGCAGGGTGGCATGCTGCGCGTCCGTGCGGAAATGAGATATGATCATCGATCAAAAATTTCCGGCCGGCCCAGGCCGCATACTTGATCGATGGATATGATGCATTATTTCGATAATTTCTTGATTACTATGTAGTATGTCATCAGTACCAGAACCTTAGTAAGGTGACAGTCCTCCGTACTGTTTCACGGCAGGGCGCCAAGCCTTCCTTAGGTACATTTTATTATTTGTAGGATAATGGTGTATATAAATAGTCATTGTTGTTTACTATTAGGTTCTTATCTTACATAATATGCATGCAATGTAGCATAAAACTAAAAAAACTAGGTAAACTTAAATGTTCTTACTATGTTATATAATAATGTTAATAGCCGATATTATGCCTACTTTTCAGTTCGAAAATAAGGTAGTATAAAAAAAAGGTGCGTTAAATGGAAAGATAATTTAGTTTTGGTGTACTGATTCTAATTCCAATGGGATAGGATTGTATTTTATAAACTCGTTTCTCGTTTTTAATCGATCAGAACCTACAAGAGGAAGGACTACACCTTTCTTCAGTTTATTTTTAATACCCTCCTGCAATCCAAACCAATCACGACAGGCGTCAGGTGTTGTCATAATTACAGCATTGTTTATGCATAATTTAATAATATACTTCGCCAGGGTCGCTTGGGTGACACAAATACGTCATGTGGCGTTACCTCGTCATGCGGCGTTACCTCGCTCTGAGGCGTTCCAATTAAGGCTTGAAGTGCAAGCGAGAGCGCTCGACATCCGTCTCTCTCCTACTTGAGTGAGCGATGCGTCTGCGTTGTCACGTTCAACTATCGTCAGTAAACCGACTTTACAGACAACCAATTTTTTTAATTTGGAGAAAAAGTAGACCAATTCATTCTCACAGCCAAACTCGATGTAGAATGTTCGTAAACAAACCACGATACAGAGATACGACAACAGAGTGAATTTAAGGTGAATAAAATGAGTGGTTTGTTTACAAATATTCTACATCGCGTTTGGCTAATTAAATCTACTTGAAGACGATGACGCTGAATTTGTGTCACTCTCGAGGTGCCTTCTTTTCTTAGACCATGGTTGTAAGTAATCACTGTATGTTCAGCAGTGGACGTTTATTTGCTGATGAGTTAGTAATTCGAATACCTACTTATTATTGCAATCCTCAGAACAGGAAAATTAAGTAAGTACTTCTTTCTGACTTTGTAAACCGGCCAACAGACTTTTATTAATTAAACACTTCGCTTCATACTAACAGATCATGCAAAATTGTTTCACGGCTGTTAAAAGCATACTAAAATTGAAATTCCATTTTAAACTAATTAAAATCTGAAATGGACCATTACCTGTCCCAATACAGGTGCCCATTAAGCCCATCTATCAATGTTACGTAAAACCGCTTATAAATAAACCTGAGTACAAAATGAATGCGACTTGGGACCCCCTGAAACCCAAATTCATGCAATAAATCAAAGTGGTTTTTACATTCGAGGAAGATCTAAGGCGTTGCTTGAAGAGGGATACGAAGATCGACATTTGATGTTTGTTTTTATTCATATCCTTTTAGGTTTGGTTCAGCACTTAAGGCGACGAAATGTGTAAAAAATACTGCGAAATAGATTCTAGAACACATTTAATGTGCCCGAGACTTCGCCTAATTCGTCTTCGCGAAACAAGTAAAGAACAATTTGATGACATTACAAAAACTTACAAGTACATAGTAATGGTAATAGAGAATATAGGTATACAAAGATCTTACCCCATGTACACATATCCGACGATCCAATCCATACCAGGTTGTCTGGCAGAGATCTGCGTTCTTATCGCTCTTCAGCGATAAGAACGCCAATTGTCACTTAGATTATAATTATTTTATTTTAATTTGTTTCTTAGTTTTAAGTGTGCAATAAAAGTATTTTCTATCTATCTATAGGTACAGATAACAATAGTAACGTAATTGGGTTAGATTAAGTCGTCGAAAAGCTTCTTGTCTATGAGAATTGAGATGAACCTTGCGTCACGATTAACAAAATATCTACTTTTTTGATAATATTTGCTCAAACGTTACTACTACTACGTTGACTATTGACCTCCGTAGTTCCAGTAAAATAACATCCATCATACCTGAATTCCGTTCCAACCAAACACGAAACGCAATAATGCTGAGTCATTTTTCCTATGATCTGGCAACATTATGTTGATGAGCATAGCGACCTGGCTTTTACCTATCCCATGGAGGCTTCTAGAGGCCTTTATGTCCCGAAGCTTTTAGGCCTTCAGTAAAGTTACTTCTACTATGCTATCTTTTCTTGGGCTCATGCGGATTCTTATGGATTTGATCACTTGGAGCAAGTTGCCAAACATCATTACCATGGCAACTTTAGTAATTTTGCTCTGTTGGTATTTGAGTTTAGGATAAACCCTGAGGTATTTCAGCTTTAGAAACTTCCTGATTGCGAAAATCTGAAAGTTTGTAGCAGCAATTTTTCTTGCCGTTCTTAATGTGTTCTTTCTTGTTTTTATTTTGTTGATTAATCTTCTTAAAATTGTTTCAACTTAGAGCGATTTGCCTACCTATTTTGAGAGGCACAAGACAAGATTATTTTAAGGTATAAATTTTTTCTTTCTCATTATCATATACGCAACTTATCATCCAAACTATTACATTTAAAAGTCATTATTAATACATATGTACATATCTCTAACTATAAAATGCGCAGTTTTTATTTTTTGTGCTTTTTCCCCTCACCTTTATACCTCATACCACTTCCACGCTGCAACCAAACCATCCAAAGTTTACAGTAAGCAAGCTTTGGCGAAAACAGAATTCATTAAAACAAATGAAAGTTCACCAGTTATTTGATGTTTCATTTATTTATTGGACTTTTATAACATTTAAAAGCGGTCACCATCGTCCCAAATAATATATTAAAATGAATTCGTAGGTAAATAATATTTATGTAAGTTTATTAGAGGTATTGTTTGTAGGTTATATGTATGTAGGTATTATAGTATGTAGTGTAAGTATTGTTTTTTTTTCGAGTGCCACCGTCTATTTTTTCTTACATGTCCAGTCCATCCCACGGTTGCCTGGAAGAGATCGCTCATAGCGATAAGGCCACCATTGTACTTCGTCTACTCTTAGCATTTATTTCTGTATTGTTATCTATCTTTGTGTGGTACAATAAAGTATTATCTATCTATCTATAATCGCGATAAATATCCGTCAAATAGTTTGGAATTTGTAAATCGAAAAATATCAGGTGGTACTATGCCTTGTGGCCTAAGTTAGACCATTAAGACCATTATCTAAAAAGCTTGTGGCAGACATTAATTGTTGATTTACAACGGCTTTATGTGGTTATTGGTGACTAATTTGAGGATGTCCCCGCTGGAAAATATCTTATTAACTCCTCTTTTCTCTTATATCATCATGATCTGCTAATAAGTTTTGTAAATGAATATTTTTTTACACGGCAGAACCTAAAGCTAAATTAAATAAATAAGTACATAAATAGTGCTGGACATTTTCACTATCAATAATTAATAATGATTAACTGGAAGGGACATCAGCGAGAGATAGACGTTTTCCTCTCGTATATTAACACCACAAAATAAACACGTCTCTCGCCAACATTTACCAACTCCATCGAACGAGACAACGTAATGGATAACATCTGCGTGATTTACTGACGGGAATCTGCGACGTTACGGGACGTTACATCAGCGTCGTATTCAGGGAGGGGGCAAGAATGTGATTGTAACGGAAACGTGTCAGAAGATAATTATGACATTAGAAATGGTTATTTGAACGAGCCAACAACATCCCTTTTCCTATTGGGCAAAGGCCTCCCGCTGGTCCCTCCTTGCGTTAGTTAGATCCACGCTCTAACGGAGGAGCCTAGTTCGTCACCCCATCGTGTCTTCGGTCTATTAAGTTATAATATCGGCTAAGAACGTAGTATATCAGAAAAAGCCGATGTAGGAGGTATTTCTGTTTTTCTTCCGCCGTCATGCCGTAACTACCCAAGATCACGAACCTTTTCTGATTAGGCTACTTTATGCTTTTCCAGCCTACTGGTGTTCTTTACTCCGCAGATACCTAAAGGTAAGAGCAATGGCTGGGCCCTGTGTGTGTGTGGATTTCGTAACTTTCAGACACTATGCGCTGCAAATAAAATGGAATAATTTTTTAGCCCATTGGCCTATCTCATAGCCCCTATGTTATCGACATAGCACAAAGAATTAGCAAGCTGAAGTGACAGTGGGCCGGCCATATCTCGCGAAGAACCGACAACCGCTGGGGTAAACGTGTTCTTGAGTGGAGACCACGACTCGGCATACGTAGTATAGGACGCCCTCCGGCCAAGTGGGATGGCGATCTGCGAAAGACTGCAGGCAGATGCTGGATACGGCAAACTGAAGACAGGGCGCTATGGCGCTCATTAAGGGAGGCCTATGTCCAGCAGTGGACTAATATAGGATGATAGCCCCTATTTTACATCCTGATTACGTCCAACTAGACAGTGGGGTAAAATTCGCAGCGAACGATGTGGGCGACAAACAAGCCGGGGTGTTGTCATACCCCGTGATGGATGCGAGCGGTGGGTACAAATAGATACTGTCTATGTAGTCATTCAAATGAGGAGTCGTATCTTCTAGCGTTATTTGCTGATGTAACTTAGGTTTTAATGAGGTTAGTGAAAGTTTAGCATGACCATCATAAGACAACTATTCGTTTAAGGGGGCTCCGCGGTAATTTGCAGAATTCTGTCCTCACCGTTTTAAATATTTCTCTCAAACTTACATCGGACAGGTAACTTTTGTTTACGCCATAATCTGAACATTCAAAATAAAGAAAACCACGTAGCAATTTTCGCAGACGTTTGGCGTAGCGCTGTAGACATGCCGTCAGTGTCTACGGGGCGCAGGCTGTATTTTTCTTATCCTTATCGTTATATGTATTCTGAGAATTATATTAATATATGAGACATTAGCCTAACATTTGCAAAAGACATTACCAGATAGCACATAGATAGCATCAGATTGGGTGGAAGTCAACCAAGCACTTTCTTGTGTGGTGCATTTTACAAGAAAAATTCCCGCCCTCAGTTTTGCGTTAGCCACACACGTACATTGAGCTAACGCTTCTAGCCAGGTCTTACCGTGATATGTTAATAGGTCAGTTGTTGAGAAAATCAGCTGTAAAAATATACAGACGTAGTAAGTACATCAAAGCAAAGGGTCCGGAAATAATCAAAAACTACCACCGCCGACCCGAGAATATCCGTGACGTGAATATAAACTTGACCGACAACTTATTGCCATTCATAAAAGTATCATCAGTCACTATAACACTGATGTTTACAGCCAATATCCAACTCTCGTCTCATTATAATAGAGTATAAATCTCAATACATATGCGGACAGAAATAATGTCCTTGGGTATTTCAAACAATTTCCGTTCTCAGATTGTTTGTTTCGGGTAATCTCAACTCTCGGGATTAAGATTTCGCTTAGCAACATCACGTTACATGAGCTTAGTTCTAAGCTACTCTGAAAGCTTTCACATTTGCTGATCTAATCGCTGGAGTAGATAAACATTTCCTTTTGCTATAGTTTCCTCCTAAATAATAACATGTCTACAGTATCACAAACCGCTAACAAATCAAAATTTATGCTAGTGGGAATGAAATACGCACATAGACAGGGAAAGACCAATTATTTTTACCCTGTAATCCACGCTGCTTACAATACGTTTTAAACTTAAATCCAAAGGTTTATGTTTTTCATTATAACGTTTTTTTTTATTTCCCCTTTTTAGTATAAGTTGTGTGTGGCTATGAATAAATTCCTATATTCTAAATCCTCAAAACTACGCAGATTTTTCCGCTTGGTCCCAGTAGGGCAATAGTTTGCCGTTGCGCCAGTCACTATTTACGGTCTATTGCTAAACAATGACTTCAATGCAGAATCTCTAATAAACCTAACAAAATAAAGCTTGCTTCAGTTATAAAAACTTCAAAAATATAGCAAGTTGTCGGAAAAAATACTGAATTAAACAGATATCAACTGCTACGTCTGCTACAGAACTGAACCGACTCTTTCTTAATTTTTTTTCTACTTATTAACCTCTTAGATGGATACTCGTGTATTCCTTTAGATTTATGCTCTGGCCGGCATAGCAACTTAGCGATTTTCTGCTCTATCATAAGTCGGGCACGCTGCCAATACGAACTTATTTTCATTCGAACAGCTTCGAATGTTTGATTTATTTGATAAAATTCAATTCAATTCTTGTGTCTATTTGATAGTGTGGATTCGCTAGGTTAACTATTTTACCTACAAATGTTGGAAGATAATAGCACTGCATACCAGAACAGAAGCTGGCGTGGATCTATTGTGTCCGAGGTCAAAACTTACTTCCGGGTAGATGTGCCAGGATCGTAAAGTCAAATGAAATGCATACCTGAGCGAATATTTGGCGAAAATGCGAATAATCCAGCGCTGATCTAATGAAGCGGCTCATTTTGAAGAAACGCTCAATATTCCACAAAGCAATATATTTTGTTTCTTAAGGTTTTATGTTTACAGAATGCACCGTAGGTACAGTAATTTCTACGATATTTCATTTTGCAGTATTACACTTCTTCAATGACTTATAACTTGTCTGATCTCTATTCATTTATTTTAACTGAGACCGTTTCCAAATCAATGACTTTAAGTCGGATAGATTCAATCGAACTGTCTTTAGTCCTGATATATCAGATAGATATATGAAATAATCATCCACAAAATACAATACGATAAAAGTATTCTTTAAAGCCCAACAAAAAAAACAGAAACACAGGACAGGAAAACATAAATACAGATATCGTTAAAATACTAAGTTATTAACTCCTATTCTATGGCTCAGCGAATCAGTGTGTCTGGGTCTGCGTTAAAATTAGCCATTTTAGTCTGTAGGTACTGTGCAGTTTAACGCCATTACAAAATATGAAAAACAAATTAGGTAATTGTCTGATTTTGAAAAGAGCGTCCACCACCTCCGCAAATTCACCACAAGCTATGGTTATACGTTAGCTATGGGAATTCTCAGAGACGAGTTCACTAACATATTCCCCACACGATTTAGTTACTTTACTACTAAGTTAGTAGAATAAGTATAGTGCTAACTGCTAGCTTAGTCATAATATGTAGCCGCAAATCATGTCATATTCCTCTTAGTACGAACAAGTCGTCGGCAAAAACTAGGTCGTGTTTTAGTCGTAAGCTTTTTATTCGGTCCTTTTCTGAGGCATGCTGGTTTTTAGCGATGTTTTTAGAGGATGTTTTTAGAGGCTGTAAAAATGATCGTTTTGAAACGAACGTTGAGTAAATATTCAGAAAATACGATAATTAAAGCAAAAGAGTAGGTTGAGAACAATTTAACATAATACGCTCTCGAGTGGAATTCAATCAGTGACAAAGAAAAAAAATACATATAAGTAAAATTTGGTGACATTTCCTGCACTCGTTTATTTAACTTTTGACAGACGGCGAGCCTATGAAGTCATTTATTGTGTTGACAGATAAGTTATTGAAGACTGAGTGAAAGAATGAAAAATTTCGTAGCCTCAGTTTCTTTTTAATCTGTCGTCAAAAAAAAACGGGACTTACTAAAGCTTCGATATTTATAGAGCCGACAAATTTTGTAACGAAGATTTATTCCATCTGATTTTTCTATTAAAAAGTGTAAAAATTATGGTTACTACTGTACTGTAACTCTCTCTTACTTTTAACCCGAAAAAGCGTGTAATGCTGCGGGCAGAAGCAAGTAGCAACTAAAACAACAAAAATAATGTTATTTTATTTTGAATATTGGGCTTCTATAATTTGGCGTGTTTTAAAAAACGATAAACCGACTTCATATTCTTCTAGTCAAACATTACAATCAGTGAGTAAACAATCAATCATCCCGGTTTCCTTGAAATTTTTTGAAATTAGAATGGGAACCCTCTTGAAGCCGTGATATAAATTAAACTTGTAAGTCAACGCACTCAAAAGTTACACCCGGATATTTAGAAATTTCTAAGGGAATCATATGCACACAAAACATATAGGGTACTTCCCGTAGATTTAGAATCATGAAATTTGGAGAGCAGCAAAGTCTTATAGCACAAGTAAAGGGAAAAATACGAAAACAGTAAATTTGTAGTTTATTCACAAAAATATACTTTGATTCTCGCCATGGAGCAAAACCTATAGGGTACTTCCCGTTGACGTAGAATCATAAAATTTGGCAAGAAGCAAGGTCATATAGCACAAATAACGAGAAAAATCTGCAAAACCGTAAATTTGTAGTTTATTAACAAGTAAATAATAATTTTTGATTCTCTCCCTCGACCAAAATATACAGGGTACCTACTTCATGTTAACCTTGAATCATGATATTTTGCAAGAAACAAGGTCTTACAATTAAACAGAACCCTTAGTGCGCGAGTCCGACTCGCACTTGACGTTTTATTATTTCTTAAAAGACCAAACACACGAAACCGTTTTATTCAATAGTTAATACGAATTTCGATTTCAAAATGTCTGCAACCGATTGGATACGATTTCATCTCCATATCACCAGACCATGGATATTGCGCAGATCTTCGATACTATCAGGTTTCCCGCTCGATTTATTCTAATTTCGTCCTTCAGTAACTTGCCAACTAAAGCGGTAAATTGAGGCTAGAAAAAGAAGCTTTCCCCTTCTTATTTTGTAAAAAGATTTTATGATAAAGCATGCAATGGGTCGACCATACCTTGACCGAGTCAGCAAACCATCCCAGATCGTTTGCTTCGATTAATTTGACATTCTGTACAAGCCTATACTCCATTTTTTTACTGTCTGCTAAAAAAATATACAAACCCGCAGTACTTCACCTAAAATTGACTTTCTTGTTTTTGATTTTTAAACACAATATAAAGTACTTGTCGATTTGAGATCCTGTCTTTAATAAATTTTGTTAACAAATAAATCTATACCTCAAGTCCAAGCATATGAATTTTAGTTTTTTCGGATTTCCGACATAATTTGCAGCAAACATAAGCTCAATGTTGGTATGCCACGGTCAAGATGTAAGTTATATCATCAGCACTCAAAAATCCACTGCCGAACGTGCCACGTTCAAACAAGGGAAGCTCTGCCACAACGCTTGGCAGACGAGTTGGCGATTGAAGAGAAGGCGCGTTAAAAATAAAAACAAGATCCGTCAAGTGCGAGTGTAACTCGCGCGCCGAGGGTTTCGAACGTTTGTCAATTATACAAATATGTACTAAAGGTACCGGTAAGAGATATCGCTATTTGATGAGTACCTAATAATAGTAGGTACCAAACTACATTTTAGATGAATCGCTCTGCATAGGTACTCGTACTTCGGAGATTAGGTAAATGTTTTGACGTTCTCAAAATATTTAAAAATGTATGAAACCTAGAGAAACAAAACCTGTTTTAAAATGTACAAACTGATACCTTTTATTTGATACCCCACATGACCCTGTAGGTATCTTTTAAAATTTCGACATCTCAATTTATATGGAAAATGTTCATTTTCAATTTGTTTTATCTTAAAATCTGTACAGGCGCACGGAATGTATTATTATATTAAATTTCAAGTTGATAGCTGCGGTAGTTGAGGAGTTATTAAGGAGGGAAAAAAGGACAGACAAAGCAAGTCCATAAGGGTTTCGAAACCGATCTTCGAAATCCTAAAAAAGCAGCTGGCTGCCCTTCTTCTGGTAGGTTACCAGGCTTGACTCTGATCTTAAGATATTCACGAGCTGAGTTGGAGAGGTCAATTCATACGACGCGACAGCTACCGGAAAAAAATAAGATGTGACAGCGCCATTGTGTTTTAGAAACATAGCCGCTGGTTTTTGCGCTTTATCGTACCTACACGGTATTTCGTTTTACTTGAATAATATTAATTTTCAAGTTAATTAAAAGACAATGAATGCCACATACGTAAACACGCTCCGTGGTTTTATTATTAACATGTGACATGTACGATACGTCTAATTTTCTCAGCTAATGAAAGCAACGTGTCTCTGACTTAATATAAACTTAGTTATTGGTGCTTTCACTTGGTACGAGTTTGCTGGAGCCAGTGACTTAGCTACTAAACAGTGCGCAGTAAGGTTTTACCGCAATTACCTTATTACTTCTAGCTTTACTTTTGTTAATTTTGGTAGCCTGAACTCGAACAACTGTGGATTCGAAATTGAATATAGACACATTGCTCGTTTTTATTAGATGACTATCTGTGCCCGCGTCTTTACCGTGATAAACACATCTATTTTAATAATTTGATTATTCCACGGGAGCACTGCACTTCTCCGGGATCAAAAGTAGCCTATGTGTAAGTCCAAAGCATAAGCTATTCTGGTACCAACTACAATCAAAAACCGTTCAGCCGTTT
Organism: Eupithecia subfuscata; assembly: GCA_963564075.1. Classification (NCBI taxonomy): domain Eukaryota; kingdom Metazoa; phylum Arthropoda; class Insecta; order Lepidoptera; family Geometridae; genus Eupithecia; species Eupithecia subfuscata. The sequence continues at coordinate 5,107,875 of OY751105.1, forward strand.
GAGTGTGTGTAGAAGTAACAAACATATCTACACATTCACAAGGACACACATACAAAATTTCGCCTTAATTACTTGATTGATTCTAGAATCCAACGTTATTGGAAATGATGACTTTTCATTTTAATTTGGTTGATCTAGCAGCAACTAAAATACACACATAATAAATAAATGTATTTATTTAGACGAGTTACTATATACAATCCATGCCAAATGCTCACTACTTACCATTTACTGGCAAATTAAATAGGCTGGAATGACCCAAACTTTATTAAAAAAATCTTCAAAGGTATAATCCTTTTTGCTGCATTCGAAATAGACTCATTTGTTTCGTCTCACGTTAAAAAGGCGACTGTCACGGTCGGTGATTACCCAGGCCTTGATGTTATAAGTTGTGTAAAAAAGTTGTTAAGTCCAAACCTGTGTAAACGCACCTTTAACCACTCAAAGTTGTGAGGAGTCGTTACATTATTTACTCACAGTTACTTTAACTTTGTGAAATTCTACTTAGCTAATTAGTTAAACTAAACGTTAGAAACTCGCTGAACTTTTTAAAGACAAGTGTTAAGTTTAAGTGAAGGATATCCGCAGTTTGGTACATAGGTACTATTTGACCAAGCGAACGAAGTGATCGAAGCGTCTCTGCAACAAGTCTAGCAAAATTAGCGTTTCTGTCAGTATTGCCGTACTCCTCTACAGGTCGTATTTTACAACCGATCTGGACGAAACTTGGCGTACAGATTCTACGATGTTATACATTTTAGGTCGTCGTGGATTTGGTGTATTTCCTCCAAAAAAAGGCAAAAGGAGAGCTTAAGAATATCTCCGCTTTGAGACATATGATTTCGATGATTATATTTTTAAATTGAAAAATAGTTTTATAATTTCACTTATAGAAATTTGATAAAGAGCATGATGAGGATTCTTGGCATCACGAGCAGAAAGGCTTCGCAAAATGCTGTAATAAAATGCATTATACAACATTTTTGTTGTTGTTGAAACGAAATTGTTTTAGTCGTTAGTCGAATTGTTACTAGTCAAAATGTTTTAAGTCTGTAATTTTCCGTGAAGCCTAGTTTATAGGAACAAACTTGAATAATGAAATTATCTGAAGAGAAAAAAAATGGGCTTCCATGAGTTCGAAGCAATAATTACCTTTTTAAATGTAGGATTCCGAAATTCATGTACATATGCGATCCGACCGTACATCACACATCTTCTTCAACATTGAACTACATGATGTATCGTCAACATTAAACTAGGTACTGATACAAAAATGTCTCAAAACACCGGTTCACTTTTACAACCGGACTTATGAGAATTTGGAGCTCAGAAAACCGGTCTTAATTACTATAATTATTTAGAATTCCCTGAAACCTGACTGATCCATAAAAACTTTACCTACTTGGAGGATGATCAAAGGCAGCCAGCCAACCAAGAAATGTTATTCAGTATTGAGATAAGAGTCCGCACTTCTTAGAAATACACTCAGAGAAACCAATATAACTTATCAGCCCTAGCCAACCAATAACTCCGAACGTGAGTCGTGTTTAGATGAAATATTCTTCAGTTTTCATCAATATATTTTTCACCGAGTTCTTGGAAATACGCATATAATAATACTGGCGTAAAAAGAGATATTGATAGATAGGTAATGCTTTATTCATAAAAATATACATCTAAAACAGTATGGTAAAACGTTAAAGAATTAGCGGTTTAAAGCTATTTCTTCCAGGTGACAATCCAGATATATGGCAATAGATTTATTTAGCACATAGAATAATAGAATAAAACAATTACAACTATTATTTTCACTTACATCTATTTATTTAGAGATAATCCTGTCTTCTTAAACTTGTATTTTGTAAATGAAGTAGTTTGCCTACCATTGTTCTGTTCTATGCTTGCCTGAAATGATAACGCGGCCAATTTGAGCAAATTTTGTGATTTAAGACGAATAGTAGAGGTGATAGTGGCGCCACTACATATTTAATTTAATCATTAAGTTAAACAAAGGAATTATCAAAAAATCGGACCGCTGGTAGACGATACCTATCACAAGCTTTTATTTAATGTACGAGTATGTATCTTTAATAGTTTTGTTTTGTGTTATTCAATCAAAAACCTTGTTTGGAGAGCTTGGTGGCCACCAATAGGAACTAAACTCTTGAAACAAGTATCTGCCTAAATAATACAGTACAAAACTATTAAAGATACATATAAAAAAGCTTATGATAGATATCGTCTACGCGCGGTCCGATTTTTTGATAATTCCTTTGTTTAACTTAATGATTAAATTAAATAATGTAGTGGCGCCACTATCACCTCTACTATTCGTCTTAAATCACAAAATTTGCTCAAATTGGCCGCGTTATCATTTCAGGCAAGCATAGAACAGAACAATGGTAGGCAAACTACTTCATTTACAAAATACAAGTCTTTCTCCTCTATTGACCCCTTTCGTAAATAATTACCTACTTACGTTACGTTTATTTCCCTATCTAACGATATGCTACATGCTTATCGTAAGAAAACTATATTCAATATGAATTTTAGTTTTTTTTTAATGAATTTAGAAGTGGTCGCGATTTATAACTTTGACTTTGAATGCCCGTAACTTTTTTTAGTGAATTGTGTGAAGAAGTAATTTATTTAAAATAAATATAGGTATATTGAAAAATACAGCACAAGTTACTTTGTGGCATTACAATCACAAACAAAAAAGCTATGGCGATTCAAAAGCGAAATTTTTGAAAAAAAACTTTAAAAAATCATATCTAAGCAACCGTGATACTTATGACATTGTCTACCGGGAAAATGTAGCCTATGACCCTCAACTCTCAAAAAAAATGTCTATCGCAATACCAAACACCCTGTATAAGTGCACTTTTTATATTAAAGTACCTATTTTTTTGTCATGTAACAAATTTCAATAATATTATTTAAACGTGCTATAATTAAAATAAATGATATCTATCTCTGGAAGCCTCACTTTGTCGATTAAAGTACGTTAAGACGCGAACTCAAAATTGCGAGCCTGAGACAACATGAAACTTTATTTGTTGTGTATATGAAAAAAGTTAGAAAGTTCAATGGTCTAAAAATGTTTGAAACTTTACAAAGGGGCAAATAATAATATCTTTTGAGCTTTAACACCGAAACAAAATAACATTTAACGTTGAAACAATGTGTAAAAGTTTTTCTACCCAATAATCACGACCGCTAACTTCCCAAAACAGAAAATATTACAAAATTTGACCACAATTCTAACTTTTATTCTCAATTTTCGAAGCATTACAAGTTAGAAAGTATCAACTTGGATTAGGTTAACTTTGTCTGAAAACGTACATAAAGAATTTATCTATCTACTAGCATCTGCCCGCGGCTTCGCAGGCGATTTTCAAGTAGCCTATGTCTGCGGGGATACAGTTTACGTCGCCTTTCATTACGATCCGTTGAGCCGTTAAACGTGGAAAGGTAAAAGACACACGTACAGAATAACTTTCGCTTATATAATAGTATGGATCTCTACTTCCGTTGGCGGAAGTTAGTCTGAAAATAAATATTTTCGTATCTTCTCAGAAAATGCTATGAATAAAATGTACGGGAAAAATGTACGGCATTTAACAAAAATATTATTTATTCCGGAAAGAGAAGTGTAATCGACAGGTTTTCTGCAGATTTATTGGATCGAAGTTCCTTATCGCGCGTTGCGAAAGGGGGCTAGACGGAAAAAATTAAGACCAAAAGTTGTAACGACACCTTTGGCTTTCGACACTTTTTGCTATTGTTGTAAGCCGTGCGGCGTGCGCGTGTTTCTCTCTCTCTTATAGAAAGCAAGCCAGTTATTTTCGATTCGTCTTTCTATTTCGCATCTAATTAGTCGAAAGGAACTTCGTTCCATCTAGGTGTCCCTTGACACCTCTCAATTTATTTTAAATTCTGTTTCAAAAATGTAAAACAGTTTTTATGTATGACATTTATCGAACTGTTTCAAATACGTTCAGGCAGTTATTGCACTGCGATCCAATGGTATCCGGACAGCACTGTAAATCTGAAACCGCATGTAGAACAGACCTATGTATCACCTCGTTTCATGCGACGTTGTTTCATGCCGTAGGTATTGTTACGGAGGATGCTTATGAAAATTGCATTGGTTTTGAAATTGTTGATTCGTTTGTTATATGAACGTGTTTTTGATGGAAATTAAGTGTCTATGGCTTATATTTATCCTAAAGATGCATAGATAGTTTATTGTCTAAGTACTTATATGCTTGTTTATAAAGTATTTACTTAGACAAGTTACTTATACCTAATCCGAACGAGTAAAAAATAATTTTCTATTGAAGATGGAATTTGACCACCATCTCACTATTGAAATTGAATATGTGGCCTTAAATGAAGCACGCTATCCCAAAAGGAATTTATTGGCTCTTTAGTCAGCTGATCCCATTCTAAACTCATCCCACGGGATGAGTTGACTAAATAATTAATTTTATTAATTTTGCTTTGTTCACTCAGGATTTGAAGACCCCGAGATTGTATTCTACCAGGAAAACAGACGCAGTTAGTTTGTTCCATTCATTGCCGGTACTTATATCGAAAGTAGAGAACTTCTGTGTGATTTGTTATTGTATTTGTGTTATTTGATTTGTTGACTTCTAACTTTTTTTAGTAAAATAATTTGAGATGAATTTTAAGATTGACCATGTCCAAATATTTAATAACACTTCAATCAACGAAACTTAGCCGTTTCGCATCGTAATCCTTTGATTTGTCCCCCTGTTGTTGCGCTGAACTCCATCGCAAATCCATCTATCTCAGAAACGACCAGTTTTTCTCGTTTCCCTTATTTCCCCATATTTTTTATAGCCAATAAGTCACTGTGTATCTCCAAAACATAGTTCTATACAAGGACTATTCAGTTCTAAATATACGGTTGAAAGTGGAGTGCTTTGTGATATAAAATTTGCACAACATCGTTGCCGCAAGCACTTGGCGCGCTGAGTTTGGTGTTGCAAGTTTTATAAGCTTAAAACCTCTTGAGAGCGAGTACTTTTTCGACTGGCAATAAAATTAGTTATTCATTTCAGGCGCTTTCTGTGTTCAAGTTTTAGGCTTTCATCCCTTTAATTTACACCCTTCAGTTTCCCAAGGGACAAATAAAGCAAAGTATCCTGTAGCTATTTACTTAAAACTTCAAATTAAACTTGTAACTAAATACTGTCGACCACAGCGGGTGCCAACGGCTTAAAATAATTTTAGTTAACCCATTTCGAAAACGTGATGTGTTTTTTTTTACGTATGTTCGTCGATTTCTTCGTCAAATAAGAAGCGATTTGGGTGTTCCTTTTGCAGAAGATGATCCCGAGGTGTTCCCATAAAAATGTATTCCCGAGGGCTTAGTATTTATTCCGCAAAACTATAAAAATGTTTAAAATTAAGGGATTCGGTTGTAAGTTTTTTCAAAACAATCAAATTGTGTAATAATTATTCTCAACCAGAAAATTGTCATACATGGTCTTATGCTTACTACTATTTCCAGTAGGCTATTAAAAGTTTAGTAAAAGTCTAGCTTCTTTCATTCGCTGTAAATTTTCTTTGGACCACATTTTCATTAGTAGCCAGAAAAAATTTAATATTTATGCTCTCTGAAATGAGAAACGTTGGTCTTATCTTATTTTTGTTACAAATAACAACATTAAAGGCGATTTAAATTTTCCATTTTAGTTTTCAAATACTTTAACGCTGTAAATCTCTTCAGTGCGTGACTCTGCTATTGTTTCACAGAATTTGTTTCAGCAAAAAATAAAACGTGAAACAGGAAATTTGAATTCTTCAGTATCTGCGATGACCTTTTCCAGTTGAATTGTTTCCCCTTTTAAATTGTAAATTGTCAAATTTTTCTCATTTCTTTCATTAGGTACCTCGATTTTACCATTTTGTAATCTAATTCATAGAATCTTTTCCGCTTTTCTTTTGTAAGTTCTTTCATTTATTTGATTTATTGTTATTAAAGCATTCTGGTTTCCTTGTAAACACCTATTTATTACTACAGTTTGGAATTTATTCGATGCAACCGAAGTTTTAATTGGAAACTAGCACCTGCGTTACCGATCCGAATATTTCTCCATCGAACCAATAAGCTTTTTGTTTATTGATAAAATCTATGAAACAAATCCACCGAATACGTTTTTGATCAGTCCCACTTTTTTATTTGATGTCCACCTTTCATAATCTGTTATTTTAAAATCTGTCGGACTTGAAAAAACAGAAAGGAGTGGAAACAATGGTGATTTTTATCATGCAGCGGGACAGTAATAAAGTTTTTTTATTTACGCATTCGTAACACATTATAATAATTATACAGGAGTATTTATTTCAGTACCTATTTTGTATGCAAACCTGTTAGTATGCGTCGGAAAAATTTTTGACGCGATAATTTCTTTTTTATTTATTCACAAACAAATACATTTGTGTCGGAATACTTACAGTTAAAAAGTATACAAAATAAAATAATCATATAAATCAAAATACAAAATAAATTAAAGCAGAACATAGATTAAATACACACTTGGTAAAAATAAAAATAATTCATAATATCTAACATTGATTTGGATTAGAAATAGTATAGGTATCTTTTATTGTATAAGCTGGATGTGTTTGATTTTTGCCGTTATAAAATTCGTCAATAGAGTAGTAACACTTTTCCAGTAAGAAATGCTTCAAATGCTTTCCAAACTACCTTTAATACTAATTACCTTTAAATGTGTGAAAAATAATGGAACAGAAAAATATTCTGTACCTCTTTCATAAAAAAATTTTTGACTTCAAGCAAGTGAGAAGTTCACATAAACGTGCAAGTGCATAAATAACTAAAAGTTAGGGCATTTCGAGATTTCGTTTGGAAGCAAGCCAAACCAATAGAAGTTACCGAGCGAAGCGCATGCAGCCATGAACAACGAACAATGCGAAATGCAGAAATCTGAACTTAGAGGATTATCTCCTATGCACTGTGAAGGAATAAAATATGTATTTATAGGAGAGAAAGTTGTGCAACAAGTTCGCTGAAGCGATATAAAATGAAAAGCATCTCAAACTTGACACGCATACTTATCAAAGAGTTTCTTTTTAGTAATCAACTAGCCGCTGCCCGCGATATCGCACGCTCTTATCCGGAATAAAAAGTAGCCTATGAACGGTCATAGGCTACTTTTATTTCTGGAACCGGGGACGGCCCCGGGATACTATCTACCTCCTCGCCAAATTTAATTGAGATCCGTTCAGCCGTAAGACAGACAGACACAGTTACGTTCGAATTCATAATATCACAAGTATGGATAATCCTTCATTTGACCACAATCTCACCTGATGGAAAGTAACGATGCGTCCGACGATGTACCACGAAGATCTAAAATACACCTACACAGTACCTACGGTACGAAATGAAATAGGTACTTTACGTAACCTTATGAATGATTATTACGAATTGAATTGAAAATAAAAAACCTATGGATTATTTTTGTCATGAGTCGGGACGTGGGACAGTATCTGTAGACCTAGCTCGGGGATAGTTGTCTAGCTAGGGTAAAATAGAGAAGAATGACATTGCATTTTCATACATTTCGTAAATTATTGAAGTAGAAGGAATGAGTTTCCAACATATTATGCATTCGATGACGATGTGACCTAATTTTTCTCTATTCTACCCATCCCCGTGATAGGCCTACTGCATGGGACTTTTACGCTTTTTGTCGTGTCGTCAGTATTCTTCTTGTTAGTTGCGATGCGAACCTATCAAAATCTTTCATAAACATTCTTTGTAGAAGCTGGTAGTTTTACTTATTCTCATGTTTTTTTATTGATGGTAAAGCGTTTAGCCACCAACTCACTTTAAGAAAGTGAAGATGTGGTCGAAGATGGAGCACGCATTCCCAGAAGGAACTTATTTATCCTGGAAAACAGATGCAGGAAGCTCATTCCACTTTTTGGCCGTGCGTGCATATTATGAAGGTAGAGCAGAATGTTTTGGTCGACCAGGTGCGGATGGTACTATTTTGTGTCTGCTGGTCTTATGGGGGATCTGATGGTGAAGTCTTCTTTTCATATTATCTTCCTACTTAGCTCTATCAAACGTAAGCAATATCTCCGGGAACACTGCAGTCTTTTATTTATTTTTTGTCGTATTCTGAATGTACCTAATTAATTTACAATCTGTTGATGAGAAGCGGTCCACGAATTGAGATTTTTGGTTGTTTTATTGATAACATGGTGTTATTTTTTTTTATTCTAATACCTGCATAGGTACTAGATGGAACAAGGAAATAGTCCGTCTGATGTTTTGATGTTTGGTTATAAAACTATCACCAATAAATAATATACAGTTATACCTCGCAAGGCTCACAAGTCACGGCTTAAAATATATCTCTATCTACTCCTAATCCTCAACTACGAATAAATTTCCCGAGCACAATGTAACGTCAATGGCGTATTCAAAACGTAATTTGGGTTATTGTGCTCAGAAACTAGCAGCAATAACAAAAGATTAATGATCGTAGGATGGCCTGTGTCATAACACTGCAGGCTAAGCACCTACCCACTGCTGTTTACTCTGTGCCCTAATGAATTCCGCTGTTTAAATATTTATACAAAACAAATGAATGGCTGAGACAAAAAAGCTAAGTGTCAAACACATCAGTCAGAGAGTTGGTAGGCTTAAGTGGGAGTGGGCAGGCCACATAGCCTGCAAAGAGACATCATGATGCAAGAAACTCTTGGAGTGGAGACCATGGGGGAAAAAAAGATCGGTGAGACGGCCACAAATGATGAAAGGACGACATCAAAAAGATGATAAGAAGAGGGCCGGAACTGGACATTAACTGCTCAAAGTAGGAGGAAATGGAAGAGCTTGAAAGAGGCCTAAACCAGTCTACTGGTCGACAAAGGCTAGAAAGAAGAAGAAGAAAGAAACGTTTATACATCAGACGTTTTTAAATGCGCATTTTAAAAACCATTTCGTACGATACATCCCGTACACACCTAAACGCGCACTTTTATTTAGATTTTGGTCAGAACGAATAAACGAAACTCGTGGTACGGGTGTAAGCCCGCGACTATTGTGTTCCCGCTCTTATACCATAGATAAAGCCCCTTGAATAAAAAAGGCATATTTTCTAGGTTATTATTTTGGATAATCATATTAACGGACTGTTTTGTTTGCGTTTTCGTGTTTTTCATGTTTTATTCAGTAGGAGCTGGTAATCGAGCCTTTGTGGAAGCTTTAGTAGGCTATTCATTGTGTGGACTTTTGGTTTTGGCTAACCACTAACAAACTTGGGACTTTTTCAAAAGCACAAATTCTTTGATTGTATCATATAGTTTTTCCAAGCACAGCATCATACGAAGGTTTGATGACAAATTATCAACGACAAATGTTTGTATCTGCTGATATTGCTATGTTTGTTCCTGGCGTTCTGGGTGTTGTATAAAATAAATGTATAAAAAATATCTATGTAGGTATGTAATGAATCAGTTAACAAGTACCCATAACAAAAGCTCTGCTTACTTTGGTGCTAGATAATGCTGTGTGGATTGTCCAGCATTATTTATTATCCTTAAAAATGATAAGGAAACTGATGGCCAAAATGAAAGAACCAAACAAAAAGAAAACGGTGCGAGGATTGATGGTGCTTTTAGTATCGTATTTCACGCCTGCTTGGCCCGCTCTATCATGGGACATAATTTAGATAAAAGGTTCATTTTGATGGGAGAAAGACATCAATCCATGGACTCTGTTCTACGCCATATTTTTTAAGGCTCCGTACCATAACTTCGCCAACACTAATTTTTATATTAAAATTTGCCGGCTAATGGTTCGCCTATTTAACCTAGGCAATTAATTTCCAATAAAGAAAATTACTAATACGAAATAATAAACTTATTTATAGAAACACATAGCAACTAGTATTACTAATTGAGACAGTTCTTCATTCATTTCCATCATCAGCCTTATTTCGCCATCCACTAGATTATAGATCATAATTTTCGTTAGGGAGGGGCGAGTTTGTGAAAAAAGGGTGGAAACTCACTATTATAACGCCATGCCACATAATAAAGCACACACCCGACGTGATGACGCGTGACGTGGCGCCGGATTCTGGTCCTGGACAATTAATACGATTTGATTCAACTCAACACGCATCATGTTTTGTCAGATCGCGTGTCATTTCAATGGTATGTTTCCACCATAAAACTGACAGCGAATAACCAAATGTACCAATTATTAGAGCATTTGGTACATCGATCAAAAATTTCCGGCCGGCCCCCCTTAGATGCACAATGCGCGCCCTGAAAACGTCAGTATCAAAAGGTATCCCATTTGGCATTTTGGGATACCTTTTCAACTAGTGTCATTTTAGCTCTCGCATGGTCAAGTGCTCGTACAAAAAATGCAATAATCGACCGACCAAGCAACAGAAAAAGGATGGAATTTCTTATTTTCAGTAAGTTTAAATGTAATTTTTACCTGTGTATTGTGATATGAGTCAATTGAGCCTTATATACTTAAGAAATCAGCATTAAATTTTTGTGTTGGGTTTGCCTATGTAAAAATATTTATTTTGTTCTAAGTTGATGAATGGAGCGGCTATTGTTTCTAATTTTTTTTTTGTTAATATTTTTTTTTTTTTTGGTAAGTTGTAAGTGATAAATTTTTTTCATGAAAAGACATTTAAAATAACTGGTTGAGGTTTATTAAATAACTAGCTGACCCGCCCTCAATTTTATTTGCATGGACTCTCTAATAAAAGAAAGACTACCAAAAGGATTAGATTTAATCAACTTAGTATTTAATTTTTAGTTACCCTCGAGACCCTGTGCGTTGGGAAAAATGGAGGTCCATTTTAGCACAACAGCGATGTGATATATTTTATATTTTATATTGATGTATTTTAAACCTGGCCGTGAAAGCCTCATTTGTTCCAAACATTTTAAAGAATGTGAAGGCTACAACACCAAAACAGGCATAAGAAGACTACGTAAAACAGCTGTTCCTCAAACAGTATGTCTATTTTATTTAACGCAATTGTTTTTAACTATTTTAGAAAAATTCTTACGAAGCCGCAGGCAGACACTAGTTCTTTTAAATTTAAAGTAGATACCTGCCTGAAATTGTATTTTAGGTTTGACAAGGCATGGTCGCAGGCCTCCCTGCCTGTCAAATTGGGAGGCTTAGGTATACGCAAAATTTCAAGTGTAGCCCTACCAGCGTTCTTGTCTTCTGTCTACAGCACTAGTTCTTTAGTTGAAAAAATTTTAAATCCTTCTCTTTTGGTCCCACCTGGAATGTCATTGAAAATTTCATTTTTAGACGAAGCTCGAACGGCTTGGCATAGTGCTTGCCCCGATGCTGCTCCCCCAAAATCACTTTTGTCCCAACGGCAATGGGACGGGCCTCTGTGTGAGTTGACACGGAACTGTTTGTTACAAACGTGCTCCAGCTCTGCAGATCGTGCCCGCCTCCTGGCCGTTTCTAAATGGGAGTCAGGACATTGGTTGCAAGCATTTCCTTCATATAACACTGGTACTTTATTGGATCCCGTAACTTTCCGTATCGCAACATGTCTCCGGTTGGGTGCAAGGTGTTGCGCGCCTCATCAATGCCAGTGCGGTACTGCTGTCGAACAGCTTGGTCATCACGGATTATCGTGCACTAGGGCCGCTGGTCGGATATCTCGCCACGCTAGCCTTAACGACATCATCCGGCGGGCCTTTGTCACCGTTAACGTACCAGCTATTCTCGAACCGAATGGTCTGTTGCGTGACGATGGTAAGAGGCCCGACGGTATGACACTAGTCCCATGGGAGTTGGGGAGGCCCATTGTGTGGGACGCTACATGCGTCGACACACTTGCGCCTTCCCATCTTCCGAGGACATCCGTGAGGGCGGGTGCGGCGGCAGATTTGGCCGAAGATCTCAAGAGGCGCAAATATGCAGGTCTCGACAGAGCCTACACATTTGCTCCCCTTGGAGTCGAGACCCTAGGTCCGTGGGGTACCGAGGCTCTTCGGGTTTTCAAAAAACTATCTGAGCGTCTGGTCGAAGCGACGCGTGACCCGAGAGCTGGTGAATATCTGGCACAGCGTATCAGCATTGCCATACAGCGTGGCAATGCAGCCAGCGTCTTGGGGACGCTTCCGACTGGTGTTGATATGGATCAGTTGAGCTATCTGTAGACTGTTTGCAACAGTCGGCAGTTAGCTCAATTGTTTCAATTGTAAATACTAGTATAATTTTAGGTTTATTTCACTAGCTTTTGTTAACTTATTTATATTATTGTATGTCCGAAATGACCCTTTTGTTTGTTGACTGTTGCGTCGCTAATTTATAGTGGTATAAATAAATGATTCGTTATCTTTACCTGAATTCTGTTGATTTTATAATCCTTCTAAAAATAAACAGTGTATAAATTATTTTTAGGTTCCTTCCTACCTACTTACAAAATAAAATAAAATAAATTCGATTCCACTGATCTCTTGTTCCACATGCAAAAAACTTGACAGGCTCTGCGCAAACTGTCTGCGTCAAAACAAAACGTGGACACTTTTAAGTGTCATTCTTGTAAGGTTCTAGGTATCTACGGGGGAGGCCGCATACTTGATCGATGATTTGGTATTATAATGCGTGTCGCGTCTGCGCAATTAAGGCGAAGAGTAGGGGCGATAGTGGCGCCACTACATATTTAATTTTATAATTACGTTATATAAAGGAATTATCAAAAAATCGGACCGCGCGTAGACGATATCTATCATAAGCTTTTTTTAAATGTATCTTTAATAGTTTTGTACTGTATTATTTAGGCAGATACTTGAGAGTTTAGTTCCTATTGGTGGCCACCAAGCTCTCCAAACAAGGTTTTTGATTGAATAACACAAAACAAAACTATTACAGATACATTGAATAAAAGCTTGTGATAGGTATCGTCTACCAGCGGTCCAATTTTTTGATAATTCCTTTGTATAACTTAATGATTAAATTAAATATGTAGTGGCGCCACTATCGCCCCTACTCTTCGCCTTAACGATCGTAAGCGTCATTATCTGCCAGCGTATTTTCCTTTAACTTTAAACCTCTCGCCTACGACTGATGAGAGGTGACTAGTCCATGTGTTAGTAAAGGGGGTAAATTATAATAACCTGTAAGTAGGTACTCAAGTCTATCTTATCAATGAATTTTCATTATTATAAAAACCCAAACACTCTACTGCTGGACATAGGCCTACCTAGTAGGGCGACAAAAAACGGTCTTGAGCCGTATAATATCCATTCGTCAATTCATCATCCTCTGGATTTTACATTTGATTAAATACCAGTCTTCAAGATATCCTAAGCTTGAATCATATTACTAAAGACGTCATCCTCCCGAAGTTGAAATCGGACCGCTTTGTTCTGAGAAGTCTGAAATATGATTAAGATTAGCGGTGAAGGAAACCATCTATAAAAACTTGTTGATTCATGAGATTCGTTAAGGAATCTTCAAGTTCGTTGTGTCCTACATTCTAAATTCTGTTTTTTATAACAAAAGCTTTCATTAACTTATCAACTTCTGTATCGTAGAAGATCATTGCGAAGGTACCTAAGATACCTTAATGAATCTAAATGTATCCTCTAATTTGTCATATATAACACAATTTACAATTCTCAATGTTTGCATTTATGATGTTGTGGGGATTATATCATAATTTATTTATTATCTGGCCGTGCTGAAGCTGTCTTCGCACGCTGTTTATCCAAATATACAGGGAAATTTTAATATAGGTACAACCATCTAATTATGTCATTTATATATTATAATCATGTAATCACGTGTGTAGATACACACATGACCATTACCTACATGATTATTAAGTGTACATTCTCAATATGCTTGCTTTGGGCATCTCTAAGCTTAATAATGCTGACCCACATAATTTAAGTATTTTGTTGTATAACCATCCACTCAAACATCCGAACTCTCACATTTTACTGAAACTTGACAACTTTATTAAAAAATTCCAATCAAACCACAGTACTTAAGTTACAAGTCCATACTCGTTCGTTCCAACTAATCTATAACATGCTTTTAGTATGCAAAACTTGTATCTGCATACGATAAGCTAAGAGAGAACACGAGACCTAGCCGGGAATATAATAAGTGTTATATTATAATGTGTGGCGACACGTACGTGTTAACTACTGGTAATGGAAATACAGTTAACAGAATCTTCCTAGTTTCATCAAATTTATGAATAACTTATTCTGCGCTGTCGTTCGTCTTCGGATAGTTTAATAAGTTTAGCTTTTTTGATGGCACTGAAAACTACAGTCATCTGAGAGGACAATCGAGAAATCCATAATGTTAACCCACATAATTATCATCATAAACAACCAGATTTCACCCACTGCTGGGTTTTCCAGCCAGCGATCCAATAGCCTAAAAAGTTCACTGTTCTACATAGGCCTCTAAACAGCGGATGGTGCTGTCCATCTCCTTCTACTACCATCCTTGTACTCCTGTTCTGCTTCTGTACCATCCACCACAGGCCTCTACCACCCTAATACCCTTTTTCGTCGTCTCCAGCAAATCCTACATTTGCCGAAGGTTGTGTCTGTCGCGAAATGCGTTTACGGAAACCACACTTTCTTCTGAGCAACTACTCCATTATGCGTAATACAACAAGCTAATTTTACAAAAAGTAAAAAAAAGGAATTCTTAATTTTTTAAAAAATATAGCCATTGTCACTCGAGTCAAAATTCTATCAAAACCCCAGTCATCCAAATCTGTTACTGGCATTTAAAAGTTATGGTGGTATACAGAAACTCACAAACATACATGTACCCAAAAAATTACACAATTTTTTTTGCTTAAAGTCGTGTAAAAAGTTCTACGCGTCAAAAATTCTGTAGTTACTATTATTAGTCCGGCCCAGCGCAATCCGTAATTCTAAGTGCGTGAACTCTGTTCTAAACCTCATCCGTTAAGTGCACACCATTAAACAATTAATCCCGAGTTTCAGTTCAGTTGTTTCCCGAAATTACTTCTACAACCTACTTTTAAACTTATTTGCGCATTTAAGAAACTTTGGGTGGCTTAAGTAGTTTTTACACAAAAAACCAGCGCTGAAATTTAAGATTGGAGTAGATTTTACAGAAAAGAGAGACGGTATGCGCCAATCTTGCGAAAGGACCCTGTAATCTTGATTGTTTCCATCGGTCCGTGATCGTATCTAATCCAAAACTAATCCAATGACAAAGCTACTATCAAGAAACAAGACGACAATACAATGCCTTAAAATAAAGAATATTATACCTTTCAGCCCAAAATAGAGCCACTCTCTTAGAACTCAAAGCCTACATTTGAAGTACGTCTTACAAGGCTCACTAGCTCTGGAACATTCTTATGTCTAAAGTGTTTCTATTGTTGAAACCTTTGCATGGCCGTGGGAAGTGGAAAAACAAATGTGAGCCAAAGTAGCTGCAACTGTCCAGCTGTGAGAGAATAGCTGGCTCGTCTACTGGCTTACGGCTGCATTTTCAGTGGATAACGGGTCCGTTCTTTGACAGTTTTCAGTTGAGTTTCGCCTCCCATGTCAGACATTTATATCTTCTACAAATTTGGCCTTTTTCTCCTTTCTTATAACCTTATCCACATACTCATCTCTCACTCAAACTAATGAATCCGGGTCGTTTGATCGTGTAATTCATGCCTTACTTCGAGATAATAATCATATAGGCCGTTTGTCCACCGCCGCCGTCACCGGACCGTCAACGAGAACGAGATTATTTCGGGCCGAGTTTAAGATGACGTGACGGACTTGCGGTGGACACGTGGCTATAGTAGTCTATGTATCAGTACTTCGGCGCCGTCATCTCGTTCTCGTTGACGTCCCGGTGGCGGCTGCGGTGGACAAACGGCCATTTTCATCATATGTACGATATTATATACGATTGAAATTATTCGTTGTTGCATCTAGCTTCCGAAGTACTACCAACTTTGCTAAATGACGGCATAACAAGTTAATTAATCTATTCTTCTATCATAACTTGTAAGCGTTGCCTACCATGGTCAAGCTGTTTATTTTACCTGTGGTTGCTATAAACCCATGATTGTTCGGGGAGTAAGAAAACATGTTTTGGTTGCTAAGCAGGCTCTACGTATTTGCTTACATTTACTCAGCTATGAAGGATGTTTATCACATCACACTCAAATAAATCGAAAGTTTCCATGTTTTTACTTTATTATGTCGAAGCTTCTGAACGGATTGAGCTGAAATTTTGCATAGCCTGTATTTTATGGCCTGGCGAATACTTTTTATCAATATAAAATGTGGGAGTAGAGGGCAAAAGCTAGTTAATACAGGGTGAATAAAGTATATATATTTGCAAACGTAAGTGAGGGTCGATTAATTGCAATACTCATATTGGTCTACAACTTTTCTCATATTGGAATCTACCCTATTACCAGAAAGGTCTATTGTGCATCTGTATTCGTCAGGTTTTGCCAACGACATCTGTTATTACGAGCTGTAATGCTGTGCTATCCAGTGGATAGCCAACCTTTGGGCCTTGTTATGAACGCATGTTCGTGTAATATACCTATACCAATTCACTCGCCTAGTAAGGTATCCAAATAAATAAATCAGACATTTCACGCAGCACCATTTAGTCCCAAGCAAGGGCGATTATAAAAGATTATAAAAGAATATAAAAGATTATAGAATTTAGATTATAGATTATAAAAGATTATAAAAGATTGCAAGGCATGCAATCAGCAAGGGCGATTATATAGAAGTTAATAAATATATAGTAGGCATAATGAGTAAGCAGCTTGAGAGCCCAGTCTGATTCTATTGGGAATATATTTCAAGGACAGTTTACCAGTTGGCATCGTGAGGTGAACAATAAAAGCAGGGATACGAATGAACGTTGTTAAGTATATGGCACCAACCCAACTTGTGTTTCAACGTCAGAACTTCACCGTGCAATTCGCACGCCCTCCAAAACTGCTGAATATCAGAAAACTAATGAAACTATCTTGAAACTTCTGACAGACTTTTATAGTTTTGAACATTCTGAATTTGCATGAATTATGGACTCTTTTCTTTCATTTCGAAGTTTTCGTAAGCCTTTTTATTTATTTGCTCGAAAATATCTGAAGACGTGACTGGACCTGCGCCTTTGGTTTTTATCGGGTGCTGAAATGTATAATTTTACTTTGTCTTTCGACAATAATAACTATAATTTTCTGGTTCTCAAAGATTACCAAACTTAAATTCAGTCTTTACAATGACGGCTTAGATTTAAGTGCAAATTGTAGTAAAGTTTATTTAATCTATTTGTTATTTTCTATGTGCTAAATAAATGTACCATCTCTTTACAATACTGGTGTTAAAACGTTAAAAGAATCCGAGTTTTTACTAACCATCTTCTTCGTACACTGTTCTGATCAATCTCATTTAACATTGGTAGCATTTTTTTCATTCCCTTTTAAGCCAACTTTGTATTACAGACAAAACTCTTCTGTTTCAAGTAGTATTTAATCATACCTACAACTGCTATCAATTATTTTTAAATGTGATCAAATACCTTATCCAGCAAATTCAATTAGGTACCGAAAATGAGCTCACTGATCCCAGCAAAACCACTGAAAGGACTAGACGGGGTGCTTTCAACTTAAATGGCATGAACCAGAAACTGTCCCAGTAATGATCTCGGATTCTCCAAACGATTTACTAGGAATTTAATGCACTCAAAAACTTTGATGGTAGATACTGAACGTTTTCAACTTTGCTGAACGCTCAAGGGGCATTATCTTGAGAAGAGTGCCAAAAGTCTACTATTTAACATGATGACAATACTGGGTTCCGGCCACGGCTTCGTGCGTGTTTTTACGTAACCATGTTCTTCCCGAAATACCATCTATCTCCTAGGCGGGGAAAACAGGCGGGGAAAACCTACGGTATTTTTTTTGGATAATTAACACAGCATTTAGCACCAAGCTATGCAGAGCTTGTGATAAGGGTACTAGACAAATGATGGTATAACTCAATACATTGCATAAATAGATTATGAAACACCTAAAACACCTAAAGGAAAAAATATCTCCAGGTCGATGAAACATTTGCCTCAAAGCGACGACCTCTGTGGCGCAGCGGGCGAAGGTCTGCCTGCGACGCAGGAGGTTGCGGGTTCGATTCCCGCCTCGGGACAAATGTTTGTACGATCTGCAGTCATTTGTCCAGGGCGTTCTGGATGTTTTCTATGTATAATAAAAAAATATCTATAGATGTAGTGTATTGTATTATGTATATCAGTTATCTAGTACCCATAACACAAGCTCTGCTTAGCTTGGGGCTGTGTGAATTGTTCAGCATTATTTATTTATTTATTATTTATTATTATTTATATCATTATTATTTTTTTTAATTTTTTTTTATAATATATAAAGGTAGATTACCACTCACTGACTGACTCACTGACTCATTGACACGATTGTTCTCCCTGTTGGTGGATGGGAAAGTATGTTTTTTTTTTACGGAAACGTGTAGGGGGTGTGGGGGTGACTTGGGGAAAATCCCGACTTTTCGAGATTTCCCCTCCCAGAGCCCACCCCACCTTCTTTTCAACGGAGCAATTTGGATGGAAAATTTTTAGGGATTCGTATAGAGGGGCACGAGTGGTTTCCATTGCAGAATTTTTTTTACCCCCCTCTCCCCCCAGGACCCCCCTTTTGAGAGTGCTACTGGGTGCCGTCGTGATAGAAGAGTTTCGATTGCGGGATCGTATAGAGGAACGAACACTGTGACAGCCACCATCGCGAGCTGCAAGCAGCTCGCGCACTTATACCATACTAGTTATTATTTATAAAGCGGGAATCGAACCCGCGACCTCCTGCGTCGTAGGTAGGCGGACCTTGGCGCAGCGTACTATTACTCTTTTCTATAATCTTTTTAAACTGAATACGAACAAAATAAATTGTGATTCGTCTTTCATTGGAATGTTAAGTATATCAGTTATCTAGTACCCATAACACAAGCTCTGCTTAACTTGGGGCTAGATAATGTTGTGTGAAGTGTCCAGCATTATTTATTTATTTATTTATTTATTTATTTGTTTGTAATGTGTCCCACGGTACCGCTTTAAATCGGGCAATGTATGTGTTAGGAAATTACCTGAATTTATTACACCAGAAAAAGTACGATATCGTATTTTGATTATCTAGTAGCTCTGGGATTTACCTTCGTGTTTATTGAATTTAGTTATATGTGAACATACGATTGAAATCGACTGTTACTTAAGTGAAAAGATTTTCAAGCAATAGCTTGAGGCGTAATCATTCCCTTAGATTTTAGTAAATCTACAACTAGTTGTATAGAAAATATCAAAGAGTTTGAAGCCCTTAAACTGACCTTTAGGTTTTCTCAGAATACGTGTAACCAATTCAGTATTATAGTTACCGTGTAGCCATTAGTAAATTTACATCATGTCGACTAGAAAATGTCAAAATTCGGTTAACCCCTGAACTGCGAATTAAATTACTCGCATAGTTAATCAAATATAAATATGTAGCCACCTGTAATTGAGGGTACACCAGCCTTTAAATACTTATCCTGTTCCTTGTAATTAATTGTGTATCTTTGCTGGTTTAATAAATGAATAATTTTATTCACAAGCGAAAATTTGTAAATTATCCACATTTAAGTTACAAGAAATAGCCTATAGAAAGCTACGAAGCAAGAGTAAAATCCATTTGGGACCGGAATGCTAAAAGTAAGCGCGAAATTTAGTCAACTTTCTGGACTAAGTAAATTTACATTTTTGATCAAGGCTTTTGAGCCTCTCTTGACGTAATCCTAGAATAATGAACCGTAACCACTCCCAAAAGAGTTTCTTTTTAACAAGTCACTAATGATATCAAAACAGACTCCAGTGAAATCATTTCGTTAATTAATAAAATGTTTGTGCGAGAAAGGTTTGCAAAACGTAAATAACAGCGAAAAACAAAGTTTACGGTGTAAACCACACGTTCCTATCCCTTTGAACTGAAAAGGTTCAAGCTTATTTATAGTGGACGATAAACAGTAAAGGACAAAGTAACCCCAAAGGTTTCCACAAAATACTTATGGTCGTAATTGCAATTTCTACCGATATATTTTATCTTATCAGTCCAGAGATTAGATAAATAAATCACCTGTTTTCTCTGGCTGCCATTTCAACATGCCACTAGCCCTTTTCACGAAATGCTAGTTTTCTTTCGCCCTAGCATATCAAATTCAAATTCAATTTTTTATTGATACCATGTTGTTTGTTGGTCTTATATAAAAACAGTTCCAAACATGGACCCGGTTAGGGCACTACAATAATTATGTTAAACTTAAATCTAACACGACCATAGGAACAATTTATAATTTCTGCAGTACACATTTTTTACGAAATAATAAAAGTAAGAATTTAAATTTGAGAAAAATAGAATAATACATAAACAAGGAAACACACTAAATACTAAATAACTACCTACAGCTCCAAGAACTCTTGTAATGTATAAAAACAGTTTATAATTAAATAGTTTTTTAAAAGTGTCTTAAATGTAGGTAATTTGCTTTCGTTCCTTATATCTTCGGGGATCTTATTATAGATTTTTATACACATGGCGTGTGGACCAGAGTGGAAGAGTTGTAACTTTGAAAACGGAACATTTAAACGATTTCGGGGTCTTAATTATTATTATTATCTCTAGGCATACCTAGCCAAAAGACATATCGTTTAGCTTCTATAATGATAAAGTGCTGCAAGTTTTTGTTAGTTTCAGGTTAAATAAACCAATAGTTGCTATTATCTCGAATGTTAGAAGACTTTGCAAACCTAGTTACTACTTCAAAAAAGAGGTGCAAACGCTGCTTCCTATAAAATACCACCTTAGTTTACGTTCACACAGCAGTCCGTTTTATAGGACCGTTTTATCGTTTACGTTTTTATTCGACGATAGCGGACCTAGTTGTATCACACATTACTGGACCTGGAATACTGTCATAGTATATGTGAACTCGCCTATACAACTACATCCGCCATCGCCGAATACGATAAAATGGGCCCGTAAAACGGACTTCTGTGTGAACGAACGTACCTACCTAGTAAGGTAGGTAAGTACTAGTAACTATGAATACCATTATACCTTCGTTGGGAAATAGGTGAAAAATTCTAAAACTGCAAAGTAAGAAAGAGCGCCTATAAATAAGAAGTATAAAGGCTGATATCTTCTATTGTTGAAAAGAACGAGGTAAAAACCTTCACACGCAAACACATACATAAATCTAGTGGATTGCGGAGGCAATGTTTGGATGTAGGTAATTCGTTTTACTATCTTGATCTTTCTTATCAATACGACTGCTGAGATTAGTAGTAAGTACTGCTTTTATTAGATGTTGGCGACAGCGAGGACATTTTTCTTATGTGTTTTTCCTATGAGAGCGGAGATAATAATGCTGACATTTTTTGGTTTGCTCATGCAAACGTGGCAGACGTATTTTTGCTAGAGATATTCGTTGGCCACGATTGCATGCGTCATTTTGTTTTACATTGCGTAAAACGTGATTCCCACTGCTTTGCTTGACACACTTTCAACCATCGCAAATTCGAATTATGTACGTAGCCTTCGGTGTAATGAAAGTGCCTAAAAATGTTATATAAGATGTTGCTAACCAGCTAGATTCTTACAAAATTGAACTTTGCCCGGCCATTTTACAAAATTAATCATTATTTTTTGCCTCCATTCAACGTTTTTTTAGCGATAAATCGTACTATTTAGTATTCACGGTGAATACCTACATTTTTTTAATCAAAATCCCAAGCTTCTAATAAATCTTTAGGCGCCTGAAAAATGTTTATCTTTGTAAGATTGTAAAAGGTTATAGTCACTGAAGTGTCTTGGAAATTATCATGATCATCAGATGATGATTGAAGTGCAATCTTTCATTTTCATTTAAAACCGTGGGTTCAGGGAGCTTTTCAGGGAGTGATATAGGCTATACTTTATCCCGGAATTCCCACGGGAACGGCAACTACGCGAGTGAAACCACGAGGCGATCGTCAATTTTAGTACATTTAGGTTAAAGGGCATACCCGACCCAAACTAGCGCCACCACCTATTTTTAACCCCCGACAAAAAGAGAGGGGTGTTATAAGTTTAACGTGTCCTGTCTGTGGTATCGTAGCTCAAACGGATGAACCGATTTTCGTCATAATTTTATTCCGAGTGTTCTAAGCCATATCTCATGAAAATCTGTCGTTTAGTTTTTGAAATTTTTATATTAGAAGAACAAATCTTGTTCTTGTATCTTAAAGTTACGAGTATGTTATAAACGAAGGAATTATCAAAAATCGATCTTGCAGTTTGCAAGATGCAAAAATCGATCTAGCATAGCATACTAATTATGATAGGTATCAACCTATCATAATTAGTATGCTATGCTTGCCTATGCTTATTTTTATTGCCTCTGTAAAAGTTTTATTTTGTATAGTGTAGGTAGAGATGCGAAGTTGCTCTTTTTGCTCACCATCGTGGCCACAAAGAGCAACTTCGCATCTCTGCTTACACTATACAAAATAAAACTTACAGAAGCATTTAAAATAAGTTCACTAGTAGGTATCACAAACTGTAAATTGATTATTGAAAATTCCTATGTTTAGCATAATAAGAATAATAAATAAAATAACAATAATTTCACTAAAATCTGCCCTCTGCCCCGACGGGGGACATAGGACGCAAGAAGAAGATCCCATTAATGAGTTCCCATGGGATAGAAATAACCTCAAACCGTTTGCATAGAAACAACGCGTGCGAAGCCCGGGGCAGAAGCTAGTAATTAATAATTTAATAAATAATTTGCCAGCATTCTGGGCACCCTGCCTTCTGGTGACGACTTATATTTTTAAGAAATAGATATAAGTGTGTATACTAGTTGTAATTGTTATAATCTGGTAATGTAATTTTATACCAAAGAACTATAATTTACTTTGTAAATAAAATTAAGTAAGTATCCACAGGTGATCGGAATGCTGGCTTTTATTTCGGTCAACGAATTAGCATTGCCATTCAACGTGGCAATGCTGCTAGCATTCCGGGCACTCTGCCTTCTGGTGACGGCTTAGATTTATAATAGATATACCTACTTGTATATACCAGTTGTTATTGTTTTATTCTGTTAATGTACCTAATGTTCTATGTGCTAAATAAATATGATCAATCAGTAAGTATTATAAATATATTAAGATAAAATAGGTGGTGGCGCTGATTTGGGTCGGCGCCTAAACATGAAGACATAATGCGGAAGATAGAAATCACGTCGATACATAACCTCACGTTGAAACTAAGCTTTATTAACATTGGAAGATAGGCAACCTTGACATCACACGCATAGCCTGAATAACACATATACACTGCGAGTGCATTTGATTCTACATTTTCTGTAGAATTATCTCAAGAAAAACCTCACTAAATCTGCTAAACGTGAAAATAATCCAACGAAATAATGAGGTTCTTTGATTTATGTCTTTTGTCTGACGTTCATTACCTACTAAACTCTGGGATCTGCTAACTCGTAAGATAAGAATTGGACAGGTGCTAAAATGAATTTCATTTTATGTTGGGAGATTTCTTTTTCTACCCATTATTTGACAGGTAACGTGGCGCATATGCGATGATTAAATAAATAAATAATGCAGGACAATTCACACAGCATTATCCAGCCCCAAGCTAAGCAGAGCTTGTGTTATGGGTACTAGATAACTGATATATTTAATACAATATACTACATAGATGATATTTTTTATTATACATAGAAAACATCCAGAACACCCTGAACAAATATCTGCAGCTCCTATAATATAAACATTTGTCACAATAAAGACAAAGAATTTTCAGGACCGGGTCGATTCCGTATTTGTATTGTACTGTTCCGCCGCGCCGGCAGGTCGCGTTTGCTGTCATAGAGTTAATTTGCCAAGCAGCGTTAGAGTAGAATTCTTAATTAACAGCAATTACAATCACGAAAGCAATGATAGTGGATCAAGCCACAGACCAGGGGCCCAATTCTGCTCAACCAATCGCTTCACTACGATAATGGTTTTTAATCATTTTATTGTTAAAGACTTTTACTTTGCAAAGTAGGTATGTCAGTTTTATCATAACCTAAACTTAATAATAACAAACAAAGGAAACAAACAACAAATTAAGCATAGCAATCAAGTTGAAGCTACATTCAAAAGGAGTCACTGATGCATAAAAAAATTAAACAATGAAATGGCCGCTACTGAATTTGGTTCCGTCAAAATGTTAATAAATGTTTCTAAATATCGTCGCAGAAGCGCATCGTAAACTACCAAAACTTGTTTTGGTGGAAATTCTGAATTAAGCCCCAGTAGTTCAGAACGAATAATTTAAAAATATATAAGTAGGTACCTATTTTATATATCAAAATGTGCCGATAGAGCACATTTTGGTATGAACTAAACCAGCTTTTCTAGAAAATTACAATGGAACTTAAGTAAAAAAAGCTATTTATGTATACTCGGAAGCAGCAACAATTATTTATCTTAACATAATGAAAATAATAGAAAATATTATGGGTTATTCCAGTTCTCCCCCTTGACAAACCCCTTTAAGGGGGCAAACAGGAATTCATTTTTCAAGGGGGAAAACTGGAACAATTTTTTCCCCAGTTTTCCCCCTCGATAATTTTTTGCGTTCCAGTTTTCCCCCTTGAGGAAAGGAAACCAAAGAGAAGCAATAAAAACTACAGTACTCAACAGTAAACTCAATTTTTATTTTGTATCTTGAAAGCAATGTCCTCTTCCTTGGAACTTAATTTATGGGTTAAACTTCGAGTAAAAATGCATGTCATTCTATGTACTTTTCCACGGTAGCTTGTGGGTGCTTATCGTAAGTGTATCCACAATTTATGGCAACACTTCCATGTTCACGCATATTAAAGCTTAGAGCTTTGATAAGGCCTGGTTTAGAAGCTGAGTGCAGAGCGGAGCGATAAGCAGCTGGTACTTTCGTAACTCATAAATATAAACATTAACAGCGGTACTACAAAAACCAACGTAAACCCTGGTCTAACACGCGTTTAGCTCAACACTGTCTAAACAGTTAGACATGGGTATAACAAAAGTTTAACTCTCGTTTAAACTATGTCTAAGCCGTGTGTCTAATTGTAAACCATCGTAAAACGCAGTTTTGTGATAAGGCTTTTGATAAACACGAGCTCAACAGATGTCTAACTTTTTTGTAGTACCGCTGAAAAAGTCTTTATTTCGGAACATACCTAGTGAGGCAAATAACAAAAAATAGGCAATGTGGCGCAGATCGCAACGCCCACCTCTGGGATTAGGGTAAGATAAGTTCCACGAACTATAGGGAAGTACTTAGGTATATAATATACTAGTTAACAACTTTTAATCTAATGAATTCCAGATGGTCAATCTTAATTTCAAGGAATACATAACTTTCATTAGTTGTAAGTGTTGTAACAAGATGGCGCTAAGGAAAACCACTAATGCATATGACCAATACTATCATTTACTACAGCTTGGGATAAATTAGGAAAACCACCTACGAGTAGGTAAGGTATGTTTTTGAATTGTTTTACTGTTCACCGCTATTCCTTTAATAGACAGGGTGCCACGAAACATGTGCAACTAAGCCGTGATTCTGGACAATCAACTTTTGTTCTACTGATTTTTGAATTTCGTACATTTTTTACTCTTTTTGAAAAAAGCTAAGAGCCATATAAGAAACTTTTTCTTGTTCAAAAGAATCAAAACAGATAAAGCCCAAAACTCGCTACCGCGTATCACACCGCTCAACGCGCACGATATCACATCTATCCACAGCATGTAGGTACGTAGGGTAGATACGTGCGATACTCACACCTGGTTATGTGCTCGCAGAGTTTAACTCGCGTAAAATGTTTTAAAATAAAGTACAGTAAGTACTATACCGTTATCTTCGTAATTAAACTCGTGATGAGTGGTAATAGCCACCGTAAAACCGAATTGTTAAAACAGGTGTAAGTTATTATGACTGAATCAAATTAAATTGGGATACTTTGTATTCGAGATTTTTGATTCCTCTTATTTACTAACCGGGGCCCGCGGCTCCACTCCCCTAGTTCCCATATAATATCCCATATATATAAATGAACCCTGCTCATAAACAAACAAACAAATTTTTCCTCTAGACTAAAGTTGGAATCGTCGCCTCGCATAAGTGGCGATGGTGATACATGTCCCACTGCCAAAAATCCTAACTTCTGAAGATCACAATCAAGTAGTGTATGCTTATTTTTTAGACTACATAGTTAGCCTGTCAAAACTTGATTGCGATTTTCTAGATTTTTTTAGTTTGGTTTTTAGTGCAATGGGGCATGAATGAACTCTTGGGGCATCAATCCGGACTTTACCCTATCTACTATTAATGTAATTAATGTAGATTTAATTATAGATTATAAGATATCAGTAAAAAAAATTACTTATACCTACTAATAATAATATATTTTAAAGAGAAAAGATATTTTGTATGTTTGTAACGAATAATTTCAAAAACTACTCGACCAATTTCAAAAATTATTTCACCATTAGAATGCTATATTATCCCTGAGTAACTTATGCTATATTTATATGGTTAAAAAAATAAATATTCACCTGTGCGAAGCGAGGACGGGCCGCTAGTAAAATAGAAGTTGATACCTAGGGTATGTATGTACAATCAAGGCCTTACCCTTAATAGGCGTTTTTTAGGATCGAGAGGGCTTTCTTTAGTTGGTTTATACTGTCTAGGGTTTATGGTAGACTTACTTAGATCTTTATTACACCTACTAAGCAAAAAATAGAGGCAAACTTAAGAAAGAAAATAACATACTTTGTTGTCTACGCTCAATAGCAAAGAAAAATAAGATCAACCTACGGTGTCGCATGTCAAAAAATATGGAGACCGACTTTTTCAATAGAGTAGGTAGAATATGAAAAATATTGGATGATAATTCTCTGTAAGTGGCACTTTGTACTGATAAATGGTGAAAGATGTTCATAATATATTTTTGTGGTTTGGCAAAAATGCGTGGACTTGCGTTTTGTGATTCGCGTTTTGGCGAAATATGTTTTCTATACTAATATTATAAAGAGGAAAGATTTGATTGTTTGTTTGTTTGTTTGTATTGAATAGGCTCCGAAACTACTAGACCGATTTGAAAAATTCTTTCAGCGTTATGAAGCTTACTTTTCAGGGAGTGACATAGGCTATATTTTATCCCGGAATTCTCACGGGAACGGGAACTACTCGGGTGAAACCGCGAGGCGATCGTCTAGTTGTAGATAAAATAGGTTGTTTTGTGTTGTTCAATTCTATCTTTAGGCTTTTCTCTCTGTAGGGGTTCCGATGACCGATAATATACACGATTAAGGATACACCAGCTCTCCAGTGCCAGGGTATTCCTCAAGCTTCACCAATAGGCATCCGTTCAACTGTCAACGCGGATTCCCGTTCTCCCGGCTATGTCCGTCTGACAGGTGACAGTGACAGCTCATTAGCAACACCTCAACATACAAGATGACGTATGTAGACCATGGTTTATATTATATAACATTATATTGGTGGTACAGATACAGATACAGACTTTATTCATAATACCATTATTACATGTCATCACATTAAATATAAAAATAATATTATCGCTATGATAAGGGCAAATTATAAAATTCATTTATGTCATATAGAATCAATTCAATAAGCCACTTTCTTAATTTCCTCTTAAAAATAGATATGGAAGCTGCATTTCGGATCCAGTCAGGCAGTCGATTATATATTGAAGGACCCATAATATACACTGACCTCTCAGATTTTTTTAGCTTGTGTTTAGGTGTGACCAGGTGGTAGTAGTATTTGTTACTACGTAGCGCGCGATTGGCGTTTCGGCCACGGGGCTGGAACAGGTCCACATTGTTGTGGGTGAACAGAGCCACCTGGTAGATGAGTTCACCGGTGAGAGTCAGGATGTTGTACTCCTTGAACAGCTCCCTGCATGAGACGTCGCTAGGGACACCTGCCATCGCTCGCAGAGCTCGCTTTTGCATTGCGAAGGCCCGCTGTACGTCGGTGGCCCGCGCCCACAGCTCTACCCCGTAGGAGAGCGCGCTATGGACGGTCGCGTAGTAACAGGATCGGACTACGTCGCGCGACGCGGTGCTCGCTAGCCTTCGCAGTGCAAAGCAAGACCCTCCCAGCTTACCGCAGAGTTTTTCTATATGTTTGTCCCATACGAGGGAACTGTCCAGGTGGAAGCCCAGTAGTTTTATGGCGTGAACTTGTTCCAGCGCCGTGTTTCCAGCTGTTACATTGAGAGAGGGTGCTCTTCCGTTAAGGTTGAAGCTAATCAGACAGGTTTTCTCTCTGTTTAGCGCAAGGCCGTTTGATATAAACCACGATTCAAGTTGACGGATAACCATGTTCAGTCTGCGCTCCAACTCTCCTTCCGTAGGTGCGGTTACTACCGCGGCTACATCATCCGCATACATGTATATCTCTGCGTTATCTATGGTGCCGGGTAGGTCGTTGAGGAGCAGGCTGAACAAGGTGTTCGACAAGCAGGACCCCTGGGGCACGCCCATGACATTCTCGAGGTCGGACGAGACGACACGGCCCCCGTCCCCTACCACTACTTGCGTTCTTTTCGACATAAAATAGGTTAAGAGGGATAAGGCGGGGCCACGTATGCCATGGAACTGGAGTTTGTTGACTATGAGGCAGTGGTCTGCGGTGTCGAACGCGCGCGAGAGGTCGCAGCATAGCAGTGCTACGCGCTGGCCTGCCTCGCGCGCGCTCAGCACACGCCAAACTATTTCTCGCACTAGGTCCGTCGTGGCGCGGCCCGCTCTGTACGTGAATTGCCGCTCCGAAAGGATGCTACGTTCGGCAGCGAACTTTAAGAGCCTGTTATTAAGGCCTACTTCCAGTACCCTGCTAATAGCAGGTACTAACGAGATAGAACGGTACGATTTTGGATCAGATTTTTTGCCTTTGCCCTTATATAGGGGACTGATTTTAACTTTTTTGAGACTGGCAGGATAGATCCCTTGCCGCGCGCAGCTATTACACAGAACGCTAATGGGGCCTGCCATGGGTTTAACGGCTAATTTTATAATCCTAGCCGAGATGCCGTACACATCGGAACTAGTTTTTGAGGCTATCTGTGTGTTAATGATTTTTAAAATCTCGGACGCTGTAAAAGGGCTAATCCGTAGCGATACGTCACTAGCGCTAGAGTCCGCCGCAAGAGTGGCCACCGCGCGCGGTATGTTGGCCGACGGGTGGTATATATAAGTATATTTTGTTCATATCACTTGAATCTCCATAGCTAATTTTGACCATTGTTTAACTTAACTTGTTTATTGTATAGCGTATTTGATACCCAAACTGTCATTTAGCCGTCATTAGCTTTCTTGTTGCTAGATTCTTGTAACTTATTTTGTAACAAGAA
This sequence comes from Eupithecia subfuscata, assembly GCA_963564075.1. Taxonomy (NCBI): domain Eukaryota; kingdom Metazoa; phylum Arthropoda; class Insecta; order Lepidoptera; family Geometridae; genus Eupithecia; species Eupithecia subfuscata. Next base: position 5,137,443 of record OY751105.1, read on the forward strand.
CAAAATTAAAAATAAATTTTTTAACTCCCCGACAGATTTTCATGAAACCTTACCATATACTTTCAATATCATTGCAATAACACGGTACCAAATTTCGAATAGATCGGACATAAGGAGGTTAGTCAGATCCCCTCATCCAACTATAAAAAGCTGATGATCTTCAAACGGCTGAACAGATTTTCATGAAACATGGCTAAAAACACTCGGAATAAAATTATCTAGGACACAAAAAAAAACTAAACGAAAATCGGTTCCTCCGTTTGGGAGCTACGACACCACAGACAGATACACAGGCAGACACGTTAAACATATAACACCCCTCTCTTTTTGTTTAAAAATTAAGCTATCTGCAGACTGTTGCAAACAATCTACAGGTAGCTCAACTTTCCACTTCTGAACATGTTCCCAAACTAAGGGGTTTGCCATTAAGACCACGCTTCGCAAGTGGATTGATGATCGCAGCAGAGGTGTCAAAAATACACAAAAAGAAGCTGCAAACCCTCTGGTATTAGTCTACTCTTACGATGTCCAGGAGCAGAGTTAGAGGGGTCGATTTTTACACCGGGGCGCCACACACATCACCAAGCTACAAGTTAAACAACCCTTATTTATTACAGCTGTAGATTCACTTTAGCATACAAATTACTCAGCACAACTGACAAGACAAACTGAACAATGAATCAAACTTTTGAACGAGCAATGAGCATTGCAAATTATACATCCTTCTGTTTAATATAAGAACGATTTTCGTGCAAATGATTCAAGCTATTCAAAGCGTAATTCAACTATTGTCCAAATGAGCTGCTTAAGCTGGATTTAACGTTTACCTACATTAACTGGGATGGAAATGCTTTATGCACAGTTGATGAATAAAGCCAGATATCGCAATGAAAAGAAATGAAATAGTATTTATTTCCTGATGTATTGGATAACAATGATATTCGACTTATTAGTCGTGAAAATGCTTAATAGATATATTGGTTAACAATGATGGTTTTAGAGTTGGGTATCACTATATTCGACTTATTACCTAGTCGTGCAAATGCTTAATAGAATTTGGGCATTTTGGTTAGAATAGAAAATTAACCATGATCCCGTACTGAGTGGAAGGTTGCGGGTTCAATTCCGTCCAGTGTTTATTAAATAAATAATGCTGGACAATACACACAGCATCATCTAGCCCCAAGCTAAGCTGAGCTAATAATTGATATTGCAATGAGGATCAGTAAAGTTCTAGCAATTTTAATTATGGTTGTCAAATTCACGTTAGGGTAAAAACGATAAAAGTGACAAATTGGCCGAAAAAATTGCCAAACAAACAAATTGAAAATCAACAAATAGCTATTCTACCAATCAATTAATCATTCTGGCTTCGGGTAAAAGCACTCTACTTAAGCAAGGCCCTTTCAAATTGGGACAGAAACTGACTTTTATTGGTGGCTAATAGAAAAAATCAAGTAGGTAATATATCAGGTAAATAATCAACCTACTTAGTTGCTTTGATTACCAGCTCGTTCAATACCAAAATACATTAGGGTGCAAAACAATATTTGAGATTATTCTGGTCTTACACTGGTTTTGAGCGTCGATTTTTTATAATATTGAACCAAATGTAAGCTTTTAGTATTTCAAGAAAAATCTAACCAGTTAAATGCCCGGACTCGCGCTCCGAAGGTTCCGTAAAAAACTTAAGCAATTTTTATATCCTTGCGAGTGTTAAAATATGCGACATACAACTCCCGCATATTTTGACTCTCGCTTTTTATTTCATTCAGAGGTAGTTTTGTTTACCTTTCTAGAAGTAGGTAAATTGGGATGAGACCTTTCTCCTTTATTACAACTTATTCAATATAGTCACTTCACTTATTTTGTGAGAAATAAGCGAAGCTGATCGCATATTTCTCACAAAATACAAATTGAAAGCAGCCTATCTAGTCTGCTTTGACCTAGTTAGGCTTTCACAGGCTGTCGCATAAAGCTGATCTACGATTTGTTGACAAGCTGTTCACTCATCGGATAAACTTGAATGTTTATTGATGTATATCTTGTGCCTATACGAAAACAAGTTCATTTATTATTCGTGAATACGTGTTGTTTTTGAGACTAGGACGAATTATATCCCTCTTTTTTTACCTCCTAAAAGTTGGAAGTGACAAATGAAAATGTTTATTTTTGGTTCCAGTTAGAACATCACTTTTTTAAGAGTTAGGTACCAAAATAATTTTGAATTTGGAACTTGACTAAGCCCAATGAACTCATCATAAAGTGTTTACAGCTCAGATAGGACATTTCATTCGAAAATAGAATTTCGAAAAAAAATACTATATCAGTTCTTCGATGATGGCTACGCGGAATAATAAAAGTCTCTGTCTACCAGAGACGAGCTTAAAAAGTTCATAATAAAATAACCATTTGGATGGATGTCACTAAAACCTGCCGTATTTTTCATAACTTTATCCGTCTCGGAATTTTATCTGACGTTTGTGGTATCACGTATGAAAGCCGACCTTGGCGAAGACATTCGTATGTTGGAAGTTTCATATAACCCGTCAAGCGAGTGAAAGAACGCCGAAACAAAAGCTTTACTTATGTAGAATGAAGATTCATAAATTTTCCCGAAGGTTTGCAAGTTTGCAAACATTTATCGTAAAAGAATTGTAAATGTTGATTGCGAGCCTATTTTTATGAATGTTTTTGTTGTTATTTAAAGTGTCTTACTGAAAAATATATAATATAATAACTTCAAAATAAGCTTGTAATCCAAGGATATAAGGTGTCACAAAACCTATATGTAAGCTTCTTTGCTACGGCGTAGCCCATGCTATGACATAGAATGAGAAAGTTGGAAAAAGGGAATCAATACCTTTTGGTAACATTACAGATATTTTTACTTAGTATGACATTATTTTTATAATATTCCCATAGCTAAAAATAGAAATTAAAACTAGCGCGATCCCCTTTTTTCGTTTGCCGGAGCCCTGGATTTGTGACGTCAGCGTGGATAGTTGTATGAAAAAACAATAGACAATCGCATAGGATATTAATCGTCGTAAAATTAATACCAAAACAATAAATAGCTTATTAATGAAGTATCGGAAAACAAAACTAGCACAATAATCTTCTTTGGATAAACTGACAGTCACTAAAACATATATGTACGTTCAGTGGTATTACGCCGTCGTTGGCTGTCATAGCGCGCACTGAATGCCTAGTATGAGTTTGCACAATACCAAAACGGAAAATTTGCTTTTACAACCGCTGACTTGTCAGTTATAGTGTTAAAATGCATCAAATCACTCAGAATCATACGAAAACTACAATCGAGTGTATGACTGCATATAACTTAAAATATAACTAAATGATTTGTCTTTGTTTGTTTATTCTCCAAATTAACGTCTGTTAACGTTGTTGTGTTTTATTGTAAATAATGTTTCTATTAGTGGCATCTTGGTTGGTGTATAGGTACGTAGCTAATATACTGTTAACTTTAAGAAAATTGTATACTGTTTGTGCCATAATAAACGAAAAATAAAAAAGAAAATAAAATAACTCTGGGATCGCTGTCAAACTATGAAAATAATAGCTAGTTTCATCTCAGTATCCGGTACGCTGCAATGCGCCATAAGCTTGAAATGAAAGTTTTCGTAAACTACGCAAAACCCATTCTAAGGCCTCCGTTTTATAAGGATTTATTTCATTTATTGTTTCCACGTTTCATAACTGACTCTTCTGTGCTGTTCATTATTTTATCTTTGACGTTTCGGATACAACGCCGGACGTTTGGACTTTGTTATAAGTCTCTTGTTTATTTTTATTTACCTACACTGTAAACCTACACTATATGAAACGGAAGCGGTATTTGCTGTTGGAGTTAAACGAAAATGAGACATGCAATGAAATATGACCTTCAATAAATAGAGCTACATACAGTTCTTAGTAACTAACTACAATTAATTTAGTGCATCCAATCCTTAGTCACACCTTTTGTAGTTTTTATTTAACACATTCGATGCCCATTACTCATGCTGCCGATGAGCTCTGTGTAGCCGCGCAAAGTCTGGGCTGTGAATGTCTTCAATTAATTTATTAATAGCATGGGTTTACAAGAAACACTTAGTCAAGTCAAATACCTAGATTAATTAAATTTCAAAAACACATACCATTCAATCATAAAATAATAACAATAATTTAGGGGGCTACCCCCTAAATAATGCAAAAACATTGTCAAAAATGTAAAGTAATATTTAATTAAAGGGTAAGAATATATTTAATTTATGTGTGTAACACTTTTTCACTTCTCACGAAAGCTCTTTCTGGAGTCGAACGTTTACAGCGGCTCTTAGAATGGTAGTTTTGTAGAGGGCTAGTTTTGTAGTTTTTTAGGTTTGGTAGAGGGTTTCTGTGTAGAAAACCACAGAAACCCTCTACCAAACTTCTCTCCAAAACACCCCGTGTACAGACACGGGTTGTTTTGGAGTCTCGAGTCATGTTGTCGGAGTCATGTATAGGCGACTGTACCTTCTTGAAATGAAATGAAGACGAAAATGGAAAAGAAATGAAAGGAGAATATTAATTGAAAAAGAAATATGAACACAATAACAATGGTTAACTCAATGTTAAGCTAAATATGGTGTTATCAGTTTCTCGCCAAGTAAAATTAAGTTTAATAACATAAATTAGTTTGAATTAGGCATGTAGAGATCAGGAAAGGTTCGTCTTTGAGGAATTACAAATTGTTTATAGTCATTGTCGAGGAATCCACTTACAGAGTTTATGGTTTTATCTAGCAGAAGAAGTATCAGATTATTTAAAAATGATTGTTCATAAGTTATGAGTCGAATACACAATGGAAGTTTGTTAAAAGTTAAGCGCCAATAACTTCCGGTTGCTTTTTAGAGATGTTTCATAGTTTCATAATATATTCATTATCATAAAATGTATCATTACAGTTTAAAACTAATGCGTTACAATATGTACATAAAGAAAAATACTTAGTTACCCACTAATACACAAAATTACATGATCTGAGTCTTTCAGCATTTGATTCTAAATACCTTTGACTTGAGTTTCCTATCTGCCTGCCCGTTAAACCCTGCTTTCTATCTCGTCTCAAAGTGATTGTTAGATGCGGGCGATACACATGCACTCTTGTTTGATTGCATGTAGAGGTCTATTGTCTTTGCCAATTCTGCTATTGTCCATGCCGATTCTATGTCATGTGCAATGATACTTCTCTTAGTAATTGAGCAAGAATGGTTTTAATTGAATTGGAATAGGGCTTATGTTGCTGTCCTTTGATGTTTTGTCTATTGATTTATGTTTATTAGTTCCTTCAAAAGAGTTCTTAACTCCTCAACCTCAAAAGCCTGTATTGGTCCACTGATATGCGCCTTATTGGCTTTTATCTCATGGGGGGTAGTGCCCATAATCCCCACGCTGGGCATACGGGTTGGGGATCGCGGTTTGGTGGTAGAATTGTTCTGCATGGGGTGCTGCTGCACGCCCGGTGGATAGCCCTTAGTCGCCTCTTGCGACACCCGCGGGAAGAGTTGCGTAAATTTTAAGCCGGCACCACACAGCTTTTTTCAGTTTGTAACTAAACTGAATATTTTGCTAAATATCATGGATATGTTAATACCTATCTATAATTTCACATAGTATTGCATTGGATTAAATAATTTGTTTGATGTAGAGGCAGATGTTTTCTGATTTCTGATTTAGTAATTTTGTAATTTGCTTTCAAGTAAGTAACCTAACTTATCCGAGGCCGTCGCAATGACGTCACAACCTTGGTTGGTGTCATAAGTGTCACTCCCGATAGCGAGACTCCACAAAGCGGGAATATTTTTTAAGTAAAATCTTCACAAGTTGATACTCAAGCAATACCGAACCTTAACGACTCTCAAGCTTCTTGAAAAGGAATATTCAAGCGAGCTAAAAATAAGAGATGTGCCTACAATCAAGGGCTAGGGCCTCGATTCTGTGAACGATTTTATATTTTCAACCATAGAGATCCGCAAAGATTGAAATACTATTTCAAACATTAGGTTTACAGCTTACTTACTATTTCAGAAATAGTAAGTAAGCTATAAACCTAATGTTAGTCCACTGCTGGACATAGGCCTCCACTAACGAGCGCCATAGCGCCCTGTCTCCAGCTTGCCGCATTCAACATCTGCCTGTAGTCTTTCGCAGGTCCACTCAAGAACACGTTTACCACAGCAATTATCGGTTTTTCGCGAGATATGGCCGGCCCACTGCCACTTCAGCTTGCCAGTTCTTAGAGCGGTAAACCTACCAAAACAACACATCTTTTATATATTCATTTTAATGAGTTTATCATAAACCTAGTACCCATAACACAAGCTCTGCTTTGTCTAGGCCTAGATGATACTGTGTGAATTGTCCAGCAAATTCTATTTATTTAAAACTTTTTAATCCATCATGGATAAAAGTCATTTACAACGGGATACTTGCCATGATTTGAGTTTTGAGCGCAAATCACGGATCATGGCGCATGAAACTGGACCAAAATATTGGAATGCTCAAAACTCAAATCATCGTAAAAATCCCGTTGTAAATGACTTTAGTGTTTATTTATTTATTTTTTATGTTTATTTGTTTATATTTTACTTACTCTAACCTTTTGGGACTCTAGGCATTTAGGAACGCTTTAAAATCGTATGTAGGGCTTTTAAAAGAGAGAGAGACAAAGAACAAATGATTTCCATAAAATCTAACGTTAGTGTCTACAAACCGTTATTGAATAATTTTCTAGTTTATTATTTGGTAGTGCTCTATTTTCTGGGTGAAACATCCTACTTATCCTATTCTACTTCCTACTAATATTGTAAAGGCGAACGTTTGTGCTTGTGCCATTGTTGACCGTAGACAACGCGAAAAGTACTAAAGCCGGAATGGATGGAGCTGAAATGTTCTTAAGCCTAGAAATAGGCTACTTTTTATTCAAAGAAAAACGCGTGCGAAGCCCCAAGGCAGAAACTACGTTTATTATCTCAACTCCTAAAATAATTGGCCACAGAGTTGAGTCTCAATATACAAACTCTGCAATATTTTATCTCATCTGAAGCACAATTTGAGTGGCCATCGAAACGTCTGTATTGGAAATTCTTATTGGTTTCGGTCGGTCCAGTCGAGCGTGACATTAATCTGTGCTTTGCATCTGAACTGGCATAGATTTTTTAGGTCAGCTAGGTCAGTATCAGTGACTTCCTATATTATACTTAGGGCTTACACATTCAAGTTACTTTAAGTTTAGGTTGTGTAAGGGGTGGTGTCTTAGAAATAAATTCGTTTTTATTTCGCTTGTTGTCCGCCTGAAGCAGAAGGCTGGAAGTCATGTCAGTAGCTTTTTGCGTTCAATTTGCTATGGTGGTAATGGAACGTTACACGGGAGCGCAACCTACTTACGTATGAGCATTTTACAAGAACCTGTAATACAAACCTTTAATATATCATCGATGAAAATCGTACCAATAGAGGTTTGATAGAGCTTTGGGACGTAAACGTTCGAGGCGACAGGAAATACAATGTCTAACAAACGGATGAGATGATAAATCTTTGTGTCAAATTTGCACGTGGTACATTTTCATACTTTTGATCCATTTCAAATATCAAAGTGCTTTATTTCCGTTAGACCTTACAGGGCTCTTGGACACTTGGAATTTTGATGATAAACGCGTGAATTGTTTTCTGTATTTGTGTAAATTGTAAAAACATTTTTAAGTGTGTTAAGTACCTACCTAAGTTTCACTTAGGTAACACATGAGCGAAATCTATGTTATTTAGGGACAATATAGGTCCTTATTAGTGAAATATTTTTAGAAAAGGAGATCTGAATAATGCTGTCCAAACTTTGCAACACTGTAATCATTATTAGTCACTTAAAGAAGTTAAGATTTGTGGGTTTGATTTTATAACTGTCCTAGGCATCATCAAATCACTGTGTCACTGGCACTGGGTCGTATAAAGGCCGCGTATTGTGCATCGCGGATTTTGCAATAACTGGCGATTGCCGACCGGGATGGGAGGCGGATTCACGAATCCATGTTCGGGTCTGAGTTTAGACGGAACGCATGAAAACACGCGCGCTTAAGGTTAACCTATTTAAATGTACCTACAGGGTCCAAAAGACCAAACCACCAACTCAGCCCAACTCAGCCCATAGATGTAAGAGCCGACTAAGGAACCCCGACAAAAAAGAGCAGCAGCTCCTTTTGTGTATTTTTATCACCTCAAGCACGATCACACACTTCTTTAGCATAGCAGCTTTCAGAAATTTTTGGTGCAGAGTAACTACTGGGACAATTTATGTCCCAGTTGTTTTATTGCAGTTGTTTTATGCACAGACCTACTGGGACAATTATAACCTAGTAATACTGTACAGAACTACATCACAGAACTACTTGGAATAAGCGTAAAGAATATGACGAAGTGGGAAAATTAGCTTTCACTCGTTTGGTCTAAATCTACTTTCAGACTAACAACACCATGTACTTCTCTCGTCTTTTGTTATTTAATTTGCGCACGCGTTCAAGCCACCTGTCAGTCTCCGAAAACGGTTTGATTGGGGTTTTTGAAACCGCGGCCGGGAGTGTGATATGTTCGGTTTAGTTTTATGACGGGCTCTAGCTGATGGATTGGTGGTTACTAGCCCGCTTGATTGCTATTTGAGCAATCTATACCCTTACTGTTATGGTTTATATGGGAGATGGACGTTTCCGAGAGATGAAGTTATAAAATCAGGTATAGGTACTGATGATGTCTCGTGGAAAGACGAAACTGATTGACGACGTTGGGTTTTTTCATTGTGTAGTTGGTGTGGCCTTTTCTTTGACAAATTCACTTGTGTGCGTGCTTAAAGGTAGAGGATAATTTACTTGGCAATTTTATATTGCGTAAGTCTGTTTTTTACCTTCTCTAATTGCAAGGCATGGCAATTGTGTTTCTAAATATTGTTTTATCCTAATATTATTGTCTGGGTATTTATTCCCTTGCCTCCGCCACGAAACATTTGGTATTATTAAGGCAGGATCAAGTAGAATACGCTGCATAACTACTCTACAACTGCATTTGCTATTTAAATGCAAATTGTGGTTTTTGCATTGTTCCGGCCAACATCAGGAATATTTAAGTACTTAGGTACTCTAGTTTCCTATCCTACTAATATATTAAACACGAATGTTTGTGAGATTGCACATAATAACAGAAAATGTGAAGAATACTGTGTGATTGTCACAAAACTTCGTCAAAACCACTGACCGGATCGGACTGCAATTTTGCAGGCACTAATTTCTAGACCAGCTGGTCACTTCAGACGTATTTGTGAGTATCACTCATATTAATCGCCGCTCACTGGTACATTTTCTTTTGTTTTTTATTCGTAATCAAAATATTGCCAATGAGTGGCAAAAATTGATATGAAACACTCACAAACTTCTCATAGAGTCCACAGGTGATCGGAATCATGCCTTCTATTTCTGTCAACGAATTGGTATTGCAATTCAACGTGGCAATGCTGACAGCATTCTGGGCGCTCTGCCTTTTGGCTTAGATTTTAATATAAATTGATATAAATGTAAATACGAGTTATAATTTGTCACTCACGAATAAGTACCTACTTCTGAATTGACCAGCTGTGGAATATATATAATTAAACTGTCATGACTTGTTAACATTATTGTTTTTTTTTTTTAATATATGATTTTATCGTAGAGGAAATAGTAACAAAAGGTACGCGATAAATACCCAATAAATATTACAATAGGCTACTTTTTATCCCCGAAAACGCATGCGAAACCGCGGGCAGAAAACAAGTCTTGATATCTTTGAAATGGTTTCATAAAATCATATTTCGCAGATGCTTTTAAAATCGACATCCGGTTTCAGTTTTACTGTGCATTTAACGTTCGGCAGTAAAACACCGTTCTAGTGTTCTTCTGTTCCCATTAAATTTTATCGGGGCTTTATTTGCGACTGTGTATCATTGCTCTATCGCTTTGGTTATTTATGACTTTTAGAAAATATCTAGCTTTTAAACGAATGTAAATATTTTAATATCTAAATTTCCTTTTTGAACTAAATAATGTGTTGTATTTGAATATAATCGCGAGCAACGATGTTGTTTACCAACTTATGACATTATGGGATTTATTAGGACATCCGGCACACCTCATCATCGTTTTCATCATTCTAGACCGGGATCATCCATTTTAGGGGTTATTCCATTTTTCCCCCTTGAAATCCCCTTTGAAGGGGAAGACTAGGTCCAGGCATTTTTTTTTATTCGGCGAGTAAATTCGTTTACGAATGAACTGGTCTGGGGAGGACCTGAATTATGTGGCACTCGACGCCCTGAGAAGGACGTAGTACCCAATAAAACCTCTCCGGTGTCCCTCTCTCGCCATTTTCGCCGAACCACGGGAACATTTAAACATCCGCGGCCCGACTGGCTTCCCCTCTTCCTCCTATTCAAGGCCGGCGAGCCCACCACTCCACACACTCGCCGACTCCTTCTTCCGTCACATTTTCTCCCCCGATTAGGACACAGACAGGACAGACACAGTAGGTCTAAGCCTCCTTTTGGCTTGAACCTACCTAAAAGGTTGTCTGGGAGAGATCGCTTTTCAGCGATAAGACCGCCAATTGTCGCTTATTCCATAAGTATTTATTCTTTTTTAAATTATTTGTAAGTTAAGTGAATGTTTGGTTTATAGTGTGCAATAAAGTTTTATCTGTTTATCCTAATCCGATAGCAATTCCAACTGCTCGACGTATCGTGATCCGTGAAAGCTTGGTTAGGTATTGATTTATATTGATCTTGTCGAGTTTCGGTTATCTACAATCATAGTACTCGTACCTACCTAAGTATTTCTCGCATGTAAGAATGTTTTCAAGAATATATTAAATATTATCACATAATATTTAATGATTTCCTAAAAATACATTGTGATTTTGATTGTCTCCAAAAACGCGCTTACTCAATTAATGACAATAAACTTTTATTTGTGAGTATGTCTAGAGCAATTATAGCAAAACTGTTATATCCGCAGTTAAAACAACCCTTCTCCATTATCTTTTTACATCAGCAAAAAAATGTCATTTGATCTTCGGTTTCATTTCGAGCTTTGCGGCTCCATTCGTTTTTTGTTCGCATTGCCGTTTGCGTTTTATAGCGATGTTGGAAACTATTCGAGTCTACTCTATTAAATGTAATGGAGGGATGTACTGGTATCGAATCTTGTAAAATTTTACAGTAGTTTCAGCTGCCGCATCTGGGCACGTTTTATGCGAATGTTTGTTTTTTTATTTCAGTATGAATCTGAATTAAATCTAGCTAGAGGTTTCTTTTCCTTTTTTTCTTTAAAGTAAAAAAAAAACAAATTAGAACTATATTTCTTTTTAAGTGTTATTTAACTTTAGATTGCTTGACTTTTCTAGCATGTCTAATTGTTAATTGTTAATGTAAACGGTGCTGAAAATGAAGATTAGATTCACTTAGTTCGATTCGGTGCGGTTCAAAATGGCTGATTCCGAATACGTTTACCAATTAATTGAATTGGTCCGAACTGGTCCAAGTATGCTGATCGGTAATCCCTGTGAAACGCTGAGAGATCTGTTGTGGTCAATGACGCATTGGGAGGCTTACGTTAAACAGGCTCGGTGCAAGTGCATAGAATCTGTGATGACGTCATTGCACATCCTGTTGCAAGCACCAATCAAAAGCAATGAGACAGCGCAACACACGCATTCCCGTAGGTGTTATGTTTGTGTATTACTTACCTACTTAAAAAGATAGGCAAATACAGCTCAAGCATTTATGTACAATACAATACAAATATTCTTTATTGCACACCAGGAAACCAAAAATAACAGAAAACAAACAAAATACAGATAATGTACAATGGGCGGTTTTATCGCTGAAAGCGATCTCTTCCAGACAACCTTAGGATGGACAAGAAGAGATCGAAAAAGTACGGTGGCGTGAAATCAGAAATATTGTTTAGGAAGAAGTAAATAGACTAAGCTACATAAATATGTTAATATATCCTCTCATGTGGCACGCCCCGCGCCCCGCTATCTCCGTTGTGTGGCAGGTACTTCCGCAAAATCCGCGGAAAATCCGCGGAAATGCATCATAACATAATGCATTATTTCGCTTATTTCTTGATTATTATCTACTAACACCTCGTAACATCTATATATATTTGGATTCTCCATGAAATTTCCTACAAAACAGCGTGGAAACATTCTGATGTTGTATAACGTAATTAATGAGGTTGATTAAAATTAAATTATAATTGCGGAAAAATGGTAAAATTTTAATAATTTTTTAAAAAATCATTAAAAAAAAACTTTAACGTTTTTATGTCCAGTTTGAGTTTTATTTTAGAGATTTACCATCATATTATTACACTAAACACAAAAAAGAACACATTTCCGTGCCATTTATTTTAAATTAATTATTATTCAGAAAAAACGATAAAAAAATGGCGGGTGTCAGATTTCAATTTTAAATTTACGATTTTTTTTTTATTTCTTCTAAACTTGGTTAGTTTATGGTTTTAACGTCAGCTTGACACTGTCAGTCAACTTTTAAGACATGACTGAAAAGTTGACTCTAAGTACATAAATTCGACGAAACAAAAAACAACAAAAAAAAAAACGGAAAATCGGCCATAATATGGTCGCTTGCCACACAACGGTTTCATTTGAGAAGCCATATTATGGCCTCTTGCCACGTGAGAGGATATAATTATACTTGTAACATAAATAAACTATATAGGTATAAATAAATATATACATACCTAACATAAATAAATATATTAAATATATAAAATTGCTTTTGATGTTAACAGTTTGATGTTAAGCTGAGGAAATGTTCATCGACCATATTTTTGAATAAAGGGAGAGACTTACACTTGACATGAATCCAACTTTTGACCACATATACCTACCTAACTGTGTTGGTGTGGTTTTTTTGTGTAGTCTCAGTAGTCCGGTTACAATTAAGTGAACCGGACTTCTGAGTCGCTCGACGTATCAGTAGTCCGGTTGCTTAATTGAGCCGGACTACTGATACTTCTTTACAACTGTTATTTCGGTGTTGATGATACATTGCCGGCTTATTGGTAAGCTATAACTAAAAAGAAATTGCCACCATTAACAAAGTTAGGTTTATGAACAAGCTCCAGTATTTTCCGCGCTTATTTACCTACCTTTAATTTCTAATCACCTTCATCCATACCTAATATTATAAATTCAAAAGTAACTCTGTCTGTCTGTTACTTTTTCACAACTAAACGGCTGAAAAATCTTAATGAAATGTGGCAGGGAAGTAAATGGTATTCCGCAGACGGACATAGGCTACTTGAAAAGCGCGTGCGAATCCACGGGCAGCAGCTAGATCTACTATAATTACAAAAACCCCGAATAATGTCACACGGTCTGAATACACCCCTGTGCTTATAATTCGTATCCGGAAGCTTACGTCACTGGGCAGTTTAAAAGTATCTTCTTGAACAACTTTGGGATTTCGATATGGTGAAAGCGACAAAAATTTTAATTGAATTTTAAACATTCAAATTTGTTTCGGTACAAGGCATTTTATAATAAACAAAATTGTCAGATTCACAACATCTGTTTGTTAATTGAGTTGGTTTTTGGTTCGACGAAACATTTTTAATTGCTGTTGTGAACAAGCAGCTTAAACTCAATTTCTACTCTACATTATACTAATTGGTAGATCTCTACAAAGTACCTACAGATGTGTTTGTTTTGTTCTCTGATGCCTTGATAGTCAAATAACTAACCACAAATTCTAAACTTTATAGGTTATAGTTTGCATCAAAATTAGTTTTCCGTAACTTGGTATACGTTAGACTATACAATATGAACTATTACATAGTATAGGTATGACTGCTTTCTCCAATGCCTAAACTACTGTAGCATAGTACAAAACTACCGACTACTACAAACTATAGTACCTTGGTTACGGGAAACTAACTTCGATCAAGAAATTATTTAAGCTTAGAGCCAACCTGCGGAGACGATCAACAATGTATGTGTAGGCGACCTCTAGGCGACAACGGCCGAACTACAAGGCTAACGTGTCAATAGAGGCGCTATCACCGATAAAACTGAAAATAGTAAACCCTAACTAAGCGCTTCAATGAGTGACCGCTAGATGTCGTTAAGAAAGATGCAAAAAGTGACCATTCCTAGATCGCGCAAACGCTGGATTCAGTTACAATTGACCATATAGGAGTTTCCGACATCAACTGTCGGTCGAAAGACCACCGGGCTCAGTGGACCAGATGGGTCGGGCCCGGTTCAGAGGAGATCTCCCTCTGTTCCTATTTGGGGGAAAATCCACCTTTACCCCCAAAGTATGTTATGTTAAGTACTGTAACCCCCTTAGTACTTGAAGCAGAGAATAAATAACAATACTAACCTCAAAGGCTAGCCTATGAAGTGTTGGGTTTATGGTTTCTCGACCTATTTTATTTCTCGAGGCACGAGAATTCTCGAGAAATTTGTCTTTAGTCCAGACGGAAAAAAATCTCAACGCCTCGAGAATTCTCGAGGCGTCTCAAATCAATTCCGTGCGCTAAGTAGGTTACTAAAAAAAAACACGCATTTAACTCGTGTCAAAATCTGCAACACAACAGTTAAAATTTAACCATCTGTTAGTAAGCTTGGGTCTTACGTCTGTGTTCACCAATAGATAATCGGACAATTAGGTTGCTTCGCCGGTTAACATTGACGTATAATGTATGAAAACTTTTGTCAAAAACGTTAAAACAACTGTTTGAAATTTAACCATCTGTTGGTGAACTCGGGTCTTAGAGTATCGCATCGCTGTCACCCAAAGACATTTTAACCACGGAACACGTTACTCGGCCAATCTCGCCCTTTATCCCGCTGTCACACTAGTAGCCTATTATCCTACTTAACCGAAATAGTCTTGTCAGTGCGTCTTTGGTTCTCGAGGAAAACGTAGGTCTACGTTTTCCTCGAGAACCCTTTTTGTAATTATAGTTCGTGAGCACACTCTGGGTAATTTCTAAGAAATCAAATAATATCGCAAAAATTTTCGACTTCGACGGGACTTGAACCCGCATCCTTCCCTCAGTACGGGAATGTGCTAACCAACTACACCAAGAGGTCAAGTGACGTAGAGTCGAAAATCTTTGCGACTTTCTACGGACTCTAGCGCCGTTAGCTCCACCTACAGGGGAAACATTGAAGTTTATCCATTCCGTCGAAGTCGAAAATTTTTGCGATTATATTTGATTTCTAAAACGTAGGTATGTACAATTTTATCCCAATGTGTTATTGGGATTCCCAATAAAACAGAAAGTTCTTCATAAAATCTAGTTAATGTGATACAATTATTGTATTCAATAAGTACGTCCTTTTAAAAGTCTTCAAATTTTAATGCAACGTACTTAAATAAACTTGGCAAGAAAAAAAGCAGAAACCCTGATTAAGTATCCTTCTCCTTCATCAGCACAGATACGTCCACTGCTGAACTTGCCTTTGGGAGAGGCATGTTCAATGGAGTTTTTGTCGTAATCACGCTTGGCAGGCAGATTGGTGCCCGCAGACGAGGTGTAAAAAAACCGCAGAAGGAACCTTTCCTCGGTTCCCATAATCGACACTTACGATATCCACGGGTTGAGTTGGAAGGGTAGATTCTTACGCCACGACAGCCACGGATAAATTTGCCACCAATCATAAACACACAATCAATGGTATATTATGCAATAAGTGAATAAAGGACGGATTCAAAGCGAAGGCCATAGATGAATCATAAGCAAGTGAAGGATTTTAACGATTGAATCACGACCGTAGGGTAGGGAGTGATTCATGGCCCTCGTTATAAATCCGTCTAATTCAAGAGTTGCATACAACTACTTTACTATCATGACTATGAGAAAAAGAACCAATCTCATCTCGAGTTATTTGCACAAGGAGTTTGTATGTCGAGTATTCTTTGCATTGCACAAGGAGTTTGTATCGAGTATTTTTTGCGCAAGGAGGTTGTATATCATTGAGATGGAGGTCGATTATATTGGTGTGTTCTAAATTCAGACACAAAAATAGTGTTTTTTATTCCTGTTTTCAGTGAATAAAATAAGATTTTCAGATGGGGAACGATATAAATCATATAATACTCATGATAATATATAATGACTTCGTGCAATAAATTGATTATGATTATTATGATGAAAATATAACTAACTGGGCAGGCTGTGCAACGCGAAGACTGTATTGAAGCATATATCTAGCTAGTAACCATCTCCTTGTTCCAGGCTCTACTCCAAGCCCACGATGTGGTCGCTCGCGAGGTGTACGGTGAAGAGGGGCTCCGGGCTTCGCCCCCGCCCGTTAACGGTCGGTCCACAGCGCTGCCCCCCGAAGACGAGGAGGATACGGAGCCCGAGTTTGAGAACGTGACCAGGGTGCGGCTTGTGCAGTTCCAGAAGAATACTGATGAGCCGATGGTAAGTCTTTACCTCTGCACGTGTAAACCTGATACCTACCAAAAATGTAGGTAGGTTGAAACCACGTGGAAACCTATTGCTTGTCGTGATTCTCCTTGTGATTGCGTCAAGATATTGTTTGACAGTTAACATTAAGAATGGTGGATCAGCACAGCTCCTGCAAAAGGTGCTCTAAGTGCAATATTGTTGCAATAATTCTTATTGAATAGCGCATAGTAAATTCAGGAGAATAAAGTCAGTGAGGCCAAACCAGACAAAAGTTACGTTATGTAACTAGCAATTTTATTGTTATTGCAGACCTTATTCATATTTCAGGTGCTCAAATTGCCGACACTTTTCTTATCATTATTACCCAGCTATCTAATACTTCTCTAAAATTTCCTTTCTTAATTAGCCATTTGATTCACCTGATATGATTATTGCGGTCATTTGTACTCCAATCTCCGACACTTGATACAGATTCGATCCAACCCCAGAGTACAATTACGTACGTAGAGATAGTAATTAGCAAAACCGAAATTAATTTCTGAAACCGCACAACCAACCTTAACCACAATACCTGATATCGATAGCCGTTAGGGCTAGTACGCACTTAGCGGCTGCCCGCAATGCAGCTGGCCGTCCAGCTGACCGCGGGTTGCGGTTGCACTTGCGGCCAACCGAACGGCCAGCCGCAGCGCGGCCAGCCGGATAGTGCATACAGCGACCGCGCTGCACTCGAGCGGTCGACTAGACCATTTCCAAGATGGACGTCGAAGAGGCTGTCGGTATTTATTATATTTACATAAAGAAAAAGAAACGAAGACACAGATTCTGGGTGCATCCATTACTGCCAATGAGTGCCTCGTACAATCCTCGCAAAAAATTAGTGTGCAACCCACCGCTACTGGCAACCGCAGTGAAAACGCGTAGTGCGTAGAGCGACCGTCCGGCTGCCCGCCCGAGGGGCCGCACCGCTGCGAGCGACCGGAGCGGTTAGACGGCAGCCGCAATTTAATGCGTATAGATGATACGGTTACATACAATTTTGAGCTACCGGTTAGCCGTGCGGCCAGCCGCATTGCGGGCAGCCGCATTGCGGGCAGCCGCTAAGTGCGTAGTAGCCCTTACTCTGTAGGTATTGAAACTGTCTGAGGGCTATAGTTGATAATATAGGTGACAATGGAATGATAGTGTGTGATAGGCTTTGTTTTCTTGCACTACTAAGAAAGGTAAGGGTGTCGAGAGCCTTTGTTATAATGAATCGATGGGTTGTGGGCAATGTAGAGACGAATGAACAGTGTTTTAGAGGCATTATTACTCGCTATAAGATACAGGAGTAAATGAATAATACCTAAGACATTCATTTGTTTAACAATCCTAGCCATAAATCTTTGGCGGAAACAACGATCGATGCTTTTGTTTTGAAATATGATTACAGTAGGTGTGTTTAATATCTAAGTCATCATACTCATAAAGCTAGAACTTTATGATGCGCCATATCATGGATGAGATTTAAAGCAAAATGTGTTCTATTTCCAGGGCATAACCTTAAAACTGGCTGACGACAGCAGATGCATTGTGGCTCGGATCATGCACGGGGGCATGATCCACCGCCAGGCGACTCTTCATGTTGGCGACGAGATCAAAGAGATCAACGGGACGCCCGTCCTCAACCAATCTGTTGCTCAGTTGCAGAGAATGCTGGTATTTTGTTTGAATCCTTTGATTAAGAAATCAAATAATATCGCAAAAATTTTCGACTTCGACGGGACTTGAACCCGCATCACACACATTCCCGTACTGAGGGGAAGGATGCGGGTTCAAGTCCCGTCGAAGTCGAAAATTTATACGATATTATTTGATTTCTTAGAAATTACCCAGAGTGTTGTCCTATTACTAATGAACTTGAACTTTTTATACGCCCAGACGGTAAAAAAATCATCGTCGAGTTTTTAATTTTTTGAACCTTGTAAATCTACCAGCTTAAATTCGCAATTTTTAGACTTGAATGTTTCTTATTCCAATTGCAGCGCGATGCCCGTGGTTCGGTCACCTTCAAAATCGTACCTTCATACCGGTCGGCGCCACCACCATGCGAGGTAAATCTTCTTAAACTTAGAACTTTTTGCAACAACATTCACGGAATTTGCCAAAATGCCTGAAACATTCTAAGAACTATAAATAAATACTCAAGCAGTAGTTGTAGAATGAACCACTTAATAGCTAAAATAAGTTTGTGATAAAACACTTTTTAACTGATATTTGACTTGGTAGTTGATCTAATTATTAACATTAGAAGTATGTAGTGTGATTAACGCTTGTTT
This sequence comes from Eupithecia subfuscata, assembly GCA_963564075.1. Classification (NCBI taxonomy): domain Eukaryota; kingdom Metazoa; phylum Arthropoda; class Insecta; order Lepidoptera; family Geometridae; genus Eupithecia; species Eupithecia subfuscata. Next base: position 5,156,278 of record OY751105.1, read on the forward strand.
TAACGCACACGAATAAAATGATATCGAAAGTCGACAAGCGCACACAAAAACTTGCTTGTCCCGAAGCATACACAATAATGATTGGTTTAGAAAAGAGAAAATTAAATTTATATATTTTTTGTTCTGACTAGCTTTTCCGGATAAAGCCTTCGCCCGTGCTAGTAAGTAGCAAAACCAGACCCTGTGCTACTTTATGCAAATTTGTGTTTTGTTGTCTTTACGTGTTTATGTTTTTGTATATATTGTTGTCACCTGGGCATGGCTACGCGTCCCCGAGATCTCCAACTTTCTGTGCGCTTGTTGTTCTTTTATCATTGCTTCACTTCACTTCATTTCACATTCACTTCATTGTTGTCGATTTCATCAGACATTTCAGAATCATTTGAAAGAATTCCAGTACCAACTTTAAACGACATTACACTCATAAACTCTGAACCCAGACATTATATCATCGCAGTCGATAAAAGTTCTGTTTAAATTGTCATTTCCATTTCTCATTTCGTAGGTTTTGTATTTACCCTCATCCCGTATTTTGCTCGTCAACTTTGAAACTGGAACTTCTGTCAGCTGTATTAATCCGGGATTTTATACAGTTACGAATAAATGTGAAATGTTTTGCAGATATTTGTGAGGGCTCAATTTGACTACGACCCATTAGAGGACGAGATAATACCATGCGCTCAAGCTGGTATTGCTTTTAACACTGGTGATATTCTTCAGGTATGTACAATAAAAATGAGTGAATTCTATTTATACTAACATATAATTTTCATTTATTGCTTCGTTTAAACTAGCCCTGTAGTAGCGAGTTAAAATTTAAATGACCTGGCGTCTTAATATGTCAACCGTTTCATTCGGTCAGCAAACTTGTTGAACATTTAACGTTCTACAATCGGCTTAGGCTGATAAGATAACTGATTGACGCCATTTTGTAAACGATGTAAACGACCTGTAGATTCTAGAAGCGGGCTGATTCTACGACCGAGCCATAAATAATACCTAGAATCGTGTTCGGCCTGTGGCGGAACGTGTTGACTACCTCCGTCTCTGAAGATCTCTGACAATAACTTAAACGTGCATTTAAACTCTGACAATAACTTAAACGTGCATTTAAACTCTGACAATAACTTAAACGTGCCTTATTTTGTTCTTGTGTCTTGATTTAGATCATAAGCAAGGACGATTCTCACTGGTGGCAAGCCCGCAAGGATGCAGCTGGGGGCTCTGCTGGTCTTATCCCCAGTCCTGAGCTGCAAGAATGGAGGGCAGCTTGTGCTGCAGCTGAACGTTCAAACAGCGATCAAGGTACACTTATCTTTTGATTAAGGTTTTATTTGAGGGGTTGATCAAGAGGAACCAAAGTTTGGTCAATAAGTAACTTTATGTCTCCTTGTGGCTTTGTCTATGCTACTACTAATTGTTTTAACATTTATTTTATAAACAGCAAACTCAGTTTCATATTCTTTTAAGTTTTGGTGGATGTTGCATCGGTGTTATCTAATAGTTCTACAATAGTTGTAGGTTCAATATTGTGGATGTTATCGTCTTACTTTTTACATTAGATATTTTTGCATTGAAGCTGCCTTTATTTACATTAATCATTCGTGTTTTTTTTTTCAAACATTACATTTATTGGATGCAGCTGTTGGTATGTAAAATGATTGTTACATTCTCGTGACGTATTTCATTTAAACTCATATAAATGATACTTATTAGTGAAATTTCCATTCCCCAACTTGTTTTGTCAAAATATGCACGTTGATCAGATTTGTAAATTACCTAACCATTCGCCTGTGAATTGAAATATTAACATGTGAAATACAATCTCTTCGCTAGTACCTGTCTAGCGCTTGAAGCTGGAAATGTAAAGGACTATGTAACCCCTGTCCTATTATTTAATTATGGGAAATGCTTAGTAAATTTGTTGGAAATGTCGCAACAATTGTAAGTACTTATTGTGTACCCCTGGATCGAACTGAATACAGTGTGTAACAAAAATGAAGGACCAAACCTTCAGGCGGGGTGTAGATTCGAACACTGAATTCAGGAAAAATATTTTAAAAAAATCCCGCCCTTTAGTTTTCGAAAAATTAAATAAATACGGAATTCTCACTACATTAGACAAACGACTGATGCACGTGTTTATTTGGCATTAAAAATAGAATTAAATGGTCTACGTACCTTGTGTACACCTCTTTAGCAGATAAACATCTTTTTACGGAGGGCAGCCACGACAGGGCACGTGATATCGCAGCAGCGTGCGCGGCGGCGGACTGCACGTGTTGTAGTTATGTAGGAAGCTAGCCAATGCATTCCAATTTTCCCTTCTTTTTTACGGGCTTAGGACCGTCAAAATACAAAACCGCACTAAAACTACTCACTTCGTAAATGCGTACTGTTTCCCGCAAATTGTTTTGCCCTTCCCCATAGTAAACTCGCATCATCTTGTGGTAGGTATTCAATATCTGAATAAGGTATACGAGCCATTTTTACGTGGGTACAAAAAACCGATAAGCGCCGCCGCGACCTTCACCTTGCGCTTGCAATGATGCAATTAAACGGCCATTGACCCTATGATAACATTTCTGTGGTGTTACAGTTTAACAAAACTAACAATAAGCCTAGCATTGGGTGAACATTCGGATGAACTAAGATTGTATACCATCTCGCTCTCGCGCGCTAAAAGTTTGTGCCTTGTCTTGTCTGTGCTATCTCAATCTGGTGCTTCGGAAATGCAAATTATAACAAAATTTAATGGGGCTTATTGTTGGTTACTCACCGTGTTTTTAAAGTTCAATGTGAAAAGTGAGGAAAATTTAAATGTATTTATTGTACGTAGGCTCCATATCTAAGCACGTCGCGCAGCCTTCTCGCTTCCGTTGCATTGATGTCGCGGGTCGATTACCGCAGCGGCCGCTCGTTAGGGCACCGTTTAGGTGTTATAGGCTTATAAAAGAGATGAAAACAGGTACCTAGGCCATTTTTTTATTATTCCAAACATACACGTGCATTAAAGTCTATTGCCTAATATGGAGGAAACTTCGTACCTATTCATTTAATTTTTCGAAAACTGAAGGGCGGGATTTTTTTTATATTTTTCCTGAATTCAGTGTTCGAATCTACACCCCACCTGAAAGTTTGGTCTTTCATTCTTATTACACCCTGTATAATCATCATTAACCTTAGAGAAGGTTTTGACTACATAAAACCGAGTCTGTACCAACTTGGTCTGTTTGCATAAATCATTGTTGAGATCTCCGTTTCTAAGTGTGCGGCCACACTGGATGAGCACACTTGAAACACTTGCTGTATGAAAATCCCTAGCACGAAGACCTTCCAACATTTTGACCAAACGTTTCCTATTACCCTGAAAAGTAGTATGTGTTCCATACCTGTGCATGAAACATGTTGTAACAATGTTGTGCCGCTGGACAGAGGGATGCGCGCACACGGATGGTTGCGAAAATACAGGTAATTACATAATTGCTAAGGAACATATCATATACATACATTGTATGTATATCATACAAGATACCAGATATATATGCTACATATATATCTGGTCCAGGAAAATCTCTATCTTCATTACCCTTGGAAGAACCTTAATAGAGTAATATATCAGTAACATGTAGGAAGCCTTTGATGTTAGTTTGCTTTAGTTGTATCTACCTAACTTTTATAAAGGCACTTGCTTATTTGACGTGTGCGGTTTTCAGATGCATCAGAATATAGATGTAACACATCTTCTTTTTCAGCTTTTTAAACTTTCTGCTTATTTGATATTTATTAATCTCAAAGATGTAACATTAAATTTTCTATCATAATGCATTTTGTAGATGAGTCGCATGCGATAAAGGTTTTTGGGATGTCGAATTACGGATCTTTACTACCTAAACTACCACTACACCTAGGTATGGAAACTATTTGGTGCACTATGATAGGTAGGTTTGGTACTATAGGTGCACAAAGGTAGAACGCACCTTGCACTTGCCGTATGGACAGGCAACCTGAATGACAGCATAGCCTCAGCTTAAACCAGCTGAAAATAGCGTCTACGGAAAATTCGACTAAACCAATTCGTCTAACACAATTCGACTAAAAACATTTCGACTAATGACAATTCGACTAAAGCAATTCGACCTTGAGTTGACCCGACTTGTAGGCCTCCCACCCCCGCGAAGCGGGGGGGTCAACATTTACTTACTCCTAACGAAGCCCGTCCAACCCGGGTTAGGGGCTGTGACTGAAAGGGTGTGTATAGGTATGTATAATTGCACCCAGAGCCAATTATGTTAACACAACATTTCATTTTCGTTGTTAAAACGAATTGTTTTAGTCGTTAGTCGAATTGTTACTAGTTGAAATGTTTTTAGTGGAATTGTTTTAGACGAATTGTTTTAGTCGAATTTTCCGCAAAGCGAAAATAGGGGCGAATTAAATAAATCTGCTTGTTTCAGTAAACTGCTCTATCTTCGGCCGCAAGAAGAAACAAACCAAGGACAAATATCTGGCCAAGCACAACGCAGTGTTCGATCAGCTAGACGTTGTCACTTACGAGGAGGTGGTCAAGCTTCCAGGTAAGTTCTTTATTCAAATTCAAATCATTTATTTCGGTTGTTCACCATAAATGTTAGTACAACTACCTATATACTATGTTAGTTACCATAAAAAGAGATTTCAATAATTCATGTCACATAAAAACCAGAGTACATTCAATAAATTATTATTAGGTAGGTACAAAATTAAATTAAAATCACTAACTCTAACTAATAATAACTTTATAATAGGTACCTATTTTTCTTGAATATTTTTACATATTAATTAATAGTGTCATTATTTTTATTGACCCTTGTATGTGCTGCTTCTTTTGTTGGAGAAACACTAAAATTGTATCATACTTTACAGCTTTCCAAAGAAAAACAATAGTCTTATTGGGCGCTCATGGAGTGGGACGTCGTCACATAAAGAACACTTTGATTACGCGCCACCAAGATCAATATGCCTATCCTATACCCCGTAAGTAAAGCACCCCACTAAGCATAAGTTAAGCTTATGTAGATCTAAATCTGGTAGGTACTTATAATTCAGTGTAATCCACAGAAATAAAAAATAGTAACAAACATATTTCAATTTCAGACACAACTCGACAACCGAGGGCAGACGAAGAAAACGGAAGACATTATTACTTTGTCAGCCATGAGGAAATGATGGCTGATATTGCTGCTAACGAATATTTGGAATACGGTGAGATCAAGAAGTCGTCATCAACTTTTATAGTTACTTATTATATGTATATTTTTATACAATCCTCAAGAGTATTAAAAAAAATACTGCATTGAAAAGAAGAAAAAAAAGTTACGAATGCTTGAAGGTCAAATTTTGGAAAAATCTCAATAAAGTATAAAAATTTACATATTAATATGTCAATTTTTATAAAAACTATAAAACTTTGTAAGGGAAAGTAAGGTCCAATAATTAGCAAATGACCTCCTCTTATATGCGAATTCGCTATGGCGGATTGAGTTCCAGTCACCACTGTATAGCACAATTTTGATCATTAATTTTGACGACCTCTGTGGTGCAGCGGGCGAAGGTCTGCCTGCGACGCAGGAGGTTGCGGGTTCGATTCCCGCCTAGGGACAAATGTTTGTATGATCTGTAGACATTCGTCCAGGGCGTTCTGGATGTTTTCTATGTATAATAAAAAATAGCTATCTATGTAGTGTATTGTATTAAATATATCAGTTATCTAGTACCCATAACACAAGCTCTGCTTAGTTTGGGGCTAGATAATGCTGTGTGAATTGTTCAGCATTATTTAAATAGTAGTCTCAAACAAATCAGGAACCCATGAAGACGCCATGTACGGAACTAAGCTAGAAACTATACGGCGCATCCACGCAGAGCGGCGCATCGCAATTTTGGACGTGGAACCGCAAGCTCTGAAAATTCTACGCACTGCTGAGTTTGCACCTTTCGTGGTCTTCATAGCGGCTCCTGCCCTTCAAAATGTTGCTGATGTGAGTACCGAATTACCGTTAAAGAAATCTAGGTCCCATCCCTTTTGCTTTATCAACTTCAACAACCCGTACGATGTTTTCCATAGACCACTAAGCTAAAAGACTAGTCTGTTGTCATCAGCATCTCCAGGACTAAAGATGTTCGTGGATTGGTGACGTTAAAATTATGCAATGCATGTTTATTTTTAGGTTAACTTTGAAGGTGTCTTTATAATAAGAAATTTCTGTATCATTCATGACGCCTCTGGTCACTTATGCTCCATTAATATCAGTTGGTTGTTAAAGTCACGGATGTTTGAAGACCCATAATGAACCCCTATTTCCTTTTCCAGTACGACGGCTCCCTAGAGGTCCTGGCTCGTGAGTCTGAACAACTCCGGCGCACATACGGCCACTACTTCGATATAAACATCGTGAACAACGATTTCGATGATACTCTCGTTCAGCTAGAAGCAGCATTGGTTCGCCTTTGCTCCACTCCGCAATGGGTGCCTGTGTCTTGGGTGTACTGACATCAGGACGTTGACGATTACTTATTGTAACAGGACCTGATGGATCTTATGGCGATATGTTAGGGTAGAGTTTTGTTTTGGCTCTTGAAGATTTGGAATGATGGGATGGCTATTCTTTGACGAAAAGTGTTGCTTGGGACTAGTCCTATGCAACTCATACTCATACTCATTTATTCGCCGTAGGAGCACAAGGCACACTTGGAGATGTCAGTTTAAATATACATTGGTTACAATAAGTGGTGCATAAATTATGACAGAAAATACCAAGAAACTTGGGAATATTGGTACATACAGAAATAGATAAGTTGATAAATGGATCAGCTGTAAATGGGCATCGTTAGAGTCATGTAAACAAATAATAATACTTAATTATAAATTCATGGTGCTGCTGCAACACTTTTCGTCAAATGGCAATGCTTATGCCACATGGAGGGATCTTAAATATTGTAGATAGAAAACTTTACTGAAAAAAGACTTCTTTTGATTTTGAGCACGGCATAGTAAAAGAAACAGCTAAGCATTATTCATCATTCCTGAAATTATAAATGTAACATTTCATAATCTTTGTTTTATTTAAGATGCTGGAAAAAATAACGATTGAGCCATTTGACGACCTCTGTGGCGCGGTGGGCGAAGGTCCGCCTGTGACGCAGGAGGTTGCAGGTTCGATTCCCGCCTCGGGACAAATATTTGTACGATCTGCAGATATTTGTTCAGGGTGTTCTGGTCGTTTTCTATGTATAATAAAAAATATCTATCTATGTATTCGTATATTATTATGTATATCAGTTATCTAGTACCCATAACACAAGCTCTGCTTACCTTGGGGCTAGATAATGCTGTGTGAATTGTCCAGCATTATTTATTTATTTATTTATTGGTATACCTACCTAGTTAAAGTCAAATTACGTCTAATTACATTTACGTAAAATTACGAGTGCTTTTTTTACAATTTCGCGGGTTCGGTTCCCGCTTCAGATCTTTGAATGCAGTTTGATTTGTTTTAAAATCAAAAGTAAGTCTTCTTTCAGTAAAATTTTCTATCTAGAATATTTGAGATACTTTCCCTTCATGTGACATAGCCGTGGGACACCAGTTTATTGTTCGAAAAAGAACCTAAACGACGTTGACATGATAAATGGGTGTATAACAGGATAGCGAAAACGGAATAGGTACTATTTACAACTCGAGGACAGCAGATTGAGTTGAGCTTCAGAGTTTAGAAGTGCAACAAAACAGTGATCAGATTATGTAATATAATTTAGTTCAAGATTAGGTATAAAGTAGCGTTTTTAATATTGCCATAATATCCATTAAGTTCGGTTCGGTCATAAAATATTGACAAAATGCGAGGAAACGGACAAACTGTGAACAAAATAAACGCTGTGAAATCCAGTGTAAAAGCGTGACTATTTACATCTCGCTCATTCTTTACACCAGGGTTAAATAACACGAGTGAGATGATTATAGTAATTACTAGTTGTTTACGAACAAAGGATGCAAAAACAAATTCGGGTACTGCTCATTCAGGAACTTTATGCCAAAAATCTCTTTTAACATAGACAATTTCTACATTGCAAGCTAGGTTGTCTATGTTAAAGCTGATAAGATTGATGGCTTAGATTAGATAAATGAATAATGTATTTTATAAGTAGGAAAATAATTATTCTATAAAATACTGGCACCTTGTTCTAGTGTTTGTGCTCGTAATGTTCATGTTATTTATTAACATCATTGCTCATGTTTATTATTTGCTAATTATGTATGAACTTTCTGATTTTTTCAGTTAGATTTTGTTAGTCATTCTTATATGATCTTGGTACTTAAGTCGGTCGTTACTTATAGGTACATCTATTATTTCTACTATTGATCAAAATTATGATCAAACGTCGAAATAAAAAGTATGGAATTTCAATATAAGGTGTACTACGAAACTTTAGCCCTATACATCTAGCTTACATTTCGTTAGTGCAAAAAAGCTCAATTTCACGGTTTGTGCCAAAAGCAACTATGTATACTTAATTTGAAAAAACTACTCGTAGATTACATAATGCACGATCACTCACATTTTTGGAACAATGTACATAGTTTGATAGAAAATACGTTAAATGAACTAATCACTTAGAAATGTGTAGCTCAAAATTCTTACTTACCTATTATAGCCTATTCCTAGATCTTACTATATTAACTTCTAATAAATCGTGTTGTTATTCAAACAAAGCAGCTGCTTTAAAAAATTAATTGGTTTGTTATGCCTGAGGACAGGTAAAGCCAAAGATACATAAGTATAAAATTTTATTAATTAATTTACTAGTTAACTTCATTTTATATATGAGATGTCTATAATTGTTACTATGCATTAAGTACAAGCTATATTTTATCATCAATCCTAATAAAGAACCAATACAATAATTGTAAGCCCGGTAATATACTGTGTTTTTTTAACTGGAACAGTACGGGGGCACCCATAACCAGAGGAGTTACAGGTGCAGTTTCTGTTGAAACATTAGCTCCTTTTTGGAGAAAAATATTTTGGCATTAAAATTTTTTTGGTCAAGCGTGAGTAGCCCTAAAATGAATAAAGTTGGTAAAAAAAAATTGATGCCAATCGACTCAGTCCTTTTAAGAATCATTTTAGTTACTGTATCGAACGAAAAAAATCTGAGCAGCGGAAGTAATTTAACAACTTGAATTATTGCCAACTTGAACTTAGTATTTTACCAACTTGATTCATTTTAGGGCGCTACTCACGCTTGACCCAAAAAAATTTAATGCCAAAATGATTTTCTCCAAAAAGGAGCGAATGTTTCAAAAGAAAGTGCACCTTTATCTCTTCTGGTTATGGGTGCCCCCGTACAGTCACAGTTAAAAAAAATACTCTGTATATACCTACATAACAAATATCAGCTCCTTTGTTTGAGTAACTGTCTTTTGACTATGATAATCACAGGATTAGAATCACAGGGTGGAGGGTCAGATTTAGTGATTCCTATTAATTATGAACTTATGTACTTACTTAAATTTAAAGTTCTTCTTCACATACTTCACAATAAAAGTAAGGAGCGATAACTCTAAGTAGGTATTAAAATTTTTTATCAGTGATTTCATTTTATTTTACAATTCATCGTTGCGTATTTGATAGTGAATAAACTAATGAAGTATTAAAGAATTTGTGTTAGCTATTACTTATTTTGTCAATTTTATTATTATTTTATTTAATGCGAGTTACTTTAATTGAGTAAATACGAATGTGCGGTATTACTTAGTTCTGATATCGTTTATTAAATTGAAAATACTTAATGTTTTTTTTTATATTTACTTATTTTGAAGTCGCACTATCACATTCCTATAAGTCATTATGCTAAGTAAAATATTTTACGAGTAGCTGAATTTTACTATTTAACTCTCACTATTTCACTCATTTGAATATAAATTATTATAAGATTAGTAAATTTGTTGTAGGTATCATTGAGTCTTCTCTTATTATTATTCTTATTGAATATTGATTTTTATCAGATAATGTAAATTAACAATCATCGAATAATTAGGAGAAGAAAAAATTAGAATATCACGATGCGCTATTCTATCTTAATTTAAGTTCCATGGTTAATTTTATTAGATTGAATTTAATCTATTTAAGTAATAACTGTTTTTTGATTCTGAGTTTCTATATAGAATTTTATAAGATGTTTTGTAAAGATTGAACCAATGTATTATTTTGTTAATTAATAATGACGTGATTGACAACAAAATAAATTCACAAGTAGTTGAACAAATCTTAGGTACATTGAATTTATATGAAAATATTGTAGTTATGTGTAATTTATAAGATGGAAAGTAAAAGGTGTGTGAGTAGCACTCTTAATTTAAAATGTTGCCAACTTAAGATATTTTAAAACATTATCTAATAATGAAACACTTTTCTGTTGGCATATTGAAAGTTAAAATATTTATATTACAATTTTATTCTAAAGTCTACTGTACAAAGTTGGTTTCGCATGTAGAAGTACGTAAGTAAGCATTTCTTTCAATCACAGATTAATTACTATCGGGATTCAAATGGATATTCATGTATTGTATGTACTGTTGCTATTGTGTTGTTGACTACAAATTAATATGAAACAATACATATTATTCTTTGGGAAAGTTTATAAAAATGTAGAGTCTTCCTTATTTACCACTATCTGTTCATACTTCTCGTTTTTACTTCCTTGTATCAAGTTATTTTTGTTACTTGCACTTAAATGCACGCAAGTACTTACATTTCGTAGATATCTATCTAAGTACATTGCGTAGATATCTATCTACGATATACGTATCAATATTGGCTCTGAATGTGAGAATAATTATCTTTACAGCTATTAAGTTTATTCTTATACACCCTTGACTTGAGTTAAAAACTTTTAGTGCTACTCTGTTCGCAAGAGAGTCGAATATAATTATATCGCATAAATTAAATAAATGTATCTGTAATAAATAATAAATTATAAGATTATACTATTACAATAAATATTTAGTAGACAACAGAATAATCACAAAATTATAAGTGATCATTAACATTCCATTTTGTTATGTTTTAGGATTTATATTTAAGTAATTGATGGAATAAAATTATTTACTTAATTCAATTTATGATTAACACTAGTATTTTAATGTATTTATTTCATAAAATGTTAAATGAAATGTATTATTTATATAAGTGTGATTTAGACAATTTTGTTGTTAAGTTTTGTTTGTTAAAGTCATCTAAATGTTAAAAAGTTGTCTCGAAGGATTTAGTAGACAGGTATGGCACCTACCTAACTAATGTACCAAAGTGGGTGGTCATTGTTACCTACCTATACAAACACCTACTCTGCTTGGAAACAAGTACCTACTTAATTAATTGTTATGTTATGAAATACTTAGATGCCTATAAACTGAAAAATAGTAATGTCTTACTAAAGGTTATGAGAAGGTAGGTACATTAGATACCTATCTAAGAAAGTTCTACGGTATCCACTACACTACATAGGAAGTTACCTACTTAGGTATCTAGGTACCTTAGGTTCTTTACTGTATCTAAGTAGGTACCTACCTACCCAGGTATTTGCCTACCTATCTAATCTAAATCTAAATGAATGGATTTGTCAATGGATTGTACTCTGTCGGGCAAGTTTTATCAAGATGACTGAAGTGAAATCTTATAACTGTTAATAAATTGAATAAACTGCACAAAATAAATCCTTTGGTTTTTTTAAGCATACATGCTTTTTTAAGAATACATGTATTACTCATGGTAAAATAATACATGGTATGCTACTCCGAGATCTTCCCAAGTCTACGTCACTGTCCACTTGCTACAAAAATGGGAGGTTACGTTCATTTGCCGATGACTATCAAACTTTTATTGACGCCCCTGTTAATCACTCGCGTTATTGATCGGATAAATCTTTAAAATAAAATGTGCGGTAACTCTATCCGTAACTGTAAGTGTGAAGGGCGCTAAAATAAGGTTCTTTAAATTCCCGAAAAGAGAATCTGTGGCTGAAAAATGTTCCTGCGCTTAGAAAATTTCATTTCAAGGGAAAAATTTATTTATCCATGTGCAGAGCTCATTCATTAGCGTTGTTCAAATTATGTAAACTAAGTTTGAAGAATTTCATGGAAAACCTAAAAACTAGATCTAGATCTCGAATCTCCCAGAACTAAAAAGTTTGAGATCCACCGTAGCGGATATGACGTAGGCTTCGGAAAACCCAAGTGACCGTTGTTTCTTGGAGTAGCTTAACTACCTAACCCTCCTACCGGAAAATACCATAGATAATTATTATCGTTAGAGAGGCCCTGACCGCAGTGAGGCCGCGCCGCCCCGTGTTGAAATGAGTTAAGCTCGCTCATTTGGTTAAATTGGTATCACTGTACATCTAAGCACAGTGTTAGCCGGACGTGTTGTACCTAACTGCCATTTTTGCTCTCTCAGTGGTCTTCAACATTCGACTCTACGTTGCTCTACGTTGTCAAATGCAGGCAGGAAACGAACTAGAGTTCTTTTTTCCGGTTTCTACGTCGAGAAAAGCTTTCCTCAAGTCATGTGCTGTCGCTCAGAGAGCCTTGTTGGCTTCTCAAGAACTGTTCGTTAGCCTGTTGGCTGTTCTGGTTTTCTTGGGAGATGACTTCGGAGGGCTCCAGGAGCACCCGGGGAAGGGGTCGCCACGGAGTTTTTGCATCCGGCGGTCTTGTGTGCAGAGGAGCGAGTCCGTTGAGGTGTACGTGGCGAGAGTTGTCCGCACGATCGTACATTTTGCGTGCCAGCTTTACCACAAACTCCTTAACTGTGTTAAGCTGCAGGTCACGTGCGATGACGCTGTTTCGCACATAACGCCCGGCGCCTGTACAGACTCTGAGAGCAATGTTTTGTTGGGCTTGGATTCTTTTCTGATTTGTTGCAGAGCACAGGGAGTACCATGCTGGTGCTGCATATGTGAGTCTCGATCGAATGTAAGTCTTGTAGACCCCTATCTTTGTTTTTAGTGGCAGTTTGGATGTCAAGATTGGTCGGAGCATGGCTCGAGCTGCGCGTGTTTGTCGTAACGCGCGCTCCACCTGTGCGTTCATCGACACCGACCTGTCTATGTCAATACCCAGATATCGAACGGAGGTTTGCCAATCCAAAGCTTGTCCTCGTAGTTTTAGGGGTGGTAAAACAGTGCGCTGACGGGTGACAAGCAGTGCTACTGTCTTTCCAGCGTTGACTGCAATGCGCCATCTGTCTAACCAAGCTGGTAGGAGGTTCAACAAGCGCTGCATCTGACTGGCGGCTGTGACTGCATTGGGGGCGGAGGCAAAGTAGGCGCTATCATCTGCGAAGAGTGCTAGTGTGACGTCTTTTTCCCCAGGTAGTAGTTGGTCTTCCAGAGTAGGGATGTCGTTTGTGTATAGCGCATACAGCGCAGGAGACAGACAGCTCCCCTGCGGCACTCCAGCTATAATGGGTCGAGTGCGTGATTTAGCTTCTTCGACAGCGACGTAGAAGCTCCGTCCTCGGAGAAAAGATGCAACCACCTGGATGATGGCTGCTGGTGCGGAAGAGGCTATCAGCTTGAGGATCAGGCCTGGGTGCCACACTCGATCGAACGCCTTTTCTACATCTAGGAAGATCCCAACTGTAGAGTGATTGCAGTTCAGGTTGTAGGTGAGGTGGTGCAGAATCCGTGTGAGTTGGAGGGTCGTGGAGTGCTGACTGTGAAAACCAAACTGTTCAGGTCTGGGTTCTATGTGCGCAGCTAGCCTACGAAGTAGAAGACGCTCGAAAAGTTTGGCTGTCGTTGCAAGAAGAGTTATTGGTCGGTAGCTGGAAGGGTGCCGGCGGCCATTTTTGCGAGAAAGGTGTCACGAAATGCCATCTTGTGCATTTCTAAAGTGCAATAACAATTAGAAAAATACAAATACAGCCAAAGGTGAAACATTTCACTCGTAAGTATTGCGATTTAAATAAATAGCTTTTATTTCTTTCTTCCGTGCTGTCTAATATAACAAAATTAATGAAAAAAAATATACTTATCTACCCAACTAAACGTTGTTTTACTTCTATGCTTACCTACCTCAATTAAATGTTTACCTATGCATACGTACCTACGTATTTTGAGTACACATTTTATTTATTTTATACTAGAACGATTAAACTTATTCAATTACAAAAAAAGGTCCAAGTTTTGCTTACTTATTTGTTCTGTTACAACAGTATCATCAGTCGTTAGTAAGAATTTATACATAATGGCTGTAACAAAAAGTAAGTAGGTACCAAAAACCACCACATTTACTTAAACCATTCTTGTACAGGGCGTACCACGGCAATTTCACCCAGGCAAGGTAGCTTAAATAATCTTAGATAGAAAATTTATAGAAAAAAGACTTTATTTTCATTTAAAAACAAAATTAAACATTCAAAGATTTTTGAATAATCGCCTGTCGCCTGAGAACTGGAAATTGAACCTGCCAAATGATAAAAAAAAACTCGTAGTTTTACGATACCGATCAAAAGGCTCAATCCTATGGTTTATTTTTTTCCAAATAACATAGCATGTGAAATAAAAGGAAGACCATACCTACATTAAATTAACTGTAAGCAAAAAGTAAATAATACAGGTAAATAAGTTTAAAATTTAATGGGCTTCTTTTTATTCAATAGGCTATGTTATTTGGAAAAAATAATCCTTAAGATTGAGCCTTTTGATCGATATCGTAAAATTACGGATGTTTTTACAAAATGGCGGGTTCGATTTTCGGTTCCGAAAGGCAATTATTCAACATTGTTTGAAAGCAGCTTAAATTGTTTTTAAAATCAAAATGAAGTCATCTTTCACTTAAATTTTCTATTTAAATACAATATTTTAGATACGTAGGTACTTCCTTCCATGTGGCATGGCCGTAGGACGCCCTCCTTGTATATTACCTTCTAGAATAGAAAGGTACCTACAAAGGTTTGGCGGAATTCCCTGTTCTGAATTTGAATTCCTAAATTTATGAACTTGAAAATCGCAAATCCATTCCAATCAGAAATTAAGTAAGGAACCTAAAATCGGGGTAATAAAATTTCATGGCAACACTCCCCCAACCCCCCCCCTTCCCGCTTCAATGGGGCTCACACATTGACTTAACTAAGCTATCGAAGAGACTTAGTTCTGGCATGCCGCCGTCAAAAAAATCCGTTATCTTACAGACGTGGATACATTTAGACTTGTTAGTTTTAGCTACTTCCATAGTAGGTATTGTCTTATGGTATAATACTGTGGGGGAACGCCATCTCAGATTTTAACACCGTATTTCGTACTGCAGAAGAGTGCTGTTCGTGCAATTTATAATAGGTATAGGTCCGAGAGAATCCCTACGTGAAAAATTCAAAGAAATAATCATTAAATGTCACTACGTTTAATGATTATTTCTTTGAATTTTTGGTACTGTCACTACAGTACAGTTTGTCGATATCGTCTTTTTGCTACATGGGTATTCTGATAGATACCCAAAAATAGTTATATAGGTAAGTACAAAAAAAATTGTACATAATTTTAATACTAGAAATAAACACAAACTTGCTGCGCCCACAATTAAGCAACGCAAAATTAATTTATAGTACTTAAAGAGTAAAAAAAACTACAAAAAAATTGGTTGCCTGTAAAGTCGGTATACGGGCGAAAGTTTTACGTGACAACGACTTTGAGTTCCTTTCACTTTTTATGTCTGTCTCTCTCGCTCTTAGGCGGGCTAACCATGCCCGAGTGGAAGGGACGCGTGCCTCTCACTCGCTCTCATTGTGAGCGCATAACGTGAGCGGAGCGTAACGCAGTTTCTTGAAGTGTCACCCGGAAACCAATTTATAAGACGTTGTCACGTCAAAATAAAATATACATTGCGACATTTATAATGTCAGATCTCTAGCAAGCGAGTACAGAATCACTGAACTAGAATACGCCCTAACAACAATTAAATGAGATATTTTAGGAGTAAGCGAAGTTCGACGTAACGTCCACGAAATTGAAGATAGAAAAGATTACTGTCTCTACATGTCCGGACAAACTAAAGGAAAAAATGGTATTGGGTTCCTCGTCAAAAAACGAAACTATATAGCCGTAGAAGATTTTATCGTACTTTCAGAAAGAGCTGCGCTAATTATCGCCACAATATACGATCAAAGGTTCACTATTGCGCAGGTATGTGCACCTACGTCGAGCTCAACGGATCAAGAAATAGATAACTTCTACGAATCTTTACGACGATTAATGAAAGCAAGTACGCCTAACTTCATACTATTAGGAGACTTGAACGCCCAAATAGGATATGCAAAAGACGGAGAAAGTCATATACTTAATGGGAAAATATGGATATGGTAAGCGAAATAAAAGGGGAGAAATGTTTATAAATTTCTGCTTTCAAAATAATTTAAAAATAATGAACACCATGTTCAAAAAATCCCAAAAACTCAGATGGCTATCACCAGATGGTAAAACGAAAAATGAGATAGATTTCGTCGCTACAAACAAGCCGCATCTCATAGAAAACTGTAGCGTCATACAAAACTTCAAACATTCGAGTGATCATCGCCTAGTAAGAGCCACTCTAAATATCAACTGTAAAAAATGTAGAGCAAACTTCTCATCAGACTCACAAAACCGTTTCATAGACAGTGTTAAATACAATAATGAACTTTCGAAGTATGAACTTAACAATACAGCAAATAAACCAGTACAAGAATATTACGACGAAATGGAAAAAGCTCTCATACAAAGTTCTAGCCAAGCGAAAACAAGTAAAAAAAACATCAAGAAACGAGGCAATCATGACAGAACAACTGCAAGAGCTAATAGAACAAAGACACAGCCTAAGAAACAAAGAGAATAGGTAAGTCAAAATTATACAAAACCATATTGAGTAAACTATACAGAAAAATAAACAGAGAAATAAAAAATAATACAAAAAAACATAGATTAGATATAATAGAAAATCACCTGGAAAAATCGGGTGCAGTCAAGAAAGCCTTTAAATGTCTACACCCAGTTGCACAAAACTCTCCATTAACACGTCATTAGTTAAATGCGGCATTAGTTCTAATGAAATCATTATTTTAATGATGTTGCACAAAAGCTTTCGCAGTAACATTAGTGGTCCATTAACTAAAGACGACTTTAAACAAACCTGCCATTATGAAAAAACAAAAATAGTGATAATTGCGTTTCGTTATTAGATCTTTACGGTAAGCCCAGATTCTCGGTCTGCGATCTTTACCAATTTTGCTTAACAAAACGCACGCTAGTACGAGTTGTCATTGTCATGTCAACAGTCGCCCGTGTCAAATTGAATGGTTGTCTGTTACTTTAAGTTTGTTTACTAACGGATGCCTTGTTTTGTGGCAATTGCGCGTGATAATTTCTTTTTATCAAATTTTTGTTACTTAACAAAAAATGTCGGCAAAACCAATTATAAAACGAGAACTTGGAACAAATTATACTCCAGAAGAAAAAACAATGTTGACTAACCTTACACAGTGAGTAAATGCATAGTAAATAAATAGTTGAATATTTTTTGTATTTGTGTCATATTACAATGTTTTTATATTGTTGCTCACGTCTTTGATGGTTGTGTTGTTATGGAATGTGTATGTATAGATAATGTAATATCTGGTCTGTGTGTATGTGAAAGTAAAGATTTGTAAATATTTCAGCTCAAGACCTACAAGATATCAACAGTATTTTGGAAACTTCACCTACAAGAGTTACTCCTCGGAGGAAAATTGCGAAGAATAATAGGTGCATAGTGTCCACTTCGGCATACAAATAATTTACTGGCCTTCTTATCTTCATACTTATTAATGTATTAATTAAATTTTCAGTGGTTCAGAAGAAAATCGAAAAACCAAGTTCAGCAGAAGCCTTGAAAATCATTTATTATAAGTTATACAAATAAATATTGTGGCGTTAAAAATTTATTCTGATTTTTACTTAGCCCTAACGCATTCACTGCCCAGCTTTGGCGGTGCGACTCACAGGGGAGCGCCGCCGCTACACGGATGAGGAGACTAACAAGTGCGTCTTGGGCCAAGAATGTGTTAGTTTAGTTTAGTAGGTATATCGCATTCACTGCACCGCCTCTGCTTCCTGCACCGAAACAGTTCAGATAGTGCACCCCCTCAACTAATTATTTTAAGATGTGTACAGTCCAAAGCTCCTGCAACACGTAGGAATCCTTTAATTTCATAAAAACCTTCTGCAACTCTACGAAGCTCTTCCCTGTCTGGCATTTTGATATAAATAATGATGCGACAGGTGTATATTGATTAGATCACCTAGCACTTGCTAGAAAGATCCTGTAGCAAAGAACCTCAAACAAATCAAAAGCTGTGTCAGGTCATCAGTAGCTTTATTTCTTCAGGTCACTGGTTCTAAATTACGTACGAACGTTTGTAATTTGAAGAACTGCATCCTTAGAAATTCTGTACCATACACGAAATTCCTCTCCATCGTGTTTTGAAAATAAATTGACACGATCTGGAATGTGGAGTCGTGAAACTTCTTCTGTGTCAGACAATGATGAAAGACTTAACAAAGACGTATTTGGTCACAGAAATGCACTGAAACACTGATGAAAATAATTAATTAGTGCTGTAATGGATGATTTTCGTCCCATTAAAGTTTTAAAGATGAACTGTCAAAAGTGATGGCTCATTAGGTGCTAATGGACGCTAATGTCGTTACGTGCAACGCAAACTCTATGTAAATGGCTGGTTTGACGTTTCATTACTTAAACATAATGGAACATTAAAATTTGGGAAAATTTTCGTTAGTGCAACCGTTTAAGGAAAGATTAGTGTTTAAAGTCCCCATTAAAATTTAAAGATCGTTTCTGCAACTGGGTGTTAACAGATAATGTCCCAATCCCAACTGCAGGATAATTCAGGTGTTTCAGTCACGAACAGAAAAGAGTTAATGAAAATAGCTACCGACTTCTACACAAACCTATAAATGAAAAACTCTAGAACCACGACGAACATCTCAATAAGCTATATGAATGAAGATCCCGTACCTACATTTAACAAAAATGAAATAGAGCACTCAATTGACATGTTAAAACCAGAAAAAAGCCCCGGCCCAGATAAGATAACAAATGAAATGCTTACAAGTGGAAAAGAGATGCTTATACAGCCA
Organism: Eupithecia subfuscata; assembly: GCA_963564075.1. Taxonomy (NCBI): domain Eukaryota; kingdom Metazoa; phylum Arthropoda; class Insecta; order Lepidoptera; family Geometridae; genus Eupithecia; species Eupithecia subfuscata. Next base: position 5,175,487 of record OY751105.1, read on the forward strand.
TTATCTAGCCTATTTAACCTTGTACTGAAAAGCAAAGTAATTCCGAAACAATGGTTTTGCTCTAACATTGTGCTTCTATATAAAAAGGGAAACCCCAAGATGATAACTAACTATAGACCTATAAGCCTCACTTCTTGTGTATACAAGGTATTCTCTGCAACTCTATTAAGACGGATCAGTAAGATCTTGGATGAAAATCAACCAGTAGAACAAGCGGGATTTATGCGTACCTTCTCTACCGTGGACCATATATTCACTCTAAAAACGGTCATGGAAAAGTATACACAATATGATACAACATTATTCTTATGTTTTATTGACTATACGTTTGACTCTATTCTTCACGAATCTCTGGGACGCTCTATCACAACAAGGTGTTAATAAGGATTACATTGATATCATAAAAGAAATATATACCCACAGTACCTACATCACGAATAGTCATAGAAGAACAAGGTCCAAGTTTTAAAATCGAAAGAGGCGTAAAACAGGGGGACCCCCTCTCGGCGAAAATGTTTATAGCAGTATTAGAGCAAGCATTTAGAGGCCTGAACTGGACAAGCAAGGACATCAAAATACACGGAAGATTCTTATCACATCTCAGATTCGCAGATGACATCGTGCTGCTGAAGACCCATTTGATCTCCAATATATGATAAAAACCCTGTGCGTAGAGAGTAAAAAAGTTGGATTGGAAATAAACAGGGATAAAACAAAGCTTTATGTATGACAAATAGAGATAAGATACCAATGACTCTACTGTAGTTCGACCGAAACCGCTGTACCGCTCCCTAAGAAAGTGTGGCGAAGTGGGGACCGAGGAAAAAAGAGCAAGAATACACATGAGATCGATATTGTCGGATATATCTTACGATATCGTACCAATATAAACAATATTTTTGTTTTATATATCATATCGATATGTTTATATTTTTTTATAACTAAATTATCTACAGATATTCTGACAGAGCTTCTGCTTCAACTTCATCTTCCGTTTCGCCATCGGAATTTGAATCAAAGTCGTTCTGCAAATTTATAATTAATGGATCGATAATAATATCAAATCTACTATCGCGATCCCTGTAATTGTTTTCATTTTTTTGGACATGATCATCACATTTCTGCCATTTTTCCGCCGTGAACTATGTATGAATGAATGTATTCAATAAGTTTATCTTTTCATCTAGAGAAGAGTTAATATGGTTATGGGCTATATTGTTTTTAATATCAGCCCAGACTAACTCTATGGGATTCAAATCCGTACAGGGGCTCTTTTTGTGTATTATCGATAAGAAGTTGCAGTTGAGATTTTGTCATTGCTTCCGAAAATTCAACATTGTGGCGCCGTAACCAGTTCTGCATTTCAGTTTTGAGGCTTGCTATGGTTGGCTTCTTGTCAACCTGAACGCTGTGGTAAGACGCGTTGTCCAAGACAAATACAGAATTCGGAAGCAATTTATCTTTTAACTTTTCATCTACCCACTTATAAAAAGTAGTCTAAGCAAAATTTCATGCCCCCCCCCCCCCCCCCCCTAGTAAGACTAGCTTCTAAAAAGAGTCAACTAGCTTATTATTTTTCTTTGCTTTATATCAACCTTGACACTATTGACACGAGTCCCTCCAACTGTAGTTTTTTTTCATCAATGGTAAAATGCCAAAATGTGTCATTTTCAGACGATCGTTATGGTGAAGATATTCATCGAGTGGATTTAATGAACAGAATAAAAACTTATTTTATTAGCATTTAATGTTAAAAAATTACAGCCGTTGCGCGTGAGTTTATTCGTGGACTGATATAACACTAACACAACATAAACGAGTGGTGACAATTTTGCCATTGTGTCGTTATAAATTTCACGTCTTATTGGCAAAATAAATAGGCTGAAGAAACTTACCAATAAGGAAGCCTGTTTGATAACCAAGTTATTATCTTTAGACACCAGCACATTGTCATCTAGAACCACCGGCGCGCCGTTCTTCAGCCAGTAGAGCTGAGCGAACGGCGCCGCCGGAGGAGCCTCGCACCGGAAGGTCACCGAGGTGTATTGTTTGACCAGCTGGGATTGGGGGGCGTTGGAGAAGTGTTTTTTTATATCTGTTGGGGGGAAGATCAGTAGTTACTTAATGCTCAAATTATATTTGATTCGAAGATTATTAACGCGGATCAAAATTTGTCTAATTAAGTTCTAATAGTTTCAGGAAAAAACAGAATGGAGATGTATGTAAATATCTCGATTCTTTATATTTAATTTTTTTAACAAGTAAATTTTGTTTCACCTAATTCTATGTTCAGTCGGACATTTGGGACTTCTTTTGACTGAAGTTTAAATGATTGGTGATAATAACACGAATATAGTTTTTTGTCTTGCTGCTAGGTATAATCTTTTCAGAATTTGACGGCATACGAAATTTACTCACAAGCAATCTCAACGGTAGCGGGCTGGCTCCTTATGTGCCCTCGACTCGTCCAGGCGAAGCAGGAGCACTGATACTTATCACTGCCGAAGTATTCCTCCACGGTCTCCCGGGTGACTTTGTGCTCTCCCTCGATGATCCTGACACCTGTCTGAGGGTCCACGAACTCGAAGTTCAGCGCTTGCTTCTTCTCGCCGTTGCATTTGAAGTAGATCTTGAGGAGATAGATTATGTAGGTAGATGATTTTATCGTTTGGTTGGTAAGGGCGTGAATCGAATTTTAATTGGCTTATGAATAATTGATTTCCGCCCGCTGCTTCGCGTTTTTTCCATGGATACATTTAAAGGTTATTTTTCTATACCGTGGGAACTGGTTTATGGAATACAAAGAAGATGTGTTATTCCAGGTCTAGACCTACTGGATCTGCGAAAAATTACAGCCCGATCCATTTATTTTAATACCTCCTGACTTTCGCATGGCTTCGTGGCTTCCTCCGTCCTGAGTTTGTTTATGCCAATTTTATTTAATTTTACTCATTTTAACCTGCTCAACAGCGGCGGTACAGTCTCGCACATGCTCAACCTTGATTTAACACTTCCATGACCCAAGACACAGAGTGCCTCTCGATCCCCGTGTCACGGCGAGTGAATGCTTTAAATGTAATATTGAATGTTTTTAATATTTATCTAATTTATCGATATCAGTTTGGAGAACGAAAATAATGGCATTCCTTTTTTCAATGCCTCTGCATTTCGTCAACCTTTAATTTGCATACTCTACCTACTTCCCTACTTATGGTAATATTTAATCTGATACTTACTTCTAAAGCGTTCGCAGCCCGACATTTTAGCACCGCGGGCTTATTCTTAACAACATACGTATTCTCTGGCTCCAGTAGAAATATCGGCAGGTTATCTTTAGCTGTGTGCAATGGTATCTTATCATCGCCCTCGAGTGTTAGGGTGCCGACTGTAGGTACATCACCTGAATCTTTATAATTCGCTTCCTTATCGTAATCATAGTCTAGGTAAGGATTGTCATCATCATCATCATCTTCTTCTTCGTGGGGTATGAATACTTGTGGGAGGAAATAGTCTTTGACTTCGTTTGAGGGGTTGATTAGTTCTATTTCTTCATCTTTGCTTTCGGTTTTTATGTCATCTGCTCGTTGTGTACCTACAATGTTATAACTTATTTGTTAATTAGCCGATATAACCTTATTCTAACAAACTAGGGTGCGATAATTTTGCAGCGCTAAAAACCAAGAATAGTGAGTTAATGATGGCTAATCTTTTTTAATTTTCTCATTATTCCTGTACTACCAAGCGATTCAGTCCAGTTGAACAATTGAACTATCTGATTTCTCATTAAAAAAAAAATGTAGTTTATTTTCTAGTTTAATCCTTGACAATTTGTAAGTAGAATAACATAACAGTTTAAACACTAGTTGTTATTTGTTTCGATGACTTCTGTGGCGCAGCGGGCGAAGGACGCAGAAAGTTGCGGGTACGATCTGCAAATATTTGTTCATGGTGTTCTAGGTGTTTTGATATACTACAGATATTTTTTATTATAGAAAACACCCAGAACAGAACACATTCAGAGAATTATAGATATCTGCAGATCGTACAAATAATTGTCCCGAGGCCGGAATCGATCTCGCAACCTCCTGCGTGGCAGGCGGTCATTCGCTTGCTGCGCCACAGAGGTCGTCAAAAATAATGCACTTATCTAGTACCCATAACACAAGCTCTGCTTAGCTTGGGGCTAGATATGCTGTATGAATTGTTCAGCATTATTCATTTATTTCTATTCATTTATAATTGTAAGTAAGATAACATGATAGATTTCATTCCATTTTGTGGTAGGTTAATTTTAACCAAGGTAATAAAAGTAAAAAACTCACTTCTCCCAGAGCTTTCCGCGCACACACAAACTGCCAGCAACACTCGACTTATCAAAAGATACCAATTCACTTCCATTTATAAACTCAAAATAATCCAAATTATTTAAAACAATGGCATTCCACACAACATTTTGTTCCATCACTGCGTTTATATTCTCACATTTATTTTATTAAATTAAATGATAAAAGTCACAAACATCACATTCTATGGTTCGCCGGCGAAATAATTTGAGAAAGTTTGAGGTTTCACAGTTCCGTAAAAGTTCACGAGAGTTATGAGCGGGGGTGTGTGTGGACCCCACGGTGGTTGCGATGCTACTAAAGAGGGTGAATGAATGAGCTCCCTATTCGACCCCTAAAACTTTGTACGCATGCGTGAAACTTTACAAAGACGTACTGTGAGTACAGATAGTAGTTCAAAGATTAATAACCATTATTTTGTATACATTATTTTTTGTTCTGATGAATATAAATACTGAAATACCTAAAAGTAGAGAGGTGATTGAGCAATTAAGATAAATCTGCAAAATTAATTATTATTTGTGATATATTTGTAATACATTGCATAAACAAAAAAATAAAAAGCAAGTAAAATTAACCTCACAGGTTTACAATATTGGAGAATTCAACAGTCGATCAAGTTTCAACAGTCATTTGATCCTTACAGATTACTCTTAGCAATACACGGTACGGCAGCTTCGCAATACATCTTGTTCCACAGTTCCATCCTGTCGTGATCCGCGCGGGAAGATGGCGTCATCACCTCGTTCAGATCCAGATACTCTCGACCTGATGAAGTGTATCGGTTCCATTTGACGCTTCTTCCTTCTGGAGTCGGATTGCTGAAAAATAAATTATCATAATTTAGGTCTGTTTTTACAGAAAATATACCACTCCGACTGGGATTGTTCTGTGACTCATGCAGATTGTTTTCTTTTAGTGTTCCTTTTCTTTATTATGTTCTGAGTTAAAAATTTACTTTCCATTTATTTTAATAAGACACAGATTGTATGATAAAATTAAGTATTTATGAATAGATAATCATTCAACCAGACATACAGTCTTGAAAACTATTCTTGTGCTCAATGCGGAAAACAACTATTGGACAAAAATCAAAACCGTTTATGCCTATTCATAAGAAACGTGATACGAGTAGGTATATTACATTGTTATAGGGATTTCCAATTTAACTGAGTTACTAATTTTCCTTGTATTTAAATAATACCTATTGTCCTTTCGATTTCTTGGAAAATCTGTAGATCGTTTTCCGCTTAACCACAGAATATATATACAGTATAACTATACAGGCTTAACCTTCTTACCTCTGTGCTCTATAAGAAATAGTATTTTGTTTTCGGTTGAAATATTACATGCATCACTTACCTAGTTTTAGCAAAGTCAGCCCATAGCTTGGTGAGATCAAACACGATCTTTTTCAGTTTCTCCTTAGAAAGGTAAATATCCTTATTGACATCGTTGCAGAAGAGGTAAAACAGATCATCCGCATGACAAGCTCCTGGCAAGTCTGTTGATCCTAGAGCAATCTTGAGTATATTCAACTCAGTAGAGTAGTTAAATCTATACATATACACAGATGCATTTAAGCTGTTGTACAAGTGCGCAAATCTGTGTGTATTGTAAGCAAAATGCACATCTGTATTCATGTTAATTATTCCTTGTGCCGTATCATTCCCCATACCCTTGTCTCCCGTGTAAAACTTGAGGATTCTATTACCAAATTCTTGCAATTGTCTTTCTGAAACTTTTGGAAGAAGTTCTTTTGAAACTAGGAAACTTGAGTTTTTGTTATATTTATCAGCTTTTTTTAACTGATCTTCAAGCATTAAAATTCCTTCGGCGGAATTGTAACCTATCATTAAAGGAACTTGGTTTACTTTTTGCGATAGTAGTATATCGATCGGATCCTGAGTTAAGAATGCGTCAGCATTGTCGAACTTCTCAGCATTGGGGACAAAATATATAGGGAGTCCACGCATCTTTTCATCCGCTGTTCTAGTTTTGAATGTCATCTTGGTTAGATCGACCGCAGGCACACTTCTGAGATGCCTTAGTAATTCATTAGTATCTTTTGTTTCTACACCCAAAACTTTGCCAACTTCGAAAGCTCTTTCTGTTGTATTTTTGGTAAAGGCCCAGTCGTGAAGACAAACACCACTCTGTGCTATAACTTTATGGAACAGGCCTCTCGCCATGGGGGAGAGCATTAAGAACGTCACTGCGGCTGAACCGGCGCTTTCGCCGAAAATAGTCACATTATCTGGATCTCCTCCAAACTTCGCAATATTTTCTTTGACCCAACGCAAAGCTTGCACCTGATCCTTCATGCCTGCATTGCCGGGTACTTCCGGAGTATCGAGGGAAAGAAATCCTAGTACTTCCAATCTATAGTTTAGAGTTACTAGTATTACATCATGCTGGATTAGAAAATCTGGGCCGTATGTGTCGTTGTCTCCAGACCCTGACATGAAAGCTCCGCCATGTATGTAGACCATGACTGGGATCTTGGCGTTGTGATCGAGGGATCTGGTGTAGACGTTTAGGAACAGACAGTCTTCGGACCCCTCTAGGACTTGGTTGGTGTTCATGTCGAACTGAGTGCAGACGGGTCCGTGTTCTAAGGCTTTTCGAACTCCCGTCCATGGCGTTGGTGGTAGTGGTGCCTGGAAATAAAATATAAATTGAGAATGAACTATAAAATATTACATTTATAGTATGGTTTGGAATTTGCCACAACAAACTATAATAATAAGAATACTGGACTAAGTGTACATTTATTGTATTTATGGAAATAAAGAGATTTAGATTTTGACAAACCATACAGCATCATCTAGCCCTAAGCTACTTAATTGAACCATTGATAATTAGGTATAACATTACGTTGTCTGTGTAGTACAATGTAAGTTATAATGTTGAATCGGTATATTTTTTGCTTTGTCACAAATGGTTTGTCTATTACATATAGGACTAGCTGCTGCCTGTAGCCTTGCACGCTAATTTTCAGGATAAATAGCCTATGTCCGTCCGCAGGATACCACCTACATCCCTGCCAAAATTCAATAAAATCCGTTCTGCCAATTAGGCGTGAAAAAGTTACAGACATAATTACTTCCGCTTATATAATATTAAGTATGGATATCTAGGTAAGTACTTACACGAAAGCGTAGCTCTCCCACGGGCGGCTGGGCATAAGGGATACCCTTGAAGCTGTAGTAAGGGCTGCCATCGATTGACTTTAACACGGAGCCTTGCAGTTGCCCTTGTTTAACTTTAACTAGGGGGTCATCCTGAAAAATAATAAAGCAACCTTTTTAAACAATGAAGCACCTCGAACTCCATCATGGAATAGTGTGTTCATAGCTTTGTCTATGCATATAGCTATTGATCTGTAAAGTCAGTAATCAGTGTAATATCTAAGAAATCAAATAGTATCCCAAAAAAACTTTGAGACCTCCTTAGGACTCTAGCGCAGTTAGTCATAAGGAAGTCCTAAAGTTTTTCGGCTCCTACTTATCTAGATCTCGTGTTGTAGTTGGATAACACATTCCCGTACTGAGGGAAGGATGCGAGTTGAAGTCCCGTCGAAGTCGAATTATTTTGGGATGTTATTTGATTTCTTAGAAATTACCCTGAGTGTGAGGGCCTACGCACTATGATAACAAAAACTATAAACAGTGTAAAAAGCTTAGTTTTTTAAATTCTGAATAATTATTATTCACACAACATAATTAATCCCCAAGCTTGTGTTATGGTTACTAGATGACAACCAATATTTTTATCATATTACAAGAATACAAGATGTAGGTATGTGCACAGTGTGTGTAAATTACTTAATTGCCATCAACTTTCTTATCCTAAATAAGCTACAAATGTTTTACCTACACCTCCATTGGAGAAATACTGAAATATATTATTATACTACCCGGTTAGCAGCCTGTAATCTGTATATACTAATATGGAGTATTGTAAACAACTATTAACTAACTTCAAATTCATCTACATAGTTCAAATTTATTTGGGACCAATTTCGGGTCATACCCTTTCCAATAAAAAAATAATTATTAAAATCGGACAACTCTGTAAAAAGTTAGGGCGATTGTGCACTACAAGGAATTTTACTGTCCGGCGCGGCAGTCCGATTTTTTACGGTCCGAAGTGGCATGAAAAAAACGGATGATTGGCTTGTGCACTTGTCCGTCTTTACTCGGATGATACGCCTCAGTTTAGCTCCGTCTTTTCAGTCTCTTTTCAGTTCTCCGTCAGTTAAACTACACGCCCCGCCCGCTCATGAAAACGGACGTAGTGCACAAGCATAAACACGTTTTTCATTGCTGCCATTTCGGACCGGAAAAAACCGTTCCTAAATGGGGAAAAGTAAAATATCGGACGGTAAAATTACGTATAGTGCACAAACTAGTATATACATTATTATGGATGGCGTGCCATATCGGACCGTAAAAAATCGGACTGCCGGACAGTAATATTCCTTGTAGTGCACAATCGCCCTTAGGCGTGGTCGGTCATGCATAAAAAAAATATACGCGTCGATTTGAGAACCTCCTCCGTTTTTCGTCGGTTAAAAATCGTATGTAGGTTCCTTAAAACTTACTTTTTCTTGACACAAACAGTTGACCAATACACCAGCAAGCAGAAGTATATAGGACGTTGAATAAACCCACTGCCAAAATAAAACAACCAAAATACATGAACGATAACAATTGAATATTGCGTATAATGTTATGCCAATACTATGATTAAATTTTATCACCGTTTTTTTTGTTTATCACATATCGCTTTTTTAAGTTAAAGTAACTTAGGTGTTTATCTTTGATCGCCTTTTGATCAAAGGTCACTTTGTCACCTTTGATCATTTGTGTAATATTTTTTTGGAATTTAGTCGTGTCAGGATCATGGTAAATAAAGAATAATTATTAATTTTAAGAAAAAAAATCGGATCAGACATTCTTAGAGGTAGGTACCTAACTTTAGAAGAACAACTCGGATTTATGAGATGATGTTGTGATCTCTCTTTTTTTTCATAATTCTTATATTTTCACATTACAGCACAAGACCTGCATTGCAGACGTCGCAACATCATCTTGTTGGGCGGGTCCGGGATTAGACCGCAAGTAAAAAAAAACATCAATCAGAACTGATTACAATAAATTAATTTTTTACCTAGGTACTGTGAGAGAAACATTTATTTGATTCTGCAACACACAGTACATAGGTAGTATGATTATAAACATTTGACAAAAAACAGCTGAGAGGATAGAAATATACTTATTGTCTTAAAAACCCTTTCCATTTCTTGAAACATTGAAACAAAAATAGCGAGTGATCACAAAATAAACGAATCAAAATCTTAAAAGTGATGATTTAAAATTCCCGCACAATTATTGACAAACACTAGACGCATACGCAAGCGAGGCCGAAGGTCATTGAACTCACGCACTCACCATTTTGACCAACTTTGTTGTGTGGCTTACAGACCGCACAAACACACTGAGGGTTCTTTTCACAGTTCGAAACATAAATACTTTTATCTGGTAGCAGTCTTGTTAAGTTCACACTAAAGTTCACTGTTGTTATTGTTTATCACTACTTGTACACGACTGGCTTGTAGCTAACGTCATTACGTACTGTCATAGTATAATAATAATACTTCATTGCCATGGGTCACAGTCCAGCTGAGTCTGTCAGAGTCAGTAAAATTGCTATAAAATTTTGAAAGGTAGCACGAGTGAAATAAAGCTGTTTGTTGAATAGGCGCTTTTGGGAGATAAACTGTTTTTAAGTAGTATGAAGGTATAGGATAGGTGGGGCGGGTGCCGAAAAGAACCTGTAGGTTCCGATAGATTCTCTTCAGAGCTTGCCTTCAGTTGCTGCCGGTTATGAGGAAACGCTAGTCGGAACAAATTATGCTTAGTGCCTAAGGTTATCGGCGTAATTCAGAGCAATTAATAAGAATTGTATGCGGTCAGTCATAGTAGGTAAATCAATTTGTTTTGCACTGTGAAGAATAACATTGGAATCTCATATATAAATATTTGGAAATGGTAAGTGAAGGGTACCTACCTACTTGAAAACTCATTCTGATTGTTGTAAAGTGTAAATCTGTATCTATCTGTTATGTAATGGTTTCAAATTGCAGATTAACATTATCTCACATGGATGCCTCATTGCGATTATATTGATAGAAGGATGCAAAGCTTCTTCGTACGTAAGTGGTTTGAATATAATTAAGTTATTAGCTTATAAACGCTAGTTGTGGCTACGTTTATTTCTTAAGAAACCTACAAAAAATTAAAAAACAACTGATTTAAGTAGCTATACGCGTACCTGAAAGTGTGTCCAGAATATAGAAAAATGCAATGTGGAGACGAAGAATTTTGACCTGTTGTGGGAGTGGGACTTGACAGGCTCTTACTAATAATTGCCTAGCAAAATAATACTAGCAATGCAAAAGTTCGACTCTTTTATTTCTTCACACCCAAACTACTGGATGGGACTGAAACTTTACAAATTAACACAATCAATAAAAATATGATATTATTACAATAAATAGAGCTTGAGGTACAAACGGTGCATTTAAAGCATAATATTTCCAAACGACCTTTAGTAACAAAGAAAATTACAATTAAATAATAAATACAAATCAGAACTAGTATTTACAATTGAGCTAACTGCAGACTGTTGCAAACAATCTGCAGGTAGCTCAACCGATCCGTAGCAATTACATATAGCGTCTTGGGAACCCTTCCGCCAGTCGGAAGACGCTGTCTGCATTTCCCAACTGTATGGCAATGCTAAAGCGCTGCGGGAGATACTCATCAAGCGTCGCTTCGACCAGATATCTCAGATATTTATTTAGAAACCCGGAGAGCCTCGGTGCCCCACGTTCCATAGTTCCAAATAAATTAATACCTTCTGATCAAAGTGACTTTGGACGAGACTCGTTCAAGTCCGATCAAGGTGTTTGCCTACACTCAACAGTGGGTGTCAACGGGCTGAATGATGATGAGGAACAAATTGATAAACGATCAAAATTTCAGGTCGAGCCCCTTGTGCGGGTGGATCAAGGAATACTGCGAGGTTCAATTCAACACCTACCCGACGGTGTTGCATATTACAGCTTTAAAGGCATTCCTTGCTAGACCACCGGTCGGAGAGTTAAGGTTCCAAGTGAGTTGAACATTGAAATCTAGATAACCATTGTACTAAGTTCTTTAAATGTTATAATACCAAGCATCATTGAAGCACACTAAGATTTTTTGTGTTACAGGTAGATACACGAAAACACCAGTGTCATGTTTTAATCACCTATTATAAGACTGGTTAACTATTTCAGGCACCACAACCTCCATTGCGTTGGAATGGTGTTCGAGAAGCCATTTATCATGGACCAGTGTGTCCTCAGTACGATCCCAACACCAACCAAATTGTAAATGGAAGCGAAAACTGCCTCTTCATCAATGTATACACGAGATCTATCCAATTATACAACTATTTACCCGTAATGGTTTATATACATGGTGGAGGATTCTCGTCGGGATCAGGAAACCACGATTTTTACGGCCCTGAGCTTTTACTGCAACACGATGTTGTCATAGTCACCATGAACTATAGACTTGAGGTGCTCGGCTTTTTGTCTCTAGATATTCCAGAGGTCCCTGGCAACGCTGGCATGAAAGACCAGGTACTTGCACTCAGATGGATTAAGGAAAACATTGATATGTTTGGAGGTAACCCAGACAATATTTCAATATTCGGTGAAAGCGCTGGAGCGGTTGCTGTAACGCATCATATTATATCTCCTATGTCCAAGGGATTGTTTCACAAAGCAATAGCTCAAAGTGGCGTTTGCATTGATGACTCTGGAATTACTACTGACGCGAAAGACAGAGCTTTCAGAGTAGCTAAGATTTTGGGCAAAGAAACCACAGATACTCAAGAGTTGCTTACATTTTTGAGAAGTGTGCCAGCTAGTAAACTTGTTAACATGACATATGCAACGGAGACTGCAGATGAAAAACTCAGAGGTATCCCGATGCGATTCGGCCCCGTCGTCGAGAAAAAGTTTGATGGAATCGAAATCTTCATTTCTCAAGAACCAACAAAAGCCTTGGTAACGGGTAAACTGAATAAAGTTCCCATAATAATCGGATACAGTAGTGCCGAAGGGCTCATAATGCTTGCTGACCAATTGAAGAAAGCCGAGCGTTTCAATGCAAATTCTTCCTATTTAGTTCCTAGAGAAATTCTCCAAAACGTCTCAAATAGTAAAGTCGCGGAATTAGGAAAGAGGATATTGAAGTTCTACACAGGAAACAAAGGAATGGGAAATGATACAGTCCAAGGAATAGTCAACATGCGGACAGATATGCACTTTGCTTACAACACTCATAGATTCGCACACCTTTACAGTAACTTGAACGTTCCTGTGTACTTTTATAGATTTGATTATTCTACAGATTTAAATATTGTCAAGAATTTCTTGGGGTATAAGAATATGCCAGGAGCGTGCCATGCAGATGATCTCTTCTATTGGTTTCTTAACGGCCTCAACAAGAAAGTGTACTCTTCTGAAAAGAAACTTCAACAGATCGTATTCGATCTCACGAAGCTTTGGACATATTTTGCTAGAACCAGGTAGGTTTAATTCCTTATATTGTGTTGCTTTTATTATAAACTAGAGAAGTCATTTCAACTTTTGAATACTTGCTCGCGACTCGCACGCATGACAAAATGTAGCCTTTTTGTAATTCCAGATTTCATTAATTATAAATGATAAAGAAATTACAGCTACTTAAATAAATAGCAAAATTTCAGCACGTGATGCTGATATGCTCAGTAGTTTTGGCGTTTTCATCGGACAAAATGGCGAGACATTATCACAAACTCTCGCATTTATATAAATGTAGATGTAAGAAGCTACGAGCGAGTAAAATTACAATAAAATAATAGAAATAGATTATTACTTGTATTTAGAATTGAGACTATAGAGATAAATGCAGACTGTTGCAAACTATCTAAACGTAGCTCAACTGATCAAGCGTCCCTAAGATGCTGGCTGCATTGCCACGCTGTATGGCAATGCTGATGCGCTGCGGATCACGCATCATATAATTAGAGTTATTGTCCTGAGTCACCGTCGTTGGTGTTTTAAAATTTCCTTGAATTCTCATGAGTAAGGCGGTAAATAGGATGGAATTACCATAAACGTCAGCAAAAGTTTCCTGTCTTAGTTTCGGTACGTATTTGTTGTTGATAGGAGCCACATCGACAGACTCAATCTAGTAAGATTTTTAATAAGATTTTTAAATACCTTTGAAAACTGAAATAGCTTCTAGAGTTTTATTTCTACAATTATCATAATTAGGGTCGGCGAATATCTTGATTGAAGCAAATTATTAAGGGTAAAGTTCAGATTGTCGCCCCAGAGGGATACCTGCTCAAAAAAACTCGTTTCTGAAAATCGCAATCAAGTTTCTATATGACTGGAAAATAAGCTTAGTATTTACCCATCCAATAATTGATTGTAATTTTTAGGAGTAAGATTTTTTCAGCAGTGAGGCACGTATCACCACTGAATCGACTAGCCCTACAGTTATTTTTTTTCTTTTCAGCGATCCCAACAAAGAATATCCGAACAACAACCTTCAGGAGTCCAGTGTCGAGTGGAAGAAATACACAGCTTCAGGGCAAGAGTACCTAGCTCTGAACGAGGTGATGACTCCCTCGCACCGAGCAGACGCACACCGAATTAACATGTGGAATCAGATATATTGCGAAGCGGCATTACCGTGTATTCGTGACGAGTCGTCATTGCCATAAAACGACATTTTTTTTGATGTTATGTATAGTTTATTTTGTAAAGTTATTTTTCAAAAGATTTATAACTGTTCTTCAACGTACCCTTGTTCTTTATGTATATTATATTGTATCTATCTATAATCATAATATTTTTATATTTGTAATGATTATTAATACATTTATCTCGATGTTTTATTTTAAAACCTTTCCTAGTCTCTAGATCCTAAACCATAATTTAACAGTTAATGTCTTCTTTCTAGCTGCAGCTCGAAGTTGTTGACATATTTCAACATGATGTCAAACTTGACTCACAGGCTGCCTGCGCCGGGGCAGCTGTTTGTTTTTGGGGTCTGTATTCTGTAGTGGCGGATCATCGTGGATAGTGCTGTCTTCATTGACATCATTGCGTATTGGTAGCCTGGAAACATTATACAGGTACTTAGTAGATACTGTATATTTTTTTAGGGCAACCAACTTGACATAACACAAAGGAATTACAAACTGGGAAAGTAAATACTTAAAACGAGTGCTCTCTAAATTTGAGGCAGTCACAATAATGCGCAAACAACAAGGCAACCCGACGATTAAAATAGAGGGGTGATAGTTTTTAAAAAGAAGAACACAAACTGGTACGTGGTAAGAATCCCTCGCAGGTTAATCCGCATAAATTCATATAATTTTATATATCTATGCCTTAAATCAACCAATAACTTTATTTGCAGATGACAGTACAGTGACTATAAAATTATATATATATAAAAAATATATATAAAAAAAAACAAGGAAACCTATGAATCGGACATAAATGAATCAATTAACTCAATTATTTGCTGGCGTAATAATAATAATTTAAAAAAATTATTTAGACAAAACTAGTATAATACACTTCAACCAAAGACTGCATAATCCCTTAAACATTAAATTGATATTTCAAACTAATACTATTCAAGCAATTGACTCTACACGATTCCTAGGTTTACAAATTGACGAAAGGCTTAGCTGGAAAAAAGTTATAGAGATTCTAAGTAAAAGGGTTAGCAGCTTAGCTTATACTGTATATAAGCTCTTCCCAACTTTAACAGCTTATTATGGTACAGTAGAATCGGTGATTAGATACGGAAATATCTTCTACAATTCCACTGATAAAGAAATAATTTTCGAAATGCAAAAACGCTGCACATGCTACGTTTAGAATCCAACCTACAGACAGTTGTAAACCCCTGTTTAAAAATATAAGATAGTGACACTCACAAGCTTGTACATTCTGGAAATTGCGCTATTTGTTAGGATAAATCCCAATCTGTTTCCCCGAATGTGTGACATTGTAATTAGGAATAGAAGGGACAACAATAGATTACCAGATACGAATCAAAAACTACTATGTTGAGGAAGAGTGTAGGGTGCATGGCACCTGTAATCTATAATAAAATACCTAAGAGCTACAAAGACTTTAATGTCAACTTATTTACGACTAAATTTAAAAAACTTTTATGTGAAAAATGTTACTATAATATTGACGAATTTCTAAATGATGTAATCTAATTTTATGCTACGTACCTATACTAAATTCAAATCTAAAATTTCTTATTTTGTAAATATTGAGGGACTAAACTAGACGCGTTTCCTTTTGAAGTGGTAAATATTTTTAGTTTTAAATCGACCCGAATTTCTAAAAAACAAAACATAGACAACTGGGGGTACATTTAGTGTTAGTTTGATTGATTGAAAAACTGACGCTCTCCGGGTTTTCAAAAAATTATCTGAGCGTCTGGTCGAAACGACGCGTAACCCGAGAGTTGATGAGTATCTGGCGCGTCAGTTTTGCCATGCAACAGGCAGCCAGCGTCTTGGTTACGCTTCCGACTTGTATTGGTAAGGATCAGTTGAGGTACCTGTTGATTGTTTGCAATGGTCTGCATTTCTCTCAATTATTTCAACTTTATGTACTAAAAGCTGCTGCCCGCCGCTTCGCACGCGTTGTTTCTATGGAAACAGTTAAAGGTGATTTCTATCGCATGGGTACTGATATAAGGGATAAAAAGTGTATGTTTTATTCCAGGCCTAGAATTATCTGTATGCAAAATTTCAGCCCGATCCGTTCAGTAGTTTTGGCGTGAAGAAGTAACAAACATCCATCCATCTATACATCCATCCAAACTTTCGCATTTATAATATAAGTGTGATTTCTAATTGGTTTCCTTTATATGGTTGTAAATTGTCAATGTTAATTAAAGTTTGATCAACATCGGGTTGCGCTGGATCGCCCAGATGTTTATATATAGAATATTATTTATATAATGTATCTTTTAAAGGGCAATCTATACGCTTCTACAACAAAACTCCTGGTGAGTAAATAAATTTAAACAAATTGTCAGAACCTTGCTGTGCAAAAAGGCTTACTATTACTATAAAATAACAGATTATCTAGCTAGAGGATAAAAAAGCTTGGGACGGGGTTTGCTCCAACTCGAAAATTAACTTTTTGATTTTGACTAAAGTTATTTAAAGCGGAATATTTAGGTAGGTAGGTACCACGTTTTTTGTAATTCCTGTTTGTAGGTTGGTAGGTATACATTATAAGAGAACTTGCCCTTAAGGCACAGGAAATGTTAATTTGTAACATAATATACCTTACTTACTCGTTTTCAACAAAATATGCTAGACAAAATAAAAATACGCCAAAATTCTTGCTGGCAACCCTGGTTTGACAGACAGATACCCTCTCACCCTGTTCTTTCCCCTCAACGCCTTCTTTACGGTTCAGTGCGCAGTCGTTAAGCCTACTTCACAGAGCTCATAAAGATTTGATCGTCTAACTACTAAAAAATAATCTTTGAAATCAAATCTCATAAATCAGAGACGTTCAGTAACATTAGCGCCATCTATGCAATTGATTTCTTACTTTCCTTAGCTGGCAGGCATGCGTGGCCGTGCTACATAGTACTCTCAAAGTGGTACAAACGTGTTCTAATAGATGGCACTGTACTATTGTATGTTCTCTTGCATTATACTGCATTTTGCGGAGCTATTCTGCCAAAAAAAATTATGAGAAGAACACAAACTGCCAGCAACACTCGATTTATCAAAAGATACTGTACGGAGTACCGCACGATAGGTAAAGTCAATGAATTAGGTCATGTCTAGCTAAGCAGATTCACCAACTCAAACACATGTTTTTGCACCGATTTGCTTACCTAAGTATTATTGTGCAATTACTTACGAACATTAAATCAGTGTCGAACTAGCACTCGGGGGTTTGATTCGTACTTTATCCTTCCCTCTAACTATTTAACTAATAACTTAACTTATAACTGTAGGAACCCCTACAGTTTTTGGTCCTTCGAGCCGGAGCTAAGAAGGGATTTTCAAACTCTAGATAAATTCCAAAGACCTAGATACCTTGGAAACAGAAATTATGCAGTTATTGATTTTTGCGACGCATCAGAAAAAGCTTGTACTATTTACTTTGTAACTTCGAACTCTAAAGGCGAGTACACATCGACGATAGTGACAGCTAAAACAAAATTAGCGCCTTTGAAAAATTACCAATACTTACCTCGGACTGAACTTTCTGTGGTAATTCATGTATTATCCCTCATGAAGGAAGTCAAGGAGGCATTTTCGCGGAAGCATGCTGTACAGATTTATGCATGGAACGACTCAATGGTGTTATTTAGTTGGCTACATACAGACACCAACAGACGGATACGATTTGTAGCTAACAGGTTTCATTCTTTAATCAACATCATACCATCATCATCATGGCACCACGTTCGCTCTGAAGACAACGCAGCAGACTGCGATACAAGAAAACTGGCATCGCTACGTTTGTCAGAACATCCTTTGTGGTGGCAAGGACCGCAGGGACCGCAGTGGTTGACTACACGTTATAACAAAAACACTCAAAATAACACATACCAACCACTGGTCATAAAGGTCAAGAAACACAGTGTGAACACAGCCTTAGCCCTAACGTATAAAAATGATTTGTTAGTAAACAATTGTAGCTCTACACGGCACATGACAAAAATCTGCTGGCTATGGCGTTTCACAAAGCGGTTGCGAAATCTACAAACGCCTCAACATAAAAACTTATTCGCTACAAAGATGCATTACATTCTTAAACTAACGATGAAGACTGCGCAATCTATTAAGTTTCAAGACAAACAAGATTTACAAGTTAAGAAACTCGACAAACTAAACAAAATGAACCTGTTATCAGTTCTCATTCCTTACATCAACATGAAGAGGTCAATACAGAAACTGTCACCCTTACCTGTGAAGAACGAAGGTCTTCAGCAACAGATCAATGACGCACAATCTACAAAGGATGACATCACAACATCACTGGCCGGCTCGTCGACAAGCGGGCGACCAGTGCGCACAACACGGAGGCCTTCCAGAAGCCTATTTTTAATAATGCTTCTTTTAACCCTACTGACTCCAGGACAGAGCTCTTACAACATCTCGACATTCAGTGACGACAAGGATATCTACTTCGATAAGATGTACAACATGAACATCATACGAGATGACTGGAAACTAATTGTTTACTACAATATGAGTACCTACTGGACTGGACTAGACTACATGCAAGACTATGTCAACCAGTTGGAAGGTTACCTACATACTAAGGATACCGAACTACCACTACAGTACAAAAGCATAATTTATCAACTTCAACACGAGCTATCAGAGCTAAATCACTACAACCGGATTCTCACGAGCCAACCAACTCAACGGCCCAAAAGAGGATTGATCAACGGTGTGGGCTATTTAGCTAACTCTTTATTTGGAGTACTTGATGACAATTTTGCAAGGAAGTACGAAAAGGACATAACAAAGATTTCACAAAACGAAAAGCACCTGCAGCTTCTACTGAAAAATCAAACAAGCGTTATTGAAGCTCAGACAAACCTCATGCAGAGAAACGAAGTTATCATGAACAAACAGTTTGGAGTTATACAAGACTACCTACAGAACATTACACATTCATCAACTCGGCAACAAACTATAAACAACATGGAACTTCACATCTTATCAGCTTCAGTTTCGGCGGTGATCATCCTCTCTCACCTACGAAACATGCAAGAAAACATAATAAGCACCATAACTGACCTAACGCAAGGGCATATGGACACACATTTGTTGCCGCCAGAACAATTACAGGAACAAATGAATACAATAAACAATCACTTACCTTCCGACCTGACTTTACCTGCCGACAAGCAAGACGTCAAGGAGATTTACAAACTTATGAAGGTAAAGGGGCGAGTCTTCGGCTCTTACGTGATCATCGAAGCTAAAATACCTCTGGTTAACAAGGAATCATTTGAGCTGGACAGGATAATAAGCCTACCTCAACCGTCATATACTATGGAGTTTATAGCGCCTTACATCGCGTACAACCTACAAAAGGACCTGCTCATCACCTTTACTGAATCAGATATACAAAATTGTATCACTGTACGGACAAACCAACTACTCTGCCATATAGATAAACCTATTTATATGATACAAATTAAACAATCACTTTGTAGCTTGAAAATACAAAACATAACAATGTGTCACGCAAAGAAGGCAGCGTGCTACGAGCGATGGATCAAGTTACACAACAACAACAGCTGGCTATTCTCGTGCTGTGGAAAGTGCACAGTGCGCATATTCTGTACTGGTAGTGGCATGACGATTAAGTCACTGAAAGGAAATGGACTATTGGATATAGGTCAAGGCTGCACAATCAAGAGTGATACTATCACAATACTCGGACATAATAACTACCTGAGCCATATCACAGTCCAAGATGACAGCAAGTACATAAGACCGGAGATATCAATACTAAACACCCTCATCAACTCTTCTGGCATCGAGTTTTCACCTGAAACTCATGAGGATGAGTGGCGCCGTATAGATACACAAATCAACACAATCAAAGAACAAGAAAACGCGCCACTCACAGTACACGACATACATCAGTTCTCAGTACTCTACACAATACTCGGACTTAGCGTTGTTGTACTATGTATGTATCTATGGAGACGCTGGCGCAGGAACAAGGCTCACAATACGCCAACCAATAGCGCACCGGTGACTTCAACCACAAGGGCTGCAGCGGCGCGGGCGGCGCGGACGGTGCCGATGGCGCTGGCAGCGGCGGCGCCGGCGGTCATGGACCTCGAGCTCGACGACTTGACTCCGAGGGGCCGACCACGACTTCCATCGTTAAGATTGGACATTCCAGTGACAGTATAACAGTGTAGTGTAGTGCAGTGATGAAATATTTAAGAATTCATTATGTTCCTACCTACCTACTATTTAATTTACTTATTATCTACTTTTACATTTACATAATTTTTATCTACTTACATTGTTTACATAACTTTACTAGCTTACATGTTCTTTTTGCTTTACTTACTAACTTAGGTTCAAACACATTTGAACCATAGCATTAAGTTAACTTTAGTGATTTGACTGTTACCTTCTCGGCCGGCAGAATGTACGGAGTACCGCACGATAGGTAAAGTCAATGAATTAGGTCATGTCTAGCTAAGCAGATTCACCAACTCAAACACATGTTTTTGCACCGATTTGCTTATACTTAGGGTATTATTGTGCAATTACTTACGAACATTAAATCAGTGTCGAACTAGCACTCGGGGGTTTGATTCGTACTTTATCCTTCCCTCTAACTATTTAACTAATAACTTAACTTATAACTGTAGGAACCCCTACAGATACAAATTCACTTCCATTTATGAACTCAAAACAATCCAAATTATTTAAAACAACGGCATTCCACACAACATTTTGTTCCATCACTGCGTTTATTTTCTCACGTTTATTTTATTTTATTTTATTTTATCCACCTGCATTCTAACGCGTTAATTAGGGCGTTACGCAGATGAACCCAGGGTTTTAACGTGTTCATTTATTAACGGCATAACTAGTGTAGCCAAGGTGCATTCTTAACGCGTTAATGGACATTAACACTAACATCAACGCTAACGCAGATGAAGCAGTAACCTAAGACACTCACAATCTACGGTTCAACAGTGAAATAAGTCGAGAAAGTTTGTAGTTTCACAATTTCGTAAAAGTTCACGATAGTTAGGAGCGGGGATGTGTGTGGACTCCACGGTGAATGAATAAACTCCCAATTCAACCCCTAAAAGTTTGTACGCATGCGTGAAACTTTACAAAGAGGAGAAAGTTCAAAGATATACAGGGTGTAAGCGTAAACAGTCTTATCCTTGAAACCACGTATGTACACCTCTAAAATAAGACGATACAAGTTATTTTTAAAAATAAAAGTCAATTAGTTTCGATGGAATTTCATAATTCATTTCTCTGCTATCCTACGTGATTTCATGGACACCCTAGTGACCTTATCACGCCGCGCCGCCCGCTCTCGCCTGTAGCCGGCCGGTGGTGTAGGTATCGAATCGTAGGTACCTACAACTTGTGATAGAACTTTCCCTTCATACTTTTCCTGGCTTAGGACAGGCAAAAATAGCTACTCTAACACATTTGCCAGTAAGTAGGCTAAAGTAGGTAGGTACTTTTGGCGTATTTAAAAAGTTCATCATCAATCAAGTTTTATGTACAATTCAATTAAAATTTACAGCTTTAAGTACAGTTTGATTTACTCACATTAGGCATAAAATGTTTTCATGACTTGTGCATGACTAGGCACGGTGAACTGGCCGTAGGCACGTAGCCTTTGTGTAGCCGCTAGGATCGTTTGCCGGCTTGGCACACGTTGTTCTGGGAACCGCTCTGCGTACATCGTGCGAGCCAAGTTCATGTTGTCACCAGCGATGGCATAAAGTCGCACCATTTCAGTCCACTGTTCATTTGTGAACGACATCGTCACTTCTCTACTTAACACAATACGCGAACAAATCGGCACATCACAAATTAGCACGGAACGCGTCGTGACGTGCTCACTACCTAGCAGACGGGCCGCAACTGACGCGCGCCGCGCGAGCGGGCGGCGGCGCGTAGGTGCGAGCGGCATCTTTGTTCGAAACCGACAAAACGGGCGGCGGCGTAGGTATAAATGTAGGGTGAAATGCTTTTATGATGTATGAGGATATTTTTTTCAAAATTATGTTTAAAAAAAAGTTTAGTTTTTTCGTCGGTTTTGGACTCTGCTCATGATTCTGAACTTCTGGTTTCAAGGATAAGACTGTTTAGCCTTACACACTGTATAAGATACTAGTTTATGCCCGCGGCTTCGCACGCGTTGTTTCTATGGAAACGTTTAAAGGAGATTGCTATTCTATAGAATATTAAAAATTAATTAAAAAAACATTGTCCAGCGGACAAAATCGTGAATTTAAACAATTCCCAAATCCCCTTGAACACACACAAAAAATTTCATCAAAATCGGTCCAGTCGTTTGAGAGAAGTTCAGTGACATACACACTCACAGAAGAATTATACCTATATATAAAGATAATACCTTTAATGTGTACGTATACCTACATTAGTTTTTGTTATGATGAGTAAAAATACAGAAATACTAAGAAGTACTTACAGAGGTCATTGAGCAATTAAGAAAAATCTGCAAAATTTATGTAATTTATTATAATCTTTTAATATATAGCATAAACATAACATAATATGCAAAAAAATTAAGAATGAAGTAAAATGAACTATAAATATATATTTATAACTATAGTAGCTTCACAGGCTAAGTGCGGAATACATACTTATTAATTATACAATCAATTAAGTTTCAACAGTCATTTGATCCTTACAGATTACTCTTAGCAATACATGGTACGGCAGCTTCGCAATACATCTTGTTCCACAGTTCCATCCTGTCGAGATCCGCGCGGGAAGATGGCGTCATCACCTCGTTCAGATCCAGATACTCTCGACCTGATGAAGTGTATATATTCCATTTGACGCTGCTTCCTTCTGGAGTTGGGTTGCTGAAAAATTAATTATCTTAATTTAGGTCTGTATTTATTTAAAGAATATTTACCACTGCGACTGTTCATTTCATGATAATACATTCATGATAATATTGTGTATTTGCAAATGAATGGAAAATCATTGAGCCAGAATTAATGTTTCGAAAACTATTCTTGTGCTCAATGCGGAAAATAACAATTGAAAAGAAAAAACCGTTTACATTCTTTCTAATTCGCCTTAACCTGTAACTTTTGATGTCAATGTAGCTTAGATATTAAGCATATTATGTATGTAAAATTATCTGTGTAATGTTTGTAATTGTATTGAATGTACATATGTATAAAATTGATAAAACTTCCTGTATTATGTGCACAACAACTGTTTATTCACTTATATCCTTTGTTAGTAATAAGGTTGTCTTTTGTACGTTTTTTTATATTTTATTTAGATACCTATGTTATTTTATTAATTTTGTTATAAACAGTAAAGTGTTCGTTCATTGTTTTCGAGGTTAGTAAAGCGGTCGGCTGAGGTCAGCTACAAGTATCATCAAACACATAGAAAGCCGATCCGAAGAGCTGGAGCACGTTTGAGCACGTTCAACAGAATACTAAGTAAAAAAGAGATAGGTACCAACCCAATGGAAGACATCAACTATAATACTACTACACAAAAAGGTAGACAAAAACAAAATTTACAACTACAGACTAATTAGCAACATGTCAAATTTGAACAAACCATTCTCTAGGGTACTACTCAATAGAATAACTAAATGCCTTGGCAATGCACAACCAAGAGAACAGGCCTGATTCCGCAGCGACTTCTCTACGATAGACCACATACATTCAGACTTCAGTAAAACAACATAAGGAGAAATACAGTGAATATGCAAAACATATTACTTAGCTTTTGTTGATTATAACAAAACATTCGACTCACTGTTCCACAACTCCATCTATTATACAGCCCTAACCAACCAGGGGATTTAGAAAAAGTACATGCAAATGGTGCAACAGATTTACTGCAATAATACAGCGAGAGTTCAACTAGAGAAAAGAAGTGAAGTCTAAAATATTTTATTTATCAATGGTACAAAATTGACCCACTTGAGATTTGCCGGTGACCTGGTGCTTTTTGCTAAAAATGCAGAGACGATGGATCGTCTCTGCATTTTCAGCGAAAAGTCATGTTAATACAACTTACAGTGGAAAATGAAAAAGTGGGACTAACTATGAAAGTCTAAAACAAAAACCATGATTTGTCATGGTTTTTGTTTTAGACTTTCACTTTCTTCAAACTTGACGGTATGAAAACAAGTATCAAGGTAAAAAGCCAAACGATAGACTATGTAGATGAATGAATTTATCTGCGACAAATAATCTTATCCACGCTGCAAATGGCAAAGGAAATAAAGAAAAGAGTATCCAGTTGCTGGGCGAGGTACTGGTCACTGAAAGAGATACTGAAAAGTAAATCTATCTATACCTAGTTTAGACAAAATGTAGAGTATACAACGCATGCATATTACCAGTATTGACCTCTGGATGTCAATCTTGGGCCCTGACTCAAGCGAATATTCAGAGATTGAAAGTATGTTAACAAGGAATGGAAAGGAGTTTGATCAATGTCAGATTAAAGGACCGGAAAAGACAGACCAACATAAGAATGATCACCAAAGTAGCAGATGTAACAACCAAAATACGCAGGCTGAAATGGAGATGGACCGGCCATACCATGAGATCCACGAGAAGGATATGGTCCTACGAGACAACAGTCTGATACCCACGAGATGGGAAAGCAGCAGAGGCAGACCTAATAAGCGTTGGGAAGATGATTTGCCTAATGGATGGCGTATGGCATGCCTAAGTCGCGTGCAATGGCATACAATGGTGGAGGCATATGTATGTCAAAGGACAAACTGACTTACCTTTAATACAACCGGTGTCAAAAAATAAGTAAATATTATTATTTAGATTAAAACTATAATATAAAATTAGGATAACTTGAAAATCATCTGCTTCAAATGCGCGCCAAATAAGCGTACAACAAGGTGTTTCGTTCAGAAATTAGTAATGTCGGCTGTTGGTTTTCTTTCTTCTTGTTTCTTTATAAAAGCCAGAGAATAAAGTTTTTTTATTTGTATTTATTTATTTATTTTGTTGTCTTTTCGATTTCTTGGAAAATCTGTAAATTGTTTTCAGCAACGACTACCTTGACCTACCTCTGTGCCTTCTAAGAAATAGTATTTTGTTTTCTGTCGAATACAGGTCCAACAATTTATATCCATGACTTACCCAGATTTAGCAAAGTCAGCCCATAGCTTGGTGAGTTCAAATACGATCTTTTTCAGTTTCTTTTTAGAAAGATAAATATCCTTATTGACATCGCTGCAGAAGAGGTAGAACAGATCGTCCGCATGACAAGCTCCTGGCAAGTCTGTGGATCCTAGGAAAGTCTTGAGTATATTCAACTCAGTAGAGTAGTCAAATCTATACATATACACAGATGCATTAAGGCTATTGTACAAGTGCGCAAATCTGTGTGTATTGTAAGCAAAATGCACATCTGTATTCATGTTAATTATTCCTTGTGCCGTATCATTCCCCATACCCTTGTCTCCCGTGTAAAACTTAAGGATTCTATTACCAAATTCTTGCAATTGTCTTTCTGAAAGTTTTAGGAAAAGTTCTTTTGGTACTAGATAACTTGAGTTTTGGTTAAATTTATCGGCTATTTTTAATTGATCTTCAAGCATTGTAATTCCTTCGGCGGAATTGTAGCCTACCATTATAGGAACTTTGTTTACTTTTTGCGATAATAGTATATCGATCGGTTCTTGAGTTAAGAATGCGTCAGCATTGTCGAATTTCTCAGCATTGGGGACAAAATACATTGGGAGTCCACGCATCTTTTCATCCGCTGTTCTAGTTTTAAATGTCATATTGGTTAGACTAACCGCAGGCACACTTCTGAGATGCCTCAGCAATTCATTAGTATCTTTTGTTTCTACACCCAAAACTTTGCCAACTTCGAAAGCTCTTTCTGTTGTATTTTTGGTAAAGGCCCAGTCAAGAAGACAAACACCACTCTGTGCTATTACTTTATGGAACAGGCCTCTCGCCATGGGGGAGAGCATTAAGAACGTCACTGCGGCTGAACCGGCGCTTTCGCCAAAAATAGTCACATTATCTGGATCTCCTCCAAACTTCGCAATATTTTCTTTGACCCAACGCAAAGCTTGCACCTGATCCTTCATGCCTGCATTGCCGGGTACTTCCGGAGTATCGAGGGAAAGAAATCCTAGTACTTCCAATCTATAGTTTAGAGTTACTAGTATTACGTCATGCTGAATTAGAAAATCTGGGCCGTATATGTCGTTGTCTCCAGACCCTGATATGAACGCTCCGCCATGTATGTAAACCATAACTGGGATCTTGGCGTTGTGATCGAGGGATCTGGTGTAGACGTTAAGGAACAGACAGTCTTCGGACCCCTCTAGGATTTGGTCGGTGTCCCCGTCGTACTGAGTGCAGACGGGCCCATGTTCTAAGGCTTTTCGAACACCCGTCCATGGTGTTGGTGGTAGTGGTGCCTGGTAAATTGAGAATGAACTATAAAATGTCACATTTAAAGTATAGTTTGAAATTAACCACATCAAATTATAATTAAATTAATAATTATGCTGGACAAACCACGCAGCATCAAGCTAAGCAGAGCTTGTGTTATGGGTACAAGATGACTAATATACTTATCAGCTTAATAAAATACATTACATAGATATATATTATTATACATAGAAAATACCCAGATCACCCGGAACAAATATTTTCAGATTGTACAAACATTTGTCCCAAGGCGGGAATCGAAGCCGCAATCTCCTGCGTCGCAGGCGGACGTTGGCCTGCTGCTCCACATCAGTCGTCAAAAAAATGTTTTATAATATCTTTCATAGGTATACAGTGGAATGTGTCTTCACCACATCAGACATTCAAGTCGCTATAGTCACGAAGTCGTAGGCGAATTGCTGATGGCAGAATAGATGATCAAAATACACACGAAAAAAAGGTGCTGCTCTTCCTTTATTAGGTTCCCTCAGTCAACATTTATGACATATATCCATAGCCTGAGTTGGTCGGTCGATTCTTAAGCTTCGACCGCCGCGGCACGCAAAAAAGTTAGCAAACTTAATTTTAATATTGCGTTGTCTGTGTAGTACAATGTAAGTAGGTAATAATGTTGATTCGTTATATTTTTTTGCTTTGTCACAAATGGTTTGTCTATTATTTAGTACTAGCTGCTGCCTGCGGCTTCGCACGCTCATTTCCGGTAATAATAGTAGTCTATGTCCGTCCGCTGGATACCACCTCCCTCCCTTCCAAAATTCATTAAAATCCGTTCAGCCAATTAGGTGTGAAAAAGTAACAAACATAATTACTTCCGCTTTTTTATTATTAAGTATAGATATCTAGGTACTTACACGAAAGCGTAGCTCTCCCACGGGCGGCTGGGCATAAGGGATACCCTTGAAGCTGTAGTAAGGGCTGCCATCGATTGACTTTAACACGGAGCCTTGTAGTTGCCCTTGTTTAACTTTAACTAGGGGGTCATCCTGAAAAATAATAAATTTGAAATCTCTTCCAACAATTAAGCACCTTGAACTTTGCCATGGAATAATGCGTTCAAAACAAAGCTATACATTTAAGTAGCTATTGATCTCTAAAGACACAGTTCAAAGTAAACAGTGTAATATGACTTCCTTCAGACTCTGGCGCCGTTAGTCCCAAGGAAGTTCTAAAGTTTTTTTCGACTCCTACACCACTAGACTTCGTGGTGCTGTTGGTTCGGACATTCCCGTAATTCCCGGATGCGGGGATGTGAGTTTCAAATCACGTCGAAGTCGAAAAATGTTAGGAACTTATTTGATTTCATAGAATTACCCTGAGTGTGAGGACTCACGCACTATAATAACAAAAACCGGCACCTGGCACCTGGCAATACTAGAAAACCAGCGCTGCTCTGGCCCTTGTGCCATAGCAGCCCTTTTTGTGTTTAATTAAGTTTTATTTTATTAGTTCCATTGGGCGATGTTATCGCTAAGCGATAAAGCCGTCAAATAAATAATTAAAAAAAATTAGTTCTATGTAATTTCTCTGTCACAAATAAAGATCTTCTATTCTTCTATAAAAACCTTAAGCGGTGTAAAAAGCTTAGATTTTTAAATGCAGGATCATTCACACAGCATCATTAATGCCCAAGTTTGTGTTATGGTTACTACCTAGATGATCACCAATATTTTTATAATACTCGTATTAGATGTACATACGTATACAATCAGTGTATGTAAAATACTTAACTGCCACCAGGTTTTCCAATCCTAAAGCTATTTTACCATTAGAGAAATACTGAAATATATTTTACTACATGTTAGCAACCTGTAATCCGTATATAAAAATTGTATGCACTTAATCTTATAGTGTGGTAGGTTACTTAAATCTTACCATTTCTTGACAAAAACAGCTGACCAACACACCCGCAAGTAGAAGTTTAAAGGACGTTGAATAATCCCACTGCCAAAATAAAATAACCAAAATAAATGAACGATAACAATCGTATATTGGGTATAATGCTATGCCAATAATATGATTAAATTTTATCAATGTTATTTAGTTCATCACATACATACATCGTTTTTTTTAAGTTTAAGAGGCAAGTCCCTAAAAATTAACAAAATGCACTTTCAATTTTAAAAATATTAAATAACTCTCTTCATTGAATGACACTACAAAAAAGACACTATTATTATTATTAAAAATGAATTTATTATTATTATCTCGTTAAATACACAGAAGCAGAAGTCTAAAAACATTATTCTGTGTTTTGCCTAAATGTTTGTATATGATTGAAAGTTTCAACCCATTCCTTACCTACTGGAAACCATTTTCTTTATGCAGGCACCCTAGTAATATTATGTATATCTGTTTTTGTATTGCTTTGTTTTATGGTAACCCCTGAATGAATGTACCGTCTTTGTCTGTGTGAAGGTGGTGTTGTCATAAAAATAAACTATCTTCAAAATTACTTTTATAAAAATATATGAAATAAAAGGAAATGCATTGTACATATTATTTCAGGAAACGAGAAGAAAACAAAAACCTGTAAGATAATTTGTGCACAAGTGTCGTGCATAATATCCACCTCAATAGAGCAACTACGAATTAATATTAAAAAAACCGTTTACAAAGATAAAAAAGTAAATACACAAGAAAAACAAGTAAAATATATTTATGTAATTTTTTAAATCTGTATTTACCATTTTTACGGTTCCGTACCTCATAGGATGACTTTGTTGTTCGTCTGTCTGTCTGTCAACCCACTTTTATCAATATTAAAGGTATCATTATAAATAAAACTTATGAGTCAACGCAATCAAAAGCAACAGCCGATTATGTCCAAATATTTTGAAATTTCCAAGGGAATTAGGTACATGCACACAAAACCTATAGGGTACTTCCTATAGACCTATAATTATGAAAATTGGCAAGAAGCAAAGCCAAATAAAGGAAAAAATCTGAAAACAGTAAATTTGTAGTTTATTCACAATAAAAACTAGTAGTTCTACGAACAGTAGACGTCGCGAACACTAACTTTTTTCAACAATTTATTTATTTATTAATGCACTAAAGTAATTTAAAACGGGATATTTTGGTAGGTAGGTTCGGTAGGTATATTTTGAAAATAGTCGAAATGGTTACCCTTTCACCCTCTCTTACTTTTTGACGCGTTGTAAGAAAAATCCTATGGGTAGGTAGGTAGTGTATCTACACTTTTCCTACCTAAGTAGATACCCAGGTAGGTATACCCAAAAATCAGAAAAACCCTTATAAGTACCTAAATATTGGTTTACGCTAGTGTGGTGTGCATTGAATTTCTTTTGATTCTTGCCATGGACGAAAACCTATAGGGCACTTCCCGTAGACGTCGAATCATAAAATTTGGCAAAGTCTTATAGCACAAGTAAAGGAGAAAAATCTGAAAACCGAAAATTGTAGTTTACATTAAGATAAACATAATTTTAATACCAGAAATAACGATAAACTGTGCCCACAACTAGGCTACACAAAATTGATGTATGTTTTAAAGGTAAGTATACGATTCTACAACAAAAATTATCAGTAAATAAATTTAAAAAAATTGTCAAAACCTTTCAGTACAAAAAGGCTTACTATAAAATATCAGATTATCTAGAGGATAAAAAAGCTTGGGACGGGTTTTGCTCCAACTCGAAAAATAACAACAGGTTTCTTCGTCGCTTCTTAACTTTAGTCTACATACCGAAGCGACAGAAATCTAAAATATTACTATGTTTCCGAGTTTTATAATTTGACCTTTTCTTAGTATACATTTATTGTATATATGGAAAAAAAGAGTTTTTAATTTGATTTGATTTTTTGCGTGTTTTCTGTGACATTTATAAACATCACGCAACACGAATACACGAAACGCGTAACGTATGGGTATGTAACTTGTGCGAAGCGCCGAAAGTAGATTTATTCGTTTCTAGAGTGTCGACTATTACTGCGCGATGCGTCTGTGTGAGTAATATCAATGTGGGTGTTTTATCTTAAAGTTCCCACGCTCGCAGACCACGGTTTTAAATAAGGTTTTATCTGTGATATTTACCTTAAAGCCTTTTGATCAAAGGTCACTT
The DNA here is from genome assembly GCA_963564075.1 of Eupithecia subfuscata. Taxonomy (NCBI): domain Eukaryota; kingdom Metazoa; phylum Arthropoda; class Insecta; order Lepidoptera; family Geometridae; genus Eupithecia; species Eupithecia subfuscata. The sequence continues at coordinate 5,206,273 of OY751105.1, forward strand.
TGTCACCTTTGATCATTTTAGTGTAACATTTTTTTGGAATTCAGTCGTATCAGAATCAATGTAGATAAAGAAAAATTTCATTAAAAAAATCTGAGTAATTATCAGACATACATAATACCTACCTAACTTTAGTAGAACCCCTCTATTTCTGAGATGAGGTTGTGATCTCTCTTTATTTTTCTTGTAGGTACGGATAGCAAAAAGAAAAGAACATCAAAGAGAACTTTTACTTAAAATATCTTTATTCACAAAGAAAATAACAAAATACAGAAATAAATTAGAACTAGTATTAACAATTGAAACAATTGAGCTAAATGCAGACTGTTGCAAACAATCTACATGTGGCTCAACTGATCTATATCAATACCAGTCAGAAGCGTCAATCGGAACTGATTGCAAGAAATTATTTACTTTGATTAATTGGCAAGGTTAACCTTATAGAATGTCTTAATTCTAATTCTAAGTGGGGGAACTGAGATCTGCACTGACATCCATCTCGCCTGGGAGTGTATAGTGCATAGTATAGAAAGAGAATGTTTTAAAACCCTTTCCATTTATTTATTTTGAAATAAAAATAACAAGTGATCACAAATTATACGAATCAAAATCTAAAAAAGTGATGACATAACCTTAAAAATTCCGAAAGTCATGGAACTCATGCACTTACCATTTTCACCAACTTTGACGTGTGACTGGCAGACCGCACAAACACACCGAGGGTTCTCTTCACAGTTCGAAACAAAAATACCTACTTAAGGTAGCACTGGTAGCACTCTTGTTAAGTTTACATTGAAGTTCACTGTTGTTATTTTGTTTATCAAGGCGGCTTGCCAACGACTGGCTTGTAGCTAACGTCATCATTACGTACTGTCATAGTCAGGGCCGGATTTAAGGGAGATCATCCGGGGCTACGGCTCCGGGTCCTCTACAAAAGAGGGGCCCCCACAATAGACTTCCGAAAAAAATCTTTAAAATTCCGACTAGGTAATAATACTAGTAAACAACTTTTCGTTTTATATTTGCGCTCAAAATAAAAAATGAAAATTATAAAAATAGGCTTCTCACCACGATTGTAGAAAACTGTGTTGTGTATCAAAGCTTTCTCTCCTGGGCATTGAAAGTGATTTACTTCGGAATCTGGATTTCAGCTAATTTATCAACGACTTTTTAAGGAAAAAAGTCGGAAGGTTTCGTTCGTTAACGCTAAAATTTAATTTCAGATAATTCTTGTTGTCGATTATATTTATATTTATGTTTGTTTTATTCTTATAGAATATTCTTGGTTTCACATTAAACTTTTTATTAAAAACCTGAAAAAAAATGGATCATTTTATTTGGAACATAATTTGGGGCCTTTGTTGGCCCGGGGCCCCCAGACCTCTAAATCTGACCCTGGTTATGGTATAATAATATAATAGTCCAGTTAAGTCTGTCAGAGTCAGTAAAATTGCTATAAAATTTTGAAAGGTAGCACGAGTGAAATAAAGCTGTTTGTTGAATAGGCGCTTTCGGTAGATAAAACTGTATTTTTAACCCCCGATGCTTCAGGACAAATGTTTGTACGATCTGCAGACATTTGTCCAGGGCGTTCTGGATGTTTTCTATGTATAATAAAAAATATCTACATATGTATGTAGTGTATTGTATTAAGTATATCAGTTATCTAGTAAGTACCCATAACACAAGCTCTGCTTACCTTGGGGCTAGTTAATGCTGTGTGAATTGTCCAGCATTATTTATTTATTTATTTATTATTATTAAAAAGAGAGGGGTGTTATACGTTTAACGTGTCTGTCTGTGTATATGTGAATCTGTCTGGGGTATCGTAGCTCCCAAACGGATAAACCGATATTCATTTAGTTTTTGTTTGTGTCGTAAATTTTATCTCGAGTGTTCATAGCCATGTTTCATGAAAGTCTGTTCAGCCAATAAACATCGGAAAGATTTTAAATTTTTTTAAAAGGGCGGGTGTAGAAACGGTACCAATAGGTTCCAATAGGTTCTCTTCGGCGCGCCTTTTAGCAGTTTAGAGGAAATGCCAGTCGTAAAACACAATGCTTCGTGCAGAATAAAGAGCTATCTAACTTGAGGCTGCCCAAGGTTATCGGCGCAATCCAGAGCAATTTAACGTATTGTGTACGGTTAGTTATAATATGTAGACCAATTTGTTTTTTTACTGTGAAGTGGAACAATGGAATCACATATACCTACATTTTTGGAAATAGTAAGTCAAGGGTACCTACCTACTTTAAAACTCATTGTGATTGTTGTAAAGCCCCACGTTCCATAGTTCTAATAAATTATTACCGTCTTATAAAATTGACTTTGGACGAGACTCGTTCAAGTCCGATCAAGGTGTTTGCCTACACTCAACAGTGGGTGTCAACGGGCTGAATGATGATGATGAAGAAAATGATACTTACAAACATTTCAGGTCGAGCCCCTTGTGCGGGTGGATCAAGGAATACTGCGAGGTTCAATTCAACACCTACCCGACGGTGTTGCATATTACAGCTTTAGAGGCATTCCCTATGCTAGACCACCGGTCGGAGAGTTGAGGTTTCAAGTGGGTATTTTACATTGAAATCTAACTTCGCAGATCGTCATCCCACCTGGCCGGAGGGCGTCCTACACTACGTTTGCCGAGTCGTGGTCTCCACTCAAGAACTCGTTTACCCCAGCGGTTGTCGGTTCTTCGCGAGATATGGCCGGCCCACTGCCACTTCAGCTTGCTAATTCTTTGAGCTATGTCGATAACTTTGGTTCTCTGTCGGATGTATTCGTTACGAATTCTACCCTTCAAAGAGACTCCGAGCATAGCTCTTTCCATAGCTCGCTGAGCGACTTTGAACTGGTGGACCAGCCCTACCGTGAGTGTCCACGTCTCAGCTCCGTAGGTCATGACGGGTAGGACGCACTGATTGAAGACTTTCGTTTTCAAGCATTGCGGTATGGATGACGAGAAGACTCGACGTAGTTTCCCAAACGCTGCCCAGCCTAGCTGGATCCTCCTCTTGGCCTCCTTCTCAAAATTATTTTTACCTAACTGCAGAATTTGCCCAAGGTAAGTATACTCGGAAACAATTTCGAGAAGGTGGCGATGTACGACGACCGGTCCCGGATCAATGAGGCCATTGATCATGACTTTGGTTTTATCTAAATTCATGCCGAGACCGATGCGTCGCGAGGCTGAGGCTAGGCCGTCCAGCATCTAGTTTAGCTCCTCTAGCGACTCCGCCATTAAAACTATGTCATCAGCGAATCGCAGGTGTGAGATGTAGCCGGCGTTTATGTTAATGCCCTTACCTTTCCAGTCCAGCGTCTTGAACATATCTTCCAACGCGCTCGTGAACAGTTTCGGGGATATAACATCCCCCTGTCTCACTCCTCTGCGCAGTTGGATGGGTTTAGACTGCTGGCCCTGTACTTGGACACTCATGGTGGCGGCCTCGTAGAGACATCTCAGCTCTATCTATTCAATTGTACATCAGCTATTTGCTAGTAATCTTGGCAATTGGTCTGCACGACACAGGGAATCCTTAGGGACCCCCTAAGATGCTGGCTTCATTGCCACGCTGTATGGCAATGCTGATGCGCTGCGGATCACGCATCATATAATTAGAGTTGTTGTCCTGAGTCATTGTCGTTCGTGTTTTAAAATTTCCTTAAATTTTCATGAATAAGGCGGTAAATAGGGTGGAATTATCATTAACGTAAAAGTTTCCTGCCTTAGTTTTGGTACCTAATTGTTTAAAATACATGTGAAGTTTGTTGATAGGATCCACACTGACAGACTCGATCTAGTAAGTTTTTTTAAAAAGATTTTAGTAGCTTCTAGAGTTTTATTTCTCCAGAGCGTACAATCATCATAGGGTCGGCGAATATCTTGATTCTAGTCCAGAGCACATATTATCTTAATGCCTTGATTAACCTTTGAAGCAAATTATTAAGGGTAAAGTCCAGATTGTCGCCCTAGGGATACCTGCCACACTTCCAAGAAACTAGCTTCTGAAAATCACAATGAAATTTTTATATGACTAAAAAATAAGCTTAATATTTTCAAAAGTAAGATTTTTCAGCAGTGGGGCACGCATGTATGAACACTGAATCGACTAGCCCTACCGTTATTTTTTTCTTTTCAGCGATCCCAACAAAGAATATCCGAACAATAACCTTCAGGAGTCCAGTGTCGAGTGGAAAAGATACACAGCTTCAGGGCAAGAGTACCTAGCTCTGAACGAGGTGATGACTCCCTCGCACTGAGCAGACGCACACCGAATTAACATGTGGAATCAGATATATTGCGAAGCGGCATTACCGTGTATTCGTGACGAGTCGTCATTAGTGACGGAACCGTGGTCCCACTGCGATGTCCCACTGGTGGGATAGAAGTTTTTCGTGGTCCCACCAAACAAACACTTGACCGTCCACATCCTCCTACCCCCGCGAACGGGGGGGGGGGTGTGGCGACTCTGTGACTGGAAAGTATGTTTAAGTGTGTATATATAATAATTGCACCCAGAGCCATATGTTGAACCGTCAAGTGTGTGTTTGGTGGGACCACGAGGGACATCGCAGTGGGACCACGGTTCCAGAGTGTCATCATTGTCAAAAACAAAGAGATGGTGGCGCCTCATGCTAGAATGGATTGTAAATCACACTAATATTATAAATGCGAAAGATTGGATGGCTGGATGTTTGTTACCTCTCTTCACGCCAAAACTACTGAACGGATCAGGCAAAATTTGAGCCTGGCATACAGGTAAGTCTAACCCTGGAATCAAACATAGGCTACTTTTTATCCCATAAATCAGGTCCCATGGGATAGAAATAATCTCAAAATGTTTCCATAGAAACAACGCGTGCGAAGCCGCGGGCAGAAGCCAGCAGAATATAATATCAGCAAAAATTATATTATGATTCTAATCTGATTTAGAAGATTTAGGTAGTTTTTTTAAAAGTCACTTTAAAATAGATTTTTTTACTAGTCATCAACGTACCCTTTTTCTTAATGTATACTATAGTGTATCTATCTATAACATACATTACAATACAATACAAATATTCTTTATACTACACCTGCTCGGAAAGTTGGCTATTCCTTTTCCATTTATAGAATAGAAAGTATATCTTTGCAGGCCTATAGGAAACCGGGAGGAAAAACTCTATGGAATTTCATTTCTCACGTCTTTTAGCGGGAGGAAAAAGTGTATGGAAATCCATTTCTAACGTGTTATTTTTTTTAAATTTCCTAAAACATCGGCCGGTAGCTATGGTTATTTTCGTTCGGTCAAACGACAAAAAAGTTTTTACTCCAAGTCCATTAGGGCTCCTCCGATTTCCGAACAATATTTTGAAAAAAGAACCCAAAGGCTGGCGCGGTCAATGAGGTTTTACCAACATCATTGGGCGCGATTTCAATTAAAATTTAATTCTGCTTTTTATTTTCCTCGAAGGTGTAGTATAAAGCACTATTTATCACTCGGCAGAAAGTGCGATTCCTACCGACACACTGCAAAAAAATGCACTATTATTGCACACCAAGATAGAAAAAAAACAGAAAAGAAAAAATAAACACAAAAACATAGTTCATCTTAATATTCTTACATTTTTAATGATTGTCAATACATTTATCTCGATGTTTTATTTTAAAACCTGTCCTAGTCTTTTAGATCCTAAACCATAATTTAACAGTCAATGTCTTGCTTCTAGCTGCAGCTCGAACTTGTTGACATGTTTCAACATGATGTCAAACTTGACTCGGAGGCTGCCTGCGCCGGGGCAGCTGTTTGTTTTTGGGGTCTGTATTCTGTAGTGGCGGATCATCGTGGATAGTGCTGTCTTCATTGACATCATTGCGTATTGGTAGCCTGGAAACATGGTATAGGTACTTAGTTGAAACCTTGAAACTGTGTTTATTTTTTTAGGGCAACCAACTAGAGATAATACAAAGGAATTACAAACTGGAAAAATAAATACTTAAAACTAGTGCTCTCTGAATTTGACGCAGCCACAATATGCGCAAACAACAAGGCAACCCAACGATGAAAAAGAGGAGTGTTAGATTAAAAAACAAGAACACAATCTAGGTTCGTGGTAAGAATCCCTCACAGGGTAACCCGCTAACATTCATATCATTTTACTAACTGAATAGTCTAAAAATCATAAAGTCATAAATTAAGTTGGTGTTTTTCGATAAAACGGGATTCAACTAGACGAGTTTCCTTTTTAAGTGGTCAATTTTATTTAGATAATAATCAACTCAAACTTCTAAAAAGCTGAACATAGACAGCTGGGGGTTTATTTAGTGTTCGTTTGATTCATTGTAAGACCGACGCTTTCCAGGTTTAAAAAATAATCTGAGAGTCTGGTCTAAGCGACGCGTGACCCAAGAGCTGGTGAGTATCTGGCGCAGCGCATCAGCTTTGCCATACAACAGGGCAATGCAGCCAGCGTCATGGTTACGCTTCCGACTTGTATTGATATGGATCAGTTGAGCTACCCGTAGATTGCGTGCAACAGTCTGCAGTTCGCTCAATTATTCCGATTGTAGGTACTATTCTTAATTTGTTTCTTTTATATGATTGTAATTTTCTTCGTTAATTAAAGTTTGAATCGTTAAGAACGGAATATCCGGAAACGAAAAAATAAGTTGATAAGGAAAGCCAGTGGTCCTCACCAAGACATGCTCTAGGTCCATGACTGAACGCCATAAACGCTGCCGGATGCTTCAGTGGTTCGAGGAACCTCTCAGGTCTGAACTCCATGGCGTCTTCTCCCCAGTACAGCGGGTTGCGCTGGATCGCCCAGATGTTGATCAGGAGGCCACAGTCTGTAGGTAGAGTGAGGCCTGATGCTGTAAGGGAAAAATAATAAATGTAATAAGACTTGTTGAAGGAAAATATATATTGTAAGTGGACACAAAGAGAGGAACAAAGAAGTCAAGATATTGATATGTTGAATAAAATTTAAGGTAGAGTTAGGCTTCTACAATGTCTCACCTGGATTTTGTTTGAAATAAAATTAATTGGATTCTATTTTATTATACCCGACTAATAATAGAAACGAAATCTGTACACTTAAAACAATTGCCTACCAAAAACTTTTTCCTGTGACTTTATGTCAACAAAAGAAAAGAAACGTTTTTAGCTATTCCATAAATTTGAGGGAGATTTATGGTAGTAATCTATTTTTAACACTTTATTTTACATCCGCATCCATTCAATGCAACATCCGAAAGATTTAATAGGTACTAGGAACGACCATTATTAGTCGTTGAACTCCTCCTTTTAGGAAAGGAACACATATGTATGTACGTCCACTGCTGGACATACCTCCCCCAAGCCCCCGTGGGCTTGGCTATAATCAGCACGCTTGGCAGGCGGATTGGTCATCGCGATCAAGGTGTTTAACGCATTCACTGCTTTAAAGTATTCACTGCCCAGCCTCGGCGCAGTGACCCGCAGGGGCTACCGGGGGCTGGGAGAGATCATCTGCGTCTTGGGTCAAGAAAGTGTTAAACCCACAGACGGAAGCTGCAATACTTCCTTTTGCCAAGTTCTCCCGGTCGCTTCTTACAACATTTACGAGCTGATTCAATAAACTACAGCTACTTAGTGATGCAAAAAAAACTTACGCAAAGTGACATCTTTAGTGACTTTCCGCACAATGACTGGCACTGACGGATACAGCCTCAGGGTCTCTCTGATCACTGCATCCAGGTAAGTCAGTCGAGGCAAGTCTTCAAACGTAACGGGCCTTTTCGAGTTTCCGAATATTCCTTGAATTCTATAAAAGATCATCACTATTATTGTCACTGAATCGTTTGCTAGCGAATTTATGTAGGTACTGCTGGGTTTAGACATCTTGAAGTTATTCGTTAAATATTTCAGCATCTACAAATCACCAAAAATATGCACAAGTACTAATAATTTTCATGTGCGTTAATTTGAGTTTTTTGGTCCAAAAGGAAACTTCCTCACAAGGAGTGAGTGACTTTGTTAATTTTGATGATTTTTAACAAGAATACGCACTCAAGCGATTATTATATTAATAATAGCTTGAGAAATCAAGCTGAAGCGACTATATTATTTGAAAAAGAAAGGAGACAGATTATTTTACCCATAGACAGATTACATATCATTCTAGCACAATGATTTTCCCCCTCAGCTGGGCGAAGGGCTTCTTTCGCTTCTGAAATCTTCTTCTGATCTGAGCCCTGACTTTGTTTTAACGATTATCGGGAGGTTGACATCGAGACATCCCATTTTTGTATGGGATTTGCTTAGTTTCTTGTTCGGACGCGCTGTTCCAAGTCCCATAAAACTTTTTGTAATAATTGAGTCACGGTGACCGTTCGATTCTATTGCCGACACTCTGTTCCTATAAAACATATTTAACGCAACCTCACTCTTGATAAACCTTCTCCTGCACCTTAGGATGCATGGCTAGCATCAGAGACGTGAACGAGGTGCCAACTGCCGTGGTGTCTGTGGCAGCCAGCACCAGGACTAGGGTCTCCTCCTGCAGTTCCAAGTCAGAATACCCTGATTCACCTCCTGTAGATTCTATGAGTAATTCTAGAAACGTTTTTAGATTTGCATGTGTACCTGTAAAAGATGAAAATGGAAGATTTCACTCATTTGCAAAATTAAAAAAATAGATAGGTAATAAGTAATACAACACCCCCATTGTGCAATTGTATTATAGGTCCTAACAATTTTGCTGTAACGTAAGTAAGCGACTAACATAGAACTGCTCTGTAATATTAATAGTTCAAAATTATTCTCGCAAAAACTTTACCAGGAGTCGAAACAAGAGACATTCCCAGTTAAGAAATGCAATCGAAGCGGTCTCCCTTGTTTTTGTGTACAGAGAAAGTAATACGAGACGTTTTAAATTTTGGCATGTTCAAAGTGTGCTCGTACCTTTAACTTAGCTTGGGTACCAACAAGCTTCGTGGCAGCCACGAAAGCGTGGTTTTATGAAAATTAAAACTCACATTGTTCAGACTCAGCTTTGTCTGCCCAAGTTTTCTTTTCTTCTTCAAGCTCATGTCGCTTACCCTTGATAATCTGCGTAAAAAAACAATTTATATTTTTATTAATATAATAATGCAATGTTATGGATATATCAGTATATAAGTTATCTCGTCGTCACTAACCTTATCAATAAACGTGCAGATCGTAGCTTTATGCTTCGAATGCTCTTTGTAGTCCGAAGTCATCTTGAAGACGTTGTCATTGTAGACCCACGGCTTACAGTATCTGGATCCGTCGATCTTGAGGATGTTGTCGAAGGCGGTGAGAAACGGCTGCGTTGGCTGAAATTGTGTCTTCACTTGGACTCCCAAAGTAGACTCTATAAACAAAAAACCGGTGATGCCTCTCACTCTTTGTAGGTAAATTGAAGGGAAGAGGAAATCAATAATACCCTATTTTGTATATTTTGATTATCCTTCAAATATTATAAAGCCTAAAGTTTGTGAAATCTGAATTTTTGTGACGTAGGATCTCCAAAACTACTGAACAGTTCAAGATGAAATTTGGCGGACGTTTAGAACAAAGTCCAACTTAAATAATACTTATTATACCGAAACTACGCGTACGAAGCCGCGGGCAGAAGCTAGTACTTAATTACTATAAAAGCTATTTATGGTATAAAATTTGTTTTTATGTTGTCTAAGTGCTTATTTTGTAAACCAAAGTTATTGAAATCTGAAATCTAAATGTCAATATCATCAAGTCAGGCATCAGTAAATATAAAAGGATTTGTAAACTAAAACTGAACGTTAATAAATGAATAACAGTGGCAATCCAAACTGCATCATGTAGCTCCAGTCAGCAACTTGTGTAATGGATAATATTTAAGATTAGGTTTAAGGGTTGATTGAGAAGTTATTTTTCTTTGTTAAATAATAACAATGAAAAAATGAAATAAACAATGAAATATTAATAACAATGGAAAAATAAATTCTTTATTCACAAAGAAAATTACGATTAGATATTAGAAATAAATTAGAACTAGTATTTACAATTGAAACAATTGAGCTAACAAAAAAAAAAAAATAACAGAGTAAAAAAAATACTTACAATTAATTAATTAGGTTTAATATATTATTTTACAAACAATGAATTACATTGAAGTTATTATAGTTATTAGACTAACATTATTACAAATAGACAAATAGACCATACAAATATTTGTCCCGTGTCAGGAATCAAACCCGCAATTCTCAGCATCTCAGGTGGACTTTCGACCGGCTGTGCCACAAAGGTTGTAATATTAATATTTACTATGATAATATTTCTGGGTTTCCAAGAAAAAATAGTTCAAGCAATAAGAAAATGGCCTTTGTCTATGATAAAGGTTAATTGTTTGAATTAGCCATTGAGTCGGTATTTAGCTATTTCTTGGTACCTGTCGTAGGTTAATTATACCTACTTAGGTTATAATTGCCTTTATATAATAAAGTAAAAACACAATACATTTTATAAACTCTCAGTTGATAATATTTAATGACCTTAATTTGTCTTGACTATTACTACAAGAAACCATTTAATACACAGGGATATAAAAATAGTGTTTAAATTTGTTTATTAGCTTCAGCGCGCGACTTTGCACCCATATTTAAAAACCTTTTCGGACAATGTCTCTTTTCTAAATTAAAAGGTAACAGACAGGATGACAGACCTCGTTGTTTTCGCTTTTTAACCAACTTCAAAAAAGGAGGCGGTTCTATGTTCGATTGTATGTATGTATTTTTTAACTTTTTTATGCATGTTGATTTCTCCGTCTATATTATGTCTCCGATTATGATGATTAATACGCTTTCGTATAGAAAATGATCCCGAGATGATCCCATATTTTTACGTTTCCGTACCTCAAAAGGAAAAAAGGAACCCTAATAGGATAATTTTGTTGTCCGTCTGTCAACGCTCTTTACTTTTAAAGTGAATTTATGGTATTTCCACCAAGGAATGAAAATACCAAATATGTACCAGTTTGTATGCTAGATGGTACCCCATTGAAACAGGTCTCTAATTTTAAGTATCTAGGCCATATAATTAGTGATAATCTTAGTGACGAAATGGATATAGAGAGGGAGCGAAGGGCGCTGGCTGTGAGAGCTAATATGTTGGTTCGAAGGTTCTCTCGTTGCTCAGAAGAGGTCAAAATTAGTCTATTCAAATCGTACTGTCAAACCTTCTACACGAGTAGCCTTTGGATATCATATACTCAAAAAGCAGTGAACGCCCTTCGCGTCCAGCACAACAATGCGTTTAGGATGTTGCTAAAGCTCCCGCGGTTCTGCAGCGCCTCCGGCATGTTCGCCGAGGCGCGCACCGACGGCTTCCACGCCTGCATGCGGAAGAAAACCGCCTCACTGCTGCGCAGGTGGCGCGCGAGCTCTAACAGCATCCTGAGCTCATTGTCCGATAAATGGGACAGTCCAATGTTAAGGCACTGTATTCGAACAATGCTGCGTTAGCATTCGAACTGCAGGGTCAAACTTTCTGGACTGATCCCTTTTATATCATACCTACCTATAATGCCCTGTGCCTACTAACATAGTATAAGTTTGTACTAATTATGATATGGATCTCTGTGTCTGAAATAAAAACATTTTATTTTTTTTATTTTTTATTTTATTTACTCGGGAACGAGTGAAACTAACATCAAATACTCAACTTTTCGAAGTTGAGTATTTGATGTTAATTTCAACTTCTCACATTTTGGAGCCTCGATTGAATTAAAACTCTAAGTCAACGCAATAAAAGTTACAGTCGTTTATCTCCGAATAATATGAAATTGCCAAGGGAATCAAATGCAGACAAAATCAATAGGGTACTTCCCGTTGACCTTGAACCACAAAATTTGGCAAAAAGCAAGGTCTTAAACGGATTCAATAATTAAAAAATTCAATTATTCGCGCACCGAGGATTCAGATACGGAACCTTCGGTGCGCGAGTCTAACTCGCACTTGACGTTTTATTTTTCGCAGCCATCTCATTTCATTATTCACAAGGAACAAGTATTTGTCCCGCTAAACTTAAAAAACAGTGTAAGTATCTAAATATTAAGTGATTTGAGACTTCGGATTTGATTGTTTTGAAAATACTAATAACCGACTAGTTATTAGTATTTTCAAAACAATCAAATTATAAATATTAGAAAAGATCGATTTTCAGCCATGATCGATCAGCTATTCTAATATTTATATCTGAAAATCATTCCTACAGCATTGCCCGCTGTAGGAATATTTTAGCTCAAGACAGCGAAAAAAATATACTACCGAGTAAGTTTCCGACGCTATTTGGTTGCTTTCAAATTGTTTTTATAGTATAAACGAGTGCTTAAATTTTGAATTTTAAGAGCAGTAATTAATAATTAATTTTATTATAATACCTAATAATGCAGTTAGCTCAATCGTAAATACTAGTTCTAATTTATTTCTATTATTTGATCGTAATTTCCTTTGTGAATAAAGATATTTACCTAATAATGACATATTTAATATTTGCACACCTGGTTGCGGGTCGAATATAGTCATCATAGCTTTAAGATCTTGGCATGTAATTATTATATTCTGCAAATAAACGATTGATTCTGATTCTGATCCGGAAACTCACCACAAGCGGAATCCATTGAGTAAGTAGCAATATACTTCCAAATAGAGAAGGTGCCTTTCCCCGCCTGGGCCCTCAGCTGGTCGACCAACACAGAGCTCTGCCGAATGAAGACCTGCGCAAACTGCATCAGGTTTTTCGGACTGAAGGTCGGAGCTAGGACTTTGCGGCGTGGACGCCAGATAGAGACTGAAATCGAAACAAAGATGAATTGAGCATTGTGGGAGATAATACCCATAATCCCCATGCTGGGCATGCGGGTTGGGGATCGCTGTTCGGTGGTAGAATTGTTCTGCAGGGGGCGCTGCTGCCCGCCCCCGGTGATATCCCTTAGTCGCCTCTTACGACACCCGCGGGAAGAGTTGGAGTGGTACAAATTCTAACCACACAGCTGATTGGTTCATTTGTTCATCAGCACACAACCACACAGCTGAAGGTTTAGTACTATTTCCGAAATACGCATTGGTGTGTTTTCTTTCAAAATCATCTATTTTTTATTAATCATTAAGCCCTAAGCCATTTTTTTCCTAATGTTTGTAAGTTTTGAGCACTCTGCATAACCGTAGCGGATCGCTAGATAATCTCAGAAGAGGGAACCTAATATAATAAAATATATAAATTAATTTTTGTGTTCTCCAAGAAAACAATGTGTTGTGTGGATTTATGGATTCATACAACACAAAGTAATCTTTATTAAGCTCACGTACACGTATCAATAAAAAGGTATAAAACTTAATTCCCAGTAAGCAATAAAAGGAGCCATTTGATTCCATAATTAAAATTATTTAATGATCTAGAGATAAATTTGAAAATTGATATTGCTGCATTGTATGAATCTTTACAATTTGTTGCGTACATTTTACTCATAGATGAAAAATCTTAGAATATAATAAAGTAGCCGCAATAAAACTCCAATCGGGAATCGAAACCTCCTGTGTCGCAGGCGGACAATCGCTTGCCGCGCAACATCGGTTGTCATTGATGTAGATCTGGATCTTTATTATATTCTAAGATTTTTCATCTATGAGTAAAATGTACGCAACAAATTGTAAAGACCTAACTGGAATAAACAGAAGACAGAAAAATCGTCATCTGTGCTGGAATTATATTATGAACTTCTTTTTACCCCTTTATCAATTCTCATGGTACCAATAATAAATTACATTTTTGATAACGAATCTGTAGTGCGTGTGTCTTTGTGTAGGCTACTTTTTTATCCAGAAAAGAATGCTTGCAAAGTCGCGGACTTTAATGTGCGTAATTTTTATTTTATTTTGTTTGACTAATAGAGACTAAGGTTTTTGTTATTATAGTGCGTAAGCCTCGCATTCTGGATAAATTCTAATTTCTAAGAAATCAAATAATATCGCAAAATTTTTCGACTTCGACGGGACTTGAATTCTTATTATTTGATTTCTTAGAAATTAGAAATTATCCAGAGTGCGAGGCTTACGCACTATAATAACAAAAACTTTAGATTTAGAGCAACGCGACACCTCTCGTCAAAACTAAACGTAACTTTAGTCTTTGAACAGGATTGGATAAACTTCAATGTTTCCCCTGTAGGTGGAGCTAACGGCGCTTGAGTCCGTAGAAAAGTCGCAAAGATTTTCGACTTCCACGTCACTTGACTTCGTGGTGTAGTTGGTTATCACATTCCCGTACTGACGCGGGTTCAAGTCCCGTCGAAGTCGAAAATTTTTGCGATATTATTTGATTTAATAGAGACTACTCGAGCTACGTACCAGGTGCGAATATACTCCCGTTTCCCAGAAGCAGCCTTGAGCAATTGACGACATCGTCTTTTTCTAGGCATGCCTTGAGCACAATCTCTGCAATCGCTGGGTCACTTATATCTGCCAACAATGATAAGTCTATTTCATCTATAATGTTTACTCAAGTAACGCGTACCTACTACTTAACGTATTGTGAATTTTACGCGGGTGAAGCCGAATGGGCACAAGCGGCGTATTCACAATTTTATGGGTTTAATTTTTTTGAAATAATAGTAGTCCTGCAATGATTCTGATTTAATTTTATGTTATACATTAGGGCCAATTCGAATTTCTTTGGGTCAAACATTGGAATTGCCAAAGAGGATTTGCTTTTTTGATTCTCCAATTACTTTTAGATATTAAGAGAGTTTGAAAGAATAATTTGGTCTAATTTGTTTAATTTCGAATCTATGTATTATTTAATTTTAATAATAGTTCATAAGAAATGTAGATAATAAATAAATAAATAAATGAAAATAAAATAAATAATGCTGGACAATCCACACGGCATCATCTAGCCCCAAGCTAAGCAGAGCTTGTGTTATGGGTACTCATACTCATACTCATAAATTTATTCGCCGTAGGAGCACAAGGCACTCTTGGTTAAGTCAATAGATAACTAAAAATACAAATTATATAATTATAGTAAGTAGGTAACACAAAACAAAGAAATTAATATCTATAGGTATCTGCTGTAAATAGGCATTGTCAATAATCAAACTAAACAGAATTTTTTTAAAAATTAATTACTAGAGCTGCTGTAAAGGGGCATTGTCAAAATTATTATTCTAGATAACTGATATACATAATATAATACATTACATAAATAGTTTTTTTTTATTATATATAGAAACGATCAGATTTGTAGATCGTACAAATATTTGTCCCAAGGCGGGAATCGAACCCGCAACCTCCTGCGCCGCAGGCGGACCTTCGCTCGCCGCGCCACCGAGGTCGTCGATAATGCTACAATGCTCCAAGCGAATTGGGGCCAAGGAGACCCCGAGTGAGCAGTTGTTGTGTAATTTTCTGCGCTAGGGTTAATATTAATACTGACGTAGAACTTACTCACGTATAGCCGACTGCCCTGCCACATAGTTAGCAGGCCTCCTGTCTCGTAGGCCTCCGTGCCAAGCTTTTTGAAAACCTTCATGCGGTCTGAAACAGGAATTATACATGTTCAAACTGAGCACCCTGTCTATCAAAAAAGTTTAAGTATTAAAAAAGTAGTAGCTTCTGCCCTCAGAATTTCTCGAGCTTTTCTGAAAAAAAAGTAGCTTTATCCTATATACCGTCTACCTCCCTGCCAAATTAAGATCTGTTTAGGCGTGAAACAGTAACAGACGGACAGACGTAATAACTTTCGTTTTTTATTAATAAATTATTATGAGTTTTGCTTGAATATTTTGGCTCTATCACCGCAACCACACTGTTATTTTTTTACAAAATGGCCACGCACGATAAAATTTAGGTTTATTTATTATTATAGAGACACTCAACAAATAAAAAATGACCCATATAAAGCGTCAGGTTTCTGAGATATTCACATATGAATTTTTTTTATTAGATTGCACTAATAAATTGTGAATATCTCAGAAAACTGATGCTTTAGAAAAATTATGTTATAGAAAATATTTTGTAATTATTATTTGACTCTGACACTCTTTATTATTAGATTAGGTAGGTATTTTGATAAAATATGAGGTTTAAAAATTCTCATTACAGTCCTTCATAATTTGACATTGTGATACCTTTTTTTGGTCTACGCGCTCTCATTTGTTTTTGTTTTAAAGAAATTTATTCGCATCGCTCACTCAAGTAGGAGAGAGACGGATGTCGAGCGCTCTCGCTTGCACTTCAAGCCCTACATGGAACGCCTCAGAGCGAGGTAACGCCGCATGACGAGGTAACGCCGCATGACGTCATGTTTTTTCGTGCGTGCAGCCGACTCTATCGAATTATAGACGTTGTCACGTCAAAAAGTTATTCTGAAGTAGGTATAAATTGAGTCAAGCGAGGACCGAGTCAGGTTTTTTTTATAGTTTTCTGTTGATCACTTGTTAACATTATAATTGGTGCATCGATTTTCATCAAACAGCTCACTTTATGTGATCCAAACATCGAAAAAAACAACAAATCAAAATTGGTTCAAGTGTTTGGAAGCTACGATGAGTTAAAACTATGAGTTAAAACAAGTGCGGATCTTTTTGGTGGACCAAAAAGATCCGCACGTCGCCGTTGTTGACGGTCACGCGACTTAATGCCTATTTTTTTCGAATTATTGTGATAAAAATAATAACAACCGTAATTTTTTGACGTGACAACGTCTTATAATTCGATAGAGCCGGCTGCACGCACGAAATGACTTCATGCGGCGTTACCTCGCTCTGAGGCGTTCCATGTAAGGCTTGAAGTGCAAGCGAGAGCGCTCGACATCCGTCTCTCTCCTACTTGAGTGAGCGATGCGTCTGCGTGGACAGCTGCTATATCTATATCTATAGATCGAGTATCAAATGCTACCATTCCATCAGTATTTTCTTAAGACGTTGTCACGTTCAACTATCGTCAGTAAACCGACTTTACAGACAACCAATTTTTTTATCAAATATTTTGTTTCTGCCTAACTACGTATCATAATTAATAATAATAATAAGAAACTCTAATCTATCCGATCTATTGTTAACAAGCCTATTGACAGTTGCTTTGCTTGACATTTTGTATATACATAGGTACATTTTGAAAAGCTGGTGCGATCCCCTTTTGTTTTTCGTATACTGGAGGCCTTGATTTGTGACGTCAGCAAAACGGAAGAGCTTTTAAACATTTATCTATACTGGAACGCAATGTATGAATTTAGAGGAGTGTTAGGAGAGAGGAAGACCAAATAAAAGATGGAAAGAATGTGTCAAAGATGACATGGGTATAAGAGTGGAGTCTAGAAGGTGATAAATAATAGATTCAGGCGTTACTTTGCGGAAATCCATTGTATAATATCCATTGTATAATATATATTATATTAATCTAGAAGTTTTGTGAGTTCAAAAATGACTGCCGATAGACAAGAGTAGTGATAAAAACATGTTGTGCCCACGAGTGGGAAAGGGGCAAGAATAATAAGAGTAGATACAACATTGACTTACCTTCATCGTCGCCTATAAACAGGTACGAGTTACCAATAAAAGGCAGGTTCCAGTATTTGTTCTTCTGCTGGTTCCACAGTTTGTACATCCCCCTTTTGTTCCATCTTGAGATAAGAGTCCAAATGACGAGAAAGAACACCAACAGTGACAGAAGCATTGCTTCCAACTTTACATGTATAACTTTGTATTGTTTTTGTAACACTTTGTTTGTAACCTGTAGAAAAGAAACAGCTGCTTTGTTATTTTTAACACCGTGTCCTATTTAATTTCAGTTTTCTTGGATAAAACCTGTACCTACAACATAAAGGATCGGAATGTTTGTCACGATAAAGTGCATTTTGCGATCATTTTATTTCAATGTCGTGAATGAGCTACTGATGCCTACTTATTTTATTGTCAATTAGTAATTTTAAGGATTAATTGATTACTTTGTATTGTTGAGATTCGAACAAAGTGAATCCATTTGGTGTCAAAGGTGACTCGTGAAAATGTATAAGTTAACTTGGAGAATAAATACCAGAAACAGGTACTGCAAAAAGAAAAAATATTTAAAATTGTAGAATGCAAACCTTTTTAATACAACAGTTTTTTAAAATATTTCGTTTGTAAAATAGGAATCTATGCTTTCGGTATCATAAACAATTAGTAACAAGATATTTCTCAGGTATCGCCAAATCTTATAAAGACTTGTACTCAATTGCCTTCTCTCATATGTAGATGAAAACAAATATAAGTGAGGTCACAATATTTTATAAGTACCTACCTACGTGTACCTAAGTAGGGACTTGAATAATGTATACGGAGTCAGTAATACTTTTTAGAGTGACCATCTATAAAATAGATCCTTAAATACGGTCAATATATTTTTAGGTAAAAGTTAAGATGTTCTTGAACTTGGAGATGGAAGAAAAATTTTTTTTTTCATAAAAATTTTTATCTGTAAAACAAGGCAGTGCCTCGAAGTGTGTTAATTTTCATCTATCATTAAGCTAATCAAGTCTCTACTATTTCTAATTATTTATTAAAATAATAGGTTTACGCTATAGGTTGGTGCTTGCCAACGAACCGTGTTCCCTGCGTTCATAATTTACATACAAATATTTGCTCCTTACATTAAATAAATAAAAATTACTGGATAATCCCACAGCGCCTAATTATTCAGAGCTTCTGTTATGGGTACTAGGTAACTTATGGTATGCTTACTTAATACAATAAGAGTTTTTATTATATATAGAAAGCACCCAGACTCGAAACAAATATTTGCAAATTGTACGAACATTTGCCCCAACACCCTGCGTCGCAGACAGGTCTTCGCCGCTGCGCCACTAAGGTCGTCGATTAAAAACGTTTAAGACTCGCTTTGCAGCTCAAGTGGTCTTAAAAGAGACCGAGGTTGAGATGTAAACCAATAAATATGAAATGAAAAACAAACAGATGACCAAAATGAAATCGGCAAAAAATTAAGCAACTTTAAGTAAATCTTAAATCGATTGGATGATGTCATTATGTCGTATAACAAAGTATTTGAAAAAGTTCAACTACTTTGACAAAACAAAAAACACAACCCTACAAGCTTTTTTGTAGAAAGTACGAGTATTTTAATGTAGGTAATTTTTATAATTTGTAAGTAGGTACTGTTAGGTACTTCCCATGTATAAGTACCTATAGTTTACAACTTGACTCATATAAGTGTTTATTTTGTAAGCCTGAAAAAATAAACGTTATTCTACGGAATAACTCAGATGGTAAAAACAAACGTCACCTAGACGGCCTAAGGAAGGTTTGGCTTCTACGCAAAATATTCAAGATAGAAAATTCTCAAAGGGATTTTTTAAATTAGGTTTCCCTATACACCGAATTGAGAAAAAAAATGCCTTTATCAGACGCAGAAAAATAAATAGAACCGTTTTTTAATAATGCATACTTTCGCAGAATTAGTAACATTTGTATTTGTACTTTTTTAATGCTGGACAATACGCACAGCATCGTCGAGCCCCAAGCTAAGCAGACTTTAAGACCCGTATTAAGAAAGCTTGCTTTATTGCTATTTTTACGGCATACTTACACGTCACTCATCATCATTATCATCATATGATAAACCCTTCATAATTCGTATTATGAAGGGTCGTTCCCAAGAACCCCAACATGGCTGGTACCAATTTCTTCGGCAGCTTCTCTACTTTAAGCTTTTGGATAATATGCTTTAAAGTACGTGAAGGCACTAAAGTCAAAGTTCCCAACTTTGACTACTCCAAAATTCGTGGTTGTAGGCGCTACTGTCGCCTTTTGTATCTTACAGAGTTTATCAAATTACCTATTTACTTTCCGTTATAAAACGGTTCGAATTGGTAGGTTCTTGTCTGTTTCGATATTTCTCACCATATTAACATTTTTGTTATTTAAATAAATAAAACGTCAAGTGCGAGTCGGATTCGCGCACTAAGGGTTCCGTTTAGTTGTAAGACCTTGTTTCTTGCCAAATATTATGATTCTAGGTCAAGAGGTAGGTACCTTGTATATTTTGGTCGTGGGAGAGAATCAAACATTACTATTTTTTTAATAAAAAACTACAAATTTACGGCTTTCAGATTTTTATCGTTATTTGTGCTATATGAGCTTGCTTCTTACCAAATTTTATGATTCTAGGTAAACGGGAAGTACCCTATAGATTTGGTCTATAGCAAGAATTATAAGTTTTTTTTTTGGTAAATTAACTACAAATGTACGGTTTTTGGATTTTTTCCTTTACTTGTGATATAATACTACATCGACGGGAAGTAGCCAAAAGTAATTATAGGGTACAGGGGAAAAAGGATCATTGTCAACTTTTCAGTAAAAGGAACTAACAATGCCATCTAGTGCAAAATAATTATTTTTTTTGATATATTATAGAAAAACGCTTAAAAAGATCAGAGCGCACAAAAAAAGATTGTATGGTTGCATCACAGAAAGATCAATGTCACCCTTGTTGCAGAAAAATGATCATTGTCTAATGGACGTTGATCTTTATGTCGTTTTGATACTTAGCTGTCTAACTAGCTATCAGTGTCAGTCATTCAATTCATACTGTTTTCTTTCGCGGTAAGGTTTATATAGCAGGAAATTATAATATTTTTATTACACATACCTGGAATATAATAATTAAATTGAGTTAGTAGAACTGAAATCCATAAATACAAAATTTTTAAAAAGATCAATATCAATTGACTATGATCATTATTAGAAGTAATATTTTGCAAACATTCTTTATTTTTTTAATTACTTAAAATGAAGAAATAATAAAGAGTTCAAAACCCAATTATAATTTGAGCTATGAAACATAGCGTTAAGTGCTACTGTATTAAATATTTTATTAAATAAGGATACAAAGTAAATACAGTTTTTTCTTTTATCTCACAATGAATCACATTTGACAATTACCCTTTTCCCCCTGTACCCTTCAATTGTTTTGGTGAATAAATTAAAAAATTATATTCTTTGGATTTTTCCCTTTACTTGTGCTATAAGAGACCTTGCTGCTCACCAAATTTCACGATTCTAGGTCTACGGAAAGTACCCTATTGGTTTTGGTCCATAGCGAGCATTAAAAGTATTTTTTTCCTTTTTGTGAATTAAGTACAAATTCATGTTTTTCGGATTTTTCCCTTTACTTGTGCTATAAGATTTTGCTTAGAAGTTTTATTTATATCGCGGCTTCAAGAGGTTACGGACTTGAGTATTTGACGTTAATTTAAACTCGATACGTCCACGCGTTCCTGAGAAAAGAGGATCGACAGACGAACAGACAGACAGACAACAAAGTGATCCTATAGGGGTTCCTTTTTTTCTTTTGAGGTACGGAACCCTAAAAATAAGCTTATAACAAACCAAATTGGTCTTGATAAGCCATTACGGTTAGCATTCTAAATTATTGAAATGATTTGTAAAACATCAAAACAAGGTTTTGCCTTAATTGCACGGTTTTTTTTCTGAATCCATTTTGAAAAAATGTGCCAAATTTAAAATACTCCCTAATTCGGCATTAGAAACTTTTTATTGAAACAAAGAGCTTTCATTACAGCATGCAATAAACAAGTTGGATAAATACGAGTATGCTATGGAGGGAAGGATGCGGGTTCAAGTCTGAATCGAAAAGTTTTTGGAAAATTATTTGATATCTTAGAGTATGCTATGCACCGTCTCGTCTCTTTCAGTGATTTCATGGTCTTCCTTATATATGCAATGCCTTTGAGACAGATTTGATCCACACGATTGACTGCATCGATTGGCGTCATAAAAATACAAGGTATTATTGACGTGACAACGTCTTATAAATTGGTTTGCCGGGTGACACTTCAAGAAACTGCGTTACGCGTTACGCTCCGCTCACGTTATGCAGACATAAAAAGTGAAAGGAACTCAAAGTCGTTGTCACGTAAAACTTTCGCCCGTATACCGACTTTACAGGCAACCAATTTTTTTTTGTGATACTTTACATATTAATAGAACCTAATACGGGTTCGAATGCCAGGTAAGGCAGACGAAAACAAAACACTGCTTACAATAACGCAACCTAACCACCTGTGACTGTGCTAGACTGTTGGAGATTGTCCTTCCCTGACGAGCGTTACTGTAATGAAAAATAATAATTCATTTATTTCAGACTATAGAAAAGTTACAAATCTAATTTAACTTTTTTTTTCATCCAAGAAAAAGCCTTTATTCACAAAGAAAATTATACTAGTATTTACAATTAAAACAATTGAACTAACTGCAGACTGTTGCAAACAGTCTACAGTTAGCTCAACTGATCTTATATAACGTTTTTGTCATTATAGTGCGTAAGCCTCGCACTCTGGATAATTTCTAAGAAATCAAATAATATCGCAAAAATTTTCGACTTCGACGGGACTTGAACCCGCGTCCGCGTCCGTCGTGATCTTATATAACTAATCGTACATACATCACACTAATATTATAAATGCGAAAGTTTGGATGGATGGATGGATGGATGTTTGTTACCTCTTCACGCCAAAACTACTGAACGGATCGGGCTGAACATTTGCATACAGGTAATTCTAATCCTGGAATCAAACATAGGCTACTTTTTATCCCATAAATCAGTTCCCATGGGATATAAATCACTTTTAAACGTGTCTATAGAAACAACGCGTGCGAAGCCGCGGGCATAAACTAGTAAAATATAAAAACTTAATTAATAACACATTATTTGTGATTACGGCGTCGACGACGTGTAGATGACGCAATCAGGGTGTCAGCTGACGAGGGTGCACGGCGGTGTCTCCTTGCAGGCGGCCAGAGATCCTTCGAAGCTTGACACCCTTCGGCCAAACCACAGAAATATCTCGATATGTTTCTGTGGCCAAAACTCTGTGCTTAAGCAGGTCGAGAGGTGTTGAGTTGGAACTCTCATCTGAGATGAATTGAAGCTCATTTATGGCGAGAGTCCAGCTTCTCGAGGCGCATCGAGAGACCAGTCTTCATTTTTAGGTACTCCTCCACAGCCTTGGTCTCCACACCCATAGTGGACGCGTGAGACGTGTGGCACTCATGCCACCTGGGCGTCCTACACCACATTTATCGATTCGAGTTCTCCACCCTAGCAATTGTTTATCCCAACGGTTATCCCATGGTATAACCTATTTATGGGTCAAATAATAAAGGTCAAATCAGATGTAGGTTCAAATTATTTTTTATTCGTTATGATAATGCAGGCGGCTGCAGGGCAAGAAAATTGTGTGTGCGTACAGTTCCATTCATTTAGATAAGATGTTATAGTAAAACGTGCCTAGGTTTATAATAGGATAAGGTCAGGTGCTGCCCAGGTCTGGGTCATGTACAGTAATCATTATGACTACCCATGGTTTTATGTAGGTACTAAATTGAGACATTATATCTACACAAGAACAATTGAATCTGTTCCCTGTCCAAAACCAGACGCCTTTGTTCTAACAGCTTAATTATTATATTTGTTTCATTCGGAAAGAATAGATTCTTTTTCATTCTTGCTCCCAGTGGGAAAATGCGGAAGAAGTTGTGATAGCAAATTTTTAATTTAACTTTTCAAATCAACCTTTGTGAAAAAGTGAAGAAAAACTTATTATTCACAGAATACAGCTGAATTTTAAATCCTTTTTTAAAGTAGGTTAAGTCAATACAAGTTTACGTACGTAACCCTTTTTTCAGAGCAGTGTGGATAAAGAAGACTTATTCATGAAAATAAAGTATAAATAATAAATTGTAAAAAATTGTTTTGATCAACTCGCGATGAAAGCGATTCCATTTTAAAGCTCGCAAAAACACTCAAAAACACGTGTGATGCCGCGGGCAGAAACTACACGTTTCTGCCCGCGGCATCACACGTGTTTTTTTTCGGGTTAAAAAAAAGCTTATACGTTAATCCAGATCTCTACAGTACTACTAATACACATCTTTGCAAAATTTTAGCCCGATCCGTTTAGTAGTTTCGGCGTGAAGAAGTAACAAACATAGTTATACATCCAAACTTTCGCATATACATACATAATGTACGTATTTCTTGCTAGAAAAACCCCAATAACAACTATTGGTCGTATCGGTCTGCCGTCCCATCGGATTATGAGAGTGAAGGGATAGAGAGTGCGCCTGTGTTTGCGCACACACTTACACACTATAATATGTCCTGCGCATCTTGCTAGTCTCGATGATACAGGCCGCCGTGGTCGAAATTCGGCTAGGAGGACATCATCATCATAATTAAGTATTCGTGTGATAGTGTGAAAGTGTGATTAAAGTGATTATAATCCGCGCGCGTTCAAAATTTAATAAAACCATTTAGAACTGATACAAGCGCAGAAATGTGAAGTAATATTTATTTTATTTACTTTTCAAAGTTCGGTCTCACGTCAGTGATTCCGCGCGGATATAGTACGTTTCAAAAGGCATTCAATAAAATTTCCGTTATATCACCAGATTTAATGATGATATCTCTACTCCTGGTTGCGTGTTTGGTTGCCTGGTACCTGGTTGTGAAGTGGAGAAACCGACGCATGACCAGGCTGGCAGAACAACTGAAGAGTTCCATTATAATAAAATAAATAAATAAATAAAAAGATTTTATTTCAGACAATGTAGTCCATAGATTCACGAGATACAAAGACGAGAAAAAATAAAATAAAACAACAATCAGACACGACAAATATGAGAGAGGAACCAGCTGAGCTGAGGATAATCAATGCGGGAAGTATTTTCCTTCATTGATCACCCTCCCCACAAAGTACTTCTAGAGTGGAGAAGATAGTCCCTCTGCCACAGTCCCTAGGATGCTGTTGCGACTGTCCCGTATTCTGCGCATCAGGGATGCAGTTTTTTTGCGCACGATGGCATGAAAACCATCAGTGTGGTACTGCGCAAACATTTCCGATGCGCTGCAGAATCGGGGCAGTCGCAGCATCATCCCAAAAATATTATTATATTGGACTCGTAGGGCGTCCATCGATCTTTTGGTGTGCCGGACCCACAGACTTCCCGTGTAAAAGCTCTGACAGTATGCTTTAAAAAGCGTGACTTTAACTTCTTCAGTACAACGGGAAAATCTGCGAGCCAGCATGTTACCTCTGACCGATAGAGCCCTACGCTCCCTTTCAATATCTTCATCATCTTTAAGGTCGTCGGCAACTATGTGTCCCAGATATTTAAACTTGGACACGCGATTGATGTCCAGGCCATTTAGAGTAATTTTAAGTTTATTATCGGGACATTTACCGGCGGCCTTAAAGACCATGTACTCAGATTTGTTGGCATTGTATATGAGCCCATGCTGAGCAGCATAGGCTTCACATACTTTTAAAAGCTCTCTTATTCCACCTACCGTCGGGCTCAACAGCACCATATCATCGGCATAACTGATATTATTTATGCTGACACCATTCATGCGGCAGCCGATACGTATACTGCTGAGCCCGCCGATAAGTTCGTCCACATATAAATTGAAGAGCTTGGGAGACGTCAGCCCCCCCTGCCTCACCCCGCTCTCCAGCCTATATGCTTCCGATAGAGAGCCAGCCCATTTTACAACATTAACTTGGTTATCGTACCAATGCTTGAATATTCTTAGGACTTCAACCGGTAGACCCCTGTTCCTCAACTTTCTCCACAGCACATCATATGACACAAGGTCAAACGCTTTAGAAAGGTCAAGGAAACAGGCGTATACCGGCGTCCTGCGGTCTGTATAATACTGGATGGTGTTCTTGAGGCTTATGATTGCGCTTTCGGTCGATAGTCCAGGCCGAAACCCAAACTGAGCGTCATGAAAATTTAAATATTTATCTAAATAAGCATCAAGGACACCATCCAGCATTTTAGCAATAATGGTAGCCAAAGAAATAGGTCTATAGTTTTTCAAATCCGAGACATCCCCAGTTCTGTTTTTCACAATGGGCACCACTATTGTTTTCATCAACTCTAGTGGTAGGTGAGAATGACTAATGCACATTGTGAAAAACATAGCCAGAACATTTGGAAGGTGCACTCCCGCGTGCTTTAGATGTTCAACACTGAGCCCATCGTGGCCGGGAGACTTTCCACCACTCATCTTACTCAGGACCTTTCTCACCTGTCCTGCAGTAAAACGAGCAAGTGGCCCGTCTACCCCGTCCATGGACTCAGTATTGATCGACATAGCAGAAGGACCAAGCGGGGATCGCACCTTAAAATGCTCCCGAAACATGTTCGAGATGTCTGCGGCGTCACTAACTCCACCTACACTCACCGGGCGGCCAGGCCTGACCTCCTGTTTATTTGTTTCCTTCCAAAATCTACTGAAATCTTTAGCTGATCTGTGCTTAGCGAGAATATCCATTTTAATTTGATCCTGGTTTTTCTGGCACCAATTTAGACGACTTTTGAAGATTTTGCGGGACTCTTGCATTTTAGTATATGTTACTCCAGAAGATGGTCGATTACTTAGTACCCACATTTTAAAGTCAAGCCTGGCCTCACGATGAGCTTCACTGACATGCTCATTCCAGCCACATAGATGCCGAGTCTTTTTGGATTTTTTCGGCGGACCACTCGTGCTTACAGCCGCGCTACTTAAAATATGTACAATATTTTTATACATGTTGTCCAGCAGTAACTTATGTTCTATCGAACCACATGAACCGTGACCGCACCCGATAAACTCCATGGGAAAAACAATATCACGTAGTCCTTTATGGCATAATTCTAGGTACTTACTTGTTTGAGTATTACTTCTCTCCCCCCATATTACTGAGCTGCGGGTAAGGTCACGGGTCATTAGCTTAGGTCTCACTATATTTAAGTTACATTTCATTGAAAGAGGTAAGTGATCCGAGATAAAAACATCCTCAATGACACCCACCTCAACAACGGTTTGCCAGGCCGACAGTGACACAACACAGTGATCTAGCCACCGCCTACATCCATGGGACTCACTGATAAAAGTGTAGGTATGTGACTGTAGACCTAGCTTTTCTATATCAGCGCAGATCCAAGACTGATCGAGACTGAAGTTACATAATTCCTTAAAAAACGATTCATGAGGATGAGCGTTAAAATCGCCTAATATAAATATACTTTCAGTATATGCACTGTCCACAACTGCACTTATTTCCCCCAGTACCTCGGAGAAAATTGACAAATTTTCCGGTGAATCAGTAGGCATATACACAGAGAAAACAACTATAGAACGCCCGTTACTCGTGGCTCGGATAGCTACTAGACGGGTGCTACTACAATCTAGAATACTAACACTATCGAATATTCCCTTCCTCCATAGAATGGCCACTCCTCCATACGGCATGATAAACCTGCCTTTCTTCGGACAAGCCTACGTCCTCATTGGAAATTCAGAAAGTAAGTCAATCTCTACGTAATCAATAGTAATCATTTTTAGACGAAGCCCGAACAGCTTGGCACAGTTCTTGCCACGATGCTGCTTCCCCAAAATCACTTTGGTCCCAACGGCAATATGATGGGCCTCTGTGTGAGTTGACACGGAATTATTTGTTACAAACGTGCTCCAGCTCTGTGGATCGTGCCCGCCTCCTGGCCGTTTCTAAATGGGAGTTAGGACATTGGTTGCAAGCATTTTCCTCATATAACACTGGTACATTCCGTAACTTTCCTTAATGCAACATGTCTTCGGTTGGATGCAAGATGTTGCGCGCCTCATCAATGCCAGTGCGGTACTACTGTCGAACAGCTTCGTCATCACGGATTATCGTGAACTAGGGCCGCTGGTCGGATATCTCGCCACCCAGCCTTAACCACATCATCCGGCGGGCCTTTGCCTAACGTACCAGATATTCTCGAACCGAATCATAATGGTCTGTTGCGTGACGATGGTAAAAGGCCCGACCCGACGGTATACCGTTATCCGGTATTTCGACTGCCGGTATTCCGTAATAGAGTCGTATGACACTAGTCCCATGGGAGCTGAAAGGCCGATTGTGTGGGACGCTACATGCGTCGACACACTTGCGCCTTCCCATGTTCCGAGGATATCCGTGAGGGCGGGTGCAGTGGCAGATTTGGCCCAAAATCTCAAGAGGCTCAAATATTTATGCAGGTCTCGACAAAGCCTACACATTTGCTCCCCTTGGAGTCGAGACCCTAGCTAGGTCCATAGGGTACCGAGGCTCTTCGATAAGCTCAATTGTTTCAACTGTAAATACTAGTTCTAGTCTATTTCTTTTATTTTCTTTATCAATAGTTAATTGTTCAACAGGTGGGCAAAACGATTTTTTGTTGAATGTGCTGATATTAAATCCCGAGCTAGCGAAGCAGTCTAGAACAGAATCACGAGCGAAGCCAGTGGCTCTAAAGTAGAATGCTGAGTAGCGAGGGATCTTAAAGGCATGAAACGAAAAATATTTGCCCTCGTGTTAAACATACACTAGTGTTAAACATACTTTTCAACACGAACTAGCAAGAAAATATTTTGTTATCTAGAAAAGAAGTCGTGTCAGAAACTCATTTTGTTCAACAACCATACAGGGTAAAAATGCTACAAACCTCTTTCAAACCATGAACGAAAGAATTTTTGTTTCTATAAAGGGTGGTTTGTTCTCAATTCACATAACTTTTTTCAAAAAGTTGAATAATATTTTTTATTCCACATGTGAGCATAACCCGATTTTGGTCATTGTTTTTGAGCAGCAGAAAGTTACCGTTTTCGAGTGAATGTGGTGAAAAATATATAGAACTTAAATATGTATCGAATAATTATCAAAACTACCGCGGGTGTACCTACTTACAACTTATATAAATTCATTTTCACGGAAAATTATTCTATTTTTCAGTTTTATTTCAAGGGCCTTGGCCCAAGGACTTTGCTCTCTTATAATTTTTTTAACTCAAAATACTCATTTGGCTTACTTTCCAGATAAAATGAAAGGACTGCAGCGGTTGTCCAGAGATGCAATGGAATGTGGGGGCACAGTGGCTCATTGGTATTCAAAAAAACTCTTTATAAGTGAGCAATTTGAATTTTTAATGTTATTTTTAGGGTTTCGTACCTCAAAAGGAAAAAAGGAACCCATAAAGGATCACTTTGTTGTCCGTCTGTCTGTCTGTCCGTTTTTCTACCCCCTTTTGTCAGGAACGCGTTCAAGAGTTGTTGAGTTGGTTATTGAGTTGAAGTTAACATCAAATACTCAAATGCGTAACCTCTTGGAGCCTCAATATAAATAAAACTTCTAAGTCGTCGCAATCAAAAGTTACTGCCGCTTATGTCCGAATATTTTGAAATTTCCATTTCCAATTATGCAGACAAAACCTTGAGGGTACTTCACTAAGACCTAGAATCATAAAATTTGGCAAAAAGCAAGGGAAAAATCCAAAAACCGTTAATTTGTAGTTTATTCACAAATAAAAGTACTTTTGATTCTCGTCATCGACCAAAACCTATAGCGCAACTTCGTTCCGTTGACCTAAAAACCTATTTGGCAGGAATCAAGGTCTTAAAATTAGTGCGCGAGTCCGACTCGCACTTGTCGTTTTATTTTAATTATTACTACCCTATAGATGCCTGGTGATATTATCTAACGGATCGTGCTAAAAATTAACACCGGTCTACTTCTGGAATATCGTATACATAAGTCAGCTTTTCTATCGTATAAGTCTCTTTCAGCTCTTCTTTTCTTTCTGGAATATCGCTTAAATAGGATTTTAAGAAAATATCGTCTACCATTATATCTTCATAAAATCCTAAAATTTAAGTCGGGAGGCATTGTTTGCGTAGCATCTGTTACGGATCACTACCCTGTTCTGCTCTCAAAACATGGTAGTAAATTCACTTCTCGTTGGCGACTTAAAGCCGATATTAACGCTGCAACTTCTGAGTTAACGAAAACAGACTGGTCAGAGGTTGTTAGTGATCCAAATATTAATAGATCTATTTCATCTTTCTATAGAATAATAAATTGTTATTTATTATTGCCCACCTGTTCACACAGTCTTCAGACAACAGACTGTTGTCTTAGAGCGCACACTAATACACTAAACCGGTTAAGATAAGACGGAAAGGGGTAAATTTAAAGCTCTGGATTACGTCAGGTCTTATCAGGTGTATGTGACATCCTATAAACTTCATCAGGTAGGACTGCAAGGCTCATGCCTGGCAGTCCTGATGAAGTTTGGTGATCCAAAAGATACTGTCTGTCGAAAGACCTACACTAGGTACAGAAACTTCTGTTACAACCTGCTACGGAAGATAAAAGTGGACTATAATAGTCGACTTATATCCGACAGCAAAGACAATCCAAAGAAACTTTGGAAATCAATTAAGAGTATCTTCCAACCATCAACTCACACGAATGATGCTGAAGAGTTACTTAAATCTAATTACGACGCGAAGGGGTCACTTAACAACTCCATTAGGCAGTTTGTCACAGTTGAAAGCAAGTCTGCCGAATCTATCTTGATTAGGCTACATAAGACAGAACAATCTCTAACAACACATTGTCATGTTATTGTTTTAGCGGTTGCTGAACCCAAAGTTGCAGATATCGTTCTTAAAAACTGTTTAGAAAAAGATGATCTCATGAGATTTTTCCATGAAGCAATCGGAGATGGCAGTATTTTTACTTCCGGTAAGAATTATCATTATTACCGTCTCTACGGACCCGACCTACCACCAAACCTACGCCTGGTAGGCCGGGTTGAAAGCCTTCCACCAAAATAGTGCTGTCCCGTCACCTAACCTACGTAGGTATGATGTTTAAATTTTGTTTGAAATCAAAAGGTAGGTAGGTATCCCTAACTTTTTTTGGATATAATTTTCTTAATTTTTTAGATTATATAACCCCGAGTGCGAGGGCTTATAAAACCTTAAATTTTGTAAATTTTGCAACGCAAAACAAATAATTTCAGTGAAAAAATGGCGCCCGCGACGTAAGGTTTTAGCTCCAACCTTCGGTATGAAGAACCTGAATCGTTTTGTTGAGATATTTGCAACTCAAAGCTCCGTCCTGGTTGAGAATTTAGAGAAAATAGCTGGACAGGACCCTTCTCCGATGTGGAAGTTTGTATCTGCTTATGCCATGGATGCCGTTTGTGGTAAGTCAGAGAGTAATTGGCTGCCTGTCCCACAAAAACAGTGTAAATATTTGTTATGAACGAAAATAAGGTTTTTAGTGACCAATTTCTTCTGCTTAGAAACAACCATGGGAGTGAAGGCCAAAGCCCAAGAAAGTGATCATCCAAACTTGGCTGCGTTAGACAGTATGTTTCACATAGTAACAAAGCGAGTGTCCACACCGTGGCTTCAAATCGACTTGCTCTATGAAAATACTTCTCTACACCTTTACCAAAAGCAAAGCTCAGGTTGACAACTTCATCGATGATGTAAGAACGACCACATATTTTTATTATTTATAAAAACAGATTTTATTTGAGACACAATGTACGAGTATGAACTGCTCGTACATTGTGTCTCTGTTATTTCTCTTTTCCTGTATTTTCTTGGTATGCAGTAAAGCGTAATTGTACTTATTGTATATTGCATTGTAATATTGTATGTATTTAGCTATAAGCTACCGAAAATAATATTTTATGACTTTTGTTTCAGGTCATTAAAGAGAAGCGAAAAAATCATGAAAAACTGAATAGCCTAGGTAAAGTGAAGTTTCAATTACCGCTCCGACTTTACGTGTTGTGTGTCAAATCACAGTCATGACTTACTTCAAAATCCTCAGTCACCAATAGTTCTTTAATTTTGTAATCCTTTTGTTTACAAAAAATACGTATAATTCTAGAGCTGAGTAAATATAATGATACTATATTTTTTGAAACTTTTTTTGTTAGAAAACCGAGCAGTCAGACTGAAACCATTCGTAGAACTAGTCCTCGATTCTGTAACTGAAGAAAGTGACTTAGTCATTAGAGAAGAATGTATGGTGCTGCTGGCAGCCGGCACTGACACGTCTGCAGTCAGTGTGGGGTACGCGCTTGTGATGCTGCCAGCACATCCCGAGGTGCAGGAGAAAACTTATAGAGAGTAAGTTCACTAACAAAACCCAAAGAAGATTTATGAGTGGCTGCTAGGGTGGGTACTGAGAAGGTAGCAGTAGCAGCTCGGAGTCAGGATATTGGCGATTTTACAACCTAAACCGCGGAAAGCTCGTTAATTAATGTAATAATATTCACTTATTTTACTTCAGACAACTAAAGTCCATAGATACACATAACGTACACATAGAAAATTCGTTGGTCAAGCGCCTGACCTCGCCCCAGAAGTGTCGGTTGGCAGTATAATTAGAATTATTGAAAGTTACTGAATAGACAGTGCACCTGTGTATGCGCAAACACTTTTGCACTATAATACGTTCTGTGCTCATTGTAGTCTCCGTAGAGAATGAGTCTCAACGGCGAATTTTGGCCACGCGTGGCCAAAATTCGGCAAGGCGGATATCATGTTCACAGTAAAAGTATTTCCCGGGTTTATTGTGCATTTTTAACTCTACATATTATAGTAACAAAATAAGAATTGAAACTAGTGACCTATATAATACTAGGATGAGATAGATCTAGAAGGAAAGAAGAAACTATGCCTACCCATCGAGGAAGAGTAGTTCAGAATTACCGAACAAAAGACATCGCGACACTCATGTTACCTCTGCACGCATTGTTCGCGGTAGCGCGTGCAGTTAGTAGAGAAAATAAAAAATATGCAAAAAATATTGAAATATGTGTTACTAGATAATAAAATTTACGAAGCTAAATTCCACGCAATCTTTAGGACTTTCAATTTCTTAATATTTCTAGAATTAAAAAATCCAAGATTTTTTTACTGGAACGAATAGATAAGGACTAATGGACCTGTGGGATAAGCGAACCACCACCGCAAAATAAACAAATGTACTCACATATAATGTCTGGATAACTCCAACAGCCCTTAGGCCTGTATTATAAAAGCTTGCTCAGTCATCAATCTATGCTAAACTAACGCTTTTCATGACATAAACGTCACTCAAGCATAAATCTATGACTGGGTAAGTTTTCATGGTACAGGCCTTAGTAGCAGTTCTGCTACTCAGGAATGGATAGATCGATAGGCACACAAAATTTAATGTGTTTCGGAACTCTTGGAGCACTTATTTTTAGAATAATATTATTACATATTTAATACATATAATAATGCAAGACGTTACACATAGGTAGCTTCGTATGGCCCCGAACTAAAACAAAGTAACAAAATGATTGGATGAAAAGTAAATCGGGTATAAAGAACAAAATATTATTTGCGATAACGCGCGCTCGTTTATCGCAATGAACTAAAAAAATTAAAATATTTAGAATTCACTATCTGTAAGTACCCAATCTAGTTAAAAAAATTGTCTGTCAAGACGTATTTGCACCGGGCCTGGTTATTGTTTTCTATGTTTGTAGTGCTCTAATAAGTGATGCCAAACATTAAAAAACAAAACACAAACGAGAACAATGTGAAGACTAACAATTATAATAACTACTCGACATTTTCACACAGCATTATCTGGAGCAAAAAGTAGGTAAATAGAAAGATGGGTAAAAAAAATATACTACACCTGGTATCTTATAATAAAAGTTGTATTCTGTATCTCTATCATACATTGATGACCATGAGAACTATCGTTCATAACTAATTGAACGGAGTGAGCGAAGCGAACGAAGTTCTCAGTGGCAGCTTGGATGAGTTTGCTTTATGGTATTTATGAGCATAACTGTCCAACCGAATGTCCGATTTGCGTGAAATTCGATAGGTCGATAGATGAGATATGTGAAATATGCTGAAACTTAGTGAAACCAAATCTATTGAGGAGTTTTTGAGACAAAGGGGTCCAAAGGGGGGTAAAATCAATCAATTAAATCAAGTTTGGTCTCATATGACAGGTATAATCTAGATAGCTCAACCGATCGGAATCAGACGGAAGCGTCTACAAGACGCTAGCTGCATTTAGTTGGTTTTTCACAGCATAACACTTACTTTACTCGCTTTACGGCGCTTTACGGCTGTACTTACTTTTTAACTTATAGGTTATTACAAAAATCGAATTGGTTTCAGGTTAAATGAAATCTTCAGTGGCTCAAGCAGGCCAGTTGAGGCAGACGATCTTCATCGCCTGAAGTACCTTGACGCTGTCGTCCGGGAGACGCTGCGGCTGTATCCTCCGGTGCCGGCCATCGTCAGGAAAATAGAGAAGGATATAGAACTTCGTGAGTGTTAGATATGTAGATAGGGTAAGATATGACTAATAGTCATCAGATTCTTTCGCTATACTCGTTCTATGAATCATTCTAGGCAAATTCCTGGACTTATGACCCATTTTCTCGCTTTTTCTATACCAGAGAATAGAGATCTCAAGTTTGTGAAATATCTACCAAATTGGAAAAGTTTTTGATAAAATAATTCGGCGTGTTTTAAACAACTACAAAACGAATTTAAATTCGTGGCGACCTCTGATTAAAATTCGAGTTTTATTTAGATTTTGATAACACATAGATGAAACGACGATTAAAAGAAGTCCTACTTTTTAACACGAAATACGAAGTTTCGGTAGACGAATCGCACGAAACAAACAACCATACCGCTGAATGAAGTGACACTAAGTGACCTTTCAAAATCAAAAATCAAAAACGAACGGATTGATAATCCTTTGTTTTATGCGATCCGCCATCCGTCAACTTTGGAATTGGTTTTTATAGGTAGACCTCTTTTTTCTACGCCCGTTGCCATGGAAACCATTAGTTTTCAGTGATTGTGAGAATTATCATGCGGTGATGTTTTAACGGTGCACATCATCGAGAGACAAACTTTTATGGGGACCGCTTAAAAATCAACCTTTAAACAACAACGAAAGAATCATCAAAATCTACACTTGCGAGCTTTAAAATGGAATCGCTTCATCGCACGAGTTGATCAAAACAATTTTTTTACAATTTATGTACAATGAACTATAGATTGTGGTATATCATTTGAAAGGTAATTTTGTTACCTTTCAAGTGATATCAAGAAGATTTAAAATTAATTAAATTGGCTACCTAAATTTTGGGAATTATTGCAATAGGTCGAAGTTGCATCTATCGGCTTCTATCGGCGCCGGAGCTGGATTAGCTGGATTTCTCCCTCGTATCCGCTGTTTTAGCTCGTCCCACATATGCCAGATTGGGTTCAAGTCAGGAATAAGGGCTGGCCAGTCTAGTGTGGGAATGCCGACATGGAAGACGTCTGTCGGTACTGTCTAGTCACTGCTGCGGTGTGGCAGCGGACATTATCGTGCATTAAATCAAAATTTATCGTCGCCAATAAATCCTGCGTAAGGGAAAACATAACTTTACTCATAGTTCACTGCAAAGAAATTGTAAAAATTAGTCTTGAACAACCCTTGAAGCGATTCCAGTTTAAAGCTTGCAAGTGTAGTATGAATTGGCGATGATATCACCAAAATTTTTGTAGCTAGTCATGATTTTTCAAAAGTATTATGTTGTATTTTTATCTTGACGATAAATACAAATCCCTTGGGCATAACATTTTTAGGAGAGCAATTCGGGGTCATTCTCTATACAATAGGGAAATAATCTGTAAAATCGGTTATCCACAGGCGGATATATCAAGTAACATACATATATTTAAAAAAGGACATACCGACGAATCGAGATCCTCCTTCTTTTTGAAGTCGTTTAATGATAGTTTATTATAGCATACTTGTCAAAAAAATCTTAGAAAACTATTATATAATATTACACACATTGACAAAATATTTATACGAAAAATGTGAAATGCAAAGAAACTTTTTAACAATGACGTCCTCCTCTCTCTTTCTCTCTTCATGCATTTATGTGCACGACAGGGTATTTAGTGGTCCTATATTAGCTAGATTATAAACACATCTAGAACATGGCATAAAGTAGAATGCAATAAAGGGATGCCTATTGGATGACTGTCATACTACGAAATGTTCCGGTAATTTTTGAAAAGCGGACTCGTTTCTTTTTTTTGCATAGGTACAATTATCCACATTGACGTCACAAATTCAGGGAAAAAGGACAACGTGCCACCTATTAAAATTTTTACTATAGTTTCTCTGAGTATCCGGTATATTAGGGTTAACTGAAAGGCGCTATATGTATGAAATAAAACGTAAACTTTTATATGTAGTTTTCGTAAACTATGCACAAACCGAAAGCAATAGGGCTTTCATTGTTAAAAAAAAATGCATAAGGTCAATTTGTAGGGCATATAAAATGGATTCTTGCGTACCGCTGTTTGAAAAGCTAGGGATATTACCACTTCCTTGCCTCTAAATCAAACAGGCTATTTTATTTTTAAAGACTCAGCCCACTTATTGTAAGAATAATAAAATTGTTATATCTTTACGGAAAAATATGGATGGTTCTGAAAGACAAAAAAGAAATAAATCCTATAACAAGCTTTTTTACCCCGGGTTTAATTTAGCACTCACTAGAAGGAATGCATTCTGCATGAGTATCAATATATTTAATGCTCTACCTACCTGATGGATTCAATGAGCAACCCTGAATTATGAACCTGCTGGCAAGTGACATGTAATTAACCTGTATAATATTAACAATTGTCTAGCTCGCTTTTTCTTTTTAATGTAAGTATGTACTATCTGGTGTTTAATTTAAAATTTTGCATGTCTACTTTATAGTGGTAGAACATAATGGACACTATTTAAATTAAGACCTTATTTTGTATGCACATATGTTTCTGGCAAATAAATATATGACTATGACTATGACTAACCCATCTCTCAGATAATTCTTCCCTCCTAACGCTTTCATGTGGCTCTGATCTTTTGTAATCTCATCACAGCATGCGGAGTGGTCGTCCCTGCTGGGTGCGGAGCCTTGATCAGCATCTGGGGAATGCATCACAATCCTGCCATCTGGGGCAAAGATGTAGAGGATTTCCGCCCAGAACGGTTCCTGGACTCGACGCCGAGGCATCCAGCATCCTTCATACCGTTTAGTTGTGGACCGAGGAACTGTGTTGGTAAGGTTGTGTTTGATTGTTACTTTTTAGTGTGTCGTCGTTATTTATTAGATGGCCTGACGTCAGTTGACAGTCCAAAAAGGTCGTCACAATGACTTTCGTGAACTTTGAGATGCATTTGACTAAGTTAAAACCTGAGCTGTTCTTGAATAAATGCAATGATGACAAGTTAACTATGGTTAGATGGAGGTGATCAGATGTCTTTATCAGGCCACCACTATGAATATCTAAAATCAGGACCGATAGAATAATAAACCCATTCAGTAACGCAGAGGAGTGGGACAGGGGGATGTCATATGCCGTTACTGTTCACACTGCTGCTTGTACTGCGCACCAGAAGATTTTTTCATTTATTCCATCGTAGGTACACTTGATGTCGTTTCATTCTATATTTATGTACTATTTTAACAATAACACCTATGGGTATTTCGTTAAAGGAAACACCATAAGGTACAAAAGTAAAAAAGAAACGACTGAAAAAGACTGAAAGTTAAATAACAATTAAATGAGAATTAAATCCAATAAATATAATATACTAACGGCCTGTCCCGGCTTCACACGGGTGGATATTAATTTTTTAAAAAATTGGGATAAACGTAGGTTTCTAATATTTCTGTAGCAGGACATTTTATACTTTTATCCAACTGCCCCGTTGGTATAGTGGTCGCGTGTTTAACCGCTGATAATGTGGTCCCGGGTTCAAATCCCGGGTCGGCCCAAGATTTGTGTTATTGGGTATTTTCTAGCAAGAAATATTCACTGTAGCAGCCCGGAGTAAGGAAATTGGCGGTGTTAGATGGCTTAACGTGCTCTCCGAGGCACGGGGGCGTGCCTCAGAAAGCACATTAAGACGTTGGTCCTGCGTTTGACATCTCCCCGGTCGTGCCCGCCCCCAGTGGATATCCCTTAGTCGCCTCTTACGACACCCGCGGGAAGAGTTGGGGTTGTGCAAATTCTAAGCCGGCACCACACAGTAGCGCACACACTTGTGCACTATAATATGTCCTGCGCATCTGGCTAGTCTCCGATGAGATTGGCCGCCGTGGTCGAAATTCGGCTAGGAGGACATTAATTATTATTATTTTTACCTACCTCTCTCGCTGCGTTGCTCGGGTGTGGCGTCATTTATTTTTCTAATAGTATTTTGTTTAGAGCGACATTTTTAAATTTTTAATATCTTTTGAATGGAATGTCTTTTATTTATTTTTATTTAAACCTTTATTGCACTGAGGTACAAAGGGTGGGCTTAATGCCGAGGCATTTTCTACCTGCCAACCAAAAACACATGTTTTACAGGGGGTTGGCGTGCTAATATATAATTTATTACATATAGATAACTAATTATTATATATTATAACTATTATATATAAATATATATATATACATAACTAAAAAGAGAAAACCTACTAAAGCATAAGCATAGCATCAACTATCGACGAGAAAACATTTGGTGTAAACTAAACTATTTGTATAACCTCTTGAGAAAAAACGTGCGCACCATTTGTTTGAAAGCATCTCTTGTATCTGCCTTTCGTATGTCCAGAGGCAAGTCATTCCACAACCGCACTGCCTCTACAGAGAAAGAATTTCCAAAGACGGAGGTGTTATGCATAGTTATAGATAGGAGAAGATTATCGGAGGAGCGGAGATTTCTACTGTGATCTGCTAGGAAATTAAAGCGGTCCTTTAAGTAAATGGGACCCGAAGGGTCTTTTAAGACTGAAAACAGTAGACATAGGATTCTGAGTTTTCTTCTTTCGCGGAAAGGTAACCATTTAAGCATAGCTCAGTATTTACTGACATGATCATACTTGCGAAGGTTGTAAACGAACCGGATACATGTATTTAGTAGACGGTCTAGTTTATTGAGGAGATTCTCATTAAGATCGAGGTAGACAGCGTCGGCATAATCGATAATCGGAAAGAGGAGAGAGTTTACGGGAGTGATTTTAGTGGGAATCGGGAGGAAGTTTTTAAAACGTAGAAGTGAGTGTATTGATGCATAGAATTTTCTGGAGATCTCCTTTACGTGGGGAATCCAACTGAGCTTTCTGTCAAAAATGACACCCAGATTTTTAACAGTGGGGGAGAGAGGAATATCGATCCCATCGTATTGTAGAGAGAGCAGGTTTTGACCATCCACTTTAGCCAGTTGTCGTGAGCTACCGATTAAAATAGCCTGGCATTTGTTAGGGTTAACCTTAATGCCAAAACGAGTGGAAAAGGTTGAGAGTTTCTCAAGCTCACCATTGAGGAGCTTAATGGAATGTCCGATTTGAATAATTCAAAAAGTAATCTACAGGTATTGAAACAGTCTTAATTATGAAATGATTTATTTGGATAAGGATCAATACAGAGGTATGGCTAACATGGTCAGACTTCGGTCAGAATTTCTATCAACTTTTAAAAAGTAAAAAATAAGTTATACTGACATAACTACAATAGTTGTACATATGGTATCGCTGAGTTTTTTGTAGATATTTATATAGTCTTTAATATTGTAGAACATTTTTTTGTTCTATCATCAATAGTTTCCGCAGCGCATGCGATGATAGACAATTTATGGCGAATTTGTTTACACCTTGGGTTACATTATTGAAGTTTTAGTAGGGATCCCTAATTTTTTCAAGAACTAAATATAGCTTATGTTACTCAGAAATAATGTAGCATTCTAATGGTGAAAGAATTTTTGAAATCGGTCCAGTAGTTTTTGAGTTTATTCGTAACAAACATACAAAAATACGAAACTTTCCTCTTTATAATATTAGTATAGATAGATTAACTAGCGACCCGCCCCGGCTTCGCACGGGTGCAATAAAATACTACTATTACTATTATTATACATATAATCCTTGCTCTTCAATCACTCTATCTATTAAAGAAAACCGTATTAAAATCCGTTGCGTAGTTTTAAAGATTTAAGCATACATAGGGACAGAGAAAGCGACTTTGTTTTATACTCGTAGTATGTACCCAGTGATTAAGGGTATGTCAAAGTTGCTGTATAAGGGCATTGTCACATATACAGTATACGGCATGATTATCTATCATCCGCTGATATCAAAGTTTGGTTGGCTGAAATCAATGAAGAATGTATTATAGTTACTTAATCCTGAATTAAAAGCATTTTATTTATTTATAAAGGATGGCGTCTATTTTCAGTGTAAAGCTCCGGCAAAACTGAGTGAGAAGCACGCGGGACACGAAACGGGAGCGTCAACAACATTTCCGCTAAAAAGTAGCCGCGTCTCGGTCGCGTAGGTGTGCAAGGCGCCATTGAGGCGCCATTGAGGCGCCATTGAATCGCCATTGCAGCGTCCGTCGCGCTGCTGACGCTCCCTCTTCGCGGCCTGCGTCCCGCGGTTGATGCTAGCTGAACTGAATAACTCTAATTTGGATAATTTCATTATTTATAGGGTACCAATACGCAATGATGTCGATAAAGACAGTCCTGTGCACCGTCCTCCGGAGGTTCCGCCTGGTGCCGGCATCAGAGGACCAAAAGCCACTACGCCTTGAGTTCGACATTATGATGAGGGATGTCGATAAATACCGAGTGGGTATTGAGGTTAGGCAATAAAATATTATGATTTTTTGTGTGGTTTCATTGTACCTTTTTATATGGGTAACGTATTTTCAATCTTGTTGAGATTTCCGAGAAATTCCCAGTTTTTTTCGAGCATAGATAACTTGTAAGCTAACCATGACTTTTTTATGAAAAGGTTAAGTAAAAACTTATACTCATATTTTATGGAATGGGTTACTGGAAGAGTTTGGGGGAGACTTTTGCCCAGCTGTGGGACAAAATAGGTTAAATAATAAGGAATGGGTGCCATCTTGGTCTTATAAAATGACCTCATATTTTGTTCTACAGCCTGGAGATAGTCGAACACAAATACCCATAAACACAACAAATTCACAAGAAAGCTTTCATCTTCCGTTGCCATCTTGGGTTACATAGATTGGAAGTAAAAAAAAGGTCCAATTACTTAATAAATATAACTCTGAATGTAGCTACGCCAACGGCTCGGCGTAGCATCGTAGGCGCATTAAGGTCCACGAAATAACATCTCCTAGAATCCTTCCTTGGGGAAGCGGTAGGGAAAATTCATTGCATGAGGACCAAAAGCTTTTATTTACCATACTGAAAACCGTAACTCGTTAGGTCTACTAGTTAGTGTTCCGGAGGTCAGGGGACTTAAGTGAGTGAAGAGTGGCAGGGCGTTGAAGTCTTTTGTATGCTACGCCGGTCCGTCGTTGTGTGATGTTTTTCGCAAGTGTCTACGCGAGTAGACCATTTGCGCGAGAAAATGGGCACTCGTGCAAATGTCCATCGCGCAAGTATATCTCGCGGAAATGTCCTGATACTTTACATTAAAGCCAAACTCGATGTAGAATGTTTGTAAGCAAAAAAAATTTTTTTTTTATTTGTTTGTAAGCAAACTGCCCTAAAATTCACCTAAAATTCACTTTGTTGTTACGTCTATTTTTACACAATATTATGTATATTGTGTAAAAATAGACTGGCCGATCATTCCTTCAATTAATATTGCTTACAATTATTATCTGAAACTCAAAGCGAAGCTAGTGAGTTTTAGTCATTTGTGTCGTGGTTTATTTACAAACATCCTACATCAACATTATGAATGTAAGCGGGTTAACTACTAACCTAGTTTGTGTTGGAAGAACACCAACGTTTCCGCACTCACTCTGATGAAGTCCATTGTTAAGGGATAAAACGTTGGTGTTCTGCGAACACAAACTAGGTACATAGTTAACCCGTTAAACAGTGTACATGTGAAAGCGCTTGCACGGTACGGCATTGCGCGTGCCGCCGTTTACATGGCAACTGTATGCATCTGAAAAGGGCCTTAGGTTCTAGTGATGAAAATACTTTCATTTGTTTCGTCAGGCTCGGTTAAACGCCAGACGGCTACTGGATGACTGTATGCAGTACCGAATCTGTACCGCACCGCGCCGCCGCGCCTACCGCCCCAATCAGGAACGCTCCATAGAAATATAGGCGATCGGTAAACTTTCGGTACAGCGTATACCGTGCTGATCTCGTACCAAAAGCTTACCGACTAATCAATGAATCTCTGCTGCGGAAAAAGTTATTACGGTTGCCCCTTACAACATTTTAATAGCAATGCTAACGAGTAATTGGTAGGTGCCCTCTGCCTGTCATTCATATCATGACAAGAAATTTTGCTACATTTTCCTAGAGTTGGGGTATTCCTCAACTCAATGTACGTACAGTCAGCTGCGAAAATATGTTAACTGCCCCGAGTTTTCACATTTATAATATTGGAAACTTTACAAATTAAAGTGCACGCTTACATTTTTTTCCACGAAGCCGCCGCTACAGGCTTCAATTTATTCCGGAAACAACGTGCGCAAAGCTAGGGGCAAAAACTAGCAGATTTATCTATGTACATATTGTCAAAGCTATAATATATATAAGTATATACCTACATATAGTTACATAATGATGCACCCAATGAAAAGGTTCGAAGGTTAATAAAACAACACCTAAAACTAAAATCGTTTATTGCCTCATTTCAATACCCACTCGATATTGATCGACATCCCTCATCATAACGTCGTACTCGAGCCGCAGTGGCTGGCGGACCTCTGACGGCGGCACCAGGCGGAACTTCCGGAGGACGGTGCACAGGACTGTCTCCATCGACATAATGGCGTATTTGTATCCTAATAACAAGTATAGTAAATACTAATGCATTAAGATAGCCAATGTCAATTGGTTTTGTGGGTGGCTGCATGAGCACTGGCAGAGGCCGAAAAACCAATAGTGTAGTCGCCTTGAAGCTTTCCGTTATTATTCTCGCGATCTTCGCATTTTCGGGCTTGATAGATGATGTTTTCAACTTGTTTTGTAAAACTCACATTAAAACGACCTGCGTAGCATAATATACATAATAGCACATGAGATACAAACAAAAAATGCGATATACTTGTCACTAGGCCTATAATTTCAAGAAACTTCAATAACAGACTAGGAACTCCTAACGAACATGACGAAGCCTTACCTACACAGTTCCTCGGTCCACAACTAAACGGGATGAACGCTGCTGGA
Organism: Eupithecia subfuscata; assembly: GCA_963564075.1. NCBI lineage: Eukaryota > Metazoa > Arthropoda > Insecta > Lepidoptera > Geometridae > Eupithecia > Eupithecia subfuscata. The sequence goes on from OY751105.1 coordinate 5,249,412, forward strand.
TGCCTCGGCGTCGAGTCCAGGAACCGTTCTGGGCGGAACTCCTCCACGTCTTTGCCCCAGATGGCAGGATTGTGATGGATTCCCCAGATGCTAATCACGGCTGTGCACCCAGGAGGGACGACCACTCCCGATGCTGTCGCAAAATAGAAAAAATATATTGAAAGTAAATCTATTTCACGGCGGCACAGATAATAAATAAATGAACATAATAAAACACTATAGATAAAACCTATAGATGTAATTATTAAAATAGTACATAAATATAGAATGTAACGACATCAAGTGTAACACAAGTGTACCTACGATGGAATAAGTAAATACAAATACAAATACTATGCATTATTTAAGCGTTCAAAGACATCATGCCATGGACGTTTCATACAACCATGTGAGACCAATTTAATTAGGCATCGAGGTGGAGTTAGTCCCACCAATCACTAAACCCAGGTTTAAGCTAACAATTATTTATGGTGTCATTTCCCTTTTCTGTGATGGTACCAAAGGGTAGCTAGATTGTTTTAAGGCTATAATTCATACTTACGTAATTTGATATCCTTTTCTATTTTTCTGCCGATCAGTGGAGTCGGTGGATACAGACGCAGCGTCTCTTTGCAGACAGCGTCTAGGTACTTCAGGCGATGAAGGTCGTCCGCTTGAACTGGTCTGTTCGAGTCCCCAAAGGTTTCTTTCAACCTGATAACGTTTGGAAAATTGTCAATTTTCATTGTGCCAGGTAAAAAAATTCGTACAACTTAAAAGTTTTGAACTAAATAGCTCAGCATTGAGAATTTCCTACACCTTTTCAACCTCTTCCAACTCATTTTACCTCCTTTGAATTGACATTGACAATAGATTTACAGTTTTTGCATTGTTTTTAGACCTTAATGAACAACTTACTCTCGATAAGCTTTGCCTTGCACTTCAGGATGTGTCGCCAGCATCACAAGCGCGTACCCCATACCGACTGCGGACGTGTCGGTGCCCGCCGCCAGGAGGACTATACATTCTTCTTTAATCGCTTTGTCGCTTTCTTCTGATACAGACTCGAGGACTAATTCTAAGAATGGCTTGAGTCTGTCTGTTTGGTTTTCTGTTCAATGAATTAAGATAAGTTACAATAGATATACAAATATTTAACCGAAACAACAATTTTATAGTTACTTATAGAGATGGGCGTTGTCGTTGAATTTCCACAACGATGCGCATCGTTTTTGTCAGAATGGCATCCGTTGTGAACAACGATGTTGCCGCCAACGATGTCGGCCAGGTTGCTAACACAACACTGACACTAGGGTGTCGATGTTGCCGCCAACGATGTTGGCCGGGTTGCTAACACAACACTGCCTATTAGACCTATTAAACCTATCTAAAGCAAACCAAACAATTAAATTAGTAGGTACGTACCTACCTACCTACCTATTAGACCTATTAAACCTATCTAAAGCAAACCAAACAATTAAATTAGTAGGTACCTACCTACCCACCTATTAGACCTATTTAACCTATCTAAAGCAAACCAAACAATTAAATTAGTAGGTACCTACCTACCTACCTATTAAACCTATCTAAAGCAAACCAAACAATTAAATTAGTAGGTACCTACCTACCTACCTATTAGACCTATTAAACCTATCTAAAGCAAACCAAACAATTAAATTAGTAGGTACCTACCTACCTACCTATTAGACCTATTAAACCTATCTAAAGCAAACAAAACAATTAAATTAGTAGGTAAGTACCTACCTACCTACCTATTAGACCTATTAAACCTATCTAAAGCAAACCAAACAATTAAATTAGTAGGTACCTACCTACCTACCTATTAGACCTATTTAACCTATCTAAAGCAAACCAAACAATTAAATTAGTAGGTACCTACCTACCTACCTATTAGACCTATTAAACCTATCTAAAGCAAACCAAACAATTAAATTAGTAGTTACCTACCTACCTACCTATTAGACCTATTAAACCTATCTAAAGCAAACAAAACAATTAAATTAGTAGGTAAGTACCTACCTACCTACCTATTAGACCTATTAAACCTATCTAAAGCAAACCAAACAATTAAACTAGTAGGTACCTACCTACCCACCTATTAAACCTATCTAAAGCAAACCAAACAATTAAATTAGTAGGTACCTACCTACCTACCTATTAGACCTATTAAACCTATCTAAAGCAATCCAAACAATTAAATTAGTAGGTACCTACCTACCTACCTATTAGACCTATTAAACCTATCTAAAGCAAACCAAACAATTAAATTAGTAGGTACCTACCTACCTACCTATTAGACCTATCAAAAGCAAACCAAACAATTAAATTAGTAGGTAAGTACCTACCTACCTACCTATTAGACCTATTAAACCTATCTAAAGCAAACCAAACAATTAAATTAGTAGGTACCTACCTACCTACCTATTAAACCTATCAAAAGCAAACCAAACAATTAAATTAGTAGGTACCTACCTACCTACCTTTTGGTCCCTAGCCTACTCAAGGGAATATTTTTTTGTATTAGGATTGGCCGTTTTTTGGCGTCTCGACATTATTAGGTACCTAGGTTCACACAAACACTTTTACAAGACTTTTTAAAATCCGCGGTGCGCACATCATCGTAATTTGCGTAATGAAAAAATCCAAACAAACGACAAGAATAACGAGCATATGAAACTTGCTGGAAGTGACATGAGCGTTTTAGACGGGTAGGTTCTAAATTACGGAATTTGAACAAATAAAAATAGTTCAATATCTAACTTGGTTCCTAGTAGTAGGGTAAATCTAAAATACCATAATACTTATATTATAACGAGACATTTGATAAAAAAATTAGATATCGTATTTTTTTAAATAATAAATAACATTGGTATGGTTCATGCCATATCTAGTTAGATATAATAAAACGTTCAGTTCTATGTTCTAGCATCCTCTCCTCTCGCTCACACACACGCAGGCATGCGGGCGGTGAGGTATGGATGGATGTTCGTTGCTTAGGTTTGGCAATCGGCATTACTCGGCTGACATCGTTGTTCGCCATCCGATGCCGCGCCACTAACCTCCCCGCTCTTCCGATGTCGGTGTGACGTTCGTTTGTTGTCGGTGGCGATCGGCATTACTCGGTTCGGCATCTCGTTGTCGCAGGCATCCGTTGTTCACCTATTCGCCATCCGATGGGAACAACGTACACTGACATCGTTGGTAAACAACGATGTTAGTAAAAACGACCACCTCTAGTTACTTAGGATTTATAATTATTATTCAGGTAGGCATACGGATTTTTGATGTCTTTTCCTCTGTAGGTACTATACATTTTTTTTTCGGGTTGAGTTTTCCACTTACCATTACTTGGACTTTTTACATTTGCATGATTTTCTCGTTTGTCTTTTATGATCTGAAAAAGATCAACATTTAAAACGATGTGCATTTACAAGTTTGAGATTTACATCATTATTTTTATTTTTCATTGTGCGTGTAAGAAAAAGATTGGAGTGTGATCTTACATCATTAATGAAGTTGTCAACCTGAGCTTTACTCTATGTTATCATCCGATGCAATGACGACTTCTTGTAGAGGAAGTCATTATGCAGCCACGGCTTCAAAGTCCGCTGCACCACCATGTGGAACAAATTGTTTATTACTGTCATGTTTGGATGATCAATTTCTTGGGCTTTGGACTGGACTCCCATGGTTGTTTCTAAAAAAAAGTGACCCAAAATAAAATTAAAATTGGTAGATTTTTTCACAGTAGAATGGTTATGAGGGCCTTTAAGCACTTTTGATTAGGACTTTAGTGCTGAAATTTTTCTTTCGGGATTGGGATAGTCCCTAATTATTGTGACCTCGCTCTCAATAAAAGCGCTTGCGCGTAGGTACGGGACCTACGCCTACGCTCAACGGGCCTGTGAAAATTATAATCGAACTTTCTAATTACTTTTTGTGCAACGCTATCATCAACTATATAATCGACTTTGCACAAATAACTATTAGGCCGTTTTCTGAAATCAGAAAATGCATCCATATGAACACATTTACTGTCGCAACATGTGCTTACCACAAACGGCATCCATGGCATAGGCTGAAACCAATTTCCACATCGGAGAAGGTGCCTGTCCTGCCATTTTTTGTAAGTTTTCAACCATGACTGAGCTTTGAGTAGCAAATACCCCAACGAAACAATTTAGGTTCTTCATACCGAAGGTTGGAGCTAGAAGTTTACGTCGCGGACGCCATTGTTTCACTGAAAATAATATGGTAGGTACTACCTATGGTACAACCGTCCTTCGAGTAAAATCAAGTGCATCGTGGGTTTCGTGATTGTGACAATGAAAATTCCTACCAGAAGAAAAAATACTGCCATCTCCGATCACTTCGTGAAAAAGCTTTACGAGATCATCTTTTTCCAAGCAATTCTTCAGAATGATATCTGCAACTTCGGGGTCAGCAACGGCTGGAACCATTTAAAACTGATTATTATTTAGCATAAACTTGAGGTTTTGAATGCGTTTATCCAGTTAAATATTAGCCTTATTCCAGGTTAAAGTTTCCCATAAATTACACTTTAGCCCAATACAATAAGTACCTACTCACATAATTTTAAGGTGCAAGAGATAGTTACCAAAGCATCTTCACATACTTTACATTAAAAGAGTAAATCTAAGGGCTGAATGAATAGAACACTTTCGTGTTGAACCTTTGTCGCAGTTTTTTTCAGAGATAGCAATCGAAATTCGAAAAGGCGTTGAACAAAAGTTGTTCCCCGGGGGGGTGGAAATTCCCCCCCATTCGAATAGTACACATACACGGTGTATATTGCTACGCCCTGCTAGGGTACCATTTTGTCTCTTATACTTTACTTAGATACTACAAATGTACACATTGATTGCAATAATTAAATATGAATATGAAAAGATTCAAAGATAAAGATAATAATTGTTGATGTTACTTTTCAAAATTCAAATTCGCACTGCATTAGCCTGACATGTCCCACTGTCTGGTAAAAGTCTTCTTGTTAGCCCCTTCTGCGCCATGTTCCAAACAATTAAAACATTTTTATTTTTAAAAGAGTCATTTTAAGAAGGCAGGTACTCACTAATATAAAGTTTGTTTGTGAACCAGTGTGCCACCGTTCCCCCGCACTCTATTGCATCTCTGAACATCTGTTGCAGTCCTTTCATCGTTGCTGGAAAGAAAACCTTTTGAAAAATCTAACAAATATCCATGGTCGGGTTTAGAGTATGAACATGTAACGGTTTGCCATCCTTGTCCATTCCGCTACACTTCGTGCAAGTTAGAGCAGGAAAATAATGGTTCCTGATAGACAAATACTCAAACTGTTGACCGAGCTCCAGGAGTCCGGTCAACAGGACTTCAGAAGTCCGTCAACAGTCCGTGAAGAACATTTAACAAACTAAGGGACTAGAAACACATTCTGTGAGAAAATCCCAGTAGGTATAATGTAGTAAAATATCCGACAGATTTCGAAATGATGATAGTCATCACAAACTTCGAAATAGGTTTTCAATACTTAGAGTTTTGTTACGCTATACATATATAAATGTACGTACCCGTGCGAAGCCGGGACGAGCCGCTAGTTAGGTATTATGGCATTACGAACGAAACTTACTTTCTGCATTACCGAGGAGCACGTACGCATGCCCGAGCAGAGGCAGGCTCACCATGGAGCTCTTCAGTTGTTCTGCCAGCCTGGTCAAGTGCCGCTTCCGCCACTTCACAACCAGGTACCAGGCAACCAGAAACGCAACCAAGAGCTGAAATATCATCTTGAAGCCTGTAATAATGAGGGAAATATTTTGAAATGAAATTTAATATAACTCGTTTTCTTAAACTTTTGTTTATCTATGCATAGTACGAGTTTTACTTAAACTGTGGTACGAGTATAGACTAGACAGAGAGATATAATCATGATAATTAAAATAATACTTTATTGTACCACACAATGACAGCAAATATTACAGAAGGAAGTGATAAAACGTACACAGGGCAGCCTTATCACAATGGGCGATCTCTTTCAGGCAACCATGGAATGGATTGCACATGAAAGTATAATATAGACGGTGGCACAATAATAAAGCAGGCGTGTGTGTGTGTTATGGTCAAATCATACAGGTCAATTTTGTATCACTTCACCAATTACGGTGTTGAAATGTTTATTAAAAAAAAACTTGATTATTTTAAGAAAAGAATCATTTTATTCGGTTGTTTTCATTTGTTGGATTTCAAGAGTTTCGCGCTTTCTTTTCTAAGATCAAGCAGCCTACTTTCCAAAATATGTAACTACAATTATTCCGTGTAACTTATACCTTAGAAGGTTTGGAATAAAGAAAATTTAGTTTTTATTAATCTGATACTTACTGACCACAAAGCGTCTAGATTTCTACAAGAATAAGATTCTTCTGTTCGTTCTAGGTACCTACATATAGACATGGACATAATAAATGCACTTCGTGACCTAGGTACAACAATAAAACCTTTTCCTATGGGTGATGTGGTCGCGTATTAAAATATGAAAACCTCATTATTATTATCATTATACCCTCTATAAAAAACCAGTCTAGTGCGAGTTGGACTTCATATGAGGGGATCGTTGGAAATTTAACACTTTGAACAGTCAGCTATGTATAGGTACTACCTAACACTCGCAAGTTTTCACCTTTATTTTACTCGGTAATTTCAAATTACCAAATTACGCACACATTTTTCGTAGAAAGTGACTACTTTCTATCATACTTATACAGTATGCGGTATATAAATTACAAAGACATTTCCATAAATTATCACAATAGCAAATTGAAAACTTAGGAGTGTATACATTACATATTTCGCAGCTGTCTGGCTGTGGCAACTACTTAGGTAGGTACTTAAATTAGCTTTATGCGAGCAAAAATTCAAAAAAACACGTCTCTTTTATGAGTTACCCCGCATGGGAAAGGGTTATTTCTGGGTTGATTTCCGTAACTAGGCCATTGGTGGGACCTTTTTGCGTGTCGGGTGGGGGGCTGCTAGTCTAACCACCCGATGTCCTCCAAGAAAGCCAGCAGCTCGCTGACGTCGGTGCATGCCTCCCATAGAAATCTAAATAACAAGGCACTGTTATTTAGATTTCTGTGATGCCTCCCTAGACATCCTCGGTATCCCGAGGTAGTGTAGTCGTTGAGAAGCTACGCTATCGCACTCTACATGCACATGCACGGCCGCCGTCTCCTCTGCGTTCATGCACCCTCTGCATAGGGGGCTGTCCGGCTCCGTGATAGTATCAGTGATACTTGATACTCAGATGGTGGAAGGTGTTTGTTAAGCATGCAATGTCCTGTGACAACGAATTTGACGATTTGCCGGAGCTTGTCACTTTTTTGATTGAGGAGTTTTCAGGAGAATCTCGGTAGATCCAGGACGGCTTCCTTCAACTACCTACAATCCGGAATACTTGCCTATCAGCATGCGAAAGGTATGGACCTCTATTATTCTTTATTTTATCGTGCTACAGGTAGTGAGAAGGTAGGTATTAACCTACTCACTCAGTATAGTTTTAAATGTCTACCTATTACGGTCCAAGAAATACGCGGCAGTCTATCAAATGAAGTAAAACAACACGTTTTTTGTATGTAAGCCTTATTTATTTATTTATTTGTTTTTATAGCGGCTAAAGAATAAATAAACGGTTGTAAAAATGATTTTCTTCGGTCGTAAGACAGGAGTTAAATACATAGGTACCTAATTAATAACTTTCTTTATCACCATTGTAGCCATGGCGATACGATAAAAACTATAATTTATACTATCTTTACGATCGAATCCTTTAAAGAACATCCTTTACGAAAGATGTTATTCAGTTCCGCAAGCTAGAGCTTGCCAGTTTCTCCTGTAGAGAAAAAGAGAAGCTTGTTGAATCCTATCAAGCTATTCACCTCAAGAAACCCCCCCTCAAGGCAAATATGCGCGCAAAATGACACAACATTGTAAACATACTGACATGTCAAATATGCTTTGCTAATTAGCCAAGAATTTTTATACACTTGGGACGCACAGTTTAAAGTCGACTTTATACCCACGACATTTGAGATGAAATTGTTGCTTGCGAACTGAACTCGTTCGCAGCATTGTATACAATTTCTATACAAGCGCCCCGCCTACCATACCATACTCAGCTTTTGGGTCATTTTCTAGTGCAAGGAATGATTCCATGTCTTATCCGGAATCATTCCTGTCTTATCTTATATCACAGATTGACCTATTCCACGTGATATTTAAAAATACATGGAAGTCCGTGGATTTTAAACCACCACGTGAAATAGCTTGGACTACTTTTCGCCTATTTGTCATGCCAAGTTTCGTTGTGCGTTTCATAACGGTTTAGTCAGTGTGTCTTTATTCTCTTTTAGAGGTGTTAGAGAGTGCAACACCTCATATTCCGCAGTCAAAGCAGGTAAATCCTTCATACCTATGTAGAAAGGATTTACATAGGCCTCCTGAAGTAAGCGACATCCGCCACTCATAATAATAATAATAAACAATATACTACTTCAAGGCAGTAATATAAATAAAACAACACAAAAAGTCTAGTAAAGTCTATTAAAATTCAAATTTAATTAAACATTTTAAGGACAGTTTTGTCAGTAGAGCAAAATTTGATAATTTTTAGAACCGAGAACTTACAAAATTTAAATTTTTTTCGTGTGCCGTTCATTATTTTGACTCCGGTCCTAAACGACACTAATTAAAAAGAAACTGAGTTACTAAATATCTATCCGTACTCAATTTTCTATCGAACATAAAGTTAGGGTTAGGTATCTTACACAAAAGGAAATAGCTAATTAGACGCATATAATTTTAAAAGTTAATTAAAAACACTTAGAGAGGCAGACATTAGTGCCTCATTTCAATACCCACTCGATATTGATCGACGTCCCTCATCATAACGTCGAACTCAAGCCGCAGTGGCTGGCGGACCTCTGACGGCGGCACCAGGCGGAACTTCCGGAGGACGGTGCACAACACAGTCTTCATCGACATCATGGCGTATTGGTACCCTAAAAATAAAAAAAATCTAGATTGTTTTTGTTAGGTGGTTACTTTAGCACAATATTTGCATTTATGGACCCTGTTAGATGCTACTGTTAACAGCTTTTTTTATATTTATAAAATTCACTTTTAACTACACAGTTTGCCACGTAATGTGTATATGAAACCTTAATTTAGCGTGTTTTAAAAAAACTATAAACTGACTTCGAATCTCCCAATTCGTGGCATCTAGTTAAAATTCGAGTCTAATTTAGTTTGATAACACATGGATGAGAGGACGAATGAAAGTAAACCTAAGATCAAACAGCCTACGGCCGAGCACGCACTGAGATTAAACGCACACGTTTCATCGCAAGTCTTAAACCGCAAAATAACGTAACACGTGGTAATAGTAGATATGGTGCGCACGCACAGTCACACAGCGGTTAACAAATTCCTCGAAGATAAAACTTTTATGGAACCAACTCAAAATCAACCTTTAGACAACAACAAAAGGAATCATCAAAATCTATTATGAATTGGTGGAGATATCACCAAAATTGGTGTAGCTAGCCGTGATTTTTTCAAAGTATTAGGTTGTTTTTTAAGCTTGACGGTATAAATACTAAATATCTCGGGAATAAAAAGTAAACTTAAGCCAAAAATTGTAAACAATTATCTTTTGTAAGAGAAAATAAATACATTTTTCAATTCAATTCAATAACATTTTTATGGGACCAATTCGGAATCATTCTCTATACAATAGCGAAAGAATTTTCATAATCGGTCCATAGTTCCCGTCAATTGACGGAGATAAGGTTCACCAGTTCAAAGTCGCTCAGCGAGCTATGGGAAAGAGCTATGCTCGGAGTCTCTCTGAAGGATAGAATTCGTAACGAATATAATGTGTCGAATGACAGAGAACCAAAGCTATCGACATAGCTCAAAGAATTAGCAAGCTGAAGTGGCAGTGGGCCGGCCATATCTCGCGAAGAACCGACAGCTGCTGGGGTAAACAGGTTCTTGAGTGGAGACCACGACTCGGCAAACGTAGTGTAGGACGCCCTCCGGTCAGGTGGGATGACGATCTGCGTAAGACTGCAGGCAGATGCTGGATGCGGCAAGCTGAAGACAGGGAGCTATGACGCTCATTAGGGGGAGGCCTATGTCCAGCAGTGGACTATTAAAGGCTGATGATGATGATGAATTGACGAAGAAATCTACGAACATAATATTAAAAAAAACATACATACAGCCGAACATAGAACCTCCTCCTCTTGTGAATTTTGAAGTCGCTTAAAAAGGGGATGACGGTGAAGTCCTCCGCAAAATACTTTTGTTCTTCTTCTTTCCAGGATTCAACAATTTTCCAAAAACCTTGAAACTTTAACTAATTTAACCCAAGATTTCCTGAAAACTAACCATCCTCAATTCCCTACACACTAAGTTTCAGTGTAAGGAACACCCGGTTTTGGCTTATTACACACTATACTACAGGAATCTGAACATGAAGTGCAAAGGTTCAGATCTACTTGTCACCCACCAAGCAGGCATCTTATTTCAAGGTCCTCGGAATATAGACTAAAAATGCCTCACAAACTTACCCACACAGTTCCTCGGTCCAAAACTAAATGGTATAAATGCAGCTGGATTCCTCGGCGTCGAGTCCAGGAACCGTTCCGGGCGGAACTCTTCGACGTCTTTGCCCCAGACTGCAGGATTATGATGGATTCCCCAGATGCTGATAATGGCTCCGCACCCAGCAGGGACAACCACACCTGATGCTGTAACGAATAATCAATTTTTCATCTAAGCGTTCAAGGCACTGAGGTTCAATGTAATAAAATTAACTTTTTTTTTTTAATTTACACAAATAACTATGTGGTGGTTTGATACGAATTTATTACATCATCGACGATGTGCTTCATCGACGACGAAAAAACGATGTGGTGGTTTGATATGGTTTGATACGAATCTATATACTTCATCGCCTTCTCAGGTGGTGGACGCACTGGTAACCTCCTCAACACACAGGGGTTTCGCCACTATCACCACGCTTGGCAGGCGGATTGGTGTATAAGTCGAGGTGTTCAAAATACACAAAAGGAAGCCGAGGAAGGGAAGCTTCCTCTGGTAGGTTCTCTTACGACATCCACGAGTGGAGTAGGAAGGAGTCGATACTTAAGGTTGTCGCAGATCAGAGGCGCACAGATAGCACGCAGTAAAAAAATTTACATTCAGATATTATGGGCTACTCGTAACATTTAGATAGCGAAATAAAGATTTTATGTTCATTGTTAGTCCATCTATGTAGTACGAATAATAATACTAACTATACTTAGCTGTAGTAGGTACACACATATTTTTATGCTACAATTTAGATTATAAAATTATTGTTTTTTTATTCTTTTTGGCTGGCATGACAATGTGTTTTGTGTACTAAATAAATAAATAGATGCAGTTCATAATTATTGACGGCACCAGATGACAGACAGTTCGCGGACCTCTCGTTAGAAGCCGAAGATGAAGTTCGAAATAGTTGAAAATTTATTTATTTATTTTAGGGGAACATCATAATTTTCAAATGAAAACTTATTTATTTTAGGTGAACATCATTATCATCATTACGAAATATGCGGTGTTTTATCAAATCCAAGAGGAGGTATTTTTCTTTTAATTTTGGTTATGGTGTTCGACTAACTAACGATTACGAATAAGCGGTGTTTTTTAAATCTAAGATGGCGGATATCTTTTTATTTAAAATTTACTCACAGGGGTCGTTTCGAATAATCTACGCCTTTTAGTTAGCCGAAAACAATGCCCATGAGTAAAATGTATAAAAACTCGATCACGGTATTGGTCGCAGCGCAGGGGAGCTCCTCTGCGAAAACCATGATCAGTGATTTTAATATTCGATAGGAATACCATATAAGACCGGTCATGATTCATATTCAAGGATTATGGCAGGAATCATGTGTCGAACGAGTATCTATTCTTAAGTTCTGACGGATGACCCGACCATTCGTTATTTACCATAATTATTATCTCGGACTTACGTAATTCAATATCCTTCTCAATTTTCCTCACGATGCATGGCACCGGTGTATACAGCCGCAGGGTCTCTCTGATCACAGCGTCAAGGTACTTCAGGCGATGAAGGTCATCTGCTTGAACTGGTCTGCTTGGTTCTCTTATGATTTCCTTCAACCTGATAATGTTCGTAAAATAACGCAATTTAGATACAACGTGGCTGGAATGTTTTGCTATGATAAACCTGACGTTAATCAATGAATTGCATATTTTAAGTTCTCCATTAGAACTTAAATTATTACCACACATTGCTTCTCTCCCATGTTCGCTTATATTCTCCATGTTATGTGCAGGGCTATTCAGAAACTCCGTTTTCGAGACTACGGCACGGAATCTGAGACAGATTCGCGCAAAATCGAAATATTTTAGCGGTTTAACCATCGATCAAGTATGCGGTCTCCCCCGTAGATACCTAGAACCTTACAAGAACGACACTCAAAAGTGTCCACGTTTTGTTTTGACGCAGACAGTTTGCGCAGAGCCTGTCAAGTTTTTTGCATGCGGAATAAGAGATTAGTGGAGTCGAATTTATTTTATTTTATTTTGTAAGTAGGTAGGAAGGTACCTACCTAAAAATAATTTATACACTGTTTATTTTTATAAGGATTATAAAATCAACAGAATTCAGGTAAAGATAACGAATCATTTATTGATACATAAATATAAATAAGCGACGCAACAGTCAAAAAACAAAAGGGTCATTTCGGACATACAATAATATAAATAAGTTAACAAAAGCTAGTGAAATAAACCTAAAATAATACAATTTCAGGCAGGTACTTTAAATTTAAAAGAACTAGTGTCTGCTTGCGGCTTCGTAAGAGTTTTTCTATGGGCCAGAAAAAACGTTATTTCTAGTCAACTAGGATCTTATAAAATACTTTTAAACTTACGCCATAATTATGAACACATTATTTATTATTACCTACTATTTAATTTCGAACGTCGAAAACAATAGTTAGATAAACGCAATAAATACCCGTTTTATATTACTAGTACTACCTACAGTAATTCCTAAGTTCTGAAAATATGACGTTTCCAATGTTTAATACCTAGGTACTCTCATATAAATTAAAGGTTTTTTTAAATTAAATTTTCAATTTCCTTGAAAAAGATTTAGTTTATTGTATAAAGATCTCCTTGATGAACTCTTTCACTTTTCAGATTCTTTTTTGCTATGTAATGTAATCTTATCTTGGTATCGTTCGATTATAGATTTTAATAAAATTGTTGTGTGATTGTTATCGTGGCACTGGGAAGAAATGATTTCAACACCCAAAAATGATGATAACACCTTGATACCAATTCGAGACATATTTATTGTTGTTTTGGTATTTTGGTATTGTCTTATAGTAGTTTTAAATGACTTTTCATGAAAAAAAAAATTATCACGTACAACTTACCACAAATAAATAAAAAAAAATAGAAACAATAGCCGCATCATTCATCAACTTAGAACAAAATAAATATTTTTACATAGGCCTGGCAAACCCAACAACAATATTTAATTCTGATTTCTCAAGTATATGTATAAGGCTCAATTGGCTCATATCACAATACACAGGTAAAAATTACATTTAAACTTACTGAAAATAAGAAATTCCATCCTTTTTCTGTTGCTTGGTCGGTCGATTATTGCATTTTTTATACGAGCACTTGACCATGCTTTCGGTCCGAGAGCTAAAATGACACTAGTTGAAAAGGTATCCCAAAATGCCAAATGGGATAGGTACCTTTTGATACTGACGTTTTCAGGGCGCGCATTGTGCATCTAAGGGGGGCCGGCCGGAAATTTTTGATCGATGGGTTTAACTCATACTTTTTGTAACATGGATTCATAGAAATTGGTCTACGATTTGTCGAAAACTACTTTTCTGGTAGTTTAATTCCTTGCAGAACGCAGAAAATTATTAATAACCGCTGAAATTTTTCTCGCGAATCTGTGTCAGATTCCATTTCGAAGACTTGGAAATGGAATTTCTGAATAGCCCTGCTGGTGTCTGCGTTGCTTCACCAACGAGGGTTTTGTTTTTCGAGTGTTTGGCGAACACTCCTTATTACCTCCATAAAATGGCTCAAGTGATTTAAATGAGGTAGGTACCTATCAAAATACTGATATATAGATTGGCGTACGAATAACCGGCTGTGATTAATTTTTTTAACCTACTAAAACTACTTACTCTTGATAAACTTTTTCTTGCACCTTGGGATGTGCTGCCAGCATCACAAACGCGAACCCCAGGCTGACCGCGGACGTGTCGGTGCCTGCTGCCAGCAACGTTAGGCATTCTTCTCTAATGGCTTTGTCGCTTTCTTCTGATGCAGATTCGAGGACTAAATCCACGAATGACTTGAGTCTGTCTGTTTGAATTTCTGTCGGTAGGGATTTGGGTTGTATCAATAAAATAAAATTCCAACAGTCAATCCACTTTTATTTCGTCCCAAATTCGACTTACCTTTACTTGGATTATTTATTTTTGCATGATTTTTTCGTTTGTTTTCTATGATCTGAAATAAAAATCAACAGTTAAAAACGATATTAATTTAAAAATGCTAATGATCAAAATCACACTAATATTATCAACTAGCTTCTGCCCGCGGCTTTGCACGCGTTCTTTCTATGGAAACGTTCAAAGGTAATTTCTATCCCATGGGAACTGATTTATGGGATAAAAAGTAGCCTATGTTTGATTCCAGGCTTAGAGCTACACCGATGCAAAATTTTAGCTCAATCTGTTCTGTAGTTTTGGTGTGAAATCGTAACAAACATCCATCCATCTATCCATCCTAACTTTCGCATTTATAATATTAGTGTGATGCGAAATTTTGGATGTTTGTTACCTCTTCACGCCAAAAGTACTGAACGGATCGGGCTGAAATTTTGCATGCAGGTAATTCTAATCCTGGAATCAAACCTAAGTTAATTTTTATCCGATGAATCAGTTCCCATCGAATAGAAATCACATATAATAGGAAGCTGGATTGTGATTATGATGCTGTTTAGGTATTAGAAAAAAACTTCTACTAAGTATAACATAATGATCATACCTCATCGATAAAGCTATAACTCAGAGCTTTACTTTTTGTAAGGATTCGATACAGAGACGTCCTTTCGAAGATGACATCGTTATGCAGCCAGGGCGTGAACATTCGCTTCACTATCACGTGAAACCCATTCTCTAATGCTGCTAGGTTTGGATGTTCTTTTTCTTGGGCATTGGCCTCAAACCCCAGGGTTGTTTCTTTAAGAAAAGTGTTATGGTGACCCACAATTATTTCTCATGAAACTTGCTTCATCAACAAACTGAATTTTTACGCTCTACTTCCCTTTTATGGCAAGGAGTAAACCGAACTTCCTGCATCTGTTTTCCCGTTATACTCGTAGTACAATCTTGGAGTCTTTCTAACCCGTGTGAATAAGTTCCTTCATAGGGCACATTTTCTCTTTATTAAGTGAGATGGTAGTCAAATGCTTAACCATCACACTAATATTATAAATGCGAAAGTTTGGAGGGATGGATAGATGGATGAATGGATGGATGGATGTTTGTTACCTCTTCACGCCAAAACTACTGAACGGATCAGGCTGAAATTTTGCATTCAGGTAATTCTAATCTTGGAATCAAACATAGGTTACTTTTTAATCCATAAATCAGTTCCCATGGGATAGAAATCACCTTTAAAAATATCCATAGAAACAACGCGTGCGAAGCCGCGGGCATAAACTAGTCTATTATAACGGAATCACGCATGAACGGCTGGGCCAATATCGCAAATTCTTTTTTGTTGTGTTTTGTTATTGTCAGAAGATGGATCCTAAGTAAGAAAAAATTAAGAAAGTTGCGCGGAACATTAGAAACATAAATTTCCTCGGGGGCGAAGCCGCGGGGCGTAGCTAGTTAAGAATAAAAACCCATCCTTGTGATAGCTAGCCATTACAGTCACAACTTCTACTTACCACAGATGGAATCCATGGTATAAGCAGAAAGCAACTTCCACATCGGAGAGGGGTCCTGTCCTGCTAAATTTTTTAACTTCTCCACAAGGATGGAGCTCTGAGATGCAAACACCTCAACGAAACGTTTCAGGTTCGTCATACTGAAGGTTGGAACTAGAAATTTACGTCGTGGGCGCCATTTTTCCACTGAAAATTATATTTTTATATTTATATTGTGAAATCATAAACATATCAGGTGGTTCAAGCGCGACTGGCTGAAAAAACGGTGTTAACTTTTTTTGCTTTCTACAAACCTAAGGAACTAAAACATTCCTATGAACGCTATCAATCTTCAATTTATTTGTCCTTTTGGAGTAGGTACATTATGTATTCCCCCCGAAGGGTTCCCGCCTTGTCGAGGCGGGGGGGCTTAGTAATCGCGGCCTAGTCACCCGCGATGAAGCTAAGAGGAACCCATGGGGCCGTGCCAACGCAGACGGCGACACGGCTGGCCCCTGGACGGACCGCTCCTCTGGGTTTTGCGCTCTAAGCCCAGTTGGAGCGGTAGTAGGTTGCGGTGTCGTATGGGAGGCACCGCAACTGAGGCGGGCGGCTGTGCTGTATGGGCAGCATGGCCGCAGTGAGGTGGAGGCCGCGGCGGGAGAGGAGTGCCGGTATTTAGGTACGCCGCTCTCCCTGCCTTCCGCGGCCTTGGCGGGGTCGCCACCGTTGAAATGAAATGAAATGAAATGAAATGAAATGAAATGAAATGAAATGAAATGAAATGAAATGAAATTTATTGTAGAAACTGTGTACAAAAAAGATCTTAGAAGCTAGGTGGAGCAACAGTTTATCCATTAATTATGGACGTACAATATTTAACTTATATAACTAGGTAATTTATTGATTAATTATAAAAATTCTTTAATGTCATAAAAACATTTTTCTAAGAGCCACCTACGGAGTTTTGTCTTAAATGTACTAGTAGGCAGTTCTCTTATGTCTCTAGGAATTTTGTTGAATACTTTAACAGTCATGGTGGAGCAATTTTTCCCACTCAGTGTAGTTTTGTGTGGGGGCAATATAAGCCTAGTGGGATCTCTATTTTTTATAACCGATTTATTTTTATCTTTATACTGGTTAAAGAATGAAGCGTGCTCTTTTACAAAACAGCCAATTTGGAAGATGTATAAACTAGTGAGCGTTAAGAGTTTATGTTTCTTAAAGAGAGGCTTGCATGACTCTAATGGGCCTATTCCAAAAACGGCTCTTACACACTTTTTTTGAATAATGAAAGCTCTTTTGATGTGCGTAGAGTTACCGAAAAGCATAAGACCATACCCTAGTACTGAGGTGACGTAGCCAAAATAAGCGGTTAATGCCGTTTGTTGGCCTGATGTTCTTCTTAATCTTTTCAGAGCAAAAACAAAACGATTAAGTTTTTTGCCAATTTTTTCTATATGCGATTTCCAGTTTATATGTTTGTCCAGTATTATACCAAGAAATTTTATTTCGTCAGTCTTTTCAATTATTTCATTTCTACATGTCAGAGTGCTATTAAATATCATTTTATTATTAGAATTAATGTTATTATTATAATTTTGAAAATGTACATATTTAGTTTTTGAAATATTTGCTTGTAAATTGTTAGACTCCAGCCAATTTACAACTGATTCAGCCTCCGAGGTAAGACATTCAATTAAAGTTCCATCCTTCTTCTCATCGGCAACTACGATTGAAACATCGTCAGCAAAAAGAACACATTGATTCTTTGTGATATTTGGCAAATCATTGATATAAAGAAGAAATAGCAACGGTCCTAGAATACTGCCTTGTGGCACCCCAAAATTATTTATTTTAGCGCTAGATTTAAAGGTAGTTGATAACCCTTTATTATTATTTAAGTTTTTAACTTCTACGTACTGTTTCCGGCCAGTCAGGTAGCTTTTCAGCCAATCTAGAGCAAGGCCTCTTATTCCGTACATTTCACATTTTTTTAATAGTATATTGTGATCTACAAAGTCAAAAGCTTTGCTCATGTCAAAAAATATAACCGATACTGGTATACGCTTATCAACGAAATCGACAACCTTGCGCACAAGGGCAAATGCTGCTAGTGTAGTGGACTTGTTCTTCTGAAATCCATTCTGTTCCTCCGCTATTATCTTATATTTATCAAGAAATTCAGTCAAGCGACGATGAATAGCTTTCTCGAAGATCTTAGCAAAAATAGGAATAAGAGTTATGGGTCGGTAATTGTTTAACTCTTTGTAGCTCCCTTTTTTATGTAAAGGTTTTACGACCGATAGTTTTAGCCTTTCAGGGAAAGTACCCTGAGATATAGAGAGGTTTAAGAGATACTTTAGCACAGGACAGATTATGAAAACACATTGTTTTAGTATGTTTGTGGAAAGGTTATCAAAACCTACTGATTTTGTATTGTTTAACGAAAGTGTAATCTTTATAACTTCAGCGTCGGTTATTGGCTGTAGCAATATGCTGTGAGAGTTTGTTTTAATTCTAGGAAGATCATTGATATTTTTGTTGTTTTTTACTTCTTGATCTTTGTTTGTAATATTAATAAAATATTCGTTAAAACTCTCAGCTATAAATTGAGGTTCGGTCAGTAATTCCCCTTTGTAGTTTATAGAATTAATATTGTCTGGAGATCGTTCGCAATCTACTTTATCTTTAATAATATGCCACGTAGCTCTACATTTGTTTTTCGATTTTTTAAGGAAGTCATTATTAATTTTTTTCCTTGACATATTTATACATTTTCTTAAAGTTACACTATATTTCTTATAAGTTAATTTCGCATTAGTAGTCTTTTCCCTATAGTAGAGGTATCTTAATTCTCTTTTACGTTTAGTAGATACTCTCAGTCCTTTTGTTATCCACTTTGCAGAGGAAGAGTTAGGTTTGACCTTGTGTTTTTCTAATGGGAAGCTTAAATTGTATATTAGGCAAAATATGTCATGAAAGTTGTTAAATGCTCTATTTAGGTCATCTTCCTGCAGTATGTCTATCCACGAGAGTCTAGTTAAATGCTTCAAAAAACACTCTACATTTTCCTGAGAGTAGTTTCGTGATTCAATATACCAATAATCTACATATTGAGGCTTATGACTCACAGGAAATGTCAATGTCTGGCTTGTGTTATGATCAGAGAGATATGTTGGATGGGTACTATCTATAGCACCATCTATGTTACTAATGAAGTGATCTATGCAGCTAGCTTGCCTAGTAGGCTGCTTAATATGAATGCTAAGATTATAGTTTAAGGCAAGATCTTCTAGGCGTGAGGCTGCTGTGCTCTGTCGTAACATATCAATATTAAGATCTCCGGTTAGGATAACTTTTTTAGAAAGCTTAACCACATACTTGTCCAACAAAAGCTCCAGTTTGCTAAAGAAGACGTTAATGTCACTCGCCGGTGTTCTATAAATGCAAAAAATGATATAATTTAAACATGTTAAAGTTATTCCACATATTTCGAATGATTTTTCTATAGGTACTATGTCTTTACTGAGATCAATTTTTTTATATCGAATGGGATTTCGTACCAATATGCAGACGCCCCCTCGCTTTTCATTAGCCCTTGAAAAAAAGCTAGCTAACTTAAATTGTTTTAGGTTAGTGTTCAATTCGCTACCAGACCTTATAAATGTTTCTGTGAGACAGACAACATCAATGTCACTCCCTTTTCTTGAAAATTCATCAAGACATATTTCAAGCAACTCTAGCTTATTTAAAAAACCAGCTATATTTTGGTGAAAAAGAGTAAGACTTGGTAACGGAGGACTATTCACGAAAAAACTGACGGGAATTGTCCTCGTGAGCAGCCTCCGACACAGCTTTTTTTAAAGCCGTAAAGTAGTATGGTATCGTCCCCCTTCTCGGCGCTTCAACGCACGGCTCTAACTGGATTTTAGCGCAGGCAAAAGAGCTTTCATTTTTCAGTCTTTGGAAATAGAATGGAATTGTGCCCTTTTTTAGGATTTTGGTTTTACTATAATATTTTACATTGTCTCCAGCATTTCTGTGTAATACTTGTTTTAGGTTTTTTACATATTTTTCATTATAATATCTAGAGTCAAGTATATAATTAATTTTTCTACATAGGTAATTTATATATTCTGAATGATTTTTTAATCCATTTATGTCAATTGATATGAAATCGCTTGTTTTTGTTTGTGTACATAGGTTCTTCAGATAATTATTTAATTCATTTTCATTAAAACATTTACTATGGTTAACACTCACAACAATTAAATTACATGATTTTAGTGCCTTAACTGCTCCTGAGAGCTCAAGGAGTAACTTAGTGAGGTTCTTGTCATTTTCACCAGCGCACAGCACAACTTGGTCTTGTTCGGTCAATTCAAGTGAGTAGCATGCACTAACAATATCTTCGGTCATCGCAAATGGCTTTATAATGGATAATATATCATATTTTTCATAACATGTCACTAAGTTTCGCATTTCTATTAATGTAGTAGAAAGTCCACAGAGTTGTTGGCTGCCTAGTATGAGAAGGCGCGGTTTTTTATTTGTAGTCCGGGGTTGGCATTCCATTGACGCTATTTCTGGTTGTTCCTGGTTTATAGCTTGTTTTGTCGCTTGCCTACTGACTCCTGGCTTAATCGTGTCAAATTGTGGTGCACTCATTTTATTTGTCAGAAACGATATTTCCCTCTCAGCCTTTTGGAGTTTTTCACTCAATTCTGCTATCCTTAATTGTAGAGACTGGAATACAGCATGCTCGTCTGATTTTAGGCGAGTTTTCGTCAAAGATTGAGGTCTGGGAGAGGCAAACAGCGCTCTTTTGATGTCTGGAAACTGTGCTGAGCACCTTCTATTTTTCTTCGTCACAGTAGAGTCAAGTTTTAGTTCCGGTAGAGGTTTTTGGCATAATGTCTTCAAAAGTTCGTTCTCTTTGGTCAGTTTATTAATTTTTCGGTGTAAGTCATTATTTTCAAGTATGGTGTTCTCAAGCTCTATCTGTGTGCCAGCCAGTTGTGACGTTAGCATAGTGATGGTTTCCTTCTGTTCCTGTACAGAGTATGTATCTGATAGAGTATTGTCTACGCTTCTTGAAAGTGTTAACGGTGAATCGCAAGACGTATTGAGTACCGTCAGAATGTTTGAATCATCCATCTGAGAAATTTCACTTGCAGGAGTAGAAAAGCGAACTGACTCAATGCTTTCATTTAGTTTGGGGGAGGTAAGTTTTTTCCTCATCGTAATATTAGTGGCATCCCTGCTAGGAATCACAACTTTAGGTTTTTGTATACAAAACTTACATCTCCACTTTTCCCTCGATTCAGGTTCCATTAAACGGTACACTTTTTCGGGTAATCCACCGCATTCAAATTCAAATTTATAATTGCATTCAGAGCAAAGAATCGTACTTTTAGCACTAACCGATTTTTTACATTTATGGCAAATGACAAGCGCTGCCATCTTGCGACCACTAGTGGCAGTTTTAGCAGAGCTCTTTGGCATCTTGGGTTGCAATACGGCGCGGGCGCCACCGCTGGGTTGTGTCGAGCGCAGGTCAATGTTGTATGGCTGCTTGTCGTGTTAGTTCGCAGCGGTTTTGCTAGATGGCGTAACAGAGCAGCTGTAGTAGGCCAGCTGATTGGTCAGCTCAAGTCAGCTGATGTTTGTTGTGGTGAGTTTGAAGTGTTGGTATGAGTCACTGTGAAGTGCAATGTAACGGATTTGTTTTGCTCTGGTTTGTTATTATGATGATAAGAGGTCGTAATATCTTCTGCAATCAGTTTATTAGCCTTTGAGTGAAGTGTAGTGTAATCGTGATAGTCTACTACTCACATTCATTCAGCCAGTATTCGATTCTCTTTCTAATTTCACCAAACACTAGGGGAATAATCTCTTGCTATTTTTGATCACAGTTCTCAATAGATCGCCGGGATAACGTTTGCACAGGATATTCACAGTTTATCACACCGATTAACTATCTTTTCCCGCTTGAAATCACTTTAATTATATTTTTCGGAATAAAATTTTACGGAGTCGATGTAAACAAGGACGCAGTGGCGCCATCGTTTGATGGCGGACGCGGTGGGGTCGCAGGGGAGGAGGTCTGTCGGTATGACGATGGCCGCTCTCCCTATCCTCTGCGATCGTGTGGCAGGCGGCGGGGCCACTCGACTGACCCGTTGCAGGGGGACCTTGGGCGTTCGGACACGGGGTCGTTCGGTGCCCAATTGGCGGTTAAGGTCCCCGAGGTGATCGCGGCGCGTCATGTGTTTCTGGCGCGTCGCGAAGAGGGGGTGCTGCACACCCCCAGTGAGGGGCCCGATATCGGGCAGCCGCGGTGGGTTCGTGGATGAGTGAAAGCGTCCCCACGTTCCTACCACAAACGGCAGAGGCGGAAGCACCCTGAGGGTTTTAGTGGTGTTAGAGTCCCACATCATCGTACTGTCTCCCCGTGGCAGTACGATATGCGTGCGCATTTCCCTCAGGATAAAAAAAAAAAAAAAAAAAAAAAAAGGTACATTATGTATATATAATGTATAAAAGAGATTTATCACTAAAATCAACATGATGGTAATTCACCCCGAAGAGAAATTTAATCGAAGTTTCAGTAATCATCAGTTCATAGGAAATGATTTAAATAGGCGCAAAGATACTTGCCACCTACAACCAGCTTGTTATAATATTTGGAGAAAAAAGCAGAAACTATTAAAAACTCTCAAAAAATAAATATTGCGCTACTTACGCACGAACCAAAATAATAGTCCAATCAATGAGTGCTCAAAAAATGGGATTGGGTGGAAACATCGAAAGCAGAAAATTTGACTTTGACGGAACTATGTTTAGATTAGGTAGGAACGTATGAAAAGTCCCCACTCCTAGGGTACTCTTCACAGGGGTGGGGGCTTTTAGTAACCATGTTTGTCTCCTAACTAGTCCAAACAAAGTTCCAAACTTAAACTTTCTGCTTTCCAACTTTCAATCCTTCGTTTACTCGACTGTTTGGACAATTCAAATGTTTAAATAAATATTCTTACCAGAGGTAAAAATACTGCCATCTCCGATCACTTCATGGAAAAACTTCATGAGATCATCTTTTTCCAAGCAATTTTTCAGAATAATATCTGCGACTTCGGGGTCGGCGACCGCTGAAACAGCATATTACTCTTTATTATTGAGATGAGAGAGAGACGCGGTTTCGCACCACTGCCGCACAGCACAAAATATGCATTCAAAATGCATTTTATATGGACGAGATTAAATCTAAGACAGCTCGCAGGCCTTAAAATGTTACTCAAAATCAAAACATCTTCACGTAGGCTCTTTTACTATAAAGTAGGATTCGCTTATGAGCTCTATATTTTTTCAGAACGTAGTCATAGGATCTTTTTTTTTTTATTTGAGTAACGCGAAGGGATTAAATAAAATGATCTGTTAGCAGTTTGTCCAAAAGGGCGTATTTTAGACTAGTCGTGCCAGACTTTCAGTTATTGGCAAAGATGAAAAGTGTTCACAAAATCTACATTTTTTGATGACAGCTGTCAAAATTGAAACGGTCATATCTCCAAAAGTACTCGCGCTAGACTTTCAGTTAGTGGCTTATACGAAAGGTGGGCACAAAATCTATATTTTCAATGACAGCTCTCAAAATTAAAATGGATATTATTTCTTCTAGTCTCTCAGTTAGTGGCTCAGATGGAAAGTGGGCACAACTACGTCAAAATCTACATTTTCATGAATGGTTTCCTCTGCGTCGACCTGGCTCTGCGTCGATACTCGCCTCGCTCGACTCAAGGTCATTGGTACAGTCGTCTCGGTAGTAGGAATAGTACTTTAAGCCTCATTGACCATAGCAGCGAATAAGCATCGGCAATTGTGCGCTCTGCTATGCGCAAAATTTGTCGATAACAATAAATATTATCGTTAAAATTTCTCTTTTCAATTTAGTTTTGAATTTAATCTATCTAGCCCGTACCTACAAAAAAATATAGACTACCTCAATCCCTAACCATTTGTATCCTACTTCCTGCTTATGTTTGTGAAATGTGAATTTTTGTTACCTGGGATCTCCAAAACTACTGAACAGATCATGATGAAATTAAGCGTACAATAAGAACATAGCTTAACTTAGGTAATAGGCTACTTATTATAACGAAAATACGCATTTAAAGCCGCGGGCAGAAGCTAGTTTCAAATAAATTGTTATTTACATTTATTTGTCTTAATGTTTGATGTCCTCACCCAAGGCGACAATGTTCAAACTAAAATGAGCACTCCATAGAGATGTTAACTCTATGTGAAGTATATTAAACCGTTTCTTTCGCACCTTTTGATAGTTTGTCATTGTCAATTATAAGCAGTTTGCTGTTTGGTAGCATCTCTCTCTCACACACATCTACTTATTTCATTCACACCTATTATTGTTTAAATTACCGAGGATTATCAGTTAACCATCAACCCTGAAGGAGAATAGAACCGATTAAAGAAAACATCCCAGAATTTCGACCTGCTTAATTGTATTCAATACAAACGAACAAACAATCAAATATTTCCTCTTTGTAATATCTATACTAATATACTAATCTATACTAATATTATAAAGAGAAAGGTTTGTATTTATGTATTTTTGTATTTTTGTATGTTTGTTACAAATAAACTCAAAAACTACTGGACCGATTTCAAAAATTCTTGCACCATTAGAATGCTACATTATTCCTGAGTAACATAGGCTATATTTAGTTCTTGAAAAAATTAGGGATCCCTACTAAAACTTCAATAATGTAACCCAAGGTGTAAAAAAATTCGCCATAAATTGTCTATCATCGCATGCGCTGCGGAAACTATTGATGATAGAACAAAAAAATGTTCTACAATATTAAAGACTATATAAATAACTACAAAAAACTCAGCGATACCATATGTCCAACTATTGTAGTTATGTCAGTATAACTATTTTTTTACTTTTTAAAAGTTGATAGAAATTCTGACCGAAGTCTGACCATGTTAGCCATACCTCTGTATTAATCCTTATCCAAATAAATCATTTCATAATTAAGACTGTTTCAATACCTGTAGATTACTTTTTGAATTATTCAAATCGGACATTCCATTCAAAAGATATTAAGAATTTAAAAATGTCAATCTAAACAAAATACTATTAGAAAAATAAATGACGCCGCACCCGGGCAACGCAGCGAGGGAGGTAGGTAAAAATAATAATAATTAATGTCCTCCTAGCCGAATTTCGACCACGGCAGCCAATCTCATCGGAGACTAGCCAGATGCGCAGGACATATTATAGTGCACAAGTGTGTGCGCTGCTGTGTGGTGCCGGCTTAGAATTTGCACAACCCCAACTCTTCCCGCGGGTGTCGTAAGAGGCGACTAAGGGATATCCACCAGGGGCGGGCACGACCGGGGAGAGGTCAAACGCAGGACCAACGTCTTAATGTGCTTTCTGAGGCACGCCCCCGTGCCTCGGAGAGCACTCCGGGCTGCTACAGTGAATATTTCTTGCTAGAAAATACCCAATAACACAAATCTTGGGCCGACCCGGGATTTGACTTGAAGAGGAAAGATTTGATTGTTTATTTGTTTGTATTGAATAGGGTCCGAAACTACTGGACCGATTTGAAAAATTCTTTTACCGTTAGGAAGCTTACTTTTCAGGGAGTGACATAGGCTATATTTTATCCTGGATATTCTACGGGACCGGGAACTACGCGGGTGAAACCGCGAGGCGATCGTCTAGTTAGTAATATACATATTATATTGATATTGTAAGTTTGATTGTGCAATCACAATAGTTACGAAGTTTATTTATAGGTAGGTACACAGTAATAATTTCGTTTTTGTGTTTTTGGAATAAAAAAAAAAAAATACTGTTGATTAGACTAGTGTAATTTCCATTCATATTTAGGTACACGTTGGTAGGTTTAAAATAAATAATATGTATTGTTGTTAAGGGATACCACTATTACCACTAAAGCAACGATTTTATAACCAATACGTACTTTCATTTGTAACTGACTGTACATCGACGCAGAGGCACTAATTAGCATAATATTTAATTTGTATAACAATAATTATTTATTTTCGACGGAGTCTATTACAATTCTACGAAATCGACAGTTGCGTGCATCGTTTCGTCAAATTGCTATTCTAACTCACCAAAACTCGAAGCTACGGCACGAAGTTTGAAATGGCGGCTTTTGCGGTGGGCACCTCTATTCTAATTGGCAAAATGTACGAAGGAAACATTGAATTTGACAGTATTTTTTCAAGAATCACTGTCAATTTACACGGTAGCACAGATAATATAATACTATACACGGTAGCTACAAAGCTACCTTTTCATTTTCGTAATGTAATTTTTCACCATATTTTGTCCATTTATCACTGAAATTTTGGTAGGTTTATGATTGTTATAATAATTTATACACGTAGCTTCCTAAATTATTGAAGTTTACTCATGATATTTGAAGATCACTTACCGTTCCATATTTTTCAGAAAAGCGACTCTACCGCCACCTCTTAGAAAAGCCTACAACCAACAACTTCCCCCAGCTGACGACGAAGTTCTTAATTTTACCAAAACGCTAAAATCGCTCCTTTTAGGGTTCCGTACCTCGAATGGAAAAGGTTTTAGCGAAGTCTGAAATTTAATGAAGTCCCTTGTTAAGGGATGAAACGTTGGTGTTCTTCCGACACAAACTAGGTTCAAAGTTAACCCGCTTACATTTATACTGGAAACATATACTCGTGAGCCGAAAAATTTACACAGACACACTGCGTTTATTTGGTGATTTTGCTAAAAATGAACGGTTTTCGGTTTTTTCTCTTTACTTATCGATAGAAATACATTTCCTTGTGCTGTAAGACCTTGCTTCTTGCGAAATTCATGATTCTAGGTCAACGGGAAGTACTATAAAGGCTTACGTATAGGTATTGTTGCGAACCTCAAAAAATATTTTTAGCGCGCGTTCCTGAAAAAAGTATTTCAGGTAAAAGGTATACCTACAGTCAGGTAGACAGACTGAAAACAGAGTGATTCTATAATCTATAATATCCCGTGTAGACTCTTTAATGCCATACAAAGAAAGAGAATTGCGTCATTAACGTCAAGAGGTTGACATGTGTAAAAACGACATTATTGTAAGCCTGTCTGACCGTCTGATGTTATCGGATACTCACCCTCCGTCTGTATGTCCCTTACATATTGCCACCGGACGTACTAAGTACTCAACTTAGTACCTTGAATTGTATACATTAATTTATTATTATTTTTATTTAACTTTTCTTTTTTAGAACCTCAAAAATGGATCTTGTGTCTGAAATAAAGAATTAATATTGTAAGCGTTCCTTTTTCCATTCGAGGTACGGAACCCTACAAAGAGCGGTTTATGCGCCACGTTTTGGTTAAATTAAGAACTTCGTCGTCAGCTGGGGGAAGTTCTTAGTTGTAGGCTTTGCTAAGTGATGGCGGTAGAGTCGCTTTTCTGAAAAATATGGAACGGAAAGTGATCTTCAAACATCATGAGTAAACTTCAAAAATTTAGGAGGCTACGTGTATAAAAAATTATAACCATCATAAACCTACCGAAATTTCAGTGATAATGGACAAAATTATGGTGAAAAATTACATTACGAAAATGAAAAGGTAGCTTTGTAGCTACCGTGCAAATTGACAGTGGTTCTTGAAATAATACTGTCGAATTCAATGTTTCGTTCGTAAATTTTGCCCATTAGAATAGAGGTGCCCGCCGCAAAAGCCGCCATTTCGAACTTCGTGCTTCGAGGTTTGGTGAATTAGAAAGGCAATTTGACGAAACGAAGCACGCAATTGTCGATTTCGTAGAACTGTAATATTTGTAATAGACCCCCTGGTCCCTAGCTATAATGTGTCGTGAAAACGGTAAGTCTAGGACGAGTGGTTTTCAAGGTATAACCGTTTGAAGTTTGACAGCTGTCAAACCGACCCGACGACGGTATGACTTTAGTCCCATGGGAGTTGGTGAGGCCCATTGTGTGGGACGCTACATGCGTCGACGCACTTGCGCTTTCCCATCTTTTGAGGACATCCGTGAGGGCGGTTGCGGCGGCAGATTTGGCCGAGGATCTCAAGAGGCACAAATATGCAGATCTCAACAGAACCTACACATTTGCTCCCCTTGCGTGTGACGTCACTCGTTCGGTCGCCGCCCGTTATCCGTAGGCAGATTTCAGTTTCTAGTGATTTACTCCGAAACTATAAGTTTAGGAAAAAAAAATAAGAAAACCAGATAGACTCAGTGTTGAGAGACCCATCGAACGACGATTTTTTGTAAATTTTTTTTGCGACCGAGCGACTGAAGTCACACGCACCCACGCAGTCACTCAGTGAACTTCGCATAACTTCGTCAATTTTTGCACTGTGTGTTTTGGATTTCTTAGCTCTGCAAATTTGCATTATCAACTAAAAACGTTACGGATCCTCATTCTTTCGTTGTAGGTGGTCCCATAAAAGTTTGATTCCTGAGGAATTGATGATGTGCGCAGTAAAATGTATACATACCTATAAGATATCATCACATAATAATTTTCACAATCACTGGTTACTAATGGTTTCCATGGCAACGGGCATAAGCAAGTCGTCTTAGAAAAACAAATTACATATTTCATGGATGATCGCATAAGACGAAGGATGACCGATTCGTTCTTTCGTGGAAAACGAAAATGATTTTGACATGTTTTTCTAGAGATCTGAAACCAAAGCGGCCATTTGGTGACGCGTTTGAAGAAAAGCACGTTTGCACGTTAAGCAGTAAGGTTATTCGTTTCTTGCAATCGGTCAATCGAAACTTCGTATTTCGTGTTCAAGAGTAAGCCATTTCATTCGACGTTTCATCCATGTGTCATCAAGCTAATTAGACTCGAATTTTAACTAGATGTCGCCACTAGAAGAATTTGAAGTCAGTTTATAGGTTTTAAAAATGCCAAATTATTGTTATGAATTAATTTGAATTCGCACTGCGTTAGCCTGACACTAATCTGACACATTCAACTATTAGGTAAAAAAATGGAAAGAAAAATAAACAAAAAAAATTTAAACATATTAATTAATAGGTACTCACTTATATAAAGTTTGTTTGGAAACCAGTGCGCCGCCGTTCCCCCGCACTCTATTGCATCTCTGAACCACCGTTGCAGTTTTTTCATCGATGCTGGAAAGAGAACAATGATCCTACAATGTTTATCTACCTAGGAACAGGTTTTACGAGCAAAACCGTGCACGGTGGATATATTCAACCATAGAAGAAGAGGGTTTAGAATGATATTAAACAGAAACGAGGTGTAGGCCAAATAAAACGTCACATGCGAGTTGAACTCGCGCACCGAGGGATCCGTATAATTATAAGACCTTGCTTCTCACCAAATTATACTATATAGGTTTTGTGTGCATGTGATTCCCTTGAAAACTTCAAAATTTTAAGTCCTGGTGTCGCACGGGTAGAAATGTTTTTTACATCTTGGGATAAAGAGTAAATGTATCTTATTGCAGGACATTTATATTTTTATCCACCTATCGCTGCGTTGCCTACTGCGCTGCACGGGGCCACACTTCGCACAGGCCTCGGTGCGGCGGGCGGCGTTTACTTTTCTATTGGTATAATTAGTAAAAATTGTATAAATATAAATTAATTCCATTTCAAAAAGTAACAAAAAGTCACAAAACAGGGTTTTATAATTAGAGTATTTTCTGCATGGCACGTCGCATTTACAATAAATTAACTAAGACAATAAAAGAATTAAAAAAAAATCAGAATTTCTTTAAACATGTAAATAACATGATTATTTAGAAATTCTGAAAAAGTTTTTGATACATAAATCATATTATACAGTTCTGGAATATTTAATAAACAAGGATATTTTGACATAACTATTCGGATAATATTTAATTTTGACGTTTCTAATTTTCTATGCATGAGATTTAATATCTCATGCATAGAAAAGTGGCTTAAATTTTATTTCTTACTGAAACTTGTTTGTGTATAAATCAAACTATTTTAATTTTAATTCTATTGCATTCGTATGCTATAAAAAACAGAATATTGTGACACATTGTATATTAAGACCAACTGTATATTTATTTATACTACACCTGCTCGGAAAGTTGCCTATTCCTTTTCCATTTATAGAATAGAAAGTATGTCTTTGCAGGCCTATAGGAAACCGGGAGGAAAAACTCTATGGAATTTCATTTCTCACGTGTTTTAGCGGGATTAAAAAGTGTATGGAAATCCATTTCTAACCTGTTATTTTTTTTTAATTTCCTAAAAGATCGGCCGGTAGCTATGGTTATTTTCGTTTGGTCAAACGACAAAAAGTTTTTACTCCAAGTCCATTAGGCCTCCTCCGATTTCCGAACAAAATTTTGAAAAAAGAACCGAAAGGCTGGCGCGGTCAATGAGGTTTTACCAACATCATTGGGCGCAGTAAGTTCTTCTAAATTTCAATTAATAATTAATTCTGCTTTTTATTTTCCTCGAAGGTGTAGTATAAAGCACTATTTATCACTCGGCAGAAAGTGCGATTCCTACCTCGTGTGTTTTAAGGCTCTCGGCTGCGCCTCGGGCCCAAAACGACACACTCGGTAGGAATTGATCACTTTCTCACCTTGGTGTAAAATGCACTATTACTACCCATATTCTAAGCGAATAAACGATTTGAGTTTGAGTTTAAGAGAGGTATAGGCCTAGAGGTATTGAAACAGTCTTTAATACGAAATGATTTATTTTGATAAGGATAAATACAAAGGTATGGTTAACATGGTCTGATTTTGGTCGGCAATTCTATCAACTTTTAAAATGTAAGTAGAAGTTATATTGATATAACTACAATAGTTGGACGTATGGTATCACAAAGTTTTTGTAGATTTTGAGTTGGTATGTTCTGTAATATTGTACAAAATTTTTTGATCTACCATCAATAGTTTCCGCAGCGCATGCGATGAAAGACAATGTATCGATATTTTTTTACACCTTCGGATACATTATTGAAGTTTTAGTAGGGATCCCTAATTTTTCGAAATTGCTCTTTTTGCTCACCATCGTGGCCAGTAATCATTTAAAAAAATAGTTTAGTCGAGTACCTCGCTCCGCACAATTGAGTTGAGCCAGAGACTTACTTTCTGCATTACCGAGGAGCATGTACGCATGCCCGAGCACAGGCGGGCTCATCATGGAGCTCTTCAGTTGTTCTGCCAACCTGGTCATGTGCCGCATCCTCCACTTCACAACCAGGTACCAGGCAACCATTAACGCAACCAGGAGCTGAGTTATCATCTTGGAACCTGGAATAATAGCAGAAATATTTTGAAGTTTTACTTTTTTCATTGAAGCAGTTTAACAAATTTTTAAACTGTAAGTTGATAAGGTTTAGGTGAAATGTTGCGTTGCGAGCTACTGGCTGAATAACTTCCTTGAATTTTCGTGTACAAAATTTCTTCCAAGTCATTGAACAAGTATGTCTATTCAGTTTTAATAACCAAAGTTATCGACATAGCCCACAGAATTTGCAAGCTGAAGTGGCAGTGGTAAACGTGTTCTTGAGTGGAGACCGCGACTAGGCGCCCGTGTAGGACGCCCTACAGCCAAGTGGGATGACGATCTGCGAAAGACTGCAGGCAGATGCTGAATGCAGCACGCTGAAGACAGGGCGCTATGGCGCTCATTAGGGGAGGCCTATGTCCAGCAGTGGAGTAATATGACCAAACACTATTCTACTCCTACTAATATTATAAACGCGAAAGTTTGTGGGTATGGATGGATATATGTTTGTTACTCTTTCACGTAAATACTTCTGAACGGATTGGGCTGAAATTTTGCATACTTACAGGTAATTGTAATCCTGGAATCAAACGTACTCTACTTTTTATCCCATAAGTCAGTTCCCGTGGGATAGAAATCACCCATAGAAACAACGCGTGCGAAGCCGCGGGGCGCAGCTAGCAATTCATACCTATGTTTTGAAAAGTCTCAAAACAACTTCGTAAACCTTAATAATTTACCCTGTTTTTAAGTTTTGCCCAGCTCACAAAAAGCATGTTCTTAGGAGTTGCGAGCAAATTTATGGGTCTTGAAATATTATCGAATAGGGGCTTTGTCGGTTAACTTTGACGTAGGTATCCTGTTTCCTATCCTACTTCCTTTCTACTAATATTATAAAGCCAAAAGTTTGTGAAATCTGAATGTTTGTTACATAAGATCTCGAAAACTACTGAACAGATCAAGATGAAATTTGGCGCACGTTTAGAACAAAGCCTAACTTAGATAATAAGCTACTTATTATACTGAAAAAACCGCTAGCGAAGACGCGGACAAAAGCTAGTAATAAATAAAATATTATACGAGAACTTCTGTAAAAAACACCACCCTAACTACATTTTCCTAAATTTTATTCCGCCAACTTCGAAAGCTTGGAAAAAAGAAACGAGAATTATTAAATTTGATACTTACCTACCACAAAGCGTCTGGTTTTCTACAAGGATGAGATTTAATTGTTTGCATGTGAAGATAGGACTCAAATAAATAGGCAAGTGCTGACCTACATACATACATACAGACATACATAGAAGGTAATTGTACCACCGTGCCGCCAACAACTAGAATAACTACCTTTTTAACCTTTTCATACGGCTGATGCGGTAGGGGTGATGAGTTACGGGACCACTTTTTAATAAATTTTAAGTAGTGCTTAATTCTGTGTTATCACGGTAATATATTTATTTGGCCATTGTATTTTGCCTTTTTAATGTATTGTATTTGTATGTTTTCATAATCAATCTATTCATATTATAATCCAAATACTGAACGGAAATAGATATGCACCTACATAATCTTGTCGTCATCTTGTCGTATGTATATCAGAATAATTACATTTATTATAGGGTGTTGTATACAATTTAATTGTAGGATCCATGTAAGTATATGTACTTACTTTAATCGTACTCATATTAGAAATGGGACAGTTTCGATGCCTAGGTGAATGAGACGTACTCGTATGATTGTGACTCCTTCAGGCCAAAACTGCTGAACGAATCGGGCTGAAACTTTGCGTTGATGTAGATCTAAACCTGAAACGACCGTAAGGCCCTTTTCACATGCATACGGTCACGGCACGGTAGCCGTGCCGTGTAAAGTAGAAATGTATGAGCTACACAGACAGCTTACTCATGACACGGCGACCGTAGCGTGACCGTGTGTCCCATATATTATATATCCCATACATGTACTATCCAGCGTGTTTATTTTTATGAGTAGCTCCAGTACTCTAGTCGTCCCTTGACCACGACTAGAGAATTATTTTAGTAATAATACGCCACGACAGTGTGTAAACTAGTTGAAACGTCGGTTAAAAAAAGGTAAATAAACGTGAATAGGTACTTATTTTAAGAGTTCTGACCGCGTAAGTTAAAAAAAATTTAGGCAAAAAATTTACTTTCATCCCAAAAATCAGTTCCCATGGGATAGAAATAACCTTTTATCTTTTCCACAGAACAATAATTGGATTGTCGTTGACTTCACTCACGTATTCAAAAGTCTAATTTTTATTTAATTATTTTGTTCAACAAAAGAGCTTATTTACTTCTTGGATACGCAAGATAAGGGTTAAGCATAATAAAAAAACTTTCCCAATCACAAACTTAGCCATGGCTAATAGGAGAAAAACGATTATTAATTAATTGGATCTAATCTTCTCTATACAAAGTTGCATCTTAGGGTTCCATCATTCAAAGAGGAAAATACACGAAAGAAAGAACCGTTTCAAATTGAGTACACAGGTAAAAAAATTGTGCACGTTACTGCGTTGCCCATAATTAACGTGTCAGAATAGTTTTTTAAATACTTTATTGTCACTTGTATAACTCTCCAAATAGATAAAATACACTCGAGAGCAATGAATCCGGGTCACTCAAAGAATCCAAAAAATCTCGGAAAGTAAGAATGCTAGGTTAATGCAATAAATTGTATTTAATAGACAATTTAATACTCCTTAAATGAAAGTATTAAAACTTCTTAGTTATTGTAAAGTTATATCATAAAAAAATCAAATTTGAAAAGGGAACACTGTCGAAGATGGAACTACGAAATTACAGGATTTGTTTTTGCTTTTGTTTGTAATCTGTCATTTATGTTGGTACATAAACCAGGTTGATAGTGCTCAATATTCATTATTCAAGCTGAAATCATGTCGCTTACACTTGAAGAATGCAAAAGAATACTTACATTGGTGGAAACCGGCCGGAGTCAGCGCGATACAGCCAGGACTGTCGGTGTTTCGCTGTCAACAGTACAAAGAGTTCTCCGACGTTACGAAGAAACTGGTTCTAACCTACGCAGACCAGGAACGGGCAGAACTAGGTGTACCACAGCACGAGAAGACCGATACTTGGTGAACACCATGCTTCGAAATCGCTTTCTCACAGGAACTGAACTCACAAATCAGTTTCGACGCCTCGGAGGAAGTAACCCAAGTGCATGGACAGTAAGACGTCGGCTTGCTGAATCTAACTTAAAACCCCTTAGACCTGCAAACGGCCCTAAACTGGAGCGTGGCCATCGTATTTCAAGACTAAGATATGCCCAGAACCACGTAAATTGGAGTATTGAAGATTGGTCGAAAGTTATGTTCTCCGACGAATCAAAATTTATGCTCTACAAGCACGATGGAAGACACAGAGTGTATAGAAGACCAGGGGAAAGATTCAAGCAAGCATGCATCGAAGAAAAAGTAGCCTACGGTGGTGGGTCTGTACTTGTGTGGGCCGGAATTTCCTCTGAAAGTCGCACAGAGCTGGTGATCATAGAAAACGGCTCTTTAACTAGCGTAAGATATGTGGAAGAAATCCTCAACGAACACGTTGGTCCATTTATGGTCAATTTGGGTGAGGATGCTATA
This sequence comes from Eupithecia subfuscata, assembly GCA_963564075.1. Taxonomy (NCBI): domain Eukaryota; kingdom Metazoa; phylum Arthropoda; class Insecta; order Lepidoptera; family Geometridae; genus Eupithecia; species Eupithecia subfuscata. The sequence goes on from OY751105.1 coordinate 5,284,402, forward strand.
TTTATGCATGAAAATGCCCGACCTCATACAGGTAGGATTGTGAATGACTACCTTCAAGAGATGAACATTACTTGTATGGAGTGGCCAGCGCGCAGCCCGGATATCAACCCGATCGAGCATGCTTGGGACGAGCTAGGGAGATGCGTAAAACAACGAAACCCTCCCCCAATCACGCTTCCTGAGCTCAAAATTGCTCTCACAGAGGAATGGGAGAATATTGCCCAAAATCGTATAAGGAACTTGGTGTACAGCATGCCAAACCGCGTAAACGCAGTAATGGAAGCACGAGGAGGTAATACGAAGTATTGAAATTCAAGAAAATCGTCATAAAGTTAAAAAATTTCATGTTTCCTATTTTTGTTTTAAGGAGAGATCAGCAGTTTTTTTTCTTTATGTAATTTTGTGTAAATAAAATGTATGGTGACTCATATTTTTTTAACTTTCATTTAAGGAGTATTAAATTGTCTATTAAATACAATTTATTGCATTAACCTAGCATTCTTACTTTCCGAGATTTTTTGGATTCTTTGAGTGACCCGGATTCATTGCTCTCGAGTGTATATTGAAATACCAAAATAGAAAAAAAAGAATCGAAGAAACCTTTAGCCTGTTAATTGTCATTTTTCGAGTTGGAGCAAAACCCGTCCCAAGCTTTTTTATCTTCTAGATAAACTGATATTTCATAGTTAGCCTTTTGCACGGCAAGGTTTTGACAATTTGTTTGAATTTATTTATTGATATTTTTTTGCAACTCTGAGTTTTGTTGTAGAAGCGTATACATTGCCCTTTAAAAGATGCATTTATCTTGTGTAGCCTACTTGTGGGCACAGCGCGTTTATTCTTATTTCTAGTATTTATATTATGTATGTCGCTATTTTTAGAGAATTGATTTTATTTCTATGAGTGAACAACAAGTTTTCATATATGTATTGACATGGTACTGTCATTATGTTTATTTCTTTGAATTTATCACGCAGGGATTCTCTGGGACCCATATTATAGATTGCACGAACAGCTCTCTTCTGCAGCACAAATACGGTGTTAATAACTGCAGCGTTCCCCCACAGCAGTATGACATAAGACATAACACTATGGAAGTAGCTGAAATAGACTAGTCTAAAAGTATCAACGTCTGTAAGATGACGGATTTTTTAGACTGCATACGCTGCAGAACTAAGTCTCTTCGCTAGCTTATCTATGTGTGGGCCCCATTGAAGTTTACTATCTAAGGTTATTCCTAAGAATACTGTACTGCTTGCAATTCCTAATGTTTCTCCTTTTACGTTTACATCAGCCTTAACTTGTTTTACATTAGGTAGAGTAAATTTTATACATTTCGTTTCGGTTTCGTTAAGCTAAAGATTAGTGACACTAAACCAATGTACTACTTTTGAGATTTCATTATTCACATCGTTGAAATTTGTGTATTGTCGTTTCATTTTAAAAATTAATAAAGTATCATCAGCAACCAACACAATCTCGTGATTATTCTTAACAAGATGTGCTAGGTCATTAATCTAAACTAAAAATAGAAAAGGATCGAGAATAGAACCTCACGGTACACCCATTGTAACTACAGACCCCGAAGACCGTTTCCCATTAATGTCAACTCTTTGTATTCTATCACTCAAGTAAGATGTAAGAAGATCCAAAGAGGTGTCTCTTATTCCATAGTGATGTAGTTTCCTGATTAATGTTTCATGGTGTACGCAATCGAATGCTTTTGACAAGTCGCAAAAAACACCTAAAGCATCTTGCGACTTCTGCCAATCATCAAAAATATGCGAAACTAACTCTACACCGGCATCAGTAGTTGACCTGCCTCGAGTAAACCCGAATTGGTTATCATGTAGCAGGTCATTGCCATTAAAATGCCTGAGCAATTGATGTAAAATTTGTTTTTCAAAAACTTTGCTAAATGTCCCTCTTGTGATAACACGTATATAGAATATGTAGGGTCTAATATTTGAGTTTTTTTTATTTATAGGTTCCAAAACAGGTATAATAATTATCAATAATTATTTAATTTATAATTTTGACATCGTCTAACCTTCAAAAGATTATATTTACTAATCAATTGCATACAATAGTGAGCCCGCTTTTTACCCCCACGGGAAAAAAATAACCTCATAACATTTCCATAGAAACAACGCGTGAGAAGCCGCGGGCAGAAACGAATAAAAATATTACTTACTAACTTATTTATTGTTTTCAGGTGCGTCCAGATTAAGAAACAAAACCACCATGTAACTTCAGGTCGCTGCACACGTAACGGATTTAACTCGTTTCAGACGGGGGGGGCAAATTTTACATACAAAAGAATAAGACCCCCTCTCGTCCACGCTCCCGTCGCGTATAATTATAAACTATTGTACTTTTGTATGTAATGATGGTTAAATTGTCCCATTCCGCCCGGAACTGGTAAAATTGGCCCTTTCCTACTACAACTAGAATGCCAAACTAGTTTGGCCACGAGGAAACTTAATTCTTAATCACGTTACGTATGCAGAAACCTATAATCTTAAATTTTTAAGTAAAAATACATGCTATAAAACGGTTCTTCTAGTTTTCCCCTAAAATAACCCCTTAGGGTAAAACGGAAATTTGAAAAAAAATCCAGTTTTCCCCTTGAAGATTATCCAAGGACGAAAAGTGGAATTACCCATCTAAAACATAGTTAGGTTTTTAATATGCTACCTATTTAATCTGGATGGAATGTTAAATGAATAAAATATAAGTTAAATAATGTGGACGTGTTAAATCAGCTTATTGTAGCAAACATCAAGTTGTTACTCACCTCCGTTGGAGAGCCTCCTTTGATAAATAGAGTTCCAAAAAAGGGAGTGTGACAGCCCTCGTCAGCAGCGAGAGACAGGAGGAAGGAAAATGTGAGGGCTAGATTTTCTGGTGTGAAAAGAATTTCTGGATCGTGCTTCGAACATAGTTATACAATAAAATACCACCCTGAGCAACAATAGGGAGTTTATGTACTCTCTTTACATTATGTAATCATAACATGTGATATACTTAATCTGAACGCACCTTTATAAGTAAGGAACCCTTTTAGTGCAAGAGTTAGAGTCAGCTTGTCCGGTCTTCATTATCTAATTATCAGGAACTATCGTGCAAAATGCAAATCTCCTCACCTTCATTCAGTACAGTCATCGCCTAAAATTTCTTTACAGGTGAAGATTTAATTCAAAACTCCGGTTACACCCAAAACCACGAAACAGCTTAGCTTCCACCTGGGGCGGGCAGCAGTGGCCCCTGCAGTATTCACTACTGAAATCTGTATTTTGCATTATGGGTCTGCGTTCAACAGTAAAATAAATAAATAATATAATTTACTCAAAATAACTTAGGACTAGAAGGATAACAAAGAAGTTCATTTTAATTTCTAATGGTATTAAAAATTGCCTGAACTAGGTAAAAACCTGTTTTTCAGGAAAAAAGAGTGCTAATTACTAATAAATTAATCAAGTACATACATACAATTTTACAAGGCGACGATGGTGCATACTTTAAAATAATTTTTACTTTTATGCTACCTACTACTAAACCAGTGTTTGCACGGAAAATTATATATTTGTCTTATTATTTTTTTTACTTGTAAGCAAGAGAGTTAAAGCCTCCATCATCCATATCCCACCCTACAGCCGCGATTTTGAGGGGCATCTTGAGTCGCGCGATTTGTTGCGATTTTGCAGCGCGATTCCACTGCGTTTTTGTAAGCGCGATTTCTAGACGCCGCGCGCCCAATGCGAAATCGCAGCAGTGTGTAAGATCGTATGCGTCTTAGTACAAAATGTACCTACTGCAAACAAATATCGCAAAAAATCTCGGACACAAGACGCGGCTTAAAGTCTATCGAGCTCTTGAAAACTTCGTAATCGACCTGTGCACACTGATAATAGCGGTACAGAAGGCGCCGAACTTTGGATGAGTGAGAACACTAATCTTCATCTGTTCGAGTCTTTTAGGCGGCGACTGTACTTTTCAATCTGTGTACCAAGCAACTTTTCAATCTGTGTGAAAATTTCTTTACTTATTCTCACTGCATAATGGTTCATTGTTCTGTACTTACTATAATTTACCCATTTACGGATATTTGTCCGGACAAGTGTGAGTCGGACCACGATCTACGCCGTCGTCGCGTCGACGACGTATAGGCTCTTCTGAAAATTAACAGAATATGTACTTATTTCATTGCAAAAATTATTTTTTGTTCTCACAAACACCTGACCTAACAAAAAGTTGCGAGTCTGCCAGAGGTCTATACAAAGCATAATTAAATCGGACAGAGTAAAAACACAAAGATCAAGAAGCCACCAAAACAGATAATATTAACGTTAATAAGTTTTGAAATTTTAATAAAAAAATTCTAAATAAGTACATGCTTTTAATACATTGTCATCCAAACTTAACGTGTACTTATACAAAATTTCAGCTCAATCGGTTCAAGAAATCTGCTTCAAAACTGGTTGCAAGATTCCACCCGTACAAACATACTTGCATAAATTGCAAACTTGTAAAAAAACTTGTTTTCAAAAAAGCCTTTATTCAAAAATTCAAAAGTAAGTTGGTACTTTGAAAGATAAATCCCAAACATGACGGGGATACGTCGTTACGCATAGGAGTTCTTATGCCCACCTTCTGTCTACATTATCAGACCAGCCTTTTGGTGCCAAATATTGCACATCCTCACCTCACCAGCCTATATTGGTCCACTGCTGGACACAGGTCTCCCCTTGATAAGCACCTTATTGGCTTTTATCTCAGGGTGTAGTGCCCATAATCTCCACGCTGGGCATGCGGGTTTAGGATCGTTCTGCAGGATAGAATTGATCTGCAAGGGGCGCTGAGTGGTTGATATCCCTTAGTCGCCTCTTACACCCGCGGGAAGAATTGGGGTGGTGTAAAATCTAAGCCGGCACCACACGGCTATTGCACATAAATTATGCCAAATTTCAGCTCGATTGGTTGAGGATATAACAACTGGCAAAAAATTCAGTAGCATGATTTGTCCCACACATACGTAAATACCAACTAACAGGACAAGATAAAAAAAATTCTAAAATTTTAAAAAATATATAAAGGTATGTAGACTTGACTGGTCGGTCGTATATTGTATTATTTTATAAGTAGGCCAGCTTACCGATTTAAGAAAGGCTCATCAAAACTCTTAACCAATGCCCCTTCTTCCACTGCACGACCGGTACCGGGCAACCATGAACGCAACCAGAAGTTGAGATATCTCCCTGAGAATAAATAATAATAAATAAATAATGTAGATTGCTTGCAACAGTCTCCGGTTAGCTCAATTGTTTCAATTGTAAATACTAGTTGTAATTTATTTCTATTATTTAATTAGAATGTTCTTTGTGAATAAAGTTAATACCTTCCAAGCCAAGAAAGATCTAAATCGAAACGTTTTAGTTTATTAATTCTATTACAGCGCCTCTATCGTGCGGACAGGGAACAACGTAAATCCCTTATGGGATTTACGGTAAGCGCAAAGGCTGCTTTTACCCCATAAATCAGTTGCTATGGGTGGAATCGAAATAACATAAAAACGTTTAGATTTAGATCTTTCTTGACTTGGAAAAACGTACCTACCTATCTATGGGCGCACATAATTTTTAACTAAAAAAAGGCATGTTGTTACTGTACCTAGCCTATCTTCATCTATGCGTAGACTTCGAATGTGGCTCGTCGAGAAGGCGTTCTACAGTGTTGACGAATATGTGCGAAAGATATTTTAATATTAAAATGAACACACAATTATAATTCTACTATTATACCTATTAGTAATTATTAATTTTTTTCTGACATGTAATATTTTTACCTACTATTGGTAAAATTGATTATTCTGTTTTTTTTTTATGAGTAGATTATACTTTCACATTTATGTTTGTAATGATTCGGCAATATTACATTCATTAAACTAAACCATAATGGTATGGCTGTGTGGTGCCAGCTAAGTAGAATTTGCACCACCCCAATTCCTCCCGCCGGGTGTCGTTAGAGGCGACTAAGGAATATCCACCGGGGCGGGCAGCAACACCCTGCAGAACAATTCTACCACTGAGCGCGCGCATCACTGCCCCGCGTGTCCCACACCTGTGCACGAGTCACATAACCTTATGGCTACATGGCCCTCTCATACGTCGTTACATCTATCCCTCCTCATGGCGCCGCGCGCCGCCGTGCCAGGACACTGATACGGCGACGACCTCTCTCCTCTTCGAGCGGCAGAGGCCTTTCCCCAGGCCTCGCGCCCGAAGATCTCTCTAAGTTCGGGTGCTACCAATATATAGCACCCAAATTCATCAGGCTCCCGAGGTGGCCTCGGGAGTCTAAAAAATAATTAGAATAATAATAATCTATGCGTCGTAGTGGACCAATAAAGCCTGTTGAGGTGAGGTTGTGAAAACCGTAATAAAGTTCACACATTTTATACAGTCTAGTTAGACCATCCTGTATGTAAATATTCGATAATATAATTTTCAAAGGTGTAATTGCACACTATGCACAAGTCTGAAAAATCTACGTAAGTGGGTACCTCCTACATTGATGCTGGCCGTCGGTGTAGCGCAAAGTGCGCCACGGAACGGCTGCGGAAAGCACCTTCTCTCTTGCGTATAGCAAATTCTCAATCTGGTTGCAGAGAAAAAAGATCTGTTTTATATGGATGTAACATTTTACTTAGTACCATGGGGATCTAAGTAAAATCTATAAATATGGTACGTTCTCCCAGCGCTAACTCAACAACAGACCTGTGTTAAAACTGCATGCAAACACTCGCTCATAGTTAAATTTCCAATGCAACAATTATAATGAACTGATGTTGCTGTGGTCTTTTAGCCCATAACTGACACCACAAATCAAAACAAAAACATTCTTAGACTTGAAATATGAATATAATTATTGTTACTACCATTTAAATAAAATGACTCCAGTTGCTCCGTGATCATGGCGCATGCAACTGTGCCGGTTAACTCAAATAACACGAATCTCTGTAAACACATCTCGTTCAAAGTGATATTACTGTTTCATGCTAACAATGATAGTTCCAAAAGTTTTTAAAAATCTAATCATGTTAGATCACCTAGAGGATCCCATAAGGTGTTTTCAATCACTGGTTTTCTCCATAATTCTAGACGCCCGTGACCGTGACGACCACCCTGAAAAAATTTGAGAGGAAGATCAACGCTCTGGAAATGTGGTGCTGGTGAAAAATGCTCGAGATATCGTGGACCTAGTTTCACAAGAATGTCTCTATACTTAATTATTCTGAAAAAAGAAAACTGAAATTTGCCTTTTCTTGCACTCTGCGTCAACATGCACAAAGATAGGTCAAAAGAATAAAAAGTATAAATGCCTCGAATTTCACTTCGCGCTGCCGTACAATTTTTATAATGTGGAAGGGGAAAGGGTAACCTATTTTAAGGGAATAATAAGATGACCTACTCGTATAATAAATACTTATTAAACGAATTAATTGGTCATCGTTGTGTGGACATTGAGGTGGTCTTTCAGGTAAGCTAATTATTTCATTTCATTTATTTATTTCACAAACAATATTATTACCTACAGTGTGTCGAATTTCGTAGTCATTATCGATATTTATTGCCCTTACAACTAAAGGTAAGTGAATAAATCTTTATTCTAATACCTAATTATCTTTTTGAATAAAGACATTCTCATAAAGGTGGTAATATAATTATTACCCAGTTAGGGTGTATAGCAATAGGTAAGATATCTTTTAAAGGTTGCTATTTATAAGAAAACCGAATTTACTTTCTGATTAGTCATTACATAGTTTAATTCTCAGGTAATAATATAATTTATTACCTTAGAACTTTTACCTTTTTAATAAATATATTTTTTTACAATTTACTGAAGCTGCTATCGGTAGTTATCCTTAATTTAGTCTGGAGTTTACTTATAAACTACTAAGGCCATCCTATTAATCTGTGTTATATATTATTTTAAATATGAGGTCAGGTTACTTGCTTTTTGGTTATGTCTTTTAACGTATCTTCTACGTAGGTTTTTAATGAAAAATTTAGGATACTTTGCAGAAAAATTTACAGGCTTCTAACGCCCGTAGCACACCTCCGCTGCGAAACCATAACAGCGGACCCGCCGTAATTTCGCCATGTCTTGTCTGTATGTAGGAGAAGCGGAACATTAGCGGAACTGCCTGTTCTAACGCATAGATTTGACAATAATTCTATCTCTTTCCCCGCGCGGTTTCGTCAATCTACTCCGACGTCAGCCATACTTCCGCTATTTTATTGCGGTGCCGCGTTGTTTTCATATGAATGTGTTTGTGAAAGTCGACTTTACAAAGTCGAATTTAAATGGATTTAGTCAATTTTACAGAATAATACATTCAAGAGGTCAGAAATAGACCTATTTTCTATTTATCCTTTTCAACGTCCACAATAATATTGCTTCCTCCTCTGACTGGACTCAACTGACTCGCGTGACGATCCAACGCCCAGTTCTGCAACTCAAAATACACTTGATCGCAGCGGAATTCATCAAGCGGTTCCGCTACTCGTATTCCGCAGCGGAGGTGTGCTAAGGGCGTAAATGTCAGAATATTCAACTGATCAACAACGTGTGGATTAGAACAGAACTTTCCGCTTCATATTCGTGAGATTCTTTGATGTTTTATGCATTTATTTTGATACTTAAATAGGTCAATACCAGTAGTGCTTGGGCCTCAAAACAAAATTCCGCAATTAATACCCTACGTTAAAACAAACGCGTAGTAACTTGATAGGACTGTTTGTAGATCTGTAACTTTTTAATTTCTGTAAGGGCATACATGTACAAAGTTGAAAAGTTTACATGTAATCTGATTTACATAGCCTTTCTAGTTTACTAACAGGGTAAAATTGGTTACGCAATCTAAACTAATGTTTCTTCTTGTTTGTTGTTTTTTGAGTACTTTTATGTCGAGGGTTTTTTTAAACGGTCTAAATTGTATTAATTTAGTTATTTGTAATTTACTTCTAGATAATGATAAGTCATCCAAAAACAAACTTAAGAATGTCAATGATACTGTTATTTAAATGAATGTCAGTTTTACAAGAGGTCAAGAGTGAAATGTCGTAAGCGAAGAGAATACAATGTTCAGTTCATGTTCAGTTAATATTATTGGCAAGTCATTTATGTAGATTAGGAAAAAAATACCTACTTACAAGGACTGCTTGTGGAATTGAATTATTTGTATCGATAGTGTTTGATCTCGTCATGCTATTAAAATAGTTTGGGGATCATGGTTATCTATTTCTGCAATATGTTTCCGATTTTTTAGATAAGAAGTAAGCCAAACCAGAGTCTCACTACACTCCCACTATAATACCAAATATTTTGTCTAGCAGTGGGTACGTTGATTCTACTTTGTCATATACTTTGCTCACGTCAAAAAGAATTCCAAAAGCGTGTTTTTAGGGTTCCGTATCTTAAAAAAAATAAGAAACCCTGATAGGATCACTTGGTTGTCCGTCTGTCTCAGTAACTCGTGGAGGTATCGAGTTCAAATTAACAACAAACAAATACTCAAATCCGTAACCTCTAGGAGCCTTAATAAAATAAAACTTCAAAGTAAACGCAATCAAAAGTTACAGTCGTCTTGTCCGAATATATTGAAATTTCCTTCAAACATGCACACAAAACCTATAGTGTCCCTTAGACCTAGCCCAAGTAAAGGAAAAAATACTTTAACAGTAAATTTGTAGTATAATCACCAAAATAAATTACTTTTGATTTTTACTATGGACCAAACCTTCCTGTTGACCTAAAATTATAAAATGTGCCGCAACATTTTATAGCACTAATAGAGGGAAAAATCCTAAATACGTAAATTTGTAGTTAGTTCACAAAAAAATAAAGCCGCGCGAGGGCCAACAAGTCGCTTTGACTCGGCCAATCATACCAACAAGCTTGCGAGACAACGAGAGCCCCGAGGCGCGACTATCGCACCGTGTACAAAGTATAGTCGTGCTCGGCTTGTTTCGGCGAGTGTGTATTACCGCTTCTGAGACTTCCTCCTTTTACCACAACAGCCTATATTGGTCCATAGCTGGACGCAGGCCTCCCCCTGAAAAACGGCTTTTTGACTTTTATCTCATGGTGTGCCCATAATCCCCACGCTGGGCATGCGCGTTGGGATCACAGTTCGGTGGTAGAATTACAAGAACAATTCTACCACCGAACTGTGCTGCTGCCCACTCCCGGTTGATATTCCTTAGTCGCCTCTTATGACACCCTCGGGAAGGATTGGGGTGGTGTAAATTGTAAGCCGGCACCACGCAGCTGAAAACTTCATGCCTTACTTCTAAGTGCTTCATGCGAGTGCAATTACCATCATCCATCGCAAGGATCATCTTTAATAACTTTTTGGCATTGGTTCCTTTTAAATTTTATACTATGTACTGTAATTCAGGTCTCAGGATGATATTTCTACTCCTGGTTGCGTGTTTGGTTGCCTGTTACCTGGTTGTGAAGTGGAGGAAGCGGCACATGACCAGGCTGGCAGAACAACTGAAGTGTTCCATAATGAGCCTGCCTCTGCTCGGGCACGTGTACTTGGTCCTTGGTAACGGAGAAAGTAAGTCTGGAACAAAATAGTGCTAGTGAGTTTACGCGAATACGTTTTCTTTTGGGGTTTTTTGAAATGAGATTACTTTGATTTCTTTTACATTTGTTTACCGGACGGCCACGCGCAGCGCACACCTATTTTCATACAAAAACGTGTCCGCGCTGGCACTACGCGCATGATGGATAATGGATATGTAATATAAAGTCGGGTCTGTTATCATATCACCATTATTTATAACTCAAGAACGGCAGGACCGATTTTTTGGACTAGTTTTTTGCACACTTTCGTGTGGGGGAGCGGCAGCCCCGGTCGTATTTTGTAGACATAAAAGATCCCGCGGGTGGCAACAGGTTAGCGCAATCAATCAATCAGCCGCACAAGAAAGTTTGCGGGTAATTCTCAACTAAACTGATGCCACCTACATCATCTTTCGTAGATGTTAACAGGCCCAGTTATGTCCAGCCAGTAAGTATATGTCATGAAATAGTCATTTTGTTTAAAAAAGTTACGAGACTATTTTTGTAAAAGAAATGCCTTTCCACACGTCTCAGTCACCGGGTGCTGGGTCTCCAGCGGCGATATGTATGCAAATAGTTCCGGTACCAGTGAAAGCTATCGTACATGCCCATACACTTCGCCGCTTACTACCCGGCACCGGCTACTCGGAAGCCGGGACTTATGAAAAGGCACTAAGCGTTATATTTTCAATAGAAATATTCATTCACCACTGCTATCCACCACCTTTGCCAGCGCAGTGGGACTTTATCAATGCCCCTTTTGATAAAGTCAGCTGTAGTGCAATTACGGTAAAGTACCAATGCAAATTTAATTTTTTTTTGTAGTGACTACTACGAATAAAAACAAATGTAAATTAACTAATGACACATAATAACTAAGTATACAGCTAATGAGCAGCGATAATAGGTGTACCTATTGCATACCTATTGTTATTTCGACCCACAGTTTCTCACCACAAAATTAAAATTGTTATTTCAACCGAAAATATATTAATAGTTTGAGTGAGTCATACTATTATCGCTACACATTACTAGTACTTAACAAATTGCAGCCAATACGCGGGAAAATGATATAATTAGGATGAGGGACATACGCACGTATAGACCTGAATGGATCTTTTTATAAACGGTAAGTAATAAAGCTGTAGGGTAACTTAAATAACTGGTTATCTTTCCAGAAATTATGAACACAATTTGTCGAGTTTCCAGAGATGCAATGGAAGGTAGGGGGACAGTGTCTATCTGGTATGCACACAAACTGTATATAAGTGAGTTATATTTAATTTTTGTATCGGACTGAGAAGTTTCTTCGTTTTACCACCGGTTGAAAAAGTAACATATTCGTTTTTGAAATACATTCAGGAGGTACTTTGCGGAAATCTATTACATATTATTAATTGGAAAATAACACACACACTACTACTACTAATGACAGGGCATTATGGCGCTCATTAGGGGAGGCCTATGTCCAGCAGTGGACTAATATAGGCTGATGATGATGATGATGAATGGAAAAATAATGAGCACTTGCCTACTAACCATTCTACGCAAAACCTCAGATATCGACGCTGACCTCGTGCTACCAATTCGTTTGCTGAAATAGAACTCTTTTTAGGGTTAAGCTCACCTTTTCCTTTCCTTCTATAGTTGTAGGTATGTTTTATATGTATGTTTTATTTATGGCAATAAAGAATTAGGAATTAAGAATCAATTAACAACCCATCCCATGCAATTAGAGAACGTAAAAATCCGACTTACACATAATAAAAATCAGTTACCCTCAAACTTTAACAAAGTTAACCAGTCAACTTCACAAGTTTAAGTCTTAGCCTACTTATTAACAAACTTCATATAATCTCTCCACGAGTCATCATCAGAACACCACACACATTAGATACTATCTATCTGTGTACTGTATACTGCACTGCTGGACGCAGTGGACGCCATATTGCTCTGTGGTCATGACGTCAGTTGGCTGTGTAAATAAATGCAGTGATATTTTATATTGATTAAAGGTTGACACTTCTAAGTTTACGTAGCCGTATGACGTAATAACATGGCGACTACTATTTAATGGTCTTATGAAATTGATTAAAAAAGCTGAAACCGTTGAATTGAATTTTAAAATTTAGTTTGCTATTTTATGAACTCAAACTAATTTTTCCGACTGCTTTTTGCCTAAGCTATCTCAATAATATATATTCATAAAGAGTAAAATACCCTGTCAATGACAGTTTTTGCAATGAAGCTTGTGTTTATGTCGATGAATGTAAGCTCTGGCTGTCATATTTTGTGATTTTTTAGAGTTCATAATTACTACCTATATCTATTACACCAACTACCTGTACCTATTCACCGCAATAAAATTTTGGTAAAAAGTTCTAAAATATCCCTACTTTACCTGTAACATGCCCTCCGGAGTATGGGACAGTTTCGTGACCTGATAATTTCTCATGAAAAACTTTATGGTAAGTAACCAACTATGTATTGTGGTAAATCTTGTTACCATAAATTTTTAATGAGACCTTTATAATGAGAATTTTTTTACTAAAAACATACAGGAATAAACGATTGAATATAATGTTCAAAATGTTAAAATTATCTCGTAAGACTATATTTTATAGTAACTACATTGAATCAAAACTACCCCGCCGAAGTGGATACTTTGCCCCATACAAGGTAGGTAAGTGGTAGGTCCCAATCTTTTTATTATTCAATACCCAACGAATGAAAAGTCAAAGTTGAACAATATAAATACCATAATCCTTCTCATTTTGTTTCAGTGGTCGTTGATCCCGAAGTTACAGATATTATTCTGAAGAACTGCCTAGAAAAAGATGATTATTTAGATTTTTTCCAAGAAGCGTTTGGAGATGGCAGTTTTTCCACATGTGGTAAGAATTTCAGACTCTCAGAGAGTATCAGACAAATTTATCACAGATACCTATACCTACCTAAACTAATTACACCTTTTCTGGAAATAGTTTCTAGCTTCCCACATTTTACTAACCCATCTTATTACTAATTTGCGGGGACCATGAGGGTATAGTAAGTGGATAGGAGATTTGTATAGGATGTGATTTAAAATATTGCAAAATACTGCGTTCTGCTGAGTTCGGTTCGATGTATAGTATCGTAAAAGGCATCGTGAAGTCTTTATTTTCTATGGGATTTGGTTCATCACCTCTATAGTGCGGACATAGAACTACGCCAATCCGTCTCGATATTATCAAACCGAACTCAGTGCTCAGATTACAAACGAATAAGAAGTTTGTTAATAAGTAGGCTAAGACTTAGGTAGGTGCTATAAAATATTTGCAGTGAAAAAATGGCGCCCGCGACGTAAGTTCCTCGCTCCAACCTTCAGCATGAAGAATCTGAATCGGTTCGTCGAGGTGTTTGCAACTCAAAGCTCCGTCCTGGCTAAGAACTTAGAAGAAATAGCAGGTCAGGGCCCTTCTCCGATGTGGAAGTTGATATCTAGTTATGCCATGGATGCCGTTTGTGGTAAGCACATGCTGTGATCGTGCATAGTCGATCGATATTATATGTTGATGACCGGGTGGCACTTATCGCTTTAAATTCTTATTGAAGAAGTGTCTAGAAAACCCAATCAATTTCAATTAACAAATTTGAAAATAAAATAAAAAAATTATTAAAAAAATCTCAGTTAATCGGTGATGCGAATGAAACTGTGCCGTAATATTGGTAACCACTAAATTAAAATCATGGTAAATATCGCGTTGTAATGACTTTAGTGAGAAAAAATCTTACCCAATAAACCTAATTTTTTAAATGTCTTAACTTTTCGGGTCACCATTTTATTTTTTCTTTTTATAGAAACAACCATGGGAGTCCAGGCCAAGGCCCAAGAAACTGATCATCCAAACATAGCAGCTGTAGACGATTTGTTCCATATGGTAGTAGAGAGGGTTTGCAAGCCATGGCTACATTTTGACTTCATCTACAAGAAGTCGAATCTGCATCGGATCTTTACTAAAAGTAAAGCTCTGGTTGACACTTTTATCGATGATGTAAGAGAGCATGCATTGTTTCCAAAAAACGTATTCCCGATTGGTATTGTTAAAATTGAGCTACCTCTAAATTGAAGCAGTACCTAAGCTCAACTGTTTCAATTGTAAATATATAAATACCACTTCTAATTTGCTTCTATTCGTCATATGTATAAAAAGTTCGCTCATAACGTACACCTACCTACCGATTTAAAAAATACGATAACAAAAAAATAATGGATCAGTTGAGCTACCTGTAGACTGTTTGCAACCGTCAGCAGTTAGCTCAATTGTTTCAATTGTAAATACTAGTATAATTTTCTTTGTGAATAAAGATTACGTCTATTGTTACAAAAAAAATTTAGTTTAAATGATCTTTGTTTCAGATTATTAAACACAAGCGAACCAATCTAACAAATCTAAAGAGTCCCAGTAAAGGTGAGAAACAAACAGTATGAAAAAACGACGCTTTAATGAACCCCAAGGCCATGATAACTCGATAATACATAGGGCACTCCATTGCAATTTTAATAAACTATGAACTTGCTTCGGCCCGTGGCTTCGCATGCGTTTTTCCGGGTTAAAAAGCTTAAGGATACTCCGTAGTTTTCCAAGCATATTACGGAAGTAGGAACTAGTGCTAGGTCCTTTTATACCCCGATAGTAGCGCCACTACATATTTTATTTTATCATTACGATAAACAAAGGAATTGCCAAAAAATCGGACCGCGCGTAGACGATATCTATCATAAGCTTTTTTTAAATGTATCTGTAATAGTTTTGTTTTGTGTTATTCAATCAAAAACCTTGTTTGGAGAGCTTGGTGGCCACCAATAGGAACTAAACTCATGAAACAAGTATCTGCCTAAATAACACAGTACAAAACTATTACAGATACATTTAAATAAAGCTTATGATAGATATCATCTACGCGCGGTACGATTTTTTGATAATTCCTTTGTATAACGTAATTATAAAATAAAATATGTAGTGGCGCTAGTATCGGGGTATATATACGCCTTAACTTCTATGAGCCACGATCTTTAGGAATGTAACAGAAATGATCATGTTAGTCCCTTTTTCTGTAAGTATAAGTATTTTTTGTTTTTCATATAATTTTTTTGGGTTCCTCAAAAGAAAAAAGGATCCCTTATTGTCTGTCTGTCTGTTTGTCTGTTCGTCTGTCAACCCCCTTTTCTCAGGAACGCGTGGACGTATCGAGTTGAAATTAACGTCAAATACTTTTGATTCTCGCTATAGATAGATCAAAACCTATAGGGACCTAGTTCCCGTTACCGTTGATCTAGAATTAAAAAAATTAGTAAGAAGCAAGGTATTTTAGCTCAAATAAAGAAATACTTCCGGAAATTGTAAATTTGTAGTTAATTCATTAAAAAAAAAATTTTGACTTTCGCCATGGACCAAAACCAACTTCCCGTTGACCTAGAATTATGATAATTTGGCAAAACACAAGGTCTTACAGAACCCTTAGTGCGCGAGTCCGACTTGCACTTGACTTTTTATTTTATACATGCATTAGTTCCTTAGTTATCCTTAGTTATGATTTATGTAGGTAAAGTCTCGTGCTAAATAAACATTTTTCATTCCATACCAATCAATAAAATGAAAAACGTTTATTCATTAGAACTAAGTCTGTGCAAAATTTCAGCATCCGTTCGGTAGTTTTGTCGTGAAGAGTATCTAACCATCTCCACCTCAACCTCTACCTCCTCAAAAGCCTATATTGTTCCACTGCTGGACGCAGGCCTCCCCCGGATAACTGACTTATTGACTTTTATCTCATAGACTATTAGCCCATAATCCCCACGCTGGGCATGCGGGTTGGGGATCGCAGTTTGGTGGTAGAATGGTTCTGCAAGAGGCGCTGCTGCCCGCTCTCGGTTGATATCCCTTAGTCGCCTCTTATGACACCCGCGCGGGAAGAATTGCGGTGGTGTAAATTCTAAGCCGGCATGTTAGCTTAGAATATAGGGATGTTTGGATGTAATTTATCCAAACTTTCTTATTTATAATATTGGTATGAATTCTGATGTTATAGTTTGAAATTAATTTGACAGAAAACAAATCAGACCGACTCAAGCCATTCGTAGAATTAGTGGTCGAATCTGAAGGAGATGAAAATGACATAGCCATTCGTGAAGAGTGTCTGGTGCTCCTTGCGGCAGGCACCGACACGTCCGCAGTTGGTATAGCGTACACGCTTGTGATGCTGGCGACATATCCCGAAGTGCAGGAGAAAGCTTATCAAGAGTGAGTACTTTCATAGAGTTCTTTACCTCTAATGGAAAAATAAACCATTAAAGGATCACATAGTTGTGATCAGACTTTCAAGGTCCTTTCTCTCAGGAATGCGCGCAAATAATATCTCCACGTGACAACTTGATATTATCAAGTTAAAATCAAAATTGAATACAATGGTTTGAGCTGATATAAAATTAAACATCTACGTCAACAAAATCAAAAGATAAGGTTTTTTATACCACAAAAGTATTTTGAGACTCACAAGGGAATCACAACCTATAGGATACTTCCTGTTGACCTGAAATCATGTTATTTTCTTGTGAGCGACATTCCTTCATTAAAATTGTTAATTTAATCGCCATCATCAGGATGAAGGAAATCTTCAGTGACCCAAGCAGGCCAGTTCAGCCCGACGACCTACATCACCTGAAATACCTTGACGCTGTCTGCAAAGAGACGCTGCGGTTGTATCCACCGGCCCCAGTCGTCTTCAGGAAAATCGAAAAGGATATTAATTTACGTAAGTGTGAATTAATTACATCATAGTTCTAGGCTCAGTAATTGTTTTCTTATTTTATCTTATCCCTGAAAATGGTGGGCGTTATTTGACCACCTATATCCCTGAAATGTAATTAATTCATGATTAAAAAAATTTAGCGCCTAGGTAAAAAGACTATGAACTTTATGAAGTTGTATCTTGTTACAGCCAAAGGAGTGGTCGTTCCTGCTGGGTGCGGAGCCATTATCAGCATCTGGGGAATCCATCACAATCCTGCCATCTGGGGCAAAGACGTCGAGGAGTTCCGCCCGGAACGGTTCCTGGACTCGACGCCGAGGCATCCAGCTGCGTTCATCCCGTTTAGTTGTGGACCGAGGAACTGTGTGGGTAAGGTTTCATCTTATTTGTCTTGTATCTCTTGTCTGTCATCGCGGTTACTTGTGATAGCTACCTTCGGTGACAAATTACTTTCATTCATTGCACTTACTTGCTTTGATTCTTAACACCTTAAAAAAATTGCGTTTACGGACTGCAAACGCACAGAACGTGAAGATGTTAGATAACTTCAAGGCGAGTCCGCCACATTGAGACTTAGCCAAATGCCAACCAGGGTTGAACCTACCTTTAACCAACGCTACCTGAACTACCAATGACGCTACCTGAGCTATCAATGGAACCATCATTTGAAGTCTTCTAGATAGCTTCACTAATAACTTTAAAAGGAAATGTGCTAGATGGCGCTAATACAAGTTCTACAGTATAGGTATAAGGAAATTTTAAAACGCGCAAATACTAGATTCGTATTTTCCATGTGATTTAGGAGAATTTCACTTTCAGCTCCCAAATGGGGAGTTAATTATTATAGTTAGTATAGTTAACCTACAAAAAACCAATCTGAATCGTACGCATATTGAAGATTCATTGGGCGTTTATCACGGAAATGAAGGGACATAAAAACGTACCTAATAAATATTCAATTAATATCTCAACAAATCGCGAAAGTTTATAGAGTTCTGAATTGTTTATTTTTAGGATACCAATACGCCATGATGTCGATGAAGACAGTCCTGTGCACCGTCCTCCGGAAGTTCCGCCTGGTGCCGCCGTCAGAGGTCCGCCAGCCACTGCGGCTCGAGTACGACGTTATGATGAGGGACGTCGATCAATATCGAATTGGTATCGAGATGAGGCACTGAGATGCCTACTTTGTTGCATAAAAGTTTTTGTTCTTATTAAAATTGACTACGTATATATTACCGGAGTCTATTGTGCAGCTATTAAGTAGAAGTACTTTCTGGCTATATAAAGATGTATAATGGATCGTCAAAGTCTGGATTAAATTATTTATTTTGTTTGTTTAATTTAATGCTTCCATTATTTTTATTAGCCTCGGTCATGGGCCTGTATGGTTCTCTAAGTAAGTGCTATTTATAGCGCCCTGTCCTCGGCTTGACGCGTGCCGTATTCAGTCTTGACATAGAGAATAACTAAGAGTTCGCCAATAGTTAGCCAATAACAATAATGTCGTAAGCGTTTTGGTTTAAGTTCTAGAGTCTAGTCTACCATAATTCAAACAATTTTAAGAAAATTTTAAGAAAACTTTTGATTAAGGAGTGTTTTTACACAGTTGACAAGTTTATCAGACGAAAGTAATTATTATGTTAGCCACAAAGATGAATTGGATTATACACAATTGCATGCTATTCATTTAACTTAACCTTATATTTAAATTGCTTTTGAATATATAAACTAAACTAAAGTCCAAAGCAGTCAAGTCCACTTCAGTACGAAGAGAAACAGATGTGAACTTAGTGCCCTATGTGAAGTCATGGCACAAATAGCGTCGCGATTAATTTTTTTTTCTTACTATCAATTAATATCTAAGACCCCTGTGGCGCAGCGGGCGAAGGTCTGCCTGCGACGCAGGAGGTTGCGGGTTCATTTCCCGCCTCGGGACAAATGTTTGGACGATCTGCAGGCGTTCTGGATGTTTTCTATGTATAATAAAAAATATCTATCTATTTAGTGTATTGTATTAAGTATATCAGTTATCTAGTACCCATAACACAAGCTCTGCTTACCTTGGGGCTAGATAATGCTGTGTGAATGGTCCAGCATTATTTATTTTATTTATTTATTTATCTACATGTTTTTAAAATAATGTTGTGCTGGTTTTGAAAACACTAAACACCGCCTCTCTTAATTTTACACTGTCTAAAAGTTTAGCGGAATACATTTTTTATGGGATCAGCTAGGGACCATTTTCCATACAACAGCGAAAGAATTTTCGAAAACCATCCTTAATTGACGCAGAAATGGACGAATGTGCATTAAAATATATACATAAAGCCTGTACGGCTGTATGTATATATTTTTGAATGCACAACCTCACCCTTTTTTTGAAGTCGGTAAGTAATATATTTGCATGATGTTGATGATGAATGTAAAATGGTTAACCACGAAACTGGTTCATATAATAGAAAAATATATCCTAGAAAAATTAAAGCCATTTTGAAAAGAAAAGAAAACATATATTTAGCTTTATGCATTACTAGCTTCTCCCGCGGCTTCGCACGCGTTGTTTCTATGGAAACGTTTTGAGGTTATTTTTATCCCATGAGAACTGATTTATGGGATAAAAAGCTGCCTATGTTTGATTCTAGGGTTAGACTTACCTGTATCGGAAATTTCAGCCTGATCCGTTCAGCAGTTTTGGCGTGAAGAGGTAACAAACACCTATCCATCTATCCAGCTATCCATGCATCCAAACTTTCGTGATCGTCAGGATGGCTGGACCAAACGAGCTATGGACATGAAACCATGTGAACTATTTACTACCTATTTGCTACTATTTACTACCTCCAATGAAATATTTCCTACCTCTGCATTAAGAAATATAATAATAAATTAAAGTGGTCAGCCATTCTGACGTCAGGTTGGCTGGACCACTTCCACGTTCTCATGGTTTTTGCATTGTATAAACTCGTTGTTAATGTAAATATTTACTACCTATTTGCTACCTTAACATGTATTTGTTTCATAATTTTTCGACGCTTCTAGAAAGAGTTATTAATACAAATCTTAAAAAAATATTAAAACGCCTAAATTATTTACGCCACTATTTACCTCAGGACAATTGCTACTAATATTTTACACGATATATTTTTTAAACGATGATGCCCCTTTAACTAAAGGGGAAAATATACAAAACCGTAATGTTCTTTTGATGATGTACAGTTTGGATCTGAGTTTCCTACGTTTATCCCATTTTTTTTA
The DNA here is from genome assembly GCA_963564075.1 of Eupithecia subfuscata. Lineage (NCBI taxonomy): Eukaryota > Metazoa > Arthropoda > Insecta > Lepidoptera > Geometridae > Eupithecia > Eupithecia subfuscata. Next base: position 5,305,087 of record OY751105.1, read on the forward strand.
AAATTAACCGTGCGAAGCCGGGACGGGCCGCTAGTATCTAATAAAAATGAATCCCTATTTCCCTTGGTCACGGCATCACGCGTGGAAGGCTGGACCAATTACACGAATTATTTTTTGTTGTATTTGTTATTGTCATTAAAAGGTTCATAGGAAAGAAAATAAAAATGGTTGTCTGTAAAGTCGGTTTACTGACGATAGTTGAACGTGACAACGTCTTAAGAAAATACTGATGGAATGGTAGCATTTGATACTCGATCAAAACATGTAAATGTACTATAGTATAGCAGCTGTCCACGCAGACGCATCGCTCACTCAAGTAGGAGAGAGACGGATGTCGAGCGCTCTCGCTTGCACTTCAAGCCTACCATGGAACGCCTCAGAGCGAGGTAACGCCGCATGACGTCATGTTTTTTCGTGCGTGCAGCCGGCTCTATCGAATTATAAGACGTTGTCACGTCAAAAATTAAGAAAGATTAAAACTATAATTTCAATGCGGGCGAAGCCACGTTGAAGTTACGTCACGTTTTTTTGTGAAGCCTCCCTTTATTTTAATATTTTTATTATTTGTAGCAAGAATACATTGAAGACAAATACACATTTCTTGAAAATTTCAGCTGTCTACCTTTTACAGTTCATGATTTACAACCCTTCTTGGTTCTTGAGGGACAAACGCCAGAGGCGTGGCATGGGAGCGTGGTGGTACTGATCCATAAGAAGGGTGACAAGATCCTTCTGAAGTAGGTACTATAGGCCCATCTCGCTGCTAAACTGTTTTCGAGAGTAATCACAAACCGTATCGCTCGATGGTTTGACGACTTCCAGCCTCCCCAACAAGCCGGGTTCCGAAAAGGTTTTATTACCATAGACCACACACATACGCTCCAGTAGATTATACAGAAGACAGAAGAGTATAATGGGCCGTTATGTCCAGCGTTTATGGACTACGAGAAAGCCTTTGATTCCGTCGGAACCTGTGCAGGCTAGTTTCTCCGGCGATGCCTAATTGACTACCGGTATTTTACATCCAAGTGTTGAAGTGTTTGTACATCAAGGCCACTATGTTTATCCGCCTCCAGGACCAAAGCACAAATCCGATCCCACTGAAAAAAGGGGTGAGACAGAGACACGTTATTTCCCCGAAACTGTTCACCTGTGCATTGGAGGATATATTTAAGCTTTTGGACTGGAACGGATATGGCATCAATGTCAACGGCAATAAAATCACTCACCTTCGGTTTGCCGACGATATAGTCATTATGGCAGAATCGCTGGAAGACCTTAACAAGATGCTCAGAGACCTCAACAACGTTTCAAGACAGGTGGGTCTAAAAATGAACATGGGCAAGACAAATATCATGTCTAATGTCCATGTCGCACCCTTACCGGTCTATGTTGGGAACGATGTCATCGAAGTTGTTGATCAGTACGTCTACCTAGGCCAACGATCTAAGGCTTAATATAAATAAATATATATATGTGAGCATAAATTTATAAAATTTAACAATAGCTACCAACATAAAAGAGATAATGATCATGTATATTTTTGGATAATAATACACTTATTAGGCTATAATTTTATATAAAACGTCAAGTGCGAGTGGACTCGCGCACTAAGGGTTCCGTAAGACCTTGTTTCTTACCAAATAACATGTTTCTGGAACAACGGAAGTACATACAGGGTACGTATGTACCCTGTGTACTACGAGGTTTCAAGAGATTACAGACTTGAGTATTTGAGATTAATTTCAACTCGATACCTCTACGCGTTCCTGAGAAAAGGGGGTTGACAGACGGACCGACAGACAGACAGACAGACAGACGGACAACAAAGTGATCCTATAAGGGTTCCTTTTTTCCTTTTGAGGTACGAAACCCTAAAAATAAAAATTATAGCATAAACTAACAGATAATTATTACGAAATTATGCGAGAATAATTAGTTTAATAGAGGGTAGTCGTCCATTAATTTTGTCTAATGTTCACGTACTAATTTATGGGAAATACGCAGCCAGCAACTTGAACAGTAGAAATATTTAAAACAAAAGAGTTCTTATCTCTACAGTATTGTAAGGCTCACGCAGCAAGCGCGCACGCAGAGCACTCAACTACCGACCCTATTCCTAGGATAAGAAGGGGTCCATGTCGTGTGTGCTTCTTGCAGTTGGACGTAGGTGACTGTAGGTTACACTGTACCCGGCTATTCATCGCACTCAAGGAAAAGCTGATGAGGTAATTTGTATCGATTGTAGGTGTAAATAAAAGACTAATTTTTCTTGCGAGTTTTAGCAATATTTTTTTAAGTTAATTCACAAAGAAAATTATACTAGTACTTACTTACAATTGAAACAATTGAGCTAACTGCTGACTATTGCAAACAGTCTACAGATAGTTCAACTGATCCATATCAACACCAGTCGGAAGCGTCCCCAAGACGCTGGCTGCATTGCCACGCTGTATGGCAATGCTGATACGCTGTGCCAGATATTCACCAGCTCTCGGGTCACGCGTCGCTTCGACTAGACGCTCAGATAGTTTTTTGAAAACCCGAAGAGCCTCGGTACCCCACGGACCTAGGGTCTCGACTCCAAGGGGAGCAAATGTGTAGGCTCTGTCGAGACCTGCATTTTTTTAAATGTTTATTCTAACAGCAAGGGTTACTATTTACTGTTTAAAACTTTTTTGAAAGTTTGTAAATAATTCAAATAGGGATGGAAAGCGAATTTTGCTGTCTTAATTTTGGAGGTTAGTACGAAAGGGTGTGTTGTAAGCATATTTGAGAGCTTTGTTTTGTACCACTTGTAAGTTTATTAGATTGGAATGACACGTGCTACTCCACACTGGACAAACATAAGTGATACAGGGGCGGACTAAGGTGCGGTACATATTTAATATCATTTTACTACTATACTACTATTTTGTTATTAATTTTACCGCTCTTTAGAACCCCTATCTCAAAAACCCCTCGACGGATTTGGTCTCACAAAGTTACCTGCAAATTTCACAAGTCTAATCAGCAAACCTATCAAACACGCAAATCGATTGGACAGTTATGCTCGGATTGACCATTTCACCATACAGTCAAATCACCCAAGCTGCCTCTGAGATCTTCGTTAGCTTCGCTCACTCCGATCAATTATAGAAGTAAAAACATGTTACCAAACATGCCTACATACTTCGGTATTTTAGTGTTGTAGGTACCTACTTAATATTCTGCAAATTTGGATAGAAATCTGAACTTTGCCTGTTTTGACACTTCTTTGTCAACATGCTAGGAGGGGTCAAAATATAAATGTGTCGAATTACACTTTGCGCTGCCATAGAATATTCATAATTTCAAAACGAAATAGGCTTAAATTAAGAGAATGATAAGGTTACCCCGTTTAAGTTATCCATGATATACAAGTTCATTGTACATCGTTGATCATTGAGGTGGTAGTTTAGGTAGGTACCTAAGCGAATTATTTATTTAACAAACAATTATTATTCCGTTGTATCGGTTGGGGATCGGTTTCCAAATCCTGAAGGTCTCGTTCGGTCTGGCCTTTTTTTCACTTAGACATAGACATACTATTTATTTGCCACCACACACATATTTACATAGGTAACACATTAAAAATAAAATACTAAATAATGATTAATACTAAATTAATCAACAGAACAGTAGGTACAGTAGGTACATTTAACAATATGTAGGATTAAGTAGTTAGGTAAGTAAATGGGCCTAGGCTCAGCATAATTGCAAACTGTTGTGGACAGAAGGCGCCTGCCCAGACCAAAACTAGAACAATCACAAGACCCTGCGATTACAAAATAATATGAACAGAAAAACAAATGTACTCGCTCAGTTATAATAATGGTGCCTTTGTAAGAAAATATGTGAAAAATTTATAGAAAAATAGAAAGACAAATAAATATAAACAGTTCGTACCTACCTATGTGGGTGCATCTGTAATCAAAATTATAATACTCACATGCAAATAATATTAAGAAAACATAAAAAATATTAATAATGTTTACCTAACATGCATCGAAATCAAGCAAACTAGATTTTTGTTAATCCAAAATAACACCATTTAGTCGTTTTCTAAAAATGATTGTGATTTTAACAGCCGAATGGGTGGTGGAATGTTATTCCAACACTTGGTTGCTTGGTACTTAAAACTGCCCCGGAACCTAGTTGTTTTAAGAGTAATGCAACAAATTCTTAGTTGACCTAGTACTATATTTAGAACGTGACTAATCAAGTTTGGAGAACAGGTATGTAGGGGTTCCGAATGTCAGAACACCATGAACCAGTGTGGCCATATGCAAAACCCGACGCGAAACCATGTTTAGCGTTGATGAGTAGTTTAGGTATAGCGTGACGTGTGTTCGCGGCGGGATATGATAGCAGAATCTACAGCATGCGTTTTGGATTTTTTGTATGAGGCGGCTAGTTTTGTATGTAAGACGCGAACCATAGGTATATTAAATCCCCATAGTTAAGTTTCGATAGTTTAAGAGTTTCACAGACTTTTACCTCTTCCATAAGATAATGCCTGATTTTGTAAAGAAATTTAAGTCTGCAGAAACAGTTTTTACTAAATTCAAAATATGGCGCTCAAACCTAAGTGAACAATCGAACACTATTCCAAGGTTTCTAGCTTCGTATACATTTCAGTTACACCATTTCGCAGTCCAGATTTTTTAAATAATTGCAGTTACCTACTACATAATTACAAAGTAAATCTGAAAAGATCACAGCAAAATTGTGTAGCGTCACCAACTTTTTTTAAGCCAGATTTTTTAAAATATTTGTATATATACACAACTTTTTTTACGTGGATTGTTGGTTATGCCAATTGTACCGGCAACCGACTATTTAATGATGTGTCTTCCAAATTACAGAAAACGATGAATGAAATATTTGTTTTTTTTGTAAGAAAACTCTGCATAACTATAATGTTGTAGTTACATTGCAAACGGTTGCTAAGATACAGATCATTTTCGTTAAAACTTTTCGTTTAAACTTAGAGGAAAACACCGTCATAATTTCTGAGAACGATGAATCAAATGTGTGATCGTTAGCAAAGGGGAAAATTGTAACATGTAAAATTTTGTACTTCTATTGATAACGGTTGCATACATACAGCATTTGCATATAATCTTTAGTTTTTTCGTCAAAACTTGGTTAAAGGAAAACAGCGTCTGAATTTCAGAAATCAATGAATGCAACGTGTGATCGTTATGAAAGGGGAATCTACATGTAATATTTTGTAGTTCTATCGCTTACGGTTACTGAAATACAGAGCATTTTTGTTTAAACTTTCAACTTCTATTTTGAAACTCTTGGAGTGTGAATTTTCAAAATTACTTACCTCGTACACCCCTACACCCTAATAGGAACAAACATTCCAAATTTCAAGCCTTTAGAATCAGTGGTTCGGGCTGTGCGTTGTCTGTCGGTGAGTCTGGTACTCCTGTATAATAGGTATACTAGCGGCCCGTCCCAGCTGCGCACGGGTGGACCTTTATTTTTTAAACATTATAAATATAGCCTATAAATATAGCCTCAGAGATTGTGTAGCATTCTAATGGACAAAGAATTTTTAAAATCGGTCCAGTAGTTTTTGAATTTATTCGTTACAAACATCTACAATAAAAATCTTTCCTCTCTATAATATGAATGTAGATGTATGTAGATACATCGTTATGTACCAAGTAGTTTTGAGATTTTTCCAAACATTCAAATTATAGTGTTTGTTCATCAAAACTGAACATTCAACTTGTGCAATGACTTGAAATCAATTTTGCACACAAAATTGTTGAACAAACACTAGAACTCAAGAAAGTTATTCAGTCAGTGGCTCGCAACGCAACATTTGACCAAACCTTTATCAACATAATGAACCAGTTTAACAGATGGTTAAACTGGATTTAATGAAAAGAATGAAATTTCTAAGTACCTATTTCTGCTATCTTTCCAGATTCCAAGATGATAGCTTATTTCCTGGTTGCGTTCCTGATTGCCTGGTACCTGGTTGTGAAGTGGAGGATGCGGCACATGACCAGGCTGGCAGAACAACTGAAGAGCTCCATGATGAGCCCGCCTGTGCTCGGGCATGCGTACATGCTCCTTGGTAATGCAGAAAGTAAGTCTCTGGCTCAACTCAATTGTGCCTTGTGGTATCCGAATAAAACATCAAGTGCGAGTTGGACTCGCGTACTAAGGGTTCCGTAAGACCTTGTGTCCTGCCAAATTATCATGATTCTAGGTCAACGGGAAGTAGGTACCCTGTAGGTTTTGGTCCATGGCGAGATGAATTTTTTTTTGTGAATAAAATACATATTTACGGTTTCTGGATTTTCCCCTTATTTGTTTATAAGACCTTGCTTCTTACTAAATTTTATGATTCTAAGTCAACGGGAAGTACCCTTTAGGTTTTGGTCTATAGCAAGAACGAAAAGTTTTTCTTTGTGAAGAAACTTTAAATTTACGGTTTTAGGATTTTTTCCTTTAATTGTTCTATATGACCTTGCATCTTGCCAATTTTTATAATTCTACGACATGGACCAAATTAATAGGGTAATTCCCACCCTATAGGTTTTGGTCCATGGCCAGAATCAAAAGTTTTTTTTTTAAATAAACTACAAATTTACTGTTTTCGTATTGTTTTCCTTTAGAAAGAAGAAAGAAAGAAAGAAAATACATTTATTTGGACTATGCATAACACAACACATTACAATTATATATACATACAATGAGCATACAGGATAATATCGAAAGGAAACAGCAAAATAAGAGAAAAACAGATACAAATTAGTGGTAGTGTTAAGTACATAGGCCAAAAAGGTCCCTGTCTCAGCATTATGCCGCTACAAGCCGAAGCTAGTAGCGGCGCTGGTTTTCAGACAGGTCCTAGTGTGGCAGCAATACAAAGAAACAGAATACAAAGAGTAGGTACACAAGTTACAAGCAAGATACGAAAAAAGAGAGGAAGAAAAAAGGATAAAATAAATTATAATAAATGAGTAAAACCTCTATGGAGATACGGAAATAAGATACAGAGAAAGAAACGTAAATGTAAAAAATTATAAATAAGAAAGGAATAACAAAACAAACAAACAAAAATAACATAAAAGAAAAAGAAAGAAAGCTCTGGCAGAAATTTTTCAAACCAGATGCAGAGCCATAAGACAAGAAGTTGAAGTTGATGTTTACATGCATCACATGCATGTCACGTAAAACGTCAATTCTGCTGGCTGACACTCTTCGCGAGAGTTGAGTGAGAAAGTAAATAAATAAATAATGTAACAAGATTCGGTTTCCAGGTTGTGGCTTCTAATGTTACGTTTTATTTTTTGTTCGGGAAGGTCAGTTAAAGTTATTAATACGTTGGATACATAGGTTCATGGTTTTCACACGCAAAAGTACAAACGGAATAAAATAAAATAATGAGTAATGGATGAGTTGGAGTGGGCAGTGGACTGAACAAGACATCAACAAAGTGAATAAAGATGAATAAAGATTTTACTTGTTCTTGAAGGCCTTGCTTCTTTAAAAATTTCATAATTCCAAGTCTATGGGAAGTACCCTATAGGTTTTGGTCGTAGCGTTTATTAAAAGTATTTTTTTAGTGAATAAATTACAAATTTATGGTTTTCGGATTTTTCCCTATACTTGTGGTATGTGCCATGCTGCTCACCAAATTTCATGATTCTAGGTCCACGGGAAGTATCCAATAGGTTTTGTGTGCATGTGATTCCCTTGAAAATATCAAAATGTTCGGACAAACGGCTGTAATTTTTGAGTTCGTTGACGTTAGAAGTTTTAATTATATTACGGCTTATTAGTAATACAACACGCATCAAAGGGTTTTAAGGCATTAGGCGATGTTGGGTACAATAACATAACACCGTCTCATTCCGCGGGCCGTATGCGCAGGGAAAGGATTCAGGCGCGGTCCCAGGGGGGGGGTCACGGGGGTCATGACCCCCCCCAAAATCTTAGTTTAGGTACTTAAAAAATTGCAACCCAGAGCTTTATCATTATTTTTTCCTGTTTACTTTCGTTACATTGAATATGAATTCCAACTGCAGCAAAAAAAAAATCGCGGCTCGCTCCGCTCGCCGATATTACTGTTATTTGTGCTCTGTGTTTTCATTACCACAGAGGCAACGTTCCCAATTTTATTGGTCTGGCTGGTCCGCTATAGTCAGTTTGTATCAATCCAACCGTCATAATAAAATGCACAAAAATATATCAAATAATATGCGTGCTCACTTTGTCAACCATAACAAAAAATTAGTAGACAACAAAATTTTCGCGTTTTGGTCCGGTCGCTGATAACATTTGTTCTGACTATGGTCCAAAGCTCGACCCCCGCCCCGCTTTAGGTCACTTTGCCAAATTTTCTAAAAAATTCCTCAAAATCTAACAAAAACCAAAAATTGTCGCCTCTGGTCATGGGCTCACCCCTCGTTTGAGGTCTGTTTTCCAAACACTCCAAAAATCTAATGAAACCACTAAATTATCGCAGCACGCTCTGTTTGCCTCTGATAACATTCTGCTGTTTTGATAAGCTTCTGGCTTGCTAGTCCAGGACTCCTTCTCTGCAAAATATCTAACACCAAACAACTCACACGCACAGCCAGATCATAAAAATTTTCGCGGCTCGCTTCGCTCGCCGTTGATTCTATGTGGTGTCTGTTCTGTTGTCCGCATATTTGGTTGTTATTCGACAAACTTTAAAATAGTTCTTAGCTCACATGCCTCACCAATTTCAAGAAAGGCTGGGGCTCATTCCACTTGCTGATATTTATTTTTTATTTGTTTTTAAACATATTACTAAGCCGCCGCAAACTTCTCAAATGTTCATATTTCGCTCCACTCGCTGTTATTTATTTTCTGAACCAGTTTGTGACCACCCGAAAAGGGAACAAAAATTAAGGCGGCTCGCTCCGCTCGCCGTTACATCTTTTTCCGTGTCTTTTTTGTATTTCTAATTTCTGTTAATCTCCCTTGTTCCGCTTGCCCCGATTTATATTCATAGCTTTATATCTACCACCGCAAAGTATTTAAAATTTTCGGGGCTTGTTTCGCTCACTTTATTTTGTCATAGGCTCTTGCTTACTTTTCCCCAAACATCAGAAAATTTGAGACTCGCTTCGCTCGCCATTACTTATACTTATTATTGTTGGGGTGGGAGTTGGGGGAAGGGATGTCATGTTTGCGGTCAATATGCAAAACACTGCACTTTTGCGGCTCGCTCCGTTCGCCGATAGTATTTTGTCATTCTCTGTGTTTGGTCAAGTGCTTGACACTAGTTTTACATCAATTTGCTCGGTTAGTTACCCGAAAAGTAACAAAAATTTCGGCGGCTCGCTCCGCTCGCCGTTACTTTTTTTTCCATGTCTTTATTGTCAATGCTCTTGATCCGCTCGCCCCTATTTATATTCATAGCTTTATATCTACTACCGCAAAGTCTTATTTAAAGTCACTTAATTTGTTTATCGATCCATGAACTGTGTTATTCGATTAGGCTACTGATTCATAAGCCACAAACAAATAGTTAGGCTAAGGATGCTATAAGTACATAATATAATCTGGAGTTCACACAGACACTCAGGCCAGGGTCCGTTACATTTGTATCAACAGCAAAATAAATGATGTGGGCGAGAGTAAGCAAGTATACCTACTCTTGCTTACTTTTGCCCAAACTTCAGAAAACATCTCAAAAATTTCGAGGCTCGCTTCGCTCGCTATAACTTATACCTACTATTGTGGGGAGTTGAGTATATATTTTCAGCGGCTCGCTCCGCTCGCCGACAAAGTTTCGTGATTTTCAGTGGGGCCTGCAACCGCCTACAAATACATTTGGTGCTACGGCCCGCACTAAGTGTGACCCCCCCCAAAGTCTTGGGCTGCGACCGCGCCTGAAAGGATTTGTTGTGTTGTTTTGCGGACTGCATTATGTCGGCATTCGAATGGTCCAATGAAAAGGCATTGAAGTTCCTGGAATTACTCCGAATGAAACCATCCTTATGAAATCCAAAACTTCAATCACACAAGTATTGCTCGGCAGTTAGAGATGCATGACGGCGTATCATCCAGTCTTTATCATTTCCTGTGACATACGAAGAATTGAAAAAGAGAAAAGATTCCCTAATGGGATACTACCGTATCCATCTAATTAAATACAAAAAATCTACCAAACAAATACAATAAACCTTTGTTGTGCAGTTAACGCCTTACTTCACTAGGAGTTACCTCTTGATGGTTACAAATCAAAAATCAAAATCAAAATCAAAAACTCTTTATTTCCATAAATACAATAAATGTACACTTAGAAAATGTATACAATACACACAGTTATTTTAATAATTTACCAGCCATTACACTTATTTTATTAAAATTTGAATGAATTTTTATTTTTAAAACTCCTCTTTCATTCTTAAGTTGACTAAAATCACGACGGTTTCTACAATATGCCTACAGCTTTACATTTATTCCTTTGTGTAATGTAACAAAATGTTACACAAAAGAACAACATTTTATGGCGTCAACACGAGTTTTGATAAACCCCAAAAAAGAAACTCATTTTAACGGTTACATTTCATTCGCATTCTCATAAGTATATAGAATTACATAAACACACAAAGTTTTGGAGTTATTTGAAGACACACTTACTAAATAAAATTGACGTTACACAGAGGAAAATTTTAGCAACAAAAATCGACTGTCCTATTGAAATCACTGACGAGAATGAAAAAAGTATGGCGGCGTGGTTTTCTCGATATGTTGGCGTGTTGCCAGTGCTCATTAAACTAAGGAAGCGTTCAAATATACATAAATAATACGTCTTTTCGTCTTGACACAAAGGTGTTACACAAAGTACTACAAAAGTGGACATAGGGTTAAAATCAAATATTCTGTGCTTAAGCTAATCGTTTTAAAGCAACTTTCTTTTCTTTCTATAGAACAGCATATTAGCTAAATTACCCATTAACAAATCAAATAATATATCAACGTAATAGGCGTTAGTTGATGTTTTTGTTATCGAAAACCCATGTAAGACAAATGGAATTGTATGGAAAAGGAACTCGGCTACTCATTAGTTTTATTTATTATTATATAATAGTTTTATATGAAAGTTAAGGACTTATATTTTAATTAAAGAGAAACACTCCAAATCATATTTAGAACATAACAAATCTGTGACATTGACAACCAGTTCATAATATTTCCTGATTTACCAGGCGGGACAAGACATTTTGGGAGTAAAGTACAATATTTTTGCAAATGACTCTAATGTTCAGTTTTGATGAAAAAACACTATAATTTGAATGTTTTTAAAAATCACAAAATTACTAGGTTCTTATCAATATAATATCTACATCTACACTATTATTATAATAGGTACTTTAGTTTTCCTATTTAGTTATATAAGCACCTACTGTGAGAGAAAAATAAACGCTTTTATTATTATTATTATTATGACGAGGAAAGATTTGTACTTGTGAATGTTTGTAATGAATATAATATTATATAATATGAATATCTATACTAATATTATAAAGAGGAAAGGTTTGATTTTTTGTTTGTTTGTTTGTTTGTATGAATTGAATAGGCTCCGAAACTACTGGACCGATTTGAAAAATTCTTTCACCGTTAGGAAGCTTACTTTTCAGGGAGTGACATAGGCTATATTTTATCCCGGAATTCCCACGGGAACGGGAACTACGCGGGTGAAACCGCGAGGCGATCGTCTAGTAATATTATAAAGAGGAAAGATTTGATTTTTTGTTTGTTTGTTTGTATTGAATAGGCTCCGAAACTACTGGACCGATTTGAAAAATTATTTCACCGTTGGGAAGCTTACGTTTCACAGAGTGACATAGGCTATATTTTATCCCGGATTTTCCACGGGAACGGGAACTACGCGGGTGAAACCGCGAGGCGATCGTCTAGTAATGAATAAACTTAAAAACTACTGGACCGATTTTAAAAATTATTTCACCTTTTGAATGCTACACTATCTCTGAGGCTATATTTTTTTATAGGCTATATTTATATCTTTAAACAATAAATGTCCACCCGTGCGAAGCTAGGACGGGCCTCTAGTATATTATCAAGGAGTACCTGACTCACCGACAGACAACGCACAGCCCGAACCACTACTGATTCTAGCTTGAAATTTGGAGTGTTTGTTCCTCTTAGGGTGTAGTGTAGGGGTGTACTAAGTAAGTAATTTTGAAAATTCGCACTCTAAGAGTTTCAAAATAGAAGTTGAAAGTTTAAACGCAAATGCTCTAAATTTCAGCAACCGTTAGAAATAGAAGTACAAAATTTCCATGTAGATTCCCCTTTCATAACGATCACACGTTTCATTCCTTGTTTTCTGAAATTATGCCGGTGTTTTCCTGTAACTAAGTTAAAACGAAAAGTTTTAACTGAAATGATTTGTATCTTAGCAACCGTTTGCACTATAACTAAAAAAAATTACATGTAAAGTTCCCTTACAAAAAGAACACACATTTAATTCATTGTTTTCTGAAATTCGAAAGTGGTTTTCCCCATCAATATAGGTATTTATATTGGTGTAGCGCTGTTTCGCACCAAATTGTTCGTACCACAGACCACGCACAGCCCGATACTTACCTACCACAAGGCGTCTGGTTTTCTACAAGGATGATATTAAATTTGTTTGTGTGTGAAGATAGGCTTCAAATAAATGTGAAGGTGCTGACCTACCATACCGACATACATCTTTAATATATGTATAAAAGAACAAGCGATTTTCTGGTAACAATACCCAGCGCAAACCGCTAAAGCTAGAAAGCTGAAAATTGGAGGGGTGGTAACTTTTATTACACAACCTTGCGATCTAAGAAGAGATTTTTGGAAATTCCATCCCTAAGGGGGTGAAAAGGGGTGGTTGAAGTTAAAGATTTTATCGGGTATTTATCGCGTATCTGTTGTTTTATTTCCCCTACGTTTCTACCGCGTTACAGCGATCGTGGTCACGGGGCGACTGGATGTACTCGGAGTTACAGCCGCAGAATTAACGGCAGTATCCACGACTACCTTCAATTCGTCTTCAGCCTAGGTATCTGTAATTTTTTTGTTAATTGGTATTTTTTTATATTCATTATAATTACATGATACTTACTGTATGGTTTGTCAAGTATTACACTAATCACAAGAACACAGAACCTATAGGGTACTACCCGTAGACCAAGGGTCATGAAACTTGGCGAGCAGCAAGGTCTTATTGCACAAGTAAACGGGAAAATCCGAAAAACATAAATTTTAGAATATTCACAAAAAAAAATACTTTTATCTCTCGCCATGGACCAAAACCTATAGGGTAGGTACTTCCCGTGGACCTAGAACTACGAAATTTGGCAAGGAGCAAGGTCTTATATTATAGCACAAGTACAGGAAAAAATCCGATATAAATTTTTAATTCATTCACCAAAAAAATTACTTTTGATTCTCGCCATGGACCAAAACCTACAGAGTACTTAGCCCTCTTCTTCTGAGGTTGATTTGTATTCAACCGTAAAAGAAGAGGGTTGTCTACCGTGCATGGTTTTTCTCGGGAAATCTGTTCCTAGGTAGGTAAACAATATAGGATCATGGTTATCTTTCCAGCAACTATGAAAGGACTGCAACGGTGTTTCAGAGACGCAATAGAATGCGGAGGAACGGTGGCGCACTGGTTCACAAACAAACTTTATATAAGTGAGTATTAGTCATTAAGTTTAATTTTTTTGTTTATTTGTAGGGTTTCGTACCTCGAAAGGAAAAAAGGAACCCTTATAAGATCGCTTTGATGTCCGTTTTTCTGTCTGTCAACCCCCTTTTCACAGGATCGCGTGGAGGTATCGAGTTGAAATTAACATCATATACTCAAATCCATAACTTCTTGAAGCAGAAATATAATTAAAACTTCTAGCTCATCGCAATCAAAAATCAAAAGTAACAGCTGTTTATGTCCGAATATTTAGAATTTCATGATTTTAACAGGACTAAGACAACACTGTATCAAAAACGGCGAACAGCTCTTGAAGAGGTCGCATTGTGTGGTGGGCCCAGATGTTTCCAGCATGTATGGATTGTGATGCACGGGCAGCAACAGCCACATTCGCATCCTCCGCAGCATCCGCCACAGCATCCACCACAGCACATTTTTACAGTACTTCTTAATTTTGACTGGTAAAGGAAAACTGCACCAAATACGGTGAATAGTTGCACTAAATAAATAAATGTAGGTTAAAGTAGATATGATATACCATAGATAGAAGTATTGAAAATATTTTTTTGAAATAATATTTATTATAAGTTTTTAAATTTTTATGTTTTAGAATTATAAAATTCTAAAATTCGTCATATAAATGACGAAAGATTACTGAATTTAGAAATTTACAAGGGCATCACATGCACACAAGTAGACCAAGAATCATGAAATTTGGTAAGGAGCAAGGTCGTATAGCACAATAAAGGGAAAAATCCGAAAACTGTGAATTTGTAGTGTATTCTACAAAAAAATTACTTGTGATTCTCTCCATGAACCAAAACCTATAGGGTACTTCCCGTTGACCTAAAATCATAATATATAATTTGGCAAGAAGCAAGGTCTTATTGCACACATAAAGGCTTATTGCATCCATAAATTTGTAATCTCTTTACAAAAAAAATATGTTTGATTCTTACTATGGACCGAAACCTATGGGGTACTTTCACAAAAAAAAATTTTTTTGATTCTTACTATGGACCGAAACCTATAGGGGCCTGTTCATGTCTCCATGATAGTCGCCGGTCTTAGCATCTGATTTGAATATCGTCAATGCACCATCAACCAAGCCATTTCGACATCCAGCGTGAAGAATTACCAAACGCCGTCCTTTTCCAATATCAGCATGAATTCCAGGTTCGGACGATGATTGCCAACATTTGCTTACATGGTGACTGGCGTTAATGTATGTTTCATCAAGGAAATATATGTTGCGGTTTTGCGTTCTGTAATTTCTGATTTGTGTTAAGTATTTTTTCCGCCACACTACAATATTAGGCTGCTCTATAAGGAGATGTCTCTTCGATTTGCATTTTTTGAAACAGTAACCTATTGTGTGTAAGAGGCTCCTTAGAAATTCTCGTCCACAATTTAATATGCCATCTTGTTTCAAACTTGAAAGTAACTTACAGACACTTGGCACTCTCTTTTCAAATTCATAAAACTGATGAATTTTTCTTCTGATAACTCCTAAATCAAAATCATCAACAACATGTTTTTTCTTTATAGTTTTTGGTTGTTTTGGCGAATTAAATTTCAATCGGCCCAAATTTTCAGTTGATGAATTGCCCTCTTTTATCACATTTCTTGCGGTTTTTTCTCAGTACCCCGTAGCGTCTGCCACGATTTTGGCAATATTTGCATCACTTTTATATTCAAAGCTCTCTCTGTCTGCTTTTCTTTTCTTAAAATATTCGGCCACTTTAAAAATTATGGCCTTGACATCACGAGATAGCGCTTGACCCATCTTTGGATATATCTCATGTGTATCTGACATAGACCGTCCGGTACAAATGCGACCTACTGCCGTGAGCGTTGACGGCAGACTGATGTGATGGATCGGAGCGGCCGATACTTCCCCCCCGTCTCGCCGCGCGCATACCTCAGGAGCGGTATAGCGGTTTCGGTCGAACTATATCTACCAATCTAGAGTATGTTAATGAATATGTGTATCTGGGACATTATATTTCGTTCACGACTTGCACGGACCAAGAAATAGAGCGAAGAACCAAAAATACTTGGAAAAAATACTGGGCTATGAAAGAAGTTTTCAAGAATAAACTACCAATTAAACTGAAAACCAAAGCCATGGAAACCTGCCTACTTCCCTGTCTCACTTACGCATGCCAGACGTGGTCTCTAACCGCACATAACATCAAACGACTAAAAGTTTGCCAAAGAGCGATAGAAAGGAGTTTTCTGGGCCTTAAATTAGAGATAAAATTAAGAACATAGATAAAAGAAAAAAAAAAAACAAAAGCAAAAGACGTGGTACAAAAAGTTCTATCTGTAAAATGGAAATGGGCGAGGCACATCCAGAGAATACAAAACGAGAGATGGTCCAAAGCTATAATGAATTGGTACCCAGTAAACAAGAAACGAAGAAAAGGAAGACCCGTAAAACGATGGGACGATGACATCGTAAAAATAGCAGGGAAGACATGGAGTAGAGTAGCTAGAGATCGAGGAAGATGGAAGGAGCTGGAGGAGGCTTTCACCGCTGAAAGCGGTACTCACATAATAATGAGATAGAGTAATATGTATTTTAGTATTTAAGTGTGAGAAATAAAAGCTGTTTTATTTTATTTATTTATTTTATTTTACTTATAGAGTTTAGAGGGCAATATCTAGGTACGCTTCTACAACAAAATTCCTAGTGAGTTTCAAAAATTATCACTAAATAATAAGTAAGTAGGTATCTTATATTTAAACAAATAGTCAAAACCTTGCTGTGCAAAAAGATTTTATGTCCCTACTATAAAATATCAAATTATCTAGAGGATAAAAAAGCATAGGACAGGCTTTGCTTCAACTCGAATAATAACAACCCTACTGGCTACAGGTTTCTATATCGCTCCTTTACTTTAGTGTAGGCGAGAGACATAGCGAATCAACAAAAATCAAAAATATCACTTTATTTCCGTGTCAGTGTATAATTTTACCTTTTCTAGTGTACGTTTATTTATGGAAATAAAACTACCTATAATAGGTATTTGATTTGATTTGAGTTAAGGTCGGTCAAATTTAAATGACATAAGAACGTGCATAGTTTGACGTGACATTCCAATGCCAACCGCTATTCTTCCTGTGAAAGATCGCCCGCTGCCATCATCAGCTTATTATAAAAAAATATTATTATTATTCCCATTATGTGTCAGTATTTTGTTGGAGCCAGAATTTCTTCGTCGGCTACCATCGGATCTTATGAATGGGCAATGCCGGATATGTAGGTATAATCTTGGGTAATCTACCTACCTATCGCAGCTATACATAAGCCACGGTAATAATAACCTATATATTATTACCGTGCATAAGCGGTTTTGGAAAACGCGCCGGGGGTATAAAACAATGATAAAAGAAAACTCTTTTGGATTTATGTATGACTATGTTACCACGTCTCGCGTCGTCGTCGTCGTCGCGTGTCGTCATGCCATTTCTTAAGTTGGCAACCCACCAAACATCATATTAGGGTGCATTCTGAATGACGATTACAGCGCTGATAGCAATAAATATATTCAAACTTATGCGATCTGAACACATAATTATTAGTATTATTTAACGGGTATATATCGCGTTTATTTACCTATTTTTCCCGACGTTTCAACAGGTTTACACACTGTCGTGGTCACGGGATGACTCAGTCATCGGGAAAAATAGGTGAATAAACGCGATAAGTACCCGTTAAATAATAGGGGAACCTGGGGAGACTAGATCACTGGGGAGACATGATCACCCCCATAAATATCGAAAACTACATTAGTTTTTTAAATTCCGAGTTGGCAACATTGTAGCTCTGTGATGTTTGGAACGTTGAACGTGAAACTGACAATCTTATACAGCCAACTTCAGAGCATTCAGTGACAGGCGGTTTTGCAGACAGATATTATTTTTTCGTGAGTATTTATTTTGCTTTTTTGAACGGTTTTTGCTGTGATAATTCTTGTTTGGATTTAAAAGTCGCTTACAGATTAAGGTAAGAAAGTATGGTCTAAGTTTGTTCTGAGCAAATGTTTTGTATTGTAAACTTTTCTTTTTTTATTAAAATTACTAGGGACGGGGAGATTTGTTCCTTATCTGTTCGGGGAGACTAGATCCCGGGGATCAAGTCTACCCTATAATTTAATGTTACTGTTTTTATGTTACAGGCTATTTTCAACGTACAATGCCGAGGATTTACAAGAGAAAAGAAGGAGTCGAGAAACCTGTTAATTCTATAAAACTCAAACAAGCTGTTGAACATGTCTTAAAAGGTAACACAATTAAAGGAACCGCAAAAAGTTTTGATTTGAATATAATGACATTAAAAAGATACGTTCGAAAACGCCAAGAAAATGAAGAAATTAGTTATAAACCAGATTACGCGCAAGCGAAAGTTTTTACTACGACGGAAGAAGAGTTACTTGCCGCTTATTTACAAAAGGATGTTATTTAATATTATAATTTCAGTGATTTAATTTTTATTCTTAGTTGCTAAGCTACGTCCCTGAAAATTTTAGACTGATTAGTAGGTATAAATCATTTTGTAGATTCTAATGATTGATCTCATGGTTTGGTAAATTGCGAGACTGGTTCAAGTATTATTTTAGTCTATATCCGTTTAAAATTCAACTAAAACATATATATTGTAGCTTATAAGTAAAGTTTAATAAAAGTTTTATATCTGAAAATAGTTTTTATATTTCTCAAAACACAGCATGCATCACTTTAAATATGATGTATTAAAAACAAATCTTCCCTAAAACGAGTAGGGATACTTGATCCTCCATGATCAAGTCTACCCTACTGCGTAAACAAGTCTCCCTTAATAGGGGAGATCTGATCCTTTTGCCGAATTTTAAAAAAAATACACTAACTAAACAATAGCTGTAAGTGATTGGTAATTGACAGTAGCAATTGATTACCCAATAAAGGTTTTATAAAATTAATAAAGAAATAGTTTATATAACCTTATACCTTTTGAACTATTTAGTAAAATGTAAAGTGGTGATCAAGTCTCCCCAGGTTCCCCTACTTATAATTAAGCGTTGTCGCGGTGTCAAATATCAGTCAGGTACAAGTAAACGAAAAAACAAGAATACAGTACTACGAGGAATGCTAATTGTCAGTTTTGACAGAGCGCTCACAGTGATTTCAGTTTGTTGTAGGATGGTCGGTGAGATCGCAAAATGTTGCATGTAATGTAATAACAACATCGTCGTCGTCGTGCTCACAGTATTTTGGAACGCTTGTGAGCGCACTAATATCGATATTAGCGTAATTCGGAGTGCACCCTTAGCAGTAGCAGTGTCATGTCTCATGCACAGTAGATAAATGTATACAGTAGAATGACTCAGCCGTCTCTATGAACTTTATACCTACAGTTGAACGGAGCGCTAGGGTTGGTACAAACAAGAAATCTAATTTTTCTGTGCTTTTCTCAGTCGTTGATTTGATATGGGGCCATTCATTTATTAAGTAAGACAATTTATGGGGCGACCATGTGTTATTTTTATTTTTTCTTACAAGGGGGTGGGGGGGAGTCTCGATAGTTCTTACGTAAGATCACGAAAATGCGCAAAGTTAAAAATTATACTTTGAAAAAGCGCGGGCAACCGCGCGAGTGCCGAGGTTCGATCGGATGCGTACCTATACAAGTAGGTAAACGATTTCCATGGCAACGGACCCGCGCAACTCGCACTGCGCATCCCGGGAACTCCCCGCTTGTGGACTAATTAGTACCTAACCTACCTTTGTAAGAAGGTACAAATAAACATTTCTAAAATTGTTACTTTGAAAAATAAACATTAAAACAAACCAAACGTGTATTAATTTTTTACTTTAGATTCATACGTAATAAATATTAAACAGGGGAAGGGGGTCGGCCTATTTTTATTTTTTCTTATAATAGGGGGGAAGTGGGTCAAAAACTAGCGAAAATCGTCTTACGTAATAAATGATTGGCTCCTATCTATGGATTATAATCGGTAGATAAGTAACTATCTAATCTATTTATTTTAAGGTTATGTTTAGGTATTATCAAGTGGATGGCACAAACTTCGGGAGGCCTATACCCAATATTTGGGTAAAATCCGGCTGTGGGTGATGATGATGATGGTTATCAAGTACTTATTAAGTATCGTAACGTTATTGGGTACCAGTTGGTTCTAACGTTATTAGAACAAAATACCCAGCTAATAACTGTTAGAAAAAATACCTATAATAAGAATAACTCCCATTCCCATCTCTAGCAGCGGCAAATGAAATCTGTGATGCGTGTGGCCCGGAGCGTCTTTTGACGAGCGTGTTTTGCTCGCGGCACAACTCACGGTCGAGAACCGCACGCGGGCGCAAAAACGAATGACAGGAAAAGCGCCATTAAATACATAGCAGAATTTCCCATACATTTTTAATGATAGTACCTACCTATTAGCCTACCTATCATTTGTCCATCACCCACCTCCGAAGAGACAAACAAGAAAGCGAAGGCCAATTGCGTGTCGACTTGGCACATTTAGGGTTCCTTACAAAAATTAGGTCTTTTATATTTAATGTAGAATACATTTAGACCGCAAAATAAGTAGGTAGGAAAAAATAAGTGAATTTCAGTAAAAATAATATGGAGGTACTACATACATATTTGTTAGTAACATTGGCATTACTTATACTTCAGGTGCGGAACCCTAAAACGTGGTAAAGACTATATTTATTTTACCTTTCAGCATTAGCAGGAAGTCGAAAAAATGACAGTGTTGGTTTAACGAACGTTGAGTTTAGGCACCCGTAAACACTGCAGTATACTCGTGGTTGTGATGCCGCCATTATTTAATTTATTATTTCGCGCACTTGCAACGTTGAGGTACCGAAACGGGAGCTGACAGCGCGGGGGTCGCGGCACAACAAACTCGTTCAGCGCAGCGACCAGTCCCGGCGGCGCGCGGCGTGACACTGGATAGATGTGCATGCCGAGACTACCTTAGCGGCCGTGTAAATGACGCCTATATGTGCGTGCGTCGATTCGGGCGGTCTAGTATGAAGTCGGATTACTGTATATTTATGTATTGTGTCTCATGTCAGTGTCAGACCGATCGCCATCAAATCAATGATCAAAATCACAACAAAAAAAAACTCAATTCAACTGCCATCAAATAAGAAGTTGAAGTTGAAATCAAATCACAAAAAGTCGAAGAAAACTCTTTTAATCTCAGATTAAATATAGGTCCTCTTTCTACGCTTCTAATACTATTGTATTCTCCGTGGTTTATTATTAATTAATAAACTTCGCAGCGTTATTCTTTTCTTTGCTTCGCTCGCTCTAAACGAAGAAGCAGTCGGTCAGCTATTATTTCCTTGTGTGTGCTCTCCGAGTCCGATTTTATTTTTGGTCTGGTGAATTCTGTACGAAATAAATAGGTAATCAAATAAACAAAATGACTCAAAGAGAGCGCCGCTCAAATGCCGGGAATCGAATGGCGAAATTGTTAGACGAGGAAGAGGAAGATGATTTCTACAAGACAACCTACGGAGGCTTTCAGGAGGCCGAGGAAGATAATGATTATGTGTATGTATACCTACTCCAGTTTGATTTCAGGTTTTTTTGTTAACATAATCAATAACAGCGGTACTACAAAAACCAACGTAAACACTAGTCTAACAAGCGTTTAGCTAAACAGTGGGTTGGAGTATAGTTTACTGGAGGCAGTCAATTACAAGGCAAAAAAGACTTACATCTAAAATTTTTGACGAAAATTTTATACATAATTAACATATATTTTTTCTTACGGTATCGTAAAGGGGGTGACTTAGGGGGCAAATTTTGATCAGTTCACTGACCCCAAAGTTCAATGACCTCCGCGTGGCGACTCTGTGACTGAAAGGGTGTGTTTAAGTATAATTGCACCCAGAGTCATAACGTTAACCACACATAATAATATAAAAGGTCAACTTTAATTTCCTTGCATCCTGTAAACTATACAGCGACCAAACAGTGTCTAAACAGTTACACATGGGTTTAACAAGAGTTTTACTCTTGTCTAAACTATGTTTAAGCCGTGTCTAACTGTAAAACACGTAAAACATAGTTTTGTGGTAATGCTTTTGTTATAAATAAATGCGTTTGTGGTAATGTTTGGTAAACCGGTTGGTGCCGTTTGATGCCTTTGTCTATTTTCTTATACTTACCTAAGATTCTCAATAAGTGCCGACATAACTATTATGAGCCTAAGAACTGTATTTCGGTTCGTCCAGATCCCATTTGATAATCATCTATCATGATTTCAGAGAAGAAAAAGAGGCAGATGATGTTGTAGACTCTGACTTTGATATCGATGAAAATGATGAGCCTGCCTCCGACACTGAAGTGGATGAAAAGGCAAAGCGGCAAGTTGGAACGAAGGCATACAAGGTAAGCCTGATATGCTTATGATTATACAGCTTATGATGATACCAGAGTGCCCAACTTCTTCACCATACTCCGAGCCTGAACTGTCTCGTTTTCGGCATGGTTAAGGGCTCTTAGGATGATCGATCACTGAGTGCCCAGATAACTGTTCGTTTCGACCCTGGTTGTCTGTGCACCAGTTGGAACTGCACTTTTCTGGGATCAAAAGTAGCTTTGTGTTAATCCAGAAAATAAGCAATCTGGTACCAAATTTCATTCAAATCTGTGTGTTAGTATCACATTCACTGCCAAGCAAAGAGATGCAGATGGACATGTGTGTTTGGTGGGCCATGGACGTGTTAACACATAGCCTTTGCCCCGGAAACAAAGTGTGCAAAGGCACAGGCCAAAATAAATAAATAAATAATGCAGGACAATTTACACAGCATTATCTAGCCCCAAGCTAAGCAGAGCTTGTGTTATGGGTACTAGATAACTGATATACTTAATACAATACACTACATAGATAGATATTTTTTTATTATAAATAGAAAACATCCAGAACACCCTAAACAAATACCTGCAGATCGTACAAACATTTGTCCCGAGGCGGGATACGAACCCTGCAACCTCCTGCGTCGCAGGCGGACCTTCGCCCGCTGCGCCACTGAGGTCGTCAACAAAACAAAACTAATCACACTAATATTATAAATGCGAAAGTTTGGATGGATGTATGGATGGATGGATGTTTGTTACCTCTTCACGCCAAAACTACTGAACGGATCAGACTGAAATTTTGTATACAGGTAAGTCTAACCCTGGAATCAAACATAGGCGACTTTTTATCCCATAAATCAGTTCCCATGGGATAGAAATAACTTCAAAACGTTTCCATAGAAGCAACGCGTGCGAAGCCGCGGGCAGAAGCTAGTGTTAAATAAATTGCTTGAAAGTAGACCTCCACATGACACAATTCTCTTATTATTTAGTGGATTAGGTCTAAATTTTTATTGCAATTCTTATTTAATTTGATGGAAACTAGGAACTATTTACTCCCAATCTATATCTAATGCTGTGTGATTTGTCCAGCATTATTTCTTATTTATTTTAATTTTTTTATTAATCAGGATCCAAACAGAAAAAAAGGGGGTGAAGATAAACCTAAAAAGCCAGCAGTGAAGAAACCTAAAGAACCTAAAGAACCAAAGCCAAAAGAGAAGATTGAAAAGCTGGACCGCTCAGTCATTGATTCCTCATTTGGTAAGACTATATTATTGTATAAATAATTTTACCTACGTACTCAATACACTCCATGCTACTATCCATGTACATGCTCTCTATGGACTGTATGAATCTTTAAGGGCCTGCAATAGATTGTTCAATATCTACTTGTACACTGTACAATCATTATGCATGAATATGTATACACTTTAGTACCTTGTCATAGTCATGCAGCTTAGTTGCACTTAGTGACCCACAGAATACAGTTGTGGAGTATGTGAGCTTTATAGACTGAAACTGGTTAGAAAATCGCATCATTTCACGCGAAAGTTGCCAAGTTGCCCATTTTTGCCCAAAGAGGACAAAAATGGGCAACATGGCAACTTCTATGTACAGAAGAAAACAAAAAAAAAAGTCTTGTTTTTTTATATTTTTATAGCAATTTTATTTTTTTACAGAAAGAAAATCCATAAGGCAGAGCACAGCTGTAAAATCACTGGAGACGCAGCAAAGAATCAAAATCAGATCAGAATTGAAAAAGAAAAAACCTAAGAAAGTAGAAGACAGGATGCCAACTCAGGAAGAATTGCTGGCTGAGGCTGTGATCACTGAGGAAGAGAATTTGAAGAGTTTAGGTAAGTACGCGACCGTGACTCGGCAAACGTAGCTTAGGGCGCACTCGAGCCAGGTATGATGACGACCTCTGAGAGACTGTTGGCAAATGCTGGATGCAGCAAAGCTGAAGACAGGGCGATATGACGCTCCGCAAAGATTTAAATCGTTAGATGGGCCCTTTCCGTGATGAGACAGCGCGATGACATAGCTCGCTCATTTGGAATCAGTATATTGTGTGTTATTTCACAAAACGTGCAATATGATTGCACAATAAATGGATAATAATAATAACAGTAAGGTTTATTGGCATACACATCATTTTTAACTACTCATAGTAAGCGTGCGTCATTTTTTTAACACAAGCATTCAAGATAATGCCACACTTTTTGGTCTCAGGGCGTAAATAACAATTTGAATCTTTGGCGCTCAGTAGACTGTTCTAATGAGCGTCATATCGTCTTGTCTCTAGCCTATGTCCAGCGGTGGATTGTTTATGGGCTGATGAGGATACTAACAATTTCAAATATCACTACTGTGTAGTGTAAGGAGCATTTAAAACCCTCGTCTCAAGGGCACAGTACACAGTTTCAATAAAATTGTCTATTTGTCCCCACATAAGGACAATTTTATTGAAACTTTAGATTCCAATAGCAATAGACCACACTTGAAAATAGAGCTTAAAGCAAGACATTATATTCAGTCGACATCCGTTTTATATTTTCAGAAAAATATGAACAAATTGAACTCGAAAGAAAAAACATAAGACCAACAAAGAAGATCTTTACAGGGCCTATTATAAAGTAAGTCACTCAGTATTTTCTCTCTTCCCTTAAAATTAAATAGAGAAAATAAGAAAAGTCCCGATGGACACGTTCTTAGTGATATGTTTTGATAAACTTAAGGTAAAACAAAATTACCCATTAGTCTAATGTATAGCTAGATTGTAATGTTATTCTAGTGTATTTAAATATGTATATTGTATGTTAGACAACAATAAAAACTAAAAAATTGTAGAGAAAATCTAAAACTAACTACTATTCAGACTTTGGATGTAGCAAGAGTACTACCACAGCCTACTTATATGCATTAAGGCGGTGATGTATGCAACTTGGGAGCGTCCCTCCCGGTCGCGACACTCGCACTTGCTACAGTCTGCAGATAGCCCAACTCTTTCATATGCATTTTGTAAATATTAAGATCTAAGGGAGGCACAGATAATTAAACCTTATTTAAATAGATTCCATTTATGAATATTTATTAGGCGGAACCAGTAGCGTAGCGGCCATTTCATCATATCAGTAGCGGCCATTTCATTGTTTAAATTTTTTCGCATCAGTCAATATACCTACAACCTCGCTATTCTTAACAATTTATTGTTTGTTTTCTTATTATTTTGTTACATAATTCCTGTAGATTACTTGCAACAGTCTGCAGTTAGCTCAATTATTTCAACTGTAAATTAGAACTAGTCTAATTTATTTCTTTAATTCGATTCTTTGTGTATAAAGATTAATTTTCAAAATAAACTTAGTTAATTTTAGACATTGTGGCTCTTTCAGATATCATTCTTTCGCCGTGCCCCTTAGTAAGAAGAATAGTGACAATGATGACGAAGATGATAAGCGCAGCATTTCGCCGCTTGACGAACTTAACTTGAGTGATCTCATAAAACACGAAGAAGGTAATTTATTTTATAGCTTACCAGCTTCTGCCCGCGGCTTCGCACGCATTTTCAAGTAGCCTATGTCCGTCCCCGGGATACCGTTTACCTTTCTGCCAAATTTCATTAAGATCTATTTAGCCGTTTGTGTGTGAAAAGGTGACAAACTCACAGAATTACTTCCCCTTTTATAGCATTAGTATGGATCTCACACAAATCACTTCACACTAATATTATAACGCGATAGTTTGGATGGATATTGGATAGATGGATTACATGTTTGTTACCTCTTCACTCCAAAAATACTATAAATAAATAATAAATAATGCTGGACAATTCACACAGCAATATCTAGCCCCAAGCTAAGCAGAGCTTGTGTTATGGGTACTAGATAACTGATATACTTAATACAATACACTACATAGATAGATATTTTTTATTATACATAGAAATCATCTAGAACACCCTGGACAAATGTCTGCAGATCGTACAAATATTTGTCCCGAGGCTTTAATCGAACCCGCAACCTCCTGCGTCGCAGGCAGACCTTCGCTCGCTGCGCCATAGAGGTCGTCACTACGTCGTACTGAACGGATAAGGCTGAAATTTTGCATACACTGAGTTCTAAACCCGGAATAACATGTAGGCTATGGTTTATCCAAGAAAAACAACAGCGTGCGAAGTCGCTAGTATGAAATTTCATTAGTTTGGATTGTGTCGACATCTGTGACGCAGGGGGCTTTGGTCCGCCAGCGACGCAGGGGGCTTTGGTCCGCCAGCGACGCAGAAGGTTCTCGAGCTCGATTCCCGCCTCGGGACACATTTACGATCTGCAGATATTGGCTCCGGGTGTTCTAGGTGCTTTTATGTATTGATATTATAATTCAAGATATTTATTTCTTGAGTTGAAAATTGGATACCAAAAATAATTTATAGTTAAACCGTCAATTTTCCGAGTAGACCGGATGTAAGCACCAAGGCTCGTTTGAATAGCGTTTGTGTTTAGAAGACGTTGTGACGTCGCTCGGTTTGTGCATGTTATCTCCTATGTCATACAGAATCAGGCTAAATAATGTTGTGTGAATTGTCCAGCATTATTTATTTATTTTCCCCAGAGCTGCGTGCACCAGCTGACGTAGAAATGGCAGAGCCAAAGACAGAAGAAGAGGAAACGGAAAAGATCAATTTGAGACCTCCCCGAATAAGCATTGACATCATTGGACCTGATGAAGAGATAAAAGTCGAAGATGTTTCCAGGTAAGTTATTTCTGAATAGCAAGAATCATTAGGACTTGCAATTTAGAGTTCATCTTATGCGATGCGATGATTGCGAGTACTGAGCAAGACGTATTTAGGTGTTTTGAAAAATATTTATATGACAAATAAAAATACTTTCTAGTTCCTTTTGAGGTACGGAACCCTAAAAATGACAAAGTCACCTCGAAATTAAACTTTTAATGACCAGTGTGAATAGAAAAATGAATAAAATGACACAAAATGTATACCAAAACATTGCAAACGATATTACGCAGTGCATCACTAGAAAATTTATTTATATGCGATACAAATATTTTTCAAAACACCTAAATACCTACAAAATCGTGGTCTGCTGCCTGCGCACCGTCTTGCTCAATACTCGCAATCATCGCATCTCGGGAATCCTCGCCTTAAAGCCGAAGCCAAAGCTGTGTAATTATTAAGATGTGTGCTTGTCGCTTCATACAAAACACCTGTTTGTCATTTCTGCTGACAGTAAGCTTTTAACGCGCCTCACAACTCAAAAAATAACGTTCGTTTGATTACAGCCTTAGAATACTTCATTGCCCTAACTAAACTATGAAATAGGAAAAAGAAATAAGTACGTAACCTCTTAATCTAAATTCCAGCAAAGAAGAGAAAGTACAGAAAAAGCGACGGCCTCAAAACAACAACTTCTACGAGCGAACAATACTCTCCTTTGAGAATGACATTCACGATAAAGCGTTCAACTCTTGCTTCCCGAAGTCGCAGCCAAGAAGACGAAGGGAAATGCTGTGTGCTGTTACAAAGTAAGTCATACTTTAATCCTGACTTATTATACCTAGCGAACAAAGTATGGAGTACTTCAATAAGTCTCCAATGAGACGACACGTACCATTCTGAAGGCAACAAAACGACGAAAGGAAATAAATTTAATACATAGACTAAGCGATGTGCCGAACACCGTTTGTCAGCTATTTTGAGCTAATCGAAGTAACTAGACGTTTTATTAATTCCCAATCTTAGTCCATTTAGTTCTATATACCTATACTTTATTAAACATGTCGATCCATTCAACGGGTAGGACTCCTCTAGCGACGCTAATTAATATGAACCATATTCTCATCATCATCAGCCTATGTTAGTCCACTGCTCCTCCCCTAATAAGGTCGTCATCTCACCTGGCCGGAGGGTGTCCTACACTACGTTTGCCGAGTCGCGGTCTCCACTCAAGAACATGTTTACCTCAGCGGTTTTCAGTTTTTCGCGAGATATGGTCGGCCCATTGCCATTACAGCTTTCTAATTCTTACAGCTATGTCGATAACTTTGGTTCTTAGAGCCATGTCGAAACTTATTGTAAATCTTATAAAATATTATTTTCGCAGGAGACCAGCCCGCTACATAGATCCGGTTACCAAGCTCCCATACCGAAGCGTAGACGCCTTCAGAATAATCCGAGAAGCGTACTACCAGCAATTAGAAGCGAGAGGTGACAAAAATGACCCCAAAGTCGCCGCCTGGCTGAAATGGCGACGGGCAAACGCAACCTCTTCCTACGTTCAGATACATTTGAAGTGAACTTTATAACGGTAGTGTAAAGACTACTTTTGAATGCCAAGTTTTGTAGACTTTTTTATAACTTAATGATGAGACAGTAAGAGCCAATGCCCGTTACGACTTTACAGCGATGCAAGCGACATTTTGTTGACTCTATATTAAACCTTTGTGAAACTATCGCAACCAAAAGTCGTGGTGGACGATATGCCTACTGCTACTACCCGCTGTGCGATTACACTAAATCCTTCATTCAATGGATGGATGGTTGGAGTACTGACGGTTTCCATCATTGTGTTTGGATGGGAGGATTTTTGCCCGAATACTCAAACGCAACTCGGATTTTAGCAAGTCTAAGCCGCAAACTTTTGACAGATTATCATTAAGGCTTGGTGGGCCAGCAGAGGCCGCATTTTTGTGATTTTTAAAATCATCTGAGACTTAGAAAATAGTGTTTAGAATTCTGAAAAAAAAGACATTATATTACTTAAGGATCTAGTCTAGTCAAAGTCAAGACAGTCAAGACAAGTCAGTTACAAGATTTAATGAATTTCACTCGATAGAAAAAAATCCCAAAGTTACCCCTTTTTCTAGTGTTTTTCCAATATTATGACTAGCGAACTACTGATATTTTACTTTTTTTTGTACTCAACTAGAGTCACTTAATATTGCTAAACGAATTCGAAGAGTTTGACTTGATAAAATGATTTTCTTAATCACCATGTTTAAATAATTACAAAAAACACGAGCGCGGCGGCTTGGCAGGCGCGCGTTTTCCCTTACGCGCACTACTGCAGGAATACCTGGCCTTAAAAACTAGATCCTTAAGTAATATACTCGTAGGTATTACTTGTTTTCAGAATTTTAAACTATTTTCTATGTCTCAGATGATTTTAAAAATTACAAAAGCGCGGCCTCTGTTGGAATACCTGCGCATTTAAGGCCAGGTATTCCCAGAGTTGCGTTTGAGTATTTGGGGTAGTGTAAATGAGGTGTTGTAGGTACTGGTTGATGTAAATCGTTGCATTGAATTTGATCCCGTCTAGTTTAAAGTAAATCTTGAGATGGTTATGAAATGACTTTGTAGTTGTATTGGACTTAATAATCAATTCACTTCAGTGGTTTAGTCTAGCTTAGATAAACTATGAACTGCATTTTCTAGGTTTATAAGGTTCATCTTACCTCATAATTAAATGATTTAAATTGAAAACTTGTTTCGTTGGTAAAGAACAAAATTATTTAAGAAAATGAAAACTGTTTAATAAAAATGAGTTGTCGAAAAAGGTGTTTTAAATCAGTCTTCTTCAATGTAAATAGATTTTATTTAGAATAAATAATTACAATAAAATCTTTAAACTTAATAATAAGATTCATAATCTGTACAAATTGTACAACAATATAACTAATTTTCTTACACAATACTAACATCATTAATGAAAAGGATTTTATTCGATTTTTAAGGCTCAACTGAACTCACAACATCACAACGTAGTCGTTGAAATTCAATACTTAAAATAAATAAGTAAATACTAAGCAAACAGGAAATCTCAAGCCTAATTCAGTTATCAGACAAACGTAGGTAGAAGGTACTAGCAAACACTATCATAGTCCTTAATTTTAAATTCTAAAGTTCGGCTGAAAACTTAGGAAGCAAGCGCAAGTCTGGAACACTGTTCCTTCTATGTTTCATACCTAGCAACTCCTTTAGAGTTATAAGACCAGAAGCTTTCGCGTCCAATCTTGAATGAGACTTGGACGGATCTGTCGTAGGCAAATAAGGATACTCGTTCAAATAAGTCTGAGCGCTCGTTACTCGATTCTCACTCGTGAAATCCGTAATCTGTGAAGCAGACATTTCGTACGGACTCATAGTATCATCTGAAACGTTTTCCATCGATCTGAAAGCTTCAAGAACTGCTTTCTTATGTGGTATACCTCTTAAACTACCCTGTCTGCTCAATTTACCTTCCATGACGTCGCTGAATAAGTCATCTACATGGAATTTCTCGGAAATCTTCACCAGTTTCGTTTCCGATTGCTTCTCTTTTTCTTTCTCTTGCATTTCGTTCCAGTACTTCGCAAGCTCTGATGACGGCATCGAATGCGATTTCACTTTCTTCTTTCTTACCTTCTTCTGTGGTTTTTCATTTTCTAGAGATTCAGTTGATTTGTTTAGCAAGAGCAATTGGCATTCGTTTAGTTTTTTAGGCTTTTTGATTTCTCTAAGCTCTTCTAACGATTGAAAGTATTGCTTTGCTTGTTTGAAACGGTTTTTGTAATCTATATGAGGCAGCCCTGTTCTTTCAGGCGAGGATTCGCTGGTTTTGTTAGGGCTGCTTTCGACTATTTCTAACTCTATGTCAGAGAGACTAACGTACGTTGTTTGTTTCTGGTTGGTGTTTTTCATTTCAAGAATTTCACTGTCCGTCTTATCGTCAATACTTTCGACGCTTGTAGCTTCGGAGGATAACCTTGTTCTGTACTGTTGAGCTTGTTCCGTTAGCGTGGTCTCCGGTGTTTCTGTAAGTGACAAGCTTTTCGTGGCTATTTTGTGGGTTGGCACACTGCTGGGTTTCTTATCAGCATCTGTAGGAAAGAAGACACCATTTAACAAAAACAATATCACCAAATAATGTAGTCATTAACTTGTAGATGAGCACTTACGTACCTGAATTTAAACTGATAGATTGCGACGAGGTTTGTGAGTCTAGTGAGCCAGGTCTGTTGATTTTCTTTACAGGCCTTAAGTCTACAGACGTTTTCGAAACGTTCTCATACAGAGATATGAAACTTTTTACATTTATTTTCGGCAGTTCCTCGTAAGACTTGTGTTTTTCAAGACCATCGTCTGTTTCAACGGGAACTTTGTTGAAAATATCCATCTCCGATTTGCTAATAGATGTTTTGCGAAGTGCTACTGGAGATTTCTTGTATTTTTCTATTTGGCTTATTTTCTTTTCATCTCCGTTATCGTTTACTAAAATATGCGTTTTCTTAGAATCTAAGGGCTTGTTAGAGTTTTTGTTGTCAGCTTCATCGAAAATAGTGTTAAAGGATCTTTGTCTCATTCTAGCTCTCTTTTCTTTGATAGCAGTGTTAGTTGCTGTGTTTTGATCCACAGAGGTAATATTTTTAGTAATTTTGACATAACTTTCATTTTCGGTTTTATCGTTTGCACTTGTTTCATGTGCTTGTGGCTTGATGTCTTCTATGTCAATACTTTCCACTGAGTAACTGCTAATCTCACTGTCTTTTCTGAAGTTAATGTTATGTAAAGATGGACTTCTCCTTGTATCGGGAAGTGGTTCTGCATTAGACATGCTATGAAACAGAGATATGCGACTAGAAACTAAACCGCTGTCAGGGCTTACTTTATTCTGTTCAATTACAGCATCTTCGACTGGGCTTACTGGTTTACCCAGAAATGTATCTATTTTGTTAAAAATACGTTTTCTTGATGTTCCGAAAAATCTTTTGGGACTAGTCTCAAATGCCTTAAATACTTCTTCTTCGGGAAGCTCTTGTTTAACAGGTACTGAATTATTCGGTTTTGAGTGGTCCTCGCGGTATCTGTTTGTAGTTTC
Organism: Eupithecia subfuscata; assembly: GCA_963564075.1. Classification (NCBI taxonomy): domain Eukaryota; kingdom Metazoa; phylum Arthropoda; class Insecta; order Lepidoptera; family Geometridae; genus Eupithecia; species Eupithecia subfuscata. The sequence goes on from OY751105.1 coordinate 5,337,095, forward strand.
TTGATTGTGTGTCAAATCAGTTGGGAATTTCGAAACCGCAAATTGTTGAATGTCTTCTGATTCCAACTTTTCGTTCCAAAACTTTTTCCATTTATCGACAAGCTTTACTTCTGCTCTCAACTGAATTTCTTCCGTGATTAATGACTGACTTGTGTCTGATTTGCCGAGACTGTTTTGTCTTGTTAGTTTGGCTTGCTGGGCTTCAGCGTTTAGGTAGTTTTTAATAATTTGTTTCCCCTTTCTCTTGCTCAAAGAATCATGTTTAAGTTGTTTGGCTGGAACTCGTCTTTTCTTAAGATTTTTGGATGATTCTTCGGTTTTAGCTTCAATTTGACGAATCTGTTCGTCCCAGTACTTTTTCTTTTCGAGGACAATGTTACTATAAGATGTATCTCCAAATTGTATTTCGCCTATGTGCGATATTTTCTTTTCTTTGCTATGGAGGATTGGACTTACTGAAACTGATTCAGTGACATTTGCCTGAACCTCAGAAATCTTTCCTTCCTGTCTCATCTCGTGTCTCGTCACATCTGTTATTTCAGATGCAGATTCGACACCAGTATCGTCTGTTTCGATTGTTCGCTCTACTTCCGTTCGTTGAAGGCTATCTTCTGAAGTTATAGAGGAACGTTTATCAGAATAAGGAAAGTATTCTTGGTATATGTCGTTTATTTCGGCAAATGCCATAGTAATAGAATCAGCTTCATTAGATTTCAAAGAAATATCTTTAATTCCGGACGAGATACTCCTATCACTTTCTTCTATAATAGGAGTAAAAATCGGTCGCTTTATTTCCCACCTATTAGGCCTGCTATCTTCTTGAGGCTTATTAGTTTCGTTCAGCGTAGCACACGTGGTCCATAATTCTCTCTCAGCTGGGCCCATATTCATGAAGTCCTCTTCTCTCAAGTCGTACGTAGCCTCGTTATGTGAAAACTTGTGTTTATTGAAAGCCTCTGTGATAATATTGTTTTCGTTATTGTTTCCATCTGGTGAACTGTTACTTTCATCTATGCTTACATAAGCAGAGTCCCATAGGTCTTTTCTGGGAGATATGTCACGACTACTTTGTGAACTATCAATTCTATGGGGTTCAAACTGAGTTTCACTGGTGGTTGAGGCATTGGAAATGTCAATAGTATCTGTCAAATCTGAGTCCAAGCTGTGAAATGTGGAGGATAATAACAGTAACTGGTCATTTGGTTTGTCCATTTTAGTGTGTACTGGGGTCGAAAACACTGATGCAGAAATATCATCTTCTATTAGTTTTTTATTTTCATGATTTGGTTTATCTTCTTTGCCTACCTTGCTTGTCGTACCTGGTTCGGGTGTATGGGCTCTGATTGCTTGAGGCATAGAGACAGGAGCACCAATAATAAAATCAGCTACGGGCTGTTTTTCATAATGAGACGAAGACTGGAGTTGATGCATAAAAAAAGGATTGATAAATTCATTGCCTAGTATGTCGTCTGCTAGGGCTGCGATTTTTGGATCCAAATACGGAGAATCAGTGCGATCAGAAAGCTCTCCTGTTATTATTTTATAAACTGGAGTTTTTGGTCTTTCTAAAAGTCTGACATCAGGAATAACGAATGGGTTTGTTTCCTTTGCCGGCGATGGACTGTTATTGTTGTCCACTACTATTTTTATCGTAGGTGCCCGTGTCTCTTCGCTCTGAGAATTGTTCGTCTCGAATTCGCTTTTGACAAAGGTGCCCAGCTTCTTTTCAACATTAAAATCTTCATTCGCATCCAATAAAAATGGGTTATTGTTCCTAAGTGGTGTTAATCTATCCATAGATTCGCTGTCGTCTTCTGCTTCGTCTTCCGCTGCTGATGATTTTTCTTCCAAACTATCGGGACTATTTGATCTATTCTCAATCTTTGATTTTGGTTGTTCGGTTACTTGTTGGCTGAAATAGGGCTTAGCTTTCTCTGTTCTTATCGACACTGAAATACTTTCAGGAACGATGTACTTGTCTTCAGACACAATAAATGGATTTACACCGGTATCGTAAAGAGTTGAATTAATAATATCAGGTATATCATTTTGGTTTATATTACATGCAGCTGAATTATCTCTTTCTTTTTCTTTCTTTTTATATTTTGACTGGGAACCTTTCTGTGTCACGACATCATTAAATACCTTGCAAACACGATTCATTTTCAATACTTTCTGAGCTACACCATTAAATGTAGTTGCCTTGTAATGGTCATCAATTTCTGTCACGGAACAAGACCTTTCATTTTGTACATCTGTCGCCATTAAAATCTTTGCTTCTGCTTCGCTTATTTTCTCTAAAGTTCCATTTTCACGAAGCAACATTTTTTCAGTTACAAAATCAACAATCCTTAAAACAACCTTTCTGTCAGTTTTAACGTCTACGATGTCAATTTCTTCGCCATCTTCTAAGCAGAAATTTTCTTTTTCGAGTACGCCGATGATATTATGCGTAGCTGTAATTGAAAATGGCGATCCAACTATAGACTGTCCTCGGCTTGTAATAGAGATCTCATATTTTCCTTCGCGCATCACTGTGTACGAAATCTTTGCGTGATCCTGACGTCTGTCAGCCTCTATTTCTATATCATATTTAGTTTTAGGAATAAAATACGTTTTGTTCATATTATTTTTTCCATAAGCCCGTAAATACGTTGCTCCTTGAGTTATCGGTAGAGCATTCTCTGTGAAAGTCTGTTTCGATTGTAGTCCTAATAGCTTTTGTCTTATTTTCTGTGCCTTTCCCATTATAGGCGGCAGTACCGTCATGCCATAAGTGTCTTTGGGGCCTTTTATCAAAATCGTTACTTCTCCGGGGTCGAGTGCTTGTTGAGAAGTAGGGTAGACTTTGAAGGACATTTTGTGGTTGATCTGAGCGACAGTTAGGCCCGATCCTTTGGCTACGTAATCGAATGTGAATTGGGTGGTTTCGGGGGACGTTCTCTGTGATGGTGGCTTGGATACCGCTGGGGTAAGTTTGGAGAGAGCTTGACGGATGCGGTCGAGGTAAGTAGCCAGTTTCCATTCTTGGTGTCGGCTTAGTGAGTCGTTTGACTCCAGCTCTTGGCGGGAGAACACCTGGAAGTATAAATTTCAGTAAGTATTTGAATCTATCGTAGACTATTACGATCTGTAAGTTATAACGAATAAGTACCAAACAATGGTCTTTGTTTTGTCAAAAACTACAATAGAAATGAAAACTTTTCATTCACAAAAGGGTTGCCGGATATGCCTGTCATTGTTGCGTTGCGTGTTATAGTAAAGTAGTACCTAGGTATTTAAAACAATTTAAATTACTCTGATATCAGACTGCAATTCTATCGATGCTTTTGGATCAAGCATCGAAACTGTCATTGTCTCGGGAGGATATTTGAAATGTAATTAAATGGAAAAGGAGATTTGGTTCTCGTATAAAATATTGCGAAGGCATAGGTTCTAAATAATTATATATTAACGATTGCTTCACAAAATTGATTCTTTATAAGTAGTTATCTGTACGATTATCATGTAAGTCTAGAGATTGAAACGCTGAGGAAAAACTGTTTTTAGTACTCATAAACAAACACATTATCTGCCTAATGATGATACTGTGTGCAAATGCACAAGAATTTTTGTAGGTTTAGAACATACCACTCCTCGGCCTCTCGGCCAGCTATGGTGCGCGTCTCTCTTCTGCTTCTCAATGGCATTATTTATTAAACTTACCGGCTCAACACCGAGATAGTGATCTGCTATAGTCTGCGCATGCTGCAGCGACAGTCGTATCGGGGGATGCCCCGCGCAAGCCCCCGGTAATGCCCCATCTAGCACGCTGCACAGTATCCAACCATGCCGCCAGACTGTATCCAGATGTTCGACCGTCATCGGCCCTGTTTCGGCCAGCCATTGTAGCACTTCTTTCTTCTGTTCCTCACTAGAGAACACTACTGGAAAGTGAAAGAGTTCATTATTTAGGTTTTTTCCGCCTCTTCCTAAATCGTCCCTAAAAAAAATTGCAGCGCGAACACGTAAATCTAATTACATAACTCGCGCGAGACGCGATAGACACACAATAGACAGCAGTAATAATTTTAGTCCATCCTATTTTGCTCTGACTTTATAGGTAGGTATTTATGTACATTACTATGTTTCGTAATTACATTTTACAGTGATTCGACCTTGATTGTAAAGCATAAACGCCTCAACAGTATAGGTACCTACCTATCTTTATTTTCGGTAAGATATCCACCTAACTGTTTACGTATATTTCTGTTTTACTGCGTGTTTGACCGCTTCAGGAGAAATGCAATAACTCTTTTACGGCCGACGCGACGCTGCGTAATTAAATTTACTGCAAAAACCTACTTCGGAAATAAGGAAAAGTAAGTGAAACGGCACTTAGCTGTAAAACTTACTTCACAGATAACATCTCATCGGGGCAAAGGTCAGATTTGAATGCGAAGTAAGCTCTAGGCAGTTAATGCAGGAGGCACGCTTTGCGGGAAACTGATATGATCTTAATACGGGAAACGAACGTTAAGGGGATTATAACTTTCGAATGAGATTCCTGCCTCAGGAACGACACTAGCTTGGTTATATGGCGGTTTATGCTAGTGGTTATTCTCGTTGGTTCCAGTATAATTCCGGAGTTTTACCTACTGCCGCCAACCTCAGTTTGAAGGCCGCGGCGCGGCCTGGATTTTAGTTCATTCATAAGCCCCACATCTAGACTTGGATTCATCTTGATAAAACAATGTGTGAAAAGTTATAGCAGTCATTATTATGTAGGTACGGATTCGAATAAACAATAGCCATTGTCTGAGGTAGCGTGGGAGTTACCCAATTTTATAAAAATAAATACTTACCTCTGTCTGAAAATATCCAATTTACCTGCCTTCTATTTCGAATTTTCTTGGTATTGTGTTAGGAATGATTGATCTCTTGAGGGGTTTCTAATATATGTAAGTATGAGCTACCTATCTGCCCTGGCTTCTATTCTAAAAAGATCTTTCCATCGAGTTTCCTAAAAAATTTTTTGTTTTACGCTCCTACAGCGTTTTTGTAATGTCATCCCATCGAATACCTACAATAAAAACCGATACGTTCACAGCTTTCCCCAAACTCACAAATAGCGATCCAGTTCCTCATCCATCCGTGCAATCCTCGCGACCACTAAAATGTCGTCAGTCCAGCGAGTGGGTGTATTGACGTCATTGCAAAATGGAGTGAGAGACACTTCATTTTGGATTTAATCGCAGAATTAGAATTATATCTATGTACTAGCGGGCCAAGCATCGCTGGCAGAACCGATAACCGCCCGGGAGTAAAGGTCCTGGGATGGCGATTGCAAAGATTATACCAATTGCAATTTGATACTTACTAGCTCTAAAAGCGTGATCAATATGCCTGATCAGCGTGAAGAAGAAGCTCTGCTGGCCCCAGAACAAAGTCAGTAGGGTTGCTGGCGCGAGGTACCGCAGCGTAGTCAGGAGGACGTCCAGCGCCGCTGACCACATGCCTCGCTCCACCTCCAGCTCTGGATATTCGGGTATCGGGAATAACCCTGGAAAAGGACAGATGCAGGGTTTTTAATCGAGTCAACAAACCATAGATAATGTACAGCAGCATTATGCTTGTTTTCTTCTTTCGAGAAGAACGCGTATGAGTAGATCATCTCTACTAGCGAGAGACAGCTCAGAACAGAGATTTCCAGACATTATGTCATTTTGTGTCGGAGGTCAAGATCACTTTAGGTCGCCGAGCAACGAGTACCTACTTAAATAAATAATCTTAGACAATATTTATGTGCCCAGACTTAGTTTCGTTGTCAATAAGTTTCATAAGTATATTTTCTAGTTGAGACTTTCGCAAGAAAAGGCTTCTATTCTCGCTAAGTCATCCTTAAGGGGCTTCATTTAGGCTAAGCTAGGTTCGAACTCAAAAGTGTTTTTTTGTGAAATCAGAAAGATATTTCATGCATCCATAGTTTCTTTTCAGCTTTCATAATATTCGTATTTATTGAACTTTTCCCCATTACTTCTTGCATTGATTTGCTTCGACTTTCTCATTAGTTACCAGTAAATATGGATACCTACTTGTTTTTGCCTAGTTTTCTTCTGATTTAATTGTGATAAGAGAGTGTTAGTAACTGCTGCTCAACAAAGATCTTTATTTTGTCGCAATTTTACACTCGGTTGATAATAATCTCTCTTTAACGCCTCGGATATTACGTAGGTACCTACTGATGGTCATGTGACCTTGAATCTGGTCCACTATTATCTAGAATAATGAAAATAACTAATATATATACATACAGTATATAAACACACTAATACTATAAATGCGAAAGTTTGGATCGATGGATGGATAGATGGATGTTTGTTACTATCTTCTTCGTAACTTCTCTTCACGCCAAAACTACTGAACATGTTGAGCTGAAATTTTTTATGGGTGTAGCCCTAAGCCTGGAATAAAATGTAGGCTACTTTTTATCCCAAAAATCAATTCCCATGGGATAGAAATTACCTTGGACCGTTTCCATAGAAACAACTCTTGCGAAGCCGCAGGCAGAAGATAATAATAATATATCTAATGCAATGAATCGTATGCATTATAAACGGATTTCGGACGTCACTCTGGTCTGTCGACCTAGGGGGTTGGTTGATCGTAATCGTCTGAACATGGTCTGAACCATTACTGGTCAGTAGGTACCAGAGATGATTCAGAACATGACAGATCAGACGAACATAACAGAACGTCAGCACGTAACCCCCCTGTTAGGTTCGAAGTCACTTTATATCAATAGGTACATTAGGATATTTTAAGACTAGACCTATTGAGTAAAACAAGACAAACTAAAATATTAAAAAACCCGCCGACGTTTATTGGCTGAACAGATTTTCATAAAACATGGCTAGGAACACTCGAAATAAAATTATCTATAAGCTACGATACCACAGACAGATACACGGACAGACACGTCAAACTTATAACACCCCTCTTTTTGTGTCGGGGATTAATGAAGATACTCGTAGCAAGCTGCTATGGCTTACCCAAACCAATAAACCAAAACTGATATAATTACGAGACTTAAAACTTTTGAGGGCCTATCGGTGAAGGCCACTGTATAAAACACTCTTTACGTCTCTATTTTTAGTGTCTAGTGTATTGGCCTATTTTTAGTGCATCTACTTCTCTATTTCCTACTTCCCTAGTCACAGTGCATAAACCTCAAATTAGTAATTTTACTCCTGTAGGTTGAATCAGTCTGTAAAATCATTAGTTCGTACAGAACAATTGAATTTGAAGGACAGGTCTTTTAAAACTTTCAAGCGCCAAAGTTTTAAAAATTAAATGTCGTATTTCCAACTTTGCTATCGATCTAATACAGGTAATTTAAAAGCACTCTAACTTGTTACGGGCTCGAATGGTCATCGTTAGCGAAGTTTTTTCATCTTTCCTCGCGTAACTTTATAAAGATAGGTTTAAGTTACACTTCGGAGTTTACGTATCACCGATTTTTCGTTATAAAGTTTGGGAAATTTCTTTAAAAAAACCCGACTTAAAAAGGAGGTTATTTATATTGGGCTGAGTGAGTATATAGGTAACAACATAGGTAAACTACTTACCTACCGAACCTATCTACACACACACACACACATGCATGACTCAAAAGACAACAACAGATAAGAAGGGATCAAAATAATGTCGTACGGAATCCTGTCTATGCGAGTACAACTTGCCCTTGCCTAGTTTATTTTATTCAAGTTGTGTTATTGCCTGAATCTTTTATTACAAATTTTTAGTTTTAAATCTAAAATTATTGTATCGTACTTATTGGATCTTTTTTTATTAAAAAAGTGAAAATACAAACCAATGCTTCGTGGGTTTCGTGATAGAACATCCTCTCGATACCGCTTCAGCAGAATCTCTATGTTGTCCGACATCTTTAATTTAGTTTTTAATCGCCATCATCATAATCATAAATTTCACTATTATGTAGAGTACCTATTTATAAGTCTGAATAAAACTATCGAATGATCAATTAAGATTTTTGAAGCTTAACGTAGGTCACGTGAAAAATAAAATCGGGTTGTTATTTTCTAGGTTCTACAAGTAATTTAGATAGATAAATATGATAGATTCAGATAAAAAGTATTGCGCTCATTGCTATAAAGCCATTTGCTATAAATCTTTGCTAAAACGAACTTTGAATCAACTGTCGTTTTGGATACTATCGATATAATGTTAATTTCTCCAACGACAATTGATTCGTAGTTTGTCTTATCGTGGTTAAGAGGGGCAGAACTATTAACACAGCTAGCTTATCAACCTGTAAAAGCAGAAATCACCCGAAAAGCAAAAAACCTGATTGTATTTGAAATAACGTCACTTTCCACCTAAGTGCTATTTGTATCTTTTTGTACTTTTATAATAGGAATCTTATAGCTTTTCCCCTACTACTTTACTTTAATCCAAGAGGATTAAAGTTATGTTTCTCTTTGATTTATATCCAATTGAATTTATTGCATGTTTTTATGCGCTTACTTTAATTGTCTCGTGATTTGAATAATGATTAATATAAGAATATACTAATCATAATTTTAATTGAAATAATGATATATATTGTAATCAAAGCCTGATAACGGATAAAACAAACTATCATTTGATATACTTATTAAGCTCGGTTTACATAGATGTCGTTCGCCTAGCATAAATAATAATGCACGGGTGGCTTCGTTGATTATGCTTATAGTATTGAGAATCCCTCATCAAGCATGGAGATTTTATGCATGGACTGGATAATAGAGTCAATTCTAGACTGGATAGAACAACAATCGTCTTGTTTATACAGGGTGGTTTATATTGAGATGATAATGGGGATCTAATGCTGTGTGGCAGTGAATATTTTGACACACGTTAAACTTTTGGAAATGTAAAAGATAAAACGGGGTATTAAAATAGGTTTCCAGCAGGCAGGTGCGAAGGTCTAAGAGGGTAATCCGTAAACGGTTCATGTTTTTCTAAAGTTAAGGTGCTTAAAGGCAGCATTCTAGCCTTTTTCACGTAGGAAGTGCTCTAGAAAAGTTTGCTATTGTTTCATTTCACGTAATTTATATTAACTGAAATGGAAATCATAACTTACATCTAATATTTTTATTTTTTATTTTATCGTCAGAACATAATTTCAGTCGTAACGCTAACGTCTTATTACCTACGCGTGAAACTAAAAAAGAGTGACCCTTCGGGTGAAGTAACGGTTTCTAAGTAATATGGAATAAAGGAAAAATTGAAACCAAAAACAAGGAATGTTATTCGTAGGTTATGATGATATAAGATTTTAAGAAAGATCTCGATAAGACGATGTCGGGATATCATAGACTTCTATCTTGTTATCTTGTCCTGACTCATAGAAGTGATAAAATTGATAAACTAGTTCCGCCACTAGTTACAAAATTCTTTAGCTGAATGAGAAAAAAAAGATTAAAATCTAAGAAATTAAATTTGGGACTGGGACTTTTTTGGGATATTTTATAACTTTTACCCTGTGTAGGTACTGAGGTTACGACAATTAAAACAAAAACCTTAAAATTTGTAATTTTCGTAGAGTTCCCAGATTAAGTTTCCACCCACGTCTATGTAAATAACTTTGATCTTTGCGCTTTTAGAAATTTATAGAAAGTTGTAACTAAAACACTTGTAAGACTGAAAACATGATAGTTCGTGCGTTACTAATTCAAATCTTAGTAAGCGGTTAGCAAGGTGTCTTCTGCGAATGAAAAAAACACATTCTAAACGACCGACCGGTTTTACAAAGGCACACGTAAGGTAAGGCATAGGTTAGTCAAATTTATATCTAAAAGAAACCACTTATTACAACTAGAACTTAAAATTGAAACAGTCGAGGTAACTGCAGACTGTTAGAAACAGTCAGAGGTAGCCCAAATTAATTGGTACCAATCGGAAGCTGAGGTAAGATTATGATCAAACAAAGGTTTATTCCAGAAAGGGACATAAAAAAGCGTCTTCAAAACGCTGTATGGCAATACTGAGTGAGTAATCTAAGTACATAGTAAAATACTAATTTGCTAAACAGAATTTTATTACTTCTTGTTTGGGAAAAAACTTTTTATGCGTTCTGGTCCCTGTTCAGATAAAAAATACATTTCAATAATATTTGCATAAACTTACTGTTGGTTATTATCCTTATCAGGTAGGTACCTAGATGCACTTAATTTGTTACATATGTTTATGAACCGATAAAACCGATAATTTATGAAAAAAAAAAACAATTTAACACAGGTACTCGTATATCCGCAGATTCAAACGGTCACCACCCAACTAGATGAGTGTTCGTTTATGAGCAATCTCCTCAAATAAAGCTTATCTGTTTTATCAACGGGCTGCGATTCTGGGGAAAAGAGGCTTGATTACACAGTCTAATGAAAGTGAATGATAGTGTGTGCGAGGCAGAAGTTAGGATAGTAGGTATTATCTCCCCAAAGTGAAAAGGATGTTCCCTGCCCATTTTACATAGTTACGGTTACGTGAGACTCAAACGAAAAAAATCTTACTTTGCATAGCATAGTTCACGTTCTGGCCAAAAGTAAATCATAGGTACCTACCTACTTCGAATTAATTCATGTTGTATTTTTTATTAAATTGTGTTAAATTGTATGCATAGAGTATAGCGCAACATGTTCTGTTCTAAATAATTTGTAATTTGAACTCGGGCATTTAAACGTAAGTGCCTACAATTTCGAGGAATGTCCTAGTCCCTAGTCCTAGGTATGACCTACCTAACTAAGAATATCAGCCTAATCTTGCCCTGTCCATATTCTAGCTAGAGCGGACGAAATTACACGAACCTTTTATAAGCGGTTGTCCGAAAACTTTCGTAGCTAAGACCAAAAATGGTACTCACTAAGACACTTATCTCTCAGTTTTGTTGACCATATGAAATCATAAAGATAAAAATGCAAAGTTTACCGGCTCAAATCCTTCCAATGACTCAAAATTACACAGATAAGGGTCGCAATCGTGAAAATTTACGCGCGGAAAGACAAAAATATTTCCTTATTGTTGTGATTTGATAAGATAGGCAAACTTTTTTGAATCCAATTTTAGCAAAGGTGTGTGCCTGTTAATACTCTACATTCGATAGATAGATATTTTTTACTAAACATAGAAAAACACACGAACACCTGTATCAAATATCTGCACTAATCTGCAGATGGAAGTTTAAAAATTTATCACAAGCTGGGAATCTAACCTGCAACCTCCTAGGTCGCAGGCGGACCTTCACGCTACAGAGGTTGTCGTAATCCATAGACATTGGATAACACTTTGCCATGACTCTTAATTTAAGAGTATAAGAGTCTTAAACGACCCTATATTTTTCTTGCTCAAAGATATCTACATACTCTTCCTAGGAGTCGGTACAAAATAAAAATATACATTCTTACCTACTAGCCTTATTTTCATTAGGTAGGTATTAATAATACCAGCCAGAGATAATGTCTACTCTCAAAGATAAGATACGCGTCGATGAATAACAGCTAAAAATTCCTAGCCACACCATTTATAAATAAACAAGTATCTTGAGGTACTTGAGTCTTTCTTAACATTTTTATAACATGAAATCTAGTAAAATTCATACATTAAATTTCCTACGTGTATGTATGTGTGTAGGTCCTAATATGTATAAATATTTAAAAGGGCGCAATGCACGCCATTTTGTGATGAAGCATAGGATTTCGCGTTCTTAAAAGCGGGACAGACCATACGTTTTTGAAACTCGCGTAAGCGCAAAAATCAAGTTTTTGCAAATTTACAAGAAAAACTACACAACTTATGAAGAGACTGGTTCAAGGTACCAAATAATTAGTAATATCCTACGAATAAAAACATAATTCATTTCAATAGACCGCAGGGTTCCTGAGATCTCGACAAAATTATGTGCGGAACAGTGCACGAGTCCTTTTACCACGGAGATCTGGGGATCTCTTAATTACCTACTGAGATCTAGGTCTAGTTTGCGCCCCAAGAGTAAGTATGTTATTCTATTTAAGTTTATAAAAACTACTAGGTCTGGTCTATATTTTGTAAGTCACCCCAACTCATTAATTAGGTATACCTACCTATACTCGTATAGAATAATGTAGGAATTACTTTATTAACAATATGTACAAAGAAATTAACTTTCACATGCTTTCGTTTTCATTAATTTTGATCAAAAACAATGGCAGTAACCTTCTCAGCATTGTTTTGTTTCTGAGAAGTAGTTTTTTAGATCAAGGACAAAAAGAAAAGATAACATGTTTTAACCTTTACATACCATAAGGTTCGAATTTCTCTGAATGCTTTTTTAAAATTAAAGAGATTTTTCTTGGAAAATATGCTTCCTTGTTCCACTCGAATCCAATGAAAAAGTGCATTTACGGATAACATAGGTAACCCCTTATGGTAAATATTGAATCCATGGTAAGGACATAGATTCAATGATGTAAAATTTAGACATAAGGATGTCTAAGCTTTACAACAAAACTCTGGAATTATTCAATTATTTCTTAGCCTTCGAAACGCCAACGAATAAAGTACAAAGAATGAATAAACAAATAGGTCAAACTACATTTACCGAAGCATGGTTGTTTGGGTGTGCTGTTGAAATTGTTTATTAATTAAGTAAAATAGCCTTAGGTCCTGCGGCAATATTTTCTACTTCCTACGATCGTCTACCTACACCAATCTTGCTTTATTCACTGCCCTAGAATTCGAAATCTAATTTATTGATCCACCCACTCCTTAGCAATAATTTCTTATCCCAAAGAATGTACCTTATAATGGACAAGACAAGACTTAAAAAGCTGGGTCTATTGACTATTGTTGAACTAAACTAAATAAACAGAGAACTGTGAAGACAAGTACAGAAAATCAGACACGCATTATTTCAATACCTAACATTTGCTATGTGCATTCCTCGTGCTCTACATTTCTTATTTTTTGTTTAAGGTCAAAATACAAGATTACAATGAATGCTATCAAATCTTTGTTTCATTTAAGCACTTCAATCCGATAAATGATAAAGTCAGATGATGAATGATGTAGGTACTTAAAGGCAATTGTTTTAGCTCTATGTTTCAATCACATGTTCTGACCCTGTCACATGACTAGTTTTTTTTGCAATGAGGATCCGTTACGTTTTTAGTTGAGAATGCAGATTTATAGAGCTAAGAAATCCATAACACACAGTGCAAAAATTATTGTTCTTCGACAAAAATTGACGAAGTTATGACCAAATTACTAGCGAAGTTCACTGAGTGACCGCCGCGGGTGCGTGTGACGTCACTTGCTCGGTCGCCGCCCGTTAACCGTAGGCAGTTTTTAGTGATTTATTCCAAAACTAAAAGTTTAGAAAAAAAATTACAGAACCAAATAGACTGAGATTTGAGAGACCCATCGAATGGAAAATTATTAATAATTTTTTTATTCGATGGGTCTTTCAAAACTGAGTCTATTTGGTTTTGTCATTTTTTCCCTAAACTCTGCCTACGGTTCTTTAACTAGTTCTATTGAAATTGCTATAACGTGACGGATCCTCATTAAAATATTATCATCTAACTTTCCACAAGTTTAAATTAGTTTTTTTGTTTCAAATGTGTTGTTATTTGATTAGTTGTCGTTTATTAGCACAACTTATCAGTCATTAGTCTCATTAGCCAAAAGATAATGAACATACAATAAACGGGTGAGCATTTAGCATCAGCTCAGGCAGTGGTGGTTGGTTTGTTAACGTTTGATGATTTTTTTTCGCTATGAGAGTAAAAACTAAAATTATCTGTAGCGTATTTATTTCTATTAGAATGCAGTAACGCGTATAATGGTTTTCGCACTCTTGAGGTCCCTTATTTGTTATAAGTCACTTTGAAGACGTCCTTTGGAAAATAAATGACAAATTAAATTGCGAAGGGTATTCTAAAATTTTAAAATGGTTGTATGTCTGCTTTGAATGACGTCAGAAGGGAATGTCCGTTCTGTTCACTATCTCAGATTTCTGACTCAAAAATGTCTGTAAAATCTCAAACACCTGCCCACATGAACAAGCAATTTATATAACACAAAAACACCTCTTTACTTCACGTAGCACTTTACATTTTATGCAAATACTTTCACAATTTTTGAATAACTAGATACCTAATATTTTAAGCATATTCATAACATAACGCACGAACTTCCTTAATAAGTTACGCAAAGATCAAAGTTACATCTTTATGTAAATGTAATTTAGTGTATTTTTATTTTTAGAATGTAAAGAATTACACGGTTACACACACGCGCGCGATCTTAGTAAGCACTGGGTGATAATTTTTAAAGTAATCATTTATCAATCTTTTTTATCAGGAAGGCTGGCGAATTAGTTATGCACGGGTTCCGGATAAAATAATAAGATTACGAGTAAATGAAAGTGGGAAGTCTTAAGATTTCTGTAATAAACTGTAATATTTCAAATTTTTTGCTGGCAATGAAAAATATAATAGAAAATTCATTAGGTAGTATTACTGATTTCATTGCGAGCTAACACAATATAACGGCGGCTATAGCCCTTTCAGATTGGGTATTGCTAAAATATTTTTCCAGAAGCTGGTCATCACCCAGTTTTCATGTCGTAAAAACAAATTCCATTCATGCAACTGGCAACTTTCTGCATTGCTTAATCTTAGATAAATACAATGTATGTATCTGATGGTAGATAATAACCACCGTAATTATACCGTGAATTATATGAGGCAACGAGAGGATTATTTTGTAGGCCAGTTACTTTCAACTCCGTGTTGGCATGGTGTGAAAATAGTGATAAAATTAATTGCGGTTTTGTATTGCATCTGGAGAACCCTACGAATGATGAATTGTTGAGAAAAGTCAGATAAGTTTCAAGGTGATTGCAATTTCAGCATTTTATTTGATGATCTGATAGCTAGGTTGGTAATAAATTACAAAATAAGTTTTTTTATTTATTATTTTTAATTTTATATCTTATAATGGTCATTTGTTTTACAGGTATGTTATTATAAATAAATGGGATACTTAATACTCAGGTCCTGTGTTATTGTTGAATTTGTTGAACTATAAGCAATTTCTCTATCACAATTTTGCAAATGACTTTTAGTTCAATTACGAGTACTTACTTATATTAATACGAGTATAATGTATGTTGTCTGAATTTTTATATGTTGTATCTACGGATTGAATTATCTATCTGAAACAAATGAGTAAAACAAAAAATAAAAACAACAATAAATTTTGACCTTATAGGTTTCGACACAAATCATTTTCAATTTTAACTATCATTCTATGATTTCCTACACACATAACAATAAAAACTGTTAACCATTTGTTCTCAGTCGAAATTGAAACGTAAATTGCGTTCAACAGGTCAAAAGCCACAATTGCAATCTTAGTGAAATGGAATGTTGTACCTTACTCGGTATGTAGGTTGCCTACATTTTGACTAACCATTCAATAGAGTTAGGTTTAGTTCCTGGTGGTTCAGATTTATCTACAAGATTGTTTGCTATCTTTAGTGGTTCTACGTTATTATGTGCACGGCACAGTGCAAGTCTAGATTATGTGCTTGTATTTGCATGGGCATAATTTGTCATGCACGAACCGGTGGGCAGGTATAGTATAACATAACACTTACCTACTTGGAGTGTTCAAGTAATTTAGATCTCTGATTTCTAGGTAATGCCCAGTTTTTTCGGAGGACCTTTGTGAAATTTCCAAAGTTTATTCCAAAAGTTTTAAATTATATGTGTTGCTGTGCGGTGCCGGCTTAGAATTCGCACCACCGCAACTCTTCCTGCGGGTGTCCTAAGAGGCAATTATGGGATTACATTTACCTGTATGCAAAATTTCAGCTTGATCCGTTCACTAGTTTTTACGTGAAAGAGTAACACATCCACCCATCCAAACTTTCGCATTTATAATATTAGTGTGATGTGATGTGATAGTGTGATTTTCGTAATAATCATTTGTAATAAAAAGTAGTAGGTAGGTACTTAATACCAAAATTAGTAGGTTCGATGAAATGGATAGGTATTAACCTATTCATTTCAACAGTCCTGCTTTTTCATCATACTGCCGTTTCTTGCGTTCATTGTCAGTCATTTCAGAACTTTTGGTTTTATAAATACAACTACCGGGCCAATGGCATTCATAATTAATTTCAGTGAACTTAATATTACCTAAATGAAAATGATTGAGAGATTGTGGTCCAGGCACAATGAAAATGCACCGAAATAGGTACGTTCAGATAATTGACATGTCAGCGGCAGACATGCCCGCGGGAATCACAATGGGATGCAGTTTAACCAGACACCAGTGATACACTGCTGGACAATATTTTAGTGCCGTCATAGTCCGTCTAATCTAACCTAACCTAACGTTAGGTATACCTACTCAAACTCCTCAACAGCCTGTATTGGTCCACTGCTGGACGCAGGCCTCCCCCTGGTAAGCGCCTTGTTGGCTTTTATCTCATGGGGGTAATGCCCATAATCCCCACGCTTGGCTTACGGGTTGGGGATCGCAGTTCGGTGGTGGAATTGTTTTGCAGGGGGCGCTGCCGCCTGCCCTAGGTGGATATCCCTTTGTCGCCTCTTACGACACCCGCGGGAAGAGTTGGGGTGGTGCAAATCCTAAGTCGGCACCACATAAGTATACCTACTAATGTAATGTAAACTGACGTTACCTGTGAATGATAATCGCAAACCACAATAATTTCTATGATAAATGGGTTTTTATGTACAGTTGCAAAATTTACTGAGGTGTGAAAATTCGAGCAGATTTCGTGTCTAATTCCTTAGGTATCATAATATTATTCCTAGCTTATTGGTTTCGTGAATAAACCTGAAACAAGTATTACGAAGACTACAATTACTTGTACCTACTTAAGAAAGTAAAACTTTAAAAACCATTTTCATAATTTAACAACGTGAAGCTAAAGTTAATTGACGATCGATGTGGCGCGGCGGGCGAAGGTCCGCCTGCGGCGCAGGAGGTTGCCGGTTCGATTCCCGCCTTGAGACAAAAGTTTGTATGATCTTCAATTATTTGTTCCGGGTGTTCTGGTCTTTTCTATGTATAATAAAAAATATCTATCTATGTAATGTATTATCTATATTATGTATATCAGTCATCTAGTACCCATAAGCAGTAGCTTGGGGCTAGATGATGCTGTGTGGATTGTCTATTTAAAAAAAATATATATTAAGGAATTGGACATTAAGTTATAAACTTATAAAATAAAGTCAATTAATGTTTTATTATAATGTGCGGAATTACAAAAGCTAAGTCTATAAAATATTTGGAGGAGGCACGTTCCTCCAAAAATTTGATAGACTGCTTCACCAGTGGACGTAGAATGTGTGTTAAGGAGGCAAGTATTATTATAAAAGAAGGAAATAGATAAAAAATTGCATTATCTTGAACGCTCATAATTTCATAGTAATAAATCAACAGTCAGTACTTAAAAAGATGACATGTAATTTGCCATAAAACAATGGTCCTACTTTTCTTGTCCGCCACTATACTTCTAAATACGTGAGAGTTAGAACCTCATGGCAAACAGCTGTATGTGAATAAAAGAAGAATTATGGCCCTTTGTTTTTGTGTCTAGGTTATGTTAGCTATATTTTGGTTATGATGGTTTACGGTTATGGGCAAGATTTTGTGGGTTAGGGTACATCTGGTCCGAATCTCAAACTCATCCGCGGACGAGAAGTCCACTTCACTTTTGAGTAGGGGTACTTAAAGCTCTTTGTAATGGTAATGTGTTTAGGCAATGTAGGTAGGTATCTAGGTCCTACTCGTTTTTAAGTTTATCTCTTGATTATTGCTCTAGGTAACTGTTTTTGCCTCATGTCGATTTTAGTTGTTCCTCTATCCCATAGGATAAAGCTTTGAACCTAGGTATCTGGATATAATTTTAGTGAATAATATCTATTTATTTATTTTTAAAATTCTAAATATTAAATGAAATAAAACTTAAAATGAAATTACTTTAATAAAACTTAATGAAATTAAACTCAACATGACAAATGTTTTCTGTGAAATAAGTTATTTTAATAGGTACTGAAGTTTTTATTAGCATTCAAAGCATTATTGCCTGGGTTAGAGTTCTTCAAAAGATTTAACAATAAAGTGCACTAAACAATGCTGGGACGAATTTCAAAGAGAGGGTCTAATTTTTCTTCAACTTCACAAAAACAGCACGAGGCTATAAATTTATTATCGAAACGTATACCATATGTATACCAAAGCCTTAAAAAATACGCAATTTACTTACGCGAAATCTCTTAAATCTGTGAGTCAATCAGGGTATTATCGATCGACGCCGATCAATTAGTCCACTTATGGACGATTTACTGCTAATCTTCGGTAATTCAATTACTTAAGACCAGGTTTACGTAAGACCACCGGTGGCTTTGTTCGCCTGCTTAAATTCTTAGCAGGCTTCTTCTTAACGTCTTTCTTCACATTGGTCGCTTAAAGATAAGGGAAACGGAGAGTGACCATGAAATGAAAGTAGTAAACTCATCATCACAGGAGCTTGAGGGAGAGTTGCTTTTAAGACATCTCACGTGACATTTAAACGGTCGGCAAGCGTGTAATGTTGTATGCTGTTGTAGGCTGCGGTAACCGCTTTTCATTAGACTGGCCGCATGCTTGTTTGCCACTTTGTTGGCATAAAAAAAATGTCCCGCTGGTTCCCGATTGTTCGATTCCGACTCGCATTTCTTCCACTTTAAAACTGACCCTCTCCCATCAGCACTTATAGTAAATAGGTAGGTAAGTCGTTTGCTGGACGTAGGTATGCTGGATAGCGCTGTGGGCTGCATTGATAATAATAAATAAATAAATAATGCAGGACAATTCACACAGCATTATCTAGCCCCAAGCTAAGCAGAGCTTGTGTTATGGGTACTAGATAACTGATATACCTAATACAATACACTTTATAGATAGATATTTTTTATTATACATAGAAAACATCCAGAACACCCTGAACAAATATCTGCAGATCGTACAAACATTTGTCTCGAGGCGGGAATTGAACCCGCAACCTCCTGCGTCGCAGGCGGACCTTCGCCCGCTGCGCCACTGAGGTCGTCGATAATATCGCTCATCTTTACATAGTAAAGTACTAACACAAATGTAATATGTCTATAATAAGTTTAATGTAGTCGTTAGTTATTCCTCAATAAATAAATAAACGCAGGCCGCCCCGAAACGATGCCACAAATAGACGGATAGGTACCTGGGCGGTCGCAGAGTTGAATATAACATAACTACCAATGCAGAAGAAAGCTCTTGCTCTTACTCTACTAGTATTCAGTATCTATTAACGCATTCACTGCCCAGCCTCGGCTGTGCGACCCCCAGGGGCGCGATTGTCTGCGTCTTGGGCCATGAAAGTGTTAAGGGAATCTTCCCTTAGTCGTCGTTTACGACATCCTTAGGGTGAGTTGAAGGCTAGGACGGTGGAAATGTCTTTGGTTTGAGGAGATGATTCTATATGACACGACCCCCACGGCCCGCTTTAAAACCGGCTCTTAGCATCTGTGTTTAACAGAGTGGTAAAATTATCATTCCAAATAACAAGTTAACTTTTTTTCTGTAACCAGATATACAATAAGTACATTTACTTACATGCTATCAATTGCATGTTACACCCATTTGCGAATGTGACCTGCAGGTAACATAGACGACATACTCGTTTGTTTTACTCAATATGGATAAATTCATTCATGAAATTCTAATCTAATAACTTTACAGTTTAGGTTGACTTTTAAATTTTTACACTTTATACCATTCTAATAAGCTTGATAATACTTTAGCAGTTTGGTTTCTATCGCGTGATTGAAAAGACAAAAACACTGGACATTAATTCTACAAGTTCTATGTAATGATTATGACTAGGTATATCTTACATAATGATATGGATTATGAGCTAAATGTTAAATTTGAAATTATTAGTAGTTCCTACAGTCACACGACATATTTTAATACTTGGTAATCCTGTCTTGTTTGCGGGCTCTGCCCAATGTCATATCTCAAATTCTTAATATATATAAATCACGTGTCACGTTGTTTCTCCGCGATGGACTCCTAAACTACTTAACCGATTTTAAATTAAATTTGCACACCGTGTCACAGATTAGATAACACCGTGTGCAGTTTGATCCAACTTGAAAGATAGGATAGCTTAAGGAAGGTTTAAAAGGTGAGAGCGGTAAGAAGTTCGCCGAGTCAGCTAGTAACAAATATAAGCTTGGAAAGCTAGGTCCATCTTGCCAAAATAATATAAATAAATAGTAGGTAGGTGAGAAATAAATAAGTAGTACATAAACTAAACATGTTCACACAGTCAGTCACAATCATCTGGCCACAAGCTAAGCAGAGCTTGTGTGATGGGTACCAGATGACTGATAGACATAATACCCAGATCCCGAACCGTAGTTAAGTCAACAAACAAACGCAAATGTAAAAAATGTAAGTATAGGTGTCGATTCTGTTGTTTTAGAATTAGCTAAAATAAGGATTTAGGAATGTCAAATAGACGAAAGCTATTCTATGTTTCAAAAATTAGACTGCTAGGTTAAAATACTATTTTTTATAGCAGTTTAGCTATGATTAGAAACGTCCACCTAATTTTTAGCAGGCATCTAGTTTGGTCGTGATTAAAACTAATTCTAGTGAAAAACGGGCAGATTTTTTTTTTAAAGTGAAATATGGATTTTGTGGTATTTTTAGGTATTTTTAGGATCTGTACAAAGAATATCAAAATTTTTGGTCAACCTAACTTAGAAAATTTAGAAATCGTAAAATTTTAGTTAGGAATCCTAAAACAACAGAATCGACATCATAGCCGAGTCATTAACGATTACATAAGTCGAGTTTAATGTTGTCAAAACCAACAGTGTTACAATAGTGCGGTATTATTACCGATTATGCAGTCAATAGGTACTATTATAGGCAGAAGCATGATAGAGTAGTACCTATTATGTCCGCTGGTGAACCACAAAGTCTTACGACGATGATAAAGTGCACTTTCTTACATAAACCCGAGATCAAGGCGATTCTAGCAACAGTTATGTGCTAAATAGACGTGGCTCGGTCAGTGTACCGTAGACTAATGGCTCATCTAGATAATAGCCTAGCTCAGTGTTATGTGGTCTGTTACAATAGTTAGGTACTTACGGATGAGGGGGCTTGCTTAAGGGGGAGAAGAGTCAGAAGTTCTTCTAACAAGAAATCATTAATTTTCAAGGATATGGTATAGGAACACAATTTGTCCTGCTGTCACTGAATACGCCCTTGTTTCCATATTGTATTATGTGAGTATGTAATATGTATATATTTATATTATTATTTATAAATGTATAGGAAAGTGTAGGCATGTATGTATTTTTGTAATTTTATTGAAGTATGTTATTATTTATACCATACCACAACACAAGCTCTGCTTAGCTTGGGGCTAGATAATGCGGTGTGAATTGTCCAGCATTATTTATTTATTTATTATTTATTTATTTTTGAGTAAGTACCTAGTAATCATTTTTTTTTAAGTAGTACCATCTTAGAGCATAACAGAGTACTATAACAGATGCACACAGGTTGTCTGGCAGAAATCGCTCTTGAGCGATAAGACTGCCAGTTGTCACTTAGATTATAATTCTTTCATTTTAAATTGTTTCTTATTTTTAAGTGTGCAATAAAGTATTTTGTATCTTCTATCTATCTATCACCTAATATAAACGCCCAATAGGGCAGAATACGTTGTGACATACCATTACATTATTAAAACAACTTTTTAAACATATATTTTATGCAATAAATTAATTTGATTTTTTGATTTAAAGTCGGGTGCATTGAAATTAAGGGGCAAATAGATGGCAAGGACTTGAAAATTTTAGGCTACATAAAAATTTCACAAAAAATGGTCTCAAGAATTATTTTAAACACCATTCTGAAAATTATTCTCATAAGTAACTTTGAAACTTGCTGGGATTATATTTTTATTCAATGAAAATTTGAACATGATTCATGTTTTAATATGAAAAATTTTCGCCAGCTAGATTTTGGAACGTGTGTTTTTTTTAATGATCACTTATAGTCTGTACAGAATACGGTGCACGGTATTGTGGCCCTTAAGATTTGCTATTAGTTTCGTACTCTATGGTCCGTATGCTGAAGCTCTACTTAGATGTAAAGTTAAGAGTACCCTCGAGAACGCTTCTGTTGGTATAAAATCTTAGCTTAGCTATTATTAACGAAATTCTTAACCTTAAGAATGTATGTATGTATGGTTAGAACATTCCTGTACTGAAGGAAGGATGCGGGTTCAAGTCCCGTCGAAGTCGTAAATTTTTGCGATATTATTTGATTTCTTGGAAATTACCCTTAGTGTGGGGTTACGCACTATAATAACAAAAAACGTATGTATACAAGTATAAACATAAGTGCCTCTAGACATATTATACTTCAATTAATTAAAGTCCCTTTAATGTCCGATAAACTTATTATTGATAAATAGAATAAATATGAAGAATCTATCTCATCTCGCATCATTTTGAAAAAAATAATATACAGAGACTCATCATCAACATAAGCTCTGCTTAGCTTGGGGCTAGATAATGATGATGTATGAATTGTCCTGCATTATTTATTTTTATTTATGCGTTTTTGCTTGCATGTACATTCATTCTTAAGTCTAAGTGAATGGTTAGTTATAGTATTGTCACTAGCTAGGTCACTAGCTATAAATCAGGAAGGGCACTGCAAAACTGAGTTTGTACGTACTTTATTTACACATGTCAAATAGAGTTCAATTAAAATACTTACATTATTAAAACAATAACATTAATGTCATACAGAAAAATGAGTTTCATACTAATAGAACTGATTAAATTGAATCTAGAAGCCAGATTGTCATTTATTCATTGTTTCATCATAGGTTAGTGTCATTTATGTATTTTAATTTAATTTTAATTAATTATAAATAACCTATGGGTTCCTTTTTTATAACCTTAAATAAATGATTTTATTATTATTATTATTTATTTTGTCCTAGCGAATTGATCAACAGAATAATAGCATTTTTCTAATAAAAATAATTTTAGCTTTTTAGAAAAAGTTCCTTCTTTATCTTCATTTTTTAAATATTCAGGTAGGTATTTTATTGTATATTTTATATTTTTTAGTAATAAATGTAATATAATATATAGTGGTATATTTTATCATCTTCATTTCATTATTTTCTTTATTAAGTAATGAAAATGAGAAATGACGATAAAATGTTAAAAAAATATTGTTGTAACAATGAAGAATAAAAAGTGGTATGATATAAAAACGAAATCGAGGAGCCGACGCTGTCAAAAATTTGCTATTAGGTCTACAAAAACATATATATTTATTAGTTATCTCAATGTAAATCCACGTACCATCAACCAGTTACACATCATACAACAAAATCGCATCTCCACGGCCATGACTTCATTATCTCTATTCATGCAGAACCGTGTCCTACATAATAACCACCTGCTTGACCTTCTTTCTTTCATCGCAGTCATCAAACCTCATCACTTTCTTTACTTTGATCTGTATCGGTGAGGCGTAAAGCGCAATTTCAAATGGCTTATGAGATTTCAAACCGTATACCTCAGAAAAGTAGGTGCTTTCCTATCTAATTTCAAGGAGAAATTGATTATACGCGCTTAGTCGTTGGAATTGGATTTCTTCGAAATTCCTCCTAGTTCAATATTATCGTAGCGCGAAACACAACAACCCTCTATAGTTGAATGAAATCAACGAAATTCATGCAATAGCGAATAAACAAAACAAACTAGCAAGTGTTTCCCGGTTATTATCGAATGTTGATTTATTTCGGTCCATAATCGACTAATCGTTGAACAAACATACATTTGCGGTAGATTTGTTGCTTATGTCATAGGAAATAGGTTCGATGCATCAAAAAGAGCGGTTACCAGCGGGAACTGTATCATAGATTTAGGCACATTAAACCTTCAACTGTTGGGATGACCGCACTATATTCGATTTGTCCACTCATGTGTTCGTGAGCATATCACTCATAGTATCTGACGACCT
Source organism: Eupithecia subfuscata (assembly GCA_963564075.1). NCBI lineage: Eukaryota > Metazoa > Arthropoda > Insecta > Lepidoptera > Geometridae > Eupithecia > Eupithecia subfuscata. The sequence continues at coordinate 5,361,242 of OY751105.1, forward strand.
CGGTGGCGCGGCGCGGGAGGTTGCGGGTTCGATTCCCGCCTTGGGACAAATGTTTGTATGATCTACAAATACTTATTCCGGGTGTTCTGGTCGTTTCTATGTATAATAGAAAAAAATATCTATCTATGTAATGTATTATATTACGTATATCAGTCATCTAGTAGGTACCCATAACACAAGCTCTACTTAGCTTGGGGCTAGATGATGCTGTGTGGATTGTCCAGCATTATTTATTTATTTATCTTCGCCGCTAAGTGACTGCATTTTCAAAACAATCTTAAACAAAATAAAATGAACCAAGGCGCGGCGAAAAAAATTAGTATGACTTATACACTCACGTCTACATCTTAAAGCAAGTAGACCCTGATCTTATCTTTACACAGGTAAAAATAACTCGGGGTCTATTGCCAGCAAAAAATTAAACAAATTGTGATACCTACTCGTTGATGATCTAGCTAGTTAAGTAACAACTTCCTGCGTGTCTAGTAAATTATTAACATTAAATAAATACTTGTTTATGTACACGCAATGTTTTTCTGAATCGTTGTTGGAAGGAAATTATTTTATATAGCGGCTAAGAGAAATAAATTCTTCAGGAAAGCCTACAAAGCAAAGCAAACAGTTGCACAATCATGTAAATCCTAGGTAATATTGATATGATAATGTAGCCCAGGACATAATACACATTTTTTAAAATATAGGTACCTAATAAAATAACCAACTTTAGTAGGTACCTGTCTTCTTAATTCGCTACACCCGGTACATAATTAGTAGCTACCAACAAGGAGTGTTAGAATAGTAAAAATATTCATGTCTCAATATTCACCTACCTGTAATTATGGATGCAATAAATGAAATATATCTTCCATGGATACATTAAGATAATCGAAAACTGTTAACACCTTAGCAAGCGCTTTTATGAAATCTTAGAACCATAAATTCTTATATCTATTACTGAGAATGAACATTCATTATTCACGTTTCAAAGTCCAGCTTCCACCAAAGTGATCACATACACATTGAATCTTCAAAGATAAAGCGACATATATATTATTGATATAATGGTGGAACACTGCCTTTAGAAAGTGAAGAAACTTTTGTCAAGTCACTCAAATCAATTGGTTAGTTTCATATTTGAAGCTCAGGTTAGCTTAAAATACCTGTGCTTTTACGAAAATATACTTTAGAAAATGCTATAAAAATATGAATAAAACTTAGCTCACCGGCAATTATTTATCCTTATTTGTATTGTCGTTTTGTCATCGAACCAAAACGAGTTCTCATAAACTAACAAACTTTCTTCGATCCTAAAGAGGATTATTCAAGTGGTCACTAATGCCATACAAAAATGTAGATATTACCGATAATACATATAGAAAGTGAGATTATTAGTTTGTTTAAGTATAAGTAGGTGGATTCCGTGACGGATCTACCGTGACGATAAGATTGCCGGCCTAGGTTGGAAAATAAAAGTGGTGATATTGGAACTTTAACTACATTCCTATGCAATACTATTACCCATATTTACTGGCGCATGCCGTTGTGAAATGACTTTTTGGATCGTTTATCTAATTGGAAATATATTGCACAGTGGTATCCCGCAAGGTTTCGTGTTGGAACCATTGCTATTTGTAATTTATGTAAATGCTATTACAATTGGATAATAGCAATATTCCTAATGCTCTATGGAGATGATTCTAAACTTTTAATTATGTTCGATTTTTGCTAACTATTAATGCTATCAACGAGGTTAATATGAATTCGGTATAAATTATTGCTGAAAATGTACATACTATTTTTAGTGTAGTATCGACCGAGCCTGAAGAAAGACGAGTATTACGACACGTTCATAATTATTACGTTTGTAGGTTTGTGACATAAATTTACTTGTTAACATAAGTAAATTTATGAACCACAACACGAAAGTACGTTATCTGCACCTTCCCATCATTGGACATCTTTGATCCAAAATCATCTTTGGTAAATAAAATTTTCCGTTACATACAATTGTACAATACATCAAATTGTTATCATGCAATAATGGATTGTAATTAGGTTGAATGGCTTGAATGATTAACATTGTTGATCGTTAAGTTCTGTGTAACGACATGAAATTGAGCTATTACTTAGGCATGTTTACTTTCTTTGATTATAGGTAATATTCAGGTATTCAATCTAGCCACGGATATACCTTTCTGTGTCATCCAAACTTCTAAGAATACCTTATCTAACCCTTTTGTAATTAAATTCTTAGATTTATCCTGCTTTGGTCTAATGGTCGTCGTAAAATGTTGAGTTATTCACGAGTATTTATTCAATTCTCAGACATTATGCAAGTTCTCGTACTTAATATCATTGCAATCACCGTTGCATGACGAGAAGGTATCATATTTCTCCATCCTATCATGCTTCCGGCATTGAGTCTCTAGCTTTGCCATCATCTGGTGGGTTTTTATGATGATAATCACTTTCATATCTCTCTTAGAATCAACCTATCTAAGTTTATCTCTGATATTTTTATTTGTAGCAGGCAACTCATCACCAGAGTCTATAGATCAAGCAATATTTTATCCTCCCTCGTAGAAAACAATACCACAGATATTAAAAAATTGAATGCAACAACAAACGAGAGTTCGTCTTATTTATTCCTACATTGTAAGGCGCTTATAAAAGTTACCACATTTCTTAGGAGCGTAGATAAAAACAGTATTAGAGCAAGAATCGTAAAAATGTATTATTATTGTATTGTTATGTCACCATTGGGAGTTCGGGTCAGGCGTAGCTTACGAATTAAATAGCTAGTTCCCTATGAAAGAACCTTTCTTGCCATTGGTGAGTTTCAACTGGCAATGACGAACATGACTAATTGAATGTCACTCGAGCTACCAACAAGCAAGTAAACGCGTGGACGGGGTATAACTTATTTCTTAAAGACATCATGTCGTCTGAAGATGTCTTTGAACCGTTCGTTAACACTGGTTCCTCTCCTAATCCTATCGTATCCTTCCTATTCTATCTTATTAATCCTATCTTATCCTATTTCCTACTATAGTATTAAAAAGCAAAAAGTTTGTGAAATGTGAAATTTTGTTACCTAAGATCTCTAAAACTACTGAACAGATCAAAATTTAGACGAAGCTCGAACGGCTTGGCATAGTGCTTGCCCCGATGCTGCTCCCCCAAAATCACTTTTGTCCCAACGGCAATGGGACGGGCCTCTGTGTGAGTTGACACGGAACTGTTTGTTACAAACGTGCTCCAGCTCTGCAGATCGTGCCCGCCTCCTGGCCGTTTCTAAATGGGAGTCAGGACATTGGTTGCAAGCATTTCCTTCATATAACACTGGTACTTTATTGGATCCCGTAACTTTCCGTATCGCAACATGTCTCCGGTTGGGTGCAAGGTGTTGCGCGCCTCATCAATGCCAGTGCGGTACTGCTGTCGAACAGCTTGGTCATCACGGATTATCGTGCACTAGGGCCGCTGGTCGGATATCTCGCCACGCTAGCCTTAACGACATCATCCGGCGGGCCTTTGTCACCGTTAACGTACCAGCTATTCTCGAACCGAATGGTCTGTTGCGTGACGATGGTAAGAGGCCCGACGGTATGACACTAGTCCCATGGGAGTTGGGGAGGCCCATTGTGTGGGACGCTACATGCGTCGACACACTTGCGCCTTCCCATCTTCCGAGGACATCCGTGAGGGCGGGTGCGGCGGCAGATTTGGCCGAAGATCTCAAGAGGCGCAAATATGCAGGTCTCGACAGAGCCTACACATTTGCTCCCCTTGGAGTCGAGACCCTAGGTCCGTGGGGTACCGAGGCTCTTCGGGTTTTCAAAAAACTATCTGAGCGTCTGGTCGAAGCGACGCGTGACCCGAGAGCTGGTGAATATCTGGCACAGCGTATCAGCATTGCCATACAGCGTGGCAATGCAGCCAGCGTCTTGGGGACGCTTCCGACTGGTGTTGATATGGATCAGTTGAGCTATCTGTAGACTGTTTGCAACAGTCGGCAGTTAGCTCAATTGTTTCAATTGTAAATACTAGTATAATTTTCTTTGTGAATAAATGTTTAAAAGTATATATATATAAATGATCAAAATTAAATTCGGCATACATTCAGAACGTAGCCTAACTTAAACAATAGACACCTTTTAATATGGCTTTACCCTCGATTTAGAGTTTACGAAAGGGTTGGATAATTTACACATCACGTCTAACGAGAAAATAAAATATAGATGAAAAGTCCGTCAATGCAATGTTATCTATTTTTGTGAAAATAGTAAATATGAATTGGTGATGTTTTCATATCTGCTTTGCAAAAATATGAAGGACTAGCTATCGAGGTCAATAAATAAAAGTTATGCATTATTGCTAATAGGTTAGGCACCCTACCTACCACTCTTATGAAGTGGCGAGTAATAGCCAGTCTTCTCTATTGCTATTTCTATAAACATGCATTAATTTCTCCGGCAAGTTAACTTCATCATAAAATATTTTAACTATGTAGGTACTTATGTTCCAAGTTTATTAATAGTATTTTAGTAGAAGGTACCTAGGTGAAAACTGAGTATTTGAATATAATTTTAACGACTAATCGTTAAAATTGTATTCAAATACTCAGGTTTTAAATTTGATTGTATAGCGTGAACATAACCAGCCATTCTTTTATAAGCTGTGATAGAGCTTACTGAAATAACATTGATTTCCAATATTTATTTTATAGTAGTCACGAATTCTCTGCAACAGTAAAATCTTGGTAATGGACTGTATTTTTTGTATGATTACTTATTGTTTGGATTTCTGTTAGCAATAATTGTTTGTTTAGTAGGGTTTCTAAATTTGTCACCAATGAGTAGGTTGGGTAGGTACAATTTTTATTCTTCTGCAGTTTCCTACTTCAAAATATCACATTAATTAAAGATTTCACAAGATTCTACAAATTGTAAAATAATTACTTTTTTATCATCTTACAAAGGCCGGATTCCACCAAAGCGATAATTAAAAATACCGAATAGTATGGTCCCAAAATAAAATATATAATAAATCAATCAGCAGGGACATCGGCAAGGGCCGGTTCTGCAGGCGGTACCCTACCTCGTTATTGTGTGAAGAGGATAGGCATAGGATTTCGCGTTCACAGGAGCGGGACAGAGCAAAGCGGCGTAAGCCCAAAAATCAAGTTTTTAGTAGTTATTTGCTCCCCACAAACATTAGAATAGTTAATTGAAAAAAAGGCAACATATAAAATGTTCTTTATACTTAGCTCAATTACTATGCTTAATCTCAAGATCGTATCATCTGTATTTATTGAGAAATTAGGGTTTTAGTAAAAAATTAGAGGTAACTTTGCGATTTTTTTCTATCGAGAAAATTTTATGGAATCGTGTTTTCGAAACATATGATCGATAGAATAAGTCCTGAACTTTACCATATATAAATTTCAAAGTTAAATATTCAGTAGTTTGGAAGATATGGAGGTCCGACTGAGTTGAAAATAAGCAATTTGAGGGTAGGTACCCCCTTAAACGGCGAAAATACGCTAACCTTGATCGAGGTTACCTATTTGAGCCATTTGGGGTTGAAACCCTTGGTACTTGGGGTCCTGGGGCACACGCAATTTTTAAAGATCTTACCAAACTTCTTATAGAGTCCACAGGTGATCGGAATGCTGGCTTTTATTTCGGTCAACGAATTAGCATTGCCATTCAACGTGGCAATGCTGCTAGCATTCTGGGCACTCTGCCTTCTGGTGACGGCTTAGATTTTTAAGAAATAGATATACTCGTACTTACTTGTATATACTAGTTGTTATTGTTTTATTCTGTTAATGTAATGTTCTATGTGTTAAATAAATATATTTTATCATAAATCAATTACTATCACGACATGTATTCGAGAACCTAGTGGTTATTTTTACACATCTCTCCATTTATCTAGACCTGGTGTTATATCGGTAGGAACTGGCAGCCTCTTACTTATTTTATTACAGAACAACAAACCAATGGAACAATAAACCTATACTTATGGTTTTTCTGTGCCTCACTCAAGCCAACAGATTGATTGACAATAAATAAAGAGAAAATAACAGTGTAGGAGGTTACTACGCACATTATTACATCTTTCCCATTAATCATCCTACTTTCTTCGAATGTGCGTTAGTATCCTAACGCATTTCCCAATGATTATTATTATCGGTACTTACTTTTTGCTAGGTTAAGTAAAGTCTACACAACAAAGTCGGCCACACAGCCTAGCGGGTTAAAATAAATAAATATATATATATATTTTTTTTTTAATAAATAATGCGGGACAATTCACACATCAATCTAGCTAGCTCCAAGCTAAGCAGAGCTTGTGTTATGGGACAGACAGCATAAGATTAATGGTGGTGTAAAACTTTAGGAGGCCTGTGCGTACCTAAGTAGAAAAAGTCCTGGTGCAAATCATTATCTAGCCCCAAGCTAAGCAGAGCTTGTGTTATGGGTACTAGATAACTGATAGACATAATACAATACACTACATAGATAGATATTTTTTAGAGGCGGGAATCGAACCCGCAACCTCCTGCGTCGCAGGCGGACCTTCGCCCGCTGCGCCACAGAGGTCGTCTAGTGGTCGGTTGGTGCGACATTTCAGCGTATGTTGTTGTAGGCAGCCGACAGTGTTTTGTGTTGTTGGCATCCCGCCGACTTTGGTGTGTAGACTTCTTATGAGCGAACTTTCTTGTCCATCTCTCATTTCTTAATATACCTATTGACCGACTTATCTTTCACTGTCCATCATTAATTTGATACCCGCCTTTCTTTATCAAACAAAAAAAACCCAATATTAACCGAAGACTTACTAAGATAAAATGGAAGAAGTTCGATTGTTTTGATCAAATAAGAGCAACTTTTTGCGGTTCCTTCCAAGCCGTACAAAAAGTATAAACAAACTCATCACATCTGAAGACGTTTCACTTTCTGCTGCATTCAAGCGACGCGCTGGCGCTAAGTAGAGTGAGAAAAAGCCGGACGAAAAAAACATTGTACATACACTTTGAGTGCCAACGACGCACGTGTGCCAAGTACGGTGGCGTGGGGCGCCAGCGCCATCTTCTGTGCCAACCAAATCGCACCGCCGAGGCTTGGCAGTAAATGCCTTAGCCTTAGTCAAGTGCTTAAAAAGCTAATAATTTAGTACCTACCAACTGAAATTATTTTGTATCTTTTGGTAAGATAAAAAATAATTATAAATAATGCTGGACAATCCACGCATCATCTAGCTAGCCCCAAGCTAAGCAGAGCTTGTGTTATGGGACAGACAACATAAGATTAATGGTGGTGTAAAACTTTAGGAGACCTGTGCGTACCTAAGTAGAAAAAGTCCTGGTTCAAATCATTATTTACCAATAAATTTACTTACATACCTAATTATTTTAACTACATTATGACAACAAAATTGAATCATCAGGCACAAAGTAGCTTAATTTGTCTCATTATCACCCAATCTCATTATCAGTCATCGTGTTTGATCCAATCCGTCTATCAGAAAGGTCGGATAAATCCTACCTTTTGACAGAAAAGCCGGACAAATACGACCTAATCGAACTCTACAGTAAGTAGCCCGCTGTGTAACTGCCCTAAATGCACAGTAACGGTGCAGGTTATCTGCAGCTAACGGAGCCGACAATTCGATCACTGAGCGAACGAGAGTTGGTCGCAATAATCATCATCATCATCAAGTCTGTTACCGTCTACTGAATAGATATTATAGACATCCACTGATTGTCGTGTTGATCAACATTATTTGCTTTCGCCTAAGCATTAGAATGTGCCATACAGTGGGGCAATGCAGAGAGCGTCTTGGTGACGCTTCCGACTGGTATTGATTGGACTAGTTGAACTACCTGTAGATCGTTTGCAACAGTCTGCAGTTACCTCAATTGTTTCAATTGTTAATAGGTACTATTATTTTATTGTAATTTACTTTGTTAAAAGTGTTGTTTGTTGTTATAAGCATTACACATTTGTTATAAGAAGTTATTTTAAAAGTATCGTCATCCTGTTTTTTTGTAAATTAAAATATATTTTTGTCGTATAATTTGGGATAAGGTAATGATGTATTTTCATTTTTTAAATCAACGTGATCATGCATTGTGTAATTAAGTCATTAGAGAAGTTAATGTGTCATGCTAGTTAAGAATTCAAACATGGAGGCACAAGTCGTGTGGTCCATTTCAAGTTCTTTTCCTTAATCCGTTAATAGCCTCAAATTCGTTTGCCAACAGAAACAAAAATTTAAGAGTCATCACCATAATAATCATCCACAGGCAGACTTCACCCACTGTTGGGTATAAATAGGCCTTCTTGATTGTGCCATCGAACTAAGGTAGGTAGACATAAACCATTCTAAAATTGCACGCCGAGTGTAGATACCTATGACGTTTTTTGGAGGGGGCGTGCATTCATTACGGATGTAAGCGGGTTAACTACGAACCTTATTTGTGTTGGAAGAACACCAACGTTTCATCCCTTACATCCGTAATGAATTCGTCAAACTACTTTAGTTTTTATAGAAATAGGGGCGGATATAATAATTTTATTGAATGGTTTACCTCTACATGTACAATCCATGTTTATGAAAACCAACGATTCTATCCATCCTAGGTTATCTGGTAGAGATTGATCCTCACTGACAAGACCACCGATCGTTAATTGTGTCACTCTAAAAGTCTTTATTAAATACCCTGCAGAGTACCAACCAATTAAAAGCCACAAGAATTCAAGCATAATTAGCATTTCAACTTTTTAATTAAAAAGTAAAAACCTTTGTTAGTGCAACGTAAACTTAACCGTTTTTACTGTTCAATGGACTCGATAATCTGGGACAGACGACGGTAAAAACTGTAGGTAAATCATTTCTCGATTCAAGTCAGAATTGATATCGAATGAATGCGCAATCAGGCCTAGCGGCTTCTATAAACCTACTTACGGCTAAAAATAGGTCTATTTCTTTGACGACCCCTGTGGCGCAGCGGGCAAAGGTCTGCCTGCGACGCAGGAGGTTGCGGGCTCGATTCCCGCCTCGGGACAAATGTTTGTACGATCTGCAGACATTTGTCCAGGGCGTTCTGGATGTTTTCTATGTATAATAAAAAATATCTATCTATTTAGTGTATTGTATTAAGTATATCAGTTATCTAGTACCCATAACACAAGCTTTGCTTACCTTGGGGCTAGATAATGCTGTGTGAATTGTCCAGCATTATTTATTTATTTATATTCTGCGATAGAAAACTCCTATGCATAAAAATAAATCAAATTAGAGTGTCTCAGTCTCATGTACTGTCAAATTCCCCTAGTATCAGTAGTCCAATGATTTAGTCCTATGATCGGACTGACGAGACTTTTTAGTCTCATCAGTCCGATCATGCTGATAAATACAGATCATCGGACTACTGAGCCTTTTAGTCCGATTACACATTTCGACTTTCCCAAAAAAAGAAATAAAAATTAACAGCTTCGTAAGAAATACACTTCAAAGTCCCTACACGCGTCTGTCTCCAAGTACAAGTCATTGTGCAAGTGTGTCTGTCTGTCTGTTCCGGCTAATCTCTGAAACGCCTGGACCAATTTTGACGGGACATTCACTGTCAGATAGCTGATGTTGTAAGGAATAGCTTAGCTACTGTTATTAATATTATTATAGAAAATAGTTAGAGTTCCGCACAAAATTAGCAATCTATTCCTTTCTAATACCAAAAAATATAATATAATTTGTGAATACAATATAATTGGCGAATTCTACAAGTGCGAAGCCGTAGGCACAGCAAGTAACTTAAAAGATAACCGAATGTGAAGACAGAAAAAGATGAGCCTCATGTTTTTCCCCGTAGCATGATATCATAAGTCCGTATCGGTCATTGATATTTTTTTCCGTAGGTAAGAACTAGTATAAGAATACAATACTTTGGCCCCATTGTCTCTACAGTCAACTATTTTTATACCTAGTTATAATATAACTATAGGTTTTTGTTTAGGAACGTTAAATAGACCGATAAAGATATGATTTTTTTGGAAGTGTGGAAGTGTTTTGGAGTGAAAAAGAAGCCGTCAGAGCCTATTAATAGGCTAGGTAATCAGAGCAGTAGCCAGTAGGTACTAAGACAAAACGCTCTGTCTGTCTTTCAGTCTTAGGGTGGTAGGTAACGCGAGAAAAAAACTATTTTCTAGGTAATGTTAATATAGTAGTTAATTAAATAAGTAGTTGTTTAAAATCAGATTTTTAAATAATGTTTTAAATCAAGGAGTTTTGCTTTAAATACTTTTTCCTTTGACAGTACCTACTGTACCTACTTTGACTTGAACAATCGATTTTTTCATTCATTTCAAGGGCGGTCCCAGTCGCCGGAAGAAAAATAATAAAATTTAATCGATCCGGTAACTGGGACCACTAGATACTGGGACCGCGGTCCCAGTTACCGGATCGATTAAATTTTATTATTTTTCTTCCCGGAAGCGTCCTACAAGTTTAGATGGCAGATAAGAAGTTTTGTTATGAATCGTTGCTAAAACAGCGTTTGAATTAATTGTAGTATATAATGTTGATTTTAATAATATATAATAAAATAAATATAAACATTATATAATAAAATATATATTAAATCTCTTTATGTCAATATACCTACTAGGTACTCCAAAATGACAATTGATTCGTAGTTTGTTTTAGTTTGGGTTCTTAGCTAATAGCTTTCAATGAGCGCACTGCTTGCTTACTAACTTGTAAAAGCAGAAATCTAAATAAAACTATTTTTTAAAGTAGCGTCTGTTTCCTCCATAAGCCTCTATCATCCATCACTGTGGTGCAAAAGTAACGAGTCCAATAATTATGACATCGATGAACAAATTATTAAAAAACTAATGTTAACGATGCGGTACGAAATACCTACTTATTGCGACTCGCACTTGTCATAATTTTATAGTTAAAACTAGTTTCTGCCCGCGGCTTTTCACGCTTTGTTTATATGGAAAAGTTTTCTATCCCATGGGAACTGATTTATGGGATACAAATTAGCCAATGCTTGATTCCAGGATTGGAGTTACCTGAATGCAAAATTTCAGCCAGATCTGTTCAGTAGTTTTGGCGTGAAGAGGTAACAAACATCCATCATCCATACATCTAAACATCCAAACTTTTGCATTTATAATAATATGGTGATAGTGGCTTGTCTTTTTATGCTTTCATATGTATTTGGAAATTACTATAAAGTAGCTGGAAGTTGCTAAATGTATGAACGAATATTATATTATTATAGTTTTCGTGAACTCATCCTAAGGCCTCAGATATCTCGTAGGCCTCCGTAAACGCAAATTTTACATAGCTAAGTTCATAATACCTACGCACTTTCTTACCAAATCGTCTCTACATACCAGTAACAATTATCCATGGAACGTTGTTTGTAATCACATGTTTGGTTAAACCGGTTTGTGGCATTAGGAATCTGTAGTATGTTTCCAATGTCCAATACACCTCATTGTTTTTAAAACGCATCGTTTGTATGTCAGTCGCTATTCGGTATTTACAAGCAGAGAAAATATTTGTTTGTAACAGAAAGGTAGAAATTTATAAGGGACCGGGTTCCGTTGTTTAAATTGGAAAATTCTCAATTTGTTTTAATTATTTTATTTCATTTTTCGTCTAATAAGGCACAAACAGTATACAATTTTGTTAAAGATAACAGTTATATAGCTACGTATAAACCAACCAAGATGCCACTAATAGAAACATTATTTACAATAGAACACAACAACGTTACAGACGTTAATTTGGAGAATAAACAAACAAAGACAAATCAAGTAAAAATACACAAAATTAACTTATGAGAGACACTTGTTTTTTAAAGTTATTCTTAGAGAGTGAAAATATGTCACATCTAGAAAATTGCTCATTGTGTAACCTACTTACCTACTCTAGGAATAAAAATTATGTAGCACCATAGAAATCTAAATTGTTATTTAGATTTCTATGTGTAATTCTATGTGTCACTGATTTAAGGCCGTTTCCATACCCTACCTAACCCTAAATTATTATCTGTAATAGTTAAACAACCCACCGTCTTGTTCTATTCTACTTACAGACTCTACCATAAACTTAGGTAGGTAAATGATTTTCCTAGTGCCTAAAAGGCGACACTCTACTACTAGTTTTTTTACGTCATAGTTGACTAGATTCTAACCGCGGCTTCGCACGCGTGGTTTCTATTGAAATGTTTAAAGGTAGAAATATCCATCCCATGGAAACTGTTTTGTGGGATAAAAAGTCTATGTTTAATTCTAGTCTTAGCTACATCTATGCAAAATTTCGGCCCGATCGGTTCAGTCGTTTTGGCGTGAAGAGGTAACAAACATCCACCCATCCAACTAAACATCCTTTTTACTTTTTATCCCATAAATCAGTTCCCATGGGATCTATCCCATGTGCGCACTGCTTAATAACTTGTAAAAGCAGAAATCTATATAAAAGATTTTTTTATAAATAGCGTCACTTTCCTCCATAAACCTCTATCTTGTCTTCAGTTGTTCAAAGGTAATTTCTAAATTACCTTTGAACGTTTCCATAGAATCAACATGTGCAAAGCCGCGGGCGGAAGCTAGTTATGAATAACTTATAAAATAGTCGTAAAATTACGACATAGCGGGATGAGGTAAGATCCGCGGGAACATACTTGTCTTTTGGTGTGAAAATCTTAGTAATGAACCCGGCATCTTTGCGATGATACCGGCTTTCGAGAGTTAATATTGTGATAATTACTAGCCTTTTGTTTATACACAACTAGTGCTAGGTAAAATGCTTCTAGATGGCTCTTCAGCCATCGGACAGCTCACATCACATATTTAATAAATCACTTATAAGTATTATAAATGCGAAAGTTTTTATCTTTAAATGTATGGAGGTTTGGCTGGATGTTTGTAACCTCTTCAAGCCAAGACTACTGAACGGATTAGGCTGAAATTTTGCATACAGGTAATTCTAATCCTGGAATCACACATAGGATATTTTCAATCCCATAAATCAGTTCCCATGGGATAGAAATCACCTTTAAACGTTTTCATAGAAAGAGCTGTAAAGTAAAAAATGGTTTTATTTAGTTTTACTTTTAATATTTCTAACCCAGGTCGTGACTTTTGCGAAGTTTTTTTTTCAAATCAAATAGTTTATTTGCAAGAATACAAAATTATACAATACGCCTGCACACAGGCGTGCAAATATTATTTTTCCAGAAAGGTACCACGCTTTGGACGATCAGCGCGTCCAGCATCTTCAAGAATCACACTGTCCAAGAAGAGTTGCGTTCTGTGAAATAATGCTGCTGAGATCTCAGGGAGACCCAGACATTTTCAACAAGATTCTGTGGACCGACGAGTCTCGATTTAAAAACTTATAAAAATCATAACTCGAAAACTACGAATAATCGGGGAACATACATGGGGTATTTTCGGGTACCCTCGGGGATGAGGCATTCATTTTTTATGACGTCAGTGTTTGGTCCACCTTGTATACTTTGAACTAAAAACCGACTTCGAATCCTTAAGTTTTAAACTGTATCTTTAAGTTTTACGGGATAGATACTGGACCTAAGGAATAAAATTTGGACCACCATGGGACCACCTATATACAAAAAATAATAATCTCTTCGGATTCAGCGACTCGTGTAAATAGGTCAAACTTCACTTAAGGTAAGTTTGTTTAACCTTCAAAAATAGTTCGACAACACGGACAAATCGACATGCATAAAAAATATATAATTCTATCCTCCATAAAAAATATATAATTCTATAGAGCCTCCTCCTTTTTTCGAAGCCGGTTAAAAATATCCGAAAATTTAAATTAAAGCAAAAAAATTTTGATTAAAACCAAAATGGGTAGATTAGTAGGTAAAGAAACGTCAGGTTAACGCAAGTCACCTTTAAAAATTAATGTTTCGTGAGAATTCCTAAGGTTTTTATCCAACTGAAAACCATCCAAAGGCACTCAGATAAACACGCTTACAAATAAATCCGCAGCAAAGTATCTTAGAAACATTAGCCTGAAGACTTTTGGAAACAAAACAAAAACAACCATTAATACCGAAACAAAAAGCGCTAACTTACCTCTTACGTTAATGACACTCCATTTTCTCACAAATCCACAGTCACAAAACGGGAAGGTAAGGTTATCAACAAAAACTTTCGTGCTTATGTTTTTGTTAAAACACTTTGGCCCGAACGTTTGCCTGTAACGCGATCTTGCGCGTCTATGACTGCGTGAAACGAAGTGAGTGGTACTGTGTCGAGGTGCATGTACTTGAACGGGCAATTCGAATGACGCCGGTAACTCAGAGCCACGAAGTTGTGTATCCGTTGAACTAGTTGACTTAAAATACTTTCGATAAACAAACGCTACAATATTAATGTAGCGTAGACTGGTAGAAAATGCATGACCACCACGGATTTTTTTATGATTAATTCGTCTCTACCTCTTTAGTGGAGTAGCGTGCTCTTCCGGAGTCGGGGTAAAATTTACAAAATAAAACAATATGCCAATTATTTATTTACTTAACTGGTCCTGGATATACATCCTGGATATATATATATCCAGAATGTATATCTATGTATGTATATCCCCGACTCCGGAAGAGGAAGGATCATAATCCTTCCTCTTCCGGAGTCGGGGTAAAATCTACAAAATAAAACTTTATGCCAATTATTTACGTGACTGGTCCTAGATGGATTGACTGTCGACTCTACTGTTACTGTTGTGTGTTGTGTCTGTTGTTGTGTGTGTACATTGGAAACTTTATATTAAGGCGAATAGTAGGGGTGATAGTGGCGCCAATACATATTTAATTTAATCATTAAGTTATAGAAAGGAATTATCAAAAACCGGACCGCTGGTAGACGATACCTATCACAAGCTTTTATTTAATGTATCTGTAATAGTTTTGTTTTATTCAAACAAAAACCTTGTTTGGAGAGCTTGGTGGCCACCAATAGGAACTAAACTCTTGAAACAAGCATCTGCATAAATAATACAGTACAAAACTTTTAAAGATACATTTAAAAAAAGCTAATGATAGATATCGTCTGCGCGCGGTCCAATTTTTTGATAATTCCTTTGTGTAACGTAATTATAAAATTAAATATGTAGTGGCGCCACTATCCACCCTACTATTCGCCTTAATGTGTTAAACACATAGACCGGTAATATATACATACGGTAGATATACATTCTGGATATATATTTATCCAGGATGTATATCCAGGACCAGTTATGTAAATAAATAATTGGCATATTGTTTTATTTTGTTTTTACCCCGACTCCGGAAGAGCACGCTACTCCACTAAAGAGGTAGAGACGAATTAATCATAAAAAAATCCGTAGTGGTCAAGCATTTTCTACCAGTCTACGCTACAATATTATTGTACCATACATTTCTCTCTAAGCAAATAGAGCAACTTTTGTTGCCCGTCTAAGCAGCAGTCTTTAGAATGCAAAATACCCATTGAAGCTGTACAAATGCCGGCATAAATGAAACAGAAAAAAAGAATCTATACAAATGTTATTGGCATGCGTCAGAGAAAGCATCGCCTCTTCGAAAGTGTAAGTAAAGTTCCGCGTTTCAAAAACAACTTAGTAAATGGGGCTTGAAAATAGGATAGAAAGCTTGATTGAATAGCTCGCAAATTATTGCGTAGGCTGTAGACTCGAAGAATCAGGGACTTAATGTATTTTGTTGCTCTATAAAGCTTTGTGGTGAAGTTCTTTTTACATGTTGAAATCATTATGTAGGTACTTAAGCGCAAGGTGGTTCTCTTCGATGAATTCCTACAATGTAATAATAGCTAAAATATAAGTATACTAAGCATCGATGTAAGTAAAATTTAGAAGATTGGGCACAAGCTTCTCGAAAGTGGAACGCTCAAATTAGGTCCAATTAGGTCCACCCACCTCAGTCATAGTCGGACCGGGGCGCCGAAAGCGTTCGTGTTTGGCATGCGTAGGTATTGTTGTCTCGGTCACACTTTGGTCTAGGTTCCGTTTTCCTAGCTTCGTTGTTCATTAGGTAGGTATATTGCAAAAGATTGGAAATAACGTGTCTTTGCGTTTAGTTGTAACACACACAACACAGGTAATTTGTTGAGTTAACGCTGGGAGAACGTAATATCTACAGAATTTTACTTAGGTATAGAAGAAAGAAAGAAAGAAAGAAAATTAATTTATTAGTTCACTAGAAAGCTTGCAACTATTACAATACTTAAACTTACATAAGAATATTACAATAACAATAATAAAATAATAGTACATATCAGTAGCAAGCAATGCAGCGAACCAAAAGGTCCTATCTCAGCATAATGTTGCTCCACAAGAAGTAGAGTAACGCTGGTTTTCTGACAGGACCTTTGGCTCGTGTCAACACGGGTGGCAGACCACAGACAAAAAATAACACTAAACTACTAAAAATACAAAAGAGTTACTTGTCTAACAATGATATGAAGTGTATGAATAAATTATTTGCCTGTTCAACACGGGACCCCCATCTCAACACAGAACTATCAAACAAGTCCACACATACAGACTGTGATTTCTTTCGTCCAAGCAGCTTTTGGAGTGTCATTGACAATTGACATCTCGCTCTGAAACGTTGACTGTATAGTCTGTGACTGTATAGTAAATAGTATATATAATAGGTATAGGTATCTATGATATTAAGATTTCCGGCCAACTGCAACCTGGGTCTTTTCAAGACAAGAATCCATTGGTGTCTTCTAGACCTTAGTGATAGTGATACATCGTTACTTACCTTCAGACCAACCAAACAAAGGTCTGTTTACTGAAAAAGGCTACATTCTAACCATGAAATAAAATTGTAACAGGCCCGGCCCATTTTTAGGCAGGTTGCTGGTACGTTTTTCTTCGCACAGAGGAGTTTGTAGGTAGGTACAGTTTTTGCAAAATTTATCATCAGCCAAGTACCTACTCGAATATGTCAGTGAAAAAACTCATACTGTGCCCTAGAGTTACATGGATATTGGACAAATTTTCGAAGCCGCTTAGTTTTTACTATGCTTCACTTATTATGTTGTTACATTTTCCCGATAAGTTAGTAGGTTAATACTGCTTATGAACATTTTCTAGCTGCTTACATGCAACATAATGCTGCTTTGAATCGAGACTAAGTTATTTTATAATTATCGGGATAATTTTCTCAGAACATTGTATGATGATTGTAATTATTATTAGAAATATGTATTGACGAATGTAAAACTGAATTATACAGCTCACTTGGCATTGTAATAGCCCTACATTACAATGTCAATGGGAGTGTCTAACCATTTTTTTTCGAATGTAACTCGATTACATTTTAATGAAAGTTCAACTTTTAACACGACCATGACTTTTTTGGTTAATTTAAAAAAAGAAAAAAAAAACTATACAATGACGAATTGATGATCTGGCATGCTAAATATTTAAATAGTCTTAGGTAGGTAAGTAAGTAACCTATTTTTATCGTGTTTACAATGCTATAATCTATTTTGTCATTCAGTCGCTTGAATCTATTATATGGGTTGATAATAATATATTATTGTATAGCAAAGATTGTGAACAAGACCTGTGGGCGATCAGCCCAAGAACGATACCGATTGCATTACTAAACCCAGCTGTGGGCAGATACGAGGTGATAATATTGATGATGATATTAATGATCTTTAATTAGCTGGGTACTCATATCATTGACAATATTGATCACCTTACCGACTGGGTTTAATCCATCACCATCAGTAGGGGATTTATCTCCAACTCTCTTGCAATAAAAAACACATTGTTTCGACTTTTCCCGTCAGGTTGCAATTAAACAATAATTGCGGCTAATCGGTCGTGACGGAACAAGCGGTAACACGCAATACCGTATGCAAATCGTAATCGAGATGGATTCGTGAATCGGAGCAATAAAGAGATCGTCGTAGGGGTGACACAAAGTAAAGAAACAAAAAAAGACGAAGGAATATAATATTTTTCTCAAGATGTATAAATATTTAAAAAATCTTTCGAATTTATGTACGTTTCTTGCAGATTCGTCAAAATGTTCCGTTAATATTGCAGTTGACAGGAACTTTTTAAACTACTTTATTTCAAAAGAAGGAGGTAAGTAAATACGCAATCGGATTTTTTTTTCATAGATATGCCCGTTTGTTTCAATTAAGTAGCTACTTAGATATAGTACGGTATAAAAACTTAAGACAAAAATAAGGTGTCAACCCTATGAAGTAATTAATAGGTTCCGTTCGTGCGGTGTGAATGAATGTGTTCCTAACGAACTTAGCTTTGAACAATAAATCAGAGGTCATTCAAAATAAAACCAGATCTTTCCACACACTGAGGTCAAAGATGATTTCAGATAGAATGTAACCATAAGCGTCCAGTAGGATGCGGCAAGCGAAATAAGAACTATGAATGGTATGGTGACGATCGATGTGGTGCGGCGATCGAAGGTCCAATAAATCAGAGGCCATACAACCATTCAAAATAAAACTAGATCTTTCCACACACTGAAGTCAAATAAAAAAGGATCATCAAAAAAGGATGATCTCATAAAGACTGTAACCAAAAAAATTCTGTAGGATGCGGCAAGCGAAATTTGCACTATGAATGGTATGCAATCCAAACATTTTCAAGAATAATTTAAGAAAACTTTTGCTGCAGGGATGTTTTTACACAGTTGACGAGTTTATCAAAAGAAAGTAATTATTATGTTAGCAACAAAGATGAATTAGAATATATATGATTGCATGCTATTATTTTAATATGTACTTTTACTCTATTTAAATTCATACACGATGTAAATTGTTTTTGAATAAATAAACTAAATTAGGCTATTGGTGACGACCGATGTAGTGCGGTGGGCGAGTGCTTCCCCGTTCAACCCACAATTTTTCTACCCAATATTATTTTTCCCCTTTCAACCCAAAACATATTATGCTCCGTTCTACCCAATCCAAAAATCTAAGTCACAGTGAATTGTAAACAGTACAGACACCGTAATATTTATAAATAATTATACTTGATGACATTATTACCTACTCATAGTAACATAAAGTTTTGTACTTACAATATTATAATAATATTATTTTATGCTTATGCTCTCTTGAAACGAATGCTCGTGCAATGCTTAGAACTATGTAAGTTGGCGGACTTATTGTACACTGGATAATCCAGTCAACAACGGGAAGGACAACCATTGTTTTTCTTATCTCTATTGGGGTAAGTTTATACCTATGTTTTATTTCATCATTAAGACTCTTTCTACTCTTTTTGTCTTAACTGTCATTCCTGTCAGTAGTTCCTAGACCTACTATTATACTTTTCCATTGCAACACCTTAAATGGGTACATACTGTGAACGTAACTCACCTAATCACTAAGACCTGATTGTATGAATGCAATAAATAAAATACTGAATACTAACCCAAATATTCACATTAAATATGGCGGAAAACGAAACGACTCCAAGTTCTGATAGAGAAGAATTTGAATTTAGTACAGTCAAACCGTGCCGGACAAATATTGGACAAATAATGGACGAAATAAGTTTGTAAAATCGAGCAAACAGTGGCGGAGATACAGTGTGGCGGTGTGTACAGACACCCAGATGTTTGGTTGTGCGCTTTAAATGTACACCAAACAAGTGTTTTCAAAAAAATATTTCACGTTTGCGAGCGAGTCAATAAAGCTCAAGTGTTACCTAATAAGTATGCGTGAGCAAAGCCGGGATCCCGATTACCCAGTTATATAGAGAAACCGTTCAGACCCTTCATACAAAGGGACTGAATTTAGTCAGAAACCTTACCGTCATTTGAAAGTAAAAAACACAAATTATACAATACTCGCAATAAAAGTCAAGGAGTCAAGAAAACGAATTTTCTTAATCTTAAAGAAGTCAAAATCCCAAAAGACTGAAGATTTCGTACTATGTGACTATTTTTTTTATTTATAGAATAATTTAAAATTTATATTAACCTACCAGACCTGAATCTAACCACTGTTGTGCTTCTTTTTATAACATGTTTATTTGATTATGTTTGTTACTTTAAAGGTTGATTAGTTTTATTGTTACACTAGTAGACAAAAATATTTGAGTGACTATTATCTGAACAAGACTGAGTTTATTAATAAAAATATATTTAATAATAAGTATCTATATAGTTTTGTCTGCTGACCCATCTACTTCGGTGTTTCACTGTGTCGTTTATTTGAATTTAAACAATAGAAATTTGGAATAAGTAGGTGTGGGTAGAAAGGGGAACTAAAATCAAATGTTTTGGGTCGAACGGAGCAAAATACCTATTGGGTTGAAAAATCTTGGGTCGAACAGGGAAGCACTCCGGTGGGCGAAGGTCCAACTGGACGACACGACGCAGGAAGTTGCAGGTTCGATACCCGCCTTGGGACATTTTCCGGTGTCCTAGGCATTTTCCATGTATAATAAATCATATATATCTATGTAATGTATTGTAATAAGTACCTATATCGGTCATCTACCTATCTATAACATGAGCTCTGCTTAACTTGGGGCTAGGTGAAGCTGTGTTTATTTTCCATCATAATTTATTTTATAAGGTATTTATTTATAGCATTCATAAGGTAGGCACATATGCCCCAATTCTTCCCGCGGGTGTCGTAAGAGGCGACTAGGGATATCCACCGGGGGCGGGCAGCAGCAGCGCCCCCTGCAGAATAATTCTACCACTGAACTGCGATCGGCAACCCGCATGCCCAGCGTGGGGATTATGGGCATTAGCCCCCATGGGATTAAAGCCAATAAGGCGCTTATCAGTGGGAGGCCTGCGTCGAGCAGTGGACAAATATAGACTTTCGAGGATATGCCCTGCAGTGGAGTGATGTCCTCCTAGCCGAATTTCGACCACGGCGGCCAGTCTCATCAGAGACTAGCCAGATGCGCACGACATATTATAGTGCACAAGTGTGTGCGCACACACAGGTGCATTCCCTATTCCCTCACTCTCATAATCCGATGGGACCACAATAGGAAACTTTCTCTAAATAAGTAACACTTCAAATGTAATAACAACAAATACAAAAAAAAAGTTGAAATTATAAGGGGTCTCCAAATAAGTGAAAATTTTTGTTCTTTGAAAAAGTTGCCTGGTTTTTACGGTACGGAACCTTCGTCTGCGAGTTGACTCGCACTTAGTTTATTGGTTTATTATTCATTCGTTTTTTTTCACCACAACATCATCCATTATTGCAAGACGCAGATAGAAAAACCAATTTTCCCGCAACCTGAACTTCTTGCACTAAACGTGCATCCACACAGATAATATATGCGATCATTCCATTCATTCGAAGATGAAGTAATTTCGTACTTGTCCATGATCTCAATTGGTCATTTCTATGATAGTTTAAAAAAAAAAACTCTTACTGGCAACACCTCTGCTTAAAAAAATGTAGAAATCGAATTTAGGCGCCTAATAATTTTAGAACTGTAGGTAGAAGTACTTAAACCATGTGCAATTGAATAGTTTTGAAGTTTCTTAACTAAAATCGTAAAATTAGAATTAGTATAGTTTAGTTTTGTGTGGATTCTGAATTGACACCATTGCTTAAAATTTATATTGTAAAGGTTATGTAGAGTCTAGTGAAATCAAGTAATCTTCTACTGCTTTGACGACGATGCTTATAGTTATGACCGTGACTGGCTGTATGCAGATTTGTACCTCTAATACCCAACAAAGTATATGCAATATGCATAGAAATATGAACGCTCTGGTAGAAAGTGAAATTAAATGTTATTGTAGGAGAGAAAACTAGTGTCATTCATTATTAAACGGATAAAGAAATCGATGACGCTGTAATTTCGTGATTTTTATTTGATGAATGTAATTTCGTAGGAAATCAACATTGCTTTTGTATCAATCTGCCCCACCAGCGCGGTACTTTGTTACACCACGTGGGGCACTTTTAGGTATAAAATCTAT
This sequence comes from Eupithecia subfuscata, assembly GCA_963564075.1. NCBI lineage: Eukaryota > Metazoa > Arthropoda > Insecta > Lepidoptera > Geometridae > Eupithecia > Eupithecia subfuscata. The sequence goes on from OY751105.1 coordinate 5,383,263, forward strand.
GAAAATTATCTAATTAAAACACTTTTACATTGATTCTACTTTTTTATAGTGATGAGATTGTAATCAGCTTTATAATATAAGTTACTTATGTAATTATTATAACAAATCTTAATCACAGTCAGTCTCAAAGAATCAAAATAAATCAAACTAATAAACTTAATATTATTTGAAAAAGCAATATAAATCTGTATGCAAATAAGGAGACGTTTATACTTTCAACTGAAATATAGTATCAGTTTTTATATTACTGACTCGTTTTCTAAGTTCAATCTTCTCATCTGAGATCATTAAATAAATAAATAAATAAATAATGCTGGACAATTCACACAGCATTATCTAGCCCCAAGCTAGGCAGAGCTTGTGTTATGGGTACTAGATAACTGATATACTTAATACAATACACCACATAAATAGACATTTTTTATTATACATAGGTATAGAAAACATCTAGAACGCCCTGGACAAATGTCTGCAGATCGTACAAACATTTGTCCCGAGGCGGGAATCGAACCCGCAACCTCCTGCGTCGCAGGCAGACCTTTGCCCGCTGCGCCATAGAGGTCGTCATTGATGGTTCATAACAATAGATTGATTGCCCCTTGGTGTTGCAACTTAAGCAATAAAATATTAAATAATAGATTCAGGCGTTATTTTGCGGAAATCCATTGTATAATATTAGGATAAAACCATATTTAGTAACAATTCCGCGAAAAACCCTTTCTAATAAGATCCAACAAAATGTAATTCAGAAAGGGTTTTTTAGGTATTGTTAGGTACCTACTAAATATTGTTTTATCCTAATATTTTACAATAAAATATTCTCACTAATTAACTGTAGGTAATGTTTTTGTTGTTATTTTCCGCTTCTGTCGAAGCCTGTGTCTATTTTCCTTTTGCCCTAAATAACCTTTAATAACCGTGTCTTCCCATCAAGATATTTACAACGATGTCTTATTGAACGAAATCTATTTTATCTAAACACCTCTACCTACCTTACAGTATTAATTTAGACCGACACCATAACGGCTGGTAGGAGATAGCACAGGACCGAGAGCCTTGTATAAAAATAAAAACAATATTTATACAGGGTGTAACCAAAGGTAAGGACCAAACTTTCAGGAGTGGTTCAGAGTCGGTCATAAGACCGAGGAAATATATTATAATAAATTCCCGAACATAAGTTTTCGAAAAATGATTGCATAATTTTTAGTGCTGTCAAAGTAGTTAAGTTTAGTTTTGGCTATCTAAATTGACTCTAGTTAAGCCTAGTTTAGTGATCATTTAGTATTTATTTATTTTTCGAAAGCTAAAAGTCGGGATATTTTTATATTTTCCCGTGTTCGGTGATCGAAGCTTAACCCCCTCTGAAAGTTTGGTCCTTACTTTTTGTTACATCCTGTACACTCAATTTATTTTCTCATGTGGCCATAGCGTCGCGGCGTAAGAATCGACCCCTCCGAGTCAGCCCGTGGATGTCGTTAGAGCCAGCTAAAGGAACCTACCAGAGAAAGGTCAGCTCCAGTTTCCATCTGTGTATCACCACCTACCCCCTGGGGGCTATTATAATGTTCAGCGTGGACGAATCTGACGAGCCACTTCCCCATATATATCTGAAATTGTTAAATCTTCAATATATTTAATACTAGCTTCTGCCCGCGGCTTCGCCGGCGTTGTTTCTATGGAAACGTTATGAGGTTATTTCTATCGCATGGGAACTGATTTAGGGGATAAAAATTCGCCTATGGTTGGTTCCCGGGTTAGACTTACCTGTATGCAAATTTCAGCACGATCCGTTTTGTAGTTTTGGCGTGAAGAGGTAACAAACATCCATCCATCCATCTATTCATCCATCCATCCAAACATTCGCATTTATAAATTAGTCTGACTAGCATCTGTCCGCGGCTTCGCACGCGTATTTTAGATATAATAAGTAGGTACCTACTTATATTATATTTAGAGCAAAGCCTAACTTACCTAAGTTAGGCTTTGCTCTAATTAAACGCCAAATTTCATCACGATCTGTTCAGTAGTTTTGGAGATCCTAGGTTGTTACCTCACCCACAAAATTCAGATTTCGTAAACTTTCGGCTTTTTATTATTAGTAGGATAGGAAAGGATATTTATAAATTTCCGAATCGCAAGTGTGCACAAGCGTTATCGCACACATCTATCCAATATTTGCACACTCACGTCCATCCGCGATTGTTATGATAATGAGCATGATTGCAAGTTCAGAGTCTCTGTCAGCTCATCAATGATTTCAATGAACCGTGATTTCACCCGCAGTGAGACTGATTCTGTTAGCTTTCCACATGTTGTTGACGATGACGATTTCATGCAAATTGATGCTAGTTTTTCTATTTCTACAAACTATGCTTTTAAAATGATCAGATATCGTCCTCTTAGTTTTTTGTCAAGTCTAGCAGCGTAGTTAGTGCTAGGATTTCAGCTATACAGGGAGTTTGGTGGAACGATGTAGGGATTGAAGGAGTGGTACCCATGTGTGCGTATTACTATCTGGTATTTTACTATCCTTTAAGGCGAATAGTAGGGTGGATAGTATGCCACTACATATTTAATTTTATAATTACGTTATACAAAGGAACTATCAAAAACTCGGACTGCGCGTAGACATCTATCATAAGCTTTTTTTAAATGTAACTTTAATAGTTTTGTTTTGTGTTATTCACAGGCATATTGGTCCACTGCTGGACTCAGGCCTCCCCCAGATAGGTGCCTTATTGGCTTTTATCTCATGGGGTGTAATGCCCATAATCCACACGCTGGGCATGCGGGTTGGGGATCGCAGTTTGGTGGTGGAATTGTTCTGCAGGAAGCGCTGCCCGCCCCCGGTGGATATCCCTTAGTCGCCTCTTACGACACCTGCGGGAAGAGTTGGGGTGGTGCCATAGAAATCTAAATAACATTTAGATCTAAATAACATTTAGATTTCTATGGGTGGTGCAAATTCTAAGCCGGCACCACACAGCTACAATAGACCTTCGCTTGACCACAATCTCACCTGGTGGAAGGTGGTCATGTTGTCGAAGATGGATCACGAAGGTCTAAAAGACGCCAATTCATGCCTGACCTGTCTTTGACCTGCACTGAAAACCAGGGCTGGGTAGACACGCTAGGTCTACCCAGCAATTATGCTGGTTAGACCTAGCGTGTCTACCTCTAATATGGCCATATTTGCCCTAAACCTGCTAGACACAAAAATTTGTTCTAAGATTTATTTGGTGTTTAGTTAGCTAATATGTTGTGTAGTAAATTTAAGGTATATGAAATTATTTTCTTTCTTCACTCTTGTCTTAAACTCTGCTCGGTACCTACTGTAGGGGCTATTGTTTTATTTAATAATTAGCACTCTTGTCGCCTGAAACACAGGATTACCTAGTTCAGGCTAATTTGTTATACTTAGCTGTATTTATTTGTTTAGTGCACATATGTATTGTTTTTTTACGAGTTTCTTGGAATAAATTTTATTAAGTAATTAATTATTATTGTCTTGTTTGCAATTTCAAACCAAACTTGCTTTCATTGATTCACCTACTTCTTATAATGCAAATGATTGAATTTAATCACAATAATTAGAATTTGCATAACAAATTACGTGATTCAGATGCTATTTTCCCTTTCTTTCCATGAATAGTATGGAAACACTTATTTTCTCTACTTTCATTCTTGGTCTTAGAGAGAACATAATAGTCTCTGTTTTCTCATCAATTTTTCTTTTTTATTTAACACGTAAAATAACAACAATAAGTACAAAATACAACTTAAACGACAAATTTTTAATTTGTACCTATATTCAATGCATATTATGGAAAATTTTATGAAATCAGTAACGTAAAAAGTATTTGTAAAAATTATTGAATAAATAAAATGCTAGACAATTCACACAGCATTATCTAGCCCCAAGTATGTAGAGTTTTCAATTAAATCAGCTGACCTACATGCAGATTGTTGCAAACAATTTAACCAGCGAAGGATTATGAGGCCCGGAGCGGGCCGAAACGTTTTTATCGTCAGGGATTACGCGGCCCGCTCCGGGCCCGACGCCTCAGGTATCCAATATAAACCTTATTTCCGAATAATAACTGTCACAATGGCTTGTTATTACTATAAAAAATATCCTAGTTGGTTACTTACGAACCTTACTTGTGTTGAAAGAACACCAACGTTTCATCCCTTTACGAGGGACTTCTTCAGGGTGAGTGAGATTTGAGTCGCGTGTGTTGGCTTAGCTGGTTCTTAGCTGGTTAGCTCCTTCTCTGAACTACCTTTAAATTCATTAGTGGGTTCGCTAGTGAATTTAAAGGTAGTTCAGAGAAGGAGGTTCGGATATGCCTAAAGTCTCTACCCCACAGCCGCGATTTTGCTGCGCGTTTGGCGACATGCAAACAAATATCGATTTGTTTGCAGTACATTTTGTACTAACACGCATACGATCTAACACACTGCTGCGATTTTATCGCGGCTGTGGGGTAGAGGCTTGAAGGTTAGGTTAGGAGCCCTAGCTGCTTCGATTACAGTTGTTCTATCTCACGAAGTCCGTTAACTTACCTCACTACGAACAACTTTGCGCTTAGTTGTCATGCTGACGGTACTCGCTACCAAAATCTGACGTGAATACAATGAGCACTAGTGACCCGGACCGCGTCTCGGGCGAGACTGATTGCTTCTGAGCTTTACGCACACTAAATCAATGTGTACATGCATTCACTGTGACACACATAGCCCAACGGACTTGGTGAAATAGAATATCTGTAATCTTATTTTTATTTTCTTTAATATTTCTTACTTCATGCCTCCGTACAGTTACCGACATAATACAATAACCACATTGTAGTGCATGCTACAAAAGGAAGGAGCAAAAACTCTCGATTTATAATTATAATGCGTGAAACGCTTATAAGATACTCATTAAAGACTAATGGACGCTGACAGTGCTTGTTCATATAAGTTATAAATATTTATTAATTCTGATTAATTGCACAGTTGCTCATGCATTGGCGTTGCTTTGATTTATTACATTGGGTAATTGTTTCATTTATCTTTTACTAGCTGCGCCCCGCGGCTTCGCCCCCGTGGAAATTTATGTTTCCAACTTTCTTAATTTTTTCTTTCATAAGAACCTTCTCCTGACAATAACAAATACAACAAAGAAAGAATTAGCGAAATCGGTCCAGCCGTTCACGCGTGATGCCGTGACCAAGGAAAACGGGTTTCATTTTTATATATATAGATATGGACAGAAGTAAAATGAGCTGTGTGGTGGCTTAGAATTTGCACCATCCCAATTCTTCCCGCGGGTGTCGTAAGAGGCGACTAAGGGATATCCACCGGGGGTGGGCAGCAGCAGCGCCCCCTGCAGAATAATTCTACCACCGAACTGCGATCCCTAACCGCAAGACCAGCGTGGATTATGGGTATTACCCCCCATGAGATAAAAGCCAATAAGGTGCTTATCAGGGGGAGGCCTGTGTCGAGCTGTGAACAAATATAGGCTGTGGAGGTGATGTGCTACGCCTAAACTCCTGAAAAAACATCTAGGCTTTGTTCTAGGAGGGTCTCTAATCTCGCCTACTGGACAAGCAGGCGATTAGAGACTTTACCTATAGAAGTTTAAAATAATGTTACTGAATGGATTGGGCTGAAATTAAGATGTTAATCTAAGATAACATTCGCATAGATGTACGTACATACTCGTATGTCTAAACCTGAAATAACACACGTGCAGAAGCTAGTTTGCAACGATTATGAAATTACTGATAAAATGGCATTTTCTAATTTTGACAAACATGGATTGTGTATAATATTGCATTTCATTGTTACTAGCTATCGAGATCAACAGAAAAGTGATGTCTTCTTTCCAATAGTCATCATCGTAGTAAGTTATCCTATTTTATATATATTTTTATCTGTTTTGTTTAAAATTGTACTTCGTTTTTTTTTGTGAACAGATTATCCGTAACGCCAACAAATTGGCTCTGACGGAAGATCAGCGTTGGTTACTAGCTTGCTAGCAACCAACCCATGCTTAGGCAGAGGCCTTTTTATGCCTTCGGGCTTACATCTTATGGGTATTTTTATTTTGTTATAAACTGTAGAAAGGTTGTAGGTCTGACTGCACAAATAAATCTATTTTATTCTTATAGTTGCTACTTGTTTATACTAATAATATAAATAGGACAGATTTGACTGTTTGTTTGTTTGAATTGAATAGGCTCCGAAACTACTGGACCGATTTGAAAAATTCTTTCACCGTTTTTTAAAAAAAAAAACAAAATCAAAAACTCTTCATTTTCACTAATACACTTATGTACACTTAGAAATGGTCGAATTATAAAACAGACACGGAAATAAAGTGATATTTTCAATTTCTGTCACTTCGGTATGTAGACTAAAGTTAAGAAGCGACGAAGAAATCTTTAGGCTGTTAGTTGTTATTTTTCGAGCTGGAGCAAAACCCGTCCCAAGCATTTTTATAATCAGATATTGTGTAGTAAGCTTTTTTACAAAGGAAGAATACGATAGGAAGCTTACTTTTCAGGGGGTGACATAGGCTATATTTTATCCAGGAATTCCCACGGGAACGGGATCTACGCGGGTGAAAGCGCGAGGCGATCGTCTAGTTATAAGTATATAAATAGGTACATTATGCCTGTTGCCTGAGCCCAAATTCTGCTAAACAATCGCTTTACTATGACAATGGTATCGTCACAGAATCGTCCATAGATGAAAGAAACTACAAAAAATTTGAAAATGAAAACTACATTATTTTGTTTTTCTTCGTTTTATTAAGAAAACGGTGTATTTTATTCAAAGTAGGAAGTAAGTTGGCCGCAAGTAATTTATTTTGTGGCTAAATGTCACCACAAACGGGTAACGAAAATCGAAATGAATATAAAACCTAAATATAAGTGAGTGGATAGGATTGTAGGAAGTTTTATGGCTTGGTTTGGTACCTATAGTGCAGTTGGTCAGTAATGTAATTAGGCTGTATGAATCTCTACAGCGGTGTTGAAGCCTAGGAAATGTTGCTATTTTCGTATAATGCGCATATAGTCTTGTCATACTTCTTGGATATTGTTAGGTATTTCTTCCGCTCACGGCTTTGCTCACGTGGTTTCTGGACAATAGCTAGCTAAAAGCACACAAGATAATAATATAGAGTAACCTAGGTTGATAATGATGATCTCCTAACCGAATTTCCTCAGTCTCAACCGAGACTAGCCATGTACGCTGGACATAGTGGACATACATACTATAGTGTACAGTGTATCCGGAAACACAGGTGCACTCTCTATGCCCTCGCTTTTTATATGTATTCAAATTTTGTTTTTTTTTCTCGTCTATGAGCTCATTTTGTAAGCAGAAATAAAAGTTTACTGAATTTAATTTTTCTCACAATTAGCTACCAATGATTATTTTGAGAAAACTTGTGGTTGCAGAGATTACCTTCCAACCATTGAACCCCAACAAATTAGCAAACTTTACCTGTTTTTTAATTGAAAGTAGGTACCTGTAGATTTTACAAAGACTTCGGTTATTCTTTAACCCAAAACTGTGGGTCAACAGCTAATTCGAGTTTAGTCTTTGAAGCAATAAAAGATAAATTTCTTTACAAAATAATTGTAATTATTACAGGACGAGTGGGTAGCTCTATCTGCAGCGAATTAACTTTATTGCCCAGCGCTCATTTCGGTAGAGAAAGAACTTTGTAGGGTTCCGTTATCAGCGAGTAGCCTAAAGGGTTTTTACTGACAATTTTCTGGGATTGCTATATAAAAATATACTGCCTATTTGTGATATGGAAAGACGTAAGTGAGACGACATGGCGAGCTTGACGCATACAACCATCAGGTTAAACCTTCTGTCATAGAGGTTGGTACTGCACTGATTCACTAAGAGTGGAAGATACAAGAGATAGAGACCTTCCTATCTAACTCAGAAACTGCAAACTCCACTAACTTAGTCTAATCTATCGAATGTCAATGCCATCACTTAATGAACCTGTTTTTCCACCTCCATGGTTTTATACAATGAGTGGGACCCAATTACAAGAGTTACTTACACTTGGCCAGTTTATTTGTTTTATTCTTTCGGCACGGCGACTGGCAGCGGGCGGTTAAATTTTAATTAGGAAAGTTATTTTACTTATTTTTCTTTTTCCTCAACTTTTGATTCCTATATTCTCGACCTTGTTTCTATGACGAGACGGTTTGCGTGGGTGGCGGAAATTTTCATCTGCTTTATTTCACAAAGCCAAATTCCAGTCTGGTATTTATGTGGTGTCAGTGCTAGTTAGGTGACTGAAAACATTCGTATTGTGAACGGTTTTAATTTCATTACTAACTGAGGTCGTAGGAACGTCAGTAGGCACTTAGGTGATAGTAGGGTAATTCAAGAAATCCACTAAAGCCAGTCTTCGTGCAATGTTGTAAAAAAACTTAAGCTCGACTTACTTTTATAGCTCAGTTATTTCGTGACGAATATAGGTCTCTTAAGGGACGATAGCCAGCATGAGGGAAGGCCGATTTACACATAATCAGTGAAGTCACAGTGAATCTCCAATTCCATACAGAATATTGACGGACCGTTGACGGACCTTAAATATTTTATAGGTACCGAATTGGAGACTCACTGATACTGAACTGTGACTTCACTGATGTGTAATAAGGCTCTAAAGGCCTATTCTAATGGCCGATAAACTAGTTTTAATGTTGTTATAATGAATTATATTTCTTCTTCCCCTATGGGTCATACGTATAAAAGATAGGATTTTTATACTAGCATAAACAGAAAGAGTTTGTAGAAAAAAGGCCCACATCTGATCCATCGATTTTAAACAATCAACTCGCAAGAAAATTACAATACTTACAAACAATTTTTTTTTCTCTATCTACGATTTACTGCTGCAAGTTTTGCAGAATGTCCACAAGTTCCTCGAATTCCGTTTGTTTTCGAACTTTGAAGTTTTCTATTTTATTTTTGGGAGCTCAAGTCGCTCTTTCTTTGCTTTTCTTTTATTGTAGAAAGAACTTATTCTTTGAAGTAGGTTGACATGCCACCGGAAATAATTACATTACTCTTATTATTTTTAACCCCCGACACAAAAAGAGAGGGGTGTTATATGTTTAACGTGTGTATCTGTGTATCTGTGTATCTATCTGTAGAATCGTAGCTCCCAAACGGAAGAATCGATTTTCGTTTAGTTTTTTTTTTGTGTCATAGATAATTTTATCCCGAGTGTTCTTAGCCATGTTTCATGAAAATCTGTTCAGCCAAAAAAGTCGGCGGGTTTTTAAAATTTTTACTTTTGTCTTGTTAATCATGCTATAGAAGATTTGTAGTACCTACCTAGCTAAAATAGTTTAGTTAAACAATTTTTAAGACATTGCTACGACTGTTTCCAAATTTAAACAAATTTTATCTTTGCGATTTATTATGTTTGTTGGAAGGCGTTGCGGATGCAGTAGATCTTTACGAAAGTACTTCCTCATTACGTTTTGATTCTAATTAAGATAACCGTGCTCTTGATGGCCCGTGTCATAACTCAAAATTAAACGATTTTATCTAAAACCGTTCGTTTTTAACCTACATTTAGCAATTTAAGGTGTTTACTTCTATTATTCTGTGTAATTATTTGTGTAGTTATGAATCTATGGTTCTGTACGGTACGGTTATGAATCTTAAAATTGGACACTAGTAGATATTTCCATATCTACTAGTGATTTATTTGATTACGAAGCCCTCGCGCTTGCTAATAAATGAAATTTTAAATGGTAGGTAATATTACATGTATGCTATTTAAAATTTTCTACTTTCTTTTTCTTTTCAAAAACAAGAATTTGGGATGTGCTGATGCCGATTCCATCAACAAAATAAAAAGCTAGTAGGTATGGAATTCAAATAGCAACCTCTCATACAAAAATGGTTATCTATTAGTCATTTAATAAGCGAAAATACTGGTGATATGGATTCTCACTATTCCGAAGCAAATTAAAAATGTAGACTAGTTTTTATGGAAGTGACATTTTTTGAGCGAAATTTTAATAATAATAATACATTTATTTCAGGCTATAGAAAAGTTACAGAGTTTATTTAACTTATTCTACGATTTCTACGGTCCATAGTAAACCTTTAAACTAATATTTTAATTTGACGACCTCTGTGGCGCGGTGGGCGAAGGTCTGCCTGCGACGCAGGAGGTTGCGGGTTCGATTCCCGCCTCGGGACAAATATTTGTACGATCTGCAGATATTTGTTCAGGGTGTTCTGGTCGTTTTCTATGTATAATAAAAATATCTATCTATGTATTCGTATATTATTATGTATATCAGTTATCTAGTACCCATAACACAAGCTCTGCTTACCTTGGGGCTAGATAATGCTGTGTGAATTGTCCAGCATTATTTATTTTATTTATTTATTATTTTTATTTAATATGCATAAAATAAAAACTTAATAATAACACGTAATTTAGACGGGGCGGCGGCGTGTAGATGACGCAATCAGGGTGTCAGCTGACGACGGTGCACGGCGGTGTCCCCTTGCAGACGACCAGTGAACCTTCGAAACTTGACATCCTTTGGCCAAAACTCTGTGCGTTGGAACTGTCACCATAAATTAATTGAAGTTCACATTATGGCGAGAGTCCAGCTTCTCGACGCGCATCGAGAGTCCCGTCTTCATTTTCAGGTACAGTGGTTCTATCTCATGAAGTCCGTTATCTTACCTCACTACGAACAACTTTACGCTTAGTTGTCATGCTGACGGTACTCGCTACCAAAAGCTGACATGAATACAATGAGCACTAGTGACCCGGACCGCGTCTCGGGCGAGACTGATTGCTTCTGAGCTTACGCTCACTAAAACAATGTGTACATGCATTCACCATGACATACATAGCCAAACGGACTTCGTGAGATAGAACAAAGGAACTCCTCCACAGCCTTGGTCTCCACAATGTAGTTATTTTAAACATGTGATTTTTTCTAATTGACCTATCATAAGTATGGTAATGACATCTACAGAAATAAAGAATTTTTTAAATTGTTTTTTTTTTTCAATAAAAAGTAACTAACTTTCGACGTGTGACCCGAGAGCTGGTGAGTATCTGGCACAGCGCATCAGCATTGCTATATAGCGTGGCAATGCAGCCAGCGTCTTGGGGACGCTTCCGACTGGTATTGATAATGGATCAGTTGAGCTACCTGTAGATTGTTTGCAATAGTCTGCAGTTAGCTCAATTGTTTCAATTGTAAATAGTAGTATAATTTTCTTTGTGGAAGCTATTGCCATTTAAAAAAAACTTACTTCCCGTGTTCACATTCACTGCGCATCCCTTCAAAACCATGCAACAATGGCTGAAAGAGCTGTTAATACCGTATTCTGTTAATCACAGCCACAGAAATCTGAATAACAAGGCACTAGAAATCGTAAGCGCGCGTGACCTTGTCGCCGCTCAGGTGACTCTCACGCCACCAGTGCGTTCGTTGCTGTTCAGTTGCTCTCGAAACGTGCGTGTGTAAAAATGGTGTGTTGCAGCATTTCCCATTGCGGAAATTCTTCCACAAGTTGTAATTATATTAATAAAGGAATAACTTTTCATCGGTAAGGATTGTTTTTTCTAAATAATGCCGTTTTTCCTTAAAATTATAGAATCTTTAAAAGTAATACGAACGTCACAGTCGACCGTTCTTATTATCACGTTTAACTATACATTGCCTCTTATTTTTGTCAACATCGGGCAGGTACCTCATTACAAAAAGCAATGTACTGCACAGTGAACGATAACGTTGCGCGCTCGATTTCCTATCGTGGTACGGCCGCAGAACTCGGTCGCGAGCTAGTGTTGTGACACGGTAATATTACAAATCACAACCAAGGTAATTAATATTACCTTGGTTGTGATTTGTAAAACAACTTTGCATAATTTAACATAGTATTTTAGGAATACGATGTTATATTAAAATTGTTTATTTATGATTTATTATCATAATAACTAATCATAATAACTAACTATCTATAAAGCTCGATTACCACTGACTGACTGACTGACATAATTGTTCTCCTTGATGGTGGAGGGGGAGGTATGTTTTTTTTGCAGAATCATGTAGGGGGTGTCCGGGGGACCTAGGAAAAATTCCGACTTTTTGAGATTTGCCCCCCGGAACCACCGCCCCCCAGGGGGGCGCCAAGCAGAGTCACACTGATGAAAAATTTTTAGGGGGTTGTATAGAAAGGGTCATATGATTTCGATTCCAAAAAAAATTTTACCCCCCCGTTCCTCCCAAGACCCCCCTTTTTGAGAGTGCTACCGGATGCCTTACATTGCAAACGCTGGCTGAACCCTACGAGATAGATCAGAATAATGTACTACAGTATTCTACAACTTAAAAAGGTCTACAAAAAAAGTCTACAATAGTATATGTCTATCTCTTAGGGATAACCCACAATAACCATTTTTTATCCTTTACTTTTTACGAGAAATAATGGCTTATTTACGAGGCGATTTTAAGCAGTACAGCATTAATCCTTATCCAATTAAGTAACTTAGATACATTGTGCATTTAATATAGATTAATATTGCCCTTTACAGCATGTAATTTGAATGAATATTTTCGAAGATATTACAGATTTAAAATGACAGGGACATAGCGATTGCGGTATCGGCCGGAGTACCAATTCTGCAGTAGGTATATTTAGTATAAGCATTGCACCCGTGCGAAGCCGGGGCGGGTCGCTAGTTAATAATAAATGAATATTGAAGTACAAACTATATTTTTATTTTATTAGTACAATGCCCTAGTCATAGAATAACAGTACGATAGGTACGTGACCTGATATTTCGTGCCCAGCACTAGGGTAGATTACATTAAAATGACGTCATAACGACAACAAATGCAAACTTGTCACTAATGTGTGAGTAAGCGAACGTATGCAACTACGCATAAGGCATAATTTGGTTTGCACTGCATTTTTGGATGGGCGTAGCCGTAATTCCGTAGTTATTGTCTGTGTATGTAGTGGTAAGGTAGTAGAGGGGGCGAGCCGGCGACACGCATTCCCGATAGATCGGATGGTACTCAGCATTTCTAGTGCCTTGTTATTAAGATTTCTGTGATCACAGCACTTGACATGCAAATCAGTAGACATGGTTTAATTAGTCTGATTGCAGCTTTGTATGGTTATTGTGGATAACTCGTGCTTGGCATATTATTGTCTTTTATTTGCTGATCCAGTTAGGTTCTCAATATTAAAAACAAGATCCGTTAAGTGCGAGTGTAACTCGCGCGCCGAGGGTTTCGAACGTTTGTTAATTATAAAAATATGTACCTACTAAAGGTACCGAAGAGATATCTCTATTTGATGAATACCTAAAAATAGTAGGTACCAAACTACATTTTATATGGATCGCTATGCATAGGTACTTCGGAGATTAGGTAAACTTTTTGTCTTTTTTCAAAATATTTCAAAAAGTATGAAACCTAGAGGAATTCCAAAAACTGTTTTGAAATGTACAAACCGATACCAGTTATTGGATACCCCACTCAGTGAGGTAGGTACCCCTTTTGAAAATTATGCCAACCTTATTGACCATTTTTCAAAAAATGTTAGTTTTACAAACTTCTCTATATTTTTCCTGTAAGATGTCTCGTCTCTGTCTGATCCTGTGATCTGTGAATGTCCTTCTGCGACGCAGTAGGTTGCGGGTTCGATTCCCGCCAAATTTAGGACAAATGTTTGTACGATCAGCAAATATTTGTTCATGGTGTCTATGTACAGTATGTTTAAAAATATCTATATATATGCTCATTATTCACAAATAAAATTACAAAAATAATGGAAATAAATTAAAACTACTATTTACAATTGAAACAATTGAAATTTAATCTGTTATAACAATCTACAGGTAGCTCACAGCTCACAGCACGTCCACGCACAGGCCCACGGCCACGGCCCCGCCCACGGCCACGTCCACGGCCCGCCCACGGCCACGTCCACGGCCCGCCCACGGCCACGTCCACGACCCCGCCCACGGCCACGTCCACGATCACTAATAATAGTAGGTAAGTATAAATAATGGCGAGCGAAGCGAGCCTCATCCTGTCAGAATAGTTTTTTCCACTACGTCACTGTGAATATCATAATTAAATTACTACACGAGCAAGCAAAATCCCACTTTATGATACTTATTATCAATAACGATCGCACACGGTTCCTAGTTTCAGTTGAAAGTTCCAGTACAGCCACGCACATTTGCACGTGTTTTTGCAGAATTTATACCGTATTTCGAAAGGCGTAAAGGCGTTCTGTGTTTTGCATAAAGTGTTAATTACATTTGCCTGACTTAAACCTCAAACCACAGACACCTGCTCAAAGCCTGACACCCTTAGTTTCATGAGCGATTGTTACATGAGATTTTGTAACATGTCTGGTGGGCTTTAGTCGAGGGAATTTCGGTTTGTGTCATTCTTCAAAGTTTAAGGCAAGTGTTTTCGTTACAAATATAGGTAGCTACTAATTACCAAGCCCTTACTTAGTTAACCTACTATTGCAACCTAGATCATCATCTACTTTTTCTAATTACCTAGAGAAAAATGAAATCTCGGGTACCAACCTTAAAATGACACAAATATTTTAATTTATTTTCTAACGTTATTTCATTCAGTTCTTCAGTTTTATTTCAACGTAAATACGGACAGAATAAAACCATTTCCGATTCCAACAAATTAAACAGTTTCCTAGCAGCTTCCAATTTCGCAGAAAATTGAGTTAAAACATTTAATTCCCAGTCGAAATGCGATTAAAACTAGCAATGTTGAACTCAATGTTCAAACAGCAGTTAACGTATTGAAAACTGTCCCAAACGCTTTACAAGTTTTGGCAGTCGAAGCTGACCAGTCTGAAAATCGTTGTAAAAGTGCTACCAGTGTAACATGTGTAAGTCCTAATAAATACACAATGGTGGACAATTCACACAGTACCTACTATCTAGCCCCGAGCTAAGCATAAATAGTATTCAATACAGTAAAAAATCGTTAAAAACCAAATATCTTAAACACAGACTTTTTGATCCAGTGAAGAGTCTATAAAAGCTGTTACCGGATAAAGATCACTCACTAGTGCTTCAAACAGGCGCTCCTCGTTCCCAAGTTATTTACAAGACAAATGTGGGAATTCTGACCTCAAACTAGTTTCCCTAACAAAGGGAGCCGATAAATCCTCAAGTAATTCCTCCGATAGTGGCAATACATAAGAAGCGGGTGTGTCGATGGCTCTCTACGGATTTATGTCAAATTACCTACCCATGGCACCGTAGCCCATTGACCTCGTTTGTTTAGGAAGGGGCAAGTTACACCCTGAAGCGATATTGTTTGATCTCAGGTCCTTTACCTAATGTGAATGTGTACCTTTACCCTAACCAATGGCTTTCTGTTTTTTCAATTAGGATTATAGCAAATTCTTAATCGACCCATCTAAATTAGTGTGACGTATTGTACGTATGCGCTTCAATAATAAATTTTGTGTCGGTAAAATCTTTTGTGTAGCACATTAAACGACTTCCAAAACAGAAGCATAGTCTTAATTCGACTGTTTTCTTTATAGCCATAAGTACCAGCATTAAGCCTCTCCCTTTTTCTTTTGATAAAAGGTTTTTACTTATCTACAAGTAGGTAGTTTTCTTTACGTCTTCAACCCAAATAAAACTTATATTTAAGACCCAATGCCCAATACTGGATTCGTTTTTTCATTTATTACAACGAAAGGACGATGATTTATGTAATTCCTAGATTTTATTGCTCTTAGGGAGAAACCTTAGAGTCATAATGGACAAGCTGGTGGTAAACCAGGGACAAGCGTATACCTAAATTTATCGACCATTTGAGGCGCTACTCTGACTGACACTAGCGGCGCCACCAATTTACTCTTTGCCTTAACTAACTTGAACAAATTCTACAGCACATTTCTCAGTTCTTTCTGTTTGATTTTCGTCACTGGAATTTCTATTGCGTTATGATTATGACTTTGAATCATCAATGTCGTTCCTCGTCATGTTGTAATTTGTTTTGTGAGTAAATTTATTTGTATTCCTTTTAAATATTTGATCAGCTGGAAAAGTCAGCTTGAAAACCACTTGGACAGCATTTTAAGTTTTGATCGGCTGTAAAATAAAAACCACCAGCAACAGTGGTCGGCAATTAAATTGTTTTTGATCAGAAAATAAATAGTCGTCTGATCGGCAAAATTCAAATTTTGATTAGAAGAATTAGTTATATGATATATATAAAAATAATTATTTTTATCAGCCAAAAAGTAATTTTTTGAGCAGCAAAATTATGCAAAATCAATGGGGTTGCGTTTTAAATGCATGGTCAACCAAAAATCTTTAATTTATTGAAAAGTAGCAAGAGTCGGTTAAAGAAGGAGGGTTTTGTTAGTCGAGTCGATACATAGGCACGTAGGAGGTAGGTAGGTACCTATTTCTACCTTACCTGGCGTTGTTGTTTTTGTAAGTAGGTATCAAGGAGCTGAAGGACCCTTGCTCGTTGTTGTGTTGGTCATGTGTGTCCGTGTTTGTAACACCGGCAATTGACATACAAACGCATGTACGAAAATGATGTAGGTAGGTACTACCTGACTATGATGTAAATAGATCGTACAAACATTTTTGTTTCCAGGTGGGAATCAAACCCCTGCGTCGCAGGTGGACCTTCGCCCGTCTCGCCACAGAAGTCGTCAAATATACCTACCTATTTTATTTTATTTATTTCTTTTTATATTTATCGGATTGCAAATATTTAACTATATGAGTACACTAACAGCCTACATAGCCTACAATGATTTTTAAATTCTACGTTTGTTTCTGTTCACTAACTTATTATATACGACCTGTGAGAGAATTAAGTATGTATAATATCAGAACTTTATCATCAAAAATTTTGAGCCAAGAGGTCCGGCCGGCCGGCGGCGTGACGGCAGCTCGAGCAGTAGGAGGGTGCTTTGAGCGAGCCGCTTCTTTCAGCGAGCAGAGTCGTTAGGAACATTATCTCTACCGGTATGACCTACGTATGTGCCGACAGATATTTCCCTGTCAAAAATCCTAGAACCCAAGTGCAGCGCCACCGCGGTCAAGTTGCAAATCTAGACCATCCAGTGACCCATACAAACACACCAATAAATTAAATGTCATGAAAATCAGTCCAGCCGTTAAAGAGGAGCTCAGTGACATACACATGTAGATAGGTAGGTATAGAAGAATATTATAGGTATAAAAAATCCGAATCACGATTGTATATTTTTTTCATTCATTAATTCCTGCAATATCATTTTAAAGGAATGCCAAAATTTCATTAAATCCGAATCTCGATTTGCTGCTGCTTGACTACTATATTGCTGGACAAATATTTAATTCATTGTGACACAAATTGTGCTCAATGTTACACATTATACTTGGTGGCCAATTTAGTCATTTTTGCCGACCACTAGATGCGGCTCCATTTATTTTTTCTGCTTGCAAAATTCATTTTTCTACTGACCAAAACCTCTTTAATCTGTTGACCGTTTAAATGATACCCGTTTGTTTTTCTCACTCAGAGTGTCGTGGATCACGAACTGTTTCTTTGCGATTATTTCCTGGGCTGTCCAAAGGGCTCCAGTTTCTTTATTCAAGTTCTTGTCATTTAGTTTTGGCTAAGCTGTTTTTATATTTTTTCAGTTATGGAAGTTCTTCTGGTTGTAATTTAAAAAGAAAATAAGAATATTTCCTTTTGAACATTATCGGAGCTAATATTGTCTCAACGTTTATTACGCCCGTACGCACTCGCATTATGAAAACGTTTCCATATTCGAAATAAAACAACGCCTAAAGGTAGGAGCTAGCAATTTGCTATAAATCTTGCGGAGGGAAAACGTTCAGGCGTTTTTACTTGCTATTGTTATTTTCACAGTGTATGGACTTCATGAACTGGAACATCTGAGTCACTTACGTTGGCAACGAAAACATTTTTTATCTTATCTTCCTAGTTTGCCCGATTTTTTTACGTTACTTTAAATACTGATTTGCGGATTTTATTATCTAGCTTACATAAGTTACTCATGTGATACTCGTATTTGTTAATCCTCAAAATGTGTACATCATTTCTTTATCCATCTCGTATTATATAGAGTATGTAACTAGGTAATGTCAGTTTAATTTTAGATTTGTCATTTTGTACTTATTTCTGAATCTTTTATCGCCTCATTTATGGTAGTTTCAACTTAGCTGTTTTATTCAGACTGTGCATGTTTCGTAAGGATATTCGAGATACTGCGGGGTTATCTAATTTTCTTTTTTGTGTAGTATGTAAATTAGGCTTAAGTAAGGAATTGGGTAATAAAGTGGGTTGATACAATTTGGTTCATGGTTTATTTCCTAGGCTCTCTTGGTTTGATGAAACTTATATAGGTAAAGGTTTTCAGTCGGGTGTTATAAATGATTAACTGTGCCTACTAGGATTTTAATAACCCTAAAAATCTCTCACCTTACCATTCTATTTTGGGCCACGTAGGTATAATGTATTATCGTAAAAATACCTAACAAACAACACGCCCGATATATTGTTGCCATGACTTGCACTATTTTGTTATCGTTGCCATGAGTGTTTTCGTTAATGTTACGAAATCGGCTAAATTTAAAATAACATATTCGCATCTGTTTTACCTACTCGCTTTACATTCACATGTGCGTCATCTGCTTCAAATGTGATGAATTTAAGTATTCCAATAAGGACTTAAAAATACGTAAGTATCTTTATTGTGCACACAGAAAAAACATGGTAGGTACCTTCCTAATAGTAGAGTATTAACGACCAAAGTACAATAGGCGGCTATAATGCCGAAATTATTTTCGATGTTATCGTTAGACACGGTGATTTTATTGTCTGCGAACGTTCCAGCTTGCTAAAATGTTGCCATCATAAATATATTAGCAGATAATTTGGGAACGGTGTTCCTACCACAAACAGCTGGGCCAGGCATAAAACCACAAACCTCCAATGCCTTAGCGCATTCAAGAAGAGTGAACAAGTCGAATTATTTGATACGGTAGAATAAAATGGTCAACTTCTGTATGCCAATTAATGGTGATGACGTCAGAATTACGAAATGCTTTGGTGGTGATAATTAAATTAAGGGCAAGAAGAATAACACTGGCATATCTCTGAAAAAGTATCGAGAATTTGTTCAAACGGAAGCCTGAAACACTATCCGTGTGGGGTGAGACAGGGCTACTTACTGACACCTTTAACTGTACTGTGTTTTAGTTAGATATCAGGTTGTGTGATTCCGATGCAGTGGGCATCGGAATCGGAGCGTACGCAACGTACGCAGCGTCGGTATTGACAATCTGCCGATAGGGTGCGTACGCTGCTTTTAGATTTTACACTAGGTATGTATAAGTAATTTCAAAGCGCGCGAGTTTTCCGATGGCGGCAGAAATTTCGGTCTCTTGGATTGGTATCTGTAAATGCTGATCCAGTGGTCGCTGTACCATAAAAATCAATACAAAGCAACAAATCCTTACGCAGCGTCCGCTCTGATTCCGCTCCGGTGGACGTCCAGCTTAACAGTATGTTGGGTGTTTGTTATTATTTTTTACCACATCCACAATGAGTAGAGCATTATTATCACATCACGCCAACACTTACCCCACGGGTTTGTATGTCAAAGGGACAGCATTATAATCTGCTTTGTTTAAATGCTCTGTTAATCTTAATTAAATTTGAATTAGGACTTCGAGGGTGGTAAAGTTAGGCATTTCGTTTGTCACCACATGATTTGTGTCGAGCAATTTGCGAGTGGCCGACCCTCCTATAACAGTTTGGAGGTTTTGAGAATTATGAACCTAGCTAAGTGACACGAATTATATGGGAAGGCATGAGATTTTGACACCATTCAGGCAATAATTTTAAGCAAACCTAACTGGTTTGGTTATCAGACTTCGCCTAGATCTCAGTACTCATGGGATACCCGTGTGGTAAAAAAGTCGAATTACTTTAAATTCTACATTTTTTCTTTGGTTGCTTGAACGTGAAAATACGATTGCGAAAAATATTATGAAAAAAATTGGTTGTCTGTAAAGTCGGTTTACTGACGATAGTTGAACGTGACAACGGCTTAAGAAAATATTGATGGAATGGTAGCATTTGATACTCGATCAAAACATGTAAATGTACTATAGTATAGCAGCTGTCCACGCAGACGCATGGCTCACTCAAGTAGGAGAGAGACGGATGTCGAGCGCTCTCGCTTGCACTTCAAGCCTTACATGGAACGCCTCAGAGCGAGGTAACGCCGCATGACGTCAGAGCGAGGTAACGCCGCATGACGTCATGTTTTTTCGTGCGTGCAGCCGGCTCTATCGAATTATAAGACGTTGTCACGTCAAAAAAATGCACTGCATGAAATGAGAAGTGCACTGTTTTGCACATAATGTGGTAAAAATCTCGGAATCCTGGAGTCTATTGAAATGATATATGTTTTGAATCGTAAGTTTCTACTAATTATTTGGTTTCTTGAAACAGTTTCTTCATAAGTTGTGTAGTTTTCTTGTAAATAAGCAAAAACTTGATTCTGACGCCGCCATTCCAAAAAACGTATGTCCCGCTCCTATGAAAGCAAAATCCTATCCTTTTCATAAAATGCTCTCTCGATGCGATTATTGATTAGGTAAGAAAGATCTGTTCAACTCTCCGCCGCCAATAATTTCGATGGATATCTTACGCCGTAAAAAACATAACAGCTAAACAACAACAATGATATTGAAATGACACCCTACATCATAAATCTGTGGGTATAACACAAACCGGACAATCCACAGGCACAAAAGATAAAAGTCAAAAGAAACCTATTATCTGAATCTTCCACACATCACCGCCCCGTGCCCCGACAATACATGTTTATAGTCTTTTCACAGAAACGTTTTTGTCGTGTTGCGGTATAAGGGATGTTATCGATAACATCGCGACATCACTTTTCACACCGATAAATCTTTTATTTAGCGTCTTTTTTCTAATCCTCTCAGCCATTGCTGGGTCCCTTACCTTTTTCATCAGGCTTTAGCGAAAACAACGCAATGTAAAGGATGGCTAGCAAAACGATCTGCAAAAGGGCAGCAAAGTATATCCTTAGTGCAGGCGATGTAGACAGTGTGTGATAGGTAAGCTTAGGGTGCATATTTGATCGTTTTGATGAAAGTGATTTTGCCCCCAAGCGTCCAAAGCCTTGTATCTATCAGTGTTGTTTTCCTCAGCTTAATAAGAAATTGATTTTACTCAAACAGTGTGGGGCTCGCGAGGGGTAGTTTTTCGAATTGAAATTCTGCGTGATTGACATACAAATTGTTTAATGTTTGTTGATAAATCCTTGACTTTGATGTTTTTTGTTTTAAACCGACTTCTAAAAAGGAGGTGGTTCTATGTTCAGCTGTATGTATGTTTTTTATGTATGTATGTAAATTTCTCCGTCATTTATGTTGCATGATTCTTTTCCAGTTGTATAGAAAGATGGTCCCGAGGTGATCTCTAAAAATAATTCTCGAATTAGTATTTATACCGAAACTTAAAAAACATTTAACTAAGGGATTCGAAGTGAGTTTTCAGTTTTTTCAAACAATTAAATTTTTTTTCACTGTGTTTATTTCTCCCTTTTATAATGATGATAAGCATAAAATTGAAAAC
The DNA here is from genome assembly GCA_963564075.1 of Eupithecia subfuscata. Classification (NCBI taxonomy): domain Eukaryota; kingdom Metazoa; phylum Arthropoda; class Insecta; order Lepidoptera; family Geometridae; genus Eupithecia; species Eupithecia subfuscata. The sequence continues at coordinate 5,404,997 of OY751105.1, forward strand.
TAATTTAATCTAGCAAGCAAATAATCTAATCTATGTTATCGTATAACGCTCAAACCACCGCCTCACCTGTTATTTTTAAAATGGCGATACAATTTTTTTTAAATACCAATAAATTATTCGCTTCTCCATAACAATGGTATCGTTTCAGAAAGGCGCATTTTACCTTTGATAAAACAAATTCTTCGTACAGAGTCTGACTAGATTTTTTACTCCATGAAGAAACTACAGATAGAGTCAGTTGTGTCAAAAGTGTCAAGGTTGAAACCATTCCCATCAATCTCTCAGTGCAAATAGCAACGAACGCACTATTTATAGTTTCTTTCATCTATGGACGATTCTGCGACCGATACGATTGCCATAGTAAAGCGATTACTTGGCAGAATTCGGCCCCTTATGATTTGAACCTGGGACCGTATTATCAGCGATTGAACAGCACCTCTTACCTCGAGCTATAATCTTACATCTACAACCTTTAAATAGCTACTTACCTAGTTAATAGACGTCGTGTCGATGCTTGTCTTTTGGTGTAACACCCTTCATTATCTTTGCCTATTAATAACATAGCTAAGAGCCATTGTGGCCCAATTGAACCTACACTCTAGGGGTCAAAAGGTGAGGTCGAAACCCGAATCTGTCCATTTCTGTCCATAGTGCTAATGTAATTAGACCGTTCATACATTATTCACAGGTGGGACGGGTCACCGTTTTACTTAGAAAAGGTACTAGGTACTTAGGTTACAACGAATGTAAAGGATCTTGGTTTCTTTGGTAAGGACTGGTCGTATTTTTAGCGATACCTACCAGTTAAATGCCAAGCTAACCTACTAGTTGAACTTATTACCTATCAAGTTTTGAAAATTTAAGTTCTAATCTCTACTTCCATATTTTAAAATAGTTCGGTGTTAAGGTCTTACTAAATACATATATACCAATGTATAACGTGTGGTGGCTTAGAATTTGCACCACCTCTGAACTGATTATCGCATTACCCCTAATGATAAGAGAAAATAAGGCCCAGACTCTACCTAAGCGGAGATGAGGGGAGACGTTTTTCAGCTAGGGTGTCTCTATCGAAGCTGTGCGAAGACTGGCTAGAATGGAGCGGAGATGTATGCTAGCTAAAGTGGAGATGTGTACTGGATAGTTTGTTGAGATGAATGCACTAGCGGCGCCGTTCACTGCACGCCGCTCACATCTCTTCTCGTCACCGCTGCGTGACGTCGCCACCTTGCGAGGCACAGCTTACACCTCCGGAGCTATGTCCCACCGTCCGACTTCCCCAAATGGTCCTTCGAACCACCGGATTATTTTTGCAGAACTTCAATAAGTTTCCATACGCCGCTCTATATCCGCTCCGCTTCGATCTTTTTTGTTTCTTCGCATACAAATAAATGATACACTACTGATCCTGGAATCAAACATAAGCGACTTTTTATCCCATAAATCAGTTTCCATGGGATAGAAATAACCTCAAAACGTTTCCATAGAAACAACTCGTGCGAAGCCGCGGGCAGAAGCTAGTTATTAATAAAGTAAAAGCATAACAACGAAATTTAGTATAACAATGCAATGATGCTTGATGATGTGCTGTTGTCTATATCGACGATTGACTATTATACTAATTTATTCACAGTTTTCTGAAACAAGTCTCAAATTCTCAATCGCTCGATGTCACACCCCTCATTGCAAAGGAGATGACAGCAACCCTTGTTATTTACCGGCTCATTCTCGCTGCCCAAGAAAGCGGTTTATTGCAGCGGGTGCTTACATTACTTCATCTAGCTGGTTACAGTAAATCTTTTATTACACTATTACTTATGCATTCAGTCTCTACCTTAAAAAAAACAACTTTTAAAGAAGTTCCTTAGTTCAGACTCTACTTGTTATCTTTTGTTATGCTATGGCTAACGCTACGCAACGCCTCAATCGTCGATTTTTTCGACAGATTTTCTCTGTAACTTGTCAAACAATACAGTACAAAGACAAATAACGCGACTTGAGACGTGCTTAAATTTGAGTTAAAACACAACTCAAATTTAAGCACATCGCCTACTTGGTTGGGGGTTAGGAAATGTATGAAAGAATAAACACTTTATGGTACTTGAAATAATATTTTTTTCAATCTAAATCGGATTCTCTACTTCTCTACTATTTAGAAGTGCACTGGTCTATTCAGAAAAAATATTAGAATAAAAAATATTTGACGGAAATGTTATTAAATATGTTTCTTGCTAATATTTTACGATGGATTTCCGCAAAGTAACGCCTGAATTTATTAATTATCTACACTCTATCTACCTACCTACATTTTTCAATAACAAAAAAAAAATATTCATCGAACAAAGTTGGCATTTCACGATTTTAAATAATTATATTTGTTCTAGCACAACCAAGCGCAAGTAACAATCTTGATTGTTTTACGCACACCAAAATATTGCCAGGCAAGCATGAATATAGCTCATCAACAGCGTACATAAATGCGTAGATCTACTCTACACCTCACGCATTAAAGCTCTTTTTTGAAGACTCAACCGAAACATTGCGCAATATCAACAACACTGATAATCTTACCGAGGTTGCTTTATAAAAGCAGTAAGAGTCTGAATTTAGTCACATACTGTTGTGGGACGTTATCGGCGCTTATACCTTGATAAAATTGATAAAAGTGACAAAATGTCAAAGAAATTAACATATTTTGAGCTGAATGGTTTAGCAGAGGCAATTCGGTACATCCTACACTACAGCGGTCAGAAATTCGAAGATGTAAGGCATGACCTAAAGACTTGGCCAATAAAAGAAATTAAAGATAGTAAGTAGATGTAGATACATTTTAATCTTTATATTTTAGACTTTCAGTGGTTATTGAAACAAGCCATTTATTGTTTATGATTTCAGACCTACCTTTTGGTAAGCTACCACTCCTGGAAGACGGAGAGGGTAGGAAGCTGCATCAGTCCCTCGCCATTGCCCGATACGTAGCGGCAAACACCGATCTACTCCCATCAGACCCTTGGGAACAGGCTCTGTTAGATGCTGCTGTACTAACCGTTTACGATCTGGACAAGCGTAAGTTTTTAATCTTGTCTAAAATCAAGAGAAGCCGGCAGAACTGATCCAGCGGTCTAAATTACCAATCAATGTGACTCGTATGCACTAGACCGAAAGGAATGGCGCTTTAGAAAAAATACCTATTTACGCCATGCCTAGCAGTGGATTTAAGCTTTCTTGCCTTTTACATTTTCGTATAAATTTTACCATTAGTACATAACTATTTGTTGGAAATCAGCCGAAAGCTTTCGTGCGTGAACGAAAAGGTTATTTGGGATTTATTTTATGTAGGTACCTCTATTATTCTAATACGTATCTACTTATAATTAAATCATCTATCTTGAAAATTCTTTTGTTTCAGATTTTGTAGACTATGAAGATGCCAGTGACCCCGTTAAGAAGGCTGAATTTAAAAAGAAACTTTATGAAGAGCATTTAGTTTTCTATTTTTCAAGATTTGAGAAGCAGATATCAGAGAACAACGGGCATTTTGGGAAGCAAGTCAGTTGACAGTTTTGTCTTCTTTTAAAACCTTTAGTTTCATGTTATAATGCCATTCAAAGGATTTGGGTTTTGATTTATTTTTTATTTCGTTACATTTCAGTTGAGCTGGGCTGACTTCGTCTTCGTCGGTATAATTGAGTGTATGAACTTGTTCCTCAATGACAATATTGAGAAGAGCTATCCTAAAATCTCAGCGCTAGTACAGGAAATCCAGAACTTGCCAGGAGTTAAAGATTACATCCGGAACAGGAAACCGTATGACCTTAGCTTCAGGGATCTCTGAGATTTGAACAGAGTTTCAAACTATCAATAGTAAAAATTATAGTATAACCTACTTTAACCTAGTATAGTAAAAAGTGTGATCGTGTCATATTTTGCATCTGTACTTTAAATTGTTCTTTCATTTAATTTAACCTAATTGTAAAGTTATAGATACCTAATGTTTCGATTAAGATTATTTAAAATATGAAATGGGTTTCTACAGGTTAACAGAGTACTTATAACTAATTTGAGGTTATCTCTCAATATTTAAATTAAATTTACCTTTATTTATGACTAGGTACTATACCTTAAAACTTTTGTGCTGAAAATGCATAGACTCATCGCTCTAACTAAGTAAAATTTGAGTTTAGACGCAAAGGTTACTCTGTCTTTTTACATAAAATAAATGCTATTTACATAAAATATTATTTTGAGCAAATTTTCTGTATCCAAGTTGTCACAGTTCAAGAAAAATAATTGTAACCTCTTTTTCTATTCTAAATTGTATCATGTCAAATAATAGTTTTGTTAATTTTATAATATAGAATGTTATTAGGAAGGAGGGGTGCGTGTAAAACTAGGTCTGCATAATAATGCAAATCTAATTTTACACGTATGATATTTTTAATTTTCCGTGTATTAAAGAGAGTCATTTAAATTTTTTCCCGTAGTCTAAGAATGGTTTGCTGAACAAAAAATTTCCTATCAGTGAGAACCTGACATTCCGTATAGAGTTGATATGTAGGGAATTTATAAATAAAATGTATGTTTTCGATTATGACCTACGGCATACTATTTTGGGGAAAAGCAGCCGATGCAAACAGAGTTTTTGTGTTACAGAAGCGCGCAATACGTTATTTACTAGGCTTAAGGTTTTTGGAATCTTGTAGGTGCAAATTTAGAGAAGTAGGGAAGTAGGCGTCGTCTTGACGATGATGTTTGGAGAGTATATCTACCAAATCTACAAAAGGTACGCGATAAATACCCGATATAATCATTAACTATGTTAACAAATCGCGAAAGTTTAAAAAGTTTTATATCTACCAAAATTTGATTTATGCCAAAAACAATTTACACAATTTTAAATATGTTAAGGAGGGACATGATTACAATACAAGACAGCTTAGTAGTCCCGAAAACAAGATTAACTAAAATCGCCAAAAGTTTTGTTTGTAATTCCATAAAGCTGTACAATATATAATAATGTTACATCAATGTCAGATCTAAAATTTAAATTATATGTATATTTAAAATCGATTAATTAATAAGAGTTATTATAGACTATGATATAACGACCTCTGTGGCGCAGCGGGCGAAGCTCCGCCTGCGACGCAGGAGGTTGCGGGTTCGATTCCCGCCTCGGGACAAATGTTTGTACGATCTGCAGACATTTGTTCAGGGGGTCTGGATGTTTTTCTATGTATAATAAAAAATATCTATCTATGTAGTCTATTGTATTATGTATATCAGTTATCTAGTACCCATAACACAAGCTCTGCTTAGCTTGGGGCTAGATAATGCTGTGTGAATTGTCCAGCATTATTTATTTATTTATTTATTTATTTACTAGCTAGATGAAGCTTTTGCTGACAAAAATGCTTTCTTAATTAATGATTGACACTTAATCTGATATTCCCTTATTATGATTTGATTTTAATTTATTATTACTCTTTACATTTATGACAATGCTTTTGCAGCTACCCCCTAAATTATTGTTATTATTTTATGATCGAATGTTATGTGTTTTTGAAATGTAATTATCCACATAGAATAAGTGTTTCTTGTAAACCCAGGGTATTAATAAATGAATTGAATTGAATTGAATGGGTATGAGTTGGCTACTTTCAGGTCAGCTTTCTGACTCTCAAGAATGAGCATGTGCGTTTTTGAGGACCCACGCCAAGCCGTCACACAGTGCAGAAGTTGAGTGTGACAAAGAGCAAAATAAGTCATCTTCAATTGTTTTTTAGTAGCTACGTGCATAATATTTTTTCAACGTAGTCATAGGATCTTTGTATTTTTTAAAATGGCAATAATGCGACGTATCTTAGATATAATAAATATTAATATGGGGCGCATAAGTTAATCGAGAGTCAAATGTAACGAAATTTTATGGTGTCGCATCTTTCTAACCTAATACAGTCACAGTTATTGCCATGTTTAGATTGCCAAATCGAACCAAATATCACGTTTGATTCGTAGGTACCTAAGTTTTTTTTGCTGACTGACTACTTATCGACTACGAGTTTTTAGCTGGTTGTCTCGGAATTGCCATGTTGATACTATTTTTAGGGTAAAATGACTGGAGCAATACTGATTGCAGCGATTCTACCTACACGTCTTGTTTTATTTGTTTTCAATCTTGATTTCAGAAACACCTTGAAAAACAAACAAAATAGATAATATAATAGTAGTTTAGTCTAATCAAGCATAGAGCAACCGCTCCAAATAATAACCGGTACCTGCTGCGCTACCAAACACTATTTTGTCGTGAGAAGCATGAACATAGCAACAGATTTATCAAACACCACACGCGTAGCGTACGCCGTACGCCTCACGCGATAAAGTTGTTTTTGGACACTCGTCTGTTTCCGGAAAAGATTGCGAAATAGGCAGCAACACTCATAACATAACATGATCTGATCCAGCTCGCATTGCATGCATATAAAGCAGTTACAGACGGAGTTTTGCCGCATACTGTCGTACACGTTATTGGTGCTTACAGTGTGATTTAAAAGTGACAAAATGTCGAAGAAATTATCATATTTTGAGTTGAATGGCTTGGCAGAAGCGGTCCGGTACATGCTATATTACACCGGTCAGAAATTCGAAGATGTAAGGCATGATATGAAGACCTGGCCAATCAAAGAAATTAAAGATAGTGAGTACCTATTGTATTGGATTGTCCAGTAACATTATAAAACAATACCTTTAGTTGTGCATAAAGACGATTCGCGACAAGGTCATTTTATTTTATCGCATATTAGTCAATTCTACTAAATGGTCTTTATCGTATTTAGGTGTTCTTCTCTCAGGTTGGTAACCCCACTATAAATTGATGTTTTTGGGATGCCGAATGGATGGATGATGAAAATATCTTTGTAATAAATTCGTGAATTTAATACCTAGGTTTTCCAGCTTGTTTGCATTTTCACTAGGGGGGCATTAGTTAAATCTCATAGAGATATTGGTCCTGCTATATATTGATATGCTTCTGAGAACCTAGCTAGTTAAAAATTTAAAACAATAAATAGGATTGCAAGTTAACCAAGAAAATAATGTAAATTATCATGATTCTAAAAAAAGAAGCATCCTTAGTTAAAACTTTTTAGCTAACAACACTGTTAACATCAACATCACACTGTAGACTGTGAATACTCCGCGAACATTGCCGCTGGCCTTGAACTCAGTACCACTTGCAAAATATAACTAATCGCGAGATTTTTTTTCTTGATTGGTTTGAGAAACCTCAAGGAAGGGCTTAACATGCGTGCGATTAGAATGGGATGGCACCATTCCGAATTAAAACAAAAGCGGCCGAACATTTACTTTAACAACGCGCAAATTGTATGAGAACAAGACAAGGATCTGTAACAATCTGAACACGCATGGATCACCCTACCAATTAAAAAGTGTAGTAGGATTAATAAACATAATGTGGCTATAGTACCAAAGTCTTCAAAAAGCATAATGATTTCAGAGCTACCATACGGTAAGCTTCCACTCCTGGAAGAAGGAGACGGCAGGGTCCTGCATCAGTCCATCGCCATTGCCAGATACGTAGCGGCGAACACCGAGTTGCTTCCATCTGACCCTTGGGACCAGGCCCTGTTAGATGCTGCTGTGTTGACTGTCTACGATTTTGATAAGCGTAAGTTTTTGAAAATCACGTTCGTCAAAAGACGCGTCGTTTGGCTTTTGGGGACTAACGTTTTTAGTCCCTAGTCCCTACCCACCCGATGGATGGTCCTAAAAAGGTCAAAAGTACACAGAAAACTGCTGGATATGACTCGCACTGGGAACCTACTAGAATAAATGGTGTTTAAAGAAAAGGCCTGTCAAGTCCTACAAGGATGAAATAGGTAACATGTATTAATTTATGATAATTGATCCTATTGTTTCAGATTTCATAGACTGGGCACATGCTACTAACCCCGCTGATAAGGTTGAATTTAAAAAGAAATTTTATGAAGAACATTTAGATTTCTATTTCTCAAGATTTGAGAAGCAGATAGCTGAGAACAATGGACATTTTGGGAAAAGGGTGAGCTTATAGCTTTGCCTTGATTTGTAACCTCCATTTCTTAAATCCAAGACATCCGTCAATGATTCAATATCAAAGTCATCGCTTCCATTTGTCGAATTTTGTTTGTTATGAATCAATTACCGTCGTTTATTTAAAACTATATTTAATTTCAGTTGAGTTGGGCCGACTTTGTCTTCGTCGGTATCATCGAGTGTTGCAATTTGTTCTTCAATGACAATATCGAGAAGAACTACCCTAAGATCTCAGCACTGGTACAGGAAATCCGGAATTTGCCAGGAGTTAAAGATTACATACGCAAAAGGAAACCGTACGACGTTAGCCACTTGAATCTATAAGGGTTGAATTATACTCCGACATGAATACAAAAGGTGTATTTAACTATAGAGTGCAAAGTGAAGTGAAAGAACTGTAAAGTGTGGCCCCGTTAAGCTTTTGATGTTATGTAATTTTGATGAATTGAAATTGGTAATTACATCCTTAATGTAAACTACACACCAAAGTGGGCGGGCCGCCGACGAATTGACAATAAACATTCGGCTTCTTACCTAAATTCACCTAAATGTCGCACCAACTCTCCGAGTTGTATCACCGACGTTGGTGTGTAAACGCCATAAGGCTCTCATTCTATAGGTTATTGGCATCCTTTATTTGTAGAATAATTAATTTAGATTCCGACTGGTATTGATTATGGATCAGTTGAGCTACCTGTAGATTGTTTGCAACCGTCTGCAGTTAGCTCAATTGTTTCAGTTGTTTTTCATTATTTCAATACTAGTTCTAATTTATTTCTATTATTTCATTGTAATTTTCTTTGTGAATAAAGGTATTGATTCTAAGTTAATTTGTATGTAATTTTTTGTCACGTTTCACAAACTAGTATTTTTCTGAGGTATTATTATGTGGGTATACAACCGAATCTATTGTTCATTTCTTCATAATTATTATAGTGACAATTACGTAGGAACCAACCTTTTGTTGTATTTGTTCTTCGTTAAAATTTGAAAAACAAGCACTAATGAGGACATTAGTGCTTCTGAAATTATAATTAAGATTCATTGATTGATTGATAGGATACCAATCCTTATTGTACTTATCGCTGGTTGTTAGATGTATTACATAATACAGGCTTATGTATTTGTTACTTTTTATTAAAATAGGTGTTACAAAATTGAGATAAGAAGTCCCTAGAACTTATAAAATCTAGTACTTGTAGCTAGGACGCTTGCTGATGTAGGTCTTGATGGCCGGAACATTCTGTACCTCCAACATTAGCTGCTGCAGTTGAGGATACTTCGGGAGCCAGCTCTTGTTGAGGGCCTTCTCCATTGACTCCAAGATACCGGCCACGTAGATGTCAGCCCAGCTCAATTTCTGAAAGAGTAGAGATATTTAGATGAGGATGTGGAAAAAGTGACGGGCATACCTAAGCCTACCTAAAAAAAAATCCATACCTACTATTCTCAGTCTGTTACCCTTTTAGGCCTAAACGGCTAACCGGATCTGCAATTCAATTTTGACAATTTGACAAGACGGCAATTGCCTTCGTGTACGTACTTGCCTGCAGTCGGCAGTCTACAGAACCGTCTATTGTAGACCCCTTCGCCGCTCCGCATGCCACACACCCCGTGATAAAGTCCACACTTTGGATAAAGCGTCGTCTAAGTAAGTGCACCAAGGCGATTGCTGTCTTGTAAAATTGAACTACAGACCGGTACCCGCAACCAGTGATAGGTTTAATATTAAATTTATGATCTGAACTCCATCAGTCGACCGCACCAGATTAAAGTACTTAGTGGTTGTAAGCAAGCTATCTAAAATACTTCGTCTTGTCCCAGTTTTAGGCGGATTTCATGGTGTTTCTTTTATTTAAGGGGGTACCTACCCTCAAATTGCTTATTTTCAACTCCGTCGGACCTCCATATCTTCCAAACTACTGAATATTTAACTTTGAAATTTATATATGGGGGTTCAGGACTTATTCTATCGATCATATGTTTCGAAAACACGATTCCATAAAATTTTCTCGATAGAAAAAATCGCAAAGTTACCTCTAATTTTTTACTAAAACCCTAATTTCTCAATAAATACAAATGATACGATCTTGAGATTAAGCATAGTAATTGAGCTAAGTATAAAGAACATTTTATATGTTGCCTTTTTTTCAATTAACTATTCTAATGTTTGTGGGGAGCAAATAACTACTAAAAACTTGATTTTTGGGCTTACGCCGCTTTGCTCTGTCCCGCTCCTGTGAACGCTCAATCCTATGCCTATCCTCTTCACACAATAACGAGGTAGGGTACCGCCTTAATAGGCAATGTTTATTCCACAGATTTGATTCTTATGATTGACTTCACACCGTTCGGTGACATAAAAATACAAGCAGCTATTATTTAAGATTTACGTGGGTTCGATTGCGGCCAGTAGTTTTTCTGGATTCGGTGTAAGCAGCTTTATTTATTTTTAAAAATAAAGGAATGTTTCCTTTCAGTAAAATTTGCTATCATGAACATTTTGGGGCTCTGAAGGGCGGTATCATTAGTTTGTACCACCCTGTATATGGTACCTTAAATGAAAACTATCATTTACAAACCTACAGGTATAGGAACTGGAGACCGAGGTAAAATAATGGTTCCTTACCTTTCCTCCAAAGAGACCACCTCTCTTCTTCAAAATCTCTTCCAGATCAGCGAACCATTTCGGGATGATAATGTCCACCAGGTCCTTCCAGATGAAATTCTTTAGCTCTTGGTTCATCTGCTGCTGCCAGTTCCATACCTCTGCAATTAACAGAACTTTAGTTAGGATCGTCAGTAGCCAATGGATCTTGCCGCCTTGAAGCCTGTTCGATATTTGATAGCAAAATCCGCGAAAATCTATCTTTATCACCATTTAATTCATCAGCCTCAAGAGTCTACAGTATTTTTTTTACCTAATTGGCTATGCAGAGCTCCTCTGACCTAATATATGAATATATTTTGGGATACGTTTTTAAATTCTAGCTATCTTCTCCTTTTTCCTTATCAATTCTACTAGCAAATGTTGCCATCGTTAGCCGATCTCTACTCACAACAAGGCGTTTAAAGAAATTTTAATTCTAATATTAATATTTCGTTATTAAGTTGTTAATATTTTATTTATGATTAATATGATATTTTATATTATATTAATATTTTTATAAAAATTATATTAAATTTTTTGAAATAAAATAAATATCTAAATTTTTATTTCCAATTGCTCATGTTGACTCTCACTCAACCATAAATATTAACTTAACTTAAGCGGTCTTTTATCACGCGTTTTGATTTTTTTAGTGTTTGAGTAGGTAAAGATTACTTACGCAGCCCCAACTCGTACATGACATCAACGATACTGTCAAGCTCAGCATCCTCCCAGTCATTGACCGGCATCAGACCAACAATCTTGTTGGCGAGGTACTTGCTGATAGCCACCGAGTGGAAGAGGGGCTTGCCATCTACTTCCAAGATGGGCAGCTTACTGAAGGGCACAACTGGGAAAAATTTAATGCATGATTTTCCAATTCTCTAACAGATAACGACTTCTTTTACTGGCGGTGCCTCAAGGAGATGGTGTACAAGGAGCCCATCACCTCAATTGAGCAGTTACGTGAGCGAACACAAATTGCTGCCCAAACTATTTCCGAATCCGGGCATGCGCGCAAAATAATGCGCTCTTTTATTAGAAGATGCATGGCGTGCTTAAGAGCTAGTGGTATCCATTTAGAGCACTTATTGTAAGAAATTCCAATGCATTAAACGAGTTTTAACCTTACTTTTAATTTTAAAAAATGACTCTTACTCATCTTAACAGGAATATTCTTTGCATGCGAAGTTGGAAATACCAAGTTTTACACCATTTCAGAATCTCATTGAAGTGGGCAATTTTTTATAAGTCGGTCTCTCAGGTGACTATACATTTTTTTTTTCATCACAGGAGGTCAAACTTTTGGAAAAAAATTGCTGTGGTTTGCTAATTTTTCCAAAACTTTTTCCATAAGCTTTTTGTTTGTTAAAGTAAGTAAAGTAAAAATTATTTATTCTGTGTCACAAAAATTACATGTGAAGTTGGTACAAATAAATAAAAGTTACAACAGTGACATCAAAAAAGGTCGTCGCTCAGCATGATGCACAGTAACGATGGCGCTACTGTGCTCTGGTTTTATGCGACACCTAGAGGGCGCAGCGGCAGCAGCTGACACACGCGTAAGACAAACAAAGACAAAGAAGGTATACAAAAAAATTAAATATAAACAAGATGAAAAGAAAATAAAGGAAAATTATAACTAACCTAATCTAACCAAATACATACAAAAAGTGAGAACAAAATTTGTTAAGCATGTTGTAAAAGAAAAAGTATTCTTTTGGCACACAAATGGCATTAGATAAAACAGATTATGCAAATAATATGCTATAACAAAAACAGATTGAGAAAATTCCTTGATTTTGAATCGAATTTTATGGAAAAGAATGGACAAGAGTAAAAAAAGTTAAACAATTCGAAAATATCCAATAACTCGAAAACTGTGAGAATTTTACAGGGTACAATTTCAAAGTCAGTAAAAAAAAGCTTTACCTTTCTGCATTTTGATCCACTCTGTCTCAGGGATGACGACGCTATCATACTGGACGTTACCGTAAGCCAGTATGTACCTGATGGGCTCAACAAGGCCCATGCAGTTGAAGTACTTGAGGGTATAAACTGACATTTTGCAGATTTCAAGAGCTAACTTCGAATGTAGTAAATTTGAAGATGTATACCTTTTTATACCCGTTACTAATCTTGAGGACACCTTAATTGGTTTTAATTTGATTAAGATGTTGTGCATCACGACATTGTTGTATGTATTTTTTTGATAAGCCCTCATCTTTTCTTACGTGAGCAAGGTTGACTTTTTTATTAAATTTGTAAACAGATTTACTTACTGACTTTCTCTTGTCATTAGATAACACAACGAACATAATATCAGTGTCCATATTTACAAACAAAATTTCATTTATTTTTGATAACCCACTGAATGAGGCCAAACATATGCGATAACAATTAAGAAATTAAGATAATTATTATTATTCAATCATTTCAAATGTCATAACAGTAATTTACGCTTTTTTCATGGTAACACGCTTTTTCACGTTTAGATAACCTATTTGTTCGGTTTTAGTTTTTCAGATTTGCATTCTTATAGGAACTTTCTTGAATTTTTAACCGACTTCAAGTAAAGGAGGAGGTTCTATGTACGACTGTATGCATGTTTTTTCTATGTATGTTTGTATCTCCGTCAATTGTGGACTTATGTTGATGATATTTTGCACTTTTATAGAGACTGATGATGAGAATTATGTTTTTAGTTTTTTTTTCAAATCATTTTAAAAGTGATGATCTAAAAATTTATTTCGTCTTTTGAGCCTTTTGGGTTTTCGGATAATAGGGTTAATAGGGTAAGTAAAGTGAGCAAACATCTAGGTAGAGATATAACATTCTAAAAATGCACGCTCCCTGCGGCGTGGTTTATCTCTACTTACTTATGTGTTGTAGTTTATGAGAAATAAATAATTTAAATTTCTATTCAAGTAATCAAAAGATCACATCATGTACAGTGGCGGTCAGAAGTGTGACCTAGATTGTTATGTCTTGAAGCCATTCGTGGCACTTGTGGCCTTTTTAAAATTTATTATAATTTGGGTCCTAGGCTTAAACCCACAAAGTCATTTACACTTAATACTCGTTATTACAATAATTTTGAGGCTTGATATACTAAGTAGGTATCTATTATATTAGGAAATAAAACAACCAAAATAAATACCACAATATATTTTATTTTATTAAAACAATTTTTCAAAAGTATTTTATAATATTTCGCTGATGCTTACTATTTGAATCGTAGTAACCCTCAAACGAGTATGATCTTTAAGGTATGTCTCCAATTATGACCGCAACTGTACCTAACCTTATCCTTATTTTCACCCGTCATGCGACACCCCAGGAAGATAAGTAGTCAGAGGTCACCCCAAATGATCTGCTTATCAGTTTTGTTTGGGCCATTGTTTATATGTGCGGTGACTCTGAACTATCAGAATGATAAAGCATGTTTTAAACAGGGTCTGTCTAAAAATTCACTACACGATACGATAATGGGTTCCGTAGACATACAAATGTGGAATACTTATTATCTATAATGGTTGGACTATATCTGCAAATAACGGGATCTTTACCATCTTGCCGAACCAACATGCCGAAAGCAATGGAAATGGCACAGATTGTTATTGAAACAAAATGTTTAGATTAGTATTGTGTATTGTTTGAATGCATGTACCTTAGACCAAATAAATAAGATTTGCTGATAAATAAGTACCTAGACATAACATCGCCTTAGGGCTTAATAAAAAACCTGTAAGAATGTTATTCTCTCAATAAATAAATAGTAAAAAATAAATCTTTTGTCGGGATACATCATTTGTCAAGCTAGCGTGCGTTGAACTTTAGTAGCTGACACTTTCTCAGTGATCATAGTCTATGCAACTGTGCTGAAATATAAGACTCAAAACAAAACAACACAAATAATGGTGAATAGAAGAAAACGACTCGACCCTATATGGCAGGTTTTTTTACAATCAGTAGACCATCGTTTGACTATAAATCAAGTGACAATGTGACCGATGATGTATCATGAAGGTCAAGATTATACATCTCTTGTAAACTTTATTTTAATTGAAAGTTATAAACAGAATATACATAGTATACTCTATTCGTTTCGTTTTTGTTACGGCTGCAAAGGAAACTATCAAACATAATACAGCCAGAGGTAGTTAAGCTCAGATTAACAGCAAGGTGGTCATTGATCAATGTTTACATTAACAAGGGATCTCTAAAATATTTGTGATGAACCCATGATATGGCGTTATGCAAGAACTCTATAAATAACACGGTTGAGCAGTATCTGCTGAGTTTGATTGTGGACACTACGGCAACATGGCAAAGAAACTGACATATTTTGATCTGCCCGCTCTTGGCGAGGGAATCCGTTATATTCTGCACTATACTGGTCAGAAGTTCCATGATGAGAGGGTACCCCTGAGCAGTTGGCCCGTCAAGCAGCTGAAGGAAAGTAAGTAAAGTTTCTTCATCGTAAAATTACTGAAAATCCTAGGTGTGTCATTATTTAGTTTATAAGTGGGAGGGTTTCTTCTCCTTTTTCGGTAAATTGTTTTATATGTAAATTTATAAAAAATAAAATTTGTTCATATCACTTGAATCTCCATAGCGTATGACGATTGTTTAACTTATTTTATAGCATTATTTATTTTCGCTCATTGTGTCATTTAACCAGCAAGTTAAGGCCAGCTATTTAAGAAGGCGTATTTCGTTATCCAATTAAGGAACCGAACGAAAAATTTAGAATTTTTTGTCATTCTAGTTATTTACCATGGGAATCCCGTGAATACTGACCCCGTGAGTACAGATCTAGGCCTAGTTTGACAAGCAAACGCGCTAGGTTCGACCCTTAAGTCTTTCTGTTCTGTTCAGGTCTGCCATTTGGCCAGCTTCCTCTGTACGAAGAAGGCAAACGGTCACTGCACCAGTCTCTGGCCATCGCCAGGTACTTGGCCACCAACACCCCTCTGCTTCCCTCTGATCCTTGGGAACAGGCCGCCGTGGATGCTGCAGTGTTCACAATCTACGACTACCAGAAGCGTAAGTACCTACCTTCTATTTTTAGTAGGCATACCCGTAGAAACGATTTAGCTTAATAATATAAGTAACCTTTTTTTTCTCTCTAATATTTTGAATGCTTTATAGATGCAGTCGCAGTTTTCTTCGAAAAGGACCCGGTTGAAAAGGAAGCTCTCCGCAAGACCTTCTTCGAAGAAACTCTGGACTTCTTCTTCTCCAGATTCGAACAACAGATCAAAGAAAACAACGGATACTTGTACAAGAAGGTAAGTTCATAACGTGGTTACGAAAATAGAATACTTAAACCTGAACTCAATTTGCATTTTAATATTTTGGGTGATTGATTTTTTTATAGATGTAGTTGTTACCTATTTGAATTACTTCCAAAATGAAAATTACAAAACCTTTCTTCACCTACTGCTGGGCAGAGAATATTGTAGGGTGTTAGTCAAATTAGCGCGCTATACTGAAGGAAGTCATTCACAAAAACGTATAAACCTCCAAATTCTGGTGCCATTCCACGCGGACCTGCGCTATTCTAAGCCAGATTTGCCCCACGACGCTGACGCTTTTCTTCTCATCGCATCGCTGAATAAAAAATCAATTGTGGACTCACTAATGACCAATAGAAAGGTGTAAATCTTCCGATCAAAGAATCTTTACCAAAATTTATTTTATTCTAGTTGAGTTGGGCTGACCTGATCTTCGTCGCCATTGTGGAAACCTCCAACCTATACTTCAAGCAGAACGTCGAGAAGAACTACCCTGCGATTGCTGAGCTCATTAAAAAAGTCAACAACTTGCCCGGAATCAGAGAATACGTCAAGACCAGAAAACCATACACTATGTAAAAATATTAAAATTATAGTAACTTATTATTTTTGAACCCGTTTTTTTTACTCAAATATTACTGACATCTTTGAGAACAGAATATAATATAATATTCGGTTGTGGAATATCTGGATTAAATATTATTTAATCCAGATATTCCACAACCGAATATTACGTTAATAACATGTCCTACTACAGCTTGTAGGGAGGTATACTTGCCAGAATCAAAGTCTATCAAAAATAATTAATTTATTATTTGGTCAACTCATCCCGTAGGATGAGTTTAGTTAGAGCGGGATTAGTCAACTAAAGAGCCTACAAAGTCATTTACACTTAATACTCATTATTGTTATTTCATTCATTATTATTATTATTCCTGTTGTCCCCATTGACGGTGTCCCTGTTTCAGGGAACAACGAAACTCACTAAAAATAAAACTAGTAGTTCTACGAACAGTAGACGTCGCGAACACTAACTTTTTTCAACAATTAATTTACATAATACTTAATGTACTAAAGTAATTTTATTTAAAACGGGATATTTTGGTACTTAGGTAGGTACCTACCCACTCCCATTTCCGAAGATTGCATAGCGACCCATCTGAAATGTACCTAGGTACCTACCTATGTAGCGTTTGTGGATATGGATCTATTATTTTACAGGAAAAATATACTTTGAAAAGTTTGTAAAACTAACACCTTTTCAAAAGTTCTTGTACATGTTCTAGTAGTTCAATGATGTTCTAGCAGTTCTACGAACAGTAGACCTCGCAAGCACTAACTTTTTTTTCAACATAATGCCCACCGTGCAAGAATAGGCGTCTGTTTCTCCTGAACGGATTCAATCTTGTTTGTGGGTAGGGTAGGTGAGGTAGGTAAGGTGCACTTGGAAAGGGAGGTAGGTAGGTATTACAGATCACTTCACATGCGATACGATTGTTGTCGGAATTTTTGAACGAAATGTTGCACAAACACATCAACCATTAGACCAATTGTCCATACAAAGTACCTAAGTTCCTCAGCAAAGCTCGAAATTCTGTACCTAGTATCAATAGATGGCGTTGATCCATCAGCCCAAAGTTTTTGTTATTTTATTATTTAACCAACGACGACGGGGTATGCGGCCGCGCTATTTCATATAATTCTCGAAGTGTTACAAAGATGTTTTAATAGGTGGCGCTGTACTGTAAATGCTCTCTTGGATATTACTGCATTTTGCGAAGCTATTCTGCTCGTCATGCCGAAAATCCTCATCAGATCTTTACCAAATTTTTATAAGAACAGTATAAAGTTATTACCTTTCAATTAAAAGTACAATCATCACAATCAGATCTCTTAAAGCGGAGATATTCCAAATCCGCCTTTTTGCCTTATTGTGGAAGAAGTACGCCTTTAATCAAAAAATCCCGACGATAAAATTCTATAAAATCATAGAATCTGTACACAAAGTTTCATACCGATCGGTTGTAAAATACGACCTGTAGAGGAGTACGGACATACTGACAAAAACGCCATTTTGGCCAGACCTGAAACGAAGACTTTCGTTCACCGTTCACGACGTCAATAATAACATCGAGTGACGTGAAATGGTGTTAAACTGGTTCGATAATAATCATCACCTACCTAAGCCCGAGGACAGGCTGCATGTTTCGTCCAGGTACCGCGTGACCGAAGCCGCGAACTGAAACAAGTGTGTTCGGTAAAAAATCGCTTACCATCACCTAAGCACCTCAAGCATCGGAATGCTTGAGCGTGGTTATATACTATCTACTAAGTTATATTGCATTACTTACTTAATAATACATATTTTTAATGTTACGGTGTATAATAGTTTCTTATTTGTTTCCTAGCTGTCTAGACTAGTTAACTACGATAAAACTAGTGTCCTTGAAAAGAATAAATCGGCGGTGGCCAAGGCGAACGGCGATACAGCTAGGGAACAATAGCGCACAGATAAGTAGCATACAGTAATAATGTTGAGCTGAAATTCGGAATTAGATGAACTTTATTATTTTAAGTCGTAGTAACCTACAAGCGAGTATGATCGCTAAGGTATGTCTCCAATTATGACCGCAACTGTACCTAACCTTATCCTTATTTTCACCCGTCATGCGACACCCCAGGAAGATAAGTAGTCAGAGGTCACCCCAAATGATCTGCTTATCAGTTTTGTTTGGGCCATTGTTTATATGAGCGGTGACTCTGAACTATCAGAATGATAAAGCATGTTTTAAACAGGTTCTGTCTAAAAATTGGCTTGCGAGAATGGGTTCCGTAGACATACAAACGTAGAATACTTTTCATCTATAATGGTTGTTAAGACTATAATATCTCTAAATAAAGGGATCTTTACCATCTTTTGTCGGGATACATCATTTGGCAAGCTAGCGTGCGTTAAACTTTCGTAGCTGACCCTTTCTCAGTGATCATAGTGTATGCAACTGTGCTGAAATATAAGAGAACTCAAAACAACGCAAATAATGGTGAATAGAAGAAAACTACTCTACCCGTACCCCATAGAGCAGGTTTTACAATCAATAGACCATCGTTTGATTGCCAATCAAGAGACGATATGGCCGATGATCAAATCTCTTGTAAACTTTGTTTTAATTGAAAGTTATAAACGGAATATACACAGTAGATTTTATTTTTTACCTTTTCTAAGTGTACATTTATTGTATTTATGGAAATAAAGAGTTTTTGATTTTGATTTTGATTTTGTTAAGTTTTTGCAAAGGAAACTATCAAACATAATACAGCCAGAGGTAGTTAAGCTCAGATTGACGGCAAGGTGGTCGTTGATCGGTGTCTATATTAACAAGGGATCTCTAAAATATTTGTGATGAACCATGATACGGCGTTATGCAAGAACTCTATAAATAACATGGTCGAGCAGTATCTGCTCAGTTTGATTGTGGACACTACGGCAACATGGCAAAGAAACTGACATATTTCGATCTGCCCGCTCTTGGCGAGGGAATCCGTTATATTCTGCACTATACTGGTCAGAAGTTCCATGATGAGAGAGTACCCCTGAGCAGTTGGCCCGTCAAGCAGCTGAAGGAAAGTAAGTAAAGTTTCTTCATCATAAAGTTACTGAAAATCCTAAGTGTGTCATTATTTATTTTATAAGTGGGAGGGTTTATTCTTCTTTTTTGGTAAATTGTTTTATAATATGTAAATTTATCTAAAATATTTTTTTTTGTTCATATCACTTGAATCTCCATAGCTAATTTCGACGATGGTTTAACTTATTTTAATGTTTTCTAAATTGTATGATCACAAAACGTATTTGATATTCACACTGTGACTTAGCTGTGAAGGCCATTCAATACCTTTTTTGTTGCTTGATTCTTGTAACTTATTTTGTATTTACTTAGGTCGGTCTAAAAATAAATAAATTGGTACATTATTTTCCGTGCGAATACTTACCTATTTATACGTGACTGCCACATTTTAGAGATAACTTAACTCTTTTCGCTCATTGTGTCATGTAGCCAGCAAGTTAAGGCCAGCTATTTAAGAGGGCGTATTGCGCGCCATTTTTTAAACGGATAGACATAGGATCGTCTTTGGAACGGCGTAAGCGCAAAAGGGTGTTTTTGCTTATTTACAAGAAAACTACACAACTTATGAAGAACTTGTATCAAGAAATCAAACAATTAGTTAAGTATAACCTACGAATAAACATAAAAATCTGTTCTATAGACCGCAGGGTTCCTGAAATCTCGACCAAACTAGGTTCAAAACACTTTCATGATTTTTTTATAGTAATTTTTTTTCGCAACCGTTATCCAATTAAGTAACCGAACGAAAACTTTTAAAATTTTTGGTATTCTAGTTATTTACCACGGGAATCCCGTGAATACTGATCCGGTGAGTACAGATCTAGGCCTAGTTTGACAAGCAAACGCGCTAGGTTCGACCCTTAAGTCTTTCTCCGACGACCTCAGTGGCGCAGCGGGCGAAGGTCCGGCTGCGACGCAAGAGGTTGCGGGTTGGATTCCCGCCTCGGGACAAATGTTTGTACGATCTGCAGACATTTGTCCAGGGCGTTCTGGATGTTTTCTATGTATAATAAAAAATATCTATCTATGTAGTGTATTGTATTTATTATATCAGTTATCTAGTACCCATAACACTAGCTCTGCTTAGCTTGGGGCTAGATAATGCTGTGTGAATTGTCCAGCATTATTTATTTATTTATTTCTGTTCTGTCCAGGTCTGCCATTTGGCCAGCTTCCTCTGTACGAAGAAGGAAAACGGTCACTGCACCAATCACTGGCCATCGCCAGGTACTTGGCCACCAACACCCCTCTGCTTCCCTCTGACCCTTGGGAACAGGCCGCCGTGGATGCTGCAGTGTTCACAATCTACGACTACCAGAAGCGTAAGTACCTACCTTCTATTTTCAGTAGGCATACCCGTGGAAACGTTGTAGCTTATAAATGATCATAGAACATAGGTAAGACAGTATTTACGCCCGATTTCTTGAAAAGCAAAGAGGAGCCATGAAGAAACAACTAATAGACTCTCGATGACCTACCACCATGTTATTATTTAGGGTTATTTTTTCGCATCTACTTCACTCTGCTTGCGAGGAAAGCGACTGGCCATTGAAATAATATAAGTAACCTTTTTTCTCTCTAATACTTTGAAAACCTTACAGATGCAACCGCAGCCTTCTTCGAAAAAGACCCGGTTAAGCAGGAAGCTCTCCGCAAGACCTTCTTCGATGAAACTCTGGACTTCTTCTTCTCTAGATTCGAACAACAGATCAAAGAAAACAACGGATACTTGTACAAGAAGGTAAGTTTATAACGTGATTACGAAAATGGAATATTTGTACCTGAACTCAATTTGCATTTTAATATTTTGGGTGAATGAAAGAAAATTATATTAACAAAATAAAACAATAATAACTTTGTTTACACTTACGAGTAAATCTATTTCTTAAAAATCTAACCTGTCACCAGAAGGCAGAGTGCCAAGAATGCTGGCAGCATTGCCACGTTGAATCGCAATGCTAATTCGTTGACCGAAATAGAAGCCAGCATTCCGATCACCTGTGGACTCTATAAGAAGTTTTGGGTGATTGATTATTTTATAGATTAGTTGTTTTTGAATTTCTTTTAAACCGAAAATTACAAAACCTTACTTACTGTTGGGTATAGGCAGAGAATATAATAGGGTGTTAGGTAAATTAGCGCTCTATACTAAAAAAAGTCATTCACACTAACGTCTAAGCCGCCAAATTCTTATGCCACTCCACACGGACCTGCGCTATTCTAAGCCAGACTTTCCCCACGACGCAGATGCTTTTCTTCCCATCTCATCGTTGGATAAAAATCAATTGTGGACTCACTAATGACCAATAGAAACGTGTAAACCTTCCGATCACAGAATCTTTACCATGATTTATCTTATTCTAGTTGAGTTGGGCTGACCTGATCTTCGTCGCCATTGTGGAAACCTCCAACCTATTCTTCAAGCAGAACGTCGCGGAGAACTACCCTGCGATAACTGAGCTCATTAAGAAAGTCAACAACTTGCCGGGAATCAGAGAATACGTCAAGACCAGAAAACCATACACATTATAAAGATAATAAAATAAAAGTAACTTATTATCTTTAAAGCAGGCTTTTTCTGACCCAAACAGGAAAATTACGTTCATAACATGTCTTACGACAGCTTGTAGGTAGGCAGAATCAAAGTATTATCCTGGTCTTCACGTAGTCGGTAGAGACCTAGTGCTTTTAAGGACTAATGGGAACGCACATACGGATATATCAATAAATATGCTGTCAATCCACACAACATCATTAATCCCTAAAGAGCTTGTGTAGATAGACAAGATAACTGATAAAATGATAATGTTAAAGGGGAATAATAGTTAAAAATTGTAGAAAGTGCCGTATTCTTAGGAATCACCTTAGATAATAAACTTCGATGGGACCCACACATATAGAACCTATCGAAGAAACTTAGTTCTGCAGCGTTTGCAGTCAAAATAATTTGTCATCTTATAGACATGGATACATCTAGACTTGTTTATTTCAGCTACTTCCTGTTATGTCTTATGGTATACTGCTGTGGGGGAACGCTGCAGATATTAACACCGTATTTATGCTGCAGAAGAGGGCTGTTCGCGCATTCTATAATATAATTATAGTAATAATGCTGGACAATTCACTCATCACACATCTATCTAGCCCCAAGCTCAGCAGAGCTTGTGTTATGAGTACTAGATAACTGACATACATAATACAATACACTACACATAGATTTTTTTATTATACATAGGAAAACATCCAGAACACTCTGAACTAATATCTGCAGATCGTACAAACATTTGTCCCGAGGCGGGAATCGAACCCGCAACCTCCTGCGTCGCAGGCGGACCTTCGCCCGCTGCGCCACAGAGGTCTTATGAAAACTTGTTGTACACTCATAGAAATATCTATTGGTACCCTAAAAATAGCGATAAACACAAATAATAATACCACAAATAAACATAAAACAACTGTGCCCACAACTAGGCTACACAAAATTAATGTATCTTTTATAGGGCAATGTATACGCTTTTACAACAAAACTCCTAGTGAGTTGCAAAAATTATTAGTAAATAAATTCAAACAAATTGTCAAAACCTTACTGTGCAAAAAGGCTTACTATCAAATATCAGATTATCTAGAGGATAAAAAAGCTTGGGACGGGTTTTGCTCCAACTTGAAAAATAACAACTTACAGGATAAAGGTTTCTTGGTCGCTTCTTTCATTTAGTCTACATACCGAAGCGATAGAAATCATAATATCACTTCATTTCCGTGTCAGTGTTTAGTTTTATAATTTGATCTTTTCTAAGTGTACATTTATTGTATAAATGGAAATAAACTGTTTCAATTTCGATTTTGAATTAACTATTTTATAATTATTTCTAAACAGCCGATATAATTAGCTCATCGCTTACCTGAATTCTCGCTTAGCCGTGGACCTAAAGCTACCAAAATAAATAAGAGTAGACTGTCATAAAAACAATATTACGTTTTTGACAAACTGACCGGGCACACCTGTTGTAATCATAGCAGGTGCAGAATTATAGCAAGCCACAAAGAACCTCGTATTTTAGAGTAGCTTGTTTAAGGCCAGAAAATATTGCGGTGACTTTTTAATTTAATAATAAGTCATATAAATAATCGTTTTTCACACTAAATGTACTACTAATTACCACCATTATTTACATATGAAACAGTTGAGCTAACTTCAGACTTGTTGTTGCACAGTCTAGAGAAGGCATAGTTAGGTTCATATAAAAGTACTCGATATTAAATTTCTTAGAGGAAAATCGAAAATAACTTCTTCTTTAATTTCATTTGGAAGAATCTTCCTCCATGCTTCTCTATTCTCCAAAATTGCAATGTTACAATGGATACTTTAATCATGGTCATATTTGTCTCATATACTAGTGTTTAAAAAAAAACTATGCAACTACTCGCACATTAATTTGAATCTAATTTTAATATAGGGAGTATCGTCTGGCATAATAATCTTAAGTGAAAAAATTACCTATAAAAGACCCCATTAAAATAGACTTCTAAGAAATGGTTTTCATGAGAAACCAGATCTACAATAATCTTTATCGAAAGGATATCTCAAGATTGTACAAATTTACTTTATTTTATACTTTAGGATTAATTCAGGAGTCTAGACTAGACTAATATTGATTTTTATTATGTAGGTATAATTTTCAATGAACCTTAGTTTTTTTTTCAACTTCCACTTCATGATCACAATAATGATGCTTTGCTCACATCATCAATGATAAGCGAGTGCACCTGTGTTTGCGCACACACTTGGGCACTGTACTATGTCCTGCGCACGAGAGTCTCCGTTGTGACAGGCAGCCGCCGCCGCCGTGGCCGAAGATTCGGCTAGGAGAATATCATCATCATCATTATTGATTGAAAACGCACTCGAGAAACTTCACATCTGAATTTTCTTAGATCCTTCTCAGTTACAGTTAAAATAAATGAATGTAAATAGGAAACTTCAGTGAACTAGTTTGAGAACTCTTGCAACGGCTTAAAGAGGAGCTTAAACGAATCCTCGTGTCAAGACTCCAAAACAACTTCAAGTTCGTGGTTTGGTTTCACGGAACGATGTCATCAAGAGCCGGGAAAAGTTTACCTACTGACGTAATGACTTATTTTATGAGTCGTCATAGCATTGTATCAAGATAAAGTCATATAATTACAGAATATCTATTTTCAATTTTCAAAGTATGCTATTCTTTTATTATTTCACTCCTTACATGAAGCCTTACACAGATGGTTTTGATTAATGCCTTGTCAAGTTAACAAGCTTATGCCGGCGGCTCCAGTAAGAAAGTATTTTGTCCCAATTATCTGCCGATTTTTTCTATTATAATTTTTATGAGTCAGGTCAGGAATCACTCAAAAATGGGAAGACAGCGCAGGCAATTTTGACAATGATGTGGTGTCATCTTCGTTTATGAAATTCCCGGCGACTAAACACAAGGCTGTGACAGCATCTGGACCAAAAAGACGCAAAAATAATATTGATGTCACCCCCGGAGAAAGCATAGCCCACGAAATACTTGACGCTACTGAAGCCTGTGATGGGTTGGATTTTACAGCTGATGAGGTTTCTATATGCATGCGGATTCAGCCAGGATTGAATCTTACGATGGTGACTTTCTGGAACCCGATAGTTCCAGGAGCCTTCAGAAGAATCCTGGTATGATTGTTGACTTTGATGAAGTCTGCACTTGCTCCCTGCAAGTGTGGACGCAATGCAGAGATTGATAAATGCGTGGAAATGGCCACAGAGAAAAGATCTAAGCTATTTTGGATGGAATGATGTCATTGGATGCATTGACCCTCCAAAAATGATCTATTGCCGCGGTTTTCTCAGCGTCAAAAAGCTGGACAACATAGAGTAGGGCATTGCGTCATATAGTACGTAAGGAATCTTTGCACCATAGAAGAAATTCGGGCGATCAAATTTTTTAAAGTGCCAAGCGTCCAAAATTTGTACGATTTTCGGCAGTCATTTGTTTTGTTGATGTTAAATGACCTAATAAGTCAAGTCAATCGTTCCATGGTCCCATTACACATTCAAGCCGCCAACGTCAAGGCAAAAACCTAACCATGATTAGAAGAAATAAAAAAAGCTAATATCACTTTCACGACAACTACACTTACACACCTAAATCTCATTAGTTACGTTATACAACTTCAAAAAATTTACATGTTCATTTATAGGAAATTTTAAGGAGAATGCAAATATAGGTATATAGATGTTACTAGGTATTACTAGATAATAATCAAGAAATCTGTGAATTAATGCATCATATCCCATTTCGAATGCCGCGCAGCCAGCTCTGCCAGAAGACGGCGGCGGTTACGTCGCTCGGGGCCTGTCAGTTGAGCGTCGTACTAGTAAATATACCCTTTTGAACACTTTATTCAATCGTTTTAATCCATATCCTATGTATAAAATAGACTTAACCCTCGGTTAGTCGCGTGGGGTCTTTAAAAGCCCAGGTGTTACAAAAATGAAAAATTTAAACAGTTTTAACTATCCCAGCCGTTCAATATTTTGTGTACCCTCCTAAGTTGGATTATAGTTGCCGCGAATCATCGCTTACTTTAATTCGCGTGCAAGCACTGTGAGTTATAGAAGTGTTTTGCGCGTACGGGCTTTGAAAGACCCCACGCGACTAACCGCGTGAGTAAAATTGAAGCTAAATGTATTGTTCTATTTCTTTTGTAACATGTGTTTTCTCGATATTTTTTGCTGTTTTTGATATAATTAACTTTTAAAATGTACGAAAAACTACAACGTCGCACATAGAGCTGGTTGGAACATGAAAGCGATGATGTTTGTAATGATGAAGATGAAAGCGGTATACTCGCATGAAAGAAGTGAGTATAACACTGACTCAGAGCAGGAATGTGAAGATTAACCTACAGAACAACATGAGGGGATCGATCGCGGGCCACCTTTTCAACTTTGGCTCTAGAATCGAAACAGACTATGAGACTATTTTTACCTTCTCTTCAGAATGTTCAACCCAATGAAAACAATTTCGTTCCTTTGAAAAAGCATTGTGTTCATTGTCCAAGACAAACAGATTGAAAATTTAAATCCGTTTGGTATTTTTGCATGGAAAACATACGCCCAGTACATACTAAATAGGCATGTAATGACTGTGTTAAAAAAAAGTTAGTAAAAAATTATCTGACTTCAATTGGAAAAAGTTTATACTTTTTTTTATTAGGGGATTCCAAATTTTACGTAAAAGTCTTCGTTATTCAAGCGTTAACGCATCAAAATGTATTAAAGAGATACATTCTTTCATTTAGTAGGGTTAAAACATTTTTTTTATGACTATGATTACAAAGATTAAAATTTATGTTCCTATTTTTGGACTGTCAGATTAGGGCAGCAAACAAACAATATATCTAGGCAATTTGTTGTAGTTTTATTGTTATAAAGTTAAAAATCAATGACTTTATTAGAAAATTAGGAAAAATTTAAGAAAAATGTGTTTATTGGCCTGTTTATTTTTATGGTCTTCAGAGACCCCATGCGACTAACCGCGTAAAGAAAAAACGCGCGACTGACCGAGGGTTAAGTATTTCATGAGACATATGACGAGGTTATTACAAAAATCACTACTATGTTTGGCGCAAAGTGCCCCCCGGTTTACGGTATGGGTTGCAGGGGACCAAGTGATTTTTAAAACGCGCATCACTAAAACATTTGCATTAAAACGCCTAGTGTGTACCTACTTGCTACAAGAATCGCCTATTTAATCTCTCTTCTCTTTTTAAAGTCTATTTAATTAGTAAGGGTGGCATTAAAACCAACATTATCTAGCGTGCAAAAATGATCTCTACTAAGAAACAAAATTGTATATAAGAAAAGCCCGCATGAATGTGGCTATAAAATTAAGTTAGTGTTCACTATGTCCACCATCTTCCGCTTCATTAAAACAAAAGACATGCTTCAATTTCTTTAAAGTAAGGAAATGAAGTTTTGCCCACTCGGGAGTCGTTCGGACTTCAGTAATTGGACTCGCTTTGGCATTGTTGGATGCCAGTTTTGAAGCGGTTCGTACAATGGGACATTTTACTAGGAGCGATTTATACTTTTAATTGGTTCGACCCTTTTGTAGGATTTTACGTGTAAAATGCTTACACTCGACACCAAAGTGATGTGGAATTAGGTACCTAATTGTATGTTTTATTTGGCTATACTAGAGAACATTTAAGTTTACTTTACATTAACAGAAAAAAACAATAGCAACTAGTATATACACGTATATCTATTTCTTAAGCCGTCACCAGAAGGCAGAGTGCCCAGAATGCTAGCAGCATTGCCACGTTGAATGGCAATGCTAATTGGTTTACCGAAAAAAAAAACTCTATAAGAAGTTTGGTAAGATCTTTATAAATTGCGTGTGCCCCAGGACCCCAAGGGTTTCAACCCCAAACGGCTCAAATAGGTAACCTCGGTCAAGGTTAGCGTATTTTCGACGTTTAAGAGACTCCGCTGATGTTGCTTCGGAACCGGCCCTTACCGATGTCCCTGAGATGTGAAGGCGCTAGGGTATCTACACACGTGGCATCCCCAACTAAAAACTAGTTTACTTTATGTTTTATTTGTGATTCGTTTGAATGTCAATTTTTGAAACATAACTGAAATTATTGTAGTTATTTTACAGACGCATTGACGGCGCATTACAAAATAGAAAGTCACGTAGGTATAATGATTTATAGGTAGAGTTTTAACCATAAGAGAGTAAATAATAAATAAATAAATAATAAATAAATAATAAATAATGCTGGACAATTCACACAGCATTATCTAGCCCCAAGGTAAGCAGAGCTTGTGTTATGGGTACTAGATAACTGATATACATCATAATATTCGAGTACATAGATAGATATTTTTTATTATACATAGAAAACGACCAGAACACCCTGAACAAATATCTGCAGATTTTACAAATATTTGTCCCGAGGCGGGAATCGAACCCGCAACCTCCTGCGTCGCAGGCGGACCTTCGCCCACTTCGCCAGTAAATTGCAATTAATGTGAACAAGGCCTCAAACATCGCTAGAAAATTAAAACAATTTTCATTTTCCATGACGAAACTCTAACATTTCAGTTCAAATAAAAATAAGAATTTTAAAGAAATATTGTTCATCAATTGCAGAATCAGGAGTTTGAAAGTGTTATACACCGCTATTGAAATTACCTTTCACCACTCTCACTCAAAATCAGTGGCAAAATATGGAAAGCTGAATAGTACCACAATAGTACTACTCTTATTACACATGTGAGCGCTACGCTAGTGACTCTATTCCAGAGTCTGGAATAGAGTCACTAGCGTAGCGCTGGAATCAGGCTTCGGTAGCTCGGAATTTAATATCAGAACGTTCAACAAAAAATCGTAGTGCACACTTGTTGAACAAATAACTATTACGGTAAGAACTGAAACTAGCACCATGCAAAATGTAAATTGATTAAAAATTTAAGAGAAATTTTACGATATGATTTATTGCCACACTGTTGCTGATTTTTCATTGCAACATGTCTCTTCTCAAACAAATCTGTTTCATTATTATTGGATTTGTTTATCTACCGTCAAATAAAGCAGGTAGATATCTCCTACAGATTAAATCTCATGAATTTATCAAACACAGAGTGCACTTAAGTTTTATATAATTTAATGTTTCTCTCCTTAGACACTTCCGATGAGAACTTTTTTGTCGAAAATTACAAAGGTAAGCAATAAATAACTAACAATTATTTATTTTATTCTATTAAGCAAGTGTTGTAGGTTTAATAAGTCAATAGGATTGAAGAAGAGCGCGAGTCTGGGCACTGGTCTGGGTCTTAGTAATTTTTACTTATACTGTGGTAATAGGGTCCTGTTTTCACCCTCGGTACGAAGGGTAAAAAAGTACCCTAAAAAGTGTAAAACAATAAGTAAATTATCGCTGGACGAAGCGAATGGAACAAACCTGGGAGGTTTCCCAGTTTTGCTCCCCCTCGCCCTTCCTGCCGGATTTCCACAACTGCTAACCAGTAGTTTTTTTGGCAGCTCACTGCCACCAGCCCTCAGGCTGTGGTGATAATAATAAATGTTCTTCCACATTCCTTTCTTATTTTCGACCATTTTCACGGGTTAAAAATGGAAAAGTTTCCTATTAATGTCCCAACTACCCAGTTCTACGTCTCACGCTTCCACTAAATTGTGGAGACTAAGGTTGTGGAGACCTAAGAATGAAGTCTGGACTCTCGATGCGCGTCGAGAAGCTCGACTCTTGCCATAAAGTGAGCATTTATGGCGAGAGTTCCAACTCAACATCTCTCGACCTACTGAAGCGCCGAGTTTTGGCTAAAGAGTGTCCAGTTTCGAAGGTTCACTGGCCGTCTGCAAGGGGACACCACCGTGCACAGTCGTCAGCTGACACCCTGATTGCGTCATCTACACGCCCCGTCGCGCGTCGCCGTTATCACAAAAAGCGTGTTATTAATTCAGTTTTATATTCTACTAGCTTCTGCCCGCGGCTTCGCACGCGTATTTTCGATATTATAAGTCTATTACCTAAGCATATTAACTGAGTTACGCTTTGCTTTAAACGTACGCCAAATATCATCTTGATCCGTTCAGTAGTTTTGGAGATCCTAGGTAACAAAAATTCAGATCTCACAAACTTTCGGCTTTATAATATTAGTAGGATGTATGTTAGTTATAAGGTATGTAATACTAAGGACTTTAAAAAAGGTAAATAAGATCTGTAACTTTTCTAATAGTCTGTAATATATGAATAATTATTATTATAATGCCATTTCGTAATATATTTCCTAAAAACGTCTGTGACAGATATGAAAGCTGAAAGGTTACTTGTATGTACCTACTGTTAAAATAATTTAATTGTTTTTGCAGGTATTTCTGCAGATTATTTCTTCGGAGAAGCGTCACTGAGAAGTAAATATATTTTGACCTGTAAAGGCGATGAAACAATTCTACAGACATGTTATAGACATTGCGGCCACAGTTATTTCAGGTGCATCTATAATAAATGCATCTGTATCGACGGCTTTATTAAAAGTAAGAAACTTGACAAACAGCTCATACTTAACCTGTTACTTAATCTTTGTTCCCGCGTCATTACTTGTTGATTTGAGATCCTTCCTTCACTACATATTGCTTACAATTACAAATCTCTTAAACTTTCATAAACAAGCAAAAACTAGCTTTTAGTTTTTTGGGTCGTAATTACAAATCTCTTAAACTTTCTTAAACAAGCAAAAACTAGCTTTTAGTTTTTTGGGTCGTAATTACAAATCTCTTAAACTTTCTTAAACAAGCAAAAACTAGCTTTTAGTTTTTTGGGTCGTAGTTGGTTTACATACATTTTACATCGAGGTTGGCGAGTGTTATAGGTATTGTTGGGTTTGTAAATGATTCTCAATTATCAGCTCTAATTACACACAGGTTCGATAGTGTCCCACATGTTATACCGGATTCGGCACCTGCTGTGTGACTTTTTA
Source organism: Eupithecia subfuscata (assembly GCA_963564075.1). Lineage (NCBI taxonomy): Eukaryota > Metazoa > Arthropoda > Insecta > Lepidoptera > Geometridae > Eupithecia > Eupithecia subfuscata. Next base: position 5,436,191 of record OY751105.1, read on the forward strand.
TTTATTTATATTTATTAAGGTAACGACACTGTTACATATATGTATATGTATACTTAAAATATATATAACACTAAGGCCAAAAACATTTGACTCAGTTCATGTGTCAACAACGACCCGGCTGACATGACCAAGGAATTTGTATATAAACGTATTATGAATGAAGAAACATTTACTGTTTTGACTGTGTACATTGTTGGTCTTATGAACTAGGTAGAACTTTTAAATTGTTCAACAGTTTTTTAAATCTTTATTCACAATGAAAATTAGAATCACCTAATAGAAATAAATTACAACTAGTATTTACAATTGAAACAGTTGAGCTAACTGCAGACAAGGGGAGCAATCAGTTTGTCTTTTCGAACATACAATAATAAAACTAGTAGTTCTACGAACAGTAGACGTCGCGAACACTAAGTTTTTTCAATTTACATAATACTTAATGTACTAAAGTAATTTTATTTAAAACGGGATATTTTGGTACCTAGGTATAAGTGCCCTCTTATCAGAATAAGCACCAGCATAGGTAGGCGCCAGGCGCCTTCCTTTAATGGCGCTAAACTTGTCTTATGTATTATAGGTACCTAATATCTATGTAATTATCGGTGCCTCTTACTTTTGGACCCGTTGTAAGAAAAATCCTATGGGTAGGTAGGTACCTACCTAAATATTGGTTTACGCTAGTGTGGTGTGCATTGGGCAACTTACCAACCTTAGGTGGTAGGTAAGTAGGTAAGGGTAATTGTTTAGTAGGTATAATTATATACCTAGCTCAAAACTAATGAAATGATTTCCTTAGGTACTACTTACCTACCTTTGAAATAATGCCCACCGTGCAAGAATAGGCGTCTGTTTCTCCTGAACGGATTCAATCTTGTTTGTGGGTAGGGTAGGTGAGGTAGGTAAGGTGCACTTGGAAAGGTAGGTGGGTATTACTTACAGATCACTTCACTTGCGATACGATTGTTGTCGGATTTTTTGAACGAAATGTTGCACAAATACATCAACCATTAGACCAATTGTCCATACAAAGTACCTAAGTTACGTTCCTCAGCAAAGCTCGAAATTCTGTACCTAGGTATCAATAGATGGCGTTGATCCATCAGCGCAAAGTTGTTGTTATTAATTAACCGACGATGACGGTGTATGCGGCCGCGCTATTTCATATCATTCTCGAAGTGTTACATTACATAGATGTTCTAATAGGTGGCGCTGTACTGTAAATGCTCTCTTGCATATTACTGCATTTTGCGAAGCTATTCTGCTCGTCATGCCGAAAATCCTCATCAGATCTTTACCAAATTTTTATAAGAACAGTATAAAGTTATTACCTTTCAATTAAAAGTACAATCATCAAAATCAAATCTCTTAAAGCGGAGATATTCCAAATCCGCCTTTTTGCCTTATTGTGGAAGAAGTACGCCTTTAATCAAAAAATCCCGACGACAATAAAATTCTATAAAATCATAGAATCTGTACACAAAGTTTCATACCGATCGGTTGTAAAATACGACCTGTAGAGGAGTACGGACATACTGACAAAAACGCCATTTTGGCCAGACCTGAAACGAAGACTTTCGTTCACTAACGTTCACGACGTCAATTATTATTAACATTAAATAATAAGCTTAAAATTAGAGGAATCTCACATTGTCTTTAAAGTCAGTAAAGGTTAACAAAAGGAACTAAATCAATAATTACTATCTAAATTTTGGGGTACTGTCAAAATATTCTTTCTCAGTATCGGTGTTTTCGATACTTACCAGATATTTTCTTAATTTTGTTTTGAACATTGTATTTTGAATTACAAATTCCTTGGAAACGACATTATGAAATTGAACTGACACTGACAGATTGCTAACCAACACCCAACACATAGATACACGAAACTGTGTCGTAGGTATCATATTATTATAACTCGAGGTACGTGCATACACTACAGTATAAGCCAGCCTAATTTGATATACTTACAATGTTTGTAAACGAACTGTCGACACTTAACCTAAAATTCACTCGTTTACCGCGTTTTTTTATACGCAATTTAAATAACGTGTCGATTTGAGATCTTACAATAATGTAATTATTATATACTAGCTGCTGCCCGCGGCTTCGCACGCGTTGTTTCTATGGAAACGTTTAAAGGTGATTTCTATCCCATGGGAACTGCTTCATGGGATAAAAAGTCGCTTATGTTTGATTCCAGGATTAGACTTGTCTGTATGCCAAATTTCAGCCTGATCCGTTCAGTAGCTTTGGCGTGAAGAGGTAACAAACATCCATCCATCCATCCATCCATCCAAACTTTCGCATTTATAATATTAGTGTGATACCTATAAAAATAAAACTCGACGCCAAGCAAGTGAGTTTATGTTTTTGGTGTCGTGGTTTGTTTACAAACATTTTACATCGAATTTGGGTAGTGTTACAGCCGTTATAGGTATAGTTAGTGCAAGAATAGCCCATTGCTTCTCTATCTGTCTTTGGCTCTAAACCTAAACCCAAGATCAATATACATTTTTAAACAATCTTAAGATATTTAGCTGGCGGTATGGTTGTTATTTCTGGATAAATTAAAATAAAATACAAAAGAATGTGAAATATATATACCTACAATTATTACGAGTATGCTGATGTTTAAGAAGCGCGTCGTCCTGGTCTACCACCAGGAGTAGGCTTGGTGGTGGGTCTGGTCGGTAGCAAAAATATGCGTCTTGCCTATTATTTTACTAACATTGTTATGGTTTGTAAGCCGCACAGTGTTATCCACATTCCTTATGGAGGTGGCCATGCATTGTCATGTGACAAATGTTAATGTTATTTCTATTTTGTGTTTTGCCATGTTAATACTATAAAGAATTGATCTCTGACGGAAGTGGCATAGTCACTGTGTGACAAAACTCCTTTATAATAAATAAGGATAGTAAAATTAAAAACTTAATTTTTTTTTATGGCTGGCTGTACTAAAATTCACCTAAAGTAAAAAGTGGAGCGAGTTGCAGAATCAAGAATATTTTTACGATTCATCGACTCACACCAGTTGGGACAAGAATCATGGTGCGAAGTTAGTGAATCAGTCAAAATACCTATCTGGTGCTAGTTATTTCAGGCCACACGACCGACAAATCAGGACATCAGTCTCCTGGATCCAGCTGGATTGATGTATACACAATCCAGCTAGATCCAGGGGTGTAAGTCACAACACTCAAGGGCACTAGCAGAAGTTAACAGTTTGTTGATAGAACGTCTATCTTGACAACTTATGTAACACGTATCGAGAGAAAGAACGTCCCCACTCGCGCGCAAAGCGGTTGTGTTTGAGCCATTCGTAGTTTGCCCGATGGCTCGGCAGTGTAAAACTACCCTCAAATTATCAGCAGAATCGAACAGCATTTCTTTGAAAAGAAACTTTTTTTATTTTTCAGGGAAAAGACCGAAAATTAATTTAAAGAATATGTTAGAAGACATCGAAAAATTTGCCGGTAAGTACGCAATTACGAAATAAAATAAAACTTGGTTCCTGACTGAAGTGTAAGTACTATGGTTTCTGAGATTATTTGGTTAAATTTTGAAAGTAAGTAACTATAGGTACTCTGGTACATATTGACGACCTCGGGGCCGCAGTGGGCGAAGGTTCGCCTGCGATGCTGGAGGTTGTGGGTTCGATTCCCATCTTGGGACAAATGTTAGATTTCAGATTTCATTTATTCATAAAGTTTCAGGTTTATACATAGATCTTACAATTATTCTTATAGTATATATAGTAACTACTACCAAAACCGGCCTTTTCAGGCGTATAAATATAATATTCGAATTTAAATAATTGTGGATTGCATATACAAGTACAAATTAAATAAAATTTGCATTAAAAAAACATGTCACACATAATCATGCAAAATCAATAAATAATAATAGTAACCTACAGTTTACATTCAAAGAATTCATTTATGATAGGCATAAAAACATTTTTCGGTCAGCCATTTTGTTAAGGTAAATTTAAATCTAGTTAATAATGTCATTTCTTTATAATTTTCATGAATTTTATTTTTATATTTTAATTGCCATCATAAAGCTCTTATTCGTGGATAGTGTCAATCTTGTTTTAGGTCTTAATAATTTATTATTATATCTTGGTCGGTAGTACGATCTGCATTGTTCCGGTTCCTTTTGCCAGGACTAATTTCAACATCACTTTCACAGGAGTTGTACGCTCATTCATGTCGACTGATGAGAATAATGTTGAACGTTCAAGTGAACTTCTGAAGATGGAAAATCACCCAGCTTTGCGTCATCATATCGCTCACTTCTGTCCAAATCTAGAGAAAGCAAGAACATGCATTAGGACTTGTATGAAGGTTAGCATGAGGTTTCAATTTTTATGGTTTCTTATGGAAATACGTAAGCTGAGTGTTCGGCAAATAGTAGTTAAAAAGCAGGTGCTTGAAGTTGCTGTCGATACAAATCTGAATTGAAAATTAAACTTAGACTGAGAAGTAATCTTGAGGCAAAGCTGACGTCATTGTAGCAGTCGCAAGGAGTCGATGGAGGCGACTTAGGACCACTATTGGTGTCATTGTATGGAGAAAGACTTTATCCAGCACCGCCATGAGATTACGCTAAAATCTCCCATTCCCATTGAATGGGCCATCCGGGGAGACTGGGCATAAGCGATTTCAGTTTCTATTATGGTACAAAAAAATACATTCAACTTTTTGGCGGGCTGAAGCCGATCGACGACGGAAATTTTAACGTGAACGTCAAGCAATAACCTAAGTGAAAGTCACAGTAAATACATTGCAGTAATAAAAGGTAGTCAAGTAAAACAAGGTTTCACTATAGGGTGAGTAACATAAGTATGAATTTTAACGATAAGTAACACAAGTACTAACTAATAAATAAAATAAAACAGCTTCGTCATCGGTCGGCTCAATCCAGCCAGAAAATTGTCACCAAAATATTTATCCCCGGATGGCGATCCATTGAATGGGATATTTTACCGTAATCGCACAGCTGGACGTGAGCTCGAGCCCAACGGGCAAAAAATAAAGAAAACTGTTAAAAATCCTCTCCACATCCGGTCTCGATTACCTATACCCGTTGTCAACGTTGCCCATAATCTATGGACACTACAAAAACATCCTACGGCGACTCATGACGTTGCTAGTATTAAAGTACTGGCACTATGATTTTACAATAAGTAGGTTCCTATTGTCATTTATTACAGGTAGGAAAGCCAGCATTCTGCGGCAAGGACCACCGCTGCTACTGCGGCCACAGATACGGCGCTGAAGACGAAGACAAGAAAATAGACTTGAATGAAATGCACGCACAATTCAGGGATCTCTACGAAAAATACTTTGGTACCTCTGCTATGGATTCTCTGAAGAAGGATCAAAATGGAAAACAAACATCCGGGTCAAGTGAAGAATAAACATGATAAAATTATAAATTACTAGCTGTATTCTTACTACTCGTTGTCCTATTACCCGTTTTCCCATAGGAATGAAGCATTTTCCCGTGGTAAAAAGTAGCCTCTGTTCATCAGGAATAATGTGGACTTCTAATGATAAAATAATTTTGCAAATCGGTCCAGTAGTTTCGGAGACTATTCAATACAAACAAACAAACAAACAATCAAATCTTTCCTCTTTATAATATTAGTATAGAAATATAAAGATAATATAAATTGAAGGATACACAACAATTACACAAAAATGGTGTGTTGCGGTTTTATCGTGGCGTCTCAACAAACTGATGACGTCACATTGGTATTGTATTGTATCATAACGCGTTGACCGCCAAGGCAGGGTGAGTAGTTACGCTACGGTTCTACAATCAAATTGAGTCAAGGGCACTTAATGCGTTAATGGTATGAGTTAAGACGGAGACTTCTCTCATCAGCCTTGGGTTCGAAAACTCTGCTTCTAAATCACTTTTCAACTGAGGTAGTGTCTACCAATTTGAGTCCAGAAGCGTCGTTTAATTCATTTTCACATTTTCTCTCAAGACCCAAAATCTGACTAAACAGAGAAATGTATACATATAAAAACAAACCCTCTAGACGAGGCCTACAATAATTCAGCTCCCTCGATTGCCAGTCACGTACTATTGATTGATAATCTACACCCTCTATAGCCGCCATCACAAGTTCTTCCGTAGAACATTACTGCTCAGATTATTTCGTGACACGCACAATCTAAATAAGAGAGAAAATGTTGAGCTTGCACATGAGGTTTGATGCTCCGTGACAAGCTGTAGATAGGAGTTCTTTATGAATGTAAACGGGTTAACTATAAACCTGGTTTGTGTTGGAAGGACACCAACGTTTCATCTCTTATCGAGTGACTTCATCAGGATGAGTGCGGTCCGCGTCGCCCCCGTACTGCGTCCTTGCGCGCACTACGGGCTAAAGTCACCTTCAACACAAACTAGGTTCGTAGTCAATCTGCTTACCTTCATAATGAATTCGTCAAAATACGAATGTTTTATAGTAAAATAGTTCCTTAATTATCTATAAAAAGTGTTTTACAGAAGGATTTTTAACGTACAAATCACCTAGGTACGTAAAAAGTGCCGAACACAAACTAGAAGAACCATCCTTCGTGGATGTTATAGACCAATGATGATGATGATAATTTCACCGTTGCCTTTGCAAAGATTGACATAATGATTTTCATAGCTTGCTGGGTGCAATCTAAGAAAATAAATTGGTCAATCTGTTTTTGCAACTTACTGAAATATTAAAAGGTTTTGGCATCTACAAAGGCTTTTGCTAAATGGCTAAAGCTATGAGAATCAAGCAAACTCACTGGTTATTTTTAATACGATCACCGTCACATCACCTCACCTCGTATACCTCAAAATCACCCTATCACATCACAAAAACTGTGATCAATATGCACTCAAAGCTGGATTTAAACTCCCGCTTTTCCTGTCAAAACAGCTTAACCTCGCTTATAAAAAAAAAACTACAATTCCTGCCGACCTCGTATGAAAGAACTCCACTCGCACAATCTAAATACGAGAGAAAAGGCACGGGGACCGACCCCAAACTGATTTATATGCCGCTAACACAGCCGCAACCGAACTGAATTTTAATTACATACAAACCCTTTCGAAGAGTTTCTTAGTGGAATCTGAGATGCTGGAAATGACTCGGATTTAGATAATCATAGAAATATAATCCATGTACCTATTATTTGCTGCTTTAGATAAAAAGTAGTCCATGATACCTTGAGATACAATTTATATCTGTGAGAAAATTCAGTAAAAACAGTTCAGCCGTTTAGTCTTGAAAAGAACAGACAGACAGAAGGACCGAGTGTGGATTGTATGGATAGTGTGGAAATTCATAATATTGGCTTGTAGTTACAGGTACGGAATTCATAAACTGTCAAAGACATTCGTTAAACTAAATATGATTTCGTTTCTGGGTCGTACTGACCTAAGAATTAAATCTCTCCTTTCTTCTAAAGCAGTGGAAAACATTTTATTTTTCTAAGTAAGCTGTTATTTTCTCTCGTTCGTTGTGCGTGCAGTTTGTCTGTTAGTCACGCAACTATTTTACTATGTATACAGACGTAAAAAAAAAACATTCGCTACTTGTACCTAAATTATTTTATGCCTTAGCTAAGAGCAGATTTTACATACAATCTAAAGGCGAATAAAGACGCAATAGCTTAGAACGAGGAGCTTATGTTACCATAAAATCCTTTAAAAAGGTAGGTATGCATTTGTTACAACAATCACTTGCGGCCGTTTTTAGACGAATAAAGACGTATGAAGTAACGCAAAAAAAATTATAGCCCATTTAAGGGCGAACAAAAATGTTATGTGGTTTTTAGTATTTATTACTGAATCTGTGAGCTTGTGAAGTTTGTCATTAATATGAATAGAAGGTGTTTTTTTTCCGCTTCTAGTGATGCCCTTTTTATTTATATTCATTGAACACACGAGTGTCAAAACGGATTTTTTTGTTTTTTTGCTCTACTGTAAAATTACGTTTTTCATATTACCGCTTTATTCGGTTGGGGCGTCGCTATGGCCTAGTCGTTTGTTTTCTGTTAACATAAGTCAGAGTGAGAAAAAAAAAGATTATTTTGGTTTAATTATTGTGTCAAAATGATGTAGAACTTCGGAGATATTGGGGTTTGTTTCGAAGCCTTTTCGGTCGATAATTGAATTCACTTCAGTTTTTTTCTTTCTTTGTATTCTATTATTATGGAAGTATAGGAATTTTTGTTATCTAAAAAATATTTTTTTGATTGTTTATATTCAATAATAATCTACAATTTTTTTCTCTAAAAACAGGTCTCCGAGAGTTTTTGCCTGAACATGCATCGGTAGAATGATTATTATAAAATAAACAAATAAGTTATCTAAAATTTATTCTATTATTACTGTAGAAGAGAAAAGGAACTATTATTAACAAGTAATTGTTATTTCAAGCAACGAACGAAAACCATATAATTTGAACCAGGTAACTGTGGGATTTCGCGTTTTTTTGTAATAGCCACCTTAAGAACTTTCCTACTTTCATATTTCGGAATGGACCTAAGCACACGTTTGTGTGTGTAGGGATGTAGGGGACATATGGTTTTTACCAAAGCGCGCTTCTAAAAGCCTAATGTTCACTTAGAATGTGATAGTCTTAGGGGAATTATTTTCACTTCCAGCGAACCCTCGAATCTGGGAAAGCTATAAGAGTGTTGGACGGGATATTTATTGATTGCGGAACAAGGAATATTGTAACCTTTTATTCAGATGCTGTTCCCATAGGCTATAAAATATTTGGGGCTTGTTTTGAAATGTAACGAGTACGTTTATCTCTGGTTATTTTAGGAATCTTGTTGTTTGATGTTAGATTTTCTTTTGTTATTCATAAGGATTCTCGTTGAAATGAACATTTTGGTAGAACATTTTGGTATTTGAATTTCTAATGACGTCACAGAAAGGTTGATTTTGACAGCTATGCGTGCCTTTGTATGAAGCGGCTTTCACACATTGCTCGATGGATATGGTAGTCGCTCACATATCCAACACCGCTACAGCACAGAACCAAAATGAGCATTCATATACGATGTTTGTGTTCAGGCCTTTACAGGGTCGACGGTGATGGCCTACGGTCAGCATTAGGTAGCTTTAACGGAGAAATTGGACATCCCTTAAAGTAGATTTCGACGACCTCTGTGGCGCAGCGGGCTAAGGTCCGCCTGCGACACAGGAGGTTGCGGGTTCGATTCCCGCCTCGCGACAAATGTTTGTACGGTCTGCAGATATTTGTTCAGGGTGTTCTGGATATTTTTCTACGTATAACAAAAAATATCTATCTAGTATGGCATTATGTATATCAGTCATCTAGTACCCATAACACAAGCTCTGCTTAGCTTGGGGCTAGATAATGCTGTGTGAATTGTCCAACATTATTTATTTTTATTTATGAGATTGTAATTTTGGTCATGAGCGAAGCTAATAGCAACTTTTTGGGTTTTGGATGATCCCACCCCCTTAAACCCTAAACAAAATTTCTCATTACAACCTAACTTAACACATTAATGTAATAGCTAAAACAATTTTTAGCACACGAGTAGCAGCTGCCTTTAGCAATCACGTTGTACTTTCATTTATCACTTGTGAGTTATATGAGGCAATCAGTTTTATCTCGCTGAATTGCCACGAGATGCTGTAAAACCGAGGAGAAATCGTAAACTTCTGCCGAAATCATGTTCGATGCGAATTGCTTCGTTAGTTTTCAGTACCATGACTCATTCATTAACTGTGTTTTGCATGATTTTGGAGATAAATAAAAAGTAATTTAATAGGGTAGGGAAGTGGGATTAATTTCTGGTTTATTTCTTCTTAGGTACCTACACAAGATGGTACATAGTTGTAGTGGTTCCGATGACCGATAATATACACGATTAGGAATCACACTAATATTATAAATGCGAAAGTTTAGATGGAAGTATAGATGGATGGATGTTTGTTACCTCTTCACGCCCAAACTACTGAACGGATCAGGCTGAAATTTGGAATACAGGTAAGTCTAACCCTGGAATCAAACATAGGCTTTTTATCCCATAAATCAGTTCCCATGGGATGGAAATAACCTCAAAACGTATTCATAGAAGCAACGCGTGCGAAGCCGCGGGCAGAAGCTAGTAATAAACAATTATAGAATAAAAAAGCTTTATTGCAGCAAAGATTAGTCTAACCTAAGCCTAAGATATAGGGTTCCTTCAATTATGGTCCTTTGGAAGAAATCTCTGCCAGGGATAAGACCGCCAATTGCAGGATATGATAGTTACTCTATAAGAACTTCTTGTACCTACCACAAGTTGCCAAGTTGTACCTACCACAAGAAGTTCTTATAGAGTAGGTAACTATCATATCCTGCATTTGGCGGTCTTATCCCTGGCAGAGATTTCTTCCAAAGGACCATAATTGAAGGAACCCTATCTATGAGCTAGCTAGTTGTAGCTAATTGTATGTAGTAGTTGGACTAGGCCACTGTCAGTGAGTCGGACAGCTGTGGCTGCGGAATACACCAGCTGGCCAGGGTCAAGGTATTCTATGACCATCACCTAGGCATCTCTTCAACTGTCAACCCGGATTCCCGCTCTCTCTGACAGGTGAAAGTGACAACTCATTAGCAACACCTCTCTATACGAGATGACGTATGTAGACCTCTGAGTACTGAAACCAAGCAACAGTACTCAGAGATGTGTACCATGGTTTATATTATATTACCTGTAGGCCAAGCACTGGAATTGGTCTTTCTCATACTCATAAATTTATTCGCCGTAGGAGCACAAGGCACACTTGGTTAAGTCAATAGATAACTAAAAATACAAATCAAATAATTATAGTAAGTAGGTATCACAAAACAAAGAAATTAATATCTATAGGTATCTGCTGTAAATGGGCATTGTCAATAATCAAACTAAACAGAATAATTTTAAAAATTAATTACTAGAGCTGCTGTAAAGGGGCATTGTCAAAATTATTATTATGGTAGAATGGATAATAATGACATCGCATCGTCATACATTGCGTACATTGTTAAAGTTGAAGGAATGAATTTCAAACAGTTTACGCATACGATGACAAAGTGATGTCATTTTTCTACCCTAGACAAAATGCCCCGTGCTTAGGGTAAGCATAAGCACCTGGACAAACACTACATCAGTTAAACGAACTTATTACTTAAATATCGCAGTTTAGGTACTTATCTATTATAAGTTGGCTTTTACAGTAAATCGATGGCATAAAGACTATGAACAGATGTTGGATGCGGCAAATTGAAGGCAATGCGCTGGCCCGCTCATGACGGGAGGCCAGAAATGGACGTTCTTCGCTTGAGATGATGAGGAAAATTATAATTTTCAAGATGTGCCTAGTTAAGTTATAAAATTATGCAAAATCTGCATAGTTTAGACAGTTTTAATTAAATCTGGCATAACCAACAAGTGAGCCGGTTTGCAACTTGTAGGTACGCAGTTCTTGAAAGTTTTGCAAAAGTTACCGTTGTAATGTGTTCAAACTATGCGCAAGACAAGTTGTACGTTAACTAGTTTTTAACCGACTTCGAAAAAGGAAGAGGTTCTATATTCGGCTGTATGTAAGGTTTTTATGTATGTTCGTCGTTTTGTATGTTCTCGTCAGCCCACATATTATGTCCACTGCTGAATAATGCTTCCCCAAACAAGTGGGTTATGGCATAATCGGTATAATATATTATATAAATATCATACCTACACTAACAATCTCCACCCAATCTCCATGAAGCAATGAAGAATAATGGAATTAAAATCTGTGAGTGAATTTAATTTTAAAAATAAATAAATATTTTTTTCTGATTCCGTCACAAAGATCCATATCATTTTACTTAGTACAAACTTCTTATACTATGTTAGTAAGCACAGCGCATTATAGATAGGTATTGAATTTAGTTTCAATTTGATTAATAAATAGTTTCCAAAAAGCGCACGGCTTTGTCGGTTTGCGCAAAATCAAAGAAAGACGATTCTACCAGCTTAGGAACTTAACCGTATAAACTCGCCTCGAGACAACCATAAGGGCGGACAGAAAACCCTATGCACCCCATTTGTTTCGGATAATCCTTTCGAATGCACCCTACACAACAAAAAGCTACCCTCCAAATAAATCTTTAGACGGTTTGGCTTTGAGTTTGTTGGTTGTCAGATCTTTAGGGGTGCGTTTCCACTGACGCGGAGCTGGGCGGAGTAGAGTGGAGAAGAGCAGCGAAAACCGGCAAGTGTTTCCATTGAAGCGGAGTGAAACCTGCTTACCAGCAACCACTCCTCGACTCTGTACTGTTCGGCTCGGGGCCGCATGTACATATATTTTATTGCACCCTTACTTAGATAGGTACGCATTGCGTTCTGGCAGTTGTCTGAAGTTTTTCTATAGAGTTCTTAGTATTAGGATATATAATAACATTTTTGCTATTATTAACATATATTATAAGACACAATCTGTACCTATACAAAACAGTAAAATCTCCTAGAGTGCGTTTCCGTGGACGCGGAGCTAGGCAGAGTAGAACAGAGAAGAGCAGTGAAAAGTGGCAAGTGTTTTTGAAGCCAATTAGAGCCTGCTCAACCAGCAACCACAGCCTGTTGAATCGTTCTGTGCGTCTCGGGGCCGATTGTTCATATATTTTATTGCACCCTTACTTAGATTGCTACCTAAGCACTGCGTTCTGGCACTAATTATCCGAAGTTTTTCTATGGAGTTCATAGTATTAGAAAATCTAATATCATTGTAGCTATAATTAACATACAAGACACAATCTGTACCTATACAAAACAGTAAGATCTTTTAGGGTACGTTTCCACTGACGCGGAGCTGGGCGGAGTAGAGCGGAGAAGAGCAGTGAAAATTAGCATGTGTTTCCATTGAAGCGGAGCTGCTCAACCAGCAACCACAGCCTGCTGGACTCCGTTCTGTCCGACTCGGGGCCGTTATCTGACTGCGTTCTGGCAGTTATCTGAAGTTTTTCTATAGAGTTCTTAGTATTAGGATATTTAATAACATTGTGGTTATAATTAACATACAAGACACAATCTTTATCTTTGCAAAACAGGAAACAGGTAAGCAGCGCCGGCATAGGCACAAAGTTTTGCCAAATTATCACTCCAGTGCCTAGAAGCACCATTTAAATAGTACATTAGTTCCCCACAAACCCTCTTCATAATATTAACATTAACACTGTGTTCAAACTTAGAGTGGCCTATTGTTCCACCTTTCATTTCCACCACTTAACATTTCCGAAATCTACACCCTTACTGCAAACCCGTAGAGTCTATTTTCCATTTGCATTCGAGAACAATCACTTTTGCATATGCAGCAAGCATAAAAGCCAGTTGATTTGATTACATTTTCCGTGAAAATGTTTTGTTTCTCGATTTAGTGCGTCATGTTCGTATGTTTTCATTGTTGGAATATGTAGCAAATGCTATACGATGGCTCTTGGCTTGAGCTTATTGAGGTTGAGTTACTTCCCACTTGTTATTGGGTTAATATCTAAACAGAAGCGTAAGTATATACTTTGGTAGAAATGTGCTTATGCATATTTTATATTTAAAGAAAACTGCACACGATACCTACCTAACCTACACGACTTTGCTACATAAACATTCTGTCAAGAAAATATCGGGAATGGATGATTTGTTTAAGGTTCCAAATTCAAATTTTTGTTTTTTGTGATGTTGTTAGATGGGCACAACTGTTTTCCATTTTTGCGCGGAGTTTGAGTTGCATCTGTTATTTATATTAAATATAGTGCTGTTTTTAGTTATATCATATCGTATGCGAATTTCAAAATGGACAAAAACATCGAACAAAGATTTTGTATTAAATTTTGCATCGCCAATGGAATTTCTTGTTCGAAGTCACTGAAAATTATACAGTAGGCTTACGGTGAATCGATTGTATCAAAAACACGTGCTTATGAGGGGTAGAAAGCGTTCAAAAGCGGTCGAGATGTGATGGCAGATAGGCAGACTAGTCCCAAAAGACCTGAATTTTCTCCAAAAACTCAATCGCATGAGAGTCGCTGAGGATATCCTAGAACGAGTCAATTCCGACCCAACATTCACGAAACACATGTTAGTGGTGACGAGACGTGGGTTTATGAGTTTGAAATGCAAACTAGTCAACAAGCTTCGGAGTGGCGCCTTCCAACTGAACCAGAACCGAAAAAAGGAGAATTCGCGGCGAGAACTGAACTCAATTCCGGAAACAGCGTTTAAAAAATGTTTTGATGATTGGATTATTCGTTTGCTTAAGTGTATCATTTCTGAAGGAAGGAGCATACTATGAAAATGATAAAATAAATTTGGATGAATAACAAACGTTTTGTGTATTAATGATCTTTTCCCGGTACTTTCTTGACAGAGTAGTACCTACTTTAGGCCATTTTCACATGCACACGGTCACGGCACCTTACTGACTGGGTTTTACTGACTTACTTCTCAACTAAAAATAGTAAATAGTCGGAAAGAGTGGGGTAAAAATATGCGTGTTTTTTTACAACAAGAACAAAATAGGCAGCTTACTTATTCATCTCGGCAAAACAGTAAGCCACTTGAAAACGCTAGTATCAAAATAAAAGGCAAGCGAATCCCCCAAACGCAACCGCCATGCGAATTGAACACGACTGACAGGGCCCTGACAGGCCCCCTAATATCTTCAAACCATTTCCTGGGGGACCCTGGAATGTCATGTGCATTATAATACGTGTTCCTTCTACGTATAATTCTATAAGACGCAAAATTATGTGGAGGAAATTGGGTTTGGCTACACGCCTTCTACCTTTATGTACCTACTACTAGTTTCTGTCTGCGGCTTCGCAAGCGATACATATTTCAATACAAACTACGGATATGCAAAATTTCAGCCCGATCCATTCCGAAGTTTTGGCGTGAAGGCGTAACAAACCTCCATCCAATGTAATTACAAGCTCTGCTTAGCTTTAGGCCAGATGATGCTGGTTGGATGGTCTAGCATCTTTATTCATTAAATATTCCGTTACGGACCTAATGTTTTTATGATAATCTTTATTCACACAGAAAATTTCAATTAACTAATAAAAATAAATAAGAACTAGTTGAAACAATTGAGTTAAATGCAGACTGTTGCAAACCATCTACAGGTCAGTCAACTGATCCCTATCAATACCAGTTTTTATCAAGTAATTTAAATCTTCATGGAGACTATGGATTAAGACTAGACTTTTACGTAATTTAGGATTAGTTCATTACCTAAGTGTGCCTGAACCTAGGCACACTTAGGTTCAGGCACAATTAACACTTATTTAAGTCATTCATAAAATAACCTAAAAAAGGTCTGTAGGAGATATATCTCCTACAGACAATAACAAGCTGATGTTGACGATACATCCCCTTGAGTTACCTAGTTCAAAAACAAACTGAGAAAGGTCTATCGGTAATGTAGGTGTAGCAGGTTTGCACACGCATTTTTTTAAACTCTTTAATGGAGTCAACACATCAAAGCCGGCAACACAGCTCGGCAGGTTGGTACGACATTTTAGTGTTTGAATATTGTAGCCGACAGTCAACTTGTCGGAGGCCTGCCGACTTTGGCGTTTCCATAAGACTTCAACCATACTGCGAGCCAAGTGCAAGCGCCTAGCGTGGGCACGTTTGAAAATTACGCGTGCTAACTCGCTCAAGCCGTTCGCGCTAAACGCCCGCCTTAGTCAGTATGTAAGCTAACGGCGATTTCATATGTTTGATCCTTCGCACCCGCCTTAGCCTTAGCCACCGCGCCTCGAGACTATTTCAGCTCTAGAACTAGAAATAAGCAACATTTTAGCCATTTTCATGAACAATCGACATCGTTATATGCATTGCTTTGGTATATAAGATTCGTGGTATCAGAAAAACCACTTGAATTTACTCAACGGAGCTGTTAATTCAATCTAATATCTAGTTGAGTAAAGCTTGGAATTAATGGTGTTGATTAGCTAAGGATTGCCAAAATTAATCACAACTCGAAACTTTGTCATTTGTTTCCTATCACTTCAGTTTAACTTGGTTTGTGTGGAGGAGCTCCTTCAATACCTCGATTTCCAGTTGCCAAACCTATCGAATCTTATGACTTTAGAAAGAAGGTGCAAAATAGCTTGAACGTAAACCAAAGTCAAAGAGCAAAATCCGTGCCGATATTCAATCTTTATCTTCGTTCGAAAACTTCCAAAAAATATTTGTAGATAGACCCTCTTGCTTTTGTTATTGGTAATACAGTAGCTCTATTTTTGGATACATTTCGATCAAACGCAGTCGAGTAAAAAGTTCTTCTTGAGTTCTTTAGCCAGTTTCAATTTCGCAACCCTGTGTAGATAAATATCAAAGTATTCAGTTTCACAACTTTTAGACATTGTATTGAAACGAAAACTTTTCAAATAATCCATTTAATTAAAGTTAAGTAAGTAGGTGCCTACATCAACTTTGTTGCTACGTAAATAATTAACTTTGCCCTTCGTGAAGTTCTCAATTTACCAAGTGAAAATGAAATTACGAGTAGCCCAGCATCCCAAAAACATCTTCAGCCAAAGTCAACAGGAAAAGTCGTGATGGCGCAAGAAAAAAAAAACCGAAAGCCACTTAATCCAATCCGTCGTGAAATTATCTCAAAAATCCGTGTGGAGTATTCTCTCGCCGCGCAGCCTCTCTTCGATTGGCTGCGAGCTCTCGTAGCGTGGCAACATGGGGTTGCCAGCTTAGCGGGATAAGGTTCCATGTGGCAAAATTTTGGAAAATTCGATACCTGTAGGAAATGTTTAACTGTAATGTATAAACTGTGCAGCTGTCGCTCATTGCCACACTCGTATCGACCTTACTATTAATAGTCATTTGCGTAAGTACCGAACTTCATAAAGAAATGCAGCTTACTTAACATCTGTTATAGATGAAAGAGGCCTCTGAAGTAGGGAATGAAAAAAAATCTATATGAATTCAATCCGAGAAAATTTTACAAACCTATCTATTTCACAAAACAGTTTCTTCGTTTAATAATGAAAATGTTTAGTGAAATTGAAACTTCATCTACTTAAGAAGAACTTCAGAACTTCATCTACTTAAGGTATTCAGAACTTCATCAACTTAAGAACTTCATCCACTGAAAACCTTGGAGTGGCAATTCCGGCCGGGATCTCGCCACTTTCGAGATGAATCTCGCAAACCGCCTCCCTCCAGCTGGCAATCGGGACCGAGGGCTCTATCGTACGGGAGATCCGCTACGAAGCGGACGCCTGCCATTGCGTTCAGGACTCGAGACCTTGACACGCTTGTCACACCCCCTACGACACTGCCAATAACAAAAATACTCGCATATTCTAGTGCGAATTTGGACGAAAATGATTTTTTAGGTTGGAACTCAGTGTTTGTTTAGTGGTAGTGGGCCTGCGCTGTTGGTTCACGTGGAGTATCTGAGGTCAGTATTTACCTATAACCTTATGTATTGCTTTTTTTGGTTTTTAATTCAATAAGCTTGTTTGTAAAAGCGCTGACATGGTACGTTACTGCCAGTACACTACAATAAACTACGCTTATTTTCGAACTTATTCATAACTCGTCCTGTTTTCCTTACACACTGTAGCTTCTTATTTACTAGTTTTAAAACTGTTTTTTTACAAAAAGGAATCGGACTTTTTTCCTTTTTGCAAGCTTGTATTATGCTTTTACTTAGTACAAGAGCTTAGAGATCTTTTAAAATCTAAATTACCTTTTATTTTCTTACTAATTTAAATTTCTTTAATTATATAATTTTGTTAAGGCTAGAATCATATATTATTATAATGAAGGTGCAGTGACACAACCAAGGTAAGTAGAGCTGGTAATTTATACAATCTCTTAATATAACAGGTGTTGACAACGAGGGACTTAAACAAACTCGTGCATCGCAATCCTTCGCAGTATGTATTTCCAGGGAAAAAAATCTCGCTACTGGTCCGTTTATTTCGAATTCAAAAGGTCAAACCAAAAGTCGTTGGTCGTTCTAGGTTTTGGAAGGTTAGTCTCGTCTTCTCAATTTAGCACGTACAAAAGAACTAAACTATCACGACGAACTAACTCGCACAAATATTGCGAAGGTACACATAAAATAAAGGGAATGTATGAAAAAATGTGAGAAAGAAAGAGGTCACATTTGGCACGAGGGGAACCTTTATTGTTTTACAGAGGAAAATATTTTTCCGTTGCGTAAACCTTATTTTCAGTCTTGGATATTTACGGATAAGCAGAATTTTCAGATACGAACAAAATGAACTTATAAGCGTTAAAACAAACCGTTGTGCGTTGTGATGTTGTATGGAGTAATCAGAAAAAAAACTTAAAACTAGAAAGGTACCTAACAGCTTGCCTATGATAAAGATTAACCCACAAAAGAACGATGCATTTTGAGAGTGCCGATAAAAATCTGGATATACAAATTATCGCGTTATTTTTAACGACATTAAATTAACTCTAGAATAAGGTTAGGACTAATAAACGGATAGGCAAGATTGCATTATAATACCTCAAGTAATACCTACTTAATTACTATACCTACTTAATTGTTTATACTAATGTTATAAAGAGGAAAGATTTGATTGTTTGTTTGTTTATTTGTTTTGAACAGGCTCCGTAACTACTGGACCGATAATTATGTAAAATTATTTTACCATTAGAAGCCCACATTATTCCTGATGAACATAGGCTACTTTTTACCGCGGGAAAACGCTTCATTACGGGAAAACGGGTAATAGGACAACGGGTAGTAAGAATGCAGCTAGTTACAATTAATTACACAACGTCTGCATCCGAAAATCTCTCTCGTGTAGTTATGGTCAAACTTCACTTAAGGTAAGTTTGTTTAACCTTCAATTATGTACCTATTAATACCATGTAGAATAGGTATTCGTTTACAGGTAGCAATGGGTTTACGAATGATCTAATGTTTTTAGAAGAGGTTTAGGAGGTAGCCACGATCGAGTTGAAAACGAAAGCAGACCTCTGGAAACGAAAGCAGAAAACCTTCAGAAATGGAACAATTTCGGAATTTTCCATCCTTTGTATTTTTTAATTAAGGGCTGTTTGCAAACATAACAGATGTTTCAATTTAGTTCAACAGGGAAGTTTATTATTTTTATTCAAAAACACCGTCAGCTTTTTGAAATTAGATTAGGTATTCTTGGAAATTCAGAAAGATGTAATACGAAAGTCAAGGAAAAAGAAAAACATATTGATTCTTTCGCAGAAATAGAAATGAATTCATAACATGGTAGTAGGTATTGTTTATAACATGACGCAGTTGTAAGAAACGAATACATGATTCGCTGACTGAATTTCATGGAAATATCTAGCGTAATACTCGGCCAGTTTACTGGTTAACGGATTTAGGAAGATATTCAGACCTTCATACAACCTTTATATCGTAAGGTATCTATAAATATAAATTTCTATTAATTATACCAGTTATAGATAACTGTTTTAACGTACTAAGAAGGTATGGGTACCTGCTTAGTACGTTATAACAGTATAACACAAGCTCTGCTTACATTGGGGCAAGATGATGATGTGAATTGTCCAGAATAATTAAGATTTTTATTAAATAGATATAAGTGTAAATACTAGTTGTAATTGTTTTATTCTATTCTTCTAATTTAGGTAATACATAATGTTTTCAATGTTTAGGTATACAAAATAGTTTATTTATTTGTAGTATGATACAAAAAAAGGAAGTTAAAAACAAACAAAACATACGCACCTCATTGAATTACAATCGATTCGTTACTTAAGTAAAATAAATAAATAATAAATAATGCTGGACAATTCACACAGCATTATCTAGCCCCAAGGTAAGCAAAGCTTGTGTTATGGGTACTAGATAACTGATATACATAATACAATACACTACATAGATAGATATTTTTTATTGTACATAGAAAACGACCAGAACACCCTGAACAAATATCTGCAGATCGTACAAATATTTGTCCCGAGGCGGGAATCGAACCCGCAACCTCCTGCGTCGCAGGCGGACCTTCACCCACCGCGCCACAGAGGTCGTCAAGTAGTAACTACATAGACGAAAATTTATCTATGCTAACTATCATATCACACATCACGTCACATCAACAGCCTCTACCATTCCACTGTTGGACATAGACCCCCCCCCCCCCCCCAAATGATAAGCACCTTGGCTCTTATCACACTTCGATTGTAAATGCGAAAGTTTGTGACGATGTTTGGCCGAAGACCAGGCCAAAACATTAAAGCTGGCTGAAAAATCGCTTATAAGTAATTATTGTAGTTTTAAATCTGGATTAAGCTGAAATGTAACATTTTTGTTAACTAGGATCTCCAAAACTACTGAACAGATCAAGATGAAATTCGACAAATACTTAGAACGTAGCCTAACTCAAACAATAGGCTACTTATTATACCAAAAATACGCGTGCGAAGCCGTGGACAGAAGATAGTTTATATAACCATAAACTTACCTGTTTCTTTTGAGCATTATAATATTTTAACCGTTTCATTCAAGTTTAGGTCAAACCCCTTATAACAGCCAAACCTTTTCAGGTCTTTGCATATTTAATGGCTTGCAAAGCAGCCGGAGGAGTAAAAAATACGTGGATGATTGTACCTACGTGCATTCGCTGTTTCTTTTTCATTTCATTTTGCACCGTGTGGTATCACATTTGCCGTCGTTCTTTTCTTACAGGACTTTTATTAGACGTTAATTTTATTTTGCTTTATACTTTTACAAAGTGGAAAATTTGTTGGTTTTTTGTGGCAAATTTTCCAGCGTATGGTAATTTCTTTTGGTATTCAAATTTGTGTTCTTTTTCGCATTGCAGCCGAATAATTATAACAGTTCTGTTATTGCTCGGCATTTAAAATTGCGAGTAGGTACATTATGAATGTTTCTTCACGCGGTTTTGCACGCGTCGTTTCTATGGAAAGTTTAAATTATCCCAAGGGAACTAATGTATGGAATAAAAGCAACTTATGTTTCATTCTAGGTCTAGAACAGGCTGTACCTATGCAAAATTTCAGTTCAATCTGTTCAGTAGTTTTGGCGTGAAGAAGATAAATATCCATCTATCCATTCAAACTTTCGCATATATAATACTAGCTTCTGCCCGCGGCTTCGCACGCGTATTTTCGGTAGCCTATTATCTAAGTTAGGTTTCGCTCTAACTAAAGGTACGCCAAATTTCATCTTGATCTGTTCAGTAGTTTTGGAGATCCTAAGTGATAAGAATTCAGATCTCACAAACTTTCGGCTTTATAATATTAGTAGGATTAGTGTATGGGAACATAGGATGGGAACAAAAAAATGGGAACAAAAAAACACTTTTGAATTCCAAAGTTCAAAACAGTCAGCCTAAGCCACTAACCCCACTAGAATCTAACATTTCCTGTACAGTCAACGTCAAAAGGCGTATCAAAAGTTTGATCACATAAACCATAGCGGAAACTGGAAGGTGGCGCGTAAAAAATTCAAAACCCCCATGAATATAAAGTTCCACGGATAAAGGAGATGGAAAACGTAAAAGGCCGGAGTTTTTTTTTGCCTTATCCTACACTTTTTGAAGTTAAAATATTACCACAGCAAACCTAACTTTATCTACCTGGGTAGGTCAAGTTGTTGAGTAAACAAGCCTAATTATACCAGAGATTTTAAAACAAATGAGGAAAAGGAGGAAGTTCTATGGTCTGCTGTAAAAAATGTTTTTTTTTTGTATTTTTCTCGAACTCCGTCAATTGTGGGCTGATTGGGTTGATTATATTTCTATTGTATAGAAAATGATCCTAAAACGCTTTCATAATTTTTTTATGCCCGGGGGATAAGTCTACACTTTTTTTGGTTTATTTGTCGGTTATTATTTTTTTCCAAACAATTAAATTGCAAAAAACTATCTGAGCGTCTGGTCGAAGCGACGCGTGACCCGAGAGCTGGTGAATATCTGGCACAGCGTATCAGCATTGCCATACAGCGTGGCAATGCAGCCAGCGTCTTGGGGACGCTTCCGACTGGTGTTGATATGGATCAGTTGAGCTATCTGTAGACTGTTTGCAACAGTCGGCAGTTAGCTCAATTGTTTCAATTGTAAATACTAGTATAATTTTCTTTGTGAATAAATGTCTTATTAAATTGTTATTATTATACAATAAAGGTCCCACTCCGACAAAATATTGTTATTGCTTTCTTATTGAATTTCAATTAGGTACCTATTTAAAATGTACGAAAAATTACGTCAACTCACAATTTCCCAACTGAAGTAGGTATCTACGAACATAATAGCATTTGAACTTAAAATTCACTTTTAACACTACAAAATAAAGTGAATTTTATTTCCTCCTAGTTTTAGCCGGAATTGTGGCTAAATTCCGGGCAAATGCGACCGACTACCAGCTATAAAACTACGTATTTTATAACCACAGGCTTAATCGAGGAACTTCTATAAATTACCAACGTTTGGGATAAGTGATGAAGTTGTCCAACGATTTGGAAGGGTTAGATTTGAGGAATTGATAGCTTTGGCAGTTTAGGGTTAATTTTAATGTTTACAATCTGGTCAACATTAAAATTAACATCTGGTTAAACACCGGTCATTCCTAGCCTTCAATTTCTTTTACGTTAGAAAGTTTAATTATTAATAAAAACATAGGTAAAACAGACGAATTGAGAACCTTCGCCTTTTTTGAAGTTAAAAAAAACGTTTTCTTTTATGTTGGTACCGTTTACACCTTTCTGTATCCTGTGCACTTGTGCAAACACCTTTCGTTGTCTCAAAATTTAAAAATTTATCTGTAATTTTTTAACACCAACATACATATGACTTGATGACTTGGCACTATGTCCCAAGTCATCAAGTCATATGTATGTTGGTGTTAAAAAATTACAGATATTTATCTATGTAGTGTATTGTATTAAGTATATCAGTTATACAAGCCATTACACAAGCTATTAGCTTGGGGCTAGATAATGCTATGTGAAGTAAAAAATATTTATCTATGTAGTGTATTGTATTAAGTACTAGCTGCGCCCCGCGGCTTCGCCCCCGTGGAAATTTATGTTTCCAACTTTCTTAATTTTTTCTTTCATAAGAACCTTCTCCTGACAATAACAAACACAACAAAGAAAGAATTAGCGAAATCGGTCCAGCCGTTCACGCGTGATGCCGTGACAACGCGAAACGGGTTTCATTTTTATATATAAGAAGATATCAGTTATACAAGCCATTACACAAGCTATTAGCTTGGGGCTAGATAATGCTGTGTGAATTGTCCAGCGTTGCTTATTTATTATTAGTTATTATAACTATGAATGCTATAGTGGGGTTACTACCGCCATGTTAGAAGGCAGGTTTATAGAGTTCACCATAGCACTAAGAGGTCCCCCTCAAATTTGATGGGATCACTTCCTTACGACAAAAAACCTTGCTATAAAAACGAATGAGTATTCCAAATCGATTTACTTTATTGGAACTACAAAGCTGCACCAACTTCATAGGCGTCTTGAGTTTTCTGAGAATTTTGTAGTATTTTAGTATAGGATTTTGTGGCACCGCCTCGATTTCTCTTTTTGATTGAATGTAATATACATAGTCACTGAGAAAATAGGTATAGGTACGTCTTAGTTTAGCATGTGTGTACGTCTAAGTTTAACTTACTTAATTTTTTTAAAGGGAGTATAGTTAAAAACCTAAACAATTTATATAGATAGAAATACCTTCAATGTACACCATAGATAAAATGACAAGACTTAGCCACAAAATTTAAATCAAATTCCTAGAACTGCGAGCGTATTTTTTAGATCAACTCGTACTTAGGCAAAAAATAAGCTACAATACAAAAAAACGTAACGTTCGCGATGGTAAAATTCTAAATGATAACGGAAGGCACTGGAAGTTTTTTTTTTGAAGAAAAATTTAAAATCTTACATACTAAACGGTATTCAGACAATGGCTCATAATTAATTTTCTTTTCGAAGCGGGAAGTCCAGCCGACTGTACATGGGATATTTAATATGAAAGAGGATAGGAGTTAAACGGCTGGAAAATGATCTGAGGAAACAATAGGATTTAAGGAAAAAGTCTTTTACTTTGTTAATGCGAGAAATAATAGGATTTCTTGTGAGTCGAGTGTTAATTAATTAAAACGGACTGTGCTAATTATGAGGTGCCTATTAATCTTATCCTGTAACTAAAATGTTAATTCTATTGCACAGTATTTTTATAATTAGGCACTTTGGTTCACTAAAAAAATTATGATTAACTAGCTTCTTTTAGCGTTATTTTTACGGAAACGTTCAAAGGTAATTTATATCCCATGGGAACTGATTTATGGGATAAAAAGCCGTTTGATTTCAGGCATAGAGAAATTATGAAAAATAAAAATTGGGCGATATTTGACTATATGTATGTTTGATTCCAGGCATAGAGCTACACCGGTGCAAAATTTCAGCTCAATCTGTTCAGTAGTTTTGGCGTGAAGACGTAACGAAGATCCATCCATCTATACATCCATCCATCCAAACTTTTGCATTTATAATATTAGTGTGATTGCACTCTGTTTTTGCCGGGGTGTCATGGGAAAAAGCTAATAGTAAAAAATATATCTACAAAAAGAACTTATAATAATGAAGTCATATTTAATGTGTAAAAATCAAGCCATAACAGTTCAAGTCACTACTGGTCTTTTGACCCAAAAAAATACTGCGACTAAGCCATAGCAATTTCGTTTTAGCACAACCACATTTCCAGTGAAAAATGTCATTTTCCCGAACTCCATTCAAAGAAAGCATGAAATCTCCAAGAGCCGTCACAACTTGCAACATTTGTTACGTTTTCGCGTTGGCCCGATATTGTAAAAGTTTGATATATTTCGGCTACAATGAAAGATCACGGGACGGTCAATTTGAGAAAGCTTTTGGTAAGATGTGGATTTATTGGAACGACAGGAGCAGGCCACACTTAAGTTTTTATATTAACTTTATTGTAATCAGAATCAACGCGAAGAAACAAAAGTATACTAAAACTTGATTACGTTTATTGCGTATAATTTGTTTTTAAACCTGACTTCGAACAAAGGAAGAGCTGCTTGTATGTTTTTGCTAATGTATGTTTGTCGATTTCTCCGTCAATCTTATTCGATTAGGTAAAATTGTTTCTCTTTCGTACATGAAAAAAATTATTTCAAGATCCCATAAAAATATAACTTCCGCGAAATAAGTAAGAAACCCGCAAAACTCAAAACCGAGGATTTAATGATTTTTAGTTGCAAAACAATTAAATTTTATTACTATTATGCCGCGACCACTTTCACTGTCTAAACAAGATGGAAATTATGAGAAATAAAAATTGTGCTATACGTCCAGCATTATTTATAAAAAAAAACTGTTTCTGAGCGTACATAATACGTCATTTATGCTAAACATTTGAATTTAAATTGAATGAGTAAATCCAGTCTTGAAGTAGGCTTTAAAGACAAATCCTAGTACTTATCTCATATCACAAATGCTAAGGGAGATTAGTACTAAAGGCTTATTGAATTATGAGAGGATGGTTGAAGAGAATCTGAATTTCATTTAGGTACATTTGTAATACAAATTATAGACTAGCTGTTACCCGCGACTGTGTCTACGTGGAATTAGATTGCTTAACTTATCCATAAAGACTTTGGACTTTACATTGTCCCATAGAGGGGTGTGATGTCACAGGATCTAGGCAGCCAACTTGACTGTTCTTCAAATTGTTCTTGCAATAAAGCCATGGTTTCACGTGCTGTGTGGCAAGTGGCGCCATCTTGTTGATACTAAATATCCTGGAGATTTACGGGCTTTCATTTAAGGTAAAAAAAGCATGATAATCTTCGTCATTGACTGCTCGGACGAATTTCAGAAAACGATGAATGAAATGTGTGTTGGTTTTGTGAGGGGAATTTACAAGTCAAATTTTGTAGTTCTTTTGGTAACGGTTGCTGAAATACAGAGCATTTTTGTTTAAATTTTCAACTCAAATTTTGAACTTGTTAGAGTGCTTATTTTCGAAATTCCTTTCTTAGTGCTCACTTTCGTACCAAGACCTACACATTCTGCAAGTTTCAAGACTCTAGGATAACTAACTGGTTAAGGCTGTAGCTTGTCTATATGTAAAGACAAAGAGTTTTGTATTAGTTTATTATTATATATATAGATAAGTACCAACTTACCTACTTAAACATCACTCACAATTGTATGCAATATTTAAGTAAGGGTTGAGCTAAGTTATTCATTTATTACCTTTGAGAAAACGGCAAGTCTGCGCAACTTTGTGCCATGGCACGATTATTATTATTATCATAATGCTGGACAAAAATACTACTATATTTGACTGTCCTCGACGAGCGGCAACAGCTTTTTTCAAGATATAACTTGCTTTCAATGGTCTTACGTATTTTATGATGGTCGACGTTATTTACCCGTTAAAACCCAAGCTTTTTCCTTTGTCAAGAATCATTTCATAAACTTTTTTCGCCCTTGCAGCAACCTACAGAACTGAAAAAGCCTTTGCAAAATGACTAATGCTCGGCCACAAGCCTCAAATGGAGCTCGATTTTCAGTAAATCGATTCGGCGTCAACTCGACGCTCGGCCGCTTTGGCACAAAAACCGATTTTCCACGGACTTCACGTAAAGAAAGCACTACATCTTTATGCGGTTTGCGTGATTCAAGATAGAAGAGGAAGCGGGTGAGATTCTGTGGATAAAAGATGAGAATCGACACTTCGAAAAGTAAAACAAAGAAATATTACCCAATCTGGGATATGGCGCTGGCGCAGCGTAGCGTTTTCATTGCTACGCCGTAGCACATCCATTGCTATGCCGTAGCACTTCCATTGCTTCGCCGTAGCAACCTATTGAAGAGATGACATGAAGATTTTTTATTATTGTTATGATTTATACAGTAGTAATTAAATTTCTTCATTGTTATTCAGACGATATAGAAATGTAACTTAAAAATTCTTGTTTCTCTTTATGGTTCCCCTTTAGGTTCAATCCTACAGGGACAGCAGCTTTCATTCAATAATTTTTCAACGTAGACGGAATGCGGCGTCCATCCATGTGTATGTAGTCCATCCATGTATAAATGTGCAGGAACTCCTGACACAAGCATATTTTCTTACTAAAAATGATGTCCTAAAACGCACCAACCCGCCAGGCTGTGTCGTCGCCGACTTTGGCGTCTACGGAAAAGTCGAGTGAAACAGTTCGACTAAACTACAATTCGACCTTGAGTTGACTCGACCTGGCGGGGGGGGGGGGGGGGGTCGTGGCGACTCTATGACTGTGTGTGGACTGGTGTGTATATGTAGCCATATGTTGACACACAAAACGAATTGTTTTAGTCATTAGTCGAATTGTTTTAGACGACTTGTTCGAGTAGAATTTTTCGCTAAGCAATTTTGGTGTGTCGGTCGACTCCATAAACATTACAGCTAAAAGCTAAAACATGATAATACCTCAATGATGGCGTTCTCCCATAACTTTCACCACACGAGAGCGTGCCTGGCAAACAAAGAGCTAGATAACAAACAATTACTCCGTTTTCGTGCAGCCCTAATCTGGCCTTGTACTTTGTGTAGGATGCGATTGTTCAGACGATTTCCCTTGAAGTCTTTCAAAAGCGCAAAAATAGACTTGATAATCCTTATCTTTTCTAGGAGAAGGCTTTTTAATCACTTGTAAATGGAACACTTCATCATCGTCACTGACGATGTACTACAAAAATACATAGCTGCGCAAAGAAACATTCTATAACAGGTAGAAAAACGGGGGGGGGGGGGGGGGGGAAGGGGAAGGGGGGGCTTTCTTATGAGTATCTATGTAACCGAAGAAGGAGATACGATAGATAGATAGAAGACAGAAAACAATACTGAGAAAAAAGCTTAGAATACGAGAAGTATAAAGGGCGGCCTTATCGCTGAGAGCGATCTCTTCCAGGCAACCTTGGTATGGACTGGACGTGAAAATACACAATACGAGTTGTTGTTTCACTCCTGTCGCTCAGTGCGTCTCTTTCGTCCTACTTTACCAAGTGAGGAAGAAGGGAGAAAAAATGATTGTTAAATGTAAATGTTCATACGCGTTCCTACGAGATAAGTTCTTAAAAGCAGGAATTTCGCCCACCTATGATAAAAATTACACCGAATTATTTTTTCCTTTACATCGATAGCGATATATTAAAACTAAACGGTAAAGTTATGCCAGCGCACGCGGCGCCCTGTAAGTCCCGGCGCCCCGGGCGGTCGCCCGGTTCCCCCCCCCCCCCCCCCCCCTAAAGCTAAGCTGGCATCGTCATCGTCAAGTCAACTTTTGTCAGCCCTGAAAATCAGCGTAGCATTGGGCTGGAAGCTAAATAGAAAAGTATCTCTAACAAAACTTGTTCTTATAATGTAAGTACTTATACGAACAAGTTTTGTTTTTCTCATTTAAGTGAACTGCATTTATGTTCTTTGGGAAAATTAGGAATCTTTAAACCGAAATTTGACAAATTGAAAAACACTCCATAAAACATACCAACGAATTGAGAGCCTCCTCCTTTTTTTGAAGTCGGTTAAAAAGAAGCGACCATTGGTATGTTAGATAATAATAATATTTTACCTTTCATACTGGCTCACGAAGTTCAAACAAGTTTAAAGTTCGTTGATGCTAATCTAATAGTTTTAATTTAACTCTAAAGCAACTAAACGGATGTGGGTAAAACTTTTCAAAAAGGCACGATACAACGCTGAAGGCGAAAGCTAGTAAGACAGGAAGTGAATTTTCTCTGGTACCAATGAACCTGTTAAAAGTTTATTTCGCTTTCTTCGAGTTCTTACAAGTAGGTAAGCACGAAGTACCGACATAAGTAGGTGAGAACTCACCCAAAGCAAGCACTCGAGTGTAGGCGAATGTTTGGGTATCAAAGGGCTTTGTTCAGCGGTGGATACCTTGTAGGTAGGCATTGAGGTTTTCTGATTGCTTTTTTTATATCAGCAACATGCGGTAGTTAGTAAGCATTTTCGATGGCTATTTGTTTTTATAGTGCTAACTTACAATAAATTATAAGGTTAGACCCTTCGACTCCGTGGCGTCGTTTTTAATAGTGCATTCCCGTACGGAATATGAAGTTGCGAGTTAATTTTTGGGATATTTGAATTCTTAGCTAAGTAATTAATACGCCACGCCAGCCTTAACGACATCATCCGGCGTCCCTTTGTCACCGCTGACGTACCAGCTATTCTCGAACCGAATGGTCTGTTGCGTGACGATGGTAAAAGGTATGACACTAGTCCCATGGGAGTTGGGGAGGCCCATTGTGTGGGACGCTACATGCGTCTACACACTTGCGCCTTCCCATCTTCCCAGGACAACCGTAAGGGCGGGTGCGGCGGCAGATTTGGCCGAAGATCGCAAGAGGCGCAAATAAGCAGGTCTCGACAGAGCCTACACATTTGCTCCCCTTGGAGTTGACCCTAGCTCGTGGGGTACCGAGGCTCTTCGGGTTTTTTTTTAATTATCTGAGCGTCTGGTCGAAGCGACGCGTGACCCGAGAGGTGGTGAGTATCTGGCACAGCGCATCAGCATTGCCATACAGCGTGGCAATGCAGCCAGCGTCTTGGGGAAAAAATACTCTATATTTTTTTATATTATTTCATTGTAATTTTCTTTTAAAATAAGTAATTAAGTTTTTTTTTATCGTTAATAGGCATGCGTTCGTCCAGAATTTTGTTATACGAAGGTTTAGAAGAGACCTTTCAGTCTCGGTTGTAGTTGACTGGAAAAACAAGTATTTTATGTTCACTAATAATATTTTTACTGTGATGGTCTAAATATGTGGTATAGCTCTGTGGTGCCGGCTTTGAATTTGCACCACCCAAACTCTTCCCGCGGGTGTCGTAAGAGGCGACTAAGGGATATCCACCGGGGGCGGGCAGCAGCGCCCCCTGCAGAACATTCTACCACCGAACTGCGATCCCCAAGCGTCCATCCCCAGGGTTATGGACAATACCCCCAATGAGATAAAAGCCAATAAGGCGCTTATTAGGGGGAGGCCTGCGTCCAGCAGTGGACCAATACAGGCTGTTGAGGTTGGTCTAATTTCTTAGTCCCATTGAACGGCAATTTGTGTATATGATAACGAACGAATAGAGGAATTATAACGGAAGATGAGCAGCAAGCATCATCTGCGACAACTACCTAGAAAGAAAACAACTTATCGGCTCATACAGAACTGCCTACGGTTAAAAAATATTGACATGCGAATGGGAACAGAAGTTAAAAGACAGTAAAACAGGAAGGTACATAATGTAATCAGAATTCCGCTAGAAAAGTGTTGAAACCTTTCTGTCAAATAAACCAGTCACACATGACCCTCTCACCCGCCTAAATTGATTACAACCAGGAGGGTTCCTGCGGTGCTCAAAGGTCAAAATAAATTAGCCATGGACCCTTCCGCTTGCGTTGATTAGCTTTTCCGCACTTTCGTAGAACCTTTCCAAATTAAACGATTTTGTTTGTGGAACTGATAAATATCTGCTTTTATACGAGAAAGATGCCAACTGCCGGCATTTAGGGCAAGGAGACGTTTTCAAAAACTCTGTTTACCTGTGAACTCGACACATGGCGCGGATCTTTCGCGATGCGATGTCAAACTATGCACGGTCTTTATTACCATAGCCTAGAAATAGTGTTATTGCGATTAGTCTTTGCGATGTCTATGCTATTTTAATACATACTTACATAACGAAGTGGATCTTGGCCTCCGACACTAGAGATCGCCAGTTGTCCCGGTCCCTTGCCGTTTCAGTCCAGTCGACGGCACGAAATTCATGCAGAACTTTCTCAACTTCGTCGCTCCAGCGGTACCTCGGTCGACCAATAGGTCTCCGGCCACTTGGGCGACCCATGTACGCTCTGCTGGCTGCCCGATCCTCCCCCATTCGGACTACATGCCCGAGCCATCGGAGTCTCGAGGCTTTGGTTTCTCCTATGATGTTCGGCTCGGACACTAGATCTTCTATGCCATTTTAATCGGACATATAATATTTATACCCCGCGCCAAAGCGCTCCCGATTTTATTTTAATTTTCGTTTCTGCCTCATGTTAACTGTCTTATCTGATTGAATTGGACGAGTCAGACCACAGGTAGATATTGTTATCGGACTAGAAGTTAGAACCTGTTATACAACTCTGTAAGACCACATGAGTCGGATTCAGCGTCCAGTAATGTAATGTAATGTAATGTAATGTAATGTAATGTAATGTAATGTAATGTAATGTAATTTAATTTAATTTAATTTAATTTAATTTAATTTAATTTAATTTAATTTAATTTAATTTAATTTAATTTAATTTAATTTAATTTAATTTAATTTAATTTAATTTAATTTAATTTAATTTAATTTAATTTAATTTAATTTAATTAAATTTAATTTAATTTAATTTAATTTAATTTAATTTAATTTAATTGTTATAAGCCATCAAAATCAACAGCCCTTATGCCTAAACAGGTTTAACCTTAATAATCTTACTTTGCTTACTAAATAAAGCGTTCAATCATAGCTCTATCTCTATCTGACATTCAGTTAAAAATTATAATAAGAATAAATCATTTATTTCAGGCTTTAGTCTAGTACAGGATGTAAATAACTAAAACGGCGGCGCATATAAAATAAATACCTTAGTCTAACATTCATAAAATAAACCTATTTCCTACCAATTTAATCAGCCCACTAGAGCAATCTAGAGCATGTAATCCTCCACTGGTAGAGCTAGGTACTGGAAAATATGAATTAGTTCCGTTACGTCACACCCTGTGATCTGTTTCTGCATGTCGCTTGCTACGCTATAACACGCTTGTAGGGTCAGTAGGAAGCGGAAGGTTGAGTGAACGTAGAGTGCGTTTTGAGTATTCGTTCTATTTATATGCGATTTGGTACAGCACCTCGATTGTGCGTGTGTGGGAGTACAAATCATTCAAAAATAGAATGTTTACTTGAAGTTGGTCAAACCAAGGTCTCTTTTGTTTTAAAAATAATTTCGTTAGCTGCCAGTACTATAATGAGCCACTTTTCATTAGCAGCTTCACTTTCACCCGCCATTTCAGCCAAAAAAAGATGGTAGTTTTGCCATATTTATTTGAATTGTTGTTTTCGAACACAAGGGCATAGAGAGTGTGTTTAAGATACATGTAAGTTTATGCCACATACAGTGCATCCTTATTTATTTATTTATTTAAATCTTATATTTTTAAAGGGCTTTTAGCCAAACACTGACTACGTCGAAAAGAAGACAAAATTTGCAAGTTATTCATTCAAAGAGATAAATATGTCCCAACACAAAAATATTCCAGACGTAATATAAAGTCCAGTGCTAGTTTGGTGAAGCGTCTATTTTGCAACTTTGTTCCTGTGACCTACATTTTGTCGGACAAGTGGACAAGTTTTGTAAAGAGACAGTAAATTTGTAGCATCAAGTATTCCTTTGAGATGTAACCGTGCTAACTATTTTAGCTAACTAAGGTGGTCTACTGATTTCGTTGTTTTACAATCGATTTACAGAGTGAGTAGGTGGAACCAAGTGCAACAGCTTGGCGGCTTTTTGAACACTGAAATACTCTCGGCTATTTTAATTTTTTTTAAGATGTTTTGATTTATTCGAGATCAAATTTCAAAAAAAAGGATGAAAATTTTTACCCTGACCAACGTTGTGCCGAACACCCTGTATATCTCACCTTATAGAAACGTGCAAAGGTTATTTCTCTCACATGGGAACTGATTTATGGCATAAAATCATGTGTTCTTTCAGGCCAAGAACTACCTGTTTTCAAAATTTCTGTCTGATCGTTCAGTAGTTTTAGCGCAAAGAGATAACACACATCTAAACTTTCGCTTATAAAATATTAGTGTGACTTACCATCCACGCGTAAGGACTTGTTGCTTTGTATTTACTTCTATGGTAACGCGTGTACTGAATCGGCCTATCTGCCGATACCGATCACAGAAACCGGTATTTCTGCCGAAGAGATATTCGCAACAGTATCCTCGTCACTACGACTTAAAATTGTTCGCGATGACGTCATCGGCAAACTCGAGTGCATTGAAAATACCTATATTGCCGATGCTAAATCTGAAAGCATGATACGCACGCACCCTATCGGCATATTGTAAATACCGACGCCGCGTACGCTGCGTACACTCTGATTCCAAGTCCACGCTTAACTTTAGAAGGTAGGATGTTGTGTGAAGCTCTTTTCGTCAAGTCTAGTCGGTACAATTCTACCCTCACTTCGCTGATCATTTGCATAGCAATCCAACGGAGCTATCTCAGTCCGATTCCACTGATAATGTCCCCCTTGTCGTAGATTCTGAAGCGAGGAGATTTTGCTTTAGATTACATTAAGAGATACAAAGGGAATTGTTTTGAATCCGAGGAATTTTTAGACATGCTTAGCTACAGTTCAGTGCAGACGGAATAAACA
This sequence comes from Eupithecia subfuscata, assembly GCA_963564075.1. NCBI lineage: Eukaryota > Metazoa > Arthropoda > Insecta > Lepidoptera > Geometridae > Eupithecia > Eupithecia subfuscata. The sequence goes on from OY751105.1 coordinate 5,469,728, forward strand.
AATGGGGACCATTCAGAGTGCTTGCCAAAGCTGAATTATCTATCTGAGTACATTAGTAGTGAATGAGTTGAATTGCAACAGAATGGATCCTGATGGTTAATCCAACACGGCACGCATTCGTCTGCGAGATTTCATAGAATGTTTACCAACAGTTCAGCTCGTACGAAGAACGAAGTATCTTGTAAAACTAAGTTAGAGGAGAAAATGCTAGTCATTCTGGTTTTACTTTCAGTGAGAAGTGGGAGCGGAAACCGGAACGGATTTCGACCGTTTCGAAAGGAAAAGTTGATAGATTGAATATAAATGTTAATAGATTGAAACTCTGTAAAATCCTTGTTCTTTTAGCTCGCTGCTTAACGCATTCACTATCCAGCCTCGAACATCGGCTGCCGGTGCGCCCCGTCCCGCTTCGAGGGACCGGAGGATAACAACTGCGTCGTAGACAATGATAGTGTTAGGGTTCATCTTCTACTCTTCCTCAATTTCCAAGTAATATCGGTCAGACATATAATTGGCTTTAAAAAGCATTTTCCCTTACGTAAGTGCCCCTTCAGATAATCGAATATCCATCATGAAAAAAATACGTATCCCGGAGGCGACCGTTAAGTTAATAAATTTATTATTTTATTACGGCACAAAGTGCCCCGAGGGAGGAAATTTCCCGTCTTTCTAGAAACTTCCGGTTTATATTTTCCTACGATTTAAAAATAATCATTATTTTAATAGATTTCGAATGAGGACATAAACAATGAATATGATAATGAGCCAAGATTGTTGATTGATTCCAGATTTTCCTGTGTATAGGTAAATAATTAACAATCTCACAGGATATACCAAGGCAGGTGCCTTGGTATATCCTGTGAGATTCCTGTGAGATAGCTATTTGGATGCCGTACCCAAAGAGTGCGAACGGGACTCTATTACTAAGCCTTCACTGTTTGTCTGTCAGTCAGTCACAGGTCTCTATAACCGTAATATCGTATATATCGCGAGTCCATTATTTCTTTCATAAAATACCTGTTATTATGGCCACCACCGGTAGCTGGGTCGCTGGCTAGAAATGACCTTAGTTAAAAAGACCGAAATTTCATAATATCCCATAAATTTTAGGATATTTTGAGATATTATTAATTTTTACAGAAATTAAATAACACAAACCTTAGTTTTACCAGATATTTCCATAGCTCCGTCCTTCCAGGTTACCTAGTTACCTTCACTTAATCAGGTCAGCGTCAGCGATAATAATTAAATTTTCCGATAACTCCGTATTAATTATTTTGTAACCTGTGCTGGCTGGTGGACTCTACGACTAACGATATAGAGTTTATATTGTCATTTACTATTAAGTTATATATTATCGGGTGTATTTTATGACGTATCTACGAATACACGTACTTGCCACTGTATCATATATTTTTAACTCCCGACGCAAAAAGAGAGGGGTGTTGTAAGTTTAACGTGTCTGTCTGTGTATCTGTCTGTGGTATCGTAGCTCCCAAACGGATGAACCGATTCTCGTTTAGTTTTTTTTGTGTCATAGTTAATATATTTTTGACACATACCATCTGGTTGTTCCGAGTCTCGCTTCATTATAGTCAGCACAGCCACTTTATTTATATATATCTACCATGCCTCGATAAATACCTTTAACAATTTTCAACCTTCTGTTGATTTGCGCAAAGTGGTATTTTATTTATCTAACAGGGAGCAATCAATCAAGTGGAGAGGAGAGCGTCGCAGGAGCGTCAATAAACGACAAGAAAATATATCTCAGAAATTGAAATTTTGACTACCCTGTTCGCATTACGAGTCATTTTACTTGATGAGAGATTTGGTTTTTTGATCCCTAGCAACTGGTATTTAAGGTTCATTATTATGATCAAAAGGGAAGACCAAAAGCGGCTTACAAGAGAATGCAGATTAATTGGAATGGTCTTTATGTATTGACGTGTCAAAATGTCTAAGATTACAAAGAGATTTCTTAGCTCCGCTGACTTCGTACTTGTACTGATAGCTGTAAAGATTGGATTGATTAAGGTTGGATTGATGTTGTTCTTTTCTGAAAACTGTTAATATCAGACAGAAGCACTTAATTATTACTGTTTGATCGTCGAAATATTTTATAACTATAAACCACATAGATATAGAGCCCAGACTTGTACGAATTTATTATTTACCGCACGAGACAGGGCCTAGATTGTAGGCCTAGTTTGCAGACGTATAGCCTAATCCCACCCGTTTGGTAACATGACAGGGCGATATTTCAGACCAAAACATAGACTAAATGCAGTGCGCTGACACAGTAGATAAATATCTATTGTGGCGCAGACCTCCGGATGACCGTGTCACAATAGATAAAACCGTGTGCTAAGGTGAATGAGTTGATAAAGTTACACCAATACCTACAAACTTAGCATCGTTTTCATAATGTATGTATTAAACGTCAAACGAACTAAACGTATCTTTAGTCTTTGAAAAGGATTGGATAAACTTCAATGTTTCCCCTGTAGGTGGAGCTAACGGCGCTTGAGTCCGTAGAAGGCCGCAAAGATTTTCGACTCCCACGTCACTTGACTTCGTGGTGTAGTTGGTTATCACATTCCCGTACTGAGGGGAGGACGCGGGTTCAAGTCCCGTCGAAGTCGAAAATTTTTGCGATATAATTCGATTTCTTAGAAATTAGAAATTATCCAGAGTGCGAGGCTTACGCACTATAATAACAAAAACCTTATGTATGTATTAATTTATAGGGCAAAGTATCGTTATACACTTCAATAGGTCTTTTGTTACAGCTGTTTAGTTTTTTGTTCCTTTCAGCGGTTGTTTTATTTTGTTCTGTGACAGTGTTGTATCAATAAATTTCTACTTCTTTTTTTTTCATACACGTAGGGCCCTCCCTAAAGGTTCTTGAAACTCAAACATGAACACACTTACAAACGATATTTGCTTCTAACTTTGCCCTAATGAAAGAGCAACAACAACGAGACGTCGCAGTTCCAAATACAGAATTAGAAATGTATTTTCTTATTCCTGAGATGAAAGATTTATCGGGGTCATTTATCAGAGATAGCTGAAGGCCGTAGAAAGTAATTTATTGATGTATTTGTCTGAATATTGAGAGGAGGTTCTTTGTTAGCACTTAAATCGTTGACGCTGACTAAAAGCTTTTTCCAATACAACTTACATAAGAGAATCTAATCTCAACAGGGCTTCCTCCATCCCGTATCCTTATCATACATTCGATAACATGACCAGAATCCTAATTTGCCTTTAAATAATCTACCGCTAAGAAGCCTACAGATAGCTCGGAAAACTTAGTTTGAAGATTCGTTCAACATTAAATTCAGGTAGGTAATCTTATTGCTCTTCTGGTTCGAAGTTGTCAGTTTCTCATTTCTCATAATAGCAGTTTCAACCGACACAATTTTAGCTTCAGACACTTCCAGCTTGCATACGACTATCGCGTGACTAAAAGTTTGATTCACGCCATTCAAGATCAAGTCATTGCGGTTCTAGAAATTCCCAGAAACTTCTAGATCTATTAGTACTCGCGGGAATAGCCGGGAAGTTTGGGTGTCAGAATTATTCATATTTCCATTATGTCGGCAATGAATAACCTAGATGATAGTTTGAGCGCGCCGGGAGCAAACTTCTTGCAGCACTAGAGTGGATAGGTAGGCATAGATAAGTGGCCTAGGAATCTTTGTTTCAAATAAAAGACTTATCCATGTTACCAAGGCGATAGAGATAGGATTCTTGAGGTAGAGTACCTACAAAGAAAAAGGATGAGAAAAAGAACAATAGATATAGGAGTAGGTGGTAACATCATTATAGTCCCCAATTTACCTGCCGCTGGTTTTTGCTAACTAGTATAAAGTAAACGACCAGTTTGATCGAAGTCCCTATTCCATTACTTAGGTAGGTACACAGGACTAATACAATTTTACTGTTTCCTTGAAACAGATAAATTCATAATTATATTACGTCAAGTACTTGTCAGAAAGGAAACTTTATATTTTACCTTGGGTTTTCCTTTAGCATTAATTATTCTGTAACTCACAAGAAGTACTTTGGTCGGAAAGTTTGTAGAAACCAGGCACTTGAGGATCCTGTCATCCGATATCTTCAGAAAATATTCCTTCCCCGTCATCCCAGGAGAGTATCCTATAATCATTTCTAAGTAAAATCAATAAACGTGGGCTGATATGAAATTATGAGAGAACCGCGTTAATTTTCTCTTAATTCTCATTTCAGCGGAATAGGAAGTTTGTTGAAGATTTGTTGAGGCTATTTTCAAATAAAGTCAATTATTTGCAGACAACGGGCAACAAGAAGGTACGCTTTTTTTATAATGTCCCATGCGAAAACCAAACCAAAACGTACCAGCTAAAAAGCTTTGGTTTGCAAAAATATTATTATAATAAAGACATGGAGACATGGAAAGACATGGAGTCAAGCTCTTGAAACTATGAGTTTTGGGGTGTTTGATGTTTATTGAGACCCATTTCAGTTAACACTTTCATGGAACAAGACGCAGATGGTCTCTCCCACCCCATGTAGCGGAGGCTGGGCAGTGAATGCGATACTAGACTCGTCCTGTTATATTTTTACTTTACTTATTTTGTTTTGTGATAGGTACACACGATGTGAACAATGTTAAAATAGGTACCAAGATAATGTGACGTCAAACGATACGTGATAGTGGGCTCTCTTCTGTCACATCCCATAAATAGTAAATTTCACCACTGCGGACCCATCATACCCCTGGCCATACCCTTGGGGGTATGGTGGGACGAAAGCATACCACCATAGAGATGTGACCTAAGGACTTCCACGTATCCATGAAAGTATTTATGCATATTTTATTACACTATCAAAAATAAGTCACCGTGTAATGGCACTGTTATACGGAATCTCATTACGACTATTGCTGACGATACACTATTAGCCTAAGCTTGTGCTCTACGAGGGCACGTCGTTCCAAAACAAAAACATTTTCATCAATCAAAAGCTCCCATTTCGAGGATCCAAATGGCGAGATCGGAATCCGAAAAGCCAGTGCAGATAGTACGATGCTACTAAAAATTCGCATTCTTACATTGCATTTGGCAAGGGATCTTACTGAGGCGTGCTTTTGCAAGGCACAGCATATTGAGGTAACAGCTGGGTTAGTCTTAGCAAAGGCCTGATTTGCTCAACGCAATTGTGGTCTTGCGGAGTTGTTAGATAGGCACTTAAAAAGGAGACATAGACAATGTCATTTTTTTGACTTGACAACGTCTTATAATTCGATAGAGCTGGCTGAACGCACGAAAAAACATGACGTCATGCGGCGTTACCTCGCTCTGAGGCGTTCCATGTAAGGCTTGAAGTGCAAGCGAGAGCGCTCGACATCCGTCTCTCTCCTACTTGAGTGAGCGATGCGTCTGCGTGGACAGCTGCTATACTATAGTACATTCACATGTTTTGATCGAGTATCAAATGCTACCATTCCATCAGTATTTTCTTAAGACGTTGTCACGTTCAACTATCGTCAGTAAACCGACTTTACAGACAACCAATTTTTTTTTATATGTTTACTATAAGTACCTAGGTAGGTTCTTCACCTTACAAAACCTACTCTTCTATGTGAAAATATAACACGTAAAACGAAAAGGTATCTAGTCTTTATATACAACTAGCTGCGCCCCGCGGCTTCGCACGCGTTGTTTCTATGGAAACGTTTAAAGGTGATTTTTATCCCAGGGGAACAGATTTATGGGATAAAAAGATGCCTATGTTTGATTTCAGGATTACAATTACCTGTTTGCAAAATTTCAGCTTGATCTGTTCAGTAGTTTTGGCGTGAAGAGGTAACAAACATCCATCCATCCATCCATCCAAACTTTCGCATTTATAATATTAGTGTGAAGAAACTTACAACTTACACATGTAGTAGATACAAATAAGTTTTACGAATGAAACAGGTGACCTATCTGCAGACTCATTCAAATAATCTAGAGGTAAATCAACTGACCCTAATCAATACCTGTTGGTGGAAATGTAAGCCTGTTTCATTTAAAAAGAGTCCGTCCTGCCTAATATTCTCCGCTCATTACCCTTTCGCGGTGGAACCTCCGCTTAAACCTACAATAAAAATATTCAGATGTTCATAGATGACCAGCTATTCTATAAACGCTATAACATTGAGTTCAGTATCGCTGAACACACGGAGTAACACAGAATAAAACTATGTAGTGAAGCCACGCATATTTTTGTGCCGAAGTAGGAAGGAAGTGTGCTTTCTTTATTTTCTTTTAGCGGTCTGGTGCCACCATAGACTTGAATAATTGTTTTTGTATACTATAATTTTAAAATAGCGAGAATAAAAATTAGTTTTACGTTAAATAAACTTTTGAATAGGACTCTTCCTGTATCCAGTTCTGGCCGTAGGTGAAAATTAAATTATGTTTCCCAAATGCATGTTCCAAAGGTCTGTTGTATGTAGAGCAGTATTTCTGTATGTAGAATGAGAACGCTACATTAGGCCGCGTGCAGATGCGCAAAACAGCACCACATTTATGCGAAAATGGCCAATTCTGGGTGATAAGGGTAAAAGGAGAAATTTGTTACGGTTGCTTTTGAATTTATTGTGGCTTTGTGGGGAATAACAGATTGAGATGTATTTTTACTTCGGATGGGTAATGATGGCATATGGCCTCCCTTTTACGACCTCGCTATCTCCCCTGTTTTTATGCTGGGTTTTTTTGTGTTTTCGATTCGGAAAAAATGTATTGAAATAAAATTTTGATCGTGGAAATTTTTCACACATTGGTCGTGGACTTAGGGAAGTATCTATTATTTTCCTATTTTACCTTTACCTACCTGTAGATAATGATAAAAATGTATTTTCTAAATATACATTTTAGTTTACAAATAGGTATGAGTTTGTAGGTATAAAAAAAAGGTAGGCAACAAATGTTGTCTTATTTATTGTCGTTGATCCGATAATGAGGTTTTAGAATACAAAACTATAACTTCACTACTTATTTTTATACATCATACTGTTTAACTACGTGTGCCATGTACCTGTGTGTGCGTGTGTGTCTAGGAAAGTATTATTGTGTGTTATAGAGTACCTTCTACTATTACTTATCCAGGAATTCAATATCAAGCGTGGTCTTCTGAGAATTGAGATATTAGATACAAGATACAAGTACGTCGTAGGAGCCGCTTACGGCCGTATACATTTTATTGTGCGTAGAGAAGGGATTGCCATACATGGATTTTCGACACAATTTCGGGAAGCCGTTTTGTGAAGGCACACCTGTGAACAAGATGAATCAGTTTCCTATCCATATAAAATGACAGTTTGGGAAAATTACATATTTTATCAGAAAATTGGAGTAAATTTAGAATAAAGCATTTAGAAACTGAGTAGTTGTGTTGATTAAAACACAAATAAACTGTATCTGGAGTTATTTATGACAAATTCGGCATCATGTTCATTAGTGTTGCGCTTGCCACATCCAACATTTGTCTACATTCAGGAGAATCAGTCAAGGTATTACGAAATAAAACTAGCGGAAAAGAGACTTAAGCCTTTATTCACAAAGAAAATTATACTAGTATTTACAATTAAAACAATTAAGCTAGCTGCAGACTGTTGCAAACAGTTTACAGGTAGCTCAACTGATCCATATCAATACCAGTCGGAAGCGGAAAAGTAATTGGCCGCAAATATTTCACAGCAATAGTAACTTTTCATGTTTCACTAAAACCCTCCTAAAAACTACAGACCCATCTCACTCCTGAGCCACGTCTATAAGCTGTTCTGACGAACCGTCTCAGCAGGAGACTCGACGAGTTCCAGCCACTGGAACAGGCCGGGATTCACGGAGGTTATGGCACCATAGACCACATACATACAGTAAGGCAGATTATACAGAAGTCCGAAGAAAATAATCAGCCTCTGTGTCTGGTTTTTGTGGACTATGAGAAGGCCTTTGACTCCGTCACAACCTAGGCTTTCTGGAATCCTTACAGCGATGCCAAGTAGACTCGAGCTGCTGACATGTCTCTACGAGGCCGCCACCATGAGTTTCCAAGTACAGGGCCAGCAGTCTAAACCCATCCAATTGCGCAGAAGAGTGAGGCAGGGGGATGTCACTATCCCGAAACTGTTCACAAGTGCATTGGAAGATATGTTGAGGATACAGGCGACTGGGCCCACTACAAATTTAAGATGCTAGACTGGCAAGGTAGTGCCAGTCGACTACGTTTGCCGCGACTAGACAAACGTAGTGTAGGACGCATTACAGCTGGGTGGGATGACGATCTGCGAAAAACTGCAGGCAGAACTTTTCATTTAGTTCCTTGTAGAACGCCGGAAAATTAAAAACCGTAGAAAATCTGAATCATTTTGAATCGATTGCTGGTGATATAAAAATAAATAAGATAAGATAAATTCATTTATTTTACACAAAAGCACAAGAACATAGACAAGAAAAAGTACATACAAAAGTACAAAGAAGTAAAACTAATATTTTTGAAATGGTTAGATATAAATCTAACAATTTCAAAAAAGTAGTTGTACATGGGTGGAATGTACACTATAAAACTCATCCTATTAAAGTACCTACCAAGTATGCCCAAGTTAGCGATATTCTGCGAGAGTTTAATGTTAATAAAAGTTCTGTACATCCCGCATACGAAGGAAAATATGATTCTCGTTTGCGCGAGGATTTACGTGGGATGTTACTACACAGTTTTCTACTGTGTTATTCTTATAAGCACAATTTTTATGAAACATTTTCTCATGTTTTTCGACAGGTCTCGAAGGTTGCTTATTGATGGAATATGATAAATTGCAATGAATTTAATTGCATTTTACCTTCCCTTTACTAGACAGTCTGATTTCCATGTCTCCGCTTTCTAGTTGTTTTATCTCACGCATTCATTGGTTACATTGTGATACGTCTCGAATAATAAAAATATATCAAAATTTTCACGTCCTTCATTTTTGCTTCTATTAGTCGAAAGCCAGCGGTCGTGTGGTGCCGGTTTAGAATTTGCACCACCTCAACTCTTCCTGCGGGTGTCGTAAGAGGCGACTTAGGGATATCCAGGGGCGGGCAGCAGCGCCCCCTGCAGAACAATTCTACCACCGAACTGCGATCCCCAACCCGCATGCCCAGCGTGGGCATTATGGGCATTACCACCATGAGATAAAAGCCAACAAGGCGTTTATCATGGGGAGGCCTGCGTCCAGCAGTGGACCAATACAGGCTGTTGAGGTTGAGTCGAAAGCCGGTTAATTTCGAGATATTAATGATTGAGAAGCCACAGTAGGTACTAAAGATAAAAAATTACATGATTCAACTTAGCAATTCTAAGAAGCGATTACCTAAACATAATGCCTTCATTTTATCCTAAGACTCGCTTAGGATAAAATGAAATTTGCTGGCTCACATTAGTCCCACAATTGTTTTAAGCCTAGCAATAAAGTTGATCCATCTATGAATACGCGATAAACTGAGAACAATAGAGTACATAAGGTTTAAATTAGCCCAATTTGTATTCACCAGACGGACAGAGCGGAGGAGGCGACACTCCTACCACTTTTATTATTTACCTACCCGCCATACCTTCAGAATATACAATGATTTTCAAACAAAGAACTTTATCTCTGATGAAAGTACTGGAATATTCACATTGAATTTCATAAAGAGGTTTCACTCGCGTCACGTATAGTGATCTTAGAGTGTCGTGTCTTTAGGGATTTTGGTTTTCGAAGTTTTGTGAGTTATTTTAGCAATTGGATAGAATCCTTTTAGGATTGACTTTACATAGGTGGATCAGAAAGTTCACCCTAGGGCTTAAACTATATGGGTTTATAGGCAAATATGGATCTTCGGAGCAGAAAAAATCTCTGGCTTCGGTCCGAAAATGTACCCTAACAGTGAATAGTTCATTATAATAATGTTAAGGTACCATCTATTTATCCTTATTTATCCAAAATATTAGTTGTGCGGTATGAAAAAGTAAGTTTTGTGGCTCTACATGCACCAGAAGCAACGTATTAAATACAGCTTAATAATTCACATACCCAACCAACAACACACGAGTTTCTCTAATTTAGGGGCTGGAAATGAAAATTGGCTACGGCTAGGGTTGCCAATCCTGAGATTTTAGTTAAGATTAACTCACTTGAGAATGGATAATCCGCCTTTGAGCAAGCACATTGAAATCATAATCTCTAGAGAAATTAGAAAGTATGATCAAACAAATATTAATTTTACATTAAGTAGGTGATTATTTAATTGAAAAATTAATAACGTAGGTAGATCAAACTCCCAAAATGTTGGTGCAAAGAGTACCTACAGCTTTTATTGGTGCTTGTTAGAGTGGTAAATAAAAAAAAATATACGTGTTGACTTGAGAACCTTGTCCGTTTTTTCGTCGGTTAAAAATACACCGTCATTTTACAAGGGGCTCAGATTTTTTTTCTTTTAGTTTTATGTGACAGCCCTGCAACAATTCCCTTCTCAATGGTCCTAAACCCCGATGGTCGAAGTACCAAACTATATCCTAAGCTCTATGCTCTAGATACCTTTTTGGCATGTCCGGAATGTACAGCTTTATAAATCTTCAAAGTGTTTTAGATTCGGGATCCAAATGAGCAAAGTTTGTCGGTAGCGGTTGGTGAACTTTTTGTTAATTATTTTTCGGGTAATGGTTTGGTTAGTTTGACTGAATGGAATACTAGCTTTGCTAATTTGGTAAAAATATTTATGGCATTCTGTACACAACAATAAAACTACTTATATCAGACTTTGCACTTTTTGGATGAGTTGCTACACTCACGGTTAATGAAAATAAAATAAATAATGAAGACATAATATTTTTTCAGAAAGGCTGCCTGTTTCCTTCCAAACTGCTGTCGTAATTGGTCGCTTCCAACTTACCTCTTTATACGTTCTAAGCCTCCTTGTCAAAAATGTATTGTCAATCTTCGGACCGCGACAGAAATCGTTACAAAATTGTTATGACAAGGGAACCTTTATGGAACCTGTAGAAGCTTGCTGACTATTCACCGAACCATATGAAGCAATGTCACAGAATAACATTTCTATTTTAAATAAAAACCTACTTTAAAAAGTAAATGTTTAGTAAAAAGATTTTACCATGTAACTAAAGACAAGTACAGTGCATTAACCTACTTACTCATTATATTCAAATCAAATCAAATCAAATCGTTTATTTGCAAGAATACAAAATTATACAATATGTCAGGTCTTATAACTAGTTTAGTCAATGTATTCAGCCTGCACGCAGGCTGAATACATATTGTTAGATAAGGTCATATTATGATAAGCTTTGTCATGTACATAAGGGAAGAAACTGTTCGCCTGTAACACAGCTACATTGTAGATACCGGAGACAGTGTTAATCTCAATTGTTACACTTATTTCTGAAATAAACGTTTTGTATTTGTATTTGTAACTTTATAGTGGCAAGTGCGCCACTGACACTCCTTAGCAATAACACCAGATACACTGCGTTCAGCCAAACAATAATCTCTCGAATACCCAAGACGCTCGATTTCACAGGCACATGTAAAGTAGGCGAAGCGTGAACCACCCCGGTTAGTTCCAATAGATTTGCTACGTGTAGAAATGCACAATGCAGTAAGCCTACCCGTTGGGATTAGTGTCCGACAGACAGAGTTGCAAAAGATTCGGGGAGAACCTTTTCGCGATTTGATAATTCAAATATCAAATATCAAAATGCTTTATTTCCTTGAGACCTTACAGGATTCTTGGACGTCACAAAAATTCAAATTACATAAGTAAAACTAGGAAATAAAGTGATCACTTTGATTTTTTGTTCACTTCGTAAAGAAGCGAACAAGAAACCTTTACCTTGTTAGGGTGTTAGTTATCGAGCTGGAGCAAAACTCGTCCCAAGCTTCCTCTAGATAATCTGAAATTTTGTATGAAGCCTTTTTACAAAGGATATATTTGACAATTTGTTTAAATTTATTTATTGATAATTTTTGCAACTTACTTGGAGTTTTGTTGTAGAAGTATACACATTGCCCTTTAAGAGATACACTCATCTTGTGTAGCCTAATTGCGGGCAATTGGTTGACAAGGCAAGTCTGTATCTGTCTGTGTGTCTGTGTCTATCAAGGATGGATGTATAGATGTTTGTTACTTCACGACAAAACTACTAAAAGGATCAGGCTGAAAATATGAAGAATTTTGCATAAATGTAGCGTACATTTATGCAAAATTCTTCATACCTAGACCTAGATTTATTTGATAAAACATAGGCTAGTTTATATCCCATAGATCAGTTCCCACGGAATAGATTGTACCCTTTAAACTTTTCCCTAGAAACAACGCGCGCGAAGCCGCGAGCAGGAACTAGTTTTTTAATAAGCGCATCAACCTCGACCTTGTAAATCAATAAAAGGTTTATAGGGTCGGCAATCGGTTGTTGTTCTTTTCTTTCAGATTTGATTACTATTAATTAAAGACAAGAACATTTTTTTTTTAAGACCACCCGTCAGATTTTCATGAAACATGGCTAAGAACACTATCATCATTGTGTCATAGATATCACAAATTATCTATGACACAAAAAAAAAACTAAACGACAATCGGTTCATCCGTTTGGGAGCTACGATACCACAGACAGATACACAGATACACAGTAAGACACGTTAAACTTATAACACCCCTCTCTTTTTGCGTCGGGGGTTAAAAAGTCTAGGCAATGTGGTCACTCAACGACAAAGCCTTTTGTTGTGTGGTGTTAAAAAAAAGTCATATTTTAATCATAAATAGTCTCGAAATATTGAACAACTTTCCATCTCTCGATTTCATTGACTTTATCAATAGACCCAGGGGATCCATCGAGACGTTTTTACCGAATTTGAGTACAGGCTCCGTTCGATATTTGAATGGTTCAATTCCAAGAAACATTTTAACAAAGATTGTCTTTTTTTCGAACAATCATTCTAAATTCAAAAACAAGATTTGTCCTAAAAAGTGCGAGTCCACTCACACACGGAGGGTTTCGTACCATCGTACAAAACTATTTCGCAAAAGAAACACCAAAACACCAATTTCTTGGTCAATCGAAAATAAGCAAAAAGCCTGAGGCGGTCACCCATACACGTACTGACCGCGCCCGACGTTGCCTACTTGGCCCTCTTAGTCATTCAATTTATTTATTTATTTTTATATTTTTTTTTGTTATAGCGGCAATAGTAATACACACACTACCTATTACGGTTCAAGAGATATGACCTTGACAAACGTGGAGCAACAATAGTCAAAATAATCACCTTTTTTGTATGGGAGCCCCCTTTACTTTAATATTTTATATATTAACTATACTTAACTATAATTGTTTTATTTTTATTATTTGTTGCGACAAGAGAAATATACATTCTGCGAAAATTTATTCTGTCTACCTATTACGGTTCACTAGATACAGACTGCTGACGGGCGGACAGAAGGACGGACAGACAGCGTAGGCTTAGTAATGGGGTCCTGTTTTCACCCTTTGGGTACGAAACCCTAAAAACTTCTTTAAAAATAACTTCTTTTTATAAAATTGTCATCACTTGCACCAATCTCCATACTCAAAAAATTTGGGTCATTCGTGTATGTGAGGATTTCTTCCGATAGATTTGCTTCATTCGCCTCGATTGCCAATGAAATTATCTACGAAACCGGGATATTTGAAAGATTAACGGTAATATAAGGAATTACCTTTCCGGGTGTGATTTATGAAGGCTCGCTATTCCAATTTTATGTGTTGGTAAGAAAATGTTACAAAAGAGATGAAGAAAACACGTGTTTTATCTTTTTGGTGATCTTTAAACATTGTATTGTTATTAAGTAAGTGCCTAACGTCTACATATCTACCTCTCTGTAATCTCTGAGCATACGAGTTAATTGCATAGACATTTGAGACAAATGATGTTTATCGGAAATGCATAGAAACAAACATGACATGGTGACAGGAATATGCATTTCCTATTTAAGAGAACTTGTAATTAGAGACTGCAGCTTTGTCTTAAGGTGGGAAATTCAAGGAACCTATGACTGGCATAAAAAACTGCCAACAATAGTGCGAATTTTTTTTCTTTTGAAAATGTACCTCCATTGTATATTCTTGTCAGAGGAAACTTGTCAGAGCGACTTAAAAATAAACGTAACGTCGACGGAAATTTAATTATGTTTTGTGTTGAGTATCTAGCTAATAAATCACCTACAAATCAAAGAAAGAAACTGAACTCACGCCAGATATAGGTAGGTAGTCCTTATTATACTTCAAAGGTTTGACAAATATTATTTACCGATAATGGCAGAAAAGAAAACCTTTAAAAAAGCACCTGCAAAGACCAAACCAATTCATCAAAGTCCCATTCAATTGGCTTGTAATAAGGAATAATACCATCACATTTATTAATCTGAAGAAATCGCTTTGCAGAAATTCATTTCGCTCCTGATGCCCGACAATCGACGTTATTGGAAGGTGCCTTGGAATAATCCAATCCATAATTCAGGAAATGGGGTGGTCGGCACCCTGAGTTAGGACGCAAGCATATTGGAGTTGTTCGATAGTTTTCCACACCCCTGTGGAAAACTATTGAACAACCTCATAAACATTTATTTCCAGATATTTATTTCTAGATAACGGCCAAGGTGGCTGGCCTCTAGTCTAGACCTGACCTCCAATCATGGCCCAATTGCAGTGGGATGTTGTTAACCAATCTCCTATGAGACCTCGGGCAAGAACCCGAGGTCTTTACGCCCGTAGCACACCTCCGCTGCGGAATATGAGTAGCGAAATCGCTGGATGAATGCCGCTGCGATCAAATGTAGTTTGAGTAGCAGAACTGTAGCCTCGCGAGTCCGCGAGGAGGAAGCAATATTATTGTGGACTTTAACTTTGAAAAGGATAAATAGAAAAGGATAAATAGAAAAATAGAAAAGGTATATTTTTAACCTCTTGGATTAATTTTTGTGTCCTTTTATAAAAAAATGTAGTTTCGATTTTTTTGTCAGCTTCACAAACACGTGCGAAAACAACGCGACACCGCAAAAAATGGCGGTTGGAGCGCGCAAGTGTGGCTGACGTCGTTGGTGCAGATGGACGAAACCACGCGGGAATAGATATAGAATTATAGTCAAATATATGCGATAGAATAGGCAGTTTCGCTATTGTTCCGCTTCTCCTACGTACGGACAAGACATGGTGAATTTTCTAATAATTACTGCGGTTCCGCTGTTTTGGTTTCGCAGCGGAGTTGTGCTACGGGCGTTATAGTAGGTATGCTGTCATCTCCACTTCACCAATTATTATTGAATTCTGGCAACATTTTAAACGAAATTCATACATTTCCTATGAACATGTAAGCACATTTATAATTAGAATACCAAAATAGAAAATATAATTTCTCTATAAAAACATATTTCCCTGGAATCGTTATGCAAGAACAACATGGACGAGACCTTACATTGATTGCGCAGAGTTTCATCACGGAGTTTGTATATTATTACAGCAGCCATTTTGTTTTTAAATTATAAATTAGACTTGTTGATACAGATTTGAGCTAGTAGCATCAGATATTACAATTCTCTGTCTTCGCCTATTAAATAACGTCGCTATTCCTTATCTTCTTAAAATCCCATTCTAAAAGATTTAAGATAGAATTACAAATAAAATTGCTACCTACAATATGCCTAGCCAATAAGAAAACCTAAACGAAAATCGACCACCCGAAGAGCCCAAAGATGAAAATAATCAAAATTCGCTAAATGGAAATACCTAATACATTTCAAAAGGACAAAAGGTCTAAGTGGGAACCCTTCAGCCATATTTTTGTTATTAACTCTTGAATATTGGTCCGACGAAATTGAGCGTCTGATAAAATTGCGGATTCCGAAATATGAATACAGCAAGGGATATTGTACAGAGATATTGAAGCTCGACTAGAAATTTTCATTGTACATTTAAGTTGATTTTCCTTTGAGATACATAGGTAGATATTTCATAGAAGAAACTAGGATCTAGCTATAGATGATGATCATTTCCTCCTAGCCGAATTTCAACCACGGTGGCCAGTTTCATCGGAGACAAGCCAGATGTGCAGGACATATTATAGTGCACAAGTGTGTGCACTATAAATAATATGTCGCCTACACAGATGCACTCTCTATTACCTCACTTTCATAATCCGATTGGAGGGCAGACTGACACGACCGGGGAGAGGCCAAACGCATATCTAGCTATAGATACATACAAGATACATAGTGCCCTCTTGTTCTACTAGATATACGAGACTTTTCTGAATAAAGATCCAGAAAAGTCTTAAATAAAAAAAACACATCCGAAAGACGTCCTCTGCCTAGGCCTCCCCCATCAGCATTATTTATTAGGTCAGCTAAAATTCTCGAGATAAATAGATCTAAGAAGTTTCTACTATTTTTAGACTCTAAAGAGACGCTATAGGGGAAAAAAGTGAGGGTTATTACAGGAGGTCTCGAAAACGTCGTTCAGTTGTTTTTTACGTCCTCTTACTTAGGGTTAGCAGTGAAACCCTTGTAAATCTTCTACTGCGTCTCATATGATAAAGAACTCGAATTTGCAACCAACAGGCCATAGTTTCTAGGGGTTAAGGTTGAAATTGCATTGGAGTCCTCGTTGTACTTATTCATTTTATGATCGAAGTGAACAGAATTGTTCGTCAATAGTTAATACTGTTTGGTTTCTAAATGTGCTTATTCCTTGTTTCATTGTTTATGTACTCGTTTTTGTAATTAATAGCATAAAATAGTCTCTCTATTTCGGAAGATCTTGAGGTTAGAAATAAGAAGAAACCAAGAATTTCACCATGTAAATACAAAACCAAAAATGAATTTATGTTTGCGCCTAGATAAATATTTATCCGGGTAAAATTCGTAAATTAGCAGAAGACCTATTTACTAAAAACACCTTTATCTAAAATGGTATTATCCTAAGTAAAGAGGATTAGTGTTCGTGCCCATACATTTTCGATATCGACAGATTAGGACCCCTGGGATATCACCATCTAAAAGCTAAACTACCCTCGCTCCGATCGAAACGTGTTTCTGAAAATACAATTCGCCTGGGTTTCATTCTGAAAATAAATTTTAATATGAATTTAATGTGTAACGAATTCTCAGAATGTATAAATTACACGTGTCTATATTAATTATCATCTACCTACGTATTTCAAAGTCTCATCAGTCATTAATGTTGCTTGTGTCATTTCCGCCGTGGCGGTTGTGGCGTAAGAATCGACCTGTTGGGGGGGTCGATTCTTACCGCCGCCGTGGATATTGTAAGAGACAATTATGAATACCTTCCAGAGGAAGGGCCGCAGCTTTCTTCTATATATTATTAGCACAAAATAACACCTCTACTGTGATTACTAATACGCCACGCCCAGTTTGGTAATAGGGTATTTATTACCTACACCCATTTTAAGTGTCTCAATTAAATTCTATCTAGTGCTAATAAATTACTAAAAACACAAAATATTTTATCAATCGTAGTGACATAAAAATTCATTTAAATTATACATTTTAAAATGTCGCGCTTATTGTTCTGTGGTTATGACGTCAGTTGGCTGTTTAAACAAATGCGATTGCGTTGGTTACGAAAATAATAAAGTACAAAGCCTTTAAACGATGGTCAGTTGACAGTTGTCATTTTTAGTTTACACAGCAGTATGACGTAATAACATGGCGGCGGCATCATGGTGTTATAAAACAGAAAAAAAAACAGAAAACATTACATTGAATTTTAAAATCTGTTAAGTATGTTATTTTATAAAGTAAAACTAACATTTTCAAATTGCTTTTTACCTTAGCTATCTCATATGTTTGGCTTTTTTCTCATATAGAGTAAAATATCCTATTGTGGCAAAATTCCCTATGCACGCTCAGCAGTCGTTGTATGAGTGCTGATAAGTTGTCGTTTTTCCTGTTGAGGAGAAACGAAATGGATTGCAATCAACGTCATCGGTTTCTGTTGATCAGAAATCAAGACAAGTCACGGCTAGAATATCATCCTAACCGACAATCTCTACTTCTTTAGGTTGTGCAAAAAGGCACCGACTAGCCTTGAAAGCCTCGTTGTGTGGTGCCGGCTTAGACTTTGCACCACCCCAACTCTTCCCGCGGGTGTGCTAAGAGGCGACTAAGGGATTTCCACCGGGGGCGGGCAGCAGCGCCCCTGCAGAACAATTTTACCACCGAATTGCGATCCCCAACCCGCATGCCCAGCGTAGGGATTATGGGCATTGCCCCCATGTGATAAAAGCCTATAGGCGCTTGTCAGGGGGTGACCTGCATCGAGTAGTGGATCAATACAGGCTGTTGCGGTTGAGAAGCCTTGAAATGCTTGCTTCTATGGTAAATTATTAAATGTAATCAGTGTTTTCATGGATTTACGGCGATTCAAATATCAGAGCGTTGCTGTTATAAACGTATTCGAGTTACGCTAAGCCACAACGTGGATTGGCGAAAAGTTACGAGAGAAAAGTGTGTTATATTCTTTTTTCAAAGCTTAAGATTGTCGGCGCTTGAGATACGTTACGTATTTCCATAAATAAATCGTATTTCAGATGTTTTGTTGTTGCGTTACCCACTTGCTTGTACTCGTTAGGATTATACTGATCTACTCGTGTAGGTAGCTATATTTTTGCGCAAACGTATAAAAGTTTTGTAAGGGGAAAAGTTTAGGATGAATTGTTTCCTCATACAATTCAGTTTAGGGGAAGGTAGGTACGTAATCATAAATAAAATTCTGTTTGTTTTGCTTTCGTCTACATAATTTGATAAAAGTTTTACTATGGCTTATAGACCATATCGGATTATTATTAATTTTAGATATGCTTAAAATGAAAATAAAATATAACCCACACATACAAGCTTGTACCTACTTTGTTACCGAAAATATTTTTTGTATCGCGACATAGAAAATAAGAAGCTCTTTTGTAACATTTTTATCGGTTTCCTCTGGTAACTAGAATCGTAAACTAGGTTTCCGAGGTAAACACCTCTGTAACGGGTTTCTAAGGATATTCACGGAGAAATAAAAAAGTTTTCTTAGTATTTTATAGGCTAATGAATTCCGACAGTTGATTTATGGCCTGTACTTTTTTCAGCTGTAAAGTTCTTTGAAGAATACCTACTTTATTTGCTTTGATTAGAACGAACCTCTTCTTAAATCTTTTGAATTCATTTCATTTATTTATTTTAGGTATTATTTTAATAAAAAAAAATAGGTAAGCTCTCGACCCTGGGGTGTGTAAATGGAGGATTAAATTTCAGTAAAACTTTAACTGGCTTGGATTGGGTAGGTAGGTTATTACCTCGTACCCAAAAATTTACAACAAGTCATCTAACAACCTGATTTCACACCGAATTTCAATTCTATAAAGAATGAAATTGAAATAAAAAAATACCGACTTGTTACAAAAGATAAGCCATGTCAATAAAGATTTGTTCATTCACTGAAAAATTTAAATTCATCGACGGCTTTGACGAGAGCAAAAAACGTAGAGCCGGATTTTACGAAGCTAGGAAACTTGTACTGTAAAATGAATCTAGCTCCTTTGTAATAAAATGCTTTTATACTGTTTTGTATTTGAATCTTTTAGAGATTAACATTGTTAATCTTTTCTTTGGACAATTGAATGATAAAAATAAACAAATAATTCTGGACAATCCTCACATCATCATCTAGGCCAAAGCTAAGCAGATCTTGATTGAGATTTTTCTGGTTTTAGTTATCAAAGTCACCTACCTAATCTTATTAGGTATTTTGCACCTCAATAGAGAATCGAGAGAGGGACTCTCGATTCTCTATTGAGAAACATGCTGCAACTACATACACGCTACTAGATAAGCATAGTTTGAAATTAAATTCTTATCCATTCTCAAGAGCTTATTCGAGTTCTACTCTACTAAAATATCCATTTAAACGCGAGGAAAGGGGAAACACCCCACAGCATTATTATATTCATGGCTACATAGTAATTAGAGCGTTATTAAACGGTTATAAATCTGCCGCCTCAGGAGCGTAAAATTATAGGTTGCAATATCCAAGTCTTCATCCAAGTAAACAAATCCTACAGATTAAAACTATGCTTTGCTACACCGACCTCTTTACTGCACAGAAAATAAATAAAACCTTAAGGTTTGCAACTTTTTGCGTTCGATTGAAAGTAGCGTTCGTATTTCAAAATTTATATGAATCTGACGTTCGATTGTTATTTGTTTTTGTACAAAAGGCACCGCAAGCCAGAAACAATGTCAAAATAGAGCGGCGGTCTTCGCGGCGATCGATAAATAGTTCCAAATTGAAAATTGTAATACTAAACAGAAGTAGTAACTAGCTATAAACAAGTGTAGTATTAAGTATATTAAGACATAAGTATTTTTGTATTGAAAACTCGGTAAGTACGAAAATGTGATACAAAATAAAAGCCAAAATCACGGCACAGCCAATTAAGGCTACGCCAAACAATGTCATTAAGTTGTGATTGCCGAAATTACTCCCGACAATGCAAATGCAGTTGGTACTCTATAGTTACAAAGTCCATCAAAAGCCACCTAGACTGATGATTGCGGCATGCATAATAAACAACTTGGGCTATTTACTATGGTAGTTTTTAGGGTTGGCACTAGCAGTCTCTCTTCTCTCAAAACACAGGCCAGTGTACCGTAAGACAAAAATACAGAGACAGAATCAACTATTTATTTATCTAAATATTGCATTCATGTCCATTACAATGTGTTAACAATTTTAGGTGGAATCTACATGAACCCTGTAAGGGCGTTGCAACATTCTGAGTTAGAGTTCATAAGTACAAATAAATGGTTTACAATTTTACATTATTCATTTAGGCCTCAAACATTTGTTAGCTAAGATACAGAAGAAGATACACAATTCAACTACTGGAGCCGTCTCGATGTACTGAAGTAAAATTCGAGAGATTGGGTACTCACTTCTCGAAAATGGAAAGCTCAAATTATGACCAATTAGGTCCACCCACCTCAGTTATAGTCAGACCGGCGTCGGCGGCGTTCATGTTTCGCGTGCGTATTGATGTCTCGGTCGCACTTCGGTCTAGGTACATCTTTCCATCTTTGTTGTTCATAAGGTATATTGCAAGAGATTGGAAATAGAGTGTCTTTGCGTTTAGTTGCGTTGTAATACAACACAGGCCATTTGTTGAGTTGGCGCTGGGAGAACGTACCATATCTACAGAATTTTCTTATATCTATGACTATGAGCCTTGTTCTATGAGCCGCGTGATATCGGAGCGAGATATTAAAATATTCCTAACCAGAACAAGCCGGACGGACTTTTACTTCGACAACGTTCCATTCCACTTTGGACAACGCGCATTATCCACAGCACCTGCCTTGCACGCGTGTTTTCGGAATAAAAAGTAACCTATTATATAATTCCAGGTCCAATGTTTATGCGTGAGAAATTTCTGCTGGATCCATTTAGTAGTTTTGGCGGTTTCTTTGGCTTAACATCTTCGGCACAAAGTTTCGCCTTTACAATATTAATATGAATTAGTAGGATGTGACGTAAAACATTTACTTTGACTAGGTTAACTCCCATTATCGTTGTGGGTGGATTATAGCATACATTTAAAGATATTGTATCTGTAACTAAAATTAGTTATGCAAATTAGAGCTTTATGAGTGGAATTTATAAGTTCTCTGAAATTAATTTTCCCTTGAAACGCTTGTTTTCTCATACGAGTACCGTAGTAGTAGTGGGTACAATAATTTAATTTGCTTATTCTGTTTGCAGGTAAGCTTAATGAATACACTCAACAAGCCGTACTTCAACTAAGTGAAAACCTGTTCTGCAATGTGAGTCCATTTTTCTTTTCATTTTGGTTATTAATTTACGTGCGGAGGAAGGTAAATTCTCTATTTACGGGCATTAACTATACTTTAGAATATGAAGTTGAAATTCAATGTACCGCGGAACATCGTAAGGTGAAAGCACGTAGGTTATTAAATTTTAGGTTACTGGTACCTACTTACTTACGAAAAACGAAAAAAAATTTGCAGATATTATTTCTTCTGTTGTTAATTTGTTCTGACGCTTCCGACTGATATTTATATGGATCAGTTGAACTACCTTTAGATTATTTGCAACAGTCTGCAGTTAGCTCAATTGTTTCAATTGTAAATACTGGTTCTAGTTTGTTTCTTTTATTTGATTGTAATATTCTTTGGCAATAAAAAAAGATTTACTGTTAAAAAAACCCAAATAGTTTTTAGAAAAAGCTCTTGAAAACGTGATAAGTAACGTTTCTAAGTAAGCTTATTTTATAATGAACTACTCCAAGAGGTGAATGATTGAAAGAAAATGATCTTTCGGTGTATACGAGATAGGTAAAACGTTTTGAAAAGCTCTCTATTTTATTCAAACACATATTTAAAACTCAGGAGCTAGTACAAAACAAACTTCAAGAAGAATAATATGCACCGTTCTCAGAATTTACAGCTTTATTATTGCAAAGCAGCCTGCTCTACAGTACATTAATTTTACATATTAATAAGCAGAAAATACATATTTTCTGTCCAACAGTGTACGAACGCAACGGGCAGTGCGCCAAATATAGGATGAATAGCTAATTTCGAAATCAGTTAAGCAACTTGATATTGTTTTTCGCTTGCGCGTTCATACCGGTCCCGTGGCACTTAAATAGTTAGCTTTAGCTCCACAAAATCAAAAACTGTTTTCGTTATATCCACTAAGATAATTATTCAGCATCATTAGCCTATATTAGTTTACTGCAGGACATAGGCCTCCCCTAATGAGCGCCATAGCGCCCTGCAGCTTGCCGCATCCAGCATCTGCCTGCAGTCTTTCGCAGATCGTCATCACATGGCCGAAGGGCGTTCTTAAGCTCGACGAGACGACCTCTGTGGCGCAGCTGGCGAAGGTCTGCCTGCGACGCAGGAGGTTGCGGGTTCGATTCCCGCCTCGGGACAAATGTTTGTACGATCTGCAGACATTTGTTCAGGGCGTTCTGGATGTTTTTCTATGTATTTAATAAAAAAATATCTATCTATGTAGTGTATTGTATTAAGAATATCAGTTATCTAGTACCCATAACACAAGCTCCGCTTAGCTTGGGGCTAGATAATGCTGTGTGAATGGTCCAGCATTATTTATTTTATTTATTTATTTAATCTGCGTTTTCCGTAGTTGCGGTCTCCACTCAAGATAATTATTACTACAATACATTTTATAGAGGAACCTTTTTTAGAAATTACAAAGTTAACGGGTACCTTTACGAACTACGCACTTCTTTGGACACGGAATTAAACTCTAAACGTAACGCACTGTGTTTCGGAATACAGTAGAGATGTATGGACTCATCGTTTACCTCAACCCCAACACTCTTTATTGGTCCACTGCTGGACGCAGGCCTCCCCCTGATATGTGCCTTATTGGCTTTTATTTCATGGGGGGTTATGTCCATTATCCTCACGCTGGGCATGCGGGTTGTGTGGATTGCTTAATAATCTCAACCACAGTCCAAAACTGATTAAGTTGTTACTTTTCACCATTGCAATTGAACGCGATCAACAATAAACTTAGTTCAAGCGCTTTGAACGAGTTAAGCGCATAGTGCACATTGACCGGTTTTAGCTGAACTTAGTGTAACAAACGGAGAAATTGGCAGTACTGAGAGTATGGTGAACTAATTAAGATGTTATTTCTTAGGTCCAATTTCATTTCGCGGTTCCAACTGTGTCTGTCCTATCTGTGTCCTAATCGGGGGGAGGAAAGGTGACGGAAGAATGGGGTCGGCGAGTGTGTGGATCGGTGGGCTCGCAGGCCATGTATAGGAGGAAGAGGGGACGCCAATCGGGCCGCGGATGATTAAATGTTCCCGTGGTTCGGCGAAATGTCGAGAGAGGGACACCGGAGAGGTTTTAGTGGGTATTACGTCCTTTTCAGGGCGTCGAGTCCCACATAATTCTGGTCCCCCCCAGACCAGTTTATTCGTGAATGAATTTCCTCGACGAGACAAAAAAAAGGTCCAATTTCATTTTCAAACCATTGCGGTTGAACGCGATCAATATAAGATAAACTCAGTTCAAGCGCTTTGAAGCAGTTAAGCGCATAGTGCACGTTGACCCGGTTTAAGCTGAACTCAGTTCAACAAACGGTAAAATTGGCAGTAGTGAGAGAAAGTAAAAGATGATCAATAAGTGTCATAGAAGTATGCTGAAAGATTTCGAAGAATAAAACAGCGTGATCTTGCTATGGAAGATTGGTAGCTTATTTTATTAAGATGTTAATTTTATTAAGATCTTACTAAAATGTTTAAGTTTACTAGCTAGTTTCTGCGTTTGTCTATGACCCGTAATCGCTTAGCATGTAGTTACCGGAATTGCATCAGGCAAGCAAGACAAATGTTATCTCTGTCGGGTTGAACTTTATTTTATTACTACCTTTATGAATCCACATTCCAGAACTCATTTTTCAGAACAACGTATTAAAAGCCACCATTGCAAATGCATTAAAATTCAAAGTATTTTCGGTATAGTTTTGAAGAGTGGTAGTAGGTATGGCTGTGTGGTGCCGGCTTAGAATTTGCACCACCCCAACTCTTCCCGCGGGTGTCGTAAGAGGCGACTAAGGGATATCCAACGGGGGCGGGCAGCAACGCCCCTGCAGAACAATTCTGCCACCGAACTGCGAACCCCAACCCGCATGCCCAGCGTTGGGATTATGGGCATTACCCCCCATGTGATAGAAGCCAATAAAGCGCTTATCAGGGCTTATCAGGGAGAGGCCTGCGTCCAGTAGTGGACCACTACAGGCTGTTTAGTTTGAGGTTGAGGAGTAGGTACTATTATTTGGCAAATTACCAAGAACTTCAGCTGTTTTGGCGTGAAAAGGAACATGCTGAGAGACAGAATTACTTTTATAGTATTAGTATAGATGTAGAAGTTATTCTCGTCCCTTTGGTTGTCGGCTGAATGGATTCCAACGAAATTTGGCAAGGAGATAGTATTTCGGGTAACGGCATCGGCTACGTTTTATCTCGAGTAATAATAATAAATCTTTTATAATGGAACAAAAACAATGGATACATGGTTGACGATCTCCGTGGCGGCGGGAGAAGGTCCGCCTGCGACGCAGTAGGTTGCGGGTTTGATTCCCGCCTCGGGACAAATGTTTGTAAGATCCACGGATATTTGTTCTGGGTGTTCTGGATGTTTTCTATGTATAATAAAAAATATCTATCTATGTAGTGTATTGTATTAGGTATATCAGTTATCTAGTACCCATAACACAAGCTCTGCTTAGCTTGGGGCTAGATAATGCTGTTTGAATTTTCCAACATTATTTATTTATTTATGGTCATAAATGGGAACGATGCCACCTGCAGAAGTTTTAAAAACTGTGTCGCAGATGACAAGTTTGACAATGCCCTCCGAAAAAAAGTAGTAATAGTTCAAAAAAGTGAAAGTTACAAAATATAGGAAGGATCTACTTATTTTATATACATCATTATGTATCTGACCCGTACCTATGTTGTGAATTGAACAGCACCTCCCGAATTGATACCTAAATTTCCTAATTCAGAACATGAAACTAAAAAAAGGTAGCACTCCGGGAGTGCCGGCAGAAGTGAAAACTTCAATATAAACCTTCCCCTCGATCTTACGCTTTTTCGATCAGCATCACGTGACCTGACGCGAGTTTGAAAGTTTTTACCCATACAAAAAAAGTGCTCAGCGCCGCTAAAGAAGTTTTCACTTCAAAAATCTAAATATATGGCCGTTCACGCGGGACCTACTGAACACCGGAATTATTTCCATTTGTTTAAAATGTAAAGCTCGGATAGTCCGCCTTTGAATTTGTTACCGGCACGTGATAAAACGTTTAAGTAAATTGCCGATTTTTAGCACGTTTTTGGACGGAATTTTTTAAGATATTTTCGGGTGTTTAGTTTAAAAGGTCGCCTGGAAAGTCTTGTTTAACTACATTTTAAATCTTGTCAATCGGTTCTGTAGGTTTTGACGTGATAACGTCTTTAAAATCGTTTTAGTCGGGTGACATGTTCAGAAACTTGTGTCACACCAAAACCTCACGAGCGCGTGACGTCATGCAATAAGACGTTATCACGTAAACATCTCGATCGTAAACCTACTTTACAAACAACCAATTTTTTGTTAGAAAGTTTGTTTAAAAGTTGAGTGAAACAAAAATCACACCTAACCAATAGCAAACCATGTTCGGTGTGAAACAAAAATCACACCGAAAAACCAATTCAATTTTAAATTTACATAACATCGTACAAAAAGTCAAAGATTAAATGTTGTTTGCTTATGAATCCAAGGCCTAGATCTCAGTACCTACTTACGGGATCCCCGTGGTAAAAAATACAAGTTTCAATTTTTTTTATTTGGTTCCTTGATTTTGATGAAAACACGATAGTGAAAATGACCTTTGATTCATTAGCAAACAACATTTAATCTTTGACTGTTTGTACATGAAAATTTACTGTATTGCTCATACATAATTTGGTCGAGATCTCAGGAACCTTCCGGTCTCTTGAAATGATTTATATTTTAACTCCTAGGCTATTACTAATTATACGGTTCCTTGAACCAGTTTCTTCATAAGTTGTGTAGTCTTTTAAATGAGCAAAACGATTTTTGCGCTTACACTGTTCCTAGAACGAATGCTATGTCCAGGGGCCCAAGTACCCCTTATCAAAATGGCGCGTTGCGCCCTCTTGAAGCACTAACTAGAATTGAATTCAAAGAGAATGTTTCAATAAAGCTTTAGAAATAGCAACCATTTCACTAAGTCGTAACAGCAAGATTACATCCTAATCTCAAATGTATACCATTCAAACCAAACTACTTGCCCCAACATTAATCTGGACATGGCAATAATCTAAAGATTTACATAGCCTGTCCTTTAGTAAATTAAATCAGAGAAGCCTATTCAGAGTAACTCAACCTGTTTTTGATCCAAACCTATTTATAGTTACCTTTCCTGTTCTGAGTGAGATAGTTACACCAGCTTGTGATCAGAGTTTTATACGTGTTGTTTCAATTAATTCAATTATAGTGAAACCTACTTCTCTTCCGATATTCCAACTGCAGTATCTCTTCTTGTACTACTTGTCGATTATAGCTCTTGCCTTGCTTAGAATATAGGTAATATTTCACAACTCGACGCAAAAAATAGAATTTTGGATGTTTGTATTGTGAGTTGCTTGCAAACATTATTTGGGTAATTATGTTATTTCTTAGAAATTTTCCGAAGTGTAAGGGGTACGCACTTACCTACCTACTCTGTATATCTGTTTGCAAGGTTCTAAAAATAGATACTTTCATAATAAAACAGGAAATAAAAAGCTTTTAGCGAGAGAAGCAGCTAATTTATTCCAAACACCACCTCAAGGAATTACTTTAAAATTTAATTGAAAGACAAAAGCATGGGGTTGCTAAGGGGTCTTTCTGTTTCATTAAGAGCATTAGACCACTTTGAAAATTCCATAAAAATGCTTCCGCATTTTGATTTCGTTTCTTATTTTTCTTTGATGGATGTAAAGTAGTACGAAGTACAAAGGCAAATAATCATGAAGTGGACGTTCCCCTTGGTTTTAATCATTTGAATTTTGGGATTTGGCGTTGATGTCGAGAGTAAATTAAAAAAATACAATTAATAAATAATGCAACAAAGGAATAAATAATGCTTGATAATTCACACACACACATCAGCAATGTTGCCACCATCACCCTCATTATATGCCTTTCCATGAAGAATGGTCAGCGTAGTGTTTGAAGGCACTTGTAGATGACTTGTAGGGCCACGAGAACATCTCGGGCTAAGTGGGATTTTGTTCCTTTCAATATACACAAAGAAAATTATACTAGTATTTACAATTGAAGCAATTGAGCTAACTGCCGACTGTTGAAAACAGTCTACAGATAGCTCAACTGATCCATATCAACACCAGTCGGAAGCGTCCCCAAGACGCTGGCTGCATTGCCACGTTGTATGGCAATGCTGATACGCTATATAATACGCTGATAATTCAATATACATAGATCCTTCAAATTGTGAATAGTAATCGAAGGACCTATATAGGTAGACCACACAACTGGCGGATCGCTGTAGAACCACGTCACAGTAACTAGCGCCAAAAGTGGCGTTTGTTACTGTGTTTGGCGTTTGTTTTCTTATTTTGACAAGGTTCTACAGAGATCCGCTAGTTGTGTGGTCATCCTATAAATCATTGCTGGCGCAAAAAAAATCTTAGCGGAAAGAGTTGCTTGCTCATGACAAAGTGTGGTACCAAAAACTTTCTGAGAAGAGAATATTGAGGCATCAACTGTCTGCTGCGGCTGCCACAGCCTACCATCATCTCTACCGGGACGCACTTATGTCAATGTTGTACCTACAAGTCGCTTAAGCGACAGCGACCAAACAAGCATTACGTTCTTCTGTGGTTGACTTAAACTGATGCAGATACCTCCTCACCTCACCTCAACAGCCTATAATGGTCCACTGCTGGACGCAGGCCTCCCCCTGATAAGCGACTTATCTCATGGGGGGTAGTGCCCATAATCCGCACGCTGGGCATGCGGGTTGGGGATCGCAATTTGATGGTAGAATTGTTCTGCAGGGGGCGCTGCTGCCCGCCTCCGGTGGATATCCCTTAGTCGCCTCTTACGACACCCGTGGGAAGAGATGGGGTGGTGGAAATTCTAAGCCGGCACCACACAGCAGCAGATGCAATGCAGATACCTGGATTAGTTTCAATATCTTACGGCTTCAGAATTGACTTGTTTTGAATGAACAAAATCAGAATTCTACGAATGCCAGACCCAGATTCCGCAGCATTCCAAATCCAAAAATCATTCATGACATCCATAAAATCGCGCTCTAAAATTTCGGAACACGCACATTTTTCCCTCCATTTTCCCTGCCGATATCCTATCAACTACGGCCGCCAAAAAGCTTTGTTCGCTTATTCAGACCGCGTATAATATAGTAGTGGCAATTGGTGTCCCGGGTAAAGATAAATATGTATGGATCGGGACCCTGGGACAGACGGGTCATCACCTGGAACGGTGCGGCCCGTTTTGTAGTCTTATTTATTTATCTGAATTTGTTTTGGTGAGCTGTCGATTTGGGTCAGACGTAATTTTGCACGGGGTTTTACTTGAGAGTTGTTTACTCACATTTTATCGTCTGATCAGGGAAATTAATATTTTTTACGTATAAAAATCTATAAATTTGAACGGGCAATATGAGAGACATTTCTCGTTTCGGTGCCAGTAATGGAAACCGATTGTAATAACGACAGGGCACCGGACGCCAAGCAAGCTGAACTCCTTCCAATTTCCCGTTCCGTCATATTTATTGGCCACCCAATATTCGGGAAACTGCTGACTGTCCAGGTTGCGTTACTGCCTCGAAGATATACCCGTGGAAAGTAAAAGGATACTTTTATGTAAGGCATCATCACTATCATTTCAAGATTTCTTCGATACAGGCCTGTGAAGAAATCAACAGCTGATAAATACAATACTCTTTATTTATTTTTCTTATGTGTTAATGGTGATCTCCTAGGATACCTATTTTGTTTTATACACAGTTAAGAATGTGCAACTAATGTATTTTACTTATGTCTTTTGCTGTAATAAATACTTTTTTTACTTTACTTTTTACTATTATCATAGCCCCCTACTGACTGACGGGTTAGGTGAGAATATTTTAGAGGTGTTATTTTAGTCTCTCAGCTTTGTGGGTCTCGCGTGCTGTTATGCAGATGTTTTGAGATGTTGTATTAAAATAATATGTGGTGTGATCGAATAACAGTCATAAAATATTACAAATAACTGTCTCTGGACTACGGAAGGTGAGTAAAATAGCATGACAGTAGATTTTTTTAAATATAATTATTGTCATGACATAATTACATATTTAATATGTTTTATTGACATATTTAATATGTTTTGTTGATAGCATGATTTACGTTTCGAATTTAAATGCGTTGCCATTGCGTAGCAGTAAATACTCCCAAGCAATAAACTCAGTTTTATTACAAAATCTAAAAGTTTATGAATGTGAAATATTGTTGAAATTGATTCACAGTTGCATTTTCAAGTTGATTTATTTTTTGCTATGAATAAAGAATTTTTATTCAGGTTGTAGGTACTTATTCAAAGTATATACACTCGCGTGCAACTGAATCGACTCAAGCCGACGTGTATTCGCACATGAATCTAATTTTTCGTGAAACGGCTTTTCCTATTTACCTACAACTTCTTTTATTTCACAACCTCATATTTTTGAAGTGAAAACTTCTTTAGCGGCGCTGAGCACTTTTTTTGTATGGGTAAAAACTTTCAAACTCGCATCAGGGTCACGTGATGCTGATCGAAAAAGCGTAAGATCGTAAGATGTAAGTTTTCACTTCTGCCGGCACTCCCGGAGTGCTACCTTTTTTATTTAAAATGACATCTACTCTATGGTCCTTACTTCAGTAGGTACGGTGGGTGGAGGTGTGATCAAAGTATGAGCGTATCACAATGAGCTCGCTGCGGTACCCACTGGTTGAGAGACTAAATCAACTTGAAGGCTCAGGTTACCCATATTTCTTATCAGTAACTCATTAGACTGACAGCAGTTCGCCGTCAAGCCTGGCTTCAATTTGCTCGATAACACCTTAGCTGACCATTGAACAATGGAGCTCCGTCCTGTTTTTTGACGAGAGCAGAATATGTCTCTGTGATAACGGCAGAAGAGGTCGAGTTCAATGGCGTCTATGGGAACGGTTTTCCCAATGCTGTTTTGCTGAGTCTACTTTTTGTGCAAAAGTAAAGCTTGAGTCGATTCAGTTGCACGCGAGTGTATATTAATTATGTCAATATTAATCATTAAATTAAATTATATCATTAGACTGTCTGTTTAAAAATCATAGTTTTAAAATGTTATTTGGCTGTATGTTTTGTTGGATATTACCAATAAAATATTACATATATTAAGTAATTTTTTAAATTTTACTTGCTCATATAAAAGAGGTGATACTTACCTAGCAGAGCTATAGGTATAGTAGCTAGTTAATAAAAGGTTGAACAAAAAGTTTTAAATTGTGTTTTGCAATCTCATCGCAAGAAGTTTATATCTTTACAAAGAAAGCTGTCAGATAAGTGGGTAGGAAAGGGACCAACAAAGAGAGAACTCCTAGAATCCTCTCCATTTTAATTTCAGCTATTTAACAAAACAAACGCTGGCCAAACAAAACTGTACTCCATAACTCGGTAGCAACAAAAGACTCAATTAAAGTCAAGAGCTGAACAAAGTTATTAAGATAAGAAGCATCCGCTAAAAATAGTCCTTTCCTTGCCAGATACGGTATAAACCAGCCCTTTGTGGGTCGAGTGAACTGAGCGTTGGTGCAAATTATAAGAATTTCAGAAAGAAATATTTATAAAGCTATGCTTATAATCAAACAGTGCTGGCCTAATGATTATGTGTGAAAAATTCAGATTGAATTTATCAGTTGTTTCCTTATCGTGTTGAAATCCTTCTGAGTGCTATGAGTCGCATTCTGAAGGAATTCAAAAATGGGAAAAGCACGAGGTACCTACTAGACTTATGAGCTCCATGTGATTTTATCTTTTGTGTTTTCTTATGACGTTGACACCAACAATTAAGTAAACCACCCTAGGTTGGATTACCGTTATAACAAACCGTTGAAAACTATATCATCGTTCATGTTGCACAAAACTCGCTTTCTCTTACATCTTAAACGCACGTAGGCGAAGATTTAGCTCCGAGCTATTGGCAATTATAACAGCCTATCGTACTTCAAAGGGAAACAAGATGCTGGAATGAGGTGCTTTTCACACGCTCCCGTACGACGCAAACAGGTGTTTGATCGTCGGACCAGAAGGATGAAAGCTCTGAGATTTCATCATGAAATATTAATACGCGTAAATAAGTGAGGGTGGATTTATTTTCGAGACATTCTGGTGACGAATATTCAAGGGTTGTTGACGATATGTTTGTGACCAGTTTCTTGAGTTCGAAAGTTTCGATAAGGCCGCTAGCTAATTCAATTACCGTTCTGTACATAAATTTTTTTAAAAGTATACAAACTATAAAATAAAAGTTTTCATTAAATTGGTATATCATAAATTCAGCTGCATGTTTCTTAGAAACACATTGTCGTAGTTTAAATTATTTTCAGATATTCCGCACCTATTCTTCTGAAAGTTGTGAGAAATTATGTTAATTTTTTTAAACAAAAACGGCTTCAATATTAAAGGCGCAAATTTAAAGATAAGAAACTAGTCAAGTATTTTGAAGCAAGGCCGTAAATTTTTACTAGCGATCTTTTTACCTCACCTCAAAACATTTTCACCTCGTATATCCCACTTTTCTTGCAAGCTTTACCTACATCAGTACATTTTACTGCAAATAGCTAGTGCTGCGATTCAAATATCTACCCACACTATATGTAGTATATAACAGATGTCAGACATAGGGCATAGACGGGCACCTTGTGAAAACCAGGTCTGCAGAAGTTAGAAATACAATGCGATTTTCATGTAGCAATTCTCGAATAACAAACTATTATTTCAAAATTTACTTCGAATATTCATGTTGATTTATTAAGGCACTAATTAGTTTAGAATTTCGGTCGAAGCAGTAAGTAAAGCTCAGGTTTTGTTGTTACTAGGTTCAGATGTACATTGTTTCACGCTCTTAGTTTATTAGCCTGATTGATTTGGGAAAAGTTCTTATTTTAAAGTGTATTTACTCTAAGGAAAATATATATATATTATATTTACTTAATAGTAATGCTGGACTATAGACGTAAAGCTTCAACCATGACGACCACTGCGGCGCAGCGGGCGAAGGTCCGCCTGCGAAGCAAGAGGTTGCACGTTCGATCGGGACTAATGTTTGTACGATTTGCAGATACTTGTTCAGGGTGATCTGGATGTTATATGTATAATAAAAAATATCTATCTATGTAGTGTATTGTATGAAGTATATCAGTTGTCTAGTACCCATAACACAAGCTCTGCTTAGTTTTTTTATTATTTATGATTTATTATTATACGGCAATCCCAGTGCGGGTACACAGCGCGAGTGCGTTTGAAAATTACGCGTGCTTACTCGTTCAAGCCCGTCGTCTAGGTGCCTTCAGTATGAACGCGAACAGCGGTTTCATATGTTTGATACTTCTGACCCGCGCTCTTGGCCGTGCTAGGTTCGCATCATGGTTTACACCCAAGACTTACTCTTAATTACGGCTTAGCGACCCGAAGTGTCTTGGCCTCCGATAGGAGAAGCGCCTTTTTTGCCTGACTTGTGCAGGTTCCCGTCATGGCGGGAAACTGGCGCGCCATTCCCCGCTTGTAGATCTCGCAGGTCCGCGTTCACTGCACAGTTTTATGAATATCATTCATAAAATTTGTATTTTCATTTATGCATATCGGACTGTACCCACCTGCATTTTCGCAAAGGGAAAGGGGGGTGGGGGACATAGCAGTACCGAGCGGCTCTTTTCTCACAGTTTCGCTCCGTATAGTTTAGTTAGCAAGGTTGGCGGGCCCATGGGAAGGTTGGAGGCATTGTACCTACCTGCAGACTGGGTGTGCACTTTTGGTTGTGTTTGAGTTCAACCCTTTCTAAATTTTTCAACTACGTGTGTACGTGAGCCAACTCTCGCTTTCCGAAGGGATTTATAGTATTAGAAAGCAAGAAAAAAAAAATATAATAACGATTGTAAAAAAATATATTACAAAATGGATTGATCTCTTTTCTCAGTTCAAGCAATAAAGAATATTTTTCCTTTTTTTTCCTAAAAGTAACATATTTTTAGAGCTTTGTAAGTAGAAATATATAAGGTCCACATTTAAACATTCTGTGAATATCAAATATCAATACTTATCAATAAATAAAACAGCACGAAAAAGATAAAAGGATGACTAGACTTACCATGTCTTTTTTAATATTACGCACATGAATCAAACAAGTCTAGACTGAAGTAAACAACATCACAGCCTCAATAGTAAACCTAAGTGGGTTAAAGTACCCATATACCCCTATAGTAGTAGGGTTAAGATCACAGCATAACCGAGTCGCAGTGCAACTATTGGCAATTCCATTGCTAATAAGCGTCCTCAGGGAGTTACTTGTAGTTTGCCGTCACCTAAGTTTGCAAGCAAGGACCATATTCGCTTTGATTACGTGTCATTAACGCGCGGTGTCATAACGCGTACTCGAAGTAAAAGCAATGTCAAACTGCGGTTTGACAACGGATTTTAATATTGGATTTTTGTTACCCGATTAGAGCGACGCAGCAGCGATGAAACCGCAAAAACTGCAAGCCATTTTCGATACTGTGTTATGTTGCATTATGTTTGAATCTCTGGAGATAAACGCACACCTTTACGAGCTAAACGCGTCGAGTAGAAGCCTAAGGAATTTTAGAGTTTGTCGAATGAAATAGTTTGAACCTGTTTAAGCTCCCTCAGGCATACGGATTTGGGATAACGGTGATGGCTTTAAAGTCTGGCTTCTTGACAGTTTACAGTACCGTGTTTCAAACTTACGCTTTCTCGCTTTGGTAACGGTATCATATACTTGTGTATCTGAATAAGTTTCTGATTGGTCCCACTGAGCGCCATTTGAGCAGTCTTGTCTTACGGGATTAGGCACTGTGACAGCTAAACTGAGGCTAAGTTAATCTTTGTTTAATTGGTAGTCGTGTTAACGAGATAGGATTAATCTTGTCATCTTGGAGACATTTAAAGTTAAGTAGAAGTTAGGAGACTGGGCCTCCCTTCCACTATTTTCAAAACTAAATGCTACAGTGGCGCCATATGATTACGATTTGGTTACTCTGAAACCCTCATCTTAAAAGTCCCTGCTCACAGCACCTCTTTCTATGACAAATCTTTCACTGTACAAGCTACCCGTCTATGAAATGATCTCCCTCTGGACATCAGACGTGCAAAATCACTTCCTATCTTCAAAAAGCTGCTTCATCAGCATTATTTATCCTTGTAAGGAGTTAGACAACCTTATTTTATGTTTATGTAAGTTTATTATTAATCTTTGTAGGTATGTAGTGTAAGTATTTGTTTCCTTTTCTTTAAATAGGTATCTATATATTTATTCAGTGCCACCGACTTTTTGTTCTTTAATTCCCAGTCCATCCCAAGGTTGCCTGAAAGAGATCTCTTTCAGCGATAAGGCCGCCCTTTATACTTCATTTTTTTACTAAGCATTTTCTCTGTATTTTTTTCTGTATTTTTGTGGTATAATAAACTGTTTTCTATCTATATAACTATCTATCTACTTATTTTAGAATTATAAATGGTGTACTGATTATCGTATAACCAACCCTTAAAAACGAACTGGGTGTACTCTCTCTGCTATTGGAACAATGTGTTTGTTAACTGGCCGATGAAGGGAAAACCCGAAACAATAGGATACAAAGAATATAGGTGTTTTTGGTAACTCTATGCCTTTATTGTCATAAATCAATAAAATTCAGATATTACCAATCCTCAGCCTTCGTCACGCCCTCACATAAACAATTCCGTCCACTCCAACAAGGAAACAGTAGGCAATAAATAAGTTTCCTGACCCAATATCGGCCCAGTATCAATCGCATTTAATTGATGGCTTCATACGGAACCCGGGCCAGCTAATTGGGGTTCGTTAGGCGATTGTTTGCTAACGCCGCCAGGTGTGACATAGTCCGATGCTGGTTTAATGCGGTTTACATCGATCTTGGCCGAATTACGGCAATTCATCGACCTTTGTAACAGCGACTTAGGGCGGGCAGCCCTAAGAGATAAGTCGCTGTTACATTAGGTGACGCGTGCTTATTGCAGTCGGAAAAAATTAAACTACAGCATGTCGTTGTAAATTACGTCACTTGCCTCAGCTTGGCTTGAACTTGCAACGTGGCTGTTTCCCTCTACCCATATGACGTAGAAATGAAGATTTTTCTTGAGGCCCTTAGGCCGCGGCATTTTTATCCTATAAAGCAGTTCCCCTGGGATAGGAATAACCATAAAACGTGTCCATCTATAGAAACGAAGAAAACTTGTTACGAATAACTAGAGATTTTCAAGTAACGGCCATAATTCTAATAGCCTGCCGACCTATTGAGTGGAGTGGTATGGCACTGTTAGTAGGGAAGTTTTGATGTAAGGGTTTAATTGGTCGTATTCGTTAATGAGGAACATTTTCTTGCCAATAAAGACATACATACATACTCAAAGGTACGTAAACCTGAGGTCTTAATAAAACCTCAGGTTTTTATAGGGTCATTGGTTTACTGTTGGTTCGTTTCTTGCATAATAAGTACTGTCTAAAGATGCCAATATTACTGGCATAACTAAGAAATAACAATTTTGAAGTATGCAACTTCATTACGAAATGTACATTGCATTTACAATCCTCATTACCTAGAATTACGGTTGAAATTTCCTTTCAGCATGCGGTTATTGTACTAGCATAACCAACCCTCTGGAACCGAGACTGTGCAAACACAAACATCACGGTCGTATTGAGCTAATCAAACATCCTACAGCTTATAGAGCGGTTACGCGTGCGGTTTGGATTTAGGCTCTATTGTAGAGAGATAAGAGTCATTTTGTACTAAGCTACTAAGTTTGCTTGGGTACGCCAAACTCACGGATGAAAAATCTTTCACAAATTTCCTAATGTTATTCGTGATGCAAAAGGGTAACCTAATACCTATCTCTGACATCTTAAATTTATAACTGATGAAGAGTAGGTCTTCTTAAATTAAAAACTACATTTCACTTATAACATATTGTTCAAAACAAAAATACTTTAGAATTTAATCTGATGACCTATTTATAGACCTCAAGATTTATAATTTTTATTTATGTTTTTATTTTCTCGTAAATAATACGAGAAAATAAAAACATTTAATAAACAGAGAGCAAAATACAACAAACAACCTCATTATAATTTTAAATAACTCAATTGACCCACTTCCCCTATGCTTACTTTACATGAAAATTAATAACAAACAAAGTTCGTTCTAATAACAATATTATCATCTGAAACCGGCAGTCGTAAGGAAATCCTGTTAGCATTGTACTGAAGCCGAAATGTTAATTAGTGAATTAATGTCAGAGGTTGAGCCTTCGTGAATAGGTGTACCAGAGTACCCTATTCAGTTTGCCACAGTACACTATGTTGGCTTAGCAGGGGATCTTATTCAGATTTTGTAATGGTTTCAGCATTTTATCTACGGAGGAAGCTACGCCGTAGCAGCATCTACGAACTTTGCTATGACATTTAACGGACAATAAGGACATGGGCTTTTTAGCTACGGAGAGAGCTACGCCGTAGCACCATCTACGAACTTTGCCATGACATCGTAGCGTAGATGGGATTTTTGGCTACGGAGAAAGCTTTCTCCGTAGCACCATCTATGAACCTTACTACGAGATTATAGATGGTTCATGTAGGTAGACCAATTCCTTAGAGGACTAGTAGCTTTCGAAATAGAAATAGAAACATCATTACCATATTCGAAAGACATCCACTGCTGGACATAGACCTCCCCCAAGATCGTCACTATGACCCGTTCTGCGCTACCCGCAAGAAAGTGTACGTATAGACTAAGGTTTCCAGCACAGCTACCGACCCGTATCGCTAAGTTTTTTATTACTTGTTTTGTTAGATTTCAGTTTTTTTTTATTTAAATAGCCGATTGTGTGCCTGTAAACAATCAACGAACATAGATTTAAGGTAAAAAGTGCTAGATCTTATACTCTGACCCGCACAATGAAATCAATTCGCATGATTATACAAACAGATCCAGCCTACCTGCAAATTGTCTGTGAAATCGAGACGATATTGATCCCTTGCTTGTCGAAAACAAAGCTTTTGATACGTGATACTATTGATATTGAGCTAATGAAATGGCCGCTGGATTTGCGAATTGATTAGACGTGAGGTCGTGGGTAGAAATATTGTATTCGACTAAATCCACAAATAACTCAATATTTTTTTGGTGTTTCAGCAATAAATTCAGTTCAGCGCCATTATGTCAATAAATAAAACGGATGTACCTATTTACTTATAATGATATAAGTATGCAAAGAGCCAGGCATTTCGCTTTAGATTACTGTTTATTTAATCTAAGATAGGTACAGTCAACTACAAAGTGAACTGTACTTTCGTATTTATAATATTTGTGTGATAGTGTGACTCACCGACAAAATCGCCACAGAGGCAAAATCTTCTAAAAACATTAAAACCAAAGATATTCGGTGCGTATTCCCATTCAGGGAAAATAGCAATTTCAACGATTTTTTGTTGCCTTACCAAATAAAACTGCAGAGCCTTAATTCTGACTTTTAAGCGCTCCAATTACTAACCAAATGAACTGTAAATAATTGAAACAAATCAACGTAGAAAGCATTTACAAGCAGTAGAGCGAGTGACTCCGTGAACGAGGCTAATCGTGTTAGAACGCATCTGAAGCCAACCCCACTAGGGGTAGTATTATTATCGATATTACTTGTCGATGAATGTTGCAAAACAAATAGATGTTATGGAACAGGGTTAAGTCTATGACTATGAAGAGATATACGTGCCCTAGTTTCTAATCTCTTAAAACCTATATTTTTAAAATAACAACAACTATTTTGATAGTTGAAATAATGATTGTATTCTGAAAATTAGGCTCAGGTATTCTTGGTAGCCAAGAATTCTGTTTTAGCATCTCTGCCTAAACCAAAACAAACTATTACAATCAACTGTTTTGATACTTATATAATAATATAGTCTGAAAATTAGGCTAAATTATTTTTGATGGCGACCTACTGTGTTTCAGCATCTCTGCCTAAACCAAAACAAACTATTGCAGAGGCATTAAAAAAACATGAGGTACCTATTTATCATATTTTGTTCAGAGAATGTTTTGATAATTCCTTAGTTTAAAGTAAATTATAAGGATTTTGTGAATAAATAAAATAAGAAATCACACTATCGATACTGCATTGATATTGTCTTTATTGTCCCATTCCTAGTCCTCCACCCCCTACTTTAGATCGCAGGTGAGTGGTCGTAAACATGCCTCCGATAAGTAATATTAGCATCCGCTATCGCATTCTCTCGAGCTGTTATTACCTACGAGGTTGTAAACCTCTTTGAGTTTGTCTGTACAATGTAGAATGGTTGTAATTTGTCACAGGTTTCAATGCGTGCAGTACATTTTTTCTTCGCTTGATCTTTGAACATTAGCGGTGCGAAGCATATGACAAAACTCTGCGAGGATGGGTTGATTGTGGCTTATTTTTTGTTTTGCCGTGGAAACATGGCAACGCACCAGGCACAGTATGTTAGTACAACTTCCTTGAAGTGAGCTCCACACGGCTATAGCGGCTACAGGCTTGAAGCGAGGCGTACATAAGTGAATGAGAGGCTAGATTGAGGCAAGCTTGTATACCGCACGCTGTCTGTTATTTTATGCTGTCACTGTATTTGTATTTAAAGATTCATAATTCTTCATTGCACAAAATTGGTACAAGTAGAACATTTACCAGGAAAAATAATGGCAAAGGCGAGCTTAACCCTATAAAGAGTTTTCTTCCAGCAAACCTTATTGGAAGAGAGAGACAAATTTGTAAAAGTGGGTACATGTGCTTAAACAAATGATACAAGATTTAATAAAGATTCCGAATTGAGGCTCATATTTGAAAGCTAATTTTTGTTCTGTGCGGTCCAATCCAAATGAGCTACATCCAGTTATCTTCTACATTATCTTATAGGTACCATATCAGCATAATCAAACACTGCACCAAGCAAAGCAATCTTACTAATACACACAACTTGCTTCTACATCTCTGAAGCCGGAAGCCAAAAGTACTTGTCTAATCCCTCAAAGCAAAACAACAAACTAACCTGTATGTCGTTCTAACAGAAATCAAAATTGCATAACAAGTTTCTAGAACCGCAAGTTCGAAAGTCCGGTGCATTGCATTACCAGACCTGTCTGTTCAGGGCCAAGACAAATGGTGTTTGCTTCCTAAATTGACTCAGAGTTTGATACTTTACCTAACTCTTATGTGGATCCACTTCAGTTATGTCAGTGAATAAGTAATGACAGAAGGGACCTGAGATGGTTTTGGGTAAAAACTAAAATGTTCAACACGTATCCTGTTAATCTTTTATGTGCTGGGAATTGAAGTTTGTCATCATTTCCCTGTGTGGCGCCTGCCAGTTACAGTGAGGTTCGATGTTATTTAGTCAAATGTGTGTGTGGTTTTGTATTTATTTGGGTGGATTACCCTTCGTTACCCCCAGTAAAGTGATACAAATTTTAGATACATTTACTTTTGTTCTTAACGTATATAATCTACGACAAAATTATTAAAGTAAAACTAATAATTAAGTACTTATAATTTACGGCAAAATTATCAAAGTAAACCAATAATATTCTACGTGTAAAAGCACCTCGTTTCGCTACTATAACATTGTGATTGTGGGTAACATTCCAAGAAACGAGCTTACAATTTACTTAAATGTCTCTTTCGTTTTGTTACATAGTTTTTTCTTTTACTTATTTCTTCTCGCAGTAGTTCGATAATTTCTTTCCTCGTATTTCCATCAGTTTACTCTGTGCCGTGTTGGAGTAATCTCGAATCTTTGCTGAAATTAAATTACAAGTGTTGACGGGTGGGACGTTAGTTTACCTACGGAATTCGGAAGCTGGGGAAAATTCCAAAAGTTTTGTTAGTAGGTACTCCACTAGTTGGGATAGAAATCGATCTGGCTTTCTGTTTGATTGAGTTACGTGAGATGGTTTTTGCTATCACTCGTAACTATGGCAGGTTTAGGTGTAGATAAAAATATATTTTCATAGGAGTCCAGAGTGCTGCCAGAGTACAGCCAGGCTAAAATAAGTCCTGAGATTTTAGTCCAATTTAGTATCTAGAGTCAGTCTAATTTTGAAATTGAATTTACAACTTAGGAAGTTTTTAAACCTGTTTTTCTGTTCCGTAATCCGTTTATCCAATGCGGATGTTTTCCTTTATTTGTCTGTTGATTATTCCAATCCATAAACCTTATCATTTGACCTGAAATAAAGCAACCTTTTCTGTAATTGGAAACATTTAGATATGCAAAACCCTGCTCTGAATGGTCCTTCTGAAAAATTTATGCCTACCCGCTTGACGTTCCCTCCACCGTCCATTTTTTCTGGCAAAATTAATGGCAGACCCTATCAATTCCGTTTTTTATATTTTTGTATCTGAAAGAGGATTAAGGGATCACAAGGGACCGTTTATGAAATCCGCGATATCTGATGGTTTTGTTAATGGCATGGCTTTTAACACGATATTAGAAAATTGAGATGAAGTTATTTGTGCCATATATGCTGCCATGGAAAGTGTGTACTAAGATTCTGGACAGCGAGGGGGGGGGGGGTCAATGTTTGTTCTACGATTTTGTGAATTTCTAACTTTGATCTTCGATTCTTCAAACCCGAATTTTAAACTAAATACACCCTTTCGTGGCAGCCTGTATAGCAAAAGAGTCCTGTTCACCATTTATATTTTTGTCTCGAGACTCTATACATTTCATAAAATACTAGATTCTAATAATTTTGTTGGAACCTAAACAATCTCAAAATACTAATCTTGTTGACAGATTGAGATTTTTGCTGGAAGATTTTTGCTAAGTTAGTTTATTCTTCCTTAACACATTTCCGCCCACACAATTTCAAGCCTAGTTGCTAGATTGACATGTTAATCAAACGCTTTGCAAAATTAAATGAAACGCCAAGAACATCAACCCGTCAAGCCGAGCTCGGACATAATCATGCGTCAAAATACGGGCCAGGAGCAACTCATACTTAATCGAGGTAATCCATTTGGCAGACAAGTTTTACACACTGACCATTTCCCCGAGACCTACCCCACTGCCCTCCGAGAAGCATTTTCAGAGCGTTTACAGACAGAATGACCCTCCCCCGGGGCTCTGGTTTGACCGGCAATGTTTTATCAGGTCGTAAATTTCTCCGGGTATCTAGCGAGACGACTTCCGATGCGGTTGGTGCAAAATTTCTGCTGGGAGACATATTGTAGTATGGCCTGACGTTGACGGCTCATTTTGTTCGGAAAAGGGTGAATATTAATGTTGCTAATGTAGAATTCATGAGGGGAACTGAGGCGTAGATTCAAAGATTCCGTTTGTGTAGACGACGCTGGTAATGATCGTGTTTGTATTGATTTGAAAAAGGTTTTACCTACTCATTTGCTACAAGATTTTTGATGGAATCAGCACAAATAATCGAACCACCCTACCATTTAGGCACTATAGACCAATGAAAAGTCTGCGTTTTCTTTTTGATATTTTTAAATTCACTTTATTATTATTCTCGAAAAACCAAAACAGTTTAATTATTTAAAAAAAACAATCAACCGGGTATAAATCTACACCGCACACTCTTTGAAAGATTCACACCCACCGGATTTGTGTGAAAAACTAGGCCAGTACACTAGGGTACCGTAACAGGGTGGTAATATCAACGTGACAGGGTACAAAACTTTACCACTTGAAACGAATATACGGCCGGTTGTTCCATTTTAAACTCGCTTTAAGTGCGCATGGTACGCTGTACGCTGAAACGCTGTAGCAGAGATGACCACTATCTCTGGAGAGAGGAGAAAGATCCTGAAAAGAAAGAAATGGATGGATTTAAAAGTTTTATCTTATTGGCAAAAAGATCGAATAGATAATTTTGAAAAAGTACCTTTACTTAATTATATTCGGTACCTAAATACGTTACGTGCAACAGAACACAGCCAAAAATGGATTTTAAAAAAATATACTTACCTACTTCTACACATTCGTACTCGTAAAACAGAGCCCCAAAACCGGTTGACGAGACCGAGACGTGCCGAGACGTGGTCGTCTGTCCGCACGATAGAGTCACGATTACTTCTCGATCGTCCATTCAACCCGACTCAGGGCTCAGGATGTGAAAATTAGACCATTAATTTAATTTTTATATGCTTATGTAGTGACACTGTTTAACATAAAGTACGCGGCGCAAACGCGTTTCGATTATCCGGCAATTTTACTGGCTAAGCTGATCGCCGGCAGTCACTTCTCAAACCTCTGCCAAGAACAAACATATCCTAATTTAGGGATTATTGAATAACATAAATGTAATTTCATGTACTCGTGTATAATGTGTATTGAATAGACTCAGTATAGTGCATAAACTCTTTTATTCCAATCGGGCAATAATCTTGTTCATAAAACTGATGTAAAAATAAAGCCTCCAAACATACAAACAAACGTGCTTTTTAAACATTTCATTCGACTTTATTTGTCATTCACACGAGGATTTTATGTATATCCGTGAAAATTATGAATCATCAAGAACAGTGTTTAGTGAAAGGCCATAAACTGTACCCAACATAAACAAGTCATTATCCTGATTATTTAGTACCAACTGAAGTACTTTGAAGCTTTTAACTCGAGTTGCATGCACTAAATTCTAGAATATACTGCTTAGTTTTAGTAGTCATAAAATATTTAGAAGGCGCAAGTATAAGGCGTAACTTTACAAAATTATAGGTGGTTCCACTAGGGGAATATTAGAATTTCTCAAGAGGGTTCTAAGCTCCATATATTTTTTGCTTTTGTAAGATGACCCGTGATTAAATTTATTACTTTTTTCTTGCGCACTCTCTAACAACCTACCTGCTAGATAAAATAGTAGTATCTATACTATGAAAGTATAGAGCAGCTAAGTAGAGATAGTAAAATAAAAAGCAGACGCCTAGCAGAGAAATTGCCGAGAAAAAACTTCTCTCAACATCAAACATTAATTTAATGTTTTTATGTCCATTTTCGTATCTCCATTTTCAAAGAATCCATCGCAGGCAGCGTTGGGTTTCTTGAAAGTGAAGATAATTATTGCATTCTAAAAGGATATGTAAAGGCGGTTCTAAAATTTTGAGAGAAGTTTTTTTCTCGGCTTCTCTCAACATTTTAGAACCACCTTTACGTCTCCTTTTAGAATGCAATAATTATCTCCAACGCTGCCTGCGTTGGATTCTTTGAAAATGAAGATACGAAAATGGACATAAAAAACATTAAATTAATGTTTGTCTGTAAGCATAAGCTAAGCACCCTTTAGGCCGAGTGCGGTACTTTAACTCGGACACCTCGGGTGTAAAATGTTTTGCAAATGATCTTGCGGTTGACGTAAGCAGGGTCCAGACAACATCCACTGTGTTTTGAGGTTGCTATGCGGTATAAATTGTAATGATCACACTCGTTGTCTTTTTACCTCCGTTTTTATTAAAACTGTAGTAAGACGAATCTTCGGCGCTCTATTGGATGGTGACTGCTGGCGCATAAGATACAATTATGAGCTTTACAACATGTACCAAGAACCAAACGTCGTA
The DNA here is from genome assembly GCA_963564075.1 of Eupithecia subfuscata. Taxonomy (NCBI): domain Eukaryota; kingdom Metazoa; phylum Arthropoda; class Insecta; order Lepidoptera; family Geometridae; genus Eupithecia; species Eupithecia subfuscata. The sequence goes on from OY751105.1 coordinate 5,514,289, forward strand.
AAGTTCATAAAAGCATGCCGTTTTCGATGGGCTGGCCACTTAGAAGGATTGCAAGACGACAGAGCACCAAAGCGTTTTCTGCGTGGCAAACCTGATGGCGGAAGACCCCCTCCTGGAAGACCGAAACTCAGATGGCTCGACGGAGTCCAACAAGACCTAAAGGCAATTGGTGTGACCAGCTGGCAGGAAAAAGCCAAGAATAGGATTGAATGGCGAAATTTACTAGACTAGACCAAGGCCCACCCGCGGCTGTAGAGTCAGGATGATGTTTTGATGTAGTAAGGTGTATTTGTTCGATTCGACTGATAATTCGAGGGTAGTTTTACAATGCCATTGGAAACAGTACGAATGGCTCCACACAACCGCTCTGCGCGCCGATGAGTGGAAACGTTCTTTTCTCTCGGTATTAACCGTGTTAATTTGTCGAGATAGACGTTCTTATCATTAAACTGTGATTTTCTGCTCCCTTGACTGTTGTGGTTGACTACCAAATAGCCAACCGTCCAACTGGAACCAGAAAATACCTGAATGTTCCGTTTTGTCAATCGCGTCGCCTGCAATGACCACTACCTACATATAGGTGGTGTTATAACTTCCTCAACACCAGCAGAATTGTTCTACTTATCTTCACCATTAATTTTAAATTTGCCCTTTTTGATTTTGTCCCAAAAACACTACTTTAAACTGCCAGCAAATGATCTAAAGCTTGTTGAATATCTCACAATATTGTTTAGCAAAACTAAAATATATTTAACGTTTTTTGATATTAAAGTGCGTAAGCACTTTGGATAATTTCTAATTTCTAAGAAATCAAATAATATCGCAAAAATTTTCGCCGCGACCGCGACCTCCCCTCAGTACGGGAATGTGATAACCAACTACACCACGAAGTCAAGTCCCGTCGAAGTCGAAATTTTTTTGCGACATTATTTGATTTCTTCGAAATTAAAATATATTTGTTACAACTTAGAATTAAAAAACGTACAAATTATTCACAAATATTTAAGCCATTGGGTCCCACTGGCTGTTTGCTAAGCGCCTCCTTATTTCCTACATTCGTCCCCTAACTAACACCGTACCTACATAGCTATTTGTATTCTCCAACATACGCAATTACGTGTTTTGTTTAATTTTTTTTTTTCAAATTGGTACTCTAATTCGGTGTTTTAGAGTACCAACATTGGCCGAATCAAAATACAAAAGTGCATATTGGAGAATTAAAATCCTCCTAGACCGTATAACGTAAAAAAGTTGCAAATTGCTAAAGTCGTTGAATTTATTTAGAAATCGTATAAGTTTTGAATACTAACACAAGGATGAAACCACATAGTATTTTTAGTTACTCCCATTTTTGTTTGATGTATTGTAAACACTCTTTTCACCACCCTCGCTCGAAAACGGTGACTTTGCTGCTCAAAAGCTGTGAGCAAAACCGGGCTTTGCTCACACGTGGAATAAAGAATAAGAAAAAATAAGAATAAGAAAGAAAATTATTCAACTTGTTGAAAAAAGTAATTTGAATTCAGAACAATGCAACTTTCATAGAAATAAAAATTTCATTCGTTCATGGTTTGAAAGAGGTTTGTAGCATTTTTACCCTATAAGGTTGCTGACCAAAAAGAGTTTCGGACTCTATTATATACTGCTTTGCTAACTCGGGATTTCATATCGGCACGCTCAACAAATAATCGTTTTGCCCACTTATTGAAGAAATAACTATTATGTACCTTTAAAAAGGCTAAAAATACGTACACAAAGTAATAACGTTTCCATCAACATTAAGAAAGTAAATAAATTAAAAACTGCAACCAAGTCATATTACTACTGCCGCGGCCCCAGGTAAAAGACTCATTAGAGAGTAGTAACAGCGTTTTGCAATTTTCGAAATGGCTGCCCTGGGTCAGGTTACTTTGAACTTAGTTTAAATACAAATAATAAGTTCCTCGTAGTTGCATTTTGCTGTTACGTTGGTAGATAATTTGAAGATTGTCTTAGTTTGCAGAGAACATAAAAGGATAATATTTTACAGATGATGATGATAGAAGAAGAGAAAGAGGATGATAGAAAGAATGCCCTTTCGTTTTACTACCGTCCTTTTATACGATGGATTATTATTTTGTAGATTTTTTGTCATGATAAAGAAGCCTCAGGCTCCTGTTAACACTTAATCTTTAAAAATCACAACCTTAGAGCTAAATGCCAGCCATCAGTTTTAATAGGCAAAACATACCTGCAGACAGAGGGATTTATTACAAGAACTTAATTACATATCAAAAGTAATAAAATCTAATGACAAAGTAACATGGCTCAACAACGTATATTTTCACGTTTTAACGATCAATCAAAAGCTGAAATTGTTAGAATCTTTCACACCAAAGTACTGTAATAATTCTACCTCAAGCAAACCACTTACTTCCCCGCCCTTGACCTCAGAAATCGCATCAGTCAACAGACAACAGACTACCCCATTTTTGACTCCGAAGTCGTGTTCCCATTAACTCGAGTACTCTCAGGCATGAACACGAGAGGATGGCTGGTTCATTCCGATAAAACCTCAACCTCATCAACCTCCACAGCCTGTAGTGGTGCACTACTGGACGCAGGCCTCCCCCTGATAAGCGCTTTATTGGCTTTTATCATATGGGGGGTAGTGCCCATAATCCCCACGCTGGGCATGCGGGTTGGGGATCTCAGTTCGGTGGTAGAATTGTTCTGCAGGGGCGCTGCTGCCCACCCTGGAGGATATCCCTTTAAACCTATAAAACCTGCTTAGCTTGAATCGTGCACAGTTTAATTATAACTAGCTGCAGCTCACGGCTTTGCACGCGCTTTTAAAGTAGCCTATGTCCGTCCCAGGGATACCATTTATCTTCCTGCCAAATTCCATTAAGATCCGTTCACCCGTTTAGGATGAAAAGGTAACAAACAGACAGACAGATTTACTTTCGAATTTATAATATTATTATTAATGGATGTTTAAAAGACAAGATTTTTCAGAAAACTTCCGTTCTCGGTGGTCAGAGCGAGGGAGCGAGACGCAGATTCTTGACTGTTTTCAATGAAACTTGTGCCCGGGCACAAGATTCATGATACACTTTGTGTGCAAAGATCTCTCTCCGGGTTTCCCGTGTACAATGAAATTGTGGCCTTCGGTGGATCATCCACAGCCAGACTTAACCTACCGATGTAAAGCTAATAGTTGTTCTATCTCACAAAGTCCGTTTAGCCCTGGTTGTAGTAGTGACTTTGCGCTTAGTTGTCATGCTGACGGTACTCGCTACCAAAATCTGACGTGAATACAATGAGCACTAGTGACCCGGAATGCGTCTCCGGTGAGACTGATTGCTTCTGAGCTTACGCACACTAAAACAATGTGTACATGCATTCACTATGACATATATACCCCAACGGACTTCGTGAGATGGAACAACTATACCAAATTCTAAGCCAAAGTCTGGTTCAGACGAAAAGTGCGGAAGTCTATAGGTAGCCTGAGTTGGATCGATAGTCATTTTGGTTTTGGTTTCAGAGCGTATACTACACCGTCAGCTTCCAGCGTAGGCTGCGTAGCTACCAGATTTGGATATTAAAGTTTTCAAACGATAAACAGTTTAATCCAAATATTACAATCAGAGGAAGTCGCTTATTAATAAAAATCAATCGAAAACCCCAAGATTATATTTCCTCGTTTTATTGTGATCAAGCTCTTTTTTCAGTCTCACTAAGGCTGACGACTTGCCCCTGCTAATTAATAAAAGCGTCGCAAAAACTTGCGACATAAATTGTGGCGCCGTGCGGCGACGGCGAAATGACCAAAGCGTTTTTATGTCTACGGTAAAAACTTTTAAGAGCCAGGTTACAATATTGGATAAGATTTCGATGTGATTCGAAAATAAATTGCTAGTTAAGCTCTGCTTTGAAAAGAGATAATCTTTTTATTTTGCCATAATATTTTGCAATAATCTGGGCTTTGTTAACTCCGGTTCATAATCGTGTAACACACTTGCCACGATAACATAAAAATTTGGAAAAGTGCTGAGGTATTTAGGTATTTTTGAATCATTATCCTTGACGCCACAGCCGCAGATGGGATCGAGTAAAATCATTTAAATGCAAATAACAAACAATTTCTGGTTCTCTGTTATCGTCCAAATCATTAGAATTCGCCTAAACGTGCCACAAAACCAGAAATAGTTTACAAACACGCATTTTAAATTAATGAATGAAGGCGTAGGTTACATCGTTAGCGGGGAAAGGTTTTGTACGTGTAGGGTTGTGGGGTCCATTTTATGTTTGTACCTGTCCTGCGCAGCTGCAACCCTAATTCAAAGGATTAGGGCTAGCACGCAGCTTGCGCGAATGAGTTATAAAGAAAACCTTGTTACACAATGGGGTATTTTGTTAATCTACCAACCTAAATAGGCTCTCTAATACCAATGCCAATGTTTACTTGTGTTCATCTGTGTTGACATACAAAAATCGTTACATTTATTTAAAATCACCAGGAAACAGGTCAAAGTTTGGGTTTTCACTGGGAAAAACCGAAATTTGGGATGTGTTTTTTTGGACCGTTTAAAATCACTGGATTTTGTATATTAAAATAAAATTCTGTGTTTTTATTTCCTAGAAAAGCAGTTAGCTGCTTAGTAAGCGAACAATCTTAAAAAAAGTCTTTGTATTTGCTGATTCACGGTTGGCACTAGTTTTTTTGTCTATAACCGACACTGTAGACACTGTAATTTGTTAATTCCTTTTAATCGAATTCGTAAAACGTATCTATATTATAAACTTAAAAAAAAAAAAGTTCTTCAGATTTCTCAAGCATAGTTTCCTCTCAATGTGCCTTAACCTTTGACAAGAGGCTCACCCCCAACTGTTTAGCACCTCCATGTACTAGGGCTAACATAAGAGCCCTCAACTAAAGGGTCAGATCCTTTGTGAGGTCGAAGTAGGTTTACGTTCAATTTCTCTAGTGCGCTCACCACTTAAGGCCGTAATTCGAATTTTCTTTTACAAGAATCTGTTAAAGGAAGAAGACGATAACGTGTTTTTATACCCGGCTTTTAGGTAACAGATTATAACGTTTTAAATTGCGTTACTTCAAATTGAATTTCTTTGATAACAAGTCAAATTAAATCAAGATAAATTTACTTTAAAAGTATTTGTTCCTCTATAAATATTATCGTAGTACGTATGTAGGAATAAAACGTTGTACAATTTGCGACCACAATTTATAATGTTTGGAAACTAAAATATTTGTCCCTAGTACAAAAAAATAACACTATAGGTATATCCTCGTTCGAATTCATAAAAACCTTAATTCAAAGCGCCGTTTAATCAAAACATGATTATGATAATCTCTTGTTTTAAGTTGTATTTGATCCATTGAAATGAAACTGAAATGAACACGAGTCCATGACAATTTTGTCATAAATTACTAACGGATTATATAGTAATGAGCATCGTCACGATTAACACAATCCAATTTAAATTAAATAGTCCGAAACTGATTGCTGGTACTAGGCATAATCACATTCAATGTACTTGAGCGAAATAATAGCAGGGATACATGCCAAGCCTGGGCGGATAACTGGGGGTCGCATTCTAAAATCAAGTCCAAATAGAGTTTAAGAAAAAAAACGTAAGAGGATTCTAACGTAGTTAATGATTATATCGGGTGTTTATCGCGTACCTTTTGTTTTATTTTGCCCAAAATTAAACAAAAGGTACGCGATAAATACCCGATATAATCATTAACTATGTTATCAAATCGCGAAAGTTTAAAAAGATTCCAACGTAATCAAATTATCAAACAATGCAGAGTCGATACATTCTATGACAACTTTAAATTCTAGAATGTCGCCCCCAAAGTACTTGGATAAAATTCGAGCGCTGATTTGTTTAATTTTAAGATTCAGAGTCCTTTCTTCGAACACATAAAACTGAATTGATTTTGGTTGTAAGGCTTAGCGTCACTGTAAAATGATCAATGCTACTGAGTCAAATGGAGCTTTCTTAAGGCCTATCCTCAGTTACTTTACTTTACTCCTTAGTTACTTTTAAACCTTATTACTGTTGCTAGGAAACTAGAACCCATAAAAGTGCTTACGTACAAGTTTACTACTACCCGAAAATGACTGAAAACACCTGCCTCGTACCGCAAATTGCTTTCACCTATATTTTATGTACGACAACGCGTTTCTCTAGAATTGTCTGTGTCAAGCTTGTGGCAGCTAGCTCACTTAGTGCCTGGTGACAGTTAGAATAATCACTTAAAATGTAGAGCAATAATTTTTTGGGCTATTCGTTTTTTTGGCTGTTGTTAGGTGGGCATAATTTAGGCGCATAAAATTTACCTTAGGTCCTCTTTTTCGAGTTGCATTTTCCCCTACACGATTCACTTTTCTCTAATCAAATGGCCAATAGGTCAATAGGCCAGAAGCAAACCTTTGTAACTTGTCAATAATATTCTTCAGCGTACCATGTAGGGTATTATCTGAAGTTCATTAACACTTAACCAAGAAAAACCTATAGAAACGAGGCGCTGTCTCAATAATTTTCTACTAACAGTAGGAGTAACTAAGGTTGTTAAGAGTTTATTGACTACACCAGCTAAATGCGCCACCCATCTATGATTATGTTCGTACACGCGTCACGTTTTAGATCTCGTGCCAAATAATGCGAGGCCAGTGGATTGTCGGGAAAGAGGCGAAAACCTGCGGGGATAGGTAATGATCATTATATTCAATAATACTAACGAACGACGAAAGGAGAGTGACAATAAAGTAAGAAATATAATATCTGTCCTTTTGTGCACAGTCGTGTCAAAGGGCAAAATGGTAATAAAGGTGTTTCTGGTAGGAGAAAATTTTAGGAATGGATGGAACTAGGAAATTGTTCACCAAATGTAGGTCATACATTAGTTCCATTACTTTCAGAATCTTTTAAAATGGAACTAGTGATTAAAAAAAACCTCACTAGTTTCATCACGGAACTTATAAATGGTACTAGTGGATGGTTCGTTGCCACTAGTACCATTTATAAGTTCCGCTTTCGACTCTGTCTTAGACTCAAAACCATAACAAAACTTACCGACTTGGATCAGAACAACAGGATAGTCATGTTCAATTTCGATAGTTTGAGGCAAGCAGTTCTACAAAAGGCAAATGATGATAAGTGATGTAGGTCTAGTAGAAGTAGTAATGTATCATGCTATGTGATACCACAGAAGTGTGGAAGTAGATACAAGGTACCCAAGCAAGCCCTTAAAATAATAGAGAGACTGGTAACAAACGTGCAGTCCAACAAAAGAAATCTCTGATACAGACACCGGCTAGAAAAGTGCGCGAAATTCGGTAGCAATAAAATCTACTTGGTGGAACGTGACCTTTATATTTCAGCTATGGCTTTTAGCGCTGAAAGGGTGTATAGTGGCTTATCTAAAACCTCATGAAGCATTCAACAGTCGTTATTAATCCTTCGGTTTCATGGAAATAGTAGGAGTAGTAGAGAGTAAAATCTTTGTTACCCAGATAATATGTAGGTATTGGAAAATATTTAATAATTTTATTGGTAGGGAGAAATTTACCAGAGAAAGGAATATCAACAGAGATGGGTCCATGTCTGTTTAAAATAGTTTTTGGATAATTAAACTTTTGTGTACCTAACAATAAAATGGTTTTAGAATCCACAGGCTCACAATCTATAATATCCCAAAATTGTGTTTTTGAAATGCGAACTTCAGAATATCAGTTGAGTAATTGACCATAGGTCTCTTGTAAGGTTTTTTTTTGTTTTCATAATCCTTACCCACACTTAGGTAAAAATCTTAGTGAAAGCTGGTTCAAGTACGTAGAGTTCGTAAATGTTTGGAAAATTATAAATTTCATACGTCTCTTGTTTCAGAAAACTACCCTCATGGCGATACAGTGAAACCAACATGGCGATAGGGACGGTGCTGTTGGCATTGCAGATTGCAGTTGCTGCAGCTGGGAAATGCAATACGTAAGTACCTATTAACTGGCATCTGTGGCCTGGTTCGTAAAAATAAAATGTGTTTTATATTTATACTGGTGTTAGAAAAAAAAAATCAGACTTACACGCTGATTAAAAAAAGAGACTGACTAAGCAGATGGCCCACCTCATGTCAATTGGTTGAATATCAGAGATTTGTGGTATATCATGGATTTCTGTGGTTATACTCTGAGTCTACTATTGGCGATGGTTATCGAGAGTAGACCCAGAGTTGAGTCTCTCGGCTGTGTACTCTTTATAAATAAATAAATAAATAAATAATGCTGGACAATTCACACAGCATTATCTAGCCCTAAGCTAAGCAGAGCTTGTGTTATGGGTACTAGATAACTGTTATACTTAATACAATACACTACATAGATAGATATTTTTTATTATACATAGAAAACATCCAGAACATCCTCGACAAATGTCTGCAGGTCGTATAAACATTTGTCCGGAGGCGGGAATCGAACCCGCAACCTCGTGCGTCGCAGGCAGACCTTCGCCCGCTGCGCCACAGAGGTCATCGACAAACGATAAACGATAACGTTGATAAAAAAGGCACAGTGTGGATGGATTTATGATGAATAAACTATACTATTTGCTGTGCGACTTTATCCAGCATTGTTTATTATTTTTTCTCAATACCAACTGAAAAGATTTTCTGCGCCCTTAAAAACTTTCCTTTAACGCCTTCTGTGCAGAAAAACGCTTTCCAAAAATTGACATAAAACGCAAACGAAAGCCATTTCCATTCACCCCTTTCATTCACTCGTTTGATAAAAATGTTATGAAAGCCTACAAAATCTCACTTTCCATTCAAATTAAAACCACGAAAAGCCTCGTGACCTTCCAGTCCTCCACTGGCGCCGAGGGGCGAAAGTGAAATAGTGAAAACGTGTCAAGCCCCGTCGTACGGGCGTAAATACTGTACTAACAAGACTGGGCCCTGTGTTATTTTTATATAGAGTGTTTTTCGCTCGTTTCTAATCGGTGGATGAATAAATGGTGTTTATTAATGGAGGATAATTAAGGGCAAACAATGTGTTGGAAGGTCGTGATGCTGTCCACGTATACTTGTTTATGATGCACTGCATTTAAATTTGTATTATGTTCTTATACTTTTGATGTGCGGTGTCATTAGCTATTATATTTTCTCATATAAAAGTAAACACAATGTTTTCAAGTATTATTTACGTTTTAATTAATTGCTATAGCCGCTAGTCCTCCCTATCACAATGCACTTGACATAATAATCTGTATAGAGTGGCACTGATGGAAAGGTGGTCAAATTCCGTATGAATTGCTGAATTGTAATTTTTAATACTGTTATTTTATGGGTCGTTTTTTGTCATATCGCAACAGGCAATTTGTCATCAATTGAATCAATTAGTCATGAAACAGCTCATGGTACCTACCATGCAAAAGGCTCATCAAACTACTCGTATTATCGTAGACAAGTCAGAATAGAGTGAAAAACTTTTCAGAAACTATTCCGTAATGCCCAAAGTTTTCGTTTGGCACTCTAAAATTCTCCTTAGAAAGCTCGCAGCGTTCTCTTCATCATTATCGTTATGTAGTACAAAAAGCTTTGATGAGACCCTAGTGGGTGTTAGAATTTTAAATCGAGGAAGTTTGCACATTACCATTTTTCAAAGACCGGGTGGTAAGTTGCAAACAATGTTTTTGTGAGAGTATTAATATGCCAGTCTGATTAAGTGGACTTTTGCTAGCTTTTGATCGTAAATTATATGTAACTTTAACTATGTGTACTAGATACTGCATTCTGCCCTTTTAACCTTTCCAAAATCATATCAAATCTTGCGGATGTTGATTTTGATTTCCGAATCAAAATCAACATCCGCATCGAATATGAAACGAATATATAAAGTAGGTACCTATTAATAAAATAAACAAATCGAGAATGGATGTTATAGAGTTATGTGATATAATGTTAGAAAGAGAGGGTGAGAGAGTGAAATTAGTTACTGGAACAAAAAGCTTTGCAACAATTTTTATTTCAACGAGATATGCCTGCTACGAGCTACGGCGTAGCAGCCACGTAGCAGAATCGATGTCGTTAGGAATAACAACTCCATGACACTGGATTTAGTACAGACTAGAATATATAATAATTCTATTAAATTCTACTAAAATATTTCAAACTGATCCGTAAAAAGTTTACGCTTATGACCGTTTTCTTTAAGAAATTACGTCTTTTCCCAGCACCCTCAAGTTAATTCATCCCTCTCAAGTTAATTCTTCCCCAATTTATGGCTAAGGTGGAAATAATAAATACGTATCCCCATCCCGCTCTTGCCGATTAGGATTATTACCGTTCAAAAGCTGCTTAATATCACGAAATTACGGCTCAAGCATCATCAGGGACCCAATTATCCCGTGACAGGGTACTTTCCATGATATTTTCCGTTCATACGTAATTGTAACAGTGAGCGCTTCTCACGGACATCTTCCTAATGATAAAGCTTCTTTTCAGCTGTCAACTCATTATGATCCTGTCTTGAATTATGAGAGATAAATGGAACTTTGTAGGGTTTACCTGGTAAGTGCCAATGGGAGCCCTTTTAGGTCGACAGACGGTTTTAAATAAGCGCTCTTTTCTGTCTTAATGAATGTTCCTGTAAAAGCATTATCCATCATGACCTTCAGGTATTTATAACAATATACCTACCCACTTTAAAGCAATTCAATATTTTTAATTAAAATATGACTTTAGTTATTGTCATTAGTAATATCATCTTTATTATATTATACTTATAATAAAACTGTAACAGGTCCAATTCTGTACATTGAAGATATTTTGAATTTTTTTTTGAAGGGTCTTTTATCGATACTGAAGCCAAAACTGCAATTTTTTTCTTTCATGTCTGTCTGTCTGTCTGTTTCTTAAACGCGCATCACGTCGAAACTACTGTAGGTATTAAAATGAAACTCGGCATGATTTTAGGTCATACTACGAAGAAGGACATAGGATACTTTTTATCCCGGAATTCAGTCAGGTTCCCCTGGGAGAGGGGATGAAAGTAAAATTACTTCATCGCGCATCACGCCGAAACTGCTGAATGAGTTGGAATAAAACCTGGCACGATTTGAGTTCGTACTACAAGAAAGGACATGAAATACATTTTATCCGGGAATTCAGTAAGGTTCCCCTGGGAGAGGGGATGAAAGTGAAATTCCTTCACAGCGCATCACGCCGTAACTGCTTGAATGAGATGGAATGAAACCTGGCACGATTTGAGTTCATACTACAAGGAAGGACATGGGATACATTTTATCCTGGAATTCAGTAAGGTTCCCCTGGGAGAGAGGGTGCAAGTAAAATTCTTTAACCGCGCATCACGACCGAACTACTAAATGAATCCGAATGGAACTCGGCATTATTTGAGTTCATACTACGAGGAAAGATACATTTTATCTCGGAATTCGGTAAGGTTACCCTGGGAGAGGGGATGAAAGTAAAATTCCTTCATAGCACAACACGCCGAAATTGCTGAATGAGTTGGATTGAAACTTGGTACGATTTGAGTTCATACTACAAGGAAGGACATGGGATACATTTTATCCTGGAATTCAGTAAGGTTCCCCTGGGAGAGAGGGTGCAAGTAAAATTCTTTAACCGCGCATCACGACCGAACTACTAAATGAATCCGAATGGAACTCGGCATTATTTGAGTTCATACTACGAGGAAAGATACATTTTATCCCGGAATTCAGTAAGGTTACCCTGGGAGAGGGGATGAAAGTAAAATTCCTTCACCGCACATCACGCCGAAACTGCTGAATGAGTTGGATTGAAACTTGGTACGATTTGAGTTCATACTACAAGAAAGGACATGGGATACATTTTATCCCGGAATTCGGTAAGGTTCCCCTGGGAGAGAGGATGAAAGTAAAATTCTTTAACCGCTCATCACGACGAAACTACTGAATGAATTCGAATGGAAGTCGGCACGATTTGAGTTCCAATACTATTCATCCCGGAATCAGTACGGTTCCCTTGGGAGAGTGGAAGAAAGTAAAAATATGCTACAGAATGAATTCAAATGAAACTTGACATGATTTGGGCTCATACTACGAGGACATATACTACATGAACATAGGATACATTTTATCTGGGATTTCAGTAGGTACGGTTCTCTCGGGAGAGGGGATAAAAGTCAAAATGTGTACATATTTGTAATTCATTAACGCGTCGTCCGATTTTATTCATTCTTTTTTGTTAGTAACAGTGTTGCAAGATCGGATTTGACTTAATCAGTAGGAAGTCGAGTAGAAAATCAGTAGATTGATGAAATAATCTGTAGATTGAAGAATAAAATCAGTAGATAAAGGGTAGGTAAGTTCCTATATTATATTTATTTTTCCAAGACGCACCCATTAGTTAGGTTCCTACCTTAGTAGGTAGGAACCTAACTAATGGGTGCTGTTACCCGACGCCCAGCCCCCCCTGAACCTCCTCCCCCATCGAAGTATTTGATATATGTAGTTATTGTTTCTGACTAACATGGGGGTGAGGATCACGACGCACCTTCCTTTCATTCCTACCTTAGTAAGGTAGGAACCTAACTAATGGGTGCGTCAATGCCTAAGTATTTCAGGCAAAATAAAATGTACAAATGGTCCATGCGATCTTCATAAACATGATATTTGGTGGTTTAGCTGGTCCAGTTAACTGTACCACTGAAGTTTGGTTGGAGTAAGTGTTCTAATTAAACTAACTGGACCACAGAAAAATATTTTTCATTTCTCAAATTTCGGAAAGTAGTGTTGTTTTGATGGAAAATGCTGCTTTCCTTACATAAGGAGCGAAAAACTCATACAAATTCATTCCGACCCTCGGGCCACGGGAACTTTAAAAATAGAACTGCTGTCAGCTGTGAAGAGTTGTATGTAAAAAAAACTAATTTAAAATATGTCATGACTTTCTAAACAGCCAGTGTGAATTTAGCGCAAACTTCTTTGAGCGGAATAAACCGCGAGTGCCGCGAAAATTACGCGGCGAGCGGCGAGTTCCATATTTAAAATTTAAAAAGTCAACACAAATTGGCGGGATACTAAAATCTGTTATGTATGTATCTGTGACGGACTTTTGTGCTAAGATTTGAATTGAATATTAAAAAATGAGTTCAAGCGAAATATTGACACCAGATTTCATTACAGACGAGGCAAATTGTGTCATAGAAAATCTTTTATTTTCCTCATATTCTAAATGAAAAGTAGAGTGTTTGCCACGGGTAAAAGAATCAATTCCTACTCCGACTATAGCCGTCTAACTACCTCGTGAATTGATTCTTTTCAACCCTAGGCTAACAATCTACTATTTTACTATGGTACTCAATCAACTGTACCTACCAATTAACGAAAAAAAAAATACGGTTGTCCAGTCAAATGGTTCTGGAGCACAATTCTACAGTACAATTTCTTCACTATGACAATGGAATCGTCGCAGAATCATGACGTAGAATCTCTAGATTAATAAAACTCCAGATAGTGCGAGCGAGATAAATTAATAGTTTCAAACTTGACGCACGTCCTCCATCTGCATTCATCATAATTTCTTTCATCTAAAGTAGAATACCAAAACTTGTAATTCTGTGACGATACCTCTGTCATAGTGAAGCGATTAGTTTAGCAGAATAGGGCCCCCAGCTGCACGGAACCATGAGTAAGAAGTGAAATGAATATGACACTTCTTAACACTGACGCTGGCCGAGTCGTGGCTAAAATTCGTATGGATAATGAATGGGAATGAAGATGACAACATGCTATCCCCGTAGACCCTACACGATTTATACACAATTTAACTAGGTACCTAAATATAGATGCTTATATTAAAAGTGTAACAGGTCCAATTCTGCGCATCGAAGTTATTTGGACGGCGGCGTTTCATAGTTTGAGAGACACTGTGGTTAAATGTGAACTTAATTAGTCGGCAGGTACGGCAATCGCGAACGAAGTCGTGGGTACAGCTAGTTAAATATAAAATATGTTCATTCAAAAATATAATAACAAAATATTGTATCGAAATTATAACATACAAATACAAAATGTTTTATACTAATCTCAACATTTTGTTCCAAATAAAGTTTTTACCAAAATCGGGGAGATCGTTGCCCAGCTGTGGGACGATATGTTTAAAAAGAACAAAGTCCAACATTTAAAATAACTTCCAGAACTAAAGCCTAACTCATGCCCTCCAGACATCTGTACCTGAGCCACCAGTCTAATCATCCAGAAATTTATCGAATTATTTCTACCATCTGATGGTGATGACCGATGTGGCGCGGCCGGCGACGCAGGAGGTTGCGGGTTCGATTCCCGCCGTGGGTGTTTGAACGATCTGCAAATATTTGTTCCGGGTGTTCTGAGTATTTTCTATATCTATGTATAATTAAAAATATATATCTATGTAATGTAAATGTATAAAGTATATTAGTCATCTAGTACTAGTCTAGTTCCCATAACACGAGCTCTGCTTAGTTTGGGTCTAGATGATGCTGTGTGGATTGTCCAACATTACTTAATTTATTTAATCTGATCAACAAAAATTCCTGTCAAAATGAAAACCGAATTATAGTTGCAAATGAAAACTACATACAAGTTTTCCATCATTAAAATTTCCGTGCAATTTATGATACGAGTGCAACTCAGGTCAATTAATAAAAACATTGCAAGCGGCCATGATGGTAATTATTTATGGTAAATGTACTGCTACTTTTGGAAATCCGTTATATTATGTTCATTAAGGTGGTTGTCTAATTACTGTTAAACTTACACACATTATACGTCTGTTTGGTATGTACCTACCTACATCGAATACCTACCTACACTAATATTATAAAGTGGAAAGATTTATTGTATGTTTGTAACGAATGAACTCAAAATCTACTGGACTGATTTCAAAAATTCTTCTCTTCTTTCTGAACAATCCTATCTCGCCGTCTTACCTCCGTGAGCGTTTGAGTTTCTTTACCCTCGTGATAGACCTTAAAGATTAACTTTGTCCCTCATCCTTAAATTTTCGGTTCACTCATCAAGCCGCTACGGTGGCTCTTTTACTGTCGACTCGGTTAGGTTATGGAATCTTCTCCCACATAATCTTCGTGCTAGCCCCTCACTCTTTATTTTCAAGCGTAAAGTCAAAGAGCATTACCTATCTTTATGATTCTGTTGTATTTTATGTATTTATTCAATTTAAATGTGTATAATAATAATAGTATTTGTTTATTTATAGTATTTTATGTATTGTATTATATTGTGTAGTAGTCTATTTAATAAGTAGGTTAAAATTACATCTTGTATCCTTTTTCTAAGCACATGTACCCACTTTTACAAATTTGTCTCTCTCTCCCAATAAGATTTGCTATAAGAGAACTCTTTTTAGGATTATGCTCACCTTTGCCTGGTAATTGTTCTGCTTGTCCGAATATTGTGCAATATAGAATTATCAAATTATGAAATTCTTTCACCAATTAATACATTATCGCCTATACCTATTTATATGTTTAAAAATATATGTTCACCCGTGCGAAGCCGGGTCAGGCCGCTAGTTTAATAAATGGTAACTATTTATTGCATAGGAATTTATTAACTATTAATTCTCATTTAGTGATAACAATGTACCATTCGAATTTAGTTAAAATTTCTCCAATAAAAGTTATTTATTGAAATGTTTGTCTATTAATCTGGCTTTGAATTTAAAGTCTAGTGTTTTCACATGATACACAACGCTAATTTTCCGATTGCTGTAACGTATCCATTCTAAATAGGTGTAAAAGTTTTTGTTTAA
Source organism: Eupithecia subfuscata (assembly GCA_963564075.1). NCBI lineage: Eukaryota > Metazoa > Arthropoda > Insecta > Lepidoptera > Geometridae > Eupithecia > Eupithecia subfuscata. Next base: position 5,530,118 of record OY751105.1, read on the forward strand.
TTAAAAGTGTCTCGAATCTACACTGACTCGAATCTAAATGACAAGGAAATCCAATCAACTTCAAAGTAAATAATTATAAAATAAATGGAGTTCGAAATTAAAGTATAAATTAAATTTAAATGTAACTTGATTTAAATTAAAAGTGGGATTCCGGGACTTAGATTACACTCCCAAGTGGGATGATGTTTGACTTTAGGGCTATGTACGGGATGATCCAAATTAAAGTTATTCAATTATGTTGCCGATTCCTTTGAAGATTTGGTACTGATTCGAGAGTAAGCTAATACAGGGCTTTCATCTTGTAGTAATTTCCAAACGAAATTTATTGAACATTTAAATTCTTTGTTTTGTATTTTGTTTTGTTTTTGTTTCCCAATATCGTCAAAGTTCGTTTACCAAACTCATTTGTGCCTTTTGATGTTTCCTAGTTTATACTTCCACGTCTTCAGTTTTTGTGTTGATTTGGTTTTGCAAAATTATAATTTCATATTATTCTACGATCCTTCTTAATATCGTATAGTCGAAAATTTGTGCCAATGTAAAGATGTTTGGCCAAAGACAAAGCCAAAACTACTGAATATATTGTGCTGAAATTTCGCAAGATTGCAAAGATCGGGGCCTGAAATAACATAAAGGCTAATTTTTAATCCAATAAACGCGTGCGAAACCGCCGGCACACCAGTGCTCTTAAATAAAGTTTAATCGCAAATGGTACTTAAACTACTGTGTAAGCTATGTATTCTCCATTAATCGAAAGCAATTTCGCTTGCGTAACAATTACCCTTTCTCAGTGAAACCCATAATAACCTGTCACTCAGTGTCTCGTTACAAAAGTTCCGAATCATCCCATGAATTTTGTTTGTCGCCTAGCACGCTCGGATTTCATTAATCATCTTTACACTTCGTAATAAAATTTACTACTTGACGTCACTTCGCTCTGAGAACTCGATTCGTTTCCGAAAGTCATCTGTTTAATTGACGAAAGTTGCCAAAAGTTGCCAACTTCCAGGGCGCACTGTCAGGGGTTTCGAAAACCTTGTGGAATTTTCACGAATTTCGTGTGTTATGAATATGGGGAAGTTTTGATGTGATTTTGCGAAAGGATTTGGCTTGCAGATGTGATATGAATTCGTAGAATCTTATGAAACTTTTATGGTAAAGTTGAGGTATAAAATTACTAAAAACCGAGCGGTGCAACTACTTGGAGATGATTTTGAAAAACAAGTAGCACATTATTAGTTTTGCCGCGTCATGCCAACATGTCACATCACATTATCATCAGCACATCAACAGCCTTTACCAGTCCAGTGGTCCAATCCTATGGGGGTATTGCCATAGTTTCCACGCTGGGCATGCGAGTTTTTAATATTTAAATCACCGACTACCAAGGTCGCAACCAATAAAATTCTTTTCCCTAACAATCAGCTTGTACATCCGTAAACCTAGCCGAGCAGAAAGGTTTAACAAATATCGCAGGTACAATCACGTCGTTGAGTACCTACCCAAATAGATATGGAACAAAGCCTCCGGTGAGCACGGAGTCCTCTGCAAACCGATGCACTGGAGAAACGAATTTAGAGTTTTTGGAAGTGAATCCAAATTGAACTTTGCAAAGTTTTTTGTTTACGTTGTTTTTGTTCATTGCGTTCTGAAGACGCTCTTAGCTTACACTCCTGGTTCCACCATCAATCATGCTAATAAGAAAAACCACCTTCACTTTCTGTGTTCAGAACTTAACAAGATAGACGGTAGGTTCTAAGAATGTACAAATTTTATGAAAAGCATCAATTTTAAACAGGTTTATTCCTCCTCGTGGTACAGAATATTCTTCTGATGTCTTAGAGACCCAACTACGTGGGTCCGTCTCGAGTGGTTCTGGAGTTATGAGGGTTTGAAATTCTCTAGGTTCCAAGTTTAAGTCCAAGTTCCAAGTTTTAGACCTCCTTCTGCTGATCACGTAGACACCTCATACTCTGGCTTGTCATATTAATTTTTTCAAGCTATGGTGTCCCCAGCTCGGAAAATTATAAAATTAAGTTTTTTAACAACGCCATGCTCGAAATAAACTCGGTTTAGCGTTATCTGAACGTCAACACTCACACGTTTATATCTGTCGTGAAATTCTCATAGTCCTGGTTGTTGAGGAGCTTTAACGATAGATAGTTATTTAACGGTTATCGTTGCCCATTAGATAGTTTCGTGAAGTGAATGGAAATTCTGTTAACGACACACTTCTAGTACCTACTTACCTGCCTCACCTCAAGGAGCTCTTGGTTAAAACGGACTGCAGGAAGGTAATGACAGTGAATTTAATGTTGGAACTTGATCCCAGTAGCGCAGAATAACTATATATACGTACCAGTATTATGATTTTAACATTACTAGATATTCTCTCTCCGTTGCATCCAGTGTTCCTAATTCAGTGTAGCACGAAGCGCATCAACATGAGCCAGCACTGCCAACCTACATACGTGAATGTTTGTGCTCGCGTGTTTCCATCCAGGTTTCATTGAATCCGATATAGTGCCCTGTCTCTTTTGTATTTTCCACGGTGATACCTCTGCTCGGACCGATCAGTAACAATAGATTGGCTGTGGATATTGTAGCTTGTTTAATTACACTATACACATCTACAAATGATACTTACACATCACATCACACTATCACACTAATGCGAAAGTTTTTATGGAAGGATGAATAGATGGATTGATGGATAGATGTTTGCTACCTCTTCACGTCAAAACTACGGAACGGATCAATTTTGCATACAGGTAAACCCAGGTTTTTATCCCATTAATCAGTTCCCATGCGATACAAATCATCTCAAAACGTTTCCATAGAAACAACGCGCTGAATTCAATGAACCATTTACATTCTCGCCATACCTACAGATGTTTAATTTTTTTTTGTGCCACATTGATGTTCTGTAAAAGTACTCCACGCACCCAAGCTCGTCTGTGTAGTAAGCCAATACATGGCCGATACACATCATAATAATCGAATTTGCTCATGTAGTCTGAAGATCTGAAAATAAATACGTCTATTGAACAAGATTTAGGACTTAAAATAATACATCATTGGTCACCAAACTGGGATTAACCTTATCTTAGGGAACTCCTTTCTGTGGTGCTTTACATTAAAATATCAAACTAGCGATAAGCACACGTGTGAAAGTATGTAGTAGATCTAACATAGACAACACTATTTTTTGGAGACGACAAATCGAAATGTTGGTTTGTTCACATGTTGTGATGTTGCATTGTACGATTATGTGCAAAGGGTGCAACCGCTACCGCTAATTTGTTATTCCAAAATGTTTGCTTCAATGCATCACATACGGAAGCCTTCAGACTTATAAAGAAGTAACAACTTCTTGTCAATAGCGCTCAATCAAAAGCCCCGGGGCGTCTTCAGGTCACTGGGCTCCCATAGAGTTATACTTTTCACATAGGAATTATCCGGCTATTAGGTAGTCAGGATATGTCAGGCTTGAGATATAGTTTTGATATCACTTGATGGCAATAGCTATTTCTCTATACTTTGTAGTCATTACCATTATGACAAGTCTTAGTCATATGAAGGAGACAAGTGAATCTTGTCCAAAGGTCTCAAGAGAAGAGAAAAAAGACACATTTAGTTTTTCTGGGTTATCCGGCATACTTATGTATAATAATTATTTTTAAAAAAGTCTAGCCGATCTTTAATAATGCCATTACATTTTCTTATACTCAGTACTAGTACCGGTTTTTTATAATCATAGGTTAGATGACTGTAGGATAACTTTTCTCCGCACACTACCAAGTCAAAAAAGACCCTAAATGCCATGTGAAACCGTCTTTTACAACACTTTTTCTCAGTTCAGCCCTATACAGACGTATGAATAATTCAACAGCGCGTAATGAGCCGTGGACCAGTATTCAGCCGAGGAGAATCTAAAGCAACGTCGACCTTAATGATTTCACGAAAAAGTGTCGCGAAGATTGGTTCGACGTGAACTTTTTGTGGAAGCTCTTCGAAAAGTTTTTAGGTCTACGATTTTTGTGTTACTTAGTTGGACTATGTTGCCAATTCGCACTTTTTTTCAAGAATTGTCTGTCACCGAAGCACACACATCACAGTCTCACCGAAGGCTAGCCAGGTGCGCAGGATATTATTACAATGCGAAAGTGAGCGCGTAAACACAGGTGCACTGATTAGGCGCAGGCTCAACAGCTAAACGTGCTTTCCGAGGCACGGGGGTGTAACACCGCCAACTTCCTGACTTCGGGCTGCTACTGTCAATATTTCCTGGTAGAAAAATCACTATATCGCAACCGCTAGACCAACGAGGCAGTCAACGGTAGGCTCGGTAGGTAAAATTTGATCCAAATTGTAGCCCCTAATATCTTTTAATGAATCCAATAATACCTAAACCTAGTACATACCTGATAATCAAATATATTACTTGATTAAATTTTTCACGTAGGCACCCTAAAATATTCACACACTTTGAAGACCCAAACCCGTATATCATTTCATGCAAAACAAAATGTTACCATGTGAAAAATTAGGCTGTTCTCCTCAAATGTATTTACCGATAACATCAAGACCTACATAACTACACTCCTGGATATCGAGTATCGCTACAATGGAGTCACGCGTCGCCACTTTACTCCGGATAAAAAATATCGAAATACCGTACCCTGAATCCGATATTTTAGGTATTACCGGATAAATGGGCTTTAGCTCTGTCGATATTTGGAGCTACTTCTTTACTGTCATTGAAAGCGCGATTTGAAAAGGGTAAGGTAGGGTACCAACCTATTGATTTATTGGTGGATAGTAAAGTTGTGTTTTACGTTAAATATTTTATTGGGAAACTAGAGACACTCAATAAAATACCATCTTTTAGCTATTTAACTGTCTTAAGCGCCCGATAAAATAACCAATATTCCCAGGAGCATAGTTCTTATAAAGGTCTTCCATTTTTCCGAATTGGAACAGCGAGTCTGACTTTCGTAGACTACTATTAGAAACAGTAATCCTGTACTTCAGAGATTTTCGACGTTGCATCAAATATTTTTAAGGATAATCGCCTATTCTTACTTAAGGCTATCATGTTATTTTTTTATGAAAACAACTTACCATGTCTTGCGCATATGACTGGTCTCCGTTGAGACTGTCCGTCGTGCCCTAAATTCGTCTAGGGCTATCATCATTTATGAAAATTATATAAATAATTCCTAGCTCCTATTCTCAAATTTTAAAACGACCATTTTTTTCTGTAATCATCCATTTATAAGGTTAGCGTAAACGACATGATTCATCTTCTCAAAGAAAAGATCCCAGACATTTTTCTCCGAGATGAAAATAAATCAAACGGCCCAACCTACTTGGTTCCAATCGAAGCATCGCTCTCAAATCTAGATTTATAACTGAGTTTAGAAGAAACTAAAATGGCTCAGAATAAAGTCCCCGTCTTGATAAAAGAGGAATCATTAAAAAGCTATTCAGTAGTCGTGCCTGGCCTATATCGGACTAAGAGATCGATTTTTTTTTTTGCTAGTTTAGTAGTTTTAGTTTTTTTTTAGTCACGAACAACGATGCCTAGAGTAAAAATAACATTGCAGAGTTTCAAGATAAAATTTTGCTATTCTTAAACGGAATAAGCGATTTCAAAGTTTATCTTAGTGAATTGCATTTGTATGCAGTCATTCAAATTTAAATACAAAATGTGCTTCATTGAATGTACTATTTGCAAAATGAATAAAATCTCCACGCAAATATGATCTTTGTTCCCATAACAATAAACTGAATATTAGCTTGTTTAGAGAAAAACCGCAAAAACAGCATGTGTGGACTGTATTGGAACGAATTGGAATAACAAAAGCTTCACAAATGGACACTTGCCAACGTTCGGCTCAATCGATACGAAACGCTGAGAAAAGATCGAGTGGGGAATATATGGATGGATGCCGAATCCTTACCCACTAACACTTAATTCACTCTTAATCGATTTTTTGAGAATCTTGGCAAGATGTCGGTAATAGACATGGAAGGTTGTCGATAAGTACAGTACATAATATAGAACGGAGTCAGATTTATGTGCCAATCAAAGCAGCGAAAATACTTAATTTATCTATAAAAATCTAGAGCGACTCAAACATGCTTGAACAACGAACGGGTTATTCCAGTTTTCCCCCTTGGCAAATCCCCCTTAAGGGGGAACTGGAAATTAAAAAAATGTATTCTAGTTTCCCCCTTGAGATATGTTTTTCCAGTTTTTCGCGGTTTCTGTCTCAGAGTTAGTGTTGTTCACGAGAAACGCTGGTCTCAAAGAGAATTTGAAGAGAATTTTGTTATTAGGCAGAACCGTTTGATGACGTCATGGAAGACACAAAATAATATTTTTAATTAGAAGCTGCGTAGCGCTTTTCACTCAATCCAAAATTGTATAACTTACAACTCTCATTTATTTAATCTAATAGGGTAAGATGTGAGACACGTAGCTTGGCTTGTGTTTTGTAAAAACAAACTATTTTCCTACACATCAGAAGAATAAACAGCCACCTAAAAGACACTCAGCTAAAAATCTTTGCTCTATAAAGATTAGCCAAATGCAATGTCCATGTTCGGGGTATAAATAAAAAGCTCGCAAATCCTTCGATAGATGTACGGAACCCTCGTCAAGTTGTTATGGACCATTCCTTGTAAATTGAAACATTCTACATCCTTATTCGTCAAAGAATTGTGTCTTTGTTTTCGTTTTGTAAGCTACTGGTTTTTTAGAAACGAATCTGAGTATTTTTCTTTCAGCCCCTGGACCTTGAGACAAATCAAAAATAAGGTAAGGATATAATGACGATTCCGTATACTAGTGGTATTTAATTCCGGCAATTTTGGATGATTATTTTATAGCTAGATATTATTAGCTATTGTATGGAGAATAATCCCAAAATGGTTCTTTTTACTCCCAATGGATTAGTGTTTGTCCCGCATAACTTAAACAAGATCAGTCAAGTGCGAGTGTAACTCGCGCGCTGAGGGTTTCGAACGCTTGTCAATAAACTAATATGTACAAAAGTTTAGAGACTTCGCTATTTCATGAATACCTAAAAATAGTAGGCACTAACCACATTTTAGATGAATCGCTCTGTAAACTTTAGAGATACGGTAAATTTTTCGACTTTTTTCAAAATATTTCAAAAAGTATGTGACTTATGAAAATTTCAAAATGAAATGTACAAATTGATACCATTCATTTGATTTCCTACTCGGTACGGTAGCCTCCCCTTTTGAAATTTATTTCCCCCTTTTTAACCATTTTTCAAAAAGTTTTCCTATTACAGACTTCTCTATATTTTTCCTGTAAAATATAGATCCATATCTACAAATGTTACATACATTTCAGATGAATCGCTCTGCAATCCTCGGAGATAGGAGGCGAATGGGTATTTTTTCGACTTTTTTAAAAATATTTCAAAAAGTATGAAAGCTACAAAAATTTCAAAATCTACCTTACAGACCCCCATTTGACAGTGAAGATCTCTTTGTAAGTTTCGACATCACAATTTGTAGGTACTGAAAATTTTCATTTTCATTTATCATTTATTTTTCTTGAAATCTGTACAGTGCAGGCGCACGAAATTTATTATTATAAGTAATTTCAAGTTAATAGCTGCAGTAGTTGTTAAAATATCAAAGAGGGAAAAAAGAACAAAGCGAGACTATAAGGGTTTCGAAACCGATCTCGAAACCCTAAAAACAGTGTAAATAGTGCGGAATATGAAGTCGGTATTTAGTTTTAAAAGACTGTTTGCAACAGTCAGCAGTTAGCTCAATTGTTTCAATTGTTAATACTAGTATAATTTTCTTTGTGAATAATGATTTAAAATCAATCAAATTAATGTCACATAAAGTTTCTTCTATCAGATACCAAATCATAAAAATATAGCTGTAGGGTCACAGTTAAAGCAATGAACAGCACAGCAAACTGTATAAAAACAATATAACGTCGTTTCGAATATTGAAAATGTCCAGGCGACTGCAGTGCGACAAATCGAGTGAACACGTTCCTATTATTGTATTTTCCTACGTGTGCCCGGCATACTGAGCCGCTGTTTGTACACATGTTTGATAAGAATGTTTGAGCTGTACTGCTGTTTGATTTTGCACTGTGGACTAGATGCTTGGGCATGCCTGAGCGCCAGTTAGGAATGAGAGGAATCTGGACAATTATTGAAATGAAATCAGCTGCTTTTCAAACTTCTGGGGACGTTTTGGATTGCCGTTGTTTATATTAAGTAGGTTTTAATATCACACCTCGACCTCGACATCGACAGCCTATATTGGTCCACTGCTGGACGCAGGCCTCCCCCTGTTAACCGCCTTATTGACTTTTATTTCATGGGGGGCTATGCCCCCGCTGTCATGCGGGTTGGGGATCGCAGTTCAGTGGTAGAATAGATCTGCAGGGGTCGCTGCTGCCCGCTCCCGGTTGATATCTCTTAGTCGCCTCTTACGACACCCGCGGGAAGAATTGGGGTGGTGTGAATTCTAAGCCAAACTCAATTCAATATCACACATGATTCTTATTCTACATGGTTTTCAGAACGTTGACTACAATATGCATTACGAGAGCCTTGAGGATTTCAGATCAAAAGCTAAGTTTTTTATACCACATAGGTGGCTTAGTTTGTATAGTTTGCTGTCTGCACTTAAGTATGAAAAACTGCGTCATCTATGCGAGCTAAACCAAAACTTAGTAGTTTCGGTCTCAAACCCACAAATTTCTTCTCGAAGCTGGAATCAGACCATAAATAAGTACAGAATAAGCTTAATAAAAGTATTTATTATAACTAGGTTGCAAAAGCAACCTAGTTAAAAAAAACTCTGCTATGTTTACATTTTTAAATGATATGAAACGATGTTCCCGAGATGTCCCCTTCACTTTTGATTGAGGGTACAAGTGATCCGAATCCAAAACCAAGAGATTTTAGATTCGGACGAGATGTACCCATACCCAAAAGTGAAGTGGACATCTCGTCCGTGAATCAGTTTGAGATTCGGACCAGATGTACCCTAACCCGTTCCGTGAGCATCTAAGAGCTTTCATGTGTTTTACAAATGAAATCGTAAAAAAAATTCTGTAGCTATTATGATTTATAGCGGTCAAAATACGACCCTTTCTGTGACAGCTTAATTAAGCCCTGCCTCCCGAGGGATCTCTGGTGCTGGCTACGCGATTGTCTGCTTTAATAATTCCATCAGTCGCGTTGCACATTGAAAAAGATTGGCTATATTAAGAGTAATATTTTTCTAGCATTTTTAATAAAACTGGATTCTACAAGAACAAGGTAGACAGATTTCTAGAACAAGTTTCTTTTGGAGTACGACAATGCTCAAACGATAACAAAATCCCTTCTAACTTCTAAATTGAAAAACAGTCCTACAAGCTACCCACTACGTTTGTACCTAAGAATATAGCTCTTTATAACAAGAACTTAGTTTGAAACTATCTTCTGCCCGTAGCTTTGCGTTTTCCCGGGATTAAAAGTAGCCTCGAACATCACAACCAGATCAGTTCAGTAGATTGATACATCGCACAACTTCACAAACTTTCCGCTTACAGTAAGCAGAATGAGAGAATTCTTTATCAGTTAAAAATAGTACCAATAATAATTACCATCTATTCAATGTGAATTTCCCTTGTTCCAGCGGGTTCTCAGTCGTAGCGCCCGAAGTGGCAGTACCAGGGAAGACCACAGCTGTGCTGGTGACCTTGCACGGCCGAGTTGATGGACCCTTGGACCCTCTCAATGTGACCGTGAGGTTGGAGACGCAAGATGAAGATAATGATGTGAAGCTTCTCACTACGGCTAGTCAGATGATAACTGGTAAGTTGTAAAATATTATATTTTAATATAATCAAACACCTTATGTACAATTATCACTGTCATAATCACATTTTATCGACGTCCACTGCTTTACATAGGACACCGTCTCCTTCACAACCACATGTTCAAATTGGGGTTAAGCGACACACAATCCTGCTGATTCTGTGAGGAGGCGGATGTAACGCCTCTCCATCTGCTAGGAGAGTGCGGAGCACTGATGCAAAAACGTAACATTCACCTGCATAAACACCTGCACAGCCCAGACGAGCTACAAGACATCAACCCGAAGAAAATCCTACAGTTACTAGTAGAAGGTAGCCGTCACCAAAAGAACGCCGCAATGCGCGGCTTGCTTTCAGTGGTTTTCCGCAACCTTCACCAGGTTGTCGGTATACCTCGTGGAGGCCTATCCACACTGCGCCTTCCGGCACCTGACCGCTGTTCAGTATCTATAATGCCCAACGCTGTCATTTTGGAAAAAAAAAAATAGCCCCGAACAGAAACATGCTTAATATTGATTATGATTTATTAAAGTGATTATGATTTATTAAAGTGATCTCTCAACTTTATCAATTAAAGGTCATGATAAGTACAATAACAACGACAACTAGGCGCAAAAATACAATTTCTTCTCGTACGTATCGAGCAGTTTATTTCTATTTGGCAATAGATGGAGTTTTCAATAGCAGCGTCTGTACGAAATGAGATTTTTACTACGGTAGTAATAACTTTATGGAATCTCTACAGTTAGGGATGGCCAAAAAAACATTATAAATTTCCGGGATTTTATAATTCAATTTAGAAAACTTGCCACTTTTAAGATTAGGTACTATAGAATGAACATTACCTTGATTTTGTTTCAGGATTCAAATGAATATTTTAGTAAAAGTCCAGCTTTTTACTTGTTTTACCCGTTGAATCTCGCTAAAACATAAAATAAAATATGCAAAACCGAGTCCGGCTTTTTGCCTCCCAATCTCGTTATCTAGCATTCCTAGTCATTCAGATAGAAAGCTTTCAAATCGTATTAGAAGGCGTTCCCGATTTTATTATTAAAGTTTATGAAGCACTTCGTTATGATGAGTTTTATGGAGTGCGCCTGTTGTCTGCACAATCCTCTCGAAATTGAGAAAAAGCCAATTCCAATGTGTTATTTTATTATTTTCATATCATACTGAAGTCTTTCAGTGTAATAAGATAAAATAGACATTTTTAAACATAAAATATCACCAAAAAATAGAGTGCTCATTTTAAAATGTGATATCGCACCCAAAACAAAATCTTTATCTTACATCCTGAATAATCCCATCAAAACTTTATAACAGCAAACCAAGTAACTTACGATTTGAATGAGAGCACTCATGTTTCCAACTACTTCCAGACTTGTCTACGGCGGATTTCAGAATAAATATCAATTTACAATGTCTTCAGAAGTCATAAAGACATTTTGCGGGATGGAAGAAGTTAGCTCGTATAGGCGGAGAAACTTTGCGGTTAGTATGGCGTGTTTTCAGAATAACAGGCATTTTATATCTTTGAATCTCTTCCATGTTTTATGGTGTAGGTAACTATATTCTACAGTTCTAGTGCTCGGGATTTTAACGAAATTTCTCCAGTAGCACCGTTTTGCATAGCATATTAGTTTGTGTTCATATTTCAGCCAAATTCGTGCTTTTGTTTTTTCTACGAAAAGGCAGGATAAACTTCCCAGGATATGACCAACAGTAAAATGAATATGTCTGCCGGAAAAAAACAAAACTACTCTTTTACAGGAAACTATGTTCACAATCAGTAAATTGAAGTGGTCCAATAAAAGAGGAGCCTACCATAAAACAACGTATCAGCAAGCGCCCTGAAGGAACATTCGTCTCTGTCGTGATACTGTCGGAACTCCGCCGTACATCGAATACAGTTTTATTGCAGCACCCGAGATTGTCTTCCAGAGCTTCATTTTGCAACTGAGCTTTATAGAGCTTTTTAAAAAGACGATAGATGTAAGTTCTTTTAAAAAAAGATTCGATTGAGATTTGAGAGAATCTACTTTCGGGAGGTTCAAATATTCAGGTACAAATATTTCTCTAGCAAGATGGTCTGTGCTATAAGATCACTCAACTGACGTAGATGCAGTAGATACCAACAATAGATTATTATCAAGATAATCAAGATGATGAAGAAGGATTAATTTTCACGCTTAGATATCTACAAAATTAGGTTAATATCAAACCATAGAACGACACAGAACAATACGATTTGCTCAAAATCAATACAATTCCGTACATGAGATCATTAACAAAGAATTATCGCCTCGGGACATCGTTAATCATTCTGTTAATAGCTCAAAGCGATTGGCAATCCTACTTCAAAGATATCAGCACTAATTAATGATTGCACGAGCGATGTGCTGAGCTCAATGATTTAGTGCTGAATTGTATCGAGTTTTTAGCACTTTTATTGGATTTGGAATCAAATTTTTAAAGAGATGATTCGAAGGTTCGCGTTATAATAACTGCTTCAATGAAATCAAAGGAGCTGAGCGACCAATCTCCAAACTCGAACCAATTCAACGCATACGCTGCCCAGCCTAACCCGCAGGGGCGCGTCGCCGCGGCACGGGGATCGAGAGGCACGCCTACGTCTTGGGTCATGAAAGTTTTAAAAGCCCCGTCAGCCATGTTACCTGACCATTTAATAAAATAAATATAGTAAAAAGCTTTATTCCCATATTACGTAATTTACATTTTTCTTTAAAGATTCAAGTTAATACAATATGACACTACTTGGCACCATCTGTTGGCCTTTGCAGGTGGCCTGCCCATTTCCATTTAAGACTCATGGTTTTTTAGACGACATCTCGTTCACGTGACCATTCTAAACCCGTTCTAAAATAAACGATCCTTACATATAACTTTTGCCTTTTGTATTTTATGAATTCATTATTTTTATTCATTTGTTCTTCATAATCATTGTAGCCATAACCAACGTTAGTAGTAGATATATTCTCTGCCTAAAAGCTTTTTTAAATTCAAATGTTGGAATGAATTTCCGGAAAGTAACGCCGGAAAGTATTTATACTAATTATACATAATAGCCAGCGTCTTGGGGACGCTTCCGACTGGTGTTGATATGGATCAGTTGAGCTATCTGTAGACTGTTTGCAACAGTCGGCAGTTAGCTCAATTGTTTCAATTGTAAATACTAGTATAATTTTCTTTGTGAATAAATTTGTTTTTGATATATACCTTAAATCTAACATACATAAAAATTTATAATTCAAATATTCCCTTCCAATCGTTTTGCCCTAACCTTTCTAAACCATGCTGCACTGCAAACTGCACTGAACACCGCACCCGTTCAAAATTCGTCTCAGTCGGGATCGCGCTAATGATACAAAGTGATTGCTAATTCTATCTCAAAGAATTCGCGTGCAGGTCTAACGAACCGTGCCGTGTCGGCTGTCTCATCAGATCAGGTGGAAATTAATTCTCGCGCTGAAGGTGAGGAAAAGGATTGGGAATATTATTAAATTATTTCATATCTGTTAAAGAAAGGATATTTTCCTATTAGCACAATATAACACATTATAACAACAAAAATGAAGTGACTTTACCGTGTATGGCATTGGTAGATAGTGTAACGTGAGATGCGTGACTATTTTCGTCTATGAATTTATGATTAAAGTAAGCCTTCCGGAATAACACCAGAAATAACCAATATTAATAATGTCCATAACAAAAAATGCCCAGTTTTGGAAATGACCACTTCTGCACATTTTAGGCAGATAGCTCAACATCATTATCATCAACTGCTTCGTAAACGCTTCCTATTTTGTTTCCTGTGTGTATCTTGTTTAATTTTTGTGATACTCTTTTGTTTGGCCTCTTTTGTTTTAAAATCTGCATAAAACATTTCCTCACATAGATAGACGACCCCTGTGGCGCAGCGGGCGAAGGTCTGCCTGCGATGCAGGAGGTTGCGGGTTCGATTCCCGCCTCGGGACAAATGTTTGTACGATCTGCAGACATTTGTCCAGGGCGTTCTGGATGTTTTCTATGTATAATAAAAAATATCTATCTAATTAGTGTATTGTATTAAGTATATCAGTTATCTAGTACCCATAACACAAGCTCTGCTTACCTCGGGGCTAGATAATGCTGTGTGAATTGTCCAGCATTATTTTTTTTTTTTATAGATTGAGTTCAAGCAAATATTCTAACAAAACAATTTTACTACAAATATGTAAGTTTTATCTGATAAATTATCATTCTGTCTGGATTTGTTCGCGCAAGCAAAAGGAAGACATTCTTGTTAGGGCTCGTTACGCTCGTGTTAGTTGTTCCGGTAAATGTTTGAATTGGAGGTAATTTGTGTTATGCTTTGCTCGTTTCTGATGGGGCATAATATTATTATTGTAGACGTTAGAACTTCGACTGTTGTATGAAATGCTAAAAGGTAAATGTACTAATGTAATACACTTTACCACATGGGCATACAATTATTGATTCACATATTACTCGTCGTCATTATCGATAGGTCCCTACCTAACGATGATGACCGCTTGACGCAGATGATTGAAAGTAATGGGATGGTAATGTAATTGGTGGTTGTTTAGAAATGCACAGAATCCCAATGATCCGCTTTTCGTCCTATACGACAGGTTGATTAGACAGGTTTTAATCAATCAGTCGTAAGTAATCGTTACCAAAAGTTTTTTAATTAACATTGTTATGCTAGCCGATTTCGGCTCTAAAAACATTTTCAATCAAAGTAATCCCCACCACAATAGTTCCAACAAAGTGACAATTTGCACAGCATTGAATGGAATAACTTTAGCAATTCCGTCCCTCGATCACACAGCAATGAGTTGATTGACTCCAAACACAGGGGGGCTGTATTAGCATATAGACTGCCTCGCGCTGCGCCGGGGAGTAAGAATTAAACATGGCCAGTTTTAATACGTGGAATGTGGGCAGTTTTTGTTGGGAATTGGTGTGAAAATGGCCCAATCAATGAATATATTCACAGTTATTTGATCTTCGCGAGCACAAAAATGCATGATCATCATCATTCACAATCTGCCTTCACTGCTGCGTAAAAACTCTAAACTCTTTTGCAACTCCATGTGAACCGGCACGAGTCTAAGGCCCTTTTCACAAGAACAACTGCGACAAGTAGAAACGTATGGGACGGTCACAGCATGCATACGGCCACGGCACAATCTCCGTGCTGTGGCCCTATGCGTGTGAAAAGGCATAAGCCCTTTTCAATTTCGTCCTGCAAAAAAAAAATGGAAGTGCCTTTATTCAAAATAATTTTACATGCAAAACACCAAAGGCGTTCGTCCAAGACCCGGCAACATAACAAAACTTTTTATTATTCGTCCAATTCAATCGTTTTCCTGAGTTCGAATGCCTTTGAATACTCTTGTTTGTGAGTCCGAACAAAGCCAATCTCTCAGATTTTTCTGCAAAATACTCAACAAAATATAACCGTACATTGTTGCTTTGTGTTCATGGAAATTTTATTTTCCAAAGAAAGAATATTAAGAAGCTCATTTTAAATTTGCCCTTTGCAAGTATTCGTCTGTTATAGTGCCATTGAATTTCTTTTGAGGAAAGAAGCCATCATTTCTCTTGCGTTTTATTTAAATGTACTTTACTTTGGCTTAAAAGATAGGCTTGGTTAGTAAGTTCTTAATTTTTATTAGAATAAGGGTCCATTGAGAATTCGATACTTAATTTTAAATACGTGGGTTCCACTCACATCGGAATGAAACCAGCGTATTATGTACATCAGCTAAATATTTTTCGCCTACCTAAAATCTCATCAATGAATAAAGCACGTTTTTCAAAAGCCTATTTCACAGCAAATTGTTTACAAAGTCTGCCTCTTAGAGAACGTCCACGTCCCTCACAAAAATTGTCTACCAAGCCTTGTAAATAAAATTTCAAGCAAAAGGTTCCAATTTTCCGGGGCATAGACAGATTTGCCATGCATTCGGAACTTGGCACGCTTCCTGAAAGTCGTGAGCAATATTTTCCACTTGCCAAAAATGGCGTCACTCCTATGTCAATACAAAAAGTGGGTGTGTGTACCTACCTCTACTGGACATAAATAAATTCAATGCCTGAGTTATAAAACTCAAACTATAAAGGTACTTTATAAAAATATGAACAATTGTTATAAATTCATTCAACCACTACTATATTTACATCCTCTCATAGAAACCTTACTTAGCGATGTTTTGGAGTGCCTGGAAAAGATCGCTTCTAAGCGAGGCCATCCTTTGCTCTGATGTCTTACCAGTTTCTTCCCGCGGCTTACATGCATTTGTTTCTATGGAAATGTTTAGAGGTTATTTCTATTCCATGGGAACTGTTTTATGGGATAAGTGGCCTAAGATTTCAGGCTTAGAGCTACATCTATTCAAAATATCAGCACGATCTTTTCAGTCGTTATGGAATGAAGAAGAGGCATTTGGATGTTTGGATTGATGTTCTAACAAAAACAAACTTTTGCATTTATAATAAAGTGTGACAATGAAATGTAGCTACAATAATACTCTTTTCTAACATTTATGTACACTGGATCATCACAGGATGAAGAAAAGCTCTCCGATATTATATAAAATATTTCTATACGTAGTGTATTGTATTAAGTATATATGTATAATTATTCGTAATCACCATAACACAAGCTTTGCTTAGCTTGGGGCTAGATGATGCTGTGTGGATTGCTCAGCAATATTATTATTATTATTTCACTTCAAAAATTAAAATCGATTGCAAAATCAAAACCCGTTCTAACTTTTCTATTGTAAATTTACCCGAAAAATAATTAAGCCACTCTGTTCAATATGTCGGAATCAACATTGCCCTGTACCTGTTGTCCATAAAACACGTCATGTTGAAAACATAGCCAAATGACTGAATTGGTATCAGTTCCCGCAAAAAAATGCAATTTGTATTTTCCATTCCCATCAAAACATTTGCTTGAATTGGATACATCGAACATTTATATACAGGGTGCACCAGATTATCTGCAATTCCTTTAACCTCTCTGAAAGGCATAAGGAAATTTTGTTTTTACGAGTATTACGTAAACGCATAGCAAGCTAACACTAGGAGTGTGCTTGTTATTGAATTTATCATTGAAGCAAATACCTGATGCAAATAATAATATAAATAAACTCATTGACTCGAAAAATTTATATTTTTATAATTTTGCCGAACAAAGGCTATTGCTTAAAATATCAATAAAAAAATATAATTATACTCTTTAAGCTTTTGCGATTTGTTAACATAATCAATGATTATTTATCGGGTATTTACCGCGTACCTTTTTTTATTATTTCTCCTACGTTTCTTGCGCGTTACAGCGATAGTGGTCACGGGGCGACTGGAAAATATATAACGCTGGACTATTGAAGCGGCATCATAACGTATGACTAGCCTAGCCAAAAAGTAAGAAGAGCTTGAACCAACTGCTAGTACCAACATAATTATATTCATATTATGGTGGTGTCCGGTGTTCTCAGGGGCTCCACATATACACAAACACACACACACGCGCGCACAAATATCTATTATGCTCGCTCTTGTTAGATTAATAACTTTGACACTTTATATTTATGGAATTAGATAATTTAGGAATGACATTTTTAAAATAAGTATTTATAAAAGGCAAGAATAAATAATAATTGAATTGAATAAGATCAGGTTTTCAATTTAATAGATTGACCGCAAATTAACGTCATATTTGGAACAGTCAAATTATATAAATTTAATCTATTTCTAATTATGCAATTTAATGAAATTTAATGAAATGGAAATATATTTATTCTGATAGGTACCGGTGAAAATATATACAGGTAAGTTTAGGTCTCTAGCTAGAACAACAAACACGAGACACAAATTATAAAAAAAATGTATAAATTGCTTAAAAACTAAGATGCTTAAGTTAATATAGTTTTGGTTTGGCCGTGTGTGCATACCAAGTTTTACCCCTATTCGGCATTGCAGCTTATCAGGAACATCCTGTATCGCGTATTCAACGTTATCCCGTCGGAATCAATTTACGAATAGCCTCTAACTCTAACGTTTTTACAAAAACCAATGCGGTTCTCGTTACCGGGTTGCTGTTTTTGAATATTTAAAAAAATAAAAGTATGTTTTTTTCCCCATCAAGGTGGCAGAAAATTTAAAATGATATTGATAATCTAGAATGATACAACATTATTCAGAAACTCAAAATAATCTTCAGCATCATTTACTCCAATACCAGTACCTACGTACTGTATGAAATTATTTTTTTCTTGTAAATTATTTTATTTCGATACTTCGATACTCGTATTTTGCTGTTTACTTTTTTTACCATGATTTTAAATATTTTTCTGTTTAACCCGCCACAAATTCGGTTTAAGTAATCCTGAACAATACAACCACCCCGCTCACAAAATGATCTCAGTGCTGGCTCTACTCTGGTTAGCTGCCCCATTGTCGAGTGGTTTTCTTTTTGCGGGACGCTACAAGTGCGGTCTTCAAACATGTAATTTGTTATGCGATTCTCTCGAGCATTCTTTGCTTTGGAACAATGAGCTCATCACCGAGTACTGAGGGGTTATATTTCTCTATCACAGGCTGTTGTTGGTGTTTTGTAGGGTTTTGATTGCTGTTTGTGTTCTTGAACTGTGCTTTCAAACAGCGGCTAGTTTTCTCTGTAAATCTTTTGAAGAAGCTACCTATATCTCATCATCATTATACTTTTAACCCCAGATTGCTTGAACTTCTGGGTATCTAATCGCTTTTGGAGAGAAGCTTCTCTGTCTCGTGCTTCTCGCACACAAGTGTGCTCTTCAATATTAACGATATAGGCAACTACTTTAATTAAAATAATACCTATTTTGGGATCAAGAAAAGTAAAAATTTTGAATCTTGTTGAATACAAAATCCATTTAAGTGTGCATGCTATTTAATTAGTCGTTTAAAATGTCCTTATTTTACAATGTTTAAAACCTAAAGTTTTTCGTTTCAACTGAGGAATATTCAATAGATACCCCGAGCTGAATACGTTAGTAGGTACGTTTTTCTTAAAACTATTTAGTTGCAAGCGTTCGCAGCTGTGCACTATTGCGTTCCAGGACATTACCGATGTCATTTAGAACGTAGAATTCGTCGCATGCGACTGCAAACTGCAGGCAATGCGGGATACGAAACTCGGGTAATTTTATCCGTGAAACAAACCGCACGAAATTACAATTTGAAGCTGGAAGCGTAATCTGCGCTTTGTAGTTAGCAAAGTTTAGGAAATCAAGAATCTGATCTCGATTCTGATTGTAATCTAAAATGGTTCAAGTGTCACCATTGTCACTTATCAACAAACGGTGTAAGATGATTAGAAATAAAACGTCAAGTGCGCGCACTAAGGGTTCCGTATAGTTGTAAGACCTTGTGTCTTGCCAAATATCATGATTCTAGGTCAACTGGAAGTAGGTAGTCTGTAGGTTTTGGTCCATAGCTTGAATAAAAACTATATTTTCGTGAATAAACTACAAATTTATGGTTCTTTCTTTAATTCTTTATTGTACACACAATTTATACAAACGATGAATTTATTTAATAGGATATGTACACAGGCGAGCTTAACCCTGAAAAAGAGTTGGTTGGTTGAGAGATGGTTTTCGGGGTTTTCCATTTATTTGTGCTATAAGACCTTGCTTCTTGCCAAATTTTATGATTCTAGTCTAGGTCAACGGGAAATACCCCATAGGTTTTGGTGTATGGCAAGAATCAAGAGTATTTTTTTTGTGAATAAACAACAAATTTATATTTTCGGCTATTTTCCTTTTCTTGTGCTTTAAGACCTTGCTTGTTGCCAAATTTCATAATTCAAGGTCCACGGAAAGTACGCTACCACGTTTGGTGTGTATTTATTTCCCTTGGAAATTTCAATATAATCGGACATAAACGGCTGTAACTTTTGATGGCGTTGACTAAGAAGTTTTATTTATATTGAGGCTCCAAGAGGTTACGGACTTGAGTATTTGATGTTCATTTCAACAGAATTAATTTTTAATTATAATTAATAAATTTAACAAAGTGATCCTATATTTCGCAGAACATCCTGAAAATCCAATTGATCCCTATACAATAATAATAATCTCTACCTAGTAGCCTGTGTCATACCTTTCTTTCATTTTTAGGCTAAATAGTCTTATAGTAGTCTTATTTATGTATAAACTAAATTAGGTATGTTTTTGTTTTCTTTCTTATGTGTTTAATCTTACTAGATTTAACTTAGTATATTTTGTTACTTGCAATATACACCATTGTGAGAAAAAAAACCATTAGTTAGCCAGAGCTGCCCTCGCTTCTTAATACAAGTTTCGACTTAGCAAGAGCGAGGAACTCACTAGCGACGCCTTAGAATGGGTCCTTTTCACACATCAGGTATCTGAACACTAAACCTGTAAGTACATTTATTTAGAAATGTTGTTGTGATACTTAAGACGAAATAAACATTTTTATCTTTATCTTTATCTTATCTTATCTATAAGGGTTCCTTTTTTCCTTTTGAGGTACGGAACCCTAAAAAATACACTGTCACTGCGTGCTGCTAGCGCGAACCTCACTGTATCTGTTTTCCTTATTTCGATTTCTCCAAAACAATGCCTTATTTTAAAAACATGTATGGAAAAGCTAATCCCACATAAAATTGGAATATTCGAACTGATTATATTACTTTACTTTCCGAATTCCCTGAGATCAACCTTGTCACTCAGGCGCGAAGTCCTTTTACCCAGTTTTGATCCTAAAGACTATTGTTTTAGAGGCTGTATTTGTATGTTCTCTTTTGAATGGCAGCATGGTAGCGTATACCCTCTTTGATTGAATTATCTTTGTTCACAGTCAAGAGATTAGTTATGCTCCTTTGATTCCGACTCATGTAGAATGAAATTCCGCCAATTCTACCTTTCTTTGGGACGTTTCGGTTGATTTAGCCGTGACAATACCCGACCGTACATAACACAATGATTCAGTATGGGTTCCTGGAATATAATATCAAGTCTTTCTAATTACCTATGTTATGATTAAAAACCGAATAACCAGGTCACATTTTATTTCTTTCTGATTTTGCTTTCTAGCGATGTAAAGTATAACTAATTCTACATTCACTTACAATATGCTAACATACTAGAACTGAGAAACTGGATAGTCATAGGCGGCAATCCCATCCGCAATTAGTAAAACAGATGACGAGTGAATGGTATGAGTATGAAATAGGCATGCGCTAAACGTGTCCACGACTGGAGCGGATCTGGTCCGATTCCAGTTGGGTCCGGACACGTGTCCAGGAGTCGTGTCCGTGGATCTGTTTGGATCCGTGTGCAGTTTCGCTTCCTACATGTCCATTAGATCAGTTGATCTAGCGGATCGGGTAGGATCCGCTTTTATTAACAGTTCCTACATGTCCATTGGATCTGTCTATTTGTAGGACACGTTTGTTTCGGTGGATCTAATGAATCAATGACTAATAAAAACATAGCAATGCTTTTCCTTAGGGGATGACATGTTCGTTAGTTGGATCGAATCTGTGACAAATACTAGCCTAAGTTTTTTAAGGTATAAGTTTACCTAATTACTTATTTTTTGGTACAAAAGTTAAAATAAGTGGGTATATTTCGATTTGTTTAGCAAATTATAATATAGTAGGTATAATTTGACTGTAGTAGTTACTCGTAAATGGACCCGGATCTGTTGATCGAATACGTCCGAACCCGAATCGAAGCCCAGATCCACACAGTTCCAATCGCTCGCTGTTACATTCATTCGACTTGATGGACCGAGACCGACGCGTCCAACGTGTCCGCGGACACGCCACGAACGCTAATCCGGAGCGTAGCCATACGGCTCCAGGAGCGGACACGACTCCAGGAGCCGTTTGACTCCGGATCTACACACCTCTAGTATGAAAGTGCGAGAAGAATAAATGCGAGAACTAGGCTCATGAAAAAGGCTCAAGACAGAAACAGGCTCCGATAACGTTGGAGGAACTAGAACGGAATTGTCGTCATTGTTTATGAATTGATGGGCTACATCAAGCAGTGTTCTGTTTTGTGTTGAATTCCGCATTCATTGCGTTTTAGAATTCTGCACAATAACAACTCTTATTTAGAAGTGTGTTTAGTTTACAGAGATCAATTTAGTTTTATTTTAGGTACCGCCCACCCACCATGCAAAGATAATTATTACTGATTAAGTATACATGCATGCTGCATGCAACCATAGCGATCGTAGCTTAAAAATTTACCCCTCCAACATAGATAGATAGGTAGATAACTCTTTTGTACCACACAAACATATAATACGATACAGAAGGAAATGATGAGAATTAAAGAAATACAAAGGGCGGCCTTATCGCTTTGAGCGACCTCTTCCATAGCCCACGGACGTCGTAAGAAGCGACTAATAGAACATACTAGAGGAAGGGTAGTAGCTTCTTTTGATGTATTTTTAAAACAGACTCTACTGGGCGTGGTGATTATAGCAGAACCTTTCTTGTTTGGTATCTAACACCTATACAAGTGCTCTCGTGGTTTCATTACGGTTACGACCAAAATAGATATACATAGAACGTAATATCAAAGCAACTCAATCTTCTGAAGCGAATATATCTACTGTATCTTCTTACTCCAATGAGTAAAGTCAAGACGCGCGTATCACCTGCTCACGGTTGACGAGCATGCGATTCTCGCTCCTATGGAAGAAATAACTAATACATTGAAGATTCAAACTGCCGTGAAGGATAACAATTCGTGTAGACATAATATTGTATCAGACATTATAAAGATACGGTTATTTTTATAAGATATTATTTTTTAACTAATTATTTTGCTAACTTATACGACTCAAGTTGTTGTAGTTGTTGTTCGAGGGTCGGGTACCTCTTATTAATGTTTCTATTCTATGGTAGATGCTGGTAGCGGGAATCTGAAGACAGGGCATTATGGCGCTAATTTGATGAGGATCCATCAGTGGAATACATATAAGCTGTTGATAAAAATTGAATAGCAAAAATGACGTTGTAGCAAAACGTCTGGAAATGCAAATAGTCTGTATCAATATCATTTTAGAACATTGCGAAAAAAATGATTAGTTTTGTAGTTTTTTTGGAGCTGTTTTCCAAAAAGTTGTGTGTTTCCAAAATGTTTGTGATATTATCTTGTTAGATCGTCGATTACTTTTGTCAAACTTGAAAGCTTAGCCTCTTATTAGGTATACACAATCCATACTAACTACCTGTCTGTAACTTTTTCACGCCTAAACTAACCATTCTCCCGTCTTCGATAAAATAATCAAGAATATTCATAAAAAATATATAGTACCTAAGCCGCAGCAGTGAACGTCTATCGGCCGAAACAATGGTAATGATAACAGAGGCAGTAAAAAAAACACATTTAAATCTATTTCATGAAAAATCGCATCTCTAAGTGCAACGTGGTGGAACCGGAAGCTTAAAGTCTCGTAGCACCGTAACCCCGCTCGTAGCACCGCTCGTAGCATTCGTAGAACATGTCTACGGCGTAGCTCCGTGCTCCGTGAAATATGATTTTCTGAATGACTTTTATTGTTGCATACTGCTTTGAATAAAGGCTTTTATAAACCTCTTTGTTTTCTCTTGTGAGAGTTGTTTTATATTTATTTATTCCTGGAAAAACAGCTTTGCTTACGTTAGAACGAAAAAAGAAGTCAAAACTAAGTCTTGTAGTATATTAAATAACTAGGGTATTCAAAAAATATACCTACTATGTAGTGATATTTTGAAAAACACAACTTTGTCGTAGTAACTCAGAGGACGCAATTGAGAAAATTCTTGTTTGATCCCCTTTGAATAAGTTCGTTTCATTTTCTTTTATGTTTTTCTATCGAGATATCTTTTCTCTACGTGTACGCGTATATTGGATTTTACCTACTATACAAGTATTGCGACTATCTTCTTGGCATTTTTCCAGAATCCACTAGCTGTTTTTTAAGTATTGAAATCGTATTATTCTAAAATAACATAAAAACATAAAACAAAATGACGCGAACTTATTCAAAAGGGATCAAACAATAATTTTGCAATTGCAATAATGCACAAAACTCGATGTGATGATACCTTATTTAACCTTATTACCTTATTTAAAAACTGTATGTCAAAGCGTCAGTAAACTTCTATTGTTTTTTACTCAGTCTATTTATTGTTTGTTAACAGCTTAATAATATAAATACCTTTATGATGCTGTGTGTGTTCCAATGTTTAATTTTCTTTATTAATTATATTTGATGACATAATATTTTTCCTAAACTATATCTATTTATTTCATTAGTTTTTGACAAGAAGAAAGAGCTTTACCTTTTTTAATTCTAGCAGTATAATAGTGTAATGAGATGGGATAAACTACATTTCCAAATTATAATATTGATGACCTTGGTTACTACAACCATTTTCTCATAATTCGTCCATATTTTCAAACTAACTTCATAAAACTACATAATTTAATAGCAACTATGTCGCAGCGATTGAATTGCAAAAGTTCCGAGAGTGTGACCGCTACGCGGAAACTTCACACGAGTTAATTCCCACCTGAAGTTACCTTTAAAAGCTATTATTACCAACGATTCTGTGGAAAGTTGAGAGTTACAACATATCTTTATCGGTGTACGGGCAACGGTTTTTGTACATTTAATATAAGGTCACCTGTTTTACTATGAATTATTGGTGTGACTTATAATTGTAATTGGTATCACTTTAAACTTTTAGTATAATGTTTCTCGTCAAAAGTTAATGCTTAGAAGCGGAAACTGCTTGGCTTAGGTTACCCATAGATTTCAACCAATTTTGTTAAGTAAGCTGTTTGTTTACCAATTAAATTAAAATTAAATAAAAATATATATATTTTATCTGTTATGCACACGTACCCTCTTTTACAAAATTGTCGTAAGAGGAAAGAAAAAAAGAGAAATATAATATTTGTCGCAGAATTTGCATCCACAAATATCATCACACCCGTTTGCACCAGCCACAATAGTTACACGACTTCGATCGCTCGTTTAACCCTTCTTATATTACCTACTCCCCGGGAATGGAAGTTCAAAGTTACTACTTACTTTACTGCCTCGGAGGGAGTTAAGGGTGGAAGAAATAATTGTAATTGTGTAAAATTGCACCTTAAATATTAATGGCAACATTGTTATTCCTTTGTAATGGCTTCAAGTTGCTTGTTGATTTGAAAACACTTCTTGTCGCTCTTATAGAAGATAATTCTGTACAATAATAGGAAAATCACGATATTTTCACAACGCATAATCTTGCCTCTAAGTAAGCAGAGCTTGTGATATGGATCCCACTGATGATCCCACTGGCGTGGCGCAGTAACTTTGTCTCTGACACCACCAGATTGCCAGTTGTTTCAGTCTCTAAACGAAAACATCTTTATTCACAAAGAAAATTATACTAGTATTTACAATTGAGCTAACTGTTGCAAACAGTCTACAGATAGCTCAACTGATCCATATCAACACCAGTCGGAAGCGTCCCCAAGACGCTGGCTGCATTGCCACGCTGTTGTGTTGTCAGTCTCTTGCCATTTCAGTCTAGTCGGGGGCACGAAATTCTTGTAGGTCTTTCTGAAAACACATTTTTTTGTTATTCACACATAAATATTGAAAACACCCAGAATTGAACCAAATATCGGCTGATTATACAAATATCGGTTCCGTAGCGAGAATCGAATCCCTAACCTTTTGCATCTTACGCAGTCTTCTGCATCACTGCCTTTAGATATTCGTTTCTTGCAGGCATTTTATTCAATGCTAGTGGGTTATAAGTAATCTAACTCCATCTAACGTAGAACTATATACGTAGTTATTCTGTGGTAACGCATAGAACAAACAAGCGTGACGTAGTGCTTTCAAAACGTTCGTGAAATTAAAGTCGCCCTGCAACGTAAGAGCGGTAACTCACAAAGAAAACAATTTAACCATTGGAACCCGAGTTAAAATAATAGAAGCGGTTGCCACTGTCTGCACTTGAGAAGATATAATAACTCTTACCTTTTAATAGTGTCTGGTGGATTCTTGTTTTTATTCGGTACGATCCGACCGTCGCATATTCAAGGAACGAAAAATGAGGATCATTTTTTACTGCTTTAGATATAAAGAAAGGTCTCCGTTGAACTTGAGAGATTGGAATCATTAGAGTTGTGGTAGACTGTGAAAGGGAAAGTAGTGTCTTTTGGGAGATTGAATCTCAATACTCCATTTGTTGGATGTTTTCTATGTATAATAAAAAATATCAATTTATGTTGTCTATTGTAATAAGTATACCTATCAGTTATCTACTACCCACAATTATGTGTAATTAATTACAATTATACAGACCACTTAACTAAGCTGAAAGAAGCTAATTTTAAAATGCTTTGAGTGAAATCTATGACACTGCTTTGCACCATCACGCGTCGTCAGATTTCATTCGTACCAATTCGATTTCTTAGGCTCCCTTCGTTCCATTAAGATCAATAAATCAGTGTTATCTTAGTAATTTCTCAGTCTTCCATAACAATCTTTAAAAAACTGCCTTCCATTTTTTTATACATTTTACTGAAAATACTCAATATTCTGTCGTATCGGGTCCTATTAACAAGAGCCATAAAGGCCTTTAAGTGGTTGGCGAACGCAACGAGAATTCCTTCGACATCTTCCCATTTGGAGAGCATCCAAGCTTTTATTGTAGGTATTGAAGGTTCTTCACTCCGTTAGCTTTAAATTGAGAGTGTCCTTTCTTATTTTTATTATAGCTTGGTTTTTATATTCTAAAAACATTTCTTATTAAGACAAGTCTTTCAAGACGAATCTGCGAATCTTTGTTGCATGTTTTGTTTATTAACTAGCTGTGGAGATAGCCGATATCATAGCTAGTGTAAGAACTTTAACAGGGTACTAATCATGATAATCTTGAAATTAACTCAAATGTATTATTTGTGTTCTCCACCAAACCCTCTAAAAGAGTATACACACAAGTGGATGACGAGGCATCATGCTACTTTAAAAAATACTAGATGTCGTGCTCAGAATCTAAATAATGTTTGATCTACTCTTTCCTAACTGAAAAGACATCTCCCAGACCTAACATAATTTAATTCACATGTCCACTCCTTGTTACAGGTTACGGCATAATCCCGCTAAAGATTCCATCGTCTCCAGCAACCCACTGCACTTTGCATACTACAGTGGGATGTGTCGGCAATGATGACTGCACGGCTAGGAGTCACAGCGTCATTCGCTTGCTCGGACCAGTGAGAGACGTCGTGGTACGACCTGCGAGACATCACTATCGGCCGGGAGAGACGAGTAAGTTATCTAAAAATGTCATACATGATGACTGCACGCCTAGGAAGTTACAGCGTCATTCGAGTGCTTGAACCATTAAGTTACGTCTCAAGCATTATTATCGACTGGGAGACACGAATAAGTTACATACGTCATACGACTGTCACTGTACGTACAGCTAGAAATAATAACGTCAGCTGACTGTTCGGACCAGTGAGGGACGTCATGGGGTGACCAAGTTACATGCATCATACGACAGTCGGTTGTCAACGGTTGGGAGTCACAGCGTCATCCAACTACACGGAACAATGAGGGACGTTGTGGTGCGACCTCCGAGACGTCACTGTTGACCGGGAGAGACGAATAAGTTACATGCGTCATAGACAGTCGGTTGTCAATTATATGTACACAGCTAGGAGTCAATAGCATCTTTCGGCTGCTTGTTCCACCGAGAGACAGATTGTGGTGAGACCTGCGGGACATCACTCGACCAGGATATACGAGTAATTTACATGCGTCAAACGACTGAGTTTTAATTGAAGACTAGGACTAGACTAGGCTAGGAGCCACAGTGTCATTTGACTGCTCGGCTTCATATAAATACCTAACTTTAATAATTTTGATTACAAGTTAATAAACGTGAATAAATTTCACTCTATAACTCAGTTATAGCTTGTATTTTCTTTGCATAAACAATTTAACGTCACACTTTACTGTCCATAAAACGACGCAACATTGTACTGCGGAAAAGTCGTTTAGATTTAACACAATTTACTTAAGTACACTGAATTTAGTAGGTAGGTACTAGTAAATCACTGCATAGTATAAAACAAAGTCGCTTTCTCTGTCCCTATGTATCCTTAAATCTTTAAAAATACGCAACGGATTTTGATGCGTTTTTTTTGATAAATAGAATATTCAAGAATATTCAAGAGAAAGGAAACACTGATAGTTTTAGAGGTTTCTAATGTGATGTCGTAAATAAACACATTTTTTGCGCTTACATTGCAAACGCTGGCTGAACCCTACGAGATAGATCAAAATAATGAACAACAGTATTGTACAACTTAAAAAGGTCTACAAAAAAGTCCGCGATAGTATATGTCTATCTCTAGGGATAACCCATAATAACCATTTTTTATCCTTTACTTTTTACGAGAAATAATAGCTTATTTACAAGGCGATTTTAAGCAGTACAGCATTAATCCTTATCCAATTAAGTAACTTAAATACATTTTGCATTTAATATAGATTAATATATTCCTTTATAGCATGTAATTTGAATGAATATTTTCGAAGATATTAGAGATTTAAAATGCAGGGACATAGCGGTTGCGGTACCGGCCGGAGGGCCGATTCTGCAGTGGGTATATTTAGTATAAGCATTGCACCCGTGCGAAGCCGGGTCGGGTCGCTAGTACAATATATAAGGTACCCATTTATTAATTCTAAAGAGTACAGTTGGCTCAAAAAGTATTATTCATTCATGTTAACTTTTACGATGTAAACGGGAAAAATGATACATTTTTTTTTATTCTAACATTTTTGTTAAACAAAAGCGTTTAACTTTGTTTGGGTATGCCATAACATTTTTGCACAATAGAGATACATATCACAGTAAAGCTTTTAAACGGGACATCAACTTTGTGATAGATGGACTGAATATTTTAGTCATAAATTTGCCGTGTCAAATGCTTTAATATTGTTGCCAGCAACGCGGTTTTAAAAACAGTTTGACCTAATAAAATGACGCAGAGATAAATTATTTTACACATCTGTATATTGAACGTTGAATTTTCAATTTTAGAGGCTACCTTTGGGCTTTCTTCCAAAGGCCATCTAGCGAATCTTGGATAGTTTCCGAAGGAGTTTTTTCCCGCAACGCGAGATTTTTTTTGTACATTAAATAAAAACCCGCCTCCGCTGTCCACCATCAATACTGCCTCTGCCTGATAAAGGAGTTCGTCTAACCCAATACGGGAGTTTGAAGCATTTGTTATTAAAAAATCTCCTAAAACTCGTAATCTCCTAGGTAATCTCTTAACTATTAATTTGTTTACTGAGCCCTGTGATTAGTTTCACGATAGCATCGAACGTCACCCAGACATTTTGGTATTGGATTTTCGTTGTTATATGATCGCACAGTAGAAATGCTAAACCAATATTTGAACCAAATCCCATACAAAAATGAAACGTTCGATGACGTCTCTCTACTTGTGAGAAACCAAACTCTGTCTTATAAAAAACCAACACAGCGCAGTTAATATTTCCTAATCGACTTCTTTACTTTAAAAAAAGGATGAAGAAGACGAAAAGATCGATCAACGAACCCGGATACGTGTACAAACTAGTCTGAAGTCTGAACAAAACTTACCCTTTGTCGTACAACTTCGGAAGCCGGTGTTACTGGTAATTAATTGCCGAAACAAGGCCAATGCGCTTAGTTGAATGTACAGTTCTTTAGCAGTTTACTACTGAGATTTAGAATACATACATTAATACGACTAGCATTTCAGATTTTTTTCGAATTGAAAGTAGCAATAGCAGCAAAATTATGTTAATTAAGATCTAGAACCATTTGAGACTCTTATTTCTAAATAGAAATTCTCTGCTCGATTTCACCTTTCCGTCTGTTGATCAGGAAACTCACAAGAGGATCACACAAAGCCGAGCTTTGATATCTCATAACTTCAAAAGATGGTGGGTAAATCTGTTTCCATAAGTGGATGACGCCTTTGATACAAAACTAGGCAGCACAACAGCTTGCTATATTCAACAAAAGTTTTGGGTAGATATTTTATTTTGAGATGGCTCTAAATGTTGGTAAAGATTGAGAGCTAAATCACACGTATGACGATTCTAAAGGAGAAGCGGACAAAACACTGTCCGCTCGGCTGCCATATTCATACACTGAAATGTCCCACCAACTTTCTTGCTGTTTCGCTTTGGTGTCCTTAATTAGTGTAAGATGAATAATGTCTATTATGTAACACAGGAAAAATTAACTTATCACTCACAAAACGCTTGCATGTGTAAATTTGAATATTAAAATTTCCACATAAACATAGCGACCGGTGAGTATAAAGTCATAGAGTGGTAAATAACTATAAATAAGAGTTTATGGTTGACTGGGACGGGCAGCACATATCATGATTTATCTGGTGTAATGTCCGGTGGTATATGCTGTTTGTGGTGCTTGTTCTGTTTAAATAAAACTGTACTAAAAAGCGACATGACAAAATAGAAGAGACGACAAGGAAGAGGTCACTTTTACGACAAGGCCGCTGATTGTGCCATTCTAGCTGGAATTAGTATTTTCTGTTTGTGTGTTATCCTTTTTTTGCGTTTTGATGGTGGAATAAAGCAATTATCTTTGTATATAAACCTCACGACATCTATTAATCAGCAAAAAGCATTACCTTAATATCAAGTTATTTGCCATTACTTTTGCTTATATTGTAATTATGATGCAGAGCAGCAACAGAAAAAGGTACCTACTCACATTTCAACTGTCTACATTGACTTAAGAAACACTTACTGTTTCATTGCCATCGTACGCATTTAGGTCTGTGTTTAAAAATTAATCTAATACTTATTATATAATATAATGCTTTACAGTTCACACAGCATTATCTAGCCCCAAGCTAAGCAGAGCTTGTGTTATGGGTAGGTACTAGATAACTGATATACTAAATACAATAATAAATAATAATAAAATAAATAATGCTGGACAATTCACACAGCATTATCTAGCCCCAAGGTAAGCAGAGCTTGTGTTATGGATACAAGATAACTGATATACATAATAATATACGAGTACATAGATAGATACATTTTATTATATATAGAAAACGACCAGAACACCCTGAACAAGTATCTGCAGTTCGCACAAACATTTGTTCAGTCAGAGGCGGTAATCGAACCCGCAACCTCCTGCGTCGCAGGCGGACTTTCGCCCACTGCGCCACAGAGGTCGCCGACGGTCGACTTCTTGTTTGCAACAGTCTACAGTTAGCTCAGTTGTTTCAATTGTAAATACTAGTGTAATTTTCTTTGTGAATAAAGGCTTCTGCCATATATAATATGACATGTAAACTATTTTGGAAAGTCCTTACTACTAACTAAAAACTAACCTAAAAGCAATGACTGCAGAAGGCTTAACTTATAAGTAAACAAAGGTATAAAATGTTTCAAATTAACTCTTCAGTATAAAATAAAATAGAACTTGGTAGTCAGATAAAATGTTTTGTATAAAATATATCGAATATCTCCGTTTTTATGCTTCAGTCATTAATTCCGTGGACTTTGTGTTGTTTTTACGATCGGTTTTACGTCGCTATGACCCTAAACTCAGCTTAGTTGTTTATGAAGCGATTCCAAATTAATGTTCTACAAAATTGGTGCGGATCTTTTTTCCTTTGTTCCATCAAAAAGTTGATTAAAAATGGTAGGTTATTGTAATTAGTAGATACCTTTTAAGAGTCAAAAATCTTGTTGCTTAATTAGAGCCCTGAACATTTTTAACAAAGAATTTTTTGTAGTAAATTTTAGCTACATTTCTCGCGGTTTCCAGCTTATTTTTCAGTTAAAGCATACGCTGGTTTTGGAGATTTTTGTTTGATTAAAACTCTGGTATATATTTAACTAAGCAAATCAGTCTGGAAAATTCTTCCAGGAATTTTTAGTTGACAAAAGACTGTAGACATATTAGCGAAAGTTTATGGGAAAGAGAGCTTAAAAGTGTCTTGTGTACAACAGATACTATCAGCTCTACACGTTCCACCGTTGGACAAAGGCTTCCTGATTTTTCTATGCATCATAATTCTGCGCTAGTTGGACTCACATGCTCAATTAGAAGCTGTCCATCTAGGTATAATCGTTTCTCACTCTTTTATAATATGATATTTTATTACAGTTACCTTCTGGATCCTAGCCTTGGACCACGACCTGAGACTCGTGAGAGGAGAACTTGCCTACATGGCCCTCAGCGATCCAGCTGGCACCAAAGTTGCGATATGGGAAGAAATGGCCATGGATGAAGGTAAAAAAACACACTATTTACACGCTCTGCTTTCATTTCACCCATAAAGATAAAAAAAAAAAAAATGCTTGACAGTTCATACAGCATCATCTAGCGTCAACCTAAGCAGAGCAAGTGATAGAGTTATCTATACTAATATACTAATAATATTATAAAGAGGAAAGGTTTGATTTTTTGTTTGTTTGTTTGTTTGTATGAATTGAATAGGCTCCGAAACTACTGGACCGATTTGAAAAATTCTTTCACCGTTAGGAAGCTTACTTTTCAGGGAGTGACATAGGCTATATTTTATCCCGGAATTCCCACGGGAACGGGAACTACGCGGGTGAAACCGCGAGGCGATCGTCTAGTACTTAATACAATACAGACGTAAACTTAATGCATATAATATTTTGTCATTTTTCGGCATGATAAAGTTATTTTTTTTATAGATAAAAACTACCCAGAACACCCTGTACATTAAATTTGCAGATCGTCCAAACATTTGTCAACAAAATCGAACCCGCAACCTCCTGTGTCGCAGGCAGACTTTCGCTCGCGGCGCCACATCGGTCGTCAAATGTTCACGTAATCTTTATCAAGATTTATTTTCAATTACTTTAACCGAACCCCAAAAACAAATCGATTAGATATCGTTCACCATAAATCTGTCCACTTAGGAAACAGGCCCACGCCTTAAACAGCTTAAAAATAGGCTGACGTAGCGTGAGAAATACCAGTAAATTACATTGACAAACCGCCAAAAAAACTAAACCGCCCGCCCTGAGGGACGCATTACATAAACAACGGGTAAGTGGGCGCGATCGGTGGGTAAAAGCATTTTCTTGTAACTTCCGGGATTGTCTCCGTGCGGCATGTGACAGATTCGATTTCCTGAGGAACTTTCAATAATGATCGGTAAATAATATGGCTGTGTTTGACGATGGGCCGACTAGTAAGATGGAAAACGGATTTTTAAACAATTTATTTGAGAGCTGTTTTCCATGAATTTATTTTTTCTATTGCTTAGAAAAAACTCAGCGGTGGTTGATAGTATTGTAGACGTCTTTGAAAGCAAATCGCTTCATGTGTTGTTGATTTGTTGTAAAAGTCATGGAGTCTATACACCAAAGTCAGCAACGCCACTGACACAGACCGGCGGGCAAATTTTGGCAAAAATATTTTATAGAACCATGTCGATGGCAGCGCCCGCCGACTTTTTCCGACAAGTCCGCAACAAATTTTTACATTACTATTATGTGGCAGACAATGTTGTGCCGAGGCTCAGCGCATCAGCATTGCCATACAGCGGGGCAATGCAGCCAGCGTCTTTGGGACATTTTCGACTGATTAGTTGAGCTACGTGTAACTTTTGCAGTTACCTCAACTGTTTCAATTGTAAATACTACTTATAATTTGTTTCGATTATTTAATAGATTTCTTGGTCAACAAAGGCAATTGAAAAAAGTTAACTCCTAGGTTCTTTTTCTTTTCTGTTTTTCTATATCATGGTGTGCAATAAGGAATATTTATATTGTATTGTAAGCCGCCATCTACCCCGCCAGGCTGTGTCGGCGTTGGCAACTTTGATTGTGTAAGTTGTCCGTTCGACAACAGTAAAAATTTTGATATACAAAACAAAATAAAGACATGGAGGTATAAGTATAAACAGGAGGTACAATAGAAACTAGGTGGTAGAAACACAAATAAGTTTCCTTTGACTGGTGTGAATAATTTCATTACCAATGTTTCTCTGAAACTTGTTCTATCTCACGAAGTCCATTTAGCCCTGGTTGTAGTAGTGACTTTGCGCTTAGTTGTCATGCTGACGGTACTCGCTACCAAAATCTGACGTGAATACAATGAACACTAGTGACCCGGACCGCGTCTCGGGCGAGACTGATTGCTTCTGAGCTTACGCACTCTAAAACGATGTGTACATGCATTCACTATGACATATATAGCCCAACGGACTTCGTGAAATAGAATATCTCTCAATACCCATCAAATACGCTAGAAATTGGAAACACACACTAAACGTCAAAGACGCAAGCAATCTGCCAGTTAGTCACCTATTCAGGGCAAATCCAATCTATCAGCTTTGACGGGGGTTGTATTGAAGATGACATGGAAAGGCTTTTATGAAGCAACCTAAGGCGTTTATAACATGAACGTAAGGCGGATAACACACTACCACGCACCACGCTGCATATTGCGTGTCGACGCACCTACGCGCGCACTTGCGGGAGTGCAGATCTGCTTCATCCATCGTGCGGGTTTTTTACGCAATCACGCGCATAGGTACCTTTTGTTAATTGCGTTTTATAATACCTTGCGTCTCACCCCGCACCTACGCGCGTAGGTGCATGTTTCTCCGTGCGTGATCTGTATGAGCGCGCGTGGATGCACTTTCTGTGTGTTGGACTGTGCGTGTTTTCTACACAAACGCAGATACTTACAAGCAACGTTAGAACACGCATTCACGTAAGATGCAGCGTGGTGCGTGGCAATGTGATCGCCTAAGACAGCCAATGACTCGGGTAATAACGGTTTTCAGTATGGATTAAACATTGCAAATTGAATTCTACTTTCTTAATGTTATGGTCGATGTTCGCTGACACTTCAAACGGACATTGTTTTCATGCATTTTGACGACAGAAAACTGCAGTGCATAATTATTACAATAAGAATTGAGCCAGCGTCTCGGGGACGCTTCCGACTGGTATTGATGTGGATCAGCGATGGATGAGCGACCTGTAGATTGTTTGCAACAGTATGCAGTTGGGTCAATTGTTTCAATTGTAAAGACTAAGCTTTGTTTTATCTTGAATCTTCGGCGATCATTATTTCCTCAGTAAAAATCCTCGAGAACTTGCATCCTCTCCTATAAATATAGCTACCATTTTAATTTCGCGGCAGCAAAAGTTTCCGAACAACTTTTTCCGCAAAAGATACGGGAAACAAAACTTGGAGCCAGCGATTCCTAATATCTCTCACTTTTCAACTCAGGAGCTAAAACAATAATAAAAGTCACATTGCAATTAGAGGGGATTGGGAGGATATAACCAATATAAGTTGGACTTCGCGGGTTTCGAATCAATACTATATTAATAAGAAGTTGCTTGAGGAAATAGATCAAGTGGCATTGGTGTTGTATTGCTTCTGAGTTTGTTTTCTTTGAAATTGTTTATGAAGTGTACAAGTCTTCAGAGGAAATATCAATAAAATTTCAAACTTTACGCAAAGATCGGATAACTAAGCAGCACGACGGAACCGCGCAAAAATGCTATAATTTTCAGACTCTTCGTCGACTTTCCGTCGAAGTATCTTATTCCCTCATTAACTTTCATGCAAATATGATTTCGATTAATTTTAAGTACTATTTGATATCTCACCCACGACTTGGCGGAGTGATGGCGATACTAGACACTTGATACTAGAACTTTTACTGTACAAGTAAGTACCTACCTATGCAGATTATATCAAAATCAAAATCAAAATCAAAAACTCTTTATTTCCATAAATACAATAAATGTACACTTAGAAAAGGTCAAAATAAAAAACTAAACACTGACACGGAAATAAAGTGATATTTTTTGATTTCTGTCGCTTCGGTATGTAGACTAAAGTAAAGAAGCGACGAAGAAACCTTTAGCCTGTTAGTTGTTATTTTTCGAGTTGGAGCAAAACCCGTCCCAAGCTTTTTTGTCCTCTAGATAATCTGATATTTTATAGTAAGCCTTTTTGCACAGCAAGGTTTTGACAATTTGTTTGAATTTATTTACTGATAATTTTTGCAACTCACTAGGAGTTTTGTTGTAGAAGCGTATACATTGCCCTTTAAAAGATACATTTATTTTGTGTAGCCTAGTTGTGGGCACAGCGAGTTTATGTTTATTTCTGGTATTAAAAATATGTTTATCGCTATTTTTAGGGAACCGATTTATATTTTTATGAGTGTACAATAAGTTTTCATAGATATATTGACATGGTACTGTCATTATGTTTATTTCTTTGAATTTATCACGTAGAGATTCTCT
Source organism: Eupithecia subfuscata (assembly GCA_963564075.1). NCBI lineage: Eukaryota > Metazoa > Arthropoda > Insecta > Lepidoptera > Geometridae > Eupithecia > Eupithecia subfuscata. The sequence continues at coordinate 5,566,419 of OY751105.1, forward strand.
AGGACCCATGTTATAGATAGCCCGAACAGCCCTCTTCTGCAGCACAAATACGGTGTTAATATCTGCAGCGTTCCCCCACAGCAGTATACCATAAGACATAATACTATGGAAGTAGCTGAAATAAACAAGTCTAGATGTATCCACGTCTGTAAGATGACGGATTTTTTTGACTGCATACGCTGCAGAACTGAGTCTCTTCGATAGCTTATCTATGTGTGGGCCCCATTGAAGTTTATTATCTAAGGTGATTCCTAAGAATACGGCACTTTCTACTATTTCTAAAGTTTCTCCTTTAACGTTTACATCAGCCTTCACTTGTTTAACATTAGGTAGAATAAATCTAATACATTTTGTTTTGGTTTCGTTTAGCAAAAGATTATTGACACTAAACCAATGAACTACTTTTGAGATTGCATTATTCACATCGTCGAAATTTGTGTTTTGTCGCATCATTTTAAAAATTAATGAAGTATCATCAGCAAACAATACAATCTCGTGATTATTCTTGACAAGATGAGGCAGGTCGTTAATATAAACTAAGAATAGGAAAGGACCGAGGATAGAACCCTGCGGTACACCCATTGTAACTACAGACCCCGAAGACCGTTTCCCATTAATGTCAACTCTTTGTATCCTATCACTCAAATAAGATGTAAGAAGATCCAAAGAGGTGTTTCTTATTCCATAGTGATGTAGTTTCCTGATTAATGTTTCATGGTGTACGCAATCGAACGCTTTTGACAAGTCGCAAAAAACGCCTAAAGCGTCTTGCGACTTCTCCCAAGCATCAAAAATATGCGATACTAACTCTACACCGGCATCAGTAGTTGACCTGCCCCGAGTAAACCCGAATTGCTTACCATGTAGCAGGTCATTGCCATTAAAATGCCTAAGCAATTGATGTAAAATAAGTTTTTCAAAAACTTTGCTGAAAGTTGGCAGTACTGATATTGGTCTAAAGTTAGTGGGGTCAGACCTACTACCCGATTTAAATAGTGGGATTACTTTACTACATTTCATTAGATCAGGAAATACGCCACAATATACAATTGAAAAAACAACCTCAACCTCAACAGCCTGTGTTGGTCCACTGCTGGACGCAGGCCTCCCCCTGATAAACGCCTTATTGGCTTTTATCTCATGGAAAAAACAATAATCTCTGCGAACATGTGGACCGTCCATTACTGTTTGGGTAGGTATTTGTCGATACTTCCACGTAGTCAAACTTTTTAGTCCAACTGGTTTGACTACAAGGAATTTAATTTCTTTGTGTTCAAACTAGTCAAACGATCCTCCCTCTGTCAATGTCAAGCTAAAAATGTGTACAGTCAATTTTAATTTAAATAAACACTGAAAATTTGTTTGAAGTAATAATATGAATCCTATCTCACTTTATTTGAAATATAACCAACATCTATTTCGTTGTCTATTAACTCCATTTTACATTTTTAATGAAATCATCTCTATTTAACGGTTTTATGCGAGTCTGATAACGCAATAATCGCCTGTTTTAACAGAAATTGAATAAATCATTAAAATTGTGTAACTTTCATACAGCCAATCAATGAGTTTATTCATCAAAATGAATTCACGAAATGAGTTTGTTCATCAGAATTCATAATTCTGAGGTTCTTGCAATTACGATGCCCGTTTTCAATTTGATTAATTTACTGTTTTGAGATGTGCTAACATAGAAGCAAGTGAGTTTCCATGGAACTTTGGTTTAATCCCATGCCCATGCGTGGGATTATAACCACGCATGGGCGTGATTTACTTGATTTTCTTGGGCTCTCATTTTGAAAGTACCACAGCGTAAGAACAAAGCTTTTATACAGTTAAGAAAGAAATATAACCTTGTCTTTTAACAAAAAAATTATAGGCGTTCTACTTTTTTATGTTAAAACCCACAGTCTACATAAATGCGAAACAGTAATCACTGCAGATATGAAAGTTTCTGCGCCATTCGTATCAAAGCTCGAACTTAATTAAGGAGGCGTTCATTAACTTTGGTTTCCCGCAAATGAGCTGGCAACTTTAAGTAACTATTTCAAGTAAAATAGTTCTCTGTCACGATTCTAGCCGTATTGGAACTTGAGTTTGCGGAGGCTTAATGAGTTCTGAAGATAATTGGGTTGGAAACTGTAATTTTGAGGTGACGTAATGCAATGTAGGAAAATAAAACTATCTTATCTGCCTCGGTATATCTAATACTATGGATATATTAGTCTTTACGATACCTATTCTACTTTTATGTCGAATTTTGTGTGTCCAATAATGAATTAGTGTTTCTGAAACGTATTTCTGCAATAATATTTGCTTTTGGCTATGACTTCTTTTACGCATACAAAAAGAAATTTCACTTGGAAGACTTGCAGCATGACCAAAATTTACAATTTATATTTGTAAAATATAAAACTCGTGCCTGAACGTTCGCAAAATATTGGCAATTTTATTGGGTATCATAAATATTCGATATCACCAAAATGTTTAACCTTTCGGGTCTAAACAAAACAAATCGTCCACAAACATTGTTGTAAACTGTTTGCTAACCAAATTACGGACACGATGGACGTCGATGGGTATAAAAATATCCATTTATCAAGAAGCGGTTGACTTTTTGGGGATATTATTATAAGAAAATGGTTTTAATAAATTTAATCACAATAACGTTTCAAACTACCTAGATGCAAAGAAGTATTTTCACCGGGTATAATAAAGTTTTGAAATATTTTAGAAAAATACCAACCGTAAAATCATGCTCAATTTACGGAATTCGGGTTTGAATATTTTAGTGAAATTTTGTTTATGTTTTAATTTTCCAACAACATTTTTTTTAAGGAAAGCTTTTAGAGGAAAATGGAAAATTCCCCGTTCTAAGAAAAGGGATCAGTTAGCTTTACCGGGTATTTCGTCCTTCCTACCTCATTTTATTAGGGGAACTGATATCAATATCTCCTGGATTCACTGGGATATGACAAATCACCTTTTGAAATCTCGCTACATTGCATCTTTTGTAAGCGAAAAGAGACTCTAAAATGTTTATCGTATAAGATGAAAATTGATGAGCTCGTTGGGAAGATAAATGGCTCTTTGAAATGCGATTTATCCTGAATTTGCATTACTAATTTTGAATCCCTGCAGTGCTCGGGTTCTTGATCATTATTTCTTCTTTTTAGTGCCTTGAATCTTTTTCCTTAAAGAAGGTATCGCAGGACTAGGTTAAGCATGAAATTATTCCAATTAATCTCCGGGATTCTTGTTTATTTCCCACCAGAGAAGTTATACCGATGATGTGCATTGCAAAACTATCCATGATGTATCCTATCTTATGAGCATTTTATTTATGTATACATTACTATGTTTTCTTTTTGAATTGTTTTAAAATTGACTTGAATGACCAATTAGTTCAGTGGAGGACTCAGGAGTTTAAAATTCTTTTCCATAAACAATGTATTTTATAATGGAAGAAATGAACTGACTGACTTCACATCCCCAAAGTTAATTTAAAAAAAAACTTTAAAAAAACTTGTGTTGAGGTGTCAAGGGACACCCGGATGGAACGAAGTTCCTTTCGATTAATCTCACGTCCTCGCAGCATCTTCAGTGAGGCCGCAGAAAACTGATATATCCCGCTCACTCCATGACACGTTGCGTGAGCGAGCGGAACACACGATTGTTCGAATCAAAGCGCACCTCGGCTCAACTCGGCTGCGGTCGTCGCTTCGGTTCTCCTCGGTTCTCTTCGTCAAATTATGTCGTTACAACTTTTCGTAAGATTTTTTTCCGTCTAGCCCCCTTTCACAACGCGCGATAAGGAACTTCGTTCCAATTATTTCTCTTCCAATGTCACTCAAAAGCTAACATTAGCAGTACTGTCACAGAAACTTAACGCATAACCCTGTCAGCCTGAGTGCGGTCCATTTTGATTAATTACATTCGTAGACCCTCTTAAATTCACATGTCATAACTAGTGACAAAAAGTTTAGACCCTTCTGGTCAGTAAGGGCCGTATTCCAATGATTTATTTTTTTATTCCGTTGAAACTTATGTTTTTCGGAGCGATCTGGGTTATTCGTTGAAGAATATTTGAACATTAAAAACGTACACTATAGAACCAACTGTAGAGTTATGATTCCGAAAAAATAATTTTCATTTGCACTGTTGATTCAGTTTAGATACATTATAATAATATGTATTTTTCTACCAGTCTGTAATGACTAATGACTCTAGTTTTAGATGTATTGTATTTTTTTAAACTATGATCGTTATCATCCTCCACAGGTACCTATATCCAAATCAGTAACGCTCCTCTGCGTCACCTGTTAGAACAAGCTTAATCTGCACAAGTACTACTTGAGCACCGAGAAAGTGTAAAAATTACCTTTGTCCGCAGGAGTGCGAAAGCTCAGTGCAATTCTAGCAAACAGTGCCCGTTCAGGCACTTGGAAGATCGAAGCACGATGCGGCGGTGCTTCCGCCCAGGTCGACATCACCGTGGGCAATGGAGTGGGACCTACGTCTTCGGCAGCGCCAGCCGCGGAGCAGCATTACGTGGAGCTGAGGTTTGCGGATAACATGAGGAGGAGGTACAAACCGGGACTACCTTTTGTTGGACGGGTGAGAGTTTTTCATAATCTTCAACGTCAGGACGCTTTCGACTACTATTGATAGATAGATAGATAGATAGAATAAGGAGCAATTTAAAATTTAATAATTATAATCTAAGGGACAAGTAGCGGTCTTATCGCTCAAGAGCGATCTCTGCCAGACAACCTGGTATGGATTGGATCGTCGGATATGGACATGGGGTAAAATCTGTGTGCATCTGTATTGGTACTGTTATGCTCTAAGATGGTGGTACTCTTTAAAGAAATGATTACTATCATAATGATAGATCCATATCAATACCAGTCAATTGTGTAAAATTCGTTTTGGATAAGAATTGTTCTGGCAGGCGCGCCATTGAGTATTATTATCATTTCAACAAACAATCCGGGAGAGGCTAACCTCTCTTCAGAACTTCTAAAAGCCTATTAGATTATTATTTTTAATGAAATATTTCATATCAAAAACGTAATTGATCTCGTACAAACCAGAAACATAGCTCTCAATTTGTCATTTCAAGCGTAGGAAATTAACCACGACTCTCTTTTAGATTTCTCTCGGAACTAGTACGAAATGAGCGCGATAACTCAAGACATTTCGCTCGTTCGCCCGCCATTGTTGAATCGAGTCGATACTTCCACCTTGGTACTGTCAGGAAGATAAATATAAAGTTCCTGTACTGCTTCTAGTTGTTTTTCCGGTACCACTTCGAACTCCCAGTACACTACAGTTTTAAATGCAAATAAAACATTCTACCAGACACGTCTAGAAAGCGTCTTTATAATCTGTTTATTCAATTTTGAATGTTAACATCTGGATAAAACATTGCAGTCTGCTTTAAAATGAACGCAAGAGTAACTTTGAATAGAGAATTCCAAATGAGATACAAAAGCGCATGTGATGTGTCTGATTTCGTTGCCGGGTCTGCATTAGTCCCAAAAGCTTAAGAGATGGTGTTAGGATATAGATAGGGCATCTGGCTAGATTGTCTTTTGTTTTTCGTACACTGGGCCGAGAGATTGGTGACGTCAGCTTAGTCATTTTTTTAATTAGAAAAACAAAAGACGATCGCCCCTATTTTAAATAACCGAGCTTATTTTGTAGCTGCATGTACAGAGTAGCATTGCACGGTACAACAAATGAGGATCGTTAGCTCATCGTACAGCGCAACTTCAGTCTAATGCTGCTAGTTTGGACGGCACCGGAGCCCCAACGAGTACTATTAGTTGAGGATGCTATTGTGAACGTAGAGTTCTTATTGCCAACAATGTTTCGCTTGAGGTTTTATTTTGTTGTAAAGCGAACCGTCAAGCTTTTTTTTATGAAAAAAGGTGATTCGCGAAAATTTTTATTGCAGAGTGCAATTCTCGCTTCGATGCTCCAATAAAATGAATTTAAAAGCTTGCTGGAAACTGGAACATTGTTTCTTTTGCGGACAAGAAATAGGAGTAATAAATTCTATCGTTGTCTACTTTGTATTAACTCATGGAAATGCTCGAACAATAATAAAATTATGATTACCCTACTTTCTCAAAAGAAAACGCACTGATTGTTAAGAACAAAGGCTAGAAAAGGTACTCTATGCAAGAAGGGTTACCAAAGGAAGGGAATCAACTTTTTTCTGGGTATGTTTAACACCTCCTCATTCCCATCCACCCGGTGATAATGGCAAAGCATTCTATAAGCTCCACAAGTTCCTACAAGATTCATGCATGTCACATAAAAACGTTAAGTACACACGATAACGAGAGTACTTAACACAGAAATGAATATGCAAATCCCTGACTCACAACGAAACCCAAGTCTCACACTCGGTGGCCATAAAACTCTATCAAAATGGAGATGACTCGAGTAGACTTCATCATAAACCACTCCGCGATAATCCTTTTGATTCCCGATTATATAACATCCAGTATGAATTATTGTGTTAATAAAGTCCGTATTTCATATTGGCCCTGTCAGCAGGTTGGAATTAAGCCAGCCTCGGGCAAATTTAATGGCTTGATTAAGAGTTAAGTCGACGCTACAATATCGTTTCGCTGGGACTTTGCAGGTAGTCAGATGAATCTGCTTGGCTTACTCCGAAACGTTTGCGTAAGCTTATAAAATTACATGGAGGTAAAACCTGTAGGCTTGGTTTCCGTGTCAAATGTTGCTGACTTTTCAACGTCATTAACTCGCTGACATGAACCAGGTTTTGCGAGATTAGGAGGTTACGTGGCGCCTTATGCGTTATTTTTCGCCAAGTTCACGGTAAAAAAATGTGTGTGTGTGTTAATTAATTTGACGATCTTTAATACTTCCAGACGTATAAAGCCTCAAAGGTAGAAAAGAATAGGCCAAGCAGCATTTTTCGACAAGATACAAAATCGATTCAATATTTACTCTAACACTATTGTTTTATTCTGTTACTGTTATTTTTAACCCCCGACGCAAAAAGAGGGGTGTTATAAGTTTGACGTGTCTTTCTGTGTATCTATTTGTAGTATCGTAGCTCCCAAACGGATGAACCGATTTTCGTAGTTTTTTTTGTGTCATAGATAAATTTTATCCCGAGTGTATTTAGCCATGTTTTATGAAAATCTGTTCAGCCAGTAAAGGTCGGGGAGTTTTTTAAATTTTAATTTTGTCTTGTCTTTGATATTAAATGCTCTCACGAATCAATACAACAACTGTTAGTTATGTTGACAATTAGTTTTGACAGGCCCATGTGTAACCATGGCAAAACCTTGACAAGTTTATTTTGTTCTCAGGTAGAAGCAATGAGCACAGAAAAGCGGGTTCGAGTACGGGTGAAACTTTATGATGATAAGACAGACATCTACAGCCAAGACATTGACATGTCTACCGGAGAAGGAGGTTTTATCGTGCCGACGGTGATGGCTGACGCACCTTATGTGAACCTGCAGGTATGTCAATTTTATCCTGATAGGTCATGCATAAAAATGATCGTCATCATCATCAGACTAGGGATGATCATCATTTCATTTCATTTATTTATTCTTAAATAATAATTACATTGTGTCGGAATTTTTCTTATTATTATTAACAAGGTGCACATTGTTATAATTTATACGACTAGAGTCATTAATATATTTTGAATGTAAAGCATGAGATTAAAATTAGCCGAATACGCAAAATGTCAAAAATACGCAATAATATGTAAAATATAAAAAAAACATATAATATTGAAACAAGAATTAAATTGTCAAATATATCAACCTTTAATACTCCACTGCTAGACATACGAGTAGGTTTGAGTAGGTTGAATTACATTTTATTATTGAATATCTTTTGAAACCTTTTTGTTGAACACTACAAATACTTGTTATTATATGTTTTTATTATTAAATAAATTACAATATCTGGCACGTGTAAATATTATTTGACTCATATTATTTATGGTTAAAATAACTTACCTAAGTGTATTTCTACCAAAATTACACGAGATGTTACATCCGAATAGATTTAAGTAATACCACGTAGTACGTTTTCCATCGTAATACATCGTCACACTGTTTAAAGCACTATTTTTTTTTAGGCTTAATAAGAAGATCTGAAAAAATATTATTCAAAAACTCACATCATTACCACGTCTCACCGTTACGGTTTACCGCCGCCGAGGGGCGCTGGCGTCATTCTTTTCAGAGCACATTCAGCAAGAGCAGCATTCTGCAACTGGTGGGTCTGGCACAACGCACGCAGGATTGTTGTTGTGTCCTAGGGCGGGCGGGAGTTAAATCTATTCGGATGTAACATCTCGTGTAATTTTGGTAGAAATACACTTAGGTAAGTTATTTTAACCATAAATTACACAGCGATGTTACATCCTCTAGATTTAAGTAATACCACGTAGATGTTTAGAATCTGTTGCAGAATGAAAATAAATTAATAATATATTTATTCTTAACATCATATTATAACGAGGCAGCATTACATAGTTTATTCAAATGAAAAAATAATACAATAACCTGAAACTTTTAGTAGTTTTATAGTAAACTTTACTAATAACTTTATAATACTGCATCAGAACACGGACACGTTTACTCCAGATGACCAATTTTATTTGTCGGTTTTATTTAGTAAATAACGTTATTATTACGAAAATGACTAGGTACATATTTCTTTAAATGTATGAAAGTTTAGCTAGAGGAAATTGATTGCAATTGTAAAAAGAAAATTGGAAATAATTAAGTGAAAGATAAGGTCAGTAGATGTTTTAATAATATTATCGGTGGTTAGTTAGTATATTATGTGATGTATGTTGTATAAATAACGATACGATTGAGTTCAATGTCTTGTACAAATAGGAGTTAACAATCTTTTCGACAACGTATCTACATAGAATCATTGTTACACGTGCACTTTACCAATGATCAACGAGAACGGAAAGGTTATTTTTGAAAAACTCCTTTATAAATATACTACTTACTAGGATCACTGTTACAAGTCTACCTTACCAATGATCAACGATAATCGCTGACCGATATCAATAATTATCTTATTTCTCTATTGCAATACATATAACAATTTAAATTATTCAGTTGACAAAAAGATCCCACTATACTACCTTTTACTGATTAATTGTGATTTAAGGTAATGAAATAACATTGCCAAGGCAATACTGCACCATAGCTGGGGATGTTCCCTGGAAATTAACATGTGAAGATTTTTATGCGAGTTAAAATAAATGATTTGTGAGCTGATGACTAATTTCAAAACGAACCCGTGCCACATAAACCTTAGTGAACGTAAATGCCATTGATTATGATGATGAACATCATAAATAGGAGGTACCACGGTTGACTAATCCAGTAAAGAACAATGATTACACCACTAGCTTTATTATAATTTGTTATTTCTTTATGAAATTTTAATACCAATTGGCAGGGAGAGAATGTGTACAAATAAAACTTATCGCAAGTTATGGTACCTAACACATCTACTATATCATATGCCCCGCGATCCCTTTTCGAAGAAACAATTGGTTACATGAAAAGTTAAGCAATAAATGCAAATAAATTGATATTTGGTTAACCAAACTCACGAACAATGTTCCCATAACTACTCTGATGAAGTCTGACGTAGGCTCCATTCCGTATCGATGTTGGAATTCCTAGAAGCCTGGGCTGTATCAATATTATCACGATCTTGTGTATGAGGCGAAAATAAAAATATTCCTAACTTCACACCACTACCATATTTGTCTGCAATTTTCATTGAGGTGTGGTGTGTGTACATAGGCATAGGCCTTACAAGTCATCTACGTAAGTGCCGAAAAACGAACACTACATAAACCATCCTTCGTGGATGTAAAGGCCATTGATGATGATGATGGTGGTGTGTGTAGGTATTTATGTATGAGATTGCAGTGGTGTTAGTTAATTTTAGTTAGGCTGCGCTAAAAAAGCAGCTAGAAGCGCAGAGTAATCAATGTCCGAGTCATTTCATTTATAGATCGGTACAGCGATTTACTTCTACAGATGTTATACTACTACAGTCCTCCGACCAGTCATTAACGAATCAGTAAAAATTTCAAACATGTAATTGTTTTTGTTGCTATGGCGCTCATTAGGGGAGGCCTATGTCCAGCAGTGGACTAATATAGGCTGATGATGATGATGATTATTGTTTTTGTAATTTATTTGGTTATAACAGCAATAGTTGGCCACCAGCTAAAATTAAAGATGCCTTTGGTAGTGATGGTCCTCGTTTGATTGTGAAGCGACAGGTAGTAGGTACCAACCTTCTTTTTGCGTTCAAAACGTTAAGTGTAAATCCAACCATAATGCTACTGCTGCAGTTGGTCTACCAATGAATTAAGCAAAATCGCGAGGTGCAATAGAATCTACTAATTGTGCATTATTTACTTGTTAGGTACTTGTTACCAATTCAACATTTCATTGGCTTTCTATTGAGGTAATAAGATTACAATGGCATAATGCATGCATTTATTTTTCAAATCCTAGAAATGTACGATTATGTAGAAATCAGGATGATTTTCTCGTCATTTGTATTAACACTTTCATAGCCCAAGACGCAGATGATCCCAACCCGCGCGGGCTGGGAGAGATCATCGCGCGGGCGCGGGTCGCGCCGCCGCCGCCGCCCCGCCGCGTGCCGCTACACGGGGCCAGGGCCGCGCCGCGCGGCCCTGCGGGTCGCACTGCGCCAAAGCTGGGCAGTGAATGCGTTAAACCCTGAACGTTTGTCAGCACGGTATTTACTGCGTTTTCTTATGATTTGTAGCATGAGCCGATACAAAACATAAAATCCAGTTAGGCTACTACGAGTAAAACATTAGCTGGGGTAAAAACATACGTCGCTGAACAAAGATCATAGAGTAGGCAAACGAGAGAGAACGCAAGAGTTGTTCTTATCTACAACATGGATATTTTATGTGATAGATGAATACTGATGGGCGCTACTGGCTAGTTTCTATTGAGGCTGGACGCCGCCGTGGCCAAAAATTCTTCTAAGAAGACGTCATAGGTACCTACTAAAAGTATGAGGCGTAAGATTACATTTAGCCATGTATGTCCCATCATTTACCAACTTACAAGCTGTGCTTCCATTTTCAAATACGAAGCTATGGCATATTTATTGAATGTTTGACATTGAGTATGTATAAATCGAAATTCTTCGTTACTTTAGGTGTACTGTAGTACGTACTGGTAAGGCTGCTCAATGTTCGTTGATATTGCACCTAGAATTGTAAAGTTTCACAGTGATACTCATTTCCTTTTTAAGGAAAGGTAGGTTGCTATTGCGACTGTGGTTCAGTATTCTGTAGCATAAAATTAACGAAGGGAATTTCACGGCCCCTGCATAGAACAAATAACTAGATTATTTCTAATAGATTGTAGCTCAATATTTCTAATCGATTACAGTAGAAATATTGGATTGTACCAGTATGTAGGTACATACCTCTATTGGAGTCGACGGTCGCGGCCTTGGTTGGCGGCGGTAGTTTGTGCTGGAGGTGCAGCGGGCACGGCTGCGTCGAGCTGGAGCCCCTCCCCCTGGACGTCGAAGGCTGCGGCTCGTAGTACCGGTGCGGGCTGCTGCTGTCTTCACGGTGTTTTGAAGAGGAGCGGGTCGAGAGATTACCTATCGTAACCCGGGTTTACGTTGGAACCTACTAAGTGAGGAGCTAGGTTCCTTGATTTAATTGGCTTGACCTCTGGAGCTTTTTATGGTTTCACCAGGTTTGTCTCCAGACTGGAAACTTTCACCATTATGACTAATTATTTGTTGTAACCGAATAAACCATTATCCAGTAATGTGAGTAATCATTTTTGTCAGAACTTGTGACACGTCCGACGCTTACTTGATGACTTCAAGCTTGGGCAAGTCAGCCTGTATAAAAACTTTAGTGAAGTTGAATAGACCTGCTATTCCCGATTCCAGTTGGTTTTGAGAATATTCCAATCTCTTATTGTGGGTTCAGACAAAACGGCACTTTTCTCAGAATTGGGTTTTGTGGCCCGTACCTACTAGCGGTATTCTGGGGAATCAATAGTATCTGGGGAATCAATAGTATCAAGTAATATTTTCCCCAACGTTCAGAGATTTGTGGTGGTGTTTTTTCACCCAATTTTCGGCCTGTACCACAATTTCTAAGATTTCAGCTGGAATTCATAATGTTGGTTCAGCTACGAGTGTTTAGCCCACAGTAGGGGCTAATGCCTCGACCGACGTCGATGATGTAGGTTTATATTATACCTGGTATTATATGGGGGTCTGAGGTCGGCATTGGGAGCTGAAGCGCTCCTGGAGACTTAAGCAAACGGAGTCACACTCACAATGGATTCCATGCTTGGTTCTGGGTAGTGTACTTCCAGAAGGTCGTATACCTTTCGGGCGAGGGTATGTCGCGTAGGCCGGGCTCAGCGATCGAATATCTGATCGATGACGGTTACTTTCTGGATGGCATCACGTACCATCACGTTAAGAAAGAACCACGATATGATTCCTGGGTAACATCTCGTATCACCACGTTAAGGAATATAGTTTGTGTAACCATCTGGATAATATCACGTATTACCACATTGAGATGGTACGTAGGTAATGGGTAATTGTCATATCTTACCTTTATCTCGGTCCAATTTCCTTTCTTTTTGTCGAATGTTTCGACGAATATCATTATCACTGTTATTCTTATGCTTACTTTTGCCCATAACTATAAAACACTTCGATATTGCGGAAGAAACTAGCGATTTTCGATGTAAAACTCGTTCACTCGATGTTGACGATGCGTCACACGAAAAACGAATGACGCCAGCGCCCCTCGGCGGCGGTAAACCGTAACGGTGAGACGTGGTAATGATGTGAGTTTTTGAATAATATTTTTTCAGATCTTCTTATTAAGCCTAAAAAAAAATAGTGCTTTAAACAGTGTGACGATGTATTACGATGGAAAACGTACTACGTGGTATTACTTAAATCTAGAGGATGTAACATCGCTGTGTAATTATAATTATATTAAATTATAGTAGTCATTATAAGTTACAATTCAAATTGCTAAATATTCGTTCACCGTTGAAAATCATTTTTCAAGTAGACCTCTTCATTTTTTCCTACACTATGTTTCCAGAGATAAATGTTTACTCACAATATTTAATTTTAGTTTTATTGTGTCAGTCTTTTGTCATTTATCAATGAACGACGAAGTTGAACTAATACTACTGTATAAAAACTTCGGACCATCTTATAAGCTTTCAAGACAAATCTTTCCAAAATAGAACCGATGACAAGATATCTCTGACCCTGCAACTATTCCGCTGCCCGCTCCAGATCATTTCTGGAGCGGGCATTTTTTTTATATTTTCGACCTTTTTTAAACACAAACTAAGGCAAACATCCTACGTCTCCATCCCAAGAGGAACGACTTTTGTAGAGTACGACTATCTAAATACGTTCCGAATGAGTACAGAGATTACGTTGGTACTCAAGAGTCTAGTTAAGAGTATTAAACAAAACATCGTTTTTAAATAGTTTCATTAGTTCAAAAAGCTTAGCACAACATGAAAAGAAACCCAAAGAGAATCGTTATAAGATGAAAATTCCTTTACCATTCAACGTTCCGTTATTTGTATTCAAACAGCCATCTCCGGGGTATCGGAGTTGGCAAGTTTCGACGCAATTAAAGATTCGATTAGGAGAATTAGCTTTGAGGCGCGAACTGGCCTGAACGAGAGATTTAGAGTGATTGAATGCAAGCTTCAATAGCTTTATTTATTGTTAAATAGTGTATTAACACACAAGCTTCTGAATACGGCTTTGCATGTGTTCTTTTGCATAAAACGTTGACTATACCTCAGGCTACGTACGTTAAATCAATCTCCTTGACGAATTTCATCAGGATCCGGAAGCCGTTTTTCCTGCTAAGGGGGAATAACAAGGAGGAAATCTGAAATAAGCCGCCACTTAGGTATTAAAAGGTAATAAACAAACATACAGTGAAACAGACATACATGGGTAATTTGGTAATTAAGTGTGGATTAAAAAGAATTACATTCATTTCGACATAGACACATTAATTTACATACAAATAAACATTTACATTAATTTCAATTTAAAAACAACAAGCAATATAAGTTTTAATATTTTGAAAACAAGCTAATAATGTTTTGTAATCACTAATAATAATGTTTTGAAATCACAAACTAAACGTGTATAGAAAATTTCAGCTGAAAGCTGTAGTTGCAAGATTCCACCCGTACAAACATTACACATTGCAAGGTAAATAAAAGTTTGTAAAAGACAGATGGATTGGTTTATTTTCTTCAAAGCTTGCAGCATGAAATTTTTCTCGTGTTTTTCATATTAATTTACAAGAAAAGTATGAACACAGCCGATAAAGTGAAACATGAATTTCTAACTCGATCCGCTACGAACATGCTACGAACTCGTAGCAAGCGCTACGAGCCGTAGCTACGAAGCTACGAGCTTGTGTAAGACGCCATGTAGAAGTTACGAAATAAAGTTTTCGAAATTGAGAACTTTAGATATTCTGTTTTTTTTTACGTACTATCGTATTAAATTACTAGCTGTGCCTGCGGCTTCACACGCCTTTTTCCCGAGATAAAAATTTGCCTAAAAATTTGTACAATTCTGGCAAATTTTTAATCCCGGTCCAAAATTTGCGAGAAGCGTGATATACACGCTCGACATAGATAGAATAAAAAGTTTATTCTAATTTGTACAAAAGTTTTATTTGCACAAAAGTTGTACATAGGCGAACATAATGATAGATAGCATACATTGACATACATGCCTCATACAAACTTTCGCTTTTATGCCTTCTTTTTTAGTAGGGTGTAGCTCTTTGTACTTCTTCAGCTAAGTATATTCAAATTTTTCTTTGTTTTCAAATTGGCATCTACAAGGTTCCTAAGTTTCAAGAGTTTAGTTAGTTCTGGAATTGAATTCCAAAACAAAACTCATACAAGAATCCATTGTTCAGATACAACTTTTCAAAGATACATTGAAGAAAATCTTATTCGAAAATCAGTTTCGTTTGCAATTTTGTGCGCAATGTCATACATACTTATAGCTATTTCGTGGCACACTTAGACTGAGTTGGGTTGCGTTCAAGACAAATACTGCTACTTGATGCAGTGCAAGTAAAACTCATATTATATTAATTAAAAAAATTCTTCAAAATACCAAATAATTTATTTGCCATTAGGATAACAAACACATGACTAAACGTTAGGTACCTATAGTTGGAACATATGTATGATTTAATGTGAGAGCATTGATTTCTTACGATCCCCGCACCAAACACGCCTAGCTCCTGTTTCGCGGGAGACCGAGTGAACAATGATCGATTGCTATGACACTGAGAGAGCGGACAACTGGCAAATAGTTCCAATAAAAAATAAATGACAAATGCAAAAATAAAATAGGTACAATGTGAAAGGCATGCATTAAAACCAAATAATTATTTATGGATGGAGATAAATAAAAGTAAGCCTATGCTAATCGACGGGTGATAAAAAACCCAAATAGATAGATAGAAAATACTTTTATAGTACGCTAAGGAACAATTTAAAATGAGATAATTATAGTCAATTGGCGGTCTTATCGCTCGAGAGCGATCTCGGCCAGATAACCTGGATAGGATCGTCTAATATATACACTAAATAATATTAATTCTAATTCTAATTCTAATTCTACATCTGCAGGATGATTTTTTGCTTAAACTCCGTCTAAAACTATCCAGCTTCGTCTTTGTTGCCTCCCGTGATGTAGAGCCAATGTAGAGCTATTAGAAACTGTCTCCATTGCAAGTATTACTCGAGTTGCAAGTGGGCAAACAGTTTACCTAACCAAACTAGCCAAAGCACTAGCCGACGGTAAATATCTTGCACTAAGCAAAGACAATGCAGTATGGGAGCGTGGGAAAATGTACCTTGTGATACAGGTTCTAGGTTTGAATCTAGTTTTGTTCAGTGAAAATGTTATATTTCGTAGGACCTACAATTTTGGATTTCACGTACCACGTGTAGAAGATTCTGTGAGCGACAAAATTTGCTGAACGGACTTAAAGTTCAAAAAAATATAAATATTTAAGTCTACCTATTTTTGCCGTAATTTAATGAAGAATCTACAACAGTATATATAATAAAAATATAAAAATAATAAATCTACAACACAATATGGAATCTATAACCTACCCCTGTTTGCAGTGTGAGTAGGTACTAGGTTGTTCTACTGTTGATAAAAATTATTAACAAAAAAAGAGTTTTCAGTAAAGGCTACAAAGTAATAATTAATTTTATGTATTGAACAGATTTATGATAAGGTAGGTACAGTATATCAGTGTGTACGTACTTCGGATTAACCATTGAGATCAGAGGATGTTGAATACCTAACTCTTACTAAGATGTACTTGTATGAAGATTTTAGGTCTCTTATTTCCGATTCTTTAGAGGTAAATCCGTCGAAATTGAAGATATCACGTTTTCTACGTTAAGACATAATGTTCATATTAAAATGAACCAATGACATCTTCCAAATCTGCTTCATCTCTATTGCGCCATTCTTTATGGGCCTCAGCTTAAATTATAAAGTTCTAAGCTGAAATTCTCTCATCTTCAACCAACATCAACAAAAGACACAGGTCACCATAACTCAGACGGCCATTTCAATTTCGTCAGTCGAAGGAACCAATTACCGAGGTGGTGAGTGCTGATGTCGTTATCACGTCATGCAAATACGCCCCCGGTCGGATTGCCAATCTGCTCTAGTGCTTCCTCATAACTATCTTATAAAATACTGCGCTGCGGGAGGAAAGGAAAATTGAAAATGTTCCTATCCCTGCTAGGTCAGCGGAAAGCAGATTTTATGATTTGTACATTCAAAAACTTTCTTAGTATGCCACAGTTTCCATTTCTAAGTTTGCGTTTCATGTTAGTACAATTTGTTTTTTAAGTCTAAAGTTGGTTAGTTTGTTTCAGTTTGTTTGCATTCGAAACTGACATAAAACTAGTAAATAATAAGTGAGAGAGAAAGCTATGGGTTGTGACAGATTTATTTTAAGACTTGTGTTTTAACAGTGCGTTTTATGATTCCATACATTATCAAATGAACTGAATGACGCAGAAATGTGCTCACGTAATCGTTATGGTGAGGTAGCAAGAGCATAATAATGTTTATGCTCGATGAACATTGTTGTACCTAATCAAAAATCAACCGACAAATTTCGATTTCTTAGACTTTCTGATCTCTATACTAAACTCAAAAGAATCCTACAATTCGATTATCAACATTAATATAATCCGGGGCCACTTATTCAACGTCATTACCCTTGTTTCGTTCGAGCGCTTCTTTTATGCCCCACAATGATTCTCATTATTCATATCTCGACAGTCTCTATGTAGCAGTTCCTGAAAGAATTTTCCTTTTATTATTATCGGCACACATTTTCCCATTGAAATTTTCCGGCCCCGGCTTAACACACAGATAAATTATGCCGAGATGGAGACAATAATCCTGTTCCATTAAATCTGTAAAAAGCGAACGCTTTTAAGAAATTAGCCAACTAATCTAAGGACTTGGCTGAGACGGAATAACTCCAGAATAACAGAGCAGGTTGACCTTTAAGAAAAGCTTTTTAAAACGTTTTTACAAGCGTTTGCAAGATATCTTATAAACTTTTCGATAAAATCCCTGTAAATTTAATCAACAAACTATCACTTTAGGTTTAAAGAACTTTATTCTCATACAAACACAGGGTTTACTTAAAATGAGATACATAAGAACAAATTAATCTAGGTTTAAAAATATTTAAACTAACCTCTGGAACCTAAAATAAGTTAAAACTAAATATTTTCTATAACTAAAATATTGTATATCGAAATATTATTTATGTAGTGATATTATATAAATACTAAACATTATAACAACTAGTAGGAACTTAGTTAGTTATGAAATAGGTATGTCTTTTTTTTGTTTCTAAATATTAAATATGTGAGTATTTTTATTCGTGTTTTGTTACAGAGTATGTACATGTAATTTAAGTTTATTTTTAAAGGCATTCAGATTAACACATTCTTTTATGTTGTTTGGCAGATTGTTAAATAATGTAGCTCCCTCTGATAATATTGTTTTTTTACCATAATTAGTTCGTGTTTTAGCTACTTGTAATTTTATTTTATTTCTGAAATGGTATTTATTTTCTTTAAGGCTTAATTTAATGTTTGATTGAATGGAGTTTGAAGTAATTTTTTTTATTAAAATGCATGTATTATAAATGTAAAGTTTCTCTATATTGAAAATATTTGTTTTACTGTATAATTCCTTAGTCGGCGTAAAATAGTCATAATGGTATAATACTTTAATTACTTTGTTTTGGGTTCTTTGAAGGGGTGTTAAATTTGCAGTAGCAGACGTTCCCCAAATTTCTATCAAATACTCTATATGTGATTTAGCGAGAGAATTGTAAATAATGTTACGTACTGTTTTTGGTATACATTTTGAAACTTTGTATAGGGCTCCTAAGTAAGGATTTTAGTTTTGTTTTTACGTGATCAATATGGTTTTTCCAAGTCAGCTTGTCATCAATCCACAAACCTAAATATTTTTCTACATGAGATTGCTGAATTATATCATTATTTATAACTAATGGAGGAAAAGAAGGTATTTGTTTATTTAAGGTATTTGTTTATTGAAGGTATTAGCTTAGCAAACAAATGTCTGCTAAGTGCATTATTCAGGATGTAGCAAAGAGTAATCCTCTCGTATTCAAACAAGAGTGAAACTGCAGAACTAGTAAGCTTCAGACTTCAGAATCCATCCACTTTGCAAACTGGCCCATCCAATAATCAAGTTAGACTTTGGGCAGGCGATCGTTCGGGAGTAATTAGTCTATGGTCTGGATTTGAGCTTAACGAGCAGAGTGTACGGCTTTGTATTTTAAGCTATCACTGAAGATTATGTTGCGATTGATAGAGCTTAGCCAAGATTTTGTAAAGGCTAAGGTTCGCAAAAGAGAGGTTTCGCACACAAAATAAAGTAACGAACTGATAGGATCCTGCAGTTTCTATCACCTGCGGTAGGTAATGAAAAGGTAATGAATTGGTAATGAAAAGGTAATTTATATTACCTTGCTTGTAAATGTGTATAAAATATTTAGAAACACTGTTTTCGAATACTTTTCCCCAAAAACGTTTTAAATATTTCTTCCTTCCTGCTGTAGATCATCAACTGAAGTCATTAGTTTTAGAGCTACGGAAGCTTGTCAGATTACAGAGTCCACTGGTAGACTAATTATGGTAATCAGTTAGCTGCTTCATCGGTTGAGCCGGATATTCACGGGATTAGAGCTTGGAACGGCTTTGGAGTGATGAAGGAAGCTGCAAGGCCGGAAGTTACGATGCTTCTTGCGTGCTGGATAAAGTAGGAAATATACTGTAAGATAAAGCTTACCAAATGAAACATGAAAACAAAATGTGGAATAAGATTCATTTTTGCTGTATAATACTCGGTAACACATTTTAGTTTAGACATTTGCCATGGATAAGATGTTTCTTGTGTAGATGATTATAAGGGAAGCCCCATTGCTCAATTATTCGCAGTTGAGCAAACTCAGTGGCGCAAAAGGGAACTTGCGATGATACTGTAAACCGCGTAGATAAATATTGGGCAAATGATCGCCTCTTTTATGCTGTCACCATCTTTGATCCAATATGATCACCAATATGGACACAGGATCTCTCCTGTGTCCATATTGGTGATCATATTGGATCAAGGCTGTCATTTTCAATTACAATCTTTATGTAAGCAAGTTATGCTCCAAATTGATAGCGTAAATAAATATAACATTTTCACAATGCAGTCACTGTATTTGTACATTGAAGTAACATTATGAAGTTCTCGTCGAAGCCCCAAGATCATTAATTGCCGGCGAAAATCCAATTAGTGCGAAATCATAAATAGTTGAGATCGGTTGAGATAGGTTCGAATTGTGGTTTATGGATCGAGAAAACACGATTTGATTTGAAACCGTGATCTGTATTTCAATTGTACCAAAGATAAGTAGGTCCTATTTTTGGCAGTTAGTACGAGTAGCTTTTAACTTTAGTACTATCGAACGCAATTAAAGAATTGGATTATTCTTTGAATAGTTCATAGACGAACAAAACCAACGTCAGCTGCAGCCAAACTGCAAACTTATTTTCCCAAATAAAAGTTATCAAAAACTTTTATTCTCTTTGTACATTTCGATTGTACATACCTTTGTTAAACGCTATGGCAACGTAATCCCCCGTCGGGCTCAGAATCTACCTATGCTGAGATTAATTGAATTAGCTCCAGTCAGAACTCAACCGTAGGTACAAGGTTTAAGGGATTTGAAGTCTCAGAAGTTGGGACTAATTTGGGAAATTGGCTACGAAAATTCCCGATGGAAAGCTCTACTCAAAATGCACGTTGTCTTTGTCTGACATGTTAGATTTAGTGGTTTATCTTGTACTATGTCTGCGTGCCAAACAATAAAATTGTTAGGATAGATTGAAATATCTATAACAAAAACACCTATTATAATAAATGATGTTGCAGCTGATGATTCAAGTTTTTTACTCGTATAACTTGGAGAGCACAACTTGGTTCTGAACGATAGAATACTTATTTAGCTTCTTCAGATTTATTTAAAACTAGCGGGGTATTGAACTCAGTCATCTTTGCTGACCTACGACTCGATCAACACGACTTGACAGAATCGACTCCGCTGAACTGGAATAAAGTGAACCGTCTAAACAGCCTTTCACTTCTAGTTGAGAAAGCTTTCCAATTTCTAAAGGGTCAGCAAAAAGTGCCCAAGAAACTTTCAGCTCTGCTTCAGACGTTATAAGAACGATTATTGGAAGTTTGTCAAGAGCTGCGAGCGAGCTGACGCATCCAATCAATGGAAGATTAATGAAATTAGTCTGACATGAGCGCTGACTGAGCTAAAGTTGCTGCGGTTCTTCAGCTGAAGTGGAATCATCTGTGTTAATTGGCTGATTAATGTACCATGGCTTTGGATTAGCGGTTGCCAAACTTCAACAAACTAAAATTATTATACCACAAAAAGACAGGAAGCAATATAGAGAAAAATGCTTAGAATAGAGGAAGTATAAATATATATACATCGCTGAGAGCGATCTCTTCCAGGCAACCTCAAAAAGTTACCTACCTATGTTATTGTTTTCTCCTTTCTTTTATGACTGTTGTCCCCTTAGAAGTCAATTTTTAAAGATTTATTGTATTACTTAGTCCGAAGTTTCTCATATGTGTTTTGTGTTTCTTTCTTATGAAAGAACAACGTAAAGTGATACGTAAAGTATCAATTATCATCATTTGCTCTCGGACGCATTGAAACATAAAACCAATTAGTATCGTGAATACAATTATTCGAGGGCCACCTACAAGAAATATCACAACAGAAATTAACAAATCATGAAATAAGACGTTCATTATGTTCGTAAGTATCTTTTTGTCTTACTAGGGTGGGTCCTTACTGACAAAGGCAATTAAATTTCGATTAAATGGAACTTTACGAAGACTCGAGGGAAAAAACGATCAATCTATAATTTCAAGACGGATTTGGAAGAATGGGGAAAAACAAAAAGGCCTTGTGCTTCGGTGATTGATAGGACGTAGCCTAATTTTTTTTCAATCGTTTTATCTTAAGGATAACTAGGAGTCTGCTTAGTCTTTGGTAACCTAGTTAAGTAGGCAGGTACTTTTAACATTATGACTCATACAGAGAGATCATTAAACTTTCAACTACCAGCTACGTGTTCGGCGGTTAGCCTACCATTCTGTGAAAGTATTTTATATAATTCTTTTTTTATTGGAATGGGTATACCCCGAAGGTGGTCCCATTTAAAATGTGATCACGGATGATTGAGAGTTCACTCACAGATAGTAATGTTTGTAAATGCAATTTCGATAATTCTTTTTTTATTGGATAGGGTACCTCGATGTGTCATTAAACTAAATAAGACTCGAATTTTAACCCCTCAGGCCCCAAGCGGCAGCCGGCCACCGCGCCTTACGTCACTGCACAGTTCACTCAAACCCCAAGCGGTAGCCGGCTACCGCTCTCCTGCATTTGATTACGGACCTTATTTTACATGTTTAGAGGCTACTTTCTTATAAAGAAGTTTAATGAGTTAGGTTCTTTGATATATTTTCTACATACTGAACGAAAAATATTTTATTATCTGTGGACGTTAATTTTTTTTTTGTAGTCGAATTGAGATTTTCGACGCCATTGTGTCGAAGGCGCACGGCCTGTCATTCATTTCTGACATTTTGGTCCCAAGATGGAAGGGTCTAGATTTCGTCATTAGAAGAATTTGAAGTCGGTTTATCGTTTTTTAGAACACGCCAAATTATTAACTATGCCAAACACAAGCAAATATTTGGTGTACCTTTAACTTTTTACTATAAGTTTCACCATAAAATTAATTCAAGTAAATATCGAAGTTTCTAAAGACGAGCTCAGCGGGGTGTACATAAAAACATGTTTACCTACTCAAATTGAACCGCCATAACTGTTTCAAGTCATTACAAACATCTAGCAACTTTTGGGCTGAAAGTTGGAAGCTCGGCATAAGTTTGCTAGTTGCAGAACGCTAACATCGATTGCCACTAATGTGTTTCGAAATTGTTTGCCCGTGGTTTTTGGATCTTTCAATTTGACTTAAAGAAATTAGCCGTAAGGTCTTTTTTCTTAATACCGGGTACCGACCTATGTTTCGGCGCCTAAAGGCGGGTCCAGATATGTATCACTTGCCCGATCCGATCACCTTATCCGTATCGCCGACGCGTATCATGATCGCATATGTGGACGGGTGATGATACGCGATCTCGATACGCCGTTATGATACGGCCCGTCCCATGTCGTGTCGGTTTTTGTCCGATCATCAAAGGTGATATAGATACGGGCGTCATACAGAACGGAAGATACGGATACGGAGAAAATCGAGGCGTCCACAACTTGATACGGGGCTTGGGCTTGATACGTGATACGCTGATACGGATACGGTGATCTGATCGGACAAGTGATAAATATCTCGACCCGCCTTAACGTGTCACACAGCGAGCGTTCGTGCAGTCAGTACCTACAGGCAAAGATAGATAGATACATAGAAGATAGAAAATTCTTTATTGCACACTTATAGATAGAAACAATACAGCAAAACAGCTTAAAAACTAAGTGACAAGTGGCGGTCTTATCGCTCAAGAGTGATCTCTACCAGACAACCGTGGATGGATAGGATTATTGGATAGTATTAGGGGTTCTGGGTGCTCTTGAAGGTTTAATATATAAATACTTTTAATATAATACTACGCTTAAAATATACTACATACATAACTATATATATACCTACATATACTTACATAAACTACTTATATACATAGGGACTCAGGTATACGTTCAGTGACAACATAAATATTATCTATATTTTATAAAGGGAAACAAGGGTGTGGTCAGTGACAGCAGGACAAATAGTGTTCCTTTACCATGCTCTTGAATATTGGTAGTGACTTTGCACGCCTTACTGAGACTGGCAGCGTGTTCCAGAGCTGTACAGCGCGGGCAGTAAATGAGTTGTCGTAGAAAGAAGTAGAGTGGACAGGCGTTTGGAGCAAAAGGGTTTCGGAGGAGCGGAGAGAACGAGAATGAGAAAGATGAAGAAAAGTGAAACGTGTTTTGAGATAAGGGGGTGCAGAAGATAGAAATAAAATATTATAAAGAAGAGTTAGAATATGACAATTTCGCCGAAGCCGTATGGGTAGCCACTTGAGCTTTCTGCGGAACTCCGAGACATGGTCATACTTGCGCAAGCCAAATATGAACCTTATCCCGACGTTCTGCAGGCGCTCAAGTTTGTCTAGCTGCTGCTCGGTTAAATCTAGAAAGGAAGAATCAGCATAATCAAGAATTGGAAGGAGAAGAGATTGTGCAAGAGAAATTTTAGTATCAAGAAAGAAGTTGCTCGCAACGAGGAACGAGACGGATTTGAGCACATGGCATAACGTTACATGCTCGCTGTGATTGGTACATTACGCCCTGTAACACCCTGCTTAATGGTTGGTTTCCATGTAGGCCGAGCCATTCCAAAATATGCTTGTCTCGATTGTATCGATTTTACAAGCCTAATCGATTGAATTGCTATAACTTTGTGGCCCCCGGCCAAAAAGCAAAAAATAAAAACAAATATGCTATCCATATATTTTCCAAGTCTTCTAAGCATCAGTAGGAAGTAATTGGTACTTACGTTCTCACATTTTACCGTTTGAACGATTATCATTCTGTGGTCCCCTTAGTAAAGTCACTCTTGCTGCTGACTGTACTAACCGCAGCCTATAAACTTTCCTCGTGCGGTTTCTATTTCAGCACAAAGCACCTGATTGCTTCGTATGAAAGCTATTAATTACGTGAATATACATGAGAAATAGAGGCAAGGTTCCTTTGTACCGCAATCCTGTGAAAACTATCAGAATTAATTTTAGCGAATCTTGTTAAAACCTTAAAGAGATTCAAGATTTACATAACTCTATTTATGTGCTTATTTTGTAGGCTTAAGAATAAAATGTTTTTGTTTCTTGATTTTATTTCTGTATAGAACCTTCACTAATGAAGAAACTCTACCTAAATAATTTAAGTATACCATAGTCAGCAATCCGTGATCCATTTAAATGATGTTATGTAACTTCATGGTGTTTTTATTTCTCATACGTTTGTTATAATAACCAATTACAAAAGTTTAAAAAGTTTTCTATCATGCATCTTCCTCTCTATCTCGCCAGTTTACTTGAAGCGTTCATTAGTGAGTCCTTCGCCTCGCTGACGAAGCACTGACTTGATTGGTCTTTGCGATCTCTGATTGAACGTTCATCGCTTATTTACCAAGCAAAGGAAACTTTGATTGCTTTTTACCTAATTCGCACTAGAAGTTACAAGAATTGCAGAAATATCAATAGTAGTGTATAGAAGAGTTCAACATATCAAATCAATATTATTTTGATCATAGGAATATTTATGATCTTTTTTATTTTGATGACCAGTAAACTGACGTGAAACTCCTTTAAGCTTTTCGGTTTCGGTTTAAAGAAGTTTATTCTCATAAAATAAAAAATGTTCACTTATAATGATATACAAAGTTCTTAAAAATTATAATATTAGTACGCTATAATACCTTATGTTTAGGTTAGGCTATAAATGTATTTTTTTAATTTTGTTTTAAACATGCTTATGCTAGCACATTCCTATAGCTCGTTAGGCAAGCTATTAAATAACTGCACTCCCTCGTATACAATCGTTTTCCTGCGTAATCAGTACGTACTTTAGCTAAAAATTTTAAGCCCTCGGGTCGCTGATAGAGCTTAAACACACACTACTCACCAGCTCTCGAGCTGGTGAGTATCTGGCGCAGCGCCATACAGCGAGGCAATACAGCCAGTGGCTTGACGCTTCTGACTATTCTGGTATTAATATGGATCAGTTCAGCTGAATATAGATTGTTGCACTGCGGACCCACCATACCTCTGGCCATACCCCTGGGAGTATGGTGGGACGAAATCATACCACTATACTAAATTCAAGTTCTAATTTGTTTATATTATTTGAAATTTTCTTTGTAAATAAAGATATCTCGTATCATTTATTTCTTCATTGCGCTGTTTGTGTCCAGTAGCGGCAGTGGTTGTTGCTTGTCGTCAGTAGTAAGTAAGTAGTAAGTAAAGTATTTCCACCTAATTTGTGGACGTTCCACTATTCTTTCATTCCACTTCAAAGCCATAAAAAAATTAAAATATTCAAAAAATTATCCAACTTTTCTTTTTCTACAACTTTTTTTACAGAAAACGTGTTTCTTTTGATACACATGTTAACAATAAAAGATTCATCCGGATTAAGGACACCACAGCATATTTATAATTTTTCCTCGTGTTTTTTATATTACAAAATAATCTAAAGCTTTACTTGTATGCAAAAAATCTTTCAATAACAATTTGAATCCTATCGAACATTCTTTGTAGAAGGACATGAAAATAAAAATTACGCCAAACTATGGCTTCGGGGCTAAAAAACTAACGTCGCAAACTTCCTATCTAATAAATCAGCGATAAATTGGCCGATCCTGCCCTATCTTCTAGTCTATCATTCGGTTACAGTAAACAACACCATAAATACTCCATGTATAGGGACACGGTTTGATAAACAACGATATTAATGAGGAACGACTATGTTTTTTGGCCGTTGTAAAAATTTGACGTTCGTTTGTGTAGTACCTATTTGTTTGGCGAAGCAAGTTTACCTTACTGGAGCGAAATAATCTGATGTTATTTCAAATTATTTTATCCTTTTCTGTTCTCTTCTAAAATAAAATGATAGATTTGCATGCAACTTTTTAAAACTCCACCCATGGTTCCAATCGTAGCCCAGTGTAGCATTCATCGAAGTAGGTACCAATGCACAAAAATGACTCAAAATTTAAAGGGCCAACCCCTTTAAATTTTGAGTCATTTTTGTCGATCGAGATTTAAGTGCACTGAAAAAAGTTTTCCTAGAAAATACTACGGTACTTAACTTGTGCCTTACCAAAGAAAATCAAAGGGATTTGTTATTACCTTTCTTGGAATTCTGCTGGCTTTTACTGCGTAGATAGCACCTACTCGTAATAGGATCATGTTCCACGTTTGTCGTATCGTCAGAATATCAGAAAGTCGCCCTGGGGTGATCAGCTCCACTCCCTCCAAATCCGTTGTTTAGAAGAAATATTGTCTCGATATTTTTCCCCTATTTTCGTCTCCATTATATTCTTTGTCCTTGAGATCGAATATCAATGCGATAGACACGTGAGAGCTTTTGTATTTGTGCTCGGGGAAACAACAGCGTATTTTTTGCGTTTCTTGAGGAAGTAAACATGTTATTTGAGTTGCTCTGTCTGACGAATAAGAATGGTTGGAGTGATCCGAGTTATGTTGCTTCATTTCCTGGTCTAGTTGGGTAACCTAGACCTATGAAATATATCTTACTCAAACATCATACGCAATCTGTACATTATTTTGACAACCTTATTTGAGCAAAATCGGCTTACTGGAAAGGCGGTCAGCAATTTTCATTACTGTCGTGTTTTGCGGCCCGCAAAATACAAATCGAAGTTCAAAATACATTATTTTGAATTTCGGATTGTATTTTGTTCTAAAAATGGTCAGGTTCATAAAGGTTTTATGCATAATGAGCAGTACCAGCTTCACTGGCTGATTAAAAAAAAACGCGGGAAACTGACAAAATAGCATCGCGTGAAAATTTTTGTATGTTAAGTATTTATCAATTTTCGTGTACAAATTGTAAAAATTAACTCTTCAAGCGACGAATCCTCCAATTGGAAGTATTTTTAATAACTCGCATTATTTGATTAAAGATCTATACAAGCCTTGGTCCGCAATGACTGCCCTGCTGGCCACGCTATAATGAACGCGCTGCCTGGACTACGCTTACCTACGGTTTCGGCCAGCATCATTGCGGCCAGCAGCCCAACCATTACTGACCTCGGACGTAATGTACTAGTGTCGCCTACATATTACTTTGAGAAACATACAAAAATTTAGACGCAAATCTTGATAATCTAATAAAAACTTCCATAATTGATAGCATTCGCATTTTTGAAGAACGCGCAAAAACTAGTACCTAACAAAGTCTCTGTACAAGAAACATCTATTAAACCTCCAACAATCTTAAGGATGAATTTCTAATAAACCAGTAACCTTGCTGTAAAAGTTTCAGTGACATTTTGTTTCTTTTCTAAGCGGTGACATCAAAGTTCACCCTCCAATAATTCAAAGTTAGTTAAAAGTATCGCAGCTTAGAAACTTGGGCATCACCTAACAATGTTAGGTGAGTACCAACATGAATTCTTCAGGAGAGTTTGCATCAATCTCATTAAACTTGACGACACTTAGCAAATTCTTTTGAATCTGTCTTGTTGTTTGGAATTCGATGATATGGGTTTTAGGATTAACAGCAGGGTTATGGTAAATTGCAGTTTGTCTGTTTCTCAGGCAGTTAAAGAATAGATGGCACCGTATATCCCTATACTATATGGGTATAACTTACTCAAAAATTTTATGCTAATTTGGCAATACAGAAAGGATTTGCCAGAAAACTAACTTACGAAAATCGCAATAATGTTTTGGCTAACAAGAAAAAAAACTAAATTTTGATGTTTAACAATATCTGATTGCTGAGGGCACGTACAGTTCTGTGTAAGTAAGTAATCTTTTTTGTTGAAAATACCCTTTGCAATCCCCAAAACAATGTTTATCTGGCAGCAAACGAACGTAAATTTTACACAAAACCCTTTCCAAATTTGTTTCAAACCTATTTGCTTCAATTGGGAGCGCTCAAGGTATTAGACAAAAAGAGTTTTCCCAAATAAGGGATGAGCATGTCAAAGGGACAAGATAAGGGAACAATAGAAAACAAATGAGGTGTATGTTATTCGGCATTTTCCCTCGATAAGACCACAGCTACATAAGAGCTGGTACACTTGAAACTAGAAATAAGAAATATTGTTTCATAAAAACGCGCTCACGAGGAATCCAGATGAGAACTATGTGTTTAGTTAAACCTAACATAGGTTTTGTGGCACTCCTAACCGAAATATAATGTTGTTTTTTATCTGAATAAATAATTCTATTCTATTCTATAAACAAAATATCAAAACTTAGAGCACTGGTATAGGTAGCTATGGAGACCTATATATAGATGTAATCATTAGATATCGTATCTGATTGTTATAGGTATCGTTTTAACTTTTGCCTTTCTCTATGGCTGTTTCAGGACATTCGGCCCCATTCTGTGCTTAAAAGACATGCGTAGCTGTTACTATCCTAAACCGTATTAAATATCACGTTACAACTTGAAACCGATATAATCCCATACCTACTACCCGTTATCAAAGTGACGTTTAGACATAAAATCAATAATCAATACTGTGGAAACATTTGAATACCATTAATCTTTATTTGTATTGACGGATAAACTGCCCTACGTAGATTTATCTTATCATTCTAATACATGTTTCTAGAAAATAGTAGGTATGACGTGGTAGTACGTAAATAGTCATCAACTGCATATGAAATAATATCATCATCATCATGGTAGTTTCAGCCGAAATACGCTGCTGGACATATAGGGCCTCCCCCAAAGATTTCTCAATGATCAGTGCAGCGCGGTATGCATCTAGAAAATTTGTGCGACCTTTATATTATTGCTCTATACCTATCTAATAATTTACTAAGGATTTTTTCGGGTATGAATTTACTAAGTATTGCACATATTTTGAATTAATTATGTAAACGCTATTCAGAGTTTATTGCACAAAGTCCCGCTGGCAAATATCAAGACAAGGAATAAAATTATCTGCTACCCCATCTTGCCAGCTAGGAGTGAATGGTTATTCTGATAACAAGTTTACCCTGACTTATACGCTTTTATTCGGTTTAATCCAGACAAATGGTGACCGTTTTATCTGCTGCAGCAATTTGAAAGTAAATCCTTTGAAATATTAATGCTTAGTTTTGAAAAATATAAATACCCTAGTAAATAGAAATTGAGAAAAGCAATGATACTTCCTTAACCAGCATTAGCTGCGTGTCGCGTGCTCAGAAGACAGTTCCTTCGCATTTTAGAATAAAGAAAATGAAGTAGAAATTTATCAAGCTATCCAGCAATGATAACATTTTCCAATAATTCTGAAGACTCAAGCCCCTGTCCAATAACAAAATATAAGTAATAAACAATATACTTGCCATGTTCGGTTTAGAGCCCTTGAAGGGGCAATATCGTAAATACACCGCTATAAGTCGCTTGCTCGCTTCTGATACGGAGTTTTATTAGGTCTTACTTTTACGTTCATTGAATTCCCTTATTTTGCCCTTATGTTGATCTTAACAAGCGGGACGTCTTATTTATTGTTTCGATTGTACCGAATATTGGTATTTGCGATTGATTGCACGGGAACCATTTCCGCTTGAGTACCAAGGTTGGTGTTTGTTACCATTGGTAACTGTTCTACTGGGTTTACAATGTTAATGTTCTCTTGAGGTGTGGTCTATTGACTTAGGTGTAAGCTTGTTAGAAGCGGTGTGTACATAAATGTACCAGGTTTAACTGTCAGCTATGTGAAATTATGTTTGTTCACCTTCGTATAGCACAACTCTCTAAAGCTTACCAACTTTACCAGTCGTTGGTATACTCCGGAAGGAAAAGGTACTGCTGTACTACAGGTACCTAGTCAGACATTATCGTCTGCCCATCTTGCCGCTGGACCATTCCAGCGGCAAGATGGGCAGACGATATATCTAACATCACAGGGTGAACCTCACTGACATTGGCACAGGGCAGTGTGGAACAAAAGTTCGGAGGCCTATATCCCGAAGTCGGGTTACGGATGGTGATGATGATAATGATCATGGTCATTTCTATTTGTAGATTAATTGAAAGAAGTTGTTAGTAAATGAGTCATGGCCTTAAATTAACTGGTTTTTTTTTGCGTTTTGCTAGTTATTTTCTTTGTTTGTAGAGTCGTTAGCAAGTCAGGCATCATTATTGAGTGAAAAAAACGGAACTGTTTGCAGCAAATTCTGGTGTTATTTGCGAAAGTACCTTCTTCCGGTTCACGCAAAGTTTATTTATCGCTTGAATCTCTGTACGGTTTAAGTACTCTGTATAGTACACACATTCACCTCTACCTGTTAAATGCATACTCGCATATTACGTGGAACTTCTTTTAATGAACCCTTTCATAGATCAGTAAGCTATTAAAATAATTCACATTATTGTTGTTCAGGGAGCAATTTGGCAAAGTGCAGCATATAAATCATATTTCCCAATTCGCACCCGATGCATTTTATTCGCACCCATATTTTGACAGCATTACAGGGAGCAAGCATATTTGAATCCCGTTATTTACGCTCGCAACACATTATATTGTGCAATTGCACAGCATTTGCCGGATTGCTCCGTATTTTACAAAATTGCATAATGTGTCGCAACTTTGTGAAATTTTGTTGCAATAACCTGTGACAGTTTACGGCGAAATTCACTCATAGGTATTTGGGCTTCCGAAATCTACCAAAACAATCATTTTCTACTAACGTGACTCATATTTTAAAGACATTTTTTTACCTTACTTATCTTGCATTGCGTGGAAAAACCTAAACATCAATTTGATAACTTTTCCAATTGCCAATAAAGATAACTGGAAATTTTCAAGTCACGTTCACATAAAAATTTGCTATCGCAAAACGTAAAGGCAATTTTTATTGAGCAATTTAGTAAAACTACTTAAACCTTATCATCAAAACAAAGGATTCTCTCAAACAATCCATAGACATTATAATTACAAAATACATAGCAATTCATGGTCTATCTACAAGCACTAAGGTTGATATTAGCGTAGTAGTTGTATCTGATGTATTTGACCCCGTGAGTCATACATACTCATGCCGCGAGCACCCATATAAAAGGCAACCGACCGGTTTAGCGTCGCAGATACCGACCAGTCGCGTAACTAGAACGTTGTTGTTTACATTCTATTAAAAAACAAATACTACAACAAAATGAGAGGCCACCACTGTGAAAAGGATGCTGGTACAAAAGTGGCAGCGTTCACCAACTACCTGCAAAGCAACGAGAACCAAGAAACGTCTAACTTGACTACAGAAAATGTAGAGCTGCTAACCAAGTTTGCAACATTTCTGCAGGAGCAAAAACGTGAGAAACTCATGCACGAGCACGGACATGGAAAGTTCGCAAAACATGGCCCTCATGGCATGTTTGGACACCATTTTGGAAGACATGGTCCATATGGTAGACATGGGCACGGACCCCATGGTCCCCATGGTATGTTTGGACACCATTTCGGAAGACATGGTCCCTTTGGGAAACATGGTCACGGGCATCATGGCCACCACGGTCATCACGGTCACCATGGCCACCATGGACATCATGGCAAGCACGGTTTTGAATTCGAAAAGCATTTCGAAAAGCACGGAAAACACGGGAAAATGGACAAGCATTTCTGGAAGTACATCGCCTTTTACAACATAGCCAACCCTGACCAGCCTATTGTGATTGAGGATGATGACTGTATTGCAAGTGGGCGCAACCCATCGCCGCCTCCGCAGGACAATACAACGCCTGCTAACGTTGTGGAAGTGCCATCTACATCGAAGTGGGTTTGTAAGCGTAGAGGCCGTCATTGTGGCAAGGATTGGGTCATTGTTCCAAGACCAGCTGAGGCTCAGGCCCCAGAGCAAAGTACTGTACAGCCAGAAGCCGAACCCAGAACTGATGTACAGGAAAACCTAGCTGAGATGGTGGAAAATATCAATATTGAGAACACACCTGAAAAGGAATAAAATGAAATCAATACATCGGACTCATGGCAAAAGTACGGTCACTTGGAAAAGGTACTTAAGTTGAAAGGTCATGGAAATTAACCTTCAAGCCACCTTGTCTGATGTAGGTATTAAATTTTTCAAGTTTGTTCAAGTTTTTTTAAACTTTTAATAACTTTTATGGAGATCCATTAATAGCACACTTTCTTTGGTGTTGTTTTCCGAATTGGGGTTTTGGGATGATTTTATCATTTTATTCAGCACTTTATCTTATTCACTGTATATAATTTGTGTTTATTTTTTATTTTTTAGTGGTTTATTGATAATGATAACAATAATAATGTGCATAGATAAAACAATATGCACAGAATCAGCCAACAATGGGACAAGGACAGCTGATAATGAAAATGAAACGTAAAATGGCATATTAAGATAACGATAATTATCAGAAGTGTTATGATCAACAATAACACAGAGGTAAATCAGGTATAGTCACGTATATTTTGATGTCTAATAAACGATTAAAATTATAATCATGTTTTTTATTTATTAATCCTTTAGACATAATATTTTAGTTCCCCTATCTTATGGGTGTAGGTAGATATCTAGCGCAAGTCACTTTGGTTACCACGAAGGATTGTGATATTTGCAGTCTGCTTTGGGTCACCTTGCGTTAGCTATATACACAAAAGGCCGAAGCCTACCAAAACACTTTAGTGTAGGCTAGTATTATATATGTATTATAATATCTGTGGTGTAGGTAAGAAATGTTTATCACACAGATTGCAGGCAAATGGCTTCTCGCCAGTGTGAGTTCTCATATGATCAACTAAAGTATTTTTTTGACGTGGGTTATGAGAGTGAGGGAAGAGAGAGTGCACCTGTGTTTGAGCACACACTTGTGCACGATAATATGTCCTGCGTATCTGGCTAGTCTCCTCTAAAAGTTTTATTTTATATAGTGTAGGCAGAGATGTGAAGTTGCTCTTTTTGGCCACGACGGTGAGCAAAAAGAGCAGGCTGAGGTCGGGCAGGCGTTCGGTTGGGGTGACGCGTCTACTAGATCTGAATCGGAGCGTGCGCAGCGTATGCGGCGTCGAAAATTACCATATGCCAATAGGGCAGCACTTGAGGCATCTACTGCTTTCGGGTTTTGCATCGGCAATATAGGTATTTTCAAAGCGCTCGAGTTTGCCGATGGCGTCATCTGAAACAATATCTTCGTCATGACGAGGATATGGTTGCGGATGACGTCATTGACAGAAATACCGTCCTCTGGCATCGATATGCCGATCCAGTGCACTGAGTACGAGTGTACCATAGAAATCAAGACAAAGTAAGTAACAAGTCCTAACGGTCTGTACGCGCGTATACCAATCCAGTGGACGTTAAGCCATTGGTCCTGACCTCTCCCCGGTCGTGTAGGTCTATCGTTCGATTATGATTGTGAGGAAATTAATTTAATTAATTAATTAATTGATAAGCACCAGTGTGAGTTCTAATATGAGCTACCAAATAATAAGAAGTTTTCTAATAATAATTAATAAGAAGTTTTCTCAATTCTGTTATATGTACCTTTACTATACTATAGTCAAATATATTATGTAGAGGATTTTTGTTGCACTAAGCTTTTATCTATCTATTTCTTTGAGTAATGTATTTTGATAGGACCATATTGCGTAACTACCATATTTTGAAAGACCTGTAAGGGCTGTTTAAACGTAAGATAATATTTGTAAAGATATTATATTATAACTGTTGGTCTTTAAATAAAATAAATAAATAAAATATTTTTGTGTAGGTACGAAATTTTTATCACACAGATTGCAGGCAAATGACTTCTCGCCAGTGTGAGTTCTCATATGATCAACTAAAGTATTTTTTTGACCGTGGGATTATGAGAGTGAGGGAAGAGAGAGTGCACCTGTGTTTGAGCATACACTTGTGTACGTAATATGTCCTGCGTATCTGGCTAGTCTCCGATGAGACTGGCCGCCGTGGCCGAAACTCTCACCACACCTAACATATTAATTTTGTGAAACACTTTTTTGCCTGCTAGTAATTTTTGATTAAAAACTTCTTCGAATGAAATTAACTAATTGGGGGCGCCAGCCACAGGTGCGTCGACCACTGGGAGCCTAATCCACGAACTCGAAATTTGGCTAAGAGGCCATTATTATTATATTAATTCAGTGGACGCGTAACTTTATACTAATACTTAATTACTAATGATAAGTGTACGCACCTAATGATAGGCGGTAAAACTATCGCATCTAACAGCTAGTGAATTAGATGCATTTGTGCGTTTATCACGTATTCTGTTTTCACCACTCATGGCTATTCTGAACACAAAGAAAAAACAATTTGTTTCTTATAGCTCTTTTTATAAATCTTATCAAGTAACAATGACGCTGTGAGATAATCCGATGATCAATAGCTGTGTAATAAATAAATAAACAAATAATGCTGGACAATTCACACAGCATTATCTAGCCCCAAGGTAAGCAGAGCTTGTGTTATGGGTACTAGATAACTGATATACTTAATACAATACACTAAATAGATAGATATACTTCCCCCCCGCCGGGTCCGTCACTTCCCCCCCGCCGGGTCCGTCATAGTCAGACGTGTTGTATTTTGCTCCGTCAATTTTAATTTCGTACGCTGGTTTAAGTTAAGGAATAGCACAACAAAAGTGATCAACGTCTGCAGAGCGGCTCTTCACATGGATTAACACATTCAGTTCGGAATAAAAACGATATTTATGGTGCAAAAAAGGTGCAAAACTAGAAGATAACCGAAACTAATCTGTGAGTAAACATATTTTATTTACCCACATCACAAAAAAAAATACTACCTCTTCGTAAGAGCAAACACAAAGTCAGCTCACGTCTGGAAGAATCACTTAGCGCCTGAAATTTTTGGAATAGCAAGACTCTTTGCTCTACCGGCCTTCACTATTAGAAATTTTAGAGGACAAATTTCTATAGAATGTTTCCTCTTAAGCGGACTCCACCTCAGACTCCCGATGCCTCGAGCGCCGCTGAAACCTCGGTGAAAAATTCAGTTACGTCGGATACTCCGCTTTACTCCATTTTCTCACAAAATAAACTTGCTTCGGAGTTTCAGGAGGACTCGGCTTCGAAACGCATGAAACGTAAAGTCGACAGTACTGAAAGAATCGACAAATGCACTATAATTTCAGAAATGCGTACGCTTTTCAGTCAATTCACGGAAGAGCAGGACAAAAAACTCTCGTCTCTGCAAACGTCTATAGAAAAGTCAGTTCAGGTCTCGATTGCAGCGCTGAGCTCAGAACTCTCTGAACTCACTAAATCCTTCGAGTACCTCTCAGCGCGGCAAGAGGAAACTGTTGCTAACTTAAAAATAATAGAGAAAGACCGTGAGCAAGATCAGGAGTACATCCGCTCGCTCGAGCGCGCAGTCGAACTCCTTGAGCGCAAAGCACGTAGCTCCTGTCTCGAAATTAGAAATATGCCTAAAGCTGAGGGAGTCACTGGCCTAACAGAGTCGAAGGCTGAGCTACGAGATCTTATCATCAACTTGGGAACGACTCTTAACACGAAGATTGGTGAGGTAGAGATTAAGGATATTTATAGACAGCACAGCAACAGAGATATTATTAAACCGATCATCGTCGAGTTCACTACGGTGCTGAGAAAAGAAATAGTTCTAAGCTCGGTAAAACGATTTAATAAGGATAGAAAGGGCAGCGACAAGCTCTCCACAGGTCATATAAAAGGCTTCGTATAAAAGGCCCCTCTCAACCTGTTTACGTCTCAGAATGTCTGACTTTCAGAACTAAACAGCTTTTCCGCTTAGCGCGTGAATTCAAAAACTCACATAACTACCACCACTGTTGGACCGCGAATGGCGTTGTGTACTTACGCAAGAAGGATGGCGCGCCTCATATCCGCATCAACTATGAATCGGATCTAAGTAAGCTGGAGCCAGAAAGTCCTAAATGACTAGTGACGACTGAAGCCTTAATTTATAATGCATGCTTTAATTTTTTTAATTGTTTGTTTAACTTTTTTAATTTTTGCAACTCTATGCGTACTTTGTATCCTTACATAGGCACTTACAGCGTCATAAATAACAATCATCTTGGAATCTTACGTTACAGTTACGATATCATTGGTTTAACAGGTTTTCAAACATGCAAAAATAATTATTGCTTTCAACGATACTCAAGCAGTTGCTTTGTGTGTATTATTATTGGGATAATACGTGAACAAAGTGTGAACCCTATTTTTATCGCTGCTCATGCTCACTGGTATTATTTCTGCAGTTGTGCACCAATTTATGGTCCGTTACTCTATAAATACTTATTATGATGGATACAATTCTAGATATCGAGCGCCAATTAGATGATTTGAGCGTGTCTAATGCTTTTACGTGTACCCCTGAAACCTGCTCCACTATATTGAATGATCCCAAGTCAAATTGCCTTAACGTCATTGCCCAAAACATTAGAAGTATAAATCGCAATTTGGATGGATTTTACACCTTACTCAATAGAATATCAGTGGAGCAGGATATAATCATTCTGACTGAGTCATGGCTTTCCGGAGGTTACCTTACCCCGAGTTTAAATGGTTATATTACTACAGTCTCTACTAGGTTGCATAATCAAAACGACGGACTTGTAATACTAGCAAGATCAGACTTCCATTGTAATATTTATGAACCTAAATTTTCGGACGCGAATTGTATAATTATTACTTATAAAAAAGACATTGCCGTTATTGCCATTTACAGACCTCCCTCTTTCGTAAATATTGATAAATTTACACACTCTTTAGATGATACGCTTAAGTCTCTGTCCAATTATAAGACGGTGGCGATAGTAGGCGATATAAATATAGACATAAAACCGGACTCGAAAGACAGACACGCGGCTGAATATTTGAATCTCACTGCTTCGTATGGCCTTCTTCCAGCACACATCTTTAACACTCGATCCTTCAGCTGTCTTGATCACGTGATGCTCAGAACTAAACTTCAATCCAAAACTATTATCGTTGAAAATAGCCTCACTGATCATTACACTGTAATATTATCTCTAGATTTTAAAAATAATAACTTAAGATGCCCTCAATTAGGAACAACTAGGATAAATTATGAAAAAATTCACAGCGATATTGACCAGGCGAACTTTCAGTGTGTACTGGACTGCACAGACTGCGATAACGCTGCTGAAATCCTCACCAATATGCTCTCAGATATTGTGAAGTCTTGTACAACAGTAGTACACTGGCCTAAGCGCAAGACTCCCACTAAGCCGTGGATAACGCCTGGCTTAATCAGATGCATGAAAAATAGAGACCACCTGCATAGTCGCTTGAGAAAGTCCCCTGAAAATGTGACCTTAAAATTAACATACACGAGATATCGTAACTTTTTAAATCGCATTCTACGCAAGGCTCGGTTAACGTTTGAACGCGCACAAATTCAACAAGCTAATACGATAAAAAAGATGTGGCAGGCAATCAACAGCGTTACTAACTTGAAACCTAAGAGATCACATCCTACAGAACTCCTCACTGTTGCTTCCTGTCCCCTAGATGCCGTAAATCATGCAAACGACTATTTTGCCAGAGTAGGTGAGGATATAGCTAATAGTATTAAGACTACTTCTCCCATTCCCGCGACTGACTCTCCATCTTACAACTCTACCTCGAGTGTTTCTCAGTGCAATTCCTTTGTGTTGCTCGAAACAGATCTCACTGAGGTTGTAGCGATCATAAACTCGCTCAAAAATACAGCTACCGCGGGGTATGATGGTATATCTTTTCGCATGCTAAAATAAAATAAGTTTATCCTGGCGGGCTTATTAACTCACATATGTAACCTAGCTATTAAACAAGGCTGCTTTCCAAAAGCTTTTAAAAAGGCCACTATTCTACCTGTTCACAAGACTGGCTCCAAAAGTGACGTACACAACTATAGGCCCATCTCCATACTCCCTACTTTTTCAAAAATCTTAGAACGTGTTATCAATAAGCGGCTGGTTAATTATCTAGAGCACCACAGCCTTATCTCAGTTAATCAATACGGTTTTCGCCGAAACATATCAACTGCTGATGCTCCGGTCTTTGACCTTACTGACTCTATTGCCCGTGGTCTTGATTCTGGACACAAGTGCTTGGCGATCTTTTTAGATTTAGCCAAGGCTTTTGACTCTGTGTCTATTCCCCACCTACTTCAGAGACTTGAAAGGCTGGGCATTCGTGGTTTTCCATTGCATCTCTTCAAAGACTATCTCACAAACAGAGTTCAATGTGTTAGGATCACTAGTACTTCCAGCTCGTATATACCAGTCAAATTCGGTGTGCCCCAGGGCAGTATTCTTGGTCCAACTCTCTTCCTTACCTATTTAAACGATCTATGTAATCTGGAATTACCACTTGGCAAGATCTTTACATATGCAGATGATACAGCGCTTGTTTTCAAGGGAGATAGCTGGAACACTGTTTTCTATAATGCCCAAATTGGATTTAATATTGTAACTAATTGGCTATCCAGTAATTTGCTCAAGTTAAATGTATCTAAAACCAAACTTATGACATTTTCTCTCATTAACAAATTTCAACCGCCCCCTAGCTTTCATATTGCTGCCCACACGTTCTCTACTTCACCCCAATTATGTGCTCAAAACTCCTGTACGTGTCTTAAGCTGCAAAGAACATCACATATCCGTTATCTAGGTGTGACACTTGATTCCCGATTATCTTTTGATCAACATATTTCGACGCTTGTAGGTAGAGTAAGAAAACTCATTGCTATTTTCAAGAACATACGCCATGTCACTGACAAGGACACTATTCGCACTATTTATTTTTCCCTTTGTCAAAATTTACTTACATACTGCATAGAGTCTTGGGGTGGAGCCCCTAAAACCCTACTGCTCCCATTGGAAAGGGCACAGCGCGCTGTGCTTAAGGTCAGTTATTTCTTGCCCTATAGATTCCCTACTACTGCACTTTACAAAGATACTAACGTCTTAACAGTGCGTCAATTATTTATATTGAGACTTATAATAAGACAGCACAAACTTTGTCCAGCGGCACGAGGAAGACGGCGTGCTTATAGAGTGTTTGATGGAATGCAGTCTTCCACTGCTTTCATTCAGCATTTTCCCTGTTTTCTGGGTAGCTATTTGTATAATAAGCTCTCTAAAGCGGAATGTTTACGTGATCTTAACTATTTCCAGCTGAAAGGATATATGTCCAATATTCTTAAAAACCTTTCGTATGACTGTACCGAGGACTTGCTGATTGTTATGAAGTGACAAAGTATACTTCCCTTCTCTATCGTAATAAATTCTCGCATAATCCTTAGCTGTTATTATGACTATTATTATAAGTAACTTGTAAGCTTTGCCTTAATAGTGTAAGTTGATTATTTTTAATTTGTTTAATTAATCAATTGTTTTTACAGTTCAACATAGAGTCAATTTAATTTAATTTTATTTTATTTATGTTAATTTTATATAGGTTATCAATACAATTTCGAATCAATTTATAATTTTTTAAATAAGTTATTTACACAACAATCTGGAATCATTTTAGTAATTTTACACATTATTATTATTATTTCTTAATTGTTTCAGTTTATTTATGGTAATCAACCAAGCTGATTTTTTTGTAAATCCTTTAAAAATGTGTATAACAAGATTAGAATCATGACCGCCCTTACTTAATTTCATTATTTTACATGTTAAATTTATTAATGTATGACGTCATCTTCTCGAACTATTTTTGTAACATAATAGGGGGAGCGCAGCTGCCTATATTACAGACTTCTCAGTCTAGTTTAGGCAACTGAGGCTACATAATAGTTTGAACAAGAATTTTATTATGTAGTAAACCTATTTCATTATGTCTGACAAATTAATTATGTAATGTTTTTGTAATGATTCTCTTTGCAATAAATTTATTATTATTATTATTATTATAGATAATTTTTTATTATACATAGAAAACATCCAGAACGCCCTGGACAAATGTCTGCAGATCGTACAAACATTTGTCCCGAGGCGGGAATCGAACCCGCAACCTCCTGCGTCGCAGGCAGACCTGTAATGTATGAATACTTCGGTCAAAAACGTAAATCCAAATGTACTTACCCATCCTATTTATATTTTAGAAGATATCCGTAATAAAATTTAGGTACCAAACTAAATATTAGATACCTGCCTGTTGAATTAAGTCCCTAAAAGTCTACAAGTTTCTCCTAATACTTCTTTACCGAGATGACCGGGAAAGAAGGAATAGAGAGTGCACCTGTGTTTGCGCACACACTTGTGCACCATCGTATGTCCTGTGCATCTGGCTAGTCTCCGATGAGACTGGCTGCCGTGGTGGAAATTCGGCTAGGAGGACATTATAATACTTTTTTAGCATGCCGCGGATGATTAAATGCCGCGGATGATTAAATGTTCCCGTGGTTCGCCGAAAATGGCGAGAGAGGGACACCGGAGAGGTTTTAGTGGGTATTACGTCCTTTTCAGGGCGTCGAGTCCCACATAATTCTGGTCCCCCAGACCAGTTTATTCGTGAATGAATTTCCTCGACGAGACAAAAAAAAAGCCGCCATGAAATACACGCTACTCACATTGCTCTTTCATTTGTCACAGGCGGAACTCGTGGCTGTGGAGGGGAAAGAGATAGAGACACACTACGTTCTCGCTCGCGAGAGGATCCGCAAGTGGAACTCCACGTCAAAATGCTACCTGCTGGTGGAGAACTTGCCAACACCGCTGCAGGTATTGTTACACAATCTACAAAGTGCAAATTTACCTTTACTTTTTTTGCTCACAAGTCTTCAAACCACTGTTGCTTCAGGGAACTTAAAAGGCTCTTAGTACTTTTGTGGAGTGTTATTGGATTTTCAGTATTTCAAAACATAATGTAAGACTAACCTGAGACAGGAACTAACTCTTTCTATCTATTTTGTAATAGTAGTATGTATTTCTTTGTAAATTTGCTATAAGGAGATGTACTTTGCCCTACAGATGTTTACCTACCCTAGTTCCGTATACTGAGGGTTAATCTAACCATCAAGATAAATTATCAAAATCAAAATCAAAAACTCTTTATTTCCATAAATACAATAAATGTTGGTACACTTAGAAAAGGTCAAATTATAAAAATAAACACTGACACGGAAATACTTTCGATTTCTGTCGCTTCCTAGGTAGACTAAAGTAAAGAAGCGACGAAGAAACCTTTAGCCTTTATTTGTTATTTTTCGAGTTGGAGCAAAATCCGTCCCAAGCTTTTTTATCCTATAGACAATCTGATATTTTATAGTAAGCCTTTTTGCACAGCAAGATTTTGACAATTTGTTTGAATTTATTTACTGATAATTTTTGCAACTCTTTAGGAGTTTTGTTGTAGAAGCGTATACATTGCCCTTTCATAGGCTTCCTCTTTATTCTGCGGGGGCTATGTAGGGCAAAAATAAAATTAAAGTGTTATAATAAAACAAACCATCCCCAGGCCGGAGGTATAGCAAGTGCCAGCGTGTGGTCTTCCTGCGGTTGCCGTCAGCGGC
Source organism: Eupithecia subfuscata (assembly GCA_963564075.1). Taxonomy (NCBI): domain Eukaryota; kingdom Metazoa; phylum Arthropoda; class Insecta; order Lepidoptera; family Geometridae; genus Eupithecia; species Eupithecia subfuscata. The sequence continues at coordinate 5,608,518 of OY751105.1, forward strand.
TGCTTGCTGCCGTCACCAGCAGTGGCAGGGCGGTTCACTGGGCGGCCGTGCCAGCCCCGCCCGCCAACGACTCTGACCTCTGCCGGTTTAATTACACGTAAGTTTATATCACACTTCATATTATGTAGTCGAGGGATAAATGGTAGGAGTGAGGTCTTTTTTATTCTTCTTTATTTAGGGGGACTTTGAGTCATTGATGATTATGTCGCTCTTTAGTAAACTACGACCTCTGTGGCGCAGCGGGCGAAGGTCCGCCTGCGACGCAGGAGGTTGCGGGTTCGATTCCCGCCTCGGGACAAATGTTTGTACGATCTGCAGATATTTGTTCAGGGGTTCTGGATGTTTTTCTATGTATAATAAAAAATATCTATCTATGTAGTGTATTGTATTATGTATATCAGTTATCTAGTACCCATAACACAAGCTCTGCTTAGCTTGGGGCTAGATAATGCTGTGTGAATTGTCTAAAAAAAAAAAAAAAAAAAACAGGCCGCTCGGACTCATCCCAACGGGATCATTCGACCTAAGCATATAATTATGTTATGTCAGTCCCGTATTTTAACAAACTAACTACCTACTTAAACTTAATTATATCTAAAACTAACTCAAATAATGTTATTGAGGTCTTGAGACTGACCACCTGCTTTGGTGAAACAATATCGTCGAAGTGGCCGATAAATTTAGGATTTTTTAAAAATCATATTTATACTTTGCAAAGTATGTCAGTCCTATCATAACTTATTATTTAACTAACAAACAAAAGAAAACAAACAAGAAATTGAGAATGAAGCTCGCACATGGCTGATTAATCTGGTGTTTTACAGAACACGATGATGTAGGTAGTTCATATCACCATAAAGCGTCATATGATTTATAATAATAATGCTGGATAATTCACACAGCATTATCTAGCCCCGAGCTACGCAGAGCTTGTGTAATGGGTACTAGATAACTGATATACTTAATACAATACACTACATAGACAGATATTTTTTTATTATACATAGAAAAACATCCAGAACACCCTGAACTAATATCTGCAGATCGTACAAACATATGTCCCGAGGCGGGAATTGAACCCGCAGCCTCCTGCGTCGCAGGCGGACCTTCGCCCGCTGCGCCACAGAGGTTGTCAAAGGGGATTTGCTAATTATTAGGTACTTATCTGTTTGAAATAACAATTTCAGTTAAGGTATTGTCCGAAAGATTTATTCTGCACTTATGCAATAATAAATAATTAAAGAAGTTTAAACAGAATTCAAGACAAAACTAAACAAAATAATCACAAGGCTTGCCGTTGCTTCATACGATTACAAAAACTCAGTCCTAGCGTACGACTCTCCAATAAATAAATAAATAATGCTGGACATCCACCCAACATCATCTAGCCCCAAGCTAAGCAGAGCTTGTGTTATGGGTACTAGATGACTGATATACATAATATAATACATTACATAGATAGATTCTATTATACATAGAAACGACCAGATCACCCGAAACAAATATTTGTAGATCTTACAAACATTTGTCCCAAGGTGAGAATCAGCAAATTAGCTTTGTGTGATAAAATACTCCCTAGCTTCATAACATAATACCCTAGCAAATGTGTGGTCAACTAATGAACAAAAGACGTAAACATAAAGCAATAAGCAGGTCTGCAACGAACGGCCCATTATCCGCACTCCGCAAGAAATGGGGGACAACGCAGTTATGACCATGGTTAATGATCCCCTATCGCTCCCCTTTTTCCTAATTGCAGACACGTACAATCACCCTTAATTTCCTTGGACAATACTCTAAAAAAGGGTAGTAAAGATATCGTAATTAAGGATCTCGAAAACGTAGGCAATAAAAAAATTACTAGCGTTGTTAGTTAAATAAAATGTTAGGTTTTGTGTTGAAAGTCTGTCAATTTCAAATTAGTTACAGAACATAGGGAAGCGAAATAAAACGGAATACTTATAGGACAGGGTAGCGGACTGGTCGACCCCTTCTGCCCCAGGGGTCGTAAATATAACCATGGTAGACTATAAATACCTACTGCTACTAAAAACCAACTTAATGTTTACCACTTAGCATAACAACATTGAATTCATTTACCTAAAATTACTAATTATAAAACTTTGTTTCAATATGACCTAGCAATAAAGTATAAGACCGGCATAATGCCGGTCTGTATATAAACCAAGTGTTCGGTGAATTATAAAAAGCCAAAAATAATAATTCTTTTTAGGTTAACTTCATGTCCGCCTTTTGACGGATGAGTCTCTTGGGTTGCAGACGCAAGCATCCACCATGCTACAGTTTCATTAATTTTATGGAGTGTTTTTAAATTAAAATAGGTATACAACACAGAATACATACACAAGATACCGTATTGTTAGCCCTTCATTTTATTAGCAACTTAAAGTCTGACGTAAACTTAGGTCCTGGTGTTCTGGGTATTTTCTATGTACTATAATAAATATAATGTAGCGTATTCTGTATTAATTATTTGTGTATTAAGAATTCCATAAAGTGTTCATTTATTCATTCGTAACACAAACTCTGCTCAGCTTTGAGCTACATGATGCTGTCTGCATTGTCCAGTGTTATTTATTTATGGTATATTTATGGTATATATGTATATGGTATAGTATATTAAGTTGTGGCTATCTATCTATCGTAAGAATCCTCGCACCCTATTTGCAGCGAGTGTGACCAGATTATGTGTTTTCTTTCGATTCTTTCAGCTCCTTCGATTGTTTCGGATATACAGGGTGGAATTTTATGATGCCTCCTGAAGGGAAAGTACTATTAATACTGTGGATAGAAAATTGTACTTAAATAAAACATTCCTTTATTTTTGAAAAGAAAAAGACTGTAACCCTAATTTTTTGAGTTACATTGTATGGTCTGACGAAACGAACTTCAGCAATAACGGCATGTATAATCCCCGCAATAACCACTATTCTACTACAGTATTAAGAGTACTTTCCCTTCAGGTGGCATTACAAAATTCCAATCTGTTTATGTATACTTACATACGTTTGGTAAAATTGTACGAAACCCGGTATATCACGGATCTGTCAGGATATACCAGCTCTATTGCTGTACGGTTGCATCCCAGCAATCAATGTCACGCGGCATCGGCTCGCGTCGGTTCCCGCAGTAATTTGTGAACCTGTCCGCACTTCACCGAACCTGCATATTGAAAATGTGCAGAGCTTTTAAATATTTTGTACGGCAAATGATGGAAGAATGAAGTTTTGTAAAAACGTTACGTAAAATTTTTTGATAACCCATTTACTGCCCGCCTCAGTAGCGCTTGCTGCAGCTGCTACTATAACACCAACATAATTTGAATGACATTTAAATGTTCATGCACATTGTACGTTATAGGCACTCCATGTATTAAGCTTCACATCCAGAGATTATGAGCTAATTATGAAAAAAATATTATAAACCATCATCCCTCTAAAAGGCGTTATTGATCGTGGTTTGAGGGATGATGCAAACTTGTAGTCTTTAGATAGTCTGTAGTAGTAAACTGATGCATTGTCACGTCACTTCTTTTCGACAACATACTGAAACCACATCTTTTCTACCAGAATTTTAGCAATAGTAGTAGTAATATTAATTGGTATTTGCCTCAAAAACTCCGCTCAAAATCAACACTCATTCTCATACCATAAAATATTTAAAAAACATCCAATTCAAAAGCACAAATTCAGTACTTCTCGATTTCATTTTCACAACTGCATTTCGGTACCGTTATTGTATCGTTGTAATTGGACACCGACGCGCTGTAGCGTCGAGTTCCGATGCCATTTATGACCCTGTCGATACGCGAAACCAAGCTATTGAAATAAATGCCCGAGCGCTTTTACATCCTAGAGTTTCATTTTGTAGTCAATTTAAATGTTGTCCCTGTGTAAACTGTAAACTGAAAAATGTTTCCGAGAAATAGACCGCTGTGAACAAATTCTCTGATGTCGTCTAAAAAGCTGATGGAGTTTTTACCTCCAATATCGAAAACATCAGTCACAAAAATTCCCGTACATTACCATTTTCGGCCAAACAACTCTCAATTTAATTTGACTTGCAAAGCCGTACAGTACAATAAATTGGCATAAAACACACATTATGCCCAAAAATGCCGTATGCTGCTTTAATAAAACCAGCATAACTCACAAGATGCGGGGGGTAGACAGCTCCCGGGGGGCGATTCATCACGGCTGTCAGGTCAGGCTGGATTATTGTAGCTTTTTATCAGATCAGAGTTGGGAAGTCAGCCTTTTTACTTACTACTTTTTAGTCTGACGTTTTCAGTATCGGGCCTCTTCGTAAGCTGATAATAAAAAGTGGCATGCCCTTGTGTCGACCGCGGTAGATTGGTTCATTTTAGGCTCAGGCTATGCATACATAATTTTTAAGAGTGTTTGAACGTGTTGATTTCAACTCCGACCGTCAGTTTGAAACTGAAAATCAAAGGCCAAAAAGATAAAGATCACGAAAAACATCCGACGAACTATTTCGCAAAACATCCGACAAGGTGATAAATCGAATATTAATTATAGCAGTATTGTATCGAAATCGCTACCTTCTGAGAAGGATTGTGCGGCAACATGAAATGTTTGGCAGGCTTCATCTCGATTCCTTTTGTTTCACATCGAAAATTATATTATTACTGGTGAAGTTAATGCCGACATTTATTTTACAGTTATTTGGGTCAAAAGTATATTACGCAAGCTGGGTTCGAAATTGCTCTTACTATTTACGGTTAATTGAATATTGATTTTCATTAGTATCATTAGTAACCTTGATGGTAATTGGTTTGTAAATGGTGTCGATGATAATTCATTTTTGACTTGTGGTTATTATTATACTAGACGATCGCCTCGAGGTTTCACCCACGTAGTTCTCGTTCCCGTAGGAATTCCGGGATAAAATATAGCCTATGCCACTCCCTGAAAAGTAAGCTTTCTAACGGTGAAAGAATTTTTCAAATCGGTCCAGTAGTTTCGGAACCTATAGCCCTTTCCTCTTTATAATCTTTATATATATAATTCTTCTGTGAGTGTGTATGTCACTGAACTTCTCTCAAACGACTGGACCGATTTTGATGAAATTTTTTGTGTGTGTTCAAGGGGATCTGGGAATGGTTTAGATTCACAATTTTGTCCGCTGGACAATGTTTTTTTAATTAATTTTTAATATTCTATAGAATAGCAATCTCCTTTAAACGTTTCCATAGAAACAACGCGTGCGAAGCCGCGGGCATAAACTTCTTTCTTTGTTGTGTTTGTTATTGTCAGGAGAAGGTTCTTATGAAAGAAAAAATTAAGAAAGTTGGAAACATAAATTTCCACGGGGGCGAAGCCGCGGGGCGCAGCTAGTATTAGTATAGATTTTCAGTTTGCAGACTGTATAATCCCTGGTTCAGCTAGTTTTCAACGAATGTATTTTATTCAAGTACCACAGGTAAAGTAACAAAATAATATCTATACTAGAGGGTATAGTATTATAATATCTGTGCTAAAGGTAAGAGATAAAAGAAGGAAAATATACACCCTATTTATTTGTCCAAACAAGCAAAATACAAGCACCTTAGCAAGCACTAAAACTATTCCAACTTCAAAACTATTCCAAAGCATGGCTCGCCCGCGACAGACCACAACTTCAAAGCAAAACAATCCAGCCAAGACAGGACATTATTCAATGTTCGTTGAAGCCATCACCAAACTTACCCTATTACCAAAAGGGGAGGGGACTTTAACTTAAATTAATTTTAAACTCGATACAATGCGCCGTCTATTGGTTTTCTCAGGTAATAACAGTTTTATTGGCTCTTTGACTAAGCTTAGATTAAATGAGTTGTGGTCTAGTGAACAATCTAAAGAATTTTTCAGAGTTGAAAATTTTGTTTACTGTCAAAACTTTGTTTCAAATTTGACTGATCGCTTGAGAAGAGCAGCGCATAAGATTTGATCTACGGAACTTGGACAACTCGGAGTCCTATGGATATGATGATTTGATAGCATCCGGGAGTTGATCGTTTGAATTTTGCATTCTAAAAAGAGAGTTCGATTTGATTTCTAAACAAAACACCGTTTTTGCAGCATTGATTTTTGGCCATGTATCAAATTAACGTCACTGAGGAATACAACGACATCTAAACCAGATACCTAAAGTTATGGTACAGCAACAAATAGCATTGTATGAAATACTACGGCTTCCCTCGATTTGTTTTATGGAAACGTTTAAAGGTTATTTCTATCCCAAGGGAACTGCTTAGTGGGATAAAAAGTAGCCGATGTTTGATTCCAGGCTTAGAGCTACATCTTTACAAAATTCATTTTCAGATCGGTTCAGTCGTATTGGTGTGAAGAGGTAACAAACATCCATCCATCCATATATCTAAGCATCCAAACTTTCGCATTTAGAATACTAGTGTGATGCTCTACCTACATTAAGTAGAGCAAACTCGTAGGTACCGAAAGAGTATGTTGTGATGATAATGTACATGTTACAAAAACTTTATTTCTAAATGTAATTAAGATCGTTTTTCTTTTGCCCAGGTTCCCCGTATCAGCAGACATGGCTCCAGTCAGCTCATTGCTGGTCTACTACGTCACGGAGGCTGGTGAACCAGTCAGCGATGTAGCTAACTTCCACGTGAAACTGCTGCATAAAGAGGTAAGTTTTAACATTGGATTCGTAACTTCGACATGCACAAGGATGTAACTTCGACATGCACTACACTAGTAACATCGACATGCACTAGAATACTTGCAAAGGGAATATGTGGCCTGAAAGTAACTATGAGTGAGGAACTGAAATGATGATGCAAATTTTCTGTATAGAACTACATAAATGTCTGTAATGAACTTAGTATCGTTCTGAAGTTTTGGCGTGCGGAAATAAAACACATCCATCCAAAAATACATCTAATAAATAATAATAATAATAAATAAATAATGCTGGACAATTCACACAGCATTATCAAGCCCCAAGCTAAACTTGTATAGCTTTATTATATTTGAATTCATCAGTTCAAACTAAACTCGGAGCATAACAGCTCCAGCTGCTTTCGTCTTTAAAACTCTACACCGAATGTATTGTCGGTCCTGTATACTACGCCAAAAAAACAATAGTTATACATTACGCAGTTGTGTATTGTCTACATAGATGTCTACATATACTGTTGTATAACCCTTTATTGGGCGGTGTAATGAGTCAGATGGTGGAAAATTGGAACACTGTTTGCATAGCTTAATCAGTCTGCTGTTTATTTAAAACTTAACACAACAACAGATTAAAGGGAGTATTGGTTTTTGTCTATATTAACATGAAGGTCTATCCAGGACGTTTTTACGGATTCTTAAACGTCCACATTCACAATATATCGCGGTTCTTGCTTAATTCTACAGATTTTTTATTTTTCTTCTACTTATACAGACAAAAAGCTCACTCTGATACTTTCCCACCCAGAAATCCGAGTAAAACACCGTGACACCAATTTTTTATTCCACTGACTCTAAAAAACCTGAAAAACAAATAGCTTACTAAAATTCTTCTTTACTGTTATGACGTACTCTCCGTCCACATTTTCTAATTACTGAAATTAGCGTTGTAGAGGAGGGAAAGAAATTGATAGGCATCTCAGTTTTAATTAGCGCTAATAACCAGTCTTTAACAATTGATGGAGGTTGCCTATTATTGGGAGTTTTATGGAGGTTCTGGCAATTAGACCCTGCTTTAAACGAGAACAAACAGCCAATCGGAAAGATCTCATCAATGAGTTACAAGTGAAAAATGTCTGGGAAACGAAATACTCGTTGTCTAGTGCAATGAGCGCTCGCTTGGTTTCATTGAAGTAGTGTAGTGGAATAAGAAGTTTGAAAACGTTGTATCTATTGTATTTAAAAGTTGCAATTCTTTGTAAGTTATCGGCCAAGGGTAGTGATGCTGATACAAGGTGCTGGTGGTTTGAAGTATGCTTATTTCCAGGCTATTCATATCTTTCTATTGCAACTCGTTGACGGAAAAGCCAAATACAATGCCTCGCTTTTATCAGAGCGGGTAATGAAACCTACAATGAATCACCCTTCAATTAATGTTAAGACTTATGTACCTGATAACACCGAATACAATAATTGTGAAAGCTAGGAATGGATGGATGTTCGTTGCATCAAATCAAATCAAATCAAATCAATCAAATCAAAAACTCTTTATTTCCATAAATACAATAAATGTACACTTAGAAAAGGTCAAAATATAAAACTAAACACTGACACGGAAATAAAGTGATATTTTTTGATTTCTGTCGCTTCGGTATGTAGACTAAAGTAAAGAAGCGACGAAGAAACCTTTAGCCTGTTAGTTGTTATTTTTCGAGTTGGAGCAAAACCCGTCCCAAGCTTTTTTGTCCTCTAGATAATCTGATATTTTATAGCAAAACTACTTAATATTTAGACCTGAAACTTTCTATACATCCTAGTCCTAGAAACTGGGTCTGGGTGTGTAAGGTTTTTGTATATCAGTCATCAAGTAGGTACCCAAGTTCTTTATTCGTAACAATAATTAGGTTACATGCCAATTTTTTATCAATAATTCATTGTATTTTATGAGTTAAATACAATTTTTACAGAAATAAGATAAAATAATATAAGAAAAATATACAGCATAAAATTCAATTAATACTACACTTAAAATAAAATAAATTGTCAATTTAAAATTTAAAGTTAAGTGTAATGAAAATAATTGAATAGTTAAGTGAAATATGTCAAATAAATTATATAATTCTACGCACGTTTACGTCCTAAGAATTCATCCAACGTGTAAAAACATTGTTTTATCAACCATTTCATAAGTCTAAACTTAAATTGCGTCGATACCTCGTCAGTGACATCGGACGGTAGTCGTTTGTACACTTTTGGCCCCATGACGTGCACAAGCTTAGCGTTAAGCCTTTCCCATAATACAAGCTTAGCATATTTTGGGGCCAGATGATGCATTGTAAAATGTCCTGTATTATAGATACTTAATTACTCGTTATACATGTAACAGGTGGCGGTAGCGGTGGAAGAGAGAAGATGGTGGTACCCGCGAGCCTCGCTCCAGCTAAGAGTCCTGGCGCCTCCTGACTCCATGATGTGTCTCATCGGTGCCAGAGCTCCACCTGATACTCGCTTCGATCCTCACCAGTCGTAAGTTATTAATCGACTTCAATAATTCACAAAAGGAGGTGGTTCTAAATTCGGCTGATTTATTTTTTTTGTTTCATTTCTCTCTTTCCGGACCTATTGGTTCGATTCTTGAAATGTTTTCTATACTAATATTATAAAGAGGAAAGATTTGATTGTTTGTTTGTTTGTATTGAATAGGCTCCGAAACTACTGAACCGATTTGAAAAATTCTTTCACCGTTAGGAAGCTTACTTTTCAGGGAGTGACATAGGCTATATTTTATCCCGGAATTCCCACGGGAACTACGCGGGTGAAACCGCGAGGCGATCGTCTAGTCAGTTATAAATTGCTACGTTATATTATTAATAGGGTCGAAATTTACATTTATTCTGGTGGTTCAACAATTATTGGTATTAGACATCAGCTTCGATTAGAAATTAAAGGTCCTGGGTGACTCAAAATACATGCTTTAGACTTCTACTTCAAAAGTTGAACAGGCGCTTCTTTGAACCGAACGCGTAGACGAAGTACCAAAGAAGTCAAAGGAAAAGAACTTCAGAGATTGCTGTATGACATTCGTTGTTATACCTTCAACAAACTCTAAAGTTCTTCCTTGTTTTCTTTTTTCTTTCTTGTCCACGTAGAGTTACACAGATCGTCAGAAGTCGGTTCCTTGAGGAGTCGGTACCTTCGGTTTGGATTTACCGAATCCCGTATATTTTGATATACAGAAAAACACCGTTGACATAAAAACTGATTCCTATTCTAACAGCAAAGTGATAAGTTAGACCTTACAGGACACAAATCAAATCAAAAACTCTTTATTTCCATCAATATAAAAGTGCATTAAAATATAAACGGTCAAATTATAAAATTAAACACCGACACGGATAAAAGTGACTTTTTTGATTTCTGTCGCTTCGTTAATTATACTAAAGTAAAGAACCGACGAAGAAACCTTTAGCCTATTAGTTGTTTTACTTCGAGTTGGAGCAAAATCTATTAATGGCGTTTTTTATCCTCTAAACAATCTGACATTTTATAGTAGTAATCATGGACACGTCACAATTTTTTTAGTCCCCTTACTAATTTTATTTATTAAAAGCTATTCAGCTATTTTCGCGAATAGTTCAGTTCGTTAGAACAGGTGTATCGAATGGAGACTAGGGTTGCTGTTATAACTAACTGCTAACGATCCCGGATGCAAACTATGCAGCTCGGATGGTACAAGTTATGAGCAAACATAATATAATTATTCAGTTACAATTCACTCTATCAATCTAGGAGTTTCTGAGGGTTGGCTCACGTGATTCATTGATAAAGCTTATAAATAACGTAACAGATTGTTACGCGAAAATATTTCAAGAATCGAACTAATATCTTGCTTATAATTGGTACACCCCTGCCTTTCTTAAATTCACATATGTTTTTCCATCCAAAGTTTGCCTTGAAGATATCGCTTATAAGCGATAAGGCCGCCCATTGTACTTGTGTCTTATGTAATGTCTCCTGTTTTGTATTTTTCTTGGTGTACATTAAAGTATTTTGTATTTTTTTGTAATATGTATGTATGTCATGTTTTGTACTAAGTATATCAGTCATCTAGTACCCATAACACAAGCTCAGTTTCGCTTGCGGCCAGATGATGCTTTGTGAATGGTCCAGTATTACTTATTATGGTTAAAAGTACCGGAAAGTGAAATAAAAATTACACCTGTTGACTTTCCCTGACTCTACATCTAGCTCTACTGGTAGATTCTAGCTATTGTTCTGAATCTCATTCAAAATCTGACTATAGGATACAATGAAGTAGTATCTGTTGTCTGTGTCCTACTCGGGGGGAGGAAAGGTGACGGAAGAATGTGGTCGGCGAGTGTGTGGATCGGTGGGCTCGCCGGCCATGTGTAGGAGGAAGAGGGGAAGCCAGTCGGGCCGCGGATGTTTAAATGTTCCCGTGGTTCGGCGAAAATGGCGAGAGAGGGACACCGGAGAGGTTTTAGTGGGTATTACGTCCTTCTCAGGGCGTCGAGTCCCACATAATTCTGGTCCCCCCCAGACCAGCTTATTCGTGAATGAATTTCCTCGACGAGAAAAAAAAGAAGGTATTTTAGTTTGCAAGGTATCCTACTCATTGGTTACATAGCATCGCGTGTTGTACCACACGCCAATCAGGTAACAAACTCCACCGAGAGCATCCTTTGCTGCGCTAAACTCTTATAAAATTTCTCTTGATAATATAGTTTAACATTAATTTACTAAGTAGGGGTCTGCTTGCTATAGGTTCCTATTAGAAAAGTGTCTGCTGGTAGATAATAAGGGCATCAAAACAGTGTGTACGCGTAAAACATCAGTATTATTCCACGAAAAACATAATTTGCCTAGTTATATAATAATAATAAATAATAAATAAATAATGCTGGACCATCCACACAGCATCATCTAGCCCCAAGCTAAGCAGAGCTTGTGTTATGGGTACTAGATGACTGATATAAGTACATAATATAATACATTACATAGATAGGTAGATTTTTTATTATACATAGAAACAACCAGAACACCCGGGACAAATATGTGTAGATCGTACAAACATTTGTCCCAAGGCGGGAATCGAACCCGCAACCTCCTGCGTCGCAAGCGGACCTTCGCCGGCCGCGCCACATCGGTCGTCGATAATGCATACCAAGTGATCTATACTAATATAATAAAGAGGAAAGGTTTGATTTTTTGTTTGTTTGTTTGTTTGTATGAATTGAATAGGCTCCGAAACTACTGGACCGATTTGAAAAATTCTTTCACCGTTAGGAAGCTTACTTTTCAGGGAGTGACATAGGCTATATTTTATCCCTGAATTCCCACGGGAACGGGAACTACGCGGGTGAAACCGCGAGGCGACCGTCTAGTTTATACATAAAGTACGTGAGGTAGTTAGAGTAACTAGGGCAGGTATTTTGATACATATGTTTAAAAAATTAGCAAGGTCAGATAAAATTGTCAAAAAAAAATCGTAAAAAGTGATATCCATACCGATTAATTTCTCTCAAGCACTCCATAAAAACGAACAATAAAAATTACACATTATATTGACCTACATAATATCACCATAAAGACCCGTTCAAGTGCCGTGAAGTTATTGAAAAATAATAAACCTTCCTCTCCTAAAATAATACGAGATGAAAAAGCAAGCCTACTTATAAACCCATTCAAGTTCCTTCGCTCCGAAACGTCAATCAAGTATCGCGACAATACCAAATGGCGATGGATGAAATGGCGCTCAATACCGAATACATCATTCATCGGTGCCAGAACATACGGGCGGTGTTTCGTTATTGAGATATTTTGATGAATTTCTTTTTCGTAGACCTTCGTTTATGAACGTACTAACCATATTACTCAAGTAATGAAAATACTTATCAATTGATCGCTTAGCGTTTATAAATGACATTGAAATTTGGAAAAAAAACTGAGTTGTCGCAACTGTTATTTTCTTTTTATGACCCGCCCACTTTTAGAGATTACATAAGAGCAGAGAGATTAGTAACGAACTTTTCAGTTCTCAGCTCCGTTTTTCACTTAGGTGGGTACCATACGGCAACCATTAGTTCCGTGTGCGACCTTTTTGCTATCAATAAAACACATCATAATCTAAACCTAGCCATTTTAAATATAGTAATTTTTGAAGAAATATCAACAGATTGTGTCCCGCTCTCTCAGTGTCTTGGCAATTAGTCAATGTTCACTCGGTCTCCCGCGAAACAGGCTTAGCCTAGTGCGGGAATCATAGGAAATCAATGCATTAAATCATGCAAATGTAACAGCTATAGGATAAACTTTATTCACAAAGAAACATACAATCAAATAATAGAAATAAATTAGAACTAGTATTTACAATTGAAACAATTAATTAAGCTAACTGCAGACTGTTGCAAACAATCTACAGGTAGCTCAACTGATCCATATCAATACCAGTCGGAAGCGTCGCAACTACACAACTATAGGTAACATTAAGCCATATTGTGTTTGTTATCCTAATGGCAAATAAATTATTTTGTATTTAGACGACCGATGTGGTGCGGCGGGCGAAGGTCCGCCAGCGGCGCAGGAGGTTGCGGGTTCGATTCCCGCCTTGGGACAAATGTTTGTACGATCTACAAATATTTTTTCCGGGTGTTCGGGTCGTTTCTATATGTATAATAAATAATATCTATCCATCGTATTGTATTAAGTATATCAGTTATCTAGTAACCATAACACAAGCTCTGCTTAGCTTGGGGCTAGATGCTCTGTGTGGATTGTCCAGCATTATTTATATGTATTGTCATAATAACACTTCCTAACTAATACAACCGTCACCGTACAAATTCCGCACCCGTGTGTACCCACACGCGCGCGTCATCACACGATTCATCTTCCGGTCGGTTTGTCGAAGGAATTCACTCGATATATCCTCGCCCTCATCTGTCCAACGGGAGCTTCCTGCTATCGAGATGATGTATTTGACTCCGAAGGAAATGTCTCAATGTGCCCGGTTCTTGAGATGAAACTGGATTGTGTTTGTTTTTAATTTAAGGGGAGGTTTTTTTTACGCCTACTTGATTTCGACGATAATTATTGCTCACTAGTTTATGCCCGCGGCTGCGCACGCGTTGTTTCTATGAAAACGTTTAAAGGTGATTTCTATCCCATGGGAACTGATTTATGGGATAAAAAGTAGCCTATGTTTGATTCTAAGATTAGAATTACTTGTATGCAAAATTTCAGCCCGATCCGTTCAGTTCTTTTAGCGTGAAGAGGTAACAAACAGCCATCCATCCATTCATCCATCCATTCAAACTTTCGCATTTATAATATTAGCGTGATTAGTATATGAGAACTTATTAGTATATTAATATAGAAAATAAACTAAAATTCATTTTCTCTCACAGTAGCACAGAACACGAAGAACCTCCAGGCCCAGAGTTCGTCTCGGCTGGAGTTTCGCTCTTCGTCGGCGGCGGCACTTGCGGCGGCGGCGTTCTGTACCGGCAGAGGACCGCCCCTGCCCCCCGCTCGCCCGCGCATCTCGTCCCCCCCGCTAGCCATGATAGGCTGTGGATGTGGAAGTGCTTCAATTATACGTAAGTTTTACTATATGACGATAAAAATGTACAACAATCTACCAGAGGATCTAAAGAACCTATCTGGAAACTTATTCAATATACAACTACAAAAAATGGCTTCTTAGTAAATGCTTTAACTCTATGGATCAATATTTTAATTACAGGGACTTTGAAGACTTCAAATTTCATTCATTGATTTATATATATTTTTTTGTCGAATTTGTTATTCATCTAATTAAAATAATAGATGCAGGCGTTACTTTGCGGAAATCCATTGTATAATATTAGGATAAAACAATATTTAGTAACAATCCCGCGCAAAACCTTTTTTGATAAGATCCAACAAAATTTAATTCGTGTGTACCGCCCGCCCTCCTACAAATTGATCCTACTTACAATCTAATTGTAAGTAGGATCAATTTTGTATTTGTAATTTAGAAATAGAAATTGTGTATAATTAAGAAATTAATATTTGCATGACTATGTAATGTAGAACATAACTGGACGTGGACGTATATATTTTAAAGACCTACTTTGTAACATTTATTCTGGTAAATAAACATCTTTAATCTTTACAAAGAAGGTTCTTGAGTGGCGTCTGCGATGCAACGCGAAACGGAGGGTTGGAAGACCATCCACTTGATGGACCGACGACATTAGTACAGGTCGCAGGGAGTCGATGGATGGAGGTGGTTCAGGTCCGCTATTTGTGGCGTCGTATGGTGACCTCTATGTCCAGCGGTGGACGTGTGTGGGCTGATATGATGTTAGACCGCTAGTTTTTCTTTTGTAATCTCAAAAACTATTTCAGTCATTTCAAGGTATAGTACTTATATACTAACAGTACTAGTCACCTACAATGTGTTAGTTTTCACATTATTTTGAGTTGTTGTCGACAAGTGGCATAGCAAGCCCTATGCCGTTTGCCTCGGTCTAGTCTAGGCCAGGTTACAGCCCACGGTCTTGCGAACATCTTAAGTTTATACTTAGTTAACGGAAAACGGAATTATTTTTTACTTTTAGGTACCGATTATAATCCACTGATCTCGTAGTTACTTCCAGTTTTATAACGAAAGGGCGTGAATAACAAATATAATATCTTTATATTCGGGTCGACAATGCAATGCCATTTATTGAAATAGAAAAAATGGTGTGTGCTGGAGTCTTGTCCATTACTTTCTGTTTTATTGCCTATCCCGCCGTTGAAATGTAGCTTCACTTCCTTTTGTATTGCCTTGTCTCGTTGCCTCATTGACTTATTTTGTGTGGCAGTGTGAACTGTGACCGAAATGAAAATTTAAACGAAATGTACAAGTCAGAATTATTTTTGCTCCTTTTATTGCAGTTTGTTCGTTTTGCTGAATACACGTACACTCGACTTTTTGCTCTTAGCACTTGAATACCTGCAATAACTGCAACCTGCGGGTACTTTGTGTGAATAGTCGAACCAATAGCAATACCTATTCGTAGAAACCCATTTGTCTTATTTTGGTTTTAGGAAATGCTTTTGACAAAAATTGCGTACCTTTTATCTCGGTAATAAAAGAATTGTAATTAGGATATTGGGATCTTTCGAAATATTTAACTCAAAGAACTATTGGAAGATACAAACTCATTATACACAAGTTGTTGATTCGGCCCAAAGCGATTTGCTGATAGATCTTTAATAAATAGACGTTCCTGAACTCTTGAACAGTGAAATTCACAGATGAAAGGTTAAATCTTTAATTAGTAAACTTGGCGTGGTAAATTGGTTGCCATGTACGAGATCTGAGACGAATCTCAAATTTCCACTCCGCTCGACGCGCAAAATAAAATATAATGAAGAATACAGGATAAAGATTTTATTTGTAGTTTGCACACAAAAAAAAACAAGGAAAACTATAACATATTATATTAAAAATAATCATGAAATCTATGTTCTTAAACCAGTCAGAATAAAACAAGCTTTCGGTTCATAAGTAAAATGTAATCCATGAGAGATAATAAAATGATTTGAGACTCAGGATTTTATTTGATCTCATCATCATCTCAAAAACTGAACTGATAATCCGAACTATTATAAAGGTGTGTTGGCTGATTTTCACAGATTAACAGACTACTGATTAACAGACAAGTAAAGGGCTAAGTTTACAGTTCCAGGCTTTATCATAGATATCTCCTGCAGTGCAATAAACAGTCCAAAAGTTCGCTCGTATAAATCCGAAACCCGCTGATTCATCTGTCGGCTCACGTAAGTTATGCTCTACGAGTCTACGGCATGACAAACGGCGGCGCTGGCTTGATAACCAGTCCGAATTCCATGCACCGTGTCCCTTTCTAACGTATGTCAGCTAACGGGGGTAACAGAGAAATGAGAAAACATCGTTTATGAAGACAAACTGTGACAGCTAGTTCGTATTTTATCTTTGCATTTGTGATGTGTTGTTCTGCGGCTGATAGAAAACATGCGATGGTCGAACAATGGATTTGGACTGGCCTTGTTGTGCAGCATATAGCAGTGGCTTTATATGCTGACAGAGGTCTGCCTACGGCTTCGTACGGGCTTTTTGAGGATGAAATAGCCTAGCATATAAATTCTCACATTTTATACGCAACTAGCTGTTACTTGACGTTTTTTTTTTGGCTTAATGTAATTCAGATTCGTTAAGCCGTTTAGGCGTAAATAGTTTAAAGACAGACAGACATAGCTTGTCTTAAATTTTTTATAAGTAAATTAGGATGAATTTACCAGTTTTTGAAGAATAAGAATGTTTTATTGTAAAAATTGTGTACATCGGGTCATTAAAGTATGTATCAACAACCTTAACCATTTCGGACATACAATAATATTATAACAATCAATTCTATGAAATGGTTCCCTAGTCTAGAATACATCTAGGATGGTTAGTTACTCACTATCAAAAAACTCCTTAAGGTTTATAGTCTACACTATTTACAAGCCATTTCCATAATCTAGTTTTGAACAGATTTCCGTGGTAAGTAAGCATTTTTGCATTTTGAAGCAGTTTCATATTATGCAATAGGTACCTTTTGCGATACTCTCTCCAAACAAAATAACCGCTAATACCAGCTTAGTCAAATGACAATATGATTCATCATCCCACAAGCCAGATAATATTTCTAAACTATCCCATACTAATTTGTCTCTGTCCATGTTCGAAGCGGCAGGATATCAAATGTATCAACGCATTATTCAGACATGACAAATGGTGCGGGCGTTACTGGACATGATAAAGGGAATCTAAACGTCGATTTAGAATATTGGTGTAAATAATGTTGGCTTTTAAAATATCTGAAGCTTTTCACTTGAAATCAAAGAGATCATTGATCAAGAATCAATATAATTCTTTTTTTCGCATATAAGATTGAACAAAAAACCATATCACAACTAACTACAGCATATAGGTAATAGAGGAAAATAAAGTGCTAAATTTGATTCAGTTTAGCATTTCTTTCGTTTTCAAGATACTATAGCAAATCTGGCTAAGCTACTTAGAGATAAAAAAACAATCTCCTGCTTGAAATAAACATAAATTCTATTGAGGTTTCTATCCTGACCTGCTGGTTTAGGAGTTTCTAGAAAATTAATGTTTTTGTTTATCCGACGACGACCTTTGTGGTGCGGCGGGCGAAAAACGGACAAAGGTTTGTACGATCTGCAGATACTTGTTCCGGGTGATTTGGGTGTTTTCTATGTCAAATAAAAAATATCGATCTATGTAATGTATTGTATTAAGTATATTATCAGTCATCTGGTACCCAAAACACAAGCTCTGCTTAGCTTGGGGCTAGTTAACGCTGTGTGAATTGTCCAGCATTATTTATTATATTTATATTTTAGTTAGAGCATGTCCGAAAAAAAGGGTTACCTTAAATATACCGCCAGCTACTATTATATAGAAGTTAGGTTTTAAATTCCTTAATATGAGAAACAAAAATAAAGCACTTCTACCACGTTCCAAACGTGCGTGACCTACAAAATACTTCTGGGTTACAAGCGGTGGTTACAATGTTCCTGCTCCGACTCAAAGTGCGATTTAAAAAATACGCTGTACCACCATAATCCTATTAAAGCAGCAAAAACACAGAAATAAGACCGGAGCGACGTACAAAAGCGTATGCAAATTTAATTCGTTATCTGCTTTACGGTTGCACGCAATTTATTAACATGCAGACAACAACAATAATTATTTTATCCAACAAAGCTTTTCAATTTTAAAACACGGTTATTAAGCTGTTATTCGCTGCTTTGATCATAGGAAATTTACATGTTAAACGATTTTAAAACAAGCTTGACATGGGTTATAATTTTTGTGGCAAACAGAGAGATGCAAACTATAATTCAACTAAACTCTCGGTCTTTGATTTGAGTACTAAGCGAACTTTTAACGCAATGCTCCACTGCTGTTTCATGCTCTCCAACCTGCACAACATGTGCCATGAGCAATCAATGTCAATAGACGTAAAGCAATATGAAATTTGTGCGTTTGCTAAATGTTGACTGCAAATATAATTTCACTTTCTTCCCCTTCACAAGCACAGAGAAATGGCTGATTTGACTTACTTAATAAACTTAGCAAACGACACTGTTGATTGCCCGGAGCTCCTAGAACAGATAGGACTGCGCACCTACAGTGAAGACCAATTAAAGGCAGAATGCATTTTTTTATAGAGCTTCTCGCTCGTTCAATTCTTTAGTACATAGAAACAGTGAGGTAGACATATTCAACACCTTACTTAGTGATCAGTTTTTTCATGTGTAAGCTAACTAATAATTAAGTTACTTATATAACTTAGTTCTTGTTTTTCCATCAGTATTTTTCTATTTTTATGTTTTTGTTTCTTCTAATAAGACGTCAACTTACTGTTTATCATGGTATTTTTAAGTATATCTGCGGAAACTTTTAATTAGCTTTCAACAAACATGCCCTGGTCTATCCAGGCATGTTCTATAGTGTTCATCTGAAATTTGTAAACCTAGCTGTAAGTTTCTCCAAAATTGTAAAAATAAAATAAATAAATGTTTTTAGGATTCTAAAGTTCCTCCTCTTTCCAGCACTCAGCTATCGACTGACGGAGTAACAATCACCGCACCATCTGAAGCCGGTCGTTGGTCACTCTGGGCGCTCTCGCTCTCCAACCGAGGTCTCCGCTTCTCCGAACCAAAGACCATCAACGTCTTCCGGCCTATCCAGCTGGACTTCTCACTACCTCCAGCGTTAAAGGTTGGCGAAACTGTTGAGGTGGATGTCAAGATAACCAACAATATCAACAATTGCATGGATGTAAGTATTATTTTTACTTGCAACTTTGTAGGCAGGTACTCTTGGACCTTCACATTACCAGAGTACTAACTCCTTACGGTTTTCTTCACGTATTACGGCATGTTGATTATTTCTTCACATAGAAAAGGTACAACATTGATTTAGCAGATGGCCTTCTGCCTGCGACGCAGGAGGTTGCGGGTTCGATTCCCGCCTCGGGACAAATATTTGTACGATCTGCAGATATTTGTTCAGGGTGTTCTGGTCGTTTTCTATGTATAATAAAAAATATCTATCTATGTACTCGTGTATTATTATGTATATCAGTTATCTAGTACCCATAACACAAGCTCTGCTTACCTTGGGGCTAGATAATGCTGTGTGAATTGTCCAGCATTATTTATTTATTTTATTTTTATTTAAATCTAATTTTATCTGTGTCTGCAAAGTAATCTTCATGAACTTTTAATTATAACAGACCTTCGTCTAAGGCTAACCAAATAGCGATATTTTAACACATTCAATGGACCTACATGACCCCAGAAGAATGGGTAAACCTAGCGTTTCTTTATTACGTAAACTACCGAGCCGCGTGTTGTCAGTCAATCGTATTCTGAATGCACTTGCAGATGCACTCAAACATGTGTACGTTACTCGCGGTCAATCGGAAATACCAATGGCTCACACCACACATCATCAGTCTAATACTAGTCCATTGCTGGTCTTAGGCTTCCCTTGATACGAAGACAGACTATTATTCAATGTCCAATCCCTGGAAACCAGACGTGTTCATTTCGATCTCATCTATTTATATAAAATATTACATGCAATCATTGATTCCCCCAAGCTGTTATCAGAGATATCTTTTAATACACGATTTAGTGCGCGCAGGTCCAACACAACCAACCTCTTTGCTTTGTTGACTTATAAAAACAATATCTCATTTTACAACCCCCTAACCCGAATGGCCCGCCAATATAATAATTTAGCTCAGGATAACATTGAACTTGACATTTTTGTTCCCAAATTGAGCCAATTTACCCGAACTTTAAACTCACTTAAATTAAACTCCTGATTCTAAGCATAAAATGGTGTAATTGTTGGTAGGTGTGCTTAAACACTTAACGTAAGTTACTTACAATTAGCTTAAGGTATTCCTTTATTCTGTTTTATATTTTTATTTTTTTTAATATTGTGAATTTTTTGCTCTACATGTTTTGCTCGTATCATTCTCTGTATGCACATAATTTGTGAAATAATCAAGCTCTAAACCCATATTATTTAAGTTTGGTATATTATGTGATTGTTTTATGTCTTGTGCGTCAAAATTAAAATTAAAAATTAAAAAAAAAATAAGTGCCTACCTACCAATTGCTGTAGCGATCAGAGCTTATGTGCTGCCAGCCTGAAGATAATAAACTTATCCAAAGGCCCAGTAAATCTGACCTAATTACCACCACCGTGTATAAAATCCACATGTTTATCGCGCAGTCAACATGGCTGGACTGGCAAAAAACCATTCACTTGGAAAACATGACGCTGTTTTAAGCGTTCACTCAATCGCTAAAATAGGTCTCGGCTAACCAAATCACAATTTCGAAAATCGGTAGTTTCCAATGAATGGGTTTTCAATTAGTAACCGATGTTGTAATTCGTCGAATAAGCGTTTATCTATCGGATGTGGTTTCGCCTACTTCAAGTTGATTTTGATATAACGAAGGTAAATTAGTTGCGAGATGATTTCAAGTAAAATAGAATAAACAAGATCCGTCAAGTGCGAATGTAACTCACGCGCTGAGGGTTTCGAAAGTTTGTCAATTATACAAATATGTACTAAAGGTACCGCTATGAGACTTCACTATTTAATGAATACCTAAAAATACACTCTGCATACTTCGGTAGTGGTAAATTTTTCAACTTTGTTAAAATATTTCAAGAAGTATGATTTCTACAGACAGACTATCAGATTGGCCGTGATATAAATAAAACTTCTAATTCAACGCAATCAAAAGTTATAGCGGTACTTCCCGTAGAACTAGAATCATGGAATTTGACAAGAAGCAAGATCTTAAATTATAAATAAAGGGAAAAATCCGAAAAACGTAAATTTGTAGTTAATTCACAAAAATATACTTTTGATTCTTGCCATGGACTAAAACCTATAGGATACTTCCTGTAAACCTTGAATTATGAAATTAGTCAAGAAGCAAGGTCTTAGAGGACAAGTAATGGAAAAAATCTCAAAACCGTAAATGTACAAAAGAAAATATTTTTGATTCTCGCCATGGACCAAAACCTAAAGGGTACTTCCCGTTGACCTAGAATCATAAAATTTGGGGAGAAACAATGTTTTACAATATACGGAACCCTTGGTGCACGGCTCACACTTGACGTTATTAAATTTTAGCATCACAATTTATACTGAAAATTTTCATTTTAAATTTTCATTTATTTTTCCTTAAATCGGTACAGGCGCACGAAATGTTTTATCATTTTAAATTTCAAGTTCGAAACCGGCAATGCTGCAAATATTTTATTTGCAAGAACAAACAGATAAACCACACAACAAAATCACTAAGTTTAACTTAAATACTACATCTAAAATAGGTAGGTACTCGTAAAAACAAACGAAATGTAACCAAAAATACACCTATAAATTTTAAAGCACATTTGTACGAAATACTTTTACAATTTAAAAATCCGGACGATTCAACGTATTTCCTTCGATAATTATTATTATAGGTACAAGTACTTACAGTGTCCCACATACATTTTTTAAATTACGTAACGTTTTCAACCATTACTGAACGTTGAGTTATCGTCTCACATAAAATAAATCTACTCAAATTTTGGGAATTCAAATAGTAAATACGAATAAACATGAGCTCAGCTTTGTTTGCAGAATCTCATTTCATAGAATTACGAAAACTAGCTGTATTTACTTAGGATCCGACTATTATGTCTTTGTTTACTTGTTATTCTGACTTACTCATGGCTGCGGGTTGAAGTTCTATAAGAACCTAGTTACTAGGTACTTGCATAGAATTTGCGACTGGCTTGGCTTGGTTTAAAAGCGTGTTTATTTAAAGTTGAGCATGTTATGTGGTAGCTTCGTCTAGACAAAAGATAGCTACTTTATCGGTTGAATTTACTGAAATGGACTTATCTAAAATCTACTTGTGGGTATGCCGCCGCCGTATCGTAGAATCAGTCCGTTTGTAGAAAGGCTTGGCCGATTGCAAAACGATGCAATTCAATTAATCGCTTTAAAAGATCTACCATACGGCTGCGACAGGTATACTCACTCGATAAGTCGATGTCAAAATAACTGCATTCAGATTATTATTACATTACCATAATTGACAGCAAGCAATTCAATGAGAAAAAGAAGTTTTCCGTTATCGATCACCTTTTAATATGTGCTCCTTATTGGATTACAGGATATTTATCTACTCTTCTATTGAGATAATTTTGCCGTGTTTGTACTTTCTAGAACCTTGATTTGAAATGTAAAGAAAATTCCATATTTTAAAATCAGTAGTTCACACTGTTGCACGAAATCTCATTTAAAACAGATAGAGCACTCAACTGTGATTCCACGATCAACCTTCATATTCCGGCTGACCTTACTGATCCACACGAGTGTATCTCACTAACCTTCACCGCCACGTGGGCAACCGATTTGTTTGCGATATTACGCGGTTCCCATCCCGATCGAGGATTCCCGGCTTATCCAGGGATTCCGCGAATCCCGCCAAATGGCCCGATTAGGCAACATATCCCGTTCGAACCGCATCAAACTCGTATCAGATTTGAAATGGTAATTGGTAAAAGCAATTAGTCGCAAAGTCCGGTTGGATGTTTCGTGCGTTTGATTCAGAATTATTATGTGGTGGTATACATTTTCGTGAGTGGCATTATCTAGATGTACGTTTGTGGCTTATGAACAATTTTTTGTTGAATATATTCGGTTTTCTTCCATAATGTTCATATTATTATGTTCCGTCGTATTCCTAAGTTACGTAGCTTGTCCCGATGCGTGGTGGTGATGGTGTGGCGATGGTGTTTACCCGTCGTACTCCTGGCAATATCTTTGTGGGTAGGGGTGGAATGCCGTTATAGCACCATAACTTTTCTTTTCCACCAATATTTCTTTACATTATTAACCCTTATTTATGATGTTTAATTGAATAATATCTTGAATTCTAGATCCGAATATAGTGCCACTTCCCACTATAATATTTACCTTATGTTCTAAGGAAGCATCAAGATTTCATCATCAGGAGTACCTATCATTAAAGTAAAAGAAGTTTGAGGCGATGGATTGTTGGAATCCCTTTAAAATCCAACTTTATAATTTTGCCTGTACATTCTAGGTAACAGCGTTGCTGGCTCTCAGTGCCGGCGCAGCTTTCGCGAGTACCGGAGCCCTATACGTGACGGAGCGCCTCCGCCTTGGACCTAGAGGAGGCACACAGTTGGTTGTTAGGGTCGCGGTCAACACACCTGGCATGAAGAATATTACTGGTGAGTTGCTTGATGGCAATATGAAATAAATAAATAAATGGCAGTAAAAATTGTAAACCTTAGAAAGTTACCGACTGTAGCCGATTATAGCCAGCGTAACCGACCCAAGCGTGACGGTCCAGTTTAATAATCTATGTAAAAAAGCTTCTACCTTCAACTATCTTAAAATTTGGTCATTGCTACGACGTAGCATTTTCCGTAACAAGCAACGGCGTAGCATCCATCGTAGCTAGCTACGGCGTAGCAGTTTAATTATTGTAAGCAAACAATTGGTGATATTGATGACGAAAATTAATGTAGATTACTGTATAGGTGGCAGGGATAACCGCTCATAGAAAGGTTACACCTTTTTGTCTACGAAATTACGTTCCAAATTCCCTTTACGACAATCCGTTACCTCTACAGAACTGGTAATTACTATGATAATTTGTACAAAACCAACACTTATAAATTGGCGTTTTAATTAACGAAGGCACCCAAATCTCAACCGGATAATCCGCGAGGCAAAATATTTTAATGAAGTTTTCAACCCGAATTCTTAACCTCGGCGCCGCTCGACATAATTGTAAAATTAAAAGCCAACCAGAAAGTTATTATTATTAACCAGAAAGTTCAACGAAAGTTCTGGAATCTAAAATACCTACTACAACCTTTACTACATCCTACATCATGTTTTTCTATACACGTGGAATATAAGGACTATTTTACATTGGGAAAGTGTGAATTTGAGCACGGTAGAGTATCTATAATGAGTTAAATAGATGCTACGATTATTGGCAATGTATGTTTTGCGTTTGTCCAACTAGCACTCGGGGGTTTGGTTCTTACTTTATCCTTCCCTCGTTCTTAACTAACCATTACTAAGTATTAATTTATAACTGTAGGAACCCCTACAGTTTTAGGTTACTTAGCATTAGCCACTTGACATAGCCGTAGCCGTAAGTACTTTCTTGATACTCCTCACGCGCAGCACCAATGTAAACAAGCCATTAGGACTTTACCCGTTACCCGAAATACATGAGCAATTCATGTCATGATAAGTTTGAAAAACGACTCTGCGAGTTGTTTCCACATAAATTCATTATACTCAAAATACAGCCAAAATTGAACACAATATTCACGTTTACGTGTGGTTAGTTAACTTAATACCTGAGCTATCTGAAACATATTTTTCAGATAGCTCAGGGGCAAAATTTGAACGATGCTTCGGGAGGTGTAGCGATGTTTATTTTCATCATCACTGATTTCCTGCTCTTGACTTGAATTGATATAATAATACTTGAGCATCTAAGAGACCTGTGCCAATCTTACTAGACTTACCAACTGAAAACAAACTTTTTAAAAGCGAACCGTTTGTAACGTTTTCTCAGTAGGTACAAGCTTAGATGGGGAACACTTGAAGCAATTTCTCCTGGCTGTTTTCTTTTCAGAAAATATTTCGCTTCATTTTGTTGACATTGCAAACAATCTGAGCATCTTTGAGCTGATGTTCACTTCAGTTAGATTTAACTTTGATATTTATGTTCGTTTATGTAGAACGATACATTAATGTAAGCTTTATATTCCAAGAGTACACAAGGCTTATCGATGAAAGAGTTCACAAGGTAGCAGCCATCACATTTATATAGTTCTAATGAAATCGCTTGAGTGGAAATTTCCCTTTAGAAACATAATCTGTTTAAAATATGTGGTGTGTGATTCTGATTATACAGGATGTAAGTGCAACCGTTTGTGAAACTCTGTACCTATTTACTAAGAAAATATTCATCAGGTTAAAAAAATGTGAAAATTATGGCCTTAGCGCCTAAACGCCTTTCATCGCATAGTCTGTTTAAAATAAGGGGTGTGTGATTATACAGGATGTAAGTGTTACCGTTTGTGAAAGTCTATACTTACTAAGAATATATTCATTAAGTAAAAAAACATGTGAAAATAATGGCCTTAGCGCCTAGACGCCTTTCGGGGCGCTTTTAATCATATCTTTTTTTGCGTTGACTAGCTTACTAACACATTTGAAATTCATAATTTAACTAGCTTCTGCCCGCGGTTTCGCACGCGTATTTTCGGTATGATACCTATTATCAAAGTTAAGCTATGTTCTGTACGTTCGCCAAATTTCATCATGATCTGTTTAGTAGTTTTGGAGATCTTAGGTAACAAAAATTCACATTCCACAAACTTGCGGATTTATAATATTAGTAGAATTTTAATTACATTTTCCCAGCATTGGGTGATTGATCATGTATGGGGTAAATAGGAGTCATTCCTCTCAACAATGACTAGACAACAAAGATCATTTTACGAGACCATTATGGAATTGCAACAATAAAGCGGACATAATATCATCAATTCAGCACATCCATCAGAATTTTACGCGTGCCCGGAACTGAATAGTAATTTTATAGCATCGACCTCTACACTCGTAAATTTCTCTCATAATTTCAGAACTGGTGGGAATTGTTTTATCTCTGGTACTTGGGGTGACGGGTTTTTATTATGTCTGGTTTTATTATAGGTATTCTTTTGTTTATGTTTCGAATGCTCACAATCAGAGTGAACAAGTAAAGTAAAAATAGTTTTATGAATGGAAAAGTCTGAATCTTGTCGGATAATCCCTAAAGTTGGGATCAATAGTTTTATTGTTCATTGAACATCCATTCAAAATGTTTAAGTCGGTTTTAGTTCGGTAAAACAACGAATGCGGCTACGTGTAGCCAATAGAACTAGTGTATTCCACGCCTTCGGCCGCGTATGATACCAGAGTTTGGTAACCAGTATCATACGAAGAAAAAATGATCGTCATAGGATACCGGTGTCCAATGAAGACGATTTTTTACTTTTCTGATACCGAGTATCAACTCAGGAAAATATCAAATAATTACAAGGGAGTACTTAACATTTCCTCGCATGTAACTGATAAGCATGCCATGTGCATTGATATATCACCTCTTTTGATATCAATGCACTGGCACTTTCCACAATTGCAAATAGGGTTTGTTCCACCCAGATAACCAAACTAGACAACTGGTTGCCTTTTACCTTGCCGTTCAAACGCCACGCCGCGCCGCGCGCCGCGCCGCCGCCTGCCCGCTCAGTCGTCAAGGCGGATGCGCGCGCGGCACAATATGTCCGTGTGCGCCACGATCTTTCGTCGTTGATGTTTCGTACGGATTTTACCAACACAGTAATTTTATTACCATGGCGTATCGATACTCTAAGATCGAGTACACGGAAATGGTGAGGATGCTTGCTAGGTGTGATGACAATGTGTCGAAAGCCTGCCGCCAATATGGAACAAGATTTCCAAATTTACCGACACCGAGCCGCGAGACGTAGCTAGCCGCCACACAGCGACTACAAGATTACGGACAATTCCAGCATAGGATGTGGGATAGTGGATGTCCTTCAAGGCGCACAGTATGCGAACAAGAAGAGATCCTGGAGTTGGAATGTACCTATTGAGTTATTTCAAGTCGTAGAACAAACGTTGTTGCTGATGATGCTAGGAAACCGGTCACCGAAGGTTGCTGGTCCTTTAAAATTCACCCTGTATATTTATTTGCAAGTTTCTCAAAACATCGCATTATTGTAAAGCGCTAGTACTTTCACACTGTTCGGCAAAGGCCTCTCTCCCTTCTGTCTCCTTTCTTTCGTAGATGTTTGCACAGTAAAATTCACATAAAACGTGCGATAAACTTTGTGTTCGTCAACAGTGTAGCATACTAATTTAATGTAGTAATACGATTTGCGTACTGAATATCTATTTTCAGTGGAAGTAACGGGCTACAGCGCTGACAACTGCTCTGTCTCGTACACCTCATTCAACAACGAGACTCTGGTGGGATCCGTGATTAGATCCGCCAGCGTGTTGGTATTGCCTGAAGGATTGCATCGCAGCGACACACAGAGTGCCTACTTCTGTGCCAATGGTGAGTACTGACTGATCTTTAGAAAAGCCATTAGAAGCTAAAGGAGTTTTTTTAGTTTGATTGATGATCAAGTCCTTGCCATAGTAGTTTTGGCGTTTTTTGGTTACAAAGACACATCGGCACATACCTTCTTTTGGATTTATAGTATAAAGTAGGATTTATATTAAAATTAAAATTTATCTCAATAGATATCAAATTTATTGTCATATTTAGCTGAGAATTATGTTGAAAGATAATTTTCTTGTGGATGTCTTACTAAATTCATGAATTGTCGTTCAAGTTTAACTCTTTGAGACATAAAGATATTTTGTTGGTTTCTTACCATTTGTAGCATGTCTCTACATCACTTTTAACCTTTTAATTAAATTTCCAGAACACCTGGCAGTTTCCTCCCGTGGATCCTGGGAATGGCAATGGGTTGCTGCGCCTAGGAACCGAGCTGGCCTGGTCTTGGAGTTGCGGTCTCAAGGCGCTGCCCATGTGGCGCTCTCTGCGATACGTGGACCTTCGGATTACATGTACCGAGTGGTGTTTGAAAAGAACAGGGTTTGGATCGCTAAAGGGAAACATGGTGAGTTGCTTGTTTTCAAAAAGACTAAAAAGACTAGCAGAGACTCTTATTTGGACGTGTGCCAGTGATTATTTACGGAGACGTTTAAATGACGTTTTAATTGATGATTATTGTGTATGTACCATATTTTTTAAATGTCAATAATTTTTGTACTTCCCAAATGGGAAGTACCACTCAGACCTTGCAATTGTCTAGCTAAAAAGCCTATTGCAGTTTTTCGCAGATCTTCATTCCAACTGGACACAATGTTTTTTACAATCTACTCAACAATTTATTGTCCTCTTTCCAGGCTACGACGTCCACCTAGCAAGCGCGGAACAAACCGATTCAGAATGCTCCAGCTCTGACGGCTGGTGCGCTTGGTGGGTGTGGTGGGAGGGGGGGCGCCTGTCGGTGGGGCGGGGGGCCGCGCCGGCTGAACGCAGGCTGCTGGTGTGGCCGCTCGCTACCGATATGAAGATCAAGTTCGTTGGCTTCAGCGCGCTGTGGGGCGATAAGGCGGACTTTCGGTAACGTACCATACTAGCGTTGTCTACCATAATAGTAGTCGGTTTAAGGGGGCGCCTGTCTGTTAAGTACTTAGTAGGGGGGCGCTGAATAAACGCATGCTGTTATTGTGGCCACTTGCTATCGATATCAAGTTTGTTTGCTTCATCGCCCTCATAGGTGATATGATAAGACTAACTTTAGGTAACGTACCATACTACTGTAATCTACCACATTACTATACCACGTCATGGCTCACGTCACTCGCCAATCTCTGGGACGCTTTGCTGCTTGCTTCGCTCGCTAAACTGTGATCGCTTGTTGAACAGACCATACCATATTTCGATCTGGTTTTTGCAAGTTACCCCGAACTAACAGGGAACACCGAACACCGCAACAGTGCACCGACAATTGCATCACATGATTATCACGAAATGTATTTTGACAGCTTCGCTTTATTTTCTAGTACCTTCCGAAAACTTCATTATCATCATCAGTATGTTAGTCCACTGCTGGACATCCAAATGCTAGAGGCCGAAAATATCGTGAACCTTTATAAGAAATCGTGATTTTTACAAATATTAACTATGACTTCTAAAATATATTTATTTTGACCTTCAAATGAATCCTAAATTGAGCACCAAAAAATTTAAATCACCTTCTCTACTAACATACTTAATGTAGTAGAGTGTAGTAGAGAAGGTTCGTTACGTATATTTGCATTCAACAAGTCAAATTTTCAGAATTTGGAACTTCAACGAAGAAGCCGGGTTCTCTCAAGTCCTGGAGCTGGGTCTGCCTCACGGCGTGGTGCCGGGCTCGGCAAGTGGCACTCTGCTGATCTCTGGCGGCCTGCATCTGCCGCTGTACAGCTTCCTGACTGACTCTACTGATCAATGGACTGAGGTGAGACAGGTGGTCGTAGATCTGGATTGCACCACTGCTGCACACCACAAAAATGTGCATTCAAATATGGGCTTTAACTCGTGACATTAGGATGCTTGTTATATTGATGGCGTCAGATAACAGACAGCTCGCAGGCTACTTGCTTGTAAATTGAAGGGTTTAATTCGAGAAGGAGTTATCTGACAAATCAGTAATTTCACGCAATTCAACTTTAAATATTGACAGCTATTTTTTCAATTCTTCAAATGATTAATGCAGTAAAAGCTATGAATTAACTTGTAAGTATATAAATAATGTATTTTCTATATAATGGTAAGTAAAAAAATGCACTTAGATTTATAATTACTAAAAAAAATACAATTTTTCACTTAACACGACTTTTTCTACTAATATTAATGCATCTGCTGAGTGTAATAACGGTTTATTGATCAAAGTTTCCTCATTCCATTAATAAATAAACCAATTTGTTATCCTTCGTTTGACATTATTGGACTTTAATTAGTTTTTGTATAAATAATGTTACTTTAATCAAGATATTTTCTATTAATTTATACCTACATACATACTCTACAGCTACACTAGCTGATACATAATCATTAATAAAAAAAAAAAGAAAGTAATAAAAGACTTAAGAAATTTTTAAATATTTATTGAAATTAAAGAAATAAAATTAACAAAGATCTACAAAATACTAATTATTATTAATTATTCTTTCATAAAACTAAAGTTTTTCCATAGGAATATATCTAATTTGTTTTTTAATGTCATTTTTTTTTTCTTCAGATATTTCTCCTCGTAACGATTGTAATCTGTTTTTGATTGTAGCTGTTACATATTTTTTTCCCATGGCTCTAGCCCTCTTTATTTTCTCAAATTTCCATTCGCTCTTATTTATTTTTCTTTTCCTAGATTTTTTATTCTCTTTTCTGGATACCTGCTCAATTTGAACATCTTCTATTTCATTTACTGCTGCTGCTGGTTGCAACACTGCCCTTCCTTCAGCTTCTGTGTTATTCTGTAGTAACAAAATTTCGGGCAAGGCTATTATTACCGTTGATTTGGCTATCAATGTACTCTATGCGAGCATCTGGAGTGTTGTCTAATACTTGTATGATATTTCTCTGTCCATCTGCAAAAAAAGTAAAATTAATGATTTCTAGTACTATCACTTAGTTTAGTTTTTAAAGTACCTAGTTGATAATAACAGTAGGAAGATAACTTTAAATATATACATCTTCATTAAGATTATTTTATCACTATTATGATCTTACTGTCTGTTTGTTCCATTATAATATCTCCGTAACAGTTTTTTTCACAAACCATTGTTTGTAAATTTTCTGTATAGTTTGAAATTTGACTAGATCCTTCATGAACTCTTAAAAGATCGCTTAGCTATATTAAATCTGGAGATTCATCTTCCATATCTCGTTCACAAGTATTTTGTGCTCCAAATTCTTCAATTCTAACATTTTGGTTAGTAGATACATCAATGCACTCTGATCCAGTAAGTATAAGAAAGATTATTTCTAGAGCATTCATATGGTAATGGTTCATCATTGAAATGACCGTGTGTTGAAACTACTGAAAAAGAAAATGCAAAGTTATATAATTTGTTAGGTATGTAAAATATACAATACAGTGTACCTATCTACTTAAATGTGTGTAGGTATTTCAATAGGTAAGTAAATTGTTAGGTATGTACAATTTCCATAGTTTTAACATTATCTTTCAAACAGTCTAAATATAAATTATATATAGATATAAAATTAGCCTACCTCTAAGATCCCGTTTAACTCTATACCTACCCAAATTCATGCAATTCAGTTCAGCGGATCAGGCGTGAATGCGTAACAGACAGACAGATAGAATTACTTTCTAATTTATAATATAACTTGCTATTCCCGGCGGTTTTACCCGCGTAAGTGTAGGATTGGCATCGGGATCTGGATAAAAAGTAACTACCTATCTTGTTTTCTGCTCGTACCCAAATTCATCTAAATCAGTCCAGCGGTTAAGTTTAAACTTAACAGATATAAGAGCTACTTTCGCATTTATAATATTATATACAAAAACACCCAGACCCAAGAAACAACTAGTAAAACTAATCTATCATACTTCTATCATACAACTCGATAGGTCATCGAGTTATTTTTATTGAGTATAATGTTTTATAACTTACTTTTTTCATTAATATAATCCATGTTTCGTTTATTACACATTGAAACTAATTCACAGGTAGCGCTGTCTATTTAGTGCAAAAAGGGTTTATTGTCATATAAACCGAGAAACAAAACAGTTTTCTATTTAGAAAGGTGACGCAAGAACGATTTAAATTAGCGTAAACCTATATTCAAAGAATACGTCGAGTTAATTTAAGGCACTTGTGAAAATAAAAAAAACTTTTGACGTTATAAAACAGTTTTTTATTCGAACTTTAAGGAGTTGCTGTATTTCATGTGGGTTTAGTGAACATAAAATCTTTCTTATATTAGTATTCTTGATTTCTGTGTCAGTTAAACCCTTTTTAGAGTGAATATCTCTAGAATTAAACCGAATTTCGTTATTTGGAAAACGCCATTTAATAGATTATTTCCTTCTGAATCCAACGATACCAATAACTCATTTTCTGAAAAAACATCAGTTAACTCCTTCTTCAATTGAACCCTTCAATTGCGGTAAGCCATTCTGCCACTGTAAAATGTATCTAATTATGACGAGTTCAGGCCTACATTTGAATGCCTATTGTTGTGCCGTGCGCTAGCGATGCTGGATAAATGTGCTTAGTTCCTTGTCGTCACGATACCTCGTAGACGCGCATCCAGAATTCAAATTAGTATCTTCAGAACATTACAATCACCAATCACCCTGACGGCTGTAGAAAAAAATTATAAGATTTTTAAGTAAAACTTTGCGGTACAAAAAGCCTTACTTTAAAATATCAGATTATGAAGAGAATAAAAAAGCTTGGGACGGGTTTTGCTCCAACGCGAAAAATAACAACTAACAGACTAAAGGTTTCTTCGTCGCTTCTTTATTTCGACCGCCGCCGGCGCGGCGGCGGGACAAAATCGAAGCGACAGAAATCAAAAATATCATTTTATAATTCCGTGTCAGTGTATTATTTTATAATTTGACCTTTTCTGGAAATAAAGAGATTTTAATTTAATTTCATTGCATTTTTTTTAATTTCCCGAAAAATGAGACGGTGTGGGAAAATCTCAAACCAACCTTTCTGTTTTTTCCGCCTTTTGTGTGGTTTTTAGGTTAGACCATGTCGGTTGGATGGGACAGCTAGTTTAAATCGAAATTATCATCACAATATTTATCCAGGTGTGGAGGGACTCTCAACTATCCGCTGCATCAGCAAGCCTGGCTCCGTTGTTGGCTCTCGAACACATCCCACATTTGGTTGACGATGCTGAGAAAGAGAGGATTTTGAAA
The DNA here is from genome assembly GCA_963564075.1 of Eupithecia subfuscata. Classification (NCBI taxonomy): domain Eukaryota; kingdom Metazoa; phylum Arthropoda; class Insecta; order Lepidoptera; family Geometridae; genus Eupithecia; species Eupithecia subfuscata. The sequence continues at coordinate 5,641,911 of OY751105.1, forward strand.
AAACTGCCTGAACAGGTATATTTATCTACTGGCATCAATAATTATTCAAGAAAACCTAAAAATACTACCTGTCTATTATTTTATTACAATACAGTAAGGTGCTGTTATTTTACACAATTAGTTAGTCAGTAAAATAATAAACCTAATGGATGATTAAAAATAGATAAGGTTAATAATTGATTTAGTCTAAAAAAAATTCAATTCCAATTTCATCTTCAGGTTCAAGTGCTTCTGTCCTTCCGCAAAAGCGACAACTCGTTCAGTGACCACCCAGCAATGAGCAGCCACTTATCAACCATCAAAATACTGGAAATCCTCACCAAAATACAATCCTACTACCCAATAGACCCAGAACTTCTACAATCCATCAAGAAATGGATCCAATCGCGACAGAACCCAGATGGTTCTTTTACACCACTCGCTGCGGATAAAGAAGTAGACTACTATCCTGTAGATTTGAAGCAATCTAACGGGACACAGCAAGAGGTCGACGTCAATGAGTATTACTATTACGATAAAGACGGCAATATGACGCAGGAGGAGATTGAGTGGGAGAGAAGAGTTGAAGTTACTGCTGAGACGTTGACAGCTTTGCTGGAAGTCGGTGTTGAGAATCAAGTAAGTCAAAGACTTTACAAAAACTTGCGTTAGACCATAAAATCTTAACTGCTTTCACCATGTTTTATGATTTTTCGATCGAAAAATGTAAGGTATTTTCTGTGTTGTTTAAGGCGGATGCAAACGTGGCAGTGAAAGCTCAAAGCTACTTGGAGAAGAACTTGCATAATTTGACGTCACCTGCTGCCTTAGCTGCTTCGGTCTTGGCTTTGGTCCTTGCCAGGTTAGTAACCATTTTCGCAACTACTTTATGAATATTTTAGACTAGCTTCTGCCCGCGGCTTCGCACTGGTATTTTCATTTTATTATTATTTAGGTTAGGTTTTGTTCTAAACGTACGCCAAATTTCATCTTGATCTTTTCAGTAGTTTTGGAGATCCTAGGTAACAAAAATTCAGATTTCACAAACTTTCAGCTTTAATATTAGTAGGAAGTAGGATAACTTGAATTGAGCCTTGAGTTTGGTGAGTCGATAGTATTGACTCGCTGTCAATACTATCCCATACAAATATGGTACGCTTCATATCATTTTTGTAAGGGATTTGGTACACTGCCTCTACCGTACGAACATGGTATCGTACCCCATGCAAAATGGAAAGCCCCATCATGGAGATCACTATCTACTCAACTCTGGACTTCCATTCTTTTTGAACCTTCTTCTGTTCTCTTAAAAGTCGCCCACAGCTGATCTCAAAAATTACCAACAAATGCAATGTTGATTCAAAGAAATACCATTTATTTTTGTATTTTAAAGTCCTATTTACCTACTTTTATAGAGTCAAGGATAAATACAACTTTCAAGTTATTGTTCAATTTCAGAAGTCCAATGGTCCCCGAAGCGCTGATAATCCTCCGCAACGCGTCCACGACCGAGGAAGGAGAGTTTGGATGGCCGGCGCCAAGGAAGGACGCCGCCGACTGGCTGCTTGAGGAGACCTCCAGGAATATCAAGACCACTTCCTACGGTAAATAAATCAATTTACAAGAGAAACCTAGATGTAGTTTGGTAACTAAGTCAATAATGTCATGGTTTGGTTAGAGTCGACATCTAGATTATAAAGGACGCCACTGCCAAATGGCTGCTTGAGGCTGCTCCAGGAACATCAAGACTACTTCTTGCGGTTAATTTAGAAGCGACATCTAGATGCAGTTTGATAATTAAGTCAATAATGCCAGGGTTAGGTTTGGTTAGATTCGACATCTAGATAAAGAAACGCCTCTGACTGGCTGCTTAAGGAGACCGCTAGGAATATCAAGTCAACTTCCTACTGTAAACAAGTCAATTTGGAAGCGACATTCAGGTGTAGTCGAAAGTATGGTAAATAGCAAAAATGTACCCAGCTTTGTTAAAAGCGACATCTGTGTTGTGTCGTATCATCGGTAACTAATTCAAAGATCTGCAAGGCTTTTATATAAAGGCGACATCTAGGTGGAGGAGGGCCAAATTTTTTTTAAATTTTATTTGCTTGGTTAGAAATGACACCTAGTGGTGTTTCTGCAAACTAAGTCGCCAACAGAAACTTAAAGCGTACCTAGTGAAACGGCTTCTCAGGCTGAAGTTCTAGTATTCCGAGCTTGTAACTACCTCTAGATGGCGCTGATTTAGGTTTTAGCCGTGCTGTCCGTGCCCGAAGGGTGAAAACAGGAACCTATTTCTAAGCCGCTGTTTATCCGTCCGCACTTGGCCGGTTTTATGTTACTTCTATACGGTAGGCTTATTGTAATATCTAGGTGGTTCTTTGTTCTGCTATCATAGGTAGGTAATAGAATGGAATTTTAGAAAGCCAACCAGGCTAAAGGAAAAATTTACGTCTTACAGTTTTTTTTTAATTTAATTTATTTCAAACACAAGGGAACAAGGAATGTGTTCACAATGGGTAACTTACATGCTACAGGAGTTTACCTACACTTATAAAACACAAATTAAAGATTAGACCAGAAACCTTTGATCTATTCCTTTCTAATACCAAAAAAGTAATACCAAATGGTATTTGTTTATTGTCCTCATTAAATTCTATTCCTAACGAATACCACTCACAAACAAATACCAAAACAAGATAAATGGTATGAGGTACAGTCAGTAATAAAAATGCTCAAGTGATTCAAAGTAGTGTTTATTTAAACGAAATCAGTCTCATCGAAATATTTTTATTCCATTTTATGCTCTCTTTTTTGTGTATTGATAACCAGATTTTATAAAAGCCAATAAGGTGATTATTAGGGGGAGGCTTTCGTCCAATAGTGGACCACTACAGGCTGTTGATGATGATGATGATTGATGAACCAGATTTTAGTAGAACCAAGCCACCACTTCTTTTTATGAATGTATATCCTCCAGTGATTCCCGAACATGTGGATGGCCGAGCTTCATCAGACATTTCTAAGAAAAGAAATACTTATGTATCTAAATCGGAGAATACTTGGACATGACAAATTAGTTACCTACCTCCAAATTTTATCTTTAAAAAATTGAACTACATAATACATATAAATTAAGCAAACGATATTTTACGAATATTATATTTAATACATTTAGGCTCCGCGCAGACAGAGAGCGTTCTGCGTTCCGCGTTCTGCGTTCTGCGTTCTGCGTTCCGTGTTCTTTGTAATGCGAAGGATCTATGGCGCCCGCGGACCGCGGCGGTCATTCGGAACGCTTGCGTTCTCGCGTTCTCTGCTCAGAAACAAAGAACTCGCGTTCTCGCTATGGCTGGTCCGAGCGTTGATATAGAAAGATTGGTTGAATTGGTCAGAGGAAGGCAGTTTTTGTACGATCCAAGCCATAGGGACTACAAAAATCGTCCCAAATTAAAAGGGGCGTGGATTGAAATAGCTACGGACATATTATCTCGTTTCGTGTTGATAGGGTGTACCCAATATTTTCTTCTATTTTTTGACTCTAGACTCCACAAAAGCAAGGCTTCATCTTCGGAAGATGAACTTTCGAGAGACATGTTTTACGTCGCGAAATAGAACACAAATGTCTTGAACGGCTCCTGTGTGAGCTAGAACGCAGAACGCAGAATAGACGAACGCAGAACGCGGAACGCAGAACGCTCTCTGTCTGCGCGGAGCCTTAGATAAAATTATAAAATTAAAACACCATAAAATTACAAATAATAAAAAACTTACCAGATACCACTTTCACTGAGTTTCTAGTAACCTAGAATAGTACTGAGGAATTGACGAAAATCCCTCAAAATCAGGGCAGGTAATACTATAATTTATGCAAGGACATAATTATTGTAAGAAAAAACAGACCTTATTTCATTGACTTAACGTTTATTCCTCCAAAACAATAAAACATTTTAAGGTGCTTCGTTTGCACAGCGGCGCTTGAGTTGCTTGGTTATTTCGGATTTTGAAACATTAGAAGCAAGCTCACCCTTTTTTGCAGGTATTTTTTTTGGCAAGTGATTCACTTATATATGGTAATCGTAGATAAAAAAGCCGCAATGAAATTAATTTGTGCAGGTGTTATGTTATAAATTATGATCATAACATTAAATTATTTGAAAGCAAAATAAATTGTTTCTGTGACTGTACCAAAAGTTCTGTTTTGGTATTCGTTGGGAATAGATTTGGTATTTCATTTAAAGATTTCGAATTTGGTATTCGTTAGGAATGGAATTTAATGAGGACTATAAACAAATACCATTGGTATTAGTTTTTTGGTATTAGAAAGGAATAGATCAAACCTTTATTACAGTTGTGTAATTAAGAGTATTTTATTATGGAGACCTTATTCCTTTCGATTATGTACTTAGTCGTTATTTTATTCTATTATTTCTACTTACAGAGGCAGTAACAATGGAACAATACGTTGCCGGAGTCCGGGTCCTGCTAACCGCCTGCGCCCGCGGAGCCCTGGACGAGGGCGAAGCCGCCGCCCGTTTCCTCTACTACCGAGCGTCGACCCTGCAGAGACATCCCAGTCTAGCGTACAGTGCTACCAAGGCCGCTGCGCAATATGCTGCACTGGCTCATGATAGGTGAATATGACAAACGTCCAATATCATGACATAACTATATTCAAGATGCTGAAATAGCAGTGGGCCGGCCATACTTAAGAAATGACTACCATAGAATACGTGTCCTAGTTGCACTCTTGGACAAAAAAGCAGTTGAAAATACATAAACTTTTGAGAATCGTAAAATCAATCCCAGTTCCTCTCCACTGACTCCAATCGTAGTCGTCCAATGGAGTTAGACGGTAGATACATAATAGCACGACGATGATGGTATAACAGGTGTAAAGCGACGACTGTTTGATGCAAGTAGCTATGGACCATAAGCGTCTCGGGGCGTTGGTAAATGCGGCTAGCGCAAGACCGTGGTGGGTGGCACAGACTTTGGAGGATCTGCAAATAATTTGTAAACTCCACAACGAACCTTGACAACATCATCGACTTATCTCTCCGTTCACAGGCACAGAGCACTGACTGTCTCGCTAGCAACAGCAGGCATGGAGTTGACAGATACATTGGAGCTGCGCGCGAAGACTCCCCCGCGGCCGCTGCAGCTGCCTGGTCTACCCACCAAGGTCTTTGTCTATGCAACTGGTGCTGGCTGTGCTACTGTTCAGGTAAGAACTGGATAAGTTTTTACAATTACGTTAGGGATTTGAGTAACCAATTCAATATGTTTTTGACATTTTGTAACATCCACATCAAAAGAGCATCACCGAACATCATCAGTCTCTAGTGTGACAAATCAAGGATTTGACGAATTTCAAAAGTGACAAATTAAGCTTATGACTTGTTAAGCACAAGTACACACATGTACTTGACGACAAGTATTTGACGACTAATTTCTAAGAAATCAAATAATATCGCAAAAATTTTCTTGAAAAGTTTTCCAAAGTGCGAGGCTTACGCACAATAATAACAAAAATATTTGACGACTGTCTGCGAAACCATTGAAACTATGAACTATTTGCTTAGTGGGGTCATAATGTCAACTTTAGGCTCCCAACAGTTCCTTCAAAATGCCTATAGTTAATGCCACAGGACTATAGATTTTCGAGTCAAGGGTTTCCTATGTTATTTTGAATATGAGATCCTTGTTTTTTTTTTTGTCCTAGGGTACAATCTCGTATTCAACGTATGCCCCAAAACCCGAGAACGCATTGCTGAATATCCAAGCTGCTATCATCGAAGAAATACGACCTGAAAGAAGCAGTATTGAAGATCTGCAAGGAAACCTGCCGACCCTTATTATCAAAACTTGTTTCAAGTAAGTGACAGACTTACATTTGAACATCCTTAATCCCTGAACTAGATATTAATCAATATGGAATTATCTTTATACCACACCTGCTTGGAAAGTTGCCTATTCCTTTTCCATTTATAGAATAGAAAGTATGTCTTTGCAGGCCTATAAGAAACCGGGAGGAAAAACTCTATGGAATTTCATTTCTCACGTTTTAGCGGGAGGAACGAGTGTATGGAAATCCATTTCTAATTTGTTATTTTTTTTAATTTCCTAAAAGATCGGCCGTTAGCTTTGGTTATTTTCGTTCGGTCAAACGACAAAAAGTTTTTACTCCAAGTCCATTAGGCCTCCTCCGATTTCCGAACAATATTTTGAAAAAAGAACCCAAAGGCTGGCGCGGTCAATGAGGTTTTACCAACATCATTGGGCGCGAATTAATAATTAATTCTGCTTTTTATTTTCCTCGAAGGTGTAGTATAAAGCACTATTTTTCACTCGGCAGAAAGTGCGATTCCTACCTTGTGTGTTTTAAGGCAAAAACGACACACTCGGTAGGAATTGATCATTTTCTCGCCTTGGTGTAAAATGCACTATTATTTTCACCAGTTTTATAAACGAGAAACAGTAGTAGTCCTAAAATGTTACCCTAAAGAACATTTTGTTTCATTTCTTACAGATGGAAAGGCAAAGAACGCTCCGGTATACTTCGACTAGAGTCATCATTGTTCTCGGGCTATGAACTACATTCAGTCAACCCTGTCGTGTTGGACGGAGCTACTTTTGCAGATTTGCACTATGGGTCCCGCGGAGAGTCTGTTTGGTTCGTCTTTGCAAATGTAAGTTCTAAAATTGGGACTACTTGTGTAATCACTGCGCCTTCTCTTTATTCTTCGTACAATTATTTTACTTGGTGTACTGAATAGTACATTTATGCACATTTATTTGATATAAAATTTAATCAAAAATAGGTTACGGTCCGTACGCAACGTCCCACACATATATGTAACCTTAGCACTACAACAGTCATACCATAGTATATAACCATTTCTATCGTCTTTACAGATTAGCTCAACGTGCCCAGTATGCGTGACCTACGAAATTCGCTCCAAGTTTGTCATCACCAGCCTCCGACCGGCTTTCGCCAAGATTTATCCATCCACACGACCTGACTTAGCTGTTGAGACATTTTTCCACGCCAGGCCTGGCAGTCCATTGCTTAGAGGTATAACCGATGATGACTTTATCACCTGGTTCGCCAAAACAGAGCTAGCTAGCCTTAAAACTAACGCCAACATTGATAACATATGCGAGTGTGGCCGAATTTGTAGCAGGGACTATGAATTCAGGAAACCTAATGCCAACAGTAAAGCGGCAACCACTGACAGTATTGATACTACATCAACGTCTGAAGAAATGCCCTCCACTGCTGATGAAACGACCACAAAAACTACAGAACTTACTACAGAACCTATAACTACTACAGATGCAACAACTGAAATACACAACTCAACTTTAAAATATGACGCTGTGAGTGAAATATTAACTGAAATAGCTGAAACTACGACAAGTCACGTATTGACAAATAATACTGAGACAAATGTTGTTACTACAACCACCACCGATGTTACATCGCCTGATGGCCTGTATGCTACCACTATTGATGACCCAATCATAATCCCAACGGTGACGTACACAAACGAAACGGATGCCAAAGAAATTAGTAACAATATAGAAACATTGCCCTCTAAAGTTAACGGTGAACTAATTGTTCAGAAATCGACAGTCACTAAACCTTCTCCAAAGAAAAAAAAGCCACTGCCTCGAAGAAAAGGTACGTTGAAAGCTACTTATGGTGACAAACACGATAAGATGTTCTTTGCTCAAGACATAGTTAGTACTAGTTCAAGTACTACGGTTTCTCAAACTACTGAAATCTTGTCGACTAAAATGGCCGTTACTCCAATTGAATACAAAAAAGCTGAAGTGCTGAGATCTAAATTTAAAAAACGCGTTGATGTTGTAGTTTCCAGTACGCCGACAAATGGTCCAATAATTAGTACTCAGCCAATAGGGACTACAACCGAGCACAGCCACCTTGAAATTGAATCTCAACCTGACAAAAGTACAACATCCTTAGAATCTCACCATAGTGATCATACCATGGCTGCTCACATCACAGCCATTACGAAAAGTAACATAAAATCAATGCACTTTAGAACCAAGAAACCAAAGACTACAACTCAAATAAGGAAACCTTTATATCTTGATGAAGTAAAGGAAGTAGACAAAAGTAATAAAACAGTTATTGAAAAGGAAAACAACAAAACAAAAAAGAAATCGATTGCTAACAAATACACAGTTAAAACTTTGAAATCCATAAACAAAGAAATTCATCAAATACCACCCACCCCTATTTCTGAGACATCTAAAACTTTATCGGAACCACCAAAATTGGACATTGCTCCGGAAAATAAAAGCAGTTTTGAAATACTGGACAAAAATAAATTAGGGTGGGAACTACTTAAGGAAACTCCAGATGTTGGTTCGACAAAAATAGATGATAAGCAAAGCAGAATAAATGTCTTACAAAACCTATCAAACATCACTGAATATGAAAACCGTTCCTTATAAACTTTGTTGTGTAGTTGTAAGATTATAAAAGACTCCAGTAAATCAGTATTTTTGTATCACTTTGTGTCACTTAGCTCTTGGTTGGCTGAACTGGTTGTCTCGATAGCCACTCCTAAAGCACATAATTGTTGATCGTTAGTATTGCACTAATAGGGTAGCTTTTCTTTGATTTTTATTAAAATAGGTATTACCATTTAGCTATGTGTAAATCGGCATCAATCCAAACAATATATTGTCTTTGATCATTGTTATTATTTACCTACTCTTTTAGTCTATTCTTTTTCGCAGCTTGAACTCTTAGATCAATACATATGTCAACAGTAACATAATTGTAAACTACCCTATTGTTTAAGATTGTGTGTGAGCTGTAAATAAATAAGTTAAGCTATTTTAATTAAGACGAAATGCGCTGTGACTATTGGAAGTGTGAATGTTTCATTGCGGATGCTCAAAGCCCTTTATTTTCATTTCAGTTTTCGTTATGGTAGTCTTAAACTATTGTAGTGACTTAGGTCCTAGCTTAAGCTCGTAAGAGTAAAACCCCCACATGTAGATTTTACTCAATTATGAGCATCCTAGTAGATCGCAGATATAGTAATTTTTAGAAGAGCTAGATGCTTAACCTAAGTTTTTGATGTTAGTGATAAATGATTTTACTGTTATAGTTCTAAAGAAGATTGCCAAATTAATTCCTCACTAGAAATACATACATTGTGTTCCCTAAGAATTAGACGTGTATCCCTTAGCGTAAATCTTAGTCTAGACTTTAATGTACTATTGCTATGTATGCCCCAGAATTTCCATCCGTCTATGTCTTCTCTATCTATGGTATATGTAACTTAGTCTTATTGTAGTTCTTTAGATGTTTTATTTCTGATAGAATGAAATTGTAAATCAATATCCTTTTCATTTATTTGCAAATTTATCTCGTTCTGCATTTCCCCCTCTCTCGCTCTTCTCTCTCTGTCTCTCTCTCTCGCTATTCTCTCTCTGTCTCTCTCTCTCTCTGTCTCTCTGTTTATTTCATTTTTTTTTATCTCTGCTCAGCTTTTTCAACTCAGCATTTTCAAAATTATTTTTAAGCCTTTCTGCAATCTGTACTACCGTTATGTTATCTCTTTTGGATATTCTTGTTTAAATAAGATGGTCCGTCTTCAAACTGGTATACAATTTCATCTATCTTGTCTATTAGTATTCTATGTACGATTGTATGTATGCTATCTTCCTACTATTCATAATATGTATTTTAATGTCTTTTACCTATGTCTATAGGTAACTTCTTCCTCTTTCTATAAAGTAATATGTTTTCTGAGTGCCTATAGGTTCATTATTTGATCTCTAATGTATACAATTGTCATTCTGGATATAAGTATTGGTACCCTGAGTGTTTGTGTTTGTGAGAATGTTAACACAAAATTTATATCTGTAAAGTATTTTAAATTAAGCACAATTAACTAGTGTTAATATAAGGTTGTATCATAACATAGGTGCTTGTGCAGATTGTCAATTTTCCAATGTAAAGTCTCATTTTGGTGGATTATATTATTAAGATACTTGTGCTTACAATATGAAACTAGTCATTAATTTTAATAATTATTTGATGTACTGAAGCAGTTTCCTTAGGGTAGGTAATAAAGATAATACAACACAAAGTTTCTTGACTCTCATTTACTTTTACAGACCTTTAGAGGTAAGTACCCCTATTCTTTCTTAAGTAGGAAAAATAAAAGGCACAGTTATCATTTACTTTTTTCAATGCATGTATTTGGTAACATTATAATCATAAATTGATTAGTACAATATTAGTAATTCCAAACGACAATTTACACATAATAGAATTTACAAATGAGCAAGAATTGACCTTCAAAAATTTTAATAGGACCTAAACAATTTCGACAAGATATTTAAAATTATAGGAAAGAGACATCTATTTCTAGGACAGGGGATATAATATTTTTTGAGAAGGGAACATGTAGGAAAGCAAACATCTGTTTATATAGAAGGGAACATATATTTCTAGGGGTAAAGACGTTAAGTAAATTATGAAAGGAGACTTCTATTCCTAGAAAAGGGAACATCGATATGCAGGGAAAAGAGATATCTAATTGTAGGAAAGGGAACATCCATTTAGAGGGAAGGAGACATCAATAATAGTTTTTTTTCTACAAATTATTTGTAGAAAAAGGAACATCCATGTCGAGGGAAGGGGTAATTTATTTTGAGAAAGGGACACATCTATTTGTAGGGAAGAAAACGTTGATTAATATTGAGTGAATGCGTAGTGCGGTTGATCACGGATATTGTTGGCCTGAGTCACTCCTCACCTCCTCCGAGCGTAGGCCAGCCAAGATGGTAGGTCTGGCTTCTGTAATATAACAATAAACGATATGTAAAAATAGAGTAAAATTTATACGAGTAAAAAAAAATATATAAACGTAAAAGTAACTCGTTGGTTTATTCCCATTCCACGATTAGACGCCGAAAATTCGGCAAGACTTCCTTACCGGCAAGAGGAAATAGTTGTCACAAAAACTATCTTCATATAATAATACGGTAAAAGTCATGGGTAACAGCTACTTTCAGACAGTAAATATTTAACACTAGCTGCATTCTTACTACCCGTTGTCCTATTACCCGTTTTCCCGTAGGAATGAAGCATTTTCCCGCGGTAAAAAGTAGCCTATGTCCATCAGGAATAATGTGGGTTTCTAATGGTAAAAGAATTTTTCAAATCAGTCCAGTAGTTTCGGAGCATAATCAATACAAACAAACAAACAATCAAATCTTTCCTCTTTATAATATTAGTATAAATGAAACCCATCACAATAATAGGTATTATAAATACGAAAATTTTGATTTCTGTAAACTCTACGCCAACACAACTAAGCGGATCGGGTTGAAATTAGAAAGAAAGAACGAAAGAAATAACCTATATACGTTGCCATAGAAACAAAACGTGCGAAGCTGCGGGCAGAAACATGTCCTTTATCAAACGATCACGATGATAATAGTAAAATTTCTATTAAAGGATGTGCAATAAAGACATATTGAAAGCATTTTCCGATATGCGAGTGCATAAAATGATGGAATACCGGATATTATTCAGCATCAATAATAGATCTTATTATTTGATATCGTGAAAACGTAATATCCTCTGATCTTTGCCTGAATGTAAATCTACATAGACATAGACATGTCATATTGATTTGCAAGTTATTAGAGTTAAGCCACCAACCAGACACAGAATATTAATTACCTAATAGAATAAAAATACTTAATCCTTAATACCGATCGACATAAACTTTACATAAAAATTGAATCGATATTTATGTAAAACTTATTGAACGCGTTCATTTCTACAGATCGTAAAAATGTTACCTACTTCGTATGATTATGATTTATCAATCAGTAGAACCATTGGAAGGCATGCAAAAATTCAAAACGTCGGTAAATGATTAATTACCTGAGTTCACAGGCACTCAGACCATTCACATCCAAAAGCTCCAATGTAATACCCATTTGCTGCTCGCGCATTTTAGGAACTCGTTGGCGCTTTGAACTTATAAACGCCAGTAATCCGAGTTACAGCCGAAACGTTTCAAAGGTCATCGGTAAATTGTAGCTTTCGTTACGATTTACATAATATTGGTCAGAACTGAAGAAATAACACTCAAAATTGAATAAGTACCTAATTATTGGGGTTTGTAAACCACAAATGTTTTAGCGTAGCTTTTGGCTGTTTCTTAGAAAGTTATACGATAGGCTACGAAAGCCGTAACGCAAAATAAATATGTGACTGACCGCAGATACCTATTCAGGCTGCAAAGATTTCATCTCGATATTTTAGTTTTCCAATAAATCCTTCTCCTCGAATCAAAATCCTCTTCAAATTTAATTTCAGATACACTTCCTAAGTTTATAGAGGGTCAACCGAATTTAGATAGCCAAGGGTTTAAATAATTGGATTACTTACGGACTGAATTAGATAGGTAGATACCTACCCAATAAAATGGTCATCTTAATTTAGATTCAAAGGCCTTTGACAAGATCGTTTGTAATAAATGTGGTTTATAAGAGTATTTAATCAATTTGTTTATCGGATACTATCCACAAACTCTAGTAAATTCTATCCAAAAATATTTAGTTTTATTAAAATTATCTGCAAAACCACATACTTACTTCAAAGAGGCAACTATATTTCACTGGACCTACACATGAATAAATAACACACATTACGTTTTCACAGAAAATATACCCTAGAAAGTGCAAAAATTACTCAGAGAAATCTCAAAGGTGTTCTGTTGTTGGGCGGAAAACTGAGAGTAAAATAAAAGCTTGAACGAATCTGTTATTTAAATCTTTTTGTTTCATCACTTAGCAGGAATCATCGAAAACTCTTACCAAAAAAAGAAACGAATTTGGTGGCGCATCACATTGCCAATCAATCAAACTCAGTGGGCTTTTATAAGTGTGTTAAGTGAGAACAAATCAAACAGAATTTACCTTTGCTTGATTCGGAACGTGGGCTACTAGAATTATTGGCTTCATTGATTACCTACAACTTTTGCTTTTGCTGTCAAAAGTTTGAAGTAATTAATCAAAAGGCACCGTTATGATTGAATTTATAAGTTCGATACCTGTAGGAGGATTCCTTCGAAATAATCAAGCTTTCTCTGTTTTTTATTCCTATCTAGTTTCATTTTTAATGAACACTAAGCCCATTCAACTTCGGTTGACGCTATTTTTTTAACGCAAATCACCAATCCATGCCAATTAAGCGTGGGAATTATGATGAAACCCCTCGCTTAATGTTCAGCAGCTTAAAAGCATGTGTGCTGAATGTACTGCTGAAGAAAGACAGAAATTGTCGCCAAAGAGTTCACGGGTATCATTAACCAGCGCGTACTAGCAACGTCGCAAATATAGCTGAGCAAGTTTTATATTGCAGTGTAGTTCTACCAATCATTAGTATGGACCCATCATATTTAAAAAGTAGAAAGTATTTTTTTAAGTATTTTTTTAAGAAATAGTGAGTACAATTGTGAAGATACATTCGATTAGTTATAAACGTAGTACAGTCAGATTGCACCAATAGAAAAACCGTCTGCTTCCCGCATTTGTTTAAGATTCAATTTATTTGCAATATTCTTGTCGCTACTTTTCTATATACACACTTGATAAAGGATACAAAGCCACACGCTTCCATTTCCCTTGTTTATTCGTTGTTTCTTCCAAACGTAAACGTAATGTTTCCTTGATCGACTGCAGTACCTACATAAAACCGGTAGGTAAATCGTAAATAAGGCTTAGCTCACTCGTAAATCAATCTCCGATATTTCGAAGGGTTAAACTCTAATAACTCGTAAATTATAAGCTTTAAATTGTAATTATGGCAGCTGTTTTAATACGCCGGATTTGCAAAAGGAATTAAATTATGGGGTTTCAGTTTCAATTCGTAATCAACAAAATGACGTCCTCATGGAAAGCTTTTCATCGGGCTTATTTGCTTAGCTGCATTTGCAGATCTTAGATAGAAACAAGTTTACAGGACTAATTATTAGAATTACAATCTTAAAAAAAAACGTTACCTAACTCCAACTCTCAAAGCTGCCCGTTTCAACGAGCTAAATGAACTGTACGAAAACATTTGAGTTGAAATACCAAAGCTTTCAGTTTCAATTAAATATGATCTCTCTTGAGAATATTAAATAAATTAATACTGAAATGTTGACTTACTTCCATGATGAGATATTTTCAGTTGGAATTAATATTAACAGTATCATTTACTTAAATGTGTTTTAATATAAATGCTGTTGAAGTACCGATTGCAATAAAACTTTAACTCTGGCATGAAACTCTAAACTGGCCCGTACCATAAGTATTGTGCTTGAAATTTTTATCTGGGCGTCCTCTTTTCGCAGTGCGATTAATCTTTAACAATTCGAACACAAATTAGCGTCATATATCACTATAGCAGAAGAGTCTAGAAAAACTAAGTTGAAGTAAATTTTCAATGCAAAGGTATTAAATACGGACCTTTTTAGTATTCTCTTAACATTTTCTAAAAGCTGTAAGAAAACTTCCCGTAACTGTTATACTTTAACATTTTTTTGTTTGGTGCGTCAAGGTTTGTTCATTTCTTTGAATGTTTTGAAGAAATATACCTTATTTATATACTTACTTCAAGATCTTTGGCCCAGTTCGGGTAGCTCTCGGATCCGGACCGCTTTCCATACCTGAAACCAAAGTTAATTTTACTTTTGGAAGTGTTAAAACAACAATCATGAGGCGTGTAAAGAAATGACATTAATATCCACAAAAATAAAGTCTAAAGAGAAAAAATCAAATACTTTTCTCTTTCATTATCTAAATAACAGTACCCTGAGATAGCATTTTCAAAGGTAATTGCTACCTCTTAGCTTCCACCTACACAAACGTATTTTGTTGGTTTCTCTATTCTATTGTTTTATTTTTATCAAATCACTACAAAAGCGAGCTTTCAACTAAAGTAAGGAGTCGTTTTGTATCGAACCTATCAATCCCAAATGACTCTTGAACCTTTATTCGTATTATTTCTATGAATAGATTCAGTGGTAAACCAAACCTATTGTTTCAATGGGCACTCGGCAATTATTGAAGATAACGTATTTTCATCTCATTCGACCTTATTTTAAACATTAATTTAAGAAGTAGTAGGTAAATATTAATTTTAAAAAGAAAAACATACAAGGAAATTAAAATTACTACGATTCCCTTGAACATTCATGCAACAACTAGTGATGTGCGTTTGTCGATGAACGGACACCGGTCGTACCTTGGTCGCGTGTGGTAGGAGTAAATGCGGTCTAGGTTCTGCAGCTGGAGGAGTCGAACTGCACGATCTAACAAGTCTGGATCGACACGGTCCTCGTCCCCCACGTCACGGCGGTCAATCCTGCCGATAATCGATATCGATGTAACAATCACATCACTACTTTGACACGACCAAGTTACGATTTGGTTTTGTATCGTGAAAGCTAGTAAATAAAGGCCAATTTTCTAATATCGATTCTGATCAGCGATGTCATAACTCATCTTAATTGTGCACAGAATCCTAAATAAGGGATCTAAAAGTGCGTTATATATTTTAATTCGACGTTATTGGCGCGACCACTAACAGTCATTGGAAAGCTACACGTATACCCCACTTAAAACCGAGATATGTAAATATTTCGAAACAAATAACATCGATAAATCTAATCCGTCTAAGCACCTCACTAATCTAATCTGTGTTTAAAACACAATCGGATTACATCGATATCGATACGGTATCGAGTGGCAGTATGGTGTTAATTCGTTATAACGCTACGATGCGCTAATTACAGATAATCTAACACTCCTCGTTATCGAATGCACCGAAGTGGAAACTGGAATACGTAGCTAATATTAGTATTACTGTTGTCCTATCTGTAAAAATTGACACGGTACTTATCTGACTGAAATGTACGATTTTAATTGTTGGTGTAAGTTGAGTTGAAGTGGTAA
This sequence comes from Eupithecia subfuscata, assembly GCA_963564075.1. NCBI lineage: Eukaryota > Metazoa > Arthropoda > Insecta > Lepidoptera > Geometridae > Eupithecia > Eupithecia subfuscata. The sequence continues at coordinate 5,657,898 of OY751105.1, forward strand.
AACCATTATATTTTCTGTGAAATCCTACTAATATTATAAAGCCGAAAATTTGTGAAATCTGAATTTTTGTTACCTAGGTTCTCGAAAACTACTGAACAGAACAAGATGAAATTTAGCGTACGTTTATAGCAAAGCCTAACTTAGAGAACTTAGAATAGGCTACTTATTATACCGAAAATACGCTTGAGAAGCCACGGGAAGAAGCTAGTATTTTATATAGTAGAGCTCAAAACTATATAAGGTGCGCAGGGCTGGATAGTGTTAATTAATTTTTTGCTTTAATCTCAAATTTTGTGCGGACTCGTTTATACTAGAGGCGTAACTCTTATTTTCTACAAATATACAGCCAAAAAACTTATATTTAGGAACGAGTCGATTTTAAACTCTTTGAAGTCATTTCTGAAATCAATTGTTAGAGTCGCATGCTGTGAGATTTTAAGAATAATTTATCGCCATAAAGCAGGTTTTTGAATACACTTGTTTACTATTATTTAGTTCGATTAATCTTTGCCGTATTTCTACTTATATTTTCATAAAATAATGCATTTTCATGATCTCATGTCTTTATAAATGAGCAACCATCTCAGTAGTCACGGGATCCCCGAGGATCAACATTTAATTACATAAAATTCGACATATTTTCTTTGCATCCTTAAATGTGAAAAAACGGTTGCGAGAAAAAAATACGATAAAAAGAAATCATGATAGTTGTACTATTTCGCACATAATTTGGTCGATATCTCAGGAACCCTGCGGTCTATTGAAATAATGAATGTTTTGATTCGTAGGTTACTAATAATTTGGTTCCTAGTACCAGTTTCTTCATAAAGTTGTGTAGTTTTCTTGTAAACAACCAAAAACTTGATTTCTGCCGTTCCAAAAACGTATGCTCTGCCCCACTATGAACCTATGAACGCAAAATCCTATGTCTATTCTTTTCTGCGCTTAACGCGCCCTCATAAGGGCACAGCATGTAGTACTTATAATAAAATATAAAACGTTTTTGACGGACCTCTACCTCCTAGTCTACCCACTACACTATCTTCTTATATTAAAGTTTTAAGTGTACTTTCCCGTTTTTCAATCCATTGCTAAAAGGGAAACAGCGCCTCATTTAAATATCTTTACAGCATTCAGTGTTCAACAAAGAAATACTTTATTGTTGTGCAAAAAGCAACTTTCAAAGGCATTAAGTTTAAAATACTTTATGCGTTTGAAACCCATTTTGTGGTGCAATTCAAAAGAAAAAGCAAGGGCTTTGTATACTAACTTTTTAATTTACTAGTTTAAAACATTTGCGGTGAGTAAAAGCAGCTCGTACTTTTAAGTAAGTATTACTTAATCCGAAGTAAGGTAGCAGTACTTATATGGGGTATTTTGATAATATTTTACCGTCAGACAATTGACCATTATTGGTAAAATCCTTCGCAGAATTTCTACCCTAAAGAATTTATTGACACAAATCCTTCTAATGATGAAGAAAGTTGGACCACAAAATGAGGATGTCCTCTTAAGCCTACATTTGATGTGGAATTGACATGGAAACTTTATTTGATTACTTGTACCTACAATTCGTTCGGATTATTTGCGGAACATCTATTTTTGTGCTGATTAGGTAAGTCTGCTTAGCTTTTACTATTGCAGCATTATTATTGTATTCAGCATACATCCCTCAAATTAGATAAAAGTCATTCTTGGGGGCCAATAAATATTTTAAACCCTACTATTTAATTTCCCATTTGGTTAGCTTGAATTTTTTTATGCTTACCATCAGATCATGCTTTGCATGTGAAAATCGAACCCTTTACCTACGACGCCATCTTTAAACTTTTTAATTCGTTCTACATACGAAGTTTTTGTAAATAAAGACCACAGAGTACTTACTACCTGAAACAGAAGTTTGTTGTCGCATAAGGTTCCTACCTTAAGATAATTGGACGCCCGGAGGTGGGTAAAAGTTTCATTGGACGGTAACTTGCAGTGTTTACTCGTATTTAGTGCGGTCGGTGGTGACACACGAATGCAATTAGACTTGCTTGTTGGAGTCAGGCAAGTTCATTCAAATAGAAATTAGTAATAATGCGGAACAATTCACACAGGATCATCTAGCCCCAAGCTAAGCAAAGCTTGTGTAAGGCGATATTTTTAACAATTCAACATGCACATCTAACGTTTGGTGTACTTTCTTATTCGAGTAATTTTACCCGAAACAAACCAGATACCTACATAATTAAAGGAAATTTAAAACAGGTACCTAACTTTAATATTTTTAAAGTGTAGATAAAACAGTTTTTTATTTCTTGTTCTTTTGTCGATCAGCCGGCAAATCAACTAGAGTTGGTTCAACAATAAGTCCGAGTACACAATCGAATTTCATCACAAAGGGATTTCAGAGAGAAGCATTTGCAGAGTGCGTAATTTCCAATTGTCAGCGGCCTTTATGACCTATTCGTGGGCACTGCAACATGGTAGAGGGGTGGCATAATGTGACTAACAATAACAAATTCCACCAACAGTAGGATGCACTAAGCTGTATTCACTCTAGTACCTTTAAGCTTACTCGAAAACCACGTTTCCTCTGTCATGTACATTTTACAGTGACAAAATGTCTTCCCACAAACTTAAAACGAGTGGCCCGCGAGTTGTCTGTCATCTGATGTCGTCAATATGATATGCATCTAAGAGCCAGAGAGCCGAGTTATAGCCCATATTGGAATGCACGTTTTTGTTCTGTGTGGTAGCGGTCTGCCTTTGACCTACCACAACCTCTCTCGGTTTTCAGTATAGTGGTAGAAAATTACTACGTTGACCGTTAACCGCAATCTGATTTTAAATTCCGTTTCATGCTTCGAAGTGAGAAATTGGGGATTTGCGCAGGGTGAGTCAGTCGATTAGATTTGAATTAAAGCACAAGCTATTTTCTACCCTTTGCTGTTGGCGGAAAGTCTATGCTATGTTCTTGCGTGATTGGAAATTCGCAATTTGATGTCCATATGAGTAACTGAACATAGGACATAGGACTAACTAAATTATTTATCTATATTAAATAACACTTTCTAGCTTTTACTTTTTTGCGAAGACTGATTTGCGAGGTTGTTTATATCCGTGTGTATGTTAATAAATATATGCGAAGGCGACTATTTACCTCAATTTTTCTATAAACCGACTTTGTATCAACGTTTTTTTATAAGTTGAATGACCATGTTTTCTATTTTGTTATACCTACTGTTTAACTTTGATCCACTTGACACACTTGCGCCTTCCCATCTTCCGAGGAGTTCCGTGAGGGCGGGTGCGGCGGCAGATTTCGCCGATGATCTCAAGAGGCGCAAATATGCAGGTCTCGACAGAGCCTACACATTTGCTCCCCTTGAAGTCGAGACCCTAGGTCCGTGGGGTAACGAGGCTCTCTGGGGTTTTAAAAAAAATATCTGAGCTTCTGGTCGAAGCGACGCATGACCCGAGAGCTGGTGAATATCTGGCGCAGCGCATCAGCATTGCCATACAGAGAGTCAATGCAGCAGTGTCAGCGTTTTGGGGACGCCTCCGACTCCGTTAGCTCAATTATTTCAATTGTAAATATTATTTCTAATTAATTTCTATTATTTGATAAGAGTTTTCTGCGACAATAAAGTTTCAAGTAGAGTACTTTAATCTTATTGATTTAAAATAAAATAAATAAATTAATAAATAATGCTGGACAATTCACACAGCATTATCTAGCCCCAAGCTAAGCAGAGCTTGTGTTATGGGTACTAGATAACTGATATACTTAATACAATACACTACACAGATAGATATTTTTTACTATACATAGAGAACATCCAGAACGCCCTGAACAAATGTCTGCAGATCGTACACACATTTGTCCCGAGGCGGGAATCGAACCCGCAACCTCCTGCGTCGCAGGCAGACCTTCGCCCGCTGCGCCACAGAGGTCGTCTAATTAAATAATTAATTAATTTAATTTAATTTAGTATTATATTTATATCATTATTATATAGTTTATTTAATATTTATGTAGAATTTTTTACAATGTTGTGTCCTCCTGTTAGTGGCATATATTATATTAGAACCTGCTTAAATAAGTATATCTTTATAAATGCTTTATGTATACGCTGGCGTTCTTTTTTAATAATAATAAAGGTCACGGCGTCAGGGACCAGTATAGTCTAACTAATTTAATGATCCAAGCAAACTATACTATTATGAAAATAAATAAAGGCCCAGAAACTTGGGTAATTAAGATGCTACAGGGGTTCCTTCCTTGGATAATTTGAAATAACTTAATCATTTTAAGATTTTGAAACAGTTTCCACGTTTCTGACCCAAAGTTATTGTAGTAACTATAATAATAGGTTAGATACCTTCATTCCTCATAGTGGACAAAATATGTTAGTTAATTATATTCGTAGCACGATCACCCAAAAATAGCATCCGAATTAGATTATTTTGATTTTTTTGCCGGTCACACTCTTTTCTTTTTAACCCCCGACGCAAAAAGAGAGGGGTGTTATAAGTTTAACGGGTCTGTCTGTATATCTGTGTATCTGTCTGTGGTATCGTAGCTCCCAAACGAATGAACCGATTTTTGTTTAGTCTTTTTTGTGTCAGATAATTTTATCCCGAGTGTTCTTAGCCATGTTTTATTAAAATATGTTGAGCCAATAAACGTCGCGGGTTCTTAAAATTTTTAAATTTGTCTTGTTTGAACACAACTATCAAAGAAGGCTCTCCAACGGAGGTAAGTATTATTGATTAACTTATAAGTAACTTGCAGGTCTCGACAGAGCCTACACATTTGCTCCCCTTGGAGTCGAGACCCTAGGTCCGTGGGGTACCGGGGCCCTTCGGGTTTTCAAAAAACGATCTGAGCGTCTGGTCGAAGCGACGACGCGTGACCCGAGAGCTGGTGAATATCTGGCACAGCGTATCAGCATTGCCATACAGCGTGGCAATGCAGCCAGCGTCTTGGGGACGCTTCCGACTGGTGTTGATATGGATCAGTTGAGCTATCTGTAGACTGTTTGCAACAGTCAGCAGTTAGCTCAATTGTTTCAATTGTAAATACTAGTATAATTTTCTTTGTGAATGAAGTTACTTATAAGTTTTTCGATCGCAGCTAAAAATAGCATTTCAGCGGTTTTGTTTGTGAGCTTACCTATAATAAAGATAGTAAAACAAATCTGTAGCTAAAATTATCGATAAAGAATGATTTTGAAGCAATAAACCTACGCCTACGTGTGTAGGCTGGTTTCCTAGTGAACAAGCACTCTTCACCTTATCTGTACGTCACGTCGCTGATGTGTGATCGCGATAGTACACACATACACTTGAATGTTTGTTACTCCAGGAAATATGGAAGATAAATGGGAAAGAAAAAGTTATCCAATTTTACTTCCGAGATTATTAAATTTAGAAGTATTTTTTTACGGATTTTAAGAATTTCCGTTGTTTTCTGAAGCGTATAAGACGAACAATTTCAGTTTTTCATTTCCTGTATGTTAAAATTCGAAGGCCCAGATACTTTGTAAAAACTTACCTGTTCAGATTCGGACAGTGAGTGAAGAAAAAACAGAATACATGATATTATGCGATTTCATCTTTGCATTCCATTCAGCGTGACTCTTAACAAAACCCCTTGAGAGATTTTCACTAAGGGGATTTTTAAGCAGGGTATTTACCGGTATTACGGGGGTTCATGTACCATTCTCAGCGAGTATGATTCGCTAAGCCCTGTGCTAAAATCCGTTTCGTTGCTCTTTGCGAGCGCCTTCTTTCCCCGGTCGCTGTGTAACACGTTAAATTAGTAAAAAAAAAAAGTAAAAGTAAAAATGCGTTTATTTTGTAACCAATACACACATAGCACATACAAAAGATAAAAGTTAATACAAAAGTAACATAAAGGTCACAAAAATGGCCAACACTCAGCAGATGCTAATGGCAGGATAAGGATGTATCCTGCCATAGCGCTGGTCTTCCGCGGAGGCCAGAAATTAAATTACGATTAATTAATTTAATTAATTAATAAATTACGCCCCGTAACGACGGTTAGTACCCACCTGACCCGTTCATATAATATGCGTGCGATGAAAATATGATGAAAACTTTCGAGCGAAGACACGCGCGGTCGGCAACGTCAGGAAACTCGCGTCGATGCTCGGAAGTTGACTGAATGGAATGACGGTTTTTGAAACATGGTTTTTCTTCTTTGGTAACGCTATTTCGCTCTACGGAGGAGTTCCAGCCCATTCTGGAAGCGCCCGGATTTATACCAAAACATCATGAAATTTATAGTTACCTCGGTCTAGCGGCCTGGGTATAGTACCGATCCAGCTCCTGCAGCATACGAAGAGCGTCGGCCATGTCGTGGGGACCCTCGTCACGGGCCTCGGCCAAACAGACGACGGCCAGAACCACGATCAAGGCGATGGCGATGTTCTTGCTCAGCATTGTTGCTTCTGTGGGAGGTTCCTTATGTTATTTCCGCATCATCGCACTAATATTATAAAGGCGACAGTATGAATGGATGTTTGTGGTCTCTTGACGCCAAAACCAATAAACAGAGCAGGCTAAAATTTTGCACAGGTATAGCTCTAGACCTAGAATATCATAAAAGCTACATTGTACTTTGAAAAGAGGCGCGGAAAACCACGAGAAGGCTTGTTACAATACATGCATTAATGGATCTTGGCTGACGCTCTATCGCGTGTTTCGATAAAGAGTGGAAAGTTCAAACGAAGCTGATCATAATTTTAAAATTATTTTTTGCTACGGCTGCGGCGGCGTAGCGATGTCGTAGCAAATCTGTGGAAGTGTAAATTATATATTTCAAATCACTCTTAAGTAAGTAAGTCGTCACACATAAAATAGAAGACTATCATCCCGTATTCATCAACGGAGTCGTAGTACCATATACTAACACAGCAAAATATTTAGGTATGACCCTTGACGCCAAGCTACGCTGGAAATCTCACGTCAAAAAGAAAAAAGAAGAGCTAGAGATTCGCTACAAAAAGATGTACTGACTAATTGGAAGAAATTCTACTCTAGCAGTACAACATAAAGTTTTATTATATAAACAAGTCCTTATGCCAATTTGAACGGCATACAGCTGTGGGGTTGAACCAAAAAGTTAAATGTAACAATTATACAAAGATTCCAGAATAAAGTACTCAGGACAATCGTTAATGCTCTCTGGTATGTAAGAAATAGCGATCTTCATCGGGACCTGAAGATTGAATTCGTCTATAAAATCATACAAAAATACGCAGAGGCTCATGAACAAAGGCTTCATCATCATGTGAACGTCGAGGCTATCCAGCTCCTTGGCAACACGGACATAGTGAGAAGGCTCAAACAAACTAAACCTTTCGAGTGAGTGTAGTGATAGTTATAGTGTAAGTGCATAAGTGCTAATTTTAAAGAACACATGGACCAAGTGTCTTCCCCTTAAATAGAGACAATAAGAAAAGTGCCGATATACACGTTCTTACTTATATGATTTTATAAAATTAAGATAAAACAAAATTACCCATTAGTCAAATCAATGGCTAGATTGTAATGTTATTCTAGTGTATTTAATTTAAATACAATATGTATGCTAGACTATACTGAAAGCAGAACTCATTGTAAGGTCTTATTATTATGTTATTTCATGAACTATTTTTTTTTGCCTTTCTAAAAGTCGGTTCAGAGGTGAAAAAATATTTGCTCATTTTAAAAACTGAGTTTAGCTCATGGTTGTGCACGCTGTGAAGCTCCTTTTCTACATTTTTGCGCAACCCGTTAAATCCGGGTTCCAGTAGTAATAAGCTAACTAAGCCATTGGAATCCAAACTTCCGCCTTAGCATTAGGGATGGCTAAATCAGAGCAAGGATTTGGAATTTATAGGGCAAAATTCGTAATGGCTGAGATTGGTAACATGTAATGTTTGTTTCAGGAGATTCATCCTTATCATTTTATTATCTATAGGTCCTACGTATGGTTCCACTTCAGGGCAAAGAATATTTATTAGAGCGAAGGCCAAATGCGACAGTGTAAATTAAAAACAACGAAACCACAGAAAAACTTCCTCCGAAATTTACTTCATTCAATTTCTGCATCTCTATGCGGAAATTTTAATATTAAAAGGGTCTTAGTTAAATTAAATCTAAATAAAAGCTTCTGAAAAAGTCTAGAGAAGTCGAGTTAATTACATCCGAACTCTAAACCTGAATGCAAACTCAATCGTAAGACAAAGGAAATTAAAACTTGTGTATAGCAAATAGAATTTGTAATAGAATGTCATAGGGTGGCATCTGCACATGGCAGGAATCATTCCAGTTCCTCCGAGAGTACGGAGTTACAAGGTAATCCCGCTTTTGACATAACATTATATTGCTTTATGCGGCCTGAATTTTTCATAATGGTGCTCAATGGCACAAATCACTTTGGCTTGAGACAGATTATTAGCTATGAATTCTTTAGAGATGATGTAGGTTACCTTACCTTAACCTACATCATCTCTAAATAATAATAATTTAAAATAAAAATTAGGGACAGCTTAATAAAAAAAATTATAGGTCATCTACACTAGTATTTTAAAGAGAAAAGATTTGATTGTTTGTTTGTTTGTTTTGAATAGGCTCCGAAACTACTGGAACAATTTGAAAAATTCTTTCACCGTTAGGAAGCTTAGTTTTCAGGGAGTGACAAAGGCTATATTTTATCCCGGAATTCCCACGGGAACGGGAACTACGCGGGTGAAACCGCGAGGCGATCGTCTTGTAGATAGATATTTAATTATTGTTTCAAAGTTGTTACAATTTAACGTTTATAGCGTCTTATTTAATAACAAACGTTTATCTAGACACTAGTTGAAATTTATTTTTATTATTTGATTGTAATTTTTTTTGTGAATAAAGATTAATAATTACTTAATTATAAATGATCTAAGCAAGCATCATAATTGTTGACTTAGAGCTGAGTTTGATAACGTTTTAAATAAGTTTCAACGTTTTAAATACGGTGACATACACAGTCTTTTTATATCCATCGTAATCAGGTTTACATTTTCGTGTATGCGATTCAATACGTGATACGTGTTTCCAACTATACAGCCAATTATAGAGAAAAATAACCACTTGCAGTCATTCTTGTTCTTGGATGATTATATAAAGATAAATCATAACATTTCATAGTAAGCCTACCCAGTCGATAGTTGGATATATGGAATAAGAATATAATCTTCAGTCGGTTTCATGTTACCTTTATTAATAAAGAAGAAATTTTATTCTCCAGGATACACGGCTATGTCTTTTTCTTTTATTGATCCAATCAGTTGTTTAGTCGTGAATTACATAGGTTAAGATTTATTTGTGAATTTCGTACGTATTCGTTTGGCAGTATGGGTAGACAGAATTTTTTCAAAACTTCATATAATATTACAAAACCAGGCAGTCAGATAAGCGAGAGAAACCGTCGGCCGTCGTGGGCGTCGTGAAAAAGGCTTTCCTACTTTTCTGTAAAAAGGATTTAAAATAAAGTTGTAGGCAACTAGTGTCCCAATGTTTGAGTTCCAGCTTCGGTTGCTTGAGTTGGGATTGAGGGACATCGATACCTACAGCTTACGCCTTTGTTGACAGCGTGGATTGGAAAAGTTAAAAGTATGGGGCTTACTGGCTTCTGCTCCGGTTTTGTCTGTACAAGTAGCTGAGAAGGTCTTCTGGTGACAATTTTTTTGTCAAATATGGAACAAAATTTTGATTCAGGATGAAAATTTGCCATGGAGTCGACAGATTTTCAGAAAAAACACAGTTTTTGTAACCCAAACCTATCTGTCCTACAAAAGTTGAAAACCATGTCCCAGGTTATCTCTATTTCCCCAGTGCAGTCAGCAGCTGTTTTTCCTTAAATGCGTTTATCAGTTCCTCAAAATAATGGTGTAAATTCAGACCCAATCGTTTTTTGGTGAAAATATAGTAAATGAGTTTTATTTCAGACCGATTGTAAATATACATACACGCGTATCTGCTACCGAGTGGAAAACGCAAATCGAGCAGAAAATGATGTTCTCTTTGAGTGTGTTTTTTGATCGTCGATATATTTGAAAATGTTTGCAACGACTGATTTCCCCGTAAATCTATTTTTATTACTTACAAAATATTTGTTAAGCTGAATATTGGAGGGGGAACCAGGCTCTTCGAAAACTGGCTATTAATAGTAAATTATTTATTGTACTGGATAATTAACATTTAAAATTGGCGTTCCTTTTTGTAGCAAATTGAAGCTGTCGTTGACAGAAAGCTGATTGAGTTTCGTCATCAATTTCGTATATTCCGGTTAATTTTTATAAAATTTTATATGGTTTTAAGCCGGACTCGTAAGGTTATCGCAGATCTGAACCGCACATCTGCCATACAGCACAAAATGTGCATTTAAATAATATGTGCTATAACTCGCAATATTTAGATGAATTTTATATTGATGACATTAGATGGCAGACAGCTCGTTGCCGCTCGCTTGAAGCTGGCGGCTAACCCTGTTGTCACTGTAAAAGGTATCTTAAAAATGCCGGGTGAAAGCCCATATTTGAATGGTTATTATTGTGCCATGCGGCAGCGGTGCTGGATGTACATGTAAATTTCTTTATTAGCAGCAATGTAACGAAAGACCGCGCTAATAACCTGAAATATCACGATATTTTGTATGTTTAAAATAATCGTTCGGATCGTTCGACATTTGGAATCAGAGAAGTAATTATAGTTTTTTTGAACCAATAAATTGATTTCGTTTCGGAGTTTGGTTCATCTCCTTTTTGTGGTTGACCTTTTCATTGTTCCTACTTTATCTGAACAGAAAGCTATGATGCCTTAGGGAATTATGTTTTAAGAGAAAATGAAAGTGTTCGGTAGTTATGAAACGGCTTGAATTTCAAATTAACTTTTCCGGAACTAAAGCAATTATCGTTTGTTTTGCGATAAATGCTGCTCAACAATTAAAATCTTCTAAAACGCTTTTGTGTGTACACACATTTAATGATTTTGGAGAAAAAAGTCCGATATTTTTCTCGGTCGTTGAAGATTAATACACTCCAGGAGCAAGTCCTATTTTATAATAAATCACCTGCATTTCAAAGTTTCATTTAAGCTTAGTGTTTGGTGTTGGTGTCACTTCAATAGCAAATTACTAGTGTTTGTTTTGTTTTACCCGCAAATTGATGTATGCAGTCTAATTATCTGAAACGGTACCTACGTGGGAAACACAACACTACGCTATTTTGATGATATTGTTGTTATCCAGTGTTTATCTGCACATACCTACATAAATTAAATAATGTATTTTCGTGGTGGTAACTGTACCTAGGTATGGAATTTATAATCTAGTTTGGAAAATCTCATACCATCCAACGTATTATATAAGTAGATATAGGTAGGTACCTACTTTTTTTAAACATATTTATTCACAAAGAAAATTACAATCAAATCAGAGAAATAAATTAGAACTATTTACAATTGAAACAATTGAGCTAACTGCAGACTGTAAGAAACAATCTACAGGTGGTTCAACTGATCCATATCCAGTTGGATTGGAAGCGTCCCCAAGACGCTGGCTGCATTAACCCGCTGTATGGCAATGATAGAATCTCACCAGCTCTCGGGTCACGCGTCACTTCGACCAGAAGCTAAGATAACTTTTTAAAACATGAAGAGCCTCGGTAAGCCTACTGTTTTGCATTTTCCTAAGATATTCAAAGGTTTCCTGGAAAAGGCTTTTTGACTAAGTACTTATAATAAAATAATCTTCCATTATGTTCCTTCATCCCGTAATACCTACTTTACAAATATACTCATATAAAGCTTATTGATATCGGATCTTTAGATGAAAAACCCATGTGGGCTGGACATTTACCCAAATTTCAAAAACACATTATAGTAAGCCCTTGTGATTGAATAAAGATTAGACGAAACAAAAAGTTTCCAAGTAAATTACCTTGTTGACCCAAACTGGATTTTTAGGATGAAACATTAAGGCCCATCTTTAAGCTTTTGGGCTGAGAAATATACAAGGAACTAATGGTTTTAAGATCAAAATAAATCTTAGGATAAGCTATGCCCCTAAATTCTAGATTAGAGCTTTAAAAGCTTCGTCTATCATTGTTTCTGGCTTCTCGTGGTTCATAGCCACTTTTATAAGTAGTTTTTTTTAAATGAAAGCTGGTAAGAAAACAATAAGAAATTGATATGTATTTTTGTACAGAGTTTTACAAGGAATGTTTTTAAATATTTTTCCTGTCCCGTACAAACGTTGTAGGTTAATAAAAAATGTTTATGGTATTTAAAAAACAGGAGTTCTCAATCTCAGCGGTATTTCATATTCATTCAGAAGACATTGAGATAAATAATTGAAAAAGGCACCTTTTTTCACATTTAACTTAATTTTGATGATGGGTCTTTGATCCCATGAGTGATTTTAGAAGTCAATTTTACAAAATTTAACTTATTGGGGGAACCTTTGCCCAGCCGTGGGACAACGAAGGTCTGTAAAAAAATATTTTTATGATAACAAAATATTTTGACGACCCGAGAAATATACCAGCCTCTTGAGAGTCTGGGCAATAGGAGACCCAGTGTGTGATTAAAAAAAAAAAAAAATGCTGGACAATTCACACAGCATTATCTAGCCCCAAGGTAAGCAGAGCTTGTGTTATGGGTACTAGATAACTGATATACATAATACAATACACTACTTATATAGATATTTTTTATTATACGTAGAAAACATCCAGAACGCCCTGGACAAATGTCTGCAGATCGTACAAACATTTGTCCCGAGGCGGGAATCGAACCCGCAACCTCCTGCGTCGCAGGCAGACCTTCGCCCGCTGCGCCACAGAGGTCGTCATTGTATGTGCGTGTCTGTACGCGTCGTTGTGTCAATGCTGGTGTGTGTGGCAAAATTGGACTTGGATTCTCCTGAAGCACGCAGTCTGAAGTCTCGTGAGAGCCTGGGCGACAGGAGAAATGTTGCAACTGAAGAAAAGGAGAATCAAATAGACTATTTTAGGCTAATGAGGAGTTCCTCGATTTCCTCATAAGTCAGAGACAGGTTTAAAATATATCTTTCGCGCGTAGCTTTATAGCTTTGTATGTACATATACTATTTCTATAATATATCAATTACCTTCCATTAATAATTAGTGAACCATCAATTATTTTCACTGACGATATTTCAATTTTGACATCAAAAAATAGTAATGACATAAGTTTCAAATTCAGACTAACTAACATACTTACCTACAACACGAAAAATAGTCCCAAAAAGTGATGTACCTACCCAATGTTGTTTAGCGGTCCAAATTATATTTTTATGAGTTTACGTAAATTTGATACCTATAATATGAGAGAATAAAGCATTTATTCACAAAGAAAATTATACTAGTATTTACAATTGAAACAATTGAGCTAACTGCCGACTGTTGCAAACAGTCTACAGATAGCTCAACTGATCCATATCAACACCAGTCGGAAGCGTCCCCAAGACGCTGGCTGCATTGCCACGCTGTATGGCAATGCTGATACGCTGTGCCAGATATTCACCAGCTCTCGGGTCACGCGTCGCTTCGACCAGACGCTCAGATAGTTTTTTGAAAATGTAATGAATATGAGAGTGATTATAATGAACATTCGATTCATAAAATTTGTGGGCAATAAATTACGGGCTAGCTTTTACTAATAGCAAGTTTATTTCGTGACGTAATGGAACTCCTCAAAGACTGAGTGCATATTGAGCTTCAATTTACGTGAAATCTAATGAACATTCTAAGTAAAAAGATTTTTTTTGTTAGAGTATCGTACTTAATAAATTAAATAAAACACACTATAACTTTAAAATCATAACGCTTAAAATCGTGGAATAGCATAACGTAACATACAACTTTCTAGAAATCCGCCCACTTCCCTCTGTAAAACAATGGATGAATGACCACAACCTTAACATTAAATAGGTATACTAAGACTAAAATAATACAATTTCGACCGTTTCAAAAAACCCCCCTTGACATGTCTTCTTATAGCATGGCGTCAAGTTAGAACGTGTAAATACGTTTTTGCTATTGGGAATAAATATTTAAAACTAACTAATTTTACACACAGTAAATTGGAAAAAATAAAATATAAAAAAATTAAGACAAAGCTCTCCAGTTTCACATACGCTCTGAGTGAATTTAGAAAGGTAACCGACCTGAAAACTGGCGTTTCGGCGTACTATGCCTAGGCTTTGGCCTGGCTCTCTCATACTTCATTCTACTTTGGGGAAATAGTACCTACTGACGTGACGACATATTAAATTTTTTTGTCCTTCAAAAGTCGTATATCCGAATCTTAGTTAATATAAAGAGCACTGAGAGCTTTATAGAATACTTTCGCCAACTTAAAATACACATGTATTTATATATTTTGTTGCAAATTTATCCGTAAATATCCCCAATATTTAAAAAAAACTGCTTATCTACTGTGACACTATTTGACTAGGTATAAGCATAAAATCACACTACCCAAGTCAAAACTAAAAATGCGAAATTCTTGGTCAAACGCAATGGCATCAAAAATTTATAGTAAAACACAGTTTAGTAAAATACAATACATCCGATACTAAAAGACGAGGAAAAAGACCAAATATTTGAAACAAAATTAAAGCAATATGTTTTACGTAAATGCTACTAAGATTTAAATGACTTCTTCAACAACAAATGATAATATAAAAATAACTTATTAATTTAAATACTTCAACAATACCTACATTGCTATACTACCTATACAATTTATACTAATATTATAAAGAGGAAAGATTTGTTTGTTTGTTTGTATTGAATAGGCTCCGAAACTACTGGACCGATTTGAAAAATTCTTTTACCATTAGAAGCCCACATTATTCCTGATGAATAATGTGGGCTACTTTTTACCACGGGAAAATACTTGCTTCATTCCTACGGGAAAACTGGTAAAAGGACAACGGGTAGTACCTATTGCCACGCCCTGCTAGGGTACCATTGTGTCTGTATTACAAATGTACACAATGATTGCAATAAATGAATATGAACATACACATTTGCTCCCCTTGGAGTCGAGACCCTAGGTCCGTGGAGTACCAAGGCTCTCCGGGTTTTAAAAAAATAACTGAGCGTCTGGTCGAAGCGACGCGTGACCCGAGAGCTGGTGAGTATCTAGCGCAGCGCATCAGCATTGCCATACAGCAGCGGGGCAATGCAGCCAGCATCTTGGGGACTGGTATTGATATGGATCAGTTGAGCTACCTGTAGATTGTCTGCAACGGTCTGCACTTAGCTCAATTGTTTCAATTGTAAATATTAGTTGAAATAATATATAAATTAATTTCTATTATTTGATTGTAATTTTCTTTTGAATAAAGAGAGTTATTCATAAATATGAACATGTAGTTGGACTCTTTATTAACTCACTCAAAGCAACAAAACGGAAGCTAATTTAATAAATCAGGTATAAAAAATTTAAGACGCTCGTCCGAATTCTGCGAGTATTCTTAGCTACATAATGAAAGCCTTTGCCCCCTCCCTAGATTGCACAGAAAAGTGAAAAAGTTCAAATAATTACTTGTTATGGAAAGGATGTAGGAGAATTTTCAATTAATTCTTTTTGATTTTGAATTAAGGCGAATAGTATAGCGAATAGCATATGATAGATATCGTCTACGCGCGCTCCGATTTTTTGATAATTTTTTGTATAACGTAATTATAAAATTAAATATGTAGTGGCGCCACTATCCACCCTACTATTAGCCTTTAGAAACGTGTTTTAAAAACCTTGATCCCAAGTTTTCATATTACTTTTCTACTCGTATCAGGAAACACTAAATTTTCATTAAGTATGTGAATGAAAATTATTATACTTACTTAACTTCTGAATAATTTTATGAACGAAAGTTAACGAAGGAATGGAGTTCAAGTTAGAAGTTAGAAAATTGCACGAACTTTGTTACATGGGCAATTATTTTTTATGTTCTCATAATGGTAGGTACTTATATCAACTTATGGATTTGATATCCATTATTAAATACATATTTTATTTACATGTATTTTAGAGAAAATCTATACTTAAGTTCTGTAGGTACTATAACTGTTTCCCATTTTGGATAGGTTGTAATTTCGGAAAAGTAGAATTTAAATTAAAACTAATAAAAACGCTATCGAAAATTGTACGTGTTTCAGGAGACGAATGTTAGTTTATCCATTTACGATAGGTATCGAAAGATCCATAAGGACCTCGGCTCAAATTAGTTTTTTTTATCTGATCTATACAGCATTAATAACAGTAGTGACCTTTGTTTAAACTTAGAGGATGGTTGGGGTATGATTTTTTTCGACTTACAGAACAAAAAATCAGCAACATCGTGAAAAATATAAGAAACGCAATGCGTTGGACCACCTATAAAACGAACAGACACCACGAATATAAATATACGAAAATTTCATGGGAAATGACCTCAAAAATTATGAAGTCCTACGGAACGACTGTTATAATTTTTAATATAAAATTAAATACACTAATTTCTGGGTGTTCTGGTCGTTTCCATGTATAATTAAAAATATCTATCTATGTAATGTAATGTATTATTTTATGTCTATCAGTCATCTAGTACCCATAACACAAGCTGCTTAGCTTGGGGCTAGATGATGCTGTGTGGATTGTCCAGTATTATTATATTATTTATAAAATACCTGTGAAATGATTACATTGTGTTTTTTTTATTGTAATCCTGAATCTTAGTTCTTGAAATTGTAGAGAAAATTTGAAAAATAGAGGATCTTTTAAAAATTTTAAGAGAGTGTGAAAAAAATTGCATATCTATATATAAAAATAAATAAATAAATAATTTAGTATGGAATAAAAAAAATGGTTACGTGGGCAGAAGTGCCGCAACACGCAAAAACTGTGCCTCAAATGACAACGAATATATTAGAGGGCCTCCGAAATTAATGTGGATAGAGTTCCAATAATCTTACAAAAAAGGCTACTTTTTAACTGCATTTAAGTAAGATTGTAATTTAGTTTTAATCAATAAATAATAAATATTCTTCTTATTGCTCATTTTCTGTCGGTTAAAAATATACATGACAATTATCTGACACTATCTGATTCACAAACAATAAATAGAAAATTACAATCAACTAATATAAATAAATTACAACTAGCATTTACAATTGAAACAATTGAGCTAACTGCAGACTGTTGCAAACAATAAATGAATTATTATGAATTACTATGTGAAAGTGCTACTAAAATGTAGGCTTAATTCAACTGCCAAAAGTGCCACCTTTTGAAAAATCCATGTTCATTTTTAAACAATTAAAAAATTACCTTTATAATTTTGTTCTCTTTTGCTTTCCATTTTTCTAATTATCTTTCGATAATTTTAAAAATTGTCTTCATAAACAATAGACTACACAAAAATGTTGCAAATCGGTATAAATTCATCAGTGTAATGAATGAGTTAACAATTTTATAAATACCTTTTTCTGTTCTGCGGACGTCGAAGAGAACTTTGAAACTCTTGCAGGCGGGAACAGAGCGAGGATGCACGGCCAAGGAATGGACCTGAGGATATCAGCATCAGTATTTATACCAGCGCTGGGCGGGCGGGGGCGGAGCTACGCAAGCGTAGGCTTTGTCTACGTGCTTACTAGGTGCTACGCGTTGTTACAAAGTGCTACGATGCTAATGAAAATGAAAAATAGGTTTTTGGTTAAGGATTTTTGCATTTATTTTTAACCCCCGACGCAAAAAGAGAGGGGTGTTAGGTATAAGTTTAACGTGTCCGTCTGTGTATCTGTCTGTGGTATCGTAGCTCCCAAACAGATGAACCGATATTTGTTTAGTTTTTTTTGTGTCGTAGATAACACACAATTTTAATTTTGTTCTTGTTTAATTTTATTGCTTTTATTGATTGTTATGGCAATAATCAGTATTTAGTAAACATTATTTAGAAAAATGTGTTTGTTTCAATACGATTCATTTTATTTCAGTTAATTATTTTATTCATTATTCATTTTAGTATTTTTAGATGAATAAACTTATTTTAACGTATCTAAACTAAAGAGGTCGTAGTATGTACGAGCACAAGCTACTATCGCAACCTGTATGACGTCACATTATCTAGAGAACCGGAATTAAATGTTAATAAGCTTCCAGCAATGATTTCGCAGGATTTTCGGTGTATGGTTTTTAGAGTACTTGATAAAAAAAGATTATATTCTGGGAATAAAACAAGGGTAAATCGCGAGAAATGCATGTAGGTACGCCCCGGTAACAGTTAAATTATGTTAGCTGAACGCGTAAATTAAAATTCTTGTATTCCAATTCCAACGTTACGACCCCTGTGTTGACGACCCCTGTGGCGCAGCGGGCGAAGGTCTGCCTGCGACGCAGGAGGTTGCGGGTTCGATTCCCGCCTCGGGACAAATGTTTGTACGATCTGCAGACATTTGTCCAGGGCGTTCTGGATGTTTTCTATGTATAATAAAAAATATCTATCTATTTAGTGTATTGTATTAAGTATATCAGTTATCTAGTACCCATAACACAAGCTCTGCTTACCTTGGGGCTAGATAATGCTGTGTCAATTGTCCAGCACTATTTATTTATTTATTAACGTTACTACACGCACAATGGACCAAACCGAGTCTAAGTGCGGAAAATAGAGTACACAATACAAAAATTCCAACGTTATTTGTTCGTCAGATTGAGATAATAAGTTCATAAACCCATAATAAGAAATGAACACAAGAACTTGACAACCCAAAATAGAAAATTCGACTTTTGATGTGGGGTAAATTTTTAGAATGCAAAACGAAGACGTCACGATGACATCTCGTTACTAACGTCAAATAGACTCACCCCTCAGGTTATAAAAATGCATGATTTTCTAAAAAAATCAGAATTAAGTACTCATTTACTCCAAGATTTATTACATTTCTCTTTTGAGAAGACAACATTTACCTACCCTGAGGATGTAATAACTAAATACGTACCTATCTAAATGAAACTGAATTAAATTAGCATACAACCCCTGATTACCCATAGCGATAGAAAAACAATGCAATCAATTTAATTGAGAGTGCTGGGTTCTTTCATCCTTTTACCTTAATTAGGAAAAACACATCTTAAGTTAATGTATGAACCTAAAAACAGTCAATAGCAAACCATTTAAAGGTTTGCCATTGACTTTGCGGCTTAAACTTACGTAAACACGAAAAATCAATTATAAATATGCAGGCCTCTAATATCCACACAGAGCCTACGCATTTGCTGAATTTTAGGCATTCTAATAATAATTACGAAAATATGAGCCGTTGTGAAGATGTTCGGCCGAAGACAATGCCAGAACTACTGAATAGATCAGGATATTTTGCACAAAGAAAGGTCTGAAACTACGGGCTACTTCTATGGGCTGCTTTTTATTCCAAGAAACGCGTGCGAAGAAGCTAGTACTTAACAATGAATTTTTGTGGGTTTAACCTAACTTAATCTAAGTAACTTTTCAGTTACCGTTCACAAGGTTTAATGTTATTACAATTCACAGTACAAAATCGTTAGGTAAGTACCTAAAGATATTTATAAACAAAAGGGTTGCGAATTTCAATGCTTAGGCACACTTAATTTGATTGCGTACCCGAATTCGTTAATTGTTATTGAGAATTCAATTGGTACCCTACGAATAAATATAGTTGGTACCTGAGTTAATTGGGAACAGTCTCTTGAAGCCGTGGCAGCACCATGGAAATAAACCCAAAGAGCCAGTGACTACGTTCCGATACAGGGCAATGCAAATTCTTGATCATATAATTGGCATGGCACTAAGTTATACTTGCTAGTGTGTACCTACTCAGACCGGTATTCATCACCATCATCAGCCTTTACTAGTCCACCAGGTTGGACATAGGCCTTGATTTATTTATTTTTAATTTTAATTTATTTGGAAAACAGACAGCTTATTGTACAAAATTGGTTGAAACTTATGGGTAACTTAAGCCTAGTAGTTTTCGCTTATGGGTAGTCAATATGAAAAGTGTCCTTAAAAACTTAAAAGCAATCCATGAGTGCTTAGAGCTGATAAACTAACAATTTAAACAAAGCTATATTAATATGGATCGAAAACACTTACCTACTCATGTACGTCACTCAATATATAGACATTTATAACATTAATGTACATTTAAGCCAATCAAACCAAGACACACAATACACAGAAATACACATACAGAATAAAGTAAATTTAGTAAGATAATTGTTACTGTAGATTTAATCTGCAAAGAAAGATTTATTAATATGAACTTTTATGCCATTTTGCCTTAAAGAGAATAAGTCCTCGTTAGAATATTCCCTGTTGAAAAGGTTACAAGTGCGTGCAAAGAAAGAGTTTCTGCGGTAGTTAGTAGAACACGGTGGGACATAAAGTTTCATAGCGTTTCGGCGACTGACAGCACGATGCGGAACTTGGATTTGAATCAGCGACAGAAGATCGGGACAATCAATAATGTTCAAAGTGATGTTGTGCAGAAAGGTGAGGTCGGCAGCCTCGCGCCGCGTGACGAGAGGCAGCAGGTGATGACGCTTACAGCTGTTAGTATAGTCAGGACAAACTATTTTGAACTTGAAGTTTAAGAATCGTAAAAACTTTTTCTGGACTCTCTCCAACATATCTATGTATATATTGGCTCTTATCTTTAGGGGGTAGTGATATAGGTAATCCCCCACTAACGTGGGAGCTTGTGGTGAGCTGTGTGGTGCCGGCTTAGAAGTTGCACTACCCCAACTCTTCCCGCGGGTGTCGTAAGAGGCGACTAAGGGATATCTGACGGGGGCAGTGCCCCTGTAGAACAACTCTACCACCGAACTGCGATCCCCAGCCCGCATGACCAGTGTGGGGATTATGGGCATTACGCCCCATGTGTTAAAAGCCAATAAGGCGCTTATCAGGGGGAGGCCTGCGTCCAGTAGTGGACCAATACAGGCTGTTGAGTTGAGGTTGAGGTGGGAGCTTGTAGGTTAGGGATCGTAAACCGGTATTAATATTCTGTACTGTAATTCTTTATTATTCTATTGCATAGCAATATAACTAACAGATTTCTTTAACATTTGCTTTGAGTCTCTATCTCACCTTCACTCACATTTCAAACATACAAAAAAAGTACTAGCTGCGTCCCGCGGTTTCGCCCGCGTGGAAATCATACAAATTTCAGATTTTTTTACTATTCAGGGGTAGTTTTTTTTTGATAAAAAAATACAAGATTTATTATTTAGTACCTAAGTATAGTTTATTTATACCGAGTTTTCAGTGAATCGAACCAAGGAATAATAATGTTCCATAGAAACTTTACCACTCTTTTAACCCCTTCAGAGGTTAATTTTTTAAAATTAGATTAGCCTACTTAAATGTTATTCTATACCAAATCATCTAAATCGGTTAAGTAGTTAGGGAGATACGTGGTAACCTGCCAGATTAGCCTATACCTAAGCAAACTTAGCCATTGCTTAGGGCACGTGTGGTGGTACCAGAAATGCAAACACGTGAAAGAAAGGTATGGCTGTTTGAAATCTGAGCGATTTAAATTGACTAGAGCAGCGGTTCTCGAACTTTTTTAGCGACGGGACCCTTTTGGACATCGAAATATTTGGCCGGGTCCCTAAATAAGTGAGTTGTCTAAATGAATATAAAAATGGAGAGCGGAGCGAGCCTCGAAAATTTTTAAGATTTTTTAGCGACTCTTGGGAAATTTGAGAGAGAAAAGAAAAGATTATAAAAATACTGCGAGCAGAACGGCCCTCGAAATTTTATAAAATTTTTGAGCGAGTATTGGGAATTTTGTGAGATAAAATGAAGAAAAGATATAAAACACCGAGCGGAGCGAGCCTCAAAAACTTAAAAGACTTTTTAGCGTTGGTTGGGAAATTTTTGTAAAACGACTATACATTTAAAATAGGCAAGTGGAGCGAGCCTCGAAATTTTCAGCGATGTTTTGCGATGATTGGAAAATTTGTGAGAGAAAAGGAAGAAGACGATATAAAAACGGCGAGCGGAGCGAGGTTCGAAAATTATAAAGACTTACCTAGCGACGATTGGAAAATTTGTGAAAGAAATGTCATACGCCATACAGAAAAGATTTTTAATGCTTGGTTCCTCGGGCGTCTTCCGCACTGAATCGGTTAAATTATGGTTAGGGGGCCCGCAGGCGAGGATTGCTTAGGGCATCGAGTAGGTCTTAATTAGAGGTGGTCGTTTTTACTAACATCGTTGTTGACCAACGATGTCAGTGTACGTTGTTCCCATCGGATGGCGAATAAATAGGTGAACAACGGATGCGTGCAACAACGAGATGCCGATTGCCGAACCGAGTAATGCCGATCGCCACCGACAACAAACGAACGTCACACCGACATCGGAATAGCGGGGAGGTTAGTGGCGGGCGCGGCATCGGATGGCGAACAACGATGTCAGCCGAGTAATGCCGATTGCCAAACCTAAGCAACGAACATCCATCCATACCTCACCGCCCGCATGCCTGAGTGTGTGTGAGCGAGAGGAGAGGATGCTAGAACATAGAACTGAACGTTTTATTATATCTAACTAGATATGGCATGAACCATGTACCAATGTTATTTATTATTTAAAAAAATACGATATCTATTTTTTTTATCAAATGTCTCGATATAATATAAGTATTATGGTATTTTAGATTTACCCTACTACTAGGAACCAAGTTAGATATTGAATTATTTTTATTTGTTCAAATTCCGTAATTTAGGACCTACCCGTCTAAAACGCTCATGTCACTTCCAGTAAGTTTCATATCGTCGGCTTATTGCAAGAAGTCATTAACCGACAAATCCAAAAGTTTGGCAAAAGCAGTTTAAAGTTTTTATAACTTTAAGAGCCCATATCATCAAAACTACGACAGTTATCAATATAATTTAAACGCCAATATATAGGGATATGTAATTATTTTATAATTAACTGAAATCAGTATAGATTCAACCACTGCAATTTTTTTAAAAGCTAAAAATGCAAAGATAATGACTTCTTGCGATAAAAAGTTTTGACTAAACTGGAGTTAAGTATTTCTGTAACGAAGTTATTAGTGGCCTCTTTCGAGTATTAAAAGACAAAATTATCATAAAATAACATCTTTTATCACTAAAAGCTAAACAAATTACCTTGTTTGTCCAAAACACTTAATAAAATAACTAAAATTAGTAATAATGGCACATGAATCAGTCAAAAACACGTTCTAAGCTTTTAGAAAATAATTCTGCTAGCCAGCAAAGAGTTATAAACACATAAATAGGTTGGAAACGATTAAGTAAATTATTATTTAGATTAGAAAATATTAAGTAACAGACTTTGAGCTTTACCTGAAAACCTTCTTATCCTATCTACCCTCCTCATAACGCTCGGCCTGGCCGCGGACCCGGTCCCAGGGCGTGAGGACGCGTACGCCAAGGCACTCGAGTCCGTGGACGTCGAGCCTCTCCAGACGCCTGCAGAAGTGGAATCCGAGGCCTCAGCGCTGATGGCGCGAATCATCGAGGCTAAGGCGGCCGCTTCCGTACCCATCACCAGGCGCCAAGGCCAGCGCAACGACCTCCCCCAATACCTTAAGAGGGTAATAGAGAGGAAACGCGAACTCCAGCGCGAGTTGGCGCGCTCCCGCTGCCCGCGACTGAAGACGCGACTCAACCCGATATCTGCCGAGCTCTCGGCCGCAGTACAGGTTTGGCGTGAGACCTGGGACCGAATCATCGACCTGGCCTCCGAACAGGACAATAACCAGTACGCGCTGAATAGGGCGCTCACGCGGCAGCCGGCAACAACTTACCGTGCCGAAATTCTGGCCGAGCACCTCGCGGAGCAGTTCTCGTCTCACCCCGTTGCAGCCGACGCCATCTTTGAAACCCTGAACCACCACCACCAGGTCGAGGACACAGTGAGGGACTTCCTGTCTGGCCCAACACCACCCCTAGACGGGGAGTACTTCATCTCCCCTGCCGAGGTGCGGAAGGCCGTCCTCCGTCTACCCAGACGGAAGGCGCCAGGCTATTTATTTATTTATTTAATTTATTGTAAAACCAACGGCTTCAACAAACTTGATCAAATTACGTACTAACAACAGAGTGCCAATTAAAGATTTTCACGTATAGTGACAATTTAACTAATCAAATGTGAACATAATAGAAAACAGCTCAAACGACAATGACGTGGAACAAAACAGGTGGCTATGACGGAGTCCCCAACAGTTGCCTCGCCGCGGAGTCACCGCGCTCGCCCGGCTCTTCAACGGAATCCTCCGGACGGGCCACTTCCCGGAATCCTGGAAGACCGGACGGGTCATCGTGCTACCCAAGCCCGGCAAGGATCACCGCCTCCCGGCCAACTACCGCCCCATTACTCTACAACTAATAATGGGCAAGCTCCTGAAACGCCTGCTCCTGGGGCACCTGGCTCCAACTATCGAGCCGCGCCCGAAGCGATTCGGCTTCAGGAGTGGCCACTCTACCACGCTGCAGCTCACCAGGGTGCTGCACCACCTTGCAGTCGAGCACAACGCCAGGCGCTGCACCGTCCGGGTCTTTCTGGACGTAAAAAAGGCCTTCGACCGTATTGGGCACCCCGGCGTTTTGTACAAGCTCCTGCAAACCCCAACTCCACCAGCTCTCATCATCCTTCCTCGAAAACCGGCGGTTCTTCGTCGCAGTTAAAGGTGCCACATCCTCCACTCGATCCATCTCTGCTGGTGTACTGCAGGGTAGCAGCCTGTCGCCAGCGTTATACGCGTTCTATACCGACGACATCCCCACCCTGGAGGGCCACCTACGCCCCGGGGAGAGGGATGTGTCGCTAGCGCTGTTCGCGGACGACAGCGCCTTCTTTACGTCTTCCACCAGCCCCACCATCGCAGCCCGCAGGATGCAGCGGCTGCTGAACATCCTGCCGCCCTGGCGGACAAATGGCGCATGGCCGTCAATGTGGGAAAGACGGCTGCGCTGTTTGTTTTCCGCGGCATCGGCCACCCACCGCAGCTGACACTTCGGGGCCAGAACGTGGCATGGAGCCCGCACATCCGGTACCTCGGCTTCGGGATCGACAGGTCGTTGAGGATGCAGCCGAAGGTTGACAGCGCACTACAACAAGCACGCGTCGCCCAACCGTTCTCCAACCCGTCCTGGGATCTCGCCTGCCTCTG
The DNA here is from genome assembly GCA_963564075.1 of Eupithecia subfuscata. NCBI lineage: Eukaryota > Metazoa > Arthropoda > Insecta > Lepidoptera > Geometridae > Eupithecia > Eupithecia subfuscata. The sequence continues at coordinate 5,683,154 of OY751105.1, forward strand.
AGGACCAAAGTGTAGGCCTACAAAGGCTAAGTCCGATCACCAAATAGCGCCTCACCAACCCCGGCCCCCAGATGATGACCGCCCGTGGAGGCCCCTTCCCTGGGACCTCACCCCCGCGGAACCCCCCGGATAGACCGTGGGTTAATTAAAAAAAAGTTAGACCCAAACCAAACAAAAAAAAGAAAAAGCATACAAATATGCCAATAAAAAAATAAAATGATGAACAAGCTAAATGAAAGCATTTTTTAGCGAAATCCAAGGACCGAGGAGTCGTCACCCCTCGAGTTGATGCCGGGGTAAAGAGGCCAAGCCTCGATGCCCCGCTCGGTGCCCCCACAAGGGCCGGAAAGAACGAACTACTACGCGGCGCGGCAGAGGCGCGAGCGGCCCCGAACAAAATACCCATCTGCCCCGCTTCCGCGACTCCGGTCACACGGCACGCGGTCTCATAAGTAGCATAGCAACACGTAAATGTATGTGTGCAAAAGTCATTACCTTACATTTACCTGTTATTTTTACAATAACAAAAATCACTAATAAAACAATACTTCATTCAAGCGATTTCAGTCTTGTATTAAGTTTAACATAATAATTTAGCAAAAACTTGTCAACGACCTATAATTAATTTTACCAATCCAATAGTGACGTTACTCGTTTTGATAGAAGTCACTTAAAACCGTTAGTATTATTTTTCCAAAAAATACGATACAACAAAACTGGTTAAGGTGCAAATAATGAATTAAAGCAAAACTTATTCAAACGTTTGTGAACGTAAAAGCACTTTCAAAATGTTTTTAAGTCACATAAATGAGTTACGTATGAAAATAAAAATGGCAATTGTGTTTTTTTTCTTATGTTAAAATTTATTAATGTAAGTTAGTGAATTTTATGAAACCAGATATACCAAAAATGCAGTTATTGACTTTATAACCAAGCCATAACTTCTAAGTTTGAAGAGCTACAAATTTGTGAGTTTTACCAAAATGTAGAGCTCATCGAGACGAACTCAATGGTATATCTAACGCAGTTAGTGACTTCTTGCGACTAATGACTTCTTGCAATAAGCCGACGATATGCTCGTTATTCTTGTCGTTTGTTTGGATTTTTTTCATTACGCAAATTACGATGATGTGCGCACCGCGGATTTTAAAAAGTCTTGTAAAAGTGTTTGTGTGAACCTAGGTACCTAATAATGTCGAGACGCCAAAAAACGGCCAATCCTAATACAAAAAAAATATTCCCTCGAGTAGGCTAGGGACCTAATAGGTAGGTAGGTAGGTACCTACTAATTTAATTGTTTGGTTTGCTTTAGATAGGTTTAATAGGTCTAATAGGTAGGTAGGTAGGTACCTACTAATTTAATTGTTTGGTTTGCTTTAGATAGGTTTAATAGGTCTAATAGGTAGGTAGGTAGGTACCTGCTAATTTAATTGTTTGGTTTGCTTTAGATAGGTTTAATAGGTAGGTAGGTAGGTACCTACTAATTTAATTGTTTGGTTTGCTTTAGATAGGTTAAATAGGTCTAATAGGTAGGTAGGTAGGTACCTACTAATTTAATTGTTTGGTTTGCTTTAGATAGGTTTAATAGATCTAATAGGTAGGTAGGAAGGTACGTACCTACTATTTTAATTGTTTGGTTTGCTTTAGATAGGTTTAATAGGTCTAATAGGCAGTGTTGTGTTAGCAACCCGGCCGACATCGTTGGCGGCAACATCGACACCCGTGTCAGTGTTGTGTTAGCAACCTGGCCGATATCGTTGGCGGCTACATCGTTGTTCACAACGGATGCCATTCTGACAAAAACGATGCGCATCGTTGTGGAAATTCAACGACAACGCCCATCTCTAGTCTTAATCCGGCACTGTAACGCCTCTAGTATAAGCCAGTCCGCACTAAATTTGAGATCTAAGCAAAAAAATAATCAACACTCCCATCCAGCCCTACGTCTCTGGTGGTTATGGTCTCGCTTTGTGTGTCCTTTTTTCCTTCCTTAATAACTCAGCAACTACTTCAATTTGAAATTTAAAATAATAATACATTTCGTGCTCCTGTAAAGATTTAAAGATATGAAAAATTAACATTTTCCACACAAATTTTGATGACGAAATTAAAAGATAACTGGGTCATTAAAAGATAAATAAGGGAATTGAAAGATTACTACAGGGTCACGTGGGGTATCTATAAAGGTAAATTATAAAGCCAATAAATTGACTTTATCTCCGAAGTACCCACCTACCCATGCAGAGCGATTCATCTAAAATATAGTTTGGTTCCTACTATTTTTCACTCGTCCTTGACGGATCTGGTTTATAAGTCTATTATTTACCTATAAATTTACTTATAGGTACCTCCTACTTCGTAACTACCTACTCTACTAAGCAGCTGAAGCCGAGTGCAAGGTTGAGAAATCATTGGAATAGGTAAGTAAACTCTCCACCGTAACTTATCCACTCTACTTGCGTCTCCTATTTAACCTGGGTGAGTCTATAAAACAGCTAGGTAGCACTCATCTAGGTACTTACCTACCCATAATTTCCTATAACAAAAATTTGGCGAATTCGCTATGGCGCGGGCGGGTTGAGTTCCAGTCACCACAGGGTGACTGGAACTCAACCCGCCCGCGTATAGGTAACTAAGGATGAAATCTTTGATCCGGAAGCGAAATGTGTAAAATTTATTGATGCAAAAGGCTCGTTCTTAACCGCTCCGCGCGCACCCACGCTCGTACCTATAACGATACTGAGAAGAGAACCGATAATGTCAATTCATCTTAGAAACACCGTCTTTCCACCTCAATTACAAACCACATTAAGCAATATATCTATCAGAGATAGTTTAGAGAAAAATGATAGGTAGTCGCCTCCCATAACCTTAGGTAGGTAGGTACTTTTCTAAAATTCACAGATAGATAGATCCTACTTTATTGTGACGTAGGCAGGCTAAAAATACCCTAAATAATAGATACTTAAGTAGGTAGGTAGGTACACTAGGTACCTACTTATCGGTCCACGACCGACAAAATAATAACCTGGGTGGGTAGACAATCCCTAAGTAAGGTGACCTATGAATTAAATATCATGTAGGTAGGCAGATTTGGATAGTCATGGCTACTTACACTGAGTCGCACAACCCATTCATTCGGATCTCTTGTTTTTAGTAAAAGTAAAAGCATTAGAGTAAAAGTGCCAACGAAAGGATGAAGCGAATTTTGCAGAGTACTGGCAATGGCCGGCCCGGTCGCCAGACTTAACACCTCTCGATTTCTACGTTTAGGGCAGGGCCAAAGAGTTGGCCTACAATAAAGAAATAATTACAAAATAAGAGACAATCTAAAAAAATAAAAATACTTTTTCAGTTATTAAAGAAGAGATTAGTCTTCCCACCACGGAAATTAGGAAAAGATATCGGGCATGTAGGTACCTATTAGAAATCTCTGACAGCAATTCGGGCAGAATCTTTAATTTTAACTCAATTTTAATTTTTGCTTTTGATGCCCGAAATCTTTCCCCTATTTCCGATTTTACACCGTAAAAATATTTAAATACTTGAATAAATAATTTAAGTAAGTACAATAAGCAACTAATTTCTTTTATTATTACCTACTCATAAATTTGCAAAAATAGTCTGCGAATCATTTCGTTGGCACTTTTACTAAAATGACTGGTTGACCTGAAAAGTGAAAACCCTACAGATTACTAGCGAATCACACTTTTTGTACTTATACAAAGTCCATCATTTATTTGACCGCAAAGTTTCTAAATAATGGCCAACTGAATTTTCGCCGTGAAGTAACTGCATTTGCATTTCTATAATTTTGTGGTCTTATTCTTTGTGTCAACATAATATGGCTCTGGGTGCAAATTATACATATACCTACACACCCTTTCAGTCACAGAGTCGCCACGACCCCCCCCCCCCCCCCCTTCAATTCGGCGTAACAAAACGGTCAAGTGTGTTTGGTGGGACCACGAAAAAGTTTTGTCCCACCATAAGGTGACAAACCAAAGAATTAATTTAGGGTAGGATAAATTATTCAAACACCGTTGTTTTTTTATTATTTTAGGATACATTTTTTCGTAAAGTAATTTTTTTGAGTAAGTTATTTTTTAAAGCGTAATATCTTATTTTTCGATCCTAGTTTGAGGGAAGTGCTGACGTATTTTAATCACAAATGTTTATGACTACTACCAACAAATATAAAAAAAATTATGTAGGTATTGGAAAGAAAAAAAAAGTTACGAATGCTTGAAGGTCGAATTTTGGAGGCATCTCAATAATAAAAAAATTGACATAGGTATCACCAAAACTATAAACTTTAATAAGGGAAAGAAAGGTCCAATAATTAGCAAATGACCTCCTCTATTTGCGAATTCGATAGGGCGGGTGAGTTCCAGTCACCCTGTATAGGTAGGTAGGCTTTTCGTAGTGAGACCGTGCAGCGTAGTTGCATCTTCTATCGGAAAACATTTTATCAAATTTGACTAACGTCCGCTTCTCCAATTTTTTTACTGCTTAGGTACTACCTACCTACTGCTGAACTACTGAAAATATTATGCTTGCTAACTATGTATTGCTAAACCTAGATACTGAAATATTTTCAGTACCTACCTAGGTAATGAAAACATTTTATCAAATTTGATAAAATTATAATGTTTTTCGATATTTAGAAGAAGCAAATACAATACACGTACGACAGAACTACACGTATTAAGAAGCAACTACCTAGTAGAAAATTTAACAATGCACCACATAAATGGAATAAACGGGTGCCATCTCATGGAATGGAATGGAAACTCAGGCAAATCTCCAAACTAGCGCCATCTAGGACAGGTTAGGTTTATCATGATCTTAGAAAACATTTTACCATAAGGTTTATTTTATAATATTTTTTATGAAAGAGTCATCTAGTGACTGATTTTTGAATCTTACTCAACAGTCACCATGAACCCTCCACCCCACAGTCGCGATCAGTGTGACCAGATTCAGTATTTTAATAGTTTTTCGGTATATTTTGTCGATTATTTTGAATATGAGTATTTTTGTAGGTATATTGCCGGAAGTCGGTATTTTTGGGTTTATTTTGGTAGGTAATGAAGTTAGTAGCATAGCACTGTAAGCAATGGTCCTCGCGAACGTCGGTTGTCGCGAAGCAATGTTCGGGGAATCCCGTGAACATCAACTAAAACCCCGGATTCAGTCTACCTTAGGGATGATCGATATACATCGATGGTGAATAAACATCGATGTGTTAGATAATAGTTAGAAAACATCGATGTTTTGACATCGATGTGTTGATTGACTTTGATATCATCGGATTCAATATCACACTTGGATGTTAAAAATTTAAAATTTTTCGGGAACTCAACCCGCACACTGCCGTGCATAAAGATTTTCATATTTTCATCATCGTTTAAGAAATGTAATAGAAACTTTCCCAAACGAAATACAGCCAGTACAAATGCAGTTGATCGACGAAGAATATAGAACCCTAAAACTTGATTGCGAAGTAAGTAATTTGTTTCAATATTCAAGTACGGGCTCACCCCTATCTTGTGAACAATTTTTGGTGGAAGTTGGGGAAATTTCTAGTAGTGATGGAATTATAATACAAAAATATAACTAGCTCCAGTAAATCTCTGCTATGTAATACCGGTCTCTAACGCTGCATGCGAACGCATATTTTCACAGATAAATATAATAAAAACGGACCAAATAAACAGATATATCAACAAAAATGTATCAGCTATTTTAAAAACAAAGCAAGGTGTCAAAGATGAAGGAGGTTGTATCAATTTTAATACTTCGAAAAGAATGTTAAAATATAACTCCAACATTTAAGTAAGTATAGCGATGATTGATGATGATTATTACAATAAAATATGTTAAGAAAATCAGTATTTTTATTGGTATATTTGCCCTGCATAGGTCGGTATATTTCCGTATTTTCTCGACGTGCCTCGGTATTTTCGCAAAAATTAATCTGGTCACACTGGCCGCGATTATGAAGCGCGTCTTGTGTGTCGCGCGATTTGTTGCGATTTTGTAGCGTGATTCCGCTGCGTTTTAGTAAGCGCGATTTCTAGACGCCGACGACGACGCGTTGTGACGACGCGACGCCGCGTGCCATATGCGAAATCGCAGCAGTTTGTAAGATCGTATGAGTCTTACTTAGTACAAAATGTATGTAGGTAAGTAAGCAAGTACTGCAAACGCTGCAAACAAATCACGCGACTTAAGACGCGCATCAAAATCGTGGCTGTGGGGTCATGGGGTGGAGGGAGGTTTTATTTTAGGTAGTTTGTAGAGTGAACTGACTATTGAACTGCATAAATGGATTAAAATATTTTTTTAAATAGTGTTGCCTTTATCCTAAAGTTTCCGGCTTTTTCCAAGAGCAAGCAATCATGCAGGATTCATACAACCACCTCTTGTTGAGACAGGGACCGTTTTGTAACTCTAGCAAACTGTTTTCTTTTCTATGTTTTTGACGTGACAACGTCTTATAATTCGATAGAGCCGGCTGCACGCACGAAAAAACATGACGTCATGCGGCGTTACCTCTGACGTCATGCGGCGTTACCTCGCTCTGAGGCGTTCCATGTAAGGCTTGAAGTGCAAGCGAGAGCGCTCGACATCCGTCTCTCTTCTACTTGAGTGAGCGATGCGTCTGCGTGGACAGCTGCTATACTATAGTACATTTACATGTTTTGATCGAGTATCAAATGCTACCATTCCATCAGTATTTTCTTAAGACGTTGTCACGTTCAACTATCGTCAGTAAACCGACTTTACAGACAACAATTTTTTTTGTTATGAATTATAACAGTCTGAGTTACAAGTAAACGTTTCAATTTCGAAATAATAATTATTGTCATTATTAACGTTTGTCATTAATAGTGATCGTGTTCATAAATAAAATATTAATTCACAAAGAAAATTATAATCAATCACCTAATAGAAATAAATTAAGTACAACTAGTATTCACAATTGAAACAATTGAGCTAAATGCAGACAGTTGCAAACAATCTACAGGTAGCTCAACTGATCCATATCAATACCTGTCGAAGCGTCCCCAAGACGCTGGCTGCATTGCCCCTCTGTATGGCAATGCTGATACGCTGCGCCAGATACTCATCAGCTATTGGGTCACGCGTCGCTTCGACCAGACGTTCAGATAATTTTTAATATCATAAGAGCCTCGGTACCCCACGGACCTAGGGTCTCGACTCCAAGTGGAGCAAATGTGTAGGCTCTGTCGAGACCTGCATATTTGCGCCTCTTGAGGTCTTCGGCCAAGTGATGGACTAGTGTCATAGACTCATAGTAGGTACCGTCGGGCCTTTTACCATCTCGTCACGCAACAGACTATTCAACGTCAACAAAACAAAGGCCCGCCGGATGATGTTGTTAAGGCTGGCGTAGCAAGATATCCAACCGGGGCGGCCTACACGATAATCGTGTTTATTGTAGGTACTAAAGGTTAAAAAAACCGTGAATGACCGTGATAATATTTTGGGTGTGCTACCTTTGTTTCTAATTATGGAACAAAGCACGCTCAAAAAATACCTTGCTTGCTTCAATTACCGTGTATCGTTCACCCCCCGCTAAAATCAAATTAGGTAGGTATGGGTATGGGGAATTATTGGTACTACAGTACAGTGCATTCCGGCTAATTTAAATGATGCGTATACCCATCCCAAATCATCACAAGAAGTTGATTGACATTGACATATTCTTGACACAATCATTCACTTACTTCACTCAGCTTCACTCATACATTTTTTTTTTGTTGTTTTGATTTGATTTTGAATTTTGAAACGGCCGCCGAGCTTCTTTTCTTAGTAAAATTATCTATAATTCCATTTAATTTAAATATGGCAAAAGAAATGGATGCAATAACACCAGTGCTTGAAAACTTTCCAAAGTTCATTATCGAGAAACAAGTGAGCCCGAGTTATGTCGAAATGTACACGAAAAATAACAAAGAAGTATTCATGGTTTACGCTAAGGTAAATGTATTTTTCTCACAGGGTTTTAAGTAACTTTTCATATTCCTTTGATCTACAAAATGTTACATTTTCATTACAGAACAGACAAACCATTAGCAATACACGAACAGATTCTCCCGGGACCGCAAAACATGAAATCGGTGAGAACCTTACGAATGCTCAAAAATGCTACAGTTTTATCAAATAATACACTAAATCGAAATATATTTACAGATGAATTGGACCTGACTGGATCACCCTTGAAGTTGGACTTGAGCCTGCATACCATTTTAGATGATACCATGATATCTGAAGAGCCGCAACTGTGGAAGAAAGAGGAAGGGACGCATGCTCCAATAAATATTGATACTGCAAGGTGAGATTTATTTATCCTACCTACGTACAAACTACAAAGATACACATCATTTTCTGTTCCAAATCTCATAGTTCAATGCTGAAAAAGTCCCTTGTGGGATTAAACTCTAGGTAGTGTTCTTTCAACACAAACTCACACTATCCGTGAAAACCTTCAATAAGCTTTCTGGTACCTACTTATTAATTTGTAATTCTGTTAATATTTAAGCCTTTGGTTTTCCCATAAATAAATAAATAAACAAACTAAATTTGTAGGACCTGCTTACATTCATACCTAATGAACTATGTAGACCTACTCATAATGCAGTCCAGCATGCATTTTTTCAGTCAACCTTTGGAATTGCTGTAGTATTATACTTCCAAGATCAAAGGTCCGTTATTACTTTATCAGCTCAGCTGTTTCAATTGTAAATATCCGTTCTAATTTGTTTCTAACCTTAATAGGAATTTTGATAGAAATTTTTGTGATTTTCTATCATTATTTATTGTTTACTAGAGAAATCACAAATCTATACAACATGAACCGGGACAAAATAACCCAGGAAGATGCAGTCCCCATCTGGGTACTGACGCACCCATCTGATCCCGGTAAACCACTGCTGCTTATGTCCCAGTCTGATGAACTTCACTTTGCTAGAGGTATAGTGAGTTATGACGGGGCCATGGGCATTGATGATGTTGATGTGGTGCAGTTGATGGAAGATTATGGGAACATGGAGGGTATTAGTACAGATTCAGTGAGTATTTCCTTTTTTATACTGGAGTAAAATGCCACCTGCAAAATAAGAAATGCCCAATGCTGTCCTTTTAGTAGTTGTTTGCAATATTAGAAATGACAATTTATCTATTTTAGGGTCCCCTACACTTGGTATTTTTGTCGAAAATGCTACCTATTTAAAATGTCTGAATTTTTAGCAGCTAACTGCTGCTTGGTTTCCTAACTGCCTGTAGTTCTCTCAAAATTATTTAACATTTCTCATTTTGTAAGGGACTCAATAACTTATATCTACTTTTTCATTATCAGCACACAAAACTTTAAATCCTTTGATGTGAGAATGAAAGCAGGAGTTGTTTAGAACTTATTTAATACAAGTTTCATACAAAATACTTTGTTACTAGTAATAACTAGTAACAAAGTATTTTGTATGAAACTTGTGAAATTCCACAAAGTTACTTCTGAACATTATTATGTTCAGGAGTAACTTTTTGGTATTTCCTACTTCTTCCTTACAGTTACCTGCTGATTTGTTTTCTTTCAATTAAAATAATTCTGCGACAGTAGGAAGCAACCTTTTCATTTGATTGAATTGTTTTTCAGATCAACACACAAATAGACTGCAAGTACCTGATATCAGGCATATCATACAGCACACAGAATTCTGATGAGCTCCTAAACGCACCACACGGTGGAGTCACACAGCTGCATTGTGAGTGGCAAGGGAAAATGCTGCAGACTCCATTCATCAGCTGTAAAGTCAATTTTGTAAGAACCTATTATCTTAAAATAAGAATAAGTTAATTAATTTCCTAATTAATGCTGGACAATCCATACAGCATCATCACATTACACATCATCTAGCCCGGAGCTAAGCAGAGCAGCTTATGGATACTAGATGACTGATAAACTAAGAATATTTTATTTGTTAAGTACTTGAACAAATAAAAAAAAACATGATTTTAAAATAAGAGAGAAAACAGATTTATTTTTGTATTGAGTCACAAAACAGTCTCTCTCTCAGATGACTATTAATAATCTAGCTTGCCTGATGAGCTAGTAGTCAAGTCAGTAGAAGTGAACATCATATGAGTACCATCTTTTGAATAAAAAAGAAAATAGGATGTGAAATAAGTTGTAATGTCCAGCAGTCCTGGTACGGGCTGACGATGATGCAAAAGCATGCTTTATGTGCCCATCATGACCCCTCTTTACATTATTAGAACTTCTTAAAGATAAAACACCTTAATAATAATAATAACTAGTAGTTCTACGAACAGTAGACGTCGCGAACACTAACTTTTTTTCAACATATTAGTAACTTATATTATATTAAGTACTAAAGTTATATAAAACGGGATATTTAGGTACTTAGGTATATGTACCTACCATGTTTTTAGGCGGTGACTCCTTGCAAATCGCCATGCCAGTGTGAAAGCATCTTATCACGGAGCAAAAGTGCCCTCTTATCAGAATAAGCACCAGCATAGGTAGGCGCCGGCCTTCCTTTAATGGCGCTAAACTTGTCATAAGTATTATAGGTACCTAATATCTATGTAATTATCGGTGCCTCTTACTTTTGGACGCGTTGTAAGAAAAGTCCTATGGGTAGGTAGGTACCTTCCTAAATATTGGTTTACGCTAGTGTGGTGTGCATTGGGCAACTTACCAACCTTAGGTGGTAGGTAAGTAGGTAAGGGTAATTGTTTAGTAGGTATAATTATATACCCAGCTCAAAACTAATGAAATGATTTCCTTAGGTTCCTACCTTTGAATTAATGCCCACCGTGCAAGAATAGGCGTCTGTTTCTCCTGAACGGATTCAATCTTGTTTGTGGGTAGGGTAGGTGAGGTAGGTAAGGTGCACTTGGAAAGGTAGGTAGGTATTACATATCACTTCACTTGCGATACGATTGTTGTCGGAATTTTTGAACGAAATGTTGCACAAACACATCAACCATTAGACCAATTGTCCATACAAAGTACCTAAGTTACGTTCCTCAGCAAAGCTCGAAATTCTGTACCTAGTATCAATAGATGGCGTTGATCCATCAGCCCAAAGTTTTTGTTATTTCATTATTTAACCGACGACGACGGTGTATGCGGCCGCGCTATTTCATATAATTCTCGAAGTGTTACAAAGATGTTCTAATAGGTGGCGCTGTACTGTAAATGCTCTCTTGCATATTACTGCATTTTGCGAAGCTATTCTGCTCGTCATGCCGAAAATCCTCATCAGATCTTTACCAAATTTTTATAAGAACAGTATAAAGTTATTACCTTTCAATAAAAAATACAATCATCAAAATCAGATCTCTTAAAGCGGAGATATTCCAAATCCGCCATTTTGCCTTATTGTGGAAGAAGTACGTCTTTAATCAAAAAATCCCGACGACAATAAAATTCTATAAAATCATAGAATCTATACACAAAGTTTCATACCGATCGGTTGTAAAATACGACCTGTAGAGGAGTACGGACATACTGACAAAAACGCCATTTTGGCCAGACCTGAAACGAAGACTTTCGTTCACTAACGTTCACGACGTCAATAATAATGCTGGACAATTTACACAGCATTATCTAGCCCCAAGCTAAGCAGAGCTTGTGTTATGGGTACTAGATAACTGATATACATAATACAATAAACTACATAGATAGATATTTTTTATTATACATAGAAAAACAACAACTTAATGCAGTGGTCTTAAAATTATTAGAACTTATAGAGCCTGATTGAGTAGAAGGTCAGTCAATCAATTATGCTACCTCTAAGACCTTTTTGCTTTCAGTAAGAAGGTAGCATAATTCGTCTAATAATTAATCCAAATATTTCCAGGAACAAGAAGTGATAGTGGGTCACTTAGCAAGCCCGTGCAATGCGATATGGAAGTCTGTAACGGCGCTGAACAATATAAACCAGCTTCTTGTTGACATGACGGCAGCAGGCGTGTCCTCTGTAAATTTGAAGACAGCTGTTGTAAGGTATGAGATAAGGCACTTATCTGGGGGAGGCCTGCGTCTAGCAATGGTCAAATATAGGCTGTTGAAGTTGAGGTGGAGGAAGTTGTAAGGTAAGATTACAGAAATACTTCATAACGCAATTGCTTTATAACGCATTCACTGCCCAACCTCTGCACCTCTGCGGTGCAATCCAGAGGGGCGCGCCGCAGCTGCACGAGCTGAGATACGTCCATGTGTGTCATGGGCCGTGAAGTGTTAATGACCTTTGTTATTGACCGTCGCATGGCACTGCTAGTTTTAGTTATCATAAAGGTAAAATAAGCAACGAAATGGAGCTATAAACAGACGCTTTTATCGTCCAAGGTAAGATTCACGTCTCATCCTGATGTTGATGTTATTCTACCCGAATTTCGACCACGGCGGCCAGTCTCATCGGAGACTAGCCAGATGTGCAGGACATATTATAGTACATAAGTCCTGACGTTACCGTGACGGTCAAACATGCCGTGATGTGCGACGGTAAAAGCGCGATATTGGTAGTTACAATTTTTTAGTATTTTGTGCCTGCTATTTCTTCAACCAAACCTATAAGATTAGACGGAGAACAACAAGTTGACAACTCGTTTAATTTCTCGGAATAGCTCTACTAATCCGTTAATTTACAATATCACATCGCATTGCTTCAATATCTCGATGGTTTTTTCCAGAAACTTCGTCCCAGGAATGAAACGCTACAACAACGAGAAACGTCTCAACAATCTTCTGAATGAGACTGAAACATACGCGTACACAGCCGAATGCCCGGCGGGAGGCTGTATTTGTATCAACGAGGATACCAGCTCGCTCAATCAGTGCTTGAAAGATATGAATGCGATGGGCTCTAGTAATGATTTCACTTATAAGCTCTGGGATGTTTTGAGAGGTACCTACGCAAATTACTTACTAGTTAGTAACAGTGTGATGTGATGCAGTGGCCCAAAATGGTTCTTGGCCTCTTGACCTCTTGCCGTAGTTAGGCGTTCGTATTCTAATCCTAAGTAGAACTGCGGCCTGTACTCTCATTATGGCCTCTATGCCCCTGCCTTACCTATTCACGGGGCCTACTCAGAAAACGAAAACCGAAGTTTCTGATTTGTATTTGTGCAAAACCTACTCTTATGTCACATGAGATAGCATTTGCACGAAAGCGAATCAGACACTTCGATTTTCTTTTATAAGGTTATAGACCCAGGCCCTAACCAGCCCAACTCCATAAAGTAGCGAAGAAGGACCTTTGGTATTTAACAGCTTTGTTTCTTCAACTTCAACCTTTACTTGTTGATAAACAGAAAAGAACTACCTAGACATTAATTTGATAGTTGACTAAACAGCAGGCTTTCTCATCAATTTAATCATGTAAAAATTAAAGCATTACTTATTTTCAGATTGTGAAACAGCAGACGAATTAATAACATTACTAGTACAATCATTGAAGTTCATTTCTTCTGGGAAAATTCGACCATTTGTAAGTTGGCTTGGAGTAAAGTTATACAGAATATTTGGTTATGATTACGTGATTCGTTGTGTTGGCAGCTACAAGGGTATAATACGCACAAATCTTTGTGAATTCTCGGAAGTACGCGCGAGTGACTGCGCAGTATATTAAGGTGTCAGAAGGAATGATTATGCACTCTGCTGTACACAGTTTCGCATTCGCGGCTATGTTCACAGAATTCATAAAGATTTGCGCGACCTATACCTCATACTCCTATCTGCTGTACCATGCGCAGTTTCGCATATGTGGCTATGTTCACAGAATTCATAAAGCGACCTATACCTCATATGATGTATGATGATGAGGTATAAGTCGCGCAAATCTTTATGAATTCTGTGAACATAGCCGTGAATGCGAAACTGCGCATGGTACAGCATAGTGCGTAATCATTCATTCCATATGAGTCATATGAGAAGAGCTATATCGACGATGAAGTATCAATATCTCCTATCTCAATTTTTTCGATTTTTTTTTTATTTCACCAATAGATGCATTTTTTCATTCTCTATCTCCTGATAAAAACACACGAATTTCGACTTAAAAACAACGTAAATACGAATCAAATGAAAATAATACTAACTCCGTTAGTTTCAAATCATGCTGGAAATAACTACTATCTGTATTGAAGAAATACCTCCTATCTCATATTGCGTGACTTATGCTGTGAATACCTCCTATCTCCTAGAGGCGCGTGCGAACCAGATCGATGTTTCTGTACTAGATATCAGGGAGGGGGGTGTGGTCCGCGCGGGAGTTTGCCCCGCGCGCACCTTCCCCTGCTCCCCAGATGCACTGTGACCTTCCGCCATTTCGAATTTCCGCGTTACACTGGTGGTGAAAAGCTGGGAAACAACCCAAAAGACAACAAAAGTATCAGCAGCTGGTGATGATGATGATGACTCGAGGCGGCAATGTACACTGTCGTACTTTCTGCCTATCAAAGACCATGGAAATGTTCAGGTATGTAGAACGATGTTCCTAAACACTTGTCTCTTGGTAGTTTTACTGTGCAGTCGTGGGTAAAGAAGTCAGTTTGTGGTATTACTCCTGATAGACAAACCTTGAATGAATCACGGCAAAGAGCCATAAAACCCAGAGACGAAAGAAAAGTTCATTGTGCGAATACCTTTCTCAACAATCTTCCGAAACTGCCATCGCATTACGCAAGGAAGGACACCACAAAATTGTTTATACCAACCAACTTATCACACTCTTACAGATTTGTTCAATGCTTACAAAAACTATTGCATGTTGAATGAAGAACCGCAAATGTGCAGGTTCACATTTGAAAAGATGTTTCATGAAAAAAACTATCACTTTATACCCTTAAGAAAGACATGTGCGATGTTTGCTCGAGCCACAAAGCTCGTAATCTAAGTGAAGCCGATTTTCAAATCCACACCATCAAAAAGAACAGAGCAAGGTCTGAAAAAGGGGAGGACAAGAAAAAATCTGCCAATGGGGAATACATTCTCCTGACGTTAGATTGAGGCCGTTAAGGTGTGTTCTTATCTCACTACCAGTGCTTTGTATTTTAAAACAAAGCTGGTTTGTCACAATTACACCTTTATAATTTGACCTCGCACCATTGCACTTGCTACTGGTTCGACGAAACCGCTGCAGATTTAACAGCGAGCACCTTTACTTCTTTCCTCCTTGATTATTTGGAAAGACATTGCTTAGCACCGGAAAAGAAGCCGATAGTTATCTTTTCAGACGGTTGTACTTACCAAAACCGTAATGTTGTCCTTTCCAATGGGCTGTTACTGTTTTCTCAAAAGAACGGAGTAACCATAACACAAAAGTATTTCGAACCCGGGCACACTCAAATGGAGCGTGATTCTGTACACAGTGCAATAGAAAGGAAACTAAAAAACAGAGAGATACACCTCCCGAGTGACTACGTTTCCATTACGAAAGAAGCTCGGACGCCACCTTATGATGTCGAACACGTTAATTTTGATTTTGTCAAAAATTATGCTGATCCTGACACTTGGGTGTACAAAAGCATTCGTCCAGGACTTAAAGCGGGTGATCCTCAAATGGTCGACATAAGAGCAATTCAGTACAATTCAGATTTAACATTATTGGTCAAGTTAAACTTTGATGACGATTGGATGGAGCTTCCACAAAGACCCAGACCACTTAGACAAGTAAGTTATTCGCAGCTTAATGCTAGTCCTCTCCCGATCAAAGGCACAAAATTTAACCATCTATAACAGCTAAAAACTGTTCTGCCAAGAGACTGCCACGATTTTTACGACACTGTGCCATATTTACAATAAGTAGCTTTATGGGAAAGCGTCAAGATATTTCTATTATTATGTTTGTCTTTTCGAGCAGATATTACTTTGTTTTTGGTATAGTTTATCTTGTTTTTTATTTTTCATGCGAATATGCTAAATGTTTTTAGGAAGGCGGTACCGCCAATTGTTAATTTCTTATTTTTGATAGTTTTATCATGTGACTTTTTTATTACTTTACTGCTGACAACTGCCTACCAAGGCAAATATTTTGTATGTTTGCTGTTTATGAGTCGCTGTATAAATGATTATAATAACTAAAAGATGTTTAACTTGTTATTTTGAAATAAAACTACTATTTTTATAAAAAAACTCTTTGTAATTCCTCCTATCAAAATCATTAATTCATCCTAAATAGAATCAATACCTCCTATGTCTGATTATCTTCTTAATTAGATATCCTACTCATAATTCACTAATAGTAATATAATTGCCTCCAAAATAAGCTTCTTTTTGCATTAGAAAAATCTGATAATTGTAAACAAAATAAAAATTATTATGTTTTTTTCGCTTCCTGTAAAGTTGCTGATTTTGAGATAGGAGATATTGATACTTCATCGTCGATATAACGAATGTGTTTTTAGCCTAAATTAACACTAAACAACATCAAAGCTACTTCTAAAGGCAACCTCCTATGCACATATAGGTCCACCGCTGAACGTGCCTCTCCCAACAACCCCGTTGTTGGTTTTGTCATAAAGACCATGCTTGGCAGGCGGATTGGTCATCGCAGTGGAGGTGTTCAAAATACACAGAATAAATCTGTTGACCTTCCTCTAGTAGGTTCCCTTAGTCGGCTATTACGACATCCACGGGCTGATTTGTAGGGATCGTTTCTTAAGCCGCGTCCCCCACGGCCAAGTAGGCAACATAATACTAGTAGTTCTACGAATAGTAGACCTCGCGATCACTAACTTTTTTCATCAATTAATTCACAAGTTATTTGAAACGGGATATTTAGGTAGGAACTGCTTTACTAAATTTTTATGAGAATAATTTTAAATGACAACCTTTCAATTAAAAATATAATCATCGAAATCAGATGTCTCAAAGCAGAGATATTTTAAAGCTTTTTTGGAGGAAGTACGCCTTTAATGAAAAAACCTCAACTACAACAAAAATCTCTAAAATCGCAGAATCTGTACTTACACCAAGTTTCGTCCTGATCGGTTGTAAAAGTAGTGCGGACATATTGACAGAAACGCTAATTTTGCTAGATTTGATGCAAAGACGCTTCGCTCACTTCGTTCGCTCGGTTAATTATGCCTAAAACACACAATGTGGTTTTCTATACCATAACGACACAGGCTTGTTCTAGTGCGGGATCCGTGGGCTTTGCATGTCTTATTGTTTAAATAATAATTTTGTTATATATTTTAATATTTCGCTCTCCTTTACAGATAGACGCCAACAACAAAAGCTACCTATCAAAACTGGTCCTCAAACTCTCCCGAGGTCACTCCCAGTCCGCCAAAGTCCTGAAGAGTCTATCCTCGAGCGCGGCGCAGGCGTTGTCGCTGGCGGCGCAGGTGGCGGTCGACAAGACAATGTGGGAATACACGAGGCTGATGTCGCTACTGCAGCATTCCTTCTTCGTAGCCGGAATTTGGAATGAGAATGCTAGGTTAGTATCTACATGCTTAACTAGTGGTGTTGCTTTTTCCGAGAGATGTATGACAAGCAAGCCAAAGTATGACAAGTAAGCCTTCAGTATTGTTATTTATGGCGCCATCTAGATCGTCCTTAAGCAAACAGCAAAACAAGTTGGCGCCATAAATCTCATGACTGAAGGTAGTAATAATGGTGGTTTGATCCTAATACGTGCAAACAAGCGGCAAGCTGAAGACAGGGTGCTATGGCGCTCATTAGGGGAGGCCTATGTCCAGCTGTGGACTAATATAGGTTGATGATGATGATGATGATGACATACAAACAAAACACAAATAGACAAGTACACTGGTTTTTTTTTAATTTGCTTTGGGTGGCTTTCGTATCACTGCGGCCATGATAGACCTATTGTGTTCGCCACTTTGTGTGTTCAGCCTCGAAGCAGCGGCGTTCATAATTCGCCACTAAACCTTGCAGCTGCTAGGAACTGTAGGATTTTCTTCGTGAAGTCTCTTAGCTCGTCTGGGCTGGTACACTGGTAAGTAACTAGATCGGTCTTAATCCGCCAAAGTGAAGCTGAAGAGCCTATCCTCGAGCACGGCGCAGGGGTTGTCACAGGCGGCGCAGGCGGCGGTCGACAAGTCAAGTCGGAGCAAGTTGTCTATAGACGACCTAGGCTAGATGGAGCCAAAGAAGAAGAAGAAGTTTCGATCGGTTCTCATCACGCAAGCTCAAAGCAAGATTTCTAGAAAAAACACGTGATATACTCGTAGCTGCCCCAAAACTCGAGTTTTGGGTGGTTAGCGTATCGGTACGCGACGGATAAAAATTCCATTGTGATCCAAAAGTAAAACAGTTATGTCACCTAAAATACACTTTTAGCAATCTGTCTTGTAATTTCCTAGAATCATGCTTCTTAACTGTGGAAATAATAATCAGTAACCATTTATTCAAATCTAATAAAATCAAATATTATCTTAAAAATTTTCGACTTCGACGGGACTTGTAGCGGCGATAGTCACAGCGCTATCTGTTGACTCACTAGAGGATAAGTTGAACGATGTCGCCACGCGAGTAGCCCGGTGGTTTAGCGACAATGGGTTGGTCCTAAAGTCATCCAAAACTCATTTCATGCATTTCTGCCTGTCGGGCCACACGACCCGAAGACTTGCTGTTGACGTCAATGGAAGGACGTTGAACCAAGTAGGCGTCATAAACTTTCTTGGATTCGAAATAGACAAGGGCCTTACTTGGGAATCGCATATAGATAAGCTCTGCGGAAAACTGGGTGGTGCGTGTTTTGCTCTCAGCCGCTTATCTAGGTTCCTGCCGAGGAATGTAGTGAGGTCGTGCTATTTCGCTACAGTGCATGCTGTAGTCCTGTACGGAGCAGAGCTATGGGGGCGCGCTGCTGACTGGGAGCGCGCCTTTCGTATGCAAAAGCGCGCGATTCGGGCTATAGTCAAAGTCTCGCGGCGAACTTCTGTACAGCCAGTCTTTAAAGAACTAGGTATTATGACCCTTCCTTGCATAGTCATATATCAAACCGCCGTCTACGTCAGGACTAACTTAAGTTCATTTACTAGGCTAGGAGACCATCACCGATACGAGACGCGCCGGGCTGAACAACTCGCACGAAAAGCGCACAGACTGGCCAAATCAAAAAAGCTCACTCATATCATAGGGCCGGACATCTACAACTGGATACCAAGTTCCATTATTGCGGCTCCCAACTTGAACATATTCAAATCAAGGTTAAAAAAGTGGCTTGTCGAGCAGGCCTTCTACACAGTGGAGGATTTTTTGTGTCTAAAGGTTACTTCGATTTAAATTTACAAAAATGTATGTGTTTTTTTATATTATTAATTACTCATTTGACTGTTAACCTCAACTGTTTATTCAACTTTATTTGTTAATCTTGTGTACCTAATTAATTATGTACCTACCTACACCTTTTGACATTTATAATATCTTATACCAATAAATGAATCTGAATCTCAAGATTCAGATTCTCAGGGTTCAAACCCGCATCCTTCCTTCAGTACAGGAATGTGCTAACCAACGACACCACTAGGTCAAGTGACGTAGGGTCGAAAAACTTTGGGACTTCCTACGGTCTCTAGCGCCGTTGGCTCCACCTATAGGGGAATATAGGGGAAACATTTAAGTTTATCCAATCCTGTTCAAAGACTCAAGTTAAAGTTATTAATTCAAATGTTTTCAGGTCCCACGAATCAGTAGAACAGATCAACCAAACCATCCAAGACATGACTATGAGCGGCGGAGATTTCACTCTGAATCCGTTCGAAAGTCTAAGCGGAGGGGAACATTCCATACGATTAGACTGCGAGTCTTTCTACGAGGACGATCCTAACGAGCTTACTGTGGATGACTTCGCGTCGCTGAAGAAGCATGGACTTGTTGCTGAGAGGAAGGATGTTAATGAGGCGAGTGTAATATAATTCCAGACAAGATTAAAATTCAAGAAAATAATAATATTTTTGAAATTATATTAAAAGAGATGCTCTTGGAAAAACTGCTACGAACTAAATTACTTTTAAAGTGATACTTTTGGTAACATTTTTCATACCCAAGTGATTATATAAAAAGGTACGGATCGACTCGTGAGATACAGAAAGTTCGGCGGCTATCTCTCGATGTTAACTTCAGTACCAACTTCGGTGCCTACCATAGCGAGGCAAATCTTCCATCACATCTCGACCGCTTTTGAACGCTTTGTACCACTCATAAGCACGTGTTTTTGATAAAGTCGATTCACCGTAAGTAAGCCTTCTGTAACATTTTCAGCGACTCGCGAACACGAAATTCCATTGGCGTAGCAAAATTTAAGACAAACTCTTTGTTCGATGTTTTTGTCCATTATGAAATTCGCAATACACACTAGCTAGATAGTAGTTATATCATATACCTAAAAACAGCACTGTATTTAATATAAATAACATATGCAACTCAAACTCCGCGTCAAAATGGAAAACAGTTGTGCCAATCTAACAACAACAAAAATAACAAAAAATTTAATTTGGAACCATAAACAAATCAATCATCCATTCCCGATACTTTTTTGACTGAATGTATGTCTATTATGTTAGGTGAGATGGCATACTTTTAGGCCGCACCCACTGATTAGTTCGCCCGACTTGTGTAGCCTTAATGCTTGGAGGACGCATGTTCAGCATTGGATGTATGATGAATATTCATATCAGTTCACAAACGTCCGGTCATGGACACAAAGACCACTTACGACGCCACAAATAGCAGTTCTGAGCCGCCTCCATCCATGGAATCATACATGCGACCGCTACAATGTCGATGGTCAATCGAATTATATAAAAAGTAAATCCGTTTTCGGCCGTAAGTTTTGATATGTAACATTTTTGTATTAATTAAGGCCTGTGGATCTTTTTGACCAATAAATAAATAAAAAGTGTAAGAATTTTCAAAATCTAACCAGTAGTTATCTGTACAGAACTACAACACAGAACTACTGGGAATAAGCGACGGAGATTACCTCCTACCTAACCTACATACAAACTTATAAACATTACTTTTGGAATTTAGTAGTTGTTTTTTTTTTTTAAACGAATATACATTTATTCACAAAGAAAATTATACCTACTAGTATTTTCAATTGAAACAATTGAGCTAACTGCCGACTGTTGCAAACTGTTTTAGTTGATTGATATTGCTTGAATCATTATTTTGTGGGTATTGGATATGAGGAAAATCATGAAAATTAATCAGAACCAAATTACCCAGTTATGTGGAGCTCACGTGGAACTATTAATCGTTACATTTCGATCTCAAGGATATTGTAGCAAATATTACAAAATATTTTCACTACTACATCTTTTTAATGTACTTGCTACTGCCCACGGCTTCGCACGCCTAGTTGGATTACAATTGACACGGTCTAGAATTTAACCTATACAAAATTTCAGCTTGATTTGTTCACTGGGGCACAGATATTATAATACTATATGTACTAGACTGGGGCTAGTCTAGGCTAGATGATGCTTTGTAGAATGTCCAGCTTTATTATTACATTATTATTGGCTAACAAAAGGTAACACATCTTTCGGATCTAAGATTATTATCTGTGATTAAAATGAAAAACTTTACTAAAGTAGCATACGTTAATAATTACAGGTCCCATTAATAGCAGATGAAATTGACATAAGTCCGTGGAAGAATCTCTTGATGAAATTCGCTCAAGTCCACGTTTGCTTGGAGCATTTGTATCGTGCAGAAATTCACCTAAGAGCTGATTTTGGTAAGTATGGCTAGAGTACCTACACCAAAAGTTATGAAACCTAAAAGGCCTTTCGTAAGCTCTCCTACCATTTTAGATCTAATAACTTAGATTAGAATATTCGCATATCATTCAAGTCACTACACACAGAAAACGAAAGTTTTCAATCAGTGCGTCCTTCTCGTCATGACCTACGGAGCTGAGACGTGGACACTCACGGTGGGGCTGGTCCACCAGTTCAAAGTCGCTCAGCGAGCAATGGAATGAGCTATGCTCGGAGTCTCTCTGAAGGATAGGATTCGTAACGAATACATCCGGCAAAGAACCAAAGAATTAGCAAGCTGAAGTGGACTGGCCATGTCTTGCGAAGAACTGACAACTGATGGGGAAACGTGTTCTTGAGTGGAGACCGCGACTAGGCAAACGTAGTGTAAGACGCCCTCCAGCCAGGTTTGATGACGACCTGTGAAAGACTGCAGGCAGATGCTGTATGCGGCAAGTTCATGGCCGCGCTATGGCGCTCATTAGGGGAGGCCTATGTCCAGCTGTGGACTAAATACAGGTTGATGATGATGATGATGACTACCTACACACAATGTCTAGCATAAAGCGAAGTTCTTTTGTACCCGATAGTGACAACGTGCACCTTGTTTTATGACCAGAACCTAGAATTCGATGAGTCTATATTATCGCCTCGACGACTAGACGTCCAACTTTGAAAGGGATACCGAATCGTTCCATGTCTGCACGGTAGAGGCGCTTCATAACAATCGTCAAAATTCTTGTCCTCTGGCGAACCACGTGACGACGACGAACCAGAACGGAATTCTTAGGCCAAATTGGTGGGCGGCTACCTTCTGGACAGTCACGTCGATTATTCACTGTGAAGTTTTGTATAAAACATTAAAAGAACGAGACAGAGCTATACGAATCTGTGGCACCTTCTATACAATCACTCTCAAGTTAAAAAATGAAAGAGCAAGTCAGAACTATACAAAGCTATAAGCCTATATCTTTCCCCTGCTGCGTTGTCGGCGCCATATGAATTATATGCGCGAGTGTACCTGCGCAAACTTCCCACCCTCGCTGACCGTCACCGGACAAGATGTTTGGCGGCAACTGTACTAAGACCAAATACTCAGTAAGTGTCTTTCAAATTAAAGTATTTTTCTCTTTTGCAGCTAACCTCAAGCCTGTGTCGACGAAACTGCTAGAACATTATGTTTCGGATAAGTCGCCGATCAAGACCATCGGTCAGTTGCTGAGCGATCCGGTTCAAAAAGTAACAATGCAGATCGCTAATAATATTGTACAGGACCATTTGAAGTAAGTTACTTTTATGAAACTATGAACATCTTAGCTTCTATTCCGACGACCTACGACGACCTCTGTGGCGCAGCGGACGAAGGTCCGCGTGCGACGCAGGAGGTTTCGCGCCGGTATGAGGATTCCCGCCTCGGGACAAATGTTTGTACGATCTACAGATATTTGTTCAGGGTGTTCTGGATGTTTTCTATGTATAATAAAAAATATCTATCTATGTAGTGTATTGTATTATGTCTATCAGTTATCTAGTACCCATAACACAAGCTCTGCTTAGCTTGGGGCTAGATAATGCTGTGTGAATTGTCCAGCTATTTATTTGTTCGTCGTAGGTACAATATCCGTCAATCTCCTTGTCTTCTCGCGAACCACGTGACAAAGATGGGCAGAACGCAATTCTAAGGCCAAATTGTTGGGCGGCTACCTTCTCGACAGTCACGTCGATTATTCACTGTGAGGTTTTGTTTGAAACAATGAAAGAGCGACACAGAGCTGACGTTCTCGACGGCATATCAATTATATGCGTCCCTGCGCGACAAGAGCCTGTGAAACATCTTCCGTCCTCCAAAATCGATGTACAGACACCCCAACTCTTCGCATGGGTGTCGTAAGAGGCGACTAAGAGATACCCACCGGGGACGGGCAGCAGCGCCCACTGCAGAGCAATTTTACCACCGAACAGCGATTCCCAACCCGCATGCCCAGCGTGGAGATTATGGGCATTACCCCCATGATATAAAAGCCAATAAGGCGTTTATCAGGGGGAAGCCTGCGTCCCGCAGTGGACCACTATAGGCTGTTGAGGTTGAGGTGAGGTTTGAATACTGGGAAAGCCATGTGGTCAGGTGGGATGACGGCCTGCGAAAGACTGCTGTCAGATACTGGATGGGCTAAGCTCGAGATAGGGGGGCTATGGCGCTCATTTGGCATAGCATCATGTTCAACAGTGGACTGCTATGGGCTGATGAAGATTATGATGATGGGAAATGAACCGATTTGCCCGAAGGTGGAGTTTTGTCTTTGCAGCTCTACTCGTTTCACCATTTTCAAAATCGTACAATGTAGTATCACGAATACTTTCTTGGGTTTATTTAATTCCTCATCTAACAATGCTATTTTCTTTCCAGGAAACCAGCTTTCTGGTACCGCCTAGAGATGACAAGGAAAGAAGGTGCAAAAGAGAAAGGTGTCAAACGTGAATCGAAGATGGTGTACGTTTACTCGCAGCAACCCGTTTTTCCACCTTCTGTCTGGCAACATCTTGGTAAGTACAATAATAATTATAGCTTGATGACAAAATTGCGTCACAGCAGGAGATAGTCATGAATCAAAATTTATATTCAGTTTATTGTTTGTTATATTAAGCGGAGCGGAGATATTCCATTGGTCCACTGAAACAGAGCGGAGATTTTATGCAATTCCATTGGTTAATTTGTACTATTTTAATAATAACATGTATAGGTATTTCGTTATAGGAAACATCATAAGGTACAAAGGTAAAAAAAAAACAGACAGACATGACTGACTAATAAATATTGCATAAATTTCCACTCCGCGTCAATGTACAAACAGCCCTACTACATGATGTATCCCAGATTGGTAAATTGTTTCAATCTCAGCTTCGCTCCGCTTTTGTGGCAAACAGTTCTTAGACCGTTCAGGCTTCTTTTGTTTGGTTCAACCGGTCGCCTTTGATTGCATCTGGATTGATTGATGGATATCAGTTTCATTTCTAATGCTGATCATTTCAGTAAAGGCTGAAAATGCATGTTAAGTGGCATCGATGTCGTGTAATTGCTGGCATTAAGCTTTAAAAATGTACTAATTGTAACGGTAACATATTTTGTGGTGCACTGCTGATTTTGGATTGATGCATGATACTTTTGATAAGGTAAATTCGATCGTATATTAGTTGTATTAAGTTAATTTTTATTCGATAAAGTTTGAATTATATTGTTCATCATTCAATATTGAGCTTTATTTTTATGCAAATTAAGTTTTAAATTCTGTATAATTTGTTACAGAACCTACAACAGAGGACGCGGCAGAAATTACGACAATGGGCGAAGAGTTAAAGTACCATGCCACTAAATACATATTCCTTAGCAACAAACAGAGGAACAAACTTCCTTTTTAATTAATTTAGTATTACTTCGTTGTAAGAAACTAAAGCAAGGCATAGAAATTATAGTAGTAAGCTGAGGTGCTCAAACAGTGATAACTGAGTATTTTTGTAAGTTGTTTTGTAATATATGCAAATAATATTATATGCTATTTATATGGTAATAAATTATTTTAATATGAAATTTGTTTGCTTTGTGCTTTAAAAGGCCTAAGATAAACTAGAAGGCTTGAACTCCATTTTCTCATATACCATTTGATTTTACGATGCCGATTCTATATCACTTATTCCCACTTCATCATCCATAATTCATAAAATTGACACGGAAATTATTAAACATTGACACGGAAATAAAGTGATATTATTGATTTCTGTCGCTTCGGTATGTAGACTAAAGTAAAGAAGCGGCGAAGAAACCTTTAGCCTATTAGTTGTTATTTTTCGAGTTGGAGCAAAACCCATCCCAAGCTTTTGACAGTTTGTTTAAATTTATTCACAGATAATTATTGCAACTCACTAAGAGTTTTGTTGTACATAGTACCTTGAGAATGGTTTGAGTCTAGGTAATTAACCTATCTCGCCTATAACTATTTCAATGCTTTCTACCAATCAGCTTAAACAAAACCCACACCCAAATAACCCAGCACAAAGTCAATACAGTTTATTAACCTCACAGATCAAAGGGATACCGTGCCTACTGGTTTAACATTTATTTGTGTAATCACGTACTGGATTTTATTCCGCTTGATCTCTTGATTTATTTACGATGCGATGATAGGTTGAATCGGGATGGGATTGTGGAGCTCATACCTTGTCCATCTGCGAATTAGTTTTCTGTTTGGTATATGCACAATTTGGGAACTTCATTTCCCAAATTGTTGACAGATGGGTGAATGAAGCCAGAATGACAGAATGAAGTATTTCATAGACACGTTTGACAGATAGAGATGTCTGACAATGACGAATCTGTCGACTCGAAAAATATGGGGACTTACGAAAGTTTCGGTTTTTATCGCGCTGACATACACCTTTATGCAACGAATATTT
Source organism: Eupithecia subfuscata (assembly GCA_963564075.1). Lineage (NCBI taxonomy): Eukaryota > Metazoa > Arthropoda > Insecta > Lepidoptera > Geometridae > Eupithecia > Eupithecia subfuscata. Next base: position 5,709,404 of record OY751105.1, read on the forward strand.
TTCCATGCAAAGATTGAAAATAGTATAAAAATGATAGTTTACGACAGTAACTCTCTAGTATAGGTCTCTACGTCTTACTTTTTACCACGGAAAAGCGCGTGTAATGCCGTGCTTTTGATAAGTAACAAAAATAATACTATTTTATGCTATTGAATATACTGATTCCCGAAAATAAAGTCATTTAAACGCCTGAGTAAAGAGTCTTCATAAACAAAATAGGACATGACGTCCTAATGCTTTACCGATTCGATCGATATTTGATTGTCAGTCGAACTACCAAAAAGAAAATAATATCATGGAATAGCTGCTGTATCGCGTGTCTATTGTTTTTGTTTATATTGCAGTGTTTATCGCATCCATCGCTGTTGTTAGATTTTTTGGTTTTCCCGGTATTGTTAGTTCTGAACGGATTTATCGCAATCATAATACCCACCCTAAAATCATAATAGTTATGTAGAGATAAACCAGTCTAAAAATGCACGCCCCTTTTACTATAAAAACTATTGTAGTTTGACGAATTCATTACGGATGTAAGGGATAAAACGTTGGTGATCCTCCAGCACAAATAAGGTTCGTAGTTAACCCGCTTACATCCGTAACCCGCACGCCCCTCCACAAAACGTCATAGGTACACACTCTGCGTGCATTTTTAGAATGGTTTATCTACCTAGGTATTAGGTACCCTACATTTTCTTTGGATAAAGAACGTAAATAGAACAACGTTGTGTTGACCTTTCTCTGAGGTTCGGTATCACCGGCTTAAACTATATTAACTATACTATATTTAGGTACTACCAGACAATTATAACAATATTAATTAGGTAATGGACGCTCTTCGCCTGCTTCCTGACAGAGCTTCCTCACCCCGCCCCGACCCCTATCGAGTTCGATTTGCGTTCCAAATGCAAGGGATGTACGGCGCTCGTACAGGGCGCAGATGGTACCTATGTGTAATGATTTCGACAGACGACGCCGACGGTGTTTGATGTGTTGTTTGTTTGGACATATGAAATTTCTTCTGTTTCGAGGTTTAATTCCAACTTGTGTGAGAGGAAAATAAAATGTCAATGAGTTATTTCGCACGATATATTCAGGAAATGACCCTAGACGTCACACACACAGTTGCTCGTGTAGTGAACACAGCTGCGCATGTGCCGAGACGCGACTTTTGTATGGAGAAATGGGCGAGTTTCCGGTGTATGGAATGGTGTTTCTACTGCATCTCCACATAAGTAGGTAAGTAGGTATTTTGACATATGATATCGAATCTTATTTATTATGTACAGAATGAGGTACAGAAACTTTTTAAACTTCCGCAACAATCTGTTAACAGAACTACTCATATTTATATCATTTATTGTGATTTTATGCATACAGGTATTGTTCTTAGGTGTCTTTGTGGTCTTTGTGGGTACACAATGCATAAAAACCCTGTCAGGGCGCTACAATTATTTTGGGATCGCTGTTGTTAGATTGATAACTTTGATACTTCATATAATATGGAATTAGGAATTTAATTTTTAAAATAAGAAGTAATTATAAAAGGCAAGAATAAATAATAATTGAATTGAATAAGTACTTACTAGTTTTCAATTTAATAGAACGATCGCAAATTAACGTCAGATTTGGAATAGTCACTTTTTAACAATTTAATCTATGTCTAGGAAAGTAATAAAAGAGTATCACAAAAGGAAGGCATGCTTAATGTGTAGGTACTAATTGATAATGACATAATTACAACGTCAAATAACGATTTTATCAGGTATTTATCGCGTATACCTTTTTACACAGAAGAAGGTACAGATAGTCTTGCAGCCCTCTAGAATCAGGCTTTTATCACAATACGCAACACTTCGTAATTAAAAGTAGGTACCAAATTAATTCGACGGCGTCGCCGTCGGTCGATATTCACCGGTATTTTATCACCATTTCATTAAAACTGTACTAAAACATATTTATACACATGCTGCCCTCTTAATCCCAATACCTTGGCGTATGATTGATTCGTTTACACTTACCGGTATATTTAGTTTCAGTGAGCTAAGTACTGTTGCGTACACAAATGAACTTGTTTATTTTAGGATAACATAACAAAAGTTGTAATTTTGTAATTCTCAGCAATATATTATGTAGGTACAGAGTAGTTAGCACAGCATAACTACACTAACATATGCATGCAGTCGTCGACGAAAGCATTTTGACGTGGTTTTGACAGAGCAATCGTGGGAGGGACGCTCCCGAGTTGCATACAGCACCGCCTTAGTAACTCGGGAGCGTCCTACTTCTGGGTACTTCTTTCCATCTTTGTTGTTCATTATAATGATTGCACAAAAATGTAACTGTGAGTGTTTGCGGGTAGTTATAACACAGCCTAGATGTTGAGTGAGCGCTGGCAGAACTTACCATAGGTACTTATCTACAGAATTTACTTATATCTATGCTGGTAGAGCTATTTGCTTCTCCAAGATTTAAAGCTGTCGAATGACACCCCTTTCCTGTCATCGCCCAGTAATAAGCTATTTATAATCGAGTAACCCGGTTCATATTTTACTGAATAATGATCCATTAGTAACCGCTCGTTGATTAACAATGTCCGATACTATGCAGCACGAAATGAGGAAGCTATTACAGTTCTGATCTTCTATTTTCTCTTCCTGTTTATTGACCTATAATTTTGAGATGGGTGGAGGATAGATGCATTGTCAACAGTGGTCTCGAACCTACCGATTTTTCGGTATTTCTACCGATATGAGCTCTGTCCTACCTAAATACCGAAATACAACGATATTTCCGGGATATCAGAGAATACAATATGCTTACACGGTTTGCTGCTTACCCATCCATCATTATGTGTTATTTTTTCAAACACCAGAAATTCTCAATAATACCGAGTGCGCCTCGTCAAATTGTCTATTTCTTGCAATTTTTCGTGTTTTAAAAAAATATTTCGTTAGTTTACGTTTCAATAGACTTCGAAGTGCCAACGTAGTAACAGGATAAGAAAGGCTGGCTACAGCTGTGGCTAAAGCTGGTCGCTGCAACGGTCTGGACGGACGCGGTGGTCTGGTGCGACAATGATGAGCATTGCCAGACCAAAAATGTGCATTCAAATATGGGTTTTTACTCGTAAAATTAAGATGCATTATATATTGATTGCTTTGGATAACAGACAGCTCGCACTTGCTTGAAACTTGTGGTAATCCATTTTGTCACTGTAAAATGTATCTTAAGATTACGAGTTTAAGACCTTATTTGAGTGCTTATTTTTGTGCTGTGCGGTAGCGGTGCTGGATGTAGGTATGTGCTATGTCCTTAAAGGTCCCAGAACATAAATACAACGCGGATTTCACACGCCTTTTTCCTTGACCAACCAGGGAAATTGCATTCTTCATTGATAATATTGCTTAGTACATTTTCTGAAATTGAAAGAAGGATTCGTCCAATGGAAATAAAAGGATGCGTCCACAGAGAGCGACTAACAATGACGAATTCATTCTAAAGTTTGCTCAGTCATAAAATAGACTATGCTTATGTAACGCTTTTCTGTGGTATAGGCTTTACTCAAGTATAGATCGATTACAGAGTATAAGCTCAGATAATACGAGCCTTAGTGTCAGTGAACGGAGAGATATCTCATGCACACACAGATAAAACATGAACCTGAGTGATTTAAAACGTTTCCATAGATCAATAGTAAGCATTAACGACCACCGTTCAGCACTATAGTTTAGAGAATTAAAAATAAGAAACTTCCTGATAGACACCTCTACGCTGGGTACCACAAGTACACGTTAGCCGTCCACTGAAGATCTTTGTTCACTTGGCCGTCTTTATAGGCTACATACATGTTATCCCGGAAGCAACACTTGCGAAGCCGCTGTCGGAAACTAGTGCTCCGAATTTTCAATTCACCAAAACATGTGCCTACTAAGGTTTTAACGTGTTCATTTATTAACGGTGTTACTTTTATGTTAATGGACATTACATTAACACTAACGTCAACGCTAACGCAGGTGGAACCGTAGCATAAAAGAGAATGGTTAAGAAAGGTGTAAGTACAGAAATGACGGCTGAAAAAGTAGAGTGGAAGAAAAAAACATGTTGATAAGGACCGGAAGATGATGATGATGTGCCTATAAGAGAGACTAACCCCCGAATACTCAAACGCAACTCAGATTTAAGCTCGTCTCAAGGACAGATCACTATTAAGAAGTTTTAAAAAATCTCTACTTGAGACGTGTTTAAATCTAAGTTGTACCTAACTAGCACGCTCTCCGAACAGTAGATAAAGATAAGAATTAGGAAATTCTCCTTTATTTTTCGTGAACACGTTATAAAAAGTTCAAATTACAATTTCCCTAAGGCAGACACAGCAGATAATTTAATGATTTTACAAGATTTCCAAACGTTGAATTGACTAAATCTCGTGGGTATAAAATTCAAATCCTATTTTCCATCAGACTGTACCAGCACACCACAATACGAAACGATGTTTACGGCTACTGTTTACCTCATGGCCCACGTGCGATAATTACCCATTATTACTCAATCATATTGTGTGTGGCTATTCTCGCATGTTTGGACAATGGATATCAGGTCATCCGGTGTGCCGATAACCTGCTGAACTTTCCGCCTGGTCTGTCTGAGGCTGGTTTAGAAATAGACTCTACGGCCTAAATGTTAAGCCTAAAACTGCTGAACGGGATCAACCTTCCAAAACCGTTTGAGTGCAAGTAGGTTGGCAAATAAGTTTGCGTTCAGCAAAGGAGATTGACCAAATGACGATGAAGATCTTACTAATATAATAAAGCCTATAATAAAGTTTGTGAAATCTGAATTTTTGTTACCTAGGATCTTCAAAACTACTGAGATCAAGATGAAATTTGGCGTACGTTTAGAGCAAAACCCAACTTAGATATTAGGTTACTTATTAAACCGAAAATACGCGTGAAAAGCCGTGGGAGCAGAAGCTAGTATGTATATATAAGTATGAAACTTAAAGTGAATCGATGAAATAGGTATAGTTTAGTTGAAAGCTTAGTGTTTGTACTTTAATATGCCGAAGTTGGCAGTAATTCGGTCATGAATTTTCCCTAAAATTTCTATAAAACCTTATTGTGTATCTGACTGAAATACATTATTGTATTCGAAACAAGACAAAAATAACACTCGGTCCCGGATTTGTCCAGTTTTTTTCGCAAAATGAATGGCTTACAAAATGTTGCTAAGCATATGATTCCAGACGAGTATTTTGATAGGCACCTCGTTTAACAAAATCGCTTCAGCTGTTTGGATGTTTTGAAGTAATAAAGGGAATCAGATAACCACATATTATAAACACTAGACGCGAAAAACAACCTGTTTCGCCGGGTAAAAAAGAGCAAAAGTTCCAAAAGATGTTTCATATAATACCTTTGCTTTCGACATTGACCGTACTAAGTCACCTATAAATACATTCTGTCAAGAAAGTATGGAGAAAAGGTCAATAATACACAAAATATTAATTTTAGTCTCGGAAAGAGAAAAAGTCTGCTAGAGCCATATCCGGAGAATATGGCGTTTATTAAGTTTTTGGTGAAAAACTTATTCATAGTGATGGCCTTGTGCGAGGGCGCGTTGTAGTGTTGCAAAATCCAAGAATTTTATTTCCACAAATCTGGCCTTTTTCGACGGATTTGCTCTCTCAAACGCCGCATAACATATACATATAATGAATTGTCTGACCTTCTGGTAAGAATTCCGAGTGCATAGGTAATAATGAGGCAGTTAAATTTCAGTAGAACTCTTTGTACGATTTTTTACTAACCGATTTTTAATTAACCGAGGAAACTCAAATTTGGCGCTAAGTTGGTACAGCTGTATTATATTATATAATATAGCTGTGCCAACTTAGCGACTGTATTATATTATAATACAGCTGTGCCAACTTAGCGACATAATAAATATTTAATTTGAATTTGGAATTAGAATTAAATGATGGATTCCGGGAACTTTTTTGACAGAGTAGTATAGTTCAGCAGCTACCTTTTCTACAGAAGCCCAATTCTGCTAACTAATCGTTCCACTATGACAATGGTATCGTCGCAGAATCGTCCATTGATGAAATAAACTCTAGCTAGGTATAGATAGTGTGCGCGGACGGAGAGGATTGATAGAATGATTTTAACCTTGACACTTTTGACTCGCGTCTCTCCGTCTGTAGTTTCTTTCATCAAAGCTTGCCAAAATGTGTAATACTGAGACGATGCCTTTGTTATGGTGAAGCTATTATGGCGCTAACCCGACCCAAATCAGCGCCACCACCTATTTAATGTTATTATTATGTTAGACGAAAGAATTTTCGATTTTACAGTTTGTGATACCTCCTAGACCTCGACAGCCTATATTGGTCCACTGCTGAACGCAGGCCCCCTATTAGCGCCTTATTGACTTTTATCTCATAGAGGGAAATGCCCATAATCCCCACGCTGGGCATGCGGGTTGGGGATCGCAGTTCGGTGGTGGAATTGATCTGCAGGGGGCGGTGCTGCCCGCTCCCGGTTGATATGCCTTAGTCGCCTCCTACAACACCCGCGGGAAGAATTGGGCTGGTGTAAATTCTGAACCAGCACCACACAGCTTGTGATACCTATGATAAGCTAATTTTTAATGCCTCTGTAAAAGTTTTATTTTGTATAGTATAGGCAGAGATGTGAAGTTGTTCTTTTTGGCCACGAGGGTGAGCAAAAAGAGCAACTTCGTAACACAAATTGCAAAATCGATTTTTGAAAATTCCTTCGTTCAACATACTAATAAGATACAAGACAAAGTTAAAAAATTTAATAACCCGCCGACGTTTATTGTCTGAACAGATTTTCATGAAACGTGGCTAAGAACACTCGGGATAAAATTATCTGTGACTCAAAAAAAACTAAACGAAAATCGGTCCATCCGTTTGGGAGCTACGATACCACAGACAGATACACAGACAGACACGTTAAACTTATAACACCCCTCTGTTTTTGCGTCGGGGGTTAAAAATTGGTGGTAGCGCTGATTTGGGTCGGGTTAGGGCCTTATCTGTCATTTCGTGATTTTGTTGCCGTCATGACATCATAGGTGTTGATAGTGTTAATTAGTACCTACAGTAACCTTGTTGGCTTATAGCGTTTACATTTTTCCTAAGTACCTAATTCTCTACATTAGCGCGTACCCTAATTGTTATTAGACACGGTCATAAAACAGGGCAACCTTCACTGCTGAAAACTCTGTTACAAATCGGCTGAAGACTTACAAGTAGCTAACCGGAGATTAGTGCGGTAAATAGCTTATCAACAACATCCTGTTTAATTAGATTTGGTTTGTCGAGGCTCTCTTTAAATCAAGGTTGGTTTTTAAAACTTTCGGGTCGTTTTATGCATAGATATAAGTAAAATCTGTATATATGGTACGTTCTCCCTGCGCTTACTCAACATCTGGCCTGTGTTATATAACCCGCAAATACTCGCTCACAGTTACCTTGTGCACTAATTATAATAAACAACAAGGATGGAAAGACATACCTAGACCGAAGTGCGACCAAGATAACAATATGCACGCGAAACACGAACGCCGACGGCGCCGCGCGCTGAACCGACTATGACTGAAGTGGGTGGACCTAGTTGCGCCTAATTTGAGCCTTCCAGTTTCGTGAAGCTGGTACCTCATCTTCCCTCTTTTCAAAGATCGATGTTTTTATGGAAAGCTTTACCCAACAATCGGAGCCGTACTCTAGCTACTGATGTTCCCTCAATAGGTGATATCTGAGTCGGGGATGTGTTACCTACGTAGCTAAGACGTGAAATGTATCAAAGCTCAATAGGGTCCCTTGACTGTCAAAGGAAAGCATTGAGATGCAATCCGTACTATACATTATGTTTGAAACATATAGTACGGATAGTACGCTCTATCAATTTGTTATTCACCATTTCCAACATTTATTTTATTTATTTACTAGCTGTACCCGCGACTTCGTTCGCGATTGCCATACCTGCCGACTAATTAAGTTCACATTTAACCACAGTTTATCTCATTTAATGAAATGCCGACGTACAAAAAAACTTCAATGCGCAGAATTGGACCTGTTACACTTGTAATATAAGCATCTATATTTAGGTAGGTACCTTAAATTGTGTATAGATCGTGTAGGGTCTACGGGGGATAGCATGTTGTCATCTGGTTCCGTTCAGCTAAACGCTTCACTATATCGTCACAAAATTACACGTTTTGATATTCTACCTTAGATAAAAGAAATTATGATGAATGCAGATGGAGAGACGCGCGTCAAGTTTGAAACTATTAATATATCTCGCACGCATTATCTGGAGTTTTATTAATGTAGAGATTCTACGTGATGATTCTGCGACGATTCCATTGCCATAGTGAAGCAATTGTATTGAAGAATTGGGCTTCTGATCCATTTGACTGGACCACCGTATTTTTTTTTTCGTTAGTGTAGTGTAGTCTTTCATTGTGTACCACAGTAAAAAATATTTGTTCTGTGGTCCTGTTAGTTTCATTGAACCACTTACTGCAACCAAACTTCTGTGGTACAGTTAACTGGACCAGCTAAACCACCAAATATCATGTTCATGAAGATTGCATGGACCATTTGTACATTTTACTTTGCCTGAAATAGGCATTGACGCACCCATTAGTTAGGTTCTACTTAACTAATGGGTGGCGTCTTCAAAAAATAAATAGATAGGAACTTACCTACCCTTTATCTACTGATTTTTTCTTCAATCTACAGATTATTTCATCAATCTACCTATTTTCTACTGATTTAGTCAAATTCCATATTGCAACACTGTTTCTAACAAAAAAAACTTGAGAGGTGTCAAGGGACACCCGGATGGAACGAAGTTCCTTTCGATTAATCCTACTATCCTATCCTACTATCCTATCCTACTATCCTATCCTACTATCCAATCCTACTATCCTTTCCTACTGTCCTATCCAACTATCCTGTCCAACTATCCTATCCTACTATCCTATCCAACTATCCTATCCTATTATCCTATCCTACTATCCTATCCTACTATCCTATCCTTCTGTCCTATCCTACTGTCCTATCCCACTGTCCTATCCTACTATCCTATCCTACTATCCTATCCCTCTATCCTATCCTACTATCCTATCCTACTATCCTATCCTACTATCCTATCCTACTATCCTATCCTACTATCCTATCCTACTATCCTATCCTACTATCCTATCCTACTATCCTAACACACGATTGTTCGAATCGAAGCCCACCTCGGCTCAACTCGGCTGCGGTCGTCGCTTCGGTTCTCCTCGGTTGTCTTCGTCAAAATGTGTCGGCTCAACTCGGCTGCGGTCGTCGCATATATATCCCGCTCACTCCAATGACACGTTGCGCGAGAGAGCGGAACACACGATTGTTCGGAGAGCTCTCTTCTAATTTTTGTGCAAACCTAATGAATGTCATTCGCGATGACAGCTGCCTATCATAAACGCTACAGTGACAGTTCTACACTTTGACACTGACTTAATATTGTGTTTACTTTCCAACAAAATGTTAGGATAATATTTTGTTCTGTGGCAAAAAGTGTCGCTCCAATTTTCGTTACAATTTTTTCCGTCTAGCCCCCTTTCACAACGCGCGATAAGGAACTTCGTTCTAAAAAGAATGCATGAAATCGGACGACGCGTTAATGAATTACAACTAAGTACTTACACATTTTGACTTTTATCCCCTCTCCCGAGAGAACCGTGCCTACTGTCCCAGATAAAATGTATCCTATGTTTTTCCTCGTAGTATGAGATCAAATCATGCATAGTTTCATTTGAATTCATTTAGTAGCATATTTTTACTTTCATCCACTCCTAACCTAAGGGAACCGTACTGATTCCGGGATAAAAAATATTGTTCATTTGAATTCATACTGTACTTTTGGCGTGATGCGCGGCCCAGGAATATGACTTTTATCCTCTCTCCACGGGGAACCTTATTAAATTCCGGGATAAAATGTACCTATCTTTCCCCGTAGTAGGAACTCAAATTATGCCGAGTTCCATTCGAATTCATTCAGTAGTTCCGTCGTGATGCGCGATTAAAGGATTTTACTTTCATCTTCTCTCCCGGGGGAACCTCACTCAATTCCAGGATAAAATGTATCCCATGTCCTTCCTTGTAGTATGAATGAACTCAAATCGTACCATTTCAGTCCAACTCATTCAGCAGTTTCGGCGTGATGCGAGGTGAAGGAGTTTGACTTTAATCTTTTCTCCCAGGGGAACCTTACTGAATTCCAGGATAAAATATATCTCTCCTCGTAGTATGAACTTCTATCGTCCCGACTTCCATTCGAATTCATTCAGTCGTTACGTCGTGATGAGCGGTTAAAGAATTTTACTTTCATCCTCTCTCCCAGGGGAACCTGACTGAATTCCGGGATAACATGTATCCCATGTCCTTCCTTGTAGTATGAACTCAAATCATACCAAGTTTCAGTCCAACTCATTCAGCAGTTCCGTCGTGATGAGCACTTAAAGAATTTTACTTTCATCCTCTCTCCCAGGGGAACCTGACTGAATTCCGGGATAAAAAGTATCCTATGTCCTTCCTCGTAGTATGACCTAAGATCATGCCGAGTTTCATGTCAATACCTTCAGTAGTTTCGGCGTGATGCGCGTTTAAGAAACAGACAGACAGACAGACAGACAGACATGAATAAAAAAAATTACAGTTTTGGCTTCAGTATCGATAATAGAGTGCCCTCCAAAAAAAAATATTAAAATATCTTCAATGTACAGAATTGGACCTGTTACAGTTTTATTATAAGTATAGATTTATATTTGCTTGCATGTACATTCATTCTTAGGTCTAAGTGAATGGTTAGTTATAAGATTGATTGGTCGTTTGTTATACAATAGAGGAAAGTGACCCATTTAGTTAGATATAAACATATTTCTGTGCACATTTGGCTGCTTACATTTGCTTGCATTTGCTTTGGGCCGGCCATATCTCGCGAAGAACCGACAACCGCTGGGGTAAACGTGTTCTTGAGTGGAGACCACGACTCGGCAAACGTAGTGTAGGACGCCCTCCGGCCAGGTGGGATGACGATCTGCGAAAGACTGCAGGCAGATGCTGGATGCGGCAAGCTGAAGACAGGGCGCTATGGCGCTCATTAAGGGAGGCCTATGTCCAGCAGTGGACTAATATAGGCTGATGATGATGAGGATGATGATTGGCTGCTTAGCTAAGCTATGTATCTCTTTTGTACCTTTGGTATCTTCATTATGAATGTAAGCGGATTAACTACAAACCTATGTAGTTTGTGTTGGAAGAACACCAACGTTTCATCCCTCGACTTCATCAGGGTGAGTGGTTGGGCTTTGGTATCTTATTGTGAATGTGAGTGATATCCTAACTTTTGTTTCATTTTAATTTCTAAGAAATCGAATATATCGCAAAAATTTTCGACTTCGACGGGACTTGAACCCGCGTCCTCCCCTCAGTACGGGGATGTGATCTGATATTGTATCAAATGCGATGTAACAACTTTAATGCTTGTTGTATTGTGTGATATGCGAGTGAAAACTAGTTACATACATTAAGTAGGTACCAAGGTAAGGTACATTACGTAGGTATCTTCAAGTACTTAACATTGTTATGTATCTATCAGTAGATTCCTGTCAATAGCCCATCAATTTATATTGTATCACACACTAGCTTCTGCCCGCGGCTTCGCACTCGTTGTTTCTATGGTCATGTTTTGAGGTTATTACTATCACATGGGAACCGATGTATGGGATAAAAAGTCGCCTATGATTGATTCCAGTGTTACCTGTATGCAAAATTTCAGCCTGATCCGTTGAGTAGTTTTGGCGTGAAGTCTTGGCGTTTTGGCGTAACGAACATCCATCCATCAATCCATCCAAACTTTCGCATTTATAATATTACTGTGATTTATGTTTAGTGTGCTGATGGTTTCCCTAAAATTAATAAATATATCTCTGCAAAGGTATCTCGGATGTGTGCACCTCGGTAAAATAATCAAAAATACGAATTTACTGAACTCAAAAAATTTTTTCGTCCACCGTGTTTTGAAATATTCAAGAACTGTGACCCTCCTCTCAATTATGAATGGAATGAAATTACTCCGGGCAAAGAATACGTAGTCTAATTAACGGTAGGTTGAATACATTTCCTCTGTCGACCTCGTTTCTGGCCCGTAGATTGTGTTGTTATGAACGAAATCGTTACTAGACTGGAGGTGAATCTTAACTAGTAGCTTTTTCTTTGATACCAGAAAGATTGCATAGTAAAAAGGAGAACGAAACGAGTAGATACATAATTCATTGAGACAAGAACGAAAAATTTTCTCCCTCATTTTTTATCGAAACCGATTTAGCCATTTTAACAAATCACACTAATATTATATATGAGAAAGTTTGGATGGGCGGATGGATGGATGTTTGTTACCTCTTCACGCCAAAACTACTGAACGGGTCGGGCTGAAATTTTGCATACAAGTAATTCTAATCCTGGAATCAAACATAGGCGACTTTTTATCCTATAAATCAGTTCCCATGGGATAGAAATCACCTTTAAACGTTTCCATAGAAAAAATGCGTGCGAAGCCCCAGGCATAAACTAGTAATATAAATAAAAAAAAAATGCTGGACAATTCACACAGCATTATCTAGCCCCAGCTAAGCAGAGCTTGTGTTATGGGTAGGTACTAGATATCTTTTGACGACCTCTGTGGCGCGGTGGGCGAAGGTCCGCCTGCGACGCAGGAGGTTGCGGGTTCGATTCCCGCCTCGGGACAAATATTTGTACGATCTGCAGATATTTGTTCAGGGTGTTCTGGTCGTTTTCTATGTATAATAAAAAATATATATCTATGTACTTGTATATTATTATGTATATCAGTTATCTAGTACCTACCCATAACACAAGCTTTGCTTACCTTGGGGCTAGATAATGCTGTGTGAATTGTCCTGCATTCTTTATTATTATTTATTTATTTATCTGATATACTTAATATATACAATACATAGATAGATGTTTTTTATTATGCATAGAAATCATCCAGAACACTCTGAACAAATATCTGCAGATCGTACAAACAATTGCTCGGAGGCGGGAATCAAACCCGCAACCGCCTGCATCGCAGGCGGACCTTCGCCCGCTGCGCCACAGAGGTCGTCAACTCAACATCAATTCTAATACTCCGAGGTATTATAGAATCCCAGATAACAATAAACGCTGGAACAGAACGGTGATTGTGCATGACTAGTGATAAGTCATGGCATTGTTGAATTGAACTTCAACAACATTAACTTTAATGCAGTATAATATTATGATAAAACAATATTTAATAACAATATCGCGCAAAAAACTAACTAAATATTGTTTTATCATAATATTATACAATGGATTTCCGCAAAGTAACGCCTGAATCTATTATTTATTTTATTGCTAATTTTATTATTTTATAATTTAAATGTAAACTGAGGAGGTGCTTTCTGACTAAAACGATTGCCACCAGCAGTAAATACATTCAAAAAAATTCTCCCTCGCCTACATTCCAGCTTTGTTTAAGATATTCCAAAAACCTCTGTGTTTGAACGAAAATGTAGAGTCCAAAAGTAGATACTCCACGACTCTCCGTCATGCAACTTTGCATTTTCACAAGTAAATCTTCTCGTTTCCTCTCTGGGAACATGAAAGCTGCGTACATTTTTGCAAGCTTATTGGAATTAACGAAGTAGCTTTCATAGTTGTTTTTAGGGTTATTTTTGTGTAGCAGCGGAATGTAAAAGTGAATATTCATAGGTACAGCTGAGCTGTGCTTTTGGCGGACCGGAGCTCAGTTTTTAGGCTTTTTTTGGCCGAGGAACTGAGGTTATTTTTCCTCTAGGTATCTACGAGAAAAATAACATGTTCGAAAGCAAACTGAAAGAGATGCTCATAAAGAAATGTTTTAACGTACTTGACGACTTCTTTAACGATTCTTTTAGCGACTCGCAAATCACACTAATATTATAAATGCGAAAGTTTGGATGGATAGATGGATGGATGTTTGTTACCTCTTTACGCCAAAACTACTGAACGGATCGGGCTGAAATTTTGCATACAGGTAATTCTAATTCTAGAATCAGACATAGGCTTTACTTTTTACTTTTTATCCCATAAGTCATTTCCCATGGGATAGAAATTACCTTTAAGCGTTTCCATAGAAACAACGCGTGCGAAGCCGCGGGCATAAACTAGTTAAATTATAAATTAGTAAAGGTACCATATAGTTCATCTTTAGTAGAAAAGCACGAACCTGTCAGTTTTCCATTGCAACACCCTAAATGGGTACATACAGTGAACTTAACTTAAACTCACCTAATCACTAAGAGCTGATTGTATGAATGCAATAAATAAAATACTGAGTTACATGGAATTCTTGATTAAGTACCTTACCTATCTCGCAGGTACTGTCCGTCCATCTTTATGGTTTTTCGACTAGTCTTGTAAAGGAATGTTCTGTGAACACTTGTATAAGTAACTATGCTTAAAAAAGAGCCCTTTTAACTGTGATTGTTTTTGTAATTAACTAATATCTAAAAAAAAAAAAAATTCAGGGCGTCGTAAAGATAAAGATAAAGATACATTTATTTGGCCAAAAAAAAACAGGTAGTTACAGGCTAAAGATACAGTGTACAGTCAGCTGCACAGACATGTATACACTTCCAAGTTTTAACTTTTATTTTACTCGGAACTTTTCAAATAAAAGGCCACGCACACGTTTTTAGTACAAAGTAATCATCGTAGTTGTCAGAATGCGGTACATAAATTATCACAATTACTATAAACTTACTTGTCTTGTCAAATTGAAAACTTGGGAGTGTAAACATATTTTTGCAGCCGACTGTACAAGTGGCGACTGTGCTGCCCCTGTTGGCCAAAAAGGGTCAAACTAAAAAGTATCATACTTCTTCCTTGGTTAACAAAACCGTTTATGGGACTTAGTTACCCTAACTGGTGTGGTGGCTTTAGCCACTAGGTGATGATGATACTGTTTTTTTCTAAAGCATGTCGCAATGCCACCAACGTTATTAGCTAATGGATGCAAATACGTTATCAAGTATAATCAACTACAAAGTAGCCTGGGTATGTAGCCATGTAGGTAAGTAATTCCAAGCTTATCTCGATTACAAAGTCCTCTCAGATCTCTCTGACAGGTAGCAGTACCAAGAAACGCTTCTCTGAAACTATCCAGGTAAAGGATAGAGTAAATCTTTGTTCACACAACTCAGATGGAGTTCTGAAGTTTCTTGAACGACCTAGTAAATAGAACTTCAAGCGGCGGAGGTTAACTAGTCCGCGGCAGACTTCATTTTACCTTTGAGCGACGAAACTTTGAAATAACCTTCGCCTTTATCATGTTTACTCGTTTTAATAAAGTGTCAGTCAGGTAAACTTTGGTTCCCGTCTAATTTAAAGTTCTAAATTAGTAGAACTTGATAGGTATGAAAAGTCACCGCGAAAAAGCGTTGAACAGATAAAGACTCCAAAACCTCATGGACACACAAAGCAACAATAATCGACCAAACCACGCCATTTTTTAAGTCGCTAAACCTAGTTCGACGGTTTTATGTTGTTTTGCGGGTTATGCGCCTTTAGGAGTGGTGTGGTTTAGGGTTTTCCGTTGCTTTCTGTGTACACGGGCCTGGCACAAATATATTCCTGGCACAAGTATATTTACATAGGTACCTACTTAAAAGGATGTCCTACCAAACTGTTTACCATGTAACACATTTTGTTAAACAAATAAACAATAAAAAAAACAGGTTTTTAAGCTCTCATAACGTTTTTTGGCAGTACTGTACTTAACATAATATTTTGGCAAACGTGTTGGCATCCTAGTTCCAAGTCTACACAACTTAGTTAAGTGTATCTTAATTTTAATGTTACATAGGTACCTACATGTTTTCCCACTTGATAAAGTTCTAAATCTGTCGAGCTAGGTACAAGTTGTGTTGAGGTTTTCCTTAATAAAATTATCCATCAGTATTTCTCTTGATCAAAGTTCTAAATCTGTAAAACTTTTTAGGTAGTATTAAACTACATTGTTGTTGACGTTATCCTCATAAAAATGCAGGTTACAAAGCTTTTCAATTCTGCATATGACTGGATCGAAACTGAAATTGCGTTTGCGTTTCCACATTTTTCAGAGAAATTCTAGGAATTTCAGCTCGACGGCATACCAACGTCAATTTTGCGTTTCAATTTATTCCGCCGCGTACCTGTGCCTGCCTAGAACAAGTCAATTACATTTCAAATCAATGTACCTAAGCACTAAAAATAGATAGGTAAGTAGCGTATTCATTTTGTCACCTTGATAAATCAAAGTGGCAAAATGAAACTGCTGACTGGAAGAATTTTAATGGGCGAGCTATTTCTTCCAGTCAGCCGAAGATCTACCGGAGGATACGGATAAGAAGTACATTGTACGACATGTTTAATATTCATTCATTGAAGACTCAATGGGATGTCTAGTCCAACATTCATAATAAGGTTTTTAGTATCTTCCATGATCTTTAAAATTGTAGAACACTTTTATAACATTTTAAAACTTCGTTTAGAATTTGATAAATACCATCTTTATACATTTTAACGATGGCCTGGCAATCTCCTTAAACGCAGCGAAGCTTAAACTCTCTGTAAATAATAACTCAGATTCCGTCCGTCTTTTACACGTTCCCAGCGAAATAAACGGAAGGCAAGACCTGAAATAAAATGAATTCTTACAAAAACGTATTTCACCCAGACCAATTTGGAGCCTTTTCGGTACGCTAACTTTTTAAGCGCAAAACTTCTGTATAAAATCCTCTGAGGGAGTTGTAATGAATTGTTTTATGCACAAAAAAACGAGTGTTCGTTGTTTTGTTTATTTAACACTTGGGCAGTCGCGCCCTGTTTTGATACGCTAAGAGTCGCTACCGTGTCCACCGGACCCAGTTTAATATTGCCGGATTTTTCTAAAACTGCTGAATTTAATGTTATTGTGTATTTCATATCAGTAATTATATTCTAAAACAAAAATACAAATGATATTAAACATTTGTATTTATTACTTTTATTCATAAAAAAACGCTATTTAAAAACATACTAAAATTCGACTTACTTTAACGAGACATTTTAACTTTTATCTTATATCTTATTAAATAAAGATAATAACATTAAGTTTCTTTATTTTTCTAATACTACTATAATGTACTTATTCAAAATCACAAAAAGAGATTAATCATTATTTCGTAAAAAAAACTAAAAAACTTCTCTAAAAATCAACTATCTAAAAATAGCTTCTTTGGAACTTAACTATAAATCGGCACTATTTTGTCACTTTGCAAGTCAAATATTATTATTGCAGTTCACACATATTGCTTTAGTGTGTTCTCCAAAAATTGGGATATTGCATTTAACGCAAGAAATTTTAGTTTTTCTGTATGTTTTCCAATTGCAAAGACCACAATGCACTTATTGTCCATTAATTGGCGAGCTCATTTATTTTTAAAAAGTCTTCTATTTCTGAGCAGTCTCCATTCTCTATTTCTTCGTTCAAGCATTCTTCAATATCCCATAAGCTATTGGTTGCCATTTTCTATAATAAAAGCAATTTTAATAATTAATTAGGTTTATAAAGTTATGGAAAATCACTTACGTATTTAGTCGCTACCGGGTCCAAAGAACCCATACGCACCTTTTTCGTCCTTAACACTCGAGTGCAGCGCGTCAACTGACTACGAGGACCGTTATTCGCTGTCTCACTCTAACGTCGGAAGGTACTAAGAGCGGCAAAGTCACAATCCTTAAGATTCAGTAGTTACCATGCAAAATATGGACGACTGGGTCTGATAGACCCATTAGCGACTGCTTAAGTGTTAAATGAGTGAAAAAAGTACTTAGAAACCGTAATTTCGCGGTAATACAATCCCTGACCGGATGTGACATGACAACCCTTCGTGGATTACCCCATGGAAGTATTACCGACCACAACACACTTGGAAGCCATGCGAATGCGGAAAAGAGGGCAAAACCGTTTTAACATGAATTTGAAGCGATGAACAAAGTTGGTAGAGTTGTTGTAGAGACCGGTACAGGTCATATTATCATACCTACTAACAACTTATCGAATATTTATAAATATTGTAATGAAAGTCCTCGTCCAAATTCACAATAGCCGGTTCCCATAATTCAATCTGGTTTTGCCTATCTGCAGTTGAATTTAAAATTTCTTGTGCCTCTAAAACTGTGTAAAAATTAACAGTAGAGGGATTTCATGAGCTCGTACTGTCCCACCGCTAGACAAAGGCTTCTTGAATAGGTACAATGTTGTATAGTACCTAAAGAAATAATAGGAAATCTAACACTGCAGTGCTTTATATGAATTTATGACGTATGATCACGAAATAGAAATAGATTTTGCGCACCAGAGCGGATATTAAAGTTTAATTTCGATCTGGATGGATATTTCGCTTAGCCTGGTACCTAATTTAACCACCTGGGGCTCAATTCTGCTAACCACTCGCACACTATGACAATGGTATCGCAGATTCGCCACGTAAATTCCTTGGATGAAAAAATCCCCAGATACGATACGTGTTACGTCTCACCTTTGAAGATTTCTCCGTCTGTAGTTTCTTTCATCTAAGGTAGTAAGAATACCAAAACGTGTCCATTGTGGCGATTTTGAACGTGTCCATCAAGGCCTTGTTACTTATAATACAACCGTAATTAATTATTAGCTTATTACTCCTTTTACTAATAACTAGTCGTAAGTTTCTTTTACTTGTTGGTTTCAATAAAAGCTAGTTATTCTTACGTTATTAGATACCTATGTAAGTTAGTAAAAAAGTATTAGTTTAGTGGAATAGGGCACCTGTGAGGATTCAGCTATCTAGCTTAGCATAACAGAATGATTAACCTATTACCTAACCGCTGGCTCTAATGCGGTCCATACCTAATAATAGAAAATCAATTGTGTCTGGTATCTTGGTTAACAAGGGGCCAAGAGGTTAAATTGCTATTGGAGAATTTGGGAAAACCCAATGGTTTAGTTATTGTATATTCATAATGATTAACCTCTTCGATGAGTCTTTGTTTGTTGATTTGAAATGTTTTGAATCATGAAACACTGGCTCTTATGTAGTCCGTGATTTAAAACTAATAGTGTGTGGAATCTAGGCTTCTAATTTTAACAGGTAAAATACATACACACCTACTGGAAAACACATTTCAATTGTTTATTGTAGACGAGTCACGGGTGATTCATCAATCACGTGGCGACGCGACGGGACGGCCGTGTCGGGTCACTTGGTCAATGCATACGGCTTCCACGAGCCTGCCATCTGTCACTCTTGGTTACTGTGGAAATTGTGAGGAAGCACAAGCCTAGCTGCGGCTTCTTGGGTGTACCGTGTATTTTCTTTGTCGTAATTTACGGAGAGCGAATCTTGCTTACTGATGTTGCTCAGCGACTTATGTAGAGTTCGACTTCTGACACAAGTTTTCGCTTGTAGCATCAAACTCTCGCAGAGCAGCTTCCACTTCCTCAATCCAGCAATACCTAGGCCGACGGGTCTTCTACACGATGGTTTTCCCTGACACGTTTTAGAATGTTTGGACACGTGTCCTATCAAATACGTTATGTAGGCACCTTCGTCGGCCGAAGACGTTTGCGGTTATGCCTGTGACTTGAAACATAACGCAACTTATACTCTGTAGAATGGAATATCAAGCAAATTATATAATATATATTTAATTTAAACACACTTCACATGTGAACCCAGCCACCTTTATGAATCGCAAAAAATTTACGTATGCCGGCGTGTAATGAATGTCTACAGCTGATTGATTTATGGATGAGCTGGTAAATTGACATAGAAACCATGGCATGAATCTGCGGAATCGGCGATAAACGTTTTGTTCAAATTGATTTCAAGTAGAGACCGTAGGTAGTGCCACAAACAACTTGCGAGGCCTAAGCTCAGCAGTGGGTGAAGTCAGGCTATAAATGATGATGGTATAGAGTCGTGTACTCAAGTCTATTCTATGGGTTGAGCCCTAGAATAGACTTGAGTATGAGCCATATTTTTTAATTTTACTGCCTCCAAAAGATTTTTATACTTTTGTGAGGCTATTATTCCCAAAAACGAGAGAAAAGTCCCTAAACAAGTACAAAATCGCTTCGCTTTAACCTCCAAAGTTCTCGTTCTGAAGATACTTAAGAAAGTAATAAAAATATATCAAAACAACTGCTGCCTGTATCACCAGCTCGCGTTCACATTTTGTCTGTCATTACTCCGTATTACCTTATTAGCGGGTTTTTTATTTTTATGTTCACGGCCACGGAGATGGCTTACAAAACTGAATTCGGTGCTTAGAGCCGTCTGGCGACCAAACTCTAAGAACTTTTCGCGTTTACGGGTTCAGATATTCACAAAAAATTCATTTCAATCGCATTTCCTCACTCTTTGACCACCTCTTACGCTGTTGAATTATTTTCCTCATAGGATTACGAGTAGGTAAGTGTTCACGTTTGGACGCGAAGTGCTGACTATAGGTAATTGGTGGTTGGTTGGTGGTTTTGAATCGCCTTCACTGTTTAGAAATATCCTGTAATAGTACTTTCGAAATATGATGATTATGCTGTCCTCTTAGCCGAATTTCGGCCACGGCGGCGGCCTGTCTCAATGGAGACTAGCCAATGTTTCGCAATATGCAGTAAGTAGTGGGAAAAAAGGATAACATGGTTTAACGATAAAAAATGCTGACCAATTTTCAAAAACTCACGTCTTTAACTATAAGCTTTGCATTATTTGGTACCCTGTGAAAGTAATATCTGTAGGCTTACCTTACGGATGGACGGCTGTAGCTAGTATGGTAGCGTAGTTCTCTCTAATAAACCTTAGGTATTTATTGTACTGAATACCGACCCAAATCAAAGGAAATCAGCCTTAACCGCAGCAATTATCGAGATGCCCACAGCTGTAAGGCAGCTGCTATTACCGCTAAGTCTGTCTTCCTTCCTATACATAATTCCATTACATTATCCACTTGGCAACAATTAGCTCGGGTCAATGGGTGGCGGGGGACACTGCATATGCCGAGGCAATCTTAATACGGGTCATTGCTTCTTAGATTTAATATGGCTTTGAAAAACCGAGGAGGGATAGGTGAAAAGATTCTATGAATAGATGTGAATAGAAAAAAAATGCTGTTTTTTCTGAAACTTGTTCCGATGTTGGTTCCCTTTCTACGTAAATCAAACCAAGAATTGAAAAAACAGAGAGAACATTATATATTTTTCTGTAGACGACATCTTTCTGATCAGAATTTTATCTTGATTGTGTGAAAATTCAATTTATCGGGAAAACTATTTTAGCTCTATCGAGAAAATCAGTCGTAAAATTCAAACGGAGAAGTCCAATGGTTTCTTTTCTGAGAATGAGCAGTAATAATATCGGCGCAGTCTAGGAGCCTAGAAGCCTGGGCGTCTATTCCACAAAACGATGGCCAAATACGGGATGAAACGTGACTTCTCCGTGTATTACCAAAATACCTTACTCGGAAAAACCTGCGTATCAAAGTCCACCAGCGAATCAAAGGTCCAATTGAAACTATAGTCTTTGAAGTAGTTGGGTATCGTGTCACGAGTCACACTTAGTTCTGTTATGCGATAGGTGTCACATAGAGAAGGAATAAAAGGTATTCAAAACTGTTAGGTTAGGTACTTCATACTTGAAATTGAATCTTAAGCAAGTCCTAGTTTAAAGTTGTGTAGTGGATGTTGAATCGTCCTCAAGGGGACGTCGTAGAGGTCATAAGATGCTTAAAATGGAATTGGGCTGGGCACATATGCAGGATGGAAAATAATCTCCACGATTCTACTCTCCGTTGGGCCAAGAAAGTCACAGAGTGGATCCCTAGGAATAAGAAGAGATCTAGAGGTCGTCCTGAGAAGAGATGGCAAGACATTTTTATGAAGAGAGCTGGCCCTAACTGAATGACAAAGGCCAGAGATAGGAAAGTTTGGAAGGAGCTGGGGGAGACCTACGCCAAAAAAGGCGACTACTAACTTAATCAAAGTTTGTAAATAGATAGTTAAACGAGTATGAGTATAAGTACACTTGCGAGCTTTAAAATAGAAAACAATTTTTTTACAATTTATGTACAATGAACTATAGATTGTGGTATATCATTTGAAAGGTAATTTTGTTACCTTTCAAGTGATATCAAGAAGATTGAGAATTAATTAAATTGGCTACCTAAATTTTGGGAATTATTGCAATAGGTCGAAGTTGCATCTATCGGCTTCTATCGGCGCCGGGGCTGGATTAGCTGGATTTCTCCCTCGTATCCGCTGTTTTAGCTCGTCCCATATATGCCAGATTGGGTTCAAGTCAGGAATTAGGGCTGGCTAGTGTGGGAATGCCGACATGGAAGACGTCTGTCGGTACTGTCTAGTCACTGCTGCGGTGTGGCAGCGGACATTATCGTGCATTAAATCAAAATCAATAAATCCTGCTTAGGAAAACATAACTTAACTCATAGTTCACTGCAAAGAAATTGTAAAAATTAGTCTTGAACAACCCTTGAAGCGATTCCAGTTTAAAGCTCGCAAGTGTAGTTACATAAGAAGTAGGAAATAAAGGTTAATTTTATTTTATTAGTGGATGTTAAATACCTCACTACTTATGTTTTCTCAGCGTGCCATTTTCGTAACATTAAACGTGTTAGTGTGTTTGAATTTGAAATAGAAATCACTGAAGATCAAATAATTTTATATCATTTTACGATTCGTTTCATTAATTTCGTTCAACTGAATGAAAATTGATAAGCGGTTACGCTTTCAAACAAACTTCCAAATGAAAAGGCTTTTCAACACTGCGTTGTACATCGATCAATAGATCAATACTTCCGTTGAAAACTGTGGCTTCCGACTAACTCGATTTGCAACCTGTTTCCTTCGTGCATGAAATTATTATGGTTTCAGTTCAGCGTCTGGTCATTCATTATGTTACGTATTTACTTTGTTATGTAAAGTTACGGGTAAAGTACCGACTGGCATAGTATATCTATGTAAGTAACGCAAATCATATGCAATCTATACAGTTATTAAATACTAGACTGCTAGAAATATAGGACGTGCAAGTTGTATAGATATATTATTTAGCTCTTGCCCGCGAGAATATATCTATATAAGTTGTATAGATATAGAGAATAAATCTATACAACTTGCACGTTCTATATTTCTGTTGCAAAGGCAGCTAACTGGCCTCCGAACCAGCAACACATCTTGCAAGATTTCGCACCAACCTACCAATTGACCAGATTAACATTTATTGTCCTATTTAGAGTATGCATATGATCGCCATTTTCTTCCGTTCGTTGGAACCTTTACATCATCATAGTAATGATCATGACAACTTATCACTATATTGCCAAATATAGTGACGGAACCGTGGTCCCACTGCGATGTCCCACTGGTGGGACAAAACTTTTTCGTGGTCCCACCAAACACACACTTGACCGTCCACATCCTCATCGCAGTGGGACCACGGTTCCGGAGTGCCAAATATCATGCACAAGGTCCGACTGCGCAGGAGGTTGCGTGTTCGATTCCCGCCTTGTGACAAATGTTTGTACGATCTGCAAATGTTTGTTCCGGGTGTTCTGGGTATTGTCTATACATATATAATAAAAAAATATATCTTCTTAATGTAGGTATATCAGTCATTTAGTACCCATAACACGAGCTCTGCTTTTCTGCTTAGCTTGGGACTAGATGATGCTGTGTGGATGCAGCATTATTTATCAAATAATATTAAACATCAAAGTGCTTTATTTCCTTTAAACCTTACTATTTTTTGAATTTCTTATGTCGAAACCAGTATCGTGTAAGGAAAAAAACCTATTGTTTAGTAACTAGTATCGTAAAAAGACTTTTTTTTTCTTCTACCGCAGCTGGTTACAAACCTCCGGTTTCGTACGCGGCCGAAGGTATTCAAACCACTTTTTCACATTTTCTTAAAAACATTGTCGAATGTAAAGTATCCAATATGCAAAGTCACTAAGTATCAATAGAAAAGGTTCACTTGGAAAAGTTAATTTATTAGTTGAGTCTGAACTTGAGACACTTAATAAAGAATACAATGTGAAGGTGGAAGGTGTCAAGAATACCTTCGTGGAAAATGGATGGGGTATCGTATAGACTGCTTTGTTCGGGTGCCTCAGGTCTAAACTTTTTTGCATTTCTATGTTTGCGCTGTAAGCTTAGCTCGTTTTGTGTTAGGTTCTGTTTTAGTGCAAATAAACATAACGAATACAATTTTACTTATACGAGTATCTATGCGAATACAATAAGGAAAATTATTGGCTCGTAGAAATATGTAATATGTTTGGTTTCTGATGTGCTGGATGATAATTGATATCTTATGTATTTTATTTTATGATATTTCGTAGGTGTGTCTTCGGATGCTTAGTTTTAGTATGTATGTACATATTTTTTACTTGATGCATGCAAATCCTACTCAAACTCATTCAAATGTGCCCCGAATCATTTGTCGAATTCGTCTATTACCAACCGACCGACCACGCTGTCCACCTAGTTGGATATTTAGTAATTATTTTTCTTAACCGACAACCTGGTTTGTCGGTTGATATATTTTTGAGCTATTTTGTCACCTTGCATAATTTGATATCTATGAGTCATCAACATCACCTTCAACCATCTAAATTGAAACTTTTTCCAAAATATCTTGTTGCGAATTACGAGAACTTGTTAATTTATCTTATGATATTTTTTCTACGTTGTCCTACAATTAACTCTTTTCATATTTTCAAAATAAATATCCAGCACCTAAATAAAGTAGTACCTACTGATATTCGCCTTCGGAGCATTTTCGCAGCGATGAAATTAAATTCACGCCCGGGCTCTGGATAAATATTGAAAATATTTAGGTACTTATTCTCTCTCATATTTTTTTCTGAGTTACCGAACGGATCAACAACATGAGATAAATATTTTTATTTTTAAAAATTTAGGCTTGTTTCAGCGCGGCTCCGAAAAAATGGTGGCAAAAATAAATATTTCAAACAAAAGTGGGCTTAGACCACAACTTGCCTTTACAGAAGGTACGGTGACCCTGTATCATTCCTTTAGTAGGGTCGAGGTATAGCATTATGTGGCCTCTGTACATAAAGGGAATATAAATGTTACCATTTTATCTTCACTTTCGGTGTCTTTGTTATGGCCCTGCCTTGACGAGGCTATTCCGACGTTCACACGTCGTAACATTGTATTAAAATAAAATTGAGGATGCTATATTTACCATTAATATTTTTCTTGTACCTAAACCATTCAATAGACGAATGAAGAGTTGAAAAAACACTGAAACTTTTGAATAAACGAGCGAGAGCATAGCAAATTTGTACTGTAAGAAAAGGTCTCCTTAATTTTCTGAGAGCTTACGTTTTGCCCTTTTCTTCATAAACCTTTATTGAAGAAACAGAAAGTCCCTTTATTAGTGCCTTCAAACCATCCAAAGCTAATTTAATTTTATCTCTCGCTCCATACACCCATCAACAAAACTGTAGAGTCAAACAAAAATATGCTGTACTCAGTTGTGTTACGATACATTTAGAGATTTTTGAGCTGGAGTACTGATCGTTACGCATGTTTACCGGTGCGACAATAAAAGGGTTGTGTTGTGAATATTGTAGCGTTTGAGTACTTTTAATTTATTGACCAGCATACATTGTATGTTGATTAAAGCGGGAGATATAAAATTTTAGCATCAATTTCAGAATTCAAACAGCAACGAGTTTATCTCTATAAGCAATTGAGCATAGAATTACTTGGTTTAACATACGAGAAGACTGCATGTGTCAGAAAGCAACGCCAAGGTTCAGAATGAGGCAAGCAATCAACGGCCATTGTACCCTTAAGATCTTCAGCGAGTGGATCTGAAATTGACTGCGAGCTAGTGCGGGATTTAAATGTCGTGCACAAATAACAACTTTCCTCTCATGATGTAAGCATCTTGCTATGATTTTAGTATGCCATAGCGGTTTTTTGAGCCGTGCATTCTGTATAATACTTAAAAGGACATGTCGTAGTTACGATGAGGTCCTGCCTGATTCGATTCGTCTCTATCTCGATAGATAGATACGCATTCAGTTGGCCTTGCTTTCTGGTAACAGTCGGTCATAATAAACAGTGTTAGAGGTGACGAAGTCCCACCATCCAGTTGGAGATTCTAAAAAAATTATTCAAACTTCAAAAAATATTAAAAGCTTTTGTTTCCCAGCATAATTGAACGACAAGTTAAATTATGTCCATCAACGTAGGCCCAAGTCGATAAAAAGATTACTCTCGCACCCGGGTGCTTTCACCCTTGAAATTAATCTCAAGAGCACTCCACTTTACACCTAAGAAATGCGATAATTTTGTTCTTTACTCGAGTTTTTGATTAGGGCAGAGGTTTGTGTCCGGGTTGATAAAAAGTGAAATGAAAAATTCTTTGAATGAGAAAACTTTGCATCCTAATCATACATCAAACCTACACATCTTTTGAAAAGAAAATTTGTAAAAGTGCTGTAATTTCATGCCTTACGCGTTCAGGGTAACGAGAAACCTCTGCGTTCGGTGTCTTAACATTCAGAAGAGCAATTGAGCGCATTCAGCGTCACATAAGCGTTATGTGCGGGGCTACCTACTCGCAATTTTCGGTTCGCAATACACATGGCACTGAACACGCGTCCGTCAGAAAACACAATGAAATGAAAATATGTCAGTGTTAGGCTTTTCTCAGGGCTTGTTCCATTTATTGTACGTAGGTACAGATCGTCTGTCAACGTGTGTTTTCTTGCTTCTTCCAGTTCGTTAACTGGAGATGCTCCAGTTATCGGGCCCATCGCCTACATTATAAAACTTGTACAATACATGTACTAATGTAAAAAGCTTTTGAATCACATCCGCGGCAACAGTCCGGGACATTGTTGAACTTTACGACGTTGCATTGTGCTGTAAAACTCGCGCAAATTGTTTGCTGGATTGTGGAAAATAGAAGAGTAGGTAATGCACAGCACAAGCCTTCCATTAATGTACGAACTCTTTAGGGCTTACCCCGACTCACACTAGCGCCGCCACCTGTTTTACCTTATTACGTTTAATACGATAAACAAAGGAATTTTCGATAAACTATTGGGCAGTTTGTGATACCTAACATAAGCTTTTTAATGTCTCTGTAATAGTTTTATTTTGTATAGTTTAATTTAGGCAGACATGACAAGTTGCTCATGATAGCCAGGCCACCAAACTCACTTTCGCATCTGATGACAGGTATCACCTACTACCCAATTGATTTTTGAAACTTCCTTTGTTAACGTTATCGTATATTATACTGAGGTGGCGGCGCTAGTGTGAATCGTGGTACCGCCTTAAACTAAAAGGTGAGTTTTTCGGGTAGCATTGCATGTCTTTTGGACTCTCATCAATCATGTTTTGTACGATCTTCGAATGACACTATGAAAACCACGACTACAAGACCATGGCCCCAAGTTAATGGCCCCCTTGAAAATTCGTGGATTCCAAGTCTTGAAATCATAGCACTTATCTGAGAGAGAAAAATACCACCCGTACCTGGTCGACATACCCCAGTGTTGAATAAAAAAATTCTGCTTTCCTTTTATAATAAGCACGGCCAAAGAATGGAATGAGCTTCCTGCGTCTGTTTTTCCGCTAGAGTACAATCTGGATTTGTACAGAGTACAAATCCAGGGTAAATAAGTTCCTTCTGGGAAAGCGTGCTCCATCTAAGGCCACATCTTCACTTACTTTAAGTGAGTTGGTGGCCAAACGCTTCACCATACAAAGCACTCTTTTTTTTATTGGTAAAAAAAAAGTTAGCTTTCTTTTTGGTTTCTTAGCACCGAATATTCCCTCAAGTTATAGACGTAAAATAATATCAACACCCATGATTCACCCAGATTCAAATACTTCAACGAAACTTCTTTCTCCAACTTTTCTAACAAAACATAAACTTGTCGTAGTCGTATATTCTTACTCTGCGATGTCGTTAGCTCTACCTGCACAAATCATGGGCAATCTCGTTTAATTAAAACTTTAGCTCGCCTAGGTTTGTTTATTTATAACTTCGACGTCTCAGCGATTAAGCGACCAACCGTACAAACATTTGCAATTATAATATTTGAAAGGGGGTACCTATGTAGGTAATTCCCACATATCCCACCACCCCCTGGGAAGCCAAGATACATGTACCTACTGTGTATTTTGGCTTCCCATTTCAGATTTCAGACTTTTATAACTCTTAGGGTGCCTACTAATCACATGCCGTAGTAGTGCAGGCTCCTGGCGGCGGCGATCCGACCCGGAGAGGCCAGCCTGGGCAGTGAAAGCCTTAACCCCCATCGCAAAAAGAGGGGTGTAAAGTTTTTGCCTTATCAGGATGATTAAAATCTGAGCAGCTGATTCAATGTTAGTTACGAATCAAATCGTCGGTTCTTTGTTTTTATTTTTTATTTTTTTAAGGAGGGCTTATATAATTACAAAATAAGTTACAAGAATCTATCAACAAAAAATCTAATGAATGGCCTTCACGGATAAATTTTTGTATAAGTTACGTACATGACAGTTGTTACCTTTCTGATAATACCCACACGAAACGGAATAAGTTAGTAGGTAGGTACGTTCCGTTGAGGTCCCTGCAAAATAAAGAATGCAGATCAAAATATCTCCTCATATTAAGGACGTCCCTGTTCCCGGAAAAGTTCTCAAAGGATCTCCCTAAAAGCTTGTACTGACCCTTCTCAATAATCCAATAACCTTATGCAAAGGATTGTTTCACATTTATGTAAGTAGCTCAAGTGTGAATTAAGTACGTCAGCTATAAATAACATCCTATTTTCTCACTCGACAAATCATTCGATTACAATAACAGCCGTAGAACGTAAAACGAATAATTTGAGGTGAATCGACGTAAATACAACGAAAGGGTGGAATATTTCCCCTGGCATTGATAAGCAAATTGGTGTTTTAATGAGTTTTATTCGTAAGCATTTAGGTTCAAATTCCGGCGACCTAGTAGGAAGCTGTAGAAGGCGTAGGTGTCTGGAAACGTTTTCGTAGGTATATTGTTGTCGCGACGATTACATTTGCTTAGGATGATTCACACTTTCAATTTTACGACTTTTATGAGAAAGCGTTGCGAGGCCCGTGACAAGTATATCGACTAAGGCAGTGCGTACAAAGCTTTTACTGGCCAATGTCCGGACATACAATTCAGCTAACTAAAAAAGAACTGGTTAAACCAATGTCAAGTATCGTTGGTATCAAGGTCTAGTCTCCGCGGAAAAACCTTAGCAGCCTGTAAAAGTTGCACACTTCTAACTTCCCACGGATTTTTAAAGTCATGAGCTTCTTCTATTCAGTCATTCAAATGTCTATGCAAAACCTGTTTGATTTGCTCCTTAAAAATACTGATCGTGTAAATCCCGCGTTATTTCCAATTTCGATTCGTCCCCGGTTCCGGCGGGCTGGCTGCTTGCTACGTCAGAGGGGGATCGAGGCTGCGGGGCTGTCGTCGGATCCCCGGGAACTTATATAACGAAAGCGGATGCTGGCTCTCTCGCTCGCACAATATCATAGGCTGCGATATAGAGGAGGGGTTTTCCGTGCGGTGCGTGTGAATTTTACGGTATTAGAATAAAAATTTTATTTCAAAGAATATATTCGCCTGTGGAGAAATATAGGATGACATATTTAAAAGAATATATTCGCCTGTGGAGAAATATAGGATGACATATTTAAAGTAACATGTACAGAACGGAGTTAATTCTGTTTTGACTTTTGAGTGGCTAACCTAGTGTTATTTACTTAATACTATAAAGTATAGAGTTTTTACGACAAATTGTGTCCGTTTAGTGCAAAAATAAAAATAATATCTAATCTTAATATAACCGAAATGACAGCACTTTAAATCAAGGGTAGACCTTGGTGGTAAATGAAGTGACGATTAGGCGAAGATTTATTATATTGGTGTGAAAAACACATATTAAATAAATAATGCTGGACAATTTACACAGCATTATCTACCCCAAGCTAAGCAGAGCTTGTGTTATGGGTACTTACTAGATAACTGATATACTAATACAATACACTACATAGATAGATATTTTTATTTTATATAGAAAACATCCAGAACGCCCTGGACTGCAATGTCTGCAGATCGTACAAACATTTGTTCCGAGGCGGGAACCGAAACCGCAACCTTCTGCGTCGCAGACACCCTCGCCCGCTTTGTCACATACATATGTAGGTAACTATCTAATCTCTCTTGTCTTGAAGACAAGACTAATTTTTTTTTTGTCAAATTGAGAATTAACTAAACCTTTAAAAAATGCAACAACAACTTCAATCAAGTACATACATACCTCTGTAATCTAATCACTCACACTAATATTATAAATGCGAAAGTTTGGATGTTTGTTACTTCTACTACACGCACGCCGAAACTACTGAACGGATCGGGCCGCAATTTTGCATAGATTAAGTTCTAGATCTGGAATAAAATAAAGACTTTTTATCCCGGGAAAACGCGTGCGAAGCCTAGTGCGGAAGGTAATTTTTTCTAATAAATCCGTGTTTTACCTGGTGTGAAAAACGAAGGACACTCTGATTGTCATAAAGAAGTCCTACACTTCTTTGATTAATAATAATAACCTACCAATGTCCCTCACATAACCCAATTAACCGTTCCAATGTCTTACAAGAACCAAATGTCACGTTCGGAAAATGCCAGCCAATCTGCATAGCGCCTTACTTCGCCCCGCACATGTGCCGATCGCTCTGACATTTACGTAGTGCGCCCCGCGCCGTTGGCCGAATACAACCGCCCGCGGATTCTGAATTCGAACGAAAATTCGAAAAATAAAACGTTCGTTTATTATTTTGACAGTTCGAAATTTGACAGGTGACTGCGTTGTTGTTTTTATCAGTGATTTTTTTGTTTATTTTTTTTATTTGAAGTGTTTGATTTATTCTGGAGGTTTGCTTAGCAATAGCACCCCCAAGTTCAGGGTTGATGCAGCGCTCAATAATGAGTAGTTTTTGGGTGCTGTGATTTTGTTTGTAACAAAGACCCGGATTGTGAGGTAAGATTTTTTTGTACAAGTAAATGTTTGATTTTCCTGTTGCATTGGTTATCGTAGAATTGTAAAAATGTTAACTCTAGACTTGTTACCTACCACAAATGATGATTAATAACATAATAACAAAGGTCGTTACGATGATAACAATGATAATTTGCATGATCGATTGTCGTGAATTTTTGAAAATTAATGTTTTTTTATTCGTACCTACCGCGTTTTTTTTATTCCTTGTGAAGGTATGGCACCTACTTATGCAAAATTACCATTTACAGCCTCTTGTATTGTATAGCTACGTTCTTACAGCACTGAAACTACATAATTGTCAAGATAATTTTGTAATTATTAGGGTTCCCTGGAATCACGAGATAAGCTGACAAATTACGGGTAGGTACCTCCCGGAATTCCCAGGGATAGCATAAGTTATTGAGACCTCTCAACTCTTATCAATGGGCTCTCAATTTATGTTCAAAAGATCGAACTTGGCTTTTAAAAAGCCGTTTATCTTCCTTTATTAAATAGTTTTGACTGGGAATATTTCCTCGGAGCTTTATTGATATAGAATCTAGATGAATAATACTTTTAAAGGTAATGATTAAATATCAAAATTTTTATGATACGTCGGGAAATTAAAAACAGGCTATTCTTATTTTTGCTCAGAAAGTAAAAATACCATAGAAAGAAACTTTAAAACAGTTTGACAATCTCGACATCGAATGGGTTAAAATTCTAACTTCAGTCATCAGTTTAATATATTTTTTAACGAAGAACATTTCTATCAAATAATAGAAACAAACAATAACTAGTATTAACAATTGAAACAATTGAGCTAGCTGCAGACTGTTGCAAATATATTTTTAAATTTCAAAGTTGTCTCTACAATAATCCTACGCGCCGAAAGTATCCAAGATATCTACGGCACACAACCGGTCCATACGTAACTTACGAATGTCGTAATACCCTCATTAACACTGCGAACTTACAGTTATTCGATATTAAACCTTGATGGGTCAGAATAGAGTCGCCGTTCATCGGAGGTTTAGAAACGTAGCGATTTTTCTTGGCGAGGCCTCATTGCGTAATGAATGGATGTTGACATTGTTGTGGCGATGCTGCCTTGCCTATAGAGCTGGCCTATAGAGGGGGGAGTGGCTACTATTGGTACTCGATTGGACCGGCACCGGTGAATCAACTTACTATACCTGTCTAGAACGCATCGTAGTAAACTGAGAGTGGGTCAGATATTGTATTGCATCATGCTGCTATGCCACTTGCCGGCTAAGCATAAAGAATTACGCAGATTGAGTTACCTCTCTATTTCTATGCGAATACTAGTCTCCTAATCTATATTGCTTGGGGTTGCTTTTTATTTTGGTTATTACCGATTTATTCTTATTGAGTTTTCGGTGGGTCGATTATGATTTTTCAACACATTTAACGATGACCCTGAGACTGATTAAAAAAAAACGCGATAAAAGCTGCGCTTGCGCGTTTGTGTTGCTGCGCTTTTATATTATTTAGTGTTGAAGTTTTATAAATTCCCTTGTGTTTAATTTTGTCGATAACGACCTTAACTAGAACTAACTGCAATGTAGTTGAAGCAAATTGGCAAACGGCACAAACTTTGAATGAACCAAACAATTTCAATTTATGTAGAGCAACTTAGAAACGACATTATAACTAGACTGCATTGATCGTTTCAAACCATAACAACGAAGTTTAATTTATTCCAATAGTTAGGTAGGTAGGTATACGTACCTACCTACTTTCCTATGATAACGTTTGTGGTTGGTTGAAAATAAGGAACTTGATGCTTTCTTCTACAATAAAGGTTCTTGACAAATCCTTCGCCGTCTAATAAAGTTAAACCACTTATAATGTCACTTTTTGCGTAAAGTAGTAAACTTTACCACCTAATCGAATACCCCCAAATAGTTAAATTATAATCCGTTGTTTCCTATGGTTGCTTATCTAACTCAAAAGCAAAACGGCATTTCACCTTTAAAAGTGAAAGTAGTGAGAACCAATGGTAACTACTCACAGGTGACCTAAAAATACGGCATCCTCTGCTGACCAGAATATGAATGAGTATAAATTTCGAGTAAAATTTGTAACAAATTATATTCTGCCCTCGCCCAGATAAGTTTCGATCATGTTTAAGTCCATAATCGACTATATCTATACAGTTTATACCTGCTTACGTAATACACGGTGAAATTTTGTGAGGCTTGCTGTGGTAGGTACATGACTTATCCGTGTTCACAACACAGAGAATCGTGAATACTTTAAAAGTAAACATTTACGAAAATCGACGTACTGCGACTTGAACAAAGCTCTGATTATCTTGATCTTCCTTTCTATGTAGATTATAAATAAACCGGGTGCGAGTTGGAAATCGAGCATTTAGGGGTCCGTTCCTGATCATATATTTTTTATCCACAGCAAATAACAAAAAAATTTGATGTGGAAAATTTGTAGTGGTCATTATAAGAGGTGTGTAAGTATTATATGGAAAATTAGATTAGAATCTACTACAATTCGATACAGAGATAGAGGCTTGTAACGGATGAACAGATGGACCGATAGCGTAAGATTTTTAATAGGGTCCCGTGGACACCTTTGTGTATAGAAGCTAAAAATCTGCTACCTTTTTCAAACAAATTCCCAGAGTTCATTATGTGCAAATTTCAAATAATTTCCGACAAAGATACACGTGTAGCTAACTCCCATGCTCGCATTCAATGCAGTTAGCATTAGGTACGCAGGTTGTTAATTAGATCAGATAAGTACCGGCTTTGTCGATTTCGCAATCGATAGGCCGTTGGAACTAACCGTGAATTACCTAAACGTTAAACCAAATCTGCTTCTGAGTATTTTGATGGCCGTCGCAGTCGCTGCGTAAGAGTTGTCACCTCCAACTCAGTCCGTAGATAAGAACAACAGCTTCGTCCTATGTATTTTTCCACTACGATCACCGTGTGACCAGAAGCGTGCTGATTATGGCCATAGATTTATATTTATATATATGATTATGGCAAAACTTCCCGTGTTTGGGAGAGGCATGTAAAACTTAAGTGTGCTGCAGAGGAGAATACTCTGCTTCATAGTGCAGTCAGTTATAAATCGCTGAACGTGATGAATCTTTCAAAAGTGATGTACCTACCTAGGTAGTTCAGGAAGTTTGGTCATTGAGTGCACTTAATGTATTCTACCTTCATGGCTAAATAATTTCGTCCTTCAGCAAAATAGCTAGGTATTTATATTTAACCTTCAAGGCAGCGTTTGAATTTCTAGTGATAGTTCACACTTTCAAAGTCTCTTATAGCAAAAAAGTTCATTTTCTACTTTGGTACCTACTAGGGTACTGCAATAATCTACAGTGAATGGATATTAACAGCCCGTACCAGAAATAGCTTATTGTCCGTTGTTCCTTAAAGAGTACCTGTCGTGTCATTTTGAAGAAATACTCCCTCATATCAACCTATCAAGTCTCTCACTTCATCGTATGATATCCTTTGTCGTTTGTATACATTGGCGGATACAGGGGGGGGGCCATGGGGGCCATGGCCCCCCCCAAAAGACCCAGGAAAATCATTATTTCGATTCAATTCAGGTGCAGTTTTACACGGCATACCTATTCTTCGGTAGGTCAGTAAATATATCAGGAAACAGAAATATATTCTTTAGGCCCTACCTACAACCTAAGTTTACAACAGGGACTTTGAAATCAACATAAATCCTTAAAAATGCAAATTTTTACATTCTTTGGTTGAATTTCTAAAAACGCTGGACACGTAATTTTCCATCAAGCAATAGGCTAAATACCTACCAATTTTCATGGCTTTAACTACAAGACTGAGTAACGGAATTCCTATACCTGCAGGGATAAATTTACAAAAATACTGAAGCACATCTTATTTATTACTGACCGAAAAGCTAAATACTTATACCTAGGTATCAAATTTTATGGATTTAACTGGAAGTTAAATCGAAAAGTTAAGCCAAAAATAGCCGAATCTCTTTATAAACTAAACTTGAAACCATTTACTATCCCCTTAGAACAGCCATTCCCAAAGTGTGCTCCGCGGAGCCCCGGGGCGGCACGACAATACTGCTCAAAATAAAAAAAATTGGTTTAGTACCAAAACAAGGTTGCAGAGAAAATTTTACATAATACGGTTTATTAAGTTATATGACCAGTCAATAATCATATTAATTTTAAGTACATTTTTGTAATTCGAACTACGAGTCGCATGTGTCGCAGTGGTCCACAGAACAACCCTACTTCTCTACAACCTTGTAATTTTCTTGCTCCTAGGAAGCAAAAGGACACAGTGCGAGCGCGCCGATATTCCTGATTAGGTCAAACTAGATAATGTAAATAATATTGAGAAATTTCACCAGTCACTAGTACAGAATTAATTTTGTTTATTTCAACAAGCTTCAGCCCGCGGCTTTGTAAGTGCTTTTCAGGTAGCTTATGTCCGGGATACCGTTTAGCTCCCTGTCAAATTTTATTAAGACCCGTTAAGCCGTTTAAGTGTGAAAGGTAACAGATAGGCTGACAGACAGAGTTGTTTTCGAATTTGTAATAATTAGTATGAATACGTTCTTTTATCCCAACAGCTAGAAATGACGCAATTTTGCGTCATTTCTAGCGACTGTTACGCGGCTCGCTACGCTCGCCATTGTTTTTGCTTTGGCTTTTTTCTCTTTCTCAAATTTTCCCACCGCCGTTAGAGTCTCAGTAATTGTCGCGGCTCGCACAGCTCGTTGGCGTCGTTATATCGTATTATCTTGTATTTCTATCACAAATTTCCCAATCGTCTCTAAAAAGTCTTTAAAATTTGCGAGGCTCGCTCTGCTCGCCGTTTTTATGTCATCCTTGCTTTCTTTTCTCACAAATTTTTAAATCGTCACTAAAACAAATTTGATCATTTCGAGGCTCGCTCCGCTCGCCTATCTTACATGTATAGACTTTTCTTTCACAAATGTCCCAATCGGCGCTAGAAAGTCTTTTAAATTCTCGAGGCTCGCTCCGCTCGCCGCGGCGATATTATATCGTCTTTTCTTCCTTTTTACTCACAAATTTCCAAAAAGTCGCAAAAAAATCTTAAAAACTTTCAAGGCTCCTTCTGCTCTCTGTTTTCTTTCGCTAATTTCCTAATCGACGCAGACTTTAAAATATTCGAAGCTTTTATAATTATTCGCTTCGTTCGCCGTTTTTGCGTCGTCTTTTTCTTCCTTTTCTCCACAAATTTTGCAATCGTCACTAAAACAAATTTGATTATTTCGAGGCTCGCTCCGCTCGCCTATCTTACATGTATAGACTTTTCTTTCACAAATGTCCCAATCGGCGCTAGAAAGTCTTTTAAATTCTCGAGGCTCGCTCCGCTCGCCGCGGCGATATTATATCGTCTTTTCTTCCTTTTTACTCATAAATTTCCAAAAAGTCGCAAAAAAATCTTAAAAACTTTCAAGGCTCCTTCTGCTCTCCGTTTTCTTTCGCTAATTTCCTAATCAACGCAGATTTTAAAATATTCGAAGCTTTTATAATTATTCGCTCAGTTCGCCGTTTTTGCGTCGTCTTTTTCTTCCTTTTCTCTCACAAATTTTGCAATCGTCACTAAAACAAATTTGATAATTTCGAGGCTCGCTCCGCTCGCCTATCTTACATGTATAGACTTTTCTTTCGCAAATGTCCCAATCGGCGCTAGAAAGTCTTTTAAATTCTCGAGGCTCGCTCCGCTCGCCGCGCCATTTTATATCGTCTTTTCTTCCTTTTCACTCACAAGTTTTCCTAAAATTCGCAATAATCTTAAAAAATGTCGAGGCTTCTTCTGCTCATCGTTTTTATATCGTCTTTTCTTTCGCGAATTTCCCAATCGTCTCTAAAAAATCTTTAAAAATTTCGAGGCTCGCTCCGCTCGCCTGTCTTTTCTTTACGTACCTGTTTCCCAATGTTTGCTTAAAAGTCTTTAAAGTTTTAGAGGCTCGCTCTGCTCGCCTTCTTTTTCATTTAGACAACGAACTGAGTTCGTTGTCTAAATGAAAAAGGGCTCCGTCAAATATTTCGATGTCCAAAAGGGTTGCGTCGATAAAAGAGTTTGAGAACCGCTACCTTAGAGAATGATTTTTTATCGACGCCGCCGCTCCGCCTCCCACGCCGCCCGCGCGTGACTTTGTTATTTATTTTTTGAAATTGCTTAAAAAACCTTATTTTTTTTGTTGACTTGTGATTTTAACCCTTTCTCTAAACTTTGTCTAAATGGCCCCCCCCAAACTGAAATCCTGGATCCGCCCCTGTTTGTATAGTATTATTGCATTACCTTTGACGGTGACAAAAAGTACCAAACGTGAGTCAAACCTACATTGTCTAGCTCCAGCCGTGCGTGTCATTTTGTGACATGTTCTTTAGTGCAACTCGGTCACTGTGAATCGGCATGCTGAGGTACCTTAGTCGACTGCTATATGAGTTTTTTCTATGAAGGTCGAAAATGGTTGTACTTAAATAACATATATTCAGATCACACAGATCAGTATGATACCTCTTACTTTGTGATCTGTTTCAAATGAAGTTCTCTTTTTAACCTTATCTATCTTTCCATCAGCCCCAAGAAGTCCACTGAACGGTATGGACCAAAAGAGTGCTTGCCATAAAACTAACTTGACAGGCAAGTTGGAAATCGCTGTATCGCTGTTACTTCTAAAACAAATTTCCTTTCAAATATAGTCCACTCTGAAAGCCTGTTCTAACAGAAAACAGTTGCCGAGTTGGCATTAAATCGGTTAATTAAGCCATTAATTTTGCAGACGTTTATTAGTTTCATGAATGTGAGCATGGTTTTAAGCGAATAATTTGGAATACCTTCGCGAAAACTGAAATCTGACCTATATATGTTAGTATCGCTATTTTTAATCACGGTTATGAAAATATCCGATTTTATTTTGATACGGCTAAGTTTACGGAATCACCGCACTAGTGTGGGTATTCGACAAACACAAACGATACTATTTTGTATCAAATGTATTTATTATTTATGAAATATATTATTTCTAGCTGCTGTTTCTGCACTTTTATTAAATGTTGTGCGTGCCTGTTAGAAATACACATTCTATGCTACGAAACTTTATCTCTGTAATTGTTTTATTAGAACGTTTTACTATGTGTATTGTTGGCATTGCCTTATTAATAAATAAATACATAAAAGCATTGTATTGACACATCCATAGCAAGCAGTAAAATCAAAATTAATTGGTAAATATTTTTATAGTTTTAAATGGTGTAAAACTCTCTTCTTCACGTCTATCGAATATATTATAATGTAGAGGCTTGAGTAAAGTTCTGAAATACGAGCCCAAAAGTTTCTTCTGAACTGTAACTGAATACCAACACGAGTTGCTCTTCGTGCCTTGTAATTTAATTCAGCAGGTGCAGGCTATGTGTCACGCACATCCGACATTAGGGCTCTACCCGTGGATATACCCGAAAACAATTGCAATACCTAAAGTCCTAAATGTTGGCCAACTCATTGTGAATTCAAAAAGTCTCTGGGTATACCTATGTTTAAAGGATAACACGTTCACGAAATATAACTATCCTGAACGACGTTCACAGACATCGCTTCATAAAATTCCATCCAAATCTGATACCAATCTTGCTTTTAAAATTCTACTAGATCTGGTGCACGATTCCAAAGAGAGGATTCCTGAAGATTTGGTTCACGTCAGAGCTGGAATCTCAAGTATTATGATTTTTGTAGTTACTAAAAACAGGTTAAGTAACCTGTGAGTAACGCCGCGGGATAAAAGCTATGTCGAAAATGTTGTCACAAGGGTTTATCGGCTTGCGTAAGCATAGTTGTCTCTATCCAAAACGCCTATGTCAGGACGCGATGCATCATCACTATCCAGTCCCTAATTCCCGGCACCTACCCACGTTTCATTACTGCTACAATTATCGCGGGACGTGTTGCTCATGCGATTGCACGCCACCTACGCGTTTCGTCTACTTAATTGGACTTTCATCGTCCACGCTTGTTTAGAATATTGCATTATCTCCTGGGGAGTTTTAAGAAAATGCATGAGTTTGTCAAATACAATGCTAATTAGGTACTATGTTATGTTAATATCTAGTTTTCTAAAGTGTACTAGATACGATAATAACTAAGTGTTGTTGTATGTTCACACCGAGACAAAGTACCTTCTCGTGTTTGTAAGAATCATCAGCCTGGACCTCACGATATAGGCTCGGCCTAGTATGAGATCCATCGGTAACATCATAGTCTCCAAGCCCTCAGCAATAACATTCTTCTATCGGTTTTAATAGGCCATAGTAATAATGTGTCATATTATAATGTTAACTCTACCTACCGTGCCTAACATGCTATAAAATTTTTGTTTTTGCTGCAAATAAATATATTTTATGTTTATGTACTTATGTTTATTTTTAATTGCTTCAAAAATGAGTTTCTCAATGAGACAGACAGTATTTTGTTTTGTTGTTACCTCAGAACATCACCATCGATGTCTGAGATGATAGCTTTGGTCAAATTGAAAACTTATCGACAACTTGGCGTCTTGAACGATCTAGTTCATTCACCAAAGTAAGCCATCCACAAAGTTGGGTTCCACATTTATCTGGACTGAGGCACTAACGGTGTCAATGCTCCAGAAATGCTAACTTAGAACTCATAACTGCAATCTTAATGGGGAAACTTTTATTAGTTCCTTTTTCGTGCGGAACGTTATTGAAGCCATTGTCTAAACGCTCTTGGGAATGATTGATTCAGAGCTCTTCTGTGTCTATATGAAAAAGGTTTTGAAGGTTTGATTGATTTTGTTTGGGCGCAAAGCGTACGCTAGTCTTCTCGCTGTTCCTATATTTACATAGTACCTTTACAGATGACGAGAAATATGTTGCCTTACCAATTTTACAAATAGTAAATCATTTTATGAATAAATTCGTATTTTTCGAGTTCCATGTTCAGATTAATTTTGTAGTTTGTTTTTGCATTTTGTTATACCTACTATGATTCATCGTCTTCGGTTAGTAGTATTAAAGTGTGTATTTCTTGGATTTTATCCTACGCAAATCCATTGAGGTAACTGCTAACTTATGAATAGGTATTTATATTCTCTGCTTATGATTTCAGTTCCTTCTAATACTTATAGACTGAACTTCGTCCATCAAACTAGCTATCTAGGTAGGTAATTTAAATCTGTAAGCTCAATGACTCTGTACAAATACAATTTATTACTAAAACAGCTGAAACTCATAAAAGCTCCGAACAGAACACGTAACCCAATAAAGGAACAAAGATAGAAACCGTAGATAACCAGACCCCAAGAATCACAAAACACAAAGTAACCTACAAATGCTCACGTAAACATTGCACCGTAAAAATACAATGACATGACTCAGCTGAAGCAGAATGGACCTTATGACGTCGGCCTTAGAGCTATAGGAGAGTGGATCCAACAACCTGCCGACCTTGGCTTCGCACTTACGTAGTTCCACGTTCCAAGTTGCGTTCGTACCATGCACCATAAGTTGTAGCTATGCATAACCGCGGATTGAAATACTGTGAGAATTCTCTACTATTGCTTGGGCTTTTTCTACTATTGCGGCAGTAATTATGCTAACTTCCGTGGGTAAAACAATACTTATGTGGTATGTGTTACATTTCGTTACGATTTCTGGTTTTGTCACTTTTTTGTCTTGGTATCAGGCAAATTCGAGGGGTATCGGGGTAGGTACCAGAAGATTTTGTAATTGCAGATTCGTAAGCTTCATTATGTGAACGAAAACCGATTGCCTTTTCTTCCTCCTTCCTTTTCTAAGTGTACATTTATTGTATTTATGGAAATAAAGATTTTTTGATTTTGATTTTATCATTATTGGGTTAAAGTAGGTTAGTTCTACTATAATCAGTATTTGGTATCTCATGTTTGAGTTTTAGCCTTGGAAGCTTTAATAACCTTAGCAAAAGTGCTTCCAATTCCTTGGCCTAACATTATTGTAACAAGCGTTGTAATTTTGTTGGAAAAGTATAGGAAAATATTTTTTCCTCAGGTCTCTGCGGTGCCATAAATCGTCAACATTGACCTAGAAAATACTCGGCTTCCAATAAAATATTTGATGTTTGTAACGTTACGCCCCCTAGGTACCAAAGCCTCTGACCTAGTTTCCGGTTCTGATCCTAAACTTTTACCTGAAAAGCGAAATTTATATTTATCTGACCTTATACAAATCTTGCATTTTCGTTTTTAAAACCTTATGACGAAACGGCATCTGGCAAACAAGTACATATGCTGTTTTGCATATGTATAACTTATTTTCTTGTGCGTTGTTACTAAAAGAACCATGCTTAAAAAAACCTCCAGACGGCTCCCATTAAAATCTCAAAATACGAATACCATAAATGAATAAACAAAATTAAAGCCAGCAACGAAGAGAAAATATCAACGAATTGTTTATGCTTCTGAATAAATTTACAGTAAATACTGAAGCT
This sequence comes from Eupithecia subfuscata, assembly GCA_963564075.1. NCBI lineage: Eukaryota > Metazoa > Arthropoda > Insecta > Lepidoptera > Geometridae > Eupithecia > Eupithecia subfuscata. The sequence continues at coordinate 5,751,137 of OY751105.1, forward strand.
GAGCTGAACAAATGGAATTTATTTTTTGGATTTAAGTATGTATTACCTAAGGTCAGACTGTTTACATTTGAGTTTACTGCTCAACCCTTGCTAATTTTGGGGGTTGGTTTTCTTTTTAGGGTGCTTTTGTGAATGTTCGTTTGGCCAAAACAGAATGTTTCTGACATTTCAGTTTCGTCCGAATACGCAAATCATTCTTCAACAACCGTCGTATAGAGTAGATACTTAGTCCGTCCACTTTACATTTATCTAAATTTGAGTTATGCTGTAGCTACTGTATAAATTGATTGACTTTTCAGCTTTAATCTCCATAATATCAATCAATGATCAAGTTGCCAGCGCAAAAACAAAGGAACCCAATGCATCTATACGGTGACTCAGTGACTTGTTGCTATTAAAGCATAATGACCTTGACTCGAATACCAGCGCCTCTACTGCTTGCGGCAGGTAAATTGCAAACGCTTTGGCTGCAAATATAATTATGCAATTCATAAATAATTGTGGTCGTGCGTGGTTTTTTCCGAGTTGTGCTTTGTCCGGACCAGTGTGCGCTAGGTCCACATTTTTTGTCAGGATTTACTCACATTTACAAACGGCGGCGTTCGCTTGGAACTCTCGCTCCGAAACATTTTCTATGCAAAGCTGTTTGTATTTCAATTGCATGGACGGAGAGATTTGAAACTGGTTTAATAACGAGTATAATAATGACCTGAAATGCAAGTAAAATACCAGAAGTTTTACTTTTTGTTAAGTAGCTAAGGCTTGATTTAGAGCTTAAAAACTAAAGATAATCAAGACGCGGACGTGACGGCACCGATGACGTGATGTCGACTTCCATAAAGACTACCAAGCGCAAATCCTTGTATATAGATATCATTGTAATATTTGGAATACTTTCCATGGCTAGTAATAATTGTGTCATGACTATCCATCTGTCGGAAGCAGGCTAGAGAAACTCGGATACAGCCAGATGCAATCCTGGATCTAGTCCAAAAGGGTCACCAGTACAAAGATAGGAAGATTCCGCATCAATTCTAACTATAAGTTGTAAGCGACTTAGGTGAGGAATAGGCAAAAATGCCAGCGACACAAGACCGTAAAGTGCCTATCAAAATTCTTGGGACTAATTTCATGCCATTAAATCGTCATTCAATTGAATACGCTAGGAAAACACAATAATTGTCGTACAGAAGCTTAAAGCAAGCACCTATAAGGGGCTCCGTTTAAAATCTCTGAGCTCTTTTAAGAAAATTTATTGCCTCGCTTATGAGGCCCCGCTTTCTTTTCATGAATATTGTATTTCAATCTCTTCTGAGACTGTCTCTAAGAATGTAACCGCGGGTTTTGAATTATTCTTGACGGTGTACTAAGTAGAATAAGCTCTAGAGCCACTTGACATTTTTATTCGGCTTGAGATTCGTTGCATCAGTAAAAATTGCGTTACATAAGTTTATACGTATATTAAAGTAAAGTAAAGTATTGTATGAACGTATTATTTAGCTTATTGTTTTCATTTAATTATTATTCTTGTGATTTGCGACAAATGTTTGTACGATCTGCAGATATGCAGGGCTTAACAAAAAACCTGTAATGATGTTATTCTGTCAATAAATAAATAAAAAATATTTGTTCAGGGTGTTCTGGATGTTTACTATGTATAATAAAAAATATCTATCTATTTAGTGTATATTGTATTAAGTATATCAGTTATCTAGTACCCATAACACAAGCTCTGCTTAGCTTGGAACTAGATGATGTTGTGTGAATTATTCAGCATTATTTATTCATTTACTAGCTGCGCCCCGCGGCTTCGCCCCCGTGGAAATTTATGTTTCCAACTTTCTAATTTTTTCTTTCATAAGAACCTTCTCCTGACAATAACAAACACAACAAAGAAAGAATTAGCGAAATCGGTCCAGGCGTTGTTGAGTTATGCGCTTACTAACACATTTTGCGATTCATTTTTATATTATAGATTATGTTGACGACTCTATTGTATTAGGTCATACTTGTAAGAATTGTAATTTTAAAATAAATTTAAAAATACGAATAAGTTTTTAGAGTCTTTGGTGTGGTCGAAGACATAGATAGGACATGGATAGGATAAATAATAATGTATTGATCATGTGCCTATTTTCAAGTTCTATTGTCAGATCATAGCCATATCCAGCAATTGCAAGTTGCACCGACCTTCGTATCAAGCAATTACTCGCTCCGAGGGCAATCTGATCAATTGGGTGGGACCTTGACACGGCGGCGACGGCATATCCCATCTAAAAATCGATAGGAAATGTCCATGTAAGCTGTAAGCTTGTTGCTTAACATTTCTTTCTTTTTACTAAGTTGTTCAACTTCTGTATATGATTCTACTGAGGGGCCTGATCCATTCTTCGGAAGAATCATAATTAAGCAAGTGAATGAAATCAAATCTATCAAAATGACCACCAATTCCTATTATTATTTTGTAATTTCGTTAAAAATGTTTGACGTGTCTTAATGTCCTGTCTCATCATCATCAACCTATGTTAGTCCACTGCTGGACATAGGCCTCCCATAGGCGCCATAGCGTCCTATCTTCAGCTTGCCGCATCCAGCATCTGCCTGCAGTCTTTAGCAGGTCGTCATCCTACCTGACCGGAAGGCGTCCTGTACTACGTTTGCCGAGTAGCCGTAGTCTTCAGTCAATAACACGTTTATCCCAGCATCGGTTGTCGGTTCTTCGCGAGCGAATGCCGGCCCACTGCCATTTCAGTTTGCTAATTCTTTAAAAGAGCTATGTCGATAACTGGTCTTAAAGGAGTTTTAGCAGAATACGTTTTGAGCTTTGATCTAAGTTGGTTCTGGTCTACTTAGCATTTAAGACACTGAGTATCGGTCAAAATTAAAAACATTTGATAGTTGGTCGCATTATCAGTTTCTCTACGAGCGCGACAAAAGACTGCATGCACCTGATTGAATCAAAGTCTCTGATGCACGATCATTTAATGAATTCCATCGGTCAGATCAATTGATTACGGTCTATAAGTACTATAACAAGGATTTTTGATCTTGCTTGTTGGAATATTGGTGTGTTACAAAACTCTGCAGGTTGAGTTATCGGGCATTGATATACCAATCAATGCTGATTCAGGTTAATATTTCTGCTTGTTTGTATGTATACCAGAAACTTGCGAGACCAATTTACGAATCTGTTGTGCGAATCCAGAAAATCAAATTAAAACACGTGCAAAGCATGTAATCTGTCAGGGAAGAAAACCTAATTAACATTTTACGGAGTTGGCTGCAATTTATTTTCTTAAGCGCTGTCCTGAAACATGCCCTATTGTTACAATGGGAGAGTCCAGAATATTATTTTATAATGGGATCTCGAAGTTCTGTGTAATGATGGTGATAAAAATGATTTAGTCTTTGCGTAATTAGTGAACTGGATAACAGTTTAGTCGATCGTCGAAACTTGGTAACTTTGCCAGGGGAGTATCAGGTTTCTGATATTAGACTAATATGCATATATATTTTCTTTTAAAGGCCCGCCTTTGTTACCTGTAACATAACAGCTATTCTCGAACCGAATGGTCGGTTGCGTGACGATGGTAAGAGGCCCGACGGTATGACACTAGTGTCATACCCAACTCCCATAGGACTAGTCCTATGGGAGTTGGGTGCGTGACGATGGGACTAGTCCTATGGGACTAGTCCCATAGGACTACTCCCATAGGACTAGTCCTATGGGAGTTGGGGAGGCCCATTGTGTGGGACGCTACATGCGTCGACACACTTGCGCCTTCCCGTCTTCCGAGGACATCCGTGAGGGCGGGTTCAGCGGCAGATTCAGGCGCAAATACGCAAGTCTCGACAGAGCCTACGTATTTGCTCGCCTTGGAGTCCAGACGTTTTTAAAAAATTATCTGAGCGTCTGGTCGAAGGCGATGCGTGACCCGAGACCTGGTGAGTATCTGACGCAGCGCATGAGCATTCCCATACAGCGAGGCAACGGAGCGAGCGTCTTGGGAACGCTTCCGACTGGTATTGATATGGATCAGTTGAGCTACCTGTAGATTGTTTGCAACAGTCTGCAGCTGGCTCAATTGTTTCAATTGTTAATACCAGTTCTAATTTATTTATATTAATTCATTGCAATTTTCTTTTTCTATATTTTATCAGATGACTATTAGAAGTGTGAACATTGTCTAGAACAGTGACCTTTTTCTGTGTCTCTGAAGTGGGATAGACTAGGCTGTAGGAGCGTAAAGTTTTTATTGCAGTCTCTCCCTGAGTTTTAGTTCGGGGTCTGATGGCTAGGAACTTTACGACTTGTGGATAGCGAAACATAACTTTGCTTTATACGATAAATCTTGCATTGGAAATATCAGGGAAAGTTTTAGAAGGTATGACAGTTGAGAATACTATTTTCTGATAAGTGAGATTATCAGGGTCCCCGAATGGTTTACATAACGTTTGAGAGATTCAATTAAGGGATTTGTAGGACTCTGCCTCTGCTGAAGCAAGGATGTGTGCAATAGAAAGAAAGATAGATAGTAAATACTTTTATTGCACACTTAAAACTAAGAAACAATTTACAAATGAAACAATTATAACATAAGTGACAATTGGCGGTCTTAACGCTCATGAGCGATCTCTGCCAGACAATCTACAATCTAGTTATTAAAAGTAAAAAATCATGAAAAGAGAAATCTGGAATTCTTAGAACGTTTTTGGTATCGTTACAAGATAAATAAATAAAACGTCAAGCGTGAGTCGGACTCGCGCACTAAGGGTTCCGTATAATTGTAAGACCTTGTTTCTTGCCAAATATCATGATTCTGGGTCAACGGGGAGTAGATGCCCTGTATATTTTGGTCCATAGCGAGGATCAAAATTTTTTTTTTGTAAATAGATATAGTACAAATTTACGGTTTTCGGATTTTTCCTTTTATTTGTTCTAAATGACCTTGCTTCTTGCCAAATTTTATGATTCCAGGTCTACGGAAAGTACCCTAAAGGTTTTGTGTGCATGTGATTCCCTTGGAAATTTCAAAATATTCGGACATAAATGGCTGTAACTTTTGACTGCGTTGACCTAGAAGTTTAATTTATATCGAGGCTTCACGAGGTTACGAGTATTTGATGTTAACTTCAACTTGATACCCCCACGCGATCCCGAGAAAAGAGGGTTGACATACGTACAGACAGACAGACAGACCGACGGACTACAAAGTGATCCTATAAGGGTTCCTTTTTGCCTTTTGAGGTACGGAACCCTAAAAATATTAGCGCCTATTTTGATAGTGAAACCCTATTTAAATTCCAATAAACAGCTTACTCGTACCGCCCTAGCGGAATTAAGGTCAATTTATTGGCCCGTAAAAGTTATAGCGGAAGGTAAAGGTTAGCCGTCATAATTCAGTTAATTTTGCTGGCGCCTCCGAGATACTCCTGTTTAAGCTCTATGGCTTAAAATATTCTAGACTTTGTAAAAAATTTGCTTGAGAAATATCCAAGAAGGCAAGCGAATTGCCTCTCGTGTTTTATGTTCAATTTAATCCTTGATAGGTCACGCAGAGCATAAGTCACAACTACACAAAATAGGTTTCTTGGAAGAAATCCCTGATCTCCGTGATCTATCATTGTAGAGTTTTCTTTACTACCTACTAATATAGTTAATATTTGATAGAGTTAAATAAAATCTGATCACTACACAATTTTGACGTGACAACGTTTTATAAATTGGTGTGCCGGGTGACACTTCAAGAAACTGCGTTACGCTCCGCTCACTTCAAGAAACTGCGTTACGGTCGTTGTCACGTAAAACTTTCGCCCGTATACCGACTTTACAGGCAACCAATTTTTTTTTATATTATTATTGTTTTCATAATGCCTATACGTGCGTGCTTATCGAAACTAAGGAATAATTAGAACAACACAATAGGTACCTATGGACTCGCTGATGGCTGGCCATCTTGCAAAACTCCTCAAGAAGTTGATTTTAGAGGGCATCAATAAGCCTATTTATTAGCTATTATTATTATAAATTTAAAACTGCTCGACACAAGTAACCTTCTCTGTCCAGCTAATCCTTTCCGTTCTCCTCCTGCACCACATTTCAAACGCCTCAATCCTCTCTAACCCGCTGTGTCATGGTCCATGTTTCGCATGTAAGAGGCTATGCTCCAAATCCAAACATTGGTATGTTTTATAAACTTTTCGTAAGTTTTTAGATTTTTTGGGTGCAAATATGTTTTTTTCTGAAATGCCTGTTTTGCCATAGCTATCCTGGCCTTAATATCAGGCGTGCATCTTGAGTTACAATTATTATTTATATTACAGCGAGTATTTATACAAAGAATTTGAAACTTTCTACATTTATGATTCTAGAATTGTATTTTCGGATTAATTGTCTGAGACACGACTGCTTTCGTACATATTGAATAAAATGGAATGCGGATGTTATTGGTTTAACATACCTAATCATAACTTTATGAATAAACAATGAGAATTCGTACGAAACTCACGCCTTGGTAAATAGGTATTAATTAATACCCTTGATACGTTGCGTTGGTCATCGTAAATACATGAATCATCACATCTGTCTTTAGGTAGGTAGATACGTTTGTCATAGGTGACCACCTCGTCATGAGTTAAGTGGTTGACAGTTAGTTGAAGTTTTTTATATGAGTCATAGAGGGAAGGAAGGGTGTAAGATCACAAAGACCTTGGATAATTTTCCTTCATAGTTGATGTTTTTATTTTAATACCGCGTCGAACAAGACTGTATCCTTAGCTATACATTCGTAATGCACCTATGTATAGTCTACATTTATGGACTAATTCTCCATAGCGAGAATCAAAAATTATTTTATTTGCTAGCTTGTGTTTAGATCAAGTCCTAAGCCTAAGTCACTCTAGCTTAAATTCGCAGCTAGGTACTTATAGCCTATCGAATTTGTGCCCTAGCTAGGGCCTACTAACTCACAAATGTTTACCACTTTAATTAACAAATTTTCACTTTCGTATAGCAACGCATGCTTGTAAAGTTGACGCTTCGTGTTTGTTCCGGCAAACTTTTGTAATTTATCATTTACCCTAATTAATGAGGTACTCCACGTTAAATTTACTTTCTTTGTAACAACCTGAAACAACTTAGGTAAATCTTTGAATCAAAGTTCAAGCTGAACATTTTGCTCTTACGTAGAGTTTGGGCCGTAGAGACTTATTTTCCTTTGATGTAAAGCATAGAGTAGTAATTAGTTTATAACTTCTACGTACATTGTCCCTTATACCCATGTCCTTTACAATTTCTGTCCCAATAATGGAATGTCGAAGGAATAAGATCTGTATAGCAATGGCAGTTAAGAAGAACTTCGTTTGCAGAAGTCTGGAGAGAAATAGGCTCACGTAGGAAAGGTGCGCGAAGACAAAAAATCTATTAAAGCCAAATTAATTTGGAGTTTAACGGTCTTGACCTACTTTAAGTTGGTAAGTACCGCTATTCCCTTTACGGTAGTAAAGATAGGAAATAAAATTCCGATTTTGCGAAGGTAGGGCCTCGTAGGCTAAGGGCCTCGTAAATAACATGTAAATATGAATTGGCGTAGGTAGAAGGCTCTGTTGCCGTACCGAGGTGATTTGACGATAGAAATTCTACTAACGTTCGTGCAAAACTCAGTTGTTTTGGTATTTTATGAATGTTATTCCAGGTTATCTACCAAGTTTGGTCTGTAGTTAGTTTCCGCGTTTAGGAGTTACGAATCTTCAATATAAATTCATACTATTTTCTCTTCACTTTGCCTTCACAATATTTCAGTATTTGTTATACATATAAGAGGGATTCCTTGGTCATAGCTATGCTAGTTAATCATCAATTTTTAATCTTAATCTTTACTTATTTTACCTAGTTATAGAAACTATGACGACATACTGAACAAAAAACATTGTTGTTTTTTGGCCCGTCTTATAGGTACGAAAATCCGCGAAATCTATCGCTGGATATCTTCTGTGATACCTATTTAGTCCGGGATAAATTGGGATTTCGGGGAAATCCCTCCAGGGCTAACAAGCCTACCTTGTGAGCCTCCCTTGATTACATCTTGTCCTATGTTAACAGCCGTGAGATTTTGCTCCGTAACAGGTTATTGTTTTGGGGTTATGCCGTCGGAAGCACAAGTCAAGACAACTTATTCTTTTCTTTGAATGAAGTATTCATTTAGTTAAAATGTCCAGCATTATTTATTTACCTATTTCTGCTTCAAAAACTTAAGAAAACATGGTGAATTGCTTCTCAATAATGCTGTTCAATTGTCCAGCAATATTTGTTAATGTCTTTGTAAAAAATCGCGCATTTGTTGTTTCGTCAGGCAGACTTATTTTGAAAACCTTTGACTAAGCTCAGAATTGCGATGAGCTGATAAGTCGTTTATTTTGTGTTATTATTTTCTTGTGATTGCTTTTAGCACTAAGCTAAGTCATCCGATCTATTCGCTCTGAACAACAACTTAGGCCTTCACATTTCCTAGATCTAGGAAACACGTAATATCAGGGACGATTTCTTTTATCGAATAAACTTGGCCAACAACTCTAGCGTTACTCGGCGTAAGCTACTTAATCCAATTTCTGGAAAAGGTCTCGAACGTGTACTAAAAATGAACTGAAATGATCCATTGTTTACTAACCATTAATTTTGTTGAACGTAACAGCAGGCAACGTGCACTCATAATTCTGATTTCGCGGAACGTAAATTTTAAGTTTCCCCGAAATATTTCATAATTTATATTGGTATCGGAATTAATTTTTGGCTTCCAGGAAGCTCTTGTTTAAAATTCTCACCTTATGAAAATCTATGGTGTATTTTTTTAAGAAAACCCTTTTAACAAGCTTTCGAATACATTCACGGCTGTTCTGTTTTCCTGTTTATGAATATGATCGTGCAATGAAATTAGTTCGTCAAGGTAGTTGCGTACAATGGGTTAGTGTTAGGTATGTTAGTTTAGTATGTAATATACCTACCTAAAAAGTGCTAACATCTTTGTTTACGATGACGTCGGCGTAAAGAGGGCAACCAATTATCTACATACCTACTTGTGCACATAGGCATCATACGTACATACTTATAGTAGACATGCCTACCTACTTGTAAAGGAGACCAAAAAGAAATCCTTGCCAGAAAAAGGTGAAGCAAAAGGTGAAACAACTTTACGAAAGCTTTGTTATTCAAATAAAGAAAAGTACTTGGGGCCTTTGTCACTCCTGAAGCCTTGAGGTCCTATTCTAAAACTTAGTCCTTTACAACAGATGATAATAGGCAATAGGACGAATTACTCCGTCAGTTAGATTATCAGAAGATATTGGACAAGTATTTTTTCTTCCGTCGAACAAAAAAAAATTGTCATTTTTTGTATGACGGACTAAATAGATTAATATTTTTTTACCCAGGTCACTATCCTATTCCATGACCTCATGATGGGTATCGATATCGATTGTGATGTGTACCCCGTCTTGCTATTGGGTTTTTATGTCTTGCGCACACGGATAGTTTCGGTATAGAGACCTGAGACTGGCCACTATGGCTGAAATTGCCTAGGAGGACATTTGTAATCATCAAATAATGACGGATTCAGTGGCAGGTCTGGCGTGGCAAGTGAAAGAAATGCTACCATAATCTGTGGTATAGAGGTTAATGTAGGTGCGTAAGCAGAGCGCTAAGCTAAGAGCTTTAAAGGCTCGACACGCGATAGTTTCCGCTTCCTCCTAAAGCGATAGAAAAAAAATGTACCTACCAGAGACTTTATAGTTAGCCCAACCTCAGCATACGTCCACCGCTGAACATGCCTCCCCGAGGCCAAACGGGGGTTTTGCCTTAAGGCGGTACCCTACCTCGTTATTGTGTGAAGAGGATAGGCATAGGATTTCGCGTTCACTGGAGCGGGACAGAGCAAAGCGGCGTAAGCCCAAAAATCAAGTTTTTAGTAGTTATTTGCTCCCCACAAACATTAGAATAGTTAATTGAAAAAAAGGCAACATATAAAATGTTCTTTATACTTAGTTCAATTACTATGCTTAATCTCAAGATCGTATCATCTGTATTTATTGAGAAATTAGGGTTTTAGTAAAAAATTAGAGGTAACTTTGCGATTTTTTTCTATAGAGAAAATTTTATGGAATCGTGTTTTCGAAACATATGATCATATGAACATATGATATGGAGGTCCGACGGAGTTGAAAATAAGCAATTTGAGGGTAGGTACCCCCTTATAAATAATAAAAATAAAAATAAAATAAAAAGCCTTTTATTTCTTGAATTATTAGTTACATAAGAAACTTGAAAACACTGACCTATGTTTATTCTAAGGTTTCTAAATTATTATTTATAAGTTTTAGCACTTAGGTAGGTATCCTTTTCTCAAGAACCCCTCTGGTCGAAGGTGAAGGCCTCCTCAAGAGATTTCCAGGTGTCTCTATCGTTAGCTGTGTTCATCCAGTTTTTGCCAGCCACTTGAATTATGTCATCTGACCACCGAGCATTTGGTCTACCTCTGTTTCTGTTGCCTGTTGGTCCTGGCCAGGTTGTTAGACGGTGAGTCCATCGATTGTCTGTCATTCGAGCTATGTGCCCTGCACAGCGCCACTTCAGTCTTTGTGAGTATTGTAGAGCATCGGTGACCTTTGTTCGTGATTAATTTTCTTTTTGAAAAAGGTGTTCATGATTGGTAAGTTGTTTTCAAATGCAAATTCAATTAGTTTCTCGCCTCTAGTGTTCCTGCAGCCAAATCCGTGCATTTTCATTATTGGGTTTTCTTCAGGTTTTGGCTGTCCAATCTTGGCATTGAAATCGCCCATTACTATAACATTTTTAGTTGTAATTTTTAAAGCCTTATTGATAGTGGAATAAAAAAGCTCAATCTCATGATCGCTAGCAGAGTCCGTTGGGGCATAGCATTGTATGAGACTAATTTCTGTGCCGTTGATGTCAAGCTGAAGAATTGCCACTCGCTCCGAAAGACCTTTGAATAATACAATGTTTTTCTTATGGCATTTCTTCACAAGGAAACCCACTCCGTACAGGCCTGGAGTTTGTCCTATGTAGTAGAAAATGAAGTCTTCATGTTCTTCAATTGAGTTACCAAGTCGTCTTATTTCTGAGAGCCCAATAACGTCGTAATTCACATTTTTCAGGGCTTCATGTAGTTCTATCAAGCGTGAGAACGATGATAATGTTCTGACATTGTATGTTGCCACATAAAGTAGGTTTTTATCCATCTTTTTGCAGTTTTTTATCTGATGAGGGTTTTGGTCTGAATCCCCCACGGTGACCAGCCGGCTTGGGGGAGTTTTTCCATGTTTGAGGTTAGTTTTTATTGATTGTTTCGAGGGGTAGTTGGTGCTGTTTTCAAGTTTTTTGACTTAATTATGAAATTCATCATATTGGTTTTAGATAGTTTAGGGGCCGGCGGCGGCGTAACAATTTGATTGGGTGAAGTGCTTGGGGATCTCTTTCTTTTGTCCCGGCCATCTTCTTGGGGATCCTTGATAATGAGTTTATCGCCCCTGATAAATGCAATGTTACCTTTCGCCCTTTCATCTTGCAGTTTTGGAAGTAATTCCTTTCTTTTTTCAAGCGTTTCTTTCGAGTAATCTTCCTTGATGTAGATGCCATGAGTTGAAGATTTGCGTTTTTTCCTCAATATTTCGTCTCTTTTCCAAGTCGTTGTGAAGTTTGCCAGTATTGGTCGAGGATTCTCCCCCTTTTTTCCCAACCTGTATGCTCGGCTGATTTCAAAAGTTTCTATTTTGGACTCTGTTTCGGCTTCAATAATTTGTTTCGTTTTTTCTATCAGAGACTCTTCATTAGACTCTTCCACTCCGAAAATTAAAAGGTTGTTTCGACGCCTGCCATTTTCTATGTACTTTATTTTTTCTTGTAGATGCTTGACCTCGTTTTTTAGGGTTTTGTTTTCCTCAACAATGGAGTTTAGTTTTTCATCGATTTTTTCAGAAACACTTGTTATGACGGTTTCTGTGATTTGTACTGTTTGTTTGGCCATTTCTTCTCTTATTTTTTCCAAGAGAATTCCCATATCGATGCTCATTTTTAGGGAGTTTTCCTATAGCTGGCAGTACTCGAGATTGGAACGTCACTTTTATCTGACAGTACTTTGACGAATGTGACAGATATGTAGTACAGCACGTCGTCAAGACCTTCTTGGACGGAGGAAAAACCGTTTTTTTTTTTTTTTTTTGTCAAGTGCCGAACTGCCGAAGCCGGAGCTTGTCGGTGATTGTGGCTTGATGTATGAGAAATCAAGTATGAGAAATCTAACCTCTAAATTCCGTAGATTTTTGGTGAATCTTCAGATTTTCTGCTTGGGTGTGTAGTTTATATCTGCGTTAATGCCTCGAATGATCTTTATGCAGTTTCCAGTGCTTGTGAAGTGATTTACACGGTTCTTCTATTTTTAATTCACGGAACGATATACACACAATGTTTACTTTTCGACACCGAGCTACCCCCGTCAACGTTAAGAGTCCCGTGGTACCCCCTTAACCACCATCAATCCGATCATCAATCTGCCAATGCAGGCGGATTGAAGATCTCAGTTGACTTGAAAATTCAAAGAAGGAAGCTCCTGCCCTTCCTCAGGTAGGCTCTCTTAGTCGGCTCTTATGATATCCACGGGCTGAGTTCTAGGAGTCGATTATACGATGTACACTTGCGAGCTTTAAAATGGAATCGCTTCATCGCGAGTTGATCAAAACAATTTTTTTACAATTTATGTTCAATGAACTATAGATAGTGGTATATCATTTGAAAGGTAATTTTGTTACCTTTCAAGTGATATCAAGAAGATTTAAAATTAATTAAATTGGCTACCTAAATTTTGGGAATTATTGCAATAGGTCGAAGTTGCATCTATCGGCTTCTATCGGCGCCGGAGCTGGATTAGCTGGATTTCTCCCTCGTATCCGCTGTTTTAGCTCGTCCCACATATGCCAGATTGGGTTCAAGTCAGGAATAAGGGCTGGCCAGTCTAGTGTGGGAATGCCGACATGGAAGACGTCTGTCGGTACTGTCTAGTCACTGCTGCGGTGTGGCAGCGGAATGTCCGCTGCATTAAATCAAAATTTATCGTCGCCAATAAATCCTGCGTAAGGGAAAACATAACTTAACTCATAGTTCACTGCAAAGAAATTGTAAAAATTAGTCTTGAACAACCCTTGAAGCGATTCCAGTTTAAAGCTCGCAAGTGTATGATAAAAAATATCTATGTAATGTATTTTAATATGTATATCAGTCATCTACTCGTAGTACCCTTAACACAAGCTCTGATTAGCTTGGGGCTAGAATCATCTAGCCCCAAGCTAAGCAGAGCTTGTGTAAATAATGCTGGACAATCCACACAGCTGATGCTGTGTGGATTGTCCAGCATTGTTATTTATTTATTACGTCGCGACCGCCATGGCCACAAGCTTCACATGAAAAGCTCGTCACAAATACCTTCACATCTATGAACTGTGATATATTAAAGGTGCTTGCAAATGTGATTGATGTAGGGAAACGTTTATTTATGAAAAGCCTGTAAAGCTACCAAAGATTAGGCGATTCCTTTGAAAATTAGGAGTGGCTTGTTTGATGTTCTATAAATGCTAATTTGTTTTAAGTCGCATTTGCTTTTTAGATTAATTTTGGGGTATTTGCAAAGTCATATCATCAGTTGTTTAGTAACTATGATTTTTAAATTGTAGCATTTATGACCTACATACATACGGTCATAAATCCTAAAAATCAAATCAATCGTTTAATTCTAGTAAGTACCTACTACGAATAATTGTTTTTTGGGAACTTTAATTAATTAGCATTATTTTCGATATCATCGATTCATAAAACTTGCTAACCAAGATAACTTCATAATTCATAATTCTTTATTGCACAAAAATTATGGTACTAGTAGAACCTTTACGAGGAAAAATAATGGCAAAGGCGAGCTTAACCCTAAATAGAGTTCTCTTCCAGCAAACCTTATTGGGAGAGAGAGACAAGTTTGTAAAAGTGGGTACATGTGCTTAAACAAAGGATACAAGATTTAATTTTAACCTAGTTTTAAAATAGACTACATAATATTAATACAATACATAAAATACTATGACTTAACAAATACTATAATTTTATACATACATAAATTGAATAAATATATTAAATACTTACAACAAAATCATAAAGATAGGTAATGCTCTTTGACTTTACGCTTGAAAATGAAGAGAGAGGGGCTAGCACGAATATCGTGTGGGATAACATTCGGTTTATAATTCTCTGTTGAAAAATAAACATCGTCTTAGCTTTTGTGGATCCATCTCCTAATGAAGCCAACATTTTCGTCACCTTGAGACTCTAGGTCACGGCGAAGCCTGAATATAGAGTGCTTATATGAGACATGTCCTATTTTCCCACACTATACATTCCCATTATCATAACAAATAGGTTTCTTGAGGACATGTATGTTGACATTGACTTCTCATGAGTTGGTAATTCATGGAAACAATTACGCTGGTGTATTGGTATGGTACACAAATTGAACAAAATAACTTGATTTACAAAGCAATCTTCAAGATGTGTTTCTATCGTGATAACTTACCGCGTTAACTTGCGAGGAGTTTATTAGATTGGGTCAAAAGAGAGATCTTCGCCCATCAGTGGGACAGTAACGAATGATAGTAAATAAAAAAAATCGATTGTAATCAACCAACAAAATTTAGATCAGAAATCCATATGATTTATGTTTCTAAATATCAACACAGGTATTGTCCTTTATAGAGTTTAAATACAGATTTAATACGTGTTTTTTTAAACTCAAAAGGCAACCTAAGTAAGTACCTACTTCTTGAAGTATCTCGGTAGTTGAATCTAATGATTTGCATATCAAACTCATTTCTACAACCCCCCAGGAAAGTAGTAAAAAGAAATCCTCCTTTACGCTCATGGGCATTAAACGGCCGCTCACAAACCTTGATTATAGTTATTAACAAGATCGATACAGCCTTCAGCGACCTAATTCCCGCGATTTCCCTCAATGTCCTAATCCGAAAGATTATCATCTTATGTGCTTACTTCGGAGTTAAGCAACTTCGGACCTTTTTGGCTTTGAAAACTTTGGTTCCATTACCATGTTTACGCCTGTGCGGTTTCGTCTGCAATTGGCTTTATGTTTATTTTTTTAGTTTTGCGTCTTGTTTATTCTATGCGTTAGTTGTTCGGGTTATTTTGACGCGGCTATTGTGCTACTTCGGAACAACTTAAAGGTACAATTTCTGAGGGTACCCAATACACTGCTGTAACTGAAACCTTTTCCCGGCTGCTCGGATACATATTTTGCTTTTCTTGTAGTGTTTCTCCAAATGCCCATGTGTCTGTAATCCTCTTCAATTGCCTTAAACCTTGGGCACTGACCTGAGTTCAGTATCCACAGCATCACGAAATATTCTTATTATTTTGCTCTGCTCAGTACCTACCTAACGAGGCATATCATAGTCTGCAGGTTCACCGTAAGACATACCTACTCCTAGTCCAAATTTATTGTAAGTCTTATCCGTGACGAAACCACATTTGTTAGAAGCAAAGTTTGGTTATATCGGATGCGAACCTTAAATGTACCCTCATGGAAACCGCGATTACAGACACAATAGATTTTCTATTCTTGCGGAAGTGAGCGAGAAACATACGAAATATAAAACTGTGTATATATCTTAAGGGAGGAAAATCGGTATAAACTCTTGCAGTAGGAGCCCCTCGAGCAACTTAACAAATCGATATAAGCCTTCGACTTCAGTACCTACCTAATTTCCTGGGACGTCCTAATCCGGATTCAGAAGCCCCTACGTGTACGGTCTAATTTAATTAAATGTCCTTGGGAGCTGACCTGAATTAGTTGATTGGGATCGACATCGGATAGTTTAGCTAATTCACTCTCAGTAGCCAGGCGTCTGGACTAAAGAAAGTTTTCGAAACAATATGACCTTAGATAGATCAAAGTTGAAGTAGACAGAGACTTGGACTTAAAGGTCAAAAGTCAGTTTACACAAGTCGGCCAAAAGTTGGGTTACACAAAACTCGTCACATCCAACACATAACATACTATAACGTCATATAGTTTCATTTTCGGAAGAAAATTAGGTCAATATGTCTAGAGCAGACTCAGCCAAGGGTCAGCTTTCATTCCGTTAGAGCAGGAAAAAATTATTTCCAAACTTGAATTCACACCCTTAGTTTAGATGGATAATTATTAATAAAAATACATCTCATTTTTGTACGAAATTACCGTTTAAAAAAAAATTAGTAATACCCTTGAGTCATGTTGTACCGATAACACAACCTCTGCTTATTTTGGAGCTATAGATGATGCTATATGTAATGGCCAGCATTATTTTTCATTATATAAAAAAAGACCCTGCTTAGATTCAAAGCCCAGTATTCGCGGTCGCTCAGAAAAAAGCTCTTCTTGATTCCTAATATTATTTATTTACACCCGTGTATAAACTTACCACGTTATCACCCCCAGCGAAACCCGCTTCGCGATTCGGCCTATATCAGTCTTATACGTGACTGGTTGTTAATAAGGGGTTTAACGAGCCGTTAGAGGTAGGTACCGCGACGGCTGTGAATCATGACTTTATTGCTTTGTTCTGGGTTATACGTAATGAAACCAGCATCAATTCTTGTAAGCCTGGAGGTATTTCTTATTTGGATTATGGAGCTATGTTGTACAATCTATTAATTTGTAATTAGCGTTTGAGTCTTTATTAGCGGGTGTTATGAGTACAACACTGACTTAATATGTGCCTAGTGTTCAATTTGCAGAATGATACGTAATGAATATCAAAGTGCTTTATTTCATTTAGTCTTCACGGGACTCTTGAAACCAGCATCAATTCTTGTAAGCCTGGAGGTATTTCTTATTTGGATAATGTTGTACAATCTATTAATTTGTAATTAGGGTTTTGTGTCTTTATAAGCGGGTTTTATAAGTATAACACTAACTTAATATGTGCCTAGTGTTCAATGTTCAGAATAATACGTAGTGAATATCAAAGTGCTTTATTTCATTTAGTCTTCACAGGACTCTTGAAACCAGCATCAATTCTTGTAAGCCTGGAGGTATTTCTTATTTGGATAATGGAGCTATGTTGTACAATCTATTAATTTGTAATTAGCGTTTTGTGTCTTTATTAGCGGGTGTTATGAGTACATACAACACTGACTTAATATGTGCCTAGTGTTCAATGTTCAGAAGGATACGTAGTGAATATCAAATATCAAGGTGCTTTGTTTCCTTTAGTCTTTACTGGACTCTTGAAACCAGCATCAATTCTTGTAAGCCTGGAGGTATTTCTTATGTGGATATTGGAGCTATGTGGTACAATCTATTGATTTGTAATTAGCGTTTTGGGTCATTATTAGCGGATGTTATGAGTACAACCCTGTCTTAATATGTCCCTAGTGTTAAATTTTTATAGTGATAGGTAATTACGTAAAGAAACTAGCATTGATTCTTGTGAAGGTATTTTTAATGTGGATATATGAAGGTGTAGTGTTGTACAGTCTTTTAATTTGTTATTGTCTTTATTAGCGGATGATATGGGTAGAATATTGACTTATTCTCTCCGTGTTCTATTTTCGTACCTAATTTCTAACCACTCAAGTCTTTCTTGCTCTAGAGGTTGGAGTTGTATAGGTGCTTTTGAATGTCAGAGAAAGTCACAATTTTGAGTTAATTTTTGCTATCCTTTAGTGCTTTGCTCTTTTGTCTCTGTCTTCTCAGGAAATTTTTCTAGCCGTTGTAATAATTAAAATACTTTGTACCTGCCTCTTTTACAAAATACGTTAACAAAATTGGAAAACATTAAAATTCTCTAAGTTTTATACCTTTTTTTGTAATGAACATTTTCCTACTTTATGGAAGAGAATAATGGAGCTTCACTGTTTTATGTTTTCAGTGGGAAAGTTCATTAGAAAGATGTCGGTTCTTTGTTGTCTGGAGTTTGCAATGCAAACGTGTAATGTTTCCCATTAGCGAAAATATTATAGACTAGGATTCTAGTTTCTTCGATGAAAAGGTACGCCGATGATATTTTAAAAGGTTATGTTATACTAATGTACCTACATATAATTGAATACACTCCGATTTTTATCTTAAAAGAGGAAAGATTTGTAATGCTAGTGCGATAACAATGCAAAATCTAATAAACTGATTTGGCTGCAAGTTTGCGTAGATTTGGATTTGGAATAATGTAAAGTCTATTTACATCTAAGAACTTTCATCGAAACACGTTTGAATTCACAGCTAGAAACTTTTGGTCAATAAAATAAATAAATCGTCAATGGCGAGTTGGACTCACGCACTAAGGGTTCCGTATTTGTATGACCTTGTTTCTTGCCCAATTTTATGATTCTAGGTCAACGGGAAGTATCCTATAGGTTTTGATCCATGGCGAGAGTGAAAAGTAATTTTTTAAAGAGAAAACTTTAAATTGACTTGTTTCGGTCTTCACTTGTGCTGTTCTTGCCAAATTTCATGATTCTAGTTCTACGGGAATTATTCTGTAGGTCTTGTGTGCATGTGATTCCCTTGGAAATTTCAAAATATTCGGACATTAACAGCTGTAACTTGTGATTGCGTTAACCTAGGAGTTTTAATTATGTCGAGGCTTTAAAAGGTTACGGACTTAAGTATTTGATGTTACTTTCAACTCGATACCTCCACGCGTTCCTGAGAAAGGAGGTTGACAGATGGACAGACAGACAGACGGGCAACAATGTGATCCTAAGGGTTTCTTTTTGAGGTACAAAACCCTAAAAAGACTGAGCACTAAGAACCAAGCTCAAAATAAGACCAAGAGGTAGAAGAGGAAGAGGTGGCCTTAATAAATAAGTACTCGGATGAAAAAAAAAAATTAATCGAAATAGTTTTGAATAGAATATCGACCGTAAAAAGCTCTCATAAGATTTCAATGAAATCAGTAATGCATGCTTAACGACAGCGAATTCAATAGCACCATAGCTAGGTACCAGTTCGATTTCTATTCGATTCTTATGACCTGTGTTCGCTATTTTTATGGTTAAGTACAGTATTATATTAACTGTGGGTTAGTCTGGGAGTTCTAAGACATTTATTGTTACGATCTTTTCTAGTGCCAGTTCGGCTATTCTGCTTTCAAGTTCCCTCTATTGAACTATTGATTTCTGAGAGATAGTACCAACTAGAGTTATAGGTATTATGAGCGAAATTGTTATGCGGTTACTATTTTCGATGATATCAATATTCGCTGGACCATTTTCCAAAAATATTTCTAGGTGTTATTTGTATACGCCTCGACCTCGTGTACGTACACGATCTATACATTTACGCATTTTTATTATACGCATTTTTAGAACTGACAATTGTCTATCAGGTGTTTTGACTCTACCCAATACCATAGCCAAGACAGAGGGTGGGTCCCTCTGCCTTTTTGTGTCTGCTTTATTTTAGTAATTTTTTGTTATTTATTTATTTTATTTAGAAAATTACATCATTACACGATTTCTTAATAAGCCATAAGGCGATGCTATATCTCGGTACTTAACTTATGTATTTGGTCCGAGGTAAATGTTATATACCGCGTTAATTGAATAAACAATTAAAAAAATAACAAAACTTTACTATTTAATAAATAGATATTATGTACTTACAAGCAAAACACCAATCTATACATTTCGTTTCAATCACGACCAGTGCCATTTACATGGCTTTCGGCAGGTTTGGTAAAATATATTTACGCTGTTTTCGGGCAGAATACTGAGTAAATAGATAACGAATGGCATGGGGGCAAACTTAAGTAGGTTGGTCCTACAGCTGGGCATCTCAAGCATGGCGGGGCGCGCCCAAGCAGGCGCGCGCAGCCGCAGCTCATCCAGCTGTTCTAATGCTATTTATGAGAAAAGCCAATCTTCTAGCTTTTAATTTACCTACCATCTTGTTTTTATCATTGCCTAACCAATTTTTCCCTCTTTCCAGATCAGTGTTGTGCCAGTGAAGTGAACTATAGTGAAGCACTCAGTTTCCACTGAGCTGACCCAAATGCGGACACTTTATGGGAGTTCGTACTTACGCGAGCAATCATGGTGAGATATAACGATGTGATAACTGCCAAGTTGAATTATTTGTGGTAGCCACAGGTGATTGCGTCACTTGTTTACGTACTACTCTGGGCTGGTGGAAAATAAAGCGGATTGGAGATAAATGGACATAAAAATAAGCAATAAGTAGAGAGAGGGAGAGGGGGGGTGAATATTTATTTTGAAAAGTATGCATGTAAATATACCGGATGGATTTTTGAGAAGGGGCAGTAAGGGGTACCTTAACCAGTGTAGCTACAGGAAAATGATATTTTTAGAGAAATTTTCCTTCCCGATTTCCTTACAGATAAAAAAAATGCAGATAGCAAGAAATTTGGCATTTTACACAAAAATGTTCATCAGTATTGCAACATTAAACAGAAGTAGGTTTGTGTTGGCAATAGGATGCTGTCACCCTTATAGAGACAATCTTTAGTGTTAGTACTCTATTGTGGTATACAATAGAGTACTGAAGATTGTCTCTACCACATAATTTAGACAGCAAAATCGAAAAGAAATAGAAATAAAGGGATATATTTATCGTTATCATAAGATCATGATCAGGTATTTCAGATTGTAGTGATCATTTATTTTAAACACATCTCTCCTCTGCGTTGTGGTAGAAACTGGGAGTTACTTCATTTATAGCGTAACGGTATGGAAGTGTATTTATTCTCTGATTTAAATTGAATGATGCATGCATAGTTGTTAAAGTAAAGTAAAAATATTTTATTTTTCGTCAGAATAACAAACACGTACTGTACACGGGCACTAGAAAAGGACAATGGATTTAGTAATAGAGGGTCTATTATAGCAATTATTTTTAAAAAGTACGCGTGACTGCGTGCTTGTAATTTACATAATCAGTGATTTTGAACTCCTGTTGGCACAGTTAGTTTTATTCATCAAATATATTTTATGAAATTACATCTACTTATTTAAAAAACAGTTATAACGTTCGATTTTATGATTGGGTTTCACTAAGGGTTCCGTTTAATTGTAAGACCTTGTTACTTGCCGAATATCATGATTCTAGGTCAACATGAAGTAAGTACCCTGTTTATTTTGGTCGAGGGAGAGAATCAAAAATAAAGGTTTTTTTGCTAATAAACTACAAATTGACGGCTTTCAGATTTTTCTCGTTATTTGTACTATAAGGCCTTGCTTCTTGCCAAATTTCATAATTCTAGGTCTACGTGAAGTACCCTATAGGTTTGGTCCATGGAAAGTATTAAAAGTAATTTTTTTAGTGAATAAATGACAAATTTGTGGTTTTCAGATTTTTCCCTTTACTTGTGCTATAAGACCATGCTGCTCACCAAGTTTCATGATTCTAGGTCTGCGGGAAGTACCCTATAGGTTTTGGTGTGCATGTGATTCCCTTAGAAATTTCAAAATATTCGGATATAAACGGCTGTAACTTTTAAGTGCGTTGACTTAGAAGTTATATTTATATTGCGGCTTCAAGAGGTAACGGACTTGAGTATTTGACGTTAATTTCAACTCGATTAATGTCCAGCATTATTTATTATTATTATTATTATACGTCCGCGTGCACGCGTTCCTGAGAAAAGAGGGTTGACAGACGGACAGACGTACAACAAAGTGATCCTATAAGGGTTCCTTTTTTCCTTTTGAGGTACGGAACCCTAAAAATGATGAATTTTACGTAATTCGAGTTTTTTACCATAGGGATCCCGTGAGTACAAGAGATCTAGGCCTAGTCTGACAACGAAACCCATTAGGTTGGCCCCTTAAGCTCATTTCCTTTCATAAAGTAAGTTAGGTACCATTTTCTTGGAATTTCAGCATTTCAGACTAACCAGCAATTATTTCCTTCGATCGTTATTTTCTTCATCTCAAAACTCTGAGCATTTTGCAAGGCAAGCAGATTACCATAGTAATCCCTACATACCTCAGCCCCTTCGCAGTAGAAATTAATTCCTTTCAGCATTTCAGTTCAATAACGAGATACAGATTACTCGCTCCCGACTGGATTCAAAACCCTAACGAACCTTTATTTTGATGGAAATAGAAAGGGAAGCCGCGCATTCGTAACTAAATGTATAGAATGAGCGACTTACAGTTGAAAACGGGCAAGGGTGTGACGAAACACGTGTAGTGTGTGTATTGACAATGCACATACATATAGGTATTTATTTATGTATGTGACAAATGTTTATACGATCTGCAGATATTTGTTCAGGGGTTCTGGATGTTTTTCTATGTATAATAAAAAATATCTATCTATGTAGTGCAATAACGTGTAATAACACAAGCTCTGCTTAGCTTGGGGCTACATAATGCTGTGTGAATTGTCCAGCATTATTTATTTATTTATTATTTCTTTGTTTTCTGTTACTATAATTATTTATTTTGTCTTATTAGTTATTTCTATTATAATGTGAAATGTAAATTGACTTAACCAAGTGTGCCTTGTGCTCAATATTATAAATAAATATTATGAGTATGAGTGAAGGGATTTGTGCACCAAATCCCTTCACTACGTGTGGTTCGTCAATTTCTTTTGCATCTTAAATCTTTTCTCAAATATACTATTTACTCACCGCCTTTTTCGCATTTTTTGATTTTTTTTTAATGGGTAGGTCGAAAATTTTATAAGCTGTATTTGACTGTTTTATTCGAATTAGTTTTAGACTTGTAGTGCCAAAATTATTTATTCCTTTTTGGATTACAAAGTTAGTACCTAGGTAACCGTGTCGTCGTGGATTTATAAAAAAAAATCACTTTTGATTCCGGTGAAAGTTTAACGAGAAGGAATAAGGATTTTTCCGCTACGTTTTTCAAAGTATATTAAGTTACTTTAGAAATTCAGGGAAAAGGAGCTGAATTATAAGGGTTGCGTTCTTGCCATTTAGCTATGGAACCCAGAAAAGTAACGTAAAAGAATATTAGGATAGGAAGATTTTCCTTTTGAAGAGCAGACGATATAATTTAATTTTCCTATGTGAAGGTTTGTGAATGAAGGTAACCAATTTGACGAACCTAATAGGGTAGAACACTTTTGAGACAAAAAGAAAAATAAAATTTGTTTTCCTCGCTGTATAGCGCATAGTCGTATTGTAGGTATAAATAACACATGTACTCAAAGAAGTATTATAGTCTAAAGCTCAATGCTATAGTGACTATAATACCTAACTAAACTTCAAACCCACAAATAGCCTTTGCCACAGCTCTTCATGTCGAGTCACGAGCTGTGCCATTTTCAGGCCAATATCACTGGAATCTGGCCATCTGATTTGTTGAATAGAGTACCTACAGTGTAACTTAACATAGAAACATTCTGTTGAGGGTTACCAGATGTGAGGATTGAACCTGACATGTCAGGCTATTTAAGCAGTATTGTCAGGCTTTTAGAAAACTTCAGGCTTTTTTGTGAAAAACGAACTAAGTTATTATTGTTGTGTAAATTCTGCGAATACAGAACAAAGAATACCATAAATTGTTAGTGTAACTGTGTGCAAAATCACACTTATTAAAATGCGAAAGTTTGGATGGATGGATGGATGTTTGTTACCTGTTCACGCCAAAACTACTGAACGGATCGGGTTGAAATTTTGCACACAGTTAATTCTAATCCTGGAATCAAACTTTTTATCCCATAAATCAGTTCTCATGGGATAGAAATCACCTTTAAACGTTTCCATAGATACCTACATCGCGTGCGAAGCCGCGGGCATAAACTAGTATTCCTATAAAACAGAACCATATCGGTTTCATATAAGTACATTTCTTCTTCTTTATCAGTACACATACGTCCAGTGCATGTCTGGAGACGACAACCAAACTAGGAGAGGGGGGGGGGGGGGTTGCTATAATCACCACGCTTGACAGGTGAATCGCCCTTCTTCGAGAAGGTACCCTTACTCGACTCTTGCGACATCCGTGATTTAAAGGTGTCACATCAACAATCGTGTGTTTCAAGCTTTACATAGGCAACTCAGTGGCCTTTCTAGGAAGCACAGTGAATATTAGCTTTGAGCTCTTTGAGCCCTACTCAGCTATAGGATACGTTTACAGAGTAAACCACTGGCTGGTTGAATGTCGAACTTCAGATAACTTTACCTGAGTAGGTTCATCTCATACCTACACAGTATCATTGATTCGGTGAATCTATCAGAGGTAGTAGTGTAAATTCGTCGGAATTATGAATATTCAGAACAGAACCAGACAGAACAGATTGAGTTAAAGATTGAGATGGTTCTCTTACTTTGACTCATTGAGTTATACGCGTGGAATTTGAAATCAGAGAATAAAGAAGCTTTCCACCAGAGGGGTGCGACATAGCTAGTAGATATCCTAACATGGTAATTAAAAATACGCAGCGAATAAATAGTACTGAGGAACAAAGCTTACTTATTGTTTGAGAATGGTATCCTCCTAGCCGAATTTCGGCCACGGTGGCAAGTCTCAACGGAGACTATCCACGTGCGTAAGACGTATTATAGTGCACAAGTGTGTGCCCAATCACAGGTGCAGTCTCTATGCCCTTACAGTCATAATTCGACAGATTGGTGGCAGACCGACACGAACGGAGAGAGAAAGAATCTCAAATATCTAAGGTCATTTTGTGGGCCAGTAGTTTCATAGGTTACCCGTTATAAATAAATCTCTTACCTAATAATAAGGTGGAAGTAAAAGCATGTATTCTATAGGCACTTCCCGACAAGCACCTAACAATAGAAGATTATCGACACACCTCTATGTTCATCTCAGCGCTTCCTCCCCGGAATTTATTTGGCAATTTGCTACAATGTACCTGAGTGTATTGTGGAGCAAACAAATGTGATTGGAGATCGACACAGACTGGAGTCATTGGGGAAAAGCCTGTGGGTACTAATCCCACTTCCCGAATTTCCCGATACAAGCACGAATTTCCCGATACAAGCAAATAAAGCAGCTGCGGTACGGATAGTGAATGCTAATAAACTTTTGAAAGGGGAAATGGATCATTGTTTTTGTTTGGTAAATGTCGAAGTTTATGCTTCTCTATTTCTTATAGCAAAAATTACAGCACGACCATAGTTGGAAATCAATGAAGGTGGTTGTGACGCTCAAAAAAATCGGGTTTTTACTATTTTCTAGGTTTTACATGTAATTCAGATAGCAAATAAGAAGTTTTGCGCATATGGTAAGCCATTTGCTATGAACCACGCTAAAACAATCTACGAATCAATTGTTGTTTTGGAGTCATCAGATATTTTTTACTAAAATCAACGTTATGTTGATGGAATCCAAAACTACAATTGATTCAGAGTTACATTTACCAAAAATTGCGCAGGAAAAGCCCTACTAATACTAATACCCGAATTTCCCGGTACAAACAAATAAATTAGCCGCGGTACGGATAGCAAATGCTAATAAACTTTTGAAAGCGGAAATGGATCATTGTTTTTGTTTGGTAAATATCAAAGATAGACCTTTTCTATTTCTTATAGCAAAGATGACATCACTAAATCACTAATCATCGGTGGAAATAACTAGACATGACTTTAAATAAAACTTTATTGCAGGAAAGTTGTATAGGTTCGCAAGGGACCATAAAAATGGCGCATTAAAGAGAAGGTCACCCAGCTGTGGGTGCAAATGCGTAGAATTCAATTCAATTCGTTTATTTTAAGCCAGACATAGCATTACAGAGTATACTACATGCGTCTCATCTAGGCTCGCTATCTGCTTGCAACTAAAAATACTTTTCGAATATAAAAAAACTATGTACCTACTTAAACAACATGACACGCCTAAAATTCGAAATTATGATGATAATAATAATAGCTCTACTAGCGGTGGCTCTACCTTTTCAATACAGAAAGCACAGTTCAATTTCTAAAGGACATTTCACAATCTTCAAGCTAAAAAAACTTTCATATAGTCAGCGCAATAAATTAATTTTGACTTAGCACGTTCCATCCATGTTCTCTGCCAATTTATATCTTAGTCCTCTTACAATCTTCATTAACGTACCCAATAAATAATTCCCTCAGTGCAGTTCTCTGCTATTTGTTACTAAAAAACTCCCTCCATTACCAACAGCCATAAGTCCTGGTGCATACGTGTCGACTCCTAGGGGCACTTAACATACAAAATAAATGCTCCTTTCCCAAGAAAACAGAAAAATACAGCGCGCAAACGCGCCTTCCGAATGGGCATCGAATACCGCAAAGAAAATAGCGAACATGGCATTCCTTTGAACTTTACGAGTTTTAGAATACAGCTCATTTTTGCCGTGTATAAATGCTAATGTTGGGTGAAATACGCGTTGATGAGAATAGCAAAATGGCGACGTACATTATGCCTGCATTTTGAATTGTTTTAGCCTTTAATGTCTATAAAACTTCAACTTGTGGTCCTTTTAAAGAATGCCTTTGTCTGGGATAAAAAACATTTTGCAATTTATTAAAGGCGTAAAACACGAGTCGAACTTATCTAAAACCAATAATAAAAATGTTTGACAATTCACACAGCATCATCTAGCCCCAAGCTAAGCAGAACTTGTGTTATGGGTACTTGATGACTGATATGGTTCAATGGTTCATTTATTGGTAAAAAAAATAGTTTTACACGTCAAATGGTAGGTATATACAGTGTGGGTTTTTAACTGGGACAGTACGGGGGCACCCATAACCAGAGGAGATAGAGGTGCAGTTTCTTTTGAAACATTAGCTCCTTTTTGGAGAAAAATATTTTGGCAATAAATTTTTTTTGGTCAAGGGTGAGTAGCGCCTTAAAATGAATCAAGTTGGTAATTTTTTTTATGCCAATCGACTCAGTCCTTTGTAAAGATCATTTTATTGTAGCGATTGAAAAAATCTGAGCAGCGGAAGTTAGTCAAATGTAATAAAATGTTTTCACATACGATTTCATAGTAGTTTGGTACCAAACGGTAGGTACTAAAACTATCACAATAGATCTTCGATATGGCCCCCATGTTGCTGTATGCAGGTACGGGCAAAGGACTGAGTCGATTTGCATCAAAAAAAAATTTTACCACCTTGATTCACTTTAAGGCGCTACTCACGCTTGACCAAAAAAATTTTAATTCCATAATATTATTCTCCAAAAAGGAGCTAATATTTCAAAAGAAACTGCAGCTGTATCTCCTCTGGTTATGGGTGCCCCCGTACTGTCCCAGTTAAAAAAAATACTCTGTATAAAACATTACGTACATAGATAAACATTTTCACCCAGAACACCATTACACCCATTATTTCTTTATAACCACTTAATATGCATGTACCAATCCTATAAGTGTCTTGATTTAACTGTTTATTGTTCTTATTAATAAAAGTATTTCTATTTTATTCTCTCCTCGCTTTTTTGTCCGCGCACTTTTGTTCCTCCGTTTTGTGATGATGTCTTACAGAAAGTTGTTTTTAATTTTCTCAAAGTCGAATATCCTGTTCCTGATACGGCGCCTTTTCGTAAACAAAAGCTTCAAGGCTGTTTTCTTACGCAAAAACCTTCCATCTTAAATAAAACTTGGTGTTGACGAATCGGGAGGCATTTAAGCTCACAGATGGCGGCGGCAAAAACCCCGCGGGGAAAGGAAAATTGAAACTGCTCTAAATAAGACAATGTTAGTATTTGTTAAGGAAATGTCGTTGTACTTTCTGGCTCTTTGTAAATAGTTTTAGTGCTTCAGACTCGAAATCACAATACTTGAGAGGTAACATTCAGACTACGAAGGTAGGGTAAACTATTAGGCTCACATATGCAAAAGGTTATTTGGCCGTATTACAACCACAAGCCTATTCAGAGCCGCGCAAAAAGCATCTGCCTTTTTGCAGCGACATCTAGCATTGTCTTCAACAAGAACACAAATTTGTAAAAGCTATTCACGGGAAAAGGATGCCCTTTTAAGGTTTAGCGAGAGAAAATACATCCGAGCACTCTCGACCGAAGTGTCTTTGGGCCCCGGCTCTGAGAGACGTTCAACGAATCGCAGCAATAATCGTGAAGAATCTTTTTAGAGTCTCGCTCCTCTGCCGTATTGATCAGGGTCGAAATCGTTTCTCAGAGTCGAGGCCCAACCGTGCTGGTCTGGTCACAGGCTTGAAAGCCTTTTATTAAAACAATATTTTTGTAGTCACGTAAAAGGAGGTAAAATTCTGGTCACGTGTAAGTGAGTAAATTATATTAATCCAGTGTTTTATGTACGTGAGGGTAAACCGATACCAATACATGAAAAAAAAATCATTGATATTATTTTCAAGCAGGATATTGTTGACTTCCTAACAAAATTTAATAAAACGATTTGAATTCCAGCCGATATCAACCAACAACACATTTTTCTTCTCGAAAGTTTATGTCATCACTATTAAGACCGGTTTCGGTTAGGTCAAGGTAAATCGTGCGCATTGTGTTTGTTTTTCATTTTCTGTCCACAAAGTTTATTTGTTAAATCTTTTTGGGAAGAGCTACTATAGAGCAAAAAATTGGTACTTACTACTTATTCCATTATAAGCTTAAACCCCCTAAACTACGAGAGTCAAATAAAATGGCACACAATAGATGCTCATAAATACAAGAATATCAAATGATAAGCCATAGAAATCCACCAAACATATCCTTCCAAGTGTATCCTTTCACACACAAATTGTCAGACCCCTCCTGTTCGTATGTCGACCCATGTCATTGCGGTCTCACATACTATAAGTGCATGAAAATGAGCGTACAGGGTAGAAATATTGTATACCTACTCTGACCCTCATTGATTACTACAGAGCTTGTAAGGGACAGCAGTCGCAGGTGAAAAGGTTTTGTTGTCAATGCTATCTCTTTCTTCCCATTTATCCCTGTAGTGGGGTCAGCTTCCTTGATTAATGTAACTTAATCTTCTCCATTTCGCTGTGTTTTCCACGTCTTTCGAAGCTTGGCACTCTCATACATCCTATTTTCAATGCTAATGGTAGCACATAAGTTGCCGATGACAAATTGCAAATGTGTTAATTCCATGTGAATCCTATAAGCCTATTACAGTGATCCTAGGCTGTCAACCGATACAAAGCTTAGAAAAAACCAAGTACTCTTTTCTATTATACTGAAATGAGACCAAAAGCGACATTTAAGTGTTAATTTACTCAGCTTACTTAACATCGGACTAGACTAAACTAAGTATAATCGCTCCGGCGTTTCATCTGGCGATTCATCCACTTCCCCAGAGAAGTCATCATGAGTGCGGCCTAAATTTTCCCCTATCTGTATTTCATGCAACCACTATCCATCCAGACTCCATCCAGTATGCTTTGGCCCAATTCCATTAGTGAACTAGTATACAGAACGTTTTTAATAAGTAACAGATTTTTTTGGTATTTGTAGAAAAACTTTTTCATAAATAATGAATGAATTGATGTCGTTTTTCGACACGCTTGTGCGTCGGTAATTGGGGTCATGAGGCGCCTAATGGTAGGTAAGTGGCTACCATTGGCCAAAGCGTCAGATCCCCCATAAGTTGAACCGATGTCCTGGTGAAGGTCACGGGAAGCCACTGGATACAGTCAAGCATTGGACGTCTTTAAGCTGAGACGATGATGATAGCAATGTTTCTAACAGAATTAAGTCATTTATCTATACTTCTATACTAATATTATAAAGAGGAAAGGTTTAATTTTTTGTTTGTTTGTTTGTTTGTATGAATTGAATAGGCTCCGAAACTACTGGACCGATTTGAAAAATTCTTTCACCGTTAGGAAGCTTACTTTTCAGGGAGTGACATAGGCTATATTTTATCCCGGAATTCCCACGGGAACGGGAACTACGCGGGTGAAACCGCGAGGCGATCGTCTAGTCCAATCATATGTCTCATTTCTTTCATTTGCCCGACGATAACAAATGAATGGGCTGGTTCGGGTACGCACTTTATTGGATTGAGCACACCTGCGACATATTGCTGGATTTCTCAATAACAACGGGGCTTGGATGACTTATTTTGTTCATTTGACCGATTAGGCGGATTTGTGGAGTTGTAGGCTGGTGATTTCTGGTTTGATTGAGAAATCAGAGCCTATGGAAAAGAATGCAATTTGATCTAGTTTTTTTTTCTAACATTTGGTGACAAGCTTCTGTCGCGGCTTCGCACGCGTTTCTTGGGATAAAAGCCTATACTTTATCCAGGTCTAGAACTAAATCAAAATTTCAGGCCGATCCGTTCAGCAGATTCGTCGTGAAGAGATAACTAACATCTTAACATCCATGTGTCTAAACTTTCGCTTAATTAATAATATACAGGCTCTGCTTAGCTTGGGCACGGTAATATTATCCAACAGTATTTGGACTCGGCCGTATCTTTGAAATAAATGCCTACAGCCGCGCGGTAGGTAAACATGCGATAGGGCTGCCCGCCTCCACCATTTTAATTACATTTGCCTACTTTGTGTTTCCATTTAGTTTTGTGATTGTAAATATAGGAAGGTACTTTTTTTATATAAACAAATAAAATACTTTGTGAATTGAATGGGAAGTGTTCAATAAAAATGCGTGTTGTTTTTTGATTGGTAGATTTAATTAAAAAACCTGTTTATGTTTGAATAACAAATCGGTCTTATAAATTTGCGACCGAAAAATATTTGCGCCTCGACTGAGACGTACCTACAAAATGCTTTATTATTAAATTTTAGGAGATTTTTTTGGAGAAAAAGGAATATCTTTTACTTGGTTATAGATACCTGCAGCTACTTTATTAAATATGTACCTGAACTTATTTTTAGAGAAAAAATCGCGAGGTTATTGTTAAAAAAACATCACACCATCCGTTCGTCACTGCGGCACAGCCGCGACTGTCTGCATGCTGAGCGCATGCCGAGATCGAGGCGCGTAGGTATAGCTCGCGTTTCGCCCGTTTGTATGAAGTCGGATTACTTATAGGATAATATTACCTTGGCTTGGGGCTAGATGATGCTGTGTGGATTGTCTAGTTATTTATATATTTATTTACACTATGATCATTGATCAGTAATTTTGTCATCACACTAATGTGTGATTTCTCGTTCTCTATCTAGCCTCATACGAAGCAAAGCATGATACATTGGTACATTACAGTACTTCGAAGAAAATCATTTTTCGAGAAAATTCACCTTCAAAATCAGTCGAGTAAATTCAAATTGTAAACTCAAATACGTGCGATTTTTTATATGGTTATTTTTTTTTAATAATGTTCCGCATACGGAAAAGGCATATAACATATGGCGGATTCGGAGTAAAAAAACTTTTTATTTTTTGACCTATTATGAAAATAACCAAAGCTACCGGCTGATATTTCAAAAAACGAAAAAAAAACAACACGTTAGAAATTAATTTCCATGGACCTTCTTCTCCCGCTAAACGCGTGAAAAATGAAATTCCATAGAGTTTTCCGTCTCGCATTTTAGTACCTACGCCTGCAATAACGAACTTTCTACCTTATGTTTCGAATAAGCAACTTTCTGAGCAGGTGTAGTATAAATCAAATTACAGATATAGGATTAGTAGATGTAGACTTTACTACGCGTAGCTCAGTGATCTAAAGTGGATCGACTCAGTCTCAACACTTTTCCAGACATCTCAGTTCTAAGCTGTCTCAAAAGACAGTTAAGTCACTATATAACTAAAATTAGGGATATAATATCTGATCTCAGAAAAGTAAGCTCTGATGTGCACGTTTTATGCGAATGCTTGAAGAATTTTAATATAACCTCAAAAAGACCATTTCAAGCTCCATCCACAAATAAAAGTAAAGAGTTCCGCCTCCCTTGCATTATTATACAAATAACAAACATGGTTATTCAAAAGTAAACATGAAATGGCTGACAGGATGTTGTGGCCACTTCCGGTCCGACTCGGGAAACGCGGAAATGACGGGACGTTTCACATTGGTGCTCTTATGAGCAGAGTTAAAGTCCATAGTATTAAGCTTTTTAGACTTGAAGTACCTAAGTGGAGTCAATTCAGTTGCGTCAAAATTATTTTGACAGCAATAAAAATGATGGCATCCTTTTAATAACCCCCGACGCAAAAGGAGAGGGGTGATATAAGTTTGACGTGTCTGTCTGTGTATCTGTCTGTGGTATCGTAGCTCCCAAACGGATGAACCGATTTTCGTTTAATTTTTTTGTGTTACAGATAATTTTATCCCGAGTGTTCTTAGCCATGTGTCATGAAAATCTGTCAGGGGCTTTTTAAAATTTTAAATTTTGTTCTTGTTATTTCGATCCTTATGTGTTGTGTGGAGTGTAAGTTTTGGCGACATATGAATTGCCAGCATTTGTCTCAATTTAGGTATCGCCAAAACTAAACTAACCTATTTGACAGGACTAATAATGTTGCCAACCCTTTTATAACGATCAAAGTAAAAGTATCGCATAATTTTTAGTGCGTTGGCGGTACGACCTCAACGCCTCTCTCAATGATTGGTGGGAAATAGCACAAGATCGCACGGAGTGGAAAGATTTGGAGTAGGCTTTTGCACACCATATTTGGGATAGAAAAGATTGAGGAAAAATTTATTTGCTGTCAAATTACTTTAGAATAAGAAAATGCTATAAATAAAGATATTTATAGCATTTCCAAAAATTGCACTAAGCCAGTTTCTTAAATTACCCAACACTATGCTACTACTTATCTACTAGCAATAATTAGAAAACTTAAATGTGTTATAACAACGTTCAGTTTTTTCGACATTAGAATTGAGACGACTTCAGTCAAATAGTCTTCACCGCTATGGTTCTTGGAACAAGCTGCGAACAGGTCAAAGGTCTGCTTATTCAATAGAATATTGTTTATTCAATAGAATTTAATATTGTATTAAATAATGGCTTTTTACGTTGACGTGAAAGTTATCGGACCCTATTTTCTTGTTTTCATTCTCCATCATAAAATTAAAATCAAAGTGGTTCGGATCAGTTTCAGCTATTTGATTGCAAACACATTTTAATTATCTTATTTTATGATACGGCAGACGATTCTCAACTTTATGGTAGGTAATTAAATAGCTACTAGTGTTCTTTTTGAAGAAATTATGACGCTTACATTATAGTTTGACCTTTTTGTCAAAAACTCTTATAATGTATACATACGTCATAATTCATCTTTCAGAGAACACCCTAAGTAAATATTAAATGCGAATTGTGTGTAAATATTGCATCGTTCCGGAACGGTGCAATATCTACATAATATCGGTATTAAGATTCCAGCTAGTTGACACTCTAATTTCATAAAATCAAGTTGAAGCCAGATTGATAGTACCTACCTTATAATCTTGTTACGTCCTTTGTATGCCACTGAAGTCATTGGCATAGCTCAAAAAATTTGCAAGCTGAATGGCAGTAGCCCGGCCATATCTCGCAAAATTGCTCTTGAGTGGAGACCGCGACTCGGCAAACATTGTGTAAGACGTCCAGCCAGGTGGCATGACGACCTGCGAAAGACTGCAGACCGATGCTCGATGCGGCAAGCTGAAGACAGGGCGCTGAGGTGCTCATTAGGGGAGGCCTATAGACCTGGACTATGCTGGACTGTGCTGGCCTATGCTTGGACACATACGAGTATGTCTAGAAGTAGGCTGAAAGGTTACTACCTCGTTGGTCTAGCGGTCAGCTTGTTCAACCGCTGATTATGAGGTCCTGGGTTCAAATCCCGGATCGGAAAAAGCAAGAAAAATTCACAGTAGCAGCCCTGGGTCAAGAAGTTGGCGGTATTACACCCCCGTGCCTCGGAAAGCACGTTAAGCTGTTGGTCCTACGCTTGACCTCTCCCCAGTCGTGTCGGTCTGCCATCCCATCGGATTATGAGAGTGAGGGAATAGAGAGTGCACCTGTGCTTGCGCACACACTTGCGCACTACAATAATGTCCTGCGCATCTGGCTAGTCTCCGATGAAACTGGTCGCCGCGTTCGGAATTTGGCTAGGAGGACATTATTATTTTCATTAGGATTGATGATGATGATAATGATCCAATTTAACGTCACCTCAACAGTTTCTCTAATATCCGCCGTTACCACGCGTTTCAATAACCTACAAACGTGGAACTTAGAACTAATCATAACTTCTTGTTCCAGAGTTTGATGGCGATCATAAAGTTCGGTTACGCCCTCGTGGTGGTAACCCTGCTGCTGATGATATGGGCGTCTCTGTCAGGAGCTTTGGAAGTAAGTTGCTAGCTGCCTTTATTATTTTGGTTTTATACAAGGTGTCCCAAATCCGTGGGGCATGCAGGGCAAATACCAGAAATAGTGAAATTAGGAAGTTTTGCTGAAAGGAAACATTCTTTTAATTTTTTAAATAAGTAAAACTGCTTTCACCGATTTTCGAAAAAAATATCCTTCCTTGTACAGGTTCAAGTAAACCCACTAAAATTCAAAAAATAACACTGTGTTTTTATGACAGTCGGTAGAGTCAATCATATGAATCTCCATTTAACTGGTAGGGGAATTATTCCTTTTAATACTTTCCAAATTCCTTTATTAAATACCATTATTTTACTTGCCCTCCATGTCCCACGGATTTGGGACACCCTGCATAGTATTATTTTCAGGCTATGGTCACACTGTAAGCGTTTAGCAGTTAGTAGTTTAGCATGTAGGGGTCCCTAGCCCCTTTGACTGGCCGCACTAGAAGCTGTCAAAATTTTAAAAATTGTTCCGGCTACCAGTGCCGGCCACCACGACTTTAATATTCCCAGTTGTAACCACATATGCCACCAGTGGTGGAGACTGGGATATTTTTTTACGGCTACAGACGGTGACTAACCGACCAAAAAATAACAAAATTTATAGTTGTGTCTAATCTTAATTA
This sequence comes from Eupithecia subfuscata, assembly GCA_963564075.1. Classification (NCBI taxonomy): domain Eukaryota; kingdom Metazoa; phylum Arthropoda; class Insecta; order Lepidoptera; family Geometridae; genus Eupithecia; species Eupithecia subfuscata. The sequence goes on from OY751105.1 coordinate 5,786,058, forward strand.
ATTTTATACCTATCTTTTTCTGTTTTCTTTTCTTTTTTCTCTCATTGTTTCCTGTGTTGTATGTAACCTCTCTATCTACTCTTGTCTGTTTGTGTACTCATTGTACCTATATTTTTACCATATTTGTGCCATCACACGAGGCCCTGTCTGAAAATCAGCGCCACCACTCGCTGTGGCTTGTAGCGGCATAATGCTGAGACAGGGACCTTTTTGGCCCCGTATGTAATTTTTATTCCTTTTATTATTTGTGTGTGTGTATGTTTGGGCCAAATAAATGGATTTTCTTTCTTTCTTTTTTCTCGATGGCCAGTGGTGCTGAAAATGGCGCTGGCTACTAGGAATAGATGAATTGTTCACACGCTAGGTCTCTGTCGAGGGAAAAAAAGCGACTTGACGCTTGCAATGCGGCCGTGGCCTTATGGCGTGGCCCTATAGAAAAACCAGAAAAGAAAACAGACTACTTCTAGGGTCTTATGAATAACAACCCTTACAAAACGCGATAAACTATTCGGGGTTCGTTGTGCTAAGCGATATAAATAAACATGAACATGTCCTTCCGTGATGTCAGTCAATCGTTCTCTCACAGGACTTCGCTGTTCTATGTTACGATTGCAAAACGATTCTATATGCGTATAGAGAGAAGGTTCTAATCAACTTTTCTTTTCTCAATGCTTGTATCAATAGGTACATGCTATAGAATTTGCCGGGCTATACAGTTTATAGAGGTCACCAGCCTAGTTATCGTAGGTTTGGGTGACATTTCATTTGGCAGCCGTTCCAAATAGCGGAAGAGACTTTTGCCTTTCGTATTTTCTTTATCAGATTTCATTGAGCATTTCTATATTACATCGGCTTCCGAGTTCCGCAAGTAAAGGTGCCTTACTATGATTTCAAGAGATAAAGCGACATCGAAATTGCTTTCTACCAGAGAACGTCTACAGAGGTGAGTCTTAACGTAAAATACACCCATAAATGATCGTTTGAGTTCAGCTCGCACCTTCCAATAAACAATATCATTTGCGATAAAGCAAAGCACGCATGTTTCAAAAAAGTATTCGACCCGAACGTTTCGAGGTTTATAACTTCTAGCTCTGCCCGCGTCTTCGCTTCACCTACTAGCTAGATAAAACGAACCCTAACATCATATCTGTAACATTATAATATTCGTAAAAATAGACCAGTTGTTTCGGAGATGACTCTTTACAAACAAACTTACTTAAAATAATCGTCAAACTTCTTGTTCTATGGCGAACCACGTTATAGAGATGCGCAGAACGCAATCCTTAGGCCAAATTGGTGGGCGGTTACCTTCTGGACAGTCGCGTCGATTATTCACCTCGAGATTTTGTTTTAAACAATGAAAGAGCGAGACAAAGCTATACGAAGCTGTATCTATCTCTTTCGCCTGCTGCGTCGTCGGTAGCATATGAATTATATGCATGAGTGTGCCTGCGCAAACTTCCTATTCTCGCTGCCCGTCACCGGACAAGATGTTTAGGAACTATACCAACCTCCTTATCTATTAGAATCTTTACGAGGACTCTTTTGTTTCAGCTCCACGCAGACACGGGCCATGCACCATGTCTGTTCCAAGCTCTATGCACCTGCTCAAAACCCGCCGGAGATCTCGGCATAGTGACCTGCAAGCATGTACCCATCCTGAGGGTACCAGCTCCCATCAACAGCTCAAAGGTGTTCAGCCTAGAACTGAACGCGAATAAGATCGTAGATCTTGAGCCGCAGTTCTTTCAGGCTACTGGTAAGTTAATATCGACCTTCGAAGTAACATTCCAGGGTTCGAAATAGTCTGGAGATCTCAGTGTGTGTTGCAAACGTGTGCATCCTCATGGTGTCTAGATTAATTGGTTATCGGTTTTCTATAAATTTTTACTAATTTTCTTTTGAGGCTTGATACCTGTCCAGTCTTACATTGCAACACTCGAAATGTGTACATACTGTGATTATAATTTCAACTCACCTACATAGTCACTAAGGCCCATATTATAAAAGCTTGCTCAGCTTTGAGTAGATTTTCTATGACAAAAGCGTTTCTCAAGCATAGGTAGATCGATGACTGAGCATAGTTTCATAATACGGGCCTAAGACCTGATTATATGACATATTACGGAAAATATGATCATCCTTGTAGGGTACAAGCAAATAGATATTATGCAATTAGTGAATAAAGGACGAATTAAAGCGAGTGCCATAGTTGAATCAGGAGCAAGTGAAGAATTCTAACGACTGAATCACGAGCGTAGCAAGTTAGAGTTAAAATCCTGAGCGACGCGAGCAGTGATTCGTTGCCCTCGATATAAATCCGTCTTATTCAAAAGTTGTCTAAGTACTATACTTTATATCCTGACTATGAGAAAAAGAACCAATCAAATCTCGAGGAATTATTTGCACAAGGAGTTTGTATGTCGAGTGTTCTTTGCACAAGGAGTTTGTATCGAGTATTTTTTTGCACAAGGAGGTTTTATAGCATTGAGATGGAGGTGGAATAATATTAGTGTGTTCTCAATCCAACCACCATAATAGTGCTTTTTATTCAATGTTTTCAGAGAATAAAATAGCTTTTAGACGGGGAATGATATAAATACATTTTGATTGTAGAACAAAATAATGGTTCATTAAATTCTGCGCTCCGGCTTTACGGCTTCGTTAGTTCTGTGTAGGTATGTAACGTGAGTCCCACTATGTATGTGGGTCACAATTTCATAAAGCTGCCGATCTCAATCGAATTGGGTTGGTTCCGGGCTTGCATGAAACACGTATTGTAAATACGGGAACATTGTACGGGAATATTATAATTGCAATGCAAACTGTATGCTTCGCCCGTGCAAATAAGGTGGCATGTCGTTTCCGTAATAAAGTAATTGAGTCACTATTGAAATAAATGGATAAATTTAAAGTTGACTCAGTGGTCCTTAAAACACACTTTTTCAATTATTTATGAGATTGAAAATGTCATGCTGTCTCGCTTAGATCATATTTGTAAAATATTGACAAAACAATTTTAATATAAATGTAAGTTTACAGATTTACATACAAGTTATATTTAAAGCCTGGTTCTTCTGTAAGTTCTCCCAAAAAGTTTCAGCTAAACCACGAATAGACAACGCTCCACACTCGGTGTAGACAAGCAATTACAACTAACAAGATATTACTTTCCCCGAGAAGAAAATCTACACCTACTTAAGCGGTTAAGTTCCCCAGAGGAAACATCCAAACACTATTAACATTTCACACCTAACATGCTCTAATTAATTCCAGGAATGTACCGTCTCGCTATAAACCATAACCCCCTGGAGAGTATTCACGAGGAGGCGTTCTACGGTCTTGACAACACGCTCTGGGAGTTGGAGCTACGTTTTGACAAGCTCACTTCGGTTCCCAGCCGCTCGCTCCGGTATCTACAGAAGCTAAGGCTGCTGGATTTGGCAGGTGAGTTAAGAATTTATTGTATAGGAAACAAGGTTTATTTCATTGTTCATGGGAGTTGGAGCTACGTTTTGTCAACATCACTTCTGTGCCAAGCTGCTTGTTGTGGTATCTACAGAAGCTAAGGCAGGTAGGATTTGGTAGGTGAGTTTGGTATTTATTGTGTAAAGAACAGGGTTCCTTTTGTTGTTCATGGGAGTTGGAGCTACGTTTTCACAAGCTCTCGGATATTCTATGCCCAGCCGCTCTCTGCGGTATATAGAAAAAGCCGAGGCTGTTGAATTTGGCTGGTTAGAGATTTTATTGTGTAAGGAACAAGGTTCAGATATTATAAGTGAGATTGACTTTTATAAGGACACATGCATTGTTCTCTAGAGAGCGTTCTTGGAGAGACGTTTCACGGCATAGATAACAAACATATTGTTGATTCTTTACTTACTTCGGGCTAAATTTTAAGGAGTCTAGCCTAGCTAGTGTTAAAGCATTCCAAACAAAAATGCACTGTTTTAAACTTGATCCCTAACAAAACCAAACTGGAGCGCAAGTCATTAGTATACCTTCGTTATGACCAGCTTTATGAGCATAGGATAAATTCCAAATAGTTTAAAATGGGTCATTAGTTAGACCAACATGTTGCATTATTGCAGTAGTTTGTTTGCTCAAGCACTTGTGTAAACAGCCGACATTTCCTCTCAAGTCCAAAGGATCCGAGTTCGAAGACAACAATCTATTGTTCGGAAAGTTAGTCACTTTTACTTTGGATATTTCAAGCTTAGTTCCGACAGGCGATTTGTTCGAGCTTTATTAGAGTTTAAAGTAAATCTTTGTGCTTCATTTAATACTGTTGTTTTCAAGGGGTTTATTGCTTATGTTAATACGTTAATCTGTAGGTTGGTTGACGAGTTTCATTTCAAGTAGGTATAGAGAGCGCAAATTTTTATGAGCTTTTGGATGAAGCGAGTGGCTGCTCCGTAGCTTATTTTAAGGTGTCAGAGGACATTGCCAATCGAAAGTACAGTCGAGGCGAGTGTCATTTCATATTTTGTTGCTCATCGTTCATATTTTGTTTATTGTAATGATTATGAAATTTTCTGTGTGGTGTCGGCTTAGAATTGACACCACCGCGACTCTTCCCGTAGGTGTTGCAAGAGGCGACAAAGGGATATGCACCGGGGCGGGTAGCAGCGCCCCCTGCAGAACAATTCTATCACCGAACTGCGATCCCCAACCCGCAAGCCCAGCGTGGGGATATGGGCATTACCCCCCATGAGATAAAAGCCAATAAGGCGCATATCAGGGGGAGACCTGTTTCCAGCAGTGGATCAATAATAGGCTATTGAATTGGGGGGGGGGGGGATGATTATGCACTCAACTGTACTAGGTGCTGTTTCGCATTCGAGGCTATGGCCGAGTTCACAGAGCTCAAAAAGATTTGCGCTCTCAGTACAAAAGCGTAGGAAAACAATACCTACGCGTGAAAAACTATTCGCTTTTGATGACCCACTCCGATGATCGCACGGTATTCTATCTATGCGTTAGTTTGAATGGAATAAAAGGCTTTGTGATTTTAGTACCGGTGCTCATCGCTCGGTCGTTGCTCTTTGGTAGGTTAGATTATTCAATTCGAACACACAGGTCATTCTAACTCTTTATTTCCACAAATACAATAAATATACACTTGGAAAAGGTCAAAATATAAAAATAAACACACGGAAATAAAGTGATATTTTTGATTTCTGTCGCTTCGGTATGTAGACTAAAGTAAAGAAGCGGCGAAGAAACCTTTAGCCTGCTAGTTGTTATTTTTCGAGTTGAAGCAAAACCCGTCCCAAGCTTTTTTATCCTCTAGATAATCTGATATTTTATAGTAAGCCTTTTTGCACAGCAAGGTTTTGACAGCTATTTTAATATTAATTTGGCCGTTTGTGTGTTTTGCCGACTAAATAAACAGAAAAGTTTACCTCATAAGCACACATACACTCGTCCACTGCTGAAAATGCCTCCCAAGGGGGTTTTCCCACCATCACCACTGCTGATCGAAGTGGAGGTGCTAAAAATGCAAAGAAAGAAGCTGCTGCTCTTTCTCTGGTAGGTTTCCTTTAACATCTCTGACGACGCTCACAGCCTGAGTTGAAAGAGTCGATTCTTACGCCAAGGCCCAAATATACCTAATGGAATCTCTTCTGTTTAAGCCCAACACGCCCACTGTATTATCTTCGGGAATTTCTGATTTAAAACAGTAAATCGTTGAGGCTTATCGATTGGTATTCAGATAGACTGGTTCACATGAGCTTTTCCACTGGTGAGGATTTGTGTGAATCCAAAGAATGGCAATCTGCCAAAACGCCATTGGGTCTTAATTTCTCCACTCCGCCTGTTAAAGCACTACTCGGTCATACCCAAATCTACTTAGTTGAATTGGAAGAGAATCAAACCCTAAAATACAATATTGGTAATATTTTGCCATTGTTAGTATTCTCTCATGTTTCTTTATTTTTATTTAACATGAGATTCCATCCGCGGCTTCGCTCTCGTTTTTGAGAGATAATAAATAGCCTACATTTTATTTCATCTATGCAAAACTTCAGCCCGACCCGTTCAATAGTTTTCACGTGAAGATTTAACAAACGTTCAAACACGTAACCATCCAACCAGCCAAACTTTTGCATTTATAATATTATATTAGTGTGATTTCGAACCTTTGGCTTACAGCCAAAAGAACTCTCTTTTATTTTTAAGCCATTATGTGCATATTACTTAATCATCCCCCCATCTGTAAGTCTATAGAATCCAAGGGGTTACCCTTGGGTTCTATAGACTTACAGACCTACTCTACAAAACTCTTGATACATTTCTCTTATCATTTATTTATCTCCTTTCAGGCAACGAAATAACAGACATATCAGGCGACAACTGGCGCGGTCTAGAGAACACACTGCAAACCCTGGTGCTAGCTGATAACTCAATCGCCAGTTTGCCTCTTGACGCCTTCACCGGTCTCCCTATGCTGGAGACGTTGGACCTGCATGGCAACCACCTCTCGGTGATCGATCCGGGCGTCTTTCGTGATGGCATGAGCAGGTTGAACCGGGTATGTGATACTACTTCAGGTGCGTTTTGCTGATGCGGAATGGAGCGGAATCGACCAATCACATTGGTAAAAATACACGTCACGTCATCTCACTGCTTCCTGATTCGGTTACGGTTTTGCTGAATGAAAAGTCATGTCAATCGATCCGTTATCGTAGTCCGGTGGACGAACACTATATTTAGAACGAAAGAAATTTATATGATGAATGCGATTTCAAAAAAAAATTGAGGGTATTAAGTAGTTTTTTGTGTCTTATGTACTTTTTCTAAATAATATTCTATAATAATACTTTTAAATCCATCATGGTTATTAACACTAAACTCAATAAGTGGAAAGCTCAAAACTCAAATCATGGTAAATATCCCGTTGTAAATGACTTTAATATACTTTATTACTTGTTTCAGCTTCTACTAGGTGATAATCAACTGACATACATTCCGTACGAAGAGATATCACCACTTCGTCAACTGAGGTTCTTAGATTTGTCCAACAATCTTATCAAGCAAGTGCCTCCGAATCACGAACTGAATGGCATCAGGCTGTCTTTGGACTCTTTGAAGTAAGTGTATAGTTTACATCACTACTAAAAATGCTGAATGAATGAAAAATATACTGTAAGGTACATCCACGATAATTCATTTTTGAAGATATTTTAATATCATACAAAGTAAATTGATATTGACATAATATGTATGAAACAGTTGAGCTTTCTGCAGAATGTTGAATACAAGCTCAACTGATTCAAATCAATACCAACCGGAAGCGTCCCCAAGACGCTGCTTTCTTGAAATATAATATCTTCTCTGCTTCCTTAATAAGTTAAACGCTAAATAAAATCATTAAAATACAGATAGGTTCTGCAAGAATTTCTGTTCTTATCTCCTGATTTAAATGTTTTGGTTCGGTATCTATACCTTCGTTTCTTTTTCAGGCTTGATAGCAACAGAATAACTGTGTTATTCCCCGGTGCATTCAAATACTTTAATATTTTGAACTCTACTACTTTGGATGGCAATCCTATTTACTCTGTGAGGGTAAGTTTCACAACGTGAACGTGACAACATTTTAGAGTCGTAGAGACTTCGTACTATCAAACAGCTTTGAGATACAAGTATATCTTGATTTATTTCTAGTCTTTATGAGCAGGTACCATGTAGGTACAGTGCAATTTTAATTACGTTCTTGGCGCAGTGGAGATTGCTTGAGATTCATAAGGTTGCGGGTAGAATTCCCGCCGCGGCACAAAGGGTTTTTGGCACTGGCATACAGCGATTATTAACCGATATTTTTATCACCTTACTTGTGTAACGTGTTTTTTTCTGACCTTACAGGAAGACGCCTTCAGAAACGCCAAAATCAAGACCCTTTCCCTCCGAGACTGCGAGATATCGGAGCTGTCCCCGGCTTCGTTCGCGGGCCTCGAGAACAGTTTGCAGAGTCTCGATCTCGCTGAGAACAACCTCACTACCATCTCCAAGTTTATGCTGAACAAGCTGGACTCGCTACGGTTTCTCAACCTCAAGGAGAATAAGGTAGGATTCAGTATAATAACTGCTGATGATTGATGGATGAATAAATTTCATCCATCAATCATCGTTACCTCCTAATACAGGTATTTTTATATTTAAAAGAAGGTCTCGAACACTGAGCAATGTATAAAGTAATTTAAGAGAACGATAATAAACATTTTGTATTTTTTTTTTATAAATAAATATATAATGCTGGACAATTCACACAGCATTATCTAGCCCCAAGCTAAGCAGAGCTTGTGTTATGAGTACTAGATAACTGATATACTTAATACAATACACTACATAGATAGTTATTTTTTATTATACATAGAAAACATCCAGAACGCCCTGGACAAATGTCTGCAAATCATCGTACAAACATCTGAATGGCTTTCCATTCATTAAATAGCAGCAGTGCGATGCAAAACGCTCTTTAGTTAGTATAGATAGATAGATGGTTTATTTGGTTCACAAATGGACAGCACAAAATACAATCAAACATAGACAAGCGGGGTATATAAAAAACTAGAATTAAAACTAATGAGTAGTATAATGTCGCATTTATGGACATGCCCATAAAAAACTGCGGTTTCTGAATCTCAAGGAAAATAAGGTAGATAGCAAGATCACAACCATGTCAGAGTTGTTGAGTTATGCTGAACAAGCTGGATCCACTGCGGTTTTCTAACCTCAAGGAGGATAAGGTAAGATAAATTAATTCTGCCTAGATCGAGAATAAAAGCAGCAGCAGTGGTATCGGACCTCTTTATAACCTGCGTAACTGTGGTTGCCTGGAAGAGATCGCTTCTAAGCGATAAGGCCGCCCATTGTACTTGTATCTTATGTAAGGTTTCGTGTTTTGTATTTTTGTTGGTGTACAATAAAGTATTTTTGTATTGTATTGTATTGTAACTGTGAATGGGATTGAAAATGACATCTCTCATGCTGTTCTGCTCAGTTCGAATCACATCTGAGCGAGACAGCATGAGAGTTAACGTCATTCTCAATACCATTATTTGTAAACGCAGGTTCCAGGTGTAGAACCCTCTTTTTATGCAGTACTCTTTTTATGTAGAAACCGTAATATAGATGATGGATATGGTATGATAGCCTTTTTTATTGATAATGGTCGAGCGTATAGCCCATCATCTCACATTATGTAAGTGAATAAGGAGCACGCTTTTCCAAATGGAAAGCATTGTTAGCCTGGCAAACAATACCTACTCGTATTACGTTTATTTCGTGACGTATAAATTTTAGAAGTTAATTTTATCGTATCGTCATGGATCGTAGAGAGTCATATAGAAGTTATGATATCTTTGGATATTTTAACGCATTTCGACAGTTTAACACTTTTCACACTTCTTTTCAATTTTCGTATCGCGATCAAGACCTATATTCTCTTCCTAAACTTACGGATAAGTAGACCAAAAGCTTTCAATTGGTGTGACTTCTGTACCCTCGTATATCATTGTCTTTTGTTTCAGGTGGACCTCAACCTTCTTACGACGCACATGCCATCCGAGTACATAGTGACATCGGTCAACAACTTCCAGTACAAGTTGTTTTACCTCGACGTTAGCGGCGCCAACTCTATTGAAATGAGCTTGCAGGAGTTTAGAAGGTTTGTATTGTGCCATTTAACGTGGCAAGGGGTCTTCAACTTGAGGCATAGGGTAAAGTCTGTATTTAAGAAATAGTTTTGCGATTTTCAGAAGGTTTTTCCACGTATCTCTCATGTGGTGTCTATATGGACTTTACCCTACTGTTGGCTAAGCACGGGGATTGGTTTCTAGGGTAGGGTAGAATAGACAAAATTGGCTTTGCAACGTCATACATTGCGTAAATTATTGAAGTTGAAGGAATGAATTTCAAATATTTTACGCATTCGATGACGATGTGACGTAATTTTTGTCTATTTACCATAGACAACAATCTCTGTGCTTGGCCTACAAATGTAATAGACCCATGTCTCTTTGATATCAGCGGCTACCCATACGTGTGAGTTGAGTTTCTAGAATAGTATTAAATACTATTAAGAAATTTTCTTCTTCTTAGTTGTTCACTCTTGGCAGCGGTCGTGGTTATGATGGGGGCCCTGATGAACGGTTGCTCGTGCAAGGCTCTGCCATCGTTCCTATTCCCCTATTGGTTGCTTTGTGGAAGCAGTCGGTCCCGGTGGATTGTGTTAGGGGGGTGGGGGGTGGGAGGGGGACCTTCTGCCTTGTACGGCGAGATGCTCCATCGAGTTCTCATTCCGTGCCACGTGCTCAAAGAACTTTAGTAAAATAGCATGACTTGAGTTTAAATCTCTATAAATTTAAATTCAAGTCTTGATTGACTAAGTTATAGATGGCCTTTGTAAAATCATTCATCCGTTTCTATTTCAGAATGCGGTCTCTTCGCTACCTAGCAGTCTCAAAACTGATCCGGCAAAGTATAAGAGCGGAAGATTTCCTCGAATTCGGAGTAGAACTAGAGGATCTAAAGATTTTCGGCTCTACTATCAACAGGATAGAGTCCGGTGCGTTCCAGCACGTTCGAACTATCAAGACTTTGGATCTGTCTGAGAATAATATCGAGTTTATTGATCCTTTTGCCTTTGCTGAAGTAAGTTATACACCTACGAAATTTATATACACTAGTTGTTCAACGTGATTACAAAATCGCGTCTGCCAAAATTTATTCGACAATTCTTACAGCCGCCGTATTGAATCTTATGATGCATGTCAAATTCGAAATAAAACACACATTAGCACCTAAAAGCGTAAGCTTTTTAATCGAAGTGTTCTATCGGGATATTTACTATGACTAATGGTCAATTTAGTCTTTTGTTTTTCTAAAATCTGCAAAGTTATTTGAGGTACAAGAAACAAAGCAAATCACAATATCCCTTCCCACACATTACTTTATGTTCCATAGAACTTAAAACTTACATATTCTATTTTATTTTTCAGCTACACAGTCTAACTACCCTTAAGATGGCGAACGGCCTCGCCGACACAGTGATGATCGTTCCCTTCGAGCCGCTCAAAGCTCTGATAGAACTGCAGTACTTGGATCTCAGCAACAATCGACTGAAGAATGTACCGGACACGTCTTTCCACTTCCTGTATAAACTGAAGACTTTGAATCTACAGGATAATTATATTGACCATTTCTCGAAGGGGACTCTGCAGGTGAATATTAACTAATTTATCTGGATAATAAGATAATACATAAGAGCGTCATTAGATTGTTTTTATATTAGATAACCTGAAAGAGTTTGGGAGATCTATACCCAGTATTGAGATATTAAAATTGGATATAAAAACTGGTTTATCAAACTTTCGATTGGAGAGTCGGTCGATTGGTTAATTCGGGTTCTATAAGAGCTCTTGTTCTTTGATGATTTAAGTCTGTAGGTGCTAAGTGCAACATGAAATTTCCGACACAATGTAATTTGTTTGAGAAAATAAATTAAATTAAATTAAAATGTAATACATAACTCGCACAAAAACCTCGGCTCTCCATGAACTTATTTCATTAGCATCGTTTTTCAGAATCACTAATAAAAAAATATTGACTTTCTCTAATCAATCTCATAGAATAGAGGCAGACATTCTGCTTAGTCGTAGAAGCATGTCTCCTCTTTCTATGACACAGCAAGGAAAAGAACAGAGGCATTTTATATCTGTTTAGGTATTACATCGGCGATTATTCGCTTTGCCAACTTTCAACCCTAAAAATCCTCATCGACATTCAATCTTCGTATTTCCGATTTCAGGGCGACATCCACGGCCAACTACAAAGCGTCTGGCTCTCCCAAAACCACATGCACCAAATAGTTCAACACACATTCGTAGATCTAAAGGAATTGCAAGAGATACTGATCGAAGACAATCTGATTGAAAGCATACACCGTCGGGCGTTCACTAGCTTGGACAACTTGAATGTGATCCGGTTGAAAGGGAATCGGATAGTGGAGATCAGTGAGGAGGCTTTCCAGAATATTCCGGCTTTGAAAGAGTAAGTACCGACTTCCTCATTCGCACACAAACGTCCACTGGTGAACATGACTTCTTAAAAAGCTTTTGCCATAATCACCACACTTGGTAGGCGGATTGGCGATTGAAAAGGAATCGGATAGTGGAGATCAGTGAGGAAGCTATCCAGAATATTCCGGCTTTGAAAGAGTAAGTACAGACTTCCTCATTTGCACACAAACGTCCACTGGTGAACATGACTTCTTAAAAAGCTTTTGCCATAATCACCACACTTGGTAGGCGGATTGGCGATTGAAAAGGAATCGGATAGTGGAGATCAGTGAGGAAGCTATCCAGAATATTCCGGCTTTGAAAGAGTAAGTACAGACTTCCTCATTTGCACACAAACGTCCACTGGTGAACATGACTTCTTAAAAAGCTTTTGCCATAATCACCACACTTGGTAGGCGGATTGGCGATTGAAAGGGAATCGGATAGTGGAGATCAGTGAGGAAGCTTTCCAGAATATTCCGGCTTTGAAAGAGTAAGTACACACTTCCTCATTTGCACACAAACGTCCACTGGTTAACATGACGTCTTAAAAGCTTTTGCCATAATCACCACACTTGGTAGGCGGATTGGCGATTGAAAAGGAATCGGATAGTGGAGATCAGTGAGGAAGCTATCCAGAATATTCCGGCTTTGAAAGAGTAAGTACATACTTCCTCATTCGCACACAAACGTCCACTGGTGAACATGACGTCTTAAAAAGCTTTTGCCATAATCACCACACTTGGCAGCCGGATTGGTGATCGCAGTAATGTTAATATCACAGCCTACCTATGTATATCCATACAGTCGTTCGATGAAGGCGTTGAAGGCGTTTTGACAGGGCAATCGTGATGGGGCCAAGGGACGGGTCGGGGGGGGGGGGGGGGGGGGGGAGGACGCTCCCGAGTTACTATGGCGGTGATGTATACAACTCAGGAGCGCACCTTTAGTGAAGTACGTGCGTCACCCAAATGTATTTACATAAAAGCAATAACTAGCCCTAAGTTCTCATTTTAAGTGATTTTTTGCAGTTCTTATGAGAATAAAGTTTCTTAACATAAAAAGTTGACCAACGAAGCACAAGACATAGGAAAGTCAAAGCGAAGGGAGGCCTATACCCAGCAGTGGACGATTCTGGGCTGTAATGACGATAATGATGATGACATGGCAAGAATGATTTGGAATCAGACTTTTCATTCCAATCTTTGGAATTTTATAATAGTTTTTCTAAAAGACTAGTTGATAAGAAATCAACCTCATTTGAATACAATTTATGCTAATACTAGCTTCTGCCCGCGGCTTTGCACGCGTTGTTTCTATGGAAACGTTTAGAGGTTATTTCTATCCCATGGGAACTGATTTATGGGATAAAAAGTCGCCTATGTTTGATTCCAGGGTTAGACTTACCTGTATGCAAAATTTGAGCCTGATCCGTTCAGTAGTATTGGCGTGAAGAGGTAACAAACATCCATCCATCCATCCAAACTTTCGCATTTATATTATTAGTGTGATTATTCGCTATCCAAAAGATTTCTTAGAAAATTACCTTCAATTTTAAAATCTTATGTTTATTCCAGACTGGACATTTCCTTCAACCAACTAGAAACCTTCAAGTTCTCTATATTCGACCAAGTGGGATCCGCGACCGCGTTGAAAGTGAATGCGTCCTACAACCGAATCTTCTCTCTTACGGACTCCAATGCACCAAGTTTCTTCTCTTCTAACTTCTATCCACCGCCTAAGGCTCAGAGTAAGAGTTTATGATGTCTATACTTGCCTGAATGTTTTTTTTTATCTCAGAGTTTTATTTGGAGGTTAATTTTTGTAGGCATGCTTTAATTGCGAAAATATATGGGAGGGAATTAGGGTAAGGAAAGATAAATTCATAGTGTAATCATGGAGAAATTCTAAATAAGGCGTGTTCGCCACGGCTATGCCGCATGGAGGGAAAGTATCTTAAATATTGTAGATAGAAAAATTTACTGCAATAAGACTTCATTTTGATTTTTAAAATAATTTAACCTGCATTCAAAGATTTTTGAATAATCGCTCGTCGTAATTTTACGATACCGATCAAAAGGCTCAGACGTAAGGATTATTAGTTTCAAAATAACATACTAGAAGCATCTTAAATAACAAGAAGAACATACTATTTTACATTTATTTAAAATAATTACGTTTTGCTTACAATAATTTCATTCAGATTTTCAGGTTCAGACAGTTCTCAATTCAAATCTCAAAACTGCATTCAAGGATTTTTGAATAATCAGGTGATTATTCAAAAATCCTTGAATGCAGTTTAAATTTATTTTTAAAATTAAAATGAAGTGTGCTCTCAGTAAAATTCTCTATCCTAATAAAGCCGAAAGTTTGTGAAATATGATTTTTTTTTACCTAGGATCTCCAAAACTACTGAACAGATCAAGATGAAATTTGGCGTATGTTTAGAGCAAAACCTAACTTCGATAATAGGCTACTTATTATACCGGAAATACGCGAGCGAAGCCGCGGGCAGGAACTAGTCTACAATATAAGATATTTTCGCCCCATGTGGCATTGCCGTGGGACGCCCCGTGTACTGCATGTGTTCATGACGGTAGATCCACAGAAGTGCACCGGGTGCATCCACAGGGAAGTTAATTCTTAAAGTCCAACGATAACTTTCGCTTCACAAAAGAAACTTCGGTGTGGATACATTTCAAATTATTTTAGCACTATTACCACATACCACATACCCATATTTTTAGGAATCGTCCATACGCTTTTTCGCATCTGGATCGTAGAATCAGGCCGATTAGCGATTGCAGAACAACGCAATTCAATTACAGTAGACCACCGATTATCCGAACGCCGATTAACCGAATCGCCAATTATCCGAATCGGTCAAATACAAATTAACACCAAGTAATTTTTGTTTTGTTTTGTTGTAACAAGTTGGAACTCAGGCGTTTGAGTCCAGATATATTTCAATTGTTATGGTTGAAAGCTAGAGGCAAGACACTACATGTGATGCCTCGCGCGGCTTCCGTAAACGGAACGTTGGAACCTTTGTTTTTTTTTCTACTTTTTCTACATTGAATTACTGTCAGTGAGCTCCTCCCTCTATCATTGTGCGAATCGCTGTTTTAAGCGGTTATATGATTTTTTCTTTATTACCAGTCTATGTCCGATTATCGGAATCGACCCCGGTCCCAATGAAATCGGATAATCGGCGTTCTACTGTAATTGCCTTTGCCGATCGTTGAACGGTCAACGTTTAATAACATACCTAAAAATCACTCAGCCATCTCGTCGAATGAAATTAATTGGGTATTCATCATCATTTCATTAATCAGTGTTAGTTTTGTAATCGGCCTATCCATTCTACAAACGAGCTGATTCTACGATCTCGTGGCGACATATGTACCTACCAAGTTTATTTAGCGTGCAGTTGAAGGCACCAACTTTGGATTCATCTGTGCCTCCGATTGACCAATGTTTATTTTGCAATGCATGGCATTAACAATTAATGATTATTTTTTTAAACTGATCGATTTTATTTCAATAGTTTCTAAGACACCTTCAATCCAAGTCCCGATTCAGAATATCCGCCCGGGATCCGTGCAAGGTGATTTTTTGTTGAGTGGTGTTGCTAGAAATGTGCTGCTTAGATTCGTTTCGATTTCTCTGACACACTAGTTCAAACCAATGTATTCTAACTCTTACAAAACTCAAAAACTAGCCTAATAATAGCAAGTGTCGATTTTTATACGATTTTAAATAATAAAAAAACTTATTGTATAGTGTAAAATGACGAAATATGAATGAACAGTATTTAAACGAGACCCGTTTCGACCCGTTTCCTCCATTTTGGTGAAAAATGGTAGTAAAAGTTGAAAATTCTTAGATATTTACGATAGCGCCCATGTGAACTTTTTGTGTTGTAGATAAGCGTTATGATACTTTGGTTGCTTTTGATGAAAACTATAAGATTTACCTCTTTATTTTATGTTTTACTCATGAAAACTTTTTCTTTCTTCTGTGTGTTGTGTTGTTGTTAGCATTTTTGTTTTTATGTGTGTTCTAGATTTCTACAATAACCTGGCCAATCCATCCAATCCAGAATACCGCATCAATCCAGAATACCGGGATCCTAACTACCGGACCAACCCGGACTATCCCTCTGATCCCAATTACCGGGACCCGGATTACCGCTACAATTCCAATTACCGGTCTAATGATTACCTCTCCAATCCCTCTTACCGTGCGAATCCTGATTACCATTATAATCCTGATTCTCCCAACAATCCGTCTTACCGGTCTAATTCTGATTACCGGTCGAATTCCGAATACCGACCGGATTCTCAATACCGACCGGATTCTGATTACCGGGCGAATCCCGAATACCGGGCGAATCCTGAATACCGTCCTAATAACAATTATCGTACAAGTACGGATTACTCTCGTTTAGATCACCATTCATCCGGCCCTGGTCGTAAGTATTTCATTAATCATGATTTCAGAAATAGGACTTATACTAATTATTACTTATAATTAACAACTTTTAACAATGTAACTTACCTTACATATGTAACTTCTCAACTTAGAGAAAAAAAATGAAAAGGTGACTAAAGTTGCCTTGGCTCTCTGCTGGTGAGCTCTATTTTATTTCAAATAACAACCAAAAATATGGTGTCAGAAGTTATTTTACTAAAACATGACTAATTTTTACCAGAGATTTTACGATTTTTAACCATTTCCAAATCCAACCGTGTCACGAAAACATACCTACTTACAATTTTAAGTTTTAACCATTATCCTATGACCTTCCTATTTCCCGTCCATACAAACCTAACTACCAATTTAAAACCTAACAAGCTAGGTTCGGACTTTGCGCTACCCATCTAACTAATTACCATCGAAAAAATATACAGCCGAATAGAGAACCTCCTTTTTTGAAGTCGATTAAAAAGCTTTACTTCAATTACTTGCCTTTGACGCAAGAGGTTGCGGGTTCGATTCCCGCCTTGGGACAAATGTTTGTACGATCTGCAAATATTTGTTTCGGGTGTTCGGGTCGTTTCTATATGTATTATAACGTTCTGGGTATTTCCTATGTATAATAAAAAATATATATCTATGTAATGTATTGTATTTAAGTATATCAAGTCATCTAGTACCCATAACACAAGCTCTGCTTAGCTTCGGGCTAGATGATGCTGTGTGAATTGTCCAGCATTATTTAATATTTAATTCCAGCAGTACAAAGTCCGAACCAAGCTAAACTGGGGGCGGGCCTTGTTATCTATTATAATTCTAGTTTTTCTTTTTTTTGTTTTTCTTCAGTCTTTTAAATTTCGTTGTTTTTTTGTGTTGATAGCATCTAACTCTACTAACACTGGGTTGCCACTGCTTTCGGTTTTGGTTCAAGATGCACGACCTATCATACAAGGTGACTGACGCGTAATGAAGGAATTAGATCTCTATTTTGGTATGAGAATAGAGTTGTTTTTCAGTTTTGACGTTGTCTCTAAAAAACATTGAACTGACAAGCTGAGACTTCAGATCAAGAATTATAACTCTATTTTAAACCAAATGAGATCAAGCTCCCAAGAAACTCCTGCACCCTTGCTCTTCTAGATTCGCTAGTCAACCTTATAAGTTTCTTTTTCATTCTTTCTTTGCTTGGTCGCCTTAAATAAATTTAGTTTACGGTTCAAGATTACTTGTGAATTCCAAATACGTTTTACGAAGACGTAATTGTCCCATGTGTGTCCCTAGTTGTGAAGCTAAGGTACCATAACCTTTGTGGTCGAATTGTCATCGAGCCCTATGGCTGTTTTTGGAGATCGTCGTCCAACCCCGTGCCGTTTTTGCCCTTATCTTCTAAAATTTGACTTTAACTAAAAGTAGGTACTTAATTTCTTTTATATTTTCAGGTCTTGGAACGGTATCTGTAAACATAAGAGTGTTGGATTTCTCTCACAACAACGTCACTTACATAGCGCCTTATTACTTCAGGTAAATAATCTTCTTCTTATATATAAAAATGAATTGGTGTTCGTTAGTCTCGCTAAAACTCGAGAACGGTTGGACCGATTTCGCTAATTTTGGTCTTGAAATGTTTGTGTAAGTTTAGGGAAGGTTTAAAAGGTGAGAGCGGTACGAAGTTCGCCGAGTCAGCTAGTGACTTTATATTAAGTAACAATGTCTGAAATAATTAGGAAAATAATAAAAGCCAAACAAACTCACTATCCGATCTTGATTGATCTTGATCTACACAGTAGATCGCCTCCGGCATCTGTCCCGCGCCGCATCCATTTATTTCGAAATGCAGATTTGAAGTGAGCTTAGCAAACAGCTGTGTGGTGCCGGCTTAGAATTTGCACCACCCCAACTCTTCCCGCGGGTGTCATAAGATGCGACTAAGAGATATCCAACGGGGGCGGGCAGCAGCGTCCCCTGCAGAACAATTCTACCACCGAACGGCGATCCCCAACCCGCATGCCCAGCGTGGGGATTATGGGTATTACCTATGTGATAAAAGCCAATAAGGCGCTTATCAGGGAGAGGCCTGCGTCCAGTAGTGGACCAATACAGGCTGTTGAGGTTGAGGAAACAAAAAGCCAACTCTTCCCGCGGGTGTCGTAAAAGGCGGCGAAGGTATATCCATATAGGACGGGCAGCAGCGCTCCTTGCAGAACAGATCCACCATCGAACTGCGATCCCCAACCTGCATGCCCAGGGTGGGCATTATCGCATTACCCCCTTATTATCAAAGCCAATTAAGCACTCAGGGGAGGCCTATGTCCAGCAGCAGACTGATAAAGGCTGTCACTGTGATGTGAAAGAAAATGCTAAAGGTTTCTTCTTTTTCCAGGCATGCAGATCTAACGCTCTCAGAGCTGCATTTGTCCCACAACCTACTGAGGAACATAACTCGAGAAGTGTTCGGTTCTATGCACATGTTGCAACTACTGGATCTGTCGCATAACCATATCTTTGACATGGAGTATGATTGCTTCAAGAAGGTCAAGAATTTACAGGTACTGAACTAGGGAGTAAATTCAGCATTTTGCTGTAATGCATTAATATGCAAGCAGCGCTGTTTTTCAATTTACTCCTCTCGGATAGCTGGTCACCGAGAGGTTAAAGTGATAGCGGGATTATAACGATCAATTCATAAAAAATAGATGAGTCTAGAGGTACCTACTCTGACAGTGACAATGAGTTAATATTTGTTCATGGGTACAATTAAATTAAATGCACGTTTTACTAAGGCTAAGGATATTGTTAGGTATTAGGATTCTATTGATTTTGAATGAGCCATGTGAGTTATAACTGAATGAGTTTTAATAGAATTACTTTTAAAAATATCACACGACGACCAGTAAATTTTGAAACATACCTATTGTTGGTCTAGGTCAAGTGGAATAAAACGAACGCGCTTTCCAAACCAAAAAACATCGGAGTAATTTTATTTAAACTATAAATAACTTTAAAATAAACAGTGCATTAATGTAAGAGGAGGTATGTCAAAACTGTACGATATTTAGATTTTCGATACCTACACTGTTTTTCAATGGCCCTACCCATTATTTTCAGATAATAAACCTATCCCACAACCACCTTCTGGAAATGCCAGTGGAGTTATTCCACGAGATGCAATCCCTGACCATCGTGGATCTCTCAGACAATCGCATCAGGAATCTGCCGGATAACTTCTTCCCTTCGCCGCTCTTGGAAAAGTAAGTCGACATATTTTACATTTGACCATTTATATAGTTAAATAATAGACTCAAAAGTCATAGTAAACAGAAAAAACTAGTTGTAAAAAATAGCATGTATGTCAACCGCACTTTAGTACCTACCACTGCGAAGTTGAAACATACAACGACCGCGTTCACTTGATACAGGGTGCCACGGAAAGGGTGTAAGCCGGAAGTAAGCCGGATCAAATGACAAGAAAATCTTGAAAAATATAATCGGAATTCTATACTTACTTTTCTCAAGTTGTTACTGTCACTTATGTTCCACAAAACTGCTTATAAAAACACTTTTACTCATAGAAAATCAGTTATTTATAGCGACACATAAACAGTCACTATCACACTTTGGATATCCAATAATGAAGCTCACTGTGCAATTATATAAAAAAAAATATGGGTAGTCGTTTATGTCGTTATATGCGTACTCGTTTGGGCACGGATTAATAATCACAGAAATATTATGATGTTATGAGTTATACAGTCAATGTCTTATAACCCGCCGTGTGTTGCTGCGATTATGTACGACTTCTCAAATATGTGGCGGCAATTCGGGCTATATATGTAATTCCCATGTTTCATCAGATTGGACCTGTCAAACAACGCATTTTCCCGCATCCCGACAAACGCGCTCTCCGCGGCCGCGGCTGCCAACCTCGTGGAGTTAGATCTGAGTGGGAACACCATCCCTGCTGTCTCTATGTCGGATTTAGTGCAACGATTCAGAGTAAGTGAATCTTATTGTGAAGGTTTAGGGTTCAATTTTGTTTCATACAAAGTAGAATCTCGTGCAAAATACGTTTTATAGTCATCGAATAGTTTAATTATAAATTTGCGAAATGGAGGTGTCGAATCCTATGCAAAGTGTGTCTTATTGCTTAAATGCAGAGTTCAATTTAGATTCGGCCAATGAGGGGTGCTGTATTATGTTCGAAGCGAGTCCCAATTCTACTTACTTTCGAAATGGAATTTTCTATATTCATCAAATTTCCTATCTGTAAAAGGAATGTTGAAGGAAATGTCTGAAAATAGAGATAACGTAAATCTAGCCATTCTATAACATAGCATTATCATAAACTAGTCAATACTTTTAGTAGTTTATGATATGGACAATGGGCGAGCACTGTAAAAATGCACTTGGTGTTCGACTGGGACAAACTATTGTAAATCTTCTAGGTTGGACTGCATCGAGTAGAAACTATGCTAGAATCTGGTATTTGTGCCGTGTAGTGCTTGAGACTGGTAACAAGTATCTGGTTTGAAAATAACAGCTATTTTGTAGAGCTATTGGTATTTGATAACCGGTTTGAAATTGCAGTTTTTGATCCTGTGTTATTACTAACCCGCACTGTGTGATTTGAAATGTTATCATGTTTTTGGAATGACGTTCTCTTGGACTCAAAACATAAATCCAATGTTTCCTTCATGTCTTATACAACTTAATTAAACAGGTTACAAAATTGATATCGATATCGATCGACGAATAACTACAAATTTAACTGATCAAAAATGTATTTCCCTCATCACATTTCTTTCTAAGAATCTAATTGCCTATCCTGGACCATATTATATTGCAACAGCTCATCAAAATACTCCGAAACTTGTTTCCCAATTTTGTTTCTCACCTTACTGATGATTACCTCTTAGACGAACAAGGACTGACACGAACTATCGTTACTCTAAAATGAATTCTAACCACGATCTAAGAAGACTATATTCCAAAAGCATGTTACGTAAGCTAAAAGCACGTTTGCACGACAGAACGAGCAAGGCGACTGGTCCGAAGAGCCTGATTACAGCGACGAGTACATGTACCATACCGCTAGACGCGACCACACGCGGGTCTTCAGCCAGAAGAAGCAGTATCCGCAGAATATATTGTATAAGGTAGGTGCTGCACGGTGCGCTGTAGTTTACTGGGCTTAAGCATGAACATCATAGACAAGGTTTTGTCTTACGTCAGCGAAAACACCACGCCGCGTACCATAAGTGTGTCTCTAGGCCATCTGTTTTCATACAAATTCAAGCATCTTGATTTCATAATGCGTCGTTTACGTTGTGTGGAGTCAGTTCTAGCTTAAATGTAGGCATCGCGGCGTGTTTTTTTCTCACCCATGGCAAGCAAAAGCAGATAAAATAGTTATCATCATTATTACCAGGCCGTGTCCACTCAATGCTGGTCTTGAGCTGATCATATCCTGGAGGCCTCCAGGTTACCATCAGCCGTCATACGAAAACTTTGTGTTTATTTTTCAAAGTAGAATTTTCTATGGTAATCGTTCAAATGTCTGCCTACACAGCGTCTGATTTCATTCCACTTTCTATGGACGAAGGATAGATATATTAACTATTAAAAAAAAAATCCGTTGCAAAACTTCATCCAATTTTAAAACATTTTGTATTAGCATGAATCATGCAACATTTTCACAAAAGTACACCCTACCTATTCATTTTGTTATTTCATTCGATTCCATTCGAGTCTTGACTTTAGATTTAGTTCAAGATTTACAAAACATCCACACAGTTTTCAAACATCCATTCGAACTCTAACCAATCCACTTTGTTTCTATCAAGCGTCACTAAACGTACATAAGTCACTTACAAAAACGTTCTTTAAACAAATGCTCATAGAGTTCAAAATCTTTTGTCTTCAGTCCCTAGCCTGGCTGGATCTATCAGATAACCACCTGGTGCGAATAGAAGGCGGATCATTCTCTGCGCTGCCTCGCCTCCGCTGGTTGGACCTCAGCAATAACTTGCCGTTCAACAATGGTGAAAGGAGTAACAGCCTCTTCAAGGGCCTCGAGAGGAAGCTGTCGCATCTCGGATTGAAGAATGTTAGCTTGTCTTCGGTAAGTAATATGATTTATTTATATTGTGGTTTTATATTGAGATATATTTATATTTATATTGAGATTGACAGGACCGTGTGGAGTGGCACAAAAGTTTGGAGACCTATACCCAGCAGTGGGTGAAGTCGGGTTGCGGATGATGATGGTGATGATGATATTGTGGTTTTCCTTAGTTAGGTTGCCGTCGGAGGGCGAAAACAAGCACTTGATGCTTTAACCATAAAATGCAATGACAAAAAGAACAATGACATTTACAATGACATAGATGATTATATAGGAATTGAATTTCTTTATGAAACGGACTGGAGAAAGATCAGTATGTTAGCTAGTAGGTAGCCCTTCATGTGTCTCTTTTAAAATTCCGCCTTAAATTTTCATCTTGTCTTAAACTTGTCTCAAATTTTCTAATCACACTAATATATAATGTGAAAGTTTAGATGTATGGATGGATGAATGTTTGTTACCTCTTTACGCCAAAACTACTGAACGAATCGAGCTGAAATTTTGCATACAGTTAGTTTTTAACCTGGAAGAAAACACAGGCTACTTACTATCCCATAAGTCAGTTCCCATGGGATAGAAATAACCATAAATCGTTTCCATAGAAACAACGCGTGCGAAGCCGCGGGCAGAAACTAGTGTAGTATAATTTTTGTTCGTGTCTTTTAAATGATAAAGAACTATAACTTCTATGTCCGGAACGAAAAATATTACGCTGTTTTACTAAGCAAAAAAAAAACAATACAAAATCGTAAACGTGAAATTTTCTAAACGTTGACAAGTTTGTACTTGATCAGCAAACCAAAAACAATAGTCCCTTAAACCTGGTTTTGTTTTTCAGCTGCCACCGATGTCCCTGCCCAAACTGAAGAGCCTAGACCTCTCTTACAACAACCTACCTTCGATCCCGCCGGACACAACCGCCAACCTCACTCGCCTGCGGTCTTTGGACCTGTCTTACAACGATCTCACTACCATTCCTGTGGTGAGTCAAAAATTAAAGCTAAGCTTCTCACTGGCTATGGGTCGCAGATTAAAAATCGATCGCTCCACCATAGTCCGTGGAAGTCGTAAAAGAGCGACTAAGACGATCTAACACACGGATTTGATGAGAAAGCTTTTTTAGATTGTACACTACTATAAAATATTCGCGATTTGATACTGTGTTTGTACCTGAGCCATTATCAAAACAAAAAAGTAATTATATAGGAAATTATAGGATGAGAAGGCTTTTAGTCGTATTACCTATACTACGCCTGAAAAAAGCCTTCTCATCCTAAAATATTCGCGATTTGATACTGTATTTGGCCCTGCCGTATTCCGTGTACTGGCTTTCATCAGCCTGGTGTACGCACCAGGTTGATGAAAGTCGAAGAAAAATACATGTTGTGCCGACCCCACATAGCGTGGAACAGAGACCGGATGATGATGATGAGTTCCTACACCAGTAGATATAAGTCAAATTATTTAATAATTAAGAGAGAAATCTAAGTTAGATTTTTCATTACAGGCAACACACTCACTGAGCGAGCTTCGCTGGCTGTCTCTATCCGGCAACCCTATCACTGCTTTGATGAACACGAGCCTCTACGGTGTTTCACCGCGCCTTGAGTACTTGGACGTTACGAAGCTGTACTTGAGAATATTTGAGGTAATTTTAACTCTATAATCAGAAAAGCTTGAGGGATATCAACCGGGAGCGGGCAGCACCGTCCCCTGTAGAAAAATTCTACCATCGAACTGTGATCCCCAACCTGACACAGCAGAGACGTACGTAATCGTTTTTAGTGCTTATTTTGTAAGCCTAAAAAAAGTTACTAACTCGTTCGTATTAATAAAGCCTAGCTTGGTTGAAAATGATTCAGGATCTCTAATTGTGACGTCGTTTGGGGAAACCAATGTTCAAGTGATGATGATGGAGCTTATAAATGTACTGAGGGGAGGACGCGGGTTCAAGTCCCGTCGAAGTCGAAAATTTTTGCGATATTATTTGATTTCTTAGAAATTACCCTTAGTGTGGGGTTACGCACTATAATAACATAAAACCTTATAAATATAGTTAGTGCTTGATACTCTACAATGCATTTTCTATTTATAAAACATCTAAGCTGGCACGTATTAGCTAACAATTAAGAAGAGAGTGAATTACTTTAAGAATTTTCTTTTTTTTTCAGTATGGAGTATTCAGCAAAATGTACGCACTACGCACTCTCAAAATCAGCTCCTATTCGAACATTCGTGACTTCAACGTTCCCAGAATGTTGCATAACAATGCAGCCTTAGAAAACTTGTTGATCGAAGTGGACGGTGGGGGAATCGAGTTCGGAAAGGAAATGTATGGAGCGTTGCCGTATAAGCTGAATAATATTACGATCACCGGGCGCGCGTTGAGATATTTGACGCAGTATTTGCTTAGTGTGAGTATTTTCTTAGTACCTATGTAATTTATTTTGACTCAAGAACTTATTAAGTTTTTTTATAAGAAACAGGTATGTATTAGAAACAATAACAGAATGCCGAATGTTTCTCAGTCGTAACATGACTTATGCAATTTTGAAAAACGTTCGGTTACTACAAACTTAACTAGATGGCGTTGCTTAAAATGTTGTTGCTTAAAATGATTGAAAAGGGGTCTGTATTGGGAGGCTCCGTTGATTTGACCT
Source organism: Eupithecia subfuscata (assembly GCA_963564075.1). Taxonomy (NCBI): domain Eukaryota; kingdom Metazoa; phylum Arthropoda; class Insecta; order Lepidoptera; family Geometridae; genus Eupithecia; species Eupithecia subfuscata. The sequence continues at coordinate 5,811,380 of OY751105.1, forward strand.
GTCTCATCCAGTGGTCCATTGGTACCCATCCATTGGTCCATTGGTACCCATCAAACTCAGATCACTGAACTAACAAGCTGTGTAAAGTAAATAACAAAGGAAACATTCAAATGAATCAATTAACTCTGGGAAGTGGATCAATCATCACCAAAACCAACCTCCTAATGCATAATCATAATAAAAAATCACTCCTTTCATTACAGGGAGTCCAATCAAAATCCCTCCGCCTGACAGTCTACAACACATCAGTGGAAGAAGTAGCGGGCGAAGTGTTCTGGCGCCCCGGGAGACTCAAGAACCTCACCCTAGATGTGAGGGGGAACTATATCACCCGAGTGCCAAATCCGGGACAGAAGGAGTGGCCAGGCGTACCCAATAATGTGTTCCTACATGATATATTGGTGGCTGGGAATCCGCTCGCCTGCGATTGTGGGATAGGGTAAGTGTTTTGACGCTTTTGTAGGTTCAAATCTCAGGCATGTCCCAAATTGTTTTGAACCCGGAAAAATGTTTCCGTGAGAATCAATATTTTTTACGCATATAAACTTATTCATCGCTGGTCGCAGCTAGTATTTTCAATAGGGTAAGTGGTTAGAGAGCGTCGAAGGTTCAAATCTCGGGCAATAAAACTTATTCAAACATAACTTATTCCGTGCATGTACATTAGAGACATATGCATGTTTGTAAAATCTTACCCCCAACACTTCACCAAACGTAAGGATATTATCACTCGACAAAAAAGAGCAAAATTTAATAATCTGTTATACAAGCCACAATGCCATAAGCGTATCTATGGAGAAAAATGTATATAATATGTGCATCATTATCTTTAATAAGTTACCAGAATCTATTAAAGAACTCAATGGTAATTTATTTAAACAAAAATTAAATAAGTGGTTGCTTGACAAATGTTTCTATAATGTAAATGAATATATTAATTTTGAGTAGAATAATTTATTATGTTATGACTATGATTGTTAATTATTGTTTTTTAACTATTTATCTTCGATTTCATTGTTCTAGATTATTTTTAAAATTGATTATTTTAATGATTTGCATCATTGTGATTTAATATTTGCACACCTGCTTGCGGGTTGAATACATTTGACATCACTCTAGTCATAAGATCTGACACGTACCTGTAATAATGTATTCGGCAAATAAATGATTTTGATTTGATTTGATTTGATTTTGATTTGATTTTGATTCACCGCGGGTCGCAGCTAGTATTTTCAATAGGGTAAGTGGTTAGAGAGCGTCGAAGGTTCAAATCTCGGGCAATAAAACTTATTCACCGCGGGTCGTAGCTAGTATTTTCAATAGGATAAGTGGTTGGAGAGCGTCGAAGGTTTAAATCTCAGGATAACTTTAGGGGCTTTTCAATTGCTCGTAAATAAAACAAAAACTTAGATGTGAGAGGCAACTATATCACCCGAGTGCCAAATCCGGGACAGAAAGAGTGGTCAGAACTCCCTAATAATTTGTTCCTACGATATATTGGTGACTGGGAATCCGCTCGCCTGCGATTATGAGATAGGGTTAGATTTGCTGTTGTAGGTTCAAATCCCAGTCACGTCCTAAATGGTTTCTTCTTGCGAAATCAGCGATTTTGATCTCTTCCCATATTTTCTCACAAATCCGTTTTGTTTGATGTCGGGATCAACTGAAATATAAAAAAGTCGTTTTCTCTCGCCAGAGAAATAATGCCATTTTTTTAACCACTTATAATGTTAACTTATACATTTACGTGAAAATTATTGATAGTTTCAATACAAATATACTTAGGTGGTTTTTCATGAACTTAATAAGTACCATGATAAGTACTATTTATTCTTTACGTAATTTAGGCCTTTTCCATCCTAAAACCCACTCTAACATCGTTCTATCTATTGTCACCAGATGGATAGAAGCGTGGGACAGAAAGAGACGGCAATACCTATGCAGCACCCCATCAAAGTGTGTGTCGACGAGAGATGACTCTAGGTTTGCCACCTGCCCCACTTGGTATAACAGGACTTTGATTGATGTAAGTACCCATACCTAAAACAAATAAATAATGAAAAACTATAAAAAACACCAGACCCGACTAACCTTTAAAATGTAGCTCCTGGAATTAAGACAAGTGTTTTAATACCTCAGTCATCAAAACACTTTAGACGTTTTGATGCTTTGCGGTATTAAAAGGTGTCTGCAAACTACACAGAATTACACCAAAAACATAACCCCCGCCTAGCGGATATAAGCAAATAATGTTAATTTACAACCATAGATTTTGACCATTGCTATGGCTGTTCATATCTATTAGATATTCTTTAGATGTTATCATTTAATGACTCTATCAAATGGTGTACTGACCGACGTTACGGGGCGTAATAATTAAAATAAAATGAATAAATAATGCTGGCCAATTCACACAGCGTAATCTAGCCCCAAGCTAAGCAGAGCTTGTAGTATGAGTACTAGATAACTGATATACTTAATACAATACACTACATAGATAGATATTTTTTAATAACATGGAACACATCCAGAACACCCTGAATCTGCAGATCGTACAAACATTTGTCCCGAGGCGGGAATCGGACTAGTATCCGTTTTTAAAATCTATGTTCTTTTAACCCCCTTTCTAACCAAATATCTTAAAATTTTATCAAGGATCTCATTGATCTAGGATCCTCCACGATTATCACGTTCATCACCATCGAGAACAGTTTGTACCCAAAATTAATCAAAACTGCAACCGTATTGTCGGCCATATTGCGTGAAGCGATTCCTTACAGGCAACCAAGGATTTTAAACAAAAAAAAAAGCAGTGGATTTCTTGGGACTTAAGAATAGATAAAATATTTATTTATCGACTTATTTTATTTCACAGGTAATAAAACAAGAGCTAGACTGCGACTGGAGCAAAGGCTTCCTCCAGTCTCCCAACACGTACATAATCCTCGGGACCACAGTCCTCATGATGCTCTGGTTCTGAGGCCTGTTTTGGCTACTTGGAGTCTATGAGGAGTACCACCGAATACTGGCTAGGATTTATGGAGTTTAGACGCCATACTTAACAACTCATTAATATTGAAATCAGGGAATGTCAAGCCATTAAGGATTGTTGGTTGGGACGCTAACGTAGTCAACAAAAGCCTAAATTGCGAACCTATCACGAGCAATAAAAGGTGTAAAGTAAAAACATGAGAGAAGTACCGAATACTGGCAAGGATTTATGGAGTTTTAACACCCTGACAAGCCATAAGGCTTTAATTGGCTAACGTACTACCAGTAATTTAACTACACAACCACCAATATTGCCAGGAATAGAGGCCGCCATACTTTACTGTATCTAGAAATGTGGTGAAGAAAAAACTGGTTTGTACGCTTGTGTATAAAGATTCGGTCAAGCGTACGTTTTACATCTCTGATATGAACGAAGTATTGGTTTTCCCAGAAATTAATTGACCGCGTACAGAAATGAACATTAGCGATTAGTACGCGGACAGGTGTTCAAACAGATTTTGTACGCGATTCAAGAGAATCAACTTGCACGTTGACCATTATGGTGTTAGAGATTCTGCTTGTATCGCTTACTCTTTCTTCCCTTACAAACTTGCGGAAACCAAAGATGTACAGTACAGAACCATGAATATTTAATTTCTCTACGACGACGTTTGTAATCGATTGTACAAATCGAATAAATACTCAAAATCAATCGATAAAACTCCATTCTCAGTAGATTTTAAATCGCCATCTATTCTTGATTCTTTAAAATTGTAACCTCAGTGTAAATAATTAAAATAGCTAAAACTCTTCGAGTGAGATTTCAGTATCTATCTGTGGCCTATCTTCTTATCCTATTAGCCAAATAGTGTAAGTGACAGTTTTTTATGGATATCGGAGAAAGTGAAAAGAACCTACAAAATGTGATGTAAGCTACCTTATGTGTGATCTCAATGGATTGAATCTTGAGTACTGACATTGATTCCACAGTAACCAGTTTGTTACTTTATTGTGTAGAATGTAAGGTTGGATTTTGGATTCGTGGATTTTTATAGCGAGTTTTAGTTCGCTTGTTAGATATAACAACTGTTTCAATTTATTGTTAGAACTGTAGAAATAATGGTGTACTATTTTACCGAATCTTTTTGTGTTACCAACAATTTTAAATTTAAATTCAAGTGCTTTAAGTTGCATTTTCTATGTAAAATTTCTGTGTGGATCGGCTAATTACCAATTTAATTAATTATAAGAAAAATCAACTTTAGTATCATATTTATATGTTAATTTACCTTTTGTTACCATATTACAAAGAAAATTAAGGTGCACCAAAGTGTCGCAAAAAGCATTTACGTTTAGGTAAGGAGACGAAAGCAATGACTAAAGGTCTAAGTAGACTGCATTCGCTCGAATGGTGTGTTCGTCCAGTAGGATATATTTATTTATAGGTGTATTCGTTATTAGGTAACGTAGGTTTAATAAGCGTTTGGTGTTTCGTCGACACAAAGTCAACTCAGAAATAAAATACTAGTACAAGTCAAAACATTTGAAAACAGGCCACAAACGTGGTTTTGAAAATAGACTTATGTGTCGTTCTGGCATAAGAATGATTTTCCATTTTGTGTCGATTTGATACCAAAATATCGTTTCACTCGCGTTAGGCTCTATTTACACTGGTCGGTCGATTTTTACTGGAGCCAGTAAATAACTTTTGTTTTTTTTCACAATGTTTAAAAACGCCAGTGTAAACTCGCTACTATCATTGTCGTTTTCTCATCTTGTAATTTTAAATAACTTCTATTAAAACGTCATTACAACGTGTCTATTTTCAAATTAATCTTAGTAAAATAACAATATCTTCATAGATCTATTTACTCAATTATCAATAGGCTTCTAAAGTACTGTTTTCATTGTTTAGCTGTTAAAAAAATCTATGGAGGTTAATGTTGTAATATATTTTATTACTTGCTCGTGTAGTTTTATGCATTACGGAGCATGCTGTATATAACATGTAAGGTTTAGAATTTCATCGACTGAATTTAATGATTTGGATGGCTGCTAGATAAAATATAGAAAGAGCAAATAAAACTGCAGGTGTACCTAAAATCAATGCAAGCTTCGAACTATATTGTATGTAGATAGGGTATTGTAAGATGTCCAAGGGGGTTTTGTGCTCTTGATATTGTTTTTTATTCTATTTCTCTAAATATTTTTATTCTGTGTTTTTGCACGTTTGCTTTCATTTATTGCAAAGTAAGTAGGTATATTTTTTTAAGAATGCGTTCATAATGAAAACTTGTACACTAGCACATACTCAACGATGCATAAGAAAATCCTAACTTTGTGCTTATTGGTAAGTTAGTTTTTATGTGAATACGTCTATGTTTTTAGCACGTTTGCGTGAGTGATTTCACTTAAATACCTCTTCTTCAGTGGTCCACAAATAGTTGTCAGGCCTAATGTTGACTTTTGTTTTCAATGCCATGTCTGCACCTTCATAGCTCTCTGTATCTTTCCTTATTTTCTTAATCTTACTTTTTTGCTTTTGGTATTGAAAACAAAGGAAATGACGTAACAATGAATATATTTTGTGATATGTATTAACTGTAATCCTTCTATTTTTGATATCGCCTAATACTGCTCTTAAACTGGAATTGTAAAGCTGAATTGATCATCAATCTTACTTCAGGTTTACACGAAGCAATAACTACAAAACTTTCCGCCAGGATTGAATATTAAACAGCAATCGGTACAATATTATATTTACTGCAGTACTCGATCATGGCTTCCAACACAAGATACTCCATGCATCTCGGTTCTGAGCTGTTTCTCTACCAATCTACTTGTATCGTGTAAACCTGCCCTTAAACGTAGCCAGTTGCGTTGTCAATTGTAAAGTTCTTACTAAATAGTGTACCTAATAAATACAGCTTCAAAAAGTTCTTTGTACGTTCAAATGTAGCATACTTTTCTTATTAGCAATAGTTTGAACAATTCATAAATACATAGAGCTGTTTTATTACTAAAAGGCTTAGCCTTGGAATATGAAAATGTTTTAAATCTATTTCTTGCAAACCTTACAGCCTTAAAATTGTTATAATATTTGAATTTTCTTGCTTCATCATTTATTAGAATGGTGATGGTAGAATTTTTATAACGTTTTAAGGTATTTGTGTTATGCTAAAAATGCTTGGTAAACAAAAATTTACTATAAATGTGTAAAGATTATACAAAACTTCCGTGCAAGGTCCCATTGTGATGTAGTTAGTGCCAACTATGCTTTCTTTAGATTTCAATCAGTATTCTTTTGACTTATTCCGCTGTTGGAATAGTTATTTATTATAGCTACCTAATTCCGTAAAGGAGGATGAAGATATGGTCATAATTATATTTTTCCTTGTTTTATTATCAATGGTAACACCACGTTAAACGAAAAAATCGATGAAAAATAATTTGAGTAATTAAAAGTAAACTCTATTCCAATAGCGGAGGGTTTCTTTATCTTTGAACTTGTAAATAACTATTTATTCCTAAGAGAAGTGTAACGCAATGCGATAAGGTTTCGAGTATTTTCAAAAGAAATGGAAAATTTTGTCTTCACTATTTACTAAAAAATCTAAAAGATAGAAATACTTAATATATGAATAAGTAATCATTGAATTATTAGTGTATTAAAATAAATTATTGCCGAAAATAAATTTTGTTTTAAAGGCGCTACCTCATATTTTTTTTCTCAACCATTAGACAGTTTCTATTTTCATTGCAGAATGATGAACCTAATAGAACGTATATAAATACCAAATTATTGAGGGTCCACATGAGTATTAAGATCAACGTCCATCATCCAAACCAGCACCAATCTCAAAAGGTAAACCTAATAATGGTACCTACGTAAGTATATTTGCCCTTTCCGATTGTGTGATAAATTTATCGAGACTATTCGAGACCCTCGTCAAACGGTCGTTATTTAGAATTAGGCAATCATGCCCTATTCATTAATGAATAGAGTTGCCATCAAATATATTCGCAGAAATGTTATAAAATCCGATCTTGGTAGTATAGCAAGGTCGGGTTTTATAACATTTCTGTTCAGTTTTGAGCAAGAAAATCCAAGAAATACTTTGGAAATGTGTTCTCAATTTGTACCTAAACATCTAATCAAAAAACAGAGATGAGAACTAACCTACCACTATCTGTGTGTGTGGTGGTTGAAACATAAAATAACGGCGTTGGGAGGCGTTTTCTTCGATGGCGCTTGAAAAAATGGTGCTTGAGTTTGGCCTGTCAAATTGGAATGGCATAGATCCTGCATAGTTAGACATAAATCCCAATGACGACCTTTATTCTTCCGCGAAAGATTTCTGCCCTCTATTGACCTCATAGGTAAATAGGGAAAAGCAATGAAATCGCAGAATAAATTTCTACAAGGTCAATCTTCCAAAAGCGTTTTTAGGTGTAGGGGTATAGGAACTTTGATAACACGGTTATAATGTACAATATTTTTATTGTATAGCAATATTACTTACCTACCTACGTAAGCAATTAATAGAAACAACATGTACAAGGGGTCACTCCTTGATTCCTGATCTACTAATTCTATTATTACCTCCAGTAGCTCAGTACTACCTACTTCGTAAAAACAATAATAGCAAGGGTACAGTCCAATTTGTCCCGCCACGGGAGGTCCAGTCGTCTGTCCAATCGCCATTTTGCTTCGTAGATCTAATCATATCTCAGCTCGAGGCGAAATGGATAGCTACTCGAGAATGTATTTTTTGGAATGGAATAGAATAATCTTTATTTTAGTTCGGCGTCGTTCCATGCGCTTCTTCCTCGTGCTCCTGCTAAATTCTCCTACTGGTAGGAGCACCGGGACACCCATGTCCTGATGCTCCTACTGCAAAAGAATATTGTAATATTCTCCTACCAGTAGGAGAATTTAGTAGGAGCACGAGGAAGAAGCTGTTCCATGCACATTGAAATCCATGTTCCATTCCCAGGACTTTATTCTGTTCGCATTTCAATGAGAAAACAGCAAAATTCATTAATTTACCTGGAGGAGAGTACTGACCGGATGTCGTCCGTGTCGCGGCGAGGCGGCGGCGGCAGCGGCGGGCGGCGGCGCGCCCCTGTGGGTCGCACCTGGAGGCTGGGCAGTGAATGCGTTAAGGCTGAAGTATGCCGCACACTAGCGCCGCCACCTACTTTTACTTATAATAATTATCAAATATCCATTATACAGTTTGTGATACCTATCCTAAGCTTTTTTTATTCCCTCTGAAATAGTTTAGTTTCGTATAATTTAGACAGAGAAGCGAAAACAAGTGTCGGTTTATGGACATTAAAATAAAGCTGATAGATATCATAAACTATACAATGGACAGCTCGCTCGCTGTGCATTCGCTTTGAAATCGCTCTCGCAAATCGCCAGCGTGATACGGCTCTTAAGGCGCTACCCCGACCCAAATCAGCGCCACCACTTAATTAATCTTATATCCTTTTTTTAATGCCTCTATAAATGTTTTAGTTTGTATAGTGTAGCCGATGCGAAGCAACTTCGCATCTCCGTTTAAAGTATTCAAAATAACACTTTTACAGGGTCATTAAAAAAGCTTATGATAAGTATCACAAACTGGCCAATCGATTTTTAAAATTCCTTTGTTTGACATAATAATAAGGTTAAATAGGTGGTGGCGCTGATTTGGGTCGGGGCAAAGATCCTATGACTACGTTCCGTAGGGGTCGGGGTAGCGCCTTAACCAAATTATGCAAATTCACTTTAACCCGCCATTTGTGACGTTTATTCGTCTGCAAGACCGGGTTGGTCGAAAACGTCTAATAACTTTTTTCCCACCATCGAATTAAGTTGTGATTTTGTTCGCTTTCCTCATCTAGCTATAAAAATATGATATTTTAAAATAAGCTTTAGAAAAATCTTAACTATTTAAAATGTTCGAAGTAGGTAAGTAGGTACTCACATAGTTAAGTGCAAAGATTAATAAACTACCTAGATGTTATCTTTGTTTAATTGTTAAAAATACATGTCTTTTTAATATCTGACCAAGTAAAAGTAACATGGATATTATTGGATATTGCTTATTATGAACATCGTTGAAAAACCCGGTGCGTCGATGCAAGTCGAATTCACGTCACAAGTGGCGGGTTAATTCGTCTATTCTAACTGACTTTCACCATATCCTTACGATAAAAACAACTTACAATATGACTCTATATTTATTTTACTTTACAATCTAAGCTACTGAGCCCTACCTAAAACTTTATCTTCCTGTGCAACATACAGCATAAAATTAACAGACGAAGGTCCGTCGACATACCATAGCTTACATTCTATAGATACAGAGAGACCTAACGTGAAATTCGACAACTGTAAAGCAATCACAGGAGACTCTTCGTTTAAAAGTGGAAACGAACTTGGGTCAAACCCGGGCGGGTTCGGATAGTATCGTATCCGGCCCACATGCTCCTTATCGTACGAATGGTGGCCACTGCAGTGCAACCATAGCTTCCTATCTTTCTTTAACCAACTCTGTACTTCAACCGGAGCTATCAAAGTCTCCGTTGAATTCGCAAGCAAAGGCTTTCCAGCCCAGTGGAACTGTTTATTAATTCTGATTACAACGCAAGGCGTGTCTCCATAGCCGTATGGGGATATACCGCAAGGCCCTAACTTTTCTAAATCGCGCTTTCTTCTCTTTTTGATCAGTAGGTAGTCGAGGGCACTTATGTACTTTTCGTATTCCTTTGATCGTCCTTTTCTGTACCAAATTATGGGATAATTTGTCTCAGCTGTAGGGGTGGCAGTAAGACCGATCCCGTTGCCAGAATACGTTAGTCCTTCGTGGTCGGGATCGTAGTTCGTGGTTAATTTGAGCAACCATAGTGTCCCAAACAAGAATATCAATGTGTAAGTGATTAAAAATAATAGATACATGAAACTATATAACAAAATATAAGACCAGTTTTCACAACTTCTATCGCAGTATGTGCCTTCATTTTTGTTGTAGAAATATAAACGCAAATTCGTCAGTGTTGATCGCTCGTCATCGTCATCTTCTCGATGAACAGGTAAGTGTTTAGAGGTTGTGGCTTGTATGGACGGCGGCAGTGGTGCAGTTATATAGGGATCTTTTACACGGGTGCTGTCAGCTGATGACGGCGAGGCCATATCAGATCACATTTACTTTGTGATCTTAGAGAAACATATTTTGCGATCCAAAAATACATCGAGTATTTGTAAAGTCCTAGTCTCTGACTAAAATTTGACAACATTTTGACGGGAAATTGTCAACTCCTACTCATCAAACAATTTTTTTTATAGTTAAATGAGTTTTATTTCAAGGAAGGGTTATACTTATACTTTTTACCTTCTACCCATAGATTTAAGGCGAACTGGGATCGGTTTAGCGAGACAAGGGCGAGCGAACGCCCCGCGTGTGGACGAGAAAGGAAGGCGAGATCCCCGTAATGGCCCCGGCGGCGGCGGCCCGCGCGCGATTTCACTGGTCGTCATGATTTTATTTATTTTTTTGCTCTAATGATAGGTACCTTCTCTTTCGCAGTAAAATAAAACCACAATCGTCGAAAACAAAGATTTTTTTGCCTAAAAATTGATTTTCTGTACCCACAGCTAAAACGTAGGTTTTGGGACTCGCTTCACCTTAACAATCCCTACCAGGGTAGGTATCTATTGTGTTTCTCATATTATTATACCATGTGTTTCTCCACATCCGACATTTAGTCGACCGGAACGACGACATGTCCGACGCACGCAAGTATTTTAGTCGAGTGGGCGTTTTTTATGCGGCACACCGGCTATTTCCTGTGCGGTGTTCTACCTTCGATAACGATAATGTGCATGAAACCACCATAGAGCATAGACACCTTGGACAATTTAAAAGGACAAGCTCAAGTAAGAGTAGACGTGCGCACTGATGGTTCCGTACAAACAAGCCATGCCACGTGGGAGAAATGACTCTACCAGCAATAGTTTGAAGGAAACTTAAACATAAACATAATGGAAACTTTCGTAAGCCGAAAGTTTAAAAAATTGACACATAGCGATTTATTTATGATTTTACTAAAGATGAACTGTTTCTTAATGCTATACAAAAGAACTTGCTTCTTGCCAAATTTCATGATTGTAGGTCAACGAGAAGTACCTTAGGCTTACGCCTCAGGTTTTGTTCCCTTGGGAGCATCAAATATTTATAATTATTTATCTTTATATTTATGGTTCTAGGATTTTCTTCTTCATTTGTGCTATAAGACCTAGCTTCTTGCTAAATTTAAACATAAACGGCTGTAACCTTTTGATTGAGTTGATTAAGAAGTATGATTTTTCACAGCTCCAAGATGTTACAGACTTGAGCATTTAATCTAAATTTCAACTTGATACCTCTACGCGTTCCTGAGCAAAAGTCTTTACCGCCAGGTAGATAGACGGAGCACAAAGTAATCCTATAAGGGTTCTTTTTTCCATTTTAGGCACGGAACCCTAAAAAGAGGGATTTTAGCGCCATGTTTTGGTAAAATCTCTGGTAAACTTTGCCGTCAGCTGGGGGAAGTTGTAGGTTGTACGCAAAGAGAATGTAACGCTACGCGCTGTAGGCTTTGCTAAGTGATGGCGGTAGAGCCGCTATTCTGCAAAAATATGGCAGGTACGTTAAGTGAACTTCAAATAATAAAAGTGAAAATAATTTAGCAAGCCACGTGTTTAAAATATTATAATAATCATAAACTTACCGTAATTTCAGTGTTACCTAGGTACTTACATGGAAAAAATATGGTCAAAATTCACATTACGAAAATGAAAAGATCTCTGTAGCCACCGTGCAAACTGGCATTGGTTCTGAAATCGGTCCGACTGTGACTGAGCTGGGTGGACACAATTGGACTCAATTTGAGCGTTCCACTTTCGAGAAGCACTAGCTTCTCGTATGTATGTATGTGTGTAAGTAAAATAATTTTACTTACATCGATGGTCGAATTCCATCTTTCGTTCGTACATTTTGCCCATTATAGAGGTGCCCCCCGCAAAAGTCGTCACTTCAAACTTCGTGCCGTATTTCGAGTTTTGGCGAATTAGAATACCAATTTGACGAAACGATGCACGCAATTGTCGATTTCGGAGAATTAAAATGTACTTACCTATGCAGTATGCACGTAGGAAGGTACCTATCTGGAGTTTTAGATGATCCAAAAGATACCCACTCTCAACCGAAGGCTTACATAGGTAGGTACCTATTAGGTATGTAGGTACCTTCCCTAGGTACCTATAACTATGATATATGTATTTATAGCTAAGTGATATAGAGTCGTCCTTTTGAAAGGGTGGCCCCTTTCAAAAAAGGTTAGAGTTATGTTTAGTGCGGAAGTAGGTAATGCGCAAAATTCGTGACTTGATTCTGGTAGGTCTGGTAAAGATATTTCCATGCAAGTTACTTCGCGCATCTTTACATAAACATGTTAATAGATGTTTTGCCTCTAAAGCGCGGTGTGTGACGCGCTTGATGCCAAAATAGGTACCTACCTATCGACGATGAACTACCAATATCTTCTATCTCAAAAATTGCAACTTTACAGGAGACGAGAAAATCATCTCATTTTTTTATTTTATTAAATGTCCCAGTTTTATCCATTTAAATTTCTGGAATAGAAATATGGTGTGAAATGTCTATATCCATTACTTTCAGCCGTGTGGTAAATAATAGATAACTCCCTATTAAAGTTCTCCTGAGAAAGGGGAACTGACATCATTCTGTGGATAAAACTGCGGTAAGCTGCTAGCTTATGTTGTAATGGATGGCAAGATGAATTTGGGATTGTAATGTCTGTATAAGTTGGTTTTCTGTAAATTTGGAAATCATGTCTATTGTTTAACCTAGTTATTGTCAAATCTAAAAAGTTCAACGAACCATCATTTTCTAATTCAAGTTTGAACTTAATTTTCGGATGAATTGTATTATGTTTGTTAACGAACAGTTCTATTTGACGTAAACTTCCCTTCCAGCATATGATTATATCATCAACATAACGATAATAATATAAAATTTTTGACTCCTTTATAATGTTTTTATTCTCAAAACTATCCATAAAAATGTCTGCCATAAGTGGGCTCAGTGGTGAACCCATAGCTAACCCCTCTTTCTGTTTGTAATATTGATTGCCAAATTGAAAGTAATTCTGTTGCATACAAGTTCTAGTCAAAGATATCAACTCCTCTTTTTCGGCTGGAAGTACTCGTTGTCGTTCAAGATGTTCTTCCATTATTCTCAAACTCTCCTCGTAAGGTACGTTTGTAAATAAACTTTCAACATCCAACGACAATAACTTCGCATTGTGAGGTAACCTGATATCCTTAACTTTATTAATTAAATCCATACTATTCTTTAAACTATACCTTGGATTGAATCTAGATCTACATTTTAATTCAAAGTTCAAATATTTTGACAAACCATAAGCTGGTGCTCCTATGTAGGTAAGAGACAACGGGACGAATTGGAACATTTGTCTTATGTATTTTAGGTAAACCATACATCATAGGTACTTAGGCAATTTTATATTACATAAGTCTGTTGTTTACTTTCTCTAATTATAAGTAGGTTCAATTTAATGAGGTAGGAAGGTAATTTACTTAGGCAATTTTATATTACCAACATAAGTCTGTTGTTTAACTTCTCTAAATGTAAGTAGGATCTATTTAAGGAGGTAGGAAGGTAATTTACTTAGGTAATTATTTATTACATAAGCTGTTGTTTACTTTCTCTAAATTTTAAGTAGGATCAATTTAAGGAGGTAGGAAGGTAATTTACTTAGGCAATTTTATATTACATAAGTCTATTGTTTACTTTCTCTAAATTTTAAGTAGGATGAATTTAAGGAGGTAGGTAGGTAATTTAATAAGTTATTTTATATTACATAAGTCTGTTGTTCACATTCTCTAAATTCTAAGTAGGATCAATTTAAGGAGGTAGGTAGGTAATTTAATTAGGTTATTTTATATTACATAAGTCTATTGATTACCTTCTCTAATTTTAAGTAGGATCAATTTGTGGGAGGGCGGGCGGTACACACGGATTACATTTTGTAGGATCTTATCAGATAAGGTTTTGCGCGGAATTGTTACTAAATATTGTTTTATCATAATATTATACAATGGATTTCCGCAAAGTAACGCCTGAATCTATTATTTAATCATTCATAACTTTTAAGTACCTACCTAGAATATGTCAGAGAATCATTAAAACTGTGACAATCACTGGGCAAAACTAATTTTAGCTGTTGCATATGGTTGAACTTGGTAGAAGAGATCGGAATCTTATTGAAACGAAGTTGAGGATAATTTACCTCACCAAGTAGCTTTGGTCTTTGAAGGAGATCAGTCCGTTCTTTATCGTAGCTTAGTTTGACTTTTAAAGTCATGTCTCGACTATAGAGAATTGTTCTTATGTCGACAACTTGCGGATCGCCAGGTCGGATGCTTTTGTAAATCCAAGTCTCAAGGCTTGCATAGTTTTTGAAAAAACTGTAATCGGCTTGGATTGTTTCGTAGGCTCTTCTTAAAGTTGGAAGGTCCCAGACAAATTAGTGTCTCATAATAAGTTATTTATATAAGTGTTTAATATAATGGGATAAATAGGTAAATATCGTGTTCTGCCAGTACACGCGAAATTGCATTTTACGTCAATTGGCATTAGAAACAAAAAATCGAAAAATAGGTAAGAGGCATTGGTAGCTTCGTCGCTATGTTTTATGTTTAAGGGAGGGTGACAGAGTCAGAAACAAGCCTCGTTTTTATCAAGAAGTGGGAAAATTCTAAAATAGCTTTCTTTAAAATAGCTCCAGGTATTTTAGAGAAAGCATTAAAATTTTCCCTATTGAGTAAAAATTTATAATGTTTACAGCAAAAAAAAATGCTGATTCAGTTTAAATCAACACTCTCATACCAGGTTTCTTATTCAGAAAATCAGATCTTGCACATTGGAGCCGTCCCTTGAGACAGTTTTCTTCAATAGAATGGATACCGATCAAATGGACGCTGCGGGCAAATTTGAACCGATCCGCTGAGCAAATACAGAACTAGACTGTGCCGTTTAACGATAGAGACAAAATTGCTACGGTGGCTAAGTTATTATCAATTAAAAGTGGTAATAAAAACGAACAAACGACGGACAATTATGTAGGTTACATATGAATAAAATAATGCACACTACAATAAGTACTTCAGAATACCTTAATTTTAGCGGTATAGACGTGGAAAATCTTCGCGAGGATGCACGGCAGATAGATTGGTCGGAGGTAGAGAACGCTCCTACTACTGATGAGAAGATCACCTCGTTTAACTCTGCCCTAATAAGCCTGTACGACAAACATGCGCCGCTCCGAAAAATAAAATTAAAGCATCTGCCAGCGCCTTGGCTCACAGATCACATTAAACATGTTATCCATCGCAAGAATGTAGCCAAGTTTAAAGTTAAATGTTGTCCCTCGGATGCAAATGTTGCTAAATATATCGAGCGGAGGAATCTGTGTAACAAGGTGTGTAGGGACGCCCAGCGCCGTTTTATCCACAACTCTGTCCAAAATCAAGACCCTTCTAAAGTTTGGAAGTTTCTTCGAACACTAGGGGTTGGCAAATCACCTAACGATACACTTCCTAAAGATATAGATGTTGATTCCTTAAATCGACACTTCTCCTCGTCTTCCCAATTTGATGGGGCAACTAAATCTAACACTCTGTGGGCTCTTTCTCAGTCACCAACCCCTGTCACTTCACCCTTTTTTCTAAGTCAGTTTACCGATTGTGATGTTAGGAGAAGCGTCATGTCGATCACATCAAATGCAGTCGGCGATGACAACATAAGTCGTAATATGCTGCTGCCCATTCTCGACGATGTCATTCACGTCCTTGTCCACATCCTTAACCACTCCATTTCCACCAGCACTTTCCCAAGCAGTTGGAAAAATGCTCAGATTATCCCTCTCCCTAAAAAATCCAGACCCTCCTGCTTTTCCGATTTCCGACCTATTTCTATTCTTCCTTTTCTCTCTAAGGTGCTAGAGCGTCTGGTACACAATCAACTCAGCCGATTTCTCTCTAGCAACTCCCTTTTAAATCCTCTGCAATCTGGTTTCCGTCATGGTCACAGCACTATGACAGCTCTCACCAAAATTACGGATGACATTCGCCGGGGCATGGACGGCGGGCTGGTGACTGTGTTGTCGTTGCTTGATTTTAGTAACGCTTTCAACAATGTCGACTTTGACATTCTTCTTGCAGTGCTTCATTCTCTTAACATATCTCCAATGGTTACTGACTGGTTTCATAGTTATCTGTTTGGTCGCGGCAACGCATTCGCCTTGATGATGAATTCTCATCTTGGTCCGATGTTACCGCTGGTGTTCCACAGGGCGGCGTACTTTCTCCTCTTCTTTTTGCAATTTTTATTAACTCTATATCCGAATCGTTGTCCAGTTCTTACCACCTTTACGCTGACGATCTCCAGATTTACCAACAAGCTCCAATTTTAGGCCTAACGTCCGCTATTAACATCATAAATGATGATCTCTCGCGCATCCTTGCGTGGAGTAAAGCACACGGTCTTCTGGTGAACCCCAGGAAGACGCAAGTCATCATCGTAGGCAGCTCAAGGACGATAGCTAAGATTGATATGACGGCCTTGTGTCCTATAGCTTTTGATGGTGTGTCAATTCCAGTTAGTAAATCCGTCAAAAACCTGGGTCTGATTCTTGACAATGAATTGTCCTGGCGTCCGCAATTGGCTGAACTTAGCCGAAAAATGTTCGCATCGGCTGGCTCACTGCGTCGACTGCGAAATTTCCTCCCGACTTCCACTAAGGTTACACTTGCCCAGTCCCTTTTGCTCCCCATTCTCGATTACGCCGACGCTTGTTATCCGGACCTCACTGAAGACCAATTAAACAAGCTTGAGCGCCTCCAAAATTTCAGCATCAGGTTCATATTTGGCCTTCGCAAATATGACCACGTTTCCGAATATCGCGCTAAACTCAAGTGGTTGCCCATCCGACTTCGCAGGAATACTCACATACTATCTCTCTTGTACAGTATATTGTTCTATCCTCCCAGCCCTTCCTATCTCAAGGAGCGCTTTGAATTCCTTTCAAACTCTCACTCTCTCTCTCTGCGTTCCTCTGAAACACTCATCTTAAAAGTCCCTGCCCACACTACCACTTTCTACGACAAATCTTTCACTGTACAAGCTACCCGTCTATGGAATGCTCTCCCCCTGGACATCAGACGTGCCAAATCACTCCCTCTCTTTAAAAAACTGCTTCATCAGCATTATCTGTCCTTGCAAAGTTAAACAACTTTATTTTATGTTTATGTAAGTGTATTATATTGTTTGTAGGCTATATGTAGGTATTATAGTATGTAGTGTAAGTATTATTATTATTATTATTTTCGCGTGCCACCGTCTATTTTGTTCTTACATGTCCAGTCCATCCCAAGGTTGCCTGGAAGAGATCGCTCATAGCGATAAGGCCGCCTTTGTACTTCGTCTACACTTAGCATTTATTTCTGTATTGTTATCTGTCTTTGTGTGGTACAATAAAGTATTATCTATCTATCTATCTATCTACCTTGGATGCAAGAAACGCATGACAAAGAAGGACATAAGATAATCGAATCCACATCCTATACAATGTGGAACCGCAACCTACTGCGTCGCAGGCGGACCTGAATGATGATCAACTGTAGTTATAAATCGTGCCTGTGAGCTCAGACCAAAGCTAGGCAAACCAGTTATAAATGCCTTCAAAGGTAAACAAGGCAAATTCATTTTATCCTCTCAGCTTGCAGGACGCCTGCCCTGGGAAAGGTTAAGCATAGAAAAATTAAAACCGCTCCGTTCAATCCGAAATATTTCGGGTAGTAGCTTAGCACAGCCTGCTTTCTTTTGTTTCTTGAAATTTTTTTGCTTAAACTTTTACTGCTAATAATAATTTGAAAATAAGTAGGTACATATCACAAACTGGCCAATGAATTTTTGAAAATTCCTTTGTTTACCCTTTTAATAAGATACAAGAACAAAATTTAATAATTTAAAAACCCGCCGACGTTTATTGGCTAAACAGAATTTCATGAAACATGGCTAAGAACACTCGGGATAAAATTATCTATGACACAAAAAACTAAACGAAAATCGATTCATCCATTTGGGAGCTACGATACCACAGACAGATACACAAACAGACACGTCAAACTAATAACACCCCTCTCTTTTTGCGTCGGGGTTAAAAATGAAGGTAGATACAAATTAATTTGTTAAAGTTGGGTGGGGCTTCGTTAGGAGTAAGTTAATGTTGAGGGACCCATTACAGTGCAGCAGTGGGACGCCTACAGATCGAGTCAACTCAAGTAGGAACAACTGAAAACAAGGACTCCTTTATATTGATGAAAATTAAATTAATGTTAATTATGCATTTTAAAAAATGTTGTCCAAAATGTTTTAAGTGTTTTTCGCCTTGCAATTAAGAGCGACACATTTTCACCTCTAGCGCCAAGGTCATTGAACTAAGAGGTCAATGTCACTAAGAAAAGTTGCACCTTTAGTGACCCCCTCCATGATTCCACAATAAAATATATACAGGGTGTTTGGTGGAGGGTTAGACAAACTCGGTGGGTGTGTAGGTGGACCTATTTGTGAAATACAAATTGAAGGAAAAGACCCTAACTGTTTACAATTTTTTTTAATCCCATTTTTTGTAGTTTTTTAAGATTTTCCGAAATTTTACGTCTCTACCCCTAGAAATTTTTTTTGGAACATGTTTTCCAGTAAACTTTTTACTTGCTTTTGGTTGCAGGTATATCCTTCGTCTTTTGAAGGCAATATTTATTAGACAGAACGTGTAAATAATTAGTTATAAGCTCTCAAAGTTAAAAAAAGTAAAAAAAATAAACAAGAAGGACAACTTTGCATCGTTTTAAAAAAAAAACTAACAGCGATCGAGGAGTTCAAATGCTTTTAAAAATTTCTCTAAACATCGCTTATTACAACGGTATACCACATGTAGCCGAAAAGTCTATAAACTTGTCAAAAATTAACACTTAAAGGGAAAACGGAGTAAAAATACAAAAGTAAAAAAAAGATTTTTCTTTTTTAAAATTTACATAATTTGTTCAAAAACCTCTCCCCTATTTCTAATACACGCGCAACACCTACGTCGGATTTCTATTGTAGTAGTACGGAGCGTTATCTCGTCTTTCATCTTTGCAAAAGCTGCGTCAATTCTTTCAATCAATTGTTCCTTTGTTTGTATTTCTTTTTCGTAAACCAGCTCTTTTGCACGTCCCCATATGCTAAAGTCAAGAGGAGTGAGATCTGGGGACCGTGCAGGCCATGAGATGGGGCCAAGCCGTCCAATCCACGAGTCGGGGAACGCGTTGTCTAGGACCTCTCTTACTGTGAGACGATAGTGTGCCGGACACCCATCATTTTGAAATACTATTGGTCGATCTTCATGAAATATCGGCACATTGCTCATCAATTCAGGGAGGTCATTTTGCAAAAATTCCAAGTAATTGTCAACGTTAAGAGTGTCCGGTAAGTAGTAAGGTCCAATGAGATGTCTACCAATCACACCTGCCCAGACGTTGAGAGAAAATCGCTCGAAGAGTTAAGTTTCCCGTTTCTCGAAGTCGCCGAAAGGTATTAGAAAATGTGCTGTGGTGTGGCACACGTCTATTGGGATGCAACTCTCTGTACAGTCTCTGTGCTGCACGTGTACGCATAAATAATATCAGCGTATTCTTCAATGCTGAATTCCGCCATTGTGACAAAAACAACGATAACAAAACAGAACAACAAAGAGTTTATCAAAACATAACAAATTACCAAAATAAGAACGAAATTTAACGATTACAAATATTGATTCGAATTCGAAATTCTGATTTCGAAATTCGAATCTTCGAATTAGTTGGATGCCTAGGTATGATAAAAAAAGGTTTTCTTAAATTAATTTAGCGTTTCTACCTTTGTATTAGAAATAGGGAAGTGATATTTGAACCAAAATTGTTTTAATACAATGTTTTATTCTTAGCGTGTTTACTCCATTTTCCCTATAAGTGCTAATTTTTGACAAGTTTATAGATTTTTCGGCTACATGTGATATACTGTTATAATAAACGATGTTTAGAGTAATTTTTAAAAGCATTTGAACTCCTCGATCGCTGTTAGTTTTTTTTTTAAAACGATGCAAAGTTGTCCTGCTTGTTTATTTTTTTTACTTTTTTTAACTTTGAGAGCTTATAACTAATTATTTACACGTTCTGTCTAATAAATATTGCCTTCAAAAGACGAAGGATACACCTGCAACCAAAAGCAAGTAAAAAGTTTACTGGAAAACATGTTCCAAAAAAAAGTTCTAGGGGTAGAGACGTAAAATTTCGGAAAATCTTAAAAAAATACAAAAAATGGGATTAAAAAAAATTGTAAGCAGTTAGGGTCTTTTCCTTCAATTTGTATTTCACAAATAGGTCCACCTACACACCCACCGAGTTTGTCTAACCCTCCACCAAACACCCTGTATATTAATTACAGGTATGTACATAAAATTTTCGTACAAATTTTCTAAGCCTTTTCTGCCTTGCCTGCGTCCCGTAAACTCTACTTAATACTCCAACCGAAAACATCCCCAAGAGATGAACAAATCACGGATCCTAAACATTTTTGTAAACTGTAGGAAAATGTTCTTCGGAAGTGTACCTACATAATTAGGTATGAAGGTAACAAATTTACCTTCACGTTCCGATGGCGCATGTCGGAGAGGTGAAACAATCACCGGTGAGCTGCTACTTATACAATTTCTGTGACGTCTATTTTGATGTCTTTTTCAAGTTTTTCCTCGTATTTCTTCATTTTCCGGTGTAAAATAGTCACTGCCCTCATCACAGAGACGACGTTTTTGCATTGCTACGCACTTATTTAGAAGTTTTTACGGATAAAAGTGGCGATTGGGGAAAACGCGAATGAGAATTAACGCACGTGGTTCAATGGAGGAGATGTGAGGAACTCTCCTCACATCTCCTCCATGCCAGTGGGCATACTCATGCCCACAGATAAAAAACTTAAATAACGCAGCCATGCTTTCAACTTAGTGCTAGAAAGACGATACCTAAGACGTATAGTATACTACATAATAGGTATGTTTTCAAATATAGAAGGACGAATGAACAAAGTGCAATTTCTCAGTTAATCCATACCTTATACTTATTTTATTATTTTTATTTGTTTGAGTATTATAAGATGCACGCCAGATATTAAAATATGGAGAGAGGTGCTATAAGTGGCAAAACGGGCATTTCAAATGTCACAGCAAGCATTTATTATGAATGCGGACGTCTCTGTCTCTCTTATCTTTTCAAACATAAACGAGTCAACAGATCTAAATGAAATTTGGCAAGGATATAGAATAGTATTTCGGCGAAGGGAAGGGACACCTACTACTTTTTATCCCATAAAAGCACATGCGAAGCTGCGGGCGGAAGCTAGTAATGTATAAAGTTCCTCTGTGGTAAACCCAGCTTTACTCAGAGACCACGAAAATTCGAGAATACCCTTCTAGAGTAGGGTTGCATTAAGAAAGGGTTTATGGAAATTCCCGGGGGTTGACAGAAACAAAGAGCCAGGCTTTTTGAGGACCTATCTACTAAACAAGCCGGTATCATTGCAAAACAAAGAATACCTATCGGTCACGGGTCGTTTGGCGCTAAGCGCTGAAGCGCTGAAGCGCCATCCAAATTAATAAAAACTTGCTGTACTGTGAAATTACCCCTTAGAGGACATTAGGAATGCTATTTTCCACACACTTGCTCATAAAGTGGCTCTATGGTCACCGCAATTAGGCACAGAATGACACCCATAATCAAACTGTGACTTTTTCATTGCTATTTATTTTATTGGTTGAGTTGCTTTGTTCTTAAAAAAGTATATATTAAAAAAAAGATCGTGTTCAATAGAACAAATAAATTCATGTTCCTATTGCTTGCTCATTTCAGCAACTTCTTATTTAAATAGATAATTTGATCTCTTTATTAAACTCGTACGTGTTTAATAAATAATATTTTCACTCAAATATAACTTTTGTTTTCTCTCTATTATAAGAAAGCCTTATATTCCCCATTTTGTACGTGGCAGAATAGGCGCAATACCCTATGCGCGGAAAATAAAAAAAAACCTCATCCCTTTAATCTGTGGCCGATCGCAATGGGTTTTTATTGTTATTTTATTCACAAGTGTGTTGAAAATGGTCGTATGATACACGTGTGTATTAATGATTAGGTACCGTCCTCGGCTCTCTTAAGATTACTTGTTTAAGGAAAACATTATAGATGATAGGTACCTCCACAGAGCAAATATGGTATGGGTAATCTAATAATATAATGAGACTTCTAAAAGTTTTGCTGCTCTATGGTTAAAACTTAGTTGAAAATTATTATAATGTACCTACTCAACGCACGAAATGCAACCAAAGGCTTAGCCATTTTTTTCGCCAGGTACCTAGCAGAACGCACGAAACGCGACTTATTCAGTTGTTTACTCCAAAATGTCGACGCACGAAATGCAACTAATCCCTCGGCGGTAATCAAATCACCAATGTTACACACTAATACCATAATGTACTATTAACGTTGCTTGGATATGGAACATTCTCCCAGCGCTAACTCAACAAAATGGCCTGTGTTGTGTTACTACACGCTATTTCCAATTTTTTGCAATACACCTACCCTACTTAATGAACAACAACGATAGATTGACGTATCTAGACCGAAGTGCGACCGAGACAATACGCAAAACTCTAACGCTGGCGTCGCCGGTCCGACTAATGTACCTAATGACTGATATGGGTGGACCTGATTGGACCTAATTTGAGTGTTCCACCTTCCACTTTCGAGAAGCTAGTAGTTAGGTACACAATCTCCCCATAGATAGTTGTAATTTAAACAGTGGCAACAGTTTTGCTATCGGCCGAAAACGACGCTGATAACATCTATATATACAATGTGTCTGGTTACCGGTGTCGTCGGAGACTTTGGGGGGGTGAAGTACGGTAAATTTTATCGACAAATCACTATCCCTATTTTTTTTTTCTCGCTCCCTGATAAAATGGCAGCCATTTTGTTTTCTTTTGCCTCGAAGCACGGGTGCTTGTATTGTTTAAGCTATAGCTACCCATGCAGAGGTTCTATGAGGACGATAGAGGACTCATTTGATTGCCAATAATGTAGGCAATAAAGCAATGATAACATTGTTGCATTTTCTATTTTATAATAGAAGAAAAGAGAATTTATAAAACAAAAAATAATGTATAAGTATGAATGTGCGAGCATTCGTTGTTGGTTTATTGGGAAATCTTCTCGCATACTCTCTTACAGCAGCATTATCGTTCCCGTTGCACAATCCATAGACGAAATGGATGTTGTCCACGTCCTGGCTGGATTAATGGAAATCTTCCATTTCTGTTAACTTTCGTCAGCGAAAAATACAAAAATTAACAAAAATTCATCTGACAGCGCGCCCTCTTTTTTCAGTTTCAGCACGTCCTTATCTACAACAAAGCACAGAATTGTCTATGGACACGCAATTCCTCGAAACCGTGAGTCCAGTTGCTTATTAGCGGGATATTTAAACTTTCGAGGGTCAGATTCAAATCGTCATAACTTCTAAACTATCTTACTCAGGGCTAAGATGCATGACTTATTTTGAAGCACACATTCTGTATTATTGTTCAAAAACAAAAGACATGTAGCTTGACAGTTTCAATTTTATGAAAAAGCTAAAAATTTTAAAAAAATTTTGAAAATATAACTTTTTTTTGTTTTATAAATTCTCTTTTCTTCTATTATAAAATAGAAAATGCAACAATGTTATCATTGCTTTATTGCCTACATTATTGGCAATCAAATGAGTCCTCTATCGTCCTCCTAGAACCTCTGCATGGGTAGCTATAGCTTAAACAATACAAGCACCCGTGCTTCGAGGCAAAAGAATACAAAATGGCTGCCATTTTATCAGGGAGCGAGAAAAAAAAATAGGGATAGTGATTTGTCGATAAAATTTACCGTACTTCACCCCCCCAAAGTCTCCGACACCGGTAACCAGACACATTGTATAAAAATGAAACTCGTTTTCCTTGGTCACGGCATCACGCGTGAACGGCTGGACCGATTTCGCTAATTCTTTATTTGTTGTATTTGTTATTGTCAGGAGAAGGTTCTTATGAAAGAAAAAATTAAGAATGTTGGAAACATAAATTTCCACGGGGGCGAAGCCGCGGGGCGCAGCTAGTCAACAATAAAACAACGATTTATCTATCCATTGATCATTAGATCGTGTTGCCAAAACACCCATCAAACAGTAAAGGAATCAATAAGCTTATAAATAGCAGATGTTTATGAGCCACTCTAAAAGCACTTGATGGAATGATAAGGTACCATGCTGAGCAATCGCACGCTATTGCCACGATATGGGTATTGGCTGGCCCATAATTACGTACCTATCGTTCTATTTCTGAAGTTAGTTTCCATTACAGTACATTATACATTATTCTAGGGAAATTCTAGGCTTCATATCCCGTCATAGTACAATTATGGCCAGTCCATTATTGTAGCAATCGCAATAAATACTAAATTACTTAGGTACCTACTCAAACAATGTTTTTACGATCTGCAAATATTTGGTCCGAGTGTTCTGGGTGTTTTCTATGTAGGTACCTACAATAAAAAATATAATATTATTATCTATGTAAGATATTGTATTATTATGTTCATATATTAGTCATCTAGTATAACACAAGCTATGCTTAGCTTGGGGCTAGATGCTGAGTGGATTGTCCAGCATTATTTATCTATTTATTAAAAAGTTTTAGACCGTAATTCATTCATAGTTTGATTGAACATCCGATGTTCTGAGATTCTAATGTTTTACAACCCCAATATTCAGAGCCTATTACCTAGTTTAATTATTATTTCCTGTGAAATGCAAAGGTCAATCTAAATATCCTCATAAAACAATCAGGCAGGCGGTCAAGTTATTTAATGACCTATCTAGTATATCTATACTAATATTATAAAGAGAAACAATTTGATTGTTTGTATTGAATAGGCTCCGAAATTACTGGACCGATTTGAAAAATTCTTTTACCATTACAAGCCCACATTATTGCAGATGAACATAGGCTACTTTTTACCGCGGGAAAATGCTTCATTCCTACGGGAAAACGGGTAATAGGACAACGGGTAGTAAGAATGCAACTAGTGACTAATATAAAAGAACATACTACGATTTTCGTTTAAATTACAAAATCGGTTGTCGTTTTCATTCATAATTTGATACGAACTCGTAGCAACTAGCTAGATCCCCTTGGCTGTCCGGGTCAAACTAAGCTAATATGGCTTGGTCAAGTTTCATCCCAAACACAATCAAAAGCTCTTCCATTCCTCTCGTTCATTGCCGTTGCGAATGTTGAAATTCAGAATTCAGTAGCGATGCTGGCATTGTGGACACCGGACGCTTGTGCCGGCTTTTGCGTGTTTCACTCGAACTTTTCGAGGGACGACCTAGACAATGTGAGCAGTGAAAGTTTGCTTTTTAGTTCAGTAATGTGAGGTTTTTTGGATGGTTCGGATTATATCGATGCCTGGTAAGGTTTTTATGAGAACTACTTAATTTTTTAAAAGTCATTGCAATCGGAATTGTTACCATAATTTGAGTTGTAATATCCCGATAATTATGACTTTGTGTAAACAACCATGATTGTTATAAAAGTCGTATATTTTTTATGATAAAAATGATGTTACATACACATTATTACCTGTATGTACTCGAGAGGTCCATAAAAGGGAATATAAAACATCATGAAGTTAGGTTAGGACCTTCCTATTCCTCTCAACTGCGTCATTAATTGAGTATTATTGATAATCCTCAACACACATCCTAATGAACGAAAATCTATTTAAACTTCGAACTTCCTGCCTAGAGCCATATTTCTCAGAACAACTTTCAAACAAAAGCGAAATTAAGTGTTTTGCTTCGGCTATTGTTTTGAGAATGTACCTAATTATAACAGGATAGATGAGCTTTATGAAGTCCACAACAAAAGTTTTATAATGTGCTCTAGAATAGAACAAAAATAGGAAAATATCGTGAACTAAAAAAATAAAAACCTTTAGATATGATACTTTAGGTGTACCTATTACAATGACACTAGAATAAAATGAAAATCATGTCTGACGAAGTGAGAAGAAATCTTAACGAATTTGATCTAGGTATCTACAGTCATCATCATCATCATCATCATCAGCCTATATTAGTCCACTGCTGGACATAGGCCTCCCCTAATTTTCTATGTATAATAAAAAACATCTATCTATGTAGTCTATTGTATTATGTACCTATATAAGTTATCTAGTACCCATATCACAAGCTCTGCTTAGCTTGGGGCTAGATAATGCTGTGTGAATTGTCCAGCATTATTTATTTATTTTAATGAGCGCCATAGCGCCCTGTCTTCAGCTTGCCGCATCCAGCATCACAGCCTGCAGTCTTTCGCAGATCGTCATCCCACCTGGCCGGAGGGCGTCCTACACTACGTTTGCCGAGTCGTGGTCTCCACTCAAGAACACGTTTACCCCAGCGGTTGTCGGTTCTTCGCGAGATACGAGTATGGCCGGCCCACTGCCACTTCAGCTTGCTAATTCTTTGAGCTATGTCGATAACTTTGGTTCTCTGTCGGATGTATTCGTTACGAATCCTATCCTTCAGAGAGACTCCGAGCATAGCTCTTTCCATAGCTCGCTGAGCGACTTTGACCTGGTGGACCAGCCCTACCGCGTATCTACAGTAAACCTAAGCAATGAGTTTATTTTGTAATTTTACTAACACAATACTCTCTCTCTAATCTGAATCTGAAGTCACAGTTCAAAAAGCTCGGGAATATGCCTTTGTTATAACGTGTTATTAAGTGGAGACCACTCAGCAAACGTAGTGTAGCACACCCTCAGGCCAGGTGGGATGACGACATGCAAAAGACTGCAGGCAGATGCTGGATGCGGCAAGCTGAAGACAGGGCGCTATGGCGGTCATTAGGGGAGGCCTATGTCCAGCCGTGGACTAACATAGGCTGATGATAATGATGGTGGTGATAACGGGATACGGTGCAACTGAAAAAGGTTGGCTTGTTGTTAAACACTTTACCCTATAGCTTAACAAGTGTGAAATGTATGAAGTACTGGCTTTACAGAATACTAGACGATCGCCTCGCGGTTACACACGCGTAGTTCCCGTTCCCGTGGGAATTCCGGGATAAAATATAGCCTATGTCACTCCCTGAAAAGTAAGCTTCCTAACGGTGAAAGAATTTTTCAAATCGGTCCAGTAGTTTCGGAGCCTATTCAATACAAACAAACAAACAATCAAATCTTTCCTCTTTATAATGTTAGTATAAAGTATAGTATTATAATATCTGTGGTATAAATAAAATATAACAAAAGTAAAAAAAAATTGGTAGGCCTTTTACCTAGATTGTATTGTGTACGCTTGTATTTTATTGCACAATTTACATAACCACACGATTCAATTAGCAAATGAAATACAGGGTGTGCCAAATGACATTCGACTTGTACCATATATGGCCCGCTCCCATATAAGTCTAGACGACGTTATTAGTGCTGACAGCCTCGCACTATATTCAATTAGTACATTTTTCTTGTATTTCTGCCGTTGGTTTGCTCTTGGGGACTGATTCTGAATTAACTCTCTGAAAATTTACCTGATCGTTAATAGATCAAAAATGTCAGATCAAAAATCTGAACGTAAAAGATTTTAATTAGATTCTATATTGATAGCCAAACGAAGCAATCAATATCTTAGAGATTCAGAGTTTTGATTATCTTTGACTTGAACTATGTTATCAAAAAATAAACAATTATTTTTGATAACATATATTATTTCAAGTCATAACGAATAGTAATCAAAATAAGGTGATGCACACGCCGAAGTCGCCGGCCCGTCGATACGGATTGTCCCCTGCCTACAATATTCATACTCCGAGATGTCGCCCTCACCGACACGATGAGTGCCGACTCGCCGACACGGTGAGTGCCGGGCTGTGTCGTCGGGTACCTACGGTGAGTAGAGTCTATTAAAGACGTAAACTTAAAGACATACAAAATGACTAGAAAACGTCCCTAAAGCTTTTTAATTTTCTCCGAAAATTAATAACACAAGGAAAATACGAGTAATTCTGGAAAATACAAAAGAATTTCATAAAAAGCCCTACAGGTAATATTTTTCAGTCACTGTTCAAGTAAAGCGGAATATTTTATAAACAGGAAATGGGAAAATCTGTTTTGTGAAATTCCTCTAAAGCAAAGTACTTGTGGTACATAAAAACTCCATTTTCTGCTGACAACCCCTTATTATATTAGGCTTCCAAAGTGACTATTATTTATTTATTTAATACTAGGATCTGCCCGCAGCTTCGCGTGAAATTGACATTTTGTGCTGCCTTGATTCTCGGAACAACGTTACCATTTATCACACGAATATTAAAACGCGGAAATTTGTATAGTTGGATGTTTGTTACCTCTTCACGCCAAAACTACTGAACGGATCGGGCTGAAATATTGCATAGAAGTAGTTTTAGATCTGGAATTTACCTCTTCACGCCAAAACTACTGAACGGATCGGGCTGAAATATTGCATAGAAGTAGTTTTAGATCTGGAATAACACCCGAGGTACATTTTATCCAGGTAAAACGCGTGTGAAGCCGTAGGCAGTAAATAGTGTACCATATTCTAATTTCTGCTTCCGTTTCATACCTACGTAATTCTCTGAATCCCAAAATATTTGACAAGGGTCCTGTTTTTATCTCGGTCTGCAATATGTTGCCCGATCCACAATTTGCAAAGACGGAAGCGCTCATAAGCTGGGTCATTTGCTTAGGACTTCAGTATGATTGACGCTGATATTACCGAAGGATATCGCCATTGATAATGAACGAAACTATTTAGGTAAACTAAATGATTCGAAATTCATAAAAATTAATTTCGTTCAATACCCATTCGTACGTAATTTATAGAATAATATTTTTTCGTTGTGTCGTTATGTCTACCTCTACCGGGCACTTTTATTTACGAATTAAGTAAACCATAAGAAATACTTTACAAAGTTAGGTATACTAGTATTTACAATTGAAACAATTGAGCTAACTGCAGACTGTTGCAAACAGTCTACAGGTAGCTCAACTGATCCATATCAATACCAGTCGGTAGCGTCCCCAAGACGCTGGCTGCATTGCCACGGCGATGATGATGAGGCGATTTACAAGAAAAATAAGAATTAAGACCAAGTTTCGGACATTATTTTGCATCTAAGGCGATTTACAAGAAAAATAAGAATTAAGACCAATTTATGATGGGCAGAACCTGCAGTTCACGTAGTGTCAGTGAATAACCGATAACCCTGTATACAGGGTGTCACGTAAATGAATAATATAACTCTTTCCGTGGCACCCTGTATAATATTAAGAATGGATTAGGGTCTCACCTTATCCATTCTTAAAATTATAAAAGAGTAATGAGACACCCTATGTCTGTCTGTTACATTTTCATGCTTAAACGCCTGAACGGATAAAATTTGGCAGAGAGGTACCTTAACGGTACCTATCCTGGGGACACCGTTTACACGGCATGACTTAGCCTACACGAAAATCGCTTGCGAAGTCGCGGGCAGAACTGAGTTGCATACAGGGTTACAGGAAAAATCGTGCTAGATCCGTTAAGGGCGTGGAGTACCCATCATTTCTGACTTATTTCACTATGAAACACCCTACCCTAAACTTAACCCTTTTCGAGATATTCGACTTTTAATTTATTTATTGAAAATCTTCTTTATCGAATATCTCGAAAAGGGTTAAGTTTAGGGTAGGTTGTTTCATAGTGAAATAAGTCAGAAATTGTGGGTACTCCACGCCCATAACGGATCTAGCGTATACAACCCAAAATTGCTTATTTTCAACTCCGTCGGACCTCCATATCTTCCAAACTACTGAATATTTAACTTTGAAATTTATAAATGGTAAAGTTCAGGACTTATTCTATCGATCATATGTTTCGAAAACACGATTCCATAAATTTTCTCGATAGAAAAAAATCGCGAAGTGACCTCTAATTTTTTACTAAAACCCTAATTTCTCAATAAACACAAATGATACGATCTTGAGATTAAGCATAGTAATTGAACTAAGTATAAAGAACATATTGTCTGTTGCCTTTTTTTCAATTAACTATTCTACTGTTTGTGGGGAGCAAATAACTACGAAAAACTTGATTTTTGGGCTTTCGCCGCTTTGCTCTGTCCCGCTCCTGTGAACGCGAAATCCTGTGCCTATCCTCTTCACACAATAACGAGGTAGTATGGGCCCATATTTCAATAAATAAATGAAATAATAATAAATAATGCTGGACAATTCACGCAGCATTATCTAGCCCCAAGCTAAGCAGAGCTTGTGTTATGGGTACTAGATAACTGATATACATAATACAATACACAACATAGATCGATATTTTTTATTATACATAGAAAAACATCCAGAACACCCAATATCTGCAGATCGTACAAACATTTGTTCGGAGGCGGGAATCGAACCCGCAACCTCCTGCGTCGCAGGCGGACCTTCGCCCGCTGCGCCACAGGGGTTGTCAAATGAAATTAATAGTGGTCAAATTTGAGTAGCAGTTTTTATGTGGTGTGAACCGGTTAGTAGACCAACAAACACAGGACAAAATCAGAAATTTAGCACAAAATTATGTGCTGGCTCTTAGCCAACAACTGGTGAGTATACCACTGCCAAATACAACAAACTCCTGAAAATATTCAGTTTCCGTGAGTGATTTGACCGAAGCTTCAGATTACTGTAAACTACAGTTTAGCTAACAAATTTACTCACAAAGCTTCCTGAGATGAGAATAACTTCCACAAATGTAAAGTTCGATTCCATTGTTGTGTAATATCGTCTGTCGATTAGGTCTTTTAATCTATAGGTATCTATACTATAATATTATAAAAATAAAAGATTTGTTTGTTTGTATTGAATAGGCTCCGAAACTACTTACCCGATTTGAAAAATTATTTTACCGTTAGAAAGCTTACTTTTCAGGGAGTGACATAGGCTATATTTTATCCCGGAATTCTACGGGAACGGGAACTACGCGGGTGAAACCGCGAGGCGATCGTTTAGTTTTCAATAACCTGCCGGACTCTATAACTAGTGCCGCGTCGAATGCAATATTTACGAGCAAACTGAAGAGAATCCTAGTGGACAGGGCATACTATAGTTTAGAAGAGATCTTCGTTGACAAATTTGTTGACACCTATGTCGTAGATCCACTCATAATATTGAAATACTCTTTGTAAGATTACCAAGGAAAATTATTACGTAGTTAGTTTTACATTATTTTGAGTTATTTTGATAAGTATGTATGTGTTTGACATGTAAGACAAGAAAAAAATTTAAAATTTAAAAAACGCCCGACAGATTTTCATGAAACATGCCTAAGAACACTCGGGATTAAATTATCTAAGACAATTATCCGTTTGGGAGCTACGATACCACATGCAGATACACAGATACACAGACAGACACGTCAAACTTATAACACCCCACTCTTCTTGCGTCGGGGGTTATTTTTTATAGGACTACTTTACAGAAGAAGACTGAATAATTTTGCCTTCACGAATAGTTTTAAAGAAATCAGAGAGCGTAAGATTTTACATATCGAATTCAATGGATACATCCTTTAGATAGAAAAGAAAGACCGTCTTGGTAGAAGAGTCTATGGCCTTTTCATACGGTTTCCGGGTAGCTGGGTATACCCGGTGGCGAAGTGTATGGGCATGTACAATAGCTTTCACACGTACCGGTATAATAATATGTAATTTACATACAAATTCGTCGCCCGGTACCCGGCACCGGTTACCCGGCGACCAAGACGTGTGAAAATGAAAAGGCACTAAGATTCCACATATCAAATTCAATAGATTCTTATAAGATAGAAAATAAAACGTTAAGTACGAGTCGGACTCGCGCACTAAGGGTTCCGTTTCATTTTAAGACCTTGTTTCTTGCCAAATATCATGATTCTAGGTCAACATGAAGTAGGTACCCGGTATATTTTGGTCGAGGGAGAGAATCAAAAATTATTATTTTCTTGTAATTAAACTACAAATTTACGGTTTTCAGATTTTTCTCGTTATTTGTGCTATATGACCTTGCTTCTTACCAAATTTTCTGATTCTAGGTAAACGGAAAGTACCCTATAGGTTTTGGTCGATGGCGAGGATTAAAAGTAATTTTTTTGTTAATAAATTACAAATTTATAATTTTTGGATTTTTCCCTTTACTTGTGCTATAAGACCTTGCTGCTCACCAAATTTCATGATTCTAGGTCTACCGGAAGTACCCTATAGGTTTTGTGTGCATGTGATTCCCTTGGAAATTTCAAAATATTCGGACATAAACGGCTGTAACTTTGGAGTGCGTTGACTTAGAAGTTTAATTTATATCACGGCTTCAAGAGGTTACGGACTTGAGTATTTGACGTTAATTTCAACTCGATACGTCCGCGCGTTCCTGAGAAGAGAGGGTTGACAGACGGACAGACAGACAGACAGACAGACGGACAACAAAGTGATCCTATGAGGGTTCCTTTTTTCCTTTTGAGGTACGGAACCCCAAAAAGACCATCTTGGAAGTAGAGTAGAGAAGACTCCACGTATCAAATGAGAGATTTCTTATATCCCATCTCAAACGAGAGATTCCATTAATCAAATTCAATGGATTCTTTTTTTTTTAATTTGGGCAGAAGCCCAAATTAACAAAGAAAATTTCAATCAAATAGTGGAAATAAATTAGAACTAGTATTTACAATTGAAACAATTGAGCTAACTGCAGACTGTTGCAAACAATCTACAGGTAGTTCAACTGATCCATATCAATACCAGTCGGAAGCGTCCCCAAGACGCTGGCTGCATTGCCCCGCTGTATGGCAATGCTGATGCGCTGCGCCAGATACTCACCAGCTCTCGGGGCACGCGTCGCTTAAATATATAGAAAAGAAAACCATCTTAGAAGTAGGTACAGACTAAATTATATACATTAAAAATTAAATTATAAATTATATATTTATATAAAAGGTAGGCAGGTATTTTTTTAAGGTATATGGGAAAAATTAACCAATTATTTGACTTACGTAGCGATGTTTTATTCCCCAGTTCTCCATGCGAAGAATGCGATGTGGTCTCGCAAGGAGTCTGTATGCAGCGCAGTCAGCGGTGCTTCCAAGTGCGATGATGACATCGGAGCAGGAGTCAAACTGTACCCTTTTGCTATTGCACTAAGGGTTAGAGTCCTACAGGTAATTTATACATCATTTATCAACATTTAAGAAGAGGGAACAGTCAAGTTTTCAGACTTATGTAGGCTGGCGATCAGAACCTATGGGATTACATTTGACCTTTTCGAACGAAGATACTTTCGGTTAGTAGTCTATAAACTCGCGTCGATGCTCGAAAGACGACCGACTGAATGGAATGATGTTTTAGTTGAACTTCTTGCTAACACTACCTTAGCTTGGCTTTGCGAAAAGTTCGTCTAAAACAATTCGACAAAAACAATTCGACTAAAACACAACTCGACTAAAAACATTTCAACTAGCAACAATTCGAATAACGACTAAAACAATTTGTTTTAACAATGAAAAATTTTGTGTCATCATTATGGCTCTGGGTGCAAGAATAACCCAATTATACATATACACACCCTTTCAGTCACAGAGTCGCCACGAGTCTAACTGTTTTAGTCGAATTGTATTAGACGAATTGTTTTCGTCAAATTTTCGGTAGACGTTAGCTTGGGCAATGTCATTGTCGGTTTTCAAACATATTACCTCGACGAGATTCCATTCCGGTTTGATAGCGCGCGAATCTAGGATCAAGAAAGGGATATACTAACCTACCAAATGTTGTGACTCAACACATTGCCGTCGCTTGTCATGGCTATAAGGAAAATTCTCCAAATTGTTCCAAAGCACACTATTACGACACACCTAGATGCGGGAACTGGTAATAAAACCTAACGATGACGACAGGAAATGTAGAGCTTTCATGGAGTTTTATTGCCGCTTCGCTTTTGCGGTTACGTGTTTTTTCAGTTCTTTCGCAAATGATAAAAAAGGAATGCTATAAAATCATGATCCTACGAATAAGAAGGTTGTGTGTACGGATTAGATAATGTTATGTACCTCCAAAAATGAAAATTAACTACCTAGACTCAGTTCTAGAATCCGAGAGATTTCTTTGTAAACAAAGACATGTTTCAAACTACTTACACAAAAACTGACGATACTAACATATTACATTAAAATAACAGGACTCCACTAAAAAAAGAGAAACTTCAACAATGCATATTGCACATGCGCAGCGAAAAAGACGCAAATTTGTGTTCGAAAACGGACGGGAGACGACCAAACGACAAATGAAAGCTGAATTTTATTATATTTTATTATTATTTGTATAAATTCCTACGGCCTGCAATATGTTTTCACTTGAGGCATCACATACTTATTATTATATTCATAGGTTTATCATCATCCCAGCGACATTATGTAGTCAGTCAATACAGCATGCCATGTGCATTGATATATCACATATCACCTCTTTTGATATCAATGCACTGGCACTTTAGAAAACTGAAGTTTTTATAACAATTGTTGTCAATTTCAGTGTATTAGAATAACAAGTAAGTAATTATTCATTTCATGATTTTAATATAGGACATTATATTATACTCTTTATATACTCTTTGATTTTAATCTACAACGAATTAATTTCCGCGTTGCCTGTTATCCAAATGAGTAAAGAAATTGAATTTATCTCTACGAAGAGAGGAGGAAGAGCACGATTACGTGATGGGCGCAAGTACCACAGGAAAAAAACTTACTCAAACGACTCTACCTTTTGGCTTTGCCACAATGTTAATAATGGATGTACAGGGAGTGTTACACTAAATGTTAAAAATGAAGTCGTAAAAATAAAAACCCACAAGGAAAATTGCAAACAAGACTTTGCAAAAAATAAAATAATGAAAGAATTAGATAATTTGAAAGAAACATGTAGTCATAATTTTGATAGTATTCAAAAACAATATGAAAATATGGTGTTCAACCTGGAAGAAGCAGGACTTGACTTTGTACGGGAAATCCCTAAATTCCAAAACATCAAAATTGGATTGTATAACGAAAGAAATAAAGTATTAGGAGCACCAAGATTGAGAAGCAAATCTTCGATTGAAGCCGTAGTACCCGATAAATTCAAAAAGTTCTTTTTGGCAGAATATAGTGATGAAAACAAGATTCTGCTATTTTGCAATCAACGTGCTGCATCAGTCGTAAAGTACAAGCATATTTTATCGGACGGTACTTTTAGTTCATGCCCGACAGAATTTTATCAGTTATATACAATTCATGGTGTCGACGAAACTACATCGGCTGTTGTACCTTTAATTTTTTGTTTACTACCAGACAAGACACAGCATACTTACGAGGTACTATTTTATTTGATGAATTCCCTATTCAATCAGTGGCTACCAGAAACAATTACTGTTGACTTCGAGTTGGCTCCAATTAAAGCCGTCCGAAAAGTTTTCCCCAACATTGATAATAAGGGATGTTATTATCATCTGAATAGGTGTTTATTTAGAAAAGCTAAATCGTTGAAATTAACCACACGGGTAAAAAAAAGGCATGTAGCCAGGTGTGCTGGCCTTGCACGTTTACCCAAAGCCTATTTTCAAAAGGGGTATGAGTATGTTATGTCGAAGAGTCCATCTGGAGAAGAGATAGAAAACTTTAACAAATATTTCAATAAACAATGGATGGCAAACATTGATTTTGAAAAAATTTGCTGTTGTTCAACATCTAAAATACGTACCACCAATAACATAGAAGGTTGGCACAGTCGCCTTAACAGATATATTGGACGTAAAAAACCGTCATTGGCGGCACTTTTGGATATTTTAAGAAAAGAAACCACCTTAATGGATATATATAAGAAAAAACTAAACTAAGCAGAGTTTAAAGAAATTGATGAAGAAATAAATGACGCCATAAATCAGGTAAATGATAACGAAATTAGTGTTGGACATTGTATCGAAATCATTTCGCCATTTTATTCCAATAGGTTGTTGCTTGTAGGTAATAAACGATTCACAGTTTAACTATTTCCTTGTTTTCTTGTATATTTTTAAAAAAGCGAGGGTTTTACAATAAGCGTAGAGACATAATGCGATCCAATGGCTTTTACTCGGATGAAAGAAGAAAATAATATAACCAGAAGTGGATAATGACATAACCAGTTAGGGTTCTCATCAACCTTATTGTTCTCATCAACCATAGTGTTGAGTTGGGAACTAACCTTGCTTAACACAGTTGGTTTCATAGGCAGAATATTTCATTCCTTACCTGATACTGGTTACCAAAAATATGAAAGGTATCAGAAAAGTAAAAAATCGTCTTCATTGGACACCGGTATCCTATGACGATCATTTTTTCTTCGTATGATACTGGTTACCAAACTATGGTATCATACGCGGCCGAAGGCGTATAAAACATTGGTATAAAAGCTCTGAGTAGAAATCTAGTTGAGGGGTAGAGTAAATATCAAACAATTTAAAATAATTCGAGTTAGTGAACCTATCGTATTTAACTCTAGCTTTGTAACTGCTATGGAACTGAAACCAATTAAAATTGCAGTTTCTGAATTTTGTATGGGCAAACACATCAATCGAACTTGACTCTGTTTTCACGTTTGGTACCTACTACATAATATCTAAAAACAAGAAATAACGAACTTCCGACCACGAAAACAAATTATGGTAGACAAATTAGGAGCGTAGACAGTATAATTAACAGCGTGGTAAATGTAAGGAAGGTCCCAACAACTTCCTATAAAAAGCGACTCTCCCCATCTCTCCCCCTTTCCCACGGCAACATCTCGTTTTTCAGGTAGATACGGTTTTTTGCAGGAACCCGTATAGAAGTGTACCTACGTGTTTCAATATTAGCAGACACGTGAGTATCCTGTTCACAGTATCCTGCAAGAAACCGATCCGTTCGATTTTCATTTTCGGTTTTACCACTACAAACTGGATCCGTTGTCCAGTAAAAAGCAGGATCCAGTTTAATTACACGTATCGTTGTATAGTTTAATGGAATTGTTCCCACTTCTTACCGTTTTTTGCTGGATAGTGTGCGGGGACTAATCTATCTAATAACATTCTTTACTCTACCGCAAAAAACAGGATGCAAACTACTGTATGTGAACACGCCAATAATTTTTGCGGGATCCAGTAAAAAGCTGTTGCCGAAGAACTATCCGTGGAAAAGCCCTCTTACTTGTAAATTAATTAGTACGACGTGACGTCGCTCTCGTCTCGACTTCATTAACATGCAAATCAAGTTCTCACAGGTACCTGTGGGAAATCTTATCTTAGAGCGTGTGTAGGTAGATATTAAATAATCATATTGCAAAACTGGGTAGGTATACTATTGTCATGAATCAAATTCTATTCGAATTTAATTTGTCTGAATTATGTAGGTAGCTGCATGTTACAAGTCAAGTCACGTAAGTGCCGAAAAACGAACACCACATAAACTAAACCATTCTTCGTGGATGTAAAGGCCATTGATGATGATGATGACGCGTATTCCTAAAGAAAATGGCCACAGCCTGAATTGTAGATTAAGAAAAGCAGTAAATTTTGTTGCTTAAAAGAAGCAGCGAGTTTTTTATATGAATAGTATCCATTAGTTCGCGAGATCACTTTTAGGTACCTACTAAAGGCTAAATTGTTACCTAACAGTTGTCGAGTTCTGTTGGTCGTCTTAATTTTTTTCGAACAAAAAAGTTGTACGTTTTTAGGTTAATTAGTGCTGTCGATTCCGTTTGGTCGAGCGAAAAAAAAAGGGACGAAGGAACAAGAGAATCGACACCAACTAACTAGCCTTAAAATGAGCGAGGAAGTGTCCCTCATGTTCATAAATAATTTTTTCACACAGCATTTATTGTTTGCAGATAGTCTGCGGTATAGGAGGAATGGTAGTGGGTGCAGTGGGGTGGCTGGAGGAGCGGCAGAAACCAGCTCTAGGTCTAGGAGTCCCAGCTGGAGCTATTACTGTGATAGCTGCAAGTAAGGACCTTCGATACGGTACTGTGAAATGACTGGATGTCAGGGCAAAACAGCAGCGGTCTATTATCAAAACGTCCCGCCATTTTAGTAGCTAGATCAGGCGTCTCTTTGTTCTAAGCAGGTGACTGACAAAACTATAACCCAAAACTGTGGCGGTCTCTTAAATTGTATCTATACCCGTAGTTTCGCGCGAGTCTTATTTTCTCATGACACGTCTTAACGCGGGTTGCCATAAGCTAACTGCTTCTGTATCTGGCAAATCCGCATAACGTACAAGCAAAGCAAGAGCTTTCGGAGAAAGATTTCATAAAATCTCTCTCCAAACTAGAACGTCCTTTCCAACTTTTTTTTCATATTACGATAATTTCTAAGAAATCAAATACTAACGCAAAATTTTTCGACTTCGATGGGATTTGAACCTACATCCTTCCCTCAGTACGGAAATGTGCTAACCAACTACAACACGAAGTCAAGTGACGTAGGAGTCGAAAATCTTTGCGACTTCCTACGGACTCAAGCGCCGTTAGCGCTTGAAAGCTTAGAAATTAGAAATTAGCCAGAGTGCGAGGGTTACGCACTATAATAATTATTAATTATTAACAAAAACCTATATACTTACATATATTACGACAATATTTGCAGCAACATCAGTATACTACAGCAGAGGCTTCGGCGGCTGGGTGTCCGCCCGCTGCCGGTCGCCGCAAGCCTGGGGTGCTCCGTGGAGGGCCCTTGGGCCTTCGCCCTGCGCGGCGATACCCCTGACGCTACTGTGGATGACGGCAGTGGCTGCGCATGTCGCCATGCTGTGCTTCTGTGTTAGATCGCTCATGAATATTGGGTGAGTTTGAAGAACAGCTCTTAAGAATAAGAATAATAAACAAAAACAAACGTGCATTAAAATAGGAGTTAACAAACAAATCATACCTTTGATATGCCGAGTATTACCTATTTCCTTGCTTGCTTGTTCTGTGATTTAAAAAAAATAAGCTGAGCCTGATTACCTGATTGGACCTTTACTTATTGGTAGGCAGATAAAAATGAATTCCACTAATTCTACTGAAATAAAAACTACCTATTGACGACTTTCACCACCTCAACATGACAATAGAAGGCTGAATATTATTTCGACTGCTCACAGCTGGCTGTAAACGAAATAAGCAAAAAACCAATATTCGGTCGCATCTAAAGAAACTAGTTATCTCGGTTTGGTGTTTGATTGTTTCCTGGAAAGCGCCAACCGACAACATATCGTTCGCAAAAGTCATTGCGGTCTGTGGAAAAATCGTATTTGCAACCTTTGAGTACGTAAATAAATGCACCATCCAGCATCAGGTACGCAGGACTTGTGTTATTAAAGTCAGAAGACGTCACAATTAAAGATAGTTGTAGGTATTTAATTCGTTTAATAAACAGATTGATCAAAAAATTCAGATCGCGCAGCAAATCCCTATTTAGAAACCATACCAGCTTCTGACACAGCGTGAATCAATCTCGCCATCTGCGTTTCATTTGGCCACATAAGTCATCACCGATATATTTCATTCTGGAACCGGCCTACCACCTAGCCTACCCATGGTGCTAGGCCGAGACGAAATCATAGTGCCCAAAGTAGGTACCAGGAGAGCAGAAGTTGATTGGAGTGAGTTCATTAGAGATTCACTGGTAACATCAAATGTACTTACCTCCTTCATAACTATGCTACCTTAGTAGGTAGTTAAATAAATTTTGTGCTGTAAAATGGTACTAGGACAGCACTACGGTTGTAGAATTTCATCCGGGCCTGCCAACAGGGGTAGGCTTGGTGGTAGGCCGGGTACGTAGTGATATATTCGATGCATGTTCTTTCCCAGATGTGGCAGCTCCACCTGCATAGGCGTGGCCGGCGCACAGCTGTCAGTGTCAGTGACAACGCTGGCTGCGGCTGTGTTCTTGCTCCAACTGGACTTGCGGTACGACGCCTCGCTGTCTCCGCCGCCGAGGCAGTCGGACGCGCAGATCTGCACCGCTGTGTCGATGGTGAGGAATTTATGTAGGTTTTTACTCTATTTTCTTAGACTCTAGTTGGCTTAGGAAGAGACAGGGAACCTTGGTAGAAAGTAGAGATTTAGACCTTAGTTTCTGGTGCCTGGAATATCCTCGCTAAGATCCATCTGATAGAAAATATCTGAATAGCATAATTTAAAAGCGGCGAATGACGAAACAAACGCGGCGTGTTCCTGCCATCCATGATGATAAACTTGAGTCTGCGAAATTGGACGCTACATCAATAGCTAGGAAGGTAAGGAGAGCCGGCGCACAGCTGTCAGAGTCGGTGACGCTGGCAGCGGCTGTGTTCTTGCTCCACTTGACTTGTGGTACGACGCCTCGCTGTCTCCGCCGCCAAGGCAGCGGACGCGCAGATCTGCACCGCGCTGTGCCTATGGTGAGGAATTTATGCAGCTGTACTGACTGACTCTCCTTGCTATTGGATCCACACACCAAAGCCGCAACTGACGGGCACAGCCCGGCAGGTCAGAAGGATCAGGTCAGAATGATTTTGATTTTGATGTTTAGTTTAGATTCCTTAAGAACCGCTTTGCGGAAAATTCGACTAAAACAATTCGTCTAAAACAATTCGACTAAAACACAAATAATATAATAGTCGAAATGTTTTTAGTCGAATTGTGTTTTAGTTTATCTGTTTTAGTCGAATTGTATTAGACGAATTGTTTTAGTCGAATTTTCCGTAGACGTAAGAACCACCTGATAGAGAGCTTATGGATGGAAGTATATCAAAGTAAATGCACGATAAAGAAACATGTCGGCGTGATAATCAATAAAAATATTCTTTTGTCTGCTAAATTCGAAGCCACGTTATATTTGCTGGAATACCCGAAATACCTAGAACCTTGCTAGAATCACCTATTAACTAACTAGCTAGAGTCTATCATCAGAGCCAAATAGTTACATGACAGGCATGCATGTTCACGTGCGTTAGTTAATATCACGAGGACGACGTCGCTCGCGACATCACAAATCTCCATAAAACACAGTCCTAGGTTTTCCCACAAATTATGCACAGAAACAATGCTTTTCAGCCTCCAAATAAAAAAAAATAACAGCGACATCGAAAGAAAAGCGATTCCCAGGAGTAAGTAAAGGCCGGAGAAACTGTTCAGGTCCATTTCCCGAGAGTATAAAACAGAATGGGCAAAACCAATCTGCATAAATCAATACGAAAAGAAACCTTTATAATGTTGCAGTAGATTTCGATTAAAGCGATTCGGCGGCTCTTTCATTAAACCTACTACATGCCCAATGGCACCGTCAAACACCCTTTTTACTCGTACCCATGTTTCCATGTATATAATCGTTGAGATTTTTTTCGAATTTCTTTTGTTATTCCTTGGAATTTGGTTACAGAGAGCAGAAAATGTGAAAATTTGCAATTTAAGCTTTGAATACAAATGAACTGAAACACCATAATCTTATTATTACGGTACAAGTGATGCTTGTTCGAGTAGGGAAATACAAGACTTTCACATTTTCAGAGATGAAAATCTTATCTTAATATTCGTATCGGTCATCTTGTTCATACTTAATTTAACATCAAGTGGACAGAAACTCTAAACTAGGTCGGATCTAAACTTTACGAGTATATTGAAGTTCGGATAAACTTTTTAATTAAATACAGGCAAATATTTAACAAATTCAAATGTAGATACCATTTTCGAAATAATGCGACTTTGTTTTAGGAAGTTATAATTATGTTGTTAGGTCGACAAAAATTTATTATTTGTTTTGACTGTTTAGCGCAGTTGTGTAGTTTAACTCGTGCTTCGTCCAATAAGTGAATAACAAATTGTTTCATTTTCGCTTGGATTATTTCAAGCACTTTTTTTCACATCAACTTTTATCACCAGGTGCCGCTTACATCAGTAGCTATCAACAGCGGTAACAGTGGAGACGGCGACCCAGGAGGCAGCCCCCTAGGAAAGGAGGCTCAGCCTGCCCAGCCCCCTACTTGATCAACCTTAGTGACGAATGACTGATGATTGTACTTTTATACATAATTTGTAGGAATAAGGTGAAACTCTTGAATTACTATCGTGAATACTATCGAAAAATTACAACTGGGCTTTTCGATTTCCGCTAGATTCTAAATTGTGCCACAACAAGGTTTACCGTTTCTATAGTTTTCATTTCGAAACCCGAATTCATATTGTACAAAATTTACTATCGAAAATTACAACTGGACTTTTCGATTCCGCTAAATTCTAAATTGTGCCACAGCAAGGTTGACCGTTTCTATAGTTTTCATTTCGAAGCCCAAGTTCATATTGTACAAACTTGTTTAATTAGAGTTCAGTTGGGAATAAAATGTTAATTGTTTAGAGTATTAAAATGTATCTAAATGTAAATAAATAGGTAAATAAATTAGTTTATGTGAACAATAAAATATCAACCTACACGAAGAATTTACATAAGTACCTACTCCATTATAATTTTGGGGACTTTAGGGAGTCGTATCTACCAATTACTTAGAGTTATTTTCATATTGACGGACATAGTGTCCCACAGCCAAAGTAAGTAAATGATTCCCAAACTAATAAGAAAAACACAAATAGGAAAATACTCTTGTGTCCTACAAGTTAAGCAAGAAAAGTTATTTCGAGAAAACTGCTAAAAGTTGTCCCGAAACAACTTTTGCTAGCTTGGGAAAACTGGGAGGAAATAGTAACACCCAAGGACATCTCAATTCCCAGAAATAAATCTATTTACGAAGGACTAGATAAATTTGTTCCAGCATCGAAGGAATGACCCCTTCGTGATTCTTATTAGTGAGAAATTCCCTTTTTAACTGAATTCAAAAAATGGCTTTATGTTAGCCTGCATGTTTTTTTAATTATGTTGTCGATTTCTTCGTCAATTATGGGCTGATTTTGATTATTCTTTTGCTATTGTATAGAGTGTTCTCGAAATGGTCCCATATAAAAATTATTCTTGAGTAAATAGTATTTATACCGCAAAACTTAAAAAACAGTGTAGGTATTAAGGAATTTAAAGTCGGTTTCTCGTTTTTTAACAACCTATCAAATTTTATATTATAATCTATCAATTGGTTTCATAAGGTTTTTTATACGGTCTGTTTGTCTGTTTTTTTCTTTTCCCTATCAATCAATGGTGCAAACATACAACCAGTTACGCCTGCATCATTAATGGAGCAAATCAATGGTGCAAACGTAACCGCGGGACTGTTATTTCCGTGACCATATTAGACAGGTTCATAGTAATCTAGATTATAGGTGGGGACAGAGGTGCTATTCTATGAAACTATAACATCCAATCAGCTTACTGGACGCTACCGGACCTACAGGAGGCTTAA
Organism: Eupithecia subfuscata; assembly: GCA_963564075.1. Taxonomy (NCBI): domain Eukaryota; kingdom Metazoa; phylum Arthropoda; class Insecta; order Lepidoptera; family Geometridae; genus Eupithecia; species Eupithecia subfuscata. The sequence continues at coordinate 5,855,044 of OY751105.1, forward strand.
CTAAATTGGATTCTAATTAACACTTAGCCACAGGGTTATTATATTAGTAATTCACTGATCCTATGTGAACTGTAGGTTCTGTCCGTCCCATCATCACGAATTTGTTCGTGACCATTTTAAGAATTATCACATCATCATCATTATCAGCCTATATTAGTCCACTGCTGGACATAGGCCTCCCCTAGTGTGCGCCATAACGCCCTGTCTTCAGCTTGCCGCATCCAGGATCTGCCGTCACTTGATCAAAAGAAAATATTTCGATAAGTACAATAAGCCGGCTATGTATTACCATCACCGAAATAACTGATCTGAACAAATGAGAAAAGAAATCTCACTAGTTCAGTCTACTGAACAAACGAGAAAAGAAATCTCACTAGTTCAGTCAACTGAACTGGACAACTGAACTATATAGTGGGAATAGACGTAATGAAGTAAGTAGGTACAGGTGGCACAATAAAACGTTTATTAGAGATGGCTTTATTTGAAACTAAACATAAAAATGGTTCTGCCCTGAACTATCAATGGGTGTGGATGCTGATTCCCAGCCAGATTGATACCACTTAAATCTTTCGTAGATTTGAAATTACCAATGATGATGATGTGGATTTAAATGAGAGCAGTAGATCGGTCTTAACTTAGTGTGGCCGGCTTAGAATTTGCACTACCCCAACTCTGCCAGCGGATCTCGTAAGAGGCGACTAAGGGATATCCACCGGGGCGCGGGGGCAGGCAGCAGCGCCCCCTGCAGAACAATTCTACCACCGAACTGCGATCCCCAACCCGAATGCCCAGCGTGGGGATTATACGCATTGCCCCCATGAGATAAAAGCAAATAAGGCGCTTATCAGGAGGAGGCCTGCGTCCAGCAGTGGACCAATATAGGCTAATGAGGAGGTTGAGGAGGTGATCGGTCTTTTGTAATTTATTCGGACATTTAACGATAGATTTGTATGGACCGTAATTTACTTACAATTTTAAGAATAAAAAAAATTGCCTGGCTTTTTCACGAACGTCTTCGTGATTATGGGCAGAGCCTGCAGTACACGCATTGTCACTGAATTACCAATAACTCTGATAATTAAACCCTGCAAATGACTTACAAACTAAACTTTAGTGAATCAATTTTCCGATGAATAAATATAAAATTATTCCTCTACATATTCTTCTAATAAAATGATCCAACGGTGAGATTTATCAAAGCAGAAACTTAAATTGAAAGAATCAAACTTTACTTATTCAAGGGATGTCGAAGTTAAATCAGTTTACCGAGCTAGCTTGTGCAATTTGCACAAGAATAGCCTTTGTAGCTTTATAAGGCTAAGCTGAACAAAGCGTTCGAAGCCACGATTACTCTCTCTTGTCGTTTATCTACAAGATTTCTGGGATCCGCTAGCTACTACATTACATTTAGGTAGGTATAGTACAGCCAACTTCGATGCAAAACGGTTGCTGCCTCGAAACCGTCAGCATATGTCTGCCATGTGAAGGCGCACAGCTTTACAATAATTTACCCTCCCAAATTAAAGGTGTAAGCTCATTTAACGCGTTCAAACTCAAATTATCTCAACATATCATAAATGATGATTCACTCCTTATTAAGTGAACACATTAAATGAGTCAGCTATTGAACGACCACAACCTAATCTATCTATACTTAACCTAAGAATCCTGTTCTCATGTAAGTGACATTATATATTAATGTCTTTTTGAGAATAAATGAATGTTAAACTTTATTTGAAAAGAACCTAAGAATCCCCTCCAACTTAATCCGTGTATGTCGTAAGAGTGGAGACTCAGGAACCTACTAAAAAGGCAGCATCGTATTTTCAACACATCACCATCATCATCATCAGCCTATATTAGTCCACCGCTGGACATATTCATAGACTAAATTATTAAGAGCATGTATTTTATTTTGTGAACGTCATTATTAATCACTTTCTTCGTATTAATTCATTTATTAAATAAACAAATAAAAACAATAGGCCTCCCCTAATGAGCGCCATAGCGCCCTGTCTTCAGCCTGCCGCATCCAGCAACTGCCTGCAGTCTTTCGCAGATCGTCATCCAACCTGGCCGGAGGGCGTCCTACACTACGTTTGCCGCGTCGTGGTCTCCACTCAAGAACTCGTTTACCCCAGCGGTAGTCGGTTCTTCGCGAGATATTGCCGGCCCACTGCCACTTCAGCTTGCTAATTCTTTGAGCTATGTCGATAACTTTGGTTCTCTATCGGATGTATTCGTAACGAATTCTATCCTTCAGAGAGACTCCGAGGATAGCCCTTTCCATAGCTCGACTTTGATTGAACTAGTGGACCAGCCAGTCCTACTGTGACTGTCCACGTCTCAGCTCCGTAGATCTATTTTCAACACCTCCACTGCGAACAACAATTTACCTGCCAAACGTGATAATTATTGCCAAAGCCCCCTTGTTCGCGGGTATGTTTAGCTTGGCCGTATGTGAGCGAGAGATGTCTAACATGTCAGCAAAACATTCATAAATGAAATGAAATAAATTATTATTATTTTGCTTCCATTGTAGAACCAAGCTGAACGACCAGATTGTTTAGCTAGGTGATTCACTCATCTGTAAAAGTGGTGGCTTAGTTAGGCCGGCAAACTTACCGATCCATATTAATAGAAAATAAAGCGAAAAGTGCGAGCCGGATTCGCACACTAAGGGTTCCGTAAGACCTTTTGTCTTGCCAAATTATCATGATTCTAGGTCAACGGGAAGTAGGGGTACATACTGTATTTTATCGTCCATGGCGAGAATAATTTTTATTGTGAATAAACTACTAATTTACGCTTTCTGTATTTTTTCCTTTTTTATGCTATAAGACATTGCTTCATACTAAATTTTATGATTCTAGGTCAACGGGAATTACCCTTTAGGTTATGGTCTATAGCAAGAATCAAAACTATTTTTTTGGTGAATAAACTACAAATTTACGGTTTTACTTTACTTGTGCTATAAGGCCTTGCTTATTGCCAAATTTCATAGTTCTAGGTCTACGGGAAGTTTGGTCCATGGCGAGCATTAAAAGTAGGTAGTTTTATTAGTGAATAATTTTTTTTTTTACTTGTGCCATAAGACCTTGCTGCTCACCTATAAAAATTTGGTTGACAGACGGACAAACAGACATAGAGACAGAGAGACGCACAACGAAGTGATCCAATAAGGGTTCCTTTTTCCTTTTGAGGTACGGAACCCTAAAAATGAATAAATATTATTTTTCATATTATATTGAATACTAAATGATTGGTGGTCAGCGTTTTAGGTGCATACAAGTTTAAGAAATTGCCAATGCATTTTCGTCGTTGAGTGTACCTACCGCTAGACTTCATACAATTTCTCGATTTCTAGTCCAAACAACAACCCATGTTCTATGTGTATTGTCGAACCTTGATCAAACGAGATGTGCGGATACGCGACATTATATTTATCGATATAAAACAAAAAAAATTATATATTAAGTAAGCTTAGTACATTGATAAGTACATTTTTTTTTTTCTCAAATCTCTAAAACTAAGCAGATTTTTTTTTTATTAGCTTTGCATCATCTGGTTTTTTCTTTATTTTTTTATAAGTAAACGGTGGATTTTATTCAAAGTAGTCTCATTTGACAAGCTAGCTAAGAAAATAAAAATACGATATCGGACATACCCTAAGCCTAGTAAGAAAAATAATTTTGTTAGTATTTGCAAAAAAAACGATTTTATTATATTTTTGATCTGTAACTGTACCTACAGCCATGTGTACTCGTACTATGCAGGTGGTCCACGGGCAACAACCGCTTTAAAACTGGGCCATTGAGGTGTACTTTTTTGCATATTGTATTAAATTTTACAATTTAGTCTACAAATTCTCCAAAGACTATGCGTATCTCTTTTCCTTGCCATGTTATTTTCCATTTAAATTTGGTACTTTCTCTCATGTACAAAGATCAACGCGCTGCTTGGTTTTTGAGATAGCTCACATGTAATTTATATTCTAATTTTTATCGATAAATATACGTATGTCACGTATCCACACATCTCGTTTGATCAAGGTTTGACAATACACATTGTGTTTGTGGTTAGAAAGTTAATTGGTGCAGAAATGCACTTCAATAGGTAGGTATAATAATTATATTCAATAATAGGTACCTACCAATATAAATAACTTTCGTTTACGATGCTTCCGAACGTTAAATCTCTGTGTATAGGATATGCATCAATGAGGAAAGACGGTTAGGTATGAATTTATTCTATTGTGTTAAACTCGATCACACTAATTATGAAAACGTAACAAATATACAAATCTCTCGTAGCAAAATAATATTTAATAAAAAAATACAACTAGCAAAACTCAACAAGCATAGTATCAAAATAATATTTTGCCATAGATATTTTTATGTAACGTTTTTAAACGTTAAAAAAATCTAGAAACATTGCCTCTATTCCGATTCATACGAACCTCTACCATGGTTGAAAAACCTAGTCGAGCCATTCTTGATCATAAACTCATTATTATTTTTCCTCGCCTTAACATTATACAAATGGACGTCAGGGAAAGTTGAAGTACGGACAGCAAAAATACCTGTGATATTATTCCTGTCTACAGGTCTCCGCAAAGTCACAAACCGTCTGATGCAATATTTCATCTCGAAACAGACGTTGGCCCGGGTTGCGCAGTCGGTGAAACAGACGCAGCCGCTTCGGCAGTCTACCATGGAATGTGGACACCTGGCAGGAGGAGGGCTTTGCCTGCATGGCGCGCCGCAGAAGGGCTCGCCGCAACCGATTTTAGGCTGTGGTCCATAGTTGAAAGCTAGAATAAAAGTATTAGGCTTTTTTATCGTGAGTAGATCGACTTCGTTTGGCACAAGCTCATCTGAGTGAGCTCAGTGTGTCTTCTATCGTCACATCGTCACTTACCACTGATGATAAGTCACATCGTCACTTACCACTGAGGGTAAGTGACGATATGACGATAGAAGACACCTTTCAGTCTTGTCTTGAAGAGAACCAGTTTGTAGTTGGCCGGAAAAGTTGTTACATACGGTATGACTATTATTTTTAAATTTACTCTACATAGTGAAAAGCACAGCGTTAAGTAAAAAAAAGCTTTGCGACTTTGTCCCTGAAGATAAGTATTTATTTTATTGGTGCGCAAATAAATTTGAAATAACAGATTATACTTAAAACAGTAATTATGTTAGAAACACAATTCAAAAATTGATTTATAGAGAATACGTAGGAGATCCTCTTTTCAACTCGAAACTCTATAACGCAAACATTTATATTCACTTCTAAAATATCAAGTCGATTTTTACACCAATTGAAAATTCTATTTCAAATCTTGAAGATGAAGACGTTCCATGAATAAAACAAAGCGTAAGTAGTTTTCTCGATTCGATTCAAAAGGGTTTGGATATCGAGAAGGTAGGTAGGTATTCAGCTGAATGGTTCACTGAATAAGTAGACAGATACCCCCCAAGTTTCTGCTAACAGCCGGGTCTACGCGCGGCATCACTAACCGTTAGGTTATATACATAAGTACTTTACCCTACTCAAACAGAATTTCGTTTTCGTTCGCGTAATTTTTGACCTTTAGAAAGATAGATGGCACAGTAATGTGAATACCTTGAAGCAACGGGATATTAAAATACTAATTAGCTACGGGTTTGACTACGTGCTAGGAATAAGCAACATTATGGAAGCTACAAGCTACGCATTTAAAGGACACCTAGATACTCAACGACCACAAACGATCCTAATGAGTTTTGCGACGTCTACGAACAAGTTTTATATTCAAGCATACAAACGCACTATATTATGGGTACGAACAAGCTTACGAACGACCTACAGATAAATATAAATAAATAAATATAAATAATGTTGAACAATTCACACAGCATTATCTAGCCCCAAGGTAAGCAGAGCTTGTGTTATGGGTACTAGATAACTGATATACATAATAATATACGAGTACATAAATAGATACTTTTTATTATATATAGAAAACGACCAGAACACCCTGAACAAATATCTGCAGATCGTACAAATATTTGTTCCGAGGCGGGAATCGAACCCGCAACCTCCTGCGTCGCAGGCGGACCTTCGCCCACCGCGCCACAGAGGTCGCCAATAATAATAATAAATAAATAATGCTGGACAATCCACACAACATCATCTAGCCCCAAGCTAAGCAGAGCTTGTGTTATGGGTACTAGATGACTGATATACATAATATAGTACATTACATAGATAGATATTTTTTATTATACATAGAAACGACCAGAACACCTAGGACAAATATTTGTAGATCGTACAAACATTTGTCCCAAGGCGGGAATCGAACCCGCAACCTTCTGCGCCGCAGGCGGACCTTCGCCCACCGCGCCACATCGGTCAAGATAAGCCACGTACTGCTAAATAAACTGTTGAATTTAAGGAACGCAACGCGTAGCATATGAACGCTACGCGTGGCATATGAACGCTACGCAAGCTCTACGAAGACGAACAACCTATAAATAAGCTAAGGTACTAGTAATGAAAACTAGTGTAGAGTTTTACGAACAAGGTTCGTATCCAGCACACAAACGCACTATGTTATGGCTTTGAACAAGTTACCAATGAACACGTAGCCCACGAACGTTGCACGATGTCTACAAATAGGTTTGAGTCAAGCTAAATGCTACGAAATTACTACGATGACTACAAGGAGCTACGTATCATCACGTGGCTGGAAGCTGGATATGAATGTGCCACGAAAGCGTTACCGTATGTGATGCGGACGAGTCATGATAAGTATGTTGTATTGAATAGATATTCAAGAGAAAGCTGTAACTTACCATCTTGAATAGAAGGGTCGTCGTTTTCCCAAACAGCTTGGTAAGGCTGAGCTTCTGCTAATGATGTCAAGAAAACTGCAGTAATGAACTGTATTATCATCATTTTAGAAGTAGGTATCGGCGTTTGATAGTCACTTAAATTTTTTAAAGGTTACACTGTAGTCAGCCCAAAACATGCCCAAAATAAATAAAATAGTAAAGCCGGACAAAATCCAAATAAAAAAGAATATGACAGTCAATCACACGTTTTTCTTGATTTTTTCTGCGACCATGGACATAGATATATTAGTTTGTCCATGACCATGGATGAACGAAATTACTTGCACATCGATTCATAATAATATTAAATTCAAAGAGTTTGAGTTGTTTTATTTTAGAAAATGAAGGAAAAAATATTTTAGGGTTAGTTGTTTTAAAATTATATTCACGCAAAAGACTCAACGATAAAATTGCTACAACATGAAGGTAACCATCCATAGAGATATAAAACCCGTCACGGGATGTTGACATCCTCCGCTAATGGCTCTTCCGGATACAAAATATGTACACAATCTCTATGAAACTCAGTATAGAAGCTCCCAGAAACACTCCAACTACTCCGCCGAAGTCCACTGAAACAACAAAGGTCTTTAAAGCAGTGATACATTCGATATTTTATTGCTATAAATTAAACATGGAAGAGAGAAAACTAGGAGAAAAGACGGAGCTCTTAAAAAATTATATGGGAGAGGGTGATGATTAGTGAAATAAATAAGTAACCCCGATAGGGGTCGCAGGCGTTTATTAGTGATCGCAGTGGGAGTGTTCAAATACACACAAGGAAGCTGCTATTAGCTGTTCTATTCGTCTGATAGGTTCCCAAGTCTACACAGCAGATATTCTAGCAACGAATTTAATGGCTGCAGCCTTTAATATGTTCACTTTCAAGCCTCACTGCGACCATGGTAAAATAATACAAGGTATGCTACTCCGAGATCTTCCTAAGTTACGTCACTGTCCACTTGCCACAAAAATGGGAGGTTACGTTCACTTGCCGGTGACTATCAAACTTTTACTGACGCCGATAAATCACTCGCGTTGTTGATCGGATAAATCTTTAAATAAAATGGGCGGTTACTCTATCCGTAACTGTAAGTGTGAAAGGCGGTAAAATAAGGTTCTTTAAATTCCTGAAAAGAGAATCTGTGGCGGAAAAATGTTCCTGCGATTAGATAAATTTCATTTCAAGGGAAAATTTTATTTATCCATGTGCAGAGCTCATTAGCGTTACTCAAATTATGTAATCTTAGTTTGAAGAATTTAATGGAAAACCTAAAACCTAGATCTAGATCTCGAATCTCCCAAAACTAAAAAGTTTGAGAACCACCGTAGCGGATATGGCGTAGACTTGGGAAAACCCACGTGACCGTTGTTTCTCGGAGTACCTAGCATACCTTGTATTATACCATGACTGCGACCATGTTGATGACGACATTACAATATTAGCAGGATTGGAATTACCGACAAGTCCCAGCATATCGCGGATGGCGTGTCGACGAAACCTCAACGATGGCAAGTTGGTGAGTCTGATCGTCCCTCGAGTGCCTCGGAGTTGAGCTTCTGCATCGTTTATCCGGCTGGGAAGCAAACTTACTTATATTAAACAAAAATACATCGTTGCCATATTTGAAGACACCAAAATTGCCAGCCCGCCATGCCCGACAAATTGACAAAACACTGTCGGCTCCCTATAATATTCACACATTGAAATGTCGAATCAACTCTACGGGCTGTTTCAGCGAATTCGGTGTGTAGTCTATTAGTTCATGACTCATTTTGTGACAACGATCGCAGTAAAGGCTTGGTCAAACCAACGCGTTCAATTCGCGTCCGCGGTGGCGTGCGCGGTGGCGATACTGCGCGTGCAAAAGTTGTATACACCATCGCGTTTGTTCTTGCGTTCACCAGGCTGGAGTCACGTCATTTCTTCCGTTTCCACCATACTTAAAACTAAAGAAAGTTCTTCTCAACAAATAAAAAGCTGCGTGCAGCGTCCTAACGTAACAAGCCTGATCTGATCGCCACCGCCGCGTGCAGACGCTGCACCGGACGCTGCGACCAATCAGAGGACGCATCGATGTGAACACGTCGTCGGTACAATTTCTTACACAACAACTGACCGCCACCGCGCACGCCACCGCGGACGCGTTGGTTTGGCCAAGCCTTAAGGGCTCTGTTCATGACACGTTTTCTTAGCTGTACGTACGGCGTTCTAGATGTACCGTTAAAACAACCATGTTGCTCTTAGACAGCAACGACGACGAGGAATAAAGAATAAAGCTTACGATACAAAATTCGCAAACCCTCGGACTATTTTACTTTTACCTAAACTCGAAACAGTTAACTTTGAAACTCGAAACAATGAGGACTCTCGATGCCTCTCGTTCTATAAAAAGCCCTAAATCAAAATCGTTCACGGGAGCTACGTAGTCACAATAGATAAATATACAATTATCTACTGTGACGTAGTCGGGCAGACAGATAAGACACGTCTATCTTATTTTTGCGTCGCGAGTTAAAAAGGTATTTGAGAAATTCCCGATTTAGGTAGGTAGGTACTAGGTAGCTTTGGAACATTCGGTAATATATGTTTTTAGTTATAAATATAACCAAATGCTCCAAAAGTAGGTACGACTCTAAGTTTATTATAAATTTCACGGGAAAATGGTTTATGATTTGCGGGGAAACTACTTTTCCGCTAGTTTAATTTTTGTTTGTCGAACGCGAAATTATTACATCACATCACACTAATATTACAAATGCGAAAGTTTGGATGGATGGATGGATAGATGGATGGATGTTTGTTACCTCTTCACGCCAAAACTACTGAACGGATCAGGCTGAAATTTTGCATACAGGTAAGTCTAACCCTGGAGTCAAACATAGGCTTTTTATCCCATAAATCAGTTCCTATGGGATAGAAATAACCTCAAAACGTTTCCATAGAAACAACGCGTGCGAAGCCGAAGGCAGAAGCTTGTTTATTATAAAAACCGCAAAAATATTTAAATTTTGCGTTAACAACTTGTATCGAGCCACCGAAACAAATCCCTATTTCATTCTTCAGCTTACGATTGATTTTGGTTTCCTTGCAGAAATCACTTTAAGCGATAAGGCCGCCAATTCCATTGCTGTTCTTTGAAATATGTTCAATGAGGTACAATTTGTTTTATGCGGTGACGAATAAAAGTATCATCTATGATAACAGGAATAATGCTTACTTGCAGGTAACGTGTATTACTTTGGTTGCCATTTCCTCGCAGTCCAGAGGGCAGTCGCATACATCTCTATCAAACGAGTCTGAAATACAAACCGACAGCAAAGTTTACTATTGGTTTCCATAGCGCAATGAAGTATTTATTAATTTCTAAAGAAGACAGAAAGACATCCACACCTTTATTTTTATGCATGCACTGCAAGCCTTTGACGTCACAGACTGGTAGGTTTTCTGAAACACATACGATTTTTTTTAAATCACTACATAGTATAAAACAAAGTCGCTTTCTCTGTCCCTATGTATGCTTAAATCTATAAAACTACGCAACGGATTTTGATGCGGTTTTTTTTATAGATAGAGTGATTGAAGAGGAAGGTTTATTTGTATAATAATAGTAATAGTAGTAATTTATTGCACCCGTGCGAAGCCGGGCGGGTCGCTAGTCTAATAATAAGACTAAGAAGGAATTTATTTGCAACAACAAGCCCAGCAAGAATACAAAAGACAAAAAGGGGTAAAATAAAAAAGAGTCGTAAAACGAATTCTGTCTCAGCATGTGTTGATTTGAAATGATTTCGTTTAAGACTTCGCTTTTCGATGTTCATTGAAATGTAGAGTCAATCGGGATCTGAAGATTTCAGTGCTCTTTTTAACATTAGTTCAGCCCTTTGCACCTACTATTCTTCTTTATCATGCCATTTGGAATAGCAAATGGCATAATAAAGAAGAATAGCCGCGAACGCCAATTAGGCGTCGATCGTACTAATGAAGGTTTTCCCCATAAAACACCACGCGGGCGTTTTGGTGAGTCGACAGAGCCTAGTCCTATGTTTATTAGCGGAGTTCAACACGCATGGAAACATTATGTAAAGCTAAATTATTTGTATATAAGTACCAGTAATTCATAGAAGAAGCTGATGGCCCACCTGATGTTAAGTGGTATAACCATCGCGTAGGTATAACAGAGCAAAACCATGCAGGGCCTACACTACACCCTGCGTCCGTAAACCTGACCCATTGTTTGGTAAGCATGATGACCTGATGTGCCTGTAATTTCACCGGCAACCACAGTCTTCAAATCAGACCACGGAACACTGCTCATGATAAAAAGAGTTAGCAATAAATAGTTGTAGTATGTAGGTACATATGTAGTACTTACAGTAGGCTCCTTGTGAAGTGGCTCGTCTGGGAGCCCTCCACAAGGAAGTAGGACTAACATAACTCTTAGTAGAATCTTGTCAACGCGTGACCCGAGAGTATCTGGCGCAGCCAAAGAGATACATCGTGGTTAAAATGTATTTGGGTGCAGAGCATCAGCATTGCCATACAGCTGGGCAATGCAGCCGGCGTCGTGGGGACGCTTCCGATTGGTATCAATTTGGATCAATTGGCTTACCTCTTGATTGTTGGCAACAGTCTGCAGTTAGGTCGACTGTTTTAATTGCAAATACTAGTTCTAATTTAAATCTATGAATATTTTCGTTGGAAATAAAGCCATTTTCATCTTAGTATTTGATAACATTTTCTTTTTTGATAATTAAAGTATGTATAAAAGATTACGCAATTTCCTTCCTCTTGCTACTAAAATTTCTCTTGCACAATCTCTTCTCCTTCCAATTCTTGATTATGCTGATTCTTCCTTTCTAGATTTAACCGAGCAGCAGCTAGACAAACTTGCGCGCCTGCAGAACGTCGGGATAAGGTTCATATTTGGCTTGCGCAAGTATGACCATGTCTCGGAGTTCCGCAGAAAGCTCAAGTACTACCCATACGGCTTCGGCGAAATTATCACATTCTAACTCTTCTTTATAATATTTTATTTCTATCTTCTGCACCCCCTTATCTCAAAACACGTTTCACTTTTCTTCATCTTTCTCATTCTCGTTCTCTCCGCTCCTCCGAAACCCTTTTGCTCCAAACGCCTGTCCACTCTACTTCTTTCTACGAAAACTCATTTACTGCCCGCGCTGTACAGCTTTGGAACACGCTGCCAGTCTCAGTAAGGCGTGCAAAGTCACTACCAATATTCAAGAGCATGGTAAAGGAACACTATTTGTCCTGCTGTCACTGACCACACCCTTGTTTCCCTTTATAAAATATAGATATTATGTTGTCACTGAACGTATACCTGAGTCCCTATGTATATAAGTAGTTTATGTAAGTATATGTAGGTATATATATAGTTATGTATGTAGTTTATTTTAAGCGTAGTATTATATTAAAAGTATTTATTTATTAAACCTTCAAGAGCACACAGAACCCCTAATACTATCCAATAATCCTATCCATCCACGGTTGTCTGGTAGAGATCGCTCTTGAGCAATAAGACCGCCACTTGTCACTTAGTTTTTAAGCTGTTTTGCTGTATTGTTTCTATCTATAAGTGTGCAATAAAGAATTTTCTATCTATCTATCTATCTAAAATGGCTATTTACCGACTCGTGGCATAAAATGATGTGTACAGTTGCAGATGTCAGCTTGCGCCTTTGCCTTGCAGTACCAGACGCAGCCACTATACGAGTAGCGGGGGAACGGCCAAGGGTCTGGATACTCCGGCCTCTCGTCGAGGAACAGGCAGTCGCGACTGCTCTGAGTTATACCACGCACTGATGTCTCGCTTATTGTTTGTTGTACCTGTAAAACTACTTTACTTAGTTAACGCATTCACTGCCCACCCTCAGCGGTGTGGACATGTGCGTCTTGGTCCAAGAAAGTGTCAGCCAGTCATCCCGTGACCACGCCCGCTGCAACGCGATGGAAACATGGGGATAAATAAAAATACCATATTTAACTCGGTAAGCTAACTTGTCTACCACATTTCATTTAAAAGTATACCTTACCATCAAACCAGAACAATATGTCGCAAAAAGCCAAAAAGTGATCGTTTCGTGACCGAAACGATCACAAGTTGACACTTGCAAGAAGGATTTAGGTACCCTAAATCATGCAAGTGCCGAAACCTGACAAATGACAAGTATTCACAATAATGATAAGGATAAGTGTGGTAATAAAATGAAATAGGAGTCAAGATGAACGAATAACCAAACGATGAAACTGCCATAACCCCGTCATGTCAGCACGAAAAGTACCCTCAAAATCCTGAAAAAAATTAACAGGGTCTTACATTTACAACGACGTCAAAGTCAGAGACCATGGGAAGACTGGCGCACTGTCCCATGTTGTTATCGGACGCGACCGTGATGATCTCATCCGGCGAATGCACTTTGACCTATAAAGAGAGTTACAAAGAGTTCAATATTTTATTTGTAAAGGTAGGGTTTTATCAGGTACCTAGGCTGGTACTGATTCTGAATCTCAATCAACAGCCAAAATTGTGAATCGTACGTACTCTGGAATCCAAATTGAGTCATCAACTAGTGGGATTGGAGCGGAGATTTTTTAATCCAACCGACCAATCCCATTTCGATTCTAAGCCGATGTTGTGCTTTTTGTTCTCTTGCATCGAATTCTAGCTGACAAATTTCATGAAATTAGATTTGAAACTAAAGAAAAGATAGGAAATGGTAAGTTTATAACCTGGATTCTTTAATCTTTTCTAACTTATATTTCTTTAATTTTTCAGTTCCAACAGTTTGTAAGTACTTAAATCATTATGACGCGGACGGTTGTAAATCAGTTAAAAAATCAGAAAATTCGACAGTTTTGAAATTTTGGGAAACAAAACAACTTACTGAGATATATTCAGCAGCAGTAAATGTTAGAACAGGCAGGCCTGTAATCCTGTTCACATATTCAATTTGTTCATTCCCAATCTGCCGAGAGTTGAACACGAAGCAGGTCCCGTATTGAGTCTTTATTGGGAGAAATCTGAAAACCAAGAGAAGACATTTAGAAAACAACTTTATTTCTAAGGTAGAGATGATTAGGGGCTGAATTATAGAACGGAGTTGCATCGAAAGACGTACCAAACCATGCTTGGTCAGTCGTGTTATTCACAGCCCAACTGCATTCATTATTTAACTGTTCTTTGACATAATTATAAATATTTTATATAGATTGCACCTGCAGTGCCTTGCGCTCACACTTGTGCATTATAATATGACGCATCGAAGAATTTAGTTTTAATAGAACCGTAGATTTTTTTTTAAACTATCGTTACTACGAGTAATTTAATTTTCCTCTGAGCCGTTTTTAAGAACTACAGACAAAAAAATGCCCTTGGTTCAACCAGTAGAACGTCGCGACAGGACCATAGACAAAAAAGGGCATAAAGCTAGTCTCCCTTAAATCTGGCCGCCACCCGTGGCCGAAATTTGGCTAGGAGGACATCATCACTTGCCTATCACAGCAGCTAAACTCCTCATCATTCCACCAGCATGTTTTCAGCACTCCATTGCAATCCAACCTGATCTTCTCAACTAGCGACATGACCTCGTTGGTACAGGTATTCTTGGGGAGGCAGATACCAGGGTTGCAGGTGCTACAGACCTTGGACCAGTAGGTGACAGACTTAGCGAATGGGTACCAGGAGTTCGGTATGTTGTTTCTGAAAGGAAAAATTGTGCGTCATAGTCATAAGTGATCCCAAACACTAGACATACCTACATAATATTATGATAAATCAATATTTAGTAACAATTCCGCGCAAAGTTTTGCGCGGAATTGTTACACAATATGTATTGTTACATAATATGTATAACGCCAGGAACATGTTATTTGGAAGAAGTTTTGGTCAGTAAAATAAATACTAAAATAAGACTACGACCTAAGTATGCAAAAAGAGGTAATTGATAATTGTCTCTTGCCTTGTAGGGATGCCAAAGATGGGTATTTACGAATAAAGCCAAACTCAAGGTCAGGTCTACACAAAGAGCAAAGGAACGGAGCATTCTCAAGATTCAAAAAATGCATAAAATAAGAAGCAGCTCCATCAGACAAAAGTCCAAGCTAACAGCACTCACACAAGCTTTAAAGCTTAAGTGGAAATGGGTTGGGCTCTTCTCACGTCTCACCGATAAAAGATGAACCTACACGATGAAAGGGACCAGATGGCAAAATAAATGTTGGCAGACCGTAGACGGTGGGCTGATGACATAGTCCAAACAGCAGGAAAAGGCTGGATGGGTCAGACAACGGACAGACAGTCTTGGATGAAGATGGAACCTCCTCCATCTTGGATGAAGATGGAGGAGGCTCCATCTTCATCCATCTTTTATCGCCACTGTTATTTAAACACCTACTAACTTTATTTTTAGCATGGCAGAAACCTTTTTTCACAAAGAAAATTATACTAAAATTTACAATTGAAACATCTGAGCTAACTACTAACTTTTTCCTAAGCATAAATATTAACTCAATTAAAACTTTGTACATAATCATTAAGGAGTTTGGAGATATAAATAGGTTTTACTATTATCATTTTTTACAAGTCCGTTTTTCTCGGAAGTTTCCGTTGATTTATGAAGCTCACAGGCCCAAGCCAAGTGAGTATCACTTTATAATTTTGAGTTGTATTTAATATTATTGTAATTTCAAATCGTTCAAATGGTTTATATTTTTTGTTACGGCAAAATAAATTTGAGCAGAATTAGAATTTGTACTAGTTTAGGATCTAGAACCGACCTAGTAAATTATGATTAAAAATTTGTAAATTATAATTTACTTAACTATCGTTCTAAAAGCTAGTGACGAAATTGACCTATTAAAAACTTAACCAAGCCAAAAGAATTCAGGGGCTAAATCAATCTCCCTAAATCCTTAACTCGATACTTGAAATTGGGGCGTCAGTAAAAAAAGATTTAAAAATTCAAACTGTCAAGTTGACCTGAAGCCACTTCGCAATCAGTCCATCTCAATTAAATTTGAATATCTCGTTTTCTTCAGAGATTCAAGAGCCATTAGGTAGCGATCATACCTGATGATAAATCGGCCAAGTGTGAGTGGGACTCGCACACGGAGGGCTCCGTAGGTACCTACCCAAGTACCTACCATTAACTTTCTTTAGTATTTGACGTTTATCACGTCATAATGAAAAACGTCATGTTACTTGTAATTCTGTGAAAAATTGTACTCGCTAATCATCGCGCTAGTCATCGCGCTTATCATCGCGCTAATCATCACATTTACATTAGTTGTAATCATAATCTTCTACCTTTACTAACAAATTATGGATTCTAGTTGTTCGAAATAAGATATTGAATTTGAATTTGAATAATCGCAATAATTATTAATCGCCGAACCATTGCGCGTGGGCGGATGTGCCGTGCGTTGCCGAGATTTGCCTAAAGATTCCCTTGGATCAACAGATTTCGAATACTACTGGTATCGCGCGGCTTGGTTTGTGTCATAATAATTAATTGTTTAGTATGATGAATTAGTGAATGTATGAAGGTGAGTGATGAATGTTTTAGTGTTATTATATACGTAAATAAATATGATGTGTAGGTGTAGTTTGCAGTGATATTTTTCACATAAATATAAATAGATAAAATGGTGGGGTCACCTACATGATAGCTTTTGCCCGCGGCCCCGCACGCGCTATTTTGAATAAAAAGTAGCCCTTATGTTATTCCAGGTCCAGATCTTTATGTGTTCAAGAATTATTCAGTAGTTTTGGCGTAGTTTTCGATCACAAATCTTCACAACGGCACAAACTTTCGCCGTTATAATATAAGTATAAATAAATAAATAAATAAATAATGCTGGACAATTCACACAGCATTATCTAGCCCCAAGCTAAGCAGAGCTTGTGTTATGGGTACTAGATAACTGATATACATAATACAATACACTACATAGATAGATATTTTTTATTATACATAGAAAACATCCAAAACGCCCTGGACAAATGTCTGCAGATCGTACAAACATTTGTCCCGAGGCGGGAATCGAACCCGCAACCTCCTGCGTCGCAGGCGGACCGTCGCCCGCTGAGCCACAGAGGTCGTCTAGTAGGATAGTCGGTGGCCTTACCGCTTCATTGCCTCCTTCCAAGTCTTCTCCGGGCCAGCGAACTGACATATAGTGACCGCCGGGAAAGGGGTGTCCCATTCTAAGTTATCTGTTTCCACGGAGTACGACACGGCGTCTTGCATGTAGATGTTCAACGCTCCTCGCAGAACTGCCGCGGCGCCGGCGCAGCAGGCCGATAGAAACATCAACCAGAACAATCTGAGGATCAGACATGAAGTTGACACCTAATAGGCAAGTTTAGTGGGAGGTTTCCAAAGACCGATGGTATTACACGGTAAGCGATAGGTACATCAGCTCGGCACAGCCAAGGTATTGGATGAGCTCGTCTTCCTTCCCAGTAGGCATCCGTTCGCCTGTCATTCCCGCCTTCTGAGCCATGTCCGTCTGACAGTGACATGACAGCTCATTGGCAACACCTTGACCTACGAAATGACGTATTTAGACCATGGTTTATATTATACTAGCTGCCGCCCGCGGCTTCGCACGCGTTGTTTCTATGGAAACGTTAAAAGGTGATTTCTATCCTATGGGAACTGATTTATGGAATAAAAAGTAGCCTATGTTTGATTCCAGGATTATAATTATCTGTACACAAAATTTCAGCCCGATCCGTTCAGTAGTTTTGGCGTGAAGAAGTAACAAACATCCATCCATCTGTCCATCCATACATCCATCCAAAATTTCGCATTTATAATATTAGTGTGATTACCTGGACATATTATACTACAGCAGGCTTTTTAAATTTTACTAAAAACATTAGAACCGCTGAACCGGTTTTCATTAAACTTAAACGATCACTGAAGGAACCTTAAAACTGATCGGAAATTAAAATCGATTCATCCGTTTGAGAGCTACGATGCCACAGAGACAGGATATAACCCCCCATAACAAATAGATATTTAAATAATTTTTGGGACGGATGTTAAAATTAACAGGGACTGAATCTAAACAAGGTGAACGAAAAAATTAATCTTAACGCACGTCAACGTCCTTCCGATTCGAAAGCGTTGACGGAATAAAATTTTAGAACTGGTTCGAATTCGGTTGTCACTATTCGTTAGTTCCAATTCGATTCCTTCAGCTCCGTCCCTGCGGGTCTACGTTTCAAAGAGATGTGCGTTCATTTATTGCATAAAATTGTGTTTCGTTTTAACGATGTATCCGATTTTTCTATACATTCTATTTTCAAATGTTAGCGTCTTTTCTGATTAGTCTGAAAAGTATCTGTACAACATCAGCACGTATAGGTACGTGGTACCGAAACCTTACCTAGCGCCTATATTTATATGGAGCGTTCCTGATTAAGTCGCTAACCCGACCTAAATCAGCGCCACCACCTATTTTACCATATTATTATGTTAAGCGAAGGAATTTTCAAAAATCGATTTCACAACTCTGTAAAAGTTTTATTTTGTAGGTATAGTGTAGGCAGAGATGCGAAGTTGCTCATTTTGCTCACCATCGTGGCCAAAAAGAGCAACTTCGCATCTCTGCCGAGATAACTTGGTACTGCTGCTCAACAGATAACTTGGTAAAATGTTGGATGACGCGTGCAGCACAGATTCGATACTGCACGCGTCATCCAATATTACCGAGCTGGACGAAACAAATGAAAGTATTTTCATCACTCGAACCTAAGGCCCTTTTCACATGCATAATTATGGTTCCGTCAAAACGGCACTGCCGCCGTACCGTGCAAGCGCTTTCACATGTACCTTAATGTTTTTTCACGGTCGCCCGACGGCGCGGCGGCGGCATCAATCGCAGTATTATCGAGGTATCTACCAGACTGAAGACGTACGTCGGTCGTTTTTGTTATTAATTGGAGCGAAAGATGTATAAGGCCTTACTCCTATTGCTAAGAATAGTATAATATACTTACTAGTTTATGCCCGCGGCTTCGCACGCTTTGTTTCTTGGAAACTTTTAAAGGTGATTTCTATCCCATGGGAACTGATTTATGGGATAAAAGTATGGGCTATGTTTGATTCCAGGATTAGAATTACCTGTGTGCAAAATTTCACCCCGATCCGTTCAGCAGTTTTGGCGTGAAGAGGTAACAAACATCCATCAATCCATCCATCTATCCATCCATCCATCCAAACTTTCGCATTTATAATATTAGTATAACAAGTGTAAAGTGTGATGTGATGTGATTTGAAGTGTGATAATAAAAAAGTATATAGAGTTTTTCCATTAGGAATCGCATTTCCATGGAAAACACCGCTGCCAAACAGCACAAAAATGTGCATTCAAATATGGACTTTAACTCGTAACATATAGATTAATTTTATACTAGCTTCTGCCCGCAGCTTCTCACACGTATTTTCAGTATAATTGACGACCTCAGTGGCGCAGCGGGCGAAGGTCCGCCTGCGACGCAGGAGGTTGCGGGTTGGATTCCCGCCTCGGGACAAATGTTTGTACGATCTGCAGACATTTGTCCAGGGCGTTCTGGATGTTTTCTATGCATAATAAAAATATCTATACACTACTATTGTACAATACACTACTTATCTCGTACCCATAACACAAGCTCTGCTTAACTTGGAGCTAGATAATGCTGTGTAAATTGTCCTGCATTATTTATTTATTATTATTTTTTTATAATTAGTCTTTAATTCTGTACAAAAGTTTGTTTGTGTGTAGTGTCTAATAAATAATTTTATTTCTTTCTTCCTTTTAATTTTCGCGCAAGAACGTGACGAGCCGCCAATTCATTTTTGCAGGTCGGCTTCCGAGAATCGATTTGTGGATTTTCAGGATGGAAATTGGGGATTACTTACAGATGATGTGAAAGTTGTAGCTCGAGCCTCGTTATAAAGACTCACATAACTCACCTTTTGAAGCAAAACGAATTTGCGACCGATATCACATGACCGAATCTCTGTAAGGTGCTATAATCCTCGAAATATTGTATTTTAGCCTTCAGCTTCGATATAAATGTTTTCGACCTCATTTGAAACATGCTGAGGCACTGAAATTTCACCTTTCCTCTCTATTCCGCAAACGAAATTCAACTCTAGCCGAAAATGGAAACGTTGATTTTCCTTCGTAGCTATTTCGGCATTGATTTGTGGTTCCATTGGGTGTGAAAACGTAGCTTGTTATAATTTAATAGTGGCTTCGAAAATATACCACGAAGGTAACGATAGTTTATTTGCAACAGCCATTAGGTATAGTCAGTCACATAAATTGCCGTGCATTGTGTAGTTTTTGCTGTGTGGTGCTGGCTTACAATTTACACCACCCCAACTCTTCCCGCGGGTGTCGTAAGGGCGACTAAGGGATATCCACCGGGGGCGGGCAGCAGCGCCCCCTGCAGAACAATTCTACCAACAAACTGCAATCTCCAAACTCGCATGCCCAGCGTTGGGATTATGGGCATTACCCCCCATGAGATAAAAGACAATAAAGCACTTATCAGGGGGAGGCCTGCGTCCAGCAGTGGACCAATACAGGCTGTTGAGGTTGAGGTAGAGGTTTATTTTTAAATTTTAATTTTGCTTTTTTATTTAATTGTAATTCAACGTGAGCTTTTTGTGTCTATTTTATATAAAGAACATTATTATTTTACTGTGTTATTTTTATTGTGATTTTTGTTATTATATTTTCTAGAGTATAACGGTTTAGGTTAAGATATAATGTTCCTGTCATCTTGTGTCTCTATTGTCAAATAAATAATTTGTAATTTAAAAACAGTAGGTCACACTATTCACCATGATTGTACGTACAAAACAGGTTCATTATTAAGTTACTTTGTTAGTCCACTGTACCTAGCTAATGGGTTCGATCTCTATCTCTAATGCATTAAACGTGTTAGTTAAAAGCCTCAAAGCAATGCTAGAGTAGATAAAAGCCGAATAGCTCAATAAAACCTGTAGGTATAAATAAAAGATGGCCGATATGCACGCTAATTCACAAGGACAATATTTTATGATAGGTTGGTATAAGGTTGGTATATCAATAAAGATTTTTAGGATTAATTTTCCCGCATAAGTAGAGTCTCCTAAATTGTTATCGATTCTGGCACAAGATGCATTTCCGCGAAGATAAGGAGTTTATCTCGTGTCGCTAAAGTAAGGCAGATATTTCGATGTTTCCATTGCGAAAGGGTACTATGCGGGAAATGAGAGATGTGGGCGGAGTTGATTTCAACTCTCGACTATCTTTCTGCTCGCTGAGTCCTGTTCGCTAGACTTTTTGATAGTGGAAATACAAGTATGCAGTTTGGGAGTTAAAATGGGTCCGCTCCGTTCGCGGTGGAAACCCGGTTTTTTCTAGTAAATACACTTGCGAGCTTTAAACTGGAATCGCTTCAAGGGTTGTTCAAGACTAATTTTTACAATTTCTTTGCAGTGAACTATGAGTTAAGTTATGTTTTCCCTTACGCAGGATTTATTGGCGACGATAAATTTTGATTTAATGCACGATAATGTCCGCTGCCACACCGCAGCAGTGACTAGACAGTACCGACAGACGTCTTCCATGTCGGCATTCCCACACTAGACTGGCCAGCCCTTATTCCTGACTTGAACCCAAACTGGCATATGTGGGACGAGCTAAAACAGCGGATACGAGGGAGAAATCCAGCTCATCCAGCTCCGGCGCCGATAGAAGCCGATAGATGCAACTTCGACCTATTGCAATAATTCCCAAAATTTAGGTAGCCACCAACTTGAAAGGTAACAAAATTACCTTTCAAATGATATACCACAATCTATAGTTCATTGTAGGTACATAAATTGTAAAAAAATTGTTTTGATCAACTCGCGATGAAAGCGATTCCATTTTAAAGCTCGCAAGTGTAGTTTCTGTTATGTAGAAGTTATGAAGTGTATACGGAAAACTACATGAAAAAGAACAAACACTTTGGTACGGAATGTGAATTATCTATAGCACAAAACAAATAGGTAGGTGTCATATTGTTATCTTTCAGTTACCAGCCACTTAGTTTAATCAATTGTTATCACTGTTAGATAACGCTCTGGGGGGCATGTTTTGTGTTTCGCAGATAGCATAGCTTTAATGAATTGTTACACCTACTCTACCTTGGCCATACATGTTTTACCTTCTACCAGCTTCTACCGAAGGGAGGAGACCGCTTTTAAAAAAATGTTTTCTAAATTTATATGAATAAATGTTTTGCGATTTTAGCTTAAATATCTACTTATCATGCTCTAAGTAGATATTTAAGCGAAAAAATTTGAAATATGTAAGAGTAAAATATACCTACTTACGACGTCCTCCTCTCTCTCCATAAATATTGTGTACCCAGGTCTATATTGATACTTAGCTAGATTATAAATATAAATATCTATACTACTAGAGAAACCAAAAAATGATTGAGTACATCTATACTCAATCATTTTTCGCATTCTCTTACACTATCTAGTGTGTTATAAAACATTTGCTTAGAGTTATTTAATGAGTAAGTAGCAACAGCATAACAATCCTCTTATCTTTATCACACATGAAATAATAACACATTAACAAATACAGAATTATCATTTGAAATCTTCCGTCTCTTTTACGCCAATCAGTTCGACGCAAACAACGATGCGCGACACTCCTGCGCATTGTTTTTAAATTTGGAAGACCTTGACTTTGATTTTGAATAATGGCATAGTGAAGTGAATAATTCGAATATATAATAACAGTCTATATTCAGGTCTAGTGTGTAAAGTAAACTGTGTAAATATGATTGGTTTCGGCAATGTGCGAGTGGGACAGATGATACGATGGAAGCAATGTGTGTACAGCCGAGTGAAGTACCATTCTGGTGCGGGAGTGTTCGGCCATCGACCGCAGGTTATCAATGAAACTGGTATGTTATGGTATATGCATGACCTATTGTTTGTTTGGGCAAGTCTGCAGCCGATCGATCAGCTGTGATGCCATCGGCCGTGACTTTTGTGGGTCTCTTATCAATACTTTCTGACAATTACTTATATAAGGAAACTGGTACATACCCCTTCTGTTATATTTTCTTTATATTTTTATCAAGAATCGTAATTTTGACAATGGCCTTTAAATTCCGGGATAAAATATAGCCAATGTCACTCCCTGAAAAGTAAGCTTCCTAAAGGTGAAAGAATTTTTCAAATCGGTCCAGTAGTTTCGGAGCCTATTCAATACAAACAAACAATCAAATCTTTCCTCTTTATAATATTAGTATAGATAATTATTTATTTTGTCTTATAAGTTATTTCTATTATAATGTGAAATGTAAATTGACTCAACCAAGTGTGCCTTGTGCTCCTACGGCGATAATTAAATGAGTATGAGTATAGTTAGTATAGATTTTTCTGGACTCATTCCTGAGAATCACAATCTATATAGTTGGATTGTTTAAAAAAAAACTAAAACTTAAAATAAAAAAAGTTTTAAACAGTTTTTCAATTTTGCGGGATAAATACTTTTTTCAAAGTCGATAAAAAAGAGTTTTTAGAGGAATTGGGAATTTAGACACGTTGTTTTTTTCACCGGTTCAAGGACACTGAGATAGATTTATTAAATTGAAATCTTTTATACTCTCTCTCCACTCCCTCCAATCACTCCTTCCGCTTGAAATTCTGACTATTCAGGTTCACTTTCAAGTTATCTTTGAAACTGACCGGCTTGGAATACTGCAGTTATTCAAACAAAAGAAAACTAACGAAGCCCTCAAATTGTAGATATTCCAGAAGACATAACTACAAGAAGATACGAAAACTGCCGCGCTCAACAACTAGTCAATGCTTACAGAACTTATGGTCACCTGAAAGCGCCCATAGACAATGTCGATTACAGTAACCATAACAGGTAAGACTCTCAGACTACAGTAAAAGAAGAACAGCTCACTTATGGGCACCTGAAAGCGACCATAGAAATGTCGATAACTGTAACCATAACAGGTAAGATTCTCAGAGCACAGTAATAAAATAACAGTTCACTTATGGTCACCTAAAAGCGCCCATAGACAATGTCGATTACAGTAATCATAACAGGTACGACTCTCATATCACAGTAATCTAATGAAGAACAATTCACTTATGGTCCCCTCAAAGCGACTATAGACAGTGCCGATTACAGTAATCATAACAGGTACGACTCTCAGATCACAGTAATCTAATGAAGAACAATTCACTTATGGTCCCCTCAAAGCGACTATAGACAGTGCCGATTACAGTAATCATAACAGGTAAGACTCTAAGATCACAGTAATAGAAGAACAGTTCACTTATGGGCACGAGATGGGCACCTGAAATCGACCATAGACAATGTCGATTACAGTAACACTCTCAGATCACAGTACACAGGTAAGACTCTCAGATCACAGTAATAATTAAAATTAAATAAATAAATAGATAATGCTGGACAATCCACACAGCATCATCTAGCCCCAAGCTAAGCAGAGCTTGTGTTATGGGTACTAGATGACTAATATAATACATATACATAATATAATAAATTACATAGATAGATATTTTTTATTATACATAGAAACGACCAGAACACCTGGAACAAATATTTGTAGATCGTACAAACATTTGTCCCAAGGCGGGAATCGAACCCGCAACCTCTCGCGCCGCAGGCAATAGAAGAACAGTTCACTTATGGGCACTTGAAAGAGACCATAGACAATGTCGATTACAGGAACACTCTCAGATCACAGTACACAGGTAAGACTCTCAGATCACAGTAATAAAAGAACAGTTCACTTATGGGCATCTGAAAGCGACCATAGACAATGCCGATCACAGTTACCAAAACAGATAAGACTCTCAGATCACAGTAATAGAACAGTTCACTTATGGGCACATGAAAGCGACCATAGACAATGTTGATTACAGTAATCATAACAGGTAAGACTCTTAGAGCATAGTAGGTAATGGAAGAACTATTCACTTTTTAATAGGTAGTAATATAAATTAAAGAAAACTAGTACATAGTACTCCTATTATTTAACAAAGCACAAGCTCCACTTAGTTTAGGGCCAGATGATGCTTAGTTAGATATCTGATGTTAGTTAGAAATATAAAATAAATAATAATAAATAAATAGTGCTGGACAATCCGCACAGCATCTATCTAGCCCCAAGCTAAGCAGAGCTTGTGTTATGTGTGTTACTAGATCACTGATATACATACTTATTACAAGATATTACATAGATAGATATTTCTTATTGTACATAGAAAATACCCAGAACACCCGGTACAAATATCTGCAAATCGTACAAACATTTGTCCGAATGTGAGAATCGAACCCACATCGGTCGTCAGTTAAATGTAAATTGAAGTAATCAAATATACCTTGAGCTCCAATGTGAATGGGTACCTATGAGTATGAGGTGTACCAGAAGAACATACAAGACAAATAAGACTGATAAAAGCGAAAGAAGGCCTATCCTTCGCCAGTGAAGCTAAAATGATGACGATGAAGATTTGCCACAAATCATCTAGGCTATTGTAGAAAAAAAAATTAAATTATACGAATTAAAACTTTTAGAAACATCAAAGAGCTACAAATATCAAGATACGGCCTATCATCAGAGGATCCCGTGGATTCGGCTTTGCTGTACGGCTTCAGTGGAAACCAGCCAGCGAAAACCCTGGTTGAGGAGTTGGAGAAGATTTACTGCGGCCCGATATCATACGAATTCACTCATTTAGAAGTAAGTACCTAATATATAAACTTAATAAAAAGCATAATAAAAATGGTTTATCATAGTGCGCTTTTTAAAATAATCAATCGTACCAACTAGCAATCTCAAGCACAGATTTACCAATTTGTTCGAGATCATGTTTTCGACGTTTCAGCTCTAACTCTCAAATGTTATTTCTATTTTGTTAAGTTTGTGTGTTTTGCCATGTTAATATGATAAAGAATTGATCTCTAACGGGAGTGGCATAGTCACTGTGTGACTAAACTCCTTTATAATAAATAAAGATAATAAAAAAAAAAAAAAAAAACTCTCAAACTGAAATGCATGAAATATAAACAAATAGTACAGTTTGGAACCTTCTCTTAATTCAATTTTTACTCCATGATAGATGAAGTCTATTAACGCTTGGAATGCCTAACGATTCCCCTAAAAACCATATTCCAGACTGAAGCAGAACGAGAATGGTTTGCCAAACGCATAGAGAACGGCTCAGACACCATTGACAACGGCCGTCGGAAGGAGGTCGTCAAGGAACTCCTCCATTCCCAAGCCTGGGACAAGTTCCTCAGCGTCAAGTATCCTACAGTCAAGAGGTATTGTGGGGAAGGCGCGGAATCTCTACTGACATTTTTCTCAACTCTGTTCGGGCTTACCACTTCAGGTAAAAATAATGAATTAATGCGTTTTTAATATGTGTAAGAAAATCGTTAAATAACTTAGGAAAAGCGTTCAACCTACGAATACGAAAGGGATATTATATTTATGTAAGTAGGCTGAACCAGACTGTGGTTCAGCTTTAAACCGTTCAAGGTTCGTCCTACATACTTAAAAATATTAGGCCGCATCGTCACACTTGCTATCAAATGAGATGAGAGCCACAAAGGCAAGCCTTTTTTAACCCTTTAGATTTTGGGATGACAAGCACAAGTTATGCCCCCCGCGTTATGCGATTCCCTTCGACCCTTCTTAAAAGCCCAGGATATACTTACTCAAAGTACTCTCTCTCGTAAAGGCGCTGCAAATTTTACAGAAAATGGCGAATATCTTTTTAAAATATATATGAATACTAGTTTATGCCCGTGGCTTCGCACGCGTTGTTTCTATGGAAACGCTTAAAGGTAATTTCTATCCCATGGGAACTGACTTATGGGATAAAAGCTTATGTTTGATTCCAGAATTAGAATTACCAGTATGCAAAATTTCAGCACGATCCGAGGTAACAAACATCCATCCATCTATCCATCCAAACGTTCGCATTTATAATATTAGTGTGATTATTCATAATTAACTAATTAGTCAAATGTGATGTAGTTGAATTCTTTTATAAAAGTGGAAACATACCATTCAATAATGGAATAATCTAGGACAAATCAAACCGAGTATCAAATTAAATTAGCAAGCAGTGAATGCGTCGACGATAAATTTAATATCTGAAATCGTATTCTAATGAATCCGGATTTCCGGATAACAGGCTTTGGAAGAGATAATAATCAAAATGGAATTAGATATTACTCTACTACATGTTATCCGTCATGTATTATCATCACCATTCATGTTGAGAATAATGTCTATAAAAACTACCTATTCCTGTACTCGCAACACATAGATATATCCAAAATTATCTTATTGTCGTCGAATTTGACAACTAATGCAAATTTAGTCCAAAACTCAAAAGCTAGGAAGTGACATTTAGGTAAAGTAATGTTATCAAACATTATATCTTGAGTTTGGCCAAAGTAAATAGATCTTATATCTTATACATAAAGATCCGGTATCATCCAAGCACTTATGAACGACTGAGCTTCCTTTTCTTATAGCAAAAGTTCATAAGACTTTGCATTAACGAAAAAAATATGTTTTTAGATGATTACTTACCAAAACAATTACAAAGACGACCGATGTGGTGCGGCGGGCGAAGGTCCGCCTGCGACGCAGGAGGTTGCGGGTTCGATTCCCGCCTTGACATAAATGTTTGTAAGATCTATAAATATTTGTTTCGGGTGATCTGGTCGTTTCTATGTATAATAAAAAATATCTATCTATGTAATGTATTATAATAAGTATATCAGTCATCTAGTACCCATAACACAAGCTCTGCGTAGCTTGGGGCTAGATGATGTTGTGTGGATGTCCAGCATTATTTATTATTTATTTATTTAATTTCCTCAGCCGGCGTCCAACAAGTCCTTCTAGCCATGGCCCACCGAGGCAAACTGAACGTCCTCAGCGGCCTCTTCCAATGCCCTCCAGTGAAGATCTTTCACAAGTTTAGTGGCAAGCCAGAGTTCCCTGAAGAAGTCAACGCAGCCTGCGATATCTCTACGCATCTGAGCGCGTCGGTGGATGTTGCAGTCGAGGGCAAGTCCATCAGGATCTCACTTTTGAATAACCCGTCTCATTTAGAGGTATGAGTAAGCATAAATACAATTATTTTACTAATAACCTCTGGTACAATGATACAGTAGAAGTTGACCGATATCTAATGAGGGTGACATTTGAAACTTGGCCAAAATCACGCGACGGAATCGAACTTTCTCTCGAGTGATACATGGTACATAAGCGCTTTATGTACCAGGATAATCAATAAATAAATAAATAATGCTGGACAATCCACACAGCATCATCTAGCCCCAAGCTAAGCAGAGCTTGTGTTATGGGTACTAGATGACTGATATACCGATTAAAATACATTACATACATTGATATTTTTTATTATACATAGAAACGACCAGAAAACCCGGAACAAATATTTGTAGATCGTACAAACATTTGTCCCAAGGCGGGAATCAAACCCGCAACCTCCCGCGCAGCAGGCGGATCTTCGCCCGCCGCGCCACCGAGGTCGTAAAATTTTCAATCGTCGTTTTAGATTGGAATATACAAAATAACAAACTCTGCTGGTCTGCCTATCAGAGTGCTACAGGACTCATGGATAGGAGGGATATGCATGTAGAAAAAAGGTTGTGACTAAAACCTCCTTTCTTCTTGTCATTCGGTTATTAACGAGTTCTTATCTAAAAAAACATACAGACGAATTGAGAACCTCCTTATTTTAAGTCGGTTAAACACCTTAAAGGTGGATTCACACATATGAGTGAAGTCACAGTTCCGACACAGTACCGGCACAGTGCTAAATATTTTTCATACATTCTCTGCCGGTGTCGACACTGACACGTGAGAGCACTGTGTCGTCACTGACACTGACAAGTGAGGATACGTTCATAGAGAATGTATGAAAGAATATTTCGCACTGTGCCGGTACTGTGTCGGAACTGTGACTTCATTGATATGTGTGAATCGACCTTAAGAAGGATTTCAATCAGCATTTTATACTTCCACACGTTCTGAATTCAAATTCTGAAAAACAAATGACCCGAGTTCTACTTTCAAATACCTGCCGAGAGTTGATTATCCTTTCATACATTTTATTTGTCCGCTTTGAACTTAAATGTGAGTTAAAATTGAAGTGATATAGCTCACTACGGTATGGTATTTTATTTTAGCCAGCGAGATGAATCTTGGCTGTCATGCAAATTGGGGTTGAGTGAACTTTGGTAATTTCAGGCAGCTAATCCAGTGTCAATGGGCAAGACTAGATCGAAGCAAATGCAGCAGAAGGAAGGAGATTATTCTCAAGATGGTTCATCGAGGATGGGAGATAAATTCCTCAATGTTCAGGTAATTTCGCTCAATTCAGATTTTCACATAACACCAAAGTCGGCGCCACAGCTCGGCTGTGTCGTTTTGGTACGACA
Source organism: Eupithecia subfuscata (assembly GCA_963564075.1). Taxonomy (NCBI): domain Eukaryota; kingdom Metazoa; phylum Arthropoda; class Insecta; order Lepidoptera; family Geometridae; genus Eupithecia; species Eupithecia subfuscata. The sequence continues at coordinate 5,884,474 of OY751105.1, forward strand.
ATGTATACAGCCGAAAGGGTTTTAACAACTAAATTATAGGAAAAACCATCCTAAAATCTTCACCCCCTTATGATTCTTATAATAACAAAAAATATATTAAAATGTGCATAAATTATTGTTAGTAAAATGGTGCTATTTTCCGAATATCGGTGTTGTTTAGTCTTGATGAAATCTATTTTCTTAATTGGCCATTCCTTTGTACCTGTTTAATTGTTTGTGATATTCGAGCATTTAATCGTGCGGTTTATTTCTTATGTCCTATGAACCACAAGGTTATTCCATGTTATGTGTATTTTAAAAGTGATTCATAATCTTGTATTAGAAATTATAAGTGTTTAAATAATGGGTAAACGTTAAGTTTTGTTTTGTGAACGGAAAAAATGAGAATCTACTTTTATGAAAAGTCAAAAAAAAAAACTTTTCTGCGGCCTGCTTTTAGTGCTAGAAAATCTGTGTTTACTTATGCAAAAAAACTATGTTAACTGTATGGAGTCTATTCATACATTAAACATAGTTTTTTATGCATAAGTATACACAGATTTTTTAGAGTAGGTATCGCCAAATTTATCATCGCGGAATAGTTTACGACTATAGTGCGAGCCTAAATGGTGTCACTCGCGATAAAGCTTCTCGCCGTTTCTTACACCTTTATTCTGTTTCTGAGTAGGCAAATGTAAGACCCCTTCAAAATGTTATGAAATTCCAAGCTCCATACGTCACGTTTTTAAAGATGTTGCTCAATGCTTTATGTTAAAGGTCCACGGTGACGCAGCATTTACCGGCCAGGGCGTGAACCAAGAGACATTGATGCTGTCTCAGGCACCACATTTCAACGTCGGAGGATCTTTGCACGTTGTCGTCAACAATCAAGTTAGTCATGTTTTATGTTACCTATACAAACAAGAGGAGTATTTTCATAATCTGCTAAGCATTTCTTACTGGAAAAGTGTTACTACTCTATTGACGATTTCTATATAAAAATCAAACACATCTAGCCTAAACAATAAAAGATACCTATAATATTTTTATTGCTAATCCAAATCAATGTTTTCCAAATCAAATCAAATTATATATTTTGAATTATTTTTATTTTTACCATGTGTGTATTTTAATCTATGTTCTGATTTAATTTATTTTGTATTTTGATTTAAGTGATTATTTTATATACTTTTTAACTGTAAATATATACACAAATGTATTTGTTTGCGAATAAAATAAATAATAAATAACAAATCACCACGCATTTATCGCAGTGAAGGTGTTAAGAATACACGGAAGGAAGTTACTTTATGAATGAATTGAAGAATTAACACTTTATTGTACAAGTAAATAAAGTTAATAAAAGTCTTGTATCTTGTAAATGACAAATTAGCATAGTACAAAAGGCGGCCTCGCTGAGAGCGATTTCTCCCAGGCAACCTTGGAATGGAGAAAAAGATATTAGATAAGAAAAAATGGGTTGATAGTGCACAGACAATAAATAACAGAACTTATATACCTAATACATACATATTTATAATACAAAATTACCTATACTATCTACTAACATGGAAAAATAGAAAAAAAAGAAAAAATAATAATTAACGAATACGGTAGGTCCAAAGGAAACATTTAGAATAAAAGCTAACTATCCAATTAAGTTGCAATAACATCTAAAGTTACAGAAGAGGTAAAGAATGAAATGAGTTTAGACTGCTGTAGAAAGGAAATGGGTACTTTAGAATAGAATATAATATACTTTATTGCACAAAAGTTGTACATGGGCGAGCATAATGCTAGATAGCATTCTCTACCTGTTAACCTTTGGGTAGTGTGGACAACAATTTAGTAGGTATTGCTTGATTAAAAAATTTACAGAAAAACAAGAAAACTTCGGTACTTTGGTACATAGATTCCTTTACTTGACTTTTACGACATCCACGGAGAGAGTCTAAGGATTCTTACTGTGTGTACTTGTCGTGACTTGTGTCAAATAAGTATTTAATTACTTTTTACACCTATCTGGTCATTTTGATTTCCTGATTTTGATTGATGTTTATACGTACCTTCATGATAGTAAACACGAGGTATAAAAATTAAGATTACCTATATATGTTGTAATAATTTATTGTCGAAACAGTGTACAAAAAGATCTTAAATAATAAGGTAGAAACAAAAGTCCCCGAATATCCGTCAATAGTATCTAGTACTAGTAGTTGAGCTAACTGTAGATTGTTTGCAGCAGTCTGCATTCAATTGTAAATACTAGTTGTAGTTTATTTCTATTAGTTGATTGGAATTTTCTTTATGACTAAACCTAGTATTCACATTTTAATGTGTTCTGCTCTAGTAAATAAACAAGACCCGTCAAGTGCGAGTGTAACTCGCGCGCCGAGGGTTTCGAACGTTTGTGAACAAGGTAGGTATGTACTAAAGGTACCGGTTAGAGACTCCGAAATTTAATGAATAACTAAAACTAGTAGGTACCTACATTTCAGATGGATCTCTCTGCATGCTTCGTTGATAGGGGGTAGCGGTAAATTTTTTGACTATTTTCAAAATATTTCAAAAAGTATGAAGCTTACAGAAATTTAAAAAACAGTTTTAAAATGTCGAAATCAATACCTTTCATATGATATCCCACTCAGTGGGGTAGCCCCCCCTTTTGAAAATTATCCCCCCCTTTTTTGACCATTTTTCAAAAAGTGTTAGTTTTTCAGACTTTTCTATATTTTTCCTGTAAAATATAGAATTATATCTACAAACGTTCGATACATTTTGAATGGATCGCTCTGCAAACTTCGGAGATAAGGGGGGGAATGGGTATTTTTTCGACTATTTTCAAAATATTTCAAAAAGTATGAAACCTACAGAAATTTGAAAAACGATTTTAAAATGTACAAACTAATACCTTTCATTTGATACCCCATTTGACTCTGTAGGTCTCTTTTAAAATTTTGACATCTCAATTTGTATGGAAAATGTTCATTTTCATTTTACATTTTTTTTTTAATTTTTTTTTAAATCTATACAGGCGCACGAAACGTATTATTATTTTAAATTTCAAGTTGATAGCTGATGTAGTTGCTGAGTTATTAAGGAGGGAAGAAAGGACAGACAAAGCGAGACCATAAGGGTTTCGAAACCGATCTTCGAAACCCTAAAAATGAAATATGACCTAAATTATGTATATCCTAAATAAACAGAAAAACCCGCAGGCAAGAGCTAACCTAAACATGAAAAATGTTTTTCACCCCGTCATCAGCTGATTGAACTGTCAGTGGGTTTGTTGGTAAACATTCTACAAGCAGGATGGCTCTAGTACAGTAAGTTCCTCCTAAGTTGTAAAAATAAAATAATTAAAAATATTCCAGGTGGGATTCACATTGCCGGCTCAGCGCGGGCGCTCCTGCCGATACGTCACGGATTTGGCTAAGGTCATTTCAGCTCCGGTCATACATGTTAATGGGGATTACCCTGAGGTGAGAAATGTACACTAATTCCTCACACTTATAATATAACACTAGTCTAATATTTTAAATGTTGGGCCATGTCTGGATTAATTGTTTGTTACTTCTTCACACCAAAAATAATGAATGGATCGAGCTGAAATTGTGCATCGATGTTGTTCTAAACCTGGAATACAACATAGATAGGCTACTTTTTATCCCATTATCAGTTCCCATGGGATAAACATCATATCGTTATCATAGAAACAACGCGTGCGAAGCTGTTTACAGAAACTATTTTTGCTATAAATGGCTGTCATCTAGTGATATAGGCTACGTTTTAACACAAGCGCTGCTTAGTTAGGGGCTAGATGATGCTGTGTGAATAGTCCAGCTTTATTTATTTATACGCGTACCACGGGAGTGAAACCCCGAGCCGAACCTAGTATTTTATAGAATGGCAATTGGTCAATGAAATAAATCTTTGCCTACGCAGAAAACAGAAACTAACCAGTATTACAGAAATGTAATTTGGAACTAAAACAGCGTTCATATGCACACAAGTCTAAAAAATTCCAAGACATTTGGTATTCATAACATCGAAGGACAGAAAATGTATTAGAAAATCTTTTGGTTAAGTGCAAATATTTTGTGGCACGTTGTGTATTTTACTCGATTCCCTTGAAAACTTTTTCTTGTTCAGTATTTTCGGTAGGGAAAATGACAGGGCCGCATACTTAGTAGGTATACGAGGCTTAAATCCAAAGTGGAAAACAGATGGAAAACTTTAAGATTTATGACGAGGAAAATCTTTTCTAAGAAGGATAAGCACAAAGAACATAATATTCTGAGCATTCAGCGTTTATGACAAGGTTTTTTATCCACACTTTTCATTTTTGTATATCCATTTAAAAAGCGGAAATTGTTCTCCGTGCCATGATATTCTCAGTTATGAGATAAGACAAGTGAGATAAGTCTGTACTAGGTTTCGCAATATCTTTATATCCATTTACTTAGTTGGTCGTGCTCTTCCACGATCCCTCAGGCTATAATGTAGAGTGCAATCTCGATTGGAGTCAATGCCACTAGAGATTCTCTCATAGCTTTATTAGAAAGCAAAGGCTTTATGAAGCAATATTTTTAGTACATACTAGCCATAGCTAGTTAGTCTTGTTAAAGGTTTATTCCAGACCATTATATTCGTATATTATATGTTCATCAAATTTCAGTCTGATCTATTTAGTAGTTTTGGCATGAAATTTACTATATCATTATTAACATAGAATAATCATAGAATAAGATTTGCAAAGAATATTTTAATATTTTTGAACTACAAACATGAATCTACGAACACACGTTTTGAAACTCGACAGGTCAAATATTAACGATCAATTAGCCTAAACAAACCGAATCAAATTAGACTAACCAGCCAACTTAGGGATTTCACTTACAACCCCAATTGAATTAAAAACCTCGAATGATTTATTTGTCAAGTCTAGACATCTAAGTTAAGCTACTCTTTTACTAATTCATTTACTTATTATTTCCTTCTAACTATTCGATATAAAAGTCTAAATAAGATTTTCTGTTCAGTTAGTGGCAAAAGCAACGAATATCGCATTCGAATATCAACGAGAGTTCCGCAAAGATGTGTTCATAGACTACAACTGCTTCCGACGGTGGGGGCACAACGAGCTCGATGACCCTACATTTACTAATCCATTGCTGTATCAAGTTATTCATAATAGAAAGTAAGTAGAAATACTCGTAAATACTTGATAATTACTTCGTATAGTGTACCTATTTGTAATTTATAAAACTACTTGGTCAATATTATAATTATAGAAAATCTTTATCAACAGTCTTTTCAATGAAATGGATATAAAAGGTATGGCAAACAGTGAAATGATAACAGGTAAAATAAGGGTTTTCCCAAATTAATGGCCATTGAGCAATTGACCATGCCAATTTAACTAGGCCATGAGACGGCTTCCGGCATCTAAAAGTACTCCTTTTCTTCAATTGGCTCTCTTGCTAGATAATGGAGGACCTTACTTATTGACCATGATAAGTAATCTGTGCCTAAAAGCAATCGTACATTAGGGCTTCTCGAGACAAACCCCAAATGGTTTGGGGTGTAATTAAATTAAAGTGGCGAGAAACCCGATAAGTACCTACCTATAGCCTAAATAGTCGATGGACTTAGTCCTGCCTGTGTTCAGCTTTACATAAAATTAGAGAACCAATGTTACATTTTTACTACTTAGCCCAATAAAAATAAAATATGATTTTTAACGACGTTCGTGTTGGCTGATATAATTTATTAGATTACACAATGGAGTTAAAAAAACATCTATAAACTGATTTGAATATATTTTCAGGTCAATCCCAGACACATACGCTGAAAAGTTGGTTTCAGAAGGAGTGATGACCAAGGAAGAAGTGGACAACATCACAACCGAATACACCAAGTTCCTGCAGTCACAGTTTGAGAGCGTTCCGTCTTATAAACCAGAGGTACGTGTTTAAAAGTCATCGGCCTAATTTACTAAGGCTTTTATGTTTACTAGAATTTCCCTTTTCTCGTAAATAAAGTCACATTTCGATTACTTACACCAATTCTTCAATGTCAGGATTATAATTGACCCAGTTACAGTTTGATCGATGATGATCAGTGACATATTCTTACAGTTTCGCGGTCCCTGAAATGAACTCCCAGAATATTCGTGAATAATTTGAAACTTTGGGGTTAGACCCCAAAAGTATCGACCTTCAATCTGACTTCCAATACAAAATAAACTTTGTGCCCAGACAGTTTAACGTTTATTTTAGCGGCCTGCTATAACATATATATTTTTTGTACAGGCTAGAATAAAGAACATTTAATACATTGCGTAAATTATCGAAGTTGAAAGAATTAATTTCAAATGATTTACGCATTAGATAATAAATAAATAAATAAAATAAATAACGCAGGACAATTCACACATTACCTATCCCCAAGCTAAGCAGAGCATGTGTTATTTATGGGTACTAGATAACTGATATACATAATACAAAACACTACATAGATGAATATTTTTTACTATACATAGAAAACATCCAGAACACCCTGAACAAATATCTGCAGATCGTACAAACATTTGTCCCGAGGCGGGAATCGAACCCACAACCTCCTGCGTCGCAGGCGGACCTTCGCCCGCTGCGCCACTGAGGTCGTCAAAACTAAGATGACGATTTCATTACAGTTTTGATAGGAATCACTCAATTAAGTAACTACATCTTTGAAAGCACTGTGCTTGGCCTACAGGTGTCTTATTAAACTAATCACTGGTGTTTATTCTCTAGGTTTCATATTACCAAGAGCAATGGTCCAAGATGGCCTCGGCTCCAAAAGCAGTTGAGACGTGGGACACAGGTGCTGACGAAGGCATGCTTAAGATTATTGGACAAGCGTCGGTGCGGACACCAAGTGATTTTGTAAGTTAATTTGTAGGTACAACTTTTCAACAAAAAAATGGTGCTTAAAATGGTAATATTTATAAAGTACTCTTTGCTTGCTCAACTATTTGTTTGTAAATTTTTTGATCTTGGTAGTTTTCGCTCAAGTTGTACAAACTCCTGTGAAATAAATAATATATGCGAACCCAAAACTAACCACTAAATTAGATAATATCTAACCAATCAGTTAAGTCACGTGGAAAACCCCGAGAGATGGGTTCGACAGGCGTGGTGTGTTGAAGGTTTCATTTACAAAGTAGATATCTAATTTACAGAAAAGGTCTTCGAAAAAGAAATACCTACAGTCGTATCAAGAACCTCTTTCATTTCGTTTTTCGTCGGTTGAAAATAAACTATTAGAGACCTCAATACGAATAAAACAATCTTAAAGTTTATTGTTTTCTGGCAGCTCTTAATAGCTGATCGGTCTTAACAATAAAATGATCCAACGCCTTCGACTATTAACCTGAGGACTTAGGTATACCTGAAGGGGTTCTTAACAAGCTTCTAAGTAAAGAGGTTGTTTATAACGGCCGTAATAACTTTATTGCCTCGCTTAAGAGCGGAGGTCATTAGGAACTGTTACAGCTGATGGTCAATTATTTTACCTCTTGGTATAAAAATAAAGACCTTTCATAAAATGGTCACCCATCCATTTCAATGAATCTTAGATTTGTGGTATGAAATTGCCATATGACAAAATTAACACATTTTACTTTAGTATATCAGTATTTTTATTTATTGCACTCATACAATCAGATCTTAGTGACTGTGTCAGTTTAAATTATGGTCACAGTATGTACCCATTTAGAAGACTGGTCTGATGACTTGTCAAGATGGTGCAAATGACCAACATATTTTTTACGTATCGTATTTACGATCCTTGATCCGGGTAGGTATAGATTTCTTTCGTATAGCACAATAAAAACCTTCCTTCCACATAGCCAGGCTATTATTTAGCTAAGAGATAATAACGGCTACTTTTCGTGGCACGTAAACACTAGTTAAGTACAGCGACGTCCCGTACCCACACGTAGCGTAAAATAAACTGCCGGCTCAAATTCTCGGTATCAGATACTAAGGGCCGAGCTTCTTAAGCTCCCAAGATCCCATTTCAAATTACCTTGCAGGCCTATTGCCTATGTAGGTACTTATACGACAAATAGATAAGGTAGGTAAACCATAATTCGACGAGAAAGCAAGATAAACATTACATTGGAATAATTCATATTGCTCTCTTTCGTCTAGGTATATTTACTTGAAAATTGAACATTAGAAATGTCTGAATATTATAAGATTTAGACAGTATAATTTTCTTTGTCAAAAAAGACCATTTATTGTGTATGTAGTGATATTACATACATATTACATAAGATTTAGATATCTAGTGTCGGGCACGACTATTTTTGGGAAGGCAAACGGACCTTACCAGACAATTCGTCATTACATGGACGTTCGTCGGTCAAAGGAAGATCTATTGTATAACAATAAGTGTACATTTCAGTAAATAAAACATAAAATAATTACCTTTCCGCGGAGGAACAAAAACACCGTGTTATTCTAGCAAGACGATTTGAAATAAACGCGTTGAAAACACCCCGACCTTTTGTGATTGTTTAAGGGAAAGAATAGTCGTGTAGCCATTTCTATTTCTAGGTCGAGCTCTATTCAGGATGTTTTTGTTGAATGTAGAAACTAGCACGGGGCTCAGCAAATACTATAATATTGATGCGTCTTTTGTCGAGACTTGAAGATGCCCTCGCTTAGAAACCTCGAGGTTTTACTTGCTAGATTTGATTCAATTCTGAGCTTTCCAAATAAGATCTAATCTAAGAGCCCTATTTAAGAAGCAGATCGAGCATCGAGTTTTGTTTATGTTGTCAAGTGAAGTCCTAGATGAACTTTATGTTGTATTTCTACGAGTTATGAAAATGATAAGGTTTTGCTTGAAGACAAACTTGAACCGATTTAATATACAGGGTTATTGGTAATTCACTGACACTATGTTAACTGCAGATTCTGAACACCATCATGAACACGTCCGTGAAGACGCCAGGTCTCAATCCTTAAAATTGGTGGAAAGGAAATGATATTAGTATGTACGATTTTTGAATGGAGGGGCCATCCAAAAATCATTCATTATAGGGGGTTTTCATTGAAACTAAACCTAAAAACGGCTCTGCCCTGAATTATCAGTGGGTGTGTGTGGGTTCGGCTGTTTCCCAGCCAGGCTAATGCCACTTAAATCATCTTGCGTAGATGTAAAATAAGCCAATTATGATGATGTGGATTGAAATAGGAGTGGGAGATCGGTATTTAGTAATTAATTAGGTTTCGGACATTATCTTGTATGCGAGGCGATTTACAAAAAAAATAAGAATTAAGACCGGGCCACTTCACTAACGAGTTTGTGATGATGGGCAGAACCTGCAGTTTACGCAGTGTCAGTGAATTACTAATAACCCTGTAGGCATATGTAAATGTCTACAATGCAACAAATGGATCCCCATATACCTACTCTATTTCATGTAGGAACCGTTCCAGGAAAGTTTGCCTTTGCTTCATTTCACGCAATATAAATTGAATAAAATAGAAATCACATCTTATGCATCTAATAAATGTTTATTTGTATTTTATAGTTCCAAAATAATATCAGTCCTAAATCAATTCATTAAATGTGTCAAAGAAAAACAGAAAGTTCAGAGAACGGTTGCTATGTGAATTGGACTCTATTAATATAATAATGCTGGACAATTCACACAGCATTAACTAGCCCCAAGCTAAGCAGAGCTTGTGTTATGGGTACTAGATAGTTCATAGTTCATAGTTCATAGTTCATTTATTTATAACAATTATGTTACAGGTCACAAAATATAAATTACATAATGTAAAGGTACATCTACAGTGTAATCTCCAGAATACATAATTATTAATAATAACATAAAATTTAATAATTAGGTACATTTTAAGGTCATAAATTCATTAATGTCATATATCGATTGAAATATCAGATATCAGATAACTGATATACTTAATACAATACACTACATAGATAGATATTTTTTATTATACATAGAAAAACATCCAGACAAATGTCTGCAGATCGTACAAACATTTGTCCCGAGGCGGGATTTGAACCCGCAACGTCCTGCGTTGCAGGCGGACCTTCGCCCGCTGCGCCACAAAGATCGTATTCAACAAAGACATTACATGGAATTACCCCAATGAATCTCCCGCTGAAGAAAACATGTTCATAATATAAACTACGAGTACATATTTCAGAACGTGCACCCTCACCTCGCAAAGACGCATATCAAGAACAGATTGAATCGATTGGTTGAAGGAAAGGACATTGACTGGGCAACAGCTGAAGCACTTGCTTTTGGTAAGAAATAATTAATAATATTATGTCAAAATATGTCACACTTGTTATGGGGGGGGCACGTTCAGCAGTGGACATACGTGGGCTGATGAGTAGGTCAAAATAAAGAACTATAATATAATAATATAATATAATAATGCACACAGCATTATCTAGCCCCATGGTGCAGAGCAAAGAGAGCTTGTGTTATGGGTACTAGATAACTGATATACATAATAATATACGAGTACATAGAAAGATATGACTATAACTATAGGGATTACCACAAAATTACATTTCAGGACAGTATCTGTTCCGCTAATGGAGTGTATGCAACGACGAATCACGCGTTCCTCTTATGAACTAACCTTTAACTTTTGTTATAGTTTGAACACCGTTTAAACTCCAGTTTTAATATGCGGTGATAATAAATTAAGTACATAAGTTCGTCAGAAACTCACAAACGATTCAATTAACGAAAATTTCTCATGTGAATGTAATTAATGCGAAATTTTCATTAAATGCACATTCGTCACATTCGTTTGTCAGTTTGGCCACATTCAACATTTTGGCAGAACGAAACAAAAGACGTCGGCTGTGAACAGAGATGAACACTCGCCGGTAAATACCAAACGTAATCACACCAATTCATGCGTTATTATGACAACTTAATATTTCGACATTTCTTTCTTTTTCTTCGAGCATTTCTGCTCTCTTCAATTACTTGATTTTCATTTCATTAGGGACTTTATTTTTTTTTTCATTTCATTCATAACAATATTGTTTGATAATACAAGAAGATTCTCTGGATCGCTATCAATGGAAGACAGAAATGTTCGTATATGTTTCATTTCAATTGAATTAGCCATGGTCAGTAGTTCCTACACAAGCACTTAAGAAATCATTTGATTGTTTTTTTTTATTGATAATAGTCTAGCGTTTGGCCACCAACTCACTTAAAGAAAGGGAAGATGTGGCCTAAGATGGAGCACGCTTTCCCAGAACGAACTTATTTACCCTGGATTTGAAGACTCCAAGATTGTACTCTAAGGGCAAAACAGACGCAGGAAGCTCATTTCACTCTTTGGCCGTGCTTATTATAAAAGTAGAGCAGAATTTTTTGGTTCGACACTGTGGTATGTGTGGTTGATTGGGTAAATAAATTGTTTCTCAGGTTCTCTACTAATGGATGGCAGAAATGTGCGTCTGTCGGGTGAAGACGTCGGTCGCGGAACATTCTCGCATCGACACGCGATGTTAGTGGACCAGAAAACTGAGGCCATACACATCCCGTTGAATAGTATACACCCGGAGCAGAAAGGGTTTTTGGAGGTAAGCGGCAAAAAGGGCGAAAATTCGTTCTTAGCGGATGCAAAATTTCAGCGTAGCTCTTGTAGTTTCAGAGATCTCTTGATGAGTCAGTTTTCTCTTCTCTTTTATATATATAGATTATGTATATCAGTCATCTAGTACCCATAACATAAGCTCAGCTTAGCTTGGGGCTAGATGATGCTGTGTGGATTGTCCAGCATTATTTATTTAGGTTTAATCATCATCATCAATACTCAATATCAGTTAAAACGGTGTCATTATAGCTGATGTTTTTTTAATTATCGTTACAATCAGGATCTACCTATAGATTGTTTGCAACAGTCTTCAGTAAGCTCATTTGCTTGAATTGTAAATACTAGTTCTAATTTGTTTCTTTTCTTCGATTGTAATTTTCATATTATTATTTAATACTATAGTATTATTCCTTGTTGACTTGTTTGTAAGAAATTAATGAACAACAGCTGCTATCGAACGCCCGGTTGTCTCTTAACTATATCGGTGTTTTCAAAGTTGTCAAACAAACATAAAAACTCCTATTTTTTTATCAACTAGTTTTGGACTAGAACTAATGAACATTTTCAATAACTGAACAAACTGCAATAAGTCCTCCCTTTAACGTTCGTTCAAACTCAGGACAAAATGCTTTGTTGCAGAAATATTTAAAGCCCCTTTGATCCCGCTCGTTAAAATGCTAATACTCTGACTACAAAGGAACGCATTTTATGAAATTTTTCATCAATAGGTAATCAGGAAGTTTTGAAGGTACAAAGATTTTTTACGTTCCTAAGCCAGGAAAATTTTTCCCCATTTTTTTTGGGCCAAAGCCTTCATCATCATCATCGAAGCCAAATGTTATGTCCATTGTTGGACATTTGTTTACCCCTACATGTTCATTTTCTAGTTTAGTAGCAAAAGCTTACAAGATACAACTTTTGCTATATTATGAGGACCACGAAATAGAAAGGGTTCCAAATGGGATGTAGCCTCTTATTTTTGTTTACTAAACGACTTTACCTAAAAGTGGTCTTGTAACCAACGATCTGTTTTTCTACTTTCTAAAAGGTCGGGATTGCCCAATCGCTTTAACACTTTCATGGCCCAAGACGCAGACGAGCCTCTCGACAATCTTGTGGCGGCGGCGCGCCCTTGCGGGTCGCACCGCCGAGACTGGGCAGTGAATGCGATACACTAACACTTTCATGGCCCAAGACGCAGCCGAGCTTCTCGACAATCTTGTGGCGGCGGCGCGCCCCTGCGGGTCGCACCGCCGAGACTGGGCAGTGAATGCGTTAACGCATAACAATATATAATTTAGATAGATTACAGGTGTACCTACATCAGCGCAATTTCAGCTCGATACGTTCAAAAGTTTCTTCGTGAAGAATTAAGAAACATGCATCGATCACTCCATCCATCCATCCATCCAAAACTTTGCAATAATATTAGTGTGATGATTTCACAGGTAGCCAACTCAATCCTATCAGAAGAAGCGGTGCTAGGCTTCGAGTATGGAATGGCGTTTGACAACCCCGATAACTTGTTTCTCTGGGAGGCGCAGTTCGGAGACTTTTACAACGGAGCGCAGATCATTGTCGACGCGTTTATTGCTTCGGGAGAGAGTAAGTTTATTTGTTTCTAATACATTGTACTCAAATCGGTGCTCAAATCCTTGCCACCTGCCGCTTTTTGCTCACATTGTCGTATGGTTGAGTCCTTTAGTAATAACTTAGACATAGACATATTTATTTGCAATTTATATTAATTCAAGAAGTGGTTATACAGTCTACTTTGTCAAGTAAATTTTAGTAATAACCCAACATAATTAATTTAGTCCTGTTTCTTCATGATATTCTGTCATTATTACTGCTACTAGAAATTATGGAATATTTTCAGTAAAACATAATTTAATTACTAGCATTTCTAGTTCTTAGTTCTTTATGAGGAGTCCAGGTCTCACCTGGAGCTACCAACTTACTATTTTCATGTATTAGTTAGGCCTTCGAGTTGCATGTTTTTATTTCTCTATGTATGTAACGCATATGTGGATAGCGCTGTGGGCTACATTGATAATATCACTCATCTTTACTAGTAAAGTACTAACACAAATGTGTAATAAGTTTAATGTAGTCGTTAGTTATTCATCAATAAATAAATAAATGTGACGGCAGACTGACACGACCGGTGAGTGAGAGGTCTAGCGCCGGACATACGTGCTTGTCGAGGCACGGGAGTGGAACACCGCCAACTTCCGTTGCTACAGTGGGATTGTATTGTTGTATTGTTATTGAATAAATAACATCACTGAGTTATACAAAGCACAATAGTATGATGTGACGTTTAATGCAAACGCACAATGCACTGTTCTGTTAAAACTTCTGTAAACAAAGGTTTTCTTAAAGGGCACATTTAAGGGCTCTATAGCTCTATATTCGCTGGAATTCACATCCAGCTTAATCAAAATTATAAATTTTAAAGTCAAGTTTGATCTAACTTTGGATACTTTGAAGCTGATTAATATTTTAGAAGCAAATATTTGAGAGATCTCAACTTCCGCCGAGTTGCAAAGAACATTTTAGCTTTATCCACAGTTTATATCCGGATGTGTCACAGATTAGGTAAAATTACTTGTGTGGTTCACTCAATCTTTTGAATGAAAAATATGTAATTTTATCTTAGGCACTTAAAAACTTATTACTTAATTTGGCTCTTTTTTTCACTGTTACCCAAATACTCGAATAGTGCATTGTAGGCACTTAATTTTACGTCTGTTACCCACGAATACTCAAATGCGAATCAGATATAAGCACGTTTTGAGTGACGAATTTTCGACAGATATTCATTGAAAACTGTCAAAAAAATCGGGACTTGAGACGTGAATATGAGAACTTGCGTTTGAGTATTCTGGCGTTTTTTGTACGATCAAGTCGAAATAACACATAATTATTAATATTTTCAGCAAAATGGATGCGCAGCAACGGTCTCGTCCTCCTGTTACCCCACGGCTATGACGGCGCCGCCTCAGAACACTCTTCCTGTCGGATGGAGAGGTTCCTTCAAATCACTGACAGTTCTGAGACAAGTCCTGACTCCGAGGCTGTTTGTCTACATGTCGCCAACCCTACCACTCCGGCTCAGTACGCGCATTTGTTGAGACGACAGGTATGAGAATGTTGTATTGTATTATATTATACAAGAATATGTATTATACAAGACATTTTCACACACCATCCATAGCTCTAAATTAATGAATCCATTGACCGCGTGTAGTGTAGTACACCTTGTGACTAGGTGGCTCTGACCTATGAAAGACTGTTGACAGATGCAGCATTCCGAAAACTTACGACGGATGCTATGACGCTAGCAGTGGATAAACAAATTCACTGCTTTGCTAGATCGGAGTTTAATACAAGCACGTTAAAAAAAACACGTTGCTCTCTTGTTCAACAAAGGTTAATTATTTTCTTATGTTCATAATTTTAACAAAATATTTTAATCCTACTGTAACTAGTTATCACCCTAATTCGTAGAGCTCTCTACGAATTTCCTAGAGCCCTCTACGAATTTCGTAGACCCTCTACGAAACCACGCAGTCTATTATTTTCGTACAATCTTATTATTTTATTTCTGATCAAATTATCTTGTTTGCTCCAGGTAATCCGAAACTACAGGAAACCACTAGTAATAGTCGCGCCGAAGATCTTACTGAGATTACCTGAAGCAGTCTCTCCGCTCTCGGATCTGGCGCCCGGGACGCACTTCAAGACTGTTATCGGTATAGTTTGGGTGACACATTATTTTGTTTCATTTTGATAATCCAAGCGAGTACGTTTGATATTCAATGATTTTGATTGATCAAAACCTTATCATCATAATATCGGTAAACTTAAAAACAAGTGAAGATTTTGGTTCGATTTGATATTCTTGACTTTTGTCGCGATTTGACTACCCAAAGTTTACATAAGCATAAGTGGGAGTGCTGCTACTCTTGCTAGCAAGGGGGATAGCGGGCAAAATCTTTCAGCAACAAAGGTTGTTTTTCTGGTAGATTTTGCAGTAACTACCTGATTTTTTTAATAGTTATTTTATGGTAAAAAAAACCTTTTTTTTCTCACAGGTGACACCATAGCCAACCCATTAAAAGTAAAACGTGTGATACTAGTAAGCGGCAAACATTACTACGAACTCAACAAGGAACGAATCAAGGCCAATATTGAAGACGTGGCCATTTTGAGAGTTGAAAGCTTAGCGCCGTTCCCTTTGCAAGGATTGCAGACAGAACTGGACAAATATCCTAATGCTAGAAGTAAGTCATTAATAACTTGTTTACCGAGATT
The DNA here is from genome assembly GCA_963564075.1 of Eupithecia subfuscata. Lineage (NCBI taxonomy): Eukaryota > Metazoa > Arthropoda > Insecta > Lepidoptera > Geometridae > Eupithecia > Eupithecia subfuscata. Next base: position 5,900,430 of record OY751105.1, read on the forward strand.
GCAAGTGAAGATTTCATTTTAATAAAACTGCACTGTATGCACTAGCTTCTGTCGGCACACGATTTTCCGAGAAAAGAATATGTTACTCCAATTCTATAACTTCATCTATACAACATTTTGCCCCTTTCGTTTTGCAGGTTTGACGAAGTAACAATGTATACATCCAAACACCTAAGCATCCAAACTTTCGAATTCTTAATAATAATATTCATAAATTAGTAGTATGATTTAACGATATAATTTTTATCCTGAAGTTGGTTCTTGATGAATGATTGGTTGAGGCGTGGCTTCGAAAAACTGTTCCAAAAGGGAAAATATTTAAAAAAAAACACTTACCCTAGTAACTGTAATATATTTTTTCGATTTACAGAGTTTATTTGGAGCCAAGAAGAACATAGAAATATGGGAGCATGGAGTTTTATCAAGCCTAGATTTGAAAATTTACTTGGAAAAAAGGTACTTAATGAATGCATGGAGCAATAAATGGTATAGGTTGTAAAAAAAATTATAAGTAATCTTACTCGAAATTAAAATTAGAATAAAATATTTTTGTAGTATAGTAAACCTAAATCATATCAAATCCCGCAAATTAATTGATTCAGTATTCAGTAGATTTTCTTCTATACTCGGTTCTAGAATGCAAGATACTTTATCTCAACAAAGACATGAATGAAATCCTCACAAAAACTGCTCACAACAAGATAACAAGCAAGTTAATCACTTAAACAACACAACAAACTTCAACGCGCATAATTGAACACGCGCAATGAAAAAGGTCGAAAAGCGAGTTTGAGAACGGACGAGCGACAAATTAATTGATGAATTAAAGCTCTGTTTCGAACTTCTACGATTTGCTTCGATGATCATAAATATTTATTAGCCATTTTTTTCATAAAAATATCCAGAGCTTCAGAAGAGTTTCGAGGTTTTTTCTTTTATTCAACTTGCCCCGTTAGTAGTGTCGGACAAATCTTGCAACTGAATTTTAGACCAGTTATCTTCAACCGATTAAGCTGAAATTCGGCATACCTACTTATGCGAGATTATGCAATGTTATGGTACCATCGAGCTGGTCTGATGGAGACAGAAGGTGGCCATAGGAACTACTAAATGAAACAATGTAACCCCGTCGAGATTTTAATTCTTTTTTTATTAAAGCTTCCTAAAAATGTTTTTTTTGTAACATATTTTTTATTAAATGTTTTGTAATTTCTAGGTGACATACGCAGGCCGAGCTGTATACGCCACCCCAGCGGTTGGAACCTCGACCTTACATCGCAAAGAAGTAGAGCACATAGTCAAGGAACCGTTGTATAACTTAAAATAACGTATTTTATGTACATTGATGTAGGCATCAATGTAAGCAAGCAAGTATTTGTGAAAAAAATTATACTGCCTATTAAGATAAGGAAAGATTATGATGCATTTTATAACTGTTAATTATTATTATACAATGTGGACCTAAGCAATATCTTTTCTCGTCTATTACATAATGATTTTTTTTATTTTCGACATCAAACAGTTTTTAACATAAAACTAAAGGTTGCCGATTTGTCGGTTGGAAAAGTAAATAGCAGGGTAGGTATAATTGGCAGCCTTATCACTAAAATTTGAAAGTCACGAAAAAAGACAAAGAAGATGATAAATCACACCAATATTATAAATACGAAAGTTTGGATGGATGTATAGATGGATGGATGTTTGTTACCGCTTCACGCCAAAACTACTGAACGGATCGGGCTGAAATTTTGCATACAGGTAATTGTAATCCTGGAATCAAACCTAGGCTACTTTTTATCCCATAAATCAGTTCCCATGGGATAGAAATCACCTTTAAACGTTTCCATAGAAACAACGCGTGCGAAGCCGCGGGCATAAACCAGTAAATTATATTATAACAATTAATATACATTCATAATTATAATGAACTAGCTTCTGCCCGCGACTTCGCAGGCGCATTTTTGGTATAATAAGTAGCCTATGATCTATATAAGGCTTTGCTCTAAGTGTACGTCCAATTTCATCATGATCTGTTCAGTATTTTTGGAGATCCTAAGTAACAACAATTCTGATTTCACAAACATTCGGCTTTATAATATTAGTAGGATAGGATAGTTAGTAGGATGGGATAGTAGGATTACGTAATTATCAAATAACAATACGATCGCCTCGAAGTTTCACCCTCGTAGTTCCCGTTCCCGTGGGAATTCCGGGATAAAATTTAGCCTATGTCACTCCCTGAAAAGTAAGCTTTCTAACGGTGAAAGAATTTTATCAACACGTTTTATGTATATTGATGTACACAATTTTACTATGTACCGAAATATAGGTACTTATAAAGTGTCCTTAACAGGTCCAATTCTGCACATTGAAGTTTTTTTTGCACAACATTTCTTAATATGAGAGAAACTGTGGTCAAATGTGAATACCTACCGTGAATAGGTCCGCCTGCGACGCAGTAGGTTGCGGGTTCGATTCCCGCCTCGGGAAAAATGTTTGTACGATCTGCAGATATTTGTTCAGGGGTTCTGGATGTTCTTCTATGTATAATAAAAAATATCTATCTATGTAGTGTATTTTATTATGTATATCAGTTATCTAGTACCCACACAAGCTCTGCTTAGGTTGGGGCTAGATAATGCTGTGTAAATAAAATAAATAATGCTGGACGAATTGTCCAGCATTTTATTTATTTGTGTTTATTTTATTTATTTATTTTATTAGTCGTCAGGTATGGCAATGGCGAACGAAGTCACGGGTACAGCTAGTTATCAAATAATATTACAATTTAAGTTAAGAAACAGATTAGAGCTAGTATTTACAATGAAACATTGTGTGAATTGTCCAGCATTATTATTATTATTATAAACTGAAATAAATTCGCTCACCCTGATTTCAAGTTAAAATGAACAGAACTAAAACATTTAAAATATATTAGGTTATTTCATAAAGATTTCAACGATATAAGTTATACATAGTAGCTCGCTACAAAACTTAAGATTTCGTCATTTTAATCACACGCGCCGCTCTCGCGCGGCACCAGCTCGAATTGCCGCCACATATTTGCGAAGTTGTGCATAATCGCCGCAACACACGACGGTTATCCCGTCGTGTGTCATTATGCAAACAAACATCATTTGGCTTAGCATTAACGGCAGCAGAGGTAGGTCAGTAGGAAAGTTTAAAAAAATACCCAGATTATCTGTCTCCATACCAAATTTCATTAAGAAGAATAAGAACTGTTCGGCGGTTTAGGCGTAAAACGTAACAGACAGACAACGTGACAGACAGACAACGTGACACACAGGATAGTCTAGACTAGAATCGTGTGACAGCACAACACAACAAAAATTGTATCTCAGAAACGAACGCTAGCAATGAATTTCAAAATAGGGAAAGTTGGTGATCTCTATGGATGAGAAATGAAGAAACAACAACGTTATTTTCACAAATGCGTCTAGGTTTTGAGAGAATACAGCGATGGCGCGACGGTGGATAAATTCAGATTTGGTAAATGGAATATTAGTTGGACCAAGAATCTAGGTTTCGTCTAATTTCACACTCTTCTAGCAAATACCTCCTTCAAATAATATCACACTTAAATCATAAGCGCGAAAGTTAGATGTAAGGATATTTGTTACCGTTGCTGCATTGAATTGCGAATAAGTAGGTCAGGAGGTAGCACGGAAACTGAGGGCTGAAACTAGTTTTCCATAACAATGAAATGTTCTCACTAAGGTTTCCTTCGACAAATAGAACTTCCAAGCCCAGGTTTCTATACAAATATGTAGCTAAGGTGCAAAGAAGTCGTTGGGTAGGTACACATGGGTACGTAAAATAGGTTTTCCAATACACGTGTGGATTTACGTAGTTTATGCCAGTCACCGTCTTGGATTTAGGGCCCCTGTTCCGAACTTACTGAAATTATCACTATTGATGAATTATAGCATAACTAGAATAACAACAGGAGAGGTTTTAGAAAGCTTTTCAACCTAAGGCGTGGGTACCAGGTTTTGTTCAGTTTATTAAAGTATCCTTGCTAAATTTTACCAAAGCAATCGCTAAACTTTGGTACCTAAAGTAGTAGAGTAGCTACGGTTCCAGCAAAAAAAATCATACAGCAATAAAACGATAGCATAGTGCTGCACAAAAAAAGTACCGAGGCTTTACGAGGCTACACATCTACACAGCTCAGTTTGTATAATCGATACAGGCTAAGTAGCCCCAGTGTTTGTAACCACGGTTACACAACTTGCAGCCTTAAGCATAAACTAAGAACTAGATTATCCTCTGAAAACCTGATAAAATGCCTGGAAAGGCCAAAGGGAAAAAGAAAGAAAAAGAGGAGGGCGGGGATAAGAAGAAGACCAAAAAAGCTGGAAAGAAGGGCAAGTGTTTAGATTTTGTTCCAATATGCATTTAGCCACATTAATATCTTTCATCCCATCTATTCGAAGAGTGGCGAAGGGTTTCTCGATAAGTGCCAACAAATTGAGTCATTCCAGCGCACTTAATAACAGTGACGAAATGACTTTTGAATTCGGAACACTATTTAATTAAAAAGTTTGAATGCAATTCGCTTCAATAAAGTCTTGGCCGGTAATAAAAAGCGCATGATCCTTGGTCTTTTGACCTCTACCCTCTACGGCAGATTTCTTCTTAATGAGGCTATGTTCTATTGAGTTCCATGTACGTCGACTGGTAAACATGCCTCACCCAAATGATGAGGTTTTGCCGTAATTTAACCTTTAAGTTATTAAGTGCGTTAGGTCTATGTTTTAACACCTACACCTATACTAACATAGGTGTTTGTTTAGGTTTCTGTCTATGTTTATATTGGTAACTATTCAAAACAGAAGAGAGATAGCTTCGTCACAAACAAAGGGGTTTGAAGTTTTTTGTATGGAGGGCGGCCCTAACATCGGCTACCACTTTGTTTTATTTTTTAAATCGCGCCGCACATGATTGTTAATATTTGGATAGAGAATACTTAAACAAATAAAAAATGTCAAAACATAACGTCAGATTTTTGAGATTCCACAAATGAAAAAAAATTATTAGAGTGATAGATCATTTTCATCTGTGAATATCTCAGAAACCTGACGCTTTGGTGGATGGCATTTTTTATTTATTATGTTTTATTAGAAACAAGACAAAATTAAAGACGTTTATTGGCTGAACAGATTTATCATGATCTTGAAACATGGCTAAGAACACTCGGGATAAAATTATCTATGACACTAAAAAATGTTAGGTAACGAAACGTGAGCCTAGTCTACCGGCGCGTCTACAATAGTAACTAGAATATACTCTGTGGTAGACCTTTACCAAGATGTCGTCGCACTCGCTACTGTGTAGATCATTTGTCTAAATAAAACTGTTTAAAATATCCTAAAGCTGCGTTATTATTAACGGCCCTTCAGGTTATGGGCCCAGAGTGCTACAAACAATCGATTTTGTGAAAAACTAATCGGATTCTCAGTAAAAACGTGAATATAAAACTTTGTTGTAAACAACTGTGTACAGTTCGCCGCAAGCGAGTTTGATTGCGCGCTGCATTCTTCGCGTCACTTGAACTTTATGAACATTACTTGTGAGGTGTTTCGTACTCGATTGGACAATTTGCAGTCAAGAAGTTGGCGGACATTTTTTGCTTTTTTCCTCGTGGTTTATTTATGCTGTTGGAGTTGAAGAAACTTCATAATGGCTTCTATAAAGATTGATCAGCTTACTGGTGATAATTATGATACGTGGAAGATTCATATGCGAGCTATTTTGAAGAAAAATGACTTGTGGGAATATGTAACGGGAACTTTGACCAAACCGGCGACCAGTGATTCTAAATATGCAGAATGGATAAAAATGGACGGAAAAGCCGAATCCGATATATTGCTGGCTGTTAGCCCGAGTGAGTTGGGCGCATTAGATGGCTTGGGAACCTCCAAAGCAATATGGGATAAATTGAAGTCTTTGTATCAGTCAAGCGGACCTGCCAGGAAAGCCTCGTTATTGAAGCAGCTTGTTTTGACTCGCATGCAGGAAGAAGATGACCTGCGGAAGCACATCGCAGATTTTTTTGACGCGGTCAAGAAGCTCAAAGAAATTGGTTTGATTGTGATTGATGAACTGTTGGCGATTTTACTACTATACAGTTTGCCGGATTCATTTGCCATGTTCCGTACCGCGATGGAGTCACGTGATGATTTACCTGCCACGGAGGTGCTAAAAGTAAAAATCATTGAAGATTATGAAGGCCGAAAATCGAAAGTGGTGGACCAGGGAGCCATGTTCGTCAAGCGAAACAAAACAAATGCCAACCAAAGGAAGAATCCTAACGACAATAACAACTCTAAAAGTAATATTGAATGTTATCGTTGTGGCCGTCGAGGGCATTTTGCGAGAGAGTGTAAAACAAAGAATAACAATAAGCAGAAGCAGAGCGCGAAGCAAACAGAAGTAAGTAGCGAAGATGACAAGCCGACGACGATGTTGAGCACCACCGAAGAGGTGATGATCAGCGAGAAGAGGAATCCTTTATGGTGTATCGACAGTGGATGCACGGGCCATATGTGCAATGAGAAGCACATGATTGAAGGATTCACGAAGCTAAACTCCGAGTTGAACCTAGCTAATAGTGAGAGTACACAGATTACCGGTACTGGAAGTGTCAGCCTTTCAGTAGACACGGGCAGCGAAGAGCGCCAGGTAAACATTGAGAAAGTGTTCTATGTGTCTGATTTGAGAACAAACCTGTTATCGGTGGCAAAGATGACAGATCATGGGTTTGAGGTACATTTTAAGAAAGATAAGGCTATTGTTATTGATGCCAATGAGAAAGTTCACATGAGGGCAGACCGAGTTGGTAACTTATACCATGTAAGAATGAGTAAGAACGATGTAAACAATGCTGAGGTGGTGAAGAAAAAGCCTATAGATGTATGGCATGAACGCCTAGGACATCTGAATGAACGAGATTTGAAAGCTATGTCAAAGAGTGGTCTAGTACATGGATTGAACTTCAAAGATAATGAAAAATTGACAGAGTGTGAGATCTGTATAAGTCAGAAACAGACTTGCTTGCCGTTCGGCAAAGGCAGTGATAACCGCACCAGCGAACTTTTGGAAATAGTACACACAGATGTGTGCGGACCTATGAGAACTCAGTCCTACGGTGGAAAAAAGTATTTTGTCACTTTTATCGACGATAAATCAAGATGGTGTGAAGTCTACTTTATCACAAACAAAAGTGACGTCCTACGTGTGTTCAAAGAATACAAGGCCTACGTAGAAAAGAAGACTGGAAAGAAAGTCAAGAATTTGCAATCTGATAATGGTCGAGAATATGTAAACAATGAGTTTGATGACTTTTTAAAGAAAGAAGGTATCAGAAGAAGACTCACAGCACCCTACACACCACAACAGAACGGGATTGCTGAGAGGAAGAACAGAACACTGGTTGAGATGGCACGATGCATGATGAATCAAGCAGGATCCCCTCCTGCGTTCTGGGCAGAGGCGATACATACTGCCAACTATATAAGAAACAGGTGTCCAACCAAAGCTTTGAATGGCCAGATACCATTCACAGAATGGACAGGTAAGATACCTACTTTAATCTATATGAATATCTTTGGATCGAAAGCCTATTACAAGAATAAAGGCGGGCAGAATGGAAAATTTGATTCTAGCTCTGAATTGGGAATTTTCATGGGATATGATGTACAGTCAAAAGCCTACAGGATACATGATCCGAAAACCAAAAGAATTATAGTTACACGTAACGTAAAGTTTATGAATGAAACAGCGTTCAGGCATGAGTACAAAGAGATACTTGATGAAGAAGATAGTATTGAAGATGAAATATCAGTTGATTTGAGTAAGCCTGCCGTAAGGCACGAAAAAGAAGAAGACAAAGGTCAGGAAAATGAGAATTATCCAGATGAAACCAGAAATGCAAACAGGATGCAGGTGCCAACAGTATCTTGGAAGAGAATGATAGAGCCTGTGAAGGGAGGAAGAGGAAGACTTGTACGGAATAGAGCGGAAAGTCCGCGTAAAGAGGACAGAGCAGATGACTGGATAGAAGATAATGAGTCAGAAGATGATGAAATAGGGAATATACAATTAGCAGGGATAGCTACTATCGTACCAATGACATGGAGTGAAATCGAAAAGACGAATGATGTAGACGCTTGGAAAAGGGCCTTAGAGGATGAATACTTGGCCCAAATAAAGAATAGCACATGGGAGATAGTGCCTCGACCACCGAATCGCAAAGTCATAGGGAGCCGATTCGTGTTCAGTACCAAAGTCACCGGGAATAAAGTACGGCTCGTCGCGAAAGGATGTTCACAGCGGCCAGGGGAGGATTTCCACGAAACGTCATCTCCAGTTGTGAGGTCATCATCAATAAGGATAATAGCTGCATTGTCCGCGGAATTAGGACTAACCATCCATCAAATGGACGTGGTAACAGCCTACCTCAATGGATCACTTGAAGAAGAGGTATATATGGAAGTACCTGAACAATTATGCGAAGTTTTAAACAGAATACTCGCTAACCAAAAGATTGGAACACAAAAGAAGATCTTGCACGACAAGAAAATGATTCGGACAGTAGAACGATGGAAGAAAGCAATGAATGAATGTGAGAACAGTGTGTGTGTTTTGAAAAGGTCTTTATATGGTTTGCGTCAGTCTGGATTGCAGTGGCATAAAGAATTGGTGAGAAAGTTGATGAGCGTTGGATTTGAAGCGATACCACAAGATCCATGTGTGTTTGTTGCAGAGAAAGGTGAGCGTATTATGTTGATTGCCATTTATGTTGATGACATTATTTTAGCTACAAATGATAATGTGTGGTTGAATGACGTGAAAAGGCAGCTAACTAAAGCATTCGAGATGAAAGACATGGGGGAAATTAATCATTGTTTGGGGATTGAATTTACTCGTGATAAAGAAAATAGAGTGTATCTAAATCAAAGGGTGTATCTAGAAAAAGTGTTAGAACGTTTTGGTATGAGTGAATGTAAGCCTGTAATGACCCCTATGGATGTGAATGTGAAATTGAATAAGCCAGAAAGTGTGAATGATGATTTAATGAGTCAATATCCGTATCAGAGTTTGATTGGAGCCTTAATGTATTTGGCTGTGTCTACGAGACCCGATATTGCGTATGCAGTGAATTACCTGAGTCAGTTTAATACAAACTTTAATATTGAGCATTGGAAGGCTGCGAAGCGTGTTCTTAGATACTTGAATGGGACGGCTGACTATGGTTTAATGTATGAAAGAACTGGTTTACCATTGTTCGGGGTAGTCGATGCTGACTGGGGTGCGAATGCGATTGATCGCAGATCCTACTCTGGTTTTGCGTTTATACTAGCGGGTGCTCCCATTAGTTGGGAAGCGCGAAAGCAGCGAACCATCGCACTATCAAGCACAGAGGCCGAATACATGGCCCTTTCCGAGGCCACTAAAGAGGCCATTTATCTAAAAAATATGTTAAATAATTTTGGAATAAAATGCGAGTGTGTGACATTGTTTAATGATAATCAAGGTGCAATAAAGCTTGCAAAAAGCAAGACCTACCGCTCACGTACAAAGCATATTGACGTGAGGCACCACTTTATTCGAGATAAGTGTGAACAAGGTGTTATCGATCTTAAGTATTTATCAACGGACAGAATGCCTGCCGATGTTTTGACCAAAGGTTTGAGTGGATCGAAACACCATGAATGCATGCGTAATTTAGGTATGAATATGATGGACGTGCGTGTATAAAAGGTTAGGAACTCGCTCACTACTTCGAGGGGAGGTGTTAGGTAACGAAACGTGAGCCTAGTCTACCGGCGCGTCTACAATAGTAACTAGAATATACTCTGTGGTAGACCTTTACCAAGATGTCGTCGCACTCGCTACTGTGTAGATCATTTGTCTAAATAAAACTGTTTAAAATATCCTAAAGCTGCGTTATTATTAACGGCCCTTCAAAAAAACTAAACGAAAATCGGTTCCTCCGTTTGGGAGCTACGATACCACAGACACACAGACAGACACGTTAAACATAAAACACCCCTCTCGTTTTGCGTCGGAGGTTAAAACAAAGTTGTGGTCGATTTTAGGGCCAAAAACTTCAAACCCCTTTGAATTTTTTATAGTTTTAGTTTGACAGTAGGTAACTTGTTTTTCCAGGTAAATCAAAAGGATGTAACATAGACGTGCTGACCGATCAGGCGATGGAAAACGTGTACTATGCATGCCATAATGTCCAGGAGCTACTTCAGGCCAGGGGGTACTATCCACCTGATTACACCAAGAAGAAGAAGAAGGGCAAACGATAGAAAACTGAAAGCTCTTAGGCTGGGTTTTCGGTGAATAGCAGTAGCTGGAGCGGGGAATCTCGCACATCACCTACACCAACAACCACACCTGTCCACTGCTGGACTTAGCATCCTCACCTTAAGCGCTTTACTGGCTATAATCAAGGGGAAGTGCCATAAAATCCAGGCTGGGCATCAAAGGGGTACAAAGGACATCCTATATCCGAGATATCGCACGCGGCGGGGAAGTGTTCCATTGAAAACCAAAATCCGCTTACGCTCCTCGGGGCCTATTTCTATTCTACTACACGAAATTGCGTGTTACGTTTCGGCCAATTGGTGTACTTTAATACGAGTACAATGAATTAGATAACCAATTTGCACAAAAAAACGGAACGAAACAAACGATTGTGTATTTTGGTGAATTAAAATAGGCATCATTTTCTTGTTATCCACCGACAATACATCCCTCAAACGTGATATTATCATGATTTGTGGTTTTGGGAAACTTGAAACACTAGATCACCTTGACGTCAATCATGGTAAACGTCCCGTTTTATATCACGTTTTATAAAAAAAAATCTTTCTACATATATGGTGTATTGAATTAAGTACTCGTATATCAGTTATCCAGTACCCTTAACATAAGCTCTGCTTATTTCATATTTCATTCATATTATAGGTAGATAAATCAATATTTCGCTTAGCTTGGGGCTAGATGATGCTGTGTGAACTGTCCAGCATTTTTTATTTATTTATATTACATGCTTTCTGTGTTTAATAATCTCAATAGGATAACTTTTACGTAATTTTTACTGGAAGTTCTTTAGTTCTTTGTTCCACTCCTCTTATTATCTAAAGTAAAACATTTTATTACAGTAATCAAGTTTGTTTGTAATAGACTATCTGAATAAAACTAGGTAATAAATACCTACCCTACCCAATTGATAAGGACTTTTATTTGTGAACTGGTAGGGAATCTTAAGAACACGTGTTTTTGTTAGGTTACACATGAAAATTCCCATCTTTTCTGGTATTTCACAAACTGGGCCTGATCAATGCGTTCCTTGTGAACTTGTGAACGGTTCTGAAAATATGCAATTTGCTAATACCGGTTAGGTTAGTAAAACTGTTATGAAATAAAGACCGTAACCTGTAACTTTTCATGCAGTTTTAAGGCTGTAAAATATGTAGGTAAGTATTTCCATTTTCAAGAAGGTTTTCGCGGAATTAGGTTCCCATTTTTCGGAAATCTAGCGATACCTTAAGTTGTACTGCGTATTTTTCAACTGCAAAACTGATAATTTTTATAAAATTACGACAAAATTTATTTCTTTAATTAGCGAAAGGTGTTTTATTGAATTGAGTTTCAAAAATAATTCTGTTTTTTTTTTCGTCAAAGTTCAAGAACAAGATCGTAATCAACAATGTTGAAATGCTGAAGTTATCTTGAAAAACTTAGAAACATGGGTGATGGGTGAAAACTCCTTAAAACATGGGTGATGAAGAGAAACCTGATGAACCAGCTAAGAAAGGGAAGAAGGGCAAGAAAGGTGAAGTGGATTTCTTATGTGAAGCAGCAATGGATAATGTGTACTACGCTTGCCATAACGTACAGGAACTGCTCGCATCCAGAGGGTACTTTCCACCTGGATACGATAAGAAAAAGAAGAAAGGGAAGAAATAATAACATCCTATTAAAAATCTGTTACCATAGGTAATATAGTTAACAAGGACGAGGGAAGGATAGGATTATTTTAAACCATCCGAAAGGTTTCAGTGGAGTGTTTGTCGTGTACTCGTAGATAAGTAACAAAGGGAACGACAGCAGCGGCCGCAGTATTGGCAAGCATACGTCTCGGTAGACGGTGGTGGGTCTGCTCTGCGGCAACAGCTGCAGCCCTTATGCTTAGGCCTAACAAGTCACCTCAAAACTGCCGACAAACGACCACATGAAAGATTCTTTATGTATTTTACAGGCGAATGATGATAATGATGATGAAATAAGGATTTAGTAGCGAGATGCCTACTATCGGACTTAGTTCATTTTTTTATTTTTACTTGCAGTGTGTAGCACAAGGACAACTTTTGAAATTTCCATACAAGTGATCGCATTGTGCCGAAAATTGCGTTAGGGCAAGCATTATTTTAAATAGACCATGTGGTCGCATAATGCCGACATTCGATCTCACCGGTATATTTGTTACTTGTAGGTAAATGTACAATCAAACACAAAACTGTAATTAATATATGAAGCGAAACACATAAGTAGGTACACAATGTAGATTTATACCAGGCTTTTTGTGAGGAATCGTCGTCGTAAAGAAATAGGTCAGATTTATAAAACCAGGGATAGTAGCATTTTGTAAGCAAGCTCGCCGCAAGAACTAAATTCCGAATTTATTTTCACCCCGGGTGAAATTGCAACATAAAATCTTCTTTCATGAGCTTCTAAAGAAAAAGGTCGCTTATTTTTGAGAAATGTCACGATAGCCTGTCATATAAAGTGTGATACTGTCAGACATACCTATCATATTTCTCTTTCTCTGGAAGTGATGTCAAAATAAACGAAAGTTGTAAAAATAAAACAATGCTGAAATTTTCTGTAATCTGCAAGCAAAATGTTTTTCACGCTGCTTGCTAAAGTGATTTTTGATACAAATCAGGTTTGTCGCGTTTTAAATTCAAGGGAAAATGTTCCATTTTCCTTATTATTGACTTTGCCAAATAGTAAAGGTTTCTGCAAGGGTACGTAATATGTCCCGCACGGAATGGGACTATTTTAACATACAAATAATAAGCCCCGTCTCGTCTACGCTCCCGTCGCGAATATTTTACTACTGCATGTTTTTAAAGTAGACTTGTAATTTTGATTAAATATTGTAGCGTTCCATGTAGGGCACGTTACGTTTGCAGAGTCCTTTAATTGGCTACCAATCATATGATAATCAAGAGGAAATTCTGATATTTATCTCTTTCATCACTTTTATGAAATCACGATATTTTAGCGAGTAGTGCGATGACAAACGCTAACTTTTTTAACTTTATATCGGTAATCGTCTTCTAACAAGTTTCAGTAAGCAGTATCAACGTTTGGTGCTCATTTTATTTGCGGATGTCACCATTGTGTATTGTCATGTTACTACCTCGGCCTAGCTTATTACCATAATAAAACCATGTATGATAGCGAGCATAGCCACTCCATGCTCGTTTCATTCCCTCGAGCCACTGGATAAAGTTTGCGTCTTTAGGAGTTCTGTATTACGAACCTTTAAGAATGTTATAGATTTAACTAGAAACTAGATTTTGTCAGAAAACTTACTAATTGACTTAGTTGAGCTGGTGAACTAACCACATAGAAAAAAATTAAATCATACTTTGTTGCAAATGGTAAATAACTGTTTAAAGTTTAAGTTGTGTCCCGACAAAAAACAAGACATTTAAGCGGTACATTTTCACATCAGAGTGTAAGAATGAAGTCTACCGGTAGAACTAGGTAAGTAGGTACTAACGTAATAGTTTGCCAAGTAAGGTACTTTCAGGAAACAGGTCACTTCACGCGAGTGCAGAGTTTACAGCTGAGTGAATATTTTAAGGTGTCTGCATGTATTATGAGATACCTACTAGTTTCTATCCGAGGCTTCGCACGCGTTGTTTGGAATAAAAAGTAGCCTATACGTTGTTCCAGGTCCAGATCTTTGTGTGAAAAATTTCAGCCCGATCCATTCAGTATTTTGGTGTTGTCTTCGGTCCAACATTTTCACAACGACTCAAACTTTAATTAGTATATGTTTCGTGTAACGTAATGTAAGGAGTAGAAACGATATTAACTGAACCATTCTGAAAAACTTTCACGGAAAGAATAAATATATTTTCTATTATGTACGCATTACGATATAGGCTTTCATTCGTATTGCTGTCCACCGCAGTTTTAATTTAGATCATTAAACTAGTAGGAGATATTGTTTAAAATCAGTTTCACGCAAATAGACAACGAAAAGTCTCCTGTTGATTGACTTTTTTCCAGAAAACACCAACCGAGGATGGCGGCAGCAGTGGGCATCGACCTTGGGACGACGTACTCTTGCGTGGGTGTCTTCCAACATGGTAAAGTGGAGATCATCGCCAATGACCAGGGAAACCGGGTCACCCCCTCATATGTCGCCTTCAATGATACCGAACGGTTGATCGGGGATGCGGCCAAGAACCAGGTTTTTGTTTTCTGTACTAACAACTGTTTGTTTTTATTGGGCAAGAACAATTTCGTAAGCAACGATGGGACAAAACATCGCATCGCCAAAGAAAGCACTACGCGGAGCGTAGAGCGCAGCTACACCGTAGTACATAGACAGGCCGTAGAACTTAGCTACGCTATAGGTAGATTAGACTTGAGTTTCGCTGTAGAACTCAATTACGCCAGAGAACACTTACGTTGTACATTTTAGCTACACCGTAGAACATTGCTACGTCATAGCACTCAGCTATGCCATAGATCAAATGAATTTATTGATTCAGACAGCACAAAGATAAAGAGATTAGAGTAGGTACCCATTTATGTCACATAGTTTCAGATAATTAAAAATTCAAAAACAATAATAGGTAGGTATCATAAACCTAAAGGTATCATAAACTAATTTAAATACTACATCTAAAAGTGTTAGTTTAGTTTATCGCTTTTACTGCCAGCCTCTGCAGTGCGACCTGTAGGGGAACCATATGCAATGTGTTAATTTTAGCCACACCGTTTCTTCAAAAATTTGTAGTCGAGTTCTCGGCTCAATTAGCCGTATACTTTGAGTTTAATTGCATAGTAAACTTCAGGAAATGGCACTTGGATATAAACTTGTAGTGCCAACGACCAAACTAACATAATAAACTAGTTTTAAGGCGTGTAATTTGGGTAGAATGACGACGACGTCCACACCCATTCATTTCGATTGGAATTATACCTACCTACTGTGTCTCTTTACATGCATTACAACAATTTAAAGCCAGATTACGTAGTATACCTTTGTTGAAACAGCCCAAATTCCAATGAGAATGATAAAACACTTTTTATGTACCTACCTACCTAGAGTGTTTTTTCAATTTTAGGTGGCAATGAATCCCAAAAACACCGTTTTCGATGCCAAACGACTCATCGGTCGCCACTTCGATGACGCAACAGTTCAACAAGACATCAAACACTGGCCATTCCAAGTAGTAAATGAAGGTGGAAAGCCGAGAATAGTCATCGAGTACAAAGGCGAAAAAAGAAAGTTCACACCTGAAGAAATCTCTTCGATGGTACTAACTAAAATGAAGGAAATAGCCGAAACATACCTTGGGTGCAAAGTTAAAGATGCAGTTGTAACAGTGCCAGCTTACTTCAACGATTCCCAAAGACAGGCCACAAAGGACGCTGGAGCCATCGCTGGTTTAAACGTCCTCAGAATTATAAATGAACCCACTGCTGCTGCTTTGGCTTATGGTCTGGATAAGGACCTGAAAGGTGACAAGAATGTTTTGATCTTTGATCTCGGAGGCGGCACATTCGATGTGTCAGTACTCCAAATAGCAGAAGGGTCTTTATTCGAAGTACGATCCACGGCTGGAGACACCCATCTAGGCGGAGAAGATTTCGATAGCAGAATGGTTGACCACTTCAGTCAAGAGTTCGAAAGGAAATTTAAAAGGAATATGAAGGACAACCCAAAGGCAATGAGACGACTCAGGACAGCTTGTGAGAGAGCAAAAAGGACTCTGTCGTCCAGCACTGAAGCCAGCATTGAAATAGATGCTCTGCACGAGGGAATCGATTTTTACTCGAAGATCACAAGAGCGCGGTTTGAAGAGTTGTGTTCTGATCTGTTCCGTCAGACACTGGGTCCGGTGGAAAGAGCTCTTAAGGACGCTCATATGAACACGCGGGAGGTAAATGATGTGGTCATGGTTGGTGGCTCAACACGCATACCGAAAATTCAAAGATTACTGCAGGTAAGTTGTTCAAAACCATTTTTTATAAAACTGGATTAGTTAACCATTAACACTTGGTTTATCATAGATCACTTACTAAGTACAGACTGCTTCAGGTACACCAACCCACACACGGGTTTATGGTCTTATCTTGGTTTTTAGGAGTTCTTCGGTGGCAAAAGTTTGAATCTCTCTATCAACCCTGACGAAGCTGTGGCATACGGCGCCGCGGTCCAAGCAGCTATCCTCACTGGTTCTAAAGATGAGAGGATCCAAGACGTTCTCCTGGTGGACGTCACACCGCTGTCGTTGGGGATTGAAACAGCTGGAGGAGTGATGACTAAGCTCGTGGAGAGGAACAGCAGGATTCCAACGGCACAGAAACAAATATTCACCACATATTCAGATAACCAGCCTGCTGTTACAATTCAGGTAGTTCACAAAAATAGTAAGTATAATTTGTGATAAATCGAAGAATTTTTTTTGTGGTCTCTGATCTTGTAACTTATTTTTATGCAGGTCTATGAAGGCGAGCGTACGATGACGAAGGATAACAATCTCTTGGGAACTTTTAACCTGACTGGAATACCACCAGCTCCAAGGGGAATGCCACAAGTGGAGGTAAATTTAAACACAATTTCGGAAAGGAAGGGTTGAGGGTGTTTTTTGTAAATGTGTGAAATGTGCTACAGAGCTACGCGGACGGAATAATGTGTTAAACCAATGGCACTACTTGATTTTCATACATATCTATGCGATCCTATTGCTTTGGGTTTGACTCATACCACACCGTTTAGCTTCGTAGCACATCAGTTGGAAAAGCAGCCTACAAGTATTTTGCTTTTGCTACGAATCAATTAAACAAATTATTTTATTGACCTTTAATTTAAGAAGACAGTAACGCCCTAATACTCAAACGCATCTCAGATTTAAGCACGTCTAGATCGCGCCTTGAGACGTGCTTTAATCTATGTTGCGTTTAAGTATTCGAGGGTAGAGTTATCTTTCAGGTAACATTTGACATCGATGCCAATGGGATCTTAAACGTCAGTGCTGAAGATCGCAGTACAGGGCACACTGAGCGCATCACCATATCTAACGATAAGGTAACCTTCTCTAGAAAACACTCGACTACGCCTAACAAGTGTGCTTGCAGAATACGTCATTGTTTTATGTGGCTTAGGTACCAATTCCGGCTTGGAATGACAAGATAAAATACGTACATAGTATAGTAGCAAAACGCCGAATGTCAATGTCAAACCTAACAATAAACTAGCTTTAATTTCATAGCTAAGCAATCCTATTCAGTCCTATTCGGAAGTTTGATACACATCCGCAGCTTATCAAATGAAATCATTTATTTGCAGACCACAGGTTACTAGTTGGTATGCTTATATGTACCATGCTTAGCTACAACATTAAAGATTATCTGGTGGTTAAACCATTAAATCGTAATTTGATATCTTCACAGGGAAGACTGAGCAAGAAAGACATCGAGAAAATGTTGACTGATGCTGACAAGTTCAGGACTGAAGACGAAAATATTAGGAAAAAAATAGAGGCAAGGAACCACCTGGAGAGCTATCTGTTTGGGTGTAAAACGGTGAGTTAAACTAAGAACTGAATGTTTTGTTCCAGCCGTTCTGATCGGGTGACTTTAAAGTAAGTTCCTACCCCTTTTTGTTCTGTAACGGCGTACTATGTAGTACATAAACACAGTTTTAGGACGAGAAAAATTAGTAGTTCCACCCTGTCTTCGGGTTACCGCATCCAGCTTCTTACAGCAACCTATCGCAGAAAGACATCACACATGGACGGAGGCACGTCTAGGGTATAATTTGCCTGTGTATTTTTTAACATGCAATTGATTTACAGGCGGCAGAAAACTCGAGCGACCGATTAACTAGCACAGAACGCGACACTGTCATCAACGAATGCAACAGCATGCTGCACTGGCTCGAGCAAAACCCTGACGCGGAGACTGCAGAGCTGGAGCGAAGACTGAAAGACGCCCAGAATGTCTGCCAGCCAGCGATGATGAAACTGCACGGAAGTGTCGGCGGCGGAGGGCCTAGCTGTGCACGGTCTTCGATGGACGATGGTGGACCACGGGTTACTGAAGTCGAGTAAACACATTCCACGCTCACACAAAGTCGACTTAATATTTATAGAGGTCATCTTCAACTCGGAAACTGTTCGTCATAAAATCTCATCACTTAGATCTACGAAACAGATTAATATCTAGAGGTTGTCACACTCATCAACATAAAAGCAACATCGCCTCAACTCGCAGCCAAGATATTCAGTCAACATAGACCTGCCGCGTCGTACCGCCCTGTCTTCAATTTGCCGTATTCTGTATTGAGTAAAAATAACAGCGCTGTTAGGGTGTTGACCAATGCTTTTCAATAGAGAGTTATATTTAAATACACATTACATGAAATCACCAATCCAAGATTAACCGGTTAACTAGTATTAGGTCAGACACATAATTTTTGAGGCGAAGAACCAGCGATGATCCGTGACCGTCGAAAAGTATACCATCCAGAATAATGTGTCACTGCACTGAACATAAGGAGCCACTTAGGTGCTACGCAGACAAACTTTGATCGCCGTATTGCGGCAACAGGCAACTCGCAACTAGCTGTTTACATAAAAAACTTCTTCAACTGGGCTTTTTTGTTGCTGCACTGGCAACCGAAAAATACTAAAAAGGTGATATTTTCTTAAGTTGCGCCGTCTGCATAGCGCCTTGATAGCCCTTAAACTACGCACTTAGATAACCCTTATACCACGCACTTTGTGTCATAGTGATCATAGTCTTGTTGTGAAAATATTTCGATTGTTTCGATTTAACAATATATTTGTTTTAAAATATTTTCCTACGACTATTACCTAGTGTCTTTTATTAAAATTTTATTGAAATTAACAAACAAATAAATAATCAAAGACATTGTGTGTGATCGTAAGTTATTAGCAGATTTTTACTTAAATAGAAAAAAATATGTGTGCAAACGTATGTAGGTAATTTTTCACTTTTAATTATGATTTTTACAATTTGTTAAATAGAATTTTGCAAACACAGCGACATTGTTTTATTTAGTCAAATGCCATTTCCTGTTTTTGCACATACCTTGTACCAAATACAAGTAATAAAAAACAGTTTAGTCATTTATATAGGTTTATTACAAATTGTAATGCTTATCATACAAAATCTACATTTTATATATTAATTTGTGCATACATAAATGCATTTTATGTACAAAGTCCCGCGGAAATGGATGGAAATACAAACAGTTTCATGCGGTTTATAGATAAACTATAGACTACTAGCGCCAGATTTATGGAACTTATTTCAGGAAACGCACTCTAGTGGTCTGATTCTGAACTAAACGCCTAAATTAATGCAAATCATAATATACCATGATGCAAATAATTTCTTATCTGCAATTTTATGCCACTTTCGTTCCGACTCATAAACCACAGAATAGAACCCTTTGAAACCACTAAACCAAGGCCGCATTGCAAGTCTTTAATATACAACTTGGGGGTCTAAACTACCGCTCGGATGTCCAAAGGCTAGCGTTGACGGGCCGGATCGGACTTTCCGCACTAACCGCATCGAACGGATTTTAGTATTATTTGTATGGTTTGCCATAGAAGCGTTAATCGGCATAGAATGCAAAAATCGAGGGGGGAAAATGAAATCAGACATCGCCTCGCTCAAGCCAGAAGAACCAAGTAACAAGATTAATTGAGGCACTTGCATTGCGGCCGGTCTGGCCTATAAATAACTTAACGGGATAATTATAGCGAAACTGGAGCGCACGGACTTCAAAACCAATACCAACTTGAAATTGTTGAGATCTTCATTATGGATCGATAAGCAACGATTTTGTTTCTGGTTCAAATAATTCGGAAAGAAACGGTCTGTTTTCGAATTTAATCGACATCAGAATTAAAATCGGTGTTTACCGATCCTTATCGAAGTCTGTGCGCGCGCTCCTGTGTCTAAAAATATAAGGCAATTAAAAACACCAAAGAAATTATCGCAAATATCCCGTTAGATCCTTTTAGGTAAGTTCACATTAATAAATTAGATTATTGAGATTTTGGTATATTCGAAATTTTAAAGCTTATATTTTCCTAATCAAAAGCCTAATTGTATTCGAGAGAAGTTTCTTATGAATTCGAATAAATGTTAAGAGATTTTGCTGAAATTAAGGAGTGCATTTTCTACTTCGACTACCATTTTTTAAACGTTTAAAGCCGACACGAGGCACTATTATTATCTCGTTTAAATTACTATGAAAATACATTAAACTTATTTATGTAATGACAAAAGGCATTTCATTTTTATTTGTATCATCGATTCTTTTTGTACAGTTTGTCCCCTGGGAAAATTAGAAATTCATAAATCAATTATTTAACCCTGGCACATAACACATTTTGTAAGTTGCTTATTGTACTTTGACTGTGTTTATAATCAGCATAGATATTGCTTTGGGTAAAATTATAAAATCATAAATCAATTATATAAATTGGGCTCATAATACATTTTGTAAATTGTATAATGTACTTTGACTGTGTTTTTAATTTCATAACTTTTGCTTTGAGTAATATCATAAATAAATTGTTTCAACTTGGGCACATAATACATTTTGTAAATTGCTTACTTATTATTATTTGACTAAGGGTCTATAATACCATAGCTTTTGCTCTGACCTCTAGCGATTCTAAATAATGATTGATAGCCATCGACCCAGGAAGCCTACGTTAATTCTCCAATACGCAATTGCGTGGTAAACCGAATTAGAGTATCAATTTGCACAAAAAAAACGAAACCCGCAATTCCGTATTCTGGAGAATCTAAATAGACCTCTTTATTTTGGATCGAGTCTAAGGCCCTTATTATGAAACTATTCTCAGTCTTCGATCTATACTTGAGTAACACTTTTACCATAGAAAAACGTTACTCAACCATATATTGATGACAGAGCAAGATTTTGACGTGACAACGTCTTATAATTCGATAGAGCCGGCTGCACACACGAAAAAACATGACGTCATGCGGCGTTACCTCGCTCTGAGGCGTTCCATGTAAGGCTTGAAGTGCAAGCGAGAGCGCTCGACATCCGTCTCTCTCCTACTTGAGTGAGCGATGCGTCTACGTGGACAGCTGCTATACTATAGTACATTTACATGTTTTGATCGAGTATCAGATGCTACCATTCCATCAGTATTTTCTTAAGACGTTGTCACGTTCAACTATCGTCAGTAAACCGACTTTACAGACAACCAATTTTTTTATATATATACTGTCTTTAAGTTTACATCAAATAGCGGACAAAATTGAAATGAGTTTTATTTCGGTACAGAAAACAGAACCTTATAAATTTATAATTGACGATTACTTAATATTAACTAACCACCATACCTACCTGTCACTTAACCTACTAGGAATTGTTCGAAAATTTAAGGCCAGGGGTCGAATTTCATTAAGGCGCTAACCCGACCCAAATCAGCGCCACCACCTATTTTATCTTATTATTATGTAAACGAAGGAAACGAAGGCAGAGATGCGAATTTGTTCGTTTTGGACTCGTTAGTAAAAAGAGCAACTTCGCATCTCTGCCTACAATATACAAAATAAAACTTTTACAGAGGCATTAAAAATAAGCTTATGATAGGTATCACAAACTGTAAAATCGATTTTTGAAAATTCCTTCGTTTAAGGCGAATAGTAGGGGTGATAGTGGCGCCACTACATGTTTAATTTAATCATTAAGTTATACAAAGGAATTATCAAAAAATCGGACCGCTGGTAGACGATACCTATCACAAGCTTTTATTTAATGTATCTGTAATAGTTTTGTTTTGTGTTATTCAATCAAAAACCTTGTTTGGAGAGCTTGGTGGCCACCAATAGGAACTACTCTTGAAACAAGTATCTGCCTAAATAATACAGTACAAAACTAATAAAGATACATTTAAAAAAAGCTTATGATAGATATCGTCTACGCGCGGTCCGATTTTTTGATAATTCCTTTGTATAACGTAATTATAAAATTAAATATGTAGTGGCGCCACTATCACCCCTACTATTCGCCTTAACACAAGATAAAATAGGTGGTGGCGCTGATTTAGGTTGCGCGTTTTGCTTGGAGCGCCTTAAATTAATTGCTTCACCATAACAATGGAATCGACTCGGAATGACGCCTTTTGGCATTTTAAAACTACAGATGGGGACGCGTGTCAAATTGTCAAGGTTAAATTATTCCAGCTGTGTGGTCCGGCTTAGAATTTGCCCCACCCCAACTCTTCCCGCGGGTGTTGTAAGAAGCGCGCGTCCCATGCAGAACAATTCTACCATCGAACTGCGATCCCCAACCCGCATGCCCAGCGTGGAGATTATGGGCATTACCCCATGAGATAAAAGCCAACAAGGCACTTATAAGGGGGAGGCCTGCGTCCAGCAGTGGACCAATACAGGCTGTTGAGGTTGAGGAAACTATGCTATCAAGCTTTCCGTGCAAATAGCAACGCACGCGGACGTTCTGCGACTATACCATAGTCATAGTAAAGCGATTGTTTAGCAGAATTAGGGCCCTGTTCAAACCTACACGGTACTATTCTCTACCCACAGCGGCACGAAATCCAAATAGGTAAACGGTAATCCTGCTATCACTAAAATACTCGACGGAATACCGCGGACCGCACGTAATCCCAAAACGTATGACTACCGCTCTGGGTAGCGAATGCCGCGAAGACCCGAACAGAGTCCGGATTCCCTTTGACGATGGTATCGAGACGTGATCGTCACGTCTCATACTTGTATTAGATTTGCGTAGTTCCCTATCAATCAATCAAAAAAGTTTATTTGTAACTAAAACAAATTAAAAACCGTTACTTAACAAATAAAGAATACAAAATGACAATATACGTGGATAATATACTTACTTAATACTATTAAACTTAGGCACGATAGACACTACCAAATCCTATGGAAAAATGAGACGTCACGATCACGTATCGATACTTTCGTTAACCGGACTCGGGGCTCAGGTCTCAGGCCTTATTTTATTTAAGGGCCGGTTTCTACCGATGCGTAGCGGAGATTTGTAAAAGTGACCAATAACAAGGTATAAAATTGTATTCGAGATACTATTGGTAGTTTTTACACAAATCTCTTTTCTTGGGTTAGTAGAAATTCGAGCATATGGCCCGTATTGGTCTAAAAGTTAGTGCAAGTAGAGCTAAGCCTCGACTTATTTCAGATGTTTTCTATTAAAAATACTGGTACTCCGAAATTATCATTAGTTTGGTACATGTAATAAATATCCATAAAATAATCAACATGAAAACCACAACCT
Source organism: Eupithecia subfuscata (assembly GCA_963564075.1). Classification (NCBI taxonomy): domain Eukaryota; kingdom Metazoa; phylum Arthropoda; class Insecta; order Lepidoptera; family Geometridae; genus Eupithecia; species Eupithecia subfuscata. Next base: position 5,924,080 of record OY751105.1, read on the forward strand.
GAAATATAGGTAAATCGTAAATAAATAATATTTAATTCCCTGTACCACTTAAAATTAAAGCTGGGAATAGATGAACGATTTTTGTGGTATAACCTACATATTTAGTGTGATTGAGAATGACGTCATGCTGTCCTGTTCAGTTCAAATGCGATCACAGCATGAGAAACGACGATAAATATTTTTAAACTTACGCGATCTGAACACATTATTATTAGTATTATTTAATAGATATTTATCGCGTTCATTTACCTATTTTTATAGAGGTTTCAACAGCTTTAAGCATTGTCGTGGTCACGGGATGATAGGAGTACTGGAGCTACCGGCTCTGCAAAGCGGGGGCAGCATTATTTGTATCTACCCTCACTTTGTTTTCGAAACTGGGCGTGGTCATACGCACACTCGGACGACACACAACACTAAGTGTCAACCATGGTAAAATAATACAAGGTATGCTACTCCGAGATCTTCCCAAGCCTACGTCACTGTCCACTTGCCACAATAATGGGAGGTTACGTTCATTCGTTTTATTGACGCCGGTGAATCACTAGCTTTATTGATCGGATAATTCTTTAAAATAAAATGGTCGGTTACCTACTTTAAATCTCAAACTGTAAGTGTGAAGGATGTAAAATAAGGTTCTTTAAATTCCCGAAAAGATATTCTGTGGCTGAAAAAAGTTCCTGCGATTAGATAATTTCATTTCAAGGGAAAAATTGATTTATCCATGTGCAGAGCTCATTAGCGTTGCTCAAATTATGGAGACTAAGTTTGAAGAATTTCCTAAAACCTAGATCTAGAATCTCCCAAAACTAAAAAGTTTGAGAACCACCATAACGGATATGACGTAGACTTGGGAAAACTCACGTGACCGTTGCTTCTCGGAGTAGCATACCTTGTATTATTATACCATGGTGTCAACGACGCACTACACCTCAGTAGATAAATAAACGACCGTTAACTAATACTAATAATAAGGAGATATGACGTCATTCTTCATCTCATTATAATATTTAAGTACGCAGGTCATAATAGGCATTTGGCATGTGTTCTTCAAAAATATATTCATACGATGTGGCATTTTTGAAAGAAGTTTCCGTAAATTTTACGTCAAAGTTTACTGACAAAGCAGGTAATCGTCTAATCAGATTATCAGACGAACCCCCATCTTTCCTCGAAAGATAATCGGACAGTGAGCAACTTCGTCCGTTAACTTTCAGAATTCGATAACGTTTATTTCTTTAGGTTACAAAATAAACTCAAAGACAAGTAAAATTTAAAACGTAATTAAATAAATAGTTAAACTTTATTTTATTATTTATATTTTATTATTTATTTTATCTTTTTTATTATTCTGTTGACCAAGTTTCTACAGACAAACTAAAATGACATCAACCCATGATGAAACAATGAACAACTGACCATTCTGGCTTCTAAATTTAATTTAGTTAAACTTTAAACAAAGTTATCCTACTAATATTATAAATGCGAAAGTTTGTGAAATTCGAATGGGCAGAAGCTAGTTATTTATTAAATAGTAAAACTTTAAACAAAATTATTATCAAATAAAATTAAAGTGTTCTTTACTCACTTTGACGTTTAATCCCGACGTATAGTCCGACTATCATTTTAAAGAACGCATGCTTTAAAGTACTGTTTTGTCTTGTCATCGTGACGATTAGATTATTCTATTATATTGGTCTATCGACTTGAACACCCAAAGATACATATTTACAATTTCAGATTTGCCAGAAATGGGTATAAAATTCGACCATTAGAAGCACGTGGCATAAACTCTCTTTATCTATTTTACTATAAAAACTATCGTAGTTTAATGAATTCATCACGGATGTGTTAGCGGGTTACGAGGGACTTTGGTGTTCTTCCAACACAATTATTTGTGTTGGAAGAACACCAAAGTCCCTTGTAACCCGCTAACACATCCGTGAGTTGTTAAAATTATGGCAAAATATGTCAAGAATTCCCGCTTATTTCTGTAATGAATTCTCTAAATCCATAGGAATTCTTGACATATTTTGCCATAATATCGAGAAAATGCTAAGCATTTCGTCTACGAGTATTCCCAGCTTACCACGATAATCACAGATTCAACCTAAATAACAAATAATAACGAATGCTGGCAACAGTCTGCAGCTAGCTCAAATGTTTCAATTGAAAATACTAGTTTTAGTTTGTTTCTATTTTTTGATTGTAATTTTCTTTGTAAAATAAATTAATTACCTAAATAAATTATGAGTAATAATAAATGCCCGCTTATCACCAAAACAAACTTGTTAAAAAAAATCAATAGCAAGGTGCCGAAATAGCGTCAACATAAGGGTGATCCATTAATCACGAGAGGGTCGAAAAGGGATGATTTTTTCATTGAACGCGATATTTCTTAAGCGGACAGACAGCCATTTTTATCACGATTCTTCATTTTCGAAAATAAAATTAGATTATACCTGTATTTAAAGACAATAATCTGAAACTTTTTGTTTCTTTCTTGTACTTACATTAGTATCTACTGTACTTATCATATTAATTACCTATGTAGGTATTTATATTTAATCAAATCACCCACCAATATCACTACCTAGTCGCATCTGCCTCGTAAAATGAGAGAATATAGATTTTTAGTTTTTTTTATCTACAAAAAAATAACTCGTGTTTTTGGGTAGCGGTGCGGGAGGTTATTTAAAACCTCAACACATCACGTATCACCAGGGGTTGTCGATGTTTCTTTTGCAACTTTTTAACACCCCCCTGGACTGTTCAAAAGTTGCAATAAAAACATGTGATTAATGGACGACCCCATGCATTTATTTATTTATGTAGGTATTCGAGATTGTCAACTACTATTGGTCACCCTTTGCCTGGGAAAGTGATAACCAAAAACCTCTTATTAAAATAACACGTATCACACATAGGTCGTGTAGATAAAGAAAATATGCTGTTCAGCTTAGATCATTTTTGTCAAATGCATGACATTTTAAATCCCATTATTTATCTACACGACTTATGTTATAAGTGACTAAGCAACGTCATGTATTCGATTAACTTATTTTACAGTACTTTAACTTGATCTTTTCATTTACATTTGTTTTGTACTCGTTCATTAATAAAATCAAAACTAAACCAGTAGGGCGTGTTCCCACTATGTCGCGTCGTAACGCTCAATTTATCGTTGAACGACTATCGTCTTTAGGTATTCCCATTATATCGACTATCTATCATCAAGCCGTCGTATATGTGAACACCTCCATTTAAATATACAAGCCACGATGCTTTAAACTGCACTACTATCTGTCGTCGTGACAACAAAGTGGGAACGCGCTGTAAGTATTTAGAATTCATTTAGAGTGCACCCAACTCTAATAATACTTTGAACTACTTGTTTTACTAAAACACTCGCCTAAACAGAAAAGTAGGAAACACTGTTCAAATTCAATATAACAGAAAATAAATTGTAATCATAAACGTCGCCGCCGAATCGTAGAATCATGCCGTACGTAGAATAGCTAGTTCGATTGTAAATAGAACGCTGATTTGTTAGGAATACTGTACTAATTTAATTCGACAAGATGGCTAAGTGGCGTTTAGCATTTTGTTGAACGTTGATCTTTCAACAATCGGCGTAGGCAATAGAATAATATTTTTTTACCCAGGACACTCCAGGGTAAAAATTATTATTCTATTTAGTCTGTCAGTTAGGTTATCAGATAATATTTTTATATATTTCTTTTGTTAATCAAAAAATTACAAAAACAATGCGTGTCAAAGTTTGGGAGTGGGGGCTAGTGACGTCACACCTTGCTACAAAGTGTCGCAAGGTGTGACGTCACGCGGAACTTTAACTGGCTATATCTTGATCATTTTATATTTAATAGACAAAAGAAAAAATACGAGTACAATTTCTTCTGATAATGTAACAGGCGGACCAATTAGAATTTTTTTGGGCACAAGCCTATTAGGTATGTTACTGAATGGCGCCGTTTTGCAATCGGCCAAGCCATCTACAAAAAGGCTGATTCTAAAATCCATTATATAAATATCCATTATATATACATATATCGTAACCACCAAATCCTATCGCTAAAAGCATGTACCCGCAGCTAATTATTATCATTACCATTGACATGTACCATCGTCAGTGAACCTCTTAAGCCATAAAAGACCCGCAGTGTGGTTCTTGAACACGTTGCATCAGGATTATTTTCTAAGCCAATTCATTTTTCCCTTAGCAATCTCTCGACAAAGGCTGCTTGAATTTCGTCGGCTCTGAAAAAAAAACAATGTTTATGAAACAACTATTAAAGCGCTTATCAAGACTGTTAGATATTATGATAAAACAATATTTAGTAACAATTCCGCGCAAAAACTACTACTAAATATTGTTTTATCATCATATTATACAATGGATTTCCGCAAAGTAACGCCTGAATCTATTATTTATCTAAGACTGTTAGAAGTGAATAATTTATGCTAAACAATTTATACAGTCATCATCTAGTCGACACTGGCCGACACACACGGCACAGTCTAGTCGACATCTAGTCACAAGCTGAGCAGAGCTTGTGTTATGAGTACTAAGATAACTGATATACTTATTATCGTAAAGCCAACATGTGGCTCTGACGGAAGACCAGCGTTGGTTGCTAGCTTGCTAGTCAACCAACCCATGCTGAGGCAGAGCCATTTTGTTACTGGGTTTACACCTTGTATTTTAATCTAGGTTAATTATGTACTTTAGTCTAAGCTGTGTAAGTTCTGTAACAAATAAATTTATATTCTATTCTATTACGCCCCGTGCCTCGGAAAGCACGTTAAGCCGTTTTATAAGTAAGTATCGTTATTTATAGAAATAATAACTACTACGAGTATGTACTTTAGTACTCGACTTATAACTTGGTGTTATTAATAAATTTATTGTATTGTTGGTGAGCCTGACCTCTCCCCGGTCGTGTCGATCTGTCGTCCCATCGGATTATGAGAGTGAGGGTATAGAGAGTGCGCCTGTGTTTGCGCACGCACTTGTGCACGATAATATGTCCTGCGCCACATGCGCTAGTCTCCGATGAGACTGGCCGCCGTGGTCGAAATAGTACCCACACAAGCTCTGCTTAGCTTGGGGCTAGATGATGCTGTGTGGATTGTCCAGCATTATTTATTTAATGTAACGTGTCACACAGCGAGTGTTTGCACAGTCAGTACGGGGAAAGAAGGCACTCGACACGAGGCGGATTTTAGCACACGGCGTAACGTATAATTATTGCTGCGAGTCAAATATCAAAGTGCTCTATTTCCTTTAGACCTCTTGGAAACATCACATGAATTCAAATTACATAAGTGGTACATTAGGCCCTTACTACGATTGGAGGATCCAGCTAGGCTGGGCAGCGTTTGGGAAACTACGTCGAGTCTTTTCGTCATCCATACCGCAATGCTTGAAAACGAAAGTTTTCAATCAGTGCGTCCTACCCGTTATGACCTACGGAGCTGAGACGTGGACACTCACGGTAGGGCTGGTCCACCAGTTCAAAGTCGCTCAGCGAGCTATGGCAAGAGCTGTGCTCGGAGTCTCTCTGAAGGATAAGATTCGTAACGAATACATCCGACAAAGAACAAAAGTTATCGACATATCTCAAAGAATTAGTAAGCTGAAGTGGCAGAGGGCCGGCCATATCTCGCGAAGAACCGACAAGCGCTGGGGTAAACGTGTTCTTGAGTGGAGACCACGACTCGGCAAACGTAGTGTAGGACGCCCTCCGGCCAGGTGGAATGATGATCTGCGAAAGACTGCAGGCAGATGCTGGATGCGGCAAGCTGAAGACAGGGCGCTATGGCGCTCATTAGGGGAGGCCTATGTCCAGCAGTGGACTAATAGGGTGATGATGATTATGATGACATTACGCCCCGTAACACTGATCTGCACCCGGCTTTAAATTTAAATGGTAGATACTTACTTAGCACCAGTAACAGTATGCATCAGGTTGATGATGTATCTCGGACAGACGTCTTCGTGCATCACCCTCGCGTGGAACAGCAGACCTTGGCATAAGCAGTACAGGATCTCGACTAGCGGCCAGTTAGCCGGAATCATCTTTTTCTGATACGCCCATGATGCTAAAATCTGTAAGAAAAGTACATTGTACATACGGGCGAGAAAGTGCCTAATTCCAATCGAGTTTGACATTTAAAACACACGAGGTAGGAATCGCACTATCTCCTGAGTGATACACGGTGCTTTCTGCTACACCTTCAGTTAAAAAAAGGAAAATCAGTTTTTGAATCTTCAAAATCACTACTCGTCAAAATTCAAATTGTAAACTAAAATGTAACAATAAACACGCGCACGTGCTATTTTCATATGGTTATTTTTTAAATTATTATTCCGAATACGAAAGAGCCCGATATCATATGGCGGATATGGAGTAAAAACTTTTTGTCGTTTGACCTATTATGAAAATAACCATAGCTACCGGCTGATATTTCAGAAAATAAAAAAATAACACGTTAGAAATAAATAATAATAAATAATGCTGGACAATTCACACAGCATTATCTAGCCCCAAGCTAAGCAGAGCTTGTGTTATGGGTACTAGATAACTGATATACTTAATACAATACACTACATACATAGATATTTTTTAATATACATAGAAAACACCCAGGACGCCCTGAACAAATGGATTTCCATACACCTTTTTCTCCCGCTAAACGCGTGAGCAATGAAAATACATAGCATTTTGAATCCCACATTTTAGTACGCCTGCAATGACGTACTTTCTACTGATGGTGATAATACTTATAATAAATAAAATAAATAAATAATGCTAGACAATTCACACAGCATTATCTAGCCCCAGGCTAAGCAGAGCTTGTGTTATGGATACTATAGATAACTGATATTGGTACTATATTGGTATTGATACTATAGATAACTGAGGGTGTTCGGCACAACAGTTGTCATATGAAAACATTTGTCACGGAAACTGGGGCAGGCGGAACCAAGTGCAATAGCTTGGCAGCGTTTTTAAGCCTTAAGAGCCTGTCAGCTATTTTTAAGAATTGTTAAAAGATTTTTAGGTTTTTTTTTTAAATTATAATTATAAGTACTGTAACTTTATTTGTACGAATGGGGTAAGTACATGTACCTACATAGGTACATAGAATTTTAAAAGTTTTCAATTGACCCAGAACCCCCGGAACAAATATGTACAGATTGTACCAACATTTGTCTTAGTCCCGGTGCGGGATTGTGGCTAATATACAGTAAAGTACCTGCAGTGATGATGTAACGGGTGCTAACGCAATAGGCAAGGAGGGGGATGCCCTGAGCGCACTGCCGGCGAGGAAACCCGCGGGCAGCGCATACAGCGCGCTGTCTTTCCCGTGGGCGCGGCATAGTAGACATACCACCAGCTGGAAAAATAGTTTAGGTTATAGATTGTAAAACAAAAACTAGCTGTGAGTCGTCAAATGTCAAATAATCTGTGCAGTAACTACTCACCCGATAAATCCCGATATATCCCCCGAAGAACAAGCCAAGCTTCAGATGCGAGAATTTGAGCGACTTGAGCGCCTTCCTAGGAGTGAGTATCTTGGGGATTATCGTTCGCAGCATCGTCATCGCGCAGCCAACGCCGAATAGCTGAGCTGTACCCTATAATAAAATTAACATTATTAGCTACTTTATTTATTTCTATAGTAGCTTCTGTGGCGTCGGACGCGTTTTTTTTCGGACTTAAAAATAGCCTTTAACGCATTCTCGGACCAGCTTAGGCGGTGCGACCCGCAGGGGCGCGCCCCCGCGACACCGGGGAGTAGACTGGCATCTTCGTCTTGGGTATCAAGCACATACCACACACATACACACATGCTCTGAACTGTCTGTTTTTGTTATTGTTCATTTAATGGTCGAAACTTTGCTGGTTTACGTGTTAGTTAAGTATATATTTTTTTAGTCTATAATAACTGTATGTTTCCCAAATAAAATAAAATAAAAATAAATAAATAAAATACCCTATAGAGAGGAATTGTCATTTATTTTGTTTAGACAAAATTCCGCTAAATCACTGCGGCGACCGCTGCGCTCTGGCCGACTCAAAGTCAAGCACACTCCAGTAGGGCAAGCATATATTTTTATTGATATCGATAGTCAATGTTAAACCAAACTATGAGCATCGTGAAAATTATTCACCTCAACGAGACTAAATTTATGATTTTTTTAAAGCAAAAAATCAAATACCTACTTAATAATGATAGGTACCTACTTGAAATAGAAAAAATAAAGATACTTACCAATTAACTCTTTATATGCCCGGATTATTTTATAAAACTTACACTGATCAACAATAACTCAATCAAATTGATACATTTTTATCAGGTACTTCTTGTTAGATCGGGAGTATCGTGCGGAGTATTGTGCGATACATAATAGTTTCATTATATCAGCACAACCCTAGTATGATAGACATTTATAAGTGACAAATCACTGATCAGTTTCGGAATTCGAAAACCATATTTCCTCTCTATTGGGTATGTGCTCGACGGTCTTGGGTCTTGATAGTGTTAGTTTAAGTTTAGTTTAAATATGTCTTTTCTGTTATTTTTAGGCACCTCTAAAGGGTCGTGACGTGACACGATTATTATGGTTTCCGCTGAAAACCAGCACTGGGTGCATACATCAGTGTGTACCCAGCACAATGCTGAGCAAAAGCCATGATGTTTGCCTTGGGCTCTGCTACGCACCAAATTTAAATTACGTAGCATTAATCATTATTATCGTTCAACTTATTGTTTATTAGTCCTTACGAACTAATAAAATATTTCATTTCATTAATCATTATTATCGTTCAACTTATTGTATAGTAAGGTTTTTTGTTATTATAGTGCGTAACCCCACACTAAGGGTAATTTCTAAGAAATCAAATATTATCACAAAAATTTTCGACTTCGACGGGACTTGAACCCGCGTCCTCCCCTCAGTACGGGGATGTGATAACCAACTACACCACGAAGTCAAGTGACGTGGGAGTCGAAAATCTCTGCGACTTCATACGGTCTCTAGCGCCGTTAGCTCCACCTACAGGGGAAACATTGAAGTTTATCCAATCCTGTTCAAAGACTAAAGTTACATTTAGTTCGTTTGACGAGAGGTGTCGCGTAGCTTAATTCTAAGGTTTTTTGTTATTATAGTGCGTAACCCCACACTAAGGGTAATTTCTAAGAAATCAAATATTATCACAAAAATTTTCGACTTCGACGGGACTTGAACCCGCGTCCTCCCCTCAGTACGGGGATGTGATAACCAACTACACCACGAAGTCAAGTGACGTGGGAGTCGAAAATCTCTGCGACTTCATACGGTCTCTAGCGCCGTTAGCTCCACCTACAGGGGAAACATTGAAGTTTATCCAACAAAAAACCTTAGAATTAAGCTACGCGACACCTCTCGTCAAACGAACTAAATGTAACTTTAGTCTTTGAACAGGATTGGATAAACTTCAATGTTTCCCCTGTAGGTGGAGCTAACGGCGCTAGAGACCGTATGAAGTCGCAGAGATTTTCGACTCCCACGTCACTTGACTTCGTGGTGTAGTTGGTTATCACATCCCCGTACTGAGGGGAGGACGCGGGTTCAAGTCCCGTCGAAGTCGAAAATTTTTGTGATAATATTTGATTTCTTATTGTATAGTAGTTCGTAAGGTAAATAAAATATTTCATTTCATTTCAATTCAAGTTATTTTAGGTCCAGAACTTTGGAGTGCAAAATTTCAGCCCGATCCATTCAGTAGTTTGGGCGTTGTCTTCGGCCCTTTGGATCTTTACAACGGCACTACAAACTCTCCTCTTTATAATAATTAGTAAGATACAGAAATTGCTGTGTTTCTACATATGCCTACTAATATTATTTACTAGCTTCTGCCCACGGCTTCGCACGCGTATTTTCGGTATAATAAATAGCCTATTATCTAAGTTAGGCTATGTTTGAAACGTACGCCAAATGTCATCATGATCTATTCAGTAGTTTTGGAGATCGAAAGTTTGTGAAATGTGAAATTTTTGTTACCTAGGTAACAAAAATATCACATTTCACGAACTTTCGGCCTTATAATAATAGTAGGATTATTAAGTTTCTAACATTTTATAATTATGTGTATAAGGTAATCTCTGAAACGGTCCGATTTTGAAAATCGTAGAGTTGGTTATATTAAAATGGTTCAAAATACGACGTTTCTCGATGGTCCAGTCAACAGGACCACCGAGAAAAATTGTTCCGAAGCGGAGTTAACTGGACCACCGAAAAATAAATCGGTGGTCCAGTCATCGGGACCAGCTGAACGGGACAACGAGCAAGGAATGACATAATTGTATGTCACTATTGGTTTACTTTTTGGGGCTGGCTGGATGTTGCTGTGTGGTGCCGGCTTAGAATTTGCACCACCCCAACTCTTTCCGCGGCTGTCGTAAGAGGCGACTAAGGGATATCCACCGGGGGCGGGTAGCAGCGCCCTCTAATAAAAGCTAATAGGGCCGCTTATTAGGGGCCTTATTAAGATGACTGCGTCCAGCAACGGACCAATATAGGTGGTTAAGGTAGCTAGATGTGTAGATTGTCTAGTCAATATTATTACTGGAAATGGTCCAGATTACTAACTTTTATAATGTACTGTTTACATGTTCCTTTATGTGGACAGGCGACGCTCTTTCCTTCAATGCCCTTCACAGGTTCGCCGACTTCTTTTGAAACACGCGGCGGAGTGAAGAACCTAAAAATAAACATAACTTTAATAAGGAAAATAAAAAATATTAAACATTTGACTTAAATTTTAAACTATTTTCTGCAAATTCTATTCATTAGTTTTTTGTATGGAAACAACGCGTTTAAACGTTTAAAAATTGGCGACTGATTTGTGGGGTAAACGTCTAGCCTATTCAAGGCTAACATCTATGAAAAATTTCAGCCCGATGCGTTCAGTAATTTTGCTGTCGATTTCGAGTTAGAATTAGCAGTACCAGTCACTTTGAGGTATTTTCTACAATGCATAACTCTGACAATATTTTTTCGAACACAACGAATTTTGAGAATTTTCGATCTTTGTGTTGGAAGTTGTTTACAAACATGACATTGAGACTGGTTGGAGTATAGGTGGGGTCGGCACAACATGTATTTCTCTTCCACTCTCTTTACTCTCTCTATATATCTTAAATTATCGATGTAAATAAATATCACACACAATCCATAAATATTTTCTTAGTCGTTCTCTCCTTGGACCCCGAGATTAAAATGAATCTAGACAGTGATTGTTAACTGTCGAAAAATTGTTGGCACCACAGTAACACACGACATCTTAATCTTCCTATTAATCCTACTAATATTATAAAACCGAAAGTTTGTGAAATTTCAATTTTTACTACCTAGGATCTCCCAAACTACTGAACAGATCAAGATGAAATTTGACGTTTAGAGAAAAGCCTAACTTAGATAATACGCTACTTTATACCGACAATAGCGTGGGAAGCCGCAGGCAGAAGCTAGCCTATCTCTATATATATAAAAATGAAACCCGTTTTCCTTGGTCACGGCATCACGCGTGGCTGGACCGATTTCGCAAATCCTTTTTTTGTTGTGTTTGTTATTGTCAGGAGAAGGTTCTTATGAAAGAAAAAATGTATAAAGTTGGAAACATTAATTTCCACGGGGGCGAGGCCGCGGGGCGCAGCTAGTTAAATATAAAAATGGATCCCTATTTCCCTTGGTCACGGCATCACGCGTAAACAGGTGGACCAATTTCGCTAATTCTTTTTGTTTTGCATGTTTTTGTCAGGAGAAGTTTCATATGAATGAAAAAATTAAGAAAGTTGCGCGGAACATCAGAAACGTAAATTTCCACGCGGGGCGCAGCTTGATTATGAATAAAAGCAGGTTAACTACGAATCTAGTTTTTGTTTGTAGTGTTCTTCAAACACAAACTACGTAGTTACATTCATAATGTATTCGTCAAACTACGATCGTTTTCATAGTAAAATACAGCTCTTAGTATCGCTTAATATGTATACGTAAATGATGTTAAAAGTCAGATCAAATCCTCAAGGGTCAACGAATAACAACTAAGTACATATTTAACTACTTACCTACCTAAATTATTCAGGTTGACTGGTCTCTATGCAGTAATAATTACTTACCAAAAGATAGGCGTCCGCTTTTCGTTCTCTCGCTCTAGCCTAGTTAGATAGAAGAAGACGGCGCTACCGATCATGAATATTAGAGTTTCTTTGCCGGGCGTCCGTCGAAGATATCCTTTCATCTCTAAGGTCCTTAGCCAGTATTCAAATACCTGAAAATGTCCAACATGATTCATTTAATTGCTAGTTTCTGCCCGCGGCTTCACTCGCGTTGTTTCTATGGAAACGTTTAACACTATCATGGCCCAAGACGCAGATGGTGACGTTCACCGTATGCATGTGCGACCCGCAGCGGCGCGCCGCCAAAGCCGGGCAGTGAATGCGTTAATGGTTATTTATATCCCATGCATGGGAACTGTTTTGTAGGATAAAAACCTATGGTAGCCTATGTTTGATTCCAGGCTTAGGCTTCTATGCAAAATTTCAGCCCAATTCAGTCATTTCGGCGTGAAGAGGTAACAAATATCCATCCATCTATCCATCCATACATTTCGCATTTATAATATTTCGTCGGCTTATTGCAAGAAGTCATTAGTCGCAAGAAGTCACTAACTGCGTTAGATATACCATTGAGTTCGTCTCGATGAGCTCTAGATTTTGGTAAAACTCATAAATTTCTAGCTCTTCAAACTTAGAAGTTATGGCTTGGTTATAAAGTCAATAACTGCATTTTTGGTATATCTGGTTTCATAAAATTCATTAACTTACATTAATAAATTTTAACAAAAGAAAAAAACACAATTGCCATTATTATTTTCATACGTAACTCATTTATGTGACTTAACAACATTTTGAAAGTGCTTTTACGTTCACAAACGTTTGAATAACTTTTGCTATAATTCATTATTTGCACCTTAACCAGTTTTGTCGTATAGTATTTTTTGGAAAAAATAATACTAACGGTTTTAAATGACTTCTATCAAAACAAGTAACGTTTATAGGTACCATCACTATTGGATTGGTAAAATTAATTAAAGGTCGTTGACAAGTTTTTGCTAAACTATTATGTTAAACTTAATACAAGACTGAAATCGCTTGAATGAAGTATTGTTTTATTAGTGATTTTTGTTATTGTAAAAATAACAGGTAAATGTAAAGTAATGACTTTTGCACACATACATTTACGTGTTGCTATGCTACTTATGAGACCGCGTGCCGTGTGACCGGAGTCGCGGAAGCGGGGCAGAGGGGTATTTTGTTCGGGGCCGCTCGCGCCTCTGCCGCGCCGCGTAGTAGTTCGTTCTTTCCGGCCCTTGTGGGGGCACAGAGCGGGGCATCGAGGCTTGGCCTTTTTACCCCGGCATCAACTCTAGGGGTGACTCCTTAGGTTTCACTAAAAAATGCTTTTATTTAGCTTGTTCATAATTTTTTTTTTTTTAACATATTTGCATGTTTTTTTCTTTTTTTTTGTTTGGTTTGGGTTAATTTTTTTTTAATTAACCCACGGTCTATCCGGGGGGTTCCGCGGGGGTGAGGTCCCAGGGAAGGGGCCTCCACGGGCGGTCATCATCTGGGGGCCGGGGTTGGTGAGGCGCTATTTGGTGAAGGTGGGCTTGGTGGCCGTTGTCGGCGCGGTAGTACATTCGACGACTGTACTGTACGACAAACTCGTCTATGGATTGGATCTGCGGGTCGCGGGCGATGACATCGTTCCTGACGTATTGGCTCGCGCCAGTGCAGATCCTCAGAGCCACGTTTTGCAGCCCCTGGAGCCGGTCCCAATTCGTCTAGGAGACTAGTGAGTACCAGGCCGGCGCTGCATATGTGAGTCGGGATCGGACTTAGCCTTTGTAGACCCACACTTTGGTCCTCAGAGGCAGGCGAGATCCCAGGACGGGTCGGAGAAAGGTCGGGCGACACGCGCTCGATGTAGTGCGCTGTCAACCTTCGGCTGCCTCCTCAACGACCTGTCGATCCGGTACCACGTTCTGGCCCCGAAGTGTCAGCTGCGGTGGGTGGCCGATGCGGCGGGAAACAAACAGCGCAGCCGTCTTTCCCACATTGACGGCCATGCGCCATTTGTCCAGCCAGGGCGGCAGGATGTTCAGTAGCCGCTGCATCCTGCGGGCTGCGATGGTGGGGCTGGTGGAAGACGCAAAGAAAGCGCTGTCGTCCGCGAACAGCGCTAGCGACACATCCCTCTCCTCGGGGCGTAGGTGGCCCTCCAGGGTGGGGATGTCGTCGGTACAGAACGCGTATAACGCTGGCGACAGGCTGCTACCCTGCGGTACACCAGCAGAGATGGATCGAGTGGAGGATGTGGCACCTTCAACTGCGACGAAGAACCGCCGGTTGTCGAGGAAGGATGCCACAATCCTGATGAGAGCTGGTGGAGTTGGGGTTTGCAGGAGCTTGTACAAAATGCCGGGGTGCCCAATACGGTCGAAGGCCTTTTTTACGTCCAAAAAGACCCGGACGGTGCAGCGCCTGGCGTTGTGCTCGACTGCAAGGTGGTGCAGCACCCTGGTGAGCTGCAGCGTGGTAGAGTGGCCACTCCTGAAGCCGAATTGCTTCGGGCGCGGCTCGATAGTTGGAGCCAGGCGCCCCAGGAGCAGGCGTTTCAGGAGCTTGCTCACTATTCGTAATAATGGGGCGGTAGTTGGCCGGGAGGCGGTGATCCTTGCCGGGCTTGGGTAGCACGATGACCCGTCCAGTCTTCTAGGATTCCGGGAAGTGGCCCGTCCGGAGGATCCCGTTGAAGAGCCGGGCGAGCGCAGTGACTCCGCGGCAAGGCAACTGTTGGGGACTCCGTCATAGCCTGGCGCCATTCGTCTGGGTAGAAGGAGGACGGCCTTCCGCACCTCGGCAGGGGATATGAAGTACTCTCCGTCTAGGGGCGGTGTTGGGCCAGACAGGAAGTCCCTCACTGTGTCCTCGACCTGGTGGTGGTGGTTCAGGGTTTCAAAGGTGGCGTCAGCTGCAACGGGGTGAGGCGAGAACTGCTCCGCGAGGTGCTCGGCCAGAATTTCAGCACGGTCGGCGGGAGTAAAGCGCCGGACCCCATCTCAGTCCAGCAGCGGGTAAGTTGTTGCCGGCTGCCGCGTGAGCGCCCTATTCAGCGCGTACTGGTTATTGTCCTGTTCGGAGGCCCGGTCGATGATTCGGTCCCAGGTCTCACGCCAAACCTGTACTGCGGCCGAGAGCTCGGCAGATATCGGGTTGAGTCGCGTCTTCAGTCGCGGGCATCCGGAGCGCGCCCACTCGCGCTGGAGTTCGCGTTTCCTCTCTATTACCCTCTTAAGGTGTTGGGGGAGGTCGTTGCGCTGGCCTTGGCGCCTGGTGATGGGTATGGAAGCGGCCGCCTTAGCCTCGATGATGCGCGCCATCAGCGCTGAGGCCTCGGATTCCACTTCTGCAGGCGTCTGAAGAGGTCCGACGTCCACGGACTCGAGTGCCTTGGCGTACGCGTCGTCACGCCCTGGGGCCGGGTCCACGGCCAGGTCGAGCGTTATGAGGAGGGTAGATAGGATAAGAAGGTTTTCAGGTAAAGCTCAAAGTCTGTTACTTAATATTTTCTAATCTAAATAATAGTTTACTTAATCGTTTCCAACCTATTTATGTGTTTATAACTCTTTGCTGGCTAGCAGAATTATTTTCTAAAAGCTTAGAACGTGTTTTTGACTGATTCATGTGCATTACTAATTTTAGTTATTTTATTAAGTGTTTTCGACAAACAAGGTAATTTGTTTAGCTTTTAGTGATAAAATATGTTATTTTATGGTTATTTTGTCCTAGAATACTCGAAAGAGGCCACTAATAACTTCGTTGCAGAAATACTTAACTCCAGTTTAGTCAAAACTTTTTATCGCAAGAAGTCATTATCTTTGCACTTTTAGCTTTAAAAAAAATTGTAGTGGTTGAATTTGTATTGATTTCAGTTAATTATAAAAAAGTTACATATCTCTATATATTGGCGTTTAAATTATATTGATAACTGTCGTAGTTTTGATGATATGGGCTCTTAAAGTTATAAAAACTTTAAACTGCTTTTGCCAAACTTTTGGATTTGTCGGTTAATGACTTCTTGCAATAAGCCGACGATTTATTAGTGTGAAGTGTGATTTTCATAAAACTTCATGCGTCATCAGGAAATATACAAGGCGTATCAAATAGTAAGGACCAAACTTTAAAAGGTGGTTGAGATTTAATCATAGAACACAGAAAAAAAACCAGACAAACATAGGTACATTTTATGGATAAAAAATTAATAACGAATTAAGAACCTGCCTACTTATCTTTTTGTAGCTTGATCTAGACCTAAAAGTTTTCGTGTAGGTATTGTATTTTGTCGATCCCAAGCCCGTAAAGTACGTACCTACACCTTCCTACGAAGGGAACGCAAATACCACGGGCCGCGGCGGCGGCGCGGCGCACCACTGCTATCGCGGGCCTCCGGCGTAGGGTGGATAGTGGCGCCACTACATATTTAATTTTATAATTACGTTATACAAAGGAATTATCAAAAAATCGGAACGCGCGTAGACGATATCTATCATAAGCTTTTTTAAATGTATCTTTAATAGTTTTGTACTGTATTATTTAGGCAGATACTTGTTTCAAGAGTTTAGTTTCTATTGGTGGCCACCAAGCTCTCCAAACAAGGTTTTTGATTGAATAACACAAAACAAAACTATTAAAGATACATTTAAAAAAAGCTTATGATAGATATCATCTACGCGCGGTTCGATATTTTGATAATTCCTTTGTATAACGTAATTATTAAATTAAATATGTAGTGGCGCCACTATCCACCCTATTATTCGCCTTAAAACCGTCACACACAGAAGCCGTGGCCGGGCTGGAGGCGAAGGCGTACGAGTTGTATCATATGAATTTATATGAAAGACTACACACACCACACATAGCAAGCGGTGGGTAAGCCTTCCTAGAGCCTTCCCGCAACGGCCGTGGTGCACGGCCGTTGCGGGAAGGCTCGGCGACACAAACAGTCGGCGTGCGCGACGCGGCGCGGAGCCTACTATGGACACATGGACTCCACGTTGCCTTGTCGTCCCGTCGGCAACGTGCAATCCATGTAATGAGCCTTATAATAATAATAATAATAATAAAAGCGTTTATTTTCTCTCACAATAGGTGCTTAAACCTTATGGTGGTTGGTTGTACAAATACGTTTCAGATCTTTACATGCCTTCAAGTATTTCTAGCATTCATTAAAAAGGTAAAGGGTTGAGTTTTGTTATGCAATAAATAAAATAAATAATGGGACTGGACCATTCACACAGCATTATCTAGCCCCAAGCTAAGCAGAGCTTGTGTTATGGGTACTAGATAACTGATATCACACTAATATTATAAATGCGAAAGTTTGGATGGATGGATGGATGGATGTTTGTTACCTCTTCACGCCAAAACTACTGAACGGATCAGGCTGAAATTTTGCATACAGGTCATATCTATCATACAGGTTATATCTGGAAAAAGTGTAAAGTAATAAAGTTATATCATATCATACAGGTTATATCTGGAATCAAACATAGGCTACTTTTTATCCCATAAGTCAGGTCCCATGGGATAGAAATTACCTTTAAACGTTTCCATAGAGAAACAACGCGTGCGAAGCCGCGGGCATAAACTAGTACTTAATACAATACACTACATAGATAGATATTTTTTATATACATAGAAATCATCCAGAACAGCCTGGACAAATGTCTGCAGATCGTATAAACATTTGTCCCGAGGCGGGAATCGAACCCGCAACCTCCTGCGTCGCAGGCAACCTTCGCCCGCTGCGCCACAGAGGTCGTCAAAATTAGATTACGTGTAACTTGTTATTTCAAGGCATCTCATGACTGCTTATTAAAATAACAATGAGCTATTTACCTTAATGGAATTTTAGGGCAAAAACCGTTCGAATGAGTTCACAAAAAATATACCTACAAGGAAAAGATTTTTCTGTTTTTGGTTTATTAAGTACTCAGTCATCATCATTAAATTCTTAGAGCCAGTACACATAAGGCGTTTTGAAGCGCGCTTTTTGGTAATGGGCGTTTTAAATACCTCCAATTCAAAACACATCGAAACGCGCGTTGGAATAGGCACCCAGAAACGCGCGCTTGGCTATAAATAATAAAAATAAATAATGCTGGACAATCCACACAGAATCATCTAGCCCCATTCGACCAGATGGTTTTATATTAACACGTGTTACCAAAGCGCGCGCTTCAATACGCTTAATCACACTAATATTATAAATGCGAAAGTTTGGATGGATGTATAGATGGATGGATGTTTGTTACCTCTTCACGCCAAAACCACTGAACAGATCGGGCTGAAATTTTGTATACAGATAATTCTAGGCCTGGAATAATACATAGGCTACTTTTTATCCCATAAATCAGTTCCCATCGGATAGAAATCACCTTTAAGCGTTTCCATAGAAACAACGCGTGCGAAGCCGCGGGCAGAAGCTAGTGTGTCATAAACAAAAACCTGGTCAAAAACAATTATAACACAAAAACTTTGGGCCTCATTATTTTAATTAAGTAAGATCAAGAATAAGTGAAAAAAACAAACATGCAAATTCAAACTTACCAAGTTAACAAACAGATTGAGCACCATAACTCTTCTGTAAGGTGGTTCGAAGTAAACAGCTACTCCGCTCAATGTGCACGGCAGCAGCACTGTCGTGTAGTATGAGAATTTACTGAAGAACAGCTTCCTATTGATCAAACAAAATGAATTGTCACGAATAATAGTTTTAGAAGGTTGTGGTTATCCTCTAGGTAGGATTAAATATTTTCAAACTTACGCGATCTGAACACATAAATAAATACATACTTATATACATAAATAATGCTGGACAATTCACATTTATAATTATTCGTATTATTTAATGGGTATTTATCGCATATATTTTATTTTTCCACAACGTCTCAACAGGTTTACACACTGTCATGGTCACAGGATAACTCCCATGTCATCCCATAAATAAACGTGATAAATACCCATTAAATAATACTAATAATTATCTCAAGGTAGGAGAGTATGAAATTAATCCCTCTACTCTTATAAGCAGAGATCGGAGTAGGTAGAACGATTTTACGTACTTGCATCATGGTTTTATAGCATGGATATGGCTTTTTTTCCGGAAGATTCCGATTTTTACCGAATTCAGTTAAATATTATAATTAAAGTAGTAATTTAGTAACTTCTACATTTGAAACTTATCGGAAGCGATTGTCAAACGTTTAAAGGTTAATTGATTTTTATTACACTGTCGACTAATGATTTTTTGTATATTTTTTGTTTCCGCCGTATGCGATTCCATAAAATTCATCCAATTGATTTGAAGCTTAGTTAGTTGCTGTGTGCAAATTTGTGACGTTTTCTAAGCATTTAATCGCGAGACACGTTTCCCATGAGAAAATGTTCAGGACTACTTTGCTAAATAAAGTTGACAGTTTGCTATAGTTTTGTATAATATTAATTATTCAGAGGCTTTGTGCACAAAAATACCAATGTTTGAAAATTTACCTAATTCTCATTATTTTGTCTATTGGATACTTTGTCTACATTATACAACTTTTTATAGTCTATCTTTAAAGTATAGGAAAAATGGATTAAAAACAGGTAAACATTAAAATTGTATAGGTATTTGTTACAATTACAATAAATAATAAATAATGCTGGACAGTCCACACAACAACATCTAGCTCCAAAAAAAGATTTAGATTAAGAAAGAAATTATTTTTAATCTTCATCTACATCCATTACAATTTCTACATTCTGATCTTTCTCTATACAATTAAAATAAATAACCATAAGTTTCTCAATATTTTCTATTTTCAGCCTATTTCTTTGGACGTCTAAAATCCATTTATAGATGGAAAATGATCGTTCTACATCTACTGACTGAACTTAAAACTGACTGAATTTAAAATATGAAACTATATCATTTGCCTCATTTTTAGGGTTCCGTACCTTAAAAGGAAAAAAGAACTCTTATAGGATCACTTTATTGTCCATCTGTCTGTCTGTCTGTCTGTTTGTCTGTCCGTCTGTCAACTCTCTTTTCTCAGGAACGCGTGGAGGTATCGAGTTGAAATTGACATCAAATACTCAAGTCCGTAACCTCTTGAAGCCGTGATAAATTAAACTTCTAAGTCAACGCACTCAAAAGTTACAGCCGTTTATGTCCGAAAATTTTGAAATTTCCAAGGAAATGACATGCACCCAAAACCTATAGGGTACTTCCCGTAGACCCAGAATCATGAAATTTGGTGAGCAGCAAGGTCTTATAGCACAAGTAAAGGAAAAAATCTGAAAACAGTAAATTTACAATACAATACAATACAAAAATACTTTATTGTACACCAACAAAAATACAAAACACGAAACCTTACATAAGATACAAGTACAATGTAAATTTGTAGTTTATTCACAAAAAAAATACTTTTTATGCTCGCCATGGACCAAAATCTATAGGGTACTTCCCGTTGACGTAGAATAATAAAATTTGGCAAGAAGCAAGCTCTTATAGCACAAGTAAAGGAAAAAATCCTAAAACCGTAAATTTGTAGTTTATTAACGAAAAAAAAAAGTTTTGATTCTCTCCCTCGACAAAAATATACAGGGTACTTACTTCATGTTGACCTTGAATCCTAATATTTGACAAGAAACAAGGTCTTACAATTACATTGAACCCTTAGTGCGCGAGTCGACTAGCACTTGACGTTTTATTTTCAATCTTTTCACTATATTCTCTGAGTGTGTCTAAATCAGGGTTATTGAAATTGATACCAGTCGCTCGTCCAGCGGCGCGTTGGGCAGACAATATAGGGACGTGGATGAGACAAGCACAAGACCGTGGACATGAAATGCATGTTGTCGTTTTTGTTTTAGTATTAAGTAGTAGTAGAAGCAAATAAATGATTTATCTATCTATCTATCTATCATTGACACATGCGGAGACCTATACCCAGCAGTGGGTGAAGTTAGGCTGCGGATGATGATAATGATGATGATGATATTGATACGTTTCTCACTGTACGCCGCCACGTAATAACTATGAAATTACGGAAAAAATGGCTTGATAATTATAAAATACCGGAGTTCTGGAGGCATATCCATACTAACTTAGCATTTGAGGTCATTGGTCCCAAATCGTTCTACCTACTCCGATCTCTGCTTATAAGGCCTAATCAGGACCTGGCCTTATAAGTCCATTTTCCGCATGCGCCCGCGAGTGGGAGGAGTTTCGCCTATTTATTCTCAGGTGTCAGGGGTTAATTGTTTAATCTCAATCCCTGGATGTCTCAGAAGATATCATACAGTTCATATTTGTGTGAGATAGGTACAACAAATACAAAGGACACAGGGGATATGTCAATTGGCAGCTGGGCTCTTGGGATTTCAGTCTTTAAAGTGTTTCTCCGGAGTAGACAGTGCATTTTGCATGCATAATTATATTGCTAAAATAGTGATTTGGCAACTAATAATAAATACATAATTTGTTTATTTCCTCTTCACAGCAATGGCAAGGCAACTTTTTATAAAGGACTGATCCAAAACTTATCATTTTACTCACCGAAATATACAATTCAGAGTTACAAAAGAGCTGCCAACAGTTAATCCAAAGATACCAGACTTCAAGTATAACTTAAATTGTTCTATCATTTCTTTCTTTCCCATTTTCTTTCCTCGCATGAGTATTTGAATCTGAAACAAGAATACATAGATATAAAACAGTTCAATTGTTTTTATGACCAAGGGGACTGGGTTTATGTTTTTTAAATGTTTCTATCTTCGATGTTTCTATGTAGTTGGTGGGCACTCTTCTCCAAAAATCAAAACCACTAAAGCAATTTTGATAAATGACAAAATCATTGTCTGGGCTTCTATATGATTCTTAGCTACATTTTGCAGGCAACATGAAATATGAGGAAAGCCAATCAATTACAAATTAAATTTGTGCTCTCTGAGCCCATGTCACAAGAAATCATCATCAGCTCACATCATAGCCCATGGCTGCAAGATGTTAACAGATGTCTCCTATTTCCCAACCCGTGACGTGACATCAGCCCTTGTTGTAGGCCCCTGCGGGGCTACACCGTTACACGTTACGTACTACACAGTTATGCCTCTAGTGTAAGCCAGTCCACACTAAATTTGAGATCAAAGCAAAAAATTTTTTAAAAATATTCAATCTAGCCCTGCGCAACCCATCTAGATTACAGCTGTATCTTCATGTTCCTAAAATTAGGAAGTTAGAGAATTTACTAGGAAAGACTTTCTTGCCACCCACTCAAAGTGGGTCAGCGCAACATGTATGTTTATTTAAGTAAAATGATACTTACAAGATACACCATGGCATAGAATTTATAGGCACCTTTCACGCAACTAATAAGCATAGAAATATTGGCATTATAGCACTTTGCTGTCCACGGGTGGATAAGATCACTGCACTCTGCCCCGGCGGAAGTTCTATCAAACCAGAACTTGCTCGCTTCTACCATTTTTAATGATAAAACAGTCACCAAAATCTAGAGAATATCTACGTCTGCATAGAGAAATAGTGCAAGGTTTAATACGGAAAGTCGCGGATTCCTATTTTCTCACACAGCAAAAAGAACCGAGACGAGACTGATGAGGTAAATAATGATATCCAGTGGTTATTTTATTAGTTACAACAATACGAGAGTAGAAATTTGCTCAACATAAGGTTCGACCGACCGACAACAAGTCTGTCCAGCCAGAGATGCAAAGAGAATGATGTTAATTTAATAGGTACTACGAAACGAACGGAACGAGTCTACGATAGGAGTGCGGCTTTATTTCACTAGATAGTTAAATTAACGGTTTATGGAATTCCGTTAAAATAACGTGAAACAGCTATTCAATAACTATCTATTTTTCAATAACTATCTATTTTTCTTAACGACCGCAACAGTGAGTTAATCGTGAATGCGATAGATATTATCTATCGCATTCACGATTAACTCACTGTTTCTGTTTCTAAACATCTATACAAACTTATCTATTAGATAAGTTTGTATAGATGTTTAGAAACAGTGACTACGCGAGTTGCGTTATATCATATTTCATTCTTGATTTCACGAAATAATAACGTAGACCGTGGCGTACATTTCTCTTCTGGATACAGAGATGGGCCGTAATAAGTTCGTTACATAGATGGGCAAAGTTTGGGGGGGAGCAGATTTATTTGCTCCATGTGGTAGAGTTCATTCTTCTAATGTATTTGAGACCCGACAACGTGGATCTGTCTCAAGTGGTTATGAAGTTATAAGGGTTTGAAATTTCCAAGGAGCCAAGATGTAGGGCTCCATCTGCTGATCACGTAGAAAACACACACGATAGGCAAATGTCCTGGATACGGAGATATAGCGTGAGAGGTTTATTTTCTAGCTTCTCATAATATTTTTCTTTTCAAGCTATGGTGTCCGAAACCCAGAAAAGTATGAAGGGAAGTTTTTTCACAACTTCATGCTCGAGATAAACTCATTTTCTTAGTGGATTTTAACATTGGCTGAACATCAAGATTGACGCGTTTAGCTACATCTGTCGTGAAATTCTCAACATCCTAGTTGTTAGCGAGTTCTAACAATAGATACCTTTTAACGGTTATCGTTACCCATTAGATAGTTTCGTGAAGTGAATGGAAATTCTGTTAATGACACACTCCTAGTCTACGAGAATATTATGAGGTCCGTCTGTCGCATCGCATTTCATTCATTGTTGTATAAATCAATGTTGCCAACATGGCTAAAGTAAATGTGGTGGCAGCTGCTACCTGGCTCGAGCACAAGACACGATTTGGACGACCGTTGTTTTAATAAGATGTTCATTGGTAAAATTCAATCATATAATTAAAGCGTCTGGTCGAAGCGACGCGTGACCCGAGAGCTAGTGAGAGTATCTGGCACAGCGCATCAGCATTGCCATACAGCGTGGCAATGCAGCCAGCACGTCTTGGGGACACTTCCGACTGATATTGATATGGATCAGTTGAGCTACCTGTAGACTGTTTTCAACAGTCTGCAGTTAGCTCAATAATTGTTTCAATTGTAAATACTAGTATAATTTTGTTTGTAAATAGAGGCTATCTGCCCTATTAAAATGACATAAAAATAAACAGGGTGTTTGGTAAATTGGTATTACGACCAACATAATCTTTTGGGTAGTTGGGGGAGTTATGGGCTTCATTTCCCCGGTGGTAGAATCAATGTCTTAGTAGCACGGTTGCTGAAATAATAATATTAATTATTAAAGTTTTTTTATCACCCAAAATTTCACAATTTAATAGTCCTAATTATCTTTTTGGTTTGTGTCTGTAATGCCACAAGGTAACTTGTCCTGTATTCTTCAATGTATTCCAAATAAATTATTATTTAACACAAATACCTCAAAAAAAATTGGTTGCCTGTAAAGTCGGTATACGGGCGAAAGTTTTACGTGACAACGACCGTAACGCAGTTTCTTGAAGTGAGCGGAGCGTAACGCAGTTTCTTGAAGTGTCACCCGGCAAACCAATTTATAAGACGTTGTCACGTCAAAAAAGATACGAGCATTGAAAGTCGATAATCTGTGTGAAAGTACATAATCGTGACTACTTATAAATTCATTTAAAAATAACTTAAAATGATGTTCAGTTTAGCTTTCTTTTAAAAGTTCTTCATTTATTTCCCTCTACAACGATATGCTACAAACAACCACATTAAAACAATTTAAAATAAATATCATTGGTTTTTCGCCTTTTCAGATTTTGCAAGCACAACAACATTGTATTTGAGATAAATTAAAACATTGAACAATATTTAGCGAAGAAAGGATCTTATGTTATGTATTTAAAAATAAACAAAAAAAAACATGGAATTTTAGATTGAGTACTGCGGGATTTGTTTTTTTGCAAATAATGTAAAAAAAATCTTATGGGGAAGTTGCAGCAGCAGTATAAATAAAAATATCTAGCGAAAACGTCGTTATGTTTGCAGCACTTTTCTCCAATGAAAGATCATGATGTGTCACATTAAATTGACAGTGAAAGATGGAAAGAAGGATTCTATCGGATCGGATCGGATTCTGTCGTAGAAAATGCATCTACGGATTCTGTACGTACACGAAGGGTAGCTAGTACCAGTACAATGCTAGGGTATTTTATTAAATGCACAGATTTCAGAATATCTGTAATCTGTGATTATTATACTATGTTCCTCGCTTCTCAGCCAGAGAATATTTTTTAAGAATAGGTACCTACCTACCTAAGTAAGTGCTTTGCCTCAGCTGCTTAATTATGCCACCAGCCACCTCAATCAAAGGCTTGTTCATTCAACATCTGTGAAATGTCTGTGAACAAACTTAACATAGGTTTCGTTGACTTTTTCGTGGTTATATCATTTATGATGGTTAATGAATGGGTTGGACACTCACTTTGTCAGTTCAGTAATATACAAAGTTCACTACACGCAATAGGTGCAAAAATCACAAGGGTCCACCGGCACAGAATAGATGACGTTAATCTTCGTAACTGTAGTAGGTATTAATGGTAAGGAGGTTCATCATGGTTATTGTAGAGTTTATGTAACTACTAGATAGGTTTCATTTTAAATCAAAGTTAGTAAAAAATAAAATAAAAATATTAGAAGGTTAATATAGGAAGCGAAATGGGAACGTAGGTATCTCAGATCTCGGTAGGTAGGTGGTAGGTGTACCTACCTAAAAAGCTGGGAAGGGTGGAGAAGACTACGACGATGGCGATCAAAGGCAGTAGCAATAGAGTATTGCCAATACACCTAAGTCATTAATTTGCAACTCTAACTCACCAAAAACGCTGCCTGTATTGGTGTGAAGAACTTAATAGCTCCGATGCTGCATATGCCCAACATAGATTTAAATGCATCAACACAACTGTCGGTCCAAGGGTGGACTAGTCTTGAACACGAATCATGTGTTATTTCGTGATTATCAGTCATAAACTTGCTTATTTCGACCATTTTTATAACTCCCAATGATAAGGGAAGAACGGTTATCTTGAAAAAATGACTTCTTTAAATATTTGACTAGTTCATAAATTATTTTGGGTACATAGCTATCCTACCCAGTTTTAAAATTTAGCACAAGTAGGTCGTAAAACACACATTATGTCACATCGGATCCACGAACTTTAGTGAAGTTTAATTTGGAGCTGAACCTAGCCATGCATATTTTTGTATAACTTGATATTCTAATTAACTTTACCGGCAAGCAATGTTTGCTACCTTCATACATGGTACGTACCTCAGTAAGTACATAAGTATCAGTACATAAAGTAGGAACCTCTATTGTGTTTGTTTCATTCCCTTGAAATAGTTGTTAATCTATGTACATATAGAAAGATTATTACGTGTTATTATTACATAATAAGAGGTAGGACATCAGGCACTGTGGGAAGTTATTTTATGAATTACCTACATATTATGTAACTACCGGTATTCCTACATTAGTGCTACCTAGTTAGGTAGATGTTTGCTACTACATCTGCCTGTGATGTTTTTTTTGTAGCAATGAAGTAGGTACTCACCACACTGTCACGTTGAGTATTTTATTCTAAAATTTCGTATTTTTCATACTTCGGGAACAAAAATTTTTCCTCTTCGGGGATTCTCTGAAGGATAAGGATGGGATTCTTAACGAATAAATATATCCGACAGAGTAGAGAACCGAAGTTTTAGACATAGCGGCCGGCCCACTGCTACTGCTTAATCAACCTTGGGGTAAACGTGTTGTTGAGTAGAGACCACGACTTCGCAAACGAAGTGTACGATGCCCTCCGGCCAGGTGGGATGACAACTTGCGAAAGACTGCAGGTAGATGCTGGATGCGGCATGCTGAAGACAGGGCGCTATGTACCTATGGCGCGCATTAGAGGAGATCTGTGTCTGTATAGATGATACATAATAATATGATGACTGACGATGAAGGTATAAAAAATATTGGAAACTAGCTGCGCCCCGCGGCTTCGCCCCCGTGGAAATTTATGTTTCCAACTTTCTTAATTTTTTCTTTCATAAGAACCTTCTCCTGACAATAACAAACACAACAAAGAAAGAATTAGCGAAATCGGTCCAGGCGTTGTTGAGTTATGCGCTTACCAACACATTTTGCGATTCATTTTGATATTATAGATAACTACATTTCAGATCTTCTAAAAGCAGGTTCGTTCGCTGCAGACAGGAAGTAGAAACATCATTTGGAGTCCCTGAATACTTACCCTCTTCGTTACATCCTTTATGAATGGAGCACCCTGTATTCTAACTAACATCATTCCACTGTTGCATAAATACCTACTGCGTGCGCCGCGCCGCCGCCGCCCCGCCGCCGCCGCCGCCGCGCGCGCGCCGCCGGACTTGAACGACCCGCTAAACGCACTTGAACGACTAGCTGGCCTAGTGGAAAGGAAACCCTTAATTGTCTATGGTTGCAGACAACGAAGTTCTCGATTCTTCCGCAAGTGTCGAATGTCGCTGCAGTCGGTAAATGGACGTTTGATGTGGTTGTTTGTCAAGTTTGTGCTTTTGTGTATTTACAGCAATTTTGTTCTGCGTTGGTATAATCCTAACTGTAGTTAAAGTTTTAAGGAGTAGATGAAGGTGAGTTTTCTATTCCTTTAAAATAAGTTCACAAAATTATATTCACAGTGTTGTAAATGTGATTTGGCGCTCGGGACTCCACTTTGTAGTTCGAGTCACCTCTTTCATGTCAGCTGTACACAAAGATGCTACGCATTTACCCAGTAATCTTGCAGTTGATGAATTAAATCTGTGCTTTTTCCTCGAACCCATCATAGATTTTATGCAAAAAGCCCGACAGTGTCAATAATACATTCAAATTTCTTAGGTTTCTCTGTGTTACTACTGAGGTTATGGAACTGTGTCCTTATTTTTCGAAGGAAGATAGTATAACGAGCACAGCTATTTTATCGCACCTAATGACCCCTCGCCGTGTTACCGAGGTACCATTTTATCGTTACTTTCACATTCAGTACAATAATCCATAAATGAAAACATTGTACTTATCAGTGCAGTGTTTACATAGCTAAGTAGGTACCTACTCAGTACTTTTAGGGTAGTCTAGGACCTAAATCACTGTTGGTGCTCATAAGGTCTCAATTCCAACTGCAATTATAAGTAGATTTAGAAAGTATCCAAAAGAAGAAATGTCAATGCTGCAACAGAGATTTAGAAACTTAAAATACATAAAATACTGTTTGTAACCTACTGTTTACCAGACTCTTGTCTTTATTTAGAATTAAATTTTATAATTAGCATTTAAGTTGTCAAAAGAAACATAATTGGAAGCATAATTCCCTAGACAATATCATTTACGAAAACACAATAATTTAAATATATAAATAATGCAGAAATTGACACAGTATCATGTAGCTCCAATGATAGAACCTTCTATTTTAAACAAACAATTTTCATTTGCTCTAATGTGATACAACTCAAGGTGAGCCTTAAATTTCCTTATAATGTGACTGATAAAATTTAATAGCTGTGTATCTTATGAGAGTCATAAAGCACATAAATTGTTTACAAATACATAATTCCACCTCAAACTTAAGAGTACAATAAACCAGAGAATAGAGAAACCCAATTTCACAAAACCTTTATCCGACCCTTTCTTTGTACAAAACCTCATTCTAAAGTATAAAATTGCATTACTGTATGATAGGTTGATTTCGTAATGAAACATGTTAAATACCTAAAATAGTAATTATGTGTCCTATCTCTGGTATTGCAATTCTAATTCTGTTTTATCTCAAAGTAACTGTCAAGGGCAGGGTATAAAAATAACTATAACACATTTGTAGCTTAGTATTATCACATTCTGTGAGAAACAAGGTCAGATTTTTATCCTTTACCTAATAATTTAAATTACTAAATTTGGTATACCTATTTCAAAAAGTTCAAAGGATGTGGTCATACAATATTTTGGTGGTTGATGTAGTTTTTGTATAAAATTTGAGCACTACAAACCATATTTGTAATTTTACAATCTAGTGCCTAGTTCTCAAAATATACAATTCAAATCAATGTTACGGAATTAAAGCATACAAATCTACAATAACCTGACTGGAAAGACCCGAATTCGTTTTAAGACCTATTTCTTCTTAGACTTGCTAAGGAGACATCGAGACTACATCGAGAGTTGTTAATACCACCTTGTAATATTTCAGGTGACAGTATGTCTCGCAACAAAGACAAGCATGAGGGGTCCAACAATCGCACCTACCATATTATGTCAGAGGCGGAGCGGGCATCGGGAAGAAGAGGAGGTTGGACCACGCTTGAGGTAAATTATGTGTTTCTTATTAATTAATGTATTTTGTTTATTATTTTATTTGTACTGTGGAGTGTGTAAGGGAATATGAAGGCTTTTGACCTGCAGGCCTTTGACCAGCCAGTGGGATAGCACAGGCTAAAACTATAATAACATATTTAATCCATGTTAATCCATGGGCCATTATAAGATATTTCAGCGAAATGAATTTTCATGTTTCATTGTCAAACCATGCACAAATCTGCATCAAAAAATTATTGTACGTAACTTTTGAATCCAATTAGATTTTTTACCCGGAATTTCTTTCCTAGATTTTAGCTTTATTTGCAAATGCAAACTTTCTTCTTCCTTACCAGCCCACCAATTACAGTACCAAATGGCAATGGGGAACGCAACAATGGGGATCATTTTGGCAGCCTTAGCGCAGTCCAAATCTTTTGAAACTTGAAAGGACAAATATTTAAGCCAAAAAATTTCCCCTATTCAAGTTTTAAAAGATTTCGAAATCATTAAGGCTGCCAAAATGATCCCCATTGTTGCTTTCCCCATTGCCATTCGCTACTTTAATTGGGGGCCAGGTTTAGGGTGATTTAGAAGAGACGCCTGTACTCAGTAGTCTTAAAGCTGGTTAGTTATACAGGATGCCACTTAAAAGGTGTACTAAGCCTGCAAGCCGGGGTTACGCCGCCGAAATCGAGTGTGCGGGGATGGTTTGTTTTCAAGAATAGGTGAATAGAATGTCAAAAAAATGTGACAACCCTAATCAACGTAAAGAACACAATTCTTACATACATCCAACATACATTCCAAACTTAACTTGAGGTATAAGTAGGGATTTATAAATGCAAATTGATGCCTTTATGCTTGTGTTGTAGGTACAAATCCAGTTTCGTATCCAGCTGGTACGAAAGCTTATTATTATTATTATGGGCACTACCCCCCATGAGATAAGGCACAGGGGGAGGCCTGAGTCCAGCAATGGTCCAATATAAGCTGTTGAGGTGAGGTGAGGTGGTACCAAAGATATGTTTTTGAACATTAGCACAGAATGTTGGTAGGTTTAGCAAACACATTAGTTGAAGCATTTTGGGTATGCTCACTATTGATTTTATATGGACTTACCTACACAATTTACCTACCAGAGTCATGAGAAAATATTATTATGTTTATGTAATTCATCGCAATTATGTTTTTAATACATAACTTTTCACAACAAAAGAAAATAATGATGTACATTCGTATAACACACGACTTTGAAAGTGAAAATTGCGCCATCAGTGTCGTACGGAATATGCTAGCAGTATTTATTTTTGTCTTTGAGAATTTTAAACCAATCAAAAAACTGAATGAAAATAATATTGTCAATGATAGAAAGGTAAAATTTTTAATTTGACCAACCTGGAAATCGAATTTATTTGGGAACTTATTGAATAGTTATGTAACTTCTCCTAGTTTATGGTTAGTAGGCACAGATGCTTAACATCACAAAAAATCTAAGAATGTAGAATGTGTTGATGGACCTCATTATTATTTGCCCCAATGATGTCTTTAGGTATTATTGGTTGATAGGTAGTATTTTTATCATTTTTTGACCCACTTGCCCACACTTTGGATGATAAATAAAGTCAAGAAATAGCAAATTTTAGGGTTGATACCTTAGTTAAAAATCGGTGACCGAGTAAAAAGTAAAAAGCACTTCTGTGAATGAAAGTTGTCGAAACTTGGAAAGTCGTAGAACAAAAGTTGTTTGCCGGCCCGCATTACCCCCTTTCGGCTTAGTACACCGTTTATACTCGACAGTGGGCATTGAGGTAAGATAGTTCAAGTCGGCTGTATGTTACATGCCGGTTAGATAGAGAAAAGTGAATGTAAAGTGTTCTTATATGTCCGTACACATTACAGGTAACAGGAGGTGTGCGCGCCCTGGCGCCTCCCCTGTTCCAGCTGACGCACCTCACCGCTCTATATCTGAACGACAACTCGCTCCAGCGCCTTCCTCCTGAAATCAGTCAGTTGGTGAACTTACTAAACCTGGATGTATCTAATAACAAGCTGAGGTCATTGCCCGCTGAGCTTGGTGATCTTATACAGTTAAGGTAATACAAACCGTTTTTATTTATTGTGTAAGATTAAAATAAGCACTCCGGAACCGTGGTCCCACTGCGATGTCCTACTGGTGGGACAAAACTTTTTCGTGGTCCCACCAAACACACACTTCTGCCCAGCCTCCGCGACACGGGGGAGTAGACTGACATCTGACATCATTTGACGACCTCAGTGGCGCAGCGGGCGCAGGTCCGCCTGCGACGCGGGAGGTTGGGGGTTCAATTCCCGCCTCGGGACAAATGTTTGTACGATCTGCAGATATTTGTTCAGGGGTTCTGGATGTTTTTCTATGTATAATAAAAAAATATCTATCTATGTAGTGTATTGTATTATGTATAGTATATCGGTTATCTAGTACCCATAACACAAGCTCTGCTTAGCTTGGGGCTAGATAATGCTGTGTGAATTGTCCAACATTATTTATTTATTTATCTGCGTCTTGGGCCATGATAGTGTTAAGTCAATGTTCAAAGGTCCTCCATGTATTTTCTATTTTAGGCCAAGTCTTTTGAGTCATGTTGAAAGCTAACTGGTACAGATGATAGAAAGAGAGCTGTTATGATATTCATCATCACAGTCCTCCATGTATTTTCTATTTTAGGCCAAGTCTTTTAAGTCAATGTTCAAAGCTCGCCCCGTGACGAGTCGTATTTTGTACGCGTTGCCTACTCCTGCAGGCCTAGCACGGGGACTGGGTAGAATAGAGAAAAATTACGTCACATCGTCATCAATTACGTAATATGTTAGAAACTCATTCCTTCAACTTCAATAAAAAAAAAAGTGTAGATACAAACCAATTATTTATATTGCAGAAAAAATGCCTACGTATTATTGTTAATATCAGAAGACGCAGCAGCTGTAGACCACATTTTATAGAACAAAAATTACTAACTTTGACTAGCCTTTATATATATGAAACAGCATTATTTGTTAGAAAAAACCTGAATTTATACCAATTTGATAAAAATCCACGAAGAAAAACAAACCTCATCCTTCCAATACCTAGACTTGAACTATACAGACAGAGCCCTTATTACATGTCCATTAAAATACATAATAAACTACCAACATTCCTTAAATCTGAACCCAAACACCATATATTCGCATCAAAACTACAAGAATTGCTTATTAAAAAATGCTATTATGACATAAAAGACTTTTTTGAAGACAAACTATTAGGATAGAATCCCTACAATTTCTTTTTAACAACGGAAGAGCTTCGAAGTGTTCTTAATAATATAATAGGTTATATATTGATTAATTATAAGATGTTAAGTATAACCTAGTCACACAAATTTATAAAAAGTAAACTATTTTATTAAAAAGTGTTATTGTACCTACCAAAGTAAATTTATATAATTCTAAACTACACAAATGTTATTTAGTGTTCATAAAAGATCTCCTAATTTTGTATAAAATACAAAATACTTAATTTAGTCCTTAAACTTAAGTCCTAGATTAAGATATATTGCCATACCCTACCTGACAGGGTACATGAATACTTACTATATGTAATATTTTTGTTTTCGCAATAAAGTACTGAATACTGAATACTAATTTACGCAATGTATGACAATGCGATGTCATTCTCTATATTCTACCCTAGACAACTATCCCCGTGCTAGACCTACTGTTCACATTTTCAAATGGTTAACAGTCAGTCTACATTACACTTCAAACTGACGGTCCTTATAATTTTACTGTGGCGTTCTCTAAAAACTTATTGTAGGAATCGCGGCTAGCTCTTCCCGGGATGCTAATATAAAAGCCGAGTTTATGGTACAAAAGCTATATTGTATAAAACTACGACTAATATGATGTTAATGAGTGCGGTTGAAATGGCTGCTGCTAATGCACTGACTGACCTCCGTAGGCGCCCGGTCCGCGCTCGCGGCACGAGTAACCTACTTAGGTCAAACTGCTGATGATGCTAATTTACCTACCTACGTGATCGATGTATCGAACATACTCCCGAGGGCGAGGTACGAGATGAGAATGAGATGAGGCGCTACAATTCAGGGGTTAGTATTACATAGATGATTAAGTTTTGCTTAGGCTAGGTGAATGTTAGGACAATGGTTTAATGTGTAATTTAAATGATTGCTTGATTACAAAACTAATATCTATTCTATAGTAAAAACTGATTGTCTGCTGGATGGCTGCTTGCTGATCGGCAAAGTTATTGTGTCTATATCACGTAAACTGGACCACCGCACGGTCCCACTGGCTCCATGCCCTAGCTCGGGCACGGGCTGCCCACGCGCACTAGCACTAGCTCTGCTGAAGCTGGAGGACGCCTCCCTCGGCGGGAGAGACGCGGGTGGCGACGGGGGCGCGGGCGCGGGGTAGCGCACCGACGCCAGCTCCGCGGCGCGCGCGGAGGACGCGCTGACGGCTCGTCTGCTTCGCCTCCACAGGAACGCCAGGAACGTTGCGACGCCTGCTGCTAATATGCTGTACGATATTACGTATTGGTGAATATCGTGCGTTGTTAATGTCACCTCCTGTTGTGCTGCTTCCTTCATCGCGCTGATTTGCTCACCGAGCTGCTGTAGCGAGGTGTTGAGGTGATGATCTTGACTTGGATCGATGAACGGTAACGTAAAGTTGATAATATTGGAGCTATGTTAGTAATTACTAAGTCCGATTTGAGATTGAGCGTACTTTGTTGATGATGGGATATAAAGTGACGTCACGCTCCTTTGCTGTGCATTGTTTTGTTAGGTGAATGAGCCCGGCCTTGCTGACTTGGCGGACTCGGATTTCACGGTCACGAATGGTTGTGAGTGAGTGTGTATCTTCTTCTGGACTCAGATGCTGGGGAGGACCTTGTAGCTGACAGCTGTATGCTTGTTGCTGATGTTCACAGCCTTGAAGACCCTCATTCATCAGATTTAATTTTATATAATCTGTTGCTAGATTGATGCCGATCATGTCGCTGCTGATTTGATCAAGTACTGGTATCAAGTGGTATAGTTGAAAGCTGTCATAGTAAGATACGATTTTCCACTGGTCACGGGTTAATTTAATTTTTCCTACCGGGTCGTAGTATAACGACTGGTTGCTGCTAAATTGTGTTGAGTTAGCTGATACGCTGGGCCAAATGATACTTTTAAAAAGGATCCATGCTAATGGAAAGTTAATAAATTTAGGAAGCTGCTTATTTCCACTTATTTTCTTGCTAGATTTTGCTAAATGTGCTTTATTTTGCTTATTGATCTCCTCTTTCGTTTCTGCTGCTTTCTTTTGTGCTTTAGATGATAGATTTGAATTTGCTATTTTGCTAAGTGATTTGAACTTGCTGCTATGTAGGTATTCTATGTCACTATTAAATTCATTGCGCTGTAAATGTTTTACGATACTGTTATTTGCTGATCTAAGCTCGTGTAACGTGAGATACTCCGGCCGCCTTTGTTTATAAACAATAAAGGTCAAAACCCGTCGTATCCACGCTACTATACGAACTATTTTAATAAACGAGCTGTGACGATTTAGTATATCTTCGATGATGATGATGCTGCTTTTATCGGAGATGTTACTAGCTACGTTTACGTGCTTCCTCACTTCTTCGTTGCTAAACTTCATGAGTTGCTGCTTTGGATTGAAGTTAGTCAACGTTAAAGGAGTAGGACCTTGCCACGGCAACCGACACTCTGTCAGCTGTGATGACGTCAGACCTCTGCTCGCTACGTCAGCTGGATTCTCTTTGCTGTTTACATTTTGCCAACACTCTGGTGGCATAGCGATGTCAATTTTTCTCACCTTGTTTGCTACTAAAGGCTTCCAGCGCTCCGGAGAACCTTGAATCCAGCTAAACGTTACCTTTTTTGATGAGTCACAGAACCTGTATCGTTCGATGACGTCACCTTTTTGCTGTGCTAGATCCTGCTGTCCGTTTGGACCTTGGCTATACTTCAGATCGTTAAGGCTGTGACCTGAAGAAGATTGAGGAGGTCGGAGACATGCTAGCTCCGTCCTCTGCTTGCTGCTGCTTGAAGTCGCTAACTTCATTTGATTAGGCTGCTGATAATCGCTTATAAATAGCTTGTATTGCTTAACTAAGGATTGTTGCTTAACTAACCTACGCTGTAAATTACTATCTTGTGCTATGCTTAATTCTACATTAGAAGGTACCAGTTTCTCCGTGATTTCTGGTTTCACTGGTAAACTTTCTTTGATAGGCCCGCTGTCTGGGCGTGTTGTGGTAGCGCTTTGATCATCTGCCGACATTTCGTTTTGCTGTTTTGTGTATTCCATCTTCCAATGTTGATGATCAGTATCCTCGATGCTGCTCAGGATAACATTACATTGGAAGGAAGGTTTTACACAACCGCATAGCAGCCACCCTAGCTGTGTATGCTGCGCTAGGGGCTCCGAATGAGCCTGTCCGCGGATTAACCCCTCCAAGATGATGTTGGAGTAAACCTCAGCTCCAAGAAGGAGGTCAACCGGTCGACCCACATTGTAATTGGGGTCAGCTAGGCTGATGTGTGCTATATGCTGCCATGATGGTTTTGCGAAAGTCTTATTGGGCAGATTTTTTATTAGGTTACTCATTATCAAAGCATCCGTGGTAAACTTAAAATCAGTATAAGTCGATTGACAAGTAATTTTAAGCTTACCCTTACAGTTATTTTCTCGCTCTCCTACCCCGAAAATAACCCCTTTGCTTCGCTCACGCTTTAACCCTAGCTGCTGTGCTGCTCTCTCGCTGATTACCGAGACCTGCGAGCCCTGGTCAATCAATGCTCGCATCACGTGCTGGCTGTTATCTGCTGCGGTAACTTTTACCAAAGCAGTCGCTAATAAAATCTCAGAAAGCTCATCTCGCTGAGATGCATAAACATTACTGTTGCTATGCTGCTCTTGCTGTTCTGATTGCTCTACATCGAAATAATTTGCTGATTGGGAAAAATTCGTAAAATAATCGTGCAAAATGGTGTGATGATTTTCGTTGCATTTGTGGCATCTTTTTGCTGAGTAGCATTTGGCCCCGTCGTGATCATAAATGCAATTCGTACAAAAATTTAATTTATTTAATAATTGAATTTTTTCTTCGTTAGCTGATTCTAAAAATTGTTTGCAGTTAATTAACCTATGATCAGAATCGCATTGAGGGCACTTACTTGCTGACGCATGCATCGATTTCGCAATTTCGTGTGCTTTGTTATTTTTTACATCGCTAATAAAAGGTTTATTTTGACGGTTTTGAAAATTAGATGTTTGCTGCTGCTGAGATGATATTTTAGGCGTTCCATCTTGTCGTCGCTGTGATGATGATTCTAGAGTGGTGAACTTTTTCTCTAGGAAGTCCATAAAGTCTTGAAGTACCGGTAGCTCCCGCGAATTCTTCAAGGATTCTATGTACTCGGAATAGGAATCATTATCTAGCTTTTGGGACAATATGTACACAAGAAGAGGGTCCCATGACTTTGTGTCGATGCCTAAGTTTTTGATGGCGTGGAGACTCTCTAATGTGACGTCATGGAGTTGTTTGATTGCTGCGAACGACTGCTGCTGCATATTGGCCAAATTGTAGAATGTGCTGACGTACGACGTGAAGATGTGCCTTTTGTTGTTGAACCTGTGGTTTAAGATTTCCCAACAGGTTGCGTAGTTATCCGTGCTGATCGGAAGATGCTGTATCAAACGCTCGGCTTCTCCTTTTATTTTGCTCTTAAGGAACTGCATCTTTTGAGCGTTTGACAAAGATGGGTTTTTGTGGATAGCTTCATCGAAGAGATCCTTGAACGATACCCACTGCTGAAAATTGCCTGAGAAAACGGGTATATCCATCTGAGGTGTGGTTTTATCGCGATACGATGTTGACCACATCCTAGAGCTTAGAGCTTTCCTCAGGCCGTTGTAGGTGCGCTCGTGCTTGTTGTAGTTGTACTCGTACGCTGCGTCCTCGCCCAACTCCAACATGATCTCCCAATGACAGTTGTCCGCCACCGTCCAGCGAGTTTGTAAGACTCGCAGGGCGTCTTCGTACTCCCACTTTTCTTGGAAGGACTCGAGATCTATGCTTTCGACAGTTTTCATGAAGGCTTTAAAATTAATTAACTGTCTGCGAAGCATAAGATCTAGCTTGCTGTGGTTACCTAACTCCTCGTCTCGCTGTACACGGGGGGTAGGTGATGCTGGCGCCGGGGTCTGCGGCCGCTGCTGTCTGCCGCTGGATAGACCTACTTCCGGCTGGCTTTCTCTGGGCTCAGAGACGCCAAGTTGCTGCTCTAAATCTAAATAATATCTGTCGATCGTCGTTTTTGCTGCTAGATACGAATTGTAAGTTCGCTCAAACTCAGAATCGGCGAAGTACTTATGACCTCTCTTTTCGAAAGGCAAAAGCTTTTGGTGGTTTTGCTCATACTCTCTCCAATACGACACTAGAGTATCTATTTTCCGTTTACCGTAATCTATCGTTTTACGCTCGCTACTCTCCTTATTAAAATTAACAAGGATTTTCCGAATGCTCTCCGCTAATTCGGTTTGTTGGTAGTAAAGGGCCTCCATTTCGTCGGTGAAAGTTCGAACGAATGATAAGGAACGCTCTTACTTGTAAGCCGTTTGTCCAGCGGCTGCTTCTGGACTCTGCGTGGGTCGCTCCCCACCGCAGTGCTGGCTGAAGATGCTGAAGTCGCGAGCGTCGGCTCGCTGCTGCTGCTGGTACGTCGCGGGAGCGGTTCGCTCCGCACGACTGCGCTGTGCTGATGCTGAGGGCGTGAGCGGTTCGCTCACTGCTGCTGCTGGCCTGACTGGGTAGCTCCCCACGTCAGGTGTCGATGATAGCTTTCCAATAAGCTCACTGGTAAAGCTAGGATCACTGCATTCCAATGACTGCTGGTACGTTCGAAGCACTCACGGTACGACTGTTTACGATCGCGCTATGAATCCTCGAACGATAGCTCGAAGGACCATGTAGGAATCGCGGCTAGCTCTTCCCGGGATGCTAATATAAAAGCCGAGTTTATGGTACAAAAGCTATATTGTATAAAACTACGACTAATATGATGTTAATGAGTGCGGTTGAAATGGCTGCTGCTAATGCACTGACTGACCTCCGTAGGCGCCCGGTCCGCGCTCGCGGCACGAGTAACCTACTTAGGTCAAACTGCTGATGATGCTAATTTACCTACCTACGTGATCGATGTATCGAACACTTATACTACACTAAACAATGTCCAATGTCTTTTTAGATTATCCAACTTTCGTAATAAAATGAAAACACGTTAGATAACTCCAAACTAAGCTTCAATTCGTTCATTTAATATGCACCGTAATCCACAAAATTCAATACAATATATGTATACAAAAATTTGCATCCACATGGGCGGTTAAAGTCAAACGCTGGGGTGGCGCCCCCTATGCAAATCCTCTTGTAATCCATCACGCCAGGTGTCCATCAAAGGACTTAATCGAAACACTTTCTGCTCCCCCATTTATGCTGTGCACTGGCTGGATTCGTACTTGGATTGGTCTCGATGTATTTATTTTGTTAAAATTTTTGCCAGTTACAGTTTTGCAGACGAGTGGTTTCGATTGAATTGTGAGAGAGTGGTTTTAAATCGCATTATTCAGGATATCTATTTAATTGCTCCTTAATTTGTGGGTACATAAAATTCGTGACGTCTTTAAATCTTTCTCTATACTAATATTATAAAGAGGAAAGATTTGATTGTTAATTTGTTTGTATTGAATAGGCTCCGAAACTACTGGACCGATTTGAAAAATTCTTTCACCGTTAAGAAGCTTACTTTTCAGGGAGTGACATAGGCTATATTTTATCCCTGAATTCCCACGGGAAAGGAAACTACGCGGGTGAAACAGCGAGGCGATTTTCTAGTCTTTTATATATGTACTAGCTGCTGCCCGCGGCTTCGCACGCGCATTTCTAGTAGCCTATGTCCGTCCCCGGGATACCATTTACCTCAATGCTACTTTTTATTACGATCCGTTCAGCCGTTTAGGAAAGAAAAGGTAACAGACATAGTTAGGTATACTTTCGAATTTATGATATTAGTATGGATTGTTGTCATAGTATAACAACAATATAACAACTAACAGGCTAAAGGTTTCTTCGTCGCTTCTTTACCTTAAGAATTTTCTTTACCTGAATAAATTCGGTATGTAGAATAAAGTATCTACTTTAATCTACTTTAGTATGTAGACTAAAGTATCTAACTTTAGTCTACTACCGAAGCGGCAGAAATAAAAAATATCATATTATTTCTGTGTTTTATACCTTTTCTGTACATTCACTGTATTTATGGAAACAAAGAGTTTTTGACTTGATTTGTATATTTTTTTGTTGCTTACAATTTTTTTGGTGCAAAATAGTAAATTTCACTGCTTTCGGTCTTTGTAAATTTCGATCGAAGAGTGCGGCAGAATATAATACCTATTCAATTGATATTAAATTGTGCACCAACACAGAAAACAATAACTTTATCTAATCTTCAAAAACAATTTTCTTCGCGTTTGTTTATCCGTTCGTGGAACAACACAGCTGACCCCGATTTAACTGTTATGCTATTTTACCGCTCGCTGTGCAGAAAACATGTCAATTTAGACTTTAGACCAAAATTAGCGTCGGGTAATCTCTATACCTATGCAAAGAAGATTCAAATTGAATTTTCAGCTATTCCTTAGGCCACATACACTGCAGAATGGTAGGTGAGAAAACAAACGTATGAAAAGGTCATGGTTACAGTTCAAACGTGACAAAGTGCCTTGAAACGGATTAAATTATTAAAGTCTTGCTGCTGACCTTGTTCGATCGATGTGTGGGTTTAACTTGCGAAGTATCGATCTTCTGCTGCTGAAGGACTGACAAGTAATGGATTCACTATTACTCCTTCAGCTAATTTAATATAAGGTCGACCAATGCTTCAGTAAAAGGCCAGAAAGGCATCATTGATTAACATCATCATAGGTTGATAATAAAGTAGATGATACCAATCACTACTTAAAAATACTGTTACAATAAACATCAGAACTGAACGTGAACAGAGTAAGGTCTATTACACTTCACTAAGGCCCGTATTATGAATACTTGCTCCGTCATATATCTGTGGTTGAGTAACGTTTATGCCATAGAAAAGATAGAGCAAGTATCGATAGTTATCGATGCTTGCTCTTTCTTTTCTATGGTATTATAATACGGGTCTTAGTTTCCAACGAGCGTCTTCCATAGCAGTGCACTGCTATGGAAGAATATATGATTTATTTATTTTTATTTATAACTCAGAACATGTTCTGAGTTATAAATAAAAATACGTTGACCTATATCACCAAACTACACGTTTTAGGTTTAAAATAATGCCAATACCTCGCTTTCAACAATCCATTGTACCTATTACCTACTGTTTTAGGTTTAAAATAATGCCAATACCTCGCTTTCAACAATCCATTGTACCTATTACCTACTTTTTCGTTCGTCCGTGACATTCATTGGTCTTACGAAAGCTAGCTCTGCATTTTGTAAGGAAATCTGTTGTAATGCAACAGATAACATTTGCGAACATAAAAACAGGCCATTATCTCACGTATAAACTCTATTTACGGTAGTATAGCCAAGTAGATAGTGACTTAAAGGTCTGATTCGGTATGTACCTAGTCATATCAATCGGTATACCTACAGGGTGGCTTTTTGAGATGAGTGTGGTTAGCCAAATCCGAAACCATGAGAGTTTCGGATTTGGCCATCCACACTCATCTCAAAAAGTTACCCTTGTACGAACTCATGTTAATCGCTATCATCATCATCATCATCATGATGATTTCAATCGCTATACAGGGTGGCTTTTTGAGACGAAAGAGGATGGCCATATCCGAAACCATGTGAATTAGAGAAAAATCGTTAGTCATAACCTCGATTTATGAAAAAAATACCATATGTTTAGATTTTTCTTAATCCTTGACTTAAACAGAAAATCGAACGGTTGATTTATCTAAAAAATTGTCACCGCTGATAAGGATCATTCTTCGCAAAGAAATGCATTATTGAAAATGAAAGGAAATGGTTATTTTTTACAATTTTAGTTTGCACTTTATTCGTAATTGTTCAACCGTTGTTACAATAAACATCAGAACTGAACGTGAACAGAGTAAGGTCTATTATACTTCACTAAGGCCCGTATTATGAATACTTGCTCCGTCATATATCTATGGTTGAGTAACGTTTATGCCATAGAAAAGATAGAGCAAGTATCGATAGTTATCGATGCTTGCTCTTTCTTTTCTATGGTATTATAATACGGGTCTTAGTTT
Organism: Eupithecia subfuscata; assembly: GCA_963564075.1. Classification (NCBI taxonomy): domain Eukaryota; kingdom Metazoa; phylum Arthropoda; class Insecta; order Lepidoptera; family Geometridae; genus Eupithecia; species Eupithecia subfuscata. The sequence goes on from OY751105.1 coordinate 5,965,948, forward strand.
CCAACGAGCGTCTTCCATAGCAGTGCACTGCTATGGAAGAATATATGATTTATTTATTTTTATTTATAACTCAGAACATGTTCTGAGTTATAAATAAAAATAAATAAATCAGAACACTGCTATGGAAGACGTTGACCTATATCACCAAACTACACGTTTTAGGTTTAAAATAATGCCAATACCTCGCTTTCAACAATCCATTGTACCTATTACCTACTGTTTTAGGTTTAAAATAATGCCAATACCTCGCTTTCAACAATCCATTGTACCTATTACCTACTGTTTTAGGTTTAAAATAATGCCAATACCTCGCTTTCAACAATCCATTGTACCTATTACCTACTTTTTCGTTCGTCCGTGACATTCATTGGTCTTACGAAAGCTAGCTCTGCATTTTGTAAGGAAATCTGTTGTAATGCAACAGATAACATTTGCGAACATAAAAACAGGCCATTATCTCACGTATAAACTCTATTTACGGTAGTATAGCCAAGTAGATAGTGACTTAAAGGTCTGATTCGGTATGTACCTAGTCATATCAATCGGTATACCTACAGGGTGGCTTTTTGAGATGAGTGTGGTTAGCCAAATCCGAAACCATGAGAGTTTCGGATTTGGCCATCCACACTCATCTCAAAAAGTCACCCTTGTACGAACTCATGTTAATCGCTATCATCATCATCATCATCATTTTTGAGACGAAAGAGGATGGCCATATCCGAAACCATGTGAATTAGAGAAAAATCGTTAACGAGTCATAACCTCGAATTATGAAAAAAATACCATATGTTTAGATTTTTCTTAATCCTTGACTTTAACAGAAAATCGAACGGTTGATTTATCTAAAAAATTGTCACCTCTGATAAGGATCATTCTTTGCAAAGAAATGCATTATTGAAAATGAAAGGAAATGGTTATTTTTTACATTTTTAGTTTGCACTTTATTCGTAATTGTTCAACCGCTGATTACCTATGAGGGTTCAAATCCCTGGTCTCTAGGAAGAAAAATTCATAGTAGCAACCCGGAGTCAGGAAATTGGCGGTGTTGCTCCCCCGTGCTTCGGAGAGCACGTTAAACGTTGGTCCTGCGCTTGACCTCTCCCCGGTTGGTCTGCCGTCCCATCGGTTTATGATAGTGAGGGAATAACGAGTGCACCTGTGCTTGCGCACACACTTGTGCACTATAATATGTCCTGCGTATCTGGCTAGTCTCCGATGAGACTGGCCGCCGTAGTCGAAATACGGCTAGGAGGACATAATATTCGTAAGCAGTTCTCTTTGTTTTGAACGCAAATGTCAAGACACAAGGTATTTGTAGAGGCAATGACCCCGGTCCTGTTATGATAAATACTTACCTGAATCGGCATATATTTGTAAACTTAACGCGTGTTGAACCCGCTAATCACATGTAAATTGATTTATGCCTTATTTTGTTAACCGACGAAAAACGGAGGAGGTTCTCAAGTCTATCAAAAATATAAAGTAAATAATTATAAGTACATCAAAAATGTATGATATAGATATATACATATATATATAAATCAAAAATATACGCGTTGACTTGAGTCATCGCGTATATTTTTTTATGTATGACCACGCATAACTTTTTGGAGTAGTCCGATTTTGATTATACTTTTTTTATTGGAAAGGGTATACCCCGAAGGTGGTCCCATACAAATCTGAAAGGGTTACCTGGCTACCTAAGGGTAGGAAAATAATAATAATAAATAATGCTGGACAATTCACACTGTATTATCTAGCCCCAAGCTAAACAGAGCTTGTGTTATGTGTACAAGATACCTGAAATACTTAATACAATACACTACATAGATTTTTTTTTATTATACATAGATAACATCTAGAACACAATATCTGCAGATCGTAAAAACATTTGTGCCGAGGCGAGAATCGAACCCGTAACCTCCTGCGTCGCAGGCCGACCTTCGCCCGCTGCGCTACAGAGGTGACCTCTGTAGCGCAGCGGCGGTCGGTCGGTAGGAAAACAGGGGATGATTCATTGTTCACTCACGGATTGTAATGTATGACCACGCATAACTTTTTACAGAATAGTCAGATTTAGATTTTTTTTTATTTGATAGGGTCAACATTATGTACCTCGATGTGTCAACAAAATAAATTACACTCGAATTTAACTAGATGTCGCCACTTGAAGAATTTGAATTCAGTTTATAGTTTTTTAAAACACGCCAAATTATTTCATATAAATTTTAAATTAGGTTGTGTTTTTGTACTTGGGAACCGATTAATGCATAAAATTATAATCAGAGTCGGTGAACTAATCCATGACTTAAAAAATACAAATAATGGCGTTTTACATTAATATTATGTCCTTAATTACTATTATTTGTCTTCCGATCTTAAGGATTAGCATCATAATATAATAATACATTAACAAGCCAATTAACGTCATTTTTTGGAAATAATGTGTCCTCTGTGTAGGGAACTATACCTGAGTATAGGATACTAATTATCTTATTCATATTATTTTATACAAAAAAACGTTAAATGTTGAAAAAAATACATCCTACTAATCTTATTAAGCCGAAAGTTTGTGAAAACTGAATTTTTGTTACCTTATATCTCCAAAACTACTGAACAGATCAAGATGAAATTTGGCGTACGTTTAGAGCAAAGCCTAACTTAGATAATAGGCTATTTACTATAGGTACCAAAAATACGCAAGCAAAGCCGCGGACAGAAGCTAGGTAATTTTAAATAATGCTGGACAATCAACACAGCATCTAGCCACAAACTAAGAAGCCACACTTACCCACAATAGGGAGCTACCAATTTAAATAATCGCATTCGAAATTCAACCTTAAAACGTAGCTGTTAAACTCAAATCCTAACCACCTATCTTCTTTCAGAGAACTACACCTTCACAATAACTACCTGCGAGTGTTGCCATACGAGCTAGGCAAGCTATTTCATCTACAAATGCTTGGACTTCAAGGAAACCCGCTGAGCAAAGAAATGCTCTCAATATACAACGATAACAACGGTACTGCCAAGCTGCTGTCGTATATGCTCGACAATTTGCAAGGTAAGTCATATTTCATTATCTAATAGTTAAGAAGGTCATGAAGTAAAAGAAACCAACACAAGACCACGGATTAGGTAATGTTTCTTCGTACCTCTCTTTTCTAGACGGTCGCTTCCGCTACATTATTGTTAAAAATTGCGTAATGCACGCAAACGTATCAAACTAAACTCTCAGTGGCTCAAACTACACGAAGTAGATGAGAAATTACAAAAACAGCAATCTATAATGTCTATGGTTATGTAGGTTGACCAGTTGTGATACTACTAACGCCATCTCGTTTCTGGGCAGTATATAATACATGCGTAGTATTTTCGCTAGATGGCGCTACGTGTTGTGTTTGTTTATAAATTCGTATCGCAAATCGCTGATAGGCAGGTGTTGTTGTGAGGTATCTACAGGAGTTAAAACCTTAGGCTTGATTTCCACTAAAGCAGATAATAGAGCAAATAGGTAAACAAATCCTTTTGGCCTTCTGTTACTCTTACCCCCGAATACTCAAACGCAACGCAAATTAAACTCGTATCATGACGCGATTTTTTTACAGTTTTCAATTAAAATTTGCGAAAAATTAAAGATGCTCACATTTTTATAGCACTTTTTAACTTGCAATTGCTATTAGTGACTCTAAGTGTAGGTACCTAACACATTTTTTATTCTAACATATTTTAAACTTTACTATTGATTGCACGTAAAATTATATAAATATTATTTATTATTAAAAAATATACCTATTTTATCATATTATTATGTTAAACGAAGGAATATTCAACATTTTGCAGTTTTTGATACCTATCATAAGCTTATTTTGAAAGCCTCTGTAATAGTTTTATTTTGTACATATTATAGTGTAGGCAGAGATGCTAAGTTGCTCTTTTTGGCCACGATGGTATCACGGCGGTAACTGCTTAATGGATTTTTGAAAATTCCCTCGTTTAACATAATAAAAAGATAAAATAGGTGGTGGCGCTGATTTGGGTCGGGTACGCGCCTTAACTTTGTCTGGTTGCCAGATGAGTTAGACAGTTCTAGAATTCTAGATAATAATAATTTATAACAAAAATCAAGCTACAGAAAATTTGACTGGTAAAAATGAAGTTTTTCCCTATGAAATCAAATAGATTGATTTGTTATGATTAAAATAACCATAAAATGTATTTACGTCTTAAATTTACATAAATTATCATAATACTTATAAATAATTGCAAAGAGACACGTGTTATATTTTATTACTTCTTTTATTACAATAATTTAGTAATTATTTAACATCCATCTGCTATTAGTTTATGAAATTAGCATATTTACCGTAGCGTAGCGAAACTAGAGAATCAAAATTAAATCATCTTTACGTTTACAAGAGTAAATTATGTAACATCTGGTTTTTAGGTGAAGTAAATTAGTTTTACGTAGTATTCCATACATTTACACATTTGGTTCTGGGATTTTCTAGCAAATTCAGTAGCAGAAAAATTTACACTAGGATTCAGGAAGTCGGCAGTGTTACACCCCCGTGCCTCGGAAAGCATGTTAAGCCGTTCTTCCTGCGTCTGACCTCTCCCCGGTCGGGTCGTGTCTTTCTGCCATCCCATCGAATTATGAAAGTGAGGGAAAAGAGTGAGCACCTGTGATTGCGCTTACATTTGTGCACTATATGTGCTGCGCACATGGCTAGTCACACGTAGAGCGTAGAATTTCAGAGCTCATTCGGAAGATATTCGGAGAGGATATCATTATCCATACGTTAACGCGAGTCTCAAAATGTAAGAACTTGAGAATAAGCTAAAACAATTCATAAACTTGAGACCAAATTGTAATTCGAACCACTGTAGAATTTAAGCGCCTGAACTGATTTTTTTCAACCACAGGTACAAAAAACAACCTCGATCAATTCATTTTTCGAAAAAAAAAAAAATCTCAATCAAGCCACCTTTCAAACAAAAACAAACTACATTGAATCAAATCTATCCCTTACTGAGACAGGCAGTGAATGCGTTAAAAGAATATAAAATTGTTCAATAAAGTTTGAGCCACAGGCCAATTCCATTTATTTCTATCTTCTTTCTATTAGAAGAACTGACACACTGATTTGTTTGATAAAAATCACAAATAACGTTTCTTGTGATAAAAACGAAGCTTGACAATGATAAATAACACTCACATCGTAGGAGTTCATCCTTTATAGAAACACCGAATGTCTTTTAGGCAGACATATCGATCGCTCTTCTTATTGTGCCCTAATCCTCGTAAACATTACTGCCCCATTAGACCGAAGAAAAGGTTGTAGAGCTTGAAGTATGTTTCTGCTTTCGGTTTCATTCGGGATTACTGAATTATTCGGCCTAAAAGCTCGTTCAAACCTACGCGGTATGCGCTACTCAGAGCGGTAGCAATACGAGTGGGTATGCGGTAATTTCGCTGTTAGCAAAATACTCGACGGAATATTGCAGACTGCGCGAAACCGAACGCGAAATCCCAGCGAAACTGACCGCAACCGCTCTAAGTAGCGAATGGCGCGTAGATCTGAACAGGCTTTAAAAGACAATCGATTCAGTACGGTCTCCTTGGAAATTGAGTTTCGAATCGATCAGAATCTCTTTCTAAACCGGTTAATTATGGTATTTTACAACTAAATGACAGTTAAAACCTACGTCAAGTTCTTTAGCCTTCGACGCCGAAATTCGGTTTCGGTCAATTAGTTGAGTTTCAGCCTGGCACTAAAAGGTTCACGTTTGAAGGTCGCACGAACAATAAAACGAAAGTGCGACAGTCGAACAAAATACATTTTTTCCAAACAAAAATAACCTCGTGATATCAGTCCGTGACAATAAAATAGATGCCATTGTCTCGCTCCTGCACAATGGCGTTAGAAAGTGTGAGAAAGAGACCGGAACAATAATGATATTAATTGTTTCAGTATTTCTCGGTTCAGATGCGAAAACGTATAGATACAAACAAACAGTCAGTCGTCTGGGAAACTATTCCGCATCGTTTGTTCTTTGATTGTTTTCATGAGAGTTTATTTACATCCTCTTTGAACATTTGAATAGGAAAAGTAGGGAAACTTTGCTAATAAAAATGCCTCACATATTTAATGGACGATTTTGTCTACTCTTTGCGGAATAAAAGAACGTTAGGACCTGGAGGGCAAGTAACTGAGACACTGAAGATTTTTATTCACCTTTTACTCAAAGGAACCAGGAAAATTGGCTGTCTTCAGTAAGTAATTGAGACACATGCTTTTCATGAAACATGTATATTTAAAATTCGCATATCTTTCTTTCCGTGTGCTAGGCTCACACGCACCACTTGTCTTTAAATTCGAATTGATATCTACACTCACCTGACGATCGTGACGTGACACCATAGAGCAGATACAGAGCTCTATGCGTGACACAATCCCTATGGCCTTCACTGAAAATCAGCGCTGGGTGGACACATCAGCGTGCATCTAGCACTACGCTGAGTGAAGGGCCATATTTGTCCTTAACGCTGCTACGCACAAAACAAATCTTTATTCTTCCTTTTTGTAACTATTTGGTAGTCTTAAGGTTAATTGTGTATAGTAGTTTTAAGGTAAATAAAAATATTTTCTTTCTTTCTTTCTTTCAAATTCATTTATTCATTTGTGATACACAGGTATTACTTACAGGATGTTCAGACATACAATTAAAAGCACTGTGATCTGCCATTAGGCGTACAAATTTTATAAATAATTCATTATCATTTAATATTTATTACAAAAAATTCATCAAATAAATAAAATTATATAAATAATAGTGAAGCTTACCAGGAAAAGTTTGAAAAATTGAAAAATAATGCGTTTACGAAATTGCAACGAGAATCAATTACTATGAACTCTACATTTACTACTAAACTGTGTCAAAAAATTCATGCAAATTGTAAAATGTCTTACTTATTAAATAACTAAAAAGGTTAGATTTAAATATTATGATGTCATTACACTTCCTAATGTCAGTTGGTAAATGGTTATAAATTTTGAGTGCCATTACAAAAATACTGTTACTAAATAGAGCTGCTTTAACGTAATTCCTAAGTTGTAAACAGTCTTGCCGCGCCGCTTGTTAGTGTTATACGAAAATAGTCCCGGGTTTCGTCGAATAAATAGTGCGAGTTCAGAAATATATAGTGATGTCAATGTTTAACGATTCATCTTATTTAAATTTAACGATTTTGTAAAAAACCGTACAAACCAATAGAAAGCAAAGGGTGTTTTTCCTACGTTTCCATACAAATCGACGGTAAATTTAACTCAGCATTGAATTAACTTTGCTTGCCGTCACGTGTACACTACATTTATCTTGCGCTCGCGTCCACCCACCGACGCGTGGATCTGTCACGCTTATTGACAATTATTGTTTTTCTAAAAGAAACTAGCTTCAACCGCCGGGTTTGCACGCTCTTTTGTTGAATTTTACATTACTAGCTGACTCGGGGAACTTCGTACCGCTCTCACCTTTTAAACCTTCCCTGAATAAGCTATCCTATCTTTCAAGTTGGATCAAACTGCACACGGTGTGCAAATTTAATTTCGGTTAAGTAGTTTAGGAGTCCATCGCGGACAAACACCGTGACACGTGATTTATATATATTAAGAAGATTAGGTACATATACTACTGAAAATCCTAGCGATATGGAATGTTATTTTGACGTTTTTCAGTTTTAGACACAAACCTTATAAATCAAATATTCGTTACGGATTTTTGTGATAATACTTAATTTCTTAGAAATTAATACCCAGAGGGTCGTTTGCAACAGTCAGCAGTTAGCTCAATTGTTTCAATTGTAAATACTAGTATAATTTTCTTTGTGAATAAAGTTATTTTTACCCAGAGGGTTAATTACGCACTATAACAACGAAAGCTTCTCTACCTATTGGGGCGAACCTAGCGGGTTTGCGTGTCAAACTAGGCCTAGATCTCAGTACTCACGGGATCCCCGTGGTAAAAAACTAGAATTATATAAAATTCAATATTTTTTTTCTTCGGTTCCTTAATTGGAAAAAACCGAATCTGATCTTTGAATGGACAGACCATTGAAATATCAGGTTCTATCGCTAGGATAGCTCTTACAATTCAATTATTATCTATGAAGATTTATAGAGTATATATTTCCCGGCTCGCTCCGCTCGACAATCACGTTATGCAATAATAGGTTCTCTCCTAACATATATCAATTTCCTCGCAGCAGCTATAACCAGAGCAGTCCAATCAAAATCTTTAGGTCTGCAAATACATTTGCGTAATCACCGTTTTACTTTTATTGTACTATAAACCCCCGGTTTCAATTAACCATTCGTAAGTGGCAATTAAGGGAAAGATTTAAACGGGTTTACGTGGCACGAATGACAAACAAACATGACTTCATTTCTGTTACGTAACTTGTACGTGTTCGTACCGGATACGGTACCGGAGTCAGAGAAATTCGCCTTTCTCGATGCCTAAGCTGTATTATAAAGAGTCAATACTCAAGGCTGTATCGATAACCGTTTACGAATTGGGCTTTTTACTGTTAGCTATTGCTGTACGAACATTGACTTGTAGCGAATTCGTATTTGTGAAACTTTCCTTGTAGCGAATTCGTATTTGTGAACGTCTTATTGTTGCAGCTTTTTGTGTAGCTTTTGGTTTTATTCGTGACGCCACGGACACAATGACACACAGGAACACTGTGTTTCTATAGATAGAGAAACAAAATTATTACTAAATCAAATCGAGTGATTGTAATGACTTTTCCCGATTAAAATTCATTTCACGCAACACTTTCTGCGCTCTTTATTTCAATCGTTTGTATTGATTACGGACTCTACCCCACATTACGCACTGTTCCGGTTTCTCTCGATACCTATACAGTAGCCAGCGAATAGTCGATACTGCCCGAATCGAATTATCAAAACCGATTTTTAACCGGTCATCGAACACGACAGGAATAACAATGACTGGTAGAATAGCCAGTTTGTATTCTGTGCGGATTGTTAAGGCGCAGTTGGAGCTTGGACTTAAATAAACGAACAATCTGGTATAGTATCTTTTCTAAAAGGAAATGTTATTGTTTTAACATGTGTGGTATTAATATTAAACAATTTGAAAAATCTCCCCGGACGATAAAAAAACCAATTTTGACATTGCCTTGAAATATAACACGTTTCTGTTGCTCATGCTTATAAGGTGTTAAGACGGATCAAACCCCTGTAGAGACGCAGACTCCCCTTAAAATAATTCATTAAATAATTTGAAAAACATCCTTTTTGGACGATAAGAAACAAACTTTGACATTGCCTTTAAAATATACCTCGATGCTGATACTCAATGCTGACCAATGCTTTTATGGTGTTAAGACGGTTTAGACTCCCTCAAATCTTTATTCAATATAGAGGAGACATGGATTCGCTTAAAAGGACTTATTGCATTAGAGAGTGCCAAGATGCTTCCTTCACTAGCTACGCCTTAAGAGTGAGTTTGCTGGCTACACGTGCTATGTCCGCGGCCTGCGGCGGGCTCGACTCAGGTGAAAGTGTTCGCGAAAGTGAATCCGGAACCATGACGTCACGATTTGCGCAAGACCGCAAGACCGGCCGTACAAACTGATGAGGCATCTGCGGCATAGTTGCGAAATGTTATCTCTGTATTGTTGATCGAGGATACAGTTTATTTATGTTGCTGCTGACCCCGGTTGTGTAATGTTACGTTTGAGAAATCTGATTCTGTAGTGCGTTATGACGGGGCTTTCTATATTGGTTGAATGGTAAATGTAATCGATGACGAGTTTTATCGAGACGAGAAAGTTTGGGGTGACGAAAAGGCTTATCGGGTTTCTTGTACCTATGTTTGATAGAGACGCTTTACCCTATACTATACGGACAAAAGATAAGCAATATCGCAGTTTATGCTATTTTCCAGTTCGATTATAAAAAATATTTTCGACGGACATTCTTACAAAGCCCTATCTATAAAGTAACCAGTATTATTTGAAATGTATTTGAAATGGGTCGTGGGAGCCAATAATCCAATCCTTTAATCCTGACATTACCGTTATTGACCATTCCCTGAATTGTCCCAAAAGCAGTAAGCAAAATGCCGATTCTGATACAATGATGGCAAACACAATTTCCGATCCGCAGATTCGCTAGATTGAGCAGATAATTTTACATACGGGCTCGATTTCCTCTTCAAATAGGCTTTATTATGAAGTTACGTGTTTGTTGTACGTGCTAAAATTAAATGTCCGTATGCAAAACAAACTCAAAATAATAATAAAATTATAGTGAAGATGTAAGAATTTATTTAAAAAGTCTCTTCTCATTATCATCATCAGCCTATGTTAGTCTACTGCTAGACATAGGCTGGCAGGTATATCGAGATATATTTCTGTGGGGGAGCTACAGAAATATATCTCGATATACCTATTTCTGTGTCCCTAATGAGCGCCGTTTTATGGGGATCAATCTAGGATCTCATCAATCCAATCAAGGGCTACTTATATCTACGCAAGTTTTGCTGATGAAGTCATTATTTCATTGCTCATATTATTTTACGACAGTCTTTAGTCATGAAAAGGGAATTCATCCAAGAATAATAAAAGAAATTACTTATTATACAGCGTGGCAATGCAGCCAGCGTCTTGGGGACGCTTCCGACTGGTGTTGATATGGATCAGTTGAGCTATCTGTAGACTGTTTGCAACAGTCGGCAGTTAGCTCAATTGTTTCAATTGTAAATACTAGTATAATTTTCTTTGTGAATAAATGTCTCATTATTTAAAAAAAAAAGAAATTACTATTTCGTTAACGTAAAATAGACCCTGAAAACCATACCTACCGAATTACACGGTCAACACCTTATACCAATTTAAATACTTAAACCATCTCTGTTTACGACTATATAACAAAAAGCTCTGTAACTATATATTACTCCGGCGGAAATAACCAATTCATAACATCAAAAACATTATTTACCTAGCAAAAAAGCTACTTGCTATCGTCGAGCACGTAGTTTTTGCTAGTTTCTATGCAAATGAAGCGAGGCATTACCGAAAGACGAGCTATGAGCAAGGTTTACTATTCAACCGGAGTATGTCTTTATGTAGCCCAGTCTCATTAGTCTAGTCTGGTTTTAATGAGACTAACGATTTTCGGACTTTATTGCGTTTTGACGATGTCATGTAATTATAACACCTTATCATGTTTATGATACGAGCCGGGTTCTCGTTAAAACTTTAATAGTAATTCAGATATTATGTGCGAAAGTTTGTTAATTACGGTTTCATGTCGGTTAACTGGGTTTTGTATTGGGCTTAAATGTTGTTTATGACCTGTAAATGACACGCACGACTTTTCAGTGCTTTCTATGAGTAAAATTGACATAGAAAGCAATACAATGTTGATTCATTCGTTTAAAAAAAACGTCTTAGAAATTCTTACCATGAAAATCGTTTCTAGGGTTTCCTTTCCATATTTAAACTTAAATTATGCATCAGTGACTCTTTTTGAATACTGATTAGTTTAATTTTGTTGTTGGTTTCTTTTGTTTTTTATTAATAAGTTTAGGTTATGATAGCACTGACATACATACATACTTTGCAAAGTAAAAGTCCTTAACAATAAATATAATAAAAACAAAATTAACTGAAAGAAAAACTTTACCCAACTATTTATTTACCAACTATATCTTTATTTTATTTTTTTCTCTTCCTAACTAATGAAAAATGTGTTTTAACAAAGTGACATCTGAGCACTGAAATCTTGTTACCACGGTTTTCATTCCTATTTTAGCTTGAAGCCAAACTTTCCATATACCTATTCCATTCTGACAACCTGTTAAAATTTTCCCACTTCCACAAGTCCATATTTAAATTTTGTGAAAAAAATTTAAGCCTCCAATAAACTACCTTGTACTCCATAAAATATTGGAAAGAGATAAAAACAAACAATAAAAACCTCAACCGCTCGGTTTTCGCCCTTGATTTTCGAAAAGTTAGTGTCGCAGATTGACCACTTAAGTTTTATTGAAGGCAATAATAAAGTCAGATGACCTAGCGAAGGTCGCAGGAAACCGCTGGATGCGGGTAGCGCAGGACCAGTCATTGCGATCTTTGGGGGACGCCTATATCTAGCAGCGGAGGTATTTCTGCTGAAATGATGATGATGGAGGCAATACTAGAGTAGCAAGTTGCGTGGAAGGGACAGAATAAGGGTACATCCGCGACCTCCAGACTGCGTCCCGGCAGACAAGGGCACAGTGACGTCCTTGCACCACACCGCACCTCACAGCTTCGGGAAAATAACTGGATCAAGAGGTTTTCTATGTAAAGAACGACAATCACATTTTTTTCTACGCTAGGTGTCTAGGTCTACGCTAGAGTTATTTGCGTTTTTCTCTCTCCCTAATAGTCGTTTTTTATTCTTAATTATTTAAAGGATTTTGATTCATTGGTATGACTATGCCAGTGAGAAAATTAAATATCATTCAATAGGATATATGGCACAGATATTCAGACATAGACTAGGGCTTCGGGCTACACGGGTTCGCGAGACTTACGCCTTCTAAAGGATACGGTGATTGAAGAACTCCCTTCTTAGCTTTTTCACCATCTTCCTGTCAATGTCATCATCATCACGTAAACTCGGACTAACTTCACGGTGACTCTAGCTTTCCGAATAGATCGAAGAAGGCGCATATCGAGAAGCGCAAGAAGGATTTACGAGACCACTCTGACTTATGCGAATGGGAACTCTACGATTCCGACATTAGAAAATTATCAACTCGGTATAATTCACAATGTCCATACTTCACGTTGCGTTGAAAATGCCAGCTGTTTCACTAAAGCTGAAAGCCTACGTCCGCCGCCCTTCGTCTGCTCACGGGCATGATTCACCGCTTGCAAGACCAATATTTTAATATTCGCGTGGTTACCATTTGCGACAATACAGAACTACCCATACTCATATCTCGGGGTTTTCCATTCCATTAGGTATTGACTGGTCTTCTGAGAATCAAGAACTTTGCATAGTTTGCATAACAAAGAACGCTGAGACTGATATGTTATTAGTTTTACCCCTAATAGGATTAAATAATGCTTCGGGGCTCCTATATTACAATAAAATAATTTTATGATATTAGGTTGCCTCACTTACCTATGTATAAAACGTATTGACAGCATTTGCCTTTACCCTAATAGATTTTTGCGAAGTTTGCAAAAGGGGTGGGCTTGTTTACATTAATCCCATATCGCCCCTGCCACTAAATCAGCGCGAACCGGTTGAGTGGTTTGTTTGTAGCCGTTTTATAGCACAGTAAATGAGATAGTGTTACACTAAAACTAGGTTTGGGCCTTGGTTTCATTGTTTTGTGTGCCAAAGAGTTACCCGAATGTTGGTCGAGCTCGATTGTACTGTCATTATTACTTTGTGTTGTTTCTGCATGGACGGAATCACGTTTTCGTGAGGAGTTGCCGAAATCTAAAAAGTGATCTGAGCAGTCCAGTTGTTTATCTTTACAAGCTACCTAGACCGTCTAAAGGTTTTCTATACTAACTTAGTCAAGATATCTCTTTATACACACTCTTACAAACTCTACTGGGCTTGTGGGTTTTGATGTAAGAGGTAGTCCACAGTACTTCGGATCAGATTTTGAAAATTCATTCACTAATAATTAGCCACAATATCCAATATAAATTGATAGGACAGAGATCGGCTGAGTAGCTTTAAAGTCATTAAACACTATCTTAAACGACATGACAACCTACCACTTAACTGCATCTGGGTCTGGCTGGTATCTTTACGACAGTTCCCATTACATCCGAAGATGAAATCTCTGCTAAAGTCCATAAACACTCGCCTGCTAAATGCAGTTTCTGCGAATCAAGCAAAAGCTCGCAAGCTCACATACAAAAGCTGGAAACTTTACCGTCGCTTTATAGTTCAAACGCGCTTTTACGGCTAAAATCTTGCTACCAAACTTTCGGAACCCATCTATATTCAAAGTTATTTGGTAGCGAAGTAAATAATTAATTGAACCGTGGTAGCCAAACGCCCCCCGCGGGTTTCTGGCCAAGGTTCAACTGCCAGTTTTGCCCAGAACACGGTATATAAACATGCTGGTTAGCCTTTTAATGCACCCATCTCCAAAATGTAAATTACAATCTTGGTTCGCAGAAGTGGGTGCTTATACCCTCGAACGCAGTTTCAATATCAATATAAATAATAACTCGTAGGATTTGACACCCTTGACTCCTATGCTAGCGTACGATGGGGATCGGAGTTGGGTGGGGACTGATAAAATGTAAAAAAAAAATACTTTTCTTGCGTAAGCACCGACCTCCAAGTATTTGGTCACATTGAAATTGGGATTGCGAGCGAGGTTGGATTTGTCTTCAAGTTTATGCACCCAGATACACGTTACAGTTACCTACCTTGTTTTGTTTATGTTTTAAGCTTTGCCTCTTGTCTTTTGAAGGACGTAGAAGTCGCACATTCAAACTTAAGAGGCACATTACTTTTTACGACTCAAAACAAAATGCTTAGATTTCGTCTCTGATAGTTGATAGTCAAAAAAATTGATTTAATTAAAATATATAATATATTTAAATTAACAAGCTCGCTAAAAAAACAAAGTTGCTATTTCATTCACAGTCAATGAATTATTATTAACAAGCCCTGGCCATATATCTGTTTCGTGACATAGGAGAGATGCAACAACTATCTGCCGATTTACGACTGAATGGCATACAAATGAGGATTGAATGCATAGCTTCTTAATATTGGCCCGTCACAATCCAGGTTTATGGCCTCGTAAACCCGACTCGTGCCGTGGAAAGGCGTAACCTCGCATTATTCTACAATTTCATTCCCGATCACCTCTATTATGTCTAATGCGTTTATATTCGCTACTTATCGCAAGTTATGCCTGTAATACGGTCCTTTTGTAAAAGTTGTTTTACTGTTCCTTTCACCCATGCATAACGTATTAGACACCGCAATGAAAGCGGATTAAAGATAAGAAAGGCATTTTGAATTCTACTCGTCTAATCGTCAAAAGTATTGGAGAAAGTACGTAATCGATTTGATACGCAGCTTTTTGATGTGCTCTCGACTGTGTTAGTTTCAATTGCGAATTGTTGTTGCTTTTAACGTAAACGAGGTTCTGCGATTAAGGTGGAACGATTCCTATTGATATTCAGTAAATATCCACTTGATTATAAAATAGTAGAATGTCAAAATATTTGAGAAACGGTTTTTACCACTAAATCAATTAAAAGTTTAACTGTTAAACACCAAAATTAATTTTATTATAAATTAAAGAGCCTAGCTCTTGTCGGTGCAACAAGATATGATTCGTTAATTAATTTTTAGTTTGACTTACAGAATATTTGAAAACTTGATTAGTACCTGTACCTATTATGATTTTAAAGACGGAAAGTTATCATTTTTATTGACCTGAAATAATTTGTTACGCATCTATTTAGCAATTTATTCCGTTTAGTTATGCAGTGAATGTATGCATTTGTGAACTGACTATTTGTATGGAGCCCTCCACCTCAAGCCAACTACTCAGAAACCATAGCGAGAACGACTTAGTGAAAGTGCCTTTGAGTGGCGCCAATCAAAATACCATTAGCCCTGTGTGCACGGCGCGGACGGCGCAAGCAAAATCAAAAATCAAAATCAAAAACTCTTTATTTCCATAAATACAATAAATGTACACTTAGAAAAGGTCAAAATAAAAAACTAAACACTGACACGGAAATAAAGTGATATTTTTTGATTTCTGTCGCTTCGGTATGTAGACTAAAGTAAAGAAGCGACGAAGAAACCTTTAGCCTGTTAGTTGTTATTTTTCGAGTTGGAGCAAATCCCGTCCCAAGCTTTTTTGTCCTCTAGATAATCTGATATTTTATAGTAAGCCTTTTTGCACAGCAAGGTTTTGACAATTTGTTTGAATTTATTTACTGATAATTTTTGCAACTCACTAGGAGTTTTGTTGTAGAAGCGTATACATTGCCCTTTAAAAGATACATTTATTTTGTGTAGCCTAGTTGTGGGCACAGCGAGTTTATGTTTATTTCTGGTATTAAAAATATGTTTATCGCTATTTTTAGGGAACCGATTTATATTTTTATGAGTGTACAATAAGTTTTCATAGATATATTGACATGGTACTGTCATTATGTTTATTTCTTTGAATTTATCACGTAGAGATTCTCTAGGACCCATGTTATAGATAGCCCGAACAGCCCTCTTCTGCAGCACAAATACGGTGTTAATATCTGCAGCGTTCCCCCACAGCAGTATACCATAAGACATAATACTATGGAAGTAGCTGAAATAAACAAGTCTAGATGTATCCACGTCTGTAAGATGACGGATTTTTTTGACTGCATACGCTGCAGAACTGAGTCTCTTCGATAGCTTATCTATGTGTGGGCCCCATTGAAGTTTATTATCTAAGGTGATTCCTAAGAATACGGCACTTTCTACTATTTCTAAAGTTTCTCCTTTAACGTTTACATCAGCCTTCACTTGTTTAACATTAGGTAGAATAAATCTAATACATTTTGTTTTGGTTTCGTTTAGCAAAAGATTATTGACACTAAACCAATGAACTACTTTTGAGATTGCATTATTCACATCGTCGAAATTTGTGTTTTGTCGCATCATTTTAAAAATTAATGCAGTATCATCAGCAAACAATACAATCTCGTGATTATTCTTGACAAGATGAGGCAGGTCGTTAATATAAACTAAGAATAGGAAAGGACCGAGGATAGAACCCTGCGGTACACCCATTGTAACTACAGACCCCGAAGACCGTTTCCCATTAATGTCAACTCTTTGTATCCTATCACTCAAATAAGATGTAAGAAGATCCAAAGAGGTGTTTCTTATTCCATAGTGATGTAGTTTCCTGATTAATGTTTCATGGTGTACGCAATCGAACGCTTTTGACAAGTCGCAAAAAACGCCTAAAGCGTCTTGCGACTTCTCCCAAGCATCAAAAATATGCGATACTAACTCTACACCGGCATCAGTAGTTGACCTGCCCCGAGTAAACCCGAATTGCTTACCATGTAGCAGGTCATTGCCATTAAAATGCCTAAGCAATTGATGTAAAATAAGTTTTTCAAAAACTTTGCTGAAAGTTGGCAGTACTGATATTGGTCTAAAGTTAGTGGGGTCAGACCTACTACCCGATTTAAATAGTGGGATTACTTTACTACATTTCATTAGATCAGGAAATACGCCACAATCAATAGATTCATTGAATATAAAAGCTAGATCTGGTGCAATCGTATCAATTAAAGGTTTAATAATTTTAACGGAAATGCCCCAGAGATCTGCAGTTTTCTTTATATTTAAAAGTTTGAAGGCTTTTTTAATATCTTTTTCATCGACATAGTTGAAATTAAGTTTATTTTCGCATTTAGGTACATTTTCTATGAGTAATGACTCAGCGATTAATTGAGAAGAGTTTAGACA
The DNA here is from genome assembly GCA_963564075.1 of Eupithecia subfuscata. Lineage (NCBI taxonomy): Eukaryota > Metazoa > Arthropoda > Insecta > Lepidoptera > Geometridae > Eupithecia > Eupithecia subfuscata. Next base: position 5,983,500 of record OY751105.1, read on the forward strand.
CTTCGTAGTAGAGATTGGAATGTCAGTAAAAAAGTTTTCAAAAGCTTGGGCTAGCAAGCGCATCTAAATGCCGTTTTTGTACCGACTTTGCCTTTTACTATTGAAATCTCAAGGACATTAATCATTTCAACTAGAGCTGCTTTTTATGAGATTATCACATTGAATAAGAATTCTTCTGCGAATCATAAAACTGCATTTTAAACTAAATAGGTCAGAATGTTTAGCATTAAAACGGCTATATTACAAATGCATCCGCTTTTGCCATCCGATTTTAACGCTTCAATTGTAATAAACGTATTATTATCGATTCATAAACAGCGCAAGCACATCGATAAGAAGTAATTGTACGTATCGATAAGTTCAGCAAATGAAGCGTACCTGACAATTTACACATTTTCCACCATAAAGATCGGTACCGTAAACAATGGGTTGTTATCGGTTAAACGGCTGCTTGCGCCCGCGCAGCGGAAGCTCAATTACGGCAGCATTCATCGGAAGCATGTGCAAATGACTGTTAAAGCGGTAAAAGGAAAACGTATACGGGCCTTTTAAAAAAAACTTTATAATAATACACAGCTAACTTTAAAAAAATTCCCTTTGGTGGCTTTTTTAGACCTGTGCAAAACAAATGTACAGTGGCGTTCATCGATAGGTAGGTTACCCCTCCGACAAGTTCAACAAAGTCTCGTAATTAGGTACAACATTAGGTTTTGTTTTATAATATTATATTGGTTTTTATATAACAGTTAGCTGTCTTCATTTTACCGAAATATTCTGGCTTAAAAATATTTCCGTATTAATAGTACAAGACCGGGAACGCTGTCATGGCCACCAGCATTTAAAAAAAAACTTAACACAACGGTTACACCCTTACTTTCTTAATTCCGTGGTTACACCCACCTATCGATGAACGTCACTGTGCCAGCATGTCTGTCCACGCCTGTCACAGTTACAATTCGTCTTTGTTGATCTCGTTAGCTTAGGTCATCTCATACCAGATATTATCAGACAAATATTTATCACAGAAGATAAATATTCATTCCTCAGCTCTACTTTTTCTGACTAACAAAGGAATATGAATCTAATCATGATGTAATAAAACAAGAGATAATTGTATACAAATCGTTCTTGCTAATAGTCATACTTCTTTCTGCCGCTTACATTCGATGCACATTCAATTATTTTAGTCATTTATTTATTTATTAATTAGAACGGCGATTGTCAATTACACTAACTAATTATAATTTATATATATCGGTTATATTCCAATAGTCCAGACAATGAGTGCTCAAAAGAGGGGATTGGGTAGAAAAGTCGAAAGCTGAAAGTTTGACTTCGGAACTTTGTTTGGACTAGTTTGAGACAGACATACTAAAAGTCCCTTGTGAGGTGAGCTCTGGGGGCACAAAGAAGGTCCAGTTATTTAATTTTTTGCTTACATCTCGTAAACGATGCGTCATATGAAATTTTGTTATACTACAAAACGAAAGCTGATAAAATTCTCTACAACTTTGGTTCTATATACATACTTTTTACCTATAGCAAACGGGACCTTCTTTGTGACCTAGGTCTCACCTCACAGGGGTGGGGACTTGTATATTATAGTATGTTTGTCTCATAACTATTCCGATACAAAGTTCCGGAATCAAACTATCTGCTTTCGACCTTTTCATCAACAATCCTTCGGTTGACTGGACTACAAGTACATAATTTGATGGCATTATCTTGCATGTCCTAGCTATATCCCGCACAGATATGTAGGAAATAATGGACATAGGTTCACCCGGCTGCATTATCTGACACTTTCCATGCTTTGATAGTGGACCGCACGCGTTGACAGAGCGGTAGATGGTATAAGCTTGCTATTAACAGCGCTCTGGTTTTATTTATTTACTCAGGTGGCCCTGTCAACCCTTCATACTTATCATATCAGTGACATGTTGCTGAATCCCGCTATCCAGGTTATGTTATGAGTGTTGAAAATGACGTAAAAGCATTTTCAGGAACTGTTAAGAATTTGTTACGTGATAGACCCTATTATTCGCGTCGGGGGGCGTCAATGGTCGATGGCACAAACTTCGGGAGGCCTATACCCAGCAGTGGGTAAAATCAGGCTGCGGATGGTGATGATGATGAGGCATTTTTATTATCACGCTGGGCTCCAGACAATTTAACATAAAACATCACAAAACTCTTATGTGTCTTCATCAGAAAATTGCAGAAGTCTATGTCTCATCATCAGTTCACAGTAATCTCAATAAATGAAACCCTAACGTGTGTGAGTGTCAAGCAACATCACTTAAGACAGTATGTTTTTCTTTAAGAGAACATCTTTCTAGGCCTTCCTTGTTTATGAAGTAGGTAGTTAAAGGATTAAAGGATCCCTGTATGCTAATACCTCTTGACACCATCAACCACATTATTGCCTCTTAGCAAACTAGAACCATAACTATCGTCCTCATTCGACCCTTAAAGGATCCAAATGGAGATGATAGGTAGATATAGGTGTATCCGTGTATGCTAATGCCTCTTGACACCATCAACTACATCATTGCCTCTTAGCAACTTTCTAGAACCATTCCTAATATCCTCATTCGGCCCTTAAAAGATGAAAATCGAGAGGAAAAAACATCAAAATCGAGATGATAGGTAGATGTAGAATCCGTGTATGCTAATGCCTCTTGACACCATCAATCCCATCATTGACTCTTAGCAACTTTCTAGAACCATCTCTAACATCCTCGTCCGGCCCTGAAAAGATCAAAATCGAGAGGAATCGAAACAGAAAGTGGTCGTCAATAACGCTAATTAACTTGTAAATGCTATATTTACCGACTTTCCAATGTAATGGTGGAGTCATGTGTTTTTACTCGTTGCTAGGGTGCATTAGCACCTTTGTGACGAAGGTCACCGAAATATTTATTGAATGCTTACCGCTGTCACGAAATGATCAGTCATGCTTCTATTTATTTATTTATATATTTATTTATTTATTTATGGATGTAATTAGAACGGCTTTAGGCCAATTATACTAATTACAGTAGGTTTAAAATTATGTTTTTAAACTATGTTTTTAAATTATGTTCTATGTTTTTCTTCTTTGTTACTGATTGGTAAGCGAAAGTATTACTTAGTTTAAATAGTTATAAAATATTTCGTGAAAAGAAAACTATACTACTGTCAAATGAGCGTTCGTTTTATCAGAAAAATACCAGCTTTTATAGCTATGGCTGTATTAAAATCCGCCCGTTACCTGAATTCTGAGCGGCCGCTCCGAGTAGCGTCTTGGAGATAAAAGTGAAAAGGTTATTTAGGTAACCGTTCTCAACCCTCTTCAGAAGGTTAGATTAGGGTCACGCTTATTTAGCAATAAACAAAAATCGTGCGCTTGCGATTTCGGGATCAGCGTAGTAAGCAGTTTTGTAACCAGTATCTGAATCCGAAAATTTAAAATTAGCTTTGGGTTGTTTAAGGCTCTACCTCCCCGAACACAAGCGCCGCCACATATTTTATCTTATTATTACGTCGAAGAAAGGAAATTCCAAAAATTACGTTGGGTAATTTGTGATACCTATGATAAGCATTTTTTTAACGCCTCTGTTATAGTTTTATTTTGTATAGTTTAGGCAGAGATACGATGTTGCCCTTGGTGGCCACCAAACTCTATTTTAACATCTCTGTTTAAACTATACAAAATAAAACTATTACAGAGGCGTTAAAAAAATTATTATGATAGGTATCACAAATTGCCCAACGTAATTTTTGGAATTTCCTTTCTTCGACGTAATAATAAGATAAAATATGTGGCGGCGCTAGTGTTCGGGGAGGTAGAGCCTTAATACTTCTTAAGTCTAAAAGGCTCTACAAAATTAATTCAAAATAGAATTATAATTTTTAATATCGTTAAAATTATCGAGACCGCTTCCACCTCCAAATTCACGGAAATCGAAAGTCGGCTCTAGATAATTCGATAAATATACCATTAACTTTATTCCGGTCTTACATAACTCGATAAAAAGTTACGATGCTAGAAACCTTAAATGGTAACTTTTTATTTAGGTAGGTATCTACTTAGTGAGTGTAGTATTTCAAGTTAAAAATGCGTTTCAGTACTAAGTGTAAGCTAGCTTTTGATTACATACTTACAAGAAATAGCTTACTAGCATTTTCTTCTAGGTAAGTAATCAAAACCAGGCTTAGTACTGGTCAGCTTTCTACTCGTAGTAATTTCCATCGGGGTAGCAAAAAACAAATGACACGAGAAAATCGTGTAGCGTTTAGGTAAGTGAAAGCGCACAAAGTCAATGACCTATCTGCGCGGGAGTCGCGTGCCAAGACAAAATCAAGCCGGCCACTCTCGTTCTCGAATAGATGCGTTAACCGTGGTTACGTGTTACAACTGTTACACTATTATACTGTTACATTACATGAAGGGAAAGTCATTAAACACTGCCAAACTTGTTTTGGACTGGCCATTAATGCGGATGCGGTGGCTGACTGTACGCTTCATTAGAAATCTGATGTTATATCATCGGCGCCAGCGGCGTCGCCCAATTTTTTCTTGTCCTACTTACATAATTCAATTTGGTCGTACCTAACACCAAAATAATAACTATTTCGGGTTCGAAAGTACCTAAATTATGATAAAAACATTTTATAACCAAAAATGCTTCCGTCCTCGTGTACCATTAAACACGTTGCAGTATTTATTTTCTGCGACCCCATAACGAAGGGTGACAGTCGCCGTGAATTTTGTATTGAAAATTTTAAAACAAGCCATCTCTCACTCTGATGTCGACAGGGCGGTCGTAAAAATGAGAAACAGCCTTCTGACTGCTCCATTGACCACTCGAATCAATCACTCTTCTGTTTTTACTACGTACCATTCTTTTATAGAGGTCTAAAAATATTGATATTACTTTATCAGAGGTAGGTTTTGTTATAAAAACAAATTGATTTCTCAATGCATAAGCCTAACTAAGTAGACCGTTGTAAACGGGATAGTAAAGAAACATCTCTATAGATTGAAATGCAATATCGATTTTAATAATAAAGTGTTTGACGGCATTGTGTAACATACTTGTTTATTAGTTTGAGGTTTCTCTGCTGCAGCGTCGTAGTCGCGCCACCAAACTTTCATGTACGATGAAAGTGCTGGTATGAATATGCTAAATGAATTCACGTACATTTATCAACATGTGGAATCATCCAGTCCCTTCGTGGTTGTGAGCTTTATTACAAAACGAATAAGGTTGATTCGGAGGTCCCCTTCAAGATTTTGGTGTGAAACCGTAAACGTTTTGCGGTTGAGACGGGTATACGACACATTTACGAAATCCAAGTTTGTAGAGAGTAGGTGAGTCATCAGCTTTACTTTCACCCGCCCTCGCAGGCCGGAAAAGGCAATCGAGGGTTTTGTTTATGCACCGAGGTATGCGAGGGTTGCAAACAATGAGGGAGCCCTTTAAATAAAAAAGTACTAGAAACGAACTCATATTCGTTCTACTTTTGTTATAAAAAACATCTTGTTGCTATGGCCTTGACTTCAAAATAAACAAAAGAAGGCAAAGTAAAAATTAAATTTTCGGCAATTTTCTGCCTCAAAAGTCTGACCTAGGAAAAGTTTCATAATTTATCTTCTCTTTGAATTTCAGCTCACTGAATCAAGTTATTAAAAAAATAAAGTTACCGAGCCGCTCGACTGTTCTGCGAGAGTAGTTTTACAATTTTTTACTGCCCACTAAAATTCTTTTATTATCCAACACTTTGTTCGAATTACTTAATTTATAAGGGACATTTTTAGGGCACTCTAAGTTTCCGGATATTGTATTTTGTTTGTGTGAATAACCTTTTATTGATTATTAATTTACTGATAGCGTGTCTTCTATTGTTGCAGGTATGTTTCAATTTGATATGGATCGTCAATATGTAAGTGTTTTCTTTATCATGCCGTGTCGTTTTCAAAGCGTCGATTGTTGATTGAAGAAACTAATGAGAAAATGCTTTTAATAGGTCTAATCAAAGCATTTATCTTTATGTTATGTTGACGAGTTAGAGGCTTTATCTGTAGAGAGTACGGAAAGTAAAGTTGAAGCCGGCCGGTTAATTGTAAAGCGATTAGGGTTGTAAAGTTTTCCGGTGCAACGACGACGTCGAGCTCGGTCGCGTGTCGCGGCCGGAGGCACTCCCACTCGGCAACGCGGTCGCCGCCGCCGGCTCGAGTCGTACTCATTCACTTCAGTTCTCTGCCAGCTGCCGCGGCGAGCGAACGCGCGATCAACACGCGCCTCAGATGTTAGTGTACGATTACGACATCGCGGCTGATATCGGATTTTTACCGTGACAGTGAAACGAATCTTTTGAATATGGGTTAAACTCCTCGTTTACCGTGATGAGTCCGGGCGAGCGCGCCGCCCATGGGCGCCGCGAACCCGCTCGCCCCCAATATGCCACCACCGCGCCAGGTTTCCCGCCGCCCTACTACCCGTCCTATGGTGTACCACACAGTGCATGGCTCGGTGCACCGCTCATATCTATGGCCGGCCGGGGCCCTCCGCCATCTCGCAGCACGCCTGTCTCCAAGCTGGCGATGCACGCGCAGGGTGCACCTCTTATCATACAAAATCGACACGATCGACGAAAGTTCACGAATGCACAGGAACAGCGCAACAATCGTCCAAACGCACCGACGGAGCTCACGACCAGGGACAGGTGCGAACCTCCCGAGGGAAATAGGCCGCGAAACCAGCAGCAGCAAGCGCGTGCCATTCGAGGCGGACGCAACAACAACGCGGATGCGGTCAGTGTCGCGAGCGATGAAAGCTCCGGCTCTACTAATTCCGAGACCATGTTGCCCAGGATTATAAAACCACGTAAACGTCGCAAAAAGGACAGAAAACCTAATAATATCATACCGCACGATTTATCATCTTCTCTTGATCTCGGTGAAGTCGATCATTGTGCGGTTTCGGGAATTGCGCCGGCATCTCATGGTATTTATGAAGATGCCTATTGCCGAGAGATGTCTTTACCCTATCGGCTGGATGTCAAAGTGATGGAATACCCTGATCATGTTCCCGAATCTTACCGAGTATCAGCTTTGGGAGAAGCTTTGGAAGCGACTCGTTTCGGTGTAGCGGAGGCTACATCACCCAAGGAATCTGCAGTCAGTTCATGTCAATGTCGTCTTTGTGATCCTGTGGGACAAATATGGGACGCACATTCCATTGCGGACTTGTTAGACGAAAATTCTTGTGGAGATTTCGCACCTACTAAATTGGAAGATTCTATGAAGGTAGTTGGACCCATGGGAAGGCGCGGAGCTGATACGACACTGAGACGTAGCTGGAGTGACCCGTCGAGCAGGGTTCCTGAACGCCGGGAAGCCATTAGCGGTGACTCGTACTCGGCTCCAAATCTGTATTCCTTATTCCCACCGGCTAGAAGAGCTAGCTCACCGGAACCACGTTCGCCCCTGGCTTTGGAAATATCCTCCGAGATTGTCACTTCAATGAACGGACAACGTGACCTGGAAATCAAGTTGTTTTCGACCTCGCCCCCGGCAATATCCGAGCGACGCTCCTTTTTCGTCGACAAAAGTGAAAGTGCTGTGAACAAATGCATAATCGCCAACTATGATCGTCAAGTGCACAGTGCAGTGAACAATAATAACAAAGTTGAGTCTTGTATAAATGCGGATGGCAAAAAGAGTGATGTGTCCGATGCGGGGTGTTCGACGGCGTTCGGTGCCGGCGAGCCCTCGCGCAACCTTTGTGATTTAGCCTTAGTTACTGTCTGAGGTACTCGTGATTGTTTTAAGCATTAGTGGAACATTAGTGTCGCCGAAAAGTCCAGAGAGCTCCACGCTCGCCATTTGAGCTGGACTCAAATCGTCACAGCGAGGCATGCACTGAACCTCTCAACGGCCCACTAAAATTAATGAGATCTCCGATTCGGTTTCCTGTAGTTTCTATAATTAATTTATTATTAACAATAGCGTAGGAAACTGTCGGGGAACTTTATCTGGATGTTTGTTAACCATTTCGCCGTTTATCATTTAGAAAATTTGGCAAATAGTAAAACGATAATCATTCAAAATCGTAAAAGAGTCAGAGAACGTCGTGTAAATAAGAAAGTACTAGAAAGCAAAAGACATAAAATGTAAATTTCGTTGCGGATATAAAATAAATGAGTAGAAAGAAGCGGTTGCAGAGATGTGCAGCGGCGCGATAGCTCGCTGTGTGCAATTAGCGTTTCACACTACTGACACGGTTCTCGCGATTCGCGGCTAGCTCTGCCTTGCGGTTTCCCGCGGTTTTCACCGCGCGCCGTTCCGGGTGGCGCTTCTGCCGCCTCGTGCGCACCGCACGCGCACCGGTTCATAACACTAATGACTTTTTTACCATCCCACTTGACACTGGGCTCTCACCGACCTTATTCAACTCATCGACCATAAATTGAAATGTTAAATCGTCAAGAAAATCGTTTCCTCAGAAAATACCGTTTCAATGCTCACCGCTTTCTATCTCACAAAAGCTGTTAATGAGTCTAGCGATTTCACAAGTAACTTATTGATGATCTCTTGCATTTTACTTTAGAGATATCAGTGTTTGTCTTCATAGTTATTATCCGTACAAAAACCAACGCCATTGTTTTGTTTATCGATTCAATTAATGATCACATACCTCCACTTTTGGTCACGTACTCTGACCCGTTCCTTGGCATTGAATATCACAGCGTTATATTCAATTGCTGCATTCAAATTGCTGTTATTAATTAAAAATACGTGACTGATGTTTCTCTGTTTCTCTTTTGCGATTCTCTTTAGTCATGACGATAGCAGTGTATAATCAACGAAATATTATTACCATTGTTTTGCATTGTTGGTACCATTAACCCAGTTCTTTTTACATTTGCCAAAATCATAATTAACTTAATCACCTCACATATAAAATGATGCGTTTGTAAATTATAGTTGTATGAAAGCATTCATGAATGTCATTAAAGTTGTTTGATAAACGGCGAACACGGAGATTTTCAATGTGTCTTTCATAGGGGTCCAAGGGTTGTGGGTCGCACCAGATAAAGTTCCATTATGTAGATATTGTGAATATCTAAGTTATTCGAAGACTGCAATCGAAGACAGTCTCTATCGTTGGGTTTTACACTGCGAACTGATCCTATGTTATAGGTTTTTTATGTTGTGTTTGCTTATATTGCTGAGCTCGTGCGTGGGACGACATGATAAATTGGTTTTTGCTTTACTATTTTTTTCTTATACGACGGGATTGCCGGGCGTAGACGAGAAGTTATTGCAGCGCCTTATCTACTCTTAAATTCCGATTTTAATACATGTCATAGTAATCGGTCTCAAGCGTGGCCATTTATTTCTAAAAAAAAATGCTCATCAGGCCACTCTCAATTGTGAAGTTGCGTCGCCTTCATAAAATCTATACTTTTATCTAAAAGGAAGGAGGCAATAGCTTCATTATTATGACGATAAGTCAAGTAGGTCGGTTGTTGTAATGTCATATCGACATCATTGCCCTACCTTCTATAAATGTCTCGAAATTTTCCGAGGAGTAACACTGTTTAAATGGCGGACCAAGGGTTGTTCGTGGTTTATGCGGGGTGTGGCGCCAGTCGTAGCTGTAAAACTCAACGATTCTCCTCACTATTTTAAAGTAGGCTATGTCTATGTATTACTTACGAGTGATTGCATTTTATAAAATGAAAAACCTAGGTTTTAAATATTTGTTTGTGTATGTCGCGACGCGAGGCATGAACTACTTGCTGGCACATTATTTTTGTACAATAAATACCATGTCCTGTAATACTGTTGTTTCATTAGCATAAACATAATGACTGGATCTTCATTTACGCTGATAACTATGAGCATTAACGTAATGAACGCTTACTATCAGGCATCGATTAGGGCGGGGAATTCAGTTTCGAGTACCAGCTGGAAACTCATGCGAAAGTTGTGTAACTTGGCACTTATTAGCACTTCTGCTCAAGTTACGTAACAGACTTGAACACTATTGCATATTCATTAGACCACCACCGCCATAAATGTTTTTGTTTACAGACGTTCTGATCAGTATGTATAAGGAAATTTTGCTTAAAAATAACAATCAAAACTGAATTTTATACAGACGTGTTTTGTAAACATGCCATTCGTAGAGGTATTTGCGTAATTCTTAACTGAATGCAGCTTTCTATTGTGACCGAACAGCTGTTGGCTAGGTTACGCGGTACCATTGTGTTCTTATTTGCAATGGGCACTGCTTTGGGTAAAAGGCATAAACTAATCGCGGTAAAAGGATCGAAAATTGAAAGAAACGTTACGAAGGAAAAGAGATTACTTGCTTTACATTGTATTGTATATCAGTTTGATCAAACAAACAAATAAGTCTAGCGACAACTGAAGGTAGAGCTACTTCACGGATATTCCTATGAGAAAACAAACACCGGACTATAGTCTATTACTCAACGACTACCTTCTTTGTTTCAAAGTATCTACGTTTCACCACAGTCTTACATTACCTTCATTCTTTACTTACTTTATTTTATGCCTCAGTTTCGTTGGCAAGGACGACCTCTTGGCCAATGTCATGTACCTCTGTTTGCTTTTAATTTTATTCGTTCGTAGTACGTTTCAATAAAACTGTGCAAGATGTGCGTCGATACTTTTATAATCTGTTTCTTGTTTGTACCAAAAGTCATAAAAATAAACCTTGAGTTTATAGAAGTAGGTATCAAACTGCAATAAAATTACATTGTGGTCGGTAGGTGACTTCTCTTCACTTTTCATAGAACTTGTAAGGAACGTGTTTTTTTTTATATTTTCCAAAATCTCACGATTTGATTTGGTAAGTTACTTTGGGAAAAGTGTTCTTAATTTACATAAAGTAAATAAATGAAAACATACATTCGGTCTGGCTTCAAAAAAAATATTTTTCAACTTAGCAGTACCTAAGTGATTCCTGGCTTAGATAATGTTGATTCACGCGCTGTTTTATATAACGGTATCAAACGATTTCACGTAGGTACCCGAACGAATTAATCAATAACAAAGTTGATTAACGTCAAAAGTACCAAGGCACTCTTTTATCTAAAGGTAAACAATAGGCGGTATCGTATCGAGGTCATAAATCTAGAGCGCAGTTTTAGGACCGCTGCTCGTAAAAAGCGAAGAATAAACCGTAACTTGTTTTCCGAGACATGTCAGCGGGTACTTTGTTATGACGGCTTTCTGTTCTGCCGAGTTTATGTGTGCAACTGCTGGCATCCTAATATCTGATACGACACCGGGATTATTGCAGCCATAAATGTACCAAAAATATGCATTGCTATTGCCGTATGCAGCTGGCGGTAGGCAATCTTGAATGAAAGCATACGATACAACAGCTTACCCTGAAATTCAGTTCAATCGGCTTACAACTTTGCCTGGAATTGGAAGGAAGGGAGTGTAATCCCCCTGTCCTGGATATTGCACCCTGAAACGAAACGCAAATAACAATGTATGCGGTTTGTTGATGTGTATAGTTGCATCTACCTAAAGGAATTTATACGATTGATGTCTTCAAACGTGGTAACATATAAAAAGGTTTCTGGCATGCAGATTTAGAAAGCTATTAAACGATAACCTCTTCGCACAAGTGACTCGAAATACGCATTAAGTTTTATGTAAATTAAATATCAACACAGTCATAAATACATTAATTACATACTTCGAGTATATTCACTCGCATGGTAGCTTAAGTTTACCTCATTACTGTGAATAAGATAAAATTTAAATATTTAATTACAAACATGTTTTTACACAAGTACTAAATCATTTTTTTTATAATAACAATGTTGTGATTATGCTAATGAGTTATATTTAAGTGAACCCACCCAACGCGAATGAATTATAAATAATGCTTAAAAATGCCATAACAAGTCATACAAACTACTAAAATCGAATACAGGCAGCTTAGATATACAGGGTGGAATTTTGTAATGCCACCTGGAGGGAAAGTACTCTTAATACTGTAGATAGAAAATTTTACTCAAAGAAAACATTCCCTTAATTTTGAAAAGAAAGAAAACTGCATTTAAAGATTTTCGAAAATTTGCTTGCCACACCCGGGAATCGAACCGACTAAGATCTGTAAAAATTACACCCTGTATCTTTATTGCATAGATCGTTAGGGTCAATTATAAGGATGAAATCTCTCTAACAAACTTAATAAATTAAATGAAAGCAAAACCATGAAATCTTAAATTATAAATTGAAAGGGTCAAGTTAAGCACTTTAACTTAAAGATCCATCAGTAGTAATTAATATTTATCATTGACGTCATTTATCCATTAAAATGACGAATTAATATTTAGATAGGACGATTGAAATTTGCACGTGTTAATGCAGACTCTTTTTTTAAATAATAAATAAATAAATAAAACTTAAATATGGAATGTTACATTTGAAAATAGATTGTCATATTTTGCTATTCACATTTGATTTATAAAGGAATATCTCTTAAGAAATGAGTTAAATGGTTTCCCCGAGGCAGAGCGAAACCAAATAATTCTACAGCAAGATGGTGCTTCAGCCCATAACAGCAGAATCACTACTGCCTACATTAATAACCACTTTAATACCTGGATGGATTGGTACCAACGGCACAATCAGATGGCCTGCGAGATCACCAGATCTCACCCCTTTAGATTTTTTTTGTGGGGATTTGTAAAAAATCTAATTTACATGAAATCTTATGCGAATGTAAACGAGTTGAGAGTTGAAGTATGAAGGATACGATTTATAATATTCACCACAACACGTTAGAAATGAATTCGTTGTGTATCCAAGAAAATGGAGCCCATTAGAGCAACTAATTAGTTAGTTGACTTTTTATTGTAAATAATTAAAATAATTTAAGATTTCATTGTTTTCCTTTCATTTAATTTATAAGGTTTGTTAGAGAGATTTCATCCTTATTATTGACCCTAACGATCTATGCAATAAAAGTACAGGGTGTAATTTTTACAGATTTTAGTCGGTTCGATTCCCGGGTGTGGCAAACGAATTTTCGAAAATCTTTGAATGCAGTTTTCTTTCTTTTCAAAAATAATGGAATGTTTTCTTATAGTACAATTTTCTATCTACAGTATTAAGAGTACTTTCCCTCCAGGTGGCATTACAAAATTCCACCCTGTATAAAGTTTATGCTATAGATTCAATATACCATAGCAAAATACAGCTCGCAAGACAATAGCATGGCACGTGGCGTGCTGGCGACGACCTTGCCAACGGTCGCCTATAGAAAAGCACATCGCGTACGAGAGCCACAATGTAAAGTAAACATAACAGCGGACAATGTTGTAATAACGAGCGAGCGTGCAAAAGGAACGCGTTGTCATCGCGTTTTATGACTTTCTTTACTACTTTACATACAAGCTGAATATTTATAAGTTAAAAAAAATTGTGAATTGTGGAACGATATTACTTATGTACGTAATAGTACGGCGTATGGCTACCTTGAAATATGTAATGAATATTTCCACCATACTTAATATTTGTCAGATTGCATAGTTTAATTCTAGTGTACATCTGTTCTCTTCGGTGAACATTATTAATTATCTCAGGAATATTATGGAAAATCTTTCCATAAAAAACCTTTCAATAAAAATATTAATCAATATAGAACTTATTTATATGTGCGTTAGGCATCACATGCTCAGGATTTAACTACTAAGTTAAAACTAACAATTTCTAGAAATCTTAAAGCTTCAAAATGTTAATTTCAGTAACACACAGCAATAAACTAAAGATTTACACTGAAAAGCAAATTCTAAGCGTACGCTTATAAAATAAACAATATCTGAGCAGTTAAAAACTTAAACGCTCGTAAACGATAAACTGTCAACGCCCTAATAGTGGTTTAGTATCAAGCCAGGCAGGGTTTCTTAGCTGTGACGTCTGGTCTGGAGGCGGGGTAGAAAGCCGGCTTCCGTTCGGAAGTTTCACGAGGCTTTCACTAGCTAGCCACCCGACCAGATATAATGCGCTGTCGTCAGCCGCAACGTGCCGCGCGCCGGATGAATTTGTATGCTCGGCTTGATTAGATCGGCTTATAGAAAACCTCAGAAAGTTTCAAAGTGTTCGCTAAGCTACTCTACCTACCCAAGCTAGATGGAAACTTCTCTTGATCCCTTGAGTTATGATTATGACGGAGTTTAGTGGAAACATTTCGCCGATCAATATTGACTCAGGTTTACCGAAGTTGTTGAATTGCTAATATTTCCCCAAATAACTTCGATTGTCTTAAACAAACGTTGTAAATTTACAATGGTGTTTTTGACCTTTACGAAACGTTTTTGTTCATGTTCTGGTGCCGTTGACACTGAAATTCATATTGTTATTTTATTGAAACTGCGGACACTGGAGTATTCTAATTTAAAACGACTTATCCTCTGGATGCTCAGGTCCCAGGTCGATGCACCGGGTACGATCGTGCTATCATCGTAAACGCGCTATATGAATGTGGGTGCCGCTGGACAAAAAAAGTGATATTATTATAAACGGTGATTCGTATTTGTATCGCTAGGTGTTAAATTGCGTGTCTTCCTGCGATTAATGGAAAAGGTCCGATGATTAATGATCGGGCCAGATTGTTTATCGCTGTATATTCGCACAAATGAAATGAGGCCAAAAGTCCCAATCCATTATTCAGGTTCCAAAAAGTTCTTAAGGATATTTTATTTTTTAAGTATGACGTGCTTAGCTTATCAATTTGTATTAAAGCATTCAACGCAATTTGTAACGATCATCATTAGGTGGGATTACCAAAATGCGACATGAAGCAATATAATTATGATTAATATTCGTATTGTAATTAATCTAAATGTAGATTGTTTGCAACAGTCTGTAGTTAGCTCAATTGTTTTAATTGTAAATACTTAAACTAACTTACTAAATAAATTGTCTTTATCAATAAACATTCATATTCTTATTGTGAAAAAAAAACCATAACGCTGCAAAAGTTACCTGGAGGTTCTATTTTGTATGGAGCAATATCGTTGAATGGATCAGAGAAGCTATTAAATATGTATCAAGATTGAGAGGTAATCTTTACAAACTTACCTGCTCACATGATTTGCAAATGCATTGTGGACGATTATTGCATCGGACGGTCGTTTATTAACTATTCGTTTAGTCATCTAATGAAGTATTCAAGATGAGGGTCTAAAGCATGAAGAGGATTATCATTCTTGATAGGTGCCTGACTGCCTACATTATATGAAAGTGGATTTCATGGACTAAAAAAGGTAAGCCCTTCTGCAATTGCGAGAAAAATGACATGATAATTTGATATATCAATTCGTTACGACTTTAATTAATTCAATTTACAGTGGCATTCATAGATCGGTGAACCCCCTTACGAGTTCCAAGTATCGTAGTTAAAAATAATATCAAGCTTGGAGTTCGGTCCGATTTCAGTTACAAAGTTACAAATAATATCCTTCATTTTATACGGATGTTCAGAGAATGACTTTGCCGATTCGCCATTAATATTCTGTCGCCGCCAACGTAATTTGTAAAATGTAACACTTTAATTGTAATTTATTACTTGTTGTTACAGTTATAGCTACAGGCGTACATATTTGTATTTGGCGTGTATATTTCTTACTGCTTATCCGCTGACAAAAGGGTGAAATACCACGAACACACAAATTTCTTCCTCACTAGCTTCTTACCGCGGTTTGAACGTTTGTCTTTAGTCTTACAGAATAGGCGCATAGTCAATTCACTAAATACTAATAGGAAGTAAAGTGTCAATTGATTCTCTTCACTTAATTTTTTTGTCCTGCTGAAGGAGTAAAAAGATTTCGGCCCACGTAGTGCTTGTTTAAAACGTAGCACACAAAGATCACCTAAGAAAAGACTAGTACGAGAGAAAGTAGAATCGGAACAGTACCTAGTCCGGAGATAACAGATTTCCCTACACAAATTTTACCTCATTATATTATTTATGACATGACACATCGGGATAGAGAGAGGATTGAGGTGTTTGAAACGTGGTACTGGAGGAGGATGGAAAGGCTTAACTGGACTTAGAAGGTTACTAGTGAGGAGGTTCTGAATGGAGTTAAGGGGAAAAGGTTTTTGATGAACATCATTCAAAACAGAATAGGAAGATGTTCAATCAACATCTTATACGAAATCAAATAATATCCCAAATTACCCTGAGTGCCCTCAGCTTACGTACTATATTAACAAAAATCCATCTTATACGACATGACAGCTTCATAAGAAACATCATAGAAGGAAAAATAGAAGGAAGACGTCCTCGTCTTTCTTCTACTTTTCCTTCCATGATGTTTTTTTTGGGGAAGACCAAGAATTAACGATATGAGTCAGATCAAGAAGAAAGCAGCTGTCATGTCGTATAAAGAAGTAAAAGAGAAAATGAAGGAAATTTCATCATTGCAATGAGCTAGGCTCTTTAATTGATAAAAAATATATTTATAATGTCAGAGCTTCAGGCCTTGGTACTCAGGGACAACAGGGTCGAACAATGTTATGTTTGTTATTTGCAAGTCCACACCTACCAGACTATAGACCGATTAAAATCTATGCATAGAACAATCATTGTCTCGAGATTTATATTAGCATATATTAGCTTGTCTAGATCGCTAGTTATTAGAACGCAGGGTGCGGCAATATTTGGTTCAAACGTAGGTGCAGCTTTTCTGGTTTTTGTCTAGAAATTCTAAATCATCTACCTAGCTAATCTATAGATTAAACAATATTCTGAATTTATAATGAGTAATGTGAGATCTCTGGAATAACTGGTCCGATTTTGATTCTATTTCATACAAATTAGACACATTGTTTCTGAGTTTCAATAAATAAATAATGCTGGACAATTCACACAGCACTATCTAGCCCCAAGATAAGCAGAGCTTGTGTTATGGGTACTAGATAACTGAAAACTCAAGTGAAGCGCGGTCAAATGCTTGTTTTCTTAAAAATATACCTATCCATTTCAATAACTGTAGTGCAAAGTACGTCATCTTCGTTCGATGGCTCTTAAACCATGACTTAATTCTAACTGATTTCTTAATTTTGCCACGCCCTGTAAAACGTGACCATATTTCGTGCAAAGGTGAGTTCAACTTTGAAAATATCCAATAATATTTCCAGTTAATGTGATGTGCAATGTTACCAAGCTCTAATATAATTATTGGATGAAATCATGCAGTGTACGTAACGAACATTCAATAACGGCATTGCGATCATGGTGATTACCAGGCCATTAAATCAGTTTGCAAATTGATAGTTGTTCAAACATTTGTGGTTTGTATGCCTACTGCTTAATTTCCTTAATCGTTGCTAGCTGTATTGATAATTCTAATATAGATTTCGCGTTATGTTGTTTTAACATTCGCTGGAATGGCAAATTTGTATGTGTGGCCTTTTAGTCACACTGTACTAAATCTTGCTATTGGCATATATCATTGGTATGGTATAAATGCTGCTTTATCTGCTATAGAATATAACACTAAAGCTAAAGGGCCGGCTGTATGATTTCATAATTTTCTCCGCGCTGCGTCAGTTTCTACTGCATGAGTCTCAGTCGATACAGCTGTAGGAGCTGTCGAGAGAAAGCTGAATGGTGCGCTTGCGTTTCCCGATGTTCTTGCACCCGAGCTGCAGTTAATAAACTCCAGCGAGCGTTTTCTTCGTAAAAATGTGCTAGTAATTTGTTTTATATTACGTTCAGAGTAAATGCTGTATCAACTTTCTTCGGATAATAATCCCCATTATGGTGAAGTATAATTACTAATAATAATAATGCTGGACAATCCACATAGCATCATCTAGCCCCAAGCTAAGCAGAGCTTGTGTTAGGGGTATAGATTACAATACATTACATAGAAAGATATATAATTTCTAGATTATTTAGGTACTTTATTAGTGAAAGTTGTGAATAAAACGTTTTTAATATCATTTTATTTATTTTGATAAGTGGTTTTGGCTTTATCGCCGCTTGCATTTTGAGCCGGCAATCGATAGCCTTGGTTTCATGCAGTCGTACCGGTCGTCTTATTCATCGTTACCAGATCGGCGAGAAAGTTGCTCGGCTGCTCTCACAACTCGATTGATGCAGTCTCCAAGTCTGATCATGCTCACACTGCAAGATATCTCCAATTTACTTTTCAACTTCCTCATTTATAATCTTATCTTACCTGAGCTTAACTATTTCATATTCTGTATAACAATCACGCTTTCCGCTTACGAAGATCAGAAACTTACCTCATACGACTTCCGTAGGATATACGTTTTGATACAATAGCCAATTGCACCCACGTTGTATCGGAAATTATTCGGACACCTTGGCGACAATGTAGCACAAAGAGCAATAAACAAACTCCCTTATTAGGATTCGCCGCTGACATAACTGTCGCTAGCTACTTTATATTCCGTGTTGCTGCAAGGAAGCATATCTTTCAAAGCCTCGTACATAAAGAGCCCTTATCTATCGCTTGTAAGTGAAAAGGAAATGTAATCATCAAATATAGTCTGACGCGGGCCGAGATAAGGGTAAAAGCTTTACGAAACAGTTTCAAGCACAGAAATCTGAATAACAAGGCACTAGAAATCGTAAGCGCGCGTGACCTTGTCGCCGCTCAGGTGACTCTCACGCCACCAGTGCGTTCGTTGCTGTTCAGTTGCTCTCGAAACGTGCGTGTGTAAAAATGGTGTGTTGCAGCATTTCCCATTGCGGAAATTCTTCCACAAGTTGTAATTATATTAATAAAGGAATAACTTTTCATCGGTAAGTATTGTTTTTTCTAAATAATGCAGTTTTTCCTTAAAATTATAGAATCTTTAAAAGTAATACGAACGTCACAGTCGACCGTTCTTATTATCACGTTTAACTATACATTGCCTCTTATTTTTGTCAACATCGGGCAGGTACCTCATTACAAAAAGCAATGTACTGCACAGTGAACGATAACGTTGCGCGCTCGATTTCCTATCGTGGTACGGCCGCAGAACTCGGTCGCGAGCTAGTGTTGTGACACGGTAATATTATCCTTAATATTACCTTGGTTGTGATTTGTAAAACAACTTTGCATAATTTAACATAGTATTTTAGGAATACGATGTTATATTAAAATTGTTTATTTATGATTTATTATCATAATAACTAACTATCTATAAAGCTCGATTACCACTGACTGACTGACTGACATAATTGTTATTACATAATTGTTCTCCTTGATGGTGGAGGGGGAGGTATGTTTTTTTTGCAGAATCATGTAGGGGGTGTCCGAGGAACCTAGGAAAAATTCCGACTTTTTGAGATTTGCCCCCCGGAACCACCGCCCCCCAGGGGGGCGCCAAGCAGAGTCACACTGATGAAAAATTTTTAGGGGGTTGTATAGAGGGGGTCATATGATTTCGATTCCAAAAAAAATTTTACCCCCCCGTTCCTCCCAAGACCCCCCTTTTTGAGAGTGCTACCGGATGCCTTACATTGCAAACGCTGGCTGAACCCTACGAGATAGATCAGAATAATGTACTACAGTATTTTACAACTTAAAAAGGTCTACAAAAAAAGTCTACAATAGTATATGTCTATCTATTAGGGATAACCAACAATAACCATTTTTTATCCTTTACTTTTTACGAGAAATAATGGCTTATTTACGAGGCGAATTTAAGCAGTACAGCATTAATCCTTATCCAATTAAGTAACTTAGATACATTGTGCATTTAATATAGATTAATATTGCCCTTTACAGCATATAATTTGAATGAATATTTTCGAAGATATTACAGATTTAAAATGACAGGGACATAGCGATTGCGGTATCGGCCGGAGTACCAATTCTGCAGTAGGTATATTTAGTATAAGCATTGCACCCGTGCGAAGCCGGGGCGGGTCGCTAGTTAATAATAAATGAATATTGAAGTACAAACTATATTTTTATTTTATTAGTACAATGCCCTAGTCATAGAATAACAGTACGATAGGTACGTGACCTGATATTTCGTGCCCAGCACTAGGGTAGATTACATTAAAATGACGTCATAACGACAACAAATACAAACTTGTCACTAATGTGTGAGTAAGCGAACGTATGCAACTACGCATAAGGTTTAATTTGGTTTGCACTGCATTTTTGGATGGGCGTAGCCGTAATTCCGTAGTTATTGTCTGTGTATGTAGTGGTAAGGTAGTAGAGGGGGCGAGCCGGCGACACGCATTCCCGATAGATCGGATGGTACTCAGCATTTCTAGTGCCTTGTTATTAAGATTTCTGTGGTTTCAAGCCTACGTCGTCGTAATGCGCCCGCCACACTATGCTCCTCGTCATGCTCCTCGCGCTGCCGCATCGCTGCCGCGATGTTGCCCTGTCTGTCCACACACTGCTCTACTCGCGCAATTAATCGCTACGCGCCGCACTTGTCTATTCGTCGTTGCTACACAATGGACGTTGAAACTGTGGTGGCAGCGAGTGCGTGTATTTGTAGTATAGCTAATTATATCAATAAATAAATAATGCTGGACAATTCACACAGCATTATCTAGCCCCAAGCTAAGCAGAGCTTGTGTTATGGGTACTAGATAACTGATATACATAATACAATACACTACATATATAGATATTTTTTTATTATACATAGAAAACATCCAGAACGCCCTGGACAAATGTCTGCAGATCGTACAAACATTTGTCCCGAGGCGGGAATCGAACCCGCAACCTCCTGCGTCGCAGGCAGACCTTCGCCCAATCATTGGCTCTAGAACTACGTTTGCACAAAAACATAGCTCTTTTCTAGCCCCATACATCTACAACAAAATAAATAAAACCGTCTCTATAAGGAACCTTTCGTATAACGACTGTAAAGCAAAGCTCAACGATTACCTAAAATCCCTAACCTATGACCAGACTGAGGAGTTATTTCGCAGAACATCCTGAAAATCCAATTGATCCCTATACAATAATAATAATCTCTACCTAGTAACCTAAGTGTCACCTTTCTTTCATTTTTAGGCTAAATAGTCTTATATAATAGTCTTATTTATGTATAAACTAAATTAGATAGGTATGTTTTTGTTTTCTTTCTTATGTGTTTAATCTTACTAGATTTAACTTAGCATATTTTGTTACTTGCAATATACACCATTGTGAGAAAAAAAACCATTAGTTAGCCAGAGCGGGAGCCCTCGCTTCTTAATACAAGTTTCGACTTAGCAAGAGCGAGGAACTCACTAGCGATGCCTTAGAATGGGTCTTTTTCACACATCAAGTATCTGCACACTAAACCTGTAAGTACATTTATTTAGAAATGTTGTGATACTTAAGACGAAATAAACATTGTTATGCTACAAAGCAATATACATCGTCGACGTCGTCGGCGTCCTCGCCAACGGAGATGGTGGATGACATCTATTCATCGCAATAGAACGATGGAAGTACCTAATATATTAATATAAACCGAAAACAAAGACGTGCGTCTCGCGTGAGCGCTCGGCACGACCTGCGGCCGCGCGAGTATGTGGACAGTCACTCGCGCTCGTATTGCCGGTCCTTTGACTCGCGGTCCAAAAACCGACAAAATAGGGAGCGATGGGCAGGACGAGGAGCATGACGAGTGGCATGACGAGTAACGTTGCCACACTACGTCTCTGCCTACTTTCCTCGCTACTTCCCACGCCACTCGTCGAGTGTGTGGCAGGCCCATAAGATACGACATGCATGATAAAAGATGCGAGGTCACAGTTATCGTCTTCCTTATTTGATTTGAGATCGGCTTTCTTGTTTTACCCAGAAATAAAAGCCTAATGAGCACTTTATCATTTTATAGGTGTGGTGTAAAACAAAACAATGTTATATAAATAAATAAGAGACAGTCCTTATCACGGAAACCCCGAAAGTAGGGTATGACCGTACGTATAATTATTGCCTTGAGGAATGACCTTATTTTTATGCAGTAAGCATACTCGTAGCAAGCAACAACTCTGTTACAAGAGGGTTTTCAAATTGCGTCCGGAAGGGATCGCCTGGGAAATAAATAGGTAAAGATAGGAAAGGGCCCCATTGACTTTATGTGAAGTAGTTTTGTTGAAACGAATTCTCTGAATACATTCTGCTTCGTTGTGATTATTATACAAATCCGTACCCGTTCTTTGTTCTAAGAGGAAATAGAATGTGAAGTCATAAAAAGCTTTAGGTACTGCAAATAGAACTAATTCGGCTCCTGTGGTTGATTGAAAACGCCTGACTCCACTGAGAGCGCGTGGGGGTTTTAAGGATCGGAATAGATTCATGTGATTCCATTTATAGAAGTGCTAAATTAATCAACGCTGTGGTCTAGCGAACGCCTCTATCCTTGGGATAAAAACTGAGATAATCTGAACATTTTGTTGAAAGCCGATATAATTCGCTCTAATTCTGCAGCTTCAGAACAAAATTGTAAGTTTATTTTCCGCTTTCTGCAATTTGCGAGTGCCGAGAAATTTCCTTGTTACTTGGTCTCTAGTAACTTTAGTGTTTCGAAGCATGTTAGTATATGAAGAGCTATAACCAGTTATTACGCTTCCTCACAAATGCCTAGCGTTAGTAGCATCATATTCTTACGGTAGGACGACATAGTTATAAAAAGCCTTTGTGCCGTACCTTTCATTCCTTAGTGTTAACGGGAAAGACCATACCGTCTGAGATACATTAACCGTGCCACGCGGACGCCTCGCGGAATTACTGTCGGGCACGTGGTAGATTCCAATGAAAGCTGGGATTAGACTCTAGAAAGGCGGAATACTAATTTGCCTTGCCTTGTCAGAGGTGATGTGGCCAATTGTTTTATATCAGCTGATTAGTCAACCCCGTCTGCAAAATGGGAGCGATACCAATCTGTCGGCATTAAATCGTTAAAATATCCTGGTGTCATAACAAAATTAAATAAAAGTTCTGCGCGCAGGTTGAAAATGAAGATTCCTATTAGCCCACTTAATACTCTTCGTCTACATCATTCACTCAGAAACTTAGCTTTTTTATCGTTGTCGCATAATTATAATGCACTATGAAATTGCTTTATAACGATTTATGCGAGCTACTTTCTAAAATTATGACAGTTCAGAATGAGGTGTTTAATTGAATTGCCTTAGGCGTTGCGTGTTCAGAAACGGCGCTTGTCTCTAATTCTAATAATAATATAGCTGTTGGTTTAGTAACTTTAATTCTGTATTTGAGCAGCGGTATGTTGATTTAGGATGAAATATTATCTTCAAATAGGCAGCAAGCAGCATCTTGTTTGCTTACTCTAATAACGTTATAACTAATAGACCTCAAAATGGTTGCCAGTAGACCTCGTTAGCATGTTAATAATGCACCATCCATAAGTAGGTAGTAATTGCCCTCCGGTAAGGCACGCAACGCACCTAAGTTCATATAAGTTGAAGTTAAATCTGAGCCATTTAGAAGGCCCTTTTAAACTATGCATAACCAATAACCATAAACACACTCAATACCTACTAGTTGCGAGAAAGTCCACTGATGCGTGCGGAAGGTCGTATCGTTTACCCCGTAACTTGATATCGAATGTCTTATGTAACAGTTCAATGCCTAGGGTTAGATTCCGGAACTTTGAACCCTATCTCTACGGTTCTTGGAGCCAGTTTTGTTCAGCCATTGGTTCAGTGATTTCACCCGCAGTTCGAATCTAATGGTAAGCTCGCTATATCTGTTTTATATTTCAACATACGCTAGTTTGCATAACATTAGGTAGAAAATATCACATTTCAAACGTATTTTCAGACACTTTTAACAGTCTTTTCGCATTCGAGTCCTAAATTCTTGACTTTATAGTCGGAGTCTCAATTTTATGGCTAGAATGACAAATTGGTGAAACAGTAAGATGGTTCTATTTCCAAGCATGTATTTCTAATCTTGACGGGTGGGTGTATTGCCTATTGTTCGAAGATCAACTCTATTTAGATCAAACTTAACTAGCGGTGTTTTTTCTATATTTTACTGTCGTATTCGCTTGCTGTGCCTTTCTTGTTCCACAAACCTGCAAACAGAAATGACATTTATTTCCTTGTTTTAAAAACCAAATTTTTTTAGGACCTAGAAAAAAACTTTATTTTATAAGTCTACTTTTCGTAAACGGGCGAACTCGCTGTCAGCCATATTTATCTGTGCTGTGACGTCATACGGGTAGAAAACCACAGACATAATACTAGCTGCACCTAGAAAACAAACAATGACATTAGCAAACGTCCATCATTGTAAAAATATAGACTGATTACATAGCGAATTTCACTCGTATAAGATCCGACATGAAATTTGCTAAGAGGCCTATAACGTTACAACATGGCCGACAGCGTTTTCAGAGTTAAAAATAAGACATTAAAAAATAATTTTTAAATTGAAAATATGTACTTAGTCGTCTTACAGTTTTAATGTCAGAAATCTATAAATATTGGTTTATTGAGTAAATACTTCCAACAGAAAATATTTATTTATTGCGCCAAATTTGATATGAGTCACGTAGCCTATTGTATTACAGGGGTGAGACATTGTAAGTAATACAAAGAAAGAATAAACCGGTAGCGATCCTGTACCAATTGCATATGCTTCTGAAGCTTGATTTATAGCTTGTTACCGAAGCTGGAACTAAATGTTATGAACGCTCGCGAGCGAAATAATGGATACCCTCGCTTCCACGTGCGCAGATTTATGACGCAAATGTACAAAATACCATCTTCGTTTCACCTTACACTTAACAAAGTGCTCTTTGACTCTGACAATGCTCGACTTTCGCATATTTGTTCCGTCTACTATTCCTTCTCATCTCTACTCTCTAGCACATACACTAATAAAATGAAATCGCAATAAAATGGCACTGAAGGCTGTAAAAAGCTTCATTTAAAAAACCAGTATAATGTCATACGAGTAAGTTACATTTATAAATGTCATCAATATTCTCTTGTGCTTTAATTTTAAGTTCAATTTCTTGAGAGTTTATTTATATAAATTATATCTAAGGAGACACACTACAAACTGCTAAATGGCTTTATATAAAGTTATTTTTTTCACCACCCACGGCTTTAATTTCCGCAAATAAACATAAATTATTTAGTTATTACCAATTGAGACGGACGTTTAACGATATTTATAGCAATCAATTTTCTTAAAACGATCTGATCTGATTGAAATATATTTAAATGTTTGCCAATTTTGAATTAGCAAATTAATAGTTCTCAACTTGCTCAATTATGTATTCCATTCCCATCCAAATTAAAATTGTTTCAAATAAAAATGTATTCTCAACAAGGATTAATTTTATCAACTCGATGTAGAGTCTCTTCAGGTCTGAAATTCAAAATGCAACTTTGATTCCAGGCTTCTCGATTTTGTGATGATAAAGGTGCTGTTTGTTATAGAAAATTAACCCTACACTACACGCGATTCATTCAAGTTGCTTGCTAAATCTGATTCAACCCGCATTCCGATCGGTACCGCACGAAATCAATCATCCACATACGCGGTACAAGATACGGCGCGGTCGCGTGACTCGGCACTATATCACCTCACGAGCCAAGAACCTCCTGGAAATCACCGGGGATATCTCCGCTGAAGGATGTCGACACTGAAACTAGCAGGTTTTAATACATATATACTTTATGACGCTTTCAAAGGTCGTTATTTCTCTTTACAATTTCTTTGTACTGTCAATGGGTTTGCGATACATGTCAAACGCTAAAAGCATGTTCGTCTACAACAGTTTCTTTCTATATTGTTATGAGGTTCGCACTGATATCATACGGGAATGATGAAAGTACGATTGAGTTATCTCGCGTCTTCTCATGGCGACGGCCTGCGTGTGCCAGCCCATTGTTTGTTTATATCAAATCAAAAGAATCTAACAGAAACAATAGTAGGTACTAATAGAATGGATCCATTACGACGGTAAATGTGTCAGACATACATCATTCATGATTTTATAGAAACCTTTGTTTCATAATGAAACGAAAAATTTAAATATGTTTTTGAATTGAGAACTGACTGGAATACCTGATGGTGCAGTTTTGATGCCTCCTTAATGCTGTGAAGTGAATTCAACGCGATCAATCATAAAAGGTTGTACTTGTAACTTTTCAACCATCTCCGTCTCATCATAAGTTAAATAAAGAAATAAGCAACAGACCCCTCATAAATCAGATTTGTTATCCTGACATCAAAATTCGACAGGTAATCCTTTGAATGCATCAGTGCGTGCATGTTGATAGTGCTCGTACGGGCTGCCATCGCCCCTGCCTTGCCGATGAGTTTTTTCTCTCTGCCACATTCGAGGTATGGCAGCGTTTAAAATTCCACGTCGTCGACGCCCATTTTTGGGAAGTCGACATATTTCTTATGCTAGACACTTTACCGTGGATGTATTCATGAGCATTAACAGTTCGTGTCGCAATATCCCATATACCTCAATACGCAATGCGTGACCGCGCCGGACGTACATAATGAACGCTTTGGGTTAATAACCGCTGGTACCTTCGCCCAGGATACTCCTAACAAAATAATGTCATTATTACAGTTTTACATTATTGTAATTTTACCACTCCCAAATTGTGGCAAACGGAACGTTTTGTGGCGAATCAATATTGTTAGCCGCAGCTAAGAGGCCATATCCGCATAATATGATTGGTGCTCTTAGCTCGTACATCACGTTTATAGGAAGGCGTGACGCGAAAATGTAGTAAAGCGACGCCCATGGATACGACTGCGTCGTTATCTCCTCAGCCAGCGCATTGTGTGGCTTGCCCGGCAGCAGCAATTGCGGCTCGATTCCCCAGCATTTCCCGCAATAACTCGCGCTATTTTCAATTGCCAGTACGTGTTCGCAACGCGTGCCGCCAACCACAGCGATTGACTTTCGCTGCCCACAATTTCGATCAAACCCTGTGTTCATCGCTAATCTTTTAAACTTTGCGGCTGTTGTAACCGTAGCCAAAATTAAGTAGTTTGAATAGCAAAGCTAATAAAAACAGTACAATATATTCATGCATTGAAAACATCAAAAATAATTTTGAATATTGGTTCAACTCAGCCGCCCCGGAGTCCGTTGAGATTGATTGCTAATGACCATTGTTACGCTGTTACGCAATACCCCAGGCATGCTGTCCAAGCTGACAGCGCATAGGACGGCTAACATCGGTACCATATTCATGCTTTCGGATTGGCTGAACTGCTTATTTGCAAATAACAATGAATGGATGTGTATAGCCGCAGGGACTCTATTTACGAATGATACCGGACACACACACGACGCTTTGATCGAGGGCGTGTATTGATTCAACTCCTCAGGCTAGGTAATTGTAAATGACAACCGTCTCATAATCCCAACGTCCCATATTTTCCTTCGATCGCCTTATAATCTGGCGTAGGATGAAGCGAAAGACGTATTTGCTGTGGGGCTCTGATTGCCGTCTGCCGACCTGATTGATTGCTAATGGATATTGTTACGTGATCTTCTTTATGGGAGAGATAATATCTCCTTGTGCTCTCTCTAATATCCTGATTGATTCCATGTACTCGTACATTTTCACTCGGAGTTTCGCGGCGATACGGTCAGCAAAAACATCACGAACCTCTAGGAATTATATTTTGTAGCTGAGTTAAGTTATTGCTAATGAAAAGTCGAATGGTTATTGTTATTGTAACGCCCCTAGCAATTCGATTCAATAGAATAATCTGTTTCTTAGCGTCTTCGGCGTTACTCTAATTGATTTACAGTTAGTTAGTTGATGATGTGGCTGCGCAAGTGTTGCATGCTGTTTCAACCGCGATTCAACTTGTAATATTGGCGTAATTGAATGAAGTTGCACTGCCCAGCGGCCCGACAGACCTCGATCTGAATCAGCACGCGGCGATGCAGTGAACGATAACGTTACATCTAGCAAAGTTGAACTAAGGGGCTGTAGAAACGAACTAGAAAACTATAGCATAGCATTAAAAATCTTTAAAGTCGGAAAGATCGTAGTCCTCACAACAACTGATTAGTGCTAAAGTACATGTGACAGAACCCACTGAAGCTTCCTTATTTAGTTGAACGAAACCCTACATGGATGTGAAGAGTTTAAAACTCAGAGCTGTGGCTCCTCCAACTGTTTTCTGTATTCCGTGGCGTTAGGCGCGCTTGCCGCCGGCCGGTGATTACGATCGCGTTGATGCAAAGCCCCCATTATAGCCTTTTACGTGGCGATTGTATCCTCTGTGACGTCGGTTATCGAAAACTTGTCGAGGTCAGTTCTCACAAAAAAGCCATTGAAACGTGCTAAAAGGGTTCATCGTTTTTAGACGATCGTTCAAACAGATATGGTTAACCATAACTACTCAATAGGATATCATTTAAATTCTGTAATGTTAAACAATGATAATCTGAAGGTGATCTTCGTGCGTAGCGGGTAAACAAAGGCGGCACACAGCAGGGTCAGGGCGGCGTCTGAGGGCGATGTGCTCTGCTGATTTATACTCGCTGGATACCGAAGCTCTTCCGTGATGTCCGCTCATGGTAACCGCAAGGAACTTAAACAGATACTTTTAAACCACGAAAACCCCGGCCTCTACAGCTACGGTCGAATATTCCCTTATAATATAACCCTCGCTAGACATTTGCTTCCTTCAAAGTTTAGCCTTAACGTACTGTAATTTTGGTGTTATTGACTCTAAATAAAATGTAGGTAATAGAACTGGCTGGAGGCACTGCCTCGACAACATGCGCCCACAAGAAACGTCCATTTCATTTTAAAACAGCTGCGGGTGAAATTGGAGCAAAGTTAAATGACTGATACGAGTCCGATCGAACGTGTTCTTCGACCACTACAGGGCGCTGCGGTTTCTACGTCGGTAACATAAGTAGCCCAGGACAGAATTAATTATCAGTGGTCCCGACTCAACAACGGTTTCTCGTGTAAAACGAGACAAGCACCGCGATGGGAAAAAGGTTAACAGTCCGTATTAAGCGGGCATTGTCAATGTGAAAATACTTGAGTTTTTACTTACAAACAACACGGAGAAATGCTACCCATGCCACAAACTGGGCAGTAAATGTAGCTATAAAACAGCTTCTCTAAATAGCCAAAATGATCTTGGCTTGAATGAGCTTAGTAATTTTGACAGACTGTGACAAATCTCCACAAACTTGAATGATTTACAAACAACGATCGCTAAACGCCAGTATTTACCCCGCGATGTGGCACGAAATAATCATTAGTTCGCTTCAGAAGAAAAGCCGCTCAGTGTTTTAGTTCCAGCCATCACCGCGAAGGGTGTTTTGTATCCATTTAGTCACTGCAAAGATGACTTGTAATCGCCATATCGCGTGATACGTGCGTGCATTCTTTCTTACCATAATATGAACATCGGCCGCCTTAATAAGATATTAAAATATATTTGTAACACCTGTGTTATAATTATATAAGTGCTTATTTATTTAGCTTATTTTAAATCTTGATTGCTATTTATGATATCTTTAATCCGATTTGCTTTTTCTTCGAATCTTACATGGTAAGCTTATGAAAATCGATTATGGTACGCTTCTTGTGTGAATTCTGTTGCGTGTTCTGCCCAGTTCAACTCTACCGATGAAATCGATGTCGCAGCATCATTTTCTAGGATTGTTTTATAGACCCTGAACCACCCGGTTTTACTTTAGACCTATGATTTTTATCAACAGAATAATTTATCTATGGCATTCCATAATGTTCAAGACCGGTGTAGGATATCATGGTAATTGGATACACTAGTGGCGTGCCTTAGGCCACATCGTCCCTGTCTCACTCTTGGATTTATATCTGCAACAAATCAGTCATCTCTTTTCGCTTCGTTTTAAACGTAACACACGTATAAAACGAAGCGATTTGTGCCTTGCGTGAAAGTTATGTGATTTAAAATTTACTTCTAAAATTCATATTGTTTTGGTGAGTAAAAAAAGTGTCTTCGCATAAAGCCACCTGAATAATACCGGGAGGAAGACTTAGAGCCTCCGTTGAATTTATAGCAGTAAATTATCAAGTTTGAGTCAACCAACACGACGTTATTGTTTATTCTTGAGCGTCTCTTACAATTCTTCCCGCTTCCTTGTACTACAGAGGGGAAATACTATTTACTTTATTTATTACATTACTACTTAAGAAAGTAATAAAAAGTATTAACTAACTAAGGGAAGAAACTCATAAATTGTTATACCCTACTGAATTACTTAGAAATATTTTGTACCGATCGATGTCAGGTTTACTAGGGTCGGATAAAATATATTTCAGGGATATTATGTGATTCGCTCTGAAGGTATGGTACAAATTACCTCATGGGATCATTGTCGTCTATGTCAATGTCGTATCGATAAACGAATCGGCAAACCATTACCCTTTGTGTGCCTTTGCCGGTAAAACTGTTCGTGATAAATGAGACGATGTCTAACACGAACGATAAATCAACGTCTTCTTCGGCTAAAAGCTTTCAAGGCAAACGTCTGTTTTCTCGGACATGTTTCTGAACATCTCTGTCCATTGATGTCTAATTTCTTTTGACAAATAGGTATCGGTGTAACTTTGCAAGCGCTGGACGCGAAACAAAGCATTTTCGAATTCAAAACTGTGATTTATTAGACATTGTTGTCTGTAACAACTTCTGCATCGTAAAATTGACAGTAATAGTATCATTTGCAGGCACTTAACTTTTGAATGCCATCGTTTTTGTACATAATAGTGTAAGACTGTAATTCTTGAGGCTCTATCATTTACATAAACAGCAGTTTCGTAGATAGCTGAAAGTTCTTTGAAAATACAGCTGCTTCCAGAGGAAATTCCGTATTATGTGTATTATCTTTATTGGTTAGGTTCGTGTTTCACATTCACGGTATACCACTAAACCGCTGAACTGTTTGTTCTCAGAACTGGCAGTTTAACGTCCGATTTTATTAGGTCAAGCGTTTAAATCATTCGTTGTGATTGCATAACAACATACTCAGTGCCGTGTTTCGTTCACGTGTTGTGCACACCGTTAGATACCGTGCCCACTACTTATTTTTTCGCACATAGGTACACTTGTTACTTGTTTGGGTTTAACCCCGTTGCATATGCCTATTGTTTTTTCGCGTTTCCGTAGGTAGTTAGTCGAGGTATTTGTTGTCTACACATGAACTTTAAGCTGTCGGGCTAGTAGGGCTTCGGTTCGGAATATCCTGTGCTTGGTTGTAACTTGACGCTTTGGTTCCCACGCGTCGGGTTGCTAATGCGATTTATGTACCTAACTTTACTTGGCTTTCCAACGGATTGGCTGCATCTCAGCTTTTACTTGTTTGTTATACTTTCCTTCGGCCACTGTGACGTCACTACTCTTGTTAGTGTTATCATTGCCATCAAGCCTTTTCAATGATAAAAACTGCGGATTGATTGGTTGTCTCCCTAGGCTTTTTAAGCCAAAATTCTATCAATTTAATTTTAAAGAGCCTCAAATTACATTATCTCCATCACTCATTCACGACCGATAGTCTACGTTTTTTTTTTTACAAAATTTAAAATAACTGGCAGTAATAGATATCCAGAAAAGTAGAAAATAGTCCACTTTGCTTGTGAGACTACGTGTTCTGTTCACATTTCACGACGAGACGCAAGCAAGCAATGCAAGCATGTCACTAGGTGAGGCCTCTCGCTCCGAGACTTCTACAGAAAGTGTGTTTTATTTAATACTCTACGTCGACGAGCCCACAGTTTTTGCGATTGAATATCGGTCATCGTGTCAGATCCATTGAAAGTTTTATCTGATCTTTGTGTTAGAGTGATTTGTGCTTTGCAACTGCGAGCTTTCAAACTTTTATAAACTTATCTTCAAGTTGCAAGTTCCGCACTGGCTCTTCTCGAAATACCTCTAGTAAGAAATTGCAAATGTTTTGTCCTTGACCTACTCCCATTTCGTGACAGCAGGCAGTTGGAAAATTGTTTAGCAACTTCTGCGTTCCAAGTTTGCACGAGACGGGCTAGTTTTGTCTTTTATACATATGTACAAGCAGTATTCGTCCTTAATAAACGACTGTGTTACAATTTTGTCCGCGCATAATTTATATAGCTACCAATATCTTATCACAGACCATTGTGACTGAGCCAACGTGACTTGGTTATGTTATGGCTTATGGGGAAAAAAATCAAAAAACCGGGGACGGGCAGCAGCGCCCCCTGCAGAACAATTGTGCCATCGAACTGCGATCCCCAACCCGCATGCCCGGCGTGCGGTGGGATTATGGACATGACCCCCCCATGAAATAAAAGCCAATCAGGCGCTTATCAGGGGGAGGCCTGCGTACAGCAGTGGACCAATATAGGCTGTAGAGGAGGTACACTTAGAAAAGGTCAAATTACACTGACACGGAACATACCATAACACTTGGCAGCCTATGAATAAATTGAGGTTGACAGGAATATACCGATTGAGTTTCCTTGTGCGTAATCACTAATCAAAAGATCACGCGGCGGAAACGGTCGGTACTAGAACGTGATTTGTCGAACGGGGTAAAGTATCCACGCTTTTCGCCTCGTGATCTGCGGTTTGTTTTAAATGTAGGTTCGCTTGTATTTTATCCGTGTTCATATAAATCTCTCGCAGAAACGTGAACGCTAAAGGCACTCGATAAAGTTTACGCGCGATTTCACCGTGAATCCTTTCAAGGCTTTACCAAAGCTATCACTGAATTTCTTATCTATCTCTTTCAGCTAAGACCATTTCTTAGCATCGTCATTATTTTCAGCTTATAGTGAGCGACATGACTTCTGCGAATTATCCTCCATCTCTAAGCTCTTTTCTGGGCATGTGTGTATGCATCCTTCTTTAAATTATTTTACAGCGGTTTAAAATTACTACTTCAACATGTCCTCGTCAATTTAGAAAGAGTTGTTCCCATGCCGTAATTCCACGTTAATTATATCGTAAGTCGCTATTAAACTGTCTACGTTCCATTAAAAGAAAACTGTATTACAAGTTGTAGCACCGCTTCGGTCTTCGGATAGCCATTTTGTCGTCAGTTTTTTTATTCTTTTGTAATTTCAAGCTCATCCTAACGTCCTATCCTTACTATTTGTTTTTATTCAAGTTTCCTCTCACTTTGCTCTGTGATAATGTTAGATGATATTATTATCATACTTGACAATGTCTACATGTCAGTTATGTATGTGGCAATTTAATGTAATTTATTCTTTTTGCTATCCAGTTGATGGCTCAGTCATACTGGTGTGGCAGCTGTCTGACCAGACTTCTAGACTGCATGATACCCTGTTATTAGGTTACCGCCTACCACCCGTTATATGGCAAGCAAATATTTATTTGCAATATAATGACGTCTTGAAATTGCAATAGCCACTTAATAAATCTCTCCCACCTATCTCGTTTTTGTGAATTTGTGAGTTAGTCGATGAACCAGTTGTTATTGCTATCTAAATAATGTGTTCCGATACGGAACGGACCCATTCGTGTCACAAACAGCTATTACTGCCACGCACCGGAAGTTACCCACTACGATTTATTTGTTCGTCATTGACCTTGCCGTTTTCAGCGATTGTATAATGCATATTATATAAAAATGTTGTAGTCTCTGCAAGTAAACAAGTTCTACATTTACGTTTTGATATTTAAAGCTGGTTTTAATATAACATTATTGATTCATCTAAGTGCCAGCTGGTTATTAAACCTTCACTTATTAAAATCATGTTTTATTCGAAGAGATGGTTAATAATTATCATTGCAAATATCCTCTTTTAAAATGTACTCATGATGCTTTTTTTGTTGCCCAAGGCGGATTGGGTGTGTTGTGAAATTGAAAAATATTATTTACAAAGACTGCTGCTTCATAAATTGCCTTGAGGTTTGCATTAATTGTGATGGTGTTACTTTATCCATGCTCTATATCACGTTTAAATTAATAGAATGGTCATTATTTCATAAATGCTTACCGAGAATATGTTCTGAAATTTCTTAAAACACTGTGCTATCTGGTCTTATAGTTGTTAGTTTGTTCTTGTAAGTTCGTAACTTACATTGTGCGGTTTCATTCTGAACAACCTTGTAATGCTGATCAGTTGTAATTAGTACAAATTGCAAATGTCGCATTACAGTCACGCAATTCGATCGTTTGCTCTTGAATCTATTGACTGTTCAACAACATACAATGTACAACACCAAGTAGGTTAGGTACCAAAGATTTAGGTACATCTTACTCTTTTGGCGTTGTTTAGTTTATTTTGTTGTCCAACTGTCGAATGATAATGACAATCGAATGTACCTATCGTTTTTAATAGAACTCCTTTAAGAGGGCGCATTGCGTGGCATTTTGTGAAAAGGATAGGCATTGCATTTCGCGTTCATAGGAGCGGGACGGAGCTATATTAAGGAACCAAAGAATTAGTCAACCTACGAATCCAAACAAAAATCTCTTCTATAGACCGCAGGGTTCCTGAGATCTCGACAAACTTAGGTTCAAAACATTGCACTTTCATGATGTATTTTATCATAATTTTTTTCGCAATAGTGTTTTTTCAATTAAGGAACCGAAGAGAATATCTTGAATTTTATGTAATTCTAGTTTTTTTTACCACGGGGATCCCGTGAGTACTGAGATCTAGGCCTACTTTGACAAGCAAACCCGCTAGGTTCGCCCCCTAAGCCACCACCCCACAACCCCGATTTCGAAGCGCGTCTTGGGTCGCGCGATTTATTGCGTTTTTGTAGCGCGATTCCGTTGCGTTTTTGTAAGCGCAATTCCTTCCTAGACGTCGCGCGCCAAATGCAAAATCGCAACAGTGTGTAAGATCGTATACGTCTTAGTACAAAATGTACTGCAAACAAATCGCGCGACACAAGACGCGCTTCAAAATCGCGGCTGTGGGGTGGAGGCTTTAATTTATTCAACCTTCTTGCAGGTTTAAAATAACCTTTGCTTTAGACTTATAATAATTTAACTACAAAGGTGAGTTCTTAAGGTTACTAATTTTTAAAAGGTTATAGTAACATGATGTATTCAGAATATTGAATTCTGAATACGCCATGTTACTTAGGCCCTTAGACTAATTGTCTCTTAAGGCGCTACCCCGACCCAAATCAGCGCCACCACCTATTTTACCTTATTATTCTGTCAAACGAAGGAAATTCAAAAAACCGATTGGCCAGTTTGTGCTTCCTATCATAAGCTTTTTTTAATGCCTCTATAAATGTTTTTGTTTGTATAGTGTAGGAGGAGATGCAAAGTTGCTCATTTTTCCCACCATGGTGGGCAAAAAAAGCAACTTCGCATCTCTGCATAAAGTATACAAAATAATACTTTTACAGGGGCATTAAAAAAAAGCTTATGATAGAAATCACAAACTGGCCAATCGATTTTTTAAAATTCCATGTTTAACAGAATAATAAGGTAAAATAGGTGGTGGCGCTGATTTGCGTCGAGGTAGCGCCTTAAGTTAATATATTGACCTTGCTTACAAAAACTTAAAGTCCCACTTCAAATTCTAGAATATTTACTGAAATATAGTGAGCTTTATTAAGTATTTCGAGAAAAATGGCGATCCTTCGGGAATAAAAGGAAGAATATAAAGGATTTTTATGAAACAACCTCGGGATCATTCTGATATGCAAAAGCTAAAGAATCATAGCATACAACAATTGGCAAAGACATCCAGTAACAAAACAAACATATATTAAAAAACATACAACCGAATTGAGAACCTTCTCCAATTTTGAAGTCGGTTGAAAATCACGTAGACGAATGCTCCGCTGGAGCTTTAAAGAAGGACAAACCAATAAACACACTTTCGTATATTTTATAGGTGAGGGGTTATTAATTTTACAATAGACTATAGACTCATTTGCTGCAGCTGTTTAGTTGAACAGTCATTGTTTTGTTTTCAAATTGCAAGGCTGATTGGTTGGCGTCGTCAGAACAATAAAAGAATACAGACCTTGAAGTCCCTCAGCATTCTTCCTCCCGACATTTTATAGTCATTTAGTCAAACCAAATGATATATTCACAAAAGCGTTGAAAATAGGTACTTATAACATCACCATACTGACGGTAATATTCTTGAAGTTTAAAGAAAGAAACATAAATGTGTATGTAGGTCAGACATAATAGGCGATAGCATGACTGCTTCCATCGACAGTTAATACTAGCCTTGTCCATGATTGAACTAGTTTTTCTATCAATCTTCTCGAGAACAAGGTGATCGTGAACTCTGGTAGGTAAATGTTATGGAAGTTAGAATCATTGTAACGTTTCGTAAAGTTGCAATAACAAACACTTTGACACTTAACTTAGCTAATAAAAATATTCAAGACGAACAACTACTATTTATTATTATTTGTTTGCCTTGGATATTTTTATTAGTTGATGGTTTTGTCACAACCCACCCCATACCAACCATAATCTTAAGTTTTAGTTCCGAGATCAAGATGTATGCACGCAAAAAAATTCAAGCATAGTTTCTCTCAACGCGAAATGTATAACTCACTTCCTCACTAGGAAATGCTGCCATATTTTACTATATTACGTTATCACGCCTGAAAAAATGCAGCTCGATTCGTACAATATTATTTCTACGTTATACCATTTGTCTATCCTTTCCTTGATCTCGAAGTTCAATCCTATATTTTACCCGCGCTAGATCATTTACGTTGTTCTGTAATAGGTTTTTGGTCGAGAGCCAACATGTTAGTGATTGCTTTCTCACTATTGTCGATGGTGATATATGTCAAGGAAAAGCTCTCAAGGATTGGTTAAAAATATAGTTTTTTTTATTTAATACCAGCTTCTGCCTGCGGCTATGCCCGCACTTGTCCGGGATAAAAACTAGCCTATGTTCGTCCCTGGATACCGTCTACCTCCCTGCCAAATTTCATTGAGATCTCTTAGGCGTGATAAGGTAACGGGCAGAATTTTCTGCTTTTACAAAATTGATATGGATGTATGTATGAAATAAACAATCAAATTATTCCATAGTAAAGACAAAAAAACAACAGCTAAGTACTGAATATGTTTATTGTAAGCAGGATAATTGTGGTGGTAAACCTGAAGACGTAAAATGTGTTTAATTTAACTGTTATCGAGTGTCTCGTATAAATAAGGTTATAATTGCTACATTGGCATTGCGTGGTAAATATTGGTGCCACACACCACAGAACAAAATAACTAAAACAACATTTATTATGTGTATACAATAACATAATAAGATTTTACTACAAAAGTTATTTTATTTTACTCTTTCTCATTTCTATCCTCAAAAGGTCGGTCCAAACGGAAAGTGGTCGTACGCAATGTAGGTACAGTCGTTATTGAGGTAATGAACTTTATAGATGTGGCTTTGAACGAATAGAATATGATTGACCTGCGAGCATTGTCGCCTCTTATCCTCGGCCAAGGTCGTCGGGTTCTCATCCCGCTTCCTACACACGCCCATCATGACCCGTATAAGTCTTAGCTACCAGTTTTTGTTGGATAAATGTGACTATAATTATTAACTGGGTTACCATATCAAGTACGGAAGATCTCTTTATAGGTACCTGTCAAATAATAATATCATCTTCGGTGCATGGTATGCTGACTCAATATGGAAGTTCAGCAACAATATTTATTTTCTCGGCTCCAACCTTGCTAGTTTGGTAAACAAACTCCCGAACTTTATCGCCATAGTACCTACCTTCATTGAGGTCAGCAGGTTTACGATTTCACTCCTCAAGAGCTGAGGCTGCCCCCGGCTGTTGCTTTTGGAAACTCTTCATTGTCTCCATTAAATGTGGTCTGCTTTATTACTGTTATGAAGTTGGAAACGATAATTGAAACATCTCGTGACTTTACAGCCTTTAAAAATGTTATGCAGTTTATGACTTGCTAAGTTTTATGAGTAAGGATTTTTATGGTTGGAGAGATGTAGGGTTTATCCGCGCACATTAACCGCAAGAAGAATCTATCAGTAATAAAGCCATAAATTATAAGAAGTGACACTCCGTGTGGTTTATTAAAATCGACTGATTGAATACTCAATAATGTAGCAATATATATATTTTCAGTGGGTAGGTAATTGATTCGTCGCTCAACTTGGTCGATTGAAGACGGATCTGTCAAAATATCCTGATTATGATCAGGATACTTATTTTGACAGATTTTCTTATGAGAAAAGAAAAATCTGATCAGTCATCTAGTACCCATAATACAATCTCTGCTTAGCTTGGGGCTAGATAATGCTGTTTTGATTGTCCAGCATCATTTATATGTATTTTATTTAGGTATTTATATTAAATTATTGTCTGTCTACCTTCACTTACCACACATACCCAAGTAATGAATTCACTTTTGCTTATACTTGACATTAAAATCAATTTCACTTACTATACTGTTGTATTGTATGTTTACTAGTAATCTGTCTGAATACTGTTTCGCGCTAAGTGATGTAAACTAGGTAGCGATCTGCGGTAGCGATTGTCGCTAGTTAATATTTAATAGCGGCATCGGCATTGGTGTCTGTTGCCGGAGAATGGAAGGTTGACCGACACATCTCTAGGGTTACTACATCGATTGTGTTCAACAGATTTTATTATGTTTCTATCCTTGATTCTAGTTATAGTAGCAGATTTGAAATTACGATGTGCCTCTTTAACACAATGCGACAGGTGAATTTTATATCAAATTTGAAGTTGTAGATATCGTTAACGTTTTCTAGAAAGGGTCAATATCTGTCGATATTCGAGCGTCAGCCCTGCATTGTCATCAATAGGTAGGACGCACATACCGTTCATTGTATTTCAACCCTTATGGTGGTTGGTCACGCGTGAAAAAATATCGGATTTTTACTATTTTCTAGATTCTACAAGTAATTTATATAGCAATTAGTAAGTTTTACGCACATTGTTAATTTGTTAGCCATTTGTTTTTTGTTTATTTATTGGAATCTTTGCTAAAACAACAAACTTTAAATCAATTGTAGTTTTGGAGTCTATCGACAAAATATTGATTTTAATAAAATAAGTCTCTTAATGTTAATAGACTCTAAAACGACAATTGATTCGTAGTTTGTTTTAGCGAGGGTTATAGCAAATAGCTTACAATGTGCGCAGAACTTTTATCTGCTATCTAAATTACTTGTAGAACCTAATAATTGTAAAAACCATCCATCTAACCATCTTAACTTTCGGTGACACCGCGCTACGTATATCCACCAGCTTCCCAGTCCAGATTATGTTAATCTGCATAAGTTTAAAAGCATATTCTATTGACCTTTATGCAAATGGTATTTAGAATGTCGTTATTGAGTAACATCAATGGTAATTTTAATCGACCTTGAGTTTTATGTGACTTAAAATGTTTCTTATTATTGTTCGTTAATGAGGTATGTTGTTAGAGAACAATAGAATTACAATTTTAAATTGTATCAAGAGCGGGTCGCACAGGTGGTGAAATAATTTAATTTCATCATCTCCTATACCTGATCCTATTCTACTCTACTACCAAGATTTTTGCGCAAGAATCTCATTGTACTTGTAGAATATAACTGAATATATTATTTGTACAAAATATTTCCAATACCTTGATTCCTAGTTTAGTTTTGATCATGGAAATGTGTTGCCAATCGCAAAATGCGTGTGCGGTAGGTGTATAATTTAGCCGGAATAATAATACTCATTTGCTTGTAATATAGCTACCTAGATCTGTATCAATAAGTTTTTTTGTTTGATATCGATACAATCTAGGCAAAAAGTGGCCTTGCATCTGTCGGCATTCACGAATCTATTCAGTTGTAATGTAAATCTTAAAGGGCATAGGCGTGGTATAGCGTACTTAGACCTGGTAAATTTATCTGTAGGCACAGCAGGTGACCTCTTGGGTGTTACTTCGTGAGCAAACGGATTTATTGCGTACTATTCATGCTTTATTGTAAGTTGTGAGTACGATTCATTGTGGGACCCCATTTAAATCATCCTACCATTTCGAAAACAGGACTATGCAAATGGTGTATCTATGAGTATAATTTCCTCGGTCTTTTGTTGTGGGTTTGTTTTGTAATGCTCTGCGGTTTGCTCGTAGTGCTTGCAACAGAATTATTGTATCTGATTATAAAATAGAAATCTTAAACAATTTTATTGTTAGTAATTACTTCTAATGATGATCGTAACTTAGAACCTTATCTAAACGACTACAGAGCAGGATTAACCCAATAATTATAGTCCAAACGCAACATTTGCATTGGCCAATAAACGCACCATAATGATTGCATTGAAACGGCACCTGCTTGTTGTGTTTGTATGAAATCCGCGTGGGAATCGGCAACAAGCCCGCGGCGAGATTGTGTAACCGCCAGCCGTCGACCATGCAACCAGCAGCGGTGGTATTCTAGATATTGTTTTGCGGACATTCGCTTGCCATGCCACCGATGCAGCTATGGTAAACGGTATGTTCGGTCTCATCACTATCAGACCTTCAACACCCATTGGTAGGCATAAACCTCTATTTGTTTATGACATTAACTTCAGTGCTACGCTGGCCTGGGCCATATTTATTTATTCTTTATTTAATTATCATGGTTATTTTATTATGAACCAAGTACATTAATATAAATAAAAATTACATAAAATATTCAATACACATACAGAATGTCAATACATTAAATGAATTAATACAAAGAAAAGTAAAATAATGACGTTGACAAAATAAAATACATTCTCTTAATAATTAAGTTCAGCCAGATGACAGCCCCGATGCTGATTTGTTCGCTGACGGAAAAATCGGGTCTGTCATCCCGGAGATCGTTGAGTACACGAGGGATAGGTGACATGGACCGCGCTGCCGTACGGGACTGCAGCACGTCAAGCCACCTATGTTTCCGACCTCGGCAGTAATTGTTCGGGACGTAGAGTCGCCACAGCTCATTACTCAGGTCCCAGGCTTCAATTTTGCCCTGGAGGATTTTGAAAATTGTAGTTATTTGATCGTTAGCGCGCCGGACCTCCAGCGTGATATACCCCAGACATTCCTACAGGAAGTTGGGGTAAAGATAGGGGTAGTAACCGTTGCAACGCTTGTAGAGGAACCGCAGGAACTTCTTTTGCATGTTCTCAAGCATGAGGGTGTAATAAGTAACCTCATGCGGGTTCCACCTACAAGTGCCGCTCTCCAGCTTGCTCCTAAAAAGTGTAGAAAAAATAAGGCGAACAACCTGGTCGTTCTCAAAGTCACGGGCATTTCTGAGGACGAACCCAAGACGCCTGAACGAGTCCTTAGCCAAGGAACGAATGTAGTCATGGAATGTAAACTTTCGGTTGAATATGACACCCAAGTCTCTCATGGTAATGGATCTATTTATTGATTCATTGTTTCTTTCGTAATCAAAGCGAATTGGGTGCAACATTCGGCCGAAGATCATGACGTAACACGTGCTTGGATTGAATTCCATTATCCATATCATGTAGCCCACGGTCATTTCCGGTCTAATTACCTAATGTAAATTTTATATCGGGTGAGATTGTGGTCAAACAAATGTCTATTCATAATATTGTTGGGATTTGGATTGAAATATTTGTATAAAAGGGTCTTAAAGTTAATAACTTGAATGTAGTCCCAGTACTCACTACTCACTAATGTGAGAAACCATCGCCCATCGCAAAAGTTACCAAAACTTGCTTGCTGATATTGTCGCTTTATACTCATACAAGCTAAGCAGCCCATACAAATTTTAGCCACTAAGTCTCTGTGAAGTTTAGTTTGTCATTATTTAAATAATTTAAATTCTGTTAGGAGCACATTTATGATTTTTGTATCGTTAGGGCATGTTAAACCAAGATCAATCAAATGCGTCAAATAACTATCGAAGTCCAAAATCATTCAGCCGCTACGTTATGAAAACAATTATCAATATCCAAATCGGTATAAATTCGGTTAGAGAAACTCTTAGGATTCCATTATGTGTATAGTAGAATCCGTGCAGTAGCTTTATTTACGTCTATACACACAAAGGTATTGAACAAACATTGTTCGCTGACGGTGTATGCTTCCTCATCGCTACACCATTGTTTGCACAAATAGGTGACAAACAACTTACGTACGGTACGAGAGTACCTCAAACGCTTTTCCCCATCCGTCCTCACGATTGTAGTTAATTGGTTACTGTGTCGCTCTATTGTGAAAGTGAAATCTTGAAATGGTTTTCTTGAAGTTAAATTGTTGGCTTCATTTTCTTGTTGATTGTATAAAAGCTTTGCATATATGTATTATGTATTAACAGTTTAATATTGCGTTACATACTAATTCGTTTTATTCCATGCACACGATCTATATTTTATGCAAAACATCATCCCGTTTCATTTCTTTTATTCATTAATTTTACCATCTGCACTTCTATATAGTATTCTAATTCTGTCAAGTCGAATTGTGTTTCAGGCGTCAAAGGAAACTTTACTTTTCTGTATATTTATGAAGTTATAAAAAAGATAATCTCTCATTTAAAAAACCTCTATGCTTGCAGTGTGAGTGTGACCTAATTTCGTCTTAGGTATGTTACTCGTATTATTGGCTATTGCTGCAATACAATACATTTATCAGTATGCCGTGGGAAGGGGAACACGCGGTCTATTGATTACAATGCAGATATTGCAGGTTTAATGGAATAAAATTTCGTATTATATTATTTAACCTGTTTTATAAAGCTTTGTTCGAAGACCTATATTACCGTTGTTCTCATTTACATAATATATTTGTCTCGTTTGCCCGTCAGAGTTCAGTCAACAGAAGGAAAGAGATGGTTTTGTGTCAATCGGCGCAGGTGAATGGCCGGCATACATTTTCTTATCAATTGCAACCGGTAGTAGCGTATTCCCAGCCCTTAGCAGTTACCACCTGCCCATAGTGCCCATATAAATGCTGTTTCAGCTAACATTACGAAATGTTTTATTTTTCAATATTCAAGTTTGATTGCCTGTGTTTGGTCACGAAAGGTTTAATTTTGAGAACGAACTGGACGTACAAATTACATGCACCAATTTACATGCAATAATAAATGACAAGTTTCTGCGCCCCAAGTTTCTAAACTATTGTATTAAGATCGCGAAGAAGGTAATTTTAAGAAATAGATAGATAAAATATGTTTTATATATATATTAAAATATTTATTATATCATACATATGTAAAGTAGTTAAAAACTAATAAAGTAGATAAAAACAATAGACATAAGATAAATTGAAATACGTTTATATTATAATAAGATTGTAAAAGTCTCTGATTAAGTTAGAGGAACAAGAAATATTATTAAAAAAAAAAATCAAGTCAGTTCTATGTGGCGTGGCATGAGATATTTTATTCATACGTATAACCACTCTTTTTGGTTAGATTTGGACATGTATTGTGTGCTATATGTATTTATTGCATAAGATAACATTAACTCAATGCCATATAAATTGATGATACTTTATATTACCCACGTCGACTCCCAGATCTGAATCATGGTTTTTCTGGTTTCAGGTATGTATGATTTCAAGGCTTTATGCACCGTGCGGTAAAGATCAGGTAAGCTTGACTGTTTAATTTTATCGAAAGGTGTTCCTACTCCTACAGTCTCATCACATCATATCCATTTGAATAGTTCATTATTTACAGTAAGACAGTTCAACATCATTTTAACCACAGCAAAAGTTACATTGACCGCGTTATTGTTTGCTCACAAACCACAATCCGATCTTAGATAAGCCACTTGATCGTCACTTTGAAGCGGTCTGAAATAAGCAGTGTTTAGTTTCTTGAAACGCGATTAAACCCATGAGGTCGTCACACCCACTTAGCAATTTGCGATTGGTTTTAAGCAGCATGGTAAGCTCGTAAACAGCCTAGCTGTTTGCATCATTTATAATCAGACACAGAGACCTTGAAACCGGTACGTTTTAATACGTTTTAGTTGTCGGCACAGCGTGGGGTCCGCTGTAACAAATCTTTAACTTAAATATCCGAACATACTTTACTTAATCAGCGCTTTTCTAATGGAAAAAGTCTTAGTGGATTATCTACTGAAGCTCAATTCTTGCTCAATTCACGTCGTTGCATTCGCTAGAGTTCTGATCGGATTAGTTTTGTGCTTACACATTCATGGAACGTGTTGATAAGATCCCCAATTTAGCCGCGTCACAAAGGCACCATGGCAAGTATGGCAACGCACGGCGCAACCGCAAGGACGCTTGGACAGTCGGTCAACATTGCTCATTGTTTACGCCTTCACTTGTCCTTTTGTTGACTTTAAAATGAAAGACATGTCATATGTGAGCGGTTACAAAAACCTCCTGGGAATATATGACGGGGTAATTGTCAATTGTATTCATACGTTACACAACATTTTTATGACCCTCTGTAAAATTGTAAAGAAGGAAGGAAATACTTATGTAGCTATAATTTTATTTATTCCACAACTTAAACTAATATTACATAAAAACGTATAATAATAAAATAACACTGAGTAAAACACAGAGGTTTGTGAAGGAGTGTTATTAGTGAATTAGCCGAATGACTACCTATCAGATAAGTTTGACAAAAATAATAGCTTAATTTCTAACTGTCGTCAGTGCGATTAGGTAGGTAGTAAGTAGGCAGAAATACATTGTGTGTTACCTACAGTTATTAAAATAAAATATATTTATTCTGAAAATTAGGTTCATAAATTGGAATTAGGTGGGTAACTGAAATTAAAAATTTGATACTGATGTAGCTTCGATAAAAAGAACGATCTGAGTTTATATTTTATATTTTTAGGTGTTATTGTGTCAAATAATTTGATGGGAAGTTCTTTTATTAGCCACGGAACGAGATAACTGGCTGTCCGCTCGCCGCCGTACGCATTATTTGCGAGCGTATTATTCAAGTATTACAACACTATATTTCCGATTGTAAGCCAATAAG
This sequence comes from Eupithecia subfuscata, assembly GCA_963564075.1. Taxonomy (NCBI): domain Eukaryota; kingdom Metazoa; phylum Arthropoda; class Insecta; order Lepidoptera; family Geometridae; genus Eupithecia; species Eupithecia subfuscata. The sequence goes on from OY751105.1 coordinate 6,028,469, forward strand.
TTTTTGTTGTTGCTTCTTAATATAGTTGTTTGGTCGTGACAAAAACCGTGAAGTTGTTTATTAGTTGGATGGAACCCGTAAAACTGATGTTCACGCAATATGAAGTGTTTGTTCTGTTGTACAAAGACTTTCGGGTTATTCACTGAATCTATTCTGCTTGTGTTTATGCGTATACAACTTACAAAGCCTACTATAGCACTAACACAAGTCATGAATTTGTATGTTTTTGATTCTGTCGAGTCGAATGATCTGGAATGCTCTATAAACAAATTCCGTATTCGTGGGGGTATCTGGTATAGACTTCAGAAAGAAACTAAACATGAACTAATTCGACACGCATGTTACCGCATGTAAACTACTATACTGTACTATCAAATCTAAATTAAATAGTGGTCGTAAGTAATGCTAATGTTGACATCGCATGTGACTGATGACGAGGTAGCCTTGCGTTACGCCGTGCGAACAAACTCATACCCTCACATACTGAGCAATGTCGAATTGTCACGCACGCTCACTCAACAAAGAGCCGAAAGAAGCTTGACACCAGACAGCAAAGATGGCTTGTGAGAGCTGTCAATAATCAAGAGCAGATATCCACAGGCGTTTCCCATGCCTTAGTGGTGTTTTACTTTGTAATCCTAGCGTTTCTTTCTCTATGTAATACATTCAGTTCACTGTTTAAAAGTGATGAGCAGGTATAATTAATTACTCGTACACATGTATGAAATGCGTAGGTCATGACATACTTTACTTGCTCATGACTGTCCTTGGCCGTATTGCTTGCATGTAACAAGAGTATTTGGGGAGTACTATCGCTGTTACCAGGCGAAGTTTTTTTCAGGTCACCGGTGCCGCCATACCAGACAGTACCGAGTTCTGATCTTCATAAATTTATTATTTTGTCTTCTTCACTTCACGATTCAAATTGGACAATCATCTTTAAATATTGGCTCTTCTAATTATAATTTTTGAACAATCTACAACTCTATTAGAAATTACAGTGGCGAGGTCGTCGAGATTTTTCGATTAGGTTTTGAAACATCTCGCAATAGCAGCATAGCGCTATTTCTTCAAGGACATTCCGGGCAGGCTGTGTTCATACCGACAATATTTTATACGGGAAGTGGTGCCAGGTATGCAGACTGGTTTACCTACTTACCTGGCAATTGGGTGCTTCGCTGAATTGGTTATAATATGCTTTGTAGAGAAGTAGAGTTACTCAAACATTGAAATGATACCTTGTGCGCAGTATATCTATGTATGTACATAATGTCATGTATGTAAAATTTTATTACATGATCGATCAGTTATTTCTTTGCAATTATGTTCTCATAAACTTCTTCCACTTAGTTTTATTGTTCCACGTTTCGTTCTGCTAACTGAGATAATTCAATAAAGCCTGCATAATTGTTCATGTTGCTTAGTTATGAAGTTTCCACCCACCGCATCCTCAATATACATAATTTTAAACATTCTTCGGTTATAAAGGGTGTCCATAAATTGAATTTCCATATTAATAATCCTGCTGACGGTGCGTTCAGCAGATGTATTGCGATTCAATTAAGCGTTTGCATCTAATTGCCTCACCCAAGCTCAATTAAAGTCGTTTCGAAATACGAGAACTGTTTCGCTAGACATTTTTATTGCTGCTTCTATTACTTATCTATGAATAGAAATTTGCATGTAAAGAGAATCGGTATTAATTTCCATGCTGCAGGCTTTTCGGCTTCGCTTCTGCGAGTAGTAAGTCCTATCGTAGTAATAGTAGCTGTGTGTAGTATTTAGTAGTAAGTAATTGAATGCAGTGTGAGCGCATCGGCTCTGTTACTTTTACGGCTGATTTCTTTACAAGGCCTGGCTATCGCAAGTGCAAATTATTCATCTTATGTTCTCGTGACTACATTATATTTTACGTAAGCACGTACGTTAACTATTTTCTCCAGACGCTTGCATAATAACGTTAACGTGCATTTGGCACGATTTCGTTGCAAAAAACTTCATAATGTTGCTTGGTCTGAATTTATTACGTAAGTATTCAATGTAAATTGGTCCTAACACGAATCGTCTCTTTGCGATTTTTATTTCAGAAGTAATTCGTTTCCAAAGTAAACCCAACTGACAAACTGTAGAGCACGTTTTCCTTTTGCACGTTTCTATAAATATAGCATTTAATTGTATATCAATGAGGAAAATAATCTAACTGCTTTTTTATAAGTTAACTCTATTAACACGTGCTTGTTTCTTAGTTCGTAAAGCGAAAAGCGCATTTACCTTGTATGTATCCACCCTGGCATGTTCAGCAAGAGGGAACAATGAAATTCTAGATCGACAACGAAATGCACTTAAAATTCACCTACGTTTACCCTCGCACGCCGGTTTTAATAATTCAATGATTTTTATCCCTTACTCACTTTTCAGTGTCCATATATATTTGTGATTCCGGGCATCAAAGCTAACGGAATATTTATTAGATTCTAGTCTAGCGTCCGCGATTCTGCCTACGCAGAAGATTTCCATCCGAATTCCAAATACTCGCTGCACACCTGGCATAAAGGAAGAATGAATATTATCTGGCTTGGCCTACCTGACTGCGTTTAGTTAATACGGTAAGAAAAGTAGAAACACGTTTTCTAATGGCACAAGTATAATTTTTATAAAGTACACCAGATCAAAAAATGTCCTTGCTAATCAAACTACTTCATTTAATAAAATAAATAACTTTAAATTACTTTTTTAAATTACTAGCTGCGCCCCGCGGCTACGCCCGCGTCGAAATCATACAAATTTCAGAAATTTGTTGATTTATTATTAAGAATAGTTTTGTAAAAATAAAAAATACGTGATTCATTATTAACTTAGTTTATTTATACCGAGTTTTTAGTGAATCGAACCAAGGAATAATAACATTCCATAGAAACTATACCACCCTTTTAACCCACTCAGAGGTTGTTTTTTGAAAATTAGATTAGCCTATGTGTTTTTCTAAAACCTAAACTATCTACAGAACATACCTACCAAATTTCATCTAAATCGGTTAAATTGTTACGGAGATACCTGGTAAATATTCATACAAACGTTCGCATTTATAATATTAGTAGAAGGATAAAAAAAAAAAACAAAAAAAAAACACCAACCATCTCGCGATGTCCATTGTTATCAAGATCAAAGTGTTACCTAATAAAAGTTATTCAAACGACCTCGTTGTACCGCAAAATTGAAACGCCTACGTGATATCATGTCTGGGGCATTATGCAGTCAGAGCTTTTGTACGTTCTGAATGTTCTGATGATGTTGAAGTTACGGAGCTACCAGAGTTATGCAACGGTATTGAATCTGGGTAAAGCTCTGTGTATACCAAACTAGAGTCTGATATCAACCTAGAGTTGCAGACCCTCACATGGAATTGAACTCTACTAGGCTGAAAATTATGCTGACTTTAGTAGAAGAGCTAGTGTAATCCCCATCAAAGTTATATGGAGACACAATACAAAATTAGCAGCTTACCATCCTTTAATTTGGTCGGGTGACTTTTAATTGTGAATTTTTTTCCGTTCACATTGATTTGCTTTTTTCGTCGTGTGGCCCACGCTATTGAATAAATCACTACATACCTATTCTGACGACGATTATCGCGTGTAAAACCGTTCCCTACTAAACGTCGAAAGATATTTCTAGTTCTGAATATCAGCAAGTGGATGGATGAGTGGATCTTTAATCGTTATTTCATATTGACTTGTTCTGAACTCAATATTCACGTAAATTCGGGGATCAGATCACTCAAGAACATCTAAGGTAAAGAAATAGAGTCGAAAATCTGTACGTAAAGAAATTGAAATTTCATCGAAGATACACTTGGAATGAATTTGTAAATTCATTCCAAGTGTGAATTTGTAAAATATTCATTCCAAGTGTATCTTCGCTGAATTTAAACAATATAATTTCTTATTCAGCGCGTCTATCAAATTAGTTGTCTAAATTATGGTTTTAACGGTCGTGATAGATGTTTCTGCTACGGAATCTCTGATTTATGACTATTTATTTGGTCTCGTATTTCGGCCACCCCGTTAGGTACCTAGTTTCGACCACTTCACATCGAACTGGTTTAGGTCTGTTTAATTTGTTAACGACTGCTTTCCTTATCTTGTATACCTATTTATAAGGCTATAAATCTGATGCCGTATAACCGGTTTTATTTTAAAATCAATTGTAGGCTCTTTTTTTGTAGTCGTCATTTAAACTAATATCTATTCATCCCAAACAGGAACACCCAATATGATTAATTCATTTCTGCGTTGAAAATTTAAAATTCAATACGAAAGTCGGAAAATAAAACGGGACTTCAGTTGAAAATCAGTTTTGATTTATCCCTTGCGTCTGTGGCACTGTTTCCAATGAATAAATAAATATTCAATCGTCACGACACGACAGTCGCACAACGGTCCACCATTTACGTTTATGTGTTAAACATGATCTGTTACCAATAATGTTTATCGACTGTTATATTATAGTACATAGCTCTTAAGAGCTTTGAAAGTGCTGCATCGGTAAATGCCCCGGATCCATCTACCTGAAAAGCGTAAAGACATTATTTTGCAAACACATCGGATAAAAAATGTAAAAGGAATATTACCATGAATATCGCTTTATAAAGCAGGTCTCAGCTTCTCGATTGCCTATATACAGATCCTTCGCTTGAATATGCTCGCTCTAAAAGACTCAATGCAATCATAGCTAGTATAGTAAGAAGTACTCTCAATATTCGTTCGTTTTAACATTCTTTAACCGCGGCAAGGCGCAAAGGCTAAATGATGTAGTACACCTTGAAGTTTAGTTGGTCGGAAGGTTCGGTGATACGGATTTTTTTTTAACTCGGTTGTTGCACTCGATGTGGTCTGTTAAGTCTGACTTACATTGGTCACATAAATTAAACTATCTGATAAGTAGGTAAGTATTTTAATATCAAAGAGACTATTTTATGTCTCCTCATATTTTTTTACGTAGAGAAATACGATACAGCTTTGTCTACCTTCCTAACTCCTGCCAGTCTGACTTTTTGTTAAACTTTTTGCAGAAATTAATACACTACCTCATTCTATCGGGTATCGGTCACCGCACGTCACGCTATTATAGACACAGAAAGTTAATGGTAAAAAATTTATAATTGAAATTGCTGTGATTTTAAATCGTCGCTATCATATCTTCTTCACGTTACGATTAGTGATTTTTAAACGAGTGGAGAAGTTATTTTATGATACTCGCACATTAACAGACATTTGTGTTTCAGAAGCAGAAAAGTAGCTTCATTTCATTTCAGTTCTCGTTTAAATTTGATATTTTAATGTAGAGTATCGGGCGAGGGAACGAGGATATTGGACTGCTAAAGGTCACTTGGTTTGAGGAGAGACCGGTCAGCCTTGAGTGTGTAATTCACTTTCGTACTCGACTGTGTACTCGGCCCTTCGTGTGGCCTCATTCATTTCTCGACAAGTTGTTGTTGGTTTTGTTTTGGCTGTGTACGCTTTTTTTGTTTATTTTTGCCAAATATGATACTGTTTTCTAATTTCCATTGTACCGCTTCCTACTAAACAACTTAATTGATGGGTACACAACGATTGCAAGTCGAGTATAATACAATACAACACTTGATCGCTGAGTTTACTATTTCATATAAGGAACAGTTAATATAAATATACCTATCGCTTTACTATGCAATCCAATTGAACGTATTTAAGTTTTCCGGGTTTCCATTGGAAGCCATATAAATTGTTTACTTTTATTACTTTAGTTTCGATTACCCTGTTTTATGCAATACCGGGAACACGTTTCATTTCTCGACTGTTCGATTCTGAATCCCATTACTCTGATTCGTTCTCTATTTCTGGAACTATAAGTCCTAGCGGTGGTACCTTGTATTTCACCTTATGCAGGTCACGCTTCACAATGAGCGTTGAAAAGTTGAAACTATAAATAAAGCCCGCCTGGATGAAGTTATATAAATAAAATAGGTACTCCTATAAAGTAGTTAATCATTTCTTCTCGTGTTTTTGCCAAGTCCTTTTCTTGGAATGCAAACCGTTACCTATAGAACATTTGATGATAACGAGTGCATTATTCTAAATGACTATAATGGGTGAATACTGAATGCCGTGGAAGTCTTTATCGACTCTGAGGGCGTGGTGTATACGGTATTAAGAGCCGAACGTTCAATAGCTTCTAAATTCTTGCACAATTGCTACCGGGTATGCTTCTAGTAGTCAACGGTATATTATGAATGTTATCAATCAGTGCGCTTTGGGCGTAGGTATCAGTCTTTTTATTCATGTCTTAAAAGTTTCAACGAAATTATTCCTTAGATACGTTAGCCACTTAAAGTGCATCTTCCTATTTCATCTAAAAACATCTGAGTTCTGACTATTTTTGGTATTTCCCACCAGATTTTCATAATGCTATTTCCTTTTATGCGAGTTGAACTACACACAACATCTCCCTCGTGTTACGATGACGAAGTCCTATTATCCTTGTAGAGAGCATATTATTGTAAGCGCATATGTTTATTGTTGAAGAAATGGGACGTGTTATCAACAAAGATTCGAAGTCAAGGATATTGTTTTTATAGGGGCCAAGCTCAGGGATTTCAAAAATGACATCGCTTCATCATAAATTGCGTAAATTATTTAAGTTGAAGGAACTATCATCACATCACACTAATATTATAAATGCGAAAGTTTGGATGGATAGATGGATGGATGTTTGTTACCTCTTCACGCCAAAACTGCTGAACGGATCAGGCTGAAATTTTGCACACAGGTAAGTCTAACACTAGAATCAAACATAGGCTACTCTTAATCCCATAAATCAGTTCCCATGGGATAGAAATTACCTCAAAAAGTTTCCATAGAAACAACGCGTGCGAAGCCGCGGGCAGAAGCTAGTTTTAACTATTTTAACCGTCCGATGACGATGTCACGTAATTTTTCTCTCTTCTACCTTAGACAACAACCTTGGAAGAGGAAATAAAGTTTAGGTACTGTGGAAAAACTAGAATACAAATAAGGCTCGGTCAGATTGCAACTTCAAATGCGAAGCACCCTTTAATAACAAACAAAGAACTAACTTCTATAACTTTTTGTAAGAATTCAATAAATTAAATTTAAGTTCTAATAGTAAATGTAACAGCAACAGTAACATTAGTTACTTTGTAGGTATGCAAATGTACTGCAGGGCACGGGTCGGTTCGATGCGGCCAAGGATACAGCGTCGGAGAAGGGACGTTGAGTAACATTCCAATCATTTTGCTGAGCTTTGTGCATGCCTTATATTACAGTATCGTTATGATGTAATTATAATCTTACTAGCTGACTCGGCGAACTTCGTACCGCTCTCGCCTTTTAAACCTTCCCTGATAAGCCACCTATCCTATCTTTCAAGTTGGATCAAACTGCACACGGTGTGAAAATTCAATTTAAAATCGGTTCAGTAGTTTAGGACTCCATCGCGGACAAACAACGTGACACGTGATTTAAGTATTAATCTTGTATAGTTCTATATTCTTCCCTAACAAACAGGCGGCAAGTAGCCTAACCATCTTTATCAGATACGTGCAAAAATCTGCGGGGTGAGTCTATTGGACGTTAGTAAGGAAGGAGACGCGATAGTGACGTCTCCTTTTCGTATGGGGTTTGAAAAAATGAAATGAAAATATATTTATTCTGATAGTGCAGGTATAAGAAAATATACAGGTAAACTTATCTAACTAGAACAACAGACACTACACACGAATTATTAAAAAAGATATACATTGTATTTTTTTTAACTGGGACAGTACGGGGGCACCCATAACCAGAGGAGATACAGGTGCAGTTTCTTTTGAAACATCAGCTCCTTTTTGGAGAAAAATATTTTGTCATTAAAATTATTTTGGTCAAGCGTGAGTAGTTTTTTTTCTGGTTATGGGTGCCCCCGTACTGTCCCAGTTAAAAAAAATACTCTGTATGTATAAATTGCTTAAAAACCATACCTAAGTAAATAATACTGTTTTGGTCTGGCCGTGTGTGCTGATCAGTGCCGTGCGCCTGCGCTATCAGAAGAGGTTCATGCTCTGTATGTTGCGAGTAGCCCCACAACGCTGATTTTCAGCATGCACCATGGTGATGATGACGTACGAAACTGTGAAAGCACTGTTTAATTTAAGGTGATGGTAACTTGTCTCTAAAAGTCTATATAGATTTAAAGTTCGAAATTAGGTTTGCGTAGTTCCCTGTCCGCACTATGGAAGCGCGCTGTACCAAACTGGAAAAAGGAGACGTCACGTCTGGTTACTAACGTTTTATACATATATAGACTCACCCCTCTGTACATTGTTGTGGATTTCTTAACAGATTTTTTAATGCTTCACACGTCACCCATTGTTAGAGGGAACGTATGGCATAATGTGTGCTCATTATGATTATTTGCGATTGATAATATACATATCTACTACATACAAAAACTAGCGAACCAACCATCATGTTCTGACAAACACTTCACCAGGTTAGATGGTTGGTAGAAAATGCCTGCAGGACAGCAGACATGTACTTTTTGTGCAATAAAATAAAAAATACATTATTATACGTGATGATAATAAGTTAAGTTTTGTTGTAAATTAAAGGCAAGGCACATGTCATCTTGTTATGCAAATGTTCTTCGAATATGGGCAATGCCTTTAAAGGATAATTTTATATTTCCTATATCAGCAAGATGATGGCTTTTTGTTTACAAGAATAACATATGTCCAAAGGTTGCCTGGAAGAGATCGCTCATAGCGATAAGGCCGCCCATTGTGCAACGTAATCTGTGTTTGTTTTTTCTTGTCCTGTATTTCTGTTTTATTTGGTGTGCAATAAAGAGTACTTGTATTGTATTGTATAAGTAAGTATACTGGTAAAGATGTATAGTTTTTTTAATACTAAAAATAAAACAATTTAGCTATAAAATAATAAACGAATACTTCCTCCTAAATCCGAATGGTGTTTCAACACATAAAAGCAGATAGGAGTATTGTATGGCTACCGGTAATAATGCAGCTATCGCCGTAAACCGAGCTGCTATAACCTAGCGTAATGTTCGAATATGTTTGCAAATAGAATCACTTGCATCGTTCAGCGAATCAAAAAGTTATATTGCAGCGATTTCTTAGAGCTCTGGAAGTATCGGATGTCCAATATTCACTCGTACGATTTCTATCCTAAAATAAGTACAGGCTCTCATAGCCAGGTAATGTATCACAGTGCGGTCACGTTCTAAATAGCCCACTTGTATTATGTTTCAGTGTCTGTTTCGCTATTCGTGACAACGTTTCTGACCCTGTATCATCGTTCACATTGTGCAACGTGAAGTACTGTGCAGAGCTCGGTGTGCTTGTTCACAGGGTTACTTAACCAGATGAAGCCGCTGACGATGTCCTAAGCCTCCGTTTTTGTTTATTCTTGGTGCTGTTGCTAGATCAGCGATGCCGTATAGTGAAAGTGTAGCTCCTCGCTTATGCAACGCTCTGTCTTTAAGTTCTTATATGGGCGTGAAGCCCATTTAAGAACTTCTTGTTTCTTCCAAACAAAGAATACAAAAGGTTTGGCATTTTATTGCACGCGTCAGTTAACATTGGTGAAATTCGTGCCATGTCCATAGATGGAATTTCACAGGGGACATCTGATGAGGCGAGCCCACCGGACCGCATATCCTGCGACATGCCCCAATCGGTATCTACAATACAACTACATGCTTTTGATGCATTCACGTTAATTGCGCTCCATTATCTGATATTACTTTCTATTTTTGGAAGTTCCATTGACTTTCTTCATGAATACATATTTGTTTTTAGAATGTACTTATGTATGTGCATACAGAATAGAGCTTGCTCATGTTCAAATCGAAAATAATTAGGTACAAGAATCACCGCGGTTCCAACTCTGTCTGTCCTATCTGTGTCCTAATCGGGGGGAGGAAAGGTGACGGAAGAATGGGGTCGGCGAGTGTGTGGATCGGTGGGCTCGCCGGCCATGTACCTATAGGAGGAAGAGGGGACGCCAGTCGGGCCGCGGATGTTTAAATGTTCCCGTGATTCGGCGAAAATGGCGAGAGAAGGACACCGGAGAGGTTTTAGTGGGTATTACGTCCTTCTCAGGGCGTCGAGTCCCACATAATTCTGGTCCCCCCCCCAGACCAGTTTATTCGTTAACGAACTTCCTCGCCGAGAAAAAAAAGTTACAAGAATCACCAATAAATAAATAGATAGCCGGTGAAAATATAATAGTATTCATAGTTTAGGATTAAGTTTTGAAACAACTAGGCTATGTGTACTTAATCTATTTTATTTGTGATTAACATTTTGTTAAAATACAACTATGAAATAACCTATCAGTCAATCTTCTTAACCAAGGTCCTTAAAAGGGCGCACCCAAAAGCCCGGTGCTATAAATTCGGTGTGACATCATTGTTGGTCCACATTTCAAAGTGAATTACATTACTATGTTAATCCTACCCCGAGTATTGAATGAATTGTATTACTTAATACTTAATTTTTTCAAGTATTCATATGAATGATGTAAAGTTAATGAACGATCTTTTGACACTCGCAAAAAAAAAGCTAATATGTAGAATGTTTCTAGAATATATTAACAAAATTGTACAGGATCCTGATCTAGTTGAAGATAATTATGTTGAAGTGTGGAGTCTCAACATTCGTTCTATCTTGTTAATTGGAGAGCTGCACTGTCATCGACTGCTCCACTTCAGCCCATTGTTTGAAATGACACTTTCTAAACTAATCTCCGTTTCATATCTGACTCCGATGATATATGGAGCGAGCTTTGAACCAGCTAACGAATTGTTTGTATGTTTTACCGTACAGGTAGTATGGAGAGAGAGAGAGACCACCATGAGTCGATAATTTCGGGCCAAATCTACCGTGCAGGTGGAGTTAATCGTGTGCTTCAAACTGATGACCTTAATTTTAACTTTATTGTAACAAATCACACTCGGCTTCGTCGTCAAGCACGCTTATACCTCTAGAATGTAGTATCTATGCAAAGAGTATTCAGCACTCATTAAACAAAAAACGGTACTCACTAGTCACCCAACCCAACTAATTTTATGTTAGCAGATCAAAGATCAGGTATTTATTCTTCTCCATAAATATTTATGTTTGGGAATTACGGAGCTCTCTCACAAGTTTACAAACAATACGTAATATTCGTAGTATATAAATATTTAGTGTTTATTTTTATGTTTCAAGTGCAAATGTGTCAATATACTACCTATTAGCAGTTCATTTTCGTATAATAATATGTGTTGTTTTGCAATCTGTCTCTATTCAGTCTTGCCACAATTTTTTAACACTCGTGCGGGCCTGGCACAGGGATAGTTGTCTAGGGTAGAATAAAGAAAAATGACATCGCATTGTCATACATTACGTAAATTATTGAAGTTGAAGGAACGAGTTTCAAAAATATCACGCATTCTATGGCGATGTGACGTAATTTTTATCTATTCTACCCTTGACAACAATCCCCGTGCTAGCCTTACTGGGGGAAGATATTTATGCCCATTCAGTATGTACCAAATAGTAGATAACTTTACAGGAAATTCAAATGGCTTTTGAGGTTTTCAGGAATAAGATTAAGTTTAACTTTAGTTTTGCTTGACGGAAACATTCTTGTCGGGGGGTTTCCTTATTAACATTTCCGGCTTGGTAATTCACAATATACGCTTGTCTAGTTCCATCCACTTGATTTGATTACAGACATAATTGGAGGCGTGATTAAATTAACGTGTTTTATGATGTTCTACCTACCCCAGTCCCGGTCCCAGTCTAAGTGAGTGGGTGTTCATATTCACGAAATATATCTAGAATAATTACGATCTCGGCACAGCTCTAATTCGTGAGTCACGGCTGAATGAAATGGCACGCGGTCACAGCCAAATAGCAGACAGAACGAACAGTCAACCATATTGGTAGCAGGATGCACCTAAATTTGGTGTTAACAAGAGCGTTTTGAAAAGTGCTATACATTTAATGAGCAATTGTGTCACATTCTCCTAACGAATGAAGAACGCTTAAAATATTCAAGCTCTTTCTAGTCTTAAAATCCTCTGAGGAATTACATTGCTAAATGAGATACATCATTTATTCATCACTTTACAAAGAAATTACTTATTTAATTTTATTGCATAACGAGACATATTTTATTAAATCAAAATCAAATCGCCCATAACCTAGCTTTGACCACCTTTTCTTGGCTGTACTGCCAGTCCACGATTACTGCTCCATTCAATTATGCCCCGTGAGGTGAATTCTAAATCGTTACTGCAGATTTGTCATCGCAAACACTGGGCTTTCACCTTCTACCGCTGAAATATCGATCGATAAATCCCTACGCTACGGGAAGTCACGAGCGTGGATAATATCTCATCATGTTGATGGAGCGGCGCGGCGGACAGGTTCGCCGATAGACTGCATGTCTATAGGTGGCCTAACAATAAATACGCTGTACAATCATTATATTGTCACAGGCCGGCGACGGGTGTGGGCTGGTAACGGTCGTCGGCGCCCGCCGCCGCCGCAATGTCTGAACTGGGCCACATCGATGTGTGTAATCCTATTATGAGCTCGTTAACGTAATCCCGCCGGGACCCCGTTTCTATTTAGGCAGCGGAATTTTAATCAATCCTGCTTCAACCGAGCTATTGCAAGCCGTGCTTTGTCAGCTCCCTCAGCTGTTTTACTAGCAATTATGCAATTAGTTCGATGTGTCATAGACAGTCATGAATAACTACGAGTAGTTGATCAAAGTCTATGACATCAATCAATATGGAACGGTCATAGTCCGTGTTGTTTATACAAACGTGCATTGTTTTGCTGAGTCATAAATAATGATAGTTGACCGACTTAGCCCTTGTTCAGAAGATATACCTACACAAAATTATCCCGTTACCGCTTGACGATAGTCATAATCATAACGAAAGGATGTTCTGCGTGACTGTATTATAATAGCACGAAATATGTCAGAACCTCAAGAACGTGAGCGGAGCCTGACGGCACTCAGCACATCAAGTGTATTAAATCACTAGCCGCATAATGTTGACAGCTCTGTAATTTAAAGAAACGATGTGATCTTGCAATGTTCGCCATCGTCATCTACTGAATATTTGACTCACACGAGAGGCATAGTTATTATGAAATAAACGTTTGCATTGTTTGATTCCGTCTCTCAGAAACCGCTTTCATGTTTTTCAGCGTGGCTGCTAAGACCCAATTTAGTGAGCTTCATTGACGACAATGCGATGTTATCTGCCGTGGGCGAGCTGCTTTACAGGATTTTTTACATGATTAGGTCTCGATTTAATTACGATGAACCTTTCAACATTATTCGAACAAGCGAAGCAGAGTCCCTCAATGCTGAGATTTTTAGATGCGGCTGCATCGTTCCTAAATGTTTAACTGTTGCTTGTTTACAGAATTGATTTTTCTAGTTACAAAAAAGCTTGTAGCAACTGGCTTGCTTTACCATACTTCCGTTGTTCAACCATAGTCAACTTAAGTTTTAGTTCGACCTGAAGGACTAGTCACTACCTACCAGTTATTTCTTGTCTTCTCGAGTGTTGCCGTTGGTAACTGGATTATTGTAGATTTTGTTAACAAGATGAATCTCATCGCGGATACAGCTCACTTGACCCTCTGCTCTGTGACATTTAAAAAACGTTTTCCGTGCCGAAGCAATTTACTCTATTAGTAGGTAATTGCTCTCGTTTGAGTAAAGTAATTGCCTATTAGCTGGGTTCTTGTTTGGATGATAACGGGTGAAATAAAATTTTTGTAGGTAACAGGGAATGAAATAAAACCGTTGTTAAAATTATTATGTATGTAGCTTCTGCCCGCGGTTTTCGCACGCGTTTCGGTATAATAAGTAACCTATTATCTAAGTTAGATCTTGTTCTAAAATCATAATAAATGTTCTAAAATCACAATAATTCCGATTTCACAAACTTTCTCATCACACTTAATATTATAAATGCGAAAGTTTGGATGGATGGATGTCATAGATGGATGGATGTTTGTTACGTCTTCACGCCAAAACTACCGAACAGATTGTGTTGAAATTTTGCACTGGTGTAGCTCTATGCCTGGAATCAAACATAGGCATACAAACATACTTTGTATTACCTTTTAACGTTGCCATAGAAACAACGCGTGCGAAACCGCGGGCAGAAGCTAGTTTATTATATTAGTAGGATGTCACACCATTTTTATCACTTCCAGTAGGGCAAGCACGGGGCTTGTTGTCTAGGGTAGAATAGAGAAAAATTACGTCACTTTGTCATCGAATGCGTAAATTATTTGAAATTCATTCCTTCAACTTCAATAATGTATGCAATGTATGACGATGCGATGTCATTGTTGTCTATTCTACCCTGGAGAACAATCCCCATTTTTGGCATACTGTATGATAGATAACGTTTTTGAAAAACCGTTCGGTGCCTTCCTCTCTCTATTTTTGACTTATATATAAAAATGTAATCACACTAATATTATAAATGCGAAAGTTTGGATGGATGGATGTATAGATGGATGGATGTTTGTTACCTCTTCACGCCAAAACTACTGAACGGATCGAACTGCTGAAATTTTGTATAAAGATAATTATAATCCTGGAATCAAAAATTTTTTATTCCATAAATCAGTTCCCATGGGATAGAAATCACCTTTAACGTTTCCATAGAAACAACGCGTGCGAAGCCGTGGGCGGCAGCTAGTTGTAGATAAAATGTAAATAAAAAGGTTTAGATAGATAGATAGAAAATACTTTATTGCATACTTAAGACTAAGAAACAAACTAAAATGAAATAAGTATAATCTAAGTGACAATTGGCGGTCTTGTCGCTCAAGAGCGATCTCTGCCAGAGAACCTGGTATGAATACGATCGTCGGATATGTACATGGGGTAGGATCTGTGTGCATCTGTTATGGTACTACATTATGCTCTAAGAGGTACCTATGTACTACTTAAAAAGATATTACTAGGTACTTACTCAAAAATAATAACAACATAGGTACTTCAATAAAATAACAAAAATACAGACACAAAAATACAAAATTACAATTTAGTTGACTGCTTTATCTTGGTTTATTTAAATATCTTGGAAAAATAACTCGTAACAAAGCACTTAATATTGTTGGATTGGATGCTCGTATCTCTAATTCGATAGGATCTCTCTGACTGGACTTTTAGACATCATTATTTTAAGAGCATTAATGGTGTAAGTGCTTGGAATTGATTGGAATGGGAGATTCTTCGTTAGCTTCCTTTTTTGACATAAAAATTTATGAGATAGGTAAATAAGTACATAAGTGATGTATATTTCTTTAATTAAGTGAATACCAGGCGAGTACCCACTACTGAATGATTCGGGCTGAAATTTTGCATATAGGTAATTCTAATCCTGGAAACAAACATACTTCTTATCCCATAAATCAGTTCCCATGAGATAGAAATCACCTTTAAACGTTTCCATATAAACTGCGCGTGCGAAGCCGCGGGCATAAACTAGTTTGCTAATAAGTCTAGTACTGTAATTATGGTTTCTATTTAAATAACGTCTGCCAATATTTATGATAAAATTTTAAGGCTTTTAAATTATTTTGTTTAAATATACTTAAACAAAATAACATGCCTGTTTAAATTTAAACCCATGCGGCAAAAAAACCTTGACCACATCGAACGCCTTGTCATGCATGCCCTACTATGAGATTCAAAATTATCATAACCAAAAGGCTTCGGCAAGTTACACCTGTTGGCATTGACATTTTGATGACATGCTTTAACGTTCAATAGGTTCTATGAAATTATAATTTGGCGTGTTTCAAAAAACTATGAACCGATTTCAAATTTATATGGGAACTTTGGGGTTTATATCTATCCAATAAAAAAAGAATTATCTATATCGGACTGCTCTGTAATCAGTTATGCGTGGTCATACATTACAATCAGTGAGTGAACAATCAATCATCTCCTATTTTCCTACCCTTAAGGTTGGTTTTTTTATTCCAAATTTAAATGGAACCAACTTCAGGATACCTATACCCTTTCTAATAAAAAAGAATTATTGAAATCGGACTACTCTGTAAAAAGTTATGCATGGTCATACAACAAAAAAAATATACGCGTCGACCTAAGTCCCTCCTCCCATTTTCGTCGGTTGAAAAACTTGCGCTCATTATTCTGTACCTATATAATATCCGTAAAAAACATTAATTCCTTAATAATTAATTATCACTATCACCACTCTCGTCACTGTAGGAAATTTTGATACTACTAGTGGGAAGGTCAGCCATCTTCACAGGTGTCAAAGGATCCTCGTTCGCTTCATAGAGATTCTGGTCGGCTTGAAATATAACCTCGCAGATTGCCTGCTGCACCGCATTTTTGGTCGTCTCGCTATATTTCATCATCTTTGATGCTATAAAGTTAGCGAAAAAATTTATTTCATTTTCATTATACGATGTCATTGATGTTGTTGGTTGCTGTTTTTGCACTGGAGTGTGTACTTGTTGACTTGGCCCACCGTCGTCGGTCGCGTAGCCTTTATGTTTTTTTCGGACCATAGTATCTTTTTCCATGAAAGATCTTCTAGGCAATTTGTATTTTTCAGTTTTACGGTGCACATGCACTGTCACTGGTAAAGTTGCATTTTCTTCAGCAAAATTTGGTTCACCGTTACCTTCATTATCCTTGTCTTCATTGCCCTTAAAAAACACAATATTTTCAAATTCATAAACCACTCAGGTGTTTGTATTGTTTACTGCGTTTGTAGTAACAACATGTTACAAACTTCTGTTCAATAGTAGGTACCTACTTTTAGAGCGTTTGGGAATATATGATTTTTAGTCAAAAGTCTCTAATATTTCCAAATGCGCCAAAAGCAACATTGAATCGGAGTTGGTTTTATCATGACATGTGATCAAAGGTAATTTTCCGCAAATCGTTTATGATTTGCGGCAAAATTACTAAAAAAATTAACAGCAATAAGTTTGCATCTTCAGCGCAATATAAATCGATCCGCCTTAATAATAAGTTCACCTAGTAACACCTACCATTGACGTCCGGTTTCTTTCATTGTCCTTGTCCAGTAAAAATAACATGTCCTCGAACCCAAACCATGAACTGTGATATACATTTGAAGGAGCTGTGAACAAAGAAAACAACATTATTTCTCATTGGTAGGTACCTTACCTACTATGTAAGTACCTACCTTCCTACTTCCTACTAATATTATAAAGACGAAAGTTTGTGAAATGTGAATTTTTTTTTATTATCTAAGGTCTCCGAAACGACTGAACATTATCTTACCTACTTACTTACATTTTAGAACATCATCATCATCAGCCTATATTAGTCCACTGCTGGACATAGGCCTCCCCTAATGAGCGCCTTTACTTTTTACATTTTAGGACATAGCCTTACTTAAATACCTAATATAACTTATTATAAGTACCGAAAATACGCGTGCGAAGCTGCCGGCAGAAGCAAGTACTAGATAGGTACCTAGAGTAGGTAAATAAATGTGGCTAGGTGCCCAAGTTTTTGACTTCAAAACACCTTACATTTATCTGATTCCAAAGTTTTCCTCATTCTTGCTTTTTCTCTCCTAAATGACGATTGGAGGATGACCATTTTGTGCGAACAGCTGTCTGGAGGAATTTGCAATACATTGCTTATCTCAATCCACGCGGCCGCTTTGACTCTCTTTTTGTAAAACAACGGATTCTTTGGATCCCACAAAACAGGCCTCTGCCTAAATTCACGTATAAGTCTTAAACATGTTTCTTCAGACCATTGGCACTGGTTCTCTTGAGACATTATTGCACTTTTGTTCTCGCAACAGTACTCGCGCGTCCTTGTTCTGTCCGAGTTCGCGGGAACGCTACACTGAACTGGCTCAAAATGGCGGCAGAATCGTCGGTGCGCGGCGCTTCGCGTCGGTCACAGTCGGCTTTGTACCTACACGATCAATCGAGTAACGTTGCATGCAACACGATAACGTGTAGCTGTCTCGTTCTCGCGCTATCAAAATGAAGGCAAAGAACTTACGGAAATTCATAGGTGCGGACAGCGATCGGTCGGTCTTTCTGTGTTGCTATGCTACAATATAAGCCACTGTATCGATAGAATTGGAATCTAGTATTCTAAAATAATACATACTCGTTAAAAAGTTTAAATTATCAGCGAGTATGTACTTAAGTACTTATTAATAAATTAATAATTAATCTAATAATTTAAACTTTATTAAAAAGTTTAAATTATTAGCGAGTATGTATTACCTTACTTCGAAATATTAGAAAAGGAAAGTTACCTTCACCTACTTTCATAGCGTCGATATTCTGAAAGTTAAAATAATATGAGCAAAACTCGTAACTTCAGACAAGAAAATGTAAATACGTATTACAGGTAGAATGCTTTTCACGAAAGAAATCTTGCGGCAATTAGTGGAACGAATTTTTTTTCATCGTAAAATTCACTAGGTAAATTCTTTCGGACGGACCTACAGCAGCGTAGCGTTGCGTCTAGGGGACTTCTTTCGTGGAAAGCATAACCTACAATGTAAACCCCATGTTCCACAGTAATCATTACAGCGACAAGCATCATGCATACCGGGCCGTCATGACATCCTGCGACAATCTCTCTACGATAGTTGGATGTCCTCGTCTGTCATTTAAACCGCGACGTCTGTTTCATGTTATCGACACCGCAGCGCTGCGATGCCGAGTGAATGCTAAGAGGGCAGATTAGGCACGCGATGATGCGATGCACTCTTATGCTGTTCACACGCGTCTAAATACCAGATGCACAGGCGATAGCGGCGACAATGCACGGACCGACAATGTTGCGGCAATAATGGTTTAGGAATTCTTTAATCTTTGAGTTTAGTATTGTTTCGCTAAAAACTATTTCTGTCCTTGAATGTAGATGGGTATCAGACTACATAAATGTATTTATATTATTATGTATTACTAGTTTATGCCCGCGGCTTCGCACGCGTTGTTTCTATGGAAACGTTTAATGGTGATTTCTATATCCCATGGGAACTGATTTATGGGATAAAAAGATTCCAGGATTAGAATTACTTGTATGCAAAATTTCAGCCTGATCCGTTCAGTAGTTTTTTCGTGAAAGAGTAACAAACATCCATCCGTCCGTCCATCCATCCATCCATACTTACAAAAAATAAAACAGTTTTCAGAAGTAAGTATTCTTTAAGAATTCGCTTATGCATACAGTTATAATTTTGGGCTGAAATTTGGAATTAGATGAAATTTACTATTTAAATCGTAGTAACCTTCAAGCTAGTATGATCTTTAAGGTATGTCTCCAATAATGACCGCAACTGTACATTACGACATACACGCACAGGCTGTGTTGAATGGGTCTATTCTTACGCCGCGATATCAAATGCCCAGCATGGAAATTATGGGCATTACCCCCATGAGATAAACGCCAACAAGGCGCTTATCATGGGGAGGCCTGCGTCAAGCAGTGGACCTATACAGGCTGTTGAGGTTGAGGATATCATATCAAATGTAATTCCGTTTTGCTTTGAACTTGTACTGTTGTCGTTCACTCTCTGCATGAGATAAATCCTCGTCCAGTTCAATTAACACAGCGAACCTGTCACACCGATGTTTCACTTCTATTAATTACATATGGAAATGAACTCTTTCATGAATATTCATTCATCTGTGTAGATCACGATTTTTTAAAAGCAACGCAGTGGAAACTTATCTAGGATTTTCTATTTATGGCATTGTGGCGGTGTAAAAACAAATCGATGATCTGTTAATTTACAGAACCCGATTATGTGATAATGATGAATTATCGTCATATGACATTTCATGTGAAGATAACTTCATCGAAGTTCTATGTATTTGATTACTTAATTTATTTGTTGTTAGCACTCTTTGCCTGAAAAACAGGTTTTTACCTAGTTCAGGCACACGCATTATTTAATACCATTAGAATTTAAGATGAAACTCTTTTTATCCTTCTAGTCCTAAGTTATTTTGAATATATTTTTTTCAATGTAAAGTGAGGTTTTTATCACTTTTTCCCTCGTTATAGTAAGTAATTAGTAATTACATGTCATGAAGTCCTTATTTTTTTGTTACAGGTAAACAGAAAGACTAGTCTTTTGGTAAGTTGTTCCCTACATATAAATAAATGAATAATGCTGGACAATTCACACATCATTATCTAGCCCCAAGGTAAGCAGAGCTTGTGTTATGGGTACTAGATAACTGATATACATAATCATATACGGGTACATAGATAGATATTTTTTATTATACCTACATAAAAATCGACCAGAACACCCTGAACAAATATCTGCAGATCGTACAAATATTTGTCCCGAGGCGGGAATCGAACACGCAACCTCCTGCGTCGCAGGCGGACCTTCGCCCACCGCGCCACAGAGGCCGTCTTATATATATTTATATTTCGTTCAAAACCATAAGCATCTCCACTTATTACATACCCATAATTATTATGCATTGTTCGTGACTGTGGTGCCTACAAGGCATTAATGTTCTCAGAATCGAGGGCTATTACGTTTTTAGGGTTCCGTTCCCAAAGGGTGAAAACGGGATCCTTTTACTAAGCCTCCGCTGTCTGTCCGTCCGCCCGTCGTCAGCGGGCTATATCAATGATATGAAACGTAAAAGGTAGACTTTGTAATTTTTTTTACAGAATGTATATTTCTCTTGTTGCTACAACAAGAAATACAAAAAACGTTTTTTTTTGCCCAGTTTTTTTCAACGCTAGTATTTCTTGTACTTACCGTAAAGTAGACAGTTCAAATTTTATTCGGGTGTATAATGTGTATAGCTATTGCCGCTGAAGCAACAAATAATAAAAGTAATGTAAATTTTAATAAGGGGTCTATCGTCCATTCCAAGTTGAGTAGCGATCACCAAAGTTAAGCAACGTCGAGCGTGGTCAGTAAGTACTTGGATGACGGTGATGGTGACCGCGCGTCATATTGGCTTCTTGCTTTTTTAAAGTTTTAAAAAACATCCGTTTTTATCGTTCCTTTTGCGAAATAGTTTTGTACGATGGTACGGAACCCTCAGTGTGCTAGTCGACTCGCACTTGGCCGGTCATATTGGATTCCATTCAAACTACAATTTCATTCTATTAAACTACCTCATGACAGTTCACGGTATTCAGAACCGGTTTTAGTTTGTTTATTTTTTAATTCCCCATAGATAAACTGATGGGGCTACGCAACGCATGTCGCTTGAACTAGAATTTATTATGGTCATACGTTTGTCGTTCCTATTTATAACGTTTGGTGGATGTGGGATTCATTGAATTTGATATCCTTTATGGTCTTCGGTATTTATGGTATGGGCATTCTTCTTGGTTAAAAGAGCTATAGATTATCAGCGTATAATAATATCGTCCGTATAAATAACCAGTGTTTTTTAGTGGAGGCCGCGACTCGGCAACCGTAGTTTAGGTCGCCCTGGCCCGGTGGGATGACGACCTGCGAAAGACTGCAGGCAGATGGGTGGATGGGGCAACCTGAAGACAAGGCGCTATGGCGCTCATAAGGGGAGGCCTATGTCCAGCAGTGGACTTATACCTATGGGTAGGTTGATGAAGATGATGATAGAGAACCAGCAAACCATGCATGATATAAAAGATTCTGACGCTATTTACCCATATGCTAGATAGAGTAAGAGAAGACAGTAATTTCTTCAAGTACATATCAACATAGATATTTTCTTTGTGGGGCTCAGCCTTTACCGGTTTATAAATCCTTTAATTGGCACTAAAGTATTTAAATGCTATTAAAACAAGAAAGCACTTAAACTTTTGAAGTACACTACGTATTTCCGGCCTGCGACATACTGCAATCATCTTTGTCACAGACTTTCTACCTTTACTGCTCAAAATGGTTAGTTATTTTACTACTTACTTGCCAATCAATTATTTACATTGTGTAAATGCGTTAACTTGTTTTGAGCTCAAAGGTACAAAACGCTCTATTGAAACGCCACGCGGCCCGACCGATGCGTTGTGTTGAGTTCAATCAAATGTTATTCATTTTCTATAACCAGAATCACATTATTAACATCCGATGATCCGACGCGACGAATGTCATCCGTCGGATGTTAACAATGTGATTCTGGTCAGAGAAAATTGTTACAATTAGATTCACCTCAACACGATCGGTCGGTTCATGTGTTCAAAACACAAATTAGTTGAACGTAGAGGAAATAATAACAAAATGTACGCGATAAATACCCGTTAAAATCCTTAATTAAAAATTAGTTGCTCGTGAAAATAAAAGAGTTATTTTGATAAGTAAAAAGAGGGATTCGACCAAATATCGTAAACGGACTAGGTACCATTATTTCGATGTTACTCCTCTCGTGGTCTTATGCCCCTAAAGAAATGGATACGGAAACAACGGTCCAATTGTTGGCTATCACGTTCTAGATTCACATTTATTACAGAGCTCGTTAATTTTTTTATCTGCCCTCGTTAGGGAGCATCGTGACTTTTTGTACCGAGGTTACATTTCTAACCAGACACAACAACATTAGGCGGCATTCCGGTACAATTTACGTCGACGTAAATTAAATGTTAAGCATAAGCACGGTTTGTGGCAACAATAATACTGCTATTTGCTTTAAATTGGTACTTATGTAACTTCATAGACAGGGAGTTTGCAATTTAGAAAATACCTTAAATTAGATATAACAATTTAACCCTAGAATTAATCCCCAGTCGCCTTAATTTATCAACAGAACTTCCTCTTCAAATGGGTCGCACTCTTTTTAATAAACTGCCACCTGAACTAAAGGATAGAAAACTAAATAACCACATCGCCTTTATAAATGAAGTGAAGGGACTTCTTCACAAAACTGTATACAGCGTAAAAGAGTTTCTCGAGAACGACTATACTCAGTATATTAATGTAAATGTACAAAAAGAGTTGAACATAGGTACCAGTACGCACCTACACAATGTTACTAGCAACTAGATTATTTATTTGAATATCGCCCTTATACAGCGGATGCCTATTGTATTTTTATTTTTTTATTTTATTTGTATGTCAATTTGACAAGTCTTAGCCTGTACACCGAAATGTTGTAAACTTATAATTTTTCATGTGTCTCACCTTTGACAATAAAGATATTCTATTCTATCTAATTAGGTATTCTTACGAGAACGTAAGTATGGTAGAGTATTGTATGTACAGATTGGACCCAAGTTAAAGATTCAAGCTGTCGACGGAATCAGGTAAGGCGAAATCCGTAACCTGAAATAACATAAATCGATTAAATTTCTAACACTTCAGCGAAGTGGACAAGAACATAGTTAAATGCAGTGGTCAACAAAGTTGAACACAAAATGGAAATGTACTGTTCAAGCTGTCTCCGGCATTGGTCGCTTGCGCTTGCGTCGTGGATGCGTCGCAAGAGCATTCGCGTCACTTTCACACTTTCACTGGTCGACGCCCCCGGCCGCCGCCGGCCACAACAACGCCGAACGTTGCACCACTTGTTACACAACACTGTCATACAACTCACACGCCCTGATGTAGTAATTGAAGATAATTAATGAACCGTCAACTGTATTCAACTTTCTAAACCAGTTCAGCTCCACAAGGCAGGCGTGCAACCCCAGCAGAGACACAGATTGCAGCTGGTAATGAATAATTCCGAAAACTCAGCGTGAAATGGAGAAATCGATGAGCACAGTCACGAACTCCAGCAACAAAATAAATAGGAACACAATCCAATTAAAGATAAATAAATACGAATTGAAATTTTCCTCTGCAATCCTCTGCAATAAATAAATATTGCGACCAAATTGAAACGGTACTTTGTGATAGCATAGCACGTTCGATGATGATCTTTATCGATTGTCTTATAGAGAAAAAAGCAGAATGACGGTAAAACGCCCAATCTCTTTACATTCAATAGCAGTGGTACCATTAAACAATCAACGGTTAAAATAAAATGAGTAACACAGGGGAACGAATTGAGCGGTAACAAACAAAGCGCAATTATGTTTGTTCTGCTTAACCTTTTTTTGCATTTACTGCAGATGATTAATGTTCTCTATAAAAACTAACAACGCGTTCGCAAATTATTGCATATTTCAGCGAAACTGACTAGGTGTGATTACAATTAAAATACTTTTGTTATGGTTGTCTCAGCAAAGCAAAGTCCAATTAAATATAATAATGCAATCTTGCACAATAATACATTCAAGGTCATAATCTGAATAAATAACACGTTCTCCGTCAATTTACATTTACGTTTCTTCTTACATGCACCATGGAACCGCTCATCGAATAAAAATGATACCATGTAATAAAATGCGTTCTTAAGGAAGGCATTGCAAAGCTATTAAACCAAGTCAATTTCATCAGCTTGTTACCTGGTTTCTAGACTCCTTTAATCCTTAATCCTTAGTATAACGTCGGTATACCGCAACGGTGCTAAAACCTGTACAGTTTTTATCAACAATTTCCCTTGTTTCGGCTACGGTATTCTGTCAGTTGATCAAGCCAACCGAACTACAGTTTTTCGGCGATAAAACCAACAAAAAACGTTGATTGACTGCACAATTGATCGGGAAAGTGTAGGCCGTGTTGATAATTCAAACACAAAGCAAATTTCCACTGGAACTTGGATTGGAAGCAAGAAGTGTTTTAGAAAGTGCTTCAGCTATTATTATATTATCTAAAACTCGTGTAACGCGCAGTGAACGCTTTCGTTGCGCGTTTATATAACTAAGTAAATGGCGGTTGTGGTTTTGTTAATTTTTATTGCTTTCTGCTTGATTATGATAATACTTTACCTTAATACTGATTATTTTAAGAACGACTACTACTAGTACTAATAGTAGTAGTAGTATTATAGATAATGCTATTTAAGTACTTTAATTTATTTACATGTCTACCTGCCAGACGTTCCGTCAAGTATACCTATCTATGTATCTAAGGAAAAATCTATAGTGATATATTAAAAGCAATTCTGTTCGTCTGTTACCTTTTCACGGCTAAACGGATCTTAACGAAATTTGGCAGGAAAGTAGATACGGTATCCCAAGGACGGATATATACTTTTTACCACGGAAAAGAGCCTGTGAAACCGCGGACACCAGCTAGTGATATAATTTCTCGATTTCCTATTACATATAATATAGGTGCTGTTATTTCTAATTTCACATCAACATACAAAAAAGTCCACCACTATTTTACATTTTATCTGATTCTACTCGCGGAAAGATTTCTGCAGATTCACTATTAAAAAATTGGTTGTCTGTAAAGTCGGTTTACCGACGATAGTTGAACGTGACAACGTCTTAAGAAAATACTGATGGAATGGTAGCATTTGATACTCGATCAAAACATGTAAATGTACTATAGTATAGCAGCTGTCCACGCAGACGCATCGCTCACTCAAGTAGGAGAGAGACGGATGTCGAGCGCTCTCGCTTGCACTTCAAGCCTTACATGGAACGCCTCAGAGCGAGGTAACGCCGCATGACGTCAGAGCGAGGTAACGCCGCATGACGTCAGAGCGAGGTAACGCCGCATGACGTCATGTTTTTTCGTGCGTGTAGCCGGCTCTATCGAATTATAAGACGTTGTCACGTCAAAAGCAAGCCGCAATGATCCGATGACGTCGGAATACGAAACGTTCGTTAGATCAATCCATAATAAAATTACGTGTCTGATAACCGTTTTATGCAAAGATCTCTTTGTAACGCACGGTTCAACTGGTACTTATACAGCACAAGGACAGCTTTGAATCGGCTGGCTATAAACAGAACACTGTGCAGGATCCGGCTTCAAAGGATCCTCTTTGTACTAGGAAAACAATAACACGCATAATCTGTTTCGGATCATGCATATTAAACGGATGCTATATCTATGATTAAATCACGCATCAGTGGACTATTACAATACAAGTCGATAGCGTTATTAACAATGCACGTATGGCGAACACATACAATATGGACAATGATTATTGGCTGACAATATTAGAATACATGGCCAGGACATCATTATTGTTTGTCTGCGATTCATGTCAACTGTGCAATTTATATCACTGGATGATTCTGTGCTACTGCCATACTCTCCTTGCCACCTTTGAACAAAACTTGCTTATAATTTCCACTGAGTTACTAATGTGGTATGGTATTACGTTTTATGAGAAGTTGTATATTAATATACGGATTGTGCTCGTTAGTTAAGAGGGCAAAACACAAAAACAACGACCGTAAAATCCAGTTCATCAAAAAAATAAAACGTCAAGTGCTAGTCGGACTTGCGCACTAAGAGTTCCGTATAATTGTTAGACCTTGTTCCTGTCAAATATCATGATTCTAGGTCAACGGGAAGTAGGTACCCTGTATATTTTAGTTTCGGGGGAGAATAATTTTTTTTTTGTTAAAAAACTACAAATTTACGATTTTCGGATGATTCCCGTTATTTGTGCTATAAGTCCTTGCTTCTTGCCAAATTTCATGAGTCTAGGTCAACGGGAAGTACCCTATAGGTTTTGTGGGCATGTAATTCCCTTGGGAATTTCAAAATATTCGGACATAAACGGCTGTAACTTTGATTGCATTGACCTAGAAGTTTTACTTATATCGAGGCTTCAAGAGGTTACGGACAGTATTTAATTTCAACTCGATACCTCCACGCGTTCCTGAGAAAAGGGGGTTGACAGAGGGACAGACAGACGGACAACAAAGTGACTGTAAGTTTTTTGGGGGGTTCCTTTTTTCCTTTTGATCTACGGAACCCTAAAAACGGATGCGCCGAGTAACCTACTGTTAATGGTTCAGCCGGACGATGCTAATTGCGTAAGAGGCGTACGTAACGAGGTCTTAATTGGAATGCGCCCCAATTAATGGTGGGCTGCGTTCGTACCGAGTGATTCCATTTTGGAAATTGGAACGGGTGTTTACGTGTCGTTTCCCGGGTGAACGGCCGCTGGTGAAAGTCGGGACGCTGCCGCGGATATGGGTCAGCTGGTCATTTACCCTCAGGTGTGTAGGATGCCTCTCCCGCCGCTACGTGGAATTATGTCAAACCCAGAAGCCGCCGCCAGCTCTGTTTGTGAGTCATGACGCGCCACCACTTAGTGGGCTATTAAACGCTTTATGGAATTCATTGTGCTATGTGCACTTGGCACATACAAATGCCTGAAGTGACCTTTAGTTAGGAGCAAAAATGTGTTATCTTATCATTATTAAGTGGGCGATTTCCCAAAAGAAAAGAAAAAAGAAAAAAAATAGAACTAATACATTGCGTGGATTTTTAACGGAGAGGAGCTACGAAAAAAAAAACATTTGCACAAGCACACAGATATTACAAGTACAGCTTGAAGAAGCTAGATTATAAATAAGCGCGGTCTATGCCACTTTAATTTGGCGGCCCCACGTAAAAATACGGACTCTTTTCAGTTTCTTCGAACTATTTTCGAAAAGAAAACAGACATATAATGTAGAGTTACTTTCGAATTTAAAATATTAGTACCTATGAATTATGAATATAAGGACACATCAGAAAAATATTGTTACACAGAACAAAAAGGTATATAATATTATGTTGATGTGAAGATGAATTAATGATATATTCAACAGCAAATCTTCATAACTTCAAAATCGTATTCAAAGTTTTCAGTTGAATATTACGTTACTCAGCTTAAATGGAACATAAATTATCTTTGTTCAGTGCCAAAAGCGTTTTCATTAGGTGAATTTCCGCATAGTGCTGTAGTTAATTCAATTACAACTAATTTGATGACTGTAACACCGGCCTGTTCATTCACTATAAGTAGTCCGTATCAAACAACCCACTTGGGGAAGGTTTGTTCAACAGTACTCTTGAATAACGGATGGAATTTACATATATTTGAATTCACTTAGGACGGCACAATTCAGTTTGAAATGTAGGCACTAAGTTAGTACACTACACTTGTTATCAACCAGATTATGATCGATCATGCAAATTGGATAAAATCGAGATCTTCATGATTCGTCACAAACTGTTTAATATTGATCTTAATCGATCAAATAGGTTAAGTTAGTTCATTAATTCTCTATTTCGTCCGGTATTATTTATTTATTTTTATTATATAATTGTAAATGCAGCGTTCACTTAGCGCCGGAGTTGGAAAAAATAAGAAACATTGATGATATTAATTATTATTTTATACTATTCTTCTCGTCCTATTTCGACGACCGAAAAATTAGAAATTAACGCTACTGAAACGTTAATATAAGTGAAAGTATTGAATGTATTGAAAATTAAATTGATTTATCGTCATGACATGACATGATCTAGTAGTAGAAAAACGAAGTAAAAGTCAAAACTCCCCAGGGACCTTGAAGTCAAACCTTGCAAGTGAAAGGTAACCAAAGAAACAAATTACTCCCCTCGTAAGTTGATTTCCGTTACGCTGTTTGGTTTTTGTGTACGTAAGTTAGGTACCTTAAGGTAGGAGTTACTCAAGGACATCGACCAGACTTTCTCCTCCCACGAACCAGGGAGAAAGTCCATGTTAACCCGTCTTTTTGTTCTCCAACATCATTTAATTTGAACAATTTTGTCCCTGCTAGTCAGATATGATATAGAGCCCTTTTAAATTGAGTACGGTAGGATTCTAAAGGGCTTTCAGAGATACACGATCGGTTATAAATCTTGATAATGACGCTACATTAACAACGATCAATATCACAGGAAGTAAATGATTATGAAATCTGATCGGAGCTCTCGATTTATGACGGCTGTAAAAGCGATATCGTTAATAGCCTGATTGAGAGGTAAAAGAGATTATCATACCTGTAATATTACAAGACTGGATCCTATCCGTGTAATCCAAAAGTTTATTGGCAAAACGCTTTGAAATTGACACCTAAGAGAAATTAAATGCATTCACTTCACTACCAGCGCCGTGTTTGCATTACATCATGAGAGCTCTACGTCTCTACGTGTTCATTAATTTTGTATCTACCAAGAGGTAAGGTATTATAGAGAGAAGACAGACTGGAGCCAGGTGCATCCAAAACTTCATTTATTTTATTTTAGTCTAGGTCAACGTACTGCAAGACAGTGGCCTCCCAATTCCTCTTCTACACTTTACGGCCTTGTGCTAATCTTTATTGTTATTATACCTAATCTTAATCAAGCGAAGAATCGTTCTTTGAATAGGGAAAATTCAACCAAATCATGCGTTTTTATGAGAATTGAATTTAACTATATTTAAATAACTGTAACAATTCTACCACCGAACTGCTATCCCCAACCCGCATGCCCTGCAGTGTGGGGATTATATGCATTACCCCCATGAGATAAAAGCCAATAAGGCGCTTATCAGGGGGAGGCCTGCGTCCTGTAGTGGACCAATATAGGCTGGTGAGGTGAGGAATAACTGTAGCAACAAAGTTGTGCAAGTCTTCTCACTGTAATCAACACAAGACGACGGCATACAATTAATTGTTATTAGTCCTGTTGCTCTAAATTGATATACTCAATCCTCATTTTGTAACGCGTGATGACATCCAATGCTTATGATCATACAGTTCCCAGATAATCCTGTGGCACAACTGTGATGAGAAATTAATATATACTTTGCTGCTACTGACTTTATTAACTGTACCGCATTTTGTAGATTAATGAAAATCTGTTAAGCGCACATATTCTGCCCTTTAGATTTTCAAATATTCCAAGAAAACGCTACAGTTATACTGATATCGAAAGCAATAATTTCTATAGCGTTTGCAACAACCGCAGACTACATGCGACACACATTTCTACGCGCAAGCATAATGACGGGGAATTATCGCTGGCGAGTCATGTAATTGTAGCGCCATCGATGTATTGAGAAACTATTCGACATGCAACCCCTTGGCTGCAAAATATCCATCCTGTCTTCATCATCAGCTCTACCATGTCCACATAAAAGTTTTAATGCTTTTTTAATTTATCACTTCCTTTATTGATGTGATGACCTGTTATCGCACGATCCACGTGTTTATATTGACGTCAAAGCGGTTCCAGAAACTAGCAATATAAATTGCATTCGCATGGAATTTCTTGACCTTGATATACTCTCATCAATTCTTGCGTTTTTGTGATTCGTGAGCCATTGAGAGCAGACGAATCCCACTGCTAGCACTAACTTGCTAAGGCGAGCAGGACTCGAGTTCAGATTATTATGAGGTGCATGCTACTATAATTAGAAATGCATGATGTTCACGCTTCGAGTCGCTCTCTCTATTGTGCCTGCGTGACGTTTCACAATCTATTGTAAGCTAACCGTCGCAGAACCTCATCATTCTTTCCGACTAAACTTTTTGTAAAGTTTTTCTTCTACTTCTTTTGTGTACGCTCTCGAGCATTTACTAATGTCCTCTGTCTGTCAGATGATATCGGGTACTCGTTAGTGGCATTGTAGCGCCCACGCCGGCGGGTCCAGAACGGCCCTAATGGTCCCCTGTCCGGATTACCTATGAGTAGCCCGGTCAAACATTTACTGCGAATTCAAACCTGATCATTTATAAACGAGCCACTTCTTCTGGCAATAAAACCGGTGATGTGTAGGCACCGGTGAGCCGCTTCGCGCAACTTCCATAGCATCATGATTCACCGGCATCAAATGTCAATATGCGTAGGTGTGTGACAAAGCACGACTGTCGGAGGGCGTGTGAACGTTGTCGGTCTATGCTATGGATCAGCCTCACGCACTCCTGATGATAATCGCGTACTGCGTTCCGGCCACGTTTGCTAACCGTGATCTTTACGAGTCTAAAGGTACCTATACTAAATATCACAACATAGTAAATACTTAAAAGAATTGTTAAATGAAACTGTGTGTCTTCGAGGCCCGCTCTCACTTGGGATTGAATGCGAAATCGTCATTGTTCTCATGCGCGCTCTCGTGAGCACGTTATCTAACACTTAAGCCACAATAGATCAGCAGCTGAATGCTACTGCACAATGCTTCCGTCGGCATCGGTTCCGCTCTCGTGAATTGGGTAAGTGGTGCATTTGACGAAACTTCACTTTTTCACCGACCTACTTTAGCCCGCTTCTCGATTTTCCAATAGACTTGAACAATTTGTTTGCCGTCGATTATGAACGCGGGTTAATGCATAAAAGTTAATTTTCACGGCGTCTCTCGGGTCCATTAGCCAAGTGCGGATTGGTTCCGCGGAATTCGCGCGATCTTTCGCACGACAATCGGGAGCGCGACGAACCAACTGGAGCGACTAATATTCAAATGGACCGGTTTAAGATCGTCTAATATCTCAAGATGCGGTAGCGGTTCTGCATGTACTACTGGTTTTCTAGTTCATTTAAAAAATAACTTGAGTTTTACGGTCTCGTATGCAGCGATAAATTTGCGAATGAGACTTAGTTATTGCTTTTTTATTCTGCAATTTTTCTTTGGATTTAAATACTTGGTTCATAATTTCAGTAATTACCCTGCTGTGAATGCAGTTATGTAGGCCGGCCGGGCTCACCGCTACACTTTCGTTGGCGATATGCAAATCAGACCGTGAGCAATTGGCGCCTACGCTGATGTAAAATCTTCTATTAGGTTCCATTGCGCGGGCGTCTTCAATTTGTATGTGCATTGTAGCTGTTATCGTTCCTAACATCTGCCCATGTTGTCGAACAAGTTTTACACGCCTATTAATATTCAGGTTTCCTCTTTCATTTATGTCTCCCAACTGCTCTGTTTTTGTTTGTTTTTGTACTAATCAATTCACATTTATCTCAAAAAAACTGTTCTGCTTTTAATTCGCTCTTCTTGCTAACGAACGACCGAAGAAATTTAAGGCCCATCGCACTCGTTGCTTTCTTACTTTAAATTTTTAATTATTTTTCTATTGGTCGTCTTCTCAGAACCTTCCGGAAAGAGGTGACGCATGTCGGATCATCTTAACACTTATTCTCAGATGACACTTCCAAAACACATCTGGACGAGGTTGATGAACCTGCTTCATACTGCCGCAACGTCTTAATTTGTATCACCTATTTCAGGATAAGTCGGATTTATAGCACTCGTGCCATAGAACTTTTGCCGGTCCGTTTGCTTGATATATTAGATTCGATTCACTAATTAGAAATGTTAATAGATCCACCCCAGAATATAACAATGTAGCTTTCTTTAAAAAGAACAACACTTCGTTGTTGTTTTAGCAAAATATACTCCTTGCCGTTACATGAAGGCCTAGATGGCAACGCGGGTGGAAAGGTACGTTTATTATCTGCTATTTGGCACAATACCGCTGTTTGCAATTACATTCTCTCTTGATGAGCCCATTATATTTGTACATGGAACTTAAACGTCGCCACTACGTGCATCACGGTTTTGCCTGGCTCCATTAGATTGAGCAAGCCTTCAGCCATTCTACCTCGTTTTGCCTGGAATTTGTGCATTAACCTGAATTGTACTACAATACTCGTATGCATGGTACGCTATCTAGGAGCCGGTTGCGAAATCGCTCTATCGGCTTTGGGTTCAGTAGGTACATTTCAATGTTGAATATGTAACGGTTTTACGCAATATGTTAATGATGTCATAGGTTTATTGGAGGGAAACTAAAAGGAACCCTCTCTTTTCTAGTTCCCTCAGAAATATTTATGTAATAGTTGTACTTAGAATTATTTAACTAGCGCACTCTCAAAATTGAACTTCAAACTTCAAGAATTTTTTTAGTAAGTATATCAGTTATTAATTCCTAAAACCATATCAAGCTGATGCTACGGCTTAAAATTTGCATTAAATTACAACGAAACGTGATCACAGCAGCCTAATCTTACGCGGTTAATACGAACAGTCATACCGAATGACTCATTGATGTAATGTGATCATAAATGCATCTAACCTGTAATTTCGCTAAAGATTTACGAGCGATCACAGACGGCGAATGATTATGGTAATTTGTACTAGCTGTTGCCAAAATAGAGAGCCAAGATCGCTTTTATAAGTGGACTTGCCCTTAGGTAAATTTTAGTTACGTATTTACTTGCGTAATACGATACAGTAGATACCTCTGCCGCGCATCTACTCCTGGGAGTTTATTTCCCGTCAGTAAATTTATTACACTCTCTGCAACGGAATGAAATGAAACGAGAACGGTCCGCAATGTTTGCTATCAATTTTTCATATTATTTTTATAGCTCTGATCATCAAGCTGTATTAGTTTACTTTAGCGCGATGGCTACTACATGCTAGACTTTAATTACGAACCGGATAAGTGTGCTTATTGGCATACTATCTCATCAACTGAGTAAAACGGTCATCACACTCAACGCGGACGCCATCTCTACAACTCAGCTGAGGATCATTCATTATATTCAAAGGCAATTAAACGAATCTTAAGGCATTATAAAAATACAGTCCCAAACCTGTCAGTAATATCGTTTTTAAATCACACGAACGTATTATAAAACCAACGGAACGCTGCTAAATTTCACTTCCATGTTCATCTCGCTTTAAGTTTTTTTTTACTTTGCAGGCTAAAGCAGTTTTTATATCTTTACAGTCTAATAAAAACATACACCGTTCACGGTGCCCGCTTAAAAGTTTATTCACAAGCTTTCAACACGCCTTTCAAAACAGATTGCAAACGATTTTGCATATTAGATTTTTTCTATCTGTAACTATTACGGACAGTTTTTTCACTCGTCACGGGTTTGGTCAATAAATTTTTAGTCTCAATTTGTTTTTACTGGTGTTGACTTGCTCCACAAATGCTGTAATGTGTCGATAGATATTATTCATCTTTCTTTAACAATCAAGTTTGGTAAATAATTGGAGATATTCAATGAAACTTGGTTTACCACAAATGATACGCCTACATATTATATCTTCGTTCAGTCCTTGGTTGAGCGTAAAAATTTCTTTCAACCGTCCGAAATTACAAAGGTTGTTATCCGTTAGTTTTCATCTAATCATTAATTAACTTTTGAAAGTTGACTACTGCATCAAAGGAAAATCACTTAAAATAATGAGTGAACGTCCAGACAAAGCTGCCATACCATTCACATCGGATTCTGTCTAGAGTAAAAGTTTAAATAGCTTCAGCAACAAACTCTGTTGGTAGATCCATTTGCTAGAAGTCAACATACGATACACAGTCTGCTCAAGTCAACGTACTGTGGTATTTGCCACGAGTGTCGCAGTGGCTATCATCTGGCTATGAACTCTCGTCACATCTCCTTCGAGATAGTGGCAATGCCGACGTCTTTACTGCTTCGGCAACCATTGCCAAAATCACTCTTTAAACGATGCTTAAAATTGCTCAATTTCACTTGTAAACTTAGTGCTTTGCGATAGGTTTGTAATAGCCTTCACATTTCTTTTTATCGCCCTCGGCCTCGTTTTGCTTAATTCACTCTTCGAACAAGAATTTTTTAGCCAAAATTTTCCTAACCTTATCGTTATCGGGCACAGTCGAGGTTACTTGTATGTTGACTTACCGAGACCCGTATGATAAGGTTTTCGTTACCATATGGAATGTTCTTGAACTTTTTTGTAATTCTTCATAGGTATGTACAATTGTACATTGCATCTCGTGCTACGAGGAAATAATGGTTCATTACCGATATGCAATCAATATTATTTCCTCGTAGAGTCTAGTTCACATCTGTTTATGTAATCCCTCCATGCCAAGACGATTTGTTTTAAGTATTTATTCGTTCAATTTGGCATAGGTTTCTGGAGAAGGGCCTCTGTGACAAGAAAGCTTACGCCTCATTAGCGATAAAGTAGAGTGTTCAAACAGGACCAATGTTTACGATGTTGCCACAATAATGATGTCACACATCTAATATAGTGTGTCCACTTGTGCAGATAACGAGGCTACAGGTTGTTCACCTCGCCTTAATGTTATAGTTGAACATCGCATGACAACCCACAATGAGTATGTTTATTTACTGATGTGATGTGATGAGTCTTAATTTGTTAACCAGAAGTACAAAGTTCATAATGGGCGCGTGGTTCATAAACATGACATTTGGACTGCCTCGCTAGATTTACGAGTATGAAACCTGAATGCATGGACTCTATGCGTAGAGATATTGCGTACTTACCAGGTATTTAGAGAATGCGTTTGTTGGCAAACGTCCACTTCATGCAAAATGTTTCAAGTTGGATAAATTGCTGCGACATGATTCAGATCAAATCTCAGAAGTCCTTAATCGCTGCCGTACTTTATATCTCGACTAATCTCTGGATTAAAATTCAACATGGATGTTGTACCTACCCTGAGAGAGTGATGTTCTATGCTGGGATGTTTATTACTTCTTGAATGTCCAGCAAACCATATAATTTAAAATTCAATTATCAAGTGTGTCCTGCTTAGTGAAACCCACGAGCTTTGTTATCAAAATTGCAAAAGTTAATTACGTGGCTTTAGAACTCTACATTCCCACACAAATTAGGCGTAGGAGGACGTTTTCTAAATATTTCACGTCGACAGGCCGCAACGTTGGAATAATTAATGGTTCGTGGTTTATTGCTGGTGGGTTCAAAGCGAGTTCACCACTCTTCCTAAAGAGATTGCAAATCGGGATACTATGTGCATAACTAAATATTCACTAGGCATCGGTGATGCCTGCTTATACTTGCCATTAGCAATCACTATAGTGATACCACCAGAACAACCCTTCGGATCATTCTGTGTACATTCTAGAGAATGTGAAGTAATCCATCCACTGCTGTAGAATATACTTACTGCCAAGAAAATAATAAATTTTTCACTCTCGTTCTGAGCCTGTGTATAAAGTTGAACGTTTTCTCCTAAACTCAGCAATATTACATTCTTCTGATGTTCACGGACAACAATAAAAGGTATATTTCCCTGGAGAGTCTAATCTCGTTACCTACGTGTAATGACCAGGCGATAAATTCTTCCAAATAATAAAAATACGGTCAACGATCTTCTTGCCCAATAAAATGACCATAAAATGACTAAAAAGCACAGCAATGTACATATTTAATAGGATATCGACTTTGTTTTGAACACCAATGGAATAAACTAACATATACCTACCTAAAAAACAGTACGTGAAATTCTTTTGTTACAATTGGAAATTTTCCAAAATCCATGTGCCATTGTACTAAGGGCCAAGAACATGACACATAATAATAAGTAAGATTAAGAATTAGGCTTACAAAATAAGCTTTAGACAATTCGAATTTTATACTTACTGAATTTGTGAATTGTATTTTTTTTTGGTAGAAATTCATTAAATTTTCGTTAAAATTCATTTAAATTGAAAATTGTAATCTAAGAAATAATATTAATACTAACCCTTCCATCTTGGGACTAAAATGTCAGAAATGAATGACAGGCCGTGCGCCTTAGACACAATGGCGTCGAAAATGTCACTCCTGACTGCCAAAAAAAAAATTAACGTCCACAGATAATAAAATATTTTTCATTCAGTATGTAGAAAATATATCAAAAAACCTAACTCATTAAACTTCTTTATAGGAAAGTAGCCTCTAAACATGGTAAAATAAGGTCCTTAATCAAATGCAGGAGAGCGGTAGCCGGCTACCGCTTGGGGTTTGAGTGAACGGTGCAGTGACGTAAGGCGCGGTGCCCGGCTACCGCTTGGGGCCTGAGGGGTTAAATAATATTTATTGATATTTGATACTAAATGTAAGGTGTCAAACAAATATTGTCACCTTCAAGTCCCTCAATATTGTTATTCCGTTTTAAATTATTTATTGATTTTGAGTGTCCCGTACTCTCATGGAAATAAAGATTCCAATTCTAAGTAAAAATGTATATACAAATGCCTGTCAAAAACAATACAGTACATGCTGTACTGTGAAAATCATAATCAAGTACATAAAACAGGCGACCAGGAAAGTAGTACTTAGCCAGCTATCAATTAATTACGCAAGATACTAGAGACTCCTTCGGGTTGATCGCGGCACAGGTCAAGACCTCATATATACGTGATGTTCGAACTTTGCCACCGATGAACCCTGCTGGATGGACTTTCACACGCGAGGTCGATGCACCTTTTCTGCATTGCAGTTTATATAATACTTATATCTGTCGCCGCCGGATCGTAGAATCAGCCCGTTTGTATAATCATAATCACTAGGCCGCCGCTTACACTAACGCCGATTTGTTGGGAACACCTATCGTTTCATTCAACAAGATGACGTTTAGACATATTTTTGAACGTTGATCGTTCAACAATAGGCATAGGAATTTAATTGCATTGCGCTGGCCGTTATCTAAACTACCTAGCCATTCTTCAAATGGGCTGATAACTACGATTCGGCGGCGACATTCATATATCCAAGGTCCGGTGACTTTATACAATCAAGGTTTCCATTATATATTATTAATTTAACCATATCTCTTATATTAATTGAATGATCGTGGTTTAGCACGCTTTTTTCGTGGACAAAACATTTTAGTTAGTCCCATCCCAAACAGTACTTATACCTTTTTTTTATCCTGAAGGTAATGCGCACGCATATCGTACTGCCACGGGGAGGCAGTACGATGATGTGGGACTCTAACACCCTTAAAACTCTTAGGGTGCTTCCAGTGTTGGTTGCCTAAGGATGTAACAAAGATCCAAATTGTCACATTTAGGTACAACATTACTGAAGATACCTTCACCGATTTCATGCTATACCTTTAAATCTAGTTTCTATTTCACAGTATCTTGAACTATTATTAGCCCCAGCTCACTTTCCCCTTTCGTGGTCACGATCGAGCGTAGTTCTCAATGTTACGTCTCGGGTCGCCCTTTCGCCATGCACTTTACTGCAAGGTACATTTATACTTTTTTTATGATATCTAGATCTATGCGTGTCGGTCACATCACATATCACACAAGTATCTTCTTTAGTAAGTATGTATTATCATAATTATAATGCGCAATATCCATACAATAGGTATCGCCGTCGTCGTCGCGAACTTAAACAATTCTACAGCCATAATGACTCCTGCGTGAGCTTGTTGTCTCGAAGGTCGAACTTTATCAATACGAAATTCTCAGGAAGCCACTATTTTCTCAAGTCTCTCCACACAGTAAGAAGACAATGAAGTGTCCCTTGACAGATTGGAAATATATCCTTTTATTGCAGCGCGCTTCTTGTAGTCGGTTCGTACATAGCTAGATAACAAAATGCAATTTGTCGTTAGAACTTTAACGTGGGTACCATGATGTTTCATATCAAATAAGGTTCGTAGTTAACCCGCTTACATCCGTTTTGAATGATGTATCATCTTTCAAATTTCACCATAATGACTGTAGAATCTTGCTATATTTCAAGTCACTATTGGGAATAGTCACTCGCTTTCTATTCGTCATGTCATTTATGTATTATTATCGCTATTCATATTTTTTATTCGCTGACAATGGCTTACGAGATGTAGTTTATCGCAAATGCATACTAATGTCCCATTGTTACTTTCATCGAAAATATTTTAATGTCTCGGCACAAATATCGAGGTCGGATCGGCAACATTTTATTCCGTGAACGATTCTCTTTTTTAATATCTTAGGACTAAAAGTAAATATAGAATACCTTTAGTCCTAATCAGTCCACTGGGTAAATTTAAATTGAAGTCAACCATCAACCAGTTTATGGCTGCACTTAAGAATGTAAATTAATGTAATTAAGGCTATTTTGACATCAAACTGTCCTGGTTTTCTATTTCACTTGGACTTAATTATATTCTTTAGAAAGTTTTCAAAATAATCCTACCGTAATTGTGTCCGTATGTTAAACAGTTGTGTTACCTACTTATTAAATGGTCAACTTTTTAAATATGATTTCTTATTCTCTTCAATTATCTGCCTATTGAAAAACAGAACTTCACAGAAGCTTCTACGAATAAAGTCGCGCGCAAGCACTGACAAGATGGTAGAATTATTATAATGTCCTGTCCGTCTTGCCCCTATCATTCAAACGTCTGTTTATGCAGTTGACGTTCCTTGTAAACGAATGCAAAGTAATACAATGCGAAGGCAGGCATCACGTTGGACATATTGGCCCCCTGATAGCGCTGTAAGTAAGGTACGCCTGCCGAGGGCCGTGGCGTGCGCGATTGCGATCTGATGCGGCCGGAGCAATTGCCTTGTTTGTCCTACCTATCCCACACGACACTGACGCTGCGATAAAAACTCGGAGGCGGCATCTTTATCTGTAAGGGCCACGATGATCGAGCCTTGCCTTGAAGAACGTGCTCAGTTAAAATAACGAAAGGGCATATCGCGAATATCGCGATGTTTTTTTATTGTCTTTACTTGCGAATGTAATCTTGCTCTACCTAATTCAACTGTCATGTGTCTGGCCATAACATAATATTGAGCTACGCTCGTAATTAAACTAGCTATTTATAACGTGTACGCAATGAATTTATCTATCAATTTTAACAGCAGACAGGACAGTGGTGCGCCTCCGGATGAAACATATCCCTGCACAATACTAACTATGCATTAATAGTTAGCATTCGGCTCATAAACATTGTCATCATTGATCTATTTATTTCCGATGGTACATTACAAAGGTCCGCCCATCCATTGTCTGCCTGTCCGCGTTCCTGGCTCGTTGAACCTCCGCCGAGGTGGGTAGGTAATGCACGGTGAAGCGTACCATCGCTGGATTGACATGACTTAACCGTTCCCTGTTGCCCCTCGGTTTGCACATCGACTTCGCCATTCCTGACATTTGATGCCAGATTGCTCCGTTTACAATTCGCTGAACAAAAGCCCTCCTAGAAACCTGCGTATGTTTATGTCAGTTATCCTATGCGTACATCTAAACTGCTCGTTTAGGTCATGACTCCGTTTCGAGTTGTTTCTACAAAAGGCTTAGATAAAACATGCCTGCGTACAATAGACATAATAGACCGTTTCAACGTAATGAAAGATGAATTTGATAATGTTACCATACATTTCACCGAGTACACGGAGTACGAGTACACTGTACAATCAATCAAGTTTGTTTATTTAATAGCTGGTAGGTTCGTTCACCTC
The DNA here is from genome assembly GCA_963564075.1 of Eupithecia subfuscata. Classification (NCBI taxonomy): domain Eukaryota; kingdom Metazoa; phylum Arthropoda; class Insecta; order Lepidoptera; family Geometridae; genus Eupithecia; species Eupithecia subfuscata. The sequence goes on from OY751105.1 coordinate 6,068,570, forward strand.
GCCATTCAAGGTCCCTGTTCAGCATTATTTTAGCGTTGGAGGCTACCCACACACACACTGCGCTATGCACGTTTCCATTCCAAGAAAGATGCACTATGTTGGAAGAACGAGAGCGCGTGACGTGAATGTCAAGCCAACAGATTATCTCCACTTATATTGTTGATGTTATCCGGACGTATAAACGCTCACAAAACCGACCACACCACACCCTCGTGAAATGGAGCGAACAAATTGAATTCTCCGTAACAAGGCCGTGTAATCACTTTTGAAACTAGTATTCACACAGGGCCATGTCGTAATTTAGTACCTACCGGTTCGGCCGGGATGATTTGATTATTTTGACATTGCTCTTGTATGGGGACAAATTGAGGACGAATGGGTTTCCTTTGTTTCCTGGTTTAAATTATTGTCCTTACTCCTTAAATAGATAGGTATTTAAATACATATATCCTAGTGCCTCTTTAGCATTCACCGTGCGCAACGCTTTTCCAATTTGACTATCGGAATTTCTGAATAGTTTTTTCCGGTCTGGATAAAAAAACTTTTCTCAATGTAGATTGTAGAGCCATGATTTGACGAGGCTTCCGTCGATTGGGACCGCTAGTAGTTTTCCGTGCCATTAAGACATGACAAAGTTGCTTTGATTTGCATAAAGACCCCACGTGGGTATGCGCAAGCATTGGTTTTTTGTTAGCTAGCTCATCGTCGACCGTCATCACGTTCATTATCCGTATGGCCTTGGCCGTGAACGGTCGTGAGGGAGGTCGCTCCATGTGGACAGTCATGATCACATCTTGATGTTAATTTATGAACTGCTTCAACAAAAAACTTATTGTCCGCTCATCAATGTGTGCTTTGCAACTTACAAAAACTTAAACCAGTAAAAAATAAGCACTCAACCAATCAAATTGACAAGAAAATCAAATTCTGTTTATTTAATGTAATGTAAGCAAATCTTTTGGCACCTCGTGCTTCACAAAAGCAAATCTGAGTCAGAACAGTGATTGGGCATAAAATTTTACTCCCCACTGCGCTAAGTCGAGCGAAACGCAAAGTATACTATTGAACGCAATAAGAAATGTTACTGTGATCTCCGTCTTTTCAATATCCCATGATTGGTTGGATAAACACATTGGTTTACTGAGAAGTTCAGAGAAGTTCCAATCCACATTAACTGGCATCGCGTCTCGTGGGCTATTAAAAGTTTAGATTGGCTATTACAGGTTTATGGGCCTGTGTAGCTCTGGTGTCCATTTGGGTCAGTTGCATCAGTCGACAAGTTGTAAGGACCGCCTTCTGTCGCCGGTGCAGCTTACCTATTGCGGTTCTTTGACAATCGCATATCCGCCGCAACGACTGCGTCGTAAATCCTGTTTCCTATTGCCTTGTCCTAATTATACCTACAACTCTATTACTTTGCTGATATTTATTGATGTTTTTTTCTTACTTTATCGGCCTCAAATAAAATAAGTGACTAAGTAGGTATAAGTATCCATTTGTATGCAGTCAGAATACGTATTTTCAATTGCACTTTGTTATTTTATGGTTTTGTTAGGTATTGTTCATTCAAAGACTTTAACCGATGAAAAATTTATGTGCATGCGTCCTGATTGATGACTTCGAATTCGTGTTTGTCCGCAGAATGCACAAAATTTAGATGGTTTTTGTTGTAGCTATTACAAAAATATGAAGATGAGAAGTTGAAGTTGAAGAAGTTGTGTGTATGTATTTTTGTTACATTATCGAGCCGCGGACTATTGTCCATTCTTCTTCTCTACAGTATTCTTCATTACAGGCTCCACCTGAAAATCAGCGTAGCATTGGGCTTGGCCAATTCTTTCTTTCATTGCTGAAGGTCGTGCCCATTCTGGAAAGCTTTCACAGAAACGCTGAACGACCGCTGTCCATTCACATATTATCATTATCACACAAAGCACTTTCAGCAATTTGATCAAGCTAAAGCAATAAAATATTGATACAAAATCCGTTTTTTGCATAATATTGAACTTTATTAAAGAGATGCTCAGTAATGTGATGCAACAGGCTCCAGTCCAGTACCGGTTTTTGCTCGATCGGCTCCCCGACGTCTAGCGGAGATGAGATGTTCAATGGTCTGAAAATGTTTTGCATGGAATTGATTAGCCTTGCGGTCTCGCCGCTATTGATATTTTATCTTAATGTTTACAATGTTTATTAATATTCGTTTTATTACTTTTTTGCCTTTGGTGCTCTTTTTCTCGGAAATATATATTTGTTTGCTCGTAAAGCTGTCTTTGTTGTTTTACTTTAGCGAATTTTAATGTATAAGAGCCGGTGCTGGATTTTTTATGTCAGTTCAGTACATCTTGGTATTCCGAAAATGTAGAGTTTTTGTTGATTCTTGTAGCGATAAAAGAAGCTCCTGTTTTGCAAAATGTCAAGACGCTTTATCCGAGGGGCGTTCTCACGGTAGCTCTCAAGAGACGAACGGAGAAAGCCTTATCTCATGTATCGGAGCGCGAACAATGTGAAGAGCGTGTCGATGCCTATCTCAGTGAGCCTATCTAGTGGTTCTAGTGCTCATTCGACTTTCACTCGCCGGTTGCTCCTGTGGCGCTGGCCGCTGCTAACACCGTCTTATTTGCGCCAATCTTGTCCTGATAACGAAGTGCTCTGACACCGCTATCGGAACAGCTCGATGACACAACGTCAAAGTTGCTCCCTATTTAAAGCTATCGGGCCGATCTTGACTATTTTTGGAGTAAGGTACAAGGACAATACATGAAGGTGGTCAATGACCTAAGGTTGGGTGACCAAGAACTATCTATTTCGGATTGGCAATGAATAATGAGCATTGCGGCGGTCGCGCATGTTAAGCCGTCGTGATTTAGTGCAGGGCCGTAGCTGGTACGCAGCCCACGATCCTAATTACAAAGTGTAATGAGTATGAGCAGACGACGCCTGCGCTCTGAGCCCTAAACAAGTGCTTCTCTAACACGAAAACGCTAAACTATCACAATCAGTAACGCCGAAAAACTAAAGTTCCTACTCGTAGGATGTTGGTCTAGCCTTGTCTTCCATACTCACAACACAATATTTATTGATGCAAATGATCGGTGGAAGGCAGGACGCACATGAATTCTTTTTTCATGGTCGCTTTTCTAAAGGCTTATTGCATAAAGCTAACGGCCATGACTGCTGCACCAGGAGACAAGTTGTTGAAATATCAATACGTCTATTGTTGTTGACATATTCTTTATCAGGAATATTCTAAGAACATTGTCTCAACTAGTTATTGTTTTGTAAACCTCTGCCGTAGCAAAGTTACAGTCGAGGTCAAGATGACAGCTAACGTCTTTCAGGAAATATCTCTTTCTTGTGTCGAGTGGATATTTTTTACAGTTGAAACCTGAATGACATACTTAGTATAGTCGATAGGCTTTAAGCATAGGTGGCAAGCATCCTAAGTTTAGTGTCCGTCATCGGCCAGTGAACTTCAATATATCTAGACACCAGCTCAACACGCCGGAGCTTCCTTTCCTCTCGGTAACGAACAACATAATCTTATCGTCGCATCTTATCGCCTCTAGCCCCTTAAATCACGGCGAGTGTCTTCAAATTAATAAGTTTGCTGCAAAAGTTCCTCTTTCCTCGATAGATATGCATCTCGACGTCATCGGAAGAAGGATACAGAATGTTATATTCACTGAGTTCGCTTGCACAGTATTTTGTGAATTGCGTGGGCAATTGAGCATGGCGAGCTGTGTATTGTTGTAGGAAAACTTGAATTCTGGAACAGTTTCGAGGGGGAGATGCCATTCAGAAGAAAGATAATTAATATTGTCACGTCACTGTCTATCTACTGAAAAATATGTCTGTCTGTGTCTATATGTGTGTATTGTCCAGCATTATATAGTTATTGTGTCTTTACCATTCAAACGATCTTATTTATCGAACTACTAACTGTAACTCTTGATTTTATAACTGGCGGCTCCCAATTCTATGATTTTTTTAATATCTGTAGGTACGTTTTCATAACTTATATTTCCGCTCGAGTGCTTGCGTAGTGCGGTCCGTTCGGTGAAGATGAAACTATACTAACTCGCCTATTATTAGAAACACGTACCTTACCTACAACTTTTATAAATTAAGATTTTAAAAAATAACGTTCATCAAGTAATTGTGTTACAAAAAATGTAAAATTTTGATCTGAGCCTTAACGTTTTTGTTTAATGAAATTGTATGTTTTGATTAATTTTTAGATAATAGAACAAAAAATTACGTGCAATAATCGTAGAAAACTGTAGGTTCCATTACCCTCTAAACCTTAACTCTTTGAATGCCCACGACGCACATGCCGAAATACAACACGCGACAGCGGCGGCGGCGGCGGCGGCGCCCAGTTTGTTCGCACACCTTTTTAAGTACGGTCTAGAAATCGCAAAGAAATGCGATTTAAACAAAGCGTTACTTCAGAAATCAAATAATATCTCAATAATATTCAACTTCGACGGGACTTGAACCCGCAACCTTCCCTCAGTACGGGAATGAGCTAACCAATTGCCCCACGAGATCAAGTGACGTAAGAGTCGAAAAACTTTGCAACTTCCTACGGACTCTAGCGCCGTTAGCTCCACCTACAGGGGAAACATTGAAGTTTTATCCAATCCTGTTCAAAGGTTAAAGTAACATTTTGTTCGTTTGACGATAGGTGCCGCGCTGCTCAATTCTAATAATTCTATTCGCAAATTACCCCGAGTGCGAAGGCTTACGCACTAAAATAACAAAAATCTTAAAGTGTTACTTGATTTTTGAATGTATTTTGACTCTTTCAAAAGGCCCCTTACATTATCATCTTTCATCATAAGCAAAGTAATTTTCTAGTGATCGTTAAGATTTACCTAACTACTTACGGGACTTGTCGGTCTGCCGATCAATTTACTTAACAATATCAATATGCTAATGAAATTACTCGACGTTGCCTTACATTTTTATTCAAAGGCTAATAAATTTACGAGCAACCCTGTCCATACTAATGAAAATATATCTTTCAAGGTAACCTGAAATTATCGTAATAATTTCTCAAACAGCAGTTTAATCTGTGATCTTATTATTTTTCATACTCAAAAACCGGAGATGAGCTATTAACTTTTTATAAGCTCTTGCATATTTACTAGTGCGATTTCGGTTACCGTTGTATAAGTTGCTTCGTAGCGGCAATAACTATCATATATTTTCATTTTTCACATTGCACTCCAAAACATTTCTAGTATTTTTAATGTTTTGTTTCTTTGTTTCAGTTTCTGCTACTCTACCACCACAGAGACCTTGGATTCCACTGACCCGACCCAACAGGAGTCGTCCGACATGTAAGTACAACACCATAAACCAATGTCTGTTCACGTCAAGTTCTAATTAAAATAACAGCTACGGTGGTGCCGCTTTGCCAGTATTAATTTATACGATTGTGATCGTCTCACCTTTTTGCTTTGTAATACTATTCAAAACCGGGAACGGTGATATTAAACAGCGATAACAAAACCCTCCCAACGAGTTCGTCATTAATATAGTGTCATAGTGGCACGCATGGGCGAGGCGCACGCGGCCCGTCTCATAAATAATGAAGGCAAGAGCCGCCCCGAACACCATCGCTATGGTAATGCAACCATGCCAGTATTGCCAGTTATGCCAGCATTACCCCAGCCCGTGGGAGACTCCACTCGCAAGTCTCGCTCCCCGCTGACGTATTTCATCCGGTCCCGTTACTCTCCTGTTTTGACGTTTGAATATTTTCCTCACTGCTCCCACGACCGGTCATAGATAAGTCACTCTAAGTTGTTTTGATTCTTGATCTCTAGAATTATAATAGTTTTGCCTCTGATTCTGCTGTTAAAAAGTTCTCGCAGTTTTGTTTGATTTATCGGTTCTGAAGGGCGAACAAGTCGAGGTGACTTTATCTTACAGACTTGTTCAATTTTCGTCTTATTAGAATTTACAAACTTAGTATTTCTGTTGCGTCATCCTAAATATAAGGATTTTATTTGCTGATATACAGAAAGATGGCCGGCCTGTAAAATTTACTGTTTTCGTAATAGCTTTCTTACATTGTAATGACGTTAGCCAACGACTGCTAATTTTTTATTTAGTTAGATAATCTGACAGTAATTCTATGTAACCTTTCAGAACAACACCACCCTAAGCGTGTAACTTACCGCTGGGGCGCATTATCTGAGTTGTCAGATAATAATAGTTACGCGCACCCGTTGATTATATGATATGCATTATGCATAGGTACAGTCAGCATAAATTGAGATTAGTCGTATTTACCTCCGAGTTCAGTTTATTGATAATTCAGCTGAAATTCATAGAGCGTTTAATTTAACGACGCCCTCTCATGAATGAGTTGTAAATTAGCATTAAATATATAATGACCTCGCATTCCCCCGATAGTGCTAAGCCACTCCCGCTCAGCGTTTACCATTCCCAATTTACATAAATCAAACGGAACGCTAGAGGAACCAGCCAATCGCTCCGCAGGGCCTTACACCTATTGCTAAATAAATTAATGTACCAGAACCCGCTACGTCCTCGTTGCACTTAAGTTATTCCCAACAAACTTTACGAGCCAATCAGAGTCACCGGAGCCATGAACAACTACCCTTAGCCATAGTCTTGCCTCTCAGACCCTTATAATATAACTTAACAACTGAACGCTTGTTAGAAAACAAAGAATCGTGTGTCGGCAAAAATACTAAACAAGGCTTTTGTCTCGTGATAAAAATCAAACGGACTGTGACTAACATTTCTACGTAAAAGGGCTCTCTAATAGTCACTTCTGTTGGATAGGATCTCAGCCGTTTAAACTTTGTTCATGATACGATTATCTACGCCTCAAAGAGCCTTTATAAGGAAGTGGGTATTGTCAGATTGTCGAACAATTAATTCGATCTCGGCTTATCTTGTTCACGGCCAGGCTCGAGGGAAAGAGGAAATGCCCTTCGCCTCCATCTGCGGACTGAGAACAATGAAACATTGATTGGTGACCTCCTCGGATCTCTGAACATGATCACCGAGCTTGAACTTAGTTCGTTCTCACTTCCGTTAGTAGACAAAGTAATAGCGATCTCATCAAAAATCAAATTGTCCGTCATCACTCATCACATCAGTCATCATCAGTTTCTCAGGCATCCTATCTTCCAATCGACAAAAAATCAATGTCACCAAACAGATTTAATCAACAGAAGCCCGTTACAAATCGAACATGTCACTCAGCTCAAAATTGAATCAATTTAGAATTGAATGCATCACCCACATGCTGTCACCGTTGCAGTCTTATCTAGTTCACTTGGCTAAACTAATCCGAAATCAACTGACGACCACGCACCGAGTGTTATCAGCTCGGCCACTGGAGACCGTTTGATTTATTAAGTACGCACCGCTTCTGCTCGGAAACTTGAACCAGAAAAACCTATCAGAAATCTTGGAGCTAACGAACAGAATTTAATTTATTTTCTGCTGAGATAAATTAAAAGCTTCTCACCCATTGTCGTTGCCTTAGGGGCGAGAACTTAAATAACAGTCTAATATAAACATAACCCATCCAATAAAGCCTATAAAGTTCGCGATTCGTTGGCACTCGTAAAAACACTGGCTGGGCATAAAAAGTTAATCGATGCTCGCCTTGCCTCCCGCCGCCGTTGTGATGAGGTCAAAAAACACACATATCACGCCAAGATAAGTGTTTATCCGACGATATACAAACATTACTCTGCCTTGCATTACAAGAATTACACCGACGTTCTCTCGGGGATAATGTCTCGTACTCTGTGAAATACTCTGTAAGAACGAGATTTATTTTCGCTACCACACGGGCCGTGCGACCAGGGATTACACAACTAACACCTTAGATTCTCCTGTTATTGTTAGTCGCTTGGTATGCATGACGACTTAGCCCGTTTTCATCGCTATTGACGCTATCTCTACAATTTTTTTTTCGAATTGCGTGTTCCTCTTTTTAGGGTTTCGAAGATCGGTTTCGAAACCCTTATGGTCTCGCTTCGTCTGTCCTTTTTCTCTCTTTAATAACTCAGCAACTATTTACCGCAGCTATCAACTTGAAATTTAAAATTATAATACATTTCGTGCGCCTGTACAGATTCTAAGACAAAAATTTAAAAAAATAAAATAGAAATGAGATGATTGAGATGTCGAAATTTTAAAGATTCCTACAGGGTCACGTAGGGTATCAAATTAAAGGTATTAGTTGGTACATTTCAAAACAGTTTTTGAAATTTCTGTAAGTCAAGTCAAGTCTTATACTTTTTGAAATATTTTGAAAAAAATCAAAAAAAATTACCTAATCTCCGAAGTACCTACACAGAGCGATCCATCTAAACTGTACTTTGGTACCTCCTATTTTTAGGCATTCATTAAATAGCGATATCTCTAACCTTTAGTACCTACATATTTGTATAATTGACAAACGTTCGAAACCCTCGGTGCGCGAGTTACACTCGCACTTGACGGATCTTGTTTTATAAAAACTCGATTCCAACTCGTCAAGTTGTTATCTTCTCTCTTGCGTTATTTAAAATAGTTGAATACAAACCACGAACGTAAAACCAAGATAGAAACCTGTCAGTATCACAGAATGCCCACGTAATGACACGACATTGCCAATAAACAGACGCACAGCGCCTCCCTCCATTATATTCAGATGAGACTCAATAGCGCCCGAGTGGTTTGTTTCTTATTTTCAATTCCACCAAACAACACTCCCGGCTCAGCCGACACCGACAGTGAGATGTCGTACTTAATGGAACACCTTGTTGTTCCTTTTACCAATTCAAATAGTTGTACATTGCATTGCTGCAGTGGAGTTACGCTGCATTAAACTCCTGACAGTTGATTAATGTGGATTCATGAATGTTGCAATGGCGGGAATACGCGGAAGGAATATGTCGACCTTTGAAAGAGTTTGAAAGCATATCTAGCTTAGATATGAGAATTTAATTCAATTCGTTAATAACAGGTTGAAATTAAAATTCGTGTGGTTTGGATGTGTATGACAACTAGCTTTATCATCACTGCCTACTTTAAAATAATTGAAGACATGCAAGTAGAAAGCGACATATGGTCACTCCCATGAAGCCAACGCCATAATGCGCAACTCCATGTTCGATGTAATGAGTGAATTCACCACAATTATCGATGGTATCGACGTCAACTTTCTTGCTATACAATTTTTTGTCCACCAATGAATAAGGTATGATACTTATAACATTTTCATTTGCTGTTTACCGCTAAGCGTCCAGTTATATCATGTGCATGTAATCTTTAGATAAGTAATTGATTGCCGCAAAAAACTTGACCGTAGGCAAAATTGTTCTGTTATTTGCCCAACAGCTCAATTAGCGCTCGTGCAGAATAGCATGACACGCTCCCATTAGCTGGAGGTGCAATCTATGAAGCTGTTAAGTTGGTAATCAGCATCGCTTACCACTTAGGTTCTCACCACATTTATCGACGTTGAACCGCCTTAAGCTGGTCAGAAACGATGTGAAAAGGCTTTATTTTCCAAACTTGTCTGAAGCTCTATCGCGCGTCTTTTCTACGGCAGCCCGTATGGGTGCGGTGCTAAAAAGCTAGAGTCCAAAAATCAGATTCCTAAGTTTCTATATAATAAGAACTTAGGAAGGAATTAAGTATATATTAGCTTCGGACATAATGTTAGTCTAACCCCCAAATACTTAAACGCAACTCAGATTTAAGCACGTCTCAAGTAGATATTTTATGACAGGTTTCAATGAAAATCTGTCAAAAAATTGCGACTTGAGACGTCCTTATATCTGAGTTGCGTTTGAGTATTCGGGCGTTACAATATTTTTGAGTTTTTACACCTACCTACCTCTTAGAATTTTAGCACCCGCAAGCCCCTCGTTACCACTTCGTGTGACGTGTTTAGTTTACTGTCCATCAGTTCGTGCAAGGTTCGGGCTGGACCCAGCATGATCTAATGAGTTCTTTAGAACGCCAATCCGAATGGAAATCTTCCCGGTGCGAACAGTTTTTAATGAGCTTCTTCAGTGCACAAAAACTTCTTGATCTGTCACGATTGATATTTGAAAATCATCACGCGAGCCTGACCGATCACCTTTACGGTTCTTGACCATGATTCGAATCCAAGTAGTCTGTAAAAAAAAATTCATCTCTAGTTCCACGTAGTAGGTAAAGTATATGGTGTATATAACCGGTATGCAGCAGTACGATTGATGCAATTGACAGGTCTTCGTGCTATGCTCGCTGGTCAACGTCTATGGATGTTGTCGCCCCGCTTCTTTTTTTAGATCGCACGTAAAAATATTATTGTATGATTTTTAAGATGCTCTGCTTTAAAGTGTTTAAAAATGTCACCAAAAATTCCATCGTTCTCGCCAAGCACTGTACCTCATATTTTATCATCTCTGTCAATTTATAAAATGTACCTATACGCGACCACTTGGACAGCGGTGAGTGCAGCTTTCGTTTCGGTTGTAGTTCCTTTTACAACTAACAATTACCGATGCGAGCATTGTTTTGCGACATTGAGCATGTGCGCCGCGTCCCTGCGGCACGCATCGGGCATACAATGGACGTATTTACAGCACGTGCTTGCGACCACATCGATTGTCGCCAGGTGACTTTGACTCCTAAGATTAGCATGAGTACGCCCGTCGCGCCGTCACCAGTGCGATCGTTATCAATTTGTCCGCAATGCACTTCTGCATTCGAACCCTCGACATTGTCTTGTCCTTCTAGTTGTCGTCCCGCTGTCAGCGTGTCTTTGTCCGACGCATCTCCTCCCGGCTCTTTGTGCGTTGATTGACTGGGACTCGACCGATTAAATCAAGTTAATTGCATCACCAAGGTCTTCCACGACGCTGACATTTAGAGGAGTGGCAGCCGTCATCGCTAGCTCGCTGTGCGGCTGTGCGCACCTTTTGATCCGCGTAATGAGACGGGTGCGAGCGCCCGCGTCCGCATAAATCTGAGATAATGGCGTAGAGCGTGAGAGAGCGCAGTCGTGCCACCTTAGTTTACGTAATAAGTGGATACGTACGTTCAAATGACTTCGTCGCTGTTCGCGTTCCACACTCCACACCCTTCGTGATGCCCAATTTCCTTACCCTTAACGAGGCCGGAAATGCTGTTTTCTGAGTACTCCGTCTCACCTGAGGCGCAGCTGGATTGTTATGTCTCTATTTAGCAATTCTGCAATAGGAGCCAAGTGTAGGTGTTTTCGCTCGTAAACGCTAACGCTTATGCAGTTTTCTCGTCGTCAACATTAATCTTAACACGATTGACTCGGGGGCAATTTGACGTGATTGTCGGGGAGGCTGCTCAACAACTTATATCCATTCAGGATAGCAAACTGCGCGCGAAAACGACGTCGTTGAATCGAGTGCTTTTACACTATCCGCTCTGCTGAGCGACTGAGTTAGTCAGGTAAAGTCTCGTAAACACGACGCAGAGCGTATCGCGTGCCCGACACATGTGAAGTTACACGAGTCTCATTTTAATTGGGACATTTTTTAGTCTGTCACGCAAGTCGCTCTTCGCGCATGTAACAAAGCGACGGCGTCAACTAATTGTCATATGATGCGCGCTTAGCACGGCATCGCGAGATGAACGACGTTTCTATAGAGAGTTGTTAGTGGAGGAGTGAAATCTCCATAATGATGTGGCTGTCGTTTGTTGCAGGCATCTTCACCGTGATGTGTTACAACGTGCTGTGCGACAAGTACGCGACGCGGCAAATGTACGGCTACTGCCCCAGCTGGGCCCTCGACTGGGACTACAGGAAGAAGGGTATTTTGGACGAAATTAGACATTACTCCGCAGACATCATTAGCTTACAGGCTAGTAACTTAGTACTCCTTAGTTATTTTAATCGCACGAGCACTGTATTATATTCTTACGTAAATTTATAATTGCAATCACAGAATAATTTATCAGTTACACATAAATAATATGTATCTTACGAGAGTTATTGCTGGTATCCCATAGTACACGTCCATTTTCATGTCATGACTTCGCACATTTTCTGTACTGAATGAAACATATCGTAGTTAACTGCTTTAATTCAAAGTTAGCAATAAACATGTAATTTGGAATAATTAGACTCAGTTTTTATACCATGTATGATTAGGTATTTTTTCATCGGAAGAGAAATTGGCTAAATAAAGTAATGCCAAAATGCTACTGTATGAAATGTTCCAAAAAGCAGCTAAGCTTTAAGACTGTTTATAGTTTATACTATAAAAGATTAAAACAGAAAAATACAAGCCACTGTTTACTAACAATTGGCACCAATTCACGTTGTTTCGTTACATAAGACAGGTATTTTCTTCATTCCTTAACCATGATAAAAGCCTTTGTGACTGTTTAGAAAGAAAATATTTGATGTAGGTAGTAAAAGAATAATAGTTCGACGTACAGAGCTTCTTTTCCTTTGATATCTTGGAATTGTCTTTTCCGTGATATGAAATAAAGAAAAATATATGGATAACTGATCCGCTTCCAAGGTTTAATCTTACAGCTGCTTTGTCAAGCGATTAGGATCTTTGTTCGAATTCGAGCTGGAGGGATTCTTGCCGCGACAGCCACGACCAAGATACCGAACTCTAAGTTACAGTCTCACTTGAACGAAATTTTAACAACATGGTTACTTGTTTAGAAGACAATCTAAAAAGAAAACAAAATTGAATGACATTAGACCCTAGATTGCTTGATCTGATAACTCTAACATTAAATAAATATGTTACAGGAGGTAGAAACGGACCAGTTCTACAACTATTTCCTACCCGAACTAAAGAAGGACGGCTACGACGGAATCTTTTCGCCGAAGTCGCGGGCGAAAACTATGGGCGAGTCGGAGCGGAAATACGTCGACGGATGCGCTATATTCTTTAGATCTGCGAAGTGAGTACGCTTTTTATCTGTATCTATCATGCATTGGTGTTCGGGCCCTGATGATGATGTCCTCCTAATAAAACGTTTCCATAAAATAATTAGATCTTTGTTGACCTGGAATAACGTATACTAAAGTGGTTATGACGCTCGAAAAAAATCGTGTTATTACTTTTTTCTAGGTTCTACAAGTAATTTAGATAGCAGATAACAAGTTTTTCGCACATGGTAAGCCATTTGCTGTGAACCTATGCTAAAACAATATACGAAACAATTGTCGTTTTCGAGTCTACTGATATTAACACTTTCATGGCCTAAGACGAAGATGTCCCTTTGCGGCTCAGTAGAGCGGCCTTGCGGGTCGCGCCGAGGCTTCTTATCTTCTTAGCTTCTTATCTGCTATCGAAATTATTTGTAAAAAGTGTAAAAACTAGAATACCTATATCCGATTTTTTTTTCGAGCGTCATTCATTATCCACCTTAAGGGACCTTTTTATCTCAGAAAAATGACGTGCGAGCCGTGGGCAGAATATAGTTAAATTTCTGAACTATTACTTTTTAAAATAACTTTTCAACTACATTCTAGAGGTATACCTAGAAATCAATTTCTGCTAATTTCTGAAAATATCATGTCAACATGATATTTTACTTGCAGGTTTGCGTTAGTGAAAGAACACCTAATAGAGTTCAATCAGTTGGCGATGGCGAACAGCGAAGGGTCAGATAACATGTTGAATCGGGTGATGCCCAAGGACAACATTGGACTAGCAGCCCTATTGAAAACTAAGGAAGCGGCTTGGGAAAACGGTAAGTGTTACACACACACATCTTACTCACTCTCCCCATGAAATCAAAGACAAGAGCGAATTGAATAAGTGTCTTCTAGGCCTTCGTGATAACCGTCGGGACATCGTTACTTTTCATCAGGTATGATTGCGGTCAAACGAAGGTCTATTGACAATAAAAAATAAGATAAAAAAAGTTAAAATTAGTTTCCAAGATCGAATTCGTACACCTTGCTATTCATTAAATTGATTAAGACGACTTACACTAGCGCCGCCACCTATTTAGCTTATTATAACATAATAGGTACATTTATTCACAAAGAAAATTATACTAGTATTTACAATTGAAACAATTGAGCTAACTGCCGACTGTTGCAAACAGTCTACAGATAGCTCGACTGATCCATATCAACACCAGTCGGAAGCGTCCCCAAGACGCTGGCTGCATTGCCACGCTGTATGGCAATGCTGATACGCTGTGCCAGATATTCAAATTATTATTGCTTATTATTAAGTTAAACGAAGGAATCTATCTATATATATAAAAAAATGAAACCCGTTTTCCTTGGGCACGGCATCACGCGTGAACGGCTGGACCGATTTCGCTAATTCTTTCTTTGTTGTGTCTGTTATTGTCAGGAGAAGGTTCTTATGAAAGAAAAAATTAAGAAAGTTGGAAACATAAATTTCCACGGGGGCGAAGCCGCGGGGCGCAGCTAGTTTTCAATAATTCATTGTGCAGTTTGTGATAACTTTCATAAGCTTTTTTAATGTCACTGTGATAGTTTTATTTCGTATACGTAGTTTAGGCAGAGATGCGTAGTTGCTCTTGGTGGCCCCCAAACTCAGATTTCGCATCTCTGCCTAAACTATACAAAATAAAACTAACAGTGGCTTTAAAAAAAGCTGAAGCCTCTGAAACGCGTCAATAAACTGATATGAAAAACAAACAGGTTTTCAGTCGTGATGTCACTAAACGGCTCTGTCTGAAGCGTTGGTTCATACAACCAACTCATGCCGAGGCAGCGAGCGTTTTGTGACTAAAGCATATAAACACACACACTCAGTATTGTTGTGTTTCTGTAACAAATAAATGAATATCATTCTGTTCTACCCTCAATAACCAGACCAAACAAGTTTCCGATCCGACGACAGTTGACCATACTAGTTTTATAGAGGCTTCCGAATGACATCACACTAATATTATAAATGCGAAAGTTTGGATGGATTTGTTACCTCTACACGCCAAAACTACTGAACGGATCGGGCTGAAATTTTGTATACAGATAATTATAATCCTGGAATCAAACATAGACTACTTTTTATCCCATAAATCAGTTCCCATGGGATAGAAATCACCTTTGTGCGAAGCCGCGGGCGGCAGCTAGTAAGTATATTAAACTCAATACGAAAAAATTTCACAAAATTGCAGGTATACCAACGGACTCATCAATGCTAAGTCAACCCATACTAGTATGCACAGCTCACATTCACTGGGACCCTGAGTTCTGCGACGTAAAACTCATACAAACGATGATGTTGAGCAACGAACTGAAAACCATTGTGGAAGACTCTGCCAGGACTATGCGGTTAGCGGGACAGAGGGAAAACGTACAGCTTTTATTGTGTGGGGATTTCAACTCGCTACCTGATAGTGGTAAGTACAATAGCCTAGTATTAATAGCAGGGCTCCTTTTGAAATGGCTAGTCTGGGTAAGTGCCAGTACCACCATGCCTTTCTCTGTCGCCAAATACCATTGCGTGGTTTTGGTTTGAATGGTACAGTCACCGGTGATACAACAGGCACATAGGAATAACAGCACAGCTATGTATGCCTTAGACGGACGCGGGGCTCTCAATGCGACGCAGGCCAGCGGCATGTTTTGTTTACTTCTATAGTATACAAAATGCTTTCATAAAATAGTACCCTGAAATGCCTAGCCAGAATATAGTATGCATAATGTATTAGAAGACCCACGTAAAAGGCGCTTATCGGAGAGGTCTGCGGTCTACAACAGCTTTTACCAGCTGTGGACTGGTAAAGGCTGTTGATGTGTAAAAAATGAATGGTGTCCCCCAAGGTGGAATAATAAGACCGCTACCCTTTATAACATACATAAACAATATTAAAATATTTTTGTTTATGCTTAGAACATTGTTTGATTCCAGGTGTAATAGAGTTCCTATCAGCGGGTAGAGTGTCCGCCGAGCACCGGGACTTCAAGGAGCTAGGCTACGCGGCCTCCCTGCGGCGCATGCCTGGCTCGGAACACGAGTTCACGCACAATTTCAAACTGGCCTCCGCCTACAGCGAAGACATCATGCCTTACACCAACTACACGTGAGTAGAGAATTTTTATTTTATAAACAAAAAATACAAAATATAACTCCTATTAAATGAACTAACAATAAACAGAAATATCAAGTTTGTAAAAGTCTCTGGAGTCACAATTTAACAACACAACCAATTCTACAGCCAGGCATCATCTTTTTAGCCCACAAACATGCGTAGAGTTGAAATATAATATACTAGCTACCCGTTCCGGCTTCGCTATGTTACTCAGGGATAATGCAGCATTCTAATGGTGAAAGAAGTTTTGAAATCGGTCCACCTAGTAGTTTTTGAGTTTATTCGTTACAAACATACAAAAATACAAATCTTTCCTGTTTATAATATTATTAGTGTAGATATGTACGCACGCACGCCATGCGTACTTTTAGTTAATACTAGCTTCTGCCCGCGGCGCCGCACGCGTTTTTGGAATTAAAAGTAAGTACTTATGCTATTCCAGCTTTCCAAGCATGGTCCCCCCATTAGATAAAATCCAATAAGGCGCTTCTCAGGGAGAGGCCTGCGCCCAGCAGTGGAGAAAACCTATATTCCTGGAGGAATAAAGGTTATTGAGGTAATTTACAATTAAAAATACATGTATTGTTTCAGATACGACTTCAAAGGCATCATTGACTACATCTTCTACAGCAAGCAGACGATGACGCCCCTAGGCTTGCTCGGTCCCCTCTCGCAGGACTGGTTCCGCGAACACAAGGTCGTGGGCTGTCCACATCCTCACGTACCATCAGGTAAGGAGCAAAGGACTTTAAAGTGGTTGGACACGCGGGTTTTTACTATTTTCTACATAGCAGGCAAGAAGTTTTTATTCCAAAAACGCGTGGCGGCGTGTGGTGCCGGCTTAGAATTTGCACCACCCCACTCTTCCCGCGGTAAGAGGCGGCTAAATATCCAACGGGGGCGGACAGCAGCGCCTCCTGCAGAACAATTGTCCTTTATATTTGTTTGCACCAAGTTTGCTTGTGATTTTGTGTCACAGAATAAAAACTTTTTACTATATCAATACGAAAGCAGTCGAAAGCGTCCCCAAGACGCTGGCAGCATTACCTCGCTGTATGGCAATGCTCATGCGTTGCGCCAGATACTCACCAGCTCTCTGGATTTGTTGAACTACCTGTAGATTGCTTGCAACAGTACAGTTAGCTTAACTGTTTCAATTGTAAATATTAGTTCTAATTTGTTTCTATTATTTGATTGCAATTTTCTTTATTAATAAAGTTACTTACTTTACTAATTCCGTTCCAGATCACTTCCCCCTACTAGTGGAACTGGAGATGTGTCCCGGTGCGAGCAACTCGAACGGCCTGATCGGGCGCCGGTAGCACACGTCACCGCGCGACCGACGCCGCGCCGCCCGAACACCCGCGAAACGCGTCTGACTACCCGCATCTACCCGCAAAACCAATCATTACTTACTAAGTGCCCTTGAGGTGGCGAAGAAACAAGTGACTGTTAATTAATGTGTGATTCTTACTTATATAACTACCACAGAGGTGGCGAAACAAACATGTGTGATTATTCTTTTAAACGGGACGTTGTACAAGAAACTCAAGCTAAAAATAAGTTAAACACGCCAATAGCTGCCAGAAAGTGAATGTGGTCTTCATTCATCTCAAGGATCAACGACAAATCGGGATGAAGCGTAATCCACTAGTATCAGAATCAGAATTTTGAAAGGAATAAACCAATAGCTAATTACGTTCTCAAAGCAACACGGAAAACGCTCAAGTTACAAGGAACATTTCAAGATATAAGCTTTTCTTCAGCAGTAGCTCAACTACCATAGGCCTTACGATATACCAAATGCTCTAGATTGCTTCACTGAGGAAACTATTAGATGAATTATATTTGAAATAAAATGGTGTACCTATGTTTGAAAATAGTGTGAGAGTTGAGCGTGTTTATCGAGGCGAATAATACTATAATAGAAAATAATTTTGAGAAGTCAGGTTGTGACGCAAATGTATTTTTGAAATACTTGTTGATATAAAAGTTTTCTTATGAGAATGAAAGACCAATGTCTAATAAGAGATCCAAGTGTAGTTTTTATAATGCTTTCATTATTTTGACGAAAGAACACGCTCTGTCTTTCCTATCAATGATTCGTTTCTTGGGTTGTTTTTGTTTTGAGTGTGAGTTAGCTTTCCGCTGTAATTTAGATTTAATTTGCAAAATTTAGTTTTATTGAACAAGAAGTTTGGTGTTTTTATAATTGTCGTACTTTTCGTGTCTCATAGTCGAGTAGTATTGAAACATTTGGTTCTTGTGCAATATTGCTATACAAGCGTTATTCATCTTTTACGTGATTATATATTAATCATCATCGACTTTACATAGATGTATCAACTTTACATTGTATATCATTTACTCAACTGCGTGAGTGATCTGATGTTGCTTTTTGTGATATACTTAATTCTGTATTGTATGTAGTGGTAACAAATCTCGGCTCTGTTTTACGATTAAGAACATAATTATGATATAAATGGAATATACTTCGTATAACGGTAAAGAAAATTATATTTTTTGTAATAAGATACGGCGAATCATCTTTTTATACAGTTGAGGAATGGTACAAAAGTGTGTTTAGTGAATAAAAAATAAAAAACCTGATCTTGTATGAGAACCATTTTGTTTGTACGACTGTTTTTTTATTATTGAATGCATGGATTACTAGATTAGTTAATACGAATTAGTGTCGAAATTTTTGTTTTGTGTGCGAATGTCAAACGTCCATTTACCAATTTGTGATCGATGATTCCTCCACTGTATATTGTTTAGTAGATATTTTAATTGAGGAATGCGTGATTTGTGCGGCCGAGACGCGAGGGACGATCAATTAAAAAAGTTCTCAATAAGAACGCAGGGTCTCGTTGATATAGAGTGCTTACTACTTATTACTGCTGGAATAGGTGAGGTTATGTTCGCTAAAAGTTTGAAGATTCGGCCAAAGCTGCGCGTCAAACACGCACAAACGCTGCAATGGCGACGCAAACGACGCGACACTTTTTAACGGAAAAATTTGGCGTTGTTGACGCTCTCGCTTTCCGCGTGTTTGACGCGCAAGTTTGGCCGAAGCTTTGATAACATTCAATCGACTTTCATGTTTTATACAACTAACTGTTACAAATTCTAATTTATGTTTTAGTTATTATTAATATTATCAATTTCGAGTTCTGTATATACAGTGCAGGTAGGACTTTTTATGTTGATATCTCTGTACAGAAACAGTTTTACACATATATAAAGTAATTTTTTGCACCTTAAAATGAAAATTACTCCGAACTTTCATTAACAATGTAGCCATTTAGGTTTTTATATTCTTATGAGCTCGATGTAGATAGTACTTTTAGCAGTCCAACTTGTAAGATAGCATATTAAAATAAAATTATTTTTGATACATAAATAATTATAATAGTCGACAACAGTACATAATTTACGACAGATCACAGTAAATAATAGAAGTGCAATGTAATTTAATATTACCCATGTAGCTTGTGTTGTTTTAATTTACCCATTTATTATGTACCAATAGAGTCAATAAGGAAATACCACAAAGTAGTGCTTATTTATACAATGTTAATGTATTAACTAGCACTAATAATAATGTTCTACATGAAACGTCATTGTCAAAAAGAATCATTTGGCATTCATATGAAAGCAATCCATCACTATAACAAAATGCTGTTTCAGGGTGCATTCCAAATTACGCTATAATCGATAGCATCGCGCTAATACGCGTTCCGTATTACCGTCATTACATACGCCATTTTGCGATATCGCCGACCATGCTTCAAACTGAAATCACTGAGCAAACATATCAAATGTCACTACCGTGATGTCTAATACAGAACGCAAAATATTTTGTGATCGCTGTCAGTGCTGTAATCGTATTTCGGAACGCATCCAAGGATGTCATCTGTTTCTATTTGACACTGCCACCTTTCGAAAGCTACTTTAGTTTTCGTAAGATGCTTTCATGCTGTCCTGCTCATTTCGAATCCGATCTAAGCGGAACAGCATGAGGTATGACGTCAGTTCTCAATTCCGTACTTTAAGAACGCAGGTTAGACTAATGTATTTAACACTCCTCCGTTGGTAGTCGGGTAAACATAGAACCTGGCGTTTTAAACCAGATTACAAGTTGAGTTTTTGTACGAGTAGATCTGTAGACCGTGTTATAGCAAACTCTTCATGTAGCGCGCACTGCATTAGTCACATTTTTTTTCATCCGGGTTTCTTCAATTATTCCAATTTTGCATCTTGGTAGGGTTTTTTAGGTCAGAAATGTGTCTTGTCTCATTGGTCGGTAGATGTGGGTGATTAGAAAAGCGGCGTGGTAGTAAGGTGGGAAAGATAAGAGTATTAGCGAGGCGTATTGAATTCTTTCACACACTGGCCGTCTGCGGCCCGTGTGTAAAAGCTAGACACGAAAGAAAGTAGTGAAGTTAGTTCGAAAGCGCGTGGTGGCGGCAGTAGAACAAACGCCGGCGTCCGGCCGGTATTAGGTTAAAAGTTGCATCGTGTGTTCTAACAAACTGTACAGCGAGATATCCTTGGAACCGAATGATCGTGTTGATCTACAAATATCGAACCTCGCATTTTCATAATTCACGTCAAATGATTCGTTCGGAACGTATTTGAGCGCGATATTCACCCTGCCTCGTTCTCTTCGTTTCTTCACATAAATGTCGTTTTAAGCTTAGTTTTAGTTTGTAAAGTTTATTTACAAAGTCTCTACCCGGCGAAATATCGTGGAAGTCTCTTTTTTTAGTCCTAAGTAGGTTTATAAAAAAAATATGGACGGTTTAGCGAGACCCATCTCGTTTTGAAAATATCGGACCTATTCGAGTTTTATTATGTTCATGATCCTAACAATAGCTCGATTCACGTTTTTTTGTTCCCCTTTAAACCAAAGGACTGATTCGGTCAATACAATTTATAGTTACTGGGTTTTTAAAAATGTAACAGTTGCCTTGCCTTTGTAGTACAAATGTATAATGTTAGCCTAGTAAGTAACCATTATACTCAAAATTTTGGTCAAAGTTTTCATAACGTTTTGCTATGTTATTCGGACATGTTTCTTCTATTGGCTATACTTCTAAATAGCCCCCAGGACAAATAAGCTAAGTTTTTTTCGCCAACAATTCTTGGATTGTAGAAAACTGTACTGCTACTAAATTATATGAATAATATGGTTAGAGGTGTCAATTCAGATGTCGTAAAAACTTAACTGAAATAATGAATAATTGGATTTCTCACCTTGGGAGTCGAGACCCTAGGGGTACCCCATGGGGTACTGAGGTTTTTCGGGTTTTTAAAAAAATATCTGAGCGTCTGGCTGGTCGAAGCGACGACGCGTGACCCGAGAGCTGGTGAATATCTGGCACAGCGCATCAGCATTGCCATACAGCGTGGCAATGCAGCCAGCGTCTTGGGGACGCTTCCGATTGGTATTGATATCCATCAGTTGAGCTACCTGTAGATTGTTTGCAACAGTCTGCAGTTAGCTCGATTTTTTCAATTGTAAATACTAGTATAATTTTCTTTGTGAATAAAGGCTTCTGACCTTTAATTTGAAAATAATAATAATAATTGGATTGTCCAGCATTATTTATTTAATTAGACAGCACTAATAATTATGCCATCCTTTTTATTTCTATCGCTATGCAAGGGACGGCATCGTTCGTAGTGCTGTCAAATAAGTACAGTTCAGTCTTCGCGACATCAGAATCGACACCAATGTCTATGCAGGTATTTTTATTTTACCTACAACTGTTTATTCTTACTTATGTTTGTAAACCTTTGTGCTATTTTGACTTAAACTTCAAAAATTGCGCGCAGTCGCACAGAACTTTGTGTCTCGATATTTAGGGTTTCAGTGCGTGCTCGGACTTCTGAAGTTAAAGATGAAAACGCATGGATGTGGCCATGAACAATACATTTTATTTCCTTATGGCGCTAACCCGACCCAAATCAGCGCCACCACCTATTTTATCTTATTATTCTGTTAAACGAAGGAATTTTCAAAAATCGATTGGCCAGTAAACTTTTTTTTAATGCCTCTGTAAATGTTTTACTTTGTATAGAGTGTAGGCAGAGATGCGAAGTTGCTAGCACCTTCGCATCTCTACTTATAGTATAGAAAACAAAACTTTTACAGAGGCATTAAAAAAAGCTTGTGATAGGTATTACAAACTGGCCAATCGATTTTTGGAAATTCCATCGTTTAACAGAATAATAAGATAAAATACACCTATTTTATCTTATTATAGTGGCGCTGATTTGGGTCGGGTTAGCGCCTTAAATCGTTTACCTTGGGTGCTGTTATTATTTAACGTAGTTTAAAGATTCGTCTCTCTTGTATCGGATGTATTATGAAAAAATAAGCCAAATCATGAAATGGTAACCTACTGAATTAATTATTACTTATAGGATAAATTTAATTTCAAGTTTTTTTTATACAAATCAAATTTTACACTAACACTGTATAATTTATATAAGTACACATAGATTTTAAAATCATATCATGATGTTCGTATTGTGTAAATTTAATTTAGAATGTTAAGACTTTTGTGGTAGCTGACATTGAAATTTTTCTATTGGTCCGACTAATTCTAGTGCCAACATTGTCTGTCCGTCTGTCAGTCCATGAATTATAATTATACTGAATTTGAGACCAAAGGAGGATTCCAATATCAGCTGCCCAATTTGCCTTTACTGTGCTTCAAAATCAGAAATTCGATAGTGAGATTCTAATACTAGCCCCTAAAGAAATAAACCATAATGTGTAGTAATAAATTGCATTTAAAATATATACAATGTTACAGCAATATTTTAAAAAGCATAATAATTACAAGTCCATAACAAAGAGGCCTTAACTAATATAATAACATACTTATTTAAAGATGATTGTATGCCATCAAGGCAATACGTAGTAATACGCACTCTCCCCATCTGTTGTTTGCACGTACATACCTCCGTACTGCACTTTATGTAAAAGCGTACACATCCTATAATACTTTCAATTGATAAGTTCTACCTACCTACATTAATACTTTACGAATTTTAGGATCTGTAACGAAGAAATAAATAGGAAATCAGAGTTTTAATGGCGCTGAATCATATATTTGTAAATTGTAAAAAACGTCATAAAACATATTTGAACTTGGTTAAGTAACCGATTTGCAGTATTTGAGCCCATAGAGAATCATGGCATAAGAGGTATGCTACAAACAACTCTATAAATGTGTAGGTATAGCATACCTTGGTGTCGGATAAGATATTTGAATAATAACTGAGAGCTTTATTACAACATGTTAAATTATTTGTAGAAGAACAATATGATCTCCTAATTTATAATTCAATTTTCATGGTCATTTTTACTTAATAGATTTTTAAATGTGTGTATTTGTAATAGGAATTAAAAAAAAACATACATTACATTTGTATATTCCACTGTGTTTCTTGTTTACGAAGGAAAGTAAAGCCATCCAAATTATTAGGTACCTACAATTTCTGAGTGATTGATTTAAAAAAAAATTGAGTTTTACACAAAAAATAGAATACAAATTGAAAATTGATTACCTAATTGTTTAGGTACCTAACCCAAAGGGGATGTTTCATTTTTTATTTGTACATAATTTGTGTATACCTATACAACGTGTATCAAAACATGTGTACTATCCGAAAGGGGGGGAATTTCCACCCCCCCGGGGAACAACTTTTGTTCAACGACTTTTCGAATTTCGATTGCTATCTCTGAAAAAAACTGCGACAAAGTTTCAACATGAACAGCTGATTGTTTACGAAGTGACAATCCTAAAGTCAGCTGTTTCTTGCACTTGGGACAATGACCTCAGTATGGTCGTCAGACGCAGGCGCCTAAATTTTATTGGCGGTCGGACTTTGCCAAACGGTTGTCAATCGCCATCTATCAATGGTATATGGCTGTCGGCATCTATCAAACCACACCCCCACGCCCCCCCCCCCCCCCTCCTCGGCATAGTACACAAATTATGATACACCGTGTATACTTTCTTTAAGTATATAATTTGGTTAAATTATGGTATCAATTTTCTTTGATTTTCTCTTGTACACCTACTTAATGTGTAGTAGTAGTACCTATTGTTTATTGTAACTACATAACTGAAGTAGTAACCTCTTGGTTAAACTGGTAAATTTCCCAAGAGGTTACTCTTGGGAAATTTAAACTGTGTTTCATCATCATCAGCTTTAATGATTTGGTTAGTAGATTATTAATTCGGATTTAGCACAGGCCTTTTCTCGTCTGTACATTAATCTGTGAATTGTTATTTTCTCTATTACCAATTGCTTAGCAACCAAGTGGTCGCATGTTGTTAGCCGACTGGACTTCTGCGCACACATAGCTATCACCTCAACAGCCTATATTGGTTCACAGCTGGACGAGGGCCTCCCCCTGATCACACACAGCTATCAGTAAACTACAAATATTATGGCAGGGCAGGGACAAGATTAGAATGCACTCTCTGAATTCACCCTTGTTTCCAATCACAGGGATTGTTGTCTAGATTATACAAAAAAGACATCGCATCGTCATTTGTACTTTTGCGTGAATTGTTGAAGTTAAAGGAAATAATTTCAAATATTTTACGCATTTGATGACGATGTGACGTAATTTTTCACTGTTTTATTAAGTAGGTACTTCAGACGGCAATCGCTGTGCTTGGTACACAGGTATACAGTTTCTTAAAGGACTCTGAAAGCACGCTGTCTTTTCAGCTGCTGACAAGACACAGGTATTTAGGTATCTTGTCAGGAGGGAGTTCCCCGGCTTCGTTACGGTTCTTCCCCCACAACGCTACTCATACTTATGAAGCAAACTGCAAACACAAATTCTCGTTTCTTGTTTAATTTGGAGGCGAGGACTTGAGTTTGTAGGTAATCGGTAGGGCCACGGCCGCATTGGCAGGATGGTTAAGTTGGCAGGTTGCTTAGGCGCGTGGATCAAGGTTGCCGCAAATCTGGACCACACCACCGATACATAAAAATGTACATTTAAATATGGGCTTTAATATTGACGGCATCAGATGGGACAGCACGCAAGCCACTCGCTTGAAGCTTGCGGTAAGCCATTTTGTCAGTGTTAAAAAGTATATAAAGATGACCGATTATTATATATACTCCATATTCGAATGCTTGTTGTGCCGTGCGATAGCGGTGCTGGATGTACTCAGTCCTTCTGCGTTCCAAAATCCGAAAACAGACATCGCATCGCTACATCCAAGGGACTAGTTAAGATGGAAGCTTGTCAGATGTTTGTTTTCGGATTTTGAACTCTAAACCACGCGCCTAGCGACTATCGGAGCAACCCGCTAAGTTACCACCTGCACTGCGGGTCCTTGAGGAAGTGTTAACAGAATGGTGTATCTCTACAGACATTCCACTGGCACTATCGAATTAGCTCAATACGAAAGACTGTTTGAGACTTAAATATCAATGATAGTTAAAAATATTTTCTGAAGCACATTCACGACTTTACTAAACGTGTTATACAGTGATGTTAAATAAGAACGAAATTAATCTTACTCACTAGAATGTAAGAACAAATACAGTCTTGTGATACCGTATCCGAGAGAGACACCAATGTCCTATTTTAAGAGTTAACTATAATTATGAAGAACATTGTTTTAATGTGAGTATAGACACTGCTTTATCTTGTTATTTTTACTATTTTACAAATTCACTTGGCAGCAAATAAATCATTGACCTTATCAAGCTTTATACCTGCAGAGATGTTGTAAGATAGATCAGTGTTTGTACGTGTTGTGTTTAGGTGTTAAAGTACAAAGTATGTGCAGAAGTTCGCGGCTCAGCTGATCGAGCAGTTGTTAGTTGTGGTGGGCATGGTGTGGTCTCGCTGTTCTGTTTGTTGACACATTATGTATATTTGAATGAATCAAATTATAAAATAATATGAATTTTATGTCTTGTTTCTATATCTACGTACCCTATCATTTCAGAAAATAGGAGAAAGTACTATTTACAAATCTTTATTCCTACATAGCAATCTAACACAACTAAAACAATTTTTTTAAATATACTTGAATACAACATCTTTGAAGCTATCTACAGTCTGCAACTCTAATGTGACAGGACACTGCAGCCAATTGGCTAGGAGTTCTTCGGTGTAGCCAAGCAGGAAATACATCTTAGTAGGTGAAACAGCTCGCCGAATGATAGCAGCTACTCTGATGTGGTTGAACTGACGTTTGATTATAACCTGCAGAAAAATAGGATAACAATAATTTAATCCATCTTGGAGACGTACAACTTGGCTGTGGTGCTTGCAAGTGCAGTGTAAGAATCAACCCCTTCCCTTCCCACTATGACTTGGGGGATGTATGTGTGTAAAAGGCCTACAAAACTGTTCAATATGTGTGAAAAGGTACATACCTCACTACAAACAAGGCCATGCCATGATCCATTTATGAACCTTCTTATGAATTCATCTTCAACAGCTGTTTCTGATTTTCTAAGACCATCTTTCAAGCTTGCTGTAAGTTAAGTAAATAATGTTAATCCTTATAAATTATTTATTAAGGGACTCGCAACAATAAAATCACATAACATGCAAAACATCAAAATAAGTCGTGATTTTCTAAAGGGTGAACAAATTATGGGTTGGCTAACATATAATGGACAATAATAATGTGCAGGTCAATTGTAAAGGTAAATATTAAGAAGTAAACTTACATGTATTCCAAGAGTTCCATGACTTGCGATGAGCAATGTAATGTGGAGGGTTGGCCATTTCATAGGTAAGTGGTCGGTCTCGTTTCTTGGTTATCCTGTACTTTCCTGAGACCACCCGGCATAGCGGTGCTGACGTGTGAAGCTGCGATGCCAAAGCAGGTGAACATTGAGCTAAAGTACCGGCTAGGCTCACTCCAGACTGAAAATTAGATGTACATAGAAGGCAATCCTTGTCTATTTTCATCACTGAGATAAGAGTTTTTCATAGTTCTTCGATACCAACCTTTGCTAGTTTTATAATTGATTGATTCATCCTGTTTATAAAGATAAACTCTTTTCACCTGACAAATCGAAATATTTTGTTGTTTTGTTTTTATTGCATTACGATAACATTCATATAGATTTTATTTTGAGGTTAGTTATTTATTTAGATTTCAATTCAACTTCTTTCATGATGGCGCCGCTTGCTGGATCGAGCGAGAGTGAAAATCTGTCAGTCAGTGATTTTATTCGTCCAATAAGGCGTGTTCTACACTTTGCCAGTAGGCCGGATCAACACATCCGCACCCGCCGATAGTAAAAGTATCCCGGAAAAGGCCAAGAATGTGGCTGTTAGTGTTATCTTTGATAGCCGTTTGTCTTGGTCCTCACACATTATCAACGTCAGCAGAAGAATCAACTAGGTAAGTACCTTAGTCCCGTAAACGTCTTCAAAAATTTCTACCTCGAGACCAAATTCTCTTGCACAATCTTTGCTTCTTGACTATGCAGATGTTTCATAATTAGACGTTTAGGAAGAGCTTTTAAATAATTTAGAGCGCCTTCAGAACTTGAACATCCGGTTTATTTACGGGCTGCGCAAGTTTGGTCATATGTCTCAGTTCCGATCCCAGTTAAAATGGCTTCCCATACGTCGTCGCCGGGATCTCCATATCTTGTTTTGCCTTTATTTCATCCTCTTTAATCCTCTCTCTCCTTCTTATCTTCGTGATCGCTTTGAGTTTCTTGTCCCCCGTGGCAAGCCCTGTAGAACGATTATATCCCTTCGTCTGAATACCTACCCAAGAGCATAAAACCAGTCGCTACCATGATTCTTTTGCTGTAAATGGCACCGAGACTCTGGAATGCCGTTTCCCACTCAATACAAGCCAGTCCTTCACTTAGCAGATAATATTTATTAGATGTTAGGTACCTACTTACATCTAAAAAAAAATTGGTTGTCTGTAAAGTCGGTTTACTGACGATAGTTGAACGTGACAACGTATTAAGAAAAGCGAGGTAACGCCGCATGAGGTAACGCCGCATGACGTCATGTTTTTTCGTGCGTGCAGCCGGCTCTATCGAATTATAAGACGTTGTCACGTCAAAATATTATCTGGTAAGTATACCTAGGTATATCCTAATAATCTCCTATCCTACTATCTTAGACCTTACATAGTATAATGCGAGAAAGTGCCTGTGTGAAATGTGATATTTTTGTTACCTATCCTAGGCTAAATTTGGCACACACTTCGTACACGTAGGTAGCCTAACTTAAACAATAGGCTACATAATATACCGAAAATAAGCGCGCGAAGCCGCGGGCAGAAGCTAGTATTAGTATAAATACAAGTATCTACAGAACCCATCGGACCTCACTGCTGGCCCATCGAATATTTTTTTTGACGTGACAACGTCTTATAATTCGATAGAGCCGGCTGCACGCACGAAAAAACATGACGTCATGCGGCGTTACCTCAACATGACGTCATGCGGCGCTACCTCGCTCTGAGGCGTTCCATGTAAGGCTTGAAGTGCAAGCGAGAGCGCTCGACATCCGTCTCTCTCCTACTTGAGTGAGCGATGCGTCTGTGTTGTCACGTTCAACTATCGTCAGTAAACCGACTTTACAGACAACCAATTTTTTTTCTGGTATTCGCTAAAAAACTGATAGGTATCTGCCTACGGTTATCTGGCGGCGACCAAGAGAGTGACGTCACACGCACCCGCGTAATTTGATTTTACCAGCAGTAACGTATCTTCGTACGTACCTAATGGACCGATTTGAATAATTCAAAAAGATATAATCAGTCTTATGTCTTATAGAATAACGTGGATAGTAGTTCTATTGAAATTGCTATAACTTTATTGATTCCCATTGTGGCACGCGTGCTACGCCTACTTACCAGTTCCACATTTCTTCTCTATTCCGTCCTTACCATCGCTTTCAGAGGCTGCATCCGTAGATCTTAGTTAAAACTGTAGATGCTTTTCTCGATTAATGTCCAAAATACAAAATGTCCAACTAGAATTAATGTCCAACACTAATTTTGTCCAATATGAAAATTGTCCAACTTAAAATACATTTTAGTTTCTACGTTTCGTTTCTGGATTATAAAGGAGTCCTTGTTTTAACTTGCTCCTACTCGAGTTAACCCGACCCCGGCGCGGCGACTCTGTCCTGTGACTGAAGGTTGGACATTTTTAGACTATTTGTCATTTTTCATAATTGGACAGTAGTCGTACAAAGGCTGTATACAACGTGTATCAAAATATGTGTACTATCCGAAAGGGGGGGAATTTCCACCCTCCCGGGGAACAACTTTTCGAATTTCGATTGCTATCTCTGAAAAAAACGGCGACAAAGTTTCAACTCTTTCGCTAATTGGCTGTCGGCATCTATCAAACCACACCCCCACGCCCACTTTGCGCGAAATGATTGCTAGGCCAAGGGTTGATTTTTTTAAATACCAAAATTTTTATAAATTCGTGTGTTCAAAAGCATAGCATAAATCTTTCCGTTTTCTACCTTTGAACAGATACTAAAATAAGAAAATTCGTGAAGTGTCGTGGGACACCCGACCGAAGCGAATCTTATTACACGTACCGTCCAATCCCACTAAACTTACATAAGTTACAAGATACCTACTAGGATTTTTTTTTATAAAACGAGTCACCGTCAAAGATGCAGGATTTTGTAGGTATACCTACCAACTATCTGAATTCACGTAAAGTGTATGTGTAGTACATTGTGAAATACCTATGTAAAATAAAACCAGGTAGGTAAGTACCTACCTACTTATTCATAAAAATTTTCTACCAGCTGCTTAGGCTACCTATTATTTAAAGACTGTAATCCTAATACCTACCTACCTACTTATGTTGCCATCTTGGGGTTTATTGAAATTGTAAATGAACCCTAAAAAATTACGAAGATAAATACCTGCAGAGGTATAGGTAGGTATAGGTTACCCGGACAGGGTTGTTACTTTATTTAGGCACTAGGAAATTAAATATTTTTGTATGGGAAACTGAAAATAGGACTTTTTAATTATTTCCCCCCCCCCCCCCACAACTGATCACCATTGGGGTCTGAAACACCCCCCTTCGGCATAGTCTTAGTTAGAGCGAGGAGTTGAACCAAATGGAGAAATAGGTCTAAAACACAAATGTACTTTCCCTATAATTTATGTTATATGTAAGACCTTGAGAAATAAACGATTTATTATTATATTATTATTATTATTATAGTACACATATTATGATACACGGTGTATAATGGTACGTTCTCCCAGAGCGCTTACTCAACAACTGGCCTGTGTTACAACTACGAGCAAACACTCGCTTCAGCATTTCCAATCTTGTGTAATAATTCTAATACACCAACACGAGGGCATTGGTTTATATCTTAGTCAATGAATCACACTAAAGTACGCCGTAGGCACAGATTCCTTCATTTGTGGCCGTACCAAGCACGCGTAACACGAACGCCGCCGGTCCGACTGACTGAGGTGGATTGACCTAATTGAACCTAATTTGAGCCTTCCACTTTCGAGAAGCTACCATACCTCCCCCTCCTTTACTTAGATCGATGGCTGGACCTATAAATTTTAATTCTGCCAGAATTCATCAGAGTGAATTTATAAATAAAACATATTTATTTTTTAAGTTATTTCGTCTTTCGAAACACACTACGTATGTAGGTATAAGTATCTACAAAACAATTTACGTGACAATTACAAATCAAGTTCACAGACAAATTTTTGCGAAGATATTTCCGTTCACATTGAATTATACACCGTGTATCATAATATGTGTACTATGCCGAAGGGGGGGGGGGGGGGTTCAGACCCCAATGGTGATCAGTTGTTGGAGATAATTAAAAATTCCTATTTTCAGTTTCCCATACAAAAAGTTTTAATTTCCTAGTGCCTGAATAAAGTGACAACCCTATCCGGGTAACCTATAACTACTACCGTAAATTTTTAGGGTTCATTTTCAATTTCAATAAACCCCAAAATGGCAAATGGCAACATAAGTAGGTAGGTAGGTATTAGGATTACAGTCGAAATAATAGGTACCTACCTAAGTTGGGAGAAAATTGTATGAATAAGTAGGTAGGTACCTACCTGGTTTTATTTTACATAGGCATTTAACAATGTACTACATATTTTTTTTTTCATTTATTTATGTTAAATTATTATTAACCTATTTTATCTACAGCTAACATAAACATACACTTTACGTGAATTAAGATAGTTGGTAGGTATACCTACAAAATCCTGCATCTTTGACGGTGACCCATGTTTTATTTAAAAAAATATTTCCTAGTAGGTACCTTGTAACTTATGTAAGTTTAGTAGGATTGGACGGTACGTGTGATAAGATTCGCTTCAGTCGGGTGTCCCACGACACTTCACGAATTTTCTTATTTTAGTATCTGTTCAAAAAGTAGAAAACGGAAAGATTTGTGCTATGCTTTTGAACAAACGAATTTCTAAAAATTTGGTATTAAAAAAAATTCGGAACCCTCTTATTTCGCGCATTATGACAAAGTGGGCGTGGGGGTGTGGTGTTGATAGATGCCGACAGCCAATTAGCGAAAGAGGGTGGTTCTCAAAGGTATAATTTGTTCTATGATTGGCGATTGACTATCGTTTGGCAAAGTCCGACCGCCAATCAAATTTAGGAGCCTGGCTTTGTCACTCTACTCTTTGACCATACTGAATACTGAGGTCATTGTCCCAAGTGCAAGAAACAGCTGAGTTTAGGGTTGTCACTTCGTAAAAAATCAGCTGTTCATGTTGAAACTTTGTCGCAGTTTTTTTCAGAGATAGCAATCGAAATTCGAAAAGTCGTTGAACAAGAGTTTTTCCCCGGGGGGGGTGTGGAAATTCCCCCCTTTCGGATAGTAC
The DNA here is from genome assembly GCA_963564075.1 of Eupithecia subfuscata. Taxonomy (NCBI): domain Eukaryota; kingdom Metazoa; phylum Arthropoda; class Insecta; order Lepidoptera; family Geometridae; genus Eupithecia; species Eupithecia subfuscata. Next base: position 6,100,540 of record OY751105.1, read on the forward strand.
ACATGTTTTGATACACGTTGTATAAGGTAGATAAAATTTTTACCACAAGTAAATCTCTTCGATCCAGCTTACCCGATCGAAGATAACAGCTTTCGTCTAAGCATTTTCACTATGTCGTTTTATTTTCTTTTAGTTTTTTACTCTTAGTAATACCTATTATAAGGAGAGACTGCCTAAACTGTTAAAGGTTTAAGTAGTACCTACCTAATAATAAATTTCAATGCGGCAGTGACTAGGTAGTAGGTAATACTTTCGTATGTTACTTATATCGTTCAATTTACCTACCTACGTTGTTAATAATAGTAAAAATATAAAAATAAATAGGTATTTAAAAATAGCATATAATGAAGAGTTAAAAAATTGGCATACGTACATGCAAAAGTTTTAAAAAAGTTAATTTATACGATACATAGATTAAGAATTAAAATTGGCTACATAATCACATTAATTTATATCATAAATAAATAAGGTTTGGATGTTGCTAACTTTACGCCCAAACTGGTAAATGGATCGGATGAATTTTGTTGCATAATATGCACACACGACATTATTATGTGGTTCCAACTAAAGCTATTTCTCAAGAGCAATACACATTAGGTAATTTTAAACTGCATGAATGAATTGAAATCATTTCTAATTTTCAGTGATTGGGTTGTACCTGCTAAGGCTTAGTACTGTCATAATCGTCGGGTGACCATGGCCATGTTTTTTTCATGACACTTTTGTAGCGGTAAACGTAAAGTTCACTTTGTATGAGTTTTCCTAGATCCTTCGGCTTCGGGTATAACGACGCGAGTGCTGTAATAAATACTAGTATTAATAGTTATAAATTAACCACATGTACGAAAGTAGGTTTCATTGAAATTATAAGCCCTGTGTCGAATTAGAGTAGGTACCAATTTGCACAAAAAATGCGAAACGAAACAACCGATTGCGTTTTTTGGACAGTTAAAGTAGGCCAAAAGCCTTCTGGCACCCAGAAGGCCCATTTCAATTCTCCAAACTGGATAAGCGATACCTAATACTAGAGCTTATCCATTTTTATGGATTTTGGTGCAGCGCCTCTAGCCTCTAGGGCATAGAACTATCTACGTGAATCCCATGCAAAAAAGTAACGTAGATATTTGATGGTGGCATTGTACCTACTTATACCGACATCATTACACTAATTCTGTAGAAATACCAACTAAACCATAGTACTTATAGAATTTAATGGAATAAAAAATAACTCAGGGAACTTGTACGTGTTGATGTAAGATCGAGGTAAGATGATTCCACACGATTGTGGATTAACTATTAACGCCATCTACACTCGCGATCTTTAAACTTGAATCGCTTCATCGCGAGTTGATCAAGACACATTTTTACAATTTCTGTTTCATGAACTAGGGACTGTGGTATATCATTTGAAAGGTAATTTTGTTAGCAATCAAATTCTTCTGGTATCCATAACCAATAATGATTCACCTTGCATCATGTAATGTAAAAACAAAAAACATAAATTATAATCAGTGAGTGAACAATCAATCATCCCATGTTTTCCTACCCTTAGGGTTGGATTTTTTATTAGAAATTTATGTGGGACCAACTTCAGGGTATACCTACCCTTTCCAATAAAATAAGAATTATCAAAATCGGACTATGTAAAATGCTATGCGTGGTCATGGATAAAAAAAACATAGACGCGTCGACTTGAGAAGCTCCTCTGTTTTTCGTCGGTTAAAAAGGCCAGCAACGGGACCCATATTATTATTGTCTCCAGCCCACCGACAAACCCGGCTTCAGTGTGCTCGCGATCACTTAAATTGAAATTTCACTATGTGGTTATATTTCCTTTTAGTTTTTTACTCTTATACCTATTATAAGGAGAGACTGCCTAAACTGTTAAAGGTTTAAGTAGTACCTACCTAATAATAAACTTCAATGCGGCAGTGACTAGGTAGTAATACTTTCGTATGTTACTTATATCATTCAATTTACCTACGTTGTTAATAATAGTAAAAATATTAAAATAAATAGGTATTTAAAAATAGCATATAATGAAGAGATAAAAAATTGACATACGTACATGCAATAGTTTTAAAAAAGTTAATTTATACGATACATAGAATATGAATTAAAATTGGCTATTTAATCACATTATTTATCTCATAAATTAATAAGGTTTGGATGTTTCTAACTTTACGCCCAAACTGGTAAATGGATCGGATGAATTTTGTTGCATAATATGCACACACGACATATTATGTGGTTCCAACTAAAGCTATTTCTCAAGAGCAATACACATTAGGTAATTTTAAACTGCATGAATGAAGTGAAATCATTTCTAATTTTCAGTGATTGGGTTGTACCTGCTAAGGCTTAGTACTGTCATAATCGTCGGGTGACCATGGCCATGTTTTTTTCATGACACTTTTGTAGCGGTAAACGTAAAGTTCACTTTGTATGAGTTTTCCTAGATCCTTCGGCTTCGGGTATAACGACGCGAGTGCTGTAATAAATACTAGTATTAATAGTTATAAATTAACCACATGTACGAAAGTAGGTTTCATTGAAATTAAAAGCCCTGGGCGGCTATTCCCTATGACCAATGCAAGCGTGTTACACACCTACGACACGACAACGGCGTGGAATCGGACAAAACCGTATTCCGCATGCCCTAGCAGTCATTCCATAACACGGCACGGCACGATTTGAACTGTCAACTAAACGAGCTCGTTCATAGCGTGTTAAGGCACAGATTAGCGTGTTCCTGCAATAGTTAGTACGGCTCGTTTCGTCGTTCGTCTTTGGAGGTTATACTAAAATAATAACAAACATTATGTAAATAAAATCATTTCTTTTATGGGAACCCGTAAGTTACCTATAAATAAATTAAAATATCTACTACGGTTACGGTTCCCGCTCTAGATGTGACAATTATATTACCCGTACCTTGAAAGATTGTGTTTTACAAATAGAATTCCTACAATAAGCAGTGGAAGTCTTCCGGAAGATATACAATACATCAGACCACTGCTCGAATATGGATTCCAAGCTGCCAAGCGGTGCCCCTACTTTCATAAAGACATAAACCTTGAAAGTGTTCAGAGAAAGGCTACCAAGATCCCATGGTCTTTACGACGGAAATCCTATGAAGATAGGTTACGCGCACTACGCCTCACTACTCTAGAAGACGTCGTCTTCGAGGTGACCTCATTGAAACCTACAAGATACTCACCAATACAACCTGCCATCCCTACAAGACATCTACATAAAGAAAGAAGGACGTTCAACCCGTGGACACCACCTTAGATTGGCCCGTGACTCTACTCAAGCCCTTGCAGCGCACCATTTTATAAGCAATAGAGTGGTTCACAACAAACAAACACCTTCAAGAATAAACTTGACAACTGGTTACCAGACGACAAAAACAAACTAAAAAAAGTGACGCAATGACTTATTCAACACTGTGTGTTAAAGACACATCAGCCACAGGCTGCTCGTCTTTAATAAATAAATAAATAATTACATGGTGTTTTTATAGGCGTGAAAAACGTTAGGGAAGGGTAATCATTCAATAATTCATCACAATAGACTCGCATAATGAGGCATTGATTGTTTATTATATTGCATATTAGTGTAGTAGGCTTCTGGAGTATGATCAGCTGCGTGGAGCACAGGCGACATAAGCCATGGTTTTTGGGGATAGCCAGAGTCCCCTAGTAGCCACTCAATTTTTCCACTTCTGTGTTCATCTTCTATGAACCGGCTCAGGGACCATGATCTCCAAATATAGCTATCATGAGCAGCCCCTCCAAATGTTGCACATACACCTATAATTTTTAATCGCTGTCGCATATCTGAAACAAGGCAGAAATATTTTTTATTATTTCAAATAGGAATAAATAGGTAGGTACCATCTTCCTCCCTTGGAGGATTTTGCAGACATCATTATTGGTGAAATGCAACTATGCACTGATATGTGTTGGTCTTCTCACAATGTAAAAATAAAATCATGTTATTTTCGTTCATTTCATGTGTTATTTTAGCTTTTCATGTAACCTCAACTTTATAGTTTTGCGCTACCACTTTGTAACACCATCGTGTTACGGTAGCGCAAAAAGGTGTGCGACTTTTGTAGTGCCGTTGCATAACATTTTGTGTTACTATTGTGTCAAAATTCTGGACTTTATCCACACAATGTTGAAACAAATCAATTTTTTACAAGTTTGCAATGCCCTTGTGGAGATTTCAAACAAAATTTTATAAATATAATGTATACATACCCTTTGTTTGATTACGTTCCTCTCTTGTTTTGTGGTAGGAAATTTCACATAGCTTGGAAGCAGTTCATTGAGGGCATGAACAACTTCCTCTACACAGCGACTTACAGACGGCTGGCTGAGGGGCTCTAACCAGTCCTGCCCCACTGGCTTTTGATAGCTACCGGTGGCCAGGAAATTGAGTGTTGTATCTAAAAAAATAAAAGTAATTCTTTGTATTAAAAAGTAGGGTTAGAATAAAGGTAGTATTACAGTGTAGGTAGGTAAGTACAGCCACCTCCCCGGACAGCCTATAAGGAACTTTAACAACAGTCCATAGCTGGACGCAGGCCTCCCCGTGATAAGCACCTTATTGGTTTTTATCTCATGTACCTAAGTACCAGTACCTATTACTAATTGTAATGATGCACTTACTTTGATTTCTGGTGTTATACTTGTGCACCTTTGAGTCACTCCATCTCTGCTTTTAAGGATCCCACATAGAAAAGAATACAGTTCTTTGCTAACCCTTTAGCACCGCACAAACAATTTAGGGTCCATTGAAAGAGGGTCCGCAGAACCCCTGGGTAACCTCCTGTTTATAGTCGTACTTTGCTGGTGTCAGCGTCTTACGCGTCGTCTCCTTAGAATAATATCCTTATATAATAGAATGAGTCAGTCAGTCAGTGGTAATCTAGCTTTATTTATTAGAATAATTGATAGATTTTTAGGTTATGTTGTTCAAAACAAACAATCAATGAAAACTACTTATTCGTTCCGAAACTAGTAATGAGTGACTTGAATGTTTATACAAATCATTATTTTTGGGCTTTAAATTTTCAAATCACATTATAGTAGTGTAAGCTCAATAATTTAATGGTTGAGCAAGCTTATAATTCAAAATATTTATTATTGGAAACAAAAAATAATTTTTAATAAAACCGTAAAATTTCCGAATAGACCGGATGTAAGATTTTGAACGAAGCGTGTGAAATAATCGTAAAACAAAACACGGGGCATAGACAACCAGTCTTGTGGCATGCAGAATACCATTTTTCGATTCCACACATAGGCTCGTTTGAAACGCGTTTGTGTTTAGAACGCGTTGTGACGTCACACGTTTTGGGCATGTTATCTCTTGGGTCATAGGGAATCGGGCCCCTGTGTCGAATTAGAGTAGGTACCAATTTGCAAAAAAATGCGAAACGAAACAACCTATTGCGTTTTTTGGACAGTTAAAGTAGGCCAAAAGCCTTCTGGCACCCAGAAGGCCCATTTCAATTCTCCAAACTGGATAAGCGATACCTACTAATAGAGCTTATCCATTTTTAAGGGTTTTGGTGCAGCGCCTCTAGCCTCTAGGACATGGAACTATCTACGTGAATCCCATGCAAAAAAGTAACGTAGATATTTGATGGTGGCATTGTACCTACTTATACCTACATCATTACACCAATTCTGCAGAAATACCAATTAAACCATAGTACTTATAGAATTTCATGGAATAAAAAATAGCTTAGGGAACTTGTACGTGTTGATGTAAGATCGAGGTAAGATGATTCCACACGATTGTGGATTAACTATTAACGCCATCTACACTCGCGATCTTTAAACTTGAATCGCTTCATCGCGAGTTGATCAAGACACATTTTTACAATTTCTGTTTCATGAACTAGGGACTGTGGTATATCATTAGAAAGGTAATTTTGTTAGCCATCAAATTATTCTGGTATCCATAACCAATAATGATTCACCTTGCATCATGTAATGTAAAAACAAAAAACATAAATTATAATCAGTGAGTGAACAATCAATCATCCCATGTTTTCCTACCCTTAGGGTTGGATTTTTTATTAGAAATTTATGTGGGACCAACTTCAGGGTATACCTACCCTTTCCAATAAAATAAGAATTATCAAAATCGGACTATGTAAAATGCTATGCGTGGTGATAGATAAAAAAACATATACGCGTCGACTTGAGAAGCTCCTCTGTTTTTCGTCGGTTAAAAAGGCCAGCAACGGGACCCATATTATTATTGTCTCCAGCCCACCGACAAACCCGGCTTCAGTTTGCTCGCGATCACTTAAATTGAAATTTCACTATGTGGTTATATTTTCTTTTAGTTTTTTACTCTTATTAATACCTATTATAAGGAGAGACTGCCTAAACTGTTAAAGGTTTAAGTAGTACCTACCTAATAATAAACTTCAATGCGGCAGTGACTAGGTAGTAATACTTTCGTATGTTACTTATATCATTCAATTTACCTACGTTGTTAATAATAGTAAAAATATTAAAATAAATAGGTATTTAAAAATAGCATATAATGAAGAGATAAAAAATTGACATACGTACATGCAATAGTTTAAAAAAAGTTAATTTATACGATACATAGAATATGAATTAAAATTGGCTATTTAATCACATTAATTTATCTCATAAATTAATAAGGTTTGGATGTTTCTAACTTTACGCCCAAACTGGTAAATGGATCGGATGAATTTTGTTGCATAATATGCACACACCACATATTATGTGGTTCCAACTAAAGCTACCTATTTCTCAAGAGCAATACACATTAGGTAATTTTAAACTGCATGAATGAAGTGAAATCATTTCTAATTTTATTGGGTTGTACCTGCTAAGGCTGAGTACTGTCATAATCGTCGGGTGACCATGGCCATCTTTTTGGCATGACACTTTTGTAGCGGTAAGTGTAAAGTTCACTTTGTATGAGTTTTCCTAGATCCTTCGGCTTCGGGTATAACGACGCGAGTGCTGTAATAAATACTAGCATTAATATTTATAAATTAACCAAATGTACGAAAGTAGGTTTTATTGAAATCAACAGGGACTTAGCAGTAAAAACCCTGCGTCGAATTAGAGTAGGTACCAATTTGCACAAAAAATGCGAAACGAAAAAACCGATTGTGTTTTTTGGACAGTTAAAATAGGCCAAAAGTCTTCTGTTCTGGCACAGGCCCATTTCAATTCTCCATACTGGAAAAGCGATACCTACTAATAGAGCTTATCCATTTTTTTAAGGGTTTTGGTGCAGCGCCTCTAGGACATGGAACTATCTAGGTACGTGAATCCCATGCAAAAAAGTAACGTAGATATTTGATGGTGGCATTGCACCTACTTATACCTACATCATTACACCAATTCTGCAGAAATACCAATTAAACCATAGTAGGTACTTATAGAATTTCATAGCATAAAAAATAAGGGAACTTGGTACCTACGTTACGTGTTGATGTAAGATCGAGGCACGGTAATATTATCCGAAAAATATTTGCGCCTCGACTGAGACGTACCTACAAAATGCTTTATTATTAAATTTTAGGAGATTTTTTTGGAGAAAAAGGAATATCTTTTACTTGGTTATAGATACCTGCAGCTACTTTATTAAATATGTACCTGAACTTATTTTTAGAGAAAAAATCGCGCGGTTATTGTTAAAAAAACATCACACCATCCGTTCGTCACTGCGGCACAGCCGCGACTGTCTGCATGCTGAGCGCATGCCGAGATCGAGGCGCGTAGGTATAGCTCGCGTTTCGCCCGTTTGTATGAAGTCGGATTACTTATAGGATAATATTACCTTGATCGAGGTAAGATGATTCCACACGATTGTGGATTAACTATTAACGCCATCTACACTCGCGATCTTTAAACTTGAATCGCTTCATCGCGAGTTGATCAAGACACATTTTTACAATTTCATAACTAGGTAGGGACTGTGGTATATCATTTGAAAGGTAATTTTGTTAGCCATCAAACTCTTTTGGTATCCATAACCAATAATTCACCTTGCATCATGTTATGTAAAAACAAATAAAATGTCAAGTGCGAGTCAGACACGCGCACTAAGGGTTCCGTTTAATTGTAAGACCTTGTTTATCGCCAAATATTTTGATTCTAGTTCAACATGAAGTAGGTAGGTACCCTGTATATTTTGGTCGAGGAAGAGAATCAAAACTTAATTTTTTTTAGTTAATAAACTACAAATTTACGATTTTCAGATTGTCATCGTTATTTGTGCTATATGACCTTGCTTCTTACCAAATTTTATGATTCTAGGTAAACGAGAAGTACCCTACAGGTTTTGGTCTATAGCAAGAATTAATTTTTTTTTGTAAATAAACTACAATTTTGCAGTTTTAGGATTTTTTCCTTTACTTATGCTATAAGACCTTGCTTTTTGCCAAATTTTATGATACTACGTCATCGGGAAGTACCCTATAGGTTTTGGTCCATGGCGAGAATCAAAAGTATTTTTTTTATGAATAACTACAAATTTACTGTTTTCGGATTTTTACCTTTATTTGTGCTATAAGACCTTGCTGCTCACCAAATTTCATGATTCTAGGTCTACGGGAAGTACCTTAAAGGTTTTGGTCCATGGCGATCATTAAAAGTAATTTTTTTAGTGAATAAATTACAAATTTATGTTTTTCGGATTTTTCCCTTTACTTGTGCTATAAGACTTTACTGCTAACCAAATTTCATGATTCTAGGTCTATGGGAAGTACCCTATAGGTTTTGGGTGCACGAGATTCCTTTGGAAATTTCAAAATTTTCGGACATAAACGGCTGTAACTTTTGAGTGCGTTGACTTAGAAGTTTAATTTATATCACGGCTTCAAGAGGTTACGGACTTGAGTATTTGATGTTAATTTCAACTCGATACCTCCACGCGTTCCTGAGAAAAGAGGGTTGACAGACGGACAGACAGACAGACGGACAACAAAGTGCCTTATGGGTTCCTTTTTTCCTTTTGAGGTGCGGAACCCTAAAAACATAAATTATAATCAGTGAATGAACAATCAATCATCCCCTGTTTTCCTACCCTTAGGGTTGGATTTTTTATTAGAAATTTATGTGGGACCAACTTCAGGGTATAGGTACTTACCTACCCTTTCCAATAAAATAAGAATTATCAAAATCGGACTAAGTACCTATGTAAAATGCTATGCGTGGTCATAGATAAAAAAATAAACGCGTCGACTTGAGAACCTCCTCCGTTTTTTCGTCGGTTAAAAAGGCCAGCAACGGGACCCATATTGTCTCCAGCCCACCGACAAACCCGGCTTCAGTTTGCTCGCGATCGATTGGGTGGGATAGGGATATGGAGTCGAGTCCTGTTCTCGGACGAAACCAGATTGTGCCTACCAATCTTTAGTGCCTACATGGTAGCGACCGTCGACGTAGAGTCTATAGGAGACCGGGAGAGCGATGCGCACAATGCTGTTTTGCGGAAACAGTGGCATACGGGGGTGGGTCTTGTGTGATGTGGGCGGGGATTTCTATTGAAGCAACAACAGAGCTAATTTTCATACCTAGTGGCGGTCGGGGAGGCAGACTAACCACAGAAAGATACATCAACGACATTCTTCTAGGCCATGTGCTCCCATACGCCGAGTTTATTAGCGAAGATTACCTGATAGTGCACGATAATGTCCGCTGCCACACCGCTGCAGTGACTAGAGACTAGACAGTACCTACCTGGAAGATATCGGCATTCCCACACTAGACTGGTCAGCCCTCAGTCCTGACTTGAACCAGTCAATAGCAGACGTGAAAACTGCTTTAGTCGAACAGTGGCCGGAAATCCCACTGGATTCCATCAGGAAACTCATTCGGGCAATAAAAAACCGTTTACAAACGGTCATTAGGGCCACGGGGGTAACACAAAATATTGAGGAGGTTTAACATAAACATTGTTCACAAAAATATTTTTTTTTCATTACTGCCTATTTATTTATACGTCCACAACTTCGACCTATCGCAATAGTTCCTTAAATTAAGGTAGGATTTTTTTTCTTGATATTACATAGAGCTAACAAAATTATCTTTCAAATGATATACCTCTATCACAATTCATATTTCACTACTAAGAAAATGTAAAATTTGTCTTGAACAACCCGCCATGAAGCGATTCCAGTATTAAGCTCGCAAGTGTAGTAACTTTCTTCAGAAAAAGAGGGAGTGAGAGAGAGTAAGAACAATGCTTATGAGGCACGGCAAGCGAACCTATTTAAGAAAAGTTCTTGCTTGGGCGAGTTCCGAATTCCGCACCCCTTGCCGCTAAGTCTATGGCATTACTTTTGTACTCCAGAAGAGTGAGGGGCTAGCACGAATATCGTTTGGGAGAGAATTCCATGACGTAGGTACACACTGGTTCGATCGCGTTCGGTTGTTAGCCTTCGCTCGCTTTCGTTCGCGTGGTCTGCCCGGCATAACTGCCAATCGATTCAATAATTTACGGAACCCTTAAATAGGCCAAGTGGGGTAAGATGATCCCTGGGATTATCTTACCGGATGATTACTTTGCAAGGTTTAAAATAACCAATTTTATTTTAACAAGATATAATATATACCTATAGCATTCTGAGTATGCGGCAAGGTAACCAGGTAAATTATCTACTTGGGCGTTACGTTTAGACGTGAAAAGGTAACAGACAGACAGACAGTTACTTTAGATTTTTTAAATATTAGTAGGTATAGATAAGTTATTCTGTACTAAGGATTAAAGAAAAGGGCACTAGGATCACGTGAATCGCGTGGTTAAAAAAGTAATGAATATTTACTCACATCCATCGATCTAAGTAGGTATATTCGGAAGTCCTGTCCTGTGCTTCCCACAATTATCTATACAGGTCGCCACGTAACATTTGTGTACCTCTAGCTTCGGCTTGTAGCGGCATAATACTGAGAGTGGAATGTTTTGGCTCCTTATGTGTAATTGCAAACTCACGGATGAGACTCTAGGGCTGATGACAAGAAGACGGGAAACCAACCAAGCGACTTCGTCAGACAGGTCAGACCTGAACAAGCAAATTGCGAAGATGGTACGGCGCGACCTTCGGAGCTCCAACACACGCCTCATTGAAGAGGCAATAGAGCAAAACCGAGGGTCCAAAGTATTCACTCAGCAGCTTGGCAGGAGCCACCTGACGAAGCTTAAAACGCACGACGGGAGGACCGTATTGTCGAAGCCGGAGATATCCACCGAGATAGAGGATTTCTATGGCCGTTTATACGCTGCACATGCCCCTCGTTCCCAACGAGACTACCAAGATTCCAGAGCCACCCTGACATGCCACTATACCGACGAACTGCCAGACATCAGTCAAGACGAGATCGTGTTAGCTCTGAGACAGTTTAAAAATGGAAAAGCCCCCGGTGCGGACGGAATAAGTTCAGAGCTTTTAAAAGCCGGAAGAGCCCCTGTAATACAGAACCTCTTCAACGCCGTCCTTCACAGTGGGAGAACACCAAAGGCGTGGCGTTTGGTGGTCCTCTTTTTTAAGAAGGGAGATAAAAACTTTCTTAAAAACTACAGACCCATCGCACTCCTGAGCCACGTCTATAAGCTGATCTCACGAGTGGTCACGAGCTGTATCGCTAGGAGACTCGACGAGTTCCAGCCATCAGAACAGGCCGGGTTTCGCGGAGGATATGGCACTATAGACCACATACACACAGTGAAGCAGATTATACAGAAGCCCGAAGAGTATAATCAGCCCCTGTGTCTGTGCTTTTGTGGATTATGAGAAGGCCTTTGACTCCGTCGAAACCTGGGCTATTCTGGAATCCTTACAGCGATGCCAAGTAGACAGTCGTTATATCGATCGAGGTGCTGAGATGTCTCTCCGAAGCCGCCACCATGAGTGTCCAAGTACAGGGCCAGCAGTCTAAACCCATCCATTTCAGAGGAGTGAGACAGGGGGATGTCATATCCCCGAACCTGTATACAAGCGCGTTGGAAGATATGTTTAAGACGCTGGACTGGCAAGGTAAGGGCATTAACATAAACGGTGATTACATCTCACACCTGCGATTTGCTGATGACATAGTTTTAATGGCGGAGTCGCTAGAGGAGCTGAACCAGATGTTGGACGGCCTAGCTTCAGCCTCGCAATGCATCGGTCTTGGCATGAATTTGGATAAAACCAAAATTATGATATGGCCACATTGATCCAAGACCGGTGGTCGTACATGGTCACCTTCTCGAAATCGTTTCCGAGTACACTTACCTCTGGCAGATTCTGCAATTAGGAAAAAACAATTTTGAGGAGGCCAAGAGGAGGATCCAGCTAGGCTGGGCAGCGTTTGGGAAACTACGTCGAGTCTTCTCGTCATCCATACCGCAATGCTTGAAAAAGAAAGTTTTCAATCAGTGGGTCCTATCCGTCATGACCTACGGAGCTGAGACGTGGACACTCACGGTAGGGCTGGTTCACCAGTTCAAAGTCGCTCAGCGAGCTATGGAAAGAGCTATTCTCGTAGTTTCTCTGAAGGATAGGATTCGTAACGAATACATCCGACAGAGAACCAAAGTTATCGACATAGCACAAAGAATTAGCAAGCTGAAGTGGCAGTGGGCCGGCCATATCTCGCGACGAACCGACAACCGCTGGGGTAAACGTGTTCTTGAGTGGAGACCATGACTCGGCAAACGTAGTGTAGGTCGCCCTCCGGCCAGGTGGGATGACGATCTGCGAAAAACTGCAGGCAGATGCTGGATGCGGCAAGCTGAAGACAGGGCGCTATGGCACTCATTAGGGGAGGCCTATGTCCAGCAGTGGACTAATACAGGCTGATGATGATGACGATGATGAAGAGAGCCCTTTAGTTATGGTATGTACCTATGTATGTTAATCATATTTTTTTTCGTTATTGTTACTTAGCTATATTTATTATTTTAGTGCACTTATGTATTTTATGAGATAAGAATGAAACCTATTATATTATTTCGAACATGTATATTGGGTAACATCTACAATTTTTTTGTAACAATTCAACCAACTTATTGTACATACAAGACGCATTCATTTATTTGACCTAAATAAATAAATAAGTACCTACATTGTGTATATTAGTTAATAAAAACACAAAGCTCATTGTGCACAGCAACAATTGACAACAAATTGATGAGAAAAAACTAAAAAGGAAAAAACTTAAAAGTTTGAATTATTAAATAAATAAAAAGAAAACATTGAAGGTACAACCAGTTAGTTCTCATTTTAATATCATACATCGTCACAGCAACATAATCACATTGTGTCACACTATCACGTTATTATAACATAAATTAATATAATGACAATTGACAACACTACTTAGAATTAAAAAAAAAATAGGATTTTTCTTCGCTCAGCGAATTTGTCTCACTAATAAAATACTGAAATCAAACCACAATACTTAAAAAAAATTACAGATGTAATCGATTTTATATAACTTAATAAGAAGTGAAACGTCGAAAGTACCAGTATTCACTTTGAATGCAAAATAAATACTTATGTGCAGATGCCCTCCTAGCCGAAATTCGGCCTCAGCAGCCAGTCTCATCGAGGACTAGCAACACAGGACATACATATTACAGCGCACAAGTGTGCGCGCACGGTGCATTATAAAGAATGTTACAAAACAAATTATAAATACATAGCTGTTGACGTCCACGATATTACTTACATAAAATAAATTAGTTAAACTCTTCGTTTTACAGTTTGCTCTACCCATTCTAATATAGTTTATGATAGTTAGGTACCATTAGAAGTGTAAAACAACTACGGTTTCGTTTTTATTCCTAACGAAAAAAACTACGTTTTTTAAAACTCACTGCACTAGGTGAAGTAATAATAATAATACTCAAAGCAGCAGTGACTAGAAATACCTTTGTATGATACCATCTCGTTCAATTTAATAAATAATGATTAATATAAAGCACTACGATTTAATTAAAATAAAACATAATTCACAAAAACACTTAGATAAGTACTTTGATTCATTCCGAACAAACATTTCAAAAACTTAGTTTTAAGAATAATTAAAAATACAAATCGAGAATGACGCTATTAAATATTATTTTATTTTATTACACAGTACAATACAAAAAAAAATTGGTTTGAAACAGCATCGGAAAAAAATTGCATGTATTGTATTATGAGATTTTTATGTATAGAAAAATTGCGTATTACATGTATATTTACGACAAAAACAATATTCCGAAGGCTACAACTATTATGTAGTGAATAAATTACTTATATTTGAATCTAACTTTGATTTTAATTGGCTAACCACTACATTCACAATACAATAGCTTTTAAACGACACGAATGAATGGGCAATGAAATATTTTATGGAAGTTAATGTGGTAATATTTAACCTTTCATGAATCGTTGTTTAAATGCGAATAAACATTTTATTGTTTAAGGAGTTATGTTATAGAACATTTTTTTATGTTTTAGTGTCTTCCATCCATAATGTGATTTTTGCATGGAGGGTAGCCCTAACATATTCGTATTATTTAAGGGCTGTGGATTTTGTTAAACCAATAAATAAATAAACATCGGTCACCATTTCTGATAATATGTTAAAAAAACAATGTACCCTAACATTTGTTTTTTTTATGGTCAGGTTATGATGTTTGGGTCACCCTCCATACCAAAATCTTCAAGCCCCTTTAAAAATCGACCGAATACAAAAACATGTAAGTAAAAAAATAAATTGTTGGTAGGGTAAGATTAGTTCCGAAAATTGTATAAACGTGGTCTACATTTCGAATTTATGAGTGGCTTCTGCCTGCGGCTTCGCACGAGCTTTTCAAGTAGCCTATGCAAGTCCCCGGAATATTATTGGTTACCTCCCTATCAAATCAACATCCGTGGAGCCGTAAAAAAGCGACTAACGGAGTTACTTCCGGTCTTATAATAAATAAATAATGCAGGACAATCCACACAACATCATCTAGCCCCAAGCTAAGCAGAGCTTGTGTTATGGGTACTAGATGACTGATATACATAATATAATACCTACATTACATAGATAGATATTTTTTATTATACATAGAAACGACCAGAACACCTAGAACCAATATTTGTAGATCATACAAACATTTGTCCCAAGGCGGGAATCGAACCCGCAACCTTCTGCGTCGCAGGCGGACCTTCGCCCACCGCGCCACATCGGTCGTCAAAGTATGGATTATTTATATCAGTAAGTAGGTATAATATAGTTACTCATACTGGTTTGGTATACTTATAACATTGATTTTGTAAAATTAATATTTATATAATCTTACGATTTTTTTAAATGTAATAACTTAAAACAAATAATTAGTATGTTCCGGACCTTGTAGGTGGTTTCTTAATGATTAAGCTATAAGTACACACGAAAGATGATTTAGGTGGAATCATCAGTTTGGTTTGGTAATGCGCCGACCACTTTCGTAGGTAAGTACTACTTTTGATTTACGTAATTAGGTGGTGGTAGGCACTCATTAATTTTAAGTTCTACTGGGTACATTTCAATCACGGCGTTAGCACACCTGCGGTAGGTAGATGACCGCAGTAATATTTCTTTCTGCTCTGACTTCAAAAGCGACGATATTTTGCTCCGATTCAACTGACTCGCGTGACGTTCCGCTACTCGAAGCGCAACACAATTGCTGAGGTGCGTTTATAGTTCATAAGACTATCAGCGCAAACAGCGCTGAAAGTCGTTCCGAATTTTTTGAGCGCGATAACGACAGTTATCGGGATATGTTCTACGGAAAGGCTATAGACACTCACATCGCTCACGTAAACATAACATCAAGTTTTATGGTCAATTTGTACGAGTATGTGTCAATTTGACAGATCGTTCACAGCGACCATGCTCGGTAGCGTAAGCGTTGTGAGCGCAAAGATGGCGCCGGTTATGACGTCATCTATGACATTTCGTTAACAACTGTAGGCGCAACATTGGATATACGGACCACTTTTGTAAGCGCTCAAATCGATTTTGTCTACAACGGACCGCAGAAAATGTTTACTAAAATAACCGCCATGCTTCTTGTCCTCTGTCGAACCACGTGACAAAGATGCGCAAAACGCAATTCTAAGGCCAAATTGGTGGGCGGCTACCTTCTGTGTGCTTAGTACCAGTGGACACAATAAGATGACGATACAAGTTTTCGAGAATCATTGACGTCTTAGAAGAAGATGAAGGCTTAGAATTATAGTAGACACAAACGTGGTGTAGCCAAAAAAATGCGACAAATACGTCTCATTTTCCTATCCGCACGTACATATATATGTACGTGCGCTTGTGTGAGTGAAAGCACTGAAGTTATATGCTTGTCAACTCACACAGATTGGATCGTTGGTTGTCACACTACGAAATGTAGTACTTGATCCGGTAGGAGCTCGATCGCTAAATGAATAGGAAGGACTCGAAAACGACAGAAGTATACATACGTAAGATAATGCGCACAACCTATACTGAGCACCCTGGACAGTCGTGTCGATTATTCATTGTGAGTTTTTATTTCAAACAAGGAAAGAGCGAGACAGAGGTACGAAAGAAGCAGGCGAAAGAGATAGGCATAGTGCCTATCTCTTTCGCCTGCTGCGTTTTCGACAGCATATAATTATATGCGTGAGTGTACCTGCGGAAACTTCCCACTCTCTCTGCTCGTCACCGGACAAGATGTTTGGCGGCAACTGTTGAGCAGCGGAACTTGCGTTGCGATTTCACAACATTATATTTAGGCGAAGGTGTGCTAACGCCCTCAGTGGTGGTAATTCAGATGTCGCCAAAACTAAGCTAAACTAATTTGATATCACTAAAAATGAGGCCATCCTTTTTATTTCGATCGTTATGAAAGGAATGGCAACATTTGAAGTCCGGTTAAATTAGTTTAGTTTAGTTTTGGCGACATCTGAATTGATACCAGTGTTGCGTTACTCGATCTAGATCCTAAAATGCCAAGAAACGTAGAAATATTTAGTTACCGTTATTTATGGTATAGTACCTAAGCTGCAGTTATTTATGGTGAATACAGTCATACAGTCATAATGCTGACTTATATATTTTCGGGCACTGGCTTGCTTGATATTGCTGAGTCGAGTTACAGGTTACAAGTTTTCTGATCCTCCTGGCTCCAGTTCCATACTTCTGGCAAACAGCTGTCGTAGTTGAAATCGTATAGTTCGCGTTCAATGTGTGCAGCTATATTCTTCGGCTGCGGGTATAAAGATGCAAGCCCTGGAATAAATACACGAATAAATGAAAATAATATAAATTAATTGGTTAAAAAAAAGAACATTATATACAATTGAAGAACAGCAACCTATACGCTACAAATCTATACGAGTTACTCCAAATTGTACGAAGGATTTCTATCAAAACATTTCGAAAAAACAAATTAAGCTCACCAGCATGCATTATCATCACATCAATAAGAGGATAGCGTTTAGTCCATTTAAGTATCCAAGTATTCCAATGTTTTCTTCCTGGATAATGGCACTATAGCAATAATTATGTATTCAGCAAATTATAAAAAAACTAAATACAAAAAACGTTGGAGAATCCGGATCCACCCCTTTTCGGCTTAATACGCTATTCTGTGGCAACTTCGAAATAGAGCGTGCTATTGCCACGCCATTTTCGCCACACAGTTTTCATAAATTAAATATAAATAAAATCCTGTTCGTTAGTAAGCGCAGCATTTGAGAACTAGACAGATTTATCGCTACGTACCTTCATCGTAAGCGATCTTAGCGACCTCGACCGCGATCCGGAATGAAACATCTCTCACTTCAGATAGGGAGGGGTAAATGCGGCCTACGTCCAGGTCTTCCTGCTTCACGTATTCAGCCAAGGTCTGGAAGAAGTTATGTAGGTTATGGTATAGAAATAATAGTAGACTATGCACCGAGGGCACAAAGTGTCTTACGTGACGGGCGTTTTTGAATCCCGAGTGCAAATCAAGATTCTAGAATAACTCACTAGCGAAGCGAGGGATTTACTAGGATCCTGAGTGCGAGAGGGATTTACCCACGCCCAAGACCAGGACAGCTTTGTGCACGAGGAAACCTCTCTACTTTTCACACTTTCTGCGAGTAAATAGAAAAAAATTGGTTACATGTTTCGCGGCATTCGTTTTTTTATTCCGCCTCTTGAACAGAGTTTAGTTCGAATTTCGAAGAAGATCTCTTAGTCTCCTTGGTAAAAAAAATCACATATTTTTTTGATGTTCCAAATTCAATCTAATTATTCCCAACCCAAGGGAGTAATGAGTTTGAATTTGAACGTTTCAAAATATGTGAGTATAGAAATGTCGACCAAGAACACGTTTACCCCAGCGGTTGTCGGTTCTTCGCGAGATATGGCCGGCCCACTGCCACTTCAGCTTGCTAATTCTTTGAGCTATGTCGATAACTTTGGTGTTTAATATGTTCAGTAGTGGATGAATATGTGATGTATAGTACATACCTTAGCGGCGGCCAGAAACATGGCCTCCGGAACGTGGTGCGTGCCGGTCGCTGTGACACCGAGAGCGACGCCCGGGAAGATATAGGAGTTGTTACCCTGGCCCGTGATAAACGTCTTGCCGTTGTACTTCACCGGTGGGAATGGAGAGCCGGACGCATATATACATTTACCCTGTGGACATTATTTGAGTAAGATTACTGTTGTGACAGAAATTATCGTCGCTAATTTCTAAGGGCGCACTGTGTCGTGACGACAGAAAGTGGTGCAGTTTAAAGCATCGTGGCTTGTATACGTATTTCAATGGAGGTATATTTTATGTATTATAATTAATGCTATATTATTATTATAATATCTTATTGCTTAATACTTAATAGTAGCTTATTGCTTAAGCTATATTATTATCATTATAATAGTTTATATTATAATAAATTGCTGCTCTATTGTGAGAGGAATGGATGACAGATTTTTTTCGCTCTCTTGTATAGAATAATGAATAATTAACAATTTAATCATAAGTATAACTTTACTCTTTTTTAATTTCACTTTTATGTTATTTTTATAAGTATCATTGTTTGTATGTAATTAATTATAGCTAATTAGTGTCATTTGCTCGGTCAAAAAGAGCAACTTCGCATCTCTACTTACACTATACAAAATAAAACTTTTACAGATGCATTAAAAATAAGCTTATGCTTGATTTCACAAACTGAAAGTTCGATTTTTGAAAATTCCTTCGTTTAACTTATTAGGTAAGATAAAATAGGAGGTGGCGCTGATTTGGGTCGGGTATGCGCCATAAGAAGCTAGGGCTCCTACTCTGGCTACCTTAGGTTTTTTTTTCTCACACTGGTGTACTTACGAAATGGTAACAAGACATACAAAGTAATTATTTTTGTCTTTTTAGCTTCTTGGGCTAGTTGATGGTTGTCAGTTCGGCTGCAAGGCAGTTCGGATGCTGGCCAAGCCTGTCTTTGTAAGCGGTTGAGAATCGTTCGTTTTCCTCGGCTATTGTGTCGATTTCAAAGTGTTCATGGAGTTCAATGTTCCTTTGAAACCATGGAGCGGTTGTTATGTTTCTTAGTATGCCGTTTTGAGCTCTTTGTATGATAGCAATGTTGGAATTCCATGCTGACCCTCATAATTGGATGCCATAAGTCCACATAGGTTTAAGAACGAACTTTTATACAAAAAGTTAATTGTAAGACCTTGTTTCTTGCCAAATTTTATGATTCTAGGTCAACGGGAAGTACCCTATAGGTTTAGTTCATGACGAGAACCAACAATTTTTTTTGTGAAAAAGATACAAATTCACGTTTATCGGATTTTTTTCTCTACATGTGCTATAAGACATTCCTTCTTGCAAAATTTCATGATTCTAGGTTTACGGGAAGTACCGTATAGGTTTTGTGGGCATGTGATTCGGTTGGAAATTTCAAAATATTCGGCCATAAACGGCTGTAACTTTTGATTTGACTTTGAAGTTTTATTTATAAGGCTTCAAGAGTTTACGGACTTGAGTATTTGATGTTAATTTCAACGCGACACCTCCACGCGTTTCCGAGAAAAGGGGGTCAACTGGTCGGTCTTCTGACGGTCTGTCTGACCGTCTGTCAACAGACGGACAGACAGACGGACAACAAAGTGATCCTATAAGGGTTCCTCTTTTTCTTTTGAGGGACGGAACCCTAAAACTGTCTAAATAAAAGTTATTGATTTCCGAGTAATAGTACTTACGCCAGTGTGGTCATAAGCAGCTTGAGCGGTGCACTCGGCTTTGTCTGTCGGGTTGGAGAGAGCGAAGATGATCGGCCGTTCAGTGTTCAGAGCCATCTGCTTTAGAATTTCAGGCGAGAAGGCACCACCGACCGTCGAGCACCCTGTAACCATTGAAAATTCACATTAGCCTCGAGTAAAATGTTTGTACGATTTGCAGATATTTGCTCCGGGTGCTCTGGGTGTTTTTTATGTATAATAATAAAAATCTATCTATGTAAATGAATTATTGTTGTTTTTTTGACGTCGTGAACGAAGTGAACGAAAGTCTTCGTTTCAAGTCTGGCCAAAATAGCCTTTCTGTCAGTATGTCCGTACTCCTCTACAGGTCGTATTTTACAAACGATCGGTACGAAACATGGTGTACAGATTCAACGATTTTATAGAACTTTTCTGTCGTCAGGGTTTTTTGATTAAAGGTGTACTTCCTTTAAAAAACTGCAAAAAGGGGGCTTTAAAATATCTCGGCTTTAAGACATTTGATTTCGATGATTATATTTTTAATTGAAAGGTTGTTTATAATTCTTCTCATAAAAATTTGGATCAGATCTGATCAGGATTTTTTGCATGGCGACCAGAATAGCTCCGCAAGATGCAGTATAATGCAAGAGAATATTAACAGTACAGCGCCACCTATTAGAACATCTTTGTAACACTTTGTACTTATATACGTATCACGGCCACGCATGCTTGCCAGTTTGTGCAAGTAAATCAATTTTATAGATGGCGCTAATGCTACTGAACTTCTTTGATTTATTATGAGATTTGATTTCGGAGATTATTTTTAATTTTTAGTACCAACTCTACTTTAAGTTGTTTTCATACAAATTTGATGAAGATCAGATGAGGCTTATCGATGTGATAAGCAGAGTAGCTTCGCAAAATGTTGTGATTCGATTTGCTAATAGGTATAAATCTAGGTAATTTTCGAGCTTCAAAAAGCTTATTGTATAAACTAAAAAAGCTTTTTTTGCTATCAAACGACTCATAGTGATTTAGGTAAGTATTTACTTGGTTTAATCGTGGAATAGAACAATTTTGGGCTGATGGATCAACGCCATCTATTAATACCTAGGTACAGAATTCGCTTTTCATTGACTTTAGTAGGTACTAGTAGGTAGGTACTTGTAATGCTTGAAGCTGCCGCGCGAAATGTGTTTTTGTGCAACATATCAAGTGAAGTGAACTGTACCTAATACCTACCTTTCCAAGTACCCCATAAATTTTAAGTTTTTTTGTATTGGAAAACTCAAATAAACAAAATCATGGTAAATAACCTGTTATTCATGACTTTAGTGTTAATAAACATGATAGTTTTAAAAGTTTAATATAAAATCCTTACCAATAAGAACGCTTGGTTTGACCTTAGCAACGCAATCTTTGAAATCAGTGCTCATTTCCATATCTTTCGCGAAGGATTTCGCGTGGTCCGGCACCCCATCCTTGCGTTTGTTTGTAAGCAAGCCTTCTACGTCGAACATGAAGATTCTGTCGCGGGCCTTCTTGTCGGTCAGACCTTCCTGCAACATCGCGGCGACTGCTAGCTCGGCAATCCCGGTGGAAGCCTGGAAGATAAGACACACTTCTTACTTATGTATATTATAAGAGCGAAAATTTATGCCTTTTGTAGAGATATACAGTGTTTTTTAGGGTTCCGTACCTCCAAAGGAAGAAAGGAACCCTTATAGGATCAGTTTCTTGTCCGTCTGTCTGTCTGTCTGTCCGTCTGTCGACCCCCTTTTCTCAGGAACGCGTAGACGTATCGAGTTGAAATTTACGTCAAATGCTCAAGTCCGTAACCTTGGATGTCGTTGGACGCACAGTGCTTGTTGCTAGATCATAGTACTTACAGAGCCAGCTCCCAGGAACATGTAGATATTGTCGCTCATCTTACGCTTTGTGACTGTTACAGCCGCCATCAGATAGGCAACGGCGACGCTGGCGGTGCCTTGGATGTCGTTGAACGCACAGTGCTTGTTGCTAGATCATAGTACTTACAGAGCCAGTTCCCAGGAACATGTAGATATTCTAGCTCATCTTGCGCTTGGTGACTGTTACAGCCGCTATCAGATAGGCAACGGCGACGCTAGCGGTGATTTAGATGTCGTTGGACGCACAGTGCTTGTTGCTAGATCATAGTACTTACAGAGCCAGCTCCCAGGAACATGTAGATATTCTCGCTCATCTTGCGCTTGGTGACTGTTACAGCCGCTATCAGATAGGCAACGGCGACGCTAGCGGTGCCTTAGATGTCGTTGGACGCACAGTGCTTGTTGGACGCACAGTGCTTGTTGCTAGATCATAGTACTTACAGAGCCAGCTCCCAGGAACATGTAGATATTCTCGCTCATCTTGCGCTTGGTGATTCTCACAGCCGCCATCAGACCGGCAACGGCGACGCTGGCGGTGCCTTGGATATCGTCGTTGAAAGTGCAGTATCTGTCACGGTATATTGTCAGCAGGCGGAGCGCGTTTGGGGTGGCGAAGTCTTCGAACTGTGGAGGAGTAACAGGATAGGTGAGATAATTTTTTTGACCATTCCAATTGGTACCTATTGATTTGGGTCTGTTGAGCTACCTCTTGATTGTTTGCAACAGTAAGTGGGGGAACTGAGATCTGCACGGAGATCTCGCATGGGAGTGTATTAAATTTTTATTAATTTAATTTTTATTATACTTATATTAAATTAAGTAACCGAAGATAAAATGTTGAATTTTATGTCATTCTAGTTTTTTAACACGGGGATCCCGTGAGTACTGAGATCTAGACCTAGTTTGACAAGTGAACCCGTTAGGTTCGCCCCCTATTTTCTTGAATGGGAGTTGAGATGTAGGTCAAAAAAGAGATGATAGAAGAGGGAATCTTAGAATTTTAGCAACTGTTTAATATTCTATGAAATGTGATAAAACGAACTATTGATAAGTTTACAAGACGTAACTTACTTTATTCGATGAACACGATGATCAATGCGCTATTGTAAACAAAGTGTGAACATAAATACTTAGATTTATATTCACATAACTATAAAAGATTCTCCGCGGGAATTTCCGAAGAATAATAAATAATCGAAGTCGACTATTTTACTATAAATTTTATGATTCTACCAGGCCAAAAGTTGGTAGTCTCACATCAAATTTTGAGCAATTTACATCATCATCGTCATTATATTCACTCGCTATATTTTATACTAACTTTTGCCCGCGGCTTCGCACGCATTTTTCCGAGATGAAAGGAAGCCTATACGTTATTCCATCTCCAGATATTTAAGTGTGCAAAATTTCACCCCGATCCGCTCAGTAGTTTTGGTATTGTCTTCGGCTAAACATCTTCACAACGGCACAAACTCTCGCCGTTATAATATTAGTAGGCTTTTCCATATCCTTCATCTTCTATAATATAAAAATGAATCGCAAAATGTGTTGGTAAGCGCATAACTCAACAACGCCTGGACCGATTTCGCTAATTCTTTCTTTGTTGTGTTTGTTATTGTCAGGAGAAGGTTCTTATGAAAGAAAAAATTAAGAAAGTTGGAAACATAAATTTCCACGGGGGCGAAGCCGCGGGGCGCAGCTAGTTTCTAATACATTTGATCGAATATCCGTTCAAAACAAACCGTTTTTGAACGGATTTCCATTTGTTCGGAATTTATTGTTTAGGGTTTAACCATTAATAATAAGCCGAGGTTATTTTATATAATAGGTATTGTAAAATCTAAGCACCAATAAACTCTCGAATAATGTCGTAACGGTAACAGCTATTTTGACACCCTGCTGCAGGTTATTTTTACAAATCCTGCACGGCTTTAGTGTAAATGGATCCTAACTCTGGAAATTTCCAGACATCTAGTTTTGCATACTCAATTTAATAGGAAGTTAGCAAAACATTTCTTGGAATACTTATTCGTGTAGCAGTGAATCAGACTCGATGATTATATGATTAGGTACTTATTCAATTAATCTAAACCGGATATCAAATTATTACCAAAAAGTCTGCAGTAAGCTCAATTGTTAATACTAGTTCTCATTTATATGGTTATCTTACCTATTGGTTTAATTTTATAGTTGGCTATTACATTGCCTCATATTATACACTAGCTTCTGCCCGCGGCTTCGCACGCGTATATTCGGTATAATAAGAAGCCTATTATCTAAGTTAGGCTGCTCTAAACGTACGCCAAATTTCATCTTGATCTGTTCAGTAGTTTTGGAGATCCTAGGTAACAAAAATTCAGATTTCACAAACTTTCGGCTTTTTGATGTTAGTAGGATATATCCAGAGACCTACATTCCTAGACCAACACAATCTTATGAGGTACTAGACGATCGCCTCGCGGTTTCACCCCGTAGTTCCCGTTCCCGTGGGAATTCCAGGATAAAATGTAGCCTATGTCACTCCCTGAAAAGTAAGCTTCCTAACGGTGAAATAATTTTCGGAGCCTATTCAATACAAACAAACAAACAATCAAATCTTTCCTCTTTATAATATTAGTATAGATAACACCAAAGTCGGCGACAGAACCCGGCGGGTTGGTGCGAAATTTCGGTGTATGAATATTTTAGGCTGCCGACAGTGTTTTGTCAACTTGTCGGCGGGGCGGCCCACTGACTTTGGTGTGTGTGTGTAGTCTCCATTAAACAATGCAAAGAGATTCTATAACAAATTACTACGCCGATTATCAAATACATAGTTTGTTATTTCTTGGCTCTAGGCTAGCATTTCTTGGCGACTGCCAAATGTATAATATTATGATGTCTAGTTATATCGAATGTGCCAAAACCGAACGGTCAATGACCTACATAACTACGACTTAAAAGCGGAGCAATTAAAAATTAAGGCGTTGCTTTGCGTAAATTCATGATAATAAATTTTACGTTATGAGAACCAGATGAGTGATAAATTTCTTGTGGATAATGTAGTAATAGAATGTCTTGTATTTAGTAACGATTTCATGCTATTCCTTCTTTGATGGATCAATAAAATTTTATCACCTAAGTTTTTTATTTAGTACCTAATATTGACATTAGTATCGTGTATAGTGTTATCATATCACACTATACACGATTTCTACAAAATGTATGGGTATTTTGAGATTTCAGATTTTTAGTACTCCAACCTCAGTTGGTCCGATGGAAGTTTTTTCTTTGATGGATCAATAAAAATTTATCACTCTAGATTTAAAAACGGCTGCAAAAAATTGCGCTGCACCAAAATGTTATTGTTATCAACACGTGAAAAATATTACGTAAGTGCTCGTACCTAATATTGACATTAGTATCGTGTATAGTGTGATAATTTCTTACAAAATGTATGGGTATTTTGCGATTTCAGATTTTTTAGTACTCCAACCTCAGTTGGTAAGATGGAAGTTTTTTCTTTGATGGATCAATAAAATTTTATCACTTTAGATTTAAAAACGTCTGCAAAAAATCGCTCTGCACCAAAATGTTATTGTTATCAACTTGAACAACATTACGTAAGTGCTCGTACCTAATATTGACATTGGTATCGTGTATAGTGTGATAATTTCTTACAAAATGTATGGGTATTTTGCGATTTCAGATTTTTTAGTACTCCAACCTCAGTTGGTCCGATGGAAGTTTTTTCTTTGATGGATCAATAAAATTTTATCACTTTAGATTTAAAAACGTCTGCAAAAAATCGCTCTGCACCAAAATGTTATTGTTATCAACGTGAACAACATTACGTAAGTGCTCGTACCTAATATTGACATTGGTATCGTGTATAGTATAGTGTGATAATTACTTACAAAATGTATGGGTACTTTGCAATTTCAGATTTTTTAGTACTCCAACCTCAGTTGGTCCGATGGAAGTTTTTTCTTTGACGGATCAATAAAATTTTATCACTTTAGATTTAAAAACGGCTGCAAAAAATCGCTCTGCACCAAAATGTTATTGTTATCAACGTGAACAACATTACGTAAGTGCTCGTACCTAATATTGACATTGGTATCGTGTATAGTGTGATAATTTCTTACAAAATGTATGGGTATTTTGCGATTTCAGATTTTTTAGTACTCCAACCTCAGTTGGTCCGATGGAAGTTTTTTCTTTGATGGATCAATAAAATTTTATCATTTTAGATTTAAAAACGTCTGCAAAAAATCGCTCTGCACCAAAATGTTATTGTTATCAACGTGAACAACATTAGGTACGTAAGTGCTCGTACCTAATATTGACATTGGTATCGTGTATAGTATAGTGTGATAATTACTTACAAAATGTATGGGTACTTTGCAATTTCAGATTTTTTAGTACTCCAACCTCAGTTGGTCCGATGGAAGTTTTTTCTTTGACGAATCAATAAAATTTTATCACTTTAGATTTAAAAACGGCTGCAAAAAATCGCTCTGCACCAAAATGTTATTGTTATCAACGTGAACAACATTACGTAAGTGCTCGTACCTAATATTGACATTGGTATCGTGTATAGTGTGATACATTCTTACAAAATGTATGGGACTTTGCGATTTCCGATTTTTAGTACTCCAACTTCAGTTGGTCCGATGGAAGTTTTTGATCAGTATATACAGGGTTATTGGTAATTCACTGACACTGCATTAACTGCAGGTTCTGCTCATCATCACGAACATGTTTTTGAAGGCCAGGTCTTAATTCTTTAAATTTTGTATTAATAGTAGGTACACCCTCCATTCAATAATCGTTCTTTATGGAGGCCTTTTTGAAACT
This sequence comes from Eupithecia subfuscata, assembly GCA_963564075.1. Taxonomy (NCBI): domain Eukaryota; kingdom Metazoa; phylum Arthropoda; class Insecta; order Lepidoptera; family Geometridae; genus Eupithecia; species Eupithecia subfuscata. Next base: position 6,127,535 of record OY751105.1, read on the forward strand.
AAACTTAAAAACAGCTCTGCCTTGAATTAACAGTGGGAGTGGAAGATCGGCCTTTAGTAATTAATTGGGTTCCGGGCAAAGGAGTTTTATAATTTTTAGCAGGGGTGATTTACAAAAAAAAAAGTATTAAGTCTTCGCGTCGTCACGAGTACGTTCGTGAAAACGCGAACTGAAGACGCGACTGCAGGTTCTGTCCATCGTCATCATGACAGAACCTGCAGTTCACGTAGTGTCAGTGAATTTATGAGAAACAGGATCGATTAGTACCAGTTCTCGGTAAAAAGCCAATTTTCTTGCTGACGGTAAATTCTTTGAAAATCTGTGACTGAGAATGATAATTTCTCTAAAAAGTATGGATAGTTTCCTAAGACAATTTTCCTGTAGCTCGCCCAAAAAATCCACTCTGGATATTTGGATAGAGGACATAAATACTAATAAAAAATGTCGTATAAACATATCAAGATTAGATCGTTAAAGATCGATGGATGATAAAATGTTTTGATTTGACATAATGCTATCTCCAAGGGCAAACTTATTTTGCTACTGAGCTGATCAAATGCAATCAGGTTTTTTCCACCGGAGCTAAGCTGCGTAGCTAAGCGATATAATAAAATATATGAAACCCAATCCATAGTCTTGCTCGATTTTATAGCTAAGCGATCTTTTCAATCTCAGACACGTACCTATTACGAATTGTTGTGTGACTATACTAGATATTGTTTCAAATTATAATATTAATGCATGCTTCTAAATAAACTTAGATTGTTAGCTCCAATGTTCCTAAATATGTATAATGAAATGTTTGTTCGCCAAGTGGCAGAATCAAGCGATCTAAAATAAGTCTCATGAATTGACTGTAATATTACCTGATTCACAAACAATAAATGAATCATGAATTATTATTATTAATTATAATAAAAATGATAATTATAATGATTAATTATTATTATGAATTATTATTATCAGCATTGCCATACAGCGTCGCAATGCAGCCAGCGTCTTGGGGACGCTTCCGACTGGTATTGATATGGATCAGTTGAGCTACCTATAGATTGTTTGCAACAGTCTGCAGTTAGCTTAGTTGTTACAATTGTAATTTTCTTTGTGAATAAACGCTTCTGCCATTTATTTACAATTATTATGAATTACCTGGTCTCTGGTATCGGAGACCAAGATCCACTCTACATCACTACAGTCAGTTAAGCTCACCTGAAGCAAGACGTTCTGTCCGTATCTTATCACACAGGCCTCCATAAACTCGTTGACAAACTCATCATATTCCTTTCCACGGACGCGCTTCTGGCGAAGGCCGATGTAGAGCGGGTCGTTTAGAAGACTCTGTGGAGGAGAACATAGTTAGATACTTACCATGAAAGCAACAGGATTTTATGTGGACTATAATTTTTTTTATCTAACCTATTTTGCCCTACAGCTGGGCAAAGGTCTCCCACAAACTCTTCCAGGAATCGCGTTCGTTGCCAAGGAGACGCTGGCAAGACGATTTCGACGCATTTCGGGTAGATTGGTGGGAATCTGGCCAACGAACGTGATTCCTGGACTATAATTATGAAGTAGAAATATTCTTTACGCGCACTTGACGTGAAGCGTCACGCTCGAGTCGGTTACGGTAAATCGGGTTTACCCGGCCTCGTTCCGAAACTTTAAAAGCCATTGCAGCACAAGCATTTTGCAATTAGTTTAAAACCATTATATCTGATGGGATAGGAAGTAATGTTTTCCTATTTCTTTAATATAACATGGCCTATTTGATTTCTGAAGAAAGAGCAAGCTGAAGTGGCAGTAGGCCGGTAATATCACGCGAAGAACCGACAGCCGCGGGGATAAACGTGTTCTTGAGTGGAGACCACGACTCACCAACGTAGTGTCGGACGCCCCCGGCAAGGTGAGATGGCGACCTGCGAAAGACTGCAGGCAGATGCTGTTCGCGGTAAGCTGAAGACAAGGTGCTATGGCGCTCATTAGGGGAGGCCTATGTCCAGCAGTGGACAAACATAGGCTGATAATGATTTAATTTAACAAATATCTGCCATCGTGTCCTCTTGCTGTGTTGTAAAGCGCAAGGTGAAAAGGGAGGTCTTTGACCATCAGTGGTACACTAACTGCCTCGTTGGTCTAACGGTCAGCTTGTTCAGCCGGTGATTATGAGGTCCTGGGTTCGAATCCCGGGTCGGGCCAATAGTTGTTATTGGTTTAAGTCTTTCCCTAAGGAAAGTTCAGGGTGATTTCGATCGCTCAAGTTGCATACCGTACCTCATTATTAGTCCCCACGTCGAGTGTTATTGGCAAGCACTGATGGGGCTTGATTCCAGCAAGTGCGGTGTACAGAGACAGCTTTCCGACGGGTATTCCCATGCCGTAGGCGCCGAGGTCACCCAAACCCAGGATTCTCTCGCCATCCGTGAATACAATGGCTCGCACGTCGGATTCCGGCCTATAGAAAGATACATAGGGATATATTTAGGATTTCACACAGAATTATCAGTATAACTAAGTACCTATAACTATAACACAAGCTCTGCTTACTTTGGGTAGAGAATATAATTATAATAATAACTAAGGTATACAATGACACTCTTTGCCTCCCACCTGACGGAGTTTCCTCATCCCGCCGCTGGCGGCCCCTAGGCGGACAGGGGGGACAAGGGACGCACGACACACGTACGGGGCGCACATGGGATGCATGATGCAACGATTTTGACAGATGACGCCAATGGTGTTCGACATATCGTTTCTTTGATCATGGACATAGGAAAATGCTTTCGCTTTGAAGTTTGATTTCACCTCTTGCGAGAGGAAAATGTATGAGTTATTTCGCCACTATCTCACTCGCACAATATGTTCATGAAGGGACCCTAGAGGACAGATGCGCATGTGTGTGCCGAGACGAGACTTTAGAATGGAGAAGTGGTTGAGTATCCAGGGTGTGCTTAGGGGCTAATGTTGCTGCGTGTGAATTGTCCAGCATTATTTATATCTATAGCTACTGCCAGTGGCTTCGCACGCATTTTTCAAGTATGTATATCTATGTCCGTCATCGGGACACTGTCTACCTCTCTGCCAAATTTCATTAAGATCCGCTGAGCGGTTTAGGCGTGAAAAAGTAACAGACAGACAGAGTTACTATCGAATATATAATACTAGTATATGGCCGCGGCTTCGCACGCGTTGTTTCTATGGAAACGTTTAAAGGTAATTTCTATCCCATGGGAACTGAATTATGGGATAAAAAGCCTATGTTTGATTCCTGGATTAGAATTACTTGTATGCTAAATTTCAGCCCGATCCGTTATGTAGTTTTGGCGTGAAGAGGTTACAAACATCCATCCATCTATAAATCCATCCAAACTTTTGCATTTATAATATGAGTGTGATAGTGTGATGAATAGCTACTATACCAATGCAATGTAGGTATTATTAACAGATTTTATGTTATGAGAACCAGATGAGTGATAAAATTCTTGGGACGGAATTTATCAGATTAGTACACGAAAACTACTGTCAAATTTATTTACTAGGGCTTTCATCATAGCCAGAAGACGTTTATTGCTGGACAAGACATAGGCCTCCCCCAAAGATCGCCACTATGGCCTGCGCTGCCCGCTTCCAGCATTAGGGCTCCTGAATTAATCACCTGACGCTCGAAGGGGAGTGTACGGCATACAACCGCCTTAATTAGGACTACTCTGAAATATTTTTGTTGGAAATAAATACTCTGATAGGTACGAAATAACATTCCTCAGAAACATGTTTCTTTTGAAAAATAATTCGTGCTCAGTTGAAAAGAGTTGGCGGAAGTAATTGCCGACACAAAGCAAGCGTAGCAATATGAAGAATACAATACAATCGTTCCATAATAAGTCAGTGTTTATTGTTTGGTTTTCCACTGCTACAATATGGGGCAAATTTTCTTGTGAGTGATTGATATCTGATGGTTTTTTATGTGTTATTAAATATCTTGTTGTAGTATATGTCCAAATAAATCAAAAACTTGACGATTAAGTTCTTAAGAAATGCAAGATATGAGTGACTTTTTTGAAACCATGAAAACCATGGGTACTTTGTGAATAAAGAAGTCCATGCTTTTTTGATGCAAAAATTTGATCTTTTCTAAGTGTACATTTCTTGTACTTATGGAAATAAAAAGTTTTTGATCTTGTATTTTTTTTTGACATAGCATCGTTTAAAAAAAAAGTAGGTAGAGTTTTCGTTTTTAGTTTTTGAGTTTTGTATTAAGTAAGTATATTGTTTTGTACTTCTGTATAATACAATACTTATAATACAAATTTTCTTTATTGCACACCAAGTAATCACAGAAAACAAAAAACGAATACAGATAATGTACAATAGGCGGCCTTATCGCTGAGAGCGATCTCTTCCAGACAACCTGAGGATGGACAAAAAGTGATCGAAAAAATATATATATTATTCTATTTCTCTAACATGGCACGTCATAATATATAATAACCCTAACGTATAGAATGGCTCTCACTCCTGGCCACCCACCTGACGGAGTATCCTCACCCCGCCAGCCACTAGTAGAGCTTTATTGCGGTCCAAATGCAAGGGACGTACGGCGCATGCACGGAGCGCAGATGGCATGGGTAATGATTTTGACAGACGACGCCGCCGATAGTGTTCGATGTTTTTTTTGTACATGGACAAATGAAATTTCTTTGATCTTGAGGTTTGATTTCACCTTTTTTGAGAGGAATATGAGCAAGTTTTAATATTTAAAAAAAAACTTTTTGCTTTCAATGTATTGTCATCCAAATTAAACGTGCATACAAAATTTCAGGTTTCGGTTGAAGATATCTGCTTCAAAATTGAGTTCCAAGATTTCACCCGTACAAACATAGTTACATACATTGCAAATTAAAAAAAACTTGTAAAAATTATAACATATCTTTAAGTTATTTAGAAACTGCCTCACTCGCACAATATCTTCATGAAGCGAGCCTAGACACACACACAGTTGCACGTGTAGCGCAACGCAGTTGCACATGACAGTATGTGCCGAGAAGCGACTTTTGTATGGATATAAAATAAATAAATAATGCTGGACAATTCACACAGCATTATCTAGCTCCAAGCAAAGCAGAGCTTGTGTTATGGGTACTAGATAACTGATATACATAATACAATACACTACATAGATAGATTTTTTTTTATTACATAGACAAATATCTGCAGATCGTACAAAAATTTTGTCCCGAGGCGGCCATACGCAACCTCCGCAACCTCCTGCGTCGCAGGCGGACCTTTGCCCGCTGCGCCACAGAGGTCATCAATGGTCGAATCTCCGGGGGGGTGTTGTTATGTTAATAAAGCAAAAACTTACCAATTCTTGAGAATGCTCAGAACATGCCCCTTGTCTTTGATTGTTATAAAAAGTCCTCGAGGCCGTCTGTAGATGAGACCGAACTTCTGACACGCAAGCCCTACTGTGGGCGTGTACACAATAGGCAGGTACTTCTCAACATTCTCCGAAAGAAGCCTGAAGAACAGCTTCTCATTCCGGTCCTGAAAATATTCAATCACTTATATATCATAAAGACAAATATACATATTGCAGAATTATACATCACTAAGTACATAATCACATCACATCACACTAATATTATAAATGCGAAAGTTTGGATGGATAGATGGATGAATGGAGGGATGGATGGATGGATGTTGGTTACGTTTTCACACCAAAACTACTGAACAGGTTGAGCTAAAATTTTGCATCGGTGTAGCTCTAAGCCTGGAATCAAACATAGGCTACTTTTTATACCAGAAATCAGTTCCCATGGGATAGAAATTACCTTTGAACGTTTCCATAGAACAAGCTCACATAACACAAGCTCTGCTTAGCTTGGGGCTAGATAATGCTGTGTGAATTGTCCAGCATTATTTATTTATTTATTATTATTTATTTAGAAAGAACGTGTGCGAAGCCGCGGGCAGAAGCTAGTTATTGAATAAAGTGAACTGCTGTCTGTCTGAATCTGAACACGATAAGCTCAAGAACTACTCCGATTTTCATACGGTTTTCACTAATGGACGTAATGTTCCATGTGGAAAGTTTATGTACCTATATATCATTCATTATGTATAATGAAAGAATTTATCTATGTATATCTATCGTCTTGGGGACGCTTCCGACTGGTATCGATATGGATCAGTTGACCTACCTATAGATTGTTTGCAACAGTCTGCAGTTAGCTCAATTGTTTCAATTGTAAATATATAATAAATAAATAAATAATGCTGGACAATTCACACAGCATTATCTAGCCAAAATACTAGTTCTAATTTGTTTATATTGTTTAATTGTAATTTTCTTTGTGATTAAAGATTTTAATCTATGTAATGTATTTTATTTTGTATATCAGTCATCTCGTACTCATCATAACACAAGCTCTACTTAGCTTGGGGCTAGATGATTTTCTGTGGATTATCCAGCATTATTTATTTATTTTCATTTTTTTTACTGTTGGACAATTTACTGAAACAACCATCGTTTGTGTAAACGACGTGTATCAATTTAATGCGCACGTCATTTAGCAAATTGCTCATTTAATAATGAAATTGTCATTTCCGTTGGCTTACCTGCTCGATTAATGCTAGTTCTGGTAAATTGCAGAAAATGGGTACAACCTACATTATTCTATACTCAGTTCTAGATTCCAAGATATTTTATGCCAACAAAGATTTATGGACGAAACTAAACAATAACTAATAATGATAACCGATAAATCATATCCGAGTTCGAGAACGGACGAGAGCCATATGAAATTATGAATGAAAACTGTCAAAAGCAAAAATTTTATCGAATTTCTGCGATTTACTTCAATGTCGAAAAACATACCAATATAGTAAAAAATCGACCAATATTTTTTTGGTTTTGCATATCTTGTTTACAAAAAATATCTAGGTTTTGAGAACTAAGTATAGAGTGCTCCTTTCAATGTATTAAATAAAAGAGCATTACTTATGTAGTAGGGTAAGCATATAAAATGACGCCATAAGTGGATTGTTGCCTGGATCACGCAATAACAGTTATTTTTACGTTTCATGTGTCCATAAATGTCTTTGTTGACATAAAATATTTTGGATTCTAAAGTAAAGTAAAGATAATGTAGATTTTACCCTACCCACCCATTTAAGTAGTATCAATGATTCTCTTAACACAAGCTCTAATTACGTCGGGGTTAGATTAAACCATGCTATATGTATAAAGTTTATTGCAAGTTCTTTTCCATAACAGTTTATTAAATTTCATTTGCGCAGTAGTATTCGGCTTTACGTTAAACTAAAACCCACACGCAATCCAATGTAAACCTGATAACACCAGTTTCCTATCGATCGTATATCGTGAATCGATTTAATTGCGCGGAAGATTCTATTTTTTACGGTTTTAAGAGCAAAAAGCCGCCTACGCGACAGTTGGCTTGCGTTTTATTTAAAAGGGGAATCGCTCGCGACATGCCGCGTCATTTTCCTCAAATCATAAATCTATTAACCGATGATAAAACTGACTTCGATTCAATGATACTTATTGGGAATATTAAAGATATTTGACTCAAAATCAACAAATTCCCAAACGCTCCAAAAGAACCATTGAACTGAAGTTTCTAACAACACGGCTTCATAGAAAATGGTTAACGATTTGCGGCAAACTACTTTTATTCTTTAAAGAACACAGCAAAATCGCATAAAAAAAATATCTCCGGCGCATTGTAGATCGATCCATAATCTTGACCTCCAAACGCGTATACCTATACCACCTACCCGCGTTTCCGTTAGGTATCTTTTGATAACGCATTTGAGTTTGATATTGAAAGATAATGAATGGCAAACTCTTGAACACGATAAAATATATCTTATCTTTATCATTGTAAATCAGTGATATAATATACAGAATTGCGCAATAATTTGCTATTAAATAATGAAGTAAGATACGTTTTATTTTGATTTCTGGTTACATCTCTCAAGAATTTTCTCAAGGATAAGAATTCCAATATGTAGACTTTAGCAATAGAACAGGAAAGGATTTCTGATTCCATTCAATCTACTTTATCTCAAAGTCCTGCAATTTGCAAAAAACAATCGAAAGCTGCCTAAGGTAGGATACGCGATCACCAGCCGACATCGGATGATCCACACTAACCGCATCAAACGAATTTTAGTATTCTTTGTATAGTTTGCCATACAAGTGCGTCCACTGATCCGCACCTCACGGAGCGGACACCTCCGACTGTCGTCGGCGATCCGTTTAGTGCGGATGACGTCATTCGGATTGCCGATCAGTTGAAAATTCGTTTGCAAATGACGGTTGCTGCGTGGACGCAACACCCAGCATCACGCTCAAAAAATCCGTCTGATGCGATTACCGCGGAGCGTCTGATGCCTTTAATTCCCATGGTGCATTTATAACGTGAAATATTTTAGGTTCTACGAAATTAAATTAAATATTAATAGAGTTAGTTTAGACCAGATACCATCCGTTATTGTATAAAAAAGCGAGCAAGTACCTTGATCACGTTTAGTCACCTGTAACTCGACGAGATAGAGGTATTTATTGAGGTTGTTCGTATATCTATCGATGGATATCCGGCAGATGTACAGTTGTTCCTCTTGCGTCTTGAACTTAGCAGCAAGCAGGCCGTGGATACCCAGAGCTTGACGTTCTTCCAACGTAAATGCGAGACCCTAAAAACAACACACACATTAAAACTTATAAAATCATCATCCTACTAATTCTACTTCCTACTATCCTACTAATCCTACCACGGAATTAGAAAGATGGATATAAGATAGGTGGAAAACAATAGTGCATTTTCTGCCGATCGCATCGCACTTTCTGCCGAGTGATAAATAGTGCTTTATACTACACCTTCAAGGAAAATAAAAAGCAGAATTAATTATTAATTGAAATCGCGCCCAATGATGTTGGTAAAACCTCATTGAACGCGCCAGCCTTTGGGTTCTTTTTTCAAAATATTGTTCGGAAATCGGAGGAGGCCTAATGGACTTGGAGTAAAAACTTTTTGTCGTTTGACCGAACGAAAATAACCATAGCTACCGGCCGATCTTTTAGGAAAAAAAAAATAACACGTTAGAAATGGATTTCCATACACTTTTTCCTCCCGTTAAAAAACGTGAGAAATGAAATTCCATAGAGTTTTTCCTCCCGGTTTCCTATAGGCCTGCAAAGACATACTTTATATTCTATAAATGGAAAAGGAATAGGCAACTTTCCGAGCAGGTGTAGTATAAAATTACTAAAGGCACCAAACTTTGTTGCCAAACTCACACAAAACCAGTAATATAAAAATGCATTATAATGCATTCTTTGTATACAAAGAAACAATTCGTTTGATTGGTAGTTTTAGGTTTAGGCAAAACTAGCCAACGTCACAGATTTTCTCTATTCTGTGAACCCTACTAATATTATAAAGCCGAAAGTTTGTGAAATCTGAATTTTTGTATCTCCAAAACTACTGAACAGATCAAGATGAAATTTGGCGTACGTTTAGAACAAAGCCGAACTTAGATAATAGGCTACTTATTATACCGAAAATACGCGTGCGAAGTCGCGGGCAGAAGCTAGTAATATTATAAATGCGAAAGTTTGATAACGCGTATCTCGGTAACTCCTTAACCGATTTATATTAAATTTGGTATGTAGATAGTTTAGGTTCGAGAATAACACTTAGGCTAATATAATTTTCAAAAATTAACCTCTCGAGGCGGTTAAAAAGGTGGTAAAGTTTCTATGGAAAATTATTATTCCTTGGTTCGATTCACTCGAAACTCGGAATAAATAAACTATAATAGTAAATAATGAACGACACATTCTTTATTTTAACTAAACTACCCAAAGGGGTGTGCAACAAATTTCTGAAATTTGTATGATTTCCACGCACGCTAAGCCACGGGGCGCAGCTAGTGTTTATTAAAACTAAAGCCAAATCATGGTAAATATCCCGTTGTAAATTGCTGTGTGGTGCCGGATTAGAATTTGCACCACCCCCCAGCTCTTTTCTTCTTTTCCTCTTTATAATATTACTAGACGATCGCCTCGCGGTTTCACCCGCGTAGTTCCCGTTCCCGTAGGAATTCCGGGATAAAATATAGCCTATGTCACTCCCTGAAAAGTAAGTTTCCTAACGATGAAAGAATTTTTCAAATCGGTCCAGTAGTTTCGGAGCCTATTCAATACAAACAAACAATCAAATCTTTCCTCTTTATAATATTAATATAGACGAGACGTGATCGTAACGTCCTTTTTCCATACAATTTGGTACAGAGCCTCTATCGTGCGGACATGGAACTACGAAAATCCCATACTAAAAGGCGACTTCAGGTGTAGGTCGCAGAGCCGCTCGATGCAGGCAGCGCAGAATCATTCAATCATTCAATACAAACAAACAAACAATCAAATTATTCTTCTTTATAATATTAGTATAGACGAGACGTGATCGTAATGTCCTTTTTCATACAATTTGGTACAGAGCCTCTATCGTGCGGACATGGAACTACGAAAATAGCATACTAAAAGGCGACTTCAGGTGTAGGTCGCAGAGCCGCTCGATGCAGGCAGCGCAGAATCATTCAATCATTCAATACAAACAAACAAACAATCAAATCTTTCCTCTTTATAATATTAGTATAGACGAGACGTGATCGTAACGTCCTTTTTCATACAATTTAGTACAGAGCCTCTATCGTGCGGACATGGAACTACGAAAATCCCATACTAAAAGGCGACTTCAGGTGTAGGTCGCAGAGCCGCTCGATGCAGGCAGCGCAGAATCATTCAATCATTCAATACAAACAAACAAACAATCAAATCTTTCCTCTTTATAATATTAGTATAGACGAGACGTGATCGTAACGTCCTTTTTCATACAATTTGGTACAGAGCCTCTATCGTGCGGACATGGAACTACGCAAATCCCATACTAAAAGGCGACGTCAGGTGTAGGTCGCAGAGCCGCTCGATGCAGGCAGCGCAGAATCATTCAATACAAACAATCAAATCTTTCCTCTTTATAATATTAGTATAGACGAGACGTGATCGTAACGTCCTTTTTCCATACAATTTGGTACAGAGCCTCTATCGTGCGGACATGGAACTACGCAAATTCCATACTAAAAGGAGACGTCAGGTGTAGGTCGCAGAGCCGCTCGATGCAGGTACCGCAGAATCAGTCATTGTGGCGATCTTTAGAGGAGGCCTAGGGCCGCGATCACTGTGTGGTAAGGTAAGGTAAGGTGTAAAGGCACGGGATTACGGCTCAAACGTTAGCGGTTGAAACGTTAAGGCTCCTCCTCCCCGAACACTAGCGCCGCCACATATTTTATCTTATTTTTACGTCGAAGAAAGGGAATTCCAAAAATTACGTTGGGCAATTTGTGATACCTATCAGAAGCATTTTTTTAATGCCTCTATAAATTTTTTAGTTTGTATAGTGTAGGCAGAGATGCGAAGTTGCTCTTTTTTGACACCATGGTGGCCAAAAACAGCAACTTCGCAACTCTGCTTAAAGTATACAAAATAAAAAAATTACAGATGCATTAAAAAAAGCTTATGATAGGATTCACAAATTGCCCAACGTAATTTTTGGAATTTCCTTTCTTCGACGTAATAATAAGATAAAATATGTGGCGGCGCTAGTGTTCGGGGAGGAGGAGCCTTAAGGTGCGCGTTCACAGGCCGACATCTGACAATCCGCTGACAAGTGCGTCCACGATCGGCAATCCGAATGACGTCATTCGCATTAAATGGAAAAGTTGCCTTCGAGAATCCTGCCGGCATTGCCGACAGTCCGCTTCTTGCGATACGGATCTTTTATGTCAAACCATTGATGGGGCCAGTGCGGATTGTCCGATTGTGATAACGTTTCAACTGCTAACGTTTGAGCCGTAACGCCGTGCCTTACCAGCTTACCACACCGTGATCGCGGCCCAGCAGACACAATCTCACCTTGTTGAGTCGAGGATCCTTCAGATAGTCGATACCCCGCACCATGTTTGGACAGATAACGTCTCCAGTCACCTCGTGGAACCCGCGATGCTTCCCGAAATTTCCTTCTACCGTCGCACATTTCAACAGAAGGCTCCTTAACGTTTGTAAACTGGTCGATTTAGAACTGTAACAAGAGATGCTGGGTTATCCGACTGCGCCAGAATGAGGGTTATGTTTTTGGAGACTGTATGTATGAGGTTTCTTTGGTACGCCCGGCGCCCTAAAGCCTAAACGAGTGGATGGCTTTCAGCATGTGACGTTTCATATGATACGTATTTTTTTCTCTACATTCATTTAAAATAAATAATGCCCCGTTTGTTTATTCTATTTTTAGAAATATTTGACTTTCAAAAATTATATTTCTGACTTAAGTACTTATGTAACAAAAAACATACTTAGTGTAGAAATTTAGAATGTGTGTCCAAAGGATTTTACCAGTTGAGCATAATTTAAAAAATTCCCAATTTCATTTACGGCTTATAACAAATTTAAACGAACATTCATGATAAATAAGCGAGTTTGTTGGACAATAAGGCTAGACGGAAGGACAGGAAAATGTGTTAGAACCACAATGCTGTTAAGGTTGCGGAAATTTATTTTGAACTGGTAGAATATCATGAATGCAATTTTAACTAAACATCAGCCTATATTCGTCCACAGCTGGACATAGGCCTCCCCTAATCAACGCCATAGCGCCCTGTCTTCAGTCCGACTACATAAAACGTAAAACATTGACTTTTATTCTGGGTCTGGTACTGTTAGTGATTCTGCGCCTTCGGATATAGAAGGAATTATCAAGAAAAATCATAGTTACATCGGATTCTGAGGATTTACTTAATATTGAAATATCCACAACGTTCCGATTTGAATAAATCTGCTCAGAGATCGGGTCGACTCTACAATATCCAGTCTAAAATCAATAAACTATTTCTCGTAGGTCTTCAATATTGAAATCGATGACAGATAACTTTATAAATAAACTTTTTAAATCATTGAGATATACATAGATATTACAAATAAACTTTATTTGCAGGAAAGTGGTATAGGCAATGGTAAAGTACAAGAGGTTCTTACTAACTATGCTGAGTGAGGTATAGGACCTTACACCGCTTGCCTGCGAATAGGTACGATAATTACTAGTCCTGTCCTGAGTCCTGTTTGAGGACAGGACTAGTAAGTGATGCATCGTACCTCCTACAAGTCGAAAACGCGTAAACTTAAACTTGGAAACATAAGAAGTTAACACACTCGTGCCATGGTAACACGTTATGTAAATGTGTACCTGTAGGCGTGTCTGTGCCATAATTCTAAAAGTCAAGCGATTGTGTGAATTGTCGTGACGACTCACTCAAATCATTTCCCTGATAGTATTGACGTTTACGTTTCCCCCGTTTTGCACGTCATTCGAATCTCACGCAACTATGGTTACAATATTGTCATGTTTGTACATCCTCGTCTGAATTTGCAATAAATTACACGATTTTGTAAGCGTGTTTAATTGACAGTCAGTACACTACTAGCGATTGAGTTTAATGATGCAGTACGAATGATTTAGTCACAGTTTAGTCATCGGGTAGGTACATTACGATTGTACATGTTCCCACATGTACAATCGTAATGTACCTACCCGCCTAGGCCTACACGAAATCCTTTAAGCATCAAATGAGTTTTATTCTATCGTCTCTACTTTTAAATTGCAAAGCTCGCCAACCGTTAAACCCGTTATGGACTACGTCATGCAAGAGCGACTTTTTTAACGATGACATAAAACAGATAGTTCCGGAAACGAAGTGTGAGGTGAGATGATACGTAGTCAGTCGTGTTACATAGCAGTAGAATAGAAGTTCTAATTCACGTTCTATTTTGTTTAGTTTAGACAGAGATGCGAACTTGCTCTTGGTGGCCACAAAACTCTGTTTTCGCATCTCTGCCTGAAGTCTTTAACTATCCTATCCTACGAGTGGGTTCCTCTGCGTCGACCTGGCTCTGCGTCGATACTCGCCTCGCTCGACTCAAGGTCATTGGTACAGTCGTCTCGGTAGTAGGAATAGTACTTTAAGCCTTTTGCCTTTACTGATATTATAAATGAAAAAGTTTGTGTGAATGTCTGTTACCAAGTATCTCCATTTAGATGAAATTTGGTGCATAGATCGTTTAGGTTCTAGTGTAGAATAACACATTATAATAATATAATTTTCACAAATTAACCTCCTGAGGGGGGTTAAAAAGGGTGGTGAAGTTTCTAAGGAAAATTATTATTCCTTGGTTCGATTCACTCAAAAGTCGGTATAAATAAACTAATAAATAAATAATAAATAATGCTGGACAATCAAGACGGTACAAAATAAAACTAATATATTACAGAGGGATTAAAAGAGCTTATTAGTCCAGTCAACAAGTTCAAAATGGTGTTAATTCTTGATATAGCAGCTAAAAATACGTGCTCATTCGATTCGGAATGACGTATAGAAAAAATTATTAAGCTTTTATTCAAGGCCGAAAATAGGTTTCCGCCATAGATTATTCAGATTCTAGATAGGGGACACTGATAGGAAGACTGCAATTTAATCTGCAAAGCGCATGGCCGACGCGACGATCTGAATTTAAAATGTAACAATTACATCATCACATCACATCAAACATAAATATAAATACTAGCAAATTTAAAACAGTAGTATACGGAAAGCGAATGTTGACGAATTCTATTTTAAACTCATACTAACATTAAATGTTTGAGGAAAGGTCACACCTGGCACAAGGCTATTTCGGACAGAATCTGCCGATGAAGCTATCACTGAGATCATAATCATAATACAGTAGGCAAAAGTGGATTAAAAAGAACCTCAAACGCTCTTCAATGGTGGGGAACAGAACGAACCAACTATCGAACAAGATTCTATGTGATGAATTGATGATAATGTCCTCCTAGCGGAAATTTCGACGGCGGTGTGCACACACTTTTGTGTGGAAAAACAAGTGCACTCTGTATATTCCTTCTCGTTCAAAATCCGATGGGAAGGTAGGCTTAACGTGTTTTCCAGGACAAGGGGATGTAACATCGTCAACTATGTACATCATATATCCCGGGCGAATTAACATGGTACCTGGCTCGGACCTCGATACGTCTCCCGCTGCCCAGATTTTATGAAAACCAAAAACATATACTTTTGGAGATAAGGCCGACACGTTTTATACTGTTGATTAAGATAGTAAACCAATTTTACTGCCGTTCAATAACGATAAAGTTTAAGAACACCACGTTACGTTTTTTAGCGTACAGTGTACAATGATGATAACTTGATAACATTAATAATTATTTTTTCACGGTTCATAGTTTTTCAATCCAAGTTGTGTGCAATTCATAACTTTTATATTCTGGGGCATTCCGTTGTTCCAAATGTCGTCTATTTTAGATCCCATTGGCACGCCTACACATTAAACACGGTCGAGTAATTGCTTTGAAACTACATACCTAGTAAGAACCAAAATTCGTTACTGAACTTTTTGTGTTTGATATTTTTGGTAGAACTGATTTTTTCAACGTTCTCAGTTCAGAGCCTTGAGGTTAACGATAGTAACGAGACGTGATGTGACGCTCGTTTTTGTATGGGATTTGCAAATATCTGTCCGCACGATAGAGGCGCTGCGCTGTACCAAATCCCATAGAAAAAGGAGAGGTCACGATCACGTCTCAATAATTTAGTCAACTGGACTCAGGGCTCTGATATACATTCAGTCAAAAAAGTATCGGGAATGGATGATTTGTTTATGGTTCCAAATTAAAAATTTTGTTTTTTTGTTGTTAGATTGGCACAACTGTTTTCCACTGTTTTCCACGGCGCGGAGTTTGAGTTGCATCTGTTATATAAATTATATACAATGCTGTTTTTAGTTATATCATATCTAGCGTGTATTGCGAATTTCATAATGGACAAAAACATCGAACAAGAAGTTTGTCTCAAATTTTGCATTGCCACTGGAATTTCGTGTTCGGAGTCACTGAAAATGTTACACAAGGCTAACGGTGAATCGACTTTATCAAAAACTCGTGCCTAAGAGTGGTAAAAAGCTGTCGAGATGTGATGGAAGATTTGCCTCGCTCTGGTAGGCCATCATCGTCAGCAACTGTTGTTAACTTACATCGCAAAAGTGAAGGAAAAAGTGACTGAAAATCCCCCCTGAGAGATAGCCGCCGAACTTTCTGTATCACACGAGTCGATCCGTACCTTTTTAAATAATCACTTGGGTATGAAAAATGTTGCCGCTCGACTAGTCCCAAAAGACCTGAATTTTCTCCAATAACTCAATCGCATGAGAGTCGCTGAGGACATGCTAGAACGAGTCAATTCCGCCCCAATATTCATGAAACGCATTGTTACTGGTGACGAGACGTGGGTTTATGAGTTTGACATGCAAACTAGTCAACAAGCTTCAGAGTGGCGCCTTCCAACTGAACCGAAACCGAAAAAACCACGCCAAAGTCGATCAAAAGTCAAAGTCATGTTGACTGTTTTCTTTGACTCTCGCGGTGTTGTGCACTCGGAATTCTTGCCGGAAGGTCAAACGGTAAATAAATAATATTATTTGAGCGTTATGCGGCGTTTAATAGAGCAAATTCGACGAAAAAGGCCAGATTTGTGGAAAGAAAATTCTTGGATTTTTCACCACGATAATGCGCCTTCGCACAAGGCAATCATTGTGACCGAATTTTTGACCAAACACTCAACAAATACCACCGAGCAACCACCATATTCACCAGATATGGCTCCAGCCGACTTCTTTCTTTTTCCTTAACTCAAATTACCACTTCGTGGCACCCGTTTTCAATCGGTAGAAGACATAAAGGAGAATTCGCGGCGAGAACTGAACTCAATTCCGGAAACAGCGTTTAAAAAATGTTTTGATGATTGGATTATTCGTTGGCGCAAGTGTATAGTTTCTGAAGGAGTATACTTTTAGATGAATAAATTATAAAAAACAATTAACCCCTCAGGCCCCAAGCGGTAGCCGGCCACCGCGCCTTACGTCACTGCACCGTTCACTCAAACCCCAAGCGGTAGCCGGCTACCGCTCTCCTGCATTTGATTACGGACCTTATTTTACATGTACCCAACATGTAAAATAAGGTCCGTAATCAACTTACTGTTACTACGTTTTACATGTACTTTCCTTTGAAGAAGTTTAATGAGTTAGGTTCTTTGATATAGTTTAATGAGTTAGGTTCTTTGATATATTTTCTACATACTGAACGAAAAATATTTTATTATCTGTGGACGTAATTTTTTTTATGGCAGTCGAATTGAGATTTTCGACGCCATTGTGTCATTCATTTCTGACATTTTGGTCCCAAGATGGAAGGGTTAAAAATAAATTTGGATGAATAACAAACATTTTGTGCATTATTGATCTTTTTCCGGTAGTTTCTTGACAGAGTAGTACATTATTATGGATAGGAGTAGTCATCTGATAGACAGAAGTATGTAATAGTTTTAAAAGTATTCCGTCAATCCAGAGCACCTAACTCAGCATGTATCAGTAATATCAGGCTGAAAGAAGGACGGTTGCTCACCTCTTTACCACAGCAATCGAATCATAACAAACAATGGAAATCAATATCCGAGGAAACGCTCAATGCCGTTCGCTCAAGTTCACGCTAGCTAACCAACCTTGGTTCTCATTCATGGAATGACAGAGAGCAATAATTAATCAGTGCAGGCTTTCATTATGAAAACATGCACTTGAAAATGTAATTAGAGAAATACATTTGTCAAAATGTAGCGAAAGCCACAGTTGGTAAGGAAGGAAGTAGAGACCTGTAAATAAATCGCGCTGAATACCCAGTCCGCCAAAAAATTTTTATCGCGGATTTCGCCAATTACGTCCGATAAACATGTGGTTTTTTTGCTTCAGCGTTTTTGAATTCAGTTGGATTGATGGGTTTCAGATGAAACCCATTCATAGTTTCATTTTAATTTACATGACCTGCTACTTCTCTTCGCCGCACATTTGGTAAGAAGTTAATTTACATAACCTGCTACTTCTCTTTGCCGCACATTTGGTAATATGCTACTACTACGCCACATCTACTAGGAGTCCTAAATTTTATCATGGTTATATCATTTGTGTAAATATGGTTAACGTCACGCGATTTAAGGATTGATATGAAACTTTACGCCATGCTGATAAGATTCAAAATATTGTCGCCATTCATTAGTTAGCTAGCTTCTTGGCACAAAACTGAGACAAACAAAGTCACTTTCATGATAAGGAAATTCAAAATCTTCTGCAAATAAAGTGACACTATTTTATAAAACTTATCTAATTTTGAAATCATCGAGTACCTGCATAATTTTGTGCATTAATCATCATTGACAACTCTGTATTACCTACCTATATGATGTCATGGTTCTGATACATATTATCGTAACGTAAGTTAACCAAGAACAGGGTAATTATTACTATACAGGGTGTGGACAACCCCGCAGTTACTTGTGGGGAGCACCACCACCACCCAGGAAATAATATAAAAAAAACTATCTGCAGCAGTCTACGATTTTTTAATTTTCTTTTTTAATTACGAAATTTATACCTTGTTCACGTGATATTGGGCACTACGGCAACAAATTCAATAATAACGAATTTATTTTCTCTGGGAATATTTAAAATAATTGGCCGTGCTATCGCGTATGTACAAAATATTTATAGTTGCAATTGTTTGATTCTTACAATTTTATAAAAATAGATATTCGTGTTTTTGATTTTTTAATCATAAAGCTCAAGCACCTGCTGTAAAAAAACAAGATCTGTCAAGTGAGAGTGTAACTCGTGCGCCGAGGGTTTCGAACGTTTTTCAACAAGTAGGTATGTCTAGAAGTAGGCGATACTGTGATACGTTGGTAGTACTAAAGGTACCAGTAAGAGACTTCGCAAATTAATAAATACCTAAAAATAGTAGGTATCAACTTACATTTCAGATTGATTTCTCTGCATGCTTCGGTGATGGGGGTTAATGGTAATTTTTCGACTTTATTCAAGATATTTAAAAAAGTATGTTATTTACAGAAATTTTAAAAACTGTTTTGAAATGTACAAGATGATACCTTTCATCCCAGTCGGTGGGGTAGCCTCCCCTTTTGAAAATGATTCCCCCCCTTTTTGTCTATTCATTAATTACCGGACACCCTGTATAAAATATAATTTAAAATAACCTTTGCCCAGCAGTGACACGGATTAGGATGAGGTAAATATCCACTATTTTAATGCATAAAGACAGATCTGGTTGCCTCATCTATACAAAAAAATTATGGCTAGTCTGAAGGATAAGTCTATCATTTATCTACAGTATTTACCCCAAACAAGCTCTGCTTAGTTTGGGGCTAGATGCTGTGTCAATTGCCCAGCATTATTTTTTAATAATTTACTCTGTGTGTAGGTTGCTATAAAAACTTATGTGACATACTGTCTATTTGAGTATTTGTAAACATGTAAAAGAGAAAAAGTATCACACCCTACAATACTAGTTAAATTTTTCTGTAATATTCAGTTGAATAACATTGCAAAGAAACAGATACTCATAATGTTGGTAAACAACAACATGCAAATATTAGCACTACATTTTGGCTAACAATATGATTTTTGTAACCAATATCAGTGCCAACTCACAGAAGGTAGGCTTATAATAGCAGTGTAAATATTATTTACACTTTCATTTCGCATACACATTTATAATTTTTAAGTACAAAATCATAATCACAATAAACGTAACAGAGATAACTTGGAAAATGTATGTAAAGTACCTGCCTATCTAAGACTTCTTGTGTTGCACATTGGCAGTACATGTTTAAGCAACACTAATGGCTATTCTTTGGGTTAATTCGCAGGCAAATATTTTTTATAAAAGTACTAATTTACTTTTATTTATAAATTTTTAGGATACCTTAACTGAAAGGTGAAAACGGGACCCTATAATTAGCCTTCTCTCATGTGATGTTGCTTTTGGCTGCTTTGAAAAACTATCTGACAGCTATGCTCTGATAAATTAACCTTTACATATTTTTTTTTTATTATGAATGTAATGATGCATATTACGTGAAACAAGTTTATCATGAGGGAAGCCTATTTGACTGCCAACACCTACTAGATCAATAAATCCATCATTTGAATGTTATGCTGCCAAAGTACTTATATTCAATTAATACATTCAGGCAGGGAGCCGTGCATTAGATCGTAAAGATACTGTGATACGTTGGTAGTAATTTATCCAAATCACAACAGAAAGATATAGATACCTTTACAAGTACCTACCATAAAATGTTATGGTAACAAAAATGTATACGCGAAACAAATTATTCCCTAAATAACCCAGGAAATTATAGAATAACTATTCGCCCAGTGCGGTGCGGAGCTCGCACGCGTTATTCTTCTCACCCCTTACGATAGGGCTTGGCGTTGATGAAAGGTATAGTTTTGAAGCAAGTAAGTAGGTACTTTACTGCTTCGCATGAAATAGGATAATTACCCAAATACATAGCACTCAAGGCATGAACACATACAGAGGGGCGATGGTGAAACAGGGCTCCCGTTATGTAAACTCCGAAAATAAATGAAAAGTAACTACTCACAGTAAGAGAGGCGTGGTGGAAAACATTTTTGAATTTATATTTCACTTTAGACTGTTGAATAGTAAACTGCCCCGATGGGACAGATTTTTATTTTAACTATAATTTTGTTTTACTAATAAAAAAGTAACACCCTCCGGCCTCCATTCATGCAGAGATTTTTCAGACTGATTGATTTTCTTTCTTTTCTGTTCTGTCGTGTCGTATGTCGGCCGCAGTGTTGTCACATATAATTTTGACAAAATGGTAGAACAGGGTACAAAAATTAGTAGAAATTGGTAGAATTCGGAATAAAAAATTGGTAGTTCTACCAATTTCTACCAATCAGGTTTAAGACCACCCATACCAAATAGACTCAGTTTTGAGACCCATTGAATGAAATTATTTTTTAAATCTTTTTTATTCGATGGGTCTCTCAAAACTGAGTCTATAATGGCTATGTCATTTTTTTCCCAAACTTATAGTTTCGGAGAAAAACACTAAAAACTGATATCTGCCTACGGTCACGGGTGGCGACCAAGCCAATGACGTCACACGCACCCGCGGCGGTCACTCAGTGAACTTCGATAGTAATTGGGTAATTCTCACGGGGCTCAAAACTACGTGTCCGGCTCGAAAAAACATACTAAAAGTATCCCTAGCCCTTTGATTTTTTTTTGTATAGTAGATTAGACAAAAATAATAGGGGAGGCCGATTTTTGTTTTTTAACTTTCTTATTCTTAATATCTAAAAATAAATAAAAACCTTGGAAATATTGACTTTCGTGGTGCGTCCGGACCTCATGTTCCACTGTTAAAACATTTTTATATTTTTTTCTATGAATAATAGCACTATTTCACACAGGTTCACAAATAACCAGATAGTTACTAGCTTAACTGACACTATTACTACACAAAAATAAGCTTTAGTTGAAAAGTTAAAACTAGATAACTTCGCGTCCGACGTTTGGTGATGATACCCCTGGCGCGCACTCATTCATTCATATATACTGTACTTTAGTAACTACGTGAATAGTTGTTAGACCGAGACAAACTATCAGTTGCGCTCCATCAGTGGTGTGGACAACACTTGTCTATCTCTCCGCGTCGCTCTGTTATTAAGGTAAGTAATCACTTTCCGTGGCTTGGTATACCGCAAATGTTGATTACCATGTAGACTATAAATTCGTTTATACTAATCCTATTGTTTCAATGATTGTAATAATAGATGCCTTTTGGGTTCCTAATTTCGACTGCAGACGCCAAAGTAATGTATACCAGCAATTTAGGAAATTATTTAGGAATTTGTACTCTTTTTTGATTATCGTGGTATTGATTTTCATGTTTTCCGTGGGCAAAAAGTACACAATGTCAATTTAAACCATGAAAATTAAATTTGCATGTTGGTTAACATTTTTATATGGTTTATTTTTACAATACTACTCAGTACAGTCAGTACTGCTCACTGGGAATATGGTCTACTCACGAGAAGATCGCTTAGTTGCAGAAAGATTGGCTGAAAGACGGAGGAGAGCCCTAAATAGAAATACAAATACAGAAATACAACTTCTTCATAAAGCCAATTTACATATCAATAACTTTTGTACGTTTTGTATCATAATCTTTCTTTGACTGTTACGGTCTAACCTCCCCGAGGTTAGATTGTAACAGTCAGCTTGACTGAACCTTATCATATATTATTTTAGAAGTGTCTAGCAATAGAAGCACAATATTCCAGCACAATCTCAAGTCAAGTACCCCGCGGCGGCGGCGTACACAGCGTATACAAGTTTATAAATAATTCAAAGTACACATAAATACAATACAAAACATCTGTAATTAAATAATCAAGAATAATTTATTAAAAAGTCACAAACCACATAAAAATATAAGAATTAAATAACATTAGTCTCCGTTTTCTCGAGTAATTCTGCTACAGAATAAAAATTTTGCTCGACAAGATCACGTTTCAGACGGAACTTGAAGCTAGTTAGACTGTTAGCAGCTGTGACAGCTTCTGGCAGTTTGTTGTATACTGCCGGACTCATAACGTGAGTCAACTTTGAGGACTTCGTGAGGGAGCGGGCAATAGTCGAGAGCTTTCCTGCGTTCCGCGTCCCATACGAGTGGGTGTCGCCGTTCTTCACGTGTTTTTCTAGGTTCAGACGAATATACACCGCCACTTGCATTATCACAATGCTGGGCAGTGCCCAGTCAGCAGCGCAACCCCATAGCTCAGCACCATACTGTAGCACCGAGTGAACAGTTGCGAAGTAACAGCTTCGTGCCACCTCCGCCGGAACCACACGAGCCAGCCGTTGGAGCGCAAAACATGCGCTACGTATCTTTTCGCATATTTTGTCTATGTGGCTTTCGCAGGGCTCCTAAGGGCTCCGTTCATTTCAAAACCAAGAAATATCGTGGCTTCAGATTGGCTAATGGCCGTTCCGTTCCATTCAACGACTACAAGCCGTTTCGTCACTGCCAGATAGGCAGACATAAAGGTAGTGGGTCTTCCTTAGTTTCAGAGCCAAACCGTTCATCCAGACAGTAGGCCGGCCGTCTCGTTCAGCTTCTCCTCCAGAGCGTCTACGGACTTTGCGGTGACGATGGCGGCCACATCATCTGCGTTTATCTTCGCGGAGGTCACCACTCCGGGCAGATCGTTCAAGAGGAACGAGAACATTATGTTGGAGACAGATGACCCCTGCGCTATCCCCATGGTTGGGGAGAGGGGCTCTGATCGCTCAGTGCCACCGACAAAAATTTGAGATCGCGCACGCATCATCTCCGTAAGTACGGCGAACGATGCTCCCTCGATCCCATAATGACTAATTTTGGCAGCAAGTACGGCGTGGCTGGCCACGTCGGAGGCTTTAGATAGGTGGCAGCACAACACGGCCATCTGCAACTTCTGCTGCCAGCACCCGCCGCACCATCTCGCGCGTCAGTGACGTCGTGGAGTAGCCGGCGCGGTACGCATACTGCCGAGGCGACAGGGCGTCCGACGCTAGCAAGTACTCCACCAGCCGACTGCTCAGCCCGTTCTCGAGAACTCTTGCAATAGCTGGTATAATCGATACTGGCCTGTAGCTATCCATGTTGTCTGGGGGACACTTTGCTCACTTCCACCCGAATCAAGCATAATACAGAGAAATACTCCGTTCAGAAAGAAAAAGATAGGCAACGGTATTTTCGAAAGAAGAAAGAAGGGAAGATAAAATCAGTTAGTGAATTAGATCCTCGTCAGCAATGAATTGCTAGAGAGAAAAGCAGATTCTCCTCTAATAAACAAAATAAAACTTAAAAACTGATTAAGAATTATACATAGTAGTGATTTAAGAGTGTTTTTTTATGTTAAATTTTGTTTGTTATACTTTCTTAGAAGAAAACTATAATTATAAAATGATTGAACCTTAATTTTAAGAAACTTTCAATCTACTTTCTACTGAAACACATTATTTTATTTATAAACCATCCCGAAATTCCTTCTTACAATGATTATGATATGCTAATTCACACAAAATGTATGTTTTAAAATATAAATGTCATATATTTTTATATATTTCATTTCGGTGATATGAATGCTGATTTCCGTGTACACCATATTTTTAACATTGAATAATTTCGTAACCATTAAGCCAATTAAGTGCCCTCTGCTACCAATAAATTTTAAATTAAATCTTTAATCAGAATATTTCATCATTATGTGTAATTTCAACAAAAAAAAAATGGGACACGAAAGTCAACCAAAAAATGAGTTTCCGAAGAATGACCCAATTTAGTCATAACTTCGTATGTAATGGTCCGATTTGAATAATTTAAAAAGATATATCATTCTTATATCATACAGATTAACGTGGATACTAGTTCTATTGAAATTGCTATAATGTTACGGATCCTCATTGTGATGTCAGAATTTTAATAGATACCTTCATGGTCATGTGGTGTATTAAAACTATCAAATGAAAGGGATTGGTTTGTACATTTCAAAACAGTTTTTGAAATTTCTGTGGAGTTCATACTTTTTGAAATGATTTTTATGAATTTCTGATTCATTTAATTTATGTTGTCTAATGGTGTACTTAATGTTATGATAAAACAGACTCTAGTTTTATTTGTTCGCAGCGCCATCTTCACTGTAATTGCTATTTAATCTAGCACCTAACTTATTCTTTTAGTTTGAACCAAAATGACGAGTCGGTGCAACTGTTAGTTTTATACTGAACTGTGACAAGTTTGTTTATTTTCATTTTCTAAAAGTAGTTACCAAACCGCGAACGACGCGAAATAGGAAACTTGCGCGCACACGCTCAAGAAAAATCTAGCTTTATTCCATCCAGGACATTCCAGGATATGTTTTATTATGTCAGGGCGCATTCCATTCAGAGCCATCTCTGAGTGTGAGATGGAGTGCTTTTTTTAAATTTTCTTTTTAGACTTGCGCCTTTTAGGTACGTTCAATTTGAATGCGTTTATAAACCTGTTTGTAATAAAAATCTAGTATTACAAATCTCATTGTTCTCAAAGATTACGAATATTGCCTTACTTACATGTTACGCGAGGGGGTCAAAAGTTACGAAGAATGTAAGAAATGTTACTTTCTGGCAACACTGACGGACGGACAGAGGGAGGATCTTCTTCTATGTTTGGCTCTGCATCATGGTTTGACACAATTCTACCAATGTCAGTCTCGAACGAATAAGATTAAAGTTAATGGAGGTTGAGGTTGTAATGATCAAAATAAAAAGAGGATAATTTAAACTCAATCAAGTTCATTATATACAAAAGCAAACATAAACAACCAAAATAAATAATATAAAGCTATTCAAAAAGCACTAAAATAAACTATCATTCAATATTTACATATTCTACAAAGCTACAATTTTATATTATTTACAGAAATAAAACTATATATATTCTAGTTTAGATACAAAAGGTGAAAACACTAAAGAAAGAAGAGTCTTTGATGAGAGGGGACGACGACGACGGGGGATTTCAGCCAGTCAAAAGTTACGAAGAATGTAAGAAATGTAACTTTCTGGCAACACTGACGGACGGACGGAGGGAGGATCAAAAAGATCAAAAAGCATTCAACCAACTGTCAAGCAACTTTGTTTATGGCCTTGGAATGGGCCTTGAACGGAAGAAATTACCTTACTTTTGGCACAGTAGATAATCTATTGTGCTTTTGGGTTCCACCAGTGTTTTTCTCCGTCCGATTTACCAGTGTTTTTCTCCGTCCGACATCAGCTGATTGAAATGACAGATGACAGTTCCAGAAAAATTAAAAACATTTGTTTGTAGCGAAATTCGAGGATTTTTATCAAAAAAATTTACTTACCATTTTTAGGGAAAATAAGTGTTCATAAAATGATACGTGAAGATGATCCCCGTTTCCGAATAACTCCGTTTCAGCAAATGGCATCAGCTAGTTCTGGTGCCCTAATAACCTCGCTTTTCAGTAAGTTTAACGACAGCAGCGGATGAATGTTTTACGCAAATTAGCAAATAACAATTGATTTTATTTACAGTGACTCCACTAGATGTGGTAAAAATACGATTACAAGCTCAACAAAAAGCTTTGCTCTCAAATAAATGTTACCTATACTGTAATGGACTCATGGAACATTTGTGTCCGTGCGGCGAAACTGCTTGGATTCCACGGCGAGTACATTTCCACGGCACATTTGTAAGTACCCACCTAGATCATTGTTTCATCGTCATCGACACTAGCTTACTGCAATATTTGTAAATGCTATAAATAATGATTTCATTTTTCTTATTCTTATTGTAAGACAAACAATGCTTACCAAATATTTAGGCTGCAATCAGCATTAAATACTCTAGACTACAACACATTCTACTGGTGGTGGTGGATGCCTGAAGTTGTGATTTAGCCCAGTCCATCATTGAGTGCACTTGTGCATGCATGACCTACAGGGTAATATGAAATAATAACAGTAATCAAGTCACACTGTCAATAATTTCAATGCAGTAATTTCTTATTTCAGGATGCATTCTACAAAATAGCAAAATTGGAAGGTGTTCCAGCCTTATGGTCTGGCCTAAGTCCCACACTAGTCCTAGCTCTACCCTGTACAGTGATATACTTTGTCTCATATGAACAACTTAGATATAAAATGAAAACAGCATACAACCACTTTACTGGGAATAGTAAGTATAGTAGATTATGCACTGAGGCCACAAAGCAGTGTTTTATGTCACAATCACAAACAACATAATTATACCCTGAGCGCAACTTAGGATTCTAGAGTTACTCATGATGAGTCAAGTAACGGAGTTTCTAGAACCATGAGTGTGAAAGGAATTTAATTATGCCCCAGACAAAGACAGCTTTGTGCATGAGAATACTCTACTTTTCTTACACCTTCTGCTAGTAAATAGTAAAAGTTTGGTTATGAATTTCGCTGCATTCGTTTTTAAATCCACTTTCTGAACAGAGGTGAGTGCGAATTTCGAAGATTTCATTGTAATGATCTTCTTGCTAAAATTTTACACATATTTTGATATTCTAAATCTTATTCAATCTTAGTAGTAATTAGTTCACCTTTTTCAGTTAACAGGGCTATAATCAAGAGATTATAGCCATTAGAGCTTTAGCTTAGAGATACATGACATTGATAGTGTGTTAAAGAGCATAGTGTAAAAAATATTTAATCTACTAATGAACAAAAAACATTCGTAAAAAATGGGACTTAAGTTGAAACAAGATTATGTTATCATCTTGGTTTATCGGCATGTCAGTTAACTGTTCTGTGCAAAATAATTGAGAATGTTAACAAGCTCTCCAATCTCCAATTATTTGTGACATTTAGGGAAAAGAGGAGTTATGGTCTCAAGGCATGCAATATCCATTTGACGCAGGTATTGTGAGGGTCAGTGACTCCTAATTTCTTAAACCAACTTCTTAAAAAAAATTATTGTTTCAGTCAGCCAGCCGTTGTGGATTCCATTAATAGCTGGAGCCACAGCTAGAACCACAGCCGTTACTATTGTCAGTCCGTTAGAACTTATTAGGACTAAGATGCAATCTAAGAAGTTGACTTATTCAGGTTGGTGCTTTTTAGAAAAACAAGCTTCCGCCCAGGGTAACGCACGTGATGTTCAGAGTTAAAAA
Source organism: Eupithecia subfuscata (assembly GCA_963564075.1). Lineage (NCBI taxonomy): Eukaryota > Metazoa > Arthropoda > Insecta > Lepidoptera > Geometridae > Eupithecia > Eupithecia subfuscata. The sequence continues at coordinate 6,155,313 of OY751105.1, forward strand.
GTTGCCTTTGCAACAACTTTCGTATTTATAATGTAAGTGTGAAAAGTGGGAGGAATAGTCAATAAACAGTGTTTTTTCAACTTGGACAGTACGGGGCAACTATAACCAGTGGAGGTGCAGGTTCTCATGGTGTATGCTTCGGTTTTCCTTATATCGTCAGTTTATTGAATTTGACTAACTTCGTTTGCGTTGATTTTTTTAATCCAAATAATCCTTACAAGGAACTGAGCCAATTGGCATCAAAAAAATTTTGACTCCTTTTTAGGCACTATGCACGCTTGACCAAAATGGTATTCCCACTTATAAGCCGACGAATCAAAGAAACTACCTCCTCTGGTTACGGAAAGTACTGACCTTTTTGAACTTACTACATCAATATCAACACTAGATTCACTTACCAAAAGTAATTTGTAAATCTCAAATGTATTTTTTCCTGCAGAAATCAACACTGCATTGCGACAGGTGATTACCATTGAAGGCTACAGAGGACTGTTCAGAGGATTAGGGTCAACACTCTTAAGGGATGTACCTTTCTCAGGTATGATACTGTATCTATTTATTTGTTAATAGAAAAGCGTCAAGCAGCCTGTGGCTGATATGTCTATATCACACACACGGTTTTGAGTTTAATCTTGCGTCTATACTACGCGCAAAACTTTATGAGCTCTGTGAAGTTGGCTTCAACGGCTGCGCACCGAACCGTAAATAATGCGTTGAAGGGGAAAGAACGGGTTCAGAGGGTTGGTGTCTGTCAAACCAGACCTGCCAGCAAGAATTTTGGCATATTTTTATGTTGTCTAGCACATTTTGTTCTGCATTAATTCTTTTTTCAATTCAATATTTTATAGAATAATATTAAACATCCTATACTCAATGACAGATTATTTAAAACCGTTAAAATTTATATGTTAGAATAAATAAAACTTTTTATCTCACCCAAGTTTGAAAATAAAATAATTACAGTGTAGCAAATTCATTTATAATCTAGTTGGCAATACTATGACTATGACTTCTTTTGAGTACAATGGCGCAGGAAAAGTTTGACGGTTTTCCGTGTTCGTTTCGTTGATTTGATAGTTTGTTCTTGCGATTTTGTGCAGTTCCCTGATATTAGCTATTTTACGTTAAATATGCCACAAAAACGTTAGGTTAGTTTGTACTCATGTAATCTGGGTGAAAACGCATAAGCATTACTCAAAACTACAAGACCACAGATTTAACGTTGTGTGACATCACCACTTTCTTGGTCTATCTTTCGCGAAGCCGCCGGCCGGGGTGGGTCGCTAGTTGGTAAATATCACTTTTCTGTTTGATTGTACTTGCGCAGCTTTGCTTCCGATCCGAGCCTAAGTTCACAGAGCTCATTAAGTTTTGCGATCACTCTACTTACTATTTATAATTGTCTGTAACTGTAACTTTTGGTATCTTTATTTTGTACCCACCTCTTAGTTATCTTTATTGAAAATTTCAGGTATTTATTGGACAACGTTTGAATCAACAAAAAAGGCATTTGACAAACCTGATTCTGAGAAAAACACATTTTCTTTCAACTTTTTTTGTGGATCTGTAGCCGGCAGTGTAAGTATTTTTCGGTTTTTATTTAATTATATTGATAAATATACATAAACGGCAGTGAGTGGCGGTCGCGATCTCCACTTAAAAATAGACTCTTCCAACTTAGCCTATGGCCATAAAACATAATGTTATTATGAGTTATGATGAGTCAACGAAGGGTGCAATCCGAATCACGATTAAAGCGCTGATGGCGATTACAAAATATTAAGCGTCCGAAATAGCAATCACGATACTGACAGTTGAGTGCTATCAACAATTCGGAACGCTCATGAACGTGCTCACGATCACGAGTCGCGATGTTTACAAACATTCATTACGTCAGTCAGTATTAAACAATTATCTAAAGCCAATTTTGACTACTTTAGCTACTTTTGACAGAGCGCTCACAGTGATTTCGGTTTGTAGCATGGTTGGTGATATCGCAAAATGGCGTATCTATGACGTCACACGGGACATCCCCGTCGCGCTCATGGTAATATAATAAGGAACGCGTGTGAACGCGATGATATCGATTGTAGCGTATTTCGGAATGCACCTTAAGCGAACATACCAGGCAGAGGCCAAAGGCCCCCTAGTTTGGGGAGGCGTGTTCAGCTGTGGACATTATGTGTACAGTTAAGGTACATACAAAATGTACCTAGATTTTGTATGTTTCCTGTATACCTATACAAATGTGTGGTATTTTTTTGCAGGTAGCTGCATTAGTAACACTACCATTTGATGTAGTGAAGACACATCAACAGATCGAACTAGGTGAAAAGGAAATCTATTCAGGTAATTTATTTGACAAGAAATTGAGCGTAGTTAAACAGAAAGCGACCACCGACCAAAAACGTGTTTTAAGATATCGCAAATTTAAGGTAAATTTATTGCTGCTCCTTAATTACTGGAAAATTTGGCAGAAAGTAACCAGCAAGATGGTCGTGTTCTGATATGTTTTAGTTTTTTTCTTCTAAGCCATCACCTATTGTGATGGTGATGGCTTGTGATGGTGAACGACAAAAACAACGAGTAGGTACCTAAGTAGGTATATTATTTTAAATCAAAAAGTTATCGGTAAAAGTAGGCCTACCGACATTATTAATAGCTATAAAAACTTCCGTAGTTTGACGAATTCATTATGAATGTGTTCTTCCTACACAAACTAGGTTCGTAGTTAACCCGCTTACATTCATAATGAATTATTAACGCATTCACTGCCTAGCCTCGGCGGTGCGACCCCCAGGCGCCGCGCCGCCGCCGCCACGAAGGGCTGTGGGGGGATGTGTGCGAATGTGTTGAACCCTATAAGTGCTAAGCAACGTCGGGCGCGGGATGGGTGACTGCGTCATATTAGCTTTTTTTGCGATTCATCAAAAATATCAATTTCATTGGTTTTCTTTTGCTATATAGTTTTGTATGATGATGATACGGAACCCTCCATGCACGAGTTGACTCGCACTCGGCCGGTTTTATTTTTTCAACTCAGCCCATGAATTTTGTAACTCGACTAAGGGAACCGAGAGAGGGCAGCAGGTTCCTTCTGTATATTTTAACACCCCCACTGCAATCACCAATCCACCTGCCAAGAGTAGGGATTATGGCAACACCCCCCTTGTTTGAATGAGGTGTCCAGCTATGAACTTAGGTGTGTTGATGAATAAGAACTTTTTTTTATTAATGTCTTTGGGATTGTTCCAGAAGGCGACAAAACAAAGCAGAGAGCTGGAAACATGAAAGACATTGTAAGAAACATCTACAAAAACAATGGTTTCAAAGGACTGTTCACTGGCTTGCTACCTCGTGTAGTAAAAGTAGCACCAGCTTGTGCAATAATGATAGCCACATTCGAATATGGAAAGCAATTCTTCCAAGTTTACAATACCGAAAAGTATATTGAAAAAATGCAAAGGTATGATAAGAGAGCAATTTGATAATTTATGCTTGTTTTTATCACATATTGTTTACGGCTTGATAGTTTATTGATGAAGGAAATAGTAGTTCCTTAGCAAAGAGATGATGCCTTTAAAATAAAAATCTCCTTTACACAAACTAAAGATCTAGGAAGAGTCTATTCAATATTCATCATATTTTGTATCTTCATTCAAAAAAACTAATTTTATCTTCCAGTGAAGGAATAAATATTAAAGTAATAAAGCCTGATTAATTTGCATGGATCTGACACGTATTAAAGGTATGAGTATCAGTACCTACCTAAGCAGGGCAAAGCAGAAATCATTAGATCATTATTTGATAATAATTATGTAGTTTAAAATTTTACTTGTCGCCTTCTTCTGTAAGCCAAAAAAGTTTTGATATCTAATCTGGAGCTTAGTTAAGTAGATAGATCTATTTAGTACCTACAATATTATTTAGTACCTATAATATAATTATGTAAATTCATAGACTACAAACTACAAAAGGGCAGTAATTTAATAGTAAATATTTTACATTATGTCATATGAGCAGTAGGAAACATTGAATATGTATTAATATTTATTAATTTAAGTAGAAGGAAGACGTAGAACTGAGTAGAGAGTATTTACTTAAAAAAATATGTTCAAGAAAATTATCTTTAAATGTGTTATTGTTATTCTGTCAGTAAGGTACTGATATAAATGGATGAAGGTACTCTACTACTACATTATTATTTTTGTTTCAGACATACAGAAATAGTTATTATTCAGCCATCAACTAATACTGGCTACTCCTAAGTTTCAGAGCCACTTTAGGACGAAACACACCAAGTGCAAAAAGTGGTGAAACCTGATGAAATGTGATAGAATTCATTATTTATTTTGCTTTAGGAACATCCTGTATAGAAAATTATTATCTCTTTTCTGTACAATACCTTAGTGTTGTGACTTGGTCCAACTTTTGGTGGACTGTAAATAATCCTAGAACTAGATTTTTAGATCGGCTATTTTATTTGATTTTTGTTATGCTTTTCACTATTTTGTTTTTTAAAGGGTTATGTAATGGTAACTATTTTATATCTATTTATGAGCTCACAAAGCTGACATATTGCACATTACCTAAGGTATAAGTGTACCCAGAAAATTATATTCTGATCTGATACTTTCCATTTAAAATTATAGAAATGTAACAAAGTTACCAATCAATGATGTCATAATTATGTTTATAAAATATTAGAATTACTTGCTTTGGACCATGTAGTTATAACCATGTATTTTAGGCATGTTTAAGAAATATGTAGTTCAAAGCTATGAAATTTTTTGCAATATGTTTTGGCCTCAAAAAACCAGCTCAAGGCAAATTAATGAAATCGATTGTTACATAAATATGCTGTAAATAATTTGTACCATGTGTAAATAATTAATTAAAAACAATTTGTCTCTGTGCTGAAGAAAACCCTAGTTTTTAATACCATACCCTATTCAGTATTGTAACTGATAAATTGTAGGCCTAGCACAGGAATTGTTGTCTAGGGTAAAATAAAGAAAAATTATGTTACTTTATCATTTAATTTGTTAATTATTTGAAATTAATTCCTTCAACTTCAATAATGTAAATGTATGACAATGCAATGTCATTATTGTCTATTCTACCCTAGAGAATGATTCCCGTGCTTGGACTACTGAAACAAAGTACCTAATAACAGCAACTAATTTGTCTATGTGCCAAAGAGTGTTTTTTTCCCTAGCAAACCACTGAGCTTTATTTACACAGATTGCAGCCATTTGATTATTCCCATTTAGGTGTTGAGCTCTTGCGTGAGCAGCGTGACTGTCTATAGAACTAATAACTAATATGGTTGTCATTTTGTCTTTGTACTAGATGGTCAAGGGGTCGCTTTGAATTGGCACATTAAATAACTGTCATTGCATACAGAATATTCCCTACATCCATATTATATATCTCAGTGCAGCGAACTATAGCTAATTATGCAAAGATTAACCGGTGAAGCATCATGAGGCCCGGAGCGGGCTGAAACATTTTTTATACCGTCAGGGATTACGCGGTCCGCTCCGGGCCCGATGCCTCAGGCCAATATAAACTTTATTCAAATGTTATGGGTCACAGTGGCTTGAAGTTTATAAGTATTTAATTTAATTCGGAATATACAATTACTTAGTTTTAATTTGTTTGGTTTCCTCAACAGTTATGCAATAAAAACATGAGTACAATCCATGGAAATAAAAACATGTGTACAATTCATTCAAAACTTGGAGCTCAAAATCAGCTGTCATAAGTATTAAATCTATGATTTCGAAAACATCCCAAACACAGATTAAAAATAAACCGACAATCATAAAAAGCTTGAATCCAGCACGTTGGGACGGTCCATGGACGGTCAAGACAATGGTCCATTGAAAAATATTTGTCAGTAGCCCTTTTACGTTGACGCTGACCGCACGCTCGAATTTCCCGCCAAAACGCGCGTACACGTTAGGCTTGTTTTCTATCCGCTAGTGGACGCACTACCACCGGTTAGAGTAATTACGAAATAAAGATTATGCGTTATCAGTCAAAAAAGTCCTTGAGGGATGAAAACTATTTTATGTAAGAATCCTCGACAGGTTAAAAACATCCTGCTGTTCTTTTAATTATGTATGTACAGAAACACCAAGATACTTAAAAAATACATTTATTCGGTACCTAACCTACTAAAATATTAGTGAGCTATCGCTCCTAAGGGTTCAGCCTTCATGTTCCCAAGGTCTAGTCTGCTGTCAATAGATTCGTCTATTTGTCCAACAATTGCAACATTGTCTCCTCTGATGATGTGTAGGCCGAGCACCACTTGTGCCACTCCAGTTGATGACGAGAATACTCTTTCATGAGATTCATCTAAAATTATGTTTATTGTCTGATCAAAACCTTTCAAAGTTCCGATGAAGTTTCTTCCATCTGAAGTTATCACTGACACCGTTTGGTTCACATAATTTTCCAAGCCTGAAGCCATCCTGATCCGCTTGGTGAATGAACAACCAAAATATATTTATTTAGGGCAATAAATAATTGAGTTCACGACAAACACGTACGCCGCAAAAATAATAGGAAAATGTTTTGTTTGTTCAACTTCGTGTTTTGTTTTGATACCACATAATGACATAACCTATATTCTTCAACTTCAACTTCTTTTTTAGTGGCGCCGCTTTCTTTTCGCTACGAATCTGCCATTGTCAGTAATTTCCCTCAACTATCGTGTCAAGAGAATGAATACTTTATTATGGTCGTGTTGAACATCTTCTTTTTACCTGTCCAAAACTTAAAATATCCCTTCATGATATTATGCCTCCTGAAATCCCCCGTCCTCTCTCTTCAAAGACTCTTCTTCCCTTAGTGTTTTCACCTTTTGTATCTAAACTTTGTAGATTTATTTCAGTAAATAATATAAAATTGTAGCTTTGTAGAATAAGTAAATATTATGTTTTTTCATACTCAGAATGATAGTTTATTTAAGTGCTTTTAGAATAGCTTCTTACTATTTATTTTGGTTGTTAATGTTTGCTTTTGTACGTAATGAACTTAATTGATATTAAATTTTACTCTTTTTATTTTGATTATTATAAACTCAACCTCCATAAATTTTAATCTTATTCGTTCTAAAACTGACATTAGCAGATTGTGTCAAACTATGACGCAGAGCCAAAAATAAAAGAAGAAGATGGTCGTGTCAGTGTCACACTGACACGACCATATTGTAAGGTAAAATGACAATGCCATCGCCAAGGCAATAAATATGTTCACTTGATTCTATCTACTCCCACTACCCTATAAAAAAGTTCTTGCATATATCGCGATTACGCGACAAAACTTAGTCATTTTTAGGTTAAGGCGAATAGTAGGGTGGATAGTGGCACCACTACCTTCACCCACCGCGCCACATCGGTCGTTTTGTGTTATTCAATCAAAAACCTTGTTTGGAGAGCTTGGTGGCCACCAATAGGAACTTAACTCTTGAAACAAGTATCTGCCTAAATAACACAGTACAAAACTATTAAAGATACATTTAAAAAAAGCTTATGATAGATATCGTCTACGCGCGGTCCGATTTATTGATAATTCCTTTGTATATGTAATGTAATTATAAAATTAAATATGTAGTGGCGCCACTATCCACCCTACTATTCGCCTTAAACATGGTACCGCAGAAAACGTAGGTAAATATTCGATTTGAAAAAATCGTTATTCATAAGTTGATCCACTTGGGATCCGGAATCACCCCTTTTCGGCTTAGTAGGTACTTACACACTTTCCGTAGCATCCTGTGGTAGCTGGAATGGTAGATTTTTCGAATATACGCTTATTTTTTTACGTATTTTATGTAGTTTTGACATACGTTGCTTTACGTTGGAATGGCCATGAACTAGGTAGAAAATATGTCCATAAATTGGAAGATTTAAAAAAGACACTTAGCCCCACTTGCGCCAGGCTAGGTTAACACGGTTTACTCAGAGCTATCTACTTTGGAGTTAAATCCGAATTATTTCTTGTACCACCAAGAGTTAGGGGAGTTAACCTTGTGTTGAATATTGAAATTTGTAACCCACTGATGTGGGAGGGTTAGGGCTAGAAATGTCAAAAATATGAAAATTGCGATACTCAACCAGCATTACCTTACCTACCTTTATAGGTAGGTAAGGTAATGCTGGTTGAGTTTGTCATATCGTTTTCTTTATCCTGAACACAGAAATCTAAATAACAAGTCACCTAGAAGTGCTGAGTACCATCCGATCTATCGGGAATGCGTGTCGCCGGCTCGCCCCTTCCACTACCTTACTACTACATACACAGACAATAACTACGGAATTACGGCTACGCCCATCCAAAAATGCATTGCAAACCAAATTAAGCCGTAAACGTAGTAGCATACGTTCGCTTACTCACACATTAGTGACAAGTTTGCATTTGTTGTCGTTATGACGTCATTTTAATGTAATCTACACTAGTGCTGGGCCATATGGCCATACAAATGACGCCCCCATTTGAGAGTGCTACCGGGAGGAACGAGGGGGTAAAATTTATTTTGGAATCGAAATCGTATGACCATCAGTGTGACTCTGCTTGGGAGCCCCCCTGGGGGGCGGTGGTTCCTGGGGGCAAATCTCAAAAAGTCGGGATTTTCCCCAAGTCACCCCCAACCCCCTACACGATTCTGCAAAAAAAACATATCTTCCCATCCACCTCAGGGAGAACAATCGTGTCAATGAGTCAAGTCAGTCAGTCAGTGAGTGGTAATCGAGCTTTATAGATATTCATTCATCATTATTTGATCAGTCATCATAAAACTTATATTAAAATAAATAAACAATTTTAATTTAACATCGAATTCCTAAAATACTATGTTAAATTCTGCAAAGTTGTTTTACAAATCACAACACTAGCTCGCGACCGAGTTCTGCGGCCGTACCATTAGGAAATCGAGCGCGCAACGTTATCATTCACTATGCAGTACATTGCTTTTTGTAATGCGGTACCTGCCCGATGTTGACAAAAATAAGAGGCAATGTATAGTTAAACGTGATAATAAGAACGGTCGACTGTGACATTTGTATTACTTGTAAAGATTCTATAATTTTAAGGAAAAACGGCATTATTTAGAAAAAACAATACTTACCGATGAAATGTTATTCCTTTATTAGTATAATTACAACTTGTGGAAGAATTTCCGCAATGGGAAATGCTGCAACACACCATTTTTACACACGTACGTTTCGAGAGCAACTGAACAGCAACGAACGCACTGGTGGCGTGAGAGTCACCTGAGCGGCGACAAGGTCACGCGCGCTTACGACTTCTAGTGACTTGTTATTTAGATTTCTGTGTTCCTGAATAATAAATATGACTGGTTGATTATGAAGAGATCATTGAATACATTAGTTCAGACTTTAATAATAGAAGAATTGCAGAACGGTCCAATCATATCAAGAAAGTGTCTAGCTACATACGTTTTAATCACACTAACATTATAAATGCAAAGTTTGGATGGATGTTTAGATGTTTTTGTCTCATCACACCGGTCGGATCGGTCATGCTGAAATTTTGCATTGAATAGGCTTTTGATCCCATAAAACAGTTCCCATGTGATAAAATGCCCCTTAAACGTTTCCATACAAACAAAGCGTGCGAAGCCGCGAACAGAAAGTAGTTAAAAAATAAACAACAGTCAATATAATGCGATCAAGAACCACATGTCATTTGAAATCTGACATGAAGGAATAAACTTATTCAAATTACTGTAGAGCGAGAGAGAGCAGTTAAATCATTCAGCATTCAACCTATTATCTTTAGCCGGATGTAAAAAGAATGAATGAACTTAAATTAGCCTTGGGTTAGTGGACTCTGGGTTAATTTCCACTGGTGGTGCAATATAAACTGTGAGCTAAAAATTCAAAACATTAACACTGAGTTAGTAAGCCTCGAGTTATTTATTCAACTTTTACCACAAGTAGGCCTTAGTTTTTTTTAATTTAACCAAAAGTTGAACTCTCAGTTTTTTAATTTTCACTTTTCAACACTTTGCATGCCAATAGCTGCTTTATTTACCTACCTAGATCTCAGGTATATAATATGCACTAAATGGTTAATATATCCGACTAAACTCAAAAAAATCTTGAAAATAGCCGATAGGCTTCACAGGGTTAAAAAACCGATTAACTATAGCGTTTGGTTTCACCTACGACTACTCCCAGTTACTTTATGGCACTACGGTCTACCGAACACCTGTATGCCCTGCAGTGTAAAGCCCTGCAGTGTGAGCCCCGTCGCCACTCAAATACAATATTCTGTAAAGCCCATGAACCTCTAAAGATTCATAGCCAAGTCAAAATTATAACGTCATTTTTTTATTGGTTTCCCTGGCAGTCGAGTCGTATCGTATAGTGAAAAACAAGCAGCACCATAAAACAAGAAGTTGAAGTTGATTTTCCATGCCCTGTCAAAAACAGCTGATTTTGTGTTTTTGTTCGTATTTTGTTGATAACGTACTCATACTCACTCAGTTAAGTTATTTTAGTTTTTTGATGTCGGGGAGCCCTTGCGAGGAGTGCACCACCGACCGAATTATTGGCAGTACATTCTCAGAAACGTATGTAAGAAAGCGAGTAAGTTTATCTTTAAAGCGTAGGTACCTATATTTTTTTATGAAAACTATCTAAAACCTGACTAATAAGCTCTAATAAGTATATTTATTTTACAGGTTAAGGTTAGTAGGTGCCTCCTACCTTCGATATAATTAAGTAGGTAGGTACTTACCAACTAAAATGTCTAATACCATCGTGCAGTATGTTTTGCTGCGAAGTGATCTACTGAAAGACTTGGGCTGGTCCATTGGTGCTCTAGTGGCACAAGCATGTCATGCTTCTACAGCTGTTCTTCATTTGAATAAGGATGATGAAATAACAATGCAATATCTGAGCGATATGGATAACATGCACAAAGTTGTTTTGGAGGTGAGTTCTCATTTATAGGTACTCCAGCCAAATTTGATAGGTATGTAAGTAGCTACACTAGCTACTTACCTAATGTTGGTTAACTAACCACAGTGAATAAACTTTAGTTTACCTACATGCTTGGAGCCAAATTACAGTTACTTAATTAAATTACAGGCACTTACATAAGTAATAGCAATAAAAAATGAATTAAAGACCTACAATCGACAAGGAATGCAAGTTAAATACTGGGTAGTTTGTTTACAAAAAAATTTAAGTACTTACCTACATCGACTTTGGCTGGAGTAAGTAGGTGACTCTTCCACTCTATACAATACTATACTAAAGTAAAAATACTCTATACAATATTAAACTATTGTATAGGTAGACCTAGGGGTTTGAAGATTTTCGGTCCTGAGATCAGCTACCATACCACACTTTTTAGGGTTTCGTGATCGGAGATTGGTTTCGTAACCCTTATGGTCTCGCTTTGTCTGTCTTTTTTTCCCTCATTAATATCTCAGCAACTACCGCAGCTATTAACTAAAAATTTAAAATAATAGAACATTTTGTGCGCCAGTACAGATTCGAAGAAAAAAAAATGAAGAATGAAAATTTTTCATGCAAATTGTGATGCCTAAATTTTAAAAGACATGTACAAAGACAAGTGGGGTATCAAATGAAAGTGATTATTTAGTATGCACCTACATTTCAAAATAGTTTCTAAACAATTTGACTAAATTAGTTCAACTAAAAAACAATTCGACTAAAAACATTTTGACTAAAACATTTCGACTAAAAACATTTCGACTAAATAGTAACAATTCGACTAAAGCAATTCGACCTTGAGTTGACCCGACCTGTAGGCGTTCCAACCCCGCGAAGCGTGGTGGCAGGTTCGTGGCGACTGTGACTTCAAGGGTGTGTAGGTATATGTATAATTGCACCCAGAAGAGCCAATATGATGTCACAATTTTTTTTGTTGTTGTAACGAATTGTTTTAGTCGTTAGTCCATTTTGAGGGTTCCGACAGAATTATCATAAACTAGACGATCGCCTCGCGGTTTCACCCGCGTAGTTCCCGTTCACGTGGGAATTCCGGGATAAAATATAGCCTATGTCACTCCCTGAAAAGTAAGCTTCCTAACGGTGAAAGAATTTTTCAAGTCGGTCCAGTAGTTTCGGAGCCTATTCAATAGGTACAAACAAACAAACTCTCTTTATAATATTAGTATAGATAGATACCTACCTGCCTAACTTAAGTAGGTAGGTAAGGTACCTCTAAGGTAAGGTCTTTTTGTATTTCGTATAGGTACTTACTGGAGGCCTCGATTTTTGAAATCGTCGTCAGCGTGGATAATTATATAAAAAAACAAAAGAGAATCGCTTAAAACAGTCGATCTCATTTATCTATCTACTCGTATACAACTACTTACGGTGTAATTAAGTGGATCAGGGATTTCTGGAACTCTTGTCCACAAATCCCCTGTGCGTCTTCTCTTTGAGCCGGCAGGGGATTTCTGGACAAAAAGTCCAGGAATCCCCTTCGCAGGGGATTATGGCAGGGGATTATTGGAATAAGCCGTATATACACACTAATTTAGGTAACTCATAAAACGTCTTCTTCATTATTACAATTCCGAAAATTGGTAGGTAGGTGACTCGTGACTGCGCAAAATACCTGTAGGTATTTTGCGCAGTCACGAGGACCTACTATACCTACCTAGGTACTTATGATTTGTGTGTTTTTTTTAACGCAGGGTAGGTATAGGAACCTACCTATTATGTACTAAATAACTGCTTGTAGGTCCCTTGTTCACATATCTATCAATCAACAGGTTCCCAACGAAGACGCGTTACGTAAAGTTGCTGAAAAACTGAAGGAGAACTCAATATCCCACAAGCTATGGATAGAACAGCCAGAAAATATCCCTACTTGTTTGGCCCTAAAACCATACCCCAAGGACCAAGTGAAAAAATATCTAGGAAAATTCAAATTATACAAAGAAACTCTAAACAGTTGAAAATAAATGTAAGTAAATAACCATTACGTTAATAACATTTGAATTAAAGGATTTGAAAAGCCATTAAAATCTTTTTGTTATTCTGTGAGAAAGTTGTGAAGATACCCAGCTAGTTATTACTAGTTTCTGCCCGCGGCTTCGCACACTTTATATTCCATGAGAACCGATTTATGGGATAAAAATTGCCTATGTTTTTTTCCAGGCGAAGAACTATCTGTAAGTATTAAAAATTTCAGTCCGATCCGTTCAGTACTTAGGGAGTTTTGAACAAGAACCTACTTACCTACATCTAAACATCCAAAGTTCCGCATTTATAATATTAGTGTGTTAATCTTCTTAATAAATATAAATAGAAAAGGTTTAAAATGAAATGTAAGTAAAGTAAGTTACGTAAATCAAAATAATCATTTTACATTAGGCATGGGCGTTATTGAGTATTTTCGCTAGCAGATACTGTATCGATATATGGTTTCAGTATCGATATCGATAACCATTACCTGATATCGATACCTCCTTACGTACGAGTGCTCTGTTGACCATAGCTACGTTAGTGCTAGTAGCAGTGACTTTTGGTTGGTTTGGTTGGCTCTTGGCAGCTTTTTAAGTTAGGTACGAATACGAAGCGCGAAGGCGAGCTGGCGTTTGGGCCGCGCCGATTGGTCCCAGTGAGGATTAGGTATTGAATAAATGTATTTTGTTTATTACTTATCTAATTGATTAATTTAATTTTAATTTATATAGAAAACAAACAGCTTATTTAACAGTAAATGGTTGGAACTTATGGGTAACTTAAGCCTAGCAGTTTTCACTTATGGGTAAGCAATAATGTAGTGTAGTGTGTATGTAAAGGAGTGTTAATGTAGGGCATTTTCCTTCATGCTTTACTAGGCTTTGGATAGGACTAGCACCATTTTTTCATAGGTGTAAATAATTAGTAAGAAACGTAGGCAAGTAGCTACCTACATCCTTACTTTACCTATTTCCTTACTTTCTTTTTTCTATATCTAGAAAAAAATTGTGGCGCATTTAAAAATCAAAGTTCAAAAATGCAAATGGGTGCAAAACAAAACTCAACCCTAAACTCCTATTAATAAGGTCGAATTGAAGCTCAGTTAGACAGGTCAAAGTATAGTGAACGGTACTGGTACTGCTCCTCAGAAACAAAAACAGAATAAATAACAGTTAGTACCCATTACGCTAGACGCTATTCGTTTCATCTCGTGTTTTCGCATGAAAGCTTACGCGTTAGAAAAGGATGCCCTAACTAATTATTAAAGTTAGCTGCCAACCAAACCAACCTATCTCACTGTTCCTTTGCCGAAAATGATAAGGTATTATTGGATATTAAGGGTATGGCTACTTTGTTGGTCTAATAATGCTAGCTCGCTGGCGTGTTTCGTTCAGATATTTAGTATCGGCTACCTGACGTTACAATATCGATACCTACGTTAAGTTACGAGCTTGCATCGGTTTTTAGGTACGTTTCGGTATAGCGAACTCATGTCTATTTTACATTTAAAATCTCAGACAGAAGCATCTATTATCATAAATTCATAATTTACCATGTAAATTCTTAGAAATTAGAAATTAACCAGAGTGCGAGGCTTACGCACTATAATAACAAAAACCTGTGTTAATAAATGTTAAAAGTTGATAGTTATTGAAGGAAGAGTGGATGACCTCTCTTCAAGGTCCTAAAAACTGGTTCAATTTAATACATAATAGCGGTAGGCCTTTAGCTAATTTACTCCGTTGGAAACTTCACACGTTGAGAACGTTTCTGTGTAAGCAATGGAAGAGCGTGAACTTGATGTTATAGTGCTTGGTGCCACTGGTTTTACAGGGGGACTCATCGTGAAGTTTTTATCAAAAACAAATGAAGCTAAATGGGGTATAGCTGGACGGTCTAAAGAAAAGATTGCTCAGTTATTGAAAGATTTGGAGAAAGATGGTAAGTATGTTAACAATCCCTTTTTTCATGAGGACAGTTAAAAGTAAATTAATTATTTAAATTCTCTACTGGAGTGACATAGTCATGCTGACAAAACTCCTTTAAAACAAATAAAGAATTAAAAAAAAATATATTGAAATGTTATTATTTAAAGTTAAATTGCATTTGATTTACCAAAATAATATAGGTATTCTCTGCTATTTTTGATTACTCTGTCCTTCCTTCTTAGTTTATTTTTTTATTTTTACGTAAATCATAACATTTTAATTTGTTACTTCAAATAATTATAGTTTTATTTCAGGTTATTAAGTTAAGTTGAGTAAGATGTGTAGACTTGAAAAGAGTTTGTCCTGTAAAGTTGTTTTAAACAAATAAAAATAAATAGATCTATTTGATCGTTAAAGGAATAAACATTATTTATTTTAGACTAGGGATTAGGTCCACATACAAGCACCATACTAGTCTAAAGATGTTTATATTATACAATTGTTAGGTATACCTAGGTACCTACTTACTAGGCTATTTAAAACGTTGTGGGTGGACACATTAGGTATTGATAATATTTCCAAGCAAAAGGTTCATGCTCCATGAAAGACCACGAGATTCAATAAAGGCAATGGAGGATGGCCACTTACAATATCGATTAAAAATTAAATCAAAAGTGTAAATAAATTATTAACGAATGAATTTATAATCTGATTATACTTAAGTACTTTTGACCCTATGTAGGTTAAGGCTATCGCGTTAATACTCAATTATTTCAAACACAGATTGCAACATCCGCCTTACCATGCATTCTCTTACAATTTCACAACACTACATAATTATTTACAATTTGATTTCGTAGTTAATAGACCAGCTAAGCCTTCATCGTATTTCAAAATTGTCTAAGTACCCACGTACCTACCTTCCTAAAGACTTCATTCGCTTACATTGTTTCCATTCCACTCCACATAATTATTATGTTTACCTTACTTTCCTAACTTAGTAAGCAAATCACCTGATTAATTAATTACCTACATAAACGCATTTTTATTGTGTTTGTTTTTGTTGGTATACACCTAGATAAAAATGTCGGTAGACTTAGGTACTTTGTGGATAGACAGAACACTAATATGCGGCTGTCTAAGTAGTCTAAAGTATTTCCATTGTACCCTTTACAAAAAAGTTAAAAAAATTATTTCAATTAATTTAGTTTCAATTAACATAATTTTAATTGTAAAATAATATAAAGTAATTTCAGGTAGAATCTACCCCGGAAATGCCCTTTCACCACAATAGATAAATATATTATCTATTGTGCTTTCATCGGCTGTTTCAGAAAAAAAATATCATTCGCGTTGTTTATCGCAGGTGTTCAAGGAAAGATTCCAACGTTCATAGTAGAAGTTACCGACAAAAACAGTATAAAAAATGCTGCAATTAAAGCTAAAATAATTTTAAATTGTGTTGGACCAAATACAATTTTCAGTGGAAAGATAATTGAAGCATGTATTGAGTCTGGAACCCACTATATTGATATGTCTGCTGAAATCAATGTAAGTTGACTTATAAAGCATTTCGCTTTAGGGAGTTTATTATTACCTATAGCGAGAAGCCAAGACGGGGCTTCTCGATAATATCCTAATTTATTAATTATTAAATATATATACTAATTAGCTTCTGCCCGCGGCTTCGCACGCGTTGTTTCTATGGAAATGTTTTAAGGTTGTTTCTATCCCATGGGAACTGATTTATGGGATAAAAAGTCGCCTATGTTTGATTCCAGGGTTAGACTTACCTGTAAGCAAAATTTGAGCCTGATCCGTTCAGTAGTTTTGGCGTGAAGAGGTAACAAACATCCATCCATCCATACATCTAGGTATCCATCCAAACTTTCGCATTTATAATATTAGTGTGAGTGATATAAAAATCAATTGCTGTTGGTTAGTCTTGCTAAAACTTAGTAACAGCTTGATCGATATAAAAATATTTGCTCTAATATCAGGGGTGATGGCATAAAAGGAAAAAATAGGGGAAACATTATATATGACTAGCTGCCGCCCGCGGCTTCGCACGCGTTGTTTCTATGGAAACGTTAAAAGGTGATTTCTATCCCATGGGAACTGATTTATGGGATAAAAAGTAGCCTATGTTTGATTCCAGGATTAGAATTATCTGTTATACAAAATTTCAGCCCGATCCGTTCATAGTCTTGGCGTAAAGAGGTAACAAACATCCATCCATCCATCCATCTAAACTTTCGCATTTATAATATTAGTGTGATACGAAGTTCACGGTGTCATCGAGTACTTAATAAATATCTTTAAATTTCAGCACATATTGGATATCTATCGTAATTACCACAAAGCGGCCGAGGATGCGAATGTGTTGGTAATACCATCATGTGGTTTCGCTTCTATCCCGGCGGTATCTGGGCTATTATATTTGGACAGCCAATTCGATGGTATAATAGAGCCAACATTATTATCATCTTGAGTTTACAAAACAACAACAACACGTCTAAACGGATCTTATTTGATTACAGGCACTTTAAACGGGGTAGAATGTTACATGGAATTAGATATTCCAAAAAGAGCGTATTTTCCTTGGCCTGGAAACTGCCTGGTTCATTACGGGACATATGAATCTTTTGTTCACGCATTTAGGTACCTGAAAGAATACAAGCAATCAAAAAAAGACACGTTTCCAGAAAGTATCGGACCAATGCCACAGGAAATGGATAGGTAGGAACTCAACTGTTAAGCTTACATCATTTATGATGATTTTTAATGATGGAATGATAAAATACTGAAGATTGAATTTTTTTAATTGTAGGAGATTCTTCCATTTCAATAACGGCAAGCTGTGGTTTGATTACCCTGGTCCAGAAGCGGACGTCGTAGAGTATTCAGAAAGATACTTGAGTGAATACCAAAACAAAAGGCCTACACACTTCAAGGTTTACACAACAATGCCGCTCTGGATACACTTCATTATAATTCCATTCGTGTACATGTATTACTACTTGAGTTATTTCAAATGTTTCAACACGATGTTAAAAAAGTATCCCCGATTTTTCACCCTAGGCTACATGTCACATAAAGGGCCTTCGAAAAAGATGATGCAAGGAGTGTCGTACAGTTTCTCTTTTATTGGCAAAGGATGGGACCGTACTGTTCGAAATCATGCTTTACCGACCACGAAAACATTGAAATGCAAGGTAAGGCTCTAAATCTTATTTCTATGTTAGTCACGGAATAGGCTACTTGACTCATATCAAATTTGGCGCAATAAATAAATATTTTTTGTAGTAAGTATTTGACTTAAGAATCCAGTATTGATAGATTTCTGATATTAAAAGTGTAAGATGAATATGTACATATTTTCGACGTCGGCCATTATTGTCACATCATAAGACTCTAAGCAAATTTCATGATAGGATCTAAATACGAGTAAAATTCGCTCGCTAAGTAGTCCTTCAATATTTTTACAATGATTAACGTTTTCTATTGTCAATTGTTCGTTTCGAGACGTATGACGTCACAGCACAGATAAATAGGGCTGACAGCGTTTTCGCCTGTTTACGAAAAGTACCTAGACTTTTAAAATAAAGTTTTGCGGTTTTCTACGTCCTAAAAAATATACCTACTTAGTAATATTTTTTCCCTCTAATTGTACCATAATTGATAATTTAAGACCTACTTTAAAAAATAACCAAATAAGTAGCCTATTTCAACTTGATTACCTACCTAGCAGCTACCTAGGTATTCAATCAAGGTCAGGTCAGTTAGACCTAGGTAGGTACTAACTTTGTGAAATTTAAACCCCTTTATAATTTTGTTTGAAGGTATCGTCTTCTGATGGCTACAGAGGCACAGCAATAGCGATGGTCATTTCTTGTGTAACATTACTAAAGGATCGATCGGTAATGCCTAAGTAAGTTGTAACCTTGTAACTACTAAAAAATAGTTTTTCCATTAATAAAATAATACCTACTTTAAACTAAGTTTAGCAGTAGGTCACCCTACGTTATCGACCTTCTGTTGTTACCAGGCAGCTGCCTAAAAATAATATAAAAAGTTCTTCACCTACGCATAACTAATATTTTTAACATTATAAATTTGCATAGTGTTTACATGAACTCTACAATAGGGTTCAAACTCCAAATTCACATGCCATAATCAAAGTTATGCAAATTTGAAAGACAGGTCTCTTCTAGAGGACAAATATTTAATAATACCTAATAATACTAGTACCTCAAAATGTTTGTATTTATACATAATATAAGTACTTGTAGCCTTGTAGGACTGGTTGAAAATAACAATTTTTTTATGTTTCAGTGGTGGCGTAGTAAATATTGGGGCTGTTTTTCGCGGTACGAAATTAGTGGACAGGCTTGCAAATAATGGGTTCTCTTTTGAGATCATACCATGAGATTAATTATTACATGAATAGTTATTTGATCAACAAGTGGACAAAACGATTATTTGTTGAACGTGCCGATGCCGACATTAATACCTTAACTGTCAACTATATTGCGCAGCTATTGACGGAAACGTGTTGAACGTAATTTTAAATACCTACGTCGTCGTCTCAATTTACGTTGCCCTTTAGGTATTTCAAATTGACCTGATCTACAAATAGATTATCCCACGCCTATTGTAGAAAAGTACTTGATATCCGGGATTAGTCCGCTACATTTTGGATTGGATACGAGTTTTATAATTTGTTCATAAGAAGCAAGCCTAAGCTATAATTATATCCAAGCTTAAGCTTGGATATAAAGTTGAGGTAAAAAGGTGGCGATTTCGAAAAACTCTGAAGAGAACCACTTGGTAGAGAAGCGCAAAAAGATAATCCAAGCCGAATTCAGGGAAAAAATGGGCTTATTCGTATCTACGAATGAGCCCGGACGAACTGCATCTGCAGTGCGTCCAATTTCAGGCACCACAAACGATAGGAACACGGCTAGAACGCCGTTTTCCGATCAATATCGTGAAATATTTGCCGGCATTTTGAATATTATTGACAAGTGGCTTTTAGATGATTTATACACTATTTCAATAGATCCAGTTACTTGCCAATCGATCCAGAAAAGTGCGCAACATTTTGCAAAAATCTAGCATAAGTACCTACCTATGTGGAAAAGTATGAGTGGCATCCAATGACAGTCACGCTGCATAAAGTTCTTGTTCATGGTGCTAAAATTATAAAATCATCAACTTTACATGAGCATTCAAGAAAAATCAGTCGTGAAGCTGCAATGTTCGACCTGTTCCACAGAGCACTGGTTTCATCCGACCCGGTAATTTCAGATTTTAAAATGAATGAACGATAAAATAAAACAAGAAAGATCCCGTTACCAACAGCAGCAGTATACGTGTATCTATCTTTATATATATAATTCTTCTGTGAGTGTGTATGTCACTGAACTTCTCTCAAACGACTGGACCGATTTTGATGAAATTTTTTGTATGTGTTCAAGGGGATCTGGGAATGGTTTAGATTCACAATTTTGTCCAACGCGGGCGAAGCCGTGGGCAGAAGCTAGTATCTACTGAAACCTATTGGTGACCATAGCATTCTAATGGATGATGGATGATACGTCAGATGACCACGGCGATCATAATTTAGGCTTCGGAATGAAGACGAAAATATTTAAAAATAAATCTTTTTTCGATACGAGCGCGTGTGTGTAGGTCTAGCAGGTCCTGACTCAGCTTTGTTGCTCCAACACAAAAACCTAGAGTAGGTAATTTGTGAAACAGCGCTGGTTTTCAGTCAGGACCAGTTGGTGAGGTAGGTACCTACCTAGTAGATACAGGGGCAAAATTGTAAATTACCGTATTTTTGCACAAAATAGTTGTAAATTTGCAAAGTGTGTATGCTCATACTAGTATTTTAATAAGGTTTTTGTTATTTATAGGTAACACTGTCGTTGCTATCTAGGCTAGCTCCTAAAAAGCAAAAAAAAGGTGATATGAACCACCTTCCTTTGTGCAAGTTCAACCTCTTCCCGCAGATGAACTTGCTCAAAATACTCGCAAGTTTTCCACAACATTTGTATTTTGCATTTCGACACGACAGCCTCGTTTGCTGCACAAATGAGCGCCCAAACTGTGGGTGTCTTGGCTTTCAGTTCTGGCAGGGTGTTGGTGTCGTCGGTTTCATCAGGATTGTTGCAAAATCCACAGTATATGCATACTTATGTATAGGTAGGCTGTGGTAATACGAGTAGGTACTTATGTCTTGCAGTCTTTGTAGCAGTCAAAAACATGATCTATGCTTAAGCTCTTTCCTTTTTTTACGGACCGCTGCTATTATTATTTGGCGTGCCACAGCAGGTACTTACCTAGTTAGTTTATGTAATTTCGGTTTGAGTAATTTTCTGCCTGTTAATGGTAATTTCGTGTTAGCCAGAATCTGAAAAGGAAACAAGCAAAAGAGATTAAGAAATAGCAAAATTACAATTTATAACAAAATGTATCACTTACTAGTTTCTGGCCGCGGCTTCGCACGCGTTTTCGGTATAATAAGTAGCCTATTGCTTAAGTTAGGCTATGTTTTAAGTGTAGGTACCTATGCCAAATTTCATCTTGATCTGTTCAGCAGTTTTGGAGATCCTAGGTAACAAAAATTCAAATTTCACAAACTTCCGGCTTTATAATATTAGTGGGATAGGATAGTTAGCAGGATTAGTAGGATAGTAGGGTTGAGTAAAGTTGGTAGGTATTAGTGAGTAAGTAACGCATATACATTTTTTATTTTTATGTCGTTCTTAAAGGTACTAGGTATAAAATTTTTAATCATAATAATTTTTTTAATATCGCCTTACCTTACCTTGGCTTATTCCAATAATCCCCTGCCATAATCCCCTGCGAAGGGGATTCCTGGACTTTTTGTCGAGAAATCCCCTGCCGGCTCAAAGAGAAGACGCACAGGGGATTTGTGGACAAGAGTTCCAGGAATCCCCTGATCCACTTATATACACCGTAAGTAGTTGTTCGTTCTTGAAATAATCAAATGCAAACAACTAAGTAATCTAACCTAAGAACATACCAAAATGTTACCATTAAAACAAAAACTACGAAAATTGGTACTTATAGTTGTTCTATCTCACCAAGTCCGGTGGGCCTTTGTCACCGCTAACATACCATCTATTCTCGAACCAAATGGTCTGTTGCGTGACGATGGTAAGAGGCCCGACGGTATGACACTAGTTCCATGGGAGTTGGGGTGGCTCATTGTGTGGGACGCTACAGTCGACATACTTGCGCCTTCCCATCTTCCGAGGAAATCCGTCTGGTCGAAGCGACGCGTGACCCGAGAACTGGTGAATATCTGGCGCAGCGCATCAGCATTGCTATACAGCGGGGCAACGCATATAGCTATTGAAGTGGTCTACATTTTCGATGACAGCTGTCAAACTTCAAACGGCCACATCTCTGAAACTTCTCTTCCTTGACTTTGGTGCCAACCTTTCATCTGAGCCACTAACTGAAAGTCTAGCACTAGTCTAGAATAATATCCGTTTCATTTTTAATATAACCTGTCATTTTTGCTCAATTCTAACTGACTGTAACAGTCGTTTTCTGACATCAGGTGTCATTTTTGACATCCGCTGTCATTTTTGACATCCACTGTCATTTTTGACATCAGCTGTCATTTTTGACATCAGCTGTCATTTTTGAGATCAGTTGTCATTTTTGACATCAGCTGTCATTTTTGAGATCAGCTGTCATTTTTGATATCAGGATCAGGATTTTTGATATCTTATTTGGAATTCACTGTCATTATTCATAAATGTATAAAAAAATAAATAAAATAATTTATTCAAAAATTTCTCAAGACTGCTTAACATACGAATAATAATAACTTATAATGGGACGAAAAAACATCGTAAAAAAACTACTCGAAATCCGCTGAAACCCTATTGTGATTGTGAGTCGCAAATTCCTGAATGCAATGTTAATTATTTTGGTATGTTCTACCACAGACCAGTCTATAACAAGGTTCTACTTGTAAGGTTAGGTTACTTAGTTGCTTGCATTTGATTATTTCAAGAACGAACAACTACTTACGGTGTAAATAAGTGGATCAGGGGATTTCTGGAACTCTTGTCCACAAATCCCCTGTGCGTCTTCTCTTTGAGCCGGCAGGGGATTTCTGGACAATAAGTCCAGGAATCCTCTTCGCAGGGGATTATGGCAGGGGATTATTGGAATAAGCCCTTACCTTTTTTATTTTACTTTCCTTTTATTTTGGTTTCTACTTTGTTTGTCCAGTTAAAAACAAAACATTGTTAAAATTTGTTATTGACCGAATTGTTTTTGAATTTTCTAATATGAATTAACCAATCATAGTTGTGTATAAGCTTGTCCTCTAATTAATGTATGTTATCGTGTTAATTAAATTAAAAATAAATAAAAAAAATGTTGATATTCAGTTATTGTGCACGCTGAGACGTCCTGTAGGGTCCTATATCGTCGGCTTATTGCAAGAAGTCATTAACCGACAAATCCAAAAGTTTGGCAAAAGCAGTTTAAAGTTTTTATAACTTTAAGAGCCCATATCATCAAAACTACGACAGTTATCAATATAATTTAAACGCCAATATATAGAGATATGTAATTATTTTATAATTAACTGAAATCAGTACAAATTCAACCACTGCAATTTTTTTAAAAGCTAAAAATGCAATAATAATGACTTCTTGCGATAAAAAGTTTTGTCTAAATTAGAGTTAAGTATTTCTGCAAAGAAGTTATTGGTGGCCTCTTTCGAGTATTAAAAGACAAAATAATCATAAAATAACATCTTTTATCACTAAAAGCTAAACAAATTACCTTGTTTGTCGAAAACACTTAATAAAATGACTGAAATTAGTAATAATGGCACATGAATCAGTCAAAAACACGTTCTAAGCTTTTAGAAAATAATTCTGCTAACCCGCAAAGAGTTATAAACACAAATAGGTTGGAAACGATTAAGTAAACTATTATTTAGATTAGAAAATATTAAGTAACAGACTTTGAGCTTTACCTGAAAACCTTCTTATCCTCATAACGCTCGACCTGGCCGCGGACCCGGTCCCAGGGCGTGAGGACGCGTACGCCAAGGCACTCGAGTCCGTGGACGTCGGACCTCTCCAGACGCCTGCAGAAGTGGAATCCGAGGCCTCAGCGCTGATGGCGCGCATCATCGAGGCTAAGGCGGCCGCTTCCGTACCCATCACCAGGCGCCAAGGCCAGCGCAACGACCTCCCCCAACACCTTAAGAGGGTAATAGAGAGAAAACGCGAACTCCAGCGCGAGTGGGCGCGCTCCCGCTGCCCGCGACTGAAGACGCGACTCAACCCGATATCTCCCGAGCTCTCGGCCGCAGTACAGGTTTGGCGTGAGACCTGGGACCGAATCATCGACCGGGCCTCCGAACAGGACAATAACCAGTACGCGCTGAATAGGGCGCTCACGCGGCAGCCGGCAACAACTTACCCGCTGCTGGACCGAGATGGAGTCCGGCGCTTTGCTCCCGCCGACCGTGCCGAAATTCTGGCTGAGCACCTCGCGGAGCAGTTCTCGCCTCACCCCGTTGCAGCCGACGCCACCTTTGAAACCCTGAACCACCACCACCAGGTCGAGGACACAGTGAGGGACTTCCTGTCTGGCCCAACACCGCCCCTAGACGGGGAGTACTTCATCTCCTCTGCCGAGGTGCAGAAGGCAGTCCTCCGTCTACCCAGACGGAAGGCGCCAGGCTATGACGGAGTCCCCAACAATTGCCTCGCCGCGGAGTCACTGCGCTCGCCCGGCTCTTCAACGGAAGACCGGACGGGTCATCGTGCTACCCAAGCCCGGCAAGGATCACCCCCTCCCGGCCAACTACCGCCCCATTACTCTACTACTAATAGTGGGCAAGCTCCTGAAACGCCTGCTCGTGGGGCGCCTGGCTCCAACTATCGAGCCGCGCCTGAAGCAATTCGGCTTCAGGAGTCAGCCACTCTACCACGCTGCAGCTCACCAGGGTCCTGCACCACCTTGCAGTCGAGCACAACGCCAGGCGCTGCACCGTCCGGGTCTTTCTGGACGTAAAAACGGCCTTTGACCGTATTGGGCACCCCGGCGTTTTGTACAAGCTCCTGCAAACCCCAACTTCACCAGCTCTCATCAGGATTGTGGCCTTCCTCGACAACTGGCTGTTCTTCGTCGCAGTTGAAGGTGCCACATCCTCCACTCGATCCATCTCTGCTGATGTACCGCAGGGTAGCAGCCTGTCGCCAGCGTTATACGCGTTCTATACCGACGACATCCCCACCCTGGAGGGCCACCTACGCTCCGGGGAGAGGGATGTGTCGCTAGCGCTGTTCGCGGACGACAGCGCCTTCTTTGCGTCTTCCACCAGCCCCACCATCGCAGCCCGCAGGATGCAGCGGCTGCTGAACATCCTGCCGCCCTGGCTGGACAAATGGCGCATGGCCGTCAATGTGGGAAAGACGGCTGCGCTGTTTGTTTCCCGCCGCATCGGCCACTCACCGCAGCTGACACTTCGGGGCCAGAACGTGGCATGGAGCCCGCACATCCGGTACCTCGGCTTCGGGATCGACAGGTCGTTGAGGATGCAGCCGAAGGTTGACAGCGCACTGCAACAAGCGGGCGTCGCCCGACCGTTATCCGACCCGTCCTGGGATCTCGCCTGCCTCTGAGGACCAAAGTGTGGGTCTACAAAGGCTAAGTCCGATCCCGACTCACATATGCAGCGCCGGCCTGGTACTCACTAGTCTCCCAGACGAATAGGGACCGGCTCCAGGGGCTGCAAAACGTGGCTCTGAGGATCTGCACTGGC
Organism: Eupithecia subfuscata; assembly: GCA_963564075.1. Lineage (NCBI taxonomy): Eukaryota > Metazoa > Arthropoda > Insecta > Lepidoptera > Geometridae > Eupithecia > Eupithecia subfuscata. Next base: position 6,181,064 of record OY751105.1, read on the forward strand.
GCGAGCCAATACGTCAGGAACGATGTCATCGCCCGCGACCCGCAGATCCAATCCATAGACGAGTTTGTCGTACAGTACAGTCGTCGAATGTACGACCGCGCCGACAACGGCCACCAAGCCCACCTTCACCAAATAGCGCCTCACCAACCCCGGCCCCCAGATGATGACCGCCCGTGGAGGCCCCTTCCCTGGGACCTCACCCCCGCGGAACCCCCCGGATAGACCGTTGACTAATTTAAAAAAAAATAACCCAAAACAAACAAAAAACAAAGAAAAAACATGCTAAATAAATGCATTTTTTAGCGAAACCTTAGGACCGAGGAGTCGTCACCCCTCGAGTTGATGCCGGGGTAAAGAGGCCAAGCCTCGATGCCCCGCTCTGTGCCCCGACAAGGGCCGGAAAGAACGAACTACTACGCGGCGCGGCAGAAGCGCGAACAGCCCCGAACAAAATACCCCTCTGCCCCGCGTCCGTGACTCCGGTCACACGGCACGCGGTCTCATAAGTAGCATAGCAACACGTAAATGTATGTGTGCAAAAGTCATTACCTTACATTTACCTGTTATTTTTACAATAACAAAAATCACTAACAAAACAATACTTCCTTCGAATAGTATGCTTTTCCCATTAATTATGTTTCGAAAAAAGTAATTAAGTGTAAAAAATGAATTCTATAAAAAATAAACAACTCAGTGTAGACGTTACTCGTTTTGATAGAAGTCATTTAAAACCGTTAGTATTTTTTTTCCAAAAAATACGATACGACAAAACTGGTTAAGGTGCAAATAATGAATTAAAGCAAAACTTATTCAAACGTTTGTGAACGTAAAAGCACTTTCAAAATGTTGTTAAGTCACATAAATGAGTTACGTATGAAAATAAAAATTGCAATTGTGTTTTTTTTCTTTTGTTAAAATGTATTAATGTAAGTTAATGAATTTTATGAAACCAGATATACCAAAAATGCAGTTATTGACTTTATAACCAAGCCATAACTTCTAAGTTTGAAGAGCTACAAATTTGTGAGTTTTACCAGAATGTAGAGCTCATCGAGACGAACTCAATGGTATATCTAACGCAGTTAGTGACTTCTTGCGACTAATGACTTCTTGCAATAAGCCGACGATATGGTCCTATTATAGAGTCATAGATTTATGAAACATATTAATTACTAGCTTCTGCCCGCGGCTTCGCACGCGTATTTTCGGTATAATAAGTAGCCTATTGTTTAAGTTAGACTACGTTCTAAGTGTAGGTACTCATGCCAAATTTCATCTTGATCTATAAGTTATGTTATGACGAAATGACTTGCGAAGTTCACTGAGTGACCGCCGAGGGTGCATGTGATGTCACTCGCTCGGTCGCCGCCCGTTAACCGTAGGCAGATATCAGATAGATAGATAGATAAAACTCCTATAGATAGATAGATAAACTTATAGTTTCGGAGTAAAGGACTAAAAACTGATGTCTGCCTACGGTTAAGGTGAATAGTAGGGGTGATAGTGGCGCCAGTACATATTTAATTTAATCATTAAGTTATACAAAGGAATTATCAAAAAATCGGACCGCTGGTAGACGATACCTATCACAAGCTTTTATTTAGGTAATGTATCTGTAATAGTTTTGTTTTGTGTTACTCAATCAAAAACCTTGTTTGGAGAGCTTGGTGGCCACCAATAGGAACTAAACTCTTGAAACAAGTATCTGGCTAAATAATACAGTACAAAACTATTAATGATACATTTAAAAAAGCTTATGATAGATATCGTCTACGCGCGGTCCGATTTTTGATAATTCCTTTGTCTAACGTATTTATAAAATTAAATATGTAGTGGCGCCACTATCACCCCTACTATTCGCCTTAACTGGCGGGGACCGAGAAGAGAAAGTGACGTCACATGCACCCGTGGCGGTCACTCAGTGCAGTGAACTTGCTAGTAAATTTTGAAAAATTAAATACCTACCCCGAGTGTCAGGGCTTGCGGCTTGTTTCATCACTACGTCACGACGTCGTTGTCAATATATTTACATTAGCCTATTTACATTAACCTGTCACAGAGGTAGGTACCTACTTAAATCATTGATGTAGAAAAGGGGAAGATGAGGCACTAGCTTCTCGAAACCGGCAGGCTCAAATGAAGTCCAATTGTGTGCTCTCGCCGCAGTCATAGTAGGACCGGCGGCGCGGGCGGACGTGATTCGCGTGCTTGCTACGACGTACTGACTGTGTTTTACTGACTAAAAGACTAAAGCAATGCCTTCGTGTTCGTTCACAAGGTGTAGGTACAAATAGCTCAAAAACCAAAAACAAAGCCCAAGGCATCACTTTTCACGCGTAAGTACACCAAAGAATTTAGTTTTTTGATTAATTTACTGCCTTTTTTCGCCACCATTGATGTAGAAAAGGGAAGATGGGTTACGTTCTCCCAGCGCGTACTCAACAACTGGCCTGTGTTACAACTACACGCAAACACATACGCTCACAGTTACATTTCCAGTCCTGTGCAATATAAAGAACAACAAAGATGGCAAGATGTACCTAAGACCGAAGTGAGACAGAGACAACTATATTAATCTCTGGTACGACCCCACTAGGTATAATAAAACAAATTCGGGATTTCCCCGAGTTACGGTAGGTACAATAGTAGAGTCGTTCCTTTAACCCACACCATCAATCTTGTCCCAACTGGTATGAGCGGACGAATCGTAAAAATGTTATACGCTTCGTTAGTAATTTGAATTTTAGTACAGTCAACCAAAAAAAGTTAGTAAAATAATAGGCAAGAGGTAAGTATATTTATTTTGTGTTTTGTACATAAAATAATGTGAAATGAATACAAATGATAGAGGTTCCACATAGAGTTTGTGATTGTACTCGACGTATAAATTCAATAGAAACAAAGAGTGATGCGAGTTGCAGATTGAAAATAATACCTATCATCTTTACGATTTGTCAACTCACACCAGTTGGGACAAAATTGATGGTACGAGTTGAAGAACGACTCGACTCGCAATAAGGCTATTGCTATCTCTGTTTACACACTTATGTTTCGTATAATTCTATCCCTCTCTGCAAATGGCGAAAAAAGGCAGTAAATTAATCAAAAAACTAAATTCTTTGGTGTACTTATGCGTGAAAAGTGATGCCTTGGGCTTTGTTTTTGGTTTTTGAGCTATTTGTACACCTTGTGAACGAACACGAAGGCATTGCTTTAGTCTTTTAGTCAGTAAAACACAGTCAGTACGTCGTAGCAAGCACGCGAATCACGTCCGCCCGCGCCGCCGGTCCTACTATGACTGCGGCGAGAGCACACAATTGGACTTCATTTGAGCCTGCCGGTTTCGAGAAGCTAGTGCCTCATCTTCCCCTTTTCTACATCAATGAACCCATCTTCCCTTTTCTACATCAATGACTTAAATGACTGTTTTTCCATGAACTGGTAGTTTATGGTGTTCGGTTCACAGTGACTGTGGTGATGGGGACAAGCCCTTACATCATAATGAAAACCTGATTATGTAGATTATAACCTTGTATAAACTTTCATTGGTAATTAACGAGATAGGTAGGTACGGCATTATTGTAGCACTCTAACTAAGCTGTTCCTACCTACAAAGCTGTTCATAAAAAGTACTTTTAAAAGGTAATACCAAAGGGAAAGCACGGACGACTTGGTAATATTATCTCTCTATAATATTACCGTGCCGACGACGACGACGACGACGCCTGGTGCCCCGACGACGGATGTAGTTAGTAAGTAAAAATTAAATTTGACGACATACCTACGTACATTTGAAAGAACGTCATTGTAAAATGAATTAGAATAGAACCGAGACGTTCTTTGAGCATTATAGTCACTATTGGCCCAATATTCAAGATAGCTACGTACCTAACCTAGGTACCTAGTGCTCTCTACTTGATATCTTGGCTAAAGATACTAACGAAGCCTATTTCTTATAAATAGTTCTGCGTCTTGTCTGTAGCCTACGTAGCTTACGCCTTGTAGCGGCATGTCTTCTATTTACCTAGGACTTAGGTAGGAGAGACTTCGAAGTAGGTACCTACCTACTTACTTGGGCTATTCCAAGGAACTTAAGTATATTTAAGTTCCTTGGGCTATTCAGACTCCCCTACCGAGACATCGACTCGGAATCCGACACAGATTCGCGCGAAATTCAAATATTTTAGTGGTTTTTAATATTTTCTGTGTTTTGCGCGGAATGAAACTATCAGAAAAGTAGTTTTCCACAAATTGGAAACCGTTTTCCATGAACCCATGTTTGAATAAAGTAGGTATGATATACTTAATGTAGCTTTTGGTAAATGTTGATTTCTAGTAATAAAGCTCTTATATTACTAATAATTCCAAAAGTACATAGCAGGAGATCGAAATTCTTTAAAACATGGGTTCATAGGTTCATAGTATCGATGTAAGTAAAATTCGAAATTTTACTTAAATTAAGGCGCTACCCCGACCCAAATCAGCGCCACCACCTATTTTACCTTATTATTCCGTTATAAGAAGGAAATTCAAAAAACCGCGTGGCCAGTTTGTGCTTCCTATCATAAGCTTTTTGTTAATGCCCCTGTAAAAGTTTTATTTTGTATACTTTATGCAGAGATGCGAAGTTGCTCTTTTTGCCCACCATGGTGAGAAAAAAGTGCAACTTCGCATCTCTTCCTACCCTATACAAACAAAAACATGTATAGAGGCATTAAAAAAAAGCTTATGATAGGAAGCACAAACTGGCCAATCGGTTTTTTGAATTTCCTTCTTATAACGGAATAATAAGGTAAAATAGGTGGTGGCGCTGATTTGGGTCGGGGAAGCGCCTTAAGGTTCATAGGAACTGTTTTATTATTTAAATTATTTATATTTATTTTTTAATAGCCCTAAGGGCTTTTCAGACTCTGCATCGTACGACCGACACCATTGACACAACCATTGACTTGACAAGTCCTGAGGCGTAGAAAGAGAAACCTATAGAACTCGCGCAATTGCCATCGCATTCACACTAAAGAGAGAACGACTTATGCCTAAAGCCTAAGAAGAAATGAAATAGGACGATAAGCTATCTCATCCAGCGTGCCGGTTTTTGCATTGTTTAGCACCTCCATGTGCTAAACAAATTTCCTTTTTCATCGACGGAGCTCGACACGAGACTGGTGAAAAAAGTTTTAAAAGTTCTAAACTTTTGTTTTTTATGTTTGAATGTGATCAATGTGTTTATGTGGACATTCCCGCAGCTAAAAACAATAAAAAAGAGGGACAAATATGGTGCGGTGCAGCGTTTTTGCATGTAGAAGTGATACCTAGTGAAGAAAAAGTGCCGAATATAGGTATCATTCCACTCGTAAGTACAAGTTCTTTTGACTACAAAAAGGTTCAAAATTTACAGTTTCATAGATTTACATACACACAAGGCTCAAACATTATGTTTTATGCTATTTTTAGTTCATCTAACTTGTAATTGTGAAAATTTAGGGTTGCCTGCACACGATGATAAAATTCCCCGAATGGCGCATTGAAATATTTTTTAATAGGTAAGGTCAACCAGTCTAAATGCGTCTATGGGGAAAATGCGTCTTTTTGAATTTATTCGAAAACTGTTCAACATACGTTGACTTCTGCCATCTAGTTACATTTGTTTGAACTAAATACTGAACATGTAGTTCGTGCGGATGGCGTTGCAGTCTGCAGTTTTCGAATAAATTCAAAAAGACGCATTTTCCCCATAGACGCATTTAGACTGGTTGACCTTACCTACATAGCTATTTTATAGATAATGTAGCTCGCTATGCATAGCAAAATAGTTTATGCCCGCGGCTTCGCACGCGTTGTTTCTATGGAAACTTTAAAGGCCATTTCTATCCCATAGCAACTGATTTGTGGGATAAAAAGCCTATAGGCTTTTTATATAAATCCTGGAATCTAACATAGATGTTCGATTCCAGGATTAGAATTACTTACCTGTATACAAAATTTCATCCCGATCCGTTCAGTAGTTTTGGCGTGAAGAGGTAATATGTAAGTTGTTGCTATGACACACATAGCCCATCGGACTTCGTGAGATAGAACAACTATAACAAACATCCATCCATTGATCCACACTTTCGCATTTATAATATTAGTGTTTTTATTTGTTACAGATTTCCCGAAGATATAGAATTACGTTTGCATTGGATCAAAGCAACGGGTCGCAAAGATTGGGAACCTAAAAAATCTTCGTAATAAAAATTTTTGTAATGATTCTGTGATATTTTAAATGATTCTGTGATTTTTGTACTTAATCTAATTCAACTGTCCAAATTTAATCTAACTGTCCCATATAAATAAGAAAAAAATATCTTAAGTAGGTTCTTGTAGAAATTGGTATGCTAATTTTAAAATGATTCTGTGATTTTTATAATGATTCTGCGATATTTTAAATGCTTCTGTGTAAATGCGTGTGTATTTTTTAATTAAAAAAAAAAATGCTATGACTATAGGTATAAGTACCTATATGCAAGTACAATGAAAGTTAAGTACTTTTTAGATAGCAACATTACTATTTTTTAGCAAATATACGATGTTACGTTCGTAAGTAACCATTTTTTTTTGAAAGTGTTATTAATTTATGTAAATGTTATTGTTTAGGTAATATAACTAAGACATTTATAATTAAACTGTGATTTTATGATTAAGTAGTAATAAAACGAAATGTTGAAGACTGATTTAAACTGTAAAATTTATAAACGTTAATTATTGTAATAAATATTGATTGTTTTAAAACAAAAACACTTGTTTCTCTATCTGTACTACTCACCTTAATACCTTCATAATTATATTTACCTACCAAAAACAACCTCGGTCTGCCTTCCACTTGTAACGCCAAACAGGGTTCACATTGTGATACTTACTTGTATAATTATAATGACCTAGCAATAGCCTTTATTCACAAAATAGAAAATTATACTAGTATTTACAATTGAAACAATTGAGCTATCTTCAGACTATTGCAGGTAGCTCAACTGATCAATATCAATACCAATCGGAAGCGTCCCCAAGACGCTGGCTGCATTGCCACGCTGTATGGCAATGCTGATGCGCTGTGCCTGATACTCACCAGCTCTCGGGTCACGCTTCGCTTCGACCAGACGCTCAGATAATTTAATTTTTTAAATTTATTAACTGGAAAATCGCAAATCCGATCTACCAACTAAGACATGAAATAAGGAACCTAAAATCGGGTTAAGAAAATTGCATGGCAACACTTTTCCCCCACCACCTCGTATACTTTGTCTTGCTCTGCGGCATGCTCGCTGAAGATCTACCTATATTTAATCTGAGTCCTGAGGGCTATTCAGACTCTCCCTCCGCTACCGAGTCATCGACTCGAAATCAGACACAAATTCGCGCTACATTCGGTGATTTGGTTCGTCCAAGGCCTTGTCTCATCTTTTTCTTGTCAAGTCAATAGTGTCATAGGTAACAGTTGTCAGTGTCAAGATAATGACAAACAATCAATCAAACGTAAGTCAATGTCATAATAGTAAAGTAATAGCGTAGCGAGACGACAAACAGCCAATTTGTGAAATTATTCCCGAAAAAACTTGATTTCAACCTCTCTTCTGTTTTGTAACACTTATTTTCGTGCGGTCAATAAATAACTTCGTTTGCGAATGGTGAGTAATGATCTTTGCCGGATTTTATAATAATATAATTTTGTTAATGATTCGCCCATGATCTCATGGCTATTTTGTACCATCATAGCATTTTTATTATGTAGCAGTTTTGTCCTGTTTTGGTTCTAAGGCCAACTTCATTGGATCTGTTTGCGCCCTGAAAAAAACAAAGTAATGCTGGTTCTTGCATGAATTGAATTCATGACTCATTCAACCTGTCTACCTCTGCTGTTTGTCCCATATATATACTACAAAATATGCTAGGTACATAATATGCTCAAAACAAGAACAACTTTGTAAATAGTAACAAATTCCAATAGAAGTATTAAGCTTTTAAGCACATATGTGAAATATTATCTGTGTTTGTTTATCCCCCAGAATACTCTTAGGACATCTGAATAATCATAGCTTATGCAAATTACAGGTCAAGAAGCTTTGAAAAATGACTTCAACTAACACCTTACAAAAGGCCATTGACCTTGTAACAAAAGCTACTGAAGAGGATAAGAATAAGAATTATGAGGAAGCACTCCGCCTCTATGAACATGGGGTGGAATATTTCCTCCATGCTGTCAAGTATGAGGCTCAGGGTGAAAGAGCCAAGGAAAGCATCCGTGCTAAATGCCTACAGTATCTAGACCGGGCTGAAAAGCTCAAAGAATATCTCAAAAAAGATAAAAAGAAGAAGCCAGTCAAAGATGGTGAGTCTAACTCCAAAAGTGAAGATAAAAAAAGTGACAGCGATAGTGATTCTGATGATCCAGAAAAAAAGAAGCTTCAAGGAAAACTTGAAGGCGCTATTGTAGTTGAAAAACCTCACGTGAAATGGAGTGATGTGGCTGGCCTGGAGGCGGCCAAAGAAGCCTTGAAGGAAGCTGTGATCTTACCCATCAAATTCCCACACCTGTTCACTGGGAAGAGGATACCCTGGAAAGGCATCTTGCTCTTTGGACCCCCAGGTACTGGTAAGTCTTACTTAGCAAAAGCAGTAGCCACTGAGGCTAATAACTCCACTTTCTTCTCTGTATCATCATCTGACCTTGTGTCCAAATGGCTGGGTGAATCTGAAAAACTTGTTAAGAATTTGTTTGACCTTGCCCGTCAGCACAAACCAAGCATCATCTTTATTGATGAAATAGACTCCCTGTGCTCTTCACGTTCTGATAACGAATCTGAATCTGCTCGTAGAATTAAGACAGAGTTCCTTGTGCAAATGCAGGGTGTTGGCAATGATATGGATGGAATATTGGTCTTGGGAGCTACAAATATTCCCTGGGTGCTAGATTCCGCTATCAGGCGACGATTTGAAAAGCGTATCTACATTACTCTTCCTGAGGAGCATGCCAGGCTAGACATGTTTAAGCTTCACTTAGGAAATACCAGGCATATGTTGACCGAACAGAATTTGAAAGAATTGGCAGCAAAGACGGAGGGCTATTCTGGAGCTGACATAAGTATTGTTGTACGAGATGCGTTGATGCAGCCTGTTCGTAAAGTGCAATCTGCTACACATTTCAAGAAAGTGAGTGGACCAAGTCCGACTAATCCTGATGTTATTGTGAATGATTTGTTGACGCCATGTTCTCCGGGCGAAGCTGGGGCTCTTGAGATGACATGGATGGAGGTGCCTGGCGATAAGCTTGGGGAGCCACCTGTCACTATATCTGACGTGCTCCGGTCTCTAGCAACCTCCAAACCAACTGTTAACGATGATGACATGACCAAGCTGAGAAAGTTCATGGAGGACTTTGGCCAGGAGGGTTAAAATAGTTTTAGGTTTGTGTGGTAACCGAATTTGTCTGATAATAATGTCTATTTGCATATAAATTGTTGTATTTTATGATATTTTAAAAGCACAGTGCCTATATCTGTAGAACACCATGAGTGCATTATTATAAGACACTCAATCAAATAATCTTGTTGATTTTATAAAAACTTAATTCAACTAAAAACTCATCTTGCTTACCTTTATTTGAAAATGCAGTCTGTAGAACACCTTATGTGCATTATTCTAAGACACTTGATCAAATAATATTTGGTTTTATAATAATTCGTGTCTTGCTTACTACATTGAAAATGCAAGTTAATTTAATTGTATGTAAAAGAGTTTATTTTTATTAAAATAGTCTTAATGATCGAAGATGCACATTGATTCAAAATATTTGGTTACTATTGCAAAAAGGCATTTAATTTGTAAATACTTTTTACCACTATGAACATCTATCATTTAATTATTATGTAAATTCATACTTTAGTTAGAACTTTTTGTATAATTTTCAACACAATTAGGTTATGTTTTATACTTAGTTTGCAAAAGTGAAAGGAGGCCTAATGCCCAGCAGATGAGCAGGTGATCTCGGGCTAAAATGATGATGTTGATGTTGATGATCACTGTGTATTGCCAGATTATATCTGATGCATTTGCAAACATAGTAGTCAATTGGATGTCTTATTTATCCATGCTAATATTATAAAAGCGTTAGTACCTCTGCCTATCAGTTACTTTTTCACGTCTATAGGGCTGAACAGATCTTAATGAAATTTATTCCGAGGACCGACATAGGCGAAAAAGCGATAAGCGCGTGCGAAGCCCCGGGCAAAAGCAAGTTATAGATAGTTTCAATGGCCATTCATTGTCAAAATATGTAATCACGAAAACGCATTCTATTTGCTAGTAAATGTTAATTATATTCGTATGGTTTTCTATTATGATGATTATTAGTATAATAATTACTACATAATGTTCAGAAGTATGGGAAATAGATGATTAAATATCTAGTAAAATAATTATTGTGAGACATGAAATTCATAGATTTGGTACCACAGCTTCAGAAAGAAAGAGCTAGTTACTTACAGTAAACGTCAATATTTTTATTAATGTTTCAAAATATAATATTTTAGGTACACTAATAACATTCTTGTATCTTCAAACTTAGTTGTTTATTATATATCTCTTCGCTGTATTGTAAAATGTTATTTAAGATATTAAAATTAATAAACTAAAGTCGTGTTTTAATAACCTAAAGGTTAGCAGCACAAATGAAAATAGTCTCTAGTATTTACAAAACAACTTTATTTCCGAATTATTTACATTTGTCTATGTTATATATCATATTACATTGAAAGGAATAATACTGTAACCCAGGCAATTAGCTCGAATGAAGGTCTGCACCAAGACGTGCAGTTCATTTCTGAAAAAGAAAACATTTACTGTATCTAGGTTGATATAGTGCACTCAGTTTATTTTGGTTGGTTTTTAATAGTTTGGTCAAGGTTTGCTAATTTACTATAAAAGCTTTCGTAGTTTGACGAATTCATTATGAATGTAAACGTTGGTGTTCTTCCAACACAAACTAGGTTCACTCATAATGAGTTTGGTCAAGCTTTATAGGGATTGACAAATGGTCTAATGTAAAATCCTCTCAGACTCCAGAGGCTGCCAGTAAAATTTTGAAGCGAAAACAACGCAAATAATACCGGTCGCAACCGCTGTTCTGACTGCCAGAGTGGAGAAGGTAAATCGTTCAGTTTTGTAGTTGGGGTCACATGGGTTTAGTAGGTACCAAATTAAATAGCTGCTATGCGGTTATGGTAGCTGGAGATTCTTGGAGCAGATTCGCTGAGAAAAAACTGTTTATACTTAATTTAGTACTGTAGAACTGCCTTTCCACAAATCGTTCATTGTGTGTAAATGAGAGATAATAAAATAAGTAAAGAAAACTAACGTAGTTTTCTTTACTTATTTTATTATCTCGGTTGCCTTAAAACTTTTCCCTCTTCTCAGGACCGAGAGAAAGCTAATGTAGGTATATACATTGACTGACAAGGTTGGCGTGACCAAAGGGAGGCCAGTTGTGGGACACCATCATAGAGTTATAATAGGTTAATACAAGGACACCATAGGGGATGATCATGATGAAGGGCTTAAAAAATAGCCATCAAGGCATTTATACCTACCAACAGTAACAGTGCGTTCCCGTCTATGATAACCGATACTAGCCACACACTTTAGCTTCATCCTGGGCTTAGAAGGAGCTCGCAAGCCGAGGGTTGAAACCAGGAGGCCTTGTGACGCTGGCTTGGCTCCGTATGCAATCAGCCAAGATCGGTCAGTTACCTGAAGAGAAGATTTTATGATGAATTGGATTACAAGCTGCTAGCTGCTTACTACTTGGAAATAGAAGGTAGGGTAGGCACTACATAATAATTGAATAGTTTAATATTTCTTATTGGAACATTACCTAGGACTATGCTAATGCGAGCGTTAGAATAATAAATAAATAATAATGCTGTACATTCCACACAGCCTCATCTATCCCCAAGCTAAGCAGAGCTTGTGTTGTGGGTAGCAGGCGCCGCCATTTTGCAATTTTTGACACATCTGGCAAGCATCCGCCAGCGTATTTAGCGCGAAGTTACCGCGCGCTACAAAAATCAATATTTCTACATGGTTTTGTATAAAACTATTTAAGAACCCTATATCTTTGGAATGGTCTTGAATCCAGCTATCAGATTCTAAAACATATTATGCAATTTTGTTGCCATTCATATTGTCAGTCTAAGCTTAAAAGTAGAGAAAGCTAATTAAGCACATTATTACTTTAATTACATAAATAATTATACACCAATAAACATTATTCAATCGAAATAACACACCTCCCTCTTCATACATTTTTTTATCTCAACAACGTAAAAGATATCCCGAGCGTCACGAATGACAGCAAAATTTCGATAAAATTTGTTTGGCGGTCACAATTGAAACACAGAATATATTTATCCTTGTCTTTTCTCGTAATAACCATACAAAAAACGATAGATGCCCGTTTCATTTTATAAGAACGGCAAATAAAAACATGTGACAACCGACCAGCAGCGGCCAGCAGCTGGCCGCCCGCCATTTGGAGACCTTGTAAATGGAACCAGATACTGGTCCCTTGCCCGCTAAGGGGGTGCCTACCTACCTACTTACAGTCATAGGTAATTAAAAATTGCTGCAGTCTTACCTACCGTAGCTACATTTAAGCAAAGTGAGGGCAGTTCAAGTGAAGTTCATTAGTGCAACCCTCCTGATGTGCTTGAAGACCGACATGCCATGCCATCTTCAAACGACGCCACAAACACGGGTCCTGAGCCGCCTCCATCCATTGACTTCCTTCGACTGCTATAAAGATCATCGGTCCCATGGTAAAATAATATAAGGTAAGTATGCTACTCCTAGATCTTCCCAAGCTACGTCACTGTCCAAATGCCACAAAAATGGGAGGTTACGTTCATTTGCCGGTGACTATCAAACTTTTATTGACGCCGGTGAATCACTCGCGTTATTGATCGGATAAATCTTTAAAATAAAATGGGCGGTTACTCTATCCATAACTGTAAATGTTAAAGGCGGTATAATGTTCTTTAAATTCCCGAAAAGAGAATCTGTGGCTGAAAAATGTTCCTGCGATTAGATAAATTTCATTTCAAGGGAAAAATTGATATATCCATGTGCAGAGCTCATTAGCGTTGCTCAAATTGGAAACCAAGTTTAAAGAAGTTCATAGATAACCTAAAACCTAGATCTCGATCTCGAATCTCCCAAAACTAAAAAGTTTGAGAACCACCGTAGCGGATATGACGTAGGCTTGGGAAATCCCACGTGACGTCTCAGAATAGCATACCTTGTATTATTATACCATGATCGGTCCTTTGATCCCTGTTCTGGTGTTCAGAATGATAGGTAAGTATTAGGTACCTTCTGGCCATCAATAACCCAGTGTAGATCAGGGGCGGGGAAGGACTTCGCCGAAGAACAGTTCACGTCGAGCTCGTCGTGAGGATCATAGCCTCGCTCGTGGCCGGATATGCGAGGACTTTCTCGAGGAAAATCTGAAACAATACGATAGTTCAAGTTGATTTTCAAATGATAAACGAATGTAAGTATTTCATGTAGAGGTGTGAGATTGTGTTGTAGTGTAAGTACCGAAACGAAAATAATCTAATTAAGGCGAATAGTAGGGGTGATAGTGGCGCCACTACATATTTAATTTTATAATTATGTTATACAAAGGAATTATCAAGAAATCGGACCGCGCGTGGACGATATCTATCATAAGGTTTTTTAAATGTATCTGTAATAGTTTTGTTTTGTGTTATTCAATCAAAAACCTTGTTTGGAGAGCTTGGTGGCCACCAATAGGAACTAAACTCTTGAAACAAGTATCTGCCTAAATAATACAGTACAAAACTATTAAAGATACATTTAAAAAAAGCTTATGATAGATATCGTCTACGCGCGGTCCGATTTTTTGATAATTCCTTTGTGTAACGTAATTATAAAATTAAATATGTAGTGGCGCCACTATCCACCCTACTATTCGCCTTAAGTACGAATAGGTAGGTCATGGATCTAGTGTAGTAGTGCTACGCGCGTAGAGCATGTGCTACGAGTTGGAGCGTAGACATAGACACTGCTAATATGAATGTGCGAAGATCCAGCGCTACGTGCGTAGACCTAGTGCTACGTGCGTAGACCTAGTGCTACGTGCGTAGACCTAGTGCTATGTGCGTGGAGCGTAGGCTTCATATAAATTAGAGTTCTGATATTTTCCTGGTTGTCAGGCATCGGTTGTGTTTCTCATAATGACCAGGCCATCGATTACTCTGTTCCGTGAGGGAGAGATAATAAATAAACAATTCTTGAAAATCCACACAGCATTAATCTAGCCCCAAAATAAGACCTTGTGTTATGCGGTGATTAAAAAATCTAAAAACAAAATCGAATATTCTTTATTTCCGTAAATAATATACAATAGGTAGAAAATTCTTTATTTCCGTAAATAATATACAATAGGTAGATGTTGGAAAATAGACCAACACTACACTTAAAACAAGACAAAATTAAAATTTTAAAAAACCCGCCGACGTCTATTGGCTGAACAGATTTTCATGAAACATGGCTTCTTAGCCATGTTCTGTACACTCCGAATAAAATTATCTATGACACAAAAAAACTAAACGAAAATCGGTTCATCCGCTTGTGAGCTACGATACCACAGACAGATACGTCAAACTTATAACACCCCTCTTTTTGCGTCGGGGGTTAATAAGTAAAATTCTAAAATTAACATAGACATGGAAACAAAGTGATAGATATATTTGATTTCTGTCTGAATAGCGGTAAGGTCATACTATCAAATGGTTATCTACGACCTAACCTGTTTTTGTATGCGAGTAAACAGTCCTTTTTCAACATTTTGCGTAAAGGGAATGATGATACGTAAACGGAAATTATTGGCCATTAGGTACTTTTATGTTTCTATTTGTTTGCCGGAGTGAAATCGGGTTCAAGAACCGATTAACGTTGAAGAAACAACGTGTGAAAATTCTTTCATTGTGGTAGGTATTATATGATCTGGTTTATAATCCCAATTAAAATACCTATTAAGTAACCATTTTTCTCTGTGAGAAAGATATTTTTTGATTTGTCTATGTTCGTAGGTAAGTAAAACTGGATATTAGTTCGTAGGTAGGAAAATCCCTCCTCAACCTCAACAGCCTGTATTAGTCCACTACTGGACGCATGCCTCCCCCTGATAAGCGACTTATTGGCTCTTATCACGGAAAATAACGACTCAGTAGTAATTAACGTACAATCAATACGATTACCTATATAAAATGAAAGAGTCTGTTTGCAACGCGTATGAAATGTTTTGCGACGGGATTGTACCTATGGCTAAATCCGAAACCATGCATGAGAGTTGGAGAAAAGTTGTGAAAGGCGTGAAAAGGCTATACTGATTTTGATGGGCCTTTCACTGACAGATAGCTTAAGTTACTCGCTGTAACATCGGTTATCTGCCAGTGAAAGTCCCGAAGAATCTAAATTTTGAATTTTTTGTCTCTCTGTTTGTGCCGGCTCCAAAATGGCAGGACTGTTTTTGACGGAACTTTCTGACACTGGCAGATAGGTACGTACTTACCTGATGTTACAGCGGGTAACGTAAGCTAGGTACTACTTCATAGTCTTATAGTACCCATAACACAAGGTCTGCTTAGCTTGGAGCTAGATGATGCTGTATGGATTGTCCAGCATTATTATTATTAAGTACCTTCATTAGAAAAAATTCGTGTTCCACACAAAAAATCAAAACCCATGAAATTGTGAATTCTACGCAAAAAGGACAAAACCGGACAAAGTTATGAAGAAAGAAAATTACAAAAACGGAAACAAAATTAGAACTACATAGTACAATTTACAATTGAAACAATTGAGCTACCTGCAGACTGTTGCACAGTTATATCAATGCTAATTTTAACCAAAATCTGGTAGACAACCATCTTTTAGGTACGCACATTATTACATTACGCTTTACGGACATTGGCAGAATTGTGTCGTCTAAACGAGAATTGAATTGAACCAGCTTTTTGTTCAAATATCTCCCTTGGCTACCTATCGTTACCGAGAAATAAACATTATCTTTACTGACACGCACATCACAGATTTTATAGCTTTGTGAATGATGGTGTTGGCGTCTACGGAAAATTCGACTAAAAAAATTCGTCTAATACAATTCGACTAAAGCTTTTCGACCTTGATTTGACGAACGAATTGTTTTTGTCGTTAGTCGAATTGTTACTACACTTACGAGCTTTAAAATGGAATCGCTTTCATCGCGAGTTGATCAAAACAATTTTTTTAAAATTTATGTGCAATGAACTATAGATTGTGGTATATCATTTGAAAGGTAATTTTGTTACCTTTCAAGTGATATCAAGAAGATTTAAAATTAATTAAATTGGCTACCTAAATTTTGGGAATTATTGCAATAGGTCGAAGTTGCATCTTTCGGCTTCTATCGGCGCCGGAGCTGGATGAGCTGGATTTCTCCCTCGTATCCGCTGTTTTAGCTCGTCCCACATATGCCAGATTGGGTTCAAGTCAGGAATAAGGGCTGGCCAGTCTAGTGTGGGAATGCCGACATGGAAGACGTCTGTCGGTACTGTCTAGTCACTGCTGCGGTGTGGCAGCGTACATTATCGTGCATTAAATCAAAATTTATCGTCGCCAATAAATCCTGCGTAAGGAAAAACATAACTTAACTCATAGTTCACTGCAAAGAAATTGTAAAAATTAGTCTTGAACAACCCTTGAAGCGATTCCAGTTTAAAGCTCGCAAGTGTAGTTTAAATGTTTTTAGTCGAATTGTATTTTAGTCGAACTTTCCGCAAAGCGGTGTTGGAGGTATATCTACCTACCTACAGTGTTTCGTTGCTAAGTAATGTTATTAGGGAGAAAGGTTTAGAAACTCTAGGGACAGTACAGAGAGCTCCATCGTTAGGTAACCTCTTTGTTAGGTTTGAAGCCAAAGCCAATAGAAATATTAAACGGCTTCGGCCAATAAAAATATTCTTTTGGTACAATAAAGATAAGTAATACTTACTAACTAATTCAAGGAAAATTACGATCAAATATCAACCTAATAGAAACAAATTAGAACTAGTATTTACTCACGGATGTCCTTGAAAGATGGGATCTCGAAAGATAGGCGCAAGTGTCGACGCATGTAGCGTCCCACACGATGGGCATTCCCAACTCCCATGGGACTAGTGACCAATTCAATTATTTTTCGGATTTTTGGAAGAAGGAAACTGCTGCTATTCCTCTGGTAGATTCTCTTACGTCTCGGTAGTCCTTTTTAGATATTCACGGGTTGAGTTAGAGTTTTAAGCCGCGACCACCAAGGCCATAGATCAGAAAATGAACGGATTTAATTTTACCGAAAGATTTTTGCGGTAAAATATTTCTAAATTTGGCTTTTATGATGCTATCGATGTAGCTCTCTGTAACTCATATTATTTATTAGGTGCGCCCCGCGGCTTCGCCCCCGTGGAAATTTATGTGTCAAATGGAGAAACATTTATAATATTAGTAGGATTCGATTAGTAATTAATAAATATGTCTTGTTAACATCGATGTGATTAAAATTCGGGAGATTGGGCACTAGTTCGAAAGTGGAACGCTCAAATTGAGTCCAATTAGGTCCACCCACCTCAGTCACAGTCGGACCGGCGCTGTCGGCGTACGTGTTTCGCGTGTACTGATGTCTCGATCGCACTTCGGTTTAGACACGTCTTTCCATTATTGTTGTTCAATACGTAGGTATATTGCAATAGATTGAATACAGCGTGTCTTTGCGTTTAGTTGTAGGTAACACAGCACAGGCCAATTGTTGAGATAGCGCTGGGAGAACGTACCATATCTACAGAATTTTACTTATTTCTATGCTTTTTATTAACCATATTAAATAATGAAACACTATGGCCATCATCAAAATAATTGATTGAAAAATCATTTGAATGTTACACATTCATACTTCCCTCCATATTGTGAATCATTGTTTCTGTGAATAGGCCACTCTGGTTCTAGCGGCCTGCTTGTATGTTATTCTAAAACCCAAATTTCATCTTCTTTGTAAAAACTAAACTGATTTAGTTTAGTTTTTACAGAGATACGTGGTAACAAACATTCCTACCGCATTTGTAATATTAGTAGGTACCTAGTTCACGTTACTCACGATTAATCATTTTAAGGCGTTTAGTACAAAGCGACTACAATCAGCCAAGTACCTACCTACTACTTCGGTGGGTACCTTTGAGAATTAGACAATCTCTGAGCCACGGCAAGCGAAGGTCCGCTTGCGACGCAAGAGAGATTGCGAGATCTATTTTCGCCTCGTATACTTACAGTAAACCTCCATAAAAGCCTCCGCCTGAGCAGAATGGAAGGAAGGCGCCTCTTCAGAGACCTCACATCGGTATAGCCCTCGCGACTTCAGCGTCAGCTCTCGAAGGTGGACCCGGCGCGCGGTTGATTTATCCAACTAAAAATAATCACAGACAAAAGTTATAACGTGGTTGCACACTTGACTCGTTGACTTATGATATGAGTCAATTCAGAAACAACCGCTCGCATTATTGCCTCACCGCACTGTGGATCGATCGTATAGAATGTGCCGGTCATAGAAAATTAAATTTTGGAAGCAGTAATTTCATAAATTTGAATATGCCATTCGATGGCTTTATTAAATCTAGCACACCTACATTCAAATCAGTGTGCCATTTATTCCCGAGCGGTAGAGTATTTTTTTTAAAGATTTAATAAGGCTATCGAATCAAAGATTTAAATCGTTAGATACGCCTTGACACCAAAAACTGTGGCATTGTCTTTGAATGCTTATTGTACAATCATACTGCACGATTTTTTGTGAAAAACCACACCACAAAGACACACAATATATGTACTGATTCCAAATGAGTGAGCCATCTCATTTCACTTGGCAACAATACGGTGCGGTCTCACTACGGAAAGGGCTTAACTAACGACTTAAATCTTTGTATCCAAAGGCATATTCAAATTTATTACGACTTCAAAAATGTAAGCGCCGTAAGTCCGGAATCAGCCGATTTCGATCCGCTGTGTACCGTCTGACGGTGCACAGCGGATCGAAATCGGCTGACGGTGACCGTCAAGGAGCAAAGGAGTGATGATTGCGTAGCAAGTAAGTTCCTTCTTGGAAAGCATGCTCCATCTTAGGCCACATCTTCACTTACTTACGTGAATTGAAAGCCAAACGTTTAACCATTATCAATAAAAAAAAGCAAACTTTCCATAGACATATTACCTATGTCTTTGACATGGAGTGATAAACCAAAAGAGGCGAGGCGATAGCTATTTGTGGTTTGTCGTGTTGTAGCGCGTCACAAACATATACGTTTCATACATTTAGTATCTAGGTACAACTAGAAGCAAATTATCACTGAGTGTTATGTCGCTGTATTAATGTGCCTCTAACCATAAGAACTGAATGTATGAATGCGCCTCAATACAATACACCACCAATATATCCGCCAGGGGGGCTGGCAGCAGCGAATCCTGCAGAACAATTTTACCACAGAACCGCGATTCCCGCATGCCCAGCGTGGGGTTATGGGAATAACCCCCCACGAGATAAAAGCTAATAAGGCGGAAGGAGGCTAGCCTGCGTCCAACAGTGGACGAATAAAGGCTGCTGAGGTTAGGTGAGGTCAGGTAGATAGGATACCTAGACGGTATTTGTGGCTGGATGTTTATAAAAAACATTTCGATACTGAACCCTGGAAAAGTAACGACGAGATTCGGACGAGACGTACCCCTACTCAAAAGTGGAGCGGACATCTCGTCCGCGGAGTTTTAGATTCGTACGAGATGTACCCTACCCCGTCATTGCAACACCCTAAAAAGGCATAAGTACCTTTACTGTGACCATAATTCACTTTTACTTAGTCTCTTAGCTCAGCTCTGATAGTATGGATGTCCGCTATAAATATTGAATACTGACTCTACTTTTTCGGACTGGCGTTATTTCTAGCCACTCGACCTCAGTCTGGTAGTGAACGTGTGTGCACTTGTGTCTCTGTCTTTTTAGAATCTGTTTTTAACGAGAACAAACCAAATAAGAAATAATAGAAACCATACGTTAGCCATACTCAGTTCTAGAATCCTAGATATTTTTTTGGAAGCAAGGACTTGACAAAGTCAAAGTAATATTGGTTGGTGGAAAATACTTTATGACAATGGTATTATCGGGGCAGATCGCGGAAGCTAAAAGCAAATTAAAGTTTTGAAAGTTTTCATTCGCCTGTTTTCTTTTAGTCGGTATTAACGCATTCACTGCCCAGCCTGCGGTGCGACCCGCAGGGGCGCGCCGCCGCCACACCATGATCGAGAGTCTCGTCTGCGTCTTGGGCCATGAACGGGTTAGTGTATCGCATTCACTGCCCAGCCTCGGCGGTGCGACCCGCAGTGGCGCGCCGCCGCCACACCATGATCGAGAGTCTCGTCTGCGTCTTGGGCCATGAACGGCTTAAGAAACTTTTTTACTGCCCCTTTTCATTTTTTCTGTTATTGTTATCAGTTTTTGTGCAGTTTTCATCCATGAATGCGTTTGTTGACACAAATTATCTTGGGTTCTAGATCTGATTATAGATCCGAGATTCATATCAAAGCTGCAAAGCAATCGAATCAGGTATGTAGGTAGGTATAACACCTACATAGAGTAGGTACAGGCCTAGCTTACCTTATTACTTTACCTAGAACCAATTTGTGATTTGGGTTTGGATCTGACCAATCCCAAAATTTTACCCGCTGCTAATACGAGGAGTAGTTCGATCGATCAGTTTTGGGATATAGGTATGCCCAAGTAGCTAATCATTAGCTAAAGAGTAGAAGAGGATTAGTTGGACCATTCCATCCAGATGATTACTACCTAGAAGCCACTTATTGATTACTACTTAGAAAATTGTTCATCAATTTTAATTTATTTTTTATGTAACATATATTACAAAATTGATTGTGGGGTCTTAACTGCAGAACCTGGACAGGGATATCTACATATTTGATATCCCTGTCTCATGAAATAGTAGAGAAGATATATGCTACTACCTGCTACATGATAGATACATACATGATACAAAAAAAAAATACCATAGGGTATATACGTTTTTTGTATCATGTATGTATCTACGATATTTTTCTCGTAAGTAGGTATATACCTCTATAGGTATATACCTACTTACGAGAAAAATATCGTCGGTTGCAGGTTCAATTGGCGTAACCGACAAAAAACTACTTTTCAGGAGAAGTATTCAAAGTAACTTTTCGCAATTGAACATAATTTTTAATTGATGAATTATTATTTGTGATTTTTAAATCCGATTATGTTAGGTTAATTTTTTCTTTAAGGCTGACTTTTGGATTATTATTATTACTATTCTAACTTTCATAATTATTAATCAAATTAATTTGACATTATTATCTACAAATAATTGTATCTTATCTATCTTTGACATTTATATTTATTAATTTTTTTTTTGTCGTTTTTCTTGTATAAGGATTTGCTAATTTTAATATTAACTATAATAAGACTAGAATATAAGGTAGGTATAAGTACTCTATTGCATTGGGTGTGCCTGTTAGGATAGATGTACATGTTTAAATAAATAAATAATTTTATTCGCATGTTACCTTTTAGGATCTGTCTTGACAGAAAAGCAGTAACTGTAACAGAAAAGCTGTAACTGTCCTGTAACATCCTTTTAATTAGCCTTATTTTCACTTGATCAAAAGAAAATATTTAAGCCGGTAATGTATTATCAACACCGAAATAACAGTTGAAAAAAAGGTATCAGTATTCCGGTTACATTTAATTGAACCGCCTGAACCGGACTACTGATACATCGAGCGACTCAGTAGTCCGGTTGACTTTAACGTAACCGGACTATTGAGTCTACACCGAAATATTGTAGGCAGATGCTGGATGCGGCAAGCTGAAGACAGGACGCTATGGCACTCATTAGGGGAGGCCTATGTCTAGTATAGGCTGATGACAATGATGCTCTTAAGCACCTATTCTTAAAATGACCAGGCACGTCATAATCTGCGAAATTGTGCGTCCCAGCGACGACATAGGTTTAATATACGGCTGAATGAGCCGAGATAATGCCCGATGTCCTGCGAAGCCCAGTTAATTCCGTCTATCTAGCAGTTACACTTATACCTAGTTGAAACTTAGTGCTTATACGGAATTGGCTCGTTCCTATTTGCATATATCTTTATCATATTTCCTGGAAAATTTCGGGTGAGACTACTGCTGGACAGTGGGATAACATAATAGGTTAGAAAAAATATATCTATTTATTAAATAAAGCGTATAATTGTTTCCGATTGGAAAATAAATTTTGACCTTTATGAAATTCAAACTTTTGTTGAAACTTTTCTTTTGTTTTGTCTTTTGTAAAAAGAATTACACTTAACAAATTAAAAACTAAACATCAGTTAACTAACTTGAGCTTGCGGTTTCACTTATGTTTCAATAAAATTTCGGCCTATCGGCGATGTTGAAGAGGTCCTACTGATTGTGTACTGAATTCTAATGACATACCAAGATTTAAATAAAGTTGCACGTTCAGAGCGTACGCAGCGTACGCGGTTTCGGCATTTACAATAGGTTCCTATGCTGATAGAGCGCAATTCTGTATCGGTGCGTCCACTACTTTCGGATTTTTTATCGGCAATAAATCACATCGGCCCTCGAGTTTGCCGATGACGTCATCCGGAACAATATTGTCGTAGTGACAAAGATATTGTTGCAGTTTGACGTCATCAGCAGAAATACCGACCGATATCGGCAGATATGCCGATCCAGTGCTCGCTGCACATAAAAATCAATACAAAGCAAATCCTTACGCTCCGTACGCTCCCACTCAGATACAGTGGACGCACACCTGTTTGCTCCCTCCCACAATGCACGATGAGGCTAGCGCTAACACAGGTACAGTAGGCCTATAGTAATTACAGTAGTAGGCCTATAATTAGTTAGTTGTTTTATTACTTACACTTAGATTACAAATAAATGTAAATATTATAAAATGTAAATCCTTTATTGGCTGTAGGTTAGATAGTATAAGTTTCATTATGTTTTTGTCTAAGAGCTGTGGATTTTGTTATTGAATAAATAAATAAATAAAATGAAAACTAATGTGAGTACCAAGACAAACCTCACAAGGTTTATATGGTACAAATAATAAGATGTACATATTATTATTGTAATGAATACTTAAATAAAAAAAAAAAAAAAACAAGTGATCACTTACGTCAACCTTAACACCTTCCAGCTTGTGCGCATGCTGCGGTGGCCGAAGTCTTGGCATGAACCGGTAGAACTCTTCATTGTCCCGGTACCACTTCACGGAGTACAGCCGACTGCCTTCGAGATCATAGTCACATGACAGAGTGACGGATTCCCCTCGTTGCTTCAGCGCTGGGACGGTTAGGCCCACCACTCGCAGGCAGATGGATACTAATAAATAATAAACAATAAATAATAGTTTAATATAATAATAATCGTTTAATATGGAACAAAAACTATGGTTACATGGCTATAAAATGAAAAACGATGTCATATGCAGAAGTTTAAAAAACTTTGTCGCAGATGACAACGCCCTCCGAAATTAATGTGGATAGAGTTTCAAAAAAAATACATATATAATGCTTTTTATTTATCTACATTTAAGTATGATTACAATTTAGTTTAAAGAAAATTTAAATATAAAAAAAAAGAAATTAGCAACCAAAAAATTACAAACATATTAAATATATTAAGTTAAGATTCTTAAACAGCCAGTCTCTGTTGTAAATAAATAATGCTGGACAAAGTGTGTTTGTAAATAAATAATGCTGGACAATCCCCACAGCATTATCTAGCCCCAAGCTAAGCAGAGCTTGTGTTAACGGTACTAAATAACTGATATACTTAATATAATATGTACATTACATAGATAGATATTGTTTTACATAGAAACGACCAGAACACCCGGAACAAATATTTGTAGATCGTACAAACATTTGTCCCAAGGCGGGAATCGAACCAGCAACCTCCCGCGCCGCAGGCGGACCTTCGCCCGCCGCGCCACCGAGGTCGTCAATAACTGAAATGAGAGTTAGGGAATAGAGAGTGCATCTGTGTTTGCGTACACACTTGTGCACAAGGATCATATACGACCGATCCATACGACGACCCCTGTGGCGCAGCGGGCGAAGGTCTTCCTGCGACGCAGAAGGTTGCGGGTTCGATTCCCGCCTCGGGACAAATGTTTGTACGATCTGCAGACATTTGTCCAGGGCGTTCTGGATGTTTTCTATGTATAATAAAAAATATCTATCTATTTAGTGTATTGTATTAAGTATATCAGTTATCTAGTACCCATAACACAAGCTCTGCTTACCTTGGGGCCAGATAATGCTGTGTGAATTGTCCAGCATTATTTATTTATTTATTTATATTGTCAATCTCTGTCCAGTCTCCGTTGTGGCAGGCAGCTGTGGCCGAAATTCAGCTATCTATACAAATTAATTGCAATTTGTTAAGACTACGATGTTAGATGCAGCCGAAACTTATGTTTTACTGAACCACAGATTAATTTTATAGTATAACAATAACTTATGTTGATAAAAGAACACAATTATTTTCAAAATTAGATCATGATGCTCGGCAAAAAGTTTGTAAGTAAGTTGCACGTTCGGAATCTATATCTTTAAATATATCTATTAGACTATTCTCTGATAAAAACTATAATATAAAACGTTCGGTGTAGATATTCGTCATAGCTAACTTATTAGTATCTATATACGGGATAGTTACTTAGGGCTCGAAACACTATGGCTATTATTCTTTTTAATTTTAATCAGGCTTTGTTTTTAATTATTATTTCCATTTAAGGGTTATGAATATTTTTATTATTAGGTTTTAAGTTCGTTAGTCAGTAAATGTTAAAAAGCAAAAATCTTCAAAAGTTTCAGTATTAAATTATCTTAAATCTAACGCTATTGAAATTTATTACTTTACGAGTGTCTAACTTTTATGAACTCGTAGTAATGATAAATTATATATATACTATATTCATAATAATCGAAAACTTTACCTTTCCCAAACAAAAGTAAAAAGTAACAAATCAAGGCACCTCGTTCCATAGCACTATCTCTCAAGTTTTTCCACCTTTATTTCAACTGAAGCAAAGTACATTTTAATTTTCACCTTCAAACTAAATTGATAAACGTGCAACAATTTTTGCTGTTATTTTAATTGTTTTAGAGTGAATTTTAATTCAACTTATTTATGGAAGTTTTGTAAAGTTAAAACACGAAAGCGTGCGTACCGTAGCACATCGCGAATGCAACTGTTGCTACAGAACTACGAAGTTTTATGAGCGTAGGAGCTCGGTGTACGATGTTCACGTTATTTCGTCCTGATTTCTGCCCGCCCCTGTCTTTTAAAATTTCGGCATAATAATTTCTATAGAAAATGTTCATATAAATTTTATATTGTTTTTCTTTAAATCTGTACAGGCGCACGAGCTCAACCTCAACCTCAACAGCCTGTAGTTTTCCACTACTGGCCGCAGGCCTCATCTGATAAGCGCCTTATTGGCCAATATCACATGGGGAGTAATGACCATAATCCCATCCCTGGGCATGCGGGTTGGGGATCGCAGTTCGGTGGTAGAATTGTTCTGCAAAGGCGCTGCCGCCCGGTGGATATCCCTTAGTCGCGTCTTACGACACCCACGGGAAGAGTTGGGGTGGTGCAAATAGCACCACACAGTGGGCACCACACAGAGAATTTGCGAGAAGGACATACAAAGCGAGACCATAATGGTTTCAAAACCGATCTTCGAAACCCTAAAAACCAACGTTTTTAACCCCCGACGCAAAAAGAGAGGGGTGTTATAAGTTTGACGTGTCTGACTGTGACTCTGTGTATCTGTCTGTGGTATCGTAGCTCCCAAACGGATGAACCGATTTTCGTTAATTTTTTTTTGTGTCATAGATAATTTTATTCAGAGTGTTTTTAGCCATATTTCATGACAATCTGTTTAGCCAATAAACGTCGGCGGGTTTTTAACATTTAAAATTTTGTCTTGTTTCAAGCGTGATATGCATGTGTGGTGTTGAAACAAGGCGTGACAAATCGAAATGTGATGGGAATTTGAAAAGTGCCAATTAAAAAGGTATTCACATACGATAATAATTAAGTTTTTTTTAAGGCGATCGAATTTCTATGTTTGAAAATCAGTGCAGCGCCGTTCAAATGATATGATGGTTCAAACTTCAAAGTAAAATCGTTGGGGGTTTTCATTGTTTTTTGCAAAACTTGTTTTTGACTTAAAAGTATCCCAAAGCTTAGAAAGAAATTCATATTACGGAATAATAATATAAGTTACCTCCGGCCAGGTGGGATGACGATCTGCGAAAGACTGCAGGCAGATGCTGGATGCGGCAAGCTGAAGACAGGGCGCTATGGCGGTCATTAGGGGAGGCCTATGTCCAGCAGTGGACTAATATAGGCTGATGATGAATATAAGTTATATAACATAATGTTCGTGCTACGGTATCTCGGTCTACGCTTCGTAGCTTCGTAGCGAGAGGTCTACGCTTCGTAGCTCCGTAGCGGGAGGGCTACGCGAGTAATTAAATCCATACGGTTTAATATCTCAAAGTGAAATACTTTGTGGCTTCCTTTTCAAATGCTGTATAATAGAACCTTTTTAAGCGGAACGAGATATTAAAGTACCGATTGCATAATTAATTCATTGATGAGAAAACTTAATTTTGTTACGGTTCTTTGAACTATTTGTTATTAAATAAATAATAAATAAATAATGCTGGACAATTCACACAGCATTATCTAGCCCCAAGCTAAGCAGAGCTTGTGGTATGGGTACTAGATAACTGATATACATAATACAATACATACTACATAGATAGATATTTTTTATTATACATAGAAAAACATCCAGAACCCATGAACAAATATCTGCAAATCGTACAAACATTTGTCGGCGGGAATCGAACCCGCAACCTCCTGCGTCGCAGGCGGACCTTCGCCCGCTGGGCCACAGAGGTCGTCAAATGGTCTGATGGCCATTCGCTAATAGCCACGTATAAATTAATATTTCGAAAGGTCAACGATATTTTTCGTTATGTTTTTAACGTAATTTTTTTGTTATTTTAACAATTAACTTTATGGTAGGTAGGTATGGTAATCAACTAGCATTATAATGAAGATATTGTGAAACGATTTTCGGTTGAATTATAAAAATTAATAAAATGGCTAATAATTTCTTACAACTCTAGTTCTTAGGCCTAAGGTTTATTTGAGCTCCTTATTAGAAAAATATTTCATATTTGTATGTAAGGAGTGTAGGTATCCATAATAATAAAATGAATGACGTATGTATGAACAATTAAGCTTAAGCTTATCTTTATTACAATTTTACATTACAGTACAAGTCAATCACTAAACGTCACCAATTTAAACAAAAGTATATATGTGTAACAATGTAATAATGAACAGAATATTCAAAAAGATACTACTGATGACCTAAGTCTGTTCTTACAACTCTACGAGACCGCAGTTTACACACAAAGAGAATTTTACGAAGGTTTAATTATGGTTTTCAGGAAATTAATTAGAACTCTAATTAATTTTAAATCATTTTATCGAAACTCAAAAGAGGAAATTGTAAAATTGCATGTGCTTTATGGTAGATAGCCCAAGGGTAGAGA
Source organism: Eupithecia subfuscata (assembly GCA_963564075.1). Lineage (NCBI taxonomy): Eukaryota > Metazoa > Arthropoda > Insecta > Lepidoptera > Geometridae > Eupithecia > Eupithecia subfuscata. The sequence continues at coordinate 6,208,874 of OY751105.1, forward strand.
AAACTTAACCCACGAAAGGGTTTTGAGAGGAGAGGGTATAAGAGTCAAAACGAAATGTAGAGGTTAGTTTATCTTAAGGCGCTAACCCGACCCAAATCGGTGCGGTGATATAAGTTTGACGTGTCTGTGTATCTGTCTGTGGTATCGTAGCTCCCAAACGGATGAACCGATTTTCGTTTAGTTTTTTTTGTGCAATAGATAATTTTATCCCGAGTGTTCTTGGCCGTGTTTCATGAAAATCTGTTCAGCCAATAAGCGTCGGCAGGTTTTTTAAAATTATAATTTTGTCTTGTATCTTATTATGGTGTAGTCTCAGTAGTCCGGCTACATTTTATTGAACCGGAGTGTATCATGTTAAACGAAGGAATATTCAAAAATCGTTTTTTGCAGTTTGTGATACCTATCATAAGCTTATTTTTAATGCCTCTGTAAAAGTTTTATTTTGTATGCGAAAAAAGAGTTTAGTGGCCACCAAGGGCAACTTCGTATCTCTGCCTAAACTATACAAAATAAAACTATTATAGAGGCATTAAAAAAAAACTTATAATAGGTATCACAAACTGGCTAACGTAATTTTAGGAAATTCGTTTCTTAAACGTAATAATTAGATAAAATAGGTGGCGGCACTAGTGTGAGGGGAGGCAGCGCCTTAATTTCAATTTCAACTCGATACGTCCACGCGTTCCTGAGAAGAGAGGGTTGACAGACTGACGGACAGACAGACAGACATACAGACAGACAGACAAACAGACGAACAACAAAGTGATCCTTTCAGGGTTCCTTTTTCCCTTTTGAAGTACGGAACCCTAAAAAGATTTAAAAATAACGTTAATTTGAAAAGTATTACTATCCGAAAGTTAAAATGAAATTACGGCGGCGGCCATGGTATTTTAATGCCCGTTAATGAAATAATTAATTTCTTTTCAAGGAATAATAATCGTGTTTTATGTTTGGTGCATTGCATGTTCAATTGGTAAATGAAACTTTAAATTAAAGTACGTTATTTATAGGTCGTTGTTTCACTTTATTGCAGAGTCATCTATTTTGTTTAAAGAAGTATTTAGTGAACCAAAGTAGGAATTTATTTAGAACTCACTTAAAGATAATGGAATAATGAATCTAATAGGTACCTACCTACATCATCATCAGTCAAAATACCATCGCAAATAGGGCACTGTCAGGCTTATAGTGAAGGTGTTTTCCTACTAGGTATAATTTTTTACCCTTAAAGGTTTTTGCACAAAAGAAAAATAATTTCCAAAAAAAAATATGTTATGAAGTTTCTTATGATAACAGTTACCAATGCTGAAAAATTCAACCAGCATTATTTATTTAGCACACAGAACATTACATTAACAGAATAAAACAATAACAACTAGTACCTATCTATATACAAGTAAGTATATCTATTTCTTAAAAATCTAAGCCGTCACCAGAAGGCAGAGTGTCCAGAATGCTAGCAGCATTGCCACGTTGAATGGCAATGCTAATTCGTTGACCGAAATAAAAGCCAGCATTCCGATCACCTGTGGACTCTATAAGAAGTTTGGTAAGATCTTTATAAATTGCGTGTGCCCCAGGACCCCAAGGACCAAGGGTTTCAACTCCAAACGGCTCAAATAGGTAACCTAGGTCAAGGACCAGCATTATCGTATAACAGAGATGTTTATTTTATATCATATTTGGTTAACCCTTCTCGCCCTTCAACAAACAAATAAAGAAAACGTAGAACTGTAATTGAATGAAGACAGTTTTAGAACTGTAAAGATCGGATAGATGATTAAAATTGTCGTTGATTACATTATACATTCATAGATATCCAGATTTACGTAAACAGCTTATTATGCGCTGCGGTATCGCACTGTTTTTGCCAGGGATGTATCCAGGACTAGGGGCTATCATATCAGCCCTAATACGTCCACTGCCAAACAGGCCTCCCTTGGTACACAAAGGAGTTTTGTCATAGACACCACGCTTGGCGGGGGGTTCTGTGTAAATTCGCTGAAATATGACGAAATTGTTGAAGATGACCTATATAAGTAGTACAAGCTTTTTGTTTCCCAAATAACTAAAAATAAAAATAAAATAAAACCGACTGGGACCTTTGCATCTTCATGCTTATCAAAACAACGTAAATATTACGGAATTTAAGATCTTTCGAACAAGGGATCCAATTCTGCTAAGCTATCGCTTCACTATGACAATGGTGCCGTCGCAGAATCGTCACGTAGAATTCTACTTCCTACTAATATTATAAATGCGAAAGTTTGTGAAATGTGAAATTTTTGTTACCTAGGGTCTCCAAAACTACTGAACAGATCAATATGAAATATTGGCAGTCGAATCGTTACTAGTCCAAATGTTTTTAGTCGAATTGTATTTTAGTCGAGTTGTTTTAGACGAATTGTTTCAGTCAAATTTCCCACAAAGCATTCCAACACTGCAACTGCGTTGGTGTTCCCCCAAAATACGCCACAAAGAGTGGTTCTGAGCCGCCTCCATCCATCGACTCCTTGCGACTGGTCTATACCAGTCGCAAGGAGTCGATGGATGGAGGCGGCTGTCCATGGTCACACTCAGTGTCGTCTGTCCATGGTCACACTCCGTAGCGCGTTAAATCGCGGTGGCCTCCCGAGAACCTTTACTCATAGCGAAAGCGATTTTTGAAAAGCATATTCCTACTAATATTATAAACGCGAAAGTGTAAGTATGGATGGATGGATGGATGGATGGATGTTTGTTACTCTTTCACGTAAAAACTACTGAACGGATCAGGCTGTAATTTTGCATACAGGTAATTGTAATCCTGAAATCAAACATAGGCTACTTTTTATCCCATAAATCAGTTCCCGTGGGATAGAAATCACCTTTAAACATTTCCATAGAAACAACGCGTGCGGAGCCGCGGGGCGCAGATAGTATAGATACAGTTTTTACGCGAACGGGGATCTAAAGTTTAAGCTGTGTATTTGTAATGATAATCTAATTTTGGTTTACTCAGTCATATTTAAAAAAAGCTAAAAAGCATTTTAGGAATTTGATGTAACTGTACAACCATTTTTGTCTTATGTTAGTATATGCAGGTTTCATTGTATATTGTTCAAGGTCAGGAATTCACGCACAAAATCTACTATTTTTCAAAATATAGGTATACAAGTACCGACATAAAGTTTCTGCGTGTTTATGCCCTAGATGCGGCCGTGTCCCCATCCAAATAGCACTCTTGTGATATTCGCGGTTTAATTTGAGCTCGAAACTCAGATTTGGCTCGTATTTTTCGAGATTGTTTACGTGGAACGATTTTAATCAGTTTTTCATTATGAGAAACGTCATTAACTGTATTAAAGCTCCATTATTCACTATTTATGGGTTTCATTTAAATTGTGGGCTTTTTTATTCATTTGTAACGGCGGAAGGGCTCTGCTTATTTTGTTGTTGAAGTTACTTGATAGAGCTTTTCAAAAATGGCGATATATATCTCTCATAATTAAGTATGTGATACTCATACTCATAAATTTATTCACCGTAGGAGCACACAGTGTTGCCACCTTGCAGAAAAAAATATCACTAGATTTGGTCTCAAAACTCACTAGATTTCGGGATATCTTGGACAAAAATCACTAGATAGTTTAAAATGAAATTACACGCTAGGTTAGTTACTACAAAATAATGTATTTGTGAAAAAAAGAAACTAAAAACACAGCATACTGATATCTAATAGCAAAATTTTTTGACACTAAGCTAGATAGATATTTGTTTTTGTGTTTTTTTTATACACACAACTCTGTGTTTCTTAATGTCGCCAATTCTTGTAAATATTTCTTTTTGATAAAAATTACAAAAGGCTAGTAGTATCGTTTGCTACATACAGGCCGTAACCACATCTTGATTTTTTAGGTTTCCCATTCTTGTCGATATTTTTGTGAATAAGTCTTTTTTTTTACTGGCACGTCCATAGTAAATGCGAAATAACTAAAAAATACTTCACAAATATTACGCGAATGATTTCGATGTGATCACTTACCTACTTTCCCGAACGAAGTTTAGCAAGAACTGCCTAGCAACAGTAGCAAGCACCTAATTAAATACATACTCAAATAAACTAGTTTAGTAGGTACGTGATAGGTTCTCATCAGTAGTCGGGGATTCCCCAAGGTAGGTTTGCATAACCAAACAAAAACGTTTAATTCATGAACCTATAAAGATTCATGGTTTAATTACGTTTCGGCTGTCTAAGAAAAGGATTGTGCTATTTTCACATAAATTGGGGAATTCGTTGCTAATATGTATGTATTTTCAAAAATTTTCGGGATTCGATAAATTATCACTAAAAATCATCAGATATTTTTTTAGTGATTTTTTCATCAGAATATAACTAACGTACTCCAAAAAATCACTAGATCTAGTGATAAAATCACCAAGGTGGCAACGCTGAGCACAAGGCACACTTGGTTAACTCAATAGGAATAACTAATAAGACAAATTAAATAATTATAGAGGTAGTAAGTAACTCAAAACAAACAAATTAATATCTATAGGTATCTGCTGTAAATGGGCATTGTCAATAATCAAATTAAACTGAATAATTTTAAAAATTAATTACCAGAGCTGCTGTAAAATTCCATCGTCAAAATTAAGATTCTAGATAAAATAATTTATTTTATTTATTTAATTACAAAATATTTTGACTACTTCCTGAAATTATTACGGTTGCCGAGAGAAATGTAGGATCTAGTCTCTTCTGATGGTTAGAAGTCATCGTAAGAACGATTTTGATCTGAATTTAACTTAAAAACGGCTCTACCCGTAGCTCTGCCCTAAAAATCTGCCCAGATGTACACTTCCACAGAAGTTACATTTTAAGACTATTATTATTATCAAGCACTGTTGTGTAGATGGAAATAAAATTCCGTCCAGGTAACTGGTGGTCTTCACGGAAGATAATTTTCCATCGAGACAACTAGTTACCAAGCAGTTGAACATTTCTTCCACATAGACAACCAGTGGTCAAGTTTGGTTGTCTGGGCGGAACAAACCTAAATTATCAGTGTGTGTGTGTGTTTGACTGACACCCAGCCAGACTAATGCCGTTAAAATCATCTTGGCATCATCAGCTTCTGCCCGTGACTTCGGTCGCGCTTTGCATGTAGCGTACGTCCATCCCCATGATACTTTTTACCTCCCTGCCGAATTCCATTAAGATTCGTTCAGCCGTTTAATCGTGATTATGTAACAGAAATAATTACTTTCGTTTTAATAATATTAAGTATAAATTAGTAAATTATACTATTTGTTTCATCATCATCATCAGCCTATATTAGTCCACTGCTGGACATAGGCCTCCCCTAATGAGCGCCATAGCGCCCCGTCTTCAGCTTGCCGCATCCAGCATCTGCCTGCACTATTTGTTTAATTAAATAAATAAACAATGCAGGACCATCACCATTAATTTATTTATTTATTATTTATCACACAGCACACAGCATTATCTAGCCCCAAGCTAAGCAGAGCTTGTGTTATGGGTACTAGATAACTGATATACTTACCAAAATTACGTACCTAAATAGATAAACTTTTTATTGGGTACACTTAAAACAGCACAGGAAAAGTAACAAAAGAACAGTGACACATTTTGGTTGCCTGAAAGAAATCGCTTTAAGCGATAAGGCCGCCAGTTCCATTGCTGTTCTCTTTTCTATGTAAAATTTGTTTTTCTTAAGGTGATGAATAAAAGTATTATCTATGTTTTTTGTTATTATAGTGCGTAACCCCACACTAAGGGTAATTTCTAAGAAATCAAATAACATCGCAAAAATTTTCGACTTCGACGGGACTTGAACCCGCGTCCTCCCCTCAGTACGGGGATGTGATAACCAACTACACCACGAAGTCAAGTGACGTGGGAGTCGAAAATCTCTGCGACATCCTACGGTCTCTCGCGCCGTTAGCCGTTATTATCTATGTGTCTAACATATAAGACGACCTCTGTGGCGCAGCGGGCGAAGGTCTGCCTGCGACGCAGGAGGTTGCGGGTTCGATTCCCGCCTCGGGACAAATGTTTGTACGATCTGCAGACATTTTTCCAGGGCGTTCTGGATGTTTTCTATGTATAATAAAAAATATTTATCTAGGTAGTGTATTGTATTAAGTATATCAGTTATCTAGTACCCATAACACAAGCTCTGCTTAGATTGGGGCTAGATAATGCTGTGTGAATTGTCAAGCATTATTTATTTATTTATTTATAAGTAAATAAGGTACACATATTAGGTACCTACCTATTAGCAATTACTTTATAAGTCTTGATGATGCAATAAAGCAACTATCTATCTACATTTAATTCCTGAGTCTAAAATATATTTGCAGTATCTCTACATGAGATGGAAGTTAAAGTCTTTACGAAGTACGATGGCAGAACGTTGTAAAGAAGACGGTAAAATGTACTATAACAAAACAGTCATAAGGTTCGGTTTAGTATTCATAACTATGCGCCATAAGCAAGCAGTTTGTTATGTTGGTTACTTGCGGATTTTTGAGAGTTGTTTTCGTTGACTATTCTGAGTATTCTGGGTTGACTATTCTAGGGTTTCTTCTTATCAGCAATAGTAACTACAACTATTCTGCTGATGATGCTGTGTGGCTTTTTGTTTTTTGTTGGGATAACTACGGCATCTCAACGACGCACGTTGAGATGCCGTAGTCATAACTATGATACATGCCGTAGTTCACTCGGATGGTCCATCATTACCTATTTATTTAAACAATGCTAACTTTTTCAAGGTAGTTTTGAATTGGAACATTAGTCTTCATCATTAGTCTTTTGTTGAATGGTAAACTGTAGGTATCCTAAACGGAGACTCTTTAATAATTTGAATCGCAGTCGTAAGTCAGTTTGATAAACTTATTTTTAAGGAATATGTTTAAAAATATGAGTGCTAATGTGTCTGATGCTTGGAAAGATACATTTTCGAGGGTATGATCTGAACAAAATTGAAAAACTGATTTTACAATAGAACATATTTATTTGTGATTCTAAATTACAATACCCAGGTACTACTAACAAGAAATTAAATAGAAATTACAATGCATTAAAGTAGAGTACAGTAAAAAGTCAGAACACAAAAAACAGCGAAATTATGTCGGTAGTTGCTAAATCTGGGTTAGGGTACATCTGGTCCGAATCTCAAACTCATCCGCGGACGAGATGTCCACTTCACTATTGAGTAGGAGTACATCTCGTCCGAATCTAAAGTCTCTTGGTATTAGATTCGGATGAGTTGTACCCTCAACCAAAAGTGAAGGGGACATCTCGTCCGAATCTCTTCGTTACTTTTCAAAGGTTCTGTATCGAAATGTTAGCACCTGCCACAATATACCAATCGGATACTAAGGTATCTTATCAAATCAAATCAAATTTATTTCTGTAACTGGCTTACAATTGGTTATTCCTTAATTGAGACCCTCATTTAAGTATAAAAAACTTGTGTTAGAGGATCTCGCTCTTCTATAACAAACGTTACAGATAACAATGTTTATGTTAACAAAGAAGACTTAAAATCTAGTATCTATTCTAAGGTATGCTACTCTAACAATATTTATACACGAGTAGTATATATATTCTACTTTAAAAATATTAAATTTTGACAAAGAAAAACTTAAAATCTAACGTATATTCTAAGGTATTCTACTGTATATAATAACGAAAAGGAAAAAGGTAAAATGTGCGATTTGTCTATTATGATTATGACTTATTTACATGTGATTATGAATAATGTCGTAGGTCCCCTGAGGACACCAGTCTCATGAGAGTCTGGGCAACAGGGGTTACAGACTTATTAATAATGTAACATTATTATTTATTTGCTAAAATTATTATTATTACTATGTACCGGATATAGCCATTGTTAGTGTAAAGTGATAAGTTGTGTGGGTCTGAAAATAAGCATGTTCATATGTTACAATTTTTTATATTTATATGTAAGTATCTATACCATAACTTTGGCATACGATTAGGGTGTCTAAGATTTTAGTTCCCCTGAGGACACCAGTCTCTTAAGAGTCTGGGCAACGGGGGACCTAGATTAATTATGTTACTCTTTTCATCAGCGCTTCCGTTTCTTCGTAACTTTTTGCTTTTAACCATTTTGTAATAATTTTCTTACATTCATATAATTTTAGGGGATAAATATTTAAGTTTTTATTAATACAATTATAAAGGTATGTAGATTGACTTCTATACTGTCTTTGAGCAAAGCGGGTCTTATAATATTGAGACTCTACTCTATATTTTCTCCTTCTGTTAGGATTGTGTGCGGGGCTGTATGTTAGTGTTCTATGAAGTCTTAAAATAGCGTGGAGCGTGTAAAGTTGCCTAACTGATAGAAGTTCAGTGGTAGAGTAGAGCGTGTTTGTAGAAAACCTGTATGGCTTAAAGAACATGACTTTGAGCATAGATCGCTGAGCTCTTTCAATTTCCAAAAATCGAGTCTTTGCCGCACCGCCCCAAATCGGAATACAGTAGCACAGTACCGACTGTGCTAGGATGGCGTATATATTCTTTAGCAGTGGTTCTGGGGCAACATGTCTAAGGGTTTTGAACACCCAGACCAATTTCCTTATTCTAGCGCTAAGTGCTTCAATCTGTTGATACCATGACAGATTTTGGTCTATAACAATACCCAGGTATTTTGTAGATGGTACTTTATTTATATGTGGGCAGCTACATAGATCATGTGTGAGATCAGAGTCGTGTATCCGAACGCTAAAGTCACTGTCTGGTTGGTTTTTATTATAAATAGAGTAGCACATGAAGTTACTTTTTTCGGCATTTAGTGTCAGCACGTTTTCTCTCAGCCAGCAAGCGACTTTGGAGAGTCCCTTCTCTGCATCCGACTTAACTTTATCCCAAGACTCATTGTCAAAGACTATTGCAGTATCATCGGCGTAGCAAAAGACTTTAGCATTTTCGATTTGTATATTACATAAATTATTTATATACACGTTAAACAAAGTCGGCCCTAGGACACTACCTTGGGGGACTCCATAAGTGATGTCTAGAGGTTCACTTATGTAGTCAAAAATCAAAATCAAAATCAAAAACTCTTTATTTCCATAAATACAATAAATGTACACTTAGAAAAGGTCAAAATATAAAAGTAAACATTGACACGGAAATAAAGTGATATTTTTGATTTCTGTCGCTTCGATATGTAGACTAAAGTAAAGAAGCGACGAAGAAACCTTTAGCCTGTTATTTGTTATTTTTCGAGTTGGAGCAAAACCCGTCCCAAGCTTTTTTATCCTCTAGATAATCTGATATTTTATAGTAAGCCTTTTTGCACAGCAAGGTTTTGACAATTTGTTTGAATTTATTTATTGATATTTTTTGCAACTCACTTGGAGTTTTGTTGTAGAAGCGTATACATTGCCCTTTAAAAGATGCATTTATCTTGTGTAGCCTAGTTGTGGGCACAGCGAGTTTATTCTTATTTCTAGTATTTATATTATGTATGTCGCTATTTTTAGGGAATTGATTGATATTTCTATGAGTGTGCAACAAGTTTTCATAAATGTATTGACATGGTACTGTCATTATGTTTATTTCTTTGAATTTATCACGCAGGGATTCTCTGGGACCCATATTATAGATTGCACGAACAGCTCTCTTCTGCAGCACAAATATGGTGTTAATATCTGCAGCGTTCCCCCACAGCAGAATGCCATAAGACATAACACTATGGAAGTAGCTGAAATAGACTAGTCTAGAAGTATCAACGTCTGTAAGATGACGGATTTTTTTGACTGCATACGCTGCAGAGCTAAGTCTCTTTGCTAGCTTATCTATGTGTGGGCCCCATTGAAGTTTACTATCTAAGGTTATTCCTAAGAATACTGTACTGTTTACAATTTCTAATGTTTCTCCTTTTACGTTTACATCAGCCTTAACTTGTTTTACATTAGGTAGAGTAAATTTTATACATTTTGTTTTGGTTTCGTTAAGCAAAAGATTATTGACACTAAACCAATGCACTACTTTTGAGATTGCATTATTCACATCGTCGAAATTTATGTTTTGTCGTTTCATTTTAAAAATTAATGAAGTATCATCAGCAAACAACACAATCTCGTGATTATTCTTAACAAGATGTGGTAGGTCGTTAATATAAACTAAAAATAGGAAAGGACCGAGGATAGAGCCCTGCGGTACACCCATTGTAACTACAGACCCCGAAGACCGTTTCCCATTAATGTCAACTCTTTGTATCCTATCACTCAAGTAAGATGTAAGAAGATCCAAAGAGTTGTCTCTTATTCCATAGTGATGTAGTTTCCTGATTAATGTTTCATGGTGTACGCAATCGAATGCTTTTGACAAGTCGCAAAAAACACCTAAAGCATCTTGCGACTTCTCCCAAGCATCAAAAATATGCGATACTAACTCTACACCGGCATCAGTAGTTGACCTGCCCCGAGTAAATCCGAATTGCTTACCATGTAGCAGGTCATTGCCATTAAAATGCCTAAGCAATTGATGTAAAATAAGTTTTTCAAAAACTTTGCTGAAAGTTGGCAGTACTGATATTGGTCTAAAGTTAGTGGGGTCAGACCTACTACCCGATTTAAAAAGTGGGATTACTTTACTACATTTCATTAGATCAGGAAATACGCCACAATCAATAGATTCATTGAATATAAAAGCTAGATCTGGTGCAATCGTATCAATTAAAGGTTTAATAATTTTAACGGAAATGCCCCAGAGATCTGCAGTTTTCTTTATATTTAAAAGTTTGAAGGCTTTTTTAATATCTTTTTCATCGACATAGTTGAAATTAAGTTTATTTTCGCATTTAGGTACATTTTCTATGAGTAATGACTCAGCGATTAATTGAGAAGAGTTTAGACACTTCGTAGTAGAGATTGGAATGTCAGTAAAAAAGTTTTCAAAAGCTTGGGCTACTTCAATGTCATTTTTGATTGTGCAATCATTTATCTTTAAATTGTAATCATTAACGTAGGTACTGACCTTTCCAGTCTCACTATTTATTATTTTCCACGTTGATTTTATGACATTTTCACTATTTCTAATTTTGGAGCTTATATAATTTGATTTTGCTATTTGACAAACTTTTCTAAACATTTTTGAGTAATTTTTTACTTTTTCTTTGAACTCCTGGCTAAAATTGTATTGTTTTTCACTATATAGTTCATACAAAGTTTGTCTACTCTTATGTATACCTACTGTTGCCCACTCACTAAAGCTAAGTTTTTCTGAGACCATAATCGATTTGGATGTGAATATTGAATTGAACGCATTGATGAATTTATAAAAAAAACTACAATACGACTCATTTGGGTTGTTATGTGAGTAATTAGGGGATGGCTTAGAATCCCAATCCAAGTTTGCAAGCTTAACTTGCTGTTTCCGACCACATAAGTAGTCCTTTAGCAGCTCCAAAGCCGTCCCCCTTATGCCTATCTGTTCCAGCTTTTCGATCATCATAGGGACATGGACGGTATCGAAAGCCTTACGAAGATCGAGGTATACGGCGATACATTTTTTGCTTAGATCGACCTTCTCTACGATATATGAACTTAATGATTCTACTGCGTCTTCAGTAGACCTTCCATTTCTAAAACCAAATTGTGAATTAGAGAGAATTTCATATTTATTTAGGTAGCATATTATTCTTTTATTAATAAGTTTTTCTAAAATTTTTGAGATGGAAGGTAGGACTGAGATTGGTCTGTAGTTATTTAAATTAGAAGCGTCCCCATTTTTAAGCACTGGAGTAATAATCGAATGTTTTAATACATCCGGGAATATTCCTTTATCAAAACATATATTAGCCAAATGTGTTATTATTGGTATAACTTCATTTTTAGCCATTTTTAAAAATTTAGTGGGAATATTATCCCAGCCAGGAGCACTCTCAGATTTGAGGCTCATGAGTATATCATTTACTTCTTTAGCATCAGTTTCCAAAAGGACAAATGAGTTGAGCTGTGAGTTTTGGGTCTCACTGACATTTTTTTGGGTGTTGGAGAATACTAGTTTGTCAGCCAAATTTTTCCCTATGTTAGCAAAATATTCGTTAACGAAGTTGACGGATTCCATGTTTGTAGTTTTTATATTTAGAAGCTTACAGTTATCATTTTTATTATTTTTATTGTTTGTGTATGTTATCGATTTAATATTTTTCTATAGGCTTTTAGAATTTTTAGCAGATTTCTGCAAAAGCTCTCTTTCATATTTTATTTTACAGTTCTTAATTAAGTTATTACAATAGTTTCTATATCTTTTAAAGGTTATATATAAAATTTCATTCAAAGGATCTGACTGAGCTTTTTTCTGTAGTTTATTTCTGTTTTGTATGCACCTTAAGATGCCAGCAGTTATCCATGGCTTGATCACTCGTTTACGATTAGGAATAGTAGACAATGTGGTATTTTCTTGTAAAGATTCAATGATTTTATTTATTAACTGTTTTGCCAAATAATTAGGGTCTTCACAAAATAAAAGTTCTGCTAAATTTCTTTTAGCAAGTGAGGCTAGTGCCTTGTTGAAATCTGTTACAATTCTAGTTTTAGTTATATTTTTAGTAGTAATATCATTAGACAAAGCAAGAAAAATCATCAGATGGTCAGTAACCGACGTATTTATGACAGCTATACGTGCAGAGGACTTATTTGTCGCTAATTTAAGCATAAAATGATCGAGACAATTATGCGCTCGTGTTGGTAGCATATGACCCGCCATCAAACCATGTATAGATAACATATTCAAATAATTCGATCTGTTCTCTCGTTCGTTTGATCTTTCAGTTTCTCTACATATTAAGTTTATGTTTAAGTCGCCTGTTAAGATTATGTTTTTGTATGATTTTAATGTGTCAAGGTGTGAACTAAGAGAATTTATAAATTCGTCAGCATTTACGTTTGAGGGCGAACGATATATACCTAAGATAACATTTGTTGAGGTTTCTAGTTGTAAGCACGTACAATGTTTTATGTTTATTTCTTTTACGTTTGTTGCTGTGATTGTGTTACCTATGTAAAAAACGACTCCATCATTTTGATTGAGTTGACGAGATGTTTTATAGCAGTTATAATTTGGGAGAGATGGAGTTGGTTTAGTAGAGCTAAGTCTGCATTCGGTTAGTATGAGTAAATCAGGACTGAAATTTAGTAAACCCAAGGTAGCATTCAAGTTATCAATGTTACCATAAATACTTCGTATATTTTGTGAAATTATTGTTATGTCATTTCTTTTGATAGGTATATTTTGTGTCAGATACTGTATATCACATTGAATAGCACTGGCAATTTCAATGTTGTCTATTTCTTGTAAAGTTGAGAGCGTGCTATCCATCATGGCTCAGTAAAAGACTGCGTTTGTTTATTCGTGAAGTACATTGCATGCAGGTAGGTAGTTTATATAATATTAAGACAATAGTATTGTTATTTAGACGTGTTGAGTATTTAAGTTTATAAAATGTGGTAAAGCTCACATTAAATAGATTTAGGAAAATGTATGTCTGTGTGTGTAGTATAATAGTTATAAGTATGGTACAATAGTAATTATGTATAGAATTAAGATTAAAGCTTACGTAGTTTTTACGAAGTGTTATTTGTGTGCGCACATAAAATATTAACAAGTATGAGACAATATAGTTTACATAGAATAAAGCTGTAGGTTCTACTAGGCCTAGTCAACACTCTTGTAGTAGTTGCTGAACTTGTGCTTCGGACCTGATTGTAATGATGGGCGAACTTTCATCCGTTCTGACATAGACTTTTCCATACGCCGTCCAGCAGAACTTGTATTTCTTAGTTTTGGCCAGATCCCTAGCCAAGAAGTAAAGGCGAGAACCTCTTGCTGTTAATTGCTCTGATACATATATAGGCGTATCTTCAGAAGTGCGTAAACCGAGATGCAAGGCGCGCAGCTTTGTCTTGTGTCTAATATTAAAACCCTTACTCAGCTTTAGGATATCTGTTTTAATCATTGTTGATGAAGTTTCCACTATGATGGGTGTGTTCTGTGCTCCCTCCTTTTTCCCACGAACTCGGTAGATGTCTTTAATATCAGACTTGGCAATGCTGCCTCCAATATTCTTAGAGAGGCTTAGAACCATACCGATGAGATCTTCCTTCGTTTCGGATGCCTTTTTAGGGACATTTTTTAACTCAAAATTTGTCTTACGAATGCCCATCTGCATGTCTTCTATTTTGTCCTCAAGAATAGTGATGTATTTCTGGTCGTGCTGAATTTTGTTTTCCAAGGTTTGAATTTTTTGTTTGAATTCCTCATTTTGAGTGGTGAGAAGGGAAATTGACGATTGTATGTTGTAATTACTACTTTGTATTTCTTTTAATATTTTTCTCAAATCATTTTCCTGACTAAAAAGCATTGTTTTTATTTCGTCTTTAAAATCATTGAGTTCTGAGTTGTATTCCAAAGTCCTCTTCCTCTTGTGGAGAAGAAAAGCTTGCGTCGGGGTTTCAGTAGTTAAATCAGGTTCCGACACCGATCTATTAGCAGAATCCATTGTTGTAACTGGCGTTGAAGTCATTGTATCTATCAGCTCGACTCGTGAGTAGAGTAGGTACGAAAAGTAGCGAGCAGCGAAGTTGTCTGGTACCAGGCGAGCAGAAGGCGCAAAGGGTAGTATACTCGTGAGTAGAGCAGAAACGGCGGAACGGTCGTGTGTGTATACCGTGTATTCGCTCGCACGCGCACTGCGTGTTCCACGTCACAGAGAGTAGGCAACTATGATGGGCACGCACTCAAGCGCGGTCCGCTCGCGGGCGAACGCAGTAGAGTAGGGATAGTGTGGTATGACTCACTTGCTCGGTGCGCGCGCGAAGTGCGATGCACGGAGTCTTGATGTTGCGTTCTGCGACCTCTTCACTTCTTATGCAGTCCTATTTTATTGTGCTGATTTATTTAGTGCAAAATGATTTAAATATTAATTTTGACAAAGTATGGAACTTTCACAATATGCGTCTGAGCACGTCAGCGGTCCGGGGGGAAGAGGTATCCATGATTTATGTTCCATCCACACCCAATCTCATGCAATAAACAGAACTGCCGCAATCTAGTTACACCAACACACAGAATTGGCCGAAAACACGGACAATTGGGCTCTGAAAATGTAATTGTGAATTTCACGCGCCACTGTATCCACGGATCCATCGCATAGTCGCCCAATTTTCGATTAATTGGGTAACTAACACAGCTGGGTTATATTCGTTATCAGGTTTCTAATTATCAGCGGCAGAAAAAAGCGACTTTCGTGCATAATAGATTAAAAAAAATTATATAATACTAGACCTCGCGGTTTCACCCGCGTAATTCCCGTTCCCATGGGAATTCCAGGATAAATATAACCTATGTCACTCCCTGAAAAGTAAGGTTCCTAACGGTGAAAGAATTTCTCAAATCGGTCCAGTAGTTTCGGAGCCTAATCAATACAAACAAACAAACAATCAAATCTTTCTTCTTTATAATATTACTAGCTTCTGCCCGCGGCTTCGCACGCGTTGTTACTATGGAAACGTTTTGAGGTTATTTCTATCCCATGGGAACTGATTTATGGGATAAAAAGTATGTTTTATTCCAGGCCTAAAATTACCTGCATGCAAAATTTCAGCCCGATCCATTCAGTAGTTTTGGCGTGAAGAGGTAACAAACATCCATCCATCCATCCAAACCTTCGCATTTATAATATTAGTGTGATAGTATAGATCTATCCCTAAAATTTACAATCTCGACGGGACTTGAACCCGTAGAGATCTTGAAGTGTGGCTGAGCGCTATAAAAATGTTCATGATAACACAAGTTGCCTGAAAGAATGGCAGTTCTAACTTAAACTTACTTTTTTCTGTGGGACCCACTTTAGTACCTTTAATGTACAGTGGCGGTCAGAAGTGGTGACCTAGATTCTAAAGGCATCGCCTTGCAGACATTCGTGGTGCTTATGACCTTTTTAATTATTATTTGGGTCCTAGGTTCAAATCCACTAAGTCATTTACACATTATAATTACCCTAATTTTGTCACTAAATATATATTATCTTTTTCATTAGATAGATAGAGATAGATAACACCAACTAAAATTATCCATTAACAAAAATTGTATTAAAAAAAAAACTAACATATTATAACTTATAAGTAGGTACCTACTCTATAATATTTCGTTTCTCCATATCGTGTCGCAAAGAGTACTCTACTTTTGGGCAGAAGCATTTTTTTGGAATGTGGGGCTAACAAGTGAGGCGAATGTGGAACAAATCGTAATAATGTTGGGCTGAAATTTAGAATTTGATGAAATTAACTATTTTATACCGTTGTAACCTTCAAACGAGTACGATCTTTAAGGTATCATATAGGTCTCCAATTATGACCGCAACTTACCTACCCCGTATAGGAATCTTGAAAATACGTACCTACCGACGTCCTGGCTCCGGTCTTGGATATTGCAGATAATCTCAATGAACTTATCTGTTTGAAAAGTAAGTTATCTATTACAAGGAAGTTCCCGTATCCGGGATCAAATTCTCCAGATAAGCTAGCATTTTCAACTCCTAGCGCCTTATCCTTTGTTGCACACAAAAGAGGCTGTATTGAAAGTAGATAAATGACTCTCCTTGTAATTTTCTCACCGGGACTTTCAGTCCCTTATATTTTAAACTTTTGTATCTTTACCGGCATAAATTCCTCGACAAATCTAGCACAAAGGAATATGGTAGGTAACAAGATCTTTCGATAGAATAACAATGAATTTTCTGTTGTATGGAAGGAATCACGAATAATACTTTGTCATTCGGTTTCGCTTTGAAATGGGTTGCAGTTGTTAATGGTTAAAATGAAACTGAAACAAAACTGTGTGTGATTTCAAATCAGATCTAAATGATGTGGAAGTTTTAAACAAATCGAGCTCACATAATTTGTTACTTTTCGGTTGCTACCTAACTATGTTTAGATTTCAGATTTATTTATTGCATGCATATACATTATTAGAGTTTTAGCTTAGTTGGTAATTATCTTAAAGGTACATGTACCTACCTACCCTGTAAGGCATAGCAATTGATCTAAACATTATTTATTGGGTAGGTAAATACCTAATCTATTTATTGCAAGGAACATAGAAGTCGGAAAATACAGGCAATGTCAGCTACAAGAATCAACAGAATTGTAATAATAACTGGGTTGGTAGGTATGTCAATTTTTTATTTAGGCAGCCAAATAATTATAGTTTAGATTTATCATTTAAAAATTCGTGAACGGAGTAGCAACACTTAGAAATAAGGTATTCTTTGAGTTTATTACGAAAAACCGAATTTTGGATCTAGGTATTTTATTATAAATATTTAAATCGTGACCTTTACTAAATTGTGTAAGGGTGGGTACCTAGTCGAAGATACCATAATTTTGTCTTTATTTCGTCTGTTGTAGTGTCTGTGTGTTTATGCTGAAGTGGAAAAGGATGCTTCTCCTATTTTGGAGAAGCTCTACGCACTGCTTTATTTCCTCGTACTTGTTACAAACATTGTATCTACACCTATAAATTCAATGGAAATATTTAAAAAGGTCGTTTTGTTTGGGTTGTAAAACTGTTCACGTATTTTATTAATATTTATAAATAAATGGCTCGTAAACTTAAAAACATAAAACAAGGATGTTTTATTTGTTAGCGACAGGTTCCGATGCCATAAACTAGGTATCGCCTCATAAATTTATGAGAATTGGTACTTATAATACCTACTACCTAACTGTAACAGCAATAAACCTTGTCAGTTTGTAAGTTTGTGTAGAGATAAACCATTCTAAATATGCATGCCCCTTTTACTATAAAAACTATCGTAGTTTGACGAATACATTACGGATGTAAGGGATGAAACGTTGGTGTTCTTCCAACACCAATAAGGTTCGTAGTTAACCCGCTTACATCCGTAATGAATGCATGCCCCCTCCACATAACGTCATAGGTACCACTCGGCGTGCACTTTTAGAATGGTTTATCTCTACTATACTATGAATCTTAATTTTACAATAGAGCCATTATTGAAAGACAAAGCAAAAGCCATTACAGAAAGCAACTGCGGTAGGCACTGAAGAAAGTCTTCAATGCCCACTGGATGGATTCATTCGTACTGTGACGGATGTTGCTAGTTTCTCCCTGATGATGATGATGTCCTCCTGGCTGAATTCCAGCCACGGAGGCCTCTCAACGTAGGCTAACCATGTGCGTAGGACATATAATTATCTATTTCCTCACTCTCATAATCCGGTGGGACGGTAGACTGACACAACTGGGGAGAGGTCGGACGTAGGGCCAACGTGCTTTCCGAGCCAAGAGACGGGGATGTAATACCGCAAACTTCTTGCTGCCTAATTAACTGGTACCTATGGTGTCATTTTTAATATCTTCTGAATCGAGATATATGGGAAGGGTCCTACATTGAGTTCATTAACTTAATTTTTATTTATTGTGTAAAAGTGATAACATCGCGAGTGAGGTCGGCGGCGGAAGGTTGTATCGTTACGTTGATACCTACATCCAGCAGGAGGGGTCATCAATATTTGATGGTCTCCTGCATCTTTCTAATCAGACAGTTTATTGGCAACAACTTTCGAAGATATCTCGCTGCCAACAGAATCTTGTCTTCTATGATATCGTTATTACAGTCCAAAAGACAACCGTAGAATACTTATCTACTAAACACCCCAAGCAAAATAGTTTTGAATGGGAAAAACTAAATTGTATGAAAAGAAGATAATGGACTAACATAGGCCGATGATGATGTTGATGATACTTCCATCCCATTTCTAATATGTATGATATGCAAGCGGATTCATGACATAAAATCGACTGGAAATGGGATGGAAGTATCATTATCATCATCATCGGCCTATGTTGGTCCACTGCTGGACAAATGCATCCCCTAATGAGCGCCATAGCGCCCTGTCTTGAGCTTGCCGCATCCAGCATCTGCCTAATGGGAAGTAAAGAATTGCATAGTGTATTGCATCTGCATTGTTCTGTCCCCTTTTATGCCCAAAATGCAAAGAGGTTTGTTGAAATAACCCTAACGAATGTGCTCCAAAATGACCCAACCGCAACGTGTATGTCGAATTCTAAATTTCTGGAGCAATATCTGGCTTCAATAATACTTGCACCATTAACTCCTGCATTCGCAATAGACATCAGGCTTAGACCACATTCCTAAAACATCCTCCTATGCATTTTGAACCTTGTACCTTTTCTGTTATAGTTCGAAATGGAAGCAAGGTTTTCTCATACTCCAAATTTTACTGAGATACAAAAGGTGGTATTGTGAAGCTTGGAGAATGGAGAGTTTGGATCTTGTTGGGGTGGGGCAAGGTTGGTTTTTGGGTTATTCTTGAAGAGCAATATGTGAGGCCGATTTATTCTATTTCATACGGGTCCAAATTACCGACAGTTAGGTTAACTGTTGCTCGCAGTGCTTTCTATCTGCTATTGTGCTGGCCACTGATATATTGCCTTACAGATTAGAGCGTAGCTTGAACGTATTTTCGCTACATTTCCTCGTAGACACACTCTGACTTGATGTAGCATCGTTTCGCTAATTGAAGGTAATATTTCAGGAAATATTTTTTCGATGCAAATATTTCGTTTGCAGGAAATATTTTTATCAGCAAAATTAAATAATGTTTCACTTATTTGATAGGATATGGCTGTATGCAGCAAGTTGAAAACAGAGTTTATTATTGATCTCATTAGGTATAAATTATTAGACCTTATAACTTCTATACTTACTCAAATATGGTAAGTCTTTAGTATATTATTTTAAGTTAGCGTTAGTTAAGTTTAGTGGAGTAATACTTTTGCCATGTTGTGACCCCCTTCTAACTGAGAGGACACGTAGATTTTAAGATAATTCTTAGTTTTAGTTTGTAAAATGTTTTGTGAACCTTTCGCTGGGAGTCCTATTTAATATAGCGCTCACTAGGGGAGATCTTCCTCGGTTAT
Organism: Eupithecia subfuscata; assembly: GCA_963564075.1. Taxonomy (NCBI): domain Eukaryota; kingdom Metazoa; phylum Arthropoda; class Insecta; order Lepidoptera; family Geometridae; genus Eupithecia; species Eupithecia subfuscata. The sequence goes on from OY751105.1 coordinate 6,228,891, forward strand.
GTTATGTACAATAGAGGACTGGCATACCAATCATGTACCTATCTTTTTGACGTGACAACGTCTTATAATTCGATAGAGCCAGCTGCACGCACGAAAAAACATGACGTCATGCGGCGTTACCTCGCTTGAGGCGTTCCATTCTGAGGCGTTCCATGTAAGGCTTGAAGTGCAAGCGAGAGCGCTCGACATCCGTCTCTCTCCTACTTGAGTGAGCAATGCGTCTGCGTGGACAGCTGCTATACTATAGTACATTTACATGTTTTGATCGAGTATCAAATGCTACCATTCCATCAGTATTTTCTTAAGACGTTGTCACGTTCAACTATCGTCAGTAAACAGACTTTACAGACAACCAATTTTTTTGGCCAAATAATTTTTTTATCTATATCATAGGATGATGATGATAAATATGATGATAATAATGCTTGAGGGTTTTGCGCATTATCTTACGAATACTTTATTTGTTTCGAGTCCTTGTACATTTACGCCTTGCAGCGCCCCGATCGAGAGGAACTACGTTTCGTAGTATGAAAACGATCCAATAGTTTCTTACAAACTCGATGATAGTTTTCGAATGATTTTTTTTTTCGATAAGATGAAACATTTATTCACAAAGAAAATTATACTAGTATTTACAATTGAAACAATTGAGCTAACTGCCGACTGTTGCAAACAATCTACAGATAGCTCAATGAATGAATTTGAGTGATAAATATCATAATGGCGAAAAAAAAATTGGTTGTCTGTAAAGTCGGTTTACTGACGATAGTTGAACGTAACAACGTCTTAAGAAAATACTGATGGAATGGTAGCATTTGATACTCGATCAAAACATGTAAATGTACTATAGTATAGCAGCTGTCCACGCAGACGCATCGCTCACTCAAGTAGGAGAGAGACGGATGTCGAGCGCTCTCGCTTGCACTTCAAGCCTTACATGGAACGCCTCAGAGCGAGGTAACGCCGCATGACGTCATAGCGAGGTAACGCCGCATGACGTCATGTTTTTTCGTGCGTGCAGCCGGCTCTATCGAATTATAAGACGTTGTCACGTCAAAAAGCGTGCTTGTAAATAATGCTAGAGAGAAAAAACACCCCAACTCTCAAAAAGCTCTTCGAAACATTCTATGCAAGACACAATAGAGATTCTAGTGGTATAATTTCAGAGAAAAATGTCTAGAAGAACAAGTGTCAGGCTCGACCTTTCATTGTGATAGTAAACGGCAGAAAAACTGATTCTTATGTGTATGAATTTAAAGGCTATTTGCAGATAAAACGTTTTATATTACACCTGCCTGTGGTACGGTACCTTGGTGTTACCTTAGTGCCACTTTTTGCCGTTACACTGGAGGAAATAATAGCCATGAAGTAGATGATAATAATGCTCTTTGTGTTAAACGGTGGATTTAAATAACAACACCCTATATTCCGCATAGGGTGAGGCAGGGCAAATTGTCCACCTGGTGCTAAGTGGTGCCAACCGCCCAAATATCCAAACAACGCACTTATCACATCGTGGGCGGCGTAAAATGGGATAAGGTATGAGTCCCTTCACATATAATAGAGTGAAGGCGCCTACCTAAGCAAAAGCCGGTAGGAATTTCCAAAAATTTAAATTGTTTCTAGTAAAAGTAAGTAAGTAAAAATGCGTTTATGTTGTTTCACAATTCAAACAAAATATAAATAAGAAACAATCAATACAGTTACAACAAAAAAAGCCCATACATAGCATGTGTCGCGACGCGCACCGCATTATACAAAAATCAGAGAAATAGTGCATTTTACACCTAGGCGAGAAAGTAATCAATTCCTACCGAGTGTGTCGCCTTAAAACACACGAGGTAGGAATCGCACTTTCAGCCGAATGATAAATAGTGCTTTATACTACACCTTCCTGGAAAATAAAAAGCAGAATTAATTATTAATTGAAATTGGGTTCTTTTTTCAAAATATTGTTCGGAAATTGGAGGAGGCCTGGCCTAATGGACTTGGAGTGAAAACTTTTTGTCGTTTGACCGAACGAAAATAACCATAGCTACCGGCCGATCTCTTAGGAAATAAAAAAAAATAACACGTTAGAAATGGATTTCCATACACTTTTTCCTCCCGCTAAAACACGTGAGAAATGAAATTCCATAGAGTTTTTCCTCCCGGTTTCCTATAGGCCTGCAAAGACATACTTTCTATTCTATAAATGGAAAAGGAATAGGCAACTTTCCGAGCAGGTGTAGTATAAATAATATTGTAATAGGTTAACCTATTTAATGTTGGAAGTTTGTGAAGCTTTCGCTCAACATTTCATTACTTTTTACGGTATTCGTTCATCTTATTCATTTTACACGGAAATGCAATTATTTAAATTCAAACGCAGAGGAATTTATAATGTAGGTCAGTACTTATCAAAGGGAAGTGAAAGCGTAGCATTGTGAGGTGGCCTTTGAATTATAATAAGTTTTATCGATAAAGTCGTTTTCACCAGTTTTTATGTACCCTCATTAGATAGAACAAAGAAAATATGTGATCGTAATTTTAAAATCTGTTTTTGTATTTTTTTATCTACTATTTTGGATTGAATATAATCAGACGCAGGGTAATCAATTTCTTTCTATTTAATTTCAGCAGATTTTACTGTTTAAACTTTTGACCTTTTAGCAATCAACGTAACTTAATATTTTGAAATCAAACTGTTTAATATTCCTACTGGCTTTGTACCTTAACTTTCTAAATTCTGATCAGTTTTTGAAATACAGGGTTACGGATTACACTTGAGGGCACTGTGGGAAAATTATCATTAATTTCATTACATGTTTTCTGCAAATAAATATCTTTATCTTTATCTTTATCTTTATCTTTATCTTTATCTTTATCTTTATCTTTATCTTTATCTTTATCTTTATCTTTATCTTTATCTTTATCTTTATCTTTATCTTTATCTTTATCTTTATCTTTATCTTTATCTTTATCTTTATCTTTATCTTTATCTTTATCTTTATCTTTATCTTTATCTTTATCTTTATCTTTATCTTTATCTTTATCTTTATCTTTATCTTTATCTTTATCTTTATCTTTATCTTTATCTTTATCTTTATCTTTATCTTTATCTTTATCTTTATCTTTATCTTTATCTTTATCTTTATCTTTATCTTTATCTTTATCTTTATCTTTATCTTTATCTTTATCTTTATCTTTATCTTTATCTTTATCTTTATCTTTATCTTTATCTTTATCTTTATCTTTATCTTTATCTTTATCTTTATCTTTATCTTTATCTTTATCTTTATCTTTATCTTTATCTTTATCTTTATCTTTATCTTTATCTTTATCTTTATCTACTTGTGAATATGTAAAACAGATGCCTGGTAATGCCGTCCATCTAGCCGAATTTTCGACCACGCACGGCAGACAATCTAAACGCAGACTAGCCATGTGAGTGGGACATATTAGTGCACAAGTGTGCAAGTGCAAACGAAAATGCGCTCTCTATTCCTCACATAATCCGATGCTTGGCAGTGAACGTGCTAAATTGTACTAAGCCATATTAAACACCTTATCGTAAACCAATCTTGATACTTGCCAAAGTTGCAGGAGGCACGAAATAATAAAAGTTAAACAACATTCTGGTACCTACCTACACACAAGATGCTTTTTCATAGTAATAAATCTAGCGGAGTCGAACTACGTGCCGTGTACGGTACAAAGGCAACCTCACCTTCCAATTTGTAACAACAAAGCTACCTCTACCAATATATCGCTGAAAGTTAAATTCAATTTATGTAACTTTAGTGTGCGGGTAATGTGAGGGCCTGGGTCAAAAAATCTTTGAAAATATGCTTAACTTTCAGTGAACATTCTAAAATAATTGTGAACGTTGAAGGCAGATATTGTGAAAGTCAATTATGTATGAGAGTTATGTAGGGGAGACCGAGGAGAGTTGTGACAGAGGAGAGTTGTGACAAGGACGATTTCTTGTAACTTATGACCGTTAGTAAGCTGGCAATGCTGCACAATTGTTTCTTTAGAGACGCGCTACTTGAAGCAGTACGTGCCTCAGGCACACGGCAAGCGGTTGCTGAAGTACGACGTCTGCATGGATAAAAAACTGAAAAGTAAGTTTTTTATCAAAATTTTGATTGTAACTATATCATGACATATTATATTTACGTAATTATTTTATTTTTTTGTAAATTGTGTGGCTTTCGAAGTTTCAAAGTGTGGCATTGTCTTGCTGTGTTTGCATCTTGTTTTGAAATTACGAATTATTATTCTGACCAGATCGCAATTTTTGGCACCTAGGAGAGTTGTGACACGCTGTCACAACTCTCCTATTTAAGTTTGTTTGTAATTTGCACGCATTTTGCTGTGATTTCTAGTGTTTTTTTTTTGTTTATTATGTTTTTTCGTTTAACTTAGTCCATTCTTTAACCTAAGTTTGACATAAGAGTACCATTCAGCAATAAAATTCTGTCTTAAGCCTACTAAAGATGTAATAGCTGCTATAGAAGCCAGTAGAAAGTTAAAAAATGTGAAAAACCGTGTTTTAAACGAAGAAAATAAGAAACCTCAAAAAGCAAGAAGAAGACTAACAAGAAAAGTACAGGTGATGTCGAAGAAGATGCTGATAGTGATTGTTTTTGCCTGTGTTGCCTTGAATCCTATGCGTGTAGCAGATCCAATGCGAAGTGAGTTCAGTGCCTGGAATCTAAAGGCTAGTCTCGCGAAGATTGCACTGGGGGCGAGCTGCAATACGTCTGTCATAATTGTTTATCAGATAACATTAAAAATTTTGACTGATTTTATAACGACTAATCTCGTAATAAAGCCATAATTACTTATAAAAGATTTATTGCTCATTAAGTTAATGTTTGTAGTTCCAACAATTATGACAAAATGATAAATAAAGTATTTTTATGCAAAAAAGGTGTTTTTCGTTTATAATTAATATAAAAGTAATTTTATTTATCAAATATAGTCTAGATATACAGCTGTCACAACTTACCCTGGTACCTGTCACAACTTACCTCGGTGTTAGGAGAGTTGTGACAAAGGGAGTAGTTTTAATTTTCGTGGATTTTCTCAGAAACGTTATAACTTTCATTAACTCTCATGACTGTTTTTAATGTAGAAAGGATTGGGGTTTATTTAGGCATAGATTTCATAATTGTGGTACGTTTCTTTATTGAGATATGCTCTTCTAAGTAAAAATTGTCACAACCCTCCTCGGTCTCCCCTATAGGACCGTTTCGGGAACATTCTACGAAGTGGTTGGAACTGAACCTGCCATAGCAAATTCGCATATAGGGAGGCCATTTGCTAATTATTGGACTTTACTTTCCCTAAAATTTTATAGTTTTGCTGATATGTCAATTTTTTATACTTTATTGAGATTTTTCCAAAATTTGATCTTCAAGCATTCCTAACTTTTTTTTTTTCAATAATTTAGTATTTTTATATTTTTTGTTGAAAGTCACAAACATTTGTGAATAAAATACGTCGGAACTTCCCTCCTAATAAATGAGATACTAAAAAAAAAATTACAATAAAATCCGAAAATAATAAAAAAACGACGGTGTTCCAACTTCGATTGAAAAAGAATCTGTCGATGGTCTTTTTCAACCGACTACATCTGATGGTAAAGGTAGTGTGTTGTCGATCTACCTGACCAGCGTCACGTGTCGTAATGTGTCATTCGCAGCGGGCATGAAACGTCAATTGTTGCGGTCCGCTGATAGACAAAATCGGTTTAAGTGCTCACAAAAGCGGTCTGTATATCAGATATCGCGTCTACAGAGTTGTTAACGAAACGTCATAGATGACGTCATAACCGGCGCCATCTTTGCACGCGCAACGCTCACGCTACCGAGCATGGTCGCTGTGAACGATCTGTCAAATTGTCATAATGATTATACAAATTGACATATCAAAATCATCATAAACTTGAGGTTATGTTTACGTGAGCAATGTGAGCGCGTGTATAGCCGTTCCGTTGAACATATCCCGATATTATCTGTCGTTATCGCGCTCAAAGAAATCAGAATGACTTTGAGCGCTGTTAGCGCTGAAATCGATTATTTTTATATACGGAACGCAGCAAATGAAACGTCAAAATCGCCTGGATTTTGACGTTGCACGTTGCGACCGCTTTCTTTGCCCGTAGGTACTGACTGCACAAATCCTCGCTGGTGTTATCCCGGCTTATCATACGATTATAAGAATCAATCAAAGTTCCCAGTCACGGTACATGTACATAATGTGTTGTTTTTCATTGCAACGTTTAGAGTTATCACTATAAGTCTAAATGAAAAACAAGACAGAGATGATTAATGTCATTTAATTTATTATATTGTAATTGCGAGCTGCGTGCGCAAGCGGTCGTGTTTAAATGGAATTCCCCATTTTTCAGCTGCGGTGCCTTGATTGATGCCCTGGTTTTATTAACGTTACGCTCTTTGTCGATTTTAACTTTGATTGCAATCTTTATATTGTGAATACCCTTGGTGAATACTTAAGGGAAGACTTTAGGCGAAGGCTTTTCGAATAAGAGTAGGTACAGATCAGCAAGGTCCGCTATTCTGGATCGAATTCCACAGAAACGCAGTTTATTTTGCAATCGCAAAAATCGTTTCACGAACTAGGGCTAACCACCCTTCAGAACGTAGAGAGCGCGGAGACCTTATAGAGACTTTCAAAATCCTCACCAACAGATATAGTATACCAAATTTATCAAAGGCACTGTATACTATGAACAAAAACACAAACCTGAGAGGAAGATGAAGCTGCAACGCGGGCCAAGTACCAGCAAACCCAGAGAGCACATCCTGCCGAATCGCATAGTGAAAACTTGGAACCGGTTACCAGAATCAGTGATCAGTGCCCCCTCAGTGAACTCTTTCAAAAATAGACTGGACAAATATTTAAAGTGCATTGACAAAGACCCAGATATGCACGTACCAGCTTAACAGCTGCCTGTGAATCACAAATAAATATAAAATAAATTTTAACTAAGTTTAGGTTAGTAAAACTAGATTAAAAAGTCGAATATTATTTGTGGTTGACTCAGCCAATTATTAACCAAAATACTTTACTGTGCTCAGCTTTCAGCTAAGGAGCGTAGAGCTTGTTACTGTGATATCCCGCTCGTTTCCACGAGAAATGGGTCTTAGTTGTCTCAAAGAAAAGGGACACCCGAGTTGGTATCTCCCATTTGAAACTCGTAGAATACATTGATTTACACCCCGTTAGGTAAGTAGTTACATCGCCAACTTAGATTGCAGGTCAGCGCGAAACTTTTGTAATGGAACAAAGTTCAAAACGCTCCTAATTTAGCCAATTTGCCTTAGTTTGGAAACCACTGCAGGCCGCAAATTTTCTTGGATGACCAGGAAGGCGAATTGTTTTGGCTTGAAGATAGATTTATTTACTCTGGTAAATTTATTGTTGCCAAACTTGATAACCAATTACAAAAAAAGAGGCGATTATCAACTCGATTTGTTTTTGTTAAATGCTCCTTCTGCGCATCGTAGACACCGACAACGATACTTATATAATGCCTGAATAATTTTGAGAGTAAAGTTGGTTTCAGTCAGCCAGATTGTTTTTATTTTGTATATTGGGTATATTGTTTTTATATCATAATGTGGGCGGGGGGGGGGGGGGGGGGGGGTTATAGTTAAAAAGTTAGGGGTTTGATCATGGTATTACCCGCCCCCCCCCCTTCCTTTAAAACTATAACAGGACAAATTTGTGTCACTTCTACAGTCCATATCCACTATGGATTTAAATGGAACACCTCAAACTAAAAACATGAATAGAAGTCGACAAACTGCGTGAGACGCCAAAAGCCACGAATTCACGCGCAAGAATGAAAGAGTGGAATCGTAAAAGGCTTTTGGATTGAGACTGCTGAATCATCGCGGCGTGGAGTGTGCGCTTCACTACTGATGACGTGCAATAACGAGCTAGGGCGGCGCGCCCGCCCTCACTGTCGATGAAAAACTAGAGGTAAATAACGCGTCCGCCCTCACTGTCGATGAAAAAATAGAGGTAAATAACGCGTCCGCCCTCACTGTCGATGAAAAACTAGAGGTAAATAACGCGTCCGCCCTCACTGTCGATGAAAAACTAGAGGTAAATAACGTGTTATTTTAACGCATTCACTGCCCAGCCTCGGCGGTGCGACCCACGGGGGCGCGCCGCCGCCACACGAGGGTCGAGAGGCTCGTCTGCGTCTTGGGCCATAAACGGGTTAGTTTAGTTTAGTGTATCGCATTCACTGCCCATCCTCGGCGGTGCGACCCACAGGGGCGCGCCGCCGCCACACGAGGGTCGAGAGGCTCGTCTGCGTCCATGGTTAAGCGTAATTTTAGGTTTTTTTCTGTTTCGACAATCTTAAAACTTGTGGCTTTGTGGTTTGTTTCATTTCTGTTGTTGTAAAAAATTTACAATGCCAATGGTAGGTACGCTATCATGTTCCGATTTAATTCAGGAATTCGTAGTGACGTTACTTAACTATTTGTCGATCAAAAACCACCGAAAATAAATTATTTTGTGGATTTAGAAGTAAGCCAGCGTATTGTAATCTTCAATTCGTTTTGATTTTACCTTACTTTATAAAAAAAATCAACTTTAAACCGCTCCATTCACTTTTAGGCCAACAAGTTCACGTCGTCTTTAGAACTCGACGCTATCTAGCCAAAAAGGGTTTTCAAAGCAAAAAAACCTCGATAGGCCCTTTACATCCTTACCGAGAACTAGTGCCTAATCTTGCGAGGGATCTCAAAAGCGGCTATGAAAGCGGCCCGTGTCTTGCCTGATGAAAACCTGGCTCAAGTGACGCCCTGCCCTTTAATATTCACCCCTTTCTTTGTCTCCAACGATTGACGAAAATCGTCGTGTGAGCTGCTTGAGGCGTGGCATTGCAATTTGTTTACATGGGGAGATGTAGGTATGTCGTTTAGAAAAGAGGTGTAGACAGACCTGCATGCTTAATTATGTTACGGATGTAGTACCTATAAAATGCCAACATAGGTAAGGTATCAAAGGTAAGGTATCATAGGTAAGGTATCATAGGTAAGGTATCATAGCCTATTGTTGAGTGTACACTCGGGACGCTGGACTGGAAAGTATACCGTATTATTATCTCTAAGTATTTAATAAACCTGCCTTCAAATGTAGGTAGAGTATATCACATCACACTAATATTATAAATGCGAAAGTTTGGATGGATGGATAGATGGATGGATGGATGTTTGTTACCTCTTCACGCCAAAACTACTGAACGGATCGGGCTGAAATTTTGCATACAGGTATTTATAATCCTGGAATCACATATACTTTTTATCCCATAAATCAGTTCCCATGGGATAGAAATAACCTCAAAACATTTCCATAGAAACAACGCGTGCGAAGCCGCGGGCAGAAGCTAGTACGTCATACGTCCTCTGGTGATCGTCGTGATGAGGTACCAAGAGAGAAAACTTGTGACTTTCATACGACAAGAATTCTATTAGGGTAAAGTCCCGATACACGCTGCAGTTCGGCGTACTTACGTACTTCCCGTAAAAAAAACCGCTGAAAACGCCATCACGTTGCCGTAGGTACTGGAACCCGGTTTTACAAAACATGCAATTTCGTATTGGAGAATTTAAAAAGGCCCCCTGGTTGGTTGAATATGTGTGTGTTGACCTTACCTTACCTTAACAGCCTATGTTGGTCCACGTCTGGACGTAGGCCTCCCCCTGTTAATTATTGGCTTTTATCTCTTTGGGGGCTAGTGCCCATAATCCCCGCGCTGGGCACGCGGGTTGGGCATCGCAGTTCGGTGGTAGAATTGTTCTGCAGGAGGCGTTGCTGCCCGCCCCCGGTGGATATCCCTTAGTCGCCTCTTACGACACCCGCGGGAAGAGTTGGGATGAGGTGGGCACCACACTGATGTGTTGACGATGGGGCTTAATTCCACAGATGCCTATGCCACGTTCTTCAAATTTACCTCGAACCGTGAGAAGATAGCTTCACAAATTAAATAACCCAAAAGGGCGCCCCTTTTCTCATAGGTTCCAAATCTTCCATCCAATTTCGGCTTATTAGACCAGTAAACCACACCAGACTGGTGATATACACCGGCTTGTCATATCTACACTGCACCGGTTAGTCGTGCAAGTTATTACTGAAGTGTGTCTAGTGGTGAAGGAGTCAGCGTTGGAAATTGTACATTACTCAAAGATAAAGAGATTTTATTGCACGTTATCACAATAGTTTAAATGTTATTTTATCTTATTTTTTTCAATGTACCAAAATAAGTTTTAGTGAATCTCTTTTTAACCCCCGACGCAAAAAGAGAGGGGTGTTATAAGTTTAACGTGTCTGTCTGTGTATCTGTCTGTGGTATCGTAGCTCCCCAACGGATTAACCGATTTTCGTTTAGTTTTTTTTTGTGTCATAGATAATCCCGTGTTTTCTTAGCCATGTTTCATAAAAATATTCAACGGGGAGTTTTTTAAATTTTAAATTTTGTTCTTGTTTCTTATTTTTTTCAATGTACATAAGTTTTACTGAATCTTTTTCTTTATATGGTGGAAACAGTGAGCGCTGGGCGCTTGGGTTGATTCCGGACCTATAGGTTAGGTTAGGTGGAAGTACTCTTGTTTCCGCATTTAGACTCGTGTTTGGTCCATTATGCGTCTCATTTGCTAGCATAGCCATCCTAACTGCGTCCAGAATCTTCCTGGGATCTTCACAGGCTTCGCGGAGTGACCTCGGCAAGTTGAGGATTTCTGTTCGTTGTGTTGTTACCCCTTCGCATTCCAGGACTACGTGGGCAGCTGATTCGTCGTCGCTGAGGCATCCTCTGCAAAGAGGGCTATCCGTCGCTCCGATGGTAAATAGGTGTTTGTTTAGTGGGCAGTGTCCTGTTAGTGTTCCTACCAGGATACGCAGGTCCATTCTGTTTAGGTTTAGCAGGCGTTTTGTCAGCCTCGGTGATGTTGATGGAAGCGTCGCTCTGGCTTGTCTGCATTCTAGAAGGCGTGTCCATCGTTCGTTATGCATCTCTCTAGTTCTGAGCCTTATCCATGTCTGGAGTAGCGAGAATGGTAACGGTAGGAAAGGTGTTGGACCTTCTGTTGGTCCGGACCTATATCTTCTGATTTATAAAATTCTACGGAGTCCCATCATCATCATCACTATATTAGCCTCCACACATCCACTGCTAGACATAGACCTCCCCCTTACGATACCACTTCTATTCATCGACTCCCTGTGGCTGCTACAATGTCGCCGGTCCATCAAATGGTCTCCCAACACTCCGTTTCGCGTAGCATAGCAAGCCTAGAATATATAGGAGTACTTATCTTAAAATACAATAATGCCACAGACAAACACACGATACCCACATCAGACTTTACAGATAATAATACCCCTCTTATTGGGCCGAGGGCTTAAAAAGAAAATCACCGTCGCCTCTCGTTCTATCAGAGATGGGAGAGTATTTCAACTTTAATCGAGTCGTGGACCGCATTATGCTTGCATCAAGATTGCCCCGGGCTGCTGGGCGCCTTGATGGGATTACCCGGTGCTCTTTGCTAAATCAAGTGCTATTGAGACGGCTGGCTAAGCTATACGTAGTTAGAACCTCTCTTTGGTTTATAGGTGTCTGTGTAGACTGAGCATAAGTTGTGTGGAATTGACGACTGTACCAAATAATATTACTGATTTTGTAAGAGGTAAGTAAGGAAATAATATACATAACTAGTTTCTACCCTGCGGCTTCGCACGCGTTGTTTCTATGGAAACGTTTTAAAGTTATTTCCATCCATGGAAACTGATTTATGGGATTCTAATTCTAATTCTAATTCTGAATGGGGGAACTGGGATCTGCACTGACATCTCGCTTTGGAGTGTATTGTGCATTGTCCCCCTGCCTAACCAGGCCCTATGGGATATTTATGGGAGTATAGCCTATGTTTGATTCCAGGATTAGACATACCTATATGCAAAATTTCAGCCTGATTCGTTCAGTAGTTTTGGCGTGAAGAGGTAACAAACATCCATCCATCCATCCATCTATCCATCCAAACTTTTAAATTTATATACTCTACCTACATTTGAAGGCAGGTTTATTAAATACTTAGAGATAATAATACGGTATACTTTCCAGTCCAGCGTCATAATGATGATGATGACCAGCATAGTGGTTTCTTGAGATACCATGAATGGACTATTGAATACCATTAGCGACACAATTAGTACTTTAAGAAATTGAAATGGTTCTCAATGAATGGGCTAATGTTAAATGAGGGCAAAACTAGTCTTATGTGTTTGCTAGAGGAAAAATAAATATCCCTTTGAAAAACGGTGAATCAATAGGTAGCGCTAAATGAACAAAACTTACGAACTAGATCCTACTAGAACTAGACAAACTTGTACAAAAATGGCTAAAGGCATATAATGCTCTAAAGCATTGAGTCCTATGACATCCAAATTAAATCTCAAATACATTTATTACTCATATAATACACTCTATAATTTGTTATGGTATTATACTGTGGGCAACTCTACCTATTGTGAAAGAGACTTATAGGTGCAGTTTGGGTACTGGTTGGCGCCAAATTTTAAGATTTGTAGAGAACATTTAAAAAATCTGAAAATACTAACCTCTGCCTCCTTATACATCTATGATATTTCAATGTTTGTAATGCAAAATATGTCTCAATTTAAGGTAAGAGGAAGCCAAACGAATACAGTAATAGGCATCAAATTTATTTAGAACCAACTGCTCATAAACTCAGATACATCTCTAAAAAGCAACCGGAAGTTATGGGCCCTAAACTTTTTAACAAACTTCCATTGTGTATTCGACTCATAACTTGTGAACAATCATTCTTAGGTTTTCGAAATCGGAGATCGGTTTCGAAACCCTCGAAAGGTCTCGCTTTTTCTGTCCTTTTTTCCCCTCTTTAATATCTCAGCAACTACTGGGGTATGAAATGAAAGATTATCATCTTGTACATTTCAAAACAGTTTTAAAAATTTCTGTAAATAACATACTTTTTTAAATATCCGGGTGAAATCGCGAGGCGATCGTCTAGTAGTATATAAATTACTTACAGACAAAATTTAAAAAAAGCACTGGCTCGTTATTTTAGTTTATTATCAGCATCTGCCAATACCTTCTAGTACTTAGGCGCCATAGCGCTGTCTTTGCTTGCCGCTTCCAGCATCTGCCTGCAGTCTTTCGTTCTTTCGGTAAGATGAGGCGTGATTAAATCCTACATATGAAAAAAAGTAGGTATTTATTTAGCAATCTTATTACAGTTTGAAGGTCTTGAAAATTTCACTAAGGCTAAGCTCTATAGCTAACAAAGCTCCATGTACGAACTTACAATAAAAATTACAAACAAACAACAAATACAAACTAGATCTTTTCAAAACTTGCAAGTTTAGCATTTTGTTACTTACGCCATCTCGTAGTGTCCTTGTAAAGCTCGTAATAGAATGGCAGACTACCAAGTTTTCAGAGGTTTCAGGAATGTTACGCCATCTGTTGTGGGGCTTCTGCAGCTTTAGACAAACGCCGCCTGCCTGAACATTGACTGAAGTTAGTTTGAGCTTTTCCTGTAAGATGGCCTTATTTTGTATAGAGTTTAGATATCAAAATAATACCTAGAGATGTTATTCAAGTATCTTATAGATCCCCTTTTACTTGGATTAATAGTTTTACAGTATATATTTTTACATGTTACGTTTGATAGTACCTAGTCAATTTACCTATCAGGGGCCACGGTAACTGCCAAAAGCTCTTTACACAAAAAACAACTGGGTACCCACTAAGTATTGGATTAAGTCTATAATCATCAAAACAAAATCCTCATGTCAGTACCTTTCTAGTTGCTTGAATTTCGTTGTGGTAGTATTATAGGTAGTATATATGTCTGTGGTTGTGGTTATTTTATATTTCGTAGGTAGGTAAGTATTTCTTGCTCCATTAAAACTAATTAATATCTCTGAGCACGGCTTCCCAAGGGTTCTCAACGCGTCCTTTCCACTCGGGAATGGAAAAACGGAGCCCTAAAACATAATTTTTCTTTTGTTATTTCTTGAGTATCGGTCTTGGAATAACGTCTCTTTGTTCTGTGGAGTGTGTTTGAGGGTGCCCGTTTTATTTACGCACAGAAGGTTCACTTGGGTTCTGAAGTAACGTTCAGGTTTACTTTACAGAACAGTAAAATGTAGGTACAAATACAATGTAGGTAGGTTATTCCATTTCGTTGACCGTAGCTTGCTCTACGAAGTAGCCAGCCTTAGCGAAACAATTGAGGTTGTGGGCATAAAATTCACAAACACAATCTTAGTCCTGTTGGTTTAGTGCCAGTGGACACAATAAGATTACGATACAAGTTTTCGAGAACCATTGAACCGTGAGTGTCCACATCTCAGCTCCGTAGGTCATGATAGGTAGGAAGCACTGATTGAAAACTTTTGTTTTTGAAAACTCCAACCGCAATGCTTGAGCATTGCGGTATGGATGACGAGAAGACTCGACGTAACTTTCCATACGCTGCCCAGCCTAGCTGGAGCCTCCACTTGGCTTCCTTCTTATTATTTATTCTTAGGATTAGTCTTAGTTCATACAAGAAGGAGACATCACGATCACGGCTCGTTAGTAACGTTGAATATACTCGTCCCTCTGACTTCTTAATTGCAAAAAACACAAAATATAGGTACTGATAGGAAAACGTAAAATTATTGGAAGAATTAATGGCAAAAAGAGTTCCTGTTCCAGCAAATCTCGGGACCAATAAATGGGCTAAATTGTTCGATAGTTTAGGCGGTAACTTGCCACTTAGTACCTACTCTAGGATTGAATATTATTTCAGTTTCCGTTCTATACCATCAACAACCCACCAAAAAATAGACATTTCCAACATCCGAAGGCTTACCTTACGTCACAAAAGTCCATCTTCATTAACCCGAATGATAAATGCGCATCCAGAAGTAACTCACGGACGCAAATTGAAGTCAAATAGTGAGCCGACAGTTTGCACCGCAGCTCATCATGTTATTAACTGATGAATTACAGTTGCCCTTGCATTCAAAATGTTGGGTGTATTTAATTGCTACAAACCATTATTTTTATTTTTAGATTGGTTGGATCATCCTACAAGGCGCCACTATACCGATGAACTGCCAGACATCAGTCAAGACGAGAACTTAAAAATGGAAAAGCCCGGTGAGGACGGAATTACTTCAGAGGTTTTGAAAGCTGGACGAGCCCCTGTAATAAAGGAGCTACAGAACCTCTTTACCGTCCTTCACAGTGGAAGAACTCCAAAGGCGTGGAGCGGGAGTTTGGTGGTGCTCTTTTTTATGAAGGGAGATTTTTTTTTTTTTTTTTTTTTTTATTTATTCATTACAATAACAATAACAATTTATCTTATTTGTACCATATAAACCTTGTGAGGTTTGTCTTGGTACTCACATTCGTTTTCATTTTATATGTAATCTAAGTGTAAGTAATAAAACAACTAGCTAATTATAGGCCTACTACTGTAATTATTATAGGCCTACTGTACCTGCTGCATCGGTTATCGATAAAACCCTCCTAAAAACTATAGACCCATCTCACTCCTGAGCCACGTCTATAAGCTATTCTCTCAAGTGGTCACGAGTTCTAGTCTCAGGAATAGGCCAGGATCCGCGGAGGTTATGGCACCATAGACCACATACACACAGTGAGGCAGATTATACAGAAGTCCGAAGAATGTAATCAGCCCCTTATTCTCCAAATTAAACCAATCAAACTCCATGTTCATGTGCGAGTTGTGGATCAAGTCTTTTTAAACGAGTCTGGTCTCTCCAGCAGTCTGACACTATGATTACAAGTACATCATTTATCTAGCAGTGCGAATGATTCGGTTCGGTTTTATTCATTTTGAAATTGTCGAGACAGAGCGACTGATACGCTAGGCTTGTACAGGATGTTTTATAAATCAAATTAAACCACATCGGCGATGACTACGCTGACTCGACGTCTTGTTGAGGAATCTTAAGGTTTCTACAGTCTCTGACTAGCATCAAGGCTGAACGGAGTTTTTTTTAATTTGAGTTATTCTATAAGGTCGCAATGATCAGTGAGCAAGCTATTCTGCCTCGACTAGAGATCAAACTGGGATCAAACCGATCTACGGGCGGATGCCAATTAGCGTGTTGACTGAGCCTCGTTACGTACGCTCGAGTGGGACAACTCTAACAATGTGCAATGTACTTGCATTGTGGGTTCACTGAACTTTGTTGAAGTTCGGCTTATCTGCATAACTAAGGAGTTTGAATATCATTGTGATTGTTGTGAACCACCACCGGCTTTTGCATACTAGATAATGATCTAAAGATATTTTCAGCGCAGCGCTTTGCAAACGGTTGGATATAAAGTGTTTCAACCATAACCCTGTTCAACGGGACTTTTGTCATGTATATTGTTTCAGTGTCATCGGTCGCAGGCCTGTTACAGAGTGACGGTCTTTTCTTCATATTCTCTCACAAATTTCTCTAAAGTCGCGTACAAAATCTTTAAAAATGTTCTGCTCGCCTTTTTTACTGTCTTTTCTCTCTCAAATTTCCCAAGAGTCCCTAAAAAGTCTTTCAAATTTTCGAGGCTCGCTCCGATCTCTATTTTTTTATTCATTTATGTAACTAACTTATTTAGTGGCCCCGACAAATATTTCGATGGCCAAAAGGATTCCGTCCAAAAAAGTTTGGGAATCGCTGCTCTAGTCAATTTAATACGCGCGGATTTTCAAACAGCCTAAATAGAAAAAACTACTTTGAATTTATCGTATTTCCTCGCAATCAAAAGCAGGTAGCGACAAGCAAAAATTGATAGGTAATCCCTTGGGGTTGCATTTGTTTGTTTGGTAAGTAGGTAAGTGCGGAACGTAGTCATAGGGACTTTGAGTAAGTGCAAATATTTTATTTGTCAAATGTAGGTAATTTGACATTTTGACCAAAATTTAAAAAATTTTACAAACATTTTGACACTAAAACATTTCTGGAAAAAGCCACATTGACCTTCAGTTTTTGTGAAAAGAACGCCATTTGAATTTCAGACATTATGAGATTCAGTCGTATTGATTAGCCTGATATTTTGAGATTAAGTTGTAATGAACCGGAGGGCCATATACTTACACCATATACTTACACGGGTTTGTGAGTTGTATTTGTGTTCCTTGCGCAGGAGTTTTCAAACAGTTCCGGTAAAAATACCGAAACATTCGGTGAACACCTTAATAAAACGTGGATTTACGATAGAAGAAAATCTAACAATAGTCGCCTAAATTTGATGAAACCTACCATCAAATAGGGCGACTCTATTAGTTTTTACAGGACGAATTTGTGTAAGACTGCAGGCAGCTATGGCGCTCATTAGGGGAGGCCTAGTCCAGCAGTGGACTAATATAGGCTGATGATGATGATGAATTTGTGTAATGTATCAGCGTTCATGTACAGTCAGCTGCACAGACATGTATACACTTCCAAGGTTTACCTTCTATTTTACTCGGAACTTTTCAAATAAAAGGACATGCAAACGTTTTTCGTACAAAGTAGTCATCGTACATCGCCAGAATGCGGTACATAAATTATCACAATTACTATACACTTACTATTTAGTCAAATTGAAAACTTGGGAGTGTATACATATTTTTGCAGCCGACTGTACCTACCTCGGTACTCTTTCTAAGTATCTGAGTTTATTTATTCGAACATATCCTTTTCAATTTTGATGTACACATAAAACCTTAGCACTATAGTGGAAAATCGTGTATGGTGCGTAGAAATAAAAATTCCTTACAACTACTACTCCTATCAACTATTCCTAACCTTCACATCAGTGCAACATGTTAGCGATGCTGTAAATTCATTATCAGTTTTTAAGGGTTTCTATCTACCGCTCGACTATTTTTATGTATTCAGGCCAAAATGCGGGTACCCCAGCTTTGGGAATCGCTTAGACGTTGCTGATAATCTGGCATTGTATTTGCGGGTAGAACGAGGATTCATTCCTCAGCTGTAACTGATCGAGAAACTGTCTCGCATCATGTAATGATTCTATAAGCATAGTTGTTATTTAAAAACTAGTTCTTTCACACGAATATAAAGTTATTAGTTGATCTAATTGTATTATTTGGAAATCCCTGAAAGTATCCAAGTGTTCATCTGAATGAAGTAAGTATTCAACAAACAGACATAGTGAAGGTTAGGAAGTATTCCCATTTAGGCATCGATTTTTAGGGCACCACATTTACGGCACCTATTTTATACCCAGTTAGGGCACCCACAAAAAAATAGTGTCTAGTGATGGGTTTTTGATATAAATAACTGTAACTTTTGCAATTAGATCTTGTTATAAGACAACTATACATAGTTTTAGAACTACGTATTAGGTAGAAGTACTTAAGATCCGTCGTTACTTTTCAAAGGTTCTGTATAGGTTAGTAGGTGGTCAATAAAATGACAGGGGATTTTTTTTTTTAATTATTGAAAAGTTACTCTAAAAACTTTATTCGTAAATCAGTAGTCTCGCTGCTGATCTAAGAAGTCTAAGTTTATGCACACTCAGACTCAGTTGCATACAGCTATGAGGTTAACATTTCCACAACTACCCTCAAGTTTCGGCTGAGTGTAAGACAAAGGCTCTTCGGGATTCAGAATAGACCCTCTTTCACCATCGCGGCACTCTTCTTGAGATAAGCACATGGCTGGAAGCCGTGGTCGGAAACAGTTGCAAAATTAACATTCTTACATTCCTTCCATAAAAATATTTAATAGTCTACCGGAGGATCTAAAGAACCTATCAGAAAAAAATGGCTTCTTAGTAAATGCTATTATTCTATGAATCAATTTTTTAATTACAGGGACTTAGAACACTTCGAATATATTCATTGATTTATATATTTTTTATGAATAAAATGTTATTCATGTAATTAATTAATATTTAAATCGTATTTGTGATTTAGAAATAGAAATTGTAATATTGTATAAATGAAAAATTAATATTTTCATGCCTATGTTAGGTAGAATATAACTGGCCATTTAAAGTTTTAAGACCTACATTGTAACATATATTCTGGCAAATAAACATCTTTAATCTTCCAACTCAGCCCGTGGATGAAGTAAGAGCCGAAAGGAAACCTACAAGAGGAAGAATAGTAGCTTCCTTCTGTGGGTGTTATAAGTTTGACGTGTCTGTCTGTGTATCTGTGTATCTGTCTGTGGTATCGTAGCACCCAAACGGATGAACGGATTTTCGTTTAGTTTTTTTTGTGTCATAGATAATTTTATCCCGAGTGTTCTTAGCCATGTTTCATGAAAATCTGTTCAGCCAATAAACGTTAGTGGGTTTTTTAAAATTTTAATTGTGTCTTGCTCACCTCCTCTACGGTACCAACCGCCTGCTAAGCGTGGTGATTTTGGCAAAACCCTCCTTGTTTGAGGGAGGCATGTTTAAAAATGGACGTATCTTATTTAATTATTACATACTAGCTTCTGCCCGCGGCTTCGCAAGCGTTGTTTCTATGGAAACGCTTAAAGGTGATTTCTATCCCATGGGAACTGATTTATGGGATAAAAAGTAGCCTATGTTTTATTCCAGGCCTAGAATTATCTGTATACAAAATTTTAGCCCGATCCATTCAGTAGTTTTGGCGTAGTAAGAGGTAACAAACATCCATCCATCTATACATCCATCCAAACTTTCGCATTTATAATATAAGTGTGATACTATTTTGTACAAAATTGTAAAATGCGAGGGAAGCTTTATCTTTACACACGATCTAAAGACGCGATCGCACTTCTACTTACGTGCAGAGAATATAAGAATAAATATGCACGGGTGCACGGCGCGCGCACATGGCGCAGGCATGATTAATGATTTTGACTGACGACGCCGATGGTGATTTATTTATGGTGTTTGATTTGTTTGGTTATTGACGTAAAAAAAATCTTCTGTTTTGAGGTTTAATTTCACCCTTAGTGAGAAAAAAATATAAAAAGTCTTGGAGTTATTTTGCAATTGTCGCGCTCGCACAATATATTCATGAAATTACCCTAGACACACACACAGTTGCACATGTATGTGCCAAAACGCGACACAAGACGCGCTTCAAAATCGCGACTGTGTGGTGGAGGCTTAATTTCTTATGGAAACATTTTTAAAAACGTCTCAATAAGACATACCAGAACATAACATAACATAACCAGAGACTAGTGGGAGACTCCAACCACGAGTGCCCGCAGTGTGGATTGTAGTATTTTGCAGAGTCCACGCCTGGCACCCCGCCAGCCCCTGAGGAGTCCACTTACACCCCCGACAAGGCACCGATTCTGCTGTCCACTGCTGATATGCCACAAATACAAACCTAAGGTACCTGTTAGGTATTATGACATCACACCTTTTCTTTAAGTAGGTATCTATTTATTTATTCAGTGCCACCGTCTATTTCACGCCAAAACGACTAAACGTATCAAGATGAAATTTTGCATAAGTAGAGTAAATTTTAATCGATATCAAACATAGGTATAGACTATATATTTTTATACTATAGTATAGAACACTATTTGTCCTGCTGTCACTGACCACACCCTTGTATAAAATATAGATCATTATGTTTATGTCCCTATGTATATAAGTAGTTTATGTAAGTATATGTAGGTATATATATAATGTTATGTAGGTATGTAGTATATTTTAAGCTTAGTATTACATTAAATGTATTTATTTATAAAAACTTCAAGAGCACACAGATCCCCTAATACTATCTAATGATCCTATCCATCCATGGTTGTCTGGTAGAGATCGCTCTTGAGCGATAAGACCGCCACTTGTCACTTAGTTTTTAAGCTGTTTGCTGTATTGTTTATCTATCTATCTATGGTAGTCAAATTTCACATAATCTTATCTACTAATATTATAAAGCCGAAAGTTTGTGAAATCTGAATTTTTGTTACCTAGGCTCTCCAAAACTATTATAAAGATGGAATTTGGGGTACGTTTAGAGCTTTATATTATGAGTTGGGGTGGTGCAAATTCTAAACTGGCACCACATGGCTAATTAATCTGCGAGCATTCATTTATGGGATGGGAGCATTTTGAAATCAAACGTCAGAGAGTCGATCAATAGCTTTTACAAACTCACGATTGGTTACTTTAAATTTTTAACCCCCGACGCAAAAGAGAGGGGTGTTATAAGTTTAACGTGTCTGTCTGTGGTATCAAATTCAAATAGTTTATTCATATCAGACATGGCTAATTACAAGGTATATCATAACTCCCAAACGGATGAACCGATTTTCGTATTTATTTATTTATTTTTATTTTATTTATTTATTTATTTAAGCTAAGGTCTATAGACAACAAAAAACAAAACAAAGTAATGTGTACTGTAGACCTATTTCACTTCTTAGTTTCGACACCTCGCTCTAACTAAGTTCAAGACTTGTGATGTAGACGCGAGGGTTCTCTACCTCGGTGAGTTATTAGGTTTACACTATTATAAGACTTACATAATGTATATAAAACTGTAAGAACACTGTACTATACTTAAAATACTACTACAAACTTACATTTAATACTACATTAATATATAGTTTTTTTTGTGTCATAGATAATTTTATCTGAAATGAAATGAAATGATATGAAATATTTTATTTACCTAACGAACTACTACACAATAAGTTGAACTATAATAATGATTAATGCTACGTAATTACCATTTTGTGCGTAGCAGACCTCAAGGCAGACATGGCTTTCGCTCAGCATTGTGCTGGGTACACACTGATGTATGCACCCAGCGCTGGTTTTCAGCGAAAACCATAAATATTGCGTCACGTCACGACCCTCTAGGGGTGCCTAAAATAACAGAGAAGACATATTTATACACATTTATATCTCGAGTGTTCCGAACCATGTTTCATGAAAATCTGTCGGAGGGTTTTAAAACTTTTCGTTCTTGTCATTTTCTTGACGAGGTACGATCCCATTCTGATTGTTCATGGATTAGTTACAGATCCTTGTATTCAGGTAAATAATATAAATATTTATTCACAAAGAAAATTATACTAGTATTTACAATTGAAACAATTGAGCTAACTGCCGACTGTTGCAAACAGTCTACAGATAGCTCAACTGATCCATATCAACACCAGTCGGAAGCGTCCCCAAGACGCTGGCTGCATTGCCACGCTGTATGGCAATGCTGATACGCTGTGCCAGATATTCACCAGCTCTCGGGTCACGCGTCGCTTCGACCAGACGCTCAGATAGTTTTTTGAAAACCCGAAGAGCCTCGGTACCCCACGGACCTAGGGTCTCGACTCCAAGGGGAGCAAATGTGTAGGCTCTGTCGAGACCTGCATATTTGCGCCTCTTGAGATCTTCGGCCAAATCTGCCGCCGCACCCGCCCTCACGGATGTCCTCGGAAGATGGGAAGGCGCAAGTGTGTCGACGCATGTAGCGTCCCACACAATGGGCCTCCCCAACTCCCATGGGACTAGTGTCATACCGTCGGGCCTCTTACCATCGTCACGCAACAGACCATTCGGTTCGAGAATAGCTGGTACGTTAACGGTGACAAAGGCCCGCCGGATGATGTCGTTAAGGCTAGCGTGGCGAGATATCCGACCAGCGGCCCTAGAGCACGATAATCCGTGATGACCAAGCTGTTCGACAGCAGTACCGCACTGGCATTGATGAGGCGCGCAACACCTTGCACCCAACCGGAGACATGTTGCGATACGGAAAGTTACGGGATCCAATAAAGTACCAGTGTTATATGAAGGAAATGCTTGCAACCAATGTCCTGACTCCCATTTAGAAACGGCCAGGAGGCGGGCACGATCTGCAGAGCTGGAGCACGTTTGTAACAAACAGTTCCGTGTCAACTCACACATAGGCCCGTCCCATTGCCGTTGGGACAAAAGTGATTTTGGGGGAGCAGCATCGGGGCAAGCACTATGCCAAGCCGTTCGAGCTTCGTCTAAAAATGAAATTTTCAATGACATTCCAGGTGGGACCAAAAGAGAAGGATTTAAAATTTTTTCAACTAAAGAACTAGTGCTGTAGACAGAAGACAAGAACGCTGGTAGGGCTACACTTGAAATTTTGCGTATACCTAAGCCTCCCAATTTGACAGGCAGGGAGGCCTGCGACCATGCCTTGTCATCTAAATCGATATTCAAAACCGATGATAATGTATTCTTTATTATGTTGTCTAAGCCTTCCAAGAGCTCGCTGTGTTTCCACATTTGACTACATCTCAAAGAATACGTAAATTTAGGTACAAATAGACAGAACCGAATAATTGTAAAAGCCATATGACTATTAATTTTGAGCAGTCTGTCCGAATTTTTGTGGAAATTTTGAATTTTCTCATCTACAAATGACTGAAAAGACTCATCAAGAATTGGTGAACCAAGGAGTCGAAGTGAACATTTATCAACAACTGTAATGTTGGGGGCTAATGTATTGAATTTCTCAATGATATTGTTTTTGTCTACACAAGAGTCCGAAATGAAAAGCTCACACTTTGAAAAATTTAATTCCAAACCTATTTGTCGAAATTCGTCTGTGATGATTTTTAGATCATCAAAAACTGCGTTCACTTCTCCACCTAATGTTCCATCATCCAAATACCAAACATTAAGCTTGGATTGGAGACGTTGAATTATGGGTTGGATGGCAAGGCTAAATATGGCCGGACCAAGAGGGTCGCCCTGCTGACAGCCAACAGCGGACGAAATGACTTTATTCCTGTATATTAATTTTGATGGTAAATAATAGATCTTTACCTATGAAATTGCCGTTTTTTTACTCTATTTTATTTTGTATATATTTTTTTAAATTCAACAGTTATATACAAAATTGATTTACATTCCGAACGTAGCATTACTGCAAAGATTTAAAATGCAACAAATACTATGTTTGGGCAAGTTCATCCCCCAAAACATAAAACTTAAAAAAGCACATTTTATGTGTTGTTGCTTTCAATGCTTTAATTTATTGTATCTTTTTAATTTGTAAGTTTTTTTTTAATAAAAGTTACGCATACTTTTGACGATGATGTCCGGTTACACATTCAAAATTTTACGGAAATTGGATCTACAGTTCCAGAAAAAAAAAAAAAGATTGGTTGTCTGTAAAGTCGGTTTACTGACGATAGTTGAACGTGACAACGCAGACGCATCGCTCACTCAAGTAGGAGAGAGACGGATGTCGAGCGCTCTCGCTTGCACTTCAAGCCTTACATGGAACGCCTCAGAGCGAGGTAACGCCGCATGACGAGGTAACGCCGCATGACGTCATGTTTTTTCGTGCGTGCAGCCGGCTCTATCGAATTATAAGACGTTGTCACGTCAAAATGTGTGTGTTGAAAAATCAATTTTCTCAAAATTCTCCCTACAAAACGGCAATTTCATAGGTAATGACCTAATATAACTATCCCGTATTATGGTAGAGCCATTATCTTTAATTGTCATAAATTGCCCAAGCCCTTCCTGATATGAAGATTGAGGGACCGAAGCTTTACGGTATTACCAGTGAGTAATCAAGCATGACGTGTTTCCTGAAATAAACAGCTACCCGAAATTAAACCTTATGGCCATCGCAGTTAGTTCATATTGCTGGTTCGAAATGAACAATCCCAGAGGATGTGTTTAGCATTTCACTCTGAATATGACAAGTGAATATGATACACAGACGGATGTGTCTGAATGCGGCGAGTTTCGCGATGTTTTAGAACGTTGGCATCATTGTTGTGGTTAGATAGATATAGATATAGATATATCATTTATACATAAAAATACATTACAAAGGTTCTAAGGTTTTTTGTTATTATAGTGCGTAACCCCACACTAAGGGTAATTTCTAAGAAATCAAATAATATCGCAAAAATTTTCGACTTCGACGGGACTCGAAATAGAAAAAAATAGAATTAAGATACGCGACACCTCTTGTCAAACGAACTAAATGTAACTTTAGTCTTTGAACAGGACTGGATAAACTTCAATGTTTCCCCTGTAGGTGGAGCTAACGGCGCTAGGGACCATAGGAAGTCGCAAAGATTTTCGACTCCCACGTCACTTGACCTCGTGGTGTAGTTGGTTAGCACATTCCTGTACTGAAGGAAGGATGCGGGTTCAAGTCCAACATCAAAAAGTTTAACACTAGCTCAACTTCACCGCTTATCCATTTTCTTTGTCACAACATCTTAGGTCTTTCGATTTCAAGCGACAATTCATGTTCAATTTCCAATGCAACAACTATATCTATTTAAATTTCTCTTATTTCTGACCGCTGTTCGTCTTCCATAACCAACAGAACCACTTTGAACCAGCAGAATCAACTAAAAACTGTGCGAACGTTCTGAATACACTTAACACTTGACACCAAAAAACACGTTAACTAATCACTTATCACTCGCACTAAACTTGCACTTAACAAAGTGTAAACCAGCTATTAGGTTTGTCTAGGCAATGAGTTCTCATCTATTTTACTTAGGATTTCTTATCACTAATGTTGGTTAACATGTAATTCAACTTGCCTAAATATACATTGTAGGCAAATCGCTTAAGTATAAATATTCCTAGCTCTTATATAAACCATCTACAATTACAGCAGTCTTTAGCATGCATGCATTCACTTATCAACGACCGGAATGTTGCTACAGGTTCATTCATTCAGCGTGATAGCGAGAAGCTCGCCGCTTATCGCTGCTTATGACCAACTACAGGGTACCTACTCCAAATCAAGTTAGAGTTTTTGCTAAAAATTTCGGTTCAAATAGAAGATAATAAATTAAAATTAAGAAAATATCTGGTATCGAATTTAAAGAATATTTAGACAGTAAAAAAAATTTAGATAGTAATCATTGTAATATTTAACTCCTATTGATAGCCTTAATTAAGTATCAAGAAAATGTGCAATTCCTATAATTTTAAGTTCATTAACTAATGTTAGTAATAATTTTATTATTGTTTGTCCGAAAGGACAAACTGCTGGACAATTTAAAAGTAGTTCTTAAGACCTTAACTATGTACACAGCTTGAACAATAAATGTTTCTTGTTCTTATTCTTATAAAGCTACTCTAATAAAAATATGTAATTTTATCAAAGTTCTAAATTCACATGTTCATTGTGTTTGTGTTAGGTATTCGAAGTTTGAATTCTAAGATATTTGAACTAGGGAATTTAAATTTGAAATTGGATTGAGTATTTGGTTATGCTCTTCTGTTGTTACTGATATTTGAAATTGGATCGAGTGATTATGCCACCGCTTTTGCTGCCTTGTTGGTCTGGCGGTCAGCTTGTTCAACCGCTGATTATGGGGTCCTGGGTTCGAATCGTTGCTATCGAAAAGCCAATAGTTGTTATCGGGGTTTTTCTAGCGGAAAGCACGTTAAGCCGTTGGTCAAGCGCTTCGGACTTTTTTTTGTTTTAAAAATTCTCTTGTCTTCTATTATAAAATAGAAAATGCAACAATGTTATCACTGCTTTATTGCCTACATTAGTGGCAATCAAATGAGTCCTCTATCGTCCTCCTAGAACCTCTGCATGGGTAGCTATAGCTTAAACAATACAAGCACCCGTGCTTCGAGGCAAAAGAAAACAAAATGGCTGCCATTTTATCAGGTAGAGAGAAAAAAAAATAGGGATAGTGATTTGTCGATAAAATTTACCGTACTTCACCCCCCCAAAGTCTCCGACACCGGTAACCAGACACGTTGTATAAGTAATACGCCACTGTCCATACGTGAGCAAGTGCGTCGTGTTCATCCCAAGGTTGTCTGGAAGAGATTGCTCTTAGCGATAGGGACACCCATAGAGCAACTCTGATATCTCTCTTTTCTTGTATTATCTTGGTGTGCAATGAAGTGTATTGTATTGTATGTATGGTGTTATATCCATTGTATTGTATGTATGGTGTTATATCCTGGAGGATACAATACCATACATACAATGGTACCATACATAAATCAGTGCGGACCCTACGAGGATATTGTTGCGGATGGCGTCATCGGCAAACTCCAGCGCTTTGAAACACCTTTATTGCCGATACAAAATCCGCAAGCAGTAGACGCACCCTATCGGCATAATGTTAAATACTGTCTGACATCGCGTACGCCGCGTATGCTCCGATTCCGATGGAGGTCGCGTAACTTAAAGAATGCTGGATCTGAAATCCACACAGCGATATCTTGGCCCAAAGTAAGCAAAGCTGTTTTATGGTACTAGATAATTAATTTACTTGATACAATAGATATAAGTAGCGGCACGATACTCTAGCGATGACCGTTGTTGCGCAGTGCCCTCCACCATTTCCTCAACCTCCTCACCTCAACAGCCTGCGTTGGTCCACTGCTGCACGCAGGCCTCCCCCTGATAAGCGCCTTATTGGCTTTTATCTCATGGGGGTAATGCCCACAATCCCCACGCTGGGCATGCGGGTTGGGGATCGCAGTTCAGTGGTAGAATGTTCTGCAGGGGGTGCTGCTGCCTGCCCCTGGTGGATATTCCTTAGTCACCTCTTACGACACCCGCGTGAAGAGTTGCGGTGGTGCAAATTCTAAGCCAGCACCACACAGCTTTTAAGCCGGCCACCATTTGCTTAGCGCTTAACTTACGTGTTAACATCGAACACCCAACCCCGGAATAAATATCTAATGCTCGTACGAACCTTGCACAAACATTTGTCCCGCGGTGTAAATCGAACGCGTAACCTCCCGCGTCGCAGGCGGACTTTCGCCCGCTATGCCACCGAGGTCGTTTTCTCCTCTTGCAGAGAAAGGAAAGGTCCAAGTTATCTTTACGGGCAAGGCAGTGCTATAAATCTGTGTAGTTTATTACTGAAGTAATCAATGCCAGGACACAAACGGCATTCTCGAATTCTCTCCTTTGTTCCGAAAGCCATCAACGGGCCCAATCAAGTAAGAAATTGGCGATACCGGATGAATACGGTCCCTTCATGAGTGCTATAACAGATAAGCTTCTTGCAAAGGAGGTTGGGGATGAGGGAGCTTTGACGGACATAGAATTTGGTTTTGGTTACTGGTTACAATGGCCTGTCTCTCCTTTAGCTTCACAAAATGTTTTTGAAGTCGTTGATGATTTTGTATAGCGCTGTTTCGCGCCATAGGATCTCACCATAAACTCATTTTTGCCTTTTCGTACCAAAAAATTTAAGAATTTCAACCCAGTAAAAAAAAATTATGATGACCATGTCAACGCTTGTTTTTGAAATACCTATAATAATCATAACTTTTATACATACACATAAAAAAATATTGATTTTTAAATTGACAAAAATTAATATACTTAACACCATTATGAACTACTTAAACTTTCTCATATTTATTTCGGATCTCTATCTGGCGACGACTGTAAAATTAACCTATCGTTGTTTGCGGTCCCAGTAGTCGATAGAATCAAAAATGTTATTCATCGACTGCGACCTCGGTCCCAATACCTAGCTAGTGGTCCCAGTCGACGGAAGCCTCTTGTATTGTCAAGAGGAGTTTTAAGTGCAATGCACTTAAAATTCTTGTGAATGGTTCAATTAATTCTATATGTAGTAGGTACCTTACCGTACTGAGTTTCAGCTGTCACCAATTTGTTAAAAATCTGATTCATTTCATGTATATTGCTTCTCAAACACTAAGGTAAAGGTACTTTGCACGTTACAAGGCAAAATGCAGGTACATTTGATGTGAATGACAAAAATTTTAATACCTAATGCTGAAGCTACCTACTTAAATTCTTTTCAAAATGTACATTGCAATTTTCGTTTCACGATTTGAGATACAGATCTGTGAACGTAAAACGCAGAGTCTGTGAGAAATGAAAGACCAACCTCTCTAGATAATTGTTGAGATATGGCGGGAACAATCCGTTTTATCGGACCAAGTATCTAGAGACATACAGCATCGTTGAACAACTCGCAGAAATTATAGTGGGATCGCAGAAATCACACTGATTAAAGATTCTATGAGATGTAGTTCATCCCGTGGTGTAACAAAATGTAAATCTTAGTAACAACGGGTAGCTCTCGACTCTAACTTATTCTACCATTAGACTAGACTTTAACGTGCTTAGACTAGACTTCACTGCCAAGCTTCAGCGATGCCACCCGGAGGAAGGCGTCGTCGCCGCGTCTCGGGCTTTCACAGATCAGCGCGTGTGGCACTCAAAGTGTTAACACAGACTTTCATCATCATCATCATGTTGGCCTTTTCGGGATCTACTCTTGGATGAAGGCCTGTTCCCTTCTTTTCCACTCCTCGCGATTGGTCCCGTCTTATCCAGCCCTGGCTTCCGTGTCGTCTGATATCGTCCACCAAACGATTCGGTGGTCGCCCTCGTATAGAATAACTGTTTTAGTCAAGGTATATTTAATTTCTTAAATAACTTAAAAAGAAAGAATAACTTAAAACTGTTTTAGTCAAGGTATATTTTTAATTTTATTTGGTGCAGATGAAAGACCCAGCATGATAATCAAGTATTTTATCTACGACTTGTATAGAATAGAATTACCTACCGTTGTATACAATGTAGATTTCTAATGAAGATCTTATACGTTAATATCCGACGTCACAAAACGTTGACGCGTGCTTTGTCTGCGTTCGGGTAGTTATTCAAAATCACACATGAAAAACTACTACGACTAACATTAAAACAGGCAACGTTGACTTCTGTAGATAGGTGCCTAACGAATCAACAAAACATAATTTTTCAAGTTCACTTTTCTAAAAACAGTAGGAACCAGCCACGGAAAACTAGACTATGGATTGTTTTTTTCTGTTGTTTAGACTCAATTTTGATCATAAAAGTATCGGTTGCAGCACTCCTTTTGGTCGTTGTTGACCTTGTGTGGTTAGCAGACAGAAAATGCCATCGGAATTATGCCCACCATTTATGTACGTCTGTACTTCGTATATACGGTGTCTTCTACTTGACAAAACGCTATATAGCATCAAAGAGTTTTTAGAAAATGATTACAGTCAGTTAAATTTCCTAAATTACCTGACATCTTCGTTGAATCACCTAACTCAAAGTGATAGATTCACAAGAAACTTAGTTTTAAGCATATATGTACAGTTACCTTAACCATTGCCCCTCTACAGCAAAATTGTATTTAGTGTACTTTGGACGAATCATAGCCTCATCATTTAATTTAATAATAATAATTTGTATATTTTTTTATTTGTATGATGTACAATAAAGAAATCTAAATCTGTACTTTTTATAATTGTGTCGTTTTTATTTTGAAACTTACTTTACTTTATTCTTCTTATTGTTTGATTTTTCTGCTGTCTATGCGGAAAGCAATGTGACGAACTTACAATAATCAAAATGAATAAACAAAGGAATTGTATTTTTCAGAAAAATAGTTATATTTTTCTGAAAAATTCCTTTGGCGAAAAATTCCTTTGGCGTGTGGCGATTTTACACATGCTTTTTTTCGTGACGAATTTACTTTGTGGCAAATATAGAACAACCCCAACAAAGTAATAAATTAAATAAGTTTCATAATAAAGTAATAAAAGGCTAGATAATACTGTGTGAATTCTCCAGCATTATTTATTTATTTATTAAATAAATAAATGAAAGTGTTAATAAACAAATGTGGAACTGGAGCTTCTGTCTGAGTAATGAGTTAAAATGTGATTCGCGTTGACGTCAGGGCTTATCTCGCCCTGCAGCCTTTACCTGTTTTAAAATAAGATATATTTTCTACATGAAAATTTTCTTCGTCTACCTTTTAATATAGAATACTAGCTGCTGCCCGCGGCTTCGCACGCGTTGTTTCGAAACATAAGGGTAAGTACGTAAGTACGCCGAACTGTAGCGTCTATGGAGACTTTACCCTAGTAGAATTATTGCCGTATGAAAGTCACATGCTTTCTCTCTTGGTACCTCATCACGACGATCGCCAGAGGACGTATGACGTACTAGCTGCGCCCCGCGGCTTCGCACGCGTTGTTTCTAAGGTGATTTCTATCCCAAGGGAACTGATTTATGGGATAAAAAGTACCCTTTGTTTTATTCCTGGCCTAGAATAATCTGTATGCAAAATTTCGGCCCGATCGGTTCAGTAGTTTTCGCGTGAAGAAGTAACAAACATCCATCCATCCATCCATCCAAACTTTCGCATTTATAATATTAGTGTGATGTATAAGGTTATTAAAAGAAGCACGCTATATATAAAATTACATAATACTTAGATTTTTATCTATCTCTTATTACTATAATTTTGTAGCCGGTTGATTCAGGGTAGGCTTTCTTACTTTTAACAGAACCAAGGCGTATAAATTCATATATATAATGCTGGACAATTCACACAAAATCATCTAGCCCCAAGCTAAGCAGTGCTTGTGTTATGGGCTACAGACTACAGATTACTTTATACAATACATAACATTCATACTAATATTATAATTTCGAAAGTAACTCTGTCTGCAACAAATGTTTGTACAATCTGCAGTTCAGGGGTTCTGGATGTTTTTCTATGTATAATAAAAAATATCTATCTATGCAGTGTATTGTATTATGTAATACATCAGTTATCTAGTACCCATAACACAAGCTCTGCTTAGCTTGGGGCTAGATAATGCTGTGTGAATTATCCAGCATTATTTATTTATTTTATCTATCTGTATGTATGTTACATTTTCACTTGTCTTAATAAAATTTGCCAGGTAGGTACTTTCTGTCTCGGAAAAGAACGTGCGAAGCGGCGGGCATCAGTTATTTAAAATATATTTTTACTATACATAGAAAAGACCCAGAGCATCCGGAAAAAATATCTGCAGTTCGTATAATCATTTGTCCCAAGTCAAAAATCGAACCCGCAACCTCCTGCGTCGCAAGCGAACCTTGGCCCGCTGCGCCATTGGGCTCATCAAAAGGCATAACATTAAAAAAAACTTTACTTTGTTAAAAAATTCTTGAGTGATAGGCACTTGTTTTAAATAAAATAAAAATTGTTTATTTCAAGTATATGACTCATAAGATTACATTTAAAATACACAATAATAATAATAGCAGTCCAGCAGAGGGACGAAATAGGCTGAATAAAAAAAAAAAAAAATAATAATAGTTTTACTAATGCGAGGTATTTAGTAAAATCAGCCCGTCAAATTTCGAGTTCAACTTTCGAAATAACATGAGCACCTTGTAAAAGTGATTCTCTCCTAGAAGTCGTGTCTCAAACTGTCAACACCGAGTTGCTAGATTTAGAGAGGTGTTCAAGTTTTGCGTGTTCAAAGTTGCTACAGGTTACTTTAGTAACTTTTGACACCTTCATCGCGCAGGTAGTTTCGAAGGAAGGTTCTGTAGACGGGCAATTTTGAGGAATACGGCCGCATTTTAGAAATACGTCATTATTGACTGCATTCTAGATAATTTGACTGTTTTGAAAAAACTATGTTGTAGCTGTGTGGTGCCGGCTTAGGATTTGCACCACCCCAACTCTTCCCGCGGGTGTCGTAAGAGGCGACTAAGGGATATCCACCGGGGGCGGGCAGCAGCACCCCCTGCAGAACAATTCCACCACCAAACTGCGATCCCCAACCCGCATGCCCAGCGTGGAAATTATAGGCCTCCATTACCCTCCATGAGATAAAAGCCAATAACGCCAACAGGGGGATGCCTGCGTCCAGCAGTGGACCAATATAGGCTGTTGAGGTTTAGATGAGGAGGAGAAAAAAACTAGAAACCTTAATTTTACACTGATTTTAAGTTTTGAGGTAAAAATACCAATCCCTCGGGAATCAAACTTTAATGGGAATTGAATTTCAAAGTAATTGAAATTCGAGTTGGTCTAATTAAAGGAAATCCTCGAAAATACCGTAACCGATTTTGAAATAATTTTCTAAATCGGTTCATAATTGACGGAGAAATCGACGAACATACATAGAATAAACATAAGTAAAAGCCGAACATAGAACCTCTTCCTTTTTTAGAAGTCGGTTATAAAGTCGTCATTGTTTGCCGTCTTTTGTATGAATAGTGTTTTTTCATGAACTCCGCTATTTACAACCCCCCCTACAACTCATTCTAGGTACCTAGGTACCTACTTTGTTACGTATTGTTCCGCATCCCATCAGGTGGACGAACTGGTCCATTTGTACTTTCAACCACACCAGCAGAACAAGCAACAGTTCTGCCTCCAGTTTGAAAGAAAAACGCTGCTCTCATGTACAACGTTATTTACAACCCCCCCCTACAACTCATTCTAGGTACCTACTTTGTTAGGTATTGTTCCGCATCCCATCAGGTGGACGAACTGGTCCATTTGTACTTCTAACCATACCAATAGAACAAGGAACTGTTCTCCCTCCAGTTTATAAGACAAAAGTTGCTCGCATATACACCGTTATTTACAACCCCCCCTACAACTCATTATAGGTACTTTGTTAGGTATTGTTCCGCATCCCATCAGGTGGACGAACTGGTCCATTTGTGCTTCCAACCATACCAGCAGAACAAGCAACTGTTCTGCCTCCAGTTTGTAAGACAAAAGTTGCTCGCATGTACACCGTTATTTACACCCCCCCCTACAACTCATTATAGGTACTTTGTTAGATATCGTTCCGCATCCCATACGGTGGACGAACTGGTCCATTTGTACTTCCAACTATACCAGCAGAACAAGCAACTGTTCTGCCTCCAGTTTGTAAGAAAAAGTACACCGTTATTTACAACCTCCCCTACAACTCTTTCTAGGTACCTACTTTGTTAGGTATCGTTCCGCATCCCATCAGGTGGATGAACTGGTCCATTTGTACTGCCAACTATACCAGCAGAACAAGCAACTGTTCTGCCTCCAGTTTGTAAGACAAAAGTTGCTCGCATGTACACCGTTATTTACACCCCCTCTACAACTCATTCGAGGACAGAGTTCGTGAACTTTATTTAACGCATCAGGTACCCAATGAGATCTTACATAAAGTTTGGACTTTGCTGGCGTTTGTTTGAAGGGGCCTGAGTTATCTGTTGCTTACAAGTGGGGGGAGATACTTGACTTTGTACTCGGAGATTAATTTTGGCAGTCCTTCTGAAACGTAATATTTGAATTAAATACACAAAATAGAGAAATTTTACTATTTCTTTTCATTTTAAGTAATACATTTCTGTGCAAAGATCGATCCTTATCAGCAACAAAATCCATTGGTTCAATAATACAGGGTGTCTTTTGACGTGACAACGTCTTATAAATTGGTTTGCCGGGTGACACTTCAAGAAACTGCGTTACGCGTTACGTTCCGCTCACGTTATGCGCTCACAATGTTTTACCACTCAAAGTCGTTGTCACGTAAAACTTTCGCCCGTATACCGACTTTACAGGCAACCAATTTTTTTGTTTTGAAAAATCACTCGTGTCGATTTCCGTAAAAAGTAAAATGTTAAAAAAAACTAAATATGCAGTTATTTCAAATAAATTTATTCACAAAGAAAATTATACTAGTATTTACAATTGAAACAATTGAGTTAACTGCCGACTGTTGCAAACAGTTTACAGATAGCTCAACTGATCCATATCAAGACCAGTCGGAAGCGTCCCCAAGACGCTGGCTGCATTGCCACGCTGTATGGCAATTCTGATACGCTGTGCCAGATATTCACCAGCTCTCGGGTCACGCGTCGCTTCGACCAGACGCTCAGATAGTTTTTTGAAAACCCGAAGAGCCTCGGTACCTCACGGACCTAGGGTCTCGACTCCAAGGGGAGCAAATGTGTAGGCTCTGTCGAGACCTGCATATTTGCGCCTTTTGAGATCTTCGGCTAAATCTACCGCCGCACCCGCCCTCACGGATGTCCTCGGAAGATGGGAAGGCGCAAGTGTGTCGACGCATGTAGCGTCCCACACAATGGGCCTCCCCAACTCCCATGGGACTAGTGTTATACCGTCGGGCCTCTTACCATCGTCACGCAACAGACCATTCGGTTCGAAAATAGCTGGTACGTTAGCGGTGACAAAGGCCCGCCGGATGATGTCGTTAAGGCTAGCGTGGCGAGATATCCGACCGGCGGCCCTAGTGCTCGATAATCCGTGATGACCAAGCTGTTCGACAGCAGTACCGCACTGGCATTGATGAGGCGCGCAACACCTTGCACCCAACCGGAGACATGTTGCGATACGGAAAGTTACGGGATCCAATAAAGTACCAGTGTTATATGAAGGAAATGCTTGCAACCAATGTCCTGACTCCCATTTAGAAACGGCCAGGAGGCGGGCACGATCTGCAGTTGTTGTTTTTATTCGCTTTTTATTAGCTTCACCTGTATGTTTGTATGTTTGTTTGTAACCGACTTCTTTGGGCGCGATTTTGACCCACTTTAAACGGCCAGATTTCGTTCAAACTTTGTAGATTTATTGAGGACCGATGACAATACACTAATTTGATAAAATTATTCAAAAAAACAAGCTATTATAAATAATCCAAACTAAAAAGTAGAAAATAAATAATAGTTTAAAAAAACTAAAAAACACGCTTTTTATAGAAAACCGAACTAAAAAATAGAAAATAAATTTGAATGAATTTAAATTAAGAAAATAGTGTTAAAAATTTCAATGAATATAAGTTAATAATAGTGTGAATAAAAAAAATTATTTTATTTTAAAAAAAGCGTGGGGTGCATGGTGTCAATAGTTATAAATATTTTATTGACAGATATGAGTAGAGTGATTATCATTTCGATAATATTTTAAAAAGCACCCCACGCTTTTTTTAAAATAAAATATTTTTTTTTATTCACTCTATTATTAACTTATATTCATTGAAATTTTTAACACTATTTTCTTAATTTAAATTCATTAAAATTTATTTTCTATTTTTTAGTTCGGTTTTCTATAAAAAGCGTGTTTTTTAGTTTTTTTAAACTATTATTTAGTTTATAAATCGAGGGCATGACTTCTTTCACGACTTTTCTTTAACTCGCGTGGTTTCGCAATTGGCCATCACCGCCCTTCTCAAAAAACCACTCTGTAGAATAAAATTATTTATTCAGGTAAAAAAAAAATTACATTTCGGTTAGAAGTGCCTTAACGCCAAGTCTAGGCCTCCGTCGTCGTAATTCAGCTTGGAGAACATCATCATTATGCGACGGATTTTAGTGAAGCTTGGATTTGTTTGGAAACCGATGGCCTATAGATAGACACACTTATCGTACCTAAGCCCAGCCATCCGACGTCTCCCACATTTTTATCCGACAAAAAACGGAGGAGGTTCTCAAGTCCACGCGTATACTTTTTTATGTCTGATCTTGCATAACTTTTTACAGGGTAGTCCGATTTTGATAATTCTTTTTTTATTGGAAAGGGTTTATATAAAATTTATATGGGACCAACTTCGTGGTATAAAACAAATAAATAAATAATAATGCTGGACAATTCACACAGCATTATCTAACCCCAAGCTAAGCAGAGCTTGTGTTATGGGTACTAGATAACTGATATACTTAATACAATACACTACATAGATATTTTTTTTATACATAGAAAAACATCCAGAACCCCTGAACAAATATCTGCAGATCGTACAAACATTTGTCCCGAGGCGGGAATCAAACCCGCAACCTCCTGCATCGCAGTATACCCCGAAGTTGGTCCCATATAAATTTTAACTAGATGAATTAGAAGTCGATTTATAGTTTCTTGCAGTGTGGTGCCGGCTTAAAATTTGCACCACCCCAACTCTTCCCGCGGGTGTCGTAAGAGGCGACTGAGGGATATCCACCAGGGGCGGGCAGCAGCACCCCCTGCAGAACAATTCTACCACCGAACTGCGATCCCCAACCCACATGCCCAGCGTGAGGATTATAGGCAATACCCCCATGAGATGAAGGCCGTTATGGCGCTTATTAGGGGGAGGCCTGCGTCCAGCAGTGGACCAATACAGGCTGTTGAGGTTGAGGTTGAGGTTATAGTTTTTTAAAACACCCCAAATTTGTCACGTAGGTACGTGGCGTGAACTCAGTCTGTATGTAACTTTAGAGGTAACCACTGAAAGCCTCTCATGTCACCTCACATGTCATACTATACCCGTTACCAACATGACCTATGCACATGCACATAGAATAGCTAACACCTGAAAAGCTTCATCAATGAGTCTGTAATTTCAACTACAACAATGCTCTTCAAACCGAAACAAAGCATTGCCAATAACAAAGCATTAGCGTTTTCACCTGAACCCTCAACGGTATTTACAGTGTATATCCAGGTAATCCGACTTCCTACTATTTTACTTCCTACTTCACACTAATCACATCACATCACACTAATATCACATCACATCACACTAATATTATAAATGCGAAAGTTTGGATGGATAAATGGATGGATGTTTGTTACCTCTTCACGCCAAAACTACTGAATGGATCGGGCTGAAATTTTGCATACAGGTAATTTTAGGCCTGGAATAAAACATAGGCTACTTTTTATCCCATAAATCATATAAACCATGGTCTACATACGTCATCTCGTAGGTCAAGGTGTTACTAATTCGCTGTCACTGTTACTTGTCAGACGGACATAGCCGAGAGAGCGGGAATCCGGGTTGTGTACAGTTCCTATTATTAACCCTTTGTGTTTGTGCAAGCATTCCACTAACTTTGTGTTGTTTTTTTAGCTACACATCAATGGTACTATTCAAAAAGAGTTTTTTTTTTAAAGAAGAAAATTCCATTGTAATTTAAAACTACAAAAGTGGCTACTAAGGGAGACCCACCGGGGCGGGCAGCATCGCCTCCCTGGAACAATTCTACCACCGAACTGCGATCCCCAACCCGCATGCCCAGCGTGGGGATTATACGCACTATCCTCATGAGATAAAGCCAATGGCGCTTATCAGGGGGAGGCCTGAATCCAGCAGTAGATTAATATAGGCTGTTCAGGTTGAGGATAGCGCTATTTGTACAGAGACACTCATAAAGTTCTTCTAAAGTGGCATCATTAAATTATTACCGGCGATACACATGCCTTGTATCATACCTGTATAAGTAAACCCGGTTTATGCGAACTAAATGGAAATAGAAACGTTTATTTAAATCAAATAATGAATTTAACATGAACTACTAGATGAAGACTACTTATTTGCAAGTTCGCAGACAAAGAACCGTCATCTTGAAACTCTCATAATTATCTGGGATTCAATAATCTGGTAAGCGATGGCGCAACTTTCTCAGCACCATCAATTAAGGCTATACCTCCTGGTGAAGTCGTGCAAATAATATCGCAACTTTCATAATTAATTCATATCATAACTTGCCTGTGATTGGTATTAACACTTTTACCGCTCTGCTTGTACCTTACGATTATTGTGGACGCCTGTTTCTAAGTAGGAATACATAATAATGAATTTAATTTTGAATTACATAATTTGAACTGCGCAATCCAAAATCCTGCTGTCAAAAGTGGTAAATCGTGATATCTGTAAAAAATTAAACAAATGAATTAAATTAAATTTTGTGGGCCGTGGTAATACTGACAGTTGAAACGGGACGGAAGTTTAAAGTGATACTTTGCAGGAATTTATCGGATGTTGAAGTAAATCGTTAAACGTTACCTCGTAATAGTAACTTAACCACTAGAATTGTAGTAAAATGGAAAAGTGAATTATTACGATGTTTTTTAGCGTTACGATAAATACTGATAAATTGTTTTGGTTGGGGAAGATTATGTAGGACATGGGAAAAGCTGGTGATTTTTTTTGATGTGGCATCACTTCTACAGTAGTAAAGCCAAGGTACTGTGCGACTTGAAGCACACTTCAACTTCGAAAGTAGGTGCTTGAAGACAATAACTCTTTGAGACGCTTAATTCAGTGCTTTTACTTAGAAACTTTCTGGGTATGTCTCGATTTTAATGTAGATAAGTTTGTCTTGACTATGCATTTATTAATTTGATTTCAAGTTATCAGAGATGGACGGAGTTTAATAATCAAATGCAAAATTAAAAGAGGATCGTTTAAATTTAAAGAGGACGGAAATTAAATAAGAAGAGTTTAATTAAAAAGAGTAAGAGTGTATACTAAAAGAGATTTTTAGTTTAAAATTAAAAGAAGACGGAGTTTACCTGTGTGGTGCCGGCTTAGAATTTACACCACCCCAACTCTTCCCGCGGGTGTCGTAAGAGGCGACTAAGGGATATCCACCGGGAACGGGTAGCAGCGCCGCCTGTCCCCAATTCTACCACCGAACTGCGATCCCCAAACCGCATGCCCAACCTGGGGATTATTTATTTTTATATTTTATTTTATTTCTACAATTTTGGAGAAACTTACAGCTAGGTTTTCAAATTTCAGATGAACATTATAGAACATGCTTGGATAGACCAGTGAATGTCTGTTGAAGGCTAATAACAAGTTTCCGCAGATATAAAAAAAATTAAAAATTATATGGGCATTACGCCCCATGAGATAAAAATGAATAAGACGCTTATCAGGGGGAGGCCTGCGTCCAGCAGTGGACCAATATAAGCTGTTGAGATGAAGAGTTTAATAGTCAAATGCAAAATTAAAAGAGGATCGCCATTTAGGGCCTCGCTTGGGGAAGGATTATGCTCTGTCGGAAGACCAGCGTTGATTGTAAGGTGTTCACAACTAGCTCATGCTGAGACAGAGACCGTTTGTGACTCTAATCGACAGAAGCTATATCTTTTATTTTAAATCTTGTTTGTTTTTGTTTTGAGTTTCGAATAAATATTATCTCTCTCTCTCTCTCAGCAGTGGACGTATAGGCACTGGCTGGCTGATCATAATACTACTTATCTTACTTGTCATCTCATCTGAGGACTCCATGTTATTGTGCCGCGCACTAGGTTTTATAAGGCAATTTTGCTGTAGCTCTTTACATTAGTTAGACAATAAATGATATTCTATTCTTACACCTGTAGGTCAGCGACCCAAAATGGATCTCGGCCTCTGATACAAGACTTCTCCAAGCATCTCTGTTCCGAGCTGTCTCTTGCCAACCGGTGGCGTCGAGGTCGCAGAGATTGGCTTCAACTTCGTCGACTCAGCGATACCTATAGCGGCCGACTGGTCTACGCCCAGATGGTTTTCGCTGGTAGATGAGATGCTGGGCTGGATTATAGTGTTAAATAATTTTTGCTTTGATTTCAAATTTAGTACGGACTGGCTTATACTATAAGCGTAACTACATTGTAACCCTATTATCCCTTCGGACGAAGTTTTCATATAATTATGATAGAACTTCACGGACAGGTAAGTTCGTTTAATCATTTAATAAAATGCACAATCAAAAACGTATAAAACGTATATTTATACGATGACCGACGTGGCGCGGTGGGCGAAGGTCCGTCTACGACGCGGGAGGTTGCGGGTTCGATTTGCGCCTTAGGACAAATGTTAGTACGATCTGCATAATATAATGTATTTGTTCCCGGCGTTCTGGTTATTTTCCTATGTATAATTAAAAAATATCTATCTATGTAATGTATTGTATTACCTAAGTATATCAGTTATCTAGCACCCATAACACAAGCTCTGCTTAGTTTGGGGCTAGATGATGCTGTGTGAGTTGTCCAGCATTATTTATTATTAAAACGACTTATTTATACTAATGTTACACCCGTATAAATACTTTAAATAATATAAAGTTTAAAGATAATGTTATATACCAAAATAAAACCGTCTCAGTAGAAAAAAAGCGATTGGTGTATAGTGTATATTTGTAACGGAAAGATTTAATATCGGTGTGCTAATATTGTGCCTTATTAAGTGGCCCCAGCGATAGGGTCTGTTAGGGAACAGCGGGGAGCATTATATTAATACTTTTGGGGTATAATATTTTCCATAAGATAGGCTCTATTATGGACAATATATTGTTGGGGACAAATAGGTCCTTTACTAAATACGGCCTGTATTACTAGCGACCGCAAGATAACCTTGTTTTTATGCGTCAAAATTGGGCGCGCGACCTCATATAAAAGTTTCTACGTGTTACTGAAGTATAAAGCCATGCTAGATAGCTCTTGCGTGTGGAGCCGATAAAACGTTGATTGGCCGCTATTTTTATGTGGTTTTTAGTGGCAATATAACCTTTATTTGCATTATACTTGGAGTGATTGCCAATAACAGTCGCGTGAGATGATGTCCTCTAGAACAGACGATATTTATTGGTAGTTTCGGAGTGATTGATAGCGGTAGCAATAGATAGCAAACATCGCCTCAAGTAGTCTTAAGTCTAGAAAGTCTGACCAGGTAAGCTTGACCTCCAATGTTTCGTGTTATTCTCGAGTATGTTTATATTCGAAGCCAGGGAGAGATCTTTTGTTTTTGGCCGTGTAAGACCTCACAGCCCCCGGGAAATCTATATGAGAGGGAGGCAAATGAAATAATGTTTTCATATGTTGCTTCTTGTAAGTCATTGCTACCTACATATTTCTTGGGAGCCTGCACATTAGTTATGTTCTTGCGTTTATATGAAGCTGAGCTTTATTATGAGGAGATTGAAATATAAATATTGGAGTTTACTTCCTTGTTTTATTATTCTATTTTTGGCGATGCGACTTTGCTCGGCGTCTCGCGTGATATGTAACGAAGGTAGTATAGATTTTTTCGGTTTATAGGCCAGATAAATGATAAATGATAATAAAGGATACATATAAGGGTGGTGTTCTTTGAATAATAACCAGACCATTAGCAGCTACGTCGGTCAACTGACGTAATGACTGACGTAATGTATGAATCTTCTATTAAAACTTTAACTAAAATGTCATAGATTACATTTTATAAGAACACATGATTTAGTACCTACCCTATCCATCGATCTTGGAATAACCCTATCGCTATAAAATTGCCTATCTTGACGAACGTATTCAATCAAAAATGTTTATTTGTAAATCAAAAACGTTTATTTGTACTTAACTTAAACTTAACCCTTAGCCACCTGACGTGTATTTCAGTTACACTACCACCTGACGTCGGTCATAGAGACTGCTTGCGTAGTTACCATGTTTATTAATATATTATTGAAATATTATTTTAAATGAAAGTCGCATCTGTTTTATCATTATATTCTTATTAATAATAAGTTTTTAAACTATGCAAAAGTCTTTATTTATTTATCTAAAATCAAAACTTAATATAAAACTACAAAATTTTAGAAAAAAATCAGGAACTTTGAAAATCCGAGATCTGGTTAATTACCCTAAGTTCGACATAATATTTTTACTTATTTACTTTTAGTTCGGTATATAATCTTCAACTTAAAATCATTTTTGGTATGATCAAGGCTCAATTATTATAAAATCACAACCTTCAAAGTTTTACAAATTGCGGTCACAATCACGGCACATTTTTTGGCTGCATTCAATGCAAATCGGATTTTTGCATGCAAAACACATATATGCAGAAGATGATTCTTCCATCATCGGTGGTACGATGTTGTTTTCAATAGGTTAAACTCAGACTCGTCACCTTCCACTTCTGTATCTGACTGACACTCGCCATCAATGATGTGATCTTCTGAAACATCTTCTACGTCACTGCAATCTTCATTCGGAAGTTCTGGAGCATTGAGATGGTTTTTGGAGTCTGAATCTGTTTCCTCTAGCCATCGTAATATGTTTGGATCCGACAAAATAGGCCTACAAAAAAATAAATAGCAAATAGTAAAATGAACTTAAGGGTTAATATGTACAATTAGAGTGTTAGAGTAGTGAAATATTCTACCTACCTAATAATTATGGATGCATTATAGGAAATATGAATCACACTAATATTATAATTGCGAAAGTTTGGATGGATGGATGGATGGATGGATGTATGGATGGATGTTTGTTATCTCTTCACGCCAAAACTACTGAACGTATCGGACTGAAATTTGTATACAGATAATTATAATCCTGGAATCAAACATAGGCTTTTTATCCCATAAATCAGTTCCCATTTGATAGAAATCACCTTTTAACGTGTCCATTGAAACAACGCAGCTAGTATGAAATAAATGAACTTATGGTTAACATTACTAAATTAAAAAAAATACAATATAACGATATACGATATTATATAATATTATTAAACTTAGTGTTACCTACAAAATGG
The DNA here is from genome assembly GCA_963564075.1 of Eupithecia subfuscata. NCBI lineage: Eukaryota > Metazoa > Arthropoda > Insecta > Lepidoptera > Geometridae > Eupithecia > Eupithecia subfuscata. The sequence continues at coordinate 6,271,999 of OY751105.1, forward strand.
ACTCAACTAACTCAGCTTATGCAGGTATTGCAGGTGTTAAAAAAACCTGCGCTTCAGCTTCAGTTCTTTTAGTTAAATAATGCAAGAGTGCGTGTAATAGAACGCGAATAGAAAAAAAGAACTTCATGTTTAATTTTTTTTTTATTTGAAATTCATAAAAACTTTATTCATAAGTTGATCCCCTTGGAGTCCAAAATCATCGCCTTTCGGCTTAGTACCCTTTCCGTGGCACCCTGTAGCGTTATTCTGTGGTTAAAGCCAGTTGCGGTCTCCATTCAGAGATTGCCGCGACGTTGATCAGAGCTGTACCCGTCACGTTCATTAGCAGACGTCAATGCGAACCGTGACGTCACAGCGTGCCTTTGCATGTTTCAAAGCGCCGCCCGCCCTCGTGCTCGTGCCAATTACATTATGCCTTGCAAGCCTTCGAAATTGCATGAGCGAAACTAATTAGTATAATAGAAGTGAAATTGCGGTAGCTGTGATTGGGTAACATTGCTACGATACAGATAGATAGATAAATAGAATAGTAGATTGTATCATAGGGGAGCAAAATAATATTTTTACGGCGAGGGCACTTTATAAAATCCAGAGCGAAGTGAGGGATTCTAGACCAAGTCGTCCTTTTCGAATAGATATGAAAATGCACACTTATAGATAGAAACAATACAACAAAACCGGTTAAAATCTAAGTGACAAGTGGCGGTCTTATCCCTCAAGAGCAATCTCTACCAGACAATCGTGGATGGATAGAATCATTGGATAGTATTAGGGGATCTGTGCGCTCATGAAGGCTATATAAATAAAATACTTTTAATATGTATTACGCTTAAAATAGAGTTGAATAGGGTTTTACGTTGAAGTTGAAGTATTTTTAACCGAAATCGAAAGAAGGAGGACGTTCTATGTTCGGCTCTGTGTATGTTTTTTTGTATGTTCGCCGATTTCTGCGTCAGTTACGGATTAATTTTGATGGATATTATGCCAATTGTATAGAAAATGCTCCCGAAATGGTCTCATAAAGAATCATTATCGAGGGATTACTATGAATTTAAAAAACAATGAAAAATTAAGGAGTTCGGCATTAGTTTTTGGTTTTTCCAAAACCATCAAATTATATTAGTAAGCGTTGTATTGTAGTGTTAGCATATTCTTAATAATGTCACAATTGTATATTTTTCATTCTTTATTAGCAAGAAAGAAAGAAAGGCATTTATTTATAACAACAAAATAAGTACAAAAAAACTCTCTTATGGGATATAGGTATATAAAGTTGTTATAAAATTATTGATCTTTTTACTCTATAAATATTGACCAAATATTTATTTCATCATCATCATCATCAGCCTATATTAGTCCACTGCTGGACATAGGCCTCCCCTAATGAGCGCCATAGCGCCCTGTCTTCAGCTTGCCGCATCCAGCATCTGCCTGCAGTCTTTCGCAGATCATATATATTATTATAAATATATATAATAGATAATATTTATTTACCACACTAAATCTTTACAATACTCAAAAAAACAGTCAATGAAATAATAAGCCCTCATCTCAGTTACTTGATAAACTTGGCAATACATCAATTAAGAAATAAAGTGTTTTGAAGTTCTCTTCACTTCAATCTTTTGTTATGACTTCATTGAAAATATTGTGTTCCAAATAGACAACAGAACAAATGTAGGTATGTGCTATGATATTTCGTTCAATGTTTAACCTGCACGTTACCGACAGTTGCAGACCTTTGTTCTTTGAGCTCAAGATTCTAACGCTTCCGTCGTTATATATATTTGAAATGGCACTATTTGTTAAAAAACATCCCCATCTTTCCGCTCGCAAGTCTGACTTTGTAGTGCGAAATAGACGTAACAGCAGTAAACTCCAAATGCCTAACAGTAAAACAGCTTTCCTACAAAAAAGTGTAGTCTGTATGTCACGTAAAATCTATATTAAAATACGTAAATCATGAAAAGATCTTTTCATGGTTTAATTTCGTCCTATTATTATAACAGTCTTTATTCACAAAGAAAATTATACTAGTATTTACATTTGAAACAATTGAGCTAACTGCTTACTGTTGCAAACAGTCTACAGGTAGCTCAACTGATCCATATCAACACCAGTCGGAAGCGTCCCCAAGACGCTGGGAGCATTGCCACGCTGTATGGCAATGCTGATACGTTGTGCCAGATATTCACCAGCTCTCGGGTCACGCGTCGCTTCGACCAGACGCTCAGATAGTTTTTTGAAAACCCGAAGAGCCTCGGTACCCCACAGACCTAGGGTCTCGATTCCGAGGGGAGCAAATGTGTAGGGTCTGTCGAGACCTGCATATTTGCGCCTCTTGAGATCTTCGGCCGCCGCACCCGCCCTCACGGATGTCCTCGGAAGATGGGAAGGTGCAAGTGTGTCGACGCATGTAGCGTCCCACACAATGGGCCTCTCCAACTCCCATGGCACTAGTGTCATACCGTCGGGCCTCTTACCATTATATATTATATTTAGAAAGAAATTGACGAAATGAAGATATATTGTGACATCGCCTAATTTTACTAGTGCGCCTGTTACAAGCATTACTTCTAAATTTTTTGACATTGTCTAAAATTACAATATCTTCTCCGGTGCCATAATATGGCCTGTCAAAAAATACCGTTGCGTTGCAAGCGACCATATTGTGACCGATTTTTGTGGCCGATTTTCAGCTTTTCTTTTGTTGTTTTTTGTTTCGTCAAGAGTCAACTTTTGAGCCATGTTAATGTCTTAAAATTTAGAACACAAAATTAATTTTACTTAGTGTAACATTTGCATGCTCATCTTAGCGGAACATAATGGAAGCTAGAATATTATTCACATCTGTGTAACCTACATTGTGTTTAGCATTTGCTAAACAAAAAAAAAGATATAAAGATAGGTCAAATGACTTATCTTCATGTCTTTATTTTTGACGTGACAACGTCTTATAATTCGATAGAGCCGGCTGCACGCACGAAAAAACATGACGTCATGCGGCGTTACCTCGCTCTGAGGCGTTCCATGTAAGGCTTGATTGAAGTGCTTGAAGTGCAAGCGAGAGCGCTCGACATCCGTCTCTCTCCTACTTGAGTGAGCGATGCGTCTGCGTGGACAGCTGCTATACTATAGTACATTTACATGTTTTGATCGAGTATCAAATGCTACCATTCCATCAGTATTTTCTTAAGACGTTGTCACGTTCAACTATCGTCAGTAAACCGACTTTACAGACAACCAATTTTTTTTCTTTAAGGCAGATGCTCACTTTTGCAATACTTAAATTCTCAATATTTTCTGGAGTGAGAAATATGTAAGTGCACTGATGCATAAGTTTCAGTTCCATAACACAAGACCTAGTGTTGCTGTTTCTATGCTTCGTCCGGCAATGACGTCATTTGCACAGCGGAAAATCGCCAGCTTATCGGTAGCAGTTCGATCGCTCAGATGTCAAAGCGAAATTGAATTTTACAGCGCAAATCTAGTCGCGTTCTACGAATGATGGATCGCTGCCATGAAAGTGCTGTCGACCCCAATATCTGGAGTTCAAGTTATTTAGTTTCGATTCTCTGCCAATTTTACAATTGATTCCTCTTTATATTTTGAAGATTTTATTTGACTTAACTTCGTAGACTCTCTACGGCGTAGCACCTCTACGACGTAGACCACAACGGCCTCTCAAGTATTTCGTCTAGAAACTTCGCCAAAGCTAAGTTAGATTAAATTAACAAAGTAATCTCCAACTAATCCTCAAGAATCCGTCTCCGAAAAAGTAATCAAAATGTACGTAGAGGTACGCTACATACCCGTCAATGACGTATTCAAACAAAACTTTTGTCCTAAGCAAACAAAGACCCGGCTTTTTCAGTTGTATAGGAAGGCTTATTCGAAAGCCCAATGTAAATTTAAACCAATAGAGTGCGGTAAAAAATGTAGAGACTTCACCCTTCTGTAGGACTGGGATTTGCACACTAAGTGTAATCCGGCCGGACTTTATTGTCAGTGTAGTGTTTTTACATTTGAATAACTTGTACGCATTTGGTTTGCTACGTTGACCTAAGGAACCCGGAGTTTAACTTTGTAACTGAACTGAATTCGCAAAATTTATCGTTAGGTTTGATGGTACGAAAGAAATAGGTATGACCCTGTTGATCCTTGAAATCCTTAAAAGTTTGTTTCAGTGACGACATGTTTTCAAACGCACCAAATATATTAATGAATTATTAAAATGGTTCCCCGCCAGCAGAGAAATTCAAGTTGCGATAAGTGAAGCTAGGTCATCTGGCTGCCAATCTAAATTAGGTGTTCCCCAGGGGTCCATACTTGGCCCTTTTTTGTTTTTGGTGTACGTAAATGATTAACCATAATTATGTTATTCAAAGGCACATAAAAAGAAAATCAAATTTAAAAACATGCAATCAGTATACAAACAACTTAAATGGCGCTGGACAGGACACATGGTAAGAGATGAAATTGGAATAAATGAGAATTGGAAAAAAATGATAACCGAAAGGTACCTCGGAAAGCAAAAGAACTAGAGGCAGAAAAACATACGATGGGAATATGATATCAAGAGGGTGGCAGGCCCCGCATGTATCCGTACTGCAAAGGACAGGAAACAGGAAACGGTGAAAGACCTTAGAGGAAGCCAATATCGAAGGATAAGCTGGAAAAAAGGCGAAATATAACTAAGATAAAAGATTAAAATCAAACTATAATTATTCAGCAATAAAGACTTTTTATTTAATTAGTTTTATTTATTCAAGGGGTAACAAGCAATGTAATTGTACCCTTCGCTGATGACACTTCACTTTTCAGAATCAAAAGAGGTAGCTTGAATTGCTTGATCGATGACCAAGTATTAATTCCGTGAAAACGAAACGGTTAAATTTACATTGCCAGACGTTAGGACATCCAAACCGAATGTAGCTCTTAGGTACCAATATTGACACACTCTTAGGTACCAATATTGATACAGAGACATAAGTTTTTAGGAATTATTATAGATGGTGTATTTTGCGTATTTTCACAGCTTAATGACGGTATCTTGTTTTAGGGTGCAGGCGCAAACATAGATAACTATCCATCCTCCAAAAAAGAGCTATACGCGCAACTTACAGTTTAAAATGAAGAGATTAGCTCATTAATATTAGCTCAGAAACATATATGTATATAAGCAAATCAATATGTTGACCGTCCCAAGTCTACGAAAATACAGTACCCGGCGATAAATAATGCACATCGATCTGTGGAAAGAGACAATCGGTTAATTTCGGCTTCGTAGAGCGTTATCTCTGTCGCACACTACCTATACGACTGACGAAACATCACTGTCAGTCGTTGTTCAAGTGCGGTAGAGAACGGTCGCGTCCAATTCAAAATATATATTGAGAGTTGTTACCCCCAAATTTAAAATTTGAGAATTAGAATTATTATTATTTTTATTACAATGTCTCATTTTAACAATAGGTATAATGGTGTTTATTATGTACACTGCAGCTGTAATTTTTCAAAATAATTTTTCAAAATGTGAATATGTTTTTTTAAATTTATTTTACTTCAACCTAAGCCAACACATAGAAAAATTGGTGTATTTTATACAAAGAATAAAAAATTATCAAAAGAAGCAAATCACAATTGTTTCAACAGCTCCTAATAGATACCGTCCGGTATCTATTAGGAGCTGTTGAAATTGTGTGAATATGTTGTTGTTTGTATTTCGTGCGACAGAGATAAATCTATGCGCTCTATGAAGCCGAAATTAGCCGATTGTCTCTTTCCAAAGGTCGATGTGCATTATTTATCGCCGGGTACTGTACTATATCATGTTTGTACGAAACAACTTTCAAAGACAAGGTGAAGTACATGCCTTTTATATAATTATGAGCCGTGGACAAATTATTGAATACAGCAGGTTGTATAAATCTAATAAGTGCTTCGTATTTTCATATTTTTATTGTTGGCCTTTTACCGCCAATTAATTATAAAAAATATAATATTATTTCTTATTTATATTTCTAAACGAATTGAATTGAACATATTTCATTCCGAATGTAGGCGGGTTTAGTACGAACCTGCTTTGTGTTGCTTTTTTCAAATACTAATTTGAGGACTGGAATTACCTATTGATAAATCTGCTTGAAGGTACAACTAATAACGACCAGTATTGAATTACTTCATGCTCTTAACATTTTTTGATATTGACTGGCTTCAGGACGGAAATACGTGTATTCAATGAAATCTCTGAATAGAAGTTGAGTGGGCTTGCCACCCACGCTCGTGCCAGAGATACACTAGCGGGCGAATTTCCAATTAAAATTAACCAGATATTGAATTTAGTTTTCGTTCAACGAAATGAAGATGTTCTTGTCTCAATTATGGTAGGGCTGGTCAATTAAGGTGGCACGTTTCACGAGTGGCTAATTTTATTAGTTGTAGAACGCCAAATATAACAAAAATAGAAAGTTTACATTTTTCGCACCACCTTTAGTGTAAAAGATGTGAGAGAAGTGTAAAAAATACATCATCTTTCAACAAAAGTTATATTTCTACATTTTTCTCAGTGTACCCATATATGAAGTAGGATAATTGAACTATCATATACCACCAAAAAAGCTATAATAACATATTTTTAAAGCTATAGCCTGACCGCTGAGCTGTTGAAAAATAATTAAGATTAGATTAGATTAAGATTATTTTTCAACAGCTGCAGGTATAGCTATAGCTTTAAAAATATGTTATTATTGCTTTTTTTGGTGGTATATGATAGTTCAATTATCCTACTTCATATATTCACTGAGAAAAATGTAGAAATCTAACTTTTGTCAAAGTGATTTTTGGCACGATAATTACGCTCCTGACCCATAGTGCCACGCTTGAAGATGCTTATTTTATTTTTCGTAAGTTGACAGAACAGTTTGAGGTAACCAGCTCTCGAACGTAGACTAGAATCAACCTGATTATTATCTTTGTCTACCACCGAGATATCCCCCACATTAGGGTTTTTTAGTTAACGTGCCGTTGTTCCCCTGTATATCATAATCGCCTATGTAAATGTATGGGGAAGTGTTTTTAGAAAATCTTATCCTGCGATCTCTTTAACAAATATTTTGCAAATTTTCGCCGAAGTACGATAGTGTAGCCACGGTCTTACATGTTTCATAAATAACAAAATATATCCAAACAGTATTAATAGAAAGCCAAATATAGTGATCTTTTGTGTAAAAAGGATCTCAGGATACTGTTTTAAATGGACCTCGACTGGGGTTTTTGTAGTCATCCCAAAATAATTCATTGATTTTGTGCGCAGATTCTTGTTTCTAATCCGATTTCGGCTCCAGTGACTTTTAATCACGTTTTCAGGGTGCTGTCTGCATTGCAATATTATAAAACTTTTAAATCCATCATAGTTATTAACACGCCACGTTAGTTATTTGCGCGGAATTGTTACTAAATATTGTTTTATCATAATATTACCTACTGTAATTTTATTTAGTGAGAAAAAATAGGTTCAATTTCAAATTCTATACGACCTAGCCGAATTTAGACCTCGGCGGCCAGTCTCATCGGAGAATAGCCAGATGCGCAGGCCATATTATAGTGCACATGTGTGTGCGCAAACACAGGTGCCCTTTAAATTCCCTCACTCTCATAATCCGATGGGACGACAGATCGACACGACCGGGGAGAGGTCAGGCGCAGGACCAACTGCTTTACGTGCTTTACGAGGCCCAAATTCTTTATTGCAACCATATTGTACATAGATAAATAAATATATAAATAAATAATGCTGGACAATCCACACATGAGTATTTGTGTCTGGAAGTAGTAATCAACGCATTCAACGCAACGCAACGCCGAAGTTGATAATTTTTAGGATTTATAAATTCTAAGGAAAGTATTATAAATTGTAGTAGATAACTGTTTTAACACATTTAAATCAATGTTAGTAAAAGTACATGACCAATAAATAAGTGAAGTATAATAGAACTTTCATGTGAGTAACACCATAACTCGATTAAAAAGTTCTGGAAACAAATTAGTTCCAGACAACCTTTGCAACGTAAAATAAATGTTTGATTAAGTTCTGAAAACTAGAATTAGAAATATAGACAGTTTTATAAAAGTTTGTTATTCTAGGTCTTGTTATGCTATGCTCTGTTTTTTTTTGTGCGAGTTTAACCCTTGCGAGGCCGATCGACTCTCGATTCTACACTCGATTTTTTATTATCTACAAAACATTAACAATCATTAACAAAACATTAACAAACATTAATAATCCCGCAGTACAATACACTTATTTCTTGTTGATTTTTAAACACAATTTATAGTAGGTACCTACTTGTTGATTTGAGATCCTATTTTTAATAAATAATATTATTATCGACTCCAACCAAGTGAATTTGAGCTTTTTTTTGTCTTAGTTTACGGCTAATTCTAAGCTCGACAATAGTCAAACCACTCTTAGATAAGCGACAGTTAGTGAAGAATGTTTGTTACCAAAGATCTCCAAAACTCCTGAACAGATCAATATAAAATTTTGCAGACATGTTATGCATAACGCGACAGCGGGAATAAATATAATTATTTTTATTGAGTTCCATTGTCCCCATTGAATGCGGATACCCTCAATGGGGACAACGGGCATAAATCGACTTGATTCCTATAATTCTCGAATGGCACGTGCGAAGTCGCGAGCAATTGCAAAAGCAAGTCATAATTATAAATGCACTCATGCTGTACTTACGAATCACTGTTTATATCGTGTCGTACAACATTAAACCTGACTGTTATTGAGTCATAGCACTTATTATTCAGGTTAATATCAAAATTCCCCTAACCCCTCTAAATGACGTTCCACGTTACACACGTGATCGTCTTTTGACACGAAAACGTATAAAGATGTAGTTTACTCGTCTAAGCGATATTTAACCCGCGTTTAGCGGTACTAAATGACATGAGGGTTACGCCAGTTTTATACTAAAGCGGAGAGGAGTGTGTAAAACCAAACAAAAGAGCCGCATAAAGTGATGTTCATAAAACTTTATTTGAACGTCATGCAATATTTAGATTATTTTTACCTATTGTGATTATGTAAAATAAGCAGTATGTTATTCCTCTTTGGTGGGAATAGCCTCTGAACTATTTATTCTTAACTGTTATTGCAGTAGTTGTTGTAATAATTTGCTGCGTAGATATTTTCCTATTTGAAAAAGAGTAGTAGGACGGTGGGACGTTGTCCCAATCCAATGAAGTAATTAATTGAAAACTATATAATCCCAAAACGGACCCCGCTCTTTCACATTTTTCTCAAAATGCAAATGTAACTAAGAACCATGTTTGAGTTCAGACGAGTACTTATTCCGATACCTCATTTATCAAAATCGCTTCAGCCGTTTTGGTGCTTCAAGATTACAAAGAGTGTCCGCCAACCACACAGACACTCGAAACACAGAACGCATCGCGTCGCGCGGGGGGCAGAATATAAACCGCGCGTTATCGAGGGTTAAAAGTTTTAATTTTTATAATCGCTCCGCTTTTTCACAAAGTTATTACCTTACGTAGCAAAACCGTTATCGTTTTGTCGATGGTTGAGTACACGTTGAGAACAGGTAATGACGTCATCTGTAGGTATCTATCTGGGTTCTTAGTTTTATGGCTCTTTTACGACGTTCCTTGGGGTTTTTTTGCTAACGTTTACCTTTGACTTTTAAGGAGCCATTGTTAAATTGTTTTGTAAGAAGGAAAATTTTACAAAAGCTGCGAAATTCAATGTTTTGTGGGCAGTCAACCGAGAAGCAAACAAAGAATTTCCAATTAATTTCGGAATGTTTGAAGATCTACGTAATTATTTTTGGGTAAATGATGTTATCGAAATCTTACTACTAAAAGTTATCATTCTAACGGTTGTTAAAAAAAAAGGATAGTGTTAATTAAAACCTATGAAACAGATTGAGTAATCCATACATATATTCATCATCATCGGCCTATATTAGTCCCCTGCTGGCCAGCATCTGCCTGCAGTCATCAGCTTGCCGCATCCAGCATCTGCCTGCAGTCTTTCGCAGATCGTCATCCCACCTGGCCGGAGGGCGTCCTACACTACGTTCGCCGAGTCGCGGTCTCCACTCAAGAACACATTTACCCCAGCGGTTGTCGGTTCTTCGCGAGTTTCTTCATGATAGTAATATAAAATATATAAAAGCAAAATTAATTATGTCTGTCTGTCTACCTTTTCACACGTAAACAGCGCAATTGAACTCAATGAAACTTGACTGGAAAGAAGACGGTATCACAAAGAAGGACACAGGCTACTTTTTATAGTGACGGTCCCACTGCGATGTCAAGTGTGTGTTTGGTGGGACCACGAAAAAGTTTTGTCCCACCAGTGGGACATCGCAGTGGGACCACGGTTCCGGAGTGCTCTTTATCCCGGAAAAGTACGAACAAAGCCGTGGACAGAAGCTAGTGTTCCCACATTTTCCTTGCTTACTAACGATGAATGTACTTTAGAATATTACGATGCATGCAAACAAAGTAAAGAATTTAGTTATTTAGAATGTAATTGCTAAAGCAATTTGGTTTTATGCTTATGCTTTGGTTAAAAGAAGAATTATTTCTTTTGTTTGCAAAGTGATTTTTTATTTACATCAGTACACGGTGTTTTCTTTCACAACCATTGGGTACAGTACTTATAATACCTACTTAACTATTAAATGTCCTCCTAGCCGAATGTCAACGGCCGCTCTCATCGGAGACTAGCCAGATGCGCAGGACATATTATAGTGCACAAGTGTGCGCTCAAACACAGGTGCACTCTCTATTTCCTCCCTCTCATAATCCGATGGGACGAAGGATCGACACGACCTGGGAGAGGTCAAGCGCAGGACCAACGGCTTAACGTCCTTTCCGGGGCACGGGGGTGTAACACCGCCAACTTCCTGACTCCGGGTTGTTACTGTGAAATTTCCTTGCTAGAAAAACCACAATAACAACTATTGGCTCGACCCGGGATTTGAACCCAGGACCTCATAATCAGCGGTTGAACAAGCTGACCGCTAGACCAACGAGACAGTCATTGTTAAGAAATTAGTTAACTATTTACTAATTTCACCACAACCATAACACCGTGTGGTGCCGGCTTAGAATTTGCACCACCCCAACTCTTCCCGCGGGTGTCGTAAGAGGCGACTAAGGGATATTCACCGGGGGCGGGCAGCAGCGCCCCCTACAGATGAATTCTACCACCAAACTGCGATCCCTAACCCGCATGCCCAGCGTGGGGATTATGGGCAATACCCCCATGAGATGAAGGCCAATAAGGCGCTCATCACGGGGAGGCCTGCGTCCAGCAGTGGACCAATACAGGCTGTTGAGGTTGAGGTTACTAATTTCATAACAATGAAATGGAAATCTCTTGTTTTGTTGTTGTTTATCTTGGTTTTAAGCTCAGTTTCCATGTCCACGTCAGGTTGCCGGTTCGATTCCCGCCTCGGGACAAATGTTTGTACGGTCTGCAGACCTTTTCCCAAGGCGTTCTGGATGTTTTCTATGTATAATAAAAGCTATGAATCTATGTAGTGTATTGTATTATGTGTATCAGTTATCTAGTACCCATTACACAAGCTCTGCTTAGCTTGGGTTTAGATAATGCTACGTGAATTGTCTAGCATTATTTGTTTATTTATGCAGACAAATAAAGAATAATCAATTTTCAGGCTATAAATTACTAAAACCAACCGTGTGCTCGAATTTCCAGCAATTCCGGAATTTTCCATCGCGTTTCCATTAATATTGTAATTACATTTTCAAGCGAGTTATTACCTACCTTGTGCATGAATGCATTCCCATTACCAACATTTTAAAATGTTACTGGCTAATAACCCTAAAATTATAGTTTTATACACGCAACATTAGACTAGTTGACTCTTAAAGTAGGTCTTAAATGATTAATTTTTGACCTATTAGAAAGAAGAGAGAGTTAGGACATAGAAAACCGTAAAACTTTATTTTAAAAGCATTGATCTATGTAAAATTCTGTAGATATGGTACGGTCTCCCAGCGCTATCTCAACAAATGGCCTGTGTTGTGTTACAACAATACGCAAAGACACGATATTTTCAATCAATTGCATTATACCTATTATAATGAACAACAATAATGGAAAGACGTGTCTACACCGAAGTGCGATCGAGACAACAATACACGCGAAACACGTACGCCGGCCGCGCCGGTCCGACTGTGACTGAGGTGGGTGGACCTAATTGGACTCAATTTGCGCGTTCCACTTTCGAGAAGCCAGTGCCCAATCTCCCGAATTTTACTTATATCGATGTTTAAAAGTCTACTTTTCTTAAGCAGGCGGAAACGCTGTGTCAGCCATATTTATCTGTGCTGTGACGTCATACGGCTCGAAACGAACAATTGACATTAGCAAACGTTTATCGCTGTAAAAATATAGACGAACTACATAGCGAATTTTACTCGTATCAGATCCGACATGAAATTTGCTTAGAGTCCTATGACGTCACAAATAGCGTTTTCAAAGTTCAAAATACAAAAAAAATATTTACAGGATGGTTTTTTGAGAAGGGCGGTGATGGCCAAGTTCGAATCCACGAGAGAAAAGTCGTGAAAGGAGTCATGCCCTCGATTTATAAGAAAACAATATCTGTATATTTAGTTCTTTTTCATCTTTATTTTGATGGAAATCGACCCGAATGGTCTATCAAAAAAAGACACCTTGTATTATTCTATACCGGGTGTCTTGCAATCTAACGAACCCAAAGTCGACGTGGTTACGTCGTTTTGTAAGTTCCTATGGCCTTCTGTCTCGATCATCAGATCAGTCAGACGGTACCATAGATTCCATTGTCACTAAACCTACATAAGTTTGCCAAATTTCAGCTCAATCGGTTGAGGATGAGGCGGTAAACAGACCACACAATAATATTGCGCAATATTATTGAAGGTCTGTGTGCCGCCTATCCCACATACATAGGTCCTAACTAACTGCGCAAGATAAATAAAAGCTTGTAAAAATAATCGGAGCGTCAGCAACAAAAGCGAAAGAATTTAATATCCGCGGCATAAGGAATGCTTGTAGCAATTTGTATTCCTTCCAGAACATTCTGTTTTAAGGTCGCACATACGTATCGCCTTCCCATTTGTCTGCACGGTTCGGTAGCCTACTTTGATGGCAGCTTTGTTGCATTTTTATTGTTGTTTATGGCGCACTTTGTTTTGCGAACGGTTTTTCGGTTTATGCGAAATAATACACACGTTGTTATCATCAATATACTTACTTATTTTCATTGGCTAGCATCCACACGAAATATCACCGGGGGCGGGTAGCAGCGCCTCCCGAAGAACAATTCTACAACCGAACTACGATCCCCACCCAACCCGCATGCCCAGCGTGGGGATTATGGGCAGTACCCCATGAGATAAAAGCCAACAAGGCGCTTATATCGGGGGAGGCCTGCGTCCAGCAGTGGACCAATACAGGCTGTTGAGATTGAGGTTGAGTTATTACGAAAATGTGAAGGTATGTAGAATTTCCACCACCCCAACTCTTCCCGCGGGTGTCGTAAGAGGCGACTAAGGAATATCTACCGGGGGCGGGCAGCAGCGCCCCTTGCAGAATAATTATACCAACGAACTGCGATCCCCAACCCGCATGCCCAGCGTGGGGATTATGGGCATTACCCCCATGAGCTAAAAGCTAACAAGCCGCTTATCAGGGGGAGGCCTACGTCCAGCAGTGGATAAATACAGGCTGTTGAGGTTGAGGTTGAGGTTGAGTTATTACGAAAATGTGAAGGTATGTAATATGTAGCAAAGACAATTTACCCGGATTACTAATATTAACCACGCTCATTGAACAAGAGCCTCATCCAAGCCTTTGATCTGATGCCAGACAGACAGGCAGGTAATTGTGTTTCCTTTCGAACTGTGTCTTCTGGTCCAGACAGCTTGTGCGTCATATAACCAAGAGCTCTACTGGAAGCAGGTCTATTGCAACAGAAACAGAAACTGATTACGTAAATACTGTTTATGGAAGGTATCCTTGTAGTTTTTAGTTATTCCGTGAACATGGCATATGCAACTGAATTGAAAACCTTAAAATAAATTACACAAATCATGGTAAACATCCCGTTATTAATGACTTCAGTTAGAAGGTCGTGAAATAAATCTATACTTTAATATAATAATCACACTTATCACACTTCACACTAATATCACATAATATTATAAATGCGAAAGTTTGAATGGATGGATGTTTGTTACCTCTTCACGCCAAAACTACTGAACGGATCAGGCTGAAATTTTGCATACAGGTAAGTCTAATCCTGGAATCAAACATAGGCTATTTTTTATCCCATAAATCAGTTCCAATGGGATAGAAATCACCTTTAAACGTTTCCATAGGCATAAACTAGTTATTTTATAAAATTTTACCTACTATGATTTTAATTTGGAATGTATGTGATTCTGTTAGTAAAGTTGAATAAATAAATAAATATAATCCGGGCTATCAATGGGGTGGCTGGGAAAAAAATCCCATCCACTCAACCACCCCATTGACTTCCCCATCAATGGGATTTTAGGGAATATATCATAAATAGATACCTATGTGCTATAAATTGTCATTTTTTGTAATTATTACAAAAAATGACTTTCGTTTTATAATATTAGTATGGATTTATCACAGAAAATGTGTGCAAGACAGCTATAACATGGCCTTAGAAAACTTTGCTAAAAAAGTTAAAAGGAATAATAATATAATGTGACTAGCCAGATGCGCAGGACATATTCTAGTGCACAAACACAGGTACACTCCTTATTTCCTCACTCTCATAATCCGATGGGACGGCAGACCGACACGACCGAGGAGAGGTCTAGCGCTGGACCAACGGCTTAACGTGCTTTCTGAGGCACGGGGGTGTACCACCAACTTCCTGACTCAAGGAAAATAAATGGAATATATCATATAAGTAGGTAGTATAGCCAAACTCATGTTGCCAGGTCAAAATAATCCGGAGTGACAGGCACGGATTTAAAACAGCTAAAACGTGGCTAAACGCAATTAGTTACAATTCTCACACAGATTGGAAACCGGAATCTAATTCAATGTTACAGAGCTCATTTTCAAAAGAGCCGAGTTTTCACACAGAACAGTTCATTCATACATAAGTAATATTTAGTTCACGATACTTACTTTGTGAGAATTGGGAATTTAGGGCGAATTAATCTGCTTTACGTATTCAAATTGTATTTTAGTTGACCTTTTTAGAGGCATTTGGAGACTGAACTAATAATTATATATGTAGATTTAATAGGCGGTTCTCAAACTCGGCGTGCATCGTCGGGAAGTTCCTCTCTCTGAAGCCCTAGTCACCGACCGCTTGAGCCTAGCTTCGCGGCCGGTGATTCACCTTTTGATATATTTCGATAGGGTTCGATTCCCGCCTCGGGACAAATGTTTGTACGATCTGCAGAGATTTGTCCAGGGCGTTCTGGATGTTATCTATGTATAATAAAAAAATATCTATGAAGTGTATTGTATTAAGTATATCAGTTAACTAGTACCCATAACACAAGCTCTGCTTAGCTTGGGGCTAGATAATGCTGTGTGAATTGTCCAGCATTATTTATTTATTTTTTACGGTGGTACTGTTTTCTAATATTTCATTTCCTATTCTAAAGTAAAAAATACAAAATATTACGAAATTTATCCATTGTGTCATTCATCTATATAATAACGCTGGTTATGAATTCAAAACTTTTTGAACCAACATATTTCTTCAGAATTTGATATTATATAGGGTACGTCCAAACTGATTGAAATGAGGGTGGTCTTATCCAAAAGATAATCGAACGAACACCTGCTCTTCTTCAATTAATCACTACTACACTGCTTTAATTTCCAGTAACTTTCAAACAAATGAAAAAAAAAAAATGTTAACAAAAAAACAAACCGAGTGCCAATATTTATAAATGAGGAAAGATTCCGTACGTGCACAGGGCAAAAATAGAGGCACATAACATGATTAATTCAAAATCTCTGGCGTTATGATTAGATTACCCTGTATATGCCGCATGTATTATTCCATGCCAGTACGGTGGTGGAGCGCAGAGACTTTATGAATTCTGCCCTTTTGGGAAATAACTGGCTATAATTCTAGACAATTGGATACAGTATTGTTGAACACATGTTGGAAATGTTTACAAGGGGTCTATATTAATATTTAGTAGGGTTTTCTTCTTGATTTTGATCTTGGTAGGTGAATGTTCAGTTCGTATACGTCGCGGCTTCTGATCACTTTTACCCCATGATCTCTTCGTTATATGTCAGGTTTTATAAACTGGAATACACAATGTGTATTTTGTAGGTTATATTGTTTGATTTGTTTGACCCGATCATCGCTTATGTCCTCACATGTAAGTAAGCTATGTAGCTTACTTACATGTGAGGACATAAGCGCTTTTATAAAACCTGACTATAGGTCACGAAGAGATCATGGGGTAAAAGTGATCAGAAGCCGCGACGTATACGAACGTTGTTCTATGTAGAACAACCTAAAAAAAATATTCTATCACAAAATGTCTTGTCAACAAATCACAGGGACCAAAATAAAAAGCCGGAATACCAATACAATTGAAGGCTACGTATTTATTGAAAGCCTTCAAACTTTACTGCAACACAATATGGAAATTTATTTTCACAGGCGTGTAAACTTTTATAACCGGGTTATGGTGGGGTTAGAGCCGATTTATTAGTGACCCCACCTCACCCAGTTGTAATCTGAAACGCTAATTCAACTGTGACTGTCGGTTTACGACTGCTCCAAACGACATTGTGACATGCCGGTGACGAATAAACTAACGGAGGCTTTGAAGCTCCAACTTCTACAACTGACTTCAACTTGCTCCGAGACTTCAAGGTTTAATGGTCCGCTTTATAAGTTGCCCGAGGTTCTGAGTCATGGCAAGCCTGCACTCGCCCAGGCTTGTGTAGTGTCTTTAGTGCCCTAGCTTGTAGTAGTAGTGGGCCCGATTTTTCTCTGAAAGTGTCACAAAACAAAGTCAGCGGATAGACAGACACCACCATGATCAGTAAAAATGAAGCGCTCGATGTTTTGGATCGATTAAAAATCTAATTCCAATTTGTCACCCAAAACAAAATGTCACTGGTGATGGCTCGGCCAACATCGCGACGGACTATAAGGTGGTCGCCAAGTATATCAACTCAGGAACGCATCATCACCTCCTCAACTGATCGACTTCACCACGTTTCTTTGATTTACTTCACCCAATTTCTCACGACGACAATGCGACGAGCGAGGCAAGGCAGGCAATGTGTAAGCTTCTTTAGCCGACTAACTTCTTCTAAAGTTATCTGCAACGTAAGGTTTCGTAGAAATTGTTATGTCCTTGTTTTTCTCGCCCCTCTATTCCCAATATTGGTAAAGTTCTAACCTATGCTACAAGGAATATCCTATCTTATTTAAAAACTCTGCAAAATGTGATAGGCGGTTGATTCTGTACAATAAGGCAGCAGGTTTGATTCCTTGGATCCGCTCACATATTCGCGCGAATAGGAGAACCACTCGCAAAGAAGTAATTTATAACGGGATATTTACCATGATTAGAATTTTGAGTTTTCCGAAACTGACCCGTTCGGACCGTAATAAATGACTTTTGGAATAATAAACATGATAATAGTTTTACTCGCAAAGAACTTCGTGGAGTCATCACGGAAGTAAGTGGGTTAACTACGAACCTTATTTGTGTTGGAAGAACACCAACGTTTCATCCCTTAACGAGCACTACGCACGGAGTGCTAAATGCTCGTAGTTTGACGAATTCAATACATCCGTATTGAATTCTTCAAACTACGATAGTTTTTACAGTAAACCTCGTGATGGTTCACATTAATGCCTCTTTCTCACTCACTTTCAAGCGCTTTTGGGTTGTCAAGGATGTTCTATTGACCGTCCTAAACATTCTTATTTTGATTATGATCATTGTTTGAACAAATCACGAATGTTCCCGTGAATGAGACTGCTCTATAAAATACTGTATGTATTCGGAATTTATCATTGTAATAATGATGTCCTCCGAATTTCTTAAAATGACGGCCACCAATAAGTTTCTTACTTTACTATTTTCATTGCTAATAAAAATGCATTTACCTACTTAATTTAAAAATAATAAATAAAATAATAATGCTGGACCATTCACACAGCATTATCTAGCCTCAAGCTAAGCAGAGCTTGTGTTATGGGTACTAGATAACTGATATACTTAATACACTACATAGATATATATGTTTTATACACTGTTGTTATATACGACTGGTGTTGATATGGATCAGTTGAGCTATCTGTAGACTGTTTGCAACAGTCGGCAGTTAGCTCAATTGTTTCAATTGTAAATACTAGTATAATTTTCTTTGTGAATAAATGACATGTTTTATTATACATAGATATATATCTATACATCCAGAACATCCAGAACGCTCTGGAAAAATGTCTGCATCGTACAAACATTTGTCCCGAGGCGGGAATCGAACCGACGCAGGAGGTTGCCTCATGCGTCGCAGGCGGATCTTTGCCCGCTGCGCCACAGAGGTCGTCTAACTCATTTAAGACTGGTGTAACTAATGTGTAGAGTAAAAAGTATCTAAACTGTAGATTGCTTGTTACTTTAGTAACACTAATACCTACTTCATTGCCTTATGCACCGGACATATTATAGTGCATAAGTGTGTGCGCAAACACACAATGTACCTATCACACCACACTAAACAAGGAATTTACTTATGTGTTCTAAAAAATCTGATTGGTTCCTTTACAAAAGAACTCACGTCTTGTAATATACACTCCAAGAACACGCGTAAATATTTTCCGAAACCGCCTTGACACGTTTTGTATCTATTGCGGCAGATATTTCCTTTTTACGGTGCCTTTGAAGATACTTCCGAGGATTCACTGGTTCAGGGAGGCTGTTCGGTTCGCTGGGTTATTGATTTTGGGGTATTTATTGCCGGGAGTTGGTAACCAAAGTAACTTTTCAATTTAGTAGTTCCCGCTCATTGAGTCGGATATGGGTAAATTGATTTAGTTTAGTTGGATAGGATGCTCGGAAGGCGGGTAAGTAATTTGAAAGAAATTCACCAGTCACTGGATACGTAGTTCTTGTGTGTAAAGTTTCTTAATAGACTTTAGAGGAAGCGTTTTGTTCCATTAATTAAGGTATTCACTACCCTGTGCACCGTGGAGCAAATCCGCATGTAAGTCGTGGGTACTAAAAGTGTTAATGCCAATGGTTTTACTTTACTTAAGCGTGTTGTCCTAATTACCTTTGCGACTCGCCAGGATAGAGTCCGACTTGTGTGACTGTAAATAGACAGAACTACTGAGGGTTTTCGTACCGGAAGTTTCGCTTTAGGTCTAAGCGTCAATGAAGTCATGGTCATCAATGCTAGTCCAAAGCCAGATATACCCGTGAGCTATATCTAATCAGCGCCCAAGCAGTCTGCAGCTTGCCGCATCCAGGATCTGCCAGTAGATCATCAAACCTAGTCCCAGGATGTTCTACACAACATTTGCCAACGTTTAAGAAGTTCCATCATCATCAGCTGATGGAACTTCTTAAACTGTTGCGATAATTATTAAACGGGTATTTTGTCGCGTACCTTGTAGGTATTTTATCTTATCTTTCCTTCATTTTGTGATGATCCTCACGTTTTCAGTTTGCTCACGCTAAGTTTGTAAGTCAAGTTGGTAATACTCTGTAAGTTAAGTAGGTACTATTTTTGATCTCTGCCGTATCAAGGTTGTGACAGTAAATGTTTTTCTATGTGAATTTCTTTCTATTCCTTTCGCAGCATTTTGTTATTATAATAATTTATTTTGTATGTAAGTATGTATTATATATTTTTTTAATCATTAAATCGTTATTGCAGAAGCTTTTATTCACAAAGAACATTACACTAGTATTTACAATTGAAACAACTAAGCTAACTGCAGACTGTTGCAAACAATCTACAGGTAGCTCAACTGATCCATATCAATACCAGTCGGAAGCGTCCCCAAGACGCTGGCTGCATTCCCACGCTGTATGGCAATGCTGATGCGCTGTGCCAGATACTCACCAGCTCTCGGGTCACGCGTCGCTTCGACGTAATAACGAATACAAAATTGAATGTTTGTATTTGTATTGTATGTATGTATTATATTGATAAAACTTGCTGTAATATGTGCACTACTAACTTTTTATTTACTTATCGTTCGTTAGTAATCATTTTGCCTAGAAGAAATTGCTTTAATCAGTAAGACCGCCTATTGTACGTTTTTATTTTTTTATTTTATTAAGATACACGTTATTTTATTTATTTTGTATGTACAATAAACTTTGTTCATTCATTCATTCAACACACATTCATTCACAAACGATAATGTATGAAAATACCAGAGTATCACACTTCACACTACTTTTTATCCCGAAAACAACTCGTCCGATACCGCAGGCAGAATATGGTATTGGATATAACAGTTTAATAATGCAAGCTAAGTAATATTAGCAACTCAAATACCTGTCTAATACCAGACCGTAGTCGATCGATGAGTTTAAGCTCGCAGAGCAGGTGCTACCCTAACAAGTTACTAATTCCACGAACGGCAAAGGACGTAAGCCGTATTCAACATCATTACTATGCTGTTTGTTATGAAAATACGAAGCAACATTCCGACTTACAAAGGCTTAGATGCCTCCGTACGAGATGAAACACAAATATTTGTTGTCAAGACAACGTTATTACGTGAGTGTTTAAGCCCACTGCAAGGTGCTAAGGTTTAATTGTATTTCTGGGTTGGTACTCGTAAGCCTGCAGAGTTTTAATTGAATTAGGTTTAATATGCTTTATTAATGTAGTGGCAAAATTGTGACGTCATATCTATCTTGATATAAATATTTACACATCTTGTATTGACACAATCTTATCAATGACTAGGTGTGAAAATATTTACTTATTCACAAAGAAAATTACAATCAAATAATAGAAATAAATTGGAACTAGTATTTATAATTTAGCAAATGCCTTTATTCACAAAGAAAATTATACTAGTATTGAGTATATTCTAGTATTATTTATAATTACTTATTGTATTGCTTATTAGTTTACTGTACATTGAATTGAATTTATTTTTCCATATTGGGTACATGACAATTTTGAATTATTTTAGTATATAAATTGTATTTAGTAGTGTACCTCAATTTATTTATAGACCAGTAAACATTATTTTACCAATAAAATAACTACCTATCTGACTAATATCGAAATTTCGCCAATGAAAATCGAAAATGCAACGAATTTATCGGCGTTACGTTGTTGTTACCTTTCGAATTCTTTCTTATTTTTTAAAATAAATCCGTGTGAAGCAAACACACTTCTACTCTACATTCAAATGAATATTGTAATTGACTTGGGGAGTAGTCAATAATTATCATGGACAGTTAATAAACAACCGAATTCTTTATCAATGAAATTATTCACCTGGAACCAAAAATTAGATAACACGATACCTATTTTTTGACGTGATAACGTCTTTAAAATCGTTTTAGTCGGGTGACATGTTCAGAAACTTGTGTCACACCAAAACCTCACGAGCGCGATCGCAGGTATAACGAGAGAGAGACGGACCGATCTCCCGTCTCATCTCGAGCGCTGCCAGTCATTCCGTGAAACTTGTCTCACCAATAAGACGTTATCACGTAAACATCTCGATCGTAAACCTACTTTACAAACAACCAATTTTTTCTTATTATCAAATGACCTCATTTTTGTTCAAAAATTCTAGAGATTCATGTCCCAAAAGTAGTGGTTTATTGTGGTTGTCCTCTTGTTTTTGTGGAATAAATTTGGACTCGTTTTTAGGGTTCCGTACCTCAAAAGGAAAAAGGAACCCTTAAAGGATCACTTTGTTGTCCGTCTGTCTGTCTGTCTGTCCGTCTGTCAACCCTCTTTTTTCAGGAACGCGTGGAGGTATCGAGTTGAAATTAACATCAAATACTCAAGTCCGTAACATCTTGAAGCCGTATTATTTAGGCAGATACTTGTTTCAAGAGTTTAGTTCCTATTGGTGGCCACCGTCTGTCTGTCTGTCTGTCCGTCTGTCAACCCTCTTTTTTCAGGAACGCGTGGAGGTATCGAGTTGAAATTAACATCAAATACTCAAGTCCGTAACATCTTGAAGCCGTATTATTTAGGCAGATACTTGTTTCAAGAGTTTAGTTCCTATTGGTGGCCACCAAGCTCTCCAAACAAGGTTTTTGATTGAATAACACAAAACAAAACTATTACAGATACATTGAAAAAAAGCTTATGATAAATATCGTCTACGCGCGGTCCGATTTTTTGATAATTCCTTTGTATAACGTAATGATAATATAAAATATGTAGTGGCGCTACTATCGGGGTAAATATTCATAAAAAAATTGGGCAAGAAGCAAGGTTTTATAGCACAAGTAAAGGAAAAAATCCTAAAACAGTAAATTTGTAGTTTATTCAACAACAAAAATATACTTTTATTTCTTGCTACAGATCAAAACCTATAGGGTACTTCTCGTTTACCTAGAATCATAAAATTTGGTAAGAAGCAAGGTCATATAGCACAAAATAACGATAAAAATCTGAAAACCGTAAATTTGTAGTTTATTAACTAAAAAAATAAGTTTTGATTCTCTCCCTCGACCAAAATATACAGGGTACCTATTTCATGTTGACCTAGAATCATAATATTTGGCAAGAAACAAGGTCTTACAATTAAACGGAACCCTTAGTGCGCGAGTCCGACTCGCACTTGACATTTTATTTCTAATCTTGTATAAGTTACGTTCGTAACTTTGCTTTTACCAAATTGTAGAAAGAATGCACAAAACAACAAGAAAGATCCTGTACAAACTAGATTAGGCAAGAACTCCCAAGCAAAAAGATAGTAGTTTTTGTAACTTAGAAGGCAAAATCTCTCGCTAATTGAACTTTTTCCTACTTCCCATGAACTTTTGTGGATACTCTTTGTTAGTCCTAAATCTTATTTCTTGGGAACATTTAGAACTGCAAAGTTTCAGTAGCGATTTTTACTTTGATTACCTACCCTAATGATTTTTAAATGAGTTTGCCTGAACTCATTAATTTATTTTCTATGATTCTGTAATGAGTTTTACTGAACTCATTAATTTATTTGCCCGCCTTTTGATGTGATCCCTTTTGCCAACCGAGCGACCTATGAAATGTTTTTACAAACTACATGAATATTTTAAGGTAATGCCTAATTGCCTACCTACCGTAGCATACCTACCTATAATAGTAGATTATGCACCGAGGGTACAAGCAGTGTCACGAAGACAGTTGTATGCACGAAGAGAATACTCTTCTTTTCACACTTGAAGCGAAAGCGCTAAATAGACGAGAACGTTTGGTAACGCGTTACATGGCATTACTTTTATTCCGCCTTCTGAACAGAGGTTAGGTAGTTCGAATTTCAAAGCAGATCTAATTATACGATTCTTCTAAGGAAGATTTTTCTCATTTACTTTGATATTCCAAATTCAATCTTACTATTCCCTTAAAGGCTTGGCCAAACCAACGCGTTCAATTCGCGTCCGCGGTGGCGTGCGCGGTGGCGATACTGCGCGTGCAAAAGTTGTATACACCGTCGCGTCCGCGGTGGCGTGCACGGTGGCGACTTTCCGAGCAGGTGTAGTATAAAATAGATGCGTGCAGCGTCCTAACGTAACAAGCCCGATCTGATCGCCACCGCCGCGTGCAGACGCTGCACCGGACGCCGCGATCAATCAGAGGACGCATCGATGTGAACACGTCGCTACAAGTTCGTACACAACAACTGACCGCCACCGCGCACGCCACCGCGGACGCGAGCTGAACGCGTTGGTTTGGCCAAGCCTTAAGCCTGGAGTAATGTTCATTTTGACTGTGATTTTATTCTGCATATAAGTAATAATATTAAAAATTCAATTACGTTAATGTTTCCACAACGCAGCAATTACGATGTACATGTTTGATACGATCATTATTAAAAACTAGCTGCGCCCTGCGGCTTCGCTCCCGTGGAAATTTATGTGTCCAACTTTCTTAATTTTTTCTTTCATAAGAACCTTCTCCTGACAATAACAAACACAACAAAGAAAGAATTAGCGAAATCGGTCCAGCCGTTCACGCGTGATGCCGTGACCAAGGAAAACGGGTTTAATTTTATATATATAGATTCACAACTTTTTGATTTTTAACTCACCTTTTCACAATATTGCAAAGTGATTACAGATTCCAATTGGCAAAGTGTGAGTGAATCGTAGAGCCTAATCTTTAGCAGCAATGTTCATAATCCTCTTTAGGGAAGTTCAGAGCCCTAATTTTGTAATTAATACCGAGCCAATCCTTGCAAAGTAAACTATGAAGTAATTACAACATAAACCGTGTAAACAATTTTGTGAACATGTTTGTACTATATGTAGGTACTATGTACTATTAGTGGCGGGCGAGGCCTGTTCCCGGGGCATAAATAAACATGTTCAAAATTTGAATTTGATGATTGGGTATCATGTTTACAGGTTTTCCATCTCTTCCTACGGGGTGTTTGAATTTGTACGCAACCCTGTACGCAACCCTGTTTTCGTTGTTGATGTTATGGTCTCCTAGTTCAGTTTGTGTTGGTACCGGAGACAAAATGGATATTAATACAAACACCTTGAAGAATAAACTTGACAACTGGTTACGAGACGACAAAAACAAACTAAAAAAAGTGATGCAATGACTAAATTTAACAGTGGTGTCGATTCTATTGTTTTAGGATTCCTAACTTAAATTTTACGATTTCTAAATTTTCTAAGTTAGGTTGATCTAAAAATTATGGTATTCTCTGTACAAATCCTAAAAATACCTAAATAAAACTGTGTGTTAAAGACATACCAGCCACAGGCTGCTCGTCTATAATAAATAAATAAATAATATCTAAGTTTTCCATCTTTTATTTAAAAAAGTATAATGATTTTTATCGATATCATCATCGATATCATCATCGATTAGCACCGCTGTTGGGTACAGGAGGCCTTTTTTCGTTATTCAAATACGCAATTGCGTGTTTTGTGTTTTTCTTGTGAAAATGTATACCTATTAGGTGTATTAGAAATTCTAATACACCGTAGGTATTCTAATTTAAAATAGCAATTGACCGAAACGCAACACGTAATTGCGTGTTGGTGAATTAAAAATAGGACTCAAATACGCAATTGCGTGTTTTGTGTTTTTTTTTCTGGAAATTGGGGCTCTAATTAGATGTATTAGAAAATTCTAATTTACCGTAGGTATTCTTATTTGAAATAGCATTTGGCCGAAACGAATCACGCTATTGCGTGTTGGTGAATTAAAATATGACCTAGGCCTCCTCTTAAACAGGTTATTCCGAACGCTCTCCTGCAAGCACTATTTTTTCTATCAATCTAGGATCCAATGATTTCCAGTGGTACTTTCATTGGTTATCTAAGAATTTCATAACTAAGAAAATTACAACGACTAGGTAATGGTTGTAGTTTCCTTAGTAATTTAATTACCTATACAGTTTATTTAGATTCCGTGAGTTCTTTAAGTTTAGTTTATTATTTAGTTTATTAGTTTAGTTTGTATGTACGGTTATAATTTTATTTGTAAGATTTAACCCGTAAAGCGACATGGGCGGCCCGAAATCGAATAAAACGCTAAGTGACGCACTTACAGGAAAATCCTCGTTCTTCGCCATTCACACAAATGTCCACGATAAACGTAATGTTCTGTTTACAGTTTTGTCACTTTCTCTCTGTAGATAATACAGCCAAGTTATCATATAAATTGCTTTGTAAGCTTTCGTGTTGTGAAAATAAGTTGACTTTTTTTCTTTTACAGAAAAATATGATACAGGGTGGCGCAATAGAACGTGCATATTTAAAATATTGATCAAAAAATAAATACAAAAGGTATAGTTAAAATAAAACTAAGGTATTGTTTAGAAATAACTGAAATTTATTTTTTAAAAATAACATCGTCTAAATGATGACCCTCTCTACCACGGCACTCCTCTAATCGCAAACGGAAGTTATTGAAAACTTTCTTCAGTAATGCTGGTGTAATTGCTGCCATTCCACCACGGATATTCTCCTTGAGCTGATCGATGTTTTTCGGATTATTGCTGTTGACTTTGTGTTTGAGGTATCCCCACAAAAAAATCAGGAGGCGTCACGTCTGGACTACGTGGGGGCCATGGGATATCACCTCTTTTCGAAATCAGTCTGCCAGGAAACATCTGTTTCACAACCGCCATGGAGTCATTTGATGTACAGGTAGCTTCATCTTGTTGAAACCAAGTCCTAGAATTCACTATTCTTGAATTTTCAAGCTCTGGAGCCAAAAAACCTTCCAACATCGCAACATAGCGTTCGGTATTAACAGTGACGTTTTGCCCCCGCGCATTTTCAAAGAAAAATTAGAGGAGTGCCGTCGTAGAGAGGGTTATCATTTAGACGATGTAATTTTCGATAAATGTGCATAGAAGTCGGTCAAGACTTGATATAACACGTTGACTACTTTTTCCGTTAAATATCACGCGCGAAGCCGCGGGCAAAAGCTAGTTAAATTTATAAATAGATAAATTTATAGTAGGCTTCTGGGTTGTATAAATTTATTCAGAGGTTTTTAATTTTATTTAAAGGTAAGTTACTACTAATTGAATGGATAATAAATAACACACCCTATAAAGTCATTTACAACGGTATATTTAGCATGGTTTGATATTTGAGCTTTCAAATATATAGGCACAGTTTCAGGCGCGATGATAACGGAATAAGTGAAGTGACTGCGAATGAGTTTTTATTGGCATACAGATCGGATCTACTCTCATTTTTTTTTTACTGAACGGTACCACTTTAATGTAACCATGATAGTTTTAAAAGTAATATTAAACTATTTTTCAACCATTTGACTCCGTTTTAATTTAGAAGATGATTACCTACAATCAAACCTCATGTCGACTGTGAAAAGGAAAAACTTCTAAAGTTCCATTTATTCCAAAATGAGTTATAGTGTGAAGTTACCTTTTTAAGTCAGAAAAGAACAGTGTTATAACAAACAAAGAACACTAAGCTAATGAAGATTAAGGCATGATAAAACTAGCATTAAGCGTAGTTTTGTTGCCGAGCACGATTCATTCTACGTGTGCATTAAACCTTAAGCACGCTGAGTCAAGTGTAATACTTTAA
Source organism: Eupithecia subfuscata (assembly GCA_963564075.1). Taxonomy (NCBI): domain Eukaryota; kingdom Metazoa; phylum Arthropoda; class Insecta; order Lepidoptera; family Geometridae; genus Eupithecia; species Eupithecia subfuscata. The sequence continues at coordinate 6,299,317 of OY751105.1, forward strand.
GGCTCTCTGTACACTTAATTATTAGGTTCTCATGCGCTCCGTGAACGACACATTACCCAGTAAGCATACCATAATGTTTATCATTTATAAGATCGCTAGATTTAGGATGAATGTTGGATGAGATTATCGACCTCTCAAGTACACACCTATGGCACAGATTCTATAAACGATCAATTAGTCGCAGTTGAACAATCGCAGTTGAGCAACAAGGACCTCGCGGGTTTTTACCAATAACCTTATAATGGATGTCTCTTTGAGATCCAATTAATATATCCTTAATTATTGTACGAATCGTCAAGTTTTATTCAGAAACTGATTTATTCTTAAAGTGGTGCCCAATACACACAGACAAGGTACAAAGTTTGTGCCAATGTGGCCAACCCGCGATGTTTTTTTACAAAGCGTAAAACTTTTTTGCTAACTTCTGAGTTGGCAAGAAAAGTCAGCGTAGTTTAAAAACTTTGGGTTATTGACTAATTTTCTTGAATTGAAGCTTTCAACGCAAATACAGTGTGCGTGTAACCTAAAAGTTAGCGCTAATACCGGTAAACCTAGGTGTAACCTATTTGGTGGCGTTCACGTCGATAAAACAATTTAATGGTACCTTTAGGACGATTTATGGTGGTTAAGCTGCACAATAGTGAAGTAATTTTGTTCATTACTTGGTGTGTTATAAATCTGTGTATTGTGTGGTGTATTTATCCCTCAGATAGTGCCATAATGTTTGTTTGATTTTGTAGTTACACCTAACTGAAATTCAGTGAGTAAAAGAATCTAGCCAGACAGACGGACAATGAAGTGATCCTATGAATTGGTTACTTTTTCCAGTTAAGGAACCTTTAAAAGAATTCGTTGGTCACGATTGTATTGGTCAGCGCCAATCATCCATTCAGGTTGGCTAGCACGGGGATTGTTGTCTACGGTAGAATATAGAAAAACTACGTCACTTTGTCATCGAATGCGTAAATTATTTGAAATTGGCTAGCACGGGGATTGTTGTCTACGGTAGAATATAGAAAAACTACGTCACTTTGTCATCGAATGCGTAAATTATTTGAAATTAATTCATTCAACTTCAATAATGTACGCAATGTATGTCGATACGATGTCATTATTGTCTTTTCTACCCTAGAGAACAATCCCCGTGCTTGACTTACAGATCGAAAGTTTTCGTTTTCGAGCAAAACCTACTCTTATGTCACTAACATACGTTAGCATTTGTACGAAGACGAGTCGAAAGCTTCGATTTTCGTTCTTACGTGAACGGATCCAGGATAATAACAGAAACAAGGATAGGGATCTTTGTATGGGTACCACATCTAAAGATTGCCATCTATGGTCAATTATGATCTAAATCCGCCTTTTGTGACAAACAAGATAGCATTCCGATCTGACTGGCTTAATTGGCAAAGTAGGATAACGACTCACCCGATTGGATCATAGGTGTTAGTGGGGATCCCCCCTTTCTACGCCACAGAGGGATGCAAGCAAGCAATGGATTTGACTACTTTTTATCATTTGCGCGAGAGTTTAACCCTCAATTGTATATGAAATAGCGAAAACACAAAAAGGTAACGAACATCATTGGTGTCAATGGATTTGGCTACTTTTTATCATTTGCGCGAGAGTTTAACCCTCAATTGTATATGAAATAGCGAAAACACAAAAAGGTAACGAACATCATTGGTGAGTTATCCTCTGACCACGATGCTGTGTAAACCTGTTAAAACGTTGTGCAAAGTTCTCATTTTAATTATTTATTCATCAATAAATGTATATTGTACTATATTTTTACAGGCGTACTCAATGAATAGAGTACCTAGGTTAACATTAACCAACATTTATAACAGATTACATAAAATTAAACTGACATTAAAGTTTCATTCATTGTTATATACTAGTTTCTGCCCGCGGCTTCGCGCGCGTTCTTTCCATGGAAACTATGGTTGTGTATGATACAAAAAAATATAGAGATTATGTATTATTTTACCGTGAACCGTAAAAGATTTGATGCCAAAGCGAAACTGCTGTACTTAACTTGTGACTTTCAGAAACCACAGAAAAGTTGAAATAAACTTTCCAATTCGGCCACCAATAAGGCGTTTTTCTTTCAACGTTTTGGATAGAACTTTCTTTCCGTAGACTTCACAGAGTGGTCTATTCTTAGAAAATCAAGTCCGATGGGGTGTTAAATTAATGTTTATATTATAATTAATACATGTACTTTGACTTAGTGTAATAATGCATCATAGTCATGTAATCCGAAAGACTGCAGGCAGATGCTGGATGCGGCAAGCTGAAGACAGGGCGCTATGGCGCTCATTAGGGGAGGCGTATGTCCAGCAGTGGACTAATATAGGCTGATGATGATGAGTCATGTAATCTGTCAGCTCAATAAATATCGAAGCTCTCGTTACTCCCGATATTTTTCAAGTTCAAAAATTTTGTATTTCATAGACTTTCTTTTTAACCCCCGACGCAAAAATAGGGGTGTTATAAGTTTGACGTGTCTGTCTGTGTATCTGTCTGTGGTATCGTAGCTCCCAAACGATGAACCGATTTTCGTTATAGTTTTTTTAAGATTGTGATTAGATTACCTACTATTTAAAAAAAGAAACAGTGTGCATGAAATACTCCATTTATTTCAGTAAATAAAATAAACGCGTAGACGAAGCTTCTCGAATAACTGCTCAGGCAGACATGGCAAATTCTAATTTTTTTTGCGGTTTTTTATTTTCATTTACATTCGATGCAGATCAGAGATAGTAAATATCTTTTTAACCAATAATAAATAAATAATAAATAATGCTGGACAATCCACACAGAATCATCTAGCCCCAAGCTAAGCAGAGCTTGTGTTATGGGTGCTAGATGATTGATATACATAATATAATACATTACATAGAATATATTTTATTTATACATAGAAACGACCAGAACACCCGAAACAAATATTTGTAGATCGTACAAACATTTGTCCCAAGGCGGGAATCGAACTCGCATCCTCCTTCGCCAGCCGCGCCACCGAGGTCGTCAATAAAATGTCTATTTGTGTTGAGTACCTTACTAATACCCCATATTAACTAAGTACTAATAATAAAACACCCTGTATAACCAGAAAACGTAGCCACTGAGTTGTGATGTTGGAGCACAGTTGAAGACATGTTGATGTTTACTGGCAAGAGCAATCAAAGTTGAGGCTACTCTAAACTCGACCATGTTGGTCTCGGAACAGACTGGAAACTATAGTCATATAAGGTAAGCTTGAGCACTTGGTCTACTGGAGGGTTTAATGCACTTTATACGAGGACTAGAGTTCTGTTTGACTGGCTTAGATCAAGACACGACTGGAATATAATTTTGTACCTACTACAGCTTTGAAATAATAGCAAGATGCAAAGCCGTTCGAGCTTCGTTTAAAAATGAAATTTTTATTGACATTTCAGGACCAAACGAGAGGGCTTAAATTTTTTTCAATTAAAGAACTAGTGCTGTAGACAGAAGACAAGACGCTGATAGGGCTACACTTTGAAATTTTGCGTTTACCTAAGCCTCCCAATTTGACAGGATGCCTTGTCATCTACATCGATAGTCAAAACCGATGATTAATTCTATAATGTATTATCTAAGCCTTCCAAGAGCTCGCTGTGTTTCCACAGTCGACTACAATGGTGACAAGGGTAAAAAAAGTAAAAAATTTCGAATATGTCCAATAACTCGAAAGCCGTGAGACTTTTACGGGGTACAATTTTTTATTTTCTGAACATTTCTGATGCCACCTACCCGTAGGTTAAGTATTGACTACCATTTACGCCTCACCCTGTATACAGCCGAACATAGCACCAATTATGGAACTTATATTTTATTTGTTTAAAATAAATCTAAGGGTGCGTCCACCAATCCACAAGTTAGCCAAGTCATCGCATACCTACATAATTATAAATGGTTATTTGACAATCTGTAGAAGCCCCTGCAAGTCAAAGTTTGCCATCATTCGTCCAACCAACAATTATACAGGATGGCACATTTAGATCGGTCAGTATGGGAAAGTCTGAAACTTTATGACATTCGAAGATCTCTTCTTAGGAACCATGTCATCGATTTTAGTAACAAGAAAAACTAGATTCAGGCATTTAAAAAAACTTGTACTCAGCTCGGAATAGAACCCGGAAGTCTTGAAAAATAAAACGAACACTATTATATTTAGATATTGAGATTGTATAGGTCTTAAGCAGTAAATGCTATGAAACATAATGTCTAAAATGAAAAAACTTGAGAGGTGTCAAGGGACACCCGGATGGAACGAAGTTCATAAGAGAGAGAGAGAGACAGACAGAGAAACATGCGCACGCCGCACGGCTTACAATAGCTTACTATAGCAAAAAGTGTCGTTACAACTTTTCGTATGAATTCTTTCCCTTTAGCCCCCTTTCACAACGCGCGATAAGGAACTTCGTTCCAATAAAATGCCTTGTTTTCATATCCTTAAATTTATTTTAGTATATCCGCTATTAAAAGTTTTTGTACGAAGTAAACATCAGCGCTATCATTTTCAAGGCATTATGACCCATAAATCAAGAACAATAAGCTACACCTTACATATTACACCTCCGTTAATCTCTCCTGCCCCCATAATAAGGAAAATTGCTTGAGCAGGACCGCCATTCACTTTTGTGAGCTTCTGTGTTTAATCAAGCTTAGTCGTAATGGTTGGAGTGTTGTATGTTGATTTTAGATAAAGGTAAGCTTACACTTTTTATTATAGGTATGTATACTACACCCGCTTAAGAAGGTCCGCGAATGATAAGCCTTCTTTTTACATAATAGAAAGGCGAAAGTTTGTGAAGACTGTTTGACCAGTGCCATAACAATTCAGACTTCCTACTATTCTACTAATAATAAAAACCCGAAAGTTTGTAAATTGCGAGTTTTTTTTACCTAGGATCTCCAATACCACTGAACAGATGAAGTTTGTCGTACACTTAGAACATAGCCTAACTTAGATAATAGGTTACTTATTGTACCGAAAATACGCGTGCGAAGCCGCGGGCAGAAGCCGGTTTAACATATAATTTTTTACATCTTTACGACAAAACTACAGAACACATTGGGCTGAAATTTTGGATTACGTAGGTTACTTTTTATCGATTTCAAAAAAGAAGGCAGGTATTTACATGTACTTTTTTGTGTATGATCACCATTTTCTTCGTTAATAGTGGACCGATTTTGATGATTCTTTTGGTTTTGTATTGAAAATCCCAAGGTGGGCCCATAAATTTTATTCGCGTGAGATTACTATTTGTCTTGCAAAATAAAAAAAAATGTCAAGAGCGAGTCGGACTCGCAAATTCAGGGTTCCGTATAATTGTAAGACCTTGTTTCTTGCCAAATTTAATATCATGATTCTAGGTCAACGGGAAGTAGGTACCCTGTATTTGGTCCAAGGAGAGAATCAAAAATTATTTATTTTGTTAATAAACAACAAATTTACGGTTTTCGAATTTATCCCTTAATTTGTACTATAAAACCTTACTTCTTGCCAAATTGCATGATTCTAGGTCAACGGGAAGTAGGTACCCTATAGGTTTTGGTCCATGGCGAAATGAAAAGTAATTTCTTTGAAATAATAAACTACAAATTTACGATTTTCGGATTTTCCCCTTTACGTGTGCTATATTGAGACCTTGCTTCTTGCCAAATTTTATAATTCTAGGTCTACGGGAAGTACCCTATAGGTTTTGTGTGCATGTGAAATTTCAAAACATAGGTTGCTGACTTGAGTATTTGATGTTAATTTCAACTCGATACGATCGTACAAACATTTGTCCGATTAATTGACATGAACCTACTAAACATAAGCTCGTTTTGAATTTAAACAAAAGCCAAATGAGCATCGGCGAGTCTAAGCTTGACCAGTATTCGTTGCAACCTCAGTGCGGCACGCATTCCTGAAAAAAGGGAGTTGATGGACATACAGACAGACAAATAGACAGACGAACAACAAAGTGATCCTATAAGGGTTCCTTTTTTCCGTTTGAGGTGCGGGTTCCGCAAAATATGGTTTTGGTTATTGTGAAACAATCATTTGCTATTATGCATACATATCCCGTTGTTTGTACTGAAAGGAATAGGGAAAGTTTGTGGGATAGGTTAGGTGCCTATCCCACAAACTTTCGCCTTTCTAATCCCAAAAACTATTGAACGGATCGGGCTAACATTGGTGTTCTAAACCTCCATTACAAAGGTCACATTTATACCGGAACAACACGCGTGAATCCGTGTGGTGGAGGTAGTTATTTATAAAGTGGGTTTTTATAATAAAGTTTTATGAAAAGATTATCTCGTTAAACGACCTTTTTATGTAGGTAAAAGATAAGATAATGTAGCAGCTTTGTCTGTTCAAGGTTAGGCCAAGTCGTTCGCTACCTTCTTTAATATTTTCAAAGTTATCACATTATTTCCTAGTTTTACTTGTAGTTTGAATTTTGTCCAAGAGTTCTGTATTGTAAAGTCTAAAGGAAATAAAGCACTATGGTATTTGATATATTTTTTATTTGATGCTCATTATCAGAAAGTGTCAAAGCAGCGGCAGGTATAAAGTTGTTTTCTTTATAAATTGAACAGCCAAAAGATCTACTTTCTGTGGGTAAGGATGATGGGCACAAATGTATGGAACCTGGTACCGGCACCAATCGAAATGAGTGGTATATCGTTGGAAAGCTCTTTTTCTGTAGAAAAAGAATAACCGTGGCGCTAGTCCCGGTTCGTTGTCCGTTTTGAGTAATCCTACCCCGAAAGTTACTTATTTTCGAGTTTTTTGACACTTTCTACCAGAGTAGTAGGTATCATAAAAGGTGCCTAAAAAATATATGTCATTTTTTTACATTTTAAGCATAAGTTATATTGTTTTTACAATTCATCATCATCGTCAGCCTATATTAGTCCACTGCTGGACATAGGCCTCCTCTAATGAGCGCCTTGGCGCCCTGTCTTCAGCTTGCCGCATCCAGCATCTGCCTACAATCTTTTGCAGGCCGTCCTCCCACCTGGCCTCAGGCCGGAGGGCGTCCTACACTACGTTTGCCGAGTCACGGTCTCAACTCAGAACACTTTTACCCTAGCGGTTCTGCGCGAGACATGGCCGGGTCAAATAATGCTAATTATTTGAGCTAGGTACATCGATATAACTATTATTGACTGTCGGATGTATTAGTTTAGTTACGAATCACCATATCCTTCAGAAAATCTGCGTTTTTCAACTATTAACTATTACCTAATACTTAATAATAATCTCGGTAAACGTGCGCGAAAGACGTTTGCGGGAGAAGATATTTTTGCGAGTGGACATTTGCGTGAGTAGACACTTGCGCGATTAGACACTTGAGCGAATGACACTTGGTCGGAGGACATTTGCACGGGTGACCATTTGCGCGAGTAGACGCTGCGCTTGCGCGAAAAATCACAAAACTCCCAATAACTCTCGAAATAGACGTTGCAGAGAGTTGCAGATCGCACCATTGTGTGTGATTTTGCCCTCTTTTTTCTGACACATCTCATCTTCCCCTGCTCCACCCCCTTACTTTCCCATAACGATACACATTTTAACGTAGATCTTCGTAGCACGTGCAACGATTTTACGATGGACCGTCGTAGCATACCAGACTTCAACGCGCACCCAGTTTTCTACTATACACAAAAAATTATTTATAGCTACAAAACTAATACAACTAACGAGTTGCTTTTTTCAGTATGAAAAAGAAAAGTTCTCGTTCCTTACTATCAATGTTTTCTGCTTACCCCTCTCCCTTCCTTCCCAGTAGACCAATGTGTTATTTTGTAGACCTTCGTAGTGCTAGCTACTATGCTACGGCGGACCGCGCCCTGCCCGGCGGCCCATAGCCAGCGAGGTTTTTACGTATTCATGTGTGTGTACATGAGACATTCAGAGCTGCCAGTAGTAATTAGAAAAAACAAGTCACCACTTTACTGAGTACCACTGTTCGCAGACATGAATGCGTAAAAAACTCGTTGGCTACGCCGCATGCGCTTCGTAAGTCTACGAAATATCATATTTATGTTCGGGGAAGTAAGGGGCAGGGGTAGCAAAAAGTTAGTACATTGATTGTAAAGAGCAAAAGCTTTACATTTATCATTCTGAAAACCCCAACTCGTCAGGTGTATTAGTTTCGTAGCTATGAGCAGTTGAGTGTGGGGTAGAAAAGTGCTAGAAGGGTGGCGTTGAAGTCTTTTACATGCTACGACGGCCCATCGTAGCACGTGCTACGAAGAGTTAAAGAAAGGGGGAGGGTTAAGGGAACGTGGGATATATCAGAGGCAAGAGCCCCCTAACAATCCCCTAACTACGGTGAAATATGCGACGTCTACTTCGAGAGTTATTAGGAGTTTTGTAATTTTTGCGCAAGTGTCTACATGCACAAATGGTCACTCGTGCAAATGCCATTCACCCATGTGTCATTCGCGCAAGTATCTACTCGCGCTTATGTCCTTCGCGAAGTGTTTTTCGCGCAAATGTCTTGGTACCATTTGAAAACAGTGCTGGCTCAGTAAGGCCTTCGTGTGCGGCCACACTGAATGAGCGGTGGCTGGGGCCTAGGCGGGCGCGACAAGCGGGCGCGCGCGGTGGCCACAGTGCCGCGCGAGCTCTTGTAGCGTTTCGACGTATATCAGGTGTCGCAAACTATGGATCAAGATTTGCTATTTTTGCTGGATAGTCCTATCCTGAGATGGGAGGTGTTGAACACTAGAGATGGTGTGCACGAAATAAATAAAAACAGAGGAGTAACTGGTGAATTTTTAGCTTATACGAAGAGTTGAGATTCTACCCTACAACATTTTTTGAGTACACTCGAATGCCCGTGTCAACATTTGACTACATACTAAGTAAGATATCAGCTAGTAGTAGTCAGTATTTACAGCCATTTCATGAGAAAACGCGCATACGCCGAGCGACAAGACCGAACTGGTTTGATATCCCCGCCAACCGCGCATTGGGTCGCTCGCTCGCTAGGCCCGTAGTGTGGCCAGAACGCGCGGATAGGAACGTTTGATAATTACGCGCGCTGTCTCGCTCAGGCCCGTCGCACTAGGCTTCCGCCTAAGTCACTTCACTGTGGCCACAAAGGCGCGTTTCATATGTTTAATATTTCGCGCCCGTCGTCGCAACCGCGCTAGGCTCGCAGTGTGGCCGCACACTTCGTGTTTAGCATGGTCACACCGCCGCCGATTCTGGGCTGTGAATGCGATAATAATATCCTCCTAGTGGAATTTTGATCACGGCGGCCAGTCTCATCGGAGACTAGCCAGATGCGCAAGAAATATCAAGTGTTTGTGCAAACACAGGTGCACTCTCTATTCCCTCACTCTCATGATCGGCAGACCGACACGACCGGGGAGAGGTCAAGCGCAGGACCAACGGCCTAACGTGCTTTCCGAGGCACGGGGGTGTAACACCGCCAACTTCCTGACTACGGGCTGCTACCGAGAATTTTTCTTGCTAGAAAGACTCGCAACTCAGGACCTCATAATCAGCGGTTGAACAAGCTGACAGCTAGACCAACGAGGCAGAGAGTGAATGCGATAGTGCTTTACTAAGTACCTACCCTTATACTTAATAGGCTAAGAAATGTTTTTTTTAAAATGTGACTTATGTCAACAAAACAACACTATGGGTCTCTTCAAGACTAGAGCAAATAAATATAAACCTTCGTGATTAATCGGTACATCACATCGGAGATTATGGTCCGACAAAGGTATATTCGGTTAAAAAAACGACTCTTATTCAGCCATTCCAATGCTTATTTGCCCAAGAGAGGTTTTTAATGAGGAGAGATTGTCATCTACTTACACTCAGTGATTTTCGCAAAAATTAAGCTGAACCTGATAGTAGAATTTTTATCTGATAAAAATTCAACATCTTCAGAAAAATATATTTCATGACGGACAACTGTAACGGGTTCGTCGTAGTAGATTTTTTTTGTCCACATGAAAATAGCTATCCGACGACGTATGACTCGTTTTGATTGGACAAAGTACCCAAACGGGCCCAAAATGCCCATCCTCCTTTAACTATTTTGTTAATACCCTTCGTTTACCAACAGCTTATTAAGTTCTTGTTCACAAAGTAGTATTCGCTAAGTAGGTGAATGTAGTAACGATGTAGTAGCGTGCAAACAAAATACCCTTCTGATAAGTGTTTACACCGATGTTGTGGGATGTTTTGGGTTGCCAGCTGTTGCAGCAGCTCTTCGTCGGAACTGTTTTAGATATTTTTTCAGGGGCATGGCATGCGTTTGTGTCCAAACTGAAAATTAAAAGTAATTTATCCATCAAGCTCTACTTAATGAGGTTAGCTTAATGATGCTGTGTGTCATATTGTCCAGTTTTCATCCTCAGCATATTTGGGTTAAAACGAAGACACAGGAGAAACTGGCCTCTTACAGGTAATTATTTTTATGTACAGATAATCCGAAATCTTACCGAACTTCATTATGGGTTAACTAAGAACCTTAGATGTGTTGAAAGAATACTACCTACTAACCAAATTGTTGTTTTAATGTACTCATAGGTCTACACCAGTAATACTTAGTAAAGTAAATAGATTACCAAGTAATTATATCCAGTAAGTAACCAACTACACCAATGCAGAATTTTAGATTTTAGAAGGTTCTCCACTCCTCGACTTACTGCCAAAGCTCAAAAGCCTGCCAGTTTTGAAAAAGGCTATATTTAACGATATAACAGTCCGAACTGGCAACACTGTTAGGAACTTCATCGCTGGAGCTAAAACTTAAAACTTTGATGAGACTTACCGGGAACAATATAATCCGCTTTGTAGAGATTTAAACCTTATTACGGTAATTTTGGAATGCTTTATCGTGTGCACTGTGTAGCCTAGGTTGCTGTCAGTTGAATTTGCCAGGTATGAGGTTGATGGTGAGCCTAACTCTTACTAATTATACCTACACCTTAAGGCAAAAGTTTATAAATGAAAATGTTTGTTACATTTTAGTCAGGAGTTCTACTTTGAAAAAATTAACAAAGTTGACGGATGACGTCGATCGCACGAAGCCAACAACCTTACCACAAAGTTGCTTTGGGCGCGTCACCAACTACTACTACTACTTTCGTTTTAGATCTCTAAGAAATAAAGAATTAAAAGTAGACCTCCAGGTTCAGGAGGTAAGAATATCCAAATCCTCTGAACAGATCTAGATAAAATTTCGCGTAGGTACACATAAAACAAAACCCAATTTAGTAATCAATTTAATTATTTATCCAGTAATAACGCATGCGGAGCTGCGGGCAGAGAATAAACAACCAATTGACATATTGTTCACTAACTGTGAAAAATAATATGTCAATTGGTTGTTTATTTGATAACAACTACCAAAACCTCCGTTAATTTTGCACTGAGTACGGGGTCGAACATAAACAAATTGAAAACTAAGTATAAACAAGACAAAATTAAAATTTTAAAAACCCGCCGACGTTTATTGGCTAAACAGATATTCATGAAACATGGCTAAGAGCACTCGGGATATAATTATCTATGACACAAAAGAAAACTAAACGAAAATCGGTTCATCCGTTTGGGAGCTACGATACCACAGACAAATACACAGATACAGAGCCAGACACGTTAAACTTATAACACCCCTCTTTTTGCGTCGGGGGTTAAAAACCAGGATTCAGTCTCCGCTTTTTTACGTTTTTACCAAAAAGGCCTACAAAACCATATATAAGTCAAGATGACTATTTTGATACCTCGTTAATCGAAGGTTTTTGTTATTATAGTGCGTAAGCCCTGACACTCTGGGTAATTTCTAAGAAATCAAATAATATAGCATAAAATCTTCGACTTCGACGGGACTTGAACCCGCATCCTTCCCTCAGTACGGGAATGTGCTAACCAACTACCCCACGAGGTCAACTGACGTAAGAGTCAATAATCTCTGGGCCTTCCTACGGACTCTAGCGCCGTTAGCTCCACCTACAGGGGAAACACTGAAGTCTATCCATTCCTGTTCATTCCATTCCCGTACTGAGGGAAGGATGCGGGTTCAAGTCCCGTCGAAGTCGAAAATTTTTGCGATATTATTTGATTTCTCATGAATCAAAATCACTTAAGCCGTTTGGATGCTTCTAGGTAATAAAGAGTATCAGATAACCACATAGAAACACTCGAAAAACATAACCCTCGCGGGTAAAAAGAAACTAAGGTCCAGTTTCAAGAAGAGAACTTTATGAAAATAAAGCAGAATATTACTGTGAAAGAAAATTTGAATGAATTGAAGTTAAAAATTACAACTCAACACAAACGTCTGGGTAATAGGTACCGGAAAGTTCAACTTGGTCGACATCCACTAGAATTCACCTCGCACATATCAGAAACTCACACTGCAACTCAAAATGGCGCTTAGAATGCAATTGGCTAACTCTAGCGCAGACTCGAGTCGCAGCGTATTTAGAAAAGCTTCCACACTTCAACGATTATGATTTAGCGCTCTTTGCGCTTCTCATAGCCCGGTAACGCTGTCATGGCCGTTTGTAATCATCTGCATAATATACGGAAAAAGGACGATTGTAATAAGCGGTTTTGGGCAAACTTACCCATCACCTCAGATCTCAGAAGCAAGGGCACACCGATGCACTATTAAGCTCTGCGCACATTAAAGCGGCACCTATCCAACTCAGCATTCGCACTACTTCAAGTCAAATCCTGATGGCCGCACGCTTTTCACGCGGCGACTGATAATAGCCAACGTGCTGTCGTCGACGCCTAGCAGAAAGCTTGCAGTCCACGCACGGTCGAAAAGACACCACTTGTAAACCACCGCGCCTGGAATATTCGTGATTCAGGCTACACTAGGAGTAGACGCAATGTAACATGACTTAATTTTCATTACGCGAGCTGGCTATCATTGCGCTTGCGCTTGATCTAGAGGATAGCACCAATGTGCGCAGAGCTTAAAACTATGATCAAAATACCTTCTCGAAATGTCACGTTAGGTAGGTTTGCTTTGGCTATTCTCTTGAGAGCGTAAATTTCTAAAATGTGACGTTCGACTGGACGTTACTAAACGTACACTACAACTTCTCTGCTAACTCTACAACTTTTTTTTCCATGCATTAGCGACAAAAAAACGCGTCACACAAAGAGACACGGGAAAGACTCATTATATTTTCCAGGAATAATTATGAACGTAATAAAATGATAAGTATTATTTAGCACATAGAACATTACATTATCAGAATAAAACAATAACAACTAGTATATACTTACACGACGTATATCTAATTCTTAAAAATCTAAGCCGTCACCAGAAGGCAGAGTGCCCAGAATGCTAGCAGCATTGTCTTAAAAATCTAAGCCGTCACCAGAAGGCAGAGTACCCAGAATGATAGCAGCATTGCCACGTTGAATGGCAATGCTAATTCGTTGACCGCAATAAAAGCCAGCATTCAGATCACCATATAATAAATTGTACATTATATCACGATATAATAAAATGTGTATTCCACTCGCGAAAATTCTAAGAAGATTATAACAAAAAAATGGTGATGAGATAGCTTATCTTCCACCAGCTGTGAGAAGATTTTCCAGAAGGCAGGTCACGTGGTAAACTCAACGGACTCTGTCTCACGTTCGATGATAGGTGGTAAAAGTTTTAGCACTACGGCAGATCAGACAATGTAGTCGATATCGGATTGGAATTAGCAAGTCGCACTGTTTGGAACAGAGTCTGGATGTAAATTATTCTACACTGGTTCCTGCCTAGTCATGGAAAAAGTTTGAAAAGTATCTTGTTGGTAAAGGCTGTTGCTAACAGTGACTTCATCGAGTAGGTAGGTTACGTTTGTAGGGTTCCGTACCCGAAGGGTGAAAACGGGACCCTATTACTAAGCTGTCTGTGTGTCCGGCTGTCTGTAGGTTTCTCATGAACCGTAAAAGGTAGACATTTAATTTTTTTTGTGTATAAGTACAGGTATATATCACTTGCAAGAAAAATTAAATAAATATTAAAATTACACGGGGGCTTACGTACTAAATGTGATTTTTTGGCTATTTTTGCTCTACATTTGTCACGGCCGTATCTCTTTAACCGTAAAAGCTAGACTATTGAATTTTAACAGAGTATGCATTATACTATTGGCACTATAACATCAACTAATAAAAATAAATAAAATTAACTAAGTATACTTAACTTACTTATTAATATATTTTTTATTGGCTATTAGCCTTTATTCACAAAGAAAATTATACTAGTATTTACAATTGAAACAATTGAGCTAACTGCAGACTGCTGCAAACAGTCTACAGGTAGCTTATTAAATAAATACCATGTTGAACAACGATCACAGAAGTTATGCAACGTTGGACGCGGTCAGTACTTGGATGGGTGACCGCGTTACATTGGCCTTTTGCTTTTTGCGATCCCTAAAAAAGTCAATATTTGAGTTTCTCCTGTTTTTTTTCAGAAAGTATGGTACGGAATGCTTCATGTGCGAGTAGACTCGCACCTGACCGTTTTATTTAAATTGTGGTCCAATTAGTAGAATCTAAACCTTGAAACCGTAACGTAAGCACATCCCTTTACCTAGGTTTACAAATATTAACTTCATTGTGCTCGTGTACTTACCTACCTATTAATGAAAGGGTACGGTACGAATATTATATCTTAAACATTACAAAGTACCCATTTATGATTACCTAAATGGAAACCCTTATCAGACAATACAATTACTACGCTTCAAGAATACCTAGGCAGTTCTCCAACTAATATTAACTCAAGAAAGGCTTTTCATGTAACCTTCAGAATACCTAAATAGCTCCTTGTTATAGACAAAGTTAACAAGTTGAGACCTACTGAGAGAAAATAAGTGGCTACTTTTCTTCGTGGTGATGGAACCAGTAATCGACAAGCGCCAGTGATCGACACTTTTTTTTTTGTTTGTTTGGAATAAGCCTTGTTAATTTAATTTACCACATGGCTACACTAAATCATAAAGAACTCACTTCCGGCTGTCAGTTTTTAATCCGTCACGTCAATCTGACAGTTCGTTACAAAAACCATGGAGGAGTGAACGTGTCGCCGGGCCGTTCTCAAAAATAAATGCGAATTGCTTCATCAAATCGATAAGAACGTGAGTACACAATTATGCTTACAATTTCATCAATATAAATATTATTGTATTTTGGTTTGATTTTATGTAAAGTTAAAAGAATGTAGATATAATTTTATAATGAGTCTTGCACCGGGACACTATTTTGTTTATTTTAGACCGGATGTTCATTACTGGTACTGAGAATGTGACTTACTCCTAATATCGACAGCTGTTCATTCTTACGCTTTTGTCGATTTTTTTGGTTGCTAAGCAAACTTAGCTCTAAATTTTTTGCTAATTAAGTATATATTTGAAATACACCGATTGAAACATTAGTACCAGTAAAGAACAACATGTCGATCATTGGGTAACAAAAGTGTCATTAACTGGTTCTCACTGATTTTGTTCTAGATGGCTCTTAGAAAGGTATACACGCCGGAGCAGATGGGGAGGGCAATGGAAGCTGTACGCGGAGGAAAATATTTCCTACTGATGATTGAGACTAGATTTATAATTAGGTTGTTTTTGACTGTTTTGAATTTTTAACGGCTTATTAAAGACTTGATTGCACAAAAATGTGTGACGTACCTTCGATCAAGTAGTAGTATAGCTTTTATTTAATATAATGTCTTACTTTTTTCATGTTTTTTATTTATTTCTACAGCCTTTACTACCTTAATATTTGGTTTATAAATTGACAAACCATGTCAATTACTAGGTGTTATTTACCGGGTAAGAGTCAAATACTGGATGTTCATAATTGGGTAGTGTCATTCAATGGGGGTTCATTACTGGATTTTCGGTGTTCATTACTGGAGATTTTGAGTTATTTTGGTTTTGACCTCATTATATCTATCATGTAGCTTTTCTGAAAATCTTATTACAGCCACATCTTTCCCGATAAAAACACCTACAGTTTAAACTAAAACCTGATTTAATATCGTTCTCTAAAAAAAAGTTATTTGAAATCGATTGACACGTATGCCTTAAAGTGTCATTTACTGGTTCCATCACCCTACTAATAATAGTTCTTTAGCTATGGAATTGCCGTTTTCGCCTGTCGTCTGTTGTTTGCCTCAGTGAGGAGACTTCCAGACATCATCAGTTGTGTCCAAGATGGCGGCACATGCCCATCTGAGTAACTACATGGTGGTTACGCTCAGACAGGGTTTGGCGAGCTTATAAATCATGATTTCCCTGAATATTTGTATGCGAAGCCCTATGTTTTATTAATTTCCTATGAACCTGATGAAATAACCATCTCCTATGAACCTGATGAAATAACCTACATATGAGAGAGAACCTTTGAGTACACTCAAATTTACTGTTCGGCTCAGATCGGTGGATCGCCTCACTGAGGCAACCAACGGAGGATACATGTGCCGCCATCTTGGACACAACTGATTACAGGTCTGACCTATTCAAATGTAATTATCCATGGTTGGAATGGTGGGAATACTGATAATTATAGTCCTTAGTTTTATATAGGGTCGGCAACGCGCGGGTAGTATCCCTGATGTTGCGGGCGTCCATTGGTTGCGGTAACCACTACCTATCCATGAGGTGGCCGTAGGCCACTTTCATGAAACGTATGAAAGTATACATAACTATTTTATGCCCGCGCGGCTTCGCACGCATTGTTTTTGTGGAAACGTTTAAAAGTGATTTCTATCCCATGGGAACTGATTTATGGGATCAAAAGTAGAGAAAGAGAAGATTATAATTTCAGCCCGATCCGTTCAGTAGTTTTGGCGTGAAGAGGTAACAAACATCCATCCAAACTTTTGCATTTATAATATTAGAGTGATATACTCTTTAGGATTCGGTTGACTTTGCAAAATGTTGAAATCCCAAATAAATTGTATAATTTCCCAGAATGTTGTTATATTTTTGTTTCGAAAAATGTCGAATTTTTAGAATTTTGAATTCCCAAAATTTATATTTTCCATTAAAACAATAATTTGGTATTTGAAATACCTACGAAGGGGTAACATTTACCGGCGATTAAATAAATTAATACTGGACATAGTCATCATCAGCCTATGACAGTCCACTGCTGGACATAGGCCTCCCCTAATGAGCACCACAGCACCCTGTCTTCAGCTTGCCGCATCCAGCATCTGCCTGCAGTCTTTCGTAGATCGTCATCCCCCTGGCCGGAGGACGTCCTACACTACGATTGCCGAGTCGGGGTGTCCACTCAAGAACACGCTTACCAGTGGTCATCAGTCGTCAGTGGTTGTCGTTCTGCCAATGGTTGTCGGCTGGACATACATACCATCATCAAGCCCAAGCCCCAAAGTAAGCAGAGCTGGTGCTTGCTTACAGTGAAGATACTCCAATAACAAATTCGTTTGTTTTTCAGTTCATTAATAACATTGCTGAGCACCAAGCATACTTGTCCTAATATTTAACTTATGTTCACCTCAAAATACCGCTGAAATAAGTAAAAGTTTCATCCTACTCTGTTCTGGAAATTTTGAGTTGTTTGCCTTCGGTTCTCTGTGTATGTTCCAAATAATTGTCTAGAACTCTAGACAAACGTTTACGTTTCGTTACGTTTTTAATTTGTTTCATCGTTCATCATTTGTTTCATCATTTACGTTATGTTACATTTACGTTACGCTTTTAATTTGTTTTATCGTTCCTACATTGAAGTAGCTCATTTTGTCTGTGCTGGTTT
Organism: Eupithecia subfuscata; assembly: GCA_963564075.1. Lineage (NCBI taxonomy): Eukaryota > Metazoa > Arthropoda > Insecta > Lepidoptera > Geometridae > Eupithecia > Eupithecia subfuscata. The sequence goes on from OY751105.1 coordinate 6,317,126, forward strand.
AATACATGAATAAATCTGTCTGCTATAAGGTTTCTGTACATCAGGTTCAGGTATCTTTGTAGAAACTATTATATCTACTCCACCCAAAAAACTGAAAAAGCTGTTCCTATACTAAAATGTGAGCTCTTTTGCTGCAGGTCTGTAGAAAGGAGGGTTAGGGAAAATGGAGAAAAAAGGAAATTTGGCCGCGGGCGGGATTTCCACTTTTTAAATGGTTAGGAGACATCTCGCAGGAACCAATATTCAAGAATGAGGACTAACTGTCCACTACCCCGAATAAAGTGGAAAATTCGACAAGGGTTGTATCTAGCTATAATATATGTTCTTGTGTGCTGTGTGGTGCCGGCGGCTTAGAATTTGCACCACCCAACTCTTCCCGCGGGTGTCGTAAGCGGCGAATAAGGGATATTCACCAGGGGCGGGCAGCAGCGCCTCCTGCAGAACAATTTTACCATCGAACTGCGATCCCCAACCCGCATTCCCAGCGAGGGGAATATGGCCCCCATGTTACAAAGGCCAATATGGCGTTTATCAGGGGGAGGTCTGCGTCCAGCAGTGGACCGGTATAGGCTATGGGTATAAATGTGAGATGATGTGATACTATATGCTCTAGTCCATGATCTAAGAAAACAAGGTCTGACATTCCGAGATCTTTCAAGCCTACATCACTGTCCAGTTGCAAAGGGAGGTTACGTTCATTTGCCGGTGACTATCAAACTTTTATTGACGCTGGTGCGTCACTCGCGTAGTTGATCGGATAAATTTTTAAAATAAAATGGGCGGTTAATCTATCCGTAACTGTAAGTGTGAGAGGTGGTAAAATAAGGTTCTTTTCATTCCAGAAAATATAATATGTCGCTGAAAAATGTTCCTGCGATTGGATAAATTTAATTTCAAGGGAAAAAATTATCCATGTGCAGAGCTCATTAGCGTTGATCAAATAATGGAAACTAAGTTTTAAGAATTTCATGGAAAACCTAAAATCTAGATCTAGATCTCGAATTTCCCCAAACTAAAAAGTTTGAGAACCACCGTAGCGCATATGACGTAGCCTTGGGAAAACCCACGTGTTGTATTATTTTACCACGCTCTTGCCTATGGTATAAATAAATAAATAATGCTGGACAATTCACACAGCATTATCTAGCCCCAAGCTAAGCAGAGCTTGTGTTATGGGTACTAGATAACTAGTATACGTAATACAATGCACTACATAGATAGATATAATTTTATTATACATAGGAATCAAACCCACAACCTCTTGCGTCGCAGGCGGACCTTCGCCCGCTGCGCCAGAGAGGTCGTCAAGTATAGCTAGTCTATACCTGTAGCTAAGTAGTGGCTACCTTCTCTAGCGAAGTAACGTATATAGGTAATGAATTGCTTTGTCAAGCCAGAACAAACACGACATTTTAGAAAACGTATATTTCACGTTGTTTGCTCGTAAAAATGTACTTTTGAACAATATTATCTTTAAGCCCGACTCTTAATTACTCGTAAAAGACTCTGTTCTTTTCATTCGGTAAAACGGTACATTTTTACGACAGCCATAATGTAGCTTCATTGAATTTTCTGAGAAATAAACTTGATGAAAATCTTTAAGGGATCTGGGTGGAAAACGGTTGCAATATTTTTAAACCTTAAGAGAGCACAACGCGCCATTTTGTTAAAAGGATAGGCATAGGATTTCGCGTTCATAGGAGCGGGACAAAGCATACGCTTGGAACGGCGGCGCGCGGCGGCGTAAGCGCAAACATAAAGGTATTGCTTATTCACAAGCAAACAACGCAACTTATGAAGAAACTGGTTCAAGGAACCAAATAATTAGTACCTACCTACGAATCAAAACATAAGTCATTTCAATTGACCGCAGGGTTCCTGAGATCACGACCGAATTATGTGCGAAAAAGTGCACATTCATGATTGTTTTTTATCGTTATAAATTGTTTTTTTACATTCAAGGAAGGTTCCTTGAATGTAAAAACAAAATGTAAAATTTTATAGATTTCGTCTTTTTTACCCGTCCCGTATCCCGTATGTACTGAGATCTAGGCCTACATAAGTTGACAACTAAACCCATTAGATTCGCCCCTTAACTAGGCTATAGGCATACACAGGTAAAAGCAAGATGACGCGCGAAACCGAGCGAAATTTTCCGCTGCCACTCAGGGTACCGAAATAAAATAAAAAGTCAAGTGCGAGTCGGACTCGCGCACCAAGGGTTCCGTATAATTGTAAAACATTGTGTCTTGCCAAATATTAAAATTCTAGGTCAACGGTAAGTAGGTACCCTGTATATTTGGTTCAGGGAGAGAAACAAAATTATTGTTTTAGTTAATAAACTACAAATTAACGGTCTTCGGATTTTTCCCTTTATTTGTGCCATAGGACCTTGCTTCTTGCCAAATTTTATGATTCTAGGTCAACGGGACGTATCCTATAGGTTTTGGTCTATAGCGAGAATCAAAAGTATTTTTTTTATAGAATAAACTATAATTTTACAGTTTTCGGGATTTTTTCCTTGACTTGTGCTATAAAACCATGCTTCTTGCCAAACTTCAGGATTCTAGTTCAACGGGAAATACCATATCGATTTTGTGTGCACGTGTATCCCTTGGAAATTTCAAAATATTCGGACATAAACGGCTGTAACTTCTGATTGCGTTGACTTATATCATGAAGTGAAGTTTTATTTATATCATGGCTTCACGAGGTTACGGACTCGAGTTAGTATTTGATGCTAATTCAACTCGATACCTCCACGCGTTCCTGAGAAAAGCGGGTTGACAGACGAACAGACAGACAGACGGACAACCAAGCGATCCTATAAGGGTTCCCTTTTTCTTTTTGAGGTACGGAACCCTAGAAAACCAAAAGAAAATAAAACTATTTAACATAGAATTCAATAGATGGAGGATGGATCTTTCGCGTAAGAATAGAAGTTTTCATTGGGATGTCATGCCCAACTATGCCCTGTATATGGAGGCTTTATGCCATTTTATTTTGACAGACTCAAAGTCATAGCACCCTCTGTTTGTTTCAGTCGAACTATAATTGACCAAATACTTTTAAAAAAAACCTCATTGCATAAAGAACAAACTGAAAAATTACTGGCAACATCGACCATTTCATTTCGGTGTGTAGGTTTCGAGAGTTGAACGAATTGAATTCGGGTCACCTTTAATACAAGATGAACTTTAATTGAATCGAAAGTAATCGAGCTCAATTCATTTGTGGAAACAATTTGATCAGAACTGTAATTGAAAGTTCGCGAATGAATTCTAACCAAATTAAATCTCTGTATTGAGTTTCTATTCTCTATCTATTCAATACAGCTCCCTACTCGATAGTATCGAGACGACCGACATCGACATACCATTTTTAACTTCGACTTCGACTTCAAACAAAGGATTTGCCAATTACGACCTTTAAGGTCGTAGCACACGTATCACCTCGGAAAGAGATCGTAACCGTATCGCCTTTCACGTCGCCGTCAAATAGTCGTCAACCTAACGTAGGTAAGCACGAAACCAAAGCGGATCAGAAGCTCCGATATGATGATTCGAATACGGCACCGCACCGCGGTTCGTGAGCTTGTCTCGAGGCGAGGCGTTACGATTCCGATTAGTGTGCTGTCAGTAGGGAGTTTCATATAACTAATACTGAACGGCTCGAGTTGATACGGTGACGATCCCTTTCCGAGTTGATACGTATGCTACGACCTTTACCAATCCCATTAAAATGCAACGTTTCAATGCCACCGACTAATCAAACGCAGGGCTTAGGCTTACGAGTAGGTCATCTGAATGTGGTCTTATATAACACTTTGAAGACGTAGCAACAAATAAAAGAAGCTAAAACGCTGTTAGCCGTCATTTATTTTCTTTTCTGTTGAATGGTAAAGAAACTTAAAGAAACTAGATACTTACTTCTTTGTCTTGGAAACGAGTAAAAAGATCTGTAACGAACAGACAACGTTCTAATTAGTATGCATTAACTAAGGATTCTTACCGCAGAGAGAATCTACTAAAGTCCAGAGTTCAACGAACTGTGAAAAACCTTTCACATTTATGAAATACTTAGTTACACTTATTTCAACAGGAACGTTATAAATTGATAGGTAATGGTATTTTAAGTGTTCTAAAGTGCATTCAGCTTTTGTGAACCTACGGGTAGACAAAATAGGTAAAATATTGATCGTTATAGTTGAGAAGAACTTGTACCTACTTTGAACTACTCAACCGTAGAGCACCCACTTCAACTCGATACCTCCACGCGTTCCTGAGAAAAGGGGGTTGACAGACGGACAGACAGACAGACGGACAACAAAGTGATCCTATAAGGGTTCCCTTTTTCTTTTTGAGGTACGGAACCCTAAAAAGAAAATAAAACTATTTAACATAGAATTCAGTAGATGGAGGATGGATCTTTCGCGGAAGAATAGAAAGTTTCATTCGGATGTCATGCCCAACTATGCCCTGTATATGCAGGCTTTATGCCATTTTATTTTGACATACCCAAAGTCATAGCACCCTCTTTCCGTTCCGGTCAAACTTTTTTTGTCCAAAAACTTTTTAAAGAAAACCTCATTGCATAGAGAACAAACTGAAAAATTACTGGCAACATCGACCATTTCATTTCGTACCTACTTTGAACTACTCAACCGTAGAGCACCCACTGCAGCTGGGTATACCCAGCTACAGTGGGTGCTCTATGGCTTCCTCAACATGTCATCCTGTCTTTGTGTACATTGAACTATAATTGAAATCCCAAACAAATGTCACTGGGTCAGACTAGCTGATTCTATTGGTCTGTCCATTTTATGTTAGCCAAGACACTAACTACCTTTTTAACCACCGACGCAAAAAAAGCGGGGTGTTATAGGTTTATTCCGCTTCTTTACTTTAGTCTACATACCGAAGCGACAGAAATCAAAAAATATCACTTTATTTCCGTGTCAGTGTTTAGTTTTATAATTTGACCTTTTCTAAGTGTACATTTATTGTATTTATGGAAATAAAGAGTTTTTGATTTTGATTTTGATTTTAACGTGCCTGTCTGTGTATCGTGTCTGTGGTATCGTAGCTCCCAAACGAATGAACCGATTTTCTTTTAGTTTTTTTGTGTCATAGATAATTTTATCCCGAGTGTTCTTAGCCATGTTTCATGAAAATTTGTTCAGCCAATAAGCGGTGGCGGGTTTTTAAAATTTTTATTTTTGTCTTGTTTACGTTTTCATGCACGCGTTGTTTCTACGAAAACTTTTAGAGGTTATTTCTTTCTTATGGAAACTGATTTACCTATGTAATAAAAAGTGGCCTATGTTTTATTCGAGTCCTAGTACTACCTACCTGCAAAATTTCATCCCGGTCAATTTAGTAGTTTTGGCGTGAAGAGGCAACAAACATCCATCCATACATACATCTTAACATCATCGTGTGTTTTAGAATTATTATTAAATTATAATCACTTACCTAAATATAATTTTTTGACATTACCTTCTAATAACTCAATTATTATTTTACTTATTTGTCTCTGTTGCATGCCGCTCACAATTTGTACACCGTAATCGGTAAAACATGTTGATGCCTACATACTTGTTTGTAAAATCTTAAATGCACTACACAGTCATGTTTATGCAAATAAATGATCTCTAATTTTATCAGAATTTTCGCATTCTTAATATTAGTGTAATTTGATGGTAATTTGTAGGTATGATTTCGGTAGTCCAGTCAACGGGACCAACTGAACGGGACCATGGGCAAGGAGTCGAAATTTGTGGGTGTAAGCACGTGTAAGGCTAGTGTTATCGATGCACTAATGATAATCACACTCACTCATGCTCGGTCAACTACAGAAAAGTTAGCGGCACCACAGATATTATAATACTACTAGACGATCACCTCGCAGTTTCACCCGCGTAGTTCCCGTTACCGTGGGAATTCCAGGATAAAATATAGCCTATGTCACTCCCTGAAAAGTAAGCTTCCTAACGGTGAAAGAATTTTTCAAATCGGTCCAGTAGTTTCGGAGCCTATTCAATAAAAACAAACAAACAATCAAAACTTACCTCTTTATAATATTATATAGTATAGATACTGCGGCACTACTTAATATATCTCTCGTTGAAAAGTTCTATGTGTGAGTTGGGCTTGGGAATAAAACACTTCAAGTGCCTTTTGCTGCTTTCTTTGACATCCAAGAAATTGTGTCGGGTGAAATAATCCGACTTTTTACTTGACCTCGTTTGTGCTGATAGAAAATAGGATGGAGTAAAAGTTTGAACTAGCAATAGTATTTCCGAGAAAGTTAGACTTAAGTATAATTCAAGTAGTATAAATAACTTAAATGCAAATGTTGTAGAAAATCATGAATGTGCGTTGTATTTTTTGTGTTATTGAATCAATTCACACCAAATTAAGCCTATGCGAATATTGTCTTTCGCCCAAGAAAGTATTTTTTTTTCTAAATAGGATACACAAGTGTCTGTAAGTCCCCTGGTTCTTACCAGAGGGCCTACTCGGAAAAGCAAAATCGAAGTTTCGTTTTCGTTATCGTGCAAAACCAACTCTTAAGTCGCTTGCATAAGATTAGCTTTTGCACGAAAACGAATCAGAAACTTCGATTTTGTTTTTAAGAGTACGGGCCCAATATAGAGAACAATATATATATACGCTACTACGGATCAAATCTCACTTCACACAGCAAACTACAACTACCTAAACCCTAAACTACAATGTACAGTTGCGGTCTTAAATGGAGACAACCTTAAAGATCATACTCGCTTGAAGGTTACAACTATTTTAAATTATTACTGTATGCTACACGGAATGCATAAGCGAAATATTATAGAATACTTATAATAAATTTGTTTTAGTAAATAAGATGTTCAAATAAATTATATTACCTATTTATCTTTAGTCACCCTTAAAATTAGGGTAATTATTAAGTTTATAGATCTGGGTTTGAATTTACGACCCAAATAACAATAAATGTTAAAAAGGTCGTAACCACCACGAATGGCTCAAAGACAATGTCTTTAGAATCTAGGTTACCACTTCTGACCGCCACTGTACATGTAAACATGTACATGATGTTTCATAAGTCTAACGGAGAGGTACGCTCCAATCAACTAGCTCGGGATTTTAGAAAACACGATCTAGGTTATTCGAAAATGAACCTTACGTCCTAGCACGTAAGCGCTAGTGAGCTTAGAAGATATTCCACAGCGTACAGAACGGACTTGACCTACTATACTTACCTAACTAGAGCTGCCCGTCCATTTATGTAAGGGCAAACAAGTCGAGGTCAATAAACAAGATAAAAATAGAAGTACTTAAGTCTTTGTCAAAACACAAAACCTCCACTTCTGAGAGAAAAATAATGATTCTCCATAGAAACTTGAACACCCCTTAACCTACTCAGAGGTTAATTTTTGAAAATTAGAGTGTGAGAAATTTAGCCTATGTGTTATTCTATAACCTAAACTATCTACATATCAGTGGTATTAGTGGTAACAAACATTCACACAAACTTTCGCATTTTTATTATTAGTTGGATTACATTTTGATTTGTTGAGTAGTTTATATTATATTTATGAGGTAGATTTGTGTAGTTAATACCTACAAATGTCGTAATTACTTGTAAGTAACAAACGTCATCAGAACAGAAGCTAATTTTAAGTTTGTTTTTAGGGTTCCGTACCTCAAAAGGAAAAAAGGAACCCTTATAGGATCAATTTGTTGTCCGTCTGTCTGTCTCTCCGTCTGTCAACCCTCTTTTCTCAGGAACGCGTGGACGAAATTAACGTCAAAACTGAAATCCGAATGAAGCCGCGATATAAATAAAACTTCTAAGTCAACGCACTCAAAAGTTACAGCCGTTTATGTCCGAATATTTTGAAATTTCCAAGGGAATCACATGCACACAAAACCTATAGGGTACTTCCCGTAGACCTAGAATCATGAAATTTGGCAAAAAGCAAGGTCTTATAGCACGAGTAAAGAAAAAAAAAATCCTAAAACCGTCAATTTGTACTCTATTCACCAAAAAAAATACTTTTGATTCTTGCAATAGACCAAAACCTATAGAGTTCCCGTTTACCTAGAATCATAAAATATGGTAAGAAGCAAGGACTTAAAGCACAATCGAGAAAAATCATATCTGTGTATAAATATTTTGATTTTTTGATGTTTTTATTGTGAAATTTCTTCATTGGAAAGTAGATATTTTTATTGGGAGGATATATTTTTAACTCCCGACGCAAAAAGATAAATATATATAAAATAATTTTGACGTGTCTGTCTGTGTATCTGTCTGTGGTATCGTAACTCCGAAACGGATGAACCGATTTTCGTTTAGTTTTTTTGTGTAATAGATAATTTTATACCGAGTGTTCTTAGCCATGTTTCATGAAAATCGGTTCAGCCAATAAACGTCAGCAAGTATTTTAAAATATTAATTTGGTTCTTGTATCTTATTATGAAACATTTTGTGGGTGTTATATTTTTTTCGGTTACCTAAATAATCGGTAAAAGAAATCAAAAAAAGTCTCTGCATATATCCTATTCGTTCATTTGAAAACAAAGTTCAAATTCGTTTGAGGCGTTCGATTATGGACTGTGGCTACAAATTTCAGTATACACTCTAACTAGATGTCTTTGGTCGAAAGTGGCTGCACACGAATATTGATCGCCTTGTGACGGGTTATTCAATAATCGAGATATGGTCGGTATAACCACAGCACAACAATGGAAACCTCTAGGGAGTACGGTACATTTGCGAATTGAAATTGAAGATTACACTGTTCTATGTTAGCTATCTAGGTATCGCCTAATTCAATTATACCTAGCCATCTAGATTAGTTATTTGGGAATTGAATTGGACTCCATTCAAATGCTCTAATTATTTATTTTTTTAATTAATTATTATTTTAATTAATGAATGAATTATTATTAATGAATTATTATTAATGAATTATTTTTTTTCGAATTTCGAACGTTTGTCAATTATACAATTATGTACTACTAGCTTATGCTCGCGGCTTCGCACGCGTGTTATCGGTATAAAAAGTAGCCTATTGTCTAAGATAGTTTTTGCTCTAAACGTGCGCCAAATTTCATCTTGATCTGTCCAGTAGTTTTGGAGATCCAAGGTAACAAAAATTCACATTTCACAAACTTTCAGCTTTATAATATTACTAGACGATCGCCTCGCGGTTTCACCCGCGTAGTTCCCGTTCCCGTGGGAATTCCGGGATAAAATATAGCCTATGTCACTCCCTGAAAAGTAAGCTTCCTAACGGTGAAAGAATTTTTCAAATCGGTCCAGTAGTTTCGGAGCCTATTCAATTCATACAAACAAACAAACAAAAAATCAAACCTTTCCTCTTTATAATATTAGTATAGACTAGTTGTTACCCGCAACTTCGTAAGCGTGGTAGGTAGGGTACCTACCTACCTTACATAAAGACACATCAGTGAATGGAAAAAACATTTGCATAGCAAAAACGAATAGGTACATCTGTGACTTCTCACACACAAAGCATTAAATATTATATCATTCATAGAATGTATGTACCTTTAGCAATCAATTGAATTGTTTCGTTTCTTTGCAGGAGAAAAATATTCTGTTCAATTTTCATATTTCAAAGCAGTTATGACAACTTCACAAATTCAATCACTATTTTGCCTATTTTGACATGAATAGACAACATTGCATAGACGGACTTTTTATCTATCTTTTAGTTTCTCGTTGGACGTGATGTGTAAATTATCAAACCCTTCTTTAAATCGTAAATCGAGGGGCGAAGCCCTAAAAAAAGTAGCTTATCGCTTAAGTTAGGCTACATTTTAAATGTATGCCAAATTTCATCACTATCTTTTCAATCGTTTTGGAGATCCTAGGTAACAAAAATTTCACATTTCACAAACTTTCGCATTAAAATTTATAATATTAGTAGGATAAGACTTTGCTGTTTATTGAATAGGTACATTAAAATAGTAGGTACCAACCTACATTTCAGATGGATCAAACTTCGGAGATTAGGGAGAATGGTAATATTTAAAAATTTTTCAAAATATTTCAAAAAATATGAAACCTACAGTAATTTCAAAAACTAATTTGAAATGTACGAACCGTACGAACCTTTCATTTGAGACCCCACTCGGTGAGGTAGCCTCCCCCTTTGAAAATTATTCCTCCCTTTTGATCATTTTTAGGGTATTATTATTTTAAATTTCAAGTTAATGGCTGCGGTATTTGGTGAGATACGAGGAAGAAGTAAAAAACCTAAATTAGAAAATAATATTGTAAGTCCGAATAGGATAAAATTGTTGATCTTTTCCATAATTTTATATAAAACCTTCATGTAACCACGATTCACACAATTTTACGATAAAATTATTCATATTCTTATCCTCAATAATGTCTTTAATTAAATAGATATATCTCAGTGTGTAATTAAAGCAGCATTTGAAATGTAAAAGGGTAAATACACTATTCTTCTCACCCAACACATCACCCGATCCAATTTCCGGCCTCTAAGTAATTCCCGTGAGTACTTAGTATAAAGTTTAGCCTATTAAAACCGCAGTGTAACCTTCGACATCAATCAGAATAACAGCCTTTGATGTCCAGGTTTTAGATAAGTATTTTGCAACGTTCACTTTGCCAGAGAAATTTCTGTCTCTTGAAACAGGACAGTTGGATATTTCTCTTTTGAATAGTTTATGCGAATGACCCATGTAGGTAATCGCTCATGTTTTCAGAGAGCTTTGAGGTTATGAATTTAAATGGATAGAGGATTTTCAGAAAACCACATAACTATCTCCACTCCCTTTGAGTTTATACTTCGGTCAAAATTTACGTAGAAATCTCGTAAACAAATCTCCCACAAACCTTGTAGATTTTTGGACAGAATTTTCCAAAAATCCGATGTGAATTTGAGAGAAGGAGTAGAAAATCTAAGCACTAGGGAACTTTAGCAACAGCGTAACATTATCATGTCTAGTATTACATAGCTAATCTTTAACTAAACTGTTGTAATGTCAGTTTGTTTGTATGTAATGCAGAGCCGGACGGGCTGCCATCAAGTAGACAAAACTTTGTGGCTACCTTCAATATTCATAAATTGCTATGCAATGTTGCTTCAACCCTGGCTGTGTCACCGACCTTGGTGTGTAGACTCCTTAAGAGTTTAACATGGCACCCCACGGTTATGTCACATGGAGGGCAAGTATCTTAAATATTGCAGATAGAATTTTTGTCTGAAAGAAGACTTTATTTTGATTTTAAAACCAATGACTGCATTCTAATTTTTTTTCTTTCAAATAACGTCATCATCATCATCATCAGCCTATATTAGGCCACTACTGGACAGAGCGCCATAGCGCCCAGTCATCAGCTTGCCGCATCCAGCATCTGCCTGTAGTATTTAGCCGATCGTCATCCCACCTGGCCGGAGGGCGTCCTACACTACGTTTGCCGAGTCTGCCGGTCTCCACTCGAGAACACGTTTACACCAGCGGTTGTCGGTTCTTCGCGAGATATGGCCGGCCCACTGCCACTTCAGCTTGCTAATTCTGCAAATAACATAGCATCTTATCAAGGAAGACCATTAAATTTTTTCTTAAAATAATTACGTTTAGGTTAAATTAGTACCTAATTTAATTTAATAAATTTTGAAATTCTTAAATCTGTCCTATGTTGCTTTATTATATTATATATTTTTATCAACATAAACAAATATTTATAAATTACCTTGTATCTAGTGTTGGTTCTCGAATTGGAAAAAAAAACTCGTCCCAAACTTTTTATCCTCTTGATAATCAGATATTTTGTAGTAAGTTTTTCACAAAGGATATGTTTGGTTGAATTTATTTATCGATTATTTTTGCAACTCACTTGGAGTTTTGTCGTAGAAGCATCTAAACATAATAAAAACCCACACAGCAACCTTAGGGCCGTTCCGCGGTAAATTACAATTCAGTCCTCACCGTTATAAATACATAAATCTCTAAAACAAATCTATTCAAAGTAATGAAACGAAACACAAAATATAACCAATATCATAGCAATAATATTACCAGTAAGGTTGAAATTCTTTTGGCAAAATATTAAATTACTTAAATTTTTCCGCAAGTCGCTTCACAAAAATGTGTTTTTTTTGGGGTTTTATTATTATTGTATTGAATCTAATAATAATCACGAAATACTGTATAACTTAAAGGAAAGATAATATGAAATTGAAGAAGTTGTTTATTTTTATACGGTGTTTCCTGTTTACTGTGAGGCTGTGTGTGAGGGTTAAAACCCCACGCAATGTTTTTGTATTTTGCGACAGTAATTTATTATAAAATATACAAAATATTATAACTACATACACTCGTAAAATAATTATAACTAATTACATAATAATTAACAAATATTAAAACTACTTATACTCGTATAATCGTGTAGATCCGATATTGGTCATATTTTGTGATTTGTTTTAAGTACTTATTGAGATAAGTTTTAGAGAAATCCTTAAAACGGTGAGCACAGAATTGGGCAATTTACCGCGGAGCCCCCTTGAGGTAAAACCTACCTTCTATCAAATATTGTTGAGTTTGTTGTAGCTGTAGCCTTTATTTGAACAGCAAAGACTATCCTATTAGGAATGCAGTGGATGTACGGTCCACGTCTGAAGGCTGGCACCAATTGCACGTACTCTACGGAAGAACTAGCCTCTACGTTCCAAGAGAAAGAATTGTAGAGTCGCAAAATGAACTTTTGCTAGAACAAAGCACGTTTTGTTGCTGCATTGCTGTAAGATATGTCTTAACTTGTAGACTTACTCAAAGATTTATATAAATCTTTGGACGTACTAGTTTTTTTTTATTTTTGATTTTATTTCCCAATGAATCCATGAATCTTTTCTACATGGATAATGCCTGTCAATTCAGAATTCAGCGTAAAATTTTGATCCCTGATAAAAAGTATCCTATGTATGGACATAGGAGGAAAGGGAGGTGACTGTGTCACAGGGATGGCCCTGTGACACCGTCTACCTTCTTATCTAATTTAATTATGATTCCTTGTGAAAGAGTTACAGACAGACTGACAGAGAGATAGCATGTCTTTTGCCTTACAATAATAATATGGGTGGTGTGTTAGTAGGGTGTCTCAAACGCATTTTGACGTGACAACGTCTTATAAATTGGTTTGCCGTGTGATACTTCAAGAAACTGCGTTACGCGTTACGTTCCGCTCACGTTATGCGCTCACAATGTTTTACCACTCAAAGTCGTTGTCACGTAAAACTTTCGCCCGTATACCGACTTTACAGGCAACCAATTTTTTTTTTTACGGTTGTTTTATTTTCTAGTCGCATTTTGTCACGTGTGCTTTTGTTAAAGTGCTTATTCTATTCTTCCTATCGCCGTTCACATACCATTAGCGAATAGGATTGTTGCCTAGCTTTCGCTATCACCTTGACATCACAACATTCTCATAATCCATCGGACGAATTCTAAGAGGTCAAGGAATAATCCACTTCTAATAGGTACTTCAATCCTTTTCCCGAAACGTCCAAACCCATTTCAGTTTACCCAAAACCAATATCATTCCCTCATTCCAGACGGTACATAGAAAGGCATGGTCAATACGTGCAGAACTAACAAGGTGATGGATTTTCTATTCATGGTTTACCTCCACGTTATACGTTTATGTTGATCCACTTCAACAGAAATCCATGAAAGTTAATGGCTCCCAGAATATTTGTAGAGGTCTGGGTTGGTGCAGACTGGTTATTCATAGTGGATATGGCTACTAATTTAATGATTCTATAGGTCATCAGTGACTTTTCTCTGAAGTTGGTTGCTCACGATAAGAGTTTATAAGAAACCCGTCTTGGGACAAATGTTTATACGATCTGGAGATCCGATTCTGCGGTTCTGGGTGTTTCTAGGTGTTTTCTATGTAATAAAAAAAAAATATGTAATGTATTGTATTATGTATAACAGGTGTCTAGTACCTATCCATAATAAAATAACACAAGCTCTGCTTAGCTTGAGGTTAGACGATGCCGTGTAGATTGTCCTGCATTTCTTATTTATTATTCCGAATGAGCATTTAATACTTATTTTAGTCAAGATCCGGAAAGTACGGATTTTTGATCAACGAGACCACCTCGGGAGCCTGTTGGATTTGGGTGCTAATTAATAGCACCCGAACTCAGAGAGATCTTAGAGCGGGAGGCCTGGGTAAAGGCCTCTGCCGCTCTAGGAGAGGGGTTGTCGCCGTATCGGTGTCCCGGCACGGCGCGGCGCCATTAAGAGGCTTCATGGCCCACTCATACGTCGTCACATCTAGTGACGACGTATGAGTGGGCTATGACGCCATAAGGTTTTGTGATAATGAAAGGTGATGGATAGCATGAGACTCGCGGGACACCACCTGCGGTCCTCGTGCACAGGTGTAGAACACGCGGGCAGTGATGCGCGCACTGGCTTTAGCTGATTGTGCGCGGCACTGTGTGACTAGAACAAAAGGTTTGAGTGAGAGTGTTTGCGTGTAAATGCGAGACCCATACCTTATAGTATGGGGCGACAATGCCCACCTGGGCACAGAAGTCGACATTCGCGGTTTCAACTGTGTCTGTCCTGTCTGTGTTCTAATCGGGGGGAGGAAAGAGACGGAAGAACGGGGTCGGCGAGTGTGTGGATTGGTAACCTCGCCGGCTTTTTGTGTAGTAGAAAGAGGAGACGCCAGTCGGGCCGCGGTAGGTTTTTATTGTTCCCGTGGTTGGGCAAAAATGGCTACAGGGACACCGGAGAGGTCTTTAGTGGGTATTACGTCCTTCTCAGGACGTCGAGTTCCACATAATTCTGGTCCCCCCAGACCAGTTTATTCGTAAACGAATTTGCTCGCCGAATTAAAAAAGAAATACTACCTAGTAGGTACTGAATCGTGCTCAAACATCGATAGGCACACACCTTTAAAGGGGGATTCCACGCACCAACGATCGCTAATGTTTTTATTGGGAAAGCATATGAGGGAATTTTACTCGTTCGCTTTTATAGCCGTCTATATTATCATTGATTTTTCAGTAAGTCGCAAAGGCGACACAAACAACAGGAAAACACAAACAAAATATCCTTTTGACGACATTTTGAATTCCCGTTTAATGATGCTTATAGAATCAGAACAGAGCGATCAATAGGAGTAAACGAGGAAAAACTCTTTATGGAAATGCTTATTTTCTTTTCTAAAAGTCTCTGGTAGGTACCAGTATTATATTACTCGTGCCGTTAACCAGAACAGGGAATGATAATCCAACCGGCAAACTTTGAAGCGAAATTAATTTTCCTAGCAGCAATGTTTTCCGCTTCCAAAAATACTCTTAAACCATCGCCTTGATATATGAAAGTCGCTCACAAAAATGAATAAAACACTAATACCGTACAGAGTGGTGTAATTCCAAGCTAACGTTTTGTAATTAATGCTCTGGGGTTGCATAGCTCTGAGAACATGCATCATTTTATATGCATTGGTTATTTCAGAGTGCGGAGCTAAACAAAAAGACGAGTTGTAAGATAAAAGGCCGGACCGTAGATACCGTGCATCAGGGTTGCCAGATGAAAAACGATGACAGATTCTATAAACATGTGTCTAAAATTTTGAATAAATGAATTAAAAAAATTACAACTAGTATACACTTACAACTATTTAATAAAAATCTGAGCTGTCACCAGAAGGCAGAGTGCCCAGAATGGCCACGTTGAATGGCAAATGAATCATATTTTACGTGTCTGCCGGCCAAGTGCGAGTCGACTCGCACACGGATGGTTCCGTACCATCGTACATAACAATTTCGCAAAACGAACCCTAAAATAACGTTTTATCATATTATCGAAATTAGTTTTTGCTTTCCAAAATGCAAACATGATGCGGTCAGCCAAGTATTGACCACCCCCGACGTTGCTTAACTTCGGTGATCGATCGGTACTCGACTTGTAGTATGGACGTTGGACCCCTTAAATTTATTGAATTTTTATTATTTGTTGTTATAGCGGCTATAGTTATACACAACCGGTCAAAATTTCAGCCGTCTACTATTAGAGTTCAAGAGATACAGCCCGCTAACGAATGGACGGACAGACGGAGCGGAGGCGTAGTAATAGGGTCCCGTTTTCACCATTCAAGTACGGAACCCTAAAAAACACGAATTCCATAAGTATACCAAGTTGTAATTTTCGCAAGTTCATAAAATTCAAAGCTACTTTAAATTATTTTAAGCTTAGCCGTAGCTATGATTACAAGCTTGTTGTTGCTAATGAAGATTTTTGTTTTCATAAAATAACAGATTTTTCCCATAGGTGCTAGCTGTTCCTTAGTGTAGTTTGTGACTAATTTATTACTTTAAGAAAATGTACGAGCGTTCTAGTTAAATTTTGCTTGGTATATTCAAAGTAGTTGTGACATTTCGTACTTTGCTGGCAACCCTGCCATGAATGGATGCTTGCGATGGTTTCGCTTTGGGTACCTTTGGCTTCTTTTGAATGGCTTAGCAATAGAAACACGGAAACGGAAATACCAGTATTAAAGTTGGCAGAGTTTTTGAGCAGAGTGGCATGAATAGCGTGCACGCTATTCTTACCTTGTGTTTTCGTTCGAGAACACTTTTGGGAGTAATACTTACCTAAACCATTTCGCCCTTTGTTTTGCCTCGTAAACAAACGTATCTATTACTTTGGTGACCTAATTATTATTAAAGCGGGAAATCGTCGTAGAAATAAGTGCCTATGGGAAGACACGTACCACCCATACCCAATTCTTTATGAAAGAGAATTTTAATCTTAGACTGCAGCCAAATGAGCATAATTTTTTTGAGTTGTAGAATGCGTAGTTTTTACAGAATTCGCAGTTTATTTTGCGTCGTCGTGTTGCATTAAGGGGATTTTTGTGTGAAACAACTCATTAAAAAAATTGAGGTAATTTTTTGAGTTGTTTATCGCGTTAAATTAGTTGCTCCATACAAATGTGCCACAAACGACTTTTGTATGAAGCAACTAATTTTAAGCGACTCACAACTCAAAAATTTACCACAGAGTTAGGACAAGCAGAGTTTAGGTATCCTACGAGTATACCTACTACTCTATGATGGGGACACTTCACGATAACAATACCAATATCCAAGATTAGTCATTTCAAAACAAGTTACATATTCAGATAATTTATGAACTTGTGTGTATTCCTTTCAGGTTCGAAAGTGATGAATGGATACCATAGACAGCCGCTCGACGTGTCACGTTCACCTACTAGTACGTAATAAACAGTAGGGAAGCCGACAATGCATAGTTGTTAAATGGTAGAATATTTTGATTATTTATTCATCGTCATCGTCATTAACCTATATTAGTCCACACATAGGCCATAGACCATAGGCCATAGGACATAGGCCTTCCCTTATGAGCGCCATAGCGCCCTTCAGCTTGCCGCATCCAGCATCTGCCTGCAGTTTTTCACAGGTCGTCATCCCACTCGGCTGGAGGGCGTCCTACACTACGTTTGCCTGGTCGCGGTTTCCACTCATGAATAAGGTTACCCCATCGGTTGTCGGTTCATTAGAGCGGGTTAACTACGAACCTTGTTGATTATCGAATCCGTCAAACTACGATGGTTATTAGAGGAAACACGTTGATTGTTGTTGGTTAAGCGTTTGCTAACACTTTTTTAGAAGTTGTGATAGAGAAAATGTTAAATTTGGTAGTGTTTGCAATTCCATGATGATGATTGAGCCGTTTTGCTACGCTGTAGTAAGTTACGGCGTAGTAAGCTACGGCGTAGCAACAGGAAATGTTGGAGACAACGCGACGGGAGAAACCTATTAACACACTAGGGTGTCGTCGCCGCCTACAACAAAAGAGAATAAATATTTGCCAGCTCTAATCTGCTCAAGATCTTTTACTGCCATACGATTAACAATCTACCTAAGTTCATAGCGTCATCAGAAACATGAATGACAGGTTAGTTTAATCACACAAAAATACTGTTCAATTCTTGGTAAGCGCTACATAATCGCTGGTGACAAAATCAGATTATTTCAGACCATCCATCAAGCAATCGATTTCACGTCAACACTATGGGGTCAAGTCCCGTCACGCCTCATGTAGCTTGACATCGTCGGAGACGTGACTCTCATTTCCCCTATGGAATTTGTTTTTTCGGAGTTGATAACTTATTTCCGAGATTATTTTTTCTGAGATTTTGACGTTAATTTGTTTGTGACAAGGCGGCAGATCCAGTCGGCTTCTACAATACATGAGTTGTTTTTCTTCCAATTCTAAAGTATTCGGCTGCAAATTAAATACTTACCATATACCTCTCAAATTACTTACCCACAAATAACTTAACAGGTTTGGTTGTCACACTAAGCCTAGATCTCAGTTACTCACGGGATTTCCGTGGTAAAAAACTCGAATTACACAAAATTCAACATTATTTTCTTTGGTTCCTTGAATGTGAAAACACGATTGAGAAAATATAACGATAATAAAAATCATGAAAGTGCACTGTTTCGCACATAATTTGGTCGAGGTCTCAGGAACCCTGCTGCGGTCTATTGAAATGATTTTTATGTTGTGATTTCTAGGTTATTAGGTACGAATTATTTGGTTGAACCAGTTTCTTCTTAAGTTGTGTAGTTTGCGTGTAAATAAGCAAAAACTTGATTCTTGCGCTTACGCCGTTCCAAAAACGTATGCTTTGTCTCGCTCCTATGAACGAGAAATCCTATACCTATCCTTGTCACAAAATGGCACGCATTGCGCCTTATTGCTCTTATGGTTACTAATTTGCGGCGGCCAATGACCTAGCTGCGGTTTAACTCTTTCAACTAATTTTATTCGGAACACAGCCGGATATTACTATAAGTCCTTCTAAACTGCCTCACTCACCCTGTGTGTAGAGCGAGCGGTAAGCGCTTGCTACCGGCTTTGTTTAGGTTTCTATTTCATAGTTGGATAGAGTAGTTTCTATTTCATAGTTGGACGGAGTAGATAATAAGCTTCAACTTCACTACTTTGCTCATGAAACCTTGCGTAGAGATGTGTTGCAAAGTTTCATCATTGTTCGGGGGAGTAGGTATTCATAGAGCAGAGACCAGCGTGCGTTGGCGTAATGTTAGCCAGTTTTTTTTTTGACGTCGTGAACGTTAGTGAACGAAAGTCTTCGTTTCAGGTCTGGCCAAAATGGCGTTTTTGTCAGTATGTCCGTACTCCTCTACAGGTCGTATTTTACAACCGATCGGTATGAAACTTTGTGTACAGATTCTATGATTTTATAGAATTTTATTGTCGTCGGGATTTTTTGATTAAAGGCGTACTTCTTCCACAATAAGGCAAAAAGGCGGATTTGGAATATCTCCGCTCTAAGAGATCTGATTTTGATGATTGTATTTTTAATTGAAAGGTAATAACTTTAAACAGTTCTTATAAAAATTTGGTAAAGATCGAATGAGGATATTCGGCATGACGAGCAGAATAGCTCCGCAAAATGCTGTAATATGCAAGACAGCATTTACAGTACAGCGCCACCTATTAGAACATCTTTATAACACTTCGAGAGTTATATGAAATAGCGCGGCCGCATACACCGTCGTCACAATACATAAATATAGTCGTAGTTGGTCAAATAATAACAACAACTTTGCGCTGATGGATCAACGCCATCTATTGATACCTAGGTACAGAATTTCGAGCTTTGCTGAGGAACGTAACTTAGGTACTTTGTATGGACAATTGGTATAATGGTTGATGTGTTTGTGCAACATTTCGTTCAAAAAATCCGACAACAATCGTATCGCAAGTGAAGTGATCTGTAATACCTACCTACCTTTCCAAGTGCACCTTACCTACCTTACCTACCTACCCTACCCACAAACAAGATTTAATCCGTTCTGGAGAAACAGACGCCTATTCTTGCACGGTGTGCATTATTTCAACCTACATACGGAAATCATTTCGTTAGTTTTGAGCTAGGTAGGTATATAATTATACCTACTAAACAATTACCCTTACCTACTTACCTACCTACCACCTAAAGTTGGTAAGTTGCAGAATGCACACCACACTAGCGTAAACCAATATTTAGGTACCTACCTACTTTTATGGGTTATTCTGATTTTTGGGTAGGTATACCTACCTGGGTATCTACTTAGGTAGGTAAAGTTTAAATACACTACCTACCTACCCATAGGATTTTTCTTACAACGCGTCAAAAAGTAAGCCCCACCGATAATTACATAGAAATTAGGTAATTATAATGGTGCTAATCTTGTCATAAGTATTATAGGTAAGTAGGTACCTAACCTATAATACTTATGATAAGATTAGCACCATTATAGGAAGACTGGTGCCTACCTATGCTGGTGCTTATAAGGGTAACCATTTCGACTATTTTCAAAATATACCTACCAAACCTACCTACCAAAATATCCCGTTTTAAATTACTTTAGTACATTCATAAGTTCGCGATGTCTACTGTTCGTAGAACTACTAGTCTAGTACTTATTGAAATTAAAGTACGCCTACGTCATGTCTAGACCACGCCAAGTTCATAATCTTCCCACGCTCCAATTGAAATGTGCTACGTTTAGGTCTCATAATAATATCTTTTAAACTGTCTCTATTCGAGTGTTGATGGAGCAGTAATTCAGGTTTCATCGTATTTTAAATTTTTGACGACCTTGCTTGGCAAAGATGATGAACTCGGGCAAGAACCAAGTGCCTAATAGGTTAAAAAAACTTGAGACTTCGCAGTTTACTTTGACAATGATAATAAACCTACCAAGTTATGGATAGTTCGTAGCACGTGCTAAGTGCCAGCATCCGACCGAGCTGAAGTGTCTGTATTGGCTAATCTTGCTATTAACCGACCAGTTTACGTCGCCCGCTCTCTGTTCTTAGCCGTTTCTGCACCGCTATAACCGTAAAATGGTCGAGGTATACAGAGAGCGTTTGGCGTTAATCCCATATGTGGCCAACGGTTGCCTCCATTGAGTGGCTATTATGACATGATTATAATATTTCAGTAGCTGTGAGGATGGTTTAATTTACCTAGAAGGGTAAAGTTTGTTGCTTTCATAGAGGCGAATCCCTAGATAATAATCTGGCAAAAATTGTATGAACACCGGAATCCCACGTAAGCAACATAAACATGCGTGAAAATAATAGGCTACGGCAGCAAAATCAGCAAAAATTCTCGTTGTCACATAAAAAAACAACATTACTTTTATTTCTGTAATCCAAACAAAACCCCCAACAACGTTATTTAATTCTGACCCTCTGATTTTTCCCCAAATGTTAAAAAGGTGCTTATGCACGATCACGATTTCAACCTGGCATTAGAGATAACGACCCTTTCACACCTAAGTACCGTGAACCTTAGGCGTATTGAAACAGGGGTCGTTGTAGCTTGTAGAGTGGTGGTATAATTTTAGAGTTTCAAGTGTAGGTTGTATTGTATCACAAACAATGACGTGACGATTCGTGCGTCATCAATCAAGAATCGTGGATGATGAATGGAAGCATCGCCAATAGAATCTCTGTTCGGAAACGGTAGTTAGCAACGTCATCGGATAGATCAGTATCGGCTTACATTCAACTATATATCAGTCAAGAACGTTGGTGCCTATTAGAAGGTTTAGGTATGGTTTCCCGTAACAATAGGTAACAAGCAGCTTTAGTACGGGTATTGTTTTGTTTTGTATTATACGGACACATTGGCCACACTGACATAATCATTACCTGCGTACATTAATCATTTTTTAACAAAATTGTACGACCTCTGTGGCTCAGCGGGCGAAGGTCCGCCTGCGACGTAGGAGGTTACGAGTTCGATTCCCGTCTCGGGACAGATGTTTGTACGATCTGTAGATATTTGTTTAGGGTGTTCTGGATGTTTTCTATTCATATAATAAAAATATCTATCTATGTAGTGTAATGTATTAAGTATATCAGTTATACCCATAACACAAGCTCTGCTTAGCTTCATCATCATCATCATCATCAGCCTATATTAGTCCACTGCTGGACATAGGCCTCCCCTAATGAGCGCCATAGCACCCTGTCTTCAGCTTGCCGCATCCAGCATCTGCCTGCAGTCTTTCGCAGATCGTCATCCCACCAGGCCGGAGGGCGTCATACACTACGTTTGCCGAGTCGTGGTCTCCACTCAAGAACTCGTTAACCCAGCGGTTGTCGGTTCTTAGCGAGATATGGCCGGCCCACTGCCACTTCAGCTTGCTAATTCTTTGAGCTATGTCGATAACTTTGGTTCTCTGTCGGATGTATTCGTTACGAATTCTATCCTTCAAAGAGACTCCGAGCATAGCTCTTTCCATAGCTCGCTGAGCGACTTTGAACTGGTGGACCAGCCCTACCGTGAGTGTCCACGTCTCAGCTCCGTAGGTCATGACGGGTAGGACGCACTGATTGAAAACTTTCGTTTTCAAGCAGTGTGGTATGGCTGCTTAGCTTGGGGCTAGATAGTGCTGTGTGAATTGTCCACCATTATTTATTTATTTACGGTACCATTTCCAAGAAATCAAATAATATCGCAAAAATGTTGGACTTCGACCGGGCTTAAGCGATGTTATTTGATTTCTTAGAACACACCCCGAGTGTGGGGTTACGCACTATAGTAACACAAATTTCCATTCGCCAGCATCTGTCCAAAGTAGAGATAAATCCCGCTCAAAATATGCGTAATCGAAAAAATATCGAAAGGAAAAACCATTTAAAAACAAACAAAGCAAAATCTCGCCGGGTGTATCGAACGGCCGAGCATGAAAAGATAAGCTCTATTGTTTTTGTTTTAATACTTCGAAGTCCTATATTGGATTGGTTACACCGCTGGCTCGGTCCATTAGGCTAATAACGGCCAGTGAGACGGCGGAAAGAGATTAAGCCGTGCTCGCTGTGCTCCGTCATCGCTTTTCGTTACAGCCATTAATTGATAAGTGAAGCTCCCAATAGATTGCGCCCGTAGCAGATAATCTAAGCGATTGCTGCTTTGGTAACTGCTGAAGCTTGGCTTTCAAAGGGTTAATGAATTGGTTGTTTTGTTTTTTATCTTCTCCTTGTTAATGGTTCCAGCTGATTAATTAACTAATTTTAACGAATTTCCAAGGACTTTATAAGGCTCAATATCCATGCTGACATTTTTATCTAGCATGCAAAGTTTTTGAGTCCTGATTTTATAAGCTTCATCTGTAAATAAAATACAAGCGAAAAGCAGACTTCATTTAAACACTGTATCAAGCATAACAGAACTACAAAAAGAAAACAAACAAAACATAGAGCTGTGTAACTTAGAAATGTGTTTTTTGAACCTTCAGCTTCATGAATTATTAAAGCGTCCAAAGCTATGTTTGCCAAATAATCTGGTCTGTGTATAAAAGATCAGTCCGAGTACATAAACGAAATCACAAAATATTGAGAACGGCCTATGAGGCACCAATTTTATTGCAAACGGGAGCCAAAAGAGACCGCAACTCAATTCAGTCGTAATTTTTCATGGTAAGATATTGTTACAGTTACAGTTTGGGTAGATATCGCCCATTTGTATAATAAGACGATTGCGATCGACGTTCAAACCGTCAATAAGGCTCCGGCGGAGTTTTTTGTAAGGTTTACTCATATACTTGCTGGAACACCGCCATTGGTCAGTTGGGTAATGGTCCAACTGTTCTAGAGACCAACGCACTGTTATCGGTAACGGTTTTCTCAAAAATATGTAAGTGGTATGGCAGCGACGACGTGGGCGAATTTTCTAAGATTAGATCAGACAGAATAAAAAGAATTCTGATTCGTTTTCGTGAGTTGGTTTTGCACGAAAACGAACCAGAAACTTCGATTTTCGTTTTTACGAGTAGACGTACTCGAACGTGTTTTTAACCTACCTACTTCAAAAAAAGGTGGAGATTCTCAATTAGGCTTTATGGTAACTCTTGTTATTGTGTTTGTGTATAATCTGATCGGTTTGTAACTAAATACATATGTATAATTATTTACGCAGGTGGGCGTTGGAATTGGACACAGTATTTTAATTCAGGACGCATTGTTTTATATTTTATGTTTGTGCCGTTAGTACTTATACTGAAATTAAACTTTTTTACTAAATAAACTCAATTACAGGCCCAGTACACCATTATCAACCGACCCAGTTTTCTATCTATAGGGCTAGATGATGCTGAGTGGATTGTCCAGAATAATAATTATTACTACCTAAGAAAATAAAAATATAATATTCTAGGTGAGTTGCATTATAAAAATGTATGTATTAGGTAAGTATATAAGTTCTGTTATTTCCTGTCTGTGCACTATGAACCCTTTTTATTTTCTTATATCTTTTTCTCCATCCCAAGGTTGCCTGGGAGAAATCGCTCTCAGCGATAAGGCCGCCTTTTGTACTATATGAATTTGTCATTTAGATATAAGACTTTTATAAACTTTATTTACTTGTAAGTACAAATAAAGTGTTAATTCATTCATTCATTCATTCTAGCGTTAAAATAACGCCAATGTTTTATTCAAGCAATGATTCGGTCACTACCTCGAGCTTTTATGAAAATAAGCCTAAAATATTGCAGTTTCGTCGCCAAAATTTGAAGTTATTGCCGTAATACAAGAAACGGGACACAAATCCCGGGATCCTTCTAAGACGTAAAACGTGATCCAATTTACAATGCCTTCTAATATTTCAGATTCGTTACGATCTATTTTTATTACAAATTGGAATCGTCTCGATGCGTCCCAGAGGACAAGCGGCCGACCTTTCATCTTTGATTCTCTTCGTCGGTTATGATATGAGACCCATCTCGGATAGTTCTCAAGTTAACCCGCTCTTAGATCCAAGAATATAAATGCTTAAAGGTAGTACCTACCCCCTATCGTTTTTATTGAGTTAGAGTTCGATAGTTCCAACTAGTTTTCAATGCAGCAAAAGCTTTCAGAAGAGTATTTTATGGTGGCATACGAAAAAACCAAACGAGAACTAGCGCTGTAACCAGAAAAACTGAGGCTGGGAGCAACAGCACTGAATTCACTTTCTTTTCACTTATGCCATACTGGTACTTCGCCAGAAAATAACAAAGACTCGTGCATTCTGTCCTAAACTTTCCTCAATATATCTTCAACTTGTCAAAATACGGAGATTAAAATGATAACTTTGGCTAACTTGAGATAAGTTTTAACAGCCATAAGAGCAAAGTACGGGATGGCCGAACTTAAGTTAACGTCTTTTGCCTAAAACAGGTAATAATAACCAATAGCAGGTAACCTTATGTGACTATCAACATAATTTTGAATCACAGCCCATGGTATCCCACTGTTGGGCGTAGGCCTCTTTTTTCCTTACGCCAACTTTCTTGATAATGTGAATACCGAAAAGTAAAAGTTTAAGACTGACGACGACACGACCGATGCGGCGCGGCGGGCGAAGGTGCGCCTGCGACGTAGGAGGTGGCGGGTTCGATTCCCGCCTTGGGAAAAATATTTGTACAATCTGCAAATATTTGTTCCGCGTGTTCTGAGTATTCTCTATGTATAATAAAAAAATTCTATGTAATGTATATCGGTCATGCAATGCAGTACCCATAACATAAGCTCTGCTTAGCTTGGGGCTAGATGATGTAGTGTGGTTTGTCCAGCATTAAAAAAAATTGAGTGTTTTAAAAGATAAGTCAATATTCTCGTGTTAATTTACTGGGTTCTCAATAAAAGTTTTCATAGTACCACCGTATGCTGATTTATCTATCTACATCTAAAACCGTTGTATTTATATTCATCTATTACTGAATTATTGCAGCATCCATAACAGTTATGCGGTACTTTCTTTTGCTTGCATAGTGAATAGTGATCAAAATATTTGCCACAAACTGCGATGAAAACAGCTTTTTGCGGAATATTTGAGTGCCCGAACAAAACCTTGCAAAATCTGCATGCAAATATCTTTGAGAATGTTTTTACCAAGTCCGAGAATGTACTGTGGAAACTAGTAGTTCGTTCTCTCTGATGCAAATTATTTTGGTAAGCAGAAAGTTTTCTTAGCTGGGTCCTTTGTGAATACTGAAAGTCTTACAAAGCCATTTTAAAATATTCACTGCGGTTTGTTACTTAAATAAACAGTTCTATGAGATATCTAAAGATATCTAATAAAAAGTTTTGGTTGACATATTGGGTTATTTCAGTTTTCACTCTTGAAATTTAAAAAAATAATCAAGGGGGAAAACTGGAATAAAACTGGACTCCAAAAAAGTAAATAACAGTTTTCCCCCTTGAAGATTAGCCTTAAGGGGGAAATTCACCTTTAGGTAGGTACATACCTACGAAGGCCGAAGTCACCATTAATATACAATTCTTTAAAGTAAACCACGATAAAATACAGTTTGACATTATGTTGAACACAAAAGTACAACGGGCGGCTTTATCGCTAAAAAGCGTTCGCAGATTTCTTCCAGGCCATCAAATACTGCGTGAGAGCTTAGTGCTAAGAGACCTAAAACCCAACTAAGGCATTTTTAGGAACTTCGAATGCACAAACTCAGCCTTATCACACTGGCCAAGTCAGCACGCCGCCATGACGCCGCGGGCACGCTCGCTGCGTGCCCGCGTTGACGTCGCGGCGTGTTCGCTGTACACTCGCTATGCTTTGCTATTGCTCGCAAATCGCCAGTGTGATAATAAGGCTGTATGTAACCTAAAATTGATGAATTGGTAACTGTTGTATTAAATGTATGTAACAAAATATGTAGGTATCCATACATTTTGTTATACGAAAACTCAATTACATAAAAGCTTCAGACATCTTTCCACCCGCCATTTTTCCACCAATATCACGCCCCTGGTCATTAGGATTACCATAATAAGAATGGCGTGGCGGCAATAAAATTACAAATGTGACCATCACAGGTCATAACGTATTCGCACTCACGTCCGGTGGTGGCAGCAGAATTGCGACCATTGTTCCTGCCGAAACTACACGGTCGGAATTCCTATACCACTAATGTGAGAAATGTGAGTAAAACTATACGGGCCAAATTCATTTTATTCTAATGTAAGGAAAAAATCCTTGGATAATATTGTAGTTGAAGGTACCCAAAACGTTTTGAAAATGTGTTTCGACTCTATTATGGAACAAACAAATGAATGACACCAGACGTAGAAAAAGTTAATCAAGAAGATATCTTTGATAGAGTACTAGTGGGTTTGTCTTGTGCAGTCTGCAACTATTCCAAAGTTTTCTGAATCGAATGCGAAAATCGGTAATTTAGTTCGCTCGTAGATGTGATGCATGGTCACTTTAAAATGTACCATACAATTGAAAAAAAAAACATTTTTTTTATTTGCATTTGCTTTCGTATCACTGCGGCCACGATAGACCTATTGTGATCGCCACTTTGTGTGTTCAGCCTCGAAGCAGCGGCGTTCATAATTCGCCACTAACCCTTGGATTCGTTTGGTGTACCGTTTATCGAAACAAAAAAACCTTTTAGTTCCATAGTTATTTACGTTTTCAAAATACGAAATGTTAACGGATTCACTGTCCTGCGGTACGACCCTGATATAAGTACGGTGAGATAGCTATCAAGTTTCTAAATGAGCATTAAGCATGCTTCAGTTTGGTATCCAAAATCTAAATAATAAATAAATACGGTCTCAAAAACCTTGAAGGGCTTTGACAAAATGAAACCTAGCTTTAAATTTATTCGCGTAAGACCCGTGTGGGCACGTTTTTGCATGCAATCGATGAGTCATCCTCGCCGAAAGTTTAAACGGGAAGGTTTCATTACCCCTATTGCATTTAAAATAAGCGCCCGGGTGGTAAGGATATATTTTTATCCCCAAATAAATATTGGTAAAATATTTTACAATAATTTAAATGCCCCAATAAATATGCATGTCATGATTGTCAGGTTTATTTGCGATATCAGAAAAATGCATTGCGTGAGTATTTTGTATTGGATCATGCTTGCAGTATTCTCTGTGAAAGGAGGCTTACCTTTTAAGTCGGATAGGTACCTTCTGACCGGTGTTACGGTCCGTAATGTACCAAAATTTTAAAAATACGTTTCGTTACTCTTTGCGAGCGCTTTCTTTCCCCGTATTGACTGCACGTACGCTGCCGGCCTGTGAACGCGCACCGTATTGCTTCAGCTGCTAACGCTTGGCTAATGCTAACGCATTAGCCAATAGGTAGGTAACTACTCTTATTACACCGTGATGAGTCATCACGGTGTAATCTTAGCTACCTAGTGCAGGGCCGCGGTCAGTTGGAGGCCCTGCACTGACATTGCGCAATCCTAAGTGTATAATGTTTCCCTACCTTACCAAGCCCTAACCAGCCCAACTCCTTGAAGTATTTACTACTGTCTCAATCTCAACAGGCCTCCCCCTGATAAGCGCCTTATAGGCTTTTATCGCATAGGGGTAATGCCCATAATCCGCACGCTGGGCATGCGGGTTGGATATCGCAGTTTGATGGTGGAATTGTTCTGCAGGGGGCGCTGCTGCCCGCCCCCGGTGGATATCTCTCAGTCGCCTCTAACGACACCCTCGCTTATACTACTGTACCTACAAGAAAACTGTGAAAGCTTAGGTACCAACAACAGTGTCTTTAATCATTAATATAAAGCCAAGTCCCTTCCAGAACCATCCGGAAGCAGCCAGGTGAAACATTGCAACCATTAGTCGAATGAGATCTCCCCAAATTAGGGCGATCGAACAAGCCGGGAGATGAATTATCCCGGACTCTCGATTCAAACGAACGTTAGGGCAAAGTGCGTCTCTAAAGGGGAAGTAGAACTGCCAATTTTAGTTTCAATTAGTGATTCAATGAAAACATTTTGTAACTATCATGGTTACGTCAGTGACATTGTTTAAATAGACTTGACAAATGGTTACTGACTCATTTTTTTTATAAAGCGTGGACGTCAATTCTAAATCATGTTTATACATCATGTAATAATTTATGTATTATACATTAACACCATTGTAATTTAACATGTTTTCTGTGAATAAATTAGTATCTATTCTATTCATAAAAGTGAAACATTAAAAAGCATTTAAGACAGAAATTATAATACCTCGAATTATCGTGGCAAATATTCGAATATCATCATAATTCTAGACTGGTATCACCCACGGCTATACGCCTTCTTTCGCTTTCAACTCGACAAAGAAAACGATAGATAGCACAGATTAGGTGGCTAAGATACGTCGTCAAATCTTTATAATGGCAATGAACTTCGGTGATTTGATTATATTTATACTACTTTGACCGTCGTCGTTAATAAATAAAATATTTGACGCAATCAACAGATACACATCAAAGAAGTAAATTGGTTACGTGATTATTTTCATGATAGTCAGTTGTCGGTGTGAAATCACCCTTATTGTGTGTCTTCTAAAGAATTCCGCCAACATTTCCGCGTAACTAAACTTAGACTGACGTAATTTGTGCAAAACTAAGTTAGCTCCTGCCCAGAATTAATGGCGCGAGGGCCTCTAACATCCCCCAAATTCGAGTATTTCCCTTTTTTAAAACAAAGAGAGTTGTAGGAAGTAAATTAGAGAGAAAGGAAACAAACGCTGAAAAATGTGTGACGAATTAACAGTTTTCAGGACAAAGTTTCAGGAGAACGGGACACGACACGAATAAAAAGGCTTTTACAAAGCTAGCTTTGAATTGGTGATTTTCCTGCATCGCATTGTGTTCGGAGGTATTTTTTTACAATCTAGGTTTTGATTTTGTTATAGAAAGGTGTAATAAGTGCAAAAATCATTGACACTCAAAAGAGATCTAAAGAAAATCTTTGACCAAATTAATGGTTTGCAAACCCAAGAATAATAGAGAGATTTTAGAATTTCCGATGATTCCAGTTCAAGTTTGAATGAACAACTTGCAGAGGTAAGAAAGTGTTCAACGGCGACATTATTATTTTTGCAGCTAAATCTTCCTGGCGCGGTTGTTAATTTGTTGGAAAAGGGCAATTAGGCATCTTTCTGTCAGGTGGGCGCACAAATTATCGTTTAAATTTCACTTTAGGCTAAAAGGACATTATTAAATTCCGAGACTTTCCGGGTTAGAGAGAAAAGGTTGAATTTTTAAATAATCACCGGACTTTTTCAACTTTGGTGTCACAGATTTCGGGACCGAGGGTTATTTTTTTTTGTTTCGTGTTGTTCAGTGGTGCGGAAGATGAAATAGTCATCCCTAGAGAACTGTGTGGAAAACATGATGGCACATTTTGTGCGAAACTTTATTGTACTCGTTGTTTGGTAGTTTTTCACGGGCTGTCCTGTTACTAGGTTAATAATCTTCGGATCGTATTTATAAACGCTACTGAGCTTAGCCGATACATAATAACTGTTTTTGTTTGTTGTTTATAGCGAAAATAGACACATCTAAAAAGACACCACGTTTAGGAGAGGGTTGGTAGGCACATTGATTAAAACCTGGAGATTACATTGCGTCCTCAAAAACACATTAATAAAACATGTTATATTAATATAACACAAGATCTGCTTACCTTGGGGCTAGATAATACTGTGTGAGTTGTTCAGCATTATTTATTTATTTATGTTTTAAAATTAATTTAACAAGATCATTCTACCTGATTCTACCCACGCTTTACCTGTAGCTCTACATACGTAAAGCATTATGAATCAGTTGTTTTCATAAAGGCTTCCAAATACCTATCCTAACATTATGATAAAGAGTTAGGACGCGATAAGCCTTAAGAGGCTTAAGGTATTAGCGCCTGGTTATTAGTCGAGGTAGCTTAGTGTCTTGCAAACTACCTTGGAATATCAAAGGAGGCCTCCTTTGATATTCAAAGTTAGTTCGTAGGTGCTCTGTTGTGCCAAAGACTGCATATTCACTGGACAGAGGAGGCGGATTTTTGTTTTGTCAATAGCCAAATGAAATTTCGCTTCTGGCAATCGTTGTCTAGAACTGTCGAAAATCTGCTTTTGTTACCGCTGTCGCTGACTAATAAAATAACTTCTATTTTCTTGAAAATCATCCTCAAAAGTTCAATGGATCTTTAGGTCTCAAATAACTATCAGAATAGATCAAAACGTACCAGTTATCATATCTCATAAAATAATATATCAAACTTGCAGGCGGCCAGTGAAGCCTCGAAAGTTGACACCCTTCGGATAAGCAAACTCTGCGCTTAAGTAGGTCGAGAGGTGTTGAGTTGAAACTCACCATATATGAGTTGAAGCTCACATTATGGCGAGAGTCCAGCTTCTCGACGCGCATCGACAGTCCAGTCTTCTTTTTTAAATACTCCTCCACAGCCTTGGTCTTCACAATTAGCCTTAGCCCTAGCCACCGCACTTTCACTGTGAACGTACACATGTCATAGTCACTTTCTTATATGAACGCAACGGGCGCGGGGCGGTTTCATGTGTTTGATATTTCGTGTGAAATGGTTATGGTTGAAGCCTAAAGATACCGCGACTCTGAATATCAAAACATTCTCATAGCTAAATCTTTCCCAAAAAGGCTCATTTTCCAATAATAGAGAATTCGAGTTTTTCCCTGTTCTTATAGAGGAGACTAATTGAAGCAAATCACGTCAGCTGCTGCTGACAGGCATCGAAATTTCGAGCCCAACATTATTGGTTTTGGATAAAAAAGCTGCCATACACTGGCGCTCTCTTTGTGAAGTAGGCTTACAAAGAAGTATTTAATTTTTCATTTAATTGATTTTATATATACCTATTCACATACTCACTTTTTTATTACCTACTCTAAGTGAGACTAGTTTCTGCTCTTGGCGTCGCTCTCGTTTTTTGAATAAAAGTTTATATAAGATGTTTTCAAAAGTTCCTATTCATTGATACTCACAAGAGTTATTAGTTGTCTTTTTAACCAACTCCAAAAAAGGAGGAGGTTCTCAATTTGCCTGTATGATTTGTTTACCTATTATTACCAATGTTAACTGCTTTCCGATTCATTAGAAGATTTTGCCGATCGTCATTTTGATTAGATTAACTTAGGTGATACAAAATAATGTCCACATCCGCGAGACCTTTTTCATAGTAGTAGGTATCTAATACTATGATAAAGGTCTCGTGATATATTTATACCAAAATATTTAATTATTTTCCTTTGATTTACTTCCAAACAAAGCAATGAAAAGGCAAACTGCCGAAAAGCGAATGGATTCCTCGATTTGTAGAGTGTACATGATCTATTGTTTGGCAAGCTCTCTCATTTCCTTTGTGAGGGTAAATGTATGGTGTGGCTTGAAAGGGGAAATCAGTTGCTTGACAATTTTTCATTCTGGGTACGACAGTTATGTTAAGAAAATAAATTAGGTTTTCATTGAAATAAAGCAGTTTGTAGGTACAATCGCACGGAAGGTCACCTCCGTATGCGAGCATCGAGCTGGTGCGTGGATAAAACTGACAGCTTTTGAAACAATGAGGTCTTCTTGAGTGCATTCATTTGTCGTAAGCCGCAAAAGAAGCTGACTGTATTTTTATTACGAACAAAAAAACAGAGGCATCTTTTTTGTAGCTTTAAGGAAGTGACCTTGCGCCACTCTGAATGTTCAGCTCTCGCGAAAGGAAAATTAAAAAAAAAACGCAAGACACAAAGTGATTTACAGTAGAGTTCTAACAAGACTGTTTGACACGCCCGTTATTTCAATTTAAATTTCAAATATTTTATTTATTTATAAAGTAAAGTGAAGGAGTCGTTCCTTTGCGTAAAATAAAAATGTTTCTTCCTTATACTAGTCTCAAACACTAAAAATAAAAAAATATAATGCACCTGTTTTAGTAGGTATATATTATGTCATACCAAATTAAAGCTTTCTAGTACCTAATAATAGTCTGACTGAGCTAATCTGCGGGAAGATAGACGGTGTGTCCGTCCATCTTTCCGTAGGACAGGACAAACGGACGGACATGGCAATACTGTAAGGGTTCCTTGTTGATTACGAAACCCTACAAAAATGATACTGCAATAGGTAGCATAGGTACTAAAAGTTTAGCTTGCGGTAAACTTTCGGTACCTATGTACATAATTTGTGAAGATGATGAAAAAGAGAAAAGAGACAAAAATGATAGAGGGATTAGTTGAATAAATGAAGTAGAAGAAGGTAACATATTCAACGCCTAACATTATTTTACTAACATAAAGCAAAAAATTAATATTATCGTAAAAAAAAAATCTTTTTTTACAATCTAAAGTTTTTAATTCAGTACTTAAAATACTTTTTTTTCAGTAGTTAATTCTATACCAATATCTTTTCCCACTTCCGTAATAGTTTTATTTAGTTGCTCCACCATTCGCGATGCTGAACCACTGATATCATCTGCTCCAGCTGGAACAATACAAAGTTGTATAGATAAGCAAAAAATAATTATAATGGCGGCTTGACCCGGCGAGGTGACGCGGTAGACCTTTATCACACCTAGCCGGGGAACGAATTGAACAAATTCAGAGTCAATTGGACGGAGCTGGCAGATCGTGATGTCTGGCGAGAGTGGAGGGAGGATTTTTTTTTTGTGGTGGATCGCCTTTGTGCGGCTGCCGCTGCCGAGCATGCAGCGGACAGCAATGTCTCTGTGCTTGTGTGCGTGACTGCCTACCGCATTAACTTCCGGCCAGCTTAATAAAAATTATTTTTAGGTATTCATAAGAGAACTCTAGTGTCTTGGAAAACCTCTGTTAGGATTTAAGACGCTATTAACGTTAGTTTGTAACAACCTTGACACAATTAATAAATATCTATGTCTCTAGACAAAAGTGTCTTAATTCGTCACGAAGATCATGTTTACAGCGTTCGTTTGTGGATATTGCTTGAATTCAAGGACTTCACGGGTTGTAAGCTTGTTATATGTACAATAATGGTCTTTAGGCCTTTTGGCTTGAGGTTCGCTCTGCTCGCTGTTTTTATGTCGTCTTTTATTCCTTTAATCTCATCCCAATCAAAAAATTCGAGGCTCGCTCCGCACGGTGTTTGTACATCGTCTTTTATTGTTTTAATCTTTATAAATGCTTATATATATTTTTAAAAAATCAGGCTGGCGCGATTGTCTTTTGTTTTTTTATAAAACTATCCACCCCACAAAAAACTTCAAAAATCTAGGTCACGTATACGAAAAACAAAAGGAGATCGCGCCAGCTATAATTAGTAGTAGTTCTGTATTTATACTAGTAGGATTATTAACTTTTTATTAAAATATAAAGAACTTACCAAAAATTACTTTTGTTCCCCACAGGATTAGCAATATCACAACAATAATAAAGATTAAAGATACCGCCATACTTATAAGTTTGCACGTAATATCCCAGACA
Source organism: Eupithecia subfuscata (assembly GCA_963564075.1). NCBI lineage: Eukaryota > Metazoa > Arthropoda > Insecta > Lepidoptera > Geometridae > Eupithecia > Eupithecia subfuscata. The sequence goes on from OY751105.1 coordinate 6,351,491, forward strand.
CACCCAAGACTGTAAAAAGAAAAACAAGCTTAAATACCAAAAAGTTACAGAATAATTAAAAAATTATTCTCCATCTTCCTGTTAGATTAGAAATAAATAGTGACTGTTCTTTTTCCTTGAATAGGCGTATCATTGCATGTGTCGTTTTTGTTCTATTTTACTGATTCTAAAAATTTTGACACTGTTAAGATATATTTTATTAAAGATAATAGTTGAATTAAGAAAAGAGAAAATTAGATAGTACTTGTCTTTATTCACAAAGAAAATTACAATCATATAATAGAAATAAACGAAAATAGGAAAAGAGTTAATAGGTTTTTTATGGACACAAAATTTATATAACATGGGAGAAGTCACTCCTGAAATACAGTTTATTCTAGTTAATTTATATATAAATTATTGTATGTTTACTTGTGCCAAATAAATGAATTTAAGTTTTTTTATTTAATTTAAAGTACATGTTAGTGTACACTTATAAATAATTTGTTGAGTATGTGGATAACGTAAAAATATTTCGAAGGTTAAAATTAATACAAACAAACAAAAAGTAGGTACTAGAACATAATGTAACCAATTTTGGCTTTATGCCTTCTCTGTTATTAATTAAAATATCAATTTGCTTACCACATATTGAAGTAGATAATTGAGTTAGACGAATCGCGAACAAGTTGATATGCCTGAAACTAGTCCGCAACTGAAGTATCTGTGTCTCCCTAACAATATGAAATTAAAATTTAATCACTTATTATCTTTAATACCTAAACGGAGAAATAATTTTTCCTCATAGCGCATTACAATACAGGGTGGCTTTGAAGATGGGTATGAACAAATTCGAAACTGATGATGTCCTCCTAGACGAATTTTAGCCACAACGGTCAGTCTTAATAGTGACTGCAGGCAGGTCATATTTTAAAGCGCAAGTTCGTGCGCAAACCCAGGTTTTACTCTTTCGCAAATCGACACACCCGGGGAGGTAAAAGGTCAAGGACCAACGGGTTAAATTTCCTTCCGAGGTACGGGGGTGTAACACCGCCAATTTCGGAACAAGATTTGCTGGGTTACAATCTCTGGCCTGGTGCTAATGAGTCTCTCTTCAAAAAATAAGAAACCCGCCGTCACCTGTAATGAATGACAGAGCTGGTGATAAAAGTTACGGAAAAACCGCTTCGCAAAGAACGTGCACGAAATTTATTAGAACTCTAAAAATCTACAAGACCTGAGCCCAGGATACTCGGAGCAGCAGACTTCAGTTTTGGTGAGTCTCCAATCTGAACCAGAATTTTTAAATACAACCTTATTGTTCGCCTTTAGAATTCCAATTAGAATTAGAAAATTTTTTTAAAAGAAACTGCATATATTTTTTTAAATCTAGAAATCGATCCGACAGATTTTCAAATAATATGACACCCTGTACTTTTGCACCAACAGATCTGCTTTGTTTTTATTTTTGTCCAGTTTTATAAATACTTACTACTAATTTTCCTGTTTTACATAACTAACAAAAAAAGTCATCATTAATTTTAGTAGTACAGGCAAACATGATGGATCTAAATACATATCATTGTAAAGGCGCTCCCTCAACGCGAGCGATCGACTGTAATGTAATGTTACAGTACATTGTTACATTAAATGTAACATTCAGATTCGACTTACTTACATTAAATGTACTGAATGCAGAGAAGCATCAAGCATTACAGTGATGTGATAATGCTTGATCTTTTTTTGTACACAGTTTCTACAATAAATTTCATTTCATTTCATTTCATTTACAGCTATGGCTATTTGTTACCGTTTCGTCCAAAACGCTTTCGTCCAACACGCGTTTCGTCCATCAAGCATTTCTTCCAACAAGCGTTTCGTCCAACACTCGTTTCGTCCAATAAACGATTCATCCAATAAGCGGTTTGTCAAGAATCCATACGCAGTTCGACCAATTCTTACTAAGTTTACGTTTTGCTACCGGTACCAATAATACCTATAACGGTACAAACGTTTGTTTTTTCGATACATTTGAGTATCACTACTTTTGAAGTATCGATAATTTTCCTAAAATACCGGTAAGTACAGGTAAATACATTTTTTCTCTCGCTTCCACAAAATTAAATTGTTGATACCGATATTTTACGTGCATAATATCGGTAACTGTACCGGTAGGTACTTGTTGAAAATATCAATATTCTACCGATATTTTAGTACTGATATACTTATCGATGAAATTACCGATATAGCACTAAGTCTAATTATATCGGTTCTAAAAAAATACAATACAATAAATAAAGACACCAAAGACGTACCGGTACCACGTCAAGGTCAGTCGAACCGGTATTTGAAAATACCGCTATTCCAAGCATATTCACAGCATTCTGCTGTAGCAGATTCCAAAATCGAATCTTGTAAAGATGTTACATAACAGGCCAAATACCAAGCGAGCTGAAGTTCATCAGAGACAGAGATGTCATAATTTTTTTGACGACCTCTGTGGCGCAGCGGGCGAAGGTCTGCTTGCGACGCAGGAGGTTGCGGGTTCGATTCCCGCCTCGGGACAAATGTTTGTACAATCTGCAGACATTTGTCCAGGGCGTTCTGGATGTTTTCTATGTATGTATAATAAAAAATATCTATCTATGTAGTGTATGGTATTAAGTATATCAGTTATCTAGTACCCATAACACAAGCTCTGCTTAGCTTGGGGCTAGATAGGCCGTTCATAAATGGGCTAAAAGATTTGTGCCTCACACCGTCATTCAGGAAAAACGATATTTACATCTTAGGAGACATAAATATTGACCTTAGAGTTAACACACCCATCCGGGAACACTATGTAAACTGCATGGCCGAGTGTGGTCTATCGCCCGCGATTTCAGATTACACTAGGATCGAATCAAAAGATAATAAAACTACTCGTAGCTGTATCGATCATATCTTTGCAAAGTCGCGAACGCTAGACCTGTACTCGGCAGCGGTCTGCACAGTTATGGCCGACCACCGGCTCACTGCATTGTCATGCAATGGAATGCAGACTGTACAGGATGATCCAATTAAAATAAAATGCTTAAATGAAAAAAAATTATATAAGCTATTACATGAAATAAACTGGGATGAACCACTATATATGGAGTGTCCGACAAATATATATGAATACATAAGAAACAATTTTAGGAAATGTTACGAAAAGTCAACATACACAAAAACTATAAACAATAGAAGTAAAAGAAACAAAAGCCCCTGGATAAACAATAAAATCAATAATATGTGCTATAGGAGGGATATAATGTTTAGTCATTGGATAAAAGATCCATTTAACATGGAACTAAAGCTTGAATATAATAAGCAGAGAAACAAAACCCGTAAATTAATAGAAACAAATAGAAATAAATATTACATGAATAAAATAGAAGAAAACAAGACTAACCCTAGAAAAATGTGGGAGATTATAAACCACATTTCGGGACGCACAACACGTTCAATAGATGACGCCATTATTAGGGCTTTTAAAAAAACATTTACTGACACTAAAAAGATAGCAAACAATTTCGCCACTACATTCAAAAAAAGCGTTAAGGATATCATGCCTCAATGTGACAAACGCCTACTTGATCAACCAGAATACACATTTCCTATAAACAAATCACTACGATTTAAGAGTGCCACAGATAATAGCATTTCTAAAATAATTAAATCCCTAGATACCAAAAAATCTGCTGGAAGTGACACTATTCGTTGCATCAATATAAAAACCCTAAGCAATAAAATTACATCAGTAATTGGAAGACTCATTAATCAAAGTATTAAACACGCGAAATACCCCGAAGAACTAAAAACAGGCGTCGTGAGACCAATTTATAAAAAAGGAAAGCACAACGACATACTAAACTACAGACCGATCACGATTCTCCCTGTAATAGACAAAATATGTGAAAAATATGTATGTAACTTAATCCACAACTTTTATAGCGAACATAAAATTATAGCCGAATCACAATATGGGTTTCAGCCCAAAAAGTCCACGTCTATTCTACTGTCTAACTTCACAAATGAAATTAATATACTTCTTAATGAAAAAAAGCATGTGATACTCTTATTTATCGACTTTAGTAAGGCTTTTGACACCTTGAGACACGACACCCTTATTGAGAAACTTGGCAACACTGGGATTAGAGGCCCACTTCTTGGATGGTGTAAAGACTACCTGGACGACAGAAACTACGTTGTTAAAATAGGGAGTGACTATAGCGACAAACAAAAGGTCAGCGAAGGTACAGCGCAGGGCTCAGTTCTAGGACCATTGCATTACTTGGCCTACGTTAACGATCTAGAAAACGTTATCAAAAACTGCGGAGTATATCAATACGCTGACGATACATGTTTAATCGCCTCTCATAAGAATATTCAAACAGCCGCGCAAGATATGCAAAATGACTTTACACAAGTAGCGAAGTGGGCGCACGATAATGGTCTTGTTCTAAACGCAAGCAAAACAAAAATTGTTCATGTGCACTCATCCTACTTACCAGTTGCAAATAACTTCACCATCATTGCGCATACCCACGATTGCCTACATTCGGATTCGAAAAGCTGCTCGTGTCCAAGCATCGAACAAGTTCAAAAACACACATACTTAGGCCTAATAGTAGATAACAGGTTCAACTGGCAATTTCACATTAATTCTGTATGCGATAAACTTCGCGCCATCCTGGCTAAGTTCTATATGCTTAAACTGAAAACACCCTTCAAAATTTTGTTAAACGTGTACACGGCCCTAGCGGAGTCAATAATAGCATATGGAATAAGCAGCTACGGAAGGACCTTTAAGACATACCTTGACCAAATATTTGCATTACAGATAAGATTACTGAAATCGATCTTACCCAAAAACACAAAAAAACAACTCGGAGATGACGTAGATGCAATATTCAAGTACTGCAAAATAATACCTATACATGACAGAGTACACCTAAACCTACTAATCGAGCAATATGGCAACCACAATCTTTATAAAAGAGTAGAACACAAAATAACAACAAGAAAAATTACAGAAGAAAAACTTTATATACCTAAACAGAGCAATTTCTACGGAAGGCGTACTAACAACTACCTAATTCCACACATTGTAAACTCTTTGCCTTCTACACTTAAAAAAGAAATAAATTATAAAAATTATAAAACTAAATACAAAACTTTCTACTTAAATAAAGTGCACAATAATAGATCTACTTAAAAATAAATAATTTCGAGCAGAATATATAATTTAAAATAAATTGAATCATCCTGTACCTAACTTTTGCTTACAACGCTGATTTTGCCTGGCCGCACTCACGCGCATGCAAACAACTATGCACACCTTGTTTGCTCCCTCCCACAATGCACGATGAGGCTAGCGCTAACCCTGAGCGAGCGAGAGAGAGTGATCACGATAACCGATGCAGCAGGTACAGTAGGCCTATAATAATTACAGTAGTAGGCCTATAATTAGTTAGTTGTTTTATTACTTACACTTAGATTACATATAAAATGAAAACGAATGTGAGTACCAAGACAAACCTCACAAGGTTTATATGGTACAAATAAGATAAATTGTTATTGTTATTGTAATGAATAAATAAAAAAAAAAAAAAAAAAAAAAAAAAAGATAATGCTGTGTGAATTGTCCAACATTATTTATTTATATTATTTATTTATTTGTTCAGGGTGTTCTGGGTGTTTACTATGTATAATAAAAAAATATATATCTATGTAGTGTATTGTATTAAGTATATATCAGTTATCTAGTACCCATAACACAAGCTCTGCTTAGCTTGGGACTAGATGATGTGGTGTGAATTGTCCAGCATTATTTATTTATTTACTAGCTTCTGCCCGCGGCTTCGCACGCGTTGTTTCTATGAAAACGTTTTGAGGTTATTTCTATAGCATGCGAACTGATTTATGGGATAAAAAGTCGCCTATGTTTGATTCCAGGGTTAGACTTACCTGTATTCAAAATTTCAGCCTGATCCGTTCAGTAGTTTTGGCGTGAAGAGGTAACAAACATCCATCCATCCAAACTTTCGCATTTATAATATAGGTGTGAAGTATGATTACAATTTAAGGGGCATTTATCGCGTTTATTTACCTAACTTTCCCGACGATTCGACAGGTTTACACACCGTCGTAGTCGTAGACCACTCACAGAAAACACGAAGTACCATCACCTTAAATTCATGTTGCTCGCACAATAAATGCTGGGCCATCAATTGTTCCAGGATTTCAGTATCATATTCCAGTCATTTATCTGTGGTTACGTTGACGTTGATGGATAATAGCGAAGCATTTCTTTTGTAGGAACATATTGTCGATAACATTTTGTAGCTAAGTCATTGAAATTTACGCAAGATCAAGCTCAGATCAACGAAGACTTGCCATGTGCGTGGGGCACAATACACATAGTAGTCCGATTCAATTAGGCAACCGGACTACTGATACGTCGAGCGACTCAGTAGTCCGGTTCAATTAAATGTAACCGGACTACTGAGACTACACCATATACCTAATGCACGAACACGGATGCACTCTCTTTTATCTTACAACAACACAGATCAGTATTATAATGTACTAGGCGATCGCCTCGCGGTTTCGCCCGCGTAGTTCCCGTTCCCGTGGGAATTCCGGGATAAAATATAGCAGCTTCTGCCCGCGGCTTCGCACGCGTTATTTCTATAGAAACGTTTTGAGGTTATTTCTATCCCATGGGAACTGATTTATGGGATAAATCGCCTATGTTTGATTCCAGGGTTAGATTTACCTGTATGCAAAATTTCAGCCTGATCCGTTCAGTAGTTTTGGCGTGAAGAGGTAACAAACATCCATCCATACATCTATCCATCCAAACTTTCGCATTTATAATATTTTTGTGATGTGAAGTGACGATGTGATGTCCCTGAAAAGTAAGCTTCCTAACGGTGAAATTTTCGGGCCAGTAGTTTCGGAGCCTGTTCAATACAAACAAATAAACAAACAAACAATCAAATCTTACCTCTTTATAAAATTAGTATAGAATAGATATAGATGTAGGTAGAATGAGGTCGTTGAAAGGATCAAAACTGCCAAAACTAGACGGTTTTTCATGTAACATGCCGTTATTTTTGTAGCAGATTTTATCTTGCCCGGACGTATGCACCCGTACGAAAAGGTGAAAAAAAAATGCCTGTGGCCCGGTACGCATTTCGCGAAACCAGGCCACAAGAAATAAAAAAGCATGAGGTTCTGTAGATTAATGTGCCAGATAGCTTCAAAACATGAAGGTAGGTAATTTTTCTGGATTTCGAAGAAATTTCCGTTTCATTGTTGACTTAGCAAAGAAGTTAGATATTCCAATGAAAACATTTTCCCCAAGCACCATCTGTTTTCATTAAACCGTCCGCGCAGCTCATTATTACATCTAATATCTCTCCCTTGGCCTAAACAAAATTATTTATCATAATAACGTCTTCTTTGCACGTCGAATAAATATTTTACATTATTACGACGAAGAATAAAAGAGATCTACGCCGAACATGGGCCTTTGTAGGTTATTTGTGTACATTGTCTGTTTTGATGAAAAGATGATGAAAATAGACACTTTTGCTTAATGAGATTGTCTTGTGTGATAAATTAAGGTGGTTGTAACAGCTTTGAAAACATTACATGAGGATTCCAACGAACTTCGAGTGTTTTATCTTGCTGATAAAGGTTATTAAAATAATATAATTTTATCTCGAGCACTTTAATTTATATCTTTCCACCCCTTTAAATATTTTCGAGACGTAGCTGATTCACAAAAAAGTTTGGGCATTTTTACTTGTAACTAAGAAAGTTCACAAGCAGCTGCGAAACGGTCACGAAAATGTTCTCAACTTTGCTCGAACTTTCTCCGGGCTTGGCCTTTAAAATATCTCCCAGGCAGCCTCTCGTCAAGGACGTTACACACGATGCGTTGCGGTGGCGTTATGTTGCGGCGTAACATGATATAGGTCTGCCTGCGACGCAGGAGGTTGCGGGTTCGATTCCCGCCTCGGGACAAATGTTTGTACGATTTGCAGACATTTGTCCAGGGCGTTCTGGATGTTTTTTATGTATAGTAAAAAATATCTATCTATGTAGTGTATTGTATTATGTATATCAGTTATCTTGTACCCATAACACAAGCTCTGCTTACCTTGGGGCTAGATAAAGCTGTGTGAATTGTCCAGCATTATTTATTTATTTATTTATTTTTTAATTATTATTTTATTATTATTAATTTATTTTTAATTAATTAATTAATCAATTTATTTATTATAAATAAATAAATAATTTTTATATTTTATTAAAAATTATATATTTATTTATTTATATCACTAAATCTTTAACTTTCTTATTTTTACCGTAGGTAAGGTTGCTGGTTAATGTAGATACATGAGTGTATCACTCGCACCGTATTCACCGCTCATAAGCTGCATTTTGATAACGAATAAAAAACAAATTCACGAATACATCTTAATTGACGAGCTTGTCAGGCAGACGCATCGCAACATTCGCATCGCATCGTATGTCACGGCACTTGAAATACCGCCAGACACCGACGGCTGGCGCAAACCGGTCAATTTTTATCTATAGCATTTCACTGCAATAAATCGACAGTGATTTTTCAGGCTGAAATATTAGCGGTTCAGACTCCATATCTCTGGGGTCGGACCAGCAACGAGCTTGTTAATAAACCTTATTTTTCATGCTCGAATACGTTAAATCGAAACAGTTGGGTCGTGAACTAACGAGACGATATTTTTGATGCCGTAGCTCATGTCTTGAATTCTTTCGAGTGTTCTAAATTAAGTTTTTCTTTTGATACTGATACGTTTTCTTTGTATGATTGCCTACTCTAGCTTTTTCAATGGAATGGTAAAAGATTTCATAAAACCTACATAATAGCTCTTACAAATTTTAGGGGAACATAATGCCCTTTTTACCCTCCGAATTTGCGAAATAAAAACACATGATTGTTTCTCTCCCGATCCTTCAAATCAATTTCCCTATCACTGCTTACATCAGGGCAGTTTTTGCTACATGTACAAGTGAAGTGACCGAATAATTCCCTCATTTGTCAACGTCTTCGCTACGCCGAGGAGAAAAATGATTCACTGAATCTGTCTACGCTTCACGTTTCTGAATTAATTGAAATAAATTACCGTCGCCTACGATTTAATCTGGAGCGTATAATCTGAGACTTTATTACTAATTAGTAATAAAGTAGAACAGCGTAACGGAGCTGTTTATTTTTCTGTTCGTTGAAATCTTTGCGTAACAGCATGGTTTCAAACTAATAACTAATAAGACGCGTGACCCGAGAGCTGGTGAATATCTGGCACAGCGTATCAGCATTGCCATACAGCGTGGCAATGCAGCCAGCGCGTCTTGGGGACGCTTCCGACTGGTGTTGATATGGATCAGTTGAGCTATCTGTAGACTGTTTGCAACAGTCGGCAGTTAGCTCAATTGTTTCAATTGTAAATACTAGTATAATTTTCTTTGTGAATAAATGTCTGTTTTGTCTTGTTCTTTGTTTAACACAAATGCTACTACATCCTTGGTTCAAAAAGAGAGCATAGTGGTTTTTGTTTACTGTAGTACCTTGTAACGCTCGGAAATATCGTACCCTACCCTACCTGATCAATAATGATTATTTATCAATAAAACTAAGTATTTTACTATAAGTTTTGTATTAAAATTGTGATTTAAAGTGGCCAATGATCGTCTAGTTAGCGGTAGGACTCATACATTGTGATGTAGTAACTCAGATTCTTTTAGAAGCTTAAGACAAATGAAATAAACGTTAAAACTACTTAAGTTATCGATTCTTCAATTCTGGCACAGTAGTATAGCACCCCTCTTTCATGGTCGTCTCAAACCATGATACACCCATGCTCTGAAACAACTGAAATTACATAGTAAGCGAAGAACCTATAATATCTCGGCATTGTGACTTTATTTGGTTACTTCTGCCTCTCCTATGCGGAAACCGGAGAACTTTGCTTTATCCCGTATAGGTATAAGCCAAATTTATCTGGTAGGTGCCCCACTGCGAAGTTTATCTTTTCTTCTCCTCGGGGAAAGTCGAAAGCAGACGGCTATCGCCCTTCCCGTACTCAGTGATAACCAGACATTTAAAAGCAAAGCGTTTGTAAATCGCTAACTCAGGAGAGTTTGATGGGGAATGATCTCAAGCGATCCAAATACATCCTACCTCACTAAAACTCTAGCCTACCTAATCACTATACCTAGTCCACGCGGGGAGTCCTAAGAAGTAAACGTGTGGAACCACATTCCAGTCCAACCGTAGGTCAAAACAATAGATTTAATAAACAGGTTAGTTCAGGGCGTTACAGCACAGGCGTTCACCAACACACTCAGGAGCGTTGCAGCATCGACAGAATGTGTTTAATAAATATAATAATAAATTAGAATAGTCGGTTCTGGGATGTAACACCATCCGTTTACAATACGGAGAATTATTAGAAATGAAAAGTGTGGGTTTACGTAACCTGAATCTGATTGATAGAAATTTGCAATCCATCCTAGAATTCCTCCCTGGTCTCGCTCGATGGCTGAGCCGAACGATTCCCGTCAAAAAGCATTCACAATTCTCACTATTCCTGTAAAACCTAGCAAAAAACCCCAAATTTTCACTTCCCTTCAAAAACTCTCGATCTCCTCCCCCTGACATCTCTGTCCCAACTATCCAGAAGCCCATTTGTTTTCCTAGAATAGTCAAATTCAAACATTACTAAACTGTCGTAAAAGACTTAAGAAGGTTGCTATCCTTCCAGCAAAGCGTTCGAACCGATTTACAGTTCAGAATATATTTTTAGTGTTACAAACTATATCAAAATGTGTTAATTATTTCTATATTTGCAAATTAAACGAACCAGCATAATCTGGACCGTTACAACCTACTTTTGAGCCAATTATGATTTTGCTTACAGCTTTTGAGCAGTAAGTCCGATTTTGAGCGAGGGTAGTGAAAAAAGTATTTTGAACGACGTTTATCAATCAAACAAATTTAAAAATATTTTAGATTTGTTTATTCATTAATCTTCTAAATAGTATCTTCAAACGTAGAGACGAAACAACATTAACAGGCTCCAATGTAAAGTTTTGTTCGCCAATGAAGTTATTTTGTGTAGCAACAACTCGGCCTATGGGAGCTACCTTTAGAAAAGTTTGTAAGTTGCGGTTTAGTTTGAGTGTCATGGCACAGGGAATTAAACTTTAGGGTGAAACTATGTAGATTGTTCAGTGTACACGTGAAATTAGGCTCAGAGTTAGAAACTCAAATAGCCACTGCTGCGTCATAATACGAACATAGGAAAATATACGTTTCAATTAGTTAGGTATTTACGTAGCTCGTTCTGTTCTTTATTAATTAGACATCATGGTAATTTGGCGTACATCAAAAGATGGGTGGCAGAACGAAGCTGGCAGCCCCTCCTCTGGTAGGTTTCCTTGATCAGTGTACAGTACCTGTAGAATAACTTTGTTTGAAATAAGTTCCAAACACGTCGATAGCTTTATTAAATAAATCTTTGTTCTAGAGAATTACAATCAAATAATGGAAATAAATTAGAACTAGTACCTATTTACAAATGAAACAATTGAGCTTACTGCAGACTGTTGCAAGCAATCTACAGGTAGCTCAACTGATCCATATCAGTACCAGTCGGAAGCGTTCCCAAGACGCTGGCTGCATTGCCCCGTTGTATGGCAATAACGATGCGCTGTGCCAGTTACTCACCAGCTCTCGGGTCACGCGTCGCTTTGACCAGACGCTCAGATAGCTTTATTGGTTCTTTGAGGCCCCAAAAGGAGGCGGAAAAAGAAGAAGCAGCCCTGTGGACCTTTATGTGCTCCTGTGCCTGAGCTGCCTCCTGGCAAGGGACCCTGTGATTCGGATGGATTCATCAAAGTAGTTCGCCGGAAGCCCTCTAGTCGAAACCGGTGCGGTGTTGGACCGCTAGATATCACATCTGGCTTCAGGGCGGAAGTCCCTACAACGCAGCTTTACATCTCACGCGTCCACTACGCTGTGCAGACAAAGGCTGTGGAGGACTACCTGAAGACGAAGACTGGGCTCTCGCTGCGCGTCGAGAAGCTGGACTCTCGCCATCATTTAAGCTTCTGTTCATTTATGGTGAGAGTTCCAACTCAACATCTCTCGACCTACTTGAGTGAAGAGTTTTGGCCGAAGGGTGTCAAGTTCCGACGGTTCACTGGGCGCCTGCAAGGGGACACCGCCGTGCACCGTCGTCAGCTGACACCCTGATTGCGTCATACACGTCGCCGCCGCAAATTTAGAACGTGTGCAATGTTATTTAAAATAAGTTTTTATATTTTTATGTATGTTAGATTTAAGGTATATATTCATATGGACCGTAGACAGTGGCGTAGCGTGCCTTGGCGGGGCCCCGTATAAAAATTGATTGAAACGTTACACACGAATACATTTCGTTACTCGCATTTTTCGTACTTACGAATGATAGATGATTTCTAGGTTATGTTTTTGTATTGAAAACTATTTGTTCCGAAACTGGTCATGAGTGACTTGAATGAAAATACCTAAGTATATAAGTATATTATTTTTGGCTCTAAATTTTCAAATCACACTAAAATATCGTAAACTCAACAACTGATGGTTGAGCAAGCATAAAATTCAAGATATTTATTTCTTGTATTGAAAACAAAAAAAAAATATACTTAATAAAAACCGATAATTTTCCGAGTAGACCAAATGTATGTTATTGAACAAATCATGTGATATAATCGAAAAACAATACACGCGGCATAGACAACTAGTCTTGTGGCTCACAGAATATCCGCGATAGCCGATGTAGGGTGCTACCAAGCCAACTTTTGAACGCACGCTTTACGCGTGAAAAAAAGAAATTGCTCTTTTGACTTTTGTCATATCTGAAATAAAAAAAAATTGGGAAGTTTTTATTAATTTTTGCTTACGCACGTCGGGGGCCCCCGTGGCCCGGGGGCCCCGTATAATTGATACGGCAGATACGGCGGTAGCTACGCCCCTGACCGTAGAATAAGTTAAAAAGATCTATACTTGTTCTAATGTAGTCTGAAATAAATGTATTATTATTATTATTATTATTATTTGATGTTGTAACAACGCAAGAAAACTGACAGATTGAATTTCCGTGTAGTAACAGCAATTCCCTCCGTCAGCTTCGGATGTTGAAAACGGAATTTCTATTTTCACCATTTGAATTTCTATTTTCGCCTCAAAACAACCCACTCAAAACAGTTGCAACAATCTGTTTTACCTATCGCACAGTTAAATAAATATTTTCCATCACTCGGCTTCTCCCGTGGCATGTTAATGCTCAGCGTACTGTAAGTTTGGTTTGCTGTTACCAAAACAGCCACGGTCAGAAGCTTTTCAACCTCAATAGAATATTTATAGGCTGGCTGTGAAAATATGCCTCAATTGGCTCAGTGATCCAGGATTTCCCTTTTAATATTCAGCCTATGAAAAATACCCGCTATAAAAACGTGGAACGTATGAGTTTTTAGCGCACGCATTTGAATATTGATGTTTATGGTAAGTGCGCACCTTGTAAAGTACTTATACAGGCTGTGACATTAGATTTTCGTTTCTAAAACGAAATAAATACGTTTTTTTAACTAGTTTGTATTGTATTTAGGCATATCAGAAAGATAAAGTCAATTCAGACGAAATAGCAGGAATTTATTTATGCTCAATTTTTTTTTTTTAAATTAAATAATATAAGCTCAAAATAGCACCTTACCTTTTTAATACCTTTGATAACAGGGATTTAGTTTTTTAGGATGATTTGCTGCGCCAATAGGGGAAAAAAACATTAAAGGTATGCTACGTCAGCAAGGTCTTTTGTTCAAAAATCTGAAGTGTATATAAAAAATGAAACTATTTTAATCTTCTCATGTGATTTCTGTATAATTCCAGATAATGGGGTTTTTTGTACATTCTGGATACTGTTTACCTGTATTTCGTGTTTTGGTATTATTATCTTACTATATATAATTCTTCTGTGAGTGTGTATGTCACTGAACTTCTCTCAAACGACTGGACCGATTTTGATGAAATTTTTTGTGTGTGTTCAAGGAGATCTGGGAATGGTTTAGATTCACAATTTTTTTTTTCACAATATAAAAATATGAAGGTTTAAAAGGCGAGAGCGGTACGAAGTTCGCCAGGTCAACTAGTCTTTATATATAATTCTTCTGTGAGTGTGTATGTCACTGAACTTCTCTCAAACGACTGGACCGATTTTGATGAAATTTTTTGTGTGTTCAAGGGGATCTGGGAATGGTTTAGATTCACAATTTTTAATATATATAAGTTTAAAAAGCGAGAGCGGTACGAAGTTCGCCAGGTCAACTAGTCTATATATATAAATCTAGCTATATCTATAATATAAAAATGAATCGCAAAATGTGTTGGTAAGCGCATAACTCAACAAGCCTGGACCGATTTCGCTAATTCTTTCTTTGTTGTGTTTGTTATTGTCAGGAGAAGGTTCTTATGAAAGAAAAAATTAAGAAAGTTGGAAACATAAATTTCCACGGGGGCGAAGCCGCGGGGCGCAGCTAGTTGTCTATAAATGGGAACTCCTATCTACTATCATAGTCTAGCAATATGAACATTATCAAAATACAAAACCAACAAGTGGCACCCTGTGAATTGAATTGTTGTTCCGCACTCTGGCATTCTAAAACCAACAAAGTATGGGACATGAAGACTTGTTTACAGAATAAAGCGAAAACCTTCGCTGTTGAGTACTTGCGGCAAAGTATATTTTTCTGCGTTTGTTTTGATTGAATTCAATGCTACCCCACTTATTAATTTATACTGAAACGGTGTATTTTACGCAGGATAATACGTAAAAGGCTTCTACCATATTTATAAACTTTGTAAAGGATACGAGCTCATGTTTTGTTAGAAGCAATATGAGGCAGACTATGAAAATTTGCTTGTTTGCTTCTTTAGGTCCAATAGGATAAAAATATTTAACTGGCTACCGAAAGTTATTAAAAGACATTTTAAAATCTTTGCGCAATCAGAGCTTAGAGCTCTATGTATATAATTGTATGCATCATGAAAATAAGCTTCCGCTCTACTTCAATCAATTGACTACCTACCTACACTATTGTATTAGGTAATACATGTAAGAATAGGTGTAATGTTTGAAATGAATACAAATACAAATATTATGGATGGATTTTGCCACCATCGATTAGAAATAGCGTTGGATGTTTTTAGGCATACTTTAAGACGTAATATGCGAATTACGTTTTCGGTGTACAGCGGGAGCGGATTTCTTCAGGAAAAATTTAGTGCGGAAACAGTCAAAAACTTGCTTTTCTTGCTCTCTTGCTGCCTTCCGAAAATGCAAGCTTTACCGTCCTACGAGCAAATGTTACATTTACTTATTTAAGGCGAATAGTAGGGTGGATAGTGGCGCCACTACATATTTAATTTTATAATTACGTTATACAAAGGAATTATCAAAAAATCGGACCGCGCGTAGACGATATCTATCATAATTTTTTTAAAATGTATCTTTAATAGTTTTGTACTGTATTATTTAAGCATATACTTGTTTCAAGAGTTTACTTCCTATTGGTGGCCACCAAGCTCTCCAAACAAGGTTTTTGATTGAATAACACAAACTACAAAACTATTCCAGATACATTTAAAAAAGCTTATGATAGATATCGTCTACCAGCGGTCCGATTTTTTGATAATTCCTTTGTATAACTTAATGATTAAATTAGATATGTAGTGGCGCCACTATCCACCCTACTATTCGCCTTAAGTTAAGTACCCTACACAAAATAAATTGTGAGTAATAAGTTCCAGGGAATTAAAAGCCAATGTACTCACCATAATGAACTTACAATGAAACACGGCCTCTAAGTATTAGCCTGCATGAGACAAAAAAGGGCATTAAGGGTAATTTATCACAGTTTTCAGACCATTAAACAAGGAGTGCAAAAAGCGTGTGTGATAAGGTCTATGGGATGAATGGAACGTGGATCGGGTGTCGGCTTTTTGACTTTGTTATACTTTTTTTTCGGGAACAAAAAATAAACGATAGGTACTACGAGTACTTCTACTACTACTTCTTGCTTTTATTTCAATGCTTTTATATCAAATGGAACGGTAAATTCTAATCATATCATCAATCGCCTAGCAAGCGTAGAGATTATTGCAAAACCCTCTTGTTTGGGGAAAGTACGTTCAGCAGTGGACATGAGTGCTGATAGGTAGGTAGGTATATGGAACGGCTATAGATCATCATAGAAAAATCCTCAGAACGAACGGAAATATACTGTAAAACGGAAATACTCTGTAAAATCAAAAAAGTAGGAGAGATATGTATATTCTTACTTTTATATGCTTTAAAGTAATTTTAGCTGCAGCTTTTCCATGAATATATATTATGTATGCTTTAAAGTAATTTTAGCCGCAGCTTTTACATTAATACCATTGCAACGTAAGTGGAAATCGTGAGGCTAAAGTGATAAATTATACCTAAAGCGAATTTACCGAAATAGTTTACTAAATCCGGGAAATAAAGCTCCAAAAAGGCGTATAATTTCACATTCAAAGCGTCCGCAGTCTAAATATTTTACGTCACAGGAAAAAATATTCAAATCGCGATGTTAAAGCAGGATTACCGCGGAGAGCACGGCATTACAGCCGTCATGCAACTGGGAGTTGGGAAGCCAGGGGTCTTACTCTCGTTTTGCGATTGAGAACCGTTATGGAAATTATAAGAATGATAAATATCGAATACAGTAGGTCGAGTGGCACTTGAGTGGTGACACGAATGGAAGGCGCATTGTGGTTTACCTTTTGGGGGTCCCACGAGGTGAACCGACTGGTGAAGATCGTATCGACTTCCTGAGATAGAACAACTATACCTGCAGTGATCTTTTAGGCGCCTGATGGCTCGAGAATGAATAATATCATATGCGGTTTGTACACGTTGGACCAATTCCCTTTAAACCAGCCCAAATTACATGAATTTGGAATAAGCAAAAGAACGCTCATACTTATTTATGCTGTGTGTAAGCTTTCCAATCACAAAACAAGGTCCGGTCAAGGAAACAAGCTGACTCGCATTAAACTGGCAGTAAACCTCCAGATACAAAAGAGGCATTTTTCCAACCAAACTCATAAATAACCTGACATTCATCTTCCTGACACTTGAATAACACGCGGGGCTCAGCGGGACCCCATTAGCCTTTAAACGAAACAATGCCTGAAGAGACTTTATGTCTGTGTCCATTAATAAAGGTCTGCGAAAGTACCCGTGACCGCTAGGATGTTACTATATACTCAGCGTTTTTATGCACCTACAAAAGCAATCTGGGTGATGCGGCCAGTCTCAACGAGACAAGCCATGTGTGCAGGAAATATTATAGTGCACAAGTGTGCGCGTAAACACAGGTGCACTTATTATTATCTGACTCTCATAATAGGATGGGACGGTAGACCGACACGACCGGAGAGAGGTTCGGCACAAGGCATGTGTTAAAGTGCTTTCCGAGGCACGGAGGTGTTACACCACCAATTTCCTGACTCCGGATTGCTTTAATTTCATACCCTGAATATAACCCTCGTTATGGGATGAAACGTTGGGTTCCAACACAAGCAATAGTTAACCCGGTCACCTTCACAATTAATCCACACGATACGTTTACTTGAAGCTAATGAAATAAATTCGTAATATTCTAAGGAGACAGTGTAAAGACATGATATAATTCTGGTTTCAATTGATTAGAAGATATACACTTGTATATTTTCTAATCAATTGAAACCAGAATTGAACAGAATTGTGTTTAACCGTTAACTTGACTTTACCTAGTTGTAAATAAAATGCTCGTGAGTTTTGCAAGTAAGTACTACCTAATAATGGTTTGAATGGCGTACCCATTTATTTTATGAGCTTTTATTATTTACTTATTATATTTATGTATACATTTTTAGGAGCAAGGATAAACTAAACAACTTATATCGAAAACAATGATGCTGTTATTTCCTTATCAATGTAGGTAAACCACAATTTTACATTTTTTCCTGAATAAAAATTATTAACCTTGAAAAAACTTGATAACTAGGCATTTACAGTAAAAACAGAGTCTTTCTTTCAGATGAGTTCTTCTGAATTACCAAAACCCAACAATATTCTCTACCTTTTTGTTCATAAACTCGAGCCGAGAAACTGAAAATTTCAAGATCCTTTGAATTGAAATTTGTTTTATCTAAATGGCAAACCGTTTATGTCCCTGACAGAAAACTTCGTTATTCACAAATTAATCAAGACAAATCTTTTGGAAAGGGCTTTTACGAACTTCGTTTCTTGATTAAAATATTGTTTTAAACTGAATTTCTTTAACATCACAAAACACTTCATTGTTTGATGAGACTTTAAGTTTTTGTTTAGTTAAATAAATTGGATAATTACGAAAGTTCTTTTAATTCAACATAAGAAAAGTAAATTTATATGTAGGTAAAGGCTTAAATAAAAAGTAGTAATTTTACCTACACAAAAAAAAAAAATACTTGGTGGGTACTTGAAGAGTGTGTATTTTTCTGACTTCTTTTCACACACTTGTGCACTATAATATGTGTTGCGCATATAGCTAGTCTCCTTTGAGACTGGTCGCCGTGGCCGAAATTCGGCTAAGAGGACATAATTTTTCCGACTGGTTACTTTATCCAACAAACGATTAGACAACGATTAGAATACGAAACCCAGACCCCATCCCGAAATAAAACAAAGAAAAACTAATAAAAAGAACTCTGATTATGTTATAGGGACGAGAAAAAAAAAGACTATATTTGTGGGTAACTAATACATAAAATCTTAATACTTTTAACTTAAAAAAAAGCTACTCGCCTGATTTGTTTTGGTACCAATGTAATAAGTAAAATAAATAAGGAAAATAACAATCAAATAATAAAAACAAATTTGAACTAGTATTTACAATTGAAACAATTGAACTAACTGCAGACTGTTGCAAACAAGCTACAGGTAGCTCAACTGCTCCTTATCAGGGGCGGATCCAGGATTTCATTTTGGGGGGGGCCATTTTGTCAAAGTTCGGAGAAAGGGTTAAAATCACAAGTTAACAAAAAAATAAGGTTCTTATAAGCAATTTAAAAAAAAATTACAATATCGAGCGCGGGCGGCGCGGGAGGCGGAGCGGCGGCGTTGAAAAAAAATCATTCTCTAAGGTAGCGGTTCTCAAACTCTTATCGACGCAACCCTTTTGGACATCGAAATATTAGACGGAGCCCTTTTTCATTTAGACAACGAACTTAGCTCGTTAAAAAGGAAAAAAAGGAGAGCAGAGCGAATAGACTTTTTAGCGAACATTGAGAAATTAGTAATGAAAAAACAAAAGATATAAAATAGGCGAGCGGAGCGAGCCTCAAAATTTTTAAAGATTTTTTTAGCGACGATTGGGCAATTTGTGAGGGAAAAGGATAAAAAGACGACACAAAAACGGCGCGGCGAGCGGAGCGAGCCTCGAAAATTTAAAACACTTAGCACCGATTGGGACATTTGTGAAACCAAAAACTACACATATAAAATAGGCGAGCGGAGCGAGCCTCAAAATTTTCAAATTTGTTTTAGCGACGATTGCAAAATTTGTGAGAGAAAAGAAAGAAAAGACGATACTAAAACGGCGAACGGAGTGAGTAATTATAAAAGCTTCGAAAATTTTTAAATCTTAGCGCCCATTGGCAAATTAGAGAAAGAAAAGACGACATAAAAACGGCCGCGGCGAACAGAAGGATCCACGAAATTTTTTAAGATTTTTTTGCGACTTTTTGAAATTCGTGAGTGATAAGGAAGAAAAAACGATATTAAAACGGCGAACGGAGCGAGCCTCGACAATTTTAAAGTCTTAGCGACGACGATTGGGAAATTTGCGAAAGAAAAAACGATTTAAAACGGGGCGAGCAGAAGGAGCCTCGAAAGTTTTTAAGATTTTTTGCGACTTTCGGGAAATTTGTTAGTGAAAAGGAAGAAAAGTCGATATAAAAACGCCGCGGCGAGCGGAGCGAGCCTCAAAAATTTAAAAAACTTAGCGCCGATTGGGACTTTTGTGAAAGAAAAGTCTATACATATAAAATTGGCGAGCGGAGCGAGCCTCGAAATTTTCAAATTTGTTGGAGCGACGATTGCGAAATTTGTCAGAAGAGAAAGCAAGAATGACATAAAAACGGCGAGCGGAGCGAGCCTCTCAAATTTTGAAGACTTTTTAGAGACGATTGGGAAATTTGTGATAGAAAAAGAAGAAAATATGATATAACGACGGTGACGAGCAGCGGTGCGAGCCGCGACAATTATGAGACTCTAGCGGCGGTGGGAAAATTTGAGAAAGAGATAAAAGCCGAAGCAAAACCAATGACGAGCGTAGCGAGCCGCGTAGCAGTGACGCAAGATTGCGTCATTTCTAGCGACTCTTGGGAAAAAAGAACGGATCCATACTAATATTACAAATTCGAAAGTAACTCTGTCTATCAGCCTATCTGTTACCTTTCACATTTAAACGGCTAAACGGGGTAAAATTTGACAGGGAGCTAAACGGTGTCCCGGATATAGGCTACCTGAAAAGCACTTACAAAGCCGCGGGCTGCAGCTAGTTATAAATAAACGAAATTAATTCTGTACTAGTGACTGGTGAAATTTCTAAAATGTTTTTACACATTTAGTTTGACCTACTCAGGAATATCGGCGCGCTCGCAATGGGCAGTGTCCTTTCGCTTCCTAGGAGCAAGAAAATTACCAGTTGTGGAGAAGTAGGGTTGTTCCGTGGACCACTATGCGCCTCGCAGTTCGAATAACAACGATGTACCTACTTAAAATTAATATGATTATTGACTTCATATAAATTAATATATCGTATTATGTAAAATTTTCTCTGCAACCTTGTTTTAGGACTAAACCTATATTTTTTTTTAAATTATGATCAGTATTGTCGCGGTAGTGGCCGGGGTAGTGCCCTGGGGCTCCGCGGAGCACACTTTGAGAATGGCTGCTGTAAGGGGATAGAAAATGGTTTCTGGTTAAGTTTATAAAAGATTCGGCAATTTTTGGCTTAACTTTTCGATTTAACTTCCAGTTAAATGCATAAAATTTGATACCTCTGTATAAGTATTTAGCTTTTCGGTCAGTAAATAAATAAGCCGTGCTTCAGTGTTTCTGTAAATGTATCCTTTGAGGTATAGGAATTCCGTTACTTAGTTTTGTAGTTAAAGCCATGAAAATTGGTACCGATTGCTTGATGGAAAATTATGTGTTCAGCGTTTTTAGAAATTCAACCCAAGAACATAAAAATTTGCATTTTTAAGGATTTATGTTCATTTCAAAGTCCCAAGTGGACGTGGTTGTACTGAGAGTAGAAATTCACCTGTTGTAAACTTAGGTTGTACCTAACGAAAATATATGAATGTTTCCTGATATACCTAACTGACCTACCGATGAATAGGTATGCCGTGTAAAACTGCACCTGAATTGAAATAATGAGTCGAAAGCATGGAATTCCTGGGTCTTTTGGGGGGGGCCATGGCCCCCATGGCCCCCCCCCTGTATCCGCCAATGCTCCTTATCAATACCAGTCCCCAAGACGCTGGCTGCATAGCCCTGCTGTATAGCAATGCTGATGCGCAATGATGAAAATGAAGACATTCTAATAAACTTCGCTTCACTCAGCCGCACAGTTATTTTCTTTGGTCTATGTGTTAACCAAATTATAATTGTTCGTTTTATTCTGTTGTTGTGTTGAAGCTTGGCAAATAAATCAAAAAATAACTCGATAAATCCATAGATTTATCGAGTTATATGGCCACTCAAATTTCACGATTAAATGTTCTTGATACTTTGACCAAATATATGTATAATATGCTCTATCTCGGCGGATATCTCCGGCTTCGACAATACGGTCCTCCCGTCGCGCGTCGTGCGTTTTAAGCTTCGTCAGGTGGCTCCTGCCAAGCTGCTGAGTGAATATTTTGGACCCTCGGTTTCGCTCTATTGCCTCTTCAATAAGGCGCGTGTTGGAGCTCCGAATTTCTATTTCTAGACTTTTTTGCCAAGCTATAAGTTGCTAACAAAAAAGTACCTAGCTTCATTTGGCAGCCTTTTAGCTTAGCGATAGAAAAAACAACAGAGGCCTGAGTTCGGTTTGACGATAGAAAATAAAATAATTCTAACGCGATAATATCGACGACGCCTTATCGTGATATTTCCATGAGATTTGGTACGGTGCGGACATGGAACTAAGCAAATCCGATACAAAAATGCGATGTCACGATGACATAATGGATACTATAGTCAAACTGATCTCAGTGCTTAGGAATAAAGTTGAATTTTCATTGTTTTTATCATCCCTACTGGGGCAATAGCCTTTATTCACAAAGATAATTGTACTAGTATTTACTATTGAAACAATTGAGCTAACTGCAGACTGTTGCAAACAGTCTACAGGTAGCTCCACTGATCCATATTAATACCAGTCGTTCCCAAGACGCTGGCTGCATTGCCACGCTGATACTCATCAGCTCTCGGGTCACGCGTCGCTTCGACCAGACGCTCAGATAATTTCTTAAAAACCCGAAGAGCCTTGGTACCCCACGGACCTAGGGTCTCGACTCCAAGGGAAGCAAATGTGGAGGCTCCGTCGAGACCTGCATATTTGCGCCTCTTGAGATCTTCGGCAAAATCTGCTGCCGCACCCGACCTGATGGATGTCCTCGGAAGATGGGAAGGCGCTAGTGTGTCGACGCATGTAGCGTTCTACACAAAGGGCCTCCCCTTATCCCTACTAATTAGATTTTCAATCAATAATCCACCAAAATCTTCACAAAACATTGTTTAATCACGCTCTAACTTTGTTTCGACAACTTCTTCTCCTTCATTTGCCTGTCAAAAATATTACTGGGTTGAACAAAGTTGAATTACTTACCTAACTCCAAATTAGTCTGGTTCAGTTTACAATCCTGTGTCAAGAGTTTAGGTAGAAAGAGCATAATTATGTGCTTGATAGGATTTATTTGCACAAAGTATTGCTTGACGAAATGTAGCCAACATTTTATAGATTGAAGAATATTAAAAAAAGAAACAAACTAGTTTTTCATAAATCTGCATTTAAAATAGGATCAAACTTCATTTAGACAATGTTTAAAAGTTACGTAAAGAGAGGGTGTAGATTTCCTCATTTACACCAAAACTACTAAACAATTCTATACTAGATAATATTATAAAGAGGAAAGATTTGATTGTTTGTTTGTTTCTTTGTTTGTTTGTATTGAATAAGCTCCGAAACTACTGGACCGATTTGAAAATTCTTTCACCGTTAGGAAGCTTACTTTTCAGGGATAAGATAGGCTATATTTTATCCCGGAATTCTCACGGGAACGGCAACTACGCGGGCGAAACCGCGAGGCGATCGTCTAATGTTTAATAATTATCTATGGAAAGTAACAATTCTGTGCTTGTCACATATATCTAAATAACATAAGGCAAGTAAAAACGCAGGCTATGAAACACGCAGAAACTATAGGGATGCATAAAAAATGCGCTAGCTACAATATTTACTTGGCACAAGAATACATAGGACATCATGGAGGACCACGTTCTTGTTATGCATATTCAAGTCCTAGCCAAATAGATGGCACCACGCGTTGCTTATCCGAGTTATGACGAAGTGATCACATGAATGTCTCATGTAATATTCATCGGACAAGACTGGCAGCACAATAGAAACCTCTGACGTTTTAGTTATTATGTAGCGCAGTGGCTATGTCGTCTCCGCCAAAAAGCGTTGAACCAATGAAGACTCTAATCTCCGTTTACAACAAAAACCGCCACTCTCTAACCATAAAGCCGCGAAACCCGCAAGATAACCTGCTGAACAGATATGATCCAAATAAAAGAAAAAAGTAATATTATTATAATATAAAGTATTAGTATTATCAAATCACACTATCATCACACTAATATTATAAATGCGAAAGTTTGGATGGATGAATGGATAGATGGATGGATGGATAAACTCTTCACGCCAAAACTACTGAACGGATCGAGCTGAAAATTTGCATAAAGGTAATTCTAATCCTGGAATCAAACATAGGCTACTTTTCATACCATCAATCATTTCCTATGGGATAGAAATCACCTTTACATGTTTCTATAGAAACAACGCGTGCGAAGCTGCGGGAATAAACTAGTAGGTAATATTATATTACCCATCAAATCAGGATTTGAACCCCGTGACATCTGAGTGAAAAAAGGGTCACGCCTGACTCGAACACTCATTTGTTAGTATACTAGTACGGTCTCGAAAGTAGAGTTCATAAGTTCAGCGATTTCTGTTTTCTTGCGGATTTAGCGGTTTCTGTGGGTTTGCGTGTAGACGGTTTTTTGGAGTCTTCATCTGTTCAACGCTTTATGGCAGTGACTGTGCCGCTTGAGGTAATTCTCTGTCACCAGCGTAATCATGTGAGTGACTATCCTACATTTCTATGGTATTAGCAAAATGGTAGAACAGAGCTACAAAAGAAAAGTTTTGAATCTAGGATCTCAGGGAACTTTTTAGGTCCTAGAAAGCCGCAAAACTTTATTTCAACAGTCAACACTAAGCAGGCGCTGTCGCTGTCGGCCTTAATTAAATAAATAATGCTGGACAATCCACAATTATCTAGCCCCAAGCTAAGCAGAGCTTGTGTTATGGGTACTAGATGACTGATTACATTATAATAATACATTAATAGATATATATTTTTTATTATATACATAGAAACGACCAACACCTAGAACAAATATTTGTAGGCACCACATCGGTCGTCTGTGCTGTGCTGTGACGTCACACGGGTAGAAAACCACAGACATAATACTAGCTGCGCCTAGAAAACAAACAATTGACATTAGCAAACATCCGTCATTGTAAAAATATAGACAGACTACATAGCGAATTTGACTCTATAGATCCAACATGAAAGATCAGAGGCCTATGACGTCACAATATGGCCGACAGCGTTTTCAGAGTTCAAAACTAAAGATTAAAAAACTATTTTTAAATTGAAAATATGTAAGTAGTCATCTTACACTCTTACTTAACATCACAAATCTAGAAATATTGGTTTATTTCTATATTAATAATTTCGGACCGGTCTACGGTAGACTCGAACGAAATGCACATCAAATTGAAGAGCGTAAAAAATTAGTCGATCCGAGTCGACAACTTATAGGCGGAAAATTCGGATTATCGAGTAGTTTCAATATGAAAATGAATAAATTGCTAAAATTGTAACGGCGTTGCAAAGTAAACATGTCTTCTTCTTCTTCTCTTATTTTTGCCTCTGCGTCATAGTTTGGGTGTTGGTGTCACACGTCAATCACGTATCACAGGTGTCGCAGGTTCGGTCTTGGTACCGTGGACGGAAGAAATCGCTCCCCAGGGTATATAAATACTCCTTGATCGTAGCTTCGGTCTAATTACTTTTGTCTAATAAACCAAAGTTTTTTAAACCAAAGTCGTCGAAGTCGCGAATGAAATCGCGAGCGGGTCAGCTATATAGTAAACAAATAATATAGAAAATATTTATTTATTGCGCCAAATTTGATATGAGTCAAGTATCCTATTAGGTCCCTACTTCGATCGATATACCAAACTGTTTCTCTAAACTTATAATCGGAACATTCGGAACCTTCTGGCTATGCAAATCAGACGCTGTTGTACATTATGCTGATGTCCGCAGGCCGATGGGTCGATGCGATACCGCATAACTACAGAATTGGCGGATCGGAACCAATATCGGATCGTATCAGGGACGGTACATTAAATCTTGATGTACATCTTATAGCTGATATTCGAAAGTTTAGGCATAAATATGTTCGATGCTATAAACGGAAACTGTGAAACTGGATAATGAAGGAATAGTTATGGGTACCGTCAGCAACAGAAATCACTACTTTTTTAAGTAAATTTTAGTAATAACCCAACATAAATCATTAGGTACTTATTAATAATTAGAATAATTATTAAGTATGTAGGCGTTCGTTGTTCCTCAAGAAATATAAAATTAGAAACTTTCTTTGGTGTATTTAAGGGGCATATGCGTTAATTATAATACTATATCTCGCGAAGAACCGATATTCGCTGGATTAAACGTGTTCTTGAGTGGAGACCGCGACTCGGCAAACGTAGTGTAGGACGCCCGGTAAGGTGGGATGACGTTCTGCGAAAGACTGCAGGTAGATGCTGGATGCGCCAAGCTGAAGACAGGGTGCTATGGCGCTCATTAGGGGAGACCTATGTCCAGCAGTGGACTAATACAGGCTGATGATGATGATGAGTTAGATTAGCAGAAGATATTAGACACATATTTTGCAGATCGCAGATCGTCATCCCACCTGGCCGGAGACCGGCTCAAGAACACGTTTACCCTAGCGGTTGTCGGTTCTTCGCGAGATATGGCCGGCCCACTGCCACTTTAGCACAACTTTAGCTTGCAAATTTTTTGCTATTACTAATTCATTACTAATCTGACGGAATAAATAGAATAACAAGAATGCAAAGGAAAGCAACATAAATAAGTAGGATTCTATTCCACCCCCAAATTGAATAGCATTCTACTTATTTCTGTTGCTTTCCTTTGCATTCTTGTTTCATTCTTCACTACTTGGATCTTCATGAGGATGAAGCTACCTGGTTATTTACAGAACTAATTAGTGTAAGCTCCTACTATAACTTTTTTAGGTCTTCTGGACTGTTTAAGTTTAAATAATTTTTTTTTAATGTTTTTTTTACCCAGGACATTACCCTATTGTAGGCAATATGTCTATCTATAATAGTGTAAACCGAAGTATGAGTTGCATACAAAATGGCTTGGAGAGTCTCCAGTCATTTTAATATTCCACACAACGGGGACGAAGCTTTTGTGGACGTGTATTTGTTACGAATATCTTTGTTTATTGCAATTTATGCTGTCTGAGCTGTTCTATAACAAAGAAAATAATGCACTTTCAAGTCGAAAGTGCATTATTTTTCTTTATTGTAAACTGAGTTGGTAAATGAAAGATTATAAAGGAACGTATTGCTTCTATTCTGGCTTCTTTCTTGAGTATTTAAATGAGAATCATTCTTTATTCTACTACAACCAATCTTCGACTCATAAATCATGAACATCTTCAGAACTAGCTCATGAGGACGGACAATAATTTTTGAACTGATAAGAGAGGCTAAACGAGCGTAATTTTGTGAGAAGTGAGTCGCGTAAAATTCTGATTCATACAAAATTCCTGCTTGTGCCATTCGTTATTTTTTTTTTAAATAACACATTCTACGTTTGGCTTCAGCCTTAAAAAGTATGCCATAGTAGTAATTGAAAGCGGCCTTTACCTATCCTTATGTCACCCATAAGAGCTGATATTGTTCTGGATGTTTTCTATGTATAATAAAAAATATCTATCTATGTAGTGTATTGTATTAAGTATATCAGTTATGTACTTGTGTTGAACCCACAACACAAGCTCTGCTTAGCTTGGGGCTAGATAATGCTGTGTGAATTGTCCAGCATTATTTATTTATTTATTATTTATTTGATTGATGAACAAAGTAGGGGTTGGGTTTCTGGAAAAATCCATTTTATAGTGGTAAGGTCAGATGGGCTTTGTGAGAAACTTATTTTGGAAAGGAATTCGTCTGAAATTCAGCACTAACTTAGCTTGATCATATTATGAGCCATAAATACTTTTCGCTCCATGCTTGCGAAGCGTGTAGAGCTAGTCCAGCGATAAAAATAATTGATCAGCCAAATGTAGACTTGCATTATTAACCAACTGTAACATAAATCTAAACGCGCGTGTCGGGAGTTTCCTAGAAAACTCTCCAAGTCGCCTAATAAAGATTTATTGTTGCGATAAAAAATTTCATAGCTGTGAGTCGGCCGTAAATAATTCGTGGCATACCTGCGAATGCTGATTTGACATGGGTCAGGACCCGAAGCCGTATAATATTTCATTTCTTCCGAGTCGGATCACGACTCATAACCGCGGTGCAAATTGAAATTTTCCCTCAGACACCGCAATTTACAATTATTGACTTAGGTGGTTTCTGTCTACGTGCCCGCAACGGTCTGCTAACTTAGTTATCGATATTTTATATTGCAGAGCTCTGAAATGTTCCTTCTATTTATTGCAACTAAGCACTGCTAGCTTTACAAGTTACGATAATATTCAATTTAAGGTGAGGTTGACTAACCTTACATTAAAAAGTAGTATTAATTTTGGAAATTGTTTATAAGCAGAGCTCTCAATTTAATTATTGTTTGCTTCGTACCAAGTTTATGACGGTTCCTACAAAAGCCCAAACATTTTTTATTTGACCTTATAAAGGGTCAACCGTACATGCCATGAAATCGCCTATTTATCGAGAGGCCCGCTAAATTGCAAATTCAGCCTCTAACTTGCCAGAAATAAAGTAACAAATCGTTCGACAATCCTAAACAAACAAACACATCGTCTGTTTGTCCCGAATTGTCCCACTCATTAATTTACTCGAGCGGCTAACCCCAGAAATATCCTATGCTATTAACTACAGAGCGAAGTGCACGTTAATTCAGAGTTTTCATTTATAAATTAGGGCCTGACCCACAAGGGTTCAAAAACGTACACAATGCGACGCCGTTGTGCTATCTATATCTATTTATCTCTTATATATATGAAAATCAATTGTTGTTCACATTTGCTCCCCTTGGAGTCGAGACCCTAGGTCCGTGGGGTACCGAGGCTCTTCGGGTTTTCAAAAAACTATCTGAGCGTCTGGTCGAAGCGGCGCGTGACCCGAGAGCTGGTGAATATCTGGCACAGCGTATTAGCATTGCCATACAGCGTGGCAATGCAGCCAGCGTCTTGGGGACGCTTCCGACTGGTGTTGATATGGATCAGTTGAGCTATCTGTAGACTGTTTGCAACAGTCGGCAGTTAGCTCAATTGTTTCAATTGTAAATACTAGTATAATTTTCTTTGTGAATAAATTTAATTGTTGTTCGTTTGTCTCGCTAAAACTCGAGAACGGCTGGACCGATTTCGCTAATTTTGGTCTTGAAATGTTTGTGGAGGTTCAGGGAAGGTTTAAAAGTTAAGAGCGGGACGAAGTTCGGCAGGTCAGCTAGTCTTCCTATTACATATATAAAAATCAATTGCTGGTCGTTTATCTCGCTAAAACTCGAGAACGGCTAGACCGATGTCGCTAATTTTGGTCTTGAAATGTTCAGGGAAGGTTTAAAAGGTGAGAGCGGTACGAAGTTCGCCAGGTCAGCTAGTCTTATATATAAAAATCCATTGCTATTCGTTTGTCTCGCCAAAACTCGAGAACGGCTCGACCGATTTGGCTTATTTTTGTTTGAAAATGTTTGTAGAAGTCCAAGGAAGGTTAAAAAGTTGGGGCGGTACAAAGTTCACCAAATTAGCTAGTAAATTATGAATAGTGGTCAATTCACACAGGATCATCTAGCCCCAAGCTAAGCAGAGCTTGTGTAATGGGTACTAGATGACTGACATACTTTTTAATTATAGATATAGAATTTATAGAATACCCAGAACACCTGGAGCGAATATTTGCAGATTGTACAAACATTGGTACCAAGGCGGGAATCGAACCCGCAACCTTTACTATTTAAAATGACTAAATGTTTTTTGTTTATGAAAATGGCAGACAATAATTTCCTTTACTACTCACGCCTGTAACACATTTCCGCTGCGGAATACGAGTAGCGGAACCGCTGGATGAGTTCCGCTGCAATCAAGTGTAGTTTGAGTGCGGACGGACTACAGCGAAGGTGTGGCTGACGTCAGAGCAGATCGGCGGAATCGCGCGGGGAAAGAGTAGAGTTATAGTCAAATCTATGCGTTAGGACAGGCAGATTTCCTAACCTTTATCACCCCGACCACACAAGGTTGTATTTATATCTTTTTATACATGATTCTATTTTTTATAATTATAGGTATATATCACACACATCGATTACGCACTCAAACAATTGCATTACATCACACATCAACCAAACATGACACACACTCACACACTCAACGAACACTACACCCACACAACCACGCATGAGTCAACAAAATGTATATTATTTCCCGCGGAGTGAAGGGCCTGGTGACCTGTACCACAGGTTTTTCTAAAACCTATCACAGGCACCAGTTCTCTCACAAAACAGGTCATAAGGTAATAGGTACTTTAGTTTTCCTATTTAGTTATTATAAGCACCTATTGTGAGAGAAAAATAAACGTTTTTATTAATATTATTATTATTTTATTTTTAGATAATGTTTCCTTATTTTGTACATAGTAAAAACACATGTGTGGCACATGTGTAAAACTTTAAAAGGAGAAGCCCTGGATCCTGAAATAGAGTCAGGGCTTGTTTAGAATTCTACGTATTCAATATTATACTGAATCATTGTAATTTGAGTCCAATAAATGATTTTTTTTATGTTTTTAAGTTTCGCTAGTGTTCCGCTTCTCCTACATAAAGACAAGACATGGCGAAATTACTGCGGTTCTGCAGTTAAGGTTTCGCAGCGAAGGTGTGCTACGGGCGTCATGAAGGTTTCTAAGCATTTCATTTAAGTTCAAATCTAAAAGCTATCTGATAGGGTTGCTATCAATAATAGCTAGCTGAGGGTGGTAAAAACTCCGTAGAGATTTAAATAACCGAACCCGTTGTGTGATGATTGAACACTGCTTTATTGTTTCCACATTAGTTGATAATCGAGGTCAATGCAAGCTAAGCTAAATTTACATGAAATGTGCTGGTTAAAATGTACCTACTGCATGTACTTATGCCATAGCTTGTACACTATCAACACAGACAACTGGTTTTAGATAACGCATTTACTGCACAGCCTCTGTGGTGAGACCTGCCTTGGCTCTACACGCTGCGTCTCTACACGTCATGGGTATTAAATGTGTTTACCCGCAGAGTAGCCGTTTTTTTATGGACACATTAATCCACATTTATAAAACGTCCAATTATGACACCAAGTAAACAACATGTGACATAATTGGACGTTTTCGAAATGATACCGCAATGAAGAGTCTTTTCACCGCGAGTCACGGCATTGAGTGGGACATACCTAATAAGTCGAAAATATCACCCCGGAACCGTGGTCCCACTGCGATGTCCCACAAACACACACTTGACCGTTCAACATATGGCTCTGGGTGCAATTATATATATACACACCCTTTCAGTCACAGAGTCGGCACGAATACGCCCCCCCCCCCCCGGTTCGCGGGGGTTGGATGGGATTCGTTAGGAGTAAGTTAATGTTGACCCCCCGATGGGTGGGAGGATGTGGACGGTCAAGTGTGTGTTTGGTGGGACCACGAAAAAGTTTTGTCCTACCAGTGGGACATCACAGTGGGACCACGGTTCCGTCACTGAAAATATTTTGTTGAACTGACAATTTGTAAAGGTGCGTTCAGATAAAACATGTTTAGAACATAATTATATTACATTATACAATATATAACATTTTTTTTTCTCTTGGGGACGCTTCCGACTGGTATTGATATGGATCAGTTGAGCTACCTGTAGATTGTTTGCAATAGTCTGCATCTAGCTCAATTGTTTCTATTGTAAATACTAGGTCTAAATTATTGGAACGAAGTTCCCTATCGCGCGTTGCGAAAGGGGGCTAGACGGAAAAAATTAAGACCAAAAGTTGTAACGACACTTTTTTGGAGCGAAGAAAAAATTTTAAAATATTGAAATTTTATTACAATTCCTTCACTTATTAATTGAAAGGAACTTTGTTCCATCCGGGTGTCCCTTGACACGTTTTTCTTTGTGAATAAAGACGTATAGTCCTGAAAAAAAAAACGTTTTAAAATATGAACATGTTAAAATTTAACATGTACCTATAACAAAGTGGACTTGTTTTGTAAAATAAGTTATATCACATGGACGTTACATCGAAATATTACCGCAATGTCGAGTCTTTCAGCACGAGTCAAGTTAATTTTCTGTTGAAACTTCGTCCGCTAGAACTAGTTTCATCCAAATCTATGCTTCTCTGGCCTCTAAAGTCTACAGATAAACTGAGTGGCTCTCGTATAAAGAGTGGAAGACATTATCCGGCAGCTGGTCCGTCGCGTGCTGTCACATTACAACCGGGTTTATGTTCGGGACCCGGGTGAGTCTGGTAGCGTTGGCGAGAGCCCACCGTCCCTTGAGTAGCCAGTTTTGCAGTTAGGTGAAAAGATTCTCCTTCAAATTCACTATAATAATAATAAATAATAAATTATGCTGGACAATTCACACATCAAATCAAGTATCACTTTTTCAACGTGGTTCGATAGAGTAAACACTGTTTATGGTTTCAGCAAACTAAGAACTGTTTCTTCTACTAGTTCTACTAGTTTTGTCAGTCCGCGGGTGAGAACTTGATAGTACTATGATGACGTTTACAACGTGACCAAGCGGTAGGTGCCGTATATGTGGTGCCCTAAAAATCGGTGCCTAAAAGGGAATGCGATAAACACGGAGCACGCAGTCTAGGTAACAAAACAGCAAGCTAAAGAGAACTTAGCACAACGCACATGTCCCAGGAGGCGCTCTGCGTAGGTGGGCAGTGAAAGCGTTTTCAACTTACCTTCTTTTGAATTTGACTTAGCATCTACTAATAAAAACTAATTATTGGACAAGATTTAAAGTACTAAAAGCCTAAGTCGATACTTAAAGTCAGTTCGGGTCTCATTAAAATAACCTAAAAAGAAACTACCTAATTAAATTTGGAGGGTGGCGCCACTTAGCGAGTCTCTACCATTTAATGCCGTATCTTGAAACTTACACAAATTGAAACTTGGATCCAGCTCTGGGTAATTGGAACGTTTTGTGTGAACTTGTAATTCGTTACTCTGAAAATGTTTGACCAAAAACGAAAACTTGGTTATAATTAAATTGTCTGTTAGATGGGCATGCCAAATTCGATCGAGATGTTAGAACTTTAATTGGTCTTTGGGTGCTTTTGTTTCAATTACTAGAATTACTAAGTAATTATAGCATAGAAAAATAGTCCATGTTTG
The DNA here is from genome assembly GCA_963564075.1 of Eupithecia subfuscata. Classification (NCBI taxonomy): domain Eukaryota; kingdom Metazoa; phylum Arthropoda; class Insecta; order Lepidoptera; family Geometridae; genus Eupithecia; species Eupithecia subfuscata. The sequence goes on from OY751105.1 coordinate 6,384,656, forward strand.
TGAGTTAATTTCCCACATTGCCCAAGGCTGGTGTTAGTAAAATACAACGAGTAATTTCATTATAACAAAAATACGAAATTCTTTCAGGTTAATGTTATACTATCCTGAAAGTAATATTCCTTGAATTTCTTTGTTTATTTCTACTTATGTAATAAAAAGACAAATTAAATTGGATCATCTCAAAGAATAACAAAAAAATTCTAAGCCCAAGGCCATACCTCCCACAAATTAACGTTCAAGCCAAAACCGACAAAAGGAAATAAATTTAAAAATACCGAGACGTAAATGAAAATCCACTTAAAGTGCTAAAAGTACTTCACATCCTCCGGGCTGTTTCCCTGGCTCTTAAACCCGGATATCCGGTTTCATCTGCAAGTTTCATATATTTGTCTTAAACTTAACCGTAATGAAATAGCTCACTACGTCGTCTCTTTATTTCTCTTTAAAAATTCCGAGTAAACTTATTGTGGAATGTCAGGGTTTTGTTGTTCTTATTATTTTATTTTATGAAATTCCATTGAGAGTAGGTACAACGAAGGAAAAAACAAAGCTTTGTGAAAATAAGATAGAGAAAATAAACTAGTTACGAAACTTAAAGTTAGTCAAATTGGTATACCTACTCGCCTTGGTTGATCTAAGGGTAGTCGCATACATAAGTCGTACCTACTACTCCAGCACCACTCTCGCACTGTAGAATAGAATAGAATAGAATAGAATAGAATAGAATAGAATAGAATAGAATAGAATAGAATAGAATAGAATAGAATAGAATAGAATAGAATAGAATAGAATAGAATAGAATAGAATAGAATAGAATAGAATAGAATAGAATAGAATAGAATAGAATAGAATAGAATAGAATAGAATAGAATAGAATAGAATAGAATAGAATAGAATAGAATATAATAGAATAGAATAGAATATACTTTATTGCACAAAAGTTGTACATGGGCGAGCATAATGCTAGATAGCATTCTCTACCTGCTAACCTTTGGGTAGTGTGGACAACAATTTAGTAGGTAGTGCTTAATTAAAAAAAATTCAGAGAAACAAAAAAATTATAATAATAATATGTACAATTAATAATTCGTGTCTTTACCATTAACATAAATAAATACACATAGGTACAAACATAATAAAATATAAATACTAGTCACATGAATACTTACTTAATAGATACATAAACAATAATACATATATATTTTACGTACAGAATTATTCTAGCGAAAGAAAGTGGTACACTGTACCCGCACGCCTCCGCCCGAAATCGTGCTGACCGCACGTTGTCCACGCGGCGACCGGTTGCAGCAACCGCGCTGTCATGCAGGCTTGGCTAAAAGACGTGACATTGACAAGTCGATCGTCTTTTTTTCAAAGACAATCGTCTTTTTTTTCAAGCGTGCTAACGAAGCGACCGGTCCTCGCACATTAGCGCGCGGGCGATATAATTTGAATGCTCATTTTTCTGCAGTGGTGTTGAACACAGGGTGACTTTTTAAGATGGGAGATGATGACTATATCCGAAACCATGAGAGTTAGACAAAATCGTGAAAGAAGTTATGGACTCAATTCAGGTGAAAATGAAACTGCACGGTTATTTTTGCATTTCGTTTAATGGAATTTTTCATTAAAATTTACAAAATTCATCACACTAATATTATAAATGCGAAAGTTTGGATGGATGTATAGATGGATGGATGTTTGTTACCTCTTCACGCCAAAACTACTGAACAGATCGGGCTGAAATTTTTTATACAGATAATTCTAGGTCTGGAATAAAACATAGGCTATTTTTTATCCCATAAATCAGTTTCCATGGCATAGAAATCACCTTTAAGCGTTTCCATAGAAACAACGCGTGCGAAGCCGCGGGCAGAAGCTAGTTCCTAATAAATGTTCATCAAGGATAAACACCGTTAAGATACATGCTAAGAATCCTCGTTAGCCGCAAGCACATCAGTTGTTCAAAAAGATTAATATAAATTTTTACATTGATGCATAAGTCTGGGGAGTATTCAAACTAAAATTTTCAAAAGGTGCCTTTTCCTTTCATTTTAAAAAAAAATTTTAAAAAAGGCCTTTCTTTCAAAGATTGCCTTCAAAAGTTGCTACAAAACTACAGGTGTCCTTTTTTTTAAATCAATCTGCTCGATTTCTTACACAAGTAAAAGATTAAAATAATCTAAATACCTATGCAGTTCTTGTTTTCTTATAAATCGATGTCATGACTTCAAGAGTTTTCTCTAACTCTCATGGTTTCGGATTTGGTCATCCACTCCCACCTCAAAAAGAAACCCTGTATATGCTATGTATTCAGTCATGAATCTCCAGTCAAAACCTGAACCTACACATTGCACAAGGAAAATTTTTTCTACATAATTGAAACCTTATTTAAAGAAATTAGCTCATCATACGAACTCGATTAAAAGCCTCTTTAATAAACGGTTGGCTTACCAGCTATAAAATTTAGCAACCGCTCTTTTTGCTTTAACGCAATCGTAACATCATTTCATATATTCATGAATTTCCATCTCCAAAACGTAAACATGCACGAGTAGGTCAAAACGGAAGCGAATTCCGCGCGAAACGTATTCCTCATAACATAAATTATAAACACCTATGTTTCAATGAATTTGAAATCTTGGATGCGTATCTAATTCACGTATCAAAACCTTTCGATACAATCTATTTTACATATTCGATATTTTCGTTCGGTATCGTTAAATAATATTTTTCTAAGCGACATATTTCATTTTCACCCTTCACGGTATGTAATTTTATTACGGGGATCAATTTTACGACATTCAATACTTTTACGGCTGTTGGGCCTCAAACATAAAAGGGTAACAGTACGTCGCCTATTATTTTCCCTTCTTTGTTCTTGGGTAGAATTTTAAAAAGGAACTTCAGTTGGAATATAGTTTTTGTTGGTTTTTGTATTTTTGTAGCTAATGGAGAAAGATACTTTGGTCTTCAAATCTGTTTGTGTGTAGGTACTAAAATTACGAAAATTATCAGCAGCATAAAAAGCATACTATCAACTTTTTATCACTCGAGACTTATGAGATATTTTCTCAAGAGCTTCAGCTGTCTTTAGAAGTTTAGGCTCTGTTAAAAGCCCTCTATGAAAAAAATTAGAGTTTCTTGCGTAAACCCTCTGTAACAGATAGATAAAATGTAGTTTAAATGTTTATTTATTAACTACGACATTCAACATGGGTTAACACAACGCAAGTTAGTAACAATTAATATGGTTCTTAAATCAATGTGACTCTATAATTTAGGACGTCTCAGCGTGCACAATTACAAAATATCAATAAATAATAAATAAATATATAATAAATAATGCTGGAAATCCACACAACATCATCTAGCCCCAAGCTAAGCATGTGTTATGGGTACTAGATGACTGATATACATAATATAATTGATATAGGTACATAATACATTACATAGATAGATATTTTTTATTATACATACAAACGACCAGATCACCCGAAACAAATATTTGTAGATCTTACAAATAACAATGTTCTTTCGTAGTATAACCGGAACGATAATTCTTACCTAAGTAGTTTTGTTCCAAATGGAAAAGCTTTGCGAATCTACTACCTATTTATCCTGTAACCAGTATTTGCATTTTATTACAGTCAATTTGTTTTAAGTGGGTGAAGTAATATCACGTACCTACCCAATGTTTAATTTAACTTTTGGTCAGCTAAAATAAAGGATAGTCCAGGAGCCCAATATTCATAAAGACCACGGACAAAGAAAAACAAGATCCGTCAAGTGTGAGCGAAACTCGAGTGCCGAGGGTTTCCAACGTTTGTCAATTATACAAAATGTACTCAAACTACAGTTTAGAGACTTCGCTATTTAATGAATAGGTACCTACTATAAAATACTACAAACTTCGGATATAGTGGAGAATGGGTAATTTTTCGACTTTCATCAAATTCATCATCAAAATATTTCGGAAAGCACCACCTACAGAAAATACAAAAACTGTTATGAAATGTACAAACCGATACTTTTCATTTGATACCCCACTCGGTAAGGTAGCCCCCCCCCCCTCCCCTTTTTGAAAATTATTCCCCTACTTTTGACCATTTTTCAAACTCACAGAATTTTCTTACAAAATATAAATCTCTATCTACAAACGCTAAACACATTTCAGATTAATCGCTCAGCCAACTTCGGAGATAGGGGGCACGGAATGGATAATTTTTCGACTTTTTTCAAAATATTCCGAAAAGTAGAAAACCTACAAAAAATTTAAAAACTGCATTGAGATGTTCGATCCGATACCATTCATTTGATACCCCATTTGACTTAGTAGGTCTCTTTTATAATTTTGACATCACATTGTAAAGGGAAAATTTTCATTTGCATTTTTCTCTTTTTGTCCTTTCAATACGTACAGGAACATGTTTTATTATTTTTTAATTTTAAGTTGATAGCTGCGGTAGTAGCTAAGATATTAAAAAGGGAAAGTAGGACAGAAAAAGCGAGACCATAAGGGTTTCGAAACTGATCTCGAAACCCTAAGAAACTTGGTGCGTAGAAAACATTTCATTTCCGTCTTATTATTTATTAGTTATTGCCATACAGCGTGGCAATGCAGCCAGCGTCTTGGGGACGCTTCCGACTGGTATTGATATGGATCAGTTGAACTACCGGTAGATTGCTTGCAACAGTCTGCAGTTAGCTCAATTGTTGCAATCGTAAATACTTACTAGTTCTAAATTATATATATTATTTGATTGTAATTTTCTTTGTGAATATTTATTGATATTTTGCTTTATTTTTTTAAGTCTATTTCTTCTTAGCTAAGAAACATGTTAAATTAATGTTTTTGACGTGACAACGTCTTATAATTCGATAGAGCCGGCTGCACGCACGAAAAAAACATGACGTCATGCGGCGTTACCTCGCTCTGAGGCGTTCCATGTAAGGCTTGAAGTGCAAGCGAGAGCGCTCGACATCCGTCTCTCTCCTACTTGAGTGAGCGATGCGTCTGCGTGGACAGCTGCTATACTATAGTACATTTACATGTTTTGATCGAGTATCAAATGCTACCATTCCATCAGTATTTTCTTAAGACGTTGTCACGTTCAACTATCGTCAGTAAACCGACTTTACAGACAACCAATTTTTTTTGTGTATAATTGGCGTTAGTAATTACTATCTTTATCAAACTTATGAGTGATGCCTGATGAGTTAAGTATTCTCGAAAATGACGCGCAACACTGAGTCAAGAAACCCGCAACACGCGGAGAAACATTTGGTGACATTTCCGTGGCGCACGATACAGAGATGCTGTTACTGTGATATGTCGAGACAAGTTCCACAACATATTGCAGCATTAGCATTTGTGCCACTAGCAAAACCAAGCCGAGATTTTAATTAGTGGAAAAGTGAACAATACGGAACGGAGGTACATACCTTGATAGAATAAACATATTTCTCATGACACAAAGGAGTTACAAAGGAGTTGCAAAAGGAGTAGGAGAACGTATAGTTGAAATGCGCCCCGGAAGATTGTCTGTGCTAAGGTGGCCCTTGCAAGACACTAGGTGGGAACAAAAAAGCGGTGATGAGTGAAGTGTTGGCCCCTCCAAATCAGCCCGTAAATGTCGTAAGAGTCGACAATCGTAACCTGCCAGAGTAAGGGCACAGTTTCCTTCAGAGTATTTTAACACCTCAACTGCGATCCCCAATCCGCCTGCCAAGCATGGTGATAGGGTATTTTACTCTATATGAGAAAACATCTAAAAATATAGGACAGCTTAGGCAAAACGCAGTCGGAAAACGTTAGCAAACTAAAATATCAAACTAAATTTTAAAATTCAATTTAAAGGTTCCAGCTTTTTTATTCAGATTATGAAACAGATTAAAAAAGCTAGTAGTATTACTAGTAAAGCTAGTAGTACTAGTAGTCGCCATGTTATTACGTCATACGGCTATGTAAACTTATAACTGTCAACTATCACCGTACCTTTAATCTATAACATTTGTATTGTTTACACAGCCAACTGACGTCATGACCACAGAGCAATATGGCGTCCACTGCGTCCAGCGTTTTCGTCAAATTACGCGCGAAATTTGAAAATGCAAAATTTTAATGCATTTTTATGGCACTTAACGATTGTGTAAAAATTTTGTGAATTTCTTTGTGGTTCATTAGCACTATAGAATCTAATAGAGACACTTTTCAAAAATGGGTGTGTACCCTATTATGCCCCCCCCCCCCCCTGCAGCAGTTGACGTGTGTATACTGACAGAGCCTCCCTCTGTCAGTATACACACGTCCACTGCTGCAAAAATGCATCAAAGAAGAGTTGATAAGTTAGATGAACACTGATACAAATTAGCATCAAGCTCTCGGTATACATCATTCAAATACAGCGTAATAGCCGGTCATAAGAATAATTGGCTCTGTATTTGGAACGGCAATCTTGATCGGGAACAAAATGTTATTTAGTTAATACAATGCTCCCTACGTTTAAGGGCGGGTAACGCTCTTAAGTGCCTGTTACATCTAAATGTTCTTTGGAAACATTATTAGAATTGGGCTCCAATTTTGTTAGTGCTTGTTTTGTCCAGTATTTAAGTAAATAACGATTACATTTAAGCGTTTAAGGGCATCGAATTTGTGAAAACCAGATGTTGCGAATGTTTTGTCGTAAATAGATCGTAGTTGTTTGGATACTAGCTTCTACCCGCGGCTTCGCTGTAACCTAATTAAAGCGTAACCTATTTCGCCGCATGCTGGATTTTAAGCATCACAGATACTAATTTCGAAAAGTTTCAAAGTAAACCTTTAAGAAACATACAACCATAAAACAATTTATTATTTATAATAGTAGAGTTCAGGATCTTTAGAAAATAAATAGCTTTTCTACAATTGGTTTCACTGGAAGACTCTTTATTATTTTTCTACCGGTAAGAAAACTCCCTTCGACAATTTCATCGTTTACTGCACAATCGATCCCCATTTTAAAAGGGAATCTAGAAGCTCTACTGGTTTATTCTTCATTGATCTCACATACGGACAATTTCTCGAGTGCCTGGAATTGCGCTGGCTGCTCGGGATAATTTGAGAGATCGTTCGGGGCTGGGGAATCCAGCCTGCGACGTGATTCGCATTCCCTGGAGACTGGACTGTGGAGAATGACCCGCGTGCATGGGTTCTTTCTAGTTGAAACCAGCTTTGTAGGTTGTTGGTTTTTTGCGACAGTGAATTTGTACGTCATTTGCATCTACTTTTGGTAGGTGTGCTTTGTTTAGCATACCTAGTTTTGCTACCTTTATTGTAATGTTAGTTTAAGAAAGCTGACGTTACCACCATATGCGATAGTTACCTGAAAAGAGGAAGAGTGACAGGGAGTTATAATAGTTTTAACTCAAGTTTTACTGTCTGTGAGTGAGGCAGTCCTCGTAGCGTACCCAGATGAAGCGCACGAAAGTACTTCCACTTTTTAAACCGATCGTACGTCATCACCACTTTGATGCATGCTGAAAATCAGCGTTATGGGTTACTATTATACTCACAACATTCAGCTGAGCATGGACCTCTTCTGATAGCGCAGTACACTTGACACCGATCTCAGCATATTTCCATTACTTATTTTTTTAAGAAAAGCATGATAGTTTTAGTTGTTCTCGTTTTTTGATTTCTGTTAATTTATCTGTGTAATATCGAAGCTACTTGTTATCATATTGTGTACTGTTATATCAGAATAAACGTATTTCATTTAATTTCATTTCTATAAATTCGGTAGTAATCGGTTTTGACCGTTAGTTCCCGGTACACTCTGAGTGCCAAATATTTTCTGCATCCTCAGCCGTTTTATTTGGCTCGTTCCAGTGTTATGAATGTAGGATTAAAGTATACCTACCAACACCTAGGATTTATTTTTTGATTTTTATTCTTTGGTAACAATTTATTTTCGTAATTTACAGTTGAATTTTTGTATGATTTGAAATATTACGATTTGTTGGTAAATTTGCATCGGGAACTGGAATCTATTACCTACATCTTGTTTATATATCATTGTCTAAGTTTCAGCACCAAATATAACTCTTTTCTCTTCTTTTTATTACGAACCTACAAAAGACCCTGATTAGAGTTATTTTGCTTTAGTTACTACACAAAACGTTCTTTCATATGTACGTTTATTTGGAGTTCGTGGCTTAGGTCCCCAATGGTCGACGCACCTGTGGGTGACGCCCCCGATTCAAATTTTTCCTAATATTGCGATTTGGATCAAAACAAAAATTATCTGACGGCTTATCTTTAAGATAACATTACAGGGTAAAGCCACAATCTTAGATATCTAGAAGCCTACAACACACAACGTATCTACAGGTCACGTGTCGGAGCAGGCTGGCATAACTCGGCCACCCTCGGTGCTTTTCCTCTACGTGACTTGTATCGAAAACTTGGTAGCTATTATTCTTCTGTACTTGGGTACTTTTGCGGTATTAAACCAGACATAGCTCGCTTTTTACTTTGATAATAATGCAATGTGCACTGGAGATTCTTCTTCGCTAGTCTTTTGTTTTATTCGTGGAATGCATGTGGAAATGAGTTGCATGTATGGAAGTTTTGACGCGAAGTGGAGTCACACGTGACGACGCACGTGTGATTGTACTTTTTATGTGTCTAAAAATCACAGAAAAACTAGATAATATTATGTACTAATAGTACGAAAATTTTAAGGTAGCTCTTCAGTTAGACGATCTACTAGTACAAGAGAGATTGTTATAGTTGTAAAGTGAGCAACTCCCCTGGTAATTGTTGAGATGCAGAACAGAGAAAACGCGAGCCACACACCAAGCGTAAACACATTTGGAAAAGTCTATATATGGATTTTTGTTATGTTTGAGTACTTAGCTTACCTACCTACTTTATAATATACGTTGACATGTTTATGGAGTATACCAACCGTACCTACACATCAAAGTCGGCGGGCCGCCGATAAGTTGGCGAAACACTGTGTGTAGACTCAGTTAAATTTACATACTCTCACACCAACACCATCGTCCACATTTCCCTTTTTCAGGCCACCATAATTTAACCCGGTCAGACTCAAGCCCCAAGAGCAGCTAGTTAAACGAAGTACAAACAAATATGTGTGACTTCTGCATACAAAGTAGATTAACCCTTTCCTCTACCTTTTAGGTTAAGCAGGTAGAAAACACTCGGTAAAGAAACGTCTTTGTAGCTTTTTAGTTAAATAATAATGCTGGACAATTCACTCAGCTCATTATCTAGCCCCAAGCTAAGCAGAGCTTGTGTTATGGGCACTATATAACTGATATATATATATAATACAATACACTACATAGACACTTAGAGATTTATTATTATACATAGAAAAATATCCAGAACACCCTGAACAAATATCTGCAGATCGTACAAACATTTGTCACGAGGCGGGTATCGAACCCGCAACCTCCTGCGTCGCAGGCGGACCTTTGCCCGCTGCGCCACAGAGGTCGTCAAGTCAGTTGTCGCTGCTTTTTGTGTTTCATAGAGAATGCATTAACATATATCTTAGTTCTGGCGCTCATGTGAATAATTCAACGAACTTCAGATCGATAGCAGCTCTAGTGTTAGTACTGCGTCCTTAGATTGTGTACCTAGGTGAACCTAGGTAGGTCCTAATGGTCCTATAACAAATTGCGAACAATATTTACCTATGGGGCGAACCTAGCGGGTTTGATTGTCAAACTAGGCCGTGAAGTACTCACGGGATCCCCGTGATAAAAACTAGAATTACATCAAATTCTAAATTTTTTTAACAAGATTTGGAAAAAAAATTACGAAAAAAAAGGTGGTCCAGATCTCAGAAACCATCCAGTCTATGGAAAAGATTATTGTTTTGATTCGTAAGTTATCATTAATTCTTTGGTTCCATTATAAAGCTTCTTCATAAAATGTATAAATTTCTTGTAAATAAGAAAAAAACATCATTTTTGCGCTTACGCAGTTCCAAAAACGTATGATCTGTCCCGTTCCTGTGAACGCAAAATCCTATGCCTATCCTTTTCACAAAAGCAACTTATGCACTGTTCTGCCTTAGAACCAGACGGGCGAGGGATATTGGAACGCCATGTGCGTCACCCAGTCAAAACTTTTGACTGCTGTGACAATGTCAAATAACTTTTGACTCAAAAGTTATTTGACATTTTCACAGCATTATAGCTATGCATAAAACACCGCAACAAAAAACCTAGTTGGTTAAATCTGAAATTTCATAACCCGCGCCCCACTTAATTATTTTTAGCGAATGGTTAGCTAGTTTGTAAATAATAAACTAAATAATAAAATGACCTCGCTGCGGTATCCATTAACTGGGCAGTAATTATCGAGCGCGGTAAAATGCTACTAGCGCCGATTTAATTTTGTCACAGGATTAACGGTATTTTGTATAAATAACGCCTAGAAAAATTACATGGTAATATAAAATTAAACGTAGAGTGGATTATAGACTGAGATGATGCGAAAAAACTAATTGCGTTTTGTGACCGCTCTTTATTACACAAACAAAGACGAGACGGTATTACAGTTGGTTAACCTGACTGTAGTTTACTACCCAGTTTGAATGTGACCAAAGTTTTGACTGAAAGCTACAAATCATGTCGTCAGTAGTAATGCACAAAGCCAAAGCAAATCATATGCTGAAAAATATCTCACCTGTATCATGATTTCCCAAATTATTTGTTTATTCCCAATATCTGATATTCAATTTGGTAAACAGCAGTGTAATAAATTCAAGAACTGACATGCAAATCTACCAGCATAATCAAATAAGGCATTTAAAATCTGCCAGCTTAATCAAATAAGGCATTTAAAATCTGCCAGCACAATCAAATAAGGCATTTAAAATCTGCCAGCACAATTAAATAAGGCATTTAACATCAGTCTTTCCTATCCTCAGTCTCCATCTGGTTCTGTGTCTGTTATAACTGTCCTTGGTCAGAGCTTACCTGTTAGCACCAGGTCATCGCTCCACCGAGTTACCGGTCTCCTTCTCTTTTGTTAGACTCACGGGGTATGGATTCATGGACATTTGACACCAACTAAAATAAGCAATAGAATATTATTTTTAATGACAAAATCAGCAAAAGTCGATTACTTGATAAAAATATCGGATCTGTGTCCTGATTTCACAAATTTCCCTGTTTATTCTCGATTTCTGAAATTCAATTTAGAGCAGAGTAATAAATCCCGGAACCGATATGCAAAGCTGGCAGCAGAATCAAATAAGGCATCTATTCACACCTATTAAGGGCACGTCAGGTCCTGATTATGTTATCCTCACGTTCCTTTATAGTCCCGACGCGTACCATAATATTCCGTGGACTTTTTCTGACGTGCGTGAAAAACGTGAAGAGTTTCTTTACGACATTTTCCCTTATTACACCGCCCCGGTGTGGATGTTACGCCGGGAGTGTGTGACATGTGAGATTTTGCTTTACGTTTATATTGCTGTCAGTTTTGCGTTAAAAACTTTATATTACGTTGTCTGGAAGGGGGGAAGTGGGTGTTGGGATGTTTGAAAGTTACATAAGTTTATGTTCCTTAGGTATTGAACGATTTACCGATTGGAATTGGCAGCTTACTAGATGTGATGTTCTTTCTTTCTTTCTTTTCTTTCTTTTATAAAGATTCTAAATAATTGATTAGCTTACGCGGAGGATCTTCACTACTTAATACTTTTAAAATTATCAAAGTAAGTAACACCCAGATACCTGGTACGACGTATAATTTTGCTAGACTTTTCAAACAACATCATCTAGTCCCAAAAGGGGAGTTGAACGAAGGAGTGGAACTTGTACTAGCAACCACTGCACTTCCCAACTAAAACATCTTACATTTCGTTGCACAGCTATAAGTTTCTACTTAGTTTACTTACGTAGAAACATCGTATGGATAAAACTTGAGTGCAAACTTCGTAGTTGTGATTCGTTAAAGATTTCCATTGAAGATTCCACGATTCCTGAAGCAAAAGTGTCTGTTACTGGCGTCAAGTAAATTGGTCTTTAGAAAATTGCATCGCGGGGTTACTTTGTTGTTTTGAATAGAAAAGACGGAAGGGGACTTACAACTGTTTGTTGCAGTCATGCATGGAATAGGAACAAGGAAGATTGATCCAACAAAATCTTGAGCATTCTTTTGTTTAGAGGCTGTTGTGTATACTGTAATTAAACGGCCAAAAGCGCAGAAAAGCGTCGTCGTTTCAGTCTTGCTGAACTATTTTAGTATTTTTTTTAAGATATTGCTTCTTTGCCGAACGAACGAATTATGGTAATTGTATCGCATTTTTAGCGTATTTCGCTTGGAAAATATTTATGCATTCAACGGAGCTATAATGGTTCAGCTTGTACACTTTGGTGTCATAATTTGTGGTAGATACAACGAAGGATCAATTTCTAAGCTCCCCGGAGTAATACCAATAACCATAGTTTGTCGGTTCATCCCCAGGACATTGAATCTGTTATCGGCTATGCAAATTGAATTGCGCAATGCACTCCAAGCGACAACTTTGGAGCTATTGATCGCTTATTGTGACGTCAGCTGTAACATAATAATCATAAATTGGGTTAGATAATTATGGTGGAACTGTTACTGTTTGCTGGTCACTATAAGGTTTATTCCCAAGCCCCAAGCAGCAGTCGCTAGTGGGACAAAGAGTTTTAGGGTTCCGTCGCTCACAAGGAAAAAAGGAGCCCATTATAGGCTCACTTAGTTGTCCGTCTGTCTGTCTGTCCGTCTGTTAACCCCTTGCCTCAGGAACGCGTGGAGATATCGAGTTGAAATTAACATCATATACTCAAATCCGTAACTTCTTGAAACCTCGATATAAATAAAACTTCTAGCTCAAGCAATCAAAAGTTACAGGCGTTTATGTCCAAATATTTTGAAATTTTCAAGGGAATCACAAGCACACAAAACCTGGACCTAGTAGACCTAGAATTATGAAGCAAGGTCTTATAGCACAAATACCCGTGGACCTTGAATCATGCATGATATTTGGCGAAAAAACAAGGTCTTGCAATTATACGGAACCCTTAGTACCCGAGTCCAACTCGCACTTGACGTTTTATTTTCTCAATAACTTACTCCTGTTTTATGCTACGGCGGCGTAGCAAATGAGGTAAGTACATGAGAATATGCCAGTGTTGTTGCTGTCCCTTTTTACGTCTTGTAGGTAAGTACCTAATAACGTTTCTTGGCAATAAATAAGGTAGGGAACTAGTCGCAAATTGTGTCGTTCGACAGCAATCGTAACAAGCAGCCATGACAGCAATCGTTTGTGAATCAGCCCACGGGCACTGGTAGCGTATGGACAAGCGCATATTTGTTTGTTACGACTCGGGCACCGTCCACGGGTAAAAACGTTGCCGACGTATTGTTTTCATTGGTGAAATTTGTGTTTCTCCAGATCCCTACGGCTTTTTGTCTGGATTTTACTTATACTCGAGTGGATTCTTTCAAAAATATCAGAAAAGACGCAAGCCACGGACTCTTGATTGAATAGCTTTTATATCGTGAACAATGAAACGTACATTTCCAGAACATACTTCACAATATTTGTGGCAGAGACCGGCTCGTATATTTGAATTACCTCTGAGTAAAGTGCTCTCGACAATATTTCGCATCGACATTGTATTCGCTGCGGACCATAAATAATAATAACAGTGGGATTCGTGCAAAAACGTACCCTAGTGTCTAAATATTAGCCACTATAGAGTTATAAAGTAATAAAATAATTTAGAACAGCGCCGTGACCGCCTTTTTTGGAAGAGTGCCAAACAGCACGGGATGTGGCATATCTGCCTCGACTTAGTACTGCTTCAAGTTTACCGTTATTATAAAAATGTAAAAGACAACAGTGCTGAACTTTTCTGACTTTATTTTTCCTGATTCCCAAAGATTAAACTATACAGAAAACAATTTGAGGTATTGTTGGACCCTGCTTACTATGTTGCGATGTTGCAATGCTACATAGATAAAACTACCAACGTTATATCGTACCTACTTTATATTATGGAAAGTCGCATTCAGTGTTGGAAAGCTCGCAAATTTTTATTGCAACGATTGTCGTATACATTTGTACGGCGTCGTGTCGATAATTCTCATAACCGTTCCGACGACAATAAACGTTAATGGGAGTTATGCGTACTTCTGGCATTGGCAAGTGTTGTGGGGTATTAAATTAGCGATATCTGTTGGCTCTGGGTTATTTAAAACAATACATAGATTGCGGGTTTAATGCTTTTATGGAACTTCTCACGCAATCATACGAAAGCAAACCTCTAGGTACCTTAGTAATAAGGACGTCCATACACTCTTTAGCATTTTTTATTATGATGTTATTTCCGTCATAATAAACAGCTCCAAGAGTACTACCCTTTAGGTACTATTGACTTCAACTCTCTTACACCTATAGTAAAATTGTGGTTAGTACCTTCGACTCTCTAGATTTCACCAACATTTCCTTAACATTTTTCAGGTGCTATAAAGCATCAACGATATAATGTCGTCCTTCAGGGACACATAGAACCGACATAAAGTTGTTGACACTCTCATCACAGTTTGATGTAACAGCTTAGGTATCAGGTTGGTTTTCGCGTCGCGTCTCATGCATCATTCAACCGAAACCTGCAAGCAATCGCTCTTACATTCGGGTTATAGCTCGGCGCTCTCGTGATAAATCGTCTTGGATGAAACTTGTAGTGCCATCGCGGTGTGCGCTACATTGCCTGCTTTTATCAGATTCTTCCAGCTGTGATCTCATGTTTAATGCATGTGCTTCGTATGTAATTGCTGTGAATGTAATACGATGCGCTCCAGGAATTTCTCATCAGATGAAATCCGTGCTCATGGGTTTGTTGAAATAGTTTAAGAAAGGAAAAGGTAAATCTGGTTTTTGATTGAAGCAAGCCAGTTCATTGTTGACGTCATGACCTTATGATATTCCATGACCTTTATGTTGGTAACTAACCCAGAATAGCAAAAGTTTTTAAAGTTCTTTTGAATTTTTGAAGCTGGCGAAAGATAGCTCAGAACAGGATGCACGGAGACGTCTTGTGTCAGAGGCCAAAATCCACTTTGGGTTGCTACGCCGACTGATTCAGTAACTCGCACCATGATTCTGGTCCCAACTGGTGTGAGTTGATGAATACCACACGGCATCGCAGTAATAAATTTTTTATACCATAAACCATAAAGTTCTTTGAAGATAGAAACCTTTCCTATCTGACCTATTGAACACTTAATTTGATTATAGACTCTCAGGCTATCTCAATTGGAATAACTAATTCAACTTGCTGCTTCATTCCAATATTACTATTCCGCATTAAATGCGAGTAATTGGAATTCCTGTCAAGTGTGAAATTGCCGTCTTCATTGGACCAGCGAGATGTCTCATGTAATATGTATCAATGTATCGGTCGAGGCGAAAGCTTTGCTACAGACTCTTGGAAATCCACCCGGCTTTTGGAAAACAACTCCAACATTTAATTAATCCATATACGTTGTCACAATACATTAATTATGTCTTTTTATGTACATGTAACATGGATAAATGGATCTATGTTAGTTTTAAATAGGTACAAGGTTTATAGTATTTTTGATCTACATCTCACAGGCGCAATAAGAAACACTAGTTCAATTAGGGTTTCGTTAGGGTACAAAACCCTTATGGTCTAGCTCTCTCTGTCCTTATTTCCCTCTCCAATATTTCCATAACTATCAAAACAATTAACTTGAAATTGAAATTATGTAGGTAACACTAAATACAGTGCGCATAAACAGAAAAAAAAAGAATTGAAAACTGAAAATTTTCAGTACAAATTGTGAGGTTGAAATTTTAAAAGATTTTAAGAGACTTACAAGGTCAAGTGGGGTATCAGTATGAACATTTTCAGACCAATTTTTACAATTTTCCAGGTTATATAAGGTTATGTAAATGTATGTGGCGTTTGTAGAAATAGATCTATATTTAACAGGAAAAATATAGAGAAGTTTGTAAGCAGTATTGGTCTGCAGATTTCAAAACTCTTCGAAATTTTTCTAGGTGTCTTACAAGGTCAAGTGGGGTATCAGTATGAACATTTTCAGACCAATTTTTACAATTTTCCAGGTTATATAAGGTTATGTAAATGTATGTGGCGTTTGTAGAAATAGATCTATATTTAACAGGAAAAATATAGAGAAGTTTGTAAGCAGTATTGGTCTGCAGATTTCAAAACTCTTCGAAATTTTTCTAGGTGTCATACATTTTGAAATACATTAAAGAGTCAAAAAATTTACCATTGCCCCCTAATCCCAGAAGTTTGCAGAGCGATCCATCTGAGATGTAGTAGGTACCTACTGTTTTTAGATATTCATTAAATAGCGAAGTCAAGTCTCTACTAGTAAGAACATTTAAGTATAATTGACAAAAGTTCGAAACCCTCGGCGCGCGAGTCACACTCGTATTTGACGGATCTTCTTTTTATTTCATTCTGTTGGAGCGAGCTGGCATATAATATCGGTACTCAAACTTTCTTTGTATGAAAATAAATCTAGAAGGAACCTGATTTATCCAGTCCAAAGAATTCACTGCGACATTGAGTAAGTAGGGTAGATATGCTTTGATATTAACTTCTCTTACAAATTGGGATTGATATTAAGATAAATAATAGGCACGAGCTACTTGCTAGCGGGAATAATATAATGAGAATAATAATTGGGCTTGGTATAATTAATCAAGGATCATCTAATTTACGAATTTTCTAACCAATGATCTAGTGAATTATTTCTCAATAGGTACCCAACCAGATTACGTTTATGCTTAGGTAAATCTACCATAGAATATTTATCAAAATGATTTATATAAACATACAGCCAAATTTCCGATCAGATACTCGTCTTTTTTGAAGTCTATTAAAAATGTACGTACACGAGTGTGTACTGTAGGTAACAAAAATATAGAAACAGCAAAGCCGTCAATAAGGCCGTATTCATAAACAAAGAAAAGAAGATCGACATTTTTCATTCGGCTGTTCTTAATAATTGAAAAATTCCTCAATGTTCCCGATTATGCTGTCAAAGAAATAACGCTTCCATACATCAATACACATACAAAATTCAGAATTCCCTTTTAGCTGAGATTACAACAGAATAAAATTACTTCCTTTGATCTCCTGATACCTATTTTCCCTTAAGAAGGCAATCGAATTTCTTTTCCATTCCTTGCCTATTATACTCGTTTTGACAGCATGTACTTGAGCTGATTTTCCTTTTGTTGGAGTGTGTTTATTTATTTGAAAGCATTTCCAAGATTTTATCTAAAGGAAAAGCCGCGGTGGGGCTCAAAGCATCGATTTTCATTAGTGTTATAATGTCGCTCAAGCGTATTCGAAGAGGCGATATTTTTTCAAATTACAATTTCCTTTCTAATAATTTCAATTTCTCTATCCTTAAGAATACCTACTAAATTTAGCCAACGGTTTCGCTTGGTACCTATTTATAACGCAACTGCACTCAATAATAATCTAGATATATCCGACGACCGATGTGGCGCGGTGGGTGAAGGTCCGCCTGCGGCGCAGAAGGTTGCGGGTTCGATTCCCGCCTTGGGACAAATGTTTGTACGATCTACAAATATTTGTTCTAGGTGTTCTGGTCGTTTCTATGTATAATAAAAAATATCTATCTATGTAATGTATTATATTATGTATATCAGTCATCGAGTACCCATAACACAAGCACTGCTTAGCTTGGGGCTAGATGATGTTGTGTGGATTGTCCAGCATTATTTATTTATTTATTTATTTATATAATAGTACTAGAATTTGAGTACCTACCTAGTTCCATTGACTACCCGTTACACGAAGAAACCCATACCTATCGACATCTCTCTGTAATATGAACTCTAAAACGATTAAAACAGGTTGGTTTACTTTATTTATGTATAAACTTTGAACCCACTGGTGGCGGGATGGTGCGACATTTCAATACATCAATTTATTGATGTCCCGCCACCAGTTAGCAGTGGGGTAAAAAAAAACTGAAATAAAAAAGAGGAAGAAGAAGCTTTCCTTCTCCTTTCCTTCTCTCTTAGTCGGCTCTATATAATAAACTAAATATAATCTTTCTCACAAAATGTAGTTCTACAGGCAAACGATTTCGAGCGAAAAATGATGATGTTATTTTCCATTGCAGCATTTTTAATCACACCGTAAATCAAGTTCATCGTAACGCGTTGCATGCAACAAAGCAATATAGACGGTTTTTAATTAAATTCACTGAAAAACTTGCTAGTTTTGGAACAATATGTAAGGGATATAAAACTGATATAAGGTTGGAGCTGACAGCTTTTTTTACGATGGCGGTCACTTGCTTCTGTGTCAGCTGGTAGACTAGTAAGTTAAATTATGTTCTTTGTCCCCCAAAATCTTATCATATTCTTTGCGAGTCAGAAAAAAACACTGAAACACTGAAATGGTGGTGGGAAACGTAAAATGAAGCCAATGGTCAGTCCGTGCTAAACTTGGGTCAACATAGGAAGTATATCATCAACATACTATAGGCATACTTAGACTGCCTGATCAAAACCAAATTCAGAGAGATTTTATTATTTTTCATAGAAAATTCAAAACCCATTCAAGCCGAAAAGACACATTCTAAAGTCTAGACTTCTAGACGAATAAACAGCAATATCTTTAAGCAACATTTTAATAAAACGACGTCGACGGGGGTGGGCAATATCGTAACGTACTTACTTACATGAGGGTCTTATTACGTTCATTTGATTGTGATGGGTATGGGTATCATTTCAACATTACCCACTTTTTGTTTTCAAGAGCAGCACGTTATGAAAGTCTTTTGCTACGCCCTAGAAATAGTGTGCTACGCCGTAGAAGTAGTGTGCTACGGCGTAGCACACTGTTGACGTTGTCATATTTTTTGTTATATATTTTGTTGTATGTTGACGACCTCTGTGATGCAGCGGGCGAAGGTCCGCCTGCGACGCAGGAGGTTCGATTCCCGCCTCGGGACAAATGTTTGTACGAGCTGCAGATATTTGTTCCGGGTTTTCTGGATGTTTTCTATGTATAATAAAAAATATCAATCTATGTAGTGTATTGTATTAAGTATATCAGTTATCTAGTACCCATAACACAAGCTCTGCTTAGCCTGTGGTGTTATGCTGTGTGAATTGTCCAGCATTATTTATTTATTTATTTTATATTATGTGCTTTTCCTATGTCTCATTCAAAGTCCGTATGGCCTTTCTGTATGGCCATTATCTATACTATTGTCAATTCACATGTAGTCGTGAGTTTATCACTCAAACGAATAGCACTATTACGATGCTCATTGGTTCAATTCCCTTTTTTAAATTCTTATTATTTAAATTACTATTTTTATAAACTGTAATAATTATAGTTTCAATGCCCGTTATCCATTTCCAAGAGCAATAAGGCACATCCTTTATAAGATTTCATATTATAGCGTTCTCGTATACGATGAAAAATTGTTGTTTGAAAAACATCGTGTTCTTCGAAACAATGAAATTGCCTCAAGACAATGGCTTTATGATTATGTTAGGTAGTTGATAATCTTCAATTTCATAGACAACCTCAAAATGTGATCTAGCGACAGCCAAGTTCGAAAAGATTAGTTCACCTTTAAAGACTGTCTAGCATTTAGACAAAACTAATTTGATAGCAAAAAGTTAGTGCACATTTAATTTTTTCTTATAATTTTATTGTTATTTTATAAAACAGTCTAAACACAACAAAACCAACAAATCTGTAATAAAAATGATTACGTTAGTCCTTAGAAATACGGTATTAGATTAATGGTGAAGTTTAATTTAGATTTTGTTTATTTTCTCATTTTCATATTTTTTTCTTGATACTTAACTACCGAGTGGCGCAAAAGTCATCACCCTATCAGAAGATGGCTTAGTGCAAATATTCTACTTTGACTTTTGTGAAGTAATCGACACAAACTACATGTAAACAAGACAAACCTTGCTAAACTTCTTACTGTGGGGTTTTTTAAGTCATGTTTTCGTTTTTTAACACACAAGTCACAGACTCCAAAACCAAAGAGAATATCCGTCAAAAAGACCTATGGCCGGAATTGCTGGTAAGAATGATAAAAATGTCCTAAATCAGACCCAAACCACATCAATTCTGGCAGCGACACCTAGCCGATATCATATTGTAGACTTAATCAAAAAAATAAAGACGTCAAAGAAACATAATCCTAAAGCATAACCTAAGTTATTCATTCGGGAAACAAAATTATTGTAAAGAACGTTGGGTGACAACTTTTGCGCCACCTTGTTTGTAGTTTCGTTTCCCTGATTAGGTTTTCAGTAAAATATACTTTATTCACAAAGAAAATAAAAATCAATTATTAGAAATAAATTAGAAATTTTTTCAATTGTAAATACTAGTTCTAATTTCTTTCTGTTATTTGATTATAATTGTCTTTGTGAATAAAGTTTAAGGTTTTAGTAATGTGTTGTGTCGATTAAAAAAAAAATTCAAGTCGCGAAATTTGAGTAAAATATTTCATTTTATTTTGATAGAACTGTAAAAGACCATTGAAAACTAACAACTCCCTCACCAATAGGCTGGTTCGGACCGTGAATATGAATTCCCTTGATCGCTTTCCGAACAATTTACCTTCATTCCCCATAAAACGGTCCAACAGGGCGTAGATAATGGGGCACAATTTCTTTTGCCACCTGAGCCTTCGCCATACGTGTCCCGGAACTCCGATTACATGTCAATGACAATGTGCGGTCGTTACATGAATTACACCGTAATTGGTTTACGTGAATGGTTGAAAAAATCGGAGGGGAAACACTGGCAAAAAGTAATGGAAATGTTTATAAGAAATATTGGTAAGGATACAGAGTAGGTACGGCAAAGTTGGCAGATAAGCAACTTGCGATAGGAATTTATTATTATAAGCACAGCAAATAAACTAAAGTAAGTACGCTGAAATTATAACTATAACATATTTAAGAGTATTTTTATCTATCCACACCAATATTATAATAAAAAAAAAAACGTCTGAACGAACTTAACGAAGTTTGACAAGGGGGTTTATGGTGTCCCGGGCAAGGATTTAAGCTACTTTTTGTCCCGAAAAAACTTGTGTGAACCCGTGGGCAGAAGCTTCATAAAATTTTACTATCAAAAAAGGACAAAGCCAATAAAATTTTATATTAACCAAGGTTCTTAAGAAAACCATAAAAAATACTGCAAAAAAAAGCGTAAAACACCAACCGACATCATAATTCAGAAACCGCTTTAATTATAAACATGGAAACCTCATTATATAATGAACATGCCTAGTCCCTTTGACTACCCGCATTTTTCATGACAGGAGGTTAAAAATGAATCGGGTACCAGTCACCGTCTACCACCGTTCGTGAACCCTGGTGATTAAGTTGCCAACGTTCATAAAGTAAGGTAAACTTGCTTTCAAGCAAAGGAATTATTAGCTTCAGCAACATGCTTGACGATTGATTTACCGTGGCTGACGTTGAAACGGATGGCTTTTGATTTGTTTTACGAGCTAGACTACTAACTACTATATTTTACGTGCATAAACTTTTTTGACATAACAAAAACTAAGTAATTTACCGTTAAAATTGCCTTTGACCTTGAAAATTACCTTTAAATAATGTAGAAACCCAAAAAGAGGAATCAAAACTCCCCTTGCTTGGGAGAGATTCGTTCAGCTGTGGACACTTCCAGAGCTTGAAAAAATTGCTTCCAATTTGATTTCCTAGACATGGTAACAATTATTAAAAACAACCCACTTTCACGCAATCTTTGAAAACGTTCCTCAATACCTATAAATGTAATGGAAAACCAATAAAAGTAAATTGAGATTTGAGGAAACCTTGTTTTGTTATAGCGTTAATTTTATGAAATGAAACCGCTTATTTCCTGAATTCAATAATTTACAACGAATTGGAGCAAGATTGCCTTTTTAGGAAAAGGTAATTTGCGGGATTCCGTGAAAAAGGTTCGGATTTTCCGTCTAACCTACCAAACGTCGGAACCATTACATAAATTTGCTTGAATTGAAAAAAAAAGACTAGTGCAATTGATTAGCTAGTCTATTCTGTTTTGTGCCTCAGGCTTTAGGCTTTAGTTTAGAAGTAGGTACACACTAGTGGTCACACCCGGCTGCTTCTATTTCCCGGACTCTTAAGAGACCGGTGTCCTCGGGAGCACAACTCTAAACTTTGTCTTTTATATGCATTCAATTTCACACACACACTAACACACACTCTTACACTCATACTTACATACTCACCATGAATTACACTGGCTTTCGATTAATTAGTATAGGCTAAACGTAGATTTTAAATATTATCAATAGCAGTTCTTCTTTGTAAGTCTTGGTTCTGGTACTCTACATAATACTGGTTTGTGAGGAGAGCGTTGTCATTCTGCGACACAGTGTTACACTTCTGCAGTTGACATCGTTTCTCAAAACTATTTCTGTTCTTTGTTTCTATGCCAATAAACGATTTTTACTTTTTACTTGTCAGCAAAACCTAGTTAGGAAACATCATACACTGGTCGCACGTAGGTACTGTATTGTATCGTGCCAAAAGGACATCAGGAATAGGCCTAGTGTGTAGCTTGCTCGACAGTAGTGCAATTAACAATACATCTCGTCAGCGTTGCGCATGAATCACAGTAGTTAGTCAACCAACAGGAGGGAAACTCATAAAACAAGTTGGTAGGAACTCAAATGGTTTCTCCACATGTTGGCGGTCACGGCAAACGTTCTTTGTGATGGCAGATTTGACAGCCTGTACCAGCATACTCGGCGGGTATGTGGACACCAAGTTTATAAATATTTACGGAATCCCGCGTCATTACCCATCATAATCAAAAATGCTATAACTAGAATGTATCATAGTTCTCAAAAGTTATTACTTTCGAGACTTAAATACAAATTAATAAGAACAAACAAAGATTTCAGAACAGAAACGTTATCTTTGCATAAGTCGGTAACCAAGAAAAAAATATCTAGGGCTAGATAACTTTAGGCGTCAGTCCTATTGTAGTTATCCTGTGGTAAAATTATTAATAAATAATACTGGACAGTCCACACAGCATCATCTAGCCCCAAGCTGAGCAGAGTTTGTGTTATGGGTACAAGATGACTGATATACAAAATAAAATACATTACATAGATAGATATATTTTATTATACATAGAAACGACCAGAATACCCGAAACAAATATTTATAGATCGTACAAACATTTGTTCCAAGGCGGGAATCGAGCCCGCAACCTCCCGCGCCGCAGGCGGACCTTCGCCCGTCGCGCCACATCGGTCGTCATCGGTTATGTTTTTTCTATAGTTAATATACATAATAATAATTTACACTGCGTTATCTAGCCCTTTAATAAACTCTTACAAATCAGTCATTGTTTGAATTCATAAAAAAGTATTTTTAAATTACAGCACGAAAAGCCGGGAACTGACCGGTATTTGTCCAGACCTGTTTGCTCCCTCCCACAACGCACGATGAGGCTAGCGCTAACCCTGAGCGAGCGAGAGAGAGAGTGAACATGATAATCGATGCAGCAGCTACAGTAATTAGTTACTTCATTACTTACACTTAGATTACAAAAATAAAATGAAAATGAATGTGAGTACCACGACAAACTTCACAATGTTTATATGGTACAAATAATAATATATACTGTTATTGTAATGAATAATTAAAAAAAGGGACCGCCGTTTGCTTAAACGTAGTAACATTACCTAATCTGTGCTTTTACTTAAAGATGAACGACTGATTTTACACCTGCACTGTGTTCACATTAACGATGCAATTTTGAGCCGCGGAACTCGTTAATCGGTTGCACTGTAGGTAAACATTGACTGGACTAATACAGTTTATAGTCCGTTAGTGGGACTGCTGGATAATATTGTATCGAAAATGCCATATTGGTAGTGTGAGGTGTGACTCGAACAATAAAATCTATCTATAGGACAAATATTTGTACGATCTGCAGACATTTGTCCAGGGCGTTCTGGATGTTTTCTATATGTATAATAAAAAATATCTATCTATGTAGTGTATTGTATTAAGTATATCAGTTATCTAGTACCCATAACACAAGCTCTGCTTAGCTTGGGGCTAGATAATGCTGTGTGAATTGTCCAGCATTATTTATTATTTATTTCACCGATTATAACGCTCTGAAGGGTAATGTTGGTCTAACCATAGTACAGGATATATACATAGTGGAGTTTTAGATACAATTATTGGAAAAAACTGCAGACCATGAATCAATTATAATTTCCTAACATGAATTCCCCTGTAAATGGCTTCAATATTATCTCGTAGGTAAACGGTAGTAGCTATTATGACAGGTAGGTATTATCAGTGTTTTTTCTTGCTTTCATTGCGGATGATTTTCTTCCAGCTGTTTCTACCCTCTTATTATTATTAAAGGACTAAATGCTTCTAAAGACTTGTTGTTCTGAGAAGCACCTTCCCTTATAATGTTCAGTTTTTTACTAATGTCTCGTTTCAACCTCTAGGCGGAAAACTAATCACTATTTCCTACTAATTGTTAACCCACACACCGTCATTCGAGTCAGATTAACCCCTGGACCCGCGCATAAGAGGTTCTCATCCTTTCTCACATAACTTAATGTAAGGAATATACAGTGTACAACGTCGATCCAACCAATCTGACCTGATTTTCTGTCTTAGAAAGT
The DNA here is from genome assembly GCA_963564075.1 of Eupithecia subfuscata. Classification (NCBI taxonomy): domain Eukaryota; kingdom Metazoa; phylum Arthropoda; class Insecta; order Lepidoptera; family Geometridae; genus Eupithecia; species Eupithecia subfuscata. Next base: position 6,409,449 of record OY751105.1, read on the forward strand.
TTTATATATATATGTCGAGTATACTGATGCATAAAACAAAAGACGACACGAGACGACGAAGCAACATAATTATCTTTTTCAAAGAAAAAGCGGGTTTTGTCATTTTATCGTAATAACGATAATAAGCATACTATAAGTGCATTCATTTGTATAAATCACCTTTTTAAAGGGCAATGTATACACTTCTACAACAAAACTCCTAGGGAGTTGCAAAAATTATCAGTAAATAAATTCAAACAAATTGTCAAAATCTTGCTCACTATAAAGTATCAGATTATCTAGAGGATAAAAAAGCTTGGGACGGGTTTTGCTTCAACTCGAAAAATAACAAATAACAGGCTAAATCGTACGTACGTATCGTACGTATCTTCTTCACTTCTTCCTTATGTAGAGAAAAGAATTGAGTTCATGGAATAAATTTTGTAAGTTAATTTGACATGTTTTGTTATTTTTGTCTAAAGAAATAAACGTTATTCTGATTCCCTACGTGCTATTAAAAGCAAAGTACCGACACTTTTCTCTACGTTTCTTGATAATAGACAAACGAACCGAGCAGTAGGAAGTACCTGCTTCCTGTAAGTAGACGGTTGGAAAGGCTGGTGCCAGGATGTCTTTAGTAAGGGTCTCTTCACAAGAGCTTTTTGAAACTTAAAAAAAATATAAGAACAGACAGCACAAGGAAGCAAATGGTCGACGCAGGCCTAGACTAGGCCTGTCTTGGGTAGAATAGACAGTGTAGTACCTATGAAAAGTGTTTACTCTAGCCAGGTGAGGACGAACTACAGGCAGAACTCGTACATCTTGAGGGCATGCAAATCTTTTAATGATTTAATGGGAATCACTGTGTGTAATAACATAAACAATGAAGTAGATCTCTTTAATACCTCAACCAAGCGTCTTAAACGCTAAAATTTATATTTTGATTAGGTATAAATTGTAACGTAGTTTTAATTTTTTACCAAACTCGTCGTCTATTTACTTAAATTTTTCGACTGTCACTATCATTTAATTTAGTTATTTTTTGTGGAAACTTTTAATTAGCCGTTAGTTACCCACAATTTCTGTAATTATAGTTACCTAGCTGTTAGTTTCTCTAAAATTGTAAAATAAAATAATAAAATAAATAAGACCCATGCTTGTCTGGAATAGTGTAATAACAAAGTAATACATACGGAATACATCGGAATGAGTCTCTCAACACACAGGAAAGCGTGCTAGGAATGCGCTCTACGATCCTGGCCCCTTCAGTCTGATGCTTAGGTGTTCAGCCTCAACACCTTTTATTTCATCAGACCAAAACACAGCAACCTTGCAGGATGACAGAAAAAGGCATAGTTTCGGACGTGCCTCTTTTACAAGCACCCTTGTAAAAAAAGGCACGAATCCCAAAATTAATACACCCAATGACGTATTAAATGTACAGAGTTACGTACACCATGACGGTCCAGTGACGACTACCGTGGCGCAGCGGGTGAAAGTCCGCCTGCGACGCAGGAGTATGCGGGTTCTATTCCCGCCTCCAAACAAATGTTTGTACGATCTGCAGACATTTGTTCAGGGTGTTCTGGATATTTTCTATGTCTAATAAAAAATATCTATCTATCTATGTAGTATATTGTATTAAGTATTTCAGTTATCTAGTACCTACCCATAATACACGCTCTGCTTAGCTTGGGGCTAGATAATGCTGTGTGAATTGTCCAGCATTATTATTATATTATTAGCATATAAAATTTTACGTTGCAAGTTTGCCTCTACGTTACCTGGTAAAAACAGCCTACTCAAACACGCCCTTAGCCGCATACAGTGCAAGTAAGAACTGTACTCGGGTACATAATTGCAGGCGCCATCAACGGCGAGTGAATGCGGTCGTGACGAGCTCTGATGGCGTCACCGTGCGCTCTTTTGATGAAACCATGATTACACCACACATAGCCATAGCCAAGTGTAGTGAGGGAGTTAGTTGCTGCTGGATGGGATAAAAAAAATTGGTTGTCTGTAAAGTCGTTTTACTGACGATAGTTGAACGTGACAACGTCTTAAGAAAATACTGATGGAATGTGGTAGCATTTGATACTCGATCAAAACATGTAAATGTATTATAGTATAGCAGCTGTCCACGCAGACACATCTCTCACTCAAGTAGGAGAGAGACGGATGTCGAGCGCTCTCGCTTGCACTTCAAGCCTTACATGGAACGCCTCAGAGCGAGGTAACGCCGCATGACGTCATGTTTTTTCGTGCGTGCAGCCGGCTCTATCGAATTATAAGACGTTGTCACGTCAAAAACTTCAAAGACTCATGTTGCTTACTTATTATTTCTGAAAACAACACAATTAGTCATTAGCGTTTCTCAAATTTTGTAATTCCTGATAAACATGGCTTTACAAAGAAAATTTAAATTAAAAATAAAATAAATAAGAACTTGTATTTATAGTTAGCAAACTGCAGTTGGGTAACTTATCTGGAGGTAGCTCAACTGATCCTTAATCTATAGTGTCCCCAAGACGCTGGCTGCATTGCCCCGCTATAGCAATGCTAATGCGCTGCGCCAAATACGCACCAGCTCAGAGGTCACGCGTCGCTTCGACCGCTCTGATAAATTTTTGTAATCCTGGAGAGCCTCGTTACCTAGGGTCTCAACTCAAAGTTGAGCAAATGCGTAGGCTCTATCGAGACCAGCATATTTGCGCGTCTTGAGTTCCTCAGCCAAATATGCCACCGCCGCACCAGCCTACAGATGTGCTCGGAAGATGGAAAGGCGCAAGTGTACGATTAGCATTCTTATTCCTAAATCTGAGTCTGGTTAAAGAACTTTTGAATCCAGGATCGGAGATCGTTCCATGCCCTTATTTAAAAAATAATAATTTTATTATGGTTCCCAGAGAGAAATAGTTAAATTTTGTTAAATAGTGTAAAATATTTATAGTTTAAATGATAGGCTTCGCTACAGATACAAAAACGAGGGCTGACGCTATGCTAATGATGACTCAAAATTTTAGAGACATGATTACAAAATGTCTATCTTTGTGAGTGCTGCTATAGGCCTTCTAGGTACATAAACCACGATTCAGATAGGCAGATTATGAAAGATATAATAAAATAAAAATATCAAAATGGGGTAAACGTGTTCTTGAGTGGAGACCATGACTCGGCAAACGTAGTGTAGGACGCCCTCCGGCCAGGTGGGATGACGATCTGCGAAAGACTGCAGGCAGATGCTGGATGCGGCAAGCTGAAGACAGGGCGCTATGGCGCTCATTAGGAGAGGCCTATGTCCAGCAGTAGACTAATATAGGCTGATGATGATGATGATGATGATCAAAATTAAAGATTTGCCTTATCCAGAGTCCTTATGTGCGTGTTTTCATACACTGGTAGGTTGACACGCCTTTGTATTGCGCGCATTCAGCGATGGTTAAATAAAAACAGGCTCGCGCAGAATGTGAGCAAAACAAGCTGAAGTTTTGGTGCAATCAGCAGTTTTTATGAAAAGAAACTAGTTTAACGTATGTCCTACTTTCCACTAGGTAACGAGAATAACAAATGATTGTGATAATAGTAGGTACCCACCTTATTTTCGAAATAGGGTACAACTTGCCCAAAGGCCAGATTTGAGCAGAAGAAACGTCCCTTATTCCTATATGACTTAGCTTTGAAGTAGAGTTTTTATCGCAAGTTGTGATAATTTTCTTATCATCGTTTTGTTGACTTTAAAGTCTGCAAATAATTGTCTTAGTCAACGGCAGGAGAGTTCTCCTCTTATAAATCTCTTACATGAATAGGTTAGCAAGATTTTAAACAACCCAAGAGAGCCAGACAATGCTTAGCACCACAATAGAGGTAAAGTAAATTCTAAGCTAAATTAAACGGCTCTTTCCGCCATTGTAGCAGTCGCCAGTTAGCAAACATTGCCATGTTTCTGTAACAAACACGGGAAAATAGCAGGTGGTGTTGCTGATTACGGCCCAGCATTATATTAGTTAAGAGTAACTGTGTATTACGGTTAATTTATTTATTTAGAAAAGGAACGCCAACAGGTTTTACATAAAACATTCTAGATTCATTAATCTTAATTCCTTTGTTTTATTTTAAATGCGAGGATCAGCTGAGAAACAATTTAATTGACAAAATATTGAAACTATTTGAAACTAAATGGAAACTCAAAGTACACGATTAAATGATTTGATTTACTGGCTACTAGAATCTTTGCCTTTGATAGTCAAAATTATCTTTATTGGGATTCCGTGCATAGGTAAAGACTTAATTGAACGCAGTGAGCGAAGTAAACAAAGAAGATTCGTCGGGAGGTTATTGAGACAAGGATGCCCTAGGGGTCCCCAAAGGGGGGTAAAATCAATCAATTAAATCAAGTTTGGTCTCATATGAAGATATCTCATTAATAAATAAATAAATTTATTCACAAAGAAAATTATACTAGTATTTACAATTGAAACAATTGAGCTAACTGCCGACTGTTGCAAACAGTCTACAGATATGTCTCATAAATGAGTATATTTCAATATAACTACTATATTTTTCTAGCTTGTATAGGTTATAAAATAATCCAAGTTTTAATTTGTACCAAAGTCAGATATTTTGGTGCACACTTACTGCGTTCATTTAAGTATACGAAGTCGTATATCCTACTTACAAATCTCTACCAAATAAGAACTCTCATTTGTTTTATACTAGGCCTTCTCAGAAAGTTGCTTATTCCGTTTCCAAACAATGGGTAGAAAGTACGTCATTGCAGGCGTACTGAAATGCGGGAGGGAAAACTCTATGGAATTTCATTTCTCACGCGTTTAGTGGGAGAGAAAAGTGTATGGAAATCCATTTCTAACGTGTTATTTTTTTTTATTTACTAAAATATCAGCCAGTAGCTATGTTTATTTTCATAATAGGTCAAACAAAAAGTTTTTACTACGAATTCGACATTATGCTATCGGCCTCTTCCGTATTCGGAACAATAATTCAAAAAAAGAACCATGTGAATATCGCACAAGCGCATTATTTATTGCTACACTCGAGTTTACAATTTGAATTTAATCGAGTGATATTGACGATTTTAAAACGATGATTTTCCTCGAAGGTTTAGTATAAAGCACTATGTATCACTCGGGAGAAAATTCCTACCTCGTGTGTTTTAAGGCAAATGACACACTCGATAGGAATTGGGCACTTTCTTGCCTAGGTGTACAATGTACTGTTTGTTACAAACGTGCTCCAGCTCTGCAGATCGTGCCCGCCTCCTGGCCGTTTCTAAATGGAAGTCAGGACATTGGTTGCAAGCATTTCCTTCATGTAACACTGGTACTTTATTGGATCCCGTAACTTTCCGTATCGCAACATGTCTCTGGTTGGGTGCAAGGTGTTGCGCGCCTCATCAATGCCAGTGCGGTACTGCTGTCGAACAGCTTGGTCATCACGGATTATCGTGCACTAGGGCCGCCGGTCGGATATCTCGCCACGCTAGCCTTAACGACATCATCCGGCGGGCCTTTGTCACCGCTAACGTACCAGCTATTCTCGAACCGAATGGTCTGTTGCGTGACGATGGTAAGAGGCCCGACGGTATGACACTAGTCCCATGGGAGTTGGGGAGGCCCATTGTGGGGGACGCTACATGCGTCGACACACTTGCGCCTTCCCATCTTCCGAGGACATCCGTGAGGGCGGGTGCGGCGGCAGATTTGGCCGAAGATCTCAAGAGGCGCAAATATGCAGGTCTCGACAGAGCCTACACATTTGCTCCAGTTGGAGTCTGGACTGGTGTTGATTATGGACCAGTTGAGCTATCTGTAGACTGTTTGCAACAGTCAGCAGTTAGCTCAATTGTTTCAATTGTAAATACTAGTATAATTTGCTTTGTGAATAAATTTGTATTATACAAATTACATTCTGTTTGAACGACGAATTCGTATACCGCATTCCACAACCAACTTAGCTAACCTCTTTGACCATACCAGGATAAAAAATAAAAAAACCAATTAGAATTCCATTTATAACTTTTTTGATTCCTCTTATAGATTTTTGCTCCACTACGTCTCATAATTTATTCTCCAGCCAATTATTGTCAAAGTTTTAACTATTTCTTTTGGCTCCTCTGCACAAACAATTTACAATTTAGATAACCAAAAAAACGAGTCTCTTAAGTAGTTGTGCAAATACTTCGCTTTATACTTTTTTGGGGGACACTACCGGGTGTCGGACACCCCTTGCAAAAAATTATATGAGAAGCCAGAAAATATACCCCTCACGCAATATCTTCGAATCCAAGGGAGAATGTCCCATTGTGTAGGATGTCTACGTGATCAGCAAAAGGAGCTTTACAACTTGGCTTCAAGGGAATTTCAAACCGTCATAACTCCGGAACCATGCAAAGAAGAATGAGTTCTACCTCATGGATTAATAACTTCCCTTCGAAAAACCCCTCACTACGATTGTTAGGAGCTAACTACTAGTTATAATCTCTCGATTAATTTATCAATATGTATTTTAGGTTAGATATAGATAATGTCTTATTGTGTCGTTGATGTGTGGTGCCGGCTTAGAATTTGCACCACACCAACTCTTCCCGCGGGTGTCGTAAGAGACGATTAAGGGATATTCACCGAGGGCGGGCAGCAGCGCCCCCTGCAGAATAATTCTAACGAACTGCAATCCCCAACCCGCATGCCCAGCGTGTTGATTATGGGCACTACCCCCTCTGATGTAAAAGACAATGGCGCTTATCAGGGGGAGGCCTGCGTCCAGCAGTGGACCAGTATAGGCTGTTCAGGTGAAGTGAGGTGAGGTGTCGTTGAAAACTTGTATCTTCAACACATGCGCCTTATTAACTCAAACAAGAGAAGAGACTGAAAATGCCGGATTTACTACATTTTATTATGAAATTAAGTTATGTAAATGGGAACAGCTTTATTACCAACACTAGACGATCGCCTCACGGTTTCACCCGCGTAGTTTCCGTTCCCGTGGGAATTCCGGGATAAAATATAGCCTATGCCACTCCCTGAAAAGTAAGCTTCCTAACGGTGACAGAATTTTTCAAATCGGTCCGGTAGTTTCGGAGCCTATTCAATACAAACAAACAGTCAAATCTTTCCTCTTTATAATATTAGTTTAGACTACTCAGTTAGTACGAGTAAGTTCTATGCGAATGATTTCTTTGAGAACGTGTGACAACGCTTCAATTCAATGCCACAGCAGCGGTTGCTATGGTTTTGCACTGTTATTTATTAATACCGTTATTGTGTACGATATTTTTCAAAGGAAAGCCTAGAATAAACCATTTATTTATTGCTGGATGAGTTACAGATATACCGGTTGTAGGATTATCCGAATCGGATGCTGTATATCAAGGATTTGGCAGAATTCATCTCTGCCAAATCTTTCATATACAGCAACCACGATCCCCGAAATATTTATGAAAATACATGCCTATTGTGATTCAATGTTCTGCCTTTTTCAATGCCTTTTTCATTAAGTATTTATCTACAATAATATTTCCCTTACTCAAATTCTATTGTATTGTATTCAATAGGAAAAATTCATGATATGCGCCTACAAATCTATTGTTGTAGACAAAATGGCTTTATTGCTGTTTTCTTTATACTGGAGGTCACAATAATAATAATCAGTGAAGAAAGATAGAGATATAATGACTAGTTATGTCGTGGCTAAGTATTTGATTGAACTGGTTTCTTCTACTCCAAGCCTATTTCGGTGGTAAGTATCTTGATAAATCCTTAATCCACTCAATAAAATAGATGTCAATCTCAAGGACAAAGACTATACCTTCGTTCTTCCACCATAATTATATCGATCGATAAGTCCATATTTCATCCTATCTTTTACCTATAATTTTCGCCCATTAATATTCTACGCCTGTTATGGAAGTGTGTTAATTTTTTTCTGAAGTTTATTAATTACAGCTAATGAAGCTCGATTAGGGGACCATCAATCTTTGCAGGCGTGATATATGACCCTCGATAGGGCATACTAATTATACGACATATTTGGTGAAGTCGTTAAAGGCGAGTAATTAAGGCAAGGGCATGCTTAGACGTCAGATTTGCGATGGTATGGTAATATGGTGTTGCTTGACTTTAAAGATAAATGTAAAAAGTTTTAAAGACAAGACATCCTACTAATATTATAAATGTGAACGTTTGTGAAATGTGAAATTTTTGTTACGTAAGATCTCCAAAACTACTGAACACTTAGAACGCAGCCTAACTTAAACAATAGGCTATATACCGAAAATACGCGTGCGAAGCCGCGGGCCGAAGGTAGTTTTTAATAAACCTGCCAAGGTTTTTTTTCATAGGTAAGTACTAATTGGTAGAACTTATGACAAAAGATACCTATTTCTTATATGGATATGGTTCAGTTGAGCTACCTGTAGATTGCTTGCAACAGTCTGAAATCAGCTCAATTGCTACAACCGTAAATAATAGTTCTAATTTATTTATATTATTTGATAGTAATTTTCTTTGTGAATAGCGTATACATGTAACCTATTTCTTTTTAGGACCTACTTAGTGTATTTTGAGAGAAATGTTTTATTTCGATTTGACCTCAGATTCTATTCAGAGGAAAGAAACTGATCATTTTCAATTTTAGGTTTTCCCGGGGAGAAACTGATTAAGTGAACCTAGGTGTCTTGAAAAAGCCACCGACATTTTGCGTATAACATCGACCGGTTTCCCCAGATCAAAATACAGTAGTTTCAAGTCTCGCTCTCAGAAATTGCACTCTCCAAATCTAAGTTTCAATACGTGGAATAGAATTCATTTTTCGTTCGGTCTGGAGTGGTTCCAGTTGAATCTTGTGACGTCAATAAAATGACAAATCAAAATAGTCAGTGAAAAGTATGGCGCGGCGCGAGGCGAGTCCTAATAGGATTTTTAGATGTTCGACAGAACTGTGTCAAATGCTGCTTGTGAAATGCTGAGGTGCCTCTTCCCTAAACAAAATATGGTTTTACCTCATATTGTACAGTAATCTCTTCAACCTTTACAATGTAGAAAATATAACAAAGCCGTTTGAAGACTCATATGTCACGTAAGTGCCTACGCACTTGTGCCCACTCTGTCCTCGTATCTTTTTTCATAACCAGAGCATCGTGGGCAAACATTAGCCAGCATGTAGCAGGTATATTTACACCATACAGGGACAGTAAAGGGACGGAGCTGGCTTGATAGTAAACATGTGGTAACCTTACGAAGGTAACACAATAAGGGAAGAGAATGATGCTGACAGTTTTCAGAATATTTTTGCCTGAAAAATGCTACATCGTATCCACCACGTAGGGACTTGCAGTAGCCGCAAAACGACCACCAAGCAAAAGGCTTTTTACACAGGCTTTCAACATCCAACTGCGAGCAGCGTGTATGATGCCGATAGCACACATTTTAGAGGTCTTAAAGCCACTTTGTCTTCTAAAAATTTCCTCTCCATTTACCCATAAGCCTGGCTCGTCTTTACTTAGGGTTTTATGTGGCGCCTTTTAAATTTTATAGGAATATTATTTTAGGGCAGAAATATAATGCGTAGGTGATCGTAGAACGTTAACAAAGTATTTCCATATACCTACCTACATACATAAATGTGAATATATGTAGTATGTAGGTATTTAAGGAAGGTAGTATATAGGTTAATGGTTAAGACTGGATCATTTTTAACTGATTTAGAAAACAGAGGGAGGTTCTATCTTCCTCTGTATGTATGTTTTTTATGTTTGTTTGTGGATTTCTCCGTTAATTGTGTGCCAATTTTGTAAAGTATTTCGTTATTGTAATATAATAATAATGATCCCGAGGTGATCTTATAAAAATATTACCGCGGGATAAGTATTTGTCACGTAAAATTTAAAAATAGTGTAAAACTAAGGGATTTCAGTTTTTGTCACGAAAAACAACTATATTTTAGTTAATTTAGAGTGGGCAATGAGGTGAGTGGTCAATCATTTTAAAGGGGTTGTTGTACATTTGCCAAAAAGTAAATTTATCACGAAAAAAAGCATGTGTAAATTTATATGGTTCATAGATTTGCTTTCTAACTTTTAATTAGGGGAAACCAAAGTCTTACAAATTATTAGTTACCAGAAAGCTTATTGAGGGTTTTCACGGATAGGTGGAATATAGGTAAACGGTAATAGCACAATCTTATAAAATTTCTATGTATTGTATTAAGTATATCAGTCATCTAGTACCCATAATACAGGCTCCGCTTAGCTTGGGGCTAGATGATGCTGTGTGGGTTGTCCAGCATTATCTAGCCCCAAGGTAAGCAGAGCTTGTGTTATGGGTACTAGTTAACTGTAACTGGTATACTTATACAACACACTACATAGATAGATATTTTTTATTATTCATAGAAAACATCCAGAACACCGTGAACAAATATCTGCAGATCGTACAAACATTTGTCCCGAGGCGGGAATCGAACCCGCAACCTCCTCGCGTCGCAGGCGGACCTTCGTCCGCCGCGCCACAGAGGTCGTCGTATTTATGATAAACTGGTTACAGAGATAAATTCTCCATAGCCTGTAGTATGATTTTTCTGTGCCGTACTTAGCGTAGAAACGCTCAGAACCTAGCTCGTCCTACGGAAACTCTATTAAAATGTAATTAATACGTTGTCCCACAAAACGTAGTTATTGTAATATGATATCGAACCGCGAAAGCCGCGGGCAGAAGCAAGGCAGAATAAAGGAGACATAAAGGAGACATAAAAGGAGTCAAAACGTAGACGATGAAATGGTTGCTGCGGTGTATCAATCAGTTGAAATGGATTTTTGGCTGAATTCAATCATCCACGCGAGCAGTGCAATGTTTCACAGAAAACTGTCAATTGCTGCCAAACTATTAAATACCATTAAAAAAAAGTATTTATTTGTCGAACAGGCCAATCACAGATATATAATTTTAAAGTAATCGTAATATTATGAAAATTCATAGTAAGAAACCTACAAAGATGTCTCATAAAGATACTGACACACGAGTCTCCCCTAAGTAGGTAACTGCAACGTAATATAAAACTTATCCCCTTGTCTTGCTATACCCATGCCATCTAGCGGCGTATAAAAACCACTACCTTCTTACCGAGATAATGGAGCCGAGCCTTGCTAAGCCCTCTTTACGGCTCGCATCATTTTTAGATCATGCTTTTTTGGTTACAAGGAAAATGTCACCATTTGAAGGTATACTTCGAGCTTTTTGTTGGGTCCAAATCATTCTTAACATACAGCCAACTTCAATGTAACATATATTTTTTAAAGTAGTATATACTAACCTATGGACTAACTTAGGTACCTAACTGAATATCGCAACTATGTTGTACGAGCTAAATTGATTTGATAGGGGTCAGGTAGGTGCAACAATTAAAAGCCTTGTCACACTGGCAATTTGCGACAAGTGTACAGCGACCTCGTTGCGATAGCTAATCGCGGCAAGCTTGCTGCGTGCCCGCGGCGTCTTCGTGGCGTCATCGCTGCATGCCCGCAGCGTCTTCGCGGCGTGCTCGCTTTGAAATCGCCCGCAAATCGCCAGTGTGATAACGATAAGGCTCTTTTAATGACCTTTCAACATTGTATTTCTAACAAAAGAATATACAGATTTTCATAACCTTCGTAATTTCTGCAAGACATTTCTCAAACGTCAAAGTAGAAAACTCGACGATAGAAAGAAAATAACTGGAATAAAATGTTCTATAAAATTTCTAACGTGACGTAATCCGTTTCCTTGATTCTAGAAAGCGCATCGCAGGCTGTAAGTTCCCGCTTGTAAATCGCACCGCTCTGGCTTGACAGCCTCTTATAGTCCTGTTGGCTGCGGGTGGTAATCTGACATGATCTTACACCAAAATTTTGAGTTGTTACATCAAAATGTAACATATATGACCACAGTGAAAACTCAGACAAGCTCGTAGATTTTCAGTAGATGATATTTTTAGTAAATATTGCCTTAACAGTACACTATAAACATACAGTCAACAGCCAATCAATCGGATTCAAGAAATCGCATAACGTAACGTTAGAAATTTTAAGGAACATTTTTCTATCAGGTATTTTCTTTCCATCGTAAGTTTTCTACTTTGATCGTAGAGCTTCCTGTAGAGCACACCCAACACTGAAATGCGATCACCAACATGTCAGCCAAACGTGGCAATTAGGTCATACCCCTCCAAACATTGCCCCTTGGGGCAGATCTATGTCCAGCATGTATTCTTTCCTGAACCTTGTTTTGAATTGTAACCATTTTTCATTCATCAAAAGTCTGCTGACGTAAAATGCCTTACTACGGCATCCCAAAAATAATTTACACCGAAGTTTCTAACTCATAGTAACTAAATTATTACCATATAATAATCAACATGCATTTTGAATTCCATACATTTTCTTTTCAGAACTAAATCACGTGCAGTTTCATCCATCCACCGCCTGCTCTATGAGATGATATCACTTTATTAGACCCGTCGTCGACGCCTGCTGCGTACAGACTCCACGCATTGCATTCAAATGAACCTGGCATTTGCAAAGTGACGACGGAGAGGGGTGAGAATGGAGAAACAGAAAAAGGTAAATATTATTTAGTTAGATTTCTCCTTGGTTATTTTGAACCAGTATCCGCTTGCTAATAATTATAGTTTCCTTAGATGATAGGGCTATAAAGTTAAATGGATCTAGTACTATTGCCATTGACCCAGTTGATCTAATATAATAAAATATGTATGACCCACTTGATATTTGTAAGAAAATAAGCTTAAATCACATCAACTTGGTCAATCGCACATTCGATTTTCAGTTTGCTATTGGTCGATAAAATGTTAACCACTCACAAACATGAAGTGATAGACAAATTAATGATGGCACCCTTAATTTAGAGCAATGATGCTCTTACTATTAGATCTCATCAGATAATATCAGATAAATTCCAAACAATGCCTATCACCAGCCAGAACCGATGATTTTTACAATGCGAATTCGTTTTTTTTTTCGTAGCAAAGTTTCAATTACCAAGCAGCGAAATGATCTTGGTTGAACGAAATGTGACAGAGATCTTGGTTGAAATGCCACAGTCGTTTATATAATGTGTACAACGAATAGCCACTTTAGAATTTCATAAAAATATTTCCTCGTTGACAAAATTAATCTTGACTGAATTGACTCGTGAGTTTCTGACGAGGCAAATTTTTTGTATGGCGTCCTAAGCCCAATTTCTATAGGGATTGTGAAAAACATGTGATACTACGCATTGTTGCCTAAATGGAATGTTGGGTTGAATTGTGCTGCGTCAGGAATGTATTCGCGAAAATGATTTTATATTTAACTGGTCTCTTGACTGCGACAAATATGTGAAACATTTTTTGTTCGCAGACCCTTTTTTATTTGCAAAAGTTTTTTTCCACGCTTACACTGTGAATTTTGCGACGCTCAGACTTTTGTGTTTTTAACAAAACAAGACTTGCATAATTTCCCAGTGAAAAGCTCGCTATCTCTTCATGAGTGGTGGAGTCACGACAAAGCTTCCATTTTTACGAAACAATTTTCATGAAGTTGAGTAATCCAACGAACTTGGAAATGAAAACATGGAGGTTGTTGAAAAATTTCTAGAATCTAAAAGGAAAATTTTATCGACTGAGTGAACAATAGTGCGAGATAAAATAAAGTTATGTGCCGAGACAGTACGAGTAGTGCCGAACATTTTCCGATAAGAAGAGCGTCTACGCGATAGAGGAAGCTAAATCCGATGTTCACGAAGATTCGTACATTCTCATAATGTCTAAACAAGAACCATTCAATGGTTCGAAGCATGAACGCGAGTTTAGCTGTTACGGAAAGGACTTATCGAAAAACTTTTACCACTTACTAGTAAAAGGCTTCATAGACTGTCTCTTGCCGTGGCAAGAACCTAAAAATAACTAGTTTTACAGTATACAGGGTTATCGTTATTTCAATGACAGCGTGTACTGCAGGTGCTGCCCATCATCACGAACACGTTGTGAATATTAAATAATGTCTGGAACCCAATTAATTGCAAGAAACCGATCTCTCCTCACCTCACCTCAACCTCAACAGCCTGTATTGGACCACTGCTGGATCCAGGCCTCCCCCTGATAAGCGCCTTGTTGGCTTTTATCTCATGGGGGTAATGCCCATAATCCCCACGCTGGGCATGCGATCTCTCACCCCCATTTAAATCCACATCATCCACATCGTTGGTCTCTTTTACATCTACGAAAGATGTTTTAAATGGCTGGTATGGCAGGTCAGCCGAGCACGCACACACCCGCTGGTAATGCAGGGCAGAGTCGTTTTGAAGTTTAGTTTCAAATAAATCTTCTCTAATGAACGATTATTGAGTGAATGTTAGTAGGTGTTGTGTACGAGAGACGAGTGAAAGGCTCAGTAGCTTGAGGCTTTCTTGCTTTATTCAAATCAAAGGCGCGTGGAGGCAGCCAGAGAACATAGGTACCCCTTGACCCCCAAACTTACTAAAATCATTACTTCTCTATCAATTTTAAGAATTGAGACCAGGCTTCTTCACGAACGTGTTCGTGATGATAGGCAGAACCAAGGTCACGTGACACATTGTCAGTGAATTAGCAATAACTTTGTCACGGGGAAAATGTAACAATTGTTACACCGGGCACTTATGAAATAAATAAATAAATAATGCTGGACAATCCACACAGAATCATCTAGCCCCAAGCTAAGCAGAGCTTGTGTTATGGGTACTAGATGACTAATATATACATAATATAATACATTACATAGAAAGATATTTTTTATTATACATAGAAACGACCAGAACACCCGAAACAAATATTTGTAGATCTTACAAACATTTGTCCCAAGGCGGGAATCGAACTCGCAACCTCCCGCGCCGCAGGCAGACCTTCGTCCGCCGCGCCACTGAGGTCGTCATATATAAACTAGTTATTATTAGTTCCTTCCATTTTTATATTAGTCTAAGGAACCTACAATATTTAAACTATTTCAGTTAAGCAGGTAAGGCCAAAATAGAAAACTTCTTTGATATATCATTATTCCAATTGAAATTTGAAGAAGAGAGGAGAAGTTCACCAATCATATACCAACAGGCTAATAAAAAAAAATACACAAACTCACAGAAGACACATACGTGTAGATGACCAATATGACCATTGCTTTACAATAAAATGTACTTACAAATTTGTGAACCACGGTTCATGGCCATTTAATTCACACGTAAAATAAACGGATCCAAACTATCGTTATATCGGGTTGGTTCTGTTATACGATATTGTTTCGATTGCCGTAGGCCCAAAGGCCTACGGCTGTTAGAAAAGCAATTCCAATTTGGAGGGTTGGCTAACGATTATTACCTACCGCATGGCTGGCTGGGGCCTGAATAGAGATTCAAAAGCCGCTTCGTGGTCAGTAATAGAGTTAGTGTTGGCTTCATCATAGTGGGTGCTAGGGTACTACACACTTGAACTTATTTGGTTTACTTATTCACTGCCCAGTCTCTGCGGTGCGACCCAAGCTTGCGCCCAAATGCTTGGGACAAGTTTTCCTCCAACTCGAAAAATAACAACTAACAGGCTAAAGGTTTCTTCGTCGTTTCTTTACTTTAGTCTACATACCGAAGTGACAGAAATCAAATATATCACTTTATTTCCGTGTCAGTGTTTAGTTTTATAATTTGACCTTTTCTAAGTGTACAAACATTGTATTTATGGAAATAAGAGTTTTTGATTTGATTTGATTCCCCCCCTTCCTCGCCCCTTCTAGGGCAAGCGCACCCGCAGGTTTAGGAACATGCATTTGCGCCCTAAAAGTGTTAATAAGCTCTGTAAAATTTTACTAAATAGGGCTCTGTAATATTTTATTAAAAGGATTCGAATGTTTCTCACCTGTTCTTGACCAATTCGTCAGTATCATCAAAATAGCAGCCAAAGATCTCTGCTGGGTAGGCTTTACGTATAAGCCTCCTTTCGCTTTTACCAGCCCCTTTCGTCATGTACTTCTCGCATTCGAGTACCTACGCCCTACGACTTTTGACGTGACGATGTCGTTAACACAATAATAACGACGTCTGAAGTACATTAACTGAGATGAAGAAAGAAGTCTTTCTGTGTAGTCATTTATTTATAAGAAAAGTACGATTATCTAAAACACTTAGAATTAATCTATAAAGGTCAATAAAGGTGTTCTTCCAACACAAATAAGGTTTGTAGTTAACTCACTTACATCCGTAATGAATTCGTCAAAAGACGATAGATTTTACAGTAAAAAAAACACATTTAGAATTAGTTCTCTGTTTCCTCCATAAGGTGTGTGGTTTTATCAATGGTTTTATCTGTCCGGCCCAATTTGCTAAGCGTCGGCGCACCGCATTTCGGTTTCCGTGAATTTGTGATAATCAAACTGAACTAAAACACCGCAAAACAAATAATCAGGCCGCTACGTATACTAATGCGTATATTCAGGTTAATTATGAATAGGCCCTGTCGAAACTGAGCTTACCTGCGTTACACCTGACACTTGAATGATAGACCTCATTCAAGTTCCTCGGATTATATGTGCTTTAGCGGGAATTCATTTTTAATTCGCACCCTTTGGAGTGTGCAAACCTTTTTGGTTTTTACATTGTAACGGGTTTGTTTGGTTTGTTTTATAGCAGCTTTTATAGTAGGTATTTCTTTTATTATACTTTATAGGTTTGTTGAAGGTTTAAATTCGTTCGTTTGTATGTAGTGTAAGTGCTAGTCCAGTTCTAAAAAATGTTTGTTAAATATTGATTATAACATTCCTGATTGAAACTTAAAAAGGAAATGTAATTAGAAGCCGACATTTTCCTTCTACTTATTCTACTTAAAATAATAAAATAACATGAATTCTGAATTAGGCTCTTGTTGACAAAAGATTTCCCTTCGTTGACCAGTCCTTTCTTTGTGAGATTGTTGGTTGGGTAATCTATTGTAAAATAAAAAGTCAAGCGCGACTCAGACTCGCGCACTAAGGGTTCCGTTTATTTTTTGACGTGACAACGTCTTATAAGGCGTTACCTCATGCGGCGTTACCTCGCTCTGAGGCGTTCCATGTAAGGCTTGAAGTGCAAGCGAGAGCGCTCGACATCCGTCTCTCTCCTACTTGAGTGAGCGATGCGTCTGCGTGGACAGCTGCTATACTATAGTACATTTACATGTATTGATCGAGTATCAAATGCTACCATTCCATCAGTATTTTCTTAAGACGTTGTCACGTTCAACTATCGTCAGTAAACCGACTTTACAGACAACCAATTTTTTATATTGTATCAACGGGCAGTAGGTACCCTATATATTTTGGTCCAGAGAGAGAATCCTAATTTTTTTTTGTTATAAACAGCTTTACGGTTTTCAGATTTTTCCCCTTATTTTGGCTATAAGACCTTGCTCCTTGCCAAATTTTATGATTCTAGGTCATCGGGATATATCTTTACCTAGAAACCTAGAATCATAAAATTTAGCAAGACGCTAGGGTACTCCCAAAACGTTTTGGTCAATAGCGAGAATCAAAACTAATTTTTTAAAAGAATAAACTACAATTTTATAGTTTTCGGGTATTTTCTTTAACTTGTGCTGTAAGACTATTGCCAAACTTTATGATTCTAGGTCAACGGGAAGTTTTGTCCTTATAAGTTTTGTGTGCATGTGGTTCCCTTGAAAACTTCAAAATATTCTTACATAAACGGCTGTAACTTTTGATTGCGTTGAGCTAGAAGTTTTATTTATATTGAGGCTTCAAGAAGTTATGGATTTGAGTATTTGATGTTAATTTCATCTCGATACCTCCACGCGTTCCTGAGAAAAGAGGGTTGACAGATGGACAGACAGACAGACAGACGGACAAAAAAGTGATCCTATAAGGATTCCTTCTTTCCTTTTGAGGTACGGAACCCTAAAAAAAACACCACCAGACCACATCAGGCTAAACCCTACCAAAGTCCGAGCACCCCGTTATCCGGTACATTCTCAAAGAAACAAAACACCTCCAGTACCGGATGCGCCTCGATAAGGAAACCGGAAGCCAATCCCGGGCTAACGAACAACTAGTTACAGGCAACCAAGACTGCGTGACCCCGACAACGTATGGAATCTAGCCCTTTGACTAGCAATCTTTCAAGAGACAAGGAGCGAGACAGATCTTGTTGTGATGGTTGCCTATACTTGCTAATATAGTGAAGGCAAACTGACGTGAAAACAAACTTCCTTTGAAACTCTACTACTCAAGAGTACCCTGTCTTTGCTATAATGGAAAAGTTTTTGCCTGAAATGCCTTTGGGATACAGCCTGCAAAGATAGTGAATTTGTTTACCTTACTTTTCATGTAGGTAATTTACATACTCTTCAGTCTTCGTAACAAAAGGAAGATGACATGGAGGTGCAAAATGTTTTATTTCATTTTACACAGTTACACACACAACTAGAATCAAATATGAAACAGAGTAAGTAGAGAAACATTATCGGTCTAACAATTTCTATAAGTATAACTTCCATTTCACAACAAAGTAATTAAAATAAAATTCGATGACCACAAAAATACAGGCAGTCGCTTGGTTGGCTAATTTCCAAAGTTTTTCAATAACCTTCTATCGGGTCACCTCAACAAACTCAGTGAGAAACTCTTCTGATAAAAACTTTACGTGTCCACGTTTGAAGTAATATCGCTTTAAAAGTTTTTAATCTATCATGGTTATAAACGCTAAAGTCATTTACAACTGGATATTTACCATCATTTGAGTTTTGAGCTTTCCAATATTTCCGCACAGATTCATGCGTTATGATCACGGAATAACGTGAAAACGACTAAGTCATTTACAACGGGATATTTACCATGATTTGAATTTTGAGCATTCCGATATTTCGTCACAGTTTGTGAAACTGTACCGAACTCAAAACATGGTAAATATCCCGTTGTAAATGACTTGGATATCGCTTTATAGGTTAAATTCAGGGATAACTTTGAAGGAACTGCACGAAATGGAAACCACAGTGACTGAGCATTAATGACAAATCATTTTGTTTAATATATGGGTAAATCCGTGTCTCAGGAATCGAAATTTTTTAGAGATTATTTATCAGTTCAGTCACATGGCGGATAAATTTGGCCAAGTCATGACTGGACTTGACTTTTTTTCTATTCTAGCTAAATAAAACAAAATTTTCAGCTATATTATACAGTTCTTGAGATACATACAGATGTACTTACATGTTATTTATAAAAAGTAAAATTAACGACCTAGAATATCGTATTATAAATCAAAAAATATAAGTATGGATCAGTTTTTTTAATCGATTTCTTCAATTTCTTTTTCATTGTCTTCCGAGATGTCTTCGTGATTTTTTCGGCAATGTTTACGATCGTCGGTGTCTGTAAATATTGTTGGTTATTTTGATCCGTGTCCCACTTGCCGATTTCATCCGAGTATTCAAAACTCTCATCGCAATTTGCAAAGCTCACCAGCAGGATACACCCTTGCAAAACTTTGATGAAATGCATCTAATAAAAACACTGCTGTTCCAAATTACTTAACCTACTTGGTTTTTTGTTGGTCCGTAATGAGGATTACACGTGTTATCTCTCAGCACAAGTACCTAAGTATTTATGGATATGTAAAGTACGTAATAATTTTATTGAACTTTTACACCAGTATTATATATCAACCAACAGTATCGACAGAAACGTAAATGTGTCTGGGGACTTCATAAATAATCTTGTTATATATATACACCATACTTCGAGAGCGTTTGTTTATTTTTTTTATATTTACAAACTTCAGCAGTGTTTTATCAACTAATCTATTGTTTAAATTGTAAGGCTATTGTTTGTCTACTTTTTCGTGGAAATGGCTGGCTGGCATCTGTTTTTTCTGACAGGTGCACTGCAACCAAACCAAACCAAATTCTTTATTAGGTGCAACCTAGGTAAATCAATTGTTTAATTTGTAAGGTTATTGTTTGTCTAGTTTTTGTGGAACTCGCTGGCTGGCATTTGTTTTTCCTGGCAGGTGCAATGCAAACAAATAATTATTCATAGGGTGCAACCTAGGCATATCTATTGTTTAAATTGTAAGGCTATTGTTTGTCTAGTTTTTTGTGGAACTCGCTGGCTGGTATCTGTTTTTTTTCTG
Organism: Eupithecia subfuscata; assembly: GCA_963564075.1. Classification (NCBI taxonomy): domain Eukaryota; kingdom Metazoa; phylum Arthropoda; class Insecta; order Lepidoptera; family Geometridae; genus Eupithecia; species Eupithecia subfuscata. The sequence goes on from OY751105.1 coordinate 6,429,617, forward strand.
ACAGGTGTAATGCAATCTATAATTCTTCATTGGCCAACCTAGGCATCTTCAAGGCAAGAGTTAGAAAAAGACTTCAAGACCTTTATGTTCGAGATTCGGTTGGGCACCTAACAGGTGAGATTGCGGTCAAACTAAGATTATAGGTACTTTTTAATTTAAAAAGCCGATTATTTGCGAGTCGGACTCGGGCGCCGAATGTTTTTTTGTTTTACTGATGCATTTTTTTAATACTAAACATGCACAATTTTCGGATTTTCATTGACAGCTGCAGCTGCAAGGAGTAGATAGATATATTATAACTTTATTGAAGCATCAAACCATATTATTAAAACAATGACTTACTAGGCCTGCATAGTTATATATCTAGTGTGGCACAATAGGGGGCCTTTCCGCTTACAGAAGCCTGAAAACAGGATAAAAAGGATAATTAAAAAAAAAAATAAAGAAACATTAGGATGACTCATCATGAGTACGTTTGACAGACCATACCATAATAGCAAACCCGAGTAATTGAGTGTTGAGTATCAATATTAACTTAATACCTAGAAAGCGTACTGGACCTAGACCTTTTCTACTAACTTGAAAACATCCTTACCATTGAATGTTTGTATTCCTAAAATTATTATTTCTAAGTACTTAACCTTTTTTTACCCTAATAGTAGCTTATTTGAAAGTATGGAAACAGCTTATTAAACTACCGTGAAACTTTGAGGTAACTACCTCGTGATTCATATTGCAGACGGTATCGTGAGATCTAAGAAGTTTAATTGTTAGTTTTTATTTCCATTTGCTTCACAAACTTTAATGATAGTTTGAATGAGTCTTTCCTGCTGGTAGAGTCACGGGGAACTTAAATGTTTATGCTATAGTTTAGTACTTACGTTTACAGTAAAGGTTCACAGTTCTAGAGTCTTGTTTACAGTTAAGTTGTCTTGTTTGATGTAACGATGCATTCTTGAGAGAGTAGGTAATAGATTTACTATGTAAATGTTCGCATTTCTTTGCTTCTTGGTTAGCGCACCGCGTCCGTTGTTTCGTTTTAGTTCACAATAAGTTATATCATACTATCCTACTTCCTACTAATATTATTATGCTGAAAGTTAGTGAAATGTGATTTTTTGTTACCTAGGATCTCCAAAACTATTGAACAGATCAATATCAAATTTAGCCTATATTTAGACAATAGTCTACTTAATATAGCGAAAATATACGTGTGAAGCCGCGGGCAGAAGCTAGTATTAAATGATTTCATCCAAACTGACGTTATGAAAACGAAAATAATGTTTTCTGTCTGTCTGTTACGTTTACACGCATAAGAGATGCACGGATATTTATGAAATTTGGCACAGAGGTAGTCAGTATCTCGAGGACGGACTAAGGCTATTTTTAATTTGGAAAAACGAGTGCGAAGTCGCGGGCAGAAACTAGTATTTCATAACTTTGAAAACAGTTTGCATTGCACACGCATGTAAGAAGTAATTCCATTTCGGTCTTGTCGGTTTTGCCAAATTGCTGTATAACAAAAAACATTTGAGCGACGAAATAATATACCGATCCGATTATTAAATTTTGTATACAAATACCCAGAACCATTCAAAAACTTTTTGTGATACCATGAATAACAAATCCGTTGCCGTCCAACTGGTGTCGGATAATGAATTTCCTGGAACCCAACAACAATGTGAAATTGATTAAATAAATCATAAGCTGAAATCCAAATAAATGACGGTAACGGATTCAGCCCACATTGTTGTTATGCTGATCGAATTTTTTTGCATTTTATTTACCGATATGCTGGAATTCTCAATATTATTTTCTTTTGTGTACCAACCTAAAAAACAAGCATTGTAAAATAAAAGTTTTCCTGTAGAGACAGGCATGCTCAATATCTCTGCTTTACGCAGGACCTCCCCTTGTTAAGCACGTTATTGGCTTTTATCATAAATGGGGAGTAATGCAGGAATATTTAACCAAACTAACTTTATTACTCAGTTTATTGTACTTACTGGTAGGAAAATAGATCTTAGTATAAAGATCTTGGTATAAAGTCATAGTATAAAGAAAGTCTTAGTATAGAAGTAAAAGTCTTAGTATAAAGATCTTAGTATAAAGATCTTGGGCAATAAATGGAACTTGTGCATCAACAATTCTGTAACACTCTTAGTGCTGACACTGCTGACTCAGCCCTAAGACACGCCGGACTGGACTGGATAAGCTGTACTTCGGCCTTTGTGGCCTAAGCAGTGATAATGTGTGAACTAGAATAGAAATAGCCTTGCTTGCCTTTGGGATAAGGGCTACGTTATACCAGCAGATGTAAACGATCTGTGTCGTTTATGCGAAATAAAGTTCTAGAACTTTAATTTAAATCATGATTAATATGATTTAGATAGACCTAGAATCATTGTTTATTAGATCACGGAAGTGAATAGTTTTTCTTTCTCTCTATGCCATTATCTTTGCTTTTTTTATTTTGTGTATTTATTTATTTATTTATTTATTTATTTATTGGTTAAACAAAATCCACAGCCCTTAATTAATCCAAATATTATACATAATCAAGACTTACGGCCAATAACGGATTTACTTTTTATACACTATTATTTATAAAACAGACAGTCAGATGACATAGGTAGGTACCCACATTAGTTATAAATAAACTTACACTCTAACTCTTATAATAACACTTCTCAGAATAAAAAAATAAAAACTGATTTCTTATACTTACAAAACAGAGTTAGGTACATAAATTGAATCAAGTATTAAATTAATACAAAAACATGAAATTATGTGGTTAACTTAGGTACACTAGCATCCTCCTCCATCACTCTAATTATTGCATTTCTAAATATTCTCTTATCATTGAGAAAAATATCTGCTTTATTGAACTCTTTGTTATAATTTTTCTGTAACCTATTGACTATAGAAAACTGCGCATAGTTCGTAGATGATTGCGAGACAGCAAATAATTTAGCACCAGTGTGCCTGGTGCGAAACATTGGGGTAGAAAAACGCAATACTCTACTGGTAAGTTCTGGACAATCGATATTCCCTTTGCACAGACCATGGAGAAATGTCATATCTAACAGGGATCGTCGATTTTGAAGGCTCATTAAATTGTGAAAGGTACAGGACTCATTATAGTTTTCTGAGTAAAAGTGTTTTTTATAATTAATGTATTTAATAAATTTATTTTGTATTTTTTCTAAATCGTGTATGTATGTTATATAATGTGGATTCCAAACAGTACTACTATATTCTAAAATACTTCTTACATATGAAAAATAAAGTTGTTTAAGACACTTTATATCAGAAAAGGGTTTGGTAACGCGTCTGATAAAACCAAGGCTTTTATAGGATTTATTTATAATGCTCTCGATATGTTCTGAGAATGATAACTTGACATCAAGTAAGATACCTAAATCGCGTACCAGATCCACTTTATTAATGTTCATTCCACTCAATTGATACTGGAACTTAATGGGTTTTCGTTTCCGTGTGAATGATAATGTGTTACACTTGCTCGTGTTAACACCTATACGATTACGTTTATAATATTCTCCAAGTTCATCAAGGTCGGCCTGAAGTTTAATACAGTCAGAGATATTATTAATTTTCATAAAAACTTTTGTGTCGTCTGCGTACATTAGAAATCTAGAGTATTGGAAACATTTACCAACATCATATAGGTAGCAAGCATACAATCAAAGTATCAACAAAATTTGATTGTCTGAACTCTATGGAACATCTTTTGTAGGACACAAAATGTATTTTACATGAGAGAAGCCACTGAAATACAGTATTATACTAGTTCGGGAGTCTATGGATTCATTTAGATTATAGTTTGTTTACTTGTGTCAAATAAATGAATTTTACTTAACGTTACTTTACTTCAACAAGCGAGCTACATCGTAGCATAGATCAAGAAAGAGCTAGGGCATAGCAAGGACTTGGACCGAGCATAGGCAACAAGCGAGCTACGGTTTAGCGTTGACTACGAGGGAGTAATATAAACAAAACCTACCTATTGAAAACTGTACCGACCGATGATTTGGATTCATTTGTTCTCATCCAGGCCGATTTCGGGACCTCACTTTTTAACCCCCGCGGCCTTATCGCAAGCGGAGAGCAATCTTTATTAAACAAACTAACATATTACTACTTTCAACGTCTTGTATAAAGGGACGCTTGCTTATTTTAATATAAAAATGAATCGTTTACAATGTTACCTACTATTAAAAATCGGTTCTTGTAACCGCACTTCAGTATTCATCTCAATAGCAAATGTCCAATTATTAATCCAATTTATAATAGAATCCGGCATTGTTGATATAAGCTTGTAGTGTTCCATTACAGGGCATAGACCTGTATTTTTTTCCTTTCATTCTGCTTTATAATATTGCTAGCGGGACAAAATACTCTTTACTAGCTGCATTCTTACTACCCGTTGTCCTAATACCCGTTTTTCAGTAGGGATGAAGCATTTTTCCGCGGTAAAAAGTAGCCTATTTTCATCAGGAATAATGTGGACTAATGGTAAAAGAATTTTTCAAATCGGTCCAGTAGTTTCGGAGCCTATTCAATACAAACAAACAAACAGACAATCAAATCTTTACTCTTTATAATGTTAGTATAGATTACATTAAATGTAATCTTGTTCAGTTACTATAATTCCTAAACGGTGAATATAAAATAAGTAAAATTTACTTAGTTTATTTTTGTAGACACAAGTAAAATTTACTTATGTCTACAAAAATAAACTGCCTTTAGTCGATAGCTTTATTCACCGTTTAGGAATTATAGTAACTGAACAAGATTAATTTAAGGGCCTGATATAATGGTTCCAGATGAACGCGCAGCAGATGCCGCGATTCACCGATACGCTTCCAACCAATCGCCTCGTTGGAAACATGCTCGCAAATTGTCAGTGTAATAAAGTCTTTCCACATGAAAAAGGACCAGAATGTCTTGCGATTAAATCTGCCTGTGTCCGCGCTTCTGTCCCATCGACTCATTAAATCGAGTGGAAACAGGTACTGAGCGCTCTGGGCCTGGTCCAATTTTGTATAAATCGCTGGACATACGAGTTCGTTGGAAGGATGTTTACGGTCCAAATTTCCGGTCTACTCATGTAACGTACATTGTTTTATTTGTAACCGCTTGTTATATTTGGACATAATTCCCTAAATTTATGTCTTTTGTGCATTTCGGAAAGGATGAAATGGCATCGTCAAATGTAGAATTTTTTGTATCTTTTCGCTCAAAATGTACACATTTGCAATTCTACATAACTTTAGCATACCTAATCATGCATTTTGAGGTCTCGCGTCCTTTTCTGTGTATCCGATCCAAAGCAAAATATTGAGCAAAATATTCAAAATGTTGTTTTGTAAAAGACCAATCCCACAAGAAAACCCTTTGACAGTTTATTGGTACACGTGAAATAAATATCCGTAGAAAGAGCGTTCAGCAAAGTAAAAGCTTGCAGAGTCGTATTGACATACCACTCAAAGCGAGCGTTTATTCGGCGGTAAGACGGCACGTGTACATTTGTAGGTACAAAATATACCACGGAGCTAAAATAAAGAAGACTACAGAGTGCAAATCTGAACACAGGTTCCATTTACGGAAATAAACTTGAATCTTTCGTGCAATAAAGTGAAAAGAAGCACAAAGAAATGGTTTATGTGTATGTATGTACAGCGCGAAGAGTCGTTAATTTTTTACTTCTGTGTGAGTGTTACCTGCTCTCAGTGCGCCCTCGGGTACATTTAAGAGTAACGTACAGCATTTAGAAAAAACTGGCAGAAATAACAACGGCTTTCATTACTGTAAGTTCACCCCAAGGTAGAATTTTGGGAAATTTATTAGTGAACTCTGTGATGAATGGACTCTACCTGCCTTGAAGGGTTATTAAGGGTTAAATAGATGCATAAAGCCAGTGATAAAGTAGCAAAGAATAATTTATAACTATCAATGTCCATTATGATCTGCGCAAGACTGCGGGCAGATGAAGACAGGCCGCTGTCGTGGCAACAAGTGTAGTACTGGCAATAGGACATCATAATATATTTGTTGATGATGATTTAATATCCATTGGAGTCATTTAAGGCATCTAGTGTTGATATGGATCAGTTGAGCTACCTGTAAATTGTTTGCATCAGTCTGCAGTTAGCTCAATTGTTTCGATTGTAAATAATATTTCTGATTTATTTTTATTGAATGAATGTAATTTTCTTTGTCAATAAAGATGCAATGCTTTAATGATCCTTTAAAGCATCTTGAACATACCAAAGGGTGTGAATTCTATTTAAAAGTGTAAGAAGTAGGCAGTATAAAAGGCAAATAATTTCATCAGTCCCACCGATGCAAAAAAGGGGAGATATCGAACTTTTTATTCCCAACTATCGCCCCGTTGTTTTATAACGTATTATAACTCGATATAAATTGAATACCATATACCCTGTAACAAAGGACAAGTATTACACACACACATTTGCATTGAAATTTCATTCCTAAGCAATGATTATAATTTTGCAATTCATAAAAGATGGACGAATAATCTATTCCCCAACAATTCAGACATTTCCCAACGCGTTCTGACGCGAAATATATTAAAAAGTAATGTATTTTAATTTCCCCATAGAAGGGAAAAAGAAGACAAATATTTCCCTTCTTTCGTAATTTCTTATAACGTACCGCACGGATGATATAGTGCTAATAATTTCGGAAGGAAACAATTATGAGCGGCTCGTGTTCTGCTTAATAACTGATACTTTTACACATAACGATAGAGGTATGAAGGAGTCTGTAAGAGAAAAGGTAAATCCTGGGAGCTAGTAGAATTCGTTTTGAAATTAATGCACAGCAAGGGCTGTGGACATGTGTTGGCTGATAAAATGATGACGTTGAAGGGCCCAAAACTGCACTTATTAATTCGGCCGAGATACGTAAGAATGTGGTGGCCAGAAGACTGTGAATGAGGCTCTCACATGACCGAGTCAGCTGTCAAAGAGGAGGCAGATACCCAGTAGTGGGTGATGATGATTATGATGTAGAAATCTAGATGATGTAATCACAAAGGAAATGGGAGAGCCAAATTGACTCTATGAGCAATCAAACAGACTGGAATATATTTCTCTTAGTTTTTCCCAAAATCAGACCAACAGTAGACTATCAATAGTCACAAGTTGGTATGCTTATTTAAAATGTCCCATGCAATTATAGCTTACCAGTTTATCAGCCTTGGTGTGCAAAATTTTAAATAATTACAAATAGAGACATACAGATCGGAAAATTAATTAAAATAATGTCAAACTATGACTGTAACAATAACATTGGTCCATAGAACAAAAACGATTAGCAAATTTTAATTGCAACAAAAGTCAAATAATAAAATTAGATGTCAACTTACAATATTTTAAAGTACGTAAAATAACATATACTTAAATGATATCTTAAATATTTTTCCTAGAACATTTACACGATAATATAGTTTTTATTACAAGTCAGCCAATGTCTTTCATTGATATGAAACAGTATTTATATAATGCTTACAAAATTTTATTAAATTTACTGGAATCCGGCAGGTAAATTGAATCCTGAATTTTACACGGTATCTATAAAAAATCCTACTTCGATACAGTAGTGCGAATGAACTTTTTAGGGGAGATACTCGTGTAGTTATAGCTGTCAGTGAGCAAATTTGAATCATAAATTATGAGTCCATAAGTTACGAGACAAAAAATGTTTTTTTTAATTGCCGACGTTTATCGTCTGAACAGATTTTTCATGAAATATGGCTAAGAACACTCGGGATAAAATTATTTATGACACAAAAATTTTTTTTAACGAAAATCGGTTCATCCGTTTGGGAGCTACGATACCTTGGTGTGAACCACTGCTACACCCCACAGACAGATGCACAGCTATACAGACAAACACGTCAAACTTATAACACCGCGTCAGAGGTTAAAAACCGTAAAACGCTCACGGTCGTTGATTTTATTTTAGCATTGTAATCGCTAAACTATTCTGCTAAAATACTTGTAAAACGCAAAAAATACAAAACATTTGATTCGGATTTTGCGCTGCTCGCGTCACGGCAAACGATTTTGAAAAAATCCTTTGTTCGTGAATATAACAATATATGATAGTGTGAGTCGGGGTAGCGCCTTAAGGGGTTTCCATTTTGATAGCTCTTAATTGATATGATTCTTTGACTACTATGATACCCTGTAGACGCAATTAGGCGTGATTCCACCACGCAACAGGAATTTCTTTGAATGTAAAAATCCTAATGGAATTTAAAAACACGTGTGGTGTCATGCTATTTGGGCATTAGGAGAATTTATGAAAGGATTTAACGGTAGGTGACCAATTATACACATTGTTATTGATGTGGATTCATCACGCTACGCCGAAAAATATTTCAGTAAAATGCGAATTTATAGCCATTTTGGGTGAGTGGAAGTTATCGGCCATTTTTAATCTCAACCACCAATTAGAACTTGCTCTATAAATGGTTGTGTGTTTCTACAAACCAGAAGCATCAAACGATGTTAGATTATACATTAAATATAAATAACCTGCGTACTTAAAGAATGGGTTTGATTTATTTTGTGTTGAATTTTTTTCTATGTCTTTGTGGAATTTACTGTGGATGTTGTGTCTGGGTTTTTTTAACTGTAATAAACTCATTTATTCTTAAATCTCGTCTATAAAATATATTTTTTACTATAGAAAATAAAATTTTATAAAACTATTCTACAGTAAAAAATATATCAAAACGGTGAATCACCAGCCGCGAAGCTAGGCTCAAGCGGTCGGTGACTACCGGCCGCGAAGCTAGGCTCAAGCGGTCGGTGACTAGGGCTGCAGAGAGAAGAACTTCCTGACGATGCGCGCCGAGTCCAGGAGGACCTACCGCCTTTTAAATCTGGCTCTTAATCCAACTTCCTAGCGAGAGTCTCATATTTATTAAAATTATTATTATTGATAATGACATCATCTGTCATACTGTCTCGCTCAGATCGGATTCGAACTGTGCAGGACAGCATGAGAAGTGACTTCATCCTCAATCCCGTTCTATAACGTTCTAATAATAATAATAATAAAATCATTTATGTCAGGTCATAAAAAAGGAACCCGTAGGTTCTTTATAAATAAATTAAAATACAATTAAAATTAAAATACATACCTACTTACGGTTCCCGCTCTGGTGCACAGAGAGCCAGAACCTGTACATAGGGCTACAGATGTTGTTAGCCATAAACCTGAGGATGCTATTGTTAGACCGTCTAAGATTGGCCCAGAATGACGCAATACGAGATCTGATTATAGCGAAAAAGTTCGGAACCCGTGCATCAGCGAACATGCCGGAAGCGCTGCAAAAACGTGGCTTCTTCATAAGGATGCGAAAAGCGTCATTGTATTGCACCCTTATGGTGCTATACGATTTTCTTTTGTAATTGAACCAGTTCTGTAAGTACTCAGGTTATTTATTTATTTTAATTCTTTATTGTACACAATTTTAAAAAGTACACCAATGGTAGGCATAATGCCGATGGCATTTTCTGCCTGCCAACCACACAAGGTCAACAACGACAAAAAGGCAGACTTAATTATGATAAAAATTATGTCTAGACAAAGGAAAAAAATAATCTATTAAAATATCTACTATGTAATACAAAAGATTAAAGTAAGTACCTAGTTTTAGATAGGTACCCACCTAAATCAACATTTGTAGTTAATGTAGAGATAAACCATTCTAAAAGTGCACGCCCCTTTTACTATAAAAACTATCGTAGTTTGATGAATTCATTACGGTTGTAAGGGATGAAACGTTGGTGTTCTTCAAATACAAATAAGGTTCGTAATTAACCCGCTTACATCCGTAATGAATGCACGCCCCCTACACAAAACGTCATTGGTACACTCGGCGTGCAGTTTTAGAATGGTTTATTTCTACAAACTTTTATGTACGGTTTGAATTACTTACCTACACTATCGCTTTTACTCACAGGTAGCATATTATTTTTTAGTCTATAAGTACACCTTCGTTTCACCACAATCTCACCTGTAACCTAAAACCTGGTAAGTGACGATGTGGCTGAAGATGTATCATGAAGGTATAAAAGACTTCGCTCTCGTCTTGAAGAGACTCGAAAATGTAACCGAAAAGAAATCATTATGTTTTTCAAAATTGTTTCCACAATGTTTGGTAAATCCCTTTTCGGGGACTCAATCTGGGTTTCTACTCTTATTAGCCATGCAAAGCATAAGGTGATCGCTAAAATCCTCTTACGTGTAACGAAGCTCTTGTTTTGTTAATCCAGAGTACAAACATTGCAAAACATTTGACGGTGCACGTTAACAATAGACGGTTGAACCATTTCTGCTGCGAAACGTGAGCTTTTGAAGCTTTTCACTATTTACAGACAGAATATGTGCTCAATATACAGAAGGATTTTTTGGAACGGGCAGGGATGATTTCTTACAAAATTTATGGGAATAGTTGTTTGCGATTTCTGACTTTTTTAGTACTCCAAGCTGAGTTAGTTTGATAGAAGTTTTTGATCAGTATAAGAAACAGGATCGTTTGGCATCAAAAAAAGTTTTCCTGTGAGTCTTACAGGAAAACTTTTTTTGATGCCAAACGATCCTGTTTCTTATACTGATCAAAAACTTCTATCAAATGTGAGATGTAAATTTTTTTGCTGACATATTTTTTTTGGGAAAACTGTTAATGAATATTTTGAATATAGTCGTGACCATCCATTTTTTTAGACGACCTCTGTGGCGAGGCGGGCAAAGGTCCACCTGCGACGCAGGAGGTTGTGGGTTCGATTGTCGCCGCGGGACAAATGTGTGTACGATCTGCAGATATTTGTTCAGGGTATTCTGGAATTTTTCTATGTACGAGTTTAATAAAAAATAACCATCTATGTAGTGAATTGCATTAAGTAACTCAGTTATCTATTACCCATAACACAAGCTCTGCTTAGCTTGGGGCTAAATAATGCTGTGTGAATCGCTCCAACATTATTCATTTATTTATTATTCATTTTCCTGTAGCTGCACCGGTTCTGTTACCTCTCCTACCGCCCCGTTCAGAAAATCCACTCTGTATTGAGTCTTCAACTCTTTAGTTCCTTTATTACTACTAACAAATGATTGTTTCATGTATTAATTATTTCACTATTTGGGTTATTTTCTAGGATACATAATTAGCATATTGAATTTTGATTGCGATTTTCGGAAGTCCGGGTTTTGGCAGTAAGTTGGGCATCAATCAATTAGTCTCACCAAGTGTAATATCCCTCGTCTCTTTATATGCCAAGTTAGGTAACGTATATTACCTGATCTTTATCAAGTTTCTATAGCAGACCTAATCTTGGTTTTACTAAAACAACTAGCTGCCCGGCGAACTTTGTACTGCTCTCAACTATTAAACCTTCCTTGGACTTACTTTGAACTACATTTATTTCAAAACCAAAATTAGCCAAACTGGTTCAGCCGTTCTCGAGTTTTTGTGAGACTAACAAACGTCAATTAATTTTTATGTAAATAGCAGAAGATAAGACTTTATCTCAGGCAACATTATACAATTCATTGATCTTATTTTAATGAAAGCACAATACACGCTCTATACTTACATTTCGCATTTTGACCACCTTTCATTTTAAAATCTATTGAATTTTTATTCGTGGACTCTAGAGCCATTTTAATATTCCCATACCTTAATGTGGTTAAAGACGCTAAAAAATGGGCTTTATACTATTTTATAGGTTCTACAAGTTATTTAGATAGCAGATAAGAAGTTTTACACACATTTTAAGCCATTTGCTATAAATCTTTGCCAAAAGGAACTTTGAATGAATTGTAGTTTTGGAATCTATCGGCAGACCTATAACATAAAGGAAAACCTAGGTACAGGGAAATAAACTAAGCGTTGATAGTTTTGTTGATTTACGTGTTCAATGACAGGTTCCCTGGTTCCCAGTTCCCGGTTGCGCTGGTTTATTCCTCGTTGTTCCGACGTGTAATGCGATAAGCCGGCTCCGGTGGATTTCTCTCACGTCCACGGGCACATTTTCACATGTGTTCCGATAAAACGGTAACACAAACGAGACAACATTTCTGCTGCTTTGATTTCAACTCGTAAATAAGGTTTGCTGAATTTAGGATTCTCTTGCGAGTTGAAAACAGAAGTGTTGTTTTCACGAAATATTTATAGTTTAAAGCTGTAGAGTGTTTACCTATTCAGCTGTTACTTTTTAAATCTCTACTCTTTAAATTACTTTTTTGGTATGGCTTTAAAGTCAGTACTCTTCGTTGACGTGACTCAATAGTCGTCGTCAATGGTACTACCCAAATCCCAAAAAAAATGTACCGTCTCATCGAAGACTTAATACTATCGAGTACCAGAACTCCGGGCTCAAGGGAAAAGTTTTTTGTGAAAAAGCTGGAAAAACTAGGTAAAACCCGAAAGTAAGGGTCGACACAAGCCACTTTACCTAAGTGGTGTTTACCAGCTGGGCCAACCACTCGCTACCAAGTGTTGTCTGCGTCGCGTCTCCCTTGTGGCAACAGGGGGTCTATTCGCTTTCTACGAAATCGACAGTCGCGTGCTTCGTTTTGTCAAATTGCTATTCTAATTCATCAAAACTCGAAGCTACGGCACGAAGTTTGAAATGGCGGCTTTTGCGGCGGCCACCTCTATTCTAATGGGCAAAATGTACGAACGAAACATTAAATTTGACAGCATTTTTTCAAGAACCACTGTCAATTTGCACGGTAGCTACAAAGCTACCTTTTCATTTTTGTAATGTGTTTTTTCACCATATTTTGTCCATTTATCACTAAAATTTCGGTAGATTTATGATTGTTAAAATATTTTATACACGTAGCGTCTTAAATTATTGAAATTCACTCATGATATTTGAAGATCACTCTCCGTTTTTTATAATTTTCAGAAAAGCGGCTCTACCGCCATCTCTTAGCAAAGCCTACAACTAACAACTTCCCCCAGCTGACGACGAAGTTCTTATTTTTACCAAAACTTGGCGCTAAAACCGCTCTTTTTAGGGTTCCGTACCTCGAATGGAAAAAGGAACGCCTATAATATTAATTCTTAATTTCAGACACAAGATCTATTTTTGAGGTGATAAAAAAGGAAAGTTATATAAAAATCATAATATATTAAATATAAAATTCAAGGTACAAGTTTGAGTACTTAGTACGTCAGGTGCAATATTCACCCTCCGTCTGTATGTAAGGGTCCGATAACATCAGACGGTCAGATGGGCTAACAATAGTGTCGTTTTTACACATGTCAACCTCTGGACGTTAATGACGCAATTCTCTTTCTTTGGATGGCATTGAAAGAGTCTACACGGGATAATATAGATTATAGAATCACTCGTGACAGCCGTTTACGTTTAAACTTAGCAAAGAGCTAGCGCAAATAAAGAGGAATATCCGAAAACCATAAATTATTTAAAGTTACATAGGTAATTACAAAAATTATTTTTTGATGTTCGCAATAAAACCTATACGTAAGCCTTTACAGTACTTTCCGTTGACCTAGAATCACGAAATTTGGCAAAAAGCAAGGTCTTACAGCACAAGGAAATGTATTTTTATCTTTAAGTAAAGAGAAATAACCGAAAACCGTTCATTTTAGCAAAATCACCAAAAAAAACGCAGTGTGTCTGTGTAAATTATTCGGTTGACAAATATATGTTTCCAGTATAAATGTAAGCGGGTTAACTTTGAACCTAGTTTGTGTTGGAAGAACACCAACGCTTCATCTCTTAACAAGGGACTTCATTAGGGTAAATATAAGTTTGTTCGGAACCCTCGCACAAGTCCTACTCGTACTTGACTTGTTTTTATTTAATCTGTCCAAGGTTTCTATGCTCTCTGGTGGTTTCATTCACATGATCGTTCACGAAGGTAGTTGGGTGTGCCCGGATCTCGCCCGAATGAAAAATGCCCACCCGACAGAGAAACAGAATAGCTATCGCTTGCGTGCGTCGGCCGCATGTCATCGGCATCGACAGTGTCGGTTGCGGAGAATTGTAATAGGGCCCCAGCTCAGTGGCGTCGCTTGGCAAAAAAGAGCTGCATCTATTTATTTATTTAAGGTTACATCTCAATACATTACATCTCACATACTTAGCTAGCAATTAGCATTAAGGGCTTTAGGCATTTTAACTTCTGCATTCATTTTAACGACTTGAATGCCGTTATACCCGTGGCAGTCGTGGGATAATAATCGGTCGATCCGACTCAAACAAGCTGTGCTTAGTTTGGGACTAGATGAAGCTGTGCTCATTAGGAGAGGCCTATGTCCAGCAGTGGACTAATATAGGCTGATGATGATGATGAAGCTGTGTGAATTGTCCAGTATAAATAATACTGGACATGGACTATTAAATTGTCCACAACAGCTTGACATACTTATACACAAAAGGAAAACATTCATCAGCATCTTACATAAACGGTATACTTCCTAGACCACGTTATCGTTTTGGCCCACCTTATATCACCAACCTACGTTAAATTAAGATAATATCCCTATTAGCATGCTACAAACTTCTAAGGCCGGTATTACAATACAGTTAGTAATTTGTCGTGCAAGGGGTATGTTACGTAAAGTTGGCTAATAGTTACGTTGTTAAACTTAGCAGATAGTTAGTGAACTAGTTGGAAGCTATGACCACGGTTGGCTAAATATCGACGGCTTTGTAAATTGAAGTTTGTTATTTCAACTCCAGCTTCGTTAGTTTAGAGATGATTTTTGAGTACTTCCTATGCAGTTTTGCTACAATAGCTAGGTGATTTAAAATACAGGACTCCCTTGAGTTGTATCGTTAACCGTAGTTTGACCAACGTTTCAGTTACCAATCGAACGCTTTGTTCATCTACCGTAAAGTTTTGAACACAAAAGCTAATACAGATCAACTTTATTCTAGCAATTTCGATATTGCGCATTTTCCACTACGAAGTTTTCCACTTTTTTAAGCAAATGAGTTTGTAATACGGCGTTATCAGGTTAGGGTGGCCAGCATGAGAATGTTGCGGTTTTAATATCCTAATGGATTCAAGCGTTCTTACTTTATAACTTTGCACTTTCAGGACCGAGAACAGTTTTAACCTGGTGTTGAAACTTTAGTGTATGGGTAGACTTTATAGTTCTACTTTATTTACTTAGATGAATACAATGTTAAAACAATAAAGGCACCTACTTTCCTATGAATCGTGCTAAAGCCATGCTATATTCATAAGTGTTCCAATTTTTTGACCTTGAAGAACTGGATACCTTGAAAAATTAATAGTGGATCAACACTGAGTACAGATATGTATCACGTAGGATGGTAAAGTACATTAGCAACTCTTATTTACTTATTGGTTTTCTTCTGAAAGATAATCCGACTATAAGTAGATACCTACCAACACGAAAATTTGAATTTTTAACCTCCCACGCAAAAAGAGAGGGATGTAATAAGTTTGACGTGTCTGTACGTGTATCTGTCTATGGTATCGTAGCTCCCAAACAGATGAACCGATTTTAGTTTAATTTTTTTGTGTCATTGATAATTTTATCCCGAGTGTTCTTAGCCGTGTTTCATAAAAATCTGTTCAGTCAATAATCGTCAGCGGGTTTTAAAAATTTTAAATTTTGTCTTGTATCTTATTGACAGAAGTTTTCATACATTACGCATACCTCAAAGGTAATCACCTAATCACCGTTGCTGCTAATCGTCTGGGCCCGTACTGGTAAAAAACGAAAATAGAAGATTTTGATTCGTTTTCGTGGAAATGTTATTCTATGTAAATGTAAGTAGCATAAGAGTATGTTACGAAAACCGAATTAAAAACTTCGATCTCAGCTTTCTGAGTACATCGCCTGATGATTCTGAGAACGTATTCCATATTATTATATTACACATTTTTACGTATCCATATTCACCCGATAGCTTATTCTTATTTTTTGTTAATTAGTTCAGCCACACCCCGTTTTCCCGTATCACGTATAACAATAACAAACCATTATTTTCTACCACAATAAGATCCGAAGAAATAGCGAGCAGACAATAGATAAAAGATTATTATCATAATAATACTCGCGGAAAACTCATTATCAGCAGCTATCTCGCGTTACTGTCTGCGTCTTCCTTTGTTCCTGTTATGTTATCGTATCACATGTTAAGCTGACGAGAAAACAGCTAGTGCACTTATTGCTAAGTATACGCAGAGCCCTCCGGCCAGGTGGGATGACGATCTGCGAAAGACTGCAGGCAGATGCTGGATGCGGCAAGCTGAAGACAGGGCGCTATGGCGCTCATTAGGGGAGGCCTATGTCCAGCAGTGGACTAATATAGGCTGATGATGATGATGATACGCAGAGCAAGCAGGAACGTCAGCGAGACGTTTCGTTTTCGTATGGGATTTGGTAAAACAGCGCTTCTTCCGCGTGGACGTAAAACGCGCAAAAACTGAATTTATTTATTTATGTTCTTAGGAACTACAAACAGTACAACCATTATGATACGTATATATTTAGAAAAATTACAATCAAATAATATAAATAAATTAGAACTAGTAGTTACAATTGAGCTAACTGCAGTCTGTTGCAAACAACAATGTACAGGTAGCTCAACTGATCCATTATCAATACTTGTCGGAAGCGTCCCCAAGACGCTGGATGCATTGCCCCGCTATATGGCAATGCTTTGTGCCAGTTACTCACCAGCTCTCGAGTCACACGGTGCTTCGACCAGAGACGTTCAGATATTTTTTTTAAAACCCGAAGAGCCATTGTACCCCCACGGACCTAGGGTCTCGGACTCCAAGGGGAGCAATTGTATAGGCTCTGTCAAGACCTGCTTATGTGCGCTTCTTGAGATCCTCGGCCAAATCTGCCGCCGCACCCGCCCTTACGGATGTCCTCGGAAGATGGCTGGCGCAAGTGTGTCAACGCATATAGCGTCCCACACAATGGGCCTCTCCAACTCCCACGGGACTAGCGTCATACCGTCGGGCTTCTTACCATCGATCGCCACGCAAGAGACTATTTGGTTCGTGAATAGCTGGTACGTTAGTGGTAACAAAGGCCCGCCAGATGATGTCGTTAAGGCTGGTGTGGCGAGTTAAGGCGAGATTGAAGCAATGAGCGGTGAAAATAGTATGAGTGATACACTTCACAAATAAATCTGAATCGAGTGACGATCCAAGCTGTCGTCATTTCTCTTTTCGTCTTTATTTGAGGAAATGACAAAGACTTTTCGAAAAACCAATTTAGTGGATCAATTGGTCTCTGTAGTCATGTGAGTGAACTAGCTGTATTAACTGTCTATAATGTGGTAGTGCTGAGGGTGTGAATTTGGTCAACCCTGTGGCCGTTACGTAATTTTTTGCTTGTATATTTGGGAGGGGATTATTCTGTGTTATAATTTAATTTAGGTATTTAAGGCACCTTGATGTAATTTATTACTTAAATTCTTGATGAGACATTTATTTTCCATGTCGTAATTTTTTGCTTGTATATTAAGGAGGGGAATTATTCTGTGTTATAATTTAAGTTAGATATTTAAGGTACCTTGATGTCATTTCTTATTTAAATTCTTGATGAGACATTTATTTTCCATGTCGGTAGTTTTGTCATGAAAGCTGTTTCATTCAGGTTATCGCAGCCGTTAGTAATTGGTTATAATTGTGTAGGTCTGTACATATAGTAAAGATTATCGTTCTAGTGGCCAAAAAACAAATATCATGTTATGTTCTATTTAAAAAAAAAAATTGTTTCACCGTAGCTAGTAATAAAGAGCTTTTAACCTAAATCTCAAAACCACCTTAACACATTCACTGCCCAGCCTCGGCGGTGCGACCCGCAGAGGCGCGCCGCAACCGCCAGGTGGCGCTGACCGACTTGTGCGTCTTGGGCCATGAAGCTGTTAAAGCAGATTTCTAGGTTTGAACTTAGCCATTAACTTACCTACTAAGAAGGTACTGGTGTGGGATACACAGCAGAGAGTACCTGTAGCCAGCCGTGTCGAGATAATTAGTTTTCCGAGAAAACTGTATTAATGTTCCAATCCTGTTCACTAAGTAGATTTTCTAAGAAAAGGGCCCTGAGTTCGGTTTCTCCACGGTCCAAGAAAAAAGGTCTGACACTCCGAGAGTGACATAAATTCTACGTCATTGGCGGATATGGCGGTTCTCAAACTTATTAGTTTGGCAAAAAAGTAGATCTTCACACAGCATTATCTAGCCCCAGAATATTTGTAAACAAACTGCCCATAACCTAATTTTCACTCTGTTACCACGTCTTTATATACGCAATTTACATTGTCGTTAAGAGATCCTTTCTTCAATAAATATTGCTTATATTTCTATGTATGAATCTCGGCGCCAATCAAGTAAGTTTTTATTTGTGTCGTGGTTTATTTACAAACATTCTACATCGAGTTTGGCAAATGAATAAATCTACTTTTCCCCAATTTAAAAAGTTTGAGAAACGCCATATCCGCCGATGACGTAGAATTTTTGTCACCCACGTGACCGTAATGTCTCGGAATGCTTATACCTGGAATGCTCGGAATGCTTATACCAGTACATTATTATACCATGGGTTTCTCGATAGTACCAAGACGTCATCAAGATGTTTAATTTTTGTTTTATTAGATTTGCTTAGTTCCATGTCCGCACGGTAGAGGCGCTGTACTAAATCCTTCTTAAAAATAGAACACCGATCGAGACCCCCCTAACTCAAGGTAGAGTCGGTATAGAAAATACGACTGTAGCTGTACATAATAGGTATACCCTCACGCATTTAAAAAGTATTATTTGAAATATTAAATTAAACATCTCGAATAAATTACGGGATGCACTTTTTATCAATTTAAAGGTACTTTGAAAAATTCTGTCAATTTTTTTTCTTTTTCTAGCTATTTATACACAATTCCATCGTCACTTTCCATCAGGTCATATTGAGGTCAAACGAGGAATAGACCCTTAAAGGATTTTGATGAGAATACGAGAATCGAGCCCCCGCCGAGGTCACGCGCGCGCTTTTTTTCTTCTAGAACATGGACAAGTATTTTAAAATACGTTCTAGTTCACTCAGATTCAAGTACAAAACCAATGTTATTGAGAATTGAGTCAATTTTTAATATACGGTATTTACGATTTAAATTCGCCCTTTGTCTGCGGTCCAATTTGAACAACTTGAAGCTTGAAGGCAGGTAGAACATGGATGACATTTGCGAGCGCTTGGTTTCCTAAGGGTTAAGAAAACTTGTCCGTTACAGTAGTCAATTTTATTGATTCATCATTACCATTTCACTCCATCCTCGACGACACTGTCGACGTCTTCAAAATTTAATTGACATTTTCGTATTGTTATTGCTTAATTAATTTTGCAAATGACGTATTGCTGCTATAAATAACTACGATTCGCCTTTGTCGACAAAATCACTAAGGTATTTTCCCTATTTGCCTTCATTCCCGGCGAAATGAAGAGAAATTCAAAGGAATTTTCAATTGAAACTGACAATTTAGTTAAATACCTCCTGCCGGTTAGTAATAAAATGGTGGTCGTGATTAAATGACGACATACCTTTGTTTAATGGAGGTTTAAACTTGTAGCGCTTAGTGATGCCTTACGATATAAACAGATGGTGTACTTGACCTTTTCACCCAGCATCATCGAATCCCAAAGTAAACAGAACATGTGATAATCAAATTAAATCTAATCAAAAACTCTTCATTTCCATAAATACAATAAATGTTCCAACACTTTAAAAAGGTCATATTATAAAATGACACGGAAATAAAGTGATGTTTTTGATTTTTGTCGCTGGGTAGGTGTAAATGGGTAGATACTAGAATGACTAATTAAGTTCTACATTCAGGGTACCAGATCTACCTGTTGTCCAAAAGTCAACTTCTTTAATCATCTCTATAAAAATTACTTACACAATAAAGACAACTAAAATAAGATGTTTAGTGTTAATTTTATATTTATATTGCATTCACTACCCAGCTATGTCGGTCCGTCCCGCAGGGGCGCGCCGCTGCCTGGCAGATCTAGTCATCTTAGAACAGATTAAGCATCTTCATTTGTAATGCGTTGGCGATCTTAATTGCGATTAAATCGGAATTACTCAGAAAATTAAAGCCATTTAGAATTTTGTTGCTTTTAAAGTGGTGGTTCGTAAATCTTTTAAATTATTAAGTAAATAGATAGTCCACGTAAAGTTTGGAAAAGTCAATTAAAAGTACTTTACTCAATACTCTGCAGGGAGGTAGTCTATGACAAACTGGCCGATAACCATAAGACTGGTTATAAGTATTGTTAAATAAATATAATAAATATTGCTAGACAAACACAGCTCAACCTTTGCGATGTTGAGACCGCTCCAGGAGATGATTGTCAAAAATACCTCAAGTGTTGCGTCATCTCCTAGAGATGACGTGTGTCTGTCACGATATTTGCAACTATTTTTAAGCATGGATTATTTCTTTACTGCTCTAACTTGCTCAGAGTGTAGAGAAGATGACAAAGATATCATATGTCTCATGTTTAATGTCTACTACACACCAACATCGGCTACGAAACAAATGGAAATGACCTTTTATTCGTCTGTAATTTTCGTGAAATCTTGTAAGCCTTGTTTTGTAAAAAAAATGTAAGGGAAGGCGGTTTTTTTTAATGATTGTGTGTGTAATAATATTGTATATTACATGTGACCAATTAATGTCCTGTAAAACGTGTACTCGAAAGGGGGTTTCGGTTCTGGACTCCAAACAGATCAACTATTGTGTTAGGATTTTTAGAATTTCCTTTTTGTTTTATGTTCTGAAAAAAATATCGAATTGCTTCTCATGTTTGTGTTCTTATACTTTTTCTTGTATTGTGGTCCATAATCACCGGTAAAAATGGCCGCAGAGCCTTGTTTAGTTAGTGTGTAAATTCAGTCCATAATTTGATCGTAAATTATTTCAATCGACTACCTCAACCTCAACAGCCTGTATTGGTCCACTACTAGACGCAGGCCTCCTCCTGATAAGTGCCTTGATCACATGGGGGTAATGCCCATAATCCACACGCTGGGCGTGCGGGTTGGGGATCGCAGTGGTAGAATTGTTCTGCAGGGGCGCTGCTGCCCTCCCCCGGTGGATATCCCTTCGCCTCTTACGACACTCGTGGAAAGAGTTGAGTTGTTTCAATCGACTAAAGTCTATTAAAACTAGACAAAAGTAACTTATCCAGTTAGTAGTCTAATTAGAAACTATGTGCCTACTCAGCAGAAGGGTTCCTCTAACCCTTTACAGATACTTTAATTTCTTCGGTTTCCATCCCAGCCAGTAGTTATTTTTGAAATCTTCACTTCTCCACACACAAAGAAACTTTATTTTTGCATAAGAATCAGATTGGTTTGATACTATTTTTTGTAATAGTAAAGTTTCAGTGGACACCGTAATAAAAGGAACTTGGTTGGCTTGATCTTTATTTGTAAGTACTGTGTTTCGTGAAACAAAAAAGTCTTTTTGGACCATAAACCAAGCCGATAGAGCTCATTTTCCCAAATAGAGCAGAATCGTGTGACAAAGGATTAAATAATCACACCAATTTCCAAGTCTACATTGTTTCAACTTGTTATGAAGTAATTTGAATAGAATAGTGACGGAATAATTTCGTGTTTATGAAAATAGGGTATTTACATTTTGTTTTGCTGGTTTATTAGCATTTGGTGGTTTATCGGGTAAGCAAATAAAGGCTATGTATCAAAAATCAAAATCAAAATCAAAAACTCTTTATTTCCATAAATACAATAAATGTACACTTAGAAAAGGTCAAAATATAAAACTAAACACTGACACGGAAATAAAGTGATATTTTTTGATTTCTGTCGCTTCGGTATGTAGACTAAAGTAAAGAAGCGACGAAGAAACCTTTAGCCTGTTAGTTGTTATTTTTCGAGTTGGAGCAAAACCCGTCCCAAGCTTTTTTGTCCTCTAGATAATCTGATATTTTATAGTAAGCCTTTTTGCACAGCAAGGTTTTGACAATTTGTTTATGTATGGCATAAAATATACACATACTTGTTACTGGACTGGTTTCCGCAACTAGGCCACAGGTGGGCCCTTTTTGCGTGTCGGGTGGGGGCTGCTAATCAAACCACCCGATGTCCTCCAGGAAAGCCAGCAACTCGCTAATGCCGGTGCATGCCTCCCTAGGTGTCCTCGGTGTCCCGAGGTATTGTAGTCGCTGAGAAGCCAGGCTATCGCACTCTACAAGCACATGCGCGGCCGTCTCCTCTGCGTTCATGCACCCCCTGCAAAGGGGGCTGTCCGTGATACCCAGATTAAATAGGTGTTTGTTAAGCATGCAGTGTCCTGTGACAATACCGACGATTTGTCGGAGCTTGTCACGCTTCAGATTGAGGAGTTTTCGGGAGTATCTCGGGTTTAGAGCCGGGAAGGCCTCCTTCGACTGTCTGCAATCTGGAATACTTGCCCAGTAGTCTTGGTGTTGTTTGGTTGTACGTTGACGGATCCATGAGCGGATTTGACTAAATGGCAGGGGGATGATTGGTTCGGGTCCTGTCGGTTGCCGCTCCGAACCTCTCCTTGCTAGTGAATCAGCTTCGTCATTTCCTCTCGATCCGCTGTGTCCTTTTATCCACTGTAGGGTGACTCTATTGGACTCACTTACTTGTTCTAACAGGTGGTGGCATTGTAGGGTGAGTCCCGAGTTGTGTTCTCTCCTGTCCAGGGCCTGTAGTACGGCTGCGCTGTCCGAGAGGATCCTGATATTTTGGTCAGTTACCTTTCTTCGTAGCACCGCGGTAGCAGCTTGGATTATACCTACACATTCCGCCTGGAAGATGGAGTTGTGGGCACCCAGTGCTGTAGTCTTGTGTATGTTGAGTTCCTCCGAGAACGTTCCCGCCCCGGTACCTGTTTTCGTTTTAGAGCCATCTGTGTATATTCTTATTTCATATATGTTTGAGCTATCACTTGGCTCTTCGTGCATTTGTATGGTGAAGCTTTTTGAGTGTATGTGTTTTTTGGGTACCCTATCGTAAATTGAGAGTAGCATGGGATTACTCCGTGCGTACTCATCTATAATAGTGGTATGTTGTGCTCTAGTGTTGTGGTCCCATAAACTTAACGCCCAGAGTCTATAAGCGGCTGCGGCTGCCTCTTGTTGCACGTGTAGGTGCAGTGGCGATAGGCCTATCAAGGCTTCGAGCGCTGCAGTGGGGGCAGTTCTCATACACCCTGTAGTCGCAACGCAGGCTAATCTCTGAAACTTCTGCAGTTTGTTTATGGTAGTGCTTTGGTTTGTTCTCGGCCACCAAACTAGGGCACCGTAGGTCAGCGAGGGCCTGATTACAGTGTTGTAGAGCCATAGGGTAATCTTTGGGCTGGGACCCCATGTTCTTCCTAGCATTCGTCGGCACTGCCAGAATGAGATAGTGGCTTTCTTTATCTTGTTTTCTAAATGTGTTGCCCAATTTAGTTTGTTGTCTAGGGTTATACCTAGGTACTTGACTGTGTTAGATAGTGTTAGCTGCGTATCAAACAGGAACGGGAGCTGGTAGGTTCCTAGTTTACGCTTGTTGGTGAACATTACTAGTTCTGTTTTGTTTGGGTTCACGTTAAGTCCATAGTCTATGCACCAGTTTTCAACGACTTTTAGTGCGTTACTCATAATGTTACACGCCACGCTGGCAAAGTGTCCCGATATGAGTATCGCAAGGTCGTCCGCATAGCCTACCGTGAAGAAGCGTTGGTCGTTAAGCTTGGTGATTAGGTCATTAGCTACTAGGTTCCACAGGAGCGGTGACAAGACGCCGCCCTGTGGACATCCCCTTGCCACAACTCCCCTGGTCCCCCCGTGTACGTCGATGCGTACTGCCCTCAGCTTGAGCATGCTAATGATCCAATTTACCAGCGTTGGCTCCACTCCGTGTTTTAGAAGAGATGTGTTAATGCTGTCAAAGTTTGTCTTGTCAAAAGCCCCTTCGATATCTATGAAGGCTGCGAGACAGAGCGATTTGTTTGAGATGTCTTGTTCTAATCTACTGACTACTGTGTGCAGCGCAGATATATACACATTAGAGAGAGATATACACATTCCAATCAACGAACACTCACATAATTGCATTCAAATGCCTAAAACATGTTGTTTTACGTGTTAAAATTAAACTGCACTGTAATATTAATACTGATATAAAGCACATTGTGATAAAACGCGATAAATGAAAAATTCGACTGCGAAATAAAGCAGCTGATGAAAAATGTGTCCCAGGCACCCTACTCACAAACCAATATAAGTAGGTATTAGGTACCTACCTAGACCATTTCCGCCCCACACGCGTGTGACATTCATATGACGTCACGTCACCACTTACACTGTGTACGAAAAAACTGAACCGACTGTTCTGGCGTGAGTTATCTACTCTATGCGTTGTTTCTAAGCCTAACCAAGTAGGTACATCTTTGAGGTAAGTTTTACGTCTTTTATTTAGGATTAGCTTCTGCCCGCGGCTTCGCACGCGTATTTTAGGTATATTAAGTAGCCTATTGTTTAAGTTAGGCTACGTTGTACGATGTATTTCATCTTGATCTGTTCAGTAGTTTTGGAAATCCTATATGTAACAAAATTTCACATTTCACAAACTTTTGCATTTATAATATTACTAGCTTCTGCCCGCAGCTTCGCACGCGTATTTTAGGTATAATAAGTAGCCTATTATCTAAGTTAGGCTTTGTTCTAAACGCACGCCAAGATTTTATCTTAATCTGTTCAGTAGTTATGGAGATCCTAGGTAACAATAATTCAGATTTCACAAACTTTCGGCTTTATAATATTAGTAGGATTAGAATTTACGCCTACCTTTTCATTAGCTTTCAACAAACAAAACAGATTTTCTGTCCCTCGGTTATATCAGAATTTTCAAGAGTTCTAGGTTTTCAAATTACTGAGTAGCTTTGTAGTTGCGATGTTAATTAAGTCATTTTCAGTCCTTTGCTCCTGACTCAGGTCCTTTTAGTGAAAACTTGTATTTTAATGAAAATGAAACAGAAGTCCTCGTATTTAAACATACGACTTTGAACCTTTTAGAGCTAAAGTAGTTATGTAAGACAATGACAAGTTTTAGTCACTGGTTACATAACAGAGAACAAAAAGTATTTTTTCGTAGCTGGTTATAAAATATAACGAAAACGGAAAATAAGTGTTTATTAGTAACTGATTACAAAACAGTAAAGAAAATTGTTTTTACGTAAATGGTTACAAATCAGTTAGTTACCAAAGTGGCTGAAGGGATAATTTCCAGGGTAGAAATTTGGTGTCTTATAAGGGTCTTTTGGAGGTGGGGTTTGTAAGTAGCTAAATAAGACACTTGGATTTCTTTGGTATTGGGTAAGGGATTAGTCGGGGCCTGATAAGTTCCTATGTTGGAGGTTCGGTAAAGTCATCCTGCGGTCTACGAATTTTTTTAGTCTATTCGATAATTAACCTTTTATTTTGATAAGCAATGTGTGTTCTGGTCGTCTTTATGTATAATAAAAAATATCTATCTATGTAATGCTAATGTATTATAATTATGTATATCAGTCATCTAGTACCCATAACACAAGCTCTGCTTAGCTTGGGGCTAGATAATGCTGTGTGGATTGTCCACCATTATTTATTTATTATTTATTATTATTTAATTTGGAAGCTAAGTGGATCAAAAACTGACAGAGACTGACCCTAGTTTCAAAATTTCTGTCTCCAGTATCAGCTAGCTACAAGAAGTTGCTACCACTGGTAAGTTCGAATTCGACGAACACAAGTTGTCACGGAAAGGTTGAACTTCATCTGACCGCAGATTTCGTATTTTATGTGCTAAGAAGTTTTTTGGTTTCGTTTTGGCTTGTAACGAATAAGTTACGGAAATTTCGTTTTACAATTTTGAAGACAACGAGCTGGATGCATTGGCCCGCTGTATGGCAATCATATCCTATCAGCCAGCGTCTTGGAGACGCTTCCAATCAGTGTTAATATCAGTAAAGCTTCGTCGTGATTGTTTGCAACAGTCTACAGTTAGCTTAAGGCGAGGATTCCCGGATTTCGGGAATTTTAACTGTCCGCATCTCAATAACTATAAGGCCTACAGTTTTGAAATTCATACATATCATAGTCGAGGATATTTTCTAGTACATCACTAGACAAAAACACGATTGGTGATATTTCACCCGATAGAAAAAAATTACAAAGTTACCTCTAAATGAAACTTTGAATGATCAGTGTGAATAGAAAAATGAATAAAATGACACAAAATGTATAACAAAACATTGCAAACGTTATTACACAGTGCATCACTAGAAAATATTTCTATATGCCATACAAATATTTTTCAAAATACCTAAATACCTACAAAATCGTGCTCGGCTGCCTGCGCACCGTCTTGCTCACTTACTCGCAATCATCGCATCTCGGGAATCCTCGCCTTAACTGTTTCAATTGTTAAAACCAGTTCTAATTTGTTTATATTATTTTTATAGTAATGAATTCATTAGGTACTGTCAAGTAATATAGCACCAATGAAACTTATGTGAAATTAATCAATTGAAAAGTTTATCGGAACGCATATCTATCCTATCCGAACGCGTCGAGGGAGCCAAAGGAATTGAATTAAAACAAATGCGTAGGCTAGTGTCCTTAATAAATTTAATAAGTCCGTCAGTTAGATTATCACAAAATATTGGACACGTACTGTGATGTAGATATAACCAGTTAAAGTTCCGCGTGACTTCACACCTTGCGACACTTTTTGGCAAGGTGTGACGTCACTAGCCCCCACTCCCAAACTTCGACGTGGCCTCTCCCTGATAAGCGCCTTATTGATTTTTATCTCAGGGTAATGATCATAATCCCCACGCTGGGCATGCGTGTTGGGGATCGCAGTTCGGTGGTAGAATTGTTATGCAGGGGGCGCTGCTGCCCACCCCGGTGGATATCCCTTGGTTGACTCTTCCGACACCCCCGGGAAGAATTGAAGTGGTGTAAATTCTAAGCCGGCACCACACAGTTATATACGGTATATAGCTCAACGCTTAGCTTCTTCGCATATCTTTGGAACTCTAGAGTCGACCTGCGCATTTCGACCACCGTTCTACGACTTGGCAAGCTGCCAACGATTATTAATAGCCGTAGTTATTGTTGTGTTTATTGTGCATTGGCTAAATAGTATCTAAGTTTACTTAGGAATTTGGTTTGACAAATGGCTTGAGTGTTTTTCACCGCAGTGTTTTCGATGCATAAATCAGGAGTTATGAAGTTTTGTTGGCTGGTATTTTGGGACTTGGCACGGAAATTAAACGTTACCTAGTTATAAGTGTTAGTAGTATAGTATAAAAAGGGTTATTGATAATTTACTGACATTGCGTGAACTGCATGTTCTGCCCATCCTTACGAACATGTTTGTGAAGACGACAGGTTTTAATAAAATTTTCTTTTGTAAATCACCTCTGATATTCACTTAAAAAACACTTGTGTCCGGGAGCCAATGGATTACTAATGACCAATCTCCCACTTCCACACCCAATGGTAATTCAGGGCAGAGCCGTTATTCAGTTGTTTCAAATAACGCCTGTCTAATGTATTTTTTTTGTATGGATCGCTCCTCTGTCGACCAATACTAATTTTTACAACTTGGCGTCTTCACAAACGTGTTCGTGATGATGGGCAGAATCTGTAGCTCAGTGTCAGTGAATTATCAATAATCCTGTATAGTTATTCTGTGGTATTCATAAACCTTCTAACAATCTTGTTAAAGGTGGTATCTTATCAAAATCCTACTGATACTAGAAATGCACGAAGAAATCCTACTGATGTCACAAAGACTGCCAGAACTACTAAACGGATCAAGCTAGAATTTGCACGAGGTTCTGAACTTTCAACGACACCTGGAAGTAGCCTTTTTCAACCGACGAAAAACCGAGGAGGTTTTATTTTTATGTATGACCACGCATAACTTTTTACAGAGTAGTTTGATTTTAATAATTCTTTTTTGATTGGATAGGGTATACCTCGATGTGTCATCAAACTAAATTAGACTCGAATTTTAACTAGATCTCGCCACTACAAGAATTTGAAGTCGGTGTATAGTCTTTTTAAACACGCCAAATTATATCCCAGAAAGACGATAGAAGGCTAGTATTATAATTATCCCTATTCATAATCTTAAGCCAAACTAGATTGTTCCGAGAACTACACAAAGGCATTATCTAACTTTGAATTACCTACGCATCACGCACCGTTGTTGTGTTGGTATAATTACTTACGTAAGTATGCCCTTTGAGGTAGCGCAATTATGTAGTGCTTACTATTCAGCTGGGAATGATTGGTTGCGACTCCCAGGGGGCGGGGGGATAACAGTGGATACAATCAGGCTGAGATGATGATCTATTTAAACGAAAATTATCTCTCCTTTTTTATCACACCACGCTTGCAAACCGTGCATCAATCGTCTATCTACAGAGTGCCATGAAATAAGTGGTACTGAGCCGAAAGGGAATGTTCTGGATCCCGTTCTATGATTTTTTGAATTCCCAACATTTATTTAACATTGTTTGGAAAAAAATACTGACTGAATGACTTTTTTCTTTATATTCGTGTTCTTTTTTGTGTTATAATTTTCGTGTAATAATAACATGGTCCACCAGTTTGAAGTCGCTCAGCGAGCTATGGAAAGAGCTATGCTCGGAGTCTCTCTGAAGGATAGGATTTGTAACGAATAAATCTGACAGAGAACCAAAGTTATCGACATAGCTCAAGGAATTAGCAAGCTGAAGTGGCAGTGTGGGCCGACTATATCTCGCGAAGAACCGATAACCGCTTGGGTCAACGTGTTCTTGAGTCAAACATAGTGTAGGACGCCCTTCGGCTAGGTGGGATGACGATGTGCAAAAGACTGCAGGCAGATGCCGGATGCGGCAAGCTGAAAACAGTGCGCTATGACGCTCATTATGGGAGGCCTATTTCCAACAGTGGACTAATATAGGCTGGTGATGATGATAACGATGAATTTCAAGACATGACTGGTTTTGCTGAAAAAACAAACAAAAAGCATTTGTGAAATATTTTCCTATATTAAATAATGCAAGAGGGCGTGTAAAAGAACTAGAATAGGAAGAAAAAACTTAACATAAAATATGAGAAATAAAAAAAAATTACCATATTCATACCTGAAATGTCGCACCAACCCTAAGGGCCGTCGCCGACTTTGGTGTATTCACTCCAATATTTGCAGATATTCTACATGCAACCTTTGGCCTTTCAGGCAGACCTTCGTCCACTGCGTCACAGAGGACGTCGATAAAAGGCTATACCTACGTTAATATCTAGATATCTAGAACCTTCGACTACCTCACAAAGCCAACTCCATTTGGGTCAGGGCTAGACTGCACGATACGAGAACCGCTGGACCGTTTATTGATATAACCCTTCAACAAGCACTAGTAATATCCATTATGTCCGCTGTGCAAACTAATTTGGTCATTGTATTGCTTTGTTTGCGCAATGAAGTGGTACCTACCTATCACCAACAAGACATTGTACCTTCCTAGCAAAGCGAAGCTTGTAATATCGATACGCAAATGAACTCCTTGGAATTTTGAAAGCCAGATATTGTTATTATCAAGGTAATTTTTATCGTAGGTAATATTCTTTTATCGTTAAGTTATAGTATTGTTCGTATGCTCTCATAAGTTTCGCGCGACCCTTGCGATCAATGGAAAGAGCCATGCTCGGAGTTTCTCTGAAGGATAGGATTCGTAACGAATACATCCGACAGATAAACAAAGTTATCGACATAGCTCAAAGAATTAGGAAGCTGAAGTAAATAAATAATAAATAAATAAATAATGCTGGACAATTCACACAGCATTATCTAGCCCCAAGGTAAGCAGAGCTTGTGTTATGGGTACTAGATAACTGATATACATAATATTCGAGTACATAGATAGATACTTTTTATTATATATAGAAAACGACCAGAACACCCTGAACAAATATCTGCAGATCGTACAAATATTTGTCCCGAGGCGGGAATCGAACCCGCAACCTCCTGCGTCGCAGGCGGACCTTCGCCCACCGCGCCACAAAGGTCGCCACAGAAGTGGCAGTGGGCCGGACATATCTCTCGAAGAACAGACAACCGCTGAGGTAAACGTGTTCTTGAGTGGAGACCGCGACTCGGCAAACGTAGTGTTGGATGCCCTCCAGCCAGGTGGGATGACGACCTGCAAAAGACAGCAGGCGCTGGATGTGGCATGATGAAGACAGGGCACTATGGCGCTCTTTAGGGGAGGCATATGTCCAGCAGTGGACTACTATAGGTTGATGATGATGATTATGATAAAGTACGTCTTAGAGCGTGCTTTTTCGCTTTACTTACTACTTATAGTGTTCGGAATACAAGGAATGAAACAAATTACAGCAAGAAGTCCTGTTGAAATAAATTTGCTGCTTTATAATTGGTTACGAGACAAGGAGACAATTTTATTATTCTGTTGTAACTCTTTACTAAACACAATTACCATGTGGCCAAAACGGCAATAACTACGTATCAAAACTACAAAGATATTTCTTAACATCACAAGCTCGTGAAAAACTACTGCATATAAAGTCTGAGCCCGTAAAGCCGGAAGTCCGGTTGCCGCATCCGTCTGCCTCTGAAAGCCTTTTAGTTCAATTTAGCGTAAAAACAGCCACGACCGCCATGTTCCTGTGTTTTATGCCACTCGGGAAATCTCTCATCTCGCTTGTATTGACAATTTTTCCATTAGAACTCTGCCTATTTTCTTCTTGCTATACTGAAATATGCAAGATCGTGAAAAAGTGTGTTTGTGTAACAGACGCCAAAACCACTGATTTTAGTTTCCGTAACGAATTACATAAGTAGGTAACCATTTTATAATAGCTCTTTTTTCAAGCGGCCAATTTCAAAACTATTTGAATACGTTTTCACTAGAGATGCGTGGCGAGGAATGTGTTTTTAACTACCATTAGAATCACTTCATTTACCTAGTCTCGCTCAGCTCAGCTCTGGTGGAAACGGCTCCGTGGACCGAGGTTTTTGAAACACTCACGTCGTTACACAGCCTTGCAACGCATCCTCGCACAGCTCAGCTACCTCGCAGATCAGATGTGCGAGGTAGCTGAGCTGTCTCTGGTGGAAACGCAGCCTTAATATCTAGTAAGTACCTAGCTCAGGGCTGAGATGGTTGCCGTAAGGGAATGTAGACACTTAAAATTGGGATAACATGGTATCCCATTGCTGGTTCTAGGCTCATGGGCTATGGATGATGATGATGTACCTAAATGTTAAAATTCAATTAACATTTTAACGGCAGCGTTTCTATGAATTATGAAAAATAAAACAAAGTTTTGTCAGTTTTTGTCCTCTTAAAGTAAGATTAGTCGTGAAAATTAACTTGAAAAGTAACTTCATTTTAACTTCACATAAGACTTGAACTTAGCACGTTGAGGTCGGCAACCTTTAAACAAGAATTAATTATTCACTAGTTCTAGTTAACTGGTCGAATATATTTGTTCAAGATAAGAAAACATTTTCATTCTTTCATGTTTATCATTTTATTAAGGTACGCTTACATACAAAAAATTGAAGTCACAAATAAACATTTCATATGCACATGAGTTTTAATATACCTACTTAGTTACTGGCTAAATAAGAACGCTTAGCAGAGGTTGTTTTCAAAGAAAAAGTAGATAGGTAGATATGTATGTAGATAAATGGTTTATTTGGTCTACAAACATTGATAGCATAAAATACATTTAAACATAGACAGTAAAGTAGGAAGGTATCGATGGGAATGTAGTAACTAAAGTAGTTCCTACGAGTACATCTAAATATTCAAAATAATCAAAAATAAACTCAGCGTTTATCTTTTAAAAAACGTTGGCTAACCCTTGTTTCATCCCATACAATGCGTAATTTGTATGTATGTTTTATGGACCGTGAACAGAGATATCCCAAAACGCCTCCCACATCACTTCCATACAAACAGACACATAATTCAGCCGTTTTGTATTGTGAGCTGGAGGAACGAAGTATGGTACGACACAATGCGGTGCGGATTTTAAACGCATCTGCGTTTCTTACAAGTTTTTATTTAGTTTCTCCTGTCCGGTGTCTTTAATCAATTGAGCATGTTGAATTTGACTCACTTTCCGGTTTCTGAGTTGGCTGATATTTGGCATACATGTAAACCCGATGTCAAGGACAATGAAATATTATGATGATATAGAGCTAATCTGATAATGGAATCGGAAATCATTAGAACTCCCATATAAAACGACGCTACTCTATCGAGTTCGGGTTCGTTTGAATGGTCTAAAAAGTAGGTCCTAGATGACAATAATAAAATTGTGCAAAAATAAGCCTTTTGTTTAGATTAAAAAAAAATCACAATTTTCGCTGAATTTCACTTAACACTACAAAACCTGTTTTCTGATTTTTCTTAGTGGCTCTAACTTTTTTAGCTGTTGTTTTGACATAATGCCAGTCAATCATGATGACAGTTAATTACAGGATATTTTTTTTTGGTAACCTTGCACTTGAGCGTGGGATTTAAATATTATCTGAATTCATTTGTTTTAACTTGCTTTCGTTCCACTCCCTAGTCTGCACGTTCAGTTCATAAAGGTGGGTTCAGGTACAGAATTATTAATAAAGTAAGTACTACGGCTTAGTTACGGCTTAGGCAAAAGAAAAATTTGTATACGATTCTTTATATCGCACCGCACGTTATGTGACATCCGTTATTCAGTATATCGTATTGTGAGCCAGAAGAAATGAAGTGTTGCTGGCTCAATTCATAGCCTTTCATAACGTGTAAGTGCTCTCCGCTCGCTCGTAATGGATCTATTATTGTTCATACATATTTACGATTCTTTTGTTTCTTTATTTGTGGATTTACAGCTTTTATGCATTTTGAGGAAAGAAAAATAAGGGAATAGATCTGAGCGTCTGGCCGAAGTGACGCGTGACCCGAGGGCTGGTGAGTATCTGTCACAGCGCATCAGCATTGCCACACAGCGTGGCAATGCAGCCAGCATCTTGGGGACGCTTCCGACTGGTATTTATATGGATCAGTTGAGCTACCTGTAGACTGTTTGCAACAGTCTGCAGTTAGCTGAATTGTTTCAAATGTAAATACTAGTATAATTTTCTTTGTGAATAAAGGCTAGGGAATAGAAGGATTATTATATATATTGGAATGACTGGTTGTTAAAAATAAAATAACTTCATTGGTGCAATAGTGCATGCTGTAACCACCGACTATTATACCTACCTCTGTTTTGCTCGAAGAATAAGGTTCTTCAAAGACATCTGTGACACTTTCTTAACATCATAAGCCCGTGCAGCTTATCTTTGCAAAACAGAGTTCTCTTTTAATAAACTAGTGATTATTATTATTTATTGCCCAGTGGTGCTGGCTTCGAATTTGCACCACCCCATATCTTCCCGCAGGGGTCGAAAGCGGCAACTGGATATCCTCTGGTTCAGGCAGCAGCGCCCACTGCAAAACAATTCTACTACCGAACTGCGATCCCCTACCCGCATGCCCATGAGATAAATTCCAATAAGGCGCTCATCAAGGGGAGGCCTGCATTCAGCAGTGGATCAATATAGGCTGTTGAAGTGACGTAGTATCAGAAAGAGCCTCTCTTGGATAATTCATAATAATTTCTAATTTTTCCTTCCTCACCAGCTTTTGGTCCTCTGCTGGACGCAGGCCTCCCCCTCATGGGGGTGCCCTTAATCCCTACGCTGTACATGCGGGTTGGTTACTTGGTCTATTTGAATTCACCCATAACCTTTTGTTGTGTGTTTCATAAATGCGAAATGATAGGCCCATCAGAAAACACGTCCTTAGTCATCATTAATCAGATTTATACTTGCACGGCCACATTACAAAGTAACTCGTACCTTCAGGCAAAGATATTACACGCCTTATTTTACAGAAAAAGACAACATAAACATGGTGCCACACCTCGCGGCTTTATTTTATGCGACATAAAATAACATTCTAGCAAAGTCGCGGCTGACAATGTTTCTAAAACTATGAAACAGTGTCGAGTTTTGTCACTGATAATTTTCACTATTCTTCGTGCAACAACTACACTAGCCTAAAACAATCCACTGCTGGAGCTAGGCCTCCTAAAGTGGTTATAAAAAATTGGTTGTCTGTAAAGTCGGTTTACTGACGATAGTTGAACGTGACAACTCAGAGCGAGGTAACGCCGCATGGCGAGGTAACGCCGCATGACGAGGTACCGCCGCATGACGTTATGTTTTTTCGTGCGTGCAGCCGGCTCTATCGAATTATAAGACGTTGTCACGTCAAAAATGTCAGCCATCTTGGATTTTGAAATGGACATCTTTTTCGTAATCTACGAGTTCGAGTTAGTCGAAAACGATACCCATATATGAAGTATGTGTGGTGTCACAAAACAAGGCTACAAAAACGTCACGAAAATGAAAGACGAATGAAAGGTCACTTTTGATTTGTTTCGAGCCGTTGTTGGTGTGTAGTAGACATTAAGCATGAGTCATATGCTATCTTTGTCATCTTCTCTACACTCTGTGCAAGTTAGAGCAGTAAAGAAATAGACAGACACACGTCATCTTCAGGAGATGACGTCACGAAAGAGGTATTTTTGACAATCATCTCTGGTACTGGAGTGGTCTCAACCACCAAAGGGTTGCCATATTCGCCTATTTCCCACGGTGTTCTTGCGGGTAGGGGATCGCAGGACATAGGTTTTTTTTCGCACCGCCGCCGCCGCGCCGTTGCTGACCGGCGACGGCCAAGGAATTTAGCTATGCTTGTGCCTCTTAGGTGTGTCTTTATGTAGGCTGATGCGATCTAGCGTTAACAGCTGCTAGTGCATTGCTGGACATAAGTCTGTCTTATTAGTACCAAAGCGCCTTGTCTTATGCTTGCAGATATATAAGCTATACGAAAGAAAGAAAGAAATACAATTATTTATTAAACTCTACACTACTAATAAAATAAAATAAAAAGACTACTTAGTAACACGTACAAAAAACGCAAGTGAACATTAATACTAACACAATACGTATATTAACTTAAGTACCTTATCATTAGGTTGGTACTAAGTAGCCCACTCAGCAAGCCGACGAGCGCGTGTGTCTAACAGGCTATCTGCATGTACCTAGTCTTGCAAACCACCAAGCCACCTGGCCGGAGGGAGTCCTACTCTAGGTTTGCCTGACTTAATCCGGACAGATGCAATAATAACCGTAAAATACCTACCTAAGGTATGTAAATAAAACCTCAAACACCCCAAGTAATTCCCGTAAAGTCATGCGTTCACGCCTTGCTTCCGGGGTGGGTTGGTGTAAACCACACCCAACTAACATTTTGGTGTCAGATACAGTTTTTATTATAACTTTTACCTGTTTAATTGAGTAATAATTATCTCAGTTCTGACTAAAAACGTTATAAAGGAGTTAAAAAATAAATTTAGCTCCAATGGTGGTTCTAGAACTTTAATGAACGACGTAAGAACACTTTAAGAGTTAGAAAAGCGTTAATTACAGCAAGTATAGTTAAGATGTTGTAGCTTTAACCTGTTTGTAGCACTTATACCTATACAACAGTGCTCGCTGACTCGCGTCAACACTTATTGTTGTTTAGTTGTTGCAGTGAAGTGTCTTTTATAACTGTAGGTATTATATTGGTTATAAGGTGCAGACATGTGTTGTAAAATAGAGTTTGTCAAGAGTGTAAGATACACAGACACCAAAAGTTTTGAACAACTCATTTATGTAGGTTCAAGCTGTAATGTTAATTCTATTTATGCTTATTGTGATAAGTAGATACACTATAAAGGCGTTGTAAGAGTAATGGTGTCACAACATTCTTGGCTACAGATGTTGTAACTCAAAAGGGGTAATAATTTACTTATGCAACGACTAAAGCTTTAATGTAAGTTCGCCATTGTTTTGGTGAACTATAACCTATAAATTGACTGGGTTATTCAATATTTGACAACAAAATACTTCATTATATAAGTTACTTTTGTAATTTCATTGATGCCACTTAATTTAACATGCCACTAGCCATAAACAAAAATTAAAAAAATGATACAAATTTGAGGTGCCTATTTTATGTTTCATAAGTTTTATTTGAAATCTTTATTAAATCAAGAGCGCGTTAAAATTGAGATGGAAAACATGGTATACACTTACCGTAAAATCACAACGCCAGATTGTTTTCACTTCACAAAGTAACTTGAATAGGTATACTTTATTATTTCTCTGTTAGATAATGGCCATTCGGTGATTGACATTTAGTTGTTCGCTAAATGATACCATAAACATATTGTAACTAGCGTCAAAGTGTCAAACAACTATTTTTAATAGGTCTAATAAAGTTTTAAGTGGTTATAACTCTTAGCCGACGTTTTTATATAACCTTTAGTGTTGACCAACCCATCTACAAGCACAGTAATATAGGTTGAAGTATTAGCTGAGTATGAATCAACACTTTTGTGCAGGTTCTGTTACACCTTTATATAACCGCTCTACTGGCTTTCTATAACCTTTACCTGTAAAATCGTGGGCCTCTTTCGTGGTTATATGGGAGTTAGAGCACTCTATAACTCCACTGTACAGGTATTGTTAACACTATGATACTCGAATGGAACCGATATATATAATGATATACAGGTTGTTTTAACGCTATTGTGCTAGTTGGGCAGCGTTCGACTTACTACGATTTCAGCAGAACCCCCTTTCGCTTCATTGACTGAAGATTTGAGATTCCTGACCTGCTTGTCCCATTAATAATAATAAAGTCCTCCTAGCCGAATTTCGACCACGGCGACCAGTCTCATCGGAGACTAGCCTGCACAACCTACAACATATATAGTGCACAAGTGTGTGCGCAAACACAGGTGAACTCTCTATTCCCTCACTCTTGTAATGCGATGAGACGACAGACCGACATAGCCGGGGAGACGGCAGGCGCAGGACCAACGGCTTAACGTGCTTTCCGAGGCACGGGGGTGTAACACCGCCCACTTGATGACTCCGGGCTGTTAGTGAAATTTTCTTGCTAGAAAAACCCCATTATCAACTATAGGCCCGCCCCAGGATTCGAACCCAGGACCGCATAATCAGCGGTTGAACAAGCTGACCGCTAGACCAATGAGGTAGTCTTGTCAGATTGTAGGTAATAGAAATAACTACTTCCCAAAATATGGTTGCATTTTTAAAGTTTTCGACACACAAATAAACTTGTTGGTACTTATGGTGTGCTGGCTTGGATTACGATCTTAAGAATGACAGATATTTATTGCATTACTTTGTTGTTTATTTTGAATCAAAGGACCTTTTTATCGATGGACTTTATGCATCTTTCAATCTATCAAAATGTTGCCAAAGTTATTCATAGCGAGCATTGACTCAGTTAATGCTGTCCAGACCGTCAAATTAATAAAAACAAAAGAACTATGTGATAGAGTCATCACACACTTCTTTTATTTTTATTTTACGAGCGCACAAAATGTGGACGGTCCTCTTGAAAGTCAAAAAGGGTTGTGGTTGGGGGTTAGTTACTTTTGGTAGATGTTGATGATTGATCCCTAAACTGCCCTATGAGATTGGTATTTGGTGTGGTGTTTGGTAGGAGGTCAGGAAGAGTCACTGGTGTGGCTATATTCACAAGACACACGTTCATCATTATCATCATCATCCACAGCCGGATTTTACCCACTGCTGGGTATAGGCCTTCCATAGTTTGTGCCATCCACCACTGTCCTTTGCTAACCGCCTCCATTGACGCCCCCGATACGTACTATGTCACCGACCTACCTTGCAACTGGGCGTCCGACACACGTTATTTATAGTTAATTAAGCTACTGCCACCAGGTTATGGTAAAAGTAATAAATAAGTATTGATGAGTATATATGAGTTTGTTTGCGTATTTGCTTGCGATCACCTAATCGCGAGCAAATACGATAACTAACTCATTCAATTGCGACCGCAGCGTTAAATCATTCGGCGCAGTCGGTTAACCCGAACGAAAGTAGAAAGTAAAAAAAAAATACGTTACTCACAATTGTAAGGTAACTGTGTGTGTACCGACCATTATACCTATGCGAGCTAAATAACTTAAAGTCGCGTCCAACAATGTCGTATTGCTTAAATCGTGCGGGATCAGCGCATTATGCTTGTATTAAGTGAGAATAGATGCTGTCCCGAGCGACAAAGCATCTGCACTGTTTATGGAAACGTAGAATATGGCTTGATGGATGGTGCATTACACCTTGGAGTAATCCCTTTAGAGATATTGGCAAATTTCGTAGACAATAAAAGCAATAAATGACGACATCAGTATCTGCAGTAAGAATTATACAACACCTACAGTACTACTACACTTTATTAAGAACTTCGATTTTTAAAAAATAAACACAAAGTAATCTAACTTTGTGTTTGTTAGAAAACTAAAAATAGAAGAAATACCTAAGATATATCTAGAAGAGGCGTCTACTTTTAAGTATAGATATATTTAAATAATAAATCTCTCAGAAGTAAAATCTGGAGCCTTCGTGAAGTCAAACCCTTAAAACTTTCCAATTCAATAAATAAATTCTATGTTGCAGAATATTCTCGTTAAAAAATTACTCCATAAGAAGAAAAATAGTAATTTATCACTCAGCTCGTAACGAAATCGAAATGGGAATGCAAATTAAAGTTTATGCTCCACCGCATACTACTAATTAATATCTCTCGGAAATTCACAAAACATTCGGATTCATAATTAATAACATCGACATATTTTTCAGTTTGTAACTTTCACGAGGTTTTTTATAATATCGGCATTTTTTGTAACAGCGGAACGGAGTTTTAAATAAACACTGGTTCAAATATTTGACTCAGGTAAAAACCCTGCAAGTATCGGCAAAGTGTTTTGATACGAAGTGTATAACGTTTTTCTAGGCAGTTAATTGAAAATAAAAACATACTTGAAAAATCAGGTTATTCAGCAAACATAGTACGTGCAATTTCCGATGATTTTTGTCAGAAAAAACTAGGTAATCCGGTCTTTCCAGATTTTTTCCCTCTTTGATTTGTAAAGGCTCAGGGGATTTTCAGCTAATGCAGTGCGCTAGAATAGCCGAATCAGGACAAAATCACTGGTTTGCAGGCCTTTCCGATTCTAAGCGTCGAAACTGGAGATTCTGGTTGGTTGGTGGAGATATAGTGTGATTATGAGTATATTCAATTTAGTTTAACCATAAAAATGTGTCGGATTTGGCCTTGTGATAGTTTGAGAAGGCAAAAAGATCAAGTTTACTAAAATTCCACTGATAGTGAAATAATGACATTCATTATTAGCCTAGCAGTGGGCTGAGATAAGGCTGATAACAAAAAAAAACAATAATCACACGCTCCTTTTATTTATCCAATTTTAAAAAATAGACAAAATTTAAGTTCTAAGCAACACTTATGTTAGGTACCTACGCACGTAAGTAACCAGAGACGAAGTCGCCACCAATAGAGCAATTTTATTTTAATCCAGTAAAAGAATCCCAAGCGGTTAAAAGCACTTAGCAAAAGTGCAATGTACCGTATTGCCAAGGACTTGGCAATGCATTACCATATTTTACAAGCTACAGTTTGCAAAATAGAAAAATTCTAGTGCTATATTTCTCGGGGCTTATCCGGCTTTATCGATTTAAATGTTTTGCACATTTACCATGCCAAGAGGTGTTGAAAATTAACAAGTTTTTGGCAGTGTATATAGATTGATCGCAGCGTATGTAAACATTGCTAGAAGCTTTTTTGTGGTTAATATGGTTGTTTAATTTTATGTCGTCTACACGACGAAGTCAGTGACACAGCCCGTGTTGTTGTAATATTTCAGGTATGAATATTGGGGTTATTCCAGTTTTCCCCTTGAAATCCCCCTTGAGGGGGAAAACTGGACTTAAAAAAAAGCAATTCCAGTTTTCCAGGTAGCCGACAGTGTTTTGTCAACTTGTCGGCGACCCCCTGACTTTGGTTTGTCGACTACATTATTTTTTATGACAAAGGACTTGACTTGTATTCTGATAGGTACTCGTGATTAGTTTATAACTACTATAGTATTTTCGCTTTCACTTCATTACATGCTTCTTTGTTATATAAACTACAAAATATTTTTTGATATTTGTTATTTTATTTAGTTTTAAATATGTATATTTCATTGCTTCACGTTTCCTGCAATTGAGCCGAGGCCTAATTGGATTGTTAGTTAAATTGACGTGAGTGCAGAGTCACTGGACACAGCATTTACATGCCCAATATTTCTCGTTGTTTGTAATTGTTGTTGGCGGCAATTAATTTGTTTGTGACTGTAAGCGCGTAAATTAGCATTATAGAATAGAATATAATAGAATAGAATATACTATGCACAAAAGTTGTACATGGGCGAGCATAATGCTAGATAGCATTCTCTACCTGCTAACCTTTGGGTAGTGTGGACAACAATTTAGTAGGTAGTGCTTGATTAAAAAAATTACAGAAAAACAAGAAAATTATAATAATAATAATTAATCATTCGTGTCTTTACCATTAACATAAATAAATACACATACAAACATAATAAAATATAAATACTAGTCACATTAATTAATAACTTTAATTAAAAACATTATGTGGCAAAGAAAGTTAAATATTTTTTTAGGGTTTCGTAGTAAACAAGACACATGTTTCGCCATGTCCATCCGTCCATCCACGTAAACCGTACCAAACTTAGAAACTTTAAGGACATAAAGCTATAATTATTTTGCATGGGTGTATACAACATGAAATAAGCCAGAGTCGTAAAATAAAATCCTGAAAAAAAAGTTGGGTGACTGATGGAATTTTTCTCTTCTTCTTCATTGTGTGGGGTATCGTGACTAGCTCGCTCAAAAATAGTGCGGCTGTAGGATTTTTTATTTGGCCAAAGGTTTTGCTATCAATTTAAAGAAAATAATTATGGATTATGTGTCAGGCGTGATTTTTTTAGTGTTTCGCATAGTTAGACAAACGTAGTATTGTATAAAATACCCAATGTATTCTGTTGAGACAGGTATTTATGTTTAATCTGTTCATGGCTAACGTTTATCAAATTATTTCGAATTTATTTCCTTCGCCTAAATAACCCTAAATACGGATCATAAACCAGTATTTTTCCACCAAATTGCTCAAATTGCCATTCCTATAACCCGCATTTTAGAAGGTAATTGTCCATTATAAAATATTCATCGCTACTCTACATCCGATATGGAACCAAAACAT
Source organism: Eupithecia subfuscata (assembly GCA_963564075.1). Classification (NCBI taxonomy): domain Eukaryota; kingdom Metazoa; phylum Arthropoda; class Insecta; order Lepidoptera; family Geometridae; genus Eupithecia; species Eupithecia subfuscata. The sequence goes on from OY751105.1 coordinate 6,471,017, forward strand.
ACCATTATTGCCTAACCGCTCAAAAATCCATCGTGTAAAGTACAGTGCCGCGGCGAAATAAATTACACGTATCGAAAACTACTGCTTTCTAGTGGCGTCACAGTAAACTAGGGAAAGAAAGCAAACGTCGTGTGCGGAGATAAGATCAATCACAGCATTATGATAGATTTCTGAAAAATAAACCGATGTGAATCTTCACGGAAAAATCCAGGTGATTTTAGGTATTACCTTTTTTTCTACATATTATACTTTTACCTATGAGTGTCGTTTCAGTTTCTGTGTAAAGTGTATATATCAGAAATATATATATTAGAAAGTGAGAAATAAACATGAGTACGTACTTACATACTTACTTACTTGACCTAACGAGATTCTGTGTAAATTGCGATTTATGAAGTAATAAAAACTGCACACATTATTTGCAGTCCCGTAGCACATTTGTAGCAAACTCGTAGCACGTTCGTAGCAAACTTGTAGCACATTGTAGCAATATCGTAGCGCCTCATAGTTCTAGTAGCAGTTTTATCGTACGCATGGTTGCTAATTATGCTAAATCAATCGGTATCAAGGTGCAGCTAGTCACTTTCATTTGACACTTGAGCATGGGAATGGCCTCTGCCGTCGGCTAGTATTACTTACTCGTCAAAATTATGAAATAAGTTATTTTATTCAAGTTTGACTGGGACCGGCAATAATCCATCTAATTTATTACGATTTGCTAAATCAATCGGTATCAAGGTGCAGCTAGTCACTTTCATTTGACACTTGAGCATGGGAATGGCCTCTGCCGTCGGCTAGTATTATTTACTCGTCAAAATTATGAAATAAGTTATTTTATTCAAGTTTGACTGAGACCGGCAATTATCCATCTTATATATTACGATTTGCTTCATCATCATCATCAGGCCGTATACGCCTACTGTTGAACAAAAGCCTGCCCCAAACGACGCTTTGAATAGCGGGCCTAAGCTGCCTCCATCCATCGACTCCCTTGGACCGCTACAATGTCGTCGGTCTATCGAGTTGGAGGTCTTCCCACGCTCCGTTTCAAACTACATCGCGGTCGCCACTCGTAGACCTTTACTCCCCACCAGTTATCGGTTCTGCGAGCTATATGGCCAGCCCATCGCCACTTTAGCCTGCTAACTCTCATAGCTATGTCGGTGACTTTGGTTCTTCTACTGATTTCCGTTTTTTTATAGTCAGCGACCACGTCTTGGATCCGTCAGTCATCACTGGTAACACTCATAGGTTAAAGACTTTCGTCTTGAGACTACGGTTCGATTTGCTTAAAATACAATTTTATCTATACTCTATACTAATATTATAAAGAGGGAAGATTGTTTGTTTGTTTGTATTGAATACGTTCCAAAACCACTGGACCGATTTGAAAAATTCTTTCACTGTTAGGAAGTTTACTTTTCAGGGAGTGACATAGGCTATATTTTATCCCGGAATTCTCACGGAAACGGGAAATACGCGGGTGAAACCGGGAGGCGATCGTCTAGTTAAATATATTTTTGTATACACGCTTTCATAACTCGTAACACATTCGTAGCAAACTCGAAGCACTCTTGCAACAAACCTGTCACACACTTGTACCCTTTCATAGTCTCGCCATCAGAGCAGTTTTATAGCACCGCAATAGCAGTCCCCTACTGATTAAATTTAGCTACGTCAGGGTTGCGGGGGCAAAGCCCGACGCAAGGCCATTAGGAGATTAAACAGGGGCACACCTGCCGCGGTACTGTGAAACCGCAACGCTGGGCTCTACTCCGAAACAATTGCATGAGATTCAAAAGATTTTTTAAACGTGCAAGGTTTTTTTATAATCCTTTTACGCGTTTCAACAAAACCTTTTACGCGTGGCTGGTACCAATGTCTACAGAGTTGATGAAAAGCTTTTATGAATACCTGTCCCTACGCCAGTCTGCATAGGGGCGGTTGAATTAAAAATATGTCATTTTTGCTGACATTATTATGATCACAATGAGACGATTAACGTCAGAAATTTAGGCAATATTAGAATTCTAGCCTATTATTTAATCTCCTGTTTCTTTTTGGATACAGAGTTAACTTTTTTAGTTGGAACGTAGACACCGAGAATTACAATCTGCTTCTTTTCGATCAGAAAATACAAAAACTTTCAATACTTAAATACTTTTCTAGTTTTGAAAGGTGAAACCAAGAAATGAAATAATATCCCAGAAAATTTTGATTTCAACGGGACTTGAACCCGCATCTTTCCCTCAGTACGAAAATGAGCTAACTACTACACCACGAGGTCACGTGACAAAGGAGTTGCAAATCTCTGGGATTTCCTACGGACTCTTCGCCGTTAGTTCAGGGGAAACATTGAAGTTTATCCATACCTGTACAAAGACTAAAGTTACATTAAGTTCTTTTGACGAGAAGTGTCGCGTTGCTCAATTCTTAGTATTATTTGATTTCTTAGAAATTACCGTGAGGGCTTATGCACTATATCAACAAAAATCGGAGAAACCAAGAGTTTTGCGAAGCAAAAAAATCTCGCCACTGCAAATCTAAGAATTCTCTAAAATCGTTAGATAATTCCTGGCTTCGCAGTGGTGCTTGCAGCCTAAGGCCAGCTATAAAATATAGATATGTTTGCTTACACAAGCCTGTAGAGCAATATTCTACCTTTGTTAGTGCGGTGGTTGCGCCCCTTGTCTTTAGAAATGTCAGAATTGTATACATTGGAGCCAAGCATGTTTGGGCTCGAGGCAAAACCTCTTACGTAGGCATGGGACGGTTTCTGTGGAACAAATACTTACTTGACAATATTGTTATTGTGTTGTTATATAGCGTTCACTTATCTCAACATAAAGATATTAAAATATACTGTTTTTTCTTACAATAATAATAATAATATAATAATAATAATGCTGGACAATTCACACAGGACAATGGCAGAAGCCTTTATTCACAAAGAAAATTACACTAATATTTACAATTGAAACAACTGAGCTAACTGCAGACTGCTGCAAACAATCTACAGGTAGCTCAACTGATCCATATCAATACCAGTCGGAAGCGTCCCCAAGACGCTGGCTGCATTGCCACGCTGTATGGCAATGATGATGCGATTTTTTACTTGCATGCTTTTATATAATAACATTAATGAAATCCAGAATGAATTAGGCTTCTATTGGTGTATAACATCTAGGACAAAAAAAGTTGAATTAAAAATATGAACTAAAATACCCTTGTTCCCTAGACTTTGTTGAGGTATATACATTTTACTTTGTCTGGAATAAGTATTGGGTAAAACCTTTCTAATGCAATGGGTGCGTCTTTAAGTAGATCATATATCTAGAAACTTACCTAATCAACAATTTTATTAAAAATCTACAGATTATTTCTTCAATCTAATGATTTTCTTTTCGACTTTACTAATTAAGTCAAATTCGATCTTGCACTGTTTCCAACCAAAAATAATGTATAATCGGACAACGCGTTACTGAATTACATCTAAGTACACATTTTAACTTTCATCCCCTCTCTCAAGGGAAACGTATATACTGAATTTCAGGATAAAAAGTATTCTTTTTCCTTCCTCGTAGACTCAAACTGTGACAAGTTTCATTGAAATTCATTCAGTAGTTTTGGCGTGATGCGCGGCCAAGGAATTTGACTTTCATTTCTTCTCCCAGGGGAACCTTACTGAATTCTGGGTTAAAAAAAAGTTTTGTCCTTTTTTTTTAGCATGAACTCAAATCGTGCCAAGTATCATTCGAAATCCTTCAGTAGTTTCGGCGCAATGCCCGATCAAGGAATTTTACTTTGATCCCCGATCCCAGGGAAACCTCAGTGAATGCCGAGATAAAATGTATCCCATGTCCTATCTAGTAGTATGATCTTAAGTCGTGCCCAGTTTCATTCGAATTCATTCAGTAGTTTCGGCGTGATGCGTTAAGATGCGTTAAGAAACAGACAGACAGACAAAAATGAAAAAAGTTACAGTTTTGGCTTCAGTATCGATAATAGAGTGCTCTCCTAATATAATTTCAAAATATCTTCAATGTACAAAATTGGACGTGTTACAGTTTTATAATAAGTATTTAGATTACAAAAGTGAACAACTCGATGATGATAATATCTATCTTTTATGGTGGTTATCCGCGAGAGCCCCAATCATCTATCGATTGTTTTACAATTTTAATTACACCAAATTTTCAATTAAGTACCTAGCAAATATAATTTAAAATTCCTCAAAAGTGTGAGTGCCAATGAATAGTTTTACCCGAGCAGTCGTAAACTTGACTGCGTTAAATGGGTTATCCGCGCTGTGTAGAATAAAGCACCTCCCGGCACATAAACAAGAATTACACTTTAATAATATAGTGGCTCCATGAATTTTATAATACTAGAAACCTCTATAAAATCAGTAATTATGTTGGCGTTAGGGAGTGAAGCTCAAACGGTTGTTTACCTTAATTCATAGGCATCCACAAACTAGATTAATAATAGCCGTGTTGGTTCTACAATATTTTAATTGCTTTCTAGCGTCTAACCTTAATTATGCGGATTCCAATGTTTTATTTGGGCAATAACGACTAATATACAGTTTAATTTATTATCCGCGTGATCCCACCTGAACGGTCAAAGTAAAGATCCGTCCATTTTTGTTGCGGTTGAAATAGTTTTATTCCATTCTAATCGCGGAAATGAGTACGAGTTAGCTTTTGTAAATACTTGCCGTCAATTGTTTCATTTAAAAATACTTGTTCTTGTACAAGTATTTACAAATGAAACAATTGAGCTAACTGCTGACTGTTGCAAAAAATCTACTGATAGCTCAACTGATCCATATCAATACCAGTCCAAGACGCTGGCCGCGTTGCCCCGCTGTATGGCAATTATGCAGAGTTTGCTCACCACGGAAAATAATGTTCGAAGCCTACTACGTACTTCTTACCCAGTTATTCTGAGACTTATTTGCTTTTCTTAGGCTTTAATTTGAGTTTCTATGTTAAAAGTACTTAAATATCTACTAGAGATACGAGGCAGATGAACGGAGTAATGTGTTTTTGTTACCTAGGATCTCCAAAACTACTGAACAGATCAAGATGAAATTTGGCATACACTTAGAACGTAGCCTAATTTAATCAATATTATACCGAAAATACGCGTACAAAGCCGTGTGCAGAAGCTAGAATATAATTAAAAGAATCAACTAATAGCATAGCATGATTTACACAAATGCAGTTGATTTTTTTTCGACGTATGTATAGACAAACCATTCTAAAAATGCACGCCCTTTTTACTTTAAAAACTATAATAGTTTGATGAATTCATTACGTATATAAGGGATGAAACGTTGGTGTTCTTCCAACACAAATAAGGTTCGTAGTTAACCCGTTTACATCCGTAATAAATGCACGCCCCCTCCAAAAAACGTCATAGGTAACTACACTCGGCGTGCATTTTTAGAATGGTTTATTTCTACGGGTCTTTTGAAAACAGAAAACGTAAGCATTTCCTACTTTCCTTTTGTTTAGAAATGGCCAGTCACTGTCCACATCAGCTTATCCAGGCTCTGCCGGCCGTCCCTCACGATCGGATTGCGAAGCACTTAGCGCGTCCCCAGGTTTACGTCAGAGTGCGTTTGCAAATGGTTTCTTATTTGTGACGTTACATTACCTATAAAGTAAATCTATACTTACTATCACACTAATATTATAAATGCGAACATTTGGATGGATGTATAGATGGATGGATGTTTGTTACCTCTTCACGCCAAAACTACTGAACAGATCGGGTTGAAATTGTATACAGATTGTATACAGATAATTCTAGGCCTGGAATAAAACATAGGCTACTTTTTATCCCGTAAATCAGTTCCCATGGGATAGAAATCACCTTTAAACGTTTCCATAGAAACAACGCGTGCGAAGCCGCGGGCATAACCTAGTCTATATCTATATAATATAAAAATGAATCGCAAAATGTGTTGGTAAGCGCATAACTCAACAACAACGCCTGGACCGATTTCGCTAATTCTTTCGTTGTTGTGTTTGTTATTGTCAGGAGAAGGTTCTTATGAAAGAAAAAATTAAGAAAGTTGGAAACATAAATTTCCACGGGGGCGAAGCCGCGGGGCGCAGCTAGTCTATAATATAAAAATGAATCGCAAAATGTGTTGGTAAGCGCATAACTCAACAACGCCTGGACCGATTTCGCTAATTCTTTCTTTGTTGTGTTTGTTATTGTCAGGAGAAGGTTCTTATGAAAGAAAAAATTAAGAAAGTTGGAAACATAAATTTCCACGGGGGCGAAGCCGCGGGGCGCAGCTAGTCTTATATATAAAAATGAAACCCGTTTTCCGTTGTCACGGCATCACGCGTGAACGGCTGGACCGATTTCGCTAATTCTTTCTTTGTTGTGTTTGTTATTGTCAGGAGAAGGTTCTTATGAAAGAAAAAATTAAGAAAGTTGGAAACATAAATTTCCACGGGGGCGAAGCCGCGGGGCGCAGCTAGTCTATATATATAAAAATGAAACCCGTTTTCCGTTGTCACGGCATCACGCGTGAACGGCTGGACCGATTTCGCTAATTCTTTCTTTGTTGTGTTTGTTATTGTCAGGAGAAGGTTCTTATGAAAGAAAAAATTAAGAAAGTTGGAAACATAAATTTCCACGGGGGCGAAGCCGCGGGGCGCAGCTAGTTATATATAAAAATGAAACCCGTTTTCCTTGGTCACGGCATCACGCGTGAACGGCTGGACCGATTTCGCTAATTCTTTCTTTGTTGTGTTTGTTATTGTCAGGAGAAGGTTCTTATGAAAGAAAAAATTAAGAAAGTTGGAAACATAAATTTCCACGGGGGCGAAGCCGCGGGGCGCAGCTAGTAATATTATAAAGAGGAAAGATTTGATTGTTTGTTTTTTGTATTGAATAGGCTCCGAAACTACTGGATTGATTTGAAAAATTCTTTCACCGTTAGGAAGCTTATTTTTCAGGGAGTTATATAGGTATTTTATCCCGGAGTTCCTACGGGAACGGGAACTACGCGGGTGAAACCGCGAGGCGATCGTCTAGTTGAAAATATTTAGGCTGTGCGTCCACTGGATCAGAATCGAAGCTTACGCGACGTCGGTATTTACAATATACCGGTAGAGTGCGTCCACTGCTTTCGGATTTTGCATGGGCGTTAAAGGTATTTTCAAAGTGCTCGACTTTGCTGAGGATGACTTCATCCGAAGAAATACCGGCTCTGGCATCGGTATCGGCAGATATGCCGGTCCAATTGACTCTGTAACATAGAAATCAACAAATTCTTACGCTCCGATTCCGACTACGACGCACTTTATATGATTTTTTTATAAGGCTGGGTTCACACGGCATTGTTACATGTTTTTTTTTACATACATTATCAAAGATCAAAAAATAAGGGTCTGTTTCATAAAATGATACATATTATTGAAACGTAATTTATGATGCTTATTTTGATGCCTATTTTGGTCACTTTTTTGGAATTACACGAAACGATATAATCAAATTTTCACCCGAACTCGGTAGGTACTCAAAAAAAGCTACTTAATCTCATTTTTATATTTATGGGTTAGTCCAGTTTTCACTCTGAAATCCCAATAAGAGGGAAAACTGGACTTTAAAAATGAATTCCAGTTTTCACCCTGTTTCGGGGATTTTCAATGGGGAAAATTGGAATTCATTTTTTAAAATCCAGTTTTCCCCCTAGCCGTAATTAGTTTAGTAATTACCATCTCTGTTGAACGACGTTCCGACTGGACCTAGGCCCACCTCAATTGTTGCGACAATGACTTGTCCTGCCCAACTTCTATCCACTGTTTACCCGCGACCTTCAAATAAAATCATACAGATCTCCAAAAAAACAATTTATTAACATGTTGGTCACTAATTACGAGTACCATCCTGTATAAAAGCAAGTAAACTCGCAAGCAAACCATTAACTGAATTTAAAGACGATGGCAAAACTTTTCGTCCAAAATAAAATAATTATCTTTGTTTCAGTCGACGTTTTTACGGGGTATGAAAAAGTTTAAGGTGTTGTAACTTTTTTATCTACTATTGTGAATGATAACGGCTTTCAAGTTCGTGAATTATGTTAGTTCTTATCTTTACGCATTTGCATCTAATTTATGGCGTCATCAATATTACGTCTTTTTATAATTTTTAGGTGTTGTACCCCTGAGATATACGTAATGGGCAGAGCAAACAGATTCCCGAGCTCAGTTTAACGAAGTACTTCATCGAGGCGTTCCATTTTTTATTAGATTTGCGTAAATTTATGTCCGCATGCTAGAAACGCTGTACCAAATTTATACTAATATTATAAAGAGGAAAGATTTTATTGATTGTTTGTTTGTATTGAATTGGCTCCGAAACTACTGGACCAATTTGAAAAATTCTTTCACCGTTAGGAAGCTTATGTTTCAGAGAATGATATAGGCTATATTTTATCCCGGAATTCTCACGGGAACGGGAACTACGCGGGTGAAACTGCGAGGCGATCGTCTAGTCCCTTATAAAAATAGAACCTCTCTATGATGTCTCGATACTACTGAGTAACTGAACTCGAGGCTCTGAATTATATTGCAACGCAAATCTCTTTACAGGGTGATTAGGACTATACACACAATCAGCAATTAGGCACAAGAGTACAACCAACTAACGACCAGTATAAACTATATTATATAACTAACAGTACTTATTTGCGTGATCAAAGTCAGGTTCACAGATACACACGGATCATGAGAATGTAGGTATGCCGTTGTCACAATTTGTAATGAGGATCAGTAAAGTTATAGCAATTTCAATAGAACTAGTATAAACAAAAAAAAAACATTCGATTGGTATCTCAAAACTGAGTCAATTTGGTTGTGTAATTTTTTTTCCTAAACTTTCAGAGTAAATCACTAAAAACTGAAAATTTCCCACGGTTAACAGGCGGCGACCGAGCGAGTGACGTCACACGCACATAACTTCGTCAATTTTTATCGTATAACAAAAATTTTTGCACTGTTTGTTATGGATTTCTTAGCTCTATAAATCTGCATTCTCAACTAAAAACGTTACGGATCCTCTCCAGAGTTAATACTAAATCTGAACGAAAATCAATGTTTCTTCTCTTTCTAAATTGCCGACAACGGTCACGTATAATTTGCAAAATATTACCTTTGCTGCTCTATTAATACAAAGCGAGTGATTAATATTACATTCGTATTATTATTCAATAATAAACTTTAAATGCGTACTGAACAGAAACTAAATAGCTATGTGTCCCACCACAGCATTAGTACGTCCAGGATTAGGTCCCGGTGTCAATCAGTGGCGGCTTTAGTGATCTTGCCTCGTAATAGTGGCAGAAATCCAATTAGCAGCATCGGAATTAGATGCAAGCGGTCATTCGTGACTCTACCAACCGTAGTTGGGCCATTGAGATAAAATCAATTTACTCACATCCACTGTAAATCCAATCCAATCCAATTTACTCATAATGAGAGACCAAATAACCTCCCCAAATGATCACTCGATAAATTTAATTAATTTAAATATTTAAAATTATTTGCAGCGCCTTTGACAAATCCCCACAGCAATAAAATTTGTATGAAACTTGAAGTGGTAATTTGCGCTCAGAAAATTTTCATATCGAGGTAAAATTTAACTTATTTTATCTCACGGCTAAATAGAACTTTCAATTTCTTGAAGGGCCCTTGGAGTCTCATCTTTTGTGAGTGCCAAATGAGAGCGAATTCAACGCAGATGTCAAACAAGTCGTTTCAAAGGAACACTAATGAGTCTCGATCCAAGTGTCCCAGTGCCTTTGTTGGCGCCCGTACCAATCAGTATTCCGAGATATTCAACTAATTAGTAGCTGCATGCACTCTCTGCCTGCAAACTGGGAAGTACAAAATGAAAATATTCCCAAGTTCGCAAAGAACTTTCACTGTTGAGTGTACGTTAAAAACCAAAGATGCATGCGAATTCATTTTATGTTAAATTGAAACAATGACAGGTGGATATCTAAAATCGAGGAGATCGATAAATTGACCGGTAAAGTATAATTTTGTTCTTGATATCGTCAAAATTACAATCAAATTTTAGAAATAAATTAGAACTAGTATTTACAATGGAAACAATTGAGCTAAGTGCAGACTGTTGAAAACAATCTACAGGTAGCTAAACTAAACCATATCAATACCAATCGGAAGCGTCCCCAAGACGCTGGCTGCATTGTCCCGCTGTATGGCAATGCTGATGCGCTGCTCCAGATACTCAACAGCTCTCGGGTCACGCGTCGCTTCGACTAGACGATCAGATAACTTTTTAAAAGCCGAAGAGCCTCGGTACCCTACGGCCCTAGGGTCTCAACTCATAAGGGGAGCAAATGTGTAGGCTTATTACAACTGAAACAATAGTGATGTGTAGCCTATTTCAGTCATTTTAATCGGCTAGTTATCAAAACATGATAAAAATAAGCCGTTTCTTATCTTACGTAGATTTTATGATATATTGCACGAAGAAAAGACCTAGAGCTCGAGGTATATCCGAAGCTTATTGTAGCAAAGTTTGGCAATAGGTATCAGGCAGTAAAATTATTTAATGTTCTTCCTACTGAAATGAAAGCAATTGACAATCCAAATACCTATTTTCAAGAATAATTTAAGAAAACTTTTGCTGAAGGGGTGTTATTACACAGTTGACGAGTTTATCAAACGAAAGTAATTTTTATGTTTGCAACAAAGATGAATTAGAAGAATTTATATATTTACATACTATTAATATAATTTAAATAAGTAGCATGTATTCATACCCGATGTAAACTGTGTTTAAATAAATAAATAAATTATATTACAAAGCTCAGTAAGATAGCACCTTCAGTGTCTCTGTAGAGCTTACTTAATGCTTCTTATTTGTTGTTCGTTAACTTGAGATAGAGTTCCTGGGTAGTTCGATTGCGTTTTCAGTTTCAAACAGTTGGTAATGATGGTTCCATGTCTGCATTTAAGCTCATTGCTCTATTGCACATTGTTGGTATATTTATCTGCATATATTTTTCGTCTTGCAATTATTTACTGTATAAAAAGACCCTAATAAGATGCGTTTATATGTATAGACTCTTGATATATCAATAATATCTACTCTAAAATCACATATTTATTGGATGACCTCTGTGGAGCAGCGGGCGAAGCCTGTGACGCAGGAGGTTGCGGGTTCGTATTCTGTCTCGGGACAAATTGTCGTACGATCAGCAGATATTTGTTCCGGGTGTTCTGGGTGTTTTCTGTGTATGAATTATTTTTAACTATGATTCTATGTAATGTATTTGGTAGGTATATAAGTTATCTAGTACTCATAATACAAGCTGATATTAATAAGAAGAAAAGTAATTTATCTACTCTGTGCGCAAGAACTCCTTCTATTCGATTGCAATATATTGATACATATCATAAAACCCAGACACACAGACTGTGATTGAGGCTACCCAAATACGAGTAAATATACCAAAGACAGAATATTCTGGCTGTAAACCTGATGCCATTGAAATTGATGGCACAGATGAAAATAAACAAGACACAAGTGCACCCGGAAATTAAAGGGACTGGGGTCGTTTCCGTTGTTTGGCTATATTCTGTCGCTATAGAAAAACAACAATATATCCCTCCGGACAAACAAACAGACTAGAGTTTTTGTTACGAAATACGAGACCGGGTGAATTAAATGTTCAGTGAAAAATGTTGCGTATTTATTGGCGTATCGAGAACGTCTCTCGCTTGAGTTAGGGCTGGAAAACAGGAGAACATAGAGAAAAATTCGCTGCTGTCACAGCGCGTATATTAAAATTTGTGTGAAAAGCTAGAGCAATAAATATTTCTGTATTGATGATGATGTCCTCCTAGCCGAATTTCGGCCTCAGCGGACAGTTTCAACTGAGACTATTCATGTGCGCTGGACATATTATAGTGCACAAGTGTGTGCGAAAACACTGTGCGCACTTTTCCCTCACTCTCAATCCGATGGGCTGGCAGAATTTATGTATTATTTATAACCACACGAAAGGCTCACAATGAAGGAGAGCGTGTATATTCCAGTTTTCCCCCTTAAGGCTAATCTTCAAGGGGAAAACTAGAATTCATTTTTTTTAAGTCCAGTTTTTGCCCATAAGGGGGATTTCTAGTGGGAAAACTGGAATAACTCTATTCGAAACAGTAATAAAAAAATATTTCGGCGCATCAAATTAGCACTACAGCAGGCCTTGCTAACAGATAAATTTTATTACAGTACATACTCCTTTTGGTATCAACAATAAAAACCCTCTGACAAAACTCACATATAAAAACCACTATAGAAAGCTTTTACCCGAAATAGCTGTATTTTTAGAAAAAATCTTGACGATATCGTCCAACTTTTTGTCGGCATGACATGTGCCAGAAGCATCACGACTATCATTGCCTGCAAAATCGAGCTGATACAAAAAGTAAAGAAAAAATAAAAGTTCGCAGCGTTCGTCCAATATTTTCCCTGTCGCATCTGTTTTTGGAAGAATTATTTTTGTACGTCACAAAAAACAGCAAAAGCGCACGGGAGACGGATTAAAAGGTATTGGCTTTTGTGGTGATATCGGAAAGTTTGTGAATTTGATTAAAAGTTAGAATGCATGTTACATGTTTAACGGTATAGAGTTTTCTTATACCTAGGCCGTAAAGGTACTTTAAATTATATTTAAACTGAGATGTGCTTAGATGAAATAGTACAAAGAGACAAAGAAAATTGTGATTTAGAATAGAAACAAATTAGTTTAAAAAAATTATATATTATCAAACAATACACAGTCACATACATATATAAGAATAGTGGTTTAGCTTAGTGTAAGCAATTTAAAAAAGCGGTCTGTAGGTAGTAATTACAGTTTTTCATCATTGAAAAGATATGTAATAACAAAAAAGGTAAAAGGTAGATATGCATTAACAATAATTTATATTACTGCACTTGCTAGAATTTAACTAATCTTATAAAATTGGTCAATTTTCCTGAGCTTTCATTTTTCAAAGTTTCGAGTGGTCTAGTTTATATCTATACTAACATTATAAAGAGGAAAGATTTGATTGTTTGTTTGTTTGTATTAAATAGGTTCCGACACTTCTGGACCGATTTGAAACATTCTTTCACCGAAAGAAAGCTTTCTTTTTAGGAAGCTTACTTTTCAGGTGACATAGGCTATATTTTATCCCGAAATTCCCACGGGAACGGGAACTACGCGGGTGAAACCGCGAGGTGATCGTGTAGTTTATTATAAAGCTGCGTTCCTTCAAAAGTAAACATTTATTAGCCCTAATTTGTTCTGACCTTGGCAAAACAAATAACTAGCTCGGCGAGTGTTACCTTTTGTCACTTGTTTACGAGTATATTTTAAAAACGATACGTTAGTATGAATGGAGTTTTTGGTGATTTTAAGGATTAGAATGCATGAATTATAGATGTACAATAATAGTCATTACATTTTTTTCTTTGTAAATAGTTCTAGTAGAAACAAATTAGAACTAGTATTAAAAATTGAATCAGTTGAGCTAACTGCAGACTGTAATCTGATTCATATCAATATGAATCGGTAGCGTCCCTAAGCCACTGGCTGCATTTCACCACTGTATGGCAATGCTGATGCGCTGCGCTACATATTCAACAGCTCTTGGGTCACGCGTCGCTAATTTCCCTTACGGCAAAAATTTACTCTCGGCGGCCGTGTTCCGTTACTCAAAAGGCACTCTATAGTATCACTCTCTCACGTGTTTCATTCTGGCCTCCACAGAAGACGAGCGCTATGGCAAGATACATCCGGCCATAGCATCTGCTGAGTGTTGGCCATTTTAGTTACCTATATTTTGTTACTTTTATACTGTGTCTTTTGTATATGCTACGTATGTATTGGTTACAAAATAAACGCATTTTTACTTTACTTTTTACCAGTTTAATAAAATACTTACCTTGTATGTAGTACCAACGCATGCCATGTCGTATGCAGTAGCTGCTTCACACACAGACAGGCGTCGTAACAGACAGTCAGTGTTTGCTCGCTGTCCTTTTTTATATTCGGCGAGGAAATTCGTTCACGAATAAACTGGTTTGGGTGGGACCAGATTTATGTGGGACTCTACGCCCTGAGAAGGACGTAATACCCACTAAAACCTCTACGGTGTCCCTCTCTCGCCATTTTCGTCGAACCACGGGAATATTTAAAACCTCCGTGGCAGCGACTGGCGTCCCCTATTCCTCCTACACATGGCCGGCGAGCCCACCGATCCACACGCTCGCCGACCCCATTCTTGCGTCACCTTTTCTCCCCCTTCTTTAGGACACAGACAGGACAGACACATTTGGAACTGCGAATGTCCACCTCTGTGCCCAGATGGGCATTGTCGCCCCATACTTTTACCAGGTATGGTCTACCAGGTATACGTTGCTTGCTATCCTAGCAGCACCGCAGCATGTACTGATAGTTTTCATTGTCTGTATGCGTAGTTTGTTTCGTTTTTATATGAAGGACTTTATAGATAATCACGAGACTTGTATGGATACAAAGTTTTTCCAATGCACATTGTGAGTAATACAAAAGCAAAAGTAGTTCTGTCTGTTAATTTTTCATAGCTAAATAGATAAACGGATCTAATGAAATTTGGCAGAAAGGTACTAATGGCATCGCGGAGAAGGAGATAACCTAATTTTATTTTTGATAAATGCGTGCGTACTTTGCCATGCGTACTCAGGGCTGAAGCCAGTTTTCTATATTTGTAATTTCTGAATTATCCACAAATAAAATTACCTTGTGAAACTTCTTATAAATTTTCCAGGCATCAAAGAAATCCCAAGTAGTAAAAAATAACTACAGAAACCGTAACTTTGTACGAACGTCTCATGTTGAAAAAGCTAGACTAGTGAGCTTGTTAACTTGTGACCATTGAACCGTGTAATAAGTTTACGGATTTTGAACAATAAATGAGAATATATCGACAGGACGTCGAACACGGTTTTTCTGACAAATTGAATTTTTTCGAAACTGAATTTCAACCAAACAATGATAAAGTAAACCCGAGTATTTGTGACGAAGGAAACAAATTACTTACTAGTGTTAAGCAACCAAAGTACCATTTTACTATAAACCCTTACAACTGAATAAATTTTGCATAATTGCATTAAATTACATACTTTACAAAGAGAAGAGGAGTGGTTGCTTGATAACTCTTATAAAATTATAATAAGTTATTATAATAGTAGGGGGATACCAGACGTTTGGGCTACATAAATCATCACTTTAACACAAAACCACAACACTCGCGTCTGTTTTCGAACGAGACCGCATTACATCATTAATTTCGAAGAGACTAATGAATGCTATTCTCTTCACTGCTGGCATAGCAGTAACGTGTCAGCTAGATCAATCTGGACCTAATTTTTTTCTGTATACTAAAATTATAAGAGCCGAATGAATACTACCAGAGAATCAGTTCCCTTCTGAGTATTCTTAACACCTCTATTTATAATAATAATAAATAATGCTGGACAATTCACACAGCATTATCTAGCCCCAAGGTAAGCAGAGCTTGTGTTATGGGTACTAGATAACTGATATACATATTACAATAGACTACATAGATAGATATTTTTATTATACATAGAAAAACATCCAGAACCCCTGAACAAATATCTGCAAATTGTACAAACATTTGTCCCGAGGCGGGAATCGAACCCGCAACCTCCTGCGTCGCAGGTGGACCTTCGCCCGCTGCGCCACAGAGGTCGTCTTACCATCTCAATTTGATCTTACCATCTCGCTTCCACTCCTGGACAAGCAGACGAATAGCGCAATACCTATTTATCTTTTGGATATACCTTTCACTTGCACCAAGCGATTTTCCTCTGCTTTCATCATTCGCACCGCTAAGGTTTGGAACACGCTGTCTGGTGCTGGTTTTCCGGCAAATTACAACTTGGGTATCTTCAAAACAAGAGCCTAAATGTCTTCTGAACTTTAGTGATAGATTGACGGCCACAATTTCACTTTCCATCAGATGATGGAAAGTGATAATGTGGCGACGATTCAAAAATAACCTTTTGACCACTCTCGCTCGAAAACGATAAATAAATAAATAAATAAATGAAGAAGTCAGACCAATGCAAACTTCATACAAAAAAAAATTCGTCCGTTCATGGTTTGAAAGAGGTTTGCAGTTTTTTTACCCTCCAAGGTGGTAGAACAATACGAGTTTCTGACATTCGACCTCTTTTATAAATTACAAAATATTTTCACGCTAATTGTGGTGAAAAGTTGTATGTTTTATTCCAGGGCAAATATTTTTCCTTGCCTTTTAAATCCCTCGCTAAGTCAGCAGTCTACTTGAGAGCCACTCGCTATGCTCATGACTCTATCTTAGACTGCCTCGCTAGCTCGGGATTTAATATCGGCACGTGTAACAAAAAATCGTTTTGCTCACTTTTTGAACAAATAATTTTAATTGCTACCATCGATCTAATAAAAAAGCTTAGTTCTATGATTGCTACAGTTGATGTACCTGCCTATGGTGATTATGGCAAATCTGTATGTTGGACCTTTGCAAAGGAGGAGTCTTTAAGGCAGGTACCTATATTCAGCAGTATATGATTATATTATGCTGATCTAGGAGCCAAAACCTTATAAAAACATTACCTGAAGTGTGTGAAACTGATGGAAAAGTTCGATCATGATCAAACCTATAAAAATACGGCCAGGCGGCGGCGGCTCGGCGGCTAGTTTTTTTGCGCCAATGATGATAATGTGGATGATTAATGTTTAGTTCAAATTTTTTGTAACTTAGTTATAAATTAACAAACTATGTATGTATAGATGATGCATGTTATCTAGTCACATTATGTTCATGGTCTGTATTATTGTACTATTCCACTACCTTCCTCATTTCGTAATATCCGGAAAAATCTTTAAGCTTTCTGGTATTTATCGATTTGTAACTCTGTTAATTTTAAGCTTTTGGTTTTGCCTAATGTAAATATAAATAGTTAAAAATTAATAAAAAGCCTAACGTATTAATTATTATATCAGTCGTATGAAGAACTTGCAGGGTAAAGTCAAACTAAGGTCAATAAATAGAGTTCTTCGAAGCACGGAACAAGGATGATAAGCCATTGAAACTTACATAATTATAATACTAGGATACTGCCGACAAACTGTTGTACATAAGCTTTATAACGTAACGTAAAAATAACTTTTAACTTAAAAATTAATAACATACAAAAAATAAAATACAAAATACAAATACTTAGTCAAGTAGTCAGATAGTGTAAGTTTCTAATATTTTATTTCTCTATTATTTCTGCATATCAAATTGAACTATGTACTACATGACGATAACAATGAATTCTAATTGCACCAGCTGTATCATTTCGCTCTGTGCCACTTGTAATATTTCGCAAGGCACTTGTACCGATTCCAATTTAATTGCGTACAGTTCTGTACAGGCATTTTCTGAGGCTTTGTCTGATATGGTTCAAAATAAACACAATTTATTCAAAAGCCTTCTTTATTACAGACTGAATTTCCAGTAAGTACCTACTTCGTTATTGGTGGATATTCCTTTCTTTTGTATATAATGAGAACAAAAGGAAGCTACTCGGTATCGTATCACAATACAATATACTATACTTTAATTAATTCTGCGAATTCTAGTTATTAAACTGATAATAAGTCCACGGCTAAATAAGGTCATATATAGAACCTACTTATTACAAACTACTTTATTATTTACCTACTTATGCATTAATCTTGGTTTTATGATTACATAAATGATTACTTACTAGTGTTAAGCTACCAAAGTACCACAAAGTACTAAGTAATAAATGATAAACTTACTAAGTACTAAGTTTATCACGACACACCAATTTAAAAATTAAGGAAGTTAGGATGGATGTACAATATATGTTTGTTACTTTTTCATGCCAAAACTTATGAACGGTCGCGCTGAAATTTTACTTTTTTACTACTTACCCCAATAATCAGTTGCCATAGAATATAACTACCTCACCTTACATTTCCATTCATAAATAATTAGAACATTGATGAATAATGTATCTAGGCTACTTTGTATCCCGAACAAAAATAAAATGATGCCTGCTATGAAATGTTGTATCCAGTTATTGTACCGATTTATCCTAGAGCAACAAACCAGGGCATGACATTTCGGCCGAGCGAGCGAATATAGGTCAGAACCCTGAGCTACAAATTAACCAATTTACTGCCTATATTTTATCTTTAGGATAAGTAGAATTCATGAGAATGTTGCTGGACATTTTTCAGGGTCTATAGACGGTCATGAAATGTCACATAATAACCTTCTTTTTGTGGAGAGTTCAAATAAGATATTACGTCTAGAAAAACCGACATACTAGGTAATTTGGATGAGCGCTTTGCACTAACAATAAATTTGGTCGGTAGTCTAATATATGTATACATTCGAGTGAATTTGTGTTGAAATTTCCAGGACTCACACTGACTTTGTCGTACGACTTTTACACCCCACGTTAAAAAACCCTTTCAATGTAGCGCCAGAACACCCAAAAACTGAACCAACGAGTTCAAAACTACGTATCTGTTCTAAAGCACAAATTACAACATTTTGAAACTCGTACAGGTATTTTTATTTTGGAAAATGCCGAACGGTCTGCTTGGTAAAGTTGGTTCTAGTTAGCAAAAAAAGCATTAAGCTAGAAATCGCATAGCGAACTGTGTTGGTTTCAGATTTTACCTACAAGCATAAAACTGAATTTGGCACCTTCTCACATTAAGTACTTATGTATTACAAAAAATACAAAATAATTTATTTGGCATTAGGGTTACTAACAGTATTAATGATAAACATAAACTTTGTTCATATAGAAAATTACAATTACTTAAATAATAGAAATAAATTAAAACTAGTATTTACAGTTGAAACAATTGAGCTAACTGCACACTGTTGCAAACAATCTACAGGTAGCTCAACTAATCCATATTGATAACAGTCGGAAGCGGCCCCAAGGCGCTGCGCCAGCTAAGTACCTACATTACCCCGCTGTATGGCAATGCTGATGCGCTGCGCCAGATGCTCACCAGCTCACGGGTAACGCGTCGCTTCGACCAGACGCCCAGATGATATTTAAAACACAAAGAGCCTTGGTACCCCACGGACCTAGAGTCTCGACTCCAAGGGGATCAAATGTGCAGGCTCTTACGAGACCTGCATTTTGCGCTTCTTGAGATCTTCGGCCAAATCTGCCGCCGCACCCGCCCTCACGGATGTGGACGGAAGATGGGAAGGCGCAAGTGTGTCGACGCATGTAGCGTCCCACACAATGGGCCTCTCCAACTGCCATGGAACTAGTGTCATACCGTCGGACCTCTTACCATCGTCACGCAACAGACCATTCGGTTAGAGAATAGCTGGTAGTTATTATTTAATTAATTATTAGTTATTATTAATTTTATTTTTTATCGGAATTGGGATTTCATTTTGATAGAATGCCATTATTTTGGAAGTATACTTCGCTAAGTTGGATCTAAACCACTGTAGCCATTCTCTTCTTCTTTACCAGCACACATGTGTCTACTACTGAACATGCCTTGCCAAATGTGGTGAGTTTTGCCACCACGCATCGCAGGTTGATTGGTGATTATAGCATTCTCCTATTGTGATGCTATTCAACAGCTCTGTAAAGAAATTTCGGGTGACTGTAATCTGTACCCGCTGTAAACGGCTACCAAATTTATTCGTTACTAGACGATCGCCTCGCGGTTTCACCCGAGTAATTTCCGTTCGCGTGGGAATTCTGGAATAAAAATATAGCCTATATCACTCCCTGAAAAGTAAGCTTCCTAACGGTGAAATAATTTTTCAAATCGGTCCAGTAGTTTTGGAGCCTATTCAATACAAACAATCAAATCTTTCCACTTTATAATATTAAAGACATTTATTCACAAAGAAAATTATACTAGTATTTACAATTGAAACAATTGAGCTAACTGCCGACTGTTGCAAACAGTCTACAGATAGCTCAACTGATCCATATCAACACCAGTCGGAAGCGTCCCCAAGACGCTGGCTGCATTGCCACGCTGTATGGCAATGCTGATACGCTGTGCCAGATATTCACCAGCTCTCGGGTCACGCGTCGCTTCGACCAGACGCTCAGATAGTTTTTTGAAAACCCGAAGAGCCTCGGTACCCCACGGACCTAGGGTCTCGACTCCAAGGGGAGCAAATGTGTAGGCTCTGTCGAGACCTGCATATTTGCGCCTCTTGAGATCTTCGGCCAAATCTGCCGCCGCACCCGCCCTCACGGATGTCCTCGGAAGATGGGAAGGCGCAAGTGTGTCGACGCATGTAGCGTCCCACACAATGGGCCTCCCCAACTCCCATGGGACTAGTGTCATACCGTCGGGCCTCTTACCATCGTCACGCAACAGACCATTCGGTTCGAGAATAGCTGGTACGTTAACGGTGACAAAGGCCCGCCGGATGATGTCGTTAAGGCTAGCGTGGCGAGATATCCGACCAGCGGCCCTAGTGCACGATAATCCGTGATGACCAAGCTGTTCGACAGCAGTACCGCACTGGCATTGATGAGGCGCGCAACACCTTGCACCCAACCGGAGACATGTTGCGATACGGAAAGTTACGGGATCCAATAAAGTACCAGTGTTATATGAAGGAAATGCTTGCAACCAATGTCCTGACTCCCATTTAGAAACGGCCAGGAGGCGGGCACGATCTGCAGAGCTGGAGAACGTTTGTAACAAACAGTTCCGTGTCAACTCACACAGAGGCCCGTCCCATTGCCGTTGGGACAAAAGTGATTTTGGGGGAGCAGCATCGGGGCAAGCACTATGCCAAGCCGTTCGAGCTTCGTCTAAAAATGAAATTTTCAATGACATTCCAGGTGGGACCAAAAGAGAAGGATTTAAAATTTTTTCAACTAAAGAACTAGTGCTGTAGACAGAAGACAAGAACGCTGGTAGGGCTACACTTGAAATTTTGCGTATACCTAAGCCTCCCAATTTGACAGGCAGGGAGGCCTGCGACCATGCCTTGTCATCTAAATCGATATTCAAAACCGATGAATTTTTAATATTAGTATATTAGTATAGATTACTGTAAACGAAACCCGTTTTCTATGACCTTCAAATTATTTTAAATTGGTACAGTCAATTAGAATATATCGGAGAGTATATTTCGATTTGATATAGCCCTTTATTTATTATTTTAGGGTTTTTTAAAATGAGCTTGTTCTGTATAGCAACTTCCAAAGATTTCGATCCAGTTCAAAATAAAGTTTATATACGTTTTACCGTCGAGTGCGCACTAACAAGTGTCATTGTGACAACTCTTGGCCGTTTCGCGAAATGGCTAATTGCGTCGGGTCCACAATGGGCATAGCTCAATGGAGGGTAGATAGACCAGTCTGTAAGTCGCTATACCTATTAATAAGAAACAGTTATTAAGTTTATCTCATCTAACGGTTGTGGTTTAGGCCGCTATACCTATTAATATGAAACAGTTATTAAGTTTCTCTCATCTAACGGTTGTGGTTTAGGCCGCTATACCTATTAATATGAAACAGTTATTAAGTTTCTCTCATCTAACGGTTGTGGTTTAGGCCGCTATACCTATTAATATGAAACAGTTGTTAAGTTTCTCTCATCTAACGGTTGTGGTTTAGGCCGCTATACCTATTAATGTGAAACAGTTATTAAGTTTCTCTCATCTAACGGTTGTGGTTTAGGCCACTATACCTATTAATATGAAACAGTTACTAAGTTTCTCTCATCTAACGGTTGTGGTTAAGTATCACACTAATATTACGAGTATAAATGTGTAACTTTGAATGTTTAGATGATGGATGGATGGATGAATGTTTGTTACCTCTTCACGCCAAAACTACTAAACGGATCTCGGCTGATTTTACTACGTATCTGTTTTTGGGTAAAGACATTATTTCGCTTCTGCCAGCCTCGAGGACTATCTTACAAACAGACTATTTGAACTTTATTTCAGAAATAGTTTACAAGAATGCCTGCCCAACCCATCATCACTAAAAACCTTAGGATGTGCGAGCTGAATTCTAAATCCTTAAGGATTTTTCGCGAGTCTGAACTGGTCAAATGCGAGTCGACTCACACATGGAGGGTTCATCGTACAAATCTATTTCACTAAAAAGACCCTAAAAAACCGAGACACCCAGACAAATACTGACCGCGCCTGACGTTGCTTAACTTCGGTGATAGGTGCTCAACTTGGTATGGATGTTGGCTCCTTAATTATTAAATTTATTGTGTTTAGTTGTTGTTGTAGCGGCAGTAGTAATATTCACTCAAAATTTCAACTGTCTACCTTCACGTTTCGAAATACAGCCTTGACAAACGTAGACCAAAAATATCCAACAAAATAACGCTTTTTG
Source organism: Eupithecia subfuscata (assembly GCA_963564075.1). Lineage (NCBI taxonomy): Eukaryota > Metazoa > Arthropoda > Insecta > Lepidoptera > Geometridae > Eupithecia > Eupithecia subfuscata. Next base: position 6,493,499 of record OY751105.1, read on the forward strand.
TAAGGGGGATTCCCTTAGAAATTCCTCAATTTTATAATTTTTATTATTTGTTGCTATAGCGGTAAGAGACTTGAAAATGTCTTTTACGGTTGATGACATACAGCCCACTGACATACAGATAGACGGACGGACGGACATACAGTGGAGGCTTATAGTAATAGGGGTCCCGCAGGCACCCTTTGGGCACGGAACCCTAAAAATTACCACAGTATTAACTAAAGATAGTCACTGCAGTTAGAATACGTGGTCCCAATGTTCATTCGTTGACAATAGGAGACGTAGCATCTATTCATACTTTCCCGTTCCAAAAAAGAGTGAAAATAGAGAGACAAAGAGTCATTACTCTTTGTCTCTCTATTTTCACTCTTTTTGTATGTAGCAATGTAGCTGTGTATACCGCAGCTGCGCGTTGTATTCGTATAATTCCAGAACACTGAGTGAGTCCCACAGAGCTAATAATAAGGGAGACAGAATTTTGTGTCGCGGGAGAACATGCTTGTTAGGTACATAATGATCTTTGTGAGGGTTAACAATACCTATTCAGTAAATAGTTTAGTTCTCGAGTCTTTTGTTAGGGTAGTTCAAGCAGGCTGAGGGATTTAACCCTTGATGCGTAGGTCGTGAGAAAGCCAGACTAAAGAAGTTTCTCAGCTTCTTGGTATATTTTATGCGAAAAAATCTAGCTTTTTAGTGATGAGGTGAGCATGGTATATTATATTGTGGACGTCATTTGCCAGTGCAAAACTGTAAAATAGTTACTATAGTTAGTTACTCGTAGTTACCAAAAGTAGTAATTAATTGGGGTAATTCCAGTTTTCCCCCCTGAAATCCTCCATAAGCGGGATTCGAAACGATTTAAAAAAAAATGAATACCAGTTTCCCCCCTTGAAGATTATTCGTAGGGGGGAAAACCGATGTAATTGTATTGTAAAGTATTTTCGTGATGATTACGGCACAACCCCTCGTTTGGGAGAGACATGTTCAGCACTGGACATATCTGTGTTAGAGAGAGAAAGAGAGTAGGTATTTAATGTGCGATATATGTGTAGAAATAATAGAAGAAATGAGTACTTTACACATTCCATTCTATACTTCTCTGTATACGCAAAGTAGACGTCTCAAGTTTAAAATAGCTGCATGCAAAACTTTCAATAGTTTGCAGCAACATTTTTCGAACTTCCTCAAGAAACAGCCTCAAGTTACTGTGAGTATATATATTCCCAAAGGCATGCTTGTGCGGTTAACAATAACATCAACATGGTTAGAAGTAAACTGAAAAATATTGAGTAGGCAGAATGTTTTTATTACACATTGTAAACACCTCGCCTCACCTCAACAGCCTGTATTGGTCCACTGCTGGACGCAGGCCTCCCCCTGATAAGCGCCTTGTTGGCTTTTATCAAATGGGGGGTAATGCCCATAAACCCCACGCTGGGCACGCGGGTTGGGATCACAGTTCGGTGGTAGAGTTGTTCTGCAGGGGGCGCGGCTGCCCGCCCCCGGTGGATATCCATTGTAAGCAATTACTGTGTAATTCAGTAATTTTTGTGATTTTTTATTCAGACAAGACGTATATAAAACATTGGTGGAATAAGACAGTGGTTCTGCATATCTCACCTGAGTACAGGCACGTGAATATTGTAATTCAAATTCAAATTTATTTATTTGACCATGGAGATATAACATGACAGGAAATTAGCCTAATCCATTTAATCTCTCATACAAAAGAAATAATAAGACTTAATAATGATACCTCAACCTCAACAGCCTATATTTGTCTCAGTTGTACATGTTTTAGCAGTTGCGAATTTACATACAATTTTGTTTTTTCCCCGCTATTCCTACTCCTTCTTTATTTCTTGAGCTAAATTTATATATCTACCTGTTCAAAAGTTTCATATATTTGTGTGGTTGGTGAAATACTAATAACTCTTAACTTAAAATATTTAATTTCTTTTTAATTTTTTGGTAGTTTATTTCTTTCTTTTTGTGTTAAACATTAACTTTTCCTAATACTAAATTGTATTCTTACCGATGTAGATAAATTAGAAGCTTTATTTTCTGTAATTTTTTGGAACTCTATCCACATTAATTTCTGAGGAAGTCATTTGCTACACAGTTTTTTAAACTTCTGCAGATGACATCGTTTTTTAATTTTATAACCATGTAACCATTATTTTTGTTCCATAATAAACGATAGATTTTTTTTTTAATAAGAAAAACTGAGATACTAATGAATAATACAATTAAAAAATTTAATTTACTTTAAAGACTGGTTGGAAGCGACGGCTCGGGACAGAAGACAATGGCAATCTATTGTGTCGGAAGCCAAGACTCACTTCTGGTCCACTTCGGACGCACTTCAGCGCTGCTGCTCTCAGTAAGTACGTAAGTACTGGCTTCATGAGTTGAGGAATTCTCTAACATAACAATAGGGTAGTGTACTGGGTTAAAAAAATATTATTCTATTTGGACCGTTATTTAGACTGTCAGAAGATATTGACCACATATTTTTTTCCATTGCCAATCAAACAAAAAATTACAAAAATAAAGCGCGTCAAAGTTCGGGAGTGGAGGCTAGTGACGTCATACTTTGCTGAAAAGTTTCGCAAGGATGTCACGCGGAACTTTAACTGGCTATTTCAACATTGTTTGTTTAATCGACAAAACAAAAATGTCCGATATCTTCTGACAATCTACCTAACGGACTAATTAGAATTTTGAAGAACTATTGTCATTTTTTTACAGATTCAAAAGTGTTCAAATGATACTTTTCTAACGGAGCTTACGGCGAATTTACGGCCTTGTCAGTTTATAGTAACTATAAGACTTTAACTACAAAACTTGTAGTCAGCACACATTATGTCTATTATGCTCTTAGCGATAAGGCCGCCCATTGTACAACTCTGTATCTCTCTTTTCATATATTTTTATTTTTTCTTGGTGTGCAATAAAGTGTATTTGTATTATGTCCACTGCTGAATATGTTTCCTTCGGGAGGCCGCGTGCCAAGTCTGGTGGATCATGGTGAAACCCCCCTCGTTTCACGATGATCACCAGACAGGTTTTCGAAGCAAGCTGCTGTCCTTCCTCGGGCAGGTTCCTTGAGTCGGCCCTTACGACATTTACGTACTGAGTTGGAGGGGTCAATTTTCACACCTTATACGGCCTGCAAATATTCAAACACCGAAATGATTTCAAGTCGCCGGATAGCAACGTCGTCGCCGATAAGGTTAACTAAAATGATGCTATTGACACCAACTCGCCGGGCTGTGTCGGACCCGTTGGTAGGTTTGGTGTGTCTTAAAGGCAAGGGGGCAGATGATCTATACTAATATTATAAAGAGGAAAGATTTGATTGTTTGTTTGTTTGTATTGAATAAGCTCCGGAACTACTGGACCGATTTGAAAAATTATTTCACCGTTAGGAAGCTTACTTTTCATGGAGTGACATAGGCTATATTTTATCGGAATTGCCACGGAGACGGGAACTACGCAGGTGAAACCGCGAGGCGATCGTCTAGTATCTAATATGATACTTTCCTCGTAGTTTTGGGATACGGGCCTCAGATACCTCAAATCTTGTCATAAGGATGCCCATCTGACAAACCTGAATACTTCACGTCATGCAGCCACATATAGAATAGTTAGCACTTCAAAATTCAGCAGTTTCAACCTTGTTTGAACTAGTTTGTTCCAACTATGCGAGTTTTGAGGGTTCTCGACGTGGCACTCGAGCTGCTGGATGGACTTGGAAGCACGATGCAAAGCCCTTTATTGTAATGCAAAGTTGGTATCAAATTGTTTCTACAGCTTGAATTATGAGACAGAGCCTAGGATAGAAATATTGTTTTAGGAGTTCGGACCACAGAGGCAAAGACTAAGACATTTTTCCAGAGATTAAAGGACAAGGATTATATATAATTTAATCTGTATTCTTGGAGAAAGTTTTAATTGACTTCACACTAATATTATAAATGCGAAAGTTTGGATGGATAGATGTATGGATGGATGGATGTTTGTTACCTCTTAACGCCAAAACTACTGAACGGATCAGGCCGAAATTTTGCATACAGGTAAGTCTAGCCCTGGAATCAAACATAGGCGACTTTTTATCCCATAAATCAGTTCCCATGGGATAGAAACAACCTCAAAACGTTTCCATAGACACAACGCGTGCGAAGCCTCGGGCAGAAGCTAGTAATTTATAGTTTATACAATTGAACTGTGTTGTGCAAACTGCAGACTGCAAACAATCTACACTACAGGTACTCAACTGATCTATATATCAATCCAACCCCAAGACGCTGGCTGCATTGCCCCGCGCCGTATGGCAATCCTGATACGCTGCGCCAGAAATAAATCTCCACACTCGAAGACTCAGTCGCAAAATGAGATATTTTATAACACCAGAATTTGATTGCTAATCTGATCTACGGAATAACTTTACTTCATTACCTACCGTTCACGCTCGTTCACCTTTACTGCTTCATAATTTTATAGGTTTTAGGGAGGTTTGAATTTTGCAATTTTATTTTTGCCCTGGTGATGAGTTATTTTCAAAGATAACCAAATTTGCAGCAACATGATTTATATCTTAAATTAGCGAATCTAGTATCTATAAGCAACCAATGTTTATTAATTAAATAACTTGTGTAAAGAAAAAATAACTTTCTGCTATGCAAAAAGATAAGTAGGTTCATCTGAGAAACTTTTCTACACAGAAATAGTCTCGGATGCAAACTCCTTCCCAAGACTATTCAAAATAACGGAAGAGCTAAGTAGTTATAAGACAGCGCAAACAAGTTATAAAAGCAAACTTGTCACACAAATTGAGAGAAAGTAATCTAGTAAAATGGGAGCCAAGTGCACAATACACAATCCGCGCACCTGGTTTGGTCCCAAAAGAGTAGTATATTATACTGAGGCGTATAAATTACTTAGTTGCTAGGTCAACTCTACAAAGTATGAACCTTGGAGATCAATCTCGTTATAATGTAGTGTAAATGTGGCTATATAAATTTAATAAGACACTGTGTTACCAAAGTATGAATCAGTGACCTTCCTTACCTTATTAACTCGTTCAGCATTGCTGTGATTAAGAAGGTTCTATGGTGCGAAGGGTATGCGAGCGCCGCGAGGGGGGAAAGTAAAACTATTTTTGACGAAAAATTTAAAATACTGGCTGCTTACAATAACTGAAGTGTTTTTGTGAGCTGCCAGTATTTTTTTTCACGCAAGAGGTTGACTAGCTTTTGCGTGAGCACTGCTCGAGAGAATAATTACTTGCACAGCAATACACTTTTACAGCGTTAGCAACAAACGCTGTGTGCGTTTTAAAGCGTATTTCTTTGCGAAATAAACTACGTCAAGCTGCAATGGGCAGCAAACACCCAATAGAGGTGGTATTAATAAACCCCCAAACCCTCTGGGGGAATTACTCGGATGCTGCATCTAATGTTAAGTGTTGCGGGTGGCTGACGGACAGACGGAGTCAATCAGGTTAAATTCCTGGAATTATAACTTACTAGTTTCTGCCCGCGGCTTCGCACGCGTTGTTTCTATGAAAACGTTTGAAGGTGCTTTCTATCCCATGGGAACTGATTTATGGAATAAAACGTAGCCTATGTTTGATTCCAGGATTAGAGTTACCTATAAGCCAACAAAAAATTTCAGTCCTATCCGTTGAGTAGTCTTAGCGTGAAGAGGTAACAAACATTCATCCATCTATCCATCTATCCATCCATCCATCCATCCAAACTTTCGCATTTATAATATTAGTGTGATAAGTGATAGGTGTATTCCTTGCAGGAGACTGGAAACCTAGTTAAAGGAAATAGTGGGTTTGATTTTGCAGGTGTATTTTACGTGAAGAATAGTAGTAGGTACTAGGCAGGTTCCCGTTACCTAGGTCTTTGTTCAATGGTGGTACTTTTGTAGATGAAAATAATACGATCAGGATTTCTTATATGTATTAAATTCAAACTCCCTGACTTCCTGGTATAGAAAATGGATATTAGTCAATGAAAATTACAATGAATACAAAGTATATCTTCACATTTAACAGATAGGCTATCAACATACCGGAACATGTATAGGCTCTAACAACTTAATCACGAATTTCAAAAACTTCTCCCGGGAAAAAGCGAGAGGCATCACTAGTTAATATAGAAAGCAGGAAGCTACGTCAAGCTTGATAGTAAGCGTCTTTATGTTGCGTTGAATCTCTTCCGACCGTTTAGTTTTTAATAACTCTCCGCTCCGACACATTCAGAATGAACTCCGCTACAAGCGTACGAGAAACTTGTGACCTTTGTTTATTAAATTCTCAAGAACTTTCTAACAAAATAACGAATGGTTAACAAAAGTTTCTAGTTATACTTTTATATCCCAAGTTTTGTGAAGTTCTTGGCTTCTTAAAGCTTCTTTCATATAAATCGTTACTTTAGCATAGTATTTTAATATTTTTCGGTGAAGTTGTTGTGAAGTAGCACTTTATCAGACTTGAGTATGGCATAAACTTAACGATCTATATTTATCGTTGTTTTATCTCTATTTGATGTCTGTTTGAGTATTTGTTTCGTCAGCCATCAACTAATCTTGGAAGTAAACACCTATAAATCTTAATTATGGCGATCGTTCAGAATCGCTCCATTGTTTTGACTTTTGTATGAGCTCTGATGTTATTAAGGAATTTTAGACATCACCTAATTATGGTGTAGTCTCAGTAGTCTGGTTACAATTAAGCCGACCGGACTTCTGAGTCGCTCGACGTCTCAGTAGTCCAGTTGCTTAATTGAACCGGACTACTGAAACGTTTTTTGCAACTGTAATTTCGATGTTGATGATACATTGCCGGCTTATTGTACATATTGTAACTAGTGTAATTGATAACATTTCTGATGATGTACTCCTAGCCGAATTTCAACCACGGCGGCCAGTCTTATCGGAGACCAGCTAGATGCGCAGGACATATAGTGCACAAGTGTGTGCACTAACACAGGTGCACTCTCTATTCCCTCACTCTCATAATCCGATAGGACGACAGACCGACACGACCGGGGAGAGGTCAGGCACAGGCCCAACCGCTTAATGTGCTTTCCGAGGCACGGAGGCCATTTTGTCCACACGTTTCTGATACAGACAATACTTTTGAGTAAAACTACATTCGGAAACATAATATTTGTATGACTGATATCTTAGAAAACATATTGTCCCCTTCGGTCCATTAGACCTTCGGAAATCAATACAGCACATAAACTCGCAAAGAGCCTCGGTTACAACAGCTAATCTGTTTTGGGAAGTGTCACCAGAGATAAATCGTGGCCACTCGCTATAACTCCGCGACACGAAGTAACCAAACCTGGACCATGATATTTGAATCACAGTCGGCAACACAGTCCAGCCGGTTGGTGCAACATTTCAGTGATTATTGCAGCTAGCCGACAGTGTTTTGCCAACTTTAAGGACCGGTGCAGCGGTGGCCCGCCGACTTTAGCGTATAGACTCCATTGCACATTCCTCCAACAAAATCTCTGCTTACTTTGGGGCTAGATGATGCTATGTGGATGGTCAAGCATTATTATTTTGGCATCTCGTTGGAAATACGCAGTAAACATAATTTAAATAAAAATCATGCTAGATCTAACTGAAACCTCACACTGAATAATGACTGACTGAAAATTTGCATGTTTAAAAAAATACGTATAATGTATATTGTTTTATGCCTTAGCAGGTACTTTAATGTTGTTGCATTTAATAGCAACACCAAAAAAGTTTAAAAAGCAAAACCAGACTAGCACACTCACAGGTCAAATGGCCAGATGAGGTAACTAGTTTGCAACATTCTAAAAAAAACCTCACACTGACCAATAAAGTAATACTGCCATAACAAGTCTGCCATGAACGAACACCAGTGGAAAAGCAGGAAAGATATGTCCGGCCGTAAGTCCTCCTATCCCTCTCACCTGCCTCCATTCAGGATGCTTAAATCAACGTTATGCGACAGTTATTTCAGGCGCGAGAACTGAATAGCCCTCCACTGAATCCTGCAAATGAAATGTGGCATCTACAATGAGCTTCTGCTACTTTACTCCAGATTTTATTGCCTGGGCACTTTCTGTTTGAATTGGTAAAATCTTTTCCGCCGGGTATGTGGGTTTGTGGAATGCAGGCGGACTTTTGGGAATTTTTGGAAATCAAATGTTTATTTTTTACGGTGGATTTCTTTGCGCGAAACAGTATTTCGAATGTACAGTTCTAGGCATTGGTCTCTCATTACTAAAAAAGAGGGCTTTAGATAAAACTCATCGTATTATCCAATACAGAAATACAAAAAGGAAAATAGCAGATGTTTTAATGTGCTAAATATTGGTAAGGTTTACTTATTATGTACCTAGTAGGTACGCGTTTGTTTATAAAGTCTTTGAAACTTTTTTATTAATGTTGTATCCTAACTAGAATTTTATGTGATCCCAACTCAAAATGAGGTCCGAATTAGAACCTTTTACCTCTGTATAAATAGTTTATCTAGCCCGTCTGTTAAAAGTAAAGTAAACTCTTTCAATGTTGACCGTTAATGGACCCTTTAGGGCGGCCTTAATTTGGTCGATTTAAATTCTGCGGGTCCCTGAAAAGGTTGCAAAGTAAAGCGTTGGTTAGGCGGTATTTATTTATGTGGTAGAGATACAGTCGCTTTCGAAAACTGTGAAGGTTTGGTGGCTATTTTATTTCTAGAAATAAGCATTTTTCCATCAAAATGATCCTGATTCTAAAGGCGAATTGAGGGTAGTCGTGGATACTGCCGTCAATTCTTGGCTGTTGCTCGGATTTCATCCAGTGACATCGTGGTGACCACGATGGCTGTAAATGGAAACGTTGGGAAATAAAAACAATAATATAATACCCGACAAATAAATCGTTAATGGTTTACAAAATTTCTCGTTGTTTGTGTCGGAAGCCAAGATCTACAATACCTAAGTATACTTCAATCCCTTGCTCTGCTTGTCTCTTCTCTGCAAAAAAGAGTCCATTTGTCCAGGTTCCTGTTTTCCGAGATTTGCAGTACCTATAAAAGTTCAACTGGAGCTCATCGGTGTCACGCTCACACCAACTCTAAGCTTTAGCCATAGAGTCAAAGGCTAAAACAGCAGCCATGTAGCTAGGAAATCTAAATAAGGTTAGCGATACTTCACACGCGGACAGCGTCTTTCTCTTTATAAGCACAAATGTTTGTGCGATCTGCAGATATTTGTTCAGGGTGGGATTTTTTTCTATGTATAATAAAAATATCTATCTATGTAGTGTATTGTATTATGTATATCAGTTATCTAGTACCCATAACACAAGCTCTGCTTAGCTTGGGGCTGTGTGAATTGTCCAGCATTATTATTATTATTATCCCCACTTGGTGCATATACCGTCCACTCGCACTAAGCGGTTTTCCTCCGCGGGCAGCGAAATGTCGGCAGCTTTGCATCTGGAAGTCAGCACACTTAGGCCGCCGGGATATTTTACCGGGTTGGTAAGCATTATCCTATCAGAGTAGGTAATTAGATACGAAAGATAGGAACCTAATTTATTTACCTACACTCTTATAATAATAGAAATTGAAGAGTGGGACAAAGAGATTACTCTCTTGAGGCTGTCCCAACGGATTCATCCATTTGTGTGTAGTACAAATATCTAATCCTTACGACGTTATCATTTACGAAGATTTCGTGACATCCCGTGGGAGTGATCAGAGGGAAATGTTTGTTTGTAAGCAGTATATTGCGATTGTGACGTCGGCGTCGTTATGTCGAAAATAAAATAATCAAAATTAGGTTATTTTTTACAATGTGGTGGTTATTCGGAAAAAAACATTTATTAAATCAAAACTCAGTATTCATTATTCTAGACTCATCTGTGTCATCCATCACCAATTCATCTCAGCTTAGAAACCCACGGCCTTCTGAGGTATAATTTATTTATGCTTTGATTTATTTATCAGATACCATTGAAACAGGTCTTTAATCTTAAATCTCCAATCGGGGAAGATTAAGCCCTTACTCACCTGGCAGCTTAAAGAATTACCTAAACATAATGCGCAGGGAAGTGGGTTTTACGAAGTTCGTGTTTTATCTTTTATCAGCTTAATTGGATTTAGGAAGGTACGGGTGCTGAAGAAATAATAGCTACTGCAGACGATAGTCACTTTTATTCTAACGATTCACGGCGGCGACGATATCTGTACTGAGAATAGGTAGACGAGAATATTCGACGAGAAGAATAGATAGACTTTTGACAGCGGGCTAAAAGGTATACCTTTTAGCCCGCTGTCAAAAGCCTACCTATCATCTGGACAGGCTCTTATATATAAGACCCTGTCCAGATGAGGCGTTTTACTTTTACGTTTACGTTTTTACGCACAAGTGAGAAAAAAACGCGTGGCAGCATCTGGACGGGATGTTTATGGCTCTAGAATCTGGAGAACGCGCGAGTGTTTGCGTGCGAGTTCATTCGCGCGTAAAAGCCCCATCTGGATAGCGTCTCAATGGTCTATGAGGACATATTTCAGTGACCCAAATAATACTTAGGCCGTTTTCTGATTATTCGGTATGCTTTCGGTACGAAATCAGCACGCTCAGATGTCAAAAGCATACCGTGCCGCCTCGACTTTCTCACCGGTCTGCAGATAATTATACTTGCCGCTTGTGACGTCGTGAAATAATGTCGTCTTCGGCCCTTTTCACATGCATACGGCATTTGAAATGCCGTGCCGTGACCGTGTGTTGCCCGTCCGTATCCACTTTAAAACGGTTTCGACGCGGCAACCGTCTTTGCAGTTGTGTACTGTACTTGTATTATACTAAGTTTTGTTCACGTGCTCACAAGCGCACCACCGCAAATCTTTTTTAACTCCGGTGAATGTTTTTATCAAATCAGTTCCAAAGCAATTCATATTACCTACGGTAACCTAAATACCAGGCGCTATCGATTTTCTATTTTTATGTCTCCCTGTACGTTTCAAGTTTCGAAATGAAACTCGAACAGTTTTTAAGATGTCTACGTACACAAAAGTAAATAATATTTTGCCACTTACGTTTTTAAGGATATCCAGGTTATTCCCTTACTTTGTGACTTGTTTTTCTCTCTAATAACGTCAGGTCACAGAAAGAAACCACTCGATGTTTCTATAAAAACTATCGTAGTTTGACAAAATTCATTATAAATGTAAGCGGGTTAACCACGAACCCCCTTGTGTTGGAAGAAAGCCGCGCGCGTTGCGCGTCCCAGCGTGCTTGGATGAAACGTTGGAGTTCTTCCAACACAGGCAAGGTTTGTTCTTAGCCCGCTTACATGCACAATGAACCTCTCGATGTCTTTGAATCAATAGTGTAGTATCTTAAGTCCAGAGCGGCCATGGATAAAGTATGGGGCTTATAAATTGAACCTTGAATCAAACAATAAAAACGATTTCACATTGTCTGCTGATTCTCAGTGGCACAAATAGAAAATAAGTGACTTCATTATTTTTTCAAAGTCCATTATCGATGTTGAATATTTATGTTGTTGGGATAAAAGAAATCCATGTTAGGTTAACTTGTAATTGAGATAGAAAAAGTACTTCTAAATTGATTCATCAGAATATTTTTTACCTGAAGGACATAAAAGTTCTGATTTTTAGATGAGGGACGGCTGATATTGGTGAGCATTTCTCGTCATAATTAGCTGTTGTGATTTAAGTGTTTAAATCATTAATGTTGTTACCAAAGGATGTTATTTCTACAATTGAGTTTAGATTTGTCTTTATGTTCAGCCTGACCCAAACTACCAAGTTTTGTATGCAGAATAAGGGATGTTATGGAAATTTATTTCGGTCACCCCTTGTAAAACTTTCACAATCCCAAATCTAAATTCAAAACAACGAAACTATTTAGATTTGAGAATGCTTGACTCAAGTCTACTTTATTATTTGGGTTCGATACTATGAACTAGTGGTAATCAGAACGGGCTGTAACCTTGTCAGAGTAAAGCTTCCACTCGTCCCCTTTTATCTGGGTACACGTTTTACGTGGTACCTTGTATTTTACGTCACATTTCTGATGCAATCGGCGTGTTGTCAACATGAAATGAAACCTTGTCGAAGTAAATCTTCGACCGAGTTTGATTCAGCTTAAAACATCCCTACAACTCAGAATTTTTCACGTTGGTTCGTTACATACAGGTATCGGCTTGTTATATGCAGAATTATACTTGATGTAGGTAGTCATCTTGTCAAGAATATTCACGAGCTTGTACTGTTTGCTGATGATACTTCATTAATTTTTAAAATGATGCGACAAAACACAAATTTCGACGATGTGAATAATGCAATCTCAAAAGTAGTTCATTGGTTTAGTGTCAATAATCTTTTGCTAAACGAAACCAAAACAAAATATATTAGATTTATTCTACCTAATGTTAAACAAGTGAAGGCTGATGTAAATGTTAACGGAGAAACTTTAGAAATAGTAGAAAGTACCGTATTCTTAGGAATCACCTTAGATAATAAACTTCAATGGGGCCCACACATAGATAAGCTATCGAAAAGACTTAGTTCTGCAGCTGCATACAGACTGCATACAGTCAAAAAAAAATCCGTCATCTTACAGACGTGGATACATCTAGACTTGTTTATTTCAGCTACTTCCTTAGTATTATGTCTTATACCATGTCAATATATTTATGAAAACTTATTGTACACTCATAAAAATATAAATCGGTTCCCTAAAAATAGCGATAGACATAATAATAATACCAGAAATAAACATAAACTCGCTGTGCCCACAACTAGGCTGCACAAAATAAATGTATCTTTTAAAGGGCAATGTATACGCTTCTACAACAAAACTCCTAGTGAGTTGCAAAAATGATCAGTAAATAAATTTCAAACAAACTGTCAAAACCTTGCTGTGCAAAAAGGCTTACTATAAAATATCAGATTATCTAGAGGATAAAAAAGCTTGGGACGGGTTTTGCTCCAACTCGAAAAATAACAAATAACAGGCTAAAGGTTTCTTCGTCTTTAGTCTGTAGCTTCTTTAATTTAGTCTACATATCGAAGCGACAGATATCAAAAATATCACTTTATTTCCGTGTCAGTGTTTAGTTTTATATTTTGACCTTTTCTAAGTGTACATTTACTGTATTTATGGAAATAAAGAGTTTTTGATTTAGATTTTTGAAAGAAGTATTAATAGGCGCTAAAGCTAAAGTTATCTGGACAAGTTGCAAGGCAACCCTTGGTAAAGTAAGTACTCTTCCTACTAAGTTCATACAATGTGTGAACTTTAACGACTGCAAAGTTGCCTGCATTTTACTTGTGTGAAAAATACCTCCACGCGATACGCGGGACACGACGTTGTCAAGATTCATTCCTTTCTCTAACGCCTATGACGTCATCAGATTTGTCTAGGTCCACTCGCAGAGTCTTATTGAAACTTTTTAAGGATCTGCGTCTTCGTCAGTCTATTGTGGTCCTCAGTCATCTGAAACCAATAACTTCTATCAAATTTAGGTCTTTAATAACTTAAATATTGTAGGTACTCGGAACTAGAATGGAGTCTTGTCTGCGAAATATCGAAAGGAAGAACAACTTTATAGGTATTTTATCCTCCTTACAGAATTGAAGGCCCTAAAGTTGGGAGTTGGATGCGAAAAATAAAACTAGCGTGTTATTTCGATGTGCGAACTTCGAGGATAAAATGTTCAAAGTATCCGTACTGTACGTACTGCTATGAATAACATATTGGTGTTTTTTCTGTTTGTGAACGTGGCTGAACGGAAAAAACGGCATTTCGTATTAGGCGTATTCATTGTTGTATTAAGGAAAACTATATCAAAGTGTATTGGCTTATATTTTGGTCACATGACTTAGTAGTACCTTCTCTAAAATACGATTTAGCTGAGTTACGGTCTAAGCCAGTTTCTGTCATGCGATACTAATTCATCTAACATACACTGAGAATCACCGTACAAGTCCACTCGCTCACGCTTTACCAATCGCTCCAAACAAACAATGAAAATGCAAAATCCTAAGGTATATAGGTAAGTAAGAGAAGCTATAACTTTTGTGTAGGCCTTTTATTGCTCCACGACTGCTTGATCCATAATGCATTTTTCACAGCACAACTCATTCACACAGCTTTGCATGCAAATCTCAAACGCTATTGAACGATGTCAAGGTTCAGCTTTTCAGCATTTTAAGTCGTTTTAAACGAGAACGGTACAAAATAGAAGAATTTTAGGGCAGCGAACGGACGTGTTTCAAATTAAAAGCTTTTCCAAGTCAGCTTCGGAGCGGTGAATGCAATCACAGCGTGACGGTGACGTGCAATGCTATTACAAAAGACAACACAACAATGAAACGGTTAATCTGGCTTAGCGATAGACATTGTACATCATAGGAATGCGATAGAAACTTTAATCAGACTGAAAAGTACTTAAGTTGGTCAAACGAACGAATGAATCGAAGATAAATAGAAACTGATGATGTTCCTCATGAAAGTATCAAATCGGTGATTGCAGTTCTCTCCCTGTAATTTTGGGGTTTTCATACTCATACTCTTAAAATTTCCCGCGATTTTCTCAGGATCATCACTTGGTAGTCAGACTCTATACTAGTTCTGTGGGGATGATAGTAATCTGGAAGTAGGATGAAACAACAATATTTTTAGGGCAAAATTGCCAAAAAATATGATTTAATTTTATCGTGGGTTGAATTGACAATTTTGGGTCGAAATAACAATTTTAAATTCGTGGTGAGAAACTCTGGGTCGAAATAACAATACACCGATTTCAGACACGTATCTTACCTTTTTGAAAAAATCTTTATTAAAGGAACGTCTAATAAGCTTTAAAATAATTTAACTTCATCTTGAACCGTTCTCAAGAAGAGTTGGTCAATTCAGCAGCGTTCACTTATCAGTACCATCATAAAAATCAACAGTAGATTCAGATTGATCTGAGAGTTTTGAATTGGGCGCAGCGGTCTATAAATCTATAGAAACTTAGTTTCAATAGATTAATACCCAGATTTACCATAGATTTATTTATAATCTATTGAAACTTAGTTTCAACTATAGACTGATTTACTTGTACACCTAACAGTCCTTAGTATTTCAATAGGGCCACGGCCCCCTATAAGAGCCAAACTCTATTGACTCTCTGCGAGACACTCGTGTCGGTTCATTAATAAAATTCAATAGGAACCGAACATCTGATTTATTCGATCTATTTTTTCACCCAATGAATAATACAGGTCTCTAGCACCTTCAGCATTTACGTCAATATCCAGTATCCAGCGTCCAAACAAACAAATTAAATCAACTCGTAACAAAAGAAGAACCTTTTCCCATTAGGCGAAAGTAAACCCTAGTAGGTAATTGAGTTTGAATTGCTTTAAAGATTCATTCCCACTATGTTTGTGTACTGGCCTATATTGAGAACCTTAATGTTTTTTTCCGTTTTTAATTGAATTTTAATTGAAAAAGGGTTGTTCGTTGTGCTTGAACGCTTTTATTTGCTTCTCGGTTTCAAATATATTTTCGGGAAAGATTTAAAAGAGTACTTATAAAATATTGATGGTGGCAGCTATTACTTTTTATCTTTATAAGTAGAAAAACATCAAAGTTATTTAGGTTTTTTGTACATCAAATAATTATCAACACAACAATATTAAAACTAGACGATCGCCTCGCGGTTTCATCCGCGTAGTTCCCGTTCCCGTATGAATTATGGGATAAAATATAGATAAAATATAGCCTCCCTGAAAAGTAAGCTTCCTAACGATGAAAGAATTTTTCAAATCGGTATAGTGGTTTCGGAGCCTATTCAATACAAACAAACAAATAAACAATCAAATCTTTCCTCTTTATAAAATTAGTATAGATAAGAAAAATTGAAATTGTTACAAGTAACACGTTCTTCTATTTCCTGACGTACCGGTACACTTTCTATGAAAAGTGTTTTAGTGACAAAGTTTTCACATTACTGTTTCCTCGAAGAGGTAATAAAACAGAAAAACATTTCCGAAATCGAGGATTGATATTATGAGTTTTTCCACAATGACCTAGTTTTATAGCTTTGTGACACGAATAAGATTGCAAATAAGCAAACAAAATATTTATTATAATTTGAATTTTGATACGATTTCCATATTTATTTCCAAGTTTCCCCAATTAGGAGAGTTTTCATAACTTTTGCAAGCAACATTGGATTTTTTTGTCGAAAAATTTGATCATTTCAGGGGGCGCTGTAAGAATCTATGAATGGGAAAAAATCTACATAATATTACTATTATAAATATGAATTGGTTTTACAGGTTAAGTACCTCTCTCAGTAGACTAGAATTGAGAAATAGTTGTAGTGAACAGGCATTATTCTGCTAAACTAATCGCTTCTCTATGACAATGGTATCGTCACAGAATGACACATTTTGGTATTCCTTCTTATATGAACAAAACCACAGATGGATGGACGCACGTAAAAATTGTCAAGGTTAAAACCATACTATTTGTCTCTCTGTGAAGATTCTGCGACGAAAGTCATTGTTAAAGTAAAACGAGTGATAAGCAGAATTGGGCCCCTGATTTTCTGTGATAAACACACCTCTTATACAGGGTGCCACGGACAGAGTGTACTAATCCGAAAGGTGGTGATTCTGGACATCGACGGGGGTCAACGTTTGTTCTACTTTTTTTAAATATCGATCATTTTTTACTAACCTAAAAACACGAACATTTTGAATTTACAAAACAAACACTGGTTTTTCTGAAAAAAAAAACAGCAGTTAAACTTTGTGAAATATTTTGTTATGAAAAAATCGTTATTTAGATGTTGATCCCCTCTGAGTCAGGAATGACTGTTTGGTTTAGTACCTTTTCCGTGGCATCCGGTATAGAAGGACCATTAAAATTTGCGCCTAAAAATCTATTAATTTTTTAGTAAGTTCAATTCCGCATCTCGCTCTTATCGCAGATTGTACTCAACTAAGCAATAAATCCATTATAAACTGTTATTTACTGAAGTCTTGGTAAAGCCTTCAACGCAACCCTCTTTACGTCAGTACTTAGTGTAACCGCTATGAGTTGTTGATAGATGTTCATTGGAGCTTGCTTGGAGCTGATTCTTGGTATAAATTTAACTTTTCAATAGAGATTGGATTCTGAAGTATTATACGAGCTTTAGATTAAAATTACTGACAGCGACAGTATGTTATTTATAGCTCGTTGTAAATTTCTTGTTAAGAATGTGGTTATGGGGAGTTGGTTGCTATTTGAGCGTAAAAGTAGCTAGGCTTACTGTGAAATAGTGACCTACAAAAATTGTCTTAAGTTTCAGTTTCAAGGGTTATCGGTAGGTAAATCGACAAGAACGTGGTTCAAAACGTATGTGTGATTGGTACTTAACCCTCATCCCTGAGCAAAAAGTCACGGATTCTAGGTATCCCAAAATGACGAGGCAGATTCGTTGGTGAGGAATAGGTATACCTATTATTTAATTTTTTATAATTATATTTTTTTTATGATTTAATAAATTTAAATTAAAAACTAGGATTAGATACCATATTATTTTAAAATTAAACTTTTATTTTAAAATAGTAAATAATAATTTACTAAAACTTAAATAATTTGGCGGTTTTTTAGTTTATTTAGAGGAACCTGTTTATTAATTGATAATCCACGATTAAATTTACTTAATTAAAACATTTTGTATATCGTTGTTAAAAAAATATTTTTTAATAAAAATAATATTTTAAATTTTTTAATTAAAATAAAATCAGATCAAGATGCAGATTATAATTAAGAATATAATGCGTTACAATAAATTTATTTAAATGAATATAAATTTGTATAAATTTATTGAAAGTGGATTTAAATGTAATTTTAATTAGTAAATTAAAATGATTAAAAATTAAAATATGTACATATTGCCCGTCACTTTCATATAAAAAATTGAAATAAGTCGTAACAAAGTAGAGGTACTGGAAAGTGTTTCTAGAAAGAACAAATTAGAGCTTGAAAAAGTATGTCATTTACATTGAAAAGATTATTAATTTAAATTAATTAATTTGATGGGGGATAATTTAATTATTAAAAACTAATTATTTTTATAACTGATTATTTTTAAAACTAGGTGTTTATGACATTGACTGTAGCTCTATAAAAATTGCCCGTGTGAATACCTGAAGGATTTATTTTGATCTCAAAGTTACTCGCAATTTCCAAGCAATTTACATGTGTTATGCCAAATTCTGTAAAGTTTACTCCAATACGCCTTTTGCCTTAGTTATTTATTCGTTCGTGAAAATTTGCGTTTTGGGCAAAAGTTTTGGCATAACTTGGTTCAATACGGTAACTTTGTTTAAATTATGAGCATCTACAATTCAAATGTTCAGAGGTTGTTGCGTCCCTAATGATAGAGAGGGGTTAAGTCTAAGGGTGTCTTCGAATTAGCACACGAATGCATGAAGTTGAAGCTTATTTGATCTTCATCCCTTAAGTGTATGCGCCGCAAACATAATTGTGACACAAATATAAGGTAGTTAGGTATTTTTAAACAGTTAGAAGAAAAGTTTTTTTCACAATCAATGGACCTTCTTTTGACCACAATCTCACCGTAACGA
Organism: Eupithecia subfuscata; assembly: GCA_963564075.1. Taxonomy (NCBI): domain Eukaryota; kingdom Metazoa; phylum Arthropoda; class Insecta; order Lepidoptera; family Geometridae; genus Eupithecia; species Eupithecia subfuscata. Next base: position 6,512,148 of record OY751105.1, read on the forward strand.
TGTTGCTGATGATGTATCACGAAAGTCTAAAAGACACCGATATAGATAGATGGGTTAATATAAATTTGATGGGGAAAAATCTTTACCTCAACTAAATTTACACAATAAGCTATATTTATTTCTCACAAACATGTTTTCAATCTACAAAAGGTCCAATCTACTCCTATTTAAATAGATCTATTATATTGTTTATATACATTCATTAGATTATAAATAGTCTAGGGATTTACTTTCATTTCTTGTTAACAAAACGTGCCTGGGGAAATAAGTTATAGCCCACTTTCAAAGAATTCCGTAAGAGAATTGCTTACAAATAATCTTTTAAATTATGCTTACGAGTTTGGACGGCGTTCGTTCGGCGTACGTTGCGTAGGGTCTACGGTGCAAATTGCACCATAGAGACTACCATTATCCATTTCCTACTTAGTTTTAATTTATCACTGCGTATTTAAAATTGATTGGCTTATCACGCTGCCAAATGTTGACAGCGAGCTCTTATTTGGCTTTTATGCAGTGTGTAACCTCGAGTGCATTTGCTAACTCTACACATTGTCACTAATATAAGGTGCCACGGAAAGAGTGTACTAAGCCGAAAGGAGGTGATTCTGGACATCCAACGTTTGTGCTACGTTTTTTAGAATTTTGCAATGTTAAATAATGCAAGAGTTCGTGTAAAAGAACACGAATAGAAAGAAATAATAGGAAGAAAAAATAGTTTATTTCTTGCAAAAAAAATAAATTTAATAGGGATTTGAGATTTAAATATTCACAAGTTGATCCCCTTGGGGTCCCGAATCACCCCCATTCGGCTGAGTACACCCTTTCCGTGACACCCTGTATATGGATTGGTCATTCCAAATCAAAAACTCTTTATTTCCATTAATATAATAAATATAGGTACACTTAGAAAAGGTCAAATTATAAAACTAAACACATTTGTCGAATCCACTATGAGTCTCCATAATGAAAACGCTAGACGACAGTGAGTTTAGCTGAATAGTGCCTCGAGATGGTCTGAGAAAACGGTTCCCGGTGGCGGCTGTCTACTCGACTTGGCTACCGTGGCCCCTGATACTTTATTATGTCTTTGTGTGGTACAATAAAGTATTATCTATCTATCTATCTATCTATGAGTTTTTGATCCTAGCCAACGAGCAAACTATCCAAGTAGTAGCCAGGAAAACGCAATTTTGTAGGATAACTGTACAAGTCTTTATACTCAAACCTATTGACGACCTCTGTGGCGCAGCAGGCGAAGGTCTGTCTGCGACGCAGGAAGTTGCGGGTCTGATTCCCGCCTCGGGACAAATGTTTGTACGATCTGCAGACATTTGTCCAGGGCGTCCTGGATGTTTTCTATCTATACCTATCTATGCTAATATTATAAAGAGGAAAGATTTGATTGTTTGTTGGTTTGTATTGAATAGTCTCCGAAACTACTGGACCGATTTGAAAAATTCTTTCACCGTTAGGAAGCTTACTTTTCAACAAGTGACATAGGCTATATTTTATCCCCACGGGAACGGGAACTACGCGGGTGAAATCGCGTGGCGAATGTCTAGTGTATAATAAAACATATCTATCTATGTGGTGTATTGTATTAAGTATATCAGTTATCTAGTACCCATAACACAAGCACTGCTTAGCTTGGGGCTAGATAATGCAGTGTGAATTGTCCATCATTATTTATTTATTTATTGGTCAGGATATTATACATCTAACGGAAAATCCACAATATTAATATCCAGATTTCATGTTAATTTCCAAGGTTGTATCAGAATACAATAGTTGCGTGTATATTTACTCTTCAGAAAATGTACGAACGAAACAGAAATATTATTTCACAATTGAATAGACCTGGACAAAAGGAATCGGTTTGATTGATAAGGTACGGCTTGAATAGTTCAAAGAGATGCTTATTTATATTATTCCCATTGTTGGATTGTCAGCCCACAAGAATGATTAATGAATTACTCGTATAACCCCTATTTATATTGTGTGTTTCCAAATCATGTTTGCATTTCATTTGCGCATAAAAATAACCTAACTTCATTTTTAAGGCGATAGCAGTTGAAGTGGATAAATGTGTCCGTCAAAATAAAAAATCAAAATCAAAAACGCTTTATTTCCATATAGGTATACAATAAATGTACACTTAGAAAAGGTTATAAAACTAAACACTGACACGGAAATAAAGTGATATATTTTGATTTCTGTCGCTTCGGTATGTAGACTAAAGTAAAGAAGCGACGAAGAAACCTTTAGCCTGTTAGTTGTTATTTTTCGAGTTTTGGAAAAACCCGTCCCACGCTTTTTTATCCTCTAGATAATCTGATATTTTATAGTAAGCCTTTTTGCACAGCAAGGTTTTGACAATTTGTTTGAATTGTCAGTTAGCAGCAACCCCGCTATGGAATTTTGTGGTTTCAACTAGACCAATAAATGTGCATTAAACAGTGCATCCCGGTGCCCAAAGTAAAGTAAATAGTGCCCGAGTACTCTAGGAGATATTTAGGTCTTTCACTGTGGCTGCTATCTTGACGTCAAGCTGGCAGCCCCGCTGATTTTGATGAAACTATAGCGAGATATGAATCATAAACTATGCCAATTACTTGTATATTACGGTATCTAGTTGTCCTGCAAAGCTCAGAAGTAGACCTCCTGCGGTTTAAGAGATATTCGGCTCTGAACTTCTACATTATATGTGTATAGAGTACAGATGAGTACGAAGTAAGTTAACAGTCATTATGATTGCCAAACCACCAAATTCCTTGGCATGGCTGCTAACTTGACGGACACTTATAAATACACAAAAAGAAGCTTCTGTACTTCCTCTAGTAGGTTCTCTTAGTCGACTGCTACAACATCCAGGGGTTGAGTTTGTATCACTTGCCCAATCCGATCACCGTATCCGTATCAGCGTATCACGTATCAAGCCCCGTATCAAGTTGCGGACGCCTCGATTTGCTCCGTATCCGTATCTTCCGTTCTGCATGACGCCCGTATCTGTATCACCTTTGATGATCGTACAAAAACCTACACGACATGGACGGGCCGTATCATAACGGCGTATCGAGATCGCGTATCATGATACGCGTATCATCACCCATCCACGTATCCGATCATGTTACGCGTCGGCGATACGGATACGGTGATCGGATCGGGCAAGAGATACATATCTGGACCCGCCTTTAGAGGAGTCGATTCTTACCTCTGAAGGAGGAATCAACTGAAGACAAGCCAGCAAGTTAAGATACAACCTGCATTCACACCTGTGGTCAGTGGTCCGTTTGCGCCAAGCCTAAGCCTAACTATTAATAAATGCGAGACAGGTTTCCAATCGAAGGGAAGTCAGCCTATGTAGATGCATTCCTAAAGGAGGAATCAACTGAAGACTAGCCAGCAAATTAAGATACACCCTGCATTTACATCCGAGCGTAATTGATGACAAGGAATTCTCTGTTTGGTCGGCTATCCTACCATTTAGGAAAGGCACCCTGTATTTCAATTGTCAAAGGAACTTCACCTTTGGAGCCTAAAACAATCCTACTCACCCTCTGTGTACCTAAGTATACGGTTGAGATACCTACACAAACTACTTTGGTTAATGATCCAAGCAAATAGCAATAACTACGTATATGTAAGCACATAAACTACTCAAAGTAGAGTTGTTTTAGTTACATTATTGTATACGTACGTAGTTACCTGTCCAAAGGGTCAAAGCCGTAACTTCACCATCGATCACGGATCAAAGTACCCTGGGGGAAATGAAAAAGGGTCAAATAAAATTGTGAAGAGGAAATACGACTTATAATGTAGTGATACCTTAACTAATTTTTGTAAGGATGTAAATAGAAATTAATAGTCATCTATAACAATGCAAGCCTGTTATGAACACACATTCTATAGTATCTTTGCACTCTGTTTATATAAAAATGTTTTATTATGTGTTTGGTTGGCATTGCCTTAATTAAATAAATAAATATAAGCTCCTAGCGATAAGGCCGCCCATTGTACAACTCTGTATCTCTCTTTTCCTATATTTTTATTTTTGTATTTTCTTGGTGTGCAATAAAGTGTATTTGTATTGTATTGTACCTATTGTATAAGACAAAACTATAAATTTTTAAAATTTGCCAACGTTTATTGGCTGAACACATTCATTTTCTTGAAACATGGCTAAGAACACTCAGGATAAAATTATCTATGACACAAACAAAAACTAAACTAAAATCGGTTCATCCGTTTGGGAGCTACGATACCACAGACAGATACACAAATACACAGACAGACACTTCAAACTTATAACACCCCTCTCTTTTTGCGTCGGGGGGGTTAAACATATGAGCACATGACCGTAAGTGTCATAAAAAGTTAGGAAAATGTACTTTCATCAATGAGTGTAGTAAGTTGCTCATAATCACACTAATATTATAAATGCGAAAGTTTCGATGGATAGATGGATGGATGGATGTTTGTTACCACTTCACGTCAAAACTACTAAACACTAAACGGAAGTAATTCTAATTCTGGAATCAAACATAGGCTACTTTTAACCCATAAGTCAGTTCCCATGGGATAGAAATAACCTCAAAACATTTCCATAGAAACAACGCGTGCGAAGCCGCGGGCAGAAGCTATTTATCTATAATTCGCAGATAATAAATTATATGATGTCGATGACTGACAATTCTGTGGGTATTTCCAAAAGTGTGTACAATAAAGAATTTAAGAAAGGATAAACATTGTTGTCATAGTCAAATTGTAGTTATCAGACATCTGATATCCACCCGATGTGCACTATTATTTCACCATATCCCTCATAACTATGCTAAGCCGCAACTGAAGTATTAAATCTGCAGGTCAGAGTACATCAAATATTAAAACGTACTAAAGTTTCTTCTCCAGCTTACTAGAAACTTCGATTTAGATCCCGCATGGAAACGGGTAATTCATCTTGCAGATAGGGACGAGTGAATACTGACATTCACTTACCGTGGAGTGAATAGGGAATAGTGAAAGGAGTAGGTTAGAGATCGCGATGTGATTGAAAGGCCATTACGATTTGAATACACCTTTCTAACCCTCTTCTGGACTAGGTAGTACCTGACGGAGGAATTTATTTTGAACTTAAGGTCGAAATAGATGCGGAAAGTGGCCATTGACCTTATCAAAGAGCATTGCTACCAGTTGGGCATACTAGAGTACCTTGTCATATTATACAGGTGGTTTTTTGAGAAGGGCGGTGATGGCCAAGTCGAAAACCTTGAGAGTGAGAGAAAAGTCATGAAAGGAGACATGCCCCCGATTTATAAGAAAACAATAACTGCATATTTCGTTTTTTTAAGCCTTTTACTTTTGACGGAAATCGACACAAATGATTATAAAAAAGACACTCTGTATTATTTAACTAATGAGGATAATCTTTATAATATGGATCAATTTTTGCAAAGAAATGTATTAAGTACTAAAATAAAAGGAAAAAGCTAATTTTTAGAAATTACTTTGGATAGGTACTTATCTCGATTTAAGATTAAAAAAAAACAAAATATACTGCATATTTTTTCTTAATCTTTTACTATTGTTTTCTTATAAATCGAGGGCATGTCTTCTTTCACGACTTTTCTCTCACACTCTTGGATTCAGACTTGGCCATCACCGCCCTTCTCAAAAAACCACCCTGTAGAGACAGATGGGAAGATGAAAATGAATGGCGAGACGTTGATGTCGTCGCCTAAGCTAAATTTAGAGCTTCATGGCAGTAAAGTTTATCATCATTGGAGCTGATTTCCGTGGTAGTCGCAGCATAAGAATCGACCCCTACAACTCAGCGACTAAGGAAACCTACCAGAGGAAGGGCAGCAGTAAATTTTTTGTACACCTCACCTCAGCACCCTATATTGGTCCACTGCTGGACGCAAAAAACTAAATTAAGTTTCGATTCAGTAGGTCCCCATGAAATTGGGTCGAGTTCATCAATCTTCTTTCCTCCCATTTGATGTTATCTAAAATTTCCACCTCTCACACACATTGTTTCATTCCTTCACGAAACCATTTTCACAGTCCAATGTCCATCGTATTACAATAACGTTAAAGTTGAATTCACGTTGCTTAATTAATAATTTAGAAAGTCGTTGATCTTTTCAGAGCACCAATGTTGCTTATAGCCTCCACCACACGCCGTGATTTTGAAGCGTGTCTTGTCTGCGTCTAATACAATGTCGGCTACCGCCTGTTCCCCGCAAAATCGCAAAACGCAAGACGCAGCTTCAAAATCGCGGCTGATTGGTGAAGGGTTAAATAGGGTATGTATGTACGCTACATAGTATGGCGTACGTTGCTATGGAGGTCGTCGAAAAATCGACTCTAACTCAACCAGTGGATGTCGTAAGAGTCGACTAACCTTGCAGAAGAAGGGCAAAAGCGTCCTCATTTGTATTGAACACCGCTCCTGCGATCCTTTCGGCCGCCATGGTAACTGTGTTTTGTAACCAGTTACCTTAGAAGAAATTGTCGTCTTGTCTCAACGATTTTTAACGAACCAAGTTACAGACGAAGACTACAAACCCACCGCTACACAAGCAGCGCACAATCACCAATCCGCGTGCCAGGCAAACCCCCTCTTGCTTGGGAACGCATGTCGGCATGTTTTGCCTACCTCTGTGGCGCAGCCGGCGGGCGAAGTTCCACCGGCGACGCAGGAGGTTGCGGGTTCGATCCCCGCCTTAGAGCAAATGTTTGTAGGGTCTGCGGATATTTGTTCCGGGTGTTCTGGATGTTTCTGTGTATAATAAAAAATATCTACCTATGAAGTGTATTGTTATAAGTATATCAGTCATCTAGTACCCATAACACAAGGTCTGCTTAGCTTGGGGCTAGATAACGCTGTGTGGATTGTCCAGCATTATTAATGTATGTAGCAGTAGATGTATGTGCGAGAAGCTACCCACCCTACGTTTGTATAGCCAGGGCAAAAAACTATCCGAGAGTGTACAGACTGTACGTATGTATGTGTGTACGTAATTAAATTTCAAACTACTGGCTGCTACTGGCACGCTCCACAGCAAAAACAAAAGAAATAAATCAAATAAAACAACGTGGACTAAAACAATCCCTACTAATCTACAAATGCGTCTGTTTGCTTTGTCCTTTTTTAACTGACAGCTACGGGGTCGACCATAATATTTGAATAGTTTATGAGCGGAAAGGAAATATAGGAATTTCCGGTTTGTTTTTAACCCAGATCTTACCTGCTACTAAGTAAATCTTCATAGCAATGAGTATCAAAGTGAAGTAGCAAGTAAGAGCTATAGGTTTATAAAGTGTAATAAAATGAAGCCCTCCCTGTAGAACTGTACAAGTAAAAACTTTGCAATAAATCAATCAAGTGTTTTTCCGAAGTTATCTCAGAGAGTAAGTTTAGATTAATCTATAAGTAAGGTACTTTACTGTAATAAGATATTTCTATGATTGTAAGTGTATTTTCGCTATGAGGTTCATTAGGCCTATGTCCAGCATTGCACTAATTAATATAGGCCGAGTTTATTTGCTATAGGCAGGTAATATGAAAAATATCACTGAATTTTATGTGACATTGGTACAATACCACGTGAGCGAATCTGACATACCTAACCTCTCACCCCGGTAGTGCCAGTCTGCCGTTCCATCAGATTATGAGAGTGAGGGAATAGAAAAATAGAAAGTGCACCTATGTTGCACTTGAATATAGGGCCCATAGCTAGTCTCGGTGGAGATTGGTCACCGTGGCCGAAATTCGGCTAGGAGGGCATCATCATCAGGTGAGCGAAGCCGCGGCTTAAAGCTAGTTACACTCGCACATAGAGTGCACATGATGCACACATGTACAATTTTGAATCCCAAATCTAATTGATTGAATTCGTAGTAATGTACAAATTTTATAAGCAGCTGTACGGAATTGGTACCTGCTTTGAAACAAAAGAGAAATCGGATGAGTTGACACACGAAAATAATATTAATTATTCAAGGAGTCAACTCATCCGAAGTGGATGAGTTTGCGTGGATGAATTGACCACCTACTCAATGGCGGCGGCAGAACGATCGAAATCTAAGGCTAATTATAATTCATTTGAGCTACACTCAGTCCTACTAATAGATGCATAGTGATTCTCGCGCAGAAATATATTCTCGGTATCGCTTTAATCGACCCCTTTATAAGTACTTATAATTTTCTTACAGTACTAAGGAAACAGCTGAATCATATCATGCTTTTATTAATTAATTAATTTTTTAATTTTTAGGGATAACAAACAATCACACTTAAATATTAACAGATTATCGTAAACTAAATAGGTACTAAAAGTATGACCAGCCCCGTTATCCGCAAGTTACAAAAGAAAGGGGTGGTGTTAGTGAACTTATGTTAATGAAGGTGTCTGTGGCGAAGGTCCACCTACGACGCAGGAGGTTGCGGGTTCGATTCCCGCCTCGGGACAAATATTTGTACGATCTGCAGATATTTGTTCAGGGTGTACTAGTACCCATAACACAAGCTCTGCTTAGCTAGGGTCTAGATGATGCTGTGCGAATTGTCCAGCATTATTTATTTATTTTTATATAGGTAAACTGCATTTATGTTAAGTATATTTACATTAAAGAAAACATGAAACTCTATTTAACAGTTAAACATTGTTTAGTTTTGTTATTATCTGCATTTTTAGGCAATGTGTAAAAATAACTCGTTGTACCTTTTGAACTACCTACTTGTGACTTTGTACAATCTACTATTTTCTAAGTGTGGAACCAGAGGTTGGAGGCCCAATAAGTCTTTGGATAAACAAAATAATGACCCTTATATCAGTTCCTACCATTTACATGACTACCTAGCTTCTAATCATAAATACTCCTTATATGGGGGTTTGACAAGGGTTTGATCATCTGACATGGGGGTTTGATCACTCAAATCTGACCCTTTTTAAATTTTTTTTCTTTTTTTTTCATAAAAATACATAAAACGGATTTCCACCAGTCTAATAGGAGCATACTTAAAATTGTTAAATTCTTGTTAGTGTAGTACAACTAATTCGTAAGGTTTACTACGTTTTTTTGTACCTATATTTTCATTTATGCAAAACTGTAATTACTACAAACAGACCGAACGACAACTTGTATAGACTGCACTTCACTTTTATAAATTGTTTACACTATGCTAAATAACTATGCTCAAGTGACTGTGTCGTTTTTGAGAATCTTTAAACCTATGTAATTAAATAATTTCATTCCTTACACTTAAGCACACCAGCTTTATTCGCAGTTCATGCCAGACACTTCCTTTCACCTGTGATTTCCCTTGCTACCACCACTTAGCTAAGTTTCCCCCAGCTGTTAATAAGACATGTTCAGACTAGTTCAGTGCAGTGTGTATTTAGATGGTGGAAACTCCCAGCCAACTTTCAACTGACCGGAGTTATGCAATGTTAAATTTATTTGACTGAAGGTACAGAATAATTATTGTTATACGATACTAGGTGTAGTATTAATTATTCTGTACCTTCAGTCAGAAGTGGTTTTTTTGGGTGTTATTTGATTTCTTAAAAAGCTAGATGTTCAAGTCACCGTAAACGACTGTTCTCTTCAGCATATCTGGTTACACGAAGGCAAGGCGAAGCATAAATGTTTTCTTAGGAAATGTTAGTACAATGGATAAGTATTGTATTTCGTTTGATCTTTTAAATTTGTCCTATAAATCGATCTCGAACGTATTCAGTATTCGGACATTGCATCACTGCCAAAAATACAGTGATACGATGTCTGCTGCGATAAATCAATTTTTACGTTTTAAAATCATACATTTGATTGCACCATGTGCCTTGGATCCTGAAATAGCGCTAGTAAGAAAAATACTGTAAATATTTTACTGTATCAAAAATAAATAATACGATACGATAATGCACGTCATATCGCTGGTTAAATGCTAAACTACCACATCCCAAAATTTCACTTTTTTCACTAGAGACATTCATAGTTTTCAAAAGGGTTTTTTTTAATTTCTGAGCAAGTCTTTTTTTTCATATCTATGTTTCACCTATCAATCGACGCGTAATTTTAATTAGAATTAATATGCATTTTTAGTTTTTCCGTAACTTTAACCCAATGTCTTATATAACCAGATAAGTGACTTTAGCATTTAAAATTTGATGTGTTTGTTTATAAATATTATCATTAAAGGACCACATTTCATAAAAAATTAAGGTTCATTAGACAGTTTTCAGTACCTAGTAGCATAAATCTAAATCACATTGTTTATTATTCAGTCTATTAATCATTAGTAATAAAACGCTCTACTGAAAACATGAAATAGAAATGTTAAACAGTCTCAAAAGTTAAAATTTCTTACAAAACAAAACAAAAAGTTATAAATTCTCACAAAACAAATTTTTAATGAATAAAATACACAAGAAAAATTATTAAAACAAATGATATTTCAATCAAAATAAATGCTTCTAAAAACCGTCAACACATTTTAAACCTTACTTCTACTTATTTTAAGACGAGACTAACATTTTGACTACAAATTACCTAAAATTAACACACGCATTATTTAAAACATTCTAAATGTAGAAAAATCAGTCTGTATCTTTGATACCTACAAATAAGACTAATCCTTAAAGGTTAATATAAAATAAAAAACAAACAAATAAACGCACAGCATGGCTTCAGGGCAAAGAGGTACTAACTTGCTATGTATAGTAGACTACATCTCTACGCAACTACACAGAGCGCGTCAAGTGGATGTAATGTATTTTGACTTCCGAAAAGCGTTTGAAAAAATTAACTCCATAGGCGAAACTTAGTTTCATAGGCTATGCCCCCAATCTCTTACAGCTGATTGCCGACTACTTACGAAATCAGCAGCAGTATGGTCAGGCTCGGCATGTACGAATCCCTGCCCTATCAAAGGCGATCCTCCCTAAATCAGGAATCGGTTTTAGGGCCACTGTTGTTTTTGATAATGATGAATGACTTACCAAATGCACTGCGGCACCCTAAATGTCTTTTATATGCGGACGACCTAAAGCTCTACGCGAATATCAATACTCTTTCTGACTGCTTAGCTCTACAACACGATATTGATGCGGTCCATCAATGGAGCGCCAAAAACAAAATGGGGTTTAATCCATCGAAATGCTCCGTCATGACTTTCGGTCGCATGTGGCACCCTTTTGTCTTTGACTATAAAATCAATAGTATTCCGATCACTAGAACAACAATAGTCAAGGATTTGAGAGTAACATTCGACCGGAAACTTACGTTTAACGACCACATATCTATCGTGGCTAAGGAGTCGTACAGGAGGCTGGGATTCGTACTAAGGAACGCACGTGAGTTTTGAAACGATTTCGTCATAAAGCTCTTTTTCAGCGCTTTGGTCTGTAGCAAGCTAGAGGCCAGTTCCTGTGGAGTCCGCATGAAAAGAAATATGATCTTCTACTGGAAGAACCACAAAAGGCATTTCTAAGATACCTATACAAGCGTGTGGCTGGATATTATATTAGTCTGATACATAATACCCATTTATCCCACTAAATATTGACAAGGTTCCCTGGGTTATAACTCGCTAAAAACACGACGCGCGTATGATCAGTTATCTAACACTATTAACATCTTTAGGAATATTATCGACGGTCCCAATCTACACGAGTTGCTTCGTCTATTATGTGCCGGACAATTATATTCGTGGCAGAAGTCACAGGCTCTTCGCTCTACCACCTTACCGCACTGTAGGGCATCATCAGTCGCCGCTGCCTCACGCTGTCGGCGCCCTCAACGGGTTACTTAAGGCTTTCCCAGACTGTGACATATTTGCGGACTAATGGAAAGGTTTTATGTCAGTCTGTCTGCTCTATTGTGAGAGGGATGGATGATCGATTATTATTTCTTTCTTGCTTAAATTTAAATGAACAATTTAATCATGTATAATTGTAGCCTGACATTTTTATTAAGTTTATACCAATTTAATGTTAGTTTTATAAGTTTTATTGTTTGCATGTAATTATAATTAATTAGTGTATGCAAAATAGATGCATTTAATGTGATGTTACTTAAACTCTAAACAGTACGATTAAAATCCCGTAAAAAACATATTCAAAACAAACACATTGCAAAAACTACACTTACGTCCTGAACAATAATGTTTGAGTTCACATAAAAGTTATGTTCAAGACTAACGCATCTCAGAAATGACTCTTACGCTTCAAGCAATATCATGAAGTTAATGTAAAAGTTATGTGCAAAACAAACGCATTTCAAAAATAACACTTTTGAACATACACACAATGTATTATCAACAAAATTTCTCGTGCTAAGGTACCACATTTCGGAATGTGTTACCTTTGCACAAAAAATAATGGTTGTATCTTGACTTCGATTTATATGCAAAAGGACCATATTCCGAAATATGGTACTTTTGCATATAAATTTTGGTTAACATACACTTATTATTTTGAGATACGGCCGTTTGGCATATAAATTACGTGCGCTTCCACAGAACACTCAACCACAACTGACAAAGTGGCTGCTTGGCTCTGAAATTTGGCGCCAAAGTCTAATAATACTAAACAGCCACATCTGTTTTTTGGTTGTTTTTAATGCGAAAATGAAAAGTGTCTTTTACTCATACTATAAAATAACTATTTTAAATCACATTTTTGCAATAAAAACGATTTTGACGATTTTTGAGATATGGTACTTTAGCATTTAACCAGCGATATGTCACCGACTTATCTATTTCACAGTAGATTTTCGATGTACAATAGGTTTAGTTGTATATGTTGGCTGACCAATTGCAAACTCTTATTTGCTGACTTGTACTGACTAAGAAATCAGATAATATCGCAAAAAATTTCGACTTCGACGGGACTTGAACCAGCACCAAAACCTATAGGGTACTCCCCGTAGACCTTAGAATTAGAATTATGAAATTTGGCAAGAAGCAAGGCCTTATAGCACAAATGAAGGAAAAAATCCTAAAACCGTAAACTTGTAGTCAACAAAAAATACTTTTAATTCTTGCTATAGACCAAAACCTATAGGGTACTTCTCGTTTGCCTAGAATCATAAAATTCGGTAAGAAGCAAGGCATATAGCACAAATAACGAGAAACATTTGAAAATCGTAAACTTGTAGTTTAATAACTAAAAAAATTAAGTTATGATTCTCTCCCTCGACCAAAATATACAGGGTACCTCATGTTGACCTAGAATCATAATTTTTGGGAAGAAACAAGGTCTTACAACTAAACGGAACCCTTAGTGCGCGACTTCGACTCGCACTCGACGTTTAATTAACTTTTTAAACGTGTGTCTAAATATAGGTTCTATTCTATTCTTTTATCATAATGTAACTATACCTCTACCTGCCGGGTGACCCTCTCAGATAATGAATCCGGACGGATCGACAGATTACTCGTCTCAATCAGTCTCGTTATAAATATTTGATGAGCGTCTGTTACGCTACGGGAATATAGAGGGCTCATTAGTATTCTCAAGTGAAAATACCCACTTTCAGTTCATTATAGGCAGATCTTTTCTGTAATGAGCCTACGATGGTTCTTTTATAATGGAAATACAGCTAAGTGCCTTATTTTATGGATAAAAATATAATTAAAATCTGTATTTCTGTACCCACTCTGTTGCTTCGACAAATTGCTTTACGCAGTATTACTGATAAGGGCACGTTTCTGTGCGTATTCAATTTTGTACGACGTGTATGTAGTTATGTATCTGCTGTGCTCAAAATTTATAACCCATGGCTCTTCGAAATTTTGTAGCATTGCTAAACTCTGGGTGCCCGATTAATTTTGTACAACGAGTATATAGTTATGTATCTGCTGTGGTCAAGATTTATTATCTGTGGCTCTACGAAATTTCGTAGCATTTCGTTCACATTGCTACACTCTGTGGGTGGTTGACACAATAATGTTGTAAAACAGTGCTACGGCGTAGCACTGCTACGACATTTCCTAGACATCATTTTTGTAGGATCTCTATTTTGCTAATAAAACTTTCTTATTACAGAGTTCGGAGTTTATACTTTGCGGCGTTACGGTTGTGCTGTAAGAATCGACGCATCTAGCTCAGCTGTGCGATTACGCAGAAACCACACAACTTATAATTGACATTGGAAAACCCCTTCGCGCGTCAGATCCATACAATTGCAAATTAAAAAGGCCATGGAGGTTCGTGGATGTGGTTAAAGATGACTACGGAAACCTACGCGAAGAAATACAGCTGCAGAATCCTTCTGAATATATTTTAACACCTTCACTGCAATGAGGATTCGTAACGTTTTTAGTTGAGAATGCAGATTTGTAGAGCTAATAAATCCATAAGTTAGACACAGAATTTCACAGTTCAAAAATTATTATTCTACGACAAAAATTGACGAAGTTATAACCAAATTACTAGCGAAATTCACTGAGAGACCGTCGCGGGTGCGAATGGATTTAAAAAAAATAAAAAAAATTATTCGATGGGTCTCTCAAAACTAAGTATATTTGGTTCTGTCATTTTTTTCCTGAACTTATAGTTTCGGAGTAAATCACTAAAAACTGATATCTGCCTACGGTTAAAGGGTGGCGACCAAGCAAGTGACGTCACACGCACCCGCGGCGGTCACTTAGTGAACTTCGCTAGTAATTTAGTCATAACTTCTATCCGACTATCGAACGTGGTTATTACGGCCAACACCTTCATTGGGGGCGGCGTGTTCTACAGTGGACTTACGTGTATCTCATTCGGTCTTTTTCATCAACGCAATGCCTACAAAGACAATTTTGCTCACAGGCATCAAAAATACTTAAAAAATGTATATTACTGGCTTCTGCCTGCGGCTTCGCACGCAATTTTCAAGTAGCATTGTCCGTCCCTGGGATACTGATTACCTATTCGCCGAATTTCATTAAGATGCATTCAGTCGTTTAGGCGTGAAAAATTAACAGAAAGATCCACAGAATTACTTTCATTTTTGTAATATTAGTACTTGCTGTTATCCGCAGCTTCGCATGCGCTTATTAAGTAGCCTAATTCTTTCTTCGGGATAACAATTTCCTCACTGCCAAATTTCATTTAGATCTGTTCAGCCGTTTGTGCGTAAATAAGTAACAGCCAGACAGACAGAATTATTTTCAGTTTTATTCAAAATTCACAAAAGGAGGAGTTTTATGTTCGGCTGTATGTATTTTTTTATATATTTGTTCTTTAATAATAAGTGTGGATTCAGTACCTAAACTGTGTATTGGCTGTGCTAACTGTGCTTCGGCTAATAGTTGTAGGTAGGTTATATTTGTGTAAATCTCTGATAATGTTAGGTAGACTTAGTATATTTATGATAATGTTTATATACCTATGTATAACTAAACGTGTGGCAACACGCTGTTACTGTCGGCACTAAACAAACTTTACATGGTTTAAAGTGAGAAATAAGAATAGAATAAGTTTTTGATTAACAAAGAAAATACAATAAAATTCATCTATAAATTCATAAAAAAAAGAAAGATAAAACACCTACAGCAGCAATTATCACGTTCGCGCTAAGAACATCATAACACCGTATTCGAAACTGGCAGCTATTCTAACACTTCGTATAATTCAAGGCTAATTAAGTCTTGAGAGGCTGTTACAGAGACCAAGTAAGTGGAAGGTGGTAATTACGCTCCATGCGCACTGTTACATTAAAATTTCACCTTTGCCGTAGAACTTTGTGACGTAGCTCGGTTACATGATCAAAAGATAAAAGAGAAATTTTTTAGACTTTTTTGAATCTGCAGCCTGTATTGTATCTATATCTGGAATATTTAGAGCTTGCCAGTAGAAGCTAGAGTGGCTAGAATGGGTTTGCACAGTCATAAAACGAAAAAGTTTTTAAAAGTTTTAAAAGTTTCGTCTACTACGGCTATACTACTAAAATGAAACGAATCACTTAAAATCATTCGAAACGCAAGCCACGAATCCAATGAATTATTATAGTTTTTATAGTAAATCGTCGTCCTGCTTCACGATTTTTGTGAAGTTAGTCAAAAGAGGAGAAAAAAAACAATTTACGATAGGTACACGTAGCGCTGTTTATATTTCAGAAAAGTTTTACTTGTAACAAGAACCTCTATGTTAACCAAAGTACCTAGCTGTTTCATTTGAGCTGTGTCTTCAACGTCTACTAACGACTCATTAGTTAAGGAACTCTTTGAAGCAGACTAATCGAGTAATATTGAAATGAACGTGTAAGTACTCCGTTAATAAGTATCTAATGTTTCGAGCTAATGTAACATGCTCTCGTGGTTCAGTTGGTTCGAGCACTGCTGGCTTGAGGCAAGGATGTGGGTTCAAATCCCGATGAAGATAAAACTTGGGTACACTAAACTTGATATGATATACGACATTAACGTGAAAAGTTGTATTCAGTGTGTTTATGCGAGACCAAGAGGCCTTTTGAATTGTTTTTTTTTTGTCAGTAACATCAAGTAGACGATTCCAAACGCAGAAGAGGCACAAAAACATTTTCTTAAACTTACCTAACCGACTATGTATGTATGTTGAAGAAGCTTCCCAAAATATCAGGCCTAAAGCCTGTCTGTTGCCTCAGTGAGGATACTTTCTGACGTCATATGATCAGTTGTGTCCAAAATGGCGGCACATGCCCATTTGAGTAACCACGTGGTGGTTACGCTCAGACAGGGTTTGGCGAGCTTATAAATCATGATTTCCCTGAATTTTTGTATGCGAAGCCTAATCTTCCTATGAACATGATGAAATAACCATTTCCTATGAACCTGATGAAATAACCTACATAATAACCTAACTTTTGAGTACACTCAAATTTGCTGTCTGGTTAAAAACCACAATGAGGCGAACTGAGGCAAACAACTGATCGGCTCAGATCGGTGGATCGCCTCACTGAGGCGACCAACGGAGGACACATGTGCCGCCATCTTGGACACAACCGATGACAGGTACAAAACAATCTACCCAATATTGTAAAATCCATAGATAGTTTCAAATATTTCTGTTCTCGAGTTAAATCCCTACTTATAAACTCAAACAGTATACAAAATACGTTTTCAAAAAATATTTATCGAATTACCATAAAAAATTTAAATTGACAATACCATAAAAATTTTACCTAATTAAATATTTCTATTTACAATATTCTTAAATATACAATATTTAATTGACAGCCTTTAAACAGCTTTATAAATTTTAATTAATTTTGTTTCGTTTGACTCTGGCTGGTTTGATTATTGGTTAGATTGAATAGAATTTATTTATGGTTTTTAGAAGAATGGCATTACTTTTTTCTACTTAAGGTTATCCTGTCGCACCTTCAGAGAAGATTCCAACAGGACACGAGAGTTGTGGATCGAAACGTTAAGCAGGCGCTTGAAAAGCTTGAGATACCATTTGGCACCACGCTTTCGCTCTAGCAGGTACGGTTCGAGCATTTGATCTTTGAGATCAACACCGCCCATCGACCGATTGTAGTCGAGGATCGACTGCGGCTTGAAAAGTTCCGGACGTGGTGGTGGGCAAGAGGATACCCTGGGTAAGCCAGTGGCTGCCCCATGACATGTGGATATCATGGTTATCCTCTTTTTGTCCATCCAGGACAAGACGCAGACGTCCCCCGAATGCCTCGCTACTAGCTGGCCCTGCTTGAGCGGAGCGTTTGTAACCAACCTGGGTACGTCTACACGAGACGGACGTAGGGTACCAACACAGTCGGTACCGGAACGTTTGAGGTAGCGAGCGAGATACGGAGAATTGAACCAGTTGTCCATAAATAATCGATACCCTTTGTTTAGTAAGGGCTGTATCAACTTCCGAACTACGGCGGTGCTTTTGGCGAGATCTGGTCCAGGCGAGCTCTCCTTTCCCGTGTAAACCAGGAAAGACCAGAGGTATCCCGTCGCACTCTCGCAGAGTTCGAAAGTTTTTATCCCGAACTTTGCAGCCTTCGACCGAATGTACTGCTTCATGTTTAGCCTGCCTTTCCAAAGCGTTAAGCTTTCATCGATGCAAATGTCTTTTGCTAAGACGTAGTTAGACTGAAATTTACAGTTCAGGTGATCAAGAACAGGTCTCAAACGGTGCAATCGATCGGAGCTTGCGGCGTCATTAGCGGTAGGGTTCGCATCATTGGCAGGACTGGTATCCACAAAATGGAGAGCCCTGTTGAGATGGGTGTACCTCTTGAACGTTGTTATACGGGAAAAGACTTCCGTTCTCAACAACGAGTTTGTAGAAAAAAAACTACAAATCGTTGGCATACGGATTATACCGGTCATCATCCAGAACGCAAAGAGGCACAACAACTCATCAGCATTCGTAGGATACCAATCTTGTTGGAAGGCGGCCGAATTAATTCGACTAGCATACCGGTTTGTTTCCTCAACAATCATCTGTAAGATGCCATCGTCCCAAAAAGAACGAAAAGCATCATACGGATTAGTGTACGTGGAAACCGAACCAGTGCGCTCAGGAGTAAAAGTCTCTTCGACACTACGAAAAGTCTCCATTGGTGACCATTCGAAATGGAGATCCTCACCTTCCAATAGCGCATTATCCCGTCCATCAATGGCGTCCTCAAATACGTCATCATTCTCGCTCTCGCTATTTTCCCCTTCGTTCAAATTTCTTGCGCGGTTCCTTCGTCGTCTTTCTAACTCCTCCATTCTCACCTGTCGCCTCCTTACTACATCCCTCGCCATTTCACGCAGCTGGAGGGGAACGTCGTCGTCAGTAATCCAGATCTCCTCGAGGGGCTGGCCAGGCTGCCAACCGGCCTGGCGACGTCGTCCCCCCCCGCGACCTTGCCTAGATTGCCCACGGTTTCTCACATGCCCTCGTCCACCCCGTCCTCTTGCACTCCGCACTCTACCTCTCACACTTCTTCCACGACCAGACCCATTCATTCCGTCATCTATAACATTCATTCCGTCATCTATTACATTCATTCCGTCATCCATTACATTCATTCCGTCATCTATTACATTCATTCCGTCATCTATTTCAAACAGGGCATGCGAGTCCGGGGCATAAAACTCATCTTCTTCCATCTCCAGTGGCGCGCCCGCTTCATCAAAAATGCGTAGGACGACGCCAAGTCTGAAACAAATACCATCGTTAATACGTGTAGTCGGAAACAGGATAAAAAGTAGCCTATGTTTGATTTCAGGATTAGAATTACCGGTTTGCAAAATTTTCAGCCCGAAAGCGTGAAGAAGTAACAAACATCCATCCAAACTTTCTCTTTTATAATATTAGTGTGATTATAACTTACGGTTCCGGTGAGCGAGCTGGCGAGCGAACGGGTGATCCTCCCAAATATCTGAAATAAATGAACCGTCGTCAGTATGGTGCAGTCGTCAGATCTTGTCAGAACTACAGATATGAAGAATTAAAACTTACGGTTCCGGTGAGCGAGCTGGCGAGCGAACGGGTGATCTGGACCGTCCCCTGGCGTTCTCTGGCGGGGATCCTCCCAAATATCTGAAATAAATGAACCATCGTCAGTATGGTGTAGTCGTCAGATCTTGCCCAAACTACAGATAAAAAGAATTAAAACTTACGGTTCAGATGGTGGAGGCCAGCTTCCTCGGCGCTCTGGCGACGTGAGGGGAGAGTATGCTGGAGCTTCGAGTGACGAGGCATCGTCATCCTACAAAATACCAAAATATTTTTAAAAAAATATTTAAAATTTCATTAAAATTATTTATTTAATTATTTAAAAAAATATTTATACCATAACAGGTACAAAGGGGAAAAAAGGATATAAAATGAACTACCTACATAAAAGTGAAGTTACTTTTTATTTATAAAAAAATAAATAAATATAAAATAAATAATGCTGGAAAATTCACACAGCATTATCTAGCCCCAAGGTAAGCAGAGCTTGTGTTATGGGTACTAGATAACTGATATACATAATAATATTCGAGTACATAGATAGATATTTTTATTATACATAGAAAACGACCAGAACACCCTGAACAAATATCTGCAGATCGTACAAATATTTGTCCCGAGGCGGGAATCGAACCCGCAACCTCCTGCGTCGCAGGCGGACCTTCGCCCACCGCGCCACAGAGGTCGTCAAATTTATGTGACTGTTTTTGACAAGTTCACGTTGTTATAATGAAAATGGTTTTCTTTGAAATAATACCTCGGCATCAGTCACGTCGTCATCGAGGTCCTCCTCGTTGAGGTCCACCTCGTCCTCTTCGAGGTACTCCTCGATGACCTCGTCCACTTCCTCCAGCATCTCTTCACTGTCCCCATAAAGCGCCGCCATAAAATTCGGGGGAGCCTCCCCATGGTTCGGATGCCAAGACATTATTACAGATTTATCTCCTAAAACATATAAAAATATGAGCTACTATACTAAGAAAAGCTATTTTTTTACTAACTAACAAAAAAAATTAATTTTCTTGTTAGTAAATAAATAATGCTGGACCATCCAGACAGAAACCACCTAGACCCAGAACAAATATCTGCAGATCGTACAAATATTTGCCCCGAGGCGGGAATCGAACCTGCAACCACCTGCGTCGCAAGCGAACGTTCCCCGCTGCGCCACTAATCATCAGTAAAAACGAATCATTACCTAGTTACCTACATAAAAATCTGAATATGGACCATCGTCCATGGACGTCTTTAGGTTGATGATGATCATTATTATATCGATAGCTAACAAACGATTCCCATCACTATCACTGTACAGCCCTCTCAAAAAGTTTCCGGCGCAATGCCACATCTGCCAAACTATTATAAACCCTGACCTCCTACCTATAGAGCTTAGATTAGCATAATGGAATTCGAATTTCGTTTGCATCAATTTTACGTGGGTGTACAACGGAACAACTGATACTTTTGATGAATGATTTTTCCGATTTATTCGTTGAAATAAACAATTACTTGCGTAAATAGTTGTTGTAAATACGATTATGCAGCCTATTTCAATTATCTTTAGCTAGAATGCTTCGGAAATTACATGAAAAAGGCGAAAATTTTGTTGCCGATAATTGAGGTTGGAAACAAGAAAAATACAACAAAATTCACAAATCCTATCATGTAAATAGCTTTATCGTGCCCCAATCATTACAAAATATACTAGTTATTCCATAAAACAATGCACTTACCTTGAAAAAACAACACAAAATCACCACTGCAACAATATGACGCACGCCAGAATTATGCACAGATTGAAAGACAATTTTCTTTTTTTTTTCTATTACTGGATGGCTCTGTGGTGTTGCAATGCATAGGATAATAATTAGTCTGTGATACAGTCAGAAGTTGTTCAAACTAATATAGACCGTAACATGATGAAAAATCGGTTTACAATCGTGCGGGGCGAGCCGGCCCACCGGCGGGCTCGCGCAAGTCAACGCCTTTTCCGGTACATTCTTAGCGAGCCCGCCGGTGGGCTCCTGCAAGGTTACGGGTTAAGTATAATATTTAAGAATTTTGTACTTCAACTTCAACTTCTTTTAAAATGACACCGCTTGCTTTTCGCTACGACTCTGCCAGTGTCAGTAAGGGAATTTTGTACTTATGTGTTAACTTGTGTGTCATCTGACAATTCCATTGTATTGTGCCTTTTGTGCCGCGCACTAGGTTTTGGACAATTTTGCTGTAGGTCTTTACTTTGGACAATAAATTATATTCTATTCTATTCTAGTGTTTTATTTGACTGCATTATGGACTAAGTTGTCTCAAAAATAAAACGATTAATTCATTATTAATATCAGATAAATTTAATGTCCATAACGTGGTCAGTTTTAATATATTTTAATTATTTTGCGGTATTCTGCCTGGTCAACCGTTCCACTCGTCTGCGGTGACGGTTATTCAGTAAATTGGTGTGTGTTGCATTGTTCAGGTACTTTATGAAATTTAACGGTTTATTTAAATGACGGATTATATACGAACAAAATTTTGTTCGTATGAAATCCATATTTTGACCTCTGTTGAAAATATAAACCTATGTTGTTTGTGTTTAAGAATTGTTCCCATAACATAGCGAGACATAACGTAGTGAATTTTATTCCACACTGTCCTAGCCTACGGGTGTAGTGATATTATGAAGGCGAAAGTGTATGTCGTTGTTTGTATTAGTAAAGACAACACAAAAAATTGGTTGTCTGTAAAGTCGGTTTACTGACGATAGTTGAACGTGACAACGTCTTAAGAAAATACTGATGGAATGGTAGCATTTGATACTCGATCAAAACATGTAAATGTACTATAGTATAGCAGCTGTCCACGCAGACGCATCGCTCACTCAAGTAGGAGAGAGACGGATGTCGAGCGCTCTCGCTTGCACTTCAAGCCTTACATGGAACGCCTCAGAGCGAGGTAACGCCGCATGACGTCATAGCGAGGTAACGCCGCATGACGTCATGTTTTTTCGTGCGTGCAGCCGGCTCTATCGAATTATAAGACGTTGTCACGTCAAAACTATATGAATGGACTGGGCTGAAATTTTACCCGCATAAATTTCTGGACCTAGAATAATAATAGGCTACTTTTTATCCCGGAAAACCTATGTAGAGTGCGCGTCAGAATTAAGTATCCCACTTGTCTACAAAATATTTTCTAAACTTCTGTTCACTTATATAAATAAATAAAAATGGACAATCCACACAGCATCATCTAACCCCAAGCTAAGCAGAGCTTGTATTATGGGTACTAGATGACTGATATACATAATATAATACATTACATAGACAGATTTTTTTTTATTATACATAGAAACGACCAGAACACCCGGAACTAATATCTGTAGATCGTATAAACATTTGTCCCAAGGCGGGAATCGGACCCGCAACCTGCGCCGCAGGCGGACCTTCGCCCGCCGCGCCACCGAGGTCGTCAACTTGTAACCGATTTTCAAAATAACGTGATCTAAAATGCAGTAATTCACATCATGTGCTTGTTACTATAGCTAGAGCGCTTGTTTGCAATAAGCAACTCCAAAAACAGCTCGTTCGCCCCAAAACTCATTTCAAATTTAGAAGTTAGCAGTTTCATTTAGTAGCTAAAGCGCAATTTCAGAATAACCCCGTGTGCTCCGATAGTTTTAATAAACTGTGATGTTACTGTCTAACTTTTCTTTGTGCTGATAACTAATTTAGGATTCGTGGAAGCGGCAATTAAAGTGTTACCTACATACCTATGATAGGTCTGAATGTTCCTCTGAGAGGATTATAATGATATACTAATACTACTGTACGTTATAATTAAAAGTGAAAGCTTATACGCTTTATTAGATAGATTTTTTATGTTTGCCTACTTAAAAATGAGGTTAAGCCACTTGAGACCTAGTAGGACTTTACCTATATCAGTTATCTAGTACCCATAACACGAGCTCTGTTTGGGGCTAAATAATGATGAGTGAATTGTCCAGCTTTATTTCAATTACACAGAGTCACAGAGGTAGTCCCAAACTACCAAACAGTCTTGAATCCAGCAGGTAGATGAGTCACCTACCTTGCTAGATGCCAAGGATGATAATTTACAAATATTACCCAACCCATGCTGAGGCAGAGCCATTTTGTTACTGGGTTTACACTTTGTATTTTAATCTAAGTTTATTATGTATTTTAGTCTGAGCTTAGTATGTGTAAGTCTTTTAACAAATAAACTTATACTCTATTCTTCTATTCTATAATATTGTCCATTACCAAACTCAGACGCTTTCATCTTACGTTCTGCGAATCGTATAATTATAGGTATAAACCAGACAGCCGCACAAAAGGTCGATGACGGGCAGTCCACATACCTTGCTATAGATATCCAAGTTATTATTTCGGTGTCGCCGCTGGCCGCCGCCGGTAAATATATCGGACGGTATCCATCCCGTTGAATATTACATGAGCCTGATCACCACAATGCCGGCAACGTCCATTGTACTTAATTTGTGGACCGCTCAATCTTACTCGTGTCAGAAGTCGCTTTGTTTCATCTGCCAAGGTGAGTAACTGCGTTACACGAATACAAATAAGGTGCTGTTTAGATTAACCCGTGTGATTTATTAAACTGTAGATCTGGGTAGCTCTGTCTCTGGAAATAATTCAGGAGGAAGCATCAAAAGGAAGTAGTGTAGCACAAATTGAAGGCATTACTAAAACAAGATTGCCTTTTTACTTTGTTGTGTTTTATCTCTGTGGTGAAGTTTTATCATTTGGTCCCATAACAGTAACTGTCATTTGGTCCTTAAAGGACCCTAATGACATTGGAAAAAAAATATTAATATTTTCTTATTTTTTTTAGTTTTAATTCAATAGTAAATGGTTTCTAATGGTGAAGACCGTAATAATGAAAATGTGTTGTAGGTATTCATGTGACATGTGTAACCATCAAATCTAGCACTCTCATTGAGTAGTAAACTTATTCAGTAGAGGTTGCTATCATGCTTGCTTGTTGCGATTGCTGTCTGATCGTTAACTACAATATTATTTAAGAAAATTTATCTAGTCAGCCCCGTGCACCATCTGCTATAAAAATTACAATGCCGACAAGAAATCCCTCCCGAATAAGCCCATCAGTAGGTATACTTGTCGAAACAATAGAAGAACTAATCAATGCAATAGAACAGTATTCGCCCGGGATTTAGCAATATCCATAGAAGCCGCGGGGCTCACTATGAATCTCATTTCTGTGGATCTCGGGGGACGCAGCGACCGGTACGTGCGCTGTTTAATACATGGCAGTTTGAGCTAGGTCTGTTGAATGTGGTATTCTAATTCTAGTGACAAAAGAGCGAGACAGTAGGTACGCAAGCAACTCAAATGCTTCTAACACCGCTGGTCAAAATCTAGTTGCTGACATCTGCACACTTTAAAATCGCTCGGTGCATTCGCGCATACGGTTGTTCAGCCATACAATATCGGCTGGATGATATATTGTGGGAATTGTTTAGCATTACTTATAAATATTAAAAAAATAAACTAAAAACTAAAAAAAATATCATACATAAAAAATACCTACTTACTAAAAAATACACATAACCAAACCACAGGAATTACCTGAACCGTCTAAAAAAAGACAGACAAAAGTCTAACTATTATGAGTAAGTTAAAGAACTGATAATATCGTATAAAGAATGTCTTGCCTTGTGCAATATCATCAGTTTTACTAGGTCCTTGCTAGAGTAACAAATTGGAGTTTTATACATAACAGTCTGAGCGAGGTCTGCTCAATGTGGTATTCTCATTCTAGATAGGAGATTGCGATTCGTACTGAATGTCTATTTTTCTATATATTGTGCATTCTTCCCTGCGTGTCTAAGCTCTTATCAGCGGATCTCCCCGATAGATGTCAGGTAGGAGTTTTGAGAGTCTCATCCTTGGCAGATGCAAAATTTAAAGGAGGTTTTAGTGCAACATGCGCTTACTTTTCTTTAAAAATATTTTATTGATCATTTTCATGCTTGCATTTATCTGTGATAGATATAAAATAAAACAGCAATGAAATCTTGAAAATGAAAACGGAATGAATTATCATCCAATGAAAGTAACTGAAATTAACCTAGTTCCAAAAGGCTTGTAGTGTAGATATGCCATCTTCAATTGTTTTCTTGACTCCATGGCATGATACAACCCCGGCAGGGATACTTTATGGCATGATACATGATGAGTTAGTAGAGATCCGTGCTTGACGCTGCCGTTTGCCATTTTATAAATAGCCTCATTTTTACTATATATTTCTGCGCTACTATACCCCGAGACGGTAATGTTTACTATGAATAAGACCACATTTTAGTAACCAAGTTGAAAGGGTGAGTGAGATTTTTATTGTTTTGTTGCGTTTACGATTTCTTAAATTTAGCTCAAAAATTGTGATTTGGATATTTAACAGCCTGTACCTACGTATCTAAAAGGCTCGCTTTATCTTGGCAAACCTCGTCCAATTTAATAATGACTAAACCATTGCAGTTAAATCCAGCAGATACAGCAGTTAAATCCACCAAAGATTTCACTGCAATGCTTAATCATGCAAAAAATCTGAACTGATACAAAAAACAACAAACAAAACTTCAATGAAAGCAATGTTTTGCCAGCCATTTGGTCGGAAACATACCGACCTACCGTGTTAATGTACCATCAGTGTTCGCGGATCAATGTTCATTGGTTCCCGGATTACTAACGCCAGCCACAGTCTGTGATAAAACTCTAGCTAATTTTATTGAACACATTTATATGTGGAGTTTGAATAGGAAAGCAAATTTGTTGCTTGAGTATTTTTGGAAAACAGAGCTGATGTAAGTTTTGTAGAATACAATTATAAATCAAGTAAAGTTACTGTGTTTCTTTCTTTCTTTCGTATTCTCGGTTTCCATCTAGATGAAAATCTAGAGAAAATAAAGACCAAAAGTTGATTGATAAAATACTCATCATAATTATTAAAAGTTCAAGATATTCTGTAGGTGCTGTAATAAAATTTCAACCCGTAAATACTTGACTTTTCACGTCCTTTCCAGATGAATAAACACAATGAAGCGTCACCAATTTATTATGATGCTATGCGGGATGCTGCAGTGCCAGGGACGATTACTGCATAAAGGCTAGTCCAGCACTCATGGCCTCGGTTATATTCGGTCAAATATATCTAGAAAATACTTTTTCTCAAACATAAAAACTGACCTACCCTTTGGATAAAAAGAGACAAAATTATACAACATAAAAAGGTCTATCAACAACTAATTCAGAAAAGTGTATCAGCTATTCGATATTCTATGCTGCAGATTCACTCGGTGATTTGATGGAGGTATTAAAGCGAAAACCGTCGATTTAATAAAACTAATGGATCTGGTGGAACGGATTGAAAAGCGATTACATGGAGTGATTCTATAAAATCCTATGGGCAATATGGACAGATAAAGTGTGATTCAGAACTTAATAGCCTAGCTTTTCTGTTACCCATTAGCGACACTGGAGTAAAAAGACTTTAATTAGCTTCAGCATTAGCATATCTAATATTAATATGTCCTGGGGAGCGAGGCCTTGGTGACCCATACCAGAGGTTTTCTAAACAACCACCAGTGTCTTGCAAAACAATATACTTACCTAAATCACACTAATTTATCATTATAAATGCGAAAGTTTGGATGGATAGATGTATAGATGGATGGATGTTTGTTACCTCTTCACGCCAAAACTACTCAACGAATCGGGCTGAAATTTTAAATACAGATACTTTTTATTCCATAAATCAGTTCCCATGGGATAGAAATTACATTTTAACGTTTCCATAGAAACAACGCGTGCGAAGCCGCGGGCGGCAGCTAGTAATCTATAAAGTAAAGTAAGTAAAGGTCCAGGTTGTCTGGCAGAGATCCCTTTTGAGCGATAATACCGCCAATTATCACTTATGTTATAATGTTCTGTAACTTTTTCTTAGTTTTAAAATTGCAATAAAATTATTTTCTATCTTTTTTTCTACAAATCCAAAGTAAATTAAAAACAATTAGTTTTAGAATGAGAAAATTAATACAACATTCAATTCAATTCAACGTTAGTCCAACGCATGGGTGTTTAAGGGTTATTCCAGTTTTCCCCCTTAAGGGGGATTTCAAGGGGGAAAACTGGAATAACCCTAAATTAAGGCCGAGTTTAGATGGAATAAGTGAAAAAAATTATTTCTGCTTAGGACTCGATGACAATGCCTCAGAATTGTTAAAGCGCTTTTTGATGATGGTACCCATAACACAAGCTCTGCTTTGCTTGGGGCTAGATAATGCTGTGTGAATTGTCCAGCATTATTTTTTTATTAAAGTATGTTACCTTTTCACATCTAAATGGCTGACCGGTTCTTATGGTAGACGGTATCCGGAGATGGATTTAGGCTACAGCCGCTTACACTAACTAGTACGCCATGAATTAAATTAACATAATGTATAAGTATTTGTTTCCTTTTCTTTAAGTACACCGTCTTTTTTGTTCTTTCATATCCAGTCCATCCCAAGGTTGCCAGGAAGGGATTGTTCTCAGGGATAAGGCCGCCCTTTATATTTCCTTTTTTTCTAAGCATTTTCTCTGTATTGTTTCCTGTATTTGTGTAGTATAATAAATTGTTTTCTATCTATCAATCAAAATACACCACACAACACACATACTCGTAGCCTGCCTAGTTTGTTTCATTCGGTTTTCATTATACGATTTTAACTATAGGAACATTGAATATGTTTAAATTATTGAAGCCTACCATTTAAATGTGAATCAGTAAAATGATATTACTCGTAAACAGTATCAATAGTGATTTAATAAACTGATACGTGCTAAAATTATTTTACGTGATATAAATCAGCGAAATTTTTCAATGTTGCAATAGTTGTTATTTACACGCGCTTTCCGGGATGTACCTACAATCTGTAAATATTGTGCTTTGCTGTTGGTTCTCAAAATGAAAATATCGAATATTTATTGCAAAAATTAATATCGATTAAGAATATCGAATAACCTTGAATTGTGGTAGGTATGACACATGACGAACTTGAATACAAATGAGCATGACATGCTTATTTGTATCCAAGCTCTTTATTGTGATCCAAATTAAGACCCTAGCTAGTCTGCCTTTCATAAATAAAAATCTGATCACGATTGAAATGCGATTAAGGGTTTTGGAATAAGCGGTCGTTGTGGGTAACGCATAATGTTGGCGCATAATCTAACTGCTTTTCCTTGACTACATTGATTAATTTTACCTCTAAAAATGGACGACAGTGGCATTACAACGCTCGTAACTCTCACTAAATTAAAATATCATGCATGTGCAGTCAGAAACAAGTCGACTATCATTTCATATTTTTAATCCCAAAGAACGAGAACTGTGACTGACTAATATGGTTATTTCAAATTATGTATAGGACCAAATTTGCCGGGCGCCTTGAATTTTTATCAAAATAGTACTATTTCGATTCGGACTAACCCACTATTAACAACTGCATCTGTTGAACTACTTTCGTGTTTGACTGAACCTATAGTTATTTTTTGTTATGAATACTTTTTTTACTGGTAATTCAATTAAAATTGAAACAAGTATAAAAGATAAACGTTAATAAACCTACATTCTGTTCAAAGGGGGAGCGTCGAGGCGAACTGACTTGGTCAGGAAACCAATTAGAGGGGTGAATCCATTAAGAGCCTTTATGATGTGCAATTCTTCAGAAGTAATCAATTTCTACATTGAATAGAAAGCAATCTACGTGATGAATACCACAGAATTAAGGAAAATAGCATAGCATGAAGACGATTTTCATGGCACAGGGGCTTTATACTCGATGCTTTATAAATCACCGCAAGACTTGTAAACAATCCCGCTGTCCTAAACCTACGATTACCTTTCTTGTTTAAACATGTTTGTTTACAAAAATGTATCCCCCTGTCGGATTGAGATCTTTTCTTCAATAAATGTTTGTACAATTTCATATGAATCACGATTGCAGGCACCAAATTTTTTTTTTGCTCTAATTTGTTACAGAATTTGCAGTCATCTCTAGGCTCGTGTGGTTAATAAAATAAATAATGCTGGACAATCCACATAGCATCATCTAGCCGAAAGCTTAGCCATGCCAAGTCAGCTTACTAAGCTCAGCTTACTACTTATTTTTGACTGTATTAGATGTATTAATAACACTGTTACTACATCTATACTAATATTATAAAGAGGAAAGGTTTGATTTTTTGTTTGTTTGTTTGTTTGTATGAATTGAATAGGCTCCGAAACTACTGGACCGATTTGAAAAATTCTTTCACCGTTAGGAAGCTTACTTTTCAGGGAGTGACATAGGCTATATTTTATCCCGGAATTCCCACGGGAACGGGAACTACGCGGGTGAAACCGCGAGGCGATCGTCTAGTCTAATAATAAACAACCTATGTATCTACAGGTAGTACCAATTACTTATACCTATAATTAATTTTAAAGTAAGTACAAACGCAATTTTATTTTGTATTAAAATTATTGAATCGTCGGTTGTTAGATAGCTCAGTAATTTAACGCCTTCGCATTTCAGCTATTTTAGGAAAAACTTGTTATTTTCAAATTATTATTCATAGTAGAAGCCAATATTATTTTTTGTATTTAGAAGATGCTCTCTATTTTTAGAAGATATTATTACTCGATTTATTATTATTGATCGACGGTATTTTTTTTTTTACTAATCATTAGGAACATTTACAATACAAACACAACCAACACGTCTATCGTGTATATGAAATGAACGCGATAAACTCAAAAACTACCGAAAAGATTTTCACAATTCATTCATGGGAAAGGTATCATTTATTAAGGTTTAGCGTAAATTGGTTGAAATTGATGTTTGTTGAAGATGTCGGAAAAAATAATGTTACTCTAGATTCGTGGATTTTGAAATTCTTCTTGGAATATTACGTTCTCTAAACGTATCTCCAGCAGTGGTTGACTCTTTTCGCAGTCATTTGCATGGACGTCGGTAACGTATATGCATTGATGATGTGTGCGTATTTTGGTGCGATATTTCTGCATACGTGCCTCAAAGCGGCGTTCTTTCACATCTAATTTTCGCTATTTTCATTAACTCTATATCTCATGAGTCATAAAATAACTTCATCGTACCACCTCTATACAGATGATCTCCAAATTTACACGCAAGCCTCGGTAGATCAGCTATCGTTTGCTATCTCCGCAATAAATGAATACCTGGACCGTATCCCTGACTGCAGCAAAAGCTTTGGTCTCAAAATCAATCCTGCAAAAACGCAGGTAATCACAGTAGGAAGCTCACGGATGATGCTCGGGTATCCTGGGTTAGTTCTCCATTCATGATTTTGAAATTAGACATTTACATGATTTTGAAATTTAGATGACATTAACAGGAATCTGTTGTGGGGACTTCAGCTCTCTGAAATCAGCCGTAGGATGTTTGCTTCAGCTGGTTCCCTTCGAAGACTACGGAACTTCCTACCTATCGCCACTAAGATTTCTCTTGCTCAATCTCTTCTCCTTCCAGTTCTTGATTTCGCTGATTCTTCTTTTCTCGATCCAACTGAGTAACAACTTGACAAACCTGAGCGCCTGCAGAATGTCGGAATAAGGTTTATATTAGGCCTGCGCAAATATGATCCCGACTCGGAATTTCGCAGGAAGCTCAAGTGGTTACCTATACGGCTTCGCCGTAATAGTCACATCCTTTCTCTTCTCTATAATATCTTATTTCTTTCTTCTGCACCCCCTTATATCAAGGAACGTTTCACTTTTCTACATCATACTCACGCTCTTTCTCTGCGCTCTTCTGAAACTCTTATGTTTCATGTCCCTGTCCACTCCACTTTTTTCTAAGACAACTCATTTACTGCCCGCGCTGTACAGCTATGGAACACACTGCCAGTCTGAGGAAGGCGTGCACAGTCATTACCAATATTCAAGAGTGTGGTAAAGGAACACTATTTGTCCTGTTGTCACTGACCACACCCACCCATATCTATATTTTATAAAGGGAAACAACCCTTTATAAAATATAGATATGTATGTAGGTATATATTTATGTAAGTATCTAGTAGGTATATATATATTTAGGTATATTTGTAATTTTTGTATGTAAGATACATAATATGTATTAGCTAATAGCTACAAGCTATGTATTAAAGATAAGCTACATAACAATGCACACAGATCCCCATCCTCAATCCAACGATTCTATCCATCCACGGTTGTCTGGTAGAGATTGCTCTTGAGCAATAAGACCGCCAATTGTCACATATTTTGTAATTTTTGTTGTTTATTTTGTTTGTAAATTATTTTGATAAGTGCGCAATAAAGAATTTTCTATCTATCTATCTCTGGCGTACGCCGCGCAAGCTATTGCGAGTTGACATTAAAATAATGTATCGAAAATAATTTATCACGAAATTATTCTTTATAAAAAAGATCAACTTTACTGTTTTTCTAAGCGTGCAGCTCTTGGCAGGTTGCTACTGTTGCTAGCGTATAACACAAACAAATAATCACGTAACAAATAATCATACTATACATGTTTGATTTCTAGAAAATCCTTTGCTGTTTCCCTTCAAAATCGCCTACAAATTCGTATACCATTGATAAATGTTTCACCCTTATTCAGCTCCCCTCGTCTGTAGCTCGTTGCCATGGCTGCCTGGAACACCACGCAGCTGTCATTTACATCTTTTCACTCCAATTTACTTGCATTAGTCACGAATTCTATCTCTTCCTTTGCTCATACAATGTACACGTTTCAAACACAATTCACGTTTAAAAAACCTTACCAGCCATTCTAGTACAGAACGCCCAAGACCAAAACAGTCAAAATTTTAAGTAGGTCAGTTAAAAATATCTGATAATAATTCGATTCACAAACTTTTCGACAGGTTGACTGCCCAAACCCTGCCCAATCGCAAGCCCAAGCCCTAGACCGAGTCCACTTTTGTTCATTGGAACAGAAGTGAACCGAGTGATAAATTTTTACCATTTCAAGTAAAACAATATCGTCTATTGTGGAAGCGGAAATCCATTTTTTTTTATATATTCAGGTGGCACGACTACCTACTCAGTCTACCTAGGTATAAGCTTTTAGCAGACAAAGGGACAAAAAAACTTCAGAATACATGTTTTTCAAAGTATACTGTTTTATTAAGCTGCAGTTTACAACTCTTAACAACACTGAGTTTCTCTGAAACTTGAAAGATAGTCACAATAAATATGTATTTACACGTATAACAAAAAAAGTCAATCCGATTATATTTGCCATAAGCAAAGAGCAAAAGTGTTTATTCTTCCTTTCGGGTAAGATGTTGATACAGACTTCTTTGAAGCTAATAATTAATTGTGATACAGAGAACAAAATCTATGTAGATACCTAATTACTTACATGTCTAAAATTATTCTACATTTTCACATTATTAAAATACTCGTAGTTTGTAAAAAGTTTCTAAGCAGATTATAAAACTATTTATACCACTACAAACGCAATTACATTGATAAAATGAAAAGAGAAACGTCATCACTATAGTGTGTGGGTAACATACAGAATATCCTATGAATTCGCAGAATCAGTCAGTTACCAATCGAGATGGTGGTAATAAATTTCGTTGCTAGAGCTGTGGTTGCGGAAGAAATGACTAGAATTGGTACGATTAGCGAAATAAGAAATAAACCATCGGTCCATTCCCGGCAACAGCACCTGTGTCTTCTCAGTATCGGTATTTCTGTCAGTTATTTTGTAATTCAGTTTTTTATAATCTGCGACAAGATTGCCAATATCCTTTACATCAGCGATTTTAGAAAAGTTATCCCATTGATACGGCTGATTCCATATAACAGAATTGGTTGGGTCCCTCTGTTCTTTCAGAAATGCGTAAATCGAATCGTCAGGGCCGATATCAGTGAAAATATACATTGTGTTCCTTGCTTCTTTCATCACACTCAGTATGTTTTTAATACTAACGTCTTTAAATTGTGCCCGTAAGTAATTCGGCGAAAATACTACAATGTAGACTTTGTCTTTGTTCTTGGGGTTCATTTTGTTCCTGAATTTGTCTTTGTTTGTTGTGACCGTAACAAGATCCTGGCAGACTAGAGACTGGTTATATTCGCTGTAAGCTTTTATTGCTGGAAGGAACTCCTCAAATACAAACTCAGCGTCTTGTTGGTCATAAACAATAGTGAGACCAAGATAGTTCCTAAATCGCCAATAAGTCATGTAAGCGTTATAGTGACTCTTTATGGCACGAGTTATTGGGGTCATGAGATGGTTTCTGTAGACGATAAAGCCTATGATGACGAAGAGGTAGAACACTCCAACAGCCGCGATGACGGACATGATGATGCTGTATCTGGAGTAGCAGACCCGTCTTGCCCATATAGGACATCCGATATCAACCTTGTCGTAAATCTGTAAATAATTATCAGTATTAATTAACCAAGGAACCCAGACGATGACCCAATTCTCAATTAAGCCTATAAATATGTGAGCTGTTTTAGGTGATAAATCGATTCCGTAGAGGTCTAACAATATTGTACAGACAGCGTCAGAATTAAGTAACCCCCTGCATAACACATGCAGGTTTAAATCCTAACCTGTTAATCGTAGTAGTTTTTAAAGTCAAAAATAAATTATATTTTTATTTAAGTAACATAAAGACAGAACGAATAGATAAAAAAAATCAGGTTCTAACCTGCATTGTGTTATGCAGGGGGGTTGCTTAATTCTGACGATGTCTGTACATAGGTATTGGTGTAGTCTCAGTAGTCCGGTTACGTTAAAGTCAACCGGACTACTGAGTCGCTCGATGTATCAGTAGTCCGGTTCAATTAAATGTAACCGGACTACTGAGACCACACCGGTATTTTGTGTGTTGGGTATTAAAAGCATTATTTTCTGTATGCTTGATTAAAAAATCACTCTTTAAAAATGGAAAGCTCGTTTAAGTTACTTTCATTTACCTCCGTTTTAGGATTCTCCCTCAAGAAATCTATGAAGAGATAGTTCCAACATTGGCAGTAAAGCGGGTTCCCGGTGACCCACAGTTTGTTCAATCGTTTCTTTACCACGTCACGATAGCTCTTATTCAGGTTCTCTTCAGGCTAAAAATAAATGATAGAATAAATATAAATACAAAAACGTTTATTTTAGAAATGTGTGTAACAATTGAGGTAGATCACTGTCTCCTGTGGTAGCTATAATGTACCTAGCTGTATTACAGGCGAACAGTTTCTTCCCTTATATACTTGACATAACTTAACATAGAGAAGCCTTTATTCACAAAGAAAAGAACACTAATATTTACAATTGAAACAACTGAGCTAACTGCAGACTGTTGCAAACAATCTACAGGTAGCTCAACGGATCCATATCAATACCAGTCGGAAATAAATTGGTTTTAGAACAAACCAAGTCTTTTATTTCAGATTTGGATTAGACTAAAAAAATCTTTTTGATTATGTACTTATAAAAGTGCTTTTAATGATTTAACTTACCCATAGAAAGCGTATATGGTTGGAAGAGATATCCAAATTGTCATGACCATTTGTCCACCAATCTTCAAAACTATACTTGAAATGATTGTGACTTAAATTCAGTAACTTCAAGTTGTAAGTGTGAACGAACGGCGACGTCTTATTCGTAGTTGCATTGTTCATCTCATTCGATTCAAATGTAAGCTGGTTATGTGCAAGTGAGATAACCATCTTTTGTCGGTTGTTGCTGAATAAGTAAGACGATATTGTTTTCAGACTGTTGTGTTCCATGTTTAGATACATCAAGCTTAGAAGTGGTGCGAATGTTGAACTGTAATAGAAAAATAGCGTTACTAAAATGTACCTACATAAGTACTTATTTTTCTTCAACATTGTTTTAAAATACTTACCCACTGATCTTTACTAATTGGTTATGATTTAAGTGCAGTCTCTCTAATCGTACCAATGACGAGAATAGTTTTGGTTCTAAGCTATTCAATTTGTTGTGACTCAAATCTAATTCTAAGAGGTTGATTTGATCGTTGAAAATAGCCTCGGGAAGAACCTCTATATCGTTATAGGCCAGTGAAATATTCGTGACTAACGGAGAACCAGCAAAAACATCGTAAGGCAAAATCTCGAGACCACTTTTCTGTATGTATATCTCCTTCAAGTTGGTCAAACTTCCAAACAAGTATTTCGGTAGGTTTTTCAGTTTTGCATCATTATTGAGAATAACGACTGTTTCCAGTTCTTCATTGTGCTTGAAAAGATTCCGGGGCAAGGCGGAAAACTTATTAGAGAATAATGTCAGTTTCTTTAACTTCCTTAGGGGTTTGAAAATCGACGAGGGGAGCTCGTTAAGCCCGTTAGAACTCAGGTCTAATTCCTCCAGGACGTCTACTCCGGTAAAAAGGTCTTTGGAAAACCAGGTGACGTTGCTCTGCCACAGTGAAAGTTTTCTCAGGTAAGACAAATGCGAAAACAAGTTCGAAGATATATTGGTCATGTGATTGTGACTTATTTCTAAAGTTTCCAACTTCTCCAGCGGCTTAAATAATTCTTCGGATAAGTTTATAGTGTTCGATCTTATATTCAACCAGGTCAGGTTATTTATGTCCGTGAAAAGGTTGTCTGGTAAATGTGTGATTCCGTTTATGGAAAGCAACAGTTTCGTCAGATCCGGTAGTCCGGCAAAATGCTTCCGGTCGAAATATCCGGATAGCTTCTTTCCATGCTGAAATATAAGTGCCATCGTTTTCGAAACCCCCATGTTCGTCAGAACCTCTTTGAACGACGACACAGGAAGGGGGCAGTCTTTGAAACTGACGGATTTGAAGTTCATCCGATTGGCACATTTTGGCAATTTACTGTAGTCGAGACTTGTTGCGTTCTCGCATTTTATGTTCATGTACGTGTCTTGTAGTAAATTTATTTTTACTGTCCGACCTGAAATGGAGATTAAATATAAAAGCTGAAATACCTAAACGGAGTAGAGTTGATGGAGGGCTGGAAATTGGGACTGCAAAAGGGATTTGGGAGGCGTTAGCATTTAAGTGCACTCACCGTCGATGTTGCAATTGAGTTCTACAGCGAGCGTGCCGCCACAAACGCAGTTAGGGTCATTTGGGCACTGCACTCGCTCTGCGCCAATTATTTGTAGTGCGAGCGCCACGGCCGCGGCGCACAGTAGTTTGCTCGCCATCGCCACCTCACATCTGTCTGTCACGTTTATTTCACACCCGTCAACCTCATTTTTTCACCCACCCCCTTTATCGACAGCGTGTTTCATTGAATCTGCAACAAAAGACTCTATAAATAATACAAATACGCTTACGATCTGATGAGCTGGGGTAGGTTTGATTGCGGACGGCGGAATTGATTCCGCTATTCATAGATTACAAGCCGCATCAACAAAAAGCCCGGATAAATTGCTGCCAGGGAATATAATGGAAATGTCTGTGCAATGGTCAGCTCGCTGCACACTACTATTTTATCTGATTAATATTTTTCGGTGTTCAGATTTTACAAAGCTGATAGTTGGAAATTAAACACCACGGATTACCGAACACTGTGCGTGCATATTTATATATGCACGCACAGTATTTGGTCCGTGCTAGCTATTATTATTCTTGCTATATAAAAATTTAAATGAAATTCTGGAACTCATAGTTTTTCCAACATTTTTAAACATCGATAGAGTCGGTATGCGATATCAGATTAATAAATCGGAAGTGAGCCAAAGCGTAAGAGCAATATAATAGGACAAACAACATTTGCAGCGTAGGCATGCGGCTTCCCAAGATAAACGACTACTGCATAACAATTTACTGAAACGATCTTTATCATAATCTCACTACAAAGTCAAATAAATTATCTAGTTCAACCATAAGTCACGAACGACTGCATTCATGCGTTGTTACATAAAATCCCGCGGCATTATCAATGTTTTTTGCAAATATATTGAGTACTAGCTGCATTCTTACTACCCGTTGTCCTATTACCCGTTCCCCGTAGGAATAAAGCATTTTCCCACGGTAAAAAGTAGCCTATGTTCATCAAGAATAATGTGGGCTTCTAATGGTAAAAGAATTTTTCAAAACGGTCCAGTAGTTTCGGAGTCTATTCAATACAAACAAACAATCAAATCTTTCCTCTTTATAATATTATATTGATTATAAATACAAGAATTCTAAGAGCCCACAAAATATCCATCTATATTGCGATAGAATAAGCAAAACCTTTATATTTTTTTTTTCGATTTTGTTTTGTAGGACATGTCATAATTATTTTAGAGAAACACCTTAGAATCCAGTTTCACTGTAGTAAAATAACAAAAGGTAATGATTTATTCCTGAACTAAATAAAAATATAATGACTCAAAAGGTTTTGTCGTTGAGAATATCGAATGACTGCTTAACATTTTGTTTCGATGGGTTAATAGGATTTTATAGGGTCGACTATCTGTTCCTCAGAAAAGGTGGTTGACAGAAGGACAGACAGACAGACAGACGGACAACAAAGTGATCCTTTAGGAGTTCCTTTTTTCCTTTGAGGTACGGAACCCTAAAAATATAGTAAGTTTTCCGTTTAAGTTTTATTGAAATTAGCAGTATTTAGTTTACGTCACAAAAATAAACCTCACCAGAAGAAAAGTGATAAATCTTCGTGATCAACTAAAAGCTAGCGATATACCTACAACAAAGTCCTTTATCGCTAACTTTCTTTGATAAAATTCATGGCTTCCCATAACACCCTAAAACTAGTAACTTTGTTCGCTTTATGATCTCCATTTACGGATATGATAAAAATGGCACAAAGATTTTTACTGCCATAACATAAAACAGGGTGGCCACAGCCAAACGTGCTAAGCACCTATACCTAGTTTGTCTGCCAACGCGATCAAACATCTTATATTTTTATGCTCCATGTCCTCCCACTGGAAAAACAACTTTAGTTTACTCTGATAGGGTTTATATTGGATATGTATTTCCCAGGGACCGGTAAATACACTGGAAGTATCAGGTGCGGGGTCGTAAGGTTGGGGGATTTAGGGCTTCGCATTCCAGGTGTTGCATTTCCTGTTGGGAGCCACGATTAGAGCGAACTGAATGTTTATGTGCTTCACAAGTTTAATGAAAATGTACCTCGGCAAAGGGGTACGGTCTCTACATGTATGTGTATTTAGTGTGAATATGTACAGAGAGCTCTATTGATTGATTATTCCACTGATGTACATATCAGTGTCGTGTAGTCAAGTGATCGTAATTAGATAATTGGTTTTGATATAATGCTTGACAGTGTGTTTATTATTGACGGATCTTTGAATCATAAACCCCCTTTCCAACTGTGGCATCGTATCTCCCGAACGGATACCATTTTAGTTAGTCACACTAATATCATAAATGCGAAAGTTTGGATGGATGGATGTTTGTTACCTCTTTACGCCAAAACTACTGAACGGATCGGGCTGAAATTTGTATACAGATAATTATAATCCTGGAATCAAACATAGAATACTTTTATCCCATAAATCAGTTCCCATGGGATAGAAATCACCTTTTAACGTTTCCATAGAAACAACGCGTGCGAAGCCGCGGGCGGCAGCTAGTTTTTAATAAAAGGCGAGTTCATCGACGGTGACCTTATTACCAGATCTAATGTTATGTATGATATGAAAATATAATTTGCGACGAGTGTTTTAATATTTTTTGTTTTTGCAAAGAAACGTTTTTTATCATTTTGTAAAATTGGTCTTTATTTTACCAAGATTTTGAATAATATTTCCGAAATGATCTAAAGTTATCGATGGAGAAATGTCTGTTACAGCCAAAAACATTGTACTCAAGTCAAAATATTTTTTTCATTTAGATAATACTACTATGCCCGCGGCTTCGCACGCGTTGTTTCTATAAACTTTTAAAGGTGATTTCTATGGGATATAAGGTAGCCTATGTTTGATTCCAGGATCAGAATTACCTGTATGGAAAATTTCAGCCCGATCCGTTCAGTAGTTTTGGCGTGAAGACGTAAAAAACATTCATCCATCTATACATCCATCCAAACTTACGTATCACACTAATATTATAAATGCGAAAGTTTGGATGGATGTATAGATGGATAGATGTTTGTTACCTCTTCACGCCAAAACTACTGAACAGATCGGGCTGAAATTTTGTACACCGGTAATTCTAGGCCCGGAATAAAACATAGGCAACTTTTTATCCCATAAATCAGTTCCCATGGGATAGAAATCACCTTTAAGCGTTTTCATAGAAACAACGCGTGCGAAGCCGCGGGCAGAAGCTAGTTTATAATATACTAGTTTATGCCCGCGTCTTTGCACGCGTTGTTTCTATTAACGTTTAAAAGTGATTTCTATCCTATGGGAACTGATTTATGGGATAAAAAGTTGCCTATGTTTTATTCCAGGATTAGAATTACCTGTATGCAAAATTTCAGCCCAATGAGGTCAGTAGTTTTGGCGTGAAGAGGTAACAAACATTCATCCATCTATACATCCATCCAAACTTTCGCATTTATAATATTAGTGTTCTGCCCGCGGCTTCGCACGCGTTGTTTCTATGAAAACGCTTAAAGGTGATTTCTATCCTATGGGAACTGATTTATGGGATAAAAAGTAGCCTATGTTTTATTCCAGGCCTAGAACTATCTGTGCACAAAATTTCAGCCCGATCTGTTCAGTAGTTTTGGCGTGAAGAGGTTACAAACATCCATCCATCTACACATCCATCCAAACTTTCGCATTTATAATATTAGTGTGAGTAGATGTGATGATTCTGATAGGTATTAAACTAAAAAGAGGTCAGAAGGTGGACCATGTTCACTGATTTGTATCGTTGACTGTACCTACATAATACCTGCTAAAGCATTTAAGCTGACAGGCCTATCAGGCCGCTTGTGGTTTGACAGCTTTAGATGTGGTTACAATTTCAGAAGCGAAATTGAACTATTGGTTCTCTTACCATCGGCTCATGGCCTTAAGTAATCATTATTTTAACTGTCAGCTACGGCATGCTACAATACACGATATCCTTAATAGGTTAATCGTGGATACAAAATAGTAATGCCTAAGCTTAAGGGTCCGGCGCAGGATGAATTTTCCATACAAACGTAGTACCAAAATGATTTGTAATTTGAGAATATTTTCACCATGGTCTGCTATTATTTGTATTAAAATAGTATTTATCTAGGTTCCTGACACAATTTTTTTTCAATATACCTTTCTGAAATGAAATTGAACCGAATCGCATATTTACATCAAAGAATTAATGTTTTCTTAGTATTTTTCTAGATAAGTATTTTGAAAAAAGCTTGTGGCAGGAACCTAAATAAATACTATTCTAATACAAATAATAGCAAACCATGGTGAAAATATTCTTAAATTACAAATCATTTTGGTACTTACTTACTACGTTTGTATGGGAAATTCATCCTCCGCCGGACCCTTAAGCTGCATGCACATCTATTCGAAGCAAACGTACCGTCGTCGTCGTAAAAATCGAATTGAAACTAATTAATTCGAACGTATAATCTGCTTTGATGAGTGTATGACGTCACATAAAAATTCTGTAATTCAATGCCTTTGCCTTCCTCGGTGCGGTCAGCTCTTATATATTTTTGATTCTGCTTTAGATCGAACTATATCGCTAGAGAAGTAATTAGATCGGGGTAATGGAGCCAGCGTATTGAAATCGCTTCCGTTTGGTAATGATAAGGATCAGTTGAGCTACCTCAAGATTGTTTGCAGCTGTAGTTTTAATTTTTACTATTCTTAATTTGCAATTTTTTTTTATTAAACTTATGATCTTAAGTTTTCTTTAGACAATTTAGTACGATGAACTTAAAACGAAATAAAGGGCCTTAAAACAAAACACAAAAAAATATTACCAAAACAAACCATTAATCCATTCAAGTCAGAAAGTGACGTTGTGTAAAAAGGCTTTGTTTGAGGTCGCAAGAACCTCTCGGCATCAAAAGAGCTAATTAATTAACTCAAGCCCCTCTAATGCCCAGAATTTAACCCCGAGGGCGTGTGAAACACCAAACAAATACTTATAGAAACCAAAATGTGGGTGGATATAGTTTAGGTTAAGTTTTTCACAAGAATTTGTGATAAATTTTCCAAGAAAGGATGAAAAAAGACCAAAACAGCCCCAAAAGTCTTCGTAAAAGTCAAGCCGAAAGGTGTTTTATTCTTTGAGTAAAAAGAGCACATAAAAATCTCACTTACAGTAAACAGACCCCACAGACTTCAAAATATTGCTCTACTACAGCTAAAGCCTACTATAGTATATTGTATTTTCAATTTATCAGGGTTAAAACCATTTTATTTATATTTATTGCTCTACTTCTTGCTATTTCATCACATATTACACTGTACAAAATAGTCTGCATTTTCCTCTGCTATTAAATGTAGCACATTATATACAACAAAGCTGAACACGGATCAGTACAGGACGCAGATAATATACTCGAACGCTCCAAAATCCGTCAACAAAACGCTTCATAACCCATTAGCAAAAGCGTAGTGAATTCTCTAACAATTCCAGGTCAAAGTCATGTCAAGGTTAGCAAGCACAATTTACTGCAGTAGAAATGAACTTAGCAAACAAAATCGAATAAATTTTTCCACAGCCCTGGGCTTTTAGAAACAATGCAAATATCAAGGTCTTCAGCGAAATGCCCAAGAATTTCCAATCCATAATTAATCAGGGATGAAATTATTTGAATTCAATATTCATATAGCCTTGGAAAGCTAGTCTTTCTGTCTTAAGATTCGTAGAGTGTCCAGTCGTACATAAAAAGTTTAGCATTAACCTTACCTGTTGATGTGTCTCATCCAAGCACAGATTTAAACCAACTTTTGAACTAAACACAAATCGAACAGCCTATTAACAGCTTCACTGTCCAATAATACCGATTAAATCGTCCCAATAAAGTTCAATTTTCAATGACGTTGTAGAATACCCGGCGTAGAGGCTCTACGATACTTTGGCCTACGAGAGCTACGACGCGACTGCCGTGCTACGCTCGTAGCGAGTGAGAGAGACAACCTCTGTGAAATGGCAAATGGCGGACCGGGCCGAATAGAAGAAAAAGGCTGAGCTCACACGTAACAAAATGGTAGGTTTTACTTCAAAGTGATTGGCGTGTAATCAAATCTAGATTATACCTAGCATACGTGAAAAGCTTTTATAATGTTTTATTACCAGTTTACAGAACTATTAATTGGAATACATTTAAAAAGTATTATTATACAAATTGCTTGGTTAAAAATCTCTTCTCAAATGTTAGTAATTAAGTTCAAGACAGACCCTACACATTTCCTCCCCATTGGAGTCGAGACCCTAAGTCCGTGGGGTACCGTGGCTCTTCGGATTTTCAAAAAATTACCTGAGCGTCTGGTCGAAGCGACGCCTGACCCAAGAGCTGTTGAGTATCTGGTGCAGCGCATCAGCATTGCCATACAGTGGAGCAATGCAGCCAGCGTCTTGGGGACGCTTCCGACTGTTATTGATATGGATCAGTTGAGCTACCTGTAGATTGTTTGCAACAGTCTGCAGTTAGCTCAATTGTTTCAATTATAAATACTAGTTTTTTTTTTTTTTTTTTTATTCATTTTTATTTAAGGGACTTTGAGTCATTGCTGACTATGTCAGTCCCGTGATTTAACAAACTAACTACTTACTTAAAACTAAATTATATATAAAATTAACCTAAATAATTTAATTGCCGCATCACTCAGTGGAGCGGCTAAAATTATTTGGATAACACCAGTATCCGTTAGGTTAACATTGTACAGGTCCCTTAATTCTGCTCTTATAGACTCACTCCTCTCACACTCCACTAGAAGATGATGCACATCTTCTAGGACGCCACATGTGTCACAATTGGGCGAGTTTGTGATTTTCATCAAATGTTTAAATTTATTAAGGGGTATGTGCCCCGAGCGTAATCTATGAGCTATTACAATATGTTTTCTTTTAAGTTTACAATTGCTCCACCATGGTAGATATGCAGGCTGTTCTTGCAAAATTTTATACCAAATCCCTTTATTGATTGATATTGAATCATATGACGACTTCCACTTTTCAAAAATTTTGTACCTGTATTTACATAATATCTCCGAAATCTCCGGCATGACATAAATTTCTGACCCTATTTCAATAGCTTTTTTAGCTAATTTGTCAACTTCTTCATTTCCTTGAATACCTACATGTGATGGAATCCATTGTAACCTCAGAGACACACCGTTTTCTAAGAGAAATAAAGCCTTCTTTAGAATTTCGTACGCTACCGAAGCACCTCGGACGTCCGAGGTGCATCGGGCGATGTGTTGCAACGCACTTCGACTGTCAGTAAAAATAACTACTTTTCTACAGCTCAAAGTGCGAACTAACGATAAAGCCTCAGATATCGCTAGTAACTCTACCGACATAATCGAATTTAAATTGGACTCAATTTTATACAGTTCACTTGTTTTGTTTCTAGCGTCGAAAATTGCAGCACCAATACCTTCACTCATTTTAGAACCGTCTGTATACAATTGATACCAACCCCTATACACTACGTTAATCATGTGCAAGGAATATTGTTTGAGTATTCTTGGGTCAGATTTATTTTTGGCCCGATTTATACCTTCTACTTCGGTTATAATAAAATCCGTGTTTATTTGTGATACCCAGACATGTAGCATAAAGGAACACAAAGAGTTTTTGGTAACGATATTTTCAGATCTTGTCTCAGAGTAAACCGTCGCTAACAGAGGTCTTTTTCTTCTTGTCCAGTATCCAGACTCGCTCAAGTTACTTAGCTCTGTTATAATTTTATTAGTCAATGCAGAGGAAAACTGAGCTTTTAAACAGTATTTTGTAGCCAGGTATTGACGCCTCAAATGAAGTGGGTATATGCACAGTTCAACCTCCATGACGTGGATTGGCGTGCTTCGAATGAAACCTCCTATTACACGCATGGAAGTGTTCTGCACTTTATCTAATTTATACAAGTGAGACCTAGCAGCAGCGTCATACAAAAAACAACCAAAGTCCATCCTACTACGTATTAGTGCAATATACAACCTCCGAATGTGCTTCGGATGGAGACCCCAAGAGGCACCCGCCAAAACTTTCAAAAGGTTGATAGTTTTAGTAGTTTTTGCAACTGTCTCATTCACGTGCTTCCCCCATGTCAAAGACCTATCTAGCCACATACCCAAATACTTTACGTGTCCCACTAAAGGTAAGATATTATCATTTACCTTTAACTGAATTTGTTCCCTGACTATTCCTCTCTTA
The DNA here is from genome assembly GCA_963564075.1 of Eupithecia subfuscata. Lineage (NCBI taxonomy): Eukaryota > Metazoa > Arthropoda > Insecta > Lepidoptera > Geometridae > Eupithecia > Eupithecia subfuscata. Next base: position 6,556,951 of record OY751105.1, read on the forward strand.
AATAAACAACACTGTGTTTTAGCAGAGGATACCTGAAGCCCCAGCTGTTCGAGTAACCTACCCACACAACTAAGTGCATTTTGAATATTTATCACATTTAATTGTGCATCTCTTTTTTGTGCATATATAACAAAATCATCGGCGTATTGTAAAGCGCAAACATTGTCCAGCTCTGAACCTACTTTATGAGTTGCAATATTAAACAAAAGAGGAGATATAGGATCTCCTTGAGCTAACCCTCTTCTGGTTATCCTAACTTTATCCCGTTCTCCTCCCTCATCACTACAAATTTTAAGAATTCTTTCATTTAAAAAGCTCCAGAAATAATTACAAATTTGATGTCCTATACCTAAGTTGTCCAGTATTATTAATAGTTGGTCTACAAGAATATTGTTATATGCATTCTCCACGTCCAAAAATACTGCCAACGTAGACACCCCTTTTGAAAATCCTATCTGTATTTGGGAAACTAAGCGTGACAAACAGTCTAAACAAGACTGGTTCTTCCTGAACCCAGTAGTAATAGGAGATAGAACTTGGTTTCGCTCCACAAACCACTCTAAACGCTTACAAATCATAATATGTAGAATTTTGCATATGCACGAAATTAACGAAATAGGCCTTAATTTAGGTAAAGAATTGGGGTCACTATTAGCTTTCGGAATCGGGACTACTTTAATATTACGCCATTGACTAGGAATCACGGACGACCTAAATATGATATTATACATTTTTAACAGGTATACCTTACATTGTAGCGGTAAATAATATAGCATAGAATAGGTGATGCCGTCCTCTCCAGGAGCTGTGTTTCTCTTTTTCAAGCTTTTCTCCAATTCTAGGTATGTAAATTCAGACCCTAGAAGAGCGTTCCTAGAGCTGAAGACAGGTTTAGATGTTTGTACGAAGTCAGGTCCTAATGAGCGCAATAGCTCCTCCTTGCTCTCTTCTGGTGCATAAACCTGTGGCCTTTTAAGCCCTTTCATCCATCTCATCTTTTGCCACATTTCAGAAGCTTTAGTGGTTTCATCGACTCTACTACAGAATGCCTGCCAATTTTGTGTTCTTATTTTTCTGTGTACCCTTTGTGCTGCCGCAATTTTATCTTTCAATTTGTCATAATTAGCTGTCGTAGGGTTTCTTCGAAATGTTTTAAGAGCTAGTCGGCGTTCGGCAATGGCTTGAGAAATATCAGAACACCAATACGGCTTAGTTACAAACTTTTGAATTGGACCTGCCCCAATCCTTGTAAAAGGCATACATTTGTCAGCTGCAGTATTAATCCTATCAACAAATAAATCGTAACAATCCTGGATAGTGTTTTCATTAACCGCTGAATCATCAAAACCATCAAGAGTCTCCCCATATAGTTTCCAATTAGCTTTTTTGAAATTTCGGCGCTGTATGAATCTACGAGAATCTTGATATCGTAAGGTACTTATGACAACCAAATGATCACTACCTAAACTTTCTTGTGTCACTTTCCATGTAAAATAAATTGAAATATCAGCAGTTACGAACGTAATATCAGGAGCGGATTCCTGTATTGCCCCTCCTACTAATTTAACTCTGGTGAATTCACCGGTATTTAATGCAATAAAATTATATTACAATGATGCTTCAAATAATTGTGAACCTCTATTGTCAATTTTATAGGACCAATTGGTGTGATGACCGTTAAAATCCCCGGCTACAATAGATTTCACTGAGAACTTCGAAAATATCCGTTCCCATTCTATTTGAGATGTTCTTACTGAGGAAGGACAATAAATAGCAACTACATGTTCCAAATATTTACAATTATGAACCTTTACATGTAATAATTCTATTCCCGAATTTCCTGCATCTATAGCACAAGCCTGGGCTTTGATTGTTTTATGTACTACTATTGCTACACCTCCATATGAGTCTGACCTATCATTTCTGAAAATATTATAATTACTTATTTTCAAACTAATATCCGTATTCAACCATGTTTCACTTATAACGCAAATTCCAATTTTACCCTGGTTCAAAAGCAGTTCGAAATCGTAACGTTTAGGCATCAGGCTCTGCGAGTTCCACTGCGCAATATTTAAAAATTGCCCAGTATAACCCACAGGGCCCGATGCCAGCCTATCAGTACCTGGATTACTGGTGTTATCCATCATTAGAGAGGCCGAATATTTTACAAAATACCTCTCCCTGACTTAAAGATCTTACACAAAAAGCTAGTAATTCTTCAAAAACTAATTTTAAAATATTTTGTACCTTTTCTGCAAAATTACCACTTGATAAAAGCTCCTCCTGTAACTTTCGTAAAATCCTGCTAAAGCTAAACTGCTCTTTGTTCTCTTTGATCTTTTCTCTGTTCTTCTCTTTCTTACCCATTTCCTCTTCCACTGCCGCATGCGAGACATTGGAGTTGTCGAATGCTGGCAATTGAAATGATTTGTCCTTCTTCTTTTTCTTATCCTTCCTTAAAACTGGATTTACTCTTCTTATCACGTTGTCCTCACTGCTCTCTTCACTCTCTGTCCTTGTTTCTCCTTTTTTCCCACCTTGGACCACCTGGCTGTATGTCATAGACTGTATGCGTTCATATTTTTCAGGAATCACAACATTGTTATCTTCAATTTCCCTATGTACGTTAGACATAACTGGTTGTAGCACGTCCTTCGATTTATTCTCTGTGTGTTTAATGAGTGCCATTTTATAAGTCATAGTATTCTGAGACATAGTCTTGCTTCGGCAACATTTCGTAAGATGTCAATGACACTTCAAACTGATTGTTTATGGATCGATTGTTGTTATTATGCAAATTATCTTTTTGCAATCCTGTTACAACAGAGTTCGCAAATCGCCTATACTTATGTCTTCTTTGCACTAAAGTATACCCTTCATTGTCTTCACGTACTCGCTCATCGCTCCCAGGGTCAAAATGCCTCTTCACAGGTTTTCCGGTAAAAACAACCGAGGTTGGCGACTCGATACTGTTCTGCGAAACTACATTCTCACGAATCTCCTCCTCACTCATATCAGAGTATACGCACTCAGAATCCACGGACGAAGATCCAGGATGGACCTCGTCCATTATTATTTAGCTCTCGTACGGATATTACTCGAATAAAAAAACGCAACCAACGAAATAACGCACAATACGTGCACTCGCAAAGCTGTCACGCGCACGACTGATAAATACTAGTTGTAATTTATTTCTATTATTTGATTGTAATTTTCTTTGTGAGTAAATCAAAATATTAGTGTTGCCAAGTTGTGGTATCCATACCTACCTATTTATTTCATTTGTTTCTAAGGAGCTATTCCTCCACGTACGTACAGTGTACTGTTTTAAATTGGTTTCACGTGATGGCCGGTAGCGGTGGTGGCGTAAGAATCGACTCCTGAAACTCAGCCCGTGGGTGTCATAAGAGCCGACTAAGGAAACTTAATGGACGAAGAGCAGCAGCTGCCTTCTGTCTGTTTTAAAAACTTCCACTGCAATCACCAATCTGACCAATCTGACTGTCAAGTGCCAAGCGTCATGGCAAACCCCCCTTTGTTTCCGGGGGCATGTCCAACTGGACGTGGGTAGGTATGCTGATGAGAGATAATAACGACATCCTACTTCCTTCTATCCTACTAATATTATAAAGCCGAAAGTTTCTGATATGTAACATTTTTGTTACCTAAGATCTCTAAAACTACTGAACAGATCGATATGAAATTTGGCGCGTGTTTAGAGCAAAATTGAACTTAGACAATAGGCTACTTTTTATACCGAAAATATGCGTGCGAAGCCGCGGGCAGAAGCTAGTAATATCAGAAACGTTAAAAGGTGATTTCTATCCCACGGGAACTGATTTATGGGATTAAAAGTAGCCAATGTTTGATTCCAGGATTATAATTACCTGTATACAAAATTTCAGCCCGATCCGTTCAGTAGTTTTGGCGTGAAGAGGTAACAAACATCCATCCATACATCCATCCATCCAAACTTTCGCATTTATAATATAAGTGTGATATGATATCCAAAACTACTGAACAGATCAAGATGAAATTTGGCGTACGTTTAGAGCAAAGCCTAACTTAGATAATGGGCTGCTTATTATACCAAAAACACGCGTTCGAAGCCGCGGGCAGGAGTTAGTACAGTTATATGTATAACGGGTCTTACATGGACGAAAATAATTTTGATAGTGTTCAGGGTAGGTATAGAATGAATAATAATAATAATATAATAATAATATTATCTATTATATCAAAAATAATCGACTAAATTACTTGCCAACTCAACTATATGTAGCATAAATACATTTATTCACAAAGAAAATTATACTAGTATTTACAATTGAAACAATTGAGCTAACTGCCGACTGTTGCAAACAGTCTACAGATAGCTCAACTGATCCATATCAACACCAGTCGGAAGCGTCCCCAAGACGCTGGCTGCATTGCCACGCTGTATGGCAATGCTGATACGCTGTGCCAGATATTCACCAGCTCTCGGGTCACGCGTCGCTACGACCAGACGCTCAGATAGTTTTTTGAAAACCCGAAGAGCCTCGGTACCCCACGGACCTAGGGTCTCGACTCCAAGGGGAGCAAATGTGTAGGCTCTGTCGAGACCTGCATATTTGCGCCTCTTGAGATCTTCGGCCAAATCTGCCGCCGCACCCGCCCTCACGGATGTCCTCGGAAGATGGGAAGGCGCAAGTGTGTCGACGCATGTAGCGTCCCACACAATGGGCCTCCCCAACTCCCATGGGACTAGTGTCATACCGTCGGGCCTCTTACCATCGTCACGCAACAGACCATTCGGTTCGAGAATAGCTGGTACGTTAGCGGTGACAAAGGCCCGCCGGATGATGTCGTTAAGGCTAGCGTGGCGAGATATCCGACCGGCGGCCCTAGTGCACGATAATCCGTGATGACCAAGCTGTTCGACAGCAGTACCGCACTGGCATTGATGAGGCGCGCAACACCTTGCACCCAACCGGAGACATGTTGCGATACGGAAAGTTACGGGATCCAATAAAGTACCAGTGTTATATGAAGGAAATGCTTGCAACCAATGTCCTGACTCCCATTTAGAAACGGCCAGGAGGCGGGCACGATCTGCAGAGCTGGAGCACGTTTGTAACAAACAGTTCCGTGTCAACTCACACAGAGGCCCGTCCCATTGCCGTTGGGACAAAAATTGATTGTTTTGAAAAACCCGACTGCCTTAGTATTTACACTGTTTTACGGACAAATACTAATCACTCGGAAATAAGTCTCTCGGATATAAAAAAATTATGGAACCATTTCTAGATCATTTTCCTTGCATTAACGATAGAATTTTTCAAATCTGACCTTAATAGATTTTTAAGTTGCTTAAAAACTTATTCGATTTGTCAAGTTTCTATAAGTTCGATGAATAAATCCGATTGCTGGTGTAACTGGTATTCAGATAATCTGTTTTTGCTCCGCGGCGCCTCTCGAACAGATCGGGGTTGGCATAAATCATTTTCGAATGTTTTGCGGTTTTTATGTGAAAATCGAGGGATTATCTTGTTTCGATGGGTTTTGGTTTAAGCTTGGTCGGTAAACTAAGCCTATTTATTGAACAGTGAGACTTATATTCCATTAACAAAAAAATGTAGGTATATGTTGTTAAAAGAGTCAAAAAAGTACAAAAAACTAAAAACCTACCACGCTAACGAAGTTGCATGCAACCGGCTGATTTATAAAAAAACAAAATTAGAGTATTTCTTCACACTGATTAAGATAAGAGTAAAGCAGAGCTGATATGCGATAATCAGATAAAATAAAATTATGGTATTCTTATTTACTATAGAAAAACAAATCATCGACATTTCGAAAGCACTTTAGCTTACTAATGTAGTCAGTTGTTTACTGCTTATTTGTGTATCAAGACAAACTTAAAAGCTTTTCTAATGTTGTCTCGCTAAAATGTTTATTCTGTACTGAAGCACAGAACTTCAATTACTAATACACTTCAGAATAACTTTTAACATCTCGGTGGAACGTACTGTTCGAATGCAGCCAAACTAAATGTGAAACGTTTGTTAACCAAACTCTCTTATCCTTAAATTTACTTCGATACCGTGTATACAGGGTGGTTTTTTGAGAAGGGCGGTGATGGCCACTTCCGAAACCACGAGAGTTAGAGAAAAGTCGTAAAAAGAGTCATGCCGTCGATTTATTAGCAAACAATAACTGCATATTCAGTTTTTTTTCATACTTTCTACGGAATTTTTCTATTCTTTTAACGAAAATCGACAAAATGATTTTATAAAAAAAAGTCACCTGTATTATTGAACGAATGGATTTTGATGCTCGCAACGCACATTCCTCGTCGATTTGAAATCTTTACTTAATAAATAATGTTAACAATTTATGACTGAAACAAAACGCCAAACATGTAATTTTTTATTACTGTGGTCTGTTATCAAACATTTTATATCGAATTTAGTGACAAAGGAAATTACAATCAAACAATAGAAATAAATGAGAATTAGGATTTACAATTGAGAAATACCAATTTGGTTATAGTCCACACGTAAAATAAACAGGGCTTGCGTGAACAGGTGATACTTTAGTTAAGAATTCATTACATTTTCCTCTCTAAGCAACGAAAAAAGGACACCTGAGGCACAGTTGGAGTAAATAGGTACAATTTTTTCTCTTCTCTCCAAATTTTTCGACGAATAACAATGACAAAAAGGAAACTGTACTTTTGTTTGCATAAGTTATAGCGCATATGGTACCATGGAACATAATCTTAAATATTAAAAGATTCTGCACGAATACTGGAGCTTATTTTTTGCGCATTCCAAACACTACACCGTGGATTACGCCGTCTGAATAAAAATATCCTCTATAGAAAATGCGTGCTACCTTTCCTTAGAATTCTTAAGAGGCCTACCAAGATGCTTTTAGTGGAATCACAGGATTGCGTGTGCCATGTAATAAAAAGTGAAGGTGTTATTAATAGATGTGTAACGTTGTACAAATCGTTTGCTATCCCTTAAATTTCAGAGTTTTAAGCCAAAAGCGCGTATACAAATTAACTCGACTTAAATACCGTCTGGGGGTCTTAACTTGATCAACCGTTAAAATGAAAAGCATTTAATTATTTTCTGAAGGGCAAAGTTTCTTAAAAAACTAGAGTTTATTAGGGTTCATCGTATTTTACATTACCTATTCATAACGTTATAAAAATTCACGAAGCTTATAACAAATATATCAGGGAATACGAAAATTGAATTCACTGGGGAGTATAATATAGGTGCCAGTTGTATTGTTCGGGGACATACATCATCTTGAGTCGACTACCTGCCCCGAAATTCAGTAGAGGATTTGAATAGATACCCCATATCATTGCTTCGTGAATTGTTCATAAATCTTCCTATACTCCGTCTTTTGTTTAGCTGGGACAGAGCTGGGGGGAGGGTGAGAATACCCGGAGACAAGGGGGAGCTTAGGCAAATTCCAATCCCGGCTTTTACGACCACACATAGGAACGCAGCGGATTTCGGTGCATTCGTGTATAATGAGCGCGCTCTTTAGTTTATTGTTGATCGTGAATTTTACTTTGTTGATAAGGATTTGGATTATATTTACTTTAAGCTTTACTTCCGGTTCAAAGTATGGACGTGTAATTAGCTTAGGTGGGTTTGCACGCGAATGTTCGCATCGCAATTACCATTTTTGTGGGCATCAATAATACCTACTTAACAAATAATAACTTAGGAAGTTAAATAAAACCTGATCATTTCACTCTCTCCGGATAGATAGATAGATAGATAGATAGATAGACATTACAATACAGAATAGAAATAAATTATAACTAGCATTTATGATATAAAAATGAATCCCTTTTCCCTTGGTCACGGCATCACACGTGAACGACTGGACCGATATCGCAATTTTTTTGTTGTGTTTGTTAGTGTCAGGAGTTTCGCAAGAAAGAAAAAAAAAGATCTGGATGGTATCACAGGAAATAAGATGCGAGCGCGTGAACTTTATCCAGTGCTAAATTAATTTAGCGAGTACGGTCGAAGGCATCAGACCGCATACAGCTTCCCTATAACTCCCTAATTTATGAAAGCTCAAGACGGATGAAGTTATGATAAAATTATTATAATAATTTCTCACCAAATACTTCCGAGTGAGTTGCCATCATGAATATGCAAAGGAAAAGTTCACACAACGAACTTTTTATGGGCTGTGTTAGATTTCTTGTAATATTGTTGTAATTTGCATTTTTTACTTTGTCTGCGTAACAGATTTTAAAAATTTATGAAATTGCTATTCAGCAATTTGAAAACTTTTGGAGCCCAAACTTTATCAAAAGCCAACATTTTTCTATGGTAACTTTGCGGAACCGACGACTGTTGTTTCATGAATTGTTATGATTAATTTCTTTTTCGAAACTGGTTAGGTAACATTCCATTTCATATTTTTAGGAAACAGGTGACTTATATAGTAACACGTTTTTGCTGCCACCTGTTTCCTGTTAAAACATTAAACTTCTGAAGTTTCTAAGGTATAATTTACCGAAAGCTACCTACTTTTTTATTCTTATTTACATAAGGGACTTTGAGTCATTGGTGACTATGTTAGTCCCGTATTTTAACAAACTAGCTGAAAGCTACATATACGAGACAAAATTAAAATTAAAAAAAAACTGCCGACCTTTATTGGCTGAACAGATTGTCATGAAACATGACTAAGAACACTCGGGATAAAATTATCTATGACCCAAAAACAAACTAAACGAAAATCGGTTCATCCGTTTGGGAGCTACGATACCACAGACAGATACACAGATACACGAACAGACACGTCAAACTTATAGCACCCCTCTTTTTGCGTCGGGGGATAAAAACAAAACAGCATAACCCATTCATCAAAACATTCCCAACACAAAATTCTTTGAAATTGCCAGCCTTTGTGCCATATGACACGCGAAACACAAGGTCTCAAAGACGAGTGGGTCGCGGCCCTCACATTGCATTGCGCAGAAAATTCCCACTGGGTGTCGCTCAAACGGGTGCCTTTACAATAATCGGTAAGATACAACTACACGACATGTATCTTTGTTATCTTGAAATTTTGTCTGATGTGACTTTGTTATCTATCCATTGAAAGTCTTTTTCAGGGTTAAGCTCGCCTATGTACCTACCTACATATCCTATTAAATAAGTTCATGGTATGTATTAATTGTGTACAATAAAGAATTTCAGAATTGAAATAAACCTACCTACCTACAAATTTGTGTGCTTACAATTTATCTACATAATATTGCAATTTTTAGAGAACCTAGCGTCTAGGTAAGCCTAATTTAGGACACTGCTAACAAAAAAATATGTAATAATTATGTCAATAAATAATATCTCTCTACACACTGACCAGCGAATATCGACGAGGGTCTATTTTAGTATTTCTATTTAGTCTGTTTGTTACACTTGCGGTTTGCTGTTGCCTAAGTTACTTTTAAGCATTATAGAGGTCCCTACTTACTGTATATTTTTCAAATCTTGAAACAAAATAAATTAATAAGCAACCGTAACAAAATAATTTTAAAAAAGACGTAAACTCATGTTTACTTTAGGCCTGACAGTGGGTATAAACAATCGATCGCCATCACAAGGACGTGGTTTGGTTTGAATCATTAGAAAAAAAAACAAAAAGACAGAAAACTTATTAGCCAAAAATTGTCGGAAACTGTAAACATGCAATACCACGAAGTACCTTAGACACGGATACTTTTGCTCTTTGATCTTGATCTATAGTGGGTCCATCTTGACGAAAATGGCCTTTCTCACAAGACAAATGTGTAGTAAGATCTATGAGTAAGTTTCTGAATTTTGTTTTAGGCAGTGGTGCTTTTTAGCTCGACCATCGAATAGTTTGCTTATTTATTTGTAAACTTCAATGGTTATGTAGTACTTCTCTCCTTTAGTGTTATTTTATGGTGTCATTACATGTCTTCTGAGTCATCACAAAATACATTTTTGTGATGACAGGAGCGTGAGCACGGACTTTGATAATTAATTCTGACATCATAATTAATTGCAGGTCTTCTACAGCCAACCATTTGTTATTTTATAATTATGTGTTTAGATAGGAATCACTGTCCGTCTGTTTTTTTTTCTTCGCTATTGTTCTGCTTACAATCCCTTATGGTGTTTCATTCTCTCTCAAAAATCTTATGTGTCATAATTGAATATTATGTTTAATTAGCAATAATAGTAAATTAGATTTCCTTAGAAACCTGTGCTCGCGCTCCGAATTAGGACAGCCTGTAGTTGCTTTAACGAGTCAATATTTGAAAAATACATTCTATATTTGAAGCTAGATATGTTATTCATTATATAAAAATAAATAAATAAATAATGCTAGATAATTCACATAGCGTCATCTAGCCCCAAGCTAAGCAGAGTTTGCTTTGGGTACTAGATAATAATGGTATACTTACTTAATACATGATAATAAATAGAAAGACTTTTTTATTGTACAGTTGCAGTCATAATTCGAGACAGCATCATACTCGCTCGAAGGTCGGACGATTTAACATAGTAAATTTCATCTAATTCCAAATTTCAGCCCGACATTATCACTGTATGCTACACCTACAGTCTACACAGGATGCATAAGCGAAATATTGTAGTTTGTTTTATTTCCCCATTAAATAATATATTGGGCTTCAAAATAAGGGTAATTATGTGTAAGTGACTTTTTGGATTTGAACCTAGGACTCAAAAAATAAGAAAATATAAAAAGGTCGTAAGCGCTACGAATAGCTGCAAGACTCTTTAGAATCTAGGTTACCACTTCTGACCACCACTGTACATAGAAAACTCCCAGAACACCCTGAAAAAATATCTACCGATTGTACACACATTATCCTGAGGCGGGAACCGTACCCGCAAACTTTTGCGTCGCATGCGGACCTTAGCCCGCTCCACCACAGAGGTCGTCATATTCCTAAAACATACTCGCTGCCAAATTATAATCTACATAGGCCCTCATAATAAAGGCCTTTTCACATAGGTAGTAGGTACTAAGAGTACGCCTTTGCCTACGCCACAATTACTCGACAATTACGAACCCTTTTGTTTACCTCCACTTCAAGCACAAAGGGCCAGGAAACGTCACGATACGTCATAATTGAGTACACAACTGTGACGTCATACAAACCGCCGCTACACAATGCCTTGATTTATAGCCTGTACGCTATTGTGGGCTTAATGAGATTGTTCTGTCAACACACATAGGACAATATAGAGGTGCAATTTCGAATGTAGATTATGTAGATTGGCAATACATAAGATGCTACGTATGAAGATAAAGCTCAAGGGAACTTACCACAAGTAAGTTGACTCAGAGGGCAATTTCTTTTGCGTGACTTGGTCGTCGTGTGTGCCTTTTTTTGTTATAAAAGATGAAACGTAAAAACACAACCCTCTTTCTTGTGCAGTCGGGTAAAAATTCAGGTAAGCGTTGTCCAACAATTCAAAACCGAGTAATCTGACTTGAAAGGAGGAATCATGATGTAATTCATATTGTGATCTTACACTGAAGATTAAACAGAGAGATCGAAAAGTTCGTTAACAGAGACACTTTTGGTACACTATAATCAATGTAAAAAGTTATAATATTTAACTACTTGCTTCATTAACTATATCGCAATATTATGTTAAACGTAGGCTTGTACCAATTCAATTAAGTAAGGGTTGCAATTAACGAAAGTAGACGGGCGACTTTTAGGACCTAGAGAATACTTGTTTTTAGAGATTACGATATAGGTGCATAATTATTCACAATATTTCTTGAGGAAAGCATCTCAAATCGACAAGTACTTTAAACTGTTTTAATAAATCAACAGCAAAAAGAGGTTTTTGGTTAGGTACTTCGGGATTTTTTATCTTTTTATTGCAGCTTTTTAAAAAATCTAGTATGGTTTTATAATCAGGCCTGGAGTTTAGTAGGTATAGCTTAGTTTTTGTTTGAAATACCGTGCGTGATCTCAGCAAATGCGGTATAAGCGTATTGATGCAACAGCCGTGTACGCGGACACGAAACTTCTTAGTTACTCTTATGATTAATGGTGTCAACGTCACCTCGCACTCAACAGAAACATTTTGTCACCACCAGTAATGGCCGGTCTACTTTAACCTGTGAAGGTCCGACTAAAACTATAAACAACAGCGAGCTAATTATATTTATTTAAAAACTATTTTCCCTTCGAGGCACATTGTAAGGCTTTATCAAAACGCTTTCTAAAGATAAATGAGCAGAGGGCCCTCCCACTCTGCGCAATGAACTTATGGTAAGGTACCGTGGAGGTAGGACAATAGTTGTGGCACCCCGTTATAACAAAGTATTAAAACTAAACAATTCATATTTTTTGTTTTGCGGTAGCAGCGGTGCGCCTCTTATCTGCGACAACCTTTAGACCGCACTAAGTTTTAGAATCCGTTTTCGCCAAAGTATAATAACCTCAACCTCAACCGCCTGTATTGGTCCACTACTGGACGCAGGCCTCCCCCTGATAAGCGCCTTATTGGCTTTTATCACGTGGGGGGTATAATCCCCCCGCTGGACATACGGGTTGGGGATCGCAGTTCAGTAGTAGAATTGTTATGCAGAGAGCGCTGCTGCCTGCCCCCGGTGGATATCCCGTAGTCGCCTCTTACGACACCCGCGGGAAGAGTTGGGGTGGTGCACATTCGAAGCCGGCACCACACAGCTAAGTATAATAAAATGTATAACAATTCTGCAGTAAGTTATCCATCTGCAGAATAATTATAAAGGTGATAAGGATTAAGTACGGATTTGGAAAAGTAGCTAGGTACCTTTAAGTGGAACAGTGTAGAGCTAGCTATGTAAATGAAGCACAGACATCACTTAATTTTCTTAGTTGTAAAAAGGTCGTTAAAAAAACAACTAATTAAAATGTTAGTAAAATAACAATTTTAAATGTTCTTATTGTTTTGTAATGTTAAAAACTTTTAGAAAATGTTATTAAAATCATTTGGACGAGGGTGTTCTTTCTACATTATCAAAAAGTTTAAAGTGTTAATAGCAATTCATGATTCTGAATATTTCAGAAGCGCAGAAAAAGATTATATAAAGCCAGAACTTCGCAAAAGTATTTAGTTGCTAGCAGTGTGGTTCAAAATCTTAAATCCTTTACACCTGAGAACCGCCCACCGAATACAGTTGTTGTGGAATAAGCGCGATAAAATCGTACTTTATACGACATGCGAACATGAACTTAGTTCTCTCCAGTGTAAATTATTTAAACGCCAGGGTAATTTAAGTTACAGGCTTCGTGAGTTCCGGCTTTAGCAATTTGCGATAAGATAATAACTTTGAGTTATTGTGTAAACAGTTCAGCACTCATTTGTGAAGTTTCGTGGATAAATGTGGCCTGTGCATTTTCGATGGACAACTATTATAGTTTAAATTGAGTGCGTGTTGGGCATAGGTTCCAGTAATTTTTTTTTACAAGGTACTTTTTAAATAGAATAGTTGATGAGTCGTCCTTTGAAGCTGATGATAATATAGCGCTCGCTTCCTAGTACTAAAACCGGTTTTTATATAAATTTACCCAACTTAAAAGTCGGTTTTTTATCCGTGATCATCTTCAGGTATTTTAAAGCAGAGTTTAACGGAACGAAAAATACAACGTCTTTAAAACATGATGAAGCGCAACTACTCACTTAATCTCCGACAAGTTTCTCGAGTCGATAAACTGCCAAGGTGCAGTGGCTACCTGCAAGAGCTTACTTATTCATTTTCAAAGCCAGAACTATGTAGTAATTGAGGTCCTCCTGAAGTTGACTGGAATCGCCAGTTTGGTATTTTATAACATCTTCACAGAAAACTATTGCCGCAGCGTAAAATCTTTTGACTGTAATGATGATAATGAACTTTCATATAAACCATTAATGTGATAATAGACACAATAAATTTTTGTTTCCATTGGTTTTCGTGATTTTTCGTAGTCGTACAACCATGGAACCATGAAGAAAACAACCCATAGAGCTCCGTTCCGAGCTTCCGTTCGTTGGTACAACCCCTATAGCCTTATGTAGTAGGTACATTTGCTATAGTGTCGATTCTTAACAAACCTGGTACAGACTGTACCGACACTGAGTGTTGTCTCTACCGAAGTAACACTACTTAATCTGTCTGTGTCTCTACCACAGAATAACTATGTAGTACTACGTACAAGTTGTTACCTTTATATATCGCATGGAAGGGTTACTCGACTGGTGGTTGGATAGATCTACCTATCTGATCGATTTCTCACTCAAGTAGGTAGCAGATTTGATAAAATAATAAATATGCAGTTTTAGATGTCTCTTGAATCGAGCCCATGACTTTTCCATCATACTCATACTTTGGGATTTGGCCATACACTCCTACCTCAAAAGAACACCTTGTACGTCGTAATTTATACCTATACCTAATAGGTCGTAGTTTTACTTTGTCATCTATTGCGTTATTCCAAATATCCATGTAATTCATCAAGTTCCATTAACCTATGTAGTCAGAGAATAAAGCTAGTTGAATGTATTAAAGCACTAAGCACTTACTTCTTGCAATATTCAATGCATAATCTTCATTTTCAGTGAAGACCACCTCCTTTGTTCCACTCCGACCGTCTAGCGTCTGTTTGACTTGTGGCTTACCGTCCGCCAAGAGCCTTCGAGATGTTAATGCTCGTTCACTTGAAACTTTCAAAGTTTTTTTGCGTTGTTCTGCAGCTCAAGAAGTTGTAGAACATCTTGTTCAAAAGGGTATTTATTTTGCGTTAGCGGGGAGCGATCTGTGTTATCAGCGTCTACGTAAATGCGATCAGCCTGTGGTAAGCACTTGCGTTGATATTTATGCACCTACGACGCACGTCTAACCAGTTATTGTAGTTGCCGAAACTGGAAGCCAAGCCAAAATGTTTAGAGTAAATGTAGTTAGTTAGTTAACATAAGTTCTTGAAATGCTTGATCAGATTTTATTTTATTAATTACTAGCTGCGCCCCGCGGCTTCGCCCCCGTGGAAATTTATGTTTCCAACTTTCTTAATTTTTTCTTTCATAAGAACCTTCTCCTGACAATAACAAACACAACAAAGAAAGAATTAGCGAAATCGGTCCAGGCGTTGTTGAGTTATGCGCTTACCAACACATTTTGCGATTCATTTTTATATTATAGATTAATTACTATAGTATGGCCACTTTTTTATTCATATTGGTAGAGTCAGGCGAGCCTAGGCTTTTATAGACTGTCAAATCTGAAATGTCAAAGGACGTTGACGATGATATTACGTCTCGATAGACAGATAGACGATAGTCTTTTTGACGATTAGTTGTGTCTTTGTTTTATATGAAACTCCCCAATTGTTGACAGGTGAGTGAATGAAAAATGAATGGCAGAATGCGATATCTTATGACACAGTTACTTTCGACAAAAAAACATGCGAATCTGTCGACTCAAAAAATATCAAGAGTTACGAAAGTTTCGATTTTTATCGAGCCGACAAAGTATGTACATAACGAAAATTATTCTAGTTGACTTTTCATTGAAACAGTATTGAAAAAAGGGTACAAATCGTAGTTTGCTACTGTAACTCTGATTGAGCTACTAGGTCTTATTTTTTATCCCTGAAAAACGCGTGTAATGCTAGGATCAGAAGCAAGTAGCAAATAAAACAACGAAATGATAACATTTTCTTGTACCGAGTATTCGGCTTCTAAAAATAAAGTTATTTAGACACCTGAGTATATCAGTAAAATAATACAAAATGTTAAGAAAAAATAAAAATTGGTTGCCTGTAAAGTCGGTATACGGGCGAAAGTTTTACGTGACAACGACCGTAACGCAGTTTCTTGAAGTGAGCGGAGCGTAACGCAGTTTTTTGAAGTGTCACCCGGCAAACCAATTTATAAGACGTTGTCACGTCAAAATACAAAAATCGGTTGTCATACAAAATCAAATCGGTATAGCATTAGGACATGACTATTTGATTATCAGTCGAACTACTAAACAGAAAGTATGTTCCAGTAGCTCGTCGTTGTAAGTTTTTTCGCATTTTTGACAAGGCCTACCAAAGACATAAAGACTTATTCGATCTTGAATGATATTCGATGTTGTGAAATACAGTCAGCACACAGAGCTATTTGTCTTCAGTTGCATCTATGTAAAATGTTGTATTTCAAAAGAGTAGCAGAAAACTGAAGGTACGAAGCACAATTTAATTGAAACACGAGTTCTTCTCCCTCGTTATTTTTTGCTCGAATTCATCTCTTTAAAAGGTTATAAGATTCAAAGTGTCTTCCTGTTTTACTAACTTTATTCACAAATAAAATTACTATTATGTAATATATGTAAATTAGAACTAGTATTTACAATTGAAGCAATTGAGCTAGGTGCAAACTGTTGCAAAGAATCTACAGGTAGCTCAAATGATCCAAATCAATCGGAAGCGTCCCCAAGACGCTGGCTGCATTGCCCCGCTGCAGCTGCGCGGTATGGCAATGCATGCGCTGTGCCAGAATTATAATTATTTTATCATGGTTTCCGATTTAATAACTAAGTGCTTGATTATTTGATAGAAGTTCATCATCATCATCATCAGCCTATATTAGTCCACAGCTGGACATGGACCTCCCTTAATAAGCGCCATAGCGCCCTGTCTTCAGCTTGCTGCATCCAGCATCTGCCAGCAGTCTTTCGCAGATCGTCATCCCACCTGGCCGGAGGCCCAGCGGTTGTCGGTTCTTCAAGAGATATGGCTTGCCCACTGCCACTTCAGCTAATTGTTTGAACTATATCGATAATTTTGGTTCTCAGTCATATGTATTCGTTACAAATCCTATCCTTCAGAGAGACTCCGAGCATAACAAAGTTAATATAAATTCATTCTACACATCAACAGAAAAACGATTTACAAGTATTTAATCCGGGTGTTCTGGGTGTTTTGTCTATACTAATATTATAAAGAGGAAAGGTTTGATTTTTTGTTTGTTTGTTTGTTTGTATGAATTGAATAGGCTCCGAAACTACTGGACCGATTTGAAAAATTCTTTCACCGTTAGGAAGCTTACTTTTCAGGGAGTGACATAGGCTATATTTTATCCCGGAATTCCCACGGGAACGGGAACTACGCGGGTGAAACCGCGAGGCGATCGTCTAGTATGTAATATTTTTTTTAACATTTCAGTTAAAAATATCATGTAGTGCATGCAACATGTACTAAACACATAAAACAAGTTCTCTATTGCTCGCTCGCAACTAAGCTTGGAGCTAAATGATGCTGAAATGGTGCATAATTATTTATATATTATTATTTATACCATAACTATGTGCATTACACACGAACAGTTAACGAAAAAGTTTCTTTTTGGCAGACCTCCCGAGCAAGGAGCCAAGAAGCTTATCACTTCGCCCTTCCAAATTTATCTACAAAGCTTAGTGTTATCTCATGCAAAGTATTTTTGGACGGTACTTTTAATCCATTATAGCTGTGCTAAACGAACTCCATGTTTGTTACATTATCCTTTCGAAAGATTTAAAATCCTATAAAAATAGAAATTCACGAAAACTAAGAAAATAAAAGAAAGGTAAGAAAATAGTTACATAAAATTACTTTTTATGAGGGATTGAACAAATGGTGAGAACGAAAATTTACAAAAAATACCAAATAAGCCTTTTAATATGCCAAAGCGTCACTTAACCGCACATTCTTAACAAGTTTTGACGACCGGGGTGGCGCGGCGAGCGAAGGCACAGCTGTGACGCAGAAGAGCAAAATCCTGCGTCACAGGCGGGTCTCCGCCCGCCCTGCTCTTTTTGCTCACCATCGTGGCCAAAAATAGCAACTTCGAATCTCTGCCTACATTATACAAAATAAAACTTTTATAGAGGCATTAAAAATAAGCTTATGATAGGTAGCACAAACTGCAAAATCGATTTTTGAAAGTTTCTTCGTTTAACATAATCCTACTAATATTATAAAGCCGAAAGTTCGTGAAATCTGAATTTTTGTTACCTAGGATCTCCAAAACTACTCAACAGATCAAGATGAAATTTGGCGTACGCTTAGCAAAGCCTAACGCAAGCGAAGCTGTGGGCAGAGGCTAGTAATAAGATAAAATAGGTGGTGTAGCTGATTTGAGTCGGGTTAGCGCATTAAATTAAGTATGTCGGTCATCAAGTATCACACGCTCTGCCTAGGTTGGGGCTAGATAATGTTGTGTGGATTGTCCAGCATTATTTAATTTAAAAGAAGCTTTGCTTAAATAAGCTACACTTTGATGCTGCACAGCATTATATGCTGTGCGAAATATTATTAACCTCTTCACAAACGTCGACGATGGTACCTATCTACGGTGTAACTAGGTGGAAGAAAAAAGTCTCATTAGTAACGTTAAAGTAACATTTTTAAATAATGTAACTACTTGGAATAAAAATGTCCAGCTGGTTACATCAATGTAACTACAATGTAACTAGGTGGAACGGACGGTTTGTTTTGCCTAATTCGACAGCCTGTGACTCAATCATTCACCAACTCTGCCAACATACGGATGCACTTTTATTTAAAAACTCAGAATCCTGAATAAAAATAAAGTGAAAATAATGTAAAACAGAAGTGACAGAGTGATTTGTGGCGCGGAAAGTGTTGTTCCGGTGAGCTTCCGGCCCTCGAATGTACAGGAAGCGTTCGCGTCGTCAGCGGTGTTTGACTTTACTCTGACGTTATCTGACGGGAATGCTAATATTCTGGTTACTTTACACGTAGCCACGTAGCTATTCAACGTTAAAATAAACGTAACGGCTCTCAAAGAGGGATAAGCTTTTTGACTAAGCTTTTAGACGTATCAAAACATATCTAACGTTCGAAAAGTCGCTTTCTTGCAGCGGGTTGATCGTTCTTTTTCTAAATAATCTAATATTTTATCAAATAGTTATTTGCCTTGCTTAATTAACATAAAGAAGAGATTTGTTATTGATGAGTAATTATTTTGATCTTCGTACGAACAAGTAGCTGTTGAATGAGATCAAGTCATAACATTTGAGTTACAAATAAACGTTTCTGTTCTATACTATTCTATAACAAAGCAAAAACCGAAATCGAAGCGTAACTGACCTACATACGCTAGAAGAGGTCATGTTTTGTGATAAATAATAAATAGTTTATTTCTATAACTTAATGATAAAAATCTTTAAATTGCTTTGTAAGTCCCCTGTTAAGTATAGAGATACCTAGTGTTAGGGGGTTTCGCTCTTGACCTAAGGAAAATCTCTTCTATAGATTAAGTAGATTCAATAATACATACATAATCTTATATTATTATAAACTAAAATCTAATCAATGTTGCAATTGCTGCTATTAATTTTCACGTGTAAATGTGTGTTGTGTGTGGAGGTGGGGTTATTTCTGTGCACTATCTCAGTAGGTTTTCCGTGTCCTGGTATGTAAGTGTCAGTAGCCAGTCTGTTAGTAGTTTTTTAGAAGAAAGTTTTGTTAGTGGATAAATAGATATAGTTCATTTATTAGCAAAAAAAAAATTGGTTGTCTGTAAAGTCGGTTTACTGACGATAGTTGAACGTGACAACGTCTTAAGAAAATACTAATGGAATGGTAGCATTTGATACTCGATCAAAACATGTAAATGTACTATAGTATAGCAGTTGTCCACGCAGACGCATCGCTCACTCAAGTAGGAGAGAGACGGATGTCGAGCGCTCTCGCTTGCACTTCAAGCCTAACATGGAACACCTCAGAGCGAGGTAACGCCTCAGAGCGAGGTAACGCCTCAGAGCGAGGTAACGCCGCATGAGTCATGTTTTCTCGTGCGTGCAGCCGGCTCTATCGAATTATAAGACGTTGTCACGTCAATATTAAAAACATAGGTCCGTTTAAAAAAGGATAGATATAGATTTAGACTTTCATTTTGTTAAAGGTTCCCTTTATCAATATTTGGTACAGTGGCATCAAATCATACGCCATAATAAACCTTGAGACACACGGTCACTGATTTATCGTTACATTCGCACCAGGTTGTACTCAAGCTGGAATATTGATCACATTGGTTACCCTATAACAGGCATCAAGGCGGAAACCATTGTAAGCTTAGACACGGTTGAATATTATTTGCATCGGAAATTCGGACTTCAATGTAGCATCTTGCTTCGCTGTCGGCTACGGCGTATACATAAATTCACGTAGCGTAAATCGAAAAACATTATTTTGTTGAAACGTTTGTCTCTTGTAGGCGTGGTTGCCACTCGTCACTCGCGAGGTTAAATAATCGGGTTTTTAGTAATTTTTAGGGTTTACAAGTAATTTAGTTACCAGATGAGAACTCTGTGCAAACGTAAGCCCCGTGGTTTATGCTAAGAAAAATTGAATTTGATTTTAGTAATAAATATCTCTCTTTAAAACGACAATTGATTCGAAGTTTGTTTAAGTATGGGTTTATAGCGAACTGGCTGCTGCCCGCGGCTTCGCACGCGTTGTTTCTACGGAAACGTTTAAAGGTAATTTCTATCCCACGGGAACTGATTTATGGGATAAAAAGCATGGGTTTTATTCCAGGCCTAGAATTATGTGCATGCAAAATTTCAGCCTGATCCATTTAGTAGTTTTGGCGTGAAAAAGTAACAAACATCCATCCATCTATACATCCATCCAAACTTTCGCATTTATAATATTAGTGTGATAACTGACAATGGTCGCAATACAACTTATCTGCTGGCTAAATTACTCGTAGTAAGTACAAAAATAACCCGTTTTATATTGCGCCGCTTACGTCAAGTTCCACCTTATTCAAATTTTCCACAATCACACAAAGTGAAATTTTGTACAGAGAAGTAAACTAAGACTAAGAAATAAGATCTCAAGACCTGAACTTAATAAAAAACTCATCAAACGATTATGCATGTAACATAATATACACGATCTCATAGTGTGAGTGTGAATGAATTACATGCTGATTATAGTTCGAGCAATATAGTATTTCATCACAAAAGCTGTTTACTACATGCAAAATTAATTTCGCCGTACTATTATTGCTTAATTAATATAATTTTCCTACACAGATACAATAGGTGCTTCTATTCAATATAGGTAGGTACTAACTTATTGAAGTAATTTTACATAGCTCTACATCATTATTACATATACCTCAACCTCAACAGCCTGTATTGGTCCACTGCTGGACGCAGGCGTCCCCCTGATAAGCGTCGTATTGGCTTTTATCTCATGGGGGGTAATGCCCATAATGGCAATATTTTCAGATACATTTTACAGTGACAAAATGGCTTCCCACAAGGTCCAAATAGACTCAGTTTTGAGAGAACCAAATGTTCTGTAATTTTTTTTCCTAAACTTATAGTTTCGGAGTAAATCACTAAAAACTGATATCTACCTACGGTTAACGGGCGGCGACAGAGCCAGTGACGTCACACGCCCCCGCGGCGGTCACTCAGTGAACTTCGCTAGTAATTTAGTAATAACTTCGTACGTAATGGTCCGATTTGGATAATTTAAAAAGATATATTATTCCTATGTCATAAAAATAACGTGGATACTAGTTCTATTGAAATTGCTATAACGTTTGGTCTGTCCTAGCTGGATTATTTCGCTCAGTGCCAACAAGGTGCAGAATTAATTTATTATTACAGTGAGTTTAAATTAAACTTTCAAGAATTCACTTTTACTTAATCTAATCATCTTTTTTCTGGACTTTTCTTTACAGTATGCCCATGTTATAATAACGAAGTTAGGAAAATTTGTATCTGTTTTTAATTGCAAATATTATGTACCTACCTCTATTTTAGGACAAGGAGATGCTTTGCTCTGTCCTA
Source organism: Eupithecia subfuscata (assembly GCA_963564075.1). NCBI lineage: Eukaryota > Metazoa > Arthropoda > Insecta > Lepidoptera > Geometridae > Eupithecia > Eupithecia subfuscata. The sequence goes on from OY751105.1 coordinate 6,578,821, forward strand.
ACATTATTTAACTATTTGAATATAGTAGGTACTGAAATGATAGAAAACAAAACGTTTTAAAAACACTTGAATGGAAGTAGCTCTCATAAGGTTCCATAAAAAGTCAGGCGGATCCTAATTCGTTCTTTACAATTGCGGACATGTTCAGTTATCACCGATCTGGATACCGGAATTCGGTCTCAAAGGAGGCGAGTAATAAAGCTTACCCTGGAGTGTAGACTAAGCGATTGAAGTGGTTCCGAATGCATCAGTTGGGTCCGTTTGCGGTGGTAACGGGACAGAACAATACAACTTTTGACAACCTCTGTAGAGAACTGGGCGAAGTTTCATCTCAGACACCAAAGGTAGCGTCATCGATTCTTGTGATTGCTCAGAAATAGCCAGGATAATTTTATTTATATCACACGCAATACCTATTCAAATAATGAACCAAATATGTACAAAACGTCTCAACTTGGACTGTATTAGTCCAATTTGAGCCGCTCGTTGTTCTACTGTTGAAAAGGAGAATAGGGCGAAAAGGCAGCATTGCATTTTCATGAGATTACTGTGTCAAAGGGGCGATCGACGTAAGAAGTAGGTACTTGAAGAAACCATACCAACCCAAAGTGGCGTGTTACGTCCATGCTCCTGCTGCTGGTTCGATTAAGCCAGTAAATCAGACTGTCGAGTCGCATAGATATAGCGGGTTAGCCTGTGATTTCACGTGTCCCTGCCTTCTATCTCGACGGAAATTGCCAAGAAAAGATGGCGAAGGCTGCTTGGCCTTTATTTATATTTATTTGTCGGACGTTGCGGTTTTCGCGGATAAATAAATTCTGGTTTAGAGCACTTTATTTATGTGTTACATAGTTTTGTAAATCATTTGTGGATGGGTGGTTTTGGCGAAAAAAATAATCTAGTAGAATCAGCTTCAAGATTGACAGAGTTTTGCTTGAATTAAGAGTTTTCTGTGACAAACATAGTCGAAAGGATGGAATCAAATATGATTATTTTGAAGGGCAAGTCCATGGTTTTATTCTCCATTGCCGCGCTAATAAATGCAGAGCCGCCAAATAAAACAAATGAATGTCAACGAAACACCAAAATAGAATCAATGTATACATCGTTTTCAGTGAATGAAATAAACGTCGTCTACGGCTCCGAAAAAATAGTTGCACAAACAAAAAACAAAGTAGACCACCATTTCGTCCAATTTTCACGTTGTTATCTCTGAAACTTTTAGTCGCAGAAGAATGGATGGCAATGGCTTTGACGAAAAAGTCTGATTACTCGAATTAATCCACTTTCATTCGGCTGAGGGCCAAAGTCCCTCTTTCAATAAATGAAAAAAAAAACTGCCTTTGTACCTATTTGGGCGTATAATTAGATTTTTCCGAAAGATATACTAGAAAATCTAACAGTAATCCCTCCAGTAATTTTAATTGGAAAATTAACTTCTATTGGCGGCTCTCCGGCGATTTTCATCGAATGAGGAAAGTTAAAACATTTTAGTATAAAGTCGTAATTGAAACTTTGAAATCAAATATTCAATTACTGGTGTAAAGCAGATTTTTAATTGGGAGAGGAAGATTCTAGAAATATGAAAGTTAGACACCTTCTGTGCAAATATCATGGATAATTAAATTGTGCACCTTTTTAGTTTCATAGCTAGGACTAAGTGCAATTCGCCGTTTTTTCATAAAGACATTCGTATCTCAGATCTTGACACCTAGTCTAGGTGTTAAAATCTGTGTAACGCGATCATAGATATTAACGCAATGACTGCCCAGCCATAGCGATACAACCACTGCTGATCAAAATGCTTCTGAACATGTCATGTCATATAATGTACCAAATAATAGTAGATTTGAGATTGACGTGTTCTTAGGCTCAAAATGACATTTAATTACCTATTTAATTATAATTGAATTGAATGATTTTTATTATTAGTACCTCCTTAATGTGTAATATCTATCTTATAGATATATTTTAAATATGCAACAGTCAGCAGTTAGCTCAATTGTTTCAATTGTAAATACTAGTATAATTTTCTTTGTGAATAAGATATTCGATACTTTTACATATTATTTTATTGTGTTGTATTTCTAGTTACAATTTATATAATTGTTTAGCCTAAGTATGATCTAAGTAATGCTTAGATTTATCGGCGTGCAATATCATTGTTATAAATAAAGAACTATTGATGTTTTCTATGTATAATAAAAAATATCTATCTATGTAGTGTATCGTATTAAGTATATCAGTTATCTGGTACCCATAACACAAGCTCTGCTTAGCTTGGGGCTAGATAATGCTGTGTGAATTGTTGAGCATTATTTATTATTATAATTATTGAACTATTATATTATGCAACGAGGGGATAATGCAGGATAGTCCTACGTCACGGGCGTCATTGACTCCCGAGCGCAGCTCAGGATTGTAACTAGATTCCTGAGTGCAAGAGGGATTTCATCACACTCAAGAAAAATACAGGTTTATCCATGAGGAGGATAAAGGTTTATCCTCCACATTTCACACTCTCATGCGAGAAATTAGTAAAAGTTTGGTAACATGTTTTGCGGTATTTGTTTTTTATTCCACGTTCTGAACAGATGTTAGTTCAAATTTCGAAGAAGAACTCACTGTACGGATCTCCTTGTTAAAAATTTCACGAGTACTAATTTGTTGAGAGTACTAATGAGTTTTATTTTGAAACCTAGAAATATGTATGCTAATGTTGACCAGCAAGACCCGCACTAAGAGATCTCATACGATTTGTTTGAATTTGGTCAAACCTTATCATCATTTTTCAGCTAATAGGGCTATTGTCACTTGCTTTCTTGATCCGAGCTAAATGACATATAAAATTCCTTTTTCGAGCATGGGGTGTAAAATAGTTATTTGTTCAAAAACTATGCATAACACTTTTTTGTTGAACGTGCCGATATTGAATCCGATATAAGTATGTCGCAGATGGTCTAACACTCTCATTGCCTCATAAACTCATAAACTCACTTATTTGTGCATAAACAGCATACGTACATTTCATCCTTTTGCAGTGAATGTGTTAAAGGGTCCTGTACATCCTCCTTACTTATAGTTAGACCAACTCTGTGAGATGACAGCAGGAACTCAGAATCAGCTCTATGGAATTCTGGTTCAATCATCGTAGCTGATAGTACTAGAAAGTCATAGAAACCATGTAGAAACGGTCTCGCGATTCGTGTAGCCAGAGGCCCTAGCCATGTGTCTGTGTTTCAGAGCTCTATTTTCAACTGACATTACCCAATTATGCCCACAAGTGAGACGGATAAAGTACCTACTCGGTTAAGTTTTATGTTAAACTGCCTGTTAAATATCTATCTATGTAATGTATTATATTATGTATATCAGTCATGTAGTACCCATAACACAAGCTCTGCTTAGCTTGGGGCTAGATGATTCTGTGTGGATTGTCCAACATTATTTATTTATTTTTATTTATTTATTTTATCACCACACATTACAGAATTAGTTGCAATGAAAAGTTAAGAAAATCACCTGAGTATTTCAATGAATGCTACTTCTGGCAGAAGCTATCGCAATTATAAAATCAATAAAGCTTGGAAGATTCTGAGAATAAGATAAAAATAAACCGTTTATTTTCACAAAAACAAGTCACGACAACGACGAAGAAATTACGTTTGTTCCATCCGACTTACTCTAACTTAGCACTGGCACTGGACAGTGGACAGTAGTCAGTGCACGTGATGGCAAATTGTTAAATTGGTACAAAGCCAGCTAGCACTAAGTTAACGGTCGCCCTACAAGATGGTTGGTCAGCGGGGTAGCATTACGATGGTAGCAAAAGGCTACCAACAGAAAAACTTCTGAAAAGGTACGAAACCAGCCACAAATGGCCACAATGCGAGCGTATAGCTTATGGTGGTCTAACGACGCGTAGCGAGGCAATTTGGTTTTGTGTAAAATTTCATGGTCTTCCTTTTATTTAAGACTAGACGATCGCCTCGCGGTTTCACTAGCGTAGTTCCCGTGCCCATGGGAATTCCGGGATAAAATATAGCCTATCTCACTCCCTGAAACGTAAGCTTCCTAACGGTGAAAGAATTTTTCAAATTAGTCCAGTAGTTTCGGAGCCTATTCAGTACAAACAAACAATCAAATCTTTCCTCTTTATAATATTAGTATAGATACTATGTTATCTGGAAAAAAATAATCCTTACGATTGAGCCTTTTGATCGGTATCGTAAAATTACGGGTGTTTTTTTTACAATTTTCCGGGTTCGATTCCCGGTTCAGACAGTTGATTAATCTTAAATCTTTGAATGCAGTTTAAATTGTTTTTAAAATCAAAATGAAGTCTTCTTTCAGTAAAATTTTCTATCTTCAACATTTTATATACTTTCCCTCCATGTGGCATGGCCGCGGGAGGCCGTGGGACGCCCTGTTTATGGAACTAGTACAGAAATTACCCTTAGTGTGGGGTTACGCACTATAATAACAAAAAACCTTAGTACAGAAATGTACTCTAATTACATTACCCTGTGTAGGTTACATTACTATTCAATTAAAAAAGGAAGCGAAGCGACGCGTGACCCGAGAGCTAGTGAGTATCTGGCACAGCGCATCAGCATTGCCATACAGCGTGGCAATGCAGCCGCGTCTTGGCTACGCTTCCGACTGGTATTGATATGGATCAGTTGAGCTACCTGTAGACTGTTTGTAATAGTCACTAAAATATAAGTAACATAAAAACAAAAGTAACTAAAATTAGATCAGTCATGTTTAACAATGTCTATTGAATAATAACAATTATCACATAATAGAAATTTGAAAAAAATAAAATTCTATTCATACTACAAAAAAAAGTAAGTTTAAGCATTTTAATTTAGGCTTTTAACTCACACAAAGTCAGGCATTCTGTCATCAGGCTCATCCGCAAGTATATGACACTAAATAGAGAACGCTTGAATATTACCTCAACTTTGTCAAAATGTATCCAAACAACATTAAAATCTGAATTATTAATATCTGAGAAGATTTTCTTCAAAGAGATTTCGCTTTAATGAAGCGTACATATTTTATCAGTAACAATTCATGAAGATTTTCCGAAGGCGTCATTAAGAATCTTTATTAAAACTCGATGGAACATTAATTACACAAAGACCTCTAATGTAGGAGATTTGCATTTTTTTGAATTAATTTGAGTTTTCGACAAGGATTCCATGAATACCTAGTTACTTTCATTAAAACTCCCTCGTGGAAGTCGCGAATAATTTCCTGTAATGAAACTTACTTGTTTTTAATTGTAAGAACAGAAAAAATAGATGGCGGTCTTATTGTGTATGAAACATACGGTAATGTTTCATGTAAATTAAAAATCATATCCTCTGTATTTGCGCATGTGTCTATCTTTCAAAAGCTCTGAAAATAACTGAGTAGTCTGAAACACTGTAAGGCCCATTTCATCAACCAAAATTAGACCTTGTTCAGGACTACCAATTGAATAGGTCCAATAACTCATGTCTTTGTCTCCAACAAATGGGTTTGTTTGCGGAATTACCTCAGACCTGCGCTTTGTAGCCATAGGGTAATGAAAGGATGAATTTCACATGCGGGCTGGTAAATACGACTGGCAGACCAACTACATTTCTTGTTTACCAACCATTATGTATTTATCAGGTGCCATACTCAAAGGCTCTACAGTAAAGTTGCCTTTTACCGCATTACCATGGAAACCCTTTTTATAACGTCCAATATCAAAGAAAATATGAAAATAGGTTCATATCGAACCCTTTATGCTGAAAAACGACACTTTACCGACGGTATCGTGCATAAATTGTATTAAAAAGAGTGGTATACGCGACATGCGATTGCGGTATGCATAGCAAGTCGCAAAATTTGAGTCTCGTACAATTATGACACAGTAAAGGATAAGATTATTCAAGCAGTAGCACATTTAATAAAACCAAATGAATAATTTATCATTGAGTGAAAACGAAAACAATATAATAAAAATAACATAGATTATTGGCATTATTATTAGAGCAGCGGATTCTAGATATCAATTTGAATTTTAAAAGATTGTCTACTACGTAGGACTTGTTTAAACTAGAAACTATATTGCTGCTGTGCTGCTGCTCAAATTTCCGCTGTGACGTGTCGTTGTTTTTCTTGAATACCGGTCGAGTTGACGCGCTGGGCATGCAAATATAGCCATCAATATTCATAGGTTTTGGCGTCACCGATAATTGAGTCTTACCTCACAACGGTGACTTCGATTTCCATACTCGTTACTGCGACTGCATCGAAAAATTCTTTGAAAAATCCAAGTTTTAAATTCACAAAGCTAAGTTATGAATTTCAAGAGACTTCTACTGAAATATTCAGATCAAAATCCTAATGAATGTAATCATAAAAAGATGGCGAAAAAACGTCGGAAACTTCCCTGCTTAGCATAAAAAGAAACAGTGAAAGTTGAGGCAGGGTAATGTCATTTACGTAGGAATATAAATCCGGTAATCTTATCTACATAAGTGAATTTCACTTGTTTAGAACAAGAGGTTCTGAATTGCAATGTAAGAGTGGTTACGGAGATAAGTTGTACCAGCGCTGACGTTTCATTCGTAGCCAGATTCAGCGAATCAATTCAGCGCGCACCTTGAGGCGGACACATTTTACCGACCGCAATCTTCATAAATCTCGACCGAGACGACCTTTTGTCTTTGTCCTCTTCTCTTACGGTTTTGGCAAATTCAAATCTAACGCAAATTGGCCATACTGCGGGCCCAGGCGTGCGTGTTACATCTATATTTGAGAGACGCCTTTGTACAGGTAAATAAGGGTAAGTTTCTTGGAAACTTATGTAAATCGAGTTACGTGTGCTCCGAATAAGTAACTCGAAACACAATAACATAGTTTTTCTCATCCTTTCACACATAGTAAAAGTTGTCAAATTGCTTCATGAATACGGAAATTGCGTTTCCTTGGAGTCGGCAGATACCAAAGGTCGAATTAAACGGACGGGTGTGATACTATCCTCGAAGTAAGGCTTTGTCCCTTTCTGGAAGAAGTTATTATACTTGCGGGGCCGCTTTATCCCGCTTCGGCTGAACCAAACCTAATATTTTAGGAGGTATAACGCACATAGTCGCTGAGGCTCATTCATTATGCAGGGTCCCGCTCGAAATGTCTATAAAGGAGTTCTTTGAATATTGCCATTACATTAAATTGTTATCTACCACGAGACCCTTGGCTCACGGTTTTTTAATTAAAACAGGCAATTTGGCGCTGACTTATCCCAAGTTTTACAATTATGTTTTGTCCTCGCGGCTAAGAAGTTTTGGAAGAAAAGAAATTTATTTTTTAACGACGTTCGGAGTAATTTATCTTTTGATGTCAGGGTAATTAAATTAGATTGAACATCTTGAACTCGTTGGAGAGATGGCGTGGAAAAGGTTTAACGATATCGAGTCAGGTGCCCGTTTGCAATATAGACAAGAGTAGGGATCGGAACGCTGACCGGACGATTTATCGACTGTTGCCTGCGTTTGGCGTGCTCAACTACTCTCCATCGGACGTTGGAAAATGGAAAAGTTGTCTCAAAGTAACCCCCGGCTATCGGGGCTCTGTACAACAAATTTTATACTTGCATCGTCGAACTTTCCGCGTACTGCTCAGCAATAAATAATAACTCCTGAATATTGAACGGGATCGATAAGTAATGGTATTGAAGTTTCTGTTTGTACTTCGGCGTATGAAGTTTTAATTTTAGATTGAGGAAAGTTGGGTGTGGATTTTGTTGTGCAGAATTTTTAATAAGGGTAATGCAATGCAGCACTAATTTAAGCAACTAAAAGGCAGGAAAAGTTAATATTCATGAACGAAATTCGGTTGAAAGTTTCTGATAAGAAATTATGGTAATCATTTTAAATTGACCCAATCTTTATTGCGGGAAATTCGATGCTTTACCAAAATTTGGGAAAGGGAGAATTCCGATATGATGAGTTTGGAATTGATTTAAAAGTTTAACCAATATTGTTGGTAAACAAACATTTAAGCATTATAAATTCGCCTCAACTTAATGAAATTTTCCGATAGCGCGTCAGGCCTAAATTGTAGCAATTTATATTTTGTGACTTTTCTAGTCATAAACTTAATCAGAGACTTTTTTGCGTTTTATGTTTGACTTTGAGTTAGTATTTTATTGAAACCCTATCAACAATTTTCACGGCGCCACTGCATTATAATATAGTGTTTCAAATAGCCCGGAAACCCAACCTAATTACGGGCGATACGTAATGCCTCTGTATCGTGTATCCCTTGTATGGTCTTGTTAACAATGTGATTCTCGTTCGGTATCGATCAGATAAGCATTCGCTCTATTAATGTTTTCTTCCAATTATTTCGTTCCTTTCTCTTTCTCTAATTTTTCTTTGAAAAAACTTTATAGATTCCATCTCGTAAAAGAACTTAAACAAAGTCCCGATATAAAAGTTTAATCTCTGACATTTATATTGCAGGTACCTTCACTGGTAGTTGCAGATCGCATGTCAGAGTCCCTGACAATCCAATGTTTCAACAAGCATGACGACACACGGTGCGGTGAAATATCGCATCGGAACTATCCAAACCATTGGTTTACGCCAGACCTAAACATAGTCCGTTTCCATGCTGGGCTAGCATCGCAACTGATCATTGTTTTGTTATACTTGACCAATGAAGTTTTATACCTATTTTATATTTGAAAAACCTCGGTTCATAACTCGGCAACCGTTACCAACATGAGATTTAGTATACGACATTAACTATCTACTAAAAGTTTTAAGGTTGTTATGTATAATTCCTGAGTCCGCTTTTATTTCTCTTTCTTTGACTTCTCTTTGGGCGACAACAGCGCTGTCACCGAATGCGTAACATTTCTGTACCAGCCCGTATGTTTCGCCGAGTGCCAACTCCATTCTTTTATTCTCACATCAAGCTTTTGTTCTACAGACCTTTAGTTTTGATATTGGATTCCGACCACGTTCTTTTGCCAGATTTATTGGATTACGTTTCGCAGTGCGCTGTGCCAGCTACATTTCTATTTGGATGTATGGCAACGTGATGTTTATTGCTGCTTAGATCTCTGTTTATTGCAAGCCGTGTTGTAAATACGATATAGGTTTGATCATATATTTCGACATTATGCATATTGGTAAAGGTTATTACTACCTCTTGTAGGGCATAAAAAAGCTCTACACGCTAGCCAAACTCGATGTAGAATATTTGTAAACCAAGCATGTCACAAATTACTAAAGTTTACTTGCTACGTCGAGTCTAATCGTCATAGCTACCGCAATGTTTGAAATCGAAAGTTTTCAATCAGTGCGTCCTACCCATCATGACATACGGAGCTGAGACGTGGATGTCACGGTAGGGCTGGTCCACTATTTCAAAGTCGCTCAGCGAGCTATGGAAAGAGCTATGCTCGAAGTCTCTCTGTAGAATATGATTCGTAACCAATACATCCGACAGAGAACCAGAGTTATCGACATAGCTCAAAGAATTAGCAAGCTCAAGTGGAAGTGGGCCGGCCATATCTCGCGAAGAACCGATAACCGATGGGTTAAACGTAATCTTGAGTGGATACCACGACTTGGCAAACGTAGTGTAGGACGCCCTCCAGCCAGGTGGGATGACGATTTGGGAAAGAAAGGCAGATGCGGCGAGCTGAAGGCTGGGCGCTATGGCGCTCAATATGGGAGGCCTACGTCCAGCAGTGGACTAACATAAGCTGATGATGATGATGACTTGCTTGGCGTCGAGTTTCAGATATAATTGTAAGCAATATTTACTAAAGGAAAGATCTTAAATTGACAAGTAATGTATGTTGCGTATAAAATAACGCTGAACTTGAGGTTAACTATGGGCGGTTTATTTACAAACTTTCTACATCGAGTTTTCTAATGTACACAAAAGGTGTTGCCTTTGTTTTCAGTCTGAATGTTTATTTATTTATTTAATTTATTGGAAAACCAACGGCTTAAACTAACTTGATCAAAATACGTACTAACAGCAGAGAGCCAATTAAAGATTTTCAAGATGTTATGTAGGTATGTGGAATTTATCCCGGACTGGGAACACTCTCATCCCACAACAATTAATAAAAATGTATGCGATGGTCATAACTTTCGAAAAATTACAACGAATTATATATACATACTAAAATATAATATTAGTTTAAAAATAAATAAATAATGCTGGACAATTCACACAGCATTATCTAGCCCCAAGCTAAGCAGAGCTTGTGTTATGGGTACTAGATAACTGATATACATAATACAATACAATACACTACATAGATAGATATTTTTTATTATACATAGAAAAACATCCAAAACTCCCTGAACAAATATCTGCAGATCGTACAAACATTTGTCCCGAGGCGGGAATCGAACCCGCAACCTCCTGCGTCGCAGGCGGACCTTCCCCCGCTGCTCCACTGAGGTCGTCAAGTCGTTAAGTACCTACTCTATATAACTGATCCTTTGTCTTAAACCGATCGTCTAGAACCAAACTGATATTCGTTCTACCTCTGAGTTGAAAAGACGTCAGCACAATCCATCTCTGCAATGGAGAGATCAATCACAAACTTGAGACGTCTCGTATCTACGAGTATGTATGTTGCATCAAATAATAAAGTCTGCTGCAAGGTTTTTAAAAGTAGTAATTTCATTCGATTTATCAACAGTTTTTGTAAAACGATTATGTCGAGAAGACAAGTTTAGAACAGTTAGAGTAATTGTATTATTATTTTTTAATGTCATTAGTACCCGACTGCGCAAACAAGACGGTTATAATTTATGTGGTTATACCTAATCCGCGTCAAAGTTTTTTTAAGATTTAAGTTAAATAAATTACAAAAGAAAACACAAGAACACTAAGAAAATTTCAACTTTCACATAATATGTGATTATGTATATGTGTATAATACATATTATGTATTTATTACATACCTTCTCAACCTCGTCAACAGTCTGTATTGGTCTACTGCTGGACGGAGGCCTTCCCTGATAAGCGCCTTGTTGGCCTTTATCTCATGGGGGGTATTGCCCATAATTCCCACGCTGGGCATGCAGGTTGGGGATCGCAGTTCGGTGGTAGAATAGTTCTGCAGGGGGCGCTGCTGCCCGTCCTCGGTGGATATCCCTTATTCGCCTCTTACGACACCCGCGGGAAGAGTTGGGGTGGTGCAAATTCTGAACCACCACCACACGGGTTCAAGTATAATTAATTACCTAAATGTTACAAAAATAATCTTAACTAGCTACTGCCCGCGGCTTCGCATGGATTTAATGTTTGTCCCCGGAATAGGGTCTACCTCCGAGCCAAATTTTATAAGGATCCGTTCAGCATGAAAAGGTAACATACGACAGAGTTACTTTCTCTTTTATAATACTAGCGTCGGTCCGTGGCTTCACTTGCGCTTTTTCGGGATAAAAATATAGATAGATAGAAAATACTTTATTAGACCATACAAAGACAGGAAACAATAAAGAGAAACAAAACTTAGAATACAGGACGTATAAAGGGCGGCCTTATCGCTGTGAGCGATCTCTTCCAGGCAACCTTGGGATGGACTGGACATGAAAAGAACAAAATATACGGTGGCACTGAATAAATCTATTTAGATCACAGAATAGAGAATTCTATTTCCGTGATTTAGATACTTATAGAAACCAAATACTTACACTACATACTATAATACCTAAATAGCCTACAAATATTAGAATAAACTTACACAAACAATAAGGTCGTCTAACTTTTACAAGAATAAATATTGCTGATGAAAAATACGTTCGTCTCTGGGATACCATCTATCTCCATGCCAAATTTCATTAAGACCCGTTCAGAGGTTTAAGCGTGAAAGCGTAACAGACAGAAAGACAGACAGAGTTATAGTTCGTTTATTTTGTTTCGTATACGAAACATACATAGATATATCTGTACTTATTATAAAGAGGAAAGATTTGATTATATGTATAATCTTTATTCACAAATAAAATTATACTAGTATTTACAATTGAAACAATTGAGCTAACTGCTGACTGTTGCAAACAGTCTATAGGTAGCTCACGATTTGATTGTTTGTTTGTTTGTATTGAATAGGCTCCGAAACTACTAGACCGATTTGAAAAATTCTTCCACCGTTATCACAGATAATTAATACTATACTAGTACCGTTATGAAGCTTACTTTTCAGAGTGAGTGAGTGCTATTTTATCCCGGAATTCCCACGGGAACGGGAACTATGCGGGTGAAACCGCGAGGCGATCGTCTAGTTTATATATTAAAATGAATTGCTGTTCGTTTGTCTCGTTTAAACTGGAGAACGGCTGGACCGATTTCGCAAATTTTTTCTTGAAATATTTGTGAAAGTCCAGGGAAGGTTTAAAAAGAACAGTACGAATTTCGCCGGGTACGCTAGTTCATAATATTAATATGGATTAGTATCTATGGATGAATCACCAGACCCAGTGACGGACCTAGGGGGTGTCTAGCAGGGTCGCTTGCCCCGGAGCGGAGGGCGCACGGGCGCCAAAATCCTTGTATGAATCCGACACTGGCCTGACCAGTGCATTAGAAATTCATACATTGAGTAGATGCGCATGTAAGGCTAAATTATCGGCAATTAATCTAGCATGTTATAGGTAAGGTGGTAATGGCCCATCATGTTGGTTATTTGCATAATTTACCGATGGCTTTGGCGTGTCATAAGTTAAGTTATATGTTCTGCAAATCGATTACTGGTAATGTACCTAATGCGATACGGAAGTAAACACGAATGGACCGAACTACTAAAGATTCATCTTCATCATCATCATCAACCTATTTCAGAATACTGCTGGACATATGCCTCCCATATTGAAAAGAAGGAAAATAAAGAAACTAAAAAAATATTTTATTTACCTCTACGAACTACACAATAAATTGTACTTTAATAGTTAAATGCTACGTGATTAAAATTTTGTGTGTGGCAGAGCTCAAGAAAAACATGGCTTGCGCTCAGCATTGTGCTGGTTACACACTGATGTGTGCACTCAGCGCTGGTTTTCAGCTGAAACCATAATAATCACGTAATGAGCGCCATAGCGCTCTGTCTTCAGCATGCCACATCCAGCATCTGCCTGCATTCTTTCGCAAATCGACATCCCACCTGACCGGAGGACGTTTGCCTAGTCGCGGTCTCTCAAGAGCACGTTTGCCACAGCGGTTGGCGGTTCTTCGCGAGACACTGCCACCTCAGTTTGCTAATTCTTTGAGCTATGTCGACAACTTTTGTTCTCTGTCGGATGCATTCGTTACGAATCCATTCCTTCATAAAAACTCCGAGCGTAGCTCTTTCCATAGTTCGCTGAATTAGAAAGAAATATGAAGATCAGAACTGATTTAGGGTGATGATGATCTAGAAGTTCCAGTTTTTTTCTACTTTTACCCAATTACATAACGATGTAAACACTGTTCTCGTTCCTCATTACGTGACACAATGTGTTTAAATTGTATGTTATCTTTCATTCATTTGATGGAAATGTAATCTGTTTAAATTATTTAAAAGTTGGAAGAATTTCCTACCATGTTTTTTCCTAACCTGACTTAGTAACAAATCTCTCAAACTTCTCTTTGAGTTCTGCAAAACAACATTATATCTACAAAAAATTAAAAGACCGAGACTCTTTCACACCAGCAGAGGACGCAACGTTCATTACTCAAGTCCTTCAAAGTAATCTTTTTAATTTGTGAAATGGAAACAAAAATAAAAACAGCAGTTCTTACGAGTCTCAAGGTATTAACACCGGAGCTTTCAATGTAAAATGTTTCTGTCAAATTTACTTACCAAGTATCTAAGCTTATTTATTTTCCTAAAAATGTTCTGATGCTCAAATGGGTCTCAGAGGAAGAACTGGCGGCAGAATTAAAACCATCTTTTCGGCAGTTAATCCATTGGATAAATTACTAACTTTCAGGTCGTTGGTTTGTTTTTGTTCTTGAAGACCTGCTGTTGAGCTGCGTAATGAGTTATAGCCAGTGTTTACCGGAAGATGACATTCCTCGCATCGGCCCATTAATTCCTAATGGAGCGTCGACGGGCCACATTTCATCTGTTTGGCTGCACACCAGGCCATACCGCAGCTATTTTCGGTAGCGTATCCGAAAATTTATAACTACGAGTTAGTTCTAAATCGTTGGATAGCGGCAAAGTAAGTGGGATTTATGGTATTCTCTCTTCACGGTCTATTTGTTTGTGATGTGGGCTGGTGATTTGGCGTGCTTTTTTTCTGAGAGCTTTCGCCAATTTGCCTTAGTTGTTTTGGATTGCGACTGCTTGGGCGGGCGGATCAATTGTTCTATTTTTATTCCGCTTTCGTTAAAGTGCCGGAATATTTACTGGGAACTTGTTTTGTTTGCTAAGATCTTCCCTGGTGGCCTGTTTCGTGTGTTTTTTGATTTCGTTTTAGCTTTAAAAACTACTGTAAGTATGTATATTAATTTTGTAATAAAAATTGTTACTGTTTTGGATCTTTTCTATTCCAACGGGACAATAAAATGTTTGTATAAAAACGCGTAGTACGTTTGCAATGTTATCCATAAAATATGAGAAACCTCCTAGATGTACTCGTATAAATGACAAAAGTAATTATTCATTTTGTTTTTCAGTTTTTGGCAATCAAACCTGAGCGCCGAAGTCCACTATATGAATAGACAGCCATGAGGCAATGTTCAACCCTCCGTAATCAAACTTTGCGGGAGATAAAATTAAATGTCACTCATTTCCTCTGGGAGGCTGCCCTTGTCCGTTAACGGTCAGACCAACTAGATTTGAATTTCTAAACTAGCTTCAAACTTTGACAGTCGCCTTCTTTAAATGGTAATGATAAATTACATTTGTTCGGGAAATTAGACTTCTTAATGTGAGATTTAAGAAAAAAAACTAGGTATTCTACTCATTAGGTAGACCTTTAATATTATCGCGGTTGATTTTCTCAAGCCTCTAAAAATCTTTAAGAAAGACGACTCTTATAAACCTCGCTAATGGTTTTTTCGTCCTTTACTCCATTGAATCTGTCTTGGGACATTGTTCAGTTATAAGCTCTTAAAGTAATGAATTAGCTACGTCTGTTGGGGATACTACGACCCAAAATCATTTACGATTTTTCTTTTTCATTTGTTCAACTGCCAAAAACCAACGTCTATTCAATCAGTTCACGAGCAAACGAGAAGCACTCACAATTTAAATAATTTCATCTTCATGAATGTATTTCTTTTTCAAATTCGTCTAACGAATCACATTGTTCTTCCTGATTTTAACGCTCAATATGTCTTTTTTAAGGTCCTGGCCAACTTCTGTGACTCAAATTTTGGGACAAGAACGACACATGGATATAATTAAATTATTATTTTAGGAAATTCATTTCTGGAAAAGATTTCGTTAACTACTTAATAAATCATGTTTTCTTACCTTGAGCGTGTTTATGCAGATGCTGAGATTCGAAAAACTTGAGCGCGAAAACGAAATCAAGTCAAAAACAACATGATTGAGCGTCCTACAGTATTATTAAATCAAAAGATTGCGACGTATTTCGCTTTATTTGAACTGAATTTCACGAAAATGGAGTTCTTTATCATAACTTCATTAAGTCGACGGCGACAGACATCCTCTTTCACGAGACACTTAAATTTAGACTTTATGGCAACGACCGAAGTTGTGAAATTGCTGTCTTAAATTGCATTATATGTATAGCAAATGCATAGTTACATTTCACTAAGTATGATGCAATTTTGAGTTGTTTTTGGACTCAGCAATTGAATTCACTGACGCTTTTAGTAGAACTATATAACTTTGCTACCAGGCTTACCAGACTAATAAGGTGGAAAAAACAATTTGATTTTACTCGGGAAACCCATTGTGTGAGTCGCTACGTGCGTCGACACACTTGCGCCTCATCTTCCGATTACATCCGTGCTTGAGGGCTGATGCATCGGCAGATTTGACTGAGGATCTCAAGAGGTGCAAATAGAGCCTACGCATTTGCTTTGCTCCCCTAGGAGTCCAGGGGCATCGAGAATATCCGCGTTAAAAAATAAAATCAGAACGGACGCGCGTGAGCTGGTGAATAACGGACGCAGCGCATCAACAATGCCATACAGCGGAGCAATGTAGCCAGCGTCATGGGAACACTTCCGACTGGATGTGGATGTGGATCAGTGGAGCTACCTCTAGATTATTTGCAGCAGTCAGCAGTTAACTCAAATGTTTCAAGTTTAAATTCTATTCTTCTCCTTATTTGTTTCTGGTTATTGTAATTTTCTTAGTCTACAGTTAAGTCATTTGTTACAATTTTAAATACTTCTAATTTGTTTATTGATTGTAATTTTCTTTGATAATAAAGATAATTTTTATGGTAACTCATATTAAACGCATAATATACTGGCCACCCTCAGCAGAAAGGACAGCTGCTGCACAACTAGGCATAACCACATACTTATACGTCATGGGTATTTTGATGAGTTAGGCATTACAATCACATCGAAATTTTCAAACTGAAAACTAGAGAGGCATGAGATTCTGCTTGACTTAATTCTCACTTAAACTCTGAAAATAATTTTATTTCGCCCAGAAACTTGTATTTACTTGAGCCAGCGGGTTAATCAAACATTCATCAGTCCTATCTCCATCTTCTAATTTAAACTTGGGTTACCGAGAAAACGATAACAGTTAAAACTTATGCTCTAAAAACTGGCGAGAAATTACCCGGATTAATGTCATTCTGAAAGTTTCACAAACAGCCGACCGAGAGCTGGGAATAGTTTACTTTCGTTATCGTGTTTTTGTACATTTTTGAGCTCTCTCTTGAAAGGTATATATAAATAACTAAATATTGCAGGACAATCCTCACAGCATCACCTAGCCCCAAAGTAAGCAGAGCTGGTATGAATCAAATCTACTAATCGTGGGTTACCGAGGCTTTTCGGGTTCTTAAAGAATTATCTGAGCGTCTGGTCGAAGCGACCCGAGAGCTGGTAAGTATCTGGCGCAACGGCATTGCCGCACAGCAGGACAATGCAGCCAGCGTTTTGGGGACGCTTCCGACTGGTATTGATATGTATCAGTTGATCTACCTGTAGATTGTTTGCAACAGTCTGCAGTTAGCTCGATTGTCCAATTGTTAATACTAGTTCTAATTTTTTTTATTATTTGATTGTAGTTTTCTTTGTGAATAATGTTATGTCATACATCAAATCTTGTTTTGACTTTGACGTATTTATCTTGAGGTAGTTCTTGACCTAGAGCTACAGAATGCTACCTGGGGCCAAATTTTGCTAACCAATCGCTTTACTATGATAATGGCATCGTCGCAGAATCGCCACCATCGACATGTGTTGGTATTCTACCATATGAATGAATTATTGGAATAAAAGGTTTATTATCTGTATGAATGATGAATGGATGAATGAGTATTTGGTATCGTAAAGTTCACTCATTCAATCGTTCTTCGACAGTTGGTTGTAATGGTGTCTAGGTTTGAATAATGTATTAATTTAGCAAAAATGTAAACCCCTAACTTTCCTTCCTCACAATAAACTTGTTGTGTCTAACTTGATAATGGTGTTCTCTTTTCAATATGAATAACAGGGCGGGACACTCGTTAAAAGTATCGAGGCTTAAACCAATCTAGAACCATTATTTCAATCTCATCGTGCAAATAACACCACACGCATAATCTGCAGTTTCTTTCAATTCAAGACTCTTGAAGTAAATAAATGAGGTTATCTATCGTAGTGGAGTTGGTAGGTTTTAGAGGTAAATAGCTAGCCCCCCCCACGGTCGTGTGGTGCCGGCTTAGAATTTGCACCACCCCAACTCTTCCCGCGGGTGTCGTAAGAGGCGACTAAAGGATATCCACCAGGGGCGGGTAGCAGCGCCCCCTGCAGAACAATTCTACCACCGAACTGCGATCCCCAACCCGCATGCCCAGCGTGGGGATTATGGGCATTACCACCATGAGATAAAAGCCAACAAGGCGCTTATCATGGGGAGGCCTGCGTCCAGCAGTGGACCAATACAGGCTGTTGAGGTGAGGTAGAGCTAGCCCACTTATGGCGCTGCTACATAAAAGTTTCAACAGCATTCGTCTGCGACTCATCCCACCGATCACGAAACTCAACTCCTTTTATTCCCATAAATGCATTTAGAAATGACATTTTAAAATCGTTCCTCCGTTTATCAACGTGAATAGTTTAACACTTCCTCCCTACCTACTCTTTATAGTCTTGGCAAGCAGATCAGAATTTTTCCGCAAGGTGCAATGAATCTAGAGCGATATTATTAGAAAGTTTTCGCAGCAGAATAATTCGCACCCTCTTGGAAATTCCCGACAAGAATATTATAGTTCACGAGTGAAAAACTTGGCCTTTTAATGCACTACAGGCACTTGAAGTTTTCAGGTTTTCACCAATATTTTGGTGAACATCTCGCGCAGGGAACTTGTCTACTACTAGTTTCATCGAATAAAATTTCTTAATGGTTATATGTATATTTCCCAGAATTTAGAAATGAGAAGTTTGAAAAAAAAATATTATCTTGACAATAAGTGGTTTAATAATAAATAACTTATTATTAGGTACACGTATGGTACCTATCCTATTAATATTATAAAGCCGAAAGTTCGTGAAATCAGAATATGTCTACTGGTAAATAAGGAATATACTACATTATAATTGTCAAACAAATACAAACCACTGTATTTGCAAACAAAGGGCACGAGGAAAATCACAACGACGCCAAAAGTTACACAACTGTTGTTTTACTTGTCAAAAAGTAAAATTCACGCTCTCGTTTGTGTCGCCGCTTGTTATAAGTAAAATTGTAAATCTAAGTCATGACTACGTTATGGAGTCCACAAACTAAAGTCGGGCCACCAACAAGTTGAATAGAATAGAATAGACATTGACAAAACACTGTTGACTGCCTACAATATTCATACTCACATTTCGTAGCAACCCGCCGGACTGACCGCCTTTGGTGGGTAGATGGGGTAAATATAGTCGCCATAAACATATTTCATTCAAAACCAAACAGGTAGGACGTATTATAATATTCATTAAATTGAGATAAGAAAGCAAGAAAAATTATTTTTTTATAAAACATCAACAT
Organism: Eupithecia subfuscata; assembly: GCA_963564075.1. Taxonomy (NCBI): domain Eukaryota; kingdom Metazoa; phylum Arthropoda; class Insecta; order Lepidoptera; family Geometridae; genus Eupithecia; species Eupithecia subfuscata. The sequence continues at coordinate 6,597,998 of OY751105.1, forward strand.
CATCACCAGACTATAGCAACCCTCTAAACACTTAACCTTTTAACGTTTCTTAACACTTATTTCGGTAAGTATCTTTACTAAACACCTTTGTCATCGTGCGAGACAAATAGCTAACCATCTTTTATTAATAACAACACAGTCTGTTTACATGGAATCGTCGCTTTTGTAAGTAAATTACTTACCTACGAAAAACTTTTATGACAATGAATTAACTTAGATGCTTCTGCTCTTCTGTTCTGAAAAACACACTTCTCGGCCGAGGTGCCTTTTAAATGAAATTTGGGTCGAGACCTGATGCAATTTTTTTTTTATATAATTAGGGGACTGAGTCATTGTTAACTATGTCAGTCCCGTATACAAACTAACTACCTACCTACATAAAACTAACTTAAATTATTTGAAAAATGTAGCCCATATTTATAACAGCCTTATCGTTAAACAATTACCTTGTTGATGTAGCGTGTGTTCAACCGCTAATAATGAGGTCCCGGTTTCAAATCCCGGGTCGGGCCAAAATTTTGATTGGGATATTTTTAGCAAGAAAAATTCACAGTTCTAGCCCGGAGTCAGAACGTTGGCGGTGTTCCACCCATTGCTTCTGAAAACATTTTTAGACGTTGGTCCTGCACCTGACCTTTGTCCGATCGTGTTGAGTTGTCTCATGGGATTATGAGATTAACGCATTCACTGCCCAGCCTCGGCGGTGCAACCCGCAGGGGCGCGCCGCCGCCGCCACACGAGGGTCGAAAGGATCGTCTGCGTCTTGGGCCGTGAAAGTGTTAAGGAAATAGAGACTGCACCTGTATTTGCCCGCCCTAATCCCAGCACACATGGCTTTGTTAAGACTGGCCGCGGTGCTCGAAATTTGGTAAGGAAGACATCATGGCAAAAGCAAAAAACCGAAAAGTGTGGAAGGGGAATTTGTAGGCTTTTACCCAGAAGTAGAATGAGGAATCAATGCAAACAGCCAGTGGGCGGCCACCAGCGTGCGCCCCAAGAGAGCCTTGGGCGCTTCAAGGGTGGAGGAAGGGCTTTTTTGTTTGCTTCCAAATAAGAGGCGCTGAAGGAAGTTCCACAGTTTTTCGACTCCAACGTCACTTGACCTCGTGGTGTGGTTGATTCCATTTTGCTACCTTGACGAATACCTTATGCAATTTAGGTAATTTACTAATCAGACCATAAGCGTTTTAGGTCGCTATTTTGATGTTTTTCGCTTAAGATGACCCGCTCATGAGGGATAATCAGTAGAGGCTGAGAGTATTCAGTTAGTAGGTACCTATGGGTATTACGGTTATTTTCCGTATAGGGCGGTAGTATGTAAACAACACTAAAGGTTATCTAACGAATTCCTACCAAAGCGAAATCGAAACCAGCAAAACCATGACCAAATAATGCCATTACGGCAGGTAACAATCTAATTTGATGCTATCGATACGGCGCACCGGGTCGTCGAAGTAAAATTGCATTATTTTGCACACCAAATTGGATTGTGTGATCAGTAGGGACGTCACCGAAATACGGGGCATGCCTGTTTTGGATAAAACTAACCGTGTTTGGACCTATTAACCTAGATCTACATTCTACGAGAATATTTCAAAATGTTTGTTTACTAGATTCTATGGAAATGTTGAGTTGTAAAGAAGAATATTAATACCTATTACAGGTAAATTTTTAAAAGGTGGCGCAATCTTTTTTTGTTTTTCATATATCAATACCTACTGGAAGCCTAGATTTGAGACTTAAGCTTGGATAATAATTGTATGAAAAAACAAAAGATCAGGCTAGTTCTCAAAAGTGTATGTATATGCACTGCATTCGATCCATATCCGGAATTCATAGAAACAGTACTACGACCAGTGAACGGAAAAAAACATAGAAGCATTCCTTGTGCTAGAAAATGACCCAAAAACAGAGTTAATTCTAAAGGCGACTGGCGATAGCAACTGGGGAGCGTTGTCAAAAATGACGTACACGACTTATACGTTATATGACCTTTTAATCTCCAGTGGGCGAGGGAATAAAGTTGACTTAGAGCGGTCACGCACTGCATCCGATCTGAATCCGTAAATCTCCAAGTCAGAACAGAATATTGACGGACCGTTGACTGTCTTATTCTGTTCTGACTTGGAGATTTACGGATTCAGATTGGATGCAGTGCGTGACCGCTCTAAGACCCGTATTATGAAAGTTTGCTCAGTCATAGATCTATGCTTGAGGAACACTTTTGTAGGGCATAAGCGGTATCCAAGCACAGATTGTGTATTACGGACCTAGGGGTGCGTTTCCACTGACGGGCGGAGCAAAGCGAAGAAGAGCGGTAAAAAGTGGCACTTGTTTCGATTGCATCGGAGTGGAGCGCAATATCAATGGAAATACTTGCTTCCGCTTCATGCTCTTCGCTCGGTACTACAGCCTGCTACTCTCTTGTTCTATCCGGCTAGGGGCCGAGTGTCCATATATTTTATTTGACAGTACGCTCAGCTCCGCTCCTTTAAACTTGCACTGTTTGCACTGATCCGCATCAGTGGAAACAGTGTAAGTTTAGTGGAGAGTTCGAGCACTGTAATTGGTCATTTTACGGATCGTCCCTCTCCACTCCGCCAAGCTCCGCGTCAGCGGAAACGCACCCTTAGAATAAGTAGATGGCCTCTGATCCGTTGCTTTCTCTTATGGATTTAACCAAAGTACGAGCAGATTGCCAAAACTGTCAATTTTTTTCTTCTTTTTAATTACGTTGCCGCGGGCAGAATGCGGTTTAGTAGTCACTGGTATTTTTTCAGAACTTGCTAACCCGAGCAACAAGCAACGTAGTACTGTCCAAAAATCACATTTAGTTTTCTCGAATTTTCCAGGAAAATGTAACATGACTGTGTATTTCTCTTATAACTTGGACTAATAAGAACATGTACCTACTAATGAGCTTTACAACGAACAGCATTCTATTTATTTTAATTTGATAATACAGAGTAATTTTATTTCTAAAATAAAACTAAATACGTGTTTGCCTTCACAGGCTAGGCTGAACTGAGCAAAATAAATAACATACTAAAACAAAACAATTTACCTCCGAATGTAATATTTATTCTGTGTCCGAAACAGGATTTATTACCTAGATAATCGGAAACTTTGTAAATAGAAATTCTCGTCTGGTAATAAATTTTCTGTTTTCATTAACCCGCGTAGCCTAATTTGAAGTTAGAGATAATAATTTGTACCTTTGTCAGCCTTTGTGAGGGAAAATGGAAGTCGTTTATTTAGAGTGACAGTTTCATAGTTTAGAACTGCTTTCAAATAATATGTATTTAACATGATGAAAGGTCACTTTTTGAAAAAGCTGCGATTAGCAGGTCGGTGCACCAGACTCAATAAAATTAAAACAACCGAGGAAACTTTAAATTAACTTTAATACAGCACCAAATGGTAGAAAACTGTTTACGCTGGTTTGGGCATTTCTTACGTAGAAACAAAGACCATAATGTAACAGGTTTTAGCCTGGACTGACTGACAAAGTAGCATATTTTTAGAGGACGTCATTCATTCAATCGGTCATACTATAAAAAAAAACATTAGTAATGGGTATTATTAGAGGTGGTGATTTCCAAAACTGGTCACTTTTCGCTATGGTCATTATTAATAGTGGTAAATTCTTATTGTGACCCTAATTCATGAATAGACCTGGAACCTATACGTGAACAAAATGAGTAGTCACCGGGGCCGAGAGGCTACCACCAGAATGAGGCATGAAATCACGAAGAGTGGAGCAAAGAAAGAGTATCAGGAAGGCTGACTCCAAAGAGGAAACAACCAATCAAGGAAATTGATTGATTGAGCCACAGACAGTAGCCTATGTCGCGGCTGCTTCCAGGAAGAAGAGACTGTGGAACATGTAGTGGTTCACTGCACGGCCACAGAGGAGGCCAGAAGGGTAACGGGATTGAAGACTCTCATAGAGGGATCTAACCCGTCCTCACCTACAGAAAAGCTGAAACGAAGCTGTCAATCGCCAAAAGTCCTGCTCCGGTACTTCAAGGAGCTGGGCTGGTTAGGGCCTGGTTAGGCAGGGGGACAATGCACAATACACTCCTAAGCGAGATGTCAGTGCAGATCCCAGTTTCCCCACTCAGAATTAGAATTAGAATTAGAAATTGATTGATTTAACAGGACTAAGACAACACTGTTACAAAACGGCGAACAGCTTTTGAAATCGTCGCATTGTGTGGTGGGCCCAGAAGTTTCCAGAATTCAGCAAATCTTTGTACAGCATGTATGGATTGATGAAAAGTCTCATCGCAGAGATAAGTTCTTATTTTTATTTATCTGAGAACTACCTTCTATTCGTGAATTGGAAATAATTAATTGGTGGTGTGGTTAGTTTTTTACTATTACCGCCTTTACAACGCTAAGAGAGTCAAGGCCTTTCGGAGTAACAACTACAATAAGACTGATATTCATTCCTTTCTTTTTGCGTAGTACTTATACCGTAGTCAGTATAATAAATCATATGAGAATAAGGGAATAGAGAATGCACCTGTGTTTACGCACACACATGCACTATAATATGTCCTTCGCACATGACTAGTCTTATTTGAGACTGGAAACTCGTGACTAATAATACGGATAGGAGTAAGACAATTTCCTCACTTTTTGTTGTGCCTTTGTCGGTTTATTATAGGAAGAGTCAACGACTTTCTATCACCTGCGTGTCTTTATAACCCACCAGGCCTTCTAAAAAAGTCGTAGCTTAAAATTATTACTGCAATTTTTCACTGAAAACTTCCATAAGTTACTTGAAAACATGACTTGAAACTTCGACGAAGAAGATTTATACCCGAATGCGGGGGTTATAAACAAAGGGAGCATCGTAACTCTTCATTTCTTTTAAACGTGGCTTTTTTCACGCTCTAACGTTTGTTTATGATTCCATTTACCGTTTGACCTTTACTTTTTTGCCTTGGGACCTATCTATCTATAGATTTTGCCAGTGTTTGCTCGTAAAAAAAATATCACCTTTTCTATCTTGAAGCAGGTCTGAACAATTTTTACTACAAAAGGACCTTAGTTTTACAAACTTACCTATCAGTTATTTGTTGCCAGTTCCAATAATATACTATTGTCAATTTGTTTTCATTATCTTCTCAGGAGTTTACTTCACAAGATGTTAATTCCATGTTCATAATTAAAAACAAATTACATTATCAAAATCCTTGAATAAAAAAATGCTGCACAAGAAGGTAAAAATAAAATAAATTTTCAATACCAACCTGCCTGATTTCCCTTTGATTCAAGTAAATATGCCGAGCTCTCGAGCGCCGTACTCAATATCATCATAAATTTAATTACTGGCAATACTGAGGCGAATTATGAACGTTATAGAATAATCTGCGAAATAATAATTACAGAGAATCCTTCACAATGTTGTTTACCTATAGATTTTGTCTTCTAGTTACCTACGCGTTTTTGGTAGGAATAGGCATACTTACCACAATTTTGTTACTTTGACAATTTGATATCTTCCTCGGACAGTCGAGTAGACGAAGACACAAACCCGCTCGGTGCGTGGTCAGAGATAAAAATCATATTCTAAAAATAATGTTTATAAATGTGGGCTGGCCATGTCTAGCGAGGAACCGATGGGGTAAACGTGTTCTTGAGTGGAGACCGCGACTAGGCAAACGTAGTGTAGGACGCCCTCCAGCCAGGTGCGATGACGACCTGCGAAAGACTGCAGGTAGATGCTGGATGCGGCAAGCTGAAGACAGGGCGCTATGGCCCTCATTTGGGAGGCCAATGTCCAGCAGTGGACTAATATATGTAGATTGATGATGATGATGAGTGTTGGCTAGTTTTGTTGTAACTGTAATTGGTTTTTTCTCATATATTGTGACCAAATAAAATTAATATTTACTTTTTATAAAATGTTTCTGGTCAGGTTAGACCAGAAACATTTTATCAAGCAAGGCAAAAACAAATAAATAGATATGTTTGTACCAGAAATTTCAGTCTAAAAACGATTAATTTCGGGTGTTTCTCCTATAACATATGAGCAATTTTAATGGGTTCCTTTGATATAAGCTCATTAAGTTCACAGGCATACGAGGGTTTTAATAAAAGTTTCATGTGATTTATTACTGCAGGCCAAATTGAAAATCTTTTAAAATTCATATTCACGTGGATGATATTAAACCTCTAGGGTAATTAATCGGTTGAGCCTAGTAAATCATCCCTCGTAGCCTTATTATGAGAATGGGTCGACGTGATGGGCGTAGATAATCATTGATAAATCATATAAGGCCCTGTTTCATCGACAAGTTAGGATATGAAAATCACATTCTAAACTTTCAATCCGTAAGTCAATACTCAATACTCAATATATTTATTGTTCATTACATTGGTAGGTAGGTAATTATCTATGTAAGTATCACAATGGTGTCGATTCTGTTGTTTTAGAATTAGCTAAAATTAGGATTTAGGAATGTCAAATAGACTAAAGCTATTCTATGTTTCAAAAATTAGATTGTCAGGTTTAAAATTTGGTTGACAGATCTAAAACCACTCAACTTAATTAAAATCCAATTCTTTGCAATGCATTTTAGTTATGATTAGAAACGTCTACCTAATTTTAGGAGGCACTTAATTTGGTCGTGATTAAAATTTATTCTAGTGAAAAACGGGCAGATCCTTTTAAAAAAAAGTGAAATATGGATTTTGTGGTATTTTTATCATCTGTACAGAGAATACCATAATTTTAGGTTAACCTAACTTAGAAGATTTAGAAATCGTAAAATTTAAGTTAGGAATCCTAAAACAACAGAATCTACATCAATGTGAACCCTGTTGGACGTAAAAAAAGTGGAAGGTAGACCGAGGTTGTTTTTTTTAAATATGTAGGTACTAAGGTGAGTAGTACCTATTTGTCTAGTCTGAATAAATAGAAACTATAATGTTGGCAAGTTAAACAGTTCATATTAGTAGGACTAAGACAACACGTGTACTGTTAAAAAAATATATGGTTATGTTGGTACGCAAGAAAGTTAAGAATAAATTAGATTGTTGTTCAAATAATGTCAGTATTCAAATTAGATTTAGTAATATTTTAGTAATTCAAAATTCACTGAGAGACGAATTTTCAAATCCTTCATTATTATTTAGTTTTAAGTGTTCAGTTATTTTGTCCTCATAACATAGGTTGTGATGACCTAAGGGTGAGATGATGCTATGTGACTATGTCCTTCATTATTAGTTATCATAACTTCAGTATTTGATTTACATTCAGATCCAAATAAGAAACGCTACGTGTAAGATCCGATTTATACATCCAAACAAAAATAGACCAAACAACTGCATTGTTACAATGGATCCATAATCAAAAGATTTAAAAAAGGAACAACAAACTTAAAAGGTAAGTACTAACGAGGTCCAAAAAGTGTATTAGACCCCACAAACAGGGCGGTACAATCACACAACGAAAATTGTGACTAATTTCCAGTGCCCCAAAGCTTCTTTTACATTGCCTAGATTTATGAAGTTGTTTACGGGAACAGGGATCAAAAAGGTTTTTTGGCCTCGTTAGGCCGCATTCCCACTATGTCATTACGATTAATTTATCTTTGGACGACTATCGTCTCTAGTTGTTCTTAACGATTGTTAACTATCAATACTACCACGTTATTTTGTGGTGACGATAAATTTATCATCACCTAAAAAAAAAAACGTGGTTGTCAGTAAGTATGTGAACACCTCCATTTAAACATACAGGCTACGTTGCTTTAAGCTACCCGACAAAGTGGGACCGCGGCCTAAAACTGGAAGCTTGCTTGTTATTTATAACAATTTAAAAAAATACTCGAATAGCTACCAGACCGTTTGAATTTACTGAAAATATCACTTAAAGGAACTCTCTTAAAATCACACATCAGCTATGAAAGAGTGTTGTTTAATGTTTTACGTACAGTTTTTTAACATTTTAAATTAACCATTCCTAAGAAACCACGAAGGGCGAACCTGGATGAGATTGGCGCAGGACCGTGTGGAGTGGCACAAAAGTTTGGAGACCTATACCCAGCAGTGGGTGAAGTCGGGTTGCGGATGATGATGATGATGAAGAAACCACGACCTTCAGAATAAGTCTAGCCTCTCCGTGGTGACTCAACAATTGCATACAACATACGCGAGCTAAATTACTAGCGTTGTGTGAACACAAGTTTGGCTGTTTTTGTAAATTTTATGAGGCAAAAGTAGTGATTTCTGTGTCCTTATTTCTCTCATTTCTGCAACTCCTACTCTACCAACTACTCCGCACCTTATTAGTACAATTTCCGATTCAGCTGAAACTGCACAGGACTTGCAAATAAGTTCCTAAGTTAATTCCTGTTACGTAGACTAGATCTAACCCAAACTTCGCTCCCAGTTTTCCATTGTCTTTGGATTAATACATGAACTTTTCAAAGGATTTATCAAGTTTGGGGACCACGTTTCTATTAATTACTTAAGTTCAGAGTTGATAGATATAAATTAGTTTTGGGACTTTTGGAATTATCCACTTTTCTGTTAATTGTCTTATCAAAATTCTGAGACCAAATTAATTAAACACTCTACCCACCTATTTATAGGTAGGTAATATATCTAGGAAAGGTTTTAAAATCAATTTAGAAACACTTCATAATGTTTAAATAATATTTTGAAGTTTCGATTAAGAAAGCAATTCTCAAGGAGTAAGTATTCAAATTCCCTTAAAAATGTGCGTGATATAGGTAGGACTTTGTAAAGCTTTCAACAGTTTTTAAATAAATTATTAACGCATGACATCGTTCAAGCATAGAAAATATCAAAAAATATCAGAACTTTTGTACTTAACAGTCGATCAAATATAAATGTAACACAACACGACATAAGTAACTGGTATGAACAAACGTTTTAACGCCCTACGGATGTATGTGGACTTAATAATAAGCTATATTTTGCGGTGATGCTGTGTTTGTAGAGGGTGCCACTTCATTTTACTATAATATTCTCCCTTTTTCGTCATAGCTAGGCTCCACCAAATCCTTCCAATTAGAATTAGACGTAATATTAAAATTACAGGAAAACAGACGCATCCATCATAATAACCATAATTACACAGACGATTTCTTCTCCACCTGTTTAAAAAAGCTTTTATCTCATCAGCCTTGGTTGTGTCAAAATATTTTTATATTACTATGTCTAATCACGCATGATATGACTTACGAAAACTCAAGATTTTTTCTGAAAATTCTGAAAACCATCCGTCCACGCGTTTGTTTTTTTAATATTGAAACTCGTTGTTCCGATAGTTTTTGAGATTACGAATTCGTATCACTATTTTCAAAAAGAAATAGTTTAGAGAATATTACCATTCTTCCAGTCAGTCAAAGAAAATAAACGAGTGGACGGAATTATAGTGTTCAGTTATAGTCTAGAGTTGCAGAGATTGTCGTTTACGCGTCATCGGACGTAAAAAATATTGCGCGCTATAATCGTACTTCAATGTAATCAAACCGCCAATACACAAAATCGTGTAGAAACTTAAATAAGTGGCACCACTCTATCAGCATGTGAACTGTTAATAAAAAAAACGGGGCCAACGTGGGCGTGGAGCGTCACGCGAGAAAACGCTCGATTTTGCGCCACTTTACTTGAAAATTGACTGAGTACGAAACTTTCCAATTAAGCCATTTTCAAAATGACGGCTGGTAATTTTGAAGTGGCTTTGTGTTAATGTAGCAAGTTGTTTTGCGAACGGTACCTAATGACCGTATCGTGCACGTAGGTCGTTTAGGTGGCGAAATTTGTCATTTTCAGTCAATGCTAAATGTAATATTATGGTTAAAATGTGGGTTTAACATTATGGTTAAAAAGAAAGTTAGCATTGGACGGCTGTGTAAACAAATGAATAAATATATTTTTTAATACAGCAGAAGCCTAATCACAAACAAAAATAACCCTAGTATTTAAAATTGAAAGAATTGAGCTAACTGCAGCATTGAGCGAACAAGACTGTTGCAAACAATCTACAGGTAGCTAAACTGAAGTAATTAGGTACCCAAATTAGTTTAAGACAATTTTACTATAAAAACTTCCGTAGTTTGACGAATTCATTCCCTGATGAAGTCCCTCGTTAAGGGATGAAACGTTGGTGTTCTTCCAACACAAACTAGGTTCGTAGTTAACCCGCTTACATTCATAATGAATTAGTTTAAGACAAGTTGATACAGCCAATAACACTCACAAAAATGCGCGTTCAAAAATCAATCTTATGTTTGTGTAGTACCTATACCTACCTCCCTTTTGCATAGAACTATTATGTATAGAACCCTGTCACTCAATGCCAGGTATAAATTTTTTTCAAACCTTTATTCAAACCACGTTCGAATGTTCGAACATTTTTAACGGTAAAAAAATGTGTTCGGAGTTACTGGTCCCATATGTTTGCTACCTTTTATTATTTCATTGGAAGTTTTATGTAAGCTATAGAAACGTGTTTTTCAAGGGTTGGTACTCACTTCTAGAGTTTTCACACATGGAAGCTCAATTTTCAACGAAGTTTTTAATTCAGCATGAATGTTCTCGGCAGCAAGTCACTTCAAGTCCAATAAAGAGCGTGTCACGTCAGTACATCTGTCTGTCCGCAAACGGGCACGTAGGCAATAACATCGACTCGATTTCACGAGTTGAAACAAGCTAAAACCAATCCTATTTCCTTGGAATAAAGCTCTTGGAAATGAGGTGTGAGGTAAGATACCTGTGTTATGAGTTGGACAGTTTGACGTAGGCCGAAGTTAAAGTAGGTAACTAGAGTAAAGTGATACTGCTATCCAGTCTGCTAGTTTGAGTGAGATAACACTGTGACGAAGGAACATAATGTCCAAAACGAAATAAATATGAAAGGCAGTGTGTGTGAAACAAACACCGTTGATTTGAAAAGCTTCTAAAAACCCTACTCAACCTCGTTCAAAATGTCCTTGTTTATTCATGTATACCCATTTAGTATGTATGTTGGTAGTATAGGCATTTTGTTAGGCGTAAAATATTGAGTATACGTACCTAATGACAATAAAAGAAGACCTTCGCAAACGAGTAGAGGCGTTCGAGATGTGGGTGTACCGTCGCATGATGCATATAAGTTGGACACAAAAGTTCACGAACATTGACGTCCTCAAACGAATAGGAATTAAAAGACCTAACCGGGTAAGAACCATCAAACAGAGAAAAGTTGCCTATCTCGGACATGTCTTACGACATGATCGATACAAACTACTGCAAGTGATCATGATGGAGAAGATACAGGGTAAAAGAGCAGTTGGTCGGAGGAAGACTTTCTGGCTGCGCAACATAAGGCAATGGACTGGAATTAAGAAGGCAGAAAAACTATTTAGGCTAGCCCTGGTTAAGGAAAAATTCAAAAGGATGATCGCCGACCTTCAGTAATGGCCCCTCCATCTCTCCCTCTCATTAGGTACTTCTTCTTCCACTATAAGAAGAAGAAGTACCTAATGAGTCTGATAGGTGATAAGTTGTGGGTATTTGTTGGCACCACAGTTTTATCAAAATTTTAATATTTTTCTTGTTTATCTATAGAATGACGCTATTCCCGAAATATATATTAATAGTTCTCCTCAAAATCATTTCAAAGGTATTATTTATTGAATTTACCTTAATCCTTACTGCATATACTCTTTTCCTAGAATAATCTACCCTGATTTCCGAGGATATGTAGGTACTCTTTTTCCTAGAATACTCACCAGGCCATGACTTTCATAGAGATTTTGATTTATCTATATGAATAAATTGATGTCAAAAGCATATCCAGTGATATACGAGAGTCAAAACGCGTTTCGAACAAACACCATCGCTGTTGGGGCTTAAAAAATGTCCTTTTGTTTACGACGCAATGAATTCCGAATTTTCAGACACCTGCTCCTGAAGAGGTCTTTTGTTCGACGTGAATAATTTCGACCGCGACGTTCATAGAGTTGAAAAGTGATAGAGTATCCATTTTAAAAAGATAAAATGATAATGAAAAATGAGAATGTACTCTATTGCACAATTAGCTGTGTGGTGGGGGCTTAGAATTTGCACCACCCCAACTCTTCCCGCGGGTGTCGTAAGAGGCAACTAAGGGATATCAACCAAGGCCGGCCAGCAACGCCCCTACAGATTCTACCACCAAACTGCACTCCGACCCGCATGCCCATCGTGGAGATTATGGGCATTACCCTCTATGAGATAAAATCCAATAACGGGCTTATCAGGGGCTATCCTGCGTCCAGCAGTGGACCAATACTGGTTGTTGAGGGGAGGTGAAGAGGCAAAATTCGCACATTGGATACAACGAAAAACAGTTAACATCAAGATAATAAACATAAAATACTAAGTGAAAATGACCATTGCGACTCAATATAGACTGGTTGACTAAATCATTGTTTGTAGACTCCAAACTGTCTGAAAATTAAATTGTCTCTTGAATTATTTACATTTTCTATAATTGTACCTTGTGGCAGTTCTATTTATGCTTACTCCCTGAAAGCAAAGCTTTTACCGCCACCGTAATTCTCTAAACTGAAACAGATTAGGAGAAATTGATAAATGCTGTTCTTTCTGAGAACGTTCTTCAACCAAATCAGAATCACTTTAATCATATTTGAATGAAAAACGCCTGATTTTTTATGGCAATTATTTACAACGAACGAATATTGAATCAAAATAAAATTGTCAATTAACTTTTTTTAAGTTTAATGCTTAGCTACGTTTAGGCCCGTATTATGTACTCATAATGTAATATATAATCACATCACACTTCACACTAATATTATAAATGCGAAAGTTTTGAAGGATAGATGGATAGATGGATGGATGGATGGATGTTTATTACCTCTTCACGCCGAAACTACTGAACAGATCAGACTGAAATTTTGCATACAGGTAAGTCTAACCCTGGAATTAACCATAGGCGACTATTTATCCCATAAATCAGTTCCCATGGAATAGAAATAACCTCAAAACGTTTCCATAGAAACAAAGCGTGCGAAGCCGCGGGCAGAAGATAATCTTTCATAATACAGGCCTAAAGGCTGTTCCACTAGAGATGCGTGGCGAGGAGTGTGTTTTTAACAACCAATAGAAACTCTTCATTTACTTAGCCTTGCTCAGTACAGCTCTGGTAGAAACGGCTCCTCGGAGCGAAATTTTTGTACATACAAAACAAGGAAAAGATGTGTGCAAGGGATGTGTCTTAGGGACGAACACGTGCAAAAGAATAGCAGTCACTAGACGGTGGCCCTACCCTAGCCTTGCTCGCTTATCTGAAAAGAGCCCGCTGCACATCCTCGCATGGGACAGCTTGTTCGCACATCTCTGATGGAAACACTCACGTCTTTACACAGCCTCGCAACGCATCCTCGCACAGCTCAGCTACCTCGCAAATCTCTGGTGGAATCGCAGCCTAAAGTATTAATGTGACTGTTACCCAAAGGTAACATGACAAAAATATAGATGTGGTTGGATCTTTCTCCAGTATTATAAACTAGTTTATGTCCGCGGCTTCGCACACATTGTTTCAATGGAAACGTTTAAAGGTTTATTATATCGCATGGGAACTGATTTATGGGATAAAAAGAAGCTTTTGTTTTATTCGAGGCATTGAACTACCTGTTTAGAAATTTCAACCCGATCCGCGATCCTTGATAACGCGAGCGAAGCCGCGGGCAGAAACTAGTTTATAATATTAGTGTGATTGTAGGAATCATGAAATGTTTTTTAATGCATCTGCATTGTTATTTTATTAGTAGAATTGTCAAATACTAGGCCGTAGTAAGTGCTACGTCGTAAAAAGTGCTACGCCGTAGCAAGTGCTACGAGCACATAACAGTACATCTACAGTCCAGTTCATAGTTTAATGCAGGCTTTGATGAAAGCTACAGAGACCAGATTATATCAATGTTAATTCGAAATACCTAAAAGACATACAGACTCAAAGCCAAAGCCTATTCCTATAACTACCGTAAATTCTAAGAACCATTATTATGCTCTAAATGCTGTTTATTTACATATCTGATAAAACAATTTAAACCCTTCATATTTCATCATGGATGTATCTGTCCGAACAACCAGGCAAACTTTCTCGTATAAATCACGATAACATTTAAAAACCATTAAATAAAATGTCCCAGTAATGTTTTCAATTGCAAACAAAAGCGTCGAGCGATTCAAAGTTATCTCGACAATATTATCCGGCCGAATGAAAAACAATCCCAGGATGGGAAAAAATGTTTAATCTCCGTTTTAAAATTTTAATGCAATCATTTTGTGGAAAACGCTTTTCAGTTTTGTCTTTATTTGAGTTGAACAAAACTTAGAAGGCGCCTGTGAGTAAATGATCTTGTTGATAATGATGATAAAGTTGCAGTGCCAGCGGATTTTCATGTATACCGATCTACGTAAATCTACGTAATTACCAACAGAAGTTCCACAGCAAAAACACGAGTTAATTGTAACCTGAGACCCACTTTCCAAGAACGAAGGTAGTCGTTTTTTATTAAGTTGGTAAGCGGAGTACTTAGTGTCCTGTTTGACTTAAAGGAAATATTTTTTATTGCAGTTCCTAAAAGCGTGATTTTACGTCTTACTTAGTGCTGCTTAGTAAAGGCGGGTTTTACGTTGCTTCTTATAATCAAAAGCTGTTTATGTTGTTTGTACATTTTATGCGCTTCTTAGGAGCCGTAATTTTTATAAGCTTAGTAAAAATGACGAGTAAAATTGAAGGCACCTTGGGCATCATAATTGTTGACTGTTTAAAATGAGCTTTTTTATGGTTTTATTGCCTAAGTTAAAAAAGGCTGATACCCCAATACAATGCTTACCAATACATACAGATAATATCTTTAAAAAACTAAGAACTAAAAAGAAATCTACTGTAACAACATAAGCCAGCAAAAGTTTAAACTAATACATAAAGTTTAGAGGTTGCAAAAAAGCTTCGATCGGGCAACACAGATAGGTGCACTGCTTATTAAAACCACACATCCGTCAACGTCAGAATTCAGTAGCAGTAACACGGTTTAGTAAGTATAATAAACCAAAGTTTACAAAACAATGTTTCCATTGGCTTTTAATCCTCAATACCACTGCTTCCCATAACTCGCCTAAAAGCACAAACCGTATCAAGTTGAGGAATTCGTAATAAATTCAAAAGTTGAAATTGCTCAGAGCTGTGAATCATCATCGTTAAAAGTTTTGAGGGCCTTTGTCTGGCATACGTTTCACGCCTTCTGTTTAGTTTAATTAGAAGTTGGAAGGGTTCTTCCGCGTGTGCTTTTACGGCGCAATCATGCGATGTTTTACTCCTGTCCCATCTCGTCATGATTGGCGTTTAGGCTTTTAAAGACAGATGACATCAAGTACAATGCGATCCCACACAATTTTGTTAAAGCATAGGCTCTTGCGAGAGATATTCGTCTCATATGCGTAAAAGCTATGAGAGCGGCCAGATGCCAATAAGATATCGTCACCTCTACGTTTACTTTTTAGATGTGAAATCAAACGGAATATCGCTAGTATAATCGTATTTCTTATTAGTTTCATCGAACATTGTGAATGTGTAGGTATAGGTACAGGTACACCTAATCCCATCTTGACAAAATTATTTCCTTGTTTGTGCAGACGCTAAACGTGACTAATTTAGTAAAACAGTCTGCATGTGTGGTTAAGCCCTTAAAGATCTCAGTGGAAAACTTTTCCGGGGAGAGATAAGTCTCGAGCTTTAGAACTTTCGTAGATTTTCAACTTTCATGGTGCTGGGTTAGGGTTCGTGGTAAGTGAAATTTTCGTATACTGTTGAGTGTTAAAATTTTCATTCAACACCAAAATTGGCATGATTTTTACTTTGCTGATTTTTGCTTTGCTAAAAAAAGCTTTAATGTGGTTGTGATCTCTTTTCTATTTTACATTACAGAGTTATACAGGGTATATACTATTTTGATCCGATCTTTGATATTTTTCTAGGATGCTCATAACTAGGATTTTTCTAAAAACAAGGGGCCTATGAAAACTGGACACTGCAGGCGTTCATCTATTCACACCACTAGGCGCCTATGAGCAATTTGTGCTTCGTCGTAAAAAATCCAATCTACAACTACTGTCAAAACAAATCACAGGAATGGTGCCGTTCAGTTTTCCAATCCAATTTTTTGTACAAAATGAAAAGTGTTTATTCGATTGTATTGGTGCGCTGTATCGTGTATTCAATCCAATGTAGTGAAATTTGGCAACAAAAATGATTCACAAAAATTCAGTTCCCAAAACGCCCATGAAACTATTTAATTAAAGTGACGTCACTTAGATGTATAACATTAAACAAATTAGAATAATTATTTTTTGTAATTTCATTATTGGAACAAAGGTTGTTACAGCCGTCGCAAATAATTGAAACACCCAAAGGCTTTGATGTCTGAGACTGCTAAATATGACTAAGAAGTTTGACGATTTTGGTTAATTTATTGTTTCAAAGGTGACTTGGTATATATTTAATTGTCAGACTTTGGTTTATTATAAAATCGTAATACTTTGTACTGCAGCTTGTTCCTTATTATATTAAATCTAACCGTGTATTTCATCAAGTCGTTCTATTATTACGGTATCCCAGCTATTGGCGCCAATTCCACCTGCCGTCTGTGTTTATAGTAATGGGTCTATTACTTTAATGAGTACCTTGTGAATACGATCAATATAACTTACCGACTGAAAGTTACAGTCGGTACAAACAGTCCTACGTTTCTTGAGGTTCTCAGGATATTATTTGTTTAGTAATTCATCATTTATGTGGGGTTTGTAAAATTTACTAACATTACATAATTATTTTATTTTTGAAGATAAGTTTATAAGATGAAGGGAGTTTCTGATATTAACCCATTCACTGCCTAGTCTCAGCGGTCCGAACCGCAGGAGCGCGCCACAGCTTCACGTGAGAGGAGAAGGACATCTGCTTCTTGGGCCATGAAAGTGTAAAGTTATGTTTCCTTCCAAAATAAATACAAACAAGCAGCGAAGATATTATTGATTCTAATTAAATTTGTGTTGCATAGATACGTACCTATGCATAAAATGTAAAACTTTATTCGATACGTTATAATAATAATAATTCATTATTGCAGACACAAGATCAAGAAGGTTATATCTTGCCTACTTTATGTTGCTTACAGAACGTTCTACTGCCAATACGATTGGCAGTTATCAACATTGCAAATTGTTGGTTCGAGTTTCTAAGCAATTGGTTAGGGAAACCAAATTGTATGTCAGGAATAATAAGCCAGGAATAATAAGAATAATAAGTTCCTACTTCGTCAGCACACATCATGTCCACTTCTGAACTGCTATCCCCAGACAAGTGGGCTTTTACACAATCACCACGCTTGGCAGCCGGGTGGGTGATCGTAGTGAAGTTGTTTATATGCAGAACGAAGTTGCTGCCTTTTCTCTGGTAGGACCCTGTTAGTTCCTACGACATCCACGGGCGGAATTGGAAATATAGATTTTTACACTGCAACCGTCAGGGCCCAAATATAAGTACATACTTGTAAGTTAGCAACTGAACGAAGCTGAACGGATTCATTGAGATAGATTGTATTCTGGGCTTACTTTTTATCCAGGAAAACGTGCTTTTCCTTTTGCGAATGCAGTCTTTTGTCCTTAAGATTTTCTTTTTGAAATAGTATTAAATATTTTTCTGTAAATCTAGCTCTGAGTTTTAAACACGCGATTCTATTCTTTCCATAAATCAACTAAGACTTGGAATCCAGGCCAGCAAGTTTAAAAACTTTATGCTTCAGTGCAGTTTAAACAAAACCTTGGCTGAGTTTTTGTAAGAACAACGAACTTTTTACATGATAAAGTAACCAGTCCGACTTAAAAATTAAATGTGTATCTGCACGAAAATACTTTGAGCTATCATGAAAAACAGAGTTTTATTTATAAAAGTGTTAAGGCAAGTTGTATTCAATAATGCGACAAAAAATGCTAAATTGTGCATAAAATAATATAACAAAATAAGTTGAAAGAACATCATCGATCAAGGCACTCACCTGAATATTAACATCAACTTTACTTTCAACAGAAGAAAAGTCATACAGAAAAATAATTTAAACGTGAAAAATTATGTTATCTCGTGAATTTTCTACAACACGAAGTTCAGTAAAATGAATCATGCTTATTCAAAATAGAAATAACACAGAATAGAATATTCAGATATGTTTGAAACAATACTGTGATATAAATCTTTGTGCATTCCGAGATATAATAATGCAGACAGCATGAAATAGACCTCAGAGAAATGTATCATGATAGAGCGCAAAAAAACATTTATATATATGAACAAGATATCAGTTACTTCAGAGAAAACCTTGTAATTGATTTCAGGGAAAACCTCTCTTAATATGCCTGCGTATTGTTTACGTACTTAGATCTGTTTTATAGTGCGTTTTGATGCGCATTGTGACATGACCATTGGAGCTCAATTGGTTATGTCCTAAGGCTGGGTGTCTGCACTTAGACCGCACTTTTGTCCGCACCTAGACTCGGGTTGGTCCATTGTGCGTGTTTTGTTTTGCTAGTGTAACCAGCGTAACTCCGTCCAGAAGCGCAGAATCTTCCTGGGATCTTCACAGGCTTCGCGGAGTGACCTTGGGTGGTCGAGGATTTCGTGTCGTTGCGCTGACGAAACAAAATCCTACCCTGCTAAGGCAGGGATATAAGTACAAATGCAAAACAATTTATGGGCACTTTCATTTAACCTTAGTACTTCGAGGGCAATAGGTATAGATATTGTTTTGTTCTGAAGTTCTAACCCTACTAGCTATTACACTCTGATTCTCTCTCTAGACTAGGCTTTAGTCTAGGAGGTGCTCGCTAACTGTACTATTTTCCCTCCTAGACGCAGACCAAGTGGCGCCGTTTGTGATCCAACTACCGAGTGATTTATGCATTTCATTAAGACTTCAAGTACTTTCTTCGCCTTTTTGCTCTCAACTAAATGAAGGTAACGAGCATCTTGCTGTAATAATGGAAACGCTCAGAAAAATTAAATGCAAGAGAATGGAACTGAAATTGATACCGCAAACTTTTTCATCTGCAGCAATGGCTCGAGGTGAAATTGCCGAGTAGAGTAGGTCTGGCTACGTACAGAATAAAAATGGCTGCTAGATTATTTCCATTTCAATTTTCTCCCTATTCGACGGACGCTTTATCTTGCTAATTCAGAAGTGGGATGTCTGCTACGATAAGTCCAAAGTAGTTTCAGTGACTAAGTGAAAACCAATAGACGTTTTGATATTATTCAAACGGAAAAATTGTATCAGCTTGAAAGGCGGCTGTTAAATAAAAGAAAAGTGAAAAATAATTCCCCATAATTACAGTTTGAGAATTCTTTTGTGGTCCCATCATTAGTCCGACCTTTTGTTATTTTAATTTTCATTGACGAGCCTTTCTCTCTTGAATGGAATTGCCATAATGCCAGCATTTTAACTTTTTATGGCTTTCAGCTGTTTTATCTTCATTTGTAAAGGCGATTATTTCAGGGAAACAAAAGAATACCGTTCTAATCATTATTAATTTTGAAAAATCACTTTCGTTTATCTTTTCAATTCATCTGATTTACAAATTGAAAGGAATGGCATTGAATTAAGGTTCAGATTCCAACACGTAATAAGGCAACCGGCGGGTAATCAACGGAAATTGAGCGACGTAAAGCTAATCCCATGACACTGGCGTCAATTCCACTGTAGACTTTTCCACACGACATTGTAACTGAGAAATCTTCGTTAATATTAAAATGAAAATGCGAACGATGGTGATATTGTAAATGATGCGTTGGATGTTTTTATTGGATTGTAATAAATTATAAACTGAATTAACAATAAATACAATTGTCAAAAATTCGTCAATCCTGTAGAAGGATTGTTCAATCAGTCAGTTTTTTAGTAGTATTGCGTTGACTGTACCAGCATTGCTGGTTATGTTCGGGAGGCGACTGTATGTTGTTATTAAAAAAATATAAGAATAGAATTTATCGAATATTTACCTCGAGAGGTAATTCTCTACGTTCTCATCTTTATTATTACTTTATTTTTATGTTTATGTAAGTTTATTATATTGTTTGTAGGTTATTGTTAGTATGTAGTGTAAGTATGATTTTCTTTTTTTTTTACGGGAGCCATCGTCTATTTTGTTCTTACATGTCCAGTCCATCCCAAGGTTGCTTGGAAGAGATCGCTCATAGCAATCAGGCCGCCTTTGTACTTCGTCTACTCTTAGCATTTATTTCTGTATTGTTATCTGTATTTGTGTGGTACAAGAAAGTATTATTTATCTATCTTTCATCATATTGCAGCGATAAACAACCAATCTTTACCATGCTAAACATTAAAGTTTAATTTTAAGCACCAACGCCACATGATTAAAACACGTCGTCGAAAACTTTCAACTTGGATAAAACCGTAAATGATTTTACGGCCTGTAACTATTTCAAAATCACGTTTTAAAGGCGGTTTTGCTTTGTTAAGATATAAAAAAAATATTCAAAGAAACTCGTAAATACACAATACATTAGTGCACTAAACCAATAAATACAGCTAAGTATAACAAATAAGCCTAAACTAGATAGGTAATCCTGTGTTTCAGGTTTGGTTAGGTCAGTGTGTTCTAATTATTAGATGAAATAATCACTTATTATTACAATAAAGGAATTTAATTTGATGTTGTTTAATTTACAAACAATTTGTATTATTATATTAAAGTTTTTACTAAATGTTGTTAACTGACATTTTGTTAATCACTATACTAACTAGGTTAACTTTATGTATAAAAACATAATTTCTTCTTCTTGATAATATCTAATAGCTTCTCTGTATCGTCGTAGGATAGACTTTGAAGTGTAAATTTAATACATTTTTTACAACTATTATAGTCATGTGCGTAAAAATTAGACATTGAGCGACATACAGAAGACATAGAGATTATGACATAGAGAAAGGCATCGAATATTGCTACGCAGTTAAAACTCAGTTTAACTATATACTCTACTTTAATAAACCATTATATTGACATTTACGACTAAAGTTTGGTTGTTTCAGATTAGAATTTGGAATTGCTACCCCACGTTGTAAAGGTCAAATTACTCGTATATTATTAGGAATATTTTCATGACCCCAATAACATCGTGGAAACTTCATATAGGGATAGAAAAAGAATGGTGTTAATGTTTACTGTCAAAATTCATGTTATTTATTCGCATACAAACACATTTGTGTCGGAATATTTACAGTTATAAAATAATATAAAATATAATAATCACATAAATCAAAATACAAAAAGTTAAAATAAATGCGATGTCACCACAAAAATTAATTGGTACATATGTAAATAAATTAAATCAGAACATAAATTAAATATGTAGTTAGGTTGGTAAACATAAAAATTATTCAACATACCTAACCTCAATTTGGATTAAGCATAGGTATCTTTTATTGTTTGGGCTAGATGTGTTTGATTTTTATGGCTATAATAATTCATTTAAAGATTAAAATTATAAATTAAAAAAAAAATCACTTCTATAATTAGCTTAAATAGAAACGGTTAAAAATATCTGCAAAAGTAATGATGATGTCCACCTAGCTGAATTTGGCCACGGCGGCCGGTCTCAAGGGAGACCCATGTGCACAGGACATTTTTGTGCACAAGTGTGAGAAGAGAGAGAGTTAGAGAAGAGAGAGTGCACGAATACTGGTGCACTCTCTCTTCTCTATGAAAATAAGCTACATAAACGAACCAAAAGAACGGAATCTCCATTCAGCATTCAAGAAAAATATGTCACTTGATCACAACTGGCAACAAAAAGAGAATTATTATTTTCCATCTGTTTATTGAAAAGCCGATAAAGATACAAAGGCTGTTAGACATAAATATTGCTTAAGTTGTCGCCTCGAAGATCTATGGATGAGGTGTCGTGTCACTTTCCACCTGCTGTTAAATGAAAATAGACTTTACTTACAGGAGATATGGAATTTTTTTACAATGAAAGATCCTTAAACCTATTGGATAGAATTATGCAGGTTCGAATATTGAACGAGTTTTAAAGGATAATCATTATTTATTTGGCCACTGCAGTTCAGACTAAAGGGTAAAAACTTTACTAACTATGTTTAATACTTCCTTGGGTACAGAGATAACAAAATCGAGAGTGAGAGAGAATAAAAGAGCATCAAATAGTGTCAATTATACGATGAAGAACTAATTATGCATAGATTGTTTGTCTACGCTATGCATTGGGAGATTGAAGCCATAGAATCGCATTTTAGCATATAGCTAGACAGTAAACTACTGTGGGGTAAACAACTAAATCATGTTATAACAAAAGCCACAGACGTCTTATGGCAATGCACGCGAGCGGTAGGCAAGGACTGGGACCTGTAGCCTAAGCTGTGCTTATGGCTGTATACAGTGATGGTCCGCCCAGCGCAAACTTACGGTCCTATACTATGGTGGCCTAGAACAAACTTAGTCACCACCATAAATAAATAACAGCAAGTTCAAAGACTGGATTGCACACTCATCTGCGGATGCAGGAAATCTCAGCAGCACTGGACATAATACTAGGCTTAACGGCTCTGCATGTTCACATACAGCAGGAAGCAACGGCAGCCTCCCTAAGAATAAAATCAACAAACCAGTGGAAAAGCAAATCAGGCCTAACAAACCACTGTAGAACATTAAGCAAAGCAAAGCATAGCGTCTACCTACTTAACCGGTAAGATCTACGAAATAACGCATGAAGAGAAAGCAGTAGTGATCACCTCGATGTTCTTCTGGAAACAACCATCAAAGAGCCAACCAAAGAGAAGCAGCTGGTCTTCAAAACAGACAGTGTTGCACTAATAAACGCACTCAAAAGAACGGACACAAGATCAAAAGCAATTGTAGAATGCCACACACAACGCCCTACAAGATCTTTCTAAATACAGCAAAATCTGTATAGAATGGACAGAGTCGGTTCTGCCCAGGCAACATAGATGCAGACAGATTAGCAAAAGAAGGAGCGAGATAAATTCTAACACAAAAAGATATAGGCCTCTCGAACCCGCCTACAGAATAAGTCACAAATATACTAAAATTTAACTCAGTAAGAAGAACACCAAAAACTATAGGAGCGTCAAACAGACTGCAAGCATACTAAATCAATATTCCCTTCCATAGACAGGAAAACCACAAACATGATGCTCAAGATGAGCTGCGAAGACCTAAGAACGATGCTGGATATCATCACAGGTCACTGTGAACTGAACCATCATCTTTTCAAGACTGGAGCCACAGACAGCAGCTTGTGGCGTGGCTGCTTCCAAGAAAAAGAGACTGTGGAACTCGTTGTACGGATACACTGTGCTACACTGTACGGCCATAAAGGAGGCCAGACACAACGGAGCTGAAGATTTTGATTGAAGAATCAACCTCATCCACAGAAAAGCTGAAACGAAGTTGTCAGTCACCAAAAGTCCTGCTCCGGTGCTTCAAGGAGCTGGGCTGGTTAGGGCCTGTTTAGGCAGGAGGAGTAGATCTCAGTTCCCCCACTTAAATTAGAATCGACACTAAAAGTGCTCGCGCCGATGCCATTCCAGTGTGAATTGAGCCTCTACCTCTTTATTTTGCTATTTTACTGATTTTTAAACCTACACGGACCACGCATATGAGTGAGATTCAGTTTGATACTAATGTAGAGTCTGAGCAAGTGAAACTGCTATATGGGAACAGGTGATATAATTTAATCTGTGGTCGTATTGCTCCCCTGACAGTTATTTCAAGTTTTTATGCGTGAAGTTTAGGAGGAATTTTATTTACTGGAAACATTGTCGACTTTCATGTGATGTAAATAAGAACGACGAGGGTTTTTTGGTAAGTTCACGCATTAAATACAATGATCGAGTTTTCTAGATCAATTTTTTTTTAAAGTTTGCTAGTTAGGTTAGCAAGGATTTCTACTTTCATTATAAAGTATTTTTGCTGTGATTTCCTGGATAAGAGAGTCGTTTTTAAATCATTAAGAAAATTGATCTAACTATCATTAGATTTAATGGCAGCATTATTAAAATTGCGCAGTCATGAGCAAATAAAATTAATGATGGTTTGTTCAGCGGATTGTAAAATACTCAGTAGAAAGTACCAAATTCTTTATTCATAAAGAAAATTAAACTAATATTTATAATTGAAACGAAGTACCTACCTAGTTTCTGAAAAGAAACTGAAATTGTTCTTTTATAAAAACGAAATGTATGACGAAGCTCAGTAAATCACTTCGTCTAGTGATTTAGATGGTCCGTAGCAATCAATATTTTGTTTAGTCGCTTTTTGTATTCATTGGCAATACTTTATTACTCTGCAAATTCTTAATCAAACAATATTATTTATAAATTGGTCTTCAAAACACTTAAAACAATTTCGGATATTGCTACGACGTTGCTACGCCGTAGCAACGTTGTAAGCCATGAAACGTAGCAACAGGGAATTATGTTATTCATAACCACACATTGAAACATATTGATCGATGGGGACAAGGGTCAACAATCAGTACTCAAAGATTGGCTGAGTTATAAGTAAGAATTATTCTGTGACAGACAGACAGGGTAAATTCATACCTTACGCACAGGCTTGCATAAATTCAACTAACAAACGCTAATGTTTTTCAAGTACATACCAAGGCAAAGTAAGGTAAAGATTAACTTTACCCAGCCATCCCTTCCAATTATTCGAGTGCAAGATAATTATGCTAGTCTGGGGACAGACCGCTAGGTAGATACTTACTGGCAACACCGGCAAGCCCCTGATTAAACTCATAAATTGACACGCCAGATGGCGCGGCGTGCGCTGTAAATCTGCTACCAATACCGCATTTGTCTCTATTTGCGTGTCGAGATTACGTCTAGCTTTGTGGTATCAATTCGTGTTGAATGGTGAATTTCCGATTGTTTCTGCAGGGATTTACAAGCAAGATATAAAATTATGCAATTGGAAGAGGAATTTTGTGACTTATATTTTCTAATCATGTTTCGTGCCTACTCGTTCTCTCTCTCTCCTGCAAAAATATTAGTCTGTTAAATTTTTTAAAAATTTTCGCTAGTAGGTAGATAACCTTTACAAAATAATATTTGTTTACATCTATAATATAAAAATGAATCGCAAAATGTGTTGGTAAGCGCATAACTCAACAACGCCTGGACCGATTTCGCTAATTCTTTCTTTGTTGTGTTTGTTATTGTCAGGAGAAGGTTCTTATGAAAGAAAAAATTAAGAAAGTTGGAAACATAAATTTCCACGGGGGCGAAGCCGCGGGGCGCAGCTAGTTATTTGAAAAATTCTTGTTCGACCAACGAGTACGAAGTCTAACAAATCGTACCTATCTTTTGTATTCAGTTAATTTACTTACGACTTCACAAGAAGTTACTTTGTACCTATTTGAATTGTTACGATAAGTAAACGTGCTGGAATCCAAATACGATACGCGTTCAGAAACTTGCGAACGCGAAACTTTATTTGTTTCTCATTGTACACGACTAAGTTGCCTACATACGTAACTTGGTAACTCCCAACTTTGGCACGAGCAATTTAAAGTTTAAATTCATTTTAATGAAAAACATTAAGGAGAGAAATAGCGACGACATGGTACTAACAGAAGTTTCTTCTTTACTTCTTGTGAACTTATGTTAGCTTATACTCGGATCTAGAATCTAAGATAACTTTTGTAGGCAAAGAAATCTTTACGAAATTAATCTGATAAAAATTATAAAAATAGTCAGGTACTCTTAGTTTTGAAATGTTTTTGTGTATTTTTAGAGAAAAACCTAAGTAAAAATTATATCTAAAAATGAAACTACTAAATGTACGACGTCATGCAGTTTTTTTATTAGATGCAATCTTTATTCTGATGTTACCGGAGTAGCTTCGTAAGCACTTATATTCTAAAAACGAGTGCTGTAGACTCAGCAAAAGTAGAGCTTAATCTCTAAGCTAGTAAAAATAAACAACACATTTCACATTCGAATTTGGAATCGGACGAGAGATGAATGAAATAGTGAATGAAAGCCGTCAAAAACATAAATCGTTTAAATCTTCTGCGATTTGCTCCTATGATGTCAACGATTATGTTTTCCACCAATATTTCTTTGATTATGTAATTCCCTTGCTTACAGAAAATATACTGGATTTTCGGTTCGAGTATAGTTCATTTGAGACCTTTAAAGAAGATAATTTGTGAGAACAACACTCGGATAAACCACATTCGAACAATGCATTTTAATCATGGTTCTTATTTTCGTTGTAACAACAAAGCCCACATTTAAAAAGAAAATAAATTTTCTTCGCAACAAACATTTATTACGATGTTTCCAACTTCGAGCATTTATTCTCTCTTACAAAGTAAAAAACATGTTTTTGTATTGACATCTTTTAAGACTTTCAAAACGAGACTTTTCTGTTTTGAAGGTTCCTTACTGCAATAATAAGACGTCCATTCTTACAATTTTAATGTACTTCTTTTTCTCTTTGGTAGACTTATGTTATGTATGTATATTTTTTGATAAATGCTGAATAGAAACTTCGTCGAGTAAGTACAGCTCACCTATTGCAAATATTTGCTTACATTTCTGGAAGCTTTTAGTTTCAAACTATCAGATCTAACCAGAAGAACACACTACAAAGACAAATAAAAGAACAGATAGTGAATTAGATAAAGATAATATGCAAAGCGAAATAAGAATTCTCGTATAGGAGCTCAGACACAGTGAAAAATATGCAGTAAAAAAACAATGCACTGTACAACATATAGAAAGAAGTCCAAAAAGAACGTTATCTGTCGGGTTAGAAGTTACTTATGAACAGAAATTACTTTACGTTGTGAATTTGTATCGTATATTATGGAATGGCATCTCATGGGTGAAGGTTTGAATGATGATTATGAGGTACGTAAAAATAGTGAAAAGACCAACCCTCTCAACGTAAATTCAACTCAAAAAGAAAAACAAAGTACCTACCTAGCTGGGTACTTTAACCAAATAAATGTGCTGAAAAGTGGCTCGATTTGCGTTACCTCGAATACCTTCTACAATAATAAAATTAACGGAAAATAGTTTTCCGCCAATCGTAAACCATTTTCTATGTTTTTATTGTTGTTCTAGGAAAATTTAATTCAAATCAGTGCACCTGAAACGAACAATGGAAATACATGTAGATTTTATTCATTAATCTGTACTCTTAGATTTTATCCTCCTCCAAATTGTACTAGGTAGCTCAAGTGATACATTTGAATACCAGTTAGATATTATTGTGAATACTTACTAGTTCTAATGTATTTCTATTATTCTATTGATTGTAATTATCTTTGTGAATAAAGTTGATAATTTAAAAAAAAAAAACCTTATAATGAAAATACCATAGGTACCTAATAAAAAAACTTAATAATGAAAATACCATAAGTAAAAAAGGAAAAAAATTAAAGGTACCTAATAAAAAAACTTAATAATGAAAATACCATAAGTAAAAAAGAAAAAAAATTAAAGATAAATATCTTTAATTTAATTTTGGTATTTTCATTATAAGGTTTTTTTTTTTAAATTATCAACTTTATTCACAAAGATAATTACAATCAATAGAATAATAGAAATACATTAGAACTAGTAAGTATTCACAATAATATCTAACTGGTATTCAAATGTATCACTTGAGCTACCTAGTACAATTTGGCGTAGAAGGCAAAACATTTTAAAAACCCGCACAATATGAAACGCGCCAACGCAAATTGTTGAGTAAATGATGTCTGTACTATACCGAATGACAATGTTTAATTTGGAAAAGTTAGACGGTAAACCTTCTTAGTGAGTAGGTACCAGGTTCCTTACTCTGTGACCGAGTCGTATGAATACTGAGTTCTCGGGAAAACTGGAAGTGATAACAATGGCGAAGCATTTCAATGGAATTTGCATTAGAATGCGTGGAGTGCAGTGCCTTTGTACCGATGAGCATCATTGGTGAACGTTCTGGAAATGTTCCTTCATCCAAAACGTACTCGTTCGTTTCGTATGTCACCGTCACATATAATATGTATGCCTCCCAAAATGAGCGCTAAAGCACCTCTTTAAGCCCTCAGCTTTTCGCTCTTTGCATCTGCTTGCAGTCTTTCCCAGTTTGTCATCCCACCTAGCCGGCAGGCGTCCTACACTACGTTAGCCGATATCTCCATTCAGCAAAAGGTTTTCCCAAGCGGCTGTAGATTTGAGAAATATATTCCTAAAACTCTAAACAGATTCTCATGGAAGAAATCTCAGAATCTCATGGAATGTAGGTACACTTTATAGTTTCCCCTCAAAACCGTTTTGACTCAGAGATAAAGTATCTTGGTTTTCTAGAACTCCATTTACTTCATGCATCAGCTCCTATAATCTTATTCTACGAACCACACGAATGTGCTTAGGTCTCCGAGTAGATCATATTTCGGGGAATTTCAAATTTCAGCCAAACTCTGCTTGCAAGCAGAGCTGAAAAGCAGCTTAAATATTGGAGGGATGACAAACTGTGGTGTGTTATGACTCCAAAAACTTAGTACTTAACACTGTTATAAGGAATTTAATAATGTAGGTAACGTAAGTGTAGGTAGACGCTGTAGGTAGCAATGCACAATCGTTAAAATACTGAAAAAGTATTTGCAACAGTAGTTTTTATTTTTTGTTTTGAAAGGAACAATTCAGTGAAGCTCTCTTTTTCTGTTATTTTCAAAAGTTCAACTTACACATACACATGCCACGCCACATCCAGACGGTTACCACATTGTGTTTTCCTTTTGCTGCAGAGAGCCTACAGCAGGTTTTCTGAATAGTATAACAAAATTGGTAACAAGAATGATGACCGTTTACTTAACTTAGAAAGCGTTGTCTTTCTTTGACGGCAAAATATTGAACAAAAAACATGAACAATAGCCCTGCGTGTGGTTAGATACTAACACAGAACAACTATTACTAAGTTTTGGTACCTACTGGGCACAATCCTGCATGGCTAGTAGGTATGTTTTTGTACAACACTCACCAAAATGAAAACAGTTTTCGCAAATGAGCGCAGAAGAACATAGTTACAGGTCTGAAATTGACAAGCTAAGGATACTGGTTACAAATACTGTTAAAATTTTGCTTACTACTAGTAAAAGCTTAAATTGCTCAAACTAGCTTATCTAACCTTTTTTAAATTTACAAAATGCACGAAAATGACGACGATAAAAGCACCATTTTATATTAAATCGGGACTAACTTGGCAACGCAAGTCTTCCGCGGTATGTATACCTACTTCAGACAAGAGCCCTTGACTATATCCACTATCGTGAGGTAGGCAAGTGCAACATCCACAAAACTCTCCACCAAACCATTTTAACCCTAAAAACTCTCTACCACATCTGGAATTCCTCTTTAATCCGTTGGAATAGAGTTCGGTTTGAGGTTTCCTGGGTAGTGAGTAAGGTTGTTTTTTTAATAAGCTTTGGAAGTCAAGATGCATGTGATGAGTGGAGTCGAGCTTCGTTATCCGACTGCGGCAGGACGATGCTAATTGTATACTTGTCAATGTGAAAAGCTGGTATAGGGTTGTGTTATTGACCGTAAAATGTGATACAAGTTGTTATACAAAAAAAACGCGGTTCTATAACTAAGTTCATCAGACGCACAAGTTTTTCTTTACCAAGATTGGATTTCCAGAAGCCTTGAAGGAGAAACAACAGCAATAGTAAATTAAAAGTAGGCACTGAATACGAATATGAGGTTTTGAGGTTGACAAAATGGAAAGTATTCTGTGAAAGTATATACCTCACAAGCGAGGTACTAATTTCTTTAAAGTCTTGTAAGTTTTCTCAAAAAATACACTTAATTAAACTCATTTTGAAAAGAAATCCATTACCAGAATGCAATATCCGCAGCAAACACTTGAACTGCCAAGACAATAAGTCTTTAAGGAACAGAACGCACAGTTCTGGGTTGGGAACGCTCCGACTTCAGTCAATATTGACTGTGGAAGCAGCATCTCGTACATAATCTTATAGAAACTGTTTACCTTCACGATTGAAGGTTCGCCGCTCTACGGAAACTTTCGCATTTCAAATGGAATTTACATATAGGCTACGGGGCAATATTTCCGCTGAGGGCCGCTATTTGAATATTGCTGACAAAACGGAGGAGTCGAATTCTATCAAATGAGTCTATGCTCTCAAGATATCGGGTTTAATTTATTAGACTGAAGTGCTCTAGTTCGCCCGAATAGGTTTTACGAAAGTATTTGTCTTGAATAAAACTTTTCTTGTTCCAAACCAAGTGAAGGACCAAATTTTGATGTTATATTATATATAAAAATTTATAAAATTTCGATCGCATAGTGAGGAAATCTTGAGGCATACTGTCAGTAAAAACAGCTAAGCTCAGCTTCTAATAATGTGGAGCAACAAAACCTGCTAAAAATCAGGGTTATTGGTAAATAACTGACACTGTGTGAACTGCAGGTTTGGCCCAACATCACAAATACGTTTGTGAAGACGCCAGGTCTAACTTTTATCTTGGTTTTGGTAGTATGTACGAACGAATGGAGGGGCCATTCCGTAATCGTTTATTTAGAGGGGCTTTATTAGAAACTTAACTTTAAAACGGCTCTGCCCTAAATTATCAGAGGGTGTGGAAGCGGGAGATCGGTCTTTAGTTCTAAATTCATTGGGTTTTGGACAAACGTGTTTTCGGAACGAAGTTCCTTATCGCGCGTTGCGAAAGGGGGCTAGACGGAAAAAATTAAGACCAAAAGTTGTAACGACACTTATTGCTCTCATAGTTTTAAGCCGTGCGGCGTACGCGTGTGTCTCTGTCTGTCTCTCTCTCACTCTCTTATAGAAAGCAAGCCAGTTATTTTCGTTTCGTCTTTCTATATCGCATTGAACAGTGTGGTGTCGCGACGATTACAATTCCTTCATTAATTAATCGAAAAGAACTTTGTTCCATCCGGCTGTCCCTTGACACCTCTCAAAGTTTTTTTTAATATTTTGTATGGGATATACACAAAAT
The DNA here is from genome assembly GCA_963564075.1 of Eupithecia subfuscata. Taxonomy (NCBI): domain Eukaryota; kingdom Metazoa; phylum Arthropoda; class Insecta; order Lepidoptera; family Geometridae; genus Eupithecia; species Eupithecia subfuscata. Next base: position 6,629,125 of record OY751105.1, read on the forward strand.
TTTAGGAACTAAGACTTGGCGTCTTTAGGAAATAGTGTCAGTGAATTACTGCTAGTGAGTAACCCTGTATATCAATGAAAATAGTGATTCTCGAAAATCAGTTTGAACTGAACAATCTGTGAATTGATGTCCCGATAAATTAATAAACTCTCCATAAAAGCAACGCTCGGCATTGAATTTTGTAAACAGCGATGATGCACTATTTAATGAGGCAATAATTTACAGATCCTGCGAAATTTGCATTCACAATGACGCCATTTTAAACCACTGTGGGTATTTATCGCTCGTCTACGTTAGTTGGTATTCAATGTTTTCATTATGAATGCAATGTTTATTTGAATTATTATCCTTGTTTGTTTTTCATATATTTTTTTGGAGCCTATTCGAAATTATTTTCATGCGTATGGCTTCATAACCGTGGCGGTAACGGCATAAGAATTGACCCCTACATCTCAGCCCTTCGATGTCGTAAAGGTCATTTATGGGAACCTACAAGCAGAAGCAGAAAAGCAGCAGCTTCTTCGTTGTATTTAAAACCTTCACTGGGATCAACAGTCTGCCTGCCAAGCGTGGTAATTATTGGTCAACCTTCCCCACCTTGTTAGGTGAAGGCATGTTCCGCAGTTGTCTGAATGCTGAAGGTTTCATGCGGTCCCTAAGTTTCAAGATACACTTTCTCTAAATTAAAGGTTAGGTAATTACTTGATCTGAAGGTTACAAAGCCAAAAGGGCTGCTTGTATTGAGAGCCCACAAAAGTCACGTTAAAACCACAAGTCCGAGTGGTTTCACGGTATGAATGGAAAAGTTTAAACACCGACTCGCTTCATAACACTTTGTGGGTTGCCGCAAACGCACCGTCCTGTGTTATAGGCTAGCTACTTGTTCCGGAAAACGGGACGTGCCCTAGCATTTAATTTGGATTTTAAGCCGGGCTTATATAGTTCGGTCGGCTCAGTTTGTTTGACTAGTTACTTCTGTATCTATGTCGGTGCAAACCAGTCACTAAAGCCGATATTAAAATTAAATTCTTGCCGATGAATGAAAATAATGTGACTGCGACAGGAAACTCTCTATACAGTCTCGTACTTGGTAAAGACGAATGGATGCTGGTGCCATTCCATTGCCATTCCTTTTACCTTGTAGTGGACTGGACGTAGGTGAAGATGTGGTTTCATTAGTCTTGCACAAATATCTAGCATAGTTATAATCTGTACCCTCTTAGTGTTAATATTCAACCAAACATTATGGAAATATTGCCACTGAATCGGACCTCAGAAGTATCGGGTTTACGATTCCCTGGAATTGGCATTTGGGCAGCTCAGTTTGTTTGACTAGTTACTTCTGTGTCCAAGTTGTCTTAGGCAAACACGAAACTGCAAAACTTAAGTTCCCCCGGCGCCGCTTCTCAACGCCGACGTTATCTTAATTAAGACTTTGGCACAGAAGTTGGTTGACGAATCTGTTAAAACTTGCAGGATGTTGGCAACACTTATCCGTTCGAATTGTGCCCAAGTGGCCATGTTGGTTGAATCTCGGGCAGATGCCAAAAATAAACATGTTCTTTATCTTGCAACAAAATTTGGTTAAAACATTAATATTTTGAGTTTCCAATCATTTTTAGGGTTTCGAAGATAGGTTTTGAAACCCTTATGGTCTCGCTTTGTCTGTCCTTTTTTCTCTCCTTAATAACTTAGCAACTACCGCAGCTATCAACTTGAAAACTAAAATAATAATACATTTCGTGGACCTGTACAGATATTAAGAAAAAAAAAAGAAAAATGAAAATGAACATTTTCCATACAAATTGAGATGTCCAAATTTTAAAAGATACCTACAGGGTCATGTTGGGTATCAAATGAAACATATCAGTTTGTAAATTTCAAAACAGTTTTTAAAAATTCTGTAGGTCTCACACTATTTGAAATATTTAAAAAAAAATCAGAGCGATCTATCCAAAATGTATGTAGCGTTTGTAGATAATATGGATCTATATTTTACAGGAAAAATATAGAGAAATTTGTAAAACGAACGATTTTTGAAAAATGGGGGGAATAATTTTCAAAAGTTCCCCGTTTTGAAAATTATCCCCCCCCCCCCCTACCTCACTGAGTGAGGTATCAAATGAAAGGTAGTAGTTTGTTAATTTCAAAACAGGTTTTGAAATTTCTATAGGCTTCGCACTTTTTGAAATATTTTGTAAAAAGTCAAAAAATGTACCTAATCTCCAAAGTACGTATCCATCTAAAATGTAGTTTGGTACCTACTATTTTAAGGTATTCATCAAATAGCGATATCTCTTACCGGTACCTTTAGTACATGTTTGTTTGTATAATTGACAAACGTTCGATACCCTCGGCGCGCGAGTTACACTCGCACTTGACGGGTCTTGTTTACTTATAATCTAAAAATGTTTCCAAATATCAAACCCAAAACACAAATTCAAATTATTTTAGCCATCATTCTGATGAACAGAAGGCTTATGACATTCAATCTAATAATATTGCATTGTAGGTACGCTAAACCATGCCAGCTATTATCGTCTACCAGGCCTTGTGTTGTTTTCCATAAATTAAATTGCAAACACGCGAAATTATCTGCGGTCAGCAGGCAGCACCCGCATATGTGCCATTACTGTCATCGGTTTACTAAAATTCCAGTAAAGTATCCATTTGAGCTTTTCATACAATGATGTATTATCATCATCATCACCATCCGCAAGCCGGGTTCAACCTCTTGTTTCACTCCAAACTCCTTCAAACTCTTATTGCACTCTAAATTCCTTCAAACTCTTGTTGCTCTCCACACGGTCCTCTGTCAATCTCATCCAGGTTCGCCCCGCGACGTAAGTCTGCCCATCTCACTGGACGTCACACGCTTCTGTACCCTGTCTGTTTACAACAAACATTATTTGCACTCATTTCTTTTACCTACCCGGTAAGGAAAGGATCAACCACATTTGTAGTTAATTATGAAAAACAGTTATTGAAAGGATACAAATTTAATAACCATTTTAATAATTAGTTATGAAACAGTGAAGGAAATCGCCTTTTTCGTAGCTAGTTATGAAAACAGTTATTAGGGAACAAAGGGTCTATGTTAATACCATAAAAAATCCGTCATCTTACAGACGTTGATACTTCTAGACTAGTCTATTTCAGCTACTTCCATAGTGTTATGTCTTATGGCATTCTGCTGTGGGGGAACGCTGCAGATATTAACACCGTATTTGTGCTGCAGAAGAGAGCTGTTCGTGCAATCTATAATATGGGTCCCAGAGAATCCCTGCGTGATAAATTCAAAGAAATAAACATAATGACAGTACCATGTCAATACATTTATGAAAACTTGTTGTACACTCATAGAAATATCAATCAATTCCCTAAAAATAGCGACATACATAATATAAATACTAGAAATAAGAATAAACTCGCTGTGCCAACAACTAGGCTACACAAGATAAATGCATCTTTTAAAGGGCAATGTATACGCTTCTACAACAAAACTCCAAGTGAGTTGCAAAAAATATCAATAAATAAATTCAAACAAATTGTTAAAACCTTGCTGTGCAAAAAGGCTTACTATAAAATATCAGATTATCTAGCTAGAGGATAAAAAAGCTTGGAACGGGTTTTGCTCCCACTCGAAAAATAACAAATAACAGGCTAACGGTTTCTTCGTCGCTTCTTTACTTTAGTCTACATATCGAAGCGACGGAAATCAAAAATATCACTTTATTTCCGTGTCAGTGTTTACTTTTATATTTTGACCTTTTCTAAGTGTACATTTATTGTATTTATGGAAATAAAGAGTTTTTGATATTGATTTTTGACCTAGTTATGAAACAGTGAAGGAAATCGCCTTTTTCGTAGCTAGTTATGAAAACAGTTATTAAAAGCGAACAATGGGTCCATTATAATAACTAGTTATGAAACAGTGAAGGACATTGCCTTTTTTGTAGCTAGTTATGAAAAACAGTTATGAAAATGGACCAAACTGTTCCTAGCTACCATTTTAGTTTGTTAGTGCCATAAGTATTTAGTTAATAACAATGCAGTATTGTTGTTAATTTTCATATTCAATTTATCGACAAAAATTGTTTGAATTCAAAAATAATATAGCTATAATTGACGTCGTGAACGTAGTGAATGAAAGTCTTCGTTTCAGGTATGGCCAAAATAGCGTTTTTGTCAGTATGTCCGTACTCCTCTACAGGTCGTATTTTACAACCGATCGGTACGAAACTTTGTGTACAGATTCTATGATTTTATAGAATTTTATTGTCGTCGGGATTTTTTGATTTAAGGCGTACTTCTTCCACAATAAGGCAAAAAGGCGGATTTGGAATATCTCTGCTTTAAGAGATCTGATTTTGATGATTGTATTTTTAATTGAAAGGTAATAAAACTGTTCTTATAAAAAATTGGTAAAGATCGGATGAGGATTTTCGGCATGACGAGCAGAATAGCTCCGCAAAATGCAGTAATATGCAAGAGAGCATTTACAGTACAGCGCCACCTATTAGAACATCTTTGTAACACTTCGAGAGTTATATGAAATAGCGCGGCCGCATACACCGTCGTCGTCGGTTAAATAATAACAACAACTTTGTGCTGATCGATCAACGCCATCTATTGATACCTAGGTACAGAATTTCGAGGTTTGCTGAGGAACGTAACTTAGGTACTTTGTATGGACAATTGGTATAATGGTTGATGTGTTTGTGCAACATTTCGTTCAAAAATCAATGCACACCACACTAGCGTAAACCAATATTTAGGTACCTACCTACTTATAAGGGTTTATAACCTATATATTTTTATAACCTACCTACCAAAATATTCCGTTTTAAATTACTTTAGTGCATTAATAAATAAATTAATTGTTGTGTAAAAAGTTAGTGTTCGCGACGTCTACTGTTCGTAGAACTACTAGTTATATACCTAACCAATTATTTCTCATTCACACGACGATAGTTGAACGTGACAACGTCTTAAGAAAATGCTGATGGAATGGTAGCATTTGATACTCGATCAAAACATGTAAATGTACTATAGTATAGCAGCTGTACACGCAGACGCATCGCTCACTCAAGTAGGAGAGAACGCCTCAGAGCGAGGTAACGCCGCATGACGTCATGTTTTTTCGTGCGTGCAGCCGGCTCTATCGAATTATAAGACGTTGTCACGTCAAAAATATCTGTCCTGTGCTAGTCGTATCTAGGTGCTTACTTTCTAATTTTATAATGATAGTGAGCAAGTATGGGTTCAATTTAAAGAATCACCGAAAGGTAAATGGCACTTGCACACAATACATATACAAACCTGAAAAAATATGAAAAGTATCAGATTTTCATTTATATAACTTAGTCGGTAGGCTTACATTTTAAATCCTACTAATATTATAAAGCCGAAAGTTAGTGAAATCTGAATTCTACCTAGGATCACCAAAACTACTGAACAGATCAAGATAAATTGGCGTACGCTTAGAGCAAAGCCTAACTTAGATAATAGGCTACTTGTTGTACCGAAAATACGCGTGCGAAGCCGCGAGCAGAAGCTATACGCGTGCGAAGCCGCGAGCAGAAGCTAGTTAAAAATAAATTACTTAATAATGTAAGCAAATATCAACCTCTACTTTATTTTTCTTTCACTTGTTCCTCATCCTAAAATGAGAGTCCAACATAATAATGATTAATTAAAGCAAATCTCAACCTCCACTTTATTTTTCTTTCACTTGTTCCTCATCCAAAAATGAGAGTCCAAAATAATAATGATTAATTAATGGTAAGAGTTAGATAAACAAGTTTGTAACTAGGTACCTCAATTACAAAGAATCTACATAGAATCTGCTTTGAAACCATCATGTCCTCTTACTAGCTCTTTGGCAAAACACTACCATAATAAACCTCCAGCCAACCCAAGTGTTTGGTATAAATAGGCCATCAACTTCATAAAGCGATAATTGCAAACTGCTTATAGACGTTGCTGCTATCGGCCAGCTTACGGGTGCTTCCGTCGCCGCCCAAGGACCGTTTCCGGCGGATGCCGGACGCTGGGCGGGCGGGACTAAGCGGATTGCAAACAGATCGTGCTACTACGTATATTATAACGATGATTATGTTTAATAATTTACGCGCATAACTAATGAGTCTTGCGTATTGTGTATACAATTTTATTGTCTGTGTTGTCCTGAATTTTTTATATGAAAGGTCACGTCCAATAATAGACAATGAACGTGATGATCATGACAGAAATTCTTAAAAATAGTTACAGTATGCAATTACATCCACAAAACATGTATCTATTTGTGGTTTTTAATATTATTGGCACACAAATATGATAGGTTTAAATGGATGGATGGATAGATGGATGTTTGTTTCTTCTTCACGCCAAAAGTACTGAACTGATCGGACAGAATTTTTGTTTAGACGTAGGTAAGCCTGAAATGAAACATTGGCTGCTTTTTTATCCAATAAATCAGTTCCTATGGGATCGAAATAATCTTTGAACGTTCCATAGAAACATTATGTGCAAAGCCGCGGGCAGAAACTAGAAATTAGATAAGATAAAGTCGTGCACATTTTGGCAATGATATCATCGAAAAGCCATGGATTTACGAGTATCTAAATTTTCAAAACTTTGCTCTATCAAGCTTTGCGAAGTCTACAAGTACTTGATCTATGACGACGTTATAATTAAGAGACATGCCTTTATTCTCAGAGAAAATTACACTACTATTTACAATTGAAACAACTGAGCTAACTGCAGACTGTTGCAAACATTCTATTTATTTTTGAATAAGTAATAATATGTGACAGAAGTTTTATATTCGGAACTCATATAAAATTTTACAATCAATTTAAAAAAAAAAAACACACATAATACGATACTAACTAGGAGCAAGTACGAAACGTAGGCTACCTAGAACCTTTGGATTGTCAAGACAACTGACACAAATTGATTAACAAAACAATAACGTAATGTTCCAGCAAAACATAGAATTGCAACATGTAATTGGAAATTTTCAACTGATATCACTTCATTTTTATCAGTTAGGTAATTGATAATTATTTATTATGTCCTAACCTAGCTTCTACTCGGAAACATGAATTAATTTTGTTTAAAATGATTAGGTTTTTGGTATTCTATGTCTGATTAGGGACTGATCAATAAGATTGATAAAAATATGCGATATGACTAATTAATTAATTTTATAACAGACTGTAAAGTATTTACACGCAAGCCTCGGTAGATCAGCTATCGTATGCTCTCTCCACAATAAATGAAGACCTGGACCGTATCCTTGACTGGAGCAAAAGCTTCAGTCTCAAAGTCAATCCTGCAAAAACGCAGGTAATCACAGTAGGAAGCTCGCGAATGATAGCTCGGGTATCCTGGGGTACTCTTCCCTCCGTGGTCTTTAATGGGACTCCATTGGGGCAAAGTACAACAGTGAAAAATTTAGATGTCCTCATTGACAGGAATTTGTCGTGGGGACCTCAGCTCTCTAAAATTAGCCTTAGGCTGTTTGCTTCAGCTGGTTCCCTTCGAAGACTACGGAACTTCCTACCTATAATTACCACTAAAATTTCTCTTGCTCAATCTCTTCTCCCTCCAGTTCTTGATTATGCTGATTCTTCCTTTCTTGATCTAAATAAGCAACAACTTGATAAACTTGAGTGCCTGCAGAATGTCGGGATTAGGTTTATATTTGACCTCCGCAAATATGATCACGTCTCGGAATTTCGCAGGAAGCTCAAGTGGTTACCCATACGACTTCGCCGTAATAGTCACATCCTTTCTCTTCTCTATAATATCTTATTTCTCTCTTCCGCACCCCCTTATCTCAAGGAACGTTTCACTCTTCTTCATCATTCTCACGCTCTTTCTCTGCGCTCTTCTGAAACTCTTATGCTTCAAGTCCCTGTCCACTCTACTTCCTTCTATGACAACTCATTTACTGCCCGCGCTCTACAGTTTTGGAACACCGTGCCAGTCTCAGTAAGGCGTGCAAAGTCACTACCAATATTCAAGAGTATGGTAAAGGTACACTATTTGTCCTGCTGTCACTGACCACACCCTTGTTTCCCTTTATAAAATATAGATATGTATGTATATATTTACTTGTAAGTATGTATGTATATTTGTAATTTCGGTCGGTATTTGTATGTAAGATTTGTATTAGCTACATAACAAAGCATACAGATCCCCATCTTCAATGAGGTATCGTGTATAGTGAGGTTCATCTTCATCGACAATGAGGTAGAATTTTTTTAACTTTTTCAGGTGGTTGGAGGAGGTGCAATCGTTTCCACAAAGATGTACCTGTCGCAATAAAGTTGACTTCTTAGGCAACATATCAACTCCACATGAATGTACAAATTTTAAAAAACTTAAATAGTACGTGTTATGGTATAATGAATCGAAATAAAGTTAGTTTCTTTTTTCTTTCTTTCTTCATAATTGGTTAAATAAATCATCTTTTACTGTATTCACTATGTACCTAAGTTACTGGTATGAACACAAACAATTTTTTTAATTAATTATTCTTATTGCACAACAGAGTTGAATAAGTGTGCAGAATAACAAACGTAAACATAATAAATTATTATGTTTATACTATAACTTTTTTGATAAATAAAACTCACGATAAAATATGATGCAAAGTTTCTTACTTTAAAATAGGTAATTTAAACTTTCTACATAAGACTTATTTGCTGAAATTCTTCTGGAGCAGTGCAATCAGACGATGTTCGATCTCGAACTTTCCCGATCCAACTTGTGACCCGCGAAAATCTTTCTTCATTTCAAAATCGCGATGAAATTCTAAAGTTTCTTGAAGACTTATTTCGAAACTTTTTTGCGACGTCGCTATTTAAGTTCTATTAAAACCTCTTTGAAACTTTATGATCTACCTACAAGCCATTCTCTACTATCATCAACATCTCCAGGCATCTCCTGATACCAAGGTGTCCATACTATATGCATTAGGAATCAGGTTTGGTTAAAAAAAACCCTATCGCTGGACCGCAAAGTGTTGAAATTGAATATTGAGACCTTTAGTTGCCCTGCAGACAAAATGCAATGCATTTTTACCGGATCAAAGGAGCGGATAACAGGCACCTATTATAGGCACTTTAGCCACTTTTCAATGGGTTTTAACGTACCACGTAGAAAAAATGTACAATCAGTTGCACGAGGATAAAGATCCGGAAAGCAGCTTATATTAATAAATAAATAAATTCCATAGAGATAAGAAAACAAGCAGATATAGCTTCGCATTAGGAGGCAGTACTTGTTGTTCAGTTTTTCAATTCCATGTAAAGCTATTCTATAAATTTTAAAATCGCTGCCCAGACAGGAAGTCAGATCGAAATCGTGGCAGGGAGGAGGAAATTGCTCATTCTCACGCGACCGACCGCGGCGCTTCACTCCGGGGAATCCGTTCTAATGGAAAAAGTTTAAAAAAATACACAAAACTTTTTATTACAGTCTCGGGAGACTAAAGCCAGCTATGATAGAATACTTGCAGCTTGAAAATAGAATAATTTAACAGCGTTCGTTTTCTGGTCCTTTATATTATTTGACCGACTTCAAAACATGGAGGTTCTATATTTGGCTGTAGGTATGTATGTTTTATTATAATCTATCTGTTGATTTCTTATCGTCAATTATACGAGTTTTGTATAGAGAATGATCCCGAAATGGTCCCATTAAAATATTCTTGAAGGATTATTAGTAAGCGCAAAACTTAAAAAATAGTGTTTTTTATTTCGATTAAGCATTTTTTGGCGCTCATTAGGGCAGGCCTATGTCCAGCAGTGGACTAATATAGGCTGATGATGATGATGAAGAATTTTTTTATAATTTTTTTAACAATCAAATTATATTTCACGTACTTTATTCAACATCCTTCATATCCTACTTTAATAAGACACTTTATAGCTAGTTAAGTATGAAATTGCACAAACTTTGTATCAAATAATGGGCCAGATCCGGCTGCATATGATTATGAAGATGATAAAGGCAGACCCCAAGTTGATTATAACTAGGGAGTTCTCATTTTCTTGGCCATCGGGTTTGTCCCGAACCTCCGCGCGGGACTTTCTTGAGAAACTCGATGATCAAGAAAATATGAACATTATGCCTACTCGGCATCTTCCTAAGCGAGGTGAATGCAACAGTGAATTATACAATACTACAAAAAAGGAACCATCGGAGTAAGCAACAAAAAACCCGTTGTCCATAATCTCAGCTAGGAACATTCCGCATTCCCTAATGCAATTTCCCTGTTTAAATTAATGACGCTCTTTGAGTCATACCTACGCCATAAACGAAGATGGCCAATGACGAATCTCCCCCCACTGCCCCCTCAAATCCACGAACCTTATCAGGACGGATGTGTTATCTCTGTGTTTTGCTGATAAAGGAAACCTGCCCAACGTGTAGGTAATACGTATCGATCGGAGATAGCAAGGAGTTCGCCTCGAACAAAGAACTTGCAATGTTATTTAGTATATTAGAAGTATCTCAAGCTCACAAACTTTCGCCTTTCTACTTTCTAATATTAGTTTAGCAAATTTCGCCTTTCTAATATTAGTAGGTGGGAACCTACTAATATTATAAAGGCAAAAGTTTGTGAAGATGTTTGGCTGCAGACAACGCCGTATCTACTGAATAGATCGAGCTGAAATTTTACATACAAAGATCTGGACCTGGAATAACATATAGGTTACTTTTCAATCCAAAAAAAGCGAGAAAAACCGCAGGCAGAAGTTGATTTGGTTGAAAGTTATGGCATTCGACTCATTTTCAAACAAATGAACTACATATTACGTACCTAACGTCATGGTTGAACACACAAACAAAACAATTTTGAATTGTATGACCGAACGCATTGATTCATCTCAGTAGAATTTGAGATCTCGCTTTGCTCGTTTAAGTACTAAAGATAATAAGTGATAAAATTGTGTTTTATATTGTTAGAGCCACGCCGATACTTCAGTTGCGAACTAGTTTCAGACAAATCAGCTTGTTTACGTTTGGTCTAATTAGATTATCTTCTTCAATATGTGGTAAGCAAATCGATATTTAAACTAATTAGAGAGAATGCGTGAAACCATTGGTAACCTTACGTTTCAATAATATTTGTTTGTTTGTAATTCTTAAACCTCCGAAATATTTTCTTTTTGCCTCAGCGTATTAAATTATAATCAACAATATTTCTTATTTACAAGGATGTGTGCAATAAGTTGTACGTATCTAATCAGTGTTTAACTTAACACGTTCCCTGTCCCAAACAAAAATGCAAAATTGAATGACAAGTCCAACATACTTTTTGCAAAATACTGTTATTATGTTGTCAGAGTAATAAAAAAAACAAAAAATTAACAAATTTTTTTTCTTTACTATATGCACGTCCCAAGCATATTTAATACAGTACCAGCGCGTCCCGTAGAAATAATCGCTATAGAAGTTGTATGTGTCCCCTGACACACATATGGCTCAGGAACGTATTAGTGCTTTCCAAGGGCAAGTTTCCTGAGCCATATGAGGTTCAGCAGACAGGGGTGATTTAGGTAGGACTAAAATATTAGATCTACCCATACATGTTTTATTGGTCATTCAGGAAGTTAAAATTAAAATAAAATTTTGATGTGGTATGCGTATGAACTTATTTTCTCTATTCTAGTCTCGGGTGTGTCTGCGATCTTATGTGCAAACTTATAAGTTTGGCGATCTCTCTAATCTTCATTGTCGCTGTGATATTGCTGATCCTGTGGGCAGCAAACGTTATCTTTGGTAAGTACTTGCTTTTTTAATACTGAAAATTTCCCTCTAAATGAATCACACATTGAATCATACTGATTAGATTAAAAAGCCAAATTATTTAATATTTGCGATATGGTAGATACCATATCAAGTAATAAAATAAGACTTTCATACCTAATGACTTGGTTGGATAATAAAATTAATAGAACAATAACTAATGAATCAATAACATTCAGTCAAAAATAAGAGGTGCAAACAAATTGCTTTTCAAAACGAAATATTAATTTTATTCTATTGTTTTAAATACAGTACCAAAGAACTATGATCAAAAAATAAAATAATTTATAAAAATATTAAAAATTGCATACTAACGTGATTTCATCGGTTCACATTTCTACGACTAGTGGACAAAACATTGGAGTGAAGAGAATAAAATTAACACTTTATGTCTTACTAGCTTCTGCCCGCGGCTTCGCACGCGTATTTTCGGTATATTATGTAGCCTATTATCTAAATTAGGCTTTGCTCTAAACGTACGCCTTAATTCATGTTGATCTGTTCAATAGTTTTGGAGATCCTAGGTAACAAAAATTCAGATTTCACAAACTTTCGTCTATAAACTATTAATAGGATTATTTAAACCTATTTTAAAAAATAAAACAAGTGTGAATATTTTTGTCGATATTTGATCGTTACATTTGAGTTTTATAATTGGTTACATAATAATAAAAAATCATACGACTTATTCAAAGCAAATTGAAATTAAATTCGACAAAACGCAAACAAAACTAGAAAATATAAAACAACAAATACCTACTTGTATAGTGACCGACCGTAGCATTATGCAAGTCTTATCTAAGTTTAGCCGACACTTCTGTTTATCATCCCTTCATGTTGTCATTACTTCACTCATAGAGTTAAGATAGTTACAAGTCCCGTTAAAGTCGTTTTTTTTTGGTAAATTATTTGATTTCTAAGTTAGTACACCTTCACAATACAATAAGTCCGACTACTGGCCAGTATTACGGGGCGTAATGTACCTACCATTTGCAGCGAGCATTATAAATTACGCCGTGTGCTAAATTCTCCGAAGGAAAAGAAGAAGGCGCTAGCAACGAGCCGTCTCGTTGCTCGTTGCTAGCGCCTTCCTTTCCGTACTGACTACACGAACGCTAGCTGTGTGACACGTCACACTATGCCCCGTAACGCCGGTTACTACCCAGCTGCTTTGGGCGTCCAAGACTTAAAGGACGTACAAAGCATAATTCCCTCATATAAGATAAATGTATCTTTTCCTATAATTAATAATCAATAATGTATTGTTTTCCAGTTGGAAGTGATAGCAGCAGCGATGATTCATCAACACGAATGCTGGAGCATGCAAGCCAAAATATTTCGAAACTGATACAACAAGAAATTGGAGCTAAATAAATCATAAATAAGAACCTATAGAATTAAGTACCAAATTATATAGGTGTTTTTGTTTTTAAGAATACGGGTTTGGATAACCATATTACCTATCAAAATGAAAGCCTGCTTTTTATAATTATCTTAATAATTTGCTATAGTGAGTGACTGCACTACTTTCCTATAAATTTTATTACTTTATTTACTTATCTATTTTTTTCATTTCTCACTGTAGGTACTTCTGTTTCTACACTAGCGAGCTTTAAACTGGAATCGCTTCAAGGGTCACTTGAAAGGTAACAAAATTACCTTTCAAATGATATACCACAATCTATAGTTCATTGTACATAAATTGTAAAAAAATTGTTTTGATCAACTCGCGATGAAGCGATTCCATTTTAAAGCTCGCAAGTGTAGATGTGTAGATGTAAAGACTAACTTTAACTCTTTCTTCTCGTGACCTTATATCGTATGAAATTACGTACCAAAAGTGAAACTTTTAGTATTGTAGTTGTGCCTGTATTATTATTTTGCAGTGTCATCTTTTTGTATAATATTACAATTAATGATGGCTAGAACAAAAACTGTTTATTGTGTTGCAAATCACACTAGACTTATCCGCTTTGTGAATATCTTAGCAATATGAATCGGCTATTTATGACAAACTAGCTTCTACCCGCGGCTTCGCACGCGTATTTTCGGTATAATAAGTAACCTATTATCTAAGTTAAGCTGGTATTTACAATTGAAACAACTGATCTAACTGCAGACTGTTGCAAACAATCTACAGGTAGCTCAAATGATCCATATCAATACCAGTTGGAAGCGCCCCCAAGACGCTGGTTGGATTGCCACGCTGTATGTAGATGCACTGTGCCAGATACTCACCAGCTCTCGGGTCACGCGTCGCTTCGACCAGACGCTCAGATAATTTTTTAAAAGCCCGAAGAGCCTCGGTACGTAGACCTGCATATTTGCGCCTCAAGAGGCACAAATATGCAGGTGCGGCGGCAGATTTGGCCGCCCCACTCGCCCGCACGAACGTCCTCGGAAGATGGGAAGGCGCAAGTGTATCGACGCATGTAGCGTCTCACACAATGGGCCTCCCAAACTCCCATGGGACTAGCGTCATACCGTCGGGCCTCATACCATCGTCACGCAACAAACCGTTCGATTCGAGAAAAGCTGGTACGTTAGCAGTGACAAAGGCCCGCTGTATGAAGTCATTAAGGCTGGCGTGGCGAGATATCAGACCGGCAGCTCTAGTACACGATAATCCGTGATGACCAAGCAGCTCGACAGCAGTACTGCACAGGCATTGATGAGGCGCGCAACATCTTGCACCCAACCGAAGACATTTGCGATACGGAAAGTTACGGGATCCAATAAAGTACCAGTGTTATATGAGGGAAATGTTTACAACCAATGTCCAGACTTCCATTTAAAAACAGCCAGGAGGCGGGCACGATCTGCAGAGCTAGAGCACGCTTGTAACAAACAATTCCGTGTCAACTCACACAGAGCCCATTGCCGTTGGGACAAAATTGATTTTGGGGGAGCAGCATCGGGGCAAGCACTATGTTAGTTAAGCTATGTTCTAAATGTTTATGTTATTATAGTGCGTAAGCCCTCGCACTCAGGGTAATTTCTAATTTTCTTATTTTGCGATATTATTTGATTTCTTAGAAATATGTTCTAAATGTTCGCCAAACTTCATCAGTAGATTTAGAGATCTTGGGTACTTACCAAAAATACACATTTCACAAACTTTCGGCTTTATAATATAAATAGGATTCTTAGATTACCTACTTATTTGTCGTTCAGGTTTTTAAGGACGCTGTTCAAAATATTTTCAATACTTCTGGTAAAAGCAAAAAACTTTTAGGTAGGTACAGCCTACGTATTTACAACGTAGTACTTGCCATGTCCCTGGGTACTTGTGGCTAAGGCGATCAACACACTGCCACGCACCACGCTGCATGTTGCATGTTCTAACGTTGCTTGTAAGTATCTCCATTTGTATATAAAACACGCACAGTTCAATACACAGGAAATGGAAGTATAGAACGTGGGCTGCTTGATCTTAGAAATGTAGTTTCGAAAGTTCTTCTTCAGTTTGAACTTCATTTCGATGCACGTTTTTCTTCTCATGAATGTTAATGTCTTATAACTAACAATAATAAACTACATGGCAAAGTCGTAGCAAAAAGCAAGCGGCGCCATTATGAACTGGCAGAGTCGTAGCGAAAAGCAAGCGGTGCCATCATATAAGAAGTTGAAGTTCAAGAAGTTGAAGTTGAAGAAGTTATAGTATATTCTTTGGTCAAAACCCTACATAAAACCATTTCAATTTTATGTAGTTCTCCCAAAGATCAAAACATTATAATAAAGGAATACATGGAGTATTATTATTCGAATCATTCTAAGCAAAGGTGTAAAAGCAAAATATTACGCTCATAACTGAATTACCCATTCGTTTTATTCAGGCTGTCTGAAAAAAATACAAAAATGTGGTAAGCAAATGTACTTTATATCAACTTTTACAGAAAGCTTCAGTTTACCAAAGGACTTAGTCCCATATTAAGAAACCAAGCTTAGTCATAAATCTTTTCTTGAGTAAGGATTTTGCAATAGAAAATCGTTACTCGAGCAAAGATCGATGACTGAGCAAGCTTTCTTTATTAAGCTTTTATGTCAGGATTTGATTTCGTTACTCTTGATCTGAATCAAAAATGACTTGATAAAATCTCTTAAATTAGCCTGATCATAATCATGCAATACATGGTAAACAAACGATACTGAAGCCGTGTCGATCGCGACATACTAATCGACATCGCCAAGTCAGCCCGTGGCGCGTGGATATTGTAAGAGCCGACTAGGTTAGGCACAAATAGATCACGGGCCTCAGCCACCAGCATTTGCAGCAGTCGTGGAAGCGCGCGACAGCCACCGGTGTTCAGAGGCGACCACATTCCATTGATACTTGCGATGCGCAGGATGCCTAGCAGTTAACCGAGTGAGGATGAACGGGGGCGGCGGGCACTCGCGACAGTGGCGAGAGTCGGCGTCTTGGGTGACGCGGCGCAGCGTCAAGTGGCGAGTCGTGGACACCGCTGTAGCGAGTGGCCGCTGCCAGCGACGCGTGTGCGGCGAACTCGTACAAAATGTATGAAGAAGCGTGTTTAAACAGCTTGTCGCTCACCACCAGTGGCTGTGGCCGGTGGTCCGTTTGCGCCAGGGCTAAGAGAACCTACTAGAGGAACGGCAGCAGCTTTCTTCTGTGTATTGTAACACCTCCACTGCGATGACCAATCTGTCTGCCAAGCGTGGCAATTAGATATGACGAAACCCTCGTGCTTGGGAAGGCATCTTCAGCAGTGGAAATATAATTTCGGGTGAGGTAAATAATACCGAACACATTCACACAGCGTCATCTATTCCCACAGTAAGCAATGCTTGTGTAATAGATTCTACACATTAAAGTCGGCGACGCAGCTGGTCGACTTGGTGAGACATTCTAGTGTGTTCTGGACAACCAACAGGCAACAGTGCTTTGTCGACTATGATGTGTAGACTTCTAATGACTGTACCGTAGGTAGGACTTACCTGTCAACAAATACCTGCAGATCATTCAAACACATGATATTCTTGCAAAGAAGATAGGTACCTATCGTACCTACCGTAGGTACCTAAGTACTCTTCTTTTCCTTTCCCGAAGCCGACAAAACATCAGCTATTTTGTGGGATTCAATTCAACAGCTGTAAAATTATTCTTTCTGCAGTTTCGACCGATGCCAATATGCGGGCAGCCTGCATATTGTGGATGAGTGTTGAAAACCGGGTTCAGTGGAGGTTACTAGGTACTATTATTAAGGGATGCTTATGTCTAGCTGTGGTCCACAGCCGCCGGTGGACTCGCCCGCAGTGGACTGCCCAGGCGGCGCAGTGGACTGCCCAGCCCACTGCGCCGCCTAGTGAATGTGGGCCCCGCTACACGGGGCTGGGAGTGATCATCTGCGTCTTGAGCCTTGAAAGTGTTAAAATATACTATAATACACAATGAAAACAAAAACCCTAGTTAATACGCTTTTTCTTACTATAGTGCGTAAACCCTCACACTCAGGGTAATTTTTTTAGAAATCATTTAATATCCTAAAAAAAATTCGACTTCGACGGGACTTGAACGTGCATCCTTCCCTCGTGGTGTAGTTGGTTAGCACATTCCCGTACCTACTGAATAAC
The DNA here is from genome assembly GCA_963564075.1 of Eupithecia subfuscata. Taxonomy (NCBI): domain Eukaryota; kingdom Metazoa; phylum Arthropoda; class Insecta; order Lepidoptera; family Geometridae; genus Eupithecia; species Eupithecia subfuscata. Next base: position 6,646,546 of record OY751105.1, read on the forward strand.
GCGGGTTCAAATCCCATCAAAAACTATACATTTTTAAGATATTATTTGATAGTAACGTTACTTACCATAATCTATGTTATTTTTGTTGTAGCTGTTTAATGAACTCCTTAGTAGTTTTGGCCTTTGGAGCTGCTGTTTGTACAATCATGATACTCATTGTATTGTGGGGGTGGGATGTCATTACTAAATATTGAAGTGAGTACATAATATTACATTATATTACCTATTTTATTCGACTCTATATATAAGAGAAGCTAGAATAGACTAGCTTAAAAGAGAAGTTAAAATAGTCTATTTTAGCTTCTCTTTTAAGCTAGTCTATTCTAGCTTCTCTTTGAAGCTTTGCATCCAGCTACCAATCATCCTGTATTTTGCAGTACCTATAAACCATTAAAACCATTTGAGCGATGGTTGTAAAAGAGTAAGTCTCACTAACGACGACTACACTACACTACGAATTATTTTGGTTTTTGGGGAGAAAACCCAAAATCTACTAATCGCTAATTATTTCCAGTTGAAACAATAATTGAACTCTATTTTTTATCCTATAAATTTAATGTGTAAGCCTGTTTACGTCAGCAATCTTACGATCTCAAACACACGGAGAACAAAGACGAAAAAATACTTATAAGAGTGAATTAATTCAGAAACCATGACACTCGGAGGAGGCTGAAGAAGACGTTCACGTGCTGGATAGGAATCACGGCGTTTTGAAAAGAAAAAATAAATGAATTCAAATGAAAATGTAGCACAATTCGTCAGCTTACAAGTTGAAATTTTCGTCCTCATTTTGGTTTGTCGGCCCTAATTTCGATGAATTACAGGCTATCTTCGTATATTATACTTCAAAAGAACAATAAGTACCTAACTAGACATCTTTTCAATAAGGCGTTACAAAAAAGATCTTTCAATAATTTAAAATGACGTCAGAAAATGGTTTCATAAATCTAGATTTCGTGAACTTTAAATGACTGTAAAAAATATGTCTGTCGTCTCGGTTAGCCATGTTTTGTTAAATTGCTTACACATTACCATAATAAGATAAAACAAAACAAAGTTCAATTATTGCTTGCATTTTTTTCGTGTGCTAGGCCATAAATAGGCAACACTTAGTTTTCTCCAATTACAAATTGTCCGCTTTTTCACCGATGTAAAGGATTTGAGATTTAAAAAAAAAACTTAAATAATCATATCTCAGGAACTTTGGACATTGAGTCCATTGGGGAAATGTAGCTCATCAGACCCCCAAACCCCCATAAAATGATGTCGGTCCCAATACCAAACACCCTGTTTATGTATAGGCCCTGTATAACACCCCACTTTAGGCATCAATCCCATAGAGTCAAAATTTAAGTAAATCAAACCTTTTCAAAGACACCTTTCAAATTCTAGAGGATGCATTGATTGTGTCAAAACAGGCTTATTGTATTCTCTGACCTGTATTATTTGTTTTTATCTAAATTATGCATTGTATTACAAAATAATTAAGCAAACTGTACCCATACCGACTTACTTTTGGTTTTTCCGTGAATAAAATACATTACTATACCGGATATGTCACACCGAATCATTTATGTAGTTCTAAAGTAAACAGATATTTTGACATGCGTGGAAAAGAAAGATTTTATTTACTCAGGTACCTATTTACGTGTAGAGGCCAATGATTGCGAGAGGCCACCAGGATCCCCCAGCTGTATCCCCTGGGGAATCCTGGTGAACTCGCTCAGTGATAGGAATAAGGGTTCGAGTGCCCGCTGTAGTATAATACTTCTTCTTCCTTTCTTCTTTGACCACGGAGTGAAGTTTGTCTAGATGCACGATTGATTGACGACTTGTTAAAAGTCCCAGGAAATGGCTGGACTGAGATAGTTCACGTTAGCAAAGGGAGGCCTACTCCCATCTGAACGATACCATGAGATGTGGCTGGTGATGATAAGATACAAATGCTTATATGTATATGTATGAAATTTTCTTGTAGGTGACAATGCTGTGCAGGTAACCTAATCCAATTCAATGTAAGCGAAGGTGATTGATCATTGATCGATAATAAAGGAATCTTCATGAAAGCACCTGCTAAATAATATTTGATTAACATCTTATCAAAAGTGAAATAACAGCGAAGTAATGTGGTAAGTTTCGTAATCCCAACTAATGCAAAGTACAACATAAAAAGGGATATCTGCTGAAATCAAGGACAACTCGAAAGATCCAAATAGAAATAAATCAGCATCATCATTGACCTGACTACATGTACGAAAGGTGATGTAGGTGGCATCAGTTTAATTGAGAATTAGTCTCACGCTTTCGTGTTTGCGGCATTAGAAACTAACCTAAAAATGAATAAATATAATTGATTAAGATTTAAATTTGTCTATGCTATGCTAGAGTTAAGTCGACAGACCGCTTAAGGAACAGCTTTGAACAGCTACGCTACGCTCTAAAACACGCATTGTAGACGTTGGTCAAACTGAAGTAGAACTAGGCCGGACGTATCCAGTGACTCGTGAGCAAAGACCACCTCAGAGTGGAGCCAGCCCAATGCTAAGAGGCGAAGTGGAAGAGATGGCGTGACGAGCTCGACGCACATATACCGTCGTGGCCAGTTGCAGCGTTAGATAGCGAGGATTAGAAAAAGAAACGGGAGACTTTGGCCCAGCAGAGTGGAACTGTAATGACTAGAAATAATTAAATAATAAAAGGCCATTAAGTGGCGCCAAAATGGCGAAAAAAATCTTGAATAAGTAGGGAATAATTTGTGTACTATGTCTAAAAGTATACTCTTGTTTCAGTGGTTTATTATATTCAATATTTGGAGTATTCATGGCAACATTTACACTTGTATTTATTGTTATCTGTGCTAAATATGCATTAGATTTTGAATGTGAGTATAACAATATTTTTATTCGGTTTATGTAGTTACCTAAACTTACTTAGCAAATACGGATCTCCGATGATCAAAATACTTTGAATGGTTGATATGTGGTGACAGCTTTGAAGCAAACCACCCTGATGCAACGACGATGGTCTGACATTGAATGAATGAATAATACTGGACAATACACAGCATCAAGTTAAGCACAGTTTGTGTTATGGGCACGTTATGGGTACTACTTAACTGATACCTACTACAAGATCTCGGGTCACGCACGCGTCGCAACGACTAGAAACTTTGATGAATTTTTGAGCCTCGCGCGCCTTTTTCCCCACGATCAACCTAGGTCAGTTTTTTGTAAGTTTTTTTAAGATAATATTTTTTTTTTCAGAATTGTACAAGAGGTACTTTCAATCAAACAACTTAGTAGGTACCCTACCTACATTTTCATAGTAATTTATATAAATCGCAATATGGATCAAAAAGCACACTAACATGTTCTTAGTCGGTTAACGTAAATGGTGTTCCAGTCGCTGTGTTTTATTTGTTGTTTTATATTTTCTAGTTTTGTTTGCGTTGTTTTGTAGAATTGAATTTGAATTTGCTTTGAATAAGTTGTATGCTTTTTTATCATTATGTAACCAATTATAAAACTCAAATGTAACGATCAAATTTCGACAAAAATATTCACATTTGTTTTATTTTTAAATAGGTTTAAATAATCCTAAACATACGATAACAACCAAACTAACATAGCGGAGGAAAAAAACATATCGAACAAGAAATGCAGGCTTTTCTCAAAAAAATTTTTGCACAAAATTACATAATATCTCGAAAAGTTTCGTTAGTGTGTACGCCGCAATGGAAAACATTTAGACGGAATAACTTTTAAAAAACAAAATCCGCATGTTTTATCTTTTATTTGGTATATATTACTTACTGGTTTTCTCAATGTAATATTTTTTTTTATATACAAATCCGAATTTTGCCATGGGACACCCGTTACTAATATTATAAAGCCGAAAGTTTGTTAAATGGGAAATTTTTGCTATCTCCAAAACTACGGAACAGATTAATATGAAATTTGGCGAACATTTAGAACAAAACCTAACTTAGATAATAGGCTACTTATTATCCCGAAAATGCGGGTGCGAAGCCACGGGCAGAAGCTATTAATCTATAAAACTGCCATCTATGAAACGCCTGCCGTACTAGAATATAAGGCAAGGTGAACACTTCTCCTAAGGTTGAGTAGTTCAATGTGTTACCGCTAGATGTAAGGAACATTAATTTTTCTCTAGAAAAGACTATACCATATTATAAGTTTATTTATTTATTTCCTCTTCACAAAAGGTTTCAGCTTTACCTAAACAATTTTTAGAACAAGAAGTCTTTTTGAAACCTGTATTGTGTGCGAGAGGCTGGAGCCAGCTTTAGAAAACCTGTAACTGCAAACCTGCCTGCAACCATAGCAAATGCGAATGCTGGTAATTATCTCTTTATATGTACCTAGGAGTATAGTATTATAATATCTGTGACCTAGGTAAGTATCTATAAATTTTAGCTAAATTACCTATTATGTTTTGGATAGCTACCTACCTATTAGTAGTCGGTTTCAAACGCAGAACGAAAAACAACCAAACGTTCAAAATGTTCTTAGATTATTATCTTTAATCTATCTATAGGTTTCTTTAATTAAGTAGTACCTACATATGTTATAGCCATGGACCTATTTAATATACTTCGTCAACTATAACAATATGTTCATGGTTATAGCAGCGAATAATTTCTCTGTGACTTAGGTACGTAGCTTAGAAGCTAGGTTAGTTATTTTTGTGCTAGGCTAAGGCCAGGAAAATCAATCCAGTTCATAACGGGCGGCATAATACTAAGGATCACGTTTGGAACTAATAAAAAGAATCCAAGGGAAGGGTACAAGTAATAGACTGCTGGCTAGTTAAATAGTTAAGTTAAGTTCAAGTTAACTGGTTTTGTTGTCAAGCCTAGATCTCAGCAAGTACATACTTACGGGATCTCCGTGATAAAAAAAACCGAATTAAATGAAATTCAACATTATTTCTTTGGTTCCTCTAACGTGTAATTGAGAAAAAAAATTAAGTTAAAAAAAGTCACTCATAATTTGGTTGTTATCTCAGAAAGCCTGCGGTCTATTTAAATAACTAATGTTTTTATGTTATTAAAGTAGGTTTTTACTAATTATTTGGTTCCTCTATGCCAGTTTCATAATTAGTTGAGTAGTTTTCTTGTAAATAAAGAATAACTTGATTTTAGCGCTTACGCCTTTCCAAAAACATATGCTCTGTCCCGCTTCTATGAACGCGAAATCCTATGCCTATCCTTTTCACAAAATGGCACGTAGGGTGCCCTCTTAAGGATTAAGTGCATGATTGGTTGACCTCGATATTTAATAGCCAGACGTTAGTTTTACATGATGTGTCTATTTAACACGTGGACTAGTGATAAATAGACACATAATGTATGACGTGTATTATTAAATCACATCAAGCGTCCCTCCCCGCATTGACGATGTCATCACTATGACGACTAATCATGTTGCAGTAAATGTCAGAAAATAGCAAGAATTTAACTTCTAGCCCAGGGAACGAAATCAACAGAACCTCCAGATTTCCGCGCAGATAGGACCTTCGCGGAAATCTGGGGGTTCTGTTGACGGATGGCAAAAATAGATAATGAATTTTCGCCAATTGTAGCATTGCAAGAAAACTATTGCATCTATCAAGATTTGCAGAATTGGAATGGATTCCTCATTAGGAGGCGAACTTTACAGGTTTGTTTGTCAAACTAGATATCAGTAATCAAATCTCGTGGTAAAAAAAACTCAAAATTACAAAAAATTTAACACTATTTCTTTGGTTCCTCTGATCTGAAAACACGTTGGAGAAAAAGATGCTGAGGTCTAATGAAATGACTTAGGAATGTTTTGATTCTTAGATATAACTAATTATTTGGTTGTTCTTGGCCAGTTTCATAATTAGTTGTAAAATTTTCCAACGTAAGAAAACTACAAAGATGAATAAATATTCATCTTTGTAGTTTTCTTATATTAGGCAAAAGCGAAAGGAGACCTTGCAGTGGGTATATATAGCTCTAATACCAGGCTAGATACCAGGATACCAGGCTAAAATGATGATGATGATACTGTCAGGAGATACGGAGTCTTAGAATATAGTTTTGTTGTCTATGGAGCAGGCAATTGACGTGGGCTCATGACTTTTCGAAAAATGGGGTGTGCGGACGTTTTTTCTTGTGTTGCGAAAATCTAATTTATGTTCTAAAGAATAATTTGTTTGCTGTAGTTTTGATAATAAATCGTTTAGGTTATTTTTGTACTTCTTCAAATATTGGTTTCACTTCTGGTTCCTAAAATCAGAAGTGGGATCTGTAAATCTCATTCCCACTGTTGTATTCGTTGTGTTTAATTATTCTTCGCCAAGAAAAATAAATAAATAAAAGAAACGTCCGCATACCACGGCTTGTGATAACCTCACCTTTTATGTTTCGTGCTTTGTATTTGGTGTGGATTTATTTCAGCTGGCGAAATGGATGGATCGTCTCCATCTCCCTCTCGTTCGCGAAACCCTCGGAGACGGCGGCGACGGCGTTCCAGCGACAGGTATTCGCGTGACCGGCTTTCGCGAAGTCAGTCACGAGGGTATACCCCTCCATACCCTTCTGAACATAGTCGTGCTGGTAGTCACTCCGTTCATCGTGACCGCAGTTCGCCACACAGGTACACTTCGCGACAAAAATCGAGCTATCGTGGTCGTAGCCCTTATTATCGTGATGTCGGAAATCGGAGTTCAAGCCATGACCGCCGCGGCCACCACAGTTGTGACCAGCATCGTAGCACAGAATCATGGCGTCTCATTGAGAATCGATTACATGCCTTGGAATCTCGCTCCCAGCCGACCTCAGCCGCTCAAGCTTCTGCGAACGGCACGGAACAGATCGTAGAAGCAATTCAGTCTTTGAAAACAGTAAGTACCAGGAGCTATTATGTTTCAAATTTTGACCCTAACATTCACGATGCTGACACATGGTTTGCTGAAGTGGATAGAGCTCGACTCGTAAATCGTTGGGATGATCATGAATGCTTGTCCCGAATTGGAGGCTGTCTAAAAGGTGATGTTAAAACTTGGTTGGACGAGTGGGTCAGCAGCGACCGTACATGGAGCAAATTTAAGGAAGATTTTAAGTCTCTCTGCACTAAAAAGGTAGACATTGCGAATATTTTATACGACGTGATGTCTACAGACTCAAGTAGGTACGCAACGTATGCAGATTATGCCCGCAAATCTTTACTTCGCCTACGTATTGTTAAAGGCCTCAGTGACGAGCTTGTTACAGCCATTGTCTTGCGCGGTATAAAAGACCCACATGTTAAGGCCGCTGCGACAAACGCTAACCTTAGCCCAAAGGATTTGGTTAACTATCTATCTACGTTTGTTAACCCAAAGATTACAGATGCAGAAACCCGCAAGGAGTTCAGTGTGGCCCATCGTTATCAAGGCGGTAAGACGCATGGTAAGCGTCCTTTTCATCCTCCTAGCTCGCATGGTAAGTGCTTTACATGCGGTGAGACTGGGCATCGGGCGTCTCGCTGCCTTAAGAAGCCTAAGTCCAGTTATACAAACGAGCCGAAAAAGGTACAAACTGATGATTCAAATACATGTACTTTTTGTAAGAAAGTAGGACACCATGTTAGCAGATGTTTTGCCAAACAACGCGCCGAAAGTCGTAGCAAGGGTAATGTGAACTTCTGTTCCACCCCCGTCTCAAAACGTGATGACATTGTGGTAGGTATTATTCAGGGGGTTCCTGTAGACATATTGATCGATAGTGGTGCCATAGGAGTCTCGTTGATTTCGTCATTTGTAGTCAAACATTTCTCGTGCCAGCACAAGCCTACGAAACAAACCATAAAAGGAGTAGGCCAAACAGTCACGCCTGTCAACTCTTATGTTACCCTAGTGGTGGAACTTGAGGGTATATCGCTTGAAATCGATTTATTGGTGGTACCTAGTGAATGCATGAATGCCCCCATAGTTATAGGTACGGATGTGTTGAACCGCGACGGAGTTATGTACGTCAGAACTAAAGACTCGCAACGCATTTACCGCGACTCTGAGGTGAGGCCGCCGGTATCATCGATAATTTCAAATGAAATTGATAATTTCAAGACATCTGTGGCCGGAGAACATTTGGCAAAGCTGACGGCCATCCTAGAAGAGTATTCTGGTTTTCTGATATCGGGTACTGCTACTACGACAGTCACCACCGGTGAGATGCACATCAAACTAAGTAACGAGAACCCTATTTACTAGTTGTGGGTCGTTGACTGTTTTTGCGTTAACGAAACGAAACCGTTTTCTATAAACGGTCAACCGGTTAAAAAACCGGTTGACGTTTTTAACAGGTTTGTTGAAACGTTAACTGTATTGCACAAGTAGTGTTGACGCGTTAACGTCTGAAACGGTCAACTTGTGGCAAAACCTGTTGACGTTTTAACTGGGTTGTCGAAACGTAAACTGTAGTGCCTTGTCATTCCGGCATTTTGCAAATTGTTTTTTACTTTATTTACATTTGAACTACTTAGTATTATTTATTTACAATAAAACACTGTCCTTATTTGCCATAAATATCCTAAATTATCACTAACTTTCACTACCTATACACAATAAAATAATTATTAAACTTGCGCGCAAAAAAAGCGATGACCTCAACGTGTCACATAATTAAACTAATTAAACGAATGAAAACAATTTCCCTGTTTTTCTTGGTCAGTCAGAAGGCCGGCGCGCGGCGCACGGAGCGCTTAGCCCCCGGAATGAACAAACATACATTCATCTCTTTCACTCTCCAACAATCTTAAGCGGTCGACTATTGCGGCGTCTCGCTCGCTCGTGTACAACGTGTTTTACTTTTACCTAGCGGTTCGAAGCTCGTTCGTTCATTTTCGGATGGTGTTCGTTCGTAAGGTGTTTTTAAAGTTCAATCTTCCATGTAACTTGTCCGTCAACGAACGAGATAGTATGTCAACGTCATAGTATGTCGTTGAATGAAATAATAAGTTGATTGAATCAACTTGTTTCGCGGAAAAGAGAAGACGGTTGATTAGTTTTGTCCGTCAACGAACGAGAATGTGTCAACGTCATAGTATGTCGTTCGTTGAATGAAATAATAAGTTGATTGAATCAACCTGGTTCGCGGAAAAGAGAAAACGGTTGATTCGTTAAATGTAGAAAAGCTGTTTTTTACAACAGTTCGTTGATTCAACGCTCACTACTACTATTTACTACCGACCATACAGGATGTCGCATGACGAAAAGGTAAAGGTCCGCGGTATCGTTGAAGATCTCGTTTCTAAGGGCATAATACGCGAGTCGGAGTCACCTTACTCCAGCCCTGTTCTGCTTGTTAAGAATAAAGATGGCTCCGACCGCATGTGCGTTGATTTTCGCGCCCTAAATAGAGTTACGGTGAAAGATCGATACCCATTGCCTCTGATTGACGACTATATTGACCGACTAGGTAAGAGCAGGTATTTTTCAGCCCTAGACATGGCAACAGGTTTTCACCAGATCCGATTGGATGAAGCGTCTATTCCACTCACAGGTTTCGTTACTCCAGAGTCGCACCTAGAGTATGTCAGAGATGTCGCTATGAACCAACCAACGGCTAATCGTGAATCTCGTCGAGAAATATTGAGACAAAGGACGGCCGAACGGCTGTCAAGGAATCAAGCACAACAAGATTCCTCGGTCAATGAAAATAGGCGTCCACCTCGTGTTTTTCAACGGAACGATTCGGTATTTGTTATCAAATACTCCCAGTCGCAGGGAAAACTGGATCCCGGCATGAGAGGCCCATATCGAGTAGTCAATGTTCTTGATAATGGACGATATGAGCTGAAGCGACTAACAGGATCTTATGGAAAGACTACTTATGCCGCTGCTCAATTTATGATTCCCTGGAAGGGTGAGTGGACACCTGAAACATGTGCGGCTTTCTTTGAAGGTAAACACCACGTACTGCCATGTGATTTGTCGGTACGCTACCTATATTGCTTTTATGCAAGTGCCTCTACCATGTGATTTGTCGGTACGCTACCTATATTGCTTTTATGCAAGTGCCTCTACCATGTGATTTGTCGGTACGCTACCTATATTGCTTTTATGCAAGTGCCTCTACCATGTGATTTGTCGGTACGCTACCTATATTGCTTTTATGCAAGTGCCTCTACCATGTGATTTGTCGGTACGCTACCTATATTGCTTTTATGCAAGTGCCTCTACCATGTGATTTGTCGGTACGCTACCTATATTGCTTTTATGCAAGTGCCTCTACCATGTGATTTGTCGGTACGCTACCTATATTGCTTGTATGCAAGTGCCTCTACCATGTGTTTTGTCGGTACGCTACCTATATTGCTTTCATGCAAGTGCCTCTGCCATGTGCTTTGTCGGTACGCTACCTATATTGCTTTTATGCAAGTGCCTCTACCATGTGATTTGTCGGTACGCTACCTATATTGCTTTTATGCGAGTGCCTCTACCATGTGTTTTGTCGGTACGCTACCTATATTGCTTGTATGCAAGTGCCTCTACCATGTGTTTTGTCGGTACGCTACCTATATTGCTTTCATGCAAGTGCCTCTGCCATGTGCTTTGTCGGTACGCTACCTATATTGCTTTTATGCAAGTGCCTCTACCATGTGATTTGTCGGTACGCTACCTATATTGCTTTTATGCGAGTGCCTCTACCATGTGTTTTGTCGGTACGCTACCTATATTGCTTGTATGCAAGTGCCTCTACCATGTGTTTTGTCGGTACGCTACCTATATTGCTTTCATGCAAGTGCCTCTGCCATGTGCTTTGTCGGTACGCTACCTATATTGCTTTCATGCAAGTGCCTCTGCCATGAGTTTTGTACGTACGCTACCTATACTGTTCATACACAGTACTGTTGTATTGTTGGGTTATATTTCTTTGTGTAATGTTTACTTGACCTAACACTAATTTCTACTTGATTTAAAACGAGTGAAATTAAAACTGACGTCCACGTATAACGGTGTGTTGTTTTTTTCAGATGACGATGATGATGATAATAGCCTTGACCAAGCGTATGATAATGCTGGTGGACAAACAGATCCGCCAATAACAACAGAAATTGAACCAGGCCCATCCTCAAGACCAGACAACCTCTAAGCCTAAACTTCTAGCCATCAACGTCTTTCCTTTACTGCTGATGTAATAGATGAAGAGCCTGCCGAGAGCGTCAGGGCGTCAGGAGAAGCCGTGTCAGGAGATACGGAGTCTTAGAATATAGTTTTGTTGTCTATGGAGCAGGCAATTGACGTGGGCTCATGACTTTTCGAAAAATGGGGTGTGCGGACGTTTTTTCTTGTGTTGCGAAAATCTAATTTATGTTCTAAAGAATAATTTGTTTGCTGTAGTTTTGATAATAAATCGTTTAGGTTATTTTTGTACTTCTTCAAATATTGGTTTCACTTCTGGTTCCTAAAAATACAATAATTAGATTTTGTACAATAAATAGACCAGCTTGAATTTAATATAACTCCAAAATTGCACTATGTACAATTATTTTACTTGCTTACGAAATAGTACATTTATGTACATTTATTTGAAATAAAATTTAATCTAAAATTAGTTATGGTCCGTACACAACGTATCACACTATCCTGTATATACCTACTAGGAAGGTAAGTACCTGATGAGAATATTATTATTTTAGCATATTAGGCTAGCAGGTAAAACACGGATAACTACCAAACCAACCAACCTTCTTTGTGTTGGAGGAACATAAAATAAATAAATAAAAATGATTTATTTTATTTAACCTGCTTTTAAGCTAACTTTATACCTATAAAATTTATTCTTCAATTCAACTTCCGACTCCTCCTTTTTAAATGCATACCTAGATAATTATTAACATGAAAGAATACATCGCTATATCTACGAACGCAGCCATTTGATACAATTTGTACAATTTGAACTAAGAATGAAGCATAACCTTGTAATGTGGGGAGCTACGTCACGGCTAACTGCCCCAGCGATGCCTCACCGTCATCCAAACATTTCAACATGATTTCACTTCTCGTTTCCATCTCGCTCACTCTCGCGCTATCACCCGTGGCGGGGATCTATCGTCTCTTTCAGCAGATCACTTCTATATTGTGCTCCTTTCGATAGACGAACATCAGCCAGTCTTAATACAGATACTGCAGTGCGTTGTTCGTTATTATTTTATATTTGTTACAAAATGTCTGGATGTAAGTATTTTTCTTTAGTATCCTAATAGTAGCTTTAGTTTAATAAATTTTAAGCCCAATATTTTAACCATTGCTTGCTATTAATGTATTTATTTTGTCGTTCGAATTTGGGTTTGAGGCGTTGTTGGCTTCGTTTATAGCTAAGCAAATAACTGTAGATAGGTACCTTGTATATAACAATGCCGCCGGCCGGCCGGTTAACAGAATGTACCGGTTTTTGATGTCATTAGAAATCGTGTTGGTTGATTTAGAACATTGTTCTTAAAATTTCTTAAAATATTGTGTAGGTAGTTGTTTTATTTTTATGCGCACAAAGAGGGGGAAGTTCTTATAAATATCACATCACACGCATATAATTTATAAGTAAGCAACCTGCTTATTAGTGTAAATGGAATAAATGGTATTAAATAAGTAGGTACCTAATTATTCTTTTGACCGTTTCAGTGATGATGATTAGCTTTTTGCGTGCAATCTACCCAGTCATTTACGTAAAACCGTTGTTTGACAATCTTATCAAAGTTATCATAAAAATTTACTAAAATATTATTGCAAATATTACCTACCAACCTACCAAGTAGTCTCGTTAATGCTTTTACAACATTTATCTAGATCGGTATAAGCATTGGGTCGAGTGAAAATGATGAAGGTCAAATGCTGTTAGTCCAGAAATAAAATTGAACGAGGAAAATGTACCTAATTGAAAGCACGTTCACTCATTGAATTGGATATCCTCATTTTTAAAGCTAAGTTGGAATTAGATTAGTTAATTCTTGTGTGCTTTTATTAAGAATAATGTTTAACTCGAATAGAATCGGCCCATAAGAAACAGTTTACCATTTCCATCGAATGTTGCAGATCCGAACCAGCCTCCCCAAGCCTGGAACAACATTTCAGCGCCTGGCCAGCAGCAATACCCCCCACAACCAGGCCAATATCCTGCCCCAGGGCAACCATACGCCCCGCCGGGACAGTACGCGCCTCCCGGGCAATTCCCCCCACCCGGTCAATACAATCCGGGACAATACGCACCGGGGCAGGCGTATCCACCGCAAGCTGGTTTCTCGTACCCTTACCCAGGTCCTGGGGGCCAGCCGGCTATCGTACCGACAGCTTCGGCGCCTTCCTATTCGTACCCCATGGGATATGCTCCCCCACAGACAACACCTATGTCGCGTAAGTTGATTTGACTTCTTTGTTACTGGCAACCTGTTTTCATTTACCACTTTCCTCCCAGTCAGTTTCATATCAGATAAAAGAGAGCTTATATTAAATTTTATTACAAAATATTAAGTTAATTTACATAGCATGGGTTTGGAATACTCTTATAAGTATAGAGATACTTGTGTTATAGGGTTCATAAAATCTAAGTATTAGCGTTTCAGAAGGTACAGGGTCATTAAGGCGTAGGTACCTACCTATTACATTTGTTTAGTGTAAACCCTACATACCTTAATCGATTATGAAATAGATAGATCGAAAACACTTAAGTAGGTATACCACACAAATACAGGAAACAATACAGAGAAATGCTTTAAAAAAAAAGGAAGTATAAAGGGCGGCCTTATCGCTGAGAGCGATCTCTTCCATGCAACCTTGAGATGGACTGGAAATAAAAGAACAAAAAAGACGGTGGCACTGAATAAATATATAGATACCTACTTGAAGAAAAGGAAACAAATACTTACACCACATACCTACCATAATACCTACAAAGATTCATGATAATCTTACACATTATACATATAATAAGGTTGTCTTATTCTTTACAAGGATATAAAATGCAGATGAAGCAGTTATTTGAAGATAGGAAGTGATTTTGCACGTCTGATGTCCAGAGGGAGAGCATTCTATAGACGGGTAGCTTGTACAGTGAGATTGCACCCTAGAGATATAACATAATATAAAAATACAACAACAACAATACACTAACAATATATATACGTATATATAAATAATAATTGTTAATTATAAAGATATAACAATATAAATACAACAACAACAATATAACTAAATAGAAAAACGGTTATAGTAGGTACATTGAATAGAATGTAGGTTCATATATGACACAGCATCAATCAAGCCTAGCAAGTCCTGTGTGACTTATATTATAATATTCACTTTTTTGTGAATATGTATGTATTTTATATAGTACTAGCTTCTGCCCACGGCTTCGCACGCGTATTTTCGGTATAATGAGTAGCCGTAGTATTATCTAAGATAGGCTATGTTCTATTCTTGTTGTCTTGTATGTTCTGTTGTTTTCCCAATTTCATCTTCGGTCTGTTCGGAAATCAACATGGAACAAAAATTCACATTTCACAAACATTCGGCTTTATAGTATTAGTAGGATACATAGAAAACACCTAGATCCGAAACTAATACGAGTATATTCAAAAGTCAGATCTGCAATCTGACAAACATTTTGATAATGAATGTTTCAGAAGTGGAATGGATTCCAACAACACCCCAGCAAGCCGTCGGACTTAGTGACCGCGCAGTGGTAGGAGGCTACGAAGGCTACGATGGTAGCCCGCTCTGGGTCATCAGAGCCAGGCATGAGGGGGACATGATCCCTGGCAAGCTAGCCATCAAGCACCAAGCTGCCTATGTTCCGTGGGGAGGAAACGAAAACGAAGTTCGTCAGATTGAGGTCAGTTTCAAAATATAATTAAAATAACCATATTTTTATTTTGGACAAAGTACATAGTTTACATACACAGTCCATACAACGAGAATACATTTTAAAACACACACACATTCGACAGAAAGCATTAAAAATGCTAAACATTAACAGACAATTCAAAAATTTGCCTAGTCTGGAACGACCTGCGCATCAGCGATTTTATGCCATTCCTTGGTTCTTCTGAGCAGTTCTATGGTAGCACAGGTTATCAGATTAGGTTGCAAATATTATGTTTTATAGGGCTCTCAGATGTTTTAGTGCCAGTGGGGAGGAGTTATGTAATATTTTAGTTTTTTCTACTTATGAGAGGCCAATAAAACAATTGAAATGTATTTATAATATTGACACCTCGCGTGTTATGTTCCTGAAAAATAAGCAAGTTGTGTGGCAGATCCATACTACCTATATAGATTTTCGATTGCGAGAATAGTTCTCTACTTGCAAGAGTTGACATCATTTTCTTAGGGAGTTATTTCTTAATTCCAGGTTCTCTGTGCCCGTCCTGACAAGATTAGATGGCAGGAGAGCAGAGATGGTGTAATACCTCCCAATGCTGTCGCTGCAGGCAACACATCTTCTGGAGAACCGCTATACGTCGGCAGGGCTCGAGAACAAGGATCTATGACTCCCGGCAAGGTACGGACTTTTGCTTACTCTAGCGATTCAATAAAAAATTTGTCAGTATACCGAATTTGAAATTTGAAATATCTCTAAAGGGCAATTTTAAATGTAACTAGAAACTAGGGTCAGCCATAATCAACACGATATAGAGTGTTTGGGACATTCTTTAGTAATGGAACTCTCATCTTTCTCAGGATAGCCTTGTTGATTATCACATGCAATAGCTTCTGATAGGTATCGAGGGTTAGCCTTGGTTTACCGAAGCTTTGGTTTACGTTTGCTCTAGTACCCTATTGAATGCAATAGGGGGTAAAAAATGGTATTGATTACCAAGGCTAGCTTTATAAAATATACGAAGTTATTTGGTGCTATGACTCATTCGTTTTAGCATTAAATACACAGGCACATTTTTATGACGTCATATTTTTTTTTAAATTTGTTTAAGTACTTATTAAATACTAGATGACCCCGTGAAATTCTTATCGACTAAATTTTTTTTCCATATTTTTTCTTTTAAACTAGCCCTGTTTTATAGCAAACCAAACAGAAAAACAAATCGGTCAAGCTGTTTTAAAGTTTTAGTGAGACTAACGAACAGCAATTGATTATATATAGTAATTAATTTTTATTTATACTGTGTAAATATTCGGTAAAACATGTTTACAAAAACACCAATAGGGTAATAGGACTCCTCGTAATGTTTCTACATTACACGTAAGGTACAAATACTACTAGGTACATCATTAATATTTTACAAACGCAAAGTGATGTCGAGGAATTATAATAATATAAATATATTGTACTAGCCGCCCGCCCGGCTTCGCACGGGTGGACATTTATTTTTGAAACATATAAATATAACTTATAACTCAGGAATAATGTAGTATTCAATGGTGAAAGAATTTTTTAAATCGGGCCAGTTGTATTTGAGTTTATTCGTTACAAACATAAAAAAATTCCGCTTTATAATATTAGTGTGGATTATAATAATAATATTATGGAGTTTGTGTCTGGTATGCGCCTTAAAATGTTTGCTTAAAAACAATAACAACAATTTATTTGTTTGAGATCATTGTTTTCCTGTGAAACTACGTGTCAAATATAAAACTTTATTAACAACCAGTCATTTGTTTCAGGTCCAACCAAGTCACCATGCCATGTACATTTCCTTTGCTGGCAAAGAAATAGCGCATAAGGTTTACGAAATATTGTGTTATGTTTAACTTTGTTTAAAAGAAAGAACTTGAGCCCAGGCCGTCCTCTTTAAAAGGAAAACTCAGTAAATTATAGTCTCGATTGAGCTAACTCGAGGCAACCTAAGCTAAGACCTGGGTTTAAATCTTGCTCTTATATTATTATATTAGGCTCTTATATTATTAGGTAGGTATTATTTCCAGCCGTGTTAGAACTGTTGAGCAAAGATTTTGCTTGAAATTATTGTTTTAATTTTTATAACGATTTTATTCACATTAATGCATTTACCTGTAATAAGTAGGAAGTATACGATAATCATTTGCCCTAAATTATTTTTAACATTCATATTGTACAATAACTGAGAAAAGTTGTTATTGCATTATCATGATAGTGGAAGCTTTATTTTTAGAAATCAAGAAAATCTCATAATTTCTCGGTAAACTTCATCTTAATTTGATTAATTAATGGTATTGGTAAGGTTATAAAAAAGTGATTGTCCAAATATTTGTAATGGAAAATCTTTTTGAAATAAACAATTTTATATTATTACGACTTTATTGGTGTTTTTATTGAAGTTTGAGATATATTTGATTTATAGAATATAATATTTTTAAGTAGATGTAAATAAATAAATTTAGGTACGGTTTATCATAACATTTTTGATACTATGCTTCTTCATTGTGTAAGTACAAACACACTACAACATTTGATTGTTTTGAAGCAACTAAAAATTGACTTCGAATCCTTTACTGCATGGAAAATACTTTATTGCACGCTTAAATCTAATCGAAACTGTTTTAAAGTTTTGTATAATAAATACTCATCCTTGAGGAATAAACTTTTTATGGCACCATCTCAGGATCGTCTTATATACAACTGCAAAAGAATCGTCCTCGGTTCATAAATGACGGAGGAATCGACGGACATACATAAAATAAACCGGCCAAGTGCGAGTTTACTCGAACGCGGAGGGTTTCGTCCCATCGTTATAACCTATTTCTCAAACGAAATTCTAAAAACACAGCTGTTTGGAGACCCCCATCAATTTTCCATCACATTTTTTTTAGTATTAGCTGGTACAAAAGGTTGAACCGTTATACTTAGAGAAAGTTGCCAACCTATTACGGTTCAAGAGATAGTGGCCTAGACAAACTTAAGAGCAAACAAATCATGTTTTTCAACAAATCGTGTTTTTTGGATGGGAGGCCCCCTTTAATTTTAATATTTATTTTATTATATGTTGATAAAGCGGCAAGAGAAAAACATATTTTGTGAAAGTGTTTTTCTCATGGGGGTAGTGCCCATAATCCCCATGCTGGACATGCGGGTAGGGGATCGCAGTTCGGTGATATAATTGTTCTCCAGGGGGCGCTGCTGCCCGCCCCCGGTGGTTATCTCTTAGTCGCCTCTTACGACACCCGCGGGAAAAGTTGGGTGGTGCAAATTCTAACCCGGCACCACACGGCACGGTTTGACAATCATCAATTGCTCATCTAATTTATTGCAATTATATAGAAACGACGATATATTACTCATCCATGGCTCCATTGATTTATCTTAATAGACCTGCCGTTATGCAACGGCTATGTTCATCAAGTTACGAAATGATATAGCTAGTTTTTTTTTTTCAATAACTCTTTATTCACAAAGAAAATTTAGAAAACAATCAAATGATAGAAATAAATTAGAACTAGTAAGTATTTACAATTGAAACAAATGAGCTAACTGCAGACTGTTGCAAACAATCTATAGGTAGCTCAACCGATCCCTATCAATACCAGTAGGAAGCGTCCCCAAGATGCTGGCTGCATTGCCCCACTGTATGGCAAATGTGTGTTGATGCGCTGCGCCAGATAACCACCAGCTCAAGCTGGTTACCTATAGTATATTTTAAAGTTATATGTTTTGACGAATAAAATCTTTTTCACTTTATTTATAAGTACTATACTAGGGTATCTTTTAGAAGATATTGGTAGCTAGGGTACTATTACGCTAATGCTCTATGCATTAGCCAAAAGTACCTAAAATACCTATCTGTATGTAACCAAAAATACCTACCTGTACGTAAAAATAGGTATTTAAAAAAAAAATACTTTATTGTACACCAACAAAAATACAATACAAGAGACATTACATAAGACACATGTACAATGAGCGGCCTTATCGCTTAGAAACGATCTCTTCCAGGCTCTCCTCTTCATTTTGGTTCATAATAGAAGATAAACAACTCGTGTGGATGTGTAGAAAAAGCAGTCCTCTGTGTGCGTGCATATGATTCACCAAACCCGATAAGCATGTACAGTCAGCTGCGAAAATATGTATACACTGCCAAGATTTCAATTTGACTAATAGTTAGTATAAAGTAATTGTGATAATTTATACATACCGCATTCTGACTAGTGCGTTGACGACTTTGTACAAAAAGAGTGTGCGTGGAGTTTTATCTGAAAAGTTCCCGAGTAAAATACAAGTGAAAACTTGGGAGTGTACTGTATACTATCCATATCTGAGCAGCTGACTGTACGTAGGTAATACTTAAGAGTGAGTACACTGCACACTCACACATTATTATTTTATTAGTTTCTATCTATCCTAAAACTAACTTATGCCTGTAGCTTCGCTTAATTTTTTAAATTGAAAAAAATTCGACTTCACGGACTTGAACCGGAACCTTTCCTCAATACGGAAACGTGCTAATCAACTACACCACGAGGTCAAGTGACGTAGGAGTTGAAAATCTTTGGGACTCCTTTGGATTCTAGGGCCGTTAGCTCCACCTACAGAGGATACATTGAAGTTTATCCTCAACCTCAACAGCCTAAATTGGTCCACTGCTGGACGCAGGCCTCACCCTGACAAGCGCCTCATTTATCTTATGGGGTTAATGCCCATAATCCCCTCGCTGGGCATGCGAGTTAGGGATCGCAGTTCAGTGGTAGAAATGTTTTGCAAGGGGCGCTGCTGCCCGCCCCCTGTGGATATCCCTTAGTCGCCTCTAACGACACCCGCGGGAAGTGATGGGGTGGTGCAAATTCTAAGCCAGCACCACACAGAAGATTATCCAATCCGGTTCAAAGACTAAAGTTACATTTAGTTTATGTAAAGAGAGGTGTCGTTGCGTTGCTCAAATCTAAGGTTTTTGTAATTATAGTGCGTATGCCTGCTCAGGGCCTACTCAGGATAATTTCTAGAAGAAGAGATTCTAAGAAATCAAATAATATCCCGAAAATTCCAAAAATGTGGAATTACATAAATAAAAATGTTGTGGCACTAATCTAATCTTATACGAAAATTTTATTTGATTTAAATAATTAATTTGTTATTTATTTTAAACTTTACAATCATTGTTTTTGCTTTACGTAAAACTCATTCCGCGCTGGTCCTCGTGCTTTACCGACTCGAATTTTTATGACAATCGATTCTCTAATGAAAGAAGTTGTAATCGATATTGGTATTTTTACCACAATATTATGTATTATTTTACAGACCTACTCAGGTGTATAAATGACTTTATTTTTAGAATCCGAATGTTCGATACAATTAAAAGTATTTTTTTTATTGTTATACAGGGTGATTGGTAGCGGGGTGCAAAGCTTGAAGGTGAAGCTAGCGCAGACTATTTGGAACTATTTGAGTCATGGTTGTCTTAGACGATGTCTGACCAGTAATTTTTTATCTCATTTTTAAAGATTTTTTGAACTGGAATAATACCTAAATGGGTTCTTTTTTAATTTATTTCAATAAAATAATGTGTCAACCATCCAACAAAATATGTTTTGATGATCTGCGGTATCAGACTCTTTTTTTACAGACATTTGAAGTTTTTTAAAATTTTCAAATATTTTAAAATGCCATTTCTTGGTGGCATTTTAAAATTACCGGAGAATGCTTTCTTTAGTGCAAAAAACATTAGGACCCGTAACCAAATTGAGGGAGAAAATTTAATTTTTTTGGCAGACTATTTAAATAACCCTGTAGTATCTGATTACCTGGCAATGGCCTCCTATATTGTGTTCAAGGTACGGAAGAACAAGATTCCCACAGAAGGACTCAATTCAGCCGTTTCCTCCTCCATGGAGATAGGTATTGAAGATGCATTCTTCCTAAAATCAAATCTTGTGGACGGATGAAGGCCATTTTCCAAGGGATGGTGTTACAAAACGGTATTACAAACGTCCAATGAGCTGGACAGCCGTCTTGCTGATGAGATGATTTCTCGGTCTGCATCTATCTGTAAATACCTACCTATTTATAACTCTTTGTATGTTTTTAAATTATTTAGTTAACGGTTTCATAGAGTTAGTTATTATGGTTAGTGTTTAGGTGTATTATTATAATAATAATAATATAGCCTTTTATTTCCAAAACTGTGTGACATTAATGGAAAAGATTCTTAAACTTAATTTACTACTATACAAATGCTCTTTGACTTATTTCTGTTGCCATTTCCGTGTTACTTCTACAAAATGTCTCTCAGTTTGGTGTGCCTTTCGGCATAGGCCTCCTCCAACTGCCTCCATTGAGGCCTGTCCTCTGCGACTCTTGTCCAATATGGCCCAAAGATAAGCCTAATGTCATCTTCCCATCTTGTCTTGGGACGCCCCTGGCTTCTGTTGCCGTCTCTTGGGTACCATGTTGTGATTTGCTTGCTCCACTTATTTGCTTTGTTGGTATTATTACTAATTTTATTTTATTTAGGTAAATAAGTACTATTACTATTTTTTATCCTTGGTGTACGTATCTATCTAATTCTTAGCGGATAATGTTACCTACTTATGTTGAGAGACAATAATAAGCAGATTAGTTCTCTGAATATTATCTTCTCACACGTCACTTCTCAAGGGCCCTACCTGAAAACCAGCGCAGTATTGGGCAAATGCTTGAATACTGTAACATGCTGAGGCAGGGACCCATTTTACCCTTGACTATTATCTCCGTAAATATATGTACCTACCTACATATCAAATAAGTTGTTATCTGTGTTATTGTCTTCTGCCTAAAATTATGTACCTACTTGTACGTAGACTTGTGCCTAAAAATAAATTATTTCTCTCTATCTCTCTCTCTCTCTCTCTCTCCAACTCCCATGGGACTAGTGTGCCTAGACTAGATACATAACATGACAGGTAGACTTTCATACATATTTTACTACTATAATAATGTAGGTACTTACGATATTTAAATCTGAAATCAAGAAACACATGAATCTTCGGCGCCTTCGTATATCAGAATAGTAGTACTTATGCACTTATATGCTCAGGTACTTTTTATACCTAATTAAAATACCTACCTACTATTCTGATGAAATTCCGCCATCAGTCCAGGCCTAAACATGCACTAATACAATAATATTGTAAAAATGTTAGTGTGCTGTCCACGACTAATGCCTTTCAGTATTCACACTAGTGTGTTTCGTATCGGCTTGTTTGTTTGTGTGAGTGTACTAACAAAATAAGACTGCAACTACGCGTGTGTGAACTGGCAAATCAGAATTTAGCACTGACAGCTACAAAGCTGCTATCTGAGCTTTATCAGTCCGTTGGCCATAAGTACTTCTTCGTGCGGTGCAGCATGACGTGTGGTTACAGTATTAATTCTATTAACTTAAAGAGTTTTTAGTAGAGCAAAGAAAAATGATTTAAATAATAATTTCCTGCTAACCGCGATAGTCCCTTTGTGTGGTGTCATTTATAAATAAGTTTAAGTTGATTCCTGTACCGCGTCGTCGCGTCGGCGGCGCATGCGGCTTTTTGAAGCAAAATAAATACATCATACAAATCAGCATAGAAATTTTCAAATCATCAAGATGGCGACGGCTGCAAGTGAGTATCAAACCTACATAATTTGATAAGTTGGTATTGGCACATCACACGGCTATTCTTGGAATTTAAGCACATACCTATTTAAGATAAAATATATTGAGTAACACATTGCGTGCAAAATCAAAATTATAAATTGTTGATTGTGGGTGTATGATATGATAACAGCACTCACAGCAAAGTCTTATACTCGTATGTTTGAGTAAAAGATTAAAAATTAATTATACCAGTGTCTATACTAAATAATCCAGATTTGCAATTTTTCTGGTATTTAGACTTTAGACTCACCTTAGGTCATTGGCCTACTTTGATAAGATAAAAATTCAGTACATATTATGTCATTGAATGACGTTGGTACTCTAGTCCTTTAGTGTCAACGCCATTGATTGACATCGTGTTTGGTACAGCTGTATCGACCATGAGGTTCGAGATGATCCTATGTACAAACGAATAGGAAAAAACAGTAACTTGTGGAGATATTGCATAAAATAAAATAAAAAATCTATTTAGTAGCAATGAAAGTGCCGAAGATAAGATACTGATAACATAGTTATGTATGTACGGGTATCGACAACCTTCTGTTTGCTATACAATTTTCTCTTTCTTTCATGATTTCTGAGCTCCGGTGACGCTATAGAGCAGCGCCATTTCATTTTCAAATGTTTTGATGTTTCAATATACCTTAGGGACGACTAAAGCGTCTTGAATCTTTATTTTCTTAACGGGGAGAACACGTGTTCGACAACGAACGCACTGTGAAGGTCAGCACAAAAACACTCGTCTCGACTAGAAATTTACAGGCGTGTACGGTTTTTAAAATACAAATATCAGAATCATTTAAACTTGGCTGCTCTCTACGGATGCTGTGCAGAAATTCAGTGATCCATGCTCTCTTAGATTGGTCACCGAAATCCGCAAGTGGACTTAAAAGTCCAAGATGTCGTCTGACATTTCTTCGGCCAGGATAATGGCGTGGATAGAGATAGAGTACGTGATGATGAGACTATTAGGTACATCTGTTACTCGGATGGGTTGCACCCGATCAGAATAACACGGGACCGATTAAAATTTTTAACAACAGCGTCATTATTTCAAAGTAACGCAAGTTTAATTCTTAACTGTGACGTGTACCCAAGCTGTCGCTGATTGGTGCCTATTTATATCCAGAAAACAGCTCATGTCGAGAGTTGTTGAACAGTTTTTCTTCTGATAAACAAATGTGTTTATTTTGAAAGACTACAGAGCTAACTGTGCAGGTGCTATAGCCATGGGATCATAGTAAATTAAAAAAATATGGAAATTAAGGTTAAATAGATAAAAGACAGACAAATTGAAAGATAACAATTTTAGGCGAGGGGTCGCGTCGCCGGTAAAACGTCTGCGAGGCGAACTCAGATAACCTTCAGTCGCGTCACAGATACTTACAATACGGTCACGTCCGCCAACGTATTACGTCATCTGCGCCCGCGCCATAACGAATTTAACGCCGCCGTTTAATCGTGATACAAATGAGTAGACAACGTCACTTGTTTGAAGGTTTTACGCTGTAAATTAGTTAAACAAAAGATAGGTAGTTACCTAGCTAAACTTTTTTCGATCTATAAAGGTTTTGGAGTATGTATAATGTAAAGAACACAAATTATTAATTGAAAGGAATTTTTCAAAATACTTTATAGTCGATTTTTCTACCTTTACCAATAGATATACAATACGTTCGTTGTTTCTTAATTCTGTAAAAATAGGGGTCTCACCACCTGCTGGAATTTGTTATTCCAGCAGGTGTTGTAAGGATCGACTACTTCAAGGGGTCGCATAGATATACAGGTGAAAACTGGTCGATTCAGATGTATTCGTGGGTGTATCACCCATACTCATCGCCCACGACATCGCAGTGGGACCACGGTTCCGTCACTCTTATTTGGTATTTTCTTTGTTTTTTAAAACCTAGTTACGAAAATAGTACATACAAGTATCACTCACGAATACATACAATACGAATCTCTAAATGAAGAGAAGTCTATATCAGTTTTGTATGCAAAATGGATCGTCAACCATTTTACACTCGCATAGCGTTAATAGATATCTACATTGATAACTAACGTGACGTTTTTCTATAGTTACAGTGCTTGGCCAAGTAGCTTTACAAGCGCTGAAGCTCTGTAACAAGTGTTGCAAAGATAAAGAAAAAGATGATGATGACAAGAACAAAGATGACCAAAATGAGGAAGAGGACGAAGAGGTATCAGATACCAATAGGGGTAAAAATAAACCTGAATCTGAATCTGAACCTGAATCTGAATCTGAACCAGAAGAAAAGAAAGAATCTGCACCCATGAAAAAGAAGAAGAGGAAAGGAAGAGCTAAAAAGAAAAGGAGCAATGGGTGTTCTGGTAAGAGTTTGAGGATAACAGTACTTTATAAACTTTTTTAGGTATATTTTTACACATTTCAGCTTAAATTAATTTATAGCTGAATTTCTTGCAGAGTTTTGTAATTTTTTGGTTGATTGGCGAAAGAATGTCCAATATCTTCTGATAAACAGGTAAATAGAATAATGTTTTCTTTACCCAGGACACCACTCTATTCAACTCAGTAAGTTAAGTCAACTATAAATAAATGATATTTTACTGTATTAAAATTAGTCATTAATGTTTTTCCAAAACGTCAAAGACTAGGTGTGTACATATAGTTTATTTTAAGAAATCATGGTTTTGAAATTATGTACATTGTTAAAATGGGTCAAAAGTTCATAAAATTATAGAAACATCAATTGCACATTCCAAAATATAACTTCAAATGAAACAATAGTTTTTTCTTAGTAAGACGCACAAAATATATTTATTACGAGCAAAACATGTAGAGCAATAAAATAAACCATAAAAATGTTTAAAGGAAAGGTTAAGGAATAAAAGTTATAAGGTTATTCCGCTTGTATTCGTAGTAATGTAGGTAGGTATACTTTAATCCACCATAATTTAGGCACAGAATCAGGGACTTAGTTAAATTTATTTTAGAGTTCTGATAAATTGGCTCAATCTGCAAACAAAAATGCCAAGAACGACGTTATGCTCAGCTAAATCATTGTATTTTTGGGTCATTCTAATGAGGGAGTTATAAAAAGAAATATTGTTTTTATAAGATATTATAGCAAACAGATTGCTTGTGTTGAACCTGCGTGCACTAAATCGTGTATTGAAGGATATCTCTGATAACAACATTGGGGAATCAATCTATGAATGTATAATTTTATACAAATAGATAAGATCGAAATGAATACGTTGAATTTTCAAGGATTGGCCATTGAATTTTGATAAGCTTTCTTCGTAATTCAGACTAGAACGACCTGGGCGCATTCTAAAGAATAAGAAATGTAGGCATTTTCTTTGCATTCTCTCAATTTAGTGACTATGAAACTTATAATTCGGAGACCAGATAGGGCTATCATATTCAAGAAATCTTCTTACAAGGGCAAAGCAAAGGTAAAGAAGACTCCGGGCCTTCTTAAAACCTTTGGTTAATCTAAGAAAAAACCCTAAAAGTTTATTGGCCTTACAAGAAATATGTTGGTAGTGCGCTCGAAGATTTATACGGAAAATTAATTGGTGCGCGAGTTCGACTCGCACTTTTGTCATTTTATTTATAATTCAATGAGCGACGAGAATAGTATGTGTGTAGTATAACTCACGAATACATCTGAATTGACCAGCTCTTAGTGAAGTGTGAGCTACCTGTAGATTGTTTGCGACAGTCTACAGTTAGCTCAATAGTAGAAATCAATTTTAATATTAATTTTAATTTATTTGATTGTTTTTTAGGGTTCCGTACCTCAAAAGGAAAAAAGGAACCCTTATCAAAAGGGAAAAAGGGTCACTTTGTTGTCCGTCTGTCTGTCCGTCTGTCAATCCTCTTTTCTCAGGAACGTGGGGACGTATCGAGTTGAAATTAACGTCAAATACTCAAGTCCGTAACCTCGGCTTCAAGAGGTTAAATAAAACTTCAGTATAAATAAAACTTCTAAATCAACGCACTCAAAAGTTACAGCCGTTTATGTCCGAAAATTTTGAAATTTTCAAGGGAATCACATGCAAACAAAACCTATAAGTTACTACACCCGTACACCTAGAATCATGAAATTTGCTAAGGAGTAGCACTATTAAAGAAAAAAATGCGAAACCATAAATTAGTAATTTATTTACTAAAAAAATTACTCTTACAACTAAACGGAACCCTTAGTGCGCGAGCCTGACTCGCACTTGACGTATTATTTAATATTATAATAAGTAATAATAAATGATGCCGAACAATTCTTACAGTATTATTTAGCCCTAAGCTTAGCATAGCTCGTGTTATGGGTAATAGATAACTGATATACCTAGGTACCTACTTAATAAAATACACTACATAATATGTCGCTTTTTCCTGGTGTTCTGGATGTTTTCGATGTATCATAAAAATATCTATCTAAATGTTGATAGATATTTTTTATTATACATGGAAAACATCCAGAACACCCGGGAAAAATTCTGCAGATGGTACAATACGTACGTAGAATATCTTTATATTTTTGTTATTTCAGTTCCAGATATAGCACCTGTTACTACGCAACCATTCACCATACAGACCACGATCAATCCAGTATTCTACAACAATTTTCAACCTCACCCTAGTGCCATTGCACCTGGCGTTCCACATTGGGTACTGCCCAATGGTACTGATTCAGCTGCGACTGACCAAAGTAGGTGTAACCGATAGGTTAGCACGTATCCCGCTTGATTTAGCTTTTGGATACAAAAATAAAACATTATTTACATTTCAATATAGCTTGATTCCAGTTTTTTTTTATTTAAAATATAATTTTTTATTCAAGTTGTAAACGTAATCTATGTAGACCATCGGGTTCTTCGTAGTTTAAAATTTAAGTAAACCAAATATTTATGTGTTCTTTTCTTTTGCATCTAGTGATATTCGTTTGCATTTATTTTAACGTATCCAAGTGTCATGTTAGGTGTTTTTAAAAACACTACATTTGATTTCTGTACCCACCATTGGTGACGTCAATTTGAGTTACATAATTGGTCACACAGGGAAAGCTGCTTTTGGTTGATACAAACACATCATAAATATTATTATTTATAAAATCATTTATCAGTATTGAAAGCACATTATATATTGCGTATTTAATAACATGTACAAAAAAAGTGATCTCGAAACCGTAAGTGCGTATCAGGGATCCCTACACATCCATAGTTGCACGGTTAATTAACCAATACTTATTTACCTGTTTTACTAGCAACTTATTTTAAGTAACTTTTAATGCAATTTATACTCGATTTTCTTTTTACCTATAAAATTATATTTAAGAAGTAAGCCGACTCTTATTCGTTAAATAGTTAAGCATACGTACTTAGCTGTAATAGTTTTCCTTCTAACTTCGTGATATATGCTACAACCACAGAAATCTAAATAACAGTGACTTGTTATTTAGATTTCTGTGGCTACAACCGTTTAACTGGTAGGGGGGTTGGGGGGCACTTGACTCAAATTGGGATGCGTCACCAATGGCAGGATTTATACGGTATTGCAACTGTAAAGATTAAGCTGTAAATTTATACTTATACAATTTTATTTTACTCTGTATGATAATAAAATATGTTACCATTACAGGCTTTTTTATTTCTCCGATGATGTTGTTATACTAAGTATTTAATTATTTGAATATTATATCCGTATGTAAAAAAACACAATCATGAAATTTAAAAGTCTAGTCAGTCTTAATGAATTTAACTCTTAAATTATTTTAGTTTTTTGAGCCCACCATTTGCCATTTATCGAGAAAAACATGGAATTTTTATTTTAGGTGTCGTGAAATGGGAAGACACTTCAATTGAAACTGCGGATAAGTTTATGGATACCGTTATAATTGGAGGCTATGATATTGACGAAACAGACTTGTGGATCATCAGAGCTAGATTAAGGCGTGAAGTCATACCGGGCAAGCTAAATCAGTTCCATAAATTGGCATTTATTTCGTACAAGACAGAGAAAGGTTATGTCGAGAAAAATATTGATTATTTTGAGGTAAATTATGATTTTCTTTATGCTATAGTCTAAGTAATTCCCTTTTAAAAATTGACGACCCCTGTGGCGCAGCGGGCGAAGGTCTGCCTGCGACGCAGGAGGTTGCGGGTTCGATTCCCGCCTCGGGACAAATGTTTGTACGATCTGCAGACATTTGTCCAGGGCGTTCTGGATGTTTTCTATGTATAATAAAAAATATCTATCTCTTTAGTGTATTGTATTAAGTATATCAGTTATCTAGTACCCATAACACAAGCTCTGCTTACCTTGGGGGCTAGATAATGCTGTGTGAATTGTCCAGCATTATTTATTTATTTTATTTAAATTGCTAATACTTAGGTACTGAGAACACAGGCAATACCAATGTAGGCAAAAAGACAGCTAGGTTACAATAGGAATGTGTGGGCCACGTGGGACGAAGCACCCAGAAAGATGGTAGGTAATCGATAGTGACACAGTCGTCGCCGCCTGTCCTTAGTCCTCACTGAGGACAGGTGGCGACATTGATGTAACCGAGAAGACTGGTGATAGGCAGCTAGCGAATGTAAGGTGTAGAACAAAATACGAGAGACTTTGTCTAGCAATAAGTGAAATTTAGGTCAGAGATACATAATTATGAGAGTTGTGAACTAACCAAGACGAGTCAAATAGTGACGAGTAAACGTGTTCGTATGCAAATGGTGAAAAATTGATTAATATCAATGCTTCTGGTTGTAGGTCCTCTGCATTGACCCGCAGTCTAGAAGCAGAATCAGGTGGACTGCATGCAGTAACGGTGTGGTACCAAAGAACGCCGTGGAAGCTGGCAGGAAGGCTTCAGGCGAGCAACTTTATATCGGAAGAGCCATTCAGGAAGACGAACAATATCCGGGCAGACATAGTTTGTGTCCGGGCATGGTATAAACACCTTTGATATTTATTATAGTACAATACAATAGTAAAGATAAAATGTCTTCAATGAAATTATTTATTGAATAACTTAAAAGCTTAAGGTAAATCTAACAGATGAAGTGGAAAATGCCTCATCCATCACCGTTGTAGGACATAAACAATCATGTTATACCATGGTCAACTTTGTATATTAAATAATATGTTTTAATTTATTTCAGGTGCAACCAAGCCATGGAGTCCTGTACGTCACTTACGGATTTAAAGTTTACGCTCACAAGTGTTACGAAGTTTTGTGCATTGACTCCTAGTATGCTTATAGTAGTATTTTTATATGAAACGGGAATTTCATATTCACAAGATATGGAATGTTTGCCTAGCAGTTCCGACTTGAAGATCTGTAGATTGAGATAGGTACATGCTCCCCAGGTTGGTACTGATACTATCAATATTATGCCTCAAGAGGCTTTGGACGAAGCAGTTCTTTCTAAATCAACGTTGGTAGTACAAATAATTGTCCTACATATTTTTGGACTGCCCTTAGTGAAGTCATGCATTTATTTTTATTAAGACGTAGAACCTAACAATGTTTGGCACATCATTTAGCAGCCTAAAAGCCTGATTAGCTATAAAAAAGCCTCTAAGTGGCACTCGCGCTGATTTGCGAAAAGTTTGCTCATCAGAATCACCACCGGTGCTTAATTTTTTATACTTTTACGAGTATACTATGTAAGGTAAATGAAGTAAATCTTTGGGAAATGAGGTAACAATTTACCTACTTAGTTTAAATTGAGAAGTTTTAAAACAAGCGTGCCAAAGTTACCTACACCTAAAAACTTTAATCATTGCTTTTAGAATTATAATTTTTTATCTACCTATTATTTAAACATAGGTACACAAATACTGTTGTAATTTAATGTTATGTTTCTCGCAATAAATCAACGCCTTTTTGTATCTTTTTTGTCGTGATAATTCAAAAATGTATGTGAAATGTTAATCAATTAACGACCATTGAATTATGAAAATCGATACTGCAGCCGCCATGGTTTATTTGACTTAAATATTCTAGTCTTTAATTAGTTGTAGCTGAAACCAAAAGCAATAAATATAAATAAATATTAAGTTTTTATTTACACTTACCTGCTTGTGTTTTATTTATAAATTTGAGGATGCACAAAAGCTAATCTGAAATCTAGAATATGAGTTTTGGTTTTGCTTGGGCCTTAGGCTTTTTTTTATGTTCTGAAGCTATTTGTTTTAGTCAATAAATCACCCAAAAGTACATCGTGGGAAGCAAGCGAAACACGAACGCCAGTGCGCTGTCGCCGCCGGTCCGACTATGACTGAGGTGGGTGCACGCAATTACATCGAATTTGAGCCCTTATTTCTCCCCTTCTTAGGGTTTCGTACCTCAAAAGGAAAAAAGGAAACTTTATAGGATCACATTGTTGTCCGTCTGTCTGTCCGTCTGTCGACCCCCTTTTCCCAGGAAGGCGTGGAGGTCTCGAGTTGAAATTAACATCAAATACCTACTAAAGTCCGTAACCTCTTGAAGA
Source organism: Eupithecia subfuscata (assembly GCA_963564075.1). Lineage (NCBI taxonomy): Eukaryota > Metazoa > Arthropoda > Insecta > Lepidoptera > Geometridae > Eupithecia > Eupithecia subfuscata. Next base: position 6,677,592 of record OY751105.1, read on the forward strand.
CTCGTTATAAATAAAAGTTCTAGGTCCACGCAATCAAAAGTTACACCCGCTTATGTCAGAATCAGATGCACACAAAACCTATAGGGTACTTCTGGTAGAATCTTGAAATTTGGCAAGTAAGGTCTTATAGCACAAGTAAAGGAAAAAATTCAAAAACCGTATATTTGTAGTTTATTAAATAAATATAATTATAAATTAAATAAGTAAATAAATAAATAATGCTGGACAATTCACATAGCATTATCTAGCCCCAAGCTAAGCACAGCTTGTGTTATGGGTACTAGATAACTGATAGACATAATACAATAGATTAAATAGATAGATACTTTTTATTATACATAGAAAACAACCAAACACTAAAAAAATATTTGCAGATCGTACAAACATTTGTCCTGAGGCGGAATTACTTTTGATTCTCGCCGATGCAAAACTGTGGTTAGAATTAGGATTGCCAGATGGCCGGAATTCCGGGAAAGTGCCGGAATTTCACGTGTGGTCTCGTGTCATGTAATTACGCTTTACTGTCCCCGAAATTCATGAACACTAGTTTTTTTCCACAAAGTTACGACACCTTGGGCGGCGCAGCGCGGCGCATGTAACTCAGTTATCGCAAATCAGTAGGTATGAAGGTAGCCACGCGTTGACAGTAAGTCGTAATCAGGTCTATTTATTATCACATCATACTAATATTATAAATGCGAGAGTTTGGATGGATGTTTGGATGTTTATTACCTCTTCACGCCACAACTATTGAGCGCATCGGGCAAAAATTTTGCATAGATGTAGCTCTATTGGATTTTAACCCATAAATCAGTTCATCAGTTTTTAAGACCTTTTAAGTTTTAAAGACCTCAGTTTAAAGAGCTGGAAATACTCACTCCCCCATGCATCGTGATATTCCAGGTATCGGTATACGTGAGGAGCAACATAGAATGTTCACTAGGAATAGTGACGTTCACAGGTATAATACCTACTCGGCGAGCGGACAAGCTTACGACCCTTCCTCGTACTCTCGCTAAGTCGGGGAAGTTACGCGCATAATGGGCCGACAGTGTACAACAGTCTTCCTGAAATTGTCACGAAGGCAACTAGCCTCACATCCTTCAAGATAAAACTGAAGCACTAGCTCGCTAACAACAGCTTTTACAGCTACGAAGAATTCTTAGCTTGTAAAAGCGACCTATTGTAATTATCTATCTAGTTAGTAGATAAACTATTTGTAATATCTTTATAATTTTGAATTTAATTTAAAAGTGTAATTATAAAATACTAGCTTCTGCCTGCGGCTTCGCACGCGTTGTTTCTATGGAAACGTTTTGAGGTTATTTTTATCCCATGGGAACTGATTTATGGGATAAAAAGCCTATTTTTGATTCAAGGGTTAGACTTACCTGTATGCAAAATTTCAGCCTGATCCGTTCAGTAGTTTTGGCGTGAAGAGGTAACAAACATCCATCTATACATCCATCCATCCAAACTTTCGCATTTATAATATTAGTGTGATGTGAAGTGTACCTATAAATTGAATCAATATTAATTTTTCTTTTCTCTTGACTTTAATTGAATTGGGTTAATTTAAAGTACCTACAATACGTACTTACATTATGTAAACATTGTGTGATGTAAGTAAAACAAATGTGGCGTGTTTTTCTTGAAATGAACAAAAATAATAAATGATTATTGATAAAACACAAATGGCTAACAATGCAGCAGGTCATTGCCATTGAAATGCCTAAGTAATTGATGCAAAATAAGTTTTTCAAAAACTTTGCTGACACTTACATGACATGAATTTTATATTTCACAAGCTTTCGGCTTTATAATATTACTAGCTTCTGCCCGCGGCTTCGCACGCGTATTTTCGGTATAAAAGTAGCCTATTGTCTAAGTTAGATTTTGCTCTAAACACGCGCCAAATTTCATATTGATCTGATAATATTAAAGTAGGATAGGAAGTAGAATGTCGTTATCATCTCTCATCAGCATACCTACCTACGTCCACAGTTGGACATGCCTCCCCAAAATAAAGGGGGCTTTGCCATGACGCTCGGCACTTGGCAGGCAGATTGGTGATCGCAGTGGAAGATTTTAAAACACACAGAAGGCAGCTGCTGCTTTTCATGACACCCATGACACCCACGAGCTGATTTGCAGGGGTCGATTCTTACGCTGCGACCGCTACGGCCATCACGTGAAACCAATTTAAAACAGTACACTGTACGTGGAGCAATAGCTCCTTGGAAACAAATGAGAGAAATGATGGGAAGGTATATGCATGCCACAACTTGGCGACAGTAAAATTGATGTTCTTGAACTGTTATTAGATTTATTCACAAAGAAAATTACAATCTAATGATAGAAATAAATTAGAACTAGTATTTATAATTGAAACAATTGAGCTAACTGCAGACTGTTGCAAACAATCAACAGGTAGCTCAACTGATCCAGATCAATACCAGTCGGAAGCGTCCCAAGACGTTGGCTGCATTTGCCCGCTTTATGCGATGACTAGTGTACTACCTAGATAAATAACATGACAGGTAGACTTAACCTATATGCCTTTAATACATACTTTGCTAATATAATAGTGTACTTACGATATTTAAATCTGAAATCGAGAAACACATGAGTCTTCGGCGCCTACGTATAGGTACCAGAATAGTAGTACTTGTGTACTTATTATACCTAATTAAAATACCTACCTACTATTCTGATGAAGTTCTGTCATCGGAACTTCATGTGTGCAGTAAAAATTTATAGTGTGGTAGTCGTTGACAGCACACTTTTATTAGTACAATATGCCTTTCAGTATTCACACTAGTGTGTTTCGTATCGACTTGTTTGTTTATGTGAATGTACCAACAAAATAAGACTACCACTATGCGTGTGTGAACTGGCAAATCAGAATTTAGCACTGACACTGACAGCTACAAAGCTGCTATCTGAGCTTTATCAGTCCATTGGTCAAAAGTACTTCTCCGTGCGGTGCAGCATGACGTTTGATGAGGCTTCCGTCGTTTGGGACCGCTAGATAAGGGACCGCGGTCCCTTTCGCCGGATTGATTTAATTTTATTATTTTTGTTCCGGCAAATGGGACCGCTCTCGAAATGATCGAAAAAATCTATTGTTCAAGGCTAATAAAGTACAGTCGAAGGAAAAAGTAGATATAGAAAGTAAAAGAAGAAAACTCTTTGATTAATGACATTATTTATTTAAAAACAAAACAAATTATTAAAAACACACTATTAATTATTTACACTATTAATTATTTTAACACAAAGAGTTTTTTGTAGAGCAAAGAAAAAGGGTTTAAATAATTATTTCCTGTTAACCGTGATAGTCCCTTTGTGTGGTGTCTTTTATTTTTAAAGAAGTTTAAAAGTTGTTTCCTGTACCGCGTCGCGTCGGCGCGGCGCATGCGGCTTTTGGTAGCAAAATAAATACATCATACAAATCAGCGTAGAAATTTCAAATCTCCAAGATGGCGACGACGGCTGCAAGTGAGTATCAAACCTTCATAGTTTGCTATGTTGGTATTGGCATATAATACTTGGTATATAATAATGACGACCTCTGTGGCGCGGTGGGCGAAGGTCCGCCTGCGACGCAGGAGGTTGCGGGTTCGATTCCCGCCTCGGGACAAATATTTGTACGATCTGCAGATATTTGTTCAGGGTGTTCTGGTCGTTTTCTATGTATAATAAAAAATATCTATCTATGTACTCGTATATTATTATGTATATCAGTTATCTAGTACCCATAACACAAGCTTTGCTTACCTTGGGGCTAGATAATGCTGTGTGAATTGTCCAGCATTATTTATTTATTATTATTTATTTATTTAATACGGCTATTCTTGAAATGTAAGCACATTATGTAAGATAAAATACTATAGTGTAACTGAATTATAAATTGTTGAGTGTGGGTGTGTGTTAACAGCACCCACAACCAAGTCTTATATCTTTGAGTAAAAGATTAAAAATAAATTGTACCAGTGCTTATCCAAAATAATCCGAATTTCCAATTTTTTCTGGTATTTAGACTTCAGAACCACCTTAGTCCATCACCATTGGCCTACTTTGATAAGATAATAATCCAGTACATACCTAATTATGTCATTGAATGACGTTGGTACTCTAGTCCTTTAGCGTCAAAGCCATTGATTGACATCGTGTTTGGTACAGCTGTATCGACGATGAATTCAAGATGATGCTATGTACAAATGAATAGGAAACAAGAATAAAATTAAAAATGTTAACAACCCTCCGACAGATTTTCATGAAACATGGCTAAGAACACTCGGTATAAAATTATCTATGACACAAAACAACTTGTGGCTAAATGAAAAAATAAATCTATTTAGTAGCAATGAAAGTGCCGAAGATAAGATACTGATAATTACGTATGTACGGGTATCGACAACATTCTGTTTGCTCCTTCTCTCATGAATTCTGAGCTCTGGTGATGCTACAGAGCAGTGCCGTTTCATTTTAATTTTTTTTTTTTATATTTCAATATACCATAAGGACGACTTGAATAAGGACGTGTTGAATCTTTATTTTCTTAAGGGGCACGTGTTTGACAATGAACGCACTGTGAAGGTCAGTACAAAAACACTTGTCTCGACTTGTAATTTACAGGCGTGTACGGTTTTTATATTACAAATATCAGAATCATTTAATTTTAACTTGACTGATTTCTACGGATGTTGTGCAGAAATTCAGGGATGCGAGCCACGCTCAGTATCGCACACACTCTTAGACTGGTCATCGAAATCCGCAAGTGGACTTAAGTCCAAGATATAATCTGAAATTTCTTTGGCCAAGATACTGGTGTGGATTCTATCTCTATAGAATAGGTGATAATGAGCCTATTAGATAGGTACACCCGTTACTCAAATGGGTTGCACCCGATCAGAATAACACGGGACTGATTAAAAATTTTAACAACAGCGTCATTATTTCGTCTACTATAACATTGGAGAGACAGAGCAACTTACGCAACTTTGGCGTGTACCTAAGCTGTCGCTGATTGGTGCATAATTATATCCAGAAAACAGCTCATGTCGAGAGTTGTTGAACAGTTTCCCTTCTTATAAAGAAGTGTGTTTAATTTGAAAGACTACAGAGCTAACCTTAACGTGCTAGTGCTATAACCATGGTATTATAGAAACTTATAAAATTATGGAAATAAAGATAAATAGATAAAAGAGACAAATTGAAAGATAACAATGTTAAGCGAGCGAGGGGTCACATCGCCGGTAAAGCGTCTGCGAGGCAAACTCAGATAACCTTCAGTCGCGTCACAGATCTTTATACCTAGAATACGGTCACGTCCGCCAACGTATTACGTCATCGACGCCTGCGCCATAACGAATTTAACGCCGCCGTTTAATCGTGATACAAATGAGTAGACAACGTCACTGGTTTGAAGGTTTTACGCTGTAGATTAGATAGGTAGGTAGGTACCTAGCTAAACTTTTTTCGATTGATCTATAAAAGTCTTGGAGTGTGTATATTATTAAAGAACACAAGATTTTGATAGTGAAAGGATTTTTTTAAATACTTTATAGTTTTTTTTCTACCTTTACCTATAGAGGATAATACGATTCGTTAGTAGTTTCTTAATTTTGTAAAAATAGGGGTCTCATCGCCTTCTGGAATTTGTTATTCCAGCAGGTGTTGTAAGTATTGACTACTTCAAGGGGTTGCCTAGATATACAGGTGAAAGCTGGTCGATTCAGATGTATTCGTGGGTGTATCACCCATACGTTATTTGCCGCTTATTGCGTCATTTTCTTTGTTTTTATCTATAATTAAAATCAAGTTACGAAAATAGTAGATACAAGTTGAAAAGGAATTGAAAGGATTATACCAGCTCGTTTGTAACACTTTTACGCAAATAAAATGACTAAAGGCATTTGTTAACACTTTTAACGAGCAGTATTTTTCTGTAATAGATTTATTAGCGCTTCCTAGAGCTCCATACTATAACGGTTGTATAAAATGTTGTAAACGTTTACCTACATCATTTATGTAAAGGTCTTTTTTGCTTATAGAGCAAAAGTGTGTTGTCGAACGCTTTTATACAACGCGATGTTACCGCTTATACCATAATAATAAATCACTAAAATGGTGTAAATCGTTTACACCATTTTAGTGATATAACCTTAGATTATTGGACTAGTTTGTTAAGTGGAGAGAAGTCTGTCTCAGTTTTTTATGAAAAATGGATCGTCAACCAGTTTGAACTCGCATAGCGTGAATAGATATCTACATTCATAACTAACCTGACGTTTTCCTATACTTACAGTGCTTGTCCCAGTAGCTTTACAAGCGCTGAAGCTCTGTAACAAGTGTTGCAAATGTAGCGGAAACGATGATGATGACAATAACAAGGGAGATGACCAAAAAGCGGAAGATGACGATAAACAGGAAGATGACAATGAGGTATCAGATACCAATAGGGGAAAAATGATAAAAATGAACTTGAATCTGAATCTGAACCAGAAGAAAAGAAAGAATCAGTACCCATGAATAAGAAGAGGAGAGCTAAAAAGAAAAGGTGCAATGCGTGTTCTGGTAAGAGCTTGAGGATAACAGTACTTTATACCATTTTTCAGGGATAGTTTTACACATTTCGGATTTCATTTATTTAAAGTTGACTTATCTTGCAGAATATTGTCGTTTTTTTGTTTGATTGACAAAAGAATGTCCAATATCTTGTGATAATCTACAGGTTAATAAAATAATATTTTTTTACCCCTGACACTACCCTATTCAGTTAACTTTTAATAAATGAAATTTGATCTAATTAAAATTAAGTCTTTAATGTTTTTCCAAAACGTCAAATAATAGGTATGTACATATCTATATCTATACTAATATTATAAAGAGGAAAGATTTGATTGTTTGTTTGTTTGTATTGAATAAGCTCCGCAACTACTGGACCGATTTGAAAAATTATTTTACCATTAGAAGCCCACATCATTCCTGATGAACATAGGGTACCTTTTAAAGCGAGAAAATGCTTCATTCCTACGGGAAAACGGGTAATAGGACAACGGGTAGTAAGAATGCAGCTAGTAGTTTATATTAAGAAATAATTAGGAGCATTATTAATATTAATATTAATAAATGGCGCGCATCGTCAGAAAGTTCCTCTCTCTGCAGCCATAGTCATCGGCCGCTTGAGCCTAGCTTCGCGGCCAGTGATTCACCGTTTTAATGTATTTTTACTGTAGAATAGTTTTATAATATTTTTTTTCTACTAGCTGCTGCCCGCCGCTTCGCACGCGTTGTTTCTATAGAAACGCTTAGAGGTGATTTCTATCCCATGGGAACTGATTGATGGGATAAAAAGTAACCTTTGTTTTATTCCAGGCCTAGTTATCTGTATGCAAAATTTCAGTCCGATCTGTTCAATAGTTTTGGCGTGAAGAAGTAACAAACATCCATCCGTACATCCATCCATCCAAACTTTCGCATTTATAATATTAGTGTGATAGTATAAAATGTATTTTATAGTGAGATAAAATAGTAAATGAGTGTTTAATAATATTTATTTATAACTAGCTTCCGCCCGCGGCTTCGCACGCGTTATTTCTATGGAAACGTTTAAGGTTATTTCTATCCCAAGGGAACTGATTTATGGGATAAAAAGTCACCTATGTTTGATTCCAGGGTTAGAGTTACCTGTATGCAAAATTTCAGCCTGATCCGTTTAGTAGTTTTGGCATGAAGAGGTAACAAACATCCATCCATCCATCCATCCAAACTTTCGCATTTATAATATTAGTGTGATTATAAATTATGTACAGTCAGCGTCAAATTGATATGAGCGTCCAGATTAGTCAAAATGATCTGATAAACATAAAAGAAATTTGACATACGCCCTTCATCATAATGTTTTTAGCACCCAAGGAGTTCAAAATATCTTACTTTTTGAAATATTTTGAAAAAAGTCAAAAAAATTACACAATCTTCGAAGTACTTATGCAGAGCGATCTAAAATGCAACATCTAAAATGTAGTTTGGTACCTACTATTTTTAGATATTCATCAAATAGCGATATCTCTTACCGGTACCATTAGTACCTACATATTTGTATGATTCACAAACGTTCGAAACCCTCGGCGCCCGAGTTACATTCGCACTTGACGAATCTTGTTTTCCTTTACTTGTGCTATAAGACCTTGCTTAAAGGTTTTGTGTCCAAGTCAATAACTTGGAAATTTCAAAATAATCGGATACAAGCGCCTGTAGCTTTTGATTGCGTTGACTTAGAAGTTTTATTTATATCACGGCTCAAAGAAGTTATATATTTGATGTTAATTTCAACTGGATACCTCCACGCGATCCTGAGAAAACTGGGTTGGCAGACGGACAACGAAGTGATCCTGTAAGGGTTCCTTTATTACTTTTAATGTACGGAACCCGAATAACATAAGAAAATGAACCAATTAGCGATATGGGTTATCGCCGACATCGCTAATTGGTTACTTACCACTCACGAATACAATATCTTATTGTTTCATTTGAAGCTATATTTTGGAATGTGCAATTGATGTTCTTATAATTTTATGAACTCTTGACCAATTTAAACCATGTAAAGTCAGCGTTAAATTGATATGAATGTCTAGAGTAGTCAAAATGATCTGAAAAACATAAAACTTGTGAATAAATAATGCTGGACAATTCACACAGCAATATCTAGCCCCAAGCTTAGCATAGCTCGTGATATTGGTACCTACTTAATAAAATACACTACATGATTATGTAGTTTTTTCCGGGTGTTCTCGATGTTTTCCAAGTACAATAATAAATAGATATTTTTTGTTATACTTGGAAAAAATCGAGAACACCCGTGAAAAAATCTGCAGATCGTACAATACGTAAAGTACGTAGAATATCAGGGTTATTCCAGTTTTCCCCCTTGAAATCCCCCTTGAGGGGGAAAACTGGAATATCATTATATTTTTGTTATTTCAGTTCCAGTTGAAGCACCTGTTACTACGCAACCATTCACCATACAGACCACGATCAATCCAGTATTCATCAACAATAATAATAATAATAATAGCCAACCTCACCCAAGTGCAATTGCACCTGGCGTTCCACATTGGGTACTGCCCAATGGTACTGATTCAGCTACGACTGTCCAAAGTAGGTGTAACCGATAGGTTAACACGTATCCCGCCTGATTAAGCTCTTGGGTACAAAAATTAAACATTATTTACATGTTAATATAGCTTGATTCCAATTATTTTTATTTATAATATAATCTTTTATTCAAGTTGTTTATGTAAACTATATAGACTAACGGGTTCTTCGTAGTTTAAAATATAAGTAAACCAAATATTTATGTGTTCTTTTCTTTCGCATCTAGTGATGTAGATGTAAAAGAAAAGAACACCTATATATTTTACTAGACGATCGCCTCGCGGTTTCACCCGCGTAGTTCCCGTTCCCGTGGGAATTCCGGGATAAAATATAGCCTATGTCACTCCCTGAAAAGTAAGCTTCCTAACGGTGAAAGAATTTTTCAAATCGGTCCAGTAGTTTCGGAGCCTATTCAATTCATACAAACAAACAAACAAACAAAAAATCAAACCTTTCCTCTTTATAATATTAGTATAGATTAACGTATATAAATTCGTTTGCATTTATTTCCAAGTGTCATGTTATGTGTGTCATGTTATGTGTTTCAAAAACAAAAACTGTTATTAATTTACCCAGCATTTGTGACATCAATTTAAGTTACTTAAACTTGACTCAAATTGAAATGCGTCACCAGGGCGGGATTTATGGGGTAGGTATTGCAGCTGTAAAGTCAAAGCTGTAAATTATAGTTTTAAAATTTTATTTAACTCAGAATGATAATAAAGTATGTAAGCATTACAGACTATTTTATTTCTCCGATGATGCTGTCCTAATTAGTAGTTATTTGAATATTAGGGTTTGTCTGTAAAAATACACAATCATGAAATTTAAAATTCTAGTCAGTCAGAATGAATTTTTCGCCTAAACCATTCTTGTTTTTTTAGTTCAGCCATTTATTTGAGAATTGTGGAACTTCCATTTTAGGTGTCGTGAACTGGGAAGACACTTCAATTGAAAATGCGGTTAAGTTAATGGATACCGTTATAGTTGGAGGCTATGATATTGACAAAACAGAATTGTGGATCATCAGAACTAGATTCGGATGTGAAGTCATACCGGGCAAGTTTAATAAATACCATAAATTGGCATTTATTCCGGACAAGAGAGAAGACGGTTATGTCGAGATAAATATTTATCGTTTTGAGGTAAATTATGATTTTTTTTATGTTATAGTATAAGTAATTGCATAATAAATTGCTTATGCTTAGGTGTTGAGAACACAGGCAATGCCAATGTAAGCAAAAGGACAGTTAGGTTACAATAGGCATGTGTGGGCCACGTGGGACGAAGCACCCAGAAAGATGGTAGGTAATAGATAGTCACACAGTCGTCGCCGCCCGTCCTTAGTCCTCACTGAGGACAGGCGGCGACATTGATGTAACCGAGAAGACTGGTGATAGGCAGCTAGCGAATGTAAGGTGTAGAACAAAATACGGGAGACTTTGTCTAGCAATGGGTGAAATTTAGGTCAGAGATACAAAATTATGAGAGTTGTGAACTAACCAAGATGAGTCAAACAGTGACGAGTAAACGTGTTAGGATGCCAATGGTGATTTGTTATTATCGATTGATTAATATCAACGCTTCTGGTTGTAGGTCCTCTGCATTGCCCCGGAGTCTAGAAGCAGAATCAACTGGACTGCATGCAGCAACGGTGTGGTACCAAATAACGCTGTGGAAGCTGGCAGGAATGCTTCGGGCGAGCAACTTTATATCGGAAGAGCCATTCAGAAAGACGAAAAATATCCAGGCAGACACAGTTTGTGTCCAGGCTGGGTATAAACAGCTTTGATATTTTATTACAGTACAATAAAATAGTAATGATATAACTTGACTTCAATGAAATTATTGAATGATTTAAAATCCTATGATAATCTAATATAATTTAATAGACGAAGTGGAAAATGTATCATCATTATTGTAGCTTATAGTATAGAGGGTGTCCCATGCAACCTGTACCAGCGAAGGTCTGTGGTCAGGGGACACCAATACCTATCGATTGGACCTTGGACCCATGTATGTTCCGCCATTATTTGTAGTTCTCGAGATATGATTTTTTTGTTTTATTTTCAGATTTTTAAAGTTTTGGACGGTTTTAGCGATATTTTTTCTGTGGCTAGCATGTGTGTTCGTCTGTAAAAACACTAAACACCAAAATTCTCACTACTAGGAGCTCAAATTTTAATCACTTTTACTACAAAATTTCTGTTTGAGTGAAATTTTTACTTGATTTGAACTTGAAAAAATAATTATATGACCCTAATCTAACTAAGTTCATGTTTATCTATTATAAAAACTTTATGAATTCCTCAACTCTCAAAATATCTCAAAAAATTGGTAGGTACTTTATAGGGCATTTTTAAGCGGAAACGGAGTCAAATGTTGATACAGTCGAAAATAGTGAAGCTTATAATTTCATGCATTTGAAATGAATTTTCTCACATTTTTCCGATTAATATGGTTAACAATTATAAATACTAGCTAAAAAGATGTTGCGCGCTGATCAACGTGAGATACATCAGGGGGAAATGACCTTAGGTAAAAAGATGTATTCGAGTTGAATACGAGTGATAGGCGCCAGAATTATAATTTATATCATTAGGTTGGGGAAAAAGTCTTTTCGCATTAAAGTATGTATGAACTTCTAATAAAATCTCTGTGGCTATACTATTTGTATATTTCTGGTTTTGGTATCATTAAAAGTTTAAATTTTAAAAAAGAGAATTCCAAATTCTAATTAGGAAAATGTGTAATTTTTATTTATTTTCGTACTGTCAAAATGAAGGGCATTATTCATTATGAGCTGTTACCACTAGGCAGGACCATCGATTCTGAACTCTACTGCGAACAACTGATGATAATAAAGCAAGAAATTGAGAGAAAGCGGCCGGAATTAATCAACGGAAGGGGTGTGGTTTTTCATAATAATAACGCTAGACCTCGTACATTTTTAGCCACTCAGTTAAAATTAAGAGAGTTTGGCTGGGAGGTATTAATGCATCCGCCGTATAGTCCTGACCTTGCACCTTGAGATTTCGATTTTATCGGTCTCTTTAGAATTTTTTAGGCAGTGTCAGGTTACAACATCACGAGAGGACTGCCAAAACCTCAGACAGAAATTTTAATTTCGTTATTAACATTTAAGCTAATAGTAGTGTGAATTTTAGTGTTTAGTGTTTTTACAGACGAATACACATGCTAGCCATGATATTAACAAAAGAAATCTCAAAGAATCACTTCAAAAAAAATATCGCTAAAACCGTCCAAAATTAAAAAAATCTGAAAATTTTAGATAGGTATTGGTGTCCCCTGACCACAGACCTTCGCTGGTACAGGTTTCATGGGACACATGATACACTCTGTATAAACATGATAAAGAATAGTCAACTTTGTATATTAAATAATGTTTTAATTTATTTCAGGTGCAACCAAGCCATGGAGTCCTGTACGTCACTTACGGAGGCAAAATTCACGATCACAAGTGTTACGATGTTTTGTGCATTGACTGATTGCAATTATTAACCCCCGACGCAAAAAGAGAGGGGTGTTATAAGTATGACATATCTGCCTGTGGTATCGTAGCTCCCAAACGGATGAACCGATTTTCGCTTATTTTTTTTGTGTCATAGATAATTTTATCCCGAGTGTTCTTAGCCATGTTTCATGAAAATCTGTTCTGCCAATAAACGTCGGCGAGTTTTTAAATTTTTTAACTTTGTCTTGTTGTTATCGTTAACGTTCCTAGTATGCTTATAGTAGTATTTTTATATGAAACGGGAATAACATATTCACTAGATATGGAATGTTTGCCTAGCAGTTTTCCGACTTGAAGATCTGTGATTGAGATAGATAGATAGATTATATCTTTATTCCACCATTAATACACAAAACAATTAAATAAGAACTTAACACTAACTATGTAGAAGATAGGGATATAATAACCACATTGGTACTGATACTATAAATAAATAAATAATGTTGGACAATCGACACAGCATCATCGAACCCGCAACCTCCTGAGCCGCAGGCGGACCTTCGCCTGCCGCGCCACATCGGTCGTCAATTATGCCTCAAGAGGCTTTGGACGAAGCAGTTCTTAATCAACGTTGGTAGTACAAATAATTGTCCAACAGATTTTTGAACTGCCCTTAGTGAAGTCATGCATTTTTATTGAATATTCTCTAATCATGTTTGGCACACCATTTAGCAGCCTAAAGCCTGATTAGCTATAAAAAGCCTATAAGTGGCATTCACACTGATTTGCGAAAAGTTTGCTCATCTAAAGCCTCAGCAGCATCACCAACAGTGTAATGAGGTAACAACGTACTTAGTTTAAATTGAGAAGTTTTATAGCAAGCGTGCCAAAGTTACCTACAACAAAATTTTAATCATTGCTTTTAGAATTATATTTTTTATATCTACCTGTTATTAAAAAATAAGTACACGAATACTGTTGTAATTTAATGTTATGTTTCTCGAAATAAATCAACGCCTTTTTGAATTTTTTTTGTCGTGATAATTCAAAACAGTATGTGAAATGTTAACCAATGAAATACCATTGAATTATGAAAATCGATACTGCAACCGCCATGGTTAATTTGACTTAAATATTCTAGTCTTTAATTGGTTGTAACTGGAAGCAAAAGCAATAAATATAAATAAATATTATGTTGGTACATACTTACACCTGCTTGTGTTTTTTTATAAATTTGAGGACGCACAAAATCTAATCTGAAATCTAGACTATGAGGTTTTGTTTTATATTCTGAAGCTATTTGTTTTAGTCAATAAATCACCCAAAAGTACGTCGTGGCAAGCAAGCGAAACACGAACGCCAGTGAGCTGCCGCCGGTCCGACTATGACTGAAGTCCCCACCTGAGTCATAGTCGGCACCTAATTACATCTAGTGATTCTAGCTGCTTAGGGAGCATCTTGACGGGCATGTGTGTGAGGCAGCGGTCTGTACTACACTGTTTACACACACGACTACTGTGTAATGTACATTATGTGTGTGCGTATACATATGTGTCTATACAATACACTGTGTATAGGTATCTGTATTGATAAATAGGTAGAGATAAACCATTCTAGAAATGAACATCGATTGTATGACGTATAGTGGAGGGGGCGTGCATTTTGGCTTGCATTTTTAGAATGGTTTATCTACCTATTATCGTTTTATGAACTTGTACAATGAAAAATCATAACCTCAAATTCCGAAATTATTTTGCGTTTTTAATTACTTACTTAAAATAAGTGTCCGTGATTTTAATTAGATATACACCAATTATGTGTATAATATAGAACCCAGAGAGCATAACCACATTAGCCACGTGTCTACTGGTTCTGGGGAAAATTTGTAGGGCCAGTGACTGATAAAGACAAAGATAAAAGATATAGATAATTTATTTGCAAAAACACGTGTTAACAAAGATGGCAATTAACGTAGGGCACAACATGTTTGAACAGTTTATTATACGGTATGCAAAAAATATGAAAGTATGGCATGGAGATCTAAATTTAAACAAGTAATGATTGTTATTTTTGGCTCTTTAGTCAACTGGCCCCGGAAAAAACTGGCCCTACGGGGCCAGTTGACCTAATGCATTTAATTTATTACTTTTCTTTAGTCGACTGGGCCCATTACTAATTTAAATAAAAAATCTATAGTTTAATTTCAAACCCGTGTACAGATGTGTACAAAACTTAGTATAAAAATAAATTAGAATAAGTACATCTTTTAGAAATTCGTCAATATCTTAATAACATTTTTCACATATAAGTTATTTAAATTTAGTCATAAATAAGTTGATGTTCTCTGAACTATGTTATATCCATCACAATTTTTTTATAAACGCGTAAGTTTGGATGGATGGAGGTTTGTTACCTCTTCACGCCATAATGATTGACCCGATAGGGCTGAAATTTTGCACAGATGTAGCTTTTAGCCTGGAATCAAACTTAGGCTACTTTTTGTCCCCTAAAATATTTACATGGGACAGAAATAACCTATAACGATTCCATACAAAGAACGCGTGCAAAGCCGCAGCAGACACTAGTTAGTCTTTTTTGCCACGATGGTGATCGAAAAGAGCAACTTCGCATCTCTGCCTATTACACTATACAAAATACAACTTTTACAGAGGCATTAAAAATAAGCATATTATGATAGGTGTCAAACTGCACATTGATTTTTGAAAATTCTTTTGTTAAAACATAATAATAGGATAAAATAGGTGGTGGCGTGAATTTGGGTCGGGTTAACGCCTTAGCAGTACAGCATGACTCATTTTAATATTAATGCTTTTAGAGTATTTCATTGCGCAAAATTAGTTTAAATAGGTTCATAATACGTCCCTATTAAGTAAATAAATAATGCTGGACATTCCACACAACATCATCTGGCACCAAGTTAAGCAGAGCTTTGTGTTATGGGCATTAGACGACTGATATACACGTTACAGTCATAGATGGATATTTATCTCTATATTTATTAGGATTTTTTGAAATTCACACCCTAACTGTCAATGGTGTGGAGTCAAAGTTAGGCGACTCGCTGACATATCACGAAATCTCAGAAACTAGAAGAGCTACGGGACTGAAATTATAAACTTTTTATCCCTTAGATTCCCCTTATTCCATCAGATTATCAGATTAGTCTCAAACGAATACAATTCCCGGTTAAAGTTTCGTACGCCATGACAATCAACAAAACGCAAGGTCAATCTTTAAAAATGTCAGGTGTGGATTTACGCAGTTATTGTTTCACTCATGGCCAACTCTATGTCACGTGTTCCAAAGTAAGCTTTCCAAATAGCTTATACATTCTGCAACCCAGCAAAAAGACTAAAAATGTGGTATACAGAAAAGTATATGACCATCGAGGATAGTTAAATTGACTACAACGAGTATACACGAGTATACGAGTGTACTGTCGGTACTTTAGACTATACTGTCGGTAGTCTATACAGTATGTTATGAATTGGACGCAAGTTATGAAAGGGTGACTTAAGTTTTTCGGTCTCCTCGTAAGTTAGGGCTTTGAGCCAGTTGGTGACAGTGGTTTTACATTTAGCTCTAGGTAATGACAAAATCGACAAGTTTTTATTGACCATGTTATAGATATGAGGGCCAAGAAAGAATGAGAAGTCATCTTTGTACGCAACAAATTTTGACGGGCTAATTGTTACGGTTCTGAAATTATTATAAAAATGACCTTTGACCCCATTTTAACAACTTTAGAATATGAATTTCCGAAATTCCGTTATAACGGGTGTTTACGTCATGTAAGGAACCTCCATGAAAAATTTTAGCTTCGTGGCTCTTGTAGTTTCAGAGATCTCTTGATGAGTCAACCAGTTTTCTCTTTTATAAATATAGATTCATGGTATAGGTACTAAGGTAGTACCTATAATTATAAAAAGAAACATTAATTAAATGGGTTGTATTCCATTAAGTGTACCTAATTGGGTACACTTGATGGAATAGAATCCATTTTTCAATAATCCGATGTTTCACATTGCGTGCAAAATCTATAAATATACTTGCTTTGATAAGTGTACCTAGACTGTAGGTGTGTGTGATAGATAACAGTCATTCAACAACAAAGAGTCTTATTTCTTTAGGTAGAAGAGTTAAAATCATTTGTGCAAGTAAATATAGAGATATCATACTTGTGCCGATACCAAGATCATCCGATTTTTTCTATAGAAATATTTTTTCGTTTGTTTAGTCTTGAGTTTAGACCTACTGCGTATTACGACGACGGTTTACAGTTAAACATGGCTTAGACATAGTTCAAACGAGAGTTAAACTCCTGTTATGCCCATGTCTAACTATACACGCTTGATAGACCAGTGTTTACGTTGATTTTTGTTGTACCGCTGTAATTATTTATCAAAGGTACTTACTATTATTACGTCACTTATCTACGTACTTTGATAACGTCATATAAATGACGTTGATGCTGTATGACTAAAATACTTGTCTGGTAGAGCTCCAATGACGACAATTTGCCTATTTTTGAGGTTCAGATGAATGAGATGATCCTTCACAAACGAATACTTTTACTGATATTGCATAAATCGACATGAAAATTACAAGCAATGTTGTGCCAACGATAAGATACTGAAAATATCTACAGTTACGTACGAATACAGACAAGATAATTTTTGCTTTTATGTTAAAATATACCTTTATTGACAAAGAAAATTACAATCAAATAATAGAAATAGATTAGAACTAATATTTACAATTATAACAATTTAGCTAACTGCAGACTGTTGCAAACAATCTATAGGTAGCTTAACCATTATCTCACATGGTTTCTGCGGGGTGAGTCTATTTGACGTTAGTAACGAGACATGATTTTGATGTCTCGTTTTAGTATGAGATTTGCGTAGTTACATGTTCGCACGATAGAAGCGCTTTACCTCATTGTATGGAAAAAGGAGATGTCACGAACACGTTTCGTTAGTAACGTCAAATAGACTCACCCCTCTGAACTCTGATGATACCATGCAGGGACCAAGCAATGAAGTATTGTGGTTACTATATAACACTTAGTTAATTTATAGAAACCCTAGATTTGTCTCACACCGAGAGTTGGAACTGTTTTTTTCTTATTCGTAAATACACAGTAAAAACACAGTGAAGGTCAAGCCTACAAGCACTGGTAAGGGCATAAAATTCAGCAACTCAAACCATGCCAAATTTCATAGAATTCATTCAGTAGTTTAGGCGCCATGCGCGGCCAAGAAATGATACTTTCATCCCCTCTCCCAAGGGAACCACTGAAACTATTGAATTCCGGGATAAAAAGTATTCTATGTCCTTCCTCGTAGTATGAAATCAAATCGCCCATTTGAATACATTCAGTAGTTTCGGCATGATGTGCGGCTAAAATACAGACAGACAGACAAAAATTAAAAGAATAACAAATCAAAATTTTCAAAATATCTTCAATACAGAATTGGTCCTGTCACAGTTTTATTATAAGTATTTATAGATAGATAGATTACCAGTGCTTTTTTCACAAAGAAAATAACAATCAAATAATAGAAATAAATTAGAACTAGTATTTACAATTGACACAATTTAGCTAATTGCTGACTATTGCAAACGATCTACAGGTAGCTCAACTGATCCATATCAATACCAGTCGGAAGCGTCCCCTAGACACTGCCACTGGCTGCATTGCCCCGCTGTATGGCACTACTGATGCGCTGCTCCAGATACTTACCAGCTCTCGGATCACGCGTCGCTTCGACCAGACGCTCAGATATTATTTTTAAAAACCCGAAGAGTTTCGGCACCGAGGAAATTCGTTTACAAATATACTGATCTGGGGGGGACTAGAATTATGGAGGACTCGACACCCTGAGAAGGACGTAATACGCACTAAAAACCTCTCCGGTACCTCTCTCAACATTTTTGCCGAACCACGGAAACTTTAAAAACCTTCCATGGCTCACCCCAAGGATCTATGTTCTCGACTCCAAGGGGAGCAAGATAGATGGATACTGAAAATAGCAAATCGTTAGGACTACTAGTTCCGTCTAGTAGTAGAATAACTAAAGAAATAAACGTGTTGAAAAAAAGTAGGGGCGCGTTGAAGTCTTTTGTATCGCAAAAATTTTCGACTTCGACGGGACTTGAACTCGCATCCTTCCCTCAGTGCGGGAATGTGCTAACCTCGTGGTGTAGTTGGTTAGCACATTCCCGTACTGAGGGAAGGATGCAGGATCAAGTCCCGTCGAAGTCGAAAAGTTTTGCGATATTATTTGATTTCTTAGAAATTACACAGAGTGTGAAAAACCTTGCCTTTTGTATCCTACACCGGTCCGTCGTAGCATCGTAGCACGTGCTACGAAGATCTACGTTAAAATTCTAGTCAATGAGCGCTCAAAAGATGGATGGAAAAGTCGAGAGCAGAAAGTTTGACTTTGTACTTTGTTTAGGACTACATAGTTATGAGACAAACACAGAGTAGTAAGAAAGAAAGAAAGAAAAGACATTTATTTATAACAACAGTAGGTAAGTACAGAAAAAAAACACACTTATGGGGTATTAGTGTAGGTAGGTAGTAGGAGGGGACTCCTGTGAGGTGAGCCCTTATAGTGGGGGCACGAAGATGATCCCGTTTTTTAGGTTTTTTGCTTGCATCGCGTTACGTAAACCGTAAAGCCTTGAACATAGATCAATGAAAAACCATTTTTCCCACATAGTATGGACAAAATGTCATAGACTTAATGGGTAAAATAGCTTACATACACCTTAACTGATATTTATTTGTGCTTTATTAAACACCGATTTCGCAAATAAGCTTTTTAGTTCTTTTGGGCCAATCCGCACATTCAGCGTGAGCCCAAAGAAAATAATTTATGCACCGTAGCCAACCTTCTCCGGGTCTTGAGCGCGAAAACAAGTCATTGCAGTAAATGCAAGCGCAGTCATTATATTCGTTCCGGAAGGGTCTTCTTCACTGTCCGATTGAAACAGGTTCTTTGTGACCTTTTTCTTTCTCTTGTTACAGAGAGTGAGATTTCTTGTAACAACCATATTCTTGATCTCTTGCATATTTGGAGTCGATGTCACAGCGGACGAAATAACTTTGTTTCCTGTAAATTAATTTTGACGGAGAACCAAAACATGGCCAGAGAAAAGGGTAAATTTCTGGAATTTGGTGGCACTTCCGTTGAAAGGCGCCCTTGTCTACGAAAGTGAAGGTGTTTGTGACGTCTACCTTTATACATATATAAAAATATAATTTAACCGCCATATATATAATTCCGCCATCCTTCTTTTTTAGTGCACAAAGATTCGCACCGTAAAGGAGTTCTGTGATCTCGCTGGTGTTTGGCCTGACAACATCAGGTTGATCAGAGATGTCGTATTCTGCAGAAGGACTTCACCTGTATTGCCAGACCCGCCAGACAGAAGATCTTTTAGATGCTGTGACTCCACAGCACACAGAGCAGAGGCACCTTTGATGTCACCATCACTGAGTTTAATCTCTACAACTCTGTAGATAAGTAGTAGACTCAGCCAATGGTTATTAGCTTTTGTATTTTTTGTTGTGTGTTCTGATCAACAATTGAAATAGGCTGCCCTTCGCGTGCAGTGTACTTTACACAATTTTGTTTGATCCTAACCGTGATTGATGATTTGTTGGCCAAATGTTTTTGTACAAGCAGTAGTCTCTTTATGGGAAAACTAGTTAATGCTCTGAAAATAAAATAGTTTATTATTAGTTACGTTATTTAAAAGTTTGTACAGGATTGTACGCAGGTTTTTACATATCTTGCCATTTGTTTCCCGTTCTCGGAAATGTTACGGAACCGGTTATCTTTCCTATCAACCACAATTTTGTATTATGCTATCTATCTGTTCTAGATACTTGACTTTGATACCTACATGTCTGCTGTTTGGTTTTCGGTTTATCCTACCTAACATTCTGTATGCTGCCCATTGTGAAAATTCAACAACACATGTCACTAATATATAGATAGATGGATAGATAAATGATTTATTCGACACTGCAGCACATAATACAAAACGGTCACAATATTTAAGGCACATCTTAACATAACACAGAGAAACTAATAATAGATAGTTTCGATTTCGATATCAAGGAGTTTCAAAGTACTAGATATTTTACGAATATTTTATCTTTCGGGCACTTCACTACATAGCTACTATTCAGTCAAGTGCGATCCTTGTCAGATTAGTATAACCACGAGTAAAAAAAATTACTCGTAGTCACACACACTGTAACGAAATAACCTATACATGTAATTATTAAAATAGTACATAAACATAGAATATAACGATATCAAGTGTAACATCAAGTGTACCTACGATGGAATAAATACAAATACTGGTGTAGCAAAACGGTGTGATCACGAGTCTGCCGCGAACTTTTTCATGGTCGCAGATTCCATTTTAATGACAAACTGATTCACATGCAGGTTGTCTCCCCGAATACCTGCAAGTACATACCGGATTCAATCCCGGACGTTTTCAAATCCCGAAAATTTCGGGATTATATTTGGGCGAACCCCGGGATATTCGGGATTGAAAAATGAATTTAATGTTTCTAAAAATGTTGCAAAACTAACCAAACATACTGTTTTTACGTGTCATTTATCAGCTAAATACGGAATATGTATGAATCCGTAATGCATTCAAATATGGGCTTAAAATTGTAATCGTAGGATAGATTTTACCGTGACAAACTAGCATATCGTAAGTTTCAAGCGAGTGGCCCACGAGCAATGTTATGTTACCTGATGCCGTCTATAAAACACATCTAAATCATATTTTAAGAGTTAAAACCCAAATTTGAATGGACAATTTTGTAATGTGCGGCATGAGCGGTCCAGATCTGCGGCAACCTTAAGCTTGACATACAGTAAGCATTATGAGAAGCACATTAACACGTATTTTCACTCGAATTTACTGTGATACTTGTCACTTGCTTGTTGTTTTACACTAATAAGCGATTGCGGTCGAAGTATTGGAGCATTCAAGGAGAAAGGCGCCTGAAATGTAGGCACCCTAATTAGTACCTATAATACTAATTATACCTCATAGGGAACTACAATATTAATCAATCACTATTATCTGTAATTCACCAATAAAAATTATCAGCATCGATTATGTTCCTAGAAAAGGTACTGTTGTAATGTTATCATTTATCTACATAAGAATACCAACAAGCTTCTGTAGATACAGTCACCGCCTAAAAGATCTTAATATACGAAGTGTTCAAAACGTACACATAAATGCACAACAGTCGCTAAATCACACCATTCCTAAAACATAATATCCCGCAAGACAACAATAAGTGCAGAATTTTCGATGAGCAACTTTTATAATTTCACCGCATTATATAAATTGTCTGAATGGTCTAATCGTAGTTTGCTTTTTTATTTGCATCGAATTAATTCAGGGCTTACAAAGTGTTGCAGGTTTAGCGGTCTTAGGAGTGCAATTTTGTGACTCAGATCTGCCCATTGTTTGAACGAAGAAGTCATGGTTGAACAGGCATATACCAAATCGCTCGAAGAGGAGAGGGGTCGTCGCCGTATCAGTGTCCCGGCACGGCGGCGCCATGAGGAGGGATAGATGTGACGACGTATGAGAGGGCCATGTAGCCATAAGGTTGTGTGATGGTGAAAGGTGACGGATGGCACGAGACTCGCGGGACGTAACCTGCGATACTCGTGCACAGGTGTGGGACACGCGGCGCAGTGATGCGCGCGCTTGCTTTAGCTGAGTGTGCGCGGTGCTGTGCCCGCGTGACTAGAACAAATGGTTTGAGTGAGAGTGTGAGTGTTTGTGTGTGTAAATGTATGACCCACACCTGGTAGTAGTATGGGGCGACAATGCCCATCTGGGCACAGAGGTGGACATTCGTGGTTCCAACTGTGTCTGTCCTATCTGTGTCCTAATCGGGGGTAGGAAAGGTGACGGAAGAATGGGGTCGGCGAGTGTGTGGATCGGTGGGCTCGCCGGCCATGTATAGGAGGAAGAGGGGACGCCAGTTGGGCCGCGGATTTTTAAATGTTCCCGTGATTCGGCAAAAATGGCGAGAGAGGGACACCGGAGAGGTTTTAGTGGGTATTAAGTCCTTTTCAGGGCGTCGAGTCACACATAATTCTGGTCCCCCCCAGACCAGTTTATTCGTGAATGAATTTCCTCGACGAGACAAAAAAAAAAGGCATATTCCAAATGCCTTTAGTTCATGATCATTCATCGAAATATTCAGACCAACTATCGCCATATTTTTCTCCTCTACAGGGTGTCCCATGCAACCTGTACCAGCGAAGGTCTGTGGTCTGGGGACAGTAATACCTATCGATTGGACCCCCATGTATATTCTGCGATTTTTTGTAGTTTTTGAGAACTTTTTCAAGTTTTATTTTCAGGCTAGTTTATGCCCGCGGCTTCACACGCGTTGTTTCTATAAACGTGTAAAGGTGATTAATATTAATATTAATCAATATTAATATTGATTTTCGAAAAAAAAATGATTGATTTGGAGAATATTATAAAAGTAATCGTATAGAAGTGTATTACATTATCTTTTATACAAAAATGACAACCCAAAACTTTCACTATCAATTTTGTAAATAAAGATTGATATGAACTGGTACGCACTTAAGGAATCTTAATTAATGTCAAGCTGTTTTTTAGAGTTTCGTACATCAAAAGGAAAAAAGGAACCCTTATAAGATCACTTTGTTGTTCGTCTGTCTGTCTGTCTGTCTATCCATCTCTTAACCCCCTTTTCTCAGAAACGCGTGAAGGTATCGAGTTGAAATTAACATTCAAATACTCAAGTCGGAAACTTTTTGAAGCCGATATAAATAAAACTTCTACGTCAACGCAATCAAAAGTTACAGCCGTTTATGTCCGAATATAATTTCCAAGGGAATCACATGCACACAAAACCTATGGGGTACTTCCCGTAGACCTAGAATCATTAAATTTCGGCAAGAAGCAATGTCTTATAGCACAAGTAAAGAGAAAAATCCGAAAACTGTAAATTGGTAGCTTATTCACTAAAAAAATTACTTAGGATTCTCGCCATGCACCAAAACATAATAGGGTACTTCCCGTTTACCTAGAATCACAAAATTTGGCAGGAAGCAAGGTCTTATAGCAAAAATAAAGGGAAAATCCAAAAACAATAAATTTGAACTTTCTAAACAAAACAAAAATGTTTTGATTCTTGCTATGGACCAAAACCTATCGGATACTTCCCGTTGATCTCACTCAGCTACAATCTAAGTATCATAATAAATCCGCATACAGTTGTCTTCCAAGGTTTTCACAGCAGATTAATCGTTGTCGCGAACAACGAGGTTTTCATCAACAATAATAATAGATGGGGTTAGGAGTGCCCAAAGCCTAGCTCGGTGAATTAGAAAAATGCGTTACGAAGTTTTCATTCAAATGGTGCAAGAAAACTACACTTGCGAGCTTTTAAATGGAATCGCTTCATCGCGAGCTGATCAAAACTATTATTTTTACAATTTATATACAATGAACTATATATTGTGGTATATCAATTGAAAGGTAATTTTGTTACCTTTCAAGTGATATGTGTGATCTAAGAATATTTAAAATTAATTAAATTGGCTAAATTAATTTTGGGAATTATTGCAATAGGTCGAAGTTGTGGGCGTCTAAATGAATAGGCAGTAATATGAAAAAAATAAAATTTTCTTCCTTGTATCCGCTGTTTTAGCTCGTCCCACATAGGTATGCCTGATTGGGTTCAAGTCAGGAATAAGGGCTGGCCAGTCTAGTGTGGGAATGCCGACATGGAAGACATCTGTCGGTACTGTCTAGTCACTGCAGCGGTGTGGCAACGGACATTATCGTGCATTAAATCAAAATTTATCTTCGCCAATAAATCCGGCGTAAGGGAAAACATAACTTAACTCATAGTTCACTGCAAAGAAATTGTAAAAATTAGTCTTGAACAACCCGCCATGAAGTGATTCCAGTTTAAAGCTCGCAAGTGTAGATTGGTCAAAATATGAGTCGCGAGGTTTTTACTCTACAGTGACGATATCTAGCTCGACGAGTGTTACGTTTTGGCACTTGCTTTGTTTTGAAGAACGAAATGTTAGTAAGAAAGGAAATTTTGGTGATTTTATGGACTAGAATAAATGAATTCATAGATGTGATGATAAACTAGACGAACCTCTGGACGATTATTGTTAGGGACTAACTACTAGTAAACATAGTAATGAAAACAATTGAAAGGCTATGAAGTCATACACAGACGACAATCAATAGGTATGTCTATTTATAAGGTACCTGCTTCTCTTTCTATCGGGGTAAAATAAGCACAATTCAATTTAAAACTTCGCTTACCATACTGTGGTAAGGAATGGAAGAAAAATATGTTTTCCATGGAAAATGGCACATATTAGAGCGAGGATGAGCCACATTTTTTCCGAAGCGAATGAAATAGTAACTGCGTACTTTTCCATTCGCACAATCATATCTGTAAGGTGACGTCGCTACCGGCGCGCCGCAGCGCCGCCGCTCCGTTGCGTCGCTCCAATGCGACGACCTTGCAAGGCTCCGCGCACCTGGGAAGCGCTCGCAAAGATTGCCGTAAGCATCATGGGTTCTAATAATCTACTAAATAAAAACTTTAAAGACAAAGAAAATAACAATCAAATAATAGAAACAAATTAGAACTTGTAGGTACAACTAACTGCATACTGTTGCAAACAATCTACACGTAGCTCATCTGATCCATATTAATACCAGTCGGAAGCGTCCCGAAGACTTAAAAAGTCATCTAAATCATTTTTTAAATAAAGTAAAAGCAACATACAAACAGCCGACGTTTTTGAAGTCAGGTTAAATTTTGGAAGAATTTTAATGATTCTTTTGCAATTATATAAAATATGAAACTTGTACAACTCGATTACTTTACTTTAGATTATTGAAAACATTTAAATTGTCGTAGATGACAACATTACAGGGATTGCCCTGTGTTAATATCTTTTCAATGACGTCATTGATTGATGAAACTTATAATTTAAAGTAGTCTTTGTAGGTTGTACTGTTCTCTAGTCTTTATTTCACCTCTTTGAAATCTACCTATAGGAGTTACATTTCAAGTTAGAGTGAATCCACTGACGCAAAGTTTAGACTTTGGACAGTTTGATAACGGTGGATATTGTAATCTAGAAAGCAGCACTCCTTCAGTATCTAATCAATAAATAAATCACAATAATTAATGTAAACATGAATGGATCAAGCTGCAGTTTTAAAGATGAAATGAAATGAAATGATATTTTATTGCATAAAACATGGTATAAAAGGTGGTTCGTTATGAGTTATATTATGAGCTCATGTTTAACTATTCTATAGCGTGCAAATTATAAACTTATGTCTATGGCTTAAAATTAATAAATTCACTAATATCATAAAAATTACGTTCATTCAGCCAACTAAATAATTTCTTTTTAAATAAATAGTCATTCAATAATTTAAATTCATTAGATACTTTATTATAATTTTTTACACACATAGTCAAGCAGCTTTTTTGATGTCTCGCTGATTTTGAGGTTTCTTTTAGAATAAGCCTATTCGGGTCTCTACATTGTCTAGGATTTTTGTCACATGCTTGGTGGAACAAATATCTATGATTCCTTACAAAGTTTGTAATTTCATAAACATAAAGCGATGGTAGAGGCAACAAACCAAGATCCTTAAAAAACGGTTTGCAGGATTGATCAGGCGCGATTCCACATAATGCTCTGATGCATTTTTTTTTGAGCTACAAATGCTCGGTTTTTGTCCGTGCTAGATGCTTAAATACAATTTAAGATCAAATATAACATACTAGAAAGTACTGGTAGAAGGAGTAACAAAGCTACTGTGAAATGACATATTCGCGAATACAGGAAATAAGTCTCTACTTCTTAAAAATTGTCTCTAACTCTATTCGTCCTTACTTTTTTGTTTAAATTATTGTTTTCTCTATTATCTAGAAAAATTAAGTTAAACATTATACGAGTATAAATTAGATGTAGTATTGTAGAGTCTGGAACCAGTAGCGATAAGTATTGATAAACTTATTATATTATTTGAGTTGTACTCAAATATTATAATTTATAATTAAATTTTTTAATTAAATTAGCGTAGTTGGCTATATTTTTACTAAACTAATTCTGTAACTCTTATAAATATGTTTAAAATGTAGTGGTTTTTGGTAACTGTACTTAATAAATAAAATTATTATTTACTAGACGATCGCCTCGCGATTTCACCCGCGTAGTTCCCGTTCCCGTGAGAATTCCAAAATAAAATATAGCCTATGTCACTCCCTGAAAAGTAAGCTTCCTAACGGATAAGAATTTTTCAAATCGGTCCAGTAGTTTTGGAGCCTATTTAATACAAACAAACAAACAATCAAATCTTTCCTCTTTATACTATTAGTAGATAAACCTTCGAGTCTGATTTAACATATTAGTATGTTTTATTTGTAGGGTTCCGTATCTCAAAAGGAAAAAAGGAACTTTTATAGGATCACTTTGTTGTCCGTCTGTCTGTCTGTCTGTCTGTCTGTCAAACCCCTTTTCTCAGGAACGAGTGGACGTATCGAGTTGAAATTAACGTCAAATACTCAAATCTGTAACTTCTTGGAGCAGCAATATAAAAAAAAACTTCTAAATCAACGCACTCAAAAGTTACAGCCGTTTATGTCCTAAAATTTTGAAATTTCCAAGGGAACCATTATGCACACAAAACCTGATACTTCCCGTCGATCGTAATCATGAAATTTGGTGAGCAGCGAGGTCTTATAGCACAATTAGAGAGAAAAATTCGAAATTCATGAATTTGTTATTTATTTAAAAACTACTTTTAATGCTCGCCATGGACCAAACCCTAAAGGGTACTTAGCGTTGATGTACAATCATAAAATTGTGCAAGAAGCAAGGTCTCTTAGCACAAATAAAGGAAAAAATCCTTAAACCGTAAATATGTAGTTTATTCACCAAAACAAATACTTTTGAGTCTCGCTATAGACCAAAACCTATAGGGTACTTCCCGTTGACCTAGAATCATAAAATTTAGTAAGAAGCAAGGTCTCATAGCAGAAACAAAGGGAAAAATCCAGAAACCGTAAATTTGTAGTCACAAAAAAATATTTCTGATTCTCGCCATGGACCAAAACCCACAGGGCACCTACTTCCCGTTTACCTAGAATCATGATGATTTGGCAAGATACAAGGAACCTTTAGTGCGCGAGTCCAACTTGCACTTGACGATTTATTTACTTTGTGACACACTCACCAACAGATTACGTACATGATAGGCGGCACCAGTGGCTAGTTAAGCAAGTAATCATTGAGTTGAAGACATCTGTGGCGTCGCGGGGCAAGGTCCGTCTGCAGGAGGTTGCGGGTTTGATTCCCACTTGATTACAAATGATTGTACGAACTGCAAATATTTTTTTAGCCCCTAACAATATCGTCGTGAGGTTAATCTAATTTATACTAAATATCTAAGAAAATCAGTGACAATGTTCAAGGTAAAAAAACTATTTGGTGAACTTAGAAGATACAACTCACGGTTTTCGACGAAAAGTTAAAACTTTGTCGGAATGTAGCTTGATAAATACTTTATTGGTGCGCCCCTTAGAATTTTATTTATTTACTAGCTGTACCCGCGACTTCGTTCGCGATTACCATACCTGCCGACTAATTAAGTACACATTTAGCCACAGTTTCTCTCATTACATTATGAAACGCCGTGCAAAAAAACTTCGATGCGCAGAATTGGACACGTTACACTTTTAATAGGCAAAAGTATGGATGTTTAGGTACCTAGTTAAATTGTGTAGGTATAAGTCTATTATAAATCTATAGGGGACAGCATGTTGTCATCTTCAATCGCAATCCTTATCTACAGGACTTTTAGCTACGACTCGGCCAGCGCCAGAATAAGAAGTATGTCATACTCGTTTCATTTCGTACTCATAGTTCCGTTCAGCTGGGGCCCTATTCTGCTAAACTAATAGCTTCACTATAACAGTGGAATCGTCACAGAATGACTGGTTTTGGTATTCTACCTTAAAATGAAAGAAATTGTGTGTGTCAAGTTTGAAACTATTAATTAAACAATTAAGGACAGTTTCAAAATTGACATAGTGAAGCAATTGTATTGCAGAATTGGGCTCCTGATCCATTTGACTGGACCACCACAATTTTTTTTTTCGTTAGTAGGTAGGTAAAGTTAATTGTGTATCACAGTAAAAATGTTTTTCTGTGGTCCAGTCACTTTAATTGGACCACTTACTCCAACTAAACTTTGGTGGTACAGTTGACCAAGTTCGCATGGACCATTTGTACATTTTACTTTGCCTGAAATAGGCATTGGGTAGTAGGTAGGAACGTAACGAATGGGTGCGTCTTGAAAATAAAATAGATTGGAACTTACCCACCCTTTATCTACTGATTTTATTCTTCAATCTACAGATTATTTCATCAATTTACTGATTTTCTACTCGACTTTCGACTGATTTAGTCATATTCGATCTTTCATCACTATTTCTAACAAAAAAGAATACATGAAATCGGACGACGCGTTAATGAATTACAACTAAGTACACATTTTAACTTTTATTCCCCCTCCCAAGGGAACCGCGCCTACTGAAATCCCAGATAAAAAGTATCCTACGTTCTTCCTCGTAGTGAGCTCAAATAATGCCATGTTTCATTTGAATTCATTCAGTAGCTATTTTTACTTTCATCCACTCTCTCAAGGGAACCTTACTGAATTCCGGTATAAAATGTATCTTTTCCCGTAGTATGAACTAAAATCGTGAAGAGTTCCATTCGAATTCATTCAGTAGTTCCGTCGTGATGCGCGGATAAAGAATTTTATTTTCATCCTCTCTCCCAGGGGAACCTTACTGAATTCCAGGATAAAAAGTATCCCATGTCCTTCCTTGTAGTATGAACTCAAATCGTGCCAAGTCTCATTCCAATCATTCAGCAGTTTCGGCGTGATGCCTGGTGAAGGAATGTTACTTTCATCCCCTCTCCTAGGAGAACCTTAATGAATTCTGGGATAAAATGTAACTTTCCTCGTAGTACGAACTCCAATCGTGCCGAGTTCCATTCGAATTTATTCATAAGTTCCGTCGTGATGCGCGGTGAAAGAATTTTACTTTCATCCCCTCTCCCAGGGGAGCCTTACTGAATTCCGGGATAAAATGTATCTTTTCTCTTTGTATGAACTCCAATCGTGCCGACTTCCATTCGAATTCATTCAGTAGTTCCGTCGTGATGAGCAGCTGACGAATTTAACTTTCATCATCTCACGCAGGGGAACCTTACTGAATTCCGGGATGAAATGTATCCCATGTCTTTTCTTGTAGTATGGACTCAAATCGTGCCAGGTTTCATTCCAACTCATTCAGCAGTTATGGCGTGATGTGCGGTGAAGGAATTTTATTTTCATCTCTTCTCCCAAGGGAACCTTACTGAATTCAGGGATAAAATGTATCTTTCCTCGTAGTACGAATTCTTATTGTGCCGACTTCCATTCGAATTCATTCAATAGTTTCGTCGAGATGAACAGTTAAAGAATTTTACTTTCATCCTTTCTCCCAGGGGAACTTTACTGAATTCCGGGATAAAGTATCCCTTGTCCTTTCTTGTAGTATGAACTCAAATTGTGCTTGGTTTCATTCCAACTCATTCAGCAGTTTCGGCGTGGTGCGCGGTGAAGGAATTTTACTTTCATCCCCTCTCCCAGGGGAACCTTACTGAATTCCAGGATAAAAAGTATCCTATGTCCTTCCTCGTAGTATGACCTAAAATCATGCTGAGTTTCATTGCAATACGTTCAGTAGTTTCGGCGTGATGCGCGTTTAAGAAACAGACAGACAGACAGACAGACAGACATGAATGAAAAAAATTACAGTTTTGGCTTCAGTATCGATAATAGAGTGCCCTCCAAAAAAAATTTTCAAAATATCTTCAATGTACAGAATTGGACCTGTTACAGTTTTATTATAAGTATTCAGCAGTTATGGCGTGATGTGCGGTGAAGGAATTTTATTTTCATCTCTTCTCCCAAGGGAACCTTACTGAATTCAGGGATAAAATGTATCTTTCCTCGTAGTACGAATTCTTATTGTGCCGACTTCCATTCGAATTCATTCAATAGTTTCGTCGAGATGAACAGTTAAAGAATTTTACTTTCATCCTTTCTCCCAGGGGAACTTTACTGAATTCCGGGATAAAGTATCCCTTGTCCTTTCTTGTAGTATGAACTCAAATTGTGCTTGGTTTCATTCCAACTCATTCAGCAGTTTCGGCGTGGTGCGCGGTGAAGGAATTTTACTTTCATCCCCTCTCCCAGGGGAACCTTACTGAATTCCAGGATAAAAAGTATCCTATGTCCTTCCTCGTAGTATGACCTAAAATCATGCTGAGTTTCATTGCAATACGTTCAGTAGTTTCGGCGTGATGCGCGTTTAAGAAACAGACAGACAGACAGACAGACAGACATGAATGAAAAAAATTACAGTTTTGGCTTCAGTATCGATAATAGAGTGCCCTCCAAAAAAAATTTTCAAAATATCTTCAATGTACAGAATTGGACCTGTTACAGTTTTATTATAAGTATAGACCAAAAAAAATTTTCAAAATATCTTCAATGTACAGAATTGGACCTGTTACAGTTTTATTATAAGTATAGATAGATAGATTTAAGGCTATCCCAACCTAACATAATATTATTATTTATATTTATACGTTTATTACACTTACACACTTAAAATAGTAGTTGGAATGTGTGACCATTACAGGCTATGGCTATTTATGAAACGTAATGACCATTTTTCTCAAAGTGGTCAACTCACAGACTTCTATATTTTTCCTTTAAAATATAGATTCATATCTACAAACGCTACATACAAATCAGATTTTTCGCGCTGCAAACTTCGGAGATAGGATTAACAAACAAAAAGCATGTTGTAAAAGAAAAAATGTTCATTTGGCACACAAATAGCGGTTAGTAGTCATAGAAATATCTATCAAGTCTCTAAAAATAGTGACATACATAATATAAATACTAGAAATAAAAATAAACTCGCTGTGCCCACAACTAGGCTACACAAGATAAATGCATCTTTTAAAGGGCAATGTATACGCTTCTACAACAAAACTCCAAGTGAGTTGCAAAAAATATCAATAAATAAATTCAAACAAATTGTCAAAACCTTGCTGTGCAAAAAGGCTTACTATAAAATATCAGATTATCTAGAGGATAAAAAAGCTTGGGACGGGTTTTGCTCCAACTCGAAAAATAACAAATAACAGGCTAAAGGTTTCTTCGTCGCTTCTTTACTTTAGTCTACATATCGAAGCGACAGAAATCAAAAATATCACTTTATTTCCGTGTCAGTGTTTACTTTTATATTTTGACGTTTTCTAAGTGTACATTTATTGTATTTATGGAAATAAAGAGTTTTTGATTTTGATTGTATTTGATAGCACAGTTATCCAAAAATGCTATAACAAAAACAGATTGAGAAAATTCCTTGATTTTGGAAGCCTTGATCGTATAGAAAAGGGTTAAACATTTCTAAAATGTCCAATAACACGGAAACCGTGAGATTTTTCTGGGTACAATTATTTATTTTCTGTACAGATTTGATGTACCCGTAAGTAAAGGCTTGACCACTCTTTACGCCTCACCCAGTATAATGAGTTTTTGATTTTATTTGAGAGGGATTAGGGATAGGGAGTACCGCAAAATATGTCCGCGTCTTCGTTCCAGTCATCGATGGACGAGTCGCCGGCTGACAACACCACTGCCGATACTTTGCGTTCCCCCCGCCCGCTCCCCGTGTCACCAAGTGACGGACCGATATGATAATAATGTGTGTGTGTCGAACACAGAAGACACACCTCAACGTGCCTCCAACCACCCGAAGGTGTGTGAGTTGCGACTGTAAATTTACAAGGACAATGATTCACATTGAAACA
Organism: Eupithecia subfuscata; assembly: GCA_963564075.1. Lineage (NCBI taxonomy): Eukaryota > Metazoa > Arthropoda > Insecta > Lepidoptera > Geometridae > Eupithecia > Eupithecia subfuscata. The sequence goes on from OY751105.1 coordinate 6,710,298, forward strand.
ATAACTTATTAGGTAGTACCTATTTTAATTGTCACGTACACCAACAATTCAAGTAAATACCTATCGAAGTCATGGGCTGCAGAATGTTCCTAGGGAAATCGGACTCTCGTTTTCTACAGAATACCTTACTTCAGCATGACTCTACTGTAGACTAATAAAACACAAACTCCACCAAGCCAAAGAGTAGTCATACAAATTATGTGTAAGTACAATACTACTTACCTCCTCTTCGCTAGTAGTTTGGAGATTTACGTACCCTCGAGACAAGGCTTAGGGATTTAAGATTTGCTGAAGGATATTTTGTTAACATAATATGTAAGTACGTAGTAGACGTGATATCGTCGACGCGACTGCAAAGGCGCGTACCAGCAATTTGCAATATCGCGTGTCAGTTTTTTCTCAATTTTACAGGAGGAAGAAATAATTGATTATCTTGGTCAATAGAATAGATTTTTTTGACTGGACTTGTTTGTGGTTCCTTTGCATGATATTGTACAGGAATGTCATAAGATTTTACAAAATATATCTCTATTATTTATTGAGATAAATCACATGCGCGTTATTGCTGCTAAAAGATAAGTAAAAATTTGATTATTTTGGTAGTTCAGCGGTTTTGAAATTAAACATTTTATTATTTTATAATCATTTAGTGACACATAACAAATACAATTCTTACAATTATTTATAGGGTAATACATATGTACCTAAGTACCTTAGACCTAAGCTTAAAACTATTAAAAGAAACATAAATTGCCACTATGGTAGGTAACTCAAACAAATTTAATCACTTTAATAACTCAACTAAAACATTAACTAATTATAATTAAGTAATTGAAACAGAATGTCAGTCTCCTTAGTTTTTCATTAAATCACAACACTAAAAATAAAATTATAATTCTTATCAATCAGTATACTCCAACAAACATTAAACAAAATATAATCAACTTGGTAATTAAAATAAAACTTTCTCAACTTAAATTAAACCACCTACCACTTTGGTTTTAGTTTAAGCATAGTGAGACCTAAAATATAAATCCAGCCCTTTTTATTTGTATGGTAAAGCATCAAAAAAGCCATGACAATCTTTTGGTATTACACTTTTCAATTCTTGTAAATGATCAAACTTTGTTTTTGTAATTGCTGGCCTCGTTTGGTAAAGTGCAGGAACCATGTCGATCACAGATGACAGTTTTTTTGGTCTTATTGGCAGAGGTACAAATTCATCCGAAAAGTGAAGCTTAAAGTCTATTGTACCGTTTGGATTATACCTTAGTGCTCTTATATCAACTACGCAGTGATCACCCGCCCCACGACCAGGTCGAATTGATTCATAGATATGGTAATCCTTGTTGCTGAAATCCTTGAAGAATGTATGGTCAGGTGTTATTACTTCGTAAGGACATGGTTTGGTTCTAGCTTCTTTAGTGATGGTGGCATATTGTGAGGGTAAAAAGATTTCCCGGTTTTTCAATTTCCTTTCAATTACTGAGTGAACATAGTTCTTCCATCTGTGTGTGCCCTTTTTCTAAATATTTCTGTGTTATGACTATGTTCTTTACCATAGCTAATCTCAGTAACGTATTTGACACAATATTGTTCCTATTTTGCACAGTACAACCATCTGTATAAATTATTACATCTTTTGGACTATCATTAATTAACTTAGTTACATAATCTTCGAAAAATGATGCGTATGTTGCAGTTTTCAAATCATAGACTGTCTCGTCAAACCAGTAACATGTGACATCATTATTTCCCAGATTGTAGACAGAGAAATTGTGTACAGCAAGTTTCGTTTTAAAATAAAGTGCGCTCGCATTTAGAACAGGACACAGTTTCACAGCCTCAAGATCTGCCGTTACTGCATGTATAGTATAATTCCTTTTTGTGCTGCTTCTTTGTCTCTGTTTTTTTCAGCTCTTGCCGTATTCTTCAGTTCTATGTGTTTTTTAAACTGTTCATCCGATAAATTGCCAGCTTTATGAGTGCAGCAAACATCACAAGCATCTTTTTTAGGCGTACATTGGCCAATATTTTCTTCAAATAATACATTTTCAAATAGCTTTCTTGAAACTACAGGTTCATTTCTTGATTGTGAATAATCAGAGTAAAGCCGATACAATTGAGCTTTTGACTGTATTACAGGTTCTAAATATAGCTTAGAAGTTGATTGTCTGCAATAATGTGATGGCAGTTTCGGCAGTGCAGATAAATATTTCTTGACCATTTCTTTTTTGCTTTCTTTTGCTTGTGATTCATTTTCTATTACAGATACGTTGTTGACAAGATTACTTTTTTCTCCTAACCAATATCGAACCGTCCACTCTTTGATTCCCAATGTACTAAGGAAACTCTTTAAACAAACTCTTTCTCTTATATCATGAATTTTTAAATAGTAAACTTTAGTGTTACTTCGTCTTGAATTTGAGTTTTTAGTTTTCCTTGCTGTTGCTTTTATATTCACCATTGAAGCTACAAAAATTTTCTTTTCTTGCCAATTCATTTTCCAAAACGCTTTAAAAATGTCTAATCTTACTTCTTTTGTTAATTTTGAACAATGCATAAGTTTACTACTGAAACATCGCTTTGACTTACATGCTTGACCCATTGTTCTTGCTGGTTTAATTTCTTCTTGAATATATTTAGATCCTTCCTTTTTAAATCCAACATACTCTTCTCCGTTCATCCTCTGACGCTTATTTTTTATTCTTTTCCAAGTACCTTGATCTACCTTTTTTCGCTTATTCGTCGATTCTTCTTCGATTTCTCTTTCAGGAAAAAACTCTACATTATTCGGAGACAGTGGCCTCAGATTTGTTATTTCTGAGATATCTACCACTGAATCATCAGATGAGAACTCGATGTCACTCTGATGATGCTCTATGGCATTAACATTGGGTGTGCTGTGATCTTCTTCCGTTGCTATAAGTAAATCAAAAATTGTAGAGGGTGTAGTCAATTCTGGTGTATTATTGTAATTTTGACGGTTATTTTCTAAATCTTCAAGTATAACAGTTTCTAGAACAAATAGCAATTTTTGTTCATTTTTATTTTCTTTGTTTCTGTCGAGTAATTGTTTCTTTTTTTCAAGTAGTACTCTTCGCCTTTCGTATAGTTCTTGTAAAGTTGAACTACAAGTATTTGGAACTTCCGAAGAAGACTGGTCAATCTGGTCATCATTATCTTGGATTTTCATTCCATGTTTCATGTCCATCTGTAAAATAATTATAAACTATTTTAATAGAGGTTTTATGCAACACCGCGTAACTAACTTAATTTAACGAGAACAGCAATGCCATAACTGCGTAACTACAGTTGATTATTAAAAAAAAAAAAAAAAATGCTGGACAATCCACACAGAATCATCTAGCCCCAAGCTAAGCAGAGCTTGTGTTATGGGTAGATGACTGATATACATAATATAATACATTACATAGATAGATATTTTTTATTAAACATAGAAACGACCAGAACACCCGAAACAAATATTTGTAGATCGTACAAACATTTGTCCCAAGGCGGGAATCGAACCCGCAACCTCCCGCGCCGCAGGCTGACCTTAGCCCGCCGCGCCACATCGGTCGTCAGTTAAACGGACTCAAAAATAAATAATAAGTAAAATTAGAATATTTACAAAACACACAAATAACATTATTAAAGGCATGCAAACCAAATATAATAAATATACTCACACACTGGTTATTTACAACTAAACAATCATAAATTAGGAGCGCGCACCACTAGTATCGAGACTTCCTCTACAATGCGGTAATTATACGCGGCTTTGCCGCCGGATACTTTTCGAGAACTAGGTATTGCTTTAACGGATGGCGCGATAGAAGTCGATGGCGCGATAACGAATTTTTGCGACTTTTGTTAACACGCGGTATTGCAAATCGCTCTTACGCGCCTTTGCAGTCGCGTCGACGATATTGAAATTTGTATTTGATTGCGATGATAATGTTGAATGAAAAATACGATAGCTACCCTAGATGTAGTCGTTTTTATCAACATTTAGTAGAATCGGCAAACTTGTACCGTTCTCACTTTTAAACCTTCCTTGGACTCCTACAAGTATTTCAAAACCAAAATAAGCCAAATCGGTCAATCATATACACATAGATTACCTGTATAACTGTATAATTTAACCGGGGTGTGTTGTGCGATCACCTATCAAGCGTGGTGATTATTGCAAGCACCCCATGTTAGGAGGAAGCACGCTCAGCAGTGGGCCTACATCTAGTACCTATGTGTGTGTATGTAATAAACATAGCAACTACCGCAGGGCGTGCCACTTGAGGGGTTATAGAAATATCAATCGGTTCCCTAAAAATAGCGACATACTTATACAATTTTAATACTAAATACATACTTGCTGTGCCCACAACTAGCCTACACAAAATTAATGTATAAAACTCCTAGTTGCAAATAATATTCGTAAATTAATTCAAACAAATAACAACTGACAGGCTAGAGGTTTCTTCGTCCCTTATAATTTAATGTACATTAGTCTACATAACGAAGGGACAAAAATCAAAAATTTCACTTTACTTCTGTGTCAGTCTATAATTATATTATAATTTGACCTTTTAGAAGTGTACATTTATCGTATTTGTACACGGTGCCACGGAAAGGGTGTACAAAGCCGAAAGTGGGCGATTTTGGACCCCAAGAGGATCAACTTGTGAATAAAGATTTTTGGAATGTCGAATATTTTTTTGCATGTTATAAAGCTTTTTTGTCATCCTACTCGTGTTTTTTTATACGCACTTAAGCATTATTAAACATTACTGAATATTTTACAAATGTTTTTTGCTACTTTTTTCGGCAAATCCGGTGTTTTGTCATACAAATAATTACAAAAAACTAAATTAATCCTTTGAAATTTCAAAATTATAATACACGTAAAAAAACATAAATATTAATAAAAAAACATCTGTACTTTTTTCAAAATAAGTGAAATAAATCGAATTTCAAAAAATCGTAGACCAACGTTGACTCTCTCGATGTCCAGAATCACCCTTTTCGTGGCACTTTGTCCATATGAGTTTTTGATTTGATTTGACAGGGATTAGGGATAGGGGTCGCAAAATATGTCAACGTCATCGTTTCAGTCATGGATGGATGCGCCGCCGACAACACCACTGCCGATACTTTGCGTTCCCCCGCCCGCTCCCCGCGTCCCCACGTGACGGATTGATATTATTATAAGCGTATGGTAGTGTGTGTCGAACACAGAAGACACACCTCCAACCACCCGAAGGTGTGTGAGTTGCGACTGCAAATTTACAAGGACGATGATTCACATTGATAAAAATTACTTATTAAGTAGTGCCTATTTTTATTGTCACGTACACCAACAAATTAAGTAGTCCGTACCTACTAAGGTCATCGGCTAAATAATTTTCCTATAGTTTGGAAATCTACGTAGTACCCTCGAGACAAGGCTTAGGAATTTAAGATTTGCTGAAAGATATATTTTTCTCCCTCTGGGCAACTACCGCTTTCTGTAATCTGTGCTTAAAACGTACCCAATGGTGATATGTGTTTATATCACCCATGGATTTCTGAATTAAATTTATCAATTACATTGAATGCCCGAAAAATTGTTATTAATTTATCATTATTAGCTACCTACAGTGGAAAGTAGACAGTCTGCCACTGCCACTTCCAGCGATCCGTTTTGATAAGCTCCTAATCAGGGAAGCCAATCAGAGTTGGACACCGATTATATAAAGCTGGCAGCCCTGTCTTGGCATTCATTACTCAAAAAGTTGTATCACAAGTGGTATGCGACTAGTTTTGAATTGTTGACTTGTTGTGACGTTGTACTTTAATTGTTGTTTATCTGTAACGCATTGGCGCGTGCGGCTCTTTTTTGCAATACCCAAAGCAAAATTGTCTACAACATGGATGTGGCGTCTGCAAGTGAGTACATTACTTACCTACCTACATATTTGCTATCACACATCATCCACTGCTGTACATGGATCCCTCAAACAACAGGTTTTATAAGCCATAAGCACAACGCTTGGCAAGCGGAGTGGTGATCTCAGTAGAGGTGTTAAGAAACACAGTAAGAAGCTGCTGCCATTCATCTGGTTTTTTCCCCAAGTCAGCCCTTAGGACATTCACGGACTAAATTAAAGCTGTCGAGTCTAACGCCGTGACCGTAACGGCATTGTGTGCCCTTGCGTTCGTGCGCTGCGCGTGCGATTCGGCGCAACGGCCATGTTGATGACGCACCAAGGTGCCTGCGGGTGCACGCAAAATTAGCGGGCACGTGTTATATCACATCACACCAAATTATTATAGATGTAGTATTTTTCGTTTATTAAGACACAAACAGTATACAATTTTCTTAAAGTACCTATATATAACTATTAACTACGTATAACCTAATCTAGACTACAACTAATATAAACATTGTTTACAATAAAACACAACGACGTTACAGACATACAAATAACTTACAAATAAAGTTAGATCAAGTATGAATACACAAAATTGACCTAAGAGTGACGCTTGTTTTTTAAAATTATTCCTTGAGGGCGATAATATGTCACAAAATTGTTCATTGTACAGCCTACTTACTCTAGGAATAAAATAATTGCCTGCATATTAGTTTTATGATTGTTTAACATGAAAAGGTTATTGGTTTTGCGAGCATTGGACATACGTGGACATTTTAAACCCAACTGATTTAATAAATACAGTGAGTCAACCAAATTCCTTAAGATTTCACACAACAACATTTGATCTCTAATCGTGCGTCGGCTTTGAAGATTAACAGATTGATTTGAGTTATTGATTTTAAATTTAATATGTTTAGTAAACTTTGACTGAAATCGCTCAAGACTGTTAACATAAACACGATGACGAGGATTTTAGACACTAGAACCATATTCGAAGATGGGTCTGATCAGGGAATTAAAAAGAACCACCATCGTTCTCCCATTAACAAAATCTTGACTTACTCTAACTAAGTAAAAAGCCTAACGAGCGATATGCGCGATCTGATATATTTTGAATGTGGGATTTAAACGTCAGATTATTGTCCACGATAACTCCTAAATCTCTAACTTCCGTTACTATCTCCAGTAGAACATCGTTTATGCGATAATTAAAATTAATAATTGATTAATGCGAGAAAAGTTATGCAGCTACATTACATTCAGAAATAAGAAATGATCCTTGCGGTATGTATTTAAACTAAGCAGATCACTTTGTAGATCTTCGCAATCTTTTAGAGACGTTAGTTTTTACACAGGATGTAGGTCTGGACCTGGAATAACACTGGCTACCCACTTTTAATCTAATCAGTTACCGTGGGCTAGAAATAACATAAAACATTTCAATAGCTACAACGCGTTCGCACTGGTACTAGTAATAAATGTTTGATAAAAGACAGCTGTCCTTCCTCTGGTGGGTCGACATCTACGGGCTGAGTTGCTGGAGTCCATACTTACGTCGCGACGGTCACGGCCATCTGTCTTTAGTGATACCTATTATCGCTTCCGTAGCCTAGATCGATTTTGATGTTGCGCCAAGGTGATACGCTAATCTTATCCAAGCGTCATAAGAGTTGGTTTTGCACGACAACGAAAACGAATTTTGATTTTCCTTTCCGAGTAGGTTGAGCCGAGCTTTCAGATTTACCCTCAACTCTATCTGGGGTTTTGGCTTGTGAATTTTAAATGAAACGTTTTCAGGTTGCTTAGTTTCAGGGAGATACCTACTTTATTAGGCTGCTGAACTTTCAATACCGAGTAGGTAACTTTTTGGGTTCCGGACCCATAGCGTACAAACAGGAAAAACGGTAAAAAAAATGCCTTTTCTGACATACGAGCTTCAAGATTAGAACTTGATAATGCTGTTTCTGTCATTCGATGTCATTTATTAGGACGGAACCCTTCGTGATCCATTCCAAACCCACGTCTGATTTATTGTAATTAAGTAATATTTTATTAAATCTTAATGCATACAACATAGAAACTTAATTATTAAGAAATAATTCGTATACGTTATATTTGCATAGTGGTGAAAACAAACTTTTAAAATTATTTATCACGATGTCGCACGTCAATATTTTATAAAGCGTAATGTTATCTACGTACTTATTTATGTAATACATACTTGATAAAAATGATAATTCAATGAAAAAAGTAAAAGTAACAATGTATTGTGTAGTACATCCTTGATAATAAGATTATCAATGAAAACGAACACATGAATGAAAACTGACGACTTAAAGAAATTTTATTTCAGTATTCCTTTTATTACTCATATCATATCGTTACACAATAAAATATATTTAAAATATCTACTTGGTGAAAAAAGGAAATAACCTCATAGTGCGTGTCAGCCCATTTGCAACGTACGGTTCCCGTGCGACCAAAGAACCCTACCCCCTTCTACCCAACTTGGTAGGACTACTGCCCTACCAAGGTGGGTAGACGGCCGCCACCGGGAATCAGGGGCCACGATAGTGTTTCTGCCAAGTCAAGTAGATGGTCACCACTGGGAATCAAGGGCCACGATAGTGGTTACAAATAAAACGTAGGCCCCGTATTACTTCCCCATTCTAACATAGTTTTTGTGATTTCCTCAATGTAAATCTACATACTCTACACCGAAGATTACAGCAGTCTTAGGTCATTCAACCGCCCCAGACTTAGGGTCATCTTCAGTGCTCTCTCGGTTAAACAGATGAAACAGATTCCCCTCACATTATTATCAAAATCTCTTTTTTCTTTTTTTTCTAATTTTATTATTAGCCGAGTTCATCCCACTGCTGGGCAAAGGCCTCCTCCCACTCTCAATAATAATAAAAATAATTTCTCATTTATTTTTAAGGACCTTTGTTATATTAATGAACATGTCAGTCCTATTATAATACACAAAAAAGTATTTTCTAGTATTTTCTAGTATTTTCACAAGTATTTTAAACAAATGAGAGTGTAACTCGCGCGCCGAGGGTTTTGAACGTTTGTTAAACAAATTGTTTTAAAGGTACCGGTGAGACTTCGCTATTTAATGAATACCTAAAAATAGTAGGTACCGAACTACATCGATGGATCGCTCTGCATACTTCGGAGATTGGGTACATTTTTCGACTTTTTTCAAATTATTTCAAAAAGTATGTATCTAACCTACAGAAATTTCAAAAATTATTTTGAAATATACAAACTGATACCTTTCATTTAACATGAGCCTGTAGGTATCTTTTAAAATTTCGACAGCAAAATTTGTATAGAAAATTTTCATTTTCATTTTTTTTTCTTTAGATTTCTACAAGCGCTCGAAGTGTTTTGTTATTTTGAATTTCAAGTTGATAGCTGCGGTAGTTGCTGCGATAATAAAGAGAGAAAAAAGGACATACAAAGTGAGACCATAAAGGCTTAGAAACCGATCTCGAAACCCTAAAAACAGGGTGCGTCGCGTGCGTCGTGTCGCGAAATAAACATTATTGATTCTCATCAAACAATTTAAGTATGTCTTATTAAAAATGTTAAATAATTCTGTGTTAGCACCTACATTATGATTGCGTGGTATCAGTGAATAGATAATATTTTTGTCTATCATATCAAGCAATAACCTTCTCGTCACAGATACTGGAGACCCTTAAGGCGCATGTATGACTCAAACTAGCGCCGCTGCTTTTTCTTATAATTACGTTAGTATAAGGAATTTTTAAAAGTCCATTGTATAGTTTTCGATACGTATCATAAGCTTTATTTTAATGCCTATAAAATAATTTTAATTTGTTTCCTTTAAGCGATGTTGCTCTTCGTGGCCACCAAACTCTGTTTTCGCTTCTCTGTCTAAATTATACGAAACCAAACGATTTCAGAGGGATTAAAATATAGCTTATGATAGTATCACATTTTCCTTTGATTGACGTAATTGTAAGAAAAAGAGGCAGCGGCGCTAGTTTGAGTCAAACGTGCGCCTTAAGACAGTGTGTGCTACCGACGGAGTGATGACTTTCGGATCCAAGACGTGGGCGTGGTCGCTAACTATAGACTTCGTACATAAACTCAAAGTAGCTCAGCTTATAATCCGGAATATCGCAGAAGGAAATCCGCAGAAGAGCCACAGTAACATTAGGAACCGACATAGCTCTCAGAATTAGCAGGCTGAAGCTCTTAAAGCCTTATCTATGACACTGGCGATTTGCGAGCGATGTCAAATCGAGGTGAGTCGCAGCAAGCCCGCGAAGTGCGATCCGCGTTTTGAACACTCTGTAACGTGGGGAATGTATTCCGACGAGGAAACACTGTTGTGAGTTTTGTTACTTCGAAGACGCAGAAAACGAAAACGAAAGCAGATACATCGATGATATGGAAGGTCACGTTATCGACTACGAGAGCGACTACTATGTGCTGTCTGCAAACTTTGAAAATAATCCTAAAAATTCCGTTCCTACCTAAGACTGAAGTTCTTGATTTGTTCGAAAAAGTATGAAGGGAATTTATTCAAAACACCATGCTCTAAATAAACTGGTTTCTAAGCGGTTTTTAACGTTAGCTGAACGTTCAACGTTCAACTAGTTTAACAGTTATCGTTGTCCATTAGATAGTTTCGTGAAGTGAATGGGAATTTTGTGAACTCCTACTGAAAAGATGGCGTTTGAGTTTAGGCTCGTCAAATTTGAATAGCATAGAACCTGCCCTGCATAGACCTAAGATCAAGCAGCCTGCGACTTACTCTTAGGAATAGACCTTGCATAGTTTGAAATGATATCAAAATGACAACCTCTATTATTTCGTGAGGGATTCCTGCATTGAGAAAAAATCTAACCTCTTTAAAGGAGACGTGATGCCATACAAACTATACTAGATTGACATTTTGTAGGCGTAATAAATATTTGAAATACATTTTCTAGTAATGTAGTCATTGTAGGTATTAAAATTTAATCGATATCATTACAAACGATAGGAATTTATTCACAAAGAAAATTATACTAGTATTTACAATTGAAACAATTGAGCTAACTGCCGACTGTTGCAAAAAGTCTACAGATAGCTCAACTGATCCATATCAACACCAGTCGGAAGCGTCCCCAAGACGCTGGCTGCATTGCCACGCTGTATGGCAATGCTGATACGCTGTGCCAGATGCTCACCAGCTCTCGGGTCACGCGTCGCTATTCATTACAATACTTATTTTAAATGAAATTTGTCTTCAAAAATGTCATATAGCATATCCATTAGACTCCCTGATTAAAAGATCACTGCCTTCCATTGAGGCAAGTATATTATTATACCATGTACTGAAGCAAATTGTGGTTATTTCTTTTACGGAAAACGCCTCATTATAGGAACACACAGACCAACTAGTATTAAGTGCGAGATGGTCGTAGATAATTAGGTAATATGACTTCTTTCTTTAGTTGCAGTTTGTCGAGCAGTTGGCCGAGCCACTTGGAGAATGATAATGTTTTGCAATGAGTGTTGGAGAGATACAGAAAAAAATAATGTTGATAATGAAGATGGCTATTTAAGTAACAGTGGTTCTGATGGATGTGGAGATTCTGAATCAGAACCCGTGAGAAAGAAGAAATCTGTGGTCACAACTAAGAGGAATAGGAGAACAAATATAAAAACGAGGCGCACAGCGAGTTCTGGTATGATCTTTGTGATTAGGCGCTACCCCGACCAAAATCAGCGTCACCACCTATTTAATCTTATTGCAGATCTTATTGCCACCTATTTAATATATTACAAATTTCTACATAACATGTTATGCGAAGGAAATTTCAAAAATGGATTCTGTAGTTTGTAATACCTATTAAAAGCTTTTTTTAATGCTTCAGTATTTTTTTTTATGTAAAGTGTAGGTTGCGTAGTTGCTCTTTTTGGCCACCAAACTCCGTTTCCGCATCACTGCCTATACTCGTACTATACAAAAAAAACGATTACTGAGGCATTAAAAAAGCTAATTATAGGTTTCACAAACTGGCCAATAGATTTTTTAAAAATCCTTTGTATATGTATATAATAAGATAAAATAGGTCGCACTCTAGTTTGGGTCGGGGTAACACCATATAATTATTTCACCTCGTATCATGTAAGTGAAATTCGGAATTTTACTTACCTATCTCGTTTAAGATATATTATATATTTTTGTAAAATCAGTCACAAGCAGATAACCCGCAGCATCTCAATAGTTAAACAAATAAATAATTATACCATGGATTTTGTAGAATCAATTATCTTAATTACTTGATTCGCGTATGGCCCAATTTTTCATGCAATTCAATACTAATAATAAATAATGCTGGACAATCCACTTAGCATCATCTACCCAATGAAATCATATATAAAATAATAATCAATAAAACATACATCACATTTAAGGCGCACCCGACTCAAATCAGCGCCACCACCTGTTGCTCTTTTTGCTCACCATCGTGGCCAAAGAGAGTGAATCTTGCGGATTTGGTTGTCAAAGAAAGAAACTCGAAGAAAACTTGACAGCGTGACGGCAATCGTTTTTCCACCGCCACCCTCACTGGGACATCACCGAGAACGAGATGTTAAATAAACAAGATCCGTCAACTGCGAGTGTAACTTGCGCGCCGAGGGTTTCGAACTTTGTCAATGATACCTATTGTGTACTAAATGTAAAAAACCTGTTAGAGACTTTGCTATAAACTAAATATCTAAAAACAGTAGGTCCATACATTTCAGATGGATCGCCGAGGCACACTTCGGAGATTTGGGGTACTGGTAATTTTTTCGGCTCTTTTCAATGTATTTCAAAAAGTACGAAATCTGGAAAAATTACAAAAACTGTTATGAAATCTACAAACCGATATCCTTTATTCTAAACCCCATTTAATGAAGTTGCCCTTTTTGACCATATTTTATAGACAAAAAATTTCAATAACTGTTTTGAAATGTACAAATGAATTCCTGTTACTTGATATCCCACCCGAGAAAGCTACTTTACGGGTGATTTTAAAAATAGCCCTCCTTTTAACCATTTTTCAAAAACTGTTCTACTTATTACCCGCTCTATCGTACTTCATTCATTTTATTGTCTATATTTTTCCTGTAAAATAAAGATGCGTATCTAGTACAAACACTACATACATATCAAATGTATTGCTCTACAAACTTCGGAGATAGAGGTGGGAACGGTAAAAATTTCCCTTTTTCAAATTAAGTATTTCAAAAAGTATAAAACCTAGAAAAAATTCAAAAACTGTTTTGAAATGTACAAACCGATATCTTTGATAAAAAAAAACCATTCACTGAAGTCTCCCCTTTTGCAAAAACAATTGCCCCATTTTGACCATTTTTTAAAAACGGTCCTACTTACTGACTCTTTTTCATTTTTCTGTAAAATATAGAGGCATTTCTATAAACGCTGCATACATTTCAGATGTATTGCTCGGCAAACTTTGGAATTAGGGGTCGAACGGTCAGTTTTTTAACTCTAAATCTTAGAAAATTTTCGACTACTTTATAAACTGTTTTGAAATTTACGAATGTACCTTTCATTTATTAACATATATTTTCTTGAAAGCCTTATATGATTTCAACATCAGAATTTTTACTGGTTTTTTTTTTATTAATTTCACAAGCGCACGATATTTATTACGAATTTATTAGTTGCTGCGATATTCAAGAGGAAAAAAAGGATGGAAAGAGCGAGACCGTAAGGGTTTCGCACACTAACGAAACCCTAAAAACCGAGTACGGTAGTGTGTGGACAAATTCGAACGAGTTTTGAATTGCCGGCACAACGGTCACGCCGAACTACTTTTCCATTTTGGCGGCCGGATCAAGGCGCTGGCGCTGCTCGGGTGACGGGCGTGCCGTGGACAGGGAGGGGGCCATAGTAAATGTATGTACCTATCGCTGATTCGGTGGCGGCATCATCTCGTTCTCGGTGACGTCCCAATGACCGCAGCAGTGAACAAACGGCTTTAGATTAAGAAAAAAACACTTTCAGTCATAAACTTTCGGAAGATTAATATGTTTTATTAAGTTCTGAGTTAACACATCTATATTCACAAACAATTTTTTTTTTTTAAATAGGTCAGTAGCCTTTATTTACAAAGAAAATAATACAAGTATTTACAATTGAAACAATTGAGCTAACTGCAGACTGTTAGAAAGAAAATTACAAACCAAAGAAAATTACAATCAACTAATAGAAATAAATTACATTTAAGTATGTTTTTTTAGATGTCGTGCAATGGATCCCAACTACCATTGAAAAGGCATTGGAGCTCATTGATTCAGCTGTGGTTGGAGGTTATGACAGCGAGGAAAATGACCTGTGGATCATCAGAGCTAGATTTAGAGGTCAAGTCATACCGGGCACACTGAATCTTTGCAAAAAAAAGGCGGTTGTTCCGACTAGGAGAGAAGGCGAAAATGTCGTGAAGAACGTTGATATCTTTGAGGTAACTTTTGATGTTGAGATTGCTAAAACCAAAACCAAAGGACCAAACTTTCAGGATAGGTACATGTTTGAGCACACAATGCAGAAAAAAATATGTAAAAAAAATCAGAAGAAAAAAAATGCAGAATGCAGAAAAAATATTTTAAAATAATCTTATTTTGGAAAAAAAACACATTAGTGAAATGTTCACTAGATCACGTCAATGGACTGATGCATTCTCGAGAAATTTCGAAATTTGGTCATCTAATCGTATCAGGCGGTATTTCACAGAAGGACAGCTTCTCTTTATCATGCTGTTTGTTTGCTTGTTTGTTTGCTGCCATGTTGCTCAGCAAAGTACCTCGCTGAGCAACATGGCAGCTAAAGAGTGTGCGTAGCTGGGTTCAGTCACGACTCAATAGAACGAAAAGCTTTCAGGCTTATTGTCGATCGAAGGGACAAAAGAAATGAATCAAGCTTTTGGTATTAATTTTAACAGATCAAAACAAATACAGCTCTAACTAACATACTTAATACCGCCTAGGTACCTGATATAAGTGAAAATTATATGCTATAAGAGGAACTGGTATAGGTATATAAAGTTATGTTATTTCGGTAGTGGTAGGTATTAGATTAAAAACACTTTTCACAGATTTTTGTTGTCGATAGACCTTCGTTTGACCACAATCTCACATGGTGAAATTCCTGAAATTTCCCGGGAATTCCCGGTTCCGTGTTCGCAATTCTTCGAAAACCACCCTATTCTGCAATCCCTACCAACATTACATATTCTTTCATATTTTATTATTATTTATCCAATCGTGATAGATACGAAGAGGTCACAATTTATTTAAAATAAAGCTGATGTTTTTTAGGTTCTTTGCATCACTCCGGAGTTACAAGACAGAATCATTTGGACCAAATGTAGCAACGGTGACGTGCCCAAGAACGCTCTCGTAGCTGGAAGAATT
This sequence comes from Eupithecia subfuscata, assembly GCA_963564075.1. Classification (NCBI taxonomy): domain Eukaryota; kingdom Metazoa; phylum Arthropoda; class Insecta; order Lepidoptera; family Geometridae; genus Eupithecia; species Eupithecia subfuscata. The sequence goes on from OY751105.1 coordinate 6,725,669, forward strand.
TCTAACAACGAACTTTATATCGGAAGAGAAATTCAGGAAGATGAAGGGCATCCAGGAAGAGGCATCGTGTGTCCAGGCATGGTATGACTTACAAATATACACAGTTCATATTATTATTTTTAAACAGGACAAGTTAATAGAATAAATAATGTATGGCAGTGGTATCATCACAGAATGACACGTTCTAGTATTCTACCTTACAGTGCGCTCAGATAAAGCAACAAAACATGCTTTAAAACAAAGTTATTTATCATTTATTACAGGGTGTTCTGCAGACCGTGAGCCATAATACTTAATAGTGGTAGGTGGAACCAAGTGCAATACCTTGGTGGCTATTTTAGCCCTAAAAAGCCTTTCAGCTATTTTGAGGTTTTTTTTCGATATATTTTCTAAATTTGTTAACATATTTTGTACAAAAAAATGACTACAGTTTTTTTTAAATTACATTATTCAGGTTAGACCGTTCCAATTTATATTTACGTGAGATCTAAGGAAATAAAGCAGATATGGGCATGCAATAAGTTTAAACGTGCAATGAAAAACAGATAGTTTAATACAAAGTTATAAGTTGAATTAAAAACACTAAATGAGTCTCTGTCCTTCTAGGCCTATTTCAACAGTATGCCACATTGTGTGAAAACTACCTAAAACATAACAAAATAAGCGTTTATTCAAAACATCAACTATTTTGAAAACCCTTTTAACTTTGGTCTCTAAATCGTGCTGAAAGCATGTTTAGTTCTATAGAAAGCAAAAGGTAAGTAAACCCAATAAAATAATATCATTGCACTTGGTTTCAATAAAAAATATCAAAAAAGTGATGCTGTTGAGGGCTAAAAAGGCCACCATGATATGGTGTCCAGAGTACAGCATCACTTTTTGATATATTTTTTTGTACTATAAAGTATATAATAAATAATGGTCGATGATGTCCTGATTTTTGAATTAATAGCTAATGTAATTGTTTTGCGTGATGAAATAACTGAAAATTATTTAATTTACCTTAAGGTTAGGTACGATTCTGTTGACACAAAATCTAAACTACTTACCTAAAAATATTGCAGTCCGCTTTCGACAACATTTAAAGTAAATAAGTTTAGTTTTTGGTGTCATCAGAATCGTCACCAATGTCGGTGTTTGTTTGTTGTTAAAATAACAAGATATTATTGTTATTGTATAGCGTTTGACCACCATCTCACCTAAAGTAAAGATATGACCAAAGATGAAACACACTTTCCCTGAAAGAACTTATTCACTCTGGATTAACGTGAAATAAGTTTTTGATTATTTGAATTGATTTGTTTGTTATTTGATGTTTTTATTGACGTTTATGCTGACGTAACTTTGCATGAATAAAATATCGCCACCATATAAAATATTTTGGAAGAACATCGATAAAGTTTGGCTAAGATAATCACCATACCAAAATTACAAAAAAAATAGTGATGGTGTTGAGGGTTAAAAATGCCACCGTACCATTGCACTTCGTTAGTTTAATTTTCGGAAATCACACTAATATTATAATGCGAAAGTTTGGATGGATGGATGTTTGTTACCTCTTCACGCCAAAACTACTGAACGGAACGGACTGAAATTTTGTAAACAGATAATTATAATCCTGGAATCAAACATAAGCTACTTTTATCCCATAAATCAGTTCTCATGGGATAGAAATCACCTTTTAACGATTCCATAGAAACAACGCGTGCGAAGCCGCGGGCGGCATCTAGTCTATTATTATTTTTTTGAAATCTTAACTGGACCCAGCCTTTGATGAAAGAAACTACAGATGGAGGGACGCGCGTCAACAGTCTCAAGTTTGAAACTATTATATTTATCTCTCCGTACATAATAGCACCCCACGCATTATCTGGAGTTTCATTAATCTAAGGATTCTACGTGACGATTCTGCAACGATACCATTGTCATAGTGAAGTGATTGTTTACCAGAATCGGGCCCCTGGTCCAGTTGATTGTCTTGACCATCTGTACATTTTACTTTGCCTGAAGTAAGTCGCAGACGGACCGTCGCTCGCTGCGCCACTGGGGTCGAGAATACTTGTCTTTTATCTTTTCAGTCATGTTCTAAGCACAGTCTTAGGATTTTTTCACTACCATCGAATATGGTTCTAGGTCAGTCCTCATTTAATAGACTGCCATTATTATCATCATCATCCTGCATCATAAATTTAATACACTTGACAAGATTATTACTAATTTTACATTCAGATTAATTTAGTATGAATAATATATGTTTCAGATACAACCAAGTCATGGACTCCTGTACGTCACCTACGATAATGAATCCTACTTTGGGCACAAACTTTACGAAGTATTATGTCTCGACCATGAATCTTTATAGGCTAGGTATCGGTTCATGGTATCGACTGTTGCATTTATGTTCTGGAATTCTAATGGTGCCGTCACATTTTAGCCGTGTTATCATTAATCGCATTTTTTTTTGTAATAATTTCATGACAATACACTGGTTTTGCTGAAAACACGCAAAAGACATAAGCGAAATATTTTGTGATGTAAATAATGCAAGGGTGCGTGTAAAAGAACAGGATTAAGAAAAAAAAGTTGGAATATTTTTAGAAACAAGCTTTTAATGCATTGTCATTCAAACTAAAAGTACCTACCTATATACAAAATTTCATCTCAATCGGTTGAAGATTTCTGTTTCAAAATTGAGTTGCAAGATTCCATCCTTACAAACATAGTTAGGCAGTACATTGCAAGTTAAATAAAAGCTTGTAAAAAATAAAATTGTATAACAATCGAAATTCAAAAAATCATTTTTCACAAGTGGGGATCAAGTCGGGGACCAGAATCACCCCTTTTCGGCTTAGTACACCAGCCAGCCATATGCCAGTCGAAGCTCGCCGTGACACGGCTAACATGTTACTGAACCATCACTTCTTGGTTACGATAGTACATAGTTTAAAAGTTTATTTATCTCTACACATGTTTGGTTATTTACTACACTTACAAGATGTGAAACATTGGTACTAGAACTACCTATATGCATATACACAGCGCACAAAAAGTAGTTAGTATCAAAAATGCTTCAGCAAACACAAAAAAAATCGTTGTCTTACTTTCTCGATTAACAATCGAGAGCAAATATATTTCGCTTCGTATCATTTAAATCCCTCGATACCTTGACCCTCGTTAGAGTCACTTGCTACGCTCGTGACTCTATTCAAGACTTCTTCGCTAGCTCGAGGTTTATTTCATATCGGTACGTTCAAGGAAAAATCTTATTGTTTCTTGAACAAATAACTATTCGAAAAATATACACGCTAGAAAAAATAAGAAATTTTGAAATGAAGTCAAGTATACCATACCTATGTTAATTCCGCCACTTGATTTAATTGATTGATTTTAACCCCCTCAAAGAGCATTTGACGGATTAACGGATTTGGCCATACTAAAATACTAGCACAGTTCACAAGTCTTGTCTGTACACCTACTACACACTGTAATTTCACAGAAATCAGATCAACCGTTGAACAGATGCTAGAAGTGACTATTATAACCATACATCCAATTCACCCAAGCTGCCACTGAGATCTTCGTTCGCTTTGCTCGCTCCGATCGAATACTTTTTGTGCAGAGTTCAGAATCGATTTAGCTGCTCGCGTGGTAAAATAAATAAAATGCGTAGTTTCGAAATCTATGTGGGTGTAGTAAATTTACTCCTAATAATACTTAATCCTTATAAATACCTTTATCTTTATAGATCGAGATGAAGTAAAGTAAACCTAAGTTTATATAACCTTATACGGTAAGAAAACACTTGTGACTAAGGGCCGCTTGCAGATCCTTATTGACTGTAAATTTTAGCTAATCCGAGCTTTTAGTTGGAAGTTCTCCTATAACGAATAATAATTTAATAAACGCCTATTAGCTTTAAAACAAAGCCTGCAAGTTGCCCTTAAGCTAATTCCAAAGAATTTGCTCAACTGAAGCGTCGACCCATGTTTTGCATAAAACCTTAAAGGTTTTGCGTAAAATTTATTCTTATAACTTAACTGTTTTATGCAGAACAGAGTTTAACAGTCCAGTAACAATGTCTAAGTAAAGTTGTATGTGAAACTTACAACACTTTGTTTAGTATATAAGTTGTATAATACTTATACAAGTTCCTGGTGGACTGCAGTCTTTTATTATAGGTATTTTTATATTAATCCAAGCATTTTAAGCATTGGGTTACACATGGATAAAATGATTTTAGTGATCAAGGGCTCAAGGAGCTCACCTCTCAGAAATGGGCGTCGTGTTTCAAACCGACACGAGTAGGTAATGCTAGATCGCCATGTTCACAAACCAAAGATTTTTACCATTGCTTTTTTAAATGTTATCCCATAATATAACGTATATTAAAAATATAATGAAAAATTCTCAGTTTGTTACTACATAATAGTGTAAGTAAGGTAAGGCGCCCTCTGGCTAGGAGGGATGATGTGATAATCTGTGAAAGACTGCTGACAGGCGTTAGATGCGGCAAGCTGAAGGCAGAGCGCTGAGGCGCAATTTAGGCATAATATTATATTTAACTCTTTTTTCCTCGAAATTGTGATATTATGTAAGTAAGTTATATGTTTTTGATACTCAGCCAAAAAATCGAAATCGTCAAGAATCTTTTAAGAATTTTTTATATGTACAAGTATGTATTTAGATTATTGGTAAATTGCTGACACTGCGTGAACTGCAAGTTCTGTCCGGTAATTTATTGTGTTTCGGACACAACTTTGTATGTAAAGTGATTTCCATAAACTTTTATGAATTAAGACCTAGGCGTCTTCACGAACGTGTAGGCAATGATGGGCAGAAGTTGCAGTTTACGCAATGTCAGTGAATTATCAATAACCCTGAATTATGTATACTATATTCTAGTCTTTTATTTGTAGTAACAAAGTAGGAGGATTTTATAAATTAAAAGTAAAAATTAAGTCCTTATCGGTTGTTTTATTTTAAAAAGTAAGTACACTCGCACACAATTTACATAACTGTTGTATTTTATATATTGAAATCAAAAATTAGGTAGGTACCTATTTATTTAACTGAATGCATGATTGTAAATCTCCTCTCAGAAGAATTCTTTTCATGATGGAAAATTGATCTGTATATCATTGATTGATTGAGCATAATAACACACTTCGGTCATAGTTCTTTTCCGCAGAGCTAAGGACACCAAAATTTTGATGAGCGTAAAACCCACCCTATCCTGAATGTAGTTTTTACAATCATAGTTAATTTTTTTGTATGTTTAATATGTTTTGTTTGCTTGGTTTACTTAAAAAACGAAGCTGTTACTTAAAAATATGCACATATCAATTTAATTTGTCATTTTTGACATGATCAGTTGTAGGCCCTTCCCTTCCTGTTTTTTGCATAATATGAATGACATATTAAGTTATCGAGGACATCATTGCAACGTTTCGACAAAATGCATTTTTTTATTATACTAATAAAATCTAGAGGCTCCAGAATCTGGCAAAATACTCATTTTTTTTAACTCCATTAGTTATATAATCAATAATTAAACGATAAAAGAACAACAATTGTTCCTACCATTCCGACTCCTTAAGTCGATTCCTGACACATCGTCGAATCTCGTTTCGTCGACGTCGTTCTAAAGCGAGCGTTGGAGCAGCGCGATTCACCAGGAACGCGATCACGGTGTAGTAAGTGTAGTTACTTAATGGCATTACGGCTCAAGCGTTAGCAATTGAAACGTTTGAGTGCGCGTTCACAGGCCGGCATCGGAAAATTCGCACTGGAGCCTCATCAATGGTTTACCATAAAATATCCGCACCGCACGGAGCGGACTGTTGGCAATGCCGGCGAGGATTCTTGAAGGCAATTTTTCCGTGTAGTGCTCTCTGGCCCAGGGCCGCGATCACGGTGTAGTAAGAGTTGTTATCTATTTATTTATTTAACACACAAAACATATTGACGACTTCTGTGGCGCAGCGGGCGAAGGTCTGCCTGCGACGCAGGAGGTTGCGGGTTCGATTCCCGCCTCGGGACAAATGTTTGTACGATCTACAGACATTTGTCCAGGGCGTTCTGGATGTTTTCTATGTATAATAAAAAATATCTATCTATGTAGTGTATTGTATTAAGTATGACAGTTATCTAGTACCCATAACACAAGCTCTGCTTACTTTGGGGCTAGATAATGCTGTGTGTGAATTGTCCAGCATTATTACAATGCCAGCTAAAATCAACACACAAAAAACAAGATCCGTCAAGTGCGAGTGTAACTCGCGCGCCGAGGGTTTCGAACGTTTGTCAACAAGTAGGTAGGTACTAAAGGTACCGGTTAGAGACCTGGCAATTTAATGTATACCTAAAAATAGTATGCTCCATGGTCAGTTAAGTGTAGAAAAAATCACGAAAAACCTCGTTGTTTTGTTAGCTATATCCACAGCACATAGGCTGCAAACTTTCTCACTGATTAAGATTAGTAATATAAAAATAAACACAAATGGAATTGAAATCTTGATAAAAGATATCATAAAAACGTCTGGAGTAGGATGAAACCAACCGGTCTTATAGGTACTTGCCATTTTTTCACGAAAATACTGCTATCTGCCCGGCTACAACGCTTGTTGACTACTTGTCTTTAACAAAAGACTTGAGACCTAAGGGTTTAGATCACCTCTCAATAACTGTGAAGCGTCCCCACAAGAACACACATCTTGATGTATGGATGTGAAGCCTGGACACTAACCCAGAAAGAAGAACACAAGCTTCTGGTGACGGAGAGAAAAGTGCTCAGAAAGATCCTAGGTCCTGTCCGACGAGAAGACGGATCCTGGAGGGTACGGAAGAACCGGGAGATCGCGGAACTAGTGGCCGAGCCCAACATTATTGGCGAAACAAAATCACACAGGCTGCGCTGGCTCGGCCACGTGCTACGAATGGAGGAAGATCGGGCTGCAAAACGGGCTTTTCTTGGAGCGCCGGTTGGCCGACGACCAGTCGGTCGGCCCAGAAACAGGTGGAAGGATGAAGTGGAGAAGGACCTTCGCTCACTTCAAATCTTCGAACCGGACTGGACGGAGGCGGCGTAGGACAGAAGCTGGTGGCGATCTATTGTGTCGGAGGCCATGACCCACTTCGGGGTTGATGCGCCAGGATAGTGAGTGAGTGTGTCCCCACAAGAACCCGACAGCACAGTCAATAAGTAGGTGGATAAAACAATCGTTGTGTGCGAGCGGCGTCTACGTTGCGGTGTACGGCGCGCACAGCACCCGCCACGCTCGCCGCCACCTCATTTATATATTATTGTAATTAATAAAAATAAATCTGATTATGTTACTCACAAAACTTATCAGTTATCTATCATCAACAATGTACTTACCTAAGTCATTAAAATAAATACTAATACATACTACAACGTATCTCGTGTTTCTTTGATAGTAATTGCCAACGCAACCACATAGTATAGCCGACCTCTGTGGCGCAGCGGGCGAAGGCCCGCCTGCGACGCAGGAGGTTGCGGGTTCCATTCCCGCCTCGGGACAAATGTTTGTTCAGGGTGTTCTGGATGTTTTTCTATGTATAATAAAAAATATATATCTATGTAGTGTATTGTATTATGTATATCAGTTATCTAGTATCCAACGTTTTATAAAAATACTAGCTTCTGCCCGCGGCTTCGCACGCACTACTAAAAAAAAAATTCCCAGATCCCGTTGAACACACACAAAAAATTTCATCAAAATCGGTCCAGTCGTTTGAGAGAAGTTCAGTGACATACACACTCACAGAAGAATTATATATAGTAAGATTTCATTTATTGTTACATTTTATCAAAATTTATAAGTCATATCTTTGAACGGACAGTTGTAACAGCAAAGCTGTCTTATTGTTATAACAATAGTTGTTCCGGTTGACTAAACGTATCCAAAGACATGCATTTTATTGCTATTGGAGGGTGGTCCCAGGCTCCATATATTTTTGCCCATTGCCTTTCATCTTGATCTTGACCAGTAGTTTTGGATATCTTAGGTAACAAAACAACATTCACATTCCGCCATTTTTCGGCTTTATAATATTAGTAGGATTTGGATGTTCATGCCTAAGTATAATATACATTTTCATTCCCATTTTCTCACTTAGGTGGGGTCGGCACAACAGGTTTTCTTCTTCCACTCACTTCTATCAGTTGTCAACTCAGCACTCACTCCTTTGTTACTCATGTCATCTTTCACAAAGTCCAGTCTTTTCTTACACTTGCTCCTACTTTTTGTTAAGTATGTACTATAATACCATCGATCAAAAATTTCCGGCCGGCCCCCCTTAGATGCACAATGCGCGCCCTGAAAACGTCAGTATCAAAAGGTATCCCATTTGGCATTTTGGGATACCTTTTCAACTAGTGTCATTTTAGCTCTCGGACCGAAAGCATGGTCAAGTGCTCGTATAAAAAATGCAATAATCGACCGACCATGCAACAGAAAAAGCATGGAATTTCTTATTTTCAGTAAGTTTTAATGTAATTTTTACCTGTACATTGTGATATGAGCCACTTGAGCCTTATATACTTGAGAAATCAGCATTAAATATCGTTGTTGGGTTTGCCTATGTAAAAATATTTATTTTGTTCTAAGTTGATGAATTGAGCGGCTATTGTTTCTAATTTTTTTTTATTTATTTGTGGTAAGTTGTGATAAATGTGATAAATTTTTTTTCATGAAAAGACATTTAAAATAACTGGTTGAGGATTATAAAATAACTAGCTGACCCGCCCTCAATTTTATTTGCGTGGACTCTCTAATAAAAGAAAGACTACCAAAACAATTAGATTTATTCAACTTAGTACCTATTTAATTTTTATCCTTATAAAAATTAACAGTGTATAAATTATTTTTAGGTACCTTCCTACCTACTTACAAAATAAAATAAAGTAAATTCGACTCCACTAATCTCTTGTTCCGCATGCAAAAAACTTGACAGGCTCTGCGCAAACTGTCTGCGTCAAAACAAAACGTGGACACTTTTGAGTGTCATTCTTGTAAGGTTCTAGGTATCTACGGGGGAGGCCGCTTACTTGATCGATGTATAATACGTATTATTAAGCTATTCTTGGTATAGGTACACTTGGTGAAATTGCACCCATTTATTTCATTAATCTGGTGTTTCACATTACGCGCAAAATCTATACAAATCTATACTTAGGTACTTTAGGTGTGTGTGATAGATAACAGTCATTTAACAAAAAAGAGTCTTATTTCATAAGATAGAAGAGTTATAATCATTTGCAAGTAATTATCGAGATATCATACTTGTGCCGATTCTTCCTAAAGAAATATTTTTTCGTTTGTTTAGACTTGAGTTTAGACCTACTGCGTTTACGACGTTTTTAGACACGGCTTAGACATAGTTTAAACGAGAGTTAAACTCTTGTTAAGCCCATGTCTAACTGTCTAGCTATAAACGCTTGATAGACCAGTGTTTACGTTGATTTTTGTTGTACCGCTGTAATTATTTATCAAAGGTTCCCTTAGCCACCTATTATGTCACATATCCACTTTGATAACATCACATAAGATAGGCAAAAGATAGGCAATCGTCTCGTAACTATCGTCAAATAGACTCACCCCCAGAAACCATGTGAGATGATGGTTAAGCTGCCTATAGATTGCTTGCAACAGTCTGCAGTTAGCTCAATTGTTTTAATTTTATATACTGCTTCAAATTTAAATCGATTATTTTTTGTAACTTTTTTTTGCAATTTGTTTCAATAAAGGTATCATTTAACATAAAAGCAAAAAAATTCTTGTCGGTATTCGTACGTAACTGTAGGTATTTGCAGTATCTTATCATTGTCACAATATTGCTTGTTATTTTCATGTCTATTTATGCAATATCAGTAAAAGTATTCGTTTGTGTAGGATCACCTCATTCCTTTGAACCTCAAAAGATAGGCAAATTGTCGTCATTGGAGCTCTACCAAACACGATTTTAGTCATACAGCATCAACGTAAATGACGTTGATGCTGTATGACTAAAATCGTGATCGTGACGTCTCCTTTTTAACCCCCGACGCAAAAAGAGAGGGGTGTTATTAAACCCCGACGCAAAAAGCAATGCGTGACCCGAGAGCTGGTGTGGTGAGTATCTGGCGCAGCGCAGCGCATCATCGGGGTGTAGTAAGTCTGACGTGTCTGTCTGTGTATCTGTCTGTGGTATCGTAGCTCCCAAACGGATGAACCTATTTTCGTTTAGTTTTTTTGTGTCATAGATAATTTTATCCCGAGTGTTCTTAGCCATGTTTCATGAAAATCTGTTCAGCCGACAGACCAGCCGACCGAGCAGTCAAAAAACCGACGAGCCTCGGTACCTCACGGACCTTTTTTTGTATTTGGCGAGGAAAGTTTACGAATAAACTGGTCTGGGGGACCGAATTATGAGGGACTTGTCGCCTGAGAAGGACGACCCACTAAAAAACCTATCCGGTTCTCACGAGGAAGGGATCTAGTGTCTGGACTCCAAGGGTAGCAAGATAGATAGATACTGAAAATAGCAACTCGTTAGGACTACGTGTTCCGTGCTAGTCTACAAGTTTAACTAAAGAAATGAATGTGTTGTAAAAAAAGTAGGGGCGCGTTGAAGTCTTTTGTATGGTACCGGTCTGTTGTAGCTTCGTAGCACGTGCTACGAAGATCTACGTTAATATTCTAGTCAATGTGTGCTCAATGGAGGGTGATGGATGGAAAAGTCGAGAGCAGAAAGTTTGACTTCGGTACTTTATTTAGACTAGTTAAGAGACAAACACACTAAGAGTCCCCCCTCCTGTGAGGTGAGCCCTAATAGTGGGGACACGAGATCGTATTTGATTCGTACCTATTCGTCTCGCAGAACTTAAAACCACAATGGCATTTGAAGTCGTTTGAGTTTTTTCATCTCAGCAAGTCCTTTCATTTGATACCCATGTTGTAAGAATGCTTAAAAAAGTAGTCCGTCATCTTGAGAAGTCCGCCATATTGGATTTAGAGTGACGTCACCTTATTTTTCTAGTTATAAATTAAATTATAAATATTTTTAATATTTTTTAAAAAAGTCATAAAAAATACTTTACCGTTTTTATGTCCAGTTTGAAATTTATTTTAGAGATTTACCATCATATTATTACACCAAAACACAAAAAAGAACACATTTCCAAGCCATTTAATTTAAATTAATTTTAATTCAGAAAAAACGATAAAAAATGGCGCGCGTGTCAGATTTCAATTTTGAATTTACGTTTTTTTTTTTATTTCTTCTAAACTTGGTTAGTTTAGGTTAGTTTATGGTTTTAACGTCAGCTTGACACTGTCAGTCAACTTTTAAGACATTGACATGGCTGAAAAGTTGACTCTAATTATATAAATTCGACGAAACAAAAAACAACAAAAAAAAAATCTGAAAATCGGCCATAATAATGGTCGCTTGCCACACAACGGTTTTATTTGACAGGCATCTTGCCACGGGAGTGGATATTGTAGGAGTGCACCAAAAATAACTAGTTCACCATCTTGGGTGTTTTGCCAAGTTGGATTTAGAATGACGTCACACATCTAACCATGCATCGTCATCAAAACTAAACATATTTACAAAATTTTAGCTCAATCGGTTGAAGATATCTGCTTCAAAATTTGGTTAGCAAGATTTCACCCGTACACACATAGTTACATTTATATTGCAAGTTAAATAAAAGCTATGCATTGTCAAAACTAAGCGTGTGCACAAAATTTCACCTCAATCGGTTGTAAATATCTGCTTCAAAATTGAGTTGCAAAATTTCACCCGTACAAAAACAGTTACATACATTGCTAAATAAAAGCTTTGAAAAAGGTTAAAGGTCACATTACAAATTAGGTAGGTATACTACTACACTTTCCAGAATATAACAATTTGATCAAATTGGCCAATTTTCCTTAACCAAACTAAAAAGTTCAGTTTCAAAGTTATGAATCTTTTTTTGACGTGACAACGTCTTATAATTCGATAAAGCCGGCTGCACGCACAAAAAAACACGACGTCATGCGGCGTTACCTCGCTCTGAGTTGTCACGTTCAACTATCGTCAGTAAACCGACTTTACAGACAACCAATTTTTTTTCAAAGTTTCGGGCAGTTTATTAAAAAGCTATGCTCCTTTATACGTGAACAATGTTTGCCATTCCTAATTCGTACTGACTTTCGGAAAAACCAGATAACTAGCCCAGCGAATGTAATGTCTTGTCACTTGCTTTGTTTTGAAGAACGATTTATGTTAGTAAAAATGGAAATTTTGTTGATTTTACGGACTAGAATAAATGAATTCATAGATGTGATGATAAACTAGTCAAACGTCTCGAAGATAATCTGTTAGGGACTAACTAATAAGGGACTAACTAATAATTAACATAGATAACTATGTTAATTATTAGTTAGTTTTCATAAGAAAACAATTGAATGGGCGTTTTTCCATTAGCCAGCCCGGCACCGGCACGGCACCGGTATGGCCGTGCATCGGCACCGGCGCCGGGGTTTCGTTTTTCCACTGCGCCGGTGTCGATGACGGTTTACGCCCGGTGAGTGGCGTCCTCCAATTCATATACAATACACATGCAATTTTGCCGGGCCGGCACGGGTGGGAAGCTTGCTACCCCGGCGACGGCGACGGCGCCGGTAGGACTCAATGCCGGGCCGGCGCCGGCGCCGGTAAGTCAAAAAGCGAGTCATACATTTTCATACATTTTTGCTTCCCCGGCACCGGCACGGCGTCGGCGCCGGCGTCGGCGCCGGTGCCGGGCCGGATAATGGAAAAACGCCCAAAGGCTATGAAGTCATACACAGACAGACAAACAATACGTCTTTTTATAAGTTACCTACTTCTTTTTCTATCGGAGTAAATAAAACAAAGCACAATTCAATTTTAAACTGCGCTTACCATACTGTGGTAAGAAATGGAAGAAAAATATGTTTCTCGTGGAAAATGGCACATGTTATTTTAGAGTGAGGATGAGCCACATTTTCTGTTTTGCATTGTAATGTTTCATTGAAATCAATTTGTACCATCTACTTGGAGAGAATGAAATAGTACCTACGTACTTTTCCATTCGCATAATCATATTATTATCTATAAGGTGACGTCGCTACCGGCGCGCCGCAGCGCCGCCGCCGCGCCGCGTCGCTCCAATGCGACGACCTTGCAAGGTCCCTGCGCACTTGGGAAGCGCTTGCAAACATTACCGTAAGCGTCATGGGCACTCAAAGGGTTCCAATAATCTACTAAATTAAAACTTTATTCACAAAGAAAGTTACAATCAAATAATAGTAACAAATTAGGACTAGTAGGTACAGCTAACTGAAGACTGTTGCATTAACACTTTATTTGAAAGAATCGTTGTCGGTTTTTAATTTATTGAAAACATACAATATGTAAAACTTTTAAATCCATCATGGTTATTAACACTAAAGTCATTAACAACGGGATATTTACCATGATTTGTGTTTTGAGCTTTCCAATATTTCGGCACAGTTTCATGCGCCATGATCACGGAATAACTGACGGCACTGCGAGTGAGTTGTTATTGGCAGATATATCTATCTACCCTCATTTTTTGTCTTTTGCTACGAACGTTACTACTACCACCGGCTTCATTATCGAACGCAACTCGATCACGACACACAACACTAACGGTATCAGAACGCGGCCCGGATGGTACATCACTTCTTCGGTTTTTGCACATTCTCACAACAGGATTCCAGGTTCCGGATAATTGGAAACCTTCTTCTCGGTTGAAGTTCCTGTGATTGGTAATCTCAATGGCTTCTTGTACCAATCTTGGTATGTAATGTCGCTCTGTTGAGATTACTTGTGGATTGTGTAACTCAATCCAGTGGTTTGAACCAGACTCGAGAAGATGCTCCGCTATGGCAGACTTCTCTGTTGCCAGATTTTTTACCGCTCGTATGTGCTCCTTGACTCTGCAAATACAAAACTCTCACAAATCATGGTAAATATCCCGTTGTTAATGACTTTAGTATACAATATGTATGTGTAATAATTATCGTAGATGACAACATTACAGGGCAATGATGATGATACTTACAATTTATAGTTACCTTTCCTTTGTAGGTACTCTAGTCATTATTTCGCTTATTTAAAATCTACATAAAGGAGTTACTCATTTAGTTAGACCGAAACCATTGACGCAAAGTTTAGACTTTGGACTGTTTGTTATCGGTGGATATTTTAATCTAGAAAGCAGAACACCATCAGTATCTAATCAATAAATAAATTACAATAATTAGTGTAAACAAGAATGGATCAAGATGCATTTTTATAGATGCCTATAATTTGAGATCAAATATAGCATGCTAGAAATTACTGGTAAGAGGAGTGCAAAGCTACTGTGGAAAATAAGTCTCAGGTTCTTAAAAAGTTATGTCCCTAAATCTATTCGCGTTTACTTTTTTGTAATTATTGTTTTCTCTGTTAAATAATAAAATTAAGTTTAGTCTATACTAATATTATAAAGAGGAAAGGTTTGATTTTTTGTTTGTTTGTTTGTTTGTATGAATTGAATAGGCTCCGAAACTACTGGACCGATTTGAAAAATTCTTTCACCGTTAGGAAGCTTACTTTTCAGGGAGTGACATAGGCTATATTTTATCCCGGAATTCTCACGGGAACGGGAACTACGCGGGTGAAACCGCGAGGCGATCGTCTAGTTTTATATAAATTAGTTGTACCTAGTAGGTATTGTAGAGTCAGCAACCTGTAGCGATAAGTATTGATAAGCTTTTTATCATATTATTTGAGTACAACGTATAGAGTTGCTTTTTGTGCCTGTAAGTATTTAATAATTAAAATTGTCATTTATAAATAATCATGTCCGATATAACATAAGTGATATTTTTTTCTAAATGACACACCCACCACACACATACAGGTTCCGTACACGATAGTCGGCACAAGTGGCTAGTGGCAAAAAATTCCATATCACAATTTGTATGTAAAATTTTCTTTTTCTTTTTTCTCCTCTAAATCTGTACAGGCACACAAAATTTATTATCATTTTAAATTTCAATAATTCAAATTTCAAGTATTGCTGTGGTAATTACTGAAATAGGCCCAAATATAGATAACCTATCGAAGAGACTGTTCTGCTGCAATTAGAAAAATCCGTCAAAACCTTGCTGTGAAAAGGGGCTTGCTATAAAATATCAGATTATCAAGAGGAAATGAAAGCTTGGGATGGGTTTTGCTTCGCAAAATAACAACTAACCGGCTAAAGATTTCTTGGTCGCTTTGTTACTTTAGTCTACCAACCGAAGCGACAGAAATCAAATATATCACTATTATATCCGTGTCAGTGTATAATTTTATTCTTTGGCCTTTTCTAATTGTACATTTTTGTATTTATATATACTGAGTTTTTGATTTGGTTTGACAGGGATTAGGGACAGGGAGGACTGCAAAATATGTCAATGTCATCGTTCCAGTCATCGATGGATGCATCGCCGGCTGACAACACCACTGCCGATACTTTGCGTTCCCCCCGCTCGCTCCCCGCGTCACCACGTGACGGACTGATATATATAAGCGTATGGTAGTGTGTGTCGAACACAGAAGACACGCCTCCAACCACCCCAAGGTGTGTGAGTTGCGAATGGAAATTTACAAGAACGATGATTCACATTGAAATAAATAACTCATTAGATAATATACCTATTTTTATTGTCACGTACACCAACAACTCTAGTAGGTACCTACCAAAGTCATGGGCTGAAGAATGTTTCAAGGGAAAATCGGTCTGTCGTTTTCTACGGAATACCATACTGCAGCATGACTCTACCAAGCCAAAGCGTGGTCATACAAATTATGTGTAAGTACAATACCTTCTACACACCTACTCTTCGCTAATAGTTTGGAGATTTACGTAGGTACCCTCGAGACAAGTCTTAGGAATTTAAGATTTGTTGAAAGATATTTTTTAAACATTAGTGTACTTATGTAGTTAATAAATCAATAATTCTGGCGAATTCACACAGCACTATCTAGCCCCAAGCTAAGCAGAGCTTGCGTTATGGGTACTAGATAACTATTAGACATCATACAATACACTACATACATAGATATTTTTTTATTATAAGAAAACATCCAGAACACCCGGACGGAACAAATATCTGCAGATCGTACAAACATTTGTCCCGAGGCGGGAATCGAACCCGCAACCGCCTGCGTCGCTGGCGGACATTGGCCCGTTGCGCCACAGAGGTCGTCGATAATAGATAGTAGACGTGATATTGAAATTTGTATTTGATTGCGATGATAATGTTGTATGAAAAATACGAGTTACCTTTGATGTAGTCGTTTTTATCAACATATAAATTTTCGGTTCCCTAGAAATAGCGATATATATAATACATACATAATTTTAATACTAGAAATTGAAACTTGCTGTGCCCACAACTATGCCACACAAAATGAATGTATATTTTAATCTGAACTCCTAGTACTTTGCAAATATTATCAGTAAATAAATTCAAACAAATTTGACAATTTGTTTGAATTTATTTGCTGTGCAAAATGACTTACTATAAAATATTAGATTATTTAGTGAATAAAAAAACTTGGGACGGGTTTTGCTTCGAAAAATAACAACTAACAGGCTAAAGGTTTCTTCGTCGCTCATACCTACCGCTTACCTTAGTCTACCTACGTACCGAAGCGTCAAATGTCAAACATATCACCTTATTTCGTGTCAGTGTATAAATTTGACCTTTTTTCTACATTTATCGTTTTTATACAGGATGCCACGGAAAGGGTGTACTAAGCCGAAAGTGGGCGATCTGGACCCCGAGGGGATCAGATTGTGAATAAAATTTTTTTGGAATTTCGAATAATTTTTTGCAAATAATAAAGTTTTTTGTCATCCTATTCTTGTTTTTTACTCGCACTTTAGCATTATTTATCATTCATTACAAAATATTTCAAAAATGCTTTTGCTATTTTTTTGGCAAGACCTGTGTTTTGTCATAAAATTTAATACAATAAAATTATTAGGATATAAAAATAAAATTATAAATAATTACTAAATCATCAATCTTTTGCAATTTCAAAGCAATAATATTTATGTAAGAATACACCTAAAAGAACGTATTTATGAAGAAAAACCCTCTCTATTTTGAAAATTAAATAATAATATAATCGAATTTCAAGAAATCGTAGAATAAAACGTTGACTCCTCGATGTCCAGAATCATCATTATGTCCGCGTCATCGCCATTCCAGTCGAAACTTTGCGTTCCCCCCGCCCGCTCCCCACGCGTCACCACGCGTCACCACGCGTCACCACGTGAGGAGTCGAAAACAGAAGACACACCTCCACCCACCCGAAGGTGTGTGAGTTGCGACTGTAAATTTACAAGGACGATGATTCACATGAAAAATAAGTGGCAGACGCCACTGCCAGTTCGAGCGATCCGTTTTGATAAGCTTGTAATCAGGGCAGCCAATCAGAACTGGACACCGATCATATAAAAGCTCGTGTTGAGCCTTCTCTTGGCATTTAATTCTCAAAGTTCTCCGTGACGAGTGGTGTGTAATAGCTAGATTTTAATCGTTGACTTGTTGTGACGTAGCACCAAAATTTTTGTTTATCTGTAACGCATTGGCACGTGCGGCTCTTTTTTGCAATACCCAAATAGTCAACATGGATGTGGCGTCTGCAAGTGAGTAAATACTTACCTACCTACATATTTGCTATCCTCATCACAAACCTCCTTTGCTGTACATGGATTCCTCAAATAACAGATTTTATAAGCCACTAGCGGCCCGTCCCGGCTTCGCACGGGTGGACATTTATTTTTAAACCTTTTGGGATTAACGTAGAGTAAATGTATCTTTATGCAGAAATTTTATACATTTATCCGACTGCCTCGTTGGTCTAGCGGTCGCGTTTTCAATCGCTGATAATGAGGTCCCGGATCAAATCCCAGTTGGGCCAAGATTTGTGTTATTGGGTCTTTTCTAGCAAGAAATATTCACGGTAGCAGTAGGAGTCAGGAAGTTGGCGGTGTGAGAAGGCTTAATGTGTCTTTCACGCAGGCCTAATGTGTCTTTGAGGCACGGGGGCGTGCCTCGGAAAGTACGTGGGTTCCCTTACGACATCTACGGGCTGAGTTGCTGGAGTCCATACTTACGTCGCGACGGGCACGGCCATCTGTCTTTAGTGATACCTATTATCGCTTCCGTAGCCTAGATCGATTTTGATGTTGCGCCAAGGTGATACGCTAATCTTATGGAAGCGTCATAAGAGTTGGTTTTGCACGACAACGAAAACGGATCTTAGATTTTCCTTTTCCGTGTAGGCTGAGCCGAGCTTTCAGATTTACCCTCAACTCTATCTGGGGCTTTGGCTTGTGAATTGACTTTATCAGTCTGCTGAACTTAATAACTCAATACCAGGTAGGAAAGTTTTTGGGTTCCGTATGGGAAAACCAGTTGAAAAAATACCGTTTCTGCCGTACTAAAGACCTTCAAGTGATACAGTACAGCACTTGATTATATGCTGTTTGCTGTCTCTGTAAGTCGATGACATTTTTTTGAACGAAACCCTTCGTGTTTCAGTCCAAGACCACGTCTGATACTATGTAACTCATTAGACGGTTCATAGTTATATTTGATTATATCTAGCATACACACAACAAAGAAACTTTATTATTAAGAAACTAAACGTAATATTTCTATATGAAAACGAACTTTTAAAATTATTTATCACGATGTCGCATCTCAATGTTTTACAAAGCGTAATGTTATCTACGTACTTAATTATGTTATACACTTGTTATTAAAGATATTTCAATGAAAACTGCAAAAGTAACAATCTATTATCTAATACAACGTTGATAATAAAGATTTTAAAATATTTATAACTAATATTTCATTTCAGTATTCCTTTTATTAATTAACACATTCATGGCCCAAGACTCAGTTATCAGTCTACCCTCCCGTGTCGCGGTGGCGCGAACCTGCAGGACTTACCGCTGAGGCTGGGCAGTAAATGCGTTAATCATATCGTTACACAAAGCATATTTAACTTAAGCTTGTAGTTAGTCCCTAACAATAACGTCGGGCATTTTCCAAGAGGGGATGGGTCGGTTCTTAATCCATGTGGTAGAGCTTATCCTTCTGATTTATTAGACATCCTGCAACTGTAGTGAAATTCTTTTCGTTTGTAGTAGCTCTGAAAAAAAGTAAGGCTACAATGAATGATTTCTACCAAAATCTCCTATTTAAAAAAATCTAACTTTTTTACCAACTCGTTTTATTTAAACAGAATTTATTATGACACTCAGTATTTTTACAAGTTCTTACCTGCTGCTGCTGATTGACATCTTATTAGCTTGTCTTACAAATGAAAACAGCAAATAAGTCGGTCACTTTATGCACTTAGCTTGAGCATACTATAACATACAGTGTAAGTAACTGCTACTCAAAACTGAAATTTATTTTAATTTACTATCGATAATTGCAATAACTACACGACTTATTGCGGTTATGACTAGCAAACATTCTGTCTATTTATGAAACAGTCTTAAACATAAGTACAATACCGTGATTTCCAATAGCTTTTTCAACACATTTACCGATTCTTGGTACAAGGTAATATTCTACACATTTTTATCAATAATCTTGTGAAAGTTTCGAGTCGATATCTTTTATGGAGATGAAGATACAAACAAAACTAATATAAAATCTTTATATGCGTTTTTCTCGAAAGTAGCTTTGACCTAGTTATTGCACTTTTGACAAGGATGGCAGGGCAGTTGATGAGATATTAAAGAGTCCCCTCTTTAAGATCTCATCAACTGCCCTGCCCTGCCCTGCCCTGCCGCCAAAAAAGGACAGACAAAGCAAGACCAAGGGCTTGGAAACCGAACTCGGAACCCTAAAAACGGTGCCCATCGCGACGTCACGATAGCATACCTGGCGAAAAAATCATGGAGTTGTTAATTTTACATTTATGATATTGTTATCGTCTATCATAGCAGTTTATCTCTCTCGTTTATGCACTTTTTTATTTATTTCAAAGAATCTCTCCGAACTTGGTTGACGTTTTATTGCGAATCTAGCTAGATCATCAAACATAATATTGAACTATCGTTTACATTTCACTAAACAAAACCTTCAACTCATGCACAATCTCGTACTTCGTAGTTTCGGAGATGAGTGATTTAGTTTGATGCAGAAAAGTGGAAACAGACTTTAACGCGCACCGCGTTGTAGTCTTTTGGATGCTACGTACGCCGGACCGGCGTAGCATCGTAGCGTCGTAGCACGTACTGCGAAGTTTTTACATTAAGAATATTTTTACTATGGCGGGAGAGGGCCTGTAGGGAAAATGAAAAGCCAAGCGAAATAAACGTTATCGGTTCTGACTAAACAACTATGACTTAATAAAAATGGTAAATAAAGTTATTCCGTGCTAGTACCTACATCATTGCGTGGTACCAATGAATATATAATATCTTGCCTATCATCTAAAGATGTGTATTACCTACGGAGTGATGACTTACGGATCCAAGACGTGGGCGTGGTCGCTGACTATATGTATCGACTTCGTACATAAGCTCAAAGTAGCTCAGCTTATAATCCGGTATACGGAAATCCGCAGAAGAGCCGTAGTAACATTAGTAACGACATAGCTCTGAGAATTAGAAGGCTGAAACTTTTTGAGCCTTATCTATGACACTGGCGATTTGGTTCAGACGCATAGTACCAGAAACGCAAATTACCGGGACTAGAATTTTTTATGTAATTTACCTTCTACGTAAATTACCTGAATTCCATCACGCAAATGGCCAGGATGCTAAATTCCTACTTGAGTTAACCCGACATGTAGGCGTCCCACCCCCGCGAAGCGGGGGGTCCCTCAACATTAACTTACTCCTAACGAAGCCCGCCCAACCCCCAAGGGGGGGGCGGGTTCGTGGCGACTCTGTGACTGAAAGGGTGTGTATATGTATAACTGCATCCAGAGTCATAACGTTAACACATATCCCACCCCCGCGGTATGCGTATCTGGTAATTTGCGTATCTGGTAATTTGCGAAATGCATTTATGGCCATCCGCGTATAAGGTAATTTGCGTTTCTGGTACTATGCGTCTGAACGGGCGATTTGCGAGCGATTTCGAATCGAGGTGAGTTCACAGCAAGCGCGCGACGTGCGATCCGCGTTTTGAACACTCTGTAACGTGTGGAATATATAGCTCGCTGCGCACCCGGTCACGGTAATATTATCCAACAGTATTTGGAGTCGGCCGTATCTTTGAAATAAATGCCTACAGCCGCGCGGTAGGTAAACATGCGATAGGGCTGCCCGCCTCCACCATTTTAATTACATTTGCCTACTTTGTGTTTCGATTTAGTTTTGTGATTGTAAATATAGGAAGGTACTTTTTTTATATCAACAAATAAAATACTTTGTGAATTGAATGGGAAGTGTTCAATAAAAATGCGTGTTGTTTTTTGATTGGTTGATTTAATTAAAAAACCTGTTTATGTTTGAATAACAAATCGGTCTTATAAATTTGCGACCGAAAAATATTTGCGCCTCGACTGAGACGTACCTACAAAATGCTTTATTATTAAATTTTAGGAGATTTTTTTGGAGAAAAAGGAATATCTTTTACTTGGTTATAGATACCTGCAGCTACTTTATTAAATATGTACCTGAACTTATTTTTCGAGAAAAAATCGTGCGGTTATTCTTATAAAAACATCACATCATCCGTTCGTCACTGCGGCACAGCCGCGACTGTCTGCATGCTGAGCGCATGCCGAGATCGAGGCGCGTAGGTATAGCTCGCGTTTCGCCCGTTTGTATGAAGTCGGATTACTTATAGGATAATATTACCTTGACCCGGTGGCGTTTTCGCTAAATTGCTCGCTAACCTGAGTTGCGATCGTGACCTATCATTTTTGTATGAGATTTGCGTAGGATAGAGGCGCTGTAACAAATCCCGTAGAAAAAGGAGACATCACAATCATGTCTCGATACTATCGTCAACCGGACTCAGGGCTCTGATTATGCATGTAATTTTTACATTTTACATATTTCATGAAGTTAAATCCCAAGAAGCTCCATATTTCCTGAAAAACTAAACTAAACTGACTGTGACCGAAGTCGAGTAACGTCGTGGTAGATGCATTGTTCTATTTAAAATAACTAACATTTATGTATAAGACGAGTGTGAGCACCAACACAAACCTACTGTGGTTTAATGGTGCAACATTGATAAACACAGTATTCCTTCAAAATCTAATCCTTCATTCCGCTAAATCTAACATAAGACCTTTTTGTGGTTTTAACAGGATTCTTAGTTAGGTTTCTTAAAGCAGTTGCTATGTAGAGGTAGTGTTACTTCTTACTCTGATATCTTCAGAGTGAGAAATTATTTTTTGACTATGATCATTACAAATGCTTATTTCTACTTCATACCATTACTGCAGAACGGATCAAGCTGAAACTTTGCATAGATGAAGTTCTTGATTTTTAAATTAGTTTACCATCTTAATCTTTTCAAGCTATGGTCTCCGAAACTCGGAAAAGTATTAAGTACCTACATCAATCGTGAAATTCTCAACGTCCTAGTTGTTAACGATTTTTTTACTTAGTAATTAGTTTCGTGAAGTGAATGGAAATTTTGTTAACAACCCACTCCTACTAAAAAAATGGCGCTTTAGTTTAGGCTCGTCAAATTAGAATGGCATAGAACCTGCCCTGCATAGACCTAAGATCAAGCAGCCTACGAATTAATAGACCTTGCATAGTTTGAAATGATATCAAAATGACAACCTCTATTATTCCGTGAGTGATCCCTGCATCGAGAAAAAAATCTAATTTATGGACGACGGAGGAGACCAGATGCTATACAAATTATACTAGATTGACATTGTGTAGGCGTAATAAATATTTGAAGTACATTTGTTAGCAATGAAACCTTTTGTAAAAAAAAATTAAAAAAAAATATTTGAAAAATGCTATTATTCTGTTGACCAATTCGCTACGGACAGACTAAAGTGACACTAACCTATGATGAAACAATGACTTATAAGAATTCTGGCTTCTAGATTCAATTTACTCAATTTTATTAGTATGAAACTTATTTTTCTGTGTGAAATGTCACGTGAGTGTAAAAATACTTAATTAAAACAATAACATTAATGAATGTTATTGTTTTAATTAAGTATTTTTAACTCTATTCTGAAAACTGAGTTCGTACGTACTTTATTTACACCAGGTCAGGTGTAAATAAAGTATGTAGGAACTCAGTTTTGCAGTGCCCGTCCGTTTGCGTTATAGACTTATCACTAGCTAGGTACATGCAGCCTGCATGTACCTAGCTAGTGATAAGTCTACACTTGCGAGCTTTAAAATGGAATCGCTTCATCGCGCAAGTTGATTAAAACAATTTTTTTACAATTTATGTACAATGAATGATTGTGGTGTATCATTTGAAAGGTAATTTTGTTACCTTTCAAGTGATATCAAGAAGATTTAAAATTAATTAAATTGGCTACCTAAATTATGGGAATTATTGCAATAGGTCGAAGTTGCATCTATCGGCTTCTATCGGCGCCGGAGCTGGATTAGCTGGATTTCTCCCTCGTATCCGCTGTTTTAGCTCGTCCCACATATGCCATATTGGGTTCAAGTCAGGAATAAGGGCTGGCCAGTCTAGTGTGGGAATGCCGACATGGAAGACGTCTGTCGGTACTGTCTAGTCACTGCTGCGGTGTGGCAGCGGACATTATCGTGCATTAAATCAAAATTTATCGTCGCCAATAAATCCTGCGTAAGGGAAAACATAACTTAACTCATAGTTCACTGCAAAGAAATTGTAAAAATTAGTCTTGAACAACCCTTGAAGCGATGCCAGTTTAAAGCTCGCAAGTGTATAACTAATCATTCACTTAGACCTAAAAATGAATGTACATGCAAGCAAAAATAAATAAATAAATAATGTAGTCATTGTAGCTATTTGAATTTTATTCATATCATTCAAATACTTATTTTAAATTTAATTTGTCTTCAAAAATGACTTAAAGCATATCCATTAGTCTCCCTGATCAAAAGATCGCTGCTTTCTATTGAAGCAAGTATATTATTTTACCATGTACTGAAGCAAATTGGGGTTATTTCTTTAACTGAAAACGCCTCAAAGAACAGACAGACCTACAAGTATTGAGTGCAAGATGGTCGCAGATAATTAGGTAATATGACTTCTTTCTTTAGTTACAGTTTGTCTAGCAGTTGGCCGAGCAACCTGGAGATTGCTAATGCTGATGGCTTGTGGAGATTCTGAATCAGAACGTGGTTCTGATGATTATGGAGATTCTGAATCAGAACGTGGTTCTGATGATTATGGAGATTCTGAATCAGAACGTGGTTCTGATGATTGTGGAGATTCTGAATCAAAACGTGGTTCTGATGATTGTGGAGATCCTGAATCAAAACGTGGTTCTGATGATTGTGGAGATTCTGAATCAGAACGTGGTTCTGATGATTGTGGAGATTCTGAATCAGAACGTGGTTCTGATGATTATGGAGATTCTGAATCAAAACGTGGTTCTGATGATTATGGAGATTCTGAATCAGAACGTGGTTCTGATGATTGTGGAGATTCTGAATCAAAACGTGGTTCTGATGATTGTGGAGATCCTGAATCAGAACGTAGTTCTGATGATTGTGGAGATGCTGAATCAGAACGTGGTTCTGATGATTGTGGACATTCTGAATCAGAACGTGGTTCTGATGATTGTGGAGATGCTGAATCAGAACGTGGTTCTGATGATTGTGGACATTCTGATTCAGAACGTGGATCTGATGATTGTGGAGATTCTGAGATTCTGATAAAGAAGAAATCTGTGGTCACAACTAAGAAGAATAGGAGAACAAATACAAAAACGAGACGCACAGCGAGTTCGGGTATGATCTTTGTGATTAGGCGCTACCCCGACTAAAATCAGCGCCACCACCTATTTAATCTTATTATTTCATGTTATACGAAGGAATTTTCTAAAATTTATTGGGCAGTTTGTGATACCTATTAGGTATAAACTTTTTATAATGCCTCTGTATAAGTTTTTTTTGTAAATTGTAGGCAGAGATGCGTAGTAGCCTCTACTATATAAAAAACTATTACTAAGGCATTAAAAAAGCTTATGATAGGTTCTATCACAACCTGACCAATGAATTTTTGAAAATTCCTTTGTTTAAGCTAATAATAAGATAAAATAGGTCGCACGCTAGTTTGGGTCGGGGAAACACCATAATAATTATTTAACCTCGTATCATGTAAGTGAAATTCGGAATTTTACTTACCTATATCTCGTTTATGATATTTTTTTAAATCAGTAACAAGCAGTTAACAACAATAGAGAGAACAGAGAACAAACGGCTTGAAATAAAAAAACACTTTACAGTCATAAACTTTCGGAAGACTTACATGTTTTATTTAGTTCTGAGTCATTAATTATGTATGAACTTTCTTTTTAGATGTCGTGGAATGGGTTCCCACTACCATTGAAAATGCAGTGGAGCTCATTGATTCAGCTGTGGTTGGAGGTTATGACAGTGAGGAAAATGACCTGTGGATCATCAGAGCTAGATTTAGAGGTCAAGTCATACCGGGCACACTGAATCTATGCAAAAAAAAGGCGGTTGTTCCGACTAGGAGAGAAGGCGAAAATGTCGTGAAGAACGTTGATATCTTTCAGGTAACTTTTGATGTTGAGAATGCTAAAACCAAAACCAAAGGACCAAACTTTCAGGGTAGGTACATGATCGAGCACAGAAAGCAGAAAAAAATATAATAAAAAAGTCCTGTTTTTGAAAAAAAACACTAAATTGAAATGTTTACTAGATCAGGTAATGGACTGATGCATTCCCGGGAAATTACGAAATTTGGCCATCTTATCGTATCAGGTGATATTTCACAGAAGGACAGCTAATTCTCTTTATCAAGCTCAAGTCCGACATGGACTATTGCTGCCATGTTGCTCAGCAAAGTACCTTGCTGAGCAACATGGCAGCAAACGAGTGTGCGTAGCTGGGTTCAGTCACGACTCAATAGAACGAAAAGCTTTCAGGCTTATTGTCGATCGAAGGGACAAAAGACATGGACCTAAGAATAAGGTATTAATTTTAACAGATCAAAAGTATTGCAGCTCTAACTAACACACTTAATACCGCGTAGGTACCTGATATAAGTGAAAATTATATGCTATAGGAGGAACTGGTATAGGTATATAAAGTTATGTTATTTCGGTAGTGGTGGGTATTAGATTAAAAACATTTTTCACAGATTTTTTATTGTCGATAGACCTTCGTTTGACCACAATCTCACCTGATGGAATTCCCGAAATTTCCCGGGAATTCCCGGTTCCGTCTTCGAAATTCTTCGAAAACTACCCAATTCTGCAATCCCTACCTACATAACATATTCTTTCATATTATATCTATTATTATTTATCCAATCGTGAATATGCCCATTTATAGACACTAAGAGGTCATAATTTATTTAAAATAAGGCTGATGTTTTTTAGGTTCTTTGCATCACCCCGGAGTTACAAAACAGAATTATTTGGACCAAATGCAGCAACGGTGACGTGCCCAAGAACGCTCTCGTAGCTGGAAGAATTTCTAACGAGAAGCTTTATATCGGAAGAGAAATTCAGGAAGATGAAGGGCATCCAGGAAAAGGCATCGTGTGTCCAGGCATGGTATGACTTACAAATATACACAGTTCATATTATTATTATTAAACAGGACAAGTTAATAGAATAATTTAACGCTAGACAATCTACACATCATCATCTAGCCCGGAGCTAAGTAGGGCACAAGCTCTATCTATCAATTATCTAGTACCTATAACACAAGTTATAGGTACTACTTAGATAATTGATAGATATAATACAGTAGCAGTACCCGCGACTTTATTCGCAATTGCCATACCTGCAGACTATTAATCACATTCGACCAAACTTTGTATCATATTAAGAAACCCTGTGCAACTAACTTAAATGAGCAGAACTTGACCTATTACACTTTTAATATAAGTAGTTAGGAACCTATATTAAGTACTTAAATGAAATTCTGTATTGTGTAGTTTATAAGGAATATAGGAATATAATAGGATTGAAAATCTCAAATAAAAATCCATTAAGATCTACGCGGATAAAGTAAAATGTTTTTTACTTTGCCTGAAGTAGGTATTGGTAACTAATGGGTGCTTTTACAGAAAAAAAAAACATTGATCTAGGAATTACCATAATTAATGTTCAATCCAATTAGTAGTAGTACTCGATTTTTAACTGAAAAACACTACTGATAAATGAAATAGGATCTTGCAACACTGTTTCTAACAAAAAATAATGAATGAAATCGGACGCGTTAATGAATGACAAGTACACATTTTGACTTTCATCCCCTCTCCCAAGGGAACCGTACTGAATTCCGGGACAGAAACAATTTATGTCCTTCTTCGTAGTATGAACTTAAAAATTTGAAGTCACGCAGAAGTTTCGGCGTGATGCGCGGCCAAAAAATAGACAGACTGACAAAAATTTATAATAAATACAATTTGGGCTTTAGTATCGATAACACAGACAGCCCTCCATATATTTTTTTTTTCAAAATAAGTACCTATATTCAATTAACAGAGTTGGACCACTTGCAATTTTTATTTTACGTATAAAGAACTGCATAGATAGATATTTTTTACCATTACGCCATTGAAAACACCCAGAACGCCTGAAACACATACTCTTATCTGCAGATCGTACAAACATTTGTCTCCAAGCGCGAATCGAATCCGCAACCTCCTGCGTCGCAGACGGACCTTCGCTCGCTGCGCCACTGGGGTCGAGAATACTTGTCTTTTATCTTATTTATTTATTTATACAGTTAGGTTAGCCTATGGCGAGTACACTAAAACTTACACGGTAGATACTTAAAATAACTAGAGAATAAATGCTAAGTGTACCAACCTCTTACAGGCCGACACAGCATGCATGTCATGTTCTAAGCATAGTCTTAAGATTTTTTCATTTAATAGACTCATTTTATAGACTGCCATCATTATCATCATCCTACATGATAAATTTATTGCAGATAGATACTTTTTATTTATATGCAAGATGCAAGATTATTACTAATTTTACATTCAGACTAATTTAGTATGAATAATATATGTTTCAGATACAACCAAGTCATGGACTCCTGTACGTCACCTACGATAATAAATTCTACTTTGGGCACAAACTTTACGAAGTATTATGTCTCGACCATGAATCTTTATAGGCTAGGTATCGCTTCATGGTATCGACTGTTGCATTTATGTTCTGGAATTCTAATGGTGCCGTCACATTTTAGCCGTGTAATCATTAATTACCGATCACAAACGGTGATGGCAGGTTTGTTATCCAATACATGGTGCCACGGAAAGGGTGTAACTAAGCCGAAAATCGCATTTTTTCCTGACGTTGACGTTATTTCTTCTCTTTGCGTGATTTAACGTGTACATTATTATTGTGGTTTTGAAATTTGAAAGGATCTACGAGTGCATCATTTTTTTGTAATAATTTTATGACAAAACACTGGTTTTGGTGAAAAATCACGCAAAAAAACATTAAGGCGCTAACCCGACCCAAATCAGCGCCACCACCTATTTTACCTTATTATTCTGTTAAACGAAGGAATTTTAAAAAATCGATTGGCCAGTTTGTGCTTCCTATCATAAGCTTTTTTTTAATGCCTCTATAAATGTTTTTGTTTGTATAGTGTAGGAAGAGATGCGAAGTTGCTCATTTTTCCCACCATGGTGGGCAAAAAAAGCAACTTCGCATCTCTGCATAAAGTATACAAAATAAAACTTTTACAGGGGCATTAAAAAAAAGCTTATGATAGGAAGCACAAACTGGCCAATCGATTTTTTGAATTTCCTTCGTCTAACGGAATAATAAGGTAAAATAGATGGTGGCGCTGATTTGGATCGGGGTAGCGCCTTAATAAAATATTTTGTATAATAATGCAAAAGTGCGTGTAAAAGAACACAACTATGAAGAATACTTTTTTTTATTATTATTATTTAAAAAAACCTTTTTAAGAAACGAGTTTTTTATGCATTGTCATCCAAACAAAACGTATTACAAGATCAGTTCAATCGGTTGAAGATATCTACTTCAAAATTGAATTGCAAAATTCCCCTCATTGCAAACCCGTACAAACATAGCGGCATACATTGAAAGTTAAATAAAAGCTCCAAGCATTTTAAGCATTGGGTTACACATGGATAAAATATTTTTAGTGATCAAGGGCTCAAGGAGTCGCGTCGTGTTTCAAACCGACACGAGTAGGTAATGCTAGATCGCCATTTTCACAAACCAAAGATTTTTACCATTGCTTTTTTAAATGTTATCCCATAATATAACGTATATTAAAAATATAATGAAAAATTCTCAGTTTGTTACTACATAATAGTGTAAGTAAGGTAAGGCGCCCTCTGGCTAGGAGGGATGATGTGATAATCTGTGAAAGACTGCTGACAGGCGTTAGATGCGGCAAGCTGAAGGCAGGGCGCTGAGGCGCAATTTTGGCATAATATAATATTTAACTTTTTGTAAACTCTTTTTTCCTCGAAATTATGATATTATTTAAGTAAGTTATATCTTTTTGATACTCAGCCGAAAAATCGAAATCATCAAGAATTTTTTAAGAATTTTTTATATTAATTTGTAAAGGGTGACGTATTTAGATTATTGGTAAATCACTGACACTGCGTGAACTGCAAGTTCTGTCCGGTAATTAATTGTGTTTCGGACATCATTTTGTATGTACGGTAATTTCCATAAACTTTTATGAATTAGAACCTGGCGTCTTCACGAACGTGTTCGTGATGATGGGCAGAACTTGCTTCACGCAGTGTTAGTGAATAATCAATAACCTGGAATTATGTATAATATATTCTAGTCTTTTATTTGTAGTAACAAAATAGGAGGATTTTATAAAATAAAAGTAAAAATTATGTACTTATCGGTTGTTTTATTTTAAAAAGTAAGTACACTCGCACACAATCTACATAATAACTGTTGTATTCTACTATTTAATGAAATCAATAATTACCTATGTATTTAACTAATGTTGCTAGGCATTTTTCTTATACCATTAACCTACCTATTTTCAGTTTGTTTTATGCATATGAATGACATATTAAGTTATCGAGGGCATCATGGCAACGTATCGACAAAATGCATATATTTTTCTTATACTGGTATAATGATTAAAAAATGACAAAACGGAATGGTTCCTACCATTCTGACTCCTATTAAGTCGATTTCTGACACGTCAACTACGCGATTAAACTAGCTATGTTATGACGAAGTACTTCCTGAACGTAATTATGTCGCGCCACAGGCGTATATGCGGATGATACGGATTTACGCATAATTTACGAATTTTATTAGTAATGACGATAGGCACAAAACTCATGATCTGATTTTAATTGGAGTGTGAAATTTCGTCGTACCGTTCAGACGTACGGTGTTGCGGCAGTGTAAGTTATTCAGGAAACTACAAAGTTTTGATAAAAACCATTATGCATTTAATTGCAGTCGTGCAATACTTATTCAGGAAAAAAGTGTTTGCCGCCCATTGTAGGTACATTATCTGTATTGTCTTTTTGTTTTCTGTGATTTTTGATTTCTTGGTGTGCAATGAAGATTAAATGTATTGTATTGTGTTAATTTTTTTCATACTACCCGAATACTTTCACATGGTCCTCTTGGGTAAAAATCGTCGAACCAAAAAGATAAATGAATAAAAAGTACTAGGAAAAAATGAGTTATGGAGTATTTGGTCTCATCATTATTTGTGTATTACAGAGTCTAATAAGTCGCTAACTTCATTGCAATAGCGCTTGCAGTTCGCACGCACATAATGACCCGTATTTTTATAGGATAAAAATCATTACTTTGCAGTCCTAGACTAGCACGGAAACTAAAAGCTTACTCTGATTAGGTACTGTTATTTTTTTTAGCGATGTTATTTAGATATTAATAATGTTACGTTGTCGACGATTTCATGAACAACTTTATAGTTAGTCTGTAGGTATCTACTTAAACAACGTTTTGTAAGTTTGTACAAATAAATATTTATTCTCTAATAATTATTCACAAAACTGCATTTTGATCTGTTATCTTTAAGAAGTAAGACAGATTTTTATTGCTCCTGAAATGTAGCTTAATGTCGAACGTCCCTATGGAACGATGCCCTTGTCTGATATCTGATCCATATTTTAAATAAATAACCAGCGAAGCTCTAAAAATACACTTATACAAAAATATCACAATATCACAATCAACAAACAGTATTGAACTATATTATAGGTAGGTATCTAATCACAACGGATATAGTAGCTAAGCTACGTCTGCTTAACTTTAATTTTATTAAAATTTTACATTAATTTACGCATTAAACTATATTATTAGTAAATTCTATCACCAGCCACATTAGGCAGGGACCCCGCACAGATACTTTCTAAATGTGGTGTTGGTGGAGCATGCTAAAACATGCTTCCATAAACTACGAGTAGTTTTTCTGCACCAATGTCTCCATCTTGATGAAACTGAAGGCCTGCCTTCAGTTCCCTGAGTTTATCCTTCACGCGCAAAGTTCTGACGACCTCTAACAGCTCATGGTAACAGGAAAGATTTTTACTCGTTGGAGTTAGCTACTCATTTCGCGAGTTCCGTTTTGTGCAACTCAATTGCGCAACTCAGTTGAGCAAATTTAGCAATGGGGCCCCATTGCTAAATTTGAAATTCTTTAATAGACTATAAAATCGAAAAATACTTATGCTTCTACTTGTTCAAGTAACCAACTGCATTATCATTTAAAGGAATTGTTTAGACGATCGTTTTAAATCGTTCTCATCCTTTCTTTGAAAACATCAGTGTTGTAATTTACTGTTGCACAATATACTTTCGGTAATTCCCATTTCTATTTGTGATTGTTTAACACTTTCTTCTTGCCTTATTTCATTTGAATCCACTGCTTTTTTGTTTTCTTCGGTTTGAAAAGCTTTATTTTCTACACCCTTTTCATCGGTTTTTTCCTTACCTTCATTTTTGATATGCATATCCCTAGTTTGTTTTTTATTTGCTAGGTATAGCCACCTGAAATTTAAATTAATGCTGGTTAAAAGATACGGTTATGGATTTCACGCCTGCCGGTGCCAGTTACTGTTGCTATTAAGCTAATACCAGGAAAATGGCCTGTAACTTGTATAATTTACTGTCTTTTGCTAGGATTACATTTGATTATTAACTATGATGATAGAAATAATACAATAGATAAATAAAACGGTATTTTTAACTGTATGTACTTACAAAAATATAGCAAGTGCTGGAAGAGTGAGGCCACCGCCTAGAATAAAGAAAGCGCCTGGGAAGGTCTTTATCGTCGCCGTGTACACCGTGGTGTACATCGGAGCATAAATCAGGGGCATCATCGCTTCTGCTAGTCCAACGAATGAATTCAATTTTCCTGCAATTTTTTTAACATTATAATATAAAATGCCAGAAATCGGAAGGTTACAGTTTAACCTTCCGATTTCTGGCATTTTATCTTAAAATTATTGTTATTTTCTCTTAATCCAAGCGGTTAATTTGTGTCTGACTGACTGCAGATATCTTCAACTGTTTCATGTGTATTGTTCATTTTGTTACTACATTACCTACCTATTAAGTTGGTAGTTGTACATTCTTTATTTATCTTTTATTTCATTACCTAGTATTAGTAGTTATTATACTTACATATATAAAATAACTTACCTAATTCATCTCTTTCTACCAGTTTGGACACCATAGACCTCATTGCGATAAAGGATGTCCCGCTGAATATTTCAATTATAGGAGCTGAAACATCGTATTATGAACAAATGTGCAGGTAATATATAGTATACTATAACTTTAGTCCATTTCAAGTAGGAACCGTTCCAGAAAAGTTCGCCTTTGCTTCATGTCGCACAATATAAATTGAGTTAGCAGGGATTCATAATCTTTAATACCTACCTTAATATTTATTTATAGTTTAGGTTTTATTAGCCTAAAATCACAAAGAAAATTATACTAGTATTTACAATTGAAACAATTGAGCCAACTGCAGACTGACAAACAGTCTACAGGTAGCTCTATTGATCCATATCAATACCAGTCGGAAGCGTCCCCAAGACGCTGCTAAATTGCCACGCTGTATGGCAATGCCGATGCGCTGTGCTAGATACTCACCAGCTCTCGAGTCACGCGTCGCTTCGACCAGACGCTTCGATAAAAAAATGTAAAAACCCGAAGAGCCTCGGTACCCTACGGACCTAGGGTCTCGACTTCATGGGGAGCAAAAGTGTAGGCTGTATCGAGACCTGCATATTTGCGGCTCTTGAGATCTTCGTCCAAATTTGCTGCCGCACCCGCCCTCACGGATGTCCTCGGAAGATGGGAAGGCGCAAGTGTGTCGACGCATGTAGCGTCCCACACAATGGGCCTCCCCAACTCCCATGGGACTAGTGTCATACCGTCGGGCCTCTTACCATCGTCACGTCGGGCCTATTACCATCGTCACGTATAGGTTTTATTTATAATATTTTATAATTATTATTATTCAAAATTATTTTCAGCAGAGCCCTGTTCGGCTCAAACTGAGCTCGGGGCTCAGTTTAATTAGTAATTTTGCGTCAAACAAGAAAAACTGATTGTTCCGAGAACGGTACTTAGTGAGGTAGTATGTAGAGGTATAATAATTTGTTTGTAAAAATTTAAACTGCCCGGTTTTCTTACCTATATAAATTTGCCAAGATTTTGTTGCAAAAGCGTACATGAATGCAGATAATATTTTGCTTGAGCATGATATAATTCCAATAATGGCGTCGTCAAATTTTAGCAGGTGGCTGAATACTCCAACTGAGAACAACGTTCCTGAAAAGTGAAAACAAAATAAGTAACATAATAACAATAAGAAGAGGAAAGTAAGGTACTTACAAAAATTATTAATTTAATTTAGTAAATTGTAATTTGCCTTTATTCCGGCTAAACTAGAGTGGAAGTCATGAGAATGATGACTTATATGTCAATAGAACAATACTGCTTAGCTAGTGTGGAGGTTAACGTTTAATTCCTTATTTTTTTTTATTTTTTAGTAAAATTAACTTAATACATTTTTATTTAAGTATATTCGTACTGTATTAGAATGGTATGTTTCTTATTTATTCACTT
This sequence comes from Eupithecia subfuscata, assembly GCA_963564075.1. NCBI lineage: Eukaryota > Metazoa > Arthropoda > Insecta > Lepidoptera > Geometridae > Eupithecia > Eupithecia subfuscata. The sequence continues at coordinate 6,760,001 of OY751105.1, forward strand.
CTTCCACTTCTGGACCAAAAAAATAATTGAAAGAGATTGATTAGAAAATCAAAACCAACTTATTTCATATTAGATAATAATTTAAAATTTGTCTTGTCTAAGTACTTATTTTGCAAGCCTAAAGAAATAAAGTTATTGACTTCTGACTTCTATAAGGATACATATTATCTTCATGCTCCTTATGTTTCTAGGGAGCAATATTGATTTAAAAACTATTTATGGTGATGCTGTGTGTAAGTTTCATGTAAAATTAATTTGCATGAGACACACTTGACAGAATTCAGGCTTTTTAAATCAAAGACATTTTGCCCTACTACAGTGCTTGTTTACCGTGACCTCAAATTTCTAATTAGACATAGATTAATAGACATAAAATAGATAGAGACTATTTTAATCTAAAAATCTATTGATATCGAGTTATACTATAATAATTACCTACTAATGATGTACACATCGCGTAGGTAGAGAAGACACTGTAGTCGACTTCGTTCCAGTTAAATCGGTATCGAGTGAAGAGGTACGTTACTGCCAATTCACCTGAAATCACAAACAAATTCAATCACGTACAGTTTCTCAAACCACAACTTTAGTTGATAATGTTTTTCTTCATCGTTAAATACTTAGTTCTTCATAATATAGAAAATGGCACTTAAGATAGTTAACTGAACTCAGATCTAGAATATAAGATATTTATTTTATAAGCTATGACGTTGTATGAGAGCCAAAAAATAATAATAATAACAGCATGATAACTACTATAGTTCGACCGAAACCGCTGTACCGCTCCCTAAGAAAGTGCGGCGAAGTGGGGGCCGAGGAAAAAAGAGCAAGAATACACATGAGATCATGTGTATCTGACATATACCGTCCGGTACAAAGGCGACCTACAGCCGTGAGCGTTGACGTGACGGCAGACTGATGGATCGGAGCGGCCGATACTTCCCCCCCGTCTCGCCGCGCGCATACCTCAGGAGCGGTACAGCGGTTTCGGTCGAACTATAACAATAAAATCGACTTCAAAAACAGACGAGAGACGAAAGAAAGTAAAACAAGTAACCCTGACACTTATTTCAAACTTCTGTGATGCTCGAATCATACCGGAATATTTTCCACCAATTTTTTTTTCGGTTTTGTCAACATTTTTTCAAAATATACTTATCATGTATTCTAGATCTGTCTGAGTACCTTTAAATACCAATAATACACACGAAAGTAATTCTGTCCGACTCTCTTTTACATTTTCAAGCCTTATCAGCTTAAAGGAACTCAATGAAATTTGACAAGAGGATAAGGTATCCCGGGAAGACATAGGCTACTTTTCATCCCGGATAAACTTGTCCTAAGACACAGCCAGAATCATGTTGATAAAATAGGTTTGCTATAAGGGCTTTCTCGCTAAACAAAACCGGCTTGATAGAAAGTGAAACTGAGAAAGTGCATAAGGTTGTGCCAGCAGAAAATTCACAAGGACTTAAGTGGCGAACATTACAACATACCAGCACATTAAAACGACCTTAGCCGAATGCGAAGTGAACGGCAGACGAATAGAACTTTGATAACTATACCATTGAAAGTTAATCTACGAACATTCGTGCATAGTTACCAACCTATGCTCGAATGCTACAAATGCTCGTAGATTTATTCACACTTTACATGGTATGTTATAGAATAAAGTTCTATTAATCTAGTTCTTCTTTTATAAGGCGCTACCCCGACCCAAATCAGCGCCCCCACCTATTTTACCTTATTATTCTGTTAAACGAAGAAATTTAAAAAAAACGTTTGGCCAGTTTGTGCTTCTTATCATAAGCTTTTTTTAATGCCCCTGTAATAATTTTATTTTGTATACTTTATGCAGAGATGCGAAGTTGCTCTTTTTGGCCATCATTGTGGGAAAAATGAGCAACTTTGCATCTCCTCCTACACTATACAAACAAAAACATTTATAGAGGCATTAAAAAAAAGCTTATGATAGGAAGCACAAACTGGCCAATCGGTTTTTTGAATTTCCTTCGTTTAACGGAATAATAAGGTGGTGCTGATTTGGGTCGGGGTAGCGCCTTAAATCATTTATTTGGTGCATGAAAGTTTTGCCAAGCATGGCATGTCACCCCCGTAATCTATAATATAAAAATGAATCGCAAAATGTGTTGGTAAGCGCATAACTCAACAACGCCTGGACCGATTTCGCTAATTCTTTCTTTGTTGTGTTTGTTATTGTCAGGAAAAGGTTCTTATGAAAGAAAAAATTAAGAAAGTTGGAAACATAAATTTCCACGGGGGCGAAGCCGCGGGGCGCAGCTAGTCTATAATATAAAAATGAATCGCAAAATGTGTTGGTAAGCGCATAACTCAACAACGCCTGGACCGATTTCGCTAATTCTTTCTTTGTTGTGTTTGTTATTGTCAGGAGAAGGTTCTTATGAAAGAAAAAAATAAGAAAGTTGGAAACATAAATTTCCATGGGGGCGAAGCCGCGGGGTGCAGCTAGTTCTAAATAACAATAGTGGTTAATCCAACAAAAAAAAAACATATGCAACCAAATTCAGAAATCACCTATGTGTAGAATTATTTAACCGTTGACATTGACACATAGTTGTCAAGCTTCGGTAGTGTCATCGTTTCATTATGACATGTTGATTCTAATAACTTGCTCTGATAAAATGATTTTTATTATAAAAACATTTTTTTTTTACAATTAGCTGATTAGTTTATTAGAAAATAACTAATCATGAAACAAGTCAATTATCAACTTCGTAGGTAGGCAATATTGTAATTTATTAAATACCTATATACCAATTGTTATTGTAATTTTCTATGTGCTAAATAAATCACTCACAATGTAACACAACAATATAAATGGAATGATTATCATCTCTATCTGAAAAACCCCTTGTTATTTACATAAAAGAAACTCGTAGTAAGCGGCGGCGTTTCCTCAAAACCTTTTCTATAAATTCTGTTTTGGCCTAAGTTATTAAACGAGGCATACAAGGTAACTACTTACCTATCAATATTTAGTTTGTCAATATAGTACAGGTACATTTGTATATACAAAAAAGACTATCAAAAAGCCTGTATAGTTATTGTACGTATTACCTGAGAATTTTCAAGGCCGTGGTCAAAATCAGTATCAATCAGGCTCATTTCGCATCACAATCGCATTAAGATGCACGTTTTTTTGCATTTATCAGATTATCAGTACTATACTTATTCATTGCCTCACTCTAGAGTGTAGAGAGTAGATAGAGATTTCTTTATATAATTCCACTTACCATAAATAGGTCCAATGATGACACAGAGGACCGCAATAAGCATTATAACTCTTAACCTTCTATTGTAAAGTCCTTTCTTGAATGCAACGCTTATGGTCTCTTTTACGTAGCGTATATCGAAGAAATTTCTTACGAACTCGCAGCAATTTTTGGATGTTTTCTGAAAAATATATGTCAAACAATTAGAACGGCTACTTACTTACTAATTTGGACCTGACGGTCCAAAGAAGTAATACAAAGTCCAACTAAACATTCAGAATCCGTGAGAATGCATGGTAGGTATTTTAGAGTTTAGACCCATTATAAATTTTATAGTTAGGTATATTAGAAAATATAAATAAAGTAGTTAAGATAGGTACCACAGACATAATACGAGCTGCGCCTAAAGCTGTTTTTTCTTGAAGATTTTTTCTAACCTACCTACCAAGTTAACTAAATATTGAATATTTAACCAAGTGAAAGCAACTGGAACGATATAACTACTACGGAATAATTGACAAAGAACTTTAGAACCTATGTAAAACACTATTTGAGTAAGTACCGGCAAATGAAGGTTCTTCCTCGGCGCAAAATGTGACACTGATTTAGGTTAAATGACGGTCTTTTTTCCGGTCACGCACGATTACTCTAATTCGTCTAGCCATCCGACACCATCATCGGATACAAAGGTTACAATAGCTATTTAGTAATCTGTCCAAATCTACCTTGGTGTAAATTCACGGTCATTATGCCCAGTAAGTTGGTAATTGCTGCATTTATGGAAAAAATATATAGAAAAACTGCAAAGAAGCGGAAAACTTTTTATCAATATTTAGGTTACGGGAGATAGGATATTTCTGTTGGATTCGAATAACAAAGACTGACAAAGGTATGATTACAAACATTGCAAGATAATAATGTGATTTCTTCGTCAATATTTCTACTCCAATGATATTATAAAATTGATATTACAAATCAAATTAGGTACCTAGTTCCACAAAAAGGATTGATAATTTATAAGAAGAAAATTATTAGTTAACTAGCAATTTTTTGAAACATTTGCGACAAAACCATAATTTTTTATAAATGGATAAGAACTAATGTCCAAGTTTGCGAATCTCGTGAGATCATCCTGCTATATAGCAAGGTCTTTTTTTGCCTTGAGTTAATCTAAAAATAGTTGTGTAGTTAGTTTCGCAAGCCTATTTATAAGCCTTCAATGTCTATAATAAACAAGTTTGGTTCTGCATAGTACCAACAACTCTACGAGCACATGAATTATCCCAAAAAGTGGATCATTATTTCATGTACTTATGAGCTTTGTCGAGATAAAAACTCATTTCGTTCAATGGATTTTAGACTCACCATACTTGAATCAACTTTTTTGACTTCCTGGATCCTGAAGTACCCGTAAATAAAACTCAAAATATACAAGCTTCCACTGACAGTGAAAACCCCGTATAAACCGATCTTCTGGAAAAGTACACCACTCAAGGCTGCTCCTACTGGAACTCCTACCGAATGGAACAAGTTCACAATGCCTATACGTAACGTTCTTTCTTCCTCGGTAGTCACGTCTCCGATATAACTAAACACTCCCATAAACATTGTGAACCATCCACCCGTTAGAGCAGGGAATATGGCTTCCGTAACCGCTGCAACTTCAACAGGTAGCTCGTAAAAATAGTAAGTGTTCACGATAAGTCCAATACAGGTCAAAAGCTCGCCAATGATCGGTAGTAGCATACAAAACTTTCTTTGTCCAACTCTATCACTGTATGCCCCAATAAATAAAAGCAAAACGCATGGCAGAAATGATTGAAGGACTGTTTTCCAGCCCGCTACCGATGCCACAAGAGTTTGTACCGCTTCTTCTTCTAGCGTGTAATTCGCGGTTTCTCTTCGAGTTAAAGCATCGCAGACGTGATGTTCGTATCCGAGATTCACTCTACAAGCCTTTTCTAAATACAAATTTTGTGTTGCTAGTGCAGCAAGAACTGAAGGCATAATATAACCAGCTAATATTGGCTCTACTGTTATGAGAGAAATCAAACGCTTGATTTTCTCAAAGAAACCAAGCTTATTTATACTGCCTTCATCTGATTCTGGATGTTTTTCTTTTTCATGATTTTTTCTCTCCTTGAGACTATTTCTTTTGATGACGTTATTTTGTTCATTGTCAGGTATGTAAGGCGTTGTATCGTCAAGTTTATTTTCTTGGGTTTTACTATCAACCGCCATGGTTCGCCGGTTATCTGAAACCAAATGAAAATAGTATAATATTTCTGATCAGGGATTAATCATTCAATTTCTAATTGTAAGCTGTCTCCTTTTGAACAGTAGCTAGTTAAGCTGCCTCGACTTGAATTACATGAGGAGACGCTACTAATGATGTGGCATATCACGACTACGACCAAGCGAGTAGACTGCCGTACGGCGTGCCAAGTGCCACATAAATTACAAGTATTCCTATTTTGTGCCAGTAGAAGTAAATTGGTAAATGACGGTGGACCGGACGCACTAATCATCATGATTGTCTCGTACCGTATTTAGCGCAATCATGCTCAACTCGGCCAGAAATCAATTTGCCTAAGACTATGTCAAAGTGCCACATTTATCACCAACAGCATCTCTTTGTAGAGTATCTACAGCTTCGTTCAAATGGAAATTTCTATTGACCTCATCGTCAAGTGTACTTAGTGATGCAAACATCATTGTTAGCAATCATTATGTATGAGTTCAAGCAGTTTGCGCAATGAACAAGTGTGATGGTAGATTTTTGCCACACAGCAACAACATTCCCTCGGGACCAATAACATATCCAGCTACTTGTTCGTACAATCTATTCAATAGTTTATTGTTGTTTTCTATGAATGAAAGGCTTACATCGATTTTCAATTAGGTTCTATGTACCTACATAGGTACAATTGAATTGTATGTTCGTTTATACCTATTTTTGGTAGGTAGATATTATACTTGACATTCAATTTAAAACTTCAATGCCATTGTGCATTCAGGAAATGAATTTTTTACGTCGGTTCTAAAGTCTATCTTAGGTTGAAATTAAATAGTGCCGTTGACACTATTCATCGGTTTTCTAATCTCTTTAATGTGTTTTATGACTTCAAGGACGCCGAATGTAAAATTGGAAGGTTCTCTCTTAATCTCTAATATTTCAAGTTATTTAATTTCTATTCTACAATTCAGGACATAAGGTTGTTCGTTTCGCGTTGGCAAAATTATTTTGTGTTTTTTAAATTTTTGTGCGTTCAACAAGGAATAAAACTAGTGGAAAGTTAATCATTGTCAGTGAACTTATAAAAAAAGTAACTCGATTTGCAGGTACTTACGGAGAATTGGGAATACTTATAAGAGAATTTCGGCTAAAAATCATCAAATGCTCCCAAAATACAATTAAATCGAAGTTTGTTTTATGTTGGGATAATAGAAAATGGTTGACGATATGCGACAAATTACTTTTCAAGTAGTTTTATTCCTCGTAAAACACAGAACAAATTAAAAAGCAAAAAATAAATAAATAAAATAGAACCTTAAACAAATCTGACCGACATGTAACTCACAAAACTGAAAACGTAAATGATTTTTCACTACTATGCCAAGGTCAAAGTAAGATATCTACACTAATATTATAAAGAGGAAAGATTTGATTGTTTGTTTGTTTGCATTGAATAGGCTCCGAAACTACTGGACTGTTTTGAAAAATTCTTTCACCGTTAGAAAGCTTACTTTTCAGGGAGTGACATAAGCTATATTTTATCCCGGAATTCCCACGGGAACGGGAACTGCGCAGGTGAAACCGCGAGGCAATCGTCTAGTAAGTAATTAAATAACTTCATCAGAAATTAACGTAGGTATGCTAGTTTTATACGATGAGAACTCTGAAACACAATGGAGTTTCAACAAAAGTACCTACCTACTACTACCAACCTAACAGGATTCTAGAAGTAGGTAATCAAGTCAATTCGAATACGGATATTCTGCTGTAGCTATTAAATAAAATCAAATTTATTATCAGTAATAAATAAAATGAAATCTACGCATTTAGACCAGCACGTTTTTATACGCAAATTTTTATAAAAGTCATTATAAACTTAGGTATCACGTTTACAACATAAATGAGACTCATAATAAATTAAGATGTAAGTTATTTTTTTGATGAAATGGAATATTGGATGAACCGAAAACCAGTTTTCTAGAAAACAAATACCCACTTGACAATATGGTTTGAAAATGCCTACCGTACGATTTGAAAATCAATCCAACCTTCGTTTTTACATTAATCTTCTAATTTGATGCCGATGTTGACAGAAAGCGCAGCATTCTCGTTCTGACTTTGAGATGATGATTTCGCTTCTTTGAAGTATGATGAGCAAAAAATTTATCTACCATCAACAACTATTCAAAAAATTACACAATTAAAATTATGAAAAACTCGTACCACAAAAAGAGGAACGATATTTTCATAAATTTGATTTTTTATCAAGCATTAATAACCGAATTAGCAAGCTGAAGTGGCTATAGCTGAAATGGAATGTGATCCGGCAACTATTATGGTGAACGAGTTCTTAAGTGGTGGTCGTTACTATGTAAACGTAGTGTAGGACAACCTGTGGCTAGCTGGAATGACGATCTGCGAAACTTGCGAAAGTCTGCTAGCAGATGCGGGAAGCGCCGTCTTGTCAACTCAGCCTCTAATGAGCGCCGCACCGCTATCTTTATCTGGGCCGCGATCACGGTGTGGTAAGAGTAGTTGTCTATTGGCATTACGGCTTAAACGTTAGCAGTTGAAACGTTAGGGTGAGCGTTCACAGGCTGCCATCGGACAATCCACTGACAGCAGGCAAACCCGAGGATTGCCGATCAGTGGAAGCACTTGACGTCATCTACTATATAAAAATAAGTCGGGTTTTCCTTCCTGACGCTATAACTCCAGAACGCACGAACCGATTTCCACGGTTTTGCATTCGTTGGAAAGGTCTCGGGCTCCGTGAGGTTTATAGCAAAGAAAATTGTTGGAAACATAAATTTCCAAGCGGGCGAAGCCGCGGGGCGCAGCTAGTTTGTACTAAATGAGTACCCTATCGCATTAGGTGTGCCTGTAATGATAGGTGTACAATATTTTTTTTTAATATATAAATAAATAATAAACGGAAAAATTGCTTTCAAGAATCCTCACGGGCATTGCCGACAGTCCGCACCGTGCCTTATGGATCTTATATGGCTAACCATTGATGGAGCCAGTGCGGATTGTCCGATGCCGGCCTGTGAGCACGCACCCTAACGTTTCAACTGCTAACACTTGAACCGTAATGCTAATAGATAACTATACTTACCTACCACACCGTGATCGCTACCCTGTTGAAGACAGCGTTGCGATACAACTCGAAGTGGCGCGCCCGCCGCAGCTACAGAAGGACGACGCGAGTCCTGGGCACTGAGAGTGATAATGAAGTCGAGGCAGTAGACTAGCACAGAACTGCTAATGAATGTGATGATGTTTGCTCAAAGCGGAGAACAACTAATGAAGGCATGTTAGGCATAAAATACAACGCAGCTTATTGTGAGTACCTTTGAAAAACCACAATTAAATGGATGTGCAGCAATTACCCCATGTACGTTTGTAAAGTTGGGTAACAATAGAATGAATGGCACAGTGGCAAGGACGATTGCTATTGTAGATACTCGACATCAGCATTAATAAAGCATTTTTGATCTCGTCTCTTCCCATTATCATGCAAGTGCTCATCTCAGACAAATTGCATTCAAGGTAACTTCTGTTGTTAAAATTAATAACTCGATAAACACACCTATGCACATAAAAAGAAGATTATAGACATAGACCCTATAAAGCTGTATTTTGGCAAATATCGAAATCAATGGCGAAGCTGATAAGCTTTCAGAAGTCAGTAATGCCTACTCCCGCTGTCCACTGAAAACCGTACCTAGAAAAAGAAGACCAGTCTACGTCCAGAACATGAATGGTTACCAGATACAATTGTGTTGGATAGCTGGCCGGATTCGCTACGGATGCGCGACCCCGGACTGTTCTAGCTGCTGATGCTACATCCCTCTGATCCCAGTGGCAGTAGTATCCTTAACCCCATCCCCTTTCCTGCCCAAGGTTACACCTCCCCCTTTTTTGACCAACTGGTTGGTATATAGCGCAGGCGAGATGCACAGCTAAATCGCTTGGCCGTCGACAGGCAGCATTGTCGTTGGAGGCGATGCAAAAAGAGCTGTGCCTGGCCATCGCCAACCCTTATGCCCAGTGTGTGGATAATAATCTCCTTTTAAGAGCCAATTAACTAAGGTATCCGAAGGATTCCAGCTTGACCCTATTACTAAGACTGCTGTCTGTCTGTCCGACCGTCTGTCAGCGGGCTGTACCAGCGACAGTTAAAATTTTGATTCAATTTTTTTATGCTAAGTGACACTATAACATCAAATAATACAAGTTATATGAATGTAATAAAAGGGTACCTAAACTTTTCATTTAGTTATTTGTGCTCAACCTTAACAATCGCTGTGTCTCTTGAACGTAAAGATTGATAAATGAAATGTTCACAGAGCGAGTATAACTATTACTCGTTAACACAACAAATATGTAATGAAAATAAAATACATAGTTAAAAATATAACACAAAAGATGTTTGTTTGTAACAGTCTGCAGCTAGCTCAATTGTTTCAATTGTAAATACTATTTCTAAATTTTGTTTCTATCATTTGATTGTAATTTTCTTTGATTGAAGTTTCAAAAGAGATGTTTTAAGCCGATTTAATAAAAGTACTGTATGATGGTAAAATCTTTTCTGGCACGGAGCCCATGTGCAAGTCCGACTTGCACTTGGCGGCTTCTTTTTTACTTAGAATCTATACTAATATTATAAAGAGGAAAGATTTGATTGTGTTTGTTTGTTTGTTTGTATTGAATAGGCTCCGCTAGGAAGCTTACTTTTCAGGGAGTGAGATAGGCTATATTTTTTCCCGGAATTCCCACGAAAACGGGAACTACGCGGGTGAAACCGCGCGGCGATCGTTTAGTGTCTAATAAATCAGAAGCTAACCAGCTAGTACTAATTTTATGATGTTCGTGCTTTATACATTCCCAACTATCTAGCTATTAAAATGCAGAACAAAACGTAGGTTTAAAATCATGCTGTTAGTTTCTAGTATTTTATGACATTAAATAAAAAGAAGTAGATGGGTATGTAATATATAAATTTAAATTTCAAATCAATCCATCAAATTATATGATTTGCATAGTTTATTATTATTCTAGGAATTCAGAGGTAATTTTATTTTACGTGCAACTACAAGCCGTTAGATAAATATGATAAATATGATGACAAGAGGATTTTTCGGTCAAGGCAGAGTGCTTGATGTGTTTCGTAGTCGGTAATAAGATAGAGTAATTAATGATTTATTACATTGCCAATAAATTCTCAACAACACTTGTCGTAAAACAATGCCTTTTGTGCTCTAACATTTTTAACCCCCGACGCAAAAAGTCTTATAAGTTTAACGTGTCTGTTGTATCGTAGCTCCCAAACGGATGAACCGATTTTCGTTTAGTTTTCTTTTGGTGTCATAGGTAATTTTTATCCGGAGTGTTCTCAGCCATTTTTCATGAAAATCGGTAAAGCTAATAAACGTGGGCGGGTTATTAATATTTTAAATTTTGTCTTATCGATATAGATTTTATATTTTTTTTTTACAATCAGACAAGAACATAGAATTAAGAAACACTAGAGCAACAATCGCCATATTCAAATTATTGCAAACACACTAATAAAACATAGAAAGAAACAAAAAAATAGAAGACTCATTTATAAATATTGTAAGTTTTTGTGCGATGTGCTTGTACTTCCATAAATAAATAAATAATGCTGGACAAGTCACACAGCACTATCTATCCCCAAGCTAAGCAGAGCTTGTGTTATGGGTACTAAATAACTGATATACTTAAAATACAATACATTAAATAGATAGATTTTTTTTATTATACATAGAAAACATCCAGAACGCCCTGGATAAATGTCTGCAGATCGTACAAACATTTGTCCCGAGGCGGGAATCGAACCCACCTCCTGCGTCGCAGGCAGACCTTCGCCCGCTGTGCCACAGAGGTCGTTAGCTGCTGCTCGCGGCTTCGCACGCTTTTTATGAAGCCTATGTTCGTCCCCGGGTAACTAATATTTAATTAATTAGTAAACACTATTTCACCCCGTGCAAAATTCATTGAGATCTGTTCAGCCGTTTAGGCGTAAACAGGTTTCAGACAGACAGATAGACGGTTACTTTCGAATTTATAATATTAGTATGGATACTAGTTTTGAAGTTAAATATATAAAATAAAATCAGCTGGTTAACTTAGAAGTATTCGTGCCACTAATGGAGATAAACCATTCTAAAAATGCACGCCTACTGTTTATACCTACCGTGTATACTTTCATAGGCAGTTAGTAAAAAAAACTGTTATTTTTACATTACAAACAGACACTTGAATTTTATTTATTTGTTTAGATTTATAAATCCATTTCGACGACCTCTGTGGCGCGGCGGGCTAAGGTCTGCCTGCGACGCAGGAGGTTGCGGGTTCGATTCCCGCAGGACAAATGTTTGTACGATCTGCAGATATTTGTTCTGGATGTTTCTATGAATTGTGTATTGTATATCAGTTATCTAGTAGGTACCCATAACACAAGCTCTGCTTAGATTGGGGCTAGATAACGCTGTGTGGATTGTCCAGTATTATTTATCATTTATTTATTTCAGTTACCTCACAACAGGAACCATAGTAAATACCTACCCTACCCACAACATGGTAGGTACCTATCATACGCGTGCATAAAAAAGTTGTATGTATTAAAACAAAAGTAAAGTGAATGGTGCATTTAAATATGAAAAAACAGACAAGTTTAACATGCGATTAAAAACACGACGGCCAAGTGATTGTCAGCCTAAACTGATTCAGTTTACTTTAAAGATATACTTATACTATAAGATATAAGATATATATAAGATATACTTTAAAGATAAAACTTTAAGGAGGTAGGTATGTAATTAGATAAGGATTTATTCACAAAGAAAATAACACTGGTATTTTCCATTAAAACAATTGAGCTAACTGCAGACTGTTGCAAACAATCTACAGGTAGCTCAACCGATTATATCAATACCAGTCGGAAGCGTCCCCAATGTATGTTATCCTACTAATATTATAAATGGGAAAGTTTGTGAAATGTGAAATTTTGTTACCTAGGATCTCTAAAACTACTATCTCTAAAACTACTTTTTTGATTTTGTTACCTAGGATCTCTAAAACTATTGAACAGATCAAGATAAAATTTGGCATATACTTATAACGTAGCCTCAATCAATAGGCGTCAACTCAAACATTAAGTTACTTATTTTAATCCGCATGCAAATACGCATGCGAAGCCGCGGGCAGAAGCTAGTAATAGAAACGTATAAAAATATTGATTCATTGACGTACAAATTGACTTACTACTAGTACAATTTTCTGTCTTACAAATTTTGACTCATTATTAATGTAAATTTGAAATATTAGCTTGCAAGATTTTTTCATCGCTTGTTACACTTGCAATATGAATAAAATCTAGTTCGTAACATTAATGGACCGGACCTACTGTATTTTTAAGGATTTTACTCCGTTTTATCTATACTTCTATACTATATTACTATAATATTATAAAGAGGAAAGGTTTGATTTTTTGTTTGTTTGTTTGTTTGTATGAATTGAATAGGCTCCGAAACTACTGGACCGATTTGAAAAATTCTTTCACCGTTAGGAAGCTTACTTTTCAGGGAGTGACATAGGCTATATTTTATCCCGGAATTCCCACGGGAACGGGAACTACGCGGGTGAAACCGCGAGGCGATCGTCTAGTAACTAATAAATAAATTAAAATTAGAAAGATCAGATATTTGCTAAAGTTTTAATCTTATCCGTACACACATCTAGGCAAGGTAGGTACTAATTTTTAAACATACATATACCAGCATTTTGTGATGATTATAATAAAAAATTTATTCAATAAAATGAAGGATCATGAAACTTACATTTTTCCTGAAGAATTATTCACAATCTTCCACCGTTCTTGATTTATATTAAATTCACTGCTTTATACATCCGATTTACGAAGTTCTCAGTTAGTTCTAGTTTATCATAGGTCTATCATAAACAACAACTTTAATTTCCTATTACTCCACAGATTTTTACCATAAAAAGACATAAAATTCAGTAGGCTTATTTTATTTAAACCTCCATTTCGAAAAAATTTCAACCATACTACGTTGATTTTTAACTAATTAGCATTTCAAACTTTATTATAATTTAGAGTTTGCGAATAGTGCCTACATAGGTAAGCGCAAAATGATTTTCTCGGTCAAACTATCATCTATAACGCGACGCGCGAACTGTGCGGCTATAGTGAGTTGATTGCAGTCAGATTTTACCGGCTTAGAGTCTTAACCAAAGCAGTCGTAAACTGGTGGATGGCGCAGACAGCGACCATGTCAATAATCGACATACCAGCCATAACAATCGCTTGTTTGGCTCTACCGCAGAATTTACTAAACAAACTCTACTAAGTGACCTTTTTGCACGGTGACTCTGTATTTTGACACTTCAGATGGCATAAGTTTTTGATTGTACGATTGAAAATAATACAATAAGGAAAGGAACCTACTTCAATCCCTGACACCTGAGAATAGTTAGGCTAAATTCCTCCCACTCGCAGGCGCATGCGCGGAAAATGGTGAAAGAACATGGCCTGATCAGGCCATACAATAGTAGAGAGTCTATCCTCTAGAATTGATACTTTTTTTGTCACCCGGCCGCCATTTGTAATGAGAAGTGATGAACAGCATTAATAGTTATTTGTTCAACAAGTTGACAAAACGATTTTATGTTGAACGTGCCGATATTAAATCCCGAGCTAGCGAAGCAGTCACGAGCGTAGCAAGTGGCTCTAAAGTAGACTGCTGAGGTAGCGAGGGATTTAAGAGGCACAAAACGAAAAATATTTGGCCTCGATTTATACATACAACTTTTAACAACGAATTGCGAGAAAATATTTAGTAGGTAATTCACAAAAGAAGTGTCTGTCAGAAATGCCAGAAACTCATTTTGGTCAACAACCTTGGGGGGTAAAAATGCTACAAACCTCTTTCAAACCGTGATCGGACGAAATTTTTTTTCTATGAAGGTTGCATTGTTCTTAATTCAAATTACTTTTTTACCGAGGCTCTTCGGGTTTTCAAAAAACTATCTGAGCGTCTGGTCGAAGCGACGCGTGACCCGAGAGCTGGTGAATATCTGGCACAGCGTATCAGCATTGCCATACAGCGTGGCAATACAGCCAGCGTCTTGGGGACGCTTCCGACTGGTGTTGATATGGATCAGTTGAGCTACCTGTAGACTGTTTGCAACAGTCAGCATTTACATAGCTCAATTGTTCCAATTGTAAATACTAGTATAATTTTCTTTGTGAATAAAGATACTTATTTTCTTTTTTCAACAAGTTGAATAATATTCTTTACTTTTTGAGCAAAATCCGATTTCGCTCACTGTTTTTGAGCAGCAATGTCAACGTTTTCGAGCGAGAGTGGTGAAAATAACATTTGCTAGAGTACCTACGTATGGTATGGTACTTATTCGGAACACATTTTTTATTGTAGAAACAAACCATCATGAAACGCTTATTAGGTTTATCGGATCTAAGGAAAGGAAATTATTATGAATACAATCTTCGACAAAACATTGAATTTTTCCTGGAGAAAAAACGGAAAACTAAAAAATCAGAGTTCCTCATAATTTTGAGATGAATCGAATGGTATATTTCTTATCATTCCTCAAATTTTTAGGACAGACCATCAGGGAAAGTTGCCATTGTTGTATTATTACCATATGCTAACGTTCGTTCAATTAAACCAATTATTCTAGTTACATAGATTGGTATTTAAAAAATTGTTGGTATTGTTTATTGAATTAATTTATGGTAAGTTTTCAATAAACCTTTTCTTCAATAGGCACGGTGTTTCTTTGATTTTTACTATCTATAAAGTTTATCTATATAAATAAAGAGAAGGTGCCCATACAGAATATCAATAGCTACCTAGTTTTAGTATATGTGTCGCCGCCGGATCATAGAATAAGCCTGTTTGTACAATGGCTAGGCCGATTGCAAAACGAATGCTGATTTTTTTGAGAATACCTTATTAATTTCAATCGACGAGATGGCTAAGAAACATTTAGCATAGGCTATTAAGGCCGCTCCGCGGTAAATTGCCCAATACCTACGGTCTTCACCGTTATAAATACGTATTTATCTAAAACGAATCTATTCAAGGCAATGAAACGAATCACGAAATATAATCTATATCATAGCAATATTAGGACCTGTAAGCTTGAAATGCTTATGAAAAAATATTAAATTTGCTACAATTTTTCCGCAAGGCGCTTTACAAAAACAGTTTTTTTGTTGTTTTATTCTTATGGTATTGAATCTTATAATCATTACGAAAATATAAGAATAAGAATAATAAGAATAAGAATATCTTTATTTGTAACTAAGATACAGTATTTTGTAGTGATATGCATTTAGTAAGTTACAGTAATTTTCTACTTGCTAACACATTATGTAAACTTATGAACTGAACTTATAAATTAAGAACTTAAAACAATTACACACTACTTCGACTTACATTAATGAAACTTAAAGCTACAAATTGGCGTCCGACTCAGCATATGTTGTAATAGCCGTAGGCTACCACAACGCTGGTCTTCCGTCGGAACCATGTTGTGGGCGTCACGTACGAGACGAGACATACATAACATTAAAAACAGGAAATCCATCAACAGAATGAAAATAAGTAATAATACCTACGATAGATAGTTAATTCATTATGAGCAAACAAAAGAGAGTCTAATACTATTTTATGAAGTAGAGTGGTGAGGTAGGTACAGCTATATTTTTAATTCACCAACAACAAAAATATTATAATAGAAGGAACAATATTACCTACAGACGACCTCTGTGGCGCAGCGGGCGAAGGTCTGCCTGCGACGCAGGAGGTTGCGGGTTCGATTCCCGCCTCGGGACAAATGTTTCTACGATCTGCAGACATTTGTCCAGGGCGTTCTGGATGTTTTCTATCTATAATAAAAATATCTATCTATGTAGTGTATTGTATTAAGTATATCAGTTATCTAGTACCCATAACACAAGCTCTGCTTAGCTTGGGGCTAGATAATGCTGTGTGAATTGTCCAGCATTATTTATTTATTTATTTATTTATAGTTTTGCTTTTCAAAGCAACAAGAAAAATTTAAAAATACAACTACAAAATAGTAATAAGAATAAATTAAAAACGAAAACACAGATACAGCTGCTAGCGGGATAGGATACCTATGTAAAAAGCAAGAGCAAGAGGTTCGGGTAGAGCTTACTAACTATGGACACTAAAGAAAAGAGACTTCATTACGGAGATTTTCAGTGTTTTTCTGGTGTTCCAATAAAAACATTTTAAGTTTGTTCCTGAAATTTTGGAAACACTGAAGATCCCGTATAGATGGTGGGATGTTGTTCCAGCACTTTGCTGCAGCGTACCGGAAACTGCCTCTAAAAGCTGCCGAGTGATGAAGGTGTGTCGACAGCTGTTTGGAGCGTTTTCGCAGAGATCTCGTTTTAGACATCCAAACGAGTTTGTCGTAGAGATCACCCAGGTGAACAGTACTTGATAACGCCAAAAAGTAAGCAAGCAAGGTGGAGCTTTTGGCGCGCTTTCATTCTTAGGGTAGAGCTCCGATTTAGAAAAGGAGTGAAAATATGTATATCATACAGGAACGATGGAACTGAAGTAGTAGTTTTAATGTTGTTCTTTTCATTTGGTGTTTCCTGTTTACCGTGAGGGTTAAAACCCCGTGGAACTTTTTTGTATCTTCTGCAGTATTTTATATTAAACTACACAAAATATTGTAATACGAAATTTTTTATCGTGTGGATCAGATATTGGTCATATTTTGAGATTCATTTCAGTACAGGAATCCCCTTCGCAGGGGATTATGGCAGGGGATTATTGGAATAAGCCCTTATTTACTATAAGTTTTAGAAAAATCTTTAAAACGGTGAGGACAGAATTGCAATTTATCGCGGAGCCCCCTTAAGGCTCCTCTTCCCCGAATACTAGCGCCGCCACATATTTTATCTTATTATTACGTCGAAGAAAGGAAATTCCAAAAATTACGTTGGGCAATTTGTGAATCCTATCATAAGCTTTTTTTTAATGCATCTGTAATTTTTTTATTTTGTATACTTTAAGCAGAGTTCGCATCTCTGCCTACACTATACAAACTAAAAAATTTATAGAGGCATTAAAAAAAAGCTTATGATAGGATTCACAAATTGCAAAACGTAATTTTTGGAATTTCCTTTCTTCGACGTAATAATAAGATAAAATATGTGGCGGCGCTAGTGTTCGGGGAGGAGGACCCTTAAAATAATTGCACCGTTTAGCAATCGGCCTAGCCATTCTACAAGCAGGCTGATTCTACGATGCGACGGTGACATATGTATCGGTAAAGCCTCCACTAGTTAGTCGTAATAGTAGTTACTGTTTAACCAGCTGGTTTGTTATGTGACTTACGTTGTTGTTTGCCAGACATTACACAGAATTGCAAACGGCTATCGAGTAAATATTATGTATGTCATGGTTGATCTAGAAAAAATATTAAAATAACAACATATTCATTTAAAGCACACACATTCCCTGAATGTGCACTAACTTTTCTTTTCGTGGATAATGGCGACCCAAATCAGCGGCACCACAATAGAAATCACATACCACTCTCACCATCGTGGCCAAAAAGAGCAACTTCGCATCTCTGGCCACACTATACAAAATAAAACTTTTACAAAGGAATTAAAAATAAGCTTATGATAGGTATCACAAGCTGCAAGTTCGATTTTCGAAAATTCCTTCGTTTTTAACATAACAATAAGATAAATAGGTGGTGGCGCTGATTTGGGTCGGGTATGTGCCTTTAATTGATTTTTACCGTTTTCACAAAACCACCAAACAAAAACAATAATTGCCCAGCGATCTTGCCATTTTACAATGATGTCTTAAAAAACACTAAGATAGCTCTAACGGGACCTTATTAATTACTAAGCCTCTTCTGTCTATCCGTCGTCGGTCCATCCGTCATCGTATCTGTATCTAAAGAACCGTTAGAGCTAGACACTTGAAAATTGCAGAGAGTGTGTATTTCTTTTACCTCTATAACTACAAACGGGTTAAGAAAAAGGCCATTTTGTAGTACCGATCACCGAAATTAAGTAACTTTGGGGCGGATATTATTTGGATGTGGGAATGTGTTTTGTTGGCTCTTGCTTTTCTTTGATCTATGAAAAAAGTCAGTTTATAGGGTTTATTTGGTTTTGTTCGATGGTACTGAACCCTCCCAGAGCGAGTCGACCCGCACTTGGCTGGTTTTATTAGGACACATATGAACCGCTTGGAACGTTTCGTAAATATTTAGGAACTTTTAAATTTAACAGGCAGCAATTGAACAAATAGCAATCACAACTTCTTGCTTAAGTACCTAATACTTACTGTCTTAGTACTTATGTAGAAGCAAGTAGTATGCGATTGCTATTTGTCCAATTGCTGCCTGTTAAATTAAAAAGTTCACGTGTACCTACTTCTTGCATAGTTTTGAATAATGTTAGTATTTGTTCCGGTTAAGTTTTCTAAAATTTTCCAACGCGCGTTTCAAATTTTAGTTTAACAATGACGGTGGTGGTATTGTCAAGCGTTGTGACTATGAATAGGAGATTTATCATGGTACCTTCTACTTCTATTTCATTGTTATCATCACATAGTATGGTACATCATCATGCATGACGGCCGCGAAATTTTACTTTTTTGGTGCGAAAAATTTGGTGCGAAACAGCTACACCGTTTCAAAGCTTGTGGCAAAGATTTTCCTATAAATGTTATAATAATAATTTAAAAAAATCATTTATTCCCTTTTTTGTTAACAGTACATGGTACTAACGTTGAAAATGTCGTAGAACAAAATCCTGTTTTTTTTTTATGTGTTTAAAAGTTGGGCATGATTTTTTTCCACCTCTTATAGTGGGATATCGTTGAATGGCTCGGTCAAAAAAAATTTGGGTGTGGGAAAACCATTTTTCGATTTAGGATTCCATTTACAAAATATTAAGCTAGTGATTATTTTAGTTGAAGTCCCTGTCAACCAAATAGTTGTTTTTGGAAATGTGAAAAAACCTAGTAGTAGTAGAGTGTGAATTGTAAAGGAAAACTATCACAGATAAGTATGATTTCCTAGTAGAGTACCCAATAGTCGATCAACCTATTACTTACTACTTTTTGGTACCTACTTTGATTGGGAAGAAGAAAAATTTCTAACCAATTCTATTTAAAATAACTTAGATAGCGTTGTCAGATGGTAACTGGTAAATTCGTTTTTTTAGACATGTACCGTGCAACTACACTGCACGTAGCCCACATGTATTTGACAGTTTATTTAAATTATTGTTCCGAAAACGAAAGGAGCGGATATTATTTGGCGAACTTGGAATAAAACACTTTTGTCGCTTGACCTAAGCTTATTGATAGTAACCATAGCTACTAGCTGATATTTCGATAAGTTACAAAAACAAGTCGTTAGATTGAATTTCCATAGTTTTTATTTTTGCCATTTTACAATTTGACACTGCAGTAAATTGAAATATGATAACTAGAAAAATAAAACAGTAGCTGATGAAAATTCATGACCTGTTTGCTAAATTGAAACTTTGCTTCAGTTACCCAATTTTTTAGGGAAAATTCCATTCTCTTGCAACATTCACTTGTACGAATGAAAAAACTCTACATTTACGCAAAGCACTATAATTACGTGCTGTCAGAGCACATAGATCGGTTTTCGGATACACAAATTGTCAAATTGTTGAATGACACTATGTAACGCTCGGAAATATCGTACCCTACCCTACCTGATCACTAGTGATTATCTATCAATAAAACTAAGTATTTTACTATAAGTTTTGTATTAAAATTGTGATTTAAAGTGGCCAATGATCGTCTAGTTAGCGGTAGGACTCATACATTGTGATGTAGTAACTCAGATTCTTTTAGAAGCTTAAGACAAATGAAATAAACGTTAAAACTACTTAGGTTATCGATTCTTCAATCCTGGTACAGTAGTATAGCACCCCTCTTTCATGGCCGTCTCAAACCATGATACTCCCATGCTCTGAAACAACTGAAATTACATAGTAAGCGAAGAACCTATAATATCTCGGCATTGTGACTTTGGTTGGTTACTCTGCCTCTCATTTTGCGGAACCTGAGAACTTTGCTTTATCCCGTATAGGTATAAGCCAAATTTATCTGGTTGGTGCCCCACTACGAAGTTAATCTTTTCTTCTCCTCGGGGAAAGTCGAAAGCAGACGGCTATCGCCCTTCCCGTACTCAGAGATAACCAGACATTTAAAAGCAAAGCGTTTGTAAATCGCTAACTCAGGAGAGTTTGACGGGGAATGATCTCAAGCGATCCAAATACATCCTACCTCACTAAAACTCTAGCCCACCTAATTCCATACCTAGTCCACGCGGGAAGTCCTAAGAAGTAAACGTGTGGAACCACATTCCAGTCCAACCGCAGATCAAAACAATAGATTTAATAATCAGGTTAGTTCAGGGCCTTACAGCACAAGCATTCACCAACACATCCAGGAACGTTGCAGTATCGACAGAATGTGTTTAATAAATATAATAATAAATTAGAATAGTCGGTTCTGGGATGTAACACCATCCATTTACAATACGGAGAATTATTAGAAATGAAAAGTGTGGGTTTACGTAACTGAATCTGATTGATAGAAATTTGCAATCCATCCTAGAATTCCTCCCTGGTCTCGTTCGATGGCTGAGCCGAACGATTTCCATCAAAAGAATTCACTATTTCTGTAAAATCTAGAAAAAACCCCAAATTTTCACTTCCCTTCCAAAACTCTCGATCTCCTCCCCTTGACATCTCTGTACCAACTATCAAGAAGCCCATTTGTTTTCCTAGAATCGTCAAATTCAAACATTACTAAACTGTCGTAAGACTTAAGAAGGTTGCTATCCTTCCAGCAAAGCGTTCGAACCGATTTACAGTTCAGAATATATTTTTAGTGTTTCAAACTATATCAAAATGTGTTAATTATTTCTATATTTGCAAATTAAACGAACCAGCATAAACTGGACCGTTACAGCGACCCCAAATCCTTAAGCATTTCCAAAGAAGTAAGGATTTCCTAAAATTTCAAATAATTTACAAATATATTTAGTTTTTTTTTATGATTTTTCTATTTAATTTTATTAAATAGTGCTATTTTTGAACTCTTAATTTATTTAAACTTGTAATCACATACATTTTACTGTTTTGTGTATTTAAACCAGGTTTAAAACAATCAATATGGTCCAGCGCCACATTCTTCATCTAATTGTCAAGTTAACTCTATTGCATTATCAACGTTTCACAGAGTAAAAACAATAGCTCCTGGAACATGGTCGTGAATCATGGCATCCCTAATAGAACATCAGTCAACTTATGATAGGGTACCAGACCTCACACATAACTCAACTAAAACCAGATCAATTGCCTGTTACCTGCTTAATGACCCGACCAATAACACAATTTCAATTTACCCCAAAATCCCCCACAAAGGCTTTAAATCCCATTCTAAACCTGGAGTTTGTGAAGTGTGCTTAGTTCTGGCCTAATAGGTGGAGTATGAGATTCTATGAAGCCAGTCCAAGCTGCAATTCAGATTCAGATTTTTCAATGTAATCTGATAAGATCTCAGTAACCTAACTCCAGAATTATTCCTTCATAGAACCTGTATGTGATGCGCATGTGATTCAAGTCCAATAAACCGTCCCAGATTTCGAAATAAGATTAATTACGTGGGCACACTGCACTCCGATTTTACTAATACTACTAATCTTTTATACAAACTCACTGCTTACTCCTCTCGTACAAGTTATGTATATCAATCCCTCTTCCTTCTTACAAACCCCCCGCAAACAATTCAATCACGTCTTGCCCACAGTAGTCAATCTGTATCTGAATCCGTGACACAGAGCCTCCATTATTTTTAGTTATTTGTTAGTTATTCACGACTCTTAATAGTATTTTATTAGTTTGTTGCAAGCTTTATTTTGTTTTCATATTTTTCTCATTCTTCCTGCCGACTATTTTTCCGATGGCAAACCATTTACCTGGACTGACAAATAACTAATTTTCTTACCAAGCTAAATAGCCCAACTTGTTGGACGGTAGAAATATAGACCATATACCCCAAGTCTATGGAACACGTAAGTAGGGTAGACACCTTGGACGAGTGAAATTAGGCCCGTCTTGTTGTTGGACAGAATGTAGACCAACCCTATGTCCATGAACCTATGGTCAAACTCACAGTTCCTGTCCAATTCTAAGGCCTACTGTCACTGTCAAACCTACAAAATCCACCCGCGTTTCCGCACTATATTCTGAAGGCAGAATTGTGTCAACCCATGATCATCATCATCAACATCATCATCATCAATGGCCTTTACATCCACAAAGGATGGTTTATGTAACCAAACTATGATATAAAGCTAAAAATAAACCGAAGAATAAAGAAGGATTCTGTAATAAATAAGGCCCCGTTCCAACGCAATCGAACCTTCATCATACTGAACCAAAATAAAAATAGAAGGTGGAAATTCTGAAATATTTAAGGTTCCATTCCATTGTAATCGAAGTTAATTTTAAGGCCCCGTTCCAACATAATCGAACCGTACGATATTATGGTCTCAAAAATATAAAAGGAAGATGTAAATTCTGAAATAAATAAAAAGAACAACGCTATGCTTTAATTTTAGTATTAAATTTAGTTTATTTTAATCGTTTAATTTATTATTTTTTTTTTTTTTGTTTAAAGTTCAACGCTATGCTTTAATTTTAGTTTTAAATTAAGTTTATCTTAACAGTTATAATTTTGAGACAATCAATGCTATGCTTTAATTTAAATATTATTTTAACAGTTATAATTTTGAGACAATCAATGCTATGCTTTAATTTAAGTATTATTTTAACAGTTATAATTTTGAGACAATCAATGCTAATTTTAGTTTATTTTAGATGATGCTGTGTGAATTGTCCAAAATTATTATTATTACTATTATTTATTATTGATTATTGATTATTGATTATTGATTATTGATTATTGATTATTGATTATTGATTATTGATTACTGATTATTGATTATTGATTATTGATTATTGATTATTGATTATTGATTATCGATTATTGATTATTGATTATTATTTATTATTATAAACGTTTTAAACGACCCCAAGTGTCAAATCGCGAAATCAATGCTATGCTTTAATTTTAGTTTATTTAAACGGTTTAATTTCCAATCGACCCCGAGTGTCAAAACGCGACCGTTATTCTACCTCGTGTAAAACGGCCTTAATATACCGTGACATTCTACCTACAACGTAGTTCCATATTGACACTGGCAGAGTCGAAGGCAAGCGGCCCCATTAAAAAAGAAGTTGAAATAATTCGACTTTGACGTTTTGTTCGACATGACATTTGACAAAAACGTAAACAAACAAACATTTTTTTCTTTTCAAGGGTCACCATAATGCACGACAATTTATTGCACGGCTCCATAATGCTCACCCCAATAATCCGTGCCAAAACGGTTTCAATTATCTGGGTGTACAATATCTCGACGCGCAATATCAGTCTATGTAAGCTTGTCACGTGACGATAATGCACAACCACCAAAATCAGAAGCAATGTACACGAATTATTAGGCTGTACAAATTTTGTCACCAATTATTGTGCCGTACAATATCTGGCCGTACATTATTGCCTCCCCTTTTCAAGACACAAAAGACAAAATAGCAATTTCGACAAGTTAATTGAGGTTTCTAATGTTTGTTTCCAATCCTATGCGGAAGCCTGTGATTAAAAGAAACCGCGCCGCCGCGCTCCGCCACTGACCGACAAGAACAAATGGATTTCCTATGTTTATCGTGAGTACACCATTTTTTATCAATCCTACGCAAATCAAACCGCAAAATAACCTTTTCGGTAACCTCTGACATTTCAATGTAGACGAACCAAGTCCCTTTTGAAGTCAGAAAATGCCAGATAATGACAAGCAATGCCAATTCGTACGAATGTTTACACATTTTTCCCTTATTTATTTCAGAAATAAACCTTACGACCCCTACGTCAAACTTACCCCTTCACGAGTCAAAACAGACCCAGTTCATCCGCAACGCGTCGTCCAGCGGCGCGCCCCTCCCGGATTCCTTTGCCGAAGCTAGCAGAGCGGCGCGCTCCTCCCGGACTCCTTTGCTGAAGCTAATAGTGAACGCGCCAATCACCTGGCTAGCCGTTCGATACAGTACTCCATTTCTCCATTGCCCCGTCCAGCAACACGCCTCTCCGGTTCACTTCGTCGAAACTGGCAGTGAATATGCCTATACCTCAAGAAAGAATCAAGTAAGTACATTTAATTGACTTCAAGTCTTAGATATTCCTAACTAGTTTATGCCCGCGGCTTCGCACGTGTTGTTTCTATAAACGTTTAAAGGCGATTCCCATCCCATGGGAACTGATTTATGGGATAGAAGTATTCCATGTTTGATTACAGAATTAGAATCACCTACATGCAAAACCTCAATCCAATCCGTTCAGCAGCCTAGACGTGAAGAGGCAACAAACGTCCATCCATCCAAACCTTCGCATTTATAATATTAATGTGACTAGCTAGACGTAATGTTCTCGAATCCCACGTCTGGGTGTGCCAACTGCTCTGCACTCAATCCTCTGTGACGCAGCGAGCGAAGGTCCGCCTGCGATGACAGGAGGTTCGATTCCCGCCTCGAGACAAATGTTTATACGATCTGCAGATACCTGTCCAAAGCGTACTTGATGTTTCTATGTACAATAAAAATAATCTATCTACTCTGCACCTCTGATGCTAACATATTCGTAGCTAGAACCCTAATAAAATAATTTTATTTATTGCTTATCTCAGATGACGCTTGGAGATCGTTGTTCACTGCACGGCCCGCTTCTGCACCATCAACACCGCTTCAGATGAGGCCTGGAGAACGTTGCTCACAGCTCGGCCTGCTTCTCCATCATCAATACCGCTTCAGATGACGCCTGGAGAACGCTGCTCACAGCACGTCCAGCTTCTCCATCATCAACATCGCCCATTCGACACCAGTGCTAGATATTAAGGAAAATTGAGTTATTGACTGAAATTAAATATTATTTTAAAGCGACCCCCCAACTTGTCGATTCTTGTCTAACCTTCTACTCACTTCAGCCTCTAAACCTTATTCTATTATTTCACTTGCAACATATTTTACGAGAATCGAACCCGCACCTCGCATCTAAATCTTATTCTATTATTCCGTTTGTCTTAAGCTTCTTTCCATTTCACTGCAACAAATTGTGCGAGAGTCGAACTCGCACTTCACATCTAAATTTACTCTAACCTAACCCGAATAGCTATTTTAAATCATTTTATTCAATACTATTTTACGCGACTTTTGATTATGGTTATGGATTAATACATTATTAGATAGATAGGTACTCATTATTATTTTGATTGTTGTTGGTTTGTTGGTTTGTGTTGGTTTGTGTTGTTTGTTTGTTAGTTTGTTGTTGGTTTGTTAGTCTGTCGTTACCTTTGTCGTTACCTTTGTCGTTACCTTTGTCGTTACCTTTGTCGTTACCTTTATCGTTACCTTTGTCGTTACCTTTGTCGTTACCTTTATCGTTACCTTTGACGTTACCTTTGTTGTTAATTTGTTTGTTGGTTTGTTGGTTTGTTGGTTTGTTGGTTTGTTGGTTTGTGGTCATATTTTTGATATTTTTAAATAATTTTTAGGATCCTGGTCACGTTTTTATAATTTTGTAGGATTTTGGTTATATTTTTGATATTTTTAAGTGATTTTTAGGATCCTGGTCACGTTTTTATAATTTTGTAGAATTTTGGTTATATCTTTGATATTTTTAAATAATTTTTAGGATCCTGGTCACGGCACCAAATTGTAACGCTCGGGAATATGGTACCCTACCCTACCTGATCACTAGTGATTATCTATCAATAAAACTAAGTATTTTACTATAAGTTTTGTATTAAAATTGTGATTTAAAGTGGCCAATGATCGTCTAGTTAGCGGTAGGACTCATACATTGTGATGTAGTAACTCAGATTCTTTTAGAAGCTTAAGACAAATGAAATAAACGTTAAAACTACTTAGGTTATCGATTCTTCAATCCTGGTACAGTAGTATAGCACCCCTCTTTCATGGCCGTCTCAAACCATGATACTCCCATGCTCTGAAACAACTGAAATTACATAGTAAGCGAAGAACCTATAATATCTCGGCATTGTGACTTTGGTTGGTTACTCTGCCTCTCATTTTGCGGAACCTGAGAACTTTGCTTTATCCCGTATAGGTATAAGCCAAATTTATCTGGTTGGTGCCCCACTACGAAGTTAATCTTTTCTTCTCCTCGGGGAAAGTCGAAAGCAGACGGCTATCGCCCTTCCCGTACTCAGAGATAACCAGACATTTAAAAGCAAAGCGTTTGTAAATCGCTAACTCAGGAGAGTTTGACGGGGAATGATCTCAAGCGATCCAAATACATCCTACCTCACTAAAACTCTAGCCCACCTAATTCCATACCTAGTCCACGCGGGAAGTCCTAAGAAGTAAACGTGTGGAACCACATTCCAGTCCAACCGCAGATCAAAACAATAGATTTAATAATCAGGTTAGTTCAGGGCCTTACAGCACAAGCATTCACCAACACATCCAGGAACGTTGCAGTATCGACAGAATGTGTTTAATAAATATAATAATAAATTAGAATAGTCGGTTCTGGGATGTAACACCATCCATTTACAATACGGAGAATTATTAGAAATGAAAAGTGTGGGTTTACGTAACTGAATCTGATTGATAGAAATTTGCAATCCATCCTAGAATTCCTCCCTGGTCTCGTTCGATGGCTGAGCCGAACGATTTCCATCAAAAGAATTCACTATTTCTGTAAAATCTAGAAAAAACCCCAAATTTTCACTTCCCTTCCAAAACTCTCGATCTCCTCCCCTTGACATCTCTGTACCAACTATCAAGAAGCCCATTTGTTTTCCTAGAATCGTCAAATTCAAACATTACTAAACTGTCGTAAGACTTAAGAAGGTTGCTATCCTTCCAGCAAAGCGTTCGAACCGATTTACAGTTCAGAATATATTTTTAGTGTTTCAAACTATATCAAAATGTGTTAATTATTTCTATATTTGCAAATTAAACGAACCAGCATAAACTGGACCGTTACAACTATCCCTCTGGCGGAGACAGCAGCGAGTTTATACTCTATGATTATGCATCAACATTTTTAGGGTTTCGAAGATTGGTTTCGAAACCCTTATGGTCTCGCTTTGTCTGTCGTTTTTTCCCTCTTTAATAATTCCGCAACTACCGCAGCTATCAACTTGAAATTTAAAATAATAATACATTTCGTGCGTCTGTGCAGATTTTAACAAAAAAAATTAAAAAAAAGAAAATGAACATTTTCCATAAAAAATGAGATATCGAAATTTTAAAAGATACCTACAGGGTCATGTGGGGTATCAAATTAAAATTATCAGTTTGTACATTTCAAAATAGTTTTTTAAATTTCTGTAGGTTTCATACATTTCGAAATATTTAAAAAAAAAGTCTAAATTTTACTCATTTCTAATCTCCAAAGTGCCTATGCAGAGCGATCTATCTAAAATGTAGTTTGGTGCGTACTATTTTTAGGTATTCATCAAATAGCGATATCTCTTACTGGTACCTTTAGTACATATTTGTATAATTGACAATCGTTCGAAACCCTCGGCGCGCGAGTTACACTCGCACTGTCGCACTTGACAGATCTTGTAAATTTATTATCTTCAATCGTCCGGGCACAAATTCCCCATACTTTTCATTTAATTTTGTTCAAGAAATGTTGTCTCTGCCGCTTGCCTCACTGTTTTCGTTATATAACATAAGGATAAAGGGAATTAAAATTTTAATAACTTGTGATAAATTATTTTTAATTTAAAAAGAAATTAAGAGATACCTACTTTTAAATACAATACGAGTACGATTTCTTACTTAATTTATTACTTACCAAATAACTTATAAATAGTACCTTCGCCTCGAAAATCACATTACACTAATCTTGAAAGTTTGAATGTTGTTATCTCTTCACGCCAGAACAACTTAAAATAAGCCCTTAATTTTGCATCGATACAGTTCTAGACCAGGATTAACTTATAGCATACTTTTTATGGAAAAATGGCAGGCAGAAACTAGTTTTCTATTAAGAATTATAGGTAATAGTTGCTTCTTGAAATTGGGAATATACATAAAAGCATACTATTGCACTTATATAATTATTATTTTATACATGTAAGTAATTATTGTATTATTATTTATAACAAAAATCCTGTTTTAAACAAACCCAACACCAGAGCGAGCAATTTTTGTGATACTATACAGTAATGATTGTTCACGGTAACAAAAGACCCAGATTATGAAATAATCAGGACAATATAAATAATTTATTTACTAAGAAGTCCTTTAATAACAAATTAGAAATAGTATTTACAATTGAATCAATTGAGCTAACTGAAGACGGTTGCAAACAATCTATAGATGACTCAACTGATCCATATTAATACCAGACGGAAACGTGCGTTCCCAAGACGCTGGCTGCATTATAGTTTTCTAATTTAGAAATATACAATGTAACAAAGAAGATTTTGGCCTACCTAGGTAGGTACCCATCTTCGAGAGCTTTAAATATATTAAATAAGTAAGCGTTCTTATTCAAGATTCGGGAACAAAGTATTAACATTTTATTACTTTGGTAAAATTTGGAAGAGTCTTACGAACCTAGCCTATGAACGGAGCTATACTTCTGATACTGTTTCGTTTCGCAATACTATTATCTTCTTATACTTTATCTTCACTGACCCCTTCAGCATCAGTCCTTTTCTTCATTGGCACATCATTAGTTATTATATCTAAAGAGCCATTCTTGCTCAACCCACAGATAGAAAATAATTTTCTAGCGCTATCTCTTTTCTTTACACAGTAAAGTATAACTATGAGAATAAATAAGAAGAATGCTATACCGCCGATGATCATTGGTGCGCTCTTGTCCATGTCTGAGTCCAAAGCTGATAAGCGAACGTTTTCTCTTCTCAGGAAGTCTTTAAGAGGTGCAAAGTAGTTGAGAATACCCTCCGTGGAAAGTTCATTTTCCCCTGTGATGGTTTGCAGGACAGTTCTCCAGTCCTTGCTGGCCCCAAGGGACATGCCATCACTGGAAACATAGACTGATCTGTAGTTGCAAGTGGGACATATGTCCCCGTTTTATAAGTTCCGGTAAAATTGAAGTGTGCCGTATGTGTTAACTATGTTATATAAATGCCTGTGACATTAAATGGAACAGGTTTTCCCTAATATCTATTTTGTAAGCTTGGTCGACGGCATACTAAATTTTCATAGTTTTGAATTCATTTAATTCTTTATTCTATAAAACATACTTAGTGTAAACACAAACTATAAAACTTAAAACTAGAGAGATTATGGCAAAGGCGAGCGTTACTCTAAAATGAGTTCTCTTCCAGCAAACCTTATTAGGAGAGAGACAAGTTTGTATATGCATAAATAGATTAAAAAAATGGAATCTTTAACCTAAATAGTTCATAAGCTATTACATTATCTTAAATGTACCTTTCAGGTAGCGTAGGTTTACAATACGTTAAATACTATATTCCGAATAATCATACAATAAATAATAATTCAATTCTATGCCATCAAATGCATTTATAATAAATACACAAACTACATAAAACAGAGTAACAAAATTAGGTAATGCTCTTTGACTCTACGCTTCAAGCTTTGACTCTGTATTCTGAACTCTTCAATGTTTTGTTCTAAACAACACAATAATTTGTATCTCAATTTCTTAAACATCTTCCCATTCGAAAAAAATACGCAATTGCGTATTTAGAAGAATTATAATAGGCCTCCTGAAAAATGAGACGTCTCGTAGTTAAACTGCACTGATGGCTCAAAACTAGTTAGTATGGTCGTGCATAATAGAATTAGAAGTAGGTAGGTTTGACCTATTAATTTTTTTTATTCAAGTTATCAAAGTAACTCATAAAGTGTGCACAATCTGAGCACTAGTTGGAAGGAAAGATATCCTTCCGTATAAATTTTCCTACAAGATAGTATCATAGTACGCTATGTTGCCTTTACCTCAATAGTTTTCCTGCTTCCTTCACTCCGTATATGGAGCATTCATGCAGAGGTCCCGTGTGATTCGCCCGATTGCAAAGAGATAGTAGGATCTGGAACTCCAGGACGTGTGATATCAGGTACCTGAAATAAAAAAAAAGTATGGTACTATGTTCGGTTTCAGTTTGTAGTATAGGGATTAGCATTGGAGTGGCGTAGCGAATACCTTGATCCATTGAAAAAGGCATTGAAATGGTGTATGGTTTACACTTTATCAATTAGCAGAGACTGTACGACGATTTTTTTCCAAAAAGACTTACTATAAAATATCAGATTATCTAGTGAATAAAAAAGTTTGGGACGGGTTTTGCTTCGAAAAATAACAACTAACAGGCTAAAGGTTTCTTCGTCGCTTCGTTTAGTCTACATACCGAAGCGGCAGAAATCAAAAATATCACTTTGATTCCGTGTCAGTTTATAATTTTATATTTGACCCGTTCCAAGTGTACAGTTGTTTTTTTAAACAATAGGCATAGGCTTAATCAGTAGGTACAAGAACCCGTGCTTCGAGGCAAAAAAAAAAACAAACTGGCTGCCATTTTATCACGGAGAAAACAAAAATGTCAGTCAACTTTTGAGACATTGACATGGCTCAAAAGTTGACTCTCCGTACCCAAACTTCGACGAAACAAAAGACAAGCCGAAAATCGGCTACAATATGGTCGTCAAATATATGGATAGTGATTTGTCGATAAAATTTACAGGATTTCACTCAAGAGTCACCGTACACAGTATAGATAGGTATTCGTAAGGTATATTCAAAATCCAATTACGTGATATACTGCACATGTGACACAACATGGTACTTCGCAGCAGGGTCCAAATCGCTCTCGTTTCTGGGTACAGGCGGAGAAACACCAGTTTCGTTTATCCTGGAAATAAAACACTTTAGATTAACATTTGTGTATTTCCCAACTTGTTGGTGAATGGCTCTACAGCTGATGTTTGTGTTTTGTGCAATTAAAGTTGCGTGATTATTTTAAACGACTTTTCAGATACCTTAACCAGAAGCTCGGAAAACGACTTAAAACGTAAAGCTTGCACGGTGAAGGGTTCCAAACAGTACAATAGCAAGATATTCATCTTTTAAGAGGGAAATTAATGATTAAATTTGAGATGGGAATTGATAACCAAATCTGAAACCATGAGAGTTAGCCAAAATTCGTGAAAAGAGTTATTTTGGTTCATTACCTTGGTTTAAAAAAAAACTAAAACTGCATAGTATTTCGTATTTTTTAAATCTCTTTCTTTTGCAGGAAATCGCACCGATTTTTTTTTAGTCAGACACCCTATTAATTTTGCTCCAACAGATTCGGTTGCAGTTATGGATGAATCTTCACAAAGAAACGAATCATTGAAAATGAAAGTAAATGGGAAATTTTTATTTTAATACTCCTTACCTCCTCCCTCACCTCAACAGCCTATACTGGTCCACTGCTGAACGCATGCCTCCCCCTGATAAGCGCCTTATTAGCTGTTATCTCTTGGGGGGTAATGCCCGTTTGAATACTCCTCACCAAGCATAAATGTGGAATTTTTAAATAATAATTTCGAACAACTGGTGTACTTGCAAGGATACTTAGCCTGTATTTTAACGGGATATATTCTCGATAGAACTCTATTTATTATGAATTTTAAATTTAACGAAAAAACCCGCAAAAACAACAATAACATGTATTCAGTTATTATTTTCTCAAACATTGAGCCTATGGCTCCTGTCACGACTTTTCTCGAAGTCTCATGGTTTCAGATTTGGCTATCCACTCATCTCAATAACCCACCCTGTAGAGTATATAGGTATCTACATACTAGACATTTCGCACGCATACAAGAATTTATATTATATCGCACGCTCTGTCCCTATTTTTCTTTCCACCCAATCCATATTTTATAAGATGTATAACAGCTCGACCTCCGTATTTCAACAATTATCTAAGGGTAATAAGCATAAAATCAGCTGATAATGTCTCTCGGACTCTATAGTTATGTTGGTAAAGGTCTTTATAGGACTTTTGTATTGTATTTGCATATTGTATTTTGTGGTGGAGGTTACATTATTACCTTCAGAACCCAACCCTTCCAAAACAACAGTATATTATACTACAGTATATTATACTGTTGTTTTGGAAGGGTTGGGCAATTCAAATGAGTGCATACTTGATAATTACTGATGTTTAATACTGAAAAACCGTGTGGTGCCGGCTTAGAATTTGCACCACCCCAACTCTTCCCGCGGGTGTCGTAAGAGGCGACTAAGGGATATCCACCGGGGGCGGGCAGCAGCACCCCCTACTGGACAACTCTACCAACGACCTGCGACCACCAACCCGCATGCCCAGCCAGCGTGGGGATTATAGGCATTACCCCCATGAGATAAAAGCCAATAAGGCGCTTATCGGGGGAGGCCTGGGTCCAGCAGTGGACGAATACAGGCTGTTGAGGTTGAGGTTAATACTGAAAAAGCCTGCTTATAAATAGCGTATTTTACTAATTGTAAGAATTTGTAAGTTACATTGGTAGGTAACAGAAAATTTACTCATGGTCCTGGGTTGCGGATAAAAAACGACCTATATTCAAACCAATCAAAAAGTAATAAAATCTTATCAATCGGATTTATTGAGCATGTTTACGGATCGCTTCCGTAATCCGAAAACATGCTCGATAAACTCGTCCGCTCACCTCAAATCCCACCAATGCTCATTCCAGTTTTCCAAGCTAGTATTCTTGAAGACATCCCACCTCCATTGATCGAGTACGTAGGCATACGCCATCAGAGGAAACTTCTCTAAAGCGACCCAAAGGAGATGGTTCAACGTCACATGAGCTCCAGTCTTCACTTTCGCCAGGTTGAGGGTCTTCAGGTGTTCAGGAGATATCAGCTGAATGGCAACTATATCTGAGATGGCGTCGTGGAATGCTGGAACAGAAAGTTTACTCTTACAGACTACAGAGTCTATGTAACATGTTTATTAAACCGAAAGGGGGTAATGAGGATACCGGGGGGATCAACTTTTACCTTAAGGTTTTTTGAATTCCGAATATTTTAATTACTTAAAGATTATTTTTCCACTAGCAAATGTTTTTCCTTTTTCGTAGAAAAACCAGTGTTTTTTCATGAAGTTATTACAAAACATTCATCATCATCATCATCAGCCTAGATTCGTCCACTGCTGGACATAGGCCTCCCCTAATGAGCGCCATAGAGCCCTGTCTTCAGCTGCCGCATCCAGCATCTGCCTGCAGTCTTTCGCAAATCGTCATCCCACCTGGCCGGAGGGCGTCCTACACTACGTTTGCTGAGTCGTGGTCTCCACTCAAGAACACGTTTACCTCAGCGGTTGTCGGTTCTTCGCGAGATAGGGCCGACAAAACATTGATGTGCCTATATTCCAGCCAAATTGGATGTAGAATGTTTGTAAACAAATCACCCATACAATTCGCCGAAAATTCACTCTGTCGCCGCGTCTTTTTAAACACAATTTACATTCTGATGGATAAGAGATCCTTCCTTCAATAAATATTGCTTTCAATTATATCTGAAACTCGACGCCAAACAAGTGAGTTTTAGTTTTTAGTCGTGGTTTGCTTACAAACAATACACATCGAGTTTGGCTAGTGTATAGACCCTTTCCTTTGAAATTTTAAAACCATATCGATAATGTAAGAACAAAATAACACGAATACGAAGAAAAAAAGGTTTATTATTTTTAAAACGCCAGGTCTGAAAATTTCAGCCCACTGAACGTGCAGTACCTAGTTTTGACGTGAAGAACTAACAAGCATCGATCCATAAATGTAAACTCTCGTATTTAAAATATTAGTGTGATTAAGTTTTTTTTGCTCTGTACATACCTAAATGTTCTAGTGTGAACAGCAAGATGTTTTATGAGACTGGTATTAACTGGTTATTAAATTATGTACCTATTTAGTATAAAAACCTAGCATGGCCTCGAGAGGGGCAAAGACCTACAAAAAGTCGTTATTTTTTGCTTTAGCTTAAGAAAACCCGTTTTAAGACATCGATTTACATAAGTAAAATTCGGAAGATAGGGCACACTGGCTTCTCGAAAGTGGAACGCTCAAATTGAGTCCAATTGTGTCCACCCACCTCAGTCACAGTCGGACCGGCGGCGCGGCCGGCGTACGTGTTTCGCGTGTATTGTTGTCTCGATCGCACTTCGGTCTAGGTACGTCTTTCCATCTTTGTCGTTCATTAGGTAGGTAT
This sequence comes from Eupithecia subfuscata, assembly GCA_963564075.1. NCBI lineage: Eukaryota > Metazoa > Arthropoda > Insecta > Lepidoptera > Geometridae > Eupithecia > Eupithecia subfuscata. The sequence goes on from OY751105.1 coordinate 6,794,977, forward strand.
ATTGCAAAAGATTGGAAGTAGGAAGTGTCTTTGCGTTTAGTTGTAACACAACACAGGCCATTTGTTGAGTTAGCGCTGGGAGAACGTACCATATCTACAGAATTTTACTTATATCTATGTTTTAAGATGATCTAAGATGCATCAGTTTAATGGGTTCATAGTTTGGTAATACCACGGTAATACTTTGACGAACGGCTGAGGAAGATGTGACCTTGGAGTACGATCTGCAAAATATATTTTGTTCCGGGTCTTGGGTATTTTCTATGTAGGTATACCTATAAAAAAAAATCTATCTATACATTATGTATAGTTTATTGTAATATGTACATCAGTCATGTACTCGTAGTACCCATAGTACAAGCTCTGCTTGGTTACCATAGCATTTTAGAAGACAATAAAGGAATACGTTCGTTAAGTGCTTTTCTAATACCATTTTCGGCGAGGTTGAGGTGTAGTCGTATGAATGTGCGAGCATTCGGGGTTGGTTTATTGGGAAATCTTCTCGCATACTCTCTTACACCAGCAGTAGCGTTCCCGTTGCACAATCCATAGACGAAATGGATGTTGGCCACGTCCTGGCTGGAATAATGGAAATCTTCCATTTCTGTTAACTTTTGTCAGCAAAAAATACAAAACTTAACAAAAATTAATCTGACAGCGCGCCCTTTTTTCTCAGTTTCAGCACGTCCTTATCTACAACAAAACACAGAATTCTATGTCTATGGACACGCAATTCCTCGAAACCGTGAGTCCAGTTGTTTATTAGCGGGATATTTAAACTTTCAAGGGTCAGATTCAAATCGTCATAACTTCTCAACTATCTTACTCAGGGCATGACTAAGATGCATGACTTATTTTGAAGCACACATTCTGTACTATTGTTCAAAAACAAAAAACATGTAGCTTGACAGTTTCAATTTTATGAAAAAGCTAAAAAAATTTAAAAAATGTTGAAAAAAAACTTTTTTTTTGTTTTATAAATTCTCTTTTCTTCTATTATAAAATAAAAAATGCAACAATGTTATCATTGCTTTATTGCCTACATTATTGGCAATCAAATGAGTCCCCTATCGTCCTCCTAGAACCTCTGCATGGGTAGCTATAGCTTAAACAATACAAGCACCCGTGCTTCGAGGCAAAAGAAAACAAAATGGCTGCCATTTAATCAGGGAGCGAGAAAAAAAATAAGGATAGCGATTTGTCGATAAAATTTACCGTACTTCACCCCCCCAAAGTCTCCGACACCGGTAACCAGACACATTGTATAATGTAGAATACATTTAGACCGCAAAATAAGTTGGTAGGAAAAAATAAGGGAATTTCAGAAAAAAATAATATGGAGGTACATCAATATTTTTTAGTAACATTCGCATTACTTACGTATACTTCGGGTACGGAACCCTAAAACGTGGTAAAGACTATATTTATTTTACCTTTCAGCATTAGCAGGAAGTCGAAAAAATGACAGTGTTGGTTTAAGCGCTATACACACTTTTCCGGGAACTCGTCCCGGCCGTGTTCCGTCAGGGACGGCTCCGTGTCAGGCGTCAGTGTCCCGCCCTGAGTGGGAACACTGAAACGGACAACTCCGAACACGGATAGCCCTGACCCGGAAATGTGTGGATAGCGCTTTAACAAACGTTGAGTTTAGGCACCCGTAAACACTGCAGTATACTCGTGGTCGTGATGCCGCCATTATTTAATTTGTTATTCGTCGCGCACAACTTTGGGGTATCGAAACGGGGGCGGTCAGCGCGGGGGTCGCGGCACAACAAACTCGTCCAGCGTAGCGACGCGGCGGCGCGGCGGCGGCGCGCGGCGTGACACTGGATAGATGTGCATGCCGAGACATGCTTAGCGGCCGTGTAAATGACGCCTATGTGTGCATGCGTCGATTCGGGCGGTCTAGTGTGCTTTCCGAATTACAAAAACAGCGCCGTTATCGATTACAACGATATTTGTCGTTCCAAATTAGTTAGCACGATATTGACAGTTGAGTGCCATCATCAATTCGGAACACTTTGTGAACGCGCTCACGGCCACGCACGAGTCACTTGTCAAATGTCATTGTACTGTACAACAAACAAACAGTACCTATTCGCAGAACAACGTGAAAATGACTCCGATGACTCCGCTAAACAAACAAAAACTCTGCAAAACTGGCAAACAACAGTAAATTTGATGAAAATAGATGAAAACAAACAAAACAACATGTAATACAATGTGAGTTTTGACAGAATAAACGTCAGTTTTGACAGAGCGCTCACAGTGATTTCAGTTTGTAGGATGGTCGGTGTTATCGCAAAATGGCGCATGTAATGACGTCATCTATGACGTCACACGGGACATCGTTGTCGCGCTCACAGTAATTTGGAACGCGTAAGAGAGCGCTATTATCGATATTAGCGTAACTCGGAATGCAGCCCTAGTATGGAGTCGGATTACTGTATATTTATCTATTGTGCTACTAAGTATAATCCGCGCCTAATCAGAACGGGATGGAACCATTTCGAACTAAACAAACCCGGTCGGACATTTACATTGAGGTACCATTGCGCTTTGACAAGTCGCGTTTGTGAACCGTGAGAAATGTGACGTAAAACGTTTACTTTGACAAGGTTTCCATCCTGATCGCGCCCGGAATTCACGACGCGAGAAGCATTATCCAATCAAACACATTATGTAGGTATAAAAGAAAATATAACCCTCACCTACACCGTTAATGCACAAAAACAAAACTGAAAACTATGACAACTGTGACATGTCAGCGGTAGTAAACGACTACCGCTGACATGTCAAAGTTGTCAAACTTTAGTACTGCTAAAATGCTACAATCCTTTGACCAAGGGAGGGTGATTTTCTTCGTCCGAGATGAAATGACTCAAAATCCTTTAGTAAGTACACATATCACTTCTTTGTCAAAATCATTCGAAAATGTTATCGAGCTCATTGGATCGCTGCCGTAGGTATTATGAAAAGCTTAGAAGAAGAAGGCTTAGAATGATTGTTGACACAAACGAGGTAAATCCAAAAAATTGCGGCAAACTGTCACAATTTCAATTTTTAACCGTTAGAACAAAACATAAAATGACGCGGAGAGCAGCTCTTGCATAAAAATATTAAAATGTTGTGCGTTAAAAGGATGGTTAATCTAAAGTCTCGATATTGCCAAGTTTGAAAACAAGGGAACAAACTACCCATGTCAATTGACCGAATGACGGTGCTAACTAAAATTTTAAGATTTCGTGACATTCATCGTTCTTGCAGTGGACCCTTCATTTGTAATTTTGCGTGAAACAGTTATCAAAATACATAGATTAAAGTGAAAATTTTTGTCCAGCATTTTCGTGAACATGTTGATATGCACAGGGGAAAAAAAACCCTGGTTTTGTAACTTAGTAGGTATATAAAAATAGTAGAGGAATGGGTGGACTTCATACGAGTTAGGACTTAGAAATCAAACTACGGGGAAGATCACGGTTTTAGAATTTTCAGTCACTCGACGATATTCTGAGTATATTTAAATTGTAAACTCAAATTACTACTTAACATAGAAAATTACATTCAATGTATAGAAACAAATGAGAACTAGTATTTACAATTGAAACGATTGAGCTATCAGCAAACAATCAAGAGGCAGCTCAACTAATCCGTATGGATTAGTTGAGCTGCCGAGCTTGCAGCTCGGCCGGAAGCGTCCCCAAGACGCTGGCAGCATTGCCCCGCTGTATGGCAATGCTGATGCGCTGCGTCAGATAGCCACTAGCTCTCTATGTACGTTATCACTAACGCTGACAAAGTCGTAGAATAAACCCTGTTCTTTTTTTGTAACTAGAGGATCCAATATTTTGTGGCGGATTTGGACTAAAACTTTTCGGGCGTTTGACCTAGGTCATTATGATAAATAGTTACTGGATATTTCGTGAAATTGAAAAAACGTAACGTTAGAAAATTAAAAGGATTCCTGTATATTTCATTTGAGTTTTTTGCTATTTGACATTTAAAAATTGACACCTGCAGTAAATTACAATAAGATAATTACAAAAATAAACGGTGGGTGATATAAAATTAATGACGTGTTTGCTAAATTGAAACTTTGCTGTAGTTACCCAATTTTTTAGGGAAAATGCCATGCACTTGCAACATTCAATCAAACAAATGTGTGAGTGAAGCACTGTATAAAATTACGTGCTGTCAAAACACACATGGATCGGTTTTTGGTTACACCCATATGGTCCAAAAAAACAAGGTCTGTCACTCCGAGAGTGACACAAATTCTACGTATTTCTACAGTCTACATTGAGTTTGGCTAATAATTAAAAACTTTTTCACCAAACTAAAAAGTTTGAGAACAGCCGCCATATCCACCCCACCAAACACAACCCCTTTCTTTCCTCTGTAACTTGTGGATAACGGGGCTGGTCATACTTTTAGTAAATATTTAGTTTAATTAAGATAATCTGTAGTTAAGTGTGATTATTTGTTATCCATAAGAAATAAAAATAAAAATAGAATATCCGTCAATGACGTAAAAGTGACACCCACCACGTGACCGTGATGTCTCGGAATGCCATACCTGACAAAGTATATTATTATATCATGGTTACACGAGGTTACACCATTGTTACAAATGGGTTACACGATGGTTACACTAATAATTGTTGAATGACACTATCCCTCTGCTGAGAGTTTTTTGAAAAGTAATTTCTTTTAGAATCTGGTATTAATTTAATCATTAGCGCCTTGCAGTGCCCACTTCGTCGTAGTATTGTATTCTCTTTGCCGCTAGGCGCTAATCAATGTTTGGAAGGAAACTAAGGCCGCCTTGCTTATGGATATTTTACTTTCATAATTATGCTTATTGAGTTTTCAAACCATACAAATACGTCAAAGTTAATAAAAATAAAATAAGTAGGTATTTAAAAATAGCTGTGCTAGTGTGGCTAAAACTTTTTAAGTTTTTGTAAAACTCATATAAAAGGCCGCAGTTTTGACTGAGGCCAATCCTTGGTTTGCGCATGGTATAATAATAGGTGTGCGTACCTGGATTAGGTCCGTCTCTATACAGCGGTGGCAGGTTCTTGTAGTGTTTGAAGTACTGGACGTGCCCCAAAAGTCGTGCTGCTCTTGATAACCCAACGACTACATCGGTAATTTTCTCTCCACACCATTTTATTCTGAAATACGGTGTAATCTTATGATGCTCGGACCGAAAAAAGATTATAAGGATATTTCTAGTAAGAAAGATTCCCATTAGCAGTTCGAAGTCAGGAAGTGGATGGTGTTAGATTGTTATAATAGGCCTGTAGAGCCACACTGCAGCGCAAAGGCAGAGAATTTTATGATAAAACGATATTGCCTTCCTTTCTTCTTTTAATTTCTCTCTGTTGTTTGCAAGTATTGAGATAAGTCCTGATCATCCTTGCACGCTCCTGGGCCTTCCACGCGGCATGCGGCCATTTGGAGTGCAATCTTGGTTTTTATTTTTATCATAATGCACCTACGGCAAACGGCTCAAGTGTTCAGCCTAGATAAATTAATTTTTTTTTACTTCATAGCTACGTAAATATTTTAATTTATTTTGTACTAGTTTATGCCTGCGGCTTCGCACGCGTTGTTTGTGAACTGATTTATGGAATAAAAAGTAGCCTATGTTTGATTCCAGGATTAGAATTACTTGTATGCAAAATTTCAGCCTGATCCGTTCAGTAGTTTCGACGTGAAGAGGTAACAAACATCAATCCATCCATACATCCATCCAAACTTTCGCATTTATAATATTAGTGTGATTTTAGTCTTACTCCATAGGATACTGCGCTCTGATAGGCCAATGCGGGATTTTTGGAAATCATCAAGTGACCAATATTGACTAACCTACTTACTCCTGATTAATTACCAGAAGCAACATCCAAAGGCTACTTCTGATAAAATTCAGGAAACAGATTTTGAAATACCAAATGCACGCACATTGAAGTTGAACTTTGGTTCTTTTCTCTATCAAAATAATAATAATATTGTAAATGCGAAAGGTTGGATGTTTAGATGTATGGATGTTTGGATAGATGTTTGATACTTCTCCACACCAAAACTACAGAACGGATAGGGCTGATATTTTGCATATAGGTAGTTCTAGGCCTTTTTATTCTATAAATCAGTTCCCTTGGGACAGAAATAACCTTAAAACGTTTCCATAGAAACAACGCGTGCGAAGCCACGGGCATAAACTAGTTTCCAATAACTCTTGTTTGTTGTGTGCGCTATCATGCGTACGGTTGTTTTTGATATTGAAGACATATAAATATAATCTAGTATTTAAGCATTGTAAGATAAGCTTTATTAAAAGTTATGTTCCTCAACAGGCACCCGATATTCATCGGATTGTCTTTTCAGTTGCTATTGTAATTATTCTAAAAATGAAAGATTGTACCCTAAGTATTTTGATTAATATACCTACCTAATAATACCTCTTATTGAAGCAGGTGAGAACTCTGTCTAGTTAAACCTAACATAGGCTTTAAGGCACTTCTAACCAAAATGTAATTATTATATTAATTAAAATTGTTTTTTACCTGAATAAATATTTCTATTCAATTCTATACCATTCTTGTAAGTATTAAGAAGAGTTCTGTATAGGTTTTCCAAAAAACACTTACTTGTAATGAACACCATCACACATGTCATGGCTAGATGGTAGACAGTTCGCTGTAGTAGCAGTTTCCTTGATATCTTGATATGAATCCTTAGCACTCTCGAACCCAAGAGATTGGTGAAAATCGTTCACTGCATCGAATAGATCTTTAGACTGAATGGTTTCCTTTAGAACTGGTCTCATACACATAGGGTATGGGACTACTTTTGGAAATGTAGACTGCCATTCCTGAGCCCAAAGGTTTCCTGAAATAATAATTATGGTAATTACAAGCTTAGTGTTTGCACAGCTGAAGTGGCAGTAGGCCGGCCATATCTCGCGAAGAACCGACAACCGCTGGGGTAAACGTGTTCTTGAGTGGAGACCACGACTCGGCAAACGTAGTATAGGACGCCCTCTGGCCAGGTGGGATGACGATCTGCGAAAGACTGCAGGCAGATGCTGAATGCGGCAAGCTGAAGACAGGGTGCTATGGCGCTCATTAGGGGAGGCCTATGTCCAGCAGTGAACTAATATAGTCTGATGATGGTGATGATGATGTTTGCACAGAGATGTGAATTAACGAGATTGGTTTAAGATAAGGCCACCATAATCGTTGTTTCCGCGCCTACTACTTCGAAAACTTAACTTCAGGAAGCCTTCTGCACCTCACTTAAACATAATTGTAATTCAGAAATGGCCGATGCTTTATGTATCAAAACAAAATTGCTATATTCTTGAAAAAAATACTTAAGTATAATAAAAAGTTAGAAGTACAACATTTGGCGATGATGATTCTACAATAAAGCTAGCTAGCTAAGCAAGCACGTGGCCATTATGCCAAATGTAATGTTGAAAAACTTACCTAAAATATGAGCAGGTATCAATTTGTCCTTGTCACTGAGATCTTCTGGATACAGCGTCATAAGCTTTAACCTCACATAATCATGAAGTAAATCGTAAAGTGGCTTTATTTCCCTCCATATTCTATTCACGTTGTTGACAAAATCATCGTCTTCGAAGGCATATTGCCACATTTCACCAGCATCAGTGAAATTCTCTGATTCAGCAACAACGTTCATGCGTTCAACGTAATCTTTGAAGATAGGGCGGACTTTTTTACCAGTAGCATCCCGGTAAGCAGACCAATAGTATTTTAGCTCTTTGGAATCGTTGCTCGTTTTGAATATCGTTATTACATCTGAAATTTAATAAGTTATACAATTGATGAAAATGGGCTTAAAGCACGAAATATTAAACTTTACTTGACTTTAAAGACTGGCAGTGAAAACCTATTAATTTATTTAAGTTGATTGGTATCATAGAATATGTTTAAACTTTTAAAACTATCATGGTTACATTATAAATGCAATTATAAACACAAATCATGGTAAATATCCCGTTATGAATGACTTTAGACTAAGTCGATATAACATTTAGAAGTAAAAAAATCATTGCAGCCACTTGAACCCTATTTAGGTAGGTAAGCGTTAATTATTAACCTAGGTGAATAGTCTGTTTTTAAAACTTTCTTTCTATTACTAAAAATATGGAAGGATACATAATATTTTGAAAGTTAGGTGGTCGTGTTGAAGTAAAATTAACGATTGTCATCTGCTTTTAATAACAAATCTAATGAAAACTACGACTGTATTACGGAATACCGTCAGTCGAAATACCGGATAACGGTATATCGAAAGTACACGAAACCGGAGATCGAAATACCGAAAGCACATGAGGCCGCATAACGGAATACCGAAAGTGCACAACACCGAAAAACTGTAAACCGGACGATCACAATCTCGAATGAACGCTATACCGAAAGATCACGAAATCGAAAGAACGCTATGTCGAAATTTTCTTCAGGGTTGTACGTTAGTTTTGTCATAACAATTAAAATATTTTCAAAACTTTTCAGTGTAAGCTATACGTTCATAACTTTATTTCTTTGTCTTACATAATTCAATTTTTATAAATGCAGGGTAACCTTTATCTAAATAGAAGAAAATAACTTTTATTATAGGCCTAGAGTCAATAAAAATATGATATATATAAAGTTAAATAAAAGTATATTATCACACTAATATTATAAATGCGAAAGTCTGGATGGATGGATGTCTGTTACTTCTTCACGCCAAAACTACTGAACGGATCGGGCTGAAATTTTGCATACAGATAATTCCAGGCCTGGAATAAAACATAGGCTACTTTTTATTCCATAAATCAGTTCCCATGGGATAGCAATCACCTTTAAGCGTTTCCATAGAAAAAAAGCGTGCAAAGCGGCGGGCAGCAGCTAGTTTTTATAATAAAAACAAAATCAACACTCACTCGAACTCAAAAACTAAAGACCATGGTATAATGTACATACGTAGAACAAAATTTACTATATTTTACTTTCGGTATACCGTTATCCGGTATTTCGAATGCCGGTATTCCGTAATACAGTCGAAAACTACGGTCGAGAATGATAACATAGACAGAACAAATATGTAATGCCTTTTTGCGAGTTACTTTATGAAATATCAATACTTATAGAAAAAAAAATTCAACTAGTTACGCAACTAGGAATGACTTAATGGTAATAATTCAGATGTCGCCAAATCTAAACTAAATAAATAAATAATGCTGAACAATTCACACAGCATTATCTAGCCCCAAGCTAAGCAGAGCTTGTGTTATGGGTAGGTACTAGATAACTGATATACTTAATACAATACACTACATAGATAGATATTTTTTATTATACATAGAAAACATCCAGAACGCCCTGAACAAATGTCTGCAGATCGTACAAACATTTTTCCCGAGGCGGGAATCGAACCCGCAACCTCCTGCGTCGCAGGCAGACCTTCGCCCGCTGCGCCACAGAGGTCGTCTAATGTAAACTAATGTAACAGCACTAAAAATTATGTCATCCTTCTTATTTCGACTGTTATGAAAGGGAAGCCCTCATATTTAGTGCTATCAAATTAGTATAGTTAATCACCAGATGTTGCTAAAACTAAAGTTCAATAATATAAAAGCACTAAAAATTATGTCATCCTTTTTAATTCAATTGTTTTGAAAGGGAAAGCTCATTCTTAGTGCTGTCAAATTAGTAAAGTTTAGTTTAGACGACATCTGAATCAACTCCAATAATTTAATAAAACTCTACGAAAGTCTATACTTCAGGAGAACTTAGTTAAATATAATAGACAATAGACGACTGACCACTCATAGATCGTACCGAATCTTCGTCACAAATCGTAGCATTATACGCGCAAACTGATACTCGGCTCCATATTTTCTGCATAGTATCAATTTCCTCTCGTTGCTAGAATTTAAAAAGAAAATTTGAGAAAAGTTTGCGGCATCTGTTATTCACTTGACTACTGCATTGTACATAATGTAGTTCATTTGCATACAACCTTTAAAGTCGACTTTGTTAGCTCTTTTGACTTTTATCCAAGAATATAAATACTGAGAATGAACATGATATTTATAAAAATTATCTCGCTGCTGGGATAAACCTACATAAAAAGATAAGTTCAATCACTAACCTATATACCTTATTTTTCCTCACCTTACTCTGCGGCATCTGAACGTTGGTTCCCCTTTCCTTGATGATTCTGATTTTTCTGTTGTATTTCGTGTCATTGGCTTTCAAATAGTCTTGCAAATAGTTTTTCTTTAGTATATTCCAATATTGTTTCTTGATTTCATCTTCTTCTGCAGCAATACGAACCTAAACATCCCAAAAAGATTTGATAAAACTAAATAGAAAGCCAATCAGAGTGATCACCGCTATTCTTTCAGTTTATCATAAAAATATTCATTAAAAATCAAACTTACCATGACATTTTTCGAAACATCATTATTAATATCCATCACGTATGACCAAAGAGCATCTTGCGAAGTTTTACAAACTTCTAAGCTCAAATTATCCATTTCAGCCATAAACGCGTCAAAAGTTATATTAGTGTTATCCAGCTCGTCTAGTTGAGATTGAAAACTTTGGAGTAAAGTCTTTGTTTTCAGTACTAATGCTGATTGTGGATCGAGGACCATTTTCATTGCATCATCTAGAAACTTTTTTTCCTTTTCTTCATCGTCTATTTCTATTTCGTGACTTTCTTCTGACACTTCAGTCTTGTTACTCGTAGTATTCTTATCATCTGACATTTCTGAGTTCGGATTCGGATTGTATTGAGCATGCACTCGTGCTCCGTAAGGTTGGATAACTGATAAGACCACAGTGGTAACATAGACGACTTGTAGCTGAAATTCATTAAAATTATGATAACCTGATACTGGTCAATTGGTGGGTTCCTTGTTTATAATTGTTCGTTGTTTCTTTACATTATTGCATTAGCAATCAGTATTCAAATCGTTAGGTACATACTTTTAATAGATTAACTAAATTCTCGAACTGCTTTTGCTGATCTACCTTAATAATCTCGCAGATAAATTCAAAAAATAATAGGTGGTGATGTATAATGTACCAGAAGTATATTATAGTAAGTGGAGAACTGGGAACTATTGCATTCTGATAATACCTGTTCATAAAACAGATTGGACGCCTCGTATCAGTCATCGTGAGAACAATTTAACAATAGTGCAGCGTATCAGTCTACCTAGTTGAATAATGATTACTTACATCCTTTTGTAGTTTTATACAATAAGAGGTAAAGTAGTGATGACTTCAACATAAAGATCTAAAACGATAAGCCTAGCTGAGGGGGGTAGCTAACTCGTGTTATTTTTAAACCTCCACTTCATAATAAAAAATTACTGTTTTATTTTTTTTAAATAAGACCTAGGCAAGTACTATTTACAGGTAAGCTAATTCCGTCCTGGCTTATAAAGTCGTTTTATATAATATTTTATTAATAAAGATTTAACAAATGCTACTCTCATGAATGATTTCGCTCGCAACTGTTACAAGGTCATAGTAGTAAGCGGGGTCTTCACCCACCTCAATAATTCCCGCCTATCAATCATTAGTTAGGTACAAGGTGGTTACATAAACTAGCATCAGGCTTAACCTTGCAGTAGGTACGTAGATAACCAAAGTAAAAACAAATAACAATAGTTCGCAAATACAAACCAAAACAAAAACAGATTATATAAATCAACAGAATGTTAAAACTGACTACCAATTTCCTACAAACTGAAACTTGAAACCTTATCGATGCAAAGCAACAACTGAACAATAAAACCGACCACGACCAAAAAACAAGTAAAATAAAATATACACACATGTCTCATGATGTCGCGAATCCAGCTGTGTCAATCCAGCGCACTACAACACTGAACCTCATACATTTTCAGACTGTAACTTGGTAAGTTGACGGTTCCTCACTGTTTCACAATTTTCATTCTTGGCATTTTGTTTGTGAATACTGTGCTGTGTTTGGTCGTTTTGTGGTGGAATTTTAAGGGGAACAATCGATTGAGCGGTTTGTTTTGAAAACCTGGTACGTTGTCGAGTGAATACGGCGGTGCGTATGAGCATTGTTACCGTACTGCTACTTGGCCATATTCTGTGCTGTACCCTACAGAGGTAGGACTGCCCATATACTATTTGATATTGAGGTCGGTACGATTACTTGACTATACCTACCAGCTTGATAGAGCGTGATGGACTCTATCCTGGCATTGTTGGGATCCAAAGAACTGAGCTCTGTTTTGTATTCTTTAGTTAGTTATTATAAGATTGTTAGCAGATATTGCACTGAGGCATCTGATTGATCTTGTTGTTTTGTTTGTAAATAAGAAGTTTACTATCTCTCTTTTAGTGGTTCGTTTATTCTTCTGAGTGATAAAATAAACCAATTCCCTTAATAATAAGCTGCTCTTATCTTTGCAATAATTTACAAAAAAAATCAGTAATTTATGCTTATGCAAACACCCGATTATTGAACCATTCTCAGTGAGCCAATGATATATAAATATAGAAAATAAAAGAAAATATTAAAAGCTTTGGTTCAGTAAAAAGATAGAGCTCAAAGTAAAATTGAAAATTATTCAGGCCAAAGCAACTGCAAGCAATCAAACCATCAAGTACTTATCGAAGATTTCTGCGTGTAAACAAGCTCAAGTAGGTTTTCCGATAAGACGAATAATAAACCTGGTATTCTGAAAATAATTTTATTGCAACGTTTGTACTTAGATATTTTCCTTTCTGATCAACAACGAACTTTTCTACAGAAATTTACGCTAAGTTTTGAAAGTGCAGTGTCTGTAGAGTCAGTCAGAATCGGAGGGTTGAGTGAACGTTTCGTTTTACTGCATGCCTTTCACATTGTACCTATTTTATTTTTGCATTTGTCGTAAAAAAAATATCGGATCTATTTACTTGTGTACCGCTCTCTCAGTGTCATAGCAAACAATCATTGTTCACTCGGTCTTCCGCGAAACAGGCGTAGCCTAGTGCGGGGATCATAGGTAATCAATGCTCTCACATTACATCATGCAAATGTAACATCTATAGGTACCATTAAGTTGTTATCCTAATGGCAAATAAATTATTTTGTATTTGTAACGTAGAAGTCAAGTGTCATAATCGGGCATAGTTGAATGTAAATACTTTTATAATAATAATTCAAAATAGGACGTTAATTCTCCGCTAACTCAACCCTTCGATTCCAACGAAGACCTCTAACTACATAATAAATGTTGGTAAACTACTCGTTTCTATGACATATTTCTAATCCTTCTTCATGAAAGAAGCCAGGATCTGTGCTCCTGCTACGTCGATCTCATTGTAGCCGTAAGGTTCCAAATATTTCTTAGTTCTCTCGAACCACTTCTTGACGTTCTCGTGCTCACTGTAGTCGAATCCAAATGCCTGTGAAGTAAAAAAAAATATCAGTCATATAAATAGCCTAACTGCGGGCTATTGTCTATCAGTCATAGCCCTGTCGTGCGATCAAAAACAAGACCTGTAGAAATCTATATCGATAAGAGCCGTAACGGTCGCGGCTTAAGAATTGACCCCTCCAACTCAACCCGTATTTGTGTTATAATACTAATAATAGTAATGCCCTCCTAGCCGAATTTCAACCACGGCGGCAGTCTCAGCGGAGATTAGCCAGATGCGCAGGACATATTGTAGTGCACAAGTGCGTGCGCAAACACAGGTGCACTCTCTATTCCCTTTCTCTCATAATCCGATGGGACGACAGATCGAAACGACCGGGGAGAGGTCAGGCGCAGGACCAACGGTTTAACGTGTTTTTCGAGGCACGGGTGTAACACCGCCGACTTCCTGACCCCGGGCTGCTACTGTGAATTTTCCTTGTTAAAAAAACCCCAATAACTTTTATCTATTGTCCCGACACGGGATTCGAACCCAGGACCTCATAATCAGCGATTGAACAAGCTAACTGCTAGACCAACGAGGCAGTGTAACAGTTGACTAAGGAGACCAGAGGCCACTTCCTCATGTGTATTTTTAACACCTTCACTGCGATATCCAAATCGCTTGCCAAGCGTGGTGATTCTTAGGAGAGACATGACAGAATGTAAGACAGTTCCCATTGAAACAAGTTTTGCTTCGATATCCGCTCTGCATTTGCTCTTATTTCACACTGATGTCTCTCAAGAGAAACCTACGTTTACAATCAACAGTAAAATCCTAACTGCATCTTACTAAAGCACCGATTTCAAAGTATTCCACGATAAAACTGGATGAAACGAAGCTTCCTTTAATCGTTTCTCCGTGTTCCCTTTCGTACTTACATCAATGTTCGTAAGCGTGACTACCATGGTGATATCAGCAATGGTCAGATTGTCGCCAGCGACAAAAGCACGACCGTCCAGAGAGGTGTTCAGCCAGCCGAGAGCTTCGTTGAACTTCTGCGCTGCTTCTTCGTTGTATTCCTCACCGCGGAAGAGGATGGGTAGCTATATTATACAATGAGTGAGATTAATGGTTGTTTCCATTCCATCATGATGCAGGCTAGGCGTGGCTGGGATAAGTCTGAGGTAGCTAAGCTATTTCGTCAATAAGCTACTCTTTTTTGAAGTAGATCTTAAATTATTAGGTAATTATTGTCCGATTTGAGGACAAAAAATAAAATCATATTTTTTAGTACTTAGAAAACCTAGAAAACTTTACTTTCCATAAAGCGACGAAAACGCTGTCAGCCACCTAAGTCTATATATTATCTGTGCTGTTCATCATTGTTAAAATACAGACAGACTACATAGCGAATTTTACTCGAATACGATTCTGAAAAAATAATCATGGTAATGAAAATAATTCGGGAATTTATAGTAAAAGTTTGTCTTACATAGAGTCCAAGATATCTAGAGAACAGTGTTCCAAGATCAAAGTTGAGTCGCTGATCCACAATAGCTCGTTGTCGCGGATTCTTTGGGTATAACGTATCGTCACGACCATATGCGTTCACCAAGTATGCCATGATAGCTCGACTGAAAAAAGGACAAAATATCGAATGAGAAATCATAAATATAATCTGTTTCAATTGTGCACACCTATTAGTTTTATTTGGATTTTTAAGTTACAAAAAACATCTAGTTTGCTCAATAGTCAGAGGTGACACCTATGATGGGACCGAAAGACCTCTTACGCCACCCACGGGAAGAGTTGGGGTGGTGCAAATTCATAACTCTTACCTTTCATATAAAATGACTCTTATGCCACCCTCGGGAAGAGTTGGGGTGGTGCAAATTCATAACTCTTACCTTTCATATAAAATGAAGCCACTGTCATCCATGGTTGGGATCGTATGCTGAGGATTCATCTGAAACCGAAAAAGTAATCTTTCTAATATATTTCTTATTAGAAGGTGATCGAATCATAATTTTCATTTGCGGCTAGATGATGCTGAGTTTCACTGAAAGCTAAGGTCGCTGTCGATTCGAACAATTTTGAGGTAGCAAAAGTCTTTTCCCCGAATACTCAAACACAAAGATTTAATCACGTCCCAAATGACGATTTTTTGTCTGATTTGTATTGAAAAAACTGTCAAAAAATCTCAGTGTTCCTTTATATTTAATGCATTTAGGTATCTATGCTCTGAGTTACAAACAAACCCAAGAAAAAAGAGTAATGTATGTTTTCAGGGTTCATCAGGGTTCATGTATCTAATATGAGAATTTCTTTTTTCCACCATAACTTTAAAATGCCTGAACAAACAATGTATCGATAGTTAGAACCCTTACCTATCCTGAGAGAGACACTGGCAACATTTGGTTTTATTGAATAGGGCGTCAGTATTGTTCCAAATTCAATTTTTAAATAACTGTCATTAGAACTTTTTGTTAAAACCTCAGCCTCACCTTCAAGAACTCTGGAGTCATATGCTCTCCCTTCATGATGTCTGTGAGCACCAGGTCCAGCTCCAGACCGAGGACCCTGGCCGTCATCATGACAGCTCGGCACGGAGGCGAAGGCGGTAGGTAGTACAGCTTTATAGGCTCAGCTGGCATTTTACCTTTGGATCTGGCTACGGCGTTACTGGGGAAAAATAACGGTACACCTTTACATCACACTGTCACGCTAATACTATAAACGCGAATGTATGGATTTAATATTTATTTTGATGTTTATTGCCTCTTCACGCCAAAATTATAGAACGGGTCAGGCTGAAATTTTTAATACGAGTAGATAATGGCTCCATGCCTGGAATCAAACATAGGCTACTTTTTATCCCATAAATTAGGTTCCCTTGTATTGATATCCCATGGGAACTGATTTATGGATTATGTATGAATTTTTTACGTTTCCATAGAAACAACAACGTGTTTTCAAACGTTTTTTTGATAAAAATATAAATCAGTCCAAATGAGCTAGTTTTTTTAATGTTTGAATAAAATTATGTTAATCCAATTGATTGCCTTTGTTGTAACAATATCTAAGATTTATGCTGATACCTACATTATGTAGAGATGAGATGATGATTTTCTTGAATTAATAGCCCTTCTTCTTGCGCAGTCGGGTAAAATTCCAGGCCTAACTCTACGTAGTAAGACCAACCCAGAAAAACCATAATTTGGTTCGAAATTGGGTTTGGCTTGTAACTTATTTTATTTGTCTCGTGATATAAAAATAAGTTTCACTTTCGACATGTCGATGTTCCACTCAGTCCTACACTTACCACTTCCATAATTTTATGAGTTGATTGCATAGATTGCAATCACATTTACTCAGGCGCTTGATAAAAATCCGTGATAAAAGCCCAACAAAGAACCAACCTAAGCGCCCACCACCACCACCTAATGGATTTTGCTTCCACCAGTATATTGATTAGTTGATTACATATAATATCTTCTATGTGAGAATTAATAAAAGCCTTGCTGGAAAGCAACTGGCTTTGAACCTTCTCTACATGGATAAAAAAATGAACTGTGCAAGTTAGGGGAGCCTTTGTCCAGCAGTGGACTGGTATTTTTGTGCCAGTCACCTCTGCCCAAAAGCCGCAAACGAAATAACTTTTTATACATACAAAATAAATTAAATAACTTATATTATTGTTTGCAACAGTCTGCAGTTAGCTCAATTGTTTCAATTGTAAATACTAATTGTAATTTATTTCTATTATTTGATTGTTATTTTCTTTATGTAGAAATAACTTACCTATTATCTAAGTACATAATAGGCGGCCTTTTTAAGATTATCGTTTTATTGGTCAATTCGTTAGTTGTAACATAGCTTCAAAGAATAACCTAATAAAAACTGTGCAAATCTCACTTGCTCAGGGGCCATTCAAGTATTACGTAAGCGCCAAAGATGAGAAGAGAGATGAGAATACAAAAATTATTTGACTACTTTTTCATCGTAATAAAGATGTGTGACCTAGGACTGTCTCTGAGCTAAGCCACGGACACACAGACAGACGGACATGGCAAAAGTATAATGGTTCCTTAACGACTACGGAACCGTAAATAAGTGCTTTTGACATGTCATTTGTTCGGTCACAAATTGGTTCGGTTTGGTATCATTGGACTTAACGTGATTAGATGAAAATGTTATTTATTATTAAATGCTATTTTACGTAAGCCTAGGAAGGGGGGTTCTTACCCCCCTTCAAGGGACAAGTAAGCAAGCAAGTAAGCAAAGCAAAAGTAAGTTTTTAAGTTTATTTATTTTACTTTTGCTGGCCCAAACTGCAGCTGAATAGGGGTAGGGGGTCCAAATTTACCAAAATTCTGCTTACGTTATACTTGAACGCCCAGGGGAACCAAAAGCTAGTCTACAGTAGATTGGTACCCTATATGGTGTCGTTTAATACCAGCCGACCAACGGTGCCCATACAAAAACTTTGTCAAAATGTGGTTTTGAACCATTCAAAAACTTTTCAAACTCTTCAAAAACTTACCCGAATGTGGCCAATAGCAAAATAAAAGATAACGCTAGTTCGTAAGCTTTCATTTTAAAACTGAGTTGAAGCAGAGAACTTGGAAAACCTTGAAAAATAAGCACTAATGAAACAACTAATAATTATGAAATAACTAAAAATAAGCACCTATGAAAACACTAATAATAGTAGATTTACACATATAATAATGAATTATTAGATACTTAAATAAAAATAACAACAAATATAACTTCATTATAACAACTATTCATTATTTTCTAAGGAAATTGTAGAAATTGTCAAATAACCAGCATATAATCTAAATCAAATCATGAAAGTCTTTGAAAACTGAATAATATTTCATATAATTTTACATGCATGCACAGAGACAGTATTCTAAAGTTTACAAAGCATTCATAAATCAGGCCGTTTTATGAACGCTCACTCACGCTGTCACAGCACATACAAATTAAATCATGAAAGTGCATGAAAGTCTTTGAAAGCGAGTAATATTTCTTGAAAATTTACATGCAGAAACTGTATTCTAAAGTTTACAAATCATTTCATTATAAGGCCATTTTATCAACGCTCACTCACGCTGTCGATATTTTTTCCGCTACACTTTTGTCCATACATTGCCCCAGATTGATTACAAAATTTTCTAAACACTACAAAAATCACTACAAGCCTATTAAAATGAAAGTACACTGATATTTAAATGAGAAACGAAATATTTACGTACCTAACGATAAGAATTACTGTTAACAGTGAAGAGCCTACTGAAGCCAAGTCTTTAGTGTTCGTGTTTAAATCTGTTATGACTATGGGCACCATAGAAACGGTCAACGTAGTCACGATGATTAGGTAAAATTACCGGCAGTAGTAGAGCCTATTGTAGAATCATATAATCATTCTGACCATAGATTTAATAGGAGTGGGTGTTGGATATGAGTTCTAGAATATTTTTATTAAAATTGAAATAAATTTATTCACAAAGAAAATTATACTAGTAAGTATTTACAATTGAAACAATTGAGCTAACTGCCGACTGTTGCAAACAGGCTTCAGATAGCTCAACTGATCCATATCAACACCAGTCGGAAGCGTCCCCAAGACGCTGGCTGCATTGCCACGCTATATGGCAATGCTGATACGCTGTGCCAGATATTCACCAGCTCTCGGGTCACGCGTCGCTTCGACCAGACGCTCAGATAGTTTTTTGAAAACCCGAAGAGCCTCGGTACCCCACGGACCTAGGGTCTCGACTCCAAGGGGAGCAAATGTGTAGGCTCTGTCGAGACCTGCATATTTGCGCCTCTTGAGATCTTCAGCCAAATCTGCCGCCGCACCCGCCCTCACGGATGTCCTCGGAAGATGGGAAGGCGCAAGTGTGTCGACGCATGTAGCGTCCCACACAATGGGCCTCCCCAACTCCACTGTTCTAGAATGGTTTTTTTTACGATAAGACTTATATATAACGCTGGACAATCCACACAGCATCATCTACCCACAAATTATGCATAGCTTGTGTTATGGGTAGGTAGGTACAGTATAACACATATCCTTTTTTAGGGTTCCGTACCTCAGAAGGAAAAAAGGTACCCTGATAGAATCACTTTGTTGTCCGTCTGTCTGTCTGTCTGTCAGTCTGTCAACCCTCTTTTCTCAGGAACGCGTGGACGTATCGAGTTGAAATTAACGTCAAATACTCAAGTCCGTAACTTCTTCAAGCCGCGATATAAATAAAACTTCTAAATCAACGCACTCAAAAGTTACAGCCGTTTATGTCCGTAGATTTTGAAATTTCCAAGGGAATCACATGCACACATAACCTATAGGGTAGTTGCCGTAGACCTAGAATCATGAAATTTTTTGAGCAGCAAGGTCTTATAGCACAAGCAAAGGGAAAAATCCGAAAACCGTAAATTTGTAATTTATTCACTAAAAAAATACTTTTAATGCTCGTCTTGGACCAAAACCTATAGGGTATTTTCCGTTGACGTAGAATCATAAAATTTGGAAAGAAGCAAGGTCATGTAGCACAAATAACGAAAAAAATCTGAAAACCGTAAACTTGTTGTTAATAACAAAAAAATTATAATTTTTGATTCTCTCCTCCACCAAAATATACAGGGTACCTTCTTCATGTTCACCTAGAATCATGATATTTAGCAAGAAAGAAGGTCTTAGAATCAAACGGAACCCTTAGTGCGCAACTCCGACTCGCACTTGACTTTTTATTTTTATTATACATAGAAATGCCCAAAGCAAATCTGCAGATCATACAGTCATTTGTCTGCCCGCAACCCGCAACCTCCTACATCGCAGGCGGCCCTTCATCCACTGCGTTACAGAAGACGTCGAATATTTGGAATCGTTTCAAAATTTAAGCCTTAATTTTTGAAGTTTGTCAAGATAAATGCTGATTTTATCAAAGTGAAAATGTCAACAATATAATACCTGAATGATTGTCTATTTCTAATGACCGTGGCGGTCGCAGCGGTGGCGTAAGAATAGACCCTCCAAATCAGCCCGTCGCGTCGTCGATGTCTTAATAGCCGACTAACAAAACCTACCCCAACCTCAACCTCAACAGCCCGTATTGGTCCACTGCTGGACGCAGGCCTCCCCCTGATAAGCGCCTTATTGGTTTTTATCTCATGGGGGGTAGTTCCCATAATCCCCACGCTAGGCATGCGGGTTGGGGATCGCAGTTTGGTAGTAGAATTGTTCTGCAGGGGAGCTGCAGCCCGCCCCGGTGGAAATCCCTTAGTCGCCTCGTACGACACCCGCGGGAAGATTTGGAGTGGTGCAAATTCTAAGCCGGCACCACATAGCTACCACAAAACCTACCAACCAGAGGAAATGAAGCAGCTTTTCTGTGTATTTTTTTTACATCTTCTCTACAATACCTTACTTAGTGGAGGCGAACGTGTGTGTGTTGATGACGATTATTCTCTTTGAACATTGTTTTTTTAACTGAAAAACAGGTTGACAAAATCAGTCATAATAGATAGATAGATAAAAAATACTTTATTATACCACACAAAGACAGGAAACAATACAAAGAAACAAAACTTAGAATACAAGAAGTATAAAGGGCGGCCGCCCCTGCCCCGCTACTTCCTGTATTCTAAGTTATCGCTGTGAGCGATCTCTTCCAGGCAAGCTTGTGATGGACTGGTCATGAAAAGAACAAAAAAGACGGTGGCATTGAATAAATTTATTTAGATCACAGAATAGAGAATTCTAATTCCGTGATTTAGTCATGGAAAGTTATTAAATTATGAAAAACTTTATCAAAAAACTAGGTCTGTGATACCTTTTGTAGCAGCGTAGAAATGCCAGCCCTATAATTTGGAGCATATTCAGCCTTCATTTCTCATAATGAAGCTAAGTGTAGGTAGGTAATAACCTTGTTGATATACTTGGTACCTACCTGCAATTTCACGGTTGATACACACATGTACAATGGGTAATGGTAGGACATACATTTAGCGGTGTAATAGATAAATAAATACATGTTATGAGGGCATAATGTGTCAGTCCACACATGCGACGCGCATTAGTCACGTTTTGACACTGTACAAAAAAACAAAATGAAAATTTTACTACAATAATATTATATTATATACTAGGTACATAATTGGTTATATAATTGGTTATATTGTTGTGAAGCGCATATACATACTTATGAACCTATATGCGCTTCACAACGATATACCTTTGTGGCGGCGTCGCGGGCAAACGTCCACCTGAGACACAGAAGATTGCTGATTCGACTCTCACTGAGTGGCATATATTTGAATGATATTTGGGCGAAGTAATGCGGCTCAGGGACACTATTTGTGGCGTCGCCGCGTCGTTTGGGAGAGGCCGTGTGGTGCCGGCTTAGAATTTGCACCACCCCAACTGTTTCCGCGGGTGTCATAAGAGGCGACAAAGGGATTTCCACCGGGGGCGAACAGCAGCGCCTCCTGCAACAAAAAATTCTACCACCTAACTACGATCCACAACCCGTATGCCCAGCGTGGAAATTATAGGCATTACCCCACATGAGATAAAAGAAAATAAGGGTTTATCAGGGGAGGCCGGCGTCCAGCAGTGGGACAATATAGGCTGTTGAAGTTGAGGTTGAGGTTGGGAGAGGCCTATGTTCAGCAGTGGACGTATAGGGGCTGAGAAATGACGATAATGCACAAATATCAAAGTAACTACATACAATACTTCTATGGCAAATATTGTTCTTTTTTTGTCGTAGTTCACAAACAACTAAAATGTCGAAAAATGTCACGGCCAACTTTTTTTCAAACTAGTTTGTATTAAATCACTATCCCTTTACAAATTGTCCAAAATATTATATAAAATCAGCTTTAACTTTATAACCGAAAATAAAATAGCAAACTTTACATGGGGGTCAATTCGATGCAGAACGATACGAAACTTTGTATGATCTGAACGGAGCGGTGCTCATAATAATCTTCAAAGTTTTGGCTGTAAAAATCAACGATAGAAAGGTATCCGTAGTGAGTCATTATTCTTTTTTATATGTGTGACATCAGTTCAGATCTTAGCTTCCTGCTGAAGATGTACTTAGTTAAAACATAGCCTATAAAGACATAGGTAAAGATAATGCAGATACCTCATAGTGAAAGGGCTTTTAAAAATGACCCAATGAAAAAAAGTTTAGAGTTCTAGGTAGAGTTAATAGCCCGATAGTAATTACTTCAACAAGCTAAGTATGTAGGTAATGTAATCCAATCCAATTAATGGTGTAGCTATCAACATGACGAGCATCAATTGAAAAACCTATTGAAACCTGTTGTCAAATGGTTTTAGGGGCACCCTAAATTAATCATGGCTGCTAAATTAAGTATGACTCGAAACAGGGTTTTCATGAACTAAAAAGATACGCCCAAAATAATAGGTAGAAAAAACAGATCGTTCTAGCAATGCAAGCATAGACTTTCAAAATCATTATGCAAATTGGTCCAATAAATAATTATTGAATACATAAACAACAATCAGGATGTAAGTCATTTAAGTCTACTCTTGCACCGTTAGTTTTAGATTTTGAGTTAAAAATAAATTATTTATTTACGGTAAAACTTAGATTAAAATTTATTTGGCACATTTTTCATTTCACTGGTCACAAATTCACTTGTCGTCCAAAACTTCCACTGTGGAGGCACTGCTCGCGTTGTCATTTTCTTTCTCTTTGATATCTGCGTTGTTCACCGTTGCATCAGCCATGTCAGCCTTGAGAGCATTGATTCTCTCATCACTGTTCTTTTCATCATTCGGCGCCTCCGAGATTTTCAACTTCTTACTTTTCGAGTTACCCATTTTGTGTCTGAGAATGCACTGACTGAATCACTTTTGTATTGCCCGTATCGCACTCGAGATAACAGGAGATAAGCGAATCTTTACAATTAAAACAATATTGGCACGATAAGGTCTCGTTTGAACCGAAAGCGAAACTGCACTTGACAATGTCGGGAGAGCTCCGACTCAGTGAAAACACAATAGCATTAAAGCTATAAATACACGAGGCAGGAGATAAGGCAATGACACATCGTCCTCGACAATAAAGCGTTGACCGTGTACGCAAAACAAATGACTGTCGCATCAGTGTAACAAACTATACTTTAATTGCTACAGCGTTGTGAATCATTGTTCGCTTTGTACTGTTAATGTCTGTATTTCGAAGTATTATTCAGAGTTTGAAAAAGCGACATTTTTATGCAGAGCATCATTAAATTTCCATTGTTGTCTGATCAATAAAATATATAAAAATAATAATAAATAAGTCGGCCCCACACATTCTTTCCAAAGAACGGGGTCACTATAAATGGGAACGAGATCAAGGAAATGAGAAATACAATAATATTCAAAAAGTTCAATTTAGTACCTATCTACCTAGACATATTATACCACTATCATACTTCTACTATACTACTACTATCATAGTCACAAGCACGACCGAAGTTTTAATGTCGGTAATTGTAAAATGTAAGAATTTCGAATCATAATCAAAAAAATTATTAAAAACTAGCTTCTGCCCGCGGCTTCGCACGCGTTGTTTCTATGGAAGCGTTAAAAGGTGATTTCTATCCCATGGGAACTGATTTATGTGATAAAAAGTCGCCTATGTTTTATTCCAGGCCTAGAATTATCTGTATGCAAAATTTCAGTCTGATCTGTTCTGTAGTTTTGACGTGAAGTGGTAACAAACATCCATCCATCTATACATCCATCCAAACTTTCGCATTTATAATATTAGTGTGATTAAAGGAATTATGTTCCAAGTTAGTCAGCACCTACTCAGTCAACATACTCAATGTGTGGTTAGTTTTTTGGTGGTGATCTCATCGTGTTTCAATCTTCTGCAAACAAAATGAGCAATAATTCAATCTCTGACACACTAAGCGTGGCTAATCGCCCAGATCCTTTGATAGCTACCTGCATCATCATCATCATCATCAGCCTGTAACCATCTACAGCTGGACATAGGTAGTCTCTAATAGTGCGGGACAGTCGCAATAGCATCCTGAGGACTGTGGCTGAGTGCCTATCATATCCACTCTGGAAGTGTCAGTGGATGGAAGTGTGGAGGGTGATCAATAAAGGAAGCTATTTCTTTGATTGATTATCCTCGACTCATCTTATCAGAGTGGAGATTGATTATTCCTATTTTAGTTTTTTTTTATTTTTTGTTTGATTATATGTTAAAAAACTATTCGCACTCCGGAACCGTGATGTGGACGGTCAAGTGTGTGTTTGGTGGGACCACGAAAAAGTTTTGTCCCACCAGTGGGACATCGCAGTGGGACCACGGTTCCGTCACTCTACTCGTATATGTATGGACTCATGTTTGTTGTCTGAAATAAAACATTTTTTTTATATTAGGCCTTGACCAAACGGCGTCTCGAGTAGGGGTCCTGCGCTGACTTCATCGACTCCCTAAGACCGTACACCATTTTATACATTTTTGTACACCATTTTATATAATACTAGTTCCTAATTTCTAAGAAATCAAATAATATCGCAAAAATTTTCGACTTCGACGGGTAAAATTTTTGCGATATTATTTCATTTCTTAGAAATTAGAAATTATCCAGAGTGCGAGGCTTACGCACTATAATAACAAAAACTAGTTCCCTTACTAGTTAGTATAAGACAAAAAAGGTTATTAGCAAATTAGCTATAGTCATTAGGTAAGTGTTTTAATTCCTAATTTAACTAATGAGATTTCTAATGACCAATTTCACTATTAAAGTTACATGCAAGGTTTTATACATTCAAATATATAGTTTACTAGCCCTAAGTAACTACCAAAGTCAATTCGATTCACGGTAAGAGAGATAATTATTATATATCTTCGTTGTTTTGAAAATCGTTTAGTTGTTTATTTCCTTCAGCTGGTAAGAGTTTCGATTACATTATTATATAGATAGATAGATAAATCTTTATTGTACCACACTAACACAAAATAGAATATAGAAGGAAATTATTCTGAGGATCAAAGAAGTACATGATCTCGTAGTACATATGAGAAAAACATAGATAAAAAGCGGGGTAAAAAACCTAGAATAATACAATACACTTGTGACGTTTTATTTTATAAAGAATATTTTATGAAGACTTCAAAGATCAAAGGTAGGTTATTAATTCAAACCATATCAAAGGTTGATTGCAGCTACTATCTTCTGCCCGCGGCTTTGCTCGCTTGGAACTTCGATACAACTAACCCTACCAACTTCTATGGGTACCTAATTCTTTTTTATGTATTAAAATTTATTCTACAACGCTGTTGCGGGTTTGATTCCCGCCTCGGGACAAATGTTTGTACAATCTGCAGATATTTGTTCAGGGTGTTCTAGGTGTTTGATGTATAATAAAAAATTATCTATGTAAAATAATGTATTAAGTATATCAGATAACTAGTACCCATAACAAATGCTTTGGCTGGGGCTAGATGATACTGTGTAAATTGTCCAGCATTATTTATTTATTCTTATCCCATAGAAAATAAGAAAAGTGACATAAAAATTACACTTTATTTAGTTTATGGATATAAACAATTATATATAAATAATAATTAAACAAACGTGTTGTTATTATTAAACAAACTTCAGTTATATGAGGATTCATATACTTCACTGAAGTTTGTTTAATAATAACGTAGGTACTTTGTTTTCCACACAGATGACATCATTATGTTTAATCTTCGCTGCCCTAGTCACGTTGTCATGTGTGGATGGAAACCACACGCGATCCGCAGCCAGCCATGTAAGAATTTAACAAATATATTTAGAACAAGAGAAGTTTAGAACAAGAGGCGCAAATATGCAGGTCTCGACAGAGCCTACACATTTGCCCCCTTTGGAGTCGAGACCCTAGGTCCGTGGGGTACCGAGGCTCTTCGGGTTTAAAAAAAATTCTGAGCGTCTGGTCGAAGCGACGCGTGACCCGAGAGCTGGTGAGTATCTGGCACAGCGCATCAGCATTGCCATACAGCGTGGCAATGCAGCCAGCGTCTTGGGGACGCTTCCGACTGGTATTTATATGGATCAGTTGAGCTACCTGTAGATTGTTTGCAACAGTCTGCAGTTAGCTCAATTGTTTGAAATGTAAATACTAGTGCAATTTTCTTTGTGAATAAAGACAGTCCTGGTGGCCATAAGGCCACAATAATATAGACCTACAGGTTATGTGTACGCTGATCATTGTAATCATTTATTTAGTTGTTTCCTGTGTACCTGGAGTTCTCGATAACACAAAATCTAGGTACCCATATAATTATCTCATCATCGCCCTATTCTTGTCTACTTCTAGACATAGGACCGTAATGCATGCCTATCTTCAGCTTGCCGCATCAGGCATATACGTTTGCTATTGTAAGATTTCTCAGTGAAGTTAGTTTTCAAAATTTTTTTTTACTATTACAAAACATTTACAATTTTGCAGGAACTCAAAATAACGCAAAGGGAAGAAGAGACTTGGCTACTAGCCCTTGTACAAATACCGTATGTATTTTTGTTAAATGTTTAGTTTATTAAATTCATAAATATTATTTATTAATTTTAGGGGAAACATCGATTCAGTATACTCTAAATAAACACAGTGTTTGCACTTAGGTGACCATAATGAGTTCCCACAAATAGCAACACATTTAAAATAAGAAGTTCAATTATGAACCATATTATGCTAATAATGTATTATTATAGACAGTGTAGACATTGTAACAATTTAGTCAGTAAATTTCTGAAATTCTCGAGTTCATAAAGTTTACGAAAATAATGTTTTTATTTTTCAGAGTTATAAATGCGCTTCTGACGGTCTCCTCAAAATTATTCCCAATTTACGCATACCTTATAAGACCAATAGTTAATTTGAAACTGGTAAGTTCTTTTGACCCTTGCATTATAATAACAACAAGTTCATTAAATGCAGCTAAAAGTGCTTCATCTTTTCAGTTGAATTCGTCAAAATATTTATGAAGTTTAAACTCGACAAAGCTGAATCATCAAACATCATAGTTTTTATTATATGTTTGAGTTTTGTCTTTGACGAACTGACGCATGCTGTAAGTTCAATGCTTGAAACTGAATTTTAGAAGTCGTTCACACCCAGGGCCCTATTTCAACCAAATTAATCTCTCACCATATCAATGGTTTCGTCTTACAATGACACATTTTGGCATTTGGTGAAATATACTACAGATGGAGGGAAGCATGTCTGCGATCCCCAACCCGCATGCCCAGGGTGGGGAATATGGCCCCCTTGTGACAAAGCCAATAAGGTCCTTATCAGGGGGAGGCCTGCGTCCAGGAGTGGACCAATACAGGCTATTGAGGTTGAGGTGTCTAAAGTGTCAAGGTTGAAATCATTCTATAAATCTCTGTGTGCAATTAGCACTATCTAGAGTTTCTTTCATCCATTGAAGATTCTGTGACGATCCTATTGTCATATTAAGGTGATTAGTAGGGTAGATAGTGGCGCCACTACATATTTAATTTAATAATTACGTTATACAAAGGAATTATCAAGAAATCGGACCGCGCGTAGACGATATCTATCATAAGCTTTTTTTAAATGTATCTGTAATAGTTTTGTTTTGTGTTATTCAATCAAAAACCTTGTTTGGAGAGCTTGGTGGCCACCAATAGGAACTAAACTCTTGAAACAAGTATCTGCCTAAATAATACAGTACAAAACTATTAAAGATACATTTAAAAAAAGCTTATGATAGATATCGTCCACGCGCGGTCCGATTTTTTGATAATTCCTTTGTATAACGTAATTATAAAATTAAATATGTAGTGGCGCCACTATCCACCCTACTATTCGCCTTAAAGCAATTGGTTAACATGGAATTGGGCCCCAGTTTCTATCAAAACCACCAAAATTAAGAAGAGATGTTTTACAATTACCAATAGAATCTCAAATGTACTGTCGAAACCTTGACACATTTCTGAAGCCATTTTACACATAAATTACCACCATAACAGCTGTTTATATAACTAGCTTCTGCTCGCGGCTTCGCACGCGTATTTTCGGTATAATAAGTAGCCTTTTATCTAAGTTAAGCTATGTTCTAAATGTACGCCAAATTTCATCATGACCTGTTCGGTAGTTTTGGAGATCTTAAGTAACAAAAATTCACATTTCACAAACTTTCAGCTTTATAATATTAGAAGGATTATATCACCAGATTTACACATAATTATGCTTTCCGCCCAAGGGTCCATAAAAAAACAGATACCGTTCCATTCAAGAACACAATGCCTTCACTTTTTCACTTATTTACTTACCTTCACTTTTTTACATAAAAAAGTATAATAAAAAATATCTATCTACATTATGTAGTGTATTGTATTATGTATGCCAGTTATCTAGTAGGTACCCATAACACAAGTTCTGCTTGGCTAGATAATGCTGTGTGAATTGTCCAGCATTATTTATTTACTAGCGACCCGCCCCGGCTTCGCACGGGTGCAATAAAATACTACTATTACTATTATTTGTATTTATTTATTCCATCGTAGGTACACTTATGTTACACTTGATGTCGTTACATTCTATATTTATGTACTATTTTAATAATTACATCTATAGGTTTTTCGTTATAGGAAACACCATAAGGTAGGTACAAAGGTATTATTATATTATTATATATATATTATTATACATATTATGATTTCTCAATCAAAGAGCAAAGAGTTTTCATTCAAAGAAATTAGACTGAACCACAGATCACTATATATGTACCAAGCTACGATCAAGGAGTGTTTATATACCCTGGGGAGCGATTTCTTCCGTCCACGGTACCAAGACCGAACCATAGACATGTTTATACTTAATTGACATGTTACTTTGCAACGCGGTTACAAATTTTTAAGCAATTTATTCATTTTCATATTAAAACTACTCGATAATCCGAATCTTCCGCCTATAAGTTGTCGACTCGGATCGACTAATTTTTTATGCTTTTCAATTTGATGTGCATTTCGTTCGAGTCTACCGTAGACCGGTCCGAAATTATTAAAATAGATTTTCTTTTCACACGCAACCTTCATTTGTTTCAGGCCGCATTTACACTGATCGTGACGACCTCAACCTGGCTTTATCAGAACTACATTAGCATACTGATTGGAACAGCCCTTGTGGTCGGCTACTGTGTAATTAGTGGCGCTTTTACTCAAGAGTTGGAAGAAATGGACCATCGACTGATGCAAGCAGCTAGGCAACTTGATGCAGGGGTTTTGAAATATGCTAGGATGATCAATTAAGTAGAATAATGTTTGTAATTTGTTTGAATTAAGTACTTTTAATAGGTAATTTATTTAAAAATAAAGACTGAATCCAATTCTGTGTTTATAGACATAGATTTTTATATTAATATTTTAAGATTTAGCTATTGAATTTACGATTATTTTTATGTAGTGTAGAATTAGTGACAATAAACGTTACTTTAGTACTATAGTTCCTTCTCCGTGCGTGCCACATAGCTGTGGAATGCTCTACCTACTACTAAAAGACACGCGAAGTCTCTCCCTTTATATAAGAATATGGTCTATTTATACACTATCTCTCTTCAGTCATAAATTAGTTTTTTATTTTGCATCATTTTTTTATTTTTTTTATAAAACTTGCTAAATATTATTATTATAGTAAGTATATTAATATTAGTATATTTTATATTATGTATTATATGTATGTATTGTATATTTAAGTAATACGCCACCGTCTTTAAAAACACAACTGCTTCGTGTCCATCCCAAGGTTGTCTGGAAGAGACCCACCCCCGCGAAGCGGGGGGGGGTCTCTCAACATTAACCCACTCCTAACGAAGCCCGCCCAACCCCCGCGAAGCGGGGGGGGGGGGCGGGTTCGTGGCGACTCTGTGACTGAAAGGGTGTGTATATGTATAACTGCACCCAGAGTCATAACGTTATCTGGTCATACGCGTATCTGGTAATTTGCGACACAAAATCTGGTCATATGCGTATCTGGTAATTTTCGAAACAAAATCTGGTCGTATGCGTATCTGGTAATTTGCGAAATCCATTTCTGGCCATCCGAGTATAAGGTAATTTGCGTTTCTGGTACTATGCGTCTGAACGGTCCATTTCAAGTTATCTTATGCCTATAATCATAAGTCAAATAAATCCTGAACAATTCACACAGCATCATTCTGTCTACATAGTAAACAGAGGTTCTGTTGTTATTGGTATAGATAAGCAATTCTAAAAGTGCACGCCCCTTTTACTATAAAAACTATCGTAGTTTGATGAACTCACCACGGATGTAGGGGATGAAACGTTGGTGTTCTTCCAACACAAATGAGGTTCGTAGTTAACCCGCAGTCCGCCCCTCCACAAAACGTCATAGTGTGTGAGTAACTACACTCGGCGTGCATTTTTAGAATGTTTTATCTCTACCCACTAGATAACCGATCATACTTATCCATTTGATAGATAATTTATTATTACTCGTACAATGTTTTGGAATCATAAGTAGGTAAAGGTATGTAAGGTACAACGGTGTAGGAAGGAACCTAATAAAAATATCGATCATAATAAATACTTAGGGAAGACCTTTGCCCAGCAATGGGACAGCATAGGTTTGATAAAAAATATAGGTTTATAGATACTTAATTCACTGACATTCCGTGAACTGCAGGTTCTGCCCATCATCATGATAAAATTGGCTAAAATAAGATAAAATTGTTGATACAATGTTTTTATTTTTAAACCTTCATTTAACTATTTTGATTCACAGAATCCTACAATAAAATTATTCTTATTCTTATCACGAAAACTTTCGTAAAGTCTCGCTCTATTAATAATTGTTCATTAGAGAAGCTTTATCTATAACTTATTTTAACTTAGTTAGAGCGAGGAGTCATTTTCTTTGACCTTATTAGACCCTTTATATTAAGCATATTTGTGCTAGATAGTGATCAGTCAAAATGTATATTACTATTAATAATAGACTAGTAAAATACGAATATTGTAAACCTTTCTGTCAATAAATATTTTTATTATTAATATTTATTTAAAACTAGACTTGATAAAACAGGTAGGTACGAGTCAACTCGCACACGAAGGGTTCCGTACCAACCATTGTACAAAACTATTTAACAAAAGAAAGAAACAAATAAGTCCACAATCTCAATCATTGCCATGCAATCTCGTCAACGCGATCTAGAGCTCGTCCATTTTTTCTAGCGACATCATGTTACAAAAGCAGTAAAAAAAAATACATCAATTTTTTTACCTGTTTGGGGACCCCTTAAATTTTCTATTTGGTTTTTTGTTCATTATTGGTTGTTATTACAGAAGAAACGTTACTTACATTTGAAAAATATTATGTGTCTACCTATTACGAGCTTTACGAGATAAATACAGCCCTTATTACTTTTGAGTGGGAGTCCCCTTTTATTTTTATTTTTCTATTATTTGTCGGTATAGCAGCGAGATAAATACGTACTCGGTAAAAATTTCAACTGTCTACCTTTTACGGTTCATGAGATACCTACAGCCCGCTGACAGATGGACTGACGGATGGACAGATGAATGTAAAGCCGGACAGACAGCGAAGGCTTAATTATAGGGCCCAGTTATTTCTCCCTTCCGGTACGGAACCCTAAAAATGATTCTACTCTGAATTAATAGTGAGTTTATAAATGAAATTGGTAGTGGGAGATCGGTCTTTTGTAATTCATTGGATTCCAGACAAACATGTTTTTATGGATAATTTACATAATTTGAATTTAGACCTGGCTTGTCCAGGCAATCTATGTGGTGCTGGCTTAGAATTTGCACCACCCCAACTCTTCTCGGTGTCGTGAGAGGCGACTAAGGGATATCCTCCGGGGGCGGGGAGCAGCGCCCCCTGCAGAATAATTCTACCATCGAACTGCGATCCCCAACCCGCAAGCCCAGCGTGGGGATTATAGTGATATAAAAGCCAATAAGGCGTTTATCAGGGAGAGGCCTGCGTCCAGCAGTGAACCAATACAGAGGCTGTTGAGGTTGAGGTTGAGGTTGTCCTGGAACTTGTGTGTTTACGCAGTGTCAGTAAAGTGCCACTAACCCGGTATACAGGGTGGAATTTTGTAATGCCACCTGGAGGGAAAGTACTCTTAATACTGTAGATAGAAAATTATACTAAAAGAAAACATTCCTTTATTTTTGAAAAGAAAGAAAACTGCATTCAAAGATTTTCGAAAATTCGCTTGCCACACCCGGGAATCGAACCGACTGAAATCTGTAAAAATTACACCCTGTACTTTTATTTCATAGATCGTTAGGGTCAATAATAAGGATGAATTCTCTCTAACAAACTTAATAAATTAAATGAAAGGAAAACCATGAAATCTTAAATTATAAATTGAATGGGTCAAGTTAAGCACTTTAACTTAAAGATCCATCTGTTTACTTGTGTCAGTAATTAATAATTATCATTGACGTCATTTATCCATTAAAATGACGAATTGATATTTAGATAAGACGATTGAAATTTGCACGTGTTTGTACCTAATGCAGACTCTTCTATCTTAAAATACTGGATCTCTTAAGAATTGAGTTAAATGGTTTCCCCGAGGCGGAGCGAACTCAATAATTGTACAGCAAGATGGTGCTCCAGCCCATAACAGCAGAATCACTACTGCCTACATTAATAACCATTTTAATACCTGGATTGGTACCAACGGCACAATCAGATGGCCTGCGAGATCACCAGATCTCACCCCTTTAGATTTTTTTTGTGGGATATGTAAAAAATCTAATTTACATGAAATCTTATGTGAATGTAAACTAGTTGAGAGTAGAAGTTCAGAATACGATTTATAATATTCACCACAACACGTTATTAAAAGTTACTAGAAATGAATACATAAGAAGAATAAATTTGTGTATCCAAGAAAATGGAGCCCATTTTGAGCAACTAATTAGTAGTTAGTTGACTTTTATTTTAAATAATTAAAATAATTTAAGATTTCATGGTTTTCCTTTCATTTAATTTATTAAGTTTGTTAGAGAGATTTCATCCTTATAATTGACCCGACCAATCTATGCAATAAAAATACAGGGTGTAATTTTTACAGATTTTAGTCGGTTCGATTCCCGGGTGTGGCAAGCGAATTTTCGAAAATCTTTGAATGCAGTTTTCTTTCTTTTCAAAATTAAAGGAATGTTTTCTTCTTTTAGTATAATTTTCTATCTACAGTATTAAGAGTACTTTCCCTCTAGGTGGCATTACAAAATTCCACTCTGTATATAGGTCTAACTAAGTCTAAACAATTTTCTAACACAGCAACTGCTTTTTATATAGCTTTAACCGAGTAAAAAGGTTCCAATCTTGTTTTAATGATAGAAATTGGTTTTTACCACGAGAAAAATAAATTATATTAAAATCTTAAGATTCTATACTTATTATCTCTTTTTTTGTAAGAAACTAAACTAGGATGTATCCTAGTACAGTTTAATCTCGTTCCAAGAAAATAATAGAAATATTTTTTTTATTTTCTTTTTATTTAAATTCTAAAATAAATATCACAGCCACAACTACACTGTTAAACTCAAGCTTCTCTCTTCCTCATCTCATCATCAGCGTACTTCTCAACCGCTGTCCGAAGCAATGTTTCGGCCCTCTGTAGGTTTTCAGGAGTGGCGTAGCTGTCGATGTAAGAGATGGGGATATAGTCCTCGTAGCTCAAGTTGCATTTGCCAGTCAGCTTGCAAAAGCCAAGGACTGTTGCTGCTCCGATTGCGATGACGTAGACGTGAGAAACCGCCCAGCTGATGGCCGATACCGCCAGTGATAGGGCGGACTGAAAGGAAACAATTAGAATTTATTTTTACACATGGAAAAGTGATTTGAAAATATCATGTCCGCATCACTAAACTCTAAAATCACCAAACCGTGGTATATTAAGTAAAGAGCTTTTTATATTAAAGGCAACTAAGAGTTATTAGACACAACGGCAAAAAGTGTAGGTAAACCCATTAATTAACATTCATGATGATAAATTCGTTGTTGTTTGATGATGATGATGAATTCGTCAGACTACGTAAGTTTTATAGTAAAATATGTAGCCTCGTTAGTTTAGATTTTGGTCCTAATAGAATCGACACCAAAATATTGCAGAGCAGAAGGACCCTTCGCGTCTACGTATCATACAAGTAAAAAATTAGAGGTATAACACAACAACATGTTTAAAAATACGTGAGGAGATAAAACGTCTTTATAATAAAATCAGTTGGGTGGGTGACAACCCAAAAAATACGCCAAGATTCTAAAATACAAAGAATACTTACAAATTTGTATCCAATCAAAGTGCAGATAGTTTGAATCAAAGACAACGGATCTGTTCTGGCAGCCACCTCGTTGCTTGGATCTTCAGAAACTTCCACCTGCAAAATATGGAGCTCGGTCAGAAAGCATTAAATAAATA
Organism: Eupithecia subfuscata; assembly: GCA_963564075.1. Lineage (NCBI taxonomy): Eukaryota > Metazoa > Arthropoda > Insecta > Lepidoptera > Geometridae > Eupithecia > Eupithecia subfuscata. Next base: position 6,829,880 of record OY751105.1, read on the forward strand.
AATAATAAATAATGCTGGACAATTCACACAGCATTATCTAGCCCCAAGCTAAGCAGAGCTTGTGTTATGGGTACTAGATAACTGATATACATAATACAATACACTACATAGATAGACATTTTTTATTATACATAGAAAAACATCCAGAACCCCTGAACAAATATCTGCAGATCGTACAAACATTTGTCCCGAGGCGGGAATTGAACCCGCAACCTCCTGCGTCGCAGGCGGACCTTCGCCCGCTGCGCCACAGAGGTCGTCAAATAATAGCTACCTACTGGTATGTATGCTACAAAATTATCTTGAATATATAAAGAAAGAAAGAAAATCAATTTATTGGCTCGCATGTAAAATATACGATAATAATTTTCTTAAAAATCCTTAAAATCATAAATGAAGAAACACGCTAAACAATTTTAAACTCACCGTAAGTCGACGGGACTGATATCAATCTTCAAAATAAATGATAGGTAATTCTCGTGCCTTGAATCAAATTAAAGTTTTTAGGCGACAAATTCTTTCCATTAATGTTTTATTCAGAAACTTACATCATTTGCTACCCGAAGAGGTTCAGCCAACACTGCACCCAAAACCAGGAAAATGGTGAAAATGGTTGACTTTGACATCATCTATAAATAAAAAAATATTTTTTAAACTAAAACCAACTAATAAACTCATATACTTATAGATAATTATAGGTATCTACTGAATAGTATCCATAATAAGTTAACTCTTACCTTGGCAGAAATAATTTTGCAGTTATCGATGTAGGAAAGGTATACTACACTTATGGATGGCTAACACGTAATTGATAATATTCTTAAACTGTCAGTCCTATTTAAAGTTCAATGGTTAATCGAAAATGTCATAATGTTGTCCAATTTATTAATTATTAGAAAGCTGGCCATAATGGGGATTGAAATCACGCAACTTTCTTACAAACTATTATCCCTAAGAGGGTTCTCCTACAGCTAATTTGTCTTTATCACCCAGGTGACTAATGCAAAATATTTCGAGGCGTAGCTTGCGTTTTGGACTCTTGTTTTAATTACAACTAGAACAAATTTAAAACTTTAAAAAACCCCCCCGACAGATTTCATGAAACATGGCTAAGAACTTTCGGGATAAAATTATCTCTGACACAGAAAAATTAAACGAAAATCGGTTCATCCGTTTGTGAGCTACGATACCACAGACAGATATACAGACACGTTAAACTTATAACACCCCTCCTCTCTTTCTGCGTCGGGGGTTAAAAATCAATAATTTTTAAGATCATGCATTTTTAAGATTAATTTTAAGTTACTCGCTCAATATAATTTTTTGAATATTGTATTCACCTATACAGATGATACAGACACTTGACACGAATTTAATTAAGGTAGCTAAAGATATTTTAGGTGTGTACAATAAATACATTTAAGTATGTAAATAATAATAAACGACTTAAAATGTATGTCATTTGTTCGTTTTTAGGGTTTCGAAGATCGGTTTCGAAACCCTTATGGTCTCGCTTTGTCTGTCCTTTTTTCCCTCCTTAATAACTCAGCAACTACAGCAGCTATCAACTTGAAATTTAAAATAATAATACATTTCGTGTGCCTGTACAGATTTTAAGAAAAAAAAATGAAAAAAAATGAAAAACGAAAATGGACATTTTGCATACATATTGAAATGTCAAAATTTTAAAAGAGACCTACAGAGTCAAGTGGGGTATCAAATGAAAGGTATTTGTTTGTACATTTCAAAATAGTTTCTGAAATTTCAGTAGGTTTCATACTTTTTGAAATATTTTGAAAATAGTCGAAAAAATACCCATTCCCCCCCCCCCTATCTCCGAAGTTTGCAGAGCGATCCATTCAAAATGTATTGAGCGTTTGTAGATATAGATCTATATTTTACAGGAAAAATATAGAGCAGTCTGTAAACTGAACCCTTTTCGAAAAATGGTCAAAAAGAGGGGGGATAATTTTCAAAAAGGGGGGTTACCCCACTGAATGGGGTATCATATAAAAGGTATCGGTTTGTACATTTCAAAACAGTTTTTGAAATTTCTGTAGGTTTCATACTTTTTGAAATATTTTGAAAAAAGTCGAAATTTTACCCGCTCCCCCCCCTCTATCTCCGAAGTTTGCAGAGCGATCCATTTAAAATGTATGAATCGTTTGTAGATACAGATCTATATTTTACAGGAAAAATATAGAGAAGTCTGTAAAATGAACAGTTTTTGAAAAATGGTCAAAAAGAGGGGGGATAATTTTCAAAAGGGGGGGCTAACCCACTAAGTGGGGTATCATATGAAAGGTATCAGTTTGTACATTTCAAAACAGTTTTTAAAATTTCTGTGGGTTTCATACTTTTTGAAATATTTTGAAAAAAGTCGAAATTTTACCCGTTCCCCCCCCCCTATCTCCGAAGTTTGCAGAGTGATCCATTCAAAATGTATCAAACGCTTGTAGACATAGATCTATATTTTACAGGAAAAATATAGAGAAGTCTGTAAAATGAACAGTTTTTGAAAAATGGTCAAAAAGAGGGGGGATAATTTTCAAAAGGGGGGGCTACCCCACTAAGTGGGGTATCATATGAAAGGTATTGGTTTGTACATTTCAAAACAGTTTTTAAAATTTCTGTAGATTTCATACTTTTTGAAATATTTTGAAAAAAGTCGAAATTTTACCCGTTCCCCCCCCCCCCTATCTCCGAAGTTTGCAGAGCGATCCATTCAAAATGTGTGAAGCGTTTGTAGATATAGATCTATATTTTACAGGAAAAATATAGAGAAGTCTGTAAAATGAACACTTTTTGAAAAATGGTCAAAAAGAGGGGGGATAATTTTCAAAAGGGGGGGCTACCCCACTAAGTGGGGTATCATATGAAAGGTATTGGTTTGTACATTTCAAAACAGTTTTTAAAATTTCTGTAGGTTTCATACTTTTTGAAATTTTTTAAAAAAAGTCGAAAAAATTACCGCTACACCCTATCACCGAAGCATGGAGAGAGATCCATCTGAAATGTAGGTTGGTACCTACTAGTGTTAGGTTTTCATTAAATTTCGGAGTTTCTAACCGGTACCTTTAGTACATACCTACTTGTTCACAAACGTTCGAAACCCTCGGCGCGCGAGTTACACTCGCACTTGACGGGTCTTGTTTGTGAATATATCACTCTTATTTTGAATTCGAACAAATGTATTGCAGTCCTTTGATTCATAGAGTTTGGAATTTGAATATCCACAACTTATACAGATATATTTTTAAAAGCTGGCGCGACTGTAACTTGGTTTTTCAAACAATTATCCACGCGTGGCGTTAGCGTGGCCATGCTAAATTCAGACCTCCAGAATACAATAAACAATATAAACAAGACCCGTCAAGTGCGAGTGTAACTCGCGCGCCGAGGGTTTCGAACGTTTGTGAACAAGTAGGTATGTACTAAAGGTACCGGTTAGAAACTCCGAAATTTAATGAAAACCTAACACTAGTAGGTACCAACCTACATTTCAGATGGATCTCTCTCCATGCTTCGGTGATAGGGTGTAGCGGTAATTTTTTCGACTTTTTTTTAAAAAATTTCAAAAAGTATGAAACCTACAGAAATTTTAAAAACTGTTTTGAAATGTACAAACCAATACCTTTCTTATGATACCCCACTTAGTGGGGTAGCCCCCCCTTTTGAAAATTATCCCCCCTCTTTTTGACCATTTTTCAAAAAGTGTTCATTTTACAGACTTCTCTATATTTTTCCTGTAAAATATAGATCTATATCTACAAACGCTTCACACATTTTGAATGGATCGCTCTGCAAACTTCGGAGATAGGGGGGGGGGAACGGGTAAAATTTCGACTTTTTTCAAAATATTTCAAAAAGTATGAAATCTACAGAAATTTTAAAAACTGTTTTGAAATGTACAAACCAATACCTTTCATATGATACCCCACTTAGTGGGGTAGCCCCCCCTTTTGAAAATTATCCCCCCTCTTTTTGACCATTTTTCAAAAACTGTTCATTTTACAGACTTCTCTATATTTTTCCTGTAAAATATAGATCTATGTCTACAAGCGTTTGATACATTTTGAATGGATCACTCTGCAAACTTCGGAGATAGGGGGGGGGGATAGGGTAAAATTTCGACTTTTTTCAAAATTTTTCAAAAAGTATGAAACCTACAGAAATTTTAAAAACTGTTTTGAAACGTACAAACCGATACCTTTCATATGATACCCCATTCAGTGGGGTAGCCTCCCCTTTTGAAAATTATCCCCCCTCTTTTTGACCATTTTTCAAAAAGTGTTCGTTTTACAGACTTCTCTATATTTTTCCTGTAAAATATAGATCTATATCTACAAACGCTTCACGCATTTTGAATGGATCGCTCTGCAAACTTCGGAGATAGGGGGGGGGAACGGGTAAAATTTCGACTTTTTTCAAAATATTTCAAAAAGTATGAAACCCACAGAAATTTTAAAAACTGTTTTGAAATGTACAAACTGATACCTTTCATATGATACCCCACTTAGTGGGTTAGCCCCCCCTTTTGAAAATTATCCCCCCTCTTTTTGACCATTTTTCAAAAACTGTTCATTTTACAGACTTCTCTATATTTTTCCTGTAAAATATAGATCTGTATCTACAAACGATTCATACATTTTAAATGGATCGCTCTGCAAACTTCGGAGATAGAGGGGGGGGAGCGGGTAAAATTTCGACTTTTTTCAAAATATTTCAAAAAGTATGAAACCTACAGAAATTTCAAAAACTGTTTTGAAATGTACAAACCGATACCTTTTATATGATACCCCATTCAGTGGGGTAACCCCCCTTTTTGAAAATTATCCCCCCTCTTTTTGACCATTTTTCGAAAAGGGTTCAGTTTACAGACTGCTCTATATTTTTCCTGTAAAATATAGATCTATATCTACAAACGCTCAATACATTTTGAATGGATCGCTCTGCAAACTTCGGAGATAGGGGGGGGGGAATGGGTATTTTTTCGACTATTTTCAAAATATTTCAAAAAGTATGAAACCTACTGAAATTTCAGAAACTATTTTGAAATGTACAAACAAATACCTTTCATTTGATACCCCACTTGACTCTGTAGGTCTCTTTTAAAATTTTGACATTTCAATATGTATGCAAAATGTCCATTTTCGTTTTTCATTTTTTTTCATTTTTTTTTCTTAAAATCTGTACAGGCACACGAAATGTATTATTATTTTAAATTTCAAGTTGATAGCTGCTGTAGTTGCTGAGTTATTAAGGAGGGAAAAAAGGACAGACAAAGCGAGACCATAAGGGTTTCGAAACCGATCTTCGAAACCCTAAAAAATGGGGAAAGCGCCAGGTGTAAACATTATTTACTATAAGTAGTTCAAATTCAAGGGACTTCTGAAAACTCTGTTGCCTACAACTTATTTATCAGGCAAATAAATTGATGAATACATACACAAGATCAATACCATGAAAAGTAGAGCAAAGACCACAATAATGTCCACACATACGATAACAAAGTTATTAATATTCCATAAAAAAGCTTAACTACTCTGTTCTATTTTTCTGATAAACGAGGAGTTCAATGTCTATTGAATTTATTATGAACATCGATTTCTAGTCTCCTGTTTTATTTTGTTTGACCTAGTTCGGTACCTACATTTAAATACCTTTACAAATACGAGCTGTAGGTATTAAAGTAAACTATTTTGTTTTTTCTTTCAGTAGATCGTAGTAGGTTAGATACCATGCCACGGTAGGTTTTAAATAGTTCCCGTGGTTTGGCAAAAATGGCGAGAAACTTACACAGGAGAGCTTTTTAGTGGGTATAATGTCCTTCTCAGGGCCTCGAGGCCCGTATAATTCTGCCCCCAAAAAAAATATTTCAGGTATGCCTTGCAAAGGCAGTGAGTCAAAATAACAGAAGGTAACATAGAGTCACTTTTTTGCAACTTTAAACTAAACTCATCGATACGATAGAAAGCTTGCAGTTTTACTTCTCAAAGGCACAATGAAGTCTGGGAACGGTACATTCCAAACTTTTGACGAATCCTTATCTTCTCTGTTCTTTTGCGAAACAATCATACGGAGATAACAGTTTTGGTCCTTTGGGATAGCTTGTTGTATAAATACCTTGGTTTGGGAGGGAACACCATTAGTTGCCTTTTCTACTTGTCTTCATAAGGTTCCCGATACTAAGGTATGTAGAGCTTTTGAAGAGAATAGTCCCCAATTTCTTCTTGTAGTTTATATTCTAGATTAATTCGATAAATTTTGATGCCTTCAATATTAAGCAAAAAGCTACTAATCATCACTTGTTTGTTTTTGTTAATTTTGTCATTTTATAACGTATCTTGTTATGAATTCTGTAACAAAATCTAAAACTTTTATTACACTGTTAACTTTCTTTAATATCAATCCTTATTATATAGGAGGCTTCCATTAAGAGGCCAAGTTCCACTATTGATCACAGCCACACGTCTATAATCATAATAAAAATCGTCTCCTTTTTTCCTCAGATGTTCAAACTTCTTCTCCTAGCAGCAGCAATCCCAGCATTACTAGCGGAACCCGAGTCAGCATTCTCCCTGTTAGAAAAACATGCTGAATTACCAGATGTCCAGACAGAGCCGGTTGAAACTCACGCAGTCTTCAAAAAAGAGTCGCAACAAGAAGTGAACCCGGTTTATAGAGGGGAGGAACAACACCAGGGTAGAGCTAATATTGAACCAGTGAGGCCTAGGGGACCAGTCATCAAATATGATCATATGCTTGCTGATCAGCCAGCTAAGCAGGAAGGGACCAGAGATAACAGAGTGGTGAGTATTTTTTTTTGTCACTGTGTAAAACGATTCCTTCAGGAAACTCATGTTTTAAACGTGCTCTACATTTTTTTAAATTATTTGAAAGACTTCGGGACTGATTATGTAAACGTCATATTATTTTCTCTTAATCATAATTTACAACTTATAAGTCTAATTCCTGGCAAATAATGATCAATAAATAATAATAAATAATATTGGACAATTCACACAGCATTATCTAGCCCCAAGCTAAGCAGAGCTTGTGTTATGGGTACTAGATAACTGATATACTTAATACAATACACTACATAGATAGATATTTTTTATTATACATAGAGAAAATCCAGAACGCCCTTGACAAATATCGGCAGATCGTACAAACATTTGTCCCGAGGCTGGAATCGAACCCGCAACCTCCTGCGTCGCAGGCGGACCTTCGCCCGCTGCGCCACAGAGGTCGTCAATGAGTTCAGTTTTAAAGAAATTACGATTATTAAGAAGTGTTATGACGGCACAGGAGTGTCGTTGTGTCCCGCTTGCTGTTTGCTCCTCGAAATACAAACATAATTTAGAATTATATGTACCTACCTAATGCAAATAAATCTATTGATGAAAATCTATTGGTGGTGTGGTGGTGGCGGTGGGCGAAGGTCCGCCTGCGACGCAGGAGGTTGCGGGTTCGATTCCCGCCTCGGGACAAATATTTGTACGATCTGCAGATATTTGTTCAGGGTGTTCTGGTCGTTTTCTATGTATAATAAAAAATATCTATCTATGTACTGGTATATTATTATGTATATCAGTTATCTAGTACCCATAACACAATCTCTGCTTACCTTGGGGCTAGATAATGCTGTGTGAATTGTTCAGCATTATTTATTTATTTATTTATTACCACAAAGAAGGAAAATAGCGTCGTTTTTCCTAAAACTGTATTTTAATCACCTGGGTTGTTGGTTGAGGTGTACGTTTAGAGTATTTTCTTAGTGATTCGCCGATGAATAAGTATGTCAAATAATTTGTTATGTTTGTTGTAGGATGATCTAACTATACCTAACTATGGGTACGTCCCCGTTCCACAAGAATTGGCGTATCCTGACATTCCATACGCACCGAGCTACGGATATGAGCCGTCCTACGCTTCATCAAAGAAGTAAGTATTTTTAACCCCCGACGCAAAAACAGAGGGGAGTTATAAGTTTAAGGCGAATAGTAGGGGTGATAGTAGCGCCACTACATATTTAATTTTATAATTACGTCATTTATTCACAAAGAAAATTATACTAGTATTTACAATTGAAACAATTGAGCTAACTGCCGACTGTTGCAAACAGTCTACAGATAGCTCAACTGATCCATATCAACACCAGTCGGAAGCGTCCCCAAGACGCTGGCTGCATTGCCACGCTGTATGGCAATGCTGATACGCTGTGCCAGATATTCACCAGCTCTCGGGTCACGCGTCGCTTCGACCAGACGCTCAGATAGTTTTTTGAAAACCCGAAGAGCCTCGGTACCCCACGGACCTAGGGTCTCGACTCCAAGGGGAGCAAATGTGTAGGCTCTGTCGAGACCTGCATATTTGCGCCTCTTGAGATCTTCGGCCAAATCTGCCGCCGCACCCGCCCTCACGGATGTCCTCGGAAGATGGGAAGGCGCAAGTGTGTCGACGCATGTAGCGTCCCACACAATGGGCCTCCCCAACTCCCATGGGACTAGTGTCATACCGTCGGGCCTCTTACCATCGTCACGCAACAGACCATTCGGTTCGAGAATAGCTGGTACGTTAACGGTGACAAAGGCCCGCCGGATGATGTCGTTAAGGCTAGCGTGGCGAGATATCCGACCAGCGGCCCTAGTGCACGATAATCCGTGATGACCAAGCTGTTCGACAGCAGTACCGCACTGGCATTGATGAGGCGCGCAACACCTTGCACCCAACCGGAGACATGTTGCGATACGGAAAGTTACGGGATCCAATAAAGTACCAGTGTTATATGAAGGAAATGCTTGCAACCAATGTCCTGACTCCCATTTAGAAACGGCCAGGAGGCGGGCACGATCTGCAGAGCTAGAGCACGTTTGTAACAAACAGTTCCGTGTCAACTCACACAGAGGCCCGTCCCATTGCCGTTGGGACAAAAGTGATTTTGGGGGAGCAGCATCGGGGCAAGCACTATGCCAAGCCGTTCGAGCTTCGTCTAAAAATGAAATTTTCAATGACATTCCAGGTGGGACCAAAAGAGAAGGATTTAAAATTTTTTCAACTAAAGAACTAGTGCTGTAGACAGAAGACAAGAACGCTGGTAGGGCTACACTTGAAATTTTGCGTATACCTAAGCCTCGCAATTTGACAGGCAGGGAGGCCTGCGACTATGCCTTGTCATCTAAATCGATATTCAAAACCGATGATAAAGTATTCTTTATTATGTTGTCTAAGCCTTCCAAGAGCTCGCTGTGTTTCCACATTTGACTACATCTCAAAGAATACGTAAATTTAGGTACAAATAGACAGAACCGAATAATTGTAAAAGCCATATGACTATTAATTTTGAGCAGTCTGTCCGAATTTTTGTGGAAATTTTGAATTTTCTCATCTACAAATGACTGAAAAGACTCATCAATTACGTTAAACAAAGGAATTATCAAAAAATCTAACCGCGCGTAGACGATATCTATCATAAGCTTTTTTTAAATGTATCTTTAATAGTTTTGTTTTGTGTATCTGTCTGTGGTATCGTAGCTCCCAAACGGATGAACCGATTTTCGTTTAGTTTTTTTAGTGTCATAGATAATTTTATCCCGAGGGTTCTTAGCCATGTTTCATGAAATTCTGTGGGGGGCTTTCTAAAATTTTTTCTTTTTACTTTAATGAGACTGAAATGAGGCATTTTTCAAAAAAGAAAACACCATAATTTTCTAGGACATCCAAAGATGGTGGGGATATTTCGCGGAAGAATAAAGGTTGTGATAGAGGGTCATGTCAGTCTATGCTTAGTCTAAGTCATATAATTTCAAACTAAAATCGCCATCTTTTCAGCCTGGTCGAACTAATATTAAGTACTGAAATAGTTTGACATAAAACAATGAGTTCACTAATTATACAACATTATTTCTTAGCTGTATGCCTACACCTTACCATCGTTTGTTGGTTTCATACTTTTGTATAAGGATAATAATACTTATTCATCCGCGAATCACCAAGAAAAAACCCTAAACATACACCAACAACCCAGGTGATTAAAATGACGTTTCAGGAAAAACGACCCTATTTTCCTTCTTTGTGGTAATAGTTTCATTTGCATAGGTAGGTACACATATTCTAAATTATGTTTGTATTGTCACAATATTGTATGAGTCACACTAACATTATAAATGCGAAAATTTTGATGTTTTGATGTTTGTACGGATGTTTGTTACCAACCTATTCACGCCACAACGAATGAACAGATCAGGCTGAAATTTTGCATAAATGTAGCTCTAAGCCTGACTAACAGACTAGCTAGAGTTTTTATCCCACAAATTAGCTCCCATATATCTATATGGGAGCTAATTTGTGGGATAAAAAGTCTATGGGAACATTGTAGGTTATCTTTATCTAGAGATAACCTACAATGTTCCCATAGAAACAACGCGTGCTAAACTAGTACTCTATAACTAATTATTTTATTTTAACTTTTTCACCATTTACTAGGCTTGTCTTTTGTAACCAACTAAACTGTTCCTTAGCCTTGAGAGTTGTCGAGGTGATTTCAAAGTTATTGGTTTGTTTTCAGTTATGATATCTATGGGAACAGCCCCAATTCCTACCTCATGGAGCCTGACACCTCGATGTCTGGACTAATGTGGAGCCAAGTTCCTGATTCAAGGGTATGAATAAATTCCACATTTTTTGTAACGTCTAATTTATATTTTTTTCTTAGAATAGCTTCCAGTTACTTATTTATTGCCATAAAAAAAAACTGGAAATCATTCACGAGAAACATTCACCTATCATACAGTATCCTAAGCAATATCTTCTGAAATAGATAATTTTCTTTCCAGACCATGGTCGGCTTCGTTGGACGAACCATATCCTGGATATTCGGAAACATATTCATCTTATTCCTCGGCACCTTGCTGACTGTTGGAGTTTGCTCGTACACCAACCTCTGCACTATTGCCTTCCGCGGCATAGGGCCGATCCACGAGGAAATGAGAGCACTGATGACCCCTGAAGGCCTGGAGAGAATTGGAACAGCTGCTGACTATGTGAAGGGCGCTATTGACAAGTATCAGAAGATCCAGAAGATCGCTGATGTACCGGCTAGACGACGCCGTGCGCTGTTTAATTAATCCAACGCAACTAATAAATTCAGATAATTTATTCAAATTATAAATCAATTTCAAATTTTTATTTTCTAAAACAAGCCAGTGTATTGGGTACGCTTGCAACTGGTATTGATATGGATCAGTTGAGCTACCTGTAGATTATTTGCAACAGTCGTAGTTCTAATTTATTTAATTCATCTGATTGTATTTTTTTTTTGTTCAATAAAGTGTCTTAAACATGGAAACAATAATTAAAGGACATGGGCTTAGTACATACCAAAAACTGTTTTGAAAATTAGGGTTAGTTGTCTTGTTTAAAGGTGTAGTAGGTACCAATTAGTTGGTGTAATTAAACAAAAATATCGACTACAGGCAATTTATTCAATAAATAACTTAAAAGTAACTTTAAACTTCTTAAGAAATCCTTACTTCCAGTTTTGTAACTCATTGTACTTTTTGTAAGCCTGGCTGAAGTAGTAGTGTACGTCATCCAAGTAGGGAACAGAGATACCTCTGCTGAATGGGTTTTCAATAGCGATGTCACAGTAAGAAGTCAGTCCACAGAGGCCGATGACGATGGACATACCCAGAAGAACCAAGCTGCCTTTGACTAACAACCAACGAACGACCGATAGAGCTGTAGATCCAACGCTTACGATAGCTGTCTGTAAAGGAAAGTTTATGGATGGTATATGGATTAAATACAGGTACAAGAGACCACACGGATGGAATGCCTAATAATGCACATTAAGGCGCATATACTATGGCTCAAACTAGCGCCGCTGCCTTTTCTTTCTTATAAATTGCGTTAATCAAAGGATTTATAAAAGTCCATTGTACAGTTTATGATACCTATCATAAGCTTTATTTGAATCCCTCTGAAATAGTTTAGTTTCGTATAATTTAGACAGAGAAGCGAAAACAGGTTTCGGTGGCCACGAAGAGCAACTTCGCTATTCTGCATAAAGAAAATAAAAGAAAACTATTTTATGGGCATTCAAATAAAGCATACGAGGTAGGTTTCTTAGGTATCATAAACTGTACAATGGACTTTTAAAAAATCCTTTGATTAGAAAGAAAAGGTAGCGGCGCTAGTTTGAGTCACACATGCGCCTTAAATAAATACAAGATCGCCATTTTTTTTAACTTGATGATAGTATTTTTTAGGCTTTCGATGCTTAAAGGACCATCGTACTCTACATAATATGTCCATTTAGAAGAAACGAGCTGACAACTTACGACAGGACTCAAAACGTAGTCCATTACAGAGTAGTCTTCGGATTCATATGGAGCAACGGCATACTCGGTGCTTGGCACAATTTGATATCTGTAAAAAGAATAGGATTAAGAAAAAATTTCGATACTACCTACATTATTCAAAATATATCAACAAACCAAGAAACAAGGTATTGATAGGTAGTTGAGCTACCTGTAGATTATTTGCAGCAGTCTGCAGTTAGCTCAATTGTTTCAATTGTAGATACCTCCTAGTTTTCTTTTTATTATGTGATTGTAATTTTCTTTGTAAATAAAGATAATTTGACTATAAAAAAAGAAACAAAATATATCAATTTTAAAGAAGTCAAATTGAACAGTATCGAGACGTCATGACGTCTCCTATTTCTATAGGATTTGGTACAGCACCTCCATCGTGCGAACAAGGAACTACGCAAATCTGGGCAAATCTGGGCAAATCCCATAAAAAATTAGACGTCCCCATCACGTCCTATCGTTAACTCGACTCGGGCCTCAGATGGGGGCTTATAAACGGTTAATCAGGATGAGGTATTGTTAAAATATAATAGTAGGTAGGAAGAGCTACTTACTCATAAGAAATAGGGCTTGACTGGCCATTTACGATGATGTCACTTCTTTGTTGAGGTGTCAAAAATGTTTTCCGTTGAGGAATAGCTACCACCAGCACCATGGAGCACAAAAATACTGCAACTACCTTCATTTTGAACGATTTTATTCGGGGTAAAATACTTTTACAAGGTTCTCGATCAAAGTTGTGCTCCCGATTGGTGATTCACAAAACTTTTTTGTATTTTATAATGAAATAGTTTTGGTTTTGCGCAAGACAATTACTTAAGTAACTTAAATTATATTCGTGTAATTTGGAAACTGATTTGTTAATGTTATTTAACTAATGCACCTTGCAAATTAGATGGTGTATAAAAAGAAAGCTTCACACAGACTTAAAATTATAACTCGCTGAGCTTTCAAAGTTAACCTTTCTACTACAAGACAAGAGAAAATCCCAAGGTAAGAACATACTTACACAGTTATCTAGTACAGAAGCTCCGCTTACCTTGGAGCTCGATAACGCTGTGTGGATTATCCAGCATTATTTTTTATTTTATTTATTTATTATATATGTGAAAGTTTTAATTTATGGATGTTTGGATGGATCTATGTTACTTCTTCACGTCAAAACTACGGAACGGATCGGGCTGAAATACATACAGGTAGTTTTAGGCCTGAAATTTCTTTTTATCCCATTTATCAGTTCCCATGGGATAGGGATAACCTTTGAACGTTTTCACAATGCGTGCGAAGCCGCGGGCAGAAACTAGTACAGCATATAGCTAGAAACAGAAATATTTTGTTATCAGTGCATGCAAACTGAAATGTACTTATTTAATTTTTCCTTACAGATGATGAACACAGCCATCATAGGATCTATGCTATTAGCAGTTACTCTATCAGCTTACGTAACTGACCTTGACAATAACTTGATAGAGTATGATCTTGAAGATGTTCAACCGATGCAAGTAAGTGACACTTAAGTTTTTTATAGGTTTGTGTCAGTTGGTAGAGTTCCGAGATTACGCAATTACTTATTATAAAGCGCATTTATTATATACGAACATAGAATCTCCTTCTTTTTCAAAGTCGGTTATACTCCATTCTAGATTCCAAGATATTTTTGAATGCGATTTTAGCATTCTTATTGTAATTATTTATTTATGTAGTGAAACTTGTCTTACAAAATTACATACATTCCAAAACGTCTAACATTACTACAAAATCTAAAATAGGAACCGTAAAAATTATATGAAATATTATTAACTAGACGATCGCCTCGCGGTTTCACCCGCGTAGTTCCCGTTCCCGTGGGAATTCCGGGATAAAATATAGCCTATGTCACTCCCTGAAAAGTAAGCTTCCTAACGGTGAAAGAATTTTTCAAATCGGTCCAGTAGTTTCGGAGCCTATTCAATTCATACAAACAAACAAACAAACAAAAAATCAAACCTTTCCTCTTTATAATATTAGTATAGATAACATAAAAACATTATGCAAAATCTCTATTGCTACGAAGATGCTACGAGTAGGCGTAGACCCTCTACGAAATATTTTTCCATAGATTTAGTGTAATTCTTTTACAGACTATTTCACTACCATACCCCTATCAAGGAAACCGGAACCAGCACCATGTTTTGATCAAACCAGCTCCGTTATACACGCACGAGAATATCATAGTACCAACTACAGAAGTGGAAGTTTCATCGCCTGGACTAGTCTCAAGTGCAGTATCTGTAAGTTTCTCATATTTCTTCTCAGTAAAGAGATAACCACTTATACTGATAATAAACATTATCGAATGAATCATTCTCATCACCTACACGCCATGTTATAATAAATAGCATCTCATGATACCCCACATATGTAATAGCTTGTAATGATGGCACAACTCCCACTTTCAAGGTAAAGATAAACCATTCTAAAAATTAACGCCAAAATGCACGCCCCCTCCTCTATTCGTCATACAATCGGCGTTCATTTTAAAATGGTTTGTCTGTACTAGGTACATTATACAAAATCTATAAACAGGCCTTTTCTCTTCTGTGTATTGATGTATAAAATATCACAGTTGAAATAACTGGAATTTTTGGTGCAATTAGTTCAACTGGTAGAACTTATGGTTGAACTAATTGGAACAGGTGTATTCTATGTAGTCATTTAAGTACCAGTCATCTGGTATGTATAACACAAGCTCTTCAACTTTACGCTTTCATACACACGCCCAGTTTCCGCGCCGCCCTCGCCCGCGCCGCTCTACCAGGCTGAAGGAAGACATGTGCGTCTTGGGCCATGAAACTGTTAAGGCTTGATGATGTACTATTTAATATCCAGCAATACATATTAAATCAGTGACCTCATTCTCTTTCAGTGCGCGCTCCAAGCAGTGAAATCAGCCATCACTTTCCTACTCTCAAACTTACCAGCACTAACAGCTGGAACCGCGGTCGCTCTAGGAGTGTGCAAGCTCACCTCGCTCTGTGGTTCTGACCTCACTATCGTGGAAGTGCAAAGAGAGCTGCGTTCTATTGCCACACCAGAGAGAATAGCGAGCGTGACTGACTTCGTCAAGGAAGCTGTTCGGAAATATACTGAAATGCAACGATCGACGTAACATTACCTTCTATGTCCAACTTGTTCCAACATATCAAACAAGCGTGGATTGGTGGCAAGGAAAATATCCTAGTAATATGTTACGTTTTTGGATATATTTCATAGGTACCTAAAGAATAGCAAAAGTCCTTGTTTGTAATAAGTATTTATATTTCATTATAAGCTATAATTTATACTGGTGTCTTTTTTGTGTTAAAATAGCTGAAAGTAGCTTATAGTAGCGATGAAAACCAAAAATTCAAGCCTAGGCAGAAGCCTAAACGGCCGTCTAACAGCCTAGGCTTTGTACAGGTTAAATAACTATATCAATAAAACTTACCGTTTCACGTATTCCCAAAAAAGCAAAATCTCCTCTTCCAGAAAAGCACTCATGTTAGTGACCACCATGTGGTTCTAAGTATAACTTTCACACACAATTCGGTCTCACTTAAGGCTCTATTTTGTATTTACAACATCAGCCAGTAAACTTTTGAAAAGTTTCAGCTCTACATGCGTAGATATGTAATAGAGAAAGGGCTGGTAAGAAAGCCTAAATCAATACATGCAAATGCTCAAATCTCTCATATTATAAAAATAGGAAAGGATAGAATCAGTTGTAAGGAAAATAGTTAATGAAAATCACTTTAGCACGATCAGCCCGAAAAGAAAGATTAACAAAAGCAACAACACACTCTTGCTTTGTGCAGATATTATGACTTTTTTCTTATTGTTTATTATGTGTGTGCCATGTGAAGCCCTCGTGGTGACTAGCTAGCCAGCACTTACCTGAGCTTCAGGCCGGAAGTTCAGGGTTGAATTGAAATCGATTCCTTTCGACGAGCGACTAGTTTATTGTGTGGTCTTCAATGGTCCAACTAAAGTTTGTTTGTCCAGTGATATTTTGTGTTGTACCTACACTGAAAATACGAGTTTAATAAAATTACAACCATGACAAAACTTTCAAATGAAGAGAACCTTTAATAACTAATTCTAATAAAATTTAATAATATCTCCAAAAAAGTGTGAGGGCTCACCCACTATGATAACAAAAACCTTACCAACTAATTCTAATGTTCGAACCTTTTTGCAGTAATAAACTTTTTTACACAAGTATCAAACCTCATTTTGATTACAGGTTTTTAAAAAGTGTTCGCATTTTCAAATTCAGAGAGAAACAATGATTTAGAAAAAAACATATTTTGCTATTGATTTTGTTTATTTTACGATGCATAAAAAATGAACCTAACAATTAAAAAACTTCCTAAAAGTGTTCAATCTCTAATTTGTGCGTCGAATCGAATAAATAGCTACACAAAAGCTATTCAAGAATTGGTAAGGTTTTTCTAAACGGTTCTAGTTTAGTTTTTTTTGTTCATTTTTATTGAAGAAACAACAATGAAAAACTAATATTTTCTCAGGTTTTTAATTCATTGGATGCAGATGCTACATCAATCGCTGTACGAATTCATATAAGCGAAGGCTCAATACAAGTTGTTGATAATGGCTGCGGCATACCACAGGCGGATTTCAATTTCATTGGACAAAAATATATGACCAGTAAGTTAGTCGATATCTCTACCTTGAAGTCTGCACCTAATAAATATGGTTTCCAGGGCCAATCACTTGCCAATCTAGCACAAATTACCAAGACGTTGAAAGTGACCTCTCGATTTCATAAAAGCGAAACAACATGCACGAAAATATTCGACAATGGTAAAGCAAAATTAGCTGAAAAATGCAGCCCAAGACCATCAAAAGGAACAACAGTAAGTAGCTAGCTAAGTCATACAAATGTAGGAATATTATAAAACCAAAATATCAGAAGCCTTTTTTTCAGATTGAAATAAAAGGTTTTCTTCACAATCTGAAGATACAAAAGAAATCGATTAACCTAATAAATGAGTTACAAAATATTAAAACATTCCTAGAGCACATATCATTAGTACATTCCAAGATATCAATTAGCCTTAGAGATGATGCTAAGAATGAAATTCTGTACAAAATGCACAAGAACAGAGATATGTACCAAACTCTATCCACTTTGTATGAGATCGATAAAACAAATGTACAAGAACTGCAAGTAGAAAAGAATCAATACAAAGTAAAAGCATATGTGGGAAAAGAGGATGTCGAATCTACAAGACACATTATTTTTCTAAATGGAAAAATTGTTTTTGACTCCAGTATTCTTCATAAAAAGCTAAATAACAATTTTAAAAAACATTTGAGAGGGGGCAAGAAGAAAATCAAAAAGGTTTGTTAATTCGCAGCATAAATTGAGGTAAGTTGAACAGTGTACAACCTACCAATTTTAATTTCAGAATCAAAACAATGATGATGAAAACTACATATTCGGTACCAAAATACCATTTTATTTCTTGTTTATTACTTGTCCCTACATTGATTATGAAATGACAAATACAGTTCTTGAATTCAAAGATTACGGACAAATCAATACATTGCTTGACAAGCTGGTCAAGTTTTATTTAGGTGACATAATTTTAACAAAAGTGACACCAAAGAAACCCATAACAGTACGAAATAATCAAGAATCGGAAAGTACTAGAAATCAAATTGAAAAAATCATGCGTAAAATCCTTGGGAATCACAGTAAAAAGCAGGATATTTATCAGATGCAAAATGGTATAAGAGGTAAATGCATACTTATCCTATTAATATTAAAAGGCCGAAGGTTTGTGAAATCCGATTGTTTGTTACCTAGGATCTCCAAAACTACTAAACAGATCAAGATGAAATTTGGCGTATGTTTAGAGCAAAGCCTAACTTAGATAATAGGATTAGCCTAACTTAGATACTTATTATATCGAGAATATGCGAGCAAAGCCGCGGGCAGAACCTATTAATCGCATAAGTTAAAAAAATATTTTTTGACTTAGTCCCGTAATTATCTCTTTATTTCAGGTAAACTGATTAAAAGAAAGACTAAGAATCTAAGTAAACCGACAACAGATTATTCTAATCTTAAGCACATATCACCAACGTGCATAGACAATAATCATAATCATAACTCAAGTAATTTAAAGGTAAGACAAGAAAAAAATATAACTTTAAATAATATTTTGACTTCCAAAACACAATCAAAACCGATAAACAATTCAAAAATAATGAGCATTGTGTCAATATCTCCTCCGAAAACGTTAAAAACAGCGTCTAAAACTAAATATTTATTGTCTGACAAGACAAAGACACCGATTAAATTACGTAGAAATAAAGATAAGAATAAATTAAAAAGAAATAAGAAGATCGAAAAAATATCTTTGCACAATAAGTTTGCGCAGGAAACAGATTCAGTCAAAAGAAGATGTGAGTTAGTGGCACAAGAATCTAGAAGATTAATAATGAACAATGATAAGAATCCAGAAGTATTCATTAATGAAAACGTACATTGCACACGAGAGAACTTCACCGAGAATGACAAACAAATAGTAATCAATAAGAGAGTTAGAGAAACTATAATTCGTGAATATATTCCTATACCAATCAAAAACAATGCTGAGAGTAATATTAAGGATTTGAAATCCTTTAAATCTAACTATGATCTATTACATACTATCATAAGCGGTCAGATCACAGAAAATGATATACAGAAAGAGATAAATAATACATCTGTGGCTGGAGTTGATCGAGACCGGATTGAAACTGAAATTCAAAATATCAAGAATACTGATCTCAATATTCTGACGTCAACACACAATCTTCATAATGGTTTTTTACAGAAGACTTTAAACAATTATGTGATACAAACGCCTGAACAGAATTTTAGACCCTTTCTCAGAAAGCCAGATATTCAATCCGATATGCCTAAGTACAAAGAGATAATGCAAGAAGGCGAGTTTAGAAATTTAAGTTCTTGTAATAAAATGACATTTGATAACATTGCAAAAGAAACAGACAATAGCTTTGGATCTTATGATATGAATAGTTTGTCTTCGCCAAACAAATTAAGACATCATTCGCAAGTGCAAACCAAGACGTTTGATAGTCATAATTTAGCCAAATCTGTGGAAGATTCGTCGTTTCCAGGAATAACTTACCAGAGTCACAACTATTATGACCAAGATGTACCTTCGTTTAATAATGTCGAGGTAAATTACAAAAAGTCAAGAAACTTCATAACGACACAATCAAGGGAAAATTTCATGATGAAAACCAATTTTAATCTAAAAAATAACTTCAAAAGGAATAAAACGAACTTATTTTCTAAATTATTTCAATCGCACACTAAAAATACGTTTAATAAACTGTTCAACACTGATAGTAATACTAAGAAGAGTATTCGCGAGTCTTACACAATTGAGTTTACTGAAAGTAACAAGCATGATTACACACCTATGAATCACAACAAAAGAAATACTGACAGACATTATTCAATTAGCAACAATACCTATAAGAGCTTCGAACCTATGATACAATCGATGGGTTCTATTTTCAATCACTTTAGTTTTGATAATGAATCGCCCAATAATCGTAACAGTTATTGCTGTCCAGAAAACAAAAACATGATTAATGATTTAAATTACAAACCCGTAAATGAAAATACATACACACTAACCAATTCACGCATAGATCGTGATATAGGCATGTTAAATCATGGCAATTGGGACAATAATGAAACATATACGATAGAAAGATCAAGAGTAAGCAATAATGAATCGAATAAAACGGTGGACCCAGAATTAAGAAATACTGAAAACCAGGCTATCAATGGTAGAGATTTTGTATTCCTATCTAATTCAGTGGAAAAAAACGTTGATGAAGAGATAGTCATGAATCCAATGGATGTCTGTGAAACTGTACTAGCAGATCCAGTATCAGTTGATAAATCAAAACATATTGAAACCAGTCTTGAGAGAAATATAAATGCAACGAACGTCGTGGTGGAAGAATTAGGAAGTTGCAATATCATACTTAATGATTCCATGAATATTGATTTCCCAAAGTATGTTATTCCTGTAAGAATCAAACAAACTCAAACAAAATGCCAAGAACATCACATTAATGAGGAAATTTCACATCACTTCACCATCCCAGACAGTATCATGTCTGAATTTAATCAAAGCCTCAAAATGCCTACGAAAGCAGAAGATGAGAAGACAGCTTACGCTCTTCAGCCTCCCAACAATGATTTAAATATGGTTGTGGAAACAATGGAAAATAATAACGAAACAGTAGCTTTCAACTTAAAAAACAGGTTGTTTTTTGTGCCCAAAGGTAAACTAACAACAAAATGGTAAACAATTTGAATGAGAATAGGCTCCTAACTACAATAACCACAAACATTTTTTCCAGGAATGTCTCCAATATTTGAGAAACGACAAAATAATGAACAATTTGAATTCAATCCAATAGAAGAATACTATGAAGATGTAAGACATATGTATATTGTAAAAAAACAATGAATTTATTTATGTATTGTGAATCTAAAGTATCGTTGTGTTTTGTTAGGAAATATACAACAACTTTGTCGACAAAGTGCATAATGATGTAGAGATATTTAAACCAAGAATTGACGAAAGAAATGATTTGACTACGAAAAATATCAATAAAGTTAATGACAAACTCCACAAAGACAACGCTTCTCTGAAATTTGATGGAGATTCCATAAAAACGGCTAACGTGAGTGTTTCACCTACCTACATGCTTAGTTTTCATAGCGAAGAGCTTAGCTCTATGTAGGTTCACGTTATTTCCCATAATATCCCCACTTTTTTAAAGATACAAAGTAGAATATGTTTCTATGTTTTCAGATATTGGGTCAAGTAGACAGCAAATTCATAGCAGCGACAATAAAAGGCAAATCGAACAAAGATGATGAAGAGTTTCTAGTTCTTTTCGATCAACACGCAGTTCACGAACGTATCCGATTAGAAAATAACCTAGCTGGTAAATTGGGTTTTTCCTACCATGTTAATTTTTAGAAGATCGTAAAAGTTGAAGACTTGATTTGTTTTGCAGACTACGTGACCGGGAAACAATGGAAATCGGTAAAGATCGACGAGATCACCTTCAAAATGTCTCGAGATAATATTATTTACCTACACAACTACAGAGACAAATTCACTCAGTTTGGATTGGAATGGACGATTCCGGATTACAACGAGATATCGGTGACTGGTATTCCTGAAGGGATTCTTGGAAAAAATCCTAGAACGGTAAAATATCTACAAATCTACTAACATAAACAGAACTCACTGCCCGCCCAGGCTCCAGGACCTGCCTGCAGAATCCGGAGATTCACTTTTCCGTCGCCACGCACGCACATGTCCTCCTCCGGGTTGGTGGCCAATGACTTACAATGGTCGTGGGCCATGAAAGTATTAATATATTTTAATCATATTATGATGGTTCCATGATTATCATTTTCACAGGTGGACAAAATAATTGCAGCTGTAAAGAACCTTATCGCTGAAGAAATAAATGTCATACAAATGCAACGAGGATGCGTTTCCTTATATCCGAAATCTATTATGGACCTGGTTTTTAGTGAGGTAGGTACATTGACATCACAGCTTATCATCTGAAATAGGTAACCTACGGAAGGTACCTACTTCAGATGATAGGCTGTGGTGTAGGTAGGTAATTAATGGAGATAACCATTTGCAAGGCGTGGATTCAAATTCTCAACTATGAGTTATAGTTCAGGCGTGTGGGTAAAATAGAGATAAAAAGGATAAAAACATTTATTTTCAGCAAAAACTAATACATGATACTAAATCAATAATCCTAAATATTTCTAAGTATCTACTAGATAATGTACTTTAACGCATTCAATGCCCAGTCTCGGGCGGTGCGACCCCAGGGGTGCGCCGCTGCCGCCCGCTACACGGAGCTCCAGATGAGCGAGTGCGTTCAGGGCCATGAAAGTGTTAAATACCTACATTTGTTTGTTGCTGAGACGTATCTACAGTGACAGGTGATTTCTGATGGTTCCCTCACTAAGCTAGGCCTGTATCGAGGAAACCTATGTACGACAATGAGGATCTGTTTTTAGTTGAGAATGCAGATTTATAGAGCTAAGAAATCCATAACCCTCAGTGCAAAATTTTTTGTTCTAAGACAAAAATTGACGAAATTACTAGCGAAGTTCACTGAGTGAACGCCGCGGATGCATGTGACGTCACTCGCTCGGTCGCCGTAATTAACCGTAGGCAGATACCTATCAGTTTTTAGTGATTTACTCCGAAACTATAAAAAAATGACACAACACAAACAAGTTTTGAGAGACCCATCCAATTTTTTTTTTTATTTTTTTTTATTTTACACTAGCGGCTTCGCCCCCGTGGAAATTTATGTTTCCAACTTTCTTAATTTTTTCTTTCATAAGAACCTTCTCCTGACAATAACAAACACAACAAAGAAAGAATTAGCGAAATCGGTCCAGCCGTTCACGCGTGATGCCGTGACCAAGGAAAACGGGTTTCATTTTTATATTATACTAGCTGCGCCCCGCGGCTTCGCCCCCGTGGAAATTTATGTTTCCAAGATTCTTAATTTTTTCTTTCATAAGAACCTTCTCCTGACAATAACAAACACAACAAAGAAAGAATTAGCGAAATCGGTTCAGGCGTTGTTGAGTTATGCGCTTACCAACACATTTTGCGATTCATTTTTATATTATAGATAGATTTTTACATTCGTTGGGTCCGATTTGGATAATTTGAAAAGACCTAAATCATTCCTATGTCATAAAGAATAACGTGGATACTAGTTTTATTGAAATTGCTATAATATATAGTTGATATAAAACGTTACCTAACGTTACCGATCCTCATTCAACGAGGCTATAACGGCTTAACTTAAGTTTGTATACCTACCCACCAAATCATCACGTCTTTTTGACGTGACAACGTCTTATAATTCGATAGAGCCGGCTGCACGCACGAAAAAACATGACGTCATGCGGCGTTACCTCGTCATGCGGCGTTACCTCGTCATGCGGCGTTACCTCGCTCTGAGTTGTCACGTTCAACTATCGTCAGTAAACCGACTTTACAGACAACCAATTTTTTTTCAGGCGTGCAGATACGCTATCAAATTCGGAGACCACCTTTCAAAAAGTCAGTGCGTTGAACTGCTCAACTGTCTTTCGAATTGCAAGACGCCATTTCAATGTGCCCACGGTAGACCTGCCATGGCTGTTATCATGAATATTGAGAATAACAAAGATATTTACAAGGTATTGTGTCGACATGGGATTTTTCCTAACCTAACTATAAGTATATCCAGCCTAATTCGATGTGTAGTTTTTGTAAACAAAGCGCGATCCGAAATTAAATTGTTGTCGTGTATTTTTAACGAAATTTGGATTCCTTGAAATGATCTTACCTTCAATAAATTATTGCACGAAACTTAGCTTTTCTATTGTAGTTTGTTTACAAATATTTCACGTCGACTTTGGCTGGGGTATATAGGTAGGTAGGTTACCTGCGGGGCCTACGTCTCCAACAACGCTCTTTGTTGTTGGTTTTGCACTAACGAACACTTTCCGACGAATCCACTTTCCGATTAGACAAAAATTTGCGGAATAACAACTTCTTCCACTCGAACTCAAAGCTTAATATGGATACGAAAGATAAGTACCTGAGAGGCGCGCATTCAAACATCTAATATCTGCAGTGGCTGCCGCAGACCCAACACCACCAGTGGTGGTGGGTCCGCAAAAACAGAAGGTGGCACCATAAAAAAAATTCTAGGTACCTACCTAAATAAATTGTTATACACGACACGAAACAAAAAATATAAGGTTTTTCATAATTACTAGTACCTACTTCATTAGAGACGAGACGTATCTACCTAGGCGATAATCATACTTACCTACCTACTGCCCTCCACCAACGTTTAGAACCTAGGTACCACACCACCACGAGACCGTCTCGACCACAGAACAAAATATCCTGTCTCGACTCTACTGAAGCACTTATGAAAAACCGTTTATTTTTTGTTTCGTGTCGTAATATAACAATAATAGTTTATTTAGGTAGGTAGGTACAGCTGGACCGAAAAGAGTAGAAATTAATTAAAACGGAACTAAACTAAACCTTTGCTCTGGCAACACGAAACCAATGTCAAATCTGTTCAAAATGTCACGCACATCACATGTCATGTAAAAATAAATATTTGGTAGGTACCGAAATTTTCATTAAAATAACTGTTTTAAGGTGTTTAGTGTAATCCAACATGGAAAAAACTAATCGCAGTAAAACAAGACAGGTGATTGATTAAATTTTCGTACGTTTTTGAGCCGATCAAGACCGTTTGCGTCGTAGTATTCGTGTTGCCATCTAAACGACAGCAGCACCCTCATTTATTTTTTACTCTTTTCGGTCGCACTGTACCTACGTACTTTTTTCGTGGCGTCAACTTCTTGGTTCATTCTAACGGCAAAAGAACGGCGCCATCTGCCGCTTTTTTAAGGACAAAAATTTAGCAGCGCCATCTGACAAGTAGCTGTTCTTAACCTTACCTACTATTACTTTTTCATAGATGGCGTTAAATGGCTTATATTTCTTTATTAATGTTTCAGGCTAATTTCAAGAAGCTCAAACAGTTTAAAAAAAGTGAAAACCCTTGCTAAATAGGTACTTAGGTACCTACTCCTAATTGAATTATTAAATACCTACCTCTTAATATTTCAATAATTTGCCCATGACGTCCCAGTGTAGGGCGAAGTCCCCTTTTTTGTCACTACAATCTTGGACTGCTGCTTCGGAAGAGTCGGAAGAATACCTATTGCAGTTATCCAAGCATAAATAGGTAGATAGATATTCAAGTATGACGCCATGGGCTGATAAAATAAACTAAATATACCTACCTAATCTTCTTAATTTGATTTTTTATACCTACAAACAAATCAACATGGTTTGTGGGTAGACTTAAACTCCTACCACGTAGGTACTCTTGCAAGTATATTTTCCTATTTCAACGTGAATCCAGTCAATGAATGGTGCAATTCTAGTGTGCACATCAGGAAAGCCCTGGGCACAAGGGATTCCCCAAGAAACCAGTCCCACCAGTTTATCGTCCTTGATGATTGGGCTTCCAGAATCACCCTGGAAATAAAATGCGGAGTTAGGTTGATGCTTACTTTTTAGCATAAAATCTCTAAAGATTATCCGATGCCGGTATCTTTAGGCAAAGAGAAAAAATTACCTACTACCTCTCTAAGTAGGTGTTACCTCACCTTTTTCAATAAAGGAGTTTACAAAAATCGATAGGGCAGTTTGTGATAGGTTTAGTTTAATACCTACCTTACAAACTGCCAGTGGATGATCTCTGTCTAAACTAAGTACCTACCTATACAAAATTATAAAAGTATTAAGTACTTACAGAGGCATAAAAATAGCGTATGTTCACTACAAACCAAACTGCCCTATGGATTTTCGAAATTCGTTTGTGAGTAAAAATCATTATATTCTTACACCATGATTGTTAAAAAAGTCCCTTCGTCTGTTAAATGGACGGACATTAACTCATTTGTTGACGTACTTCTGAAGTCCTGTTGACCGGACTCCTGGAGTTCGGTCAACAGTTTGAGGTATTTGTCTATCAGAAACCATTATTTTCCTGCTCTAACTTGCACAAACAAGGATGACAAACTGTTACATGTTCATACTCTTACCCGACCATGAAATTTTTATTAAATTTTTCAAAAGTCGCATGACGGTGTAACTGCCGCCCCGGCCCCCATTGATTCACAAATGGGCTCCCGGAAACCGCTTGTTTCCCAAAAGAACACATTTAACATTTTGGGTTTCGATTTCATCTATAATAGTGTCATTTTAATAACGCTCGAACAGGAAACATGACCAGCAGGCAGCAGAAAAAGAAAGGAATATCTTATTTTCAGTAAGTTTAACTGTTTTTTACCTTCGGATCGTGTTAAGCATTAGTTCTATCCTCAAGAAATCAGCAATAAATATTGTTTTTTTTTTTGTTTGCGTGTTACAATATTTATTTTGTTCTAAATTCATGAATAGAGAGGCTATTGTTCCCAAAGGGGTTTGGAGATTTTTGTACGGAGGGTGGCCCATAGCCATGCGCAGTGATTTTGAAAAAAAAAACAAATGAAATGTTTTTTTTTTTTTCAAAATCGCCCAGCACATTTATATTATAATAATGTTTGTGATCTGATCACTGATCGAAGGACACATACGAAAAATATGAAAATGCTACCATACCACCTAGTGATTTTGCCTTCGAATAAGGAGTTTTAATTTCGTACGCGCGCCTGTAGGTACCGATATGAAGAAAAAAATTAAAAGAATATTAATGATAAATTAAAATAAAATTTTCCATACAAATTGTGATGCCGAAATTTTAAAAGAGACCTACATACATAGTCAAATGGGGTATCAAATGAAAGGTATATTTCAAAATAGGTTTTGAAATTTCTGTAGGTTTTATACTTACTTTTTGAAATATTTTGAAAATAGTCGAATAACCCTCCCCCTGAAATGTAGGGTTTGCGAATTCTTCAACCTTTAATACATACCTACTAGGGATTCCAGAATCAGGCCGTTTTCGAGGAGTTCCTCGAAAACGAAATTTTCCGAAATTTCGGGAAAAATACTTTTACTTTCATACCACCACCGAAATAAGATAATTTAATATAAAATACTTACTTCACTTCCTCTTATGGCATTTCGCTGATTTCGCGCAGGTACCTATGCGGTGTTAGGTATGTTACTTAAAGCTGTATTTCTTTTGATCTGTTAAAATGAATATCAAATTCTTAGGTTCATGTCTCTTGTCCCCTCTTGGACAACAAGCCTGAAGGTTTTTCATTCTTTAGTGTTGTGACTGAACCCAGCATTAGACATTAGTTTGCTGTCATGTGGCATAGCAAGGTACTTTGCTACTCCATGAGGCTGGACTTGAATTTGATAAAGAGAAAGTAGCTATCCTTGTGTGAAATATCGCCTGATCTCGTATAGTATGAGACGATTAGCTTCGTGGCCGCCGTTTTAGCTTTTATTCGTTTCTTCATTTTAATCCAATGAAAGTATCTACAGAAGTTCAGAGTTGTTGTAAGAGTGACACCGAGGAGCTCCCGTTGTTTTTTGAGGCCTCTAAGCGAAAACATCAATCTAGAAACAGCTTATTACGTACCTACTTAATAAACAAATTAATGTCCTATCCAAATATTAGGCCACGCTGGCCAGGCTTAACGGAGACAAATAGGAAATTGGACCAAGTGTTCTTTGTGAAACCACGGTAAAAAAAAAAAACTAAAATTGATTTTGACTTCCATTCGTGTCGTCATTGATGACTGTTCGTTCGTCTAATCAATTGGCAATCAACGTCGGGGTACTTAAGGGGCTTCAGGGGTAGCTGTGTTGTGCCGGCTTAGAATTTGCACCACCTCAATTCTTCCCGCGGGTGTCGTAAGAGGTGACTAAAGGATATCCACCGGGGGCGGGCAGCAGCGCCCCCTGGAAAAAATTCTACCACCGAACTGCGATCCCCATTCAACCCGCATGCCCAGCGTGGGGATTATGAGCACTACCCCCCATGTGATAAAAGCCAGTAAGGTGCCTATCAGGGGGAGGCCTGCGTCCAGTAGTGGATTAAAACAGGCTGTTGACTCAACAGCCTGTTTTGTTGAGGAGGTTGAGGTCGAGGATATAAATCACGTCAACCCTGCCTAATACTAATAATAATTGCCTAATACTAATACTAATAATAATTGGATTTCCCTTCATATGGAGGGAAACAGAAAGTGACGTGCGGTAGCTGTAGCGCCGCGTTATATAAATTTTTGTTTAATTTAATTTAATTGTAATTTTATTCTTGTATATTTTTAAACTGTGTGATTTTTCTTTTTTCTTATGTGATATGGGTTTTTAGCCTGAAATAAACAAATTTTAATTTTTTAATTTTAAATTTAATTTTTTTAATACCGCGTACTTACCTGATATTATGCGAAATGCTTTAAGAGGAAGTGGAATATATTAATTTATGTTATTTCGGTAGTGTTATAA
Source organism: Eupithecia subfuscata (assembly GCA_963564075.1). NCBI lineage: Eukaryota > Metazoa > Arthropoda > Insecta > Lepidoptera > Geometridae > Eupithecia > Eupithecia subfuscata. Next base: position 6,858,387 of record OY751105.1, read on the forward strand.
AAGTTAAAATATTTTTCCCGAAATTTCCCGGGAAATTATTTTGGATTTCCCGGTTCTTAAATAGGCCAAAAATTTCGGGAATTTCGATAACGGGAATTCCCGGGACTAAAAACCTACTTGTTGACAAACGTTCACTGTCGTCACACGTGAGTTACACTCGCACTTGACGGACCTTGTTTTGTGATACTCACACTACACGTTCCTTGTCCAATTCTGGTAAAAGTGCAAAACATGCTGTCAACAACTTCTCTTGCGTACCGCATAGCGTATATGCATGTTTCTTGGCTAAACACTGGCAGTGTCAACACGTGCATTTGGGTACTCGATGTTTCATTCACCTGAAAATAAATTAATGAACAGAGTTATATATTTTAATAGGGTTAAATAAAAAAAAATCAAAATCAAAAACTCTTTATTTCCATATATACAATAAATGTACACTTAGAAAAGGTCAAAAATAAAAGTAAACACTGACACGGAAATAAAGTGATATTTTTGATTTCTGTCGCTTCAATATGTAGACTAAAGTAAAGAAGCGACGAAGAAACCTTTAGCCTGTTCAGCGTTGCCACCTTGGTGATTTTATCACTAGATCTAGTGATTTTTTGGAGTAGGTACGTTAGTGATATTCTGAAGAAAAAATCACTAAAAAAATATCTGGTGATTTTTAGTGATATTTATCGAATCTCGAAATTTTTTGAAAATAGGTACATACTTATTAGCAACGAATTCCCCAATTTATGTGAAAATAGCACAATCCTTTTCTTAGACAGCCGAAACGTAATTAAACCGTGAATCTTTATAGGTTCATGAATTAAACGTTTTTGTTTGGTTATGCAAACCTACCTTGGGGAATCCCCGACTACTGATGAGAACCTATCACGTACCTACTAAACTAGTTTATTTGAGTATGTATTTATTTAGGTGCTTGCTACTGTTGCCAGGCAGTTCTTGCTTAACTTCGTTCGGGAACGTAGGTAAGTGATCACATCGAAATCATTCGCGTAAGATTTGTGAAGTATTTCTTAGTTATTTCGCATTTACTATGGACGTGCCAGTAAAAATAAAACGTCAAGTGCGAGTCGGACACGCGCACTAAGGGTTCCGTTTAATTGTAAGACCTTGTTGCTTGCCAAATCTTATGATTCTAGGTCAACGTGAAGTATATTTGTATATTTTGGTCGAGGGAGGATCTAAACTTATTTTTTTTAAGGTAATAAACTACAAATTTACGGTTTTAGGATTTTTTCCTTTACTTGTGCTATAAGACCTTGCTTCAATTTTATGATTCTTCGTCAACGGAAATTACCCTATAGGTTTTAGTCCATGGCGAGAGTCAATAGTATTTTTTTTTTTGTGAATAAATTACAAATTTATGTTTTTCGGATTTTTTCCTTTACTTGTGCTGTAAGACCTTGCTGCTCACCAAATTTAATGATTCTAGGTCTACGGGAAGTACCCTATAGGTTTTGGGTGCATGTGATTCCCATGGAAATTTCAAAATTTTCGGACATAAACGTCTGCAACTTTTGAGTGCGTTGACTTGGAAGTTTAATTTATATTACGGCTTCAAGAAGTTACGGACTTGAGTATTTGATGTTAATTTCAACTCGATACCTCCACGCGTTCCTGAGAAAAGAGGGTTGACAGACGGACAGACAGACAGACGGACAACAAAGTGATCCTATAATGGTTATTTCTTCCTTTTGAGGTACGGAACCCTAAAAAAAGACTTTTATTCACAAAAATATCGACAAGAATGGGAAACCTAAGAAATCAATATGTGGTTACGGCCTGTAGCAAACGATACTACTACAGCCTTTTGAAATTTTTATCAAAAAGAATTGGTGACATTAAGAAACACAGAGTTGTGTGTATAAAAAAAAACACAAAAACAAATTTATCTATGTAGCTTAGTGTCAAAAAGATATCATGTTAATATGTTGTGTTTTTGTTTCTTATTTTCACAAATACATTATTTTGTAGTACATAGCGTGTAATTTCATTTTAAATTATCTAGTGATTTTTGTCCAAAATATCCCGAAATCTAGCGAGTTTTGAGACCAAATCTAGTGATATTTTTTTCTGCAAGGTGGCAACACTGAGCCTGTTATTTGTTATTTTTCGAGTTGGAGCAAAACCCGTCCCAAGCTTTTTTACCCTCTAGATAATCTGATATTTTATAGAAAGCCTTTTTGCACATCAAGGTTTTGACAATTTGTTTGAATTTATTTACTGATATTTTTTGCAACTCACTTGGAGTTTTGTTGTAGAAGTGTATACATTGCCCTATAAAAGATGCATTTATCTTGTGTAGCCTAGTTGTGGGCACAGCGAGTTTATTCTTATTTCTAGTATTTATATTATGTATGTCGCTATTTTTAGGGAATTGATTGATATTTCTATGAGTGTACAACAAGTTTTCATAAATGTATTGACATGGTACTGTCATTATGTTTATTTCTTTGAATTTATCACGCAGGGATTCTCTGGGACCCATATTATAGATTGCACGAGCAGCTCTTTTCTGCAGCACAAATACGGTGTAATATCTGCAGCGTTCCCCCACAGCAGAATGCCATAAGACATAACACTATGGAAGTAGCTGAAATAGACTAGTCTAGAAGTATCAACGTCTGTAAGATGACGGATTTTTCTGACTGCATACGCTGCAGAGCTAAGTCTCTTTGCTAGCTTATCTATGTGTGGGCCCCATTGAAGTTTACTATCTAAGGTTATTCCTAAGAATACTGTACTGTTTACAATTTCTAATGTTTCTCCTTTTACGTTTACAACCGCCTTAACTTGTTTTACATTAGGTAGAGTAAATTTTATACATTTCGTTTTAGTTTCGTTAAGCAAAAGATTATTGACACTAAACCAATGTACTACTTTTGAGATTGCATTATTCACATCGTCGAAATTTATGTTTTGTCGTTTATTTTAAAAATTAATGAAGTATCATCAGCAAACAACACAATCTGGTGATTATTCTTAACAAGATGTGGTAGATCGTTAATATAAACTAAAAATAGGAAAGGACCGAGAATAGAGCCCTGCGGTACACCCATTGTAACTACAGACCCCGAGGACCGTTTCCCATTAATGTCAAATCTTTGTATCCTATCACTCAAGTAAGATGTAAGAAGATCCAAAGAGGTGTCTCTTATTCCATAGTGATGTAGTTTCCTGATTAATGTTTCATGGTGTACGCAATCGAATGCTTTTGACAAGTCGCAAAAAACACCTAAAGCATCTTGCGACTTCTCCCAAGCATCAAAAATATGCGATACTAACTCTACACCGGCATCAGTAGTTGACCTGCCCCGAGTAAACCCGAATTGCTTACCAGAGGACGTTACGATCGATTAAGATTATGACACATTTATCATTCAGTGTTAGGTATCTAACTTGACAAATATAATACGAACGAGATGGTTATACCTTTTCTGAGCTATACTACCTTCCTAGTGTAATCAAGAAAATCCAAATAGATAAATCTTAAATAATGTCATAATAGGTGAGTAAAATTATTACCCACCTATTATTAATGATTAAAACAAGGCATCGTAAGAAAAGTATAGATGGTAGAAGCTAATTCGAAGGCTCGTAGGTATGAATAAATCCCATAAACTAACACACATAAAATTTCATACTGAATTAGATAGGTAGGTACAAGTTTTAATTGAATCGACCGACGACGTGTAAGCAAGCGCGATGTTAGCTGACTTGACACCTCTCAACCAAGACTCTGGCTGCGGTCCTCAGGCTGTGCCTCATGTAGGTCGACAGAATATATTGAGTTGGCACGGAACCCTGATCTTAACATTATGGAGAGAGGCAAATGTACCTAAATGCGGTTAACTTTCAGGAAAACAATTAATAAAGTAGGTGACTAGGAACGTACTTTCCTACATTTCGAGTTCTGGAAAGATTTAAATTTACCTTTTGTGCTCCAAATCCCGCCAGAAATACCATATTCCCTTCAGAAATCTTATCCTTGTATAAATCCAATATTTGAACATGGCTCAAATCAAATGGCCGATGTACCCTCAGCAATGCAATGTCATTGACTCTTGTTATGAAATCAAATGCTTTGTGAATGATTATTGATGTTGCATTATACTTAACACCCCCACAGCTTAAGTTCGTGGTTCCAACCACTACTGTGATGTGCTCAGGTCGAGCTCTAAAACAAAATTAAATTATTGGTTGAGTAATTAGGTACCCGATAAATTCAAAAACAAATATTGTGAAACAACTAGCTATTACTCACTCATACAAACAATGGGCAGCAGTGACTACATGCCATCTTGAAATTACTGCTCCTCCACAAACGTGATCCCCAGACCAATTTTGAAGAGATGCATGGAACAATCCAAAGCGCGAAGGTGCCTCAAAGCCACCAATGATTCTTTGTTGTCCTTTAAAATAAGCAGTCAAGATTTGAGACAACATTCTTTTAAGTGATTGATTACCTACATACCTAACTGTGTAATATACAAGTCATAAATAACCTTTTATTAGAGAAACTTGTAAAAGCCAGACTACAAACATCTTTGGAAAGTAACTTGAATACTCCATTTTAGCAATTCAATTCAACACAACAATATCTTAGTTTAATGTAACATCTACTAAGGCCCCCAGCTATCTACAATTGTTTATCTTAATAATTCGGTATATCATAATCAATTTTATCTAATCAATTGATCATTATTTTGTGATTAAAAAATCCAATCAGACCATCAGTAGGTACCTACGTAGGTACGAGTAGGTACCTAACTAATAAGCGCATCAATAAGTACCTACTAAATTTACTTCATATTTATGATGTTCGATCATTTATTATTTTTTAAAATACAAAATACAAAAATATGAATTAATACATACCTAACTACATAAAAAAAAAAACATATTTTATTTTATTGTTTTTGCAATGAATGGCGGTAATCGAACACCATTTAATTTTTTTATGAACCCTGTTAAGAAACTCCGAATCACTGATAATTATTTGAAGAACAATATTTGTAACTGGGGTAGATAATTATTTTATTATTCAAAAGCTTAGAAGAAGAAGACTTAGAATGATAGTTGACACAAACGAGGTAAGTCTAAAAAATTGCGACGGACCGTCGCAATTTTCATTTTGAGCCGTTAGTACAATACTTCAAATGAGACGGAAAGCAGCTCTCACATAAAAATATAAAAATTATGTGTTGTGCGGTGCAAGGATGTTTAAACACCAGTAACCGGTAAAATAATACCGCAAATATCTCATTCCACCGGTAAGTACTAATATTCCGTTTGAAATTGTGCCTAAAACAGTCATCAAAACTCATAAATAAATTTAAAAATTTCGTCTACCATTTTCGTGAAAATGTTGCTATGCACTGGGAAAAAAATACCCAGGTTTTGTTACTTAGTACTTAGGTATATAATAATAGTAGAGGAGAGGGTGGAATTCCCTCAAGTTAGGACTTAGGAATCAAACTACGCGGAATATCACAGTTTTAGAATTTTCAGTCACTCGATGATATTCTGAGTAGATTCAAGATGTAAACTCAAATTACTATTTTACAAAGAAAATTACAATCAATGAATGGAAACAATTAGAACTACTATTTACAATTGAAACAATTGAGCTAACTGCAGCCTGTAGCAAACAATCTAGAGGCAGCTCAACTTATCGATATCAATACCAGTCGTCGCGTCCCCGTTACGCTGGTTGCATTGCCCCGCTGTATGGCAATGCTGGTGCGCTGCGCCAAATACTCACCAGCTCTCGGGTTCCGCGCCGCCGCTTTGACCAGACGCTCAGATATTTTTAAAATTCCGGAAAACCTCGATACCGCACGGACCTAGACCTCTCTCGGCTCCAAGGGGAGCAAATGCAACAAACTCAAATTTAAAATTGCAATCCATCCCATCACCATAACTGTAGCAATACTTGCACGTTCACATGTTCTTTTTTAGGGTTCCGTAGTCAACAAGGAAGCCTTATAGTTCACCACGTTCGTCGATCCGTCCGCAGCTTAGTCCAGAGACTATTAGTACTAGAATGCTGTAATTTGTCTAAGTTGGGCATTATTATTTGTGAAAAAAATGCTAGTAGTAGGTGGAGTGATTTTAAAAGGAAAACTACACAGCTTTAGCATGCTTTACTAGTTGAGTACCTAATAGTCATCCTAATCAACTTAAAAAATGTACTTTGGTAGGTATGTGTAAGACAGGTAAATAAGTTGGTTCCGATAGGCCATGAACCGTGCAACTGCTTACACTGCACGTGGCCGAACACGCACTTGACCGTCTATTTTAAATTATTGTTCCGAAAATGATCGGTTCCGATCTTATTTTGCAGACTTGGAGTAAAACCTTTTTGTCGTCTGACCTAGGTAGAATGATAGTAACCATAAGTACCGGCTGGTATTTCGTAAAATAAAAAAAAATAACAAGACGTTGGAAATGGATTTTCATAGATTATTTAGATTTTTTCTATTTGACAATAAACTATTGACACCTTCAGTAAATTGAAATAATGTATTATCAAAAATAAAAAGGTAGGTGATAAAAACTATGAAGTATTTTCTTAATGAGAACTTTGCTTCAGTTACCCAATTTTTTAGGGAAAATGCTATTCACTTGCAACATTCAATCATACGAATGTGTGAGTGAGGGCACTGTATTTACGAGCTGTCAAAACACACATGGATCGGTTTTTGGTTACACAAATTGTCAAATTGTTGAATGACACTATCCCTCTGCTGAGACAGCAGCGAGTTTTTACTCTATGTTCAAAAGTTTTTAAAGAATTCTAACAATACTGTTTTTTGCGCGAGCTGCTTTTGCGCAGCTGCCGAAATATTTTTTCTTTCAATTTTTTCCCATAGAAGTTGGGAACTCTGAACGGCTCACTTCGCCCTAAAGCCCGGCCAGACGCTCCGTCTTACCAGCTAACACAAGCAGACGCGTAGCTTGTGTAAACGTTGCGCGTTGACATGCTGAAGATTGGACTGCGCACAAAAACTTTTGTTTAACCCTTCAGATTACGCCTGATGGAAGCGTAAATGTGGGCGTATTTAATTTCGCACGCATGTGTGCGTGCGCTCAGCGCAAATTACGTCACACTTCAGATAAATGTGGAAAGCTAGTATAACTGCTGGCAAGATTCCTCCGCGAGTGGCCGCGCTGTTTTCGGTAAGCAGACATCGTATATAAAGTACTTTGTGGCAGACATACCTATGGGCAGGTAGAATAAGAATAAGAATAAGAAACATTTATTGTATGAACTGTGTACATAGTTGGTCTTAAGAACTAGTAATTGTCCAACAGTTTGTCCTTTCGGACATACAATAATATAATTATTTTTAACATATAATTATTTTTAATTATAATTTATAATTATTTTTAATTATTTTTAACATTAGTTAACTTAAAATTATGAGAATTGCACATTTTCTTTATACTTAAATAAGGTTAACAATAGGAGCTAAATAACAATGATTACTATCTAAATTTTGGGGGGGTACTGTCAAAATATTCTTTGATACATAAATGAGAACATAAATTAATAGTACTAATTGAGGCAGAAGTCAAACCACATGCAGAGCCATGGTGCAGAGCCATTTTCGAAGAAATAAGTTGAAGTCACGATAAAATCGTGAAATTAATTTTATATTGATATGATTTAGTGCACAAACCTAACAGGATACTAACGATTTAGTGTATTGGCAAAATTGTGTCAAACCTGACGCGGAAAGAAGCCATCAAACAAGAAGTTGACTTAGTGTACATACAAACAATCAGCGTTGCCACCTTGGTGATTTTATCACTAGATTTAGTGATTTTTTGGAGTACGTTTTAGTGATATTCTGAAGAAAAAATCACTAAAGAAATATTTGATGATTTTTAGTGATTTTTATCGAATCTCGAAAATTTTTGAAAATACATACTTATTAGCAACGAATTCCCCAATTTATGTGAAAATAGCTCAATCCTTTTCTTAGACAGCCGAAACGTAACTAAACCATGAATCTTTAAAGGTTCATGAGTTAAACGTTTTTGTTTGGTTATGCAAACCTACCCTAAGAAATCCCCGACTACTGATGAGAACCTATCATCACGTACCTACTAAACTAGTTTATTTGAGTATGTAGGTATGTAGTTAGGTGCTTGCTACTGTACTGTTGCTAGGCAGTTCTTGCTAAACTTCGTTCGGAAAAGTAGGTAAGTGATCACATCGAAATCATTCGCGTAAGATTTGTGAAATATTTTTTAGTTATTTCGCATTTACTATGGACGTGCCAGTAAAAAAAAAAAGACTTATTCACAAAAATATCGACAAGAATGGGAAATCTAAAAAATCAAGATGTGGTTACGGCCTGTAGCAAACGATACTACTAGCCTTTTTTAATTTTTATCAAAAATAAAAATTTACAAGAATTGGCGACAGTAAGAAACACAGAGTTGTGTGTATAAAAAGAAACACAAAAACAAATATCTATCTAGCTTAGTGTCAAAAAATTTTGCTATAGATATCAGTATGTTGTGTTTTTAGTTTCTTTTTTTCACAAATACATTATTTTGTAGTAACAAACCTAGCGTGTAATTTCATTTTAAGCTATCTAGTGATTTTTGTCCAAAATATCCCGAAATCTAGTGAGTTTTGAGACCAAATCTAGTGATATTTTTTTCTGGAAGGTGGCAACACTGCAAACAATTAACAAAGAAAGAATCCATCCAACTCATTTACGAATTTCATAATTGTTCTTGGTCAATAGGAATTTTCTATATAGAAATAATGGATATTCTCAAAGCAGAAATTGCAAGGAAAAGGAAACTTCTCGAAGAAAAGAATGTATTGGTAAGTCATCGTGTAAAATAGTTTTCTCAAGTCGTACACAGCATTCCTACATCTTGCAAAGCATGAAACTCATCAATCACCTACCAGCTTACCCTGCAATTTTATCTATTCTAACGATATGCTGGGTCAAAACATAGATCCATGCATTGTACATCTACAAGAATGAAGAAGAAATAAGTACAAATAATAAGTGAAGATCATAGGTAGGTAGTAAGTCTCAAAATATCATCTTGAAATTTCAGGATCCATCAACAAACAAAAAGTACTTCAAGAGAGGAGAGTTGTTGGCCAAAGAGCAAGAGGAATATTTGAAGAAATATGGGCCAAAACACGAAGAAAGTGCACAAAGTGATGTTAAAGATATTCCGGAAAAAGGTAAGTAAGAAGTAGGGTGATATGTAAGACAACTAGTTCAACACGATGTTAGCTGACTTGACACCTCGGCCAAGACTCTGCCTGCAGACCTCAGACTGTGCCTCATGTACCGAGGTGGAAAGATATTAAGATAGCACGGAACCCTCATCTTAACATTATTATGGAGAGAGTCCGGTAAACGTAAATGCGGTTAACTTTCAGAAAAACACCACCCTTAATAAAGTAGGTGACTATACTTTCCTACATTACGCTCTCTGTAAAGATTTAAATTTACCTTTTGTGCTCCAAATCCCACCAGAAAATTTACCTAGTGTGTATCTGTCTGTGGTATCGTAGCTCACAAATATATGAACCGATTTTCGTTTAGTTTTTTTGTGTCATAGATAATTTTATCCCGAGTGTTCTTAGCCATGTTTTATGAAAATCTGTTCAGCCAATAAACATCGACGGGTTTCGAAAATTTTTAATTTTGTCTTTTTGGTAGTTCGACTAACCATCATAATGATTAACCAATTACATTTTTTATGACCATCGATTTTGTTTATGAAAAAGTTGGTGTTGATTATTGTTATTATGAAATTATTGTTATTGTTGCTCAACATTTTGTATTATTTTACTTGACGAGACTTTACTGTGGCCTCAAAAAATCTGACTTTATTTTTGTAATATAACTTTTTCAGTAAACAGGCAAGATAGTGCTGATGCAGAAAATGATCACACTGAGAATGCACAATTACCACGGGCAGAAGTCATCAAGAGACTGCGAGAGAGATCTCATCCAATCCTTCTCTTTGGTGAAAATGAGCTGCAGTCTTTCAAACGACTCAGAAGAATTGAAATACAAGAGCCAGAAGCTAATAGGGTATGGTATTCTTTGTTCTTGAGGCCAACGCTAGGAACCTCAAGTACTGAAATTCGAACCTCTGAGGTGGCTAACGTCCCGGGAGGTAAGAAATCCAGACAGCAACAGAAAGGTGAGCCACAGGTGGGGAGCACCGTTCCTGTTCCTAATGCTCCCGGTAGCAGCAAACTGTCTGACCCTGAACCGCATGCCCCGCCGGCGAGATCTACGAGCTTACTTGTGGATACCGCCGGGTCTGATGGTAGCAGAGGTAAAGGAACGAAGACCAAAAACAAAAACCGCTTCAATCGCCGAAAGCGTACAGCCCAAGCGATCGCTCGATCAGCACAGGCTGCTGCTTTGGCCCCGGCCCCAGCTTCGGCCACAGCCCTGGCTTCGGCCCCGGCCCCGGCTTTGGCCCCGGCCCGGGCCCCGGCTTCGGCCCCAGCTTCGGCCCCGGCTCCAGCTTCGGCTTCGGCATTGGTCCGAGTGGCGCCGGGCAAGAGCCCGCGTCAGGACACTTGCTCCCCATCTGTACATAAAAAGCAAAAACTTTACTGCCCACGTCGCGCTCCTGTTGCTACTCAACGTCGCGCCCCTCTTGCTGCTCAAAACGCGCAGAGCAATCTCAAAGTAGCGGTAGTGGGGGCCGGCAACGGACATATGACGGAAGAGCAGGCCACTCTGTTGAAAAAGTACTTAAGTAGTCGGCTCGTGGATGATGTCAGGAATCCGAACCTCACTTTCGCCCCCCGCTTCTTGGGTAAACCCATCTGCACCGAAGGGGCCCTGAAGCTGTGGTGCGTGGATGTACCCTCACTTGAGTGGCTGACTGACGCCGTAAAACAGCTTCCTACATCCTTCCCAAGTGTTACCGTCATCAAGCAGAGCGAGGTGATCAAGAAGGTCCGTGCAGCCATTTTCATGCCCGACTGCACGTTCTCCATTGTCGACACGGGCATTTTACTGGCGGCCCAGAACAAGTGGGCGCAGGTCAACCAGTGGCTTCTCTACAGCCACCAAAGGCAGGCAGAGAACAGCCTCTTCGTAAAAATAGGAATCCCGGAAACCCTGATCCCTATAATTATGGAGAAAGGCCGCCGGCTAGCGTTTGGACTGGGGAACGTCTACATACGCTTCTACGGAACAGACGGGAAGCTGCAAGACGAACCCCCCAGCAAAAAGCCCCGGAAAACATCGCCGGAACAACCAGAGCCAAAGCCTGGTTCAAGTGGAACAACTCCGAGAGACTGCCCAGGGAAACCGGTGCCACCCCCCATTTCGTACTCACCTAAACCGCCATGCTCAAAAACGATGGAGGATATTTGTAAGAGTATAGATATGGAGCTGGACTCTGACACGGAGGACGAGGGAAACCAATGCGATGGTGACTCCAAATCCCTCCTCTTCTAACGACGTCCAAATAAATCTCCTGCCTCACTGCTTTGGCTAGAGTGCTAGGGGATCCCAACAGCCAGACCGTACCCCTAATCCAGGAGCTGTGGATTGTGGCTAAGGTGTGTGTGGTCTAAAATAAAACTGAAAGATAACTCAATGAAATTCAACAAGACAAAGGCAATTAAAGTTAAACCTTTTAAACTATTGGTCGGGAAAAGCCAAGAATTGGAGAAATATACGCGACCCGACCAAGGCACAACCGCGACTGTAGCGTCAGGTTGATGATTGTGTGACCACACGTGAAACAACCTTAACGGTAAGTTGTAAATGACAACACTTGCAACAACCCGCATGCGTGCATTTAGGTACCATGTAATGCAGCATAACAGCAGTGCCCCAAACCGAGTTCTTTTCCAGAGACCTGACGACGACGGTTAGGTTCCAGAGCGCTTTCAAGAGGATGACTGAAGATGTAGTGAATGTGTCAGCGTACATGCCCGGCAGTGAGGTCGTTCTAAGCAAGACTACAGATTTGGTAAGACTGTGCGAACTAAAGAACTCAAAACGAATAGGTAATTTTAATTTTTTGTGTCTCACACAAACGCGCATCACACCATCTTGCGCATGCCCGTAGCAAACAGCAGGGGACTATCTGGTAAATTTGCTTTTCACCACTAACCTCTCCATAGCAAGTACGGCGTGGGACCAATCTTAGTACGAAGTAGTACGAGTAACGAAGAAGGGCAGATGCACCTGCATTGTCAGATCTAGTATGGTGCGGCGCAACCATAATAGATCTAGTAACAGAGAACTCTGGCAGCGTAACTGGTGAGTATAGGACGAAACCCCCTGTTCCGAACACAGATGGAACCAACCAACGAGAAAACCAATAAGGTACTGTTCACAAGCTCTATGCAGCAGCACGAAGTTGAGGGTAGCCTGGAGGACCCTATCATCACACTATTGCACTAATATCATAAATGCAAAAGTTTGGATGTTTAGATGGATGGATGTTTGTTACTTCTTCATGCCAAAACTACTGAACACTCCCCAGATGGCAATCCATTGAATGGGACAATGAACGGATCGGGCTGAAATTTGACATAGATGTAGTTACCTGGATTAACACATAAATCAGTTCCCATTGATAGAATTAGGCTTTTAACCATAGAAACTATTTCGTGCGAAGCCGCAGAAATTAGATACAAATAATAATGCTAATTTCTTGCTCAAGTGTAGGAAATTTACAGTTACAATATTTTTTTGCTATTGTAAAAAAATTAAGTACTTATGTATATCAATGAGATTTTACCAAGTCAATTTACCTCAGTTTTTAAATAACATCATTGATGTTATTTAAAAACTGAGGACTTATATGATGAAATTTCTCCTAAATACTAACTTACCTACTATTAAAATTATTTTTTCCAGGGATTCAGAAATGACTTCCAAGAAGCCATGGACAAGGTGGATGAAGCATATTTGAATGAAATTTTAGCTTTAGGTACACAGGTAAGTCGATTTCAATAAAATTCTTCTTAAATTCACAAAAAGGCTTTTAATTCCCAGTTTAATTTGTTTATCATAACTTTCAGACAGAAACAGGGAAAAGTACCAAAGAAGAAGCACTTGATGACTCCATCACATATGACTTTATTCAAGAAATGGCCAAGAAAATGGGACTTGGGGACAGAATACATGACATGAATGTTATCATGACCTTTGTACAGGTGAGTTTTGGCACATTTCTTGAGTAGGCCTAATTAAAATTGTAATAAATGCGAGAACTATTAGTTTTCATTCAACGCCATCTAAACAAGTTTTTTTTTTTTTTTTTTTTTTTTATATACAAGTTTGTCCAAACAAGAAAATAGCTCAATAGATGGCGCCCTGCTATTTGTTCGCGATTTTTCTGTCTCGGTTGCTACGTCACTCGCGCTCAGTTTTGAGTTATTTACCTACAGTTTTCCTGTCCCCTCGAGGGGACACTGTCAAAGGTTACCGCCGCCGCGCGCAAGCGTGCGGCTCGCGCGAGCCGAACGATAAGTTTTGTCTCGCTCGGACATAGCTGAGATTATCTCCGCGCAGGCACAGATAATATAATACTATGCGTAGGTTTGTTTTTTGTAGACTACGAAAATGACTGAAAGGACTTTAGATATGTTAGCTACATCTACCTATTATTTGTGATTTGAGTGTACAATTTTTTCTGTACATACGTATGACACATCTGTACATACCTACTACGTATACAGAAAATAATGTCTTGACACAAAAATATTTAAATTATATCCTAGGATATAAGCAGCTACCTACCTAGCAATAATAATACCTTTTACCTAGCTTACAATGTTCTCTAATAATTAAAATGTATTTTTTATTCTACTATTGTTTTTGTTCACGGACTTATTTATTAAGTAGGTGGGATAGGTAGGTACCTACTCGTGTATATAATCCTAAATTTAGGTACCTATACTTATCCTAGGTATTGCAGAAGCAGAACCGTATGACGAACCTACCTACACTCCATCCAAATTCGGTTAGTTTACAAAAATGTCACACCGAATTTGGCTGGAGTATACGTAGGTGCTTACATACTACATAGGTACGTATTTCCTGATCAGTTTAGTTAGGTTCTAGGTACCAATGATATTACCTATATTTGGGTTCTACATAGGTACCTAGGTAATATTTCTTGAGATATACGTAGGTAGGCCTTGTAGAGAAATTTGAAGAAAAAAACGCGTTATCAAACTAAACATTCACTTAGATTTTTTTTAAATTCACTTGCACTTCCCAAAATGTAAGTACCAAGGTACCTACCTACCTAGTTATATTGCATGAGAGAGTTAAGGCACTTAAAGTATAATATCCGCACTTGGACAAAAACTATCGATGGTCAACCCTACCGTCAAGCCAAGGGCCGGCGAGGGAACTGTAGAGGTAGGGGGGCGCGGGTGGCTTTGATCGAGCCGCCTCGCTAACAGCGAGTAGAGCGTTACCAACTTTATTTCCTCTCCCTTAAGACTCAATGTAGATTGGTTAAATCAAGTAAGTGATGTATCTGTTACGTTATCTAATCTGTGCCCATACATAGATGACGCTATTCTTTTGAGTTCATTTCTCTATCAAATTATCATCACATTCATAACATCACACTAATATTATAAATGCGAAAGTTTGGATGGATGGATGGATGGATATTTGTTACCTCTTTCTTCACGCCAAAACTACTGAACGGATTGGGCTAAAATTTTGCAATCAGGTAATTAATTATAATCCTCGAATCAAACATAGGTATACTTTTTACCCCATAAATCAGTTCCCATGGGATAGAAATCACCTTTAGAAGTTTTCATAGAAACAACGCGTGCGAAGCCGCGGGCATAAACTAGTAATATGATAAAGTTTGGTACATTTATAGTACATCTCTATCATTGAGTACTTTAAGTACTAAGATTATTATTTTTTGTACTCAATAATAAAAAAATGTTTTCAGTTTCTCCTGAAACTTTGGGGGCAGCAACTGAATTCTGCAACAGCGGCCGAAAAGACATCAGTGAAACATAAAATGGCGCGAGCTACATTCACGCAGACTCAAGTTTATCTAAAACCTCTGATGAGGAAATTGAAGAAGAAAAATTTACCTGAAGATATCTGTGACAGCTTAATGGAAATCACTAAGCATTTGCTTGAAAGGAATTATATCATGGTAAGCATAGTATTACAGTAATATTCGATAAAACTAAAGTGACAAGAAGAGATAAGCATTTAGCGTAGTGTAGGGTGCGCTTTGGTCTAGCCATGTTATATTTATATGACTGCGAAAGACTGCAGGCAATGACAATCTGCGAAAGATGCTCGGTGCGGCAAACTGAAGACAGGGCGCTATGGCGCTCATTTGGGGAGGTCTATGTCTGTAGTAATAATATCTTTGGGCTGATGATGATGAACAACCAAAGGACAACCGATAAGACATGGCTATTTGGATTCGTAACACACTCACTTTGATGTTCTTGTTTTCAGGCCAGCGACGCGTATTTACAAATGGCTATTGGAAACGCGCCTTGGCCCATCGGTGTAACTATGGTGGGTATTCACGCGCGTACAGGACGTGAGAAGATCTTCTCCAAAAACGTGGCTCACGTGATGAATGATGAAACGCAAAGAAAATACATTCAAGCCTTGAAGAGACTAATGACAAAATGCCAGGAATATTTCCCAACGGATCCCTCTAGATGTGTTGAATACAGTACGACTAGATAATTAAATGTGTGCTTTAATTTCTTCTTTTATTTTTGCGAAAAATATTAGCGGTCGTAGCTCTGCCGTTTTGGACGGCTCAGTTACTTGGTTGAAGCTCAACCAGCAAAACAGCTTTGGCGTTGAGTGGTTACCTTACACAGAAAATAAACCCCATGGTTTATGGGGACAAGAGGAAAACATCCATAGAAAACAAGATGCCCTCTTCTAATAAAGCGAACAAAACTGCATGGTTAGTCTAGCCTAGGTTTACTACCGTAACGCATACTGCGATCTCTGGTTACAAGCAGAGAATTTATAATTGTAGGGGAGAAGGAGGCAGCTTTGAACAGGGGCACCTTAGAACAAACGAGTTTACGAGGTTAGTTCTAGGCCAATTGTGGCGAAAATTGTATTTATAACACCGCAGTACCGACCCCCATGTCTGTCATTAGTGGCGCACATGTGCGCGCGCGAAAAATTGAATAATAGGCCATGTCTGTTTTCGGCACTCCGAAGTAAACATTACGGAAAAAAGCTGTAAGGGTGTTGATGAAACATTTGAAGACTTGGTAAGCGGAACTTGATTTATTGTATGGATAAATTCATTTTAAATATTTTTGTGCTCTAGTACACCAGCATTGAGTGGTTTTTCGAAAATAAAATTACCAGTTAATTTCTTCGATTCGAACCCATTGGGGCAGATTTGAACAAAACAAAGGGGGCACTTTTGAACATGTTCAAAAGTGGCTCAATAGATCCATCACTAAATTATAATAAGTGCGAAAATTTGTGTGTTTCTTTTAAATGTGTTTGTTTGTTTCAAATTTGATATCTCTTTGTTTAAACTAGGTCAATAAAACAAGTCGGTTATGTTCAATAGTGTTAAAATTAGGAAGTAACCCTATATAACTGATTTTATCAGAGGAAGTCTACTTAAATTTTTGTCTTCTACAGTGATTGAGTCTGAACGTAATTTAATCTGATTTTAGATTTAGAAAGTAAAACTGTGTTAATATTATAATTTTCTTTTTAAAAGTTACTTTTTTATTGTTTTTTATGAAAAGTTTATTACTTACTTCAATATTTAACATTTGAATAATTCACATAGTTCCTTTAATACTGTACGTAACATCACATAACAAATTATTATTATTTTAAATAACTTTATTTCATAAAAATATTTTACTTAAACAATGTATTTTTTGTTTAAATTCATCAATTCAAAGGTGCCCCTTGTATGTTCAAAGCTGCCCCAGGAAAGGGTAAGCTTTGAACATTTGAGTTACTTCACTAAAAGATCAATTCTGACTAAACCATGTAAAAATTGATTATAATCTTAATTGATTTATGTAGCTGGATCATCTAAATGTATTTAATATCAAAAATAACTAAATAAAAATAACTATCTTAGATATTACAGACTCTAATGTAAAAAATGTTCAAAGGTGCCTCCTTCTGCACTAACTAAAAATGCAAAGTAAGCGTTGCACATTTGCACCATCTACCGGCGCGGCGAGTACCTATCGAGGGTGATTTCCTTCGTCCGAGAGAACTAACAATCATTCATTGACAGACACACGACAACAACCTTAATGTTATTGTCAAGTGACACTATTGACAAAATAAAACTCAGCCAGCCATAAAAAATGGTAAACAACGAAACGAAACGAAAATCGAATCTGGTGTTGTCTTGTCTTTGTTTAAAACAATAATTTATTACATAGAACTTATCATGATTAAGTGCAGAAAAATCCTACCTGTAGTTTTTTCACAACAGCTACGTAGGGCGGAGACTGTTAGAACTTTTCATGGTCTTGGGAACCATGTAAACATAACCTCAAAGAAAACAGTGAACCCTGTAAAAATATCATACGAGCCTTGTCGCCATAAATCAAAGGTTTGTTGAGTTCCTCCTGGTTCTGATTTGCTATTTAATAAGGTTAGTTTCTAACGTGATCAGTTTCAGTTTCTTTGAGTAAATAGGTAGGCACAGGCAGGCATCTACCTATGATGATGGACTTACTTCTAGTAAGACCTGTAGCTGTAGACTGTCTGCCAACTAGCAAAGGTGAAGTAATTCCACTCTATTTGTTTCTGTTGGTAACAATAACAATTCAATCCATACATTGTACTGTACTTGTAAGCTACAAAATTCTTCCGTTTACAGAAATATGATTCCGATGATGAGACGGTAATAGTTAATGAAGACTCAAGTTTATCAAAAGACTCCAAAGTTGTTAAATTCAGCACCACATCTATGAGAACTGACATGATCTTGAAATCAGCCTTAGGTGTTGCAAGAAAGTTAGTATCTACATGGTTCATACATAACATACACAATGTTTTGCTTGTCTATTTTCTGTTATAAATTAATTATAAAATGAAATTTTCAGCAAAATAGAAACTGCATTTTATGAAAGCAAAATACGGGTCAATGGAAAGAAAATCATGAAGAAAAGTGCTTCTGTAAGTTGCTGATTTCATTGATGTGTAACTAATCATACAGTAACAGAGTTTAAAGAATATGGTACTAATTGTTTTAGGTGAGAATAGGAGATGAAATTGATCTCATAAAGATGGTGAGTCCTAAGAACCCAGACCATTTGTATGTATCCCGAATAGAAATATTGGATGCAGTGGCTAAGGAAGATAGCATTGGGATCAGTGCACGCAGGTTCAAGAATTTATTGATTGAGAATTATGAAGAAGACCCACATAAAGGTTCAGCCGAAATTAACTAGCCATCTGGACTCTTAGACTAATTTATTGATTAGTGTTATATTTATACTGAAATTAATGTAAATAGAATCTTTGTTACCAACATTATTTTTATTACTGCTTAAAACTAACACCTACATACATAGATACAAAACCTAAGAACACCATGATTATAATTCTAGATCAATATCACAATCTGATGATTCAAAAATAGAGATTTGAGAGCTTTTTAAAGAGCTGGAACTGTTTTCTCTTGATTTTAACTTTTTAACACTTTCTGGCTGCTTCATTAGCTTTTCTTCATACTTTTCTACATCGCAATTCTTTACACAAAGGAACTGTTTTAGCTTGCTTGCAGATGTTGATGGTCTTAAATCATTTGATGTTCTGATGGTGTCTGGTTTACTAGAGTCAACTGTGATGTTATTATCTTCATTTCTAGTAATTTCTTCAGGATTATTTTCACTTTTATCAATCGTATTTTCACTGCCAGAACCTTCAGTCTCAAAATTGAAATCTATTCCCAGACCAGCAAAAACATCATTTACACTAGGGACAGCATTTAACATATCGTCACCTGTATGGCAAACTCACGAATCTGCACTTTTTACGAAAATGACTTTTTAATGCCAAACCGCTTCTATTGCGCTGATACACACTGTCGCAAATTATTGTATCTCTAGCTTTTGTAGTTTTGAAGATACGATAACAGCAAATGAGCGAATTTTAGCAATTTTTTATATTGTACCATGGTAAATTCTCGTAAGTGTTGATTAAACATTTTACTACCGAGTTCATTGTGTTTTAAACCAAAAATGCCCAGTGCAAACAAGCGAATGTTGAACTATTCGTGTATCTGATGCCATCTCTCTTGATAGTACGCATTGAATTGACCACGGTAAACTAGCGTAAATGGCAGATTCGCGTTTTTGCTAACATTGTTTTATTGATGAAAGCACCAATTTGACCGTAGGAAATGAGTGTATGTGGCAGATTCGCGTTTTAACTAACATTATTTTATTGTAGAGAGCACTAATTTGACCGTAGGAAATGAGTGTAGGTGTCAGATTCGAATATTTGCCAATGTTGTAATTAGGCCGAATTACCGAATCAGGTTTTCACCACAGGTAATATTCACGAACGACATCAAAATTGAACTCGCGTCGTGTCAATCTGAAGGTTTGAAGTCTGTTGCTAATACTTGTGGATAATACTGAATAATAATTGTAATACTGAAGCCAAAACGGTAATTTTTTTCATTCATGTCTGTCTGTTTCTTAAACGCGCATCACGCCGAAACTACTGAACGTATTGCAATGAAACACGATTTTAGGTCATACTACTAGGAAGGACATAGGATACTTTTCATCCTGGAATTCAGTAAGGTTCCCCTGGGAGAGGGGATGAAAGTAAAATTCCTTCACCGCGCATCACGCCGAACCTGCTGAATGAGTTGGAATGAAACCAAGCACAATTTGAGCTCAAGAAAGGACATGGAATACATTTTATCCCGAAATTCAGTAAGGTTCCCCTGGGTGAGATGATGAAAGTTAAATTCTTTAACTGCTCATCACGCACGACGGAACTACTGAATGAGTTCGAATGGAAGTCGGCACGATTGGAGTTCGTACTACGAGGAAAGATACATTTTATCCCAGAATTCATTAAAGTTCTCCTAGGAGAGGGGATGAAAGTAACATTCCTTCACCACGCATCACGCCGAAACTGCTGAATGATTAGAATGAGACTTGGCACGATTTGAGTTCATACTACAAGGAAGGACATGGGATACATTTTATCCTGGAATTCAGTAAGGTTCCCCTGGGAGAGAGGATGAAAATAAAATTCTTTATCCACGCATCATGACGGAACTACTGAATGAATTCGAATGGAACTCTTCACGATTTAAGTTCATACTACGGGAAAAGATACATTTTATACCGGAATTCAGTAAGGTTCCCCGTGGAGAGGGGATGAAAGTAAAATTCCTGGGCCACGCATCACGCCGAAAGTACAGAATGAATTCAAATGAACAATACTATTTATCCCGGAATCAGTACGGTTCCCTTGAGAGAGTGGATGAAGGTAAAAATAGCTACTGAATGAATTCAAATGAAACTTTTTCAGTAGGCGCGGTTTCCTTGGGAGAGGGAATAAAAGTTAAAATGTGTACTTAGTTGTAATTCATTAACGCGTCGTCCGATTTCATGCATTCTTTTTTGTTAGACAGTGTTGAAAGATCGAATTTGACTAAATCAGTCGAAAGTCGAGTAGAAAATCAGTAAATTGATGAAATAATCTGTAGATTGAAGAATAAAATCAGTAGGTAGATAAAGGGACGCCTGTCTGACTACACAGAAACACACCATAAGCTAATAACACCGTTTTAAACACCTCTTTCGCCGTGTATTTGTAACCACCACAATTTATGGATACAGATATTAGATACAGGCAAGCTAAATAACTACGGAACCATTTATGCGTATCTTGACACATACTTGACTGTTTATTTAATATTAATTAATAATGTAACAGATTTTTGTTTTCACTCCTGTAAAATATCGCCACAAATAAAACCTTTTTAATGTAATTGCAAATTGTTTTTCCTAATTTTTATTCAGATTCACTCGTTTGCTATTAAATAATGGAACGAAGAGCTATTTTTACGATGCAAAGTAGCGAATATGACACATACGTGAGTTTACTATGGCCTAAAAAGGAGTTGATTTTTTTTTTCTACTAAGTTGTAAAGTGGCGAATCTGCATTATTACGCTATCCAGTATTATTGTGTAATAATCATTAATAATATTTGATTAAGCTTTCAATTTATTGTAAAACCAAATATAAAAATTCAAAATAGGTCCTTGGAAACTATTTCAAAAGTACAAAAACACGTTATTTTTTCTGTTTTTTTGCGCTCCTGCACAATTTGGTTTTTGCAGTTTCGTGACTTTGCCATACAAGTGACGATATTCTGACCCTCTATAAATTCATCATCACTTGATGACTCATCATCATTCTTAAATTTCTTCTGTATTTTATTCTTTACCTTACTTGAATCTACTGTGACTTCTTTACGTTTTCTCTTTTTAGCGGCAGGTGGTTTTTTATCAGCTCGGTTCAGATTTGCATGTTTTTTTAACGTTGCCGCTAGCCTTTCTTTTACCGCATTTTTGCCATTTTCTTCTTGAACATTTTCTTTATCTATGATGACTTTTTTGAAATAAGAGCTTGTGACAAGCGAAGCTGATAGTTGCATTGTATCATCTGACAGATCATCATATTTAGCAAATAACCTTGGATTTTCAGTCTCAACATCAGTTTCTAAGGTTTTACTGTCAACTTGTAGTAGTTTTCCGTAAAATAAAAGTTCATTTTGCCATATCTCGTGCAGATTTAGTCGTGTTAGTAGTTTTTTAGCTGTACATAGGTAATCAAAATCTGGGTACTTTTGAAATGTGGAGTGAAGAGCGTCGACTGTGTCATCCAGGGTGCAGTCTTGCATAGATAAGTCGACGAGAGAAACTGCAGTGACCGCGTCCATGGGAAGTATTGTGGTTCTGTTCATCAGTCGGCAATGTGCTTGAGATAATCTGAAAATAATAAGATTGGGTAAGTATTTCTTAAAATAACAAATTCCATTTACGATAAGTTAGGTTACAATTTCAGTTATGTATTTTGTCGGACGGACGAGTCGCACGTTTGTTAATACCGCGGCCGCATCTGGCGTTTCCTTATAGGCCGTCAAACGAACATAAACCATCCTTCATGGACTTCATGGATGTTAACACCAATTATGACGATCATTGTGTATATTATCATTATTTTAGTAAGTAAATAAAATCAGACTACCTGACAAGACTATCAAGCATTCGAACAGTAGTTCTTGATGGGTCCCTGTACTGAGATTTTCTTTGCATCATGTAGTAAGATTGCAAGATTATGTTTGCTGACTTGGTCATTTGTGTAGCCCTAGGTCCAACTAGGCTGATATACATCTGAAATCAATTATAAACTAATTATTCTAATAAATTACGCATTATAAGCAGTTTACAAATATCGGCTTGGGAATATTAGTACACTGCCATCTACGAGTAGCTTATCAAGTTTAATTGCTACCTAACCTAGCCACAACATAGTAGGTAATAGTTATAGTAAAATTTATGAAAACAAGCCAATAGATGGCACTGTATAAAACATTAAATATAAATAGTAGTATAAAACTGTGTGTATAAAATTGTCTGCTACATAGGTACCTGTAGTTTTTCAATATTCCAAGTTTTCTTCAATTTTGTTGTATCGGAATCTCCAAACAAAATATACGACGAGACGAGTTTATCCCAAGCTTTGTTCTTTGAATCCAGAAGTATGAAGATCAAATCAAATCTGAAACATCAAGATATTACAAGGTTATTTTAAAGTAAATACTATTTAGTTTTAATTTGTTTCTGTTCCTATATTGTAATTTTCTTTGTTATTAAAAGTCTTTATTTAGAAACTTAATACTTCTTTGGATATTATACCATCAAATTTCTGTCTTTGATACAACTATTGAGTGAGTGAGCATGCAAGACGTCAACAAAAACATTGCATTACCTACTTAGCAAGGGAGTTCCAAGCGACACATTAACGCTTAACGGCTGATCTGTTTCGTATTGTCCTTTTGGATTGCACGCAGCTATGATTGCGCAACGGGTATTCAATTTGCACACTATGCCAGCCTGAAACAAACATTATAACATGATTGTTTGCACCTTTTGTATTTTTCTTTAGTTTAGCAGATAGGTTTCTTTCTAGCCACTATCCTACCCACTAGCAAACTGAGTGTAACCAATAGTAAATCGGGCTGACACACGAGTTTTGTTTGACGCGTGTCGTCGCGTCGAATCGTTTCTTCTCGACTCGTTAGTGATGTGTCATCGGCTTATGAAACTAGTGTCTGCCCGCGGCTTCGCACTCGTTGTTTCTATGGAAACGTTTTCTATCCCATGGGAACTGATTTATAGGATAAAAAGCCAAAGTAGCCTATGTTTGATTCAGAATTACCTGTATGAAAAATTTGCGCCCGATCCGTTCCGTAGTTTTGGCGTGAAGTGAAGAGGTAACAAACATCCAACATCCAAACTTTCGCATTTATAATACTAGTGTGATTATAATATCAGTTCTTCAAAGATGAACTCTATTAAGTATAACATAAGCTCTGCTTTGGGGCTGAATGATGCTGGGTGGATTGTCCAGCATTATTTATTTATTACTATTTATTATTATAATTTGTGATATTCCTCCCCAAATAATAAGCAGGCATACTTACTCATCCCTACGAATATTATGAAATGACATGACGATAGCGAGTTGTTTTACCTTTGCAATGGATATTGTTTGCTGCTCCATTGCCTCATGTATTGCTGTACGATCGTGTTCTCTGCCAAATCGAGATAAAAACGTAAATAATAGTTAGAACCCACATTGTTTTATGTAGGTCATTAATATTTTATTCGTAATTCACGTGTTTTAACGTGTAAAAGTTTCATAGAAATTACCTGAGCTGTGATATTTCATCAATACAGCAAACACCGCCGTCTGATAAAACTAAGGCACCTGCTTCCAACTGCCACTCACCTTCCTCCTGTAAAAATACAAACAATTTTTATTCATGTTCATTTAATGTGATTTTATGCATAGGTATTGTTCTTAACCTGTAAAAAGTGTCATCGGCCATGTTGTGATATCATAGGACTCTAAATTTCATGTCAGATCTTAAACGAGTGAAATTCGCTATGTTTTCTGTTTTATATTTTTACAATGATGGACGTTTGCTAATGTCAATTGTTAGTTTCGACCCGTATGACATCACAGCACAGATAAATATGGCCGACAGCGTTTTCGCCTGTTTACGAAAAGTAGACTTTTATAATAAAGTTTTGCTGTTTTCTTCCCTCTAATTGGACAATAGTTATTATGCCTGCTTTAAAAAAAAGTCAACTACCCTATTTTTTATCATCATCATCATCAGCCTATACTAGTCCACAGCTGGACATAGGCCTCCCCTAATGAGCGCCATAGCGCCCTGTCTTCAGCATCCAGCATCTGCCTGCAGTCTTTCGCAGATCGTCATCCCACCTGGCCGGAGGGCGTCCTATACTACGATTGCCGAGCCGTGGTCTCCACTTAAACTCGAACACGTTTACCCCAGCGGTTGTCGGTTCTTCGCGAGATATGGCCGGCCCACTGCCACTTCAGCTTGCTGATTCTTTGAGCTATGTCGATAGCTTTGGTTCTTTGTCGGATGTATTCGTTACGAATTCTGTCCTTCAGAGAGACTCCGAGCACAGCTCTTTCCATAGCTCGCTGAGCGACTTTGAACTGGTGGACCAGCCCTACCGTGAGTGTCCACGTCTCAGATCCGTAGGTCATGACGGGTAGGACGCACTGATTGAAAACTTTTTTACTTTATTGTTTATCATCTACCCTTAAAGCAGCACAGGTGAGTCCGGCTCTCGTACTGCCCGCACCGGATGTAAAAACGGAACGCGCGGTCAAATCGGCACCAGTGCGGAGTAGCTGAGACTTGCCTGTACCTAGAAATAAGAGAGATCATACATAAAACTTTTAAATCCGTCATGGTTATTATCTCGGTCATTTACAACGGGATATTTACCGTGATTTGAGTTTTGAGCTTTTCAATATTTCGGCACAGTTTCATGCGCCATGATCACGGAATATTGGAAAGCTCAAAACTCAAACCATTGCAAATATCCCGTTGTCTGACTTTGGAGAAATTATACATGTTTTACCTACTAGAACTCAGGAAAATAATAGTTTTCATTCAGCTGGAATAGTTTACCATAGGATGATTTACAAAAACTATGGAGAACTTTATGCTTTATTTATATTGTAGTTGGTTCTCCTATAAGGGGTAAAATGCTTAGCTGAGTTAGCAATCTATATTTCTTTTTCGCTCGAAAATTATGACTTTCCCGCTCAATGTGAGCAAAAATAGTGTTTGCTTTGTTTTAGAGCAGCAGTTTCCCTTTTATATTAGAGCGAGAGATGAAGTAACTATTATTTTAGTAAAATTAACTCGTACATATCAGTTTTAATTGCTTCGTCCACACATTTATTTTCTTTGACTAATTTAAAGATGCAAAATTTCATACTCTGCTTCTTTGAATATAATGCGAATCTATCGCTTCGAAAAATATGGGGACTAACGAAAACATCGATATTTATTGAGCAAACTGGATTAGGTAAGTACCTATTATATGTGTATGAAAAAATATTTTTTCAATAAGACAAATAAAATAAACAGTAATTTTGTAGGTACCAGACATACCAGGGTCCCCAACCAGCAGTAAATGACATTGACCTCTCACTCTCGTTGCATGTTTGTCGTCTTGTGAAGATGTCTTCTCATCATCGATGATATGGTTAGAGCCAGTGATGACCGTCAGAAGTACCGCTAACTTTACTAATTGCAGTCCATACACCTAAGATCAACAAGAAAACGTTAATACATTCTCTATCGAAATAATTGTAATTTATGGTGCTGTTTTCGTGAATATTTTATCTTGATTTTTTGAGCTAAGCTAAAGCTGAGTCTGCCTAAATACGTAAGCAAGAAAAACGTAAGTAATAGGTCCATGAGAGGGAAAGGAAATGCACATGCAGTGTTTTGATTTAAGGCTAAACGAGCCGCTCATCTTTCCATACAAACGTGGAAGGGTAACTACTACGATGTTTGATGTTGACCATCAAAACTAAGGATAGTATCAATTTATCTCGTTATTATCTATGTCTGTAAACACCCGAAACCGTAAAAAAAGTATCAAGATAGCATACATTTAGGCCACGCCCACTGATGAGTTGGACCGAGCGGCTTGTTCAACCTTAAGTTCTGAACTTACCTGTGAACAAACTGCCATCAATATCTGATCTCTGCCTTTCAAAGGGCATGCGGTGTATTTGCTCCAAAACTCGTCGAAGCACTCCTTGACGTCGGGAGCTGATGATACCACATCGGACCGTTGCGCGTTGCAAACTTCTACGTAATTTGCTTGGAGGACTAACTCCACTTCTGACTTTTTCGTTTGGGTGCTTGGTCTCCATCGCCGCCGTACTGTCCCGCTAAAATAAATAATGGAATGGTGGTTATTCGTTTATGGAACAGAAGTACTTGGGAAGAGTTAATATTTTATTGTATTTTTTTTTTTTGTAAACTTAATAAAACTTAAAACCCATCAAGATTTAGATTTAATAGAATGTACTTTGATAAATTTATATCAATGCCCTCATGTAGTTTAACCCTGAACTTTATCCATTAAAAAAGTTCGAAGCTTTTACTACTATCAACAGAAGGCGCTAGACATTGTTTTAGCACCTGCAAATTAGAGATGTTGACTAAACGCACCAGATAATAACATCATCGCCAGGCTTGCAGCAATCAACAAGGTCGTTTTCCAAGACCACCCACATAGAACCTGGTATGGTTCCAATACTCAACTTGTTGACTTGTTCCTGTTATAAAAAAATTGCACATATGAGTAGTAAAAAGAACACAATGGTTTTTCAACCATATCTATGGGTACTACTATCTACTAGTATTTTGGCAGACTCAGCTTTAGCTCAACTTAAAAAAATCATGATAAAATATTCAGGAAAACAGCACCTTAAATTACAATTATTTCAATAGAGATACACTCTGCTTTTTGGCTTGTTTTCTTGGGCACTACTTTGCTTAGAAAATTAGGTCTTGTAAATAATTTGGTCAATGTAAAGTTTTTCAATTAGTTCAGCTTATGAAGGGAAACCGATACGTTAATGCCAGAATATGCACATTAGTGCACTTCTGGGTCTGAGGTCTCACTTAGTTTGCATAGTGTAGAAAGATAAGCTCTCTATTTCAATGACAGGCCATTTAGCACTCTGACAGAGAAGAACAAGCTGGAACAAACTTTATTGCATTGCTTCTAAAATCTAAAAGTAATTTTTCCAGGCAGAGATAGATAGGCAAAATAAAGTAATGTATTTTGGCCATTAGTACCTGTATTTTGATCTCTTGATAATCTTTGCAGTGTTCTCGAGACACCATATAAACTTCTGTGAATGTTCCACTTTTGCATTTAGGGTTTTGGCATTTTGTAGGTGCTTTCAAAATGTATCTATTCTCAAAATTAGCTTCAACACAGTTTTCATGCTTACATTTCATGCAAACATATTTTCTCTGATATTCAAGCATCTTAGCTTGGGTCACTCTTACCACAGTTCCTGAAAAGAGTTTAAGAAACTTATTTTTTGCCTATGCTCTGTGCCTATACAGGAGCGTCAACACGGACATGTTCATGATGGTGGGCAGAACCTGCTGTTAACATTAGTGTCAGTGTATTACCAATAATCCTGTATAATCCAGACCATCATCAACAACCTGTTATGCTAGTCCACTGGTGCACATTATGCCTCCCCTAAAGAATGCCATACATAGCACCCCCTCCTACGTACGGAATTATTAAAAAACAATAGATAGAAATCTATTGTTTTTTAATAATTCCGTAACACTAAGATTATGAGTGTAAATCCTAAAAAATAAAACAACTTATTTTTACAGTCTAGGATCGATAGGACATTATCACTAGACCAACCTGTGATCTTCAGAAAGCATCCCAAATCAACATTCTTAGGGAAGATTGTCCGATGTAGCTCTGGACAGACCGGCAACCCAAAAAACCTAGCAATAACATTCCTCTTCAGATAACAGTATTCCAAATCCAAAACCGTCTGTTTGTATTTTTCAAATTCCATAACATTTTGTTGGGCTTTGAGTATATCTTTGTTGCAGGCTGGTAGACTTTCAATGGGGTTGCATAGTACTTTATCACCAACATCTGGATGTGATTCGAATAATTTTAAAAAACTGTAAAAAAGGCTTAGATTAAAATAATTAGTTTCTAGCTGTGATTAAGAGGTTATGTTGTATAGAACTCAAGAATTATTATTTGCTGATTGCTTATGTTCTTTTTGACAGGCCGAGTAGTTATAATTTCCTAGCGAATGTTAACTTAAAATATTTGAGAATAATGCAAGAATTGATTTCATTTTGTAGTTAAGACTGTAGGTATAGCACTAACTCGATTTTTATGCTGAAATAACCCAAATTGTCTTTTTCACTTAGAATTTCTAGTATATCTTGCAAATGAAACTTGATTAAGTATTCCAAAATCATAATTTAGGCTAGTTTCCTACTATTTCTCGCGAAATTGCTTTTCCAACTCTTTGATTTCTTTTTCATTCACTGTTGTAATGTTGTTTGTTTTGATTTCAAATTTGACAGCTGTTTGACTTAACTTCTTTGATAATGGCAACATTGACAGGTGTCACGATGACAGTTATACTGAATTTGACAGTACCATCAATTGAATTTGACATACTCATTGTAATTTAAAACTAAAAAAGTACTCTTTTGACATGGACACTGGCAGAGTTGTGGCAGCACAGACACAGCCAGCCATGAAATAAGAAGTTGAAGTTGAACCGTTTTTTAAACTAACCGTACTACTTTTAACACATTGAACGCCATGGTGGTCACCAGTGACCACCACTATACTTTCCCTATGGGCCGAAGGCGATTCGCGATTTCGGCAAATTTTACAACTTATATTTTATTGGCTCATGCGATTCAAAATAGTCAAAAACCCCGATCTAAATTATAATTTCTTATTTTTATCAAAAAAATTATCAAAATAATTGCTGTCGCTCACCGGTGACCACCACGGCGCACGCCGTTGGAAATCTGCATTTCCTCCCCGCGGGGCCGCGGGGGTCACGGCGCCGGCCACACCTTCGGACCTTTGCCGAGTTCTGTCCATTAGTGACACGAGCGACATTGAACCCGAAAATGCTTCCGCATCGCTTCCTGCATCATCTACCGTGTGGCACGAGCCAAAAGGTAATCAACCTCGGATTATCCCGTATACTGAATTCCCAGGATTAGATTCACAAGTTGCAAGAGAAATAGTCGATAAGACCCCGGTACCAGACGAAGTATTTGAAATGGTGGCTGAACAAACAGATAGCTTTGCTATCAAAAAAGCTGCTATTGCAAATGCTGCACTTTTCTGAGAAAGACGAAGAAAATAAATATATAGATTACACAGGATTGAAAAATTACTCGAAGTAGTAAACAGAACTTCCAAAAAAACTACACTCCTTCCGAAGAGATCTGCATAGATGAGAGTGTGGTGCCTTTTCGCGGACGAATAATTTTTCGGCAATATAATAAACTAAAAGGGCATAAATATGGTATAAATGAGTTCATATTATGCACCATTCCGGGCTATACATATAAAATAAATGTATACGCAGAAAAGAATAACGATGAAACGAATACAACACCGTTGAACGTCGTTATGTCTCTATGCAGCGATCTTTTATACAAGGGACATACGCTAGTGACCGACAACTGGTACACCAGTATGGATCTTGCCAAAAAAATTCTGGACGCAGAGACACATCTTGTAGGCACGATTCGGAAGAACCGGAAGCATCTGCCAAAGGATGTAGTAAATGCTAAACTGAAGCGAGGCCAATTCGTGGCTAAGGAAAGCAGTGAGGGCATAACTGTAATGAAGTGGAAGGATAAAAGAGATGTCCTATAATTGCTGTCCACAAAACACTCAGTGCGGTTCCAAAATGTCCGAAAGCGCAACAAAGTTATTTCTAAACCGAAAATAATCATTGATTATAACGGCGCTAAAGGGGCTGTAGATCTGTCCGATAAAATGGCTGCTTACTCAACTCCACTGAGAAAATCTATAAAATCGTATAAGAAGTATGCGATCAACCTTCTCCTGAACAGGGGTCAATGCGGTCTTGTATCAAAGCGTCACTGGCAAGAAAATGCAAATGGCAGACTTCCGTAGGTATGGTATTACTGAAGACGTTCTGCAGCCAACAAAATTTTCCAGTTGCAAGACCTAGAAGAACGGCACACAGACTGCAACAAAAAGAAGGACAAACCAGAACAAGCAGGCGAACATGCGTGAATTGCTATAAAATTAACGTAGCTACACTTACAGCAGACAGTTGGCTAAAAACAAGACTAAAAAGGTGACAACGTTTTGTCCACAATGTCCGGAGAAGCCTTTTCTTTGCATATCTTGCTTGAACGTGGTACACCACTAACATATTTTTAGCTATGACTGGTTTCATTTATGCGCCAAATATTCAAGAAAAAGTGATTGCCATACGTATAATAAAACGTTTTCAAATATTTTATAATAAAACATATTATTTGTAAACCTTCTTTCATTTTAAAACCACATCTTGTGTACTTAGGCAAAAAATCGTTTAGGTCGTTTTTTATACAGTGTCGAAATGAGCTAGTATGCGTAAACTGTTCTCCAGGGCCGCGCCGGGCACGCTCTATATAGTTTTGTATCGGCACTGTGTCCTCCAGCGAGAAAATTGAGTTCAAAGACGAGCCCGTCGCGCGGTCACCGGTGAGCCCCACGGCCTGAACGGGTAGTGTTGCTGTCGCTCACCGGTGAGCCCCACGGCCCAAACGGAACAACCGCTAAATTTGAATCGGCGTTTAACGTGTTAATACTCAACCCAGGCGCGGTCGCAGACCAAGACTTTGGGGGGGGTCACGCTTGGTGCGGACCGTAGCCACAAATTCACTTGCAGACGGTTGCAGGCCCCATCCAGAACAGCTAAACTTTTTCGACGAGCGGAGCGAGCCGCGAAAAATTTACCTTTTTGATAAAGTTTCGTGGTGGCGGGCAAAGTGATTTTGAAGACCAAAAACATGACATCCCTTCCTCAACTCCCAACAATAGTAAGTTTAAGTTACCTTTTTGATAATGTTTCGTGGTGGCGGGCAAAGTGATTTTGAGGACCAAAAACATGACATCCCTTCCCTCAACTCCCAACAATAGTAAGTTTAAGTTATAGCGAGCGAGGCGACCCTCGAAATTGTCGAGATTTTTTCTGATGTTTGAAGAAAAGTAAGCAAGAGTACTTGCTACTACTCTTGCTTACTCTCGCTCGCTATCATAATGATGGCGAGCGAAGCAAGCCCCGAAAATCTTACGAGACTTTGCGGTAGTAAATATAAAGCTACGAATCTAAATAAGGGCGAACAGGGTAAGGAACATCAACAAAAAATAAATCGAAAAATATGTATTGGCGAGTGGAGCGAGCCGCCGAAATTTTTGTTACTTTTTCGGGTGGTTACCCGCCGATAGTATCTTTTAAAATCTAGAAAATACTATCGGCGAACGGAGCGAGCCGCAAAAATATAATAGTTCCGTTATATTTTCTGCAGTTTTTTGCATATTGAGCGCAAACATGACATCGCCTCCCCCACCTCCTAACAATAATAAGTTTAAGTAAGCGAGCGAAGTGAGCCTCAAAATTTTTTGAGGTTTTTTTTCTGATGTTTAGGGTTTAAATGATAGTGAGCGAAGCAAACCCCGAAAATTTAAAAGACTGTGGTGGTGGATATAAAGCTTTGAATATAAATAGGGGCGAGTGGAGCAAGGGAAATAAACTAAACTTACTTACTTGTTTCTGGACTGGTTGCGGAAACCAGTCCAGAAACAAGTGAGTAAGTAGGTAAACCAAAATCAGAAATCCAAAAAGAGGTAACGGCGAGCGGAGCGAGCCGCCGAAATTTTTGTTACTTTTCGGGTGGTCACAAACTGGTTCAGAAAATAAATAACAGCGATTGGAGCGAGCTCTAAAAATTTTGAAAATATGCAGCGGCTAAGAAATATGTTGAAAACCTAAAAAATATATATATCAGTGAGTGGAATGAGCCGCAGCCTTTTTTAAAATTGGTGAGGTTCGTTCAAGACAAGGAAGCTAACTATGAGCTTTAAACAATTTTTAAGTTTGTCGAATAACAACTAAATAATAAGGACAACAGACCAAACCCCATATGGAATCAACGGCGAGCGAAGCGAGCCGCGAAATTTTTTATGATCTGGCTGCGGCGTGTGAGTTGTTTGGTATTAGATATTGCAGTTGCACCTAAAACGGAGGAGGAGTCCCGCACTAGAGCAAGCCTGAAGCTTATCGAAACAGCAGAATGCTATCAGAGGCTAGCAGAGCTTGCTGCGACAATTTTTGGTTTTTGTTAGATGTTGCGCAATTTTTTAGAAAATTTGGCAAAGTGACCTAATGCGGGGCGGGGTTCGAGCTTTGGAACATAGTTAGAAGGAACATATGTTAACAGCGAGCGGATCAAAACGCGAAAATTTTGCTGTCTACTAATTTTTTGCGCTAGTTGACAAAGTGACCTCGGAGATTATTAATTGAGTAACAATTTTGTGCTTTTTATTGTGGCGGTTGGATTGATACAAACTGACATTAATGGACCAGACAGACCACTAAAAATAGGTAAGTAACGTTACCTCTGCGCTGATCAGAACACAGGACAACAGTAATATCGGCGAGCGGAGCGAGCCGCGATTTTTTTTTGCTGCAGTTGGTAACCATATTCAATGTAACGGAAGTAAATAGGAAAAAAATAATCATAAAACTATGGGTTGCAATTTTTTAAGTACCTAAACTAAGATTTTGGGGGGGGTCATGACCCCCGTGACCCCCCCCCTGGGACCGCGCCTGACTCAACCACTAAGCCACGTTTTGAAATATTATTATTTCTACTTCAAAAAAATTTAAATGAAGTATTCCATTGCAAAGATGATCAAGGGAAATCTAGATTTGAGAAATTAGCGACTTTTGCGATAACTCAATACCTAGGTACATCATTCTTTCAAATCCCTATGTTGAGAGACTTAAGTACCTATTTAGCGGTTTGGTATGAATCTAATAAAAATGTTATTGAATCATTTGATGTTCCTGTTGATTTATTAATTCAATAATAGGATTCCCAGCGAAAGGATCACCAAACATTAACATTTTACAAACAGATTATGTCGTCAGCGTAACAAAAATTATCGACTTAGCTTATAGGTACCTACTTACCTACTTTGATATAGGGTATTACACCCATTTTTGATAAGTTTCTCAATTAGATTCTACCACAATAGATATAGATAAATTTTATCTACTGTGCTTTTAATAAAATAAATTTTATAAGTGCCTGCACCGCAATGACTGGCAACAGGGGCTGGTGGGCGAACGGTTGCACCTACCCTACAAACCCTAAAGCGTTTTAAATTTGACACACTTTATGGGTTTGTCACTGTGACGGTAGGGTAGTGTAAAACGAAAATTAAAATCGTAGAACCACCCCACCGCACCCCGTTACGGTTTAGTACACCCTTTCCGTGGCACCCTGTCTAGTACCTAGGTACCTACCTATATTATTATTAGTAGGTAGGCACCTACCTAGAAAGTACCTACTAATATCGAGTTAGGTACCTACTATAAAGGTACTAATGTACCTAGGTAAGTACCTACCTAGGTACATAAGTACCTTTATAGTAATTAACCCTTAGCCAGGCTGAGGACGTATAAGAACCACTTCATAATTTATTTTTTTGTAACGGGCAGAGCACTCCTGGAGTCCACATAGGCATATCCGAACATTGTCTATGAAACTGTCAATTTCAAACATGTGCAACTGTCAGTGACATTCAAACAAATTTTTGACATTTCATGGTCACAACATTGTCGATCGAATTATTGTGTGTTTTTGACCGTTGGCGGAAGCAAAATATGCGATAATGTCGAAAAAAAATACGGTAAGTGCCCTGTTGCATTTGATTTAGGAAGTTATTGGATCATAAAAGGTATAAATGGTTTTATTATATCATTGGATTTGTTTATGATGGAGTTATGAACGCGGAAACTAAGTGGTCCATATACGTCCACTGCCCGCTATTTTTTTTCCAAATTAAAATAATTTATTTTATAAATCTATGATTTCAGAGGCCTTATCCTCCACATCTTCGAGAGACTGAAATCGAAAAGGCTCTAATAGATATTCATGCATCTTCAGAGGACGATTCAGATGATGGATGTACACATGAAAATTATCCAATGCCTCATATAGATGAAGCATTGGATAATATACAAGGACTGACACGTTCTGAGCTATTAGACATCCTTGAAGAAGAAAGGGTCTGTTCACCACCAGTACCAGACCCACATCCACCATCATTTTCACTAAATGAAGATATGGCAAATCATCGGCCCATTGCATCCACTATAATGCAAGATCATGTGCAACCAATGATGGTACAAGGGCCTACATCATCCTCATGGATAGAGAGAGAACAATTGGCTCCTCATTCTGCATTAGAGGTAACAACTATATCCATAGCCTATCACCGCTTCAGCTAGTAAGGTCATAATATTAGGTTTTACCTTTTAGATGTTTTTATAATGGAATGTTTGTTTTCAGTTACCACAAGATATAGTCCAACAAGCATCAACTAGTGCACCAGAGCTAGAAACTCTACAGCAATTAATTGAAAAAAACAGGGTGTGGTCGCTGGATACTTCTAATTTTGCAGCTCCAGACTTCAAAAACAAATTGAAATCCAACAAAGTTTACACAAACCGAAGTACTCCAATTGACTATTTTGAAAATATGTTTCCCAGTGAAATAATCACTATCATAACAAATAATACAAATGAATATGCAAGATTCATCTGGTCGCTAAACTGGACTCCAACTGCAGAAGAAGAAATAAAAGCTTATCTGGGAATAGTTATAATGATGGGCTTGCACCCTCTGCCAGATGTAGAACTTTATTGGTCTACAGACCCATTCTACCACAACCCAGTCATAAGTGAAGTGATGACATGCAGACGTTTTAAAAAAATCACAGAAAACTTGCACTTAAGTGACCGAGCCAGAGAACTACAGCGAACTCAAGTAGGGTATGATAGATTGGGTAAAATCCGTCAAATAATGGATATTTTGAATAAAAGTTTCAAGGATAATTGTATTGAGTCCCAGGCTCAATCAATCGATGAGAGTATGGTCAAATTTAAGGGAAGAAGTAGCATGAAGCAATACATGCCCAAAAAACCAATCAAAAGAGGCTACAAGGTCTGGGCAAGATGCGACTCTGAAACTGGGTATTTGCATCAATTCAATGTATACAGTGGCAGATGTGAAACTAATGAAGATGGTGATGGAGGCCTTGGTTTCAAAGTCGTCATGGAGTTGTGCAGAACAGTGCAGGTTGACACCCTAATAGCTTTTGATAATTTTTTTACCAGCCTGCCATTGATGGAGATGCTGCATCAGAGGAAAATTTATGCAGTTGGTACTGTCAGAGTGAACAGGAAAGGATTACCACCACGTCTTTTACCACACAAAGGTGACAAAAAAGAAAATAAGTTGAAGATTGGGGAATTCATGTTCCAGTATGCAGACCCGGTGTCTGTAATAAAGTGGCGTGACACAAAAGATGTTTATATATGTACCACAGCACATGATCCTAAAAAAGTGGTTACTATACATCGAACCCAAAAGGATGGCCAAAAAGCACCAATAATTTGCCCATATGCAATTGAACAATACACTAGAAATATGGGTGGTGTGGATAGACTTGATCATTTTAGGTCATCCTACTCAATAGGGAGAAAATCAACAAAAAAAAATTGGTTGAGATTATTCTGGTTTATGTTGGAAGTGGCCTGCATAAATGCATATATTATGTATAGTATGACACACAAGTCAAACAGTAGCAGCCACAAGGAGTTTCGTCTTAGATTGGCTCGAAGTCTCATAGACAACTTTTCCACCCGTATTAGAGACCATATAATTTTCAAAAATAAGAGAGGAGGCCGGTATGGTGTGGCCGATGAAGTGAGACTGAGAAATGTTGGGCATCACATGCCTTATGGTGCAAGAACTAGGAAACGATGCCGCTTCTGCAGCACCAAGAAAGAGGTCAAAAGATCTAAAATAATTTGTAAAGTATGCAAAGTTACACTTTGTGCAACACCATGTTTTGAAGACTTTCACAAGTAGATATGTAGTGCAACTTTTTATATTGATGAATGGTGTTTAGAAGAGTTTCAGATTGTGAAATATAGGTACCGATACCTATTCTATTTGTCGTTTTTTTTTTTTTATTTGGGCAGAGGACGCATAGTGACCACCGTGTTTTTTTTATAGAAATAATAATAATAAAAAAAAAACAAGAAATTAGTATTTTTTTAATCCTATAATCTACCATAATTAAGTCTCAAAATGTAAAACTATGCGCAACCTGGCTAAGGGTTAAGTACTAATTTCGAGTTAGGTACAGTCGGCTGCATAGGTAAATATGTATACACTCCCAAGTTTTCAATTTGACAAGACAAGTAGGTAAGTTTATAGTAATTGTGATAATTTATGTACCTACCGCATTCTGACAACTACGATGATTACTTTGTACTAAAAACGTGTGCGTGGCCTTTTATTTGAAAAGTTCCGAGTAAAATAAAAGTTAAACCTTGGAAGTGTATACATGTCTGTGCAGCTGACTGTACCTACTATAAGGGTACTAATGTACCTAGGTACTTACCTAGGTACATTACTTATTATTATTATTACTTACCTTTATAGTAGGTACCTAACTCGATATTAGTAGTTAATTACTTAGGTAGGTACCTACCTAAGTAATTAAGTTTTATATTGCCTTGCTTGTCCAAGGGTCGGAAGTGTAGGAACGGTGGGAACAATGTTAGGTACATAAAGGCTACCTATGCCGGTAGCAACTTAGGTACCTAAGTAACATTCTCTAGTTTATGAACCGATAAAGTTTTACTTAATTGCATTTCAGCACAATGCATTTTACGATGCTTTACAGCGACATCGACGGACGCGGACGCAGAACCTTCCTATGACTAAGTTTGTACCTAGTGAAAACTAATCTTCGCATTGTCTGAACACTCCTAGGTAGGTACAACTGTGTATCTGAATTACCGAAATAAAACATACCTACACTTTTAGACAGGTTTGTTATCAATTCTGAGGTTCAATCAATACCTACAATAATCAACATTAACAACACTTCCCCGAGAAATCATTTCGATATCATCCTGGAGTTGCCCGCCCTAGCAACATATTCTGCTAAGTCGTCTAATGCTACGGCTCCAACTGCGTCCTAACCACAGAAATCTGAATAATTGTTATTAAGATTTCTGTGGTCCTAACGCACTATTTTGGGCGTCGCGTCACGCAGATGTAGCCTAGCCAAGGTTTTAACGTGTTCATTTATTGACGGACGACACTAAAAATGCACCTTTGCTAATAATAGCCAAGGTGCATTTTTAGCGCCTTAAGTGTTAATGGACATAAACACTAACGCTAACTCAGGCGAAGCCGTAGCATAATGCTAAAATATTGCACCCACATTTATTTATTTTAGAAATTTTACAATATGCATCCGGATAATAAGGACCTACCTACATAGATATAAATCTAACGATATTAATCTATGCCTACCTACCTACCTACATTATGTAAGTAGTTAACTGAAGTTAAGCTAAAGTAGACACCTACATAGGTAGGTAGGTAAGGTTAGGTCGCCTAAGATCGGACGCATTTGCCGAAAATTGTAGACGTACTGCACTTCTATTCGTTTAATAATAAATAAAGTACACATTAGGAAAACATCCGGACTTCGTCCATATATTAAATATCAATGATCCGGTCAGGAAATTCCTCAAAAGATTTGACAGATACGATTTGTCTTTATTTTTGCGTTTTTATAGTCCGGTCTTCCCTCCTCATCCTAAATAAGTTTCACAAACTTTTATCCTTCGTGTCCTAGGACATAATAATGAAAAGGTACCTAAGATCTGATAGTCATAGCGTCGTCTAAGCGCCATCATAACGTCGTTAGTGGGCATGAACACTTGAAAACCACTGATTATTTTTTGACATCCATGAACGGACACAGCTATATCCGATCTTCGGCATTGGGAGGGAAGACCGGATCTTGGGTTGTAAACGTCCTAGGCGTAATCAAAGTATACCTACAGATCGAAAGATTATTCGCTAATTCTGCCCCAAAATAATTAATTACATTAATTCAATGAAAGTATTCACCACAATGAGCCATCAAAGTTTTGTAGGTAAGATCGGATCGACGATTTTTCCCACAAAACACACCTTTTCTGCCCAATCACCTGTGTGCACGTCCCGTCTGGTCGCTGGCCGGCCGCAGTGTGAGGAGAAGGGCAGAATAAAATGGCGGATCTACTAGTGTCACCAGCAGTGGAAAATATTGCCTAGTTTGCGAGTTATTCCATGCATCCGATCTTATGTCACATCCGATCTTAGGCGACTTAACCTTACTAAGTACCTAGGTGTTTTTCGATGGTGGTGTTATTTCGAAAGATAAACGGACAATCTTCGGTTAAATTTGAAGTTTAATATAATTGAAACTGCTGCCAATTAGTCCGGTTGACGTTAAGGCGCTACCCCCCCCGACCCAAATCAGCGCCACCACCTATTTTACCTTATTATTCCGTTAATTAAACGAAGGAAATTAAAAAAACGGATTGGCCAGTTTGTGCCTCCTATCATAAGCTTTTTTTTAATGCTTCTA
Source organism: Eupithecia subfuscata (assembly GCA_963564075.1). Lineage (NCBI taxonomy): Eukaryota > Metazoa > Arthropoda > Insecta > Lepidoptera > Geometridae > Eupithecia > Eupithecia subfuscata. Next base: position 6,897,347 of record OY751105.1, read on the forward strand.
TAAATGTTTTTGTTTGTATAGTGTAGGAAGAGATGCGAAGTTGCTCATTTTTCCCACCATGGTGGGCAAAAAGAGCAACTTCGCATCTCTGCATAAAGTACCTACTTATACAAAATAAAACTTTTACAGGGGCATTAAAAAAAAGCTTATGATAGGAAACACAAACTGGCCAATCGGTTTTTTGGATTTTCTTCGTTACCAAAAAGTCAATTGAAATGTTATTCCTATAGGTACCTACAATTTTCAAATATCATTATAGGCTGTACCTAGGTGTAGGTATACATATACAGTGACACCAGTGTCATGTCATACTTTCAAAGGATTTTTAGCAGCAGGTTGCCCCGTCTCCTATTATTAAAAGATCCTCACTCACTCAGCCCAAAAGCCATCTAAACTAACGGGAGCGAGAAATTGAATTCCACGATGTCGTTCATCATCCCAGTTGAGATGACAGTCCATCATGCCGGCGGTGTCCACCTCCCTTTGTGACGATAGTAGTGTGACGGTTCTGACATATAGAGGCAACTTGTGATGGTGACCTTTAGGCCAATTACATTTCTAAGGTTTTTTGTTATTATAGTGCGTAACCCCACACTAAGACTCACTAAGACACACTAAGACTCCCACGTCACTTGACTTCGTGGTGTAGTTGGTTATCACATCCCCGTACTGAGGGGAGGACGCGGGTTCAAGTCCCGTCGAAGTCGAAAATTTTTGCGATGTTATTTGATTTCTTACAATTACATTTCTGTCACTTTGGAATGTTTATTACGAATTTGATACGGTATTTCAATGTAGGAAGCATATGTAATTTTGAAAGAATCAGGTTATTCATTTTCAAAGCTGACGACTACAGTCATATGCGATCCATCTGAAATGACTGTATAAAGGTAAGTAAGTACCTACTAACTGTTTTTAACCCCCGACGCAAAAAGAGGGGTTTTATAAGTTTGACGTGTCTGTCTGTGTATCGGATGAATCGATTTTCGTTTAGTTTTTTTTGTGTCATAGATAGTTTTATCATTTTATCCCGAGTGTTCTTAACCATGTTTCAAGAAAATCTGGTCAGCCAATAAACGTCGGCGGGTTTTTTAAAATTTTAATTTTGTCTTGTTATAAACTTATTCATTAAATAGCGAAGTCTTTTACTGCTAAGTATCTATAGTAGGTATACCTTCTATGTATAATTGATAATGATGAACTAGAAATTCAAAACGAACTTCATAATATCCTCGATTCCAACCAAACCCCCGACCCCCTGCTGCGGCCGGACTAACCGTGAAATTACTCGTAAAACTTACATTAGCTAGGCCGTTAATAAACCTTGTCCATGTTGCCCATGTGGTCCACTCATAAACCCATCACTGGTTACCAATAAAAAAGTAAAGCCAGTTTGTAAACATATTTAATCGGAAAAAAGCATCTGGCTACTTCATTATTATTAATAATGGAGCAGGCAGATGCTGAATGCGCGAAGCTGAAGACAGGGCTTAAGGGAGGCCTATGTCCAGCCAGTGAACTAACATAGGCTGATGATGATGATGAACTGGAAAAAGGCTTGCAAGGCCTAGGCCGCGCTGATAATTATTACTAATAATAATTATCAGCGCGGCCTAGGCCTATCTAATAATTTATTTTATTACATACCTACCCTTTGCTTATCTTTCGCTGGTTGGCCGTCGCCCATGCGCAACATCTATATGGGCCATTCTTATGTAGTTCTGCACTAACCCACATTATGTATAGGCAGAGCTACTTATAGTATAGTCACACCCAATATGGGTGTTTCAGTTACCCAAATATTAAATCAAGAATCATGAGATGTCCTTGGAGTCTAAAGCGTAAGGACTACTATAAGCTAAGGCTAATCTTATAAATCGGGTATGATTTTAATAACATTAACATCATACCCGATTTTAATGTTATTAATAGCTAGGAACGTCTGTATTTTTTATTTCTAACGCAGAGGAAATAAAGACACCCATCTTCGTAAGTTCTAAACAAAGCGCTGAATTGGTACTATTAATGTGAGTGTTGGTTTTAATAACTCCATTATTTTTATTGAGGTTTTGTTTGTTTAGTTCCTTTGTTTCTTTAAGGATGAGATAATCAGCGGGAGAAAAAAACGTCTAATCCCACTAGTTTAGTTGTCCAGTTCAGTTGACTAAACTAGTGAGATTTCTTTTCTCGATTGTTCAATTGAAAATAAGACTAGCTTTTGCACCTTGTTACATTTACCGTATTATCTCAAATTGAATGTATCAAAACGCCCTCCGAATAAGATAATGCACCAACTGGCCTGTCTTAATACGATAAACTGCTTAAGGCCAATAAAACTAAACAAGTTAAACGACCCGAGGCCAATAAACCATAGGCATCGCCCTAAGATAGTTGCATCAACTTTCCTTCTTTGCCGCAATGGACGTTATCGCAGTAACAATGATGAGTTATGTCAGTGTGTTCATGATCGTAAGTATCCTGGAATTGGGATGTTGATTATTTGCAAATAGGATATTCTATGAAGCGTAAACATCGAAGAGAAAACATACGCGAGTAAAAATATAGGATGAAAGAAGTTAATGGATGAGATTAGGACTTAGATCCTTTAATAAACCAAGGATTATGATCATGTTTCTTGAAGTATTCGCGCAAAAAACTACACAATAAATAAACAAGCAACAAAAAGCTGGATTAAAAGCGCAACTTCCTTTTTACCAGTTGGTAGCATTGTTAATAAAATTTGTGCCAACTTAACATTCTTTTGAATACTAACGAAACACAACTTATTTATCACCAATCTTGTCTTGAAACTTTGCCAAGTTTTTAACTAAATTGCAGAAAAGCGAACGGCACTCTGTTTCAAAGTATCTTAGTCCGAATCTCAAATAGTGTGTCTTGGTAACAACCACTATCAAATGAAGCTAACCTTTCATGCCAGCTAGTGTATTTTCAACACAATCTGGAAACTGGAGGGTGGCCAGCATACTGCATTGCAGTGTGAATAAAAAGTTGATCCGTTTAAAATGCATCGAAAAAACTGATAGGAAAATGATAGCGACACCATCAGATTGAAAGGCTTTCAATCAAAGCGATTTCTGATCTAGGGAATTGATTTTGGGTGAGCTCCTAGCAGTTGCCAGTGCAAAAATCTACCAGACTAGGCACCTTACGAAATGATATCTTTCTTTTGTTTTAAAATTTACAGATTGATTCTTTTCCGTCCAAAACAAAAGAAAGCGCAGTTATAATGTTGGTTCTTTTGTCATTTTGTCAGAGCTAATTTAGTTAGGCTGCTACGAAGATCCCCCTTTACGTGGCTTTCTGCTTTGTAGACCTGATTAAAAGTTTACGTCAAAACTTTCCTAACGATTTCAATGCTAACAGTATTAAATCCGACATAATATTATCAGCAAAAGCCCCACCCTCCTAAATTATTGAAAAAAGCATCTGGCTACTTCATTATTATTAATAATGGAGCAGGCAGATGCTGAATGCGCGAAGCTGAAGACAGGGCTTAAGGGAGGCCTATGTCCAGCCAGTGAACTAACATAGGCTGATGATGATGATGAACTGGAAAAAGGCTTGCAAGGCCTAGGCCGCGCTGATAATTATTACTAATAATAATTATCAGCGCGGCCTAGGCCTATCTAATAATTTATTTTATTACATACCTACCCTTTGCTTATCTTTCGCTGGTTGGCCGTCGCCCATGCGCAACATCTATATGGGCCATTCTTATGTAGTTCTGCACTAACCCACATTATGTATAGGCAGAGCTACTTATAGTATAGTCACACCCAATATGGGTGTTTCAGTTACCCAAATATTAAATCCAGAATCATGAGATGTCCTTGGAGTCTAAAGCGTAAGGACTACTATAAGCTAAGGCTAATCTTATAAATCGGGTATGATTTTAATAACATTAACATCATACCCGATTTTAATGTTATTAATAGCTAGGAACGTCTGTATTTTTTATTTCTAACGCAGAGGAAATAAAGACACCCATCTTCGTAAGTTCTAAACAAAGCGCTGAATTGGTACTATTAATGTGAGTGTTGGTTTTAATAACTCCATTATTTTTATTGAGGTTTTGTTTGTTTAGTTCCTTTGTTTCTTTAAGGATGAGATAATCAGCGGGAGAAAAAAAGGTCTAATCCCACTAGTTTAGTTGTCCAGTTCAGTTGACTAAACTAGTGAGATTTCTTTTCTCGATTGTTCAATTGAAAATAAGACTAGCTTTTGCACCTTGTTACATTTATTATTATTAATTTAATTTACACGAAGTTTCTCCAAAAAGGTAGCCACATTAATTTCGCCATTTAGTAACTGCATTTGTACATGACGAATGAATTCTTTTCTAAAATTGAATATGGAACCGAATAAAAAATAACAGGAAGCAAAATGATGACGATGACAACGCCTGTCGTAGCCAGTTGGCATGTGCCCTGAGCCACTAATTGATAACGCACGGCCAAATGTCCGCGACACAAAATCAATACGATGATGGATGGCGATGAATTTTAATCAAACTCGTATCAACCAGTTAGCTGACAAAATGAGCTTATAATGGCCTCACGCAGGATATAGAGGATATCTGGTGAATTGTACCTAGCTAGATGATTTGATAATGATTAAGCTGGGCAATAAACTTGGATAATATGATTAAGCATTTAAGCAGTCTCAAAGCTTAGTCAGCTGCTTAAAGAGTTGAAGCTCTAACTAAGGGCTATTTTAATATGTACCTTACATACCTACTTTCCAACCAAATTAAAGACTAATTTGCAAACTTATTGCCAGTCATCTATGGAGCTGGCTGTGGTAACAGTTCATGATGGTAGAGTCATGCATGACTCTCTCTACCGTAAAGTACGCGGTAAAGTCCAAGTAGGTAGGATTAGTACCTATACCTACCGATTATAAGTTTAGATAGGTACTTACCTAAAGTTCTTCCATACTAAACTTGAGCACGCCTTTACGGCTTGAGGCAAGTCATTATTATCTATCTGGAGTCGTTTTAATATCTATATTTCTACAGTTGTTTCCTAAAGCTAAAGCTCGTTTAGAATGGTGGCCTAGTGCTGCGCCATAATCTAGCAAATTTAGAGTGGAACCGCTGTGGGACCTAGAGCTCCTCCACACTAAACTAGATGAAATTAGAGTACCTACCTAAAAGTCAATCCTAACACTCAAAAAAATTAAAAGTCAAAAAGGATGCACCCACTTCAAATAAAGAAAGGAAATAATTACGTCGTACCGTATTATCTCAAATTGAATGTATCAAAACGCCCTCCGAATAAGATAATGCACCAACTGGCCTGTCTTAATACGATAAACTGCTTAAGGCCAATAAAACTAAACAAGTTAAACGACCCGAGGCCAATAAACCATAGGCATCGCCCTAAGATAGTTGCATCAACTTTCCTTCTTTGCCGCAATGGACGTTATCGCAGTAACAATGATGAGTTATGTCAGTGTGTTCATGATCGTAAGTATCCTGGAATTGGGATGTTGATTATTTGCAAATAGGATATTCTATGAAGCGTAAACATCGAAGAGAAAACATACGCGAGTAAAAATATAGGATGAAAGAAGTTAATGGATGAGATTAGGACTTAGATCCTTTAATAAACCAAGGATTATGATCATGTTTCTTGAAGTATTCGCGCAAAAAACTACACAATAAATAAACAAGCAACAAAAAGCTGGATTAAAAGCGCAACTTCCTTTTTACCAGTTGGTAGCATTGTTAATAAAATTTGTGCCAACTTAACATTCTTTTGAATACTAACGAAACACAACTTATTTATCACCAATCTTGTCTTGAAACTTTGCCAAGTTTTTAACTAAATTGCAGAAAAGCGAACGGCACTCTGTTTCAAAGTATCTTAGTCCGAATCTCAAATAGTGTGTCTTGGTAACAACCACTATCAAATGAAGCTAACCTTTCATGCCAGCTAGTGTATTTTCAACACAATCTGGAAACTGGAGGGTGGCCAGCATACTGCATTGCAGTGTGAATAAAAAGTTGATCCGTTTAAAATGCATCGAAAAAACTGATAGGAAAATGATAGCGACACCATCAGATTGAAAGGCTTTCAATCAAAGCGATTTCTGATCTAGGGAATTGATTTTGGGTGAGCTCCTAGCAGTTGCCAGTGCAAAAATCTACCAGACGAGGCACCTTACGAAATGATATCTTTCTTTTGTTTTAAAATTTACAGATTGATTCTTTTCCGTCCAAAACAAAAGAAAGCGCAGTTATAATGTTGGTTCTTTTGTCATTTTGTCAGAGCTAATTTAGTTAGGCTGCTACGAAGATCCCCCTTTACGTGGCTTTCTGCTTTGTAGACCTACATAAAAGTTAACGTCAAAACTTTCCTAACGATTTCAATGCTAACAGTATTAAATCCGACATAATATTATCAGCAAAAGCCCCACCCTCCTAAATTATTGGGAAAGCGTAACAATAAAATCGCAAGGATATGAGCTTTCGTTCTATAAACGGGGTTCTTTATAGAAGCTACAGTTTAACCAGCAGTTGGTACAGGGGCAGAGGTCAGGATTATCACGGGGTACATCGAGTGGGAGGATTTTTACTGCTGGTTTAAGTGGAAACAGTAAAATAAACTCGGTTCGAATGCCCTGGGCCGAGTCATTGTTGCGTTCTTCGTCCTTCCTTCTTTATGGAGTCTACGAATAATGTTCTTGTTTGTAAACGTGGAGTCCGAAATGGTCTAGCTCTTGTAAAGATTGAAACGAAACCTGTTAGGCAGGAACTTTACATTTTTGGATGTGTGGTTGTTTTTAACAAAACGTTAAAAACATCCTCACATCCAAAGATGAAAAGTTCCTGCCTAACAAGATTCAGGATTTTGAAGTTTTGCTATACTTACCTATCTAATTTGGTATTCTGTTCTTAGGTGGGTACCTACATATATGTGGTAGGAGCTACTTAATACTAGCTAAATAAACCAATGTACCTATTTATACCTATAAATTATACCTAAGCTAGGTTAAGATGTGTCTTGATGTCCTCATTATATAAATTGTCACTTGAAATCTCACACCACTTTTATCAATAAGACGACTCAACTCTAACTTTTATAAACTGTCTGTTACTGTCGAGGAGTGAATCGGATTTTCTGAATTGTTATATTTTTTGTGAGGGACTCTATTGTGCATTTGTGCTCTTTTATAACCGTCAAAATATTGTTTATTTGGTAACTTATTAAAGGAAATTATCCATATTCATCTAAGATTCTTAGAGGTGGTCACTAGTCTACCTACCTACCTACTTATAACGGAAATTTTCTATCTTCATGTTTTTTTTTCTTTCAACCCGCACACCACCCACAGCTGGGTATAGGCCTCGTCATACTAAATATTGTTAGCACTATTAATTCTATTAAATTTGCCAAGTAACAATTTTCATTAGGTCTACGCTCAGGTCTAACCTATTTGTTTCTTGTAAGTACCTACAGACAGCGTACAGAATTAAGTAACTCCCCTGCACAACACACATGCAGGTATTTTGAAGTTTGACAGCTGTTATCAAAAATGAAGGTCTCGACGGCCTATACCTTAAGAAATTTGGCAGCATTTGTGGCTGGATGTATATAAAACATTTCGATACAGAACCTTTAAAAAGTAACGACGAGATTCGGATGAGTTGTCCCCTTCACTTTTGGTTGAGGGTACAACTCGTCCGAATCTAAAACCAAGAGACTTTGGATTCGGACGAGATGTACCCCTACTCAAAAGTGAAGTGGACATCTCGTCCGCGAATGAGTTTGAGATTCGGGCCAGATGTACCCTAACCCGTTTAAATCCAAGCTGTTAATTGTTTATTATTTTTGAGTTTTGAAAGTCGAAAATAAATAAGACTTTCGTTTAAGGTAACATAAAACAGAACGGATAGATAAAAAAATAAAACGTCAAGTACGAGTCGGACTCGCGCACTAAGGGCGGAACCCTGAGGGTTTAACTTTTGTAAACCTGAGGGTTTAATTGTAAGACCTTGTTTCTTGCCAAATATTATGATTCTAGGTCTACGGGATGGGGAGTACCCTATAGGTTTTGGGTGAATGTGATTCCCTTGGAAATTTCAAAATTTTCGGACATAAACGGCTGTAACTTTTGAGTGCGTTGACTTAGAAGTTTAATTTATATCACTGCTTCAAGGGGTTATGGAATTGAGTGTTTAATTTTGATGTTAATTTCAACTCGATACCTCCACGCGTTCCTGAGAAAAGAGGGTTGACAGACGGACAGACAGACAGACAGACAGACAGACGGACAACAAAGTGATCCTATAAGGGTTCCTTTTTTCCTTTTGAGGTACGGAACCCTAAAACGGACGTTAATCTGCATTGTCTTATTGATTTAATTTTGACGCTGTCTGTACATTCATTTTATCATAATTTACGCAAGGGGACATTCTGCGGGTTCGAAGGGCTAAAATGATCTTATCACGAACTATAATTTATTCGCCCCTACATAAAACGTTTTGTATAAAATGCATTTTTTCCAGATTTCGCTAAAAATTCAGGTAGTATTGTGTTTTTTTGGGATTTGCACCTGGTGACGGTTGGCCTGCCTCCTTTTGACAACTTTTTATACCTACTTGCTTACCTGTTTTTTTGCAGATGTATTTTACAATTCGACAAAACGTAGTCGATGAATAGGGTCTCAGTCACAAGTCATTAGAATGCTGATGAATGAAACGCAGGCAATCAAAATAACAGAGGAGAATAGCATGTTTTTACATTCTGCGGTTGGCTCAACTGTTTCAATTATAAATACCAGTTGTAATTTTTTTTTTTAAATAGAGATTATTTATAACCATAGATAAATGCAGAAAATACTCTAGAAACGTTTAACACACTGGCAAATATCTAGTAATGTAGCTTTAATAATAGCCTTTATTCACAAAGAAAATTATATTAGTATTTACAATTATAACAATTGAGCTAACAGCAGACTGTTGTGTTTGTTTGCAACAAACAGTCTACAGGTAGCTCAACTGATCCATATCAATACCAGTCGGAAGCGTCCCCAAGACGCTGGCTGCATTGCCACGTTGTATGGCAATGCTGATGCGCTGTGCCAGATACTCACCTCTCGAGTCACGCGTCGCTTCGACCAGACGACGCTCAGATAATTTTTTAAAAACCCGAAGAGCCTCGGTACTCCACGGACCTAAGGTCTCGACTCCAAGGGGAGCAAATGTGTAGGCTCTGTCGAGACCTGCATATTTGAGCCTCTTGAGATGTTCGGCCAAATTTTAAGCTTTAATAACATAATCTAGAGTTCTTTGGACATCAAACTACTCCACCTAGATACTTAAGTCCTCCTATTTTGTTAATACACATATCAGTAATCTCCTTTCGCTCCGCTGTCAGCTCATGATATGCATATTAGTATTATTGGTTGGGATGAGTGGGTGGTATAATGGTGTTAATTATAATAAGCCTACCCGCATAGGGAAACCATAATATAATGTGGAATAGAAATTGTGTTAATTTTTATTCGTAAGTTGGAATTTATGTTATGGTTATGAGGGTATGAATTTCTTTTTGGAAACTACCCTAATTTATTTGCTAGCTCTCAGAATAGAGTTAAACAGATCCATAACTTAGGTACCTAGAGGCTATTTTACTTATTCATTTTACATTATATTCTCGTAACTTATCTCTAACTAGAAACATACCTACTTAAATCATTGATTGTTTTTATTTTTTTCACATTCCTACAAAACTCTAACCAATACAACCCAGTCTAACAAAACACCAAAATACAAATGAGCCTTATACAGAACTTCTATGTAGGTAGGTACTTATAAAAACACTACAAATTGAATTAAAATGAGATTTTTTGCTCGATAAGAAACCTAATCTTTTCGAACCCCTCATTTCTAGTAGTCCATTAAAAATCCCTCGGTTTTAGCTGAATAATATACTCGCTATTAGTGGGGGAAAACAAAAGATCTCGCAAGTACCGGAACTAAACTACGGTAGTGTACCTTGGGGAATGGACTGGACGCTTTGATGTATGTAGCTGCATGACTGTTTCATTATTCTACTTAAATCAGAAAGTTTAGTGATGCTCAGCGTATAGGTAATATGTGTACCTACTTATATCATACGCTGACACAGCTTTATCCATTATCTAACCACATAACAATGATATTGATGGCCTAATATTTGCTGTACCTACATTGATAATTTAAATCGAAATACCAAATTTGACTTTAATGTACTATAGACATTGCATTCGCTCTAGCTTTCGCTGCTTGCCAAAATAAACAAAAGGTTACTTAGCAAACTGGCTGGCGTGACGCAGTGATACGAAGTGGATCTTATCCTCCAATTTCAAGTCACAAATCCGACAAGAGAATGGAACGATTCGATCCCAAATGTGTGTGTGCATTAAGTTATGTGCTCGGCTCAACGAATTTCTATGAAATTTGGTACCAGAATAGCTTATAACAGTTATAATTATAATATAACCTACTACAGATACTACTTTGAAAAGTGCAGTATTCCCGAGGAATTAAAAGTCTTATTCACCGCTAGACGCAGTTAGTAGATAATCATCACCAAGATGCACTATATACAGTGCATCTGTAAATGCAATCAGAAAATAGAACAAACGACTGCTAACTACACACCACACAGCGACCTCACCGCGGCAGATGTGGCAGTGACTCACGACGACTCAATTACACATTCGATAGTTTTTGTGGTGCCCCGTGTCGTGTCGATACCGAACTATTCAGTTTTACGGGGACATTGAACTTGGGACAAAGGGTTGCTTGTTAGCTAGTGGCGCGATGGTGCTAGCTAGATGTAAGCAGACTCTACTGTCTCTATGTAAACTAGTAACTCTTAATAATAAACTTTTGTAAATCTTTTCTAGTGTGATGTAGAGATGAGTCGTGAAGTTTTTGTACATTTCACCCCACTGTAGATGTGGTGGTGGTAGAGGTTAAAAACCATGACCTATATGCCATAAGCATATTCTACTAAATAATAAAACTAGTACCTAACGCTAACTTGTCTATTATAATCTATATTGTTAATTTCGATGTACTTACACAAAAAAACAACACGAACAAAGCACGTTTTTATCCGTCGATGCATACAAAATACACACAATGTATAAGGTACCTAAACTCTGTTTTAAAATACGGTGCATTTAATTATATTATGAAATGATAAGTACCACTAAAAGCGAGAAATTCATAAATAAATCTGTTTTAGAATACGGCGCATTTAATCATATTATGAAAAGTACCACCAAAAGCGAGAAATTCATAAATTGATATGAAAATTCTATGAACATCTTTTGCTTATTTGAGATATTTTCCAAACGTCATGTACCTAACTTTAGCGAGAGAGTAATAAAATATTTTGTGCTTGAATTGACGAGCACAAATAGTTCATACTTTGTTAGTGCCAGTCCCCGTTTTACAACAATGTAGCAACTTTATACGCCGAGGATTAACGTCGACAAGCGCAGTATATTCAGAGTTTACCACACGCTTTACAAGGTATATCTTTTCTAATTTAATATATCCTGTGTCATCGTAACTATATGTCCCAACTTTTCGTTCCCAGTCAGAGTTATTAGTTGAATATACGGCTTGTCGTACAATACTTATCTAAAAGTATCTTGTTTTGTCTCCACCTTCGTCGCTAAAAGGGAATACTTGTATAAATAAATAAACGTCACCCTTAAACGCTTGTCATTGTCAATCCGATGCTCTTTTTATAGCTCGATGAATGTGCTGCAAGGCGTGTTCTTGAAATTGACCCTTATCTTCGGTCATTTTTTTGTCACACATGTTTCGGATTAGCACTTCAGAGAACGTTGTTTCGATTTGTTGTACACGCGGCAGAATACGTCAATTCCTCCACGCAACTTTCAACCTAAGTTTACTTAATTTAGAGGGTAGTTTGAGATGGCTTGTATGTTTAAACGGACAATAGAAACTGTGACGACGTCTGTACGACTACGACCTACCGCAGAACGGCGTCATAACTTTGGGCATAATCCCGTGTAATTCATGAAAGTTTTTATGAGATTCACATGATCCATAAACAGGGCTTAGGTTTTTAAAATGTTCTTATCGTGTTCTTGGAAGTTATCGCAGTACTTTGCTTTTATGGTGTGGCACTCTATTATTTTTGGAAGTTATCGAAGTCCATTATTACCATAGGTTGTTACCATACCATGTTTATTATGTTCAGAGCTTTTTCTAATAGGCAGTCGTTTGAGAATAAATTTTAATTCTGTTCATGACTTTCCTAATAATGGTCTATTGTCAGACAGCTAAGACAATGCCCAACTTACCTATACTGCTTTTCATAACCACTAATTTCAAAACATAGGAAAGGGAAGTGGAATTATAAATTTAATGCTCCATTGCATGGGTAAGCATAAGCAGCCTAACTTTTACGTTCCATTGTTGGCTGTCACCTGTTGGCATTGTAAACACTGTCTCCAGAAATTCTAACAAGCAATTTGAACAAACACACAACGTACATTGTCATTGCATTGGGTACAGTCATATCCGCTATATCTGATATAGTTTTACACCCAATAGGAACTCTTAAATATTGCCCGTTTAAGATTAGCTCGTTTTACTTTTATTTCATATCCGTTTTCAAGGTAGAGCCTATGTACAACCTCAGATTTTGCTGATTAGTCCCAATATAAATTATATCTAGATAGTAGCTGAGCTGGTCCTTTATCTCCTGTGATTATTCAACTTTTTGCGTAGCGTTTATCTCAACCAAACGCGTGATTGACACGGTGACCGATGGAGTTGGATATTTGTCGAAAGTGACGAGAGAAAAACTAATTAATGAGTGCCTTCTTTTGCGTTTTTGGATGATTAACATAAAAGTTGATCAGCCTTTCGGATTGATTCAAATGTATTCATGAGTATATCACATAAACCTTCTATTTTCGCCGTACATTGACAGAATTTTAAATACAAAAATAATTAGAACAAGATAGACTCCTCACGAATACATTTAAATCGACCGCTTGTCAAGAAATGTCAATAGCATGATGTGACGAAATCCCTAATGCCAGCAACCTATGGAGCTGGTTGTACACCGTAATGGCAGGTACTTTGTGTTCGTTGACATTATCCGTGGTGTTTGGTCGGGGCGACATTTTGCTTCCCAAGTGTCGTAATTGTTCAATGTTTGCAGTTTGTTTTATCTGTTTGTTTGTACGAAGGCTTGTTGTCTTGATTTTGATCTTTTGATTTGTGGTTGCTAGTTGGCTTGTTGTTGGCCATGTTTATGTCCTTGGTAAAAATATTCTGGAACTCAATCGGTACTTTAGCCGTGTAGCTATCTAAATGTCCAATCTCCTATAGCTAGCTACATTTTACATTTCATTGTCCTTAATTCGAATTTGAAATCACTCTTCTTCGATACCTAACTTAGCTTTGTACAAAAACTAATAGCCAACTCAAAAATTTGTTTTTTTTTTGTTTATTATCTACTGTTTTATTTGTCACAAATGGGCGCTGTGGTGCCGGTTTAGAATTTGCACCACTCTTGCTCTTCCCGCGGGTGTCGTAAGAGGCAACTAAGGGATATCCACCGAGGAGCGGCCCTTTCAGCAGCACCTCCTGCAGCACAATTTTACCACCGAACTGCAATCCCCAACCCGCATGATTATGGGTATTACCCAATAAAGCGCTTATCACGAGGAGGCCTGCGTCCAGCAGTGGACCATATAGGCTGTAGGTGTAGATGTTGGTGTTGGGGTGTGACAAATAGTACCTACCTATGTAATCTCTCGGGAATAAAGCTTTACTGGGACCAGTGCGGGATTATTCTCATCTTTGATTTTAGAAATGAATTCTTGATGGCGACCTAAAAAAACTAGACCCGTCAAGTGCGAGTGTAACTCGCGCGCCGAGGGTTTCGAACGTTTAGTCAACAAGTAGGTAGGTATTAGGGTTTATGGTTTCTCGAGGTATTTCATTTCTCGGGTCTCGAGAATTCTCGAGCTCAATTTCCCGGGTACTCCCGGGAAATCGAGAAATCTACATTTATTATAAAAAAAATTACGAAAAACGTCGCTAGTACACATAATTAAAGAGATTTTAAGAGATTTTATTGATATATAAAATCTCTTAGGAACATAAACAAATTACAACATTTTTCTTCTTTTGAGGGAACTAAATATAATCAACATTTTATAAACTATAACAGCTTTCTTCTCTGTGATAAACTTTAATTAAATAAAAAAATCAAACATAAAAACCTTTCATATTATAAACTAAAAAGGAACACCACTCAATTAGGCTATGTCATACATATCTATGTAATAAATCTATGTCAAAAATCAAAGCACAAAAAGCAGTCAAAATTTTGAATCAATACTGATAAAATATGCCTTAAGAAATATTAAAGCATTGATTGCGTTGACTGATAGGCTTCTTATTCTGCTGACAATATTTCTCGACATGGAAAATACTCTTTCAGTTTCCGTTGATGTTGGCCTTACCGAAATGAGTGTTTTCTGTAATCGTTCCAAATTTAGAGACCTTTGGCCAGTTTTTTCAAACAGTAAGAACTCTTTTTTAGTGATGGATTTTGATAATGCCACAGTCGCTGGATCATCTTTTTCAAAATGCCCTTGATTGCTCTCTCTAATTCAACATCAAAACTGTCAGTTTCAGGTTCTGATTGGCTTATTTCACCTAGTTCTGAATCATTTTCGGTCAAAATTGCGGTGGTAGCGGGATATATAAAATTGAATACTTCTTCAGCATATTTAATTAAAACTGATTTGACACTAAATCAGTTCCCAAGGGATAAAATAACCTTTGTTAGAAGAACCTTCCATAGAAACAACGCGCGTAAAGACGCGGGCAGACACTACTTCGGTATAAATACAAAAGATAAACTTTTAGATACACAATTGCCATTATAAGTATATATTTAGTTACACACAGTGTTTTTCTAAAGAAATACATATAAGTACAGAAACAGTATTTTATTTAAATTAATTTACCAGTCTGCTCTGCATCCATCAAAGTAAAATGTACGTTCGCATCCCAAAACACAGCACTCACGACAAGAGTTAAAACACAAATGAAACCAAACGCGGCGCGAAGGTTAGCATCGCTCGGGCCGAGTCGTCTTCTCGAGTTCTCGACTTTTCTCGACCTGAATTTCTCGGGTTCGAGAACTATGGATTTCCCGGGAATTCCCGGGACGAGAATTCCCGGGCATAAACCCTAGTAGGTATGTACTAAAGGTACCGGTTAGAGACTTCGCAATTTAATGAATACCTAAAACTAGTAGGTACCAGCCTACACTTCAGATCTCTCTGCGGCTCTCTGCATGCTTCGGTGATAGGGGGAATGGGTATTTTTTTGACTTTTTCAAAATATTTCGAACAGTATAGAACTTACAGAAATTTTTTTGAAATGTACAAACCTTTAATTTGATACCCCACTTGACTTTGTCTCTTCTCTTTTAAAATTTCGACGTCTCAATTTGTATGGAAAATGTTCATTTTCATTTTTTTTCTTCAAATCTGTACAGGCGCACGAAATGTATAATTATTTTAAATTTCAAGTTGATAGCTGCGGTAGTTGCCGAGTTAATATGAAAAAAATGACAGACAAAGCGATACCATAAGCACGGTAATATTATATTACCTTGCCATAAGGGTTTCGAAACCGATCTTCGAAACCCTAAAAATTGAGCCCTCATAAAGTTAGTATTGTGGTCTCCAAAAGTAATATTTAGTTAAGTAATCATAACAAAGCTCGATTTATTTGTATTGCATTTGTTTGCGGAGCGGTTGTTTTGTTTTTGTTTGACGGAGCCCAGCTGGGCCCAGCAGATGTGAGCCACTCGAGACTGCCTCAAGTCAAGCATCTGACTGACTGAATAGAAGTAAACGTAGAGTTCCTACGTTAGTTGAATTTGAAAGAACGATTTATCGAAGTTGAAAGAACGATTTATCGAAGTTGAAAGAACGATTTATCGTTGAAAGAATTATAGAGGAGAGGAGATTTGTAAGATAAAACAACTGAATCTCGAAAGCGTGGGTAAGGCCGGGCGCCGGGGCGTTACTTATTTGAACACCTTATAGCTCTGCTTCGTGGAAACCGGCCTTAGTTCGGACGAGAGGACAGCAGAGCTAAACTCTGCTTCGTGGAAACCGGCCTTAGTTCGGACGAGGGGACAGCAGAGCATCGAACCCGCAACCTCCTGCGTTGCAGACGGACCATCGCCCGCTGCGTCACAGAGGTCGTCGAAAGAGAGTAGGTAAGCTATTGAGACTAAATTAGTAAGTAATTTACGAACAGTCAAAATACAAAATGAAAGGCCACGCTTTGATCGAATATGAAGAACTAAACTACCTAAGAGCTCGAATGTAAAAAAGGTGCCACAGATTTGTGCAAAAAATTGCACAAATTGCTACAAAGAAACCATTTGTAAGCACAACGATGTTTTGTTCCTGTTTGACGGAGACCAGCTGGGGTCGGCAGATGTGAGGAGCTCTTGAGATGAGACTGCTTCAAGTGAAGCATCTGAACTGGAGGTAAAGGAATTAATTGAATGTTTTGGGTTTATTTTGATCTTAGGGTGGAAAGTTTGGAGATTAAAACAGTTCACCTACTTTATGAAGTTGGTGGGGTAAGTTGAACGTTGGTATATTTGTGCATTAAATAAATAAAATATATAAATAAATAATGCTGGACAATTCACACAGCATTATCTAGCCCCAAGCTAAGCAGAGCTTGTGTTATGGGTACTAGATAGATTGATATTCATAATACAATACACTTCATAGATAGATATTTTTTATTATACATAGAAAACATCCAGAACGCCCTGAACAAATGTCTGCAGATCGTACAAACATTTGTCCCGAGGCGAGAATCGAACCCGCAACCTCAAGGCAGACCTTCGCCCGCTGCGCCACAGAGGTCGTCTTAAGTCAGTTACAACGGGATATTTACCATGATTTGAATTTTGAGCTTTCCAATATTTCGGCACAGTTTCATGCGCCATGATCTGATCACGGAATAACTGTGACTTTAGCGTTAATAACAATGATAGATTTAAAAGTTTTATATTTGTACATGTTTTTATTATAATGCAAAGTTACGATATAATATTATGCCAGTATTCTTAGTATGCACGAATACAAAAAAGTGTTTGAGAGCTCGAAGACTTTAATTTTATCTCGCCAACAATACAAAAAAGAATGACACAAGGCAATATTTCGTGAAAATAGCCCCTGCGAAATCTCTGCAAACCGTTTGAAAACTATAATCGAGTTCTTAAGAAACTTCTCAAGACCTGTCAAACAACGAAAAATTGTTTATCTCTGTCCGGTAGAGGCGCTGCAAGGCGCTAAATATATGGAAAGCAGCGAACACTTTTTTCGTAATAGTAAACGAATGCACAACTCATACCAAGGGCTCATGTTATAAATGCTGTCTATTCCCTGGTGAGAGCTTTCTGTCACCTATCTTCATGGGGCCAAGGAGTAGGAGAGGACCTAGGTACTTATCTATTACATAAAAAAAAAACTAAACGAAAATCGGTTCTTCCGTTTGGGAGCTACGATACCACAGACAGATACACAGATACACAGATGCAAAGATACACAGACAGATACGTCAAACTTATAAAACCCCTCTCTTTTTGCGTCGGGGGTTAAAAACAACTATCTCGAAAGCGTAGGTAAGGCCGGGCCGGGACGTAACTTAATGGTTATTTGAACACCTTTTAGCTCTGCTTCGAGGAAACCGGCTTTAGTTCGGATGAGAGGACAGCAATCGGCATCATTGAGGACGTAGCTCTCAAAAAATAAATATACTAGCTTATGCCCGCGGCTTCGCACGCGTTGTTTCTATGAAAACGTCACAGATGTACACAGATTGAGTGACGCGCGTCAAGAGTGACGAGGTTGAAACTCTGGCACTGTAGAGTAGTTAGCATCAGTTGGTCTATGGACAGGCGTCCGACGTGACACGCAGAATAAGAAACAATATGTAGCAAACTGACTCCCCAATATTTCTAATTATTCACAGAAATACGAAATAGACAAGCATAAGACCGAGACCACCACTGACTGCCTAACAAGATCTGAGCATTTCACCTTCCATTATTTATAGCCCTTAGAATTAAAAAATATTAGAATTTAGAGCACGTGAATGAGCTTCATGTCATTGTACGGCGCTCATATGGCTGCGTTTTGAATAAATAAATAAATAAATAATGCTGGACAATTCACACAGCATTATCTTGTCCCAAGCTAAGCAGAGCTTGTGTTATGGGTACTAGATAACTGATATACTTAATACAATACACTACATAGATAGATATTTTTTATTATACATAGAAAAACATCCAGAACCCCTGAACAAATATCTGCAGATCGTACAAACATTTGTCCCGAGGCGGGAATCGAACCCGCTACCTCCTGCGTCGCAGGCAGACCTTCGCCCGCTGCGCCACAGAGGTCGTCAAATAAGCGCAAAAATAACGAATGTGCAGCAAAAATTCTGGGCGAGTCATTCTCAGAATTTCAGAAATAGACAAGTTGGTGTCCTAGATTCTAAGGTCGACCTATGCCTTATAATAATTGGCCTGAGCATTTCCACCTTCCATTACTAACCTAGAATTTAGAGCACATTCACGTTCTTGGAAATGGATCACCATCTCCCGGGCTGAGCCATGGCCCATGAAATTTTACGAGGCAGTAATTACTAGCTAATCTGTGTCATTACGATGGTCGGTGGCAGACAGCTGTGACATCGTTTCAGGGTTCAGTGACCTTTATCTTAAACCTTGGTTTACGAGTTACATTTAAATAGGTGTCTTAGTTTATCCCCTTGCGAAGGTGCGAAGGGATACACCTTAGACACCTACTACATACTAATTTGCTATGGCTATTTATTATGTAGAGGTAAAGTTTATATGAAGATTCTTAACAAGAACTGGAAGCCTTTAATTTACTAAACTACCTATCAACTGTTAATAAGTTTATAGGTTAGGTTAGGTACATGTAAGGTATACCTAAACACGTTCATTTTGGTGTCCGGTCTCTTAGGCATTGATTTCTACAATAAAATAGCACCCACATCTAATAAAGAAAATATTTCTAACAGTTCACCGAATACCAACCGTAGTACCATAGTTACCCAACCGTCATTGTTAAGTTTCTATTTATTCGAAACAAACAAAACACCCAGCCTCTGAAAAGTTCAGTTGATTCCGGAAAATTTCCAAAACGAGCGGATGCACGACGGACCACAGAGGGGGTTGCTATAGCAACCCGTGAGTTTTGACGTTAAGGTGGGTGCCAAAAAGGAAAATTTTAAAGTGGGTGAAAGTCTGCATCGACTCTGACAGTTTGGGTGCACACGTTTCACGGATCACTGGATACGAAAAAGTTGACAGTCGACCGTTTGGCTCTTGTTCTATCAACGCTGCAAAAATAAAACTCGCGCTGCAAAAATGCTGTGTTTTAAAACAGCATTTTTGCAACATTAGTTTCTCTTTCCCTGGATATTTTTCGAGACATAAAGCATCTATGATCACTGATTTAGTAGTTTTACCTACCTAAATATTTTTTTTATCTGGTAATTTACAGTAACTAAGCGCTTTCTGTAAATTACCCCCAAGCCCAAAAGCTACAGTTAACACAAATATTTTCACAAAACTAAGAAACAAAAAAAGAATTTGGTTTGCCTACTGCTTTGCTACGCCATAATAAATTGAAACATTTTTCATAACTTGTATCTTTTTCAATATAAAATCGCCACTTCTATAAAATCAAAATCAAAATCAAAATCAAAAACTCTTTATTTCCATAAATACAATAAATGTACACTTAGAAAAGGTCAAAATAAAAAACTAAACACTGACACGGAAATAAAGTGATATTTTTTGATTTCTGTCGCTTCGGTATGTAGACTAAAGTAAAGAAGCGACGAAGAAACCTTTAGCCTGTTAGTTGTTATTTTTCGAGTTGGAGCAAAACCCGTCCCAAGCTTTTTTGTCCTCTAGATAATCTGATATTTTATAGTAAGCCTTTTTGCACAGCAAGGTTTTGACAATTTGTTTGAATTTATTTACTGATAATTTTTGCAACTCACTAGGAGTTTTGTTGTAGAAGCGTATACATTGCCCTTTAAAAGATACATTTATTTTGTGTAGCCTAGTTGTGGGCACAGCGAGTTTATGTTTATTTCTGGTATTAAAAATATGTTTATCGCTATTTTTAGGGAACCGATTTATATTTTTATGAGTGTACAATAAGTTTTCATAGATATATTGACATGGTACTGTCATTATGTTTATTTCTTTGAATTTATCACGTAGAGATTCTCTAGGACCCATGTTATAGATAGCCCGAACAGCCCTCTTCTGCAGCACAAATACGGTGTTAATATCTGCAGCGTTCCCCCACAGCAGTATACCATAAGACATAATACTATGGAAGTAGCTGAAATAAACAAGTCTAGATGTATCCACGTCTGTAAGATGACGGATTTTTTTGACTGCATACGCTGCAGAACTGAGTCTCTTCGATAGCTTATCTATGTGTGGGCCCCTTTGAAGTTTATTATCTAAGGTGATTCTTAAGAATACGGCACTTTCTACTATTTCTAAAGTTTCTCCTTTAACGTTTACATCAGCCTTCACTTGTTTAACATTAGGTAGAATAAATCTAATACATTTTGTTTTGGTTTCGTTTAGCAAAAGATTATTGACACTAAACCAATGAACTACTTTTGAGATTGCATTATTCACATCGTCGAAATTTGTGTTTTGTCGCATCATTTTAAAAATTAATGAAGTATCATCAGCAAACAATACAATCTCGTGATTATTCTTGACAAGATGAGGCAGGTCGTTAATATAAACTAAGAATAGGAAAGGACCGAGGATAGAACCCTGCGGTACACCCATTGTGACTACAGACCCCGAAGACCGTTTCCCATTAATGTCAACTCTTTGTATCCTATCACTCAAATAAGATGTAAGAAGATCCAAAGAGGTGTTTCTTATTCCATAGTGATGTAGTTTCCTGATTAATGTTTCATGGTGTACGCAATCGAACGCTTTTGACAAGTCGCAAAAAACGCCTAAAGCGTCTTGCGACTTCTCCCAAGCATCAAAAATATGCGATACTAACTCTACACCGGCATCAGTAGTTGACCTGCCCCGAGTAAACCCGAATTGCTTACCATGTAGCAGGTCATTGCCATTAAAATGCCTAAGCAATTGATGTAAAATAAGTTTTTCAAAAACTTTGCTGAAAGTTGGCAGTACTGATATTGGTCTAAAGTTAGTGGGGTCAGACCTACTACCCGATTTAAATAGTGGGATTACTTTACTACATTTCATTAGATCAGGAAATACGCCACAATCAATAGATTCATTGAATATAAAAGCTAGATCTGGTGCAATCGTATCAATTAAAGGTTTAATAATTTTAACGGAAATGCCCCAGAGATCTGCAGTTTTCTTTATATTTAAAAGTTTGAAGGCTTTTTTAATATCTTTTTCATCGACATAGTTGAAATTAAGTTTATTTTCGCATTTAGGTACATTTTCTATGAGTAATGACTCAGCGATTAATTGAGAAGAGTTTAGACACTTCGTAGTAGAGATTGGAATGTCAGTAAAAAAGTTTTCAAAAGCTTGGGCTACTTCAATGTCATTTTTGATTGTGCAATCATTTATCTTTAAATTGTAATCATTAACGTAGGTACTGACCTTTCCAGTCTCACTATTTATTATTTTCCACGTTGATTTTATGACATTTTCACTATTTCTAATTTTGGAGCTTAAATAATTTGATTTTGCGATTTGACAAACTTTTCTAAACATTTTTGAGTAATTTTTTACTTTTTTTTTACTAATTTTTTACTTTTATAGGTTTAGCTACAAAAAAAGAATAAAGTTTGTCTACTGCTTTGCTACGCCAGAACTCATTGAAAGATTTTTCATAATTTGTATATTTTTTAATACAAAAGCGCCACTTCTACAGGCTTTGCTACACCCTCTGGATGAATGAGTATGCAGCTCGCGTGGGGTCAGAAGGGTTAAATTATGAGCCTTTGTTTGAATTTTGTTTTCTCCCCCATTCCTGACTCGGACCAGGCAAGTCCATTTGGAGGGCATTGAACAAATTGCGGACATCCTTGCTTTGTCCCTCGTTACCTCAATGAGGTTAGAGGAACTGGGCTGAATTTTGAGAGTTCTTAATTTAAGGATAAACAATGGGGTGAATAAAATGAACCAAATTTTATTAGAAACAAAACATGCTCGCTCATTCTCTTAGCTTGGGGCTAGATGATGCTGTGTGATTTGTCGAGCATTATTTATTTTATTTTATGCACAATAAAAAATATCGTACTGAAATAGTTTTCTAAATTTTCAGGGTTCTAAAGCAAATTTCTAGGCTTTACAGCCTGTGTGATTGTTCTTGCACTGATCATCTAAGGCACTGATCATCTATATAAATCATATAATAATCCCGGAGGTGGGCGTTGCGATCTGCGACACAGTACTTCTTGCAGTTTACTTCTGCAGGTCGCATCGCTGCCTATTATTTTTTGTTAAATCCTTAAATGTGTTCCAAAATAAAGACTTTTTACTTTTTTTTACTTCATTTTAATAATGACCAAATCTCTTGTCAACGTCAAATCGGCAAGAGGAAAACTATTTAACAGGAAAATCAACTAATCAATGATCTATTTGATCATTGATTACTTAATCAGCGGTTATTGCAATTACGAGCAATCGGCTGTTGGAGGACTTTATGCAGTTTACAAAGTTATAAAAAGCAGCTTATAAAACTTAGGAATGAGTAAAACATTCAGCTAGAACTAGAAATATACGAGTACTGAGTACCTAGGTATTTCTGCTAACAAAATGACGAACAAATGATCAAGGAATGTCTGTCATAAACATGTCCCTCGCAGTCAAAACACTTGTTCCATTCTCGTAAGCAATAAGATTAACGGGAGATTCACCAGTACTTCTCCACAATGCACCTAACTCAGCTGCGTGATTCTCAGTTAATTCGAGTGCCATCCACTGTAGTAGGGGACTGTTGAACGGATTGCAATTTATTTACATAGCCCTGTGAAGCGATTCTCAAAGTGTGAAGATGTTGAGCAAATTCAGTTCTTTCATCACTTTATAAGAATTTAACGGAGTTTGTCAGTCAATAGGCGAAGGCAACCAGACAACCTCCAAAAACTGGTTGTACTAGGCAAGGTAGAGGGGAAAAGACCAAGAGGACGGTCACCAATCCGATGGTCTGACCAAATTAAGACGATAACCGGACTCACTCTGCCTGCAGCCCTGAGACAGGCCGGAGACAGAGTAGTGTGGAAGCAGCTCATCAGCGTCTCCGTGAAAGCATTCTAGGACGGGCACGACCTTCAGCAATGAAGAACACGACAGAGAAGAAGTCAGTTAATATTTTTTTCGAGCGTGGATGCGTAAGAACGGCGAAACGTATCAAATATAGCTAATAAGATCACTTTACCGAATCGCTTTAGTTGAATTAATGCTCCAGTGGAAAAAAAACGCTCTATGATTAAATCAATTCAGGATTTTTTTCCTGAAGACTGAAATCTAAAGCCTAAATATTATTAGATTAAGAACAACAGTTTAGAAACTCTGGTTTTGTCACAGCTACAACAAAAGACAGTTGTGTTATTTATAATGTCTAGCGAACACACTAACACAAGGCAAAAATTACGATATCTTGTTTTTATGAAAAGGAAACTCTTCTAAGAAAGAACACATAACGCAACGGCGGCGACTGCAACTTTCTTAAAAATACGAAGGTACCTAACCTATTTGTTAGGAGAAAACCAAATCAGCTATTTAGTAAGAGCTATGTATCTTTTGTACTCCGCAAGTTCCTAGCGAGACACGCGCTATTGAATTTGAATCGGTCTGTAAATTATTTGCAGCGGTGTTTATTTAGTCAGGTGCTATTTAAAATCCTAGAGACTAGCTGTTGTGCCCAGATCTTATTGTAAGCTTTGAGATACGATAAATATCACACTAATATTATAAATGCGAAAGTTTGTATGGATGGATGGATGGATGTTTGTTACCTCTTCACGCCAAAACTACTGAACGGATCAGGCTGAAATTTTGCATACAAGTAAGTCTAACCCTGGAATCAAAGATAGGCGCTTTTTATTCCATAAATCAGTTCCCATGGGATAGAAATAACCTCATAGATTCAACATTACCATAGAAACAACGCGTGCGAAGCCGCGGGCAGAAGCTAGTTTATTAATAAGCTTTTAGACAAAGATTAGTTCATTGTTTTTGGTGTTTTAGGAAAGAAGTTTGTTAAAAATACCCTATTGAAAGTTACTGTAACTTTCAATAGGGTATTTTTAACAAACTAGTGACTAGTCACTAGTGGTAGTCAGACTACCACTAGTGACTAGTCACTACTGTTGATAAAGGAGTGAGGAAGTACAGAGTGCACCTGTGTTTGCGCACGCACTTGGTCACTAATATGTGTCCTGCGCACCTGGCTAGTCTCCATTGAGACTGGTCCTGGCCGCCATGGCTGAAGATTCCACTAGGTGGACATCATTGTAGATAAAATACGGTGGACGACAAAACAAACCGTTTTCGAGAAGAAGTAAGTAGTTAAATTAAAATAAAATCCAGACTCTAATGTACTTTCCTAAGTAGTAGCAATAAAATAAAAACACAGTTACATTGTTTTTATCAGTGTTCAAGTGACTGGAGTTCCCCCGAGTCATAGCCGCCGTTTTAAAATAAAACGGAAAAGTTTTAAACAGGAAAAAGTGAACAGCAAGGCAAAGATAGTGAAAAAAGGGCAATTTTAACTTTCCGCGGTAAAAGAGGGTACATTTTATAAGTTTGGTCTACAGCAAATGGCATGAGCGCGTAACTTTTAGATTTTGGAGCTCTTTTTGGTAACTTATTTGAACTTTTTCAGTTGATTGGGAAAAGCGAATTTGAAAGTTTTCTCCCCTACAGAGGGGTGTAACCGCGATCACCCTTATGATTGGTAGATGTTCATTGGTTTTTACAAAAATATTGTTTTCTTCAACGGGTTCTTCTTTGTTATATTTTGTTTTGATAAAATACCAAAATTGTGAATATTTTATGGTTTATTTTATGGATCAGTTGAGCTATCTGTAGACTGTTTGCAACAGTCGGCAGTTAGCTCAATTGTTTCAATTATAAATACTAGTATAATTTTCTTTGTGAATATATATAATTTTCATATGAAATTAAAAAAGAATTAAAAAAATTATTTATTTTACAACTTTGTTAAAACTAACAGCTAGGTAACTAAATAACAAAAAGTTTCTAAAGTTTATAAAGTGTTAAGTGTGGCGCAGCGGGCGAAGGTCTACCAGGAGGTTGCGGGTTCGATTCCCGCCTCGGGACAAATGTTTGTACGATCTGCAGACATTTGTCCAGGGCGTTCTGGATGTTTTCTATGTATTATAAAAAATATCTATCTATGTAGTGTATTGTATTAAGTATATCAGTTATCTAGTACCCATAACACAAGCTCTGCTTAGCTTGGGGCTAGATAATGCTGTGTGACTTGTCCAGCATTATTCATTTATTTATTATTTATTCCACAAAACAATATTAAATGACTATTAATAACAGTTTGTGGCTAGGTCTTTAACAATAGTCCCCAAAGCTCTCTTCCGACTCATCACTAAAACAAAAGCCCAATAAGCATGAGCCACACAATGCTGCATTTTAATTTCGTACACAATGGATCTTAATAGTTCCGTAGATGAAACGGCAACCCCTCTCTTTGTTGGCAACACTAAACAATACCTGAGCGGTGAACTTGCATTATCACAAACCTAATGGGTTTCGTCTGCCTGCTTCAGAGTGCCACAGTTAGGAATAATAAGTCAAACTTTTTCAGGTTGACTGAAAACTGTTCTTACTCCTTGGTTTTGGTTTTCCTAATAACTAGTAACTATATAAGTAAAGTTGTGCTCGTTTAGCTATTTTCGTCATTGACTGTACCTGTCAAAATTAAAAGCTCATATCTCATATTCATTATCAGCCTAAGCTAGTTTCTCATATTCTCTTTAGCTAGCTCATATTAACTAAGTTCATTTCTTTATTTTCAGCCTAAGCTAGTTTACTGCTAGACATAATGCCTCTCTTAATGAGTGCCATCGCCAAGGCACGGTAATACTATTCTATACAGTAATCCGACTTCACACAAACGGACGAAACGCGAGCTATACCTACGCGCCTCGATCTCGGCATGCGCTCAGCATGCAGACAGTCGCGACTGTGCCGCAGTGACCAACGGATGGTGTGTTCTTTTTTTAACAATAACCGCGCAATTTTTTCTCTAAAAATAAGTTCAGGTACATATTTAATAAAGTAGCAGCAGGTATCTATAACCAAGTAAAAGATATTCCTTTTTCTTCAAAAAATCTCCTAAAATTTAATAATAAAGCGTTTTGTACGTCTCAGTCGAGGCGCAAATATTTTTCGGTCGCAAATTTATAAAACCGATTTGTTATTCAAACATAAACACTGCTTTTTAATTAAATTTACCAATCAAAAAACAACACGCATTTTATTGAACACTTCCCATTCAATTAAATTATCAAATTCAGAAAGTTTTTTATTTGTTTTTATAAAAAAGTACCTACCTATATTTACAATCACAAAACTAAATGGAAACACAAAATAGGTAAATGTAATTAAAATGCTTTAGGCGGGCAGCCCTATCGCATGATTACCTACCGCGCGGCTGTAGGCATTTATTTCAAAGATACGGCCGAGTTCAAATACTGTATAGGATAATATTACCGTGGCCAAGGCCAGCCATATCCAGCCCCTGCAGCAGACTTTCGCAGATCAACATCCCATCCGGTCACAGGGCGTCCCACCCTACCCCAACCTATTATACATTATCATTATCATCATCATCATCATCAGCCTTTATTAGTCCACTGTTGGACATAGGCCTCCCCTAATGAGCGCCATAGCACCCTGTCTTTAGCTTGCCGCATCCAGCATCTGCCTGCAGTCTTTCGCAGATCGTCATCCCACCTGGCTGGAGAGCGTCCCTCCATTGATTATAGGTACATTATAAAATATGACTTAATTTTCCCTTATTAAATTTTTCTAATTGTTTTTCCCCTCCAGTGTAAGTAATACTTACACTGGACGGAGGGGGCTACAGAAGCGAAAGAAGTTCTATTATACCCAGAAATGTATTCCCAGATTTAGATGAAATTAGTTCTTTGGTATTTCTACGGCGCTTTTCACCCTTAGATAGGTATATTGTAGAGTCCTTCCACGAAGTGATTCTAAAGGGTTCTCCTCTAAATTAACTTAAACTCCTCTAAATTAACGGGACTGGCTGGCTGCTTCTGATTTTTTTTGACCAACCACAAATGTCACTTATAGACAAGAATGAATATGTATCTTCTAGTATAGACCTGCGTGATACATCGTCAGCGACATCGTCACGGTCACTATCTGGTCAGTTTAGGGTCGAACGCAGTCTTTGCTCTAAAAAACAACAAGCTTGGTCTACTGTGAAGTTTACTTTCCCTACGCTGTGCCGAGGACTAAAATTAAAAGCTGTCCGTATGGTGTGCCATGACAAACGCCTATGTTTTCCCACGATAAGGGTGTCTGCTATGGTGATTACACTTATCTGCATTGTAATGGTTAGGTATGTGGAAATTATGGGGCGTCAGAGATAGGTACTGCTGTGATTGCTACATCGGGACATTTTTATTAATTCAAAATGGTAATATTAGGTATGTAACAGACTCGACCACTGGTTACGAACGCACAATCTGACCACAACAAGAGACAAACTAGTGTAGTGAAAAACTTTAAAAGCACTGTGATATAGACATATCAGCTCTCAGCTGCTCGTCTATAATCCTATAATAATAATAATAATGTTAAAAGGTTGGGCATTCAGAAAAATAACTTATATCAGGGTGCTGATTATCGAAGATTTGCTGGGTTTGGGTTCGGCAGTCACAGCATTATGTATTTCAATGGTCTTTATCCTGTAGAAGTTAGACATAAATAGGTATTTTATCGCATCGGTCGGTCGCATTACAAAAAAAAATAGTTTGAATACATAATATAAATTGTTGAGATATCCGATAGAGTTACGTTTGTAGGGCACACAGATTATGGGATTCAATCTAAAAGTTTTCTACATGTTATACCTACTATAGTCTAACAATCCACACTTATGTCAGTCTCTTTGTCTGTCTGTTACATACATTGTAAAACGGCTAAACGGCTCGATATTTTATATTATGCATATATAATACTAGCTGCGCCCCGCGGCTTCGCCCCCGTGGAAATTTATGTTTCCAACTTTCTTAATTTTTACTTTCATAAGAACCTTCTCCTGACAATAACAAACACAACAAAGAAAGAATTAGCGAAATCGGTCCAGCCGTTCACGCGTGATGCCGTGACCAAGGAAAACGGGTTTCATTTTTATGGTATAATACTAGCTGCGCCCCGCGACTTCGCCCCGTGGAAATTTATGTTTCCAACTTTCTTAATTTTTTCTTTCATAAGAACCTTCTCCTGACAATAACAAACACAACAAAGAAAGAATTAGCGAAATCGGTCCAGCCGTTCACGCGTGATGCCGTGACCAAGGAAAACGGGTTTCATTTTTATGGTATAATACTAGCTGCGCCCCGCGACTTCGCCCCGTGGAAATTTATGTTTCCAACTTTCTTATTTTTTTCTTTCATAAGTACCTTCTCCTGACAATAACAAACACAACAAAGAAAGAATTAGCGAAATCGGTCCAGCCGTTCACGCGTGATGCCGTGACCAAGGAAAACGGGTTTCATTTTTTTATATATACTAGCTGCGCCCCGCGGCTTCGCCCCCGTGGAAATTTATGTTTCCAACTTTCTTAATTTTTTCTTTCATAAGAACCTTCTCCTGACAATAACAAACACAACAAAGAAAGAATTAGCGAAATCGGTCCAGCCGTTCACGCGTGATGCCGTGACAACGCGAAACGGGTTTCATTTTTATATATAAGAAGATAGATAGATAGTATACCGGGAAGGACGCAGGCAGAAGCTAGCAGTACCTACTTACTGGAAAAGCAAGACATAATAACGTAGAACATTGAACTAACGCATGACCAAACTAGAGTGTCGTCTTTGGTTGGAAAGTGTTTGTCTTTCTGGCGATAGCTTGACCCAAATGGTCCCAGATTTATCGCAGCACCTTTTAAGTGGGGTTATCGCTATCACTAAGCACACTGATTGTGTCCTTAACTTTCACACAACTGTTACGCAAACGTTTGCGTTTTGTTACAGAATAACTTTTGGTTTTGTGTTTGGGCAAGGGGAAATGAAAAATACGTAATTTAATATTGAGAATTGAGGAATATTCTACGAGAAGTCCCGTGTAAATTTAGAAGAAAAAAGTGGAAAAGATACCTATCTCCGAAGTCTGCAGAGTGATCCGTCTGAAATGTAAGTATGTAGCGTTTGTAGGTAAAGATCTATATTATACAGGAAAAATATAGAGAAGTCTGTGAGGAGAACACTTAAAAAAAATGCTCAAAAAGAGGGGGGGACGGGGGGACCATTTTTTCAATGGGCCCCGAGATGAAAGGTATCGGTTTGCACATCTCAAAACAGTTTTTGAAATATCTGTAGTTTACATACCTTTTACCTTCTTGAAAAATTTACCATTACCCCTTAATCTCAGAAGTATGCCTACTATTTTTAAGTTTCATTAAATAGGGAAGTCTCTAACCTGTAGTACATATTATTTATATAATTGACAAACTTTATACACCTATACACCCTCTGCGCACGAGTTACACTCGCACTTGACGGATCTTGTTTTTAATATTAAACTTGATTTCACCTCCAGGTTCATGAATTATGCCTTCATACAGTTCATACATAACCTGAGTATGATCAACTTGTTCATGATGTCATATGCCAGACAAAAGGAATGCAGTCATTCTGTTTGCACCGTAACGCTATTGACATACAGGCTATTGTCGCACATCAATCGAGCTATTTCCAAAACCGTTCGATACTTGCAGCGAGGGAATTGTTGCAAATTGGCTGCGGCGGCAGCGTAATTTTGTTAGTGCTTAATGAATTGGATGCACATTGCATAGGTCAGTAAATTATACTACGGGATTGATTTGCTGTCGTTACTTTCGTTTGTTTTGTACTTTCAAACAAATAAATTTGATTCCACCATTACGTTTTTGGATTAAATCTAGAATTTAAGCAATAAATGTAGAGTTATTCTATTTTAAGCACAAAACAATGTAAGAATAATACAAGGCAAAATTAAAAATTTTAAAACCCGCCGACTTTTATTGGCTGAACAGATTTTCATGAAACATGGCTAAGAACACTCGGGATAAAGTAATCTATGACACAAAGAAAACTAAACGATAATCGGTTCATCCGTTTGGGAGGTACGATACCACAGACAGATACACAGACAGACACGTTAAACTTATAACACCCCTCTCTTTTAGCGTTGGGGGATAAAGAGAGTTCATTTTACCCAAAAAACCACATTATTAGGTACAAGTCTACGTACAGGTACATAGTTTTAGGCAGATGACAACAACACAGACAACAACTTATCTATTTACTAGGTAGGTAGGTACTTATATTAACAGAGTTAGTGGTCAAGGGTAAAATGGGTCCTTGCCTCAGGATGTAAAAAGTATGTTGGACTTGTCATTCAATTTTGCATTTTTGTTTGGGACAGAGAACGTGTTAAAGCATTTGACGACTTCTGTCGCGCAGCGGGCGAGGGTCCGCCTGCGACGCAGGAGGTTGCGGGTTCGATTCCCGCCTCGGGACAAATGTTTGTACGATGGGGGGGACGCCTATGTTCGTTTAGCTGTGGACTGGTAAATTCTGTTTTATGTGATGATGCGAGACATTACCGACAAACAGGCAGAAAAAGAGATTATTCCTTACCTTCTTACAGATAAGGATATGGGTAGCCCAACTTTATTTCAGCGTGTTTGAGAAATACAAAATTAAAGTCTCCGTTAAGAATAGTCCCCCAAGTACAGTTGCCTCCATAAATCAGTAGTGCGTCATCGGGGGCGGGCAGACGAGTTATGGCGTCAGTGAGCTGCACATCTCAATGTTTCTTTTTAATTAGGTATGGACGGAAGTGCGAGGGTGTCAGGGTGATTCATGATTCGCGACTCTGCCACACCTTTGTTTTATTTTCAGCTTAACATCTTAAATATCTTCTACATCATCTTTGACTCGATTAGGGTAAAGTCCGTACAGTCGCTTCAGTGGTGATACGTGCCTCATTGTCAAAAATCCTTACTTATCCGCTCAACGTACCTAGCGCTACTGACGAATATTTTTCAATGGCGCTGTGTAGTCTAAAGTTGATCGTCCCAGCGTGCTTAATTCAAGCTTTATAATCGTCAGTTTATTTTTAATCTGTGTTCGGGATGTTTTCGAAATCATAGATTAAAAACGACAGCTGATTTTGAGCTCCAAGTTTCAATTCTAGGGTATATTTTAAATTTTTTATAATTGACATTTCCTGGTGTTTTTACGTAGCTTAGAATATACCCTCTTTAAATATACTAAAATATGTAGGCGTCTTCAAACAAAAAACACAATCTAGTTTTGATAGGTTCAAAAGAAATCTTATCCATTTGGATCTATAGCTGGTGTTTGTATTTTGTGCAATTAAAGTTGCGTGATTATTTTAAACGACTTTTTCAGATACCTTGACCACAAGCTCGGAAAACAACTCAAAGCGTGAAGCTTGCACGGTGAAGGTTTCCAAACAGTAGTTAATAGCAAGATATTCATCTTAAAAGAAGGACATCAATTTATTCACAAAGAAAATTATACTAATATTTACAATTGAAACAATTGAGCTAACTGCCGACTGTTGCAAACAGTCTACAGATAGCTCAACTGATCCATATCAACACCAGTCGGCCAATATTTAAGAAGGACATTAAATATTAAATTCGAGATGGGAATGGATAGCCAAATCCGGAACTATTCGTGAAAAGAGTCATTTTAAGGATGTGTCTAGTTGACGGTAGAAACGAGGCGTGATGTTCCTTTTTGTATGGGATTTGCATAGATCCCTGTCCGCACGATAGAGGCGCTGTACCAAATTGTATGGAACAAGACAAAATTAGATTTTTTAAAAACCCGCCGACGTTTATTGGCTGAACAGATTTTCATGAAACATGACTAGGAACACTCGGGATAAAATTATCTATCACACAAAAAAAACTTAACGAAAATTGGTTTATCCGTTTGGGAGCTACGATACCACAGACAGATACACAATCAGACACGTCAGATTTATAACACCCCCTCTTTTTGCGTCGGGGGTTAAAAAGGAGACGTCAAATAGACTCGCCCCTCAGTAGTTCAATCTAGTCTTTCACTGACTGACAGCCTCGTTGGTCTAGCGGTCAACTTGTGCAACCGCTGATTATGAGGTCTTGGGTTCAAATCTCGGGTCGGGCCAAAAGTTGTCATTGGGGTTTTTCTAGCAAGAAAAATTCACAGTAGCTCGGAGTCAGGAAGTTGGCGGTGTTACATTACACCCCCGTGTCTCTAAAGCACGTAAAGCCGTTGGTTCTGCGCTTGACCTCTTCCTGGTCGTGTCGGTCTGGCCTGCCGTCCCATCGGATTATGAGAGTGGGGGAATAGAGATTGCACCTGTGTTTGCGCACACACTTGTGCACTATAGGTCATAATGTGCTGGGCATCTGGTTCCGTCTCCGATGAGACTGGCCGCCGTGGTCGAAATTTGGCTCGGATGACATCATGATCATCATCTAGCTAGCGTATCAATCTAGTATCTCTAGTCTATCAGAACATGATTGTGATGATTGCGGAAGTTGGATTTCTTCGGCAGTGCGGCACGTATCCCTCCTGAAGCATCAATCCAGACTTTACCCCTAAAACATATCCATAATTAGGTTGGTAAATAAAAAAGAATCTGTAAAATCCTTTGAATTAATATGTAGGTAGGTAGGTAAACTTATTGACAAAACATACAGCAAAATTGAATTTACCTATAATATTGGTAAACACTTTATCTTGGAAGAGTCATCAAGAACCTCTTTCCTAATTCTAATTAATTGAGCATCATTCAGAATTGATAATCAAATGTTAATTTTAACTTCACGGCTAGAAACTACAGGCATGTTGAAATGTAAACAACCACACCCGCTGTTTAATATACAATAATCAAATTATAATCGCTCGGTTATGAAATCAATACCGAATCGCTATAAATATCTAAGTAGGTAATTAATTAATTTAATGTTTATCGAATCGTTGGGCATTCAATGTAATATGACGAAATTAACCGTCCTGTTTTGTTGTTTGTACTATTAAATTCATTAATTTTATGTGTTCGTATATGTTAAACTATGTAGCCTAGCGCTATGATTAATTTGTCACTAATTTGAAAGCATTGCACTCTATTTAGGTAAACCTCTAGTCAATAGACCTTAGTCATAAGTCCCTAGACATTGTGGGACTAAATAATAGTAATAAGAACCTACACTAAATTTTTTAGGCACCAGTCTAGAAGACTGATAAGTGATAACTGTGATAACTATGATAAGACACTGACTTAGGCCGCGAGAACCAGCATTTTAGATCACGTTTCAAAGGCACAAGAACTATGAAGTGATTATGTTTTACATTAAATTGTAATGCTATGATAGCCTCATATCTTACTATCCAGAAGGAAGTAAATAGTACCTACGTAATAATTTTTTATTTCACCAACTTGAACCTTTAAATAAAACAGTATAACTCTGAATAATAAAAAAATAATGAGAACTGCCTCACAATTGTTACGTGAGAACCATGACCATCACATTAATAATGCGTTTAACCCATGCTACAATAAAAACAAGGGGTTATATTGAAGGAACGAACTGACCTGAACGACTTATGCTGCACTAATCTCGCTTCAAACGATAAATCACTCTCAGCTTCCTCAATTACCATATACCATTCCACAATTGGTTCTACCTTATCAGTAAAAAAAACAGGCTATCGGGTAGTACATAGCTATAAATCAACGGCAACCATTTTAAGAATCCATTAAAAGAATGATAGCGTAATGAATTTGTGACCCGTTATCTGAAAATAATAATTTAATTTGAATGAAATGTTTAATTATGATAACCTCAGCGCATAAAAGGTTAAATAAAGTTGGAATTTTGTGACTAGCGGTTGTGTGATACATTCCGATTGCGCTTGTTTTGAAATCAAATCAAATCAAATCATTTATTTCGGTTGTTCACCATAAATGTTAGTACAACTACCTATATACTATGTTATTTACCATAAAAAGAGATTTCAATAATTCATGTCAAATAAAACTAGAATACATTCAATAAATTATTATCATTAGGAAGGTTCAAAATTAATTTAAAATCACTAACTCTAACTAGATTAAATTTAAGTATGTTTTGACTACACAAATTGCTTCAACCTCAGCCTCCTCAATCTCAACAGCCTGTGTTGGTCCACTGCTGGATGCAGGCCTCCCCCTGATAAGCGCCTTATTGGATTTTCTCTCATGGAGGGTAGTGCCCATAATCCCCACGCTGGGCATGCGGGTTGGGGATCGCAGTTAGGTGGTAGAATGTTTTGCAGGGGGCGCTGCTGCCCGCCCCCGGTGGATATCCCTTAGTCGCGTGAGTAAGTGACGTAATTGTCTTTATGAGAATAAAGTTCTTTAAACCTTAACTAAAAAGCTTAGGAAAAAGCAGTAGCTCAGGTTATTAAATTTAAAGTGAATAAAAAGTGTCTATAATAATTTTACGTACTTTTCTACAATGACATAAACTTATAAATAAACTAACCCAGAAGACACTTACGAACTCGATCTAGACTTTTCTCATACCTCAACCAACTTCAGTTGTACGTGCAACTTTAACTTGGATGCTTCACGAGTTCATAACCTTCTCATAACAACTTTGACAATTCAAACTAGTCGCGTGACAAACAGTATAAACTCAGACAATTTATGACCTCTGTTACTACTTACTTAATTGTTTATTACGCTTTAACTTTACAGACAAACTAGTCAGATAGGGCTTGGTGTAGACTGAATAGGCCTAACATCTAGCTTAAATAGAATCATGAAGATCCTTAGATATAACTTTTATCTACGTGATGAAGATCACTTGATGCCTGTCTCACGCTATCCTTAACTGATCTTTCGTCGTTTCATTCATCATACGAATTGTTGGGGTGCCAACCTACATGGAATATTACGAAGTGATGTGTAGAACTGTAATCTGAAGTGTAGAAGTAGGTGGATAACGAAGTGACGTGTAGGTTAGTAGGATAGTTTATCGCTTGTGTTGGAAAACGGTGTATCTACCTGCTTAGATGGGTAATTTGGAAAATCACTACAACCGGTACTAAATAGTCTGAGGAATCTGCTGGCCTGGGAGAAATACCTTATTTTTACGACACCCAGAGCTGAGTTTGAGGAGTAACACTTTCAGGTCTAGTGCACCATGACAAAGTTTTAACCTACCTATAGAAAGATTTAAAATTAATCGAACGAGTCAGAGGCAAAGACATACGCGCTAAAACAAACATCAACGACGAAGCAAAAATGGCAGGTCACCTGAAATGGCAATAGGCCGGACATACTGCGAGGACTTCAGACAAAAGGTGGAGCGAGAGGCTGATGCACTGCTACCCGCGTCGAAGAGTACGATCTAATCTGTGCCCGCGTGGCGAGTGCCGCCCGCCCAGTCGACCGCGACGTGTCGTCGCTGGGCGGGCGACCTCGTGGCCGTCGTCGGTGCCACCTGGACAAGACTAGCTCAGGACAGGAACGAGTGGAACGGATGAAGGAGACCAACGTTCGCAAATGGACGTCCGAGAAAGAAAATCAGGATTTTAATGTTCATTTGATATGAAATCAAATTATTGCTCATAGAGATAAGGTTGCACATTGTGCAACGTAATCTGTTTTTGTCTTTTCCTGTCCTGTTTTTCTGTTTTATTTGGTGTGCAATAAAGAGTACTTGTATTGTATTGTATTAATATTATTTATAAGGTAAAGTAATGCATGCAATATGTTCATTCAATTATCTTAATTATAATCCCATTCATTTACTATTATTTTCATATTATGAGAGTGAATGGCTTTAATTATAATATTTATAAAGAAAGAAACTTTTATACAAGTTGCTTAGTTTACTCTGTCTAACCCTAATCCATAGAACAAATGAATAGTGGTTCAGCATGTTTTTACGTATAGTAATTGGATTTAGATTGGATCTAATTATATTGAAACTTGCTTGGTTGTTTTTGTTTTCACGGGAAATTACTTTTTGATGGGACTTATCAAAATCGAATTTGGGAACTCTTGGCACGGCAAAGTTTTGGGGTGTTGTGTTTACAGAACGACAGACAGTTTTCGCCCCATTCAGGGTATGACACGAGTTTCCATGAAAACAAATTAGGGGAGAAAGAAACGCGCCAAGTTTTTTTTGTTTACCCAAACCTTCTTAATCTACCTGTCTCTCTGTTGGTTATCTTTTCACGACTATAGGTAGTATGGCTAAACAAAGTTTTATGAAAGGCAACGAGATTTAATCCTCAGGGCGGACTCCGCGATGTAACATCTCGCTATGTAATGGGAGCCATTCAAATATTCGTACCTAGCTATTATAAGGTATCCCGGATTGCGTGAGAAATTGCAGGCAAAAACTAGAACTTTTATGTCATACTAGTTTATGCCCGCGGTTTCGCACGCGTTGTACCTATAAGCGTTTAAAGGTGACTTTTATCCTACGGGAACTGATTTATGGGATAAAAAGATCCTATGTTAGATTCTAGGATTAGAATTACCTGTTTGCAAAATTTCAGCCCGATACGTTCAGTAGTTTTGGCGTGAAGAGGTATCAAACATCCATCCATCTATCCATCCATCCAAACTTTCGCATTTACAATATTAGTGTGATTTAAAAGGATAGGCAGGTAAACCTTTTGCCAGTCTCAATTAATGCATTCACTGCCTAGCCTTACAGAGTGCTCGTGGCGAGTGGGTCGTGGGAATAAAGTGCTCTTATGAGTGGGCAACAAAATCAAGCTTAAGAATTTATTTAAGGACACAACGCCTACAAAGGCTGAAAACATAAAAAGGTTTATTCCTAACGCTTTTAAGGGTTAATGGCAGCAATTACTTATTTAAATTATATTTAAACGGATTAGATTTAATTTATTAGCTGGTATATTACCGTAATAAGCCTGCGGAGAGTTTATTGCGGAAATTACTGAAATTTTAACGTGTAATAAAGTGACATTACATCTTCAAAAGTACCTTGTAAATAAATGTCAGGTTTTGCATTAAATTGTTAAGTACCAATGCATGGTAGTTAGGAAACATTTGAAAGTTATTCTTTCAAATTTTATTCTCTTCACTACACTTCACTTCTTGAGGGTGTTCTACTCTATCTTCGTACGGGAAAACCACGCATGGCTCGAAACAACCGCTTTGCTCGCTGATGAGTGGAGACGTTATTTTCTTCCGGTATTATCCGTGTTTAGTTGTCAAGACAGACGTAAATACGCTAAACAAACTGTGAACTTGTGCTTTGTGCCCTTGAGTATTGTGTGTGACAATGACTCCCAAACAGCCAACCATACCTAAAGCGGGATCCAGGAGATAGGTACCTGATGTCCCGATTGTACGGTCGTGTCGCCTGCAATAGTCAGTACCAGGTAGGTGGTGTTTGATTCCTCGCCATCAGCAGAATAGTTCTAGTAGGTATAATTTTCTTTTAATTTCTCCAAAAACCAGAACCTTTTACCGTTCGAAAAATCTTAAGGTTGTTGAATATCGTACAACTATCGTGATAACAAAAAGTATGCGATGAATACCCGATAAATATTCATCAAACATTGTAGGTCTTACGTAGGTCCCTAAAGATTCGTAGCAGATGGGTACAGGAGGTAAAATTCCCCCCTTAGGGATGAAACTTTACTTAAACCAAACTCGATGTGAAATCTTACACCACAACAAAAAAAGGGTTATTCCAGTTTTCCCCCTTGAAATCCCCCTTGAGGGGGATAACTGGAAGTCAAAAAAATTAATTCCAGTTTTCCCCCTTGAAGATCAGCCTTAAGGGGAAAACTGGAATTCATTTTTTTGACTTCCAGTTTTCCCCCTAACTAAAAACTAATATTCACGAGCTTGGTGTCAAGTTTCAAATATAATTGCCAGCAATATTTATTGAAGGAATGATCTCAAGTCGACAAGGAAAGTGAATTGCTTATTAAAATACACAGCAAATTAATTAAAATACAAAGTTAATTTTAGGTTTGTGTACAAAAATTTCACAGCTAGTTTGGCTGGTGTATAGATGTAAGATCTCAAATAACGCTTATAGGAGGTAGGTAGGTAGGTAAGTACTATGGAAATGTCAATAGTACCTTTCTCCCAGTTTTCTTGTTGAAAAAACGAGTATATTTGACATTCAATAACATTTTCACAGGGTACGGTACAACGTAACATTTTCAATCTCCCCAATCTGCAAAGCGATACGGGATCTCATTTTTGTCGGGAGTCGGTATGATAAAATAACATTTTATATTTTGAGAGTTGCTCGTAATATTCGAGTCAGACAGTAAGCCCCGACCGAGTGCATTACCGTAGACCGAACATGTTTTATTTATTCGTCTGGCACAGGCAAACACGAAAACCTGCACAGAACTTTGAACTTTCTACCCTTCGAATACAGCTTGTATTTATTTTACATTAATAGGCTGTATTAAGGTGTTTCAGTCTAGTACGTACGGCGGGAAAGTGGTTACATTATCTAAGGCCGAATTTCAGTCTTGGGCTTCGTGGCGGAAGCCGTAAAAGCAACGGTGTATTTAAATTTGGTTCTGATGAGAAAATGTTAGAGTGGGAATTTTATGCTTTAGGAATTAGGTTCCTTATTACTTTTGTATGTGCTTACCTTCTATATCCTTATAATGCTGTAGTTTGTCTGTCTGTCCGTCTGTCAACCCCCTTTTCTCAGGAACGCGTGGAGGTTTCCAGTTAATATTAACATCATATTATTATCTAAAGTCCGTAACCTCTTCGAGCCTCGATATAAGAAAACTAAGTCAACGCAATCAAAAGTTACAGTCATGTTTGAATATTTTGAAATTTCCAAGGATTCCCTTGGACATCCACATGCAAACAAAACCTATAGGGTACTTCCCGTAGACCTGAATGGAAAAATAGAATGGTGAGATTTGGCGAGCAGCAAGGTCTTTTAGCACAAGTGAAGGGGAAAATCCGAAAATCGTAAATTTGTATTTAATTATCAAAAAATACCTACTTTTGATTTTCGCTATGATCCAAAACCTATGGGGTAGGTACTACCCGTTGACCTAGAATCACATCAGATCACAACTCAAAACTTTACGTTCGGTATTGTTTCTCTCCACATTGACACCAGCACTTGCAAATTGCATCAAAGCTGTCCATCCACCCCAACTTAAACTAATTACCCTCTGGCCTCAACCCCCTTTATGTCAACGTTGTCACAGCACGTGGCCCGGTTTAATACGTGTGTCTCCATTACGGACCCTCAGTTTAAACATCCCTGTGTACTCACAATTCGCTAAAATTGATTTATACCCGTTTTATGTTGGGTGCAAGTGCAGATCTTGTTAGGTTTT
The DNA here is from genome assembly GCA_963564075.1 of Eupithecia subfuscata. Taxonomy (NCBI): domain Eukaryota; kingdom Metazoa; phylum Arthropoda; class Insecta; order Lepidoptera; family Geometridae; genus Eupithecia; species Eupithecia subfuscata. The sequence goes on from OY751105.1 coordinate 6,937,149, forward strand.
CGCTTGTTTGTGTTGTGGACAGTAAGTTTTTTAAAGGTTTTGCAAGCGTATTATATGTCGGACTTTATATAGGGAGTAACTAGCCTCTATACGAGTATACTCTATATATAATAAACCTTTAAAAATACTTGGCCATGACAAATGCCATGACTAAGTTTCTAAAGTTCGACAACAACCTTCCAAAACTTCAAAAAAAACATTTAAATTCCTTTAGACAGCACAAACAAACGAAAATTCAGAATAAGAAAAAACAGGGTTTTACAGATTAATAGAAAAAAACAAATGAGTCTTCTATTACATAAAATTGAGAGGTCTATGTATATGGGTTTATAACATCCATGTTTTTAGGTCCAATGAAACTCTTTTGTAGTATTTTATCCAGCAGCATTTTAAAACCATCGGGTAGGATTGGTTTAATTTGCCTCTACTTTTTAAATTCCCTGTCTGCGGCTTTGCGTTGCCAATTTATTAATTTTGCGTTTATTATTCATGAATGCAATAATCAATTCGCGACTGCATTTTCATATCGCTTCATATAAATTAACTGAATTAAGTACTTTTGTGATAATAACTGCACCCAGTTTTTGTCGTAAAATAGGAAAAGGAAATGAGCATTTTGACGTTTTAATGTTAACTTTATTCAGAATAAATTAAACTAATTCGTACATTGGTAAACTAATCCGTAAATAATTAAAATTGGCACTTTAAATTTGATTTGAAACGGCATTTATTTACATAGCATGAGTAAGTACCTAACCACCTAGTAAAATAATTTGTTTGTATAATTTGTGCGTGAGTGAACTAAAATTGTACCTTTAAGCGTAAGTAAAGCCGCCAAAGTTTGAGCCTATTTAAACCGCAGTTCTTTATATACGATAGATACTTGATATCTGTCATAAGCTTTTTTTAAATGTATCTGTAATAGTTTTGTTTTGTGTTATTCAATCAAAAACCTTGTTTGGAGAGCTTGGTGGCCAATAGGAACTAAACTCTTGAAACAAGTATCTGCCTAAATAATACAGTACAAAACTATTCAAGATACATTTAAAAAAGCTTATGATAGATATCGTCTACGCGCGGTCCGATTTCTTGATAATTCCGTTGTATAACGTAATTATAAAATGAAATATGTAGTGGCGCCACTATCCACCCTACTATTCGCCCCGGTGTAGCTACAAGCTCATCTATACTTTTAGATAAATTTTCATCCATTCTCAGATTTTCCAAAAAATTTACATCTATAGCAAAAATATGGGTATTGGTTAAAAATATGGAGCTCGGCCATCGGACCGTCAACGAGTGCCTTCGTTGCTTATAAATATTAACATTTAAGTAAACATTAATTTATTTTCCAAACAATCATTGATTTTTCAATTTGAACTTTATCTATCCTTGCGGACAAAATATATATTTCATCAAAAAAAAACAAAAGGTAACGAATAAAAGACCATATTCTTACAAACGTATGCCAAAGAGATTTAAATCAAAGAGCACGATCCAGCTAACAAAGCTTAGAATCCCTTTTGTTCACATTTAGGTACGGCAACCATTTATTTATTTATTAGATTCGAAATATTTCTAATAATATCTCTCTCTAATGAGCCCGTCAAATAATAACAATATATAATAATAACAAAAATAAGTCTTGGATTTAATTGTCTCACGATCGCTCGAACAGCTCTCTTCTGCATCCTAAACGCTCGCTCCCAGTCAGCAGCTCTGCCCCACAGCTCCACGCCATATTGAAGGGGCGAGTGAACGGATGCAAAGTAACAGCTTCTGGTCATCCCTTCTTCAAGAGTAGCCGATAAACGCCATAAAGCGAAGCAAGCCCTTCCCACTCTCTCGCAGAGTCTGTCGATGTGTAGCTCCCACGTTAGGCTTTGGTTGTTAAGTTCGTCACTGCATTCCTTCTCATTTCTTAGCTTTGGTTGCAAAGCTTATCACTTCATTTGCTTATAGTAAAACTATTAGTGAGAATTACTATTTTCATCAACTTATTGCTTTTCACTGAGCGAAACATGCCCACAATAAGTAGATCATCACTCAGGCTGTTAACTGCTTCTCGCTGGGCGGCATGCCCACAATTAACAATCTGTCATGCCATTTGGTTAATCTTACGCTAGAAATAACTCACGCGCAACATAACCCAATTGCTTTTTATTATTTATAATACCCAGACTGTTAATTGCTTTTCATTGGGCGGCACATCATTGTGCCTGGCATGCCCACAATTAACAACCCATCATGTAATATCATTTGGTTACCCTACGTTAAAATTATTTCACGCGTAAAATAACCAAATTGTTCCCTTTTTCACTGAGTCTATTAACTGCTTCTCGTTGGGCGGCACATCGTTGTGCATGCCCACAGTTAACAAGCTGTTAGTCAATTATATTAATTTCACCTGACTTAAAAATAACTTATCGTTTTTTTCACTCTGACTGTTAACTGAGACTCTTTGGGCGGCGCATCATTGTGCCCCGCATGTCCACAGTTAACAACCAGCGGACTAAGTTCGAATTAAACGTGGACAGCATTATTAAGTTTATTATCATGAAATGCATTGCATACCTGACTATTAAATTGTGTGTCAATAAGATGTCATTGTTATCTTCTGCTAAACTATTAGCAAAACGTTTACGTATAATATCCAATAGAATATCATGATCAGTGCAGCAATAATAATGATTTTCATTGTCAATGTACCTACAGCTACAACTTTCAACATCATTGTTTAAATTTACATTAACTACCCTATATTGGATTAGGGAGTTCAAATAGACCCAAAAATAGAATTTGATAGGCCTAAGTCTAGTAAATTGTTACTAAAATTATTTTTGTAAGACATTGCACGACTTCAAGTTATCTAAAAAAAAAGGACTAGAAAGTCCCGTTCGACCTATTTGAAGATACTTTAGTATAAAAGCATAATTATTCACCGCCGCTCCATAACGACATATCAACCAATCGAGGATAGCCTAGTTTGCCTTCAATTTCCCTTCCCGCTCAAACACTGGTCAAGATTCCTTAAACCAACACAACTATCCAAAAAGCGCGATTTGGCTGCAGGTAGGAGAACCTTTACACAAGTAAATGAGAAAAGTCGTCGTCACTAGTAAATTAGAAAAATCGTCTTCTAGTATATTACATTTTATAGGTGTTGTAAACCTAGGTGTGTATTTTACCTTTAATTTTATTTATTTGAGTATGGTATTAACTCTGTTTATTTTTAATTGAACCTACTACAGTCCTAAATTCATTTGAAAAGTCGTAAGTAGTTTACTTTGGAAACTCAATTTATTTTATTATGCCAGCAGTAACTAATTCTCTGATCACGGTCACTGACGACCCGTGTTTCAATTGCGTCTGTTAGTAAATATAAATACCTTTTCTATTATCCTATTCGATCCTACTCGATTTTATTCGATTATGTTCGATTCCATTCGATTCCATTCTATTTTATTCTATTTTGTTTATTATGGACCTAAACAACTTACGAGTACTTATATCGTTTTCACCGTTTAAACTCTAATTAACACGTAGGGTGTAACAGTATAATAATATCGTACTAAATAATTTACCTACCGAAAACCTACTCGTACTCAAAGCATAATCAGGCATAAATATGTATGTAATTGATACTCTGCGTATTAACGCATTCGCTGCCCAGCTTCGGCGGTGCGACCCGCAGGGGCGCGCCCCGCCGCCGCCACTACACGAGGGTCGAGTCGAGAGGCTCGTCTGCGTCTCGGGCCATGAAAATGTTAGTTTAAAGACCTACGTGGGAATCTTCCCACAATATTTAGTTTAAGCGTTTGATTTAAGTATATTATTTATTGTTCATTTTATATCATCTACACTACATTATATATTTACACATTCACACACTGTTGACTTTTATGAAAAGTGTGGTTCTCCCGTTCATACTTGCTTAGCGTTCGTACTCTTACATCCTGTTCATACTCTCTACTCCTCTAATCCTACATGTTTACTTCACATTTCTTTTCGCTACCCTCAATGATTTCTATTCGATATTTTATTGCTTCATTTATATGCATTATTTACACGTAAGAAGTTTGCCACCTGAATGACAAAATGTTTGGTTAAGGTTGCATGTGAGTCGCGGGCATCAAAAGTGTTAGATTAAGGAGCTGCCATAAATTGTTTTTTGTTTCAATTCTTAGTTTTTATTCCTTGTTCAAAAAAAATTAGTAGATTGCGAAGACTTATCTTAGGTTTTGTCTTCCAGTCGTCCATTGCAATAAATAATAGTTTGGATGATCAAAGAAATGACTTAAACCAAAAAAAAAACACTAGAATTTGTGTTTTGTTTTTATAGGTAGGTACCTTCCTACGCTTTCTACGTAGTTTATATCGGAATTCCTACAAAGGCTCATTATTATTTTACATATAAATTAAAGTACTTAATGCTTGTCATGCCTCAGGCCCCGAACAACCATCCGGAAATCGAACAAATACCTGCCGCGCCGCGGGAATCGAACCCGCATGTTCTCACAAAAGTCCTATTTTGGAAACCACCGCGAGCACGGCTTCGTGTCATGGTTTTATTAACAGAAAAATAGAAAGTGAATGATCTTTTGCCACCAAAAATACCTATAAATCTTGGAACTACTTATCGAGGTTTTGGTCATCTACAAATCTATAATTAGGTAGGTGAGCATTGTTTCAAGACTATGATCGAGTTTATTTAAATATTATATTTTCTCTAGCAAATATTTCATGAATACGCTGCAATCAAAGGTGCATTCGTGCATTGGTATGTAGGTAGGTAGGTCTAGAGAGAGATAGGTAGCTAGTTGTGTTCATGGGTTTGCAAACTGAGCATGGATATAATATGACGTTGGCATGGCACCTATCCGTTTAGACTACAAAGTTCTTAGCGTAAGTAGCCAAACGTTCGTTATTATCAAGTGAAGTAGCAAATATTTTAAGTAAACTGCTTTGTTTGTGATTAGCATTTTCACCGACAACTCAACCTGAAACTCGTCGCTATCTTGATCGGTTCAAGTGCACTCTGATGCATACCTATGCAACATAGGTACTACGCACAGAAATATATCTAGATATGTTTCTGTGGTACTACGACTCGGAACCGGATCGTAAAACTAAAAAAAAATATTACAGCTCCATGATTTCATTTCATGCTTAACTTAGAATTAGTGCCTACGTAGATATATCAAATTTGTCCCTATTCCTTATTATGCTAGGTACCTACTGTAGTTATTCTGAGCGTAGATATTGCGTAGGTACCTGTAGAATGTATTCGTTCCGAAGGTTGGGTAATTTATAAGGTGGTCAGGTCACTAGCAGTAAATATCGAGGTCTTTATTCTATCCCATACCTACATAAAGCCATGAAATCTTCATCATCGTACACCTATCTACATCGGTTAGTACATAACGGAGCTAATCAAAATTTAATAAATGGGTTGGTATTCTTTGGTATCACGATTCGGTGAGGCCCACCAGATATGGTTAGGGTAAAATCTAAATATTTTGTAGTCCATTGAAGAAGTGAGGCATGGCATGGATCAAAGCCTATCAACGGATTTTGACATAGGTACATAATATCTATATCTAGGTACTAATAAAGTACACCTTCAAATACATTCCGATTCGATTCACGAAGTGAGGCGCAACTAGCCTCTCGCTGCGACGTGCTGTTCTAGGTACGCCTGCTTTGGCGCTTCGATTCTTCCTACTATATCAACGGTTGCGTGACGGATTTCGAGTAGAATTACACGACTTACCTCGCTTCTCGTTGCATCGTCCATCGTTCGCTGGACGCTTCTCAGCACAGCCATCACGATCACATTACGTCAGCATCTATGGTACCTGGCTGGCTGTGTTCGTCGCGGCTCCGTCGATTGCTACGGCGCTTTGGCGCCTTATGGCGACGGTGTTCTCTGCTACGGTGGTGGTCACGCTAACTGCTTCCATCATTCGCTGTTAAAAATTATCAAGCATCAATGTTCTTCAAGGCATATTTCCATTTCATCTGACAAGTTAATGCGATCATGGATCACTGATAACCAGAATCCAAACAAAAGTTTATAAATTTCTCTTGGGGTTACAAAAAACACGTTGAAAAGGAAATCCAGCCAGTTAAATTGCTGAGCCCGCGTTCAAGCTATCATAGAGTAGGCGACTAGGCGGGTACCTATGTATCTTGGCCAAACGCGGCCACGATCACAGATTCGGTAGGTACCTACCTACTTACTTAACGGTGAACCCGCTACATGTTATCGAGCAATCGCTATTTAGTGTACTTTAACATATTGTCATTAGTATATTAATCAGAATTAACCAGGCACGTACCGGCGTTACCAGGGAGTACCCTGGCCAAATGCCTACACAAATACCGATCACTTGCAAATCATTCCGCCAACACTGTCAGGGAGTAGATACCCTGACCACGTGCTAACAAACAGGCTTTCAAACTAACCAAAAATGCAGGTAGGTATCTAGTAAAATCACTAAGTACGTGACGACATTACCAGGGACGGCATGCCCTGGCCGAATGCCTGCACAAACCCGCACTTCTAAATCAATCTGTTAACACTATCGGAGTTATGTACCCCGATTACGTGTTAACAAGTCAACCCTCAACACCTTGTGGGCAGGGTGATAACAAGATAAAGAGCAGTAATTACGAATAATTATAAGAAATCTTCACTTTACGTACCTTGCTATCGGAATCCCTCTTCTGAAGTTGTTGGGCGGTATATATAAAAACAGCATGCCTCAACCGATTCCACCTCCGTTCGGTCCCAAACTGGTACAGACTCGTTTTGCAAGCAAAGGCTGGGCAACAACTATTCAGTTGTAGGTTAAAAATACCAAGTCTGCTCAGGACGGCTGTCGGCGATAGAATGAATCCGGGAGCCAGTGATCGAGTGTTGCCTGGCTCGTCGTGCGTCCCCCACTGTGTTGCCAGGCTGATATACAATATTACCCAGTTATGTTTGATGGTTATTATTTACCTAACACTTTACACGAAAAATGTTTGATGCCGATCGATCCTGTTTCTTATACTGATTCTATCGGACCAACTGAGGTTGACGTACTAAAAAACTCAGAAATCGCAAAACAACTTTACCCAATAAATCCACCTGTATATCTGTGGAACCAGGGTGCCACTTCACATATTAAATATTCAATCTATCACTGTTTAATATCTTTTGACGTCACATATTCCGGGACATATCTTTGCATATTTTACACCGTGTGTATCGCGAGGAGACATGTAACCTCCTTACATGATATATTTTTATTACAAATATTCTTTTCTGATATGCATAAAGGAGGTTACAAAAGAAAATCACCCCGCGCCCCTGTAAAAATCGTGCAGGAGAGGTCTGAGTTAAGTGGCTATAGTAGTAGGTACATAGTAGTAACTCATGAGTTCAAGCTAAATATTAGAATGAGATAGTTCAGTCCTTCGCCCCTCTCGCTCTTAAGATGTAGCGTGACATTCATGTAGCCTACTCCTCCAGATGTCACTGTCACCTCGGCCTCTGTGCGTGACAGGTCTCTTGCGATAATACCCTGAAAAAAAGCATTTTAGGTTTATGTACAAAACTGTAGTAAAGTTGACATGCATAAAACAACAACTACTCTATTAAACCGACAACTTTCATCCCATATAACCATCGATCAAAAATTTGCCGGCCGGCCCAAATAGCTGGTTGAGGTTTATAAAATAGCTAGCTGACCCGCCCTCAATTTTATTTCGCGTCGCTAATTTATAGTTGTATCAATAAATGATTCGTTATCTTTACCTGAATTCTGTTGATTTTTTATTCCTAATAAAAATAAACAGTGTATAAATTATTTTTAGGTACCTTCCTACCTACTTACAAAATAAAATAAAATAAATTCGACTCCACTAATCTCTTGTTCCGCATGCAAAAAACTTGACAGGCTCTGCGCAAACTGTCTGCGTCAAACCAAAACGTGGACACTTTTGAGTGTCATTCTTGTAAGGTTCTAGGTATCTACGGGGGAGGCCGCAAGGCCGCATACTTGATCGATGCATATAACCAATAAACACGTAGAGTTGAATTTATGCTAGGCATTTACTAAATAAGGGATTTTTTTATTGTGTTTCCGACATAATTATGTTGTTAAAACAACTTTTTCTATTTGCACACCCAACCATCGACATCAAAACAAAACTGTTATTTCAATAGTCTAATTTCTATGTGATTGCACTGACATTCAGATTTTCGGTAACAAATTTCTGACATTTATTAAAAGAATGTAACTGATTTTGTCAGTGACTGCTATTATAATCTCGTTTTTGACCCCCGACGCAAAAAGAGATGGGTGTTATAACTTATAACACCCATCGTTATAAGTTTAACATGTTTGTATGTGTATCTGTCTGTGCTATTGCAGCTCCCAAACGGATAAACCGATTTTCGTTTTTTTTTGTCATAGATAAATTTTATCCCGAGTGTTCTTAGCCATGTTTCATGAAAATCTGTCCAACCAATAAACGTCGGCAGGTTTTTAATTTTGTCTTGTATTATCTTATTGTTGAACTTGGCTACTAGTATAGTATTATAATATCTGTGACTTGGCAAACGTTAGTTACCTACCCTAATTTAAACATTATAGATCGCAATTGTCAAAACGCACTTGACAAGTGGCAAAATGTTACCCCAGCACGCAAAGTCATTCCGATAGCAGTTTATGACACGAGAATGATATGGCTCGGTAATCGAACGCACTCTCAGGTTATAAAGTCGGCTTCGTGCGTTCGATTCGATAGCTTTTTATGGCTTTTAATCACGCTATTTTGGTACTGTCTCCTGGCATGACAACAATCCATGGTAGAACTCAGCAGTCTTTTTTAATTGAAAAAAACACTGTCGGTGGGTAACAAGTACAGTTGGAGTTTTCAGCAATATTTTCTAATTAAGAAGAAACACTGTCGAGATACATAACTGTTATGTCAAATCCGAACTCGGATAATGCTAAAGGCAGACTCCAAGAGCTCAGTCTTTGTATTTTGAAATCGATGTAAAAATAAAAGTTGTATGAACGAGGAAGTACAATCATTCGCGCAGCAAAAACGTATCTTACCTTGATAATTCTATGTTTCTGATCCACATAAACATAATCTTTATCCCTCCGGTAGAAAGGAATGCCTTTAAAAACAACTTTTTCCGTCGAAACTAACAAGTTATTCACTCTCGACCCCACAACTAAGTCTTTGGCTTGTAAATGTAAACATGTCAGGAATAAACACACTAAAAATAATGCACACTTCATTTTTACAACATATTTTGAGGTTAATGTGTGTTTGGTTTGATGTTCTGAGATAAACTGAGGAAAACAAGTTAATTTTGACCTTGTGGCTTGTTTTATTCGCACTATTGAGTCATCTTAGGCTTATGACCACATGCTCGTGCTTGAATAGACTGCTAATTAGGGTCAACGTGTTAGTACCTATCAACAAAATAACTTGCTAAACAATGCTAAAAAGTTCATTGTTTTTGAACATAACCAGACCATCATAGCCAGCCGGACATTTTTTGTGTAGGAAGAGGGCTCGGAGACATATTTATGCAAACTTATGGCTGAAGTCACAGAATCACCACCATACACACGTTTTAACTCAACGTTGCGATTCTGCGACGATACCCATTAACACTAAAGTCATTTACAACGGCATATTTACCATGATAGGAATTTTATTTTAAGCTTTCCAATATTAAATAACCGGTGGTAGTAGTAACCTTCGTAGCAAAAGACAAAACACGAGGGTATCTGCCAATTACAACTCACTCGCAGTGCCCTCCGTTATTCCGCGCATGAAACTATGCCGAAATAGTGGAAAGCTCAAAACACAAATCATGGTAAATATCCCGTTGTAAATGACTTTAGTGTTAATAACCATGACGGATTTAAAAATGATACCATTGTCATAGTGAAGCGATTGGTAAGCAGAATCAGGCCCCTGATCTTAGCTATTCTAAAGTCATTGATCACAAAACCATCTGTCAACACATTAAGCTAATTTCCTTCAGAATTAGCCAGGTATTTTGATCAAAGGCGTCACCTCAGATCCTGCCTTGTATATTAATAAACGGGAATAACTCAATGTCCAAACACTATCCTCTACAAATCTACAAAGGCAGCGTCTGCTTTGTAGCGTAGGACTACAAACGCATGGTGAGGTTAATATAAATTACCTTGGCACAGAGACACAGAATAAACACTAGTGTAGGGACAGGAAGATTTACTGCGAGCATGCTGATTTCCACGCGGTGCATTCGGAATAATTACTAGGCGGTGTGCACCTATAGGGTAGGGATCTCTGGTTCGCACATTGAGAGGTCTTTTTTTCCGCTCAGATTTAGTTATATAACACGCAAGGGACGATAGCGTATTGGCTTGGCTTTCTCTTGGTGAAAAAAATGAAGAACAGTGAGCGATGCGTTTCTGTTTTGTTTACCTAACCTACGTATAGGTTGCTTCTTTATCATTGACTAGCTGCCTTCGCCTTCGCCCCCGTGGAAATTTATGTTTCCAACTTTATTAATTTTTTCTTTCAGAAAAACCTTCTCCTGACAATAACAAACACAACAACGAAAGAATTAGCGAAATCGGTCCAGCCGTTCACGCGTGATGCCGTGACCAAGGAAAACGGGTTTCATTTTTATATATATAGATGTCTATTTTGATGTTATAAACAATTAAAAACCGACTTCAGGTGCGTGAATATTTTGGTGTAGTCTCGGTAGTCCGGTTACAATTAAGTGAACCGGACTTGAGTTGCTCGACGTCTCAGTAGTTAGGTTGCTTAATTGAACCGGACTACTGATACGTTTTTTGCAACTGTTATTTCGGTGTTGATGATACATTGCCGGCTTGTTGTACTTATCGAAATGTTTTCTTTTGATCAAGTGACGGCAGATGCTGGATGCGGCAAGCTGAACACAGGGCGTTATGGCGCTCACTAGGGGAGGTCTATGACCAGCAGTGGACGAATTTTCGCTATTTTATTTTTTTACGGGAAAAACAGTACAGTAGTCATCTCTCGGGAATAAAACTTTGTGAGACCACCTCGCTCGGGATCTTTTTCTATTTATACCAAAGCAAAAAAATAAAAAGAATCGAATAACAATTGGCAGATATAGGTATCGAACAAAAAACCCAATAAAAAAACATACAGTCGAATTGAGAGTTTCCTCCTTTTTTAGTCGGTTGGAAATAGGTAGATATTTATAAGTCAGAAATGCCGCGAGTCGATAAAGAAGCATACTGTGTATGAAATGAACCATGAATGGTGACCGACACTGATCACGCAAAAGAAGGAACTTATATTTCACTAGCTTCTGCCCCCCATCATGGAAACGTTTCAAGGTTATTTGTATCTGATGGGAACTGATTTATGGGATAAAAAGTACTAGCCTATATTTGATTCCAGGGTTAGACTTACCTATATGCAAAATTTCAGTCTGATCCGTTCAATAGTTTTGGCGTGAAGAGGTAACAAACATCCATCTATACATCCATCCAAACTTTCGCATTTATAATACTAGCTTCTGCCCGCGGCTTCGCACGCGTTGTTTCTATGGAAACGTTTTAAGGTTATTTGTATCCGATGGGAACTGATTTATGGGATAAAAAGTCGGCTATGTTTGATTCTAGGGTTAGACTTACCTATATGCAAAATTTCAGCCCGATCGATTCAGATTCAGATCGATTGGCGTGAAGAGGTAACAAACATCCATCCATCCATCCAAACTTTCGCATTTATAATATTAGTGTGAAGTGTGATATCCGCTGACAATTTTTTCAGATTCAATAATCCTCTACGTGGGCATAGAAACAGCTAGCACTATACATAGATGATGGTAGGTTGCATTGTAATGCACAATGAACTGCATTCGTATCGGTGCAATTAGCTCCAAGTTCACTTACGTTGATTCGTACTACAGATGTCTATGGTATAGTGCTATTTGAAGGGTTTGGAGACTCGAATGCCAAAGGACTTTTTCAAAAGGGCTTTTTAGATAATGAGTTGACAGAATGTAGGGACATTTTCTTTTTCTGCCTTAGCTTCTTCACGCAGAGGAATTTGTTGCGTGTAGAGGAATCGTTTAACGGAACGCTTTCTTTGTTCTTTGGCGAAGAAATTTTCTGTTGGCACTCTTATTATGATTTTATTTACAGGCATAAATAATAAGTTGAAAACTGTATGCATCGATTGCCCTTTAAAAGATACATTAATCTCGTGTAGCCTAGTTGTGGGCACAGCGAGTTTATTCTTATTTCTAGTACTTAAGTATTTAAATTATGTATGTCGCTTTTTTTAGGGAACCGATGCTGCCATGCAATGTAAAAAATATATTTACATATGTAGTCATACGTAGGTAGTCATTCTAAAAGTTTTCTATGCGTATTTTCACTGACATAGAGCTTGGCCACTGCCATGTTACAAACTCATAAAGTATTTTTGCCTCCAGGAAATATGGTCCCTACTTACCTACTTTCCTCATAACGGAATATTCATTAATAAACATCGCCACAACGGAATGCGAAATGACTTGGCACTTTCGAACAACGGTAACTATTGCATTGTCTCCATATTTATGCAAAGTCTATGACAGACATTACCTGCGCTCGTCGAGGAATGAAAGCTCTACCCACACTTGACTTCGTCTCTTGTCGCAGAGAAAAAAGAATCAAATGTCTGATATAAAGATAAATTGGCAGTGGCAGGTGGAACCTGAGTGCTTATTTATCTTATGGAGCTTGCAAACCTTTGTAAAGTGTCTAAAGTTAAAATTTCTAGATTTTTTATTTTATTTATACAAGTAACCCTGTGTATCAGAAAAAATATATCGTTTGTCAGTGATCTGCGGCCGAAATGTTACTTCGAGAAGATGGTATTTTGCACGTATTTTGAGATGTAGGTACTTTAGTACATTGGATTATACTGGTTCCTAATCGATTTGAACAAAACCGTACTGCTCCGGAACTATTTGTATCCATGCAATAGGAATGCTGCTCCACCTATTTCATAAGCAAGTAGGCTCTGGATAATAATGACGTTACTATGTAAAACATATTTTAATTAAGAGCTTTGTATTTTAATAAGCAAGAATAGACATCTGTATACGAGAATTAAATCAGTCATTGTGATACACATCTAGATAATGATCCAAGAACAAATGGATGCCAAATGAATTGTCCTTTATCTGAAGCCGACAAGTGTTCCTATGGTTTGTGGTAAGATGTTATTTCAAACCGAAGCCACGTCACCGCTTTGATCTTTCCTCGCCTTTTTGCCGAGCACTTGTTTAATGCGACGACAAATAACTCAAACAGGACGGGAAAGCTTGCGAACGTATGGAGTAAGCATCCGGAACATTTGCGAAGAGATTCTCTTCGAATTTCTGCATTTCATTTAGGTTGTTAGTGTCACAAATGGTAATAAACAACCAGTCCCTGGCTACTTCTCGTCAGGATAGGGGTAATGTACCTATATGTAGAACTTCAGAAGAAGAGTAGAGTAGTAGAAAATCTTTGTGACTATTGAAGATACATTTTTAATAATCAAAATGAACAAAAACCCACAGCAAGAACTGGCTTAGGTCTTAAAAAATTTGCGACCATTTTGCAAATTACTCCATGGTAGAAACATTTTAGTATAAAATACTTGTGTTAGAGGATCTCGCTTAACAAACGTTAAATATTACATAGTTAATTATTATAATAAGCTACATAACCATAAAGATAATTTGAAATTTAGTAGGTATCTAAAGTATTAGAATCTAACATCTCATATAATTTGTGTGGATTGTCCAGCATTTATTGTCGGGATAATGGGCATCACCCCCATGAGATAAAAGCTAACAAGGCGCTTATCAGGGGGAGGCCTGCGTCCAGCAGTGGACCAATACAGGCTGTTGAGGTTGAGGTCCAGCATTTTATATTTATTTATAACTTAGTCAAAAGGGTTTATCCAAAGCATTGCTTGCATAATGTGAATGGTTTAATTTAACATTATTTCAACAGGACTCTACAATAGTAGAGTAGGTAATTTCCACTAGTACTACAATGTTTCATTCTTTCTTCACATGTTATAGTTGATAAAACAATTTTTAATTTCAGTAATGGCAAATCCAAATTCCCCTTTTATTTTCATCTCAGCCAGACCGCAGGACTCTTTGATTTAATCAAGAGCTCATGCTGTTGTGAGCGTGTACTCTTCATTAGTGAGATCACTCGGCATCTCGCTTTGTTTGTGTTGAGATTTGCATTTAAACCAGCTGTTGATGTTTCGGAGGATTTGGCTCGAACGAATGCTAAGTGAATTTTTCAGCACGTTAAACTTTAGTACCTTCCATAAATATTACTTTCTGCCTTGCTTTTGGCCGTTCTCAATATTCAATTTAACTCTGGTTTTGCCAATCTGTAGATGGATTCGTCTGTCTAGAAAATTGACCGAATTCAACTGAATATGGCAGCCAAAACGATAAACAGATTGCACAGTATGTGTACAGAGACTTAAGTCTGCGATATAATAGGAGATTCTTGGTAAAATGGACTTTTTACTATCTATCGATTGATTGTTTGATAACAATTCCCAATTCGTTTTTGCACTTTCAAAATTGCTTACCAATTCAGATTTTAGCGAATAACAAACCTGATAAATGAAGGGAATACGCAATTCAATGGCAACATTGGCCATCCGATACTCATATCTCAATCACGTTGAAATTGGAATTTAAAATGGAGCGAAATGTACGTCGCGTCGACTTCCATTTGGCGTGATTGAGCCGTGGGCATAATGGAGCGACCGTCCGGACGCTTCGAACAGGGTTGCTAGGTGACAGTCAAAAATTTCCCCGGAATAAAACTGAATAAAATACCAGAATTCAGAATTTGTTAACCGTGTTGAGATAAGTGATGTTATCTTTAGCTTTGAAGGAGTAGCTCGTTTGATAAGTGTATTTTTATCATTAAAAGTCAAAGGAAAACAGTACGTTGATTCATCATTATCATCATGATGTACAGACTACCTTTACCCAATGCTGGGTATAGACTGTTTTTGTGAATGTAGTTATTGTGATTTTTCCTGCGGTCGAGCACTAGTCTTATTGTTCCATTTGTTGTTGTTTAAATTGAAGTACACTACTTAATCGTATTTTTTTTTATAATAAAAATCTTACGTAGGTATGGCAACCCTGGACCGGATAAAATGGCGGATATAACCGGGACTCGAGAATAGACGAGCTTCATTAAAGTTTCGTATACAATTTTATACATTTTCTGCGTTCCGAGCAAGCCCGTCTAACAATGAGAGAAACTTTATTATCTCTCAGAATCTGAGAAATCTTTTTGATGAATCTGGCGAGGGCCAAATGTTGTTGAAGTATTTTATAGCGAATTTATATTTTCTCTACATTTTGCTATTTCAGCACGTTTCAATTCAGCGTGGAAATTTTAAAACGTCCACAGTTCAATCGCATTTTATTTAACCCGTTGGAAGTCTGAGTACAATTTTTGCAGAATTCAATTGTTATGTACGAGTATCTATGAAATTAATTTTAGGATACCAACATTCTGTCACCGTTTTTGTACCATTCAACTGAGAAGTATGAATTGGGTATCATTCATTTCAGATTTAGAAAACTATTTGTTCAAAATGTAAACAATCCGACCCCACCCATAAGTATCAGTGCTCATGCTCATATAAAATGGGCATAATTGAGTTGACTGTCTGAGCGTATCCCCCTGTCAAACGAATTGATATTTCCTCTTTTCATATACATAGTTAATTGCTCTTCCGGACGTCAGTCATTGTTTGGGCCAATCGGGAATAGTAATGCCTATCTGTTATATTGTCAATATTGTATCTGACGCTATTTCCGTAACCCATTACGTGCCATTACTATTAAGGTGTTAAATGTTTAAACGGGTAAGTAATTAGTTGTGTATCATGGTAACCCGATTTACCCAATTTTCAGGGTATCTCAGTATGTTTTTCGTTTTTGACTAGAGTTTAACGCGCCCAGGGGTCCCAGTGGTTTAACTTTTTCTTGTATCTGGATAATCTACGGGCTGCTTGTCGCGCTTCACGTTACTGTGATTATTGCCAGTATCTTGGTTGTGATGATATAGGTTCCCAGTTAACTGATGAGGTTAAGTAGGTACTAAGTGATTATGCTATGTCGTATGAAGACGTGCATATCTATACTCTGGCCAAACTCAAGATACAATTTTTGTAAACAAGACTCTGAAGATAAACTAAACCTTAAAATTAATACTTGCTCTCGATTTTTCTTCGATGAAAGACGATAAAAAAATCGTTTTTTTACAGACCCCTACATCTCGATTTGAGCTCTATGAATCATTATTTTTTTTGGATTTATGTCTTGCGACTTTTTTATAAACATTACTAGCTGCCGCCCGCGGCTTCGCACGCGTTGTTTCTATGGAAACGTTAAATGGTGTTTCGTTCTATCCCATGGGAACTCCCATGGGATAGAAATCACCTTTTAACGTTTTATGCGATAAAAAGTAGCCTATGTTTGCTTCCAGGATTAAAATTATTCATATACAAAATTTCAGCTCGATCCGTTCAGTAGTTTTGACGTAAAGAGGTAACAAACATCCATCCATACATTCAAACTTTCGCATTTAT
Source organism: Eupithecia subfuscata (assembly GCA_963564075.1). Classification (NCBI taxonomy): domain Eukaryota; kingdom Metazoa; phylum Arthropoda; class Insecta; order Lepidoptera; family Geometridae; genus Eupithecia; species Eupithecia subfuscata. The sequence goes on from OY751105.1 coordinate 6,953,841, forward strand.
AATATTAGTGTTCGTTGTTTGTGATGATATCTTGAGAATGAGTTGTTAAGGGGGATAGGGAGGCTCTTACTGTTTCCTAAGTTCTACAAGTAATTTAGATAGCGATAAGAAGTTTTAAGCACTTGATAAGCCATTTTGCTGTGAATCTTTACTAAAATAAACTTTGAATCAATTTGAAGTTTTGGAGTATATAGACATAATGTTGATTTTAGTAAAAAATCTCCAAAACGACAATTGATTCGTAGATTGTTTTAGAGTCCCCAACCCACATGCCCAGCGTGGGGATTATGGGCATTACCCCCATGAGACAAAGGCAATATGGCGCTTATCACGGGAAAGACTGCGTCCAGCAGTGGACTAATAAAGACTGTTGAGGTTTAGAGTGGGTTCATACTGTTCATATCAAATGGCATACTATGTGCGAAAACATCTTATATGCTCTCTATTACTTACTTTCTCTATTAATTACTTGTAAAACCTAGAAAATAGTAAAACCCCCTTTTTTTCGATAAAGAACACCTAGTTAGCTTTACCAGATAGATTCTTGAGTAACATACATACGTACGAGTATGTACATTGTACATACTCGTACGTATGTACTTGTATTTCACCAAGTAAGTTAAGTATGTAGTTATAATCGTGATTTTCGTACGTGTTCATTTAGATCAGATAGTACAAGATAAAAAAACGAATTATCGAAATCTGTAAGAAGTTATGCGTGGTCATACATAAAAAAAAAATATAAACGCGTCGACTTGAGAACCTCCGTTTTTCGTCGCTTGAAAAGCATTTTTTTTACACTCAGAGCGAAATTTTACTGAAACAGCCCTAGAAAACTTTATCAAAAAATGGAATTACGGTTTCAGGATCGAGCTATGGAAAAACGGTTTCAGGATCAGTTTTTTCAGTGACTAGGAGCTAGATCCTGTGTTAATTAACGAGAAAAATAAAAATAGTTAAGTATAAGAAACGTAAATTCTCCACTAATTATTGTGACCACTGAAACACGATAATGGTTTAACGTATACCAATAAACCCATGTTTTTACTACCTCGCGTGGAACATTCACGTAGAAAAACAATTTTATTTTCGTTAAGCAACTTATTTGCGACAAACTATGACCTGTTGTAAATTATAACATAATTTGGACTGGTCACTGTTTCATTTTAACGACTACAATAAATACTGTCGGCGACCGAATCAATAACGCGTTCACAAACAAAATACCAAAGGCATTCATCAGTGGAATGGTGTCAGTCGAGTAAATGTCGAATTACCTAGTTTGATGCATTTAAATGGCGCTGGTAAGCGAATAATAAAACCACTACATTTTTTAAGTTTACTTATTTCATTTACCTGCTATCAAGGATTAACTGCTATTAAAAGTTTTCTGAGAAAAACTATTATCACACAGGTAAGAGCTGTCCTCAAATAATCATCAGACCTTGGTTTAGGTAATATCACTGAGATAAATTGTAGGTAAAGCTACAAAACGGCTTGCCTACCGGCGTCCCATAAGTGTTAAAACACAGATAATAAGAGCTGTAATGTACCATTGAGCCATAATGTGATTTTCACGTAGGATGCCCTTTTTAAATAAATAAATGTACAAAAAAAACTTAAATTTTGATTCCATTGTTTGTTAAAAACCTTTTTTTAACAAATAATGGGAAATGAAGTTAAATTTTTTATCACATATCAAAATGTCAACGCCTGGTTTTTTTATATTTTAGTTTTTTTCAGCGGCACAATGGTCGAATTGATGACGTTAATGAACGCTGCTCAAAATAATCCTCCTTATAAAACTCTTTCACGGCGAAACGCACGCGAACTTATTCATTTCCTAAACAGCATAAAATAAAGCTTTAATCCTATCCGTTCCAGTTCATATTTCAGTCGAAAACGTCCATTGTGCGAGCATTACCATCGGCTTTGTTAAAATCGTATTACAATAGAATGACACGCAAAGTATCGGTATAATGCCTCAAACACGACATAAAACTTTGCGTGTCCGTCGGTCGTCGCGACACGCGATCTAGAAAATTATAATTTTAGTTACCCCGTGCTGAAATAATAACGCGCAGTAAAATAATAATAGCCTAATCTTAAAACATGATGTTTCGTTCGTTTATTTTCTGTAATTTAGGAAGGAGTTATGGGCTTGATTGTATCATAAATTCGCTGTATCACATATGTACGTGTACCGAATCTAAAGAATTCAAATGCTAACAAAGGTTCCTAAGAATACCCTGGTGAGTACCAGAGTATTCTTAGGCACCTTTGCGGATTAGGTAGGTAAGTGGTAGGTATATGTAGACAAGTTGGAACTTTATATGTAAGTAAGGAATAATAATAATAATAAGGTGTTGATATGGATCAGTTGAGCTATCTGTAGACTGTTTGCAGCAGTCGGCAGTTAGCTCAATTGTTTCAATTGTAAATACTAGTATAATTTTCTTTGTGAATACATTTTATTTTATTTTATTTTAGTAAAAAGTAAGGAATAGACAACAGCCAACCTAGAGTTTTACACACCTTCGTTCTACCTTCCCTGAATTACATAATATGCGCCAAAGAACAATACGAGTACGAAAACTTTTCTAATGGTATCAACATCAAGTAAAGTCACCAGGGTGTTCTTTACCTTAACGGATAAGGTAAGGTGGGATCTGGGATCTATGTTGTAACAGCCACCCTAGAGTTTTTACACACTTTCGTTCTATTATCTTGAAAAATCAGCAAGATCTCTACAGGGTGAGATCATTGTAGAGCCCCATTATCCCCCAATCCTGGCCATTTCAGAAGTTATCTGCAAAATTTCACGCTCCCTTACAGAGTCTTATCTACCCTTCCCATCAGCACTATGCGATAAAAACACCCTAGTTTATCATATTGACACTCGAGATCTCGGGGATTTTGTGCATCTTAAAAATAGAGACGTATAGGCGAACAAATTGTGAAACTTTTAGGTTAGTTTGACTTGAGTCCTTCGAGCGAAATGTTCAATTATTTGGTGGGTTATTGTTTAATTCGCTAAAGTACTGCTTAATAGGGATTTTATTGTTATCAAAATATTATAATTTACAAAAACCCATTTTACAATGCATAGACCTACCTAGCTCTTCTAAAATAGGATTTACTGGAGTAATATTGATTAATGGGGTCACATTGACCCCGCGCAATTAAGGGTTAAAAAATATAGAAAAAATATATATTTAGGACAACAAAGAAGTCGTTAAAAATATCAAGCTGAAAAATAAAATAACCCTGCCCACAGCACCAATTAAATTACAAAAGCTGCATCAACCCATGTAATCCTAGCGAAACCCATTTTTTATAGCTTGCTCATTATAAATCCGTGTAAGCCTCATAACGCTGACGTGAAAAGTAAACAAAGGTGTAGAATAAACAATAGTTAGTACGAACGAGGTCTAGATTAAGCAGTAGTTTTTATGACCGAGGCGTAGAATAAATAGTAGTTATTACGACCATGAGTTGCTAATTTATGATGAGGTCACAGGGCGCGGTCGGACACAGGACGGTTCTGAGTGATGACTTTTAATTTATGGAAAAGGATAAAGGAAAACAAAGGTGATGGATGGAAGGATTTAGTTTACGACAACGTTATTTTTGTAGGTGCTATTTTTGGTGTTTTATGCTCTACTAGAAACATAGAGAAAGGCAAAATGCTATACTTACCTATGTGTGTCGTGTAGGATCTAACCTCCGAGGTGTCAGTAATAGTTAATAATTAATAAGATAAGTATTTAATTGCGTAAGCACACTGGTAAAAATATTACGCGCATTAATGGTAAAAATATTGGGTTGGTCGATAAACAATTACACAAAAAAATAAAAGAAAATGATAGTTTGACCATTCAAATTAAAATTCAACAGCAACGAGTGAATCAAAACGCACATCAATAAATCCAGATAATGTTACGTATTCATTTCACACAAATAAATTGACATTGAAATGTTGTGCTGTCTCTTGGGACGGGGGGTCTTGGTGTACCCCAAATGCACCAATTAGTGGTAAAAGTAAAAATGTGCAGCGGCGGAACCACGCATTACGTGGTCCCAGGGGGTACAATTGGAACTTGGGGTACGGAATTACAAGGGACACAGAAGCGAAACTCCAAAGGTTAGATTAGAAGTTTACCGTATTTTGAGACTGTCATACGGAATACCGGAATCCGAAATACCGGAGAATGGTATCCAGAAAGAACAGGAAACCATGTAACGAAACACAGAAATCATTTGTATCGCACTCTTTTATTCATATGGATTGAGCTGGCCGCGCCAAAACGTGATATTATTTTCGGTGTAGTCTCAGTAGTCCGGTTCAATTAAATGTAACCGGACTACTGAGACTACACCTTATTTTCTTATCTTTAATTTCCTAGAATCTACAACGAATCAACGTTATATCTTAAGAATGCTGATTTGACATCATTATTCAATTCAAATCAATTTAATTTTTTTTTAAAGTGTTATTCCTAAAAAATTAGGGGAGACCTTTACCCAGCAGTGGGTAACGGTAGGTTACATTATAGTATAGGTTACATAAAAATAAAAATGAGTAGGTACTTTGACTATAATGCTACTGTACGCGCGTATTTTATAGTTTTTAAGGAGTTGCGTTTCTACAACCTATCATTGTACTGTGTTTATGGTTAGGGAGTCCCACGTCGCTTTTAATGGTGTTTCTTTGCACAGGGGTGGTTTGTTTCACCGTCATATGGTCTACTTGTTAAATCAATAAGGACCACGAAAAACACTGGCCCTAAAGAAAGCTTTTAGAGGAAAAGTGGCACATCTGCCGGTGTCGTAGCGTCGAGCAGAAAGTCATTATGTCGTGTTGTAATTTGACCTCAGATTAAGCCCGGGAAAGTCGTAAACCTTAGATCAAGTTCTTTTACTAATCTTTCATGTTAACACAACTACACCATTATGTTTCTTTAGATAAAAGTTTTATGTCCCTCTGAGATTAATAGACATTAAGCTAACGTTTCACGGTAAATGTACTTTAGAAAATAAATTTCGTATCCATCATCAATCTTATGAATTTATTAACCAATGGTCGAACGTTCAAGCAGAGTGTGAAGTCGACATATTTATCGCTCAGCAGAGATAAAAAACAAATGAATAGCTACAGTTTTAAGCATTTTAAAAGCCGATTTAGGATCAATCCTCTGTAAAATGTACCCTCTTGCTGACAGGCTTACAAGCGTGTCTGTTCGTAAGGACATGAAAAACCACCCAGATAAAATACAATTGTATTTTATCTGGGTGGTTTTTCATGTCCTTACGAACAGACACGCTTGTAAGCCTGTCAGCAAGAGGGTACATTTTACAGATCTCGTAAAAATAGACCGTCCCTCTCAATACTATGAGGAAGTCCCGATTTGCTTTTTCATTTTAATTAAATACGAGAAACTCGGGACGGGTGCGAGCTGATTGCTATCATTTGCTTTCCTTATTAGTCATTCAGTCGGGAGGGAAAACTTGACTGGGCAAGAAAAAGGGCGCGCTATGCAGTAAAGTAGAAAGATTCCGCCAAGTAATGAGAATATTTCGGCACAAGACCGTTTGCGATCCCTCGACGCGGAAAAGGGAACGAATAATCCTGTTATTGGTAAAATGCCAATTCGTACACAGCACGTGGAAGTTATCGTAAACAATGGATGGTATTTGACTCGGATTTGTAAATGTTTGACGTAGCCGCAGCCACTCCACGATTGGCGGAGCGTCCGACTTTTTACAGCACTCAAGGGAAATTCGCAGAGTCCATTTGAGGCTTTCAGACGGTGAAAACATCAAGTAATTTACCGTGTATTGCAGACTGCAACAAGCTATGTTGCTATGCTATGTAAAGGGTCCGCTTAATGGCTGGAAACTTCAATCACACCATAAGCCTGGTTGATATAGACATAGACAATGTAGATAAAAGTAAGAAGGAGTTTATCCTCGGTTGCGTTGATCACTAATCACTTTCGCTATTTCGTCTCCCTCTCTAACACGTCACTTTCCTATGACGTCATTTTCTGTATCATGCCTTTTTCGCCTCTTTCCCTACTTGTCCGACGAAAATGTATCATGTAAAGTAAATCTCTTAATGCATATTTTTATCTGTACCTACTTGCCTCTAAATAGGTACGTATGGTACAAAAAATAACAAAGAGGTTAAGTAGGTATGTAGGTCCCCTATCTACGTAAGTACTAGGGTAACATAAATAAATAAATAATGCTGGACAATTCACACAGCATTATCTAGCCCCAAGCTAAGCAGAGCTTGTACTATTATGGGTACTAGATAACTGATATACACAATACAATACACTACATAGATAGTTTTTTTTTATTGTACATAGAAAACCATCCAGAACCCCTGAACAAATATCTGCAGATCGTACAAACATTTGTCCCGAGGCGGGAATCGAACCCGCAACCTCCAGCGTCGCAGGCGGACCTTCGCCCGCTGCGCCCCAGAGGTCGTCATAAATGTGAAGAAAGTAGGTAAATTCGATTTTTTCAGTGAGTATTAAGTTTCAGTCTGTACCTATCTTCAAAGAACTTCTGCTTTCCTGGTACATTTTAAATCTCCTAGTACCTAGTTTTCTAAATAGATGATTATAAGCTTGTGTGTTATGGAGCTCCTATGAAATGGTATATAGTTCGCCCGACAAGTAAGCTGTGTACGAATGTCGGGTGGAGTAGATATGACCATGCTTCATCGTAAAATGTACAACAAAATGACTTTATGTACGCTATTCGCATCGCTGACATGTTCGACTGGTCCGTACTATTTTAATGTCCGAGTTTTATCGTTCCTGTTTCCAATTTGAATTTTAATACGGCATGCTCATTCAACCCATGTAAACGTTTTCCTGTGTTCCTATACAATTGGAGATTTTATATCGTAAAGTTGTTTGTTTTGCGATACGTTTAGGGTCATTCGGGGCAGGTGATTAGGAAACATAGTTAGCTTTTGGAACGTGGGTAGATACATTGTAGCCGTTTTGTATCTTCATGTTGTTTTGGTTATTAAACTGTATCTGCCTTCATAATCTTACTAGGTTTACAGAACTTTATTCTCATACATAATACATGTACCTACACTACCTACTTACCTACGGAATTTTTTTCTGGGATTCAGTATAATTAAATTTTCATACTCTGCAATTTTGTATTAAAACAAATTCTTCCTAAGGCCGATGATTGGGCAGCCTGTAAAATACTCGGATGTCATGTACTGCTGTGTGTGTGTAGGTATGTTAGAACCAGAGCAACACCCACACATTTTTTTCTAATTTCAATGAAAATGATTGTGCCTCAATTCTTGCCGTCTATAAATTCTGAATAGATTCGAATGGTACCATCGTTCCGGCAATAGAATTTTTATGCTTTTTGTTGCACTGCGGGAGTTTACTCGTTCATACATTTTCCCTGCCTACACCTACCTACTAACAAGGCCTATTTACACTGGACACTTATTTCCTGTTTCCTTTTTTGTACCTTAAATAAAATAATAGGTAAGCATAATACATATAAAACATGCGATAGTGTATTGTAGAGCGCATTCCTAGCATATCGCTCTTCGAGGATTAGCTTTGATACAGGCGACCGTTATGCGATAGACGATGATGTCCTCTAAGCCGAATTTCGGCCACGGCGGCCATCTCAACGGAGAGCCATGTGCGTAGGACATTATTATAGTGCAAGTGTGTGCGAAAACACAGGTACAATCTATATTCCCTCACTCATAATCCGATATGGGACGGCAGACCGACACGACCGGATAGATGAATTATAAATAAATAAATAAAATTTAAATAAATTATAAAATTATAAATAAATAAATTATGCTGGACAATCTACACAGCATCATCTAGCCCCAAGCAGAGCTTATGTTTTGGGTACTAGATGACTGATATACATAATATAATACATTATATTTTTTTTTATTATACATAGAAACGACCAGAACACCCTGAACAAATATTTGTAGATCGTATAACTGCTGATGATAAGTGCTATCCTACAGATAGCACTTATCATCGAAGTGAAGACCCAGAACAAGTTTCTTGGGTCTGGTCTGGTCTCAAGCAGCACAGTGTATATGGGCTTTAAGTTAAATTCTATAGTGTCTGCTATATAATCTGTAGTTCAATCTGGAGCGCCGCATGGTGCATGGGTAACTGAATTATATGTGTTACTGTGAAATTGGACGGACGCAACTGTCCTACACATCGTAAGTAACAACTGTGGAGGTAGACTTTCAGACGATTGTCCACAGTAAAAGAAACTAATGATGGAAATAGATAGATTTTTGAAATTTTTATAATATCCAATCCTAATTATATACATATGTATATAAAGAAATAAATTTTTGTTTGAGTATCTTGTATTAGTTTTTGCTGTAAATAAATGTTTTTATCATATCTTATTCCAAAAAAAAATTTTTTTTGGTCTTTGGAAAAAAACTTTTTTTTTTCGTTCGACTTCGACGAGTGAGGCTTACGCAATATAATAACAAAAACCTTATATAAAGGTACTTTTTATTAGATTCACACACGAACAGCAAAAAATTACAATAGAATAGAAACAGTATTTTAGATACAGAGCTCTTTTTTTGCACCAATCCTGAAATGTACCTAATTTATGCGGTTTTGGAGATTTGATTCCAACACGCAATGATTGCTGAGTAAAGAATGACCACGATAAGGTCTGTATTATTAAAGCTGGCTCAGTCATCTATGTTTGAGTAACGCTTTTCTGTGGCTTAAACGTCGATAAGAAATTTCCCTTTATTTTTAGTTGACCTACAATACAATTTTTTTCATCCAAAAATAAAGGATATAGCTTTTTTAGTTATCTTTTGATGGCTTCGATAAATAGTTACTTTCTTACCTTCATATTCACTTATCTTATTCAGACAAGATTAAAACTATTCTATATCGATTCAACTCTATGGCATTTATGCGTTTTCGATATAAAAAAGTGATATTTATGAGCCGCGGTGTCGTATTGAAAGTTATTGTTGTTTATTGGCCCGAAGAATCACAAGAGCGTTGTAACTGCACAGGTACAATAGTAATAAAGAAAACGACTTTGAACTTGGCTCCCACCGTGGGAGACCGAAACTCAATGAATTAGTTAAGTTACTAATAAGTGCACACAGCAGTACGTTTTACAGACCCGTTTTATCGTATACGTTTTGGGTACGTTTGGTATGGGCAAGTTCACACACATTACTGGGTCTGGAATACTGTGTGTGAACTCGTTCATACAACTCAGCCATCTATATATATAAAAATGAAACCCGTTTTCCTTGGTCACGGCATCACGCGTGAACGGCTGGACCGATTTCGCTAATTCTTTCTTTGTTGTGTTTGTTATTGTCAGGAGAAGGTTCTTATGAAAGAAAAAATTAAGAAAGTTGGAAACATAAATTTCCACGGGGGCGAAGCCGCGGGACGCAGCTAGTTGCGAAATAAAAATGTATACGACAAAACTGACCTGTAAAACGGACTGCTGTGTGAACGTAAGTACCCTTACGCGAAAAATGACCAATGTAACTAGAGGTATTGTAAGAACTTCCTCACCTCACCTCCACAGCCTGTATTGGTCCACAACTGGATGCAGGCCTCCCGCCTTTTTGGATTTTATCTCATGGGGGGTAATGCCCATAATCCCCATGCTCTGCATGCGGGTTGGGGTTCGCAGTTCGGTGGTAGAATTGTCCTGCAGGAGGCGCTGCTACCTGCCCCCGTTGGATATCCCTTAGTCGCCTCTTACGACACCCGCGGGAAAATTATTTATTTATTATGAGTTGGAGTGGTGCAAATTCTAAGCCGGCACCACACTTAATTAAGAACGTAATAATTTTAAAAAGCCTTATTTCTTAAACTGGTTTGTTCATAAATACAACAAATAAAGTAAATTTAATATTTACTAACTCTGAAGTAAAGTTTTAAAATAGACAAGATACTGCATTGTAAATGTGCTCTAGAAGCCAATGGTATCCTATGTCACATTTGCTCAGAGCTGTATATGGACTTAAGTATAATTTGAATTTACTCTAGGTAGAGTTAAAATAGAAGTTCATAATTGCACGTACATTATTTACCTATTAAAAAACCTTTCATATTTTTTGTGATTTACGGGGCTATATTTTATCGTTAAAACATGTACAATATTTCATTAGAATTAATGCATTAGAAGTGATATAACTTTATAACATGCACTACGACATATTCATTACTGAAGTGGCGCCCTGGACCGTCGTGCCCAAATAATAATTTCATCAAACTACATTACATTCAATTTTCTTTTGACTTATGAGCTCATTTTTCATTTAAATTAAAATCCTTAAACATTTTATCACTGAGAAAATGCCCGCGGCCTAGCACGAGAGTTTTCTGAATTAAAATAGCTTAATAACTTACAAAACTTATCTCAAATCATCATTATCTTCTCAGCCGAGCGATGTCCACTGCTGGGCATGGGCCGCATAGAACTATATAATTCATGTTTCTAAATAAAATGACTAAATTAGATTGTTAGTTCCAATGTTCTTAAGCCTAGGTCCTAGGTCCGTGGGGTACCGAGGCTCTTCGGGTTTTTTAAAAATTGTCTGATAGTCTGGTCGAAGCGACGCGTGACCCGAGAGCTGGTGAGTATCTGGCACAGCGTATCAGCATTGCCATACAGCGTGGCAATGCAGCCAGCGTCTTGGGGACGCTTCCCACTGGTATTGATATGGATCAGTACGCCCAATTGGCAGAATCCAGCGATCTAAGATAAGTCTCATGAACTGACTGTAATATTACCTGATTCACAAACAGTAAATGAATTATGAATTATAACGAAATTGGGAACCGCTCACTAATCTATAGTTTAGAAGAATATATATAATCCCTACAAACTTTCGTGTTTATAATACGTGTACAAAGTGTATAACGTACATACATATAATAAGGAATTTTGCCAGTAGCTAGCTCTACAGATTCCAGGATAACAATAGCATTAAAACTTTAGTTATGAATAAAAAATGTGTGGCAACTTATTTAAACAAAGATACATACAAACATTTAAACACTGTCGCAACAGCCAAGGTTTAAAAAACATTCAGTGTCCATGATGCACATGCCGAAATTAAGTACACATCATGAAGATCTGAGGCTGGGCAGTGCTTGCGTTGACTAAGTACCTAGATTAAATACGAGTAATTATTACAAAAATTGTTTTTGTAATAATCTAGCCATTTTTAGACCCTGTGGTAGATAAAAACAGGTTCTACTTGGTTGCAGGAAGATAACGCGACATGAATATCTTAAGTTCATCCTAAATTTTAACAAGTAACGCAATTCAAGGGCCCCCTGTTCGCATTTGCGAGCCCATTGGTCCACTGCTGGACGCAGACCTCCCCCTAATAAGCGCATTATTGACATTTATTACGTGAATATCTATTAAGTGTTAAAGCTCCCATACCAAAAGCTCAACACAGATTAACTTTTTTACTGATAACCATAAATGTGTTTTACTAGAGTGCAGTTTGGGATTCTCATATGCAGTAAGAACAGTAAGACCGTGTTCAGGTATGCAAAACACTAGCAAAGTACTTAGCAACGTAGGTATTTAACAAAAGATATTAGAGCAAACTCAGCACTCGTAGTTTTGAGAATTAACGATGTTCTTGTTTGGATCATGGCTGTCGTTCTGTGCTTGTGGATATAAACTAGTTATTCGTAAAGCTAGGAACTTTATTGGTATGTAGGAGTTTGTATGACTGATCAAAAACTCCTTCATGTTATCTATACTAATATTATAAAGAGGAAAGATTTGATTGTTTGTTTGTTTGTATTGAATAGGCTCCGAAATTACTGGACCGATTTGAAATATTCTTTCACCGTTAGGAAGCTTACTTTTCAGGGAATGACATAGGCTATATTTTATCCCGGAATTCTCACGGGAACGGGAACTATGCGGGGGAAACTACGAGGCGATCGTCTAGTAAATAAATAATTAATGCTGGACAATCTACACGGCATCATCTAGCCCCAAACTAAGCAGAGCTTGTGTTATGGGTACTAGATGACTGATATACTTAATACAATACATTACATAGATAGACATTTTTGTTGATTGTAGACGTTTATGTAGGCAGTTAGGTTCTTTGTTCAACGAATAAATAAAATACTTTAGGAATGCGTGGGACTAGAACCGCACTCACCTTATTGAGGAAGTCCCCAAGTCGTTAGATGAAACGTTGGTGTTTTTCTAATACAGCAAGGCTCCAAGTTAGATTCATTATGAAATACCTATTAAAATTATGGCAAGCGGGTGGATAGTGGACATCAAAATGTTCAATTCTAAGATGGGTTTCGAAAGTCGTTCCCCCCTTTGAAGTCCCTTTTCGATAATGAACTGGAAATGCATTGAATTAATATTAATTAACAAAGAAAATGACAATCAAATAATATAAACTAATAAGAACTAGTATTTATAATAGAAACAACTGAGCTAACTGCAGACAGTTGCAAATAATCTACAGGTAGCTTAACTGATCCATATCAGCATTGATATAAGTTCAGTTCAGTCGGCAGCGTCCCCAAGACGCTGTCTGCATTGCCACGCTCTATAGCAATGCTGATGCGCTCCGCCAGATACTCTCAGCTTGAATTAATTGAGAATTGGGAAATATTTTGAAGCCTGCCCAATTTCCGGATCACGCAAAAGTAAAGCTACCATCTACACTGTGATAAGAAATTCTTCCCCTACATTATTTCTACAGTCAAAAGACGCCCCGGATAATGTATTCTACTTGGCACTTCACTTTATCACGTAGTGGTTACCGTGAAGGTTAGTGCATTTTATCTCATCTTGGATACTAGCTCGGTAACTTCAGTCGAATGTGAACTGAAATTTTCTAGAAAATTCCATTGCAGCGCAGAATAAATAAGAGAATGAATGAGTGAAAGCACCATCGAGGAATAATGAGATGCTTCTATCTCATTACTATTTTAAACTAGTTTCTGGCCGCGGCTTCTCACGCGTCGTTTTTATGGACACGGAAGCATTAGGTTTATTTCTATTCCATGAGAACTGATTTGTGGTATGAAAAGTAGCCTTTGTTTTATTCCAGGCCTTAAACGAACCATTTTGTAGTTTTGGCGTGAAGAGATAACAAACATCCATGCATCTTAACATCCAAACTTTCATATTTATAATATTTGTGTGATGTGATATCCTTCATCTACAAGCGTGGTAGCTTAGGTCGATATGGAGCTGAAATTTCCTAGAAACTACAAGCTTTCAGTGTAAAATGAATGAGAAGGTGAATCAAGGTATAATATGCGCGCATTCTATCTCATTTTTGAAACTGAGAAACCACATTTAGAATAAGATCTTTTTAACAAAAAAGAGGCTAATTGGTTAGTTGGATTTTTTGTTACCTCAAGGGAAAATTATTTTTATAGGAATCGATTATGAAACATAGTTCCGTTTTTTTGTTCAACGAAATGTTATATACCTATCACCTCCTATCACTAAACATTTCGTATAATAATTTGCACAAATGTATATAATTTTGGTATACAAGCATTTTTTTATTGAATAAGTACAATGAATTAGTTTCGGACATACTGAAAGGCAAAGAAGTTGAAATGAAAGCCCACTCTTTCTGTAAAATACAGGAGCAGCCTATTTCTTCGTCTATTTCCATCTAGATGCCCCTCTGGATATGAGCTTGCATGGATCGCTCGTTGGCGATGAATTCAACTAGGAAGGCAATTTCCTCTTTATAGCGTTATGGAAAGCGAGCGTATTAGGAGCACGGTAGCCAACGGTTTGGAATTTTGAAAGGCGAGAAACAAAGTAAATAGGTCCCTCTAAAAAAACGCGTTGAAAATCAGTTGTGTAAATGTTTCCTTAAAATACTAAGGAAATTAATAGGAAAAAACTATTTAAAAAAAATCGCTTAAGTTCACTGGTTATCTAAGTAAAAACAGTTTATTTCAATAAACAGCTTTATTTTATGTTTTTGTAAATCTCTTGTGTTACAAAAAAAAAACAAAATGACGGATAGTTTTTTCGCTGATAAAGAGAGTTTTTTTTAGACCATAGAGAGTTTTGGTTTTAAAAAGGTGTGTTTAAGTGAGCACCTAAGTAGATATAAATTAAATTATATTGATAATTTAGAAACAGTTTAATAAAAAAGTCTTGCGCATTATCTAAACGGTGGTCACCGAAAGTCAACAGATTAAATTCTTCTTTATTCGTCTGGTGGTGTTATGAGATACAGTATCTTGGAAAATTAAATTTTAACATGGACTAAAGCAGGTGTGTCTTGTTTTCATCATATAAAATGCTCGCAAAACAATGGATGGTGATGAAAGTTTGTAATACAAAACTTTATGTTGAAATTGGCATAGAGCTGGAGAAGTTTCTAGTTGTCTCTTCAACGAAATCCCTTTTGAAGTAAAATGGTGGTTATTTGTGTATGTATGTATACCTGTGAAATATAGGGACGGATATAAAAACAATTTGACACCAGGGCCCATCTTGAAACGAAATCGAAGTTTCCGATTCGTTTTCGTACAAACGCTAATCATAGACTAGCGACTTATGAGTAAGATTTGCACGACAACGAAAACGAAACTTCGATTTTCCATTTCCGAGTAAACCCCCAGACCAGACGATAAGAAAGACAGATAAGATAGCTGGTTAACGGGAGTTTGTAGTTAATTTTAACATCTAACTAAATTATTACGGGTTTTTCCTCAAAGCCTAACTGATTTGGCTACGAGGACTAACATACCACCCTCATGGCCGAACTTTTTACACATTTCTTAAAAATGAATTTATTAACTCTCTCTTTTGTTTTATCAGCAGACCTTTTTAGATTCTCTACAATAATTCTAGATCCCCATAAAGGCCGAAAGCTCGCAACAAAGGAAGTGTTGCCCGTTCTCCCTGACCGTCTCGACTACGTTTAAGAAATTCATAACGCTGTGGTCACGTTCAGCAGCAAACATAACAGTCAGGTTTATTCTTTCGTGCACTCTCCCCTTTAATATTTAGCAGGTGCCGTTAAGTCCCCCCTTTTATTGCTAGACTTGTAATAATCCTCGCAAACGTCGGGGGTAATAACACCCTCTATAAACATCACCTTGTTTATATGACATGCTTTGGGAAGTGCTTAGGATGTATTAGATCTTTTGCATACAGATCGGCTTTTGCGTGTTTTTTGATATTTTTTAACATCCGTTCTAGAGAGGGAATTGTGGACTTGTCGTAAATAGTGTATTTTTGAATGTGTTGTGGTAAGTACAAGACATTGAATAATACACTATTAACGAAAAGTCGACAATCCCCTCTATAAACCGGACCCACGGTACTGATAGTTTTGTTTTCAAATTACGAAAAAGTTAACTGATAAAAACTCAGCAGTCAGTAGGTTTACTGAAGAATCCCGTAGTTAAGCTATTGCCAAGATTATTATCGTAGCATCCACTAAGTAATGTTACCCAGGAGTAAATCAGGCCTATTAGTAACTCCCACTAACTTCCTTGGTCCATTTTCACCAAAATAAAAACGAATTGATTGACCCAAATCCCTACGATCGTAAAGGATCCTTTTTCCTTTGTCAGCAGAAACTTGGCATTAGTCCGCGGTACCTTTCCTTATTATTATGTTGGTAGTAGGTACTACAAATAGGAAGATTTGTTTTTATGGTTGTGAGGTAACTCATGCTGCTCCTAAAGAGAAATGACATGATGAAGAGGGATTTTCTATTATGAAATAAAATTTCTAAGTGATCGAAACTGTAGACCGTTATGACCCGTCCGCTATTTTTTTAAAATTATATATATAAGCCTTCGTTTGACCACAATCTCACCTGATGGAAAATAACGATGCGGCCGAATTTCTATCACCGGTATGTTATTTACGAAAATGTCAAACCAAATAAAATATGGCAAAAAATATAGGTTACACACATCAATATCCTTTTAAGCCACAAATAAATTGCAATAAAAACAATAAAATTTACAACGGCAAAACAAATAAAATTAGCGATAAATTGAGACCTTCCACCACCTGGTGCCGGCCAGGGGTGACCAGAGCAGCCATAACTCAGTGGAATTGTGCCCTCGGGCTTGACGTACGTAAACAATAATAAATACTAACCCTTGGTCCCATAAACGTTGGACACAGCCGCAAACTGAAAAACATGTTCACCAATAACTTGCTATCAATGAAATTATGACTCACATTCTTCGGCTATTTTTAAAGATCGGAATAATTTTATATACCTATATTCAATATGATCAGATATGCCGAAGAGTAAAGCCAGGATCTCGGATGGTTCCATATAAAATAGTAAAATGTCAATAGCGAGTCGGACTCGCGCACTATGGATTCCGTATAGTTGTAAGACTTTGTGTCTTGCCAAATATCATGATTCTAGGTCAACGGTAAGTAGGGACCCTGTAGGATTTGGTCCATTGCGAGAATCAAAAATTGTTTTTTCGTGAATAAACTACAAAAGTACGGTTTTCGCATTTTTCCCTTTATTTATTTATTTATTTATGGACTCCCAACAGAAAAATCACATCACAAACAGAATAACATAAATAAAGTAGTTTTAAGTCTAGTGTTTTTCTAATTATAGTTCTAAATAAAAAAAAATAAAAAAGTTTTTCTAAAAAAAATTTCTTTATTTGTGCCATAGAACCTTGCTGCTTGCCTTTCATGATTCTAGGTCAAAGGGGTGTACTTTATAGGTTTTGTGTGCATTAGATTCCCTTGGATATTTCAAAATATTCGGAGATATGCGGCAATAATATTTATCGTTATAATATTTATCGTTCTAATATTAAGTATTTCATTTATGTATTATGTAAGTACTGTATTGCAGGTTTCATTTATTGTTTGTATTGTAAGTTATGTAGGCACCTACTATTTCTGTTCTGTGCTGTATCATAATTGTGTTTGTCGTTTTTTTTATTGTTTGTATTGTAAGTTATGTAGGCACCTACTATTTCTGTTCTGTGCTGTATCATAATTGTGTTTGTCAATAAATGTTTCTCTATCTCTATCTATAACTTTTGCTTGCGTTGACTTAGAAGTTTTATTTATATCACGGCTCCAAAAAGTTACAGACTTGAGTATTGGATATTAATTTCAACAAGATACCTACACGCCTTTCTGAGAAAAGGGGGTTGACAGACGGACCTGTCTCTCCGTCAGACAGACGGACAACAAAGTGACCCTATAAGGGTTCCTTTTTCCTTTTGAGGTACGGAACCCTAAAAAACAAAAGACGACTGGCACCACGTCTTAGGCTTATCCCTGACAATGGATATAATCTGCGCGAATTTTTATTATCGCGGATTGTAATCCGCGTACTGAATCGTAGCTTTTTCCTTTTTTTTTCGCAAGTGCGGGCAGCTTCATACAATTACCTTAAGTTGCAGAATCCCGCGGAAAAAACCCAGCGGTGAGATTCCATAGCGCGGGGTAAGCCTTTGACGTTGACGTCAAAGAAGCAGAAAGTTGTCTTTGCAAAGAAGAAGTATACGCTATTGAATTATTCTCGTCATCCTTGGCAGTGTAAATACCTGCAAAGACGGCCTTATTGGCTTATACTTAATTCTTAATAATTTTGATAGCCGTAAAAATTATAAACCCGGTATAATTTTAGTTTTCACATCCAAAGGTTAGCTTTGTATCAGAACTCCCCTACCCTTGAGAGCAGTGCTCATAATTGCGAAGCAGTGTAGTCTGAGAGCTTGTCACTTATCGTTACACACGTAATGGAATATTTATAATGACAAGACATTACTTCTAATGCTCTCCAAACAACATTCTACGGATTTTGTGCATTGGTTGCTATATTTTTCCTGTAAAATATAGATCCATACCCACAAACGCTTCGTACATTTTGTATGGATCGCTTTGCAATCTTCAGAGAAGGGGGGGGGGGGGGGGGTATATTTTTATTTTATCCTCCACTTCCAAAAGACGTACCTACAAAAATAAACTCGTACCGTTTACGATACGACTATATCCTTCTTCACTCAAAGCATTTGTGAACTATTTTGTCTAAATAGTTCAAATAAAAGCATGTCAAATTGCACAGAAAACTGTTCTTCCGCTTTCATCCTCAACAAAGCGTTGCCAAACAGCCGCACAGAACAAGCTGTTTTCTAATAGCGATACTAGATTTTATGACGCAAGTTTCGTTTGTGTACGTTGTGATAAGTATGGTTTACGGGCCGTATATTATAGGCCACGTAATTGGAGGGGCCGTGTCTAAGTAAGTGGCCCGTCCATAAAGTTAGAACTACCTGGCTACCTTGAATTCATTATCCTCGCTGATACTAAAGTGTTTACTTAATACGCTGTCTCCAGGGATTGCAAACAAAGTTTTGCTGTAAACAACAGATAGAATTTGTCGTTTGCTATTGTTTACTCGTTATTGTTTTACGGTAAAATAATTAATTACCTACCTGCACAAAGGGTTTATATTAAAACTAAGCTCAGCTTTATAATTCATTTGAATTATGGTTGCTGCACAGATTTTCTGCGAGCCATTTCAGTGCTCCTGTTAACCGAATTTTGGCCCGTTTCAACGAAGACCAGCCAGGTGCGCAGGGCATTTAATAGTGCACAAGTGTGCGCGCACGCTCTATTCCCAATTCAGAGCATCAGAGTCCGGAAGTTGGCAGTCTTACACCCCCATGCCTCGGAAAGCACGTTCAGCTATTTATGTACTCTAGTTCCCTGTGATCAAATCTGGTTTTTTAGAGCATTCAAGGTTTCAACCCAGTTCTTATGTAACCAACACGTAAAGTAGTCAATGTTAAGGGTGATAGTAATAAATGAGGAAACTAGACTTCCATTTTACCCCGACTCGGCAAACCTAGAACTTAAATCCAGGGGTACCAACACGCGACGGATCAATCGAATCAAATTTCTGCTGAAAAGCTTTAGCCGTAAAAATAGGGTAAAAGAGAAATGGGAAAATATGCAGACTGAACATTTTTGCACTCGAATAACGAAGTTACTGTGATCGGCTATGGTTATGGCTTGGTTTTTTTGAACCTTTTACCATTAGGTTGGTTAAATTTCTTACAATTCTAATAGTCTCGATAGAAAATAAGGCCGTCCACTGCCGCACACTGAAACTCCAAAATCTTTTAGTTAGCTTTCAAAGCACTCTTCTCACAGCACTGAAAAGTGCCGTATGTATTTGTGCAGAATTATTTTTTTACCTTAATGAAGTTTTGTCTATGTAAATCTTTCATTCCTCATTTCACAGGAATGCTAATTTTCCCCGCCAGAATAATTTTTATAAAAGCATCAAGATTCTAATTAGCGTGAAATCCTTGCAAGCAGCGTCGTTCCCAGACGATTGTCATAGCTCATTACACGTATAAAAATAAATGATATCTTAGAGTGGGATGGACAGGGAAATGGCGAAGGGGAAATCCATTACTCCGCTTTCGTAATTGCCGTAATAGACGCTCAACCTTTTCTTGCTGAGTTGTAAATTTTTAGTGCTGCAAAAATTCGGAGTGAAATCGTAAAGTTTAACGGCGTCGGTAGAGCAGCCTACTTATCTACCTGGGTGATTATTTTTAATAGATTTTTTCAACTTATATTTTTGCGACTTCGTCTTATATTTCTTTAGATTTTTTCAAAGATTAAACACAATAATTTCTGTCTTTAGTGTTTAGTTTCCGGTACACAACAAAGATGAGGATTTTTACGACAGATCCAAGAAACATTTCGATATTTATGACACCAGCATACTGCACATAATACCCTAACCGCTATCAAAGCAATATGTCAAACGCATCCGTTGGGGAATCGGCCCCGTCACCTGCAGATATTTGTCAAAACTCATGCAAAACCACATTATACCGACCCCTATCAAACGCATGACACGCAAATATGTGCCTTATAAAAATAGAAATACGTTCGTCAGCAATTTGTTCAATTTAAGTCAGTTCTCTATTGTATCAATACGTATTAGGCTGTCAAAATGTGGCCCGAATGGACGGTGGAACGTGTCGGAACTAGGAAGATTTATTGCCCAACTTTAATCGTAAACCCATTTCCGCATTGCTTTGGAACTATAGCAAACTTGACTTGAAAGTGTAAAATGAAAGAGTAAAACTATTCGACGTGGAGTAAAACTATTCGACGTAGAGTAAAACCAGAAGAGAATATGTTGGTGAAGGTGGCCTGGAAGAGATAAGGCCGCCCATTGTAAATTATCTGTATATGTTTTTTGTTTTCTGTGATTTTTGATGTCTTGGTGTGCGATAAAAAATATTTGTATTGTATTGTATTGTTGGGTGGGTAATAAGATGGTTAAACATTGCTTTTTTATCGAAATAGTAAACATAGTTAAATTTGATTCATTATGGTCTAGCTTCTTCATGCGACTTTGGACTCCCATTTACCGGTATAAAAAGTAGCCTTTGTCTTTCCTGGTATACCCACCATTTAACACCTTGGTAAATATTTTTATTAAGATCGGTTCATCTGTTAAAGGCGCTTAAACTAGCACCGCTTCCTTTTTTTTCTTACAATTACGTTAATCAAAGGAACATTCAAAAGTCCATTGTACTGTTTATGATACTTATCATAAGCTTTATTTAAATGCCCATAAAGTTTTCTTTTATTGACGACCTCAGTGGCGCAGCGGGCGAAGGTCCGCCTGCGACGCAGGAGGCTGCGGGTTCGATTCCCGCCTCGGGACATATGTTTGTACGATCTGCAGATATTTGTTCAGGGTGTTCTGGATGTTTTCTATAATACAAAATATCGATCTATGTAGTGTATTGTATTAAGTATATCAGTTATCTAGTACCCATAACACAAGTTCTGCTTAGCTCGGGGCTAGATAATGGTGTGTGGATTGTCCAGCATTATTTATTTATTTATTTCCATAATGCAGAATAGCGAAGTTCCTCTTGGTGGCCACCGAACTCTGCTTTCGCTTCTCCGTCTAAATTCAACGAAACTAAACTATTTCAGAGCTCAGAGCAAAAAAAGCTTAGGATAGGTATCACAAACTGTACATTGGATATTTGAAAATTCTTGAGTTTAACATAATTATAAGTAAAAATAGGTGGCGGCGCTAGTGTGCGGCATACATCCGCCATAAGTGTGAAAAGGTAACAGACGGAATTAGTTATGCATTTATAAATTAGTAGCTTCTGCCCGTGGCGTTGTTTCTATGGAAAAGTTCAAAGGTGATTTCTATCCCATGGGAACTTATGTATGGGATAAAAAGTAGCCTATGTTTGTTTCCAGGCTAGAGCTACACAGATGCAAAATTTTAGCTCAATCTGTTCAGTAGTTTTGTTGTGTGTTCACATCCATCCATCTATCCGTCCATCCAAACTTTCGCATTTATAACAAGCTTCAGCCCGATCCCACAGCCGATCCGTTCAGTAGTTTTGGCGTGAAGAGGTAACAAACATCCATCCATCCATCCAAACTTTCGCATTTATAATATTAGTGTGATATTAGTGTGATTAGTATGGATTAGTTAGACAGGATTATTGCTCCAAATGGCGTCAGCCTGATTATGCCCTTGCTCAACTCAAATCGTGACAATCTTAAAAATTAGCTATCAGAAACAGCTGCTCATACCGCCAGAGGACGAATGTAGCGTGACTTAGAAAACTTACAATTCGAATGCACCTAAAAATCGCGATTGGATCACGTAGTCACTTCATTTCCCGAGCGAGGCGCGGGTCTACCTGCTCCCCAGAGGGTGTCGGGGTAATTTATGACCCCAGATAACGAGGGCTCACAGTGGTCTTATCGACTTCCTTTTTTTTACTCTCTACTACCTTTTTTCCAAGCAAATCGCCTATTACAAGGCTCTATCGACCGGAGACAGTTGCGAAGTCGATCGGTTTTTTACCGTCTAGACTTTTATGGTGGAATATTTTAATTTTGTAAGTCAGATCGCTGACTTTGGGACATCTGGTAGAGGGTTTTACGCGGTCCGTTCTTATCGAACTCGGAAACAAAAAATGCTCCTAAAATATGTAACTTTTAAAAGTTCTCCGAATGGGACAAAATGTTATATTGAGGACCTTCAAAATGTCTCAAAATGTTCAAACTCACCACGTTTAAGTATTTTAAGAGGGATACGAAATAAAAAGTGGTCTTCATAGGAAGTGCGTGCTAATTTATACGAAAAAGTTTCTTTTTGCTTCGCTTATTATAATTTGGAGACTGAAAACCCCAATCCATAGGTATGCACGCAAAATAACCATTTGCATTTTCGACCAATTTGTCAAATATTATGTATACAGGGTTATTGGTAATTCCGTTTATGTTCTGCCCATCATAATGAACACATCCGCGAAGACGCCAGGTCTCAATTCTTAAAATTGGTGGAAAGGGAGAAGAAGAAATATTAGTGTGTACCCCCCTCCATTCAAAAATCGTTAACTACAGGGGTATTCTTTGAAACTAAACCTAAAAACGGCTCTGCCCTGAATTGTCAGTGGGTATGTGTGTGTGTGTTTGGCTCCCGACGATACTAATTCCACTTAAATCATCTTGCGTAGATGTAAAATGAGAAAATGATGATGATGTGGATTTAAATAGGAGCGGGAGATCGGTATTTAGGTAGTAATTAATTAGGTTTCGGACATATGTCCCACCATTGCAAAAAGGGTGACGGATCAAACTTTTTTTTCCATTTGTCCCCCTAGAGGGACAGAGCAGGAAGACAGATGGGAATAATTCTTATTTTGTATGTTTGATTAAAAAAAAATTTAGAATTAAGACCTGGCGTCTTCACTAACGTGTTCGTATTAATGGGCAGAACCTGCAGTTTACGCAGTGTCAGTGAATTACTAATAACCCTGTATAATGTAGTAGGCATCTAGGGACCACCGTTCTCATGCATTAATGTTAGAGTAATAAAAACGAAATTTCGGGATAGGTAGGTACGTCTTCTCGACCGCCACGCCGCGCCGTCCATTCTTGGGTTGTATCTTACAACCCAATTATATAATTTGCAAACAAACAAGCTATGCCCATCCGACCGACCCGTTTCGCTCCATTTCGTTATAACATAAACAAATTGCTGGAAATTCGGGAAGCCAATAGTTCCGTGATGTAGGGACGTCTATTTCCTTTCGACTCGACGCTTCCGGTTATGATGGGCTGCTATTTCCAACACCATTTTCGTTATAAATCTTTTTGTTGTGGGGAACAAGTTTTATATTCTGAAATGTGTGATGTTATTTTAATACATAGTGCAATAAGCACATTTACGTTGTTTGTTTGGTGTTATTCTGGTCTCCGCGATACAGGCTTTTCCTAGTTTGGAAAGAAAAAAATTAAAAATGTAAATTAAAATTTTCCATACAAACGTTTGTCGTAATTTTTAAAGATACCTACAGCCCATCGAGTCATGTAGGGTACAAAACAGTTTTTGAAATTTCTGTAGGTTGCATACTTTTCCAAATATTTTGAAAAAAGTCGAAAAAAAACACCCCCCCCCCCCCCCCTATCTCCGAAGATTGTGCGATTTTAGATATAGATCTACTATATTTTACAGGAATAATAAAGAGAAGTTTGTAAAACGAACACCTTTTGAAAATGGTGTAAAAGGGGGGGGGGGGGGGAATTTTTCAAAAGGCTACCTACTTCACCGAGTGTGGTATCAAATTAAAGGTATTGGTTTGCACATTTCAAAACTGTTTTTGAAATTTCTGTAGAGTACACACTTTTAGAAACATATTGAAGTATGCAAAGCGATCCATCTAAAATGTAGTTTAGTACCTACTATTTTTAGGTATTCATCAAATAGCGATGTCTCTAACCGGACCTCTAGTACATTTTTGTATAATAATTGACAAACGTTCGAAACCCTCGGCGCGCGAGTTACACTCGCACTTGACGGATCTTGTTTTATAGTAGATAAATCGATAGGTTCAGCTATAGGTATGTTGGCCCAGTCATTAGTGAACTTTGAAAAGCTAAGATTTATACAGACTGACAAATCAATCATCACAAACGTCGTCACCGGCTTACATTACTCCATAGTAATTGATCTATCTATAGTTTTCTGAATATACCCTTTACTTTGTCAGTTTGTAGATTGAAATAAGGTGCTTTTAAATCGACTATTAATGCAGACCCATTAATTCCTTTTTCGAAGATTCGTAACACCAGATGAAGTTTCAGCCGGAGGGTATAATTTGAAGCTGATATACACGGTGACTAGAGTCGAACCCACTAACTCCACAATTCTACATTTTGACACATTCACTGCAAAGCTTTAGCCGTGCGTGCGACCTGCAAGGGCTGCCTTAACATGGACATGTGAGTCAGTTTTTTTCTTAAAGCCGTAAATCTCCAAAGATCAACTAAAGAGTTGTTTACAAACATTAGGTATGTCCGGTCCATCGTATAAAATAACGACGTCGTGTGGTTCAGCGACCCAAAATGAGTCTTGGCCTCCAACATACGACTTGTCCACACTTCTCGGTTCTCAGTTGTCTCACGTGATTTTGATTACTATTAAGAATATTATTATATATTTTTTTGGAATTTTGTTTTAAGTTTTGTACGCTCTAGTCTTACAATTTAGGTAACAGTTAATAAGACGTGCTAGGTGCAACATGAAATTTCCGACACAATGTAAATTGTTTGAGAAAATAAATGAAATGATATGAAACTACGTACGTAAAACTCGTAACTCTACTGCAAATATTTGTGCTGGGTGTTCTGGGTATTTTTATGTGTAATAAAAATATCATCTATGTAATGTATTGTATAAAGAATATCTGTCATCTTGTACCCATAACTCTGCTTAGCTTACGGCTAGAGGTGCTGTGCGGAATGTCCAGCATTATTTTTTATTTTTCATTTATTTACTTCTACTATTTGTCTTAGTAAAAAATTAGAACTAGGAAGACATTTTCGACCGTTCATGAACTTTACGAGATTTCACCGTAAAACGGCAGCTGGACTGCAGGTAGTTTTAGATATGCAAAACGATTGCGAAATGAGATGCTTGATAAACAGCATATTAAATGATTCGTTATGCTTTAGTATGAAATAGATCTACCATGGTATCTCGAAATTAAATTCATAACTTGAAAGCAAAGTAGGTATTTTTGCAATGTATCTGTAGCCCAAGCACGGGGATTGTTCTCTGGGGTAGAATTGACCATATTGATATCGCAAAAGGCTTACTTACTATAAAATATCAGATTATCTAGAGGATAAAAAAGCTTGGGACGGGTTCTGCTCCAACTCGAAAAATAACAACTAACAGGCTGAAGGTTTCTTCGTCGCAAGTAGTTCTACGAACAGTAGACGTCGCGAACTTATGAATGTACTAAAGTAATTTGAAACGGGATATTTTGCTAAGTAGGTTCGGTAGGTATATTTTGAAAATAGTCGAAATGGTTACCCTTATAAGCACCAGCATAGGTAGGCACCAGCCTTCCTATAATGGTGCTAATCTTGTCATAAGTATTATAGGTAAGTAGGTACTACCTAATTTCTATGTAATTATCGGTGGGGCTTACTTTTTGACGCATTGTAAGAAAAATCCTATGGGTAGGTAGGTAGTGTATTTAAACTTTACCTACCTAAGTAGATACCCAGGTAGGTATACCCAAAAATCAGAATAACCCATAAAAGTAGGTAGGTACCTAAATATTGGTTTACGCTAGTGTGGTGTGCATTGTGCAATATACCAACTTTAGGTGGTAGGTAGGTAAGTAGGTAATGGTAATTGTTTAGTAGGTATAATTAATTATATACCTACCTAGCTCAAAACTAATGAAATGATTTCCGTATGTAGGTTGAAATAATGCACACCGTGCAAGAATAGGCGTCTGTTTCTCCAGAACGGATAAAATCTTGTTTGTGGGTAGGGTAGGTAGGTAAGGTAGGTAAGGTGCACTTGGAAAGGTAGGTTGGGTATTACAGATCACTTCACTTGCGATACGATTGTTGTCGGATTTTTTGAACGAAATGTTGCACAAACACGTCAACCATTAGACCAATTTTGTCCATACAAAGTACCTAAGTTACGTTCCTCAGCAAAGCTCGAAATTCTGTACCTAGGTATCAATAGATGGCGTTGATCTATCAGCGCAAAGTTGTTGTTATTATTTAACCGACGACGACGGTGTATGCGGCCGCGCTATTTCATATAACTCTCGAAGTGTTATAAAGATGTTCTAATAGGTGGCTGTACTGTAAATGCTCTCTTGCGTAGTACAGCATTTTGCGGAGCTATTCTGCTCGTCATGCCGAATATCCTCATCCGATCTTTACCAAATTTTTATAAGAAAAGTTTAAAGTTATTATATTACCTTTCAATTAAAAATACAATCATCAAAATCAGATCTCTTAGAGCGGAGATATTCCAAATCCGCCTTTTTGCCTATTATGGAAGAAGTACGCCCTTAATCAAAAAATCTCGACGACAATAAAATTCTATAAAGTCATAGAATCTGGTACACAAAGTTTCATACCGATCGGTTGTAAAATACGACCTGTAGAGGAGTACGGACATACTGACAAAAACGCCATTTTGGCCAGACCTGAAACGAAGACTTTCGTTCACTAACGTTCACGACGTCAATTAGTGTGAGTGATGTGATAAATATAGATGTGAAAGTATGGATGTTCATGTATAGTGTTAGTAAGACTACTTTTTATCTCATCACCTCACCTCACCTCAACAGCCTATATTTGTCCACTGCTGGACGCAGGCTTCTTATCTGGAAGTAAATATTTAACAATTTTATTAAACACTAGCGGCCCGTTCCGGCTTCGTACGGGTGGACATTTAATTTTTAAAACATAAAATATAGCATAAGTTACTTAAGGATAATGTTGCATTTTAATGGTTAAAGAGATTTTGAAATCGGCCCTGTAGTTTTTGAATTTATTCGTTACGAACGTACAAAAATAAATTTCTTTCCTCTTCATAATATTTTATTATATGTATATTATGAGCCTAGATATAAATAAAATAATTTAAAGATGTCGTTTTTAAACGTAAGTATTATAACGTAAAACACAGTAAAATATTAGCACATGATAAAACGGACCGAATCCTTTGATAACATTCATCATTGCTACACCTATTCAATTTTACAGCCTTGTTTGCTATATCTATTCAATGTAACTTTATGCCATTCTCGACAGTTTGAAACCTTGCACCTAACAACTGCATTTTCAGCTTTTACAGCAGCCATATCCAAACATTAGGTAATTCTAGCAATAAACCATGGATCAGTGGGTAGGTATCCGCTGGCCAATGTTTATCCACCGTCGTAATTCAAAATCCAATTTGTGTTAGATTGTATTTCAGTGGGAAATAAATCGGATATACCATTTGGTACAGTCTCCGGCTATTGCGCTGTAAAATTGGATGGGATATTGATAGGATATGCTGCCAAGGATTTGATAGGTATTTTACAGTTACGAGTAGACAACTCGTAAGGTAACTTGTAAAATTAGTTATATCATCATCATCATCAACCTATAATAGTCCACTGCTGGATATAGGCTTCCCTTAATGAGCGCCAAAGCGCCCTGTTTTCAGCTTGCCGTATCCAGCATGTGCCAGCCATCTTTCGCAGGTCCTCATCCCACCTGGCTGGAGGGCGTACTACAGTATGTTTGCCGAATCGCGGTCTCCACTCAAGAATACGTTAACCCCAGTGGTTATATCATATGGAGGGAAGGTTCTAGCCGTGGCGTTCGAGGCGTAAGAATCGACACCGGCAACTCAGCCAGTGTATGTCATGAGAGCCGACTTTGGGAACCTACCAGAATGGCAGTAGCTACCTTTTGGTAGCTAAAGGTACCTTTTTACTATTCATAGTATACTATTGTGCTACTCATTGACTCTACCTACATTGAAAAAAATATTGTTTTGGATTTGTTTAACCTTAGTTTATTTTTATTTTCCTGATAATTTCTCATTTTGCATTCAATCGACGAATCAATTGACGACCTCTGTGACGCAGCGGGCGAAGGTCCGCCTGCGACGCAGGAGGTTGCGGGCTCGATTCCCGCCTCGGGACAAATGTTTGTACGATCTGCAGATATTTGTTATTAAGTATATCAGTTATCATACCCATAACACAAGCTCTGTCTTAGCTTGGGGCTAGATAATGCTGTGTGAATTGTCCAGCATTATTATAATTTATTTTATTTAATCTTTTTCAATGTGCCACAACAATGTCCAAGTTCTGTACTATTTGTTATCCCGATGCGTTTTCACGATTTATGACGCGATTGGTTCGTATTGAATGTTGTTTGGTATTTATTCGGATATTGGTTAGATATGTTAGATTATTAGAGAGCTTTGTTAAATTATATTGTACAGAACTACTGAGAATCAATTTTATACCTATCGCTGTCATAAATGTGAGCGGAGGTGCTAAGTTTCAATTCTCCGATCTTCTAAAGGTACAGTAAGTAGATGTTTGTACACTTTCGTACCTCGTATACTTTTTTACATACTAAAGCGCTTATTTGATGAGTTAGTTCAACGCGTACCAAAGTCACCGCAAGGATAACTAAATAAATAATGCTGGACAATGCCAAATTGATTTTTCTATTGTGAGTAACGAGTAGAAAGGTATCTTGTTTCTATTTTCTCATTCGTAGCACACAGTTTACGATTTACTAGAAATTATTGATTTGTGTAATGATTTTTCTTTGTTATTTTTATTATATTAAATAAAATTATTTCCAGTCATTAGGTACTGTAGGTATAATTTTTTACCATGGTTAAAAATAGACGAAGTTTTTGCTTCCAAAAAAAGCACTCAACTACGTCAAAATTTTAACCATAGATAGAAAATGCTTTATTGCACACTTATTATTATTACTTACCTAGAAATTAAACCAAATTGTCCTCATTTGTTAGTGACAGCACAAATATGAATTACGTAATTGAAATTCATATTTTGACTGTCTCTATTATGTATACATATTATATAGTTACCTACTACCTCGACAAAGATTCTAGTAGCCAATTAAGTAGCAAGTTTTTGTACTTACGTTAAATTCGTTACAAGTAAAATTCCGTGATTTGTTTAAAATGGCGGACAGTAGACAGAGAAAAGTTTTCTGACTTATTTTTACCTCTTTTGTCTAAGCTTAAAATAAAATTTTACTCAAGTTTCCTGGTTAATTAAACAATTTCACAATACAGTCCAGAATTACAGGGTTTCGTGTAACGTAGACGGCTTAATTAATAAAAAAGTATATTTTCAGGAAACTTCCTGAAGCTCAAGCGGATCTCGGAAGGGCCGCCATTAATCATTCACGTTTCGCGCCAAAATGCCTTTCATAAAAATATATTAAAAAGTTTCATGTCTCGTCATTCATAACCGTCGCCGTTCTACGCCTTGTATGTTAATTTTTCTATAAAATTACATGTAAGTAGGTTGAGTTTAATTAAAAGCCCAAAGGAATAAACTCTCTCTCTCTCTCTCTCTTTCTTCTTTTTATACATGACCCTGCATTGGTGATCATGATCATCTTAAAAAAGAGAAATTTATTTACATATGTGAATGCTAAATAATGCACAATTTTCTTCTAAATCTTGCATTCATTCTGCCGCTCTTTAGGAAACAAGATACAATTCGGAAAGTAATTATTTCTTACGCTTAATACCTTATCAATTTATCATTATTATTCAAAGATTAAGCCCTTTTACCAAAAGGATAAAATCTTTAGGATATCACGGCCCTTTGTAGATAAGATAAGAAGAAAATTAAGTTGGATTTAAACCTTTTGGGTTTTATTAAAACAGTCGAAAACAAAAGTGTCAATCCAAAAATATTTATGTGCATCGTATCGAACAGTGGTTTAAAAATATTTTAAAAATCTCATTTAAAAGGCATTGTGTGGAGGCGGGAAAATAACGGCGCCATAATTGGTTTATGATGCTCGACCAAAGGGCTTTCCGCTGTGCTTTACACTTTGTCAGGTACCTGCAAAACAAACTTGAATAAATTGATAGTGTAAGGTAGTAAGTAACTTATACAGGGTTATTTCGTGGATGTTATATTCACTGACACTATGTTAACTGCAGGTTCTGCCCACCATCATGAACACGTCCGTGAAGACGCCAGGTTTAAATTCTTAAAATTGGTGGAAAAGGAATGGTATTAGTATGTACCCCCCCCCCCCCTCTATTCAATAATCGTTCATTAAAGTGGTTTTCTTTAAAACTAAACTTCAAAAAGGCTCTGCCCTCAATTCTCAATTATCAGAGGGTGTGTGTGTGTGTTTGGCTGACTTCCAGCCAGGCAGATGCCACATAAATCATCTTTCGTGGATGTAAAATAAGCCAATGATGATGATGTGGATTTAAATATAAGTGTGAGATCGGTATTTATTAATTATTGAGTTTCGGACATTTTTTTGTATGGGAGGCGATTTACAAAAAAAAATAAGAATTAAGACCTGGCGTCTTCACTAACGTTTGTGATGATGGGCAGAACCTGCAGTTTACGCAGTGTCAGTGAATTACCAATAACCCTGTATACGTTACCTGCAACTCGATTCTGATGTATTGTATTTAAATTTTTGTAAGTTCAGTCAATGAGCGACGATAATAGTATTGTATGATATAATCACGAATACATCTGAATCCACCAGCTATTTATGAAGATGTATGTGATTTTGTGAAGAAATAAAAACAGGTTTGTTAAGCGCTTCATTAATTGCTTTAAGAATTAAGACCTGGCGTTTTCGTGATGATCGGTAGAACCTGCAATTCACACAGTGTCAGCGAATTACCAGTAATCCTGTATACATATTGACATTAAATTAATGAAATGAAACCATTTTTAACATTGATCTGAAGCATTCTAGTTTTGAAAATTATATTAAAAAACTTTCCTAACGGATCACGCTTTCGTTGGCGTTGGTATCAATTTCATGACCCGTTTGTTTACAAAGAACTTTTGTATCAAACTGTACATAAACCCCGAGGGATGATTGCGGGCTCTCGCTTCTGTAGCTACCTAGCTACCAGTAAATTGATACCGCCTCTGGGCGTATTAGAGAGCTATTAATTAGATTTATCTGGTTGATGTATTGTACATCCGTGTCCTCGCTGTTTCTATAGCAGGGAGTAATTTTGTAATTAACTGATAGCTCGATTATGTTCTAGGCTATATTATAGACTGGTAGGTAATTTGTTGCAATAATATCGGCAATATTGCGCCTTTGACTGCCCAGGATTGCCAAGATCCTTCGTCTATTTCAAAAACTCAACTTTCGTAAGTAACGTCGATCGAACTAGTCAACCATTAATGGATTATTTCAATGGATCAGAGTGGAACAGGGCAAACTAATAGCTAATAGGGTGTTTAATCCCACAGTTCCCAAAATACCCATAATGCTTCTAAAACTAAGTTTTCGCAGTCTAAAATCTAGTCCACTGTCTAGATTTTCAATCGCTTCGACGAAAAAGACGAAAATTTCGTCTAGACGTACAACGAAAGCTCAAAAATTTACGTGATTTTTACCCGAAGATTTATCGAGAACCATTAATCCAATACCTACACATGTTAGACGTCCTGAAGTGCCTGAAAGCTACGAAACCTCTCGGGTAAAATCAACTCAGCTCACATATTCCGTCGATTTTTCCACGTCTCATTTGTTACTTGTCCTAACTTTAGCAGTACGTGAGAGAAATTCTTATTTTCCTACTTAATAAAGTTGGATGAAGTCAGATTTGAAGCGGAGATATTGGGTTTGTTTGAACGGAGTATTTTCGATTCATTTCTGTTCTTTAATGTGTTTGAACGGTTTTAGCTCTTCAATTTTATGTTATCTCTTCCTGTGACGTTAAAGTAATTTGTGCTGAAGATTGTGTTTGTACTTGATTTGCCCCAATTTTATTTCTTCTGTTGTGTTTTTAGTGGTTTTAGCTTGATAAATTAAGTCCTTTCCTTTCATATTAAATACGTAATCTATTCACATACTTAAAGTTATTTCATTTTGTCACATCTTTTTTTTTTACATACGCGTTACGACGTATGAAACACTGGAAAATGACCCAAAAATTCAACAACAACGTATACTTTAGGCACTTATCCTGGCCCAAAGTACAACACTGTAGATTCCTCACATTTCCCGGACCAACCATTCTCGTTACCATTACGTTCAAATGTTCGGTCTCTCATTGTGCACCGGTCGTTTCGTCGAGTTATTTGATCCTCTCCGGTTTTATCGCGAGACCTAGTTGGCATGTTTGTTGGATTGGTAGGCCTCCAATTGGCTTACCATGTTTGCTTTGTATCAGAGACGATGTTTTAGTACTAAGCTCTTAGTGCCTGCTTTGGTTTATTATCAAACCGAGCTTACTGGCAGAGCAATCAGTCAAGTTGCACCCTTGGTCAAATAGAATGCAGTTAGACTTACCTACTCATAACCGGTTGTTCATACACTGATCCTCTCTATAATCAACAAATCATGATCAAATCTCTTGTCATTGTTAATTTGACAAAAGAATAAACTACTTGACATAATATTTGACCATTGATTAATTAATCAGCATATTATTTCGCGGCTGTTAGATATCTATCTAACAGGCGCGTTTGCGATAACAATCTATCTAGATTAATCACCTTTCAAAGAATATGAAACACAAATAAACACATACATAGTTATAAGATTTTGTTCAGAATACTTGAAATAGAGGCGTGACTTAAAGTTTGTATGGCATTTGCCATGGGGCGTTCCGTAAAAGCCTTCGAATAAAAGATAAAATGAATTGTGGTATTCCGTGAGAGTTTTGCCAACTGACAACAGGAAAAGGTGCATTTTCCTGGTTTTGTATATTTTACAAATTTCATCCAATTCCATATCGTACAAAGAATTTTGCAGTAAGTATCTTTTTTAGCAAGTAAATACCTACTACTTTTGTTGTTATCCGATTAATTTTGAGAACAAAGATTCGCTCTCTGCCTTAGGTCGCTGCTATTTAAAGTAAGACTCAAGAACGGATATAACTAACGCTGATCTATGCACCCGTTAAATCAGGATTAAGAATAAAAGTATTTAACCGTAGCTGAAGACTTTTTCCGCGGGAATACCCTCCGTTTCTTCAAAACTTTGTAAATCAGTAAAAGCTTCAGATTTTTTATGTTTTGTCTTCTGAAACGTTTTTACGAATTTCGGGAGGAGCTAATGCCCTGTGATTAATTGCTGAACGAAAGTTTTTAGCGAATCCCTCTTCACTTGTAGGATTTATTCGTATAGCCCTATATTGCGAGATAAAATCGGAAAGACATTGAGTGATGGATGCTACGAATCTCGAACACTGAAGTTTTTCGTAACTAGGTCCAGCCTATGTGTAATAACCTTTTTAAGATGAGAACGACATACCGAAAAGTTTTATTGTAAGTATCTATCTCTACTCCAAAATTTAAACAGCTTCTATATTGAGAGACGTCAAGGAAGAAACAGAAACCTACCAAATCTAATTATTTTATTTTGAAATTAAAAATACAAAATAAAAATAATCAACGTTAACATCTAATTCCTGTTGTGATAAAAATGTTCAAAAAACACCACCGCACGAGGTATGAAAAGTGAAAAAGATTTAAGTTTTTTCCATCATAAAGCGCTTTAATTAAAAAGTGTTGCAATAAGAAGAGGAGTGGTTTGCAAATCCGGCTTACTCTCGGATATTGCGCTGCAACTTCCCCTATAGCCGTTATAAGAGACTTACCAACAAACTCGGCGACTATTTGAAAATAAAATACTTTTAGAAGCAGTGTTTTATTTTGGTCTAGTAGGATTTCTGATTGAAATTGTGTACCTAAAAAATAGAATCGTTTATAAAATAAGTACATAATAATAGTGGCTAGCTATAGACCAAACCCACGGCTGTACATAGGACTCCCTGATTGTGCTTATAATGTTAAGAGATTTCTGTTCCTCATTAGTTTAAACCAGTTCACGGATGTTCATGGGCCTCCTCTAATGAGCGCCATAGCGCCCTGCCTTCAGCTTGCCGCAACCAGCATCTGCATGAAGTCTTTCGCAGATCTCCATCAGAGGGCGTCCCACACTACGTTTGCGGATTCGCGGGTCTCCACTCAAGAACGTTTACCCAGAGTGGTTGTCGGTTCTTCCCGAGATGGCCGGCCCCGATTTCTATTATTAGCGGTTAAAATCGAAATACAACGAAATTAGAATCTACATAGGTATTACGAAAACCCGAAACGATGTTATAAAATAAAATAAAAATAAAATAAAATAAAAAGTTTATTGAGTCAGACATAATTTTTGTCCATAAGGCACAGTACACACAAAACATTACAAAAAATCAAATAAAGATACAAAATAGGTACTATTAGTTAATTACAAAATACAATTACAAAATACAATTAGAGTTGCGCAGCCGTTCAACAGAATCCAGCACGCCAAATTTTTACGAAAGCTGTATAAGCTGCTAACTTTTTTACTCATTAGGGGGTAAGTAGAGGCCTGTGCTTGAACTATGCCAAATTTATTTGATTCCTTTTTAATCAAAAGAGTTAAAACCACTTCTATCTAACATTAAACTATCATCACCACAATATCGTTAACCAATAGAAATTCAAAGGACGCCAAGTTCGAACCGCTTCCTGATTTATTACCGCTCTCAAAAGCTACGCTGCAATTTCTGGCACGAGGAATCACATAGTTACTAGAACCTATCACTACTGGACGGTATAATCGGAGATACTAGATTCAGAACTTCAGATTTATTTAAATAATAATTCAGGTGATCATTATAAGTAGGTCGTTCTTGGTTGAAATTTTGAGATCCTACATACGTTTATGAGATTTCGAATGTATCAAGAAAAAGATAATGGTCCGTCCCCATGTTGGCCGTGGTTTGCCTGGTCATGGCAAATTTGGATGTCTTCTGTTACAAGGTGTTTTATCATTTTTGTGAACATTTGGCCAACATGGGGTAAACAAAAACACCATAGTAATATGCTTTGGTTTCCAGTCTATGTCAGCTTACTCCTGTAGCTGAACAATCCTGATCTGTGACCACAGAAGTCCATATCTAGAGCCAATAAAATAGCTTCACTGGTCATGACAATTTTGGATGTCGTCTGTCACAAGGTGTTATATCACTTTTGCGAAGATTTGGCCAATATGGGGCAAACAAAAGCACCATAGTAATATGTTTTGGTTACCAATCTATGTCAGCATAGTCCTGTAGCTGAACAGTCCCGATCTGTGACCACAAAAATCCGTATCTAGAGCCAATAAATAGCTTCACTGGTCATGACAATTTTGGATGTCGTCTGTCACAAGGTGTTCTATCATTTATGTGAAGATTTGGCCAACATGGAGCAAATAAAAGCACCACAGTAATATGCTTTGGTTACCCGTCTATGTCAGCATGTGGTCCTGTAGCTGAACAGTCCTGATCTGTGACCACAAAAGTCTCTATCTAGAGCCAATAAATAGCTTCACTCGTAGGTATGTCTAGCCAGAAACGCCCATTGTTTTCTAACTACGGAATACAATGGATAATATCCATATTAAGACGTTCAAACGCCTACGGTGCCGGATAGGTCTACTTAATTATGGATTTGTCGCTCCCTGTTCATGTAACCCAGCCTATACCATAGGGAGTTATAATTTGAACTATTAATTAATAACTATACTTCATTCATAAAGAATCTTTTTATCGAGAAATCTCATTTACTAGTTAAAAGAAAAAACTAATGAAAATAACGACGTTTCCTGTTCCTCTGAAAGTCAGAAGTTTTTACAGTAAACCTGGCTTGTGTAGTTTCCATTATGTTATACGGCAAGTCTTCATGTTTAAAAAACTCCAACTTGTTCAGCAAATTACGATAGCAATTCAGGCCCCGTTTAGAAGAGGGCAGTAAAGCATCACACTTTATTCCATGCACGTGCGAAGTGCTTCATTTTTCAGGAAAGCCGGCGCGAGAAGCAAAATTAAAATAAAGCTTTAAAGTTGCGAACAAGTTTTAGTACGACTGCTAGCGCTGGAGCATCATAAAAAGTGCTTCAGACAAGTCGACGTTTTTCTAGACGGTTTTATTCTTCCTAAGAGGCTGTGTTTGTGCAGAAAGCAGGTGTCATTATGCATCACTTTAAAACATATATGTGCCGATGACACGTAAAAACAGAAATAGATATCCGGCCTAGTGCGTGTTCGCACTCAAAGGGTTTCGTACAATACTTGATATATTTTCGCAAAAAAACCCCTAAAAACAGAATTATATGAAATATGGACGTTGCCTCCATTTATTTTATTTTTAGTTGTTATCGTAGC
Source organism: Eupithecia subfuscata (assembly GCA_963564075.1). Taxonomy (NCBI): domain Eukaryota; kingdom Metazoa; phylum Arthropoda; class Insecta; order Lepidoptera; family Geometridae; genus Eupithecia; species Eupithecia subfuscata. The sequence goes on from OY751105.1 coordinate 6,990,211, forward strand.
AATAATAATATTTACTATGTAAAATTTCAACTGTCAACGTTTTACGGTTCAAGAGCTTTGACAAACGTAGAGCCAAAATAGAACAATTAATTTAACATATTTTGATTATAGCGGTAAGTCAATTACACACTCAGTGAAAATTTAAACTGTCTACCATTTACGGTTCATGAGATACAGTCCTCTGATAGACGGACAGACATGAGACAGTCTTCACCCTTCGGGTACGGAACCCTAAAAACAGTTCCTCGCTGCCCCAAATTATGTTTCTATCTACCTATTTACGGTTATCCCTTTTGAAAAAATAATACATAAAATTCTCACTTCTTACTCATTTTATTTGTTTGACTTTCTATGAATCAAGGTACTTTATTAGAAATCGGGTACCTCCGGGAATGGGGCCCTCGGGGACTAACCCGAATTGTTAGGTACAGTAAAATTGTAAAAGCTCAGTTTTAATAAAACTAGATATCTAACAAATTCAACCTTAAGTGCGACTGACTAAGCGACTATGTGTAAGTGAATGCCCATACACCAATTCATTATTACAAATGTCTGGTTTTCATATTTACGTTATCTTATTCGCGATAAGTCTGCTTTCTACCCAAGCAACAAAATAGGAGAGAGGCTATAAGGGCCTTTGTTTTGTTTTCCTTTCATTAAACCGGCAAAAAGTTCGCGGGTGAAATGTTGCCTGGCATTCTTCTATCAGTCTCGGAAGGGGCAAGTTTGTTTATGTAGTGAAACTGTAAACAACTATACAAAGTTCCATCGAATGCAACTTAAAAACAAAAGCAGACCATAAGTACCAATTTCATTTTGACAAAGGACAAATTAATAAACATGGTGTTACACGTGGGTGTGAGCGACGAATATTAAATACGAAGGTAATAAGTAATTTTATTATCATCATCATCAGACCTTTACGACCTACTCCTGGGCATAGGCTTCTCTATGTTTATGCCACTCTCCTCGGTCCTGCGACGATTATTGCAACATGAAAGATCTCATAGCGTATACTATAGTATGTAGGTGCCCAAGCAGTTTCTATTAGCAGGTTGGAATAAGTACTGGATTATAATTTAATGTGTTGTCAGATTCAACGTCGCATTGTAATGAATATTATTGACTCTATATAAAAATATAGTCGTTGAAAGCTATCAGATCTTATGGTCCAGTTGCAACTGCATTCAATGTTACGTATTATCTCACTAAAAGCGACAATTTTAGTTCATTATTTTCAAGTTAAACTGCAAAAGGCGGCTTGGGCTTTTAATAAGCCCACGCACAGGTGTTTGGTCCAAGTTAATAAACATTGCAGCTTGTGTAGTGTAGGTATTAAATATTTTAAAAATGTTTGAAATTTTCATATTGCACAATATTCTATTATATTGTATATTTTATGGTATAGCTACCTACATTATGTTGCATGAAAATAAAACAGTAGTAGGCAACTTATAAGCAGAGGTACCTATTGTTACATACAGATGAGGGTAAAGAATCTTTTAGGACTTTTTAGGTTTAGGGGATTATAGAAAAATAAGATTAGAAATTGGAAAAATATAGAGCGAGAAGCTTATAGTAGACATGTAAGATTTTGTTCACAACATGACCTATTAGTTTCCTACGAAGTTTAGATTATTTGCAACACGAAAAATCTTATAGCGTAGACTAGACTATAGTACCCAAGCAGTTTCTATTAGCAGGTTGCAAATTATGCTAAAGTCTAGCTTAGAAACAAGCGTAGGCGCAGGCGCCACGATATCGCTGCGTTTGCGCACATATTTCATAACAAGTTTATAGTACATAATGCTTGAAGAAGTACTTATAGCCTTCTAAATAATTTCTGCTTATCCGAGAAAATAACAAAAGGAACGTAACGTAACTACCTTAACGTTTAAACTGGATTCACTGCGTAACGAGAATGAAACGCAAAGCCATCATAATTTCATTTTTAAATCAAAATGATGGACAGTTTCTCATATAATTTTTTAAATACCCGAAGAGCCTCGGTACCCCACTAAACTAACTAGTTATAATAAAAAGTAAAATTTTTATATATTAATTAAATTCAAGTCAATCCCAGAAAGAAGGTTGGCATAGTAAAGTGAGGCCTATATCCAGCTTGCCCTGTTGGGTGTATGGGAACGGGCTGGATGGATGATGTCATCATAATCCCTTCAGCCCGTACTACTCCATTGCCATCATCTTATGTAAATAAAAAGATAACTTTTATTTCAGCGAATGGTCCAGTAAGTTTGAGCAAGACAAACAAAGACAATGCAATATTAATAGTTATTAATAGGTGAAGGTAAATCATTTCGTTGTGATGCCTCGGCTGGTGTTCGTATAAATCATTGCATAAATTCACTGTGGTATCGTGGGATCCTACCGGCAAAGTAATGATTAATTGTGATTTATTTGCCAAGTTATGTCGTAAACTAGATAGGTAAATGTAGGGGGTATGGGTGACATACAAATAATATCTCTGTGGAAATTGTTAAAGCGGAAAGAAGCTTTGTTCGTCTGAATTCACGACTAAGTGGTTAGAAAGGTTATAAATGGTTTTTCAAATAAAAAATATGACTATATAAAACCTTAATAATGTTAAAACTGGGTTTTCGACGACCTCTGTGGCACAGCGGGTGAAGGTCCACCTGCGATGCAGGAGGCAGTAACTCAAGCTCTGCTTAGCTTGGGGCTAGATTATGCTGTGTGAATTGTCCTGCATCATTTATTTATTTATTTATTATTATAATTTTCTGCTATACGCATAACACATTAGGTATTTTGTATTTCAAAGAAAAACTAATAAAAATATAAAAAAAAAAATTTTAATGACCATTGCCATCGATCATCACCAAACAAGGAAGTCCTAACGACCAACCTGAGTTTTCCCAAGAAGTGAGGTGAAGCGAAGTGACGCGAACATCCCAAGACCCGGGGACAGGCAGCATTTATCACCGCAGACGGCTTGAGAGGAAATAGCCGTAAATAGCTGAAGCTGATGCAAATACGGCAGTTGTCTGTTCATCAATCAATGACATTGAAAGTTCAGATGCACTTAGTAAAGTAAACTTTATGCTACTGATGTTTTGATAGAGCTAAGATAGTTTGTACAAGAATCTTAGCTACTAGGATCTTTGTGATAGAGATAAAAGTCGATGTAACATAAATAGATTCTGCCTATTCAGGAAACCCAATCAATCATTCAATGACAGTGAGTGATTGAAAAAGCGCGAAATATCAAATATAAACCAGGTATAACTTTATGTCCTTTTTAAATGACGGTGGGCGTTTATTTTAATACGCATTTAGCTAAGCTGGGTTTTAGTATAGTTTCGCGTTTTGTCATTCTTAAATGACAATGGGCGGCGGGAGGTTTAACTGTTGAGGATCACTAGATCAATTTTATTAAGCTAGCATAGGAAAATACGGCCTATACCCAGAAAAAATTATTGCCAACGGACTGAATGATAATGATTGAGTGATTGGACGTTGTTGTTCAGACGTGATAAAGCTATGGAGCTATTAATTAAAAGAAACAGTTTTTCAAGACTTTTAATTGGTTTTTATACCTGATAGCTCTACACAAAGCAAAACTCGTCAATATACGTCCTTTTGTTTTGTACTTTTTAGAAATAAACTTGTAGACTCTAAAATCTAACTGTTTTTCAGCTAGCTGATGGATTTCTAGAGAAATCTTTTCTGTTAGTTTCGATTGCCACATTCCAAAACGTTCAAAGGTGGACACTTGAACACTTTATCTGCAAAACCTTTTAAAGATAAATTCTTCGTTGTCTTCAAAGATACATATATTGCTAGATCTCGTCAGAAGGCAAATGCTTTGTAGTTTGTTTTAAGACTGTATTTTTAGATACAAAATGGACCAAAACAAGTCAATGTCCTATATCATTGATTTACATGTGGAAGATAATAATAAACGGATCGTCGTAAACCATCAACTTATAAATTCTGCGAACACTCCATTTGCCTTTCTCGGTATTGGAACTTGAGTGTCGGTGTCAGCATGAAACCATCTTTTGTTTTCAAACTACCCTGCAAGTACGAGAAATATATTGATAACCCTAATAATTTATTAATTTATGTTTAAAAACATTAATTTATGTACTTTTTCAATTGTAGTTATAGTTATCAAGCGGCTGTGCTCTAATTAAAAATAAAACGTCAAGTGCGAGTGGGACTCGCGCACTAAGGGTTCCGTAAGACCTTGTGTCCTGCCAAATTATCATGATTCTAGATCAACGGAAAGTCAAGGGACCCTTTAGGTTATGGTCCATGGGGAGAATGAAAAAAAAATGTTTTTGAATAAACTACAAATTTACTGTTTCTGGATTTTTCCCGTTGTTTGTGCTATAAGACCGTGCTTCTTACTAAATTTTATGATTCTAGGTCAACGGGAAAGTACCCTATACGTTTTGGTCTAAGAATCAAAAGTATTAGTTTTTTGGTGAATAAACTACAAATTTACTGTTTTCGGATTTTTTCCTTAACTTGTCCTATAAGGCCTAGCTTTTTGCCAAATTTCATAATTCTAGGTCTACGGGAGAGCCCTATAGGTTTTGGTCCATGGCGAGTATTAAAAGTATTTTTTTTAATGAATCAATTACCAATTTAAGGTTTTTGGATTTTTCCCTTTACTCGTGCTCTAGGACCACACCAAATTTTATGATTCTAGGTCTACGGGATCCCCTATAGGTTACCCTATAGGTTATGTGTGCATGTGATTCCCTTGGAAATTTCAAAATATTCGGACATAAACAGCTGCAACTTTTAATTCGTTGACTTCGAAGTTCTATTTATATTGCGGCTCCAAAAGGTTACGAATCTGAGTATTTGACGTTAATTTCAACTCGATACGTCCACGCGTTCCTGAGAAAAGGGGGTCGACAGACGGACAGACAGACAGACGGATAACAAAGTGATCCTTTAAAGGTTCCTTTTTCCTTTTGAGGTACGGAACCCAAAAAAAACATAATTTCTAAAAGTCAAACCAAATCATGAGTAGAATATTTTCTTCTAGGGAAAGCTTGTTTCTTATTCATTTATTCTGGTCAAATGAGATTATTAGTTACGAACGTGGTGCCCGAATAATCATGTTATTTATTTTCAACGCGTTTCCATAGTGTGGGATGACGTCGTTACTAGTTTCCATGTTCTGAATTCATATACTAGCTTTAACGATACAATGAAATAGATCCTTTGTATGTTGAATAATTGAATACTAATATTATAAATGCCTAAGTTTGGATGTTTAGATGTATGGATGTTTGTTACCTCTTCACGCCAAAACTACTGAAGGGATCGTGCTGAAATTTTGCATATAGGTAGTTCTAAGCCTGGAATAAAACATAGCTATCCTTTTTACCCCATAAATCAGTTTCCGGGGTATAAAAAATTACTATTAAACGATTCCATAGAAACGACGCGTGCGAAGCCGCGCTCAGAATCTAGTTGAATATACTTTTGTCAATCCTTTTCAATATTTTTGAATAAGACTCAGTTTTGTATTTACCTGATTACCAGAATTCGTTAAATGCCCGTGGTCCATGGGAAAAAATAGTATCCCGTTTCAATGTTCTTATGATTACACCGTTAGCTAGTATCCCGAATCTGATTTGAACTAGAATAGATACTAGGCTATCGAATAATCTTGAAAAGGCCCATTGAGAGGAAAAAACACTAGCTTTTTCTCTCTCAGTCTTTTACAAGTTTAAATTTAAATAATAAGGTGTGTATTAACGTAGGCATCAGTAGTACCTAACAGAAATATCGAAGAAGTTAGTTAAGGCGCTAACCCGACCCAAATCAGCGCCACCACCTACTTTATCTAAAAACTGCAAAATCAATTTTTGAAATTTCCTTCGTTTAATAATATAATCACACTATTATTATAAATGCGAAAGTTTGGATGGATGTATAGATGGATGGATGTTTGTTACTTCTTCACGCCAAAACTATTGAATGGATCGGGCTAAAATTTTGCATGCAGATAATTCTAGGCCTGGAATAAAACATAGGCTACTTTTATCCCATAAATCAGTTCCCTTGGGATAGAAATCACCTTTAAACGTTTCTATAGAAACAACGCGTGCGAAGCCGCGGGCAGAAGCTAGTAATAAGATAAAATTGGTGGTGGCGCTGATTTGGGTAGGGTTAGCGCCTTAAATAAAATAAATAAATGGACAATTCACACAACATTATCTACCCCGACTAAGCAGAGCTCGTGATATGTGGTAGCTTCCTCACTTATGTGAATCTCTATCATAATCTCATTCTCATTCCGATCACGTGTAGCTAGTAAGTAGGCGTTACTTGAAAGCTACCGTTTTTCAACTATACTGTTATGGTTACAAATATCCCCAAATTATTTGAGGTTATTTAGATTCAACTACTTGCTATATTTTTTCTTGTAAACCGAGTTCTTTCTCACGGGATTAAGCTCGTATTTGATTATACAGCGGCCTTTAAATTTACCCTGAGAAATGTTGCTTGATTAGCCTTAATATTTTGAATTGTGTTTTTAATTTAAGTTATAAATTCGATGAAGCCACTTTTCTCCGATTTGTATTTGCATATCAACAAGACATAAAAATTCTTCCATTTATTATACTCAACTAATAAAGTTTAAATATGCAAATTCGTACCGGTCCGATAATAAGTAGCCTTTAATTAAGAGGCAGATTTAAGTATGCAGTCACATAAATGAACATTGCTTTAAATTGTATCGGCAACTTAATGATTTTTTAATAATCTTTCGTTGAAATTCAAGAAATTGTATCATGCAAATTAGATGATCCAATTTCTTAAGTGAGCTTGTGTTATACATTATATATTTATATGAAACGTTTATTATTATAATTATTTTTAATATTTCCAAGATGTTTATCCGCTACCAATTTGTGTATAAGATTTTTATCTATACTTTTGAAACTGATTTGAGTTCTATTAAAATGTTTATCTTGCCTGCTAGACTACATTTAATTAAGATTGAATACTATTTAATGCATAATATTTAAAGAAACTTCGCTCTTTTTGTGATTTCTAGAATTATCCACTTTATGCTCCTATCAGGTATTTCGAGCGTCGCGTCGGTAAAAAAAGTTTATTTATACATGTTAAATTGTAATGAGTTATTATGCTGGCCATAATAACATCCAATATATTCTCCCACAACAACGTCGTTACTCGTCATTTTATACAGCGCCCTCAGCTATAATTTACTTACAAAAAATCAAAAGAATGAAGGCCCAGCCTCACCTATTAGTGCTCGCCTATGCGTTTGTATGGGATGTATTGTGCGAACTGTGAATGACCTCTTCAGCATAATAATGGCCGAAGGGATGCGCAGGAGCGCGTGCGAGGGGAGACCGGTTTGAAATTAGAACGTTTTTTATTCAAACTTCGAAACCTTTGTCGGCACGCCCGCCCGCCCGGTGCGCTTGCGCTAACTCGACAAATGCGTCAAATGAAATAAGCCGTATATTATTTCAGTTTTTGAATGGCGTTCCAATTTTTAATTTTGGGGGGATGTTTGGACAAAAGATTATCGAGGCATTTGGGGTTACCAAAGTTTGTTTGCTGCGTAGAATGTCTATGAATGACAATCTTTATGTTTTTATATGATCCGGTAGGGCATTCAAGAATTCATCTTTATGTTCTTTGAAGAAGTATAATAAGTAGGTGCATATAAAAAGGTTAGAATAAAACAAGTCACAGACCTACTAATGCCTTACCCACATAAAGATTTTTTCGTGCATATTTAAAAAAAGTAACATTGCATGTGCAGCTCTAAAGTAAACAAGTAGAACGTGTGTTATGGGATTGACATAGGTACTTACCTAATCTACTTCCTACTTTTTTTTAAATAGTTGATTTCATCTGAGAAACGTTCATTATATTTACTGAATAAAATCCTAAGTAAAGTACGATGTATGTCTAAAATTTGTTATCTCCTTAATTGAACATTATTCAACAATTCCCATAAAGTGGTAACGGGCCGCGATTACACAAATGTGCACTTAACGTGTGACGCTTAAGCAAATTGCTGTCTATAAAATTACTTGACATAACATCCTAAATAGGCCATAATGGGTTTATGTTCGATATAGGTACATGGGCCAGGCGCTACAAACCCCCCATTTGGGACAGTATAAACAGAGATGAGGAAGGGAGGAGCGATCACGATAGTGTAACGCTAGACCCGAGCTTGGTCGGTCGTGTCGCGGGCACGTTGACTTCGCGCCACCGAACGCGATGCACAGTTTGAAACTGAACTTTTAAATTTTGACAGTTGAATTGTGAAGTTTTAAATAGAATGAAACCTTTGTGAATAGTGAACTGCAATGATAAAAGTGAGGCTGTTTTAGTGAAATCGGAAACATGTAAATAGTGTGAATTGAGCATAATTTAGTGGCAGTATGGTGGATGCTGGTGCTAATGAGTGCGATAACACCATAAATGGAAGGAACCGATTCGTGTTTCTCGTGTTTGTGCATTTACTTCTTATTGGACTGAATGGCACTAATGGTAAATATTCATATTTTTAACTTTTTATACGATAGCTAGTAAAAAAAACAATTCAAAGTTTCCTTCCGATAGGAACTCTTCCTTATTTACTTTAGGTACATTTGTAAATACTCGTATTTCATACGAATTGAAAATTAAGTAAGTAGGTATGTACTACCTACAAGCTGACGGTATTTTTTTGAAAAAAAAAAAGAATAACGAAAAACGTTTGCAATAAATGTAATAATGCCGGTCTTAAATTAAAGCTTAACAGCTTCTAAGCTCTTTTGTAACACATAATCTCAACCAAGCGTGGCGTCTAAATATAATTTTGTTGTTATTACGTACTTTGTACTCCAACATGCCTAAGAGAGCGTAACGTAACGAGCTATGTAATGAAAAATTCAAATTCATTAAGAGTCTACCATTACGTTTTACTTATCTAACACTTTATCTGATACATCAAGTAATTAAAGTAGCACGGGGCCAATCAACGAAATGTAGTTTATGGTAGCCTGTTCACTTTATCTTGACGCTTGACGTTTGGGGATAGGATAGGTTACATTCTTTTTTGGTAAATCAATTTATGGTTATCGAAAAAGAAAACAATAGTGTCAGAGTTGTTCTGTTTTGTTTTTGTAACTTAAAAAGCTTTACCCGACTAAGTCGAATTTTATCACTTTATTGAGGTACTTTTTGATCTATGAATTTTGCTGTGACAAATATTCTGAAATTGGCGTTATGTTTTGCAACGGTTTTATGCAGATTTATGGTGAAACCTTTGCAACTTCTTAAAGCTAGCTAAGATGTCTACCATGCGTGTAGTTTTTGGAAATATTTGATGGAGTAGGTATGATTTGCCTGCAGATCCTACAGCATTAAGCAGGGATGACTGTCCTACTGTATTTTGTTTGTAATATCTGCCTCGAACCAAAGTTGCTCTCACAATTTTGGTTCCAGACAAACAAATTTATAATTCCAGACACAATAGATTTTTAATGCCCTCTGTTTCCTGAGGCGCCGGTGAGCATTCAGAGGTTAATCCACCTCGTTACCCAAATGATTCTGCCCTAATGGCTTGTTTTCTCTTAGCTGTTTTTCTCAATTGTTTTAGTGTCTTTATTTCTTTCTTTTTGTTTATTTAAGTGATCAGCAGAGAGCATTCTCTTGCTGGATTCAATTGAAGCTCTACCTTTGTTATTTTGTCATTAGAGTAAATGTTGTCTCTTTGTTCCTTCATCAATTCGTGTAGAGGTATCAATACTTATAATTTATTTTTCAACCGAAAATTTTACGATACATGTATCTGTACTTTGCAATTCAGTTTTCATCATCATGCGAATTATGTATTGTATGTAGTTCCTATAATCCTATAGTCCCATCAGCCAACGGGTCTGATGGGACTATAGGATTTTGAAGACATGTCGCGGACTTATACCGCAACGGTATAGGCACAGATATGATAATACTATACTAGTAGTATAGGTATTGATCAATTTGATCACATCGAAAATTTGATATGCCAAACTTTCCACAGACAAAAACCTTTATCAAACGTCAGTATAAATTTACAAAGCATTACTGTTCATTGGTAGCACCTAGGTACCTACTCTTTTGAACAATGGACGCATTTTTCGAATGGAGCTTAATTAACGTTAACGGTAGCGTAAAATTACAAAAGCCAGTAGCCAATGGATTGGAATTCGATCTTTTAATAGGTTTTTTAACGTAACTAATTGACATTTTGTATATATCTGAGACTTTATTGTTTATATTGCAGGCCAGTGTTGGCATTCTTTACATTATCTTTGGTCGTTTTCGCCATTATTTACTTATTAAGTTCTTAGTTTTGCACAAGCTGTCTTAGTGACGGAGTCAACTTTACCATATGTAAAGGACATAAGACTTTGAACTCTAAAAATTAGTTTTAATTTTGTATAATTCGTTTTTTTTACCCACTGGTTATGCCAACAGTGTTACACAGTATTTTACCATCCCACCTAGTACCTACTTTACTCCTGTTTCTAATATTCTATCAACTTTACAGACATTACCTAATAAGCAAGTAAATAGGCACTGAGATACAATCTAACCAGTCTCCAAACAGGTTTTAAAATCGTTCGGAGCAAAGTCACTAGTAAAGTAGAGAGCAAAGCCTTTGTGACAATTCATTGGTTTTGGGCATAGATTTTTTATTTACATCTGTGGTCTTGGGAGATGATTTTGAAATGTTTCAAATTTCTGAACTAGCAGTAACTTAAAACGTACCAATCAGCTCTGCTTAGCTTGGGGCTAGATAATGCTGTGTGAAGTGTCCTGCATTATTTATTTATTTTTCTCCTTGACAAACTTTATTCTATAGTAAAAGTCAATTGGGCTTTATATGAAAATCATAAACCATCTCTCAGTTTTTGCATTACTATGTCTCCATCCAGAAACTTTAATCTATAGTAAAAGTCAATTAGGCTTTATTTGAAAATCATAAACCATCTCTCAGTTTTTGCATTATGTCTCCATAATAAGGTATCTTTTGATTGAGTTTTATCTGTAACGAAGGGTGTGCAAAAAACCTACTAACCTTATCATCTACATTTTGAATAGGTAAACAACAAAATGAATAAATAAATAATGCTGGACAATTCACACAGCATCATCTAGCCCCAAGCTACGCAGATCTTGTGTTATGAGCACTAGACGATTGATAAACATGAGTTTATATCAATACATTTCATAGATAGATATTTTTTAATATCCACAGATAATACCCAGAACACCCGGAACAAGTATTTACAGATATTTCGTACAAACATTTGTCCCATGGCGGGAATCGAACCCGAGACCACAGGCGGACCTTCGCCCGGCTCGCCACATCGGTCGTAAAATTATGTATAGTTCATGACAGATTTTTTCCCGACATTAATTCATTTGGAGATCGTTTTAGCTTCAGTACTCTTTAACTTCACACACAGTTGATATCAAACGTATGATAACCAGCAATAAAAAGACAAATAATGTCAAGATAATAACATTGTGACCGTTATCAATGACAGTGACAAGTTTAATAAAGGGCAACTACCGCTTGACCGGGGCCCAGAAAAAATAAATCAAAATTATAACAATACCCCTTCAGTCTGCTTATCTGAATGTCTATCTAAATGCAGTGGAACGAACGAATGTAAGGTTTTATTGATCTGTGTAACCTTTAAGATGACGCTGTAGGACTTATAAATTGAACGCATGTGTGTCATTTGCATTCCTTACTCCATTAACATTATTATATTTATTGACAGCCATTTCTTGCACAAATTTTTGTTTTTTGTGTTCTGCATCTTGTCTATGTTACTGATATTAGTTACATATATTTATAGTAACTAATATAAGTGACACTTAGATGAACGATTGTTTTTGGAGTTGTTTGTATATGTTTTGAATGAAATAAATAAATTTCATTTCATTTATGTAGGACAAAATTTGTCCTACAAACTAATGTATTGTTATAAGTGGGTATATCAGTTATCTAGTACCCATAACACATGCTCTGCTTACTTTGGGTGTAGATGATGATGATGATCCAGCATTATTCATTTATTTTAATATAAATTAAAGTTAACTTAATCTAATAATTTTAATATGATTCTGAGGTATTTTCAACCGACTTCAGAATAGGAGGATATTCTGAATTCTATGTACTTATATTTTGCAGGGTTGATAAAAATCCGATTAATTTGATTTACCTAAATCAGATTTTTATGATAATTGCTTTGGTCTATCCAGTTTTGAGGTTTTTATACTACAAAAGGTACTACAATATATGTGTTTGTTTATACACGAAGTACTTATTTTTTTCATTCTTGTAACATTGTTCCATTATTTTTTATTTCAATTATTGAATAGCTATGATTTACCGCAAACACATAGGTTTAGCATTTTTTTCCGACATATTGCAGTGTTTATTGGACTGACTGTATAAAGGAAACTACAAAAAAATATGAAAATTATTATAATTCAGGGAGTCCCTGAATCCTCAACCAGGGGAACAGGTAAAGGTTCATTGCGCGTGTGCTTTGCAGCTTAATTTGGGCACTCCCTATACATTTTTGACTTTCTGATTTTAATAAAAGTGAAAAAAACAATTGATTTAAATCAATTAATTTAAATAATCTCAGCCCTTGCTAATTGTTATCCGATTTTGACCTTTTTTTTATCATTTTTTCTCTATCTTTTTTTTATCTTTCGTTTTGGTATCGAGAATGATCCCAAGGTCCCATAAAAGTTTAATAAAGCAGTACTGTGAGTCTCGTAAAACTTAACAAACATTAATCTATGATTGGAAGTCTTATTTTAGTTTTATTTTTGTAAAAACATCAAATAATTGAATGAGTGGAATATCAAATAATTGAAGTACTTTATAATCGTGTCATTTTTGTATAAAAAAACCTACTTTATTTGAGTAGAATAATTTGTCACAAAAGTAGCTAAGGGCAGAAAAAAGGACACAAAAATGTGATAACGTAATCTTGGCTAATTTGGAAGGGACTCTCCCTTCAAGCTCATTTTACTTTTCATCTTGACAGGTAATTTGTTTCACCGCGGTTCGCCAAAATGCCCAAAATAAAGTAATGGTGGAAAAAAAAACGTTTTGTAGAGGTTCGCTGCAGTTGATATGAATGGAACTATTTTTGGCTCTATCGTAGACGCGTTTTTACATTCATGTACTATTTATGGCAAATGCTAGTTAAGGATAGGTCACATTTTACAACTTGTCATGAGTATCTGAGGCTGGTCGATTGAATGATGTAAATAGCTCCCAAAAAATGTATTTCCTTATTCTACTTAGTATTGATGCACTAGCTCACCAAAACTTCTTTCCTGTAGCACAAAACCGAGCACCTCGCATCAAAGAACACCCGTCAAACACAGTGTCTGGTCGCAGCGAACCCGCAACCCTCCGGTGTGTGGTCGAGGGAAGGCCGAAGCCGCACGTGTATTGGTATAAGGACGGATCTCTGTTGCCTCAGGCAGAGGACGGGCATAGAGTGCTTTTGGAGGATGGCTTGCTGTTTTTAAGGTGAATTTTCGTCCATTTATCATTTGTTTTCTGGGCCAAAATTAAATAGCACCTAGGTCCAAGGTAGAGTTACAGAAAAACACACTTTACTGAGAATCTAGGTTCCCATCAGTAGGCCTAGCACGGGTATTGTTGTCTAGGGTAGAAAAGAGAAAAATTACGTCACATAGTCATCGAATGCGTAATATGGTTGAAACTCAATTCCTTCAACTTCAATAATTTACGCAATGTATGACAATGCGATGTCATTCTTCTCTATTCTTCCCGAGACAACTATCCCCGTGCTAGGCCTAACATTAGGCCTAACTTATGTGAACCTAGATTCTCAGTAAAGTGCGTTTTTCTGTAACTTTAGCTTGGACCTAGGTGCCATTCAATTTTTCAGTCCTTTTGTTTACTTTGAACTATTTAAAGATTATATTTGTATGTTTTACAAAAGTGTGTTCTATTAGTAATCTAGGCTGATTTCAACAATATGAAAATATTGCTCAAAAACCCATCGACCTAGATCGGATTGAAAGGAAAATACACATGAACTGGCGGCGTTATTACTCAACAAAATAGATTCCCGCCTTAGTTTACTTCCAAGGTTCTTTATTACAGCTGAGATTGGTTTTTGCAGGGTGAATCGAGGCAAAAAAGAAAGCGATGAAGGTGTATACTGGTGTGTGGCACGCAACCTCGCTGGCGAGGCCGTCAGTCACAACGCTACTCTCAATGTAGCAGGTAATATAATAAACACCTTGTTTAAGGTGGTTTGCATTCTAATTTATGGGGTCTTCCCATGCGTGGGTATTTATACCGAAAATGCGTAGTATAGATGCTTTTCAGTGACTCTTAGTACAAATAATTAAACATTTGGGGATCTACTTGAAGCGTCTGTTTTTGGCATTAATTAACAACGCTTTCATAAATTGTTTCGTTTCTCGATAGATTAATAACCAAAAGTTATTTCAGTACTCCGCGATGAGTTCAGAGTAGAGCCAAGGGATGTCCAGGTATCGGCAGGTGAACCTGCTCTGCTTGAATGTTCATCTCCAAGAGGTGTTCCTGATCCTTCTGTGCACTGGTTGAAAGATGGGCAGTTGTTCGACGTGGAAGTTAACGGGAGGTAAATGCTATCTATTATTTTGATCACAGAACAGTATGATTATGATTCTATTCAAAAAGTGCAATCAAATGATTATTCTTGAAAATAGGTAAAGGTCGATGTGATACAGTATAAAATGCAGTTTGTCTTTTCAGGGTAACAATAACTGAATCAGGGAATCTGAAAATTGTAGAAACGCTACCAACAGACAGTGGTCTATTCAGATGTGTAGCATCAAATATTGCCGGCGAAAGGCAGTCAAGGGCTGCAGCATTAATTATTCTACGACGACCGCATTTCGTGGTCAAACCTAGCAATGTTACTGCCCTTGTTGGGCAAAACGTTGAGCTGAACTGTCAGGTAAGGCTTTGGTTTTGACGACTTTGTGCTCAATGGTTATGATAAGCGTACTTACAAAGCCTATTTTATTTTAGAGTTACGATTCAGCCGTTAAAATAACATGGGTCAAAGAAGATGGCACTCTTCCTTCGCATGCCACAATCGTTCGTGGGCTATTAAAATTGGAGCACGTGTCAGCGAACGATGCGGGGATCTATTCCTGCCGGGCCGACAGCCACGCCGGGACCAGTCTCACGAGTGCCACACTCACAGTCTACTGTATGTCTTTATTCATAAGTATTCATTTTATTGCACCTATAACCCAGCGCTATTTCAATCCAGCCATCTGTTGCAGCGTTACCACACTTCACACAAATACCGTCTAACCTCACCGCATGGGAGGGCGATGTGGTCTCAATTCCGTGCGAAGCTAAAGGATTACCAACGCCTACAACTTTCTGGATTCTCGAAGGGAAACAAGACTCGTTGCTTTTCCCAGAATGCACAAAAAGTAATACGAGCTTATTATATTTGGACAGCGCGCAGGCGGAGCACAGCGGTAGGGTAATTTGTACAGCTGTCAACGCAGCTGGAAGCATCATGAAAGAGGCTTACCTCAAAGTACTAAAGAAAGGCAACAATGAATTAAATGAACGCGCTTCCAGTCACGAATTCAATTTTGATTACGAACGAGACACTCACATGACGGAGTATGAACTTGTTCAAGCGAGGAAATATCTGCAACAGAATGTATTAGTTCTGAGGAGGGTGGAAGCTTTGTCGTCAACTTCCTTGAAAGTTGTTTGGGACGTGAGTATCCTGTCTACCTTTGTATCATATTCGTGCAAAGTTAACATGGCATTCACATCGCACGTTGCATATTTTAGGTGCTGACAGACTACAATGAATATTTGGAGGGTGTAAAAATTTGGTACAATGGAACGACTTTGAATTGGAGGAACGTGACGGAGGAAGAGGTGATTCTCAACCCTGACTCAGGATGTTTAAATGGATCACTGACAAATGTCGACAATAGCGGATCATCCAGCTACATCCTAACAGGCCTGATGCCGTACATGCAGTATGATATATTTCTGATGCCATTCTACAAGATGTTGTTAGGAAAGCCTTCGAATATGATGACAAGCTTTACCGAAGAGGAGGGTAAGTTCTGCCATTTGCGTTGTGAAATGTGTTCTTCGGTTGTTGTATTTATGTTTAGTGTTTGTTTTAGTGCCATCTGCACCACCCCAAAGCGTGACGGCGGGCGTAATAAACGCAACGTCGGCGTGGATACGGTGGGAGCCACCACCTGTGAGTACGTGGAACGGCGAACTCACAGGATATTTGGTAAGTTTCGCTTCAATTTCAAACTAGTTAATTGTTTGTTGTACACAAACTTTTACGCAAGGGTCGTTAATGTTTCGGGGTGAGTAATTAAGGAATTGCTTAAATTGTTAAGTACATAACAAGGTAACTGTGCCTATTGTTTATAGTCGGTCTTACTCGTTAATGTTCTCACCACCACCGAGCTAAACCCATCTATCTACACGATTGTTACAACAATCGATTTCTTCGGCTCCCTCGGTGCGGAAGCATTGAAATTTATACAAAGTTCTCTCAACCAAGCACTTTTTATGTCAAATCTTGTCAACATTATCCACTACTTACAGTTTTAACTAACCCGTGCCTGCATAGACCAAATCCTAGAAAAGCCCAGCAAATATTGTCTTTTTTATTGGCAGATTGAAATTCGCATCACTGGCGCCAGTGGTGGTCGAGTGGTGGGTCAGATGTCCCTAGGAGCGCGTACGCGTGCAGCCGCAGCCAGCTCCCTGCGCGCTGGCAGCCGGTACAGCGCGCGCGCCGCCGCCGTCACGCGTCGTGGACACGGACCCTTTTCTACGCCAGCGCTTATTCATATGCTGCCTACGCATTCGCAGAGACATTACGTGCAGTAAGTGCTATTTCCTGTACCTACATTATATTTAACCAAATGAGATCCTTCAGAAAGAGAGCTTCGTTATCAGAGCACCAATACCATAACATCTAGTTTTTAGGTGACTTGCTAGGTGATTGATTTCAAATATCTTTTTACATTAGAACGTCTTAGAATTAAAAGAAGAAGTTGAGAATAAGTGACTCAAGTCAACATGTTGTATGCTCGTAACCTCTAAATAAATTCAAAGTAAAGTTCACATTGAATGACAAAGTTCTACATATTATAAACTCAGTCGCTCTTATCTTGGCTGCACGTTTGTACCAAAGCTGTTTGCGGTCGATGACTCAGATGTCGCCTGACAGGCGCGAAAATAAGTTGGAGACAGATGTGTATCGCTTATCAACGTTCAAATGGAAGAGCATGTGTCGTAGAACTTTTTAGTTTATATCATTTGAAACTAAGTGCAAGAATGTTGAAGATACGCATCTTCTGCGTCAGTAATACCCATAAATTTGAAGTTGTATAAAATTTAAGTCGTTAAATTTAACGTCTTTCTTATTCCTACAAACAAAATTAGGTTACGACTGTCATATACCAAGTCCACCGTTATATTATGGATGTTTCTGAATAACGAAATTACTTTTCGAAGTTTCAAAGTACGGTCAATATTCACATGTCATTTGGAAATGGTTTCTCCTCAAGAATGCTCATAAAATATTTGTTTCAGGACTGAGCCACCGAAAGATACAAACATCCCTCACATATTCAATGAGACTTGGCTACTTGCTCTGTGCCTGACCCTATTGTCAATCATCGTGATTGGCTTGTTTAGTATATTCTACATCAGGAGACGGAACAACATTGAAAGGAAGAAATCCACGGGTTAGTTGTATTTGTATAGCTTTTGAAAATTTCTAGTGCTCCTATGTTGAGTTATATGTACTTGTTGCAAACTAGTGTTAACATATTCGTTTGTTTTGCCCTACTAGAAACCTATATTATGATACTTAATTGTTAGTGTGTGTGAAGAATTATCAAATTGATGTCTGATTAGATAATAAGACATCAATTTGATAGATCCTCGATTTGATAATAGGGGATCTAGTTAACGCTATACGTAACGTATCCAGAATAACAAACACCCTTTGTACACAACGGCACTCGCAACTTAACTGAGTAATTGAAACATTGAACTGTATTGCAGGTCAGCCAATTGTAACTGCTCAGCAGTGTCTATTGAATAAAGACACGATCTGGCTCCGAGACCGGCCCGTGTTCGCGGCGCCCAACGATGGCAGCTTAGATGTAAGCAGTTGCCACCAAAGCCTTTTACACGGTAAGTCCTATCTATATCTTCTGTCTGTATCTGTACATGCGTATCAGTGACATATTTCCCACGATGTTCCACGATAAGATTTGCGATTATTTCAATTGCTTTGTCATGTTTAACGTTCCTATTTTGATTGATAGGTGGACAATCAACCAGCGTCCTAAGCGTGGAACCAGAGTACAGTTTGCCACAGAACTCCATTCCTTGCTTAGATATGTCAAGCGTTGATAGAATGCGAAGAGGACCACCCGAGCCCTATGCGTCGAATGCTATTTACACCGAGCTCAATTTCAAGGTACGATAAGCTTCATGTGTAGGTACACACATTGTATACCTACTCAATATTAGATTACTAGAATTTGCATAACTCAACACCACGAAGAATTCCAGTAAATTTTAACGATATATCAATTTTCCGTAGGACAATAACGATATCGGAGATCTGAGAAACTGTCCGGAAAGACGATCGCATAACAACAGCATTGTTCGCTCGTGTAACGGCAGCCTACAGTATTCTAATGGAGAGTGTTCGACGTGTTGCCACAGCACGTCCAGTAGATCCACCAAGGACTACAGAGAGCCAAGACACGAGACCATGCATAATGAGATTAACGTCGCTGAGGATGACTGCGCTTCCTGTCACACCAATAGATCGGGATCGCGAAGCAGACAGGACAAAAGTAAAGTGTGTCCAGCAAGTGATTTAGAATACGACTATCCTCAGTGGCACTGGCTCGGAAGGGAGAACAGTTTCAAAATTCCAATTCAGATGAGCAGACATTCGAATGTAGCCAGGTCGGAGCAGGGCTGTCAAATAAATCTGTGTGATATACTGCCACCGCCGCCCTATGAGGTAAATTGAAGTTGTTTGCACTTTTTTCCCCATACAATCAGTGTTTGTCAATGTTATCGATGGGTGTAGCTTTCGAGTTGACATGATGTTGTTAATTTTTTACAGAGTCCGGAAAACAAACATACGTGCAGTGGATCGGAGCATCAATAGATGATACCTAGATTATTGTAAGGAAAAAATTTAGTAAAAAGCAATAATCGCATTTCTACTTCGAAAATAAAGCTGTCAATATTGGTAAAATTATCTTAGAAAATGTTAGAAATGAGGTAACCGTCGTCGTAGTTGTGCTTTTAATGTAGATACCGATCGTTATGAATGTAATTTATTCTTAAATCTATGATCTAGTCACAGTACATAGGACTAGTTACCGTTTGGTAAACTTTTAAAACAATCCCATTATTCCATAAAAGTGATAGGTACTATTTGTACGTAGATAACATCAAACTCAAGGTTGTTATTTAACAGGAAAATTTAGATGTAAAGCCCTGCATTTAACTGCCATTTATTAGAGACTACTCAAAATTTACCTAAAAATTGAAATGGTTTACCTTTTTCTATGAGGTCGCGATGCAACAGTTTTTGGGCAAAGTTTGTGATGTCTCCATTTCCTATACCTACTTTTAGTATTAGAACATTAGTGTAATCTTTGACTGTGATATTTATAATTAAATTTTGTGTATTTAGTAGTAATATGTGTAACCGTTAGCGTATGAAAATTTTCCACACTTCGCAAATGACCGCTACTTTTGAACACCTTTTCGATTAAACTTTTAGACGCCACTGTAATTGTATTTTCAGAGTCAGTTGTGTTTGTACCTTTTGAGGATATTAAATCTGAAATTAGAAACTTTCTCAATTTAATATTTTCTTTTTATTTATTCCCTTTTGCTGAAACGTTTCCAGACAGACGGATGAGTAGGTATAATGTCTTTCTGGTATTTGACCCTTCGAGGAATCGAGTAATAAAATGCCTCGTATAATGTTTTCCACATTGGTTCCGAGGACGATTCTAAACGTGACTAACATAATGGAATCAATGTGTACCATACTGATCATGGCTCTTAAAAATATATGGAGATTAACTAGATAGGTATACATATTTTCTAATCTCTCATATACAAAATGTCAAAAGCTGTAGTACCTACATGTCCACTTCGCTAGAGTTGTAGCACAATAAATCAAACAATTTGTATCATGTTGTCTTCTTAATAGAAAGAGCTATGCTCGAAGTCTCTCTGAAGGACAGGATTCATAACGAATACATCCGATAGAGAACTAAAGTTGTCGACATAGCTCTAAAAATAAGCAAGCTGAAGTGGCAGTGGACCGGCCATATCTCGCGAAGAACCGACAACCGCTGGGGTAAACGTGTTCTTGAGTGGAAACCGTGCGAGTCACGGCAAACGTAGTGTAAGACGCCCTCCGGCCAGGTGGGATGACGATCTGCGAAAGACTGCAGGAAGATACTGGATGCGGCCAGCTGAAGACGCTCTTTAGGGGAGGCATATGTCCAGCAGTGGACTAATATAGACTGATGATGATGGTGAACTAGATAGGTATACATATTTTCTAATCTCTCTTATACAAAATGTCAAAAACTGTCGTACCTACTTGTCCACTGCGCTAAAGTTGTAGCACAATATCCAAACAACTTGTATCAAGTTATCTATTTTAATACATGGGGTTAGATTCACTGCTTGAACAACAAAACTATAGACAATTTTAAAGATTTACATCAAATTTTTGAGCCATAGCTCTCGTTCGGCACGGCTTGGGTTAAGAGCATTTGGCTATAAATCTGTGAGCCCAATTTATTTCTGTCTTTCGTATCCCCACGTTTATAGCTAGAACCACCTTTTCGGAATGGGTTTTCCTTTATCAAAGAGTTTTATACGGAACAAAGGACTATTGGATTCAAATTACTGCAGCCATTCATGGGAGGCTTCACAAAGGTAAAAGCTTAATGCAAATTTCTAACGGGTTTAATTAAAGTAAGTCAGTCACAAGGTTTGGTCAAAGGTTGGGTACATTATCTTTGCCTTCATTATATTGTCCATAATTAATAAAGGTAGGAACGTAGCCCACCATTATTCAGAACACGATAGATTGGTATTCATTTCATGCTACGAAATTATTTGAAATGAAAAAAAAAAATATTTCTGTGACTGTACCAAAAGTTCTGCTTTGGTATTCGTTGGGAATAGATTTTGTATTTCATTTATAGATCTCAAATTTGGAATAAAATTTAATGACGTCAATAAACTAATACCATTGGTACTAGTTTTTGGTATTAGAAAGGAATAGATCATTTATTGATCTAGTTCCTTCGCCCGCAGCTTCGCACGCATTGTTTCTATGAAACGTTCAAAGGTTATTTCTAACCCATTGGAACTGATTTATGGGATAAAAATTTGCCTACGTTTTATTCCAGGTCTAGACCTATGTACATCTATGCAAATTACAGCCCGATCTCTTCAGTAGTTTTTGCTTGAAGAAGTAACAAACATCTATCCATCCAACTTTCACATTTATAATATTAGTGCGATATCTTTGTGATATCTTAACTGAGCGCAGTAATATTGACAGTGCACAGTACCGAAACACCAATCAACTTGGTGCACAGGTACCCTTTATTTAATTAAATTTTATTAGGAACTGAGTTTATTGACCTCGTTGACTTACAGGGTTATGTTTATGTGCATCTAAGTTAGCCCTTAATGTGCCATGCTGAAGTTTTACGATCTTCACTATGTCGTCCAACTCAACATAATAAAACTCTCGTAAATTATTAAAGTCCCATTCAATAACTGGAACTACATGGGTGTGTATGAATAAGTAGAATTATTTGTTTGAAGTTTTTGTTCGTATGGTCGTGGTTGAGGTGGAATAAATAAATTTAATGTATGATCAAATTAGTACTTATGATGGCATAATATCGCTAATTAGATCACACCGACATTCATATAATTTCATAATAATCTGCGAACTCTCCAACGCCGAATTATGATGTGATCCAATTTGTGAGATTAAGCCATCACTGTTAAAATTTACAGATTAATAGGAAGGCAAACTTATATTAATCTGCGAACTTTAAACAATGGCTAAGCAGTGTTTTTTCTCATTCTGACATCAACTGAAGAAAAACAACACCAACTGAAAGATTTATTTTTTGGAGCGTCTAAGAAAGAACGCCTAGGAGTCTAAATTCAATGAAACCGTTGATCAGAGGTCTAATTCGGTCACAAATTCAATTATTTAGCCTGCTTAAACATATGTACATAAACAGGCGACAGGTAGTTTGTATAAAATTAATGATAGCCAAGTACCTTCATCGTCCTGCTGTCACCCACTTTTCTTTTTAACCTAACTGGGTCACCGTATTTCACCAAGCGTTAACATATTCTGAGGAAAATCACCAAACATCGTACCTTGCCTCCATACATAATTTACGACTTCCTATTTAAATGAGAAAGGTATAGAAAAGGATCGCTGGTTACATTTCGCAAACTCAGCTTATTTCCGATCTGGATCGCTTGATAAATGCGGTCCAGAGGAAATAATTCAGCATTTATTAGCATTAATTTACGCTGTGAAAGTTCGATTTGAGATAACGTGTGGTATGGGTATGCTTTGACGACAGGTTTTTCAGTAGTGTGCAGGTAGTGTTGTATGGATCACTACAGCGAAAATACCGTAGATTTTTACGGCGAAAAAATTTGTGTGTCAAAGCTTCCATAGTGATCCAAACAACACTTGCGACCGTGCTTATGCACGGCAAGTAAACTGTATATTTGTACGGCGAAAAATCCTGTGTGTGAAGCCCTTGCTGTAGTTAATAAGCATCTAGAATTTTAGAGTACGGGCCTATATACGACGACCTCTGTGGCGCAGCGGGCGACGGTCTGCCTGCGACGCAGGCGGTTACCGGTTTGATTCCCGCCTCGGGACAAATGCTTGTACGATCTTCAGACTGAACTCCAGGGCGTTCTGGAGGTTTTCTATGTATAGTAAAAAATATAAATCTATGTAGTGTATTGTATTAATTATCAGTTATCTAGTACCCATAACACAAGCTCTGCATAACTTGGGGCTAGATAATGCTGTGTAAATTGTCCAGCATTATTTATTTATTATTTATTTATATAGTGCAGTGAGAGTATCTTGGATCTACGATGTTATGGTAAGTAGCTACCTACTACCATAACTTCGTACCTGTGGATACCTTGTGTAAAGTAGTTTTATGAGGAAATTAATATTTTTTGTTTTAGTCTTAGGAATTTAAAATAAAACACTGACACAGTGCTCAGTAATTTGTATTTTCCACAATTAATTAAAAATCATTTAAAACTACAGACACCTTGCCTATTGTGCAGGCTGTACCTATATAGTTATTCTGTGGTGCAACTTATTTGATTTTCGTTTTGTTATAAGAGCTGGTACATATTTTAGTTCATTGATGTCCTTGTAAAATCAATACAACGAGCAAATTGTGAGAAACCTTCTTGGGTGGTCGCTCGTAACCAGCCTACGTTATCGTTGACATCTCGTTCGCAACAGAACAATAAAATATCGCGCCAAAGTACGATTTCTTGTAAAAACCTAAGTTATACTTTATAACTTTCAAGTTCACTGAAGCTCAGGCTTGCATTAAGGATGAGAATACTTATTCTCGGGTACTCTACTCAAAAGTTAGGTTGCAATATTTTTTTTGCTGATTGGAAAAACAGCAATGCTGATTACCGAAAAGAATTGTCTTGTTCTTGACGGACCTGGAATGATGAGAGGTTCTATGTTCGGCTTTTTGTTTGTTTTTATGTATGTTCATCGATTTCTCAATTGTGGGCAAAAATTAAAATCAAAAGTTCTTTTTTTCCATATACTTATACAGTAAATGTACACTTAGAAAAAGTCAAATTATAAAACTAAACACTGACACTGAAATAAAGTGATATTTTTGATTTCTGTCGCTTCGTAGTCTAAACTAAAGAAGCGACGAAGAAACCTTTAGATAGACTTTAGAAAATAACAACTAATAGGTAGTTGTTATTTTTCGAGTTGAAGCAAAACCCGTCCCAAGCTTTTATATCCTCTAGATAATCTGATATTTTATAGTAAGTAAGCCTTTTTGCATTTTGTTTTGCCGATTTTGATGATTTTTTATATTTTGTATAGGAAATGTTCCCGGGGTGGTGCAATACACATTTTATTTCCGAGGAATGACTATTTGCTCTGCTTTTTTTTTTATAATGTTTGTTTTTCGTTTGTCGTTTGTCTCCAAACATGTTTACATATACAGGGTGGAATTTTTGGACGGGGCAGTAAGGCCAGGTACCTTATCCGGTAAAGCTATATGAAAACTGTCTGAGGAAACTACCCATCCTTTTAGAAAAGATATATCCTCACTCACGGGTTTAAAAAAAAAACTTGTTGTCAATCGATCCTGATTCTTAAACTTTCAAAAAGTTCTTTGGGACCAAACTAAGGTTTGAGTAGGTACTAGATGAGTCAGAAATCGAAAAAATCATTTCTCATACATTTTGTACGCAGTTAATTTTTTTTTATCTAATAAAACTTTTGTAACCGTGTAGGTTGGATTTCAAAAATACTTATTTGAATAGAGAATTTTAAGATCGATACTGGATTACCTTGTTATCTTCTGATGCTGAAGTTTTTTTTTTCATTATTTTTCTTCCTAGCTACATCCCTGATATCACTATCTTATTCCCCTCTAGACCCAACCAATCCATTAGTCCTCCATGAAAACTTAATACAATCGCCAATAAAATAGTTGGACAGGTAGATTTCCCCTGCGGAGGGTGAAACTGACTCATTACATTAATACAAGACATATTTTCAGTCAACAAGTGAAAGATCAAACGTATAAGCTTAAATAATAGCTCAATAACAAATAAGAAACGAAATCTTAAATTTAGAACTAAATTATGTGAAAGAACACATTAAGATGTTCACAAGCTTAAAATGGAAAGGAATAATCCAAAATACTAATCAAAGAACCGAATTTAAATCGGAATGTGAGACATCTGTCTCCGGCTTACCAAGGTAATTTATATAGAATATTGGTACCTACAAGAACAGAATCGCAGTCTAAATTTAATTGTTCTCGGCTGAAGACATAAATCTCGGTGAAATCCTAGCGGAAGCAATTTACATAAACGCCGCAGTTTCAGCATTTATGCCTTCCTTAGCGACGCCTATTAATAATGTTGCCGGTTAGAAACCTACACCGTTGGCTAAGGAGATCAACCTTGGAGACCCTGACATGTTTTGTGCGTTTTAAACAGGGCAACACTGAAAGAAAACCGTTACCTACTGAAATCGCAATAAATACCCGATTAATAATCGTTAATAGGCCAGCAGAGGCCGCACTTTTGTGATTTTTAAAATGATCTGAGACTTAGAAAATAAGGTCTAAATTTCTGAAAAAATTATGTATATTACTTAAGGATCTAATCTGGTCAAAGTCGCATTCAGTTACAAGATCTAATGAACTTCACTCGATAGAAAAAAATCCCAAAGTTACCCCTTTTTCTAATTTTTTTTCAATTTTATGACTAGCGAACTAAAGATGTGACTTTTTGTACTCAACTGCGAATTTGTTTAGAAATACTAAGTGTCTTACTTAGTATTTCTAAAAAAAATCGCAGATTTTGACTTGATAAAATGATTTTCTTAATCACCCCTCACCATTTTAATAACTACAAAAAACACGAGCGCGGCGGCTTGGCAGGCGCGCGTTTTCCCTTACGCCTTCTAAAGCAGGAATACCTGGCCTTAAGTTACCTACTGATTGGATTTCGTTGATATGAATATGAGGAACTTGGCAAACTTGAAAAACTGTTCAATAGAGAAACTGCTGACAAATACTGCCCGCAACGCGTAAAATACACACACATTTCCTTGATAAAAAGTAGTCTATGTCCGTCCTCTAGATACCGTCTATCTCCTGCCCAATTTCATTAAGATCCGTATAACCGTGAAAGATTACAGGCAGACAGAAATAATTTCTTTCGCTTTTAATATATTAAGGTATGGATAGCTATAGGTAAGGTTAATAGTCAAATAGTAGCTACTGAGACTCGTAACCTTTTACGAGTCAAGGCAGGCTGGTGGCCAAATCTCGGGAAAATAACTGTAATTAACCTTTGTAGTCAACACTAGCGACACTTCGTGAACCAATTTAGCTGAAGACAAGTACCTACTACATAATATCCAGTTACAGACAACCGTGTCGAGGATAAAGGTGAGTTTATTTTTGTTGTTTTTGATACTGAATTGAATGATTATAAATGATAGATAACCCTCCTCCGTTGGTGGTTGGATAAAAACAGGAGTTAAATAACTGCTAAGGCCATACTTAAAGGTAGTAGTCGTAATTTTTTAAACATATCGGTTATACAGTCTGCTCAAATTCTTTAACAAATTTCAACAATTCAATAGAATAATTCAAACCTAAGCATAGCATCCAATTCATAAGAGTAACGTTGATATCCATACAAAATGCCAAACTCCACTTCACAAGGCAGCTTCTTAGTATAATAATTATGAACATTAGGAACCTAGAATGTTCCACAAAATGTACCTATGCCTATGGTGGTATGTTGTGAAATGGCCCTTACTCAAACGAATCCTCTAAAATGGTAGGGGTGATACAGAGCCGAAGCCCGGTAGTTACGTGAATTTTGTAATTAAACGCCTCGTCTAATTGTGGCCTTCGACTTCAGCCCCTTGTAATAGAATATTCGGGGTTATTGTAATACCTACCTGAACTCAATCGGGATTATCTTGAGCTTCAGTACCGGTTTTATATTTGGGAATCCACGATTATGATTGTTTGTGTTTTGATGATTCCAAGCTTGAGTAGGTACCTACCGGTCTTATTTTCGGGAATCCAACATTTTGAAAGAGTGCGTATTTAACATTTAACTTATTTTATGTTGGTATGGAATAAAATATATGATGGAATAAAATTAATGAAATGATCAATATACTTACATCATAATAATAAAAACAATTCGTCGGTGATTGCTTGAGCCAGTATACAGTACCTACCTGCACCTATCCAATGATTAAGCTACAATTCATTCTATGCATTTATAAGCTCTCTCCAATAAATCATTATCACACATGAATTAATCATTTTCTTTGAACTCTTTGATGAAGCAATCACTCAAATTGCATACTAAGAAGCCTGTAATTTTAATAAGTTAATCGGCAATCATACATAATTGCATTTTAAAAGCATTTTTAAGGTCTTCATTGAAGCTCGATTATGAAGATTCATCTAGCCCGTTATTATAAGCGATCAAATTGCATTTTAGTAGACAAGTTTGTTAGTGTCAAATAAATTTTGTCAAATAATGAGCTATACAAAGTTTTTTTTTACTATCGGCGGCGGACACTAATAGTGATCTCTACCTATCGATTAGACCCCCATGTCTGTTCTGTCTGTCTGTCCGTCTGTCTGTCAATCCCCTTTTCTCAGAAACGCGTGGAGGTATCGAGTTGAAATTAACAACACATACCTACTCAAACTCCGTAACCTCTTGGAGTCTATAAATAAATCTTTTGAGTCAACGCAATCGAAATTTAGAGCCGTTTATGTCCGAATATTTTGATATTTCCAAGGGAATGCACACAGAACCTATAGGGTACTACCCGTAGACCTAGAATCATGAAATTTGGCACGAAGCAGGCACAAGTTAATAAAAAAATTCAAAACGTTAAGTTTGTTGTTTATTTACTAAAAAAATGCTTTAGATTCCCGCCATGGACCACAGCCTATAGGGTACTTTCCGTTGACCTAGAAACATGAAATTTGGCAAAAAGCAAGGTCTTATAGCACAAACAAAGAGAAAAATCCGAAGAAATTAGTAGTTTATTCACAAAAATAAAATTATATTCTTGCTACGGACCAAAACTTATACAGTACTTCCCGATGAACTAGAATCATAAAATTTGATAAGAAGCAAAGTCTTACACAAGGTCTTACATTTATACGGAACCCTTAGTCCGCGAGTCAGACTCACACTTGACGTTGTATTTCTTATGAAATCACGTCTGATTTTAAATGAACTTTGGAGTAAATTACGTAATATCAACGCATAACGTACTCAAATTGAAAGCAAATTCGACATCAAAGTAATTTCAGAGGGCTATAAATCAGATCCTTTACCCTTTTAATAGTCCTTTAATTTGGCTGCTGACATTTATGTCGGAAGCAGGTTTTCCCTTTATCCAATAGGGTTATTACCTACCAATTTATGTTAGGTGGGTATTATGGCCAGATTTTACTTCTACTTTGATATCTTTTACCGCTACATCTTTTTTTTTAAGTAAGAAATTATTATCTACCTATATTGTGCCGGTAATTAAGTCGTAACTTCTGAAGAGAAAAGCCCCAATCAAGACAATGACATGCCAATGAGTATCAAAAGTACAAATAGAAGGAAATGAATTTATTCTGCCGAGGAAATTATTCTGATGTAAGGCCTTGCTTCATTTTTGTTTTTCACTTTTTTACTGTTCACTCTAATATGATGATGACTAACCTAACAGAAATATCTATCGAAAAAATGTATTGCTGTACCTGTGATAGAATTCATTACAGAACAAGCACATCTTAAAACAAAAATATGGCACGAAAAAAAAAAGAGCCAGGCTCAGGATGTACTTATATAAGAGACATAAATAGATCTATTTCTCTGTATAAACGACATTTTCACACAATGAAGAGTCTGTGTTCTTTGTTTTATTATCAACTAAGCGTCGACGCTGAAAGTAAAGCACCTTCGACTATTTTATCGCAAAAAAAATCCATGCTGCTATTTTTTATTCATATTTATTGTTAAGGATTTTCACTTTGCAAAGTATTTCAGTCCTAATGCTCCTATTTAGAGACAAGAGATCTGACATCAGAAATATACTAGCCAAAGATCATTAAATTTTGCCGTAACTAGATACGCTGATCAACAGCATAAAACAGTGAATGACGGTTCCTTATTACCTATGTCATAGAAATCTTGCTGTAACGCCTACGCAAAGCCAATTTATACATCGTAAAGTAATCAGTTAGTGTTCGTTTCCAGGTATGAGTGCTATTAATTCAGTTTATGCTTTGATTATTTCACCATTTAGTGATCGGCGTATTATCTTTCGAAATAAAAGGTTTGAGTTTGTATTTTGTAATAACTTCGCACATTAAACAAAAATAAACAGAGTTTGACACCATCCTATCTGCAGAGCCTCTTGTTTTTTTATTACCATAGTTATTATAAGTTGTTGGTACTTACAACAACTTGTTAGCTGAGTCAACCTCTTGAAACAAGTTGTATTTGTCTGTTCCTGTTGCCAAACTCAAAACGATGGCTTCTCAATAAGCCCAATAAAATTAAACAACGTTCCTCTGTTGAGAGACGCCGAAAGGAATCCACGAGCTCCTTTCCGAAAGCATATTAGTCTTGCTACTGAAATGCATTTCGCAAAAAAAGCAAGTGACATCAAAGCGCGGGCAATGGAGAGGGTACGTGATTTGAGTTCGAAATAACACACCCAGAAGCGGGCTTAGGATAAAACTAATAGAGTGGATTGTGGTCTAGAACTGAAAACGATTCAGAACAATTTGAAGTAGGAAAGACCAAGTCCGATGGCTGAGATTTTTAGATAGAGTCTGGAAAAACGAGGCAAAAAGGAATAAGACACCAAACCACTTCGTCTAACTAGATCCTCGAAGTCAAGTAGTAAATCCATTTTTTGTAATGCTGATTACACTACCCATTGTTCTCTAATAATATCAGCTTAGATCTGAGAGCAAGACATCCTCAAAATATATAATATAACTACAGATATAGGTAAACTGCCGCACATTTTGTATCTCTAGATACAAAATTTGCAGTGGCAGGTAGCATCAGGTAGCGAAGTCATACATTTCAACTGTCAGCATAGAAAACCTATTGCCACTTGAACTTGCAGTACTGTTCAGAAATTCCTCATAAATTATCCCTTTCTTGTTCCAACCGGCCCATGTAGTAGCGAGCTGCGAGCAACAAGACATGTCATCTACTACCCACGGCTGCGAATGTCCATGTCGAATCCTTGTGAATTATTTCAGTGTACATTTCGTTTCAGTGGACGCTCTACTTTGTCCCCTTTTGTGCGCTCGCGTCGATAATATTTCTTAGAAGTTGCATAGATTAAATAATAGTTTTAAGCAGTGTTCTTCATAGCACTTCTTGTGTTCTTCAGGTACGAATTAATCCTTATTTTCACCGGACGCTTTGCTTCGAATAAATACGAGTACTTCGAGTTTTTAGACGATCTAGAATTTGGTGCACTTTTATGGGGAGAAATAAACCATTGATTGATTCATCCACATTTTATTACATATAAATGTTTTTTACTACTATTTGCTAGTTGCGGACTAATAAAACTAAATGTAAAGTGATACAAGCCATACAAATGTTTATAAATTCCTTCATTAGTCAGCGTAGGAAGGTGTCTTGGTAACATTAATGAAGATGTATGGAATTATGCAAATCGGCATGCAACATCTTTTATCTTCGTATTGAATTATCCTATTAGGGTTTTAATATAAGTAAAAAATTCTTGTAAGTAAGGTGCGGGTGATGAAATAATAGTCCGACAAAATCAAAGGTAGTTGCGTATTCATAATGAGTCATTTTTAAAACAGTGTAAGTAATTCTAAGTATGAAATAAATTACCACTTGACTCTCTTCACTTCAGTCTTCTACAACTAAAGAAGAGAAAAAAATACAACAGATCAGACGTACCTACGAAATATTGCACTGGGCAATATTTAGTAGTTCAGAGGTTTTCACTAAATATACGAGTCGTTTTATTAATTTAACACAACAATGCCGTTCCGCTTTCCCGAATTTAAGCTATACGCATATAAATGTGGTGCGGTTACGTTATCGACGCCCCCACCGAAATAATTATACGTTACGAGTTCTGAATATCGCACGAATCCCTACAGTGAAGTATGGCACAGTAAATTCAAATTCAGTAGCTCAAGTATGTAGCTTTACCGCTTGAGAGGGCATCGTCAAGAAAACCAGGGAACCTAATACGGAGCCGCAAAGTTCCTACCTGACCTAGATCACAAATAGGTAAGTACATAAGTCTATACAATGTAGAGTCTACTCTATATAGAAAGCAAAGGTATTTTCCCGAATTTTAAATGCAAACCGAACCATGTTAAGTAGTTAATTATTGTTTTGAACACTTTTGCACATTCGGTAACGCACCTTTTCGGGTCGCACCGCACCGAGGCAGTTGATGCGTTACGCGATAAATATCCGATAAATAATCGTTAGTAAATTCTAAGACTAAGAATAGTAAGAATTAAGCAATTATTTAGACGCATGGTAATTGTCATTACGTTTTAACAGTTAATGAATTTTTAATTTTACTAATCCTAAGACAAACGCAGCACATAAAAAGCCTTAGGCAAGTATAGAATGTACTGTACTTACCTTCTAGAAATCTAAGTCTAAGTAGCTTTTAATGAAGAAGCTAACTACATCAAATTTTGACATATTTGTATAGTTTTGCAACTCGTTAAATAAATATTAAAAATTAATTTATAAACTGACTTTGTTGGACTGATTATCTCTAAAACTGTTTAAATATATTATGTATAATTCCTATTAAACATCCTATGAAAAATAAAGAAAAATCACAGTCAAAGAGTAGAAACAAATTAGGTCTAGTAGGTATTTACAATTGAAACTAATTAATTATACTTAATGAAAATATCTTGAGTCAAAATAATAAATTGGTATACATTGCTATACCCTAACAGGGTGTATGTTCTAACTCTAGCAGTAATTAGAACATAAGCAATCTATCTATGCGTCGACACACTTGCGCCTTCCCATCTTCCGAGGACATCCGTGAGGGCGGGTGCGGCGGCAGATTTGACCGAAGATCTCAAGAGGCGCAAATATGCAGGTCTCGACAGAGCCTACACATTTGCTCCCCTTGGAGTCGAGACCCTAGGTCCGTGGAGTACCGAGGCACATAGGGTTTTTAAAAAATTATCTGAGCGTCTGGTCGAAGCGACGCGTAACCCGAGAGCTGGTGAGTATCTGGCACAGTGCATCAGCATTGCCATACAGCGTGGCAATGCAGCCAGCGTCAGTATAATTTACTTTGTGAATAAAGGCTTCTGCCAGTTTAATATCCCAAAAAAAAAACTTTGTACATAATATCTGCAATTAATAAATGAATTTGAATTTGAATACAAAAAGTTAAGTTACTACCTATGCACATACTTACACTGTCGAAAGTAATGGCTCGTTAAAGTTGATGAGAGCTCGCGCCCTTTGCCTCGCGCCGCCGGTGGCAGCGCCTTCCTTCCTCACTCGGTTTCTGTCTCATTTCGCGAGTTTATGTGTTACGAAACTAAGATCTTGAAAGGGCTTTCCCTATTTTATTAATCCAAGGAAATTATTGTGCATGATATTTAAGAAATTCAGTGTGTCTTCCGGGACTTAATTTGAATAAAGTCTCAAGGAATTTTTACTAACTTAAACTTTCTTTTTGCGCACTGTAAGGATTTTTTTTCCATAAAATTATGGTTTCATTGCCTAAGTTTAACCTTCAAAGCTCCAAAACGTAATCAAAATAATCAAAATAGTCACATAATTCTACTGATACGAAGTAATTAGTTTTCATACAGCAAGCGGTTTAATCGACACTGTTCCATTAAAGCTTGGCCTCCTCCAAAATTCTATGCGTAAAATTACATATGAGTTTCTATAGATAGATAAGATACTTGTACTGTACACTGTCATGTTATTATTTTCAACGCAGCAGGAAGTATAG
This sequence comes from Eupithecia subfuscata, assembly GCA_963564075.1. Lineage (NCBI taxonomy): Eukaryota > Metazoa > Arthropoda > Insecta > Lepidoptera > Geometridae > Eupithecia > Eupithecia subfuscata. The sequence goes on from OY751105.1 coordinate 7,023,225, forward strand.
AACATACAAATACTGTGGGATATAAATCATCAAAATTGGATCAGGTTCGTATGAACACAGTTATTGCAGTAGGAAATTCGAATAAAATTGAATTTGAAAACGTTTTTCATGTGATTGGACCTAATTTATATAGTTGACTTTAATTAAATATAGCAATAAGTAGTCTATGAGGCAGGCTGTAGTTAAGACACACAAGACTCAGACTCAGGCTCACTTGGTTTTGCAAAAAAATCTTAGGCTGTGTAAAAACATTTATTTATTGAGTTGTAAACCATACAAATACGTCAAAATTTGACATGGTTAGCTTCTAAATACATTTACCAATCCTTAGCGAGCGAGGCACAAGTACAGAATGTACCTTCTAGAAATTAGTATTAGTAATACAAGACTAGACCGATCGGCTGGCCAAGCTAACCAAACGGTAGACCAAAATGTCACTAGGCTCAAAATATCACTGTCATCGGTCGCCAGTCACTAAGCTCCTAGCTCTACCTATGCAGAGTAAACCACATTCACCTCTAATTATATCTAACGGCTAGAGCCAGCACATCGAGACATTAAAATTAACTGCCGGGCTTTTGATCTTTCCATTAGAACGGCCCTATAAATAAAATTGAAGACTACAAAGTAATAAGTCAATCTAGAAGGGGTGATTTTGGAAACAATGTAGGCAGGTGTGGGCTATAACTTTCAACTATTTTACTTGCAACAGAACAATGTTACGTTTACTATATTTATTGTAGAAATAAAACATTCAGCGTATACCTTACTACTTTACAAAAATTTACAACTTACAGTAAACCTGTGGAGTGTGGATATTAGAGAGAGATTGTGAAACGAAATAAATATTATATAGGTACGTAAATATTATCGGAACTATAGGAATCCCTTTCTTTTAGAAGAAGGTAGTCCCTATTGTCAGAAATTGTTGAAATTAATGAGTTTTCTGAAACTCCTTGATCACAAAAACAGATCAATACAATGTCGTGACAATGTCTTCTCGTATTTCGTACAAATCGCAAAAAGCCTTCCAAAAATCTAAATGAAATGTTCGTTTATATCTGTCAAGACTCGAGATAAAAGTCACTCGGGCTGCATTGTTCTGCCAATGGTGCGCAAAAACAAAAGACAGTCGCAGTTTCTCGCTACCACTTATTCTGTGCCTCTTGACATCTCATAATTAATTGTGGTAATTCCCAGAATAACAAACAAGCCGGTGAAAAGGCGTTTTATCACTTGTCGGCCGTAACTTAATGAATATCGATAATTTTGTCGCATGTCACTTCAATTAGTTCTTGCGAGCATTTAGTTCGACATGAGATAATATCTTGTGCCATATTTTTGAGCGCTTTAATAGCAATATGTAATTAATTTGTTCACAGACAGTTCTTGTAGATTATTATGGAATTATTATTTTTGTCGATCTCATTCATTTGAATTGCATAGATAAAAATAGTAAAAGCATAGAAATACCAAAAAGAATATTCATGTTCTTATCATTTATAGGATTATCTTAACCGAACATACAAAACAGAACAATTGAACGCACTCAAATTTGCTATTCCCAACAATTTGGTGACAATTTATACATACAACAGGGCATGAAATATTTATAACAGCACGCTTCTTAAATAACGTCTCACTGCTCCCGAAAGAAAACCTCAACTCATTTTGTATTCAAAATCGGACATTGAATTCTTTATCTGGGGCAAAGCCGAGATATAATTCACTTACTTTATTTTCAGCTGTGTTTTGGGTTATTTTTTTACTTTCGAGAGTAGAGTACTCGTAAAAGAAAGTTAGTACCCGAACAGTAAAATGCATGATAAGGTCGGAGTCTGAAACTTCAAACTATCGGTGTAGCCATCGTGTAGGTACCAAGTACCTGGTATCGAATCTCTATTTTTTATTCGAGTCTCTTGTTGTCAAATGATTTCATTATCATCATTATACGCAACCTGGTACCCACAGCTGTGTATAAAAAAATGTCCCCGAAATTTGCACGTGTCGTTTAGCCATCGTGTAGGTACCAAGTACCTGGTATCGAAACTCTATTTTTTTTCGAGTCTCTTGTTGTCAAATGATTTCATTATCATCATTATACGCAACCTGGTACCCACGGCTGTGTATAAAAAAATGTCCCCGAAGTTTGCACGTGTCGTTCCCTCCACAGCTAATCAAGGCACATAATTATTATAGAGAAAATTCTGTCGGTAAACATGCCTATCAGTAGATATTGATGATGATGATTCAGAATTACCTATTAATTCATCACAGGCCCACGAAGCCCTTTCTCAGCGACCCAATTTCCTAAAAATGTCATAGTAATGTTACCACACAACAAAAAAGCCTCGTATCATTTATTTGTACTATTAATCATGTTTGCACAATGCACGTCATGGTAGGGGGTGCATGAAAAGGCTTGAGCCATTACACCGGGATATGGCTTTATGGTGTTTTGGTAAATGAGGCTTAGTGGAAAAAATATAACTTCTTCTTTTTTGTGAAATATTTGCAAAATAAAAACTAAAATAGAAAAAGTAGAATGAATAAATGTAAACAGATAAAGAAAGAAGCTCGGGAAAATAATCAGTTGCAGACTGGCGCAATGATAATATTGTATCGTCAAACAAAATTGATAAAATAAATAAACAAATTGCAATAAAGTTCCGAAGAGAATTTACGATGTATTTACGTTTTTATAGACGCAGTTAAATTTTAAAATGGCAGAGTATTTTCTATTCAGTTATTTTGATGCACCCATATTTTTTGATAACAATAAAAATATGAAAAGTGAGTTATTTTACGATTCATACAAAATGTTTATAAAACGTTTTCTTCCATCGAAATTGGCTTAGGTTTTCAGTTGGTTTTGTACCTATTTAGCCTTAACTTACCCCATATGATGAAAACCAATAAGGCTCTTATCAGGGCTCCCCCTGTGTCCATCAGTGGACCAGTAATGGCTGTATATAGTCTTACCTACTTATAATCATCCTACAATAAATATATATATAGTCTTATCTACAATATATATAGTCTTACCTACAATAAATCATCCATTAAAAGTTACCATTGACTTTCACATAATATCTGCGATAGTTTCTCCATTGTACAAAGTGGTACACATCCGAGTAGAAATTAATGTGTGTTGTGCTAAAAGCCGAGTGCAAAAGCTTTTACGTAGAACAAACTTTCATAAGTAGCCGTTCGATTTTCGTTGCTCCTGTTTTTGTCTTTACTTCTCTCCTTTTCTGATTGTTAGAGTTGGAAAGAGATGGTGTTTTGTTTAGGTGCTCAATCGGAAGGCACTTTGGCGCTGTGGTGTTTATTGACTTAATCTTTGCGATATGATACGTTCGAGCCATATCTTCTAGTAAAAGCGATATTACACGTTGTACTAGCTATCTTGACCAAGTTTATGCTTTGGCAGATAAGAGCCATCTCTTACACCTCTTTACTGAGCCTTTATTATTATTTTCAGTTGCTACTGTATGATCATTTCGCTATAGCTTCGAGTACTCGTAATTTCGCACAATAGTTTCAGTAACTCTAGGTCAGTATTGTGCGTCAAGCTTTTTATAACATCGCAACTTGCGTAGTATGCAGAAAATGGTTATTTCATGTGTTTATAGACTTGGATTGTTTGAAACTAATTTTTGGTTTTCTGGACTATTAAAAAAATTACAGGAAACCCCGTACAAAATCAAGACTAAGTAAAATAAGTGCCCCTAATGAGGTGCCCGAGGTTTCATTATAGGGGAAAGTTCATAGTATTAGAACATAGCGAAACATTAGGTAGAGCCGCAATAATCTTTCGCTTTATGAAAACATTTACCTACTCTATGTTACTTAGTTTCATATTATATTTTGTTAAATAGCATATTTTTTTATTAGAAGTCAGCATATTCATCATTTTGGAACGAAGTTCCTTATCGCGCGTTGCGAAAGGGGGTGCGAGACGGAAAAAATTAAGACCAAAAGTTGTAACGACACTTTTTGCTATAGTTATAAGCCGTGCGGCGGCGTGCGCGTGTTTCTCTGTCTGTCTCTCTCTCTCTCTCTCTTATAGAAAACAAGCCAGTTACTTTCGTTCTGTTTTTCTATTTCGCATTGAACAGTGTGGTTTCGCGACGATTATTTTTGTTGAGTGTATACAGGTTTTTTGTAGATAATAAATAATTAATCGAAAGGAACTTCGTTCCATCCGGGTGTCCCTTGACACCTCTCAAGTTTTTTTGTACATAATAAACAATTAATCGAAAGGAACTTCGTTCCATCCGGGTGTTCCTTGACACCTCTCAAGTTTTTGGAACGAAGTTCCTTATCGCGCGTTGCGAAAGGGGGCTAGACGGAAAAAATTAAGACCAAAAATTGTAACGACACTTTTTGCTTTCGACACTTTTCACCTCTCTCTCTTATAGAAGGCAAGCCAGTTATTTTCGTTACGTCTTTCTTTTTCGCATTGAACAGTGTGGTGTCGCGACTATTATTTTTGTTGAGTGTATAAGTACAGGTTTTTTGTAATAAATAATTAATCGAAAGGAACTTCGTTCCATACGGTGTCTCTTGACACCTCTCAAGTTTTTTTATCCTTAAATCGAGTGGTTAAACCACAGTGTAATACAGAGTACAATACAAAAAACTGTATGTTCTATCCAGTGTTCCATAATTATTCCTTTTTAATATTACTAGTTCATGCCCGCGGCTTCGCACGCGTTGTTCCTATGGAAACGTTAAAAGGTGATTTCTATCCCATGGGAACTGATTTATGGGATAAAAAGTAGCCTATGTTTTATTCCAGGATTAGAGTTACTTGTATGCCAAATTTTAGCTCGATCCATTCAGTAATTTTGGCGTGAAGAGGTAACAAACATCCATCCATCCAAACTTTTGAATTCATAATATTATGATTCCATAATTTCTTTAATTTTATCAAACCTATCACCTACGTATCAGTGTCGCACTACCAGCATTCAATATCTAACATTATCTATTGATTTCAATGAACCCAATCAAAAAATCCGATTAGTATGTTACCAAAGTATTTTAATCTATCAAGCTCTGAAGCACTCTGTCAGGACACGGGTCGTCATGAAAACGCTCAATTATGCGCCTGTGCCTAAAATAACATCGGTATCCTGCGTGTGGTCTCTCTCACCACAGTCTGTCTAACGTATAAATGCTATCTTTGAAATAGCCGCATATCAACATCCTGAAACATTTTGCATTCTTGAAAGAGATGTTTAAGCTAGAGTTGTTTCAAGTTTCAATTTGTAAAATTTGCAGGGAGAATAAAGCGTTCTAAAATATGTTGTTGGTGATCTTGATTCAAGCTCAGAGAGGCTGTGCGCTATTTAATCATTATTAAATATCTTTGGCTTGAAAATACATCCTTAATTTTAATTGGAATTTATACATCATGTCTTTCCAATCATACTCTAACTTGTTTTTCTAAATTGCTGTTTGAAATTTTAAGAGATAGCGCCTTACTTTTATTGTAACCTTTATTTCTGTGGACCGCAGTTGCTCGGAATCTCCAAATAGAGCTTTTCGTCTCGGTAACAGTGCATCTACTGCATGCCGCCGAAAGGTTAATCGATTACGGCAATTTATTCATTTGTCGCTCATTCCATTGGTTTGAAGTAAGCTTCATGTCTGTTGAAGTATGCTACAAAATGGTTAGTGGTACATTTGTGTCGATTCTGTTGTTTTAGAATTAGCTAAAATTAGCTAAAATTAGGATTTTATTTAGAATCGTCAAATAGACGAAAGCTATTCTATGTTTCAAAAATTAGACTGTCAGGTTTTAAATTTGATTGACAGATCTAAAACAACTCAATTTACTTAAAATAGTTTAAATCCTATTCTTTGCATTTTAGCTATGATTAGAAACGTCTACTTACCTAATTTTAGCAGGTATCTAATGTGGTCATAATTAAAATTTATTGTAGTGAAAATCGGGCAGATTCTGTTGAAAAAAGTGAAATATGGATTTGATGGTATTTTTAGGATGTTTACAAAGAATACCATAATTTTAGGTCAACCTAACTTAGAAAATTTATAAATCTTAAAAATTTAAGTAAGAAATCCTAAAACAACAGAATCGACCTCACTGTAGAATATTGTTTCACCTCTTTTGGTGTAACTCGTTGATACTTACCTTCCCTTTCGGAGATTAAATGATTAATTTATTAAAGCAAATAAGATAATTTACAAACCATTTGCTACCTTTCTATATTCTAGACTTTCAGAAATTCTAATTCTCCATACTCACACACAGATATTTATTTTATATGCAACTACACTTGTGCACAATCCAATACGAAATTCCATCTCCGGCCTGTGTCAAGCTTGTTTATTTTTTATCATCCGCAGACTTTGTTTGTTTAATTCTCAAAGTGTTGGTTTAGGACTAGTTTACACAAAATATAGCTAGTCATGTAACCTTGCGTTATTTTGATTAGAAATATTGTGAGTTGAAATAACTTTCGTTTCTGAATCTTCACGCAACTCAAGTATTGAAAGTTATTTACCTACAATCGGTTTGTCACTTTATGAATCGTAAATGCTGACTGGAAATGTGCTTGTTAATGTTGTCTGTGACCGTGTTTTGCTTATGCTGATTATAAAAATAACTCTAAAAATGAGTTTATTTAATATAATGCATACAATTATATTTTTTTGCTTCATGCGTGAATCATCTTCTAAAAGTAGTTTTGTCACTTAACTGTCACTTATGTTATAATTAATGGTTTGTTAGTTTTAAGTATGCAATAAAAGAATTTTCTATCTTTTGCGAAATTCCATACGAATACAGATACTTTTTTATAGTATCAACATCATAACCATATTAGTAGTAAGGTATCAATGGCTGATTGTTTTGCCACTGGTACAAAACGCAGACATAACAACGGTTTAAATCAGTGCACAGTGTAAACATATTTCACTGTTAACACGCAATAATTTTACCAAACAAATTGAGCGCGCTGTTATTGTTTAAAATAAAGCTGAAGCAGTGTTAACCTCAGACCAATCAATTTGTGATGACAAGGTTTTTTTATAAGTTTTATGAGCCGGTCATCTTTCAAATCAGTTTTCGTAAATCATCCTTCCATCCATAATCAACCTCCTCAAAAATCAAATTATAATCTTAAAAATTTCTGGACTTCAATGGGACTTGGACTTGGAACCCGCATCCTTTTCTCAGTACGGGAATGTGCTAATTCGTGAATTACAAACTACACCAGGAGGCTAAGTGACGTAGAAGTCGTAAAACTTTGGGACCTCCTTTGGACTCTAGCACCGTTAGCTCCATCCTACTTTATGTACCTACCACTTTGCTAGCTAGCACTAGCTTTGGAATAGTTAAATCCATACTAAAAATCCATATTATATGATTGACTCAATAATAATTGCATTCTTGGTAGACAAAATAAGTTTTTCTTTAAAATTCTAGGAATCATCAAACAGCTATAGCTGTAAACACGGAGGATTATAAACCAGGTTTAATAATACATGTCCAAACGTAGACGTATCTTTACAGCCTTTGAAAGTGGGAGCTGTCTTCGGTTATTATAAGCAATAATTCAGAAGTGGGAATGCGGTGCAAAAGTGCAATATCCGAGTAGCGCTATAACTGTCGCCAGCGTGAATCAGTGCGGTATAAATTACTGGTGGGACAGCCGCCTCGGACCTGTGCAATCGCTACCTCGCTTTGCTATAGATAGGGTAGGTAACATAGAAAACATCAAAGTTAAGTTTGAATTTTTTATCTTCACTAGTCTGTTTGCAGCCTAGGCAGCACCTAGGTGCTGCGCTACTGCGGGAAAGATATGGTGGGAGCGGACCTGCATGATCTACGAGTGGAGGACTGGCAGAAAATTGCACAGGACTGGAAAAATAGCAACATCTCTCATCGGCGGCCAAGAGTGAGAACTGCTTGCGTAAGAACTTATAAAATCTTGCGCTTCTAGTTAATTTCAAAACGAGTAAGATTCTCTCCAATCTAACGAGGGTATAATATGGAAATTAAAACTGCAGTAGGAAAGTAATAAGCCGTATCGTGTTTAAATCTCAAATGGCTTTTATAATTTTAAAGTCTTGTAATGTGGAGTTCACAAGAGCCGCTCTTCGCAATTCAGCGTGGAACTTTATCTCCATTTCCTCGTTTTATAATTTTACGAGTCCTTATCGAGAACCAAATGTAATTTAACGACTCGTGAATTACAAACAGTCCTCTGAGTTTTAAATAATCACACTTCGATAAATTTAAAGCGTTTTCTTTCGAACGATAAACCTAATTTACAACTAGATGTGCTATATTTATAAGAGTTTCGTTCGATGCAATGCCCATAAAAGTTCCGTAATCTATCGAACTGGACAGATCTGGGACTGATCGCTCATCCCGTCCATATTTATGGCTCTTTGATTTATTTTGTTACCTCTTTATTGCCAGGCTAACGACAGCATTCTCCTCCAAGATTAATCACTCGCGTCAAAGTGATTTAGCAGTGCAACTGATATTAAATGTGTGCTGTTTAGAATACGATCTCCGTTTTATATTTAGACGATCCACAATAAGCGGGTGAATGTTCAATCGTCGAGATAATTCATTAAAAGTCGCGCCTTGTGGGCATAATTTAATATTGTGTTCGAAGAAATGTTATTTGAGTTTACAATACTTTGAGGAGTCATAAATGCGTGTGCGAGGCTTCGCATGCCGTTAACTTGAGCTTAGCGTTGTCATACGTTAAACCGTTTAGTTGAATAGCACGCCCACCCAGCCCATCTCGCGCAAATATTACCGAGGATGCTGAGCTTCGTGAGCAATAAATTCAATTTCAGAAGCGATTAAGGGTATACTATTACAGGGAATAACTATCCCGTAAGTGTTGATAGCAGCGTAGAGAATTAAAAGGTTATTATGTATCGTCCCACGCGAGTAGGATGGGGTTTGTTCCCAGACGTTTAGTAGATACGCTGGTACAAGTGGGCACGGCGATAGTAGGGCCGCGACGGTCGTGGGCGGCGGCGCCAGCGATACACCGAGAACCCTACATAAGTCTTACCTGCTATCGACTGGAAACAGTGATTAGTAGCGATCGACGACGGTGTTTTCAATAATTACCGCGCCGGGCAATGTTTCAGACAACCGCGGGTTTAATGTTCCTATTTATAGATCGGTATCCAACCTCTTGTCTCTACTCGGGCTATAAAGTCTAGAATATGCATAAAATGATGCAATTAATTAACGGTGTCTCGTAAAACTGCCGTGTTTCAGATAGTGTTTACCAAGTCAAATAGGGCACTTAATTTGTGTATTGACAGGTATAAATATTTCAGAATCCAGAGTAGAAAATCATGCTCATAAAACATAGCGCGGCAGTTTCAAAAGACAGATTGTAATAGCAGTCGGAATAATCATATCCCATGAAATGCAAAGGTGCTTAACGAAGTAAGTGTTTACAATATCTGACCAACACTCTACAAATCTACATCATTATTAGCCATACGATATAAACGCGTATCAATACTAAGAATAATAACAAAGCAGACAAATGGACGAAGTTGAATCACAACACAAGTACTTATTGCTTCATTTAAGTCGGAAATCCTTAAAAAGAGGAAGTGCATATCCTGAAAAGAGAATATAAGTACTCGTAGAATATAAGTGGTGAGGGCTTAGATTTTTAGGAAATTGTTATGAAAATACTAGTTGTAATTGTTTGATCCTGTTGTTATTGTAATTTTTTTGTTAGTGCAGTTTCAATTTCTTTATTAACATAATAAAATACAATAGTACAAAGGACTAGTGTAGATTTAATCCTAGTGCTTGTAAACATAACTTTTGAACTGCGTTTTAAGCCTTGACTTATTTAAAATCTTTAGAAGATTGCATTAATTGCATACGATCTAAAGCATAATGAACACAAATTTATAAAATTCAGCAACAGCTACCAACCGAAAAGAGATAATGAACATGTATATTTTTGGATAATATTACACTTACTTAATAGGCTATAACTATAGACAATAAAAATGATAGAATAAACTAACAGATAATTATTACGAACTGTTAGCATTAGGTAGGAATGATTTGATAGTGAAAGGGTAGATTTGCCAAATAAAATTCCTAAACCATATCCATGTCTGCAACGGGCACAAAATGATGTCATATAATTCAAAACGCACGTTCACAGTATACGTAGACAGTAACTAAATCCTGTTAATGCCCGTATTCCATTAGCCGTAAAAAATAAGTTGAAAGGAGCAAAGAGTGAAACAAATCAGAAACATCCGCCGGCTCTCGCGTTTCATACATCATTTGCCTTTTTGTTCCGTTGTTACTCAAATGAATATTTAATTTCCGTGTCAGTGCGATGACGTGTTGAGCCATAATGTGACATGAAAGGGTTTTTATACGCTGTGAAAAAGTCACAGGTGAGAATATGCTGGGTTTTTACATAATATGTATTTACAAGCCTTTCCAATTGGTAGTAAATGTTTGTTACAAGGAAATTATTCGTATAAATTTAATACAGGCACATTTTGGAAGTTATCACCTTGATGAAAATGTAGAGTAACAATCACAAAACCCTTGAAAGCCCTTGGGATGGTGAGAAAATTCTTAGTTTTGTATCTATTATCGATTAGCCCTAAATACGAAACTTCCATCAAACTCGAGTCTTGCAACTAGCGGCAAGTCATCCATCAGAGGGCAGCTTGAGCCAGCAATTAGGGCGCTGGCAGCAAGCCTGTCCCGGCCCGCCCTGTTGCCACTATTTGCATAATAATTTTCACTTATGAATAGGTATCGAGGCGTTATTGCACTTATAAATATTTACGGCTAATATCCAGATAGAGTGGGCGGGACGATGAGATGATTTTCTTGTCAAGATGCTGACGCGTGGAATGCTTTGCTGAGTTTCTAGGCTTTTGATAAATGATGCTTGTAATGAGGGTTTTGTATTGCTATTTTGTAAGCGCATTGGAAATAAATTATGGTGATTGATTAACTCACTTTCTAGTACCGACTCTATCAAACGTTTTCAATAACTTGATATAGGTAGAGTTGCACTTCATAGTTTTATTATTTTCATAATGCAACATTTGGCGGCCACTGATTTAGTTAGATAAGAAATAGGTGTAGTCTTCAGATTTCGCGAGATTTAAATATATTTTTTTATACTAACTCGCAAAAAACTAGTAACGTACTTACTAGTTATTGCCAACGAAGTGTTTTGATTCTTGCTCTGACTTCGTAGATCAAGTTTTTATGACTTCAAAATGAAAAGGCACGGTTCATTGATCAAATATCTTTATTGCTAAAGGGGGAACCTGAAACAAGAAAAGGGTCGGTTTTAACGGGAAAACTTTTAACCTTCAGGTTCCCAGGTATCGTAAGCTTGATAAGTTATAAAATCGCTTTCTCCTGCGTGACCGCACTTCCTAACGCGTTTTCTATCTTCGTGATGTTTTATTGAAAAAGTTAGGGTCGTGAGGCGAATGCGAAGGCTCATCTTGAAATATGAATAATCGATCGGTTAGAAGAGCCTTTACCTGTAAATCCGGGATAGTCTACAGGGAGTCGTTCAACTTCTTTATGGGGGTCGGAAGTAAGAGGTATAAGTCACCGTGGCTTTAAAATTTTCAGATGCGGTTAAAATCCGCAGCGATCTCGAATTCGTTCCGGAAAATTGCTGTTCCCTCTTTCAAATTTATTCAATCATTCTATTTTATTAAATTTGGAAATTGTGTTTCATTGATTTGTTTACAGTAAAATTTGTTCTAGAGTCGTGATTGTAGCATCACACAATCTAAATTTCCACCATGTAAACTACCTATAACACATAAAGAGTATAAATATGCCAGCTTTAACAATTTAGTAACGTAGCTTTTCTATTGAAGAGATCAGGATAACGTTAATACGAGTATACAAACCTTCATCATAATTCCCGTTACCTACTTAAATAGTATAGTATGCTATGCTATTATACTCTTCAAAGGGATCGAACAAAGGTGTCTTATTCCGCATGTAATCTTAGTCATTTATCATGTATTCATAACCGCCGTCAATCATGCAGTGACATCCGCAAACGCTGCGGTTTACCCGCCTCACTTCGTTTACATTCGTGATGGGCCACTGAACTTACGATCTATGACCGTTGTTGGGCATTAACGCGAATCGGCCTATCCTGGTTGGTTCGTAATTCGAGATTATAGAATACACAAATACAATATACAAATACAATATAAATACAATTACACAAACACAATACACATACAATGCCATAAAAGTCATTGTATTTGTATTGTATTCATTTCATTTGATTTTATTCAGTAGTTTCGACGTGATGCTTGGAATAGAACTGACAGACAAAGAAATAATACTGTTTTGGCTGTAGAATCGATTTTATAGAGTACCTTCTTAAAATAATTTAAAGAATCTTTTTAGTACAGAATTTAACCTGCAACAGTTTTATTAAAAGTAAAAATAGATATCGGTTATCTAGTACCCATAATACCAGTTCCACTTTGTTTGGGCGTAGAAGGTGTAGTGTGAGTAGTCCAGCATTATTTATTTCTCAATCTCTGTCTTAATTTTCGGTGGATGCAAAACGTTTAGTGAAACTGGTACTTCCGCTTCTGCTTCCACTCTTGATGTGCACCAAAACACACGATATTACGAATATCATCCTGATACTGTTAGAGAAAAGTGACTGACAGCCCGGATATCTACCTACGCCGACAATGGATGGATGCAAAGCCGAAAGTAGCGTCGCCGTGTGAAATGTTTTGTGAGTTGAAGGAAAAGTCACGTAAAAACAAAATAAGTATTACGGATTTCTTTTTAAAATACAAGAATTCTACGCTGACTTCAAAGACACAAAAGCCAGAATTCTACGAAAACAAAAATGAAGCCATAAGATTCGGTCAACTACTTCCCATAATGAAAGGTGAAATTGGATGAGAGGATGCTAATCTGGGTAAGTGCCCATATTTTAGTAAAATCAGGAATGGCAGATTTTTCCTTGTTTGCCTACCTCTCGTTTCTTCAATGTTTCATGACTGACATAGCTAGGAATAAGTAATTGAATAAATCTGTAAGTTTGGCGAAGTTTCGATGTTTTGCTTCTGGTATTTTGTATAGAAGCACGTAAAAATTTTTGCTTATTAATCTTTGCTAACCACCAAAGGTTATTAAGCAACATTTAAATTTTCAATAAATAACCATTAATTGAAAATGTCTTTATCAAAATGTAATGAAAATATTTGTTATTTTCAGCAATGAAACATTAAACACGCGCTCATAAAGATTTTTAGTATTTGTTTTAGTCGCGTGGCAAGTGGAAATAAAAAATATCTTAATTGTAACAGATGGCGTGTTTTGTGATAAAAACATAATAAATTATAGTGTAATTATATCGCTCCTACCGTGTTTACCATAATGAGTTAGATAAAGTGGGCCTCGATTTCTCTGGGTATAACGGGAACTAAAGGTATATCAAAACGTATGTAATTTCTAATAGCCTGACCAATTAAAACTATGATAACAATAATTAAAAGTCTATACCTATAGAATTTTACAAAAAGCAACATATATATTTTTTTATGCAATAAACATAGTAACTCACCTCTCTGGGCTCTACATATTTTCATGAGTGGAGAACGGAACCATAAAATTTATCATTTATGTGAGTATTTAAGACCAGTGTCATTTCCCCGAAATTTGTCTCTCGATGCAAATAAAATTAAAAGCTTTTAATTTGAAAGCATTAAGGGTAAGTCTCCCACCAGTTGCGAGTTGGCACTATTCCAAATTATTTTAAAAGAAACCCCGTAACGAGCTCGTTCCACTGGATCATGCCGTTATTACTCCACTATTGTTTTTCTTAGCTTTATTTAGGGTTTACCGAAGTGATTTTAAAATTTGACCCGAGTTTAGAGCTTCCTTGTTATGTTGGTTTATAATGGTTTCACACAAATTGTGTGTGTTGTAGTGGGTTTTCTTTTTACGTGGTCGTTTCGGAAAATTGATAGTCAGACCAACAAAAAGTAAGTACTTACTGTATGTCAACACTGTTTTGTTTTGTACTGTTTTGTAGTGTTGATATTTCTAATTTATTGTAGGCTATTTATAAACATAACATAAACATTATTGACTCACTAAAGCGCTTTTTCTCACTCTCATTGCTACAAAACTTTTCAGAAAAACTTTTCACTCTATTGGCAAAGATATTTCAAAATACCAAATAGCTGTAGTAAATTAAATACCGCCATACACATAAAACTTCTTACATACCCAAAGATAATCTAAACTGAGTAATAAAAAGGAAACATGAACGAACAAAACGAATAGAAGATATTCTTTTTATACGTGAAACTATAGTTCGGTAGTTAAGCCTATAAAGTTGCCGTGAGTTGACCCTTGAAGCTCTTATTATGTACAGAATACATAGTAGCTTGACCAGGTTATGGCTTCTGAGGTAGCGCCGCCTTCTTTATGGCTAATAAAAATTCCGACAAACGCAAACTTTTTGCTAGTAGGAAAACTTCGTCTCTGAGCCAAACGGGGGTTGCGTTGTGTAAGAAAAACTAGTCGGAGATAGATAGATATAACGATCAGTAACTTACGTTTGGCACGGTAAAATGAAAAGGTACCTTCTGATGAAGGTACCTTTTCACAATTTGTAACAGTTTTAGTTTCAGTTTTTAAAAATTTGCAACAGTTCCTAGTCATACCCATACCCGTCCATACGTTTAGAACTGGGCAGTGATAAGCTTACATAAATTTAGGTTATTTTTTCAAACAGATAACTTATTAACCCTTCAGATTACGCCATGTCAACTGGTCTGGGAAAGTCCAAGGACAGAAAAATGTTGTTATTCTAGTTCGAATTTGAGGATATTTCCCAATTTCACGATATATCTCAGCTGCTCTATAAACATGAGCCTCGCTTACAATAGACGTCTCCGCCTACTCAAATTAGACCCTGTCAAATAATATTTCCAATTGTGGAATAGACGTGCCTCTTTCACAATAAAGCACTCAATTTTTATTGTGATACATAGAAATTCTGTGCGTGACAAAATTATGTAGGTAGTACCAACATATTAAAACGAAAGTCGAATGAATATGAGATGCTCCAATGAAATCTTCCCAGATAAATAGTCATGCTTCTGCCTGTACAAAGAAAATATCAGAATCTCAATTTGTACTCTACCCTATCAGAGAACTGTTCACCAATCCACATCTCCGTACTGCTGATGTCCCATGAAAAAAAGGAACGCCAACAAAACAGAGTTTACACGATACCACTATTACTTTTTCCATGCCAAGAACATCCATAGCAATTGCTTATTCATATGATTTTTTCGTATGTTTGGATTTCGGTTCCGATAGCTTCCTTATTTCCTATTGCTGTTTTATTGCTTGCCATATTTCTGAGACGAGTCTCTTCGATCCTAGACGATAACATATCTTGTCTATCTATTGGACTCTGATTGCTTTCTGGTTTGTTATGAATTTTGATCAAAACGTTACATGGTCCCTGACAGATTGCAAAGAAGGCAGAAACCACTACAGGGATTCATTACATAAAAAATCAAGCTAGACGCATGTGAATATATAATTATTTAGTATTATGATAATATAATAATGTCCTGCATTTTATATACCTTTTGACATTATTATACCTATTGAAATTATTATTTTGATTGGACAATGCCCCGTTACGGCAGCAAATATTTTAATTCGATTACCATCTGACATTGTTTTTAACCCCCGACGCAAAAAGATATAAGTTTGACGTGTCTGTCTGTGTATTTGTGTATCTGTCTGTGGTATCGTAGCTCCCAAACGGAGGAACTGATTTTCATTTAGTTTTTTTTGTGTCATAGATAATTTTATCCCGAGTGTTCTTATCCATGTTTCATGAAAATCAGTTCAGCCAATAAACGTCGGCGGGTTCTTTAAAATTTTAATTTTGTCTTGTTATTGATTCGTTGGTTACCTATTCCATTATTTTAATCATGCTTTAGCTTATTTTGACAATGCCCTTTTACAGCAGATTTATTTACATTTATTATTTTTATTATATATATATATATATTGACGACCTCTGTGGCGCAGCGGGCGAAGGTCTGCCTGCGACGCAGGAGGTTGCGGGTTCGATTCCCGCCTCGGGACAATTGTTTGTACGATCTGCAGACATTTGTTCAGGGCGTTCTGGATGTTTTCTATGTATAATAAAAAATATCTATCTATGTTGTGTATTGTATTAAGTATATCAGTTATCTAGTACCCATAACACAAGCTCTGCTTAGCTTGGGGCTAGATAATGCTGTGTGAATTGTCCAGCATTATTTATTATTATTATTATTATTATATGTATATTATATTATCTTTATTATTTTTCAGTTTATTATGATTGTAAGTTTCTACATTATTTTTAGTATAGTTTAACAATGCCCATAAACAGCAGCATACTTTGACATACCCTTAAATAATTACTTAATTTATTATTTATTTTATTTTATTTTTATTTAATTTTCAGTCATGTCTTTCTGTTTTTTAACCTTTGCGCCTTATGGTGTTTCATATAACGAAATACCTATACGTGTTATTGTTAAGCAGTATTAATTCTATTAGTACACTTATTTAATGAAGTAATAAAACAATGACTTAGTATAAGAATTCTGGCTTCTAGATTCAATTTACTCAATTCTATTAGTACACTTATTTTCTGAGTGACATTAATGTTATTGTTTTAATTAAGTAAGTATTTTTAACTCAATTTGACATGGTGTAAATAAAGTACGTACGAACTCAGTTTTGCAGTGCCCTTCCAGGGTGCATGTACCTAGCTAGTGATAAGCCTATAACTAATCATTCACATAGACCTAAGAATGAATGTACATGCAAGCAAAAATAAGTAAATAAATAAAACAGTAAATAAATATATAGAATGTAACGACATCAAGTGTAACAACATCAAATGTACCTACGATGGAATAAATAAATACAAATTCAAATGCACAGTCTCCATTGAGACTGGCCGCGGGTGCCGAAAATTCGGCGAGGAGGACATAATCATCAATATTTTCTCTATTAATAAAAAAAAATAAAAAAATGCTAAAGTTAAGACACTCAGGGAGAAAGAACGCCAAATATATGTATAAAGCTCTTGAATTTGACGTTCTTAAATCTTTACATTTCTTCTCCAATTGTATTCTAATGTCGCTGAAGACGTAATGTATTGTTCAAGTGAAGCGAGTAAACACACCGCTGCCTTGGATCGCTTCATTCCGAACCAGACTGAATGCTCGATTCGAATGAATGGACTCCATCTCGATCGCGGATTGGATCGGTGGGGTTAAAGGTGCTCTTTAACTTAGCGGCAGAGGCATTGGAGGATCGCGACTTTTTGTCTCATGATTTATTTTGTGATAAAGTGCCTGGTTCTGTAAATTGTGATGGAATTACTATCGTACGAGTCTTAACACTTTGTACGGATGTAGTTGTAGGGCATTGTGGAAGATAATGTTTTTTTATTAAGTACTAGTTTTGCCCGCAGCTTCGCACGCGTCGTTACTTTGAACACGTTTTATGGTTACTTCTATCCCATGAGAATTTAGGAATAAAAAAGTAACCTATGTTTCATTCGAGGCCTTAAGCTACCTGTATACGAAATTTCAGCCCGATCCGTTTAGTAGTTTTGGCATGAAGAGGTAACAAACATTCATACATCCATCCATATATCCATCCAAACTTTCGCATTTATAATATTAGTGTGATACAGTGTGATGTGATGTCACTAGTCAACTACACTGTTTGTCCGCTATGAACACATAACCAAGAGTCCTTTTAATTAAGGTCTAAAGGAAACTAAGCTCTTTACTTTTGACTTTTGGAAACTAATAATATTCAGCGTGGAAATGACGGGATACCTAACCAGAAGAAAAAATATTTTCTTGATTAGTCGTAAAGTAACATCAAAACTCGACCTTAATTCACATGCCGACAATATCTTTGTATGCCTACGACTTGAGACTGTGAAGGCGAAATAGCACAGATTCCTTGAGGTGGAAATTGAAGCGCATTTCGGAGACTGATTCAATCAATTTCCTTTATGAAATGAAAAATGATGACAAGAAATATATAAATAGAAAAGATTATGATATTATGGGTTATTCCAGTTTTCCCCCTTGACAAATCCCCCTTAAGGGGGAAAACTGGAATTCATTTTTTTGGAGTCCAGTTTTCCCCCTTGAGAAATTTATTTCAAGGGGAAAACTGGAATCATTTTTTTCAAATCCAGTTTTCCCCCTCGATGATTTTTTGCGTTCCAGTTTTCCCCCCTGCGAGAGAAGCAAACCAAAGACAAGCAATAAAAACTACAGTCCTCGACAGTAAACTCAATTTTTATTTTGTATCTTGACAGCAATGTCAAAAATGACAGACCTTAATGACATAAGCTGCATGCAAAAGCGCTTAGCTTTTATTTAAAACAAAACCTGAAAACGTTTTTGCAAAAACTCGCTAGTTTTTAGTGCATAGTAAATATTCGCACACATGAATTAAATGTTTGAAAAACATCACAAGCAAAATAGTGTCCTAGATAACGAAGAGCCACGGTCCACGAGAAATTCCCGTCCAAGCTCCGGGAACAGAGGCTGACTGAAATTGACAGATTTATTCACGTTCGGATAAGCCCGGGTTTAAAGTCTTGCTGCATTTTTTAACCGCGAAGTAATATCCATAAATATATTTTCCAAGTCAGCACTTTCTGAGACATATAAGTCTGTGTTATACCGTTGTACTTATTGGAATAAAATAAAAATAACCACGGAACGATAAAAAATAACTATAAGCCATATAGCAAGCAAATAACGACGAATCGTTAAGCTTAACACAAAAAGACTGCATCATGGCAGCAACACTAAAAATGTAATAGCTATAGTTTAAACTGGATTGTATAACCAAAAATAATCCCGGGAATTGGCCATATAACGAGAGTAGAGCCAACAAAACCGATTGAAGCTTAGTAGACTTTACGTTCAGCATAGAGTTGCATGATGTTTCCGGAATTGGAAACCGGAAGTTATTTTTTAGTTTCATGAAAATATAGTAATTCAAAATGGCAGAAACCTTTATTCACAAATAAAATTACACTAGTATTTACAATTTAAACAATTGAGCTTACTGCAGACTGTTGCAAATAATCTACAGGTAGCTCAACTGATCCATTTCAATACCAGTCGGAAAATAATATCTCACACTTATATTATAAATGCGAAAGTTTGGATGGAACGATGCATGATGTTTGTTACAACTTCAAACCAAAACTACTAAAGGGATTGGACCGAAATTTTGGATGTAGGTCTAGACCTGGAATAACACTACTTTTAATCCCATAAACCAGTTCCCATGGGAAGGATTTTTTTCATTTACTCGTTTCAATGTAAATAACGCATGTGGAGTGGCGAGCAGAAACTAGTTATTAATAGTTTTGTAAAAATTAATCGAAAAAACTAAAAAAAAACAACGGGTATGGCATTGCTATTCAATTAAGTCATGTTTGTTCAACAATACTCATATATATATTTTTCATATACATTGGATCAGATAAAAACCGTTTCAGCGATATAGCAGAAGTTCGAAGCAACAACATATAAATTTCCTACCAGTAGGCGCCCTCGTAAAACCCTCGACGGTCTCACCACAATTTGCTTTTAACAGCGCGTGTGTGACAAAGCAAACGGTGTCCCGCCATCAAACCCAGTTACCGGACCTATGCTACTCTGAAACGGAAAGAATCGAAAGCTTAACGCTGGCATTATACTATAAAAGTAACAGAATTGGTGTTGTTGGTAGTTTCAAATGCAATTGGAGCAGTGTCCTTAAAAATTGTAACATAACATCACTTGCATGGAGCGTTACCATCCATCATTTCTCATAGTTTTAATTGACATGGCGCAGCGTTGGACCTGTCATAAGTTTTAGTATCATATGCAGCTATTCTCCTTTTAATGTCCCCTTTGTTTATATGTAGACCGAAATACTGCTAAATAATTAAACCTGCACCAAGAACAGCGCTAGCTTCCAATACAACTGTGCATCTTTCTATCCTATAAATTTTGCGGCACGCTGTCGCCACGGTGTCAACTGTCGTCTACCGGATCGTTTCGTGTCAGGTTTCACTGTACCGCCGTCCTCGTTTGCAAGGAAGCTGTAATTTCCCCGGAGATGTGTAGTATTGACGCGGACCCGCCTGAATTGTCACAGCGTCCATACCGACATATTGAGCGGGAAACTCAAGTCTAGGAAACATCTGATAAGGATTCTACCTGTACAATAATATGTTGAAAATTCGTATGAGTTTAGAGCGTTGAGCAAACCTAAAGTAATATATGTAGGTACCTTAGCGTAACTTAATTTACCTTGTAGTATTAATATTTTCTTTCTTTCTTTTTCGGTCAAAACCTACCTACAAGGATACTAATTTAGACATGATCTTCATCAATTCGCCGAGAGAAATTTCGCATATTTAACTACAGTTTTAGTAATATTCTTAATGTCAAAAAATTGTGGTCGAAATTCCTGGTTACATGGTTTTCATTAAAATCACAATGGTTCCAGAGTCACTATAATCAGTGTCAAAACAAATAGTCATGATAATTATCGTTGCCCAGAAGGAAACTATTTCCTTCCACTCAAGACAACAAAGGCCAATAATCTTAGATGAACATTCCACCTTGCCGCGTAATATAGTAAGTTTACACGATCCCGTGTAGTAATCCCTTGTGAATAACTGTGTGGGTTCTGCCTGCAACTCATTAATTTGCTGGGGGATTTGTACTGCTGCTGTTGCTACTAGTTTCTATTAATACGTAACTATCTACAAAATGCAGAGTGATCGGAATGCAATGTCAAAGTATCTTTACGGCCTGCTGCGACTGTTGTTGACAGATTTAGACACGGTAACAAGTCTTATAAAATAAAGAAGTCTAGTTGGCAGCACCAAGCCCAAGATCGAAGTTCAAAATAACTCTTATTGTTCGCACAAATTGACAGATAATGTTCTTATGACAAGTAAAGCATTTCATACAAAATCGTTGCACACAAAAGTAGTTTCAAAGTTTTTACTCGCCATTCGAGTATTATGGAAGCAAAGTTATTCCACCCATTCGTTCCCGGCACCCACATAAACAAAACACTTGGGCGTCTGCTTCTTCCGTGTATATTTTTTGTGTGACTATAGTAAAGTTTAGGGTTTCCCATTGTTCCGTGCTTGATATTCATGTTTCTTACGTCTTTGCTTAAGAATTCACAAGTTCTTGGCCATATAGTAAAATTGTTTATTCCTAAAGGCAGCGACTGTACGCGCTAACTCAAGCTGCAATATTTTACCATTCAACATTGTTGCTTCATTCAAAGAGGGAAGGTTTAAAATGCGACGGATAGATGTAGAGCAAGCACGTGGTTATTCAGTCAATCCGCACCTTACCAAGAGTAACAACGTACATTTCTGAGAGGAATTCAGCAAAGCCTTCGGTTATATTGCCACCTGCGATAAGGAGCTAGTATTAGGGGAAAACAGAACACCATACACAAAACTGCACCTTCACTATCAAAACATAGGACGTAAAGTCCCTTGACTGGTGACAATTAATATAAGCTGATGTACCTGTGAGTTTCTGACTGTTGGAGGAAGGAGCCAAATGTCTCCGGTGATATTAGATTTGCATTTGCGGGTGGGTAGGCTAGGTAAGTACTATATAACTGCAAAGTCATTACTTTTTATGATTATGTTGATGTTATGCAAATGAAGAGCAATTAAATGAAATTGAATTATAGGAATCCAATTGGGCTACTGGAATGAAAGTGCTTGTAAATGTGATTCTGAATAATTTTATCTAGTTTCCTGTCATGTCTCACTTTATAGCTCTGTAGCTGTAGTGAGTAAAGCAATACAGACACGTAACTTACTTTTTATTGAAAAAAAATTAAAAGAATTCGGTGTAAATTTACATAAAGTCTGAAAATTCACTTTATTTTCACAAATTAAGAAATGTTAGGGTTATCAGATTTATCAATGTTCGATCGAAATGAATTGACGTTCCGCGCCAAAACCTTATCGATGGCATGTCGATGGGGTTTATAATTTGATAGCGCCGCCATGCCCCGCGCTTGCACTCATGTTACTGTCAGCCTCTAAACAGCTTTTAAGTATTTTCTGCTAGACGGACGGCAACTCAATAATATTTTAAAATGTAATTTCGAGCAGAAGTTCATGAAGACACAGCTATAGCATAACGAAACAAAGGAGATAACATTAACCGATAACATTCCAAAATAAAGACTATAGTACTTGCATTGATAAATTTGCTTCGGTAGGTAATTAGTCGAATTTTGGTAACATTTTTATCTCTCAATCGCATGGGAACAGGAACACCTACTTATATCCCTACAATGAAATCAGTATTGTGTAATCCATAAATCTCTTCCTACGAAATTTCGGTAGTATTATCTACTGTGGGATCGTGATCTACTTCCACTGTGGGATGAGTTTTATGAGGACGGTAGAAAGACATAAATAACCCTTTAGTTTACGGCTAGTTTTAAACCATTTTGTAAGCAAAAAAACTTCAAACACAGCGAAAGTAATAAAAGTACGACAGACGACATTTTCTATTGTTGACTGGAGGGCCTGTGTTTGTTTAGTTACTATGTTTGGTGCCCGGACACAGTTTGGTTCATTGACCAAGGTGTGTTTAAGCTTAGACAACAATGGTTAGTGACGTCGGTATTTACCTTGCTTACATCTTTTAGCAACGTATTAGTAAATCTACAATCCTTTGAATTAATTACGCTAAAGATTTGAATTCGACAATATCTTGATCCTATTTGTGAAACTTTACAAACTCTGTCGACTTAGATATCCTTGGCATATTCAATTTGCGTGCAACGATATTGTCGCCGTAGGCTTTAGGGACTATTTGTCATACACTGCACTACTAATATATTTCGCAAGTCTTCGACAATCCTCACGCAAGGAATCGTACCCACGCACCTGATTTGCAACGGCTTAGCCGTTTCAGTGGGTGGCTTGTCTACAAGTTTACCGTTTGTTCTGACATGATATAGGTACTTTTAGGGCGCCTGCAAGGCCAGCTTTTGCAAGGCAGCTGTCTTTTGTTTTGAGGGAGCTCCCAATTTAGTTTTCCAGCTTTTCAAAAACAGCTGTCTTTTGTTTTGAAAGTGCCATATTGCACCCGTGTGTCGTAATCTACATACATTGTAGGGATTATAATGGCACGTGACACTAACTCAAGTATGGGGATGAAAGTTACTTAACCTTCTGAACCACCGTGTGTGATCTGGCAAAGAGAAAAGCTCAAGGTACATATTGCCTAAAACTACAAATACTAAAACCAGGTGCATCCTTAAAGCGCAGGCGCAGGGAAGAAATACTGCTGCCCATGATAATAGATCTGCACTTTGCCGGCACTAGCTAGAGTACTGTTATTTCATTAGTTTCACCAGATTCACCCAGCATTTTCCTATAAATATACTCCGTTTAACAGCATCAATTTTTCTTTAGCTCGTAACGGAACTCATAATTACAAAATATCTATTTATTACCTAGTAACATTAGATAAAGTGGTATTTGCAGTATCACTTTACCCATCTCAGATCTGCTGAAGGCGTAGGCCGATATAATCATAATTTTCTGCATTTCATATTACTAATCCTATCGGATATGAATACATTTATCAAATCAGAGTTGTATTTATTACGTCTGCGGTTCAGATTATAGCTAAATCAGAGCAGTGCGGTCGTATAATCGCGCTGATTGATTCTGCAACCAGTCGCTGGATACACCTCGGAGTTATAAATGATTGAAGGCGTTTTACTGTTGATATGAAGAATGTGCAAGCGTGCCCGTAGGCTTGCTATACTGGTGCAGAAGGGGAGGACAAATTGGTGGGTTTAACTACATAGAAAGAGTTTGGCATAGCCGTTCTTTCGCCGCCAACGAATAGGCGCTCCACAAGGAGGAATTCCCATATTTAAAAAGTTATCAAGTTATTATAATAAATAAATAATGCTGGACAATACACACAGTATCATCAAGCCCCAAGCTAAGTAGAGTTGGTGTTATGGGTACTAGATAACTGTATGTAGGTAGATATACCTCTAAGAACCGATAACCGCTGGGGGAAACGTGTTCTTGAGTGGAGACCACGACTCGGGAAACGTGGTGTGGGACTCCTCCCGGCAAGGTGAGATGACCACCTGTGAAAGACTGCAGCTGGATGCGGCAAGCTAAAGACAGGGCGTTATGCCGCTCATTAGGGGAGTCCTATGTCCAGCTGTGGACTAACATAGGCTGATGATGATGATGATGGTGAGGTAGGTATACCTTAAAATTATAATAGGTACTTAAGTATTCATACCTCCAAACTCAAAAGATGTGTATTACCTAAGGTGAAAGTTGTGTTTGAACGGGCACAGAAGGAAATATATCCCGACGTTTTCAATAACAAAACTCTGCTACACATTCTGTAATATCCTGCTGTAATTAAAGCTAAGCAAGCCATACATTCAACGTAATGACCTGATGCGGGAAAGAGACAGAGAGAAGCTGAATTAACGAGGGCTAAATTACATTTGCTTCGTGAGAGGAATACATGTGACATTGCTTAGAGTTTCAGCACATGCTTTGTTTGTTCTCACAATAAATTTTGTTGTAGTCTGAGATGTGCATTATGTGCAGTGCACTGTTTAATAAAATTCCTGGCATTTTATATGAATATTATCTTCAAGTATCTAGTTAATTAATGTACTACTAACTTAGGTCTTTTCAATTGATCGAGTAGGTATACTTATTTATAACATCAATTATTCTATAGGCATCAATTATTCTATAGGCATCAATTATTAACATCAATTATTCTATAGGCGTAAAGGGGGACATGGTAATAAGCCCCTTTTTCAATTATTTTTTTGTGGGTTATTCCAGAACGAAAAAAATTACATACCATTTAAACATAACATACCATTGGTATCATTTTGAATAAGTTATTTTTTCGTCACTTTCCTAAAATTATTTAACAAATACGAACATGTATAATAATTTTAGTGCCGTTTTATCTAGGTAAGTAAGGTATGAGTAGGCTTCTCTGTAAAGTAAAGAACTCTGTAACTAAAAATTTAAAAAAATATATAAATTAAAAGTGTGACATTAGCGTTCGTTTTTAGGTATTTCTCAAAGCTATTTACTATATTTGTTTTTGAAGCAAAAATTTGGTAGGTATGTTCTACAGAAACCTAGAAGACGATACAAGACAAGTGTGCAATATCTTTTCTTTGTCCCATTCACAGGAGAAGCATACGAGTTCCTCGAGACTTTGCATAACTGCTGTTCATGGGATGAGATAGCGAAGTTTCAAATCCTTTCGTATGTTATCCTTGTTTCTGGATATTGTTACAACCCCTCTTTCTCTTTGTGGAAACTTGCTGGCAAATAAATAAGGATATCAAACTTTGGGACGTGAATAACGAACTAAAGACAGAGTTTTGTTGTTAGTTGAAGTTGTGATAGAGTTATTTATTTGTGCGTTTCTCGTTTGTTGGTTGTTGTGGTTAATTTTATTATCATCAGAATTGCTGCTCTCGCAAATATAATTTGTCTGTTTAGTCCTTTTGGCTTCGATCGTGACTTCCGAAGAACCTATTTATTATTGAGCATTTTCTTCTGGCGTATGCCTCTGTCGTTTCTTTTCTGTCTGTTATTTGCTGGATGCAGGTAGCGCGCAGCGCCGATCTCGATAGGTTTATATGTCTAGCAGTGGGTATCCTGTCCATAGGCTGAACATTAACAACCGTACTACAAAAAAATAGACATCTGTTAAGGGCGTGTCTAACAAAAGCGTTACCACAAAACCATACAAAACTGCATTTCTAGACGCTTTACAGTTAGACACGGCTTAGACATAGTTTAAACCAGAGTAAACTCTTGTTAAACTCATGTTTAACTGCTTAGACACTGTTTGGCTAAACGCTTGTTGGACTAGTGTTTGCATTGGTTTTTGTAGTACCGCTGAATATGTTTTGTGTCAATAAACCAAATTCGAACACCTTTCTTGCACAAATATAATTATCATGTAGGTTGCATTAAGGATCTACATAAATGAATACCTAGTGTAGTTCGACTAATGAGAGATGAGCCATCGAAAGTCTATAACGGCCCATTAATATTCATTATGATCATACCTGCTCTATTAGGGCCCATTATGTAGGATTACAATTATGTACGCCTCGGACGTTAGTATCGCATAATGGAATTAGGTTTTGAGCACTTGATTTAGTGCTGGTAATCCTCTGTTTTGGTATGTTGATGACATTTTGTGACTTACGACATAACATAATTCTATCGATACACTTTTCAACTACATAAAAGTACCATGAATTTATCTATTGATGAATTTGATTCCTTATTTTGTTCCACTTTAATACTTTGATTCCGGTCAACACTTTGTATCATAATCGTCAAAGATTGAAACTTGCGCGACAGTATTACTTTCTGTAATATGGTGTCAAAAATTCAAGTAGATAGGTAAACAGATAATGACGTAGATAGGTAAACAGATAAATGACTACTAAATCAAAATCTCTTTATTTCCATAAATACACACTTAATGTAGGTATAAATGTACACTTAGAAAAGGTCAAATTATAAAACTAAACACTGACACAGAAATAAAGTCGTATTTTTTATTTCTGTCGCTTCGGTATGTAGATAAAGTAAAGAAGCGACGAAGAAACCTTTAGCCTGTTAGTTCTTATTTTTCGAGTTGGAGCAAAACCCGTCCCAAACTTTTTTATTCTCTAGATAATATAATATTTTATAGTAAGCCTTTTTGCACAGCAAGGTTTTGACAATTTGATTGAATTTATTTACTGATAATTTTTGCAACTCAGTAGGAGTAAATGTTGAATATTGCACTACAAAATTTCCCTTTTCAAAGAACAATCGAAGTTTACCGATATTCATAATCAAAACACAAAGCTATGACAAGAACATTAAATCAGAAGCCAGGCCGTCTGAAATAGCGCTAGGCTACGGCTTAACTTAGCAAGTTTCACTCCCGCAAACGCTCAGTTCAGAAGTTCGTCTGACTTAGCACCCGATAGGAAGCTAAGTTATCTGAGTCAGGTTCTGGCAACTTGCGGCTCAAGTTTAACGTAACATTATTGTTCAGCAGGTGGGTGGAGTGATGAGAATTTAGGTGTTTTGCAAAACGACGATGGCTACAGAAATGTTTAAAGTTATTTATTTGTTTAGTAACTAACACGATTCTTAAAAACCAATTACAGGTGAAGTGAGTCCCAAAACCCACGTTTTGACTATACGGAAAATCATTTTTAAGGCCAAAAAACATTGAATTTTTATAATTTTTTAATAAGAGTCGAAACACGATTGACAAAACTTGACTCGATACAAAGATTTGCAAAGTTTCCTCTAAATCTTCATTTTTGCACAAATACGAACTCGAACTACGGCAGTTTCATTTGCTAGTTACTTATCATATTTAAATAAAATTTCGTCTACGTGTTCCCTAATAAATACTTTAGACAATTATGGTTTTATTTTTTTACGAAAGAGTATTATTTTAGAGCAAAAAACAAATTTCTGAAAAACGACCAGCGAAATTGCGTGCGGGCTGGCCATTCTCGCCTTCCTTTCTCACCTTCCCCGCGCGACGTTCGCTCGTCTCGCAAAACCGATCCCTCTTCGTCTTAAGATTAAAAAACATAATTTATATAGTTAAAATTATTTTAAAAACTTTAAAAACATTTTATAAAATAAATCATTATAGAATATTAAACATTGAAAACTAAATAGTTTTCGAACAATGAGGCAAATAACTAATAATAGAATTATTTAGGTTCTTCGGATTTTCCTGTTGATTTAACCTGTAACTGACTGAACAGGGAAACTGAAAAGGAAGTTATAAAAATGAATCGTTCTTTATTTATCACCAGCACCTGTTTGAAGGTTATGTTGTTTTAGCTGCTTACCCCATAACTCTTTGAAACATTTTCACTTGGTTACGTTTTCCAGTCAAAAACTAAAAAAATCGCAGATAACTCTTCTCTATAAAAACTTTTCACTTGGTTAGGTTTTCCAGTCAAAACCTAAAAAAATGGCTGATAACTCTTCTCTACGAGTCATTTTCCCTTGATTAGGTTGTCCTGTCAAAAACTTAAAAAAGAGCAGTTAAGTTACCTACCTATTAAGTTTATTGTCATGCAAACTGTAAACTCATCCAAATTCTCTTACGTTTCATCGCTATTCGAACCGACGACTGATGTAGGGCAGAGAGTGCTGTCCCATGCAATAACTCTAAAATATTTTTATATCACACATTTTAGGCATTTGAAGATCGAGCAATTTGCGCCGAGAGTCGTAAAATCCGTCGCCGACGACAAGCAAGGCGCCGCCGTCCCTCAAAGCCACTATTAAAAAGTTTAGGGCGTCTATTTTGGGTACCGTCGCCGGTCGCACCGAATAAGAGTTATGTGACAACTTGCTGAATAAGTTACATGGTTTGCGTGAAAAAATGTCTTGAAGTTTGGAATATGAAAGTGGCTATCGGTGAACGAAGTTTGTTTGAAGAATTCATCTGCAAAGGGTTGACTAGGAACTGAGATATGTTTCAGGTTGAATTTTTGGGCTGTTCTATGTTTCTGTTTTGTATTGTATACCCTACTAACTATTACTACTACCACTATCCTACTTCCGACTAATATTATAAAGCTGAAAGTTTGTGAAATCTGAATTTTTCTAAGGATCTCGAAAACTACTGAACAGATCAAGGTGAAATTTGGCGTACGTTTAGAGCAAAGCCTAACTTAGATAATAGGCTACTTATTATACCGAAAACACGCATGCAAAGCCGCGGGCAGAAGCTAGTTATAATTATTTAATAAATTTGACTTACTTTCGCTGCTCAGATTATTTCATCCGATTATATAAAGTGATCCGGACAGAAGACTGAATCGAGCAAAAACGGAATTTAAAAAAATGACCAATACCTTTGTCTCATTATAAGGCTCTACTCACGGCTGACCAACAACGTTACACAATGCAAACACTGATTTTCATTTATACCATCTAGCTGTAGAATCGCTTTCGAAGGGGAAGAGATTTCTACAGCTTTTTGTGATCGATCAGAATAATCAATGAACACAAGGGGAGCTGCGTTAATGGAGACATCCGCGCATAAGTGCTTTTTAATATTTTTGGGATGTATGTCAGAAATAGATAGAACATTACAGGGGTGAAAGTGCCTGGGAGAAAAAATACGCGCCCTTGTTTCATAGCTATTTCTGTTGGGGACAAAAATAGGTGTGATAGTGATAATATTAGTAAAATGGTTTCAGGAAGTTCATTGTATTTTGACGTTACTACTGATTAGACATGAAGTTCTGGTTCTATTCAATCAGAATAACATACACATTTGCTACCCTTGGAGTCGAGACACTAGGCCCGTGGAGTACCGAGGCTCTTCGGGTTTTTAAAAAATTATCTGAGCGTCTGGTCGAAGCGACGCGTGACTTATTGGCGCAGCGCCTCAGCATTGCCATACAGCGGGGCAATGCAGCCAGCGTCTGGTGAACGCTTCCGGCTGGTATTGATATGGATCAGTTGAGCTACCTGTAGATTGTTTGCAGTTATTGTTTCAATTGTAAATACTAGTTGTAATTTATTTCTATTATTTGATTGTAATTTTCTTTGTGAATTAAGATTATCAGAATAAGGTAGCTTTATACTTTTTTTACTGAAAATATAAAAATGTGCGAATTATCTACCGTACAAAATGAAAATACATGCTATACCCAGTAGCTTCCAAAAACCAATTCACGTACAAAATAACCTTACCGTTCAAAAATTCCCGACTAAAGTTAACTAAGTCTGCACGCAGTCACCGCCTCTGGCTGGCAAGTTTAGCTGTAAATTTCAATAGCATGCAAAAGCCACAAATTCAGCTGTAACCAGCTCTAACCGGTTCAAGTTAGCCAAAGTTGTTGCTCTTGTAAGCCTCTAGCGAACAATAGCTGACATCGGTGGTCGCTACCTATTTTGCATATTGATTTTGCAAAATATGGGACAGAGTTGAATGGAAGTCTAGACTGTTTTAATTTAATGATGAAGTTCCTATTTCACCATGGTGCAGTTGGTTTATTAAATTACCTGTACTCTGTTTGAAAATCCTAGATATTTTTTGTAAACAGAGGGAAAACAAGACCAAAGAAAAATTGGCCGAAAATATTATAGGACATCATCGGAGCAAATCGCAGAAGTTCAAAACAATTTTAGGTTTTGAAAGCTTTCATTTATCATTTTCATTCGTTTGTCGTCCGTGTTCGAACTAAATTTTGTACCCTTTTCACCGCTTTACTTTATCACTGAACTCATTTTGTTTTTTATATGATTTTAGTTTAAATTCGTTCTAAGTCAACGGGATTTATGTATTAGATATTCAGTAACATGAGTAATCGGTACCTACTTAAGCTTTTTCACGATTGCTTTAGAATTTGTAGGTGTTCCACTTTCGGAATTGTAGGTGTAGGGTCGTAAGTCGATTCGCACCGCGAGCATTTCGAACCGCCCAAGAGCTCTTTTTGAATGGGTCCTTTTGCACCGCGTCGTACGAATCGCCCAAGAATTTTTTGTAAAGGGTCAATTCGAACCACAATGGGGAACAAAACAGTTCTCTTTTGTATGTTTTACCGATTTTTGACACTAATTTTTATAATAGCAGAAATGACAACCACCAATTACGATGGCAATGGATAGGGAATCAGCCCACGAATTTGTAATAGCGATTTAAGGAATTCCAAGCTCCTTATCTAACTTTCCTCATTTGAACTGTTACAATTAGAAACTTTGGCGGCATATTATCTACCTGCTGAAGTTTCATGTTCTTCATAACCTCCAGTATTTGTCAGTTAAGTACATTACCTATAGATAGATAGATAGATACCTACCTGTAAGCATTGTATAATGTTTAATATAATCAAATAGCAAGTTTTTCACACTAAGGTAAATATATAAGTAAATACATTCAAAGGGTCAACGCAAACGAGCAATTTTAATTTGTTGAAACTTAACTTGTCCCCCTCACACACAGGGTGGCTTTTGACTTAGATTAAGTTGACGGATCATCCTTTGTTGACCAGGCATCTGTCAAACTGTATTAAATATAAATTATCAAAGTGCTTTATTTCCTTTAGATCTTACAGGGGTGTCGAACACGTCACAAAAATTCAAATTACATAAGTAAAACTAGGAAATAAAGTGATACATTGTCCTTTAAAATATACACTTAGTTGTAAAACTAGGCTACACAAGATTTTTTTTTATTCAATGTCATCGTCTCTTTTTTCTCGTTACTAGATGCTGTCACTTCTTCATCTATTTGGACTACGGTGGTGGTTGATTGTGAATCTCCCGTTTATGCAGTTCACATGCATAAACCACACTTACCACAATTACACGGCACTGCCCATACAGGGCGGCACTATTTCATACGGTAATAATATGGCCAGGCCACTTCGGGTACCATGACTAAGCCTAACTTAACGACGGATTAGGGCTGGATTTATTTGGCTTGTTGTACAGAAATCCGTTTCTGTATTTAGCAACTAAAATTATGTAATACCTTCGTACAATGTTTGATAAACCTTTTTTGTGTGACTACCCACTTACCTTCTCGTAAGTTTAGTTGTTATTTTTCTTCAGTAAATTTCTGTTCTGAGCCGATCTGCTTTCTGCTCACCATCGTGGCCAAAAAGAGCACGCATCTATGCCTACACTATATAAAATAAAGCTTAAGTTTTACATATGGACATATGGACATAGATTTATATCATATGGATATGTAACAGACGCGAACGAAACTGTTTCAGTAAAAACAAAGCGTTTAATTTCAGCTAAGTTCGTCGCGAGCCGAATGCATTAAAGCATAGTGGTCACGATAACACAATTATGTTTTAATTTATAAACGCCGTAGTTTTATCACGCGAACTCGCGCTCGTTAACACGCACCTTTATCAAGGAACAGTCTAGCTGGCTTATACTAATTATTAAGATAAATATTACTTTAAGGCATGGAACGACTAGGGTCATGCAAAGTCCTACGCATTATTACTGATATTGATGTGAACTTGATGATTTTCTTGAGCTACTGGAGAGATTTGTAAAGGCTAGATACAGCATTTGAATAGTTTTTCCATGTAGAGGTAATATTTCATTTTGATTTGTTTATTTTTGTTTTTTATTAGTAAAACGTAGCTATTTTATTTTTCTAGTGATTTGGAATACTTTAATCAGAAAAAAAACACACCCTGTAAGTTGCGTGAGCCGCAGTCGGCTGAAGGCTTAATTCACAGCCATGTTTTTTGGAACATGTCATTAACATGATTAAGTATGAATTATATTTTAGCCTGTTGAGTACATAATGACCAGAAAACACACCGCTTTCGCGATTTCTCTATTGTTTTGTGGCACTTTAGACTGTAAATGACCAATTTACACGATTTGAGCTAGGAAACAACGCTTATAAGAAATATAATCAAGGTATGTAAGATTTTAAAACTTTTGTAAAGGAACAATAAATGCCTGTTGAAGCTCATTTTGAAAAGTACTTTTTTAAAACATAATAATTGTAAGGTTTTTTTTTACTATAGTGCGTAACCCCACATGGTAATTTCTAAGAAATCAAATAATATCGCGTGTGGGGTTAAGCACTATTATAACAAAAAACCTTAGAATTGAGCAACGCGACACCTCTCGTCGAACGAACTAAATGTAACTTTAGTCTTTGAACAGGATTGGATAAACTTCAATGTTTCCCCTGTAGGTGGAGCTAACGGCGTTAGAGTCCGTAGGAAGCCCTAAAGATAATAATTGTAGTAATAAACTATTTAATATATCGGCAACTACCACTGCTACCAACTTGAAATTTAAAATATTAATAGATTTTGTGTACCTACAGATTTAAAGAAAAAAAATGGAAAATAAAAATTTTTCATACAAATTGTGATTCGAAATTTCTGTAAGTTAAGTATAAACTTATTGAAATAATTTGAAAAAAGTCGAAAAATTTACCTAAACACCGAAGTATGCAGAGCGACCCGAGCGATCCGAATGTAGTTTACATTTTAGATGGATCGCTCTCTGCATACTACTATTTTAAGGTATTCATTAAATAGCGAAGTCTAGAACCGGTAGGTACCTTTGGTATGGTACATATTTGTATAATTGACAAACGTTCGAAACCCTCAGCGCGCGAGTTACACTCGCACTTGACAGATCTTGTTTTTATTATTTTGAGTCATTGGTTTGACTAATGTCAGTCTTGTATTTTTATATATTTATTATAATGGATAAAAGATAGACTAAAGATAGATATAGAACTCTGCGGGTAGAACTAATATGGATAGATAGATAGCCTTTTTATCGGGTACACACACAAACAGCAGAAGAAAAGTATCAAAAGAACAGTAACATAAGAGCTTTAAGGTACACATATTTGGTAGGTACCTAGGTAAGCAGCTAAGTACCTACACAATTATAAATTGTTAACACATGAATATTATTATCACACAAATACTATAAATGCGAAAGTTTGGATGGATGGATGGATGGATGGATATATGGATGGATGGATATATGGATGGATGGATGGATGTTTGTTACCTCTTCACACCAAAACTACCGAACGTATCAGGCTGAACTTTTGCATACAGGTAAGTCTGACCCTGGAACCAAACATAGGCGACTTTTTATCCCATAAATCAGTTTCCATTGGATAGAAATAGCCTCAAAACGTTTCCATAGAAACAACGCGCGCGAAGCCGCGAGCAGAAGCTAGTTATTAATATGACAACTGATCAATGAGAAAAGTGATAACTTGGCACAGTATTGCACGTCAAAGCAAATAATGAGATAGATGCCACGTGACCGGAGCAAGAGACCATAACCTTAAATCAGAAATGGGGCTCTAATTGCGTAGAAAACATTAACATTATTCTAGGGTTGGTCTAATTCAAGAGATGAGGCGTGGTTTCTGACGAGCCATTGTCAGCCAAAGCGTGCTTAACCCGGGAACGGTGACCTATATGTCTGTGGGACCGGGTGACTTGAAAAATTCGAATAACTTTTGCCCCCGCCGCCGATTTTCATCGCGATTTCGAGTAGCTGCCTGATTTCCCCTCCCCCACCGACAGTTCAGCCCGTGACGGTAGAATGGGCGCACGTTCCTGAGTTTTGGCGCCAACCCGGTGCGGTACACCGGGGTCACCGAATATGTAAGTAAAATCGACGTCACCGTTTATATATATATATATAAATAAAAGTTCCAAGAGTCTAGAAACTGAAAATACTGAAAGAATTTAGAAAATATGAGGATTGTTGTATTTTAAAATGTTTAAAAGCTATATGTGTAAAGACTAACTAATTTTATAGGTTCTATGAGAAATTGTCTTACCATAAGAAAAACTAAATAAAAGTGTCTGTGATTAATAAAATATTGTTGTTTTATTGTCAAATAATTTATAATTAACAAAAAACATGGTCGGTAAATAAAAGATTTTGAACAATCTTCCATTGAAAACCCCGGTGCGTGGAACCGGGGTCACCGAAGATGTAAGTCAAATCGACGTCACCGTTCCCGGGTTAATTCTCATCTCAATATTTAAATGATCAATGATAGTTGATCACTGATTAGTTAATCAGCTGACGAACTTAGATAGATTGAAAACTCTAAACTGCACACTTTACTTGTAGAAACCAACACAAAGAAAAACAATTCTAAAATAAGTGACATTACAATGGAGCTACGGAAATAACACTTCTAAAGGTGAGTACTGAGAATAGACTAATGCATTTCTTTTAACGAACATCGAGCATTCGCTGTTTTTAAATTTACTCGAACCACACTTCGAACATGACGAGCGATGTTTTGTTGCAACCTGATTTAAAAAGTAACAAGCGTTTTGGTGTAATATTTGTGTGCGTTTGTGTATGGAGCAAAGGCACGAGCGTTGGTGCTGGGGGACGGCGGCGGGGCGTGAGGTGTGCGGGCCGAGGGTAAATGTAAGCAAGGTAAAATTTACATTGACATTATTTAGGTTTTGGTCCTATTTGCTTAAGTTTCTTATATCTTAGGCCACACATCCTAGGCACATCCCGTGTTTATAGCAAGCCAGATAATTTTATTCCCCCAGCGTACTGCTGTGGGGTCAACAGGGATGTTTATTCTCATGTGTAAACGATCCTGCCCACGACTATTTGATTCGCAATGAATTACATTGTCAATGTCATTGTCGACGGCGTTTGCGCATTTAGCGATTGATTTCCTTTACATCCTTTGTATTGAAGTTGGTCACACGGATATAAATCTTGTGTAGATGGATTTAGTGACATTTAACGACATCTTTGCTTGTATCCTACAAATGTCAGTAGGTGTTAGTGTCATGACCTGAGCTAAGAATGCCAGCGTTAAATGCCGATTATTTATTACCTAGGTACCTGCCGATTTTATTTTTAATGAATTTTGCTGATGAATCTCGGTCTCCTCAATATCCGACGAGGGCGGGCAGCAGCGCCTCCTAGTGAACAATTCTAACACCGAACTGCGATCTCCAACCCGCATGCCTAGCGTGGGGATTATGGGCATTACCCCCCATGAGATAAAAGCCAAAAAGCGCTTATCATGGGGACGCCTGCGTCCAGCAGCACAATTGGTAAGCAACCACCGAAATTCCCTCGACCTCAACCTCAACACACTCAAGTGTGTTGAGGTTGAGTTAAATTTTCGGTGGTTGCTATGTGAGTAGTTAGTATTAAAACAAAATAAAGCAACACTGCAGCGCTGTGGCTGGGTAAATTGCGTGTTCGCAAGAAAATAAAAAATTAGATTAGCATGTACCTACGATTCAATTGTAATAACGATCGAAACTGATGTGTAAATTGATTAAGCTAGTAACCATCGGTAATTGTTATTCCGAGAGGCCAACGAACATGGGAAACGAAAGAAATATACTCCACCTAAGTAATTGAGACCATACTGGAACAGGCTGTTTTCGTGTCGTTTTTCGATACTCACATAAATTAATTGGGGCTGGTGTAAATTGCTATAATGTTATTAGAACCAAATTAAAATCACTAATAATCCAACTAACCCTAAAATGCAGCCAGTCGTATTCATTACCGCGTAACTAAAGCACGCACCGCGGGTCGATTAGACCCCCTCTTGTCGGGCACCCTCACAAATTGCACTGCAACTTTTATTATTACACGAATGAAAGAGACGCCGCTATACAATGTTGTTGCTATCGCAGTACAAATAAACAGGCATAAATCTAAGGCTGTGTCACTTTTCATAGTTGCTTAATTATTAAGTTTTTACCTACTTTTGAGATTTTGATTCGAACATTCTTGCAACACGATCTAATGAGCTATCATTTGATTGTTTGCAATAGTCTGCACTTAGCTCTACTGTTTCAATGGTTAAATACTATCTTAAAAACAGCGACTTTATAAATGACTTATATAAACAAATTGTAAATCTATATGTCTATTTCTTTGTTATCTAATTAATGTATACCTAATATGTTCATCTCAACATCTTTTTTCCACTCATTTTTTTTTTCATCTTTTAATTTCACTTTCTGCCTTGGGGATGTCACATTCTTTTAAATATTTTTTTAAGGCACACACTTGTGTTGACTATGTGCCTTAGTAACGTATAAAACGAAAAGTGAAACTTTAAAACGTAGTCACTGTTTCTTCATCTACCCCTGCTGACATAAAATCTCGTTGCAAATACACGGCGTATGTTTGTCTTGTATCAGTTTACGGCACATTTGAGTGTGGTTGCGAAAGTAAAACGGCTAAATTGTCACAAAAGCCATTTAGGGTGAGAAATTTGAGATGACTGCTTAACACAATGTTGTTGTACGAAGCTTGGAATATCAAAACAACATAGAATCGTTGTAGAGTAATAAAATGTTACGTTTATTTATTGTCGTTGTTTTTTAGGTGGTTAAAAAATAAGTACTTACGTTTTACTCTTAAATCAACTAGTATTTCAGGTTTTATCGACAAATTAAAAATGTTTGAAGTCAATTTTTTGTTTATTTTTAAGATTTTCTATTTGACATAAGCAACAATGAAATTGACAGCAGCCAGTACCTTTCTCCGACCAAAACATTCAATAGATCTATCACTCATCCAAATCCCTCAATAGCTTAAATTATAAATCTGCAAAAGGGTCCGCCCTAATAGGCACAAAGGCCAACAGAGCTTTTACGTATCAATTATGGGATTATACGAATTATAGAGGGAGATGATAATAATCGATCTCCATTATCCCACCCTGTATGGAAAAATTGAGGAGATATAATAATGCGCAGAAAATTGCCAGGACGCAATAAATGTGGATAAAAATAGGGATGGTCGAAAAGTATTACGTTTTACGATCAATATAATTGAAGCAGGTGGGTACTCTAGACTGAAGCGTTTTCTGTATATTGTGTGATAAAAGGGTCGATTTGACCATTGACCTTTAACGTGTTAATTTTATTTATCCTACCTAGATCCTAGTGATTAAGAAATAGTGATTATCGTGATACCCTTCTGGGTTTTTTCATATTGTATAGTGAATTAAGTTGCAAAATGGCCATGTCATTTTTCATATACAGTGAACTATTTCAGAATTAAATCTTAAAAATATGTTGTAATCCCTTACATCAACGCAAGTTTTATTAATTTCCGGCTATTATAAAAACCCTGTGCTGAGCGTTAATCGCCATATAATTTTGATTGATAGCTCTACTCGTATTTTTACTTATTTTTCATACAAAACTTTATGGGCTGCAATAACGATAATGAATATAATATAGAAGCGAAGAGTTATGGTGTAATAACCGATATTTATGTGGCAATATTCAACTAATATCCTCTCGAGTCTCATTTCGGCTTTTTGTCGAAAATCTCCTTTGTAAGCGACGGTTAAACGCTGTTAAGCGCCGCTTAATCCATATAAAAAGGCACCTGCCTGTCTATATTCAATTTCATGCGAAGTTGCAATTAATAAGAATAAGCAATTAGGAAGTTCCTCAATTCTTTCCCATCTGTATATCATGTTATCTTCAATTCAAGTTAAAAATCATTACTTCTTCAAGTATGTTCTAAGCATTATTCTGTATTAGACGCCACTTTCCACTTCCTGTCCATCCAAAGTTTGCCTGGAAGAGATTGCTCTTAGCGATAAGGTCGCCCATTGTGCTACGTTATCTGTATTTGTATTTTGCTGTCCTTTTTCCCATACTGTTTTTTTTTTGTATTCAGTACAGTATTTGTATTGTATTTTATTAATATCTTCATTAACAAACAAAGGAGGTACATTTGCCTACTTTGTACTCACCTACTCTTGATTATGTAAAGTAGATGCTCACATGTGACATCCTGAAATTGTGCAAGAAGCATTAAAGAAGAGTGCACTACTAGACCCCCTAGAGACATCCCCGCAATTCCCTCACAGACTTTTAATTCCTCCACTTAGGAAAAAATCGCTGAGTTTAAAGGAATACCATGAAAGTTAAACGAGCCGTGAAGTCATTGCATTAAGTGGAGAGAGCTTCGCCAACACTTAATTAAGAATTCACCCCCTCCCCCAGCCAGTCACAACAAAAGATTGTGTGAGAGCTAGCCTGGTTTGAATTTAATTTAATTTTTGCAATGATATTCGCAGTGAAGAAATTTAGGATTTAATCCTGAAAGTCTGAAAGTACTTATTGTTGTTACATAAGTAAAATGTCTTATGTAAAATGAATTACTTTGCTAGGATTATCCTGTGTGAAATAAAATGTATCTAGAAACGGAAACATGATTAGAAAATTTTGTAAGATCGTAATGTAAACATATTTGACTTACGTTTACATTACGATCTTACAAAATTTTCTAGAACTTAGAGAGACCCTAGAACTTAAGCACATCACACTCCCAAATTAAATTCTGGGAACGCTTCCGACTGGTATTGTTAAGGATCAGTTGAGCTACCTGTAGACTGTTTGCAACAGTCTGCAGTTAGCTCAATTGTTTCAATTGTAAATACTAGTATAATTTTCTTTGCGAATAAAGGCTATTTGCCTTAAAAACAAGTTTACCAAATTAATATTAATAATATAAAAATGTGATACTATATATGTTTGGATGGATGTTTGTTACCTCTTCGCGCCAAAACTACTAAACGGATTAGGCTGAAATTGGGAATACTGGTATTTCTAATCCTGGAATCAAACATAGGTTTTTCATCCCATAAATCAGTTTCCAAGGGATACAAATCACCTTTGAACGTTTCAATAATCTACAATAAGATCCATATAATCTAAGGTTCCATAAAATAGAACAATCCATTTTCTATTTATGCAATTCACAGTTTTAACACAAACAACAGCATAAAACCGTGCCGATTTTGACAGCTTTTTTGTTTCGAACATGCAAATCCTGGATACTGGCAGAATACACAAACCATACCAGGCAAAAAAAAAGAAACTGCCATATACCATTTGTTTTGCCGAACAACAGAGAATGGATAACAATTCTATCGGAA
Source organism: Eupithecia subfuscata (assembly GCA_963564075.1). Lineage (NCBI taxonomy): Eukaryota > Metazoa > Arthropoda > Insecta > Lepidoptera > Geometridae > Eupithecia > Eupithecia subfuscata. The sequence continues at coordinate 7,062,924 of OY751105.1, forward strand.
AAATCCATTCGGCTCCATTCAACTGAATAAAACGACATGAAGCGGAATTATTATGGAAGGGATCAAAATTGTTAGTAGACGGTTATAGTGGGTGCTTCCATCCCTTGGTAAATTACATGATCAGTTTCTGCCAAGTTGACGGACGATAAATTAGGGCAAATAACTACTTTGTATTTTATTGTACTTCTACTACACACATAACAATGTTTTATTCTAAAAGTATTTTGATTGCAGTGAACGCGAAATCGTTCGAATAAAATTATTTTGTCAGCTTTTAGGTCTTTACTACTACTTACTAGTAGGTACTTTTCTTTTTAATTTGTACGTAATATTAAAAAATGTTTCCAAAGCGTTATGGATACAATACAAAATAAACAAGATCCGTCAAGTGCGAGTGTCAAAAGTATGAAACCTACAGAAATTTCAAAAACTATTTTGAAATGTACAAACTGATACCTTTCATTTGGTACCCCACATCTTTTAAAATTTAGACATCTCAATTTGTATAGAAAATGTTCATTTGCATTTTTCATTTTTTTTTCTTAAAATCTTTACAGGCACTGCTGCGGCTATTTCACCGTCTTTGTTCGTAACTCCGCCTCACCAAACTCCATAATTACCCCGGCCGTTATTTATATTCATAGCTTTTTATGTACTATTGCAATCTTTAAAATTTTCAGGGCTCACTGCGCCTGCGGGTATTTACTTTTTCATACTCTTCTTTATTTGTTTGTGACCAGCCGAAAAAGTAACATAAATATCGATGGCTCGCTCCGCTCGCCGTTATATATTTTATATTCCTAGATTTTTTGTTAGCATTACATTATACGCGCTAAAACCGCCCCATATCAACCCACGCTGCGCCGCCACTGGGTAGGTGCACAGTAAAAGCCAAGTTAAAAGCTTATTGGCAGCTACATCATCAGTATCTCACCAACGTGTTTTGAACATAACTATACCTACCTACGTGGAGTCAGATGTTAAGTCAAGACGTTCAATCAGTAAATTCTACACGTAATGGGGTCTTCACCAGTGTACCAGCTCATAAACCACTGACTTCCTATACCATTGAGTGAGGCTGGATTAAACAACCATTTGCAATTGTAATGAACTCGGTTATAGCAGTGACAACTCTATTATTTTTGTATGAAGCCAGTAGTGACAGGGGCAAATTACCATAAAACGTGGCAAACATTAATTTGGCTTATTGATGGATAAAACTCAGGATATCGGAATACAAATGGATATGCCATCTTATTTATCTATCATCAGTGAAGATTTTAATCAAATGAAGGTTTATGCAAAAAAGTACCCACCAAAAGAGCTGATGAACTAATGTTACAGATCGACAAGCCATCAAAATATACAACTGCAATTTTAGCCTCCATAGTTGCGCTTACGGTGATTTAGGTACGTACATGATCTACACCTTTTTCGGAGAATCACAAGATATTTATTTAATTGACTTCTTGGTGAATGTGAGCAAACTTATTTGTGTTGGAAGAACACAGTAAACCCGCTCATATTCATCATGAATTTGATAAAATACCACAGTTTTTAATGTAAAAAAAAAAAAGACTTTTGGACTGGTTTTTGATTATTTGACAGAGGTGAGAATGAGATCAGCATATTTCAAGAATATTGTATGGACTTTGCCTTCTCCATTGCCACCCCTACATCGATGTCTGAACCACAGGCGGTCTAGAGAGCTCACGTAGGTTGATGGCACCCCTCCCTCTGGCCTGGTAGCCTTAGTAAAACAACAGTAATTATTAATGACGAGTTGATTTGTATCTCTATGTATGTATTTTTTATTTTAGTACCTTTATCGGAGGTTATTATGGCTGTTATTCTTATGTGCAACTATTATTTTATATCTGCTCACTCCTGTGAGTCAGCGACCTAAGCTGTAGGTACCTTGGTTTGCAACACAAGACTTTCAAGTATTTCAGTTTTAAGGTGCATTTTTTACATTTAATATTAAAGTTTAAATTTTACATAACTTATTTTAAGATATAAAATTTCATTATCCAGCACCTGGCACGAAAACTTCTTCCATAATCTACGGTGCTGCACAAAATGAAAACGTGCACGTAAATTCAAAAAAGAATTCATAAGGTGGGTCTTCATACCTTTTCGGGCTACATAAATCAGCATAACGAGCCTTCCGTAAGGTGCCCCTCCTAGCATTAAGCTTCAGTAATATTTTCTCACTTACGACAAAATTTTCTGTCTTCATATTTATGTGCGTGCCGCGGACCCTACAGCCTTTAGATTAAAAATGGGAGACAAAAAATGGAAAACAGTGAAAAAAAAATGTTTGAAGGAGTAAAAACATCGAAAACATTTGTAAAATAGTTTGAATTTCGGTTCAAAGAAGTTATTCTCATATAACAAAAAATGTTCACTTATAATTAAATACAAAGTACTTAAAAATTATGTTTAAACTAATAATAGTACGCTATAATACCTTATGTATAAGTTAGGCTATAAATGTATTTTTTTAATTTTGTTATAAACATGCTTATCCTAGCACATTCTTTGAGCTTGTTAGAACTTGATCGATACGATACGATGCTAGAATATTCAACACTGTATCGATGCTCATGAAACCTAAAATAACGCAAATTTTAATAATGGCTTCTTACTTAAATATGAAAAACCCAAATCAATATTCCCATTCAAACTTAATCGAACTTGGAAAACTGCTTCTGAAAAAAGAAAGTCACAAGTCCATTACTTGGTAAGTCTGAGACCAAGTTTACTAGAAAAGCCAAGAGCTGTCGTCTCAAGCTGCACTCGTAAAGTAATATTCAAGCTTAGTGAGACTAAATTTAAGGACGCTACATTAAATACGGAACACCTGCTCAGTATAACAGACAGAATTTTGGTAAACATAATAATAAACATGGTGGATACTGGTGTCATTTTAGATGTCGCCAAAACTGACGTAAATTAATTTGACAGCACTAAACGAATTTGACAGCAATGGTGCCTGTCCTTTTCAAACCGATCCAAATAAAAAGGATGGCATCATTTTTAGACCAGTAAAGTTATTTAAGTATTTAGCCTTTATTCACAAAGAAAATTATACTAGTATTTGCAATTGAAACAATTGAGCTAACTGCAGACTATTGCAAACTGTCAGGTACGTACAGGTAGCTCTACTGATCCATATCAATACCAGTTGGAAGCGTCCCCAAGACGCTGGCTGCATTGCCACGCTGTATGGCAATGCTGATGCGCTGTGCCAGATACTCACCAGCTCTCGGGTCACTCGTCGGTTCGACCAGACGCTCAGATAGTTTTTTTCCAAACCCGCACAGTAAAGTAAATTAATTTGACAGCACTAAGTGAATTTGACAGCATTCAAATTGTGCTGTCCTTTTCAAAACGATCGAAATAAAAGGATGACATAATTTTTCGACCAGTAAAATTATTTTAGTTGACTTTTGGCGACATCCGAATTTACACCCTGGTATGAGTTGTGTACCTATAGGTACAGTAGAATTTACTTGACTAACAAACATGGCCAGTTTACGCAAAAAATTGTCCTGCCCATGCCCTAAAGTCATGAGTCGTTAATATTTTCAAAATGTAGGTTACATTTTGAATATATTAACGACTCTACAACGACTATTGTTCGATAAAAAGGTACCACACTTATTTTTATTTAACATCAAAATTATTTTTGATGTTAAATATAAATAAATAATGTTGGACAATTCACACAGCATTATCGAGCCCCAAGCTAAGCAGAGCTTGTGTTATGGGTACTAGATAATTGATATACACTACATGGATTAATATTTTTTATTATAAATAGAAAACATCCAGATCAGCTTGAACATATATCTGTAGATCTTACAAATATTTGTCCCGAGGCGAGAATCGAACCCCCTGCGTCGCAGGCGGACCTTCGCCCGCCGCGCCACGGAGGTCGTCAAAATTTGCAAATAAACGAAACACACAAATAAACGATAACACAATGCATATTGATCAAGACTTGCATCATATATCTTTGCTTTCTTTTATTTTTGTGGCACATTATGGGCACGTTGATATCAGTGAGGTTGACAGATCCACAAACAGCCAAAGGAATCTATAGTTCAGTTTGGTCTATAAAGCAAGGTAGAGCATTTCAACTCCCACTTCATTTGAGCCAATAAACATTACTCTGCTTTGATGTTAATGAGCTATAATTTATCTTTATTACTTCCTTATTAACGGAGAGAATACAAAAGGACATCAGTGATATTCTGTTAAGAATAGGAGTTAATTTTCTGGCGGAGACTTCGGTCGACCAAATCTATTTTGCGGTTCCTGTATTGTTGAGTTATGATAATTTACGACATTGAGTTTTGTTAAAACAATTTTCTTTGACATCTAATATACAAAATTCTCGTGTCACAGTTTTCGTTGCCATACTCCTCCGAAACGGCTTGACCGATTCTCATGAAATTTTGTGAGCATATTGAGTAGGTCTGAGAATTGGCCAACATCTATTTTTCATACCCCTAAGTGATAATTTTAAATTTCCACGCGGGCGTAGCCGCAGGGCGCAGCTAGTAATAATATATAAATCATTGTGACTTTGTCTTACGTGCAGTTTATAGCTAGGCCGTTATTTCAGACAAAATTCGGGGGACCAGAAGCTCCAATCCTATTAAAAAACTGTTGTATCACTAAAACTGTTGTTGAATATAATTTCCCCCACAAAGTTTTATGAACAAGTTCAAAGCAGTCCACTCTACTTAGCCTTTGTTGGGCCTCATTTAAAATCAATCGCAGCCATTTTGTTGGGTGGCGCTCTGAGACGAGATTTTGGAGGGAATTCGTAATTAAGCTGGCCGGAGCCTCTTTACTTAATGGACGCGTCCGAAAGCCTTAGAAGTAAATGAAAGGCGGGCGAAGTCAGGGGGAATAAGATTATCGTGTAAGATAAAGTTTTAATTTGCGTCTTTTGCGAGCATCTTAATTTTTATGGCGATGAGACGCGAGGTGGGTGCGCCATCTTGCATTTTAATATCGTGGCTGTACGTCGCAGATAAAGAAGCATACTTTGTTTTTAAAACCACCGAGGTTTTTTAGTTCCTTGTATAAAAAGACTTGCCGTTGTTTCGGCTCAATTATTCTGTAAAACGGAAGGCTCTATGATTGTAAGAAAACCCCCTGGTATTCATTTTGAAAACTGAGGTCACTGTAGATTTTTTGCATTTTTACACTATTTGAAACAACATCCTGACTAAATATTCTAAATGTATTCAAAAAGGTGTGTTCAAAGGTAATAACAAGACTCGAGTTCATTTAAATGGCCGCTCATAATTACGTTTTGTTCCACTAAAATAATCCTTTACTGTTTTCTTTGGTAATGTATTGTCTACCTTCCTTAATAATAGGGCGCTGGATGGTAATTACATGGGGTTTCCACAAACATTTGTAATGGTTATGGGAATTTAGCAAGATTCATTGTCATGTGTAGGTGTAGTAGACACAGACGTTTCTATTTTGTTGCGGCTTGCGCAAATGCTTTATTTGCTTATAGTTTACGATAGGATAAGTAAAGTACCTACAGTAAATTGTTCACGTATGTAATTACCTGATGTGAAATGGACTCTTCTTCAAACTTCTTGGGAAAAGAATAGTTCCTCTCAAAAACTAAGGAGTAGGTACCCATATAATTTCGCTACCATATAGTACATATAATTATCATGTGGTGCAGTGACGATCATCGATAGGTAAAGCCCCCTTACCTTTATGTTTTTTTTTTCGATATCAAATAGAATTTTGTTGAAACTAGAGTTTTTGGTAAATTATAGATGGCAAGTTGTTCTACATAAAACAAATTTATTTCTATAAAACAAATGTAATTACTAGACTTGGAATCCGTCAGGGGGGGTTTTCGATCTATGAACGCCACTGTATACAGGGTTATTGGTTAATCACTGACACTGTGGGAACTGCAGGTTCTGCTCACATCACTAACACGTTTGTGAAGACACCAGGTCTTAATTCTTAAATTCGTATTGATAAATAGGTACCCTCTACATTGAATAATCGTTCTTTTGAGAGGCTTTATTTGAAACTAAATTTAGTAACGGCCTTGAATCAACAGTGGGTGTGGGAGTGAGATATCATATCAGTGTTTAGTAATTCATTGGGTTCTGGAAAAATGTGTAGGTAATTTATTTTTTTAGCAGAAATGACTTACAAAAAAAATGGGTATTACTTAGTGTCAGTGAATTACCAACAACCATGTACTTATTGGCATTGAGGCCCAGAAGGCGATCCAACAGCATACATTGCGAAAGACAAAGAACCGGTAGAACAAAATGACTTAAAACCATTTCTCCAAACAATTTGATACCGATACGTAAAAGTATGTACACAAATCATTATCTGCATCCACTTCCTATGCAGGTGTGTCGGATGACCTTAGCACGTGTTCTATTCTAACAATACAACGAACGGTTCGTTCTTCCGAACGAAACACTCGAAATTGACTGCACAATACCTATGGTACAGTCAACCTAAAAAGCTTTGTGCAGATGAAGATTCCAAAACCCCGTGGACACACAAAGCAACGGAAACCGCTTACACACCATTTTTGAAAGCCGCTAAGCTCACAACAGACCAGGCACACACACAGTCAGGAACTGACCTTTTTAATTATTTTATAATTTTTCTCTAGGCCAAAGCAAACACATATAAAAGGTACGTACAAAATTATATTCAAATAGTAGAGTTAGTACTATATTTGTTAAAATGTAGAAAAAGTGGTTATTCATTCATTTCACGAACGGTATTCGCCGCTTTTACATCGTATTGTTCGCCAGCTTCTGCTATCATGCAGGTTTATCGGATTTTATTGTTTTGTGTGCATACTGGGATTCTGTCTTCTTCATGTGTTTAACGATTTTTGGCGATGAATGTACCTTTGAATAACAAAAGAACAGGCAATAATAAACCTTGTGCAAATGAAATAGAGTGGCAGTATTGTTCAATTGAGTTTGATTGATTGACCAGTTAGAATTTGAAATGAAAGCAATGGAATCGAATTGTGTAGGACGGTCATTAATCTTTGCTAAATAGTACCTTCGAAAACCTTTGAAGAATATATTTATGATGATTGCTCAAGTTGGTGCTCGAATAATGTTATATAGATTAGTCAACTGAAAATCCTAAGACTATTTTCAGATTCCAAGAACCAACATCAATTTTCACTTTTAAGTCATCTATTTTATTAATTAATAACTTTAATCACACTAATATTATAAATGCGAAAGGTTTGGATGGATGGATGGAAGTTTGTTACCTCTTCACGCCCAAACTACTGAACGGATCAGGCTGAAATTTTGCATACAGGTAAGTCTAACCCTGGAATCAAACATAGGCGACTTTCTATCCCATAAATCAGTTCCCATGGGATAGAAATAACCTCAAAACCTTTCCATAGAAAAAATGCGTGCGAAGCCGCGGGCAGAAGCTAGTTATAACTGAAAATGGGAGAAGAGAAAGGGAAATGAGAAACTTATTGATTTAGATTCTAAAGTTTTGAATGATTTTGATAATAATAAACATGTAATCTAAGCGTAGGCATTTGAATAAAGTCAATTTATTTCTTTATTAAACTTTCTATCTCGAAACACAAAGCCCAAGCGGATCGCAGCTAAGCGGTTGCTGCTCTTCAATAAATCACACAGCAAATAGAAAGCCACCAGAATTTCCACTTAACTTTAAAAATCTTTACTAATTATTCTCAGGTTGAAACCGATAGATACAAATGCGCGGTTGACACTGCTAAATGGTGTTGGCTTGCTTGAATAATGCCTTCCCCTTTCCTTGTCTTGAACTATCGCAAACAAAATGGTGCGCCGCCGCAAGATTTGTCAGTACCATTGGCAAACTAAACTTGCTGTGGTGGATATTCAACAGTTGACAAAGTGTGTAGGATAAGGAGCGAGTTCAGGGTAGATTAGGAGCATAGACCTAAGTTAGGGCTGCAAGACTGAATCATTTGATTCAGATTCGAAATTTAGTTGTTTAAGAAGTGATAGTTTAAAAAAAATCAGGTGTTAGTCCAGCTCCATTGCTTTCTACAATTTTTTGGAAATTTGATGTAATTGAAAGGGGTTGATCTAGGACGTTTTGAATGTATTATCTACCGTAGAGTCGCTCACATTGTCAAAGAATATAATTCTTCGCGCTGAAAGGAACACGTTTCTACAATATGTCGAAAAAAAACCGTGCTTTTATTCGTTTTTTCAGGTAATCATTGAAATTCAGTTAAATCCTGGATTAATATTAATGTGGATAGGTACTTATGTATATTGATGAAAAATATGTGCACAATTTTGGCATCATTAAGTTATTATCGCATTTAGCGCAGTGACGATTAAAATAAATCTGCTCCCATATAAAGGTTTAGTGACGCGTAAATATCAATTACTGAGCTTAAATCGGGAAATATCGGCGAGTTTGGGAAGCGGTCAGTAATTGGTGCGCCCGTCCCGATCATAGACGGAAAATTTAAGCTGGTTCAGTAATAAAAATGTTACACACAATCTTGTCACACTACAATATTACAGAAGATAATTCTTGTCGAACCATCTTTAAGTTAGATATCGAGAAAAGCAAAGCTTATTCACGGTAGGTACATTGAGGTCGATGTACCTGTCAGAAAATAGTAAAACTCTAGAACTAGAGAACTCTACTAGAAGATGACTCTTCTAGAAGATGACTCATCTAGTATTGTAAAGGTATTTCATTTCTACAAATTAGTACCTACACATTGTAATTTTCTTTGTTAATACGTACGTATTGATAAAGAAAATTACGTAAAAATAAATTAGAACTAGTACTTACAATTAAACAATTGAGCTAGCTGCTGACTGTTGCAAACAATCTACACGTAGCTCAACTGATACGTACGTACGTAATGTAATTTTGAAAAGCAAGTAAGTTATATATATTCTTGTCCATTCTTTTATATGGGGAAGTTTTCAAAATATTTGCTATATCCGTACCAGCTGGCAATTTTGTACACTATGTTGTTGGTCAATCCCACTGCATTCTGGGGAATATTGCTAATTTATTTTTATAGTCTAATATATCGGGGAAATGTTTCCCTGAATGCTCATTTTCAATGTAGGTACATTGTAAAATTTTGCGAAGTTAATTAACGGTGTGTGTATGATATAATATTTTTGTTAGGTTTTGGAAAACGGCTATTGGTTTTGTAGCGTGATTGAAAATTACCTAGAAAATATCGTTGATGTTTTGTTAGGTTGGCTTATAATTTTATGGCTGTCTTCATAAATGTGATAAATTATTTAACCGCAAGAGTGGATAAAAGATAGTGTTTTTTGTTCATTTTCAGTTTATTAAAAACTGAAAATTGAAAAAAGCACACAGTATAACCTTCAGATTACAAAATCTAACGCGTTATATATGGCACCTAAAAGCAGGAAAATATTAACGTAAAGTTAAGTTGGTACTAAATTTACAATAATTATAATTTATCAAGGAATTCAAAAACCTAAAGTCACGAAATTTTGTATTTGCATAACTTTACCACAAAAAACAAAAGACGACGCGTCGCTACTCGATTGTTTTCTGTTTCTCTAACCTAATCAAATACCGAAAAGGCACATTCAAATTTACAACAGTCGGAGTTTTTCACCCATTTTCCTATTATCTGGGAAATTCAGGCCCCTTAAGACATACGTTAGCGGACACGCATTGAGTTCATGATTAATGATCTATACGCAATTTTCTTTAACGTAAAAATGTCCGGGCAAATATATGATACAAAGGTTATTGACGTGAAGGTAGAGCAGAGCATGAATCAGCTGTATTGAACATTGGAGCTTCAATAAAAACTTGATTGGAGTTTATGTTTTAGTAAAACTGCTTTTTTAAGGTCTGTTCACACGCTGGCACATATATATATATATATACGAGCCCCAGGCCTAGGTTGATTTTGTACAGGCTGTCAAATAAATCAATAAATAATGCTGGTCAATCCACCAAAGAGCTTGTGTCATGGGTAGGTGCTAGATAACTACATACATATATTGGATAGATATGTATTACATTGCTTACTTAGCTTTATGTACTATTGTGATAATAATCGTTAAGTGTCAAATTATTAAAAAACTAGACGATCGCCTTGCGGTTTCACCCGCGTAGTTCCCGTTCCCGTAGGAGTTCCGGAATAAAATATAGTCTATGTCACCCCCCGAAAAGTAAGCTTCCTAACGGTGAAAGAATTTTTCAAATCGGTCCAGTAGTTTCGCAGCCTATTCAATACAAACAAACAATCAAATCTTTCCTCTTTATAATATTAGTATAGATATCATGTCCAAACTCATAATATTTTTGAATGTTTTGGACATTATTATTATAAAACAAGTATTAAAATTGTAGATAATTAAATAGATAGTAATTGTAGATAATGTAAACATTTTGGATATTAGAATATGGATGCTTGTATAGACAATTTTGCAGTGCATTATTTAGAAGACATTGAAACTCTATAACTTCTCAGAACATCATAATATTTCTGTGATAGTAAATACCTAGCTAAATTAATAGAACCTTGCTCAAACCTAGAAATATTGATACGCCCCTAGGGCAAGATGCATGAATCTAATACCTACTTAGCGATAAGACAAAATTGTATACCGGACATCTATATGAATAAATAAATTTGTCTTTTAATTTGAATTTTAGTAAACAAAAGGTTCAACACTCTGTGAGTTGGGTGTTTACTACAACTCTGGCTGTCCCAGAACAAAAACCTGCAGATCATATTTTTCCCGCAGCAGAGTCAATGGGGTGATTAGGAATATATCGAATTTAACACGCAACCTCCTGCGTCACAGAAAATAGGTGATAATTACGTCGATGGAAAATTTGACTAAAACAGTTAGGCTAAAACACAATTCGACTAAACACATTTCGACTAAAGCAATTCGACCTTGAGTTGACCCGACTTGTTTTAGTCGTTAATCAAATTGTTACTAGTTGAAAATGTTTTTAGTCGAATTGTGTTTTAGTCAAATTGATTTAGTCGAATAGTTTTAGATGAATTGTTGTAGTCGAATTTTCCGCAAAGCGATAATTATCATAAGCTCATCAAAATAACAATTACCTATATATACAGCATTATTCATTTTATGAATAATTATTAATTTAACGAATAGATCCACCTGCACACCCAACGAGTTTGTCTAACCCTCCACCAACAACACCGCATAGTCGCTTTGCATCTCAATTCGCTTATTTCTCACACTTATCTACGAGTTAGTTGGATACTTCTCTAACCTCAAATGAACTTGGCTCTGTAAGGAGTCTCATTGTAACTTTACTCTTTTAGGAAATTAATGTCGTATGACTTCCACATGTGTACGCCCTTTAGTTGGCAGCATCAAAGCAAGATAATGGAGGCAAAACAAGCAGTTCTAATGCACGGTGTTAGGTTTCAGAGCAAACAGTCAAGATTGGGCGTAGGATGTGTTCACACCATGCTGCGTTTACACAGAAAACTGTATGCTTGGACTACTTGAAGTGGAGGTCCAGTAGACAGTTACTAGTAATCTCCAATAAGCACCTACTAATACCGTTATCACATCAATGAATGAATGAATACATCCGACAGAAAACCAAAGTTATCGACATAGCTCAAAGAATTAGCAAGCTGAAGTGGCAGTGGGCAGGCCATATCTCGCGAAGAACCGACAATCGTTGGGGTAAACGTGTTCTTGAGTGGAGACCACGACTCGGCAAGCGTAGTGTAGGACGCACTCCGGCCAGGTGGGATGACGATCTGCGAAAGTCTGCAGGCAGATGCTGGATGCGGCAAGCTGAAGACAAGGCGCTCATTAGGGGAGCCCTATGTTCAGCAGTGGACTAATAGAGGCTGATGATGATGATGAACACAGTTATTTGTTGAAAAGCTGGATGAGCTCGTAGAATTTTATGATTATCTTAAAAAAATTATATACATATATTCTAGAAAAACATATTGTCTTTACCTAAGTAGAGAGTATTTAATATAATTGTTATTGTATTGTTTATTCTATTCGACTTGCCAGAGGCGAAGTAAATTTTTCTTTGTAAATGTGGCCACGGTGTTGTGTTACTAGCACAACATGGTAGGTCATGACAAGATGTGGGCTTTTGGTTGAAACACTGAATGATTATTTTGAATGGCCGCCCGTAAACTCTAGCGACAAAGAAACATGCCCCAGGAAATTGAAATTTCACCAAAGAATAAGAAAATTTGAATCAACAATGTAGTCGGAAAACTCAAAGAACCTCCGAACAAATCGTTTTTGAAAAGGGGGTTGAATGCAATGATAACTTCAGGCACAAAAGGCTTGCATCTACATAATCGATAGCTTATTGGCATTCCCGTTTACTTCTAAATTGCAAATTTTCCGCACGATTTCGCTCAACGGAATAAATTTTCAAGTCGCGATCCGGCGCAACTATTTTCAGTATTTCTTATTCATTGTGTTGGTATTTTCCTTTATGGGGAGTTTATTTCTTGGCAGTTCATTTTTATTTAATGCTAAGTTTAAACTGGAAAGCTAAATGTTAATTAAAAACGTTGCGCAAGTTAGCATTCAACTCTGTTATATTTTGTTCATGAACTACCCACTGTAACTTTGAAATTCCTAGGTTTTTACGGTTTGAAAATAACTTTTTGTATATTCACTATAGATATAAAAACAGTTATTTGATAGACCCGGCATTAGAAGTCATAAGCACTGTTATCTAAAGAAGCAACCCACCGGCCAAATTCATAACAAACAATTTCCCAAATTCCGAAAATATGCCAATAACATAGACCTCAATTACCAGCTAAAGCTCTCAATGTGAAGATGACACCGAGCGGTCTAAATTGGAGGTCATTCAATTTGCATATAAAGCGCGTACGAGCCTCATTGAGGAAGCCGAGTGTTTCCGAACATGATGACGAAAGGCATAGAAACCATGTAGAATATTTTGCAGTAGAAATGATAACCATCGGTTAACATAAACCATTGGTAACGTCGTCATATTATTGTACAGACCAAACCCTGTCGCGTACAGCCTCGTAGCAGGCTCTACGAGGCTGTACTAACAAATAAAGTATTCAACTAATTGGAAGGTATGGGAAGGAGAAGAAAAAAGTAAGATTATTGATTGTAAAGAAGATGAACTAGATAGATAGACATAGACAAAGATTATGATTTTTCTGGTAAGTGATATCTCAAATCCTTAGGTAGGTTTATCTAGACAAGGGTTCTATAAAAAATAGTAAAGAAAATTTGTAAACACGCGTAAGAGAATAGTAGGCAGTTATGCACAAAACAGCGGTGCCACCTTCTGGTATTCGTCTTATAATTTACTAATCTTTGTAATTGTAGAATTCCTCATATCTGAAATAACGCTTTAAGTTATTTCAGATATCGACTGTTTCCGATACAAAGGGCGTAAAGACCATTTTAGGCAAAACGACTTTTTGATGAAACCTTACATAATTTATTACGCTTTTTCGATCTGTGTATCTAAAATTTTGCTACGAAGAAAGAAGTGGTTCTTACCACCTAAAATTAAATATATTTTTTTACATTTTGCAAAAATTATGGTTTATAGAACCTGAAGAATTACCTTTGTATGTGCCTAAATGGCTGTTACTTCTGACGTTTGTTACCAGACCATTAATTGATGGATCGTGAATTAGGTCGTAAATACATTTTTTTTTAGGTACTCAGGTGTGTAAGTCCATGCTAACTTTTAAACAAACGCTCGTATATAACTATAATTAAATGAAACAAAGTACAGCCCAAATATAAGACCATCTTCCTAAAACCAACTTTATGAGTATAAAAACAAAAAAGTTATGTTAAACAGATATTTTTTTTATTTTTTTTTGCTTATTACAAGTACCTAAGTGATTTTAAGTTAATAAATAAATAAATAAAATAAATAATGCTGGCCAATTCACACAACTTATCTAGGCCCAAGCTAAGCAGAGCTTGTGTTATGGCTACTAGATAACTGATATACTTAAGTATTGCTTAAGTGAGATATGTGCTGTTATCGAAAGTACTGAACATTCTTTTGTGTTCATTTTAGGAGACTTTAACGCCAGCCCTAACAGTTTATTTGGAAAAGAACTTTTTAAATTTTGTAATGATCAAAGTTGGGTCTGTGCAGATATAGAGAAACTTGGTCTGTCGTCGGGCACCTTCACATTCTTAAGTGACGCGCACGGCACCACAAGTTGGATTGATCACTGTTTAGTCACCGAGTCGGCGTGGGCGTCGGTACGAGATGTGAGGGTGCACTACGATTGCGCTTGGTCAGACCATTTTCCAATCGAAATAACTTGTAATCTATCGTTAATAAAGTCTCAGACTATTCCGGCTATGAAAATAAATAATGGTATAATTTGGGGAGAAAGAGATGGTGAGCAAATTGACATGTATAATAAGTTATGTAATGATAAATTAATGTTAATCGACTTTTCAGTTGACTGTTGTGACACCATGTGTCACAACTTAGAACATAGGACTGCTATTGACGAATTGTATGAAAATATTGTGACCATTTTGCGTGAAGCTGCTATGACAAGTTCAAACTCGGGAAAAGCTAGGAAGCCTAAGAAAGTTGTGGTAGGATGGAACAAACATGTGCGAAATGTTCATGAGGTTGCACGGCGTACATTTCATACATGGTTGTTGCATGGCAAACCGACAAAAGGGAAAATATATGACGATATGTCTGAGTCAAGGCGAGCTTTTAAGACAAAGCTGAAGTGGTGTCAGAGGAATGCTGAACAAATTAGAATGGATATTCTGGCTTCTCACCACGCAAACAAAAACTTTAAAAACTTTTGGAAGGCTACAAAAAAGCTGAACCCTAGACCTAATGTTCCCCTTTGCGTCGATGGTAAGACGGAGCCCTCAGCTATCGCTAACATGTTCAGCGAGCACTTTCGCGTGGAACCCTCTCGTCTGACTGGTGCACTACCGCCGACGCCGCCGCCGGTGCCTCAAACTGAGATCCTTACGTCCACTCCTCTAGATTTTTCGACTGAAGAGGTTGCAGGTGTCATTAAGAACATGACAAGAGGAAAATCACCTGGACATGATGGGCTCAGTGTGGAGCACCTGCAGCACGCAGGAGTACACTTGCCAAGAGTATTGGCAACGTTTTACACTCTCTGTGTCAGACACTCATATATGCCAAGTGAGTGTATGAAAACGGTTGTCGTACCAATAATCAAAAATAAAACTGGTGACTCGTCTGACAAAGGCAACTATAGGCCCATATCGCTAGCTACATCTGTGGCAAAAGTACTGGACAGTCTACTTGATCGCGTATTGAGTAGGCATATAAACCTGAACGACGCTCAATTCGGGTTTAGACCTGGCCTGTCAACGGAAACGGCGATTCTGTGTATGAAGCAGACTGTCCGCTACTATACTGACCGGAAAACTCCAGTTTACGCTTGTTTTCTGGACCTGTCTAAAGCTTTCGATTTGGTGTCCTACGATGTCCTCTGGCACAAGATGTGACGGAGACCTCGTTACCGGAAGAGGTTATTAAAATTTTTGATTATTGGTACAACAATCAAACAAACGCTGTGAAATGGGCAGGCGCAATGTCTGATGCGTATAGACTGAAGTGCGGAGTTCGGCAGGGGGGCTTGACATCCCCGCGGCTCTTCAACCTATACGTCAATGGACTGATCGAGGGGCTGAGTAGCGCCAGAGTGGGCTGTTCTATTGACGGCACTTTTATTAATAACTTAAGCTACGCTGACGATATGGTGCTCCTAGGTCCCTCGATCAGCGCTGTCAGGAAGCTCCTCAAGGTATGTGAAGAATATGCGGGAATCTACGGACTCAGGTACAATGTCCAGAAAAGTGAACTTCTGGTATTCCACCCGAAGCAACAGAAGGTGTCTATGATACCTCCTGTCTTCCTTAATGGGGTGGAGTTACCACGAGTGAAGCGCTTTAAGTACCTGGGTCACTGGGTCACAGAAAACCTTAACGACGACGAGGACATAGAGAGGGAGCGTAGAGCGTTGGCTGTTCGTAGCAATATGTTGGCCCGCAGGTTTGCACAATGCACGGGAGCAGTAAAGGTCACTCTATTTAAGGCCTTCTGCCAGTCATTTTACACGTGCAGTCTGTGGGTCGGGTATAGTAAAAAGACAGTCAACGCTCTACGCGTCCAATACAACAACGCTTTTAGGGCGCTAGTGCGGCTACCCAAATACTGCAGCGCATCGGGCATGTTTGCGGACGCTCAAACAGACGGTTTCCATGCCATCATGCGCAAGAGAGCTGCATCGTTGCTGCGCCGCGTCCACTCCAGCGAGAATTGCCTGCTGAAGGTTTTAGCGAACAAAGCCGATTGCCCTATATTGTGGCGCTTGTCGCAGCTTCACGTGAAAGGAAATGACGCTGTGTGAGGTAGCCGACTTTATTCATTTTTTACTTTATTCATTTATTTCATTTTAAACTATTTTTATTGTCAGTAATTTTATTTTAATTTTAATTGTGTGTAGTCGTTATATTTATTTTAAAGTAGGTACTAAATCAATCTATGAATTTTATTGTGTATTTTTCAATGGTTTAATTTTAATGTAAAAAATGGTAGTGTATATGGTACCTGGTGCTGAAATAAATGATTTTTATTTTTTTATTTATTATTTATTTATTAATAAAATACACTTAATAAAACATCCAGAACGCCCTGAACAAATGTCTGCAGATCGTACAAACATTTGTCCCGAGGCGGGAATCGAACCCGCAACCTCCTGCGTCGCAGGCAGACCTTCGCCCGCTGCGCCACAGAGGTCGTCACTAGTTACGCCCTTTGTATCCGAAACAGTCGATATGGGGAATTTGGTTTTGCATGTTGAAATCTTTTGTATGCTACGCCTATCTGGCGTAGCACTTGCTACGAGTTTTTTCGATTAAAAATAGTAACCATGACATCGGAAGGTAAGAGGAGGAGTAGGGGAAAGTAAAGAAGAATCTGACCTCATGTAGAATAAGGCGAGGGCGGCCTTTGCCACAAGGTCACCGAAAAGTCCGAAAAACACTCTAGGCGTATACAGGGATGGCCCGTATAGGAATAAGCTTCTGAAACGGCTAAAATATACAAAGAAGGACCATGGAGGTAGTGAGTATCAGATAGTAGTATAATATTGGTGATTTCAGAAACCTGATGTTGCTAAAAATTTATTACATATTTGGATTTATAATTATATTTGGTTTTTGTGGGTGAACTTCGCAATCGATGTCCGATGATAAGGTGTGGTTTGAAAGGTGTTAAGATGATTCGTTACATGATTACACAGAGATGGCGCAACAAACTTATCCTTCCTATCCTTCTATGCCTTCAAGGTCTACGGTTTCGATTGTGCACCCCATTCGGCCAGGCATGCCAATGGCCATGACTATTGTCGGTTTTCGGTATTGTCGACATGAACGTTGATTTCGTTTGCGGTTATTAGTTTAGCTTTGCGGTTGCTATATGCAATTCGTTTAAAAATTTGTTTTGCAGACAACAATGTAGGTAAATAAGTAAACATCAGTGTAACCGAACAAATTGATAAATTGCTTTGCGGCTGTTAAAATAACTGATTGTTCGCAAAACTGACACAGAAGTTTAATATTTTTCACGAATTCGTGCGTATTTTCATGTATTTCAATAGCTGAGACTATTTTAAAGCGAACTCAATAGTTCAGGTTAATTTATTGTATGTATAGATTGTCCATTACATACTAGTAAGGGATCTTCTTAAGGTATAAGTGTCTGTTCCGCTTTTAATTCAATGGTGTAGAAGTCACGGTACCTACTCATAAAGAGCTCGTTTGTACGCCGGCACTAAATATAAGAATATAGGTCTGTAAATCCTCAAACTTAAGCGAGTCGGTACTTGAATAACAGAAATTACCCACAGTAAAAGAAATGCGAATTATGTAAATGACCACTGCAAAGAAATGTCGTTGGGACTTCCATGGGACTGCATAAGCAAAGCACACCGCACGAGCAAAAAATATAAACCCGGCACATAATTGAAGGAATGGAACGCTATTTACCTAAAGCCCCAGTATTTTACGTAGAACAAACAATAAATTAACTTGGAGCTTTGCTTTGCAACCTTATAACAACACTGTTCCGACCTTAAATAATTATGCAATTACTTTTCTTTATTTAACGAGAACATAATTGTTATGAATGGTCTCTGAACACGATTCTACTTTGAATTTTGAAATAAATAAGCTGTAAATAACGTTTATCTAGGAATAATAAATTGGCTAAAATAAGCAGGTATTGAGTATTTTAGATTTTCATTTATATCCACGGTAAGTATTACTTATACTCATACACTTGATGACGTTATTTTCGAAATTTAAGTGGGCCTATTACATTGATCACATATTATATAATAATATATATAGTATACAAGTTTTTATTACTTCCAAAAGGAAAAATGAAGCACTATAAGGGATTGTACCAAAAAAAAACAGACGGATAGTGATTCGTTTAAGCATGATAAAATAAAAATAAAAAAGTTTGCTGAAAAAGGGCCTATGAAATGAACTAGATAGCGACGAATGCAATGAAAACACCATAGACTCGAGACTAAACCGAGTAAAGAAGCTTCCATCTATGCATGTTCATCTATATTAATTAAAAATAATTGACGTTTGTTATTAACTATCTATGTACAGGGTTATTGGTAATTCACTGACACTGCGTAAACTGCAGGTTCTGCCCATCATCACGAACACGTTAGGGAAGATGCCAGGTCCTAATTCTTATTTTTTTGTAAATCGCCTCACATACAAAATAATGACCGAAACCTAATTAATTACTCAATACCGATCTCCCACTTCTATTTAAATCCATATCATCATCATTGGCTTATTTTACATCTAAGCAAGGTGATTTAAGTGGCATTAGCCTGCCTGGGAGACAGTCGAACACACACACACACCTACTGATAATTCAGGACAGAGCCGTTTTTAGGTTTAGTTTCAAAGAAAACCCCTATAATGAACGATTTTTGAATGGAGGGGAGTACATACTAATAATTATCATTCCAATTCCACCAATTTTAAGAATTGAGACCTGGCGTCTTCACGGACGTGTTCATGATGGTGGGCAGAACCTGCAGTTAACATAGTGTCAGTGAACCAATGACTCTGTATACAAATTTAAATAAATGAATTGACTTTTGTTAGTCTCACAAAGATTTGGCTAATTTTGGTTTTGAAATATTTGTAGAACAGTAAAAATCTTTTCAACATTTGGCGAATGTTTCATTAATATTTTACTGTTAATTTGGCCCCAGCAATTCTACGTTAAGGCTTATCTTCAGCCAATTACGGCGCGAGGGACAAAATTCTGATTAGGGTAGAAGCCATCTTTGTCCCAGATATTATTCCACTGGGCCATCTCTGATAATTTGATTTCAGTTTCTGAAATTCTAAATTTCGAGATTCGATTATTTTACCAAGCCTAACATAAATCATATTTCAGCTTGGGCATTGGCCTATTTTAGGGTCAAAGCTTGATTCGTAACGAAACCACATACAGCCGGTTGCTGATCATCATCATCATCATTATCAATGGCGTTTACATCCACAAAGGATGTGTTCACTTTGCACTTACACAGATGACCTGTAACGCCTTACGTAGGCTGAAACTGCAAAACTACACAGCATTGCCGGCCTGTTCAAACAGCGCCGGTTACGTTTGCACGTGCACCGTATGCCTCTCGTTTGCCCCGACAAACTCTACTGGGGATGGTAGGCAACGCCAAAAGACCGGTCGGTAGACCGAGATGACATTCTGATAAGCGGGATATGCTGGCTTTTAAAATAGACTAGTCAAATTGGGAAGAGTGATCGGAGAACCGTGGTCGGTGGCGCAAAATAAAGAGTTGAAGACGTTGTTGTTCATGATAGATAGATAGATAACGCTTACTGTCGAAAAGATTAAATGTTTTTGGTTAATGGTGCCTTAAATCCTAAGTCAGGTTTACCTATTCTGTGTGGATTGTAAAAGAAACCTAGGCACTAGGGCTCTCTAAAAATAGCATTAAGTATAGATAAGTTGTAAACACGGTAGGCAGGTACGAACACAAACACAGTAAAAGCTGACGAAACGTGGTTCCAAAAGCTAAATGACAAGCGAGTACTGAGACATCAACATCATCATTATTGTTTGGAAATTTCAAAGGATTTACATCATTTTTTGTAATAATTTCATGACGAAGCAATGGTTTTGCAGAAAAAACAAGCAAATATATATTGTGATGTTATATAATGCAAGAGTGCGTGTAAAAAATACGAATAAGAAGAAAAAAACTGTTGTTTTTTAAAGAAGGAAAAGTGAACGACTTTCAAAAAATCTTAGAACAAACGTTGACCCGCCCCTCGATGTCCAGAGTCACCCCCTTCCGGCTTAGTACACCCTTTCCGTGGCACCCTATATACTCAAAAGTCAGTCGAAAAAGCGATTTTACAATAAGACTTCTAAAATAGGTAAATTGAACGTGAGTACTTGCGAAGTTCTGACGGTCTTCATAAATGCTCGTTATAGAAAAGTGATAGTTTATTGTTGGAGTTAGCAAGAACAGTTATTTTGAAATTTAAATTTTATATCACGATTTTATTACTGCTACCGTTGGTTGAAAGAGGAAGGTAGATCATAATTGCAGGTGCAGAGCAATAAAGGTCATGTATTATGAAAGTACTTAATGACATAGTTCCTTACATTTCGCCCAAGTCTTTGAGTTGATGATCGTTGACCACAATCGTCATCTGTGTTGACTCGACCAGCACGTATCTAATGGTGTCTTTTCAGTATTTTCATGCAACAAAACTTTCCTATGTTGTAAAGTGTCAATCAAAAAATAAAGTTCAGCTAGCATTTTTGCAGTCGATGTGTACGTTATGTTTGACATCCAATATATTTCACGTTTCTCTATATTTCTCATGTCGCCTCACGTGAGCCCAGGCTTTTCGTATTCTCGGTGCATCTTCGGTTTTCGTCTGACTGACTTTTTGAAGCCGTTGATCTGTACTAGTGTGAACAAATTTACGTAAGGAAATGCTTTTGAGGCAGATTCATTTAAAGAACTTTCAAGACAAAACCAAACATAGTTAATTTGTAATTGTTTACGATTTTATAAAGTAATAAATCTTTTTAGTGGGTGCGACGTTGTTCATTTAATAGTTTCTAAATATTCATAATATAAACGTTTATAAGCTCTGTTTATTACCTTTGCTTTCAATGCCTAAAGGCTGAACGGGTATTAGTGAAAATTGTAAAGGGGACTACGGGAAAGGATACTTTTTTACCCACAAAAACGCACGCGAAGGCGGGTGCAGAAGCTAAGAGGAGTTCATAATACATTTAAAGCCAATTTCAAGATACTGATTACAATTAACTCAACGCAATCTACGAGGTGTTTTCCTGTCAAAGTCTGCCATAAACTTTGAATTTTAATATTATGATTATGATCATATTTACTTTATGACATCACCATCCCGTCTACGTATTTATTTACCCTGTTTCTAATTCAGTTATAGAGAATAGCTATTATTTTTGGATCTAGATACCCGTAGCACTGCAATTTTCATAATTCATCTGGCATAGCGCCGGACACGACCGCTAGCATTGCAAATGCAGGTTGTGATGGATGGCAGTGTTTCTGCTGCATTTACGGAATATTTCAAAATGTTGTTCGGGGCTTTTTAAAATTTTACAGGGAGACTTGCTACGTTATTCCGAAATAAATTTAGAAGGAAAAATGTAAGACCGGTTCAAAACTGAAAATCCAATTCAAATATTGCTATAAAAAACACACTGTCAAGAAAGAAGAAAAAACTCAGTCGACGATGGTGTAAATTATAAAGTAAATGGCTAACGTAAGGATGACATACAGAATGCATACTTTTATCTCTGATAAGCACATTTACAATCTGTTTTTTCTGAGTACATATATTTATGGTTGTGTCTCAGACTTACAGACAACTGACTGCTGGCTGAAACAAATTACAATAAACAATATTTCAAGTAATGTTTTTTGAGCATACATTCAACCCACGAGCCTCTCATAACCAGCGCTGACATTTGCGAAGCTAAAACCTTGACTGATAGACCGCAATAAAATAAACAAGATGTAATTTTTCAACTCGTTCAGCTCTTGAAAGGCAATTACGCCGTGGGGCTACAAATGGCAGCGATTTTCTGCATCGTTTATCATTTTTGCTAATAGATTTGTACTTTTAAATCATGTAGGTATTTTATTGTGATGATAGTCAAATCTGAACGCGCCTGTTTGCGACAAGAACGCATTCAGGGAGCCGAAGGAATTTACTATTTATTTTATAAATCATATTGACTGATCTAACTCGGAATGGAAAACTGTGCTAGGCTTCTAGGTACATAAAACTCATTCCAGAATTCAATTTCTTCGTTTTGGAATAATTACCTAAATAAATAAAGTCTGACGATTGATTTGATCAGGTATAAGCACTCTATGCGTATAAGTGCGAGTCTTTTCTTACGATTTAATGCAACACATACTAAAGTTCGATTAACTACTACCTACTTTACTACCCCGGTGCCCTTTGGCTCGAGTATGTTCAGCTCAAGGAATTTATACCCCTAAAATTTCCTTGGTATCTACAGCTTAACTTGTGGGTACTACCTACTAAAGTATTATTTCCAGTTTTGTTTCTAGAAAAGAGATATTTTCTAACTAGGATCTCCAAGGCACCACACTTACAAAGCTAAATCAAGTTAATGTTGCACACTTGTGTACTTCCGTGGTTTACTAACTATGACGGGTGGGTTTACTTGCTTCTTCGCGGCGACAGCCATAAAATTTAGTTTCATCGGACTAACTTGGCTTATTCCGTGTAATTTCCTATGCAAATTTAATTGTACCCGGAGTCCGCGTAAATCTCTGCTCTCACAGCAAAGTTAATTACGCTGGGACTTCGCGATTAACGAGCCAGGGTGCTTTTATTGTGTCTGCATCGACAAAGGAAACATGGAAAATTATATTAACTCTGGAAAACGCTTGACTGGTTGTATCACCAAGATGAGACGAAACTTGATTGAAATACAAAATCTTTGTGTATTATTTCAGTGCTTAACATCGTCGTCGTTGATAAAGGAGCTTACTAATCCACATTTAGACCATTGGTACCTACTTCTGGGTAGAAGACTTGTACACGTTCAACTCTATCGATTCGCAGCCTAACCTAATCTATAGTCTTCCAATAACATTCATTATCATTATGAGCCTATGTTTGTCCACTGCTGGACGTAGAACTCCCCCTAATGATTGCCATAGCGCCCTGTCGTCACTTTACGCATCCAGCATCTGCCTGCTGTCCTTCGCAGGTCGTCATCTTACCTGACCAGAGGGCGTCCTAGACTACGTTTGCCGAGTCGAAGTCTCCATTTAAGAATATGTTTACCCCAATTACAAATTCGCACCTTAATCTGTATGTGAGTAGAACTAAAATGTCGAACACGTTTTCTTTTACGTACTCCGTGAAATACTATTTCGCGTATGACGATAAAGTGTGTTTGAAGCACACAGATTCTTCACTGTCGATCAGTTTCTCGTTTACTTTAACATGAGCGACAAAATAGAGAAGTTTGTCATCGTAGATATCTTTATAGTGCTCACCAGTTTTCTCGAGGTATCAATCTCGTCCTCTAAACGAAAAGGCACTTTGGTTCACGTTTCAAATAACGTATGAAAACACTATCGAGGCAAAATGCGACTGGGAAATGAAATAGCCGATGAGAAATGCGTTCAGGCACCTTACTAACAAAGCATTGTAATCGATCTACTTCTTAGAACTTCTCGGTTCCAAAAATGTCGGGAAACTTTCTTTGATTTGACTATCGGTCGAGTAGTAAACGTACCAATAAAATATCCAATAAGGGTAAGTGAGAAACGGTGCAAATAAATATTTTTCCCGCAATGCGTGTAAAGCTTTGGCGAAAATCCAACTCTTATGACAACATCTAGTAGTGGGCATTCGAAAGTTTATCCATAAACCAAAGCAGCGGCAGTAGATCGCGAATTTGCAAAGGAAAACTCGGGTTTTGACCCACTACCCAATTAAATTAATTATTTTTGTAACTTTAATAATACGTCGTTTTTTCTCTCAAATTCAATAAATAAATAGATAGATAGATAGATAAATGTTTTATTTGGATCACAAATGGACAGCACAAAATACAATAAAACATAAACAAGTAGGTAGGTATATAAAAAACTAGTTTCAAACTTATGAGTAGGTACAAGTCATAGTGTTGCGGCGAGTGCAATCGGTTCAAGATACCAGCTTCTGCACTCAATCGCCAGGCCAAGGGTCAGTGCAGGCAATGCCAAGCTTCGCGGTGTGCGAGCTCAAAGCTTCAACTCGGTGCTCTACACGTGGCACTCGGCAAACCCGGTCTGCGTCTGCTGTCCGGTGACGAGGTTGAGGGGCGTGAAGTAGATGACTTACAAGCAGCTGTTTAACCAGCCACCCAACGCTGTAGCGGAATGGAAACCTAGCTACCGGCGTATACTAGAAGGAATCCCTGATAATCCAGTGAAAGTCCGACCTTCCAAATATGCGTTTATTTCCGCGCACACAGACACTTAGCACTAAAGCTCTTAGTCAATCGGACTTATTTTACAGCACTTAACACAGTTACAAACACTAAACACTAATAAGCACTGAAACACTACTGAAACTTTCAGAAATTCACACAAGACTAGGAACACTTTTCCTCAGGCTCGGGCCTTGAGAGCAGATCAGAACTTGTTCACTTTTTCGTATTAGATCACTTCAGATTGACTGCTAAAATAGAACTCACTGACCGACGGACAAGCTCAGGTTTTTATACCTCCGTCGGCCTTTGCAAACATACTAGAATATTCTCGTAATATCTAGTGAACTAGCTCTGTCTCACTCACTCATACCACGTATTGTCAGCCGTCCTTGTCTAACATTTCCACGGTTTTCTGGAAGCTATATCTATCTCGTTCTTAACTCGAGAACGTTTCGCTGTCCTTGTCTTTTCTTTCGATTTGTTCTAGAACTTTGACATACTTATACCTAGCCGTGGGTTTGGATTCTAGAATATTCCACAAGGTTCTAAATCTTTCCACGGATTTCTAGAATATTCTACAGACTTCCATAACGTTCCACAGGCTTCCAGAAGTTTCTAGAAAGTTCCCGAATGTTCTCAATTATTCTAGAATATTCTACAACTTTCCAAAGCTTTCTACGCGTTTTCTTCGAAAGCTCTAGAATGTTCGACTGACAATGCGTGGAAATAAAATCTTAAAACTAGCTTAACCGACTTAATCTACACTTAAGTATATCGGTCGCCGACATCCTCCCCCTTGTGTTCTAACACACTCCCTTGTCTCGGCGACTCCTGTGTCGTGGATGACTTGCTGTGTAGTATTGACACGTATCCCGTCGCTCTGCCTCTCCTCCTCGATGAGGAACGCAGTTCTGCCGACTTTAGGTACGCCAACCTCGTTGAGTGTCTATCTGTCGTCACGACGTTCGGTTACTCCTCTGGAACTAGGAGTTGCCTTGGAACAGGGGGCTCTAAGGATGCTTATCAATTTTCCCTGCCAGTTTCTTGCTGCCAAAGTCGCTACTCTAGAGACCTTTCTTTGCGGCCCTTGAGAGAATATGCTGGGTTCTGTAGTTCCATATTCTGTCACTTGGGCTGTTGCAGCTGCCTGCTGTTCTTCTACAGTCATCCTGTATCTCGTTGAGCGCGCCTTAAGCCATTTATCTTCTTTTCCATCGGGATATTCCGGTCTCTTTTTCCTCTGATGGTCTTTGTTTAAGTCTCGTTGGATTTTCCGGGTATCGTCGTCTGCTGGGTTTCTCTGTGTTATCCAGCGCCACTGCGCGAGCTTCAACCAGTTCGTTTTCTTCGCTCTTCTACGTACCACAAACAACGGCCGTGCGAGTACCGAATCGAAATTCCTCTTTGTGCACTCTCCCCCTAGTGCTGTGGATATGTGCACGTGCATCTCCCCCTTGGTGTTAGACCGGATGCACCCTAGTACTCGTTTTTGCGTGATGATGTTCTTTGTGTTTTGTGGACACGTCTCGTTCTGGCTGAGTCCATTCTGGACATTCTCTCTCTTGGGTGCCCGCCTCGTTTCCTTGTTGACGGCACCACTTTCCCGAGATATCCGAAGTGCTTCTACTTCTTTCACGAAACGTTCATTTTCCCTTCTTCGAGTATCCTTCTCCAAGAATTTCGCGGTACGCTCTTCCGCGTTCGTGATTGATCGGTAAGGTTGTCTACTGGTTGAGTCGGTTACTAAGCGCTCCTTTTTGCTATTACTCATCGCTTGGTCGCTGACGTTGATGTGTGCGCATGTGACGTAGTTCACATTAAGAGTTCGCTCTCCATCCGTTCCATGAAGTACCCACCCCAAGTGGGTCAGGGAAGCAACCGGTTGGCCTTTCTTGCCTCTGCGCGTCGTCCTTGAAACTATCAGCTCCCAATTATCTTGCCCGATCAGTAACTTCGGCGACTCTTCCTCGTACAGCAGCTTATCGATAATCTTCTGCAAGTGACCGTATTCCTTCAACCTTGCCTTGTCAATCCTCTGTGGCGTTAGATGTAAAGCCTCAATCGTTCTTGCCCCGCTCATCTGTCGTTTCTGACTTGAGTGCAGGCCTTTCAACTTCATGTTGATCTTCATAGAGTTGTCATTCTTGATGACTCTTCCGCCGACAGTTTCCAGGGACAGTGGTTCCCTAGGTCCTTTGAGTCCTACTTTTTCCGCCACCTTTCGGTCTAACAGGGTGACCGTTGAACCTTCATCTAGGAGAGCTAAGATCTGCATCTTTCCCTTAGGACCGTAGATCACTACGGGCACCATCTTCAGATACGCTCTTCTTTGGTTCTTCAGGTGACAATTGTTGGCTACTTCATTTTTCTCTGCACTGCCTTCCGGTTGTTGAGACTCAGGATTTCGTTCTTCATGCAAAAGCCGATGATGCCCCTTGAGACATCTCTTACAAGACGACTTTTGGCAGGATTCCTTCCTATGTCTGCCTCGAAGACACTTGAAACAAAGTTTCATCTTCTTGGCAATGTCCCACCTCTCTGACACTGGTGCCTCTTGGAACTTCCTGCAATCTTCGATGTGGTGGTTCTTTTCACAATGCGGGCAGATACGTTGTTCTTGTTCATCCGCTTCTACAGTAGCGTGCGTGGCTTGGCGGTTTGCCTTCTTGCCAGCGTCTGTAGTCTCTAGTATCATGTAAGGCCCACATCGATCTGCTTCTCGGTTCAGAAACATGGCCATGAGTGCCAGGTCTGGATCTTCGTAGTCCGCGGCGAAGTCAAACCAGCGATACCTAATGATCATAGGCAACTTCTCAATGATCACCCGTATCATCTCCGGTGAGTTCAGATAGTGCGACTTCTTCAATCCTCTTATCGCTGCGACGGTGTTGTTAATTGTACTAGCAAACACACACACGTCTTGAGGATGTTCTGTAGCCTTTGGTAGGTTTCTCAATTTTTCCAATTCGGCTAACACCAAAATCTCTGGTCTACCAAATCTTCGTCGAAGCGATTCCATCACTTCTTCTGGGTGGCATTCAGAATATAAGACGCTTTTGACAGCTTCTTCGGCAGTTCCTCTAAGCGCTTTCCTTAGCCGCGCCATGTTCTGAATGCTGCTGAAGAGCGCCTGCGTATCTTCGTAAACTGTCTTGAACGCCAGCCATTTCTCACAACTGCCGTCGAATTCTGGGAGTTCATACATGAATGCCGGCGGCGGAAGTGTTACGCTTGGTCTCTGTGCTGAGTTAATTGCCTTCAGGATTGCCATGGCTAGGGCATCCATGCCACTACCCTTTGCGTCTTCCCTGGAGTTGATGTCATGCTTAATCTCTGCAGACGGGTCTAGAGGTTCATTGAAGTGTTTTCCCGAGAAAAGTTCTTCTGGTAGTCGCCCCTTCGTGGACGGCCCCTCTAGCCTTGAATGTCCTTCACTTGACATCCTGCTCACCTGAGATTTAACCCATTTTCTGACATCGTCCTCTCTTCCCTCAGGCTCATCTTCTGCAGAACTTTCAGCTTCCTCTTCTTCCTCCATTTCCTTCAATTGGAGGATTTCATTCTGAACTTCAGCTTGAGCGATTTCTTCTTGGATTAGAGCCATTTTCTTTTGGCTGATAATCATGCGGAGTTCCAACTCACGCTGTTTTCTTTCTCGTTTAGCTCTCGAAATCGACGAGCACACTGATAATGAGCGGGCAGCTTCCCGCTCCTTCATCGTTGTTCCTTCCGTGTGCGTTTCGATGGTGGTATTCATAATGCCGCTTGTCGTTGCACCTGCGGGACCAGATGACTCATCAGTTGTCACCGGGTTCCTCCTGCCTTTTGAGCTAGAGGGCTCCTCCTCAGGCACACGACATGACGTGTCTTTTTCACTTCTCGTCACAGGCATTTTTCCACTGTCCACCAATCAGTTAGACTGCTCTTCTCTGCAGTAACGCACTTTCTCGTATCTTCTAGTACCGGTAGTTGATAACAGCAACCACCTCTTCCTGTCACTAGTATCCAGTGATGCAAATCCGGCTCGAAGGACCAGCTGTTGCGGCGAGTGCAATCGGTTCAAGATACCAGCTTCTGCACTCAATCGCCAGGCCAAGGGTCAGTGCAGGCAATGCCAAGCTTCGCGGTGTGCGAGCTCAAAGCTTCAACTCGGTGCTCTACACGTGGCACTCGGCAAACCCGGTCTGCGTCTGCTGTCCGGTGACGAGGTTGAGGGGCGTGAAGTAGATGACTTACAAGCAGCTGTTTAACCAGCCACCCAACGC
The DNA here is from genome assembly GCA_963564075.1 of Eupithecia subfuscata. Lineage (NCBI taxonomy): Eukaryota > Metazoa > Arthropoda > Insecta > Lepidoptera > Geometridae > Eupithecia > Eupithecia subfuscata. The sequence continues at coordinate 7,091,852 of OY751105.1, forward strand.
TGTAGCGGAATGGAAACCTAGCTACCGGCGTATACTAGAAGGAATCCCTGATAATCCAGTGAAAGTCCGACCTTCCAAATATGCGTTTATTTCCGCGCACACAGACACTTAGCACTAAAGCTCTTAGTCAATCGGACTTATTTTACAGCACTTAACACAGTTACAAACACTAAACACTAATAAGCACTGAAACACTACTGAAACTTTCAGAAATTCACACAAGACTAGGAACACTTTTCCTCAGGCTCGGGCCTTGAGAGCAGATCAGAACTTGTTCACTTTTTCGTATTAGATCACTTCAGATTGACTGCTAAAATAGAACTCACTGACCGACGGACAAGCTCAGGTTTTTATACCTCCGTCGGCCTTTGCAAACATACTAGAATATTCTCGTAATATCTAGTGAACTAGCTCTGTCTCACTCACTCATACCACGTATTGTCAGCCGTCCTTGTCTAACATTTCCACGGTTTTCTGGAAGCTATATCTATCTCGTTCTTAACTCGAGAACGTTTCGCTGTCCTTGTCTTTTCTTTCGATTTGTTCTAGAACTTTGACATACTTATACCTAGCCGTGGGTTTGGATTCTAGAATATTCCACAAGGTTCTAAATCTTTCCACGGATTTCTAGAATATTCTACAGACTTCCATAACGTTCCACAGGCTTCCAGAAGTTTCTAGAAAGTTCCCGAATGTTCTCAATTATTCTAGAATATTCTACAACTTTCCAAAGCTTTCTACGCGTTTTCTTCGAAAGCTCTAGAATGTTCGACTGACAATGCGTGGAAATAAAATCTTAAAACTAGCTTAACCGACTTAATCTACACTTAAGTATATCGGTCGCCGACACATAGTTTATATATTCTTATAGCTAAGCTTACATTCTAAAACGTTATACCAACTAACTTATGCTACTCGTGACATGTAGGTGTGTCAGTGCTGCCGAAGTGAGCCAAAACGGATCAGTCTCAGCTTTATGCTGTTTTGCAACGGGGTACAAAACAGCGCTGGTTTTCAGACTGACCCGGTCGTAGTGACACCAGGAACCGAGACGAGCTCTTTGAATTTCGGTAACAATGATTATGTGGAATAAGTGCAAAACATGTGCAAAAAAACGCGCTGTTCCAAATTGATTTTGTCCGTGTCAGAAATTTTTTTGCTATGTCAAAGTGGATTAGTGGAGAGAGGTTAAACAAGAAGTTGAAGCTTACTGACTCTGGCGGAGTCGTAGCGAAAAGCAAGCGGTGCCATTATAGAAGAAGTTGAAGTACTGTCACATGCGACTTGACATGACACGTCACGCACGTCCACGTCCACATACATTCATTTCCAATCTAACGATAATACGTGGCAACTAAACGAACTGTATTCGATCGAAGGGGAAAAAAAGCATAGCACCACCAGTACAGCACTGCTAATGCTCTAATGCTGCCACACAAATAATGCTGGACACCTAGACAATTAACACAGCATCATCTAGCCTGAAGCTAAGCAGAGCTAATAAGATAAGTAGGTACAATTAATAAATCATTCTTACTAATCCACCTACCGTACCTAGAAGGTCGCAAAGATTTTCGACTTCCACGTCACTTGACTTCGTGGTGTAGTTGGTTATCATATCACATTCCCGTACTGAGGGGAGGACGTGGGTTCAAGTCCCGTCGAAGTAGAAAAAATTTTTGCGATATAATTCGATTTCTTAGAAATTAGAAATTATCCAGAGTGCGAGGCTTACGCACTATAATAACAAAACCTTATATCATTCTTGTTAAATAAAATTATCAAAATAATCAACTTGTCTGAATCAGAATATTTACGAATAACACTGCCTGCACCTCATCAAAATCAACTGTAAATTGCTTTTATAATAGCACTGACTTCAACTTAATTTTCACTCACCAGGTGGAACAGCTCTCGGCATCACTCAGTCCACTCATAATCCATTAAGCTCAGCAAGGTTCAGATCACTCGTCCGTTCTCATTAGCAGATCGTCAGACCAAGTTTGTACGACCTTGAATTGCTTGCCAACAGTAAACTAAAGTAATTAAGATGAAGGAACCTCGTGTGGGACCAGTTTGTGGACTGGGAACTCGAGTCACGTGATTGATGAGTTCCAGCCAAAGATCACAATGGGTGTGTTGAACTGATAGATTACACTGAATTAGCTGAAATGGGTATTCCATCCACGGTTTTCAAGGTTCGGTCGGTTCTTCGGTTTCGAAACCTTATGGTCTGTCCTTTTTTCCTCTTTGATATATCAGCAAATACCGCAGCTATTAACTTGAAATTTAAAATACATTTAAATAAATACATTTTGTGCGCCTGTACAGATTTAAAGAAAAAAAATAAAAAATGAAACTGAAAATTTTCTATACAAATTGTGATGCTGAAATTTTGAAAAGACTTACTAGGTCGAAAGAGGTATCAAATGAAAGGTATTAGTTTGCACATTTCAGAACAGTTTTTGAAATATCTGTTATCTTGAAAAAAGCCGAAAAATTTACTATTACCGACAGATCTATCTGAAATATAGGTTCCTACTATTTTTAGGTATTCATTAAATTTCGAAGTCTAACCGTTACCTTTACTACATATAATTATGTATGATTGACAAACGTTCGAAACCCTCGGCGCGCGAGCTACACTCGCACTTGAAAGGATCTTGTTTTCTCTTTGACTCAATGAAATATTGCAGCACATATTTCATAGACTCTGTTTCTTTAAAAAGATGCAAATCTGTTGACTCGAAACATATTGGGACATAGCTTCGATGTTTGTTGAGCTGACAGAATACGTATCTATGAAATATTGAATTCTTTCAGTCAGTCAACGAAAATAAACACATGGACGGGGTATAGTTGAGTTTAGGTGAGTAGGTACTAGGTAGAGACAAAGTTGGTAAAAATAAACCAACAGATAGCATAACTTTTTTAACAATATGAAAGCTCATCGTCAACTTTTAAAACGAAATAGACACCACAGAAGGCATCAAAAGGAAAGTATTTTATGAGACAACCTAATAAAAATAAAATTTGTGCTTCCTTCAGACAAATTGCAAGACATGAAAAACTTTCCACCGAACATCCTTCCAGTTAAAAGAGCAAGGTTGTTTCATAACCATAATGGGCACAAACAAGTACAAAAATAAACAATAACTCAGCTCGTAACAGACATTGCGGTGGCATAAAAGCATTGTCTGCAAGCACATATCTCATAAAGTTAGTTGGCGAGCAAAACATCTCGCTGGCATCTACAATGTAGCAGATTTTGGCATTCGAGGCGAGAACAAACCCGTAATAGAATAAGTATACTTTCTTTGGATCATCTTAGAAGGCGACGGTTAGGCGGCGACAAGATTTGAATACGCTTAACACGACTTTATAGCTCTTGGTAGTAGATAAATCGTCGGTAACGGCGATAACATGTGTTTGAAATAATAAATCTATTTACATCTACGGGCACAGAAGAAAGAAATAGTATTAAGTTTATCATGTTCGAATCGTTAACATGTGTAAGTTTTTTAATGTAGAAAAACTATAAAGTTTTAAGAAGTGTTATTTTTTCAATAACGAGGGAAATCGGCTATTTAAGTTCTATTGGTGGTATTTGTAGCAATTTATACATTTTGTAGTATTTTGCAGTTTGCTAACTTACCAACTACTGATACTGAAACTAAGTTTACGGGGTTTACGTAAAAAAAAATGTAGTCGTGTTGCATAACCCTTGCTTCAGTTAATTGCAAATAATTGGAGCACTTGATCAAGTTTGCAACTGTTGGCGGTCGTTAATTGCAAAATAATCATGTTGGACAGTTGGACGGAACTTTGCAACTGTAGACATTGTCTAAAAGCCCAAGTTCGGCAGTGTTTCAAAGTTCTCCAACTGAACTTTGAATACCTATAGGCAAAATTCAGTCAGTACTTTTCCGTCTCCTGCTTAATTGCGATTTGCGGCCCGCATAGCTTTGTTTTAAAGCTATGCGACGTAAAAGGCTGTAGTCACAACTTTTAAAGTTTTATCTCTATATTAAGGACATCATACAGCATCATTTGTATCTATTACGTCTATCACTCAAATTGGATAGATAGCTCAAGTTTTAATTATAGAGCTCTTCATAAGGGGAGCTACAGACGACACGGTACACTTTCATCACTCCAGCGATGATGGCGAGCCTAATTGGTGCAGTAAATTTAAATAATACTGACACTTTACTGTCGGTGCCTGGACTAATTGAGAGTGAGAATCGTAAAAATAATTTTACTCGCCTCATTTGTACTGGGCTTACTTTTAATTTTATTTCTTTTACGGCTAGTGTGCCTGATTGGACATCCCACGTTTCTATCTTTAGATGTGGGTTTTAATTTACTAGTGGAACGAATTTTAATTCTTTTTCGTGCGAGAAGGCCGTTAAGGAATTTTATTGTGGCTCTACCACGTTCTTTGATGCAACGGAAGTAAAGTTTGACCATTGTTCTATTCATTGCTCTATCAGACAAATTAAATGAACACGAAAATAATTGAACGGCACTTATAAAATTAAACTATCGAAACTACCCGGAAAAATCCACCTATATTTTTTTGTCAGCTTTTTCAAACTTTATTGGGTACAATTACCGGACACCGAAGGTATAACACATAGGCACTGGTAAAAAACTGCCGCTGTATAAAATCTTTTTACTAGCCAGACTAACTTTATTGGCCTCAGTTTACGACTGCTTGTAAAGCAAAAAAAAATTTGCATTCATTCGTGTTTTCCAATTTACAGCCCCATTGATGATTCAGTAACCTCCGAGTCACAAATTAATTAAAATCCATCATCCGTGAAGGTATTTATAATATGCAAACGTTTATGCCGCTTACCGTGTCAAACAACTTTAGTTACACGGCCACTCTCCCACGACGCTACTGTAAGGGAACCAGTTACTAAATTCATAGAAATTAATTGCAATAGGTAGTAAAACGTTGTTTTAAATCGTAAGGTTAATAGTTCGATTAAATTTACATAGATGGGCAGTAGCGATTTAGCGGCTACTAAACGCTAGGTGCCTAGAATATACCGTACTTGGTAGGTACTCTGCTCGGGTAGTGTCATTAGAAAATGGCAGAAACATAATTTCCAATGTTTTAATATTTACCGAGGTGTTTTCTTTAAAAATCGTCAAGTGCGAGTCAGACTCGTGCACTAAGTTCCGTAAGACCTTGTGTCTTGCCAAATTATCATGATTCTAGGTCAACGGGAAGTAGGTACCCTGTAGGTTTTTTTTTGATGAATAAACTACAAATTTACGGTTTTAGGATTTTATGATTCTAGGTCAACGGGAAGTACCCTGTAGGTTTTGGTCCATGGCGAGAATCGAAAGGTTTTTTTGTGAATATATATAATTATTATTACGATAAATTTACTACTATCGGATTTTTTCCTTTACTTGGCTATAAGGCCTTCCTTCTTGCCAAATTTCATAATTCTAGATCTACGGATCCCTATTGGTTTTGGTCCATGGCGAGTATTAAAAGTATTTTTTTAGTGAGGAAATTACTAATTTATGGTTTTCGGATTTTTCCCTTTACTTGTGCTATAAGACCTTGCAGATCATGAAATTTCATGTTTCTAAGTCTATGGGAAAGTACCCTAGGTTTGTGTGCATGTTTTTGAATTTCCTTGGAAATTTCAAAATATTCGAACATAAACGGCTGTAACTTTTGAGTGCGTTGATTTAGAAGTTTTATTTAAATCGGCTCCAAGAAGTTACGGACTTGAGTATTTGACGTTAATTTCGGCTCGATACGTCCACGTGTTCCTGAGAAAATAGGGTTCTAATAGGGACAGACCGACAGACAGACGGACAACAAAGTGATCCTATAAGGGTTCCTTTTTTCCTCTTGAGGTATGGAACCCTAAAAACAGAACTAAATGTTCGACCAGACTGAAAACTCGGCGCTTTTTAATCGGGCGGGGCTGTCAAATTAATGTGGCATAGACCCAGCTTGCACAGCCCGTACTTATTTTGACATATATCCCATTGATATCCTCTCTTCTACTAGAAAATCGTATGCCATAATGTATGCGATGACATAATATATTATATTGAGTTCTAAAGTAAATTGTGCTTTTTTGGAAAAGTCTTATGAGGGACTTAACCTTTGGTTGTGTTGTGTTAATAGATACAGAGAGTCACGATCGCTCTTTCTTTCACCAACAAAATCTATGGAGATAGGAAGACGGCAACACACGCCCAAATAAAGCCAAAACAAGTCCACCGCCGAGCGTGACTGATGCTGGTAATTGCTATCTCTGCGAAGTCATAGCTGTTGGGTTTTTATATTATCTATTCAATGATAAATTAATATTAAATTCTGCTTCATTCCCAATGTCATTTACTCTTAACTCCCTTTACAGATCCATTAAGATTACGTCAATTCTATGAATTTGAAAGTATCCAATAATTTGAAACATTTTCATGTTTCAGTTTAACGATAACCCTATACATTTAAATTTGCTATTAAAGCAAAATGAATTCTTGTGGGTGGACATTAGGCTTAAATAAGAGATGAGCTGGAATTTAATGGAGCCGCTAATGGCTAATTTCCCGTGGGGTCTTTTCCGAGCGACGAATAGAAAACTTAGTTACAAGCACTTCCGGTTGAACAAAGCTCGGAGACCAATGAATGTTAAATAGTCTAGTCTTTGCAGGAGTTGAAATTCTATTCTTATAAATCCAGATTTCGATTGCGAACTAGATCTAGAAGTGTTGGTAAGGACCAAGATGTTAATGTTAGTAGTAGGGTGTAGTCAATACCATAAATAGTCATCATCATCATCATCAGCCTATATTAGTCCACTGCTGGACATAGGCCTCCCCTAATGAGCGCCATAGCGCCCTGTCTTCAGCTTGCCGCATCCAGCATCTGCCTGCAGTCTTTCGCAGATCGTCATCCCACCTGACCGGAGGGCGTCCTACACTACATTTGCCAAGTCGTGGTCTCCACTCAAGAAAACGTTTACCCCAGCGCTTGTCGTTTCTACGCGAGATATAGCGAGATAGGGGGTGCTAGGAATCCCCGGGGTACGTCAGGCTACCGATAATTTCTAAAAAAAATTACCCATAAATAGTAATCTCTGGTAAACAATATTAACTTATTAAGCTACATGTGACATTATCACTATTTAAAAAAATTAATTACCTTCTCATGTCACCGGGCCGAAACAACGTGTCTCACCTTTGTTGAGTCTACCTTTGTGAGGTACAGATCCAGCTTATCAGACCTGTTAGCAACACCGCTAAAAACTTGTAAAGTTCCCAAAGTGGCCTGTTGCTACATACACTTGGCTTTGTTTGACCGTAACAGCGTAGTTGAATATGTTCACCTCACCGCAAAGCACTTGAATACCCTACTTTATACAAGAGTCTTGTAAACGTCAGCTTTTCACTTAGCATTTAAGAAAAATGTTTACCTAACTAGTAACTTTAAAAACTAGTAGATACTAGCTTGGCTGGTAATATGGTTTGTTACTATGGTGCCTCAAATACTTTATTTGTCGACTGATGGGTTGTAAATTAAAAATTTCTATTTTGTAATCAACAGCCAATAATAATGCTGGAGAATTCATACAACATTATCTAGCCCCAAGCTAAGAGCTTGTGTTATGGGTGCTTTTATAACTGATAGGTTACTTAATACAATACACTATATACATATATACATAGTAATGCAGGTAATTCGATTGGAAAGATTTTATTTTATTAAATTTTAATAATTTATAAAATGCAGTATTATTATAATTTTCATTAATTATTTAATAACGCTATTAAATTTATTATTATTTAATTATATTGAATGTTATATTATTATCAATTCTAATCAATTTATTAAGTTAAAGGTACATTTTCAAATCAAAATGTATTTTAAAGCAATAGATTAGGTATACATAGCAATATACATATGTATACAGTTTTTGACGTGTAATATTTATTACCAATAAAGACTATTATGACTATTATTATTACACTACATAGATAGGTACAGATCATGTAGACCATTAACATATTGTTTGCTGTTGTAGGGCTTTGAGTATTGGTCATTATGTAGAGCAAATAATTATTTAGCTAATTAAATTCGGCCTGTTTGAAGCTCAGCGTAAGCAATACCTACCGATACCTATGTATGTAGGTATATTTACGAATAATCCCCCCCCTTAAGAATAATCTTCACGGGGGAAAACTGGAATTCATTTTTTTGAAGTCCAGTTTTGCCCCTTAAGGGGGATTTCAGGGGGTAAAACTGGAATAACCCCTTTGACATTCTAGACGTATTAAATTCTAAGCAAATTCGTGAGCTTGACATCCATTGTTGATTTTTATCATTGTGTTTAGGATATCTATCTACCTAGTAAAATAAAAATGAAATTATGAATGTTGCTTGCTGTGCAGATTTTGTTAGCAGATCAGGCAATTCAGGCGGCTCCACGAAGCGGATAATGGATAAAAAGAAAAGAACCTAAGCCATCCCCCGAATTTATGACCGATTTAACCGCGAAACAAAACGAGAAGAAAACAATAATGTGTTGTTTTGAAATACGGCCTCTGAGATCGTGGAAAGTGTGAGTATTGCCCATGGCACAGAGATCCGTACATCACTTAGTTTCCCTTAGTTAGGAATTTTATATTTTTGTGGCCTAGCCTGGATTTCAAACGAGAAATGACCATAATTTGCAAGAAAAGCTTCAATCAACAATACCAACAAAAGTTACGAATTTTTTAATAAAAAATAATAAGAAAAAAATGTTCCAATTATTTTACAGAATCATAGTTAGGTACCGATTGAATCGATGGAACTAACGAAGCTTTACAAACTGTGCGGTCATGTCAACGCCCCACTCCTGGATTTCTAAATAATTAAATTAACATACATAGCTATATAAAATTACTTTATTCACAAAGAAAATTACAATCAAATAATAGCAATAAATTAGAACTAGTATTTACAATTGAAACAATTGAGCTAACTGCAGACTATTGCAAAGCATCTACAGGTAGCTCAACTGATCCATATCAATACCAAAGCGTCCCCAAGACGCTGGCTGCATTGCCCCGCTGTATGGCAATGCTGATGCGCTGCGCCAGGAATCAACATTAATTACTAACTTACTAATATTAAAAACTACTTATTTATACTACTTATGGTTTTTATATCTGGCTAATGCAAATTCACATAAAACATTTAATTTATTTCTGGTCTGTGAGTGCTTGTCTGTTAGTGTTTTTGTGTGGTCTCCCGAGGCACCAGTCTCTTAAGAGTCTGGGCAACAGGATTATAGAGCTTTTGCATAGTTGACAATTGACAGATCATGGTAAATATTATTTTGAGGAAGATGGTTCTACAAAATATTGGATTGAAAATGCATACAATAAAATTTCCAACAGTAATAAGTTTAAGCCAAACTTGGAAGCCTGACTTAACTAGTTATGAACTTTTTTCATAACCCGGCTTACTCGGATTCATCCTGTACGGAACCCCAACGCCTTCCAGCAATAATGGCTCGATTTTTCACTGCGAAGAAAACCCGATGAAACGCCGTGGCTTTTTCTGTAATAAATTGGAATCGGGGTACGTATTTCCTTTTTCATTCATTTTCAAATTCGGATTTATGGGCAGTCGGGTGCTCGATACAATAAATAAACAATTTCCGTTCTCTCGGCTTTACTCAAAGAATGGTTAATAAAAATAGCAACAGATGTTTCGACCCGAAAAACCAGCGAAGTAGGTGAATAAGTTTAAATGATCAAGCGGTTTCAGTTTAAAAAAAAAATATGACCGGAATTCAAACATGGCTTTAGCTATTTTTAGATTAAGGCGCATACCCGACCCAAATCAAATATTTTATCTTATTATATGTTAAACGAAGAATTTTCAAAAATCGAACTTGCAGTTCGTGATACTAATTATCATAAGCTTTATTTTTAATGCCTCTGTGAAAGTTTTATTTTGTAAAGTGTGGGCAGAGATGTTGACGAAGTTGCTCTTTTTGCTCACCATCGTGACCAAAAAGAGCAACTTCGTATCTCTGCGCCTCAAACCAGGACTAAAAACCTTCATACAACATAGCATTTATTATATTTGATCATAAACAGTCCAAAATATAGCCGATTACTTACTTCAGTTGACTAGTATGAGATTGCCTGTACCATGACCTGACCAGACAAAGCTATTTATAAATCAATAAATAGCAATTCATGTCAGTCTTAGACAATAATGGTGCATATTTTAAACAAAAGATAAGAGTGTGGAACCCCCACATAGCTTATCTTGGCCCCTCGGGGTAATATAATAGTTTATTTTTGAAAATACACACTAAATTCCGATTCCATGAATGAATATTTTATATTATTATGTAAAAGAATCCCGATTTTTTTAATAAAAATCTGAATGAAACTAATCCTACTACATATTTAATTATATAACATTTTTATTCGATTACTCGTTTGTTTGTTTCTAAATTCCTCTAAAACCTAAAAATTATTTAAACGAGACGATAATGTATCAGATTAATTGAAATAATTACTTCTCGGCATAGATCAGCATCAGCTACTTAGATACATAATTTAGTTACATCACTATTTGCCATTCTAAACCTGAGAACAGACACCCTCTATTTTCGAACATAGACTAATTCATCAAAGTGGAGGAAATTGCATCATTGCACCGACAAGAGCTAGGCTCTATATTTTATAATAATAAATTACTTAGTACCAACTCTACCAATTAGTAGACAATTGATATCATTCATAAGTCAGTACGCGACGTAATAGACGTTAGTGATGTTGGTTCGGTGTCACAGATATTATGGCACAATGGGTACAATGAGAACTGTTGTTGATAACGATGATGAATGATGTCTTCGGCATTTTTAAGCTGAACGCATACTATCTAGCACGCATCGAGGAAAATGTAGAAACCAAATGGATTTCTACCAATTTGTCCAATTCGGCGCGAACCAGTCACAGTGTGTGAGTGAATTTCGTACAAAGAATTCAAGATTAGCGGTGCAGAAATCGATGATAAATCCTGGAACCATTTCTAAACCAAAACGCTCTCAATATAAATTTTCTTTTTCAGGCGGAATGGCACCAATAATTTATCGGGAAACTAAAAAGCCCCAGTGGAAGTTAATTAAAATGTCCCCAGAGGGTGCCATTATCAGGGATGAAAAAGCGATTTCGCCAAGAGTCGGTTTTAAAGGAATCGACAAAGTCTCCGGTCTGTTAGAGTGAATGGCTTCTTGTCAAAGCTCGTGGACTTTGAGGGGTGCTGTAAAAGGTTTGGGATGCCATTGACATGAATGAATTTGAATATAGGAATAGCTTTTGAAATGTTTGAAAATGAAAACGCACAAAATTGTTATTTTTTTTTAATCTTTTTTAGATAAAGAGAATAATGTTGAAGAAACTTCTCCATAAAAATTACGTTACCTGATCTATCTACCTAATTGTACTAGCGGTTTGATAATCAATGTGGTCTCTGCTGACATTGCTACCTATGCCTTAAAATGGCGACCTCGGAAACAAAAACCTTATCGGTTTGGACTGTTTCACTTCAAATAAAATATAATTCTTCATGAATTATCATTCATTATCATCAATAATTCAACTTTTGAACCTGATTATCGTTGGGCTCAACCAAGGTTTATTATGAATTTTATTTTAGGCTCTCACTACCCACGTCACAAAGTCTAATATTGCATGCAGTGTCACAGATTCGACACTATCCCTCAGCTTTAGGTTGTTAGAGTGAATCATGCGAACTTACGTATAGTAGGTACTTTAGTATAATCTGTCCCTTGACTCCCAAGGGTCGATCCGCCCGTTATTCTACGTTAACGCGTAAACTTTCGCTCTTCCGCTGTTGATGAGGGAAATTTAGCTAGCGAGTTTAACGCATTCACTGCCCATGCCCAGCCTCCGCGACACGGGGACGAAGACTAGTATCTGCGACTTGGGCTATGAATATGTTAATCAATAAAAAATTTGGGCTGATGAGTATAAACTATATTAAATTCCTAAACAATTATAACGGCGTCGTAATGAAGCACTATAATCTTGCACCAAATAACGGCAACCACAAATCTTAGGCAATCATAATCCAGACTAGTAGGACAATTACACTTGTTTTGTGAACAGAACTAGTGGAACAATTTATGTGCTGAACTGTGGTTAGAGGTAAGCGACAGAAACAATCTGACAACCATTTCCCGAATTAAACAGGAAATAGAAATTTCACAGAAAACATCACTTCAGATCATCCTATTCGCAAACACTCCTTTGTGAGTTCAGCAGCTAGTAAAAAATCAAACCAACCGCTTTCCCCATATGTTTGTTTAGCATTCGTTTGCTTTGAGGCTAACCAACTGTCTGCAGCTACCAACGGGTGGTCTTTATCATTTCAAATGTAAACAGCTCTCGAACAACACATAATATAATACATTCAAAATCAACATTGGCTTTTCTGATGTGTATTCCGTGTTTCGAAAGCATGGATTGAAGATAAACATGGCCTCGTTGTTTAATTGTTCCGATGGTTCTAGTTATTTTTATTTTTTTTACAAAAACAGGTCATTTTCCATGAAAATTTGTAAAGTTTCACGACGCTTGGGTATATAACGTTTTTATAACGTTTGTGTGTGTGTGTGTGTGTGTGACTTATCTATATATATAAAAATGAAACCCGTTTTCCTTGGTCACGGCATCACGCGTGAACGGCTGGACCGATTTCGCTAACTCTTTCTTTGTTGTGTTTGTTATTGTCAGGAGAAGGTTCTTATGAAAGAAAAAATTAAGAAAGTTGGAAACGTAAATTTCCACGGGGGCGAAGCCGCCGCCGTAAATTAAAGATGCGGATTCAAGGCCCATCGAAGTCGAAACGTTTTTGGGATATTCTTTGATTTTTTAGATCAGAGATTGCCCACTCCCACTGCAAATCAATAAGATAATAATAATAATAATAATGCTGGACAATTCACACAGCATTATCTAGCCCCAAGGTAAGCAAAGCTTGTGTTATGGGTACTAGGTAACTGATATACATAATAATATACGAGTACATAGATAGATATTTTTTATTATACATAGAAAACGACCAGAACACCCTGAACAAATATCTGCAGATCGTACAAATATTTGTCCCGAGGCGGGAATCGAACCCGCAACCTCCTGCGTCGCAGGCGGACCTTCGCCCACCGCGCCGCAGAGGTCGTCGTTTTTGGGATATTCTTTGATTTTTTAGGTCAGAGATTGCCCACTCCCACTGCAAATATTTTTGGGCAACGGGAATGTAAACATGAATATTGACTTTGTAGATAAATAAACAGTCACTTCCTCCTTCAAATAATCGCTCGCTGGGCTTGGCCAAGACTTTGAAGTGGTACACAAAGCAGACTTATCAAACGATTGCACACATCAAATCGTATAAATCACAAACTTAACGAGTTTCTGGTCAAATAGCCAAACATTCGTGGTCCCGTGTTTTGATTATTTTCCAAACACTCGACGCGTAATGGTCCATGGGAACTTTGTTTACTGTTGTATGCTAAGTCCGAATCGTTGGGAAATATAGGCACTTCACAAGTATTTGTCTAGCGGTAAAATAATGTCGTGGCGGTATGGTAATAATCTTATAAAATATGCAGATAAATATTTTGGTTTGTCTTGGTCTCTTTATTTTCCACCTCAACTTTATGAGGTTTTGGTCGACGATGACATGCAAAATGAATCATGCGAGCTTCGAGATCGAGACACTGTCAATAAATATTAAACTTTTAATCGTGGATTAAAGCTCTGCCTATTTTGTGCTGATACGCTTATTACATGTTTCATGTCGCACAATGAGAAGCAAGAGGCAGGTTGCTTTCATTGCGGCACAGATGAGTTACCAGTTAGTCCGGCAGGGGTCTGTCGGATCTTTAGATATGAATGCACCCCGCTGAGGCAGAAAAGCGAAACCCGTGCCTATAACTCTTTCGAAGTCTTCACAGCAATCGATGATGTATTGATGTATTAACTCATTAAAATTCAAGGCATATGTGAGTTAAAGGTTAAAGACTTCATAAAAAACGCACTTACTCTCGGCCCCTGCTGCGTTATAGTATTTAAATGAAGCGTGAATACTCACAAAGGATTTTATGTTAAGTGTTACCGATGTATTCAGACATTTGGTTTTATCTTTCGTTCGCGTGAATCATATGCAAAAACAATTCTGTTTTCTATAAAACTTCCTAGAAATTTCTCTTTTCTGTCTTTGGCCTATATTTCACCAGCACAATCGTGTCACAAACAACGCTATAAAGATCCGACAAAAACGCCTTCAGCGCTACATGAGTGTAATTTATGTTTTCTTTTATCCTCAAAAAGGCCTTGATTCCTTCTTCATGTTTTTATTACGAAATTGTCTGTTTGCTGTGCCAAGATCTAAGTAATCTTGAGTTATCGTTTGCGCCAGAAATTCTCGTACAGCCATTATATCTATTTCTTTCTGCACAAAAGCCTGCTAATGTTCATTTTGAATAGGGGTTGAAGATGGCTGTAAAAATAATTGCCCACTCAAAGTAACATTAAAACAAATTGCAGCATTTACGCAAGATAAGGCATACCAAACAAATTCAAAGCGTTAGACACCGACACGTATAACAGAACGAGCCGTCAAGAAGGGCCGCCGGTTTATCTGTGGCCATATTTTTGTGTAAATTACAAATAGGTGTGTATCGCCCCTTCGCGCCGCGCTGCCATCGGGTGCCGTGCACGCTATCACAACAGGGAATCGTGAATTGCTGATGGTGTGCACAGTGCGATACTTGTCCATGTTGTTTGCGTCCTTGAAGCCAACGTTATAAGAATCTTACCTTTTAAATGCCTGATTGTCGTTCTTATCCTCTATTGATACCTACTTCGTATAATATATTGATATCAATCGACGTTAATCTACTTTTAAAAGTCTCTATAATATTTGGCAATGTTACCTGTAAGTACTGTCTTTTTAGCCATTTCTTAATGCCTTCCATTATTTTGTTACCTTCATCACACTAAATATCTAATATTAAAATTGCGAATTTTTTTATGTTCGTATTGTAACAAACATAAAAATTTCAAATTTTGACACAAATTTTGAAACATTAATAATTTAAAATTTTGATGTTTGTTACAAGCATCAAAAATTTTGCGATTTCAACAGGCTAAAACCGGGCTGAAAACCATCAACGGGATCGTGCAGATATTTTTTTTGCATAGATGTAATTATAGACCTGGAATAGCATTTTTCAAAAAAACTCGTACGAATTCGCGGACAGAAGCCTGACATAAATTAGTAAAGATCATGATTTGCTGCAGAACAATTCTGCCACCAAACTGCGATCCCCAACCCGCATGCCCAGCGTGGGGATTATGGGCATTACCCCCATGAGATAAAAGCCAATGAGGCGCTTATCAGATTTAGGCCTGCGTCCAGCAGTGGACCAATACAGGCTGTTGAGGATGATTTGCTTTACAACACTCCATTTTTCTATATAACGTACCTGTTCCTGCCTGAACTAATACCTATTATTCAATTTATAGCCGAGTTACGTGGCACAAAATGCAAAACATTCACTTATCCATTCATATACAAACGCTAGCTTGAACTCTAGTGGTCGTACTGCGCACGTGCTTCACCGGAAACGTTTTTTCGTCTAGTCTCCGTCGCATTTCCAACCTTTTCACCTGACGGCTTTCCTTCGAGCCTTCGAGTGATAAGGTCGTTAGTGAGGCTATTTGCGATAGCGGTGCTTATATTACCTAAGCTTTTGAGTTGGATAACTTTTCACAGCGAGGAGTTCACTGATCTGCGTCATAAAATATTTCTGTTATCATGAAACAAGACAAAATGAAAATTTTTAAAAACCCGCCGACTTTTATTGGTAATAGGTAAAAGTCGGCGGGTTTTTTTGAAAATCTTTTCATGAAACATGGCTAAGAACATTCGGTATAAAATTATCTATTACACAAAAAAAACTAAACGAAAATCGGATCATCTCTTTGGGAGCTACGATACCACAGACATAAACACAGATATACACAGATACAGACACGTCAAACTTACTTTTAACACCCCTCTTTTTGCGTCGGGGGTTAGAAAATGAACTATTTTTGCCTAGTCTACATTATAATTATCATCAGCCTCCGTCGATCCTCGGATAGGCATAGGCTTCTTTAGGTATGTTTTATTTAACTACTAGTTTCTGTTACCTCTTCACGCCAAAACTACTGAACGGATCAAGCTGAAAATTTTCAGACAGGTAAGTCTAACCCTGGAATCAAATTTCAGCGACTTTATGAAACATTTTATCAAATTTGACTAACTTCCGCTGCTCAGGTTTTTTTTCATTCGATAGATCCTTACAAAGCGCCGAATCGATAGGCATCAAAAAAAAAAATTCCCAACTTGATTCATTTTAACGCGCTACTCACGCTTGACCAAAAAAATTTTAATGCTAAAATATTTTTCTCCAAAAAGGAGCTAATGTTTCGAAAGAAACTGCACCTGTATCTACTCTGGTTATGAATGCCCCCGTACTGTCCCAGTTAAAAAAAACACTGTTAATTTTTCAAAAAACTATCAGAGCGTCTGATCGAAGCGACGCGTGACCCGAGAGCTGGTGAATATTTGGCACAGCGTATCAGCATTGCCATACAGCGTGGCAATACAGCCAGCATCTTGGGGACGCTTCCGACTGGTGTTGATATGGATCAGTTGAGCTATCTGTAGACTGTTTGCAACAGTCTGCAGTTAGCTCAATTGTTTCAATTGTAAATACTAGTTTAATTTTCTTTGTGAATAAATCTGTTTATTTATTCATAGAATTAATGTGTTCGCAGACATCAAGATTAGATTATTATTAGATGGGTAGGCATAATTGAATTATAGAGATCATTCACTTACGCCCGAATACTTAACCGCAATTTACATTTAAATAAATAATAAATAAGCATTAAGCATTAAATTTCGATTTTTTGACAGTTTTCAATGAAAACTGACAAAAATTGTTCATTTGACGTGCGTTTGAGTATTCGGGGGTAACTAACTCAAACAATAAGTAATGCTATTATAAATAGGAGTCATTTGCATACGACGTCTATTTATAACTTAACGACTTCCCATCGAATCCCGCGGGACATGAAACGGGTCCAAACTTCAAATTAGTTGGTGAAATGCTCAAACTTTTGGGCTGTATCAGTTTAGTAGCTGGGATTAATTTTAAGGGGGTTAGTAAGGTTTAATCACCGCCATTACTCTAATCCGGAACTAGACTGGCAAATGTGTTTTGTAAATTCGATTTGTGTAATTTTGTTTCCGTTATAAAGTTTCAGCAAGGTTTTGCACATTCGGAGTTCAGACAAAATAATGTTGTGCTACTTGTAACAGGCAGAATTTGTGAAGGCATTGATACCAGATGACCGTTATACATAAATAACTTCTAAACTAATACTCAAACACCGAGACCGAAACAAATTGAGGAGCAGAGGAACAAAAAGGGATAAATCCAGTTTCACAAATTTTTGGCAAATAAAAAAAAACTCTGTTGTTTTTATGGCTTTGAGTTTTAGGAAATTATTTTTAAGCATTATTAAACAGCACTTTAAACTCTTTAATTTAGATAAAAAATTACATAAATTGAATTAATACAGCCTGAGATATTCTAGTTGGTAAATTGATACCGCGCGGTACAAAATAATTATATGATATGTATGCAAAATTTTATATTTTGTACCGCGGCGGGAATTTTAAGATAACTAAGTCCATATTGACGAGACTTAGGTTCAATAGATTTCAATTTGGTTACTTCAGAGGAAATCGACTCGATAATTATGTACTACCTACTTTAATGATTCGATTTTCATTATTTGTCCATGTCCCAAATGGTATTTCGCTGTCAATGACTGCTAAACAAACAAAGCCTGAATAATAGCAGACATTTTCATCACAACAAATAAATTACAATCATGCCTCTACATTTTACATAGACAAAGCTTCTATTTAAACCCGCATTAGTCATGGTACGCGTTGTGCTATAAATCACCAAAAAACAGGCACCTGTCACTGCTTAGCTGTCAGTTAGTATGGAGCCCTAGCCAGAGATTAGTAAAGACTTAGTATCAATTGAGCCATGGATTATAAAAGTGTTTGTATAGTGTATAATCGTTGCGTGACCCAACGTCACGATAGGCGATGTCATAATTCTGCTCCGTTCACCCGTGACTAATATCATTGGGTACCTGATAATTGACGTAATATTTTTCGATTATTTTAATGATAGGAATTACTTACCACCTGTTTAGAAATATTGCCTATATAACTAACCAGAATCTTGTCCAAAATGTATGTAAGTATCTACCGTCTATACCCAAGATACGGTACTTAACATAGGTACTTTAAATTTTCAAAACTATTCGTCAGATCAACAAAAATGCACTAAATGAAGTTAAATACCTTTTCCCTTCTTCTTTGACTTGACATTTGCATTGCTAGTTCCAAAGAGCTACAAATATCCAACTAGAATCCATTTCTGATCCAAAACTTTAAAAACTTCCCCGTTTTCAAAAACTCAAGCCCAACTTAAGCCCCTAGAGAATCTACACCTGAAGTGGAGATCTGGAAATTGGAACCCGTAACTCAACAAGTATTAAGGGGACGGAAAACTCCGTGGCCGCCATCTGTAGGCCTTATCTGCACCCATAAATATACGGAACCCAGCGAACGAGGACGAATTATGGCTCCAAAGGTACCTTTTCTCCTCCACTGCCACAGAAGAAGACGTAGGACCAAGCCCTGGAATATCACTGCTAGGGGAAAGGTGAATCAAGCAAAAGCATCATATTAATGTCTGAATTTGATTTAAAATATCTGAACATGATCAAAAATTTCTTCACATAAGCATTCTTAGCTGGAAGTTCTGGACAAATTCTTGTTTTTACAGTAGATCCAATACAAGAGCTTTCATAGGACCAGTGACACAGGCTCACAAGTACCAGCGAACCTAATGGATAATTCATGCACCCTCGTCTCTGTTTCATAATTTTACGGACATTTTTGTAATTATTTTCCAAAGTTCGTGACTTTTTTCAACAAAATTCTGTACAATGAACTCATGGATTTATGTTGAGCCGTTCTGAATCCGTGATGATATTCACGAAAAATGCGACGCAAATGTAACACATTATTTTATGACATCATCGAGTCGTTGTTCACACGCTTATTGTAATTTTAGACATAAGGATTTAAATGTAGAAAATACTTAGGCTAGAAGTATAGCGTTTTTGGTTTAACTGCTTCTTGATCTGGCGACAAGCAGTTCAAACTTTATTTAAGTTTATAAATCTAATTTTCAGTAGATAATTATTTTCCCTTTGCGATAAGTATTTTTAGGTACCTACTTAATCGTTTAAACTTTATAAAGTTTCCAATATCCTAGAATAGCCCATAAAGTTACATCATACAGTTGCTGAAGTAATAAAATTTCGTCGTTGTCTAATTTCCGATGATGGATATTATTAGCTCTTACAAAATGTAATTAGGAATTTGGCTCAAGGTCTCGGATATGATGGATGGTGTCCAAATTAAGGAATACACCCGAGACAGTCGTTAATGTGTCTAGACTTTGATATGGGTCTTGAAACTTCTTCGTTACAAAGACTTTGGTTTATTATAGTATTAAAATATCTGTGGTTTAGCTAACAGTCGAAAACGTATAAAAAGCCCTAAGTTGAGCCAAATGCAACAAATGCCATTCTGAATAACTCAAAAAGACTATTAAGATGCTATGCAATGCGAGATTCGATTAAACAAAAGCTTCCAGAAAAAAAGGTAATCTAGGTGCTAAATTTAAATAGAAAGAATAATATGTATACTTTTTCAATGTCTTGTGATTTAATCTCAAAAATGGAAGTCACTCTCGACGCAATTTAGCTTAACAATGCCGACATTCATTTGTTTTCCTGCCTCACCTCCGAGCGGTGGCTTTACAGCTCATAACGAAGCAATAGCTCAAGAGCTGAAGACATTTCCCACATATAACCACATTCTGAGCATTGAAACTTCACTTATGCTTATCGTATAATCACAATCATTGAAGAAAGCAGGTCGAAGGTGGTGTGCAGAATCTGTACCTAAAGCTTAACGGTTGTGAAATAAATTTCATTATATTATATACAGCTCTTACTCTACCAGATCTCATAAACGAGGCAACGAACATCCCTTCAATTTTTCTCTGTCATCCTGCCTCTTGACTTTTGGGCGTATCAGAGAGGTTTTTACACCGAAATTGCTCCATAGGGGAGGGTTGATTAATAAAGAAAATAAAAATTCGTGGCCGCTCAAGGGATGTATGATTGAAGGCACGCACACTTTGTGAGTTGGAAGTGCGATTTCATAACTTATTCAGTGTGAACGTGCAAATTGATTCGGAGGCTCTGCGGAATATATGATTGAGTTAGTGGGTTGTCATCGCGAGGAATAATAATGAAAATGATATAGCTTGAATAGGATTTTCCTCTATTTTAGATCATTTGTAGTAACTTTTCGGTTCTGAAGTCGGAAGTCAATAACTTTATTTTTTATGGCTTACAAAATAAGCACTTAGACAAGTCAAATTTAATATGTACTGTAAATTATTTTCCAAAAGGAATTATAGTGTTCATTGCGTGTAAGCGGGGAAACGCACCTTATTGGTGTTAAAAGAACACCTTGAGGACACGTTAGAGCACCTTAATTGGGCGTTCTTCCAACACAAATGGGGTTCGTAGCTAACCCATCCGTAACACATCCGAGATGAATTCGTCAAACTATGATTAGTTTTTATTGGTAAAATTTATAGCGTTATTGATTTTTTCTTCACTTGATTTTTTTCACATCTAGTACTACCTTTGTCCTATAGATCGAAGAACTGCATCCGTTTACATTTCGTTTCATGAAACATGAACCCCATTAGGTTCAAGTTTTATGTAGCATACCTGCTACCTGGTACATAAGCTCGTAACCTTTAGTACCTACGATTAAAACAATGCATTCTCAAATGGTGTATCAGGCTGATATTGTTGATATCGACTTATTATAGCAATAGCTCCATTACCTTCTCAAGTGGTCGCGTCGGGACAAAGTGGTGCAATTATAATATTTCCATCACACGTCACGGTACACTTTGACAAGAGGCATCCGACACCTGGTGTGAAATGCAATCAAGTTTAATTATTGAGGGTATTAATAACAAGGGTGCATGGAGGGCGGAGGGTAAGCGAAGCCTGGTTTCCATGGCAACGCCCTCCTGACGCAGCCTGCGACTCACGCACAATACGTGTTCAGTTATTTATGAGGAAAGCTGATTACAAATGTAATTATTTGAAGCTTCGCTGAAAGCACTACTGGTTAGAGGATAATAGAATTGTTGGAATTGGAAGGGTTAATTTTATAACAAGCTTACCTTGTATTCTAAGATTGAACTATAAAAGAGGTTGGTAAGTTCCTTTTGGATTCAATTTCATATTAAGGTGCAACGTACTCGTATCTTTATGTACAGAACTTACGTACCTACTAAGACTACCGTCAAAGGAAGGTACCATACGTAGGTACCTTAAGGTAAGTATGTACCTTAGTTAAGTTCCTAGAATTCCTTATTCATAAGTCTACGTGCGATAATATAAGATTTATTGTGCCAGAAATAAACTATTTTTTTTTTACCTTTGATAATCACTTAAATAATAGGCTTTTAATCAGTTTTAATACATTCATGGTGTTACAAAGTTAGTAAAAACAGCTGGAATTTTTCACGGTGCTTTACGATACTTACATTTTATTGCAGCCAAATGCCAGTATACAAAGAATTAATTGCCCTATACTCAGGGGTGTATCCGACCAATTAAATACTTTACTGGCCAATAAACTTGCGAATTGCTTGTTAAAGTTGAGTTATGGCCCTCTCACTTTCTGAGTACTGGAATACTTTTAGACATAAATGTACCTGCTAATTATAGATTTTTACAAATTATGAAGGACTAGCATCTGCTCGCGACTTCGCATTTTTTGGAATAAAAAGTATCCTTGTTATTTTAGGTTCAGATTTTAAGTGTGTGTACAAAATATCAGCCCGATCCATTCAGTAGGTTTGGCGTGGTCTTCGTCTATATAATTATTAGGCGGATAGATAATAGGTCCAAACTATAGTTGGGTAGAGTTATAACGAGAACCAATTTGATAGCATCACAGTAAAATAATGACCATAAACACTATCTTACAGGCAAACTCGGGAAATAATAGACAAATGAAGATAAAAATGTACTTTAATTAATGCTGGCCTGTTAAAAAGTCAAAATATTATATACATTTAGGAATCATGTTTCAGTACTGCACTGTGGAAATGTCTCTAATTACCTACTTAATAAATACCGCGTTAAAATTGTAAAAGTTTATCAAACATTTCAAAATAATATACAACACGTAAAATTGGTTACGAAATTATACTATATCACAGTCACTAGATAGAGATGAAAAATCTACTAAAACCTAATCACCTACTTTAACTTAGCAGTCTATTAGATACACGTTCACAAAAACTACAATCAATCTCCATTCCGTCAATCACACCGACACGTAACTACAAGCACTGGCTAATGATATGGACGCAAAAAATAATGAGAAAATCAATAATGCGGTTGTAAGAAGTTGACCAAGAGAGAAAGGTGTCTAGTTAGCGACGTAATGTCTTAGCCTCCTTACTAGAAGAAACCCTAGAAGATAAATATATTATAAGAGAGCTTTTTGATATTGAAGATTAACAACGCCTGGATACCTACTATAGAACTTAGTATTCAAACTTCGTTGTGTACACAAACAGGAACTTCAATAAAATAAGGCGCCGGCATTTTCAATTAAAACCAACTTGCATTCGACCACGACCACATGGCTGAAATATTCTTAGGCGGGATTATTTATTACGTGATGGTGTGATGGCATCCATTTAACGTTAAGAATATGCAAAGACTTTATACAAATTATACATTTCACTATGTTTAGTATTGCTTGTATTACGTACTAGTGATATTTTAGAAATAGAACTAACTACGATACGTATGTCCTGAACAACCTGATGCCCCTGAGTGATTGGCGAACGCCTGCATATCTCGATATGGCGATTCTCTGTGGAAGACAAAGCATTATTTATTTTATCGCATATTATCATCTATTCAAATTCTCTACACGAATTTCCCAATTCACCTTTCATATGGTGGTGGCGGAAGGATGTCACACAAATTCATTCTACAATTGCTCTGGTCACTTCTTCCCGCACTGGAGTACGCCATATCTTGCGCCTGATTCCTAAAACTGTTCTCCCTCGCTAACCAGTGCCATTGTGGGTAATCATACTCCACTTCTGCCATAGCCCACTCCTGTTTCCCCTCGTGATTGCTTGAAGACCTCGATTGATTTGTCTTACAAGATGGGCACTCTTCTATCGACAAGTCTTGCTCTTCATCATTACCACACTTGGTCATTTCACTGTACTCTTTAGTTAAAGTGGAACTGCTGCTTCTACAGCAAGTCGAGCATTCCTCATTGGAGTATTGATTGCTATCGTAAGATCGGACCATACTGTTATCGTACGATCCTGGACTGACAGCGCATTTAACACAAGAATCTTCCGCATCTGTGTGTTCTTGGTAATCAGTCTTTGCAAAAGGCAGGTCTAGGTGGTATTGGGTGTCAATTTTACTTCTAACTTGGTAGTTTAGTTCAGTGTATATGGCACTTGATGCGTAAGGTTCAGGTGGGTTTCTTCGATGGTCTTCTTCGGGAATAGGGTTCATGGCACTACTGTGTTGCGGGAGAGTGTATTCGGCTTCCATAGCCATTGTCGACATAGAACTACCTCCTGTGCAGAAAATAGACATTTGCTTTGTAGTAGATGCTTAAGTATATTACAAATCTAAATTATGATTTTAAAATCTCACCTCGTAGTAGGCTTTGATGGCAGTTTAGTATTTCTATCCTCGGTTCATTAGAGCCTTCAAACATGGGTCGTTCTCGTAACCATACCGCTTCTTTCCCAAGCAAGCATTGCTGTGCATTAGCAATGGCAGCTGCTAAAAAGATTCATAAAGAGTTTTTAAAATATACAACCGGGTACAACTTAAAGGATATTTTATGTTTATTTATAATTATTCTGTAGATAAAATTTGCAGCTAAGAAATAAAACTACCTGTATTGTTTTGATTCTTCCTCTGCTTAGAATTGCGCCTCGTTATAAAAGCAATAACAACGCCACCGATCAACACGAGTGCCAACAAAGTAAGGCAAAGCGCTAAGAGCCAGGTTTCCTGGAACATTGACTTAATTGCCTTGTCTGTCGCCGGTTCCGTTCTGAAATTATAATATTTAGTTTCAATGTTTACGAAAGCGATGACTGTTCAATTATAAACTGCCTACAATAAACGATTCGATCTAAATCCTTGACTAGAAGCTATTACAGCGAAAAGTTCGAATGACACAAATGGCCGTGCATCGCATAAAAACCACTGCATCTACCAAAATTTCAACGCTGGTATAGGTCCTTCTACTTTATATGACAAACTAGTTTCTGCCCGCGGCTTCGTACGCGTTATTTCGATGTAAACGTTTTAAATTTATGTCTATAAATCAGTTCCCATGGGGGAACTGATTTATGGGATAAAAAGTCCTGATTCCAGGATTAGAATTACCTGTTTAAAAAATTTCAGCCTGATCCGTTCAGTACCTAGTTTTGGAGTGACGACGTAACCATCTATCCATCCATCAAAACTTTCGCATTTTTAATATTAGTGTGATTGGCTGGGTGGCAGAAACATTCTGTGTTCTGTTTAATTTAATAAGCGAGTCAAATTAAATAGCACTTACTGCACATAGTGTCTCTGCGACTGTGTCGGCACCATGTGAATTAGCGCTGGCGCAGAGAAGGGACCGTGTCCACGACGTGTGACAGCGGCGGCACGCGCGCTATACCGGCCGCCAGCGCGCAGTGAGCTGGCGGCGGCTGCACGCGTACGCGATCCTAGCGACATCTGACCCACCACCCGACCACCGCTGGTCCCACCAACTCGGACTTCGATCTAGGAGAGAATAAAAAAATAGAAATTGAAACACATGAAGCAAAGTAGCTGTGATTGGTAAATTAAAACAACCTATGAAAAATGGATTTGAGACGCTGCTTTACAAACTAATGGAATAAAGGAATTCTAAGGTTTGGAATCCGAAGAAGCCGAGAGTTTGAAGAGGTCTACCAAAAGCGAGGTTACAAAAACAATAAAATATCTACAAAACCCCTTTAAAAGTACTGATTTAGCTACTTCCGACTAATTAAAATGTAGTCGCACTCGAAATTAGAAAACTGTATGCAGATGGGCAGACCACGTTACCGTTAAATGAGGTGCCCACAAAAATGTGGTAACGCAAAAGTACTTACCAAATATCCTGAAATTTCCCCGTTCCACGTATGCACTGGGGGAGGGTCCCAGCGAATCCAAGCGGACGTCGCATTTATCACCCCCGCGGTAACACTTTGCGGCGGATCTGATGGAACTGGAATATACGTATAGCTTAGCAACTCCGCACTCGCAAAAATGCATTAAGTAAATAGGATCTTGAGTGCTTTATGCTTACCATCCTCTTCAGTAAATCCAGTCTTCAAATTTGAGGGTTTGCCGAGAAGAAGCTTATAAAAAGGCATTAGGAAGACATCGTACTGAGCATAAGGCAATAGTCCTGTTAGGACGTGACTGGACGAACCACTATTGTGGACAGTGGTCATTGTAAAATTTTCGAACCTTGTAAAGTCTTCTAAGGTTATGGAAATATTTGGATGTTGAACATTGTGAATGTCTAATGCTGGTCTATTTTTCGAAGTGCCATTGAACCAAATTTTTACACCTTCTAAATATTCGTTGTAGTCCGTCAAAACCTGCAAGTAATTTTTTTGTTACATATTTTCATTGTCCATAGACAGGATTGGAAACCAAATTAGTACTTTCTTACATCCCAAACAATTTTGAGGGTTGTCGATGAAATTCCTTCAACTCTTCGTAAAACTAGCACATCTTGTTGCAGGTACCGTCTAGCCTGAACTAGCTCGTATTGCGTCATCGGTGGATGGTTCTGAGGTTTGCCTAGTTCTGGATAAGATGTAGATGATTCTGAATCGAAATTGAAGGCATTAGCTTCTCTACGCAGTACCTGAAAAACCACAGTCAGTTGTATTTGTTGTCTTTTAATCAATAAAATCAATCAAAAACGCTTTATTTTCGTAAATACAATTAGTATACAAGTACACTCAGAAAAGGTAAAATTCCTAAAATTAAAATAGGCATGTAAATAAAGTAATATTTATTGATTTCTGTCGCTTCATTATCAATATACAGGATGGTTTTTAAAATCATTCGTGTCGATTTCCGTCAAAATATTAAGAAAAGAAAGAAATATGCAGTTATTGTTTTCTTATCAATCGAGGGAATGACTCCTTTCACGACTTTTCTCTAATTCTCGTGGTTTCGGACTTGGCCATCACCGCCCTTCTCAAAAAACCACCCTGTTTATGGTATGCTCAGAGAAAGATCATAAAAATGAGGTAGGTAAAACATGAGAGAAAGGATGCTGATAAATTGTCAGTCCTCACTTGTAATGTTGCTGTATGAGACGCGCTTCCTGCGGCACTAATTGCGACGCAGGTCAGACGGCCAGCGTGCTTCGTCATCACACGGTCCAAGTACAAGGAGCTTGTCCCATGACTTATCTTTGGAAAAACTAGTTCCTGCAAGAAAACAGACGAATCAATATTTACCTGAAAAATCTTAATTAATATTCAAGGTTGTTTCTATGATGATATGGAAATTTTTGATTCTTTGAGCGTAATACCTGGGAACCCTCCATAGTCCAGAACACGATTGGCTTTGGTGATCCTTCCGCTTCACATGGAAAGGATACTGCTTCTCCTTCCCAAGCCGTTTGATCTGACGGCACTCGTGTAATATGAGGTAGTGCTGCAAAGTAACGACCACATCAATTGGTTTGTCTTTTGTTTTCTTCGAGTTTTAAAGCAAAAGCTGGTGAATTAAATTGACATAAAAACAAAAGCAATCTTATTACATTGGCCACAAAACAAAAGATTTTGTGGAATGCCGATTTTTCAAACGATAATCCTTACAATGCACAGTCAAGGTAGCACTAGCTATGCTCTTCCCGGCTTGGCTTTCAGCACGGCACGTGTAAGTCCCAGCATCCGTGGCCACAACGCGATCTATTCTCAAGGACCCTCTCCGAACGATTGCGTAAGGCGAGAGAGATCCGTTATCTCGAGTCCACGATACTGATACATCTGATTCTGGTGACGCCTAAAAGGTTGAAATTTACATTATTCACCAAAAAAATATTATCTATTTGTTCTAAATATTAATAAAACTTTTTGGGAACATCGTAGAAAATACTCTTGTTTGATTCCGATTTTTTCTTACCTGGCAGTGAAATTCAATATTCTGCCCCAATAAAGCGGTAATGTTATTAGGTTTTACTAGAAAATGTGGTCTTCGTAAGACGAGTATTGTAGCAGGGCGCGATTGCCGCTCCCCTGCCGCATTTGACGCTACACATCTGTACACTCCACTATCTGACGGAAGACTTTCTTGGATTTTTAGCACACCACCATCTACTATTGATATGCTGAAATAATAATTGCAATCAATAAATATAAACGTAAGCTGGTGAGTATATGGAGCAGCGCATCAGCATTACCATATAGCGGGACTATGCAGCCAGCGTCTTGGGGACGCTTCCGACTGGTATTGATATGGATCAGTTGAACTATCTGTAGATTGTTTGCAACAGTCTGCCGTTAGCTCAACTGTTTTGATTTTTGATGTAATTTGTTTATATTCCATGATTGTAATTTTCTTTGTTAATAAAGATGTATCAATAAAAGAGACGATAAGTTACGACAATATGAGATAAGAAAAGTTACCGTCCATTCCCCTGATCTACATCGAGAGTTTGTCCATCTTTGGTCCAATGTATCGATGGTTCCGGAACACCTTTTGGGCTTGAGCATTCTAGTACGGCTGGTTCACCAGAAGCTACTTTCACATCTTTCGGTTCAGTTCTAAATTCATCGCGTAGAACTATGAAAAGATTATTGGTTAATGAAACATACCATTAGTTTACCAAGTTAAAAACAACCAACAGTGGATTGGGCTCGTGCCAAAAATGAACCACCCTCACGTTGAGCCAGGTTCGCCACATTCATTCGAAATGTGTTTTGTGGTTTTGTTATATCAATATGGTCAACAAATAAACTGTCAAAGATTACCTACACACCAGGCTACCGATTATTTGTAAAATTTAACGCTCGATGCGATCAACCTCTCTTGACCCATTCCATGCATTGTTCTTAAAGCAACTCAAGTAGTCACACCCTAAATGGAGACTTACCAGCAATAGTGAGTGTGGCATTCTTACTGACCGCCTCACCGACAATGTTGCGTGCGACGCACCAGTACACACCCTCGTCGGTCTCCTTCTTACCCCGCACCACCCTACAGAATTATACGAGCAATTACATTGCACTTAGAAATTTGCATGGATGCAAATGGGGAAACAATGGGGATCGGTGATTTTAAAGCGATTATGTGGGGTACCGCTAATCCTAAAAATGCAGGCAACTAATAAAAAAACGTTCAGGCTTGTCACAATATAACTAACGAGACAAAATATAACAAAAAGATAGCTTTGAAACAGGAGACAATTGAATAGGAAAGACAAACATGATAAAAAACCACCGAGAATAAAAGAAGATAATGATGCAAGCTACTTCATAGAAATGGTGAATGAAAAGCTTGCGGTCACCCGTATAATAAAAACACTTATTGTTACAAATAGAAACTACCAATTGTCTAACATCTTTCAACCGACAAAATAAAATGACTACCTTAGAAACAGCAATCCATCTTCTAGTAACACTCTATGCGGGTGGTCATTAGGCAGTAGTGGGGCTCCGTCCTTGTACCAGAGGATTGTTGGTTTTGGCTTTCCTTCTGATACACATCTGAGAGTAGCAGGTTCGCTTCTCCCAACTATTGTGTCAGCTGGGTGCTCTTTGATTCGGGGGGCTCGACTTTGGGCTAGGAAAAAAATTCTAATTTATGCACAGATATAATAAATATGTTTTAGCGAATCAATGATGTCGATTCTGTTGTTTTAGGATTCCTAACTTAAATTTTACGATTTCTAAATTTTCTAAGTTAGGTGGACCTAAAATTAGGGTATTCTCTGTATCTTATCTCTGTAGGGTATAAGATCCGAAAAATACCTAAAAATACCACAAAATCCATATTTCATGCCCGTTTTTCGCTAGAATAATTTTTAATTACGACTAAATTAGATGCCTGCTAAAATTAGGTAGACGTTTCTAATCAATCAGAGCTAAAATGTAATGCACGGAATAGGATTTTAACTATTCTAATTAAGTTGAGTTGTTTTAGACCTGTCAACCTAATTTTAAACATGACAGTCTAATTTTTGAAACATAGAATAGCTTTCGTCTATTTGAAATGCCTAAATCCTAATTTTAGTTAATTTTTACTAATTCTTTAACAACAGAATCGACACCAATATGTAGGTAATGGACAGATTAACGTATTCACTGTCCAGCCTCTGCGGTACAACCTGAAGGGGCCTGCCGCATCGCGCTGCAATGTAATTGTATAAAGTGCTAAGCATAATTGCATGAATAAGGTATTTGCAAATTTTATAATTTTATGTGTTTCTGATTAATCAATATCTACTAGTAAATTAGAAACAAATATTTTCTCGAAAAAGTAAAGTATCGTGCGAAAAAGTTGGTGGTTGGTGCAAATTATCTTTAAAATTTGCAAATAGTTTCATCAATTCCAAACATATTTGGCAGGTTAACAAGACGCAAGGAACAGCAACAAAGATGGTTATCAAACATGTCCCTGCCAATTTAAATTGCTTGCAAACTTCACGCCGGCAAAAACTGCCTCTGAGATTTTTTATCGTGTCCAATTTAGCACTTACCTTTCGTGGAAGGGACCGTCAACAAAAGATGCAGAAGCACTATTATCTTCAACTGGTTCCATACGCATGTTTTAATTGGACCGGCAATCATGCTTAACACCGCTGATTATCGCCCCTTAGCACTTCACACCACATAGCCTGACAACCACTCTAAGTCTGAAAAATCCGATTTTCGTGCACATTTTCGCCCGAAACTAAATTTTCTACGTTAACAGTGAGTTTTTCTCGTAGTTTACGCGCATTTCGATGTGTTTATACCGCGTAGCGACACAACCTCCTCGTGCAAAGCAGTCGGGGTTACTGTCCCCCTCTACAAAATGACATTTCGCGCCGACTCAGTAGGGCTTGTGGACGTGCAGTTTGCGGATGAAGATTAATTTGATGGTAATGAACATAAAGCATAATCAGTGGTCATTTGTTGTTATTGATAAAAGCTTGAATTATAGAATTCGAAAAAGCTAAATAGGTAACCGTTTACCTGATTGCGACCTTGTGGTATAAAAAAAAGCTGAAAGGACATGTATAATTTCAGCAGAATTGGTAATTTGCGTGAACTTTAAGTTTCGTCTCATGTAAATATTTCAAGAGAGCAAGTGTTGAAAATTAGTTGAAAACAAAGTTCATAATGAACAAGCTCAAATTGGTAAAATTAAATAAAACACTGCCAATAACGGGACCACCAAATTAAGTTTATCTCGGCGACAATTCAGCACACGTGTTGAAAAATAGTGATGTTACATTCCGGCTTTTTAAACATTTAGATTTGATTAATAACTGGGCGGATAACTACTTTCTTACTAAGAAACCTATGAGATCATAAGTAGAGTAGTTGTAAGTACCACCCGAAGTTAGGGGGCGTCTATAAATTACGTGTGGCTTTCAGGGGGAAGGGGGTGGTGGAGCCAAATCTCACCCAATCTTACGTGAGGGAGAGGGGGGGCCAGCCAAATCTCACGTAATTTTTTTTTACACAAATCTTAGCAGTTTTACTTAAGGTTGTTCTTTTCGTATTGGGCGCGAGATTCAAATTTGTAGTAGAAAATCATTTATGATTAGCAGAATTACTTTTTTGTTAGTTTTATTTATCGTAGAACGCAGAAAAAAAAATGTAAACCCCTTACAAATTTGAATCTCGCGCCAACACACAATCTTAAGTATTTCCTTGTTCGATTTTGTAGCTGTGACCTATAGATTACTAAACTTATATCTCAGGGGGGGGGGGAGCAAAATCATCTCATTCTCAATCTCATCATTATCAAGGGGATAGGGGTGGTCTAAAAAGAACCAAAATCACATCACGCAATTTATGGATGCCCTCACCTATTGTTTTCCTTTTTTGTTTTGTTTTTTTTTTGTTACCCTTTACCTAATTAATCTACAAGGATCATTTTTAATTATTACATGAGATAGAAAAATTCAAACATATATAATTAATTACTCTTATGTAGTTTTGCAATTGATTTTGCAAAACGTTTTGTAAGCCGGACAATATGCAAAATTTTACCCCCGACAGGACAACTCTACCGGACCTGAGCGTGTCAATTGGTACTGGCACATGCGGCTCACGTATTTAGTTACTCAACTCCGGGTTTCACAGAAATATCCTGATTGGGACCTCTAGATAATCTTATCTTGAAACGTCAAATTTACGCAACCGTCATCAAAGGAAAGTAGCATCGGAACGTAATCGAAGTTTCGAAAGGAGAAAATGATAAAAATTTAAATGCATTGCTTTGAAATGATATGATTACATGATTCTATAGAGATGCCGGCATTATAGGTAAGTACATCAAACATTGCCACAAGTAAGTACATATATTACTTGCTTGAATCATTACAATTGCGTTGTTTTTTTGTGTTACCCACTACTAGGAAAAGTAGGGTTGTTAGAAAGCTATCAGAAAGTAAAGATTTTGTTTCTTTCCAATAGAATCCGTAAAATTAAGATCTCTCAACACTTGAAATGGTTATTCCCACACAATACAAATAAATCCTTAATAGAGTCTTAATAGTTGAAGATAAAATAAAAATAATTACGTTTCTGTGAGAACCTCACGTCAAAAGATAAAGAAAGCTCGCTGCTAAATTATCTCGCCTGAAGGCAAGATGATAAATCTGCCCATCGCGAACGTACAAAAAGTCCAAGACTTTCAATTTTTATTTTCCCCTTATTCCCCGAAATCCTTGAAGCTAAGCCAAGCTGTGTAATCAACCTATCAGCTAAGGACAAAGGCTTCCTTCATTAACTCCTCTGCTATATATATATATAATATTCATTAACTATCTTTAGTTGATTGTTTTGGGAGCGGCTTAGGGATAGAACGGCCAGTTCATTCAATATTAAACGGACACCGGAAGACGATTAGGTAACGTCTTGTTGTATCATGTCAATATTTGGATAATGTGTTTGAGCTGGGTCTACCTCAAAATTGAGTAAGGTTACCTCAAATTTTGCTGAGTCAGGTGAAACTATTTTATGTATTTGACGAGCAGCTTATCCATTTAGATGTACCTATTTGTGAGTGATTGTGATTATGATAACCCATACTATTTTTGCCGCTAATGATGTTTTTTTTTAGGGATGAATCCTATAGTCACAAAGAAAATTACAATTAACAAATAGAAATAAATTACAACTAGTATTTACAATTGAAACAATTGAGTTAACTACAGACTGTTGCAAAAAATCTACAGGTAGCTCAACTGATCCATATCAATACCAGTCGGAAGCGCCCCTAAGACGCTGGCTGCATTGCCCCGCTGTATGGCAATGCTGATGCGCTGCGCCAAATACTCTCCAGATCTCGGGTTACGCGTCGCTTCGACCAGACCATCAGATATTTTTTTAACAACCCGAATAGCGTCGGTACCCCACGGACCTAGGGTCTCAACTCCCAGGGGAGTAAATGTGTAGGCTCTGTCGAGACCTGCATATTTGCACCTCTAGAGATCTTCGACCAAATCTGCCGCCGCAACCGCTCTCACGGATGTTCTCGGAAGATGGGAAGGCGCAAGTGTGTCGACGCATGTAGCGTCCCATACAATGGGCCTCCCCAACTCCCATGGGACTCATACCGTCAGGCCTCTTACCATTGTCACACAACAGATAATTCTCAAAAAAAATGTGGCCCATGACCGGCGTAACAGTATGAATGAAACACTCACAAATACATCTGAATCATCCAACTGAGGAACATAAAAGAACTGAAGCCTGTGATATACGCCGACAAATTCATCGGTTTGTACATTTCAAAACAGTTTTTGCAATTTCTGTAGGTTTCATACTTTTAGAAATATTTTGAAAAAAGTCTAAAAATTTACCGCTACCCTCTATCAACGAAGCATGCAGAGAGATCCATCTGAAATGTAGGTTGTTACCTACATTTCAGATGGACGATCATCAGCTTTAGATATTCAATAAATTGCGAAGTCTCTAACCGGTACCTTTAGTACATACCTAATAGTTGACAAACGTTCGAAACCCTCGGCGCGCAAGTTACACTCGCACTTGACGGGTCTTGTTCTTATTGATGCTAGTCAAGCGGCCACCACTATAACACAAATAAAGATGTGGCCTAAGATGGAGCACACTTTCATAGAAGGAAGTATTACTTTTATAAGAAATTATGACTGAATTTGTTGATTCCGACTCTAGAGTTCGTTCTTCATCATCGAACAAAGGAAGTGCTACTCTAGCATAAGCGAGAGAAGACGATCACAACCCACTCAAGCATCCCAAAGCAAATAAAACATGCAGAATCCAGATGCACTATCAAATCCTAAATGCAGGCCACGTAGCGTGGACTCGGATCGTGTCAGGTGAACTGGACGATACAGATCAATCGCACGTGGCTGATCCAAGATAGAAGAGCTAGTAACTGTGACTCATAACGAGAAAATCATTGGGAAAGCAAGACTGGACTTTGATGACTTGTTTAGTGTGTTTGTTTGTGAGAATGTGTTTCGAAGTGTGGAGTAAAAAGTTACGACAGGTTTTAAAAATATTTAAATATGTGAAAATTAAGTTATACCGAGATGCGATCCCCAGCCCACACGGCCAGTGTGGGGGATTTTAGCATTAGGCCATAAT
The DNA here is from genome assembly GCA_963564075.1 of Eupithecia subfuscata. Taxonomy (NCBI): domain Eukaryota; kingdom Metazoa; phylum Arthropoda; class Insecta; order Lepidoptera; family Geometridae; genus Eupithecia; species Eupithecia subfuscata. Next base: position 7,126,066 of record OY751105.1, read on the forward strand.
ATGAGGCAATGAGGAGCTTATCAGGAGGCCTATGTCCAGCAGTGGACTGGTAAAGCTGTTGATGTGATGTGAAGTTATAGATTTTTCGTACCATTCCAACTTCTAGGTATATTTAGATAAGCAACTTGAGTGGTTTATTCTGAATAAATACGTTAAACCTATTTACTTTGTAAATTCAAGTAAATGAACCAGAATCGACATAAAAAGCTCACTGAATAAACGATGGAGGCAAGTGAAATAAATTCTCGTCCACGATATCGGGCAAGCGCCTCAGGGGCCACTAATTCAATCAATTGGCCTACCATAAATAAAGCGGACGACAGTTCGCGATACCGTATTCAAACCCCTTTTCAAAGAACGGTTCGATTTTCTTGATCCTTGGTCCGAAGGTTTTATTTGTTAAAGTAATAAAATGGTATTAAAGTATTTCGACGAAAAAAAACATTATTATTTTGTAGCATCACAGAACCGATTTACGAGAAGACAAGAGAATCTGTGAAGAAAAGAAGAAACGGAAAAAAGGCACCGCAACGTGCATTAAAATGACGCATTAAACATTTCCAATTTTTTCTGATGATGATTTGATGATACTAAAGAGATGAAAACGTATTCTTCGAATGAGCACCAGACAACGTAGTCGTAATTGAGAAGCACCACAACACAGCTCTAAGCGACAAATCAATTAGACCTCAAGATAAAAAGGATGCATTATTTAAGAAATAAGGGATACGGGATACATTAATGCATGTCAGATAACGACGCGGATTAATGAAGGGTAAAAAACGATAGAGGATAATGTTATGTATGATTCAGATGGGGCCATGCCTAAGGCCTAAGTTTAAAAATGTTCATAAAATAAAATAGTACAGTGACGATCATCGGTAGGTAGTCCCCCTGTAAATTTCGAAGCTATTTCTATGAATACTGAAATATTTTTGAACTATCTTTCGGTAAAATAAAGATAGCAAGCTGTTTTATATTAAACAAATATTATGATATAAAAATAATTGTATTTACGAGACTATAAAGTACCGGGTTAACCTATCAATGAACGCCACTGTACGAATGAAACAGCTCAAAACACAGAACTAAGGAAAAACTATTTCGTCTGATGTAGGTGGTCCAGAAGATGAAGTTACAAAAACAGCGACACATGGTAACATAAACAAACAGGATATAAGACACCGGTGCCTAAGCGGGCTTACGGACATAATCCCTGTTTTTGTAAGGGAAGCTGCCAGCAAATGGGAGTGACAGCGACTGCAGTAGAAAATTAATCGTGAAAAATCTCTTGAGCAGGGATGAAGCACTCGCTAAATCGTGACACGTGCGCTGTCTATTACCAGTTGACACTATTGGGTTGAAGCCAAAGGGTACCTTTATATAAGGCGATACGACGACGTTCAACGTGCCAGAAAGCGATTTTCTGGCACGTTGTACGTCGTCGTATCGTCGTCGTATCAAGAGTTCTGACAAAATATGTTGGTAAAAAGTCACTCCATTCTCAATCGCTATGAGCAAAGCTCCGGCTTGAGTTTTATTGTACAAACTAAAAAGATTCTTGTCAATTGATATTTTTATCATCATCTCTAGTTTATTAAAGCTGTGACTATGAACTATGTCGTGTCGTATAATAAAGACTGCGCGGAGAAGATAAAGGTGCATGCAGGATCCTTAATTTATAGCGCAAAAGACGGCACCGTATTTAGCTATTAGTCAACTTTTAGGAAACCTGGTGATTGTCGGCTTTATTTAAGGTGACATCAGACCTATGTTTGATTCATTCATTGGGTACCTACTAAAAATAAATCCCAGTAAATCTGGGTTTGAAAATAGCAGAGAAAATTATATTTTTAAAAATTACAACGTGTTCCATTCTGGCTCATTTGTTGTGTGGGGGGGACTCAAATCCCCCACTTCACTAATGCACTCTGCGTAATTTGCTTTTATCTGAAGCAATTTGTTTTGTATTTCAATATGTGATAGGAAAAAACGAAGAAACATTTACGTGGACAAGCACAAATTTATGTCATAAACAGATTTCAGTGCACACAATGAACGGTCTTCAATAATTTAAAATAATCATCCATTACACAAACAAGACCAATAAATAATAATAATGTAAGAAAGTTTATCAGTCGAGATAAACGTTTCTTGTGATTTGTGAGGGGTGTTTGTAATATAACGAGTTATCGCGACGTATACAATGGGTAACAAATTAGAGGAGGTCTACCGCAAGCCTTATCTTGGCTTGATGCGTCACTTCTATAAATGTGCCCCCCTCGCCTTAAAGGCTTAATTCCATTGGGGTGCCCGGAATTCGCGTTTGCTTGCCTGATTAAATGTAAAGCATTTAGGTGTTTAGGAAACAAAACAAGTTTCTTGAAACAAAATTATAATAATCGTTCGCTAGCTGATTATTTAGATAAATGCTGCAGTTTCATTCAGATTTAATTAGGTATTTAATACTTATATATAATATATAGAATTAAAAAAACCAGTATTTCTGAAATGTCAGTGTTGTCTTATTCTTAATAGCGATTATACTTACATTTGTGATAGTCATTAGACTTCCCATAATACAGAACTCTACTCTACCTAAGGGACGAAATATTCCTTATCGTAAACAAACACGGGAAACAAATTGCTGTGCAGATTTAGGAGCGACACGTGGTGGTTCTTATCTTCGCTTCGGCGCGTTTCTACTGCTTAGGGGGTTTTAGGAGCCTCGTGTGTATCGAGTTCCGGTCCGATAGCTTCGTGTTTAGCTATTTTTGGCAGTATTATTTGTAAATTTTGGACGACGCTCCTTTTCTTACGAGTCATTGAAGTTGAATCACTATCGCAAATCGGTTAGCGTGGCGTCTAATCTTTCTTTGGCAACTTCCAACAATCTTCGGGACTGGGTGTCAATTGTAAAAACTGTGTTATTTTTATCATTTTTCACTTTTTTTTAATACAGAGCAAGAAAATAAAAATCCATTGCTTTTTGACATTTTGTTGTTCAGGCGCAAACAGCTGAAAGCTACAAATACCTAATACAATCTCAAAAAGTGTTCAAGTATAAACTGCTACAGCTACGCTACAGAAATGTTTAAAGCGATATCTACAAGAATAATAGCTCTGTCGATGTCTCTTACGATAACAGACTCCCCTGAATACACACTCTCGGAACATTTGTCGCGACGCTATCTGCGGCAAACACTTTGCGAGAAAAATGTGTTTCTGCTTTTTAAATCTGGCGAGAATCATTTCCGAAGGTCTATTGTGTTTTTGTCGAGTTTTCTTGTTTGATTTTATGACCATTGTTTGAGATATGGGAAGTGAGAGTTTGTATTGGGAATGTGTGGGAATACAAATTCGGTCTTCAGATGACAAAAGAAATATGGGATGGAAGAGAGCTTAAAAACACGATTGATTGCAAGATATCTTTTACACATTGTTACTCTATTTATCAAAAACTATTAACATTATGTTATGTTAAAATCCAAAGACGTCCAGATAAGACCAGGGAATTCAACGGCGAAAAACAACTAGGTAAGTTAAAGTAACCGGGAACCTAGAGTAGCTTAAAACAAATGGCGATGTGCAACGATAACCATTCACCGAAGTACTTGTAAACTTGAATTTCCTTCCAAAGTCCAGAGCCATATTTTTAAAGCATCTGTCTGGAGCTAATACAGTTTCAGTACAATGTTCCGCAGACAAGCCGTAAGCTTTTACGAGATTACTTCAGATAAATGAGCGCATGAGTGGAATTGCCAAATATGTTCCGGAGATTCCATGGCAGAGGGAACAGTGGAGATGAGTCAGAACAGAAGCAAAAGTTATTTAAATGTTCTCTTGCAATTCAATTAATTCTATTAAACTTTAAGTGAGAACACCGAGATATTATAGACTTCAATTCATAAATTGATTTAAAATCTGTAACACTAAGAGACACGACTTTAACTATAATAACGTGAGCTGCGATCTTACATGCACAGTTAGTTTGAATTAATGCAAAAGATGGCAGCTCTGTATTCTGTTTTTATTATTAGAACTATGTTAGCGGAGACAGTATCCTTCCCATTTCGTTTTTTTTTGTCTTGGAAAAAAGCGTGAACCTAAATCGATTGTTGGAATTAACACTTAGATTTAATTAAAATCGTTACTATTTAATAAAACCTCTATTACCTACTGTTTCAATGAAGCAAGTTTCTCGATGTGTTTGCTCTGGATTTTCTTAGTCTTTTCCTACGCGACGCCGTTTAAAAGAACGGTGTTTTATCAAACAGAGCTGGGATACCTTGCAAACTTTGTGTGGATTCTTTAATCTGTGCCCACTAGGTAAATACCATTAATGGCATTGCTCAAGCTTTTTGTTTTTGATATAGGATTGTTTATGAACCTCTAACGTCATTGAAGGCAAAACATAATTTAATACAATGATTATGGTGGTATATGCAAGGCAACACTATCTGTTGAGACTATTTTTAACATTAGTACCACTAAAAAAACATTTGTTCTATTGCTCCATAATTTCTCCTTCCATTTCTATTATCTATTTGTACTCTCAAACATGCATCTAATGTCTATTGTATCAAAAAGGTACAATAGATTGGGAACCCTATTTAGGAGACAATTATTTACCCCAAACACACACCTTAAAACCATACTCCATTGTTTTCAGATCGGTCCATTCTAAATTCCGAAAATGGCTTATACAAAAGCGAGATTGTTTCCAACATTGTTCGAAGAGAGAATCGAACTAATACGACAGAGTTTTAGATAGAGATAGAGACACTTTAAAGCACAAAAATACCTGAACATCAGTATTAGTATAACCAAGTACCTACCTATGAAACCGAGTTACACTATACAAGTCAGATAACTTAACTTATATAATAGTTTACGAAAAAAATATAAAAATAGCATATGAATGTGAATTTACCAAAAGACAAAACTGGTACACAAGTAAAGGCTAGCGTCGACAAGCCAGCATCGGACGGTCCGCGCTAATCGCAACAGACGGATTTTTTGGGCGTAATGCCGGGATCTGAGTCTATTGTAATCGAAACAGGATGGACACCTTAGGCTTGGCGATATGTATATTTCGAACGATGATAAGTAGATACCTACCATCGTACTTGCTCACCATCGTGGAAAAAAAAGCAACTTCGCATTTCTGCCCACAATAACATTTTTACAGAGGCATTAAAATAAGCTTGAGATAGGTATCACAAATCGCAAAATCGATTTTTGGAAATTCCTTAGTTTAACATAATAATAAGATTAAATAGGTGGTGCCGCAGATTTGGGTCGGGTTAGCGCCTTAACTTAATTTACGTAAGGCCTGCGTGGACGCCTTTTATATTCAATGGATGATTCATCCCGGCCGTATTTTTCTGAAAAACTAACAATAGGTACTTAGAAGTATGATTCGTCCAGCATTTGAATTTTTTTAATGGGTAACTTGTCCATGAGTTTTGGTTATCCCAGTTGTAAACCTACTTTCGCCCGAAACCCTACCGTTAAAGGTAGTTACTACCTACCCCAATCGACCCTCGCATAAAGCAGGAATGCCTTCGCTGGACTATTACCTACGACCCTATAGTCTGCATCGGCTCGTCCAACCCTTGCACAAGTAGAGCCTCATAAAAATCGATTTGATGTTAGACCGGATAAATGGTTCGACGCCGGACATTCGATACAAAATTTGCTTTGGAAGTTTGCGAGTGAGTTGTATGTTTCACGGGGGAATTGCTGTTTTGGAAATGAACTTCTTGCAGCTTTTATGAACGTGAAACTGTGGTTCTCAAAAATTTATTCTGTTCTGTGGAGAATGATACAAAACGACAGCTAATAAAAAAATATATGTTATGTGTTCAAAAGCTTTTATATTCTCTTGTAAAGCTCTAGAGCCACACCAAGTGGAATGCAACTTTTGTGTCGTATTTTTCATGTTGAAATATTTACAGCTGCGTTGGCGACCAAAATACCGGTTTACCTGTCTTGTACGTATTTGGAAATCACCTAGCGTAGGCCACAAAACCTCAAACGCTTACCTAAGTTTCCCTTTAGGTGGACCGTTAAGTAAAGTAAGGTAAAGGCAAATCGCCGGTTAATTATTCAGGTTCCTGGAACTAAGGTAAACAAACACGCTCGAATTAGCGATTGTTCAACCTATGGTTATATTATAAGTATAACCTATCAGGTAGATACAAGTTATGATACAAACTGTTTGTGAATTTTCGGAGAATCATTGTTTGAATAAGATATCGGTAAGTAATACCAGTGTGTAGAGCAGTGTGCTTAGGTCTATTCAGACATTGTGCTTATGGGGCTTGTCACGGGGAAGATGCGTCTACGGAAAACTCGATTAAAACAATTCGATTCATACAATTCGACTAAAACAGTTAGACTAAAACACAATTTGACTAGAAACATTTCAACTAATGACAATTCGACTAAAGCAATTCGACCTTGAGTTGACCCGACTTGGAGGCCTCCCGCCCCCGCGAAGCGAGGGGGGGCGGTTCGTGACGACTCTATGACTGAAAGGGTGTGTATATGTATTATTGCACCCAAAGCCATATGTTGACACAAAATTTTTCGTTGTTAAAACGAATTGTTTTAGTCGTTAGTCGAATTATTACTAGTTGAAATGTTTTTAGTCGAATTGTGTTGTAGTCGAATTGTTTTAGACTAATTGTTTTGGTTGTTTTGTGAAATTGGCTCTGACAGACGGACAGACGGATAGGCAGACAGTCACACCAGTGATTCTAATAAAAGTACCGCTTTATTTTATTCGAATGTACCTACGTAATCTAAAAGTAGGGCGCATATAAATAATATTAATATTTCTTGTATTAAGTAATGTAGTCGGTAAAATAATATTTAAGATAGATTCAAGATATTTAATGTTACTTAAAAATCATTGTACTTATGACTTATAAATACTTGTAGGTATTTTACCAATAAAATGTCTGTCTTTATAAAGTAGAAATCAATGCGTGTCAGTAAACTTATTGCCTACTTGAATACAGATTCATTCCAAAATAAACTACCAAGCGAATAAGGAACAAAGCAACTTCTTTCTCTTTGAATAAGTACAACAATATTTTATCCACGATGGAAACGAGTCCATCTAAGAGTGCCATAAAATATTCAGAGATAACTTGGACGTCTTACCTATGAATTACTAGTAAGAAGACACCGAACATCATAGAGCAAGCTTATATCTACCTATCTACTATAATAGATCATTCCCTAATGAAAAACATATCCCTTGTGACATACAGGTATATACCGACCTAATTTACCTAATATCTATCTATGTAGTGTATTGTATTATGTATATCAGTTATCTAGTACCATAACACAAGCTCTGTTTAGCTTGGGGCTAGATAACGCTGTGTGAATTGTCCAGCGTAATTTATTTACTATTATTAATATCATTGATCCATGCAGAGTCGTTGGGCCATTTAGTTATTTACTTCATAATGGAAAAAAAGAACCACCAACCATTATATTATTAATAAACTGAAGCAATGAAAATCTTTGAAACCATCACAGTTCTTAGTAACACTAAAAACCACATCCAAAAACTAATATAATAATCGTCTTGGGGACGCTTCCGATTGGTATTGATATGGATACTTGAGCTACCTGTAGACTGTTTGCAACAGTCTGCAGTTAGCTCAATTGTTTCAATTGTAAATATTAGTATAATTTTCTGTGTGAATAAAGGCTATTGTTTAAACATAAAAAAATATATATAATAATAATAATCATATATTTCATTGCATCACAAGACATGTACAAAGTAACTTTAACTAATGCCCTTAAGATAGATACAACATACATAATTTTGAAACTTAATAATTTGCACTTAATTTTTGCGTTTTGAGTGATTTAACCAAAACAAATTTGAACCAGAAAAGCTTTCACGAATCGATAAAACTACAGAAACCACATAGAGCATCCTGTCCTTTCACATAACACCCAGCTTTTTAATATTTTATGCGGAGAAAGGTTCAGTCCTAACCGTACCTGAAATGAAAAAAAAGAGGATTGAGGTTAGGATTTTCGAACCTAATAAAGTTTTATGATATGTATTTTTAATCGTTTTCATTCAATTTGACTCAGTAGGTTTTCTTTCACTATTCTATGGCTCATGAAACTTAGAAGAATTTGCCATTCTAGTCGATCGGTAAAATAAGTACCTATTTCTAGTAAAATCACCATCAACCTATTTTATCTATCAATGAAAGCAATTCGCTTTTTGTAGATAACTTAGTAAAAGACATTTTTTTTTTAGATTTTCAAAATAGCATATAAGACATTTATTCACAAAGAAAATTATACTAGTATTTACAATTGAAACAATTGAGCTAACTGCCGACTGTTGCAAACAGTCTACAGATAGCTCAACTGATCCATATCAACACCAGTCGGAAGCGTCCCCAAGACGCTGGCTGCATTGCCACGCTGTATGGCAATGCTGATACGCTGTGCCAGATATTCACCAGCTCTCGGGTCACGCGTCGCTTCGACCAGACGCTCAGATAGTTTTTTGAAAACCCGAAGAGCCTCGGTACCCCACGGACCTAGGGTCTCGACTCCAAGGGGAGCAAATGTGTAGGCTCTGTCGAGACCTGCATATTTGCGCCTCTTGAGATCTTCGGCCAAATCTGCCGCCGCACCCGCCCTCACGGATGTCCTCGGAAGATGGGAAGGCGCAAGTGTGTCGACGCATGTAGCGTCCCACACAATGGGCCTCCCCAACTCCCATGGGACTAGTGTCATACCGTCGGGCCTCTTACCATCGTCACGCAACAGACCATTCGGTTCGAGAATAGCTGGTACGTTAACGGTGACAAAGGCCCGCCGGATGATGTCGTTAAGGCTAGCGTGGCGAGATATCCGACCAGCGGCCCTAGTGCACGATAATCCGTGATGACCAAGCTGTTCGACAGCAGTACCGCACTGGCATTGATGAGGCGCGCAACACCTTGCACCCAACCGGAGACATGTTGCGATACGGAAAGTTACGGGATCCAATAAAGTACCAGTGTTATATGAAGGAAATGCTTGCAACCAATGTCCTGACTCCCATTTAGAAACGGCCAGGAGGCGGGCACGATCTGCAGAGCTGGAGCACGTTTGTAACAAACAGTTCCGTGTCAACTCACACAGAGGCCCGTCCCATTGCCGTTGGGACAAAAGTGATTTTGGGGGAGCAGCATCGGGGCAAGCACTATGCCAAGCCGTTCGAGCTTCGTCTAAAAATGAAATTTTCAATGACATTCCAGGTGGGACCAAAAGAGAAGGATTTAAAATTTTTTCAACTAAAGAACTAGTGCTGTAGACAGAAGACAAGAACGCTGGTAGGGCTACACTTGAAATTTTGCGTATACCTAAGCCTCCCAATTTGACAGGCAGGGAGGCCTGCGACCATGCCTTGTCATCTAAATCGATATTCAAAACCGATGATAAAGTATTCTTTATTATGTTGTCTAAGCCTTCCAAGAGCTCGCTGTGTTTCCACATTTGACTACATCTCAAAGAATACGTAAATTTAGGTACAAATAGACAGAACCGAATAATTGTAAAAGCCATATGACTATTAATTTTGAGCAGTCTGTCCGAATTTTTGTGGAAATTTTGAATTTTCTCATCTACAAATGACTGAAAAGACTCATCAAGAATTGGTGAACCAAGGAGTCGAAGTGAACATTTATCAACAACTGTAATGTTGGGGGCTAATGTATTGAATTTCTCAATGATATTGTTTTTGTCTACACAAGAGTCCGAAATAAAAAGCTCACACTTTGAAAAATTTAATTCCAAACCTATTTGTCGAAATTCGTCTGTGATGATTTTTAGATCATCAAAAACTGCGTTCACTTCTCCACCTAATGTTCCATCATCCAAATACCAAACATTAAGCTTGGATTGGAGACGTTGAATTATGGGTTGGATGGCAAGGCTAAATATGGCCGGACCAAGAGGGTCGCCCTGCTGACAGCCAACAGCGGACGAAATGACTTTATTCCTGTATATTAATTTTGATGGCGAACCGTAACATTGCCAAAGAAATGGGTAAATTTCTGGAATTTTGTCTTTAATTTCTTTTAGCAAGGCGCCCCTGTCTACGGAATTGAAGGCGTTTTTGACGTCTACCTTCAGAATTACCTCCCCATAATTTTGGTCCAAAAATGTACGAAGGGAATGTACTGCGGCCTCACATCCACCTCGCGAACCAAAGCCTAGCTGAATTGGTCGGAAATAGTCGCCTAGATAGTCGGCTTCTTTCCGACAGCAGACTTTAGCTGCGAGGCGGCGGTAGGTGGTGCCCACGGCTATGGGTCTTATTCCGCCATCCTTCTTTTTGAGTGCACAAAGATTCGCACCGTAAAGGAGTTCTGTGATCTCGCTATTGACTCGGCCTGACAACATCAGGTTGATCAGAGATGTCAAATCTTTCAGAAGGACTTCACCTGCATGGCCAGACCCGCCAGATAGAAGATCTTTTAGATGCTGTGGAGTCACAGCATCCAGGCCGCCGGCAGAGCCACTCTGAAATGATGTGACAGCTTTAAGCACATCCTCGCTGGTCGTGTCCACGGCGACATCACTCTCTTCCGGTGGATCGGGGAGTTGAATATTGGCCCCTGCGGATGGATGCTTACTCTCAAGAGATATGAGGGTAGCATCGTCATTTGGTGCCATCGTGTCATTAAATCGTGTCATAAATTAAATCGACGTGTGTAAGCTTAAAGAAATAAAAGTTAAAAATTTCTGATTTCTTTATTTTGTTCTCTGCTTATGACAGAGAAAAAAACTTTCTTTTCGTGCAAAAGAAGGCAATATTATGGTGAGGTTGCTCAATCAAGTCACAATCAACCTACTAACGAAAAAAAATTGTGGTGGTCCAGTCAAATGGATCAGGACCCCAATTTTGCAATACAGTTGCTTCACTATGACAATGGAATCGTCGCAGAATAAGTACGTAGAATCCTAAGATTAATAAAACTCCGGTAGTGCGTGCGAGATAAATTAATAGTTTCAAACTTGACATTAAATAGCATTAAACTTCATTCAATTATTTCTTATACATTAATTATGGTTTATGACTTGTCCATGAGTTTATTTTGTAAGCTTAAAGAAATAAAAGTTAAAAATTTCTGATTTCTTTATTTTGTTCTCTGCTTATGACAGAGAAAAAAACTTTCTTTTCGTGCAAAAGAAGGCAATATTATGGTGAGGTTGCTCAAGAGCGGACTAAGGAAAGGGCAAATTTCATCAGCCAGCGCAGAGTGGATGTGACAGCGGTGGCAAATTGGCACAGACAACATGCTTTTAGCTACAGTCTCGGCCTCTGGGGTGAGTGGGATCAGTGCACTGTGTAAGTTGAGTGGTAGTATCTTTTACGGGAAGGTATCGAATAAGGTTCGATTCGTAGGTAAGTATACACTGAAAGGGTGAATGGGTCTGGAAGCTCTTGCCCGCCAAGTATGTCAGGTGCATAACGTTGTCTTAAATTGAAGGGCACTAACCGGCTTTAGAGGCTCCAATGCTGGTATGTGGAAGATTTAGTGTTTGTAAAGTGTGCTGTCATTAATATCATAGGCTTCGACCATACTGCGAGACTTAGGCGGGCGCGAAGTATCAAATATGAAACGCTTGCGTTCATACTAAAGTGACTAAGGCGGGCGGTTGAGCGAGTTAACACGCGTAACTTTCAAATACGCACGCGCTAAGCTGGTAGTATGGTTGAAGCCATCGTCACCGCAGTTGGCACAGAGTGTCAGAAAATCTAACTTCTGAAAATCGCAATCAAGTATTGATAGGTCAGTCGGATTGGGTTGTTCTTAGTTGATTACGAAATTTCGTACTTACATAGTCTCACTACAGGGTCTTTACCTGTTTTATATCCAACGACAAAATCACAAAATATCGGTTTAGTTAAATAACCAATAGGAATCCAAGTCTAGAATAATAATGCAGCTTAAAAATATGTCGGTAATAGGTCGACGATTTTTCTAACGAAATAAAAACATATGTAACTAAATGTTAGGTTCAAACACCAGTGTGTTGTCATTCAATAAGCACAGGCACGTGACAAATATGCAGCTATGTGCAAACACATTAGTACTACTGAGGCAATACAAACTTGCTAATTTATTCATAGACACTATGCTGGTTCTAACCGTTACTCTAACACATATTTCCAGTGTATTGGCTGGAATAGCACGAGATTAGAAGATCCTAGATCGGGTTTAGCTCAAGCAGTGTGGCCATATCTCTACTTAGTGAATCTGCATGCAAAACAGCTTTGAGGCAGCTATAAGCGAATAGCTGGCTCAGTAGGTATTCTATGCTGGTAGGAAATGGTAAGGGTAAATACTCTTTCCACGTAGACAACTATGTAGTGATTTAGTTTTGTTGCTGTCTGGGCCGAACAAATCCTTTATGGTACCTTTATTAAGTAAAATCTATTATGCAATCAAATAATATTCCAAACATGTTTATACTTCTACGGGACTTGAACCCGCTACCTTACCTCAGTACGGAAATACCAACCAGGTAGTCCGTCTGTCACAGCCAGTAGGAATCGAAAAACTTTGGTTCTTCCTTCGGACTCAATTACTCCGAGTGTGAGGGCTTACGCACTATAGAAACCAAAACCCTTAAAACCTAATACTGTTCTGTGAATGGGAAAATTGGAATGATCTATATGGTCCAGATTCATTTTTGCGGAAGAATCTGTTGTTCCACTTACCTACATAAATGGTTACAAACTTGGTGGGATATTTTTGTTGTTCAGATTAATTAAGAAGAAAAACATGACATGCTCTACAAAATCTAACATAATAAACATGAAACAGAAATTAAACTTGTATCTTATGAAATCATAATCGAAATTGCGCTTTCGTAAAAAAATCTGTCCAACGGTCGTGTAGTCATGTTATCTTCTCGGCTATAACCAAACCGCTTCAGCAAGTTACTAATACGGTAGCTAAGGATAGACTTGTAAAACTTTACATAATTACGGTCTTGTTTGAGAAGATATATAAGATAGGCTTGGAGATAATTCTAATATCCTAGTCATAAATTACAGCTACTTTAAGATCACAGCGCAATTAATTATGAGCGTAAAATTGTTGTCTAAGATCGTTGCGTTGCTCAATTCAGCTTGCGCTCTATCGGTTTTGTAAGGTGTTAATGATATTGCTTATATTACTGGATTTTACACCTGTATTGTCCAATATAAAGTTTATTTATTTATAACGTTAATTTAGTTCAGTTAAATTTCTTTCTACATTTGAAATATAAACACTATAGAGTCATAATGAATTGATGACTATAAAACGTACCTACTTATTAAATTTTATGTTATTCTTGATGAATTTTGAAGAAATTAGTCCACTGTAGTACCTTTACATTATGTAATTTGTATTTTGTGACCTGTAACATAATTGTTTTGAATAAATTAACTATGTTCAAAGTTTATTTTGACTAAAATCAAATGATAGTATGCATGTGAATTTTTAATTCAAACATAGCAGGAAACAATATTCACAAAAGCAAGAAGCGCACAATCTTAAAAGACTGTTCCTTTGAGCTCTAAGAGCTTGCAAGCTCTATGAGAACAAGCGTATCTAGACAAAACAAGTCGCAAGATCTCACTGACGAGAATGTGCAAGATTAGGTACACCGGTGACCAGGATGTTTGGTCACTACCAAATATCCTTCAAACTTTAATCCATAAAACTCTAAATTTATCGAATGGATTTTTTGGTTGATGTTACTTATTGAAAATACTGGTAAAAAACTGTTATGAAAAAGTTTTCGATTAGTTGACCACTAAACATTTTGGATTGACCAACTCATCCAAACTGGATAAAATTAAGTGGATGAGATGACCACCTACTCGGATTTTTATTGATGAAGTCGCATTACACTAGCCATGTGTAATTAACACCTTTTTATTTCTAATTACTTGGTCTGGGTACATAAAGTAAATTAACTACTACTGTTTACTTTATGTATGCGGGTCTTGATTGTTTACTGATTTATGCTACAAAATAGTGTTTTGCCAAATAAAATGTCTAGTTTCCGGTGAGCCAGTCCTAACCCAAATGTCTAGTTTCCGGTCCTATCCAACTTCTTGGAGCTTAACTCCAAGAAGTTGGATAGGTTTTCAAATTATCATAAGGCCCGGTACCGGCCGATCCAAAAAAGGGATGATTAGAAGGGTCAAGAAAACAAATATTCATTGATCTTATTCTTTATTTTCTTTCCTAACTTTCCTCATTTCCAGCAAAAAATGCTCACCCTAGTTTCAAACAAACAATGGAAAGTTCAAGCTTTTCATCACTCTCGCATATAGTGCTTGCTTCAAGATTTATTTCATAAAGAATGTGTGCTGAGCGCCAATAAAGCTGAGCATTCGAAAAAGATAAAGTAGGTTCTTACTTACCTATACTTATTAAACCTTTATATGACGTTTGTAGGTCCCCTATCAACTAGAGTTGTTTTACTTGTGTTTCACGTTTTAGTACGAGTATTTAATCATAATCATCTACAGCCTATATCGGTTCACTGCTGGACTCAGACCTCTCCCTGATACACGCCTTATCTGCCATTGGAACAAGGGGGGTAGTGTCCATTATCCCCACTAGACATGCGGGTTGGGATCGCAGTTTGGTGGTAAAATAGTTCTGCAAGAGGCGCTGCTGCCCACCCCCCGTGGATTTCCCTTAGTCTTCTCTTACGACACCGGCGGAAAGAGTTGAGGTGCTGCAAATTCTAAGCCGGCACCACATGGCATTTAATCTTATCAATTTGAATAAAATGAATTGTTAATTGGCCAGCACTAATTATTTATTATAATTTAGTGAAATAATAAAAGTATATGATACAGGGCATGGATTGTTTACCTGGTCAAATCACGCAGTCACTGCGTCAAATCGATTTACGGTGGTAGGTATCAACTACCTACGGTACTGTACTAAGCCAACCCTCATCGCGGCAGGCAATTAGTGCCTCGGACGGATATCCGTCTATAGGATCTATGGAGTTAGGATGATACTTGGATATGGTATCTTATCATCATGGCAATAAGGGCGGATGATCTCGCGAGCCTCACAAGGCGAATCCGGATTTACATCCGGGTCCGCATCGGGAAACTAGCGCCCGCAGGACCGAACGGATGCAAAATACCTGATGATGATAATCTCCTCGTAGCTTCGGTATGACGGTTTAGTAAAAAACTTCGTACAGACAATTATTCGTACGCTAATCAATGTGCTGAACACTGTTAGTGTGGTAATTATTCTTAGATATTATCTAAGAAACTGACATTATCAGAACTAACGTCGTTTTCAAGCCTAAGGCGTGTTCCTGAATGTCTCATAGACTCGAACTGTATAAATACCTACTCATGCCCCAACTAAGTTCATAGCAGAACTTATCTATTCTAGCTTAGGCTAACACAACGACAAAAAAAAACTCTGAGCAAGGTAAACCTATTCAAGGCATTTTTGAAATTATGGGTGGTAATTATGGTACTATGGTACCTAAATACTACGGTAAGTACCTAAATACTACGGTGTATACGGTGTTTATACGATTTTTTTGATATTGACAATAATTCAGCAATTTTAATCGATTACCATCTCTGACATTCGTACTACCGATGGATTTGCACGCGGCTATTACCCGCTCGCATATCCGGCTGGCTTCGTTTCCCCGGCTCGGGCATGGATCAATTACTGCTATGTCTGACTAATGGTGTTGACTGCTACGAATTTCCAGGTCCAGTCCGACTGTTCATTTTACTTTATGAATTGTTTGGATTAAGCGATTCTGTTTTATTTTACAGTCACATTTCTTGTCTATAAATATATAACAGACTGCATAAAGGAGGAATCATATCTGCTATTAAAACGCCACGTGACCCGACAAAACGCGATGCGAGTTGAGTTGATTCATATCGTATTAATTTTCTATGGCCAGAATGACATTTTAAATACCCGACGCGCGCCGCGATTTCGTCGCGTCCAGTTGATTTAACTCAACACGTTTTGAGCCCTTTAATTTAGGGCTCCACACACTATTGACCAAGGCAGTACTTTAATCGGCCTTGTTAACCTTCTTTACAAGCCTCATCCTGACGATATACATAACGTGAGTCAAGCCTAAAACGTGAGTCAAGTCAAACGTAAATTTTGCAACACCCAAAGATATCGAACTCGTATTAAACTATTCCAATGTGAATGTGTAGCTATAACCCAGGCAGCTACAGCCGCTACAGCCAGCCGAAGAGAGAAATGAGCGACCAATGTGTACGTACTCTCTCTGACAGCACCGCCATACTCAGGGCTCTGGAGGGAAAACAACTTTAACTCCAAGTTCATGTACGAATGTCACCTAGCATTAGAGAGGACATCCACCACAAATAGGATCATCCTTCAATGGTTCAAGGGACATAGCGGATCGCTAGGAAATAACGCCACCGATGCATTGACACGGAGGGGATCGGAAACAACGACAGATGGTCCATCACCTATCCTACCCCTGCCATTGTCACTTCTCCAGACATGGACTAGGCTCAGAACTCGAGAGATGCACAACGAAAGATTGACACGCCTGCTAGAATGCAGACAAGCTCGAACGGCGCTTCCATCAACATCACCGAGGCTGACAAAACGCCTACTTAACCTCACCAGAATGGACCTGCACATTCTGGTAGGAACACTAACAGGACACTGCCCACTGAACAAACATCAATTCACCATCGGAGCGACAGAAAGCCCCCTCTGCAGGGGGTGCCTAAGCGACGACGAATCAGCTGCACACTTAATCCTGGAATGCGAGGGAGTAACAGCACAACGAACAGTAATCCTCAACTTGCCGATGTCACTCTGTGAAGCCTATGAAGATCCCAGGAAGATTCTGCGCTTCTGGACGGAGTTAGGCTGGCTATGCTAGCTAAAGAAACGCATAATAGACCAACGAAGAGTCCAAATGCGGAAATAGGAGTACCTTCACCTAACCTAACCTATCGCACTCGTAATCTATTCATTCCCGTCCCTCACTTTATCAGTGTCCATTCATTCCTAGAAAACATTACATAAAACACATTAACACAATCTACGGTCCATAGTTCTGATCGTAATGGCCTTGTTTATAACACAAAAACTCTTCAAGTTAAGATATCCCCGAGGAAAATACACTGTATTTTCGTGTATTTCGCTTTTCCGCTTCAACTCCTTATATCCTTATCCGGATTTTCGTCTTGACGATACCTAATTCTACTTGGTTGGGATTAAAAAGGGTCCTATTGAGTGAATTGATCGAATTATTCATAGTAATTTTTGATGCAGACGTTTTTATAGCCACTTGGTTAATCAATTCTGGGAAAATCCAATTTTTCGATTTGGTCTTTGAGATTTTTTCGCCAGTAAAATTTGCAAATTTACTTAATCAACTTGAGAGGATGCTATCCAGGTATTAAGTTTTTTGATACACTGGTAATTTTCACAAAATTTGATCAAAAATTTTCACGCAAATCACTCCCAATCTTGAAGTTCGTTCATTCCTTGGAATCGCGAAGAATAAATTTGATAAAGGCTCCACTCAAGATTGATGGAGGCTGCATACGACCTCAAAGATATTTGCGTTCGGCGCACTGGTAATACAATTTAAAGTTTGTAGCCCACATGAGCCTGTCTCGTTGCCATGGCAACACCCTAAGGGTAGGTAAGCTAAATTTTGGGTAAACGCACAACGTGTGCGGATAAAGGAAGCGATTTTCCGAGGAGGTGAATATCATTAGCTGATACGTCGATCGTGTGCGCTTTACAAATTCCATTAGCTGCTGAACAAGTATTTGTTCTGAACATACAAGATTGGTGGGATTTCAGAATGCTGATTGTTTTGATCGTTTGAGGAGAACATGACAGAGTACCTAAAAGGTTTCTAAATAGTATCATTTTCAGGCGGCCGCCGTGAAAAACTGCACACAAAATTATAAATTTTAATTATTAAGGTCACTAGGGTAACTGGTTGAAATTTGATTAGTGAGTATAGTGTCTTAATAGTTTGCTAGAATTAGATATGTTTAGATCCTTGTGCAAGATAACTTAGTAAAATTTTCTGTACCAACGTACTTGTGCAAAAGTAAACTCAGAAAAATACAAAACGCAGTTACACTGTTCCTATTTTTCATTTTTAGAAAAATGCAACATTGAATTGTTCGAATAAATCTCTAGCAGGCACAAAAAAAGAATCGTTCTCCACGACCTGCTCGTTTATTCACCCCCTTTATTTACAGGGGGATTTACCGATCCACCCTGGATTTCCCCGCACTATCTGTTGACGGGGACTACGTTACTTGATTTCGAATATATGGTGTTTTATTGGTTTGGGATAAGGTTTTTCGTCAAATATATTGGCAACAATAAAGAATGTTACCGTGCGTTGTTTCCTAAAACAAAAATTCTAATTAATCGAGCGATATTTGAAAGGGCCTGATTATTTTTTGTAGCTCACTTAGATTATCAATGTTTATACTTTAAATGATTCTACCTGATCATAATAATAAAGACAAGTAAGCGATTTCCACAATTTAATGAACTATCTAAGCACCTTGGTACCAGACAATCCGAAAATTGTAAAAGTTTAAAAGATCCGAAAATAGACGGCAATCAAATTTAAATTTAAATCAAAATTTATGGATTTATGGACCCAACCTCAATTTTTGTCTAAATTCCCGCCCACGTGAGGGCGTGGTGGCAAAGAGGCGATTTATCTAAATTAAACCGATTATTCTAACCCTTTCCCCGGATATGACGGAAAATAACACGTGGATGAACCCTTTTTAATTTATTTCAATTTGAAGAAATTGTTTTGAAGGTAGTCTATTGTTTTTGTTAATCGTTTCAATCAGAATTAATCGTTGTGCTCAAAGGTAGTTTAATTTTGTTTTGCCAAAATTGTGTTTTTGCAAGTGCAGCCACTCAATTTCACTACATTCAATTTTGATTTGTGAATTTCACAAGAGGTCTATAAATTGTGAAATTACTTAAAATAAATCATTAGTTAGAAATTTATCATAACGACCAAGATTAGATAGCATCACTAATATTAGAATTTCTAATAGACCATAATGTTTATCATTATGGTCTATTAGAAATTCTGTACATCAGTTCGAAGGTAAATAGGGGCTTTTTCTTTTTCTCTGGATTTTTAATGGAGAGGAGCTAGGTTGTAAATGGAATGTTCAATGATATATCATGTCCAAATAAGCACAGTCTATGCCACTTTAATTTGGCAGCTCCACGTAAAAAAGCGCCTTCTTTTCAGTTTGTTCGAATAATTTCTTGCCATTAAGAAAACGCCTCATTACAAACAACTTCTCTCTCGTCAAATAAACAGTACTGTATCTGCTGACGCATTATCTCGTAAAGGTTATCGACTAGTCATCGCCTGACCAGTAAAGGAACAATACACTTCCACACAGCTCATTGTTGTGATGAAATGAATTGGAAATGCGCGTATTGTCACAGTTAATGTTACTCGCTGCTGTGTGGTGTATGTGTGGCGCCTACGACATGATCTCAGGTGATACCGTGCATCGGAAGATGGTGTTCCATCAACGAGTGAAGGATATAGCTATACCTTTTGTGAAGAGGATCAAGACGCTCAGTTATACTGATCCGGATAAAAGAATAATCAAGGTACCTTCTTAATTATATTTAGCATTCATTAAATTTCGATTCGGGGATTATGGCAATACCCCCTAATAATAAAAGCGAATTAGGTGATTATCAGGGGATGTCTACTGCATGTTCAGCAGTGAACTGGTAGTGCAGTGGCTGTTGATGATGAAATTCCCCTAATGGACAAACGTATTTCTTGTTTAGGTAGGTAAATAAAATTATACGAACGCAAATAAAATCTGGCACGTGAAAAAATGTGATAAGCACAAACATTGCAAATTATTTCCATGACAGCAGACGTGCTGTCGGCAAATAAAGTTAAACGGATTTGCACTTTATGTATAACTTCTCAAATTCTAGAACGATCGTCCAATTCTGATAATTTACGTTAATATGTATACTAAATACCTATGTAGTGATTAAATAAGGGTTTAGAGATCTAAAGCATAATACTTAATAGTGGGGAGTCGTTTGAAAGGGATTTGACAATAGATTAAAAAATGTAACTAAGTGATTAATTTAGCCATAATAATCTATGAAACCCTTGGTTGGCTAGTTTACAACATGGTTTGTATTATGTCTCCATCACACATTATTTGAGGTTTTTCATTGAATCATCAGTTTGGTTATCATTATATTTATAGTTCATTATGTCAGAATGACATACCTATAATAATCACACTAATAATATAAATGCGAAAGTTTGGATGGATAGATGGATGGATGGATGTTTGTTACCTCTTCACGCCAAAACTACTAAACGGATCAGGCTGAAATTTTGCATACAGGTAAGTCTAACCCTGGAATCAAACATAGGTGACTTTTTATTCCATAAATCAGTTGCCATGGGATAGAAATAACCTCAAAATGTTTCCATAGAAACAACGCGTCTGAAGCCGCGGGGAGAAGCTAGTTTCATATAAAGCAGAAGAATGAAATGAAAATATTTCCGATAATGAATTACTTAAATGATAATATAACTAAAACCAACAAATTCTCAGTTGTAAGGTAAATTTTTTTTTATTTATTCTGCCATTTTCCCTCGGATACGAATAGGACACACTTTAAAGTTAATATTTAGCATTGGAATGTTCTCTGTTGCAGGGAGTAGCAGCAGTAGACAACGATTTCTCCCATGCCAGTGCCAATATCACGGATGGTGGGGTCGGCTTCTCGCACGTCACTATCAGAATGAAGAGTCAAAGGCACCACCCTCTGAACTTTGAAGTCGAGATATACATCTAGTAGAGAATACACTCTCAAATCATTGCAATGTTTTTTCGTTGGACCAAAACTGTGAGGTTTTAAGTATGGCTTAGCCACGTAAGTTTTTCTTCCGCTGGATAGTTAAATAACTTGTAGAAAAATAAAAAACGTTCGTTATAGAAAGACTAAATTGACGAAATAAAAAAACAAGTAAAAACAAGTAATAGCTGTAATAATTTCTAAAATTTATATGGCAGGTGGCAAAATAAATATTGAAATAACCTTTGTTTTCCTACGGGAAAATGTACTTGGTAAAGGGCTATACGTGGGTGACGTATAGTCCTTTACCAAGTACTTTTATAAAAGTGCATGACGTCATATACTCGTACTCGTCAACGAGTAAAGTCAGGAATTTGATAATTAACAAAAGTGGTTTGTTTTGCAATGTTGGTTCAATGTTCGAAAGTTAAATGTTCCGGCGACAAGAAGTCATTCTTTATTAAATTCTTTTATTAAAACCATGGACATTAATGACGTTACAAAGTTCTCCAATGCGTTACATCTAGGATCGAGTCTATGACATCTAGGTACTTAAGCAAACAAAAATTCTAAATTAATAACTAAGAAAAACTAGGTACACAACATGACCCGCCTTAAATTCGAAAAAGATATAAATAACAAAGAAGTTTAGGTGAAGGCGATCGGATATTTTGAAACTGTGATCTTTCTTTGAGGTGAAGGTCCGCCTGCGACGCAGGAGGCCGCAGGTTCGATTCCCGCCTCGGAACAAATGTTTGCATGATCTGCAGATATTTGTTTTGGATGTTTTCCAAGTAAAGGTAATAAGCAATATTTATCTATGTTATGTATTAATTATATATGTTATCTAGTACCCACAGTAAATAATGCCGCGTGAATTGTCCTGCATTTTTTTATTTATTTCTTTAAATTATTGCTCAACTCATTGCCATCAAATATATTATTATTTTTGACTCAAAAAAAAAATAAATACCTAAATATATTTATGGGCTAAAGACTAGTCTATCCTATATAGTAACCACGTGAAGACAAGCGGAATTTGTTATTATGCTTAATCTAATAATGGACATTGTTGCAATAGTTTTCGTAAACATGTTTATTGTTTAGTACACAGTTTATTTATGATATTTGTCACTTTGTTATAGCTAGAGCGACTGTCATAGTATGCATATATCATTATAAAAAAAGTTTTGCAAATAAAGATGATGTAGACTGAATGAGTATGAATGGCTAGTCCTAGATTCTAGAATAAGTTTTATATTTTATGTAATAATAGGTAAGTTACCTGTTTGTTATGTTTTTTTAAGTTAAACTAAATAATAAGTTACAACCTATTGTTATGTTTTAATATTGGTTTTATTATAATCAATGTCTACATACACAATTTTTTTCACTATTTTTCATTAATCAAGAAATACCACAAATTGAAAGACAAATTCCTTACCCGGAACTAATATCCCTAGGTTGCCATGTGTATTTTCCGCACGTAATATAATAACTGAATACATTTTTGGTTCGGACACATTTCGTTGATGTTAATTTCATGGTTGTCAGTCTTGGAACAATGGAGTCCCAATATGGGATGTGGGTAAGACACAATATAATAATGTTGGGAAGTGTGGGGATGACGATATTTAGTACCTACGAATGGCTTGTGAATTCCTTTACGGTAGACAATATTTTATAATTAATTGTAATTAAAAGCAGTAAAGGAAATAATAAACGTCAAGTGCGAGGAACTCGAGCACCGAGGGCTCCGTATAATTTTGAGACCTTGCTTCTTGTCAAAAATTATGATTCTAGGTCAACGGGAAGTATCCTATAAGTTTTGTGTGCATTCCCTTGGAAATTACTAAATATGCGGGTATAGCTTTTGGTTGCCTTGACTTGAAGTTTGATTTATATCACGATTTCAAGAAGTTACGGACTTGAGTATTTGATTTTAATTTAAACTAGATATGTCCACGCGTTCCTGAGAAAAAAGAGCTGAGAGACGGACCACAAAGTGAACCCTTTAAGTGTTTCTTTTTCCTTTTGAGGTCCGGAACCCTAAAAAAATATAAAGTAGAGTAGAGACCTAGCAGTGATGATGATTGTAAAAGTTATTCGTTAGGACTATGAGTCAGATAAATGAACCATAAAAAAATATGTAAACTTAAGACACAAAATGTCGAAGATTGTTCTACTTGTACCAAATTTGCTGAAGGCAACAAGAAAAGAAGGTAAATATGATTCTACAAATTGCCTGCCTACGTTTTACATAAAAAGTAGCTAAATATTTTCTGAATAAGTCGAAACTAGTTTACAAAATAAAGGGCGTGCTATTTGCAAATTAGGATAAACTTTAGCAACACAAAAACTCCCTGACAAAGGTGGGTGGTGAACCTTTGCAATAAAAACACAATGTATCATATTCATACATTTGTAAACAGCTTGGTATGTGCTTATAGCGAGGGATGCATGGATCTAAATAAAAACCGCGGACAATGCCTTCGCCCTGCATATTTATGGTTTCACTAGTTTCTGCCCGCGGCTTCGCACGCGTAGAAATAAGGTTATTTCTATCAAATTTCAACTGAATTACGGGATACATGGGATACACTCTATTATTACTAAAGCGAAAATGTGAATGGATGGATGTACTATGTCTTTACTTCACCACGCCAAAACTACTGACAGGTCCTACCTGACGACTAGAACCTGAAACAACAAAATTATATTGTGCTGTTTCATCAGCATCAGAAGGCTATATTAGTCCACTCCTGGACATAGGCCTCCCCTAATGAGCGATATAGCGCTCTGTCTTCAGCTTGCCGCATCCAGCATCTGCCTGCAAGTCCTGCAGGTCAGGTCCTACATCTATGCAAATTTTAGCTCGATCCGTTCAGTAGTTTTGGCGTGGAGAAGTAAAAACATAGTACATCTATCCAGTCACACTTTTGCATTAGTTATATTAGTATGTTTGTATCGTGTGATAATAAGGTATGCACGTGCACGCGGCTTCATTATATAATAAAAAAAATTGGTTGTCTGTAAAGTCGGTTTACTGACGATAGTTGAACGTGACAACGTCTTAAGAAAATACTGATGGAATGGTAGCATTTTTCAAAAGAAAATTTTAATTTCATTTTTCTTTCTTCTTCTTTCTTTCTTCACTTGATACTAGATCAAAACATGTAAATGTACTATAGTATAGCAGCTGTCCACGCAGACGCATCGCTCACTCAAGTAGGAGAGAGACGGATGTCGAACGCTGCCGAACGCAAAGGCCGATTGTGCTTCTTTGCCGCTCGTTCCGCGCTCTCGCTTGCACTTCAAGCCTTACATGGAACGCCTCAGAGCGAGGTAACGCCGCATGAGTCATGTTTTTTCGTACGTGCAGCCGGCTCTATCGAATTATAAGACGTTGTCACGTCAAAAACTAGCGACCCGCCCCGGCTTCGCACGGGCGCAATAAAATACTACTTTTACTATTATTATACATATGAACCTTCCTCTTCAATCACTCTATCTATTAAAAAAACCGCATCAAAATCCGTTAAGTAGTTTTTAAGATTTAAGCATACATAAGGACAAAGAAAGCGACTTTGTTTTATACTATGTAGGTAGTGATTAAACGATACAATATTTCAATTTTAATACTCTTAGGTTATCGAAGCTGTGTTATGGTCAAGAGACAATAATTTTGAAGAGGAGACATTTTCACATCAGGTAACATGTTAAAACTTGCCAGCTTTATCGTTCTACCGAAAACTCGAACTAAATAATGGAAAAAAAACTATACTATGTGAAGGTGCACAGCTTGACAATAGATTACCCTCCCAAATTAAAAGTGTAAGCTCATTTAATGCATTCAAACTCGAATTAGCTCAACATATCATAAATGATGATTCACTCCTTATGAAAAGAACACATTAAATGAGTTAGCTAGTGAACGACCACAACCTACGATTACTCGTATATCTATAATCAACCTAAGATCCTGTTCTCATGTAAGTGACATTATATAACTTGTCTTTCTGAGAATAAATGAATAATAAACTTAAACTTTGGTGGCGACTTTAAAATAATCTCTCGTAGATAGAGAATCTAGTTAGAGAAAGGAAAATGAAGAAGAAATATTTTAACTATCCTAAAAGGTCTCGAACAACTAAATAGGTACCTAAATCCTTCTTAAATCTAAAAAAAATCATTTGTGCCACCCCGTGCCACCACACTTCTCTCTCGAACCACACTCTACCGAGGTAGGTCCTGTCTGATAATTAACGCTGCTACTAGCTTCGGCATAATGCTGCGAGGGACCTTTTTGGCTCCTGTAACACTAGACTTGTTTGTTTCTGTTTGGTTCTGTTGACGTGACAACGTCTTATAATTCGATAGAGCCGGCTGCACGCACGAAAAAACATGACGTCATGCGGCGTTACCTCTGACGTCATGCGGCGTTACCTCGCTCTGAGGCGTTCCATTTAAGGCTTGAAGTGCAAGCGAGAGCGCTCGACATCCGTCTCTCTCCTACTTGAGTGAGCGATGCGTCTGCGTGGACAGCTGCTATACTATAGTACATTTACATGTTTTGATCGAAAATCAAATGCTACCATTCCATCAGTATTTTCTTAAGACGTTGTCACGTTCAACTATCGTCAGTAAACCGACTTTACAGACAACCAATTTTTTGTATCTTTTCAGTACTCTTCCTAAATATGTTTTTGTACCTATCTATTTTTGTAATGTACCTTACATTATGGTGTTCTAAGTTAAACAAAAAAAAATCTTTTTCAAATATTTACTAACTTACAAACATACATTCGTCCTAACACATTGTTTGTTATAGCTACTAGTAGGTATGACGACGGCGTATATTTCATCAAAGCCGGAAGTACCGGCCGGGGATAAACAAAAAGGGTGGTTTTTGCCCCACCGTTATTAATGTAATAACTGACACTTTGTTTTACGCGAGTTTCTACTTAGCTATATCTGAGGCTATATCTTACAGGGAATAGAGGAAAACAAACAGTAGGTTAAAAATTTCTTTAATTGAACACGAGCTCAGAAGAGTTCGCGGCTTAAATAAGAAATTCACTGAACAGTAACTTTCCAAAGCTGTAAAACAATATATTTATGTAATTTTAATTCAACCCAAAAAGAGAGCTATCTGAGCTATCTGTAGACTGTTTGCAACAGTCGGCAGTTAGTTCAATTGTTTCAATTGTAAATACTAGTATAATTTTCTTTGTGAATAAATGTATTTATTAAATAAATAAATAATGCTGGACAATTCACACAGCATTATCTAGCCCCAAGCTAAGCAGAGCTTGTGTTATGGGTACTAGATAACTGATATACTTAATACAATACACTACATAGATAGATATTTTTTATTATACATAGAAAACATCCAGAACGCCCTGAACAAATGTCTGCAGATCGTACAAACATTTGTCCCGACCATTTGGGACGATTTGTCCCCAATATTACCCAAAGTATTGACGTGACAACGTCTTATAATTCGATAGAGCCGGCTGCACGCACGAAAAAACATGACGTCATGCGGCGTTACCTCATGCGGCGTTACCTCGCTCTTTTCTTAAGACGTTGTCGCGTTCAACTATCGTCAGTAAACCGACTTTACAGACAAACAATTTTTTTTTTAAGTTGACCTTATGTTCCAACTTATATTTTTCTTATGTATCCCACGCGGGACGAACCTAGACCAAAATCTGTAGAAATTTGTAGAGGAACTTAAAGGGTATACTTCTGAGAAATATTCCAAAAATGTTTCGAATTTGACGGGACTTGAACCCGCCACCCTCCCTCAATACGGGAATGCGCCACCAATTGCACTACGAGGTCAAGTAACCGACGACGAGTCGAAAATTTTTGCGATATCCTACGGACTATAAAAGTGCTCTAAAAAATTGCACTGAGTGTGAGTGCTTACGCACTACTATAACAAAAACCTTAGGGTATACTTCTTTCATCATCATCATCATCATCAGCCTATATTAGTCCACTGCTGAACATAGGCCTCCCCTAATGAGCGCCATAGCGCCCTGTCTTCAGCTTGCCGCATCCTGCATCTGCCTGCAGTCTTTCGCAGATCGTCATCCCACCTGGCCGGAGGGCGTCCTACACTACGTTTGCCGAGTCGTGGTCTCCACTCAAGAACACGTTTACCCCAGCGATTGTCGGTTCTTCGCGAGATATGGCCGGCCCACTACCACTTCAGTTTGCTAATTCTTTGAGCTATGTCGATAACTTTGGTTCTCTGTCGGATGTATTCGTTACGAATTCTATCCTTCAGAGAGACTCCGAGCATAGCTCTTTCCATAGCTCGCTGAGCGACTTTGAACTGGTGGACCAGCCCTACCGTGAGTGTCCACGTCTCAGCTCCGTAGGTCATGAATACTTCTTTCACTGGGTGCAAAAGTTACACTGTGCCCTTAGTTTGTTATGGGTTACGATAACTCGACCGCTGCAAACGCAAGATGGTTATGAATATTAAGATCCTCATTTGCGAGAAGCGGTTTACTTGCTACAAAAGTGTTAAAAATTAATTAGGTAAGCTCCAAGTTGCTGGTCCAGCCTTAATTGTAAAGTGTCTAAATGGGCAGTTTAGATGGTAATTGGGGAAAGTTTAGGTAAGCGCATCTTAAATATTTCTAAACTTTACCGTTTCTGTTACTTATTCGAGGTTAAAATAATGCAACAAATAGATAACCCAGACATTTCTTTCTAAAAAATAGGATATACATTTCTGAGAATTTATAACTACTACAAATAGACCAGTTTTCCAGGCTAGCAGCACGTTTCTAAGAAAATGTCCTCGCCTATTTATTTTAAAACAAAAGGAAATGCGCCGTCACGCGACAGGAAAGCTTGCACGTCCGACACAGGACTTCCCTGCAATCGCAGCGACTATCGTCTTCGTTCGATATCAGTCGACGTTTCCTACGTTCAGGAATTTCCAATAATACCCCTTCACCTCCCAACTACGAAACAATAGCTTATCGACTACCTTAACTTTGGGAAGATAAAGTTGAAAATTGGATGGAGATTGGAATGCTGCGCGAAAAAAGAAAATTGCCAAGGCACTTTCACGATACTGGAGGTAAATTCAAAAGAGTTTCGCGTTTTCGAAGCTATGTTGTTACGGGCTAGGTACGGAGGTTAAGTCGAAGGCAGTAAAAGGAAATTGCTTCAGTAATGGAATTATTTTTCTTTAGCACTCGCAAAGGAAATTATGAACAGGAACGTTGAGTTTTCACGGGAGACGGTTAATCGGCTCGTTAAAGTGGAGATGGCGTCAATTTATAGGTTCACCGTTAAAAAAAAAAGGTAAATTAGTATTGTACGATCAAATCTACAATAACGGTGCGTATGGGCATAGATTCTACTATTTTTGTTCAATCTCCTTCCTGCTAAGATGTTTCAAATTGAACGTGTTGACTTAATGTGGTAGAAATCCCAGAAAACACCCGTTTCATATTGGGTCAACAAAACTGCTCTATCTTGGAGTTGACATCGGATTTCGTTAACACGCTAAGCTAATTGCCTGCGGGTCAGGACATCGATCAATCAGGATCTGTCGGGGCACCCGAACGGGCTAATTTGCTCGTTTGTTTTGCCTGTAAGCCCGCCGCGGCTTTACCGATTTACTGATAGATGTTTCCTAAGGCGGAGGTTTTACGATGATGGTAGTTAATCCAAATAAAATTTTGAATTGTCAAATGTAACTACAACATAAAAAAATAGAGTAGTAAAGTAAGTTAAATTTTATATATGCTGTGATTGTTTTTGTAATGAATAAATATCTAACAAAAAGTAGGGGTAAAATATTTAGTATGAGTATTTTATTTTTGGGAGAGCCCTAATATCAGTGCCTATGCTTCCGGATCGTACATACCAGCAGGATGTATGTGCGATCCGGATGTAAACGAAACAATTTTACACCTCATACTGGACTGCCCGAGGTATTGTTTACGTAGATACGAACTAGAAATGAAAATAGATAGACAACTCAAAAAAGAAATTTTAAACGAAATACTAGACGATAAAAACACAAGAACAACTTTTTTGGAATTATGCGTTTGCGTCGTGGAGGACGCTATTAAAAGAAACAAGTAGAGTAGGTAATAGTAAGTATGTATTTTGATTTGAATGTTAGAAATAGCAAGATAGAATCATTTATTGTTTAACATATATGTTTTATTAATGTGTTGGACAAATCGCGAGTAGTCATAATAAACATACTTTAAATCTACACAACACATAACTTGGCGACAGACTCGGTTATTATAATAATTATATGTATACTTATAGAATATATAAATGTTAGAAGTTACAAGACTAAGAAACCTATTTATATAATATATTATCGAATATATTCCATATAAATAGAATATTATGTAACATGAAAGTAGAAAAAAAAAAAAAAAAGACAAAAAATAATAATAATAATGATAATAGACAAAACAAAAAAGACAAAACAAAAGAAAAATATGAAAAAAGAAAGAAGAAGAATAAGAGATCATAACATAACTTATGTATGTATGTATGTATAACAAAACGACGACACGACCAGACGCGAAGTTGCACTGATCGCTTACGTATTAAATTAAACAGCTGGCTTAAGCAAAATGTTAGCCTTAAAAACGTCTCCGA
This sequence comes from Eupithecia subfuscata, assembly GCA_963564075.1. Taxonomy (NCBI): domain Eukaryota; kingdom Metazoa; phylum Arthropoda; class Insecta; order Lepidoptera; family Geometridae; genus Eupithecia; species Eupithecia subfuscata. Next base: position 7,155,687 of record OY751105.1, read on the forward strand.
TCCATATCGGAGGGACTAAAGGCGGAACAAACAAAAAAAAAAAAAAAATCAGTGCCTAACTTGATGCAATACCTACTAACTTAGGTTTATGTCATGGTTGTTAAAATAATATGTGGTTTATAAAATAGATTCTTGTTAGTAAATGAGATCGCAACCATGTTTATTTAGTGTGTTGGCATCACCTTTATCGTGATGTTGGCTAAACTGATCTGTCTATCAACCGTAGACTTTTTATGTCACTTGATAATAAAACCCCGTTTTGCATTTTCAATCAGTCTTCTTATTTATTTCCCAACACAAATTATCAACATGGTAGCAGAGCGTGGTTGAGAAAAATTAAATACTGCAGAAGAAACTTGAAAACCGGCAAGAGTTTTTTTTTATCAGTCACTTATATTTTTGAGACGTTTTTGAGGCGGCGCGGCGGCGTCGTGTGTTCGGTCACATACTGATAAAACTGAATACGCTAAGAAGATGTCGAATACAGGTCACAATCCATTTCATATTGAGAGACTCGTAGGCCGAGAAAACTATGCGAGTTGGAAATTCGCTGTACAAGCGTATTTCGAATTGGAAGAATTGTGGGGCTGTGTCACCGGTACAAACACGGATGAGAAGAAAGATATCAAGGCAAAATCTAAGCTTATACTATTGCTAGACCCAATCAACTATGTACATGTACAAAGCGCGAAGAAATGTAAGGAAGTTTGGGAGTCTTTAGAACAAGCGTTTGATGACAGTGGGTTATACAGAAGAGTTGCCTTGCTACGAGATCTCATCACAACTACCCTGGACTCTTCTCGGAACGTAGATGATTATGTGAGTAAAATAATGTCGACTGCTCACAAGCTCAGGAATATAAAGTTTGATATAAATGATGAATGGCTCGGAACACTGATGTTAGCTGGCTTACCTGAAACATATAAACCAATGATAATGGGATTAGAGAGCTCAGGTATCAAAATCAGTGCAGATTTTATTAAAACCAAACTCCTGCAGGAAGTTCAATGCTCTGAGAGCACAGCGTTCTTCACTAGGAAAAAGGCCATACAAGGAAGTCAAAGCTCAAATAAGGTCAACAAAGGACCCAGATGTTATAATTGTAATAAGCATGGACATTTTGCTAAGAACTGTCGTGCTCCGAAGAAAGCTCCGAAAGATTCAGAAGAAAATAAAAGTTTTGCTGCAGCTTTTTCAGCTTCTTCACAGAAAATGAGTCCGGACCTGTGGTATGTGGACTCAGGTGCCTCCATGCACATGACCAATAAATGTGACTTGATGTATGATGTGACAAGTCCTCCGGTACCCACCACAACTGTTGCCAGTTACCCGTTGACACCGTTACATGTGAAAAGTATAGGAAAGGTTAATTTGTTATTGGATAACAATGAAGACAATAAAATACAGGTAAAACAAGTTTTATACATACCTAAGCTTGCTGCAAACCTCCTATCAGTGAGTGCAATGGTGAAAAATGGCTGCAAGGTAAATTTTAGAGACAAACGCTGTGATATTTACGATAAAAATGACAAACTCTTGTGTTCAGCCTCATTAGAGAACAATTTGTATCTGCTAAATACCCATAGAGAAGTATTTTCGAACCTGTCATGTACAGATAATTTATGCAATGCTGTCCTTTGGCATAGACGCATGGGACACCTGAATTATTCAGATGTTAACAAGCTGCCAGAGTGTGCTGAAGGAGTGAAATTATTTGATAAGCAGAAAGGTCCTATTACATGCACCACCTGTCTTATGGGAAAACAGACCAGACTACCCTTCGACAATGTTGGTTCGAGAGCATCACAACAAATGCAAGTTATCCATACTGATTTATGCGGACCTATGGAACAAGAGTCACTGGGAGGTATGAAATATTTTATTACCTTCATAGACGATTATACAAGAAGAGTTCATGTTTATTTTTTGAAAAACAAGCTGAATGTCCTAGAAGTTTTCAAAGATTACAAAAATAGGGTGGAAAATGAAACTGAAAAGAAGATCAAAGTTATTCGCTCAGATAATGGAAAAGAATACTGCAATAAATACTTTGATAATTTCTTAAGCAGGCACGGGATAGAGCATCAAACAAGCACTCCGTACTCACCCCAGCAGAACGGTCTTGCCGAGAGAATGAACAGGACCCTGGTAGAAAGAGCTAAGTGTATGTTACTTGATGCTAAATTGCCAAAGCAGTTGTGGGCAGAAGCTATAGCTACAGCAGCCTACGTCATAAACAGGTCGCCCACAAAATCAATTCAGGGTAAAACACCCATGGAGATGTGGTCTGGAGAGAAACCTAATCTCTCAAATGTCAAAGTATTTGGTTCTGAAGTAATGACACAAATACCTAAAGAAAAACGCCAAAAATGGGACCCTAAATCCAGAAAATTGATATTTGTTGGATACTGTGAATCTACAAAAGGATATAGGGTGCTTGACTCAGAAACTAATAAAATAGTCAAAACCAGAGATGTAACCTTTTTGGAAAATGTTGAAAGGTATGACCTTAATACATATATACCTTGTGTATCCAACAGCAATCATGAGACGCAGCCACCAGAGGAACCCTGCGAAGAGGAATTAGAGATTGACACAGATCACTCCTTGAGTGATGATTATCTCTCTGGTGACAACAATGACCCATCCTACATACCAGAAGAAACAATTGATTGCGATACACCAGCACGTAATTTTAATTTACGTCCACGCAAAGCTGTTCAGTATGCAGAAACGGATGGGCACGATGTGATGTCCTGTACTGGACTTAAATGAACGTATATGCTCTAGTAGTACGATACACCTCAATCCGTTTTTTGATTGCACTGGCTGCTAAGTACGACTTAGAGATGGCTCAGATGGATGCGATAAGTGCATTCCTGCAAGGTGACATAGACACAGAGATTTACATGTCTCCACCAAAACCATTTGTAGAAACTTCTCAAGTTTGTCATCTTTATAAATCGATCTATGGACTTAAGCAAGCTAGCCGGCAATGGAACCTTAAATTGAACGATATCCTACTTAAAATTGGACTGAAGAGATCAAAAATTGATCCATGCATTTACTATTTGGTAAATAAATCAACAATGATATTCACTGCAGTGTGGGTAGATGATTTTCTAATCTTTACAAATGATAAAAACACAACTGAAGACATCAAGGACAAACCAAAGTGCTATAAAACTAGCATCAACGGAGTGTTATAGGCCAAAAACTAAGCATATAGATATTCGTTTACATATTCTTAGAGAAAATATTGTTAATTCTAAAATTAAGTTCTTATTTGTGAATGGTATTAACATGGTAGCGGATAATTTAACTAAAGGCACCACTTATGAAAAAACATTTTTATTGTTTAAATAAAATGGGTTTGCGTTCTGCAGGGAGTGTTAGTAAATGAGATCGCAACCATGTTTATTTAGTGTGTTGGCATCACCTTTATCGTGATGTTGGCTAAACTGATCTGTCTATCAACCGTAGACTTTTTATGTCACTTGATAATAAAACCCCGTTTTGCATTTTCAATCAGTCTTCTTATTTATTTCCCAACACAAATTATCAACAATTCTAATGATCGGAAAAGCTCATGAATGCGTGTTTTTCTACTACGAACGATTTTTTTATTTATTTGAAAATAGTAAATCCTGAAACCAACCAGATTCCGTTAGATCCTTGCATTTATCGGCTATAATATAGATTTTTCTACCTACAGCCGTAACATAGCGGCGTTAAGTTATTGACGCTTTATCGAAAACATTGCCTTTAGAACTGACTTGGTCTGTTCGTGTATTGGACGCAATTATGCGGATTTATTATTCACAGTACACAAGCTGAGTTTGATAGAGAATGATGAGATGGTGATGGTGAAGCATCGAATAAAGAATGACACTTTTAGTGATTTATTGTCCCCTGTTTCTAAATTTATTTAATCCAATCCTATTGGTATTCTTAGTTACCCAAAGATTTAGCCTGAAACCAAATATATTTTTAGTTTTCGTTTTTTACTAGACCAATACTCAGTGTATTGGCCAGGTCGAACGATTTGCGAAAGACAAATACCTGATGCGGCAAGGTGAAGACAGGGCACCATGGCGCTCATTAGGGGAGGCCTTTTTTCAGCTGTAGCCAGTATAAAATGGTGATGATGACGATGACAAAGGATAGAGTAGACGTAAATACAGTAAATAAAAATATTACTAGATAATTCGTTGCCTATAAAATGACGATGCGAAAATTGATGTTTCGCTACCGGGAACCTATGACGTCTGAGCACACAAACCTGAGAGATAGAAGTCGTAAAATAGTTATTACTCCCCGGTTGTATCTGTTTGTAGAATTCGCAAACTCTCCCGATTCGGCTTCGATAGCTAGCGATGCCTTTATAAGAAGTCTTTGTAAGTTTAAAGTTTTATACGATTCTGTTGGGCTTTCTGTGGAACTTTTCGAATTGTATTGAAATTTTGCGAGCTGGATTAAAGAAGTTTGAAAGAAGAAGGTTGAATTCCCATTGGAATTGTTTTTGTTTTAATTGAGGATTAAACCTCTTCCTTTTATTTAAATGTTAGGAACCTGTTATAAGAAGTTTGGTTTATTTCCAGTCATTCTCAAAAGAAGTAGGTACCTTCCTTAAAAAACATAAAGATAAAAACATTTGATTTACAGCAAAAACTAATACAAGATACTTAAACATTATTTTTTAATCCTTCTAAGTTATGTACAACAATTCTAAATTATGTATCTTCTACAACATTATGGCTTCCCTATTACTTCTGCATCTCAATGCAGTAGGCGAGGCACGGGGATTCTTCTCAAGGGTAGAATAAAAAATAATGACATCACGTCATCATACATTGCGTACATTATTGAAGTTGAAGGAATGAATTTCACATAATTTACGGAGTCGATGACAAAGTGACGTAGTTTTTTCTTCTCTACCCTAGACGACAATCCCTGTGCTTGCCCTACTGTGCAAAGGGACTTTATTAATAGGAAGGCTTTTCTAAATAGAAAAGCATGGTAGCAAAAGTGTAGTAGGTAAATAACTACAATTATGTTATATTTCACATCAATCCTTGTCAACTAAGACTAGAAAGTCCCAAATTTACCCGACAGCGCAAGAATAAAGGTAAGTTTTTTTACCTAAGCCTGCGACGTAGGAGGTTGTGGGTTCGTTCGTTACCGCCTCGGGACTTATGCTTGTAAGATCTGCAGATATTTGTTCCGGGCGTTCTGGGTGTTTTTATGCATTAGAAAATACCAATGTAAAACAATTAATCTTTATTCACAAAGAAAATTACATTCAAATAGTATAAATAAATTGTTACTAGTAATTACAATTGAAACAATTGAGCTTCTGTAGACTGTTGCAAACAATCTACAGGTAGCTTAGCTGATCCATATCAATACCAGTCGGAAGCGTCTCCAAGCTGGCCGCATTGCCCCGATGTATGGCAATGCTGATGCGCTGCGCCAGATACTCACCAGCTCTTGGGTCACGCGTCGCTTCGACCAGACGCTCAAATAATTTTTTAAAAATCCGAAGAACCTCGGTACCCCACAGACGTATCTATCTATCTATGTAGTGTAATGTATTAAATATATCAGTTATCAGGCAACCCATAACATAAGCTCTGCTTAGCTTTGGGGCTAGGTGATGCTGTGTGAATGGTCCAGGACTATTTTTTTTTTATATCCATCTGTTATTTGACACCTTTATAATCTATTGCAGACTAACAATCTTCCGAATTCATTCCACATAGCAAGTGATAACTACTGCAATAACAATATTTCCCGATAACTAACGTGCCGTATCCCATTGGTAGCAACATCACGAAGCTCTTTGAGCAACTTGACGAAGGCTTTTGGGAAGGGAAAGTTAACCAGGACGTCTTGCACATACAAATTAAAGGAAATAGCTTTCCGGAAGTTAGGGTAAGACCCTGTGGAGGTATTTTTTTCTTGTCTGTGGGGTAACGAATTGTCTAGACGTATCATGAGCTTAACGTAGGTATTGGTGAATAATAGAAATAAATAAGAACTGGTATTTATATTTGGATCAGTTCAGCTTACCTAGGTAACCTGTAGATTGTTTGCAACAGTCAGCAGTTAGCTCAATTGTTGTGCTAATTTATTTCTATTATTTCACTGTAATTCTTTTTTCGATAATAAAAAAGAAGAATAATAGACAACAAAATTATACATTTGCGCTGTCAGCAGACTGTTGAAAATAATCTTGAGGTCACTCAACTGATCCATATTAATACCAATCGAAAGCGTTTCCAAGACGCTGGCTGCATTGCATCGCTGTATGATGATGCTGATGCGCTGCGTCAGTACTACATTTATTGGTTAATAGAGAAGATATATTGGCAAATTCTCTGGTTTTAACAGAGGTAAATATTCCGTTCATTTTCTTGAAAAGCCTAACACATTTACACATTATCGGTTCGGAAAACGACGCCATATATTCACCTCAACTCCCTATCAACCAAGTAATAATTCTTAGTAGATAAATTGGGCGGTCAGTAGAAAACATATTGCTAAAGTTATAGAGCACTTTTTCTTACAAAGGACCTTAGCGCCGAAACGCGTTAAGAAGCATGTTTTTATACGTCGAAACATAAATCATTTGTAACGAGCGGTCTTTTTCCTGTGGCATTTTCACACGTTTTCCTTGAGGATGATACCTACCGCTAAGAACCTACCTCGGTGTGGAAAGCTTGGAAAGGTACTTTAGTATGGGAAGAATCGTTTGGGGAAAATGTTTTATGGCTAGTAGAGTATCTAGTTTCATTGCCCGCGGGGCAAAGGTTATGCCTTCCTAGAATAGCAGGGATAGAAAACATTTGGCTAATGTTGGGGCATTTTGCTGAAAATAGTGGTAAACCAAGTTACAAATAATCTTCACCGTTAAAGTTACTTTTGTAAACAGGCTTCCCGCGACAGAGGCTTGCCTCGTGCGGGGGCCGCCAGTAATGTGTACCTACTTAAGTTAAATGGCAAATAAATGATTTTGTATTGTATTTTTATGTACCTTTATTTTCGAATGGCCTACGAATTGTAGTTGGCCACAGATGGCCATGACAACGTTTCCGGACTACGGAAAGCGCTGAGTTTTAAAAGCTGTAGTAACGTAAATTCCATTAATGTTTTGACAGTTGAAAAGACTTGTTACCTACTAATCAACGGGATCCTGCAAAAAACCGTACCTGCAAAAACAGGATGTTGCCGTGGAAAGAGCCACAAAATGCTATTAGATAATAAAAATAATAAATAAATAATGCTGGACAATTCACACAGCTTTATCTAGCCCCAAGCTTAGCAGAGCTTGTGTTATGGGTACTAGATAACTGATATACTTAATACAATACACTACATAGATAGATATTTTTTATTATACATAGAAAACATCCAGAACGCCCTAGACAAATGTCTGCAGATCGCACAAACATTTGCCCCGAGGCGGGAATCGAACCCGCAACCTCCTGCGTCGCAGGCAGACCTTCGCCCGCTGCGCCACAGAGGCCGACGAGATTTAGTAATTCTGATACCTACTCAATATTCAATTTTTCACCGAAGATTTTTTACAACATAGTATACTTTAGTAGATTCATAGCTACAAAACGCGATACTTGTACCTGTACAGAGCACCGAGAAACTCAATAATGTCTGCATTTCATAACCATATTTTTAAATCTCTACACAGAAACGTTAAAATTTAAAAAAACCGTCTCTTAAATCAAAATCAAATATTAATTTACAAACTTCATTATAAATTCACGGCGCGTCTTTTATTCTAAAATAGTTCTAAAACATTTTAAACCAACCATAATGAACAGTGATGATGTCCCGCCCTAAAAGACGACGGGCGTGGAAGCATATCCAAAAACTTCCAAAGCGTTTATAATTAGAAGTGACACTATAATATTCCTAAGGGAGTATAAAAACTTGTCCATTCTTTGGAACACCCATCAAGGTTATTGCAGGTGAAGTAGGACTTTTTATTCACCATAAAACGTCCTACTTCACCTCTAATGATGTCGGTTGTACAGACGTTAATTCTTTACTTTGGTTCTCTAAAACCCATCACATGCCTTCAGCTAATAATCGAACACCTGGATCAAACAAAATTAAATATCTACCCTACTTTTATAAACATGATTTGTGATTGCAGAAAAAAAAGAATTCGTCAAAACAATTATTATATTAAGATTTTTTGTTATTATAGTGCGTAACCCCACACTCAGGGTAATTTCTAAGAAATCAAATAATATAGCAAAAAGCATTTATTGCATTATTTTCTATAGGTTTGCAGAGGTGTTTATAATCTAGTTAATTAAATATCACTATAGACCCTGCTGGGCAAACAATATGTATGAAGAGAGATTTAAATTAAACTCTTATACGCCTTCTACTCAGATTTTACTTACTCATCAACCACGCTGCGGAATTCGTTTCGAAAAGCAATTTGCTCCCCAGACAAATAAAAATAAAATTCACATGAAAAAGGCAACAAATGTCACATTGCTTAATTTATCTACAGCCAAGATAATTTAAAATACGGAAACCTCATGGATTCTACCGCCCACACTTCGTTCCATGTCAGTTTGAGAAATGAAAACCGTTAGATCTTTACCTTTTTATTTCCTACGAAACTTTAGTTTACTGTGCATTTATACCTTTACGATGCTTTTGATAAATTGGTGCAGAAGTGTGTCATATATACTTCGTCCACGCGTTTATTTTCTTTCACACAATTCAATATTTTATGGACACATTTATTAGTTCGATAAATATCGAACTGTCGTTAGTCCCAAAATTTTCGACATGACAGGTCCGCGTCACTATTTTTAAAAATAAACAGTCTATGAACTGTTTAAGAATTAGCAAGCTGAAGTGGCAGTGGGCCGGCTATTTCTCGCGAAGAACCGACAACCGCTGGGGTAAACGTGTTCTTGAGTGGAGACCGCGACTCGGCAAACGTAGTGTAGGACGTCATTCGGCCATGTGGGACGACCATCTGCAAAAAACTGCAGGCCGATGCTAGATGCGGCAAACTGAAGACAGGGCGCTATGACGCTCAATAAGGGAGGACTATGTCCAGCAGTGAACTAATATTTGCTGATGATGATGATGGTGAACTGATAATTCTCTCATTTACTCAAAAAAAAAAAAAATGCGTGGACGGAATAGACTACGTCCAATCCTCTGCCTTGCATCTATTTATGTACCTAAGTACCAATTAAACAGTTGTTATTAACCCACTCTGCCAAGCGTCAGCAATGCGATCCGTAGGGGCGCCGGGCGTGTCTCGCTGCTGCTACCACATGTGCGTCAGGGGCACTGAAAGTGTCAAAGACAATGCTCAAAACACCAAGTCGAAGTAGGTACCTAGGTAGGTGGGTGTAAGTTCGATTACAAATCCGTTCTATCAAAAGATCTGGTAATTAATGTAAATGGCGTAGTAATTACTAGTTTTATGTAGGTAATTAGCGAAGATTTGTATTAATGTTCGAACGTTTCGACAATTAAAATGTTAATGTGCCATTGATGGAGGTAGGAGATAAAGAATAAGATGCGATAAAATTTATTTAGTAATTATGATACGCACATATTTAATTGTTTACCTGATATTTTTTTACGTCATAGTTTACTTTAGTAAATGTGTTGCAACAAAACGCAAAAAAAAATTATACAGAGCTCTACCGTGAAACTCATTAAGTATTATCTGCATAAAAGTCCACAGGTTCATTAAATTTTACAGACACTGTTCACTTTAATGCATAACCACTGTATTAATTCAATACATTAACATTTACGAATTTAACCGCGTAATTTTCAGTTCCATGAAAATTAACAGACTCGAGGGATTCATCGCAGTTGGATCGAAAAACTGAAAATTACGTAAACTTATCAATAAACAGAAAGTAAAAATGGCGCATTACAGAGGTGGCTTATACCCAGCAGTGAGAGCAGACCTGAAATGATGATGATGATAAATAATAATAAATAAATAAATAATGCATGCAATTCACACAACATTATCTAGCCCCAAGCTAAGCAGAGCTTGTGTTATGGGTACTAGATAACTGATATACTTAATACAATACACTACATAGATAGATATTTTTTATTATACATAGAAAACATCCAGAACGCCCTGGAAAAATGTCTGCAGATCGTACAAACATTTGTCCCGAGGCGGGAATCGAACCCACAACCTCCTGCGTCGCAGACAGACCTTCGTCCGCTGCGCCACAGAGGTCGTCTGATGATGATGATGATGAAGCGGAAAGTAGTGCTGGATGGTTGTTTTATAAGATTACCTACTCTTAGGTACAAGAGCATTCCTATCTCAGCTAGATCTAATCTTAGATTTGACAGACTGTAAAACCCATGGCTTTCACTGACTATAAAGCCTATTGAGACCTACGTGGTATTCGGTACCCAGAGCGGTAGCGAATGCCGAGTAGATAAACGGTACCTACATGCAAAATGCCCGGTGGTATGACGCGCGAAAGTTTTTGCTGCTCTCTGTACCAAATACCGTGTAGTTCTGAAGAGGTCTTAAGCATACAAATTTCATTGAAATTTAGGCACCTAAGCTATTTCCAAACACAAGAAAACCAACGATGTCATTCGAAATAACTTCACAATATTCTACCAACGTAGGGGAAGTAGTTTTATGATCCTGGCACCCTAGACGACTGTAAGTCCGGGTTGATTTCTTGGCGATGCAGTATAAGCAAAGCAATGAATAATCAGACCAATCGCGACTGAATGGAATCATGAATTTTTGGAAAAAAGATGGAGAAAGTTAAACATCTGTCAGCTAGAAGAAGAAAAAGCACAGTAAGTAGGTAGGTACTTACCAAAACGGAACATGATAATGTAGAAAATGCTACGACGTAGCAACAACAAGTGCCGTAGCGGAGTGCTACAAAAACTTGATCCGCTAGGTAGACGCTACGTCCCGTAGCAGAGTCCTACGAAAACTTGATCCGCTACGTAGGCGCTACGTGCCGTAGCGGAGTGCTACAAAAACATAGTCCGCTACGTAGGTTCTACGGACTGCTACGAAAACAAGCTACGAATACCACTTGCTGTCGCCGCCGCCGCGCCGCCGCCGCCGCCGCCCATGGATATTTGTACTCAAACATCGTAGCATGAAATGATTTTAAAGTTATGGCACGCCACGTAGGAACTAGGACCGTTCCGTTCTGTAGCGAACAATCTTGTCAATGAGCAACGGTAAAATAAAATAATAACATATATGCGAATAGCGCATTTTTGCAGCAATCTATATTCCACGTAGGTAGAGTTTAATAACTACCTACCTAAAAATACACTGTTTTGCAAAACCTAATACCTAGTGATTTGTCTGATTTCCGCACGTATTCAATCTGAATAAGAATGCACGGCGTCTCAAGACGTTTTCCCCCAGTCCGGTGCAATTTTACGAGCCGAGGCTTCAACCCCTGCCGACTGCGACCCTTGCACGCAACGCCGCGGCGGAAAGCTACTTCGAGCCACTTCGTTTTCTATGTTTGCCTTTCTAGGGATTTAATGGTATCGATTTGTCCGGGAAATTAAGTACCTACCTGGGTACCTAGGCTCTCTGACGGAAACGGTTGCATGCGGATAGCGCTGAACCGGTCAATGAAGCGATCTTTGGGTAAGTTTTATGACTGCTAAGATAATTACAATTAGGTACTGTATGATAATGGTGAAACGGTGGTAGAATTGGCTCTGACATAACGACACTATGTTCAATTAGGTAGGTACTTGAAGTCTCCAGAAAGTCCATGTTTAATGCATTTATTGACGACTTCTGTGGCGCAGCGGGCGAAGGTCCGCCTGCGCCGCAGAGGTTGCGGGTTCGATTCCCGCCTCGGGACAAATGTTTGTACGATCTGCAGATATTTGTTCAGGGTGTTCTGGATGTTTACTATGTATACTTACTAAATTGATTTTTTTTATTTATTTATTGAGAGAATAACATCACTACAGGCGATGTGATAACACAAGGCAATAACACAAGCTCTGCTTAGCTTGGGACTAGATGATGTTGTGTGAGTTGTACAGCATTATTAATTTAATTTAATTTACTGTCTAGAGTCAGAAGCGTCATGGGCATTGATCTAAGTACTATTATTAATCATTTCGATACACTTACATACCTACCTACTCCTTTATTAAAAATAGTCCAATAAAATTGCTAAGTACCAAAATACTTTTCGGCACTTTTTGTCGTGGACTTCGGCGATAAAATTGGTCGTGGGTATTTCACAAATAACTTCTCTGTACCAACAATCTCTAGTTAGGCGTTTCAGTATGAATTTTCAGGACAATTACCCACTCTCAACGTGAATTCTCTATAATCAGCAGCCAGGGGCGACAGTGCTTTGTTCAGGCTCGGCTGAAACGGAGCTGCAATACACACGACTAACAGCTGTTTATTTTCTCACGAGGACTGCAGGCTCGGATTTAACAGATCCAGATCTACGGAATATTTTTTTCAGCTGAAGGCTGTACTTTATCCTATTGTCGTTTTCAGTAAGTGCAAATCTCAAAGTGCTTTATTTCATTTAGACCTTCAGGTCGGTCAGGTATTCCGCGGCTTACCCTGAAAACCTTGAACGATGCTTTAGACCATACCTTTTGGACACGTAAGGTTCGTAAGGCACTTTAATTATCACACACTTTGGACAAGTGTGTGATAATTTAAGTATTATTATGAAAAAAGGTGTGTTTTGTTTACAATTCGTAAAAATGTATTTTCATCAATCAAATAGTCTAGATACACAGCTGTCACAACTTACCCTGGTACAAGTCACAACTTACATCGGTGTGAGGAGAGTTGTGACAAAGGGAGAGAGAATTTTCGTGGATTTTCTCAGAAACTTTTAACTTTCATGACTGCTTTTCATAAAGTAAGGATTGAGGTACATATGTTCAGGCTTATAATTCATAATTATTGTACGTTTCTTTATTGAGAAATGTTATTTTAAGTAAAAATTGTCACAACCCTCCTCGGTCTCCCTTATACCTACTTACCTTTCTACAAGGATAATACCCATAGGTACTTATGAAGTAAGCACAACTCAATAGCCAATATACCTAGGTAACTAAAGTAGTTACTTTAAGATCGGCATAAGATAGATAGATTTTTTATTGGGTACACACACAAACAGCACAGAAAAAGTATCAAAAGAACAGTAACCTAAAGTATTTAGGGTACACATAATTATTAGATAGGTAGGTAAGCAGGTAGGTACACAATTATTATCAAATTGATGACACATGAATAAGGGTAGGTAAAACCACGTAGTTATAAAAAAGTTTAACTAATAAATGTTTTGTAAGCTACGAAGGAGCTACGCCGTAGCTATTTAAAGTTTCTGATAAAAACATTATGTAGGTAACAAATAGTTGAGCCAAAAAAAAAGATTTTTATACTTACATTGGTAGTACCTACCACTTATTACGTCCCCTAGATGTAGACACGAAGCTACATTTAAAATTCCATTTCCTCCCATATCAGTGCTGGTGCAAAAGTTTCAAATTATGAATGTTCAGATAAAAATACTATGACATACTCGTATGTAGCTAGTACAGCTATAAGTACCAGACTAAGTTATTTTCATTCAGCCAGTCTCAGAAGTGGTTTGATTTTCATTTCGTTTATGTGAACCTCAAGCCACTCTCATGGGGTATATGGCTAGTTGATGTGAAGCGAAAATAAGATACCCACCTAAATATCTACCAACGCGTGGGCACACATAGGTACCTACTTGAAACGAATCTCTGCATGTAGGTAGGTGCGCTATCGGTACGAATGTACTAGTGTAAAAGTTTAGTTTCTCAGCGCACCATCTAGCAGGCATAGGGCACAAATCATACCGACTTTTCATCTGTACGTCAACGACAACCAAAACTGTCTACGTTACGAAGCTCTAAGCAGTAACAGTTGTTAGTTCTTGAGTTTTGGTGCAGATGTCGCTGTATCATTCTGTTTGTATTTAAGTCGAACACAATTAAACATGACGTTTCTCAAATGGTATGTAGGTACCTTTAATCTTAAAGTACTACTACTAGTATAGTATTATAATATCTGTGGTACATACTACTAATATAAGTGTAGTAAGTATTTCATTGATTTGATCGTTTTTTTTTTTGACGTGACAACGTCTTATAATTCGATAGAGCCGGCTGCACGCATGAAAAAACATGACGTCATGCGGCGTTACCTCGCTCTGAGGCGTTCCATGTAAGGCTTGAAGTGCAAGCGAGAGCGCTCGACATCCGTCTCTCTCCTACTTGAGTGAGCGATGCGTCTGCGTGGACAGCTGCTATACTATAGTACATTTACATGTTTTGATCGAGTACCAAATGCTACCATTCCATCAGTATTTTCTTAAGACGTCACGTTCAACTATCGTCAGTAAACCGACTTTACAGACAACCATTTTTTTATTATACCATTTGGATAAGCGATGTTGGTACGATTTTCACTAGTATTTCAGATCATAAGATGAGGCACTACGAGGTAAAATTAAACACAAAAATACATTTTCTAAAGATTTACTAATACCAAATCATCTTAAACACACATTAAAACAGACATAATATGCACAATCTCACTTAACTAACAATATAAAAAAGTATTTCTCTACTATTTATTTGTTTTTGGAAAACAATTACATTTTGTAAGAATTTGTTTCTCTGTTAAAAGTAGGTAATACTTTAGTGATAAAATATGTTTTATAAATATTTACAAGTTAATGTAAGGCATTGCTTGCCGTATAAAGAGTAATAAGTACAAATTAATAATAAAAACAAAGATATTAAGATCTGTCTGCTGATGGCACTAAGCATGTTTCAAGAAACATTAGGTATTTGTGGAACACAAAAGTATACTATCTCTAAGCAGACATTAAATATTTGTACGTTATTTCATTCATTTTAATCACAATATTAATAAACAGTAAAATTTTAGTTTGTATTAAAGTTTATGGCATATTGTTTTTATTAAATGCTTTTAGTTTAGACAGAAAAGTTCTGACAAATGTTTTTATTGGGTAGTGTTTTATTCAATAGATATTGATAAACTTTTGCAGGCAGACTAACTGCCAATTTTCAATGAGGTATCAAGAACAACTAGATCTAAATTATATGCCTGTGTTTCCAATTCGAAGTCTTTTGAAGTAGGTATTGTTTTTTGAAGGATTTTTGTTATTATGATTTGTGCACTCAGTTGATAACATGAAAAATTAAGTACGTATTCGTGCAATTAATTATTTATGGACGGAGCACAAAACTAACAAAGCTGTCGAGCAATGAAAAATTTAAACATTTTTGAATGGATTTTCCATTTGAAGGCACCGATAACTTATACGCGAATGCCTTTAAGTAGGTAGGTATAACAAAAGCCAAAAAATATTAAAAAGAAATGAGTCAAACAATTATTTTCCAAAAGAAATCATAGTTCTGCTGGTACTTATAATCTCAATATCAGATCTCTAACTATATATAATAATATATTTTTTTTATATTTTTATATCCTCTCTTCACGATTTAATTCGAGATTTTTAATAAGTAAAAATAATTAGAAATAACATTGCTATTGCACTAAAATATATGTTACTCAATAATTATTGCTCTTCACTACAATAAAATCTTACACAACAACTTAAAACGTAATTGCCCTAGTTACGAAATCTACCAAAACGTTGTATAAATCTGAGATTTCATTTCAACAAAATGGAACAGCGCTATTCCAGATCTTAACTGATATCTGAGAATCAACTTTGAGATTCTCTTCGAGATAGTAACAAAGGCACTTAAACATTGAAATGCTCGCCAAAATTAAAGAAAACTCTAAAAAGTAACTAAGCAAACATTTGGACATTAAATTCCTAAAATATAATGATACAGACGAAGATAAAGATAACATTTTAGAAAAGTTAACAATAATTTAATCTCTTCTAACTTACCTACACGTTATAAAGCAATCAACAATAGAACCACATAAGTGAGAACATTGTACATTATAAGGCACTTGGATGCACAACATATTCTTAATGGTTACATACATAACTATAAATATAAAGCACTAAGAGTAAATACATCGGTTTAAATATATTCTCAAAAATAAAAATTCATACACCTATTGACCGATTTTAAGTGGTTTCACAAGGAAGACATAGACAATTTTGATAATAAATTTGTAGGAAAAACAGCGTCAAAATTCACTATAACATACAAGTCTTTGGTTTTAAATATTATGTAAAAATTCCAAAGATACGATTTGGGTCAATAAGTATAAGAATAACAACCTATCTATTATTATTACTTCGTTATCAGTCCAATATCAATATTGTTTTGCGAAGTTAATTTTTATTATTTCGAAGATACTTACTTTTGATTCCGCCATCTTGATCATGGTGACTTCGCCGATGATGAATTTGAATATAAAAGCACTGAACAAATTGTTTTTGTTCTTTCGCAGAGTAGAATTTCCATAAATTACTTAATTATGTGAAAATAAGACTCATAGAAAGCTTTATTAAAACAGCAGCGCAAGAGTCTTACCGTTCTAGTTAATAAAATAAAGAGAAAAGAGTTAGAAAATAACAGCTTCGCTGCAGTCTTGATGAAGCTTCTTACTAGTCCAGACAATATTGTTTCTAGAAAAGCTACGGCGTTAAATTCAATGGTTCAGAAATCAAATTAAGATCAAATTCAATTCCATTTCAGGTCAGGAATACAGGAAAAATTATTATTAGTCATGAATTTAACGCCGCATAATAAAAGGAATATGGGATCCTAAACACTCGTGCTAACAACAATACGATCAAGCGACAACAGAAATACAAAGTTACAATAGTAAATATAGTCGATGGCGTGTGCCATTTAAATAATAATATCAAAAAAATGTTAATAAAGTTCATCTTGTTATAAACATAACAGGCATATAAATTGTTAATAGTTAGACTATTATAATACATAGTATATTGTTAAAGTGTGAGGCCCAACAGCTATAGCTACATGGTGGTCGATGTTCCGGTGAGAATGTTACGCTGACTTAGGGTCGGTCGGCCGCGGCGCCCGTCGTCTGTTAGTGCTGCGGCGCCGTTAGCACTCACCTAGCCGAGTTAACGAGAAGAGAGAAAAACAGAATGTTAGTATCGATCGAAATGTCATGGTCCGAATACACGCTACTATCGCGAGATGGTTTGCTGCTTGGGATGCCACACGTGCTACTGAATGCATAGACCTATCGCGAGATATTGTAGCAAGACTAGCAAGGATGACTCGGAAATAGAACGTTATGGAAATATTCATGCTCGTTGATACAAACTTAGTTTAAGACCTTAGATAAAATCCATACAACAATTTCAAACTATGACGACGCAACTAAACTTAGACCTAATAGGGATACCTACATCTACCAATACATTAATGACCTGAATTTATATATTATAGGATAATGTAAGTCTTTGCATTGCAGGATGTGGAACAGTAGCACATGCAGCTTCAAAGTAAGCAGTAAACCGAATTCTCAAATCGATACGACTCGTGTACGGAAATTTATAATATGTAATATAAAAACAAATTTAACAAAGGGAGTCTATTAGGCATTCGTGCCGCGACATCTTGTGGCCCAGTTAATAATTATACGGGTACTTTTTATTAGTTTACGCAGTTAATGGTTGAAAAATGTTAAGTCAATTTAGTATGATGATAAGTCTACAATATAGGATTAAATGCCCAATAGTTCCCAAATGAGCGATACTTGAGACATTACAACAATAAAGTTGATGATGCATCAAGTATGACTCACACAAACAAGCATAATAATTTGTATCACTTATGTATAACCATAGCACCCAGATGCAAGTATGTAAGTTACTCAACACATCTGTAAGATCTCAAGTTTATCGTAAATGGTAGCATTCTCATATATGTTAATCTGTGAACGTATGTCATTACATATTTGCATGTTAGTGACTCATATAATATAAATACATAGTTACAGATAATCTGCAAGTGACAATAGCAGTTATGAAAGTGCACTTAATAATTAAATTATTCAACAAACGGGAACTTGGCCTTGTGGAGTTGCATTTGTTAGTCGTGTGAGGCTACAATGACTGCACGTCATCAACTTTATCGACTCATTATAATTATCACAAGTTACATTACTTTATCGCGAATCAAACGAAGAAATAAAAATCTTAATTAAAATTCAGACAATTTATTGCATAGGTATATCTCTGAAAATGCATTTATTTATACACAATCATCAACGGAAATAATTTTTCACAAATAAATCTTCTTATATTCAACTTGTATAGCATGTAAATATAAATATTTAACTTCATATAAAGCGTGAAATACGTAACTGGCAACAGAAAGCCATCATTAAATCCACAAGGGCACAAGTGCAAATTATCCTAGAAATAACCACTTTCTAATAAGAAAGATAAAAATATAATCTAAGGCAAATAATAAAAAACAACTAGCTTAAAATTTCCAAATAATCTTACACTGACTAATAGAAAGTTGTGATGAAAGATGAAAAATATATCAAGTCAAAGGAGGGGCATTATGTTTAATACTGGATTGATGGCACAAAATCAGAATGCTCTTTCCTTTGACTAATACTGAACGAGACACAGGAAAGAAGGATATCACAACCAAATTGTAGCACCTCAAGGGTTACGGTCAGAAAATATTGAACTCTACAAACAACAATGAGAAGACTAATCTTTGAGAATCTTACTGAACAGAACGACAATCCTTCTTCCCTAAACAATCAAAACGATACCCGAAATGCTCATCTGAATGAACATGCTGCGATTTAATTTTGTAAAGACATCATAGTATATAGTAATAAATTTAATTGCATATTTTCTTCCGATTAATAGAAGACTTAATAAATCGCGGGTAAACTAATGCATCTTATCACAACATGTAACAGATCTAAAAATCTATAAAAAGAAGTATAAAAATCACAGTTTAAAATTATGCAGTGTCACTTCAGATTGGGTATGAAGAACGATGGGTAAATATATCAGACCCTCATACTAGACTAAATCGAAAACTAATAAGTACATAATAAATAGAAATGACACAGAGAGACAATAAAGCAAAGGCACCCGCGCATACTTATGGCGGATATAACTGTAATTACTACGGAAAATACTGAGATTCAAACCAATAGAAATGGAATAGGAAATTACAATGATATTCATCGTAAGTATGCGTGCATGCGCGCTTCTCACCTTGTAAACAAAATGGCGGCGTGAGATTTTGCAGGGTTTAAGGCGCCGGTAAGGCAGTGCGTTGGTAAGGGTGCTCCCTCACCTGCGGCAACCGACCCGCTCTCCTCACGACACCTAGCGGCACACGTAAATTAAAATTCTGTGTCTCGGCAGAACATTAAAAGCATCCAAGAACCTAGACTTGCATCTGAGGAAGACGCAAACAAATATTTATAGGCTGAAGTTATATAAATGCTGTATGTCAAATTTAATCTCAACAAAAACGGTAAAACAAAATATATTTGTAATAATATAATGCCAACTCGTCAATTTATTCTAAAACTTTACTCCAAAAACTCAACTGTTGTTTTTGGCAAGTAAATACTAACTATTATTATGCTTAGTTCTACTGATATATTTTCTATTTTATTGCTTTGGATAAATAACAAAATATAAAAATACAGGTAAGAAACCCGAGGTAAAAGTCAAGGTACAGATAATGGCTAGTTTATAATTTCGTTTGAATAATATTGATTCCAAATTAACTGCAATATATAAAATCTGAATCTCATAAAGCTCACTCATTTTTAACCTAACTAAAAATCTTTTAAAGATAAAAATAATACTTAACCTATAATGGTATGTTCATAAATATAATAATATGGCTAATAATTTAAATTTACGACACTATCGTAACAGAAACATCGGTCACGGTGCCAAATACTGCCGCCTAATAGACTTATAAACTGTCTAGAATGTCCTACGGTTTGTTCGTAACACGAATGTTGTGTATATCGCGTTATTTTGTCAGTTTTGTTAAATATTATTTGTGTTTTGAATAATATTCAATCTTATTTGGTCCCTTTTGCTTGTAATTTCTGAATCACTATGTAAGTAATCCATTACAATAATCATAAATAGATTCAGTTTAGTAAGAACGTTATTCACAAAAAATTTACTGGAAATCTAAACAAGTGAAAATAAATCACATGCAGTAGTGAAAAATTGAGGTCGTCGTTTACAAAACAAGTAATGAGGTCTACCAAAAACCTAGATTGTTAATTATATTAGTTGTGTTACAAGCAAGGGTTAACACTCTTGAGTTCTAAAGTGGGACAATATTTCTACCAAAATGGATAAAATTTACGAAAATAAATAAAATGTTTTAAAATAAAAAAAATCTACGTCTTTGTTCAAGAAACATCGGTAACTTAAGAGGAGTTCAATTGGCAGTATTAACTTAAATCCTACGAAATTATCTTAAATAATACAATTTATTATGTCAACTGCCATAAGCCCTAACAAGAGACAACGGCAAATAGAATTTAAATAAATAATCTGTTATATTACTTTGAATAAATAATCTGTAAAATATAGCTTAGACTGCAAATAAAAAACAAAATATACTTTGTGTAGAACTGTACAAACAGTTATAAAACAATATAAAATGAGACAAATACTTAAGGTACAAGTGAATCGAGTCGTTAAGCTAAATCGCACTTAAATAACATAAACTTATTCTACGTTTTGATCATGGCGTTTTATTATGACTGTAAAATGACGTCCTTTAGGTATCTGAGGTGTAAGAAGGTGTAAGTCAAGGACTATAAAAATGATGCGATGGTCGATACGTTGCGTGTGGAAGCCTCACGTATCTTATTGTCGGTTGATGTCAAAAGCCAGCTAGCAGATATCTCGATGCTGCAAACCCCATTAAAATATATCACACACAGTTCAATATTAGCTGGACACCATGTGTTATATCGTTCTGGACGTTAGTTAGTTAGTTTCGTTCACTAGCCTGATTCCGTGTTAAACGTTATAACAGTAAATTGTTTAGTGATCTAGCAGCAACTAGAAACGTTAACCTAGTTTGTGTTCGAGTTATTACCGCGTTCGTTGGGTTCAATATTGGCAACGGATGTAGTTAAATATAGGGCAGGCTAAGCTTTGCTTGAATTACATGCGACGTTTCTAAATCTGTGTGGTTTACTCGTGCGGTTATTAACCTAATCGTAGTATACGTGTGAAATCTCAGTTATTTTATTATTACTAATAGATTGATCTAGAACATTCTTATTCGCCTATAATGACTCTTCAATACATTTTGTTTCTACTGGACATTTGCAGGTAAAAACCCGGTACCTTGAGTAGCATTAGTGATGAAAACGGTGTTTGATTACTTAGCTCTATTTAGCCTGTTTGTTAAACTTTCAAGTTTTACACAAGTCTAAAAGAATCATTCGTCATCTTCAAGCAATTCAACTTTTGTTTCGGCGTTATCATTTTTCACTAGAAAACATCTATTTGTAGGCTTTATCATCATCCATCAGTCCCTGCTCTTCTTCATAAATACTTAAAGCAAAGTAATCAAACACCCGCATGTTAGTAAATTAACGGGCGAACAACCCACCCGTATGATCAGCGGCCGCGTATTCCGTGGTCAGCAGCGGGTTTGTCAGAGCTGCGTAGCTGGCGTAGTCATACGGAGACGCGTAGATCAACTGATGGGTCGGCTCCCCGGGGGAGAGTAACCCAGCAGCAGCGCCTTGCGAGCCGTTGAGAAGGCCGGACTGAGATCCCGGGCCAGCGGACATCCTGGGGGATAGGATGAGAGGCGCCCCCAGGGGAGCCTGCGAGCGGAGAGTCAGGCCCCCGGCACCCCCGCCACCCGGACCCAGCAGGCGCTGCGTCTCAGCGGCCGCGGCGGCAACGCGACGCCATTCTTCATCCGCTGTGGATTCACCTTCATTGTATCAATGGTGAAGGCGTTAGTGGTTATTAGAATGTTATACTGGCTGGCCAGCGGTTACTGGCGGGCTGCTTTGCAAGTATGGATCTTTTATCGATAAGTTTAACATGATTTAAGAGAGACCTCTTGACTTTTCTCTTTACAGGTATATTGTAAGTTGTCCATTGAGAAGTTTTAGTCGGGACGGAATTTGACTTTATTAATCTTAGGTTCCCGGTAATATTTAACATCGACACTAGGTCAAAACTGAAAGTCCATATTTGCAATGCAGATTCACCAAACTTACAAACTAAATCATAAGAAATTGTTAGGAGCTTTATCAAATGTGTGGTAGACAGTTTTATAAACTTTATATACCTTCGTGATTGTGAAACATAATCTAAGTTGTTTTTTCTTTGAGCCTTAGTTGGCATGTTGGCGCAAGTTGACTCATAAGGTTGTGGGCGTCAAAATTAAATAAACATTTAGCTCTACTCGGAAAGTGTTGCAAAAACCTATCGTTACTCACTCATACGATATTGAATGATTCCTTCATATCACAAATCATTGTGTGATGATTTACGTAGTTACTAGGTACTTGGTAGGGCTCAAGTAAATTCAAGTTTTTAATACAAAAAGTCATTAATGCTTTGCTCATGCATTGTCAATTAGTAATTAACTGCAGTTCCCTGTACTTCATCAAACAACCGTAGCGAATCACCACAGCCTGAAAGGAGGACAACTGGCCAACTCCAATGAGATCACAAACAACTGACTCATCGCATACATTAACACGAAACTGTGACTGGTTTAACAATAACGGCGATAGAATAAGAACAGCAACTTATTTTACGGTCTTCTTTGATTTTATCGGTATGGAAACAAAGCTAAGCAAGTTCATCATTTTGTTTAGAATGAAGGAATGCCGTCATCTAGGTATCTTGTCGATCTAAAACGGTTCAACTGGTTTATGACAAATACAAAGGCGGTGTCTTATTTTGGTATGCAAGGATATTGTACGTGTATCGAAAATCTTGCAAGGCATTGATTGACCTAGCTGTCTTTCCAGAAGCCAGCACAGTAAAATAATTAATGTCAGCTAAATGAGCGTAACATGCTACAAATCAATTAAATTAGTCATCCCAACTGACTCAGCTCCTAGCCAACACGTTAGAAACAAAAGGCTATCGGACAATGAGAAATGCAATGAAAACACACGTCTGATAATGATTTCTAGACGATTGTCTGTGAATTCCCAAGCAATTACATTCAGGGTAAAGGTGCGTGCATTCAACTTGAGGCACGCATTTTCTCCGGTGGTTCTTTATAACTGTGTCTATTGTTGTTTCTAGCAAAAAGCTCACGAGTTTCTACTACACAATTGATAGCTCAAGTTATTTTACTCTTGTCAATTATAAATATACAGTGTGAACAAGAAAATTCAAGTCGCTGCTGTAATTCCGAAGCTGTTGCTTTGAGATCAACTCTATTATAGCGTTGTTCAAAACTGACGATTGAAAACATTTCAAGAAACCCAGTTTTACTTTCTTTAGTTTCGACAGGCTGTCTAAATTAAGTTTAGCTTAATATGGCTCAATGAATGTTTGACCATTTCCCAATGCTTATTTCTAAGGGTTAGGTTACTTTCAACAACTGAATTTGATTATCACTTAATACATATGTCTCGCCATGAGTTTGTTAGGAAACTGTTTTTCTCGATTAGGATGGGGCTGAAAAAACTGTTCAAACTGAGAGAAGATAAGGTTCTATTTGCTATATCACACAGGAAAAATGCGATACCTACTCTGTTTATCTCAATTCAGGTAGCAGCTGAAAAATCTGTCTAAGCAAGGACAAGATAGGGTTCTTTTTACTGTAGCAATCAGCTGGGGCATGGCTGGGGACCCGGACAACTGACGATCACTGGTGTCAGAGGCCAACAACATCTACTTCGAGTCAATTCGCCGCGCCAATAAGAGATAGAAACACACATGTTGTGTCGTGTCGAGTCAGAAGCAAAGGTATGTATCGGTTATGTGTAACAGCGACACAAAACATGGTTATAATCTGTTTCTAGCAATACACAAGTAATTAAAAAAACTACAGAAAACCTGACTCAGTATCCGCTTTTTCACTTTTATCGCTTAATGAAAGGGCATAAACCTACAAAATGTACCTCGCTAAGAACCAGATACGAGTCAAGACGAGTATTTTGATACGGCATTTATCAAAACCCCTTCAGCCGTTTTGCAAAAATGTATAAACGGTTTCATACATTTTTGCCTTTGAGCGAATAGGCTTCTGACGCGATACAATACAACACGTACGACACAGTAGAGTGTTTCCACCTTAAGTCAGTTGTTGAAAATAAGTTCTTAGGGCAAGGTTAGTTACAAAACATAAAAAGGTCCGTACTTATGAGGCACTGACCGTTGACGGGCACGCCGACTGCCTTCGCGCTGGAGTCACGGTAAGTGCCGTTGATGATGGCGAGCTCCATCAGTTGTCGCTTCTTCAGCTCGTCTTCGCCATCGGCTTGCTGGAATGGGAGAGGGAGATGTTAAAATATATAATCATCATCCGAACCTCTTAAAGAAAGGTCACAGAAAATCGTACGACTGTCTTCGGTATCGGCTTGCTGGAATAAGAGAGGGTAATGTCAAGAAAGTCAATCACAAAGAAAATCGATAACTATTATAAAGAAAACTGTACGATATTAACTGTCTTTGTAAAGCAGTATACGTCATTCGGCTAAAATGATGATGATCCAATCATGCTCTTCAAGTCTCCGCGAAGTTTTAGAAGCCAAGATTCACTTTGGTGATTTCCTCAGCCTAGAAGCAGAGAATATATAATAATAGTAACAATCACTCAGATTGAGATAGCAAGACGAGCTCAACTCTTTTAGGATTGATTCTCTTTAGGTACAGAATTGTAAAATGTGGATAGGTGATATGCTGAATGATAGCAAATAAGAAATATTGCCCAGCGTTTACTAAAAAATTGTTACCATCCAAATTTGTGCTTGATGAAAAAAAATTGGTTGTCTGTAAAGTCGGTTTACTGACGATAGTTGAACGTGACAACGCAGACGCATCGCTCACTCAAGTAGGAGAGAGACGGATGTCGAGCGCTCTCGCTTGCACTTCAAGCCTTACATGGAACGCCTCAGAGCGAGGTAACGCCGCATGACGTCATGTTTTTTCGTGCGTGCAGCCGGCTCTATCGAATTATAAGACGTTGTCACGTCAAAAAATCGTGTCTAAGAGTCCTGTAAGGTCTAAAGGAAATAAAGCACATTGATATTTGATCTAACAATATTTATTTTAAAGCTTTGCTCCTGTTTTCCTCAACAGGCGGAATGTTTACGAAACCTAGTGGGTATTAAGAATACCAGGACGTTGTCTGATTTTGATTAAGCCTAGCTTCTGACCCTTTTAATTAGGTACTAATATGGGTCACATTAATAGGTCAAACTAAAGGACAGAGGTAGAATTTGTTAATTGCCAATAAAGCGGGCAAGGTAATTGATTTGCTGATTGGCGATGACGTCACGGCACCTTATGTATGACGAACATAACGGCATTTACGGAGCAACTGTGTAATTAGTAGCAATAAGTAACTTGTTTTAAATGTCTATTGTTCACTTTGTAAGTAAGAAAATAACCAATACCCATTGATAACCTTATATACGCAACAAGTTATTCAGAATTTGTAGAAAACTGAAACCCAACTACAGAAAAATTCGAAGTTAAGTAATTAAATTCCCCCTGTTTTTGCATGCATCTTACACCGGGTCCATATTCATAAATCGATTATTTCGCAAAATCAGAGGAGTGGTCTAGGTGCTACGGTAGAACCTGTACGCAAGTCACTCCTAAAACATAACTCTTTCTTCTGGCTATCTTATGACCCCGTAGGGGTTACCGCAAACAAACCAAGTTGGTTTGTTTGCGGTAACCCCTATTTTAAACATTCTAGCTGGTGATTTTGAAACTGGTACCAGGGTGACTTGGTAACTGATCTAGTTTAATCTAAAATTTCGTCTGCTTTAGTACCTACTATTTTTAATTTTACTTACAGGAATAAAAAGACGTTTGACCTCATCGGCGCCCTGGCCAGTTTGACCTTTGGGCACATGCTGTGTTGTCTGTATTTTCCACTGTTAGTTGGACATGCAGGTCATCTGCCAAGCACTCCCAGTTTGACTTACCCTCGTTTCATATAGTTCATCATAAATATCTTCTACTTTAGTACCTACGAGTATATCGATATTTGTTTCGGTTTTACTTACAGGAATAAGAAGACGTTTGACCTCATCGACCGCCCTGGCGAGTTTGACCTTGGCTCTGTTCTCTGTATCTTCCACTGTTAGCAAAACGTGCAGGTCATCTGCCAAGTGCTCCCAGTTTGGCTTACCCCTGTTAGCGTCTTCCTGAAATGGTTTAGATTGAAGAGTAAGTATTAGTAGACTGTTTCATTTTATTTTTTTAGTGCTGTCAGTCAATTAAGGTTAAACTACACTTACACGAGACCAGAGCCTAAAACATCACAGCTAAAGGACACATAATATGGGCCAAATTTTGGCATAAAAGTGTATAAAAGTACCTACAAATGATGTTTACACAAGCTACTCTAGATTTCAAATGCGATTTAATTAGAACATTTGAATATAATCTGAAGTATTTTGATGTATAAATAAACTGGCTTCGTCAAGTAAAAATAGATAGATAGGTCGGTACCCGACTGAAAATTTCACAAGCATACAATGTAGAGTCATGACAGCGAGCAAATTGCTCGATGATGTCTATATGAGCCGCAGCCTGACCGGTAGAGTAATTATGATTAACGTAATAAAACACTTCGGAGCATAAAGAGCAGAATAAAAAGCACAATCAAGATGTACAAAATGGTGATCACGCACATATTCATCAACTTTGACACTTACTGTCTCTTTCGACATTTGCCAATAAGCTTCAGCCTAATCGGGGTGGGCATGGCTGAAGTTCATTTGCGTGTCTTTTGAGTTATGTTCTCTGTACATCATCCTAATTTAAAGCCATTACAACCTTTTGCTTGTGATTATCATGCTGTTTCACATTTTATTTTTAAGAAAAATGTTAGGACGTTACGATGAGGAAAGCAACATCGGTAAATCAATGACCAGAAACACAGGCACGATGCCACAATGTGAGATACTTACCGAAGCAACGTTAGAGCAGATTAAACAAATTATTTACATGATTCAGGATCAGTTTGGTGCGTTAAGCTAAAGGAAGATACACTTAGTACAAGTAGTTTTGCGGGTGAATGCTACAACTTGTTAAGATTTACTATGAGTGTAGCAAAGAAATAAAGTAAACATGGCAAGCAACACCTGTGTATAAAACAAAATGTTGGATTAGTAAACATTGATTAGAAATTATTCACTAAATATACCATCAGATCCATTCGGCTGCATTTAAAACATCTTGAGTTAATACAATGAAATTAAACTATTGCTTAAACTCCTGTTGTATTTTTGATTTAGGAAACAAAATATTTTACCTTTTTCTTGTCCCTCATCGATCCTTTGCCTCGGACCATGATTTTGCATCCAGTCTCTTGCTCCAGCTGTTTTGCTGTCATGCCTCTGGGGCCTAAAATCCGTCCAACGAAGTTGAACTGAAACCAAAGAAAAGATCACGTCAAATTCTGGGTAACAGATCATAATAATCCTAAATTCCTATCGTAAATATGATTGAAGTTCCAAAATACGAGTATGTTAATAGTTTCTGAGTTTATCTCAGCTGCTGGAAAAGATTACGAAATGCCACATGTTAAGACCTAATTTCGCCCGTCTAATACCATTAGCCATCGGATTAATTACTCGCATCGCTACACATAAACCATATTTCCTGTGTACATGTTTGCATAGTAGGTACATGCATTTAACCTCGATTCATAGGCATCAAAGCATCGGTCAGCCAGCACAGAGTATATGAACTGTGAACCAGTATCATTCTCCGCGCTGGCGAGAAATGGACCAGTTGGCAATCAGCCAAGAAGCTGTGAGACTAAACTTTTTCACTAAAGGGACGTATACTTTTTCTTTGAATATGAAAATCTATTGCAGTGCGGGCGTGGTAAATTAAAATTGAGGCTGGAAAATTGGTCACACATGTCACATGCTTAATTGTTTTGTGGGACAGCGAGCAAATTGCTCGACGATGTTTATTAGTTTCTGAAAAGTTGACGTCAACGCGGCGAAATATTTAAGGTACGCTCATTGGTACGCTACATAAATCACCTTCGACGGCTTAGCGGCAAACATTTGAGTTAAAACAATTTGTCGTTGGACATACTCAAGTGATTTGTTATCGCTTGTGTGACAATGTATTTCAATAAGAAATATGAGATGCGGAAATAGGCGACTCGAACGAGCTGGCCCAGTCGTTATTCGTCGCGGTCCAACGACTGCGACGGTGATAGACGACAAATTGTAAATCATTCACAAATTACATATGTATACGGCACACATTCATATCTTTATCCATGATGTTAATCCGACGCAACTACCCAGCTATTATGTATAGCTACAAGCGTTCTAAACATGCTAGAGCATACAATTTGGATATAATATTTTGGCAGAATTCACTAAAATATGTTACCGCCACAAGCTACAACTACAAGCGCTCATCTGATGAAAGATATGCATGTTGCTGTGTATTTTTTACAGAAAACTGTCAACATTTCTTTCCACATCCACAGAAATAGTTCCTCCTCATACCTAACCGCAGATTTAAAGTAAGTAGGTAATATAAATGTTGGTTATAATATTGATGTTCATAATTCTAATCCCGAGTACTTCGTCGTCGGCACTTAGTGGTTCACCACAAACAGCCAGGCTAAGAAGTCTTCCTTCCTTTGCATGACAACCATTATAGCTTCCCTTATAATAAAACTCCCATAAATTTTAGTATTGATAGCCACGGGAAATGTTTTCATTCAGCTTTCAAAACAGCTATATCTTACTGCGGTCAGAGTGGGAATGAGAAAAGCATGTTTGATCTCGCACATTTTTGTGTTCGAGAGAACATGAAAAACTTTTTGGGTAAGAATGTTTTATATTTCACGATATTTATGATAACCACTTTGCAGGTATGTTAATTCAGTTTTCTAGTAAAATTTGTAGCGGAAACATGAAATTATTCAAATGCTCTCACTGCTTAACGTAGGTATTAAAAAATTTAAGGGGGAGAATGATGCGATACGTGATTTTTTTAATGGATAGGCAGAATTAAGTCTGTACAAAATATGTAGCGTCTGGGATAGCAGGCACGACCGGACCGGACGTCGCGACGTCGAAGCCCGTCGAAATAGCGACTCGATCGCGATGTCTGGCACATCGCCCGTATTTACTTTATTGCA
Source organism: Eupithecia subfuscata (assembly GCA_963564075.1). Lineage (NCBI taxonomy): Eukaryota > Metazoa > Arthropoda > Insecta > Lepidoptera > Geometridae > Eupithecia > Eupithecia subfuscata. Next base: position 7,185,099 of record OY751105.1, read on the forward strand.
TTTTTTCACTTCTAAGTAATAATTTTATAGGAAAAGTAATTATATCATCTTTTTGATCGCTGAAATGCCAATGAGAGTGTGCCAATTCAGGGCCACATTTGCCAGTAGTTAAAAGCGTGATCTTATTGACTTTATTTTGGGGTTTATCTAATGCTGTTTTTTTATGTTTTAATATACAGTTTGTTGTTTTTTCTATCGTTTTATCTGTATGACTCATGCTTTAAAAGACTGGCACGTGTAGAAATAATTTACAGACAAGTTTCGGTTTCTTAAAAGAAGATTTATGAAAGTAACGTATACTTTAATACGTGTTACACACATCACATATCACCAACTAGCAAACTGTGTCATCAGGGCGACCCTTCGTATGAGGTAATTTCGAGGAATTTTGTAAAACAGGCTAGTATAATTCAGACATCATGTAAATGTAAGTATCTGGAAATCACAAGCCTTGGGCGCTACTAATAGGCAAACATTACCTATAATTGCATTCCTCCTACGGCTATCAAGACACGCCTTCTATACCTAACTAACGCCTCTACACAGCGGACTAATGGATATCTTCCATCCAAATACCTATTTGTCTACTTGCGAATGTTTATAGTGCTTTACACTGTAAATCAAAATGTTTGCTTCCATTCCGTTCAATAAATCTGGTATCTGATGAAAAGGATCACTCTATTTTTCTGATTTGTGAAGTTTTTAATAGTGCTTTACAAAAAACCGGAGATCATTGCGAAGGTACTACCTATGTATTTAGTAGTCCCTATGTATTTTCAATTCTTCTATCCTATACCTACACTATTCAATAACACACAGGCGTTACTAGTTGGAATAATTGCTAGGTATGGACAATCGAATCAGCACACCATAACCCGGATATATTAGTTAAATTAACGTGACATTGCCCTCTAATACCACAGTAGTGTACTGGATACAAATGTGCACCTTTGGGCCGTAATTGGCAGGCCCTTTGTGTTTTAATGATAGTTTGTGCAACGTAAACCTCACTCAACTCAACACAACGGATAGGATCGAGCCTCTGTTGACGCGAGAAAGTTGCCAATGAGCGATTTAGTTCGAGCGATCGTGGCAGAATATATCTGCGATTTCCATAGGCTGATACTTGAACTCAATCCGAAGTAAGTGATAGAAATTCGCGAAATCTACCAACCTACCGATTAAAGTGCTCTGTTTATAGCATACATGGAAGCTGGTCTCGATTTCTGACGAGAAAACTTCCTGATACCTGTCCGACACGTTTTAATCATTATTATTTTCCGATCTATCCAAAGGGAAATGTAAATTGAATCAGGATTTTAACTTCTTGATATAGTATAGATATACTCGTATAATTTCAGGTATGTTTGCTAAAAAACTGAACCTACGATAGCTCTACCCGCAGTATGGTAAATCACACACATGTTCAAGTTCGTAGAGTAATGTTGTTCTGTGTGTTCAAGTTTAGCTAATGAATTAAACAATCCAGGCTTTGTCTTGATTGTTATTGTTGAATAAATTACAATGGTTGGTAGCATTCTTTGCTGTAGGCTTGCGTTTACCATTTACCTCGAGAATGTGTTTGTTTAACATAAACGGTGCAAGGCAAATAATTTATTATTTTACTTGACTATAGATGGGAGGTTAAGGAACATGACAATCTCCCAGTTTGATTCACCACCCACATGCATTTTATACTACATTTTGCCTAGTTATATTACTTTGCAATTTATTATAACAATGTGTTGGATGCATTTGTTTAAACATTGTGTTTGCAACAAGGGTATTGTTTTCTATTCAGGCCCGAAAAGAAAGAGAATGAAAGAAAGAAAATCAATTTATTGAATCCCATCAAATTCACATTATTGGAAAAAGCTTCTAAAACGCTAGTGGCTTTTGTAATTCTAAAATGATGTACGAAAACGGTCCATTCGTAAGGCAATAATTTAACACGGACAATATTTAAAACTGTGCACATTAAAAATTTAACTGAAAGGTAAACACTTAGGCAATGACGGTACACAATTATGAGGTAATATAGCACAGTGGGTGGGACTTCACCTATAGATTGATGGTATAATTTGAGCATAATTGTCGTATGGTAGTCACGACCCTGCGCGATATCTATTGTTGCCTTAGGCATTGCAGTTTTATGGGTATGTAAAATATAAGGTTACTGAGTTCTAAGAGACAATTTTACAATAACATAGGACATGTCTGATCTGAACTAGGTAGTAATAGGTAACGTATAGAAATAACTAACATCGGTTTCGGAGTAACGAAGGTTTTGCTATGTGCTGTCCGGTCACATTTCCAAAACCACATGCGTTTGTCAGCCTTAGTTACTACACAATGTAATTGTAACTATGCAGGAACTTTTTAACAGAAGGCTTTGTTTATAAAAAAAATTATTGAGCCTATATTGTATAGCTATGCAAATTGTCAACAAGATATCAAACAAAAATAAATAACACTGAAACATTTAAGAAAGCGTCGCCGTGTTATTATACATTGATGTAAACAAATATTTTGTTCCGAGCCATTGTTTAGTCATGCATAAATTAATCAATCTAACTCTACGAACAATAACTTAACCAATAAAATAGCTTACACGTCTTGGTAATAACTTATTCAGTAAATTTAACGACATAACAAGCAGTTGAGGGCGTATAAGTCACGAGGATACCTATTTCGCTTAAGTACCAGTATGCATGGTAAGTACTTAAATGTGCATTCTGTGACGATACCATTGCCATAGTAAAACGATTGGTCAGCAGGATTGGGCCCCTGATCAAGCACGTTCTATTAGAACATAACTAAAGAAAGAGAATGAGATAATGCACCTGTGTATGCGCGAGCATACACTTGTGCACTATAATATGTCCAGCAAACATGGCTAGGTCTGTTGCGACTAATCGCCGTGGCCGAGATTCTAGACTAGGCGGACATTATCATCACATCACAGAATATGAACAAACGCCACCTTAAGGAGTTCGGAGTTAGTCAGTTGGAATTAATCCATGTTAAAGATATTGATTTATTTATAGTATCAATGCGATGCATGCGCACATGCGAAGCTGGATCTCTTTAGTGCAATATTCTTGACAGCGACGATGCGACTAAGAGCTACAATGACTCATGAATTAATAGTTCTTGTACTTCAAGTGCCCAATCTAAAGACACATTGTCTAACGTTCTGAAAGCGGAATGTACGAGATAAAGTCTAGAGTGGCCTGCGACCCGTGACCTAAGGCGGCGGAGCAAGACCAATCCGATCGGCCTCATTACCGCTCTTGTTCTCCATGCATTCTAGCTGCATCACAAGTAATCACAACTCGACAAAGGGCTAGTAATCTCTGAACAGCTTTGTTTTGATTAGTTTATAGTGATGACTAGCTAAGCTGGCCTTATGATCAGATCCTCGTTGAAAGATACTTTCTGTATGATCGACTTTTTCATTTCTTCAACAGAAATAGTATCAAATAATTTCAATTCGGAGACTTTTGTTAATTACGAAACTTCATCAATAAAACAACAGTCGAGTCAAGAGGTCTTTGTGAGGTAGCTAGTCAGGCGTACGATCTGTGACCTGTTACCGAAGCACGACCAATCCAATCAACCTCATTACAAAGAGCATGCCTTGTTATCGTTCAAAATATTTCTGGACCGTAAAATATAAGAATGCTTTTAGTTCAAAGTGGTCCAATAAAAAAGCAATAAAATTGAGGCTAAAGGTGTTTCTTGCTAGAAGATAAAACTAAATCAAATATGGTTGAGCAAGATAAATAAATAGCAAGTTATTCAAAAATATGACAGAATTTAAGACAGAAGACAATGAGATTAAGTGTGTACCAGCTAGTTCAAATTTGTTAAAAGAAATCGATAAAAGCAACCCCGGTTTACGGGGTATATTTAAGCCGACTACTGAAAATCTATTAGGTTCATTAGAAGAGTCATCGCAATGCATGCAGTCGAACCAAATTTTAATAGAACAAGTCAAAATAGTGTAAAGAGATATAAGTTCACCTTAAAATTAGTTAGCATGATTACTAGCTCATATTATTAGACAAAAATTTAAGTGAATTCCTAAAATATTGGCTTTGGAACAACCCATCGCAATTCGATAATTGTTTTAGTTTAGTGTATTGCAATTGGCATTAATAGTTATGCTGAAATTTCGGATAAGCAGGTGTATGCAATAAATAACAAAAGAAGAAGCAACATCAACATTTACCAAACGTTTAAACAATAGTTTATACAAATGATAAAGCACAAGCTGCAGTTGCCAGACATGTTTTCACCATAACAATCCAATTGGTACGCGAAATACAATTCTAATTCACGTATTTCCTACACAGAACAGGAGATACATTTTGTACTAACAACTGCTTTGTGAAGTAAGTACGTTTAACTGAAACGATATTTCTGTGAAGTTATTTATATACATAAATGTACAATAACATCTCCGAGTGAATGCGAATCTTCTGGTTTCAAAATCCGCCGTAATACAAATGTTCTAATACTTACCTATCCAAAACTAGGAAAGGCAAACGCAGAATAATAATTCAAATAAAAATAACATTGACATGATTTATTTATTCGAGAGATATTTTGAAACGGTCAGATATTTTGAAACGGTTGGGACTTATACGATGGAGAAATTCAATATAAGTATCTACTACACACCTGTTTTAACCTGGATAAAATAAGCCAAAGATCACTAACATAACAAATATTTATGATGATAGTACAAGTTGGAAAGAACTTCCCAGTAAGAAAAGAAAGGTGCAGCAGCGCCTCATGTCATGACTTTACACGGTAAAAAGCTTAAATAACGGTGCGTACAGTTATAGCAGGATTTAATAACACTGCTACCCTTAAAAGGAAGGAAGCAGATTCCAAAGCTGTGACCAATATTATTGTGTCAATCTGATCGACGTCGACGTTCTAGTGATCGTGACTTTTGTTATACATACGAATTTGAAACTCAATATTATTTTGGTACGTTGTTCTCAACGACATGCAATATTATTTTACCTTGGGACATGACATTCGTTACGGTTTCTTTGAATAGAAATATAGACTATTTTAAGGTAAGATAGTTTCGAATCACTGTTACGTGTTAGAATTAAATTGCATTTCAATTTTATCTTGTTTCATTATCTAACATCGCCACAGTATGCAACAATGCAAAGAACCTGTAGGACCAGTCGACAAGTCTCAGTCGCTGGAAATCAGGTTCGACCTGAACTCTCTATCTTGCCTAGTACAATATGATTGAACATGGCTGCTCCTACGCATAAGGCAGGCAAGCGTATGTGCTTTGCATTATGACATCTGAGCTAGAGCTATGCGGAATCGATCCGTGTCCTCTGCTACCTACGTCCTGAACCTACGCATTTTTCTAAACAGGGTAAGAGAAGCAATATGCTTGTTTATCTATGACCGGTTTCATAACTAGTGGACATTCTAGTTATGTATGAGCTTTTGCATACAAGTAGATATTGTGTGAAAATCACACTAATATTATAAATGCGAAAGTTTGGATGGATGGATGGATGGATGCTTGTTACCTCTTCACGCCAAAACTACTGAACAGATCGGGCTGAAATTTTGTAAACAGATAATTATAATCCTGGAATCAAACATAGGCTACTTTTCATCCCATAAATCAGTTCCCATGGGATAGAAATCAACTTTAAACGAGTCCAGAAACAACGCGTGCGAAGCCGCGGGCAGAAGCTAGTGTATTATAATTGAGATTTATCCTAAATTGTAATGCCACGTACGCAAAGACCAGAACCAATAAGAATGATAAAGATTCACGTGGAATTTTGAATGGAATCAACATTCAAGCAAAATTTAAGCGATAAAGTTATAAATATCTACGTGTAAATGTAAACAAACATACATATTTGAACCGAGATCACACAAAACAAGGAAATAAACCTGTTAATTATATGGCCTAAAATATGCTCGTAAACTGTAAAATGAAAACAATGCATATCAAAGCGTTTACCTACATGCTAACATTTGTGTTACCCATAAAGATGAACGTTAAAGACGCAAAAGATATTAGTCACACAGCGCTTTAGTTCTTGAGAACTATTGTTTCGACAGTGTGTTCGACATACAAATCGCATACGGCTGCTCTATTTCAGAATTGTTAACGTTTACTTTACGGTTTGGTTTTTGCGAGCAAATAAAACCCCAACTGCGCAAGCTCCAATTGTACAAACATATAAACTTTCACCGTGCAAAGATAGTACAAACATTGTTCCATGCTGACTTAAGACATGGCGGGCCATGAAAGGAGCAGTCCGTGGTACTAATGATTCTAAGAACTATGACATCCATCCACATCGTTAAAGTTTCCATCATTATTCCGCTGTACGTGACCGATGCCTCGGTACGGCCCTTTTGATCAACAATCAATATCATTCAATGTTCAATTTATCTTAGAATTTATGTTCATATTGTTGGATACCACACAATTATTCTGATAATCTATTGCGAGCGAATATTGACGGCTCGTTAGAGATATAAATATCACAATTTATACGAGATTAAAGGCACACTTAGCCAGCTTTGCTAGTAATTTCCATAATGCTACCAATAGGTATCAAGTATAATAGTAATTTTAATTGCTAATGACCGATTCATTTGAATCCATCCAAAATCCATACCGCCCTGTATGGAAATTTGGTGAACTGAAATTTATGAACTGTGTTCTTTATTGGTTTTATCTCAATAATTTAGTAGCATAGTATTTATTGTAAATATCAAGACATTATAAAAGGTACTACATTTCAATTATATTAAAAGCATCGTATCTATTCAACAGCGGATGTTCATTAGATGCGTCCATATACAGAAGCTAGGGACGCGTGGACGGCGCCAACAATCAATCACTGAGTGATGATAATCAGTTGCTAAACAATCATCAGTATGTGATGATATGTTACATTTATTGCTATAATCATAAGGTAAAACAGTCCTTATCGATAAAGAAAAAAGGCATGCTACTTGGCTGGACCAATAACGAACCAAATTTGATACAATTATACCACGGTCAATGACTTTATATCGGAGAGCAAGCATCGAAAACACATTATTCTGAATGAATCGAACTCACTATTAGAGAAATAAAGAAACAGGTAGAGAGATTAACGGAAGCTTGTTGCCAAAAATATTTGTATCGTAAAACATAGTACAAATATTTTATGTAGGTACAGTAATTGAAAAACTTGGCAAACTGTGAATACTGGATACACTAGGATTTAGTGAATCATGGTTCATTGAACTTGGCACCTAAAAGGGGGTCTATATAAGGTGGTCGTTTGAACAGGGCGATGAATGTGTACTGTAGTGGGTTCAACAAAGCTCGTGATAATAACATAATGTCCTCCTAGCCGAATTTCGACCATGGCGGCCAGTCTCATCGGGGACTAGCCAGATGCGCAGGACATATTATAGTGCACAAGTGTGTGCGCAAACACGGGTGCACTCTCTATTCCCTCACTCTCATAATCCGACGGGACGGCAGACCGACACGCTCAAAAACGCACAAAGCTCGTGATAACCATGACATTATGTAAGTCACCAGATGTAGTTGAGGCTGACAACCTTGGTTTTCTTTTAAAAGTTTATAATTCCTAGTTCTGTTACATACTTATACGTTTGTAAGCAGTGTCCTTTGACAATATTCGAGGACATAATTAAAATTATCCAAGTTACAACAAGTGTGAGAAAATTATGGTCATGAGAAAATGTGTTTTAACATTTGCAAGAGACAAGTTTACTTTGTCATTATAAACACCGTTAAAGACAGTTCAAATCTTGACAGTTGAATAATAAATGAGCACACATTTCAATGCTCACACAGCTCATTCATGAGTTGTGCATTGAAATGAATAATTGCATGAGGATTATTTAATTTGAATGAATAGTGTTTCTAGCTTGTATTTCAATAACCTTCCTCATAGTGTCCAATAAAATCGTCTTACCCAAATTTGAAGTCTTTGGCCCTGATTTGATTTTCTAAGGTACCGTTTGCATGCTCCGCTTTAGCTTCACATTTACCGCTAATCTATACCTTTTTTAGTGATCTGGTTTTATTGTCACTTTCTATTCACGTACCTACCATTTGAAAGCCAACAAGTAATCAAATAATACTCACATCTGGATGTTCTTTGACTGGCACGTATACTTTCTCTGTGAGTGTGGTGACCATGCCCTCTGCTTCTGGTAGAACAAGTGGTTCCTTCTTGACGCCATTTATTTGAAATAAGCTTGCTCTGACTTTTGCAATTTCTGAAAATAAATAAAAAAACGTCAATTAAACCATAAAAAAATCACGAGGCAGGTTCGATTACGTAAATTAACGAGCAAAATTTTCCCTGCTTGATCATTGGAACCCATGACTAATCTGTCTGTAGAAAGCCATAGCACTACTAGGCAGGCTAATAATGCTCTTGCCAAGAAAAACATCTGCCACTGTAAATTTTAAACTAGCAACTTGTCATATTGGATATTTTTGGCCGTCCTGAATGATTGCTGGTAGCGATAAAAATTAATATCCCGTGGAATATTCGCTTTTATGTATAGTTCAGTAGTCAGAACAAATTATTGTTCAGGGGAAATGAGACGTTGGTTCTCAAACATTACGCAAATACAGGAATGCTGGAGGATGCTTAAAAGCCAATAGTTAGTTTCGGTTTCGACAGACAATTGAGATGAACATATGGAATTTACAGATTATGCTAATGTTCAATCTGTGCTTTTTAACATGTAGGTAGTCCATTGTGCAATGGAATCTTTTTTCCTTATCCAGATATACGATGAGTCATTTGCTAATTTCCGGCCTGCGCAATCTGACCATCTGTTAATACAAAATGCATAAATACGTAAGGGGAATTCAATTTGGGATGCGATTTTACTAATCACACGTTGCTGCATTATTAACACCGCATGCAATCATAGAGAGGAGGAGTTGGAGGACATAGAGATTTGATTGTTCCTTATCTACGTAGGTAGCGAAGTTTTTTAGCATAATTTCATTCAATTATTCAGTAGGTAAATACAGCTAGGGCTTGGTTACGACATATTTTTTATTTTTTTAAAGTATTCATTGGAAGTATTTCAAGCTTTAGAATGTTTTAAATTTAAATTACACCTCTAAAGGAGTAACCGTTAGATACGAGCCGCTTTGTAAATCTGTGACACAATCAAATGCCACATGTGTGCAGTCTCACGTATCCGCCTGACCATAGGTGGACCATGCAGGGGCTGGCGACAATGCTGAGAGGCTTTCACGCCTTATACGGACGCCGCCGCCCGAGTAAACAAGCCATTAAACCACCACGGGACCCGTGTGATAGCCGATGGATTATGCATTTAATTGCCACCTTCGCTTGCATATGGATGGCATAGAATAAAAACGCTGAACAGTTTTGAGTCGACAAAATGAGATTTCTTTTAGCCAGGTAGGGTAAAGTATATTCTCTTACCTACTGACTGCAGATACAAGGAACTGCCTGATCGCTCAAGTAATCATGTAGGAGTATGTTGCTGTATACTATGTCAAACTCTGAGCAAACTGTTCATAACAAATGTCATCTTTGACAGGTTAAGTCGATTAATAGTCGAGTACTACAAGTTTGAGTCACGGGGCAAATGAAATCCTTTTAAAACTTGTCGTTACGGACTGACGGGTGTCGAAACACTTGTTAAGACGTTTTTACAATACCGCATCGATACTTCCAAGCGAACAAAGAAGTTAATGGAGGTTGTGCTTTGTTTTGACGCAGGTGATCTTAGGGGCTGTCTATCCGTCACAAGACAATAACAGGTTGATATATGATTTCAAGTATGAACTTGCGACACAGATGTCAAACTTGAAGGACTCTTGCGCAAGTTTGGTTCCGAGTGCTGAACGTCGTCATATTACCATTGGTCAGTGATTTGATTTATGTATAAAATAATCTGTAAAAGATTAAGGTACCTAATTTTATTAATATAGATTTGATGTTGGGTGGTGTGGTAGGTACTTAATACAAATTAGATGGCCGATAAGCGTAAATTAAAGAGCTGAAATGTTAATTGTTTAATAGGTCAAGTAATAAATCAGAATACTCTTTATGAATGGCTTCTAAAGAGCTGCGGCTACGTCAGTAACAGAGGTGTAATTTTACATTTAACTCAAATTACCCTAACCGCAATGTTGATAATTCTACACGAACATAACAACACAAATTAACAAATAACTTTTCTATAGATACACAAATAAGGTTGCTAATTGCACGACATTTATGATTGATCGTTAGTGAGCGTAGGAAGACTCACAATGAAAAGAAACTTGGCAACTTTGTATGACACTATGATAAATGTCAATTGACAATTTGGGCCACCTACGAAGAGTTTAAGAATGCCACCAGCTAATGGAATCTAGGAGCTTTTCATCATATAACAAAAACTTAGAATGCGACCGTGAACTGATTTGAAAGGAGTGAGTATAATAATTCAATAGAAACATTCCTAAAAATTAAGATTATATCAAAAATGCTATAAAAAAAACCTACTGATTTCATTTTTATGAACACTCGGTGTTTTTTTAACTCAAATAAGTTTGACTTTCTTACTAGTGCTCACAGAGCGATCAAGGTAGAAGGCCATTAGGCAATTATTGATGATCAATGCAAAATCACTTTTATTGTTGGAGCCAGTCAGTGGAAATAATTACCTTCTTTCATGATGATAAGCGATATTTTGAAATAACACTACGCTTTGACTACCGCAACGAATACTTAGCTGGCGTCTAGACGGAAAATTGCAAGGTGGTGTATTAATTACCCCGACGACCACGGCAATCAGAGCAGAAAAACGAAGAATCGTAGTTTTGTCATGGAAACATTTAGGTAGTGATACTTTTGATAAAAAATATGAGGGTAGATCGTTATCTGCCAAAAACAACCTACACGCGGTCACAGATATTATAATACTATACTAGCGCGGTTATTTCAGCTATCCCATGATCATGGCGCATGCGACTGTGTCGAAAAGTAAGAAAACTCAAATAACTACCAAACATGATATTACTGTTAATTCCGTTTTGTGTTATGTAATAAAATGATAATTTCCAAAGTTATATAAACACAACTAATTTAGCGATTTAATATCAACAGAAGACGATGTTGATTCTCATCAAATTCCTGAAAATCATGATGATCAGTGACGGTACTACCCAGAATATAGTTGAAGCTCTGCCAGACTTTAATGACTCCTTTTTTAGGAGCGCTTTATAGCCTGAACGAGTAATATAAATGAGGGTAAATTCAGAACAATGTGGGTTCAACGGGAATATTCTCACGAAATGCGGCGATGCGTAAATCCAGTGCCACGGTTAGTTTGCGATCGTCTGACTTGTATGTTGTACCGCCCAGGTGAACGAGAAGCTCAATCACGCAAGCGAGTATTCCTGTTTTGTGATTGAAAAATACCTACTGTAAATTATTCGCTTAGGAATATATTTTATCGTTGACATTTAATGCTAAATTTGCATTATATGATTGCAACAAGTCGGTAATTGTGCTATTTGTAATACTCACGCTGCCTATCATTAAAAGTTGTATAAAAAGTCAGTTTTTTTTCTGAATTTCCAAATCCGATTGCTTGAGTACCTTTGAGTACCACAGTCGTTTTCGTACAAAACTTGTTGATTTTGAATGAAAACGACTGTGGTAAGTTTTTGTTGTTATTCTAACGTTTGTTTCTTACATTTCATCGAGATAGTGTTGTTTCCGTCGGACAAATTGGATATGTCTAAGATGAATGCCACCCAAATGAAGTTAATGTGACGGGAACAAATAATGTGTTCACATTTCCGGTTTAGGGGAACAATTGCTACATTGTTAGGCAAGAGACAATTCATAATCAGTCAATGCCTCGATAATTAGGAAAATGAAGAGGTCAATGTTACCTAGGTAAGGGATACAAGATACGAAATATCTTATATTTTATTTTTAAAATAATAATAAATCTTTGTTATTAGAGATACCGAGATTTAGTTTAGAGATACCTACCAACTCTTTACATACTGCTATAAAAAATAGAGCAAATCAAAACAAACTACATGCATAATTGATTTGTCGACTACATGAATTTTCAAATTAGCGCCATAAACTACTATTTCGAATGTGTTATAGGATTGCTAGTAATTAAGCTGTAAAATATAATAGTCGGTGTCGTGCCATTCATAAAATCGGACACATTCGACTTACATAAGTCTTGTGATGACACTGGGATTGGCGAAGGTATTTTAGCAGCAGTATTTATTTAACAAGACAGCAGTAATATTAGTCTTCCTGTCTTTGAAGTGCCAGCCGGTACTAATGCTGAGTCTATGTCTGTTTCATGTATTATGCAAAATATTGTAAAGGGTTTCTTCAGTAGGTACACAGAAAATTTTAAATTCTATAGCCTCTATAGATTTTCGTAGTAAAACATTTTCTAAAAAGCCTTACAAGGTAAATTCAGAAAATGAGCTTCTAGGGAGGTCGTTAGTCATTATTACGAAGCGTGGGATGTATGACTAAGAATTCCATGTAAAGCAATATTAACTTGAAGAAATTGTTATAGTAGGAATCAATACCTAGGTATCAAGTGTGTCATTAATTTTAATAACAGGAGAATATTAGTAGGTCAATAAATAAATTTAAAATAAACTTCAGGATAACATTTTACTAAACACTAGCCAAACTTAATGTGAAATGTTTGTAAACAAACCACAACACAAAAAACTTAAACTCACTTGTCGAGTTTCAGATATACGTAAACAATATTTATTGAAAGAAGGATATCAAATCAACTCATCATCAGCGATTAAAAAGACGCGGCACCAGAGTGAATTTTAGGTTAAGTATGAGCGGATTGTTTACATAATATATACAATAATTTGGCTGGAACATAGATAAAATTAGAAACAAGATTATACTGATAAATTTAAATAAATAGAAACGGATGGTAATTACCTACCGCTTACGATCAACCATTTGACTTTAAACCTGTTAGAAATGTCAGCGGTTTCAATTCAACAAAACGGATGAATTGTTTTTATAGCCTATCTTATTCGCAACAAGGTTAAAGGGCTGGTTCTATTAAAACAAGAATGCAGATGAGACATTTGAGATTGGAGATGGAAATACTGATGGTTTAATTAAATATATACGAGTAGTCATTGGGAACGTTAGCTGGAAACCCAAGGGCGACATACAATACGGTGTAGAAATAATACACACAATTCGAATAACAATCAATTCTTACTATTCTACATCAATTTTATGGTCGATTGTTGTTTTGAAATCGGGTTATGCTAATTTAAAAAAACTGTTTTTACAGGTATTCATGTTTAACACTGTTATTAGGTACAGTGGTGTCCATGGAACCTAAATAAATGTATTTCTATGTAAGTATAATAAAAAATATCTATCTATGTAGTGTATGGTATTATGTATATCAGTTATCTAGTACCCATAACACAAGCTCTGCTTAGCTTGGGGCTAGATAATGCTGTGTGAATTGTCCAGCATTATTATTATTATTATTTTAATTTCACCTTGTGGATGATTTGGGGCCTTGACCCATTAACTTAGAACTGCCAGTTATAAAAATTCCACATCATTTTTTTTAATTTTACATTCTATTATAAATTTTTTTTACGTTAGCAGCTAGTAAATAATTAGGTACGGAAGTTTAAATATTGTAAGTTTGTATTCGCGTTTGTTGAGTCTCTTTAAAGTTTTACTTGAATATTTTTCAATCAAGTTTTTATTTCAACATTTACTGACTCGGTTTTGGAATCCAGTATATTTGATGTCAACAAAGCTATACTTATTATATAAAAACTTAACAAAACGAATAACAGAAAATAACAAGGTAGCAGCAAGGTAATCACTAACAAGAAAAATAAAAAAAAATAAAAATCCGCGTTTATTTTATTGGCTAAACAGATTTTCATGCAACGTGGCTAAGAACACTCGGGATAAAATATTCTATGACACAAAAAAACTAAACGAAAATCGGTTCATCCCTTTGGGAGCTACGATACCACAGACAAGATACATATATACAGAGATACACAGACAGACACGCCAAACTTATAACACCCCTCTTTTTTTGCGTCGGGGGTTAAAAACAAGGTTCGGTTACCCTTTTGTTTATGTTTATAAAAAATATCTCAGATTCTGAAAACGAATATATATCGGTATGTTTAAATTTAATAGGTACAGTATAGTGCTTATAAGCATCAGAGGCTGATTCATGAATTTGTAATGGATACCATTTACCCGAAATCGAATTCTTCACCGTTTCGATAACCTGTATGGAAGAAGCAGCTTTCATGGTCAGTTTCACCAACCTTAACGGGACTTTAAGTAGGCACATTTATGTTTTACGCGAGAACGAGCTTAGTGTAATGGCAAAGTTTCATACCGTAGGTCCATTACATACGTCGTGAGCTCGTGATATGACACAGAAAATAGATTTGTATCTTCGTTACGCACGGGAAAATTTAGTGTGTATGCATTATGTGGTAAGCAAGTTTGGTGCAGTTTATGATCCCGTTTCTGAGAATTATTGCGTAAACAAGAGAACAGGGTAGGGACACGTAAATGTGTCAAATTTTGAAGCAGAACGAAAAGCTGTTGTTCCGCCGTTGTTCCAGAAAGCAGGCCAGATTTATCTATACGAGCACTATTTATTCCACGAATACTGGCCGCAGTTGACCGTTCTTTTATTAGTCATAAAATCTGTGTAGTAAACCGGTGATTTTCGCTGATTTATTGTCAAATATTTATTTTCCACCGGTTATAAAGGATTTTTCCGTAAATATCTGTAGGTTTAGTTACACCGAGAAAACTAACGACGACAAGTCTAACGGCACAGTAAATTGAGAAGACACATGAAATAATGTCTTCGTAGTATTTCTCTCGAACCCTCATAAACCATCATTCGTTGATGTAAAGACCATTGATGATGATGATGAGTATTGCCAAACAAACAATCTAATTTCGATTGATTGTGTCGCATCTCAGTTTGGTAAATGATACATTCATTTACCAAACTGAGATGCGATTTGATTATTATGACCGTTCAATAGAAAGTTTATTGCCTCCGGTGAGCTGTTTTATGTCACGCGAAAAATTGTGTCGACAGGAAGATATAAAAACAAATAAGTAACGTTTTATGGGTTCGCAAACATATTTAAATTTATGAGTAACATTTGTCCGTCGCAAAGTTAACATTAGTGGACTCCGGTTGCTCTTTTGTACACCTGTTACTAAGGGCTTTTATAATAAATGTTTCTGATTTGACAGAACTTTGGTTTTTATGTGACATCAAATGAACTATTTGCTGGTTTCTTATGTCTAGAACTATATTATAGTCTAAATGTAAGTAAAGAAAGACAGGTACAAGCATTGGCTCGTTGGCAGACCTGTCAAGCACCTCGTGATAAATGTTTAAAGTAACGCCTATCGGCAATACATCCGTCAGATTTGCAAATGATGAATGCATTGTACTGTACGGGTCTCCCTTCATGTTTATTGATTAGAATACCTACCAACCTACGCCTTACTATTAGATTAATGATCCACCAAAGACAGCCAACAATATATTACGGTAAAATTATTGTAGTAAATATTGTGATGGACAAAGTATCACCTTATTGTGAAGTTACAAATCACAGATGTTGCAAAACAACAGAGAATCAGTGACTTAAATTACGAAGGAATTACCGCCATACCCAGTATCCAAGGCTCAAAGAGGCATGTTCAAGGTTTTTCTACAACAATAATATTGCAAATACAAGATTTAAGTGAATTCAATAGTTATCGTTATCAGAGTTGTGCCTAATCAAATAGCACACAACCTAGGCTAGATTAAAACAGTGGGTACTTGTAATTGCAGAACCATACTACTTTGTTTTGTGGTTTAGCCTGAAAATACTTAGAATGAGACCTTCTTTATATCGTTTATCTAGGTTGTAAATTCACCTTTTTAAAGCAACTAATAGCGAGATAAATTTTCTGTTACGACCATAATAATCAAAGAATACACCACAAGAGGGAAAATAACGAAGCTAAAGTAAACAATCACATTCCATTCGAATTATCAAGATCCACAGTTCGTAGAACAAAAGTCATGGACGTCGGTTTCACTCACGGCACGTATGGGAAGAGAAGAGGCCCATAGGCGCAGAAAGTAAAGTGTCTGAAACTTGGAAATAGAACCTAAATCAGGGTACTGTCGCCGGGTTGTAATGTAACGTGTTACACAGCGAGCGTACGTGCAGTCTTTAGAAAATATATAATAATACTGACGTATAGAATGGATAGTCTTCGCCTCCCACCTGACGGAGCTTCCTTACTCCGCCGCGGCTCCTAGTCGAGTTTAAGGGTTCCAATTGCAAGGGACGTACAGCACCCGCACAGGGCGCAGATGGCAGGTTAATGATTTTTACAGATGACGCCGATGGTGTTCGACATTTTCTTTGTTTAATCATGGACATACGAAATTTATTTTGTTTTGAGGTTTGATTTCAACGTTTGTGAGACGAAATAGCTCAAATGTCTACGAGTCATTTCGGTCCTACCTCACTCGCACAATATTTTCATGAAATGACCCTAGGCATCACACACACAGTTGCGCATGTATGTTTCGAGACGCGACTTTTGTATCGAGAAATGGTTGAGTGTCCGGGGTGTGGTAAGGGGAAATAACACTCCCAAACTACTTGTTTTGACTATTTTTGCTCTAAGTTTGTTTGCTCTAAGTGTCGAAGCTGTATCTCTTGAACGATAATAGGTAGACGCATGAAACTTTATATAAGCAAGCAACAGTTCAACTTTAATACAAACAACCAAAAATAAAAAAATTGGTTGCCTGTAAAGTCGGTATACGGGCGAAAGTTTTACGTGACAACGACTTTGTGAGCGCATAACGTGAGCGGAGCGTAACGCGTAACGCAGTTTCTTGAAGTGTCACCCGGCAAACCAATTTATAAGACGTTGTCACGTCAATAAAGTGGAAATATTAAGGAGGTATCAAATCAGTTGGTGTTTTTAGAGTTTCGTTTGAGAAATAGGTTTGAACGATGGGACGAAACCCTCCGGCTGCGAGTATACTCGCACTTGGCTGGTTTATTTTATTATCTACCTAGCTAGGCATAGATTAAATTGATATAATTTGACTATTCCTAATCCGACGTTAATTTGCGTTCGTTTTATTAGATTGAAAACATAATCTTGTTCAATTCAATTATTATTTATTCTTTCCTTAGGTATATAACCAATACTTACATTTTCATTTCAATGTATTTTTAACATAACATTCCTATATTAATTAATTCTATGAATATGAAGTATCAAAGTTATCAATGTAACAAGAGCGAACCCAAAATAATTGTGTACCCACTAAGACTACCTACACCTTAGAACAATACCTATGCATAAAATCACAATAAATGATATGATGAATAAATACTACGAATATAAAAGAAGGCGCACGAAACGAGCAACAGGACGAATTTTAACACACGGGGTAACGTTTCATGCTCAGTGCGATTGGTACATTACGCCCCATGACTCCGGTCAGTGCTGAGATACTAGCAACCAACAAAGATTCTATGTAAAAAAATCAACTTTGTTCACTTAGGCTCTTTTATAAATTTGTGGGTTGAAACGAAAATCTTAAAAACAGCCGGTGAGAAACGACACAATTATTATTACTTTTGGCTTGTGGTGCGAACAATTTGGTGCGAAACACCGCTACACCCCGGTTTACCAGCCTGTTAGCCATTGCACGGGTGAGAGTTGGAAATAGCTGTCCCTTTGAAAGTGTCGAAGTGGATCATTTGGCACACATTTCGTTTACCGCACGTTCTTGGATGTAAAATAGTGCAATAAAATTCTGAAGAGAAAAGTGTTTCAGTTTATCACATTGTTTGTAGCAAAGCATCTGTTGACTCTCGAAACTTTTGTGGGATTTTCGACACAAAAAGACGGATGCACAAAATTTACAAATCAACCAAGAATTCTAATGTTATCAGAATTTACCGCACGTTTTTAGACGTAAAACAGTGCAATAAAGTCTGAAGAGAAAATTGTTTCAGTTAATCACATTATTTGTAGCGAAGCATCTGTTCACTCTCCCAATCCAAACTTTCTGGAATTTTGGACACAAAAAGACGGATACACAAAATTTACAAATTAACCAAACATTCTGATGTTATAAGAATTAACCGCACGTTCTTTAGACGTAAAACAGTGCAATAAAATTCTGAAGAGAAAAGCGTTTCAGTTAATCACATTGTTTGTAGCGACTAGCGGAGCACCTGTTCACTCTCCCAATCCAAACTTTTGTGGGAATTTCGACACAAAAAGACGGATACACAAAATTTACAAATTAACCAAACATTCTAATGTTATAAAAAGTGAAGCCCTTAACGCATTTACTGTACAGCCTCTGGGGTCCGACTCGCTGGTGGATGGCGGGGGCGGCGGTCCGCAGCAGCTAGAACCACATGTGCCAATGAAAGTGTTAATATATCTGATGAATTGGAAGATTCTGTAGAGAAGATAATCTATAGATTGTATGGTATTTTCTAGTTTCGACTTATTGTTTAAAACGTAGGTTACCGTTTCAAATGGATCATAATATCACATCACTAGATATTATTTAAATGAAAAAACAATAAGCAGTACTAAAACTTATTCGATTACCGAGACCGTAAATAATGTTCGACTGCAAGACGTATGTATAAATTGGATGCGACTAATGAGTATAAAACTTTATTTATTTTGGCTGTTAACAAGGGATGCACGCAAGCTTTGGCCTGGTTCCCAATAGTTGTTATAATTCACCCAGACACTTGCGTCGAATTTAATTTGTGAAGACTCATCTAATTGAGTAACCAATGGTTTGTTATAGGTACATAGTCTCATAAACATCAATCTGTATAGCGTTTAAAAATTTCGAAAGTCCTTGGGCTGCAAGGAACTTTTTGTATTTTTGCTAGGTGATATTTTTCTCGCAAAGGTTATACCAATGGTTTGTTATACATATTCTTCACAAAATCAATCTGTCGTTTAAATAATTCGTAAGTCCTTGGGCTGCAAGAAGGTTATTGTATTTTTGCTAGCTAATATTTTTCTCGCAAAGGTTAAGCTTTGCTACGTTTCAAATATTCGTCATGTCGACGATAAAATAACATACATTATTACATACTACAATTTCAAGAATATCTATTGTAGAGGTCTTTATTACTCAGTAGGTTAGGTACAGCACAGGGTCTTACCGCAGAGGTAATTTAATTACATATTTTGAGTTACGATGACTAGTTAGTGTCACAGTTACTGGTTAGGTGATATTCCGAAGGTAAAGGTGATTTACTTAAGTACGTAAGCATAAAGTACCAATGCAAGTTCGCGTGTCACAAAGGATAGGCAAAGCACGAACCAATAATTTAGTAATGAAGTAAGGTTCAAGACGTTTTTCAGCAAATGATTGTCAGTTAGTACTTACCTACAAAAGGAAGCAGTGAACGCTATAAATAATACTAGGTTGTAAATTATATTTTCTAACAAAGCTAAGATCTCGCAGTTACGTCATTTTTAGATGACAGTATAACAAAGCAGCAATATTGAATCAAAAGGGCAAAGGTACATAGACCGCCCATGGTGTGACTAGTATGTAATTGATTTAAGCCTCTATTGTCCACTTTATCCAAAAAGGTCAAAGGTAGTGTTGAATCTGTACTGTACCTACATATCTTACAAATTACATTATTCTTCTGTAAAAGAAATATCTTTTGCCCATATAAATAATTATTGTGTGTAGAAACAAGACCAGAAATTTGATCAGAATCAGTGATAACAGAATTGTTAAAGAAGGCAACTGTTTTTTTTACATATTTATTGCCATCGAATATAGTGTGAAAAGCTATTAAAATAAAATTAATTAAATTGTGCTGACCCGCTTTCTTTCATTATTTTAAATCCATTTACCTACTATAAAGTTCATCTCTGCATTTAATTTCAAAATACAATTGTGTGTTGAGTATGATGCGTGTGTTTGCCATGTTAATAAAACCTGCTGGCCAAATTGATGACCATTAATGATGTTTCTAGCCAGAGGCAAAAAATTTGTTCTACTATACATGTCAGATTCCCATAACGTCTGATCAGTGATCGCATGCTTTCCGAGGTAGAGGAGGGTGTAAGACCACGAAATTTCTGAACCGTTGGTTCTGCGACCGACCTCTCCCCGGTCCTGTCGGTCTGCCATGCCGTCCCATCGGATTATGAGAGTGAAGGAATGGACTAGTGAGCGCCCCTGTGTCTGCTCACACATTAGCGCACTTTCATATGTCTTGCGCACATGGCTATTATTCTGTTTAACGAGATTTTTGACTGAGCAGATAATTATTAATTTATTTGTTTTGGCTTGCTTTGATTATATATTTTTAAAGATATCTTTTTTGAAATGAAAAATTGACGTAACCAAGTGTGCCTTGTGCTCCTAGGGCGAATAAATGTATGAGATAAGTATTCGCTAGTCTCCGTTGAGTTGAGGATGGCCGCCGTAACCGAAATTCGGCTAGGAAGACCTCATCATCATTCCTTTAAATAGCTACGAGTTAATACTTGATGTGTGGTTTTCAAAGTGCACGCACGTAAAATTTTCAAGTAGCTCTACACTTAAAATAAATGAACCGTAATTAAAATAGCTGGTTGTTTTAGGCCTCCACTTCAGTTTGTTCGCATGGGTATCTATTACCCAAGACAGAAGCTTAGGACAAATAGTAGAGGCTGTGAGCGGTGTACCGAAATGATAGGTTTGAGGTCTGGTAGGTTACCTCCTCGTACCAACAATGTAATTTTGTATTAAGTATTTGAAATAGTCTGCAATTGAGGTAATTTAGACGTTTGGGATGTAAACGTCTAGCTAGAGACATGTTTGTAGTTTGCTTATAATTTGGTTATGTCTACAATACAACAATTGTGAATGGTTAAATTATTTTATCGATTCATATGATAGATAATATATTTTGGTTTTTAAAAACTTTAAACCATATTGTTATTGAATTAGGTACTCATCTAGGACTCCACTTCTTTTTAATTTATTTAACAATAAATTTTCCAACCTTATATTATTATCAATCACTAAAACAAGCTTAAGATTAGGTCCTATCCTGATTTGCATGTTACTAACAGGTAAACACGAGATTTATAGGAATTCTTCTACCAAAGTTTGAAATACAGTTTGAGCTGTAAATAATCTTTGTAAAAATGAATGTCTATTACAAGTGGGCCTTGAGCAACAAACATAAATAAACATGTGTTTTGTAGATTAAAATACAGCATCCTACACGGGTCGGAACAATCATTACGAAACCAAAGCGTAACATAACGAGCACTTCCCAAGTGTTCTCAACATTAAGTGGGTATCTACCACCTACATGAGGCAAGATAATCTCGGCATCGAAGGTGAATCGGCCGCCTACGTTCAAAGAAACCTCAGTCACCAGCTCAGATCTAACAAAGGTAGTTGATTCGCCGACTGCGTTAGTCAGAACGCCCATAATGACGAATATGGACATTTGAACAGCACAGTGTAGGAGGCATTTAGAAAACCCGTCCCATGCCCTTATAAAGTGATTCGAAAAATTATCTGAATAGATGTAAGTACTGACTGACTGATACGTATAGGCACTTAGGTACGATCGAGATAATTGGACTGATAGTATTCTGCCCACAATTTGTACCCATGTATGCAGGTATATTAACTGGTCCCTGGTCCCTTGAGCGCGAGAAATCTACGAGGTACCTACTTACCTTCTTATTGCGCTCGGTATTAGTTTAGCCAGAAATCATAATAACTTTTTTACATTCAGATATATGTACATAAGATCATCAGGACAAGAAGCCAGACTTAAAAGCTTGTAACATCTAACAAGAAGCCTGTAAATGTATTTAAACTAACTTCTACAGCAAACGTATTACGTAGCTTACTTATTTACACAGTAAATACGCAAAAGACTGGACGTCAAAGTACTTATTTAAGAAAGCGAAGTAAATATTCAATGGTCACAAGAACATAAATACTAGGCATAACAATTTTATGAGATACCTACACAATTTAACACTTTCATGGCCCAAGACGCAGATGTCTTACTGCAGCGCAGTGAAGCGGCGGCGCGGCGGGGCGGGGCGGCTTGCAGGGTCGCGCCGCCCTCTGCTTCGAGGCTGGGCAGTGAATGCGTTAAGGACGCATAAGGATGAGCTTACGAACAATCTACTTTGCAATCAATATAAGACATGTCAGGTAATTATTTTAAAACACATTAGTTTTGCGAGTATCTACTTGAATATGTTTAAGCATACCTTGTATTTATGAAAATTACTTTGAGCTTACTAAGAATTTAATTTCCATCTTATTACCAATGACATAGTTCATTCAGCGATGAATTAAAATGTAAGTTTACGGTGTCACATGGATATAATATATCAGACTGATATCAGCGCAACTGTTCATATTTCAATAGAAGTACGAGCCATTGTATTAACCTCGGTGACAAATTACGATGGATACTTATCTACGTGCTCGTTGGCGGTTGAGTTCTTACCATACTGCAGATTGCTTTACTAAAAGAAGATAATAAATAACAGACTATGGTACGACTTTCGGTAGGTACAACTAATTTAAAAGAAGGTTTTGATCATACATAGTGTTCAGCAACGTTTGTCATATGGAAACTGGAGGTAGGTCGTAGGCCAAATGCAACAGCTTTTTAAACTATGAAAAGCCCCGGCAATTTTAAAGATTTTTAAACAATTTAGTTTTTTTTAATTTGAACTTTTAAGTAAGTATAATAAGTAACTTTATTTGTACGAAATAAAATGTCTAACCATTTTTTTTAATTAGGTACGTAGTATATGTTAGCCCTTCCTAATAAAATCAATATTTACGTGAGATCTTGGCAAATAAAGCAGCTATGGGTATGCAGTGTTAAAAAGTGAAAAATTTAGAAAAGAGTTCCGCTTTGGATGGATGAAAAAAAATAACTAAGGTGTCTCTGATCTTCTCATTCACTAAAAACTTTTCTAGTTCATGGTTAATGCGCATGGTTAATGCCACGTGTGTCAAAACCACATTTAGTGTCTCTATGATCTTCCTTAACATAACACTGAAAACTTTTCTAGTATATAGCTGTTATTCTAACGGTATGCCACGCGTGTGTCAAAACCATATCAAAATATAAAAAAATAAGCCTTCATTAAAAAAATCTGATATTTTGAATACCCTGAAAATGACGAATTTTTGTCTCGTATTCGTGGATTAAGCATGTTTAGTTCGGTAGAACCTGTGCCAAAGGGTAAGTAGGGCTAGGCAGAACTAAGTGCAATTAGAATGGTCGCATTTTTAACCCTCAACAGCATCACTTTTTTAATTTTTTTAGTATGGTAGCCCAATAAGATTATAACATCAGCAGATGACAAAACGAGACATTCAATGCATAAACAACAACGATACCTAATGCTGTAAGATGCCTTGCCTACTACAATGGGTAAGAGGTAATGGATTAGGCTAGCTAAGGTTATTTATTTGAAATTCATAGAATATCTTGAATTTGATGGCCTGGGATCGAATTACAGCAAAGTTTTTTAAACCGGTACCTATAGTATTGTAGTGTAAAGTATATAGTATTAGTATATTATAATAAAAGAATTCATTATATTCAAACTATGGCGATCATTCATTGTTTATTAGGTAGTCTAATCGCCTAATATTCTCCACTGGGTATGTTTTGTATGATAATAATATGCATGAGTGAATTTTCTACCACAATACAATTATGATCGTTATGCTAGTGTCTGTGTCTAGTGCAGGGCGAACCTGGATGAGATTGGCGCAGGACCGTGTGGAGTGGCACAAAAGTTTGGAGACCTATACCCAGCAGTGGGTGAAGTCGGGTTGCGGGTGATGATGATGATGATGATGATGCTAGTGTCTCTATTTTGAGCTTAACAGTGATATGATACTTGCATATTTCTATTATAATGAATAGACCTTCGTTTGATCACAATCTAACCTGATGTAAAGCGACGTTTGTATGATCTTGATCTCGTTCTGTTAAACAGGACCAGAAATAGAAGATTTAACCTAATTTAAGCGGCTCACACAAAGAGCGTTGATCATTTACACTAACACCTACCACGCATAAGAAACATGAGACGTCTGCAACCACTCCGATTGCCGACACACCAAGAGATGCTATAAACAATCGAATCCTAAAATAGATTTTATTACTAAAGCAATTGGATTCAATGTCGGTGCAAGTCATACAACAATGCTCAGTGTGAACTGCTCTAAATTATAATAGGTTCTAAAGAGCATTGATTTAGGTTGAATATCGTTTGTTATGTGTTCTGAAATGAAGGGCTGTTTGTGCAGCACACAGGACTTACGCTTAGCTGCAATAGAAACTGAACAGTTATTTGATTGTAAGAAGGTTCATAAATAGAAATCAGTCACACTGTGGAGGCTATAATCTTGAATTTGGTCTGAAAACAAAATCGGGCTTCATTGAAACATTAAAGGTAACCAAATCTATTATATCAATGGAACAAAATAGAATTTGTAGAGGCAGAAACGACCATAAATGTTTCATTCATAAAACTTACATAGTGCGTAAAGTGAATGTGGAACAGTGACAGGAAACGCAAAAACCGTTCGTAAAGACCATGCATTGTGTGAAACGAAGGAAAACACTTTAAAAGGTAAAACTATACCTACGTAGTGCTAAGTAGGTACCTATACAAAATACAAATGCAATGTGTCCGTTGTCCAACGAAAATGGTAGCAGTAAGTAGGAACTATGCAGGTACTTATAAATAAGTAAGACCCATATTATTTAGCCAAGTAAAAAATGAAAAAAAAATTGTGACGAACATCACTCTTATTAATTTTGAATTTCTATGTAGTTTTTATACCTATTTATTCAGTTATTTACAACTAAATTCGTCATCGTTTTGTAGATAAAATGACGTCCTGATTATTATACAGAAGTTTTTGTACTGGAATTATTTCTTGTTATGTTTTTGTTTATATCCTCTTAATTTTCTGTGCGTAGCTATACTTTGCAAGAAACAGATAAATCTAACACAATAACCTTATTCTTGGTAGCATGGTTTTATTCAACATTTGCCACTTTGATATTACCAAAACCCATTACGTCATTGTTTGAAACCCTTGCTGAACGCTGAATGAATAAGAATTGGATGAGTAATAAGAATCCGTAAAGCGAATAGGATTAAGTAAAAAACCAAACAGTTTTTGTAAGGACGTTTGGGATTACATCATTGTGTGTCTGGTGTGGCGCTTCATGGGTATAGTGACGTCACACAAAAGAATACAGATGATATGGAACCCTTGACAACAAAAGCAAACCTGCTAGCAGGTAAGGTTATTGACGTTAACACCCTCCGGTCGTGCTCGAGTCAAGAGAGTATTGTCATTGAAATTGAAACCTATCAAATTATCCATGGTGTCCCCAAAGCTAAAATGTTTATATATTTGCTAAAAGTCTTTATTCACAAAGAAAAACATTTATTCACAAAGAAAATTATACTAGTATTTACAATTGAAACAATTGAGCTAACTGCCGACTGTTGCAAACAGTCTACAGAGAGCTCAACTGATCCATATCAACACCAGTCGGAAGCGTCCCCAAGACGCTGGCTGCATTGCGCTGTATGGCAATGCTGATACGCTGTGCCAGATATTCACCAGCTCTCGGGTCACGCGTCGCTTCGACCAGACGCTCAGATAGTTTTTTGAAAACCCGAAGAGCCTCGGTACCCCACGGACCTAGGGTCTCGACTCCAAGGGGAGCAAATGTGTAGGCTCTGTTGAGACCTGCATATTTGCGCCTCTTGAGATCTTCGGCCAAATCTGCCGCCGCACCCGCCCTCACGGATGTCCTCGGAAGATGGGAAGGCGCAAGTGTGTCGACGCATGTAGCGTCCCACACAATGGGCCTCCCCAACTCCCATGGGACTAATGTCATACCGTCGGGCCTCTTACCATCGTCACGCAACAGACCATTCGGTTCGAGAATAGCTGGTACGTTAGCGGTGACAAAGGCCCGCCGGATGATGTCGTTAAGGCTAGCGTGGCGAGATATCCGACCGGCGGCCCTAGTGCACGATAATCCGTGATGACCAAGCTGTTCGACAGCAGTACCGCACTGGCATTGATGAGGCGCGCAACACCTTGCACCCAACCGGAGACATGTTGCGATACGGAAAGTTACGGGATCCAATAAAGTACCAGTGTTATATGAAGGAAATGCTTGCAACCAATGTCCTGACTCCCATTTAGAAACGGCCAGGAGGCGGGCACGATCTGCAGAGCTGGAGCACGTTTGTAACAAACAGTTCCGTGTCAACTCACACAGAGGCTCGTCCCATTGCCGTTGGGACA
This sequence comes from Eupithecia subfuscata, assembly GCA_963564075.1. Taxonomy (NCBI): domain Eukaryota; kingdom Metazoa; phylum Arthropoda; class Insecta; order Lepidoptera; family Geometridae; genus Eupithecia; species Eupithecia subfuscata. The sequence goes on from OY751105.1 coordinate 7,211,640, forward strand.
AAAGTGATTTTGGGGGAGCAGCATCGGGGCAAGCACTATGCCAAGCCGTTCGAGCTTCGTCTAAAAATGAGAGAAGATTAGAAAGAGAAGAAAGAGAAGGATTTAAATTTTTTTCAACTAAAGAACTAGTGCTGTAGACAGAAGACAAGAACGCTGGTAGGGCTACACTTGAAATTTTGCGTATACCTAAGCCTCCCAATTTGACAGGCAGGGAGGCCTGCGACCATGCCTTGTCATCTAAATCGATATTCAAAACCGATGATAAAGTATTCTTTATTATGTTGTCTAAGCCTTCCAAGAGCTCGCTGTGTTTCCACAGTTGACTTCATCTCAAAGAATACGTAAATTTAGGTACAAATAGACAGAACCGAATAATTGTAAAAGCCATATGACTATTAATTTTGAGCAGTCTGTCCGAATTTTTGTGGAAATTTTGAATTTTCTCATCTACAAATGACTGAAAAACAAAGACACAAAGAAAATTATACTAGTATTTACAATTGAAACAATTGAACTAACTGCAGACTGTTGCAAACAGTCTACAGGTAGCTCAACTGATCCATATCAATACCAGTCGGAAGCTTCCCCAAGACGCTGGCTGCATTGCCACGCTGTATGGCAATGCTGATGCGCTGTGGTGCCAGATAGTCACCAGCTCTCGGGTCACGCGTCGCTTCGACCATACGCTCAGATAATTTTTTAAAAACCCGAAGAGCCTCGGTATATTTGCTTAAATTGTTAAACTCCATACCACTGCAGCTACGAAGCCGATTGCCGACTACTATGCAGAGGTAATACGATACCTTGGTGGCAAATTAGCTGTTGAAACGTTTTAAAGTTTTTAGTACCTACATAATTATTAGAGTTAGTAAGTAGATCTGTATCTACTTGATTACAAATCTCTCTAATACTTATCTAACTTTGATTGTAGATATCGAACCCACTTTTGAATATAGGCGCATTACTAGTTAGTGTGTTTGTTTACATTATTATTAATCTTTATAACGTCCAAAAATGATGTCATCTAGACAAGCAAAAAGGTTTACCTACTATCTTGACATGACACCTATGAAGAGGATGATCTTATACTTCCTTCTTACCAGGGACTTAAAATTAAGTTTGAGCAGCAATAAACAAATTGAAAAAATGAAAAATCAATTCATTAAGCAAAAGAAGTTGAAGATGAAATGTCATGGATATATGTAGACACACATGGTTTTTCAGCTGTTGTAGTCGAATCTCACAACGGATAAATTTCAAAATCACATTGTTACATGTCAGCGGACGGCAACCTGATTGTACCGTTAAACGAGCAGCGCAAAACTGACCTAGTGCCGGGAAAGTTATCAGGGACGACCGTGTTCCGTTTCACGACCCGACCAAGACCAGCACAGCAGCGGCGAGATTAATCACGATTTCACTGTACGACATATTCCTTACATGGTTTTTAGGATATGTTAAGAAAAAGATGATGAGGAACAGCCTGACAAACAGGATAAGGAAATAGTTCTAAAGCATCTATGCCCTCACGCAATAGAGAGCAAGTCATAAAGAATAGAAGGAAATAATCTCAGTTTTATCCAATCCAAAGAATCAAACAGGTGATGTCATAACATAAAGGACGTCTCGAGGCTTCATTACTAGATCAAACCAAGGAACCTGATAATGTACCTAAGTAGTAAAATGGTCAGATATGTCGCACCGTCCATTTCATTAATGAACACTAATTTGATGCAAGTGGAACTGATTCAATTGCTTATCATTATAATATCTCACCCATCTAGTAATGGCAATGACCTTTGTAAGAAACTCGTGGATCGAGTATAAAACATTGTTATAGTTGCAATACAATTCGAGATGTGCACATAATACCGCTACAATTATAAGTGTTTTCTCTCCATTATTTTGAATTTTTTAAGGTTGAGGTAGGTAAATCATACCAATTTAAAAGCATACGATTTGTTTTCAATTAACTCTCGGCAATAAATGGATCTAGCTAGACACATTTGATTTTATATCATTGTCGGTTACAAAAGGTGCCTAGAATAGAGTCAGAAATATCTAGCCATTAACATTTAAAAGAAACAGCAGCCAATCAACATACTACCTACTCGATTATCTATAAAGAACATTACCTAGCAATTTAATTTTAAATTTGGTAGGCATTATCTATATCTAATAGTAACCAACAGCTGCCCCAAATTTCAAGTCCGTAACCAGACATCGGATACCTATCAGGGATGCTCGTGGATAAGGAGCGTGTTGTATTTATAGTACCACACGGGGTCGACGTTCCTAACGTCTCCCACGCCGACGGCGAACGATGGGATCTACAAAACTGTAATATATTTGATCTGTCTATTCGTTTAACGATTCCATGCCAAAATATTTTTGTAATACAGTGCACGGAACTAAATTATTGGCTGTTTAATATTTTTAATTATCTTGCGAGTAAATTCTAATTCTAATTCTGAATGGGGGAACCGGGATCTGCACTGACATCTCGCATAGGAGTGTATTGTGCATTGTCCTCCTGCCTAATCAGGCCCTAACCAGCCCAGCTCTTTAAAATATCGGAGCAGGACTTTTGGTGATTTACAGCTTCGTTTCAGCTTTTCTATAGGCGTGGTCGGGATTGATTCCTCTATGAGAGTCTTCAGTCCCGATTTTCGTCTGGCGTCCTCTGTGGCTGTGCAGTGTACCACTACATGTTCCACAGTCTCTTCTCTCTTGCGAGTAAATGATTAAGAATATTATATTTTTCAAAAGGTATAGATAGCTACTGTAAAAGGTGCATTGCATGTTTATTATTTGCGTTGGATAAGTAAACTGCGCAAACAACTCACCTCTTTGTTGATGTTATTCAATAATTACAAAACCTCGAAACGTGTGAGAAGCTTCAGTTGTCTTTAAAATGGAACAACAGCAAAAGCTGTCGGCGAGTGCTTTTCGGAAGTTAATGAGTGATATTCCTGTCTGGTAAACATAGAATTTGAAAATAGAATTTGATTAAAAATTGCAAAAAGGAAAAGTCTCAATGCTTTCAGATTTCGAGTAAACAGTAAATCCAAACATTTTATAGATTAAAGGTGCGGGAGGTGCTAAAGTTGGCACTTTATTGTTGGACGAAAACGGATATTTAGTACCTACCTTTATTGAAATCGTACGCCTTGGATACGTGGGTTTTCTGATCAGCTTGGCTTATGATGTCAGAAAAACATATGGGTACTAACAGCAATCAAATATTGAACAATGATGATTCAGATGTGAAACAAACAGACAAGCTATGGTACCTACCGTTCCACAAATTATTTTAGTTAGGTATAAAATTATTGAGAACTCTCCTTTTGGACATGGCTAAAATATAAAGTTGTTTTATTTTGAAACTAATTCACAACTGCAAGGTTTCATTTTTAAACCACGTGAACTACTACAGTCAAAGATGAATTGGGTGATGCGCATAAATAACGCATGGAGATACGAGAATACAAGATGTAGGATGACAAACAAGGTAGGTCATTCAACTCTTTACAGGAAGAAAATGAGTCTGGCATACAATGTTTACCAATGCTGCTATGCACAAGTTATAAAAATGTCGGAAATGTGCTTGTAATAGAATGATTAAAGATTGTGTTAGAACAAATTCGTTTGCACTGTACATGATGCTGCATAACTTTTTTGAGAATAAATGCATAAACATGCTTGTGAAATAGCTCGCAGAAATAATAGTAACACCGACTAATTACACCTTGGACAGAGTCCCAACCAGATAAACACCTAAACCCCAGCCAAAAATACACAAGATGGCGTCGAGTTCATAATAAAACAATTTAATGGGCCAGCGCGCTTTCCGCGGTGACGAAATTTGCGCCGACGCATTCTCGTTGCGTAACCTGAAACGCGATCTGTGCAAGAGAAAACTGTTTAAGGTCGAAATAATTACAATGCATCTGCGAAATCAGAACCTGGAGAGCATGAAGCTCTAATTCAATCAACTTTGGGCCAAGTTCTAACTGGTATTATGAAGAAATCAACAGAGGCTTTGGTAGGATTCCCATGTGAAATATATTCTCATAACTGCCAGGGTGAAGCTTCGTTTAACCTCGCCACGCTTGCTGGTTCATAAACTGTTGGATAGTCGATCGACGTTATGTCATAGGATATTGCAAGGATCAATTCATTGACAAACGATAATGTCACTAAATCGTATTATGTTTCCTCTTGTGTTTTATTAGGGGCGATGTGCAAGAGAATCTGGTATTGTTTACGCGTGAGCGGCGCGGGCGCGGCGGAAGCTAGGCGGAACCTCGCGTCATTGGCTCGCATCAGTCCGCCTAAAAGTTGGCCACCACCATAGGCACGCTTCATTCATGTCACATCATCCGCTTTTAGTTACTCATTTCTAAGATAAGAATCTTTCAGGAATAGTCTACGGGCAGATAGATATATGTGACTACAACGAAACAAGATTTTCTATAGGTAGGTATAAAAAGGCGCGTTGCGGCCAGTATTTGTGAATAAGATAGGAATAGGATTTCGCGTTCATAGGAGTATTATGCTTAGGCAAAAATTAGAGCCTGACTTGTCAAACGCAGATAAAAAGGACATCACAGTGGACTGGGCAGTAGAAAGCTCTTTGAAGAAAGTAAGATAAGCCTTAAAACTCGTCGAACATCGGCCGAGGACATGACGTTCCATTAGGCACTCCCATCCTGAGCGTCTTGTAATTTTTATTACACTGGCAGCCGCGCCTTGCATTGTTGTGAGCTTAATGAGCATACTCGTGCCGACTTTACTCCTGCCTGCGTGAGCCCAGCAACCAGAATAATTCACATCAGGCGGTGCGGCAACTGTTGTAAATATTATGCGAATACTTAAAGAAATTAAGCGCGATATTACGGTATTTAGCGCGTATGACAAATCGGCACCCAACCTCATTCAGAAACAACTAAATTGAATTATAAAGATGTAAGTAAGTAATAGTAATATAAAACAGAAATTTACATACCAAAATCCAGTACTCACGACAAATCTGATATAGAAGGACCAGTACCTTTTACATTTCTTCGAAGGAACGTTCTTTTGAAGAAATGTGAGAGGAGCACTGAAAATAATTCTGGTCGGATTTCAATTCCTTACCTGCAACAAAAATACAAGAAATTGAATCCACAGAACCATATCTCTGCGTGAAGAAACGCCTTCGCCAATGATCGTGTGCGTCTGTCATTTATAAATATCCAACTCTGTGTCATTAAAAACATTCAATTAATTCGTAGCCTTATTTTTATCATTTAAATCCAGGGATATTGAGCTCAAATTCAGTGCATCGTAAGGGTTAAAATAGCGTAAAATGATACGGCTGTTTCAGCAGCATGTTTCTTCGTAAGAGAAAACGCGGCTGTTTCGATCGTTTGTGCAGGGTACCGGTATGCTTTGATATTTTTATTTCAAGTATATTTTATAATTTAAGCGTTGCGTCATTGATAATTGTCTTAAGGCCTTAACTAGAGTATACCTTATTCATCACTTTGACTCTATATTTGAATACTACCTTCGGGAATCTGGGACGTTAGGTAAGAAAATATTAGGTAATAGATAGCAATATCAAGTAGGTAAGGTATAGAACGAATTAAAACCACGTGTTATAACTACACTCGCGAAAGTTTCTAAAACATCATTAACTCATAAACACCAGCATGCATTATGATAATTGATAAGAAAACAAATTACAATAGGGGAGTGTTCATACGAGAAGCTATCACTGAGCCGAATGCAGGAAAGATCGATGTTGATGTGTTACATGCGGGCATAGAGCAAAAATTAATAAGGAGGTATCAAAAAGTCAGTAATTAAGAATGATAATTGTTATTTTATACTTTACTTCAATGCACGAAAAAGGGCTTTTTATATGTTGAATGAAAATATATGTGCAATTACGCGTTCTCGAAAGCGCAGAGGGCAAAAAAACGTTTTTGAAGATTAGGAATTTGATATGTCTAACGTAATTATGTTTTATTTTCGATTTTGTTAATTCCCCCGGAATGTAAACTAACACGCACAGAGTATTTCAGAAATTTCGTGTTATAAATGACCCAATTAGTTGGAATTGGCCAACATCCAGATATTCGGGCTAGATGCAGTTCCTTCTATCTAAGATTACCAGTTCACTTATGTAATGACTTGAACCAACTTGTGATTTTGTTCTTGCATCTCAAGTAAAACATGATTTTTGCTTAATTTTAGAGTTGTACGTGACAAAGTAAGCAAAAAATCATAATGTTGACTAGGATTAGGACGAGATTACGTAAGGGCGTAGTGATAAAATAATCATTGATGCAAACTGTATGACGATTATACTAATTGACCTCTGCGGTGACATTTATCTAGGACGATTCTCTCATTTTAAAACATGTTTGATAATACCTATGATAAACATGAGATCTGATCACCACAGCAAACAAATCGTAGCCCGTATGTAGTTATTACGACGATAATATATACTATAGTTAGTATTCAGAGATAAAGGTAGGTAGTTAATTATGTATACCTATTCGTTTATAAGTATTAGAATTGTCTATCTATCTATCGACTAACATAGTAGCAAAGAAAAACAAGTTGTGTAAATTCATAAAAGATAATATATGTTAACCGTTATTGACTACAGAATTCCAAATCAACCAAAATACCTACTTAAATTTTCATCAAATAGCCCGCTCAAACCACCTAAATGGTGCAGTTAAATTATATAAGAATCGCAAAATACATCGTTTTGAAATGCGTGAGGGTCGTTCTATGAATAGCTACGTTTTTAGTATTTCATATACAGGGTGCCACGGAAAGGGTGTACTAAGCCGAAAGGGGTGATTCTGGACATCGAGGGGGTCAACGTTTGTTCTACGATTTTTTTAATTTCCCACATTTTTATAATTTTTTTGAAATTTACTGAAGTTTTTTCTTCATATTCGTGTTTTTTTAGTGTATTCTTACATTATTATTATTGTTTTGAAATTTTTTAAGATTTGAATAAATTTTTTGTGATGATTTCATGACAAAATACTGATTTTATATAACAAAACAATATTATGTAAAAAAATTAAAATATTATTTATTCCAAATTTAAAAAATCGTTATTCACAAGTTGATCGCCTCGGGGTCTAGAATCACTCCCTTTCGGCTTGGTACAACCTTTCCGTGGCACCCTGTATATTCTATAAAATACAACAATATTCGTTTATTGTTTTTACATGGATCTGGAACACTCAAATGGTAGCATAGATGAAGAACTCAATTAAATTAACAGATGACACCGCGTGGGCAACTGAGCAAACACACGAAGTGTTATACGAGTTAGATAGTGACAGAAATATATGTTAGGAATACGCTAGAATGAGATGATGTCAATCTATCAACATTCAAATGTAAAGACATAAGCAGACTTCCGATTAAGCATGAATGAGTCACAGCACCATTTGGAAGAACAAAACTAGATCAAAGCACCAAATTATGTGAAACTGTGGTTGAAGAAGGTTAGTGACATTTGCCAATGAGACGTAGGTATAAGTCCAATAACAAAGATTGAGAAAATGCTCGTTTAATATTGCTTATCAACTCATTCCTAAAATCTCACGTGTGCTTGACAAATATGCCGTCGAAATCGAGTATCAACAAATTGCACAATCGTATGAATGAACCGGTAAACGTTGCGCGTCCACCAAATTGCTTAACGCAAAATGAATGGGACCCTTTAAGCCGTCTACACACACACTAGAGCCGATGGCGACCGGCGCCTGCGCATCCCACACGTGTGGCGCAACAGAGGCACTTTCGACATATTTGTATTGCTAGTTAGTAACGCCTTGCTTATCGATTATAGAAAGCGAATCTTGGTAGACTGTGAAAAGGCTGTGTTATACCCATATTCAAAGCTGATGTCATTGCCTTCTTTAGCTCCCAACGATTCAACTGAATCTCGTTAGCGTAATCATCCTAATAATTTGCGTTTAGACGGATAAACATTCACACAACAATTTTCCTAAATATGGGAGGTTGTTTGTTGAGTAAGTTAGCTGTATTTGCCATAAACTGTCACTGGTTACCAGATGTCGTCATACGGGCGCCACAGACGTGCTCTGAGGCTTCGATAGAAAGTTGAAGAACTAGACTGGCCCCGTTTGGACAAATTACGAAGCGGCTTGGAAGTTGTTGAGTGTTTCGATTTTCACTTTGCACGCTTTAATGGATTTTCTATCAATATTAAAATTGCAAATGTTTCTGCAGGTCAAGAATCAGTCAGAGATCAGAAAAAGGATTGAGATCGCGATAGGTAGGTATCTATATAATTTTTATGGCTGAGTAGCAAAAGCATCCTTGAAGTCGAGATTGAATCGGAGGTCAAATTGAATTTTGTCATAGTTGTAAACATAACAGCAGGTCAGGCAGCGTGCGTCCGCGCATGCATCGCGATTAGTGTGAAGCGTGAAGGCCGGGCTACGTTATCGTGGTCACAATGTAGATAAACAATGAAATAACTATAGGTGGTGGGTAAAGTTTTCTGAAAGGATTTGGACTATCGAGCACTTCTAATGAAATCACGCCTTTATTAGTCTCAAGCAGCATTCCGTCAACTCCACCTCAAGTTGACCGAAGTACGCAATGTATAGCTACATACACCCATAATATGACTGAGAAATGAATGTCAAAGTACCTACCTTCATTCATCAATCTATCTTCCTGTTACATTAGTACAAATAGCAATAATAATTAAGCTCTTACCTAAAGATACGACTTAAATATGAATTTATCGGCCGTTAATTGAATAATAACATGTAACAAAATGTGTTGACAACTTGACAAGCCGTTGTATCTACGCATTGTAAATAAATAGACTATAGTATGTGGGATAGTAGAAATGTAGCTATGATAAGTTAATTAATTTCGATTTTATTAAATATATACCTATTGAAGACAATGATTCTTCTAGGTACATGCTGGGTTAGTATCATTTAATTAAAAAAGAAAAAAAAATTAGGTACTAGGTATAAATTTAATTTGTTAAGAGGGCGCATTGCGCGCCATTTTGTGAAAAGGATAAGCATAGGATTTCGCGTTCATAGGCGCAGGACAGAGCATAAATTTTTGGAAGGGCGTGCGTAACCGCAAAAATCTTGCTTATTTTCAAGAAAACTACACAACTTATGAAGAAACGTTTGAGCGTGTGCGTAAGCGCTCACACTCGGGGTAATTTTTTAGAAATCCAATAGGAATAATCATAATTAATCTGGTCAAGTCACGTCGAAGTAGTTTTTTTTTGGGATTATTATTTGATTTCTGAAAAAACTGGTTCAAGGATCAAAATAATTATTATTACCTACGAATCAAAACAAATCATTTTAATAGACTGCAGGGTTCCTGAGATCTCGACTAAATTATATGCAATGAGATTTCATGATTTTTTAATTGGATTTTTTTTCGCAATGGTGTCTTCAGATTCAAGGAACCAAATAAAAAATGTTGAATTTTATGTAATTTGATTTTTTTTGCGTCAGTGCTATGATCTAGGCTTAGTATGATAACCAAACCCGTTAGGTTCGAAGTTTTTAATATCACGATCCTATTTCATAATGACTAATGACATTTTCTTTAATCTCACATAATGATGATGTGTTGCATTCGCATTTGCTCTCTAACTCGAATTCGTTAAGTATTTCAACTTCAAGTCACAATACGTACATATCAATGCACATTGAAACCGCCTCGCCTACATCCAAATCAATAAAATGTAACGCTTTGTCTAAATAAGGAGATTTATTTGTCCATTGTGCTATGTGGGTCAACAGTTTTCCATCCAAACACAGCATTAAGTTTCCCACTAACAACAGGCATTGTGATTGTGACCACTAATGTCAAATGCATTTGGTACCTAGATGCACACTAGTCCGTGACGGCAGGTAACTTATTGAGTTTAGCTTATATGATTATTGAAGAAGTCGTTTATAGTAGGTCTACAATACAGCTTAGTATTATAGAAATAGAAATGTTTATTTGTAACTCAAGAAACATACAATTTAAAAGAAAGCATCATAAAAAAGAAAACTGTTTGCTAGAGTCAAAACGGTCCGTCTCAGCTTGAGTTGGTTGTATTTGCGTACAACCAACTGGTCTTCCACAGGACAGAGCCGTTTCGTGACGACAAACTACCACCGTATGTGTTCTCGAAATCAAACAAACACCTCGTTACTTGTATCACCAAGTGGAGTTCTAGATTTATCTGTATTCTGTGTCCGGTTTTTCGTTAGTTTTTTAAGAAGATGCCGAAGTTCTGTACCAATCATCTACTCATGTTGCTTAAACTGTCTGGTTCTCACAGGTTACACCCATACCTTTCCATTTTTGGGAAAGATAAGTTCGCACATCCGCCGGATCGTCCAAATTTCCAAAAGATTAGCTGTGTTTTGTGTGTGTGTTATATTCTGTTTCTCTTTGTGTTATGCTCATGGATTTCATATCTCTACTGTAAACTGTAGGAAGATGTTCGGATCGAACCAACAGAGAAAATAATCAATTTATCAAGTTGAACAGAACAAAGAACAGCAGGTCAACTTGGCGTCTTTGTCAAGAATCTAACAAACACGTAGGCGTAGCGTAGGGCAACAGTAAAACTAAGCTGGTCCACCCAACCTTTGCTCGTAGGCTGTCAGTCCCACGCTTAGAATGCGACCTTTTTGTCTATACACTTTATAACAATCATTCATGTTTCTAGTCAATACAAGCTTGCTGAATATTCACGTATGCTAAATGCTTGTGAGAGAGCTCTTAGTCAAATCACAAAGCAGTCGTTAAAATTATATGGATGTTACTCTACTCAATATCAGATGTTGACAACTGGGCGCTTTTACAATAAGTAACATACTTAAGCTTTCTCTAGTTTTCTAATCTAACATTTAATGTGATGGGGGATATGATCATTTCTAACTTAATTGTCATCTAACGCAAACGTATAAAAGACGGGGACTTTTCTCCATCTCAAGAACTTATTTTCACGGCCTTAGAAAAACTGTATCTCATTAGCGAAACGATCACGTTGCTACAGATAAAACATTGAACGTAGAGCAGTGTCGTGGGAACGAGCGAAGAATGAAATAGGTACTCGTATGATCCAGTTTTCTAGAGATGTAGCCTTATCGAGGTCGGCGCGATAATGAGTCGAGTGTCAATATTTGCTCTCTGTAACACACCGGCTGAAGTAAATGGCGAAACAATGAGAGAAGCAAGTGTGTCCTCATGAATGACATATTTTGTAGAAGACAAAAGGCGGTTTCCGTTTTATCGTAACGAAGCGAATGGTGTCTATGTGCCGAAGGAGGCTCCGAATAAGAGGCAGTTACGTCAACGACAGTTTTGAATCATTGTAATTAAGCAGCCCACAGCAAGTAACAACTTGTTGGAGAACGACTGGCACAACCTTGGGTTCTCCTCCTCCACACTACCCACGGCTACCCTCATTTGGTCAACAACGTAGGCGCGACTAATCGCATACTAAGCAACCTTATAATGATTTGACTTAGTCTCACTGTTGATACAGGGTTGCGGAATTGTAAACCTCGAAGGTAGATGGCGCCCACACGCATCAAAAGATACTTGGGTATTGGGTAGTTATTGCTTTGATATCTGGACATTTTATATAATTTATCTTTCTCTTATTTTAAGTCGCTTAATCAGCAGTATCATACAAGGTATGTGTTGTAATGGTCAATTAAGGTAATATTAAGGTTTTTTCTAATCCCTAATATTGTTTTGTATATGAGATACAACATTTCAGATTGTTACATTTAGCTATTTTTGCTTGGGAAGGCTATTAAACTTTATCACTTATCAAAGTACTATCTGCAACTCGAGTGTCTAACATACTTGATATACTATCTACAAATCTGGTAATGGTTTATACAACTCGTAATTATCTATATCTGACATAATGTGATAAAAAAAATCATTGATGTGCTCTTATCTACAGGTAATTCAAATATCGGATGGGCCATTGTTTTATCTATGCCTATTTGATTGATTAATTATTTGTAGGTATGTTCATTGTTTGATGCATTGTTATCACGCGATGCTCATCTTCTTGGTATGCAATGCAAACAATCAAATGTTCTGTATGTAAACATGCTTAGTGCAACGTATGAGGAACATCAATGTTTGGATCAAGAAAATGCCTACATTATTTGTATCGATCGGCTACACATATATATACCTATATAGAGAAAGATTCTCCAGCTGGTATATCCCAAATGAATTGAGTGCTCATTAGACTATGTAATCTTGTTATTTGGTAGGGAGGTATCTACCTGGCAAGAAAATCTTCAGTTCGTATCATTGAATGCATCGCTTGTTTGTGCAAATGTTTAAAATTGTGGCTTGGCTTTGTTTCAATTTCAGGTTCAGGGTGACCTGTGACTCCTAAATAAGTTTGTTGATAAAATATTTAGGTGACTTTGAAATTTGCAGTTCATAGACCGATCGGTTCAGACTAGTTTCCATTAGTTCACGGAACCAAAATAGCAGCGTAATTTCTTGCTTCACGTACGTTGTTAGATGGTAATAGGATACGCCCAGACCCCGACTGAAGTCTGTCAGCTTGCCGTCGATATTTTAGCTAAGCAAATCTCAAGTATGAATTTCTAAGTTCTACAGCAGATAGATGACTTGTCAATGTCGATAAACTATAAAACAGACTACCACAACAGACGTATTTCTAAGAGACAGTTACACGAATTCGCATTTAACCCCAGTATAAATCTGTTGATGTTTCCCAATTTGCTTCGGGTGACTCAACCCGCTTCACATATCAAAACGAAATTAAAGAAAAGACTGGGTCCTCAACTTGAGAGCTTCTTATGGCAAATGTTAAACCAACAAGTTTTCAAGTGATGCAAGCAGTTATGATGTGCACGTGTTTTAAATCGCATTCACGCAACTTAACTCCTATAATGACTGTAAGGAGATGTGAAGTTAGTTATGGTTGAATTCAGAATACAAAAATATGTTCTGTTTTTTGTTTAATTCTTATGATGAGAATGGACAATATGTCTATGAGATGCTTGCAATACAGTAGGTATTTCGTTGCATTAGCATTGAATTTGTTAGTTAGGTAATGTATCTATTCCTATAACATTACGGTTAAAACTTAACCGTAAATCATTCTGGTTGTGACATTGTAACATGCAGAAGTATCATTCCAATAGACCTCGCTTCGCTATAGGACGTGACTAGAATTGTTAATAAGTTTACAAGATATTACAATGGCTTTTTCAATAAAGCATAGTTTTTGACAACTACGAGAAGATTTCTTTTTAGGTCCTAAGTAGGTAACAGGTTTTTGAGATAGTCACTGATGAGTTTGTTCTAAACTGTAAAGCTCTTAGTAAAGGAGGAATCGGGACTCTCGATTCCTCCTTTACTAAGAGCTTTATTTTTATTTTGGAAACATAAGAACATGTCTAACAGTTGAGTTAAGGTCACTCCCGCCCGACGGGAGTGACCTTAATATATAAATAAAAAGAGTGTTATTTATGGAGTTTGAGTTTGACAGATTATTGGATTTTATTCAAAGATTTTTTAAAAGGAGTGGAGGGACGAAAAGAAATGATGAGATCCACCATCTAACCAACAGAGCGTTTAAAGTTAAAATTTTTTAATTTCATAAGTCACCTAGGTAAATAGGTTAGGTATGTATGACTCATCGCAAAAATATAATACCATCCCCAGTTTTTTTCTTGTCCCAGACACTAGGTAGGTACGTATTTGATTGTAGACGTCATTCAAGTAAGGACGATGTCTTTAAAAGGGTCATTGAGGCGAATTCAATGACTGAACCCCTATTCTACAACAGCTGGGGGAATTAAAAAAGGGGAATCATTTAATTGTGAGTTTCTTGTTCATGTGATGCCTAGACTTATTATGACTCAGAATGTTTTGTATTTTACCCGGACAACTGCTGACAGAATAAATTGCAACGAAACGTCTGATAACGGTTCTAAATAAAATGTAGGTTACTTATGTATAAACTTATGTATAACCTAAAGCAACCTAATAAGATTGTAACATGATTCTGGAAACGGCTGGCAAGTAATCTCGATATCAAACAAGCCGGTCTAGTCAGTAGGCATTCGTTAGCGGAGATAAGGGCTACATAGTGTCGTGGAGTGCGGATTGGTCGTGGTAATAAAACGAGGCTAGTTACGCCGAGCTAGGAGCGCCCGCGCCGCGCTGAGTACAAATCTCTTGTGACTGAGGACGGTGTACGTACGGTACCTACTTGTAAGCGGCGACATTCCACCAACCCGCGCGGAATGCATGATACGGCCCTGCGAACAACAGGTTACCTCCTGGCTCGAACAATCCTTCATTTCTCGCGTCCCGTTCCACATAGCACCTAACCTCAAAACCATAGCCAATTAGCTCCATTATGATTTATTTACAACAGCTGCGTCGTCACAGATATGAGAATGGAGACACCAAACCAGTTTACTACTCATTTCACCGATCTCTTTCTCGGTGACAGTCTAACGACCGCTGACCGCAAATCTGCGGGCAGACGACGACGTTTTGCTTTGCTAGGTACACTTTTCGAAATAAAGGATCGCATTACAAATACCACTGGACTATAACTCGGTGGGGCGAAGACAAAAATAAACTTAATATCGTGTGCGTTGTAGCATTTGTCGACGCAAACGAATTATGGTCGCCTGTGGCAAGCATCGATGACGATAGGAATGAATCCTTTCCTCAGTCGATGTATTAATAGTAGTAAAACACGATTTTGGCCTACCTTCGTCCAGTAGTCGCTCCATGTGCATGAAAACATTAGGGAACGCAGCCAGTTGCTTCCTGTCTTTGAGCAACTGAGCTAAGTAGTCCGCTATACTTTGCGTCGAAGGATTGTTATTATCACACATCATGATTCAATTTTTCAATATATGACACGTTAAAAGTTCGTTCTATCACGTTTTATTAAGATATTGTACTTTAGTTACAAATTATTTGTTATTTTCTTGTGAGACTGTTAGCAAAAGTTAATGTTTCACTTCCACACACATCGACGTTCCGATCACCACTAAATGACGAAACTGACCGAAGTGAAGTTGTGGGCGAATATAGCGCTGCGCTTGCGCTCTCGTCGAATGATTTTTTGTAAGCGCGTGCGACTTCTGTCCATAGTGTAGGCGTAATAATAACATCTATTTGTCTCGCTCTAACAAGTGCTAACGTATAGTCTATCTCGCTCTTATGTTTAAACCAGATGCTATAAGGGCGCCATCTAGTTTATTTAAAACTCAGGTCAGCCTTTCTTTAAGGACAGCCAGCAAGCACTACTGGGACTTTAGATATTATAGACCGACCGTCTTGATTGAATATAAATTTTTGTACCTTGAGATTAGTTGGTACTCCACATTTGTGTACTTTGTTGTAAATAGAAAAAAGGTTTAAAGAACTTTATAATATACTTATATAAATAGGGTATTTTTACCCGTTTCTTATTGTTATTAGGTAGGTAACTGTAGTTGAGTATTGTTAGCTATAACTTTTTTTTAATGTATGGCTTCTACGATATATGTTTATACTTCAATATAGCCAGATTAGAGAAAAAAAAATTATAGTAAGTAGTACCTTACTAAAATAAATCATAAAAATTAGTCATTATATAAGTACCTACGTAAGTTTGTTGTTATATAATTTCATGTTATCTCATAGAGCGATGTGGTCGCTAAGCAACAAAGTCCCTTTATTTTGATATAAATAAAAAAAATTGTCAATGTAAAAACTCCAATCCTAGCGGTGATCCCGGACATAATATGGTAAGCAGACGTCCCGTTGTCTTATATAAAAATTCATCAAGCCTTTATTATGGCATGCACGATTTTAACGTTATGGTAGACACCCACGTCTTGACATAGGGCCAAGCGTTTCTTCATTTCTAATCAGTATGCCTGCCTTTTCTAAGGATAAACCCAATTAAAGTAACTAAGAGGTCAAGTGTATGTAGACTTGGAGATTACAGTAATCGAGGAACTTACTTTTTGACTTGTAAAGTTGTAGATTAACGATTTTCTAAGGTGAAAATTATAATTGGAATCAGCGCGAGCGTTCCTAAAATTATAGACATTTCATCAGTCAGTCAATTCAATAAGCATTAGGTACATTTACAGACAAAACCATTTTGCAATATATTTTTCAAATAATCGTCTACGAACAATGATATTTAAGTATTTCGAGGGTAATATGTTATATGGATTTCTTGTTTTTAATTTACAATCATAAATGGTTGCGTTGTGGGCGAGCTTTGGATTGTTTGTCACTCTTTTTATGCAAGGTTTCGAAACAGATGTCTTGAGAGCTTACAGTTGCTCAACTGGGTCTTGATTATGGTCGCCTGCTACACTCTCAAGAAGTATGACTCCTTGAAAGCCTAGCAGGTGCTCTCATAGGTATTATCAAAGCTTATGGGGAAATGGTAAGTATGTTCTTGGAAAGAAACACAACGTGGAAGAAAGCTAGGAAAGAGCCAGATTGAGGAATATGAAGGAACAAGGAATTAAACCACATCTAAAAAAAACAGTCAAAATATTATGAAGGAAAGAATAGAAGAAAGTCGCAGGAAATTGACGAGCTCGCTGGCTGGATTTAAGCCAACTTGAGTTATTTTAAACTACCAAAACGATCGATCTTTTCCATCTTACGATAGACCGCTGTAATATCTCAGTAAATAACAATTACGTCTTAATTAGAAATAAGCTTTATACAACCGACAAAATTCGTTTTTAACCAAGTGAACACATTCGATCAATTAAATTCAACCATGTTGGTTACGTTTTATCAATTCCGTTAAAAGGATAAATGGATAATTGACCCCTATCCGATGCATTCTAGATCTTTCGAATCAAATAGATTAAATAGAGCAGTCATAAGTTTTATCCGAAGGTTACAATAGGTACTTAAAGAAATAAAAATAAACTTTTATTTGAAATGTCGTGTTCCTTCATAATTTGATTAAATCTTTAATTACACTCGTCTTCTTGCGCTATGCTATGGTTCGTTTTATAGAACAGAGTGCCTTTGAAATACCAAAAGCAGCATTTTTCACTGATACCCAAGCTCGACTTCCATATAAGAGAATTGATTATGCGACCGCACCGGCTATGGCAAGTAGCTCTGAACCAATCTGACTCTAATCATCTAGGCGCGCAGAGCCTTGGATACGAAGATGTTAGGTTAGGTTAGCTTTGGATAAGTATTGTAATGGTAAGATATCTTGGTTTATTTATATCAAGTAAAACAGTACAAAGTCAACACTAGATGAAACGTGACTGAATTTAGTGACTTACTATAGTGCTATAAATTCTAATAAAATCACATATTTAACATTAATTCAATCATA
The DNA here is from genome assembly GCA_963564075.1 of Eupithecia subfuscata. Lineage (NCBI taxonomy): Eukaryota > Metazoa > Arthropoda > Insecta > Lepidoptera > Geometridae > Eupithecia > Eupithecia subfuscata. Next base: position 7,229,074 of record OY751105.1, read on the forward strand.
GGGTTCCAAAATCTATCACAATATAATGAACAGAAGTTGGGTATTTCTTTTAGTTTTGTTAAACAACGTCATGTCCTTAACATTTTTTAAGTCCATGTATGTAGGTTGGAGTGCCGTGCGCACGGCTTGTTGGTTCTACACTACATGTCCGGCTTTCAGCCTACGATTTGTAGCAAGGAAAACATTGCGTCATCAACCATCTTGACCATTATGCAAACTTTATAGCTACCGCTACCTTCAAACAATGGCGTTAAAATAAAAATACAAGTTTAGCGTAAAACATGATGTAAATTTAGAAAATAAATATTTATATACTTATTGCATTTATATACTTATTTTAAAGCAAAGCCATCTAGAATTCAATTCTTAGACATCCTAGCAACTTCAAATGTTGATCGACTAATTTTGAGGAGAAAATAGCTGTATTTTCATTTGTATAACTAAAACTAAACAACCATAATGGGTAAGAAAGCAGATTTTAGAATAATACAATATTTTGTTTCGTATGTAATTATCTAGTGTTTATTTCAAAAATGTTTTTTTCTAGGAGACCCCGAAAAGAAACAAAGATTCGACTTCTTTAAATTTCGACGTAAATCTACTCGACACCATACATTACTAGATCATTCCAGTACAGCACAATTTTCCGTTGAAACAGGGCCAAATATTTACTACGAAATAGACGAAGAAAAACGTCAGAAAACGTACGCTATCTTGCAGGAGACAAGAGCTGAATTTACAAGTAGTAAACTGCGAACCATACTATTGTTTTATTCTAATTCTGGCTGGAAATTCTTCATGCTCGTTATCTTATTCATAGAGTATATTTTGGATACGTGTCTCTATACTTTCTGCGAGAAGGAGGACAGGCCGTTTTGGCTGATCGTTCTTATCATCTGCTTTAATTTTGTATTCACAATCGACGTGGCTATTCTTGTTGGTTTGAAAATTTCTAAAAAGTGGAGGAAAACTCTTAACCTTGTAGAGCCGGATACAATGAAAGTTATTTTGGATGTGATGCTTGCAATTCCGTTTTCATTCTTCTATTTAATCAATTATGAGTTCATGTCATTTAACTTTCACGCTATGTCACCTCTGATGGCAACAATACGAGCGTATAGAATTGTCGAATACTTTTATCACAGATCATCTGAAGCTGGAAGCAATCAGTGGACTTCGTTTTTGTCGCAGTACTTAATACTTTTTTTGCTATCTGTACATACGTGGACATGCATATTGTATCTGTTTTCATATAGGAGTTACGACATCCATAAAATCCGTAATTCCTGGTCGTATGAAGCTATCTATCTGCCAACCGAATCAACGATGGACTGGTACTACGTATGCACGTATTTGTCAGTTATGTTTCTTACGACAAATGCCTTGGGAGATTTGTATCCTGTGACAATCGCTGAAAGAATAACGGCAATACTGGGAGTATTAGTGGGGTTCTTGCTTACGACTGTCGTATTTGTGGGATCGTTAACTTCACAATTTATAACGATAACAACGAGACGGTCCGTATATGTCAGACGACTTAAGAAGATACAGAACCATTTGAGCTTGATAAATATGGACCCAGACACAACTAATCGCATCATAAGGTATACAATATTTTTTTCAAAAGTCAAATTACACTTCGGCAATACAATAAAAATCTATAAGACTTATAATTAGAACATAATTAGTAGAGTAAAACTCTACTAATTTATATATATTTTGTCCAGATACTACGAAGATCTTTGGTACCAGAAATCAGGAGTTTTTAAACCAAAGCTTATGACGTTGCTTCCGTACCCTCTACAAATGGAGATTTGTTACGATCTGAATGCTGTTCCGCTTTACAGCTCGTTGATATTTCGAAAACTTCCAGAAGCATTTCTAAGAAGACTGTCTTTAGATATGTCCCACCAATTTTATCTGCCAGGAGATGTTGTTTACAGCCACAACCAAAACAAAACATTGATGGTAAAACTTTTTTCGGTATGAGCTTTTATTTTAAACATAGGTATAGGTACCTATAGAACTTCTACTCTTAACTTGTACGCTACTTCGGTGCTTTTTGGACGGAGATTTAATTTGTTATTATAGGTAAGTACTAAGTTTTTATTAGTAGTACCTATCAAAGCACTTTTCATCTGAAAATTGCGCCCCTCACTATTATCAAGTAAAAATAAAATGCTGGTACTTACGTCATGCATCTTCGCGCAACTTTAGCTTGGCTGAAATATTCCAAATTGACCAGCTGCAGTCGAAATTCTACTCGTGGAAAAACATTTAGCAGGGATCATGATCTAAGAAAACAAGGTCTAACATTCCGAGACTATCAAACTTTTATTTTCGCGTCACCGTGCACCGGCGCGGGGCGCGGCGCGGGGCGCGGCGCGGCGCGCGGCGTCACTCGCGTTGTTGATCGGATAAATCTTTAAAATAAAATGGGCGGTTGCTCTATCTTCTGTAACTATAAGAGTGTAAGTGTGAAAGGCGGTAAAATAATGTTCTTTTCATTCCCGAAAAAGAATCTGTGGCTGAAGAATGTTCTTGCGATTAGATAAATTTCATGGGGAAAGATTTATCCATGTGCAGAGCGCTCATTAGAGTTGCTCAAATTATGGAAACTATGTTTCAAGAATTTCATGGAAAAACCTTATCCAAAGATAAATTTATTTTCAAAAGCAGATGGAGCTCTACATCCTGGCTCCTAGGGAATTTTAAACCGTCATAAATCCAGTGCCAGATTTTCACAAAACCCTCCGTGGCACTATGACTAGTTACATTATAAATAAAATTATAAGAATACCTAGATCTAGAATTTCTCAACTAAAAAGCTTGAGAACCACCGTAGCGGATAATGACGTAGGCTTGGGAAAACCCACGTTTCTCGGGGTGTTATACCTGGCTAAGTATATTATTTATTATACCATGGCAGGGATAAATAGCTTAGCCAAAATAATAAATTGATTACTCATAGGTTTGCATAACGAATGGTGTGCTGGAGTTATTGTCGGATGAAGACGATGAAAGCCCAATGATATCGTTCGCAAAGGGCACATGTTTTGGAGAAATATCAATGGTTTACAATATACCAGGTTAGTTCCTCACAAATATAAAGGTATAGCCTGAATAACCTAGCGCTGACTGACATGTGTATCCGAAGAGGAGATTTTATTAAAGTTCCCAATTAAGAACATACAGTAGTAGGTAAATTGAAGTTAAAACCAATTTCTAATTTTTCAGCAAGGTGCACGGTCAAAGCAGCCACTTACGTAGAATGTCAAGTCCTAGAGAAAACGCAGTTTATAAAACTCATGATCACCTATCCGGATTTGGTGGACAAGGTGCGTTTGGAAATTAGCGAGAGGATAGATAGAAGTATGAAAAGAAAACAGACACAGGGAACCAATATTGACGTGTCCTTGAACGTATATGCTTCTAAAGATCGCAAAAAAAGCAGCATCAGATGCTTAAAAGATAGGCTAAGGTATCTACAAGGTAAGATTCCTTATTCTACATCCAGCTTTATCTTTGATTAAACAAAAACTTATTTATAATCTCTTGCCACACAGGAAAAACAGAAGAGGATAACCTTACAAAAGATGACCAACTAGATGAGCACTGCTTAGATTTGTATATAATTTCGGAGCATGTTAAAAAGAAAACAACTGCTTTCACGTGTATAAACTCCAAGTTCCTTTGGATTCTGGAAGCGGAGTGCTATCTTGTGAAATTTTGGGATTTGTACATGCTAATGATTGTGCTCTACATTTGCTTGGTTTATCCATATCAAATTGGAATCAACCGGAAATTTTCCACTGGGATACTGTTTTACACCGAAGTTCTCATCACGATTTCCTTAATTTTCAATATTTTGATGACAGCCGTGACAGCGGTGAAAACTAAAAAGCATTACATAAAAGATTTGAAAGGGATATTGGGATATAGACTGAACACCCTTGGATTTTACCTGGATTTGGTCTCCATTATACCACTTGAGTACATCGTGAATATTCATACGACTGTAAAGTATCACGACGAATATAGAGATCACTTGTTTTATTTATGCAAAGGGATTAAACTCTGTCTTGTGTGGAGACTATCAAACTTTTTCGAAAATCTGGAAAAAAAGCTTTTACTGAATACATTGTTCATCAAGGTAATTAGATCATTACTAGATCTTTCAGCGATAATTTATTAAAAAAAGCAATAGATTATCTAGACCACTTCGTGTCCCAGAAAGTTAATTACCGAACCCTTGTTTACAGATACTTAAATATTCAGTTTTTATGTGTTTACTCTGTTACTGGTGTGGAGTAGTGCTATACATGGAAGCATGCTTTGCAAGCCGATGTTCGGAAAATTCGTGGTTTAGCAGAGCACTACTTTGGGATGACCAGAGAAACGGAGAGAAGAAGTAAGTTATATTATGGATAAAATCACCTTACTTATTTTGCCAGCTGAAATTGATGCGCCCAATGTATCTTCTTTCAGGACGAAAATTCCCATAATTACTTCGGTTTACTTTGCCACGACAATAATTCTTTCGGTAGGGTATGGCGATTATTCGCCTGGCGACAGATTCGACATGGCTTTTGTGGCTTTTTTGAGTGTTTATGGTGTTCTGTTTACTGGATATTGCATTTCTGAATTTTCCGCCGTGGTCACACACTGGTCAAGGTTAGTGACGAAAACGAATAAAACGTCAAGTGCGAGCCGGACTCGCGCACTAAGAGTTCCGTATAATTTTAAGACCCTGTGTTTTACCGAATATCATGATTTTAGGTCAACGGGAAGTATGTACCCTGTAGGTTTTGGTCCATGGCAAGAATTAAAAAAGATTTTTTTGGTGTATAAACTACAATTTTATACTTTTTGGATTGTTTCCTTTACTTGTGCTATAAGACCTTGCTGCTTGCCAAATTTCATGATTCAAGGTCTACGGGAAGTACCCTATAGGTTTTTTGTGCCTTGGAAATTTCAAAATATTCGGGCACAAACGGATGATACTTTTGATTGCGTTGACTTAGAAGTTTTATTTATATCGAGGCACCAAGAGGTTACGGACTTGAGTATTTGATTTCAATTTCAACTCCATCCCTCCACGCGTTTCTGAGAAACGCGTTCCTGAGGGGGTTGACAGACGGACAGACAGACAGACAGACGGACAACAAAGTGATCCTATAAGGTTTCCATTTTTCCTTTTGAGCTACGGAACCCTAAAAATTACGATAAGACTCGTAGAATTGTCGGTGCTTAAACACATCATTATTAAAATCTCTACTTTATTGACAGAACAAAGACGGCATTTTTGGAGATAATTATTACAATAGACAAGTTTATGAAAGAGAACAGCATGCACCCATCCATAAAAAGGAGGATAATGGCCTTTTACGAATTGCAGTGGCAATATAATTGGGTAATAAAAGCCTGTCACGTGTTTTAAATAAATTACCAATAGCATGTTTGCCATCGGAACCATCAGATAAAATAAAAATAATTTGATTTTACAGGGAGTCGAAGTAACAGATGAGAACTGGCTTGAAAAGACACCGGTTCCCGCTGATCTAAGAAAAAAAGTTTTGCATCAAGCTAGATTCCGAGCATTAACTTCGATCAGATTTTTTCAGGTCAAGAACAAAGCTTATATTCACACATTGACAGAAAGTAAGTTGCTGTAGTGGTCGAGATGGGTCTATAGTTAACCGACTTCAAAAAACGGAGGAGGTTCTATGTTCGGCTGTGTTATGGTTTTTCTAAATTTATTACTGCTGTGAATGTAACATGTAGATAAAACATACCTTTGGCAAGCTTCTGTTCTTCATTATTCCGGGCAACAACTATAACAAGCCCGTGATACTTCTTATCCTCCTTAGGTAGTTACTCCAAATGTCTACATCGACACATCTCTTGTAAGCGACAAACCACCAGTAGGTACCTACGACAAAATTAGAATTAAAAGATGAACAGCTCAAGGTCCTAGGTTTAAAGAGACATACATTCTGTAATCATACACCGTCTACCTACATTCAACATTATTAGCCAGAAAGAAAGTGCATCGCCATTTTGCTCCTGTCTGTCAATAATTTGTTGCCTCTCAACCTCAACAGCCTGTATTGGTGCACTACTGGACGCAGCCCTCCCCCTGATAAGCGCCTTATTGGCTTTTATCACATAGGGGGTAATGCCCATAATCCCCAGGCTGGGCATGCGAGTTGGGGATCGCAGTTCGGTGGTAGAATTGTTCTGCAGGGGCGCTGCTGCCCTCCCCCGGTGGATATCCCTCTTACGACACCCGCGGGAAGAGTTGGGGTGGTGCAATTTCTAAGCCGGCATCACACAATGAATAATTTGTTAAATAATATGTTGATATGGAGGTTATTCATATCCTTGGTTTTTCAACATTTAATTAAGATTAGCCTATCATATCCCACTGCTTGGTAAAAGCTTCCCTTAATCCCAAAAAAAAAACGCATTTGCGGTGTGAAAGGTACCTATAGTGCAAGAGATTAGGAAGACAACATGCTTACATTGACTTTCCTTCCACAGAACTTTTTAACTTCTTTCACTCGTTCTTCATTGTTTTTTTTCTGAAATATTTAATTGTAGTGGCGTTTGCAAATTCGTTGATTTTGATACTTAGCTTTTTCTCATCAGCACACAAACGTTCAGTGCTAAACGTGCCTTCCCCAAACAAGGGCGAATTAGCCATAATGACCACGCTTGGCAGGCTTAATAGCATTTATTCAGCAAAATGTATACTTACACTTAGCTTGTAGTCAAGGTAATGGTTTCTTACCTTGCAGCCGCACAAGACCTTATCTTACCACCCGGAGAGATCGTTTACTACGGAGGCACCGTTACCAGGGAGCTTTACATTATCGAGAGTGGCTACTGTCTGGTCACTTCGAATGTATTGAAGGAAACGAAGAAAGAAAGGGTCATAGGTCCGGGAAATCATTTGGGTTTACTTGTACTGCTGTATGGTGTACCAGCTGTAAGCACGGTGATAACACTGACTCACTGCAAGGTACGTTGTAGGGATAGAAGTAAAGGTGTAAGTAAAAGTTGAGAGGAGAGGTAAGGGCATGGAAGATGGTACCTACAGGTTAATTTTATGCCAGTCGTGATATAGGTTATTTTTATGGAGTCTACACACCAAAGTCGCCCGCGGACGCGTTCCGCCGACTCAGCAAGCTGACACAGCCCGGCAAATTAGTCTGCGGCTTGTCAGCTGCTTCCAAGTTGACAAGAAGCAGTCGGCGACCTGCAATATTCGTATATTTAGATGGCGTCATTTCGATATAGGAATATTGCAGGCCACATTATTTTTCCGCTAACACCAACCCGCCGGGGTTTACACTGGTGTATAATTTTGTAAGGCATTCACTGCCCAGTTACCAGGACACCTTGCCGTACTGCGGTATGTGCGTCGTGGGCACACACAATGTAGGTATAGTGGATAGGCTCGTAACTAGTATACTAGTATATTTTGTTTCAGCTGATAAGTGTCAGTCACTCTGCTTACACATCAGCATTGAGCCTATTCCCCGACATGAAAGAGCATGAAGGGCTGATGAAGCCCGAAGAGCTTGAACAAATAGAAACTCAAGCCAAAGCACAGAACACTGAAGCATATTTGAAATATTACAATCGTCTTACGGCAAAGAAAAAAGTCAGGATTACTAACATAATTCATGATTTTTTCGACAGTGAGTTTAGATTAGAATAATGCACGTTTAGTGGTTTTGATGGCAGGATGATTGAATATAACTTGTTTTTTTACAGACTCCTTTATCAACGTATTGGCAGAGTATAAGAAGAATAAGCAAAGTTATTGGAAATCATACAAGCAGTTCCACGTACTTAACAACATAGCGCCATACCTTCTATTGCCAATAGTGATAAAGCCTGATGGTTTATTTCTGAAATGTTGGGCCCTATTCCGTGTCATTGTAGCGTACTTGATCTGCATTCTTGTACCGGTATGATTACAATTATTATCAATACGATCGGTTGACAGCTCGTCTTAATTGTGTCGGGCACTACATATTCCGATATTGAAGGGTAGTGAGTGCCGTGCGCAGTACCGAATTATTATCACAGTACCTAACGGTATTCATTACAATCCGTAGGAAGTTGCAATTTCTTCCAGCGAGTTTTAATTTATACTCAGTGGGCCTCGAAAGCCGGAAGTCTAGAAATATTTCATCTTATTTGTTATTTCAATTTCAGATACTAGTGGCAACAGCTCCATTATGTGGGTCGTTCAACGCCACTGTCCTAATCCTAGAGATCATTTGCTATGTTGACATATACTTGATGCTTCACGTTGCTTATTACGGACCAAAAAATATACTAATCTATCATCCTTATATGACTGCCACGCATTATATTACAGTAAGAACTTTATGTTTAAAACAATACAAAAAAAATATCTAATTCCGGAAAAACGGAATTATGGTGTTTAAAAGAAGTTACGATAATTTTGTCAAACTGAACTCATGTTTTTATCTTATTTTAGGGTCGTTTCTTAATAGACATTTTAATATGTTTTCCATGGTATGCTCTGTGGATAGTTTTTGTGCCAAAGCATGCTGAACATCACACCAATGAAGACCATATGATTAACAGGCACATGTTCCATTGTGCAATCAAGATGGTCAATGCTTGTCAGATCGCCAAAGTGAAGACTGTCTTCTCAGCTGAATCCATACAAGCATTAAAACGGGTAAATAAGAGTAAACATATTGGCTTTCTCGTCAAGTTTGTCTTTTAGACAATACAAAATACAAGGTTTTACCTAGGTATATTCGAAGTAGAAATTTGTAAATGAGATTGCGACAGTAAGTAGTGGGTGTTAAACCCACGTTCTATGATTGATTTAGAATTTGGAGATGAGGTTATACCAATGTGGAAGGTTTTGACCTGTCAAAAACAACGACGACCTCTGTGGCGCAGCGGGCGAAGGTCTGCCTGCGACGCAGGAGGTTGCGGGTTCGATTCCCGCCTCGGGACAATTGTTTGTACAATCTGCAGACATTTGTTCAGGGCGTTCTGGATGTTTTCTATGTATAATTAAAAATATATATCTATGTAGTGTATTGTATTAAGTATATCAGTTATCTAGTACCCATAACACAAGCTCTGCTTATCTTGGGGCTAGATAATGCTGTGTGAATTGTCCAGCATTATTTATTTATTTATTATTTATTATTTATTTTCCACTTGTGAGTGGAAGGCCTTACGAATATTTGATGCCCGAACTTTCCGTAAACTTACCTAGGTTTTTAATATTTTTCAGGCGTATCTTATGAGTGTCTTTCATTTTCTTCTCCTGACGCTATTCTTCCTCAATCTTTACACGACTATATTAATATCGCTAACGTGTAGATACGTTATAGCATCGGACCCAAGTGACTTCGTGCATAAAGTGACACAACTGTCAGCATACGGACCTATTATGAAAACAAAGTTTCATCCTGATGGAAACATGATTTGTCGACGGGGTAAATAAAATCTGTACAATTCCCTTTACAAATCCAGCGAACCAAGGAGATTGGCTAGGTGTTGGGAAACAAATTCTTTTTTAGTAACACATTAAAATTGGTACGCACCGGAAGACGCAGGCCGCATGTGGGCCGGCCACCCACCCGATTAACCGATGACATTCTGAAAGTTACGAAGTAACGGAAGATAGAGGTCAATCTACACCATGATATATTTGAAATGTCATACTACACTTTTAGGGAGTGTCCAGCCAGGGGATCTGGAAGATGCAAAACCATTTTTCTTGTATTTGAATGGAGGAGAGTGATGTGATATAATGGGAATTTATGATTGCTTGCTATTTTAGGAACATGGATCGACGGAGTCAATGTTGTCAGAGATCAGCATTTATCAGCGCAGAAAGTTTACCTATTAGCTTTATATTGGGTGGCTACGAGTTTCAGCAGTGCAGGCTTTGGAGATATTGTTGCGCAGGACACCATCCATATGATTTTATCTATCTGTGTTAATGTGCATGGAGTGTTTTTCTTCGGGTGAGTATAATTATGCTATGAAACATCGAATAAGAACTTAATAAGTTGAGAGGACTTACATTTTAATGTTTATTTCTAGTTACGTCTACGCAAGAATTGCATCTTTAAAAGCCATGGCAGACCAAGTATTGACCAAGTTTCAGGAAGATGTAAAGCATTTAGATATGTTTTTGTACAGAGAGAAGGTACCATTGGCGTTAAAGAAATCGGTGATGGAGTATTGGAAGTATCAATGGAAGAGAACCGGTGGTTGGTCGGTACGGTCTATTCAATCATAATCGTTGAAAATTCAGTTGTATCGTCGCTCTTTAAGATTGAAAATCGATGGTGCTCACTAAAGTATGTTACAGCATCAAGCAATCCTCGGTAAATTACACGCCAATTTAAACGAAGATGCCGTTCTGTATATGTACGAAAATACATTAAAAGAAATACCGTTGTTCGAAAACGTGGAATACTCGTTCTTCAGGGCGTTTGCGAAGAACTTGAGGGAAACGTACTTTCAAAAGGGCTACATGGTTATGCGTACGAATGAGGTCATTAGTACCATGTATATTATATTTCGTGGGAAGGTAAGTTGAGTTATTGATAACTAATGTTTTTATTGTTTTTGTCGAGAATATTATTAAAAATGAATTGACATGTCATAAAATATGTTATATAATAGGTAGTTTCCTCGAAAAGTAATTGAATAATGTTAAAGGTAAAAGTACTTTAAAGTACTTAAATCAATAACTATCTTCCATAAAGTGATGTGATGAAGCTATATTGTTTCGTAAGGTTGGCATAATATCGGACGAAAATAAAGTAGAGGCGTGTATGGGGCCAGGAGGCATATTCGGAAACATAAGAGGAGCAAATAAATACTTGACCATGTCTAACGTGGTTGCATCGAGGAACATAGATGTGCTTTCTATCGAAGGACGTGATTTCTATAGGCTTTTGAAGGTAAGTCATTCTACTTGAAGGCAATATGGGCCTTATTTTTTAGGACACCCTTGTGATGAGAAAAAATAGGCACATAAAGCCACAGCCGTGATTCGATAATAGAAGAATTTAATTGCTGCTATTCGATCTTTTTTCAGAGCTATCCATCGGTTTTGAGGAAAGTTAAACAATCGGTTGACTCAACAGCGACAGACTACGTGATACCAACGATGTCATCGGCTATGAACAGCTTAGAAGTAAAATCAAACAAAATCTTAATATTTACTTACAAACTGCAACCCGAATACTCAAACGCAACTCAGATTTAGAGGAATTTTTGACAGAAAACTGTCCAAAATTCCTCTAAATCTGAGTGAATGAAAATGAGTCAAAAATTAGTTGGGGGGGGGTTAAAGTGAGATATCAACGCCTGTTTTTTCTAGGTCGAGACCTTACCGCTGTCTTATGAACCAGGAGACGATGATGACGACGATGGTTTAGACCAAGGCACCTTTATAGAGGTAGAACGTGATAGCAGTCAGAATTATACATATGATAATTATTGTACATAGAAAATTAACTCGGTCTGCCATCATTTCACGACTTAAATGCTGAACGGATCTAAATAAATTTGGCAAGGAGATCGATTATATCCTGCTGGGGTATGACATAGGCTTTTATCCAGGAAAAAACGCTGGTGCAGCCACGGGCACAAGCTTGTAGACTTTAAGCAAATGCTAAAGCTGGTAAACGCGTTGAACTTAACGAACGACAAAAACACCAAAATGCCTCCCACACAGTGGATCAATAACACTATACTAAAAGGTTACGGGAAGTCGGAGGTGGTAATAAGTAGGTGTAGGTGAATTATATTTCTAACCTGAGTTGCTTTCTGTAAAGCAGTACCTAGATACTTAGTAGGTAAGTAACATATTCAAAACCTCTGAGTAAATAAATAAACAATACTATACAATTCACACAACATCATTCAGCGCCAAGCTTCGCAGAGCTTGTGATAGTGATACTAAATAACGGACATACTGAATACAATACATTACGTTTAGCAAAAGAGGAATGAGTGATGATGAGCTAAGTAACCTATCCACTGCCCAGAGCATAGGTAACCAGTAAACGAAGACCTCACTTTTGTCACTGGCGAATTATACTGGCCATGATAAACGTGGTCTGTACAAAATATTGAGTTGCGTCTTGTCGCGACGGAGATCCATCAGTTTAGAAAAACTCATGGTGGACGAACAGATAACAAGACATGGTATTTGTTGCAGAGCCCGGAAAAGAGCATTGCTGAATCTCATGGTTCCAAGTCACTGACGTCAATCGGCAACTCGGACTACATACGAGCTTCGTTATTGTTCGTTAAGCCACACAGGTAACCCTCAACCGTCTAACTTTGTAATTAGATTAGGTTTAGTCTACCTATTACAAGTTTTCGGTATTCGGCAGAAACAAGTGTCAACTTATTCGCTCGTCATGCCGAAGCCGATTATGTTGTATGTACCGCATACCCGCCTTTTGCTACTGCTCTGGGTATCGAATACCGCAAAGGAATGAAAAGGCTTTACCGAGAACTTTATTGTATTGATACTATACTTATGCTCGAGAGGCATAATAAGGCAAAACTTCTCAAAAATTGATGAATCACATTAATAAATTATTTTCTAATTCAGGTGGTTTCGTAGCAGCGTCTTACCAGACAGCGGTCTTGTTACATTTATGGGTAGGTGCCTAAAACATCATTTTAATAAGCATGTTATTCTTGAATCGAAATATTAACACACCCACACTCTGAACCATATCAAGACTTGGGTCAGTTCTACCATACCTTATACGTTCTGGTAAAATTAAATGCTATCGATATCTTTGATAGTTTATTACAAAAACACTGCTGCTAATTTAGAATAAGAACCCGAATTTATACCGTCCCAGACTTAAATGGCATATTAAAAGCTACCGTGTTATGACTTGTCTGCACAAACTCACGCCTGTTTCTGTGATGTTTTGGACGACCACGGATTTCCACTACCTGCGATTATTACTTACTTCTTTCTTCTATTCTATATCATTCATTTATTTGATAGCGGCTGTTCTGGGTATTTTCTATCTCTATATAAAAAAAATTATCCCTATTTCCCTTGGTCACGGCATCACGCGTGAACGGCTGGACCAATTTCGCTAATTCTTTTTTGTTGTGTTTGTTATTGTCAGGAGAAGGTTCTTATGAAAGAAAAAATTAAGAAAGTTGGAAACATAAATTTCAACGCGATTAAGTATGTCAATCATCTAGTACAGACAACACAAGCTCTGCTTAGCTTGGGGCTAGATGATGCTGTGTGGATTGTTTAGCATTATTTATTTATTTATTCACAATATCACATTCATAAAATTATCAATTATTTATATTGTTGGACATCTGTACAGTGTTTATTTACAGATTTCCTTGTTTTCAGAATACCTAATCATCTTCCTATCATACATAGACTTCATGGTGCTTGTCTACGAAATGGCATTCCATTCAACACCGTACTTTTTCTACTTATGCGTAGCTTCCGACGTTATTTACACCTTCAAACTGTTCCTAGACATTCACACCGGTTACATGAACAGATACGGTGATTATGTTCTGTGTCCTAAGAAAGTGAGGCAAAAGTTAGTATGACGAATTATACTAGTCTTGTTTAGATAATTTTCTAGAACTATATTGTAGAGCACAAGGTATAAATCACGTAGATAAAGATTGCGATGATTCGAGAACTTACTTTATAAAAAGATCCTTATTGAATGTGTTTATTCAGTGAGACTCATAAGAAATTTCTTATGAGTCACTTTTTTTAATTTTTTCTATTTTTTTTATTAACTAACATTTAATTAAATGTTAGTTTTTCTTTTGGCATCTTTGTTTCTAAAATAAATACTATTGTTTGCTTGTAGAGCAATCAGCAACATTTTTAAATTTCAGGTATTTCTCAAAAGTCTATCTACGCAGAAGGGATTTCTTGGCTCACTTTCCAATAAGCTACCTTGCATTTGGGCTGCATTTGAAACCTGCTATGCAAATGTCTTTGTTTACCTATCTAAGGAGTCCACAACTCGTGAGGGTCACCTATCTATTTACCTACAGAACACACAGAAAGACGAGCATCGGATCGGCCAATTTGATTGTGAAGCTCACGTTAGTATTACAGAATAACCAAATATCAAAGCAACAGTCACAAACACGCGGATTTTGCCGGTAAAGAATGTTGTATGCACAGGAAAAACAGATGAAGCTTCCTTAGCTGGTACCGGTTTGCTAGTAGAAATCCATGTTGTGCACAAGATGTGCTATAGAGTCGAACCGATGAGCTTTAGAATTTGAGTACCTACCTACCTACATCTCGAAACAGACGCCTCTACTCTAAGTTTCTATAACAATTAGACCATTAATTTGATGGCTTGAAATCCCAGAGAAATAAAATTAAAATTTCATCATCATCATCAGCCTATGTTAGTCCACTGCTCGACATAGGCCTCCCCTAATGAGCGCCATAGCGCCCTGTCTTCAGCTTGCCGCATACAGCATCTGCCTGCAGTCTTTCGCAGGTCGTCATCTCTGGCCGGAGGGCGTCCTACACTTCGTTTGCCAAGTCGCGGTCTCCACGTGAAGAACACGTTTTACTTAGCGACAACTAAAATTTAATTACAGGTCTATAGCAATCTGGGCATCATTACTATCCCACGTAAACGCTTGCCTATTCTTCAAGCTATCGTGCCTAACTCCAGTGCATTGTGTTTCCTCGAATTGGATGACAAAACCTGAGCTAAATTTACGAGTCAAATATTCAGAGGTGATGGTTCAATAATAATTATACGTACCGTCTCTAATAATCACCCCAAAACTAACGAGAGATCAGCAAATAGCAAACAAGTACCTACTTATTTTCTTTTATGGTTATTATTTGTTGTTGCTGAAGCTTGCAAAATTTATATCCTTGCTTTAAGTTATTTCTGTAGGTAAATAATAGTTTAAATTTCTTTTTGTTTTAATTAGTAAGATATTGTTAAAATGTACCAATTATGCGGTGTGGTCGCTCAGCGACAAAGCCTTTTATTGTGTGCTGTATTTTTATTTTTGTTTTGTCTCTGTGCATTAATTAAAGGTGACATCTTATTTTTTCAGGGCAATTATTTAACCCTCTACATAGCTGCCGTTTGGTACATGATCAACCTTCTAACCATAACAGGCACAGGTGACGTTTCGTCACAGAACAGCTTCGAAGTGGTTGAAACTATAATAGTGATCATCATTATCAAGTTTTGCACAGGTACGTTTCTCTTTTCGAAAAGAAGGATTAGACTATAGGTCAAAAAATTGTTGATACAAATTTACAGTTAAGAGGCGAACCTAGCGGGTTTGCTTGTCAAACTAGGTCTAGATCTCAGTACTCCCGGGATCCCCGTGGTAAAAAACTGGAGTTACATAAAATTCAACTTCTTTTTTCTTCAGTTCCTTAATTGAAAGACACGATTGCAAAACAAAAATCTTTTCAAAAATTTTTGTTTTGATTCGTAAGTTATTACTAATTCTTTGGTTCCATATTACATTTTCTTCTTATGTTGTGTAGGTTTCTTGTAACTAAGCAAAAACATCATTTTTGCGCTTACGCCGTTCTAAAAACGTATGCTCCATCCCGCTCCAGTGAACGCGAAATCCTATGCCTATCCTATTCACAAAATGGCGCACTATGCGCACTCTTGATAAGACCAGCCAGGAGTGGCTTAGGGTGCTACTCACGGGATAAGTAGATAGATAGAGACCAACCGGCGTTCAAGCGCGAAATAGGCACACAAAATCGCAACTGAACCTGGATTTAACTACTTAGTGTAGAACCTCCATGCGTGTGGTGCCGGCTTAGATTTTGCACCACCCCAACTCTTCCCGCGGGTGTCGTAAGAGGCGGGATATCCACCGGAGGGGCGGGCAGCAGCGCCCCCTGCAGAACAATTCTACCACCGAACTGCGATCCCCAACCCGTATGCCCAGCGTGGGGATAACGGACATTACCCCCCAAGACACATTACAAGTTTCGAACTTAGTTAGAGCGAGGTGTTGAAACTAAGACTGGGTAACTAAGTCTAAAACAATGTTATGTTAGTTTTAAGACTTTTTCTGAAATAAACGTTTATTATTATTTATTATTATTATTAAGAGATAACAGCTAATAAGGCGCTTATCAGGGGGAGGCCTGCGTTCAGCAGTGGACCAATATAGGCTGTTGAGGTGAGGTAGAACCTCAGGGAATGGCACAGGGAATTGGAAGCCTCACCCAGCAGTCTGTTAGAAGACCTTGATAGTCCCACTCGATCGAGGCAACGTAGCGTTCTTGGGGAGTCGCTATTCGTAGCGTCTTTTAATGGCCTATGTAAGTAATGAATAATAAGCACAGATTACTGTTCTAGGTCTTCTGATATCTGAGATGTCTGCAATGATCTCCGCTCACTCATCATCTCGGATAACATACGACTATGGAATCAACGAGCTCAAAGACGGCCTCCGTGATATGGACCTTAGCGATCATCAGATGAACAAGATGTGGGACTATGTACGACAGCTGTGGAATCGACAACAAGGGAGACAGGTGCGTATTCTGATGTCTATAAGGGTTATTATCAGGGGTTGGAACTGACTAAGCTTTTCTATTGATAATGAAGCAATTTACTTGCTAGAAGCTGAGCAAGGACTATTAAAACAACGTGAGAATACAGGGGTAAAAGGCGTTATGATTATTTCAAGTAGAATCAGCAGACCAAGATGTTATTTCGGACGTTTAATGAGTGACTCGCTCAGACTATACAATACAATACAAATATTCTTTATTGCACACCAAGAAATCAAAAATCACAGAAAACAAAAAACAAATACAGATACTTAATGTATACAATGGGCTTAAAGCTATCGCTAAAAGCGATCTCTTCCTGGCAACCTAAGACCTGACTATTTTCGACTTTCGTCGGCTACATTCAGAATTCCTTCAGTGCACCTGTGTTTGCACACACACTTGTGCACAATAATTTGCACACTTGTGCACAATAATTGTTCCGCGTACACGGCTAGCCTCCGTTGAGATTGGCCATCACACATTCAAAATACCTACGCCCTATGTGCAAAAAATATCCAACGAGCAGCGAATATACTCTGAGCGAGTCACTCGCTAAATGACGTACAAAGACCATCAGCCATTATACTTTCGAGCTAAGTATACACCCGACACGTAAAGATTGGGATTGAAAAATGCCAACATTCTGTCCAGCATGATCTAAGCGGGACAGCATGAGAGAGCCTGTCATTTTCAATTCCAATCTTTATCTACGCGACTTATAACTGTAAAGATGTTTACAGATGCCAAAACTAATCCACAAGCTACCGTTCCGCCTGAGATGTCAAGTAATGCAAGCGCTATACGGCTCGCACATCAGTCAATCAGTGATATTCAACAAGACTGATGACGACTTTAGAAGAATGCTAGCAATGTGGATGAAACACTGTGTGTTCTTCCCGGGAAACTATATCGTGCAGTGTGGGGATTCGGATCAGTGTATTTATTTTATACACAGAGGGCAGGTAGTAAATTTTATGAGTACGATACTAATTATACAGGGTGTCACGGAAAGGGTGTACTAAGCCGAAAGGAGGTGATTCAGGACATCGAGGGGGTCAACGTTTGTTCTAGGATTTTTGAACCAAATTAGAGACGTTTTTTCTTCATATTCTGTGTTCTTGTCTTCTTTTACGTTTATTCTTACATTATTATTATTTTTTGAAATTTCAAGGGATTTACATCATTTGTTGTAATTTAAGTACTGAATAATAAGCAAAAAACGTTTGTGAAATATTTTGTAATGTTAAGATGTCAATGTCAAATGTGAATATCAAGATGCGTGTAAAAGAACACGAATTGATTTATATAAAGCAAAAAAAAAACGAAATTCAAAAAATCGTTATTCACAAGTTGATCTCCTCCGGGTCCAGAATCACCCCCTTTTGGCTTAGTACACCCTTTCCGAGACACCCGGTATACTTTGTCTAATATCTACTAAAGTCCAGTTGTGGCTGTCCCGGCATAAGAATTGACCCCTCCAACTCAGCTCCTGGATGTCACGTCGACTAACGGAACCTACCAGAGGTAGGGTAGCTTCCTTCTGTGAATTTTAACACCTTCATTGCGATCACCGATCCACCTGCATGCTATTTATTTATGGCAGAATCCCCTTGTTTGGGGCTGGTTCAGAATTAGACATATGTGTACCTACTAATGAAAAGAGCGGGAGATTTCAGACAGCTAAGGCAGCCTTAGACCATCTACGTAAGTGCTGCCATCTATTCGTCGATAAACCAGACTCTGATTGAAGCAGTTTATACTTTAAAATCTTCGAGCATAAAGGAGGGAGCCGCTGTACAAAAAAATCCCCCCCCCCCCTCGATTTTCTAACGGGGAGGTGAGGTAAACTCTTATGTACACAGAGGCGGGATTACGCCCACACGTATAGCACACAGAGGCATATAATGGCGGGGTAATGCCCACATTTGCACAAAAATTGTGTTCCTTTCCTACTATAACAGTTAACAGAAATTTTCTGAACGTTTGTATGCATTTTGCTTAGGGGGAGCGAGTTAGTAATTATAGCTTTCATACCTTTATGATCCAAGTTTAAAACAAAACTTTAACGAAAAATCTACAACACATTGCACTCTCCTGAAAAGTAAGGATAAAGAAAGAACAAATTCTTATTCTAATTAAGTGGAAGAACCTGCGATTTGCTTTTACATCTTAGGAGTCTATTTAAGTGCATATCCTCGTGCCTAATCAACCAGCATAACTCCCTGAGCACGTTTGGTGTTTGACAGCTAAAGTAGTGACAATTTCTTTCCAATTTCAGGTTGAAGTGCTAACGGTGCATCCAAACTTGACGGAGTCTATCTACGATGTTTTAGGTCCTGAGGACAGTTTTGGAATAGCTCAGGTACCTCCAAGCCTACACATTCAGTTTTAGGTCAAAGTCATATGACGCCAAACCCTTCATTACAAACTATTTTGCAAAGGTTGTCGAGTGGGACTTTAGGAGGAGGCCTATGTTCAGCAGAGGAATTCTATCACTGTGTATTTTGCAAATGTGTCATCATCATAAGTCCACCGCTGAACCTTGGCCTCCCTAATGAGCGCCATAGCGCCCTGTCATCAACTTGCCGCACCCAGCATCTGCCAGCAGTCTTTCGCAGGTTGTCATCCTACCTTGCCGTAGCCAACGAACAAATGAGTGCCTTAGCACAATTAACATAAAGAAAATTTTTAAAGGGTCTGTTTGTTGGTGTATCTCATCATTTCTCCTTCCGCGCGAGAACTGTTGTGGACGTTGTCTATTTGAAACTCGATTATTGGAAATATCTACTCGACTATTATCCAAAAGCAGCCAGAATAGTCCAAAGGAAAGTTGAAAATGTATATTTAGCTATTTAAGTTTTGATTTGTTAGTTTAGTTTTGGATTAATTAGAAGATGTATTGGAATCACAAGAGTTTTATTTGTTTGCACAAGATTGTAACCTATTAAAGTTAGTAAGTACTTTGTACATTTTGGTTGTGCATTCATCATGCAAGTAAAAAAATAAGGCTTATCGCAAAGCTGAAGGACTCTTGTACACACATGTTTTTAAAATCTACGGTTAATTTGCCATGCGGAGGCAAGGTCGCCAGTGTTGGATGGATCGTGGCTGCATACACAAGGCGTATCAAGCGTAGATTTTTAACAAGAACAAGAGTCCTAACAATAACAAAATAGTAAAATAAATCAAATACTAAGATAACTCAAAGACTAAGTACTTCTAAAACTACACTACGCTATATCTCAATCATAGAATAACCTATAGAATAGAATAATATTCTCAGACGCTTTAAAATCTTATCGAAGAGAAGAAAAACACAAGACAATGCTTACAAAAGGTTATTCCATGATTTACTAGCAGTTACTGGCCACTGGCAATTATCTCACTACAAATCAACAATCATAATAGGTAAGTAATTAAATCTCAGCTTAATCAAACTGCTCCTCATAGTAACAGAAAAACATTGCCTTAAATAAAATAAAAACCCTTCTAGTTTAAATCAAGATAAAATTAGTGGGGGCTAGCGAATGAAGTTATTAACGCCCTTAGTACACTGACGCGTTCGTATACAACAGCAAAACAACGTACAAGCTATCAGTTGTATGAAAGCATTTCGCATATTATGCTGTCTCGCTTTAACTATAGGGGCATACGTATTGTACCGTCCGTATCTACTCGTATATTGTTTACACGACTAGCGAATCACGTGCGTCGATGTAAAAAGTAGTAAGTAAAGTAAAAATGCGTTTATTTTGTAACTAATACATACATAGATGGGCTAGATGATGCTGTGTGGATTGTCTAGTATTATTATTATATTATTATACATAGCACATACAAAAGATAAAGGTTAATATAAAAGTAATAACATATAGCTCACGAAAATGGCGAAAACTCAGCAGATGGAGGAAGACCAGCGCTATGGCAGGATACATCCTGCCATAGCGCTGGTTTTCCGTGGAGGCCAGAATGACACGCGTGATGTAACAGCAATTTTGCAGCTACGTCTTTTTGGACTGTGCCCAGTACAGATAAGGATGAAACTATACAATTTTCGTTTTAGTCAGAGCGAGACAGCATATGCGGCACGCTCATAAACGACTGACAGTTTTTTCGTTGTTTCGGTGCTGCATACGAATGCGTCAGTGTACTAATGGCGTAAATGAACTAATCAAAATCTTAAAGAAAATTAAATTGTACCGCTCATCATATCTAGTCAAACTGGCGTTTCCTCTTCCTCGAAGTGGGTTGTGACTGTGACATGTCTGCATTGCTCTGCTGGGTCTCGTCGATATCTTCTGTAGCCTCCATTACCGTGGCCTCGCCTTCAGAGTTCTCCTCTGTTAGGGTTTGCGTCATCTCTATGCGCTGGGTTTGGGATAGCCTGGAACTGAGTAATGGCATGGTTATTATGGTATGCCTGGCTTAGGATGGTAGATCCGAGTACCCCCATGACACAACTGGGCAATGGTGTTCACTCAGATGTAAACTAAACTAAACTAAAATCTAATCAAAATGTCGCCATCCCTTTTAAAATGTTCGAAATAAAAAGAGTAACATAATTTGTGTTCTCAATTGACACGAGAGTAGACTAATATTGTTACCACAGGATAAAAAATTGCCCATGGCACGTAGCGTGGCACTGACCAAACAATCTTGATAGCTGTCTTAAAATGAATGAATCTGTATTAAAATTGTACATATTTTCCTGAGACAATACTGTCATTCAAACTACTAAGTACAAAAATTGTACAACACAAAATGCTAAATTCAGAGTTTGTCATAGTGTGTAATAGTTAGGCTAGGAGTAAAACAATTTTGTTTTTTTTGTGTTCCATTCTCATCTGCTATACGTATTCGGGCTATGAGCAAAATTTGGTGTAGGTGAAATGCGTAAAAGAAAAATGTACTTGGCTTTTAAAGGCACTGGTGACATATGTCAATTTAGATGTCGCCAAAACTAAACTAATTTAATTTGACAGCACTAAAACTGAGCCATCCTTTTTCTTATTTATTTATTTATGTACAAATAACTGTGGCACCAGGTTTGCTGACCGTCAGCATCATAATCAAGCTTATTATACCAGACTAATATTATAAATACAAGGGGTTTGGATGTTTGTTACCTCTTTTCGACAAATGAACGGTTCGGACTGAAATTTTGCACTGATTATAGATTATTAATGTAGTTCTAGACCTGGGTTACCGTGAGAAGCTGCGGGCAGAAGCTGGTTAGTCATAATATTTTTTTTATATACACACAATGTGTGGACGAAGCGCCCAGATCTGTCCTTACGCGATTCTGTGGTTTAAAGCAATGTTTGTAGTAAGCTGAGAATAGAGTTCCCGAGTTTTGAAGACTCTGGACTTTCTGGAAACACATCTATCTCGTCATCATCATCAGCCTATTCTATTTCACTGCTGGACATATACCTCTCCGAATGAACGCCATAGCGCCCTGTCTACAGTTTGACGCATCCAGCATCTGCCCCTACGAGGGAGTCCTACACTAGGTTTGCCGAGTCGCAGTATCCACTCAAGGACAAGTTTACCCCAGCGGGTATCAGTTATGCGGGAAATATGGCCTGTCAGCTCACTGCCACTTCAGCTTGCAAATACTACTACTTTATATCAATTGGGTATTAAATTACCTGTCAGCATTCATCTGTTCAATCTGATCAGCACTGTAATCAGTCTTACAGCAGGGCCATTTCTCTACTTTCTCCACATATCGGTTCAGGCAGCGTGTGTGGATGGCTTTTGCACAGGCTGGGCAGTTGTAGCCCTGAAAAAAATAAGAAAAAATTTGCTATTAATAAGTAGAATTTTAACCGATTTTTAAAACAATGGTAGCTTCTGCCCGCGGCTACAAAATTACCACTGAAGGTAAACCTTGATGTAGTGAATGTATAGGTATCATGCAAGTACTAATTTCATATTGAAATGCTTCATATTGAGTGCCAGTCGGCCGGCAACCTGAGCGGTGCTTCAGATATAGGTAGCGCAAATCTTTATGCTTAATGTAAACATAGTCTCGACGTTCACATCATTCACGACGTTTGCAGGGCGTACATTGGCGCCCGCGTTAAAATCAGCTATCGCGCATCCACTCCTTCCACTCTTCCGGGAATTCAAAAAGATTTGCGCGATTTATACAGGTCAGACAAAGTAAGTAATTACAAAAATAATTTACCCTGAACACAATGTTCTTGCACAAATGGCACTCTTCAATGGCGTCCGGCATATTCTGACGAAGGTAGCTCTCAAACTCATGGATGGCTCTCACCCCAAGAGCATAGTTATTGTTCTCTTTATCCAAATACTTCATCCTGCACAAGGTTTTTAGAAGTTTCTGGAACCATCAGATTAAGATATTGTAAATAATTGGGTTATTGAGATAAGAAACAACTATGGGGCAAGACACCCTTTTCATTCAACTTATGAAACAAAATCATCAGCCCAGAATCATTGGATGGTGCAGTGTGTTAATGGAACAATCATGAAAGTAAGCTTTAACATTTCAATTCTTTATTAACCTAACTAATTAATAAACAGTTTTCTTCTTCTGCTGTGCTGAGTGTGAGCTGTGTGGCTGTGTGCCGGCTTAGAATTTGCACCACCCCAACTCTTCCCGCAGGTGTTGGAAGAGGCGACTAAGGGATATCCACCAGGGGCGGACAGCAACTACCCAAGCAGAACAATTCTACCCCAGAACTGCGGTCCCCAACCCTCATGCCCAGTGTGGGGATTATGGGCACTACCCCCCATGTGATAACAGTCAATAAGGCGCACTGCTGAAACTCCCACTCATTTTATGATAAAGGTAGGCCCTAGTAAAGCTGCAAATTTTACTTACTTCTGCATCAGTCTTAGTGAATGTAGATTTCATACCACCAACTATGTTTATTGCACTAATACGGGTCAGCTGACGGGACTCCGTTGTCATTATCTGTTCAATTAGCAGCCTGAAGAACTCGAGCTCATTTGTGGTGAATAAATTCTGTGCCTTTGTGGCATCATCGTAACCAAGCGATAGGAATACCAGGATTTCTTCATTTGTCAATTCATCTGTGGTCAGTTTTATTGATTGCTGGTACGGTCTGATTGTATCGTTGATTTCTTTTATCAGATCTTGAACAGATTCTTGCTCCCCTTCTAAAAAACAAAATTAGGCATACCTAGGATAAGCTACTAAAACAGCATGGACATAGAAACATTAAGTTTTTTCCTCCATGTGAATTGGTAGGTAGGTATATTTGGGAACATTATAATAAAAATGTTGTTTTACTTGAATTTGTACCGTATTCGAATTGGAGCGGATGCAAATAGGTGATAGGGCGAAATTTTAGTCTAAATCAACGATCAAAAACAACTTACCACCGGAAAACTGAGCAAGAGCTCTGCGAGTTTCAGGCATAGTAATCACACCGCGAGAAGCAACAGAGCGTAGGAGAAAACGATGCACGTTGCCGTAGGACATTTTGGTTAATAGAATACCTACCCAATCAATGAGTTAAGAAAGGATAAACTTCAACAACAAAAATATTTTTATTTACCGACTCTGCCCGCTGGTAATTTACCGCTTGTTTTTTTTTTACACTGGTGTTTCCACTTTGCTTTGCCAGATCTAACTAGCGCAAATGTTATGCGCCCGCCACACTATGCTCCTCGTCATGCTCCTCGCGCTGCCGCATCGCTGCCGCGATGTTGCCCTGTCTGTCCACACACTGCTCTACTCGCGCGATTAATCGCTACGCGCCGCACTTGTCTATTCGTCGTTGCTACACAATGGACGTTGAAACTGTGGTGGCAGCGAGTGCGTGTATTTGTAGTATAGCTAATTATATCAATAAATAAATAAATAATGCTGGACAATTCACACAGCATTATCTAGCCCCAAGCTAAGCAGAGCTTGTGTTATGGGTACCAGTTAACTGATATACATAATACAATACACTACATACTTAAATAGATATTTTTTTATTATACATAGAAAACATCCAGAACGCGCTGGACAAATGTCTGCAGATCGTACAAACATTTGTCCCGAGGCGGGAATCGAACCCGCAACCTCCTGTGTCGCAGGCAGACCTTCGCCCAATCAATGTAATGCTACAAAGCAATATACATCGTCGACGTCGTCGGCATCCTCGCCAACGGAGATGGTGGATGACATCTATTCATCGCAATAGAACGATGGAAGTACCTAATATATTAATATAAACCGAAAACAAAGACGTGCGTCTCGCGTGAGCGCTCGGCACGAACTGCGGCCGCGCGAGTATGTGGACAGTCACTCGCGCTCGTATTGCCGGTCCTTTGACTCGCGGTCCAAAAACCGACAAAATAGGGAGCGATGGGCAGGACGAGGAGCATGACGAGTGGCATGACGAGTAACGTTGCCACACTACGTCTCTGCCTACTTTCCTCGCTACTTCCCACGCCACTCGTCGAGTGTGTGGCAGGCCCATTACGTTACAGTACGAATAAATTTATTACAATGCGCATTTTTCATGATAATGTCAATAACCCTTAATCAAATGGAATACTTTTTGTGAGATAAATAAAAACTGAGATCGGTTCTTAGGTGAATTTTGCGAGTAGATTTCAAATCTTATGATAAAAACTTGGAAAAGTGGGGGGAAAGGGGGGTTTTGCGGTGGGAAATAGTTTCCCCTTGTTCATAACGGCATTGCAAAATATCACCAAGTGGGAAATTATTTCCCATTATCCGGCATAGGTTACGAGTTTTTCAAGAATTTTTAGCTCCTCACCCTGCTTTGTTTTATATTTTATGAATACTAAATATAAAATTAAAAATTCCAACATGAAATTGCAAAATTAAACAATAATGTTAGGGTTACAATGGGTTTAATGAGAAAAATAGAAAAATACAAATACCTAATAATAAAAAACTTAATTATGAAAATCTCTATGACGAAAATTAGACGATCTCTATGACATAGCGAGTGAAGGTACCTATTTCAATTATTGAGATGAACTCGTGTGAAATTCTTTGAAACAATTTTTAGCACACAGAGGTACTTTACACGTAGTGCATTCTATTTTGGTCCTTTGTTCTCTCTTCTTTGTACTGCAGAATCTACACCTTTTGTAAGTGCTGATTTCATCTGGCAAGTGTATGCCCACATTCAATAAACGAATTTCATCCGGAACACCGAAGACACCGCCTTTCTTGTTTTTAAAAACTGTTCCTTGTTGTCTTGCTTGTATTTTCTTTTTATTTTGAGTTAACACTATTGGCATAGCAAGTGTCGTCTTCAGAATCAGATCCAGATAAATCGGATATATCAGCCAAGTTATCGACAGCTTCTTCGAGATTCTTCTTGGTAAGTACTTTTGGCTTCTTCAAAGTTGCTAGGGATATAAAATAATATAAATCAAAAAGGAACTAAAATAGTAAACATATTCTGTTCAATGAACTGACGCACATTTTTTATATATTTAAAGTTTTTTTGAAGACAGGGACAGACAAAGGGAAATTATTTCCCACTAATTCAAGATGAAAATTCTCCAAGAAATCTAATTGTTTTCACGGTTCTTTTTCAGCTAAACGTTCGGAAAATAAGTCTAGTTTAGTTTATTATAACGTGTACTCACTTACCAGATTTTTTTTTTCAAAAAACTTTCTAAAATTCGTAACAAAGCAAGTATTTTCCCGGAAAAATCACAAATTGCGAGTTCGGCTTTGACATACGACGTCAGATTATCAACTTCTTGACAAATGTTGCCATTAATCAGTAAAAAATATATCCAAGATTATTTTTCTCTATGGTTGGCACGGCTAAGTCTAGTCATTTAAAAAAAAAACGAATTTGCTAAGCCGGACGAAGTGGGAAATAATTTCCCCTCATTTTATTAAGGGATAACAAAGATTAAGACGCTATCCAATAAAAACTTACAACCACTCTTTCGACGGACCTTAAAACGGACATTGTCAGAATTATTGGGTCAAATCAGACCCAGAAACTTGGGTAAAAGTTGCAAAAAATTGTTGTTCATCTATTTACATTAAGTATATTTATATATTGGTGGTATTCATCGTATCATAGGTAGAGACAGATAAGTACCTACTTCATTTAATGCACCTTATTTATAATAGTACTATAATGATGGCTGAAAAAACATAAATTACACTAAATTACACTTAGGCACACTTACAAAGAAAGTTTAGATGTTGTCTTTAGGTTTCTCACCGTATTTGCTTTGGTGTAAAGAATACGCCAGAGCTGAGCAGATTGGGCAAGAATGTTGCATTTATTATGAGGTTCTAGACCTAGTTTAATAAAGGGTACTAAATATAGTATAATAAAGGGTACTTTTGATCCCGGACTATGGGACGCGAAGGCGCGGGTTGAACAAAATTACTCAAGCACATCCATGCCTCCTATTTTTTTGTTCACTTAGCTAACTTATTAATAACTAGTTTATGCACGCGGCTTCACACGCGTTGTTTCTATGTTTAACGTTTAAAGGTGATTTTTATCCCATGGGAACTGATTTATGGGATAAAAAATATCCTATGTTTGATTCCACGATTAGAATTACCTGTATGCAAAATTTCAGCCTGATCCGTTCAGTAGTTTTGGCGTTAAGAGGTAACAAACATCCATCCATCCAAACTTTCGCATTTATAATATTAGTGTGATGCTGATGTGATCATAGCTCTATAAGTAGAGATAAAAAAAAATGCCTCCTAGTTTGCCACCTTCATAATTGTACGAATTGTAAGCAAGTTGGCAGCCCCACCTGCCACTTGCAGTGTCATCTGTCAAAAATCTCCTCTAATGTCAAAGTCAAACTATTCACTAAAGTCATTGTCATCTGAGCAGTGGCAGTGACAAGTCTAATGGGAAAGCAAAAGCGAAAAAAGCCTCTAATCCACAGTCGCATCGCGATTTTAGAGCGCGTCTTGTGTCGCGCGATTTGTGTCGCGCGATTTGTTGCCATTTGTATTGCGATTCCTTACACACAGCTGCGTTTTTGCAAGCGCGATTTCTAGACGCCGCGCGCGTGCTGTCGGAAGCGCCTCGCGTCGATAAAATTGCAGCAATGTGTAAGATATGTGTCTGTGTCTTAATACAAAATGCTGCAAACAAATTGCGCGACACGCGAAGATCGCGGCTGTGGGGTAGAGGCTTAACCTTTGACATTTTAAAAAAAGGAAATCTACGCCTTGACATCTATTGGTGATTGTTAGGGAGTTTTGTGATAATGTTCGATAAGTTTTCATGTAATTTGAAGTAGATGACGCCTTTGAAACATGGTACCTACCTAGCCTATTTTGTAGGTTCACAAATAATTTTTATGTAGAAGATTTAGGACCTAGAAACTTGGGTTGGTTATAGATTGTATAAATCTTTGGGGTTGGAGGCTGGTTGCTCCAACTTGAAAAATCATTTTATTTTATTTTCTGTACTTACCTAGGTACATACTCATAACTGCCGTATCTATGAACGGTTCCATAAGTAGGTAGCTACTACTTAATTGATACCTACTTAATAGAAACTTTAAAACAGTCTCTATGAAATTAAGCTAGGACTATTATAATTCGAATTCTACGGCAGACGTTAAATTTATTTGTAAAAATGTAACGTCTGCCGTTTTTTCAAGTAACGTTTACCTACGCCCCCTACGCCATTATAGGGTAAAAAATTAATGGCTACGAAACTATACTGCTTTAATAGGCTACGCCTTGCCCCGAACAGTCGCTACGAGTGCTACGATCGGTGCTACGACACTGCTACAAGATGCTACGAACAGTTCTGTTGTCGCTACAAGTTCTATGATCTGCTGTGGTGTGGCAACGACACTGCTACAAAATGCTACGTCGTAGCTACGAACCGTCGCTACAATGCTATGATGTGTGGCTTGATTACGATACTGCTACAAAATGCTAGTTAGCTAGGAAGCTATGCCGCTGTCAGCCGAATTCATACATATTGTGTGGTCGTTCTGCATACATGTGTTCCTTACCTACCTACCAAAGTTGGTATTGGTACCCAATGTATTTGTAATTCTATCAAGTTTTTTGAGTTTACCAGAACAGGGTGGACACAGAAGTCGAAAATAGTATTTTCGAAGGAAAGCAATATGTATGTAGGTAGGTACCATTGCTAGATTGCTACCCTGGTACCTAGGTACCCGTATGTTCATTAATAATCTCCAACCAAAGTTAAACCATTAGTTAAATCCCGATTCTATTAGGTGAATGCTGAAAAGATAAACAAAACATAAATTCATTACTTTTCAGGTTTGTTGGAGTTTGTAGGTATGACTCGATTTGCATAGAAGGCGTTTTCACGTTTTGACGGGTATTTTTAGTTAGAGAATCCACAAAAAGAATCATCCAAAAACACACACTATAATCCGAAAGTATTATAATAACATCAAACTAACACACGAATTAATGTCAAACTATACTTCACACTAATATTATAAGCGAAATAAAAATAAAAGTTTGTATGTGTGTATGTTTGCAAGTCCTTTACGCTGCTACTACTACAAACGGCTGAACGGATTTGAGTGAAATTTTGGCATCAAATTTCGTCCATGGATAGCTTATATCCTGGATAAGAAAAAATAGGCTACTTTTGATCCCGTAAAAGTGTGGCGTTCCTGTGGGATGATGAAATACAAATTCTTTGATAAAAGATATTTGAATTATTCAAATATCGTTTATCAACGCTGGTAACATCGTGGGGCGCAGCTAATAACATAGAAACAGCATTGAATTGTAAAGCGTTTCAAACATGAATAGACAGTAACTACAGTAAATACAGTTAGGTAGAGTAATATGAAATGAACTATGATGAAAGTTAAAAAATATATGACAACCAACAAAATTATTATATTCTATTCTATTCTATTCAACCCCACCTTGAATCTTAGAAGATCGCATATGCCTACCTAATTACTGTCTAATTTAATCTAACTGCTCGCTTTTACTCGATATGAAAATTCCATACTTCAAGGAGGTTAGGTACCTATCCAACTATAAAGGATGGCATAACTCGGTCAGTAAATTATCTAAGCTACGAGCGCATTACTGCATAATTTAATCTAACTGCCCGCTTTTACTCGATATGAAAATATCCATAGTTCAAGGAGGTTACATATCCAGCTATAAGTATGGGATGACATAACTCTCTCAGTAAATTATCTAAGCTACGAGTGCATTACTACATAATTTAATCTAACCGCCCGCTTTTACTCGATATGAAAATATCCATAGTTCAAGGAGGTTACATATCCAGCTATAAGTATGGGATGACATAACTCTCTCAGTAAATTATCTAAGCTACGAGTGCATTACTGCATAATTTAATCTAACCGCCCGCTTTTACTCGATATGAAAATATCCATAGTTCAAGGAGATTACCTATCCAGCTATATAGGACGGCATAACTCTCTCAGTAAATTATCTAAGCTACGAGCGCTTTCAAAACTTTTAATGGAGTCAATTTGGCCTCGTATTCAAAACACCTAGAATGCCGAGGCAGGTAAGCGCGATTTATATAAACATTACTGTGGAATACAGCCTTTTATGCGAGATCCAAGTTTCTCACCTACGCTTAACTAAATAGGCACTTTGGTATCTAAGTTTAGCTGTTCAAATAATTCGACTGCTTAGCGAAAAGCGATTCATGAGGGGTAGTCATAAGCGGCATTTTCATTTGTGTTTTGTGAAAGGGGTAGGTAGTAACCCATGTTATGTGTTATATAGGTATCTATAACGTAGTTAAAACGGAATATTCATATATATTCTGTAGGTAGCAATTAGCAAGTTAAGCTTTTGTAGCCTAAGCTGTGTGCAGGCTTCGAATTTGCACCACCCCAATTCTTTCCACGGGTGTCGTAAGAGGCGACTAAGGGATATCCATCGGGGGCGGGCAGCAGCGCCCCTGCAGAAAAAATCTACCAACGAACTGCGATCCCCAACTCGCAAGCCCAGCGTGAGGAATATAGGCATTACCCTCCATGGGATTAAAGCCAAAATGGCGCTTATCAGGGAGAAGCCTGCGTGGACCAGCAGTGGACAAACATAGGCTGTTGAGGTGAGGTGAGGAACCTTCTTAGAACAGAATTGATCAGAACAGAAATAACGGCTTCATACTTGAGATATTAATTTTACTATTTAAAAAAATTTAAAACTTGAGACCTCGTAAGAGTGCAATAGTTTAGAGCGAGATCAAACCAAAGGTATTATATGATACAACTAACACTCAGGTGACAGAGATTTATGTAGGTTTTAACTTTTAAGTGAATTTAAATCTAAGTTTATCCCAGACACCAAGCATTCTTTCAGGTGGAAGTGGAACACACACACGTAGAGTGTAGAATCTCCCTGTTCAAATCGAACAAAAAATGGCAAAAAAGACAGGAAACGTCGACGGGGGAAAGTTTGAAAGTGTGCCAAATAGAGCCTAGTTAAAGTTTACCTACCTTCCGCCCCAGTGGGCTAGATTATAGTCTTTTATCTCAATGGTCTAGGTAGGTACGTTATACTTTTTTACTACCTACTTATTAAAATCATCTGAGACTCAAGCTTCTACACCTACGTCCTACTTACCTACTAGTGAGTTTTAATCTATTTTGCGCCTACAGGCCTTAACCTTGTCACACTTCATCACACTAATGTTATAAATGCGAAAGTTTGGATGGATGTTTAGATGGATGGATGTTTGTTACCTCTTCACGCCAAAACTACTGAACGGATCGGGCTGAAATTTTGCATAGGTACAGGTAATTCTAACCCTGGAATCAAACATTGGCTACTTTTATCCCATAAATCAGTTCCCATGGGATAGAAATCATCTAAAACGTTTATAGAAACAACGCGTGTGAAGCCGCGGGCATAGACTAGTCTTATATAATTACTAGCTGCCGCCCGCGTCTTCGCACGCGTTGATTCTATGGAAACGTTAAAAGGTGATTTCTATCCCATGGGAACTGATTTATGAGATTAAAAGTAGCCTATGTTTGATTCCAGGATTATAATTATCTGTATACAAAATTTCAGTCCGATTTGTTCAGTAGTTTTGGCGTGAAGAGGTAACAAACATCCATCCATCCATCCATCCATCCATCCAAACTTTCGCATTTTTAATATTAGTGTGATAAGACACCTACGTACATAATTTTACTCAGGAATTTATTTTATTACTTAATCTGCAAAGCTGCTTTTACCTACCTCCTTGCAGCAAACAGATTCAGCGAAGGAAAAGTTAGTGACTTAAGAACTTGAGTGCTGAAACCCGTAGGTAATTTAAATGGACATTAATCTACATTTTACAAGAAATGTCAGAAAAAAATGGCTGCCGTAATAAACGTAAGAATCTACTTACCTAAGTAATAAAGGGAAAGAAGGGTAGCCAATAACGAGTTTGCTGACGGAGAGGTACAGTTGTCATGAGAAATATTGAATGGATTGCTGAGACCTATTGTAATTTATTGACTCTTACAACCACCCGAAGAAGGGCTTACCTTTGAACTTTGGGCGGTATTAAGGCCTGGAACACATGCCTCTAGAGCCGTGTAAATGGACGCGCGATATTTATTTTTATTTTAAATTTCAAGTAAATATCTTCGGTAGTTGTAGTATAATAATCAAGAGGGAAAAAAGGACATACAGAGCGAGACTAGCGGGTTTCGTACCCGAACGAAAAATTAAAAAGAAAGAAAACCCTTTTAAATTTCCATAATAGAACAAATAGATGGCTTGGATTTTTAACGGATAGGAGCTAGGTTGTTAATGGGATGTCATGTCCAAATTAACACGGTCTATGCACTTTAATTTGGCGATCCCCGTAAAAAAACCTTTTTCAGTTATACTGAAATCAATTTCAAATTAATTGAAACTTTTTTCAAATTAAGTCAACGTCTCATTAATACAAAGGCAAGGCATTGTAATAAGATTTGGGTGGGGTGCTATTGTCAATGGGGTACAAAAAATATGGTATGTTCATCATATTTTATGTTATCAAGCTTGTATTGTACCCCATCATACACCTATTCTACCACCTATGCTCCACATCTTAAGATGACTGTACTTACTTAGGTACCTACCATAAAAATTTTATCGGAGACAATCTGACGTTTGGCTGGTTTGGCCATCCTTGTCAATGTTGATACGCTCTCAAGCGTTCACAATTTAGTTTGAAGCCAGTTTCGAAGTTTTAATGTAGAAGCGCAATTTATAGGTGTATTGAAAATAGTACGGGGATAGAATCGAACTTTCGAACTTCAAAATCTCTTAAGAAAGATTATGGGTTTGCTTTAGCATCAGTAACATACAAGATGGGACACATTTACTAAAAATTTGCTTATGAAGATGGACCTTATTAATTACTAGTTAATGCCCGCGGCTTCGCACGCGTTGTGTCTATGGAAACTTTTAAAGGTGATTTCTATCCCATGGGAACTGATATAAGGGGTAAAAAGCCTAGCCTATGTTTGATTCCAGGATTAGAATTACCTAAATGCAAAATTTCAGCCCGATCCGTTGAGTAGTTTTGGCTTGAAGAGGTAAGAAACATCCATCCATCCATCCATCTATCCATCCATCCATCCAAACTTTCGTATTTATAATATTAGTGTGATGTGATTTTTTAAGGCACCAAGACAATTGATCTGCACTCTAACATTTTTTCCTGGAAACGAGTCCTTCAACTTTCACTACAAATAACTTAATAGAGATACGTAACGCATCAACACAAAAAAGCTTTTTGAGAGGAAAATCCGGTATATGATTTATCTTCTAACCACGGTTTCCGTCACATCATCCATGATATTTGCGCCATGATGGTCCAGCGGAGCGTGACCACAGTATTGGCCTTCTATGATGTCATGCATGTGCGTACTGTTCACCGAATTCGAATGAAATACTATTTCGTTGTTGACCACAAATAAATAAAAGTCTTCTACATTGAAAAGCTCACAGATGAAATCTTTGAATAGTTCAATGTTTTTTGGTTAGGTTTACGCTGTCATTTTAGGACTCCGTTTAACAATATCCTGCAGAACCTTACGTATACTTAAAATTCCTAAAAAGCTGGTATGGAAGCTTCGATCTAATTAAAATCTGTAGATATGGTATGTTCTCCCAGCGCTTATTCAACAACTGGCCTGTGTTACAACTACATGCAAAGACCCGCGAACAGTTACATTTCCAATCTTGTGTAATGATTATAATGAACAACACGAGGGTTATGCTATTTTCTCTATAGCTCATCTCTCTTTTTTATATCTATGTATGGAAGCCAAGATTCCTTACTCCAAGATAATAATAAAAAATCAGAGCCATTGTAGTGAGTTTAAAGTCCCTAACTATAACATGTCACTGTATAAATAGAGCTACCAAAACATTTTCAATGGCATTTTGAAAAGATTCTACAAAATATTAGCGTCTAGGTGGTAAAACAGCATGCAATGGATAGGTTTACTACAACACGGAACAACAAACGCAGAAGCTAAATCCTCCTTTGTTTACGTACCGTAGCTTTCTCGTAATTTCATGGTGGGATGGCGTACTCTCTTTGCGCTTTTTCTAAAACCAATGAATTACGAAGCTGGGTTTCCAACACGGATGTCTAACTTGATTTCTGGCATGGAAGTAGGAACAAGGTACTCGTATGTATCTTATCATGATTTCTGTCGCTCCAAGTGACGGTCATTTGCAACACTGTTCGGCTCGGCCATAGAAAAAGGTATACCTAGTTGTTTTTAAATTATATCAAATTATGAGTGAATCTTTCGTCAACTATCATTGGTAATTGTAGACCTGAACTTTTTTACAGAATTCATATTGCGTATGTAAATAACCAATCAAATCAAAAATTCTTTATTTCCATAAATAAACAATAAGGCGCGGCACCCACTATCGGTTGGCATCGGTGCGGCTCGGTAGAGCTCGGGCGCCTTACGGCGGCTTAAGGCGGCTTAGGGCGCCTGAGAGCTGCTTCGGGCTGCTTCGGGCGCTTGAGAGCTGCCTCGGCAGTCGTAAGCACACCTAAGGACGCCGAGGCTGGTTTTGGGTAGCTTCGACAAAACTAAGAATAGTTCGGGTGGCAGACACGTCGCAGAGAAGTCGTAATGTAACGTTACGTGAAAACAGTTGTGCGTGTGTATTTGTAATGGTGGAGTGGGACTTAGTTCTCATTGTTCATCTTGCTGAAGAAGAAGAGAAACTTGGGCCTTAAGGCAAAACAGAAGTTTTTGGTAGATGTACTTTCGGTGAATTTCATAACTTTTTATTTTCCTCTTTGGGTTTGGGTGTTGCCAAGTTAGTGGAGGCGCGCGCAATGATCGTTCTGCGACATGTTTGTCATGAAAATGTCACCCGAGCTACCTGAAGACAGCCTCGGCGTCCTTAGGTATGCTTACGACTGCCGACGCAGCACAAAGGCGCCCGAAGCAGTTCTTAGGCGTCCGAAACCGCCTTAAGCCGCCGTAAGGCGCCGAGCTCAACCGAGCCGCACCCGACAATGGTGGGCGCCGCGCCTAAATGTACTTAGAAAAGGACAAATTATAAAATTAAAGACATAAAGTGAAATAAAGTGATTTTTTATCTCTGTCTGAAATAAGAATATAGCCACTAAAATTTATCGGTGCGTTTTTGATTATCTTAACAATTTGGTAATACATATTATACTGTGACTTTATTCAACACTTTCATTGCCCTAGATGCACATGGTAGTTCTAGCAGACCTAGATAATAACTGCGGCGGGGCGCACCCCCTCGGGTCGCACCGAGGCTGAGCAGTGAATGCGTTAACATAGTCTTCTTCGATTATTCCTTAAGGAGACCACGTGGTCAGACTTCTAGCATTTGACGTTTTCCTAGCTCTGTGTACTTATACAGGGTCCGTCGAATGTTCCCCGAACCAATTTGCTTCATATTTGATCTACATTGGGTAGTCACGAATGCGGCGATCGTGTTCCTACATTTACGATTCTGTTTCGGATCCTACGAGTTTGTGATGGATAGGGAAAATGTGCGGTTTGGGTAAATATCAGAGCTAAGTATGATGCTGTGGTAAGATACAAAGTAGTTACAGAGCCTATAAGCCTACATGATTTCCTGACTCTGAAATAATTTTCCCATCATCAGCTAAAACACAAATAAGGTGATATTTTGCTTGTGGGCTTTGTATAAGCTGGTTTCCTTGTAGTAATTGTAATATTATTATAAGTATTTTTTTATCTGAGTTAAAGTATAAGAAAAATAAAATGTCAAGTGCGAGTCGGATTCGCGCATTAAGGGTTCCGTAAGACCTTGTGTCTTGCAAAATTATCATGATTTTAGGTCAACGGGAAGTAGGTACCCTGTAGGTTTTGGCATAGCGAGAATCAATTTATTTTTTGCGAATCACATTAATATTATAAATGCGAAAGTTTGGATGGATGGATGGATGGACGGATGGATGTTTGTTACCTCTTCACGCCAAAACTAGTGAACGGATCGGGCTGAAATTTTGAATACAGATAATTATAATCCTGGAATCAAACATAGGCTACTTTTTATCCCATAAATCAGTTCCCATGGGATAGAAATCACCTTTTAACATTTCCATAGAAGTAACGCGTGCGAAGCCGCGGGCGGCAGCTAGTAGACTATAAATTCACGGTTTCTGGATTTTCTCTTTATTTGTACTATAAGACCTTGCTTCTCACTAAATTTTATGATTCTAGGTCAACGGGAAGTACCCAATAGCTTTTGGTATATAGCAAGAATCAGAAGTATTTTTTTTGGTGAATAAACTACAAATTTACAGTTTTAGGATTTTTTCCTTTACTTGTGCTATAAGACCTTGCTTCTTGCTTAATTTTATGATTCTACGTCAACGGGAAGTACCCTATAGGTTTTGGTCCATGGCGAGAACCAAAAGTATTATTTTCTGTAAATAAACTACACATTTACTGTTTTCGGATTTTAACTTTACTTGTGCTATATATAGACCTTTTTGGTCACTGAATTTCATGATTCTAGTCTATGGGAAGTACCCTATAGGTTTTGTGTGCTTGAGTGTGAGTGTGAATTTCAAAATATTCGGACATAAACGGCGGTAACTTTTGAGTGCGTTGACTTAGAAGGTTTATTTATATTGCGACTCCAATAAGTTATGTACTTGAGTATATGACGTTAATTTCAATTCGATACGTCTACGCGTTCCTGAGAAAAGGGGGTTGACTGACGGACAGATAGACAGACACACAGACGGACAGATAGACAGACACACAGACGGACAGATTGACAACAAAGTGATCCTATAAGGGTTCCTTTTTTCCTTTTGACGTACGGAACCCTAATCACCTGCAAATGAATATATTATCTCTAGACATTATAGGAATTTCATATCAAGGTACGACCGAATGAAAAACAAACTCAAAAGCTTAAAGCGAAAAATTCATTTCATAAACTCACATTTTCCTTCTAACGTTTCGGGTTATGGGCTATCATAGCTCTTTAGAGAACTGCAGCAAGCAAATTGACTTTGAAAAATGCTCTACAATGATACCAAGACAGCCACAAAGCGAGTGCAGTAATAGCACCTTATAAAATACGTGTTTGTTTTTTAATTTCAGTACCTGGCTTGTGATGTAAGAAGCTTTCAAATGACAAAAGCGAGTGGGCGCCTCGCCATCGTTGGCAAAATCTTTTAGAAACAATACCAAACTCGTTCTAAAAATATTAAAATCATAAAATTGGCAGGTAGTAAAATCCTTTCCTTCAT
Source organism: Eupithecia subfuscata (assembly GCA_963564075.1). Taxonomy (NCBI): domain Eukaryota; kingdom Metazoa; phylum Arthropoda; class Insecta; order Lepidoptera; family Geometridae; genus Eupithecia; species Eupithecia subfuscata. The sequence continues at coordinate 7,266,451 of OY751105.1, forward strand.
TTATTAAAATAATTCCTAAACAATGGTGATACTTTTATGTTAAAAATTTTAAACTTACCGCGGTCTGCTCGCCCAAAAGTAATCCAAACAAAGTAGATAAAAGTTGCGGCGCCAAGGAAGCGATTAAAAGAAAAATTAGCATTCTTTCAAATTAATTACTTCCATAATAAAGTTTTTATGGGAAAGTACGAGGGTATAATCCGAATATTTTTTGTTAACTTTCGGGTGATATCATCTTCAAATTTTGTTGTGTTCTACTGAATCCAATTTTGTTTCAATCATGCTTTAGAAAGATCCCCAATTCTTATAATAAGTGAACTTAGACTGAAATAATGTAACATATATTATGATCACCTTGAGATTGGATTGACCAGACAAAGTAAAGATATACTTTAACAACAAAATTTACAGACCAAACTAGCAAAGCTAAAGCTCAAAATGATGCTTGTAAAAAACGCTCATAGTAGTTTTATAGGCAATCTCCGAGACCACTGAACTATTAATTTGCCGTTAGTTTCTTTCGGTCGATGCGAGGTTTTGTTTCTCCATTGATTGCTCGTTAAGCTGGATTTGTCGGTTTTTCCCAGCCTCGTTTGTTCTTTGGTGCCCAGTTCAATTTTCAGCTTATTTGAATTCTATTTTGCTGCACTGCCTAAATTAAGGTCACCAGTTAAGTTGGAAATGATGGCAATATCCAGATCATAATCATCAGCCTACATATATTGCTACATATTGTACTGCTGGACCAAGGCCTCCCTAATGAAATGATGATGAAATATCTACATACCTATTTAAATCATGCCACTCCGTAACTAATTGTAAAAGTACGTTTGTTTTTGATGATACCAAAGGCGTCGAAACTTTTTAGTTTGTATAAGCTTAACTCACAGACAAGCAGTTTACTTGCTGTTTGGTTTTTCTTTAATTTTGTTTGTGTTGCTCCTCACATGCCGTGTTCGGTGGTTTTTCTACTGCTTTGTTGGATTCCGACTGTGCAGCCCGGAAATTTCGTTTCATTAAGTACTGGGAATTAACTTTTATCTGGTGGTCTTTCGGGGCTCTGGCGATTAAGCAACTGGAAACTATTTTTTGCTGTTGGAAAACTTTTTAATTCACTTACTTTTGGTAATGGTCAAGAATTTTACGTTTCTCTATTAATAATAATATTTTATTTCGTTATTTTCAAAGAGTATGTCAGATTTGTTTTATTTATTTACTAGCTTAAATATCTCATTGATGTGTAAGAAATCAAATAATATCCCAAAAAACCGTAGAAATATCCCAGATTTCCTAGTAATTACCCCGAGTGTGAGGGTATACGCACTATAGTAACGAAAACATCATTGATATAGATAAATTATTCTTCCGTATGAAGATTGAACCAAGCAGAGTTTCTAGAAACATATCTATTGAAAAACAAATCAATATTCCTTTATGTCTTGAGGTTTTATGCCTTCCAATCCAATCAAATATTATCTAGACGACATAAGAAGGCTCTCTTGTTTACGAGTAAGAGCATTCGTCAGAGCATTGTCTGTTTTATCACGGTATTGTTTTCATTCCCGCTTCATGGTTTTCCCTGTGATAGTATAAATTAAAAAACAGAAGAGAAGCAAAATTGTTGATACTGATATTGCTTCTCTTTTGTTTTATATAATTTAACTAATCGATGTGATCAAGTGTGCCACATACTCGTATAGGGCGCGTTAATTGAATCTGAGTAAACCCACTGTAGCAATTTATGACAGCTAATAAATGGTCCGATGTAGCAACTGCTTGCCAACTTGCTTGTTCTGCCATGGCGGTTTGGATTAAAAAGGTTATGAGACACCAGGCTGTGATTTAACCTATATAAAATCATCATTATCATCATCATCATTTGGCCTTTTTACATCTATGAAAGATGATTTTAGTCAGACTGATGCCACTTAAATCACGAAGTCAAAAAACCAGGGAACCCTGGAAAAGTGTTTTAAGCTTACGCGATCCGAACATATTATTATTAAAATTCCTAGCGAACCTCTTGACTGAAGAGTCGGGAAATTTAAAGGAAATAAATGTTATTTTATCTCTCTCAATAAATTATCCTGAATAGTTGAACTTTAATAAAAAGTCTCCTGTCAAGTTACTAACAAAAACACTTGTAGGTTACACCTTTCATAAATATAAAATAACATTTATTTCTTTAACCAGTTTATAATAAGTTACTTTATAGCTGAGACCATGAGGGGTTAAGTATAAAAAACTTATGCTACACGCCAGTCATGATTGACAAATAGTAGTAGCATAGAAAAGCTCTACGAGCGACGTAGCCATATTATCGTAGAGCCTCTACGGTGCTACGAAAGTATAACGATGTGTAAAGTTCCTCTAGCAGATTTACAAGGTTTTTCTCTTTGTGTAAAAGTGTTCATAATTATGCCTCTTCGGTCTGCATTGTCTATTTATCTCAGAAGATTCAGTTTACGAGTTACGGCGGGCTTTTTCGAGATGACATGAGTAATTGTGCCTGTATTGTTCGATGGCACGCTCATCATTTATTATTATTGATATCGCCACGATGTTCATAATTTTTAGATTATTGATAACTTGCTCAGCCATTTTTGCGCGAAACTTACAGATTATTTAAATCTGAAGTAGAAATAATAGACTGGAACGAAAAAAGTATAGCTTCGAAAGGAAGGCAACAAGATCTTTGCCGATAATGTCAAGACCATAGTTTTCGATGATGATGTATAATAATCTATAAAATGCAGTGAGTACTCAATATTACGTATGTCCTAAATCACCGTACACAAAAGTTGGCTGCTAGCCATTCGACCGTTAAAACCCGTGGGAAAACTGCTCTTTTCACACACAAACTATGAAATGATCATATTGAGGCTATCATGTAAGTAATCGGGTAAAATGTAATGGACAGCATCGTGCGTACTTCTATTTAAACTTTGTTTCTAATATTTTTTATATGGATTTGTGTTGCCAAAAGTAACGCCATCCAAATTGACACAGGCATAAGAAGAAATATTGAAATATAGTCTTATTAGACTATGGTTGTCCTTCCACGGATATGCAGAGATTGTCTTACTTTATTAACCGATTTCAAAAAAGGAAGAGTTTCTATATTCGCCTGTATGTTTTTTCTTATTTTACGCATGTTTGTCGATTACTCTGCGAATTTTTTACCGATGTCTATGATTCTTTTGTTATTGCATAGAAAATAATTTTGACATGTTTTCAAAAACATTTTACTCCCAAAGGATTACTATATGTCCCCCCGAAAACTTCATAAAACAGTGTTAACATAAAAGAATATGAAGTCGATTTTGAAAATCTAATTTTTTAACCGCTGGGTCAATGTGCCGACAAAACTTAAGGACGAAATTAAAGCAGATGGACCTAGAAACCTTTAAATCTTGTCGGAGGATGATTGACTTACTGTTTTCTCATAATAATAAAACACATGCAATTAAATTCACGCCGTTTCGCATCCACATTACTTTCAAGCACGATTTTCTAGGAAATGCAGCTGGAAGTAGAAATATAATACCCTTCTAACAGCAGTATAGTAAACTCGAGCAATTCAGGCGATCTCTAGAATTCCTAGCTTTTATCTTTTTCGTATTAGTTGAAACAAGTGGGATTTTTAGTTATTATATATATAGAACAAACTATTATCCAGCAGGTACCTATTAAAGTTAGCTTAAGTTTATATTATGTGACGTCTATTGGTGGCAATGTTTCGAGGAAGACAACGCTTATAATACTGAACAGAGAGGACTGAAGTTTAGCAGTGATGTAGTTCTAGATTTGACCACCTTCTCGCGCAGTCAGGTAAAAATACGTGCAAAGCTGTAGGCTACAACTAGTAAAAATTAAAATGCATTTCTATGTTCGGTGGTTACAAGCGCATCTGCTGTTTCTCTGAAAAATTCTACTATTTCAATATTATTTTCATAAGCCTACACTGCCTCACTGCTGGGCAATGGCCTCCCATCCCTCCTTCACACAACATCTAACATCACACAAAATATTACAATATAAAAATCATAAACGCCTTGGAAGTTTCTAGATGCACTTTGAACCAAACTGACGCAAGCTATGCTCTGCCTCCGTCAACGTTTGAAATTCCTTTCATAGCAGAACTGTGTCAATAATTTATGCTTCATAGCGGTGGTTAAAGGATAATTCACATAGTCTGAATATTGGCAGGCTAACATTGTGTATAAGCTGCGGTCGCGTGGGGTCGAGAGAATGCCCGTTGTGAAACTATTTGCAGACGCCGTGTTAAGGCATTTGCATCGCTCCTTTACCAGGCCACCTTTATCTAGAGATACAGCACTTAGCTCGTGCAAATATGAATATAGAAACATCCCTTTGTTTGCAATGACCCAACTGGGACCGTGTTTTGGCTTAGGCTATTTTTCCTTAATAATATTAATGAACGAAATACCAGGGGGAAATAATGTTGGGTTTAGAATACACTGTATAAAAGTATGCTTAAAGTCATCCGTTTTGTTTGAAAACATAAAGAAACTCAAAGTATAACGCGAGTAAAAAATATCTCGAGTCGGTTTAGCTTGGCATTTGCATATTTTATTGCCTATAGCCTAAATAAATGAGTTTGTGAAGTGTTTCACCCACTCCGGGCCAATTCAAATGATAAACAACCTAAATCCGAGCAGACAAAACAGACTTCTGACAAATCGTGACTGTTAACAACTTCATTGACTCAAAAGAAAAAATATTGTGAGGGGAAAATGATCAAGTAAGCGCACGAAAGAAAATATTTTTTCTATCGGATTGATTGTCGGCTGGTGCTCCTCGGATCATTTAATACTCGACTTGATTAACGGTGTAGGAAATTCTTGGCGGCAATGTGGGTGGACCTCATTGCGCTACTACCTACATGGATAAACCTTTAGAAGCTGGCGCGACTGTCTTCTGTTTTTCGTATACTGGATAGTATTATAATATCTGTGCTGGAGGCCTGGATTTGTAACGTCAGCGTGGACGTAGCTAACCTATCCTACCATTCTTTAAGCTTGAATTTCATAAATTTTCCACAGAATACATAACTATAATATAGTAGTAACTAACTTAACTATGTAGGTATCGTAATCAAATGTACACCCCTGTACCTAAACAGTGATTTTTTTATTCTACTTCTTGAACTCAGAACTTTCACAACTTGAAATAGTATTTATTTCTACTGTAATACTTTCGTTTAGTGGTAAAATAAAATATTCCGATAAGACAATTTCGTTTTGATAGCAACCGGAATTTTTATACTTTTTGCGTTGTATTTGTGTGTGCAAAACTATCCACCACCAAGTTGCTTTTTCTGCGAATACGTCCAGCTTTAATTTCTCTGGAAGCCAGCGTGTAATCAACCTCGGTGGCACATTTACTCTAAAGCTCAACAAAATAAAACTATGTCAGATTTTCAGAGGACTCCAACGATGGGTAACCACTAAAACCCTTCATTTTTCCCGTTTCTCCAGTGATAAATATAGGTAAAACAAATGATTTGTTATAGAAAACTAAATCGCAATTTCCCCTCTAGCAAATAGGTAAAAACTTTCAAATAACCCCCGCATTACTAAAGTACTAAACTAGGAATGAAATTGCATTACAAACTTTCCTAGATTTCCCTCGACACCAAATCGTCAATTCACCGAAAGCGGAACTCTAATCAAGCTTACAAAACGTCAGCTAGAACTGCATTTACCCGGCTCATTCCACAGAGTGTACAGTATTTGTAGAATGGAAGGCTTTTTAAGTAAAATAAATTACCTGTTACAAGATAACCGAGTCCTTAGTATGGGTTGTGCATAGTTTACGAAAACTATAACAGGAATCGATGCCTCTCATATATTAAAAATATATATCTATTTAATGTATTGTATTTTGTATATCAGTCATCTAGTACCCATAACACAAGCTCATAGCTTAGGGCTAGATGATACTGTGTTTATTGTCCAGCATTATTTATTTATTATTAAGCGCCTTGTCGCGCCCCAAAAACTTTTCATAGTAAGCGATTCAATAGTTTCATACGAAGTCATCTTCTATGTTTCATGGCATTTGCTACTATTTGCCACAATTCTGCCAATTCAATTGCAGTATGCGAATGAATAATGAGTGATTCGTTGCGATTAAGCATAGTACAACTTTGACAGCGGTAGTAAACAATAACTTTTTTCGTTTTGGTATCGTGCAAACTTATACTAGCCACTCTGGTGACCGAACGAGGATCAGCCAGCGTTCTGCGGAAATGAGAAATGAATTGTGGTGAGATCGCAAGCGAGGAGCACGGGGTAAAACTATCAGTACAGACTTAAAAGTATAAGCTAGTTCGACGGTGTTTGAGCATCGCAGAAGGTTTAAGTTTTATGTTCGGTTCAAAGCTTGGCGAAGTCAAGTGAGCTTTCGTTTATTCAGAGAATAGCTCATGCGAAATAAGAAAAATTAGTATAACATGCATTTTTAAGATAGTCGTAATTCCTTCATATTTTATGATGACGATGTCGTCCTAGCCGAATTTCGGTCACGGCGACCAGTCTCAACGGAGACTAGCTATGTGCGCAGGACATTATTGTAGTGCAGAAGGGCGTGCGCAAACACAGGTGCACCCTCTATTCCCTCACTCTCTAATCCGATGGGACGGCAGTCTGACATGACCGGGGAGAGGTGGGGCGCAGGACCAATGGCTTAACGGCTTGGCTACATTTCTTGTTTGCTAGAGGTAGGGTAAAATGGCAAGATATTGAATAAAATCGCCTGAGACATAATCTATCTCTAAAGTTTTTCTGCATAATAATTAGGCGCTGAACTCAAAGAGATTTACTTGAAATATTATGTAACCTTAAGTTAAAGCCAAGTTTATAAGTTGCAAGAGTCGTGCTAAAAAACTTAGCAGAGTTGTTTGCCTGAATATAAACTTCCAACTTTAGTTTGTGGGTTCGCCCTCAAGAAAACCAAAGGTTATATTGTTATACGAGAGCGTTATGCCTTCATAACATTTATAATTTTAGAAACATGTCTGTCTGGGTGAGGAATAATTAATTCGGTATATGTCTGAATAACAATTAAGTACGTAAAGTACCTAAGTCTATTCTTCTGTGAAGCAATCTACTGTAAGATGTTTTAAAGCTGCAGTATGCTTACTAAACATAAATAATTGTACCCACTGGTTTAAATGAGAGTTTGGTTACGTTCGGTAAAAAAAAATGAGGAAATTGTCTATAAATTGTGTATTAAAAATATGAAAACCATAGGGTTTTAATATTGTTAAAACTGGCAAGGAGAGACTGGATAACCAATCTCTCCATGCAAGTTTCTCTTCTGAAGCAGGATATTCAACGTTTTTATGCTAAATCGGTTAAGGTTGGGCAAAGTGAATCAATTTACGAGCCACCGTCTACACCCTCTGGCCTGCACTAATTGATTTACTCAGCAACAGGATACCAGCCTTAATTAAAACTGTAGGTATACTGAGTAATTGACAATAACGGGGAAGGTAAACTCAGTTATACTCTGGTTAAACAGTGGCATCGTGTCGCGCAGAGCTTGCTGGAACACATTTCGAAAATAGTACTAAAATTAGATACTACTAGCTGACTCGGCGAATTTCGTACCGCTCTCACCTTTTAAACCTTCCCTGAATAAGCTATCCTATCTTTCAAGTTGGATCAAACTGCACACGGTGTGTAAATTTAATTTAAAATCGGTTAAGTAGTTTAGGAGTCACACGAGAAACAACGTGACACGTGATTTATATGACTGTATTACGGAATACCGGCAGTCGAAATACGGGATAGCGGTATATCGAAAGTACACGAAACCGCAGATCGAAATACCGAAAGCACATGAGGCCGCATAACGGAATACCGAAAGTGCACAACACCGAAAAACTGTAAAGCGGACGATCACAATCTCGAATGCACACTATACCGAAAGATCACGAAATCGAAAGAACGCTATGTCGAAATTTTCTTCAGGGTTGTACGTTAGTTTTGTCATAACAATTTAACCCTTCAGACTACAAAAATTAAGAAAATGTAATAATAAGATAAAAACTAAGGAATTTTTGTAATCCCTACCGAAGTCGAGACGCGGCGCGACGATTTTGATGACGTGCTGAGGTGTCCGCAATGAAGTATCATGGTTACTAAAGTAACAAACTCATTGGGTGGGCCCCATTTGCACGCTAGATTTCTTACAAAGTTTGTAGAATACAGCGCTTATTGATATCGTCCATCGTCGTATTAGATATTGTCCAGCATTATTTATTTATATACCTAGACGAGCAACAAAACATCGTATAAATATTTGAAAAAAATCTTATCGCAAATATCTTATTGAAAATCCAGTGTTTAAACAAAATTATCAGCAAAAAGTCTAATCTCGTTATAAATCTTTTCGAAAATCCAGTGTTGAAACAAAATGAATTTCCAAGCGATCATAAACGTCGGTAAATGGATAATTAGTGACAACGGTGTCCGCAGAATCGTGTTAAAACAGAACTGGCCTCATAAATTGGCTATCGGCCATCGAACGGTTCAAAAACGACTGTAATTGGCGCAACCATAACTTGATTTCGCTAACGTTGTGTTTGAGCTGATGCCAGGAGCTGGAATTCAATAAAAATGAACTCTGTAGGGTTCACTTGTCGGGCAATATGGTACAAGTAATTAAGAGTTTCGTAAAAAACTAACGACCCTTTTTGCATGTAACATCCATCATACCTTGATTTTTTCGTATATCATACAGACATATTGTGAACTTCTTCCGTATTTTGAAGTGGGTTAAAAAGTCGCCCGGATCATAATAACCAGATATTTCCTTTATAAAAATCAGACAAGTTTAATATGGTGGATCAAAGATAACTAAGTACCTCGATTGTACATACAAAAACCTAAACCTAAAGCCAATGAGTTACTACGATCCTTCACACTCATACTCATTTATTGATAAAAACACGTCACAAATTATAAAAATTAAGGACAATTTAGGTACAGTCAGTACAATGCAGACAAAAGTCTTAATTTATATTAATAACTAGCTGCGCCCCGCGGCTTCGCCCCCGTGGAAATTTATGTTTCCAACTTTCTTAATTTTTTCTTTCATAAGAACCTTCTCCTGACAATAACAAATACAACAAAGAAAGAATTAGCGAAATCGGTCCAGCCGTTCACGCGTGATGCCGTGACCAAGGAAAACGGGTTTCATTTTTATATATATAGATAGATAATACCATATTATACAATTGAAATCAATTAAATGAATTCATTAAATTAAATTGAATTTTCCTTTTCTTAAAAATCAAAGTCGTAGGGTGATTGCTCAAGTGATTGCTCAATTAACCGCTTTTTGAGGTTTTTTTTTAAAGATTGCGTGGAGGTGGGACTTCTTACATTGTCTGTCTGTCTGTTGTATCCCTTCCCACGAAAAAATAAATAAATAATAAATAATGCTGGACAATTCACACAGCATTATCTAGCCCCAAGGTAAGCAGAGCTTGTGTTATAGGTACTAGATAACTGATATACTTAATAATATGCGAGTATAGATAGATATTTTTTATTATACATAGAAAACGACCAGAACACCTTGAACAAATATCTGCAGATCGTACAAATATTTGTCCCGAGGCGGGAATCGAACCCGCAACCTCCTGCGTCGCAGGCGGACCTTCGCCCACCGCGCCACAGAGGTCGTCAAATATTATAAGAAAGTTTGTGCCGTTGTAAAATGTTTGACCGTAGGACGCCAAAGCTACTGAATGGATCGAGCAAAAATTTTGTGCACATATAAAGTTCTTGACCTGGAATAACATAAAGCTTCCTTTTATATTGAAAAAACACCTATAGAACCACGGGCAGAAGCAAGTACAAACTATAATATTTCATTGCTTTTGGCAGTGTGACATGTTTTAGCTAGTAGAATATGAACATAATGCTTGTATTTTTAATCAGTTGGTTCAAATAAAAGACCAACTCAAGTGTTTGCTAATAGCTAATTGGCTGAACGGACTCGGCTAATTTGCTATTAACTATGGTCTTCTATTAAATTAATCAACGTTATGCACATATTAACCACAGTGCATAGTAATTGCAGTAGGTTAACTTTGTTGCGTTATTATTTTAGCCTGATGTAGGGTTCAGGCGATCCCCAGCTAAGTTTGCTATGTCTGTAGAATGTTATTATCTATTGTGCATAAATTAAAGCATCCAACACATCGGTTTAATGAAGTCTAAAACCCGAGGTAGAGCTTTTCATGGAGTTCAAAATGACGGTATTCGTTCTTCAGCGCTGCATTCTCTTTGTATGCAGCACAAGGTTGAATTTACTCCTTTTACCTTGTTATTAGTAATTTAGTTTTGTGTATCATTGGAAAGAAAGAGCAGCTGGAAATATACTTTGACAAGGTTGCGTCCGTAGATCAGCCGGAAAAGTTAGCCTCTTCTAGATATAATACATTTGCATAAGTCTACGTGTCGTCTACATTTGGTAAACTTAGGTATACATCATCAAAATCACACTCCGTTCACTATGCCTTTGGAAATGTTTGTTCCAAAAATAATATTTTTTTGTTTGAAAAGAAATGTTTGAACTGAGTATTTTGGTTAACTATGTAAGTTTTAACGCGATCTATACGTATTTTGCTACGGTGTATCCACTGCGTAGCAATTTTGTACCCGCGCGATCAGAAAGAACGGAGTCTTTTTAAGTATTTTTTTACATACAGACCTATGTTGTAAGCCTACATGGCAGACTAGATAATCGATAGATAGATATAAGATAGAAAATTCTTCATTGCACAGTTAGCGAAACAAACAAACAAAAAAGTAACAAAAAAATTAACAATTGGCGGTCTTAGCGATAAAGAGCTCTACCAGACAACCGTGGATGGATAGGATCGTTGGATTAATATAAAATAAATAATCGATCAACCTATAGTAATATTTACCTATACTATACTTGATTTAGGATAAATATTAATATGTAGTGTTGCCGAAGACGACGTCGAGCATAGAGCGAGGTGGAAGAAATCTATAAGGAGAGCTGACCCCACCACCATATGGGATAACTAGCTGGGAAGAGAGAGAGAGTGTTGCCACCTATACAACATCAACATCTAAATCTTTATCTTCAAAATATTAACCAGCTGTATTCACAAGCTGTGGCCACATGAGTACGACAAATTACCCATAAATGATTTTACCCGGCGCAGCTTGTTCAAATTTACAATTTCCTCGCGAAATATTTAATCTATTTATCGAAATTCAAGTGCTCAGCTAAATTAATGGCGGTGTTATATTACGCATACGGATCACGCAAAGTATTGTTGGTATTTTGTATGAAAACATGCAGTAAGCATGTTTATTTACTATTCCTTTGATTACCTGCATTTAATAATATTCAATTATTGTTATAGAAATACATTCAATGAATTTATTGAAATTAAACTTTATTAAAATAATTTATTTCATTCGATTGTTATAAACTGTATTGGCCCATATTAGTCGAATCATGGCGACCCTGGGGTCGGCTAACATTATATTCGGACCAGTAGGCCTAGCACGGCGATAGTTGTCTAGGGTAGAATATAAAAGAATGACATCGCATTGTCATACATTGCGTAAATTATTGAAGGTGAGGAATAAGTTTCAAACATATTACGCATTCGATGACGATGTCACGTAATTTTTGTCTATTCTACCCTAGACAACAATCCCGAATGTGAAAATTTTACAACTATTACGATTTGCCTGTGCCAGTATAATGTAAGCAAGTAGGTGTCTATAGGTTGCTAGGTTGCTTACTCGTAACCGCATTATGTTTAAAAGCTGACGAAGGTACGGCCGTAGACTAAGTTTCTAAACTTGGTATATTGCTGTCATTGTCTGTGGTCGAGGGGCCTACACCCTTTCGAAACGAAACACGTATTTGCGGTTATCAAATGTTTTGGGTCGATTTGATGCCTCAAGTAACACTGCGTGATTGTGGGTGGCTCTACACTAGCATTCTCTATTTTGGAACTTTTACTGGCCAACATAATTAACCTATAAACATTAATTTGTAAAATTAATCAGTTAAAGAGATCAGTTAAACCTCTCAGTTAAAGAGTGTTGTGAAGGTACTCAATGATTCTATTTGATTATTACTATGTTTACATCTCGGTCTACAATCTGGTTCACTACTGTAACTATATTATAAAGTGTATAAATTTGATTGTAAACTGCTTTGTGAACTTATTATAATAAATAAAACAAAATTAAATTAAATTACTATGTTTTCTGCACGGTTTCTTTCGGGATAAAAAGCTTATACGTTAATCCACCTTTATTAAAAAATCTCTAGAACTATGTCTATGCAAAATTCAGGCTGATCCGTTCGGGTTTCATGTGGGCTGAGCCAACGCACCCTCAACCTCAACCTCAGCAACCTGTATTGGCCCACTGCTGGACGCAGGCCTCCCCCTAATAAGCGCCTTGTTGGCTTTTATCTCATGGGGGTAATGCCCATAATCCTCACGCTGGGCGGGTTGGGGATATCAGTTCAGTGATAGATTTGTTCTGCAGAGGGCGCTGCTGCCCGCCCCCGGTGGATATCCCTTAGTCGCCTCTTACGACAACCGCGGGAAGAGTTGGGGTGGTGCAAATTCTAAGCCGGCACCACACAGCTACGGTACAGCGCACCCACTTGTGGTCTATTATCCCCACATGCCGCTACCGTACCTTTCACTTCACTTTTACCTTTTACCACATCTCTTATAAATAAATCGTAGTAGTTTTGTTTTGAATGTAGTGGTAGTTTTGGCGTTAAGAGATGACATTAACATCCAAACTGTAGCTTAGGCATAAATTGTGGCATCACGTGAATAACCTCCTTCAGTAGTTTGCACTAATTCGAATAACAACCTGCATTAGTGTGAGATTCGTTTAGGGATTTTTTGTTGAAATGTAGAAAATCATAAAAGTTAGCTAATTTTGTTCTTCGCAACGACCTTCTTTTTACAGACAAATACTTCAAATTTCACGTAGGAGGTCTACTTGTGAACGTCTGGGCTAGGCCAACGCACCCACTTGTGCTCTATTAACACCACGTGCCTCTCCACATCTCATAAAAATAAAGCGCCAATATATGCTTCTAGATAATAATTTATTCTCAGCGGGTAGCTAGAGTTTCAGGGGAGAGCTATACGAATACCTACATGTATTTTTTTAAATATATTAATTTAAATTTATTCTTCATTTACACACATAACAAAAATAAGTTCCAATCGTTAACCTACCCAGTTTCATATTTATTATGGACTGCCCACGTTTTTAAAATAGTGTACTGTTTATTCGTAATTCATTTCGCGTCTGAAATATTTTCAAACTCGTATATATCGGGACTCTTGGCAAAGTCATCGCAAAGGACGTTAGCGATGACCGTGGTGACAGTTTTGCAGCATACGGCGGCTCACTATGTCTTTGCCTGCATGTGTACGGCCCGGTATATTCGATTGAAAATAACTTAGTATTCTTATAACTTCCACGGCTTGAGTAACGAACAAAACATCCCTGACACACTATTATTACTACAATTTCAAACGAAAATGGCTGCGCCGCTCGGAATAACAGTAGTTAACCCATTCGCAGCCTCCTCGGCTAACAATAACATTATCGCGCTTACCTATCTTTTGTTACCGGCAGTTTTGTTACAAAAGAGTCGGAACACAATGTGACGAAAGAATTACATACTGTCCATCCTTCTGTAATTAAGGTTCTGATAACAAAGGTTTAGTGTGTTCCACTAGTTGTGATTTGCAGCTACTATTTGGAAAGAGCCACCCTCAGGTATACAGGTATGGTCGGGTACTGTAATTGTAATTTAGAAAAATTCGTTCCAGAACACGACTAAACAAGACAGATGATTTATAGTTTTCCATTAATATTGTTCGAATCATTTCTGCGAAATCTATGTACCATCCACGTAAAGATTTAAGTTTCATCTTAAATTAAGTAAGCGCCGATACTTGCGTGTAAAACTATAACGTATTTGGTATTTATTGCCTCCAAAAAAATTAATTAATGTTAATTGTATCACGATACCTACCCACTATTCTTCAGATAATTGTCTATTATCAGGGTTATTAAACGCCTTTGTTTCTATCTTTAATAAAGGGTCTGTAGGTATCTAGCTAGCTTCATCTTCTGCTTATTGAAATTGCAAACGCTAACAAAGAGAAACTCATTATTAAGAAGCACATGTGTAAAATTGCAGTAAAACGTAGGTATACCTATTGATACATGCTGTTAACTCTATTAGGATGACTGATCGAAAGACCGCCTACGACGCGGAGTGTGCAGGTTCGATTACCACCTCGAGACAAATATTTGAACGATCCGTAGAACCGTAGTTCCGGGTGTTCTGGGTGTTTTCTATGTACAGTAAAAATATTTATCTAGGTAAAGTAAAGTATTAAATTTATCAGTTATCTAGTACCCATAACACAAGCTCTGGTTACTTTAGGGCTAGACGATGATTTGTGAATAGTTCAGTATTATTTATTATTTCTATATTTACTTATTCTATGTATAATAAAAAATATCTATATAATAGTGTATTGTTTTAAGTATATCAGTAATCAAGTACCCATAACACAAGCTCTGCTTCGCTTGGGGCTAGATAATGCTATGTAAATTGTCCAGCATTATTTATTATTTATTTTCAAACAGAGAAAAGTTGCCTATCTCGGACATGTCTTACGACATGATCGATACCAACTGCTGCAAGTGATCATGATGGGGAAGATACAGGGTAAAAGAGCAGTTGGTCGGAAGAAGACTTTCTGGCTGCGCAACATAAGGCAATGGACTGGTATTAAGAAGGCAGAAGAACTATTTAGGCTAGCCCTGGATAAGGAAAAATTCAATAGGATGATCGCCGACCTTCAGTAATGGAGAGGCACTATAAGAAGATATTTATTTTATTTGTTATTGATTACCATTAAGAATTTTATAAAAAAATCTGTTTTTACCGACTCAGTTTTATCAATTCCTGGAAATGTCTATACCCGTCGATTTCAAATCCACTACGGATCGACAGCCTGAAGCGTGAAAATCTGTGATCGCACATAAGTCAAACGTCAAGAGGCTTCGTGACACCATTTTCCAATTGCCCGCGTTTTGGGCCAAACAAATAGATCACTGGATTCATGGACTCAATGTTGACGGCAAAACGTGCGAGAGCTCTGTAGTTGTGGAAAAAAGCTTTAGCTTTAGGCCATTAAAAAGTAAGCGGCAAAAATTGAAACTGCGGCCGCAAGCTTTTTGACGAATCGCAAACGTATCAGTTCAGTTTCAGGGGATATTTCTGCGAAATATGGTCGTAGGTCCACGTGGATGTATTCCTTTTGATACTGAATGAATGAATGAATGAACACTTTATTGTACTAGTAAATAAAATAAAAGTCTTATAACTAAATGACAAATGAGCATAGTACAAAAGGCGGCCTTATCGCCGATAGCGATTTCTCCCTGGCAACCTTGGGATGGAGAAAAAGATACAAGGAAAGAAAAAAAGGGTTGATAGTGCACTGACAGTAAATAACAGAACATTTTGATTTTCACGGTGGTCACTATAGAGAATTATGTTGCTCCTATGTGGACACATTTATTATAAAGGGAATAAATTCATGTCATTAGTCCGAAAACGCAAATTGTCGTAGGTCGAAAGCATTTAAAGCTTACTGAGAGAGTTCCTAGACTATACCGACCGGCGAGTGTCCTTTGAAGACCAACAAACGCTCCATTTAAGAAGGTACCTACCTGAGAATATACCTGGAAGTGAATGTAGGGCAGATTTTCACTAACTTGCTGTTTATACATATACTAGACGATCGCCCCGCAGTTTCATCCGCGTAGTTTCCGTTCCCGTGGGAATTCCGGGATAAAATATAGCCTATGTCACTCCCTGAAAAGTAAGCTTTCTAACGGTGAAAGAATTTTTCAAATCGGTCCAGTAGTTTCGGAGCCCATTCAATACAAACAAACAAACTAAAAAACAAACAAACAATCAAATCTTTCCTTTATAATATTAGTATAGATTAGTATATTAGTATTATTACATATATGATTTGATTTGTATTCAGTACGTATTTAAGTCATAGAATTGATCTTTCGTCATAGTAATACATAACATCAATTTAAATATAATATGTATACATATATACTAGGCTTGGGCATTTTCAAAAAGCATCAACTAGATAGACGAAACAAGAAATCTGAAGAATCTGAAAAACCATTTTGGAGTGGCATTTGTGTAATTCGCTCAAAATCCGAAACACGGGAGCTAAACGTGCGAGTCCTAGTATACTACTTAAGTAAACTAAATGTAAACTACCTATATACAGACTCTAGTTTCAAAGATACCGTTGTAGCTAAATAAAAACTATTATAACAAGAACATCGTTCAAATAGAATAATAGTTTCTATTTAATATAACATCAAAAAAAGTCCCATATCCCACGCAAAATAGTAGCAAAAGCTCCGTAATCAAACGTGACTTATCGTTCTCAAGAACAGCTGATCCACAACCTCCCACGCGTGACTAGCGTTACACAAATATTATTATTATAGCGTAGGTAATTCAAATACCAGAAATGTCACGTCTTTAGAGTAACATCAACAAACACATCCCAGCGAAGATTCTGATTTCATTGGTTCGTATTCACACAGAGGTCCCTTTTCTAGATATTATTATAACTTATATTTTTTGCTCACTGATTATTTTGCTTATTGACATTTGTTTATTATTTTGCTTATTGTTTTACTGAGTTATTGAATATTTATGCTTATTGAAATTTGTGTTTAATATTTAGTTTGTTGATTGACCGAGCGAACGAAGTGAGCGAAGCATCATATATAGGTCATATATAGTTGTATTAGGTCTTACCTGTAATCTATTATTACAGGTAAGACCTAATACAACTGAGTATGTAATGTCTGTTATGAAATAAAAAAATATCACTATCAAAATGACGCAACTCACG
Source organism: Eupithecia subfuscata (assembly GCA_963564075.1). Lineage (NCBI taxonomy): Eukaryota > Metazoa > Arthropoda > Insecta > Lepidoptera > Geometridae > Eupithecia > Eupithecia subfuscata. Next base: position 7,283,498 of record OY751105.1, read on the forward strand.
CAACCTGAGTCCCGAGTCCGGTTCAGTATCGAGACGTGATCGTGACGTGATGATATTTGTATGGGATTGGGATTTGCGTAGTTCCCTGTCCACACGATCGAGGCGCTGTACCAAATCCTATGGAAAAATGAGACGTCACGATCCTGCCTCGATACTCCATCGTCAACTGAACTTGCAACTCAGGTCAAAGTAAACACTTTTACAGTAGCTTTATTTACATGGTAAATTTAATTAAAATTATTTTATTTCTGACATTTTTACCATTACTACTTTCTCAGTTTATTATCATAGTAATATTGTACATTATTTTTAGTATAGTTTGACAATGCCCTTATACAGCAGCATACTTTGACATACCTTCAATTAATTAATTTATTTAAATTAATCAATTAATTAATTTAAAATACTAGTATAATTTTCTTTGTGAATAAATGTATTATACGTAATAAAAAAAAAAAAAAAAATTAATTTATTATTTCATTTAATAATTTTTTCTTTTAATTTTCAGTCATGTCTGTCTGTTTGTTTTTTTACCTTTTATGGGGTTTCCTATAACGAAATACCTATACATGTAATTATTAAAATAGCACATAAATATAGAATGTAACGACATCAAGTATACCTACGATGAAATAAATAAATATAATACAAATACAAACATTTTACGTCACTTGGTACAACCCGCGTATAGTTTGGTGGTCATGATCTACTCTACTGACAATACTTCTGATGCGTATACGTTCGAACTGTCTTACGGTACGGTACGCGCCGCAGACCGAGCCTTGAGGATTATCCTCGAGCAATATGCCTCTGTTTGAACTCGATATCGTTATCAGCTCCACGCACTCGTGTTTTATTTACTCTTCGTATGATTTGCTACGGTAACTTTACTCCAAGATACATTCGGTCTCTTTTTGTTATGCAATGACGTTTTGTTAAATTGTGCTTCATAAACAAAATACTTACCAACAACGCTGTTTAATAATTTACCTATGAGTGGTTCTATATAAATAATTGAATAAAACTAGCCTGATTGTTACATAATTTAATGGTTATTTTGCATGGATAATTGAAGTGTTTGTGGTGGCCAATAAGTTATTCAAATTGATGATAATATTTTTACACTTTGTGAAAATTACTAGATATTATCAACATTATTTCGTTTTACTATTGTATTGGGGAATTTATAGAAAATAAATTTGAATCAACCTAACAATAGCAGACAGACACAATTTATTACTTATACGCCGAATTGTGGGAAACTAAAGGGGCTTTTATTTGTTGTGCGTTGATTTCTTGTGAAAAATATTTCTTGAATCTCTCAGTGAACTAAAATGACGGGGACCTGAATGAAAGGGTTGGTTATTATTTACAAATCAGCCTCGGAATAACATTACCTAACTCAGTGAACAGAGTCACAGGTACAATAGTAAGACCAGAACCAATTTAGCGTCGTACGGTCCTGAGAGCGGATCACTTACTCCATCATTCTGAGCTTCAAAGAAACTCTCAAATTAAGCTCCCTGAGATGGCAAGTGGCCCTCCCTATGAACGAGTTTTAATATTTCCACGATCTCGGAACATAAGAGATCTCACCTGACGTTTTCCTGTGATATTGCGAAACACTTAGTACCTACAGTACCTACCTACTAGAAATGAGTCGAAAGTGCCTTTATCACTGACATTTTGTTTGCTAAACTTAGGGTACATTTTTGTTATGTTAGCTGCAGAAAACGTTACGTAATCTTGACCGAGCAATCACAAAATAATATTAATAAATATAAATAATACTGGACAATTCACACAGCATTATCTAGCCCCGAGCTAAGCAGAGCTTGTACTAGATAACTGATATACTTACTACACTACATAGATACTTATTTTTTTATCATACATCGAAAACATCCTCAACACCCTTAACAAATATTTGCTGGTCGTATAAGCACTTGTCCCGAGTCGAACCCGCAACCTCCTGCGTTGCAGGCGGACCTTCGCCCGCTGCGCCACTGAGGTCGTCGAAAATATCAGTATGAAATATCAGTATGCAGAACATAATATGAATATACATGTTGCCTATGCATAACATAGCCATCAGTATATATGGTTACTCGTTTATTGTTACCACGGAGCCATTGTAACAGTATAGTTAGGTTCCCAACCCGCATGCCCAGCGTGGGGATTATCGGTATTACCCCCCATGGGATAAAAGCCAATAAGGCACTTATCAGGGGAAGGCCTGAGTCCAGCAGTGGACCATTATAGGCTATTGAGGTTGAGGAGTTGGGTAGGACATCATCATCATCATCATCAGCCTATATTAGTCCACTGCTGGACATAGGCCTCCCCTAATGAGCGCCATAGCACCCTGGCTTCAGCTTGCCGCATCCAGCATCTGCCTGCAGTCTTTCACAGATCGTCATCCCACCTGGCCGGAGGGCGTCCTACACTACGTTTGCCGAGTCGTGGTCTCCACTCAAGAACTCGTTTACCCAAGCGGTTGTCGGTTCTTCGCGAGATATGGCCTGCCCACTGCCACTTTTTTGCAAATGTAGGAAGTGTACTGGCATCTCAGATTAAGTCTCCTCTCTCTTCTTCTACTCTTCAACCCCATCTCTCACCCTCCCCATCTGTCTGTAACTCTATGGTCCTCTATGAGGTGGAAACCGAGGAGATTGATAACATTATCCTAAACCTAAAGAGCAAGAGCGCGGTGGGCTGGGACGGCATCTCTACATATATTGTTAAAGCCACTAGACACATACTTACACCTGTTTTAAAAATTCTTTTTAATCTTTCTCTCTCCTCCGGCATCTTCCCTAAGGCCTTCAAGAAAGCAGTCGTTCACCCAATTTTTAAAACTGGAGACCGAGATAGTGTCACAAACTATAGACCTATTTCCGTACTCTCTGTTTTATCCAAGATTTTTGAAAAGGTTCTGAACACTAGGCTTGTAAAATTTGTAAATTCCAATAACATACTATCTAAAAATCAATTTGGTTTCAGAACTGGAAAGTCAACAGATGATGCGGTTTTAGAACTCACAGAAACTGTAATCAAAAATGTTGACAACAAGCTTAAAACTGTAGGAATCTTTTTAGATCTATCTAAAGCATTTGACACAGTCTCGGTACCCATTCTTTTGAAAAAGCTTGAACAAATTGGCATCAGAGGTATTGCTCTTAGTATGTTCCGTAGCTACCTTACCTCACGTGAACAATGCGTCAAAATCGATGATTATACAAGTTCCTACATACCTATTCTGTTTGGTGTGCCACAGGGTAGCGTCCTTGGACCTACACTATTTTTACTGTACATCAATGATCTCTGTAACTTATCCCTTCCAAATTGTAAAATTATTTCTTATGCTGATGATACTACTTTACTTGTCCACGGCAAAAGCTGGGAAGATGCACGTTCTCATGCTGAAAACGCACTAAGGTCCGTTATGATGTGGCTAACTTCCAACTTACTTACCCTCAATTTGTCCAAAACGCAATTAATCGTGTTCTCTCTAAACTCTACCAGTTCACCCGCTCCTTCGTTTCAAGTTCGTGCTCATTCCTGTAATGAGGACAACTCTGCCCACACCTGCTGTTGTACACAAATAATCCTTACGTCCTGCGTGAAATACCTAGGCGTAATGATTGACAAAGCTTTAGCTTGGAAACCCCAAATTGAAAATACAACCTCACGTATTAGAAAGCTTATCTTTGTCTTTAAAAAAATAAGATCTTGTCTTAATTTCTCTACTTTAAAGGTTGTCTATTTTGCTTTAGCACAGTCCGTCCTATCATACTGCGTAACTTCCTGGGGTGGAGCTGCAAAAACCCACATACTCAAAATTGAAAGAGCCCAGAGGGCCGTTCTTAAAGTAATGACTAAGAGACCTATTTGCTTTCCCACCGCCGAACTCTTTTCACTGTGTCAAGTCCCTTCAGTCCGTCAACTATTTATACTCCAATCTGTTCTTCGCAAGCATTCACAAATACCCTTTAATCCCCTCACCATTGACAAGCGTAGACATTATAAAGTCTGCAAAACGGAAAGTTGTCGCACAAAATGTGCGCAGCGTCATTTTTACTACATTAGCTCTACCCTTTACAATCGCCTTAATAAAGAACTAAACATATACCCCCTTACTCTATACAAATGCAAAATTAAGTGTCTTGAATATTTACAGTCATTGTCTTACGATGACACAGAGGAACTGCTTAAATTTGCCGAATGATAATGATAAAAATACATAAAAACACACACCTTGGAAGCTCCTGTTGCCCGGACTCTTAAGAGACCGGTGTCCTCAGGAGCTCCACATACACATGCACACACACCCCCCCATATACTATACGCACACCCCCCACACACATCACACATACACACCCCCTGGCAACTCATGTTGCCCGGTCTCTTAAGAGATCGGTGTCCTCAGGAGCACCGCCACACCCACACACGCACACACACACAACCAAACACACACACACACCCCCTCACACACACACACACACACACACACATATACACCACACACATTTTTCCAAACAGAGACTTGCACTAAGAACCTAATTATAACAACTTAGTCATTCGCTTGTAATTTTTGATTGATTTCTTTGTAATTTTGTTTGTTCTCTTTTATATAAAAAACTATACTTATCTCTATTATTCTGTATGTAATAATTAAGTAATAAGTCGGTATGTAATTTAGGTAATCAACTTGCCTACTTAACTATATTTTGTAATTTGTAATTTTAACTTTTTTTGGAACCCATTCCACTTTAACTTCGGAGGAGGGCGTTGTCATCTGCGACACAGTTTTTAAAACTTCTGCAGATGGCATCGTTTCCATTTATAACCATGTCCATTGTTTTGGTTCCTAAATAAACGATTTTTATTATTTATTATTATTATTATACTTCAGCTTGCTAATTCTTTGAGCTATGTATAACTTTGGTTCTCTGTCTGGGTAGGACATACTAAATGTCTATTCAACAACCTTACTCCATACAACCACATTTTAATCACTAAAGCCACCTAAAGCTCAAAATAAATCACTTCGCGTTCGGAACATGTTTGAGAAGACTCTAAATAATCACCGGCAATATTTTTCAGACAATTTTACGTACGATACAGAGACCAGAAGGAAAAACAAATTTGGCTCGGCCCAAGAGTGATGGACAAATTTCCTGGTAAACGGCTCCTTCCGCACTGGGACTATTTGTCTGAATTTGAATCGCATTTGTTTCCAGGGATATTTGTCTCCTAAGCCCCTAGGGTATCTCCTGTTACAACCAAGTAGTATTCCGTCTCTTTTAATTCAATTAAAACCTCTTTACGGTCTTCTTATTGCGTAATTATCTTGCCATGGATGCTCGAGTTGATTTTTCCTCTTTTTCACAATAAAGCTTGCTATAAAATTACAGCTTGGGAAGTCAGTGTTTACTTTCTAATTTTCCGGTTGTCTTCACGAGGTCTGAAGGCAGACGAGACGGGGCGATGTCGGGAATGTTATATGTGACAGAGTAATACAGAATCGCGTCGATACATTGTTTCGGGATCAGAGGCAGTCACTTCTGTTGCGTAAAATTTAACGCGTCCCTTAATTCGTTCGTGATCTTTCGATGTTCACTCGAATTAGCAGAAAGAATTCTCCGACATTTATCTTAACGACTTTCAGGTCCCATAATGGGTCATATAAATTGCTTATCATGGTTCCAAATGGTCATTAGGTAGAGATGCGATAATTTTGGCGTGAACTAGCCCTTTATATTATTGCCTAAAAGGCTTTTCTTGTAGCAAAAATAGTAGGATCATTTATATTTCTAGCAAATACCAAGACCGACCTTTCAAGTTATAACAACTTATAAATATTAATCGAAATATTCGTTTCGATAGAAATTTTCTTTATTGAAGTAGCTATCTTAAAATAGGTCTTTATCAAAAGCAAAGCCAAATTTAAAAGTAAGTAAAAAAGTTTGAAAATAAATTACCGCAAAGAAAAGGATTACTCGCCAATTTAAGATGTCTTTCAAAAAGCTCGAATGGCGAGACGCGATGATTAAGTTTCGAAACTTTGCCTAATTTCTTGAATTTATTATCGTTTTTAAGTGTTCAATGACTATGAAATGTTACTCATAATTTAAGATGTGATAAGGTATTTAGAGGACTTTAAGTTGGGTCTTATTAAAGGCTTGTTTCATTAATTAAAAACTTCTAAACGTCACAAACTTTATTTATATTAACAAATGTAACCTAGTTTTTGGTAAATTTCAATCATAAAGAATTTTGAGGAGTTACGAGTATTATACTCATTCCGCAATAGTGAACTTTTAACTTTTTTTTTTTATTTTTTATTTTTATTTTAACAAGAAAACTTTAGTTTATTTCAGCCACAATGCTCCCGAAGTTACTCGTTAAAAACGAATAAATTTTGATCATTCCATCGCATCGATATTGGAAGTTTTAATAATCCTGATGAGCGTTTTTTTTCGTGAGTAACGCTTATTGGTTTAGCTCAGGTTGGTTTTAACAAAGTATTTGTTTCGCTTTCCTGGATGAAATTGACAACCAGGTGAGACTCTCTACCGGGATCGACATAGCTAGATAATAATAATGCAGAAAACGATTCGTCAAAAATGTTCATTATAGTGATAATCTCTCAAGAAATTACCTACCATTAATTTTCCTCTCAATTTTTCACATCCTATCTTATTAATATTATAAAGCCAATACCTAACCTAGGATTTCCAAAACTACTGAACAGATCAAGATGAAAGGAGGATGGGCATTTTGGGCCCGTTTGGGTACTTTGTCCAATCAAGACGAGTCATACGTCGTTGGATAGCCATTTTCATGTGGACGAAAAAAATCTACTACGACGAACCCGTTACAGTTGTCCGTCATGAAATATATTTTTCTGAAGATGTTGAATTTTTATCAGATAAAAATTCTACCATCAGGTTCAGCTTAATTTTTGCGAAAATCAAGTAGATGACAATCATTATAAACCTCTCTTGGGCAAATAAGCATTGGAATGGCTGAATAAGAGTCGTTTTTTTAACCGAATAGACCTTTGTTGGACCACAATCTCCGATGTACCGATTAATCACGAAGGTTCATATTTCTTCGCTCTAGTCTTGAAGAGACCCATACCTAATCCTAATGTGGTTCTGTTGACATAAGTCACATTGTAAAAAAACATTTCTTAGCCTATTAAGTATAAGGGTAGGTACTTCGTAAAGCACTATTGTATTCACTCTCTGCCTCGTTGGTCTAGCGGTCAGCTTGTTCAACCGCTGATTATGAGGTCCTGGGTTGCGAGTCCCGGGTCGGGCCAATAGTCGTTATTGGGGTTTTTCTAGCAATAAAAATTCTCAGTAGCAGCCCGATGTCAGGAAGTTGGCGGTGTTACACCCCCGTGCCTCGGAAAGCACGTTAGACCGTTGGTCCTGCGCTTGACCTCTCCCCGGTCGTGTCGGTCAGCCGATTATGAGAGTGAGGGAATAGAGAGTGCACCTGTGTTTGCACAAACACTTGATATTTCTTGCGCATCTGGCTAGTCTCCGATGAGACTGGCCGCTGTGATCAAAATTCCGCTAGGAAGATATTATTATCGCATTCACAGCCCAGAATCGGCGGCGCGACGGTGCGACCATGCTAAACACGAAGGCCTTACTGAGCCAGCACTGTTTTCAAATGGTACCCACAAAGACATTTGCGCGAAAAACACTTTGCGAAGGACATTAGCGCGAGTAGATACTTGCGCGAATGACACATGGGTGAATGGCATTTGCACGAGTGACTATTTGTGCATGTAGACACTTGCGCAAAAATTCCAAAACTCCTAATAACTCTCGAAGTAGACGTCGCATATTTCACCGTAGCTAGGGGATTGTTAGGGGGCTCTTGACTCTGATATTGATATATCCCACGTTCCCTTAACCCTCCCCCTTTCTTTAGATCTTCGTAGCACGTGCTACGATGGGCCGTCGTAGCATGTAAAAGACTTCAACGCCACCCTTCTAGCACTTTTCTACCCAACACTCAACTGCTCATAACTACGAAACTAATACACCTGACGAGTTGTGGATTTCGGAATGATAATGTAAAGCTTTTGCTCTTTACAATCAATGTACTAACTTTTTGCTACCCCTGCCCCTTACTTCTCCGAACATAAATATGATATTTCGTAGACATAAATATGTTCATTCATGTCTGCGAACAGTGGTACTCAGTTAAGTGGTGACTTGTTTTTACTAATTACTACTGGCAGCTCTGAATGTCTCATGTACACACACATGAATACGTAAAAACCTCGCTGGCTATGGGCCGCCGGGCGGTCCGCCGTAGCATAGTAGCTAGCACTACGAAGGTCTACAAAATAACACATTGGTCTACTGGGAAGGAAGGGAGAGGGGTAGGCAGAAAATATTGATAGTAAGGAACGAGAACTTTCCTTTGTCATACTGAAAAAAGCAACTCGTTAGTTGTATTAGTTTTGTAGCTATAAATAATGTTTTGTGTATAGTAGAAATCTGGGTGCGCGTTGAAGTTTGGTATGCTACGACGGTCCATCGTAAAATTGTTGCACGTGCTACGAAGATCTACGTTAAAATGTGTATCGTTATGGGAAAGTAAGGGGGTGGAGCAGGGGAAGATGAGATGTGTCAGAAAAAAGAGGGCAAAATGGTGCAATCTGCAACTCTCTGCAACGTCTATTTCGAGAGTTATTGGGAGTTTTGTGATTTTTCGCGCAAGCGCAGCGTCTACTCGCGCAAATGATCACCCGTGCAAATGTCCTCCGACCAAGTGTCATTCGCTCAAGTGTCTAATCGCGCAAGTGTCTACTCGCACAAATGTCCACTCGCACAAATATCTTCTCGCGCAAACGTCTTTCGCGCACGTTTACCGAGATTATTATTATTAATAGTTAATAATTGAAAAACGCAGATTTTCTGAAGGATATGGTAATTCGTAACTAAACTAATACATCCGACAGTCAATAATAGTTATATCGATGTAGCTCAAATAATTAGCATTATTTGAGCCGGCCATGTCTCGCGCAGAACCGCTAGGGTAAAAGTGTTCTGAGTTAAGACCGTGACTCGGCAAACGTAGTGTAGGACGCCCTCTGGCCTGAGGCCAGGTGGGAGGACGGCCTGCAAAAGATTGTAGGCAGATGCTGGATGCGGCAAGCTGAAGACAGGGCGCTAAGGCGCTCATTAGAGGAGGCCTATGTCCAGCAGTGGACTAAAATAGGCTGACGATGATGATGAATTGTAAAAACAATATAACTTATGCTTAAAATGTAAAAAAATTACATAATATATTTACTTAGGCACCTTTTATGATACCTTCTACTCTAGTAGAAAGTGTCAAAAACTCGAAAATAAGTAACTTTCAGGGTAGGATTACTCAAAACGGACAACGAACCGGGACTAGCGCCACGGTTATTCTTATTCTACAGAAAAAGAGCTTTCCAACGATATATCACTCATTTCGATTGGTGCCGGTACCAGGTTCCATACATTTGTGCCCATCATCCTTTGGCGTACGTTTAGAGCAAAGCCTAACTTAGATAGTATGCTACTTATTATAGAAAAAATACGTATGCGAAGCCGCGGGCAGAAGCTAGTATTATATAAAACCTTTTGCAGTCCCCTACAGGGTACATGTACTATTGACCTAAGCTCATAATAAGAACTAAGCTGTTGCACATGTGAGCAAAATAAATAAATAAACAAACACAAAATTTATATAAAACCAGCCGGTGGTTTTGCCCACCTGGATAAATCGTAGCCAAGCAGATTCTGATGATACAAACGGTTCTCAATTCTATAGTTTGTTAAACGGTTAGGAGGGGAGTTCAAATTGAATTCAGCCACATGCAACTAGGATCTGGAACTTAGATTGAGTTGCTTTGTCAATTTCCTCGTTGGCACACATGAAAAATACAAACGCAGATTTGACGCAAAACAACAAATTAATTTCCTGCATATTATTAAATTTCCATTCACATTGTTGCCCGATTCATTTATTTATTTATTAATTCACAAATCAGATAACAATCGAATTATGAATAAACATAATGCTACTTTTACAAATTTTGATCTAGATAATGTTGATACCAATAATGTGAACATAGAAAAAAATGATGTTCCATGCAATAGATTTTAATTACCTTAAGGCGTAAAAAAGAAGGACTTAAACAAACACTGTTACTGAGAAAATAACTTAACAAGCTTTTTTTTAAACACCGCTTAAATCAATGGTTATTATCGAAGAAATCTATGTCATATGTTTTAGCTACTCGTACTTCGTTATACAAACATTTCATTGATGGTCATTATATGTATCATTAGATTTAGAATATTTCTACAGGTTTTTTTAATCAGTTTTCTGCCACGACCTCGAACACATCAAAAAACAATATCTGCCTCAAACAAGTAGGTATTAATTCAAAAGCTACGTGACCAAAATTAAATGAATTGATTGAGCAATTACATATTCTCTACTGCACTAGCGCACTTCTGAGTACGAAACATCGCACTTCGTAAGGTGCAAAGTTGCCCAATATAACTTGGTTTCTGCTTGTTTTGTTTGCTAGGATCGGTTCCTTTGTTCTAGAACAAGAATTTCAAATGTAAATTTAAAAGTTAGTCGTACGCTCTCTCGGTTGCGTACGTGTTTGGAACTATTCGAAATATTATTATTTATTTCAATTTAATTCTGCGAGAGTCTTTGCACCAAGATATTCAGCACATATCAACTTAATAGCACCGACTATGTTTCGCTGAGATCGATTTAGGGGGAATAGAAGAGCAAGACAAGAATTAGTGCTAAGTAGCAAGTTACTGAGTTCAAAGCACCCGTTCAGGCCCGCACACGATGTGTTCTTTACCGCCTACTTAAATAAAAACACACGTTTCAATGGGCCCACTAAAATTATACATTTTATTTTTGTTATTCGTTTATAGATCACAGACAACTCTCACACAAGACACCTTCAAAAGATACTGCACTGGGATAGACCGCGGAGCCATTTAATTATAGAAACCTAACAGAAGTAAAAATTGGAATGGCATGGCTTCACGAATCGAGCTGTTAAGTTAGGTGGCTCATATTCCACAGAATTGTAGCAACTTGGTAGGTACGTAAACGTGATTCAGGAGTAGGGGAAAGTTTTCTTTAGGTACGTATATTTTATTTAAAACGGATTCTATCCTAACTGATAAGCTGATACATAAAATCCACTTAAGGTTCCAATATTTTTTTCTTTTGTGGGAGAGCAGATAAGTTAGTTAATCTTAAACAATAGACAGCACGAGTAGCTAGGGAGTGTTTAACTTAATCACTACGACTATATTGTCGAAGTGAAACAAACTTTTCCTGTAATTATATCTGCAGCATAAATCACCTATTTTGTTATAATGGTTTTCAACGTCAATATTAAAAAGATGGACCAGCAAACTAACTTAATATTCTACAACACGATGTAAAAAATAAAATACAACACCCAAAACACCATTAACAGAAGAGACAATAATTCCCGTCAAACCGTAATAGCAAAATATTGCCGCCGCCGAGCAATCATACTATTTTACCGCGCGCGACACTACGCAGAGATGCTTTCAAGCCATTCTGCTCTTCATAGCATGCAAAATTACAAGCAAAGAAGTAATTCGAATGCAGCTCACGATTTGCAAGCGTAATGGGGCAATTTCCTAGTCATTTCCTAGCGGTTGCAAGCAATCCGACGTCTCGGCACTTTTGAAGCTTCGGTAAGGCGTTTCGTCAATGTCGCCCGGCTTAAGATCCACTATTGTCTGAGGTTTTTATCTCTTGCCTGCCAAATAATGCCTCTTAAAAATAGCTCTTGAGAAAATCCAAGCTTAATAGATTTTGGGAATAACTCATCCGATTTGCCATTACCGTTGGGATGCTTTATCGACTGCACACTGTTAAAGTTCGCTTTTACGAAAAAACCTGTAATTATGAAATTCTTCTGATGGAAATATTCTTCAAATTTGTGGGTTATACGACCGATTCCGTTTCTAAAGGTTTGCTGAATACTATTTCTTAAAAACCTAGAACTAATGTCATATGTACAGTAATGCACACCTGCGTAAGTACATCATCGACACATAGATTGCATTGTCACCCCAAAACTGGTGAAATAACTAGCTAACATTAATTTCAATGAACATAAAAAGCGATGTAATATCTCGGGAGCCAATAATGCCGGGTATCGAGGGCCACGCACGAACAAAGCCTGCGTTCAACCGACGCCCCACGAGGGTGAAGTGGCTACAGAGAACATCAATTATGTAGAAATGACAGTCTTTCAAACTAGGCTTCGCATGTGAATTTAATTTAGAATGAATTGGGTTTGATCACACCACAATATCACATCACACTAATATAATAAATGCGAAAGTTTGGATGGATAGATGGATGGATGGATGGATGGATGTTTGTTACCTCTTCACGCCAAAACTACTGAACGGATCAGGCTGAAATTTTGCAAACAGGTAAGTCTAATCCTAGAATAAAACATAGGCTACTTTTTATCCCATAAATCAGTTCCCGTGGGATAGAAATAACCTCAAAACGTTTCCATACAAACAACGCGTGCGAAGCTGCGGGGAGAAGCTAGTAGTCAATAAGACTCTTAGATGCGATCAGCTCGAGAAAGATATGAGTAGAACGAATTGGAAAACCGCATCAGAGATACAGACTGATAATGTCATTAACTTTAATTTGCATAATATGAAATTGAAATCAAAGTAATTTGTTATCAATTATCTAAGCCACAAGAGCGTAAAGCCCCACTTGCGCAATGCTTTTTAAATAACAAATTAAATTTTAACTTGAAGTGTTTGTACCTAGGGTTTGACAACTCAGTAATCATATTTTAGCCAGATAAATATTCTTATACAATGCGGTCCGCATTAGTAGGGGAAAATAAAAAATAAACAACATTTTGTGCTAGGCACACAAATAAACATTTGTATCCCTTAAAAAATAATCAAACAGTTAATGAGTCAGTTCTCTATTATTCTACATCCCTGGCACCAAGTATTCTCCACTACTAATCGCCGACAAGCACCACTCTAAGATCTTGAGGGTTCTTTCCACGGATCACTATTGCCGGAGGAACACGTTCAGATGATAATGAAATTCTCACTAATTGGATTATCGTATTGAAGATGAGCGAGGTAAGGTAAACAGTTTTGAGAATTTAGAATTCATTTAGGAATTTCAATGGCTTTTGCTAGTGATTTTCGAAATATTTAGTCACCGGCCCTTTATTTCATGAAAGAGGCCGCAATAAAATTGCTGATAAAAGCTATTCATTTCTTTTATTTGGCTTAAATAGTTGGTATGAACTGAAACGAAAATACGTTGGGTAAAAGGAAATTTTTGAAAACCTTTATTCATTACTACGGGCATAAAATACCTCCAACCCATTTCGAGCGTTTGAAGTCCAACCTATCATTTCACAAGAGGGAATTATATGAAAATGAACACAGGCCGACGTTTGACCTTAGCATTATTCAGCATTATGAATATTCAATTCGACCCAACAACAAAGCTTTCAAACTTCTTTTTCAAAGAAAAAAACAAACCGCCATTATTCCTTACTCGATAAAAGCAGATAAAAAATATGTGAAGTGTTCTAAAAACGCCGTATCGTAAACATGTGACTTATTTACTTAGGAAGGCTTCTTTGGCCGTTTTTGTGGCGGAATTTATATGAAGTCATGTGGGTAGCCCTATTGATGGCCTTTTGAAGTAACAAATAATAAACGCTCATGTTTTTCAAGTGGTTCTTTGAGCTTGCTCATTTAGGAAAAATGAATAGCTACATTGTGATGCTATTTGCTAGTATCGTTTTGATGTCGACTTAATTTATTTTTCACGAAAAATTCCGGAAATTAAGAGCAAAGTATTTTTATTTTAATGATACTGGAATATCATGGTTGGGCTATTATTGCAAAATTAATATTTGGAACAAATTATAATTTTAGAGGGATGACAATTTTCATGAAATTTGTATAGTTAATATTTAGAATTTATACAGCCAATAGTATAGCCAAAATTTGAAATTCTGAATATTTATCTTATTATTATATTATACTAGCTGCGCCCCGCGACTTCGCCCCCGTGGAAATTTATGTTTCCAACTTTCTTAATTTTTTCTTTCATAAGAACCTTCTCCTGACAATAACAAACACAACAAAGAAAGAATTAGCGAAATCGGTCCAGGCGTTATTGAGTTATGCGCTTACCAACACATTTTGCGATTCATTTTTATATTATAGATTTTCTTTTCTACAGCATCTTGGACGATCAAAGTTACCAATTGACTAACAAACGACCAAATTATGGACGATTTTCGACCCAGCCGAAATAATGAAACACAACATAGACCGAAAATCACGATAAGTACTCATACTCATTTAATCGCCGTAGGAGCACAAGGCACACTTAGAAATGTCAACCTATAAGCCAAGCCAATCGTTCCTTGGAGCTATAACACATTTCATCCGACGACGTCATGCCAATAGTCATGGCACTATAATTTTTTTTAATTGTTTTATTCCAATGTTAACATATTTTCATCTGTTATAAGATAAATTCATTAGTATTTTATTGATTATCCTTGAATTATATAAAATTTATCATATACCTATGAATTCCTGAATGACTAGTGTGATTAGAATTGTAATTCTGTACAAGTAATAAACAAATTAAATTAATAAATAGCATTACCAGGTCTAAAAGAAATTAAAAAAGCAAATTCATATCGGTCTGACGCGTGCGTCATTGTTTTTTCTTTTTAAAGAACTTGTTGTAAAAAAAAATTGTTTGGAAACGTGTTCTTTTTCGTTTCTATTGAAACGATATGCTATCTAAATCTTTACTAATTAATATTATAAAGAGGAAAGATTTAATTGTTTGTTTGTTTGTATAGAATAGGGTCCGAAACTACTGGACCGATTTGAAAAATTCTTTTACCATTCGGAACCCACATTATTCCTGATGTACATAGGCTACTTTTTACCACGGGAAAAAGCTTCATTCCTACGGGAAAAAGGGTAATAGGACAACGGGTAGTAAGAATGCAGCTAGTTTAAAATAAAACTCAAACTGTACATCAAAATTGTAACTTTTTTTAAAATATTTTTCACCATAATCACTCACCTAATACCTACTTACAGTAGAATTAAAGGATCCCTAATAAAAGCTATAGTTTCAGGTGTATTTTCGGCACAGCTAGTTAATGTTACTAGAAATTTACAGTAAAAAACTTGGCGTTTTTTTACTGTTGCACGCGGCTTGACAGGCTAATCGTAAAACTAAGGAATAATATTTGCAAAAAATGTTCACACATCCCAATAAAATATACGAGGATATGAAGTGAAACAACACGCAAAATTTTTAGGCGGGAGAATTCTACCCACCTAGCAATAACAGTTTTATCTTTGCCGTTGTGGTCAGTCCTGCAAAAGGCACTTCGTGATGTGAATATATTTTATAACCCACCCTCAATTGTTTAATCTAATTGGGCCTGTGCAAACAGAGTCTCTTAAATCCATAAACATTGTTTATCTACGATGGCCCTTTCTTCCATGTTTTAGACAATGGATCAAAATTAACATAAGTACTACCTAATATAAAGTATTATTACCATACTTTTAACTCTTTTGTTATATTAAATAACAAAAAAGTTAAAAGTTTTTAAGATTTGGTTTATTTTTTAGTTTTTTACGAGCGTAAAATATTTCGAACATATTCGATTTTTTTTTTGTACAAAATTGACTAAATAAAAAAATAATAAAGATAGAAGAAAAATACTTTAGTAGACCACACAAAGAAAGAAAACAATACAAACAAACATGTTTAGATGCTAATATATGTTGTGATGCTGATGATGCATTTTGTGAGCTAATAGAGAAAGTATACTTATCGCTATGAGCTCAGGCAATCTTGGGATGGACTTGACATGGAATAATCAATCTCTAATATGCACTTTATTTTATAATGATTAAAACCATGTCTAACTTTGTCTCGGTATTTGTCTATCTAACTCGTACCTAACAACCTGAATACTCCTCGCCTCGCGCCACCACCAGCGTTACTTGAATAAACCTGAATCATAGTGAAGGCACTAAAGCAGAGCTACATTTTCACAGGATAGTGTTCAATGTTCATGCAAGAATAACCCAAAACGAGAAACACGAAAGCTATGAGCAACCCAAGCCTTTAGCAGGTACGATTATTCCAAAGCAGGGATAAATTATTGTAGTAAACCAAGCCACGTGGCGCTGTTTCTCCTCTCTTCTCGCATCTCTCTGTATAAAGTATAATCCGGTCTTTGATACTGGTGTCACGGACGAATAAAACCAGGACTACACTATTTAGGGGATAGTTCAAAAACAGAATAGGGTTTATGCATGTGGCTTTAAAAAAGCTAATTATTTTTACGTATTCTCGTTTGATATAGAAATATTATGTATTATTATTTTTGTATTTTTTGATGTTTTTATTGTTATATCATTGAAAAGTAGATATTTTAAATCTCATTCGCAAAATTTCTAAATGCAACGCTATTGGCAGGAGCGAACCGTGACGTCACACTTCACATTTTGTGTTATCAATGTTATCATGAAGCTTTGGCGGGATTTCTTTTTGTATTGTTTCGAGGTTGTTTGGTGTTTGCGGTCAAGTAAAATTTAAGTTTTTATCATTTATTTGTATTTAATTTTATATTGATTGAAAAATCAACGAAGAAACAGAAGCGCTTTGAGTTGAAAATGTGAACGGTGACGTCGCAAAACAAGGGCCAATATGGCAGCGTTTTTATCACCAAAAACTAGGGGCAGTTTTACTTATTGTTTTACCTTAATAATTTTCAATTTTGTGTTATATTTTTTTTCGGTAACCAAAATAATCTATTAAAATTAAAAATCATCTGTGCATTTACCTTATTGTTGGTTTTTTTGTCATGATTGTTCGGAAATTATATTCACTAACGCAATTGCCATTGCTCTAGGCATAAAGCTCTAGAATAAATACTAAATGCAAAGCTGAAAATATTTAGAAGTAGAAGAGCTCATTCAATTTATTTTGCAACTCTTTAAAATAAATTTACCATTAGTTATTATGTTTGGCCAAGTCATGGTGAGACTTGACGCGCTACAAATGCCTAGAGCTTTAGGCGTAGTTACAAGCGAAACAAACCGTGCTACATATTTTTTCTTATTTTAACGAACCAAGAAATCATCAAATATTCTCCTCAACTCGACAAGTACCACGGAATTAGTCTATACTCGAGGCTTAATAAAAAACTTAATTTACTAACTCTTACCAGAAATATATGCAGGAAGATAATTACAGATTGACCGATTACCCTTAACTACCGAGAAACTGAGGATTTGCTTAAAACTTCGTCTTAAATAAACTGTTCCCCCCATCCTTCACCCCTCCCTCCTATCCCTGTGGTCTAGTGACCTCGGGAGAGACCACAAATCAACCATTCCATACTACCTACCAACAAATCGTCTCATAAATCATAAGTAGTTGTTGTATTATATTCTAGTGTTTGTTCCAACTAGATTTTTTGCACGAAAGAGGTTAGCTACCCACAACACAGGTTATCCTAGGGTGGGAGCTAGCGCTATTTAAGAATTGAATTGGTAATCCTAAAGTTAAATTAAAAGTGAATTAATTATGTAAATTGTTACCTATGTATAGGAACTAACTTAGCTATTATGTTTGAGAAATGTTACTTTAGGTTATTAGGATTGTAATAATAAATACTTTTTTTAGATAAATAGCCTTCATTCACAAAGAAAATTATACTAGTACATATTTACAATTGAAACAATTGACCTAACTGCAGACTGTTGCAAACAGTCTACAAATACTTAATACTTAATAGGTACCTATCTCGTTGAGAGTTAAGGTACAACAATAGTTTCACAGATTTATACCAAAAGCTTATTTTGGGCATCAATAATGTCATCAATATTCTGTCAATGACAAAGACTCGATTTTTTTAATTAGTGGAAATCATAAATGTCTAGAGGTTGGATACTCTCATACCAGCTATGCAGTCTTGCTGACACTAGGTCTGGAATGAGCAGTACCATAACCGAAGAAATGAAAAGCAATGTCTCCCAGCAATTTCTATTACAGCAGGTAACATCCGTACGGTAAAGTTGCAACGAAACCAGGTTAGAATACAACTGCCGGGGTGAGTTTAACCAGTTCTCCTGATAAATAGCTGATTTAGCTTATTTTGCTCTTTAATTGTTTTCATTGAGACCATACTCTAACCAAACTCAATTTGGAATGTTTGTAAACAAACTACGACACAAACACTAAAAGTCTTGCTTGGCGTTGAGTTTTGAGATATAATTGTAAGCAATATTTATAGATAGATAGATAGATAGATAATACTTTATTGTACCACACAAAGACAGATAAAAATACAGAAATAAATGCTAAGAGTAGACGAAGTACAAAGGCGGCCTTATCGCTATGAGCGATCTGTTCGATTTATTGAAGGTAAGAGCAGACATCGACAAGTAATTTAAATTCTGTATAAAACGACGCGGTAACAGAGTGAATTTTAGGTTAGGTATGGGCGGCTTATGCACAAACATTCTACTTCGAGTTTGGCTAGTGTATAGAACTACTACTCTGTACTGTAAAACAAAACATTAGATTGAGAATTTTTACTACTTTAGAGTTATTACTATTTTAGAATTTTCCATCTGGTAGGTACGCATGTACATACCTAGGTTGATTACTTGTTAAACCAGGACTCCAAAGGACCTGTTTTTGGTATAACGTTCCATAACCTACTTACCTTACCTACTCGAATTAAGCCAGACTCATTAATGTTTTCCTTACCCGGCTAATGATACCTCTTACAACGTGTCCCACTGAATAGAATGATTTGTAATTTCTATGTTAATGCGACCTATGCATACAAAATTTCAAGAAATGTTTAGATTTAACTTCCAAGAGTTTTTCTAGTACCTTACTTACCTTATCAAACAAAAAAATCATACATAGAGAAGAGAAGCTTATAATGTATGTGAATTACCCATAATGATGTAACACAATTTCACAGTAAAAAATTCTATTTTATTATATTATTGGCTTAATCCAGTTTTCTCCCTTGACAAATCACACTTAAGGGGAAAACTGGAATAAAAAAAAAATTTTTACCTCTCACGAACCTAAGATAGTTAAGAATGATGAAATACTAGTTTCTATTCGCGGCTTCTCACGCATTATTGCGAGAGAGACACTAAGGCTTCAACGATATTGCGAGCTTAGCGCGGCTAGGGCTAAGGCGGGTGCGAAGTATCAAACATATGAAACCGCCGTTTGCGTTCAAACTAAGTGACTAAGGCGGGCGGCGGCCTAGCGCGACGGGCTTGAGCGAGTTAGCACGCTTATTTTTCAAACGACTTTCGACGACGATTGAAGCCTTAGAATGTGCTATTTAAGGCTCAGAACTGCACACGTAGGTACAAAATTTCAGACCAATCCATTCTTTATTAGTAGTTTAAAGTTTTGATTTGAATGACTCACATGTTCACAATCATAATCACGTCCATAATCATAAACATAGTCTTTACAGTTATTAAAATTGAATCTAGTGTCGATTCTGACATTAAACCCAAAATATTCTAGTAATATCGTCTTTATTCTCTTAACCGTCGATTTACTCCGCTCGATGTAGATGAGCAATTCAACTAAACAACGAGGGTAGAAACCAAGAACCGTCGATCGCGGCAGATTTGATTAGAACAGTAAGCTAAGCACGTAGCTGTTATGTTCATTTGATTAAATAAATGTTGACAGTGAATGGCTTAAGCTTCGAGTAGAGTAGGTCGAGCAAGCGGTAGTTGGTAAAACTATTTAGCGTTTGTTTTTACTTGTTTTTACCACTCCGGAACCGTGCGATGTCCCACTGGTGGGACAAAACTTTTTCGTGGTCCCACCAAACACTCACTTGACCGTTCAACATATGGCTCATATACACATCCTATCAGTCACAGAGTCGCCACGAACCCCCCCCCCCCCCGCTTCGCGGGGGTTGGACGGGCTTCGTTATCGAGGATGTGGACGGTCAAGTGTGTGTTTGGTGGGACCACGAAAAAGTTTCATCGCAGTGGGACCACGGTTCCGTCACTGTTTTTACGAAGCCCAATGCTCCTAGACTCGGTGAATGTTAAATTGACAGTAAAGTTGCTTTAAATTGTATTGGAACTTGGAACGCAGCTTGTAACTTGTTTACACTTGGACTTAGTTTAACTTAAGGCTTCATCAGTTGTCTCTCCACTCATCACCATGAAAAAAGCCTTAAAGCCAGGCATCTGACAATGTCAAAGGGATACCGCTATCTGAAGAATGTTAATACTAGCGAGCGGTTTTCAGTGAGAATTGATAAAAAAAACAGTTTGTTACAAAATATCTATGTTACAAAAATCTTTCTTAAAAATCTTTGAAAAATAATGTTGACAAAACAGAACTTCAATGAAAAACAAATTATTGATCGATGATGGTATTTTATGCATGGCACTTTGCAAGCGTCAGTGTGAAATCGAATATCCCACAATTATACGTTCTAGGAATATCATTTTATCATAAAAAGTAATCATATTTTTGCATAATATTGTTGCCATACAATGTTTGCGTAATTTTTGTCAAGTTGTTTTTTAGCCAAGCCTGGAATTTAAATAAATCGAAATCTTAGGGTAGTTTAGAAACCATTCTATCATAAGACAGGGTTTTAAATCAAGAACTCAATTTAAATTTATACTGCATTCACCAAAAGGCGATGCCACTTCACTTTCTCAATTGTGCTCCAACTTTCTAACAAAAGTTTCTCATTACGTCGGCATCGTCTAATTTGAATGGCTATTTCTGAGCGCAGCGTTGGCATTTGAAACGACGACACCAAGGTAGAAATCATAGCTTAAAATATTTTCTAAGACTGCGAAATTTTATATCTAACCAATCTTACCTATGCACCTAAACCATCTTCACTTTGATAAAAATATACCTATGTATTTAAAGTACAAAGATTCAACGGAAGGCTATTTCGCAGCATTATTGGACGTGTTGCATTGCACCAAACCTGTACCAATTCAAAGGCACCAAAAATATATCTCAAAGTTATAAATTGAACGTAGCATTTCATGGGTAAAGCATGTCGTCTCACAAGATATATTATTTGCGTCTCGCAGCCATATGAACATACAAAGGGCATACGTAAGCGGAAAATGTAAAAGCGGCTAAACACCTCCCCAAAAAACCTTTTCACTCGGAACATTTGCTCGAACAGTTGTTTTGCAGGCTAGCTTATGCTGGAACGACTTTGAATCTTGGCTTTATTACATTACGCTTGGAAGTGGTTAGAATGGAGCAGGGGTTAAGTCACCTATGATTTATTAGGTAGTTTGTCGCAGTGCCGCTAGATATGCATAGAGTGTTAGTAGCTTCGTAAATAACGTGTGCTGTGCAGTGTACACGGGTGTTATCTGACCCGGAACGGCCTCCAGCGATTCCTACTGTCAGTAATATAAAATACGGTGTCATCAAAAATGCAACGAAACAGGCTGCATGAATTATTACCGGCGCGCATCAATGGAAAATAAATACGCGAACTGTTCGCAACGTCGATATTCCGCGGTTTTATTTTGATGTGCATCGGGTTTTCGAAGTTAACGATGTTATTGCACTTTTGGGAACGATGGTTGGATTCACAAATGACTTGTTCTTGTTATTCAGGATGCAGATTCATACGATAGACATTGGACAGTTATTACCACACAAATTACGAACCAATAGGTATTATCTACATTACCAACCTACATTATACCTACAAATTAGCATTACCGTAACATAACTTGCATCACCACATTTTAGGTACCTACACTTCGTAGTACCCAATTAGAGATTATATGAATCGTTTATACATGGTTCAAACCTTTGTTATATATGGAAATAGAATATCTTTAAGTAGATTGAGAAAAAGCGGGCATGTGTCTTCTACTAGTTATTTATTTAGTAGGTACCGATCGCATCGTGACGTAACCAGTCCAGTTTTCCGCGTTTTCCGCGTATCACATTATCAACCGACATTACCCGTCTCATTAATGCATTATCGACCAACTTACACACGCGTTTACGGTTGAAACTCGTTAAAATTAATAACGTCACTTTCATTCATAAAAACCGTGCCAAAATGAAAATGGTTTTGTGAAATAACATGGTATCTAGAGATAATAAATTTATCTAAGGTGACCTAGCTTGTTCGATAAGATAGCAAAAGGTCAGGTTGACTCCCCAAAAGTAAAGTCCTCGTAGTAATTTTGTCTAAAATCTGACTAAAAAACCTTATTGCTTTTAATTTTAAACCTCTCTGTAAATACTCAAAATAATAATTTATTCATCAACAACATTTTGGCCTCACTCACTTCAATTAGATAATTAAAGGTTGTGTAACATTTATGACTTTTACACGCTATATTTTTGACGTGACAACGTCTTATAATTCGATAGAGCCGGCTGCACGCACGAAAAAACATGACGTCATGCGACGTTACCTCGCTCTGAGGCGTTCCATGTAAGGCTTGAAGTGCAAGCGAGAGCGCTCGACATTCGTCTCTCTCCTACTTGAGTGAGCGATGCGTCTGCGTGGACAGCTGCTATACTATAGTACATTTACATGTTTTGATCGAGTATCAAATGCTACCATTCCATCAGTATTATCGTCAACTATCGTCAGTAAACCGACTTTACAGACAACCAATTTTTTTTTTCTATTAAAGTAAAGCTTCGTAACCCAAAAGCAGTGGGAGTGGCTGTTGAGGCAGAAAGTTCCGAAGCATGTTGGGTACCATCACGTAACCAAACTCTAGAACGCCCGAGCAAGTTTACTGAAACAACTTCTTTGCATTTGAACATGTCCGAATCGCGTCACAGGCTAAGTTGCAATTACACAGTGGGCGTTTACGAGAATCGAACGTGGGTATAACTTTATAGCGGTGTGATGGTAGCAAATCATTTGTCACTATGGCACACGGCAATGCGTGTTTGTTACTGGGCCTTTATGAATTACAAGCTTCTGCCCACGGCTTCGCATGCGTATTTTCGGTATAATAGTTGCCTATTATCTAAGTTAGGCTTTGTTCTAAACGTACGCCAAATTTCGTCTTGATCTGTTCAGTAGTTTTGGAGATCCTAGGTAACAAAAATTCAGATTTCACAAACTTTCGCATTTATAATATTAGTAGGATATGCAGCAATGTCCGACAAAAGCAATATGTTTACATAAATAGATACTCCTTTTTTACTAAGTAAACGGGTGTGAGATTAACAACTAATGTCACAGAAGTTGTGACGCAAAAATTAGCCCCTACAAGCCCGTGGATATCGTAAGAGTGAAATCTAGTTATCCAATACTGCCAACCAAATATGATAATTTATGCATTTAAAGAATTATTTGATTCAACTATGCTATTAGCGTAACTAACGCCACGTTCACGCCAAGGCCCCACTCTCTATGTACATGAACCTCGGACAACTCGAAACACGCTTCGAGTAACACCAGTACCTAATGGGATTGCAGATAGGACACTTTAGGTTCGGACGGACACCGCAACACGTAGCGTCTTTCACTAACTTACACTTGAACTGAAAATAACCTTAATAAGTTTTTTTAGGCTTGTTCTTACATTTTCTCTGCTTATATTTGATTGTTGCTCTACAATCTTACTTTCTAATATATTGAAATGTGTTAATCGCTTTTCAGCTTCACCGAAACTGAAGAAGTTCACCTTTATAATGTTTTTTTAAGCTGGCTCTTACTTTCTTTCTCTTTTTCTTCCTTTCATTGATTATTTTCCCACAATCCAATTATTCCACCAAACTATTCAACTTCCATCGGAAGTAAAGAAGATACTTTTTTCTCTTGTTTCTTTCTCTTAGTGTCATCCATTCTCAAATCAACGATTCTATCCATTCAAGGTAGATTCAGTGATTGTCACTTTTTAATAAAAAAATTGTTTGAATTTTAAACCACATATTTCATCTGCATTTAGTGTAGTCCTACATCACTGGTAATAGTAACCTTACCACATCGATGATGATCAATTTAATAAATTAATTTAATAAGACAACAGCCAAAACCCTATAATTTTAATCGAATATTATTACAGCTATGATTCGGCAATAATAGCGGGTCTAATCTCAGGGAACCAAAAGGCCAAATCACCAGCAGGAACATTCAATTAACATCTTGAATACATAAACTTAACTCGTAAATAACTTTGAGACGTTGTGACGGGTATGTATCTAGTAAGTTTCCATTTATCTGATTTGTATAGCTGTGTGTTTGAATTATTAGTTACCTACTGATAATGTGAAGATGAAATTGTAAATAATCATAATGCATGTACACACGGAGTGCTTTATAATAGCTATAGTGAGATCATAACATGAACTCCGTTAGGGCGCTACAACATAGCAATTACAAGTAGCCTGTAATAAATAAATAAATAATGTTGGACAATTCACACAGCATTATCTAGCCCCAAGCTTAGCAGAGTTTGTGTTATGGGTACTAGATAACTGATATAGG
Source organism: Eupithecia subfuscata (assembly GCA_963564075.1). Classification (NCBI taxonomy): domain Eukaryota; kingdom Metazoa; phylum Arthropoda; class Insecta; order Lepidoptera; family Geometridae; genus Eupithecia; species Eupithecia subfuscata. The sequence goes on from OY751105.1 coordinate 7,308,165, forward strand.
TACTTAATACAATACACTACACGATGGTATGACACTAGTCCCATGGGAGTTGGGGAGGCCCATTGTGTGGGACGATTGTAATCGGACTACTGTGTAAAAAGTTATGCGTGGTCATACATAAAAAAAAATATACGCATCGTCTTAAGAACCTCCTCCGTCTTTCGTCGGTTGAAAAAGTTCTATAATCCTACGAATTGACATAAAATTTCTACGGTTGCTTCTATTTGGTAGTATAAGGTAAGCTCCAGTTCCAACAAAGATGAAGAGTAGTCGTCAACACGCATTCGTACGAACTCTGCGTGGGACGTATTTAATTAATTTTAATGCGGTGGAAACACTTGCGCTGTATGTGGCGACAACGTTATAATAATTAGATGTTTGGCGGCTGCTGTGCTAAAAATATGTAGGCCAAATGTTGGCTCTGAATTCATGTAATAAAGATTTTAAAATGTGATTATACTGGTACGGGCACTGACTTATTTACGTAAAAATTAATAAAATGATGAATATCAAACGATGTTGTTATATTTTAATTTTACTTAATTCTAAAAAATTAAATAAATATTGCTGGACAATTGACACAGCATTATCTAGCCCCAAGCTAAGCAGAGCTTGTGTTATGGGTACTAGATAGTTAGTAATTATAGTTATACTTAATACAATACACTACATAGATATATATTTTTTATTATACATAGAAAACATCCAGAACGCCCTGAACAAATGTCTGCAGATCGTACAAACATTGTCCCGAGGCGGGAATCGAACCCGCAACCTCCTGCGTCGCAGGCAGACCTTCGTCCGCTGCGCCACAGAGGTCACATCACATATCATATATCATGAATCACATATCATATTACATTTAAATCTAATCCAAGGAAATCTTATTAACTGCATAGCAGCACACCGAGCCACTTTTCACAAGGTTTTTTATTATCAGAAAAGCCTATGCCTACGCCCTTCAACTTATAAAATAACAACTAACAGGCTAAAGTTTTCTTCGCTTCTTTACTTTACAGAAATCAAAAATATCACCTTATTTCCGACTCAGTGTTTAGTCTCATAATTTGGCCTTTTCAAAGTGAACATTTATTGTATTTATGGAAATAATGAGTTTTTGATTTGATTTGACTTTATACCTTAAAAGACATATCGAATCAAAAACTTAACTTAACTAAATTGGTTTCAGGCACATTTTTTACCAAAATCGATAGTCGACAGACGCAAATGCGTGCACCCTAAGTTGCATCGGTGAACTCAATTCAATATTACAGGTTTACAGGGATAACCGCTCACAGGCACGTAATCTGTACCGGAGTGGGCATGTCCATCACTTGTAGTGTGTGGCAGGTTAGCGGTTACGAGACACGAGCGAGCCGAGCGTTCATTAACAAAACCACCGTCTTTGTCTGAACAAGGCACTGTCTCTCCGCTTCTAACACTACGCATATAGGGTATAATCCCTATTGATGCCCAATGTGCGATTCGTGCCTCACTTTCAAACAACCCGTATTCTGAATCGTAATCAAGTTTTAATAGAAAGCTGTGTGGCTTAGAATTTGCACCACCCCAACTCTTCCCGGGGTGTCGTAAGAGGCGACTAAGGGATATTCTCCGGTGGCGGGCAGCAGCGCCCCCTGCAGAACAATTCTACCACTGAACTGCGATCCCAACCCGCATGCCCAGCGTGGGGATAGTGGGCATTACCCTCCATGAGATAAAAGCCAATAAAACGCTTATCAGGGAGAGGCCAGTCTGTTTAATACCTATCAAAGGGTTTCTTAAGAATGGATATTATAAAACTTGAAAACTGAATCATAAAACTGCAAACTGCCTGCGTCCAGCAGTGGACCAATACAGGCTGTTAAGGTTGAGGTAATCAAGCCTTTGAAAACTTCATTGTGATTTTCAGATGTTAGTTTTTTGGCAGGACACGTTCACCGAGTGGTGATCGTGATCGCCTCAGTAGGCGACTACCCCTACTTTATCCTATGTCCAGGTATTGTCTTGGATATAGATTACCTGCTATACTATCGTCTTTTGCCGTCATGAAATACGAGTATGAATTTCTAGCATACATTGTTCGTATCTTGAACGAACCTTGTTTCGATTTAAGCAAACAAAAGATAAAGTCTGCTTGTAGTAAATCTTGCTCGACAAAGGAAGGCAGGTTGTCGCGTTGGAGGCACCTGCTGAGAAACTATTATATATCGTTTACATGGACTGATGCACTGCAGAATATAGAGGTAGACGACCAGACATTTTCTGGTCGTCAATATTCTTACGATCATTATTTATGAATGATGATGCATCTAACAAGTGATGCGTCTAACCGTCTTTAAAATCCTTATTTACACAGTATTTTAAAGTTTTGGTGTTCAGAGGTTAGGTTATAGTCATTTTGATTGGGTTTTGCTTTTTTCCGATCCATAAAAAAACCGTTTCTCCATTTCCTTTGTAAAATAGTTTTATACTATCGTACGGAACCCTTCGTGTGCGAGATGACTCGCACTTGGCTTGTTTTTTTTTAAATTATAATTTCTCATCAAAGGAAACCAACACAGGGTTTAACTGTCTGCGTAAAACCAAAGGAGTACCTTCAAAACTGAAGTTGAGTAATAATCTAATGGAGTCTACAAACCAGCGGACAAGGGGTCGAAACACTTTTGGCTGCCTACAATATTCATACACTGAAATGTCATACCAACTCACTGGGCTGTGTCGGCGGGTGCGGCGTGTAGAGTCCATCAAACACTAACAAATTCTACGAATTCATCAAAGTTTTAAAATTTTAGACTCACTAGTGCTTAAAGCCGTATGCTCCAACCACTTGAGCCACGGATGTAGGTAATTTTAATGAGTAACAGCCGGTTGTTTTTCTATTCGTTTGAGGTTTTTAAGATTGTTAGAGTCTAGTGTAAACTATGTTAAGGTGTCAATAAAACTCCAATCTTGATGAATCATTAACTTTGTAATAGTTATATAGTTAACTAGCTGTGACCCGCAACTTCGTTAGCGTGGTAGGTAGGGTACCTACCTTACTAAAGGACACTTAAGTGAACGAAAAAGCGAATACATCTGTGACTCGAATCATTAAATATTATTATTATCCATTGAGTGTACATTTGGCAATTAATTGAATTATATAGGCAAATCGTTTCTTTCCTGGAGAAAAACATTCTGTTAAATTTTCATATTTTACAAAGCAGATATGACAACCATGACAACATCACAAATTCAATCATTGTTTTGACAAAAATAGACAACATTGCATAGACGGACTCTTTATCCATGTTTTGGTTTCTCGTTGGACGTGATATGTAAATTACCAAACCCTTCTCTAAATTCTAAATTAAGGGCGAATCCCTAAAAAATGTAGCCTATTGTTTAAGTTAGGCTACATTATAAATGTATGCCAAATTTTATTATGATCTGTTTAGTAGTTTTGGAGATCTAAGGTAACAAAAATTTCACATTTCATAAACTTTAGCATAATAATATTAGTCGGATAGTAGGATATTATATTAGTAAAGTTTAATTCTTTAAACAAAAAAATCTTTATTCACAAAGAAAAATTATACTAGCATTTACAATTGAAACAATTGAGCTAACTGCAGACTGTTGCAAACAGTCTGCAGGTAGCTCAACTGATCCATATCAATACCAGTCGGAAGCGTCCCCAAGACGCTGGCTGCATTGCCACGCTGTATTAGTAAAGTTATATAGGAACTTTATCTTGAGCTAGTGTTTTTAGAGAAAAAGTACTAGTTTTGTATTTGCCGGTCTAGCCGTGGCATCTCCTTAATCCATGCCCCGGATCCTCTTCTCAAACTTTATTCATTGTTTCAGTTTCACTGCAGCTCGCGTTCCAAGCGTCTGTTTACTTAGATTGGATTTGTCTTTCATAGACTAACTAATTCTTCAGTTTCTTTCTTGCAGTGAATTTAAGCTGTTCGAGAGAAGTTATTGTAAAGTTTTGAACGATGGATTAAGCTGCCTTGTTGCTGGTACTTGCGCTATCCTGAGCTTAAGAATTCTATTTAATATAACTCATTTGTTTTAAGGCACCAGCTTTGTTTTAAAGTTATTTTAGGATGTAATGCCAGGCTGAGTATTTTCAGAATCACATTATGTTGATCAAGATAAAAGTTGAGCTACATATAGATTGTTTGCAACAGTCTGCAGTAAGCTCAATTGTTTCAATAGTAAATACTAGTAAGTATAATTTTCTTTGTGAATAAAGGCTTCTGCCATTAAAAAATTGATAAAGTTGATATTAGGGCAAATAAAAAATGATTTTGAACTTTATGTTAAAATAAAACGTAGTCTAAAATCAACGTAGTATAAAATTAATCTAAAAACCTCATTAAAAGTATAAACGTTATATTTTTTCAATGTACCAAAATAACTTACATGCGGAGTGTCAATACAGCACGTGCGATTTAATCTGTAAATCGGCACATGAGGCCGATTTTACACGTTAGAATGAATTTTATGTAAAAAACACTATTGGAAAGCAATTAATTTGGGAATTGGCCGGGCGGCTGCGGCGTGGTGGCGTGAAACCTCGACAAATGGCGCCCGTCATTTAATTCTGCTGATCTCATGTTTGTGCTCTGCGCCATCATATTTAAATTGAATTTTGGAATATGTAGGAATGCAAACAAAGCGGAGCTGGTATAATGTGCATCCTTAAAATTTAATATTACGCCAACGACGACATTAATTTTTCAAGCGTCAATATCAATTATATGATTATTCATGAAATCATTTTAATTTGTTCGAATAATTTCTGACATTCGTAAAAATAAAATTTAATCTTGTAAGTCAGGCACACAAATTAAATTGAGATTTAGGCTGGCTGGTGCTGAGCAAGCCAGCTAGAAAATATTCTAATGGAAATAAAATTCAAAACATTTTCACACGGGCTGTAAACTGGCTAGAAAATGTTTGAAAATCTAAACGTAAGTTAATATTATGAGATTCAAGAGTTAGTCGGCGTGTCATTACATGCAGGATGCCATCCTAACGAGCGGGGAGCAAATAACTCCTCATAATATCAGGAGCACAGCCTCCGTACGGCCCAAGACTTGTTTGTACTGAGCAAGTGTAAGATGGCGTGTTTTTGCAAGATGACAAACACAGCAGGAACGTATCTCAAACTGTACCTTCAGTTATTAGCAAGCGAAGTTAATAAAAAGAACACGACTGCCTTTCGGCGGCAGCTTAAGATGAAAGTATAAGTTGCATCCAGTTGGTGTACCTACATGAATTAAAAAGGATTACATCATAATGTTACATAATGCCAAAATATTGCGTGGTTTCGGAATGTGTAAAAGTTTTTTAATCACCATAGGATATCATGTATGTAGCCGGTGCCTTATTACCGCGACAGTATTTTTTTCAAAAATAGAGGGGTGTTATAAGTTTAATGTGTTCGTCTGTTTATCTGTCTGTGGCTTCGTAGCTCCCAAACGGATGAACCGATTTTCGTTTAGTTTTTTTTGTGTTATAGATAATTTTATCCCGAGTGTTCTTAGCCATGTTTTATGAAAATCTGTTCAGCAATTTCGTCTTGTTTTAAATTTGGAGTGTCTCTCGGGATAATACAGGGTGCCACGGAACGGTGTACAAAGCCGAAAGTGGGTGATTCTGGACATCAAAGGGGTCAACGTTTGCTCTACGATTTTTATAATATATCGAACATTTTTGCACTTCTTTGAAAAATGTAATATAAAAACTATAGTTTTCCTGAAAAAACAGGCAAAAATAACATTTCTAAAATATATGGTAATATAAAATAATCTAAGTACAATGTAAATACAAATACAATACGTAAATCCTGAAAAATGTTTACTCCATATTTGTGCAGTCGTCGTATAAAAAACTATATAAGCGTACAATTTTTTACTGCTGTTGGTCTACCCGGGCTTAGATACGAAATTGTTCTATGCTAGAAATGTTTATCAGTACAAATATCGCTTACTAAAACAGGTTCTAATAATTTAAATATTACAATAATATCAATAAGTTTTCATTTTACATAGAGCTGAAATAGTGTTCACTGCTAGGTATTAACGTCATTTATGATCTCGGCCGCCTATAAAAAAAACAGAGCCATAACGCAAAGGCTTTGCCATAACTCCTTGAGAAAGGGACCAGAGTTATTTCACAACATGGGGCTGTATTTTTTGAAAACAAATTGGTTATAATAATGATACATGAGGATGGACCCAAAACGATTTACTCTAAGGTATTTCAAGATTCTAAATCTTTAAAACGATACAGTTTTATGTAAGGTAACCGAATTTTTATGAGTAAAAGTTCAACAATCTTGTAAGTACACAATGTCAGTTATGTATTGAAATTGTTGGGGAACTTTTTCAGTGTTGAATTGACTCATCAATAATGATAGAAACAGACTTAATCTACACCACGCAACGTACGCGACGTAATCTAGGAAACGGACGGATGGTGTATCGTACGATAAGTCTGTATGTCTCTAGGCCATCAGTTTTCATATAAATTCAAGGGTCCAGATCTCATTATGCTGCTCGTAGGTACGTTAGCCGCGTTGCCGGCTTAGAATTAGCACCTCCCCAACTCTTCCCGCGGGTGTCGTAAGAGGCGACTAAGGGATATCCACCGGGGGGGCGGGCAGCAGCGCCCCCTGCAGAACAATTCTACCACCAAACTGCAATCCCCAACCCGCATGCCCAGCGTGGGGATAACGGGCATTACCCCCCAAGAGATAACAGTTAATAAGGCGCTTATCAGGGGGAGGCCTGCGTTCAGCAGTGGACCAATATAGGCTGTTGAGGTGAGGTGAGGTACGTTGCTTGGCGTGTTCTTAGTCTGTTTCTAGGTTCAGTATAATAATAATAGGGAAGTTCCTCTCTCTGCAACCCTAGTCACTGGCCGCTTGAGCCTAGTTTCGCGGCCGGTAATCCACCGTTTTGATCTAGTTTTTACTGTAGAATAAAAAGTTTTATAATATTTTATTTTTTATAGAAAAAAATATATTTTAAATAAAATGTATAATAATAATAAATAATGCTGGGCAATCCACACAGCATCATCTAGGCTCAAGCTAAGCCGAGCTTGTGTTATGGGTAATCTATACTTATGTAATTACAAATATTATTCATATTGATTCTGAGAAATTCCATTGAAATGCGAAATAATCCCAACCGAATAATTACCGGTAAATTAATCGGAACCAACACCGGATTAATTAAATCGATAGAATAAATTACCGTGCGACAAGTAATTATGGATTAGCCGTATTCATTGCTGGATCTGTGTGAACGAGCCTGTGGGTTAAGGTCTGGTTACACAGAGCACACTGATTCTACTTACTAGAATACTACACTAACTTAATATAATGCGCCCTAACATACTAATGCAAGCGAAGCAAAGTCATGGAACCTCATTTTTAACCCCCGACGCAAAAAGAGTGGTGTTATAAGTTTGACGTGTCTGTCTGCGTATCTGTCGATCTGTGTATCTGTCTGTGGTATCGTAGCTCCCAAACGGATGAACCGATTCTCGTTTAGTTTTTTTTGTATCATGGTCAATTTTATCTCGAGTGTTCTTAGCCATGTTTCATGAAAATCTGTTTAGCCTATAAACGTCGGCGGGTTTTTTAAAATTTCAATTCTGTCTTGTTACTAGCAATTTACCTTCCAATAAAGCTCTAAGCTGAAGTTTATTGAATTCCTACCAAAAATATTAGACGGTTTTGTAGAGTGTATATATCTATAATCAATACTCAATACTTATTTTTTATCAGATAATAATTTTATAGTTTATAATTTGACTGGTCTGAGTGCTTATTTTTTACACCTAAAGAAATACAGCTTTTGATTTCTGACTCGTTGTAGATTCAAATATCCACGACCATGGGTTTTTACTATTAATACAACTACAGAGGAAGCGCAATATATCTTATAATTTTCACTTTCAACATAAATTATAATTCATTATGAATATAACCGGGTCAACTACGAACCTAGTTTGTGTTGGAAGTCAGACGAAAGTTTTTATATTAATTACTAGCTTCTGCCGCGGCTTCGCACGCGTATTTTCGGCATAATAAGTAGCCTATTATCTTAGTTAGACTAAGCTCTAAATGTACACAAACTTTCATCTTGATCTGTTCAGTAGTTCTGGAGATCCTAGGTAACAAAAATTTCACGTTTCACAAACTTTCTAATATTGGATAGGATTAGGAGGATAGTAGGATAATGTTTGCAACATATCTCTCTTTGTTTACCTATTCAAACTTTCTCAATCTTTTCATAATGATAAATTTTAGTCTTGAAATTTTAGGTGTCAACAACCACATGTAGGCACTAAAATTGGGTTCAAATAATATCGCAAAAATTTTCGACTTCGACGGGACTTGAACCCGCATCCTTCCTTCAGTACAGGAATGTGCTAACCAACTACACCACGAGGTCAAGTGACGTGGAGTCGAAAATCTTTGAACTTCCTACGGTGTCTAGCGCGTAAATTACCCTGAGTGTGGGGTTACGCACTATAATAACAAAAAACCTTACTAAAATAGGGTATTTTCAGTGGGATTTTGTAGATCATGTGCACGTTGCTTTAAAGTGCGGTTAGCGCTAGGAACTCGGTTCCACCATTATTAATAAAGCTGCTTAGGTTAAAACTAGTGTGTATAAATTAGCTTCCTGTTTAAGCTTCTCGAACATTGCGAATACTTTAGCCTTGTTTAGGAAAAAAAAACAGATTAAAACCTTCCTTTCCAAGTTTCCTGCTGAGCTGTGTGGTGCCAGCTTAGAATTTGCACCACCCCAACTCTTCCCGCGAGTGTCGTAAAAGGCGACTAAGGGATTTCCACCGGGGGCGGACAGCACCCCTGCAGAACAATTCTACCACCGAACTGCGATCCCCAACCCGCATGCCCACCGTGGGGATTGTGGGCCCCATGTGATAGAAGCCAACAAGGCGCTTATCAGGGGGAGGCCTGCGTCCAGAAGTGGACCAATACAGGCTGTTGAGGTTGAGGTTATTAGTTTCCACGCTTAATATGTACCTCAACCTCAACAGCCTGTGTTGGTCCACTACTGGACGCAGGCCTCTCCCTGATAAGCGCCTGGTTAGCTTTTATCTCATGGGGGGTAATGCCCATAATCCCCATATGTACGATCTACGGTAATACTACGAAGAACAATAAAGAAATAGGCACAGTCCTACATTATAAATGGACGACCTCAATGGCGCAACAGGCCAAGATCTGCCTGCGACGCAGGAGATTGTGGGTTAGATTCCCGCCTCGGGACAAATGATTGAACTATCGGCAGATATTTGTTCCGGTGTTTTGGGTGTTTTCTATCTACACTAATATTATAAAGAGGAAAGAACTTATTTTTGTATGTTTGTAACGAATAAACTGAAAAACTATTGGACTGAGTTCAAAAATTCTTAAACCATTAGAATGCTTCTTTATCCCCCCCCCTAGAGTAACATAGCCTATGTTTATATAATAAAAAATAAATATCCACTCATGCGAAGTGGACGGGCTGCTAGTGTTTAATAAAACGTATAGGTTTTATTAAACACTAGCAGCCCGTACTTTAAGTACTTACTCACAAGACAAGATCTGCTTAGCTTGGGGCTTAGATAAGGCTGTGTAAACTGTGCATTTTTACTTATTTATTTATTTATTACTTAGGTACCTAGTAGGACCTAGGTAGTAAGAGATATTACTGAACCTAAGCCTTTTGTTAATGTGAAGACCACTTCTCGCAATATCATTAGCAATCATCGTTACAGGTTACGAGGCTATTGCCGTCGCAATGGGAAGTGTGAAGATAATGTTGATGAAACATTTCGCAAGTAGCGTGCCCAAATTTATATGATATCAATTTTTATACGTCACCATCATTTTCGTAGTCTACGAAAGGGGATAACTGAATAGCGGTAGACTTTGTGGAAACACAGGAGACTCTGGCATGGTCAATGCAATTCAATGCGTTTATTTCAGACAAAAATTAAATAATACAAAAAATAAGTTAAAGTGATGGACACTATAACTTATTTTTATATTATTTTATTGTTGTCTGAAATAAACGCAATGAATTGCATTGACCATGCCATTTGACTTTCATGACCAAGATTTGAGTGATACATAATAAAAATAATAATTAGATACAAAATTAAAATAAACACACTTAACTTAGCTTAGTTTACCTGTTCCAGAGAGAGAGTGAAAGTTAGGTTTAACCGACCGTGAAAAAGGAGAGTTATGTTGTACCAGGATTTAAGAATCGATAATTTAAGGTAAATTGCGTCACAACGCGATACTTTAATATTTATACTTAAATTTACTGGTGTTGGCCACAATGGGTCAGGCTAGGTATGTAGTATAAGTTAGTGGTTCCGTTTCATTTACAGAAATGGTACTGAGAGAAGATTCGATTTCTTGCCAGCTTTTAGGGCTCCATTGTCAACAAGAAATTTTTCTAGTTTCGCCGTGTTCTTGTCCGTCCGTCTGTCTGTCTGTCTCTCCGTGGCTTAGCTTAAAGACTAAGACGTAACTTAATAGAAAATTGTAATTTGGCATAGGTTACGTCGAGAAAGTGATATAATAAGTTACAAAAATGAGACACCCACTTTATACCTAAAGTGAGGACGAAAATTTTTCAGTGATAAGTTAGTCTATCATTTTATAAAATGTATTTTTTTAAGTAAAAATTTAAAATTAAAAAATAAGTTAATATTAAGTAGGTTCAAATGAAATTTCAAATTGACTTAAATTAAATTCCTAGTTGTGTATAACAGGTAGTTTGCATAAGTTAGTGAACTACGGAATCCCACACTGCGCGAGTGCAACTACGGAATACACTGCGCGTGGTCCGGCATGCACTTTGCCGGTTTATTAATAATGGAACGTGACCCTTCGCTGATAAACTGCCAAAAATCAGTTCCCACCACCTACCAAAATAAATCCGTCTCCAAGTAACAATTTTTTTTCCAAAGTACCTTTCTATCTCTTTTTTTATCTCTACCTAGACAGTACTGGATAGTTCGAAGGAAAAAGTTAGTCAGCCATAAAACAAAGCACTAGCTAATCCAATTGTGTGCACGTTCCGCTCCACCGACATCGGAAACTTGCTTACAGTCAGAAGTGATTGACCCGCCCCAAGAAGTTCGTCATTATTCAAGTGCCTTTAATTGGAAGTGAAGAGCGAGCAATTATTATGCATAACTTTACAAGAGCCATCCACTGAGTTAATAGAGCGCTGTTAATTGACAAGAATTGATTTTACCCGCGAGTACCCCCTTTATTTATTAGGCCCAGAAAACGTTAACGTGGAACGACAAGGCTAGGCCGAATTAGCCCTACCCAAAAATCTAAATCACACTAACACTGTAAATGCAAAAGTCTGGATGGATGGATTTTTGTTAACCTCTCAGGTGGCAGTCCATAGCGTGCCGTAAAGTCCATTGCGTGGCAGGGCTTCCGCCAGCATGCTGCCCGCCAGCGCGAAAATGTTATGTGATGCATTATTTCGCTGATTTCTTGACTGTTATCTAGTAAAACCTCGTAACATCTATACATATTTGGATTCTCCATAAAATTTCCTACAAAACAGCATGTAAATATTCTGATGTTGTTCAAGCCGAAACTACTGAATGGATCGGGTTGAAATTTCGCATAGATGTAGGTTAAGATTTGGAATAATACACAAGCTACTAAACTTTTTACCGCATATAAGTTCCCAAGGGATAAAAGTTGCCATAGAAACAACGCGTGCGAAGCTGCGAGTAGAAACTAGTCATTAAATAAAAATTCCAGGATCTTTTACAGATTTGAGCTTGAATTACCGTCTGATGCTGCATTAAATAAATCTTCAAATGACGAATCAACAAAAATGAATAAAGAAAGGAAAACCTACGATGTCTCAACAGGAAAGTATTTATTCTGTAGTTATATCCGGGCAGTTTCAATAGAAATAAACTTTCTAGAACGCGAATGCCTTTTGAAGAGGCGAAAAAGAATAGTTTCCGCTTTGAAAGTATCTCGCTTAGATTTTAATATTTATAAAATCCCGCTGTAGACCGAACTTGCTCAAAGTGTCTACAGTTTTTTCTGTGGACCCCAAAGTTAGCGTTTTCATAACTCTTTCCTAGGGAGGGACTTTAACAAGTTTTCCGCTGATACAACAGCCCTCCAGCCTGCAGCTTTGGGTGCGATAAATAGAATGTAAACGGTTTAGTGAGCGCTCCGTTTCAAAATATGTGCTGGAAAGAGTGATCCAATATTTTTGCGGCGCGCAAAGATTCGCGTAGGTTTAAATCCAGCTAGCCGATTTGGATCGTATGCAAAATTGGATACGATAAGCGTATTTTCTTTCCTTTCAATAAGATTTTCTAAATGTTCCGTGCACGATTGATATACTTGGATCAATTTCTACTGATTTTAGCTTTTATGCGAAATTACAAAGATGTAAGCCTGGATTCTAAAAATACTTTAATCTGCAGTAAAATGATGACAATAAACAGAATAATAATGGGAATGAGTATAAAGTCGTTATCTGGGGTTGAGCTCGCGAGTGTGACAAAGTGACATCTATAAAGGCGGTTGAAGCGGCAAAACACTCGAATGCTGCGCCCTTGCAGCTACGAAACCACAATAATCCAGAATTTTTATCCTGGATTGTGGTGCATTCTTAGCTGAACACATATTTTTACATTCATTTGTATATTTGTATATTAATTTTGTATTCTTGCAAATAAACGATTAATCTCATTCATAACATAATAATTCTTGAAAAATTGAATTGCTTTAAATAGGTCCAAGACGCCTTATAGTATCGGAAAACAGAATTACATTTATTTTATTTAGCAAACTACAAAAATATCTTATTAAAAGTAACTATTTACTGCGTGAAAACTCCGTAATCATGTTGTAAAAATTTAAAAGTTATTAGTTATGAAATAAAATTATCGTTTTTGAAATGAAACCAAAGCAAAATAAAACACAAAGTTATAAAAGAAAAGTGGATAATGCGTCGAGCTCAATGTTCACATCCGTCCAAGTTTTCGTAGCTCCAAGTGACTATTGTTCGCGTGTTTGGGCACTTCGAAACAAACTTCTACACTCAAGTGTTTGTGCTCCTGGCTCTTTACTAAATTGTTATTCATAGCTTTGTATAAACGCCCGCTCGCGCGGAAAGAGTACTTCACTCATACCCTTACCTCTTATCTCCCGGTTAATACCATCCAGTTGTAAGGAAATCATTTTTCTCAAGCTCTACTTTGTCCGTGACTAGTTCGAGGTGGTAACTTTGGTTTGATATGAAACTTTCAATGGGATATTGTGATTCAATGTGTTATACGGTAAATAACTGAGAGCTGGCGTGATCGTGATCGTCTTTTGTTTTTCGTATACTGGGGGCGTACTTTGATAACGATATTTCCTTTCGTTCGATCGATTCTCTAATCGAATGAAAACGGAACTTTCGTACGATGTGCTGTTTTTCATTTTGGAATGATGAAGGTATATTATTTCATTCTATTTGACACGGAAATTTCAGTACTGAGAATGGTTATACAGGGTTATTGGTAATTTACTCACACTGCGTAAACTGCCGGTTCTGCCCATCATTTCACGAAGACGCCAGGTCTTAATCCTTATTCTGTTTTGTGAAACACCTATGTTACAAAATGAAAAAAAGATGTTGTTCCAGAATCCAATCAATCACTAAAGACCGATCTTCCACTCCCACACACACTGTTAGTCCAGGGCAGAGCCTTTTTAGTGTAGTTTAACAAAGCCTCTGTAAAGAACGATTATTGAATGAAAAAGAGCACACAGTACCAATATCAAGTTAAAGAATTAAGACCTAGCGTCCTCACAAACGTGTTTGCGATGATGGGCAGAACCTGGAGTTCTCGCAGTGTCTGTGAATTACCGATAACCCTGTATACAAAACTATATTTTAAAGTCAGTCATAATATTCTTCCGAAACGCTTGATTTGTAATGAAGCGAGAGTCGACCTACATGTCGAGTTTTGCGGCCGAACTTCGCAACTGCAGGTAAAAAGACGATTAATTTGCCCATTTGTTTTGATTTAGTTTTATTTCATCATTTTTCACAAAAGGTCATTTATGACGTTGTTTACAGTTTCAATTTATTTTAGACATCCCAAAAAAGAAACGTTATGCTTCAAAATTAATTTCGTCATAATTTATTTAAAAGTTTTCTACGGCTGCCGTATAAAAACCCAACTTTACGACTCATAAAATGTTCTTTGTTTAGAGTTTGCCAACAAAAACACATTTTACACTTTTTATACTTTCTAAAAAGAAAGTGTAATCTGGGCTTTCAAATAATATCGATAAATTATGAATCTAAGGCAAATAATCTGCCTTTGAATTAAAAGTTCAAGAGCAATAAAGATAGCAGTAGTGCTCGTAGTTCACAATCACAAGATAATTCACGAGCATGCGCAATTCAGCTCTTAACAAAATTCTGAATGAACGAACTCCGGAACACCATACAAAACTCAGCTTTATCCCATTTCATTAAAATACTTATTAGCGCCGGCCAGATGTTATTGTGTGCAATAACGCAACGGCACATCGCTGTGAAGATGCGTCTTCAAACACTCGTACATATGCAATTGCACACAGATACGACCACACTATAGGTGAAAGCGGGAGGTCCGGACTCGAACTAAGTTGTCGTCCATGTGTGTACGTAGTTGTATGTGTAGGTATTGGAGCAAGATAGAGCAAAAGAGGAAACGCGTTGGTAGTAAAAGCGAGCGAAACGCCGGCCGGAGCGAAGTGACAGTTGTCAGTGTATTGTGGAGCTCGGCGGGAGAAGGTAGTCTCGGGGGGCGGGTCTCGGTTTCCCGCGCTCGCACACGTGGCGCCTTTGTTAACTTTTTAATGACACAACATGGGACATTTCGATTGTTTATTGGACCTGGTGCCTGTGCCTCGGGCCAGGGATGCTGAAATCGTAATTAATGACATTTTGAACTCATGAATGTGACGTGCCGCTTTGTTTACAGTCTTCGTTTGTATGAAACAGTAAGTATCTAATTTTTAACAACTATTTTTAAATGAAATGGGATATTTTAATTTTTTTGGGCTTTGCATAAATTAAAATAATTATGAATATTTAACGTAAAACTTTTTAGAAATAAAAATTAAAAACTAACATTGTTAACTAAACTAACACTGAAATATAATGAAATAATTTTTAAGAGATTCAAAATTCGAAAGAATTTAATTAATAAATTGTAGATCTCTAACATTTAAACATCCGTGAAAGTACCATTAAAATTCATTAGCCACCATATAGCAAATAATTACCGGTTTAGGTACCTGTTTATTTTATATTTTTTTTAGACTGACAATTCTATACCACCACGCTACATCCTTAGGTTATTATTTATACAGTATGTAAATAATGTACTTACAGGATACAGACAGGTTAATTTTATGTTAATGTTTTCTGCAAGTATCTAAGCAATTACTTGCAGAAAACATGAACAGAAAGAAAAGGAACTTCAATACTCACTATTTTACCAACCGGAAAAACCTGTAATTTTTTTTAACTATTTTTGTGAGATTGAGTAAAACACGTAAAACAATTCTTTAATAAGATCGAAAGCAAAACCCACAACCAAAACCCGTGTATCAGAAAAAGGTGATTATAAAGTATTATCCCGGCTATAATCTGGGTAACGTCGACCCGGGGGGCCTCCCGTTAGCAATTGCAGATAATTAATGCACGAGCCAATCACAGGTATGATCTAAGCAGTCACGTTACTCCAGGGACTTTTACAGGGAGAATCAGGTTAAATATAAAAACCTTCTCTTCATCAGCACACAAACGTCCATTTGCTAAACATATCTCCATCAAACAGGAGGAGTTTTGCCATGGCCATCATACTTGGGTCGTGGATTAATGATCGCAGTGAAGGTTGAGTAATCCAAAAAGAAGCTGCTGCCCATTCTCTTGTGATATACCTTTGTTTTAACATGATTCGTAGAAAATGGCTAAATACTTGATTTGCGGCAAAAGACTTTTCCGCTGGTTTTATTCCTAGTAGAAAACAAAAAAGGAAAATTTTATTTTTATTTTATTTTATTGTTTACACAAAATCCACAGCTCTCCTAAATAAAAGTAACTTAACTTAAGAATATCACTTACAGCCAATAACAGGATTTAAATTTTATAACATTTTAAAAACTTAAGACGACAGTCACCAAAACTTTCGATATGACAATGATATGATAAAAACAAAGATTACACAAAACAAACTACTAACTATTAAATTAAAATAAATATTGCGCTCAACATGGAAGTATTTATAGAGCAAACAACTTCCATTTTAGAGAAATTTGGTCGACATTTATAATTTATCATCACAGAAGAAAATAACTCGGTGTTTCTTCCGATTTTGCTCGTAAAAATGACATGAATGCCGTTTTCCACGAAAATTCTTCACATTAGTTTCAATATTCTTAAATTATTCATAGCTCCCGATCCCTAGCCGTCAAGCAGAATTACTGGTATTTGCTTATTATCATACCGTATAGGGGTCATTCTTCGGAAACTCATTTTTTGGTTGACTTTCGTGTCACATTTTTTTTTGTTGAAATTACACATAATGATGAAATATTCTGATTAAAGAATTAATTTAAAATTTATTAGTAGCAGAGGGCACTTAATTGGCTCAATGGTTACGAAGTTATTCAATTTTAAAAATATGGTGTCCACGGAAATCAGCATTAATATCACCGAAATCAAATATATAAAATTCTTTGACATTTATATTTTGAAACATACATTTTGTGTGAATTAGCATATCATAATCATTGTGAGAAGGAATTTCGGGATGGTTTATAAATAAAATAATGTGTTTTAAGTAGAAAGTAGATTGAAAGTTTCTTAAAAATTAAGGTTTTATCTTTTTATGATTGTAGATTTCTTCTAAGAAAGTATAACAAACAAAATTTTACATCAAAATAACACTCTTAAATCACTACTATATTTACTTCTTAATCAGTTTTTGAGTTTTATTTTGTTTATTAGAGGAGAATCTTCTTTTCTCTCTAGCAATTAATTGCTGACGAGGATCTAATTCACTAACTGGTTTTATCTTCCCTTCTTTCTTCTTTCGAAAATACCGTTGCCTATCTTTTTCTTTCTGAACGGAGTATTTCTCTGTATAATGCTTGATTCGAGCGGAAGTGAGCAAAGTGGATAGCCAGAGAACGGGTTGAGCAGTCGGCTGGTGGAGTACTTGCTGGCGAAGGATGCCCTGTCGCCTCGGCAGTATGCGTACCGCGCCGGCTACTCCACGACGTCTCTGACGCGCGAGTTGGTGCGGCGGGTGCTGGCAGCGTGCAAGCAGAAGTTGCATATGGCCGTGTTGTGCTGCAACCTATCTAAAGCCTTCGACGTGGCCAGCCACGCCGTACTTGCTGCCAAAATGAGTCATTATGGGATCGAGGGAGCATCGTTCGCCGTACGGAGATGCTGCGTGAGCGATCACAAATTGTTGTCGGTGGTACTGAGCGACCAGAACCCCCACCATGGGAATAGCGCAGGGGTCATCTGTCTCCAACATAATGTTCTCGTTCCTCTTGAATGATCTGCCCGGAGCGATGACCTCCGCGAAGACCCTCATAAACGCAGATGATGTGGCCGCGATCGTCACCGCAAAGTCCGTAGACGCTCTAGAGGAGAAGCTGAACGAGACGGCCGGCCTACTGTCTGGATGGTTCAGGATGAACGGTTTGACTCTGAATGTATATAATAAGTAAGACCCACTACCTTCATTTCTGCATATCTGGCAGTGACAAAACGGCTTGTAGTCTATGTGAACGGAACGGCCATTACCCAATCCGAAGCCACGATGTTTCTTGGTTTTGAAATGGACAGAGCCCTTAGGAGCCCTGGGAGAGCCACATAGACAAAATATGCGAAAAGATACGTAACGCATGTTTTGCGCTCCGACGGGTGGCTCGTGTGGTTCTGGCGGAGGTGGCATGAAGCTGTTACTTCGCCAGACCACATCTCAAAGAACTAGGCATACTTACACTGCCCAGCATTGTGATAATGCCAGTGGCGGTGTATGTTCGTCTGAACCTCGATAAATACATGAAGAACGGCGACACCTACTCGTACGGGACGCTGAACGCAGGAAAGCTCTCGACTATCGCTCGCTCCTTCACGAAGTCCTCAAAGTTGCCCACGGAAAACATGAAAATCAATACCACGATAATCAAAAAAGATTACAAAATCCTAAATAATTTCCTTAATTGCTGGTATATATTACTTTGGCGTCTGCAGACGAAATTAGGAACCCAAAAGGCATCTATTATTACAATCATTGAAACAATAGGATTAGTATAAACGAATGTATAGTCTACATGGTAATCAACATTTGCGGTATACCAAGCCACGGAAAGTGATTACTTACCATAATAACAGAGCACCGCGGAGAGATACAGAAGTGTTGTCCACACCACTGATGGAGCGCAACTGATAGTTTGTCTCGGTCTAACAACTATTCACGTAGTTGCTAAAGTACAGTATATATGAATGAATTAGTGCGCGCCAGGGGTATCAACGCCAAACGTCGGACGCGAAGATATCTAGTTTTAACTTTTCAACTAAAGCTTATTTTTGTATAGTAATAGTGTCAGTTAAGCTAGTAACTATCTGGTTATTTGTGAACCTGTGTGAAATAGTGCTATTATTCATAGGAAAAAATATAAAAATGTTTTAACAGTGGAACATGAGGTCCGGACGCACCACGAAAGTCAATATTTCCAAGGTTTTTATTTATTTTAACATATTAAGAATAAGAAAATTAAAAAACAAAAATAAGCCTCCCCTATTATTTTCGTCTAATCTACTATACAAAAAAAAATCAAAGGGCTGGGGATACTTTTAGTATGTTTTTTCAAGCCGGACACGTATTTTTGAGCCCTGTGAGAATTACCCATAGGATACATCCTGTAGAATTACAGACAAATGAAGCGAAGCAACGTATGCTGTAATTATAATGCAGCAGCCAATCACAGATGATCTCGAAACATGTCGCTCGCCGCGGCGCCCCGGGACCACGCTTTTACGCGCCATCGACGCTCGCTTCAAGCTTTGGAATTATTGAACGATTTATCGAATATTGCATTGAGCATTGTTGGGCTCTAGGGAATATTTCAGCGTTTGATTGAACAGTCCTGTGGGTGTGGTACAAAGAACGGTACCATTTGTGGGAGGGATTGATGTGTGTGTAAATATGTTGTGTAGTTAAGCTGCAAGGAATAAGCGCACATAAATACAATATTGGGAATTAAGTAGCTACATTATGTTTACCAATAATATAATGTGTCTTTATTAGTTTTCTGATCCGAACGCATTACTGTCAGACATTCACACAAGACGGAGTCAGTCAGTGGTAATTCGAAGTTTTCGATACAATGAGAGAAATGATGTACGACTATAAATTTTTATATATTTAAAAAAATATGCTGGACAATTCATACAGCATTATCTAGTGCCAAGCTAAGCAGAGCTTGTGTTATGGGTACTGATACACATAATACAATACACTACATAGATAGATATATTTTATTATTTTTTTATACATAGAAAACATCCAGAACACCCTGAACAAATATCTGCAGATCGTACAAATATTCGTCCCGAGGCGGGAATCGAATCCACAACCTCCTGCGTCGCAGGCGAACCTTCGCCCGCTGCGCCACAGAGGTCGTCATGATTCTTTTATTCATAAAGTATTCTGAAACCTAACAGCAAGTTTCGAGTTGTTTTTATATTTTTTTAACAAATAAAAATTTTATATCAAACCTTAAAACATCAAAACAACTATGCAATAAATTAAGGTTCAATTGAGCTGGGGTGTAACCGCGTGATCCGTAGCACGTCTCGTAGCATCCGCTACGGCGTAGCACGTCTACGCGATTAGGTTTACTCTACGGAAATAAATACGTTCCTTCTTTGTGGATTAGTTAACTACATGGAATCTACTATTTAGTGTTAGGTGCTTTTTGTCTCTCAACCAATACAAGTACAAAATGATTTATTTTGGACGGAGAACAAAGGTAGGTATGTAAAATAAAGGTATACTTACCTCCCTGTCTAGGTTATGTTATGATATATACATGGTTATAGCTATAATTTACCAAATAGTAGTAATATGCAATTGTCCCCTCAAGTGGCACGCCCTGCGCCCCGCTAACCCCGTTGAGTGGCAGGTACTTCCGCAAAAATCGCGGAAAATCCGCGGAAATGCATCAAAATGCATTATTTCGCTTATATCTTGATTATTATCTACTAACACCTCGTAACATCTATCTATATATATTTGGATTCTCCATGAAATTACCTACAAAACAGCGTGGAAACATTCTGATGTTGTATAACGTAATTAATGAGGTTGATTAAAATTAAATTATAATTGCGGAAAAATGGTAAAATTTTAATAATTTTTAAAAAAATCATAAAAAAAAAGTTTACCGTTTTTATGTCCAGTTTGAGTTTTATTTTAGAGATTTACCATCATATTATTACACTAAACACAAAAAAGAACACATTTCCAAGCCATTTTAAATTAATTTTTATTCAGAAAAAACGATAAAAAAAATGGCGCGGGTGTCAGATTTCAATTTTAAATTTACGATTTTTTTTAAAATTTCTTCTAAACTTGGTTAGTTTATGGTTTTAACGTCAGCTTGACACTGTCAGTCAACTTTTAAGACAATGACATGGCTGAAAAGTTGACTCTAAGTACATAAATTCGACGAAACAAAAAACAACAAAAAAAAATCGGTAAATCGGCCATAATATGGTCGCTTGCCACACAACGGTTTTATTTGAGAAGCCATATTATGGCCTCTTGCCACGTGAGAGGTTGTTTAGAAACAGGTGTAAATCCAGATGGCACCAAATCTTAACTTATAATTTGACAGCACTAAAAATGATGTCATCTCATTTTTTTCTATGGATAAGAAAGAAACACCACACTTTTTAGTACTTTAAAATTAGTTTAGTTCAGTTTTGTGACATTTGAATTGACACCATTGTGTCGCGTATAACCCAAAAAAATGTGCTTGTACAACTGCATGTTAAGTCGTAGCGTAAGTCCCTGAAAACGAAACAATGCTGCAATTCGCACTCCGTTCCAAAAACAAAACACTAGCCATTTAAAAGGTTAGCTTTTTCCAAAAATTATTCCATAATAATTTGATCCAGAACTCCCCACAAAGATCCTACAGATAAATGCTTTCACTGTCCATACTGCATGGTGCGATCAAAAGAGGTGCGTAGCCGCCGCTTCGAGGCGACACAGACGGGAGTAAGTGCGCCATGTGCAATGAAAGCGTTGAGAGGAAAACTTAATTAAAAAATCCATGTCCAGAAATCCCCCTTAATAATCCACCTAAGTGGTTAATGAAACCATCTTTAGTTTCCCATCAGTCAGCAAGAATATTTTGACTTCGATATACGTTTATAGCTGGTGTATATAATATCAACATAAACTGGCAATAATGTCATATCTTGTTATAATATATACCGCAGAATTTCATACAGCGTAATCTACGACGTGCCTGCCTACGCTCCGAGCAAGGTGTCAAATAAATATCGCTATAATATTGTCGCCTGTTTAGAATATTCTGAATTATTATACCTACTCATAGGTACTACGAGAATAAGGACGTATTGTTGTTGAAAGTGACTAAAGAAAATGTAAACTGAACCAAATGAAACTTTTGTTAGTGAAATAAAGATTTTTAACTTTATCTCTCGCCCTTTTAGACAAATTGTTGCATACATTTTACAGAAAATCAATGATTTGAGACTTCAGTGTTATTTAATAATATATAAAATATAAATTTATTAACAAAGAAAATTATACAAGTATTTACAATTGAAACAATTGAAGTAGTATTATTTATATCCATATTAAAATGCAGGGTGGAATTTTGTAATACCACCTGAAGGGTAAGTACAAATACTGTAGATAGAAAATTTTACTCAAAGAAAATAAAGAAAATAAACTGCATTAAAAATTTTCGAAAATTCGCTTGTCACACCTGGGAATCGAACCGACTTAAATCTGTAAAAATTGCACCCTATATATTTTTTTTTGTAATTACGTACCTATGTTTATTGATAACGAAAATTACAATCAAATTATAGAAATAAATCAGAACCAGTATTCACAATTGAAGCAATTCAGCTAACTACAGACTGTTGCAATCAATCTACAGGTAGCTCAACTGATCCATATCAATACCAGTCGGAAGCGTCCCCAAGACGCTGGCTGCATTGCCCCGCTGTATGGCAATGCTGATGCGTTGCGCCTGATACTCACCAGCTCTCGGGTCACGCGTCGCTTCGCCAGAACCTCAGATAATTTTTTTAAAACCCGTAGAGCCTCGGCACCCCTCGGACTTGGTTTCGACTCCAAGGGGAGCAATGCAGGTCGTATGTTTTAATAGGTAAATGAGTATTTTTTTTTCATAATTGGGCAATTCCTTTTCCTTTGTAAATCTTGGTTATTTCTTGTCGAAATGCGTCGAGAAAACACCAACTTTATATTTACTTTGTTTCGATACGACGTCGGGTGGAAGAAAACATCGTAAGCACCCAATCTTCCGCATGCACCTGAAAAATTAGATATTTTTAACAAAACAGAAATGTTTGTTTACCAGCTAACACAGTAAGCGTACAAAAATGGAGTATAGTTTTGTTTTCAGTGTGAAAACAGAAAAATGAGTTTAGGTGAATGCTGGTCTGATTTCGAAATAACACATTTTCATTTAGCAACATCATGGTTTATTGATAATATCAATCATAAAATTTTACCATAGAAACTAAATCCGATAACATAAAATGGACTGCCAGCGATTGCAAACAAAAATATCACCCACTACTTTTTAAAAGATCTCTGTTTTCGACAAGAGCCAGAGTGTATCTTATGGCGAGTGGTCCACAAACCAAGTAACATTTTATTGGGATCACAAACATTATTGGCAAGTGGAATCGGTTTTCCTTGTAGTTTAGACACTCATTTTCAAGGACAGCATAAATACACTATAAATACAGCTATGTAAAGCATAAATTCAGCTATGTAGCCAACTGGAAAAGTTGCGAATCGAACTTTTAATTCAATTTAAAAGTTCGACCAAATGCGTCATAACTAAGCAATTGGCAGTTATTTTGAGTAATTAAGCTGAGACTTTAGTGTGTTTTGCATAGTTTAGGAAATCAAGAAAAGTTTTAGATTCTTTCCATACCTTTAGCGTTTGTAGCGCCCCTTACGGATACTGAAACTACTTTTGATAGTATGACGGCGATCAAATCTTAATTATAGTTTCATCCGAACTTAATTATAGTTTTCGAATGAAAATCATCAAGAGTTATTTGTTGCATTTTGGCAGTACGACTTTGGAAGTCCGACAAGTCCACGGTAGTATGGCGGTAGTAATCTATCACGTTCTTGATAACTTTTTCCGTATTGAATGACATTGAAAGAGAATATGAATATTTTATTTGTAACTTTACATATTTTATTTGTTTATTTAATGCGTGTTTGTGTTATCCTTTTTGGCTTTAGTGTTATGTATATTTTAAGTATTTATATGGAAATTGTAACGCTGTGGTTTACCTTAATAAATATAAGATAAAATAAAATAACTCAACATAAACAAGCATTGATATTGTGCAAACTCATACTAGCCACTCTGTTTCGTTTTGTCAATTTGATGCAAACGGAGAACTCTCTTCTACGTCTCGTAATTTGGTTGCGTAGAAGCATTAAATGCAATTTTTTCTACGCTTCAATTTAAAGCGGTCATAATTCTGGAGCTGATCGCTTAAAACGATTCAAGATAAAAATTGTAACGGCTCTTTCTCTAAAGAGAGTTGCAATCAACTGTTAGATAAAGTTTGTTCTGGCAGCGTGCAATCTAAAATCGGAGAACACTTTTAAAACTGTGTCCATCTGTTTCTCTGGAAGAGGTAAAGTTTAAAAATATTCAAGTGGATAGTAAGACTCATAATACTTTATAGAGTATCTTTGCAGAGTGTAAGAATTACACTTTTCTAGATGGATACAATTCTACCAGTTACCCCAATACTCTATAGTGAAATGAAACACGGCAAGCCAATTCAAAATTTTATTTATGAAAATTTAATCATCACTACTACGGACGTTAGATACAGTTAAGCGTATTAGGTGGCAATTTGATTTACGTGTAGCGCAGTCATAATTTTCAGATCAAGGTCGAAGCAAACGGGCCACCAGGGTAAACTAGTTATGTAATGTATCAAATTACTTGCCCGCTGCGTGTTACAAATACATGTCAGCTGCATTTTATATCCTATCTGAATTGTCAACGCTATACGTGCGTGATCGCTCGTTTGCCTCGACGAGTATCCCAATGAGAATTCATCGTTCGTAGAGGTTCAGTCTGAACCGACATTGCTAACTTTCAAGTTTCAACTTTGTCTCGCACGTTCATTCGCCCTAAGGACACGGAGTCCACTACGAGGCGGAATTTCGGACCCCAATTTAAATCTATTTATGCAACACCTTCGGGATTATACAAGGCTCTGACAGAAACAAAATGTGTTATCGTAGAGCTCACCTAGCGGAAAATATAGGAATCTGATCAATCACATCACACTAATATTATAAATGCGAAAGTTTGGATGGATGTATAGATGGATGGATGGATGGATGTTTGTTACCTCTTCACGCCGAAATTACTGAACGGATCGGACTGAAATTTTGCATACAGGTACTACTAATCCTATATTCAAACATAGGCTACTTTTTATCCCATAAATCAGTTCCCATGGGATAGAAATTACATTGATGGTATACGATTCAAGCTTTCCACAAGCGCTTAGTACGTATAAATTTACTTTGTTAAACCCAACAGCTCTGCCAATTTCCCATCGTAACGTACCTTGTGCATTATTAGCGATAGAGCCAAGGTTCTCAGACGCCACCGTCCAATCTTGTTATTTAGACAGCGTAGAGGGAAGCAATCACTTTGAAACAGAGTCGAAGACAAGTTGGCGATGGAAGACGTGACGATTTAAGGAGATAGCCACGCATTTGTACGAAGTTCCTTGGAGTTTCAACTAACGGGACTGCTTACTTGCAAACTGTTTGCTCCTTCTATTAAAGTGCTCATGTACTACTACTACCACTAAACTTGAATATCTAACCTAATCTGCAAGTTTGGGTTTAAACATTTTTAGGGTTTCGAATATTGGGTTTGAAACCTGGTCTCGCTTAGTCTGTCTTTTTTTCTTGAAATTTAAAATAATAATACATTTCGTGCGCCTGTACAGACTTCAAGAAAAAAAATTGGTAATTAACATTATCCATACAAATTGAGATGTCGAAATTTTAAAAGATACCTACAGGGTCATGTGGGGTATCAAATGAAACACATGTTTGTACATTTCAAAATAGTTTTCGAAATTTCTGTTAGTTTCATACTTTTCGAAATATTTTGAAAAAACTCAGAAAAATACCAATTTCATGATTTTTAAAAGGGGGGGGGGCTACCTCACTGAGTGGGGTGTCAAATGAAAGGTATCAGTTTGAACATTTCAAAACCGTTTTTTTAAATATTTTGAAAAAAGTCAAAAAATTTACGATGCATCTAAAATGTACTTTGGTACCTACTATTCTTAGGTATTCATCAAATAGCGATGTCTCTTACATATTTGAATAATTGACGAACGTTCGAAACCCGCAGCGCGCGAGTTACACTCGCACTTGACGGATTTTGTTTTATGCCTTTAGTCCACTTTCGATAGTTTGCCTAGGTGCTAGGTAGTAAGTATACTTGCTGCCAAACATCTTGTCCGGCGACGTGCAATGGGAAGTTAGCGCAGGGATCGGGCTGAAATTTTGTATACAGGTAATTCTAATCCTGGAATCAAACATAGGCTACTATTTATCCCATAAATCAGTTCCCATGGGATAGAAATAACCTTTGAACGTTTCCGTAGAAATAACGCGTGCGAAGCCGCGGGCAGAAGCTAGTAATTCATATGGCGTTGACAACGCAGCAGGCGAGAGAGAGTACAGTTGAAATTCGCAGTGAATAATCGACGTGACTGTCCAGAAGGTAACCGCCTGCCAATTTATTCTAAAAATTGCGTACTATGCATCATTGTCATTTGGTTCGCCAGTGGACAAGAAGTTTTCCGGCAACGTATGTTAGCTGAGGCTCGCCGACTCATGCGCGAGCCTTCACTCTCTTTATTGTCATAAGTCGTCAAATCAAACACAATAAATGCAATTTACGATCTCCATGTTAAACGAGTGTCCAACAAGGAGAATTGGAGACGAGCCATTAGGAACTATTAATAGAAAAACGTTATTACAAAACTAACAACTTCTGTGACAATAATGCACGAGAGTGCAATTTACAAAAACACAACTCGAACTTCTGTAGGAAGTGCCTGTGACACGGTGTTCGTTGTTGTGTTGAACTGATTCTACTAATACAGGTCAATGTTAGTTTGATTGTAATTTCGTTACACATAAATCTGCGGTTTCAAGACTGTCTTTTGATTGAACTATTCTTGTTTATTGGGGGCTGTTGTGTCCACGAAAGAATTTGACTTTAACGTTTTTGTTATTATAGTGCGTAAGCCTCACACTCTGGATAATTTCTATTTTCTAAGAAATCAAATAATATCGCAAAAAATTTCGACTTCGACGGGACTTGAACCCGCGTCCTCCCTCCAGTACGGGAATGTGATAACCAACTACACCACGAAGTCAAGTGACGTGGGAGTCGAAAATCTTTGCGATTTTCTACGGACCCCAAATTTGACTTTACTTTAAATATTTTGCTCCAAATCAAATTTCTGTTAGGCATCTCTATGCAAAATAATAAAAAGGGAATTTTTCCTTTGTTTCGTAAATTGATTGTGCTACATATTTTTTACATGAAATACCCAACAGTTTTGTGCTTTTACTGCAATTTTTTGTGATTTTTTAAATAAAGTAAATCAATTAGAGAATCCAAACCAATAAAAATGAGTGCATTCAATCCAGGAAATAAATGTAGTTGGCGACATTGGTAATATGAACTTGTTTGAAATAATTTTGGACCTCTATATCATCAGTTACTCATGGAGCTTAGTGCCTTTTAGATAATGTTATAATCCATTTATGTTCAACGATTTTCATGACTGACTGTACTTACTGCGTAAAATAAACAGACAAGTCCTTATATTTCTCGATTCAACAGAGCCCAGCTGCGTTCAAACACAAAGTTTCTCAATCTCGAAATTCAACCAATACTGTCGTCAAACTTTGCACCCCTATATCTACTGTACTAATATATACTACTATAGTAGTATAGTGCAAGATACATTCATAGCAGCCACCACAAGTATAGCTGATTGGCAGCCTTTATGTAGTCCGGTCTAGTTGTCCAGTGTAGAGCCCCTACTCTATAAGTCGATCGCTATGTGTGAGGAACAATACGATTGATGAAAAGAAAAATATATGATCTAAGTCATCCCATGGAGTTAGTGCTCCATATTTTTTTTACTTGTTTATTCAGTTAATTTTTTCTTTCAATATGGCAGAAGACTTTGTTCACAATGAAAATTACACTAGTATTTCAGTCAATAGAAATTGACAATATAATTTTATAATTTTACTGTCATACTTATTCTACGGTAACGCGTGAAAAATTGGCACTGTTTTAAAATTACTCTCATTCTAAAATAAAACGTCAAGTTCGAGGCGGCCTCGAGCACTAAGGGTTCCGTATAACCTTGTGTCTTGCCAAATATCATGATTGTAGGTCAACGGGAAGTAGGTATCCTGTAGCTTTTGGTCCATGGCGATAATCAAAATTTACTTATTTTGTATACATATAAACTACAAATTTACGGTTTTCGGTTTTTCCCTTTATTTGTGCTATAAGACCTTGCTTCTTACCAAATTTTATGACGGAATCATAAAATTTGGCCAACGGGAACTACCCTATAGGTTGTGGTCCATAACAAGAATCAAAAGTATTTTTTGTGAATAAACAACAAATTTACGGTTTTAGGATTTTTTCGTTTATTTGTGCTATAAGACCTTGGTTCTTGCCAAATTTCATAATTCTGGGTCTACGAGAAGTACCCTATAGGTTTTGGTCCATGGCGAGAATCAAAAGCAATTTTTTTAGTGAATAAACTACAAATTTATGGTTTTAGGGTTGTTCCCTTAACTTGTGCTATAAGACCTTGCTGCTCGCCAAATTGTATGATTCTAGGTTTACGGGAAGTACCCCATAGGTTATTTCAAAATTCTCGGACATAAACTGCTGTAACTTTGGATTGCGTTGACTTAGAAGTTTAATTTATATCACGGCTTCAAGAGGTTACGGACGAGTCTTTGCTGTTAATTTCAACTCGATACATCCACGCGCTCCTGAGAAAAGGTGGTTGACAGACGGACAGACAGAAAGACAGACCACAGAGTGATCCTTTAAGGGTTCCTTTTTTCTTTTTAAGCTACGGAACCCTAAAAAATTAAAAATGCAAGTGAGCTCTATGTTCTTTAGGTTGCAGTTAGTGATAGTTTATATCGTTAACGTTTTACGGAGTAGAGGCCCAGGTATCGTGTTCACGTCACTTCACTTCCAGTCTTAGACATAAGGTATTCAGTTCGCATCAATGTAAATAATCACATCCACATCACACTAATATTATCAATGGGGAAGTTTGGATGGATGGATGTTTGTTACCTCTTCACGCCAAAACTACTGAACGGATCGGGCTGAAATTTTGCATACAGGTAATTCTAAATCTGAAACAGACATAGGCTACTTTTTATCCCATAAATCAGTTCCCATGGGATAGAAATTACCTTTAGACGTTCCCATAGGAACAACGCGTGCGAAGCCGCGGGCATAAACTAGTATAATAATAATAATAATAATAAAGTATTTATTTCCAAATAGAGTACATAAAACGAATTAAATATTAAATTTAATATAAGAATTTAGAACCTTTAAGTATAGTACTCTACCCTAAAACCTTAGTGCTGAAAATGCATGGACTCCTCGCTCTAACTATGTAAGTAAAACTTGTGTTTCGACGCGAGACGCGAGGGCTACTCTGCCTCACAGATCCTAAAAATAAGATTCAACGCGTACACTGCCGCACACAGACGACTATATTTGGCAGGCTTACAATTTTAAGCTTATCAATGAATATGTTCGTTAGAAATGGCTTAGAATCGGTTCCAAGAAGCACTTTAATTAATATAAACCGTATTCTGCGAACCTCTTAGCGCCATTTTACGTATCTAATCAAAGAGTGATTTCCATGAAACTTGGCTTGAGCTCCAGACTTCATCAAATTACTCCAGATGTGATATGACCTTACATAGCTAATCAATCCAGTGTTTGTGGTGTTTATAGATTTGGGTCAAGCACACTTGCCAATGCACATGGCAATGGCGAGTGTGCTTATGTCATTTTGAAAGCTAAGCTTTTTTTGATTACCTTTTTTTATTTTAAAAGTTAGTTTTTAGCTCTGAGTACTGAAACGTTTTTAGAAGTAATTATTTTGACATTTTCTCTTTGGGTATCATGTAAAGTAAAGTTTATTCATCGCAAATTACAGTTGTACTAGCTGCGCCCCGCGGCTACGCCCGCGTGGAAATTTAAAATTATCACTTAGGGGTATGAAAAATAGATGTTGGCCGATTCTCAGACCTACTCAATATGCTCACAGTTTTCATGAGAATCGGTCAAGCCGTTTGTTTCGGAGGAGTATGGCAACGAAAACTGTGACACGAGAATTTTATTATTGTTGTATACGGATGCATTGCAGACTTATACTACTATATCATGAACTAAAAAAACACACACATTTTCTTTATACTTTGAAATAAAAATTACATATCCGTAGAAAAAGGTTTATAAAAAGCTCAGTTTTTGCGCAACGCAAAAACCGGCTGTAGATTTGACCCGTGACGCAATATCTGGATGATAGATGGGCAGATGCCCAACTATGTGCCGGATACACGCTCGCATACAGTGTTAGATAGATTTTATTTGGATTCCATACAAATTCAAATTTGTTTTAGATTCTCATCGTTTGATAGTTATATTCAAAATAGAACGCGCGAGTGAAAAGTGAGCGCGATAAAAGCTCACATATTTGCAACTAAAAAAATCGATTTCAACAACATTTCGAATTGAATTTTAGCAACATAGATCATAAAAACTATTCAGCCGTAGCTTAGTATAAAATAAAAAGATTAGTCTAAAAATAAAAAGGATCAGAAGACATACCTTGCGCATTTCGCTTTAATTTCGGCTACAAACGAGTTATAAAAGCGAAATCTAAAGCTTGAATAAATGAAAGGAGACAAAAGCCCGTAACACAATTGCAATGGAAAGACGCGGGGTGTGCTCCACTTGCGAACAAGAGAGCAGGTGCGCTACAATACTACAATGTGGGATTGCAGAATGTGCGATTCTAGAGGTAGTTTTTGTTCTCTCGCCTCTGACGTGTTGACTTGCTTGTGCTTTGGCGCAAGATCAGGTTAGGTGCTTAATCTTATGCTGCTATTAAAATATAAACCCAGAAAAGATTAAACGTGCAATTAAAGAAACACCTTTTGGCTGGCTTCTATGTGTTTTTAGCTATGGTTCACATAAGTTTGCAAACGTATCTTTCTTTACAATGCAATGCTGACAGTGGCCTAGTCCAACTGCTACATACAGTTAGCTACAACTAGCTAGCTCATAGGTAGGTAGCATAAGATATAGGGTTCCTTCAATTGTGGTCGTCTGGAAGAAATCACGGCTTGTACCTACCTTAGACTAATCTTTCATGCAAAAAAGTACTCCGGAACCGTGGTCCCACTGGTGGGACAAAACTTTTTCGTGGTCCCACCAAACACACACTTGACCGTTCAACATATGGCTCTGGGTGCAATTATATATACACCCTTTCAGTCACAGAGTCGCCACGAGCCCCCCCCCCCCTTCGCGGGGGTTGGACGGGTTTCATAAGGAGTAAGTTAATGTTGACCCCCCCCGCTTCGCGGAGGTGGGAGGATGTGGACGGTCAAGTGTGTGTTTGGTGGGACATCGCAGTGGGACCACGGTTCCGTCATCACTCAAAAAAGCTTTTTATTATTATTACACTCATTTATTCTTCAATCTCATCTATACATTTTATACACTATAGAAAATATAATATTATAAAACTATTGTACAGTAAAAAATATATCAAAACGGTGAATCACCGACCGCGAAGCTAGGCTCAAGCGGCCGATGACTAGGGCTGCAGAGAGGAACTTCCCGACGATTATTATTATTATTATTAAATAGGTTCCAGCATTATTCTTCTTCTTTCAATCTAAGCAAAGTGCGACCACTGTTCAGAGTGATTTGAAACTGTTAGGTATCTCTAAATAGATACTTAAACATTGATTTTGTTACCCCATATACCCCTACAATTAAGGACGACGGTAGTTACCTCACGTTTGCGTGAGGCCGATCTAGGCGATGGCGGAGCTTGACACGAGGACTGAAGAATACCTATTTATAATTAGTACGATTTTATGTACTTTACTTCTATTTTATCTGTGAAAGCCCAAGTCAGTAAGGTTTTACTCATTTAAATCTAGTACCATAATTGTCAAAATTACAACATTTCTAAAGATACCTATGATAGCTGCGTCGAAACTTTTAACTTGTAACTTTAACTTATTTTATAAATTAAGGGAAATCTATAAAAAAGATGATAGGAAAACATAGTCCTTGCATTACAGGAATCAAAAATAATACTTAACTGCTATTGGTGGCCATCGTTTTAAATAATTTCGCCAAGACAACAATTTAATGACCTCGTTGGTTTCCTTCCTTCTACACGTACTACCATCAATATTATTTTGGAAATAAAAAAACATTGGGCGGGCTGGCATAATATGCACACATCATCTGGCTCCAAATTAAGCAGATTTTGATATTGGTGCCGGCTTAGAATGTGCACCACCCCAACTCTTCCCGCGGGTGTCGTAAGAGGCGACTAAGGAATATCCACCGGGGGCTGGCAGCAGCGCAGAACAATTCTACCACTAAACTGCGATCCCCAACCCGCATGCCCAGCGTGGGGATTATGGGGTGGTATTACCCCCATGTGATAAAAGCCAATAAGGCGCTTATCAGGGGGAGGCCTGCTTCCAGTAGTGGACCAATACAGGCTGTTGAGGTTGAGGTATTACAGCTACTATGGTATATTAATATACTTCGCCAGGTATTTCATTCCGAGACACAACGGTCTCGTGGGTGACACAAGCTTACGTCATCGACGCCATCGGCGTCTCATTCGCCGTAGTCAAATCTGTTTTCTGGTGTAGCGTAAAATCGTAACTCCTGGAGCTCCTTACCTTTACGAATCTGATAAAACTATGTGGTTTTGTATGAATCAATTATTTATCACAATAACTCGTGCTTAACTCAAACTGTTTTGACTGATTTAACAAACAAAAATGACGATTGACGTATATTTTATCTGACTATTTGTTTCCCAACTTCCATGTTTTGTTGCAATATGTAATCTAGGTACTCTAAACCTACATACTTACTGCTGGGTCGGAGTATCTATCAGAAAACCTACATAGGAATGAGACCATTTAGTAGGATGGACTGAAATGACCATATAGCAAAACATCTTGAAATATTTATAATCTAAGTCTAATTCAGTGCACACTCCATAATTATAAGTGGCACCTGGACAGTGACGTAAGAAAGTGTCACTCCCGGAATGCCAGACATTGCACATAAAAATGTGACAAATTTACTTTGTGGCAAATGTACAACAACCCGACTTAACACACTCATACGGAACAAATACCTGCGATCGTATAAAAATAAGAAATATTTTAAAACCATAACAAACGAAGTCAGCACCAGATTCGTGGTCACCGAAGCGCAACGCCATGAGCCATCATCAATCACGATGATATTGCGTGACGGCTTTACTGCCACCATATTCTGTGGTAACTTCGGCTGCTGCTGCCATACGGGTTTTGTACAGAGTAACTGGATTGAAACTTATTTGACGGTTTGAGATGACTCGTCTTATTTGCCGCTTGAGTTATTATGTTGTCTGGTGTTTGATGACTTTGCAATTCATTTTATATTTACGAGTATTTTATTCATAGATATGAATGAAATCTCAAAGTCCTTTAGGAACTATCACTAAAATTTAAATTTTCATCATTAGAAACCGCACTGATGTGAAATTTAAATAAACGCGTTGACCTTTAAAATTTCGGCTGGTAAAACCCAAAAATCTACAATCATAAATAATTTTTCTAAACTTCATGATTTCGAAAACGCGTGGGTATTCATTCTGTTTCACCCCCAAAATAATGTGTGTATCTATTATCTATTTGAAAAAGTGATGTATGCAACACAAGCGTAAACCATCCAGGTAAATTCACCTATAGCATGCTAACTACGAATTCAATACCTATCCCAATCCTAATTATGAGCAAAATTATTTTAGTCGCAAATATGTTTCAATAAAATATATTTAGAAACAGGTATCATGTTCGAGCTCACAAAATAACATGCCAACTAAACAATGAGTATGTATTATTAAAATGATTTCATTATAGGATATTGGAATAATTGGAAACGTGTGCATGCTATTGTAGTTTAGATTGACGCTTTCGAGGGAGGTTTGGATTGTGTTTCTGAACTATGTTTACTGTAAAGGTTATTGACAGAGCAACGAGACATATCTAAATTTTTAAGAGACCTATTATTGCATTGGATTGAAATAAGTGGTTATGACTGATTTGAAAGAAAAAAAGGGTCAAGTATACTATTTCCCCCTCTCGCCAGTACCTCGAAAAGAACGTTAAGCCCCATACAAAAGCGTCCTGCGCTTGACCTCTCTCCGGTCGTTTCGGTCTGATGTCCCATCGGCGTATGCGAGTGAGGAAAATTAGTGGACCTGTTTTTCGCACACACTTGTGCAGTATACTGCATTAGGTATACCTAATACTGGACATATTATGTGCGCACATGGCTAGATGGCTAGTCCTCTTAGGGACAGACCACCGTAGCCAAGTTTCGGCCAGAACGACATCATCCCGTAGGCGCATAAAGTACGAAATCGTAAAGCAAAAAATTGTTTCTATTATAAAGTGAAAACTTTTATTTTGAAAAACACATTCTTCCGAAAATTATATTTT
This sequence comes from Eupithecia subfuscata, assembly GCA_963564075.1. Taxonomy (NCBI): domain Eukaryota; kingdom Metazoa; phylum Arthropoda; class Insecta; order Lepidoptera; family Geometridae; genus Eupithecia; species Eupithecia subfuscata. Next base: position 7,342,464 of record OY751105.1, read on the forward strand.
ACTGTTTGAGTTTCAAAAAATAAGTACTGTATACCGCGAAGATTTTTAACAGATACTTAGTACTAATTAGTTATTCTGTGTGCGTACTCTGTGTACGCCAATAAACATTCGGTATCTACCTACCGGGCGCTACGGGAATGTCGCAGCAAACATTTGCTAACAACCACTAGGCTAGTACTCTGTGAATGAAATATTGAACCGCGAACCGTCACTAGGGGGCACAGGGCATCTGAGAGCTATGGTTATCGAAGTTGATGCTCCATTAAATTTCTGGAATAAACTACATTAAACGAGTAAAGGCTAACAGGCTGGCATCGAAAACTTTGCACTGACTGCATCAAACGGATTTCAGTATTCTATAATAATGATAATAATTTCCTCCTAGCCGAATTTCGACCACGTCGGCTAGTCTCATCGGAGACTAGCCAGATGCGCAGGACATATTTTGGTGCGCAAGTGTGTGCCCAAGCGCAGGTGCACTCTCTATTCCCTGACTCTCATAATCCGATGGGACAGCAGACCGACACGACCGGTGAGAGGTCAAGCGCAGGAACGACGGCTTAACGTGCTTTCCGAGGCACATGGCTGTAGAACCGCCAACTTCCTGACTCCGGGCTACTACTGTGAATTTTTCTTGCTTGAAAAACCAAACCATCTATAAATATACATTATGTATGGTTGCCATAAAAGTACGTCCACTGATCCGAACCGCACAGAGCGGACGCATCGGACTGTCAGCAATGTCGGCGAGGATTTTCGATCCGCACACACACAACACTAGAGCGGATGACGTCATTCGGATTTGCCGATCAGTGGACGCCATCGCACGCCCGATCTCCGCCATTTTCATTAGTACAAAATTCGTTCGCCTAATACAAAAATCCGGATGTCAATGTTGAAATGCTGTTCGTTTGCAAATAGTGGTCGTGTCCGCAATTCGGATGTTGCGGTTACAGTAAACGCACCACCTGATATTCTGCTCAAAAAAACCGTGCGATTAGCGTGGAGCCTCTTATGCCGGCATGTCGACTACATACAAACTTTACTCATAGGAAAACGGAGACAAAATACTTAAAAGCCCAAAAACTTCATTAACTAAGAAAATTCAAACAATAGAATCAAAATGTAACATAAATTTTATGTTTCATCATCAAATTGTTTTTAATTTTTATTAACTACTACCTTCTGCCCACGGCTTCGCAGGCTCTATGGTTTTCTATTGAAGCGTTAAAAGGTTATTTCTTTCTCATGGGAACTGATTTATGGGATAAAAGTAGCCCATGCTTGTTTCCAGGAATAAAGCTTCACCCATACAAACTTTCAATCTGATCAGTAGTTTCTGCATGAAGTAACAAACATCCATCTAAACATCCAAACTTTCGCATTTATAAAACTAAGGTCTTCATATCATCAGCCTATACTAATCCACTGCTGGACATAGGCCTCCCCTAATGAAAACCATAGCGCCCTGTCTTCAGCTTGCCGCATCTTTTCATCATGTATTTTAGATGTAATAGGTTGTTCATGCCCTTATCATTGAGCTGATTTAGGCCCTGAGTGGTCAATTCTACCACTGAACTGCGATCTTTAACCCCCCTAACCCGCATGCCCTGCGTGGGGACTCTGGGTATCACTGCCGTGGGATAAAAGACAATAAGGCTCTTATCAGGGGGAGGCCTGCGTCCAGCAATGGACTAATATTGGCTGTTGAGGTGAGGTGAGGTAAGGCCCTAAGTTTTCCCACTTATCAACGTTAGACTAATTTATTTATTTAAATAAAACGGTTTTCAAAACCAATTACATTAATTTAAAGAAAACAGAATTACATTATAAGTTAGGCACATAATATGTTAAATTTGCCTTATATAATATATACAATAGTCATATTATAGAATTTGAACATATGTAAATTTAACATATCATGTGCCTAACTTATAATGCAATTCTGTTTTCTTTAAATTTCGGTATCGGTATCGGTAATTTTACCGAAATTCTATAATAAACACAATAAAAAATTAAATTAATTAGGACGTTCACAAAACAAAAAACAGTGTTTCAATAATTTAGTCCACCTGTCAGCGAACAAGTCAACATCGGGGCAGTCGTAGTTCTTATTAAAAGTGTGCCAAATGAATGAACTTATACAAATTTAAATATTAAAACGTATATATAAAAAATACATTTCATATTACAGATTTACTTACACCCACAATCTGTTCAAAGTCTCGTTATCTCCCTTTCGGCCAACGCAGATTTCAACATTTTACATTAACCCGATTCGTAAAACCTCAAATTTCATTTTAAAAAATCGAATAAGCCAATACGTTTCTGTTATTCCACCAATCAATCATCGTACACATTCACGGAATTCGCAGTATCCGAAATATTCCATCAGTACTGTAAAGGATAGAATTTGCACTGGCAGTTGTGCTCATTTCGACGAGCATTCAGCGGCTAATTGAGCTGCGTTGGATCCTAATCATGATAGTCAATTCTGTCTTAGCATTGCAATTACCCATTGCTCCCTGTATGCATTATGGTCTATGATTAGGTACGGTTTCCATTGGTTCTTACTTACCACGTATAACAATCAGACGTAATAACATCGTGATACAATCAAAATTCAGTACCAATTACTATTAGCCGTAAGTGTCCCACTGCTGGGCGAATTAGAATCAACCGTTTATTCGCAGAATACAATAATTACATGCCAAGATTTTAAAGCTATTATGTATTCGACCCGCAAGCAGGTGTGCAAATATTAAAAATGTTAAGTAATTAATGCTCTTAAATTTAAAAATTTAAGTATTTGTTTACACTATTTGAAAGCCAACAAATATCTAACTTTTTCTTCAATAACTTTCCACGCAAATCCTTCGATTTTTCTGGTAGCTTGATAGAAATAATTATGCACATGTTAAAAACATTTTCTTGTAAATATCCTTACAACAATGAGGTTTGTAGAGCAAGTTCTGAAACTAGCCCCCATGAGATTATAAATATTTTGTTGGTATTTCGGTATAAATCATGCAATAAAATAATACAAACCAACAGCTTTTTTGTTCCCATTCCTCTGTTAAATGTAAATCCTTTCTACAAGCTATTCGTTTCATGGTGGCGTTTATTTGAATTTCCTTCTGCGATTTTGCACCAAGCTGTTGTGCTCTGAACCTGAAACTCCGGAATAAATATATTATTATTATATAATGCATCTGGCTTGCTTAAAGCGGGTTTTGCCGTGAAAATAAAACGTTTATTTATAGGGATTCAATTTGGTAATACTAAAAGATGTTTTCGTCGCTTATACAGTCCCGTAAACAAGTGTCTTCTACACCCTCGTGATACATCGTCGTCCACATCGTCACTTTCTGTTAGATTGTTAGAGCCCTATGTTTGATTCCAGACTTAGAGCTACACCGGTGCAAAATTTCAGCTCAATCTGTTCAGTAGTTTTGGCGTGAAGACGTAACAAACATCCATCCATCTATCCATCCAAACTTTCGCGTTTATAATATTAGTGTGACCAAAGTCATTTACAACGGGATATTTACCATGATTTGAGTTTTGAGCTTTCTAATTTATTTATAATATTAGTAGGAAGAAATACTTACCGAACTTAGCTGACGCTCTATCGCGCGTCTTGGTTGTCTTGCCCTTTTTTCCACTCAGTATAGGTTAAGTCGGTGCAACAGATCTCTAAACCAAATTCTTCGATTCTCTTCTATCAGTCTTCATCTCTACTCAGTTCTTAACGCATTCACTGCAAAGCGAGTCGAGCGACCCGAAGGGGGGCGCCGCAATTGGAGCTGATGGAAGATGTCCATTTGCGGGATCATCTGGCCTGAAAGCAAGCAGAACATGTGTTAGATTATGGGTAGCCAACAGACAACTGAACCGTAACCCATAAACATAATAACACCCAGACACGGAACAAATACCTGTAGATCATGCAAAGTTGATCCCGTGGCGAGAATTGAACCTCAACCTCAAAGGCTTATATTGGTTCACTGCTGGACGCAGGCCTCCCCTGACAAGTGTCTTATTCCCCACACTGGGCATGCGGGTTGGGGATCGCAGTTCGGTAGAATGGTTCTGCAGAGGGCACTGCTGCCCGCCCCCGGTGGATATCTCTTAGTCGCCTCTTACGACACCCGCGGGAAGAGTTGGAGTGGTGCAAATTCTAAGCCGGCACACACAGCTAAACATCCCCAAACAGGCTCGTCCTAAACAGGTCCAAAACATCAAGAATCCGTCGTCCGTCCATCGCACCACAGAGGTTGTCAAAAAATTCTTAAAAATTGGTTGTCTGTAAAGTCGGTTTACTGACGATAGTTGAACGTGACAACGTCTTAAGAAAATACTGATGGAATGGTAGCATTTAATTTTGATACTCGATCAAAACATGTAAATGTACTATAGTATAGCAGCTGTCCACGCAGACGCATCGCTCACTCAAGTAGGAGAGAGACGGATGTCGAGCGCTCTCGCTTGCACTTCAAGCCTTACATGGAACGCCTCAGAGCGAGGTAACGCCGCATGACGTCATAGCGAGTTAACGCCGCATGACGTCATGTTTTTTCGTGCGTGCAGCCGGCTCTATCGAATTATAAGATGTTGTCACGTCAAAAAAGACTAAATTGGTTGGGACATTTTTGTTTAATTCGTCCCAAACACCTCTATGACTGCATATTATGTAGTCGTTCCATTGTGATTTTGTAACACAAATGTTATCTCAACTAATTGTGGCCATTGTTGATGCAACCCATTACGGCCATTAAACACGTAAATACAGACGTCCGTATTGAAGCAGTCTTTTCGATAATCACTCAATATTTCTGTTGGCGTTGATTAATTAATGCAAAAAATTTACGGAGATATGGTAACGGCTTTATGTATGGTTCATAAAAGTAGGTTCTGTGATTAATGGCTTTTTATTTAGACTCAATTTTTATTTTAAAGTTATTCGTTATACGATTATAAATATTTCCCTAAATAAGCATGTTTCAGAGACTCGAGATATCCAACCTACATATATTAATGATTGTGGCTTTTAGCAATAGTCGGTAACCATTAAGTATAATTCGCGGATTAAACGGGGCATAATCCGCGAAACAAAATGCACCTACCAAAAATTCGCTATAAATAAATCCCGACCGCAACTTAAATGACCTCCATTACTCATCGGTGGAATATTGTGCCGAAAAGCGGCGAATTGTGGCCATTATAAATGTGCATCTATTTAAGGATATCCAAACAGTCCGGCAGTCAAGTGCGCTCGACCGCAAGCCGACTGACGAGAAGTAAATATTTACGGTCTCTGCTCACTTCCCGACCTTTTCTATTTGACTTGCCGTAAATAACCCGACACTTGCCGACTTAAGCCGAACTTAGCTGGGACGTCATCGGTCTTCGACACGGAGCTAAATTTCGTAATTTAAAACACGACCCTAGATTTTGTTTTTACTTTTTAACCTCCGACGCAAAAAGAAAGGGGTGTTATTAAATTGACGTGTCTGTCCGTGTATCTGTCTGTGGTATCGTAGCTCCCAAACGGATGAACCGATTTTCGTTTCTTTTTTTAGTGTCATAGATAATTTTATCCCGAGTGTTCTTAGCCATGTTTTATGAAAATCGGTTGAGCCAATAAACGTCGGCGGGTTTTTAATTTTTTTTATTTTGTTTTGTTATTTTGTTGTCTTGCAGTTAAGTTATTTTTTTACATTTAATCAATGAAGTATTATTGTCAACTAATTTGCTAAGCCCGCGGCTTGCACGCGTTGTTTCTATGGAAACGTTAAAAGATGATTTCTATCCCATGTGAACTGAATGATGGGAAATGAATAGAGATTTGAATAGAATTACTACTTGGATGTAACATTTCAGCCCGATCCATTCAGTAGTTTTGGCGTGAAGAAGTTACGAGCATCCATCCATCCAAACTTTCGCATCTATAATATTAGTGTGATTTAATGGGATTATATGATTCATCAATATCAGGTGTTTTCCTATTACAAACAAGACCTTTTGTATACCTTTCTCTCAAGTCCTTGGCATTGGCCAAACCTTCAAACAAGGCCGGTCAAACAAAAGTCTTCCAATACGAACGTTTAAACAAGGCCAGTCAAAAGTCTTCCAATGCTAAGTATTTACCGGCAGTGTCACGTAAATCAACAAATGAACAATGAAATTACGACACCTCTGTGGGGGGACTTAATTAACCGACCAGTAAATAAGATAAATGAACTGTCAGAGTGGCTAATGCGCGCAGTGGATGGGAGACAGAGCGACATACGGGCAGGAAGGATGGCCGAAAAACATAGTAACGAAAATTAAACTTAAAATCAGAGAACTCTGTAAAACATTATCATACTAATATTATAAATGCGAAAGTTTGGATGGATGGATGTATGGATGGATGTTTGTTACCTCTTCACGCCAAAACAACTGACCGGATCAGGTTGAAATTTTGCATACAGGTAAGTCTAAGCCTGGAATCAAACATAGGCGACTTTTTATCCCATAAATCAGTTCCCATGGGATAGAAATAACCTCAAAACGTTTCCATAGAAACAACGAGCGTGCGAAGCCGCGGGCAGAAGCTAGTGAGATCATACATTAGAAAGAATATCTAGACTAATAAATTTCTTAATAAATAATAAATAAATAATGATAGATTCACACAGCATTATCTAGCCCCAAGCTAAGCAGAGCTTGTGTTATGGGTACTAGATAATTGATATACTTAATAGAATACACTTCATAGATAGATATTTTTACTATACCTGTAAATCTCACAAAGATTTGTCCCAAGGCGGGAGAATCGAACCCGCAACCTCCTGCGTCGCTGGCGGACCCTCGCCCGCCGCGCCACGGAGATCGTCAGAACCAACTAAAATAAGGATTTCCTCTTGTAGGCAAGCACAGTGATTGTTGTCTGGGGTAGAATAGACAGAAATCACATAAAACTGACATAGAATCGTCATCAACTTAACTTCAATTATTTTCAAAACTAGACGATCGCCACGCGATTTCACCCGCGTAGTTCCCGTTCCCGTGTGATTTCTGGGATAAAATATAGCCTATGTCACCCCCTGAAAAGTAAGCTTCCTAATGGTGAAATAATTTTTCAAATCGGTCCAGTAGTTTCGGAGCCTATTCAATATTCAAAATTTATAACATTTTCTCTGTTCTAACCTAGACAGATAGGTAGTCACTATGGGTGCTAGGGTGGCTTTTGTTTTTGTCGGTTCAATCCTATCTACTTCCTACTAATCCTACTTCCTACTACCCTATCATACTAATATTACAAATGCGAAAGTTTGTGAAATGTGAAATTTTTGTTACTTAAGATCTCCAAAACTACTGAACAGATCAAGATGAATAATTTTGCATACACTTAGAACGTAGCCTAACTTAAACAATAGGTTACTTATTATACCGAAAATACGCGTGCGAAGCCGCGGGCAGAAGCTAGTACTATATAAAACGTTTGGTGCAGCCAAAAGCAGTTGGATGAAGAAAGGTGTCTCAGATTTTATAAAAAGCTTTTCATAAAACAACCAATCGAAGTTTTATGAATAGCGAGCGATGCGCTCTTTCTACCGATTTCAATTTACCTTGTCAGTACACAACCTATCTAATGCCTGGATCTGTGTATTACGTATTTCCTTTACTTTCCTAGACAGTTTCATTGAAATCACGAAAATTTTATAACTCTCGAGATTTATTGATTAATTTATTTTCGAACAATCCTCGAACACTTATTATAACAGGCCAATCTAAAATAATATTAAAACTATCGAACTTATATTCCATTGAGTTATTACTTATACTGAACTGCTCAAAATTAGTTAATTATATCGGCTTGTTGAGTTTCCATGCCTGTTTCAAATTGTTAATTAGTAATGTTTGCTAACCCATTTCGATTATTTTCGTAAATAATATGAACAAAACTATCTAATAAATTAAATTCCATTCTATTTCCTCTTTGAACTTTTGGGGTATGTAGCTCAATCCAATGGTTGCTTCTTGGGCTAGTAGGTGTTCCTACACTAAAAGAACTATTGCCGAAAGGGTGAAAGAGCACATAGCAGCGGTCAAAAATAGGCAAATGAACAAGTCGGCGATAGCGTAACACCTGCTAGACTCAGGAAGCAACCGCTGGATTGAGCTACATGACCCAAAAGTTCTATCCCGTGAACGCTACTACTACAAAAGGCTGGTTCAAGAGGCGATTGAGTTCAAGAAACACCCGAATTTTAATCGTGAAGATGGTTTTCGTATTCCTCGTGGAATCCTGTGATTAATAAGTGTGTGCCTCGTGATCCGTCTGTACTATAATCGGACTCGGTTAGTGTAGTGTGTCGAAATGTGAACTTAGACATTCCTGATTCTGAAGACGAATTGATATCGATCGATCGATAGTGCCGTCAATTCTCGGCTGTAACTCGGAGCACATCTAGTCGCCCCGTGACCACGATCGCTGTAACGGCGGTAGAAACGTAGGGGATTATTTCCCCTAGGTTTCTACCGCGTTCGCGTAACAAAAAGTTCACGATAAATACGCGATACAATCATTAATTATGTTAACAAATCTCTAAAGTTAAAAAAAAATCATTTAAATGATATCTTTTCTAATAACCTACGCGACAGGTGATCCAAATGGGTTTTATCTTCTTCTATCTTTTTACTCTCATATCGCTTTGTCTTTTTCCCACAACCTTTTTTGGCGTTAAAATGAAAATTGTCCGTTGGGTCTCAGGCATTTTTGGTAAACATAAATTTTAATATGACGTATGTGATACGTAATAAAAAGGAGAGGTCTTGTCCTATATAAATTCTAGTACGGTCATATATTTTTTGCAATTCAAGATGTTGGCGAAATGGCTGGTGATTTCCTACCTTAATTCGTTATTTAGGTACGGATACGTAGTGCGTTAATGAAGAGCGTGTTGTTTTAGGGAAGAATCTTAATTCCGAAGTGGTGCCCCATTGGATATTTATATTCGAATATTGTACTACCTATTTATAGATACACACACAGGCGAGAAGGGCTTAGCATCCATGACGGCAAAAACATTTTTTCACTTGTAACAAGAGAGCAAAACATAGACAAGACAAAATTAAAAATTTTAAAAACCCGCCGACGTTTATTGGCTGATCAGATTTTTATGAAACATAGCTAAGAACACTTGGGATAATATTATCTATGACACAAAGAAAACTAAACGAAAATCGGTTCATCCGTTTGGGAGGTACGATACCACAGACAGATACACAGACAGACACGTTAAACTTATAACACCCCTCTCTTTTACCGTCGGGGATTAAAAACTAAGAAAGAAATACCTACATTCATTGGATTTTTATACCCAGACTTACCTAATACACAACAAACTATAAGTACCTAACCTAAGTACCTATTCCATTCTCTAAAGTTACCCCTAAGAACAACATGGGCAAGGAGTTGAATTTGAAAAGTAACATCTGATATCTGGTGCATTTTATTTGAGAAAGACAGTTTAAATTCGAAAACGATGTAACATTAAATTATCATTTACGGAGCCCGTTATTACCTGTTTGTTATATCATGCTCAAGCTCCTCTTGCGGTCGGTAGGTATTTTCCAATGTGTTACAAAGCACCCATAATTGTGCTCTCTGTGGCAGCTTAGGTTTTAGTTCGTACAAAGTTCGCTACAGAATGTTTTGTTTTGGGATTCAGCTTGATGTCGTTGTCGATTCGTTTGGCCATTAATGGCCATACAGCCGGTTATGAGTGTATGGTTCCCATGGGTGACATACATTTAAAAAAGGACATTAGAAAGGCATTTTATTTGGGTGGCTCTCAAATTTTATTATTTCATTGTCAAATGGTTACAGGAAAAACAAGGTAATTTTGCCTAAAAACGTTTTCTCAAAAAGTGGTTTTGCCTTTCTTTTGCAAGCAGTTAACAAAAAATGAAACTTTGCGAAAATTCAAAATGTTTATATTATTATCAATTAAGTAGAAGATTGTAGGTCCTACTTAATTGAATAAAAGTTCAACTTTAAATCCATTTCGTCCTTTCCTACACAGTATTAAAAGTTTCTAAGTAATCTGAATCCACGTCCAAACTTTTTAATAAAGTAACAACGCTTACGAGGGTAGAATACTTGTTCATGGAACGATGCAAGTCTCTTTAGTTGTCCCCGCAACTTAAGGTATTAAGGATTTCTTCCGAAATTAGGAAATTAATTTTCTAATATCCGAATCCGAAAGTATCGGCAAGTTTGTAAAATTTCTCGCAAAAGTTTAAAACATGATTGGACTTAGTTGTTTTCGGGGGTCTATATCAAATCGTTTATTGTGAAACTTTTATTCAGCTGGAATTTTTGAAAACATGGAAGAGTGAATACAAATTTGCGCTCGAAAAATCTCGTGTTCGCTTTTGATTCACTTTGACTTTCGTGCTTTGACACAATAGACGCGCGACGAGCCGACAAAGTGTAATAACAGGGTGTGTCCAAGTGGAATATAGCCTGTTCAAATGCACGTTTCAACAAAAACTTATATATACCGACCACATGTCCTCTATTACTCAGTCATACGACTTAAAACCGCAAAAAAATTACATGGAAAATTACAGAATTGATCACATGATCAATTCTTAAAACGTGGACTACCACTGAAGGTCGTTTTAAGAATTGATCACTGAAAATTAAAACATACAGGTAAAATTACACTCTACTAGATCTCGCATTCCTGCGTAGGCTTTGCGTTTATTCCTAAATGCGTATGTAATTTGGGAATTCCAGCTATCCCCCTTGACAAATCCCCCAAAAAAAAATCTCAGGGGGAAAATTGGAATTCATTTTTTTCGATTCCAGTTTCCCCCTTTACGGATAATCTTCAAGGGGGAAAACTGAAATTCATTTTTTTAAGTCCACTTTTCCCCCTTATGGGGGAGTTCAGGAGGAAAACTGGAATAACCCGGTATTTGCAACTCTACCTATATGTAACACGTTATGTTAACAAGTACGTATAATCAGTCCCCTGTCCTAACTGACCGTAGTGTTGTCGTCCGCATACGTTGTTGTTTGCTTGCGGTTACAACATACACATAGCTTGAAAGTAATGCCACCGTCGAGAAATAATCACATTTTAATGTCTCATGTAAAAAATACAAACACTCCCATTTAAGCCTCTCCCAGACTTATATCTAAATAAACTAACCTTATAATAAACGAACTTTTATCTAAATAACTAAACCTTTCCCACACTTTTATCTTATTTTCTACCTTCTGTACCTTCTTGATTATTATGGCAGATGCTTCCAGATATTTACTCATTTATTTCCCATTTTTGTAGCTGGTCGAACATAGATTGCCAGTCATAACATAGTATAGAATGGAGGATGGTCAAATAGATTCTAATTAAAATTTTCTGTTAATGGAAAAGTTACGTGAATCCATGAATGTGAGCTTTAGATACCCATTTCTTTCTGTCTAGATTTGGGGTTTAAATCATAATTTAGAGTTTCAGAGGTAAGATTTTATCTTTGAGCTTTGTGGAACGGTACAGCTCTAAAAGTAGGTTTTAATTAAATTATTCGACTCTCTCCCAGCATAAAATAAATTATGCGACCTATATTCTCAAATAGGTAATGATAATATTTTCAAAGTCTGTAACAAAGTATTAACATAGATGTGCAAACCTTGGCTTTTATCTTACGGGTATTATATTTGACTAGCTTATCCTATCATTTTCACTCACCCATCCTCATTTTCACAAATCACATTTTCCTTTTCTAAATTACGGCACCACTGTACACTTCATAATCGCCATCTTGCAATACAAACAGTGCATTTATAAGATAACACATTTCAAGGGGAGAGACCCCGGAATAGCCCACGTTTGCATAATATCCCTGTACCTTCCTATTATGAATCGGTGATAAAGTAGACAATACAATAATAGGGTGGAAAAAGTGGTCCTGCCTTTATTTTTGTATATTTTGGAATTTTAAAGTAGTAGAAACACTTGGTAAAAGTAAAGCACTGTGGAGTGGACAAAGAGAAATTTTTCTTCGTCCATACACTATGGTTTGTTTATAAACAAAACGCAAGACGATCTCAACAAAAGTTCGAACTCCAATGTCGCTAAAGCCAAAGGATTTCCCAGTATAAACTGAAGATAAAATGAAAAATCTATCAAGCCTGACGGGAAGAGCAATCAGTAAACATGGGCCCAGATATAAATCCCTTGGGGATCCCCCGGGAACTAATTGCAGCCCTACCCGTATTGATGGCCACTACACGCGGATCAATGTATATTATCCCGCTCGTATCCGCAAAACGCTTTTGTATTGCTTTATTCACTTCTCGACTCGGATTTTTTATTCCCTCGGGTTTATGCAAGGAAATCTAAATTCCTGGAATCATCTATGATATTATTATTATAGACTAAAACGATCAGCGCGGTGCAATGAAAAATTGCACAAAAATAAAGCCGTGCACAAATCCTGGATACAAATTCTAAAGTCATATGGAGGACACCGTTGAGCTTGAACGAGCAAATCGACACTCAGGAGGATTAGCATACAAAAATAGGAAAGAAAACTGTCCTACTCAGCATTGAGTCCTTAAAAAAATTTACACATTTTTCAGTGCTGCAATAGATGGGGAATAATCAAAATTTTAGATTGTACCTAAGCAAGAGTTTTGTCTAAAATAGCTTGATCTCAATTAACCCCATATCTATTCAATTTTCCATCATTTCATTTGAACGAGATTCAAAGCTAGGATGCGATCACCAAGCCCTCTACCTCTCGCAAAGCAGTAATTAAAACTTTGTTCAATAAACTATGATTAAAACTTCTACCGGCACGATCCATATTTTTCTGAACTGACTTACGATTTTTGAAATACTGAAACTTTACAACTTTCAATGGTTTTATTATAAAGCAGAGTGTTCATTAAAACAATATTTTAGTGTGTCAAAAATGCTTACTTGACTAGTTCACATTTTTAGATATTAACCTGGATGTTTGTGGTTTTGTGTAAAACACCCGGTTAACTTGCCTTCAAATAGTTCTGTAAAATCTTTTCTTCGAAAGTTTTCACTATGATATAGCCTCTGCCTTTTTAGGACATCCCCTTCAGATATTTACCAATAAGCTTGTGTTCCTTCTAGCGCGGACATATTTTACTATAGGGTAAAGGTCAACTTTTATTTACAAACCCTCAGACCTAACCAATAATAGCAATTTTACGAGAACATCAAATACCTTGTTCGAGCACGGTTTCTTCACTCAATACTCAGAGCATAAGCGGCGTAATAAATTGTTAAAGCTATAGGTAGGTCCCATAATAAATCCAGTTCGAGTCAGATTCTCTAGCCGCCATAAATTGTTAAATAAATCGTTCGAACAACACGAAACTTGGATTTGAGAACGATAATAAGTTATTATTTGGGGCCGAACAGAAATTGTTTTGTTAGGTAAGATGGTGCGGATGAACCAATTCAAGGTACCAAAAATAGATAGGTGTCTGACATCCCTGATGCCAAGATTTTAATGATGTATTGGTAATAGACAGGATATTTAAAAAAATGTAGGTCCTTGAACCTTCGGATACTTAACTAATTGACTAAACAATCAGAAGTCGTATGTTCCGATTTCGTAAGTGTAATAAAGTTTTCAGATTGTGTGTGTATTTGTAGAGGCATAAGTAAGTAGTAATGTATTCGTTGGATGGAAGTCAAACCAGCTAAATTATTTACCGTTAACCAACTTTAAATAAATAGTGTGTGCTGCTTAACAAAAATAAAACACAACCTGCCAATGTTATAACACCTACAAATCTGTTGTTATAAATGATGAAATACGAATAAAGCGTTAAACTCAGTAGTTGTTTCAAAAATTGCAAATATAAATGTTAGAGTTTTCACTTAAAAAACCTAGTCTTCAACAATTACCACCACACAATGCGACGTCTTCAAGAGCTGTTCGCCGTTTTTGTTAGAGTTGTCTTAGTCCTGTTAAATCATGAAATTAACCCAACTCGCAAACGAAATAATAATAAAAATACTGAACAATTTACACAGCATCATCTAGCCCCAAATAAATTTTAACTGCGCGCGGTATCTAGCCACCGACAAAATTCGGAGATAAAATAAAGTGTCATGTTTAGCCGAGGGTCATGTTAAGAGGGTCAAGTTCTGACACTGCCACTCCGACACTTGTCGGGTGATACCTGTCGCTCGCGCCGACATTATTCAACGCGACAATTTTCCACCTGTCTCCGTCATGCCTTGCGTGATAAATCTATCGGAAAACGATACTTTATCATCCTGAAGTGGCAGAAGTATCTTCACTGGGATAAAGTTCATTTTATATTTTACAAATGTTGCACCAATGACCTACTAGGTAGGATAGATACAAAAATAACGCACATAGTTACCAAACAACACCAAATAGAGTCGTGTTACAATTTCTATAAATCTAGTTATACAATAAATCAAAAAATAAATATTGTTCTAAATACAACAGGTTTCAAATTCTGTTTTTTGTAGGTTCCATCCACTTGAATTTTTGCACCTCAAAATTATATTATCTGATTAACAGATTAAAGTGGTTTTCTCATAATGTAAACATACTCTCCCGTGGCAGGCGTCCATATAGCAACACCTATAAGAATTAGAACATCTTTATTTGTTGTTAAGATACAGTATTTTGTAGTAGATATGCATTTAGTATCAATGTTACAGTTATAATTACTACCAACAAACACCACATATTTGAACTTATAAATTGAACTTATAAATTAAAAACCTTAAACAATTACACGCTACTTCGACTTACATTAATGAAACTTAAAACTACAAATTGGCGTCCAACTCAGCATAATGTTGTAATAGCCGTAGGCTACCACAGCGCTGGTCTTCCGTTCTTATATTAAGTAGAGTTATCTATTATGACAAACCTTTCATGGAATGCAGCGAGTCAATAGCTAGCAATAACTCAAAGAATACCGACGTACATCGTTGGACAGAAGGCGCATTTCTCTCGTTTATTGGTCCATCGGAACCGTCTCGAACTTATTGGTCCACCATTGGAACCTGGACGCGGTTAAAGTTCTGACACCGCGTCAGCAGGCCGTAATTGAATCTTGCGGGTACGGTCCCCGACGAATGCTTATGAAAACTGGTAGAGCTCACTTCAATAGATGGAATTATCTAGATAGGTCACTATAGAATTGTAGTAAAAACTCGATGCCAGGTAGGTTATTATTGTTCGGTTATAAAAATAGACAAATAAATCAAAAGATATTACTTTTCTAGACAGAAGTAAAGTTGGAAGATATACTTTTCTTTTGAATCAATATCAGTGAAATGCGAAATACAAATAACTTTTTCAACCCATCCGATTCTATAAAACTCAAATTATCAAAGTCAGGATCAAGCCTCATTTCCTTTGGGGAAACGTCTTTGTTGATTCGTTTCTCCTTATTTCACAAGATATTATTAAGGCTCATGGTCCACAAGGTTTCTGCAAAAAATAATGAACCTCTCGTTGTTATAAAGTTCTTTAAAATATTTAAAAGAAAAAATCTAACTACTAAAATAGGTCTGTTGTAACAACGAAATTTCCTTAAATTTCGTAAACTGAGATATTTTTTCTAATCTAAATCTTTGTGGAAACCATTAATTTCTTTTACTCGTTTTTTTTTCGAAGATAATTAAGTTATGTTGTAAACAGACTTCTTCATAAGTAATGTTGTCTAAAGCCCATGTTGATCTAGATAAAATTAAATTGTTAATTATTAACTAATACGTTGTTTTTTTTTTTCAGAGCTATGAACAGACACATGTCTCCGCCGTCCACCAGAGCCGCTTGGTGGCTCGCCACATTCTTCAGTGTCTTCGTAACAGGTAATAAAACTACAATTAGCAATCGTTTTTCATCAAAGTGATTTTTAGAAAAAATTCTTCACAAATTTCCACGATCTCACATTCAGAGGGTACAGCAGAACCAGTCGGCATAGTATAAAACTTATCTGATATAATTATGTAAAGTTTATAAAATAAATACGAGTACTTTAAGTTTCTTGTAACTTCAAAACGTCGTATTCTCCAAGTGCAAAACTTGAATATTGAGATAACCACCGGTTCGTAGACACCTCGTTAAAGCTAAAAGGCTCCCCCAAGATCCAAGGGGGGTATCGGGTAGCTAAGTTCCTTGTATATAATCCGTAACGGCGATGGGATATTTATATAAGTAGATCTATCTCTGGTTATATTTGCGGGACAATTATGCGTTTCCTAAAAAACAAGCGGGAACAGGCAACTTCTACCTTTATTTACCTACCAAAATAAATATATTGGGGGCACTGACTAGTTAATTCAAAGTTTCATAACAACACAGTTGGTCTTAATAATAATGATTTTATTGATATATCATTTATTTTTATTAATTTATTTTTTATAGATTTTTATAGTATTCAATATAGTCACAAAAGAACCTAGCTAGCATCACAAGTACCTGCCTACCTTCGAAAATTCGGTCGGTACCTAGCAATGAAGTTCTGGTACCATTTTTGTATACCGATACCCGAAAGATCCCGCGAGAATGCGCTAGTATGAAACAATAATCCGAGCTACAAAGCTGCTGATATATAACGGTACAAATTCCTTGAATTCGAGTTTTATTTCAAAGAAAGTATTGCGGAACAAATTGTTTGCATGATCTGCAAATATTTATAGAGGATCTGGCTTTCTTGTGTTATTTGTTTTACCTACTTCTGTGATTCAGTGCTCTCAGTCGTCTTTTTGTATTTTCATTCTTCGATATTTTGATTGAAAATATCAATATAGCTATTCGAAGCGGAGGCGAGATTTCATCCAACAACAGGGAAAATAATATTTCATTCAAAGCTAAAGAATATTTAACTCCACGTGATTATAATCCTTTATCAAATTTTCACAAAATTTCCAAAACAAAAACAATAAATCAAGGAATTTGTATAAAGAAAAAGTTTGCTCCCCTAAATTGCGCTTCCATTCGCTTCATCGACAAGTTAAAGCCTCCTTGGCAAAATATGAAGTAAGTCTACCTAAAACTGATATCGAGTGGATTCCACTGCTTTGTTTTTCAACAAGTTTCTGCCCGCGTCTTCACCTGCTTTGTATCTATAAATCCCATGGGAACTAATACAATGTGATGTAGATCTTAAATATGAGTGGGGGTTAGAGTTACGCACTATAATAACAAAATACCTTAGAATTAAGCAACGCGACACCTCTCGTCAAACGAACTAAAATGTAACTTTAGTCTTTGAACAGGATTGGATAAACTTCAATGTTTGCCCTGTAGGTGGGGCTAACGGCGCTAGAGACCGTAGGAAGTCCCAAAGATTTTCGACTCCTACGTTATTTGACCTCGTGGTGTAGTTGCAGTACTGAAGGATGCGGGTTTTAGTCCCGTCGAAGTCGAAATTTTTTGCGATATTATTTGATTTCTTAGGTCTGCAATAAGTTCCTTTTTACAAATTAATATAAAATACAGCCCGTTCCGTTCAGTAGTTTTAGCCTGAACAACTTACAAACATACCCTACATCCATAAAAATATTCGAATTATAATATCGGTGTAATCGATTTATTAGATTTTCTTCTTGCAGGTGAAATGCCGATCCAAGCTGAACAAGAGCCAGAGTTTCTTCAGAAGCTAGAGAACTTCACTGTGACACAGGGCCGGGATGTGTTCTTCACGTGCATCGTCAACCATCTCTCAAACTATAGGGTGAGTTAAGCTCTGCGCACATTAATACAGTGCCGATATCGTACAGCAGCAAATATGCATTCAAATATATACTTAAACTCATTATCTTTAGATACATTTCACAGTGACTAAATTGCTTCCCTTATGTTTGAAACGAGTGGCCAGCGAGCTGTCTGTCGCCAATAAACATCAACACTAGTAATAAATCCTACTAATATTATAAATCCGAAAGTTTGTGATATGATATCTGATTTTTTGTTACCTAGGATCTCCAAATCTACTGAACAGATCTAGATGAAATTTGGCGCACATTTAAATCACAGCCTAACTTAGATAATAGGATATACTTATCATACATAAAATACGCGTGCGAAGCCGCGGGCAGAAGCTAGAAATCTATACTTAATATTAAAAGTAATCTATACCTGCTTAATATTAGAAATATTTTATTGTTTGTTTGTTTGTATTAAATAGGCTCCGAAACTACTAGACCGATTTGAAAAACTCTTTCACCGTTAGGATGCTTGCTTTTCAGGGAGTGACATAGGCTATATTTTATCCCGGTATTCCCACGGGAACGGGAACTACGCTGGTGAAACCGCGAGACGATCGTCTAGTAATATTATAAAGAGGAACGATTTGTATTTTTGTATGTTTGTAACAAATAAACTCAAAAACTACTGAACTGATTTCAATAGTGCATTTTACACCAAGGCGAGAAAGTGATCAATTCCTACCGAGTGTGTCGTTTTGGGCCTTAAAACACACGAGGTAGGAATCGCACTTTCTGCCGATTGATAAATAGTGCTTTGTACTACACCTTCGAGGAAAATAAAAAGCAGAATTAATTAATAATTGAAATCGCGCCCAATGATGTTGGTAAAACCTCATTAACCGCGCCAGCCTTTGGGTTCTTTTTTCAAAATATTGTTCGGAAATCGGAGGAGGCCTAATTGACTTGGAGTAAAAACTTTTTGTCGTTTGACCGAACGAAAATAACCATAGCTACCGGCCGATCTTTTAGGAAATTAAAAAAAAATAACACGTTAGAAATGGATTTCCATACAATTTTTCCTCCCGCTAAAACACGTGAGAAATTAAATTCCATTTCGAGTTTTTCCTCCCGGTTTCCTATAGGCCTGCAAAGACATACTTTCTATTCTATAAATGGAAAAGGAATAGGCAACTTTCCGAGCAGGTGTGGTATAAAAATTATTTCACCATTAGAATGCTACGTTATCCCTGAGTAACATAGGCTATATTTATATGTTTAAAAAATAAATGTCTTCCCGTGCGAAGCTGGGACGGGCCGCTAGTACTAGCAGCGCGCTGCTAGTACCCAATGTAAAAATACATCTTAATGTTATGAGTTAAAGCACATTTTTGTGTTATGCGGCAGTCAGTGGTGCTTTTCAGGTGTGCGACAAATGTACCCTTTTGGTTAGGAACATGCGTCATGCACTCCACCTCTCTAAACTCTTTGATAGGTGTTAGGTACCACTAACGAGAACAAACATTGATCAGAGATCAAAAATAAAAGTGTCTACATAAGTGATTTTGAAGAAAAATTGTTTGTTTGCTAATTCAATACCAATCATGGAAGAAATCCGATTTTTCAAACAAAAAGGACTTCATAATGAATGTAAGTGGGTTAACTACGAACCTAGTTTGTGTTGGAAGAAGACATTGGTGGCGCAATGTGGCCGACGTGTTTGCTGTCATACACAAAAACCATACACACTGTTAGGACACCTCAATGGGACACATCCAAAGATAGCATTCAGTGGAGTATGAGAAAGACAGAGCTTTGCCTTTTCTGGATGTGTTGGTTAAGAGAGTACACTCAGGGCGATTGATACACACGGTCTATCGCAAACCAACGCATACAGATAGGATACCTAAAGGCTGACTCGCACCATCATCCGTCACACCTTGCTCGAGTACCTCACACCCTTAGCTCTAAGGCTATGCGTGCATATAGACAGTAAACTACAGCATGTCAAAGAGGTACTTGAACGGAATGGTTATGGATGGAGACAGAGATGCCGCATTGCCAGTATGTTCGAAAGAAAGCGGCCCCATTCCGTGAAGAGAGCTGTCACAAACCTACCTTTTGTAAAGGGGCTTACTGATAAGATTGGTTAGTTACTGCAAAGAAAATATAGCATTAAGACGATCTTTCCGCCTCATACAGAACTACGGCACTTACTTCGCTCTCTCAAGGATAGGCAGCCGCTGGACTCCCCAGGTGTATACATTAAATGAGATCATGTATACACCTGGGACGTCCAGCATAACTGCGGCAAATGTTGCATTGTGAAACGAAGAGGAACATATCCACCAGGCTCTCTGAACACATACGCGCCGTAAACATGCTGACACCAATAGCTCGGCAGTGGTAGAACACTGTATTGAGGAAGGACCATCGCATTACGTTCGTTTCGACATAGCCCGTGTCTCCTCTAGGGAAAAATTCTTTGTTCCTCAGAAGATACGCCAGGCGATGAAGATTGGACGACGGCCCAACTTCAATAGAGATAGAGGTTGGAACCTACCACCGAAGCCGTGTCTCCATGGGAAGTCGAATAACATTATAGAGCCGGGTGTAGATACTGTTAGTTCTGTATATACACAGAGTATACCTACAATAGCCGGCACGATGAGATCTCCTACTCAACAGCATCGACAAGCAGCGTGCCCGCCACTACCCCCATCCCCAGCGCCTACGACCCGTGCACTGCGTGCGTTAGTCCGTAGTGCGCGCAAGGACGCAGACAGGCGCGACGCGAACCGCACTCACCCTGATGAAGTCCCTCGTTAAGGGATGAAACGTTGGTGTTCTTCCAACACAAACTAGGTTCGTAGTTAACCCGCTTGCATTCATAATTAGTTCATCAAACTACGAAAGTTCTTACAGTAATATACAAAGGACCTTAGTTCTTGTTTACATGTCGAGATGTTTAGTCCATCAAGTGTTTCGATGAATTTACTTATTGGAGCATTCCTTAGAAATAAAAACATACGAGTGCGGTAGTAAACGGTACCTAGGTACAAATATTATGTTCCAAACGTTTCTCCAGTTAAAAAACGTACCTTTTGTTGGTTATCTGAGTGTTTTTCAGTAAAAATATTGAAACAGTTGAAATATGCGCTTTCAAAAAGCAAAGGATGGAAACAATTCTGCAGCATAGGCACGGGATAAAGAATCAAATAAAAAGAAAAACTGAATGTTTTCCACTTGTTTGATTTTTGAGTTGGAGCAATTGATGGTAGATTGAACGACATGTCAATATTAGTAGAAATTTTTATAAAAGTTACTTCCATATGGAAATTCCATGTTAAGATATCCTGAAATTGGGTAGGGCTAGAGAAAAATTGTATACCTACGTGTTGATATGCAAGGCTAATAATAAACTTTTGAAATGCATAGAGAAACAAATTTTTGTCTAAGAACCAAAGTTAGTAGGAGAGTCTTTAACACGTCCCATAATTATTAGGTTAACACAATTATTAGCTACCCACAACTATGTTGAACCTCATAGCACCAAATAAAAGCCACGGTAAAATGACCTGCATTGATAACAGAACATTCCTAGACAGATAATTTAAAGCCAGCTGGCGTGTGAAAAGTTAACACTGAGATCTTTTGTGCTTTGAGTTTTATGTTTAACAAAGTTTATGGGAATTCAGCTGCATTTTTAAGCTTTTGAATAATTTAGAAAAAAAGCGCTTACTACATTCTTATATTACCTATTTAAAATTAAGTGAGCGCTTTTTTATGAGCCAGGTGGGATGACGATCTGCGAAAGACGCTGATGCTGGATGTGGCAAGCTGAAGACAGGGCGCTATGGCGCTCATTTGGGGAGGCCTATGTCCAGCAGTAGACTCATATAGGCTGATGATGATGATAATGATGATGAGCGCTTTTTTATCTGCTGAGTTAAAACCTGTAGAATAAAACTGTCTGTTTTTAAATGTAAAAGCAGACCAGCTATATTAGGATAAATGTGTGTGGGCAAATAAAAGTTATGTCTATGACTATTGATAGGTTAGTGACTTATATGAAAAAAGAAGGAGAAAATAACCTTCTATTGTGGTGGTCTATCAATCCATTGATATCATAATTTTCTTACAATCGCTAGGATCAATATTTACTCTAGATATTCCTTAAAGACAGTCCTATAGATAGATATATAATCTATGTACTCAAGCCTAAGAGATATGCCACAAACACAGTCGTAACATCTCGTGCATACGAAAACGGAGTCTCGGGCCAAATGATAACTGTCAGTTTGTGTGGCAAATTATCCAGTAAGCCAATATTCCTCTGTACTAGAACGTTCCAATTGCACAAGAATATGTGCATAGGCAGGTCCCATTGTGAGGATATGGTATTGTGGCTACCGTGGCGAGGTGTTTTAGTCAATGGAACGGACGTGATGACCATTGAAGATCAAGCATAATTGAAACCTATTGATACCATATTGACATAGATATGCTATGACGTAAGACGTCGTGTCGTAGGTGGTTTGTGGTTGAGTCGACAATGTTAATTAAACACGATTGCGGATTATTTATCGGTCTAAAATATAATCATTAACTTAAAGCTCGTCTGCTTTTTCAAAAGATATAATGATATAAAAACATTATAGGTCTTTATTAACAAAGAAAATTACAATAAAAGAATGGAAACAAATTAAAGCTAGTATTTACAATTGAAACAGATAAAAACCAATTGAAAGACCTTTTAAAACAGACTGTATGGTAAACATAAAGTTTAACGTAAGCAAAGACTGCTCACTATCCAACAGAATGCGAGTAACATTCACAAACGTTGGAAATAATTCTCACAAACAATGAAATTGTTACTAATTTATTTCCCAACCGCAACAAAGCGAGATGTCGCATGAAAAATACCCGAGGAGGGCGCAAACGAGACGAGTTGCATTCCAGTAAAGACTGCATTTTGAAAGGAAGTTGGGAATTTACACCGTTCTCCAATCCCACACTCTTATTTGAAAAAATGATGAGGCGCCAAAGCAATATTCCGATTACTTTTGATCGTACAGAAGGAGGTAGTTGACGACGCTGCAGTAATGATACGTGGCCCATCGCCAATTAACATTACCTAAGAAGCTGTTAGGTGCCTGTAACTCCAGAAAAATCAAAAGCATGAAAATGGAAATGGTGATGATCCGTGTTTTAACTAACTTGCTAACTTCACACATTACACCAAACAAACCCAAAAATAATCGCCCTTAGTCAAAAAAACTAGGATTTAGCCTGGATAGTAGCTACTGTAATAATACGTGCACATAGCACTGCTATCTATCTTTATAATATATTACTATCATTCTAGATAGACCATGCGAATTTTATCCTACACCTTAGTTTCAAAGTTAAAGAAATCTCTGTGTGAAATGTACTCAAAATGCTTTAGGTGCACGTAGAACTCATCTACATAACCTTCATGAATTCTACGTGATTGTGACCGAGTCCTTCACATGTCGTTCTCTCGGTTTTACATTCGGTACAACGTTAAAGTCACGTTGTTTCTCTGACTTTGAAACTTATTAGAGGAGCTTTTTTTTGTGGAAATAATATTTTCAACCCCAAGGACAAATTATTATTCTTAGTTATGCCTGGCTATCATCTTCGTGTCTGTTTATGGCATCCTTCACATGCGTATGTGTTACACTTTTGGCGACGCTATATGGCACATCCTTAAAGTTCGATTAAATTGATTTTTAAATCTAGCTGATGAACTGATTTTTATCTTTTTCTGGCCTTACTTTAATGTGATGATGATGTCCGCCTAGCTGAATTTCGGCCACGGCGGCCAGTCTCAATTGAGACTAGCCATGTGCTCAGGACATATTATATTGCACAAATGTGTACGTAAACAGCTAGCTATCTATAGCTATATCTAGCTAGCTATATATAGCTAGCTAGCTGTTTGGTGGCGCTGGGCGGGCAGCATCGCCCCCTGCAGAACAATTCTACCACCTAACTGCGATCCCCAACGCGCATGCCCAGCGTGGAGATTATGGGCATTACCCCCCCAAGTGATAAAAGCCAATAAGGAGCTTATCAGGGGAGGCCTGCGTCCAGCAGTGTACCAATAGATGCTGTTGAGGTTGAGGTTGAGATACGCAAACACAGGTGCACTCCCCATTCACTCACTCTTGTGGGATTTTTCTAGCATATGGACTTTCATATTATTTAAAATTTGCTTGGTAACTTTGTTCTCAGGTGGCCTGGATAAAATCCGACTCAAAGGCGATCCTAGCGATCCACACAAACATGGTGGCTCTGAACCCTCGCCTCTCCGTCACTTACAATAACCACAACACGTGGAAGCTCCACGTTAGCAACGTGCAGGCAAATGATTCTGGCACTTACATGTGCCAGGTCAATACGGACCCTATGAAGAGCCAGGTAAGGATTATTTTGTTCGTCAATATGATCTAGATATACTTGCTAAATAATTATTGGCGTTAGAGTAACCACACGAAAATCTGAGAATCTAAGGATCCTTTTATATAACTGCTCAATTAAATAAACATATTTTTAGTGAAAAAGATAGAGTCCTCGGTGCATAAATTTCCTAAGTGTCTCAGCACTGCGGAACGTAACTTTGCCAAATATATTTTTAAATTGCAGCTTACGGTCGGTCTGAAATTAGTGTTCTTTTGTGTAGCTCATGAGGTAGCTTTTGCGTTCCCATTCTAACTAATGAAGTTCGTTTTGAATGCAAAGTGCGGACTATAATGTAGCTTTCTTGGTAAATCCTACGCTCCACTAAAACCCCGCATTGTGTGAGTACAGACGTAATTCTGAGTCATACGAAATGCATTGCTGTGCTAAGCAATTCCCTAATGAAATCGGAATGAAATGAAATAGTCGGAAGCTAAGATCTGAGAAAACTCAAGTGGACGTGTGAAGAAATTGTCGCGACGATTGTAATGAAATTCTTGAGATGCTCTGAAATAAATATTACATTCCTTTTGTATATTGTGACTACTATACTTCTGTAATGTTTTATAATGACAGAGATAACAATTAAATATGAAAATAGATGGCAAATGAGTTCTGGTTAGCTATAAAAATAGTATTGGCTTACTTAAAAACAAACACTATAAATTTAGTTTACTTACATTTAAGCATTTTTTACTCTTCGAAGACAACAAACAGAGACAACGTACTTATCACAATATTATTTCTAGATGGGCCACCTCTCAGTTGTAATCCCACCAGACATAGTAGACAGCGTCAGTGAAGGGAGCTCGTCTCAAGAAGGAGGCAGCATCCGGCTAGCGTGCAGCGCGACTGGAGTGCCAGCACCGACCGTCCTGTGGCGGCGTGAGCACAACCGACCCATCGTGTTCCGGCATGAAGGAGGCAGAGAGAGGAAATGTAAGTCAAGTTTGCAGTGTGCCCAATAGTAGAGTCTCTACGGTACTTCAAGGAGTTGGCCTGGTTTGGTAGGGGGACAATGCTCAATACACTCCCATGCGAGATGTCAATGCAGATCCCAGTTCCCCCACTGGCAAGACCAGCATGACTACTAATTCTAATTCTAAGGAATTAGATTTAGAATTCCTTGGAATTAGAATTAGTAGAATTAGAAAGGATCAAGTGTGCCAGCACTGACAATGTTGTGGTGGCGTGAGCCGACCCACCAGTGGGACATCGCAGTGGGACCACGGTTCCGGAGTGGACTCATCGTGTTTCGGTATGAAGAATGTAGAGAGAGGTTAGTATGTACTGTTTCATTGTGGAGCAAAAGCTCCTTTTACTATCGACCCATTTGTTCCAAGAAGAAAGCAGAGTGAGAAGGTAAGGATTTTTTATTCGGACGACGCAAAGAGACACTTATTTCGTGGCTTTGAAACGGTTTATAACTATGAGAATACTGTGAACTCGTTCTTTATAGAAAAGTGTTCAGTAATTTCAGTGTTACGTTTCCAAGGACAGTTTGCTGAAGGCATTGCCGTAGTATTTAGGATTTTGTATGTATATTAATTCCGTTTGCTGAAGTTAGGTTTAAAAAAAGTTTCTCATACAAACACAGGGTTTACTTATAATGAGATACATAAGAAAAAATAATAAGGTTTTACAATATTTAAACTAACCTCTGGGACCTTAAATAAATAATAACTAAATATTATTTAACAATAAACGGTTTGCATTAGGGAAACTTCCTACTTTACATAGCCCTCTAAAGCTTCAATATCTAACTATAGATAGACATTCAGTTTTAGTATTTTCTTGAACAGCTTCCGAGAAAAAGCTATTTATTTGAGTAACTAACATCTGTAATTTAACCCTTTATATAATTGGTAATTAATCCTAAAGGTTGGCCATAATTTGGTTAGTTGTATTATTTCTCGAGGGTGAAAATCAAATTTCCTGTTAGTTCAATTCCAATTATCATGCTAAGTAACTCTGGACCCTGGATCAAGACGATACAGTCCAAACTATGGAAATGAGCTCTGTTAAAATTATGCTCAGCCTACATTCTTGGACGGTTATTACCGAGAAATTAATAATTCAAATGGAATTTCTCTATTATTTCTTAATTTCTAAGAAGTTAAATAAAATTCGTAACGAAACAACGAAATACAAAACGCCTTATCACTGCGATGAAAACCCGCCCAATCATTTTTATTTATTTAACAATATTCACTTAAGTTTAGTAGAATACAAATGTTTGATACGTGCGCATACCTAGCTAATAAAGCTTCGAACATAGTATTAATATATCTGTTCAATTAATTAAGCACTGGCGTTCCCGCTCTGACCACAAGATTGCATTGTGCTTGTACAGTACTTGCTATATACGTGCACCATCTACAAGGGCCAAAGTGTAAAATATCTAGACTCGAAGGTACTGTTGCACACACTACTAGTGAATCTTTAATAAAAGGCACGGTCTACAAACAACTTAACAATACATCTATTAGCTAGTTTTCTTTACTATTGCTTCGTATTGATGCACTCTGACAAGGAAAATATGGATTGTCTCAAGGCTATCAAATATCCAAAGGAAACTGGTTTCTCAAGTTTTATAGAACAGTTTCAACTATCCGACAGAGAGCTTTTTAAATTGATACTCGAGTCAAAGAAAACTAAACATAACAGTTAGCTTACGGAAGGTTCTTGGAAAGATGACCTTTGATAAACGACTTATACTTCTATTTACTACTTAATTACTTAAATGTGCATCAAGCTAGTTGCATTATTAATCATCGTTATATGGATCTATGGTCTTGAATGTGTTTCTTGGTGTGTGTTACCGTATTAATAATAGTATCGAGTACAAAACATAAATTTAATTTAAATTAAATTTACTCAATAAGACTTCATCACGAACATTCAATTGGTAGTCCTAGTTTGCCAGACCCACAATATATTGAAAAAACTTATATTAAACACCTTTGCTCAACCCACAGAGCTCGGGTTCTACCTCAAAACTGAGTTTATCTTAGAAGTCAGGGTTCTTAGAAGCCAGGGCTCTCGTTAATATTCAACGAAAATGCCTATCAATAAAATCAAATTTTACACTCATAGAATCCGACGCAATAATTTCAGTAAAAGCCAATTCCGCAAGATACCTAAATTACCATCAAAACGAAGAAGAGCTCTATCTCGACAAAGTGTTAGCAATCTACGGGCAGTGCTTTCATTGTTAACCCTTCGAGCGCACTCCGGGTGCGGAAAGCCGCCATTCCACTTCAGTCTTTTTTCCGATTCAATCTACTTTGCATTGTCCCGACATCGGCTCGCATGAGGCATTACACCTAGCACTTGCCACCCCCTGCACTTGCTCCCTCCACTTCACCGATGGATTCTATTTACGCAAAGAAAGCAAGCCTTTAATACCTACATATAGCACTGAAGACAATAAGACGCTTGAAAACGAGATATAAAAGCTTTGAGTTAGTCTCGAGCTCCTTTTAGTAGGATTCCTTTGAAATGAATTGAATAATTCGCGCAGTTTATGCTTATGGACGCGTTTTATGTGAGATACTTTGTTGGGTGTAAATAATGATCGTCTTGGACTCGTTATCGGGATAACAAAGTCGCTAGTTGACTTGTCGCCTTTATAAAAACGATTCTTTTCAACAAAAATAGGGTGTTGTTTGAAAAAACTACACGAATAAAATCGACTTTCGTATCGTAAATTCAATTCAATTGAAAACGTTGCTAGGTTTATAAGCATATAAATTTAATTAGCATTTATCAATTCGTTAATTATTTATATCATCCAGTCGTGACCTATGAGACTCACAAGAAAAATCTCGTACAATATTTTTTTTTTATTAGATAACAATCCTAAATGTTTTTAAAATAAACGAATATCTTTCAAACGAGAGTACATTCTCGTCTTTTCGTAACTTAAATCGACTTCTTCAAACAAGTTTCATTCGGGACTCTTTTACAACGGACCGACGTCGGCGTCGTCGACCAAAAAAGGACAACGCTCCTCGGACTGAATTTTTATGAAGTTTTTTGTTGGTGTTTTTATACGAAATGTAAAGTTATAATACCGCGGGAACTGCTTTCTGAAAGGGCACCGCATCCTAAAGGAAACTGTAAATTAAATTGCTTTTGAATTTTTCTTTGCGCTATGTACAAAGAACTTCATAAAAATATTCAAACACAGCTAAATGCAACCATAGTTCAACTAAAACTTCAAGTTGAACATAACAAGAAAACGGGTTTTCTCCGAAATTATAACTTTCCCCAAAACTTGGTTTTCTTTGCGCTTTGTTAAAAACATCATAAAAACACACAACTTAACAAAAACATGGTTCAACTTAAGACTCTAGTTGAACAACGTAACGCTCTCTCCAAAAATAATAACGTTAACAAAAACTTAGTGGAGCCTTAAAAGCATAACGTTAAGAATATCAGCAAAGGTTCGCCGGAACAATTCTTAAATTCGTCGTGTGTAGGAAATACCTTAGTGGCCGTCGGTTACGAATTTTTTAAGTTAAGATCGTGCAAATGTCACCTCAGTTACGATAACGTTTTAGTGGTCGTTCCACCCTCGTGTCAACACTTTGTATTTTTAATAAAAAAAACAATGTGTAGGTATAGTTATTGAGACTTTTCGGGCTGTCTGATATCCATTCAGGCATATTACTGTGAAAAGGTCCAATTTGAACATTGAAATAAAGCATTGTATGTGTACAGGTATGCTACTGTCTATATCGCTACTATTCCGATGTCGCGTCCATTTAGTTAGACACTAAAAAAACTTCAAGGCAAGAAATGACTTTGCTACAAATTTGTAATTTAATTTGTAATTTATTTATCGATGTAATTAGAACGGATTAAGGCCAATTATAATATATTAAGGCTAATTACAGTAGGTTTTTAAATTAAATATTAGATGACAACAAATTACAAAAAATTACAATAATGAGGAAGATATTTGTGAATCCAAGATGGAACTGTCTCATTTCTGAAATACACCAAATTCTCAGCAACATTTCGTCAGTTAATTATAAACCTCTCGGAAGTAATTAACTTGATGATTTTCAATCAGGATTTCCCCCTCTCGGCATTAACGCCAATTTGAAGATCCATCATATTTTTCAAACACTGATAATACCTAGAGATAAAATTAATATTTCATTGCGAATAAGAGGAAATGGAATTTCAATTTCTTCGAATCTCTCTGGAGTACCTTTAACCACTTGGGTACGGCTGGCCAATCACACTGGTAAATCAGATCTACAAGCGATACAAAATATTCGAAAGCATAGTAACCACGTCTGGCAATAGTCTAACTATAAAACAGGTACATCTAAGTACGTAAAAGTAAATTTAAAGAGCGAACTCTCCGGAAATGGACTGCAGGCGCTGAATTCTAACTGCTAACCAATCGCTTTACTATGGCAATGGGATCGTCGCAAAATCGTCCATAGGTGAAAGAAACTCTAGATAGTGCGTGCAGTTTATTTGCATGGAGAGATTGATAGATTAGTTTCAGCCTTGACCCTTTTGACACGCGACCCCATCTGTAGTTTCAGTCATTCTGAGGTCCAATTTCATCGTTGCTTGAACGCGTTCACGTTGCAATTGAATGCATAAGATAAACTCAGTTGATCGCTCTGAACGAGTTCAACGTATTTTAACAACATAAAGTTGATCCAGTTCAAGAGCTAAACCGAGGTCAAGGGCTGTCATGTCACACAATGGGTATTACGAATTTGTGTATTATGAATCGTGAACAATCTGAACTAAGTTTTGTTGATCTTAATTTTGGCATCAAACTGTGAAATTGGACCTGAGATGATATCTTTGTTACGGTGAAGAGATTAATTTTATGGAATTCGGCCCCAGTACTTTGCAGCACTCATTTTCCAAAAGCCATTGCCACGTCTGAGTCAGCTATTCTGATGGTAGATCGGCATGTCCAGCTTGGAAGAAGAATACATTTATCACACTATTCGCTGACCAGCTTGCGAATCGACTGCTATACTTTCTTATTATTCAGGGCTCCAATTCCGAGTTACGATTTCGATGCATCCGAACGAACCTCAGCTCTACATCTACAGAGTTATGTGAGCACTATACAAACAAATCAATATCGGTTTCGGGAGTGAGGGCCAGGCCCAATGTTACCTTGCATAGTGCAATTCAATTCGAGTTTTGTAAATTTAACTTGAACCAAGGAATTATCCGGTTCATGGCTTGCTTTTCTATTTTTTCCCGAAAACATCAAGTGTAGTTCATTGATATGACTTTTTAAAAGCTTTTTGAACATCAGGGAATAAAAGTGCTTTTCAAACTACCCTCCGAGGAATAAGTGTAGTACAAACCAGTTTTAAGAGTACCGTACCTCAAAAAGAAAAATTGGAACCCTTATAGGATCAGTTTGTTGTCCGTCTGTCCGTTTGTCTACCCATTTTTCTCAGTAACGCGTGGAGGTATCGCCTTGAAATTAACATAAAATACGTCCATAACCTCTTGGAGCCTCGATATAAATAAAACTTCCAAGTCAACGCAATCAAAAGTTACATATGCACACAAAACCTATATGGTATGTAGACCTAAAATCATAAAATTCGGCAAGAAGGTCTTATAGCATAAGTAAAGGAAAAAATCCGAAAGACTAAATGTGTAGTTTATTCATTAAAAAAAATTTTTTTTATTCTTGCCATGGTCAAAACCTAAAGGGTACTTCTCGTTGACCTAGGATCATAAAATTGGGCAAGAAGCAAGGTCTTGTAATTATACGGAACCCCCCAAAGTTTTATTAAATAGAGGTACACAATTTATTTGTTGTAATACTTCTTTTCCCAACCCGCGTACTCAGCGTAGGGATTATGGGCATTTGGGCATTGCCCATAAATTTTAAAGCCAGTAAGGTACTCATCAGTGGGAGACCTGCGTCCAGCAGTGAAAGAGTATTTTAGATAAATACTTCTATTCATAGTCATAATTGCCCAAAATGGACAATAAAACACGAAACCACATATCTATTTATATGACATGTACACGTTTTGTACCTACTCACTGCATGGTTATAAAACGCCGCATAAAACGGCTCATACAACAATAAAAATAAATTAGATAAAAGCTCGCAATGAAACTTTGCCCATTACTCTGCTAGCGCAACGCAATTTCATGGGTTTGTAAGATTTAATTATAACAAAATACTTGTGTCGCAAGGTAGGCTTAGCCGCAGGCACTTTCACACATCCTGATTTACATAATTATCTGAGGTGGTATCGCACATGCCTAAAGCGTATTTTAGGGGTAGTTTGGCCTTTTACCGCTCTGTACTGCTACAGTTCATTTTAAATAAATAAATATTGCTGGACAATTCACACAGCATTATCTAGCCCCAAGGTAAGCAGAGCTTGTGTTATGGGTAATAGATAACTGATATACATACTAATATACGAGTACATAGATAGATATTTTTTATTATTCATAGAAAACGACCAGAACACTCTGAACAAATATCTGCAGATCGTACAAATATTTGTCCCGAGGCGGGAATCGAACCCGCAACCTCCTGCGTCGCAGGCGGACCTTCGCCCACCGCGCCGCAAAGGTCGTCATTTTGTTTCATTATTTGAAGTTTTGGGAGTCTACACACCTAATTCGGCGGGCCGCCGAGAAGTGTTGCAGGTTTAATTAAGTTGGTTCTCAGCTTAGCATGGTAGGTAATGTATGATATAGTGAAGGTAGGTAATGTATGAGTAAAAATATACTACCCTTGTTGTACGTACCCAAGAAAATAATAAAAGGCGTTTTAAGAAATACAAGCACATTTCTAACTGAGAATATCAACACTATTTTTCAACTGAGCATCTGCATAAAAGTGAACGCGCACTATACAGGATGTTTTAAATTGTAAATGGCAACAATTTTAAGATCATAGTGCAGGCTATGGATGCATTTACATGGAAAACAGTATTTTTATGACATATGCAAATCTAAACTGCGATGCTGCCGCCAGTTATTGCACTTTACGCAACAACGATTTTTCGTAAGATATTTCAGAAAACTGAATATAAATATACTTGGGTTACATAGCACAAAATATTGAGACATTTGCCCAATATAAGGCTAGTACAGGCTCATAAAAATATATTCAGGTGCTTTGATTTGGATTGTTTGACCATGATTGTTTATTTTGACTTTGCCATTTAAATTCTTTCTTAGTTCACTCCATCTCCTACTATGATACACATAGAGTACTGGTGACGCAAACACTATATGCAGTACATCATAAAGCTTGCATGCGCCTTCGACATGGTTGAAGGCGAGAACTAGCTTAGAAAATTCAGCTTAAGTAGGTACGCCAAATCCAGCGCCGGCAACCGGTTTTATTGGTCACTGCAGCCGCGTAGGGCAGGGCGGGCGGCGGCGCCTCGAAATGGCTGCAATAACGGTAATTGCAATTTGCCGTTGCAACTACCGTCTTCATTGTCTTCCGGCCTAATGTTGATACTATACAACTGCTTTGCATAGTAAATTATGGTGTCACAAAAACGCGACTAAAACATTTCAGAAAGTTTATTCGACTTATGTTTTTCTGTATAAATTTTCCTTTGGGGTGAACTCTATTCCAATAATAATAATGCTAGACAACCCACACAGCATCATCTAGCCCCAACTAAGCAGAGCTTGCGTTATGGGTACTAGATGACTGATATACTTAATAAAAATCATAACATAACATAGATATTTTTACTTTACATATAACATAAAAATTTAACATTTTTTTTTTTCAAAAGATTAATTAGGTTTTGTTTCTTCAGAAGTCAGAAGTCAATAACTTTATTTCTTTGGGCTTACTTAGACATAGACACTTCCTTCCAAAATCGATGGTTTGATGATAGGAATCCCGTTTCCTTTCCCAACTCTTTCAAAAATCAAAATAAAAAACTCTTTATTTCCATAAATACAATAAATGTACACTTAGAAAAGGTCAAATTATAAAACTAAACACTGACACGGAAATAAAGTGATATTTTTTATTTCTGTCGCTTCGGTATGTAGACTAAAGTAAAGAAGCGACGAAGAAACCTATAGCCTGTTATTTGTTATTTTTCGAGTTGGAGCAAAACCCATCCCAAGCTTTTTTTATCCTCTAGAGATAATCTGATATTTTATAGTAAGCCTTTTTGCACAGCAAGGTTTTGACAATTTGTTTGAATTTATTTACTGATAATTTTGCAACTCACTAGGAGTTTCGTTGTAGAAGCGGATACATTGCCCTTTAAAAGATACATTAATTTTGTGTACCTAGCCTAGTTTTAAAAGGGCCCCAAAAGGGTTTCGAGCACCGGTAGTACGCATCTTCACTTAAACCGACTTTGTTAAAAAGAGGAGGGTCTATGTGCGACTGTAAGTATGCTATTTTTTATGAATGTTCGACGTCAATATAAACCAATTTTGAAAATTATTTCGCTGCTGTATAGAGAATGAACCTTGGTGGTCCCATATAAATTTTATTACTAGATGAGCATTTGCCTATGAAACCTAAAAACATTGTAAAAGGGATTCGAAGTTTAGTTTTCGGTTTTGTTTTTTCAAAACGAATAATTTATATCTCATCATATGCCTTCATTAACAAAGAAAAATACAATCAAATAATAGAAACCAATTAGAATTCGTATTTACAATCCGAGACTCGAGAGCTGGTGATTATCTGACGCAGCGCATCAGCATTGCCATACAGCGGGGCAATGCTGTGTGCTGTGTGGTGACGGCTTAGAATTTGCACCACCCCAACTCTTCCCGGGGTGTCGTAAGAGGCAACTAAGGGATATCCACCGGGGGCGGGTGCGCCCCCTGCAGAACATTACATCGCGCCCAGCGTGGGGATTATGGGCATTACCCCCCATGAGATAAAAGCCAATAAGGCGCTTATCAGGGGGAGGCCTGCGTCCAGCAGTGGACCAACACAGGCTGTCGAGGTAAGGAGGTTGAGGGGCAATGCAGCCAGCGTAGCTACCGGTATTGATAAGGATCAGTTGAGCTACCTGTAGATTGTTTGCAACATTCTGCAGTTAACTCAATTATTTCAATTGTAAATACTTGTTCTATTTTTTTTCTACTAAGTGATTGTAATTTATTTTTTGAATAAAGATTATGTATTCCAACAAAAAAATTGTATTCTAAATTAAAAAAATGATAATAATAAATTGTATAATAATATATTTGAAACAACGTTATCATACAAATCATTGACATGAACTATATTGGTAATTCAATGTAGACGACAGTCATGATAAACATTTGCTCATTATAGCAAGATACTTAGCATATTCATGAGAACAGGTAATCACACATGCATTCATTATCGCCTACTGCCTAAATTAGGGGATAGACGGTGTGTTCGGTCGGTCCACTCCTGAGACAGCCAAAACTTTCGCACTATCAGCTGTTCCTTCCACACTTACGAGTTAAGCTGACTTGGCGGCGGTGGCACAGCGCGGTCGGCCCTTCCCATCGTATCCCGTCAAACTTCGTATCTAACAAATAAGTATAGAACAGTAGCACAGCCATGAGAACAGCCAGCGTGGGGATTATGGGCCCCCATGAGATAAGTCGCTTATCAGGGGGAGGCCTGCGTCCAGTAGTGGGCCATTATATGACATGGTGCTCCTCAGCCCCTCAGTTAAGGGGTTAAGGAAGCTGTTGTTAACCTGTAAGCAATATGCTATTGGTCACGGGTTAAAATACAATGTAACGAAAACCGAAGTGATGGTATTTAGGTCAGGTCGAGGTCCGGATAGGGTGCCAGAGGTTCGCTTGAACGGCTCTACCATTAAGGTGGTGGAGCGGTTCAAGTACCTAGGTCACCTGCTGACGGAGACGCTGAGGGACGACGACGACATTGAGCGGGAACGAAGGGCGCTCGCGGTGAGGAGTAACATGCTCGCACGCCGCTTCACGAACTGCAGCGCGGACGTCAAGAACACGTTGTTCCGTGCGTATTGTTTGGGCATGTACACATGCCAACTATGGTCGAATTTCACCAGGAAGGCCATAAACACGATAAGAGTCCAATACAATAACGCGTACCGGGCACTTATGAGGTTACCGAGATGCTGCAGTGCGTCGAGCATGTTCTCCGAAGCGGGAGTGCCCGACTTCTTCGCCATAGTCCGTTCGCGCGTCGCATCGTTCTGGGGTAGGTTGGTCCGTTCCAAAAATAGCGTTTTGAAGGCTGTCTCGGACCAGGTTTACAAGAATCCTGTATTTATACATTGGATTTCCCTTCATATGGAGGGAAACAGAAAGTGACGTGCGGTAGCTGTAGCGCCGTGTTATATAAATGTTTGTTTAATTTAATTGTAATTTAATTCTTGTATATTTTTAAACTGTGTGATTTTTCTTTTTTCTTATGTGATATGGGTTTTTTGCCTGAAATAAACGAATTTTATTTTATTTATTTATTTTTTATTATAGGCAGTATATATTGAGGTGAGGTGAGGAGTAGCACAGCTTACCTATATGGATACAGTCGTTCGACGATGGCAATTTAACTTGGTTTTGACAGGGCAATCGTGCGGGGACGGGACGGGAGAGGAACGCTCCCGAGTTGCATACAGCACCGACCTAGTAACTCGGGAGCGTGAGCGAACCCCTCTGCCCCCCTCCTCCCTCCCTTTGGCCCCGCACGATTGCCCTGTCAAATCGCCTTCGTCTAGCGACGGTATGCATATACATAGGTAGGCTGTGACAGTAGTATGAATAATTTCCGCCCAGGCAGCTATCAGTAACTGGGGTAGAAGCATCGATGTAAGTAAAATTCAGGAGATTGGGCATTAGCTTCTCGAAAGTGGAACGCTCAAATTAGGTTCAATTAGGTCTAGATACGTCTTTCCATCATTGTTGTTCATTAGGTAGGTATATTGCAATAGATTGGAAATAGCGTGTCTTTGCGTTTAATTGTAACACAACACGGGTCATTTATTGAGATAGCGCTGGGAGAACGTACCATATCTACAGAAGTTTACTTATATCAATGAGTGGAAGCTATTTATTTGTAGTTATTCATTTTACAGTGTTGTATCATTAGTATTCATTACACAAGATATAGGGTAATAGCTCAAAGTGGTCTGGTAATAAAGGAATCAAAATCTAGGATCTAGAAGGTCAACAGTCTTCTCTACAGATATTGTACCGTATCATTTTATCAACTAATAACTAAACTAGTAGTTAGCCTGTTACTTTATCGTTTTTAAAAAAATATCAGAGCGTCTGGTCGAAGCGACTCTTGACCCGAGAGCTGGTGAGTATCTGGAGCAGCGCATCAGCATTACCATACAGCGGGGCAATGCAGCCAGCGTCTTAAGGACGCTTCCGACTGGTATTGATATGGATCAGTTGAGCTACCTGTAGATTGTTTGCAACAGTCTGCAGTTAGCTCAATTATTAGCAAAATTCTAAATTCAATTCTTTTATTTTATTGTAATTGTCTTCGTGAATAAGGTATGCATTGTTCAATGATACGTCGTCGTATGCGTTTTATTGCATTGAACTTTTAACTTAACCTATCTTTTTAGGTTAATTATCGAAACAGACGGGTTGCCGCCACGACGTAGTTACCCATTTCAAATTCTGCTTGTCATTCATTATAATTACACACCACCTTTCAAAGTACACGCAAATCGGTACAACAATGGTTAGACGGATAAGCTCGAAGTGACTATTTCACCATACAGCCAAATCACCCAAGCTGGCTCTGAGATCTTCGTTCGCTTCGCTCGCTCCAATCAATAATCATGATTGATGTGTGTGATGTGATTTTTGTCTATACGTGTGATGGTTTTTAGGGTTCCGTACCTCAAAAGGAACCCTTATAGGATCGTAGTTGTCCGTCTGTCCGTCTGTCTACCCCTTTTCTCACGAACGCGTGAAGGTATTGAGTTGAAATTAACATTAAATACTCACGTCCGTAACTTATTGGAGCCGTGATAGAAATCAAATTTCTAAGTCAACGCAATAAAAAGTTACAGCCGTTTATGCTCGAATATTTAGAAAATTCCAAGGGAATCAAAACCGTACATTTGTTGTATATTCACAAAAAACTAAAATACAATTTATATCTTGGAGACGCTTCCGACTGGTGTTGATAATGGATCAGTTGAGCTATCTGTAGACTGTTTGCAACAGTCAGCAGTTAGCTCAATTGTTTCAATTGTAAATACTAGTATAATTTTCTACGTGAATAAAAAAAAAAAGTCTATTGTGTCTACGAGAGCTACTGGCGACAAACTGTAGTACAAACGTGTTTGGCAGAAACTTATTAACGTAATGTACCTACTTTTAATTTGAAAATAAATAAAATACAATAATAGAATATAAACCTACAGAGCACTTCCCGTTGACCTCGAATCATAAAATTTGGCAAGAAGCAAACCTATGGTGTGCAAGTCCGACTCGCACTTGATGTTTTTTAGCAGATAGTATCTTTCGGACTTATGTAGCCTTTTTTAGAGAGGCCAACCAATTTCGTTGAGTGGCCGGTTTTAACTCTACCAACCTGCGTCCAGGTAACCTAAGCTTTTTACGTTTTGTGTCCCCTTTTGCCCATTATTCTTTTTCTACTCGATGAAGCAGGACAGCACAAGACCGGTTTAAATGGCTTGTTTCAAGTCCCATTTTAAAATTATGCATCTTCAGTCTTATTTACGGAAATCGTATAAAATGCGCTCTATGAAAACACGTTTGAAAGAAATGTTACACAACAAATCAGACAAGAAAATCTGAAAACGTCTTTTATAATGAAATACGGATAAAATGCTATACTCTGGAAAATAGCGCTCTGAACACAGCTTGCCTTCGTATTCTAGCAAAACTAGTGAAGCTTGTTAGAGAAACCTTACAAATAAAATCTCGGAGAAAAGTTATAATCACTGAACAGAAACTCGAGTCAAACATTTTAAAGTTAGAACACATGCTATTACAAAATACAGGTAACAGGCGAAAAGTCTAAGCATTTACAATATTACTCCATCAACTTACATGTAACTTGGACTTGTAATGTGGTTCGGTGCAAGCGAAGAACATAGAGATCATAAATAATCAGCTTGTACCTACTTGTTCAGTGGATCCACAATACTCTCAAGTAATTTCCGGCTTTGTTTCCCTTCAAAGAGAATCAAAGCTACTGAAGCTTGTTACAGAAACCTTACAAATAAAATCTCTGAGAAAACTTATAATCACTGAACAGAAACTTGAGTCAAACATTTTAAAGTTAGAGCACATGCTATTAAAAAATACAGGTAACAGGCGAAAAGTCTAAGTATTTAAAATATTACTCCGTGATCTTTCATGTGAAGACTTTTCTACGGTAATGTATTTCATTGCAAGCGAAGAACACAGAGATCATAAATAAACAGCTTGTACCCACTTGTTCATCGGATCCACAAAACTCTCAAGTAATTTCCGGCTTTGTTTCCCTTCAAAGAGAATAAATAAAAAGCGGACAAAGACATTGCAATAATTGAGAGAATAATGTGAAAGTTAGCCGCGGCAAGCTGCTCACAGAAAATATTGTCATTATACAGTGAAGTGCCTCCCGAGAGTGTAGACTTATCGATATCGATTATTTCTCAACAGCACTATATGAACAAATTGAAGCAATTACACACTCTATACTATGGAGTGTGTAACAGGACGACCTCTCTACTTAGATGTATCGTCCACTCAACGTATTTCTTATTGTATAATGAATAAAATCCGTCTCGGTAGACCTAGCGCGAGCAAAAATTTAGCAGTAGCTCAAGACTAGTGTCTAGTCTAGTAGGTTTTAATAGGTGCCATGCCATGCTTTTAACGGAATTAAAAATTTATGTTAAGACATAATATAACGATAAATGTTCCCACTTTAAAACGTTTCTGAGTGCTTCTGGTATGCTTAAACTTGACTGTAGGTTTGCAAAACTATCGATTATCGTCGCCATCACTACGAGCTTGACCGTTGTAAGCTCCACCAAGTACAAATAGAGAATGGCCACTGCGTAATGACACGTATTACCACCACCAGAGCGTTAAATTTATATTAAAAAGGAACAAGCACAATGCTCTTAGTTAGTTCGTATTGTGTTTGTGCATAGCCGCGTTGATTGTGGCTGGACCATGATTAGGTACGGTCAGGTGGAAGCAAATCTACGGGGCTGCAAGAACCGACATTCAATTCGAGCTGTAGGCTCAGGGATTGTTGTCTAGGGTAGAATTGAGAAAAATTACGTCACGTAGTCATCGAACTCGTCAAATACTTACTTGAAATTCATTCCTTCAACTCATTGATATAGGTATCCGCCGCCCCCCAGCGCTAGACGGCGGATACCTGATCGAAGCTTCATCATCATCATCAACAACAATCCGACATCACCCACCGCTGGGTCCTTACCCTCCAAACTTTTGTGCCACTCCACTCGGTACTGCGCCAATCTCATCCAGGTTCATCCAGATTATATCTCTAACACCACAGGGCGATCGAAGCTTCAACTTCAATAATTTACGCATGACGATTTGATGTCATTTTTCTCTACCCTAGACAACAATGCATGTGCATGGTCTACTTAGCTCTCAGAATATATCAATATGTGTATGCATGGGCTCGGTAAATTTCGGTAAATGTTTCGGGACATAACGTATCGCATCCTATTGAATTTATCCGTAATTGCAGCCTAGGCTCCTAAACATTTAAATAACGCTGCATATCATAACGTTATTGTTTTGTTTAAAATACACTTGCGAGCGAGTTGATCAAAACAATTTTTTTACAATTTATGTACAACTAGACGATCGCCTCGCGGTTTCACCCGCGTAGTTCCCGTTCCCGTGGGAATTCCGGGATAAAATATAGCCTATGTCACTCCCTGAAAAGTAAGCTTCCTAACGGTGAAAGAATTTTTCAAATCGGTCCAGTAGTTTCGGAGCCTATTCAATTCATACAAACAAACAAACAAACAAAAAATCAAACCTTTCCTCTTTATAATATTAGTATAGATGAACTATAGATTGTGGTAAGTAATTTTGTTTTAGTAGGTAATTTTGTTACCTTTCAAGTGATATCAAGAAGATTTAAAATTAATTAAATTGGCTACCTAAATTTTGGGAATTATTGCAATAGGTCGAAGTTGCATCTATCGGCTTCTATCGGCGCCGGAGCTGGATGAGCTGGATTTCTCCCTCGTATCCGCTGTTTTAGCTCGTCCCACATATGCCAGATTGGGTTCAAGTCAGGAATAAGGGCTGGCCAGTCTAGTGTGGGAATGCCGACATGGAAGACGTCTGTCGGTACTGTCTAGTCACTGCTGCGGTGTGGCAGCGGACATTATCGTGCATTAAATCAAAATTTATCGTCGCCAATAAATCCTGCGTAAGGGTAAACATAACTTAACTTATAGTTCACTGCAAAGAAATTGTAAAAATTAGTCTTGAACAACCCTTGAAGCGATTCCAGTTTAAAGCTCGCAAGTGTAGAATTCAATTGTAAATTCTATAGCCAGGGTTGGAATCTATTTAGATTGTGTGTAGGTTAACCATCTCTCGAACAATTGTGTATGCAAATTAATCAATAGAGATTGGTTCAAAGCAAAATGCATATTGTATTATTTAGTGTTGTTGGTTAAACCATAGAATTTGTAACTTTCATGCGATTTTTTGATGTATAGAATCTACACATACACATAGAAATAATACAGAGGGGCAATGCAGTCATGGATCAGTTGAGCTACCTGTAGATTGTTTGCAACAGTGTACAGTTATCTCAATTGCTTCAA
Source organism: Eupithecia subfuscata (assembly GCA_963564075.1). Taxonomy (NCBI): domain Eukaryota; kingdom Metazoa; phylum Arthropoda; class Insecta; order Lepidoptera; family Geometridae; genus Eupithecia; species Eupithecia subfuscata. Next base: position 7,383,502 of record OY751105.1, read on the forward strand.
TTGTAAATACAAGTTAATTTTTTATCTGTTTTTATTTTAAATACAAGTTAATTTTTTGTGTTTTTTTTAATTTACTTTCTATTATTTGATGGTATTTTTTTTTGTTAAGAAATAATTAGCATCGCACTAATATTATAAATGCGTAAGTTTGGATGGTTGGATGTTGGTTACCTCTTCACGCCAAAAACTACTGAAAATATTGGGTTAAACTTTGCATAGATGTAGGTCACCTGAAATAACAAACAGGCCAGCCAAAAAACACGTGTGAAGACGCTGCCAGAAGCAAATTATTTATAATAGTTCCAAGCTTAGAGCTACGAATCACACGTTAACAAGATTCAGGCCTGCCACAAGGAATGGGAGTAATCGCACTAATTAGTCGTTATTGTTCAACTTGTATGTTCGTAACTCACACGGGATCCTAAACAAAAGTCCCTAAATTGCCCTGTCTGACCTCATTTCATGGGTGCCTGAGTCACCAAGTATTGGCTAAAGTCTCGATTAGGTAGTCTTGTCCTCTAGGACAAGACTACCTATATACCTGTTGAAAATCGACGTTTGTTACATCGATTTTCAACATCTCTAGATGTTGAAAATCGATGTAACAAACATCGATTTTCAACATCACTATTATAACTTAACGTCACAATGCAATGGCATGTGATTGTACTGTACATGCTACTTCCTCATGTAACTGTCACTGATTGTAGAATCAGTTCGATTGTAGTATTGCGAGGCTGATTTCAAAACAAACAATGATTTGTTGAGAATACCTTATTAATTTCAGCTAAGCGACTTTTTGCCATATTGTTGAACGTTGATTTTTTAACAATCGGCATACATTTTTAATTGAACTGCGTCGTTTCGTAATCGGCCTATACATTCTACAAACGGGCTGATTGTACGACACGACGGTGACATAATTACAACGTACATACTAGGGTTTGGAACTTAACTAAACTTTACTATCCTGGATCAAAATCCAGGAAAGCAAAGCTTCGTCATTTTTAATAGCGCATAGAAGTTTTTTCCAAAACCAATGAGTTAACGATATACAGAGTTATTGGTAATTGACTGACACTGCGTCCGACCTGGCGTCTTCACAAACGTGTTCATGAAGATGGGCACAATCTGCAGTCCACGCAGTGTCAGTGAATTACTAATAACCCTGTATACCTCCTCAACAGCCTGAATTGGTCCACTACTGGACACAGGCCTCCCACTGATAAGCGCCTTATTGGCTTTTATCACACGGGGGTAATGCCCATAATCCCTACGCTGGGCATGTGGGTTGGGGATCGCAGTTCAATGGTAGAATTGTTTTGCAGGGGGCGCTGCTGCCCGCTCCTGGTGGATATCCCATAGTCGCCTCTTACGACACCCGCGGGAAGAGTTGAGGTGGTGCAAATTCTAAGCCGGCACCACACAGCTGTATATAGACCTTTTATTAAAACTTTCAATACACGCCTGAATAATATTATTTATTGTGATAGGATTGTTCCAATCTGTGATTAAGCCATTAACGTGATTGCACAACTCAGTACTTTAGAATTTCAGTACTGAAAGTTGGCTGAAGTGTTTTAATTAACGTTTCAACTCTACAGCGCTGCAAAGTCGCGTGAAGTTTACGAATTAACAGCTATATCCGCTTTAGACCCTTCAGTTGCGTATTTCAATTATTTATTCATTTTTGCATGCTATTAGCAGCAGCGGAGTATTTAAAAGTTACCAACTAGCTCTAAGTAAACTCTATATAAAGTCGGTGCAGTCGTTACCATAGTTAACTCCTTTGCCGCAGGGAAATAAAAATGCGCGAATTCTCTGCAACTTCCAGAAAAAGCAAGCCATTTCAATAAATATGGAACGCAGATTAGGTCTTTCCGAATCAATTCGTACAAAATCAATCAGGTAGAATCAGATACCTACTCACAACGAAGCAAAGGTCTTATTTGAGGGATAACTCTTGTCAAAAATATCTGTATCAAACAATTTCCAAATCCGGCTAACGTTAACCTGTTATTCATAAACCAGCATAAGCCTTACAGTCTAAAAAAAATTGGTTGTCTGCAAAGTCGGTTTACTGACGATAGTTGAACGTGACAACGTCTTAAGAAAATACTGATGGAATGGTAGCATTTGATACTCGATCAAAACATGTAAATGTACTATAGTATAGCAGCTGTCCACGCAGACGCATCGCTCACTCAAGTAGGAGAGAGACGGATGTCGAGCGCTCTCGCTTGCACTTCTAGCCTTACATGGAACGCCTCAGAGTAACGCCTCAGAGTAACGCCTCAGAGTAACGCCTCAGAGGTAACGCCTAATGACGTCATGTTTTTTCGTGCGTGCAGCCGGCTCTATCGAATTATAAGACGTTGTCACGTCAAAAACATTTTCTGGAAATGGGCTTAGAGCTCTGTTAACTTTAAAGCTGCAGAGGCGGCTTATTCCTGTCCACTCCCACTTGCTGACTGATTTATTGTTGGATTTTTTTTCTATTTATTTATTTCGAAGCCCGCCCAACCCCCGTGAAGGAGGGGGGGGGGGGGGTTGTGAGTACAAAAAAATTACCTTTCAAACAAAAACCTTTAGGGTACGTTGACCTAGAATGATGATATTTGGCAAGAAACAAGGTCTTACAACCATTCGTAACATTTAGTGCGCGACTCCGACTAGCACTTGATGTTTTATTTCTTTGTATGGGAGCCCCCATTAATTTTAATATATATTTTATTTTATGTATCTTTTGTTATAGCGGCAAGAGAAATACACATTCTGTTTCAACTATCTAGCTTCATCGATTCATGAGATAGAGTCCTCTGACAGACGGACAGAGTACTCGAATACTTCGGGTACGAAACTCTAAAAAGATGGTCGTCTGGTAGAAAATCTCTGCAATGGATAAGACCGCCAATTGCAGGAAATTGTAGTTAGTTTGTACTGAACTTCCTGTACTATACTTTATCCTACACTTATGTCCTGCAAGCTTTTAATAAAGCTTTTATCACTACATAGTATAAAACAAAGTCGCTTTCTCTGTCCCTATGTATGCTTAAATCTTTAAAACTACGCAAAGGATTTTGGTGCGGTTTTTTTTAATAGATAGAGTGATTGAAGAGGAAGGTTTATATGTATAATAATAGTAATAATAGTATTTTATTGCACCCGTGCGAAGCCGGGGCGGGTCGTAAGTTTATTTATATATCTATCATCGCCGTAGAATTATTTTGATAAAAATCCTGGAGAGGACTCGCGCGTGCAAATGTTATGCCGTTTACTGTCAGGTTAAAACATATTTTTACAGATAACGCCGTGATTGTAGGAATCGTGTAACATTCCGAATGTTTCGTACACATTTATTTGATAAAAGCGTACATAGGACGTGACGAGAATGTAATAATGCGCGCTTAATGTAGCGGTGCCAATCACGGTGCGTTTAATATGTGAGGCGGATTGACTGGCGTCCGCATTACACAGTTATTCCTCGCAGATATTTAACTTAATTATGGTGAGAGTGTAAGCGGGTGTGTTGGGAATGTGCCCTTACTTTGAGGTGTGTGGCCTTTGAACTTTGGTCAAAAGCATCGGACCATTTTGGATTTGACTGAAAATTTTGTAGACCCCTTCAGCGGTACAATAAAAACCAACGTAAATCTGGTCGAACAAGCGTTTAGCTAAACAGTTAAACATGGGTTTGACAAGAGTTCAACTCTCGTTTAAACTATCTCTAAGCCGTGTCTAATTATAATATAAACCGTCGTAAAACGCAGTTTTGTGGTAACGCTTTTGTTATACACGCGCCAACAGATTTCTAACTTTTTTGTAGTATATCTGCTTTAAAAGGCAAGAAAAATTTGACTCGATAGACCTTTTGCCTTTTGAGCAAATATTTTATGAGACTGATGTCACGCGTAATTTGTGGTATAAACACAATTACGGCTGACAGATATCGCCAAATCGAATAAAAATGTTACCTCAACTTCACTCACGAACATGGACAAAGGTTCTACATTACCTATCCTACCTATATACCACGTATTTATGATGGGCAAGGACTACTTGCATCAGCACTAAACTACTTTTACAGCACCAATACCAATCTTGTGGACGTTCCATATCCTCAATATTGTCCGCCATATTGCATTTCCTAGAAAAGAAAATTCCCTGAAATACTTCCTGCCGGTGAATTATCTCGACAATGTTACAGAAACGTTTTATAGGTGCCTACATCAATTCGAAAGATAACTCATTAGTGTTTTTTTACGAATAATTTTATTTTTAGTATGTATGTAGTAGATTGCCGGCCATATCCCATGAAGAACCGACAACCGCTGGAGTAAACGTGTTCTGGAGTGGAGACCACGACTCGGCAAACGTAGTGTAGGACGCCCCCCGGCCAGGTGGGATGACGATCTGTGAACGACTGCAGACAGATGCTGGATGCGGCAAGCTGAAGACAGGGCGCTATGGCGCTCATTAGGGGAGGCCTATGTCCAGCTGTGGACTACTATAAGCTGATGATGATGATGATGTAGTAGAAATGGAAATAGGCCGTGGCGGTCGTGGCGTAAGAATCGACCCCCGTAAGAGCCGAGACCTATTGTCTTCTGGGTATTTTCAACACCTCCACTGCGATCAGGCATATTCATCAGTCGACATATGTTTGCTCATGTGATGAATAAGTTGTAAACAAAGTTAATCATCTACCAATGCAATCAAATGGCCGCTAAAAGCATTAAACACAAAAAAGTATGATTTTACAAAGGAGCAAAGTGAAGCAATAGCATGAGCCTAATGGATTTGCCGTGTAAACTGCATTTAGGAAATAGCCGCATTTGCTTTATGCAAAATAATCGTGATGACTACTTTGAGGAACATGCTTCCTGCGCTCTCGTAAAAAGTCACATGTTTAACAACTCTCGTTTGGGAAAGCTACGCCTGCTGGGTGTTTTACTTTTTGTCCATTCTCAAAGGAAGAGTTCATCATGGTAAATATTATGATGTTATTTCCCTGTTCTGAAATGCTGAGCTGCTCTGTGAATTTAATTAAAACTGAAAATTTAATCATATCGAAATTCCGTGAACAACCAAATGAAACTCACAGACATGTAGGCAACATTCTGAATAATATGAAAGATACCAGGAAAATATTCATTACAGTACCTGCGAAACAGCAATAACCCTACAATCATGCAAAAATCACAGTGCGCAAACACAGCAGTATCAGTAACAACACTCTGTTATTATGGAAATTAATAAAACTGCGGCGGCCAATCGCTGGGCGAACCCGATGCGCCTCGCGAGCTTTCATTAACATAATATATACGGGCCATCACCAGCGTTCTTAAATTTGTGGAAGGCTATTTTTCAGTGTGGCAACATTGTGCAAAACGGTCACGTATTTTTTAGCGTCAGGGGATTTGAACGGTCTAGTTTAATAATGTCATAACCGGCGCGATAGCATCACAGATACATCGACCGGCTTGGATTTCCAACAATAATTTATTTTATGCGTAAGGTCTCGGTTACTGGATGTTTTATGCAGTACCGTCGAATGAATACGAAAATGTTATTAACATATTTATTATTGATAGCGCCTGGTGTAAGCGATGTCTTAAACATAGAGCTACTGTGAGGTCCCATGTTTATATTAAGATAGGGTCTTAGCCTTAAGCTCTAGTAAAACCTACTTGTTTGTTTAATGGAAATATGGTCGGTTATACTCGTAGTTACGTCCACCAGACGGCTGGTAGAGCAGCATGACAACTCAAAAATATGTCTGCACAATTAAAATAATAATAGTAAAGGGTTTTTTTATCATATTGTTTAGATAAAAAATAATTTAAAAAAATATTTAGATATAAATATTATATGGAATAGGTACTAGTTTCTGCCCGCGGCTTCGCACGCGTTGTTTCTATAGAAACGTTTAAAAGTTATTTCTATCCCATCGGAACTGTTTTGTGGGATAAAAAGGTAGCCTATGTTTGATTCCAAGTTTGAGGTACATATGCAAATGTCAGCCCAATCGGTTCAGTCATATCGGCGTGGAGAGGTAACAAACATCCATCCATCTATACATCTAAAAATCCAAACTTTTATAATATTAGTGTGAAGTTAAGTAAGTCAGTGGTAAATAGACGCTAAGCGTTTTCCTCTGTTTCCCTGAGCAGCAATGGTCATAATAATAGTAATGGGCTCTATTCAGAGACGTGTCTCGTTTTCGCTATAATTTTGACCTCTATAATGACGGTCACGGCATTATCACAGTTCTGTTATGTTAGAGACTTTGACATAATTATCTGGCTGTTGCCTATAGAACCATATCCACAAAGAAAATTACAATCAAGTAATATAAATAAATAGAGAACCATTATTAACATTTGTCAGGATTCCGTGCGTAGCGATAGTTCATGTTATGTTTTTGTTGAGATTCCGTGCGTCGGGATTGCATTCACTTTTTGTTTTTTGGTCGGGATAGCGTGCGTCGAGATGCCGTAGTTCACCCGTTGTTATGTGTTCATTAGCGTCATTTTAGATAAAAAATGTACAGTGTGAGTCTTTATAAAGTGCACATACTAAAATGGGTGAAAATATACTCAATTTTATCGACAGAAAAAAGTTAAAAAAATTCTAAAAAATATTTTCATTTTTTTATGGTCTTTTTAATATTTTTTATAACCACTGTCTACCCAATGTAAACAAACTGTTATTACTTTTGAACTAAAAGTCGTATCTCTATGAATCAACATTAAATTATGATCTCTAATGATAGGCTGGGCTTAAAAACTAAAAACGCTTCAAAAAATACACACCATAAGTTAATAAATAAATGATATTGGAAGAAAAACTTACTATCTTTTGTCTTTATAAAGACTCATACTGTATAAGTAATTTATAATCTGATGTTTTTACAAGAGAAATTCAGATTTCACAAACATTCGGCTTTCTAATTTTAGTAGGACATACAGCCAAATAATTGAGACCCGCCTCGTTACAGAAATCAAAAATATCACTTTATTTCAGTCAGTGTATAATTTTATAATTTATCCTTTTCTAAGATATACATTCATTGTATATGTGTACCAAATAGGTAAAGAGTTTTTGATTTGATTTTATTTTGAAAATCAGTCGGTCTAGGTCCATTTTATCGTATTACCAGTTTAAGTACCCTTACCTACCTACCTACCTACCTAGTAAGAAATACCAGCCGGATGTCCATTAAGAGATTTTCATTGTTCAGCAATTTCGATTTATTTTTATTTCGTAGCAGCGGATAGCGTACTTAATTACTTTTTTGTTTGATGTTCACTCGGAAATAAAGAGCGCTGTTTTTAGAGAAGAGCACAAGATAGTTAAATTGAAAAAGTGCTTGCGTTTTGTCAAACTCTGAACGGTCAGTCGCTTCTGCCTCGTAAATTAGAAAACCTGGGTGGGTAAACCTGAAATGCTAGCAGTTTTTATTACTCAGTAGTTTCTGTGCGTCTTAAAATCTCAAGGTTTGTCTTTCAAATGTCTTTGTCTCAAGATTCAATTCTCACAACTGGCTTTAATAAATACGAATAAGTATCGCATTACGTGTCTATAAAGCAAGAAAGTTGCAGATTTGAGTAAATGTAATATTTTTATTTCGGTCACGTGCCGAATTTTATGGTCGACAGGGGTCTTTTCGGATTAAACCGTCACTCGCAGATGAATCCAGTTAAGATGAAGGTTATTTTCCATCAGAACGATCTTTCAAACAATAAACTTCAGCATCAAGTTAAACAATAATCCTTGCTCGAAGCCATATTATAAAATACGTTGGCTAATACAGTTCGATAATCTTCCTTATGGTAACAAACAAATTCCTTACAAATGGAGCAAAGGTGTGGTAAGAGTTTAAAATTCAAATGTACATAAATGCGCTTAAAATTGCCAGCTAGTGTCAATTTTCTAACTTGATGTTCCTTATCGATTTCATAAATTATTACTGTATCCTTTCTCTAAATAGCTTATATTAACTCTGCCTGCAACATTTGTACTAACTAGTGAAATAATTGGAAATTCATCTAGTAATTAACTTCTGTTCAATCCGTAAATGTCTAGTTTCACGGTTCGACTGCGACTAATATGGACGGATCAACGGGCCAATGGATGCTAAACATAATGCCCGTCAGTAACCCGGCTTTTCCCCTACGATCTTAATTACCACGTTGAATGATGGGACATAGGTACTAACTAAAGGATAAAGAAGTCTTATCATAAAAACTCCAATGTCCGTTGGTAACATAAATAATTTAAATATTCTTGTACTGGAATATCAAATAAATTTCATTAATGTAATTGTAGTAAACCCGAAATGCTGCGCAGCGTAGCATCTTCATTGCTATATAAATCATAATATGTTTATTGCTACGCCTTAGCAAGTTTGATGTACCAATATAAAATCTGATAATCTGATAAATTCTAATAATGACTTTGATTGACAAAAATGAATAAAATGACATAATATGCGTCAAAGACAACGGTTTCGACACAAGTATAAAAAATAACGTTGCTATTCTGAAAACACACATAATATAAATGCTACCAACTACAAAAGCAAACGGACGTTGATTGACGTCTCACTTATTGTTTGGAACTAATGTTTCAGCAACGACTAAAAAGTGACTAATAGCAAAACATTGGATTTCAGCCATAAATCAATCATTCGGCCTTAATCAGTGAACACACATACGGTCAATAGTAATCACAAGCAATATACTTGGTGGTTTTAATTAGAAGTGGGTTACTTCTGTAACCCACCCGTACATTAAATACTCAGTTGCAAGAATAATACATTTTAAAACCACATTATCCGTCAACATGATTTTAAAACGTCGAACGGCGCTAAAAGGAACTTAAACACAATACCTCCGCAATTCATAATTTCCACTTCCCACCCCTTCATCCATATTTTACAGCTCTTTTAACCATTCATTTTTTAAAATACGATGTTCGACAAATTCACTTAATGCCGCGTTAAATGAACCGTGCTCGCATAATAAAAGATTTTATACTCAAAAGCGATTCCAGAATGGACGATAATTCCGCGAGTGCTGCGTTCCAACGAGTTTCATATCCTTTGAATGTATTTGTCCAGTAACTTTTTGAGTTTTTGTGCGTTGGAAAACACCAAATTCAAACATGGCATACATTACCCGCTTAGTTAAATACAGAACGATTCAACAAGTTCAGTTTATGCACATTCTATGAATACTTCACGAGGGAAATTAAGTTTATTGACTCACTTTACAAATGGTTTCTAGGCTAAAATGCTCGTTGAGCTTACAAAGTGGAAAGCGTTAAAAGCACATATTTCATAATTGTGTGTTTGTGCAAAAACTATGCAGGTAATTTTAACTGTGGGTTACCCACAGTCTGAAAATTACGTGAGTAGAGTAGAGATACAACCCTTCATGCATTTGAAAAGGTTTAGGCAAAGATAACCTGTATTTTACAGTATTCCATGAGCCAGACACAACAAACTAAAGGGCTTCATATTTTATTTATTTAAAGTGAAATTGTCTGCGATCTGTGGCCATCAAAAACGATCCCAGGAGCCTTTTTAACGTATTAAATATTCCCGTCTGGCTTACTTTTGTAGAAACCTTTTTCAACCTTTATATAGATTAGCTCATTTATTATGTAAAGCCAGTCCGTATCAGTCTATTAGAGCCATTTCCCACAAATAAATCAAGCTGATATTAATCGTAAATAGGCTGGAAATGGTGAATTTATTTGGATTCGCAAAAGCCTTCACGTCCCAGTTAATTATCTGAATCTTCATGTCGAGCCCTCTTGAGACTCTGGCCGTGGATAAAAAGCTCTTTTCTGTATCTTGTCGGGAATCATTACCACTTTTAAGGCACGTACACACCTATAACCTGCAACAGACCGAAACACGTAGAAATGGGATAATAGTTTTGTCGCATAGTCACGCAACTCGGAATTAAACCAACGTGCTCATTAGTTTTCCTGCAGTGAATACTGGACAGTGGACAATCTAAACATCTCATATGCTACTTCACTTCACGGCTCAATTAGAAAGGCTTGCATGCTAGGTTAGCTATCTTCACAGGACAAGGGTGTGGCTGATATTTTAAAGCATTATTGCTGCTAAAAAGTAGATTGTTCCCTTTTCTGTTTTGGTCAAGGTTAAGGAGAGCCTTGGTTTTAATTTTTACAGTTTATACATTTGTCACGATAAAGGGACGATAGCGCAAACGCAGGGCGAACCAGAATAATAAAATAAAAATAAATAATAAAATAAAATAATTTATTCAAAATAACTTAGGACTAGCAGGATAACAAAGGGTCTCTTAAATTTTAATGGTATTAAATAATACGTGTGCCTGAACTAGGTAAAAACCTGGCAGAGACCTGGTAGAGTTGTTTGCACTGTTTCAGGCAAAAACAGTGCTAACAACTCTACGCTAACAACGCTCTTTTTGCTCTTTCGACAGTTAAAGATAAAGATAAAAATGATTATTTTGTCTTAGGTAACACATCAACATTTCTAAATAAATGTACTTACAGATTTAGTCTTCAGAGTCGCTAATAATGTTTTACCCACTCCACCCCATTATGTAATGCTACTGCATTACACCGCAAGTAAAACTAATTATACAAGTTTACCGGGCCCTATGCGAATCCATTTTGACCAGTAGGTCAAAAGGTCAAAGTTAATTTGTGTCAGTAAAAATCTCCGCAGCATGGCGGAGATTTTTACTGACACAAATTAACTTGCGAACTCTACTTACTAAGGCTTCTAAATGAGGTGTGAATGAGAGTGATTCATCCAATATAATGCCGAGGTATTTTATTTTACTTGTATTATTTATTGTAGGGCATGTACAAACTTTATCAGGACCTACGCAATAATGCGCATACAATACGGAAATAATCACGGTTGACGGCCGTTTGCGCATCGAAAACCTATTATACTTTGTCTTATCTGCATTAAGAATTAGTAAGTTGTGCTCAAGCCATTTATTTACAATATTGAATTCACACTGTGCAAACTTATACAGTTCTTCTTCAGAGGCAGCGAAAAACAGAAAATTTTAAATTGCAAAAGTCATTGAGAGTGAAACAATCGTGGGATACAAAACGGGACGCGGGAGAAAAGGGAACGCGGGTTATCTATGATGATGAGGCTATTGATATGCCTTATCAGCTCGTAAATAACGAGAATAATCCATGCGGTGTGTTTCAGAATTATAGAATATTTCTTCTATTGCAGTGGTGGACAGTCACAGAGGGGAGAGTCTAGAACTCTTTCACGTGCAGCGAACCGACATGGGAGCCTATTACTGCATCGCCAGTAACGGTGTGCCGCCCACCGTGAGCCGCCGGTACCATGTTGAAGTGCATTGTGAGTACTACTCTAGTGTAGAGTTGAATGGAGTATTTGCGTGTTTATTTTACTTACAAGCACTTTATTGGTAAGGGAAGAAAACGGTATATGAAGTGTATTTAATACGGTTTGACTTAGGAAGCATAGATGCTTGGAGATGTTTGGAGAATGATTGGGAGATGACAAAACAATTGTGTACAATATTTGAACTTGCATGTTCCAAAATGTATTTACTACTAAACAACAACAACAACGTACAAAATGAAGTTTGAGATTGAAAAAACCACTTGAATAACCAATATCGGGTCTTATAAAATAAATACGTTTCTGTTAAGTAAGAAACTCGAGCATAGTTTTATTTCTTCGGAGCTTTCGAACTAGTTAGAAGAGACTTCGTTTATTCTATTTTGCATTAAAAGCGATTCAAGCAGTGGAACTTCTGAACTTTACACTGTGGCGTATGCGATACATTAACTTTTATTTTCTCATTTCGTTGCCTACGTTGCAAATTGTGAATAAATATTCATTCGTATGAATGAACGTATTTAAATAAATAAATTACAATTACAAGTGATGTTGTAATTGTATTTTATTTATTTGAATACTTTAATACACACAAAATGTAGTAAGAAATCTAGAAACAACGAGGTTCTACTAGGTAATTTGATACCACTGAATAGTCAGTACCAACTCCATAGTCAAGAAAATGAATCTGCAAAGTGCTTAAAAGACTTTAGATATTATTAACGCAGCAAAGCTTTAGGGAAACAAACTGCCGTAAATTGTCCGTCTACTTCAAGCTTAAGCTCTTCAGCTTTGTAAGGACAAACGCGACATGAGCAATTGAGAAACTTCGTGACATAAAAACTTGCTTTGTTTTCATACAGTTATCCCGCAAGTAAAAGTGACGAATCAACTGGTGGGCGCGCCCCTGGGCAGCGATGTGGAGCTCCAGTGCTACATCGAAGCCTCTCCGAAAGCTATGAACTCCTGGTACCGGGAAGACGGTAATTTCTGTAAATAAATGTTTACATGTACCAATTCCACTGAAATTATAAGTGCACTGAAACGTTATAGACGATCTTTAAAAAAATGTGTTTATACCATCGCATTCGCTTATTTTTGGTTCTGGCTGTCTGTATATCTTGATGGATGACACTATCTCTATGGCCCTTTATAACCACTTTCAATAGCAGATTTAACTTGATTGCAACCACTGTGTTATTTCTGACGTAAAAATAAACAAAAGCCTAGATTAGGCTAGGATCAAAAACGTAAAATTGAACAAAGTCCAAAGCTAACAAGTTTTAACTTTTTCAGCCCCTGTAAGCGACAAGTTGGCCGAAAACACTAAGCTGCGCGTACACGAGACCGTGGTCAACGATTATTCTCTATGGATGAATTTGAGCATAAAATCGCTGGCACCTAAGGACTTTGGTGTGTATGTCTGCGCCTCTGTGAACGCGCTCGGGAAGACGGAGAATCAAGTCAGCTTGCATAGTAAGTGAAATACGCGCATAGAGAACCGATTTCGTTAGTAGTTATGAAATTATATGGGGACAAGATTCTCACATTTATCTAAAATGACTAACTGACTAAAAGGAAATGCAGAAGTTCTGAGTTTCCAAGTAATTTAGAACCTCAAATGTAAGTCCTTAAGGGCGTATACAACCTCAAATTGCTTATTTTCAACTCCGTCGGACCTCCTTATCTTCCAAACTACTGAATATTTAACTTTGAAATTTATATATGGTAAAGTTCAGGACTTATTCTATCGATCATATGTTTCGAAAACACGATTCCATAAAATTTTCTCGACAGAAAAAAATCGCAAAGTTACCTCTAATTTTTTACTAAAACCCTAATTTCTCAATAAACACAAATGATACGATCTTGAGATTAAGCATAGTAATTGAACTAAGTATAAAGAACATTTTATATGTTGCCTTTTTTTCAATTAACTATTCTAATGTTTGTGGGGAGCAAATAACTACTAAAAACTTGATTTTTGGGCTTACGCCGCTTTGCTCTGTCCCGCTCCTGTGAACGCGAAATCCTATGCCTATCCTCTTCACACAATAACGAGGTAGTATGGGCCCGGCTGACACTCTGGGATTATATTTCTATTTAGAGTTTTTTCGACGCCTTGATTTGTTAAACTTAGGGTTTGAAAAAACAAGATGTCAAAGTGTCTTTATTTTCTTTTTTTTGTGGTGTGTGTTCTATTCTAATGCAAATGTTCGTTAAGCTCGCCCTATGCTAAGATATAGTAGTCTAGTGGAGAAACTATGGATAAAGTCACTGGACAGATTTAATTCAGACAACTATGTAGAGTAGAGACTTGTGTAGTAAGGAATTAAAGAGAAGCTCAATGGCAGTTTTGGTTCCTTCTTTGGGGGATACTTTATAGATAGACCATGGGTAGACTTTATAAGATAGTATTTTATTATCATAAGTATTTTATTTTTATGAAAGTATAAGTATTTGCATTTTTCCGATATTTGTTAAGGCTAACTTGTTTCTAACTTTATGTTTTAGCTCTGTGATTTGGAGGTTTAGAAACTTTTTGATTCCAAAAAGGTTACATAGAGACCTAAATTTACAAAACGAGATGGCACGTTTACTGAATTTATTTTGTAAAGTATTCAAAGTAACTGAATTAATTAATTAAATGAAGAAAAAAATTTAAACAAAAAACCGCACGCTTTGTACACTTGTTCACTTTTTACGTTAAATCTAAGCCAATCTTAAAACCGCAGACTGTGGTAAACTAGCGTTGTTTCCATATACGTTTAAAAGTGATTTTTATCCCATGGGAACTGATTTATGGGATAAAAAGTATCCTATGTTTGATTCCAGGATTAGAATTACCTGTATGCAATTTCAGCCCTATCCGTTCCGTAGTTTTTGCGTGAAGAGGTAACCAACATCCATCCATCCATCTATCCATCCATCCAAACTTTCGCATTTATAATATTAGCGTGATTTCTGATTATCATTGTCCGTCTAGTTAGTCTATTGGACAGAACGCCATAGTTCTGTGCCTAACGTTACACCGACCGATCTGAATACATTGACAAGTTTTATGATGTACACCCAAAGATGTCCAATGCGCCCAATAAGGATCGCTATTCGTTGGTTTTGTCGATCACCAATTCGCCTGCCTAGAACCCCCGCTGACGGGGGTTCTTGGCAGGCGGAGGAGCTTTAGAGGAGGAATGTTCAGCCGTGGACGTTTGTGCCGATGAAGAAGAGAATCTTTGGTTTTGACACATCCTTCTTCCTCATTCAGGGTTATTCCAGTTTTCCCCCTTGACAAATCCCCCTTAAGGGAGAAATCTGGATTAAATTTATTTTGGAGTCCAGTTTTCCCCCTTCAGAATTTTTTTTCAAGGGGGAAAACTAGAATATTTTTTTCAAGTTCCAGTTTTCCCCTCAACGATTTTTCGCGTTCCAGTTTTCCCGCTTGAGAGAAGGAAACCAAAGAGAAGCAATAAGAACTACAGTACTCAACAGTAAAATCAATTTTTATTTGGTATTTTGACAGTCACTAGGTAGTTTTCTCAATTCAATTAGAAATGCACAATAAGAAAATATTTTATTTTGTCACTAGGACTAGAGCTGAGCATGAACGGCTTCGGAGCTGAGGAGCCGATGGTTTCCGGCGCCGCGTGGCGCGACGGGACTCGAACCCGCGCCGCCGCCTCGCATGCGCACCAGTACATCATTACTCACCTGCCGACGCAACTCTACGCTATACTGCTCATACTGCTCCTCTATACTGTTTAAACGTTTATCAGTGCTAGTGGTTTAAGCTAAAAGTTTCAAGTAGTCTTTAAACTTTTCTTATTTTTCTGTAGTAAGGACACAAAGGTAATTCTCGTGTTAGGATTCTTAACAATGTTTAAAGCAATGATATTAATGAGTATTGTTTGTTGAACCGGATTAAGATATTTATGAATAACCACCAGTTATTATGAAAATTAATATAGGAAATTAAAACATATTTCCAGGATCTGTGTAATTATCGTAGATATTTATAATAAAGATGAAACCATTGTGTACGATCATAATATTAATCTTAAAATGTTAATGAAGTCATTGTAAATATCGTATAGGCAGTTAAAGTTACTGTTTGAGGCTGTGGAATTGATATAAATATTCCAGGCTTATGACTTAAAATGTATTTATTTAAAATGGACAGTGATTTCCAGTTGATATAAAGGGTACTGACCGAAGCTACAGGGCGTTATGTACTAATCGCAGCTAGCATGATACGTTACGCCGTGTGCTAAAATCCGTCTCATTGCTCGGTGCGAGCACTAGGGGGAAAACTGGACTCCAAAAAAATGAATTCCAGTTTTCCCCCTTAAGGGGGATATGTCAAGGGGGAAAACTGGAATAACCCCTTTTTTTCACGAGCGCTCGCTGTGTAACATCACGCCCCGTAACGCCCGTACCCACTTTAATACCCTTGTAACGTCTTAAAATATTCAGTGATAGATATTTTATTTTATTGTGTATTTATTGGGCTGTACAAATTCCTGTGATTCAGAACAAGAACATAGAAGACCTTGTGTCTACAAGCCTACAAGACAGGTACCTCAATTTTAAGTTGTCTCAGAATGGTTTTAATGACAGTACTGTAATATAATACCGTTTATAGGAAGTAGTAACTTATATTATAATAGTAAAACTTTTTCAACTAAAAAATTAAAAGTTAAATAATATAACAAACTTATCGATAGTTATTGAATGTTTTTAATAGCCCAAAAGTGTATTGATAATAAAATGATTTATATCTAAAAAGCAATTCTGCTGACAAATAAATAGGTATTTAAATTAGAATTGGTTTATGTGAAATATGTTACGGTACTGGTTTAATGGTTGACTAGCTCCTAAATTATATTAATAACTTTTATGTTTATCTCAACCAATAAAGTTTTATTGTATGTATTTCAAACCAGTTCAAATGGAAAACTGCAGCTGTTGAAAGATTTCTATTTAATTCTTTTTATTACCCACAGAAAATATGTAACCGAATTCCAATATCTGACTTATTCAAAAATATTTCAAAGTGATCCTATAAAATAATTTCAAGAATTCAAACGTTAAGATAACTAAGGTTTTAAGGTTTTTTGTTATTATAGTGCGTAACCCCACACTAAGGGTAATTTCTAAGAAATCAAATAATATCGCAAAAATTTCTCGACTTCGACGGGACTTGAACCCGCATCCTTCCTTCAGTACAGGAATGTGCTAACCAACTACACCACGAGGTCAAGTGACGTAGGAGTCGAAAATCTCTGCGACTTCCTACGGTCTCTAGCGCCGTTAGCTCCACCTACAGGGGAAACATTGAAGTTTATCCAATCCTGTTCAAAGACTAAAGTTACATTTAGTTCGTTTGACGAGAGGTGTCGCGTAGCTTAATTCTAAGGTTTTTTGTTATTATAGTGCGTAACACCACACAAAGGGTAATTTCTAAGAAATCAAATAATATCGCAAAAATTTTCGACTTCGACGGAACTTGAACCCGCATCCTTCCTTCAGTACAGGAATGTGCTAACCAACTACACCACAAGGTCAAGTGACGTGGGAGTCGAAAATCTCTGCGACTTCCTACGGTCTCTAAGGTTTTTATTATCATAGTGCGTAAACCTTCGCTTGACCTCGTGGTGTAGTTGGTTAGCACATCCCCGTACTGAGGGAAGGACGCGGGTTCAAGTCCCGTCGAAGTCGAAAAAGTTTTGAGATATTAATTGATTTTTTAAGATAACTAGTCCAATCTATTTTATTCATGTGGCGATCTAGGCTTACTGACTACGACAAAATAGTCCAAAAGAATCCGACTCTTGATAACAAATAAAAGAAACAAAAGACGCATGACTACTTCACAGCTGTGGTTAGATAAATAGATACATTTTCATTTCTCTATAAATGTTATGCTAAGTTACGTTGACTTGACAATAAATGTGTAATTTTAATTGAATTATAAATAAAATAAATGTCCTGAAATCCTGCAATGGTCTTATTTCGTACCTCCAAATATGATGGGAAAAATTGCATGGGATGATAAAGTAGAAAGAATATAAGAAATTGCAATGTGGAAGTTTTCGTTTCTCATTCGTTGACACATTTCATTTATTATTAGAAATTAATTTACTGAAAATAACGAAAAAGTATGCTTGGTAATCGAAGCAAAAGAGCGATCCTCGAGGATAGAGAGGATAGAGTAAAGTGGATATTAATTAAAAAAACTGAGGAGTTAACTAGCAAGTTAACCTCAGCATCATGCGGTACTAGGAGCATAGTTAACCCAAATGGGTTAACTAGCTATGCGGAGAAAGAGTAGTAACATTCGGAAACTAATCTACCCCAACAACTACTACTGAGTACCGGTGTACGGCTACTACCTTACATCTACCCTAACAACTACTACTGAGTAGCGGTGTACGGTTACTCACAGACATTGCCCGTTTTCATTAAAATTTGGAGTTTTAACAAAGATGCTAATCTGCCCTATTGCGGGAGATAAAATGAAAGAGATTAAACACTTTAACTGAACTGTATTAATAAATGTTTTTACTCGTAGATCCACGTAATTACGTTATAATACAAATCCGTACTCTATAATCCCATGCTAGGCTGAGTGTAAATTGGCGGGGCGGTGACTGTTGGATCTAATGAAAAAGCGTAATGACAAAACGCGCTTGCGCCGTGTACTATATCATGAGCTGTGTCACCACACTAGCAAATTAAACCAAAACCATGTTTTTACCCCTACAATTTTTTGTGGCTCTGGGGTGCTTTTGAATTATTTTGGTCAACGTACAAATAAGACTGTAATATAAATAGGGAATTGACAATGACGGATGGCCTTTCAGAGTCCACTAATGCATTTTTCGTGTTGCACTTGACTTAATGCGCCGACTCCATTCAGAGGCGAAAGCATTTGCAAGCTTAATAACCGAAAGGTCGGGGACGAGCTTTAACAAAGAAAGGTCCAGAAGACTTCCTGGTTTATTTTTTTACCATGCTATTTAATTTTTTATTTCTGCTATTTTGACTTTTGTGTTCGTCCGTATTTCTGTTCTTTTCAACCAACTACCAAATAAAAATAGGTATCTCTTGTATGTTAATGTATTTTTTCTTAACTTCTTTGTATGTATGCCATAAAAATTTTATTCTCGAGGTATTTATCCCGCAAAACCTAAAAATAGTGTAATTTTTTTCATCACATACTAACTAGTCGTATTGTTTTAACTTTATATATTGTAATGATATAGTTTTTATGAAATGAAATTAATGAAATAGACGTTCAATAATTCCAACACATGGGCGGACGTTAAATACTTTTAAACAAATTCCAATACCTATTCCCACTTATAATCAGTAAAATTGTAAAAACAAACACATTTATGACCTCACATATAAAAATATTTAATCCAGTGAACCCACGCGCGAGCATATTTAAATAAGATGTCAAAACTAAATTCTGCCATTTCATTTGACGACCGTTAGTTTCTCGTCCAGTATTTAACGTCGGACTTTCTAATTTAGCGAACAGGGTACCTACTAATTATACCGACAGAGCGCTTTGATCTTTCATTTACGCTAGAACTTACCGTGTCATTACTAAGCTAATGTACCTACGTACTCTTATCTAGAGGTAGAAAGACCATAATCTCACACGTTACTGATGATACCACAAAGGTTTAGAAGACACTACCCTCTGGCCGACCCAGGCTGCACTATACCAGTGAAAGTACATAAAGCTTACTGCACTTTAGCTCTCTCGTAACAATCGAGTAAATATCTAGACTAAAGCGAGGAGACTTCAGAGAAACGGGAATATTCCATGTTCCAACAAACGAACAACAAATTGTAGGAAAATTACTAAGTCCTTAACGTATGAGCGGCAAACCTGCTCGCAATCACAAGATTGTATTGTTTGCTGAGATACTTCAGAAACTTAGAAAAAGAAAACAAACACAAATTTCGACGATGTGAGTAATGTAATCTCAAAAGTAGTCCATTGGTTTAGTGTCAATAATTTTTTGCTTAAAGAAACCATAACAAAATGTGTTAGATTTATTCTACCTAACGTTAAACAAGTTAAGGCTGATGCAAGCGTAAAAGGAAAAACGTTGGAAATTGTAAACAGTACAGTATTCTTAGGAATCACCTTAGAAAATAAACTTCAAGGGGCCCCCACACATAGAAAAGACTGCAGACTTATCTATGTGTGGGATAAGACTGCTTACAGACGTGGATCCATCTAGACTTGTTTATTTCAGCTACTTACATAGTAATATGTCTTATGGTATACTGCTGTGGGAGAACGTTGCAGATATAAACACCGTATTTAATTTTGTGCTGCAGAAGAGGCCTATTCGTGCAATCTATAATATGGGTTCCAGAGAATCCCTACGTGATAAATTCAAAGAAATAAACATAATGACAGTACCATGTCAATATATTTATGAAATCGAATGTACACTCATAGAAATATAAATCGGTTCCCTAAAAATAGCGATAAACATAATTTTAATACCAGAAATAAACATAAACTCGCTGTGCCCTCTAGGCGAACTAGGCTACATAAAATTAATGTATCTTTTAAAGGGCAATGCATACAATTCTATAACAAAACTCCCAGTGAGTTGTAAAAATTCTCAGTAAATAAATTTAAAAGTGCAAAAAGGCTTACGTACTGTAAAATATCAGATTATCTAGAGGATAAAAATCTTAGGACGGGTTTTGTTCCAACTCGAAAAATAACAACTAACATGCTAAAGGTTTCTTTGTCGCTTCTTTACTTTAGTCTACATCCCGAAATGACAGAAATCAATATCATTTCATTTCCGTGTCAATGTTTAATTTTATAATTTGACCTTTTCTAACTGTACATTTATTATATTTCAAAGTACCTACCTATGTAGGTAGGTACTTTGTCTAGTGACCTACCAAGAATCGTGTGAAATCTTTCTTGGCAGGTAGGTAAATCATGCAGTCAACAGGACAATATTTTATTATTTTTCTTCTATAGCAAGTCTCTTTTTACGAGACCTAACTCGTCCGGTAGAAATTACTTCAATTATTCTTCTTAAAAGCCCCATTTCTGCATTGGCATGACCGTAAAACTATGTGTTCTATTCACATCCAAAAAAGAATGTACGAAAACAGGAAAGCGGAACTATTTACAGGATAATCGAGAAAGTTCAGAATTCATGGCAAATCTGTATTAAAACGGGTGGAAACGACACTCGAACTAAAAGTTTCCTCGGCATAATTTATTCTGGACACTCAGGCCACTCGCTGACTCCCGCGTTATTTTTTCTTTATCCATTCAGGATCCGCTGTGAATTTTTCGGAGGTGATTTTTCAGAGTTGAATTTCGCAATGCGGTCACGTATTTAGTCTCGGCATCACTTGAGCAGAGATGCGCCTGAGTTTTTAATAATGTCATTGACAGGCTGTAATCTTTTGAGACGATATTTAGGTCTAAAATCGTTTAAAGACAACGGCCACGGTTGGGCCTCCCCGGTGGGGATTGATCAATTGCATTTGTACTCTATTGTTAGCGATCCCGCACGGGCCGTACGCAAGTTAAGATAAGGTGTATACGATTTAAACTTATTTTAAAGAATTTGTCGACATGTGTTGAGTCTTAATATTTAAAAGCAGAACATTTAGTACCTACTCAAATAAATAAATGTGCTTAGGTGCATTTGTGTACAATCAAGTCTACATTTTCAAGCCATAGTTTAAATCTGAATGAAATCCAAGGCAGTCCAATTTAGATTCTTCAACCAGTTTAGGGCCCGGAGCTAAAATAAAGCAATGCAAATATGCTGCATTCATAAACAAAGGTGGCATTTTTCATTTACAGCGTTTTGTTAAAGCCAACAACGCTGTCAGGGCACCATATTCTTTAAAATGATTCTGACAGTGAGAGGGACGCCCTCACAAAAGTGGATTTACCACGTCAGAAGCGTCTGTAGAAAAAAAACCATGAGCACGACAAAAACTGGACGACTCACTTAAAAACCTCTAGTTTGTGAGAGGAAAGCTTTCCTGTCATTCGCTATTTACAAACCAAACAATAAAGATCGGGAATAATCTTAAAATCCAGATGAATAGCGAGGGCGACATCACGGAGAAATAAAAACAAAAATAAACTAGAGGTAGGGCTGTCGTTGAATGAGCGACTCGCTGTGACAACGAGGTTTCGCGAAAAACAGGATTCATTAGGCTAATTGTGGAAGACAGTAACTCAGATAAAAGAAATACAAACGAATCGTGATTTAAAGAGTTTTGTGAAGAATAAAGAGTTTGACTTGTTTTGGAAAGCTTAACGAATCGAAACCCGTTGTGAAAACATTAACGATATGAATCAATCCTAAAAAAAACAAATAGATTCACATTTATTTATCGGTACAAGAAAATATACAGGTCAATCATTTGGAACAGATAAAATACAAGTTAAAAAATAAATAAGATTAAATACTTTGTACTACTTGAGTGTGTATTTAATCTTAATTTTTGTAACTACTAATAAACAATGAATTGGTACTATGAAATAAAAATAACAGGTGACAATTAAAAGAGTCATGCGTAGTGTAGTGCAACAATTATTATATTGAGGTAGGGTTAACCTTTAAACACAAAAACTCTTCCACCGTGTAAAAAGGTATGCTCGATAAGCCACCGTTTTAACTCTGACTTGAATTATGTTTATGTTGGCAGCCGCAGTAATGGAACTAGGTATACGGTTGTAGATGTAGAGGCAACGTGATAGATAGTTATTATCTTTACTGTACCATCAATGCTTATAAAATATCTTACAAACTACTAATTAAATTTCTGTACTGTTTGTACTGTTCTATTGTTTGTACCACTCTAACATTAATATTAATTGATTCAAATAACACTGGACGTTCCACCCAGCTTCATCTAGCCTCAGGCCAGTCAGAGCTTGTCCTAGCTGGATCGACTGGTATTTATATAAATACCTACTTATATTTTTTGCAGGTCTATTGTATGGGTCCGTGGAGTGAAGACCTGTAACACAAGTTCTTTGAACCTACTTCTGGCACCAGTCTTCACATAACAGGTTTTGGCAATATTTACCTGATAAAATCCCTAATCTTAATCTATCATTTGTTATAATTGTCAACCACCTTTGTGAAGAAATTAAATAACATTTTTATTATTATTATACACTCATTTATTCTTCAATCTCGTCTATAAAATACATTTTTTACTATAGAAAATAAAATATTAAAAACTATTCTACTGTAAAAAATATATCAAAACGGTGAATCACCGGCCGCGAAGCTAGGCTCAAGCGGCCGGTGACTGGGGCTGCAGAGAGAGGAACTTCCTGACGATGCGCGCCGAGTCCAGGAGTACCGCCTTTTGAATCTGGCCCTTGATCCAACTTCCTAGCGAGAGTCTCTTGAGATGTTGATCGAGGCTCTTCGCTATTACGCCGTTAACTGAAACGACTATCGGGACGATAGTCGCTGAATCAACATTCCACATGCTGACAACCTCTTATTATTATTATTATTAAATCTTGTATGGCACAATTGGCGGATTTATCGCTGAAAGCGATCTCTTCCAGGCAACCTTTGGATGGACAGGATCGGTTAGTGTAGAACTTGACGGTGGCGTAAATGACGTACAAAAATAAATAAATATGACGACCTCTGTGCCGCAGCGGGCGATGGTCCGCCTGCGACGCAGGAGGTTGCGGGTTCGATTCCCGCCTCGGGAAAATGTTTGTACGATCTGCAGTTCAGGGTGTTCTAGATGTTTAATATGAATCATAAAAAATATCTATCTATGTAGTGTATTGTATTAAGTACTTATATTAATTATCGTAACATACAATCGGAAACTATGCTAAGAAAAATAAAGCATGTAACACACTAAAAAGAAGAAGGACTATAAAATTAATTGAATATACCTACCTATTAGGAAGATTTATTATGAAACTTTTTAAACTTTCGCGATTTGTTAACATAGTTAATGATTATATCGGGTATTTAAGAAATAAAACAAAAGGTACGCGATAAATACCCGATATAATCATTAACTATGATTTATTATGAGTGGACAGATAGTGCTGATGAACCAAACCTTTGAAGGTAGGAAGGGATTTGGCATGCCGAATGGAAACCGGAAGGGCGTTCCAGAGTCTGGTGTTTGCAAGGTGAAGGAATCACCATAGAGTTGGGTCGTGTGCGATGGGATTTTCAAGAGAAGAGTATCATAGGATCGGAGGGATCGTGAGTGGGAGAGATGAAGAAATTCAAAGCGGTCTTTTAGGTAAGAAGGTGTTGACGGATAAAAAAGGATGAAGTAAAAGAGATTCAGGATATGAGCATTCCGGCGAAGATGAATGGGGAGCCATTTAAGTCTATTACGGTACTCTGAGATGTGGTCAAACTTACGCAGGCCATATATTTGGCCTGCGCCTGCCTTAATCTAATTGAGTAGTTCTGACGCTTAAGCCTTAACTTCAGTCAAATCGGGATAACTGGCGTCTGCGTAGTCTAATATGGGAAGCAATAAAGATTGTGCAAGCGCAATTTTAGTAGACGTGGGAAGAAAATTGCGCAAGCGCCTCAAAGAAGCTCCCGTTGCAAAAGTCCTTCTGCTCACTGCTGCTAGTTGAGGACCCCATGATAGCTGCCTATTTAACATTAACTACCTAGATCTTCAACGGTTTGGCTGATCTCAACCGTCACACCATCAAAACTGACTTTTGGCAAGTCAAACCATTCCAGGGCTAATTGTAAATACTAGTGTAATTTTTTTTGTGAAAGGCTTCTGCCATTACAAAAATTCTAGGGCTACCTATAACAAAAACTTGCGTTTTAATAGGATTGACCTTACGAGCCCGAACGATTTGTTCCTTTGGTTAATGTTTTCAAGGTTTCTTTTGACTTTTGCGATGGCTTCGTTTAGCCATTCGATAGGGGCTTGCGTTTAAATTGGCAAATCATCTGCATAGAGGTGATAGGGAGAAGATAGGTGTTCGGAGATAGTATGAATAAAAATAGCGATGAGAAGAGGCGATAAAACGCCGCCCTGAAGAACACCGGCATCCAGCTGACACCATGTTGGATAAGAGTCATCAAGGCGGATGCGTTGCCGGCGTCCGTTCAGGTAACTGCGAAATGATATGAGTGAGCTTTCTTGATTTTTTCAGCTTGTCATCCAAATAAATCCATTCCCACACATTATTATCCAAAGTTTTAAGCTGTTTTTTACGCAGTGGATAAAACACAATAAATCCCATTCACTACATCGTGGAGTAGAATGAGGACGTCATCTACCGCGGTGATCAATCTACCGCCCGCCGGATTGACGCATGGTCGGACAGGGAAGAATATCGATAGCTACGCACTACGTGATCCGCCGATACTGTATCTTAGGGAGTCTACATACCAAAGTCGCCAACGCTGCCGACACAGTCCGGCGGGTTGGATGCTGGCGGTTTCGTCGGTGATATGTTGGTGGTTTCATATCTGACACCACATCGAGTCAACGCATCAAAGCTGCTGGCTTTGTCGGCGATTTCGGCAAAAACACTAAATCAGTAATTTTTGACAACTCGCGGGACTGACATTTGTCGCGGACATGGCGTAAGAAGTCGGTCGACATGAATCTTTAAAATAATATTGACAAGATAACAACCCGCCGGGCTCTATCAGTGGCGTTGCCGACTTTGGTGTGTAGACTGGCTTATTTATTTCGGCTAGAATTAGAACACAATGATAATATAATTGTAATAACATACAATCGGAAACTATGCTAAGAAAAATAAAGCATGTAACACACTTTAAAAAAGAAGGACTATAAAATTGATTATACCTACCTATTAGGAAGATTTATTATGAGTGGACAGATAGTGCTGATGAGCCAAGCCTTTGACGGTAGGAAGGGATTTGGCATGCCGAATGGAAACAGAGTCTGGTGTTTGCAAGGTGAAGGAATCACTATAGAATTGGGTCGTGTGCGATGGGATTTTCAAGAGAAGAGTATCATAGGATCGGAGGGATCGTGCGTGAGTGGGAGAGATGAAGAAATTCAAAGCGGTCTTTTAGGTAAGAAGATGTTGATGGAAGGAAAAGGATGGAGTAAAGGAGATTCAGGATATGAGCATTCCGGCGAAGACGAATGGGGAGCCATTTAAGTCTATTACGGTACTCTGAGATGTGGTCAAACTTATGCAAGCCATATATTTGGCCTGCGCCTGCCTTAATCTAATTGAGTAGTTCTGAAGACGCTCAAGCTTTAACTTCAGTCAAATCGGGATAACTGGCGTCTGCGTAGTCTAATATGGGAAGCAATAAAGATTGTGCAAGCGCAATTTTAGTAGACGTGGGAAGAAAATTGCGCAAGCGCCTCAAAGAAGCTCCCGTTGCAAAAGTCCTTCTGCTCACTGCTGCTAGTTGAGGACCCCATGATAGCTGCCTATTTAACATTAACTACCTAGATCTTTAACGGTTTGGCTGATCTCAACCGTGACACCATCAAAACTGACTTTTGGCAAGTCAAACCATTCCAGGGCTAATTGTGAATACTAGTGTAATTTTCTTTGTGAAAGGCTTCTGCCATTATAAAAATTCTAGGGCTACCTATAACAATAACTTCCGTTTTAATAGGATTGACCTTACGAGCCCGAACGATTTGTTCCTTTGGTTAATGTTTTCAAGGTTTTTATTGACTTTTGCGATGGCTTCGTTTAGCCATTCGATAGGGGCTTGCGTTTAAATTTGCAAATCATCTGCATAGAGGTGATAGGGAGAAGATAGGTGTTCGGAGATAGTATGAATAAAAATAGCGATGAGAAGAGGTGATAAAACGCCGCCCTGAAGAACACCGGCATCCAGCTGACACCATTTTGGATAAGAGTCATCAAGGCGGATGCGTTGCCGGCGTCCATTCAGGTAACTGCGAAATGATATGAGTGAGCTTTCTTGATTTTTTCAGCTTGTCATCCAAATAAATCCATTCCCACACATTTAAGTTTTAAGCTGGTTTTTACGCAGTGGATAAAACACAATAAATCCCATTCACTACATCGTGGAGTAAAATGAGGACGTCATCTACCGCGGTGATCAATCTACCGCCCGCCGGATTGACGCATGGTCGGACAGGGAAGAATATCGATAGCTACGCACTATGTGATCCGCCGATACTGTATCTTAGGGAGTCTACATACCAAAGTCGCCAACGCTGCCGACACAGTCCGGCGGGTTGGATGCTGGCGGTTTCGTCGGTGATATGTTGGTGGTTTCATATCTGACACCACATCGAGTCAACGCATCAAAGCTGCTGGCTTTGTCGGTGGAAATACACTAAATCAGTAATTTTTGACCACTCGCGGGACTGACATTTGTCGCGGACATGGCGTAAGAAGTCGGTCGACATGAATCTTTAAAATAATGTTGACAAGATAAAAACCCGCCGGGCTCTATCAGTGGCGACTTTGGTGTGTAGACTGCATTACACTTTCGTATTAAATTTACATCAATGGCTTTTTAATCTTGATATGGTATTGGTTATCTACTGATCTTCCGTTTTTACATTATGAATATCAGAATAGGACCCCCTATACCCATTAGAAATCGAATTAAATTCTAGATCATTGACGACTTCGCATGAGAATAACACTGTGATATAATTATTCAACAAATAGCTCGAAATCATTACAGTCAAAAAAATCATCAAACTTAACTCAGAAAAGAACCTTCTGATTTATTGCTACCTCAATCAGAACGGCTTTGTTCTTAAGGCCAGACAAAGAGAACCAGGATGTGGGTACTTCGGTAAAAATAATTCTTATTTTTGGAAAGATCCTAAAAATACGAAACCAGTCGCCAATACCTCAGCGACTAAACTCAAACGACTCTATAAAAGTCGGAGTGTTCTGGTAAACAAAACAGACGGCCATTACACTGACGGTCTGAGCATTCGCTCCAATTATCTGAGGGCAAACTCTGTAAAAACGTTGGGAGAAGGACTAGTACCTAATGACGACGTCAGTCCAACTCATCAATCTATTGCGTTGCTACCTACTTTAAGGCAGAATTTACTCAGGGCGGTTCGTAGCTCTGAATGACACGTGCGTTTTTTAACCAGTCTAGACGCTCAGTTACGATACTATGATTAATAAGGTCTGAGTTTGACGTTATCGATGACTTATCTGTTCGCCTTATCTTTCAGTCGAACCATCAAAGATTTCCAAGTGTAGTAGCAAAACTTTTATTTTAAGTGTGATGGTCGGTGTAATTTTGCTGGTAATAAAAAACAAAAGCTCTTAGGTATTACTAGCAGTTATTTAGCGATGCAATGCTTTGCAAGTTTTAATCTGAAAAGAGAATGTTAATGGGCAATATTTCAGTTAGTTTGCTCGGGGCAGCTCTTTGCCCTACTCAAACTTGCAACTTCAGATGTAAAATAATTTTTCATTAACGCTCGGTTGCATTTTAACGTACTGCCAGTGAAATTAAAATCAATTACCTCCGTTAGAACAACACAAACTTTGTAGAGAATTCCCGGCGTCCGAGCGCCCGTCGCTTGCTTTAGTTTGTTGCGATTTTCTGGAAATTCGTTTAACGATGTCTATGGTTTAACCAACCACACTAATTTAAAATCGATTCCGTCAAATGAATCTCAGTACCAATTCGGACTCCTATCGGAACTTTATGTCTAGCTGTTTGAAATTCAATAACAGAGTCAAAGTTGCAAATGTTTCTAAATGCAATTAAAACTTGATTTGGTCTAGGGACTACAATTTACTTTGTTAAACTCCGTAAAAACGATTTAAATTGAAAACCACAGCAGCATAATTGCATCGTATGTAAGGAACGTTCGCAGACTGAAGTCTTTTACTTGAGAATTTCAATAATCTAGAATTCTAGCATGA
This sequence comes from Eupithecia subfuscata, assembly GCA_963564075.1. Lineage (NCBI taxonomy): Eukaryota > Metazoa > Arthropoda > Insecta > Lepidoptera > Geometridae > Eupithecia > Eupithecia subfuscata. The sequence goes on from OY751105.1 coordinate 7,411,833, forward strand.
CAGCGCGCCCGTTGCTGGCAGTCTGGTGGCTATCTTATTGTTAAAAGCAGCTCACACGAATCCACTGACATTAAATATATGTGGCTGTTTTCCAACATCTAGATAAAGTTTTACAAAATAAGACCTAGTCTCAGGAAATTAAGAGATTTAGGCAAGTACTCTACCAAATAATTGATATACCGAGATGTATTCGGAGCGATAAACAGTGGTCCAATTCAATCTTAAACTTCTCTATGCATATTGAGACGTTGGTTTATCGAAGTGATATCGTTAGTTCGCTCAAACAATAGATGAAAATATCCTATATCATTTTGGGGAGGAGTAGCCTGAACAGACGTTAGAATCCGGCACTTACAGGATAATGCAAGTCTTGTCTATGTCGTTCAATCAGCGGTGCTCACTCATTCATTCTCGGAGAATGAATATAAGGAACAAGGGGATGAGGAAGTCGCTTCGATTCGCTTTAATCACGTGATTAGATGATTCACTAGATGTGGACATTATTGGTTAGTGATATTTAGTTATGTTGAAACGTTTTTCTTTGATTAAAAAAATATCTCAACTTTCTCAATTTTCTACCTATATTTCTCGGTTTTAGTTCTACGTAACTTTTAGTAATGAAATCGGTATGACATAAACCAACCCAAAACTTGTCCTGTTAACAAGTACAAATCGATAAATATACCTGCCCTTTATGAAAATAAGTACCTGTTCTAACCCTGTAGGTAGATACTCAAGGCAAGTGTTCTCTATCGGAGGCAGGTGATAAACAGTCATTATCACCGGTACACACACGAAATCCTAGCAGTTATCGCCTCAACACTGTCACTTTGTCAGATTTATCGCACGTTCCAGTTGACCCAATGCTCGGCATGCTATATAAAAGCGTTTAGAAATTGCCCATTTCCAAGCCGTACAAGAACGACTTATGATGAAATTTATTAGACTCGCGCCCTCATAGAATAACTGATGAGCGGTGTTCCCACTTATTTGTAAAAATGAAGTGGCTATATTTATCACAGTTGCAAAAGTACCTAGCTCTTATTGCAAACGTTTGTTTGGCGTTGGCTTCACGAGCATGCATCAATACGATTTTAATTTGACTTTATGTTACGTTTTACAAAATAAATATAAATAGTAGAGATAGGCGGCCGTTTTATAGGCAAATATGGGTGACTCGTGGTAGCAATGCGTACAATGAATTTCACCCTCTGTCAACACACTGAGCAATAACCGTTGAAAATATTGGAATTTTATTTAAATACAAACTATTTGAACATTATGCAGCCCTTTTGTTCCATACGAGGCGAACGAATTGCGCGAATTTTCTTTTTCGAGATCCACGACTGATGGAAATTCTAAAAAACAGAATCTTATTTTCTTTTACTGGTTCTATTTAATTCAGAAAAACAAGCAAGAAACTTTTACATAAACCGTCTTGCATCGACTCAGTCTCTCTTGTGTCGTTTTCTTCGTCTTGTGCCTTCAATATTTAACCTTATTCACCAACAACAGTCGTATCGGATGGGTATAAATGACGCACTGGCATGAAATTTCCCTCACGATTTATCATACCAATATACGCATATGTCAAGTACCTAGCATCTGCAAATAGGGCAGCACCATAAACACGTATTTGGCAGGCGATGCGATCTTACATCTCGTGTTATTAAATTCTTTCCCTCTAGACTCGTGATAGCAATCGTCTTACAATTACGCGACAAACAAGGCATGAGAATAGCAGACAATGACTTTGGAGGGGGTGAATTTTGAGTGAAATTTTATTTATTTCGGCATAGTGACAAAATTTTACGCGTAGCCGCTACAAACTCTTTTTAGACTGTAGAGATTAGGTACACTTCCTATTAAGATACTATGTAACTGAACATTTTAATCCTGTTTTCAAAACTATGCATCTATCAACCTACTTTTACATACTAGTAGGACATTCCTAAGGAAACATCTGGGAATAACAAAGGATTACAAAATACTTGGAGAGAAAGCACGGAATAACTAAATTGTACGAGATAGTAACCGTCGAACTTCTTTTTGACCTTTTAATCTTGGTGTTTTTATTTTCGGTTTGTACCTGTGACAGCATTTTTTACGGTGCACACAGACAAGTCCACTTAAAAAAGGTGCACCCACAACGAAGTTTCCTAATTTTGTAGTAGGTACCTGGTTATTTATTTGAAAATAAATAAATTAATAATCTAGCATTATTAATTTATTTATTTTCAAATAAATAACCAGGTACAATTAACACACCGTCATCTAGCCCCCAGCTAAGTAGAGCTTGTGTCATGCATGTGTACTAGATAACTTATACAGGGTGGGTTTTTTCGACGGTGCAGGGGTGTAACTACCGGAATAATAGAATAGAATAGTTAAGAGCCTATCCATATTATTTTGAGAAATTAGAAAAATTATTACTAGCATTCTGGGCACTATGCCTTCTGGTGACGGCTTAGATTTTTTAGAAATAGATATACTTACTTGTATATACTAGTTGTTATTGTTTAATTCTGTTAATGTAATTTTCTACGTGCTAAATAAATATTAGATTATGCATGGATACAATTTTTTTTATTATTCATAGTAAACACTCAGAACACCCGGAACAAATATCTGCAGATTGTATAAACATTTATCCCGAGGCGAACTCCCACCTGCGTTGCATTTGGAACTTCGCCCTCTGCGCCTCTGAGGTTTGTTAGTAATTATAAAAATAAGTTATAAAAATTATTAAATTCCACAATAAACAAAATTGTAGAGCAATAATTTGCAATAAGAAAACATTTTATAAATTTGTGTGACAGATTAACTTTCTGTTATTCTCACACTAAACATCGCCCCACAAAAAGTAACTTCGGTATAGATGCATCATTACTTCGAAAAGCCGAAGTTGAAAAGTTCATTCATAGCGTGCCTTTGAGCAAGCATTAGATTCATGGGCTGTCGGTGCTTAAGGCTCTTCCTCCCCGAACACTAGCGCCGCCACATATTTTATCTTATTATTACGTCGAAGAAAGGAAATTCCAAAAATTACGTTGGGCAATTTGTGAATCCTATCATAAGCTTCTTTTAATGCATCTGTAATTTTTTTATTTTGTATACTTTAAGCAGAGTTGCGAAGTTGCTGTTTTTGGCCACCATGGTGGCAAAAAAGAGCAACTTCGCATCTCTGCCTACACTATACAAACTAAAAAATTTATAGAGGCATTAAAAAAATGCTTAAAAATATGTGGCGGCGCTAGTGTTCGGGGAGGTAGAGCCTTAAGCCGGTATGTAGTGTGCATGCTCCATAATCGCATTCGGCGGTTGTAACGGATATTGAACGCCAGTCCAACTCCTTTCGAAGCAATCTGCGTTTGACAGATCTCCTGGTTGATCAGCCGGGCGAACCTACGCCCCTTTTAGGGGAATCTCTGTGTTTTCTTTGTTTGATGTTGTTTTCTGAGCAAACATTTACAAAAGACCTACATAAAGTGGTAGCTGATGTTTGCTGATTTTGATTTGTTTAACTACTTCTTTTTATCTGACCCTTTAATAATAAATACAACTTGATTATATTAGAACAGTATAAAGATTGAATCGTATGGCACAAAGATTTAGCCCCACTTGCGCAACGATTTTTAATGTCTAATTTTGATTAACTTTGACGCATTTGTATGGTTTGAAAACTCACTAATCATAATTGTGAAAGTTAAATATCCTTATGCAAGCCGGCCTTAGTATTTTTGATTGTAATTCATGAATATAAAGCGCCTCTAACTGTCACTACGTGAGCTGTTTACATCTTTTTAGACCGGAGCTTTGGGTCGTAGAAGCTCAAAAACCATTTTCGTTATCATAGACCAGCTTTTGCCCACGGCTTTGCACGTGCTTTTCAAGTAGCCTATGTCCGTTGTCGGTATACCATTAACCTTCCTGCCAAGTTTCATATAGATCCGTTCAGCCGTTTAGGCGTAAAACACGTAACTAACAGACAGACCAACTGACAGATAGACCGAGTTACTTTCGTATGGATTTAAACACTCTAAGTTTAATTAAATATTGTTAACGTGCATAATGTAACAACATTTCCGGTAAAATTGAAAGAGATGTCACAAACATTGTATTGGAGATGGTACCTACCAGATATTGGAAATTTCTCGTGCCCATAATGATATGATAATACGATTGGCCATTGTGTATTATTGCGGTCGGTCGCGGTCTTGAACCCAATGGGAATATAAATTTTCAAAGGTAAATACGAAAAGGCACTACCGTGAATCTATTTCCGACATCTATGGGAAATGATATGACAACAGTAGGCATTTTGTAATATCATTTTCTTGTAACTTTAGGTATCGGCTGGTGATTTGTGTCAGTGGGGTTTGCTCGGAACAGGCAACCATACAAAGTGGGTCTAGGTCTCATACAAGCTTTAACAAGACATATTTAGAGATTTATTAAGTAGTAAGTAATCCTGAGACCCTTTGGCTTAACTGACAACACGGCCGGGTAATGAAGATCCATCCCTCGTGAGCCGCCCATCACTTTTTGGAACGGAGCGTTTTTGCTAAAGAGGGATTAGTATACCCTCTTTGGGCTCAATTTTCCTTAGATGCTTTATCATTGGGGTTTCCGACTAACATGAGGTTAACTTGTAATCTTAGCTTTATTCCGTCGTTGTAGTGACTTAGTACCTTCTAAAGTAATGAACCGGTTTTTATGAGGACCTTTCCTTATTTGATTTCATTCCGATGCCCTTCCCCTTTCCTGTCTTTTAAAGATTTTCAATAAAGCGAATGTAACATGAGTCTGACAAATTTTATGTGAAAGTTGGTAGGAACATAAACGTTCGAATGAACGACCAGCTTCTACTTGGAGTGCTAGGCTTTGAAGTTTCCTCGTAAACGAAGTCCTGTGACAGGACAAAAAACAATAAAAACAAGCAGGAAGTGCCGCGCGCACTAAAGATGCATTAATTTGAATCCACGCTTCAAAGGTAATTACCGTCCTAGGTGTGCCTTGACGCTTGTAAAATATGTAATACTGTAAAAACGTTGAGTCAATTTGCGAGCATTTGTCTGGTCGCCTTTATTTGCCGGGCGAGTGAGCACAAGAGGCCCCTGGCTGGCCACGGTAAATCAGCTTACATTTTTTCAAAGGTTTTCTGTGTTTGGCGCTGCTTCTTGCGTCACTGGAGAAAACCTTTTCATTTGTGTGCTAACTTGTTCACTAATTCCGTGTAAGTAGATAAACGAACGTATCCTTTATCCGACGTAACTAGTTAAGTCAACATAAACAAAGAGTCGTGTAAGGGGTTACAATCCTTGGTACGATGTTCCTACCGGTGCTCTAATGACGCAACTTAGTTGACTCGGTTCATTTGTTTCTCAATAAAATCACCAGCGATCTGCGTAGAACATATTTTAAATTGCTTTGTTAACTACTTTATCTGTTCATTGAAAGGAACCCAAGAGCGTTAGTTATTGGAACCAAGTCCTAGAATATTTTTATATTCCAATCTTAGTCTACCAACAACAGTACAATAGGCATGGTTCGGTTGAAAAGGTAGGTAGTTCACAAAGTATTGCATTGTACCAGTCTAAACGAGACGTAGTGTGCCGAACGTGACTACAATGTAACAAAGCTACATAGGTCCTTACATTACTTCACTAACATTTCTAATATAATACCAATGAAGTCTGTTCACCTATTTCTAAATGGGGGCTGATAACAAATTCACAGCACGTAGAGGGCCGGCTCTATCGCAGTTTTCAATCCGAACTCGAAACTAGAAGATTTGTCACGTACATTGCAACTTTTACAAAGGAACCGTATCATTTCCTCACCTTTTGTCGAAACTTCGTCTACAATTACGACTTGATAAGAGGCTGGAGGATACGATTGAATTATTTAAGCTTTTAAAATCATTTAAATTTTATATTTTACGTGAAAAATGTAAAAGATTTTCGATCTACAGTCCAAGCCGATATATCTTCTCGTTAAATGACCACAGCAACGTGTAATATGATCAATGAGGCTTTCGATCACAATCCATCAAGTAGAGTTTGAACATGGAGTGCGCCATAGCCTAGGTTCGTAGCAATCCTACGAAAAGCTCGCCTTTTAAGTAGCTGGATTTTACATTACCTCGTGACAATGGAGGAAAACCTGACGGAAAAAATAAGAAGGTCAGAATACCCTACTCTCAGACAAAGGCGCTTTCACTGTAAGCCACTCAAGGTGACACTTTACCCGGATTAAAGTTATCGTAGTCTGCCAAACTGAATACAAATGCAGTCGCTCTGTTGTGCTCTTCTGTGCCTTGTTAAGATGATTAGCACGCCAGGAGTGAGACTGCAAAATGAGGGCACCTACTGCCTTTAGGTACATTTATTTTACCTGCTGCATTTATACAATATTTTGATTCTGAATATTTATTATTTCTAAGTTAGCAGTTAGCTCAATTGTTTCAGGCAGTTAGCTCAATTGTTTCAATTGTAAATACTAGTATAATTTTCTTTGTGAATAAATTTGTTGGCTTAGTTATATCTAAGGATATAATATGATTAAAAGATTCATGAACAAAGGCAGCAGAAGATTAAAGTATTTTAAGAAGGTAATAAAACGCATTTCAGTTACTTTACTGAAAGGAAAGTTAATTTTTAAGAGGAAACCGTAAAATTCATTCTTCCTGTAAAATGAAACTCACAAAAACGAATACGGAATACGGATGTTGACAGCTCTCCCCAGAGAGGTCGTCTTTTCAGACGCTTTGCAAAGTCGAATTCGAGATTTTTAGAAGCCCGTTCTCTTATCCTTTCAAGTTTTAGAAGAAGCTCCAGCCCTTAAACGTCACATACCTTTGTACAACAAACGCTCGTTAAACAACCGCGAGGCCGCCGGCAAAATATAACGAACTCACTCATTCGATATTTCTTCAGCGTCTGTCAAATAAGCGAGCACAATAAATGTTTATTGTCCTCGAATTACTCAAGTGAGAAACAGTATAGGAGAAAGAATGGGGTGCACGGAAGGGACCAGGACAAAAGCGATCCTTCTCCGGACCACCAGCCGTGACGGCGCTTACATTAAGGTTATCGTCATCCGCCAAACTGAATACAAAGAGTCACCAAGAGCCCCGTGATTCATATGACTGGCTCCGCGCATTATCCTACTGTATTCAGGAAATAGACATCGATACTTCTCTCAAAGTTGTTCTTTGCAAATAAGCACCTTTTTCCCCGTAAATATATCTCAAAGGATTAAGTTTTGCGTCTTTTCTTCAGAAAGCCCATTTAATAAGTATATTCAACTTTCCTACTCCTTTGAAGTTGTACAAACACTAGTTGCAGCAAGTAACTTACACCGTCCAATACGACTTCAATAGTCGTACATAGGACCCGACTGCGTGATCATAAAACGCTCGTAATAATGTCCTCTTAGCCGAATTTCGACCACGGCGGCCAGTCTGATCGGAGCCTAGCCAGATGCGCTGGACATATTATAGTGCACAAGTGTGTGCGCAAACACAGGTGCACTTCCTATTTCCTCTCATAATCCGATGGGACGGCAGACCGACACGACCGGGGAGAGGTCAGGCACAGGATCAACGGCTAACGTGCTTTCCGAGGCACGAGGGTGTAACACCGTCAACTTCGTGACTCCGGGCTGCTACTATACATTTTCCTTGCTAGACAAACCCCAATGACAACTATTAGCCCGACCCGGGATTCGAACCCAGGACCTCATAATCAGCGGTCCAACAAGCTGACCGCTAGACCAACGAGGCAGATGCTCGTAATATATGGTACGTAAGACAAATCAGAGGTCCGGGCTATGCCTTATCAGACCTTACCTCATACCCTCCCAGGAGGAAACATTATCTAATGTCCCGTATTACTGCCACCCGATCTGATTCTAACGTTCCATTACAGTATTCACAACACAATAACGTTTCAGTTTCGCATTGGCTATGTTCCAATTGGGTCTGCTATTTAATTTGAGGAAGCGGTTTTACCTACTGTTTGATAATGACTTTCTTTGTGTTAATAGTTTTCTACGACATAATAATAATGTGGACTTTTCGACAACAACTATTTAGAAATACTAGCAGAAAGATTTTAATATATCTAATAGTATGAGCTGATAGAATACTTTATACTTCTGTCAAATTCGATGACAAAAGTGTAACTCGACGCCAAGCACGTGAGTTTCACATTTCCTGTTGTGGTTTGTTTAGAGTATAGTGGATACTATGATCGAGAAACGTGGTATTTGCATACATAGGACGCAACCACATACGTGCCAACTAATGTGGAGTGAAATTCATGAAGCTAAACTATTTGAGAACTTCAACTCGGTATCTAAATCGATGCGAAGTAAATATTTGCCACCATAATGGGATGGCAAGTAGGTTATAGTTGGCTTGCAGAAGGAGCAGGGAAATGCAATTTTGCCGTGTGCGCTATGTGTGAAGTTATTGAATAACTTGTAAGTATGGGTCCAGTCGCTTGAGCTTGCAACGTTAGCGTCCTCAATAGAATGTTTTACGGATGTTTTTCGCTACATTTTTGCATTCAATAAGATCAAGTTTAGGAACCACGTGTTCGTGCAAGTAGGTGCACGTAGTAAGTTATGTTTGCAAGCAATTTAGAGCCCTTGAATAATATAAGTTAGTAGCTCATTTTTCTACTTTACTCATCTATCCCACATTTGCCGCAGCAGAGGTTGCAATAAATTTTCATATTGCAAGCCAACGCAATATTATGAGGTACGGTAAGTGCGTTATATATCATGTTTGCGGCACGCACCGCTGCCTACTTGTTAATACAGTTATTAAGTACTATTGAGAATATATTGCGGTGAATTCTGATACCAATATCGAGGAAAAATGAGGCCATAAAGGTTCGAAAAGATTTTCATATCACGCTGGTAGGGGTGAGTTTGCTATAACTGAAATTAATCTGATGCTACTTTCTATCATGCCTTTTAACCTAAAAAATACAAAATATTTACATCTTTAACTTAATGTACAATATAACAGGGTTTGAGATTCCCTTATATGTAAAAAAATAAGTACCTGTCGTAGGAAATCTCGCTCTTCCAAGACGTGTAGAAAAGTAATGTTAAATGAGTCTGAAGTGTGATTTCTTCAGATAATTAATATCTCTTCTTCAATTAATATCATTTGATCTTATTCATTCGTGTGTAGAACCCATTTAGTCTCTCCTTCAGTATGCAAAACCATTGCCTGGCATGTTCAGTTTATGCTCTGGTTCCGTTATTTGCAAAGGACACAATATTCATAACCGTTTGTAACTTTGACATCAAGTTGTGTCCTCATATTAATAGAGATGGCTATAAATTTTCATATGCGAAGTGCGGGCCATCTTGGAAACTATTATGGCGTTTTGAGAGGCGGAAGCAATGTCAAGAGATAATTTGATAAGGTCGAACCCGCACCGCTAATGCCGGGCTAGCAGGGACGTTATACGGACACGTTTAATTTCATTACTTACTATACTGACGAAGTCGCTTGATAGCTTCCACAGAAACACACTGCTAGTGTATTTCCTTCGTATTTATCCTATAGGTCCAACAAATTAGATTGCAACAATGTTTTTTTTTTAGCAAACAAAGCAGGTTCATTTTATAAATTTGTCAACAATTACTCGTAAACTTGTCTTTACAATACACTACAAATACTATTTATCGCACACCAAGACAGAGGAAAACAGAACAGAAAAACACAAGCATAAACAGTTGCTCAATGGCTTTGCGATAGGTAATGAATGGCCTTACAGTAAGTTGCTCCCTATGACTCAACAGACTTATTTTGTTACAAAAAAAAGTTTAAATGTTACCTAATAATGTAAGTTGGTGTGGTACTTATTCCCGTTGAGTTAGAAAAGGAGGTAACAAATGATCACATCTAAAATATATGTTCGATTTGCAAAACTATTCCAAAGAAAGACTGATCTTCTCACAGAATCGGAGTCGATTGAGTGAGAGACTGACATATTTCTCAGTTCTCCAAGCGACTTCCGGAATATTGATCAGCTGGATCTCTCATACCGCAACGCCAGATGCTACTCTCAAAATTACTTTCAAATAAATCTGCTGAACTTGTTACACGTTACTACATCTGCTATCAGGGTGATAAAAAAACAACTTTATCACGGTGGGGTAGCGCTGAAAATAAACTGAAACATATGACATTAACGGGCAAAAGTGTCAGCATTTCAATTATATAATATGATTAGATAACTCGTCTTATGAAGACACACAAAGACGAGACTTTCGTACCTTCTTAATTAAAATAAAGTTAAATCTTTAGGGCAATCAAACTTCTTACTCAATTATTATTAGAGACATCAAAAAATTGCAGGTAAATAAAACATTTGCAACAACAAAACCATCAGAATTAATATTTCATCTACGAAACAAATCGAAGAACAAAAGCAAGGACAGTCTTAACCTTTCTTTGATTTCAAGCGCTAAACACCATTAACTTGCTAACCCATCTTTATGCAAACATTAGGTGAAATGAGAGTTTGGGACCAATTTACAATAACTTCGCATATAATTTTTTAGCATGTGACGAATTTATTTTCAATGTATGGAGTGTACAGAAGTGTGACGAATTTACTTTGTGGCAAATGTACAGCAACCCTTACAAAGCATAGCCATTGCTTTAAAAACTGACAGTGCTACGAAAGCGTAGACAGTGCTACGAAAGTGTAGCTACTGCTACGTAAGCGTAGATAGTAGTGTTTCCTCGTGACCTAACTAGAATGCCTAACTGGTGAGGACACGATGAATTAATGTTACTTGTGGTCGAACTGCTTGTTAATAACCTATTGAACCGACCTGTGTATTAAAAACTATCATGGGCTAAGTACAGTCATACGCAAAATACATGACAACACGTAAACCGGACAGTTGAGCCCTATTTTGTATCAGTAGTTCAGTATTCGCCACAATTATTCATTTAATTTATTTTAATTGGGCATCCAACAAGTACTACGAAAGCTTATAACGCGACAAAAGTGCTTCCTATAAATTTGTCTTATTAGGTTAATAAGGTTAATCATATATATAGGCATACATTACATTCGATGGATCGCCTTGTGGTACAGAGCAGAATCGAGGGCAAGAGGTCTCTTGGTAGCTCTCCAACCAGATGGTCGGACCTTATCCCTCGCCCTCTCTGACACAGTCCACCATGCCTCTCTGACACAGTCCACCATGTCCAACGCTCACACAACGCAACCAACAGGCAACGAAGGCGGTGCGGCGCTTTGCACGAGCAGGCGTTCATCAGGACTCCATCCTATCTACGACCACTCTGCCAAGAGGGACCGTCCAAAAATAAGTATACAATAACTAGCTGAAACTTGCGACTTCGTACGCGTTATGCGTACAAACCAGTGATCTAGAACCAGTGGTTCGGGCTGTGCGTTATCTGTCAGTGAGTCAGGTACTCCTTTATAATATAATAATATATTGATGAGGATAACCACTTTCCAATCTCAGAAAACGATGAATAAAATGTGCGGTCTTTTTGCAAGGGAAGTCTACATGTAATATTTTGTAGTAATTCATATCTTAGAAACCAGCTAAGATACAGAGCAAACTTGGAGAACCTAAGAAGACTCAAGTAATCATTATGGGTAGATCAAGGATGATAGCCAAAATTGACATGGTGACCTTATCTCATTTGACGGTGTGACCAGTAAGAAAATTTGTCAAAAACCTGGGTTTAATTGTAGACAATGAGCTGTCCTGGGGTCCGCAATTGACTGAATCAGCAGAAAAATGTTCGCTTCAGCGGGCAAACTGCGGCGACTGCGCAATGTTCTTCCGATTCGCACTCTACTGTGGCCCAGTCTCTTTTGCTTCCCATTCTCAATTCCGCGACGACGCTTGCTATCCGGACCTCAACGAAGACCAATTAAACAAGCTTGAGCGCCTCCAAAATTTCAGCATCAGGTTCATATTTGGCCTTCGCAAATATGACCATGTTTCCGAATACCGCGCTTACTGCGAAGTCGGATGGGCAACCACTTGAGTTTTCAAGTGGTTGCCCATCCGACTTCGCAGGAATACTCACATACTATTCATCTTGTTCTATCCTCCGAACCCTTTCTACCGCAAGGAGCGCCTCGAATTCCTCTCAAACTTTCACTCGCTCTCTTTGCGTTCCTCTGAAAATCTCATCCTAAAAGTCCCTGCACACATCCTCCTGTTTGTACAGTGAAAGATTTGTCATAGAAAGAGGTGGTGTGAGCTACCCGTCCGTGGAATGCTCTCCCTCTGGACATCAGACGAGCAAAATCACTCCCTATCTTCAAAAAACTGCTTCATTAACATTATTTATCCTTGTAAAAGTTAGACAACCTTGTATTATGTTTATGTAAGTTTATTATAATGTTTGTAGCCTATATAGGTATTATAGTATGTAGTGTAAGTATTTGGTTTCTTAAGGCGCTACCCCGACCCAAATCAGCGCCACCATCTATTTTATTTAATTATTATGATAAACGAAAGAATTTTTAAAAAAACAATCGGGCAGTTTGAGCTTCCTATCATAAGCTTTTTTTTAATGCCTCTATAAATGTTTTAGTTTGTATAGTACAGGAGGAGATGCGAAGTTGCTCATTTGTCCCACCATGGTGGCCAAAAAGAGCAACTTCGCATTTCTGCTTAAAGTATACAAAATAAAACTTTCACAGGCACATGTAAAAAAAGCTTATGATAGGAAGCTCAAACTGCCCGATCGTTTTTTTTTAAATTCTTTCGTTTATCATAATAATTAAATAAAATAGGTGGTGGCGCTGATTTGGGTCGGGGTAGCGCCTTAAGGTAGGAATCTAAATTTTTTCCTGTCTTTGGGTGATTTGTGCCTCGTTTCCAGGGTAGTGCGTAAGTAAATACGCACGTTATTATAGCGTACCAATTAAGTGGTGGTGGCAGTACTGTAGAACTAATCGTTTTAAATAATGTGTTCTCAGTATCCAAAAACTATGAACTAATAGCGTTATAAAAAAACACTGCTACTTCTGATGCTATTTGAAATAATTGGTAAATATTGGACCCACTCCACTCCTAACTTAATATAGATCATGCACGCCGGTCTGCTTGGTCAGTCGTTCAGTCTCATCCAGTCTTTGAAAGTCAAAGCCATCTTCATAGTAATCTGAGCCGAAATACATCCACTACTGGCCCCCGAAGAACTACGCTATGACATATTTATGACATATTTAGGCAAACAAATATCCGAACGTAAAAAGAAAAAAAAACCGTTCATTCAATAACCGTTCACTGCAGTCTTTAAAAAAAAATATTCTTGTCTATTACGCCGCCATCAAGTCAAGACAAATCAAAAAAAAATAATTCATATAATCGAAATAAAAGAAGATATCCCGCAATACAATAAAATAAAATGAAATCTCTGCAGTCCGCATAATATTGTGAGTATTCTCAACACAAGCAAAGTTTTACAAATAGTGCAAGGAAAAGAGAAATAAAAAACAGTTTTTATTATTTATTTGGTTACATTTTCTTTAATTTAAATGTCATAAAATGATATTAACATCTTATAGTTAACATAGATAAATATTCAATGGTACGTTAAAATAATGTTTCTAAAGAGTTATTATTGTCCATATTTACAAAGAATTGTGACTTTTGTATTTTATTGTCTTTCGTTTCTACAAACATATTTTGTAACACAATTTATAATATTAGTTAATCCTAATTTACTGGTATATTATAAAGTAACAGAAATGTTACTGACATTCGGATTCAACAGGAAAAGTTTCGCAAAATGTCATAATATCTAAAAGCAGTAATAATTTATCAAAAATTGTTAGCAGTACATTTTGCTTGGATTTGAAAATACTGAATTACAATAAAATCGAACTTTCTAAAATGGAATTATAATATAAACCGACACAACGACGCTACATTTAAACGTTATTTTACCCAATCGTCTAGTTTTTCCACTACAGTAAATTCTTTGTTTACTTACACAATTCTACATTTAATCGAAGTCCAAAAGGAACCTCAGCTACTGAACTCATGAACAAAACGAGAATAGTTATTTAAAACTAGCCGGAAGACATATATTTTATTATCGAATTTCGTAGCCTAAACGTTTCTTATTATGATATATGCACGTACCGATGTTTCACGATCTCTATACAATAATAAACAGTTATTCATTTAATATTAAAATAGCATACTTACATAATGTATACGTCGATATATAATTTAATAAAAAATATTGGTATAACCCGGAATAACATAGCCTTTTATAATAATTTAAATGTTAGTATAAAAATTTAACGCGAAACGATTACATCTCGTGTCTATCTGGCTTGGCTCCAGATAGACAAAAGTACAAAACTTTTGGAAGACAAACAAATGTGCTGAACTAAATTTAGATTTAAAAATGATTTTTGTTTTATTTTTTACTCCGCTGCGCATTACATTTGTGCGTATCGCAGCATGACGGTACATTTTAAACATCTTAATAATAATTAACTTATAAATAATTATTGATAATCTATCTGGTCATGAACTTCGTTGATATAAAATAGATTTGGAAAAACACGAATCCTATACTATCAAATTACGATGTTTTTTTTATAATCGAGTAAGAAATCTAACACAAATTGATGTGAACATTTCTAAATCAGAACTATTAATCTTTGCTAAAGTTATTAATAGAAATCGTATTCAAATGGAATGTCTTATATTAAAATATCAAAATTTCTCTCGTTTCCAAATAATTTGTTTAATATTTTTGGTCACTATCTTAAATCTAATTTACTATTGTCATTTGAATTCTAAATATTGTCATAACTTTAATATTTTACAATATTATACGTTGGCATATTAACATTATTTAGTAGTACTTAATACACGAGTATTTTATAATAGTAAAAGATAAAGTTACTCAAATCTTATTAAAAAATGTTTCATTTTAAACGTGATTAACGCGACAAGAAAATGTAGGTATTAATACATATTGATAAAATAATGTGTGATATGCTATTACTGATATATGACGACTCGATTAGTGCTACATTATTGTCTCTTATTTAGAGTCTTCGTACCTTCAAAGTTTTCAACATCAACCTTTTCTTTGCTATTTATTTTTATAATAATACGATAAGAATATTATTCTATACTAAGATACAATTATTGTTATAAAATATCGGGTATCTCATATTCGATTATTGTCATTGGATAATATACGTTCATTCATGTTCTGATTCACTTAATTATTATCTATTATGTATCTACTTTTGTATAATTATTAATCATTATTATTGTAATATTTATTGTCAAACTTACAAGGCTGATGCTAGAATTTATAAATATTACAATTTCGATAACGTTTCTAAATTAAACCATTACAGACTTGATGGCCGCATATAAAATTAGGTTGGAAAATTGTGTTATATGTTTTTGTAATATCTATAATCTCTAGGATGAATCAACAGTTACATACCAACTTTAACATCGTCATTCTTAAAACAACATCCGCAAAATACGTAACTTATAAAAATTCAACAGCCATCTTTTATCACTACAATATTCTTTCTTACAATATAAACTCAGAAATCTAATTTCTGTTCTATACAAGATTTCCTTATTCATATTCCAATTACAGATGCAAATTAATAACTTCATTTTATACAACCCATTTCTCTTAAATTTGTAGTACGCAGTATTTGAACTAAAAAGCCTTTTACTACATGAAGTATTCAATTAGGAAACGTAAAGTATCTGAGCTCCATGGGTACATAGTGCAGTCAAACTCATAGATTTTTACCTTATGTGCGATGAAAATTTCGAACTTTTTCTTACTAGTGGCCAAAAACGGGACGTAGGCAGCTTTAATTATTGTGGGCATCCTTATTTTCTGAAATGAGCTAATATAATCGAATATTTCGATTGTAGGAAAGTATGATTTCCTCGTGATTGTTTTCACGGTTGGGAGGGCAAAGGCTGTGCAAACGAATTATGTCTTGATCGAAAACATTTTCAGATATTGCAGAAAGTTGCAAAAATAATTGTAAAAGCAAATTGGCCGTATATTTTAGAGCTGTTATATCTGGCGAGCCTTATTAGGTCATATTAGCTCATAATATAAATAATAACCCGTGATCTCAGGGCTGTCGTCATCGGAATCGAAGATAGACATATAAATTTTAGAAAACAATTAGCTTCAGGAAAGCTGCAATGATAAATAAGGCTGCATCTACACGGGTCGCGCGACTATTGTACTCGTACAATCTGGGCGGGACTGTTGGTTTTATTTTATGCCGCTCGGAGCGCTGCTGCGAATTATTAGTTGAGAATGCACTGTTGTAGAAGTTTAGAGCGTTGTTTATTTCGACTTGTCGTAGTTCGTTGTCTAGGGCGTTTTGGCTGACGGAGTGTTGTTTCGGCTTGTGGCGCTTGGGCGTTCGGGTCGTGGTCGGTCGAGGGGTGGTTGTGGTGGTCGTAGTTGTGGTCGTGGTCGTGGTCGTTGTGGTCGTCGTTGTCCTCTGCGGGGTTTCTGTTGAGCGGTGAAGTTGCGGATTAATTTTAATTCTGATAACATAATTTTCAAATAATGTTGAAAAGTCAGAAAAAGTATCAGAACATAAGATCTCGACATCCATTAAAAAAAAGGTAGCACTCCGGGAGTGCCGGCAGAAGTGAAAACTCGATCTTACGCTTTTTCGATCAGCATCACGTGACCCTGACGCGAGTTTGAAAGTTTTTACCCATACAAAAAAAGTGCTCAGCGCCGCTAAAGAAGTTTTCACTTCAAAAATTGGTACGGCTAATACAAACGGCTAAATATTGACTTTTTAATGTCGATTTTCTAAAAACTTCTCAAGACGCTTTTGAGAAGTTTTCCTCTTTCAGCTATTTTTTTAGTTGACTGTACATGTTTGTTATTTCCGAACACAAAACAGCATATAGAGTGATTGCTTACCTTTTAGAGTGATGAGTCCATCCGCCTTCCCATAGCCATTGCCGGCCGAGCAGGTGTATTCCCCGAAATCGGCCTTCTTCAGTCGATTGATAGTAAGGTTCATTCTCAGTGCGTATTCGGTCGCCATTTCCTCGGAGATCACGTATTTAGAGCTGTTTAGTAGCTTGCCACCTGGCGAAGATATAAACAAATTTTGGTAAATATCTCATCATAAGTGATTTTGAATCGTGATGCATGGAGGGATCTGGGGGAGGCCTTTGCCCAACACTGGGACTGTAACGTCCCTAATTATAATTGATTTTAGTCCTCATAGCCAGGATAATTTGAAAAGTTTTAAGGTTTTTTTTAGATTTAAGCAGGTTTCAAGAATATGTTACTCTATTCATGCTTTACTTTAGATTTTTGAATTAGAATTCTATATTCTTAAGCCAGAAATTCACCAGCTATTAAAATATATATGATTATTGAGATGTTAGAAATTTTTCTTATAAATAAATAACTGGAACTGAAACTGATTGATATCAGCAATACACTGTAAGACCTACTCTGTACGATTTTTCATTTTCACATATATTTATATAAAACCGCAATAAGCACTTCCATGTTTGTAAAAGGTACCAATTTAATACAAAATACTTTCTTACACGTTTATAATGGCCTAAAACATGCAAGAACCAAATCACAAGCACTACCTGATTGGTCTAAAACAGACGGACTGGAAACCCAATCATAAGATTGTATTTTTTGTTTCTAATAATTAAACAAAATAATGAGGTAAAGTTATCCGTACCAGCCTGCGACTTTCCCCGCTGCCAAGTATTCATCGACTTAGGCGAAGCTTCCACAAAGCACTGGAGCGTCACTTGCATGTCGACTGAACGCAGCACCACTGGACTCGTCGCTCTCACCACTGGCGCGACTAAACACACGCATAGAGGATTAAGGGTGCGTCTCTATTGAAGTGGAATGGAGATTGCATCATTTACTAACACAATAGAGTCGATTCTGTTAGCTTAAACTAAACTAATGTCAGCACAAAAATAAATAAATAATTCTAGACAATTGCTCGAGAATGCGCGTTACCGCACCCAGTAGAAATACTTGGGGGAGGCCTTTGCCAAGCTGGGGACGAACCAGGCTAGTTAAAAAATGCTAGACAATCCACACAGCATCATCTAGCCCCAAAGTTAGCAGAGCTTGTGTTATGACTAGATAATTGATAGCTATTTTTATTTTACATCTGCAGATCGAACATAATTGTGTCGCTGTGGGGATCGAATCCGCAACCTCTTGCGTCGCAGCCAGATTTTCAGCTGCTGCGCTACGAAGGTCGTCAAAATGCAGTACTTTTCTTATGTCCAATTTCACATTCGTTTGTTATTCCTCAATCAATAATATATAAATAAATAGTTCATCTTGATCCGTATAAACTATGCGCTGAACTGAGTTTATCTTATGTTGATCGCGTTCAATTACAACTGTAAATTGGACCTCTAAATCGACAGCGAGCGTTTTAGTGTTGCTATATCAATTTATTTAGTTTAGTTTAAGTACCAACAGAATCAACGCCGAATACACGGACATAACACACTCTATTAATGAATTTACGTTGCCTCCAATTCGAAACGCACCTTTTGTTAAAATAATAGGACATTGGCAGACAAAATGAGAAATTAAAAGGTAGATACTAAAAGGAAGTTACTTCAGGAATGTTTTGTCAAGTCGTCGGTTAAAACAGTACTTAACAGATTAGTGACCAGGGAGAGCGAAGAAAAATACGGTCGCCAAGCATTTATCACGGTCACGAAACATTGTTATAAGGAGTTGGCATTATTTTACAATTATGTTTTGTTGAAGAAGCTATTTTATCCATGCGAGAAACCGCTGCATGTGGGCAGCATAGAACTAGTCATTCATGTTAAATAAATAAATAAATAATGCTGGACAATTCACACAGCATTATCTAACCCCAAGCTAAGCAGAGCTTGTGTTATGGGTACTAGATGACTGATATACATAATATAATACATTACATAGATAGATAGTTTTTATTTTTGAACGGTTGATAGGGCTCTTTAATCTGTATAATCTTGAATTCCTGAAACTTGTGTATATGTATAATATTATCGGATAATTTATTCTCTTACTATGTGTGGAAGCTGCTTAACTTAATTATTCTAATATTATGCGTTTATAAAGCTTTTTGTTTCCCAAAGATAAATAAAATTACAATCAAATAATAGAAATAAATTAGAACTAGTATTTACAATTGACACAATTGAGATAACTGCAGACTGTTGCAAACAAACTACAAGTAGCTCAACTGATCCATATCAATACCATTCGGAAGAGTACTAGTACTCATTTTAATGAATACGGGACTATTTCTAAAATATTGCTTCCCCGACTTTACCGTCGAACACTTAACACATTATGAGTTTACCATGAGTGTACATACACGAGCACTATACTACCAAAATGTGTATTAAAGTTGTTTAAATGTGTGTTAAAGTAGTTAAAACGTAACTCACAATGCACGGCGACTTCGTAGCGGCGGCTTTTAGTGGGCGGAACTCCGTTGGCCGCGATGCACAGATAAGTGCCCATGTCGGCCCGCCGGAGGTTCTTCAGCGCGAGCGTCGAGCCGACGAAACTTTCCACAACTGCACGTAAACACACGGTAATGTGTTATGAGTAGGGTAAAGTCTGGATTTACGCCCCAAGAGGGATGTGACGTGTACTTCTACCAAAAATTCATATTATTATTTGATTTTCTAGAAATTACCCTGAGTGTGAGGGCTTACGCACTATAGTAACAAGAACCTTAGAATTGAGCAATACGACACATCCAAACGAAGTAAATGTAACTTTAGTCTTTGAACTAGATTGGATAAACTTCAATGTTTCCCCTGTTGGTGGAGCTAACGGCGCTAGAGTCCGTAGGAAGGGATGGATGCGGATTCAAGTCCCGTCGAAGTCGAAAATTGTTGGGATATTATTTGATTTCTCAAAAAAACACACTTATAAACATCAAGTTCACAGAGGCTAAGTCTGTGGCCTAGAAAATCTAAAAATGTAGCCTATAAATACGATGATAGTGACTTTCAGTAGTTCTGATTTTTTGCAATTAGGCGCGTTATAATTTGAGTACTAACCTACATTGTGTTAACTCGACACACCATATTAGTAATGGGTCACCACATTTTTTTTTTCGTAACGGTATACCGTTTGACCACCATCGCACTTATGAAAGTCTTCACTCTCTTTGCATGGTACGAGTATATCGTGTACATGTTGTCTTGTATCTTTACTATTGCGTCATATGCAGGTATAGATAGACTAGTATGTGTATAGCATCTGACGTTTAAGCCAACCAATGATGTTTTACTTTTAACATTCATCAAAGACTTGATTTGTATCAGCACCGAGGCGACTATCCCTACTTTACCCTACGCGACGCTGTTATGTTATGAGAATGTATGATTGTGAGAACGGTTAGTAGTTGACAGAGTGATGAAGGTTAGCCTTCCAGCAAGTTTCGAAGTGAGGGCTCCGACTGTGGTCGATGGTTTCAATTTATTTGGAATGATGCGAGAGAGTTTGAATTAGCAAGTTATGTATATTAAAACCTCCTTCGAAGGCCTTGACTTGCGTGATGCGAGAGAGTATGAAAACAGCAAGTTATGTGTATTGAAAACATTACCCGAAGGCCACTGATGATTTTGATAGTAGACTATCAGTGCTCTAAGAGAGGAGAGAGGTCTGATAATAATTAACAATATAACGTAAGGTTTCTTGTAAATCCGATCAAAGCGCAAAAACCCTTCCCGAATATAAATAAATTAAACACAATACCACAATACTTTTTTGATAAAAATATACAAGCTCGAATATCTTTCCCGTCTTATTCATAAAAAAAGATTTTCTTAGCACCCCACCTATAAGCAGGTACACATGTGTATTTTTACGAGAGTTACTCAACAAACCCTAAGAAAAATATTGAGCATATTTAAATGGCATTACCGAAGAGCTCTATCGCAAGTTATTGAAAAGGGATTTTGAGAAAACCCCATGAGATGGAAGGAATGCGCTGTTCTGTTCAAGATAATGGACTCAATAACATTTAGCTTTAACGTTACTGCATATAAATAAAGGGACTAGAAATGAATTGATCGAACGTAATAATCGTAAAAGGAGTGGGTAACATATTACAGTGAACGTCATGGAAGTAGGTAACTATAATAATAATAATGCTGGACCATCTACACAGCATCATCTAGCCCCAAGCGAAGCAGAGCTTGTGTTACGGGTAGGTAGGTACTAGATGACTGATAAAACTTTTTAAATTTTCGCGATTTGTTAACATAGTTGATGATTATATCGGGTATTTATCGCGTACCTCTTGTTTTATTTCCCCTACGTTTCTACTGCGTTACAGCGATCGTGGTCACGAGGCGACTCATGACCACGATCGTCGTCCCGTGACCACGATCGCTGTAACGCGGTAGAAACGTAGGGGAAATAAAACAAGAGGTACGCGATAAATACCCGATATAATCATTAACTGTAGATGACTGATATACTTAATACATTTATAACTTTTTTTTTTCACATAGAACTGTTTAAATTCGATGAAATCGTACCTACTAATTAAATCTCAAAATAAAATAGTATTCGATTATTTTCATTATATTTCGCGTGATTTTGCAGCATAACCTCATGAAAAACCAAAACACAGTTCAAATTAACAACGATAATTACGAAACCCTTCAATACACGCTGCCGAAAACATTCAACATTCCTTGATTTTCTGATGAACGTAAGCTCAGAGCAAGAAATACTAAATTGCAGTGACATATTGTGCTACACAATAGCGCCGCCGTCTTGTGACATTGTACTAGTTTCCACATTTCCTGCGAACAGTTTAATCAAACAAACAACGCGGCAGCATTCACAGCATTCACCCATTTAACGACTTGTGTCAAATTAAATTTAAATGGAAATAATTTATTGCTTTATTATAGCGGCCCCCTGCTCCTAAATTGTGAGCGCGGACATAAAATACTGGCTGTACGTTATGCCTACGATACACATGCGTGTTTCTGGCAACAAGCGTTACAGTAACTCAACTTACGTGTCGCTACTTCCTAGTATCGCATCTACATCAACGCAAATTAAACTCTCTTTGACATATGTATGCTGGTGAGGCAGTCTAGCAAATAAAATATTTTAAATACATATTTGAAATTCTCTGCCCTGTCAGAAGATCTTTAGACAGCTGCAGAAAAGAGATCTTCTTTGCAGTAGGGTACGTAGACAAATATTTGAACTTATTTGGTCTGTCTATGAAAACTTTTTATTCGGAGTTAGGTTACGTTATTTTATTCTCACAGTGTACCTACACCCTAACGTCTTTAATCTGAAGCAAGGCTTGTATGAAATTGAGTTTTATGAACGGGTTATAAAGTCGGGGGCTACATGTCGTTGGCAACTTGTTACTCCAGACGTTAGCTCGACTCAGCAATCCCCAGTTATTGTTGCGAACAGTCTAATTGTTTTCCGATTTAATACTTTAGCCGACATTTTCCTCCACTAAACATATTTTAATTGACAGAATTGCTCAATTTTCAAACAACAATACGAATTTGATTACTCTAGAAGTTAAGTTCAAAGTCGTTTACTTGAAATATCTTAAGCTGAGCTGTGACGCTGCAATCTTAACTTAGGAAAGTTAACGTTTACAAAGTAGGTCAGTGTAATATCTTGAATTACTATTTTTTCGCAATCTTTAATGAAAACAGGTTTCAGGAAACTCATTACCCTTAGTGGTTTACTTTGATGCAATATTAATCAGTGCATCATCATTACATTCGGGGAACTGAATAATGTAATATGTCAATTAAGACCTTGTACTGGACATTAATAACCCAGTAACTAACTATGTAAGCCCAGTTACTAATTATACGAGTTGAAATTGATTTTAATCAGTAAAGTAATTATGAATATCTAGAAGCTCGATTAATGCTTTTGAGAATGAATTTATCCCGAAATAAGTACAGCATTAACTTCACGAGAAAGAAAAGAAAGTTAAAAAGAAAACGGGAATAGCTATTCCAAAAGCAATTCTTACATATTAAGCGAAGCGTGTTTAACATGTCCAATTAATACAAAGGCAGAGCCGGCTCCACCACTCTGTTAACTATTACAACCTCCCTCCGTTTACGGAGGGCCGCCAGTCTTTTGTTTACGCTTAATGGCTTAAATAAAACGGGTCAAATTCGTAAAACACCGCACCAAAAAGGTTTTAAGCTAACCACTGGGGATCGGCAATTTTGTACCTAATACATTTTATGCTAGGGTATAAATTAGATCACAGAATTACACACGATTAACAGAAAACGTGTGTATGTGTTGAAATGAGCACTATAATTGCTTTAAACTGCGTCTTTTGGCCTAGTGTTTGGGTGGTGAAGGGTATGTCATTATAACTATGAGAGATAACAACCTTTTGTCAGGTTCCCGGTAAGCCGTTCGCTTAATTTCCTGACCGAAACCCGAATCACTGCAATATTTTGTTTAAGTTGTAATTGAGTTCTTTGAACACGTTTTTTCAGCGGAAATGAATTCTGTTCCCTGTTCCTCTGTTTTGTTTACTTTGATGAATAAATAAAAGCTATTCTTGATGAAAGCATTTTTCAGTAAAGTTCCCCAAAGCCTTGCAATATTAATATTTCAATGTATACAACCTGTTCGCAATGTTTAAATGAGTGTGCGGCTATCGATAGGTTAATGTTGAATTCTGAAATTATTATTACTTAGATCATATTTTTATCGATTCATATAAACTGTGTATGGAACGCAATAAAAGAGGCCTCAAGCTAGCTAATCGCATACCTACCTCTCCAAACCAAACGCGCCGGATGATTTGACGATGTATGAAATTGTATGAAACCTTATTGTTCTCTTTGGTTTCCTTCTCTCAAGGGGGAAAACTGGAACGCGAAAAATCATCGAGGAGGAAAACTGGAATTTGAAAAAAAAAATCCAGTTTCCCCCTTGAAAAAATTTTCTCACGAGGGAAAACTGGACTCCAAAAAAATTAATTTCAGTTTTCCCCCTTAAGGGGGATTTGTCAAGGGGGAATAACCCCTTCTTGTCCACGTTGAGTTGGACGAATCTGCGAAATTCATTTGTTTTAAATTGAATTCCTTCGGCCCCGCCCAAGATGAACTGTAGATCGGTTTTTGCAAATTGAGTGGGTAGCTATTTATTTTACATCGAATTAAATCCTCCAATATCTTAAAGCAATATCTTAATAAATCCCATAAAACTCCAATGTTTTAACCACGCGAACACCTGCGCCCGCTTCGAGCGGGCTTTGAATGCAAAATAAGTCGTGTTTCTTTTTTACCTCTTAGCTGGATCTCACTGATGCGAATGAAATTCAACGGGGAAATTGACGGTCTATTTTTTACTTTAATGGTTGTGACATTTCCCAGTGAACGATATTACTCCGTAATTTTTTGAGTAACTGGGGATTTGAAATTGATTGACAAAGATAGCTCCAATCCCAATGTCAATACCTACAAATCTTGTTCATAATTATAGTACGTATAGAATGGTCTGAGATTGGAAATTTGACCTAAAAAACATGCACATGACCTCTATAAAACATCAAATGAGATTAACGTGCAAAATTACCATTAATCACCAAAATCATATTTGCCGTGACCGATGAAAACCATTCGATTTAATGAAACTGTGACATCGGTTAATCAATCTTCGACATTATGTACATTTACAGCTTTATTTCACTAATAAATTTCCATCAGATTTATAGTTCCGAGTTATATCAGTCTTAAAAAATTATTCACGCAGTTTTACAAAAAGTGTGAAATCAACATTATCTCATGCAAAAATCAAAGCTTGTTTTGTTTTATTTCTCGTAAAAATAAATGACACTTAATCTGTTAATCCGAAGTTGTTTACTACCATATTAGACCCGGATTATCTTTTTTGGCGTTTCAAAACTGGTGGTATAATTTTTTATTTTTTATATTCATCGCATGGGCTGACACTGCACCGTCACGTCACTAGCAGAACCAAAATATTTGAAATGTATGACATGTTTTTCCATATACCAGTGCCGGCAACGGCACTGTTTACCGGTGCCCGTAACTGTACAATACAACGATCACAACATTCAAAGTTAAGTTACCTTTCTCTTCCTTCCCGTTTTCATCTCGAAAGACAATGTTTCTCCCTCCAGTTCTCTTCCAAGATATGATAGGATCAGGTACTCCCGTTGCCGAGCAGTGAAGTTCCACAGAACCTCCTTCAGGGGCACTTGCTTCGGAACCGTCCTCGTCTGCGATGTCTGGCGGAATCACTACCGAGAGATGACCCATCTGGTGAACAAAGTTGAATAGGCTTATTTTCAGTCAGTCCCACTTCGAACCGCAGGATTATGAATCGCGCGGTCCGAAGCAGGAAAAAATAATATGTAATTCAGATGAATATTTTTTGGTGTATTTTAATCGATATTTTCTCTGAAATGTGTTGATGATTGTCGCAGGATTTCGAATCATGCATGAGGTCCGAAGTAGGAAAAATTTAACTTCGGGTGTATATTTTTGTTGTATGTTGTATGTAGGCCTATTAATTGATATTTTTGCCAAATGTTAAACGTTTTGATGATTGCTTCGGTTTTGTATTGATTGAAAGGAAACAGTATTTCAAGATGGTTCTTTAAAATATTTTAAAATATGTCCCGTGAAACTAAAAAAACTTTTTTTTACCTCAAATTATCCTTTTATACGTACGATTCATTACCATCCTTTTCAATAAGTCCTTTTCTGGATATAGCCACATCGATCGTGTGAGAATTATCTCCGCTATTTCTAATTTACAACGTTACGTAGCACATGCTACGCCGTAGCACGTCCTACGCCGTAGCAGCTACGAGAAAGCACCTCATCATGATCTCTATACACGCACTCAATTTGTCGGAGTCAATTAACCACCAGTTTCAGTGCACAAGACAGTAATGGAGCCTACACACCGAAGTCGCGACTCAAGGCTTGGTGTGACATATCAGTGTAGCCGACAGTTTTACATGTCTACTTCGACACAGCCGGCGGGTTGGTGTGACATTTCAGTGTGTGAATATTGTAGGCAGCCGACAGTTTTATGTCGACTTGTCGGCGTCCCGACTCCATCCAACTTTGGTGTGTAGACTCCATTAGATGAATTTGAACTCAAGTTCCCGACACTATTAATCGGGCACATTACAAACGTACTACTTCCCACTACCAAGACAAAGGAAACAGTTATTACAGCGCGCTCCCGAGAGAAAACATCCGACTTTGGACTTTAGTAGCTATTATCGCAGAACAAACTCGTCACTTTAATTATTACATATTTCACCGACAGTCTACATAAATCATTCTATACGAAAGTTCATCAGTTTGGGTTTCCTCGCATACCGAAGCGATCGGAATCTCGTGGTTTATATAGGTTGTGTTCCTCATTGTAATAATGTAAGGGCAGAGGTCCGTGAATGTTGCATGAAGACGTATTGTCCCCATTCCGGGTCGGGAACAGGGCTTTGACAAAATTCCGGGACTCGTGGAGTGACGGGATACCCCGGCATTTGTCCGTCTCAGGTACCTACTGCGAAATTGCTACGCAGATTGTAGGTAAGCGGGAGGCTACGGTTATTTTATTCATGGGTTATAAACAAGGTAACATGGATGTTTACTGAATAATTCACAGTTGTTTCTTGTAAGGAAAATAAAAATAAGGTAACTGCGTGTTTAAGTAGGGTTAATATTTAGCTATATAATGGTTTTTATCCTGCTTGCATTCATGTAAATACCACCTTAAGTGATGAATCCTGTACCGATTTAAGAGTGTACCTGTACTTCTAAGTGTTACGAGAGTTAAGAGACTCTTAAAGAAAAAGCAAATTAGAAAAAGTGGCCATATGTAGTAAGTATAATAAAGTATATATACAGTAGATAGGTACGCCCTTACTCTTTTCAGTAAAGGTAGCAAACGGTTGAGGAAAATTTCCTTTCTCATTGCACCGTACAAATTCCTATCGATAACAGCATTCCTATGAAAAACTACGAATATTCACGCTCTAAGCAACAAGATTTATCTAGCTACTTTATACCACCCAAAAATTGACGAGGTTAAGTTAAGTGCTTTGCAAAAACTAAGAATAAAAATAACGGTAATTGTACCATTTGAGTCCTTCAGTGCCCTCGAGTACCTAAAAAATAAGGTAAGCGTAGATGTTTTCAGATATAACATCCAAGTAGAATTTTGATAACATTTACAGACCAAAAATACGAGACGAAACTCACGAGACGTTTACAGCAAAAGCTGATATAAAACTCTCATATCTACAATTTCCCCGTAAGGATATGATAAAGTGTGGCGTTTTCTATATTCTCGTTTCGCTGCAGTGTAAATTCTTGGAGACGGCTCATGTCACATGAATTATGCAAATACGCGGTGCACAACTAGGCGAGTACGTCGCAGATTTACATTCGCTACGACCTCTGTGTAAATAAATATAGCTTTATGTTATACCATTGTCAGAGATGAAACACTGTAGCATAGGTTATACGTAGCTGTGTTTGACATGCACTTGCACGTCTACATTATCAAGTCACGAGTCAACCAATTTGTTGGATATTATCAAAACATTTTGCTGTACCTAAACAAACTGTTTGCTAAAATAAAATTGTATCGCCTATAAAGCTATAATGATTGGTCTATGAGAATATAAAACTTTGGACAAAAAACAAGGTAAAAACAAAACGAGCGAAAACATTTTTATATTCGGCAAAACATAAACAAAGACTATCAAGTCACCTACCGAGAAGTTTATTCGATTCATATTTCGCAGAAAAATAGGACAAGCCTATAAAATTGTAACAAGACCCAATTCATTACACGAGTTGAATACGAAATTATTATAATAAAAAAATACTTGTACTAGTAAAGCAAGTCACGTTTCAATTTGTTCGTTTCGTTACAGATCGGAAGGTTCTCTGTCGAGTAGGCTTCAACAGGTAAGTGAGTCGTTTGTTTCCCGAGTGAAACATTCCTACGAAGAAAGGTCATGACGTGGGCTACACTGCTATTTAGGTGACGAGCCAGCGAGACGGACGTGCAATTTCAACCTTCCAGAGTGAAACGAGGTTTACTTTGTAAATTGTATGTAAAAAGCCCCTCCTCGAGGCACACTCAATCCTTTTACCTTACTGATTCCCTAACTTTCAGTGACGGGATCCTTTTTAAGGGTAAAATCTATTGCTACGTCTCAAATCTTTTTAATAGGAGCCAGCGTATAAGAGCGGTAAGTATTTGAAGAAAAAGTGTAGCGACTCCTCGATTCGCTCGAGATTTCTAATAAATTTCTAATCACAATGCTAAAAACCAATCCACTTTTTACCACAAACAACCTCAACAGGTTGAACTGTAGTTTTAATACAATAAAGAAATAAACAAGATGTCAAGTGCGAGTGTAACTCGCGCGCCGAGGGCTTCGAACGTTTGTCAATTATAATAATATGTACTAAAAGTACCAGTTAGAGACTTAGCTATTTAATGAATACCCTAAAAATATGATAAATGGTAAATTTTTTGACGTTCAAGATATTTCAAAAAGTATGTTCCTTACCGAAATTTCAAAAACTGTTTTGAAATTTACGAACCCGGTACCTTTGCTACCGCACTCGGTGGGATAGTCTCCCCTTTTGAATATTTACCCCCCTATTGAACATTTTTCAAAAAAGTGTTCTACTCACAGACTTTTCTATATTTTTTTGAAAAAATAGATCTATATCTACGATCAGATGGATCGCTCTGCAATCTTTGGAGATAGGGGGAGGGAAAGGGTAATTTTTTTTTTTCAAGATATTTCAAAAAGTATAAAACCTACAGAAATTTTAAGAACAGAGATTTTCCCAGATTTTCCCTCTTTAATAACTGAGTTATTAAAGAGGGAAAAAAGGACAGACATAGCGAGACCATAAGAGGTCGAAACCGATCTCGAAACCCTAAAAACGAAGCGAGAAAAGTGTTGACTCTTAGTTTATTCTCTGTTATAAAGTATCTTCAAACAATGGTTGAACACATACCTTCTAAGAACAAACGAAAACTCTTCTAATATGTTACCTACACACGTTACGTCATAAACCCCTTGCTAACAAAATACGGGCCAGGAAAGTTAAACTTAGCTAAGTAGATAAGCGATTGGGACAGACAGTTGAAATGTTGGCTCTTTTCCCTGTCTTTTTTGTAATGACGATTAGTTTCGCGAAGGTACGGCGCGTCCGACCAATTATTTTGGAGCTAGGGCACTTCATCAGACGCTGTGATGAGAACAGCTGCCGCCTTTATAATCTTGCTGATATTTTTCACCCCGAACGTTTAGCTCGAATAAGCGAATTTTATTTTAAAAATGCATATTATAAGGCTGGTTTTATAATTAATGATGGAATGGACTGTATACTGTACTAACTTTTAAGGACAGATAGAAAGAAGAGACCTACTCTAAGATCTCTGATAAATTAGTTACTCTAAGTAAGCTGAACACAATCCAAAAATTATCATGGAGAACATGAATGTAAAATGGAATGGAAAAAGGTTGTTTGGCTTGTTTTAGCATGACATAAATAATGTATTTTTTACTGAGCTCGTATGAAAAAGGTAAATACTATGCCCCAGCACGCACCTGTAGCCCGGAGCAACAAAGGAATGCTGAGTAACGTTTGCCGATTTTTAAAGCAATAATTCACTTGTTGATTCCTTTCTTGCCCCCATACTAACGCTATTCATTATTTATTTCACTTCAACCAACAAGATTTGGCACGTTATCCGGTTTACGCAAGAATCTGGTTGGAAGGGACGCTCCGCATTTCAAGCGTTATCCTCTCCAATTGTTAACTTAATACCGCATCTTATCTCATATGGACAATCAAGTGCCTCCCTTACCCAACCTGCTTCCTGCTAATCGATATTTAATCCAGATACCCAATAAAGGTAAGCCATCATCATACTAGCACACACGAGGCATATGTTTATTAAAAAAATAGTCTTCACAGTAAACGAACGTGTAGCTTAATATTGTTATAGCGATAATTAATTAAGATACGCGTAATATTCCAGCTAGCTTGTTCCTAAATCCTATGAACATCGTAAATCCAGTATAGGAAGTTAAGCCTCGCCACAATATTTAGACGCGCCTGGGTTTTAGGTGGCTGCTACTAAGCTTTGGCTTTGAATATATTAAATGTAGGAGGAATAATTATGTTACAGCGTGGAATGGTACGCAGGTACGACGTAGCAGTATAACAAATTCCTCGAGAAGCGTGCTAAGTGTTTGTAACGGCGGCCTTAGTTGCGACATCACGGGGCAACTATGTGTCGAAGAATGTGTTTATGGTGCCAAGAATGAAGCTCCTTAGCCGAGGGATTCACCCCAACGCTTTGTAAATGCTTATGGAACCAACAACTCAATTGTTTGGCAAGTTACTGTACGTTTATTAAAAAGCTTTTTGTGTAACTTATATTATAAACAAAAAGTTTGGATAAATGTTTATTACTTCTTCACGCCAAAACTACCGAACGAATCAGGTTAAAAAATGTGCATAGGTATAGGTTAAGACCTGTAATAATTCATAAGCTACTTTTTCTCCCCTAAACCGGTTTAGGAACCTGGTTTAGGGGCATTTCCGTTTATAGGTCATTTCTATCCCATGGGAGTTCCCATGGGATAGAAATGACCTATAAACGTATCTAAATAGATACAACGCGGCGAAGTCGCAAGTAGGAACTAGTTTTTTGATAATTTACTTTTCAGGATAGGTTTTTCAATATCACGTAACCCACAATTTCATTATTAACCGGCGAAGTAATATTTCCGGTTCCGCAGTCTGATTTGGACGCTATTTCACCGCTGACCTTTACAAATACCTGAAAGCATTTTGCCTGCCTGCTAAATTGCAGAGTTTTCGTTATGAAAATTCCTCAAATATTATTGCATAAGATGTCGAAATGACTTATCATAAACTTTAGAAGTGGGCCCTTTAACTTTAGAAATATCTTTGAGAATATTAGTCTCAACCCAATTCTGGCATACCTATTAGATGCCTACTAGTTATACAGGGTGCCACAGAAACTAAACTAAAAGGGGGTGATTTTGGACGCGGGGGTCAATGTTTGTTCTACGCTTTTTTGAATCTCGAACTTTTTTTCCATTTTTTGGAAAAAGTCAGACGTTTTTTCTTCATATTCGTGTTATTTTATGTGTCTTCTTACATTATTATACACCCTGTATATGAACCTAACTTGTGAGTGTACGAATATGTGAAATAACATGGAGCACATAGTCCATCTATTAAAATATCTAAGGCATAACCGTCCATTGCAGGCTGTAAACATTTCACAAACGGGACTTTAATCCGGGCCATAAAAGTAATCCGCTCATAAAGTTACGCGACGATGGACAACGTAAGGGTAAGGATTTTCTCTCACAAAGATTTCGAAGTAATTAAGATAAAATGCCGGCGAGTTTTTGTATGTAACTGGAGCTATAGTAGCTGCTCAGTCGTTTTTCAACGCTCATATGCCGAGTTAATCCTGGAGTATGCAATAAAGCGCTAAAGTATTTGTGTTCCAAGCGAAATTACCCATATTGAAAATACCCTTCGGCGCTAACAGCCGGCTGAAGGCTTATTTATACCGTGCATTATGTAGACTTACCCTGCTGTAGGCACGTAAAAATACGCAAAAGAGAGTTACACTTAAAGCCATTTGGAACCATTAATACTTTAATTTAATACACTTCGAGAGGCTTACGAATTGTTCCCGTATTGATTTGCAATTATGAGATTGCTTTGTTTAAGTTATGCAAAGTATTTGCTATTAAAGCGGATTTAAATGTGGACTTGGAATTACTTGAAATTCAGAGAGTTTGTGAGTTAGGCCATAAATTTCTGAAAATAAAACGTTTTTACGACGATCTTCACTGTATCGAAATATGATCTTGGTGAATGGCGGGAAAAGGGTTAGGGTTACAAAAACGTGGTCGTCCATCAACGCTTCTGTCAACGAAGTACGCCATCAATGCCGCAAAAACAATTAGTAGGTCAATATTTATTTGATTTCCCGAACCCGAGCCATGAATGATCACCGGCTGTATCGTTATTTCACGGTTATTACAAATCTGTGGCTTTAAAACGTACACATTTGCCAGATTAAATTCTGACTTGCCCTTATTGACTGCATAATTAACCAAAATCTCTCGATGAAAGCGGATTCAAAGATAAACAAATCCTGACAATACAAATTTGCCGCAACATTGAAACGGCTCCTAAGCAAATAACGAGTAGGAAATATGTTGAGTCTCATTTTAGGTAACTAACTTTGTCTTAAAGAAATAAACTGTGCTTTTTTTCTTTGACGACCTCTGTGGCGCAGCGGGCGAAGGTCTGCCTGCGACGCAGGAGGTTGCGGGTTCGATTCCCGCCTCGGGACAAATGTTTGTACGATCTGCAGATATTTGTCCAGGGCGTTCTGGATGTTTTCTATCTATACTAATATTATAAAGAGGAAAGGTTTGATTTTTTGTTTGTTTGTTTGTTTGTATGAATTGAATAGGCTCCGAAACTACTGGACCGATTTGAAAAATTCTTTCACCGTTAGGAAGCTTACTTTTCAGGGAGTGACATAGGCTATATTTTATCCCGGAATTCCCACGGGAACGGGAACTACGCGGGTGAAACCGCGAGGCGATCGTCTAGTGTATAATAAAAAAATATCTATCTATGTAGTGTATTGTATTATGTATATCAGTTATCTAGTACCCAAAACACAAGCTCTGCTTAGCTTGGGGCTAGATAATGCTGTGTGAATTGTCCAGCATTTTTTTTTTTTTTTTTTTTTTTTTATAAAACAAATAAGATAAGGAAAGTTTGGAAAAATACTTCAAGAACTTCAACGGATCTAGGATTGATAACAAAAAATAGAAGGCACCTAGCTAAAGTCTCAAGCAGAAAAACTTTAAAGAGTTATTCGCAAGTTAAACTGAAATTTACATAAGAACAGGCGAACATAACCTGAATACGTAATCACAAGTTTACATTTTAAAATTAAAAAGTAGAGAGAGTTATCTGACCCTAGACAGTCTTAAACTTTGCAAGTAGGAAGTTTTAACAATTTAATTTGAGACAACTTCTACAAAGAACTAAGAGTATAACTGCTACAACCCATGTAGAGCTTTTGTTGTTGAAACCTGTTTTTGAAACTATGATTATGAGGGTTTATAGCTGCGCTGGTTTCTGTGCAAAATGCTCATTTGCTCTAACTTTCTGACTTATTTTGAAGCAGTTTCTGTATTTACAAAATTTTGTTTAGTTAAATTGTGTTTTAAATGCAAACAAACCTTTAAAAACCAGTGCTAACATTGCCTGGCGTCCAGTGTAAGAATCAAGGTTTATTCAATTTGTACAGTTGACCTGTAAAGCTTTCAAGCCTATTAAAACTGTTCAGTATAGTAGGTTGCTGCTGGTTATGGATCAGATGGAGATAGGTATGGAGATGATCGATCTTAAATACCATAAGAATTAGCCTCCAATTACAAATTCTAGGTACAATATTTATAATGTAAGCAGTGTCCGTCGAGCATTTGTAAAGTTGTCTATGCCGCATGAAGATGTCGCGGTGGCATTCCGCAGCCAACGCTCTTTGCCAAGCGTGCGAATTCCACGACTTGACAAAATTCCATACAGAATGCTCAATCTGGCCTGCACAAAGGTGTGCTGGTAAATGTTTTGAGAATTAAGCTTAGTTAGTTAAATTACTGAAATACCCACCTATTTTGATATAACTACCTCACTGAACCCTACTTTGGAAATGCGCTCGAAAATATCTGAATGGCAAAAGCGAGACAAGTTTGCTCTGCTTTGAGCTTTAACAGAGTAAAAGCAATACTTTTAGAAGCTTTTGACCAACGACATGTAATTTGAAACCAACTGGAAGACGGAATCGCAAAAATTACACCCAACTTAGTTTGCAGGAAGCTTAGTTATCATAATAATGTTGTTAACGCGAAGAATATTGAATAATTTCTCCTGACTACATAACTAATATAATGCATTATCAGTGGATCTTTAAAGAGGTCAAGATGAATTACAAATACAAATACAAAATGTTTATTTCATTAATCAAATATTACAATATACAATGAATGATGAATTGGTGTTAGAATACTGGTAGTATTATGAAGGTATTATTGACTTCAAAAAATAATACATGTTCCAAGCTTTCCAATTTAATTAATCACTAAAAAAACTCATTGACCTTTATCTAGACTGAAGTCCCAAATAATATAAATACAGTCTCGTACAATATCTGTGAATTACGAGGGATAACCTACAAATATGTAAGTATATTGGCTTTTGGGTTGTTTCTTCAATTTCGTCACAGTAGGACAGTGTGTTAGATAACAACTGATCATTGATAAGAGGGTGCAGACCAGATCGATACGTGAAATAGAAACTCAGATTCGCATGGCTTCAAAATACACAAGCTTCGAAGCTCCGTATTGTATCTCGATCGGGGTAGTTTGACAGACGTGATCGCAAACTCTCCCTTCACAATTTTCTTCCTTGACACGTAATGACGAGGTTAAGATTGCGTAGTTTGCGAAACAATTTCCAATTTCCCATTCAGACACCTACCTGCTGAACTCAATTTAAATCAAGGAGGTTACTTAGCTTTAAGTCCCACTGCGAAATACAGTCACCAATTTAAAATGAAATAGACAAATCTTCGAGCCAAGTCCACTTAGATTTCGGATTACGAATAGTTTCTTTTGCCTTGCAAGAATCAGATAAAAGTGGAAATGCCAGACAAGGGAGCAGCGATATCATCTGTTCTGGCAAAACGTTTGGCACGTGACGTTCCGTGCAGATACAGGGATGCAAGCTGGCGATCGGATCGATTGCATAAATTTTAATATTAGCCAAAGCCTCCGCGCCCGCCCCCGCCCTAGACGGAAACTGATTGTAATTACCGACCATTATTGATAAGCACCCGACCCATAATTAAATGGAGATATAGTGTAAATGATTAACTGTTATAGCTACTGAATTGTGTAAACGGTACGTGATATACTGCTATCAAATGACGCCGTGATTGCGCCGGTATATCGGGCCTTTATGATCTCATTTCGGGTAATTGATATATCCTGCTGGTCATGATAATTGATTTTATTGGTGCCGCAATAAAAGAACGTCGCGAAAAGCTGCATTCGCAGGATTTATTCGCCTCACGGCTTTTACAGACAAATTTATATCGGTGTGCAATAATGCTGAAATTTAAGTTTTATTTTTGATGGATGTTCCTCCTGCCAGTCGATAGAAGGAATGCCCAGAGGCATTTGCCCAGCAGTGAGACTCTAGAGGCTAATAATGATAATAATTTCTTTCTTAACTTCACAGACGAGTTGTTAATCCTTTATTCACAAAGAAAATTATACTAGTATTTACAATTGAAACAATTGAGCTAACTGCAGACTGTTGCAAACAGTCTACAGGTAGCTCAACTGATCCATATCAATACCAGTCGGAAGCGTAATTAGTTTATTATATATTTTAGTTGTTAATTAGTTTGTCCATGGTTGTCCACGTTAGGAAACACCTATGCCCACTTACACATAAATATGATAATTTTCATCAAGTCCATCTATCGTTCTAACCCATTGTAAATAGTTACTAAATTTTATGACCCAAGTAGTTCAGCTATGCTTTTGTGAAGCCAAGTTGATGAGTTAGCATACGATGCGTGTGAAAATAGTACTTACCTGGCTCATCATAGGGTCCGTGTTGATTTGGCACATGTAGGTCCCAGAATCTTTCGGCTCCACGTTGTTGATGTAAAGTTTCCAAGTGTTGTGCCCGTTGTGTGTGACTGACAACCGCTGGTTTAGGGTCACCATGTGGGTGTGAATGGCCAGGATCGTCTTTGTATCCGACTTTATCCAGGCAACCTGCAAAGTTTACCCAATATTGAAATGTATATTACCAAAATCCAAAGCTTTGACCTAAATCTTGACGAATTTAGACTTAAGATACTCAAACCGTCAATCAATTGAGCGGTAACTGGAATATTTTCTGCTTCTTCGACTTTCTAAATGTCTGTAAGAGGTTGAGTTATGTTTTGTAGAATATTTAAACCTTAGGTACCTACTACATCTAATCTCACCTTATAACCTCCAAGATGGTTCACAGTGCATGTGAAATGCACATCCCGGCCTAAAGCCAGGGTAACATTCTCCAGAGGCGAGAGGAACTCTGGATCCGGATCACTGTAGCCCGACCCTTGCAGCTGACCTGTCAAAGATACTGCATGTTTAAATCAGCCTTAACCTAAGGTCAAGTAAACAACAAAATACTTAACCTATAATAACTACCCAAAGGATAAAACCCGTAATAATTCAGAAGTTAATCCCACCTTTACGCATTATATGTGTTTCGTTCAAAAGATCCGTAAGGAAACCTTCCTATTATTATTTAAAACAAAGATTTATGATTGAACGATAGAGCTTTTATCTTTATTGTTTTAACAAGTTGGCGTGGGTTTAACGGTTTTTACAAAAACTGTGTAGGTTTGTAAAATGAGTTGGCAAATAATAAATCCGAGAAATCAATTGCCAGAATTGCTCGATAGGGTTGTTCGATTAACAATACCCTTACAGTAGCAGTTGAATCAGCTTTATTTTCAATTGTAGCCAAACACAATCAGAGGAGTACAGGTAGAATTGACCTTTCAAATTGGTTTAAATTGGGTCAGCCTTGCACAAACAGAAGTGGGAAATTGGCGATGCGGCCAATCTCTAGGCTATTTATTTATCCCGTTAATGGAAAATAAGAATAATAGAATAAAACAATTACCTATAACTAGTAACTCTTATATCAATTTAAAAAATCAAAACTAATGTAGCACCGAAAACTTTAACATTCATTCCAAAGTCTATGTAAATCTATGCAAATAGGACGGCAAGTTTAAATTCAGACCAGTGCGTAAAAATAAAGCTTTATAAACCGTAAGTATCAACTAGGTCCTAAGTAAACAGTTTATTTTCCCAAACAATGGTTTTGCGAGGAAGTTGTATAGCTAAGTTTATTTTTGTCCCACTGAATGCAGAAATGGCGTTATTAAATCTCTTTTGCAACAGTCGAATGCGCTTTGAAGACTCTGAAATGGGTGAGCACAGAATTCAGTGTAGTTATAATATCGCAATGATAAATCTACCTATGCATTGAAGCGTTGAAAAAGAAGATAACGTATTATAAAGAATTCAGCCGATTAAAACTTTTGAACCTTTTATTTGACCTGAAAATCCGGAAAGTCATACTTGCTAGATTTTAAATTAATATGCCCGTAATTCACGTTGTCAAGAACAAAAGACGAAGATTGGAAAAATGATTCTAGCGTAACTTTGATTGCGAGATAACTTTCATTTACTGTATTATGTAGGGTCTCGATTATTACTCGTCATAAGATAGATTACTATATTACAACCTTGCTTCATATTCATAAGCATTTTCTGCTTACTTATTTATTGATACAATAACCATAGCAAAATGTGAGTTCGGAACGACCTATATCTGTCATTTGAATGCTCTGGATGATACGCAGTTTGGCTGGTTTGGCTTTCGCTATTCGACGTTCGGTATTCGACGATTAAGGACATGAATCCGGGGATGGTCGGCGCATAAAAAGGGTCACACTAAATGTCCCATACTGTGACATCAAAACGATTAATGGAACCTCGCGGGATTTCGGAACGCCGGATATTTTCATTCAATTCGACTTATGCCGTATACTGGAATTAAATAAATTTTCCACTCTCTTACGCTACCGGCCTGAAAGTGAAACGGTTGGGCTTTAATTTGCGCATCATTTTTAATTTCTCTTTATATCGAGAATGGAATCTTTCCTTTTGAAATAGGATTTAGCATATCAAAGCGAATCTATGTATCAAATTGTGTAATAAAATAACAATCTAGGATTGAGCTATAAAATCGATCGGTTGTTTATTTACATCAACTATAACTATATTGTTTGCATTTCTACGATCGTCTTGTAAGTTAAAGATAGTAACATTAACCATTTTACAACCCGTAACTTTAACAAACAAAAACAAGTGATTATGCTATTGCCAAAACAACCTCATAATAAGTTCCAATGTTCAACACCGAATAGGTAGGCACAGCAACCATTCGCTAAATTGATTTATGTGAATACTTCACTGCCAGGCATAGTTACCGGCAAATTGCTTTTCAGGTACTCAGCAGTAGATGTTGTGGCCATATTAATGTAATTAAAATGTCATCGGTAAATCCTACTATTATTATAAAGGCGAAAGTGTGTGTAATGTGAAATTTTTGTAACCAAGGATCTCCAAAACTACTTAACACATCAAGATGAAATTTGGCATACACTTAGAACGTAGCCTAACTTAAACAATAGGCTACTTTTTATACCAAAAATACGCGTGCGAGGCCGCGGGCAGAAGCTAGTATTTTATATGTATACATTCTGGCTTTGCTAAATGAAAACTACCAAAATGTATTGTCCTCATTTAATTTTGATCTCGGGAGAGGCTTTTGCTGCCCAATTGTGAAACAACATTGAGATACCTATAAAAATGGTGTGTCTACAGATTATTCCGTTAAAGTATTTTAATTAAGCATAATACAGTCGTACGTAGGTATATATACTTTAGATAATCATTCTGTAATGAATTTCCGGTTCAGTGGTCAATTAGTTCTCGTTGTTTATAAAAACGGACATCGGCCAGCTAGTTACTACATAAATGTACACAGCTCGAATAAAATTATGTACCGAATCTTTTGTTTGAAAGCGGGATTGTAAACTAATAAATAAATAAATAAATAATGCTGGACAATTCACACAGCATTATCTAGCCCCAAGCTAAGCAGTGCTTGTGTTATGGGTACTAGATAACTGATATACTTAATACAATACACTACATAGATATATTTTTTATTATACATAGAAAACATCCAGAACGCCCTGGACAAATGTCTGCAGATCGTACAAACATTTGTCCCGAGGCGGAAATCGAACCCGCAACCTGCTGCGTCGCAGGCAGACCTTCGCCCGCTGCGCCACAGAGGTCGTCAAAATAATGCTTGTTAGTTATCCTAGTTTTTGATAAATCTTTCTTATAACCTTTAAGTTCCTAGGTGTCTGTGACTACAATGCCGGCGCAGATTTCAATCTATAAAGTTCAGTACTCTTAGCGACTAGTTCACGCCTGAAACTTTCTGTGACAGTCGTACTATCTGGTTAGTATCTTCCTTTGTTATGTGAATGGATTTAGTCATGATTTCAATAGTTAAAAGTCACTAGAGATTTACCAAAACTTTTACTATGTTGAAAAGTTAATTATGTTGCGCTGGTAATGAGAACCAGGATGAAGTTCGGCTAGTCACCTCAGTAAAGATCATAACTTTTGAAAAGCGCAATCAAGTATTTATTGGTTTAAAATGCAGTTTATTTTCGAGACTATACACAATTATCAATTAACTAACATAGATTACGATTTTCGGAAGTAGCGATTTGTGGCAGTGATTTTTGACACGAAAATCTACTGAAAGTCTCCCAACGCTATATGTTTTTTTTTTTTAATATATGTACCTACTTCACATACCGCCTGTGGATAACCGATTTAACTGATTCTTTCACTATTGTATAGGGAATGATCCTGAATAGGTCCTATAAAAAGGTTATTTCCAAGGGATTGGTATTTATCCCGTAAAGCCTAAAATACAACATAATACTTTTGAAAAATCACGACTAGCTACAACAATTTTGGTGATATCTTTACCAATTCTTAAAAGATTTTGATGATTCTTTCGATAATGTCTGAAGGTTGATTTCAAAGTATTCCCATAGAAGTTTGATCCTCGAGGAATTTATATGTGTGGCGTAAAACGTATCTAAAAACACATGATTATTTTCAAAATCTCTGGTTACTAATGGTTTCCATGGCAACGGGACTTCAAAATCAAACTAATGTTTGAATTCGGAACGTAGACCGTGCACGCACTGCGATTAAACGTAAGTGGTTTAGAAAAGGCTGAAAACACGCACTGTGGCTGGCGTTTTGCGTAATTTTGTTTCAGTAACACCATGGACTTCGTGTGAACAGCGTATGTTGTGGATTTGTACTTAAAATCGAAAACCGAATGCGGTTTCTTTTAATTGACAGGAACTATAATATTATGAACTAGGTACTACTTACTTAAACATTGCTGTATTTATTTCGGATCTGTATCTGACGACGACTGTACAATTTACGTCACGTGGTTTGCGGTCCCATTCGCCGGAAGAAAAATAATAAAATTAAATCAATGCGGCGAATGGGACCACGGTCCCCATACCTAGCTGTCCCAATCGACGGAAGCCTCCGCCATTATGGAACATAAAAAAATCGCGCGTTTACAAACCGCAAACCAAGTGTAGCAAGTCGCGTTTTAAAAATCAGTCACTAAAAAAATTCGATAATGCGTACGCTGGTACAGAAAGCTATGTGTTACATTATTTCGCGGTTTCGGACTTGGGATTAAAAGTGTGCGCTTAAACGCAGTGCGTACTTGACCGTACGTAGGCTGCTTGATTTTAGGTTTCCTGTAATTTGTCTTTTCATCCATGTGTCATCATATCAAACTAAACTAGACTCGAATTTTAACTAGATGTCGCCACTTGGGAGATTCGAAGATGGTTTATAGTTTTTTAAAACAGGCCAAATTTTGGAATGCGCGCCGTTAAACTTATGTAAAACATCAAAAACTCCGAAAATAGCTGTGTTGATACTAATATGTATAATAAACTGTAACGATTGATTATTGAAAAATATCTGTGTGTTTGTAGAATCACCATTGAGATCAGAGATGCTCCAATAAAAAATATTCCCGAGGTATTCGTACCTATACCTATTCGTCTCGCAGAACTTAAAAAAAGCAATGGCATTTGAAGTCTTTTTTCATTTTTTTCAAAACAATCAAATTATTTGAAGTCTATCTTACTCCATCACTTCTACTCTTATAGTTTTTACATTACAGCATTTACAACACATAATATGTGTTGTTTCAAATCAACGAACCAATAAACAATCAACATTTTAACAAGCTCGTTACAGAGTTTACTTACATTATATTTGAATTATAAATAATTGAATGGATGAATTGCTACGTGAATACCACTATAAGCTGAATGATCGGTTTTGTGGCTAACCGTGGTCACGGCATTTGTTATCCTAGTACAGATTATTTAGCAAAATATTTCGCTGTATCAATTTACAAATTATAGGTATCGGATTGAAGAATTTGTTCAACGCGAAATAGCCCCAAAGTAAACGTTTTCTAGTTTAGCTAACTGATCAATGTCAGTGTGGGTCTATAAATAAAAGGCACGAAGGCCTACGTAGGCTTGGTATGTCTTCCATCCATGTCATTGTCACGATGGCACGGAGCACTGCGTTTCAAGCCAACTGTGTCAAATGGAAACAAATGATTTTCGTATCGACACAAGAAGAATAATGTTGCAGTAGATACCATACCTAATACTCTTATTATTTCACATGGCTTATTTAGAAGATTCGTTGTAATTTAGGCGCTGAAGAATTTTACCCGAGAATCTTACTGATAATTTATCATCGCGACGAGAATCAAAGAAAATTAATAACTTCAGACTAGGCGAGACGCGAACTTCACCGACCGTTGACCTCTCCGGCTAGATATCTATTACACGAGAGACGCATATGAGCAGAGCACTCATGAAACTATAAAAAGAATAAAATGAAAATGCTGCAGTAGGTACCTACCTAATACCCTTACTTTTTAACTCCAGTCACGGTTATAGTCGGTGGTTGCCGCACGGAGCATATATGGTCAGAACAGAACTACACTTACACTCAAGGGAAATATTTACCTAGAATGTTACAACAATAAAAATAAATTCCAGATTATGGAGTTGAGCCAG
This sequence comes from Eupithecia subfuscata, assembly GCA_963564075.1. NCBI lineage: Eukaryota > Metazoa > Arthropoda > Insecta > Lepidoptera > Geometridae > Eupithecia > Eupithecia subfuscata. Next base: position 7,453,924 of record OY751105.1, read on the forward strand.
CAAGTTTACCTACACTAGCTTCAAGCCTGAGTCCAGTAAACACAGAGCTCTAATCTACGAATTTAAACTCATTTACTTAGTCCGGCATTTAGTTAAACAAATTCACCTGTTTCCTTTTATGTTGCATCTATAAGGTTTAGTAAAATGAGGGATGGTGGAAAGCACAAACCAGTAAGATAGGATATTATTCATTAACTACTAAATACATTCTTAGCGAATCTAACTCACTTGCTTGCTAGTATCCAGTAAACAAAGTGCCTCACAACGGATGAGTATGCAGGAAAGTTATACTATTTAAGCCGTACTGGAGAAAAGAAAAAAGGCAAAAGAGAGCTAGAAACGGAGTTCACCACACGTTTGAACCCTACTCACATTCGGTATTTCACGATAATAGAGTTAAACCTTTGCCGTGTACCGTGAGCTTCGAACACCGGGGATTGCAACATACTTGGCCAAGTAATGTTCGATGCGCGTTATTCGTTAGGTACAGATTAATAACATTTGCTTGCCTGTAAATAGTTAACAGAATAGTGGGTATTATCTCGGTTGCTTTAGATACATAAATCTGACTCTACATGATGGTAACATTTTTAAAAAAGAAGGTTATGCATGGCATCAACGATAATCGATATTATCGATTGTATTCGTGTGACTTAAATAACATTATGCGTTTTGTACGGCATTTCATCGGTCGAGGCTTCCTTATCGAAATACGTGTTCCAATTATTCTGTATTTCACGCTCATCGACGTCTATAATTACATTCTGGTAGAATTGCGTTAAATTCACCACACGTACGATCACTAATTTCAATACAATTAATCCAATGATTAGCCGCTATGCGTTGTAGAGTTGAACTCGAGTTAGGTCAAACACAAATATCTTTGTTTATTTAAATGGTTGTCGAGTTTTCATCCGCAACAGTAATGAAACATTTCACGGCACGCGGTTGGGGAAGGATAAAGCTTTAAACAATTAAAAGAAAAGGTTATATAAAGCGTTTTCAATTAAACTTGGAATCCAGTAAGGTATGGTTCGGTTTGGATTGCGTCTGTGAGAGTATCTAGGGTATTGCGTCTGAGCTGCACTTCTCGGTTTGCGGCCGACACTCGTTAAAGTGAAACAATTTACTAGATCAAGCGAACGGTTTTAACTCACGTCGAAACTTACATAGCGGCAATCAAGTTTTAGGTAGGCCTATGCCTACCTAAAACTTGATTACCGCTTTATTATACGTTCAGAACATAGGTTCTGAACGTATAACTTACTATGTAATAACCTAATAACATAAGGTTAAATAAGTCCATCGTTTTCTAAAATTTAAATCTAAAACAGTCTCAAAACTAATTTGGCGAAACTACGAAAATGTTTATCGAGCAAATCTATCTGAGTAACATTTTCGTGCCATTAGTTTATTCAGAGGCAGGAAGAGAAAATTAATGCTTTCAAAGAGCTAGCAAGGAGATGTCCGACAGGATATTAAGCTTTTCATCAGGCACCATTACGGGCAAAACGGAACGTATTTAGTTTAGTTGCCGCTCTCCAATAGTTCGCCGTCTCTAAGCCTAATTTGTCTACTTTATGGTTTAAGCTGTGCATTTGAATTAACATACCTACATGGCCACCGCACGTATTATCTACTAGCAAAGGCATTAATTTGCAAATTAATGTAAATCCTGGTTTCTATTTTCACTGTGAATTTAGTGCTTACGAAGTTTTGGGGAAGAAATTGGTCAGATACAGTACACTTTTTGCACACGTTGAATATTTATACAAAACATTGCATTTAGATTAAAGTCATCTTTATACACAAATATTATAAAAAAGGTACAATATATTTTGTTTCTTTGTAATCTCTGGAACTACTGGTCCCTTTTTGAAAATATTTTTTTGCAAGAATAGAAAGTTAGGTACCCTGAGTGACGTAGGCTATGTTTTATTCAGGGTCCGCGTGAGAGAAGCCGCGATCAGAAGCTAGTTAGAAATATTTCTCTTTTCTATTTGTTTTCTAATTCGATTTGTCAAACAAAATTTTATAACACTTACCTGCAACAATGGTGAGCAGTGCAAAAGTAGACACTAACGGCAGCCCGCCGCTCTCCATTGAGATGGGTCTCGCAGGTCCAGATGATTCCAAAAACATACTTGGTTTCATAAAAAAATTATCAAATGTAGGTAAAAGGCTCACATCGCTTCATCAATACCAATTATTTTTTAAGTTTGACAAACAGTACCGTCGTCGGTCTCAAAACATTTTTATGATAGCATTTAATTCCATCTTCATGAATTGCAGTAGGTTTATTGTCTTGACTGATTGATTGGGATTAATGTCATGTTGATTTAGACGTTCTTCAATGAAATCTGCAACAAAGTAACATCCATTATTAGATTGAACATGTAAACATTTGAATTGGCGTCTTAAGTTTAAATTAAAGACGTGTCTTACCGACTACCGACTTTCTACAAATAGAAAGTCATGAGTCGACCACAAACTAAGAGGCAGCTTAAGCTTCCAAGACTGTATTTAAACTTAGCAAATCTAATTTAGACTTAGCAGGATTGACTCATGCACAATTGTATAAATGATCAACAAATAAAGAATGCGGCCCGTAACAGTACGTACATTAATTTAGGTATGCCAACGTTTGTTTCTGGCCACCAACAAGGCAATTGTAACTTTGTTGGATAATGAGGAATTTAGATTTTGCTCTCCCAGCACATCAACATAAAGGCAGGTGTTACTGCAGTATCATTAACAGGTCCATATAGCATCGTACGTATTAACGCGCGCAGTACGAAAACATGGTAGTTTTTTATTAGAGCTGTTTCCGACGCGGCGTGCGCAAACTGAGATAAAATAGGAATGATTGCCGCTCTGTCGCGATATTGTTTCAAGTGTTTTGTTCCATTCTGCTGGCTCTTCGCCGTTTTTTATTCATCCACACCCGAACGACGAACTGCCGCGTAAAAACCAACGGACTGACTAAGCGTTCCTTTCCAATAAAATATTTAGGATTCTCGTGGATACATCTTGACATGTTTAAAACGAAGTACAAGTGGCAAAACTTTTTCGGTCTCGTACTTATGATAGGTACTTGTGCAGCAGCATCTTCAATAAAGAGTTTTGTAGAAATGACAATATTGGCAGGCGAGCACCTAGCTATCATTCGAAGGCACAAGTATATAAGTATTCTCTGGGGACCGTTCGACTCCATCAATTGAAACATGCTCGGCGATGGCAGTGGCGCGTCGTCTTTGCCGAACGAACGAGCGTAACGACAATAAACAATACAAACAACCCTGGCCTGCGTTTGACACCAGCCCGTTCGGAGTGGATTAGAGCGCTCTACAGGGAGTTCGGTAGCATTTAGGAAACGTAATAGCCTTCCACCGTGACCTGTTTTAGTTGCGACAAATAGAGATTTACTGGTTCGCCGCTGGGGTATTGTCAAAGAGACTGTTTTCGTAATAAAATTGAATGGTGTTTACTTTGCGGCCGGTTGACTAAGAAACCTCGCACTTCAGAGATCCAATAATGTTGAACTCTCATAACGTTGCCATCATTGGAATGACAATCGACCCAAGATTTGCATTCAGACGCGACAAAGTTTCAAACATTTTAAACCACTTCGAATATTTACGAAAAATTCAGGAAGAGCTGATCATCGTGGTTATTCTAAAATTACGTGATTGTTTTCGGTAAGTGTTCCATAACAGAACCTCCCCTTAAATGTAGGGAGGATTCTGATAAAATTAAACATAATTAGACGTTTGTAGGCGGTCCGGAATTAGATAGAGTTAATTGTATCGGAGCTCACGTAGGGTGTCTCATCTCGACCCTCGATATCGCAAAGGCAGAGTTCCATTCAGCAGCATTCCGTTGCTTAATAATTTTACATCCGTCCTCAAAGACGCGGCGTAGTGTTATCTCACGAGTGGCACGCCACCGATACGAGTTCCAACCAGCCCCTTCCTCGTACTTCTATTGTCATGTTTACATTGTCTATGCTCATTCCTGAATTCCGATTAACGCAAAGCTAAAATCATTTGTGTATTAACATTGTATGGGGGCCACATTCCAAATTACTTGTTCTTGGAAGCTATCTGACTAAAGTTACTTGTATCTTGGTTGAGATATAAGAACCTATAAGTTGTTTATGTCAACTAAGGTGTAATTTTTACTCTAACACAGTAAATTATTTCCAGATATACTATTTTATGGAACTCTAAAACTGCTTCCATCTACAGCAACAGAATTTCATCTTCACAATTAATTTCACAGGCCATGTTCAACCTTTGCACTCCCCAGTTTCTTAATTCGCAATTAAAAAGTTAAATTGTCCGGTTAATTGCTGCCATTGTGGTGGACGACGTCTACTTATTATTCTGAAATTGCTCTCAGAAAATTTTATGAAAAATCAGCTAAGAACCGGTTGGTAAATCACAATAAGTAATTAGCTTATCTGTCGGCGTCACGCGCGAGCGCCAGTTGTGATGGCTGGGCCTAGCTGGCAGAGTCGAGGGTTCGCGTCTTACGTTAAGCTCGCAGCATTAATCTCGGCTCTTCATAAACGAATGTAAAGAACTGGGATTAAATATATCACGCGACGCAAATTTTGTGGATGACTCGGTGACTTGGCAAATTTTTCTGCTATATATTCTTTGAAAGAATCGTGCGACTTCAATAAAAAAGCTGGCAGTTCAAACTCTTTTAAATAAAGTTTTATCTACTATCGAAACTGAAACAATGCTTAAAAAGTTGTTGATTAATTATATTCATTGTGGCCGAAAACTTTGCTCGTTATCAACGGTTCTCTCAAACTCATGTTTAATTAAGTAGCAAATCCCTTTTCAAAGTTTTTCAAAAGAAATACTTTTACCTATTGATCTGTCACAGACAAGCCCACAATTAATTTTGAAGATTGTAAGAGTTACAATTGAAAAAAAAATCGAGCCAAGCCTTTTATGGATGTTAGAAAAATGCATGCTGTTGCATAAGACTTTGTTTCTGTAAGACGTATCATTTTACAAGTCAAATAATTGTACGCAGGATATACGTCAGTCACAAAATAACTAAACAGGGTGCTTGGTACAGTGACGTTCGCTTTTACGTTTGAAGTCAATTTCTACGAATACATAACTATTTTAAAACTAGCAAATTTCGGTAAAATGAAGATAGCAAGCTGTTTTTATATACCTCAACCACCTGTATTGGTCCACTGCTGGACGCAGGCCTGACCCTGTTTTTATATAAAAAACTAAAATTTAATTATATAAAATAAAAACTGATGTTATTACGAAACATGGAACCTGCCAAAAAATGCTAAAAGTTGTCACAACTATACACAAATAAAAAAACATGATTCATTACCAAACACTGTGTATAGTACGGCGTACCTAGTATAGTGTAGAAGTATAGTACTGCATACCTAGTATAGTGTAGTAGTATAGTACTGCATACCTAGTATAGTGTAGTACTATAGTACTGCGTACCTTTTTTTTTATCCTGAGGGAAATGCGCACGCTGCGTACCTAGTATAGTGTATGCATAAACAGGAACAAGACGCTACGATCACATTGTAAAGCGGGACAATTTTTCAATGAACACTGCCCATTTAAAACAGGAATAAGAAGCTACGAACGAAAAGTGCTGAACAATTTTTCAATAAACACTGACCATTTTACAAATATTTATTTGCAGAGGCTACAGTGTCAGGGTCTTATTGGATAAAGGGTTACTACGTTGTATCGATTACAAATTGAAACTTTAGGAGTGGTACCGTGCTTCTGTCCACACCAATTTTAGGTTAACTTGTTTATTCTCAAACACCCTATTACGGAGCTGGACATTATTTCCAGCTCTACTCACGCTTGTGTTGAAATTATCTGTCCTTAGCCGTACAGATACCCCATCTATCAATATCTTTTTGTTCGTCGGTACAGCGGCTCGTGCAAAATGGTGTCATTTTATTTTGTGGCAAGAAATAATGTCTGGTCAGTTTTAGTGCATATTCAAGCGTCAAACTACTCGTATATTGTCGACAGTGTCCATTTTATAGCACATGTCGTTAAAAAGCGGCGTTCAGTAATGGCTTGGCACTTATAGGTAGGTACTTTCTGTTAAAAGAGAAAACTAAAAATGGGTATAAAATAACCTGCTATTTGTTTACGTACTGATCTACTGAAATATAGTAAGTAAACTGTCTAGGCCCAGCAAAACAAATTGATAAATAATATTAGATGGAAGCCTATTAATTCCTTACTGGGTCGCGGGAAATATGTAGGCTTATTACAAGAATCAAAGTATTTTCGGTAAATTCCTCAGTATTCGGCCCAAATGGAGGGCATAGCAGGAATTCTTCGGTATCTGTTTATGTTTCACGATGTCAGGAGTGTCACCGATTTCCTTGGGGACAGAACCAATGAGATTTTCCAAACTTCCTCGAGTTACATAAAAGTTTTGTTACTTATTTAGCTTGGGGTCTTCTATGCTCTGCAGTATCTATGGTTAATAAACATTCTAAACAATTTCGCGGATAAAGAATCTCAGGTGGGATAAGTGCAAATAACGAAGCACAGCTAAACTATGTTTAAGGGAAATAATGAGTTAATTTGAGTGGGGTTAAAGAGGAATTTGCGGAATTCCCTAAAGGGATCAAGTACCTACCCAGCCCCTTACTAGCGGGATCTAAGACAAATTCCGTCAAATGTTCCGTATACCAACACAAGATGAGAAACAACTTCCTAAGATCACACGGGATTTACTTAAAGTTAAATCCTTTGATGATAGTTTTCCAATTAACTATGATATCATACGATAACGTAACGTAAATACTACATAAAAGAATAGATATTTATGATAAAATCGGTAAATTCTGCATTATAACTACTATTTAATGAGTGCATTATGTATAATAATTGGCTTTCTAAGATCTTGTCGACCCGTATTCTTCTATTCTACAATATCTATATAGTAGCAACATTGTTTCTGTACACATACAGGTCCGATTTATATAGATCCCTATACATTTAGAGGCTCTGCGTTATTGGGTTCGCAGGCGGGTATCGGCTAGCTCTTCTTTTATTATCTGTTGACACTGTATTTGTTCTCCGACGCAACGGACTAAATTTATTGTTCTTTCCGTTTGTCGAAATCTCAGTTTATTAGGCCTGATTGTCTTATCCGCATTTTTAATTTAATTTTTATCTAAGCAACCATCTTAACCATCTTTAGAATCTGTCTTATGAATTTGCTACACCCTGACCGGATAAATAATTATAAGCTACCAACTAAGAATGTTAGAATAGTAAAATATTTATGTACCTGTGAGCCATAGCTGTGCGGTGCCGGCTTAGAATTCGCACCACTCCAACTCTTCCCGCGGGTGTCGTAAGAGCGACTAAGGGATATCCACCGGGGGCGGGCAACAGCGCCCCCTGCTAAATATTCTACCACCGAACTGCGATCCCCAACCCGCATGCCCAGCGTGGGGTTTATGGGCATTACCCCCCATGAGATAAAAGCCAATAAAGCGCTTTTCAGGTCAAGTCCTGCGTCCAGCAGTGGACCAACACAGGCTGTTGAGGTTGAGGTGATATACCTACCTATAAATATGAATCCATAAAACTTAATATGAAATTTCTCTAACACATTTGCATTGATTGAAAAAATATAAATTCTCTTTTCCATACTCAAAAGGCCCGAATAATTAATTAATTTATTTGCTTCGTTGCAAACAAATACTATAAGTTCGCTGAAGCAGTTTCATCTCTTTTTAATAGCTATCAGAGAAAAATTGCTTGACTTCGTCGTTTATGAATAGAGCACATATAAATTTCTAAAATGTACTTTATTACAGGAGTGAAAAAAGCCGCAGGCGAGCGCTGACCTCATATGGGTGACCCAAGTCGCGGCCGGGCTCTTATTGGAAACAATGTAGGCATTGGAAAATCATTGTTATCGCGTTGTGGAATTTTGTCGCACTAATACCCGCCGACTGGTACTTTTTGATTAAATATCATACATGCTTAGGACAGTGTTTTGAAAGATTGTAGTTTGATGTCCGATAAGTAATCTCAAGGTCCCTTAAATAAAAATGAATAAAAAAAAAACGTAATTCATACTAAGTATTCTTCTACTCTATACTTTTGTCTTCTCAGTTCTATTTTATTCAATGATCTGTCTCTCTTGTATTGTTCTATATTAATGAAAATACATAACCCAAAATGTAGGTTAAATAATGTCTTTAAGAAAAAAGTTTGGATGGCAATTTTTATTTGCATGCCCCAACTTTTAAACTTCAAATTAAATTCCATCCCCAAATTACTTTATGCTGAACATCACTATAACGTTTTTTAAAGTATTTTAGAACATGTTTAGCGCGACCTTTTTCTCAACGAGTTTCATTTATATACTACGACCTCATTTGCTTCATAAAAACTTAATCAACTGGTTGTAGATTGCAGATTTTTTCCCCATAATATTTTGCTTTTGCAGTTCCAGCTAAAACGTCCATCGGCACCGCAATCGGAAATTGTGAGCGTTTTATCAAAATGCAGCAGCAGCACCCACAGATACCCTGTTTGCATCTGTGCCGCCGCAACCGCTACGCTGTGTGACATGTTGTATTTTGTTTGCATTTGATCTTTATCGGGGTATGACCAACCAATTATTATTTCCATCCATTTATTAATTGCCTGAGGATTTTTATAATCTATATTTATAAAAAAGAAGAGAAAATTGGGAGACTCATCAAGACATCTCTGAAACTACGAAGCTGAAATTTTGCGTGGAGGTTCCTTTTAGGAGGTACCCGCTAAGAATGAATTTTTGGAAATTCGTATTCAAGGTAGTTAAAATGGGGTCAAAGGTCATTTTTATATTAACTTCAGAACCGTAACCGAAATCGCGGGTGGGTCAGCTAGTTAGTAATAAAATATAATAATTTGTAAATTATTCATTAAATACACATTGGTTTAAAAGTATTAATTACTGTTACATTGTATTTTGTACATGGGGAATAAAGGCAATTTTTTTTAATTGTTATTATGCCTGATCATATTCCGATTGAATATTTTTTTCACTACCAATACAAGAGTATGACGATATCTTTGACATTAATCTTCTGAGAATCACAACTTATGTCTATTCTAAATGCATAAACCAGGCAGGCCAGAAAACGTAGGTATATGATACTCGACGTTTTTCTTTTGGTTTTGAGCATCTGAGACGTCAACGTATTTATTGCAAAATGGTTGAACTTATGTACAAAGCTAGGCTAGACTGCCAAATTAGGTACTTACCTAACTATTGTTGAATTTCTTAGCTTAGTTAGCTAATAAAATAATACCGTATACCTTACCAGTCTAAAAAATAACAACTGTAGAATACAATATAACAGAACTGAGATTGAATTAAAAATGTAAGAAGTAGGTTACACGTACAACCCGGCTCGTACAAAACTAAGCAGATAGGATTTAGCCAACCTACAACGTAGAAAATTCACGTCGTTGTGAAAAAGAAACAATGCCGGTATCATTTTGTGCAGAACACGGCTTTTATGTCAGGTGTTAAAACCCGACCCAAAGAATTCTCTATTCTGTACAAATTTTGAAAAAGCCAAATACAAAACTTGTATCTATTTGTATTATTTGTAGGAAATTAGTACATGAAAACTCGAATTGTCCACGCTATTTCGCCTTCATAAGTACATGATCTGAGAAACAAAGTCACACAAAATCAATCAGTTAACTGTTAAAATAATCAATTTACTTTCCTTACTTGGAAAAGCCATCAAATCTTATCTTTATGAGCGTACCAATTTATTTAAAAGCCTGGAATCATCCACTGTCAGAGTTCCTCAACTTCCAAAAAGTTTGGGCGTCTGTCTTTGAATTTGGTTTGAATTTTAACATGGAAATATCATTTCGTTGTACGTTTTCTTTAGGTTTCCAAGAATCTCGAGTAATGTTACTCCAATGATTTGATTGTATCAAGCCTTTCGCAAGGTATCAAAAATTAATAACGAATAAGTAGACCTTTGTCATTTTATAGGCTACGACGTTCAAGCGAAGTCGGTGTGTAGAGAATTTTTTAAATGGTTCTTAGCTGCGTTTTGTAGGCCTTTAAATAAATAAAATAAATAAATAATGCTGGACAATTCACACAGCATTATCTAGCCCCAAGCTTAGCAGAGCTTGTGTTATGGGTACTAGATAACTGATATACTTAATACAATACACTACATAGATAGATATTTTTTATTATACATAGAAAACATAAAGAACGCCCTGGACAAATGGTCTGCAGATCGATCTTTGTCCCCACCCCAACAAAAGTTTCAATAAATTACTCGTTTTAGTATTTTAAAAGGAAACTTGTTTTCGTTGAAACCATATTTTGCGTGTTTTCGAAGAAGATATCCAATTTAGTGCTGTGAATTATGAAAGGTTGTATAGTGCGCGATGCCTGAAACATCCTGTATTATTTAAATATTGAAAATCCTAGATGTGTCAAACAAAACAAATAACTTTCTTACAATTTTTCGTGGACCCCAGTTGAAACATGCCGGAAACGTTGACATTTTGTTATATTTCCGACTGTCATTCATCTCGAGTGAAATATTGACAGATCCATTGTGAGTACGAACAATGGCTTTATATCATGCGTCGAAAATCATTAGTATCTTATGCATGGTTGGTATAAATTGTTTTATTTTACTTAAATTAATGAATCGCTTAGGAAATGCATGGATATTTAATTTTGTGATCATCCTGCCTAAAGTTTTAGGTACTTTTCTTGTAGCCCGGCAAATTAACCAAATATATCACGATTGAAATTTAAAAACCTATAATTCAAAAGTTTAAATTATTATTCCTGAAGTTTAGATTAACACATTTATTCATTAAGGTTTATGAAACTTATTGGTGTTAAACTAATTATACTAGGTTCACAATGACGAATCTCACACAAAATCATGGCAAGTGTAAGTTTTTATTAAAATAAACAAAGGCACGTGGTTAAAGGTATGTAAGCATGTACTAAAATGTTGTTGATTTTTTATGAATGTTCCATCATTAAACAAACCTTTGATATAGCTGCAATTTAAGCAGTTGTTTTTCATGCGAGAATACAAAAATATCAACAAAAGCCGTATAAAGTGAGTTGAAAAAAAACAAATACCGGCGAATCATATTATTATTGGAAAAGCGGGTTGTAAAATGAGACAGCATAAGTAGAATCAGATATGAAATAAACCTAAAACAAAATTTATAATATACTCGCCAAAAATTAAGAAATTAAAATCAAATAACTTAAAAACAAGAACTTCGAATGGTGTTTCGTGCTCATGAAAAAGTTTAAGAGGCGAAAAAGTTTATTAGTGTGATCTTTACCTTTTGAATCGTGAAGCCCATCAGCCGCGGATCTGTTTTGCAACACAAGAGGGCGCGAGAGAGACGGCAAAATGCTGAAGTTTTGAAGGAAGAGCTCGAAACAGCGAGCGCAACGCGATCCGCGGGTACCGGCGTTTCATTAAGAACGAGCGTGGAAGCTGCGTCGACCCGCCCCGCGCGCGCGCTCCCCCGTCCTGCAGCGCGCATGCGCCCGCCCGCCCGCCCTCCAATCGCAGCCCTGTTGCTTCTGACGGCTCTGACGGCCACGCAACGTCAAACGAAAACGTTATAAATACGTTTAATCGCCGCTGAATCTTCCGACAATCTCGATCATCTACGTTAAGATTAGGGCAACTTTTGCGGGGCCGACGACGCATTGTTTGAGCTGAGGATCTGCTCGGCTGCACGAGACGTCTCGTTTCGAGACTCTTTTGTTTGAGTTCTTTAAAACATTGTCAGAAATTTTAATAACGTGAAACGTAAAATGCTTTGAACCTTAGAACTAATGGAAATTTTTTTAGTTTTATAAGAAATGTTAGAGGTTAAAAAAGGTTTTATATGAATTATTTAGTAAAATTATTTACCCATTAACCTTCTTTATGCAACATAGGGTTACGTTATTATTATAAGTTTATTTTGTAAGTATGTACCACCAAAACAACAAAACAAAAAACACTTATAAAAAATATCAGTTAAAAATGTTAAACAAATCTGTTTCAAATTACGAAAATAAGCAACTATCAGTAAAATGCATTATGAGTAATATGCTTCTTTATGGTGCATTCTTTATGGCATGAAAAATTACTTACTATGACTTTAGAAACAACATAAACATAAACATATTTATTCTTTAAAATATAACTACAGTAGGTTGGTACAATATACATGATATTACGGTAAACGTTAAGTAGGTTTTGAAGACTAAAAAAAATATGAACAAAATTACAAGAAAATAAAACAATTACCTATTCTATGTCTATGACTAAGTATTATTTATTTGGTATGAATGTATCAGTAGGTACCAGAACCTCAGTAGGGCGACAGTCCTCCGTACTAGTAAAAACTGTTTTACGGCAGGACGCCATGCTCTTCCTTAAGTACTTTTTTATTTTTTTTTATTTTACATTTTTTGTAGGATGGTGTTGTATACATTTTTATTCCTAAGTTCTTATAATATTATGCATGCACATTATGCATATTATGCCTAAAATTAGAAAAAAAAACATACTGTAAGTAGAAGTTATGTTACCATTTCAGCACCATACTTGATTCTCCTATACACTATAGCGTGGAACCTACGCTTAGTCGGGGACTTATACCGCACTTTACCGTCGGTTTTATGGTCGTATACTCCATAGATCACGACTCTTAGATACGAGGTGTATGCTATGATTTGTGATGTCATAGAATGCTTAACTCAAAATTTAAAAACAACATCAGTTCCAAAAATTATCCATTATGATAAGGCAGTGCCAACCACTTTACTCAATATTACAATCAGATTTGTACATTCCGAAAATGCCCCATTATTAGAGGGTTATACTTACCATCTATCTCCACTGTGGGGTTACTTTAAAACATGAAACCTTCTTTGTCCGTAACCGTAACTCTTACCCACTGAACCTATGTCAGGGCCAAACCAGCTAAATCTAAATCCCTTAATATTCCAACCAGATATTTATGGAGGGCTAATAGCAGCAGTTAAGTCTGCAACCCCACGTAACAAACATTAAAATAATTCAACAAAATAGCCGCTGATCTTTTAAATTATACCTAAGTACCTAAAGAAAAAAGATTCTCCGTTTTCGAAATGAAATTATAAATATCTAATTAAACGAATTACCTGTTCAGACTTTTCCTTTGAGTAAGATTTCTAAGATAAGAAAAATGTGCTCGCTAAATGTAAGAGATGCCAAAAACAAAACAAAACGAATCAAAAGAATTCTTTGTAAATTATTTTTTAACTTTAACGTCTTCATAAAACGGCAGCAGCGATACAAGATCATGAATGAAAATAATTTATGAAAGTTAAACTTAATAGTATAACGTTAGCTTAATAGTACAAGTAACTCCTTAGATAGAAAAGAAAAACCTTAAGGCGGTACCCTACCTCGTTATTGTGTGAAGAGGATAGGCATAGGATTTCGCGTTCACAGGAGCGGGACAGAGCAAAGCGGCGTAAGCCCAAAAATCAAGTTTTTAGTAGTTATTTGCTCCCCACAAACATTAGAATAGTTAATTGAAAAAAAGGCAACATATAAAATGTTCTTTATACTTAGTTCAATTACTATGCTTAATCTCAAGATCGTATCATCTGTATTTACTGAGAAATTAGGGTTTTAGTAAAAAATTTGAGGTAACTTTGCGATTTTTTTCTATCGAGAAAATTTTATGGCATCGTGTTTTCGAAACATATGATCGATAGAATAAGTCCTGAACTTTACCATATATAAATTTCAAAGTTAAATATTCAGTAGTTTGGAAGATATGGAGGTCCGACGGAGTTGAAAATAAGCAATTTGAGGTACTATACCCCCTTAAGCTAGAGTTTTTATGAGCCCTTTAGGAACTGAAAGAAACTTCTCTCCAATAATGGGGCTAATGATTGTTTGTTTAATTGAATTTTTTTATGGTGGAGCTCTTATTTAGCATTTGTACTGGAGACAATTTATTCCGAATTATTTATTAAATGTAGGTAATAATGGATAAATAGGTAGGTGAATTGGTACTTTAAGTGTTAGGCAAATGAACCGAACTAAATACATTAAAAGGGTCGGCTAGAAGCACAGGTGTGTAAAATCAAGTTTAAGCACGTAAATAACCATAGAACCGAAATACATTCACCTAATCCTCGATGCTTAAAGAGCACAGAATAAAAAGATACCCGTACCGGTTATATTATTTAACTTTATGAACCTTCAATCCTCATAAATGCATAAAGATTACTAAACTACTTACTCATTTTATAGGGGTCAAACTTTATCGAAGTTCAATCCATTGCGTCCAGTTTTAACTTCCAGTCTAATCAAACAAGGTTAAGAGCTGTTTTACGTTTCCGATTAGACCACTGACAAACTCTACCAGTGTACAATCAACGCTGTTATACGTATGATGTTGTTCTTACGAGTAATAAATAACACGGTTCTTTTGTTTTTATATTGTGTCCCACTTTCTTAACGGACCGTTCTACTGTAAGTACTTTCCATTAGAAAAACGTTCGATAAAACCCACAATTTGGGAAATACGGGACCGGAACTCGTAAACGTAAATTCGTTTCAAAGCGTCTGAACGCTTTAACGTGGAGCACTATAGGCCTCCGCATATACTCGTAGCTCAGCTCAACTCCATCTAGACAGAAAGCCATCTCCACACTCGCTTAGTGAACCGTTTCACCTCTACGTGCGATAATTTGTGCCAGATTCCTCAGAAAATAGTAAAGCTCAAACAATGACAAGCTCTGTGGTGCAGTAGGCGTGTAAGCTTATAGATTTAGTTCGATTCTCTCCGGGAGACAATTTCTGAGTGATCTGCAGATATTTATTTTCACTGATTGAAATAAATCTTCTCGTAGTTTCGTTATTTACGACACATTCTCTAGAAAATACATATAAGTAAGGTTATCTAGCTTACCTTTAGATCGAAAACTGAATTTAGTACGAGCCTTCCACCTGTGTCTTTCATAAAAAAGGGGTTTTTATTTGCACTCAATTCAAATGTAACGTTGCCTAAGATAAAAAGCAATAACAATAAATGTAAGGGAGTAGATATCATTTTATTCCGGGTCGCGAAGGACATTGAAAAGGGACCAATAAAATATGCAGATTTGACTGCGGCCGTATTTTTCTCGGTGTAATCTGCATTATTCAGGCTTTGTCACGAACTTCGACAGTTTAACAGCGTTTATCTCTCGCCTTGCAAATTGAGCTACGACTTTAAGACAAACGGGAGTCACTTTCATTAACATAATGGACCTCGGCCGACTCTTTGTTGGCGAGCCTAGGATGGATTCACGTCTCACATTTTTCATTTAGAATATCTCTAGCACCTTACATTTGTTTTTCTTATTATCTACATTGTTATACCAAGTCTACGTATTTTCTAATTCTGAGCTCCCACGAAACGAGTCTGCGAGAATCCATTTTCAATAGCCTGTTGCGAGCAGAACATCGAGAAAAGTTAGGAATCTATCCGATTTAAGCAGTAATTTATCCATGAACAAGCTTCCTGCTCTAACGGCAAGGAAAGCGGGTGTCCAGTAGACCAAAACTAATCGCTGATAGAGTGGTACGCGCTTGCCAACGATTGGACTATTGATTCGCAACTAAGCTCTCGACATACAAAACATAATATAGATTGCAATATCCTTACCATGAATGTACGCTGTGCCTCGGAAAGCACGTTAAGTCGTTGGTCCTACGTTTGACCTCTCGTCAGTCGTGTCAGTCTGCCGTCCCATCAGATTATGAGAGAGAGAGGGATCAGAGAGTGCAACTGTGTTTGTGCACACACTTGTGCACTATAATATACCCTGCGCATCTGGCTAGTCTCAGATGAGACTGGCCGCCTTGGTCGAAATTCGGCTAGGAGGACATCATTAATGTACTCACATTTTCCTAAATAACTTTAAATAACTTTTCTTTTCTTTTTTGCTTTTACAGCGCAGCATACATAAATAAAGTAAAATTCGAAAGTGTTTTCTTTAGGCTGTCCAAGTGCCTGTATTAACTTCTTCTTCGTCCTCTTTTTCTGCTCGCACTTTTATGGCATAAGCAGTGACTAGCCTTTGTGCTAGTACAACAGATAATTTCATCTCAAAGAGTGAACAATACCCACTGCCCACAGATTCTTTCGGATACTGGCTGGTTGCTGCAGGTATTCAGCTATTATTGCCGAATGTAATGCCACAACGCAGGTATTACACACAACCGCCACCATGAATATTCGTCATCGTCAGTGCAATATTGCCTAGGTCGGTCAACCATCACCCTGCCATTGGCTTGGAGTAATCGCTGATGGAGCGAGCAACGGCACGCGTCTCGCCCGATTTATGACGTCTGTGGCTGCCCTTCGAATGCAGCCGAGCTTGAGTGCCCGCATTTACATTGCATTCCGGTCTCATCGGGCCAGTTCCAGAATTCAATAGATCTGCCTTGTTGACGTTACTGCCATTCACTGGTATAAATTAGGTGGGTATTCAAAATCGATCTTCACAAACTGTAGGTTGGTTCAGAACGAGATATGGTAGAAAAAACACAATAGGTACCCAACCTTAATCTTGTCATGAATCCAGTGCTTTCAATGTTAACATATTAGAACATTATGGAAATCTTAATGAAAGAAACCAGTGGCATGGTAAAGTGACTAAAAAACTTTGAATCCGGGATTTGTAGCAAAAAATGTGACAAGTCATCAAATCTACATATTTTATTAGAGTTTCCCTCGCCAACTCCGACCCTCTGTTGGTCGGGATGGTTCTTTCCTAGTGATGTGGGCATTTTCTTGAGGGAATTCTATCGATAATTTGGTTTAAATGTTCAATACCCACCTTTTGATTTTGGTACATAAGAAAAGTCATTAGAATTTACTTTCTCGATTTTATTTCGTTCTCCCTTCACACACACTTGCAATATAACTGATTGACGACCTCTGTGGCGCGGTGGGCGAAGGTCCGCCTGCAACGCAGGAGGTTGCGGGTTCGATTCCCGCCTCGGGACAAATATTTGTACGATCTGCAGATATTTGTTCAGGGTGTTCTGGTCGTTTTCTATGTATAATAAAAAATATCTATCTATGTACTCGTATATTATTATGTATATCAGTTATCTAGTACCCATAACACAAGCTTCGCTTACCTTGGGGCTAGATAATGCTGTGTGAATTGTCCTGCATTATTTATATTATTATAAATTTATAACTACAAAAACAAAATCTCGGCGGTAGGAATTTACACCAGTTTGGGTTAAATAGGCAGTAAAGTCGATTTAAAATCCAACTGTGCTTCTAATAAGAAAAGTACGTAGATATCCAATAAAATATCGACACTGTTAGTGCATGCGACAGTTGGACAGCTCAGTCCAATATTACAGGACTTTCAAATAAGTATCAATGCCAACGGGCGGCGGGCGTCGGGCGGCCTCTGCGGCAACACTTCATAAAGAACACTTTTATACTCAAGCCTTTTATTTATGATTCCCTTTCACATCTTCGACTTCGTTTTATTGTCCTGGGGGATGGATCGTGTATCATTGAACTTTCAATTAACTCACCCGATAGCATCCATACATTTCAGTAGGACTTTTAATCAAAGATAAGTATTCACAATCCCAGTACGATACCGCTTCAAAAGCAGCGAAAATTCTCTAGAAATAAAAAAGCTTCAAAACGAAGCCAGTCTCATTGAAACAATCGAGTAGCGGAGCTGAGCGTGATATACTGCAGTGAATTAAAGAGTTGCTATATATTATTCAAATCCATTCTGGTGCGGGTCTTTTTACTGTGAAGTGGCGGTTGCGGGGTACATCGCTCCGCACTTCAGAACGTGACCGAGCGCCTGCCCGGAATCACATTGCGACGGCACTTCAGTCTGGATGCGACACTTTAATTAACTAGCGATTTAAAGATACTGAATCTAGTTCAATTCTTGTTTATATTGTTATAGCGTTGAAGGAACCACTAACAAAAGGACTAGAGTCTATCTATTTGTATCCTACTGGTGATATCGTTTCGATTTATTACATGTGACGTTTGATAAAAAAAAACCCATCGTTTTATATGGTATTGGGAAGAGGACAGACTTGTAACGGTTTACGGCCAACGGAGAAACACACGGCTACGAATCGCGTAGCATCTAAGACCGGCTACGAATCGCGTAGCACCTACTACGAATGACTATAAAATTTACGTTTACTTTTACATCAAAAGTAATCAAAACTTAAATAATTGTCTCTTCCGCAATCTCTACATCGGAAATGAAATGTTTTATTCTAGCCAGTGAAAATGCCACGAATGGCTCGGGGCCGAATTACTTGCTCGCAAAAATTGTAAGGTCGGTTCGTTGGATATAATGGTCATTCGATACACACCGGCAGCAAGATGAAACAAAGCGAGAAAATGGGATTTTATAATGTAAAATGAAAATTATTTAAGATTTTACTTGGAAACTAAAGAATCAAACTATTCTTACCGACATTGTAGGCACAAGTATGTTTCATGGTTTCTTCTTTCTGCCTCACACCCACAAAAGCGCGTTATTATTGAACAGGAAAAGAACAATATGAAGTGTTATAGCAATCATCAAACCACAGTTCCATATAAAATACACCTGCGTTCCATAAAAATCCAAATATTGGGTGAAATTGCTTCGCAGTTCATACTTATTCCACGTATAACTAACCGTTGTTACGGTTTTTTTTCACTTGGTTTTTATCAGGTTTTCCGCTGAGCATACAATATAAGACAGTATCTAAGGATTATAAATATAAATTTTGAGATCATAATTTATTACGTGTTTTGGTGAAATAGGAGGATTGATCAGATTTCAACTTGTAAAGAATCTGTAACAGTTTCGTTAACTATCAAGATTGACCTTCTTTGGGGCTGTAAACAAGCGGTCGGTAAGTTTGTCCGAGAGAAGTTTGCGAGTTGTACCCTATTGCGGAAACTAAGATGAACCCCACGGGCGCCCGAAGTTTCAGCACGTAAGTATATTGAGAGTAGAATGGATGTTTGATGAATACGACATGTGATCGTGGTGCCTACAGTTTGCTGCGACACTCACTCTGACCGGCTCTTCAACATTCAACTTTGGCGTTTAATTTTAAACTATCCCCGAAAGTTTATAGAGTTTTCATTGCGAGAATTCACTGACACTGTAACGAATAGAACTCTGAATTCTATCGAGCTGTCGAAAGATTCGTTAAAAAATTAGCTAAATGTTTTATAGCCATGCTTTTTTCGTGCTTGACGTTTATCTTTGAACTTGCATTTATGAGATTGGTTTATATAAATAGAACTCCCACTTAGAATAAGATTGCTTGAGAGAATAAGATGATTTGAGAGAATAAGATGGCTTGAGAGAATAGACCAGATTTGTTATACCTACAAGGTTGAAATGAATACTTCGAATAAATCCAGCTCTACAAATAATTATGTCTCATTTTTAGCGGCGATCGAATGAGGTAATGACGATGTCCGCAATATCTTAGCTTTCAGAGCTGTGGGCACTCGGAGGGGCACTCTACGCATTTGGCGTAAACCCGGCGAGCAGCGGAGCACGCGACACTTCATCTGACAGTCATCTGACAGGTAGCACGCGCAGCCATTAACGCCTTCCGCGCCACGTCAGACACGGCTCGCTCACTCCCACAAATGGACAGCTCAATGAAACACTTTCATTGTCAACTTACTCCACTAATGAGGAAGTTAACAGCTCGTTTCAGAGCTCTGCTCTTGCGAACCCTTCCGATATTTCAGGGTGGAAATGTTTTATGGATATTTTTATGGCTCCGGTCGAAGCAAGTTCACTGAGAAATAATATTTCAAGCCATTGATTTTAAATGTAGAGTTCTTTCGTTGAAATAGTGGATTCCAGTCTATACCACCGTTATTTATAGTTATAGGCATTGAGCTCCAACATAGTGTCTACAACGCACGCACGATATAAACTGCAATAGTAAAAGCCATATGTCAATCTAAACAAACGTTCGAAATTTTGCAAGGTACTTGTAACGGGCCGAGTAACAGCAATAAAACTTCACCCCTAAATAATACTGTACATGCAGCTGCTCTAACAAGTGGTATGGTGACGGACACTAATGAAAATAGTTGCAGAGTCAACCGCTCGCAATGGACATTGCACACTAGAATAGGAAAACTGCCACGTGAACATTGTACAAGTCAATGTTGTGCTTTCGCGATTCTAATTTCCATTTGCCCACAACACTAGTTTTGGGGCACAGAGAAATACAAACATTTCGTGTTATCACACTAATATTATTAATGTGAAAGTTTGGATGGATGTGTGGATGGATGGATGGATGTTTGTTACATATTCACGTCAAAACTATTGAACGAATCGGGCTGAAATTTTGCATACAAGTAATTCTAATCTGGTAATCAAACATAGGTTACTTCATAAATTAGTTCCCATTGGATAGAAATCACCTTTAAACGTTTATAGAAATAACGCGTGCGAAGCCGCGGGCATAAACTAGTATTATAAATGCGAAAGTTTGGATGTTTGGATGTATGGATGTTTGTTACCTCTTCACGCTAAAACTACTCAACGGATCGGGCTAAAACTTTGCACACATGTAATTCTAATCCTGGAATCAAACATAGGCTACTTTTTATCCCATGAATCAGTTCCCATAAAAATAACGCGTGCGAAGCCGTGGACAGAAACTAGTAATAAATAAAAAAAACAATGCTGGACAAGTCACACAGCATCACCTAACCCCAAGCTAAGCAAAGCTTGTGATATGGGTAGCGAATACAAGTGAGATACTTAATAGAATTCATTGCATAGATAGATATTTTTAATTATATCTACATAGAAAATACCCAACACACCCGGAACAGATATTTGCAAATCATATATACATTTGTCCCAAGGCGGGAATCGAACCCGCAACCTCCAGCATCGCAGGCGGACCCTCCCCCCCTCCCCCACTTCGGTTGTCAATTTCATCGCAAGCTAAAAGGAGTAAACCAAGTTTTTGATACGAAAGAAATATTTCTTTCATATCGAAAAATAAGGTTAGCGTGTATGTTAATTTTACGGGTCAATGGAGAAGAGAGACCCACAAAAATCTACATAAAGGAAGTATCGAAACCTAATCATGTTTTTACTGTAAAGGCTTTTATTTTCATTCACATGATTATTTGTAGATCATCTGTCTCATAACCTAAATTGGAAAAGCATGTGTCTTTATCGAGCCCAAAGACAATGAAATGTGGGATGTAAACTTTTGTTGTCTTTGCCAATGCCAAGCCTCATCTTCATTACGTTTGATGAAAACAAAGTCATTAAAAAGCTATTCGCGTAAACTTCGCTGAATAATTAGGGTAACAAACAAACGAAGTAAGTTAACAGTAACAAGAAAATTCAAAAAGAGTGTACAAAAATCCAGCAGTGAGATTTGTAAGGAAAAACACAATAGCCAAATGCGAATTCGTGGAATAGAAGGCGCGGCTGCTCTCAGAGCGCAGGAAATTGAAACAAACATTGCAATCCCTCCGATCGAGCGCCCCATGTGTACACATTAAAAGATATTCGGAAATCTGTACACGGGAGGTTTTCATAAAATCATCTGTAGCTTTTGCATTTGTTTTGAACGGGAGCAAGACTATCGTAATGCTTCTACGACTATCGTTTAGCTAATGCCGGGAAAAAAGGTTAAGCTTAAAAATAGTCGTACTCACATAATGCTCTACGATAAAAATATATAGTTTGGCTCATACAAGAAGAGCTTGTAAAAGAGTGCAAAACAACAAGGCATTTTAATCGTATGCATAACAGAGGCAGAGAGATGCGTTGTTGCACCGCGAAAGTTTCGAGATATATCGGCGACACTGGCAAACAAAGCAGCACTGCCACAATAGGTACCACTTGTACTACAATTGCCACGATACATTCACATGTACCACACAAAGATCAAGCAGTTTTGTACTCTATGTACACGCAATAATGGAAATAACATCCCACACAGAAGTTTGGAAAGGCAAAGTTACTGTGGTTTACTCCACACTCATACGCGCCGTTCCCAAGAGATAAGAACACGTCATAAAAGAGGCACCCGCCGAAACTTTGCCTTAATTTCTGTATTTTCCATTCCGTAATCGTGGGGAAATGCTTTGAACATTAAATGGTTAAGGTTCAGTGCATTAGAGATATACACTCGTGTCTACTTAACCCGTAGGTACAAATTTTGCGCATTAGATTTACTATATACCTATATTAATAATCTGCTCGTAAGACGAGTATAGATTATTAATTTGAAAATAGCAGATACGAAACAGAATTACGACGCGTTTCCCTCGTCGTTCTTTTGTTTTTGTTTAAGTGCATTGCAATTATTAAATTAACTCGATCGTCACGTACACACCACTCGCTTCTAACCACTTGTGGTTAAATACGAAAGAGCGTATTGCTGTACGCTGGGAACTTTAACCGCGGGCGCCCGACGCGAGTAGGTACCAAGTATTGCTTCCCGACGCATATACCGACTGTTTGCCGACGGAGATTGCAATATTATGTACCAATCTCCAGCCTTTTCCAACAGCCGGGAACGCTACTATAATATTGCACGACGTAAACACGAGCGGATAGATGCAAGCTTAAAACTGAAAGCAGTTTACAAATCCCACACATTCATCCTCTACAAACGCATTCCCCACGCAACTACGTAACGAAGCCTGGAGATGGGAATTCAGGATATACCTCAGATACCTACTACCAAAGCACTGCGCACCTCATCATCAAGGCTTTGATTGAGAAATTTTCAGCTTCACGAAGCTGCATTGAACAGTTCACTGAACAAAATCTAAAGAAATCAATCCGTTAAAGCCGATGGTTTCAACTTAAAACAATCATTAGTGAGTTTAGTAAAGGAGAAACGCTAAAACGCTGAGTGCATTTTATGCATATTAAAATATAACGTCGGCTAAGCTCAGAGTAGTTTGAAGCTATTTTTGAAAGCTGCAAAAGCGGGATCAGGCGACTGTTACTTTAGGATAAACTTTGTTTAGTTAAAAGCAGGCCTTTGTAGTGCGGCGTGAATGAATGACAAAAAGTTAACTTCGCTATTGCAGTAGTTTTTCGGGCAAGGGCAGAGTCGAGCAACTAATTTAATTAGAAAAGTTTTTAATGGTTTCGTTGTTTTAAGAGTTAATTTTGAATGTAAGATGCGATATTTTTCTAATAGATAGATAGATAGATAGATAGATAGATAGATAATACCTTATTGTACCACACAAAGACAGATAACAATACAGAAATAAATGCTAAGAGTAGAATTATTAATCTAATTTCCCCCTCCTATCCTTTTATTTGTCTGTTTTTTTTTTGTGAACCATAAAACTTTGATAAATCGTCATACTCATCAGACACGATATAAGCAGTACAGTACAGTACCTGGCATGAGCGACGGTAGGCGACATGACAAACGGTGGTGCGCCCGAACGGTAGTGAAGATTTAGTAGCGCGCTGTGTTGCGATAACTACCCTCTGTTTACACTACATTTAACTTGTGCCAAGTGCCTGGATGCTGGGATCGGGCCTGCCGAGTGCAAAGCCAACTTCGACTTCTTCCAAAGTGGAATATTAGTTATGCTTGGATAACGCTATGATTCCGATTTGGGCTCACATGAATACCTGCTCTATCCGTGTTCCGATTCAACTATTATCAGTAAACTAGACGATCGCCTCGCGGTTTCACCCGTAGTTCCTGTTCCCGTGGGAATTCCGGGATAAAATATAGCCAATGTCACTCCCTGAATATGTGTTTGTATAGTATAGATAAACAAAGTAAGTAGATAATTTTGATTTACTAGCATGTGTACTGTATCAGGCTACTTGGAAAATTAGCTAATCCATAAAGAAATTTAAGAAAACCATCTAAGTAATTCAAAATTTGAAGGCTAGTTTTCAGGGAGGTCCACGTTTGAATCTGTAAAGCTGAGCCTTAAGACGAATCTGTAAATACTTATATGTGATAATTAATAAATAAATAATAATAATAATATTAAATAATGCTGGACAATCCACACAGCATCATCTAGCCCCAAGCTAAGCAGAGCTTGTGTTATGGGTACTAGATGACTGATATACATAATATAATACATTAGATAGATAGATATTTTTTATTATACATAGAAACGACCAGAACACCCGGAACAAATATTTGTAAGTCGTACAAACATTTGTCCCAAGGCGGGAATCGAACCCGCAACCTCCTGCGCCGCAGGCGGACCTTCGCCCGCCGCGCCACCGAGGTTGTCGTTCTGTTCTTTCCGTGGAATACGGAAGATTCATGATAGAAACCACAGTTAATGATGCCAGACGGCATGCGTGGTTCGTCACAGAGTCGGGCGCAAAGGGCTTGACAACACATTATTTCGTGACATTTATTCGATTGTGCGCACCTTGCAGCTTATAAAGCTTTGTCCGTGCGGACAAACAAGCAGTGGACGCAATAAGCCCGCAATTTCGGATGGACGCTCGACAAATTTACCAACTGGAATGAAGTCTCAACTTTGGTGCAACGGTTCGGTGTCAACAAGCCACGTTTTATTACCCACTATTGAATTTCACTGTTCCGTTTCCGTGTTCCAGCCGAGTCGACCTGTAAGCCTGCAGCTGATTTGCCACCCTTTCAATTATGTTCATTTGAGCGATAACTTCAACAACGGACGAGGTTAGTAAACAGTTGTGGTGGATCCGATCGCTTAATACAGCCACATATTCATTGCTTTAGTTCACCGAAGCGAAATTACTCTACGGAGACTAATGTATTCGCTGTACCTTTATGTTTTCAAGTTTCTGTGTTAAGATCCTACGTGAGGACTCGTTCTTTAAGTTTAATACCCACCTTAAGCCGAAGCTTACGAAATAGAACAATAGTCGTAAAAATTTAGGGTGGATGTAGGTAGTTGAGAGCGTGTAATATAAGCATAAATATTGGCGAGTTTAAAATTGAACAACGTGAATAGTTTGATATCCGGAATGCGACCGGGGTTTTACCATAGTTCACCGGGCTTCCGGCGGTGTTGCCAAACATTAATTACCCCGACACTCTGGCCCGGAAGAAGACTGCATTTTGCACAGAATTATTAAAATGTTTCATGGTACCTACATTATTTATTATAACTTTTTAGGGTTCCGTACCTCAAAAGGAAAACATTAACCTTTATAGGATCACTTTGTTGTCCGTATGTCTGTCTGTCCGTACAACCCTCTTTGCTCAGGAACGCGTGGACCTATCGAGTTGAAATTAACGTCAAATACTGAAGTTCGTAACCTCTTGAAGCCGTAATATAAATAAAACTTCTTAGTCAACGCACTCAAAAGTTACAGCCTTTTATGTCCGAATATTTTGAAATTTCTAAGGGAATCACATGCACACAAAACCTATAGGGCACTTTCCGTAGACGTAGAATCATAAAATTGGGCAAGGTCTTATAGCACAAGTAAAGGAAAAAATCCTAAAACCGCAAATTTATAGTTTATTCACCAAAAAAACATACTTTTGATTCTTGCTATAGACCAAAACCTATAGGGTACTTCCCGTTTACCTAGAATCATAAACATTGGTAAGAAGCAAGGTAACAGAAATAAAGAGAAAACTCTGAAAACCGTAAATTTGTGGTTCATTAACAAAAAAAAAATTTTTTTGATTCTCTCCTTCGACCAAAATATACAGGGTACCTACTTCATGTTGACCTAGAATCAAGATATTTGGCAAGAAACAAGGTCTTACAATTAAACGGAACCCTTAGTGCGCGAGTCCAACTCGCACCGGACGTTTTATTTAAATATCTAAGCTATTAATAAACAACTATGTATTTAAATTCCAGTATAAGACTTTATAATGCTTCTTAGACAATGTGCTACGATTCAACGACATATGCTACGCCGCTACCGTCGACGCTTCGCCGTAGCACTAATGCAATAGTTTTTTTTGTAGTTTGACGAACTCATTATGAACACTGCTGACTCAACCTGATGAAATCCCTCGTAACGGGATGAAACGTTGGTGTTCTTCCAACACAAACTAGGTTCGTAGTTAACCCGCGTACATTCATAATGAATAATAGTCTTTTTATTTTACTTACTGCTCACTTTCTAACCGAGACATACAGGAATCCTTAAGCATTTATATCACTTACATGCAGCCTTACGTCGAATAAAAAGAAACACCCATAAATCCAGCTCAGTATCGTACACCACCCAAGCAAAGCCTGTTCTAATCGAAGTTTCCCCGACAGATGGTACACTCCTTTAGACACCGCGTCGTTTCTAAAATAAATCGTTTATAATCAAGTGTCGTGACGTCATCAACAACTGTCTACGGGTCGACATGTAATTTCCCCGCGTCAATTATCAAGGAGCGTTCGCGGTCGAGAGCCTACTGTCAAGACACTTGATAACACCTTATTATAAAGCCCGTCAACGTAGCATAATGCACTTGAGAATTCTGAGAACGGTTGATAATAGTCATGTCATAAATATTAAATCAATGATTTCCTATAGAGTTTACCAACAAAAATTTAACAAACATTTAATTAAAAACTAATAAGGGCAATTAAATTACCTGTAGATTGTTTGCAACAGTCTGCAGTTAGCTCAATTGTTTCAACTGTAAAAACTAGTATAATTTTCTTTGTGAATTAAGGCATTAAAAAAAATTCTTCATTATTTTTGGAAATGTATGTACATAACAAACATTTCCTAAAATAAGAAAGAACGATAGAGCGTTACCCATAATCATTAATTTGTCAAAGAACTTATTACTAATTGTAATTGTAATTTTTACTTATTTTTTTACTCTTTCCACCTTATCTTCGGAGGAGGGCGTTGTCATCTGCGACACAGTTTTTAAAACTTCTGCAGATTGCATCGTTTCCATATATAACCATGCATCAATTGTTTTTGTTCAATGATAAACGATTTTTATCTAATATTTTTTTAGTACAAATACAATAGCCGGGCAAATACAAATACAAATACATTTCGGTCAACGAATTAGCATTGCCATTCAACGTGGCAATGCTGCTAGCATTCTAGATACTCTTGACGGCTTAGATTTTTAAGAAATAGATATAAGTACGTGAATATACTAGTTGTTATTGTTTTATTATAAAGATATTTTTTTTTAATAGCCGGTGGATGCCGCACTAGCAATTTTCAGTTATTTTACGCCGATGGTTAAATATGCAAGCAACACAGGAAATGCCGGCCTGAATATTAAATTATTACCGTTGAATTAATAGGCAAAGATTTATTTACGGTCAAAGCAGTGTCCCGGCTCCCCGGTTAACTACCGGATAATCAATTAACCGTTGACCGGGTGCATCCGGCTGCACCGGAACTATGATGAGACACTAGATAAATGGACCGGAAATCTGGCTCTTACCGACTTACTTGTACACTGTTTACTGCGAAGAATATTCATAACTAGCTGCATTCTTACTACCCGTTGTCCTATTACCCATTTTCCCGTAGGAATGAAGCATTTTCCCGTGGTAAAAAGTAGCCTATGTTCATCAGAAATAATGTGGGCTTCTAATGGTAAAAGAATTTTCAAATCAGTCCAGTAGTTTCGGAGCCTATTCAATACAAACAAACAAACAATCAAATCTTTCTCTCCTCTTTATAATATTATACTATTAATATTATAAAGAGGAAAGATTTGATTGTTATAGAAGTTGAGTATAGAAGTATAGATGAGACACAATGTTTTTGAAGGTACCTAGTTCAAACATTGACATCAAAATTGTTTTCGGCCGAAACAACTAACCATTAATCTAGCATTTGCCATGAAAGGCTAGACAAAGGGGAGGCAGAATTCAGTGAAATTGCTGACGTTCAGATAAATTTCAACAATTTATCTACTTGTATCTTTAAAAGCATTTAAAAATGCCTAACTTAATGATAACTAACTGAAATGAAAATGAATAAAAGTTTTATGAACTATTAAACGGTAACAAACTCTACGAGTATAAAATGGAAGCTTGATTGAGTTATTTAGTGCAAGATAAACTTTATTAGGCTTGGCTAATGGAGCTATCTCCGAAGGCCAGTGTCGTGAACTCTCAAGTTAGTCGAGTCCCAATAGAACGACCGCGACATGACACCAACAAATCTGCTGGCCTTTATCTTTCAATCCGCTCCCGGAGTAAGTTAACCCGAATGATTTCCGAGTCATTAACTCACTCGTGCCCGTCCTAAGCAAGACAGACAACATCTGACTTAGATCCGTATCGTGTGAACCCACCGGCTCTGCGATTAACCGCCACTGATCCCACAGTTACACAGTATCTGAGTTATCGACCACGGACGCGAAGAATTCGTGCTATCTCCCAACAACTAAGGCTTAACCGACTCTAATCAAACTAAACAAACCCTACTAATCGTATTTCTATCCTCTATCTCGATCCGTGGAGTTTCGTGAACGCAGGGATTATGTGTATCCAGACAAGGCGGAGTTATGGTCCCGTTACCTCGAATGACTACGACTCAAGTGGCCTTTTGAGATCACAGTCTGTAGTTACGCGTCGGAGCTACATTGATTTGCCCATTACAATGTTCTGATAATGTCTAGAGCTGTGCTTACCTTCAAATCCCTTTTTAATTGCGGTGGAGGAGATTTCTTATTCAGGGATTCGAACAATTGGCTGGGATGAACTCAGACAGGGATTAGGACTCTTGTGTTTGAAGCTTATTTGTGGTAGATGATTCTCTGAAAATAATATAAAAGACTAGTTTCTGCCCGCTGCTTCGCAAGCGTTGTTTCTATGGAAACGTTTTATGGTTATTTCTATCCCATAGGAACTGATTTATGGGAAAAATAGCCTATGTCTTATTCCAGGCCTAAAACTATATGTATGCAAAGTTTTAGTCCGATCCGTTCAGAAGTTTTGGCGTGAAGAGGTAACAAACATCCATCCATCCATCCATAGTGTGATTAAAGAGAAACGTTGTTTGATTATGACAGAAATTTATTAGTCTCATAATATCATTTGAGATGGGAGAAGCACGCTAATGGATGCAGTGCACTGGAGGATCCTTACATCAAGATGACGTAATGAATGGAGGGCGCCGGAACAATTAATTGTTCCTAAGGAATGTGCCCAGTCTCAGCGGTGCACCACGGTGCACTGATAACGCGACTCTAAGATAGATAGTTTCCGAGTTGCTTTATTAACCGACCTGACGACGAGCCCGAAACAATGTGCTACATCCAAGCTTAACATTGTTTTGGTTCTGTTTGTTTTAGTACAGATGAAAACTTAAGAAAATAGAAGCACGTAAAGTTGATGAGGTACCTACCTAATAAAAACAAAAAACACCTCCCTTCGAAAACAATAATTTCTTTGGTATTACAATATTTACGCAGTGCTGCGACGCCTAATTTGTGTAGGACGTCCCATTAAATTATAAGTTAGCTAAATTCCCAAGACGAGTTTGAAGAAGCTCTACACATTAATTATCTCGCTGGCATCTTCTAAACCGACACGGGCTTAACAAATATCGGGAGCGGCCAAACAAGGCTTCTTAACTTTGAAAATGCTTAGTCAGCCTCAGCTTGAACAAAACAGATTATTTCCCGAAATACACCAGCACACATTAAGCTGCAAATAGATAGGTAAAATTAATAGCCTTGCGGGGAAGACTCGAGATAGGAAATACGAGTGTGTTTCGCAGTTCCAACAGCTTTTACGTGCGCGAGCACTGACTAACCTTCAAAGTTCCAGTTGACTTTAATTAAACCATCAACCTCTAGGTCCTATTAACGGGATAGAGTTCGGAATAATAAAAAAGATTTGAGAGTTTAAGTAAGCACTGTTACCTTTATGATTTATTATTTGTAACTTATCCAAAAAGTTCGATTAAAGAGACCTACTTACTAAAACGCGAACTGAATAACGCCCGTGAGTCAGTGTAAGCTCGTCTCGAAACTCGAACCGCGGATCAAAGTTTCCTCGCGAGACATGAAACTTGACTCGAATGATAAGATTAAAATATTACGCTGACTTCACAAACTCTGATATTATTCCTGGAGCTGAGTTACTGTACTCGTTACAATTATAATGTTAACACCATTCCCAACTCCGACGATAACGTAACGAGGTTAATGCTTAGACCTACGAGTGTGTAACTTCAGATTGTTCTGTACAATAAATTCTAAAGTCATATTATAACTTTAGTGCTTCGTAAACTTTAGCTTTGAGTTACCTATTCTTATGCATCAGAACAGCTCATTTAACTTAAATCTTTTTGTAGTGAGGTTGTTTAACATTTTTTTTTTAAGTCAAGACTCAAACATTTATTCACAAAGAAAATTATACTAGTATTTACAATTGAAACAATTGAGCTAACGGCCGACTGTTGCAAACAGTCTACAGATAGCTCAACTGATCCATATCAACACCAGTCGAAAGCGTCCCCAAGACGCTGGCTGCATTGCCACGCTGAATGTTAAAAATGTTGGTTGTTTAACCATTTTTTTAAGAATTCTATCTAGACACTTCGAAGAAAACTGATCGATAAATCTAGCGTTCGTTAAGTACCTGTGACTACTGCTTAGTTTGGTAAGATGTACACAGTGTGTGACTATGTAAATTTAACTTCAGTTGACAAGGCCAACAACATTTTAGAGGATCAAAGTATAGTTCTCGTGGAGGATGACGGATTTGTGCAGAGACTGTGGCAATGTATAAGGTAG
Source organism: Eupithecia subfuscata (assembly GCA_963564075.1). Classification (NCBI taxonomy): domain Eukaryota; kingdom Metazoa; phylum Arthropoda; class Insecta; order Lepidoptera; family Geometridae; genus Eupithecia; species Eupithecia subfuscata. Next base: position 7,484,762 of record OY751105.1, read on the forward strand.
GGTGGGATGCGGCTCGGTCGGCCCGGGGCGTTCATCTAATGAGCATCCTGCCTCTCACAATGTACCGAGATGATATTCCGCGGTGCCCCGGCGACTATTATTATATTCCGCCTAGAGCCGCGAGCGAACCGTGCAAGCTTTTTCAAAATAACTAGGAATGTTCTCTTATCTCTGTTTGATGTGCTACCTTATATTATTTACACGCAAAAATGCCAAACTAGAAATTGGTATTAACGCTTACTCAAGAGGGCAGATTGCGCGCCATTTTGTAAAAAAGATAGGCATGGGATTTCGTGTTCACAGGAGTGGGACAGAGCATACGTTTTTTGAAGGCTTAAGAGCAAAAATCAATTGTTTATTTACAAGAAAACTACGCAACTACTTAAGGAACTAGCTTATAGGAAACAATTAGTAAAAACCTACGAATCAAAATATAAGTCATTTCAATAGACCGCAGGCGTCCTAAGATCTCGTGTATGTGTAAGTGCACTCTCATAACTTTATTTATCTGTATCTTATTTTCTCAATCCTATTTCAATACAAGAGAAACCAAAGAAATAATCTAAAAAGTTATGTAAATAGTTTTTTTTTACAATGGTTACTTTACGACGGGAATCCCGTGAGTACTGAGATCCAGGCCTAGATCACCAAACCCGTTAAGTTCGCCCCTTAACGCATTCACTGCCCAGCCTCGGCGGTGCGAGCCGCAGCAGGGGCGCGCCGCCGCGCCGCTACACGGGTCTGTGCGTGAAGGTCTAGAAAGTGTTAACCTTTTTTAGATTAATTGTCGGTATGCAGTTTTTTTTATTTAGATATAGATTAGATAGATATCTAGACGAATTGCCGACCACAAAGCTTAAACTAGGCCATAACATACTCGTGTCATTTTAAGTGTGTAGAGCTCACTAGAGTACGGTTTGAAGATTATAGAGCTTAATTGCAAAGCAAAATCCTCGGAACAGAAGTTAGCTAATGAATCTGACAAGTTAATAGGAGACGGGTGAGGCTGTTTTCAGGCGACGTACATATATATGTCTTCAATATAACCGGTTCGATAGCACGGTTCGACTGAATCCAACCTAATCTGGGCTTACGAAAGATCACAAGACACGTTGCCTCTGCCGTCATAACGTTTTCCATTTGCTACAAGATGTTATTTGAAAAGGATTGGCAATCTGAAGAGCAATTTTCAGTAGCTTTGACAACCTTTTATAAAACAAAAGTATACTGTTGAGTTTGCTTCCTATAAACCTATCTAAACCAGTGACGCTACGCTCGACGCTTGATTCCAACGTGAAATTTTCCGAATGGATGCACGTTACTGTGAACAAACCAAACAGGAATAACTTTTCTGCTCAATGGATTTTGCAGAGCGCTTGTTGTGTTTCAAGTACAATAACTAACGTAAATGCATTTTACTTTGTTCAAAATTAAGTTCTCTGGGCAAGTTCAATTCAAACAAAAGTCCTAAAGTCGGACCCGTTATTCATTTATACCAATTTTTACCCAATAAAAGCAAATGGGGGTAATTCTCACGGGGCTCAAAAATACGTGTCCGGCTCGAAAAAACATACTAAAAGTATCCCTAGCCCTTTGATTTTTTTTTTGTGTAGTAGATTAGACGAAAAAATAGGGGAGGCCTATTTTTGTTTTTTAATTTTCTTATTCCTAATATGTAAAAATAAATAAAAACCTTGGAAATATTGACTTTCGTGGTGCGTCCGGACCTCATGTTCCACTGTTAAAACATTTTTAAATTTTTTCCTATGAATAATAGCACTATTTCACACAGGTTCACAAATAACCAGATAGTTACTTGCTTAACTGACACTATTACTACACAAAAATAAGCTTTAGTTGAAAAGTTAAAACTAGATAACTTCGCGTCCGACGTTTGGCGTTGATACCCCTGGCACGCACTCATTCATTCATATATACTGTACTTTAGTAACTACGTGAATAGTTGTTAGACCGAGACAAACTATCAGTTGCGCTCCATCAGTGGTGTGGACAACACTTCTCTATCTCTCCGCGTCGCTCTGTTATTACGGTAAGTAATCACTTTCCGTGGTTTGGTATACCGCAAATGTTGATTACCATGTAGACTATAAATTCGTTTATACTAATCCTATTGTTTCAATGATTGTAATAATAGATGCATTTTGGGTTCCTAATTTCGACTGCAGACGCTAACGTAATGTATACCAGCAATTTTGGAAATTATTTAGGATTTTGTACTCTTTTTTGATTATCGTGGTATTGATTTTCGTGTTTTCCGTGGGCAAAAAGTACAGAATGTCAATATAAACCATGAAAATTAAATTTGCATGTTGGTTAACATTCTTATATGGTTAATTTTTATGATGGTTTTTCACTACTACTCACTGGGAATATGGTCTACTCACGAGAAAATAGCTTAGTTGTAAAAAGATTGGCTGAAAGACGGAGGATAGCCCTAAATAGAATTACAAATACAGAAATACAACTTATTCATAAAGCCAATTTACATACCTATCAATAACTTTTGTACCTATATATACGCAGCGTATACAAGTTTTTAAATAATTCAAAGTACACATAAATATAATACAAAACACCTGTAATTAAATAATCAAGAATAAGTTATTAAAAAGTCACAAACCACATAAAAATATTAGAATTAATTAACATTAGTCTCCGTTTTCTCGAGTAAGTAATTCTGCTATAGAATAAAAATTTTGCTCGACATGATAACCTTTCAGACGGAACTTGAAGCTAGTTAGACTGCTAGCAGCTGTGACAGCTTCTGACAGTTTGTTGTATACTGCCAGACCCATAACGTGAGTCAACTTTGAGGACTTCGTGAGGGAGCGGGCGATAGTCAAGAGCTTTCCTGCGTTCCGCGTCCCGTACGAGTTGGTGTCGCCGTTCTTTATGTGTTTATCTAGGTTCAGACATATACACTGCCACTGGCATTATCACAATGCTGGGCAGTGCCCAGTCAGCAGCGCACCCCATAGCTCAGCACCATACTGTAGCACCGAGTGAACAGTTGCGAAGTAACAGCTTCGTGCCACCTTCGCCGGAACCACACGAGCCAGCCGTCGGAGCGCAAAACATGCGCTACGTATCTTTTCGCATATTTTGTCTATGTGGTCTCTCCCAGGGCTCCTAAGGGCTCTGTCCATTTCAAAACCAAGAAATATCGTGGCTTCGGATTGGCTAATGGCCGTTCCGTTCACATAGACTACCAGCCGTTTCGTCACTGCCAGATAGGTAGACATGAAGGTAGTGGGTCTTCCTTAGTTTCAGAGCCAAACCGTTCATCCTGAACCATCCAGACAGTAGGCTGGCCGTCGCGTTCAGCTTCTCCTCCAGAGCTTCTACGGACTTTGCGGTGACGATCGCGGCCACATAATCTGCGTTTATGAGGGTCTTCGCGGAGGTCACCGCTCCGGGCAGATCGTTCAATAAGAATGAGAACATTATGTTGGAGATAGATGACCCCTGCGCTATCCCCATGGTGGGGGAGAGGGGCAATGATCGCTCAGTACCACCGACAACAATTTGTGATCGCTCACGCAGCATCTCTATAAGTACGGCGAACGATGCTCCCTCGATCCCATAATGACCCATTTTGGCAGCAAGTACGGCGTGGCTGGCCACGTCGAAGGCTTAAGATAAGTCGCAGCACAACACGGCCATCTGCAACTTCTGCTTGCACGCTGCCAGCACCCGCCGCACCACCTCGCGCGTCAGTGACGTCGTGGAGTAGCCGGCGCGGTACGCATACTGCCGAGGCGACAGGGCGTCCGTCGCCAGCAAGTACTCCACCAGCCGATTGCTCAGCCCGTTCTCGAGAACTTTCGCAATAGCTGGTATGATCGATACAGGCCTGTAGCTATCCATGTTGTCTGGGGGACCTTTGCTCACTTCCACCCGAATCAAGCATAATACAGAGAAATACTCCGTTCAGAAAGAAAAAGATAGGCAACGGAATTTTCGAAAGAAGAAAGAAGGGAAGATAAAATCAGTTAGTGAATTAGATCCTCGTCAGCAATGAATTGCTAGAGAGAAAAGCAGATTCTCCTCTAATAAACAAAATATGACTCAAAAACTGATTAAGAAGTAAATATAGTAGTGATTTAAGAGTGTTTCTTTGATGTTAAATTTTGTTTGTTATACTTTTTGAGAAGATAACAACAATTATAAAATGATTGAACCATAATTTTAAGAAACTTTCAATCTACTTTCTACTGAAAACACATTATTTTATTTATAAACCATCCCGAAATTCCATCTTACACTGATTATGATATGCTAGTCCACACAAAATGTATGTATTAAAATATAAATGTCGAATATTTTTATATATTTGATTTCGGTGATATGAATGCTGATTTCCGTGGACATCATATTTTTAAAATTGAATAACTTCGTAACCATTGAGCCAATTAAGTGCCCTCTGCTACCAATAAATTTTAAATTAAATCTTTAATCAGAATATTTCATCATTATGTGTAATTTCAACAAAAAAAAATGGGACACGAAAGTCAACCAAAAAATGAGTTTCCGAAGAATGACCCATGGACAAAAACCGCATGAAATATTGGTAGGTTGTGGGATTTGGCCTTTATGTTGAGCCGACAGGAGGCACTGGGTTTTTGTTTCGGATTTATTGAACCAATATTCAACTGAAATCAGTAGATATGTGTGAGCTTGCTATAACTTTCAATTAAACCCACAAATCTTGTTTAGTATTTTAAACCAAAATACTGAACATTTACGTAGAGTAACCATGGACTGTTTTTCTCGTCTCGTAAACTCTACAAAGAAGTAAGTGCTATCGTCTGTTTAAAATCAATGTTAGTTTTCATTGCACCACTCGAAGTTTCAGCGGGGAAAGCTAATTTAGAAAGAAAATAAAAAAGTAGTCTTGGAACTTTGTCTGGACTGTCAAATAGAGTTTAACATTCGTTGCACAGCGAGAAAGATAGTGGATAGCGATCTTTTGACTTAAATAATTAAAAGGAATCAAAAATTAGAAGAAAAGGCTTTTCGAACAGCCAATCTCATTGTCATATGTAAACCTCACGAGACGTAATATTTTTATTAAGAGGACGCGTTGCACGCCATTTTGTGAAAAGGATTATGCTGGATTTCGCGTTCATAAGAGCGGGACGGAGCATACGTTTTTGGAACAGCGTAAGCGCAAACATGGTGTTTTTGCTTATTTACAAGAAAACTACACAACTTATGAAGAAAGGAACCATAGAATTAGTAATAACCTACTAATAAAAACAAAAATCGTTTATATAGACCGCAAGGTTCCTGAGATCTCGATCAAATTAGGTGCAAAACAGTGCACTTTCATGATTTTTTATCGTAATTTTTTTTCACAATCGTATTTTCCATTTAGATAGATAGATAGATAATTCTTTATTCATCACCTTAACAAAAAACAAATTTTACACGAAACATATATAGAGAACAGCAATGGAACTGGCGGCCTTATCGCTTAAAGCGATTTCTTCCAGACAACTAAAACGATGGGAGAAAAATAAAGGAACCGAGGAAAAAAATTTGAATTTTAATTCTAGTTTTTTACCACGGGGATCCCGTGAGTACTGAGATAGGCCTAGTTTGACAAGCAAACCCGCTAGGTTCGCCCCTTAACTGGTAGGTACATACGAGTTAAGTAAAACCGGTTGTACCTTGACGCGGGCAGAAGCTAGTCTAAGTATACATCAATTGATAAATAAATAAATAAATAAATAATGCTGGACAAATCACACAGCATTATCTAGCCCCAAGGTAAGCAGAGCTTGTGTTATGGGTACTAGATAACTGATATACATAATAATATACGAGTACATAGATAGATATTTTTTATTTTACATAGAAAACGACCAGAACACCCTGAACAAATATCTGCAAATCGTACAAATATTTGTCCCGAGGCGTGAATCGAACCCGCAACCTCCTGCGTCGCAGGCGGACATTCGCCCACCGCGCCACAGAGGTCGTCGAGATGTATACTTAGACTAGCTTCTGCCCCTGAGTTGCAAAAAATAGCGCTGTTAGAAATATAAATAGATATGTTTACTTGTAACTCAGACATAATACAAAAGAAAAGAACATACAGGGTGGAATTTTGCAATGCCACCTGGAGGGAAAGTACTCTTAATACTGAAGATAGATAATTTTACTAAAAGAAAACATTCCTTTATTTTTGAAAAGAATGAAAACTGCATTCAAAGATTTTCGAAAATTCGCTTGCCACACCCGGGAATCGAACCGACTAAAATCTGTAAAAATTACACCCTGTACTTTTATTGCATAGATCGTTAGGGTCAATAATAAGGATGAAATCTCTCTAACAAACTTAATAAATTAAATGAAAGGAAAACCATGAAATCTTAAATTATAAATTGAATGGGTCAAGTTAAGCACTTTAACTTAAAGATCCATCTGTTTACTTGTGTCAGTAATTAATAATTATCATTGACGTCATTTATCCATTAAAATGACTAATTGATATTTAGATAAGACGATTGAAATTTGCACGTGTTTGTACCTGATGCAGACTCTTCTATCTAAAAATACTGGATCTCTTAAGAAATGAGTTAAATGGTTTCCCGAGGAGCGAAACCAAATAATTCTACAGCAAGATGGTGCTCCAGCCCATAACAGCAGAATCACTACTGCCTACTGCTACATTAATAACCATTTTAATACCTGGATTGGTACCAACGGCACAATCAGATGGCCTGCGAGATCACCAGATCTCACCCCTTTAGATTTTTTTGACCCGACCGATTTATGCAATAAAAATACAGGGTGTAATTTTTACAGATTTTAGTCGGTTCGATTCCCGGGTGTGGCAAGCGAATTTTCGAAAATCTTTGAATGCAGTTTTCTTTCTTTTCAAAATTAAAGGAATGTTTTCTTTTAGTATAATTTTCTATCTACAGTATTAAGAGTACTTTCCCTCCAGGTGGCATTACAAAATTCCACCCTGTATAAAAGAAAACAGTTTGCTAGAGTCACAAAACGGTCCGCATGCTTGGTTGTATTTGCGTACATAACTGAGCGGTTCCGTGACGTTCGCTGACGATTATTGTCATTCGGTGGTCATTCAGTGGTCATTTCATTACCTACGGGATTTGGTGTAAAACGCCTCATCATAATGTGTCGAACGATTCAGGGATCTATGTATTTTTTGTAACTTTTAAAATAACTTTAAGAACCCCTTTGAACTTCCATACTATCCATGCACCTATCTCTACATTAAGTAAGAAATCTGAAATCAATAACTATATTCCTTTAGGCTTACAAATTACGCACTTATACAAGTTAAATTTTAAACTAGAAATTATCTATACTAATAATACGAATACTAATATACTATACTAATATACTAATACTAATTAAGAATATTATAAAGAGTAAGGATTTGATTGTTTTTTTTGTTTGTATTGCATAGGCTCCGAAACTACTGGACCTATTTGAAAAATTCTTTCACCGTTAGGAAGCTTACTTTTCAGGGTATATTTTATCCCGAAATTCCCACGGGAACGGGAACTACGCGAGTGAAACCGCGAGGCGATCGTCTAGTTACGAAATAAGAAATAAAGTAAAATAAGTCTCTTCACAGAATTTTTTTGTAAGGATGTGCAAAGGTAAAATCTTCAAAGAAGAAATTCCCCCAGCAGCCTAGATAGACACAAACACCTCAGATCTTTTCAACTGACACTTGATTGTGCCGGCGAGTGGCTGGCAGCAAACAGATCGCCTGCAGCTTTTACGCTGAAGTGGCGCTAAGCGCGACCATTCCATGAAGTAATCCGCACTCGGAGAGGCATTAGCGGATCCCACCCCGCCCGCTACTCGTGGCGTCACTGCATTGTCGACTATCAAGCTCGTTATGTGGAAGCCGTACCGGATATCGTTCAAAATACCTATATTTCAAAGAGTGAATAGTCTAAATTGACCCAGTATTTTTTGAGGCTAAGTAAAGATTCGATTATTCGTATCTGCGATGTTTTTATACTTTACCTAGATCAAACACCCTGATGACTTGGAAGAGCCACTTTTTCTACTGCGCCGTAGCAAAAACACCTACGACGATGCGCGCCGCGCGGGTGCTTGCTTACGACTAATTTATTTTATTTAGTTTAATTTTATGTAGATACGAAAATAAACTTGAATTTGGTAACAATATCCTTAAATAATACGGGCTTATAATGCTACGCCGTAGCAGTACCTACGCCATAGCAGTACCTACGCCGTAGCAGTACCTACGCCGTAGCACAGCTAAGGACAGATTGTAATTTATACATTTTCCAGATGCCCAGTCTCTGCAGGTAGTGAGATAAACGTTCCAAGCATACATAATCCCTCAAGAGGTTTCACGTACCAGCCTCAGACGGATAAGGACCTGCATTGTGTTGAATGTTTGCGTTTTGACGCCTTCTTATGCATCTGACGGGTCTTTGTTGTAAATACGATGACACAAAACACGACTACCAGACATTAACGGTAAGAAATACCACTTCATATTTTTGCCCTGAGCTTACCAACAATAGGCAGTACACGAAACGGCTGGTTCTGGTTTCACAGTCATTACAGTAAAAGCTGGCCATTGTCTCTTTGGATATTTCCCAAATATCGTCCGAAACGACCAATGAAGACAAAAAGCCACTAGATATTGATGGTCAGTGTAAATAAACGAGCATGCAGGAAGCTTTTTTTTGTTTTTAAAACAACAGAGGAACAAAGATTTTTGGCATTCTATGAATGAAAACCCACAATACGGATGGACGTTTTACATGTCGATCGTGCACAAGTCTTGCAGTCTTGCAGTAAGTAGCTAGACGCTGATCTCAAGTCTTCTTACACTGATATTTTGAGCAGAGATAGAGCCACGTACCACTTAAATTAGATTTGAGGCGAATTAAATTTGTAAACGTGACTGGAAAGTCTAGCAGATACAATAATTTAAAATAATAATTCAGAGCACCCAAAGAATGTTGTAAATTATCGAATTTTCTATTAACCTTCAAGTTAGGCTGAGATGGATTTTTAAATTAAGAAGCTTATTCTAGGTTAGCCAGCAAGGCTTAAATTGAGATCCATTCAACTGAGATATTGGTAAACGGTCAGCGGCGTCTGGCGCTTGATTGAACTTTCTTTCTGGTATTGTACACGTAATTAAAGTTTTTGACATTTCACTGCATTTTTTATTCCTTTGGACTTTTAATTTTCAAGCGAATCAAAAAAGGATTAAAATTAAGCAGGCAGAAAACATTTTTAATTATGTGCTCATGTTGTTATATGCTTTTAATCTTTTAATATATTTTGACATTTGACGAACTGTTTGGGCCCAAAGCTTTCCAAAAAGAGCACGATTTTCGGTCTCGCAGAACATTGAAGGTTCACAATAGAGCCAATCAGCCGCCTCCAACTTCCAAGACCTCTCGAGACACGTCTTCACACTTCCGACTTGCGGATACTTCTCCCGGAATCAGAAAGAAATCCCCAATCAGTCCAATGATGCCGATGTTAATGCTATCGGATAACATAATTTATTCAACTCAATCGCTGGAAGTTTTTCAATGATTTAGTTAGGGTATGGGCTTTTTGTAACTTTTTTGCTCCTTCGCAAATTTTAGGTAGAGTTTGAAACTGTACTGAATATAGCAAGATGACAAACAACAGATTTCAGTACAGTGCTTTGGTAGGTTTTGCGCTACCATAAGATCACTCTTGACAAATGTCTTAGCCCTGCACATACATGTAGGGGCATCTACATGCAAATAGAATCGAGAAACCACCCAAGCCACAAATCCAATTCAACTAAAAGTTCATTTCTATAAGCAACTTATCCTGACAATCTTGAGCATCCGTATCGACTAAATCCATCAGATAGCGAGTTCTCGGCAAAGTTAGGAGTACCCAGGTAGCACGGCGGCACACAACACAACACAATCCGCTGCACTGTGCAGTAAATAGGTCGGTTGAGAAGTTGCTCCTAGCGCGTGTCGAACGAACTTACAGATGCTGAGCACAGACTAGTAGATATTTCATTTTACAACCAGTTGGTACTTAAAGAACTGACGCTTTGTGGTAGGTACTAGGTGGTATTTGAGAGATGGGCTATCTACGTTTTAAATTAAGGCTGAAACATTGTCTTGTCGAGCAGAATTTCTATTCTGTTAACGAACTTTTACAACTGTAAACCTTATATTCCCATTTATGACTTTATTTTAATTTATTTGATTATATGTGATTTATGTTATTAATTTGTGATTTCAATACAATCGTGTATAAAAATTCGACATGTAAATTGGTTTTATCAATAAATTGTATTTCTGTATTTCTACGTTTTTGAGTTTTATTCCCAAGTTTCTTCGTAGAAGCGAAATATACATTAGTGCGAGTGTGAAAATAAATTAGATTTTTTTTATGTAACATGTGTGTTTGTAATATAATAATAAAACTAAAAATAAAATCATTTGAAAAAGCTTGTTTCCTGCCTAGTAAAAGGTAATAGATACCTAATCGAATTCGCTATTCTAGGCAAATGAGTTAACCTCCTAAAGCCTTGCCTTTACTTGAAATTTGCCTGCTTGTTCTTTCCTAGAACATCGAACACTAAGGATATTACAAAGGTGGATGAGTATTCTATGAGTCCCTATCAAAAATTAATCAAAATCAAAAACTCTTTATTTTCATAAATACAATAAATGTAGGTACACTTAGAAAAGGTATATGAGCTTCATGAGCATTTCGATCTATCTCTTTTAATTTCTCCAACTTTGGACTTTGTATGGTATGTATGTGGTACTACCAGCACTTAGGTTACAAAGTAGCTGGGTACCTATTACTTATTACTCCATGAGACATTTTACCATCTTTTATGGATTTTAAATCTCTGTCAGTCTTTTTGATGTACCTATATCAAAGGGAATGGATATTATAAAACTTGAAAGCTGTACCTACGCTATTTCCGTGCCTATTTCGCCTACTTCTATCTTCAATCGCTAATCCACTTATGTGCTTAAATAGTAGGTAGGTAACGAAAGCTCTCATTTCAATCGGATTTGGATGTTGTTACCCAAGTGATGGTAGGTAGATACGTAATGATACCTACTAATATTATTAGAATACTTAGCAGATTCTCTAGCTACCTTAGCACATGATTTAAGTACTAGGTATGTAAGAACCTAGATTTAAGTACAGGGTATGTTTAAGTTACGAAAATAAAACTTTGGTAAGCTTGGCTATAAGCACAACCAAACATATCAGGAAGAAGGAAGGGAGAACCAAAGTTATCGACATAGCTCAAAGAATTAGCAAGCTGAAGTGGCAGTGGGCCGGCCATATCTCGCGAAGAACCGACAACCGCTGGGGTAAACGTGTTCTTGAGTGGAGACCACGACTCGGCAAACGTAGTGTAGGACGCCCTCCGGCCAGGTGGGATGACGATCTGCGAAAGACTGCAGGCAGATGCTGGATGCGGCAAGCTGAAGACAGGGCGCTATGGCGCTCATTAGGGGAGGCCTATGTCCAGCAGTGGACTAATATAGGCTGATGATGATGATGATGATGAAACAGATCAGGTAGGTAGGGTAAGTAAACCGAACGTTGTGCACTCATATCAAAAGCGATCTACCTATCTAATCGAATCCTTACGCTCCGATTCATGACCGTATCAAGCCGAGGCCCGTTCGATTATAGCGTGTAGATACACATACCGTAGAGAGCGGAACCGATAGCCAAATAAACTAGCAAACCGCATCGATTACCTGTCAATGGCAGCCGAGGGCCGAATGACCGCGCCGCCGGACCCCGCAGTCCGTCTTCTGCTTTAAGCCATAAGCGGAAGCGGGAATGCAATAGTAGGATAGTTGGACCAATACTCAATTTGTTTTAATCTTTAAATATAAAAGAAAGTCGTGTTAGTTACACTATTTATAACTTAAGAACGGCTTTACCGATATGGCTGAAAATTGGTGAGGAGGTAGCTTAGAGTCAGGAGACATAGGATACTATTTATTCCGTTCGATAGCATTCAAGTGTGACTCGACATAAAACATCAGTCACTATAGATAGAAATAACCTCAAAACGGTTCCATAGAAACAACGCGTGCGAAGCCGCGGGCAGAAGCTAGTTTTTTAATAAATCTCCTATACAATAAATATCTAATGTTTTTGGTTGTAGAATTAGATAGATATGTATGTGGTACATTAACTAGTTACACTGTTTTTACTCTAAATTATTACCAATCTTGTTAACATTGCGAAAATATAAAAAATAATCTTTGGCCCCAATTGTGATCGGTTTGGAACTAATTCTGAACAAAATCAGCCTTATTTATGAACTAAGAAAATGAAAGGCAAACAAAATTCTGCATAAAAATCATTATATTCATTGAGCATAGTTTCGCTTACATATGTAAATACATATCCTGAGAATTACCTCAGGCATTATTATGACAGTTATGAACTTTCTTGTGTAGGTACTACATTCAAACGCTGTCAAAATCAGTCGTTCACAATTAGGTTTTAAAATCCCAATTATGAACAAGTAAAATTCTTAGTTCACAAATGCAACGTTTGGAATAATCATGAACGGCTGAAGTAATAACAAGTCAAAACAACGTTTTTTCTGTAATGAACCTCGGTTAATTTTTTGGTTTATGGAATTATGTATCCAAAGCAATTAAGAAAAACGTAAAACATCAATAAAAAATTAAAGATACAATCTACAAATGGATCAGTTGAGCTATCTGTAGACTGTTTGCAACAGTCAGCAGTTAGCTCAATTGTTTCAATTGTAAATACTAGTATAATTTTCGTTGTGAATAAAGTTATTGTTTATCTACAATATCAATACTAAATTCACAGGACAGAGTTGATTCTGAACCCTTGTTCACAAATAAGATTCATGTCTCTTTTTTTACCAGTGATAGAGCACTAAATTTCTCAAAAACCATTTTTAAAAATAACTTATTTTCCTTGACTTTCTATTTGAAATAATAGTCTTAATTGCAGAGAAACACATAAGTAATTGGGATTTAAATAACATCAACGAGTCTGCAATCCTCTCTTAAGGCGAATAGTAGGGGTGATAGTGGCGCCACTACATATTTAATTTTATAATTACGTTATACAAAGGAACTATCAAAAAATCGGACCGCGCGTAGACGATATCTATCATAAGCTTTTCTTAAATGTATCTTTAATAGTTTTGTACTGTATTATTTAGGCAGATACTTGTTTCAAGAGTTTAGTTCCTTTTGGTGGCCACCAAGCTCTCCAAACAAGGTTTTTGATTGAATAACGCAAAACAAAACTATTAAAGATACATTTAAAAAAAGCTTATGATACACATTGTCTACGCGCGTCTGATTTTTTGATAATTCCTTTGTATAACGTAATTATAAAATTAAATATGTAGTGGCGCCACTGTCCACCCTACTATTTGCCTTAAGCTAAAGAAACTGGTTAACTTAGCTCATTCTCCATACAAAATGTATATGTCCAAAATTCGTGCGCACTGAATGAGCTCCTAGAGCGCGACTGAATGTTGAGTGACGACTTATTGGTTATTATTAATGAAGAGTACAGTGTTGTTCGTTCTAAAACATGCCACTACAGGTAGGCACCACTCAAATCTTAAAATTAAACAATATGTTCGTTTTGTCAATCTACTGGGGGGCGTTCATCTATTGGTCCGACTACACTATATGATACTCGTACGGTGTTTTTGACCCTAGTAGTACGGGGTTCTCTATGTCCCCAGTATCATTCTGGCTCTCCCTTTAAGCTATAAGCGGAAGCGGGAATGCTAGATGATTTTTCCTGGTGCAGCGTATGGACTATAGACACTGTAACAGTTTAAGGGAACGTCTGTTATAGCAGTCAAGGGTCTAGTAACCGCGTTGCTGCAGGACATCGCAGACTGTCTCTTCCCGCAGAAGCGGGTAGGTATACCTATGCACTCCCCCCTTAACAGTCGACAGGGCTGTCCGCGACTCGATTTAAAGAACATAAAGAACCAGCCAGTCTATTACCTACCCCCCAGACTGTCTCTCCCTCTTTACCAAACGTGGAGCAGAAGCGGTTATAACATTTTTGTATCCCGTAGATATAATGACGGAAATTTTCCGCAGAAACAGCTCTCTGCAGCCTTACTTTAAAGCACCACAACATTTAACTACTAACGACATCGACAACCTAATACCCTTTGATTGTGCGACTCGCTGGAACCTGCAGATGACATACAGACCAGCATACGCGGAAGCGATTTCGGGCTCTGGAAAAAACAAGTTTATTACCGAGGAAAAGGTACATTATCATTTTATCGATAGCAATCAATCAATCAAACGACGGTTATTTTATTCAAGGCTTTGAGCTGCTTTATATCTACTAAAGGCGAACGCTGGTCAATATTGAGGCACTTTTCAAATAATACATCAAATGGCCGTAAGTCCCTTTCCTTTTCAATTAAGAACTCTTCACAGTTAACTCTACGAAGGTATGCTAAAGTACTATAGGCACTACCTACCTACCTACGTTACTTAGTATGATAGGTTTCGCATAAGCTATGTAACAAGTATGTCTATAAAATGGAAGTAGTCATACCTAAATGATAATGATGATGATGTCCTCCTAGCCAAATGTCGACCACGGCGGCCAGTCTCATCGGAGACTAGCCAGATGCGGAGGACATATTATTTATTTATTTATCTTTGGGAAACAAAAAACTTTAGATATAGAAGATTAAACACAATATTATAAGAGTTAAGCTAAGCAGCTTCCACACATAGTAAACAATACAACATAAACAAAACAACAACAAATTATAGTGCACAAGTGTATGCGCGCAAACACAGGTGCATTCTCTATTCCCTTACTCTCATAATCCGATGGGACGGCAGACCGACACGACCGGGTAGAGGTCAAGCGCAGGACCGAAGACTTAACGTGCTTTCCGAGGCACGGGGTTGTAACACCGCCAACTTCCCTGACTCCGGGCCGGCTTTTCTACTTATATAATACTAGCTTCTGCCCGCAGCTTTACACGCGTATTTTCGGTATTATAAGTAGCCTATTGTTTAAGTTAGGCTACGTTCTAAGTGTACTTATGCCAAATTTCATCTTGATCTGTTCAGTAATTTTGGAGATCCAAGGTAACAAAATTTTCACATTTCACAACCTTTCGAATTTATAATATTAGTAGGATTCACGGTAAATTGCTAGGTAGGTATTTATTTTGCAAAATAAGGGGGAGGCTATGTGTCAACCTACTTTTAAAGGGACCTACCATGGAGCGTAAGTGAGCTGTTCTATTCTACCTAGAATAGAACAGTTCATTTACGCTCCAAGGTTGACCTAAGTATGTTTCGGTTTCAACCTTCGCTTTGTCATATTCAGTATTTCGAGATAGAAGTTAGAGCAGCACAATACAAAAACTTTATCATAGAACTTTCCACTTTTAATAAGAAAACCATTAATCGCATACTTTTCTTTTCAGCTTAAGTAGGATAAAGGGGAACGCCTTTATCGTCGTAACCCGTGACACCAGAAAATTAAAAGCGCTGGTCATGCCCGGGATATCTAACGAATAGGGTGACTTGCCTTTTACTTAATTAATTGACGTATAAGCGTGGTCTTACGGTGGACAAGTCAGTTAAGCAATCAATTACGAATCGCTTTATCAAAGTCTAAAACTCTTGCTGGCGTTTAGCCTAGAAAAATATTAGTAGAAGTACCTACCTAGGTACCCTACCAACTTATTGACACTTGCAAATAATAGCAACTCCTAGGGAATCTAGGGATATTTAGGTACTTAACAAACTGCAAACCACCTTGATCATTATTTTTTCCTGTTTACTGCTATCACTTTGATTAGATATAGGTATACCAACTGCAACAAAAAAATCGCGGCTCGCTCCGCTCGCCGATATTGCTGCTGTTTTGTGCTTTCATTTTGGTCGGCGCAGAGGCAACTTTACATAATATGATGACTTGAACTGAACCGAACATGGGTGTTCTGGCTGGTCCGCTATAGTCAGCTGGTTTTAATCCAACCACCACAATAAAAAGCACAAACTGTAACAAATAATCTGCGAGGTCACTTAGTCAACCAGCAGCAGCGCAAAGAAATTTAAGTAGACAACAAGATTTTGGTGCTTTGATCCGCTTGGCGCCGATACCATTTTGTTCCTTCTGACTATGGTCCTCAGAGCGATTACGGTATTCTCAATGGATCCATGGATGGGAGACTGGGTAATAAACATTCCGATTCCATGGATGGGACAAATTGAATTACACAAATATATTATCGCTGGATGGACAATGTGAGTGAACATGGAATGAACAAAGCGGATTCCCCATACTACGTTTCGTTTACGATTTTGCCTATTATCTTGTCTTAAAACTGATAATTCAACAAATTTTAGAAAAACATTCGAAAGTTCGTTCAAAATTTGATTATTTGGGTACATAATAAATATTTTGGCTAACTGAAACATATAACATTTGGGTTGTGTAAGAAATGAGGCTTCGTTATATAAAATTTCATGATGATAACATTACAGTATTTTCAATCAAATTGTGAAAATGAAACGTAATTGATAACTTGGCGTCGAAACTGTCATTGTCATGGTCGACATTTTCAGTACAATATTGCCACTTTAGCCTAGAAGGCTATTTCTGGCCATTTTTCTTTTTGTTTATTTAGTCTATTGAATTAGCATCTAGCCCTAGATTCTTACCGTCCTCCGTCTAACCATATACATAATCCATAAAACTAAAATAAAATTAATACAACAACAACTCGGAAAAGCCCACCCTATGTACCTCAGTGAAATAAGGTTTAAATAAATGAATAAAACAGTAGGACAACTAAAACAACAAAAAAATACTATTCTATTCTATTGAATATTTTGTTTCTTAAAATATAGACATTTGGACGCCTGAGTTCTTTGAGTAGATAGATAGATAGAAAACACTTTATTATACCACACAAATACAGGAAACAATACAGAGAAAAGCTTATAAAAAAAAAGGAAGTATAAAGGGCGGCCTTATCGCTGAAAGCGATCTCTTCCAGGCAACCTTGGGATGGACTGGAAATTAAGGAACAAAAAAGACGGTGGCACTGAATAAATATATAGATATGTACCTATTTAAAGAAAACGAAACAAATACTTACACTAAATACCTACAAAGATTAATAATAAACTTACATAAACATAAAATAAGGAGTAGGTGAGTCTATAAAATATTACAAAATATGATTATAAATAACAAAATCGATTACAACTTCGTCATAAACGTTGTGTGAACTCATGTTGGATGCCCTTTTAATAAATAAATAAACAAATTCTTTTATATTTTTTTTTCATTGACACTAGTAATGGAAATTGATCTCAAATAAACACTTATTATCATAATTTTAATTTTAGATTGTCATAAAAATCGAACCGGGAAAGCATTAGGACATGATATGACATTGGCTGACGCTGATTGTGAATCATTTTATAGGGCAGATTTTCTTTGATTTATTGATTTTTAAGGCCTCTACCCCACAGCCGCGATTTTGAAACATTTGAGATATTTGTTTGCAGTACATTTGGTAACAAGACGCATGCGATCTAACACACTGCTGCGATTTATCAACGCGATAGAAGTTAGACAACACGTTTCCGCGTACTGCGATTTTGCTATAATTGTTCACGGAACATTGGAACACAAGAGCACACACACAGGCATCGTGTGATTTTTGCGGGCGAGCGGCGCCGGGGCGTGCGGTGTATAGAAATCGCCTCCCAAAAACGCAGCTGTGTGTAAGGGCGCCATTCCTACAAAATTACGCTTCAAAATCGCGGCTGTAGATAGGTAGCTTTACTCGACTTTCTACTTATTTTATCAAATTTGATCTGGCAACACTCTGCTGTTTTGTGTTTTGCGCGGCGCAGTGAACCTACATATATATATAAGTGTTTGAACTTTGAATGTGTCTTTGCCGAGAAAAGTTACTTATTATAAGTATTATAGTTACCAGAAAAACGACGAGGTACGTTTATTGTTAGTTGCAAGTGAAATTTTGCATTATTCTATTGCTGAGAGTATAAGTGGATTTACTAACGCACTAGTTACTTATTTTAGAAATGCCGGCGGCGCCTCGACAACTCGCCCGGCGCCAAATGGACATTTTAATAGAATTTATGGAAGCCAATAGAGACATTGCGGTGGGGCGCATATCAAACACCGCTCCTCTGGGGAAGCAGGCGGTTCAGCAGAAATGGGAAGAGCTGACAGCCATGCTAAACAGCGTTGCAGTTGGTCCTAGTAAGACGGCTGCGCGCTGGCGCGAGGTAAGTTGGTTTGCTGCCTATGTTTGAAGTTTTTATCTAATACATTGTTATCTACTAATTAATTGTCCAGGTGCAATGACGTTCATTGTTAGGTAGCCCCCTGTTAAGTTGGAAGTCAATTATTTTAGATTGTTAACTTATTTTCTTTTAGTACTGGAATGAGCTGCGATATGCTGCAAGGAAGAAGGCTTCAGAACAGCGGAGACAAGCAGAAATTACTGGTGGCGGGCCTGCAAAACTAATAACCACGACTTAGTTTGAAGATAGGATTCTCGGGGTCATTGGAATGGAGGCAGTTTATGGAGATCTGTTGCAACGGTATCTATATATTGCGGCTTCTCCACAACCTGTCTATGACAGCTTGTCGACCTCTATCATCATCTGCAAAAGCAACAGCGTGAGGCTCCTCAATTTCATGAGCACGATTGGCTAACACGTCCGGCAGGTCATCCACAAGGCGGCCGTCATTAACTAGGTTGTGTAGAACAGCACACGCATTTACTATTTTTCCAGCTTTTATTGGAGCGTAGTGGAGAACTCTATGAACTAGAAGGCAACGCCATCTTGCTTTCAGCACCCCTATGCAGCGCTCAACCACATTGCGTGCTCTGCAGTGCTTCTTTGTGTAATGATCTTCGGCTGAACCAAGTGGAGCATTCAGCACCGGGGTCATGAGCCAAGGCCGCTGTGCATAACCTGAATCACCTGTGTATCAAAAAATATTAATTAGGCACCTACTATTAAAGTTATTGGAAGAAAATAAATACATGGGTACCTTATAGTATTTAAATCTTTTACTCTAACTTCCTCTAGTTACAGTTGGACTTTATATACCTAGGTAGCTAACATGTCAATTTTTAGCTATAAATCTAAGATAGATCTATTTTATTTTGTTCTGTATAAAAATACTAGAGATATAACATACCAAGAAGCCAACATATCTCTCCTTGTTCATGTAAGCCCTCCAAATAGGACCTTACTGGGCATTGGTTCCAAATGTGGGAATCATGGCTGGCCCCACCAAAAGAGGCATCCAAATGCAGTATCTGCAAATTGTCATCACAAATCTGCAATACAATAGGAAAAGGTTTTATTAGTAGGTTTGTATAAAAATATTTATGCTCTACTAGACCACCAAAAGATACCTAGGTAGGTACTTAATATATTTATTTGAAAGAAGTTTGAATTCAACTTACTATTAAAACATTAAGGGAATGGTACATTTTCCGATTAAAATAGACCTCCTCGTGGTCTTTTGGTCTTACAATGGCCACATGGGTGCCGTCAATAACCCCAACTACACCGGGAAAGCCATGCCTTGTCATAAATCTAAAACAGAAAAAAATGGTTTAGATAAGTACATAGGTATAAGTAAGTTGGATACATACCTACCTTGACAAACATGTTCTAAAAATCAGTTTGATACTTACTTCCTCATGTTTAACTCCCTATGAGCCTGAGTCATGGGAAATTGTATATATTTTCGCAAAACTTCCGGTGTGTTGAGGGCATTTGTGACCTCTTGGATGCATTTGTGCACAGAAGATTGGGACAAACCCAGATGGTAATAGGCCCCAACATTCTTTTGGTAGCAGCCATTGGCATAAAATGAAATGGCTGCTAAAATCTGAAATTATAAAATCCTTTAGATACATAGTTTCTTGTTTTATTATAAAAATGTAAAGGTAAGTGTGGGTAGTGTCTTACAAGTTTTAGGTGCCACAAGTTTATAAAGGTAGGTAGGTAGTCTTCGAATCGCGTCGCTTCTCTTGCTAACGTGTAGCAGCGGCTCCAGGGTTGCACACAAACCGGAAAATTGATCCTTCGAGAGCCTGAAATTGGCTCGAAAGTTGCTTTCCGGCAAGCTGATGGGATCGCTCCGCTGTCGTAACACTTTGCGTTCGAGGACAAGTTTTTTTTTAGCCTCTCCTCTTCGGCTAACACCATTAATGGAAGGGCCATGACATGATAGAGACGAACAAGCAGTATCCGTTCGAAAGCTTTAACAGTAAGAAAATAACTACGCTTTGAAACCGGCGGCATCAACTGAAAAGTACTCGATGTATGTAGGTAAGGTAATAAGTACCTACAATACAATAACTTTGCTGGCTATCCTTCCTTTTCAAAAAATTGACACATTCAGACACATTGACACTTGGAAATGGGAATGGTCTGCTGGCCCATCGTTCTATTTACTGTCAAAAACAAAAATTTCGTTCATTCATGGGCTTCAATTTCGGCTGGGACTGGCAATCGTCCTTCGACGGTTACTTTATTAGCAATTGGATGGATGGGACGCGCGAAGCCCATCAAAAGGGCTTTCAAATGTCAAATATTGGATGGGAGATTTTACCGCAATCGCTCTGAGCTCGACCCCCGCTCTAGGTTATTTTGCCAAATTATAAAATAAAAACTTATTACTTACTTAAGTTAGGTATACTTACATTAGTTTAAGAACTTAGTTATTAAGGTTAAATAAAAAAGAATTATTATTTTTTGCTTTTCAGTTTTTTAGGCGGTTAATTTTTTTTGTTAAAAAGTTTTTAAGTACTACTTTAGAATTTTTGATGGTATAATTCCTATCTACTAATTACAACATGCTTTATTTTTGATTTCTTTTAAAATAGCTACCTACCTTGCTTTAGCTATTAGCTGTTTTATAATCCTACTTTAATAAATTACAAAAATATATACTTAATTAGATTTCTCCCCTGTTTTCCTACCCTTAGGATTGATTTTTTCCAAATGTATATGGGTCCAACTTTGGGGTAGGTAACCCTTTCCAATAAAAAAATAATTATTAAAATCGGGCCACTCTGTAAAAAGTTATGCGTGGTCATACATAAAAAAAAAATGTGCGTCGACTTGAGAACCTCCTCCGTTTTTTCGGCTCCGTCGGTTAAAAAAATTACCCAAACATCTAACAAAAACCAAAAATTGTCACGGCTAGCCGCCAACTTTATTGTCTGCATCTGGTCATGGGTTCATTCCTCGTTTGAGGTCAGTTTGCAAAATACCCCCAAAATCAAACAAATTTTCGCGGCACGCTCTGCTCGCCGATTCTGTTAAGCTTCTGGCTTGCTGCTTGCGTGACCGTCCGTGGCCACGCCATACGTGGCTGTGGACGTGGGCGTGGGCGGCGACGTGTAAGTGGACGTGAAGGTAGCCGTGGCCGTGGGCGTGGCCGTGGCCATGGGCGTGGGTGTGGATGGGGACGTGGACTTGGACGTGGGCGTGGCCGTGGCCGTGAATGTGACCGTGGGCGTGACCGAGGCCGTGGACGTGGCATTTTTTTCATTTCATTTCATTCTATTCTGTCTTCTACGGCTCCACCTGCTTGACGTTAGTGTTACCGTAAATGCGTAAGTTGACGACCTCAGTGGCGCAGCGGAGAAGGTCCACCTGCGACGCAAGAGGTTGCGGGTCCAATCCCGCCTCGGAACAAATGTTTGTACGATGTGCAAATATTTATATTATATTATTTAGGTATATTTGTTCAGGGTGTTCTGGAGGTCTTCTATGTTTAATCAAAAATAATATAGCGATATTTAATACAATAGACTAGTAGTTCTACGAACAGTAGGTAGACACCGCGAGCATGCTCATTATTTTTCACAGCTTGATCATTATTTTTTCCTGTTTCCTGCTGTCACTGAGAAGACCAACTGCAACAACTTAAGATTGCCAACTGCAACAAAAAAAATAGCGTTTGCGTGGCACGTCCACGCCCACGACCACGTCCACGCCCATGTCTACAGCCACGCTCACTCGCACGGCCACGCCCGCGCCCACAGCCACGGCCACGGGCACGTGGACGTGGCGTGGCGTAGGCGTGAGTGTGGGCGTGGGCGTGGCGTGGGCGACCCATACAATTACCCATTCAAGTTCCTCAGAAAAGCTCAAATTCTGTAGGTACCTAACCTGGTAGACGGCGTTGACGGCCCAAAATTGATCTGTTATTTGTCCGACGACGACATAGTACTCTCGAAGTGTTACAAAAATGTTGTAAGTAATTGCTGCTGCTGGTGTGTGTGTATGTCTGTAATAGGTATGCATTTTGCGGAGCTATTCTGCTCGTAATGCCGAAAATCCTCGTCAGATCTCTACCAAATTTTTGAGAGAACAATTTGAAGTTAGCTTTCAATTAAAAAATATATAATCATCGAAATCAGATCTCTAAAAGCGGAGATATTCTAAAGCCCCATATTTACCTTTTTTCGGAGGAAGTACGCTTTTAATCAAAAAACCCCGACGGAAAAAAATTCTCTAAAATCGTAGAATCTGTGCACAAAGTTTCCTACCGATCGGTTGTAAAATACGACCTGTAGGAGGAGTAGGTACAGAGTACGGACATACTGACAGAAACGCAAATTTTGTTAGACTTGATGCAGAGACGCATCGCTCACTTCGTTCGCTCGGTCAACTACTACTTTTTTTTTTTTTTTTTTTTTCAGCCATTACTGTCTCACTGCTGGGCAAAAGCCATAAAAATTGTCACAGGCCATCCATCATGGCCTGTGACAGCGTTAAATCGCGAGGAGTGGAAGGAGAAAAGAGAGGCTTTTGCCCAACTACTACTACACTACTAAAAAAGTTTATTGTATTAAATATCAGTTATCTAGTACCCATACCCATAACACAAGCTCTGCTTAGCTTGGGCATTGTTCTCATAAATTTTTGACTGCTTTTTGTTTTCATTGCAAGGAAAATAACAATGTTATTTTAAAATTGGCGCCAAGCTCGCAAGGAATCACAAAGCCCAGTTCCAAATCGAAATAATCGACTAAAATAAATAATAGTGGACACCCCTAGTCCGACCGACAAACCGCGACGAAACAAAACATTTTTGTCTATGGTTTTCATTCATTCATTCTGAAATTTCTCTTTCATTCATCATTCAATTTCATACAAATCAAATCAATCATCAATCAAAAGCGGAATAAAAATATTTACAAGTTATATTTTCTCTAAATTTGCTTTAAATTGTGAGAAATAGCTCAAGCTCTTTGTCAAATTGTGTTCTCCTGAAGCTATTCTGCTGTTTTATACAATCTTCATTTCAGGAGCGATGCTGTAGTGACTAGAAATGGACCAACAATTCTCATTGTCCTGGAACAATTTCCACGGGAACCTCTCAAAAGGATTCGCCGGTTTATTGGGAAATGGCGAATTCGTCGACGTAACTATTGCTGTTGAAGGTCATTTACTGCAGGCACACAAAGTTATACTATCAATATGCTCGCCCTATTTCAAGAAAATGTTCCAAATGAATCCATGTCAGCATCCAATAAGTGAGTTGTCCCCTGCCCAACCAATTGAATCTAATTTATTACAACCGTCTGAACCGGATGAATAGTCCGAAATTGGCTACAATGCCTGTAGATATATATTTATCTACCTAAGGTATCTAGGTTACTTTGCATTCTCATAAATTGAATTATGATTTCAGTTGTAATCAGAGATGTGTCTCACAAATCAATGAGGGATTTACTACAGTTTATGTATCATGGAGAAGTGAGTATAAAGCGTGAAGATCTCACTAATTTTATTGGGACCGCTGAAGTGTTACAGATCAAGGGATTAACTAATCAAGGATTCAATCAGGAGGTTTGTTTACAACATAATGAAAGGAATTTTAAAAAAGAAATACCTTTCGGATGTTGATTAAGTGATTGAAAATGTTTGTGGATGATGTTATCACCATCTATTTTGCTTCTTTCTAGGCTGATGAAGACAATGAAAGTGAACAAGAACTGCCAAAACGCTCAGTCGACAATCAAATTGTTACACCTGAGCCAGAAATGTGTTCAGATCCTTACAACTCAAGCATAGATGATACTGCTCAGAAAATTGACATAGATTTGCTCAAACAAAAACATTTCAGCAATTTGAAAAGAAGATCGGAAGAGTACAATTCTTATTTCACCGAGCTTATGAATGCGAAGAGGGTAAAAGTAAATGAGAAACAGCATAAAACATTTCAGAAAACCAACTATGAACATTCAAAATCTGTCTATGATGAGAACCCTCTTGATATAACATCTAGCTATAACTCTCACTTGCCAAGAGCAAACAGTTTTCATGACTCAAATGATAGTAAGGAGTCTCCACCAGATGATTCTGTTGAATTAAAGACAGAGTGTGATGATAGTGATATTATAGTTACAGATCCACTAGCTGTTACCCCATTGAAGGGATATAACACTAGGGATGGAAAAAAAGATTTGCCCTTACCTGCACCCTTGGACTACCCTTCGCCTCAAGACAGTAAGTTTCCCTTTTTATATTGGTTTTATCTTAGACAAATGATGGTTTTTATTCTTATTTCTGTAATTTTTTAGAATTTATTATCAACTTTTACAGATTTTTGGAGACAATGTCTAAAAATCATCATTGCTAATGTGCTTTTTCTCACTAACACTTTGAATAGTAGCATGTTACATAAAGATTGTGTTGAAAATGCAATCACATTAGTTTTCATTGTTTCTTTTTCTTTTGCTTCCCCACATTGAAAACATGATGGCATTTTCAACATTTAAAAAATTCTGCAATGTTTATTATATCTTGCATTTTATAAAATGGCCATCCTGTTTTCAGGTACAGCATGTCTCAGCTCTTTGTTCATCGATCTCAAAAACTTAGTAAACGGGAAGGTTACACACCCAAGAAATGAAGAGTACCCAAGACACCCTGTAGACTGTCTTGTTACCATCCCACAAAAGGAAGATGGCAAAAAGAAATATCCCCAGAGGTCTTGCAGGCTCTGTTGGAAAATTGGTAGAAGGAGGGATACAAGGTTCATGTGCAGTACATGTGAACAACCTTTCTGCAAGGCTCCTTGTTTTGGGATCCATTATAATGATGCCCATAAAGTTCCCTTAAATTATGCTACATAAACATGTTCTTGCCAGAAATCGGTTAAAAGGAACACAATATTTTATTCACCTTGAAATCTGTTTAGAAATTCTCTATAGAGAGTCTTAAGCATATATTTTTATAAACATTTTATTGAAGATACTATTTAGAGTTATCAATGAGAATTTTAAAATATATCATTAGATGTAAAATAAATGCAGCATACATTTGAATCTTAGATTCATGTTGGACCAAGTTAGGACTAATTCACAAAAGTAACAATAAATAAAGAAATACTTCTAGTTTAATTAGACTAAGGCTGATTCCAGATACTTAATGCTTTTATTAATATACATATTTAGCCATAAAATTTATGAACATAAGCACAATTAAATAGGTAATCTACTGTGATAGGGATTATTAAGTGCCACTTTCTCATATTTACTTTGGAATGTGCCATAATTTGTCCAGCCATAAACAAAAGATTATGCTAATGCTCATATTCTAGTCTTTCATTTACATGTGTCCAATGAACTGATTGCGAAATTGTATTGTTGAACATAGTGCTAAGTCAAGGCATGGACCAACCACTAAAATTTAAATTTATATAAATATATTCCAATTATTTAAGTACAATTATTGTGCCCTAATTGCAAACCTAAGTTTGTAAAAACTTGTATTTTGGCAAGTAGTGCTCTTGCTGCTTTGTTCATTACAGCTTTGTACTCATAATCAGTAGTAAGTAGGTACTCTGTTTAAATCAAAGCCACTAAATTTACAAGGGCCAATACTTGAATCATGTGACAAGTTGCATTTTGGTTAGAATTCTTAATTTCTTATGATCTCTAATTGTCTTAGATTACTTGGTTGAACCAGAATGAGATTACATTCCTGATATTTTTTGCGCGTGTTTTAGAAGCGTTCATTTATTATGCGGTCTAAGTTAAAATTATGTGTGAGAAATTTTTGAGCATTGATGCATTGTATTTTTGTATCCATATTATTTCGAAAATAAATGATATTTCTACAAAACTGATGGTTATTGACTTGTTATATAAAGGCCGATTTACACTTCAATAATTACAGTAGCAAGTTAAGAAATTAGACAGTTAAGGTACGAAGTAGCGTCCAAACGGGGTTTAGTCCAGGTCTAGTCATAAGTTGCGGCTACGGGAAGAAGACCGACTAGTCTACGCAACTGCGATAACTGTTGTTTTACTCGACTTCCTCCGAAACAGTTGTTTTAATCCAGAAAATGGGCGTTGAATTGCTCGACAAAAATTGACGTGCGTACGGACGTATATAGAGAAATAGTGTGTAGACTTGTACAAAATATTAAAAATTAAATATTAATATAAATGAGTAGACCATCATGTTTAAGGTATTCTTGTAGAAATGTAAAGGTAGTATTATCAGACCACTTCATTTTTACACTAAAACACGAGTACGCGGCCGCTGTGTGCAAACTCAAATGGACTGTACTAAACTCGCCCGTTTGTATGCCGGCCAGCGGGGTGCGGGAGACGCGAAAGAGGGGGCTACTTCGCACTTGGACTAGCCGGAAAATAGGATCTCTATCTATTCAACTTAACTAAATCAACAGCTTGCACATAACTCGCTTTTGCCGTTCAAACAATATTATCAGCTTAACTCGCCGATGACGCAAGTTAACTCGCTACTGTACCTACTTATTGAAGTGTAAATCGGCCTTAAAGTTGTTGTGTTGTTATCGACGACCTCTGTGGCGCAGCGGGCGAAGGTCCGCAGGAGGTTGCGGGTTCGATTCCCGCCTCGGGACAGATGTTTGTACGATCTGCAGATGGTTCAGGGTGTTCTCGATATTTTTCTATTTATAATAAAAAATATCTATCTATGTAGTGTATTGTATTAAGTATATCAGTAATTATCTTGTACCAAGATGTGTGAATTGTCCAGCATTATTTATTTGTTAACGACTGGATGTGGGCAGCGCAAAATCGGTCATTGTGGCCATCTATTGTAGGGAGGCCTAAGTCTAGCTGTGGACGTCGTTAGGCTGATATGATAAAGATAATAAGTCAGGATAGAAATTAAATGGTAGGTTGATTTAATTAGATTATTCGTAAATGTGCTTTTAAATAACTACAATTTTGAATATAAGCAATTTTTCAGGTGCCCTTTCGTTAGTGGTGAACGAAAGCAACGACACGCAGCTCCCCAGTCGCTACAAATACATCTACAGCAGAAAAGGACACAAACAGTTGGTGCACAGAAATTTCGTCTACACTAAACATTCAACTACACACGGCAAAACCTCTTGGAGATGTGTTCAATACTTTTCCCTCAATAGGTGCCCAGCCACAGTTGAGACGATAGACTCTATGATATACGCCGTCAATCACCAGCATAACCACGAAGATTGTCTCGAGAAGTTGGCCAGAAATAGCATTTATGAAATGAATGCCTCGCCAAAATAGTGTACATGGTACCTAATTGATCTTGAAACCTAGTTCCTACTGGACTTTGTCTGCCAAGCTGTTGTCTGGATAAATGTGAAAGCTCTGGCACTCCTGGGTCTTCCTAGCAAAAAGTGGCGCCTCTTTTATTGTATCATAGTATTATAAATAAATACTCGTATAAAAGTTAAGGAATAGGTTCTTTTTAATGGTTAAGGGCACCACTTTTGCTCAATGTTCCTAAATTCATGCTGCTGCTACATGTTGGTTGGTGTAATATCAACTGCAACAACATAATTTCTTAATTATGTTGTTGCAGTTTTCTTATATAGGTACTTTAAATTTCTGCCATTATTATTTTGTGTTTTGGGCTCCAATAACATCGGATTTACTATCAGTGGGTGCCAGGGCATTCGTTTTCGTATACCGACGTCTAGTCAGATGAGAATAATTTTATGTTCTATATTTTTATTAAAACTGTATGTAAACTTCATGTATAGCTAGACATGTAACTATAATAAGGCTATTAAAGAAAATTACTTTTAGAAACATGATTTTATTTAAACTTCAATAAATTATGCATGGTTATTGGTAGATTATGTTTTCATGAGTTTGACTCCACTATCTGCAGCAAGTAACGCTGCTATTCGTTTTCGCGGTCTGTGCTTTTTGCTAAATCCTATTCCTGAAAGAAATATTAAATAAAATTATCATTTGAAAAACGGAAAATCCGCTGTGAACTTAAGTTCGCAGAAAATCCGTCGGTTATCAAGATCGAAGACTTACGAACGTCCACATCCGGTTTCTCCTGGAGGCCGAAAGATCGCGCCACCGCATCTACATCCATTGTTATCAGATTGAAAATTTGCTTCTGTTTTCTGACTTCCATAGCCCTCATGTATCCCTCAAACGCTTCTGTAGCTAGTTTTTGTAAATGTTCATTCTCCATGGCTGCATCTAGCTGAAATAATAAAAATAATATAGCAAGCTCGCTTTTTAACCATCAAACTAGGCCCTGAAAATGATAAGCAAAACACTGATTAGGTAGATGTTATTAAAAGGTATAGGGCAGGTACTCACTTTAGGTTTTAAATTATAAAATTTATCCCAAGATTCATATTTATCTAGATATATTTTTGATTCCTGCAATTCTTTCACAAACGCCGTTTCTTCTGGACGCAAGAGTAAAACCGCATTGCCTGCTGCGCCAACGCCTCGCGCCGTTCTGCCTACTCTGTGAATATATTCCTGGAAATAACAAAAAACAAATCAGTAAAGGGCCACCGTCGCTGGCGAAATGAAACTTATACCTGGAGTCTAAGGTTCATATTTACATTGGCATCTGCTGGTGGATCAAATTGTATAATCCAGTCCACTGCTGGTATATCCAACCCTCTGGCCGCTAAATCCGTGCAGAATAGTGCCACTTGCTCTCCGTCGTAGAACTCGGCTATTGTGGCTGACCTGTCCGCTTGGTTCATCTTCCCCTGAAAATAAGTTTCTATTTAGCGCCATCTAGTTGAGTAGGTAAATTTAAATCAGTTTTTGCTGTCGACAAAACGCAAACGCCATAATAGGTACCTACATTGGTAATAATTGAAAAAAACTCATATTTATAAAGGCAAGAGTACACACTTGCTCAGACAGGCCGAGTGTTGTGTAAGTATAGGTACATGATGACATGATGCGCTCGTCTCGTCTCGGGGTCCATCGAAGGCTCTCGTCTTGTCTCGGCCACACCTCAAGTGAGACAACGGGTGTGTATGGTACCTTTTGTTGAGACGACAAGCGCCCAAGACAGTTAACAAGCCGCTATAGGTAGGTACGTCTCGCCAAGTGCGTGGGTACTGCCGCCGCCGGCATAATAAAAGTAAGTGGTGGCGCGAGTTTCGCTTGTAGTTAAGTATAAGTATTTGCCATGATGCCATTTAAAGTATTTAAAAATAAATTGTAACGCTGCTGTGGTTTACCTATGAAAAAAAAAATAAGGAGTTCCCTCCAATCACACTAGTACCTAAGTAGGTAAGTATTTTAAAAGCGAAAGTTTGGATCTTTGTTACCTACCTTCACGTCAAAACTACTGAATGGATCGGTCTGAAATTTCGCGTACCTACCTACTAAGAGATAGTGCTCGACCTGGAATAACACAGGCTTTTTATACTATAAGTAGGTACACCAGTTCCCATGAGATAGAAAAAACCTTTGAACGTTTCCATATTATTTATATAGGTACCGGCGCAGACGCGGGCTGAACGTATATTATAGTAACTTACATGGATGCAAAGGACAGGTGTCTCACAGTAGTTCTTAAAGAACTCATGATGGAATATCACAGATTTACAACTTGAGAAGAACACCATGACTTTGGAGTTTTTCGTTTTCTTCAGCATTTTATGAAGCCACCACAATCTGTATTCAGTCTCGCAAATAGAATATCTGAAATAGATCCACAATATTTATATAGTTACACAATAATATTTAAACTTATCTATAGGACAACCACACTGCACAGGCGAGTCTTGCAGCAAGTTAAAGAATATTGCCATGTAACGATCATAGATAATTATTCTAATAGCGACGAAATAAATGCCTTACGATATTCTTAGAGATTGCTCCTTAGCAAAAATATTAAATACATGTTCCTTTACAGGGGCTCAATAACATTTACTTTTATCTAACCTATGTTGTCCCACTGATGGGCAAAGGTCTCCCCCAAACTCTTCCAGGAATCGCGTTCAATGGCCAGGTCCCGGCAATCTACCCGTAATGCGTCGAAATCCTCTCGCCAGCATCAGTAAGGATGCCTGGTTTTTTTCCCCACGTGCGCAATGGCAGCCCCAAGGTCAAGTCAAAACCTAAAATACTAACCCTTGTTTTAGTCCATCCACAGTAGCCCTGAGATTGTCCTCATCTGTGTTGATATTCTGCAAGTTTTCTTTCATAGCAGACTTTATCAATGCATCCGTTCTTTCTGATTGTGTGGCACTGAACAACATTGTTTGTCTTTGAGCTGAAATGTTTAGGAATTAGAATTAGAAATATATTTATTGATAACTGTTGTACAAGAGACACAGCATCACACAGCATCTTATGGCCCCAAAATAAGCAGAGCTTGTATTATTGATGTGTCTCAGCAGAATTTTGGCCACAGCGGTAAGTCTCAAAACTGGCCATCTTGCTCACTGTAGGTCATATATTTGTGCTCAACTGAGTGGGACTGATATTTCTACATAGCTAAAACTTGTACTCCCAGACTCTGACAATTACCTGCAGTGTCCCGGGATGAGAATCAATCCTGCAACCTATTATTTAAGATCCATTCCCAATTACTGGGTTCTAATAGATTTTAGTAGGTAAGTACTCACTTGGAAGCCTACTGACAATTTGTTTTAAGTCTTCTTCAAACCCATACTGAAAGATTTTGTCTGCTTCGTCTAATACCAGACAACTGACATGGCTGTAGTCAAACTCTTTTGTTCTCATATGATCGAATAGACGTCCAGGAGTTGAGACTACTATATGAACACCTGAAATAGAATGTAATGGTTATGGATACCACCATTAAGCTAATAATGAAAGAATTTTGAGAATTGGACCAGTAGTTCCACATTCCAACCCATTAAACATCACATCACCAGCTTTTACCAGTTACTGCCTACCAGTGGATAACTCTTAGAGGTTCTAAAAATATAAATAAGGAAATATTTGTACCTTTTGATAATTCTTCACTTTGCTTCCACCTATTTTCACCTCCAATAACTAAAGCTGATGTTATATTGCTGTGGCATGACACAAGTTCTTGAAGAACAGTGTATGTTTGAATTGCAAGCTCTCTTGTGGGGGAGATGACAATGGCTATAGTACCTGAAATTAAAAAAAAAAGAGTCAACGGCAAGGTTGAAAGATTGCTGACCTCATTAAGGCTGGGTGAGGAGTAGGACCAAAGAACATAGATAGTTACTACACAACAACAGTTCAGTTCGGTTCTTAATTAGCACTATCATTGCCTATGATGCACGTTCTCTGCATGTGAGGCTGGGCAGTAAATGTGTTATATATGGCTTGTTATTAATATGGTATCTAACTATTATAAAATAAATGGTGGAGGAGGATCTCATACCCCAATGTTAAAAAAATAGAAAAGAGGAGAGCTATGTACTTATTTTAGTATTATTTGTATTTATTTATTCCATCGTAGGTACACTTGATGTTACACTTGATGTCGTAACATTCTATATTTAAGTAGGAACTCTTAAAACAGTAGTGTACAGTGTGGACAGGTTCATCTTTAAAGATGAATTAATTACCTTGTATTTCCTTCGCTAATTTCTTCAAAACCACTTCAACAATAGGAATGAGGAATGCCAATGTTTTGCCTGACCCTGTCTTCGCAGTGGCCACTATGTCAGCTCCATCCAATGCAACAGGCAAGACTTCCTTCTGTATCTCTGTCATGTGTTTGAAACCCATCTTTTTAATGGATTCCAGGGTGTTTTGAGACACCCTTTCTTTTAGAATTCTGAACTTTATTTCCTTCATGGTTTTATCTGAATAAAAACGTACCTACCTATTTGTATTTATACGACACGGACCAATAAATGTAGTGTTCGTGTAATTAGTAATAACATTAAAGCAGCACGCACGCAACCACAATCAAAACGAGTACAAATACGTAAAATAGAGTTATTTATTTCATACAATGAATGATGATAAACATTGATTTCATACAAAAGTTGCCTCGTGTGTTTATTTACATTTCGTAGGGTTCCATGATTCCATCCATAAAATTCAAAACGAACGAACGCCCACTCACCTCACTTCACTTCATTCATATTCATATCTCATATCATTTCAATTTCAACTTCTTTTTTAATGGCGCCGCTTGCTTTTCGCTACGACTCTGCCAGTGTCTGTGTAGGAGTGTCATAAACTTCGAGAACAGAATAATTATGATCGGTATAGCGAACCTAGATCTTAAAATTTTGCATCAAAATGATTTTGCTAAAACAAACGGACAACACAAGCAAACGGACAACACACCATGAAAAGCACAGATTAATGCAAAATAAAATAAATACACTGATTATTAAATAAAATAATATTTTATTAAGACATTCCGTCCGAGTTCCCGCCCGAGACAGACACACAATAACGGTCACATGGGTGACACAAGCCAAGCCTACGTCATCGACGGACGCCATCAATCGGTTAAAGAGAAGACTAATCTGTTTTCTGGTGTAACCAGTAGCGTAAAATCGTAACCACCCGAACTGATTAATTAATAATTACCTGTACCTATCTGAAAGAACTATGCGGTTTTTTATTTGACTCATTTTTTATTTAGGACAATACCTATCTCGTGTTTACCTTATACTGTTTTGTAATTAAAATTCAAATTGCGGAGCCCGAGAATTAACACAATGACCCTTTGACTGTTATTTGTAAATGTGAATAGGTAACTGATTGAAAAAATAAAATTTCCGATAGATTTTTTTATTGACCGATATCACATTTGTTGCCCAACTTCCGTGTTTTGCAGGCGCGGTCGCAGCCCAAAACTTGGGGGGGGGGGGGGGGGTCACACTTGGTGCGCGCCGTAACCAGGAATTCACTTATAGGCAGTGGCAGGCCTCACTCAAAACCCAAAAACGTTATCGGCGAGCGAAGCGAGCCGCGATAAATTTACGTTTTTGTAAATTTTTCATGGTAGCGTGCTACCATGAAAAAGTGATTTTGAACGGGTGTCGAGCACTAGACCAAATATAGAGAAGGACAAAACATTATACGCGAGCGGAGCAAGCCGCAGAAACGTTATGGTTCCGTTATATTTATTGCAGTGGTTTCCATATTGACCACAAACATGACATCCCTTCCCTCTACTCTCAACAATAGTATGTTTAAGTTATAGCGAGCGAAGCGAGCCCCGGAATTTTTGAAATTTTTTTGATAATTTGGGAAAAATAAGCTAGAGTCTATGACAAAATAAATGATAGCGAGCGAAGCAAGCCCCGAAAATTTTACAGACTGCAGTGGTAGATATAAAGCTATGAATATATATAAGGGCGAGCGGAGCAAGGGACATGAACAAAAAATTAGGAATACAAATAAGACATCGAAAAAGATGTAACGGCGAGCGGAGCAAGCCGTCGAAATTTTGTTACTTTTTCGGGTAACCACCCGTGCAAATTGATTTAAAACGAGTGTCAAGCACTGGACCAAATAAAGATAAGGACAAAACCATTTTTTTTCTGATGTGTGGGGAAGAGTAAGCAAGAGTCTATGACAAAATAAATGATTGTGAGCGAAGCAAGCCCCGAAAATTTTAAAGACTGCAGTGGTAGATATAAAGCTACGAATATAATTAGGGGCGAGCGGAACAAGGGAGATTAATAAAAAAATTGGAATACAAACAAAACACCGAAAAATATGTAACGGCGAGCGGAGCGAGCCGTCGAAATTTTTGTTACTTTCGGATGGTCACAAACTGATTCAGAAAATAAATAACAGCGAGTGGAGAGAGCTCTGAAAATTTTGGAAGTTTGCGGCGGCTTAGAATTATGTTAAAATACGAATGAAAAATAAATATCAGCGCGTGGAATGAGCCGCAACCTTTTTTGAAATTGGTGAGGCATGCGTGCAAGACAAGGGAGGTAAACAATGGGTTAAGAACAATTTTTAAGTTTGTCGAATATGCGGACAGAAGAACAAACCCTATATAGAATCAACTACTAACTAACAAGAAAATTTTTATGATCTGGCTGTGCGGATGGTATTAAATATTTTGCATTGCAAACTCACCTGAAACGGAGGAGTAGTCCTGGTCTAGAGCAAGCCAGAAGCATATCGAAACAGCAGAATGTTATCAGAGGCAAGCAGAGCGTGCTGCGTTAATTTAGTGGTTTCGTTAGATTTTTGGAGTGTTTGGCAAACTGACCTCAAACGAGGGATGAACCCATGACCAGAGGCAGAGAGTATAAAGTTGCCGACAAGCTGAGCAAATTGCGACAATTTTTGGTTTTTGTTAGATTTTGGGCAATTTATAGAAAATTTGCCAAAGTGACCTAAAGGGGGCGGGGGTCGAGCTTTGGACCATAGTCAGAAGGAACAAGTTGGATTGATACAAACTGACAATAGCGGACCAGCCAGACCACTAAAAATGGGTATGGTATGGTGGCCTCTGCGCTACTCAAAACATAGAGCACAAAAGAACAGTAATATCGGCGAGCGGAGCGAGCCGCGAATCTTTTTGCTGCAGTTGGTAACCATAAAATCACTGTAACGGAAGTAAACAAGAAAAAAATAATCATCAAGCTGTTGGTTGCAAGTTTTTAAGTACCTAAAAAATCAAAATCAAAATCAAAAACTCTTTATTTCCATAAATACAATAAATGTACACTTAGAAAAGGTCAAAATAAAAAACTAAACACTGACACGGAAATAAAGTGATATTTTTTGATTTCTGTCGCTTCGGTATGTAGACTAAAGTAAAGAAGCGACGAAGAAACCTTTAGCCTGTTAGTTGTTATTTTTCGAGTTGGAGCAAAACCCGTCCCAAGCTTTTTTGTTCTCTAGATAATCTGATATTTTATAGTAAGCCTTTTTGCACAGCAAGGTTTTGACAATTTGTTTGAATTTATTTACTGATAATTTTTGCAACTCACTAGGAGTTTTGTTGTAGAAGCGTATACATTGCCCTTTAAAAGATACATTTATTTTGTGTAGCCTAGTTGTGGGCACAGCGAGTTTATGTTTATTTCTGGTATTAAAAATATGTTTATCGCTATTTTTAGGGAACCGATTTATATTTTTATGAGTGTACAATAAGTTTTCATAGATATATTGACATGGTACTGTCATTATGTTTATTTCTTTGAATTTATCACGTAGAGATTCTCTAGGACCCATGTTATAGATAGCCCGAACAGCCCTCTTCTGCAGCACAAATACGGTGTTAATATCTGCAGCGTTCCCCCACAGCAGTATACCATAAGACATAATACTATGGAAGTAGCTGAAATAAACAAGTCTAGATGTATCCACTTCTGTAAGATGACGGATTTTTTTGACTGCATACGCTGCAGAACTGAGTCTCTTCGATAGCTTATCTATGTGTGGGCCCCATTGAAGTTTATTATCTAAGGTGATTCCTAAGAATACGGCACTTTCTACTATTTCTAAAGTTTCTCCTTTAACGTTTACATCAGCCTTCACTTGTTTAACATTAGGTAGAATAAATCTAATACATTTTGTTTTGGTTTCGTTTAGCAAAAGATTATTGACACTAAACCAATGAACTACTTTTGAGATTGCATTATTCACATCGTCGAAATTTGTGTTTTGTCGCATCATTTTAAAAATTAATGAAGTATCATCAGCAAACAATACAATCTCGTGATTATTCTTGACAAGATGAGGCAGGTCGTTAATATAAACTAAGAATAGGAAAGGACCGAGGATAGAACCCTGCGGTACACCCATTGTAACTACAGACCCCGAAGACCGTTTCCCATTAATGTCAACTCTTTGTATCCTATCACTCAAATAAGATGTAAGAAGATCCAAAGAGGTGTTTCTTATTCCATAGTGATGTAGTTTCCTGATTAATGTTTCATGGTGTACGCAATCGAACGCTTTTGACAAGTCGCAAAAAACGCCTAAAGCGTCTTGCGACTTCTCCCAAGCATCAAAAATATGCGATACTAACTCTACACCGGCATCAGTAGTTGACCTGCCCCGAGTAAACCCGAATTGCTTACCATGTAGCAGGTCATTGCCATTAAAATGCCTAAGCAATTGATGTAAAATAAGTTTTTCAAAAACTTTGCTGAAAGTTGGCAGTACTGATATTGGTCTAAAGTTAGTGGGGTCAGACCTACTACCCGATTTAAATAGTGGGATTACTTTACTACATTTCATTAGATCAGGAAATACGCCACAATCAATAGATTCATTGAATATAAAAGCTAGATCTGGTGCAATCGTATCAATTAAAGGTTTAATAATTTTAACGGAAATGCCCCAGAGATCTGCAGTTTTCTTTATATTTAAAAGTTTGAAGGCTTTTTTAATATCTTTTTCATCGACATAGTTGAAATTAAGTTTATTTTCGCATTTAGGTACATTTTCTATGAGTAATGACTCAGCGATTAATTGAGAAGAGTTTAGACACTTCGTAGTAGAGATTGGAATGTCAGTAAAAAAGTTTTCAAAAGCTTGGGCTACTTCAATGTCATTTTTGATTGTGCAATCATTTATCTTTAAATTGTAATCATTAACGTAGGTCCTTTCCAGTCTCACTATTTATTATTTTCCACGTTGATTTTATGACATTTTCACTATTTCTAATTTTGGAGCTTAAATAATTTGATTTTGCGATTTGACAAACTTTTCTAAACATTTTTGAGTAATTTTTCACGACCCCCGTGACCCCCCCCCCCCCCCCCCCCCCCCCCCCCGGGACCGTACCTGGTGTTTTGTCGCAGCGACTGGCGACTGGACGGTGGCGTAAGCAAGTCCCGGCCCGGAAAGCCAAACCTTGATTTTTAGGATCATCATTATTCATCATACTTCATACGAACTCGCTCCAAATCTATCGAACCATTTTAAACAGTCATCCATTTTAATGTGATAAAACTTTGATTAAAAAAAATTAAAACTGAACGCAGCATTGGGACAAACCAGGCTAGATAAAAAAAACTAAAAAAAATCATGTATGGATTATCCAGGATTAATGTTATTGAGGATCATAGCATCAAACAACAATTTGTGAGATGTGATTTTGTTTTCTTTGCTTTGATAAGATAAAAATAAATCGATCAATAAAATTAATTGTATTTTACAATTTGGAACCACACTTTTAGTAAAGACTTGACACGCGCCTGCGGTTGCAAAGCCCATGTAAGTAGCTAAAAAGATAGTTACCAAAGAGAATGAAACGCTGCGTGTGTGTAGTTACCACAGACACCAATGCTTAGCCCGAAACAATTCCGCTTAGTCGATTAATCGAATATTTGAATATTTTGTCTATGGATTGCGAGAAAAACAATCGAGCAATGAGCGATTGCTAATTCAGTCATGTCAATCAAATCAATCAATCGGGTCACTCATTCACTCAATCAAACACATGTTCAAAGTAAAATAGACGAAGTGAGTGATGTTTTCCATGTGAAAATTTATTTAAAACTAGTATCTATAATGCCTACTCCGGACAAAATCCTTTTGCGAAAAATAAAGAAACGTGAAAAGAAGAAAATAAAGCTAACAGGTCAAAAGGCGACGGAGAAAAACGAGACACAGGAACCCGCAGGTAAATATAGATAACCTCCAAAATTGTTACTTTTTGTGAAATCCGCTATTGTATGAACTACAAATGCAACTTTTATAGGTTGTGGTAGTTTTTTGGTAATCTTTTTTCATATTTGTGTTCATTAAAACAAGTATTGACTTAAGTAATGTACTACCACGTTCGGAGACACTTCGGAGCAATGTTTTACGCGAAGTTCGTGTTATTTTCCATAAGTTTCTGCTTGTTTCAGAACCAATAAAGAAAAGGCCCTTGGAAAACGTAGAAGCTAATGATGCTCCAAGTAAATCCAAAAGTAAGTATCAAATTCTTTTTATTTATATAGGTACCAAATTTATTTTCATAGAGTGTATCAAAAGCTCTCAAAATCTGCAACACTGCAACTTTTAATGTGTTATTTCAGAAAGAAAAAAGAAAAACAAACTAGTAAAAAATGAGCCTATTGAAGTGAAAGATGAGGTTGAAGTAAAATCAGAAGACAATGATTCAGAAGATGATACAAAAGAAGTGGAAAACTCCACTGAGGAAAGTCAATGTAAGTCTTTGTTTGTATCTCTTTTTGCAGTAAAGAATTAGAAATGATTAAACTTGGTTAGTGGCCCATTCTATGTACAAACTCATTTTTGATACATAATTCAGACAAAAGTACATTTCATTTTTGTGTTCCATTCTCATCTGCAATCAGTCTTCTGACTATGATCAAATTAGGTGTTGATGAGAGTCAATTGTGTAGGCAAAATTACATACCTTCAAAATTTCTGTTACAGTACCGGGTTCCAGTTTGTGTCTTGGCATCCTGTCAGACCAGAAATTCACCGCACTTGAAGGAAAAGTGTGTGAACCAACCCTCATGGGTATAAAAGATATGGGCTTTACAACTATGACTGAAATTCAGGCTAAGGCTATACCACCTTTGCTGGAAGGCAGAGATCTAGTTGGTGCTGCTAGGACTGGTTCTGGAAAAACTTTGGCCTTCCTCATACCTGCTATTGATCTGATTTACAAGCTGCAATTTAAGCCTAGGAACGGTAAGAATATATTATATACTTATTCCTGCAGTGCATATTAAATGCCTACCTCCCTATTTCACACTTAGAAAAGGAAACTGCATAAATCATGCAATAACCAAAATGATTAATGGTAGATACTTCACACAACATCAGCTAGTCATTATAAGGAATATTATTACATTGGCGGGTGAGAAAGGTAATGCCTTCCTCACGCCTTTAATATGCAGTGGCATAATATATTCAATGTTATCACATGATGACAAAAAGGCGAATATGAATTACCTCCATGTCAACAAATTATAGACAGAGAATCGAGTCTCCAGTGAAAACTGTCGAGGCACATTCACTGTTCTGACTAATAAGTTGAATGTAAGATGGTAAATTATGAACACAGAATGGATATCTGACATTGAAACGTGTCTATAAGCAATAATCTAGTACTTTGAAATAGCTAACGCTGGTTTGTCATAGGTACCGGAGTCATCATTCTTTCACCTACAAGAGAGTTGTCAATGCAGACATTTGGAGTTCTAATGGAGCTTATGAAGTACCACCATCATACCTATGGTCTTGTTATGGGTGGCGCTAACAGGAGTACTGAAGCACAGAAGCTTTCAAGAGGTACATATTAAAATATGCACAAAACTCACTAGTTATTTTTGCAATATTTAATACGAGTTTATGCCCGCGGTTTCACACGCGTTGTTTCTATGGAAACGTTTAAAGGTTATTTTAATGCCATGAGTATCGATTTATAGGATAAAATAGCCCATGTTTTATTCAAAGCCTAGAACTAACTATATGCAAAA
This sequence comes from Eupithecia subfuscata, assembly GCA_963564075.1. Lineage (NCBI taxonomy): Eukaryota > Metazoa > Arthropoda > Insecta > Lepidoptera > Geometridae > Eupithecia > Eupithecia subfuscata. Next base: position 7,524,545 of record OY751105.1, read on the forward strand.
TTTCAGTCCAATCTGTTCGTTTTCGTGTGAAAACGTAACAAACATCCATCCATCCATACATCTAAACATCCAAACTTTCGCATTTAATACTAGTTCGCTCGCGGCTTCGGACGCGTTGTTTCTATGGAAATGTTTTCTATCCCATGGAAACTGATTTAAGGGATATAAAGTGGCCTATGTTTTATTCAAGGCCTTGTACTAGCAAAAATTTTGTCAGATCTGTTCAGTAGTTTTCACATGAAGAGGTAACACACATCCATCCATCCATACATCAAAACATCCAGACTTTTGCATATACAGAACTGACCCATGATTTTGTAGTTTTTTTGGGTTTTCATGAACCCACCAATCCTCCGTTTTCGGCCTGACGTTGAGTTTCGGGACAACCTGTATAATATTAGTATGATTTTATTAGTGTACAATAACCCTCGTCAGCACAGATACATGCACTACTGAACATGACTACCCCAAACAAGGGGGGAGTATTTCCATTATCATATCACCAAGCTTGTCAGGCAGATTGGTGATCACAGTGGAGGTATTAAAAGTACCTACACAGAAAGAAGCTGCTGCCCTTCTTCTGGTAGGTTCCCTCAGCTCTTACAACCCCCCCAGGGTGAGTAGAAGGGGTCGATTTCTACGCAGAGACCGCCAAGACCTCTCTGCTCACGCACCACACAATATATCTGAGTTTTATTATATGGTTTGATAACTCTACAGGCATAAACATACTAGTGGCAACACCCGGTCGCCTGCTGGACCACCTGCAGAACACGCCAGATTTCCTGTACAAAAACCTGCAGTGCCTTGTCATTGATGAAGCCGATCGTATACTGGAGATTGGGTTTGAAGAAGAAGTTAAGCAGATTATCAAGTTACTGCCTAGTAAGTTTATCAATTTTTTTGATAAAATATACTTGACTACACAATGCTGATGAAACTACATACTGTAGTCCTTTTCTTCAGGCTACATAAGTCGTCCAGGCAAACTCATCAGTCGTGGCCTAAATATATGCTATCTCACCTGACACATAATAGTTATACCCGCGCGCTAGGATGAAATGCACAGCGATTTATTCGTAAAACGGCTGCGTAAAAAAATGGGAACAGACTTTCAGCACAAGGACTACTGTATAAAAACTATTGAGGGGGTTTCTTTCAAAATAAATTTATTTCATCTTTTGAATAACTAGACTATGTCGGTACGGGCTTTATGTTAGAGTTTTCTTTCTCGGTATATTATTTATTTTCGCCCAAAATTGGACTAAAATCAGTGTTGACATACGAAAGTTGGCTTGTATTTTTTAAATGTTTTTGGTGTATACAAACATAGATAATGACGAGATAAATTGATATTATTTTTATTTTTGGATAATCATCAAACAGCGTAGTAGTTCCCCGTTTGTATGGAAAGATGAGCGACTCGTTTAGCCTTAATGGAGCAACACCAACATAAGCTAATGCTAATGTATTCTACAGAACGTCGTCAAACGATGTTGTTCAGTGCAACACAAACGCAGAAGACCGAGGCCCTCACAGCTCTCGCCGTGAAACACGAGCCAGTCTATGTTGGCGTCGACGATCACAGGGAACAAGCTACAGTAGACTCTTTGGAACAAGGGTGAGTTTCAGTTTTATGCTGTTAATAAATACGGTAATATGAAGACAAACACTGTAAAATGCATTGCAGAATTCCACTGAAAGTCCCCAAACAATCTTGAATAGGGATACAATTCGAACCACCACTGTCAAGCCTAGCAAAAAACGTATCAATTTGTCACCAATGCCGAAAGCGTAATGCATCTATTTTTTTTTTAATTGCACAGAGGCCTCTCATCAAAACTGCATCATTGAAAAATCAAGTTCTGAAACTGTTTCATTCCTTTTCAGATACATAGTATGCCCATCAGAGAAGCGAATGATGGTTCTTTTCACATTTTTGAAGAAGAATAGGAAGAAAAAGGTCATGGTTTTCTTCTCAACCTGCATGTCTGTCAAATACCATCATGAACTGTTCAACTATATTGATCTTCCTGTTATGTCTATTCATGTAAGTATTTTCATAATTTACATGTAGGTAAATGAAATGCGTTGTCTTGGAAAGTAACCAAGCCATATGATTTCATTGCTGATATATGTTTGCTGTCTGGTGCCAGCTAAGAATTTGCACCACCTCAACTCTTCCCGCGGGTGTCGTAAGAGGCGACTAAAGTATATTCACCGGGGCGAGCAGCAGCGCCCCCCTACAAAACAATTCTAACACCGAACTGCGATCCCCAACCTGCATGCCCAGCGTGAGGATTATGGGCATTACCCCCCATAGGATAAAAGCCAATAAGGTGCTTATCAGGGGGAAGCCTGCGTCCAGCAGTAGAAGTCCAATATAGGGTCCTCACCCTATATTGGACACATCATACATCTTGCCTCGCCTCCTCAGGCGAGGCAAGATGTCAAAGCGATGCGCGGTCACATTCGTTATTATTTTGAACTAGATATGCCGGGTCTCTTTTCTAACGTTCTATTCCCGGGTAAGAATTAGCCTCTCATCATAATTTTCTTGCCGTTATGCAGTTTAACCTAACCTTAGCACATTGACTGCCACCAACGCACACGCCCTTTGGCGACTAGTGGGAGCATTATGTTTCAACGACAGGTCGCGTCGCTGAAGCTTAAAGACACTTTCTCTTTGCAATGCGGTCTCTTTTACTTCTTTATACGACTACAAATAGTTAACTACGGCATTTTTAAACCAAGAACTAATGAATTCAAATGTTCATTTCAGGGTAAGCAGCAGCAAACGAAGCGCACGACGACATTTTTCCAGTTCTGCAATGCTGAGACCGGCATTCTTCTCTGCACAGACGTCGCGGCCAGAGGGTTGGACATACCGGCTGTTGACTGGATCGTTCAGTACGACCCGCCGGATGATCCTAAGGTAAAGATTGTACATGTTTACTATAGATTATAATTTATAAGACCATAGTCAAATTTATAGTCCCATCTTTGATCACCGCCCTCAGCCCATAGATTAAACGCTCAAATAGTTACAGTAAAAATATCTAGAAAGTTTACTAAGAATAATTTATCAACAAATATAATCGCTTTTGAGCGATAAGACTCACTTAGATTTTAAGCTGTTTTGCTGTATTGTTTCTATCGATAGATGGATAGAACATTCTTTATTGAACACATAACGTGTTCAATAAAGAATTTTCTATCCATCTAATAATAGACAATAATTTTATGTTTCAGTAAAACTCAAAACTGACTTAAAAATCCTTAATAAATGCACTGTTTTTAAGTTTTACTGTACAAAAAGAAATTCCTCGGGATCAGTCTCTAAAATATCCATTACCAAACATACAAAAAACAGCGTATTATTTTTTAAGTCATTTGAAAATTAGTAAAAAAATCTAATGACAATTAATTTCAGGAATACATCCACCGAGTGGGCAGAACCGCCAGAGGACTCGGCACCAGCGGACACGCGTTGCTATTCCTGCGCCCCGAAGAACTCGGGTTCCTGAGATTCCTCAAGCAATCCAGAGTAACCCTCAACGAATTCGAATTCTCGTGGAACAAAGTCGCCGATATCCAACTACAACTAGAAAAACTCATATCAAGAAACTATTTCCTGAATACATCCGCTAAGGAAGCTTTCAAGAGCTACTTGAGAGCGTACGATTCTCATCATTTGAAGACGATATTTGATATTGACACGATTGATATGGCGAAGGTATCTAAATCCTTCGGATTTACTGTTCCACCCGCCGTGGAACTCAAGGTGGCGAGTAAAGGACCGACTCAGAAGAGGAAAGGAGGTGGTGGCTTCGGCTATTTCAAATCCCTCAATGCACCACAAAACCATAAAAATAAGGCAGAGAAAACTAAGATTTACAGAAAAAAGGGAAACAACAAAAGCAGGAGTTGAATTCAGCAAATAAAATCATGATAAATATTATAAAATGTTTTATTTATATCTTATCTCACAGTTATACTTATAACATTATTATGTCCCGGCGCATTTGATTGATAGCCTTATCAAGTAATTTAATGCAGAGTGCATTGAACAGTTGTTGATAAAATATTAATGCTCTATTGTCGATAAAATATTGAGAAAGGTCGAGGTGACTTATTATATTACATTGCAAGCATTGATAACCATTACTTATTACATCCGTACCTACACCAAGGTACATACAACAATATTGAATGTTAGAAACTGGCTAAAATAATGTTATTTTACTATATAAAAACTTTCGTAGTTGGACGAATTCATTATGATGTAAGCGGGTTAACTACGAGCCTAGTTTGTGTTGGAAGAATACCAACGTTTCATCCCTTAACGAGGGACTTGAGTGCGGTTCGCGTCGCGGCTGTACCTAACTGCGTCCTTGCGCGCACGAGTTTGGGCAAAATTAAAGGATGAAACGTTGGTGTTCTTCCAACACAAACTAGGTTCCTTAACCCGCTTACATTCAAATGAAGTAAAAATAATGTTCTGTATTCTTGCTCCATTTCACTGGTATCTTCACGGCTCTATCACACTGGATATTTAGATAAGGAAATGCATTTGCAATGCAACACTAATCTTAAAGTAAGTACCTACCTATACCTAACGCCTGTCACACGACATTGACGAACCTGGCTTTACTGGTCTTTATCTGTAGATATCATAGCTGTGTTATGTTTGAGATTTAGATGAGAGTAGTTGACGTTTATCGATTCTTTATCTAATTTATCGCTGAGCATGCAGTGCAGGTTTTGTGTTCCTACACATCAATCGGCAGTATAAAAGGCGATTTATTGCACCTATATTTATTGCGTAGTTTATAAAATTAGTAAACAAACAAGACAATATAAATTTAGTGAAAGTAGTGCCTTGGAAACTAATTTTCAGATTTCAATAACTTTGCTTACTAAATGAGCACTTAAGCTACGGCCACATTACAAGGCGAAGATTCGTCTTCGCGTTGTTTTGATAAAACTTCGTGTTCGTTCTACGACGAAGTGTTTGGCCACATTGGAAAAAAAACTTCGCAACGTCGCATCGCGAAGTCGCGATGATGATCGCGATAAGACGAACTTATTGGCCAGACTTGTCGCGACAACGCAAATCTTCGCGTTATCGTGATAGTGTGGCCGTAGCATTAGACAAGTAAAGGGGTTTTTTGAAGAATTTGGCTCTAACATCATTGGCACTATACATTTATCTACTGTGTCATTGGTCACCATTTTGGTGTTTTTTTTTTCAGAATCGCCGCGCACAATAAAAGGGGCGATAGGTATACGTAATTCACCCGCGTGCACTAGGTAGGTACACTTTTAGAAGACTTGATTCACCCTGGTCATTTCCGGGTGCATTATGTAGGTACACTATTTAGAAGATTAGGTAGTAGGTACCAAATCAGAGTAAGTATATATAGGTAGGTACTTTATGCACCTACAAAAGCTCTTTGAAAGAGAAAATTGTGAGATACCTATTCACTTCTAAAGAAAAAATATCGTTATTTTTAGCTGTGATCTTTGAAACCTGACGCTTTAGGGTTTTTGTTATTATATTGCGTAACCCCACACCCAGGATAATTTCTAAGAAATCAAATAATATCGCAAAAATTTTCGACTTCGACGGGACTTGAACAGGATTGGATAAACTTCAATGTTTCCCCTGTAGGTGGAGCTAACGGCGCTAGAGACCGTAGGAAGTCGCAAAGATTTTCGACTCCCACGTCACTTGACCTCGTGGTGTAGTTGGTTGATTAGCACATTCCTGTACTGAAGGAAGGATGCGGGTTCAAGTCCCGTCAACATTTTTGCGATATTATTTTGTTTTCTGAAGCTTTAGAACATTATTGTAATGAATATGACATTATTTATTTGATTTAGTGTAGAGGATCCAAATATATAGGTAGGTACCTATTATTGTGAGAGGCGACTTTGAAAAAATAAACAAATGTTAGGGCCACCCTTCATACAAAAATCTATCCTTTTAAACTATTAATTAATAACACATTTTTAATTGATTTTCTCTTCACTTCAATTTTTTGTCCGTAGGTAATTAACATACTAGGTAGGCCCGTTATCACCTAGGTATCGCTGCAAATGCGTTCTACACATTTGCAGTATACCTAGAAACCTAAAATCATAAGGGAAGTTTGGACTCAAACATTAAATTAAACTACTCATGATGAGAGTACTTAACCCAAGTTACTCTCATCATGTTGATAAACACCTAAATTGGATTGAATTTGACCTAAATTGATTTTTGGTGTTGTCTGAAATAAATGAATTTTATTTATTAAAAACGGGCCTTAAACCCCTTTCAACCTCATGTTTTAAAAGGATACAGAAATCGACGTCAGGTTGTTTCCTAAATCCAAACGCTCGTGCTGCAGCCCTTAAATCTAAGGTCTGGATGTTGAAAATGTCCTTCATTGGATGTTTTTGGTAGCATCGCAGAAATGACAAGAACGCTTTCCTTGCTGATATCTTCATAACTCCATCATTGTCTATCAAATCTTCAAACTGTAAGTAATAGATAAAAGAACATTTCGCAATTGTTACTTGTTTGTATGTACTAGGTATTTAAGATTGCTGAAAGACACAGTTTCCTCTGCGAGTAAATATCTTAATTTATCTATTGTTTTGCCTTGCGTTGCGTCTATTGATTTTATTTATGTAGGCAGGTAGGTAAACTAGTTTCTGCCGCGGCTTCGCACGCGTTGTTTCTATGGAAACAAATAAGGTTATTTCTGTCCCGTGGGAGTGGGGGGAACTGATTTATGGGGTATAAATCTGTTGCAGTAGGTAGCCTATGTTTTATTCCAGGTCTTGGAAGACCTACCTAGAGGTAGGTAGGTCTTCCGAGGCCTTCAGTAGTTTTGGCGTGAAGAGGTAACGTCTAAACCCGTGTCTAAACTTTCGCATTATGTTTGATAAGTGTGAAGGAGGTACCTAGGTATATTACCTACTTATTAGGAACATGTAATTAGTCTAGTCCAGTCTATAATAATCTTCAGCAACATTAGGTACTTACCTATAAGTACATGATTTTGTATGCGTTTTAATCTACCTCAACAATACTTTAATACATTTATAGCTGTAAGTTTTGATCTTTAAACTACCTAGGTAGATAAAATTATAGAGATTAGTGAATCATAAAACGTAATGTGCAGTAAGGACAGGACTAGAGGATTAGATCCCGGTCTTTATTTTCAATCCCGGGATTTCGGGATTGGTGAAACGGGACTGGTGAAACGATCCCGGGATAATTCCGGGATCGTAGACAGGCAAATAAAATTGAAGTATTATTTCAAAATCAGCTGTTATTTATTTTCAAAAACATAGTAAAAATGTACTAAAATCACTCAAACTTAACTTTTTTTGTAAATAGTACCTACTCTTTTTTCTGTAGACAGTTAAATAATATTAATAAAAGTAACCAGACAATGGTTAAAGGCTGTTAGTATGATCTTGATCTCTGATGTTTCTGATAAGTTTGACGGATTGTTTCAAGCAAAAAGGCAAGTCGTAATAATCGAGAAAAAATAAATTTTACGATAATTTTGACCACGACGCGACCGAGGAGGCGGTCGATTAGCTGTTTAAGGAATGCTTTTGTTTTGTGTACAGGTACCTAAATGGTATTTTTTGGTATAAAAAAGAGCTATTATGTACTAATTATGATGCAAGTTAGTTTAGATGAATAAAATGTAAGAATCTTCATTGCAGTTATTTAAAAATAATATTATGTTTAAAAGAAAACTCTACCGATTTTGTTGCTTTTTTAAATATTTTTTTATGTCTCCGATACGAAGTTGTTATCATTTTAATTTTATAATTTGTGTTTACATTAACGCGCTTCGTTTTTTATTATTTATAACAATTTTTCTTAATCCCAAAAATCCCGGGATTTGAAAAATGTAATCCCGAATTCTCTAGGACAGGACGTAGCAATAAAGTTCATTTGAAAGGCGTTCTTATCTGACTGAATAATCTATACTAGCTTACCAAAAATGGGTTTGTTGGAAATAATTTTGTCAGATAAGATGCAAAATGGTTGGCAGAAGGGTGCAACGCCCAGTCTGTCAATGGCGCTGAAAAATGAAAGATGAGTCAGTATTTATTTAAAAAAGGAATATAGCTCGCCCATGTTAATGTGATGAGCTGATGACCTGTTTTATTTCAGTGACACGGTTGATCTTCAATTAGCTTTCACTATATAGGTACCTACCTACCTATCACATGAATACAAATATAAACATACATAAACAAAGACAAACCTGCTCTTGCAACTCTGAAGAAGGTTCACCAAAGTTATATTTGTCCAAATAAACCTTTTCTTTCTTCAGGAATTTTAAAAAGTCTTCTTCTTCGGGCCTCAGTAAAATCACTGCGTTTCCAGTTTTATTTAAACCTCTGGCTGTACGCCCAACTCTGTGGATGTATTCCTAAAACCAAATGGAAATTTCAATAGTCTGGTTAAATAGATGGAAAACCTAGATAGATAGATAATAGACGTACCTACCTAATAGCAAAACAAAATTAGAGTTAAAAAGTAAATGGTTGTTTATTTTGCCACAATACAAAATATATAGGTATATGGTATAGGTGCCTACAATTTAAAACTAAATATTTAAAAGAACACACAAAACACTTTTACTGTTGGTAAATAAATTAATAATTTGTTTCGTGAACCAAATAAAAGTACCAATTCTTATTATGTTCTTATTCTTCGATAATCACAGGTACCGAAGTAGGTACAAAATGTACAAAACATAAAGTGTCCGTCAAGTTAGCAGCCTCGCCATGGAATCTGGTGGTTTCAATTAAGCCAATAAATGTGTCATGAATGAAATAGTGATCCCGATGCCCTAAGTAAATTAAATAGTGCCCCAGTACTTTACGAGATATTTAGTGTCCGTCAAGTTAGCAGCCCTGCCATGGAATTTGGTGGTTTCAACAATGTTAATAAATGTGTCGTCCGTGAAATAGTGACCCCGATGCCCTAAGTGAAATAAATAGTACCCCTGTTCTTTATGAGATACTAGCGGCCCGTCCCGGCTTCGCACGGGTGGAAATTTATTAAAAAAAAATTTGGGATAAACGTAGGTTTCTAATATTTCTGTGGCAGGACATTTTATACTTCTATCCGACTGCCCCGTTGGTATAGCGGTCGCGTGTTCAACCGCTGATAATGTGGTCCCGGGTTCAAATCCCGGGTCGGCCCAAGATTTGTGTTATTGGGTATTTTCTAGCAAGAAATATTCACTGTAGCAGCCCGGAGTACGGAAATTGGCGGTGTTAAATGGCACGGGGGCGTGCCTCAGAGAGCACATTAAGCCGTTGGTCCTGCGTTTGACCTCTCCCCGGTCGTGCCCGCCCCCGGTGAATATCCCTTAGTCGCCTCTTACGACACCCGCGGGAAGAGTTGGGGTTGTGCAAATTCTAAGCCGGCACCACACAGCAGCGCACACACTTGTGCACTATAATATGTCCTGCGCATCTGGCTAGTCTCCGATGAGATTGGCCGCCGTGGTCGAATTTCTGCTACGAGGACATTAATTATTATTATTCTTGCCTACCTCCCTCGCTGCTTTGCCCGGGTGCGGAGTCATTTATTTTTCTAATAGTATTTTGTTTAGATTTACATTTTTAAATTCGTAATATCTTTAGAATGGAATGTCCGATTTGAATAATTCAAAAAGTAATGTACAGGTATTTAAACAGTCTTAATTATGAAATGATTTATTTGGATAAGGATTAATACAAAGGTATGGATAACATGGTCAGACTTTGGTCAGTATTTCTATCAACTTTTAAAAAGTAAAAAAATAGTTATACTGAGATAACTACAATAGTTGGACATATGGTATTGCTGAGTTTTTTGTAGCTATTTATATATTCTTTACTATTGTAGAACATTTTTTTGTTCTATCATCAATAGTTTCCGCAGCGCATGCGATTATAGACAATTTATGGCTAATTTTTTTACACCTTGGGCTGTGCCTTGGGTTACATTATTGAAGTTTTAGTAGGGATCCCTAATTTTTTCAAGAAATTAATATAGCCTATGTTACTCAGGAATAATGCAGCATTCTAATGGTGAAAGAATTTTTGAAATCGGTCCAGTAGTTTTTGAGTTTATTCGTAACAAATAGGGATTGCAATCCGGATATCCGGATATCCGAATTATCCGGATATCCGCTAATTTTCATATCCGGATAATAGGAGCTCCTTTATCCGGATAATACGAATAATACGGATAGGTACCTACAGTTGATTTTTCTAATTCACGACACAACACTACACCGCATCCAGCATTTTAGAAATGTTATATTTAACGCATACAATACTTTGTGTTGTTAAAAATATACATGTATTAATTCGTTCGTGTTTCTGAATCTGGAAGCTATAAACAAGCAAGACTTACACTAGCGGTAGCGCGCAAACGCATCACTAGCGTTGACACTGGTTGGTCAGTGATTCGACGACGCCGACACAGACCGATCTCCGCGCACGCAGTACAGCTACCACACACACACTACTATAACATAACTATATGTGTACATTCGTAAGTTTGATCTCGACTTTGACTGTGTGACTGTGTTGGTTCTTTGTTAAAATCATTTTAGAGTACCTATTAAAATAGGAAGTTGATTTACGTTCGTTCGTTGTTAAAAAATAGGTTCGATGGAAAGAAGTAAACTGTTTTTATTTCATAGATATTTTAGTTTTTCAACCCATTTGATCGATACTCTTATTTTTAATTTTATTTATTTATTTAGGGGAAAACCAAAGGCTTAAAAATTAACAGAATTACAAATTAATAAGTACCAGAAAGCTTATTGAAGGTTTTCATGGATAGTGGTGGATTATTACAATGAAAAATACTATGAACATGATGTGACTAGTCAACATGCATCATCTCTAAAAACATAGATTAGGATCTACATTACAAAAAATTTAGACTTCATATTTGTCATCATCATTGGCACCAAAAAACTCTCCGCTGAGCCGCCGCCTGGCCGAGCTTACACTTGTGCAGAATAAATCCAGGTCAAATTGCTTACTCAATTTGTTAAAATTAATCCTCGCTCGCCACAAGAAGGAATTTTGTCGGTAGTTAGTGCCAGCATGGGGAACGTAAATAGGGGGGTTAAATCTGATAGGTTTGCAGGGAACGTTAAGCTTAATTTTTTTAAGCAAATTGGGACAGTTAATATTATTCGACGTGATTTTAAGTATAAAAGCTAAGTCGGCGATCTCACGCCGCTTGGAAAGAGGGAGAATGTGAAATTGCTTACATAAATCGAGGTTATTGGCTGAACTGTATGGAATTCTTAAACGGAAACAAAGGTACTTCATAAACTTAATTTGAATGCGCTTGATTCTTTTATTATAAACATCATAACGAGGGTTCCAAATCTGTGATGCATATTCTAAGATGCTTCTAACAAACGTACAGTAAAGAATTTTCAATCTCTATGTTGTTCAGTTTCTATGCGAATTCTATTTTTATTTTATTAGAACTTTAATGTAACGTTTTTTGAATATAAATTAATAAATACTTATACTTTAAAAACCCATTTTCCTTGATAAAATTTAATTTTTATGTATATTTTTCAAGTATCCGAATTATCCGAAATATCCGAATATCCGAATAGTAAGGCTCACTACTATCCGAATTATCCGGATACGAAAATTTAACGGATAATGCAACCCCTAGTAACAAACATACAAAAATACAAATCTTTCCTCTTTATAATATTAGTATAGATTTAGGTATTTCACTGTGGCTGCTGTCTTGACTTCAAATATCTCTTTAACCGCAGGAGGTCTATTTCTGATCTTTGCAGGAGAACAAGATACCTTATTTGGCATAGTTCATGATTCATATCTCGCTATAGATTCGTTGAAATCAGCGGGGCTGCCAACTTGACGTCAAGATAGCAGTGAAAGACCTAAATATCTGTACTTACTGGGGCACTATTTATTTTACTTAGGGCATCGGGATCACTATTTCATGACACATTTATTGGCATAGTTGAAACCACGGAATTAAAGTAAGGGGAAATGGTAAGTGGGCGTGGCACGCGTGCTACAAGTACACGCTGGTATGCTTACTCGACCCCAGTCGGGTTCTAAGATCGCGTGGAGTAGCTAGTCTCGCAACCAATTCATTTTTTTCCGTAATAATGCCGTATTGTTCGATTTTAGAGTGTAAAAATGATAGTAGGAGAAAAAATCTTCAAAATGGAGGTGTCTCGTACCATCGGGGAGAACGGTTTTTATTGTTTTGTAATAAAATCTTATTTTATTTCAATTTGTCAATAATCTAATAGAAGGGTTAGTCAAAATCTACCTTATGCAATTAAGATAAAGTTGATCTTGGATTGATTCTATTCTTCGCTACTCAATTAGTGATGTAGTCAAGTCGGATGTTGATTTTGTCGATTGATATCGCTACAAGAAATTCAATTTTAATTTCTAATTTTAATGTTAATGTTAAATAAGTGATTAGTATTATTATGTAAATTAATTATTTATTTAGTATTTAGATTACAAGTCACTAAATTGACATCATTAGGTCCTCTAACCTTTATCTTAAATATTTGTAGGTTTCCCAAAGATACAAACGTCAAAGAGAAATGGATAGATGCAACGGGTAGAGTTAATTGGATGCCAACCAAATCAAGCACGATATGCTCTGAACTGAACACTTTTTGGAAGTCGATTTCAAAATATCAAATAAAAGATATAGATATACAATTACGAAACATACAGCGCTTGTATCACTGAAAATCGTTAAGTTTAAATATATAAATGTTCACATACACCATTTACTAACATTTACTAAAATTAAACATAAAACTTTCCAAACACCAGTTTCCTAATAAATACGTTTTATTTCAGGGGCATAAACAACATACATTTATTTTTACCTGCCTGTCTGTGTCTATTTATAAATGGTTTAAAATATACAGCTCATTGTGTGCCAAGTAAGTAAATAAACTACCAACAAGTTCAATTTTTTGCGAATTGAACAAAAAATCGGGTATCTTATCTATCGATATCGATAATGTACTTCAATGTGCTACCTGGTGCAGCTCTAATCGAGTAGCAGTCGATGGTCGACCTATCACGCGAATGTCAATCTTAAGTCTGAGGAAATTAAGTTTATAATTGCGACCACTGAAAATACCGCCATCTATGGTCAAGTAGCGGAATTAACTTGTCAATCGAATGTTTGGTTACTATAGACCGTAAATACGTTCTGATGCTAAAGTAAAATAAATCTTACCTGTAGAAGTCAAGGTTTATTTCCAAATCAGTGACGTTGGCTAGTTTTGACTAAACTTAAACTACCAATCAAACGAATTGTTTCTTTGTAATGCATTATATGATTACTGGTTTATTTGTGTGAGTTTGGCGACACCGGTGCCCTTAGTAATTTTGTTGCATTGTCCTTCCACTCTAACTTCCATTTCCGTGGTTGAAACCACCAAATTTCATGGCGGGGTTGCTAACTTGACGGACACCATACAAAGCCAAATTTCCACTAAGATGTTCGCTCGTTCGCTCAATAGACAAACCTATATTTTGTAGTATGTTTGCTTTTTCTTTGTAATGTAGGTACCTAAAGTCCAGATCTAACTGGTCTGATTCTAAAAATTATTTCACTGCTAGATAGCCTGCTTTACCTACCTACCCCTGAGTGCTTCCTACTTGAGCTATGTTGCACCAGATACCACGAGAGCGAATCCGAGGGTCAATGCTAGGTAGGTATAAACTCAACTAAGATTACCTTTGGATCAAATAATATTGCAAAAATTTTCGACTTCGACGGGACTTGAACCCGCATCCTTTCCTCAGTATGTACTTCAATGTTTCCCTTGTAGGTGGAGCTAACGGCGCTAGAGTCCGTAGAAAGTCGCAAAGATTTTCCGACTCCTACGTCACTTGACCTCGTGGTGTCGTTGGTTAGCACATTCCCGTACTTGAGGGAAGGATGCGGGTTTAAGTCCCGGCGAAGTCGAAATTTTTGCAATATTATTTGATTTCTTAGAAATTAGGTACCCAGAGTGTGAGGGCTTACGCACTATAAAAACAAAAACCTTACCTTTGGATCTGTAGGAGGGTCGTATTGAACTATCCAATCTACGGCAGGTATGTCTAATCCTCTCGCCGCTACGTCCGTGCAAAACAACACTCCTTTTTGCGCTTGCACAAACTTGAGATATGCGAGTTTTCTTTGGGCCTGGCTGAGACGACCCTAGAAGATAAGTATAGGTGTTACAATAAATTGTTAGTAGAAAGTCTTCCAATGATAAAGGAGCAAAGTTTGAGACCTTTGTGTCTATACAGGGTTACAGGAAAAATCGTGCTGGATCCGTTATCGGCATGGAGTACCCATCATTTCTGACTTATTTCACTATGAAACACCCTACCCTAAACTTAACCCTTTTCGAGATATCCGACTTTTAATTTCTTTATTGAAAACTAGTTTATGCCCGCGTATGTCGTTAATTGAATAAACTGTAGTAGACAAGTGAAAGTTAAGAAATAAAAAAATATTAGAAAGATTATTTTTCTCCAAGGGATATCTAAAAAATAAAATATCTACGTCTAAATGTATAAATAAAGTAACGTATTGTATTAAGTAAGTATATTAGAGTAGCAAGTTGGTACCTATAACACAAGCTCTGCGTAGTTTGGGGCTACTTAACGCGGTGTGAATTGTTCAGCATTATTTATTTATTTATTTATTATTATTATTTATTTATTTGGGGGAGGCAAGATAATGATGATTTCCTTACCTGGATTAAAACGATTTCCAAGTTGATTTAATTCATTTTAATTTAAAGACTTTTAAAACAATAAACAGAGTTAACGATAGCAATAACTTAATTTGTGACGATACCTAGTAAAAACTTACATGCATACTTGTTACGGAAGCTTTCCATTTTCTGAAGATCTCGTAATGGAAATCGACAGATTTGCATGATGAGAAGAAAACCATGACTTTTTTCTTTTTGCTTCTCTTGAGGACCGTGACTAGCCATTGCATTCGTTGTTCTACAGGGCAGATGAAATAACTGGAAGAAATACCATGGGTTCTTTGTAGATCGACGTGGCATCGGCTTAATCTTACTATTCTAAGGCTTCATCAGAGCCCCGAGTCCTATTGACTATCTAATATCGCGATGTGATCGAAGTTATTAACAAAAAATATGATTAATGAAATTAAAATTACACTTATTTAATTTTTGTTTATAATTTAATCTTAACAAATATAAAATAAAGATTAACAAGAAAAGGAATTTGATGTTAAAATAAAAAAAAAGTTATACTCTTTGCATCAGAACGTCAATGTCGTAGTATACATACAGGGTTATTGGTTATTCGCTGACACAACGTGAACTGCAGGTTCTGCCCATCATCACGAACACGTTAGGGAAGACGCCAGGTCTTAAATCTTTTTTTTTTTGTAAAACGCCCCCAAACAAAATACACACAACACACACAAAATACTAAATACCGATCTCCTACTCCTATTTAAATCCACATCATCATCATTGGCGGCTGGGATACAGCTGAACACACACACACACCGACTGTGATAATTCAGGGCAGAGCCGTTTTTAGATTTAGTTTCAAAGAGCCTTTAAACAAACGTTTTTGAATGGAGGGGTGTACATACTAATATCATTCCAATTCCACCAATTTTAAGAATTGAGACCTGGCGTCTTCACTCACGGACGTGTTCATGATGGTGGGCAGAACCTGCAGTTTACGTAGTGTCAGTGAATTACCAATAACCCTGTATAGGTAGTTAGTAAATAATTCTCCTTGTAAAGCAAAGATAGTTGTAACGTCATAGGATCTTTGTTGTAAACCTTAGATGGCTTGAAATTTATTTTCAGTCCCAATTATATTTCAGGCTAGTAGCACGTGGGCAGTGTACCTACTACTAACATTGATGATGAAGTAACATACCCTTGTTGCAACCCAGACACAGTAGACTGCTTCTCATCCGTCACTATCACATGAACAGGATCCGATCTCAACGCTAGCCTCGCCAAGTTCTCAACCTGGCTGTCTATTGTGGCGCTGAATAGGACTGTTTGTCTGTTCTCTGAAAAGGTGCAAAGTTTATAACCAGTGTGAAATGCCTGCAGCTGCCAAATTGAAGCGTATTTCGGTATATAGCCCATTATAACTCTCGTAATCTCAAAAACGCACTGAAAAATAGTGATAACGTAGCTACTAGAGGCTGCAATCCAGCGACATTTTCAATCCATCTGGATCCAGCATTTACTTATTTTTGAAAGAAATGACACAACTTTGAAATGTTGAATGTTTGAAATTTTGAAATGTTGCAAAGATGCCAATTAGGTATCTGCCGCGAAAACCCTTGCTGTAAAAGGATTTGGAGATAACGTAGCTCTACCTCATGTAAGATTAGTACTAATGTAGTAACGTAAGTAAATGTAGTAATAAGAACATCGATTATGAATGAATAATAGGTACTTCAAAAATTTTACTCCTTGGAACATTGGATCTACGGGATGCCACTGAAAAGGTGTACTTAGCCGGCAAGCCGGGGTTAAAGAATAAGAAACAATTATTATTCAAACTGTGTAAGTATGTGCATTGAAATATTGAATAATAACAAAAACCTAGATTTGATCAACGCGTCACCTCTCGTCAAACGAACTAAATGTAACTTTAGTCTTTGAACAGGAATGGATTAACTTCAATGTTTCCCCTGTAGGTGGAGCTAACGGCCGGCGCGGACGCTAGAGCTAGAGTCCGTAAGAAGTCACGCAGTTATTTATTTATTTATTCTACAAAAGAAAATAATTTTGTACATTCGTTTGACACACGACTTCGAAGATTAAAATCGCGCGCCGCCACCAGTGTCGCACGGAATATGGTAGCGGAACATGCTAGTAGCCTTTGAGAATTTTAAACCGATCAAAAGACTGAACTAACTGAATGAAAATAGGTAATATTGTCAATGACAGAAAGTGAAATTTTGAAATTGAAAAGATGATTGTTTGTCATACATAAGGCACAAAGAGTAGTTACGTATAAACATGATAAAAATTAAAAAAATTAACCACGAGAAGCCCACTTGCCCACACTTTGGATGATAAATAAAGTCAAAAAATTGCCGATTTAAACCCAAGTTAAAACCAGCTAACCAATTACAAAGTAAATACTTAGATCTTTTTTTTTTATGAAAATTGGAAAGACGTAGAAAAAAAATTGTCCACCAGGGGGGCCCCCATCACCCACTTTTGGCTTAGTCCACCCTTTCCGTGGCATCCTGTACTATATGCTGCCCAACTCTACAATCAAAATCTGACAAATCTAAAAACAAAACATATAGGTAGGTTAAAGTACCAAGATACTAACTTGGTAGTAATTTGATGATTCCAGTGATATGCTTTTGAAAGCCAGCTTCCAGAAGCTTATCTGCTTCATCCACAACTAGACACTTTAAATTACTACAGTTGAACCGTTCTGTGCTCTGCAAGTGATCCAGTAATCGGCCAGGTGTGCTTACAACCATGTTGACTCCTGAAACATATCCTGTATTCAGCCAGCCCTCATTTATGATTTTATTAATTGACTGAGAATAAAGGGTTATTGCAGGTTCACTGCCAGTGCAGCCACATAGTGGCATTGACCGACATGTGCCTCATGGGCCATGAAAGTTTTAAACTAGGATATAGGTGCTTGCCCTTCCTTACCTTTCTGTAATTTCATCACATCTTTATACTTCTTTTCACCTCCTACTATCAAACAATGCGATAAATTTATATTTGCTAGCAGTTTCTTAAGAACCTCAAATGTCTGCAGAGCTAATTCTCTGGTCGGAGAAAGAATTATTGCACCAGTTCCTACAAGGAGAAAGAATTAAGGCTTTGAATCATTATACGAAAGATTTATATGTGTACTTAAATAAGAAATTAATCTTACCGTTTTCGCTTCTATAACCCAATTTAATTAGATTATTTATAACCGGGATAAGAAAAGCCAATGTTTTCCCACTACCAGTCTTTGCCGCTCCAATCAAATCTATATGTTGAAGCAAATAAGGTAGAGATTCAGCTTGTACTCTAGTTGGTTTCTCAAACCCCATGTCTTTTAGAGCCTTGAGAATTCGCTCATCTATTTTCCCATCCAACATGGAGAAGGTAGACTGGGCAATTATATCGTCAACATTCATTTTATTTTATTTTTTTACAAAACAAAGAATATGTACGTCTTAGTTAATCTACTGAAGAGGCAAACCCCAAGCAAGTAGTCTGAAAAAATAAAAATAAAACCCTACAGTCAGGTTTTATGTGAAAATTTAAATTCCGTTTACTGCTAATTCCTATAGCTCACATAGAAATACATGTATGAAAACAAAGATAAATTGCGCTTGCAGGAGTTTGTTTGCTCGTTTATACACCGATCTTAGAACATGTTTCCCATCAAAATTCCTAGATATTTAGATTTTTTACTGAAAGAAAAGCATGTGCAAAGCAGAAATTCTTATAAAACTCCAAAATTAAAATTCAACTTCTTATTTCATGGCTCGCTGTGTCTGTCTTTGCGTGCTGCCACAACTCTGCCAGTAAGTACAGTAGAGTCCATGTCAAAAGAATAAGCTTTTGTAGAGTTTTAAATTTCAATTTTCTTTGAGAAATCAAACAAAAAACTTTCAAAACATTTTACCAAAACAAAAGCAACTACCTGCCATGACTTTGACATAACACGTTTTCGTCTGAAATACTAGCATAACCACTCGAGAAATTCCTAGATATTTAGATTTTTTACTGAAAGAAAAGCATGTGAAAAGCAGAAATTCTTATAAAACTCCAAAATTCAACTTCTTATTTCATGGCTCGAATATCGAGTGAGCTTTTGTGCCACTCGTAGAAAGCCTTAATTCCTAATTTGTACAGTTCTTAGATATTATTATAACCCTTAGAGTTTGTGCAAGCATCCCACTTTGTGTTGTTTTTTTAGGTACAAAGAAATGGTACTATTCAAAAAGAGTTTTTTGTTTGATTTTTTGAAAGAAAATTCCAATGTAATCTTTGAAAGAAAATTCCATTGTAATCCACAAAAGTTTATGATTCTTTTGACATGGACACAGGCAGAGTTTCATTTTGACAAAGATTGGAGCAAGGGTTAAAATTACAGGTAAACAAAAATTGGTTGCCTGTAAAGTCGGTATACGGGCGAAAGTTTTACGTGACAACGACCGTAACGCAGTTTCTTTAAGTGAGCGGAGCGTAACGCAGTTTCTTGAAGTGTCACCCGGCAAACCAATTTATAAGACGTTGTCACGTCAAAAATAAAGTTTTTATGCTAATAAAAACTTTATTTATTTTATGCTATTTTTTTATGCTAATAAAAACTTTATTTTTTGCAAAATATTTTATAAAATATAATAAGTACTTATAATATTTTTTTTACAAAATAAATCATCGAGTCACGCGCGGGCGGCGCGGGAGGAGAGACGGCAGTGCGGCGTTGCGCCAAAAAAATATCATTCTATGAGATAGCGGTTCTTAAACCCTTTGGACGTCGAAATATTTGACAGAGACTTAAAATTAAGTTCGTTGCCTAAATGAAAAAAAATGGAGAGCGGAGCGAAATTCGAAAATCTAAAAGACTTTTTTGGGACTTATATTAGTAAAAGAAACGATCAAACATATAAAATAGGCGAGCGGAGCGAGCCTCGAAATTTTTAAAGATATTTTAGTGACGATTATAAAATTTTTAAGAGAAAAGGAAGAAAAGATGATATAAAAACGGCGAGCAGAAGGAGACTCAAAATTTATTAACATATTTTAGCGAAATTTAGGAAATTTGTAAGTGAAAATGTAGAAAAGACGATATAAAAACGGTGCGGCGAGCGAAGCGAGCCTCAAAAAATTGAGAATTTTAGCGCCGATTGGGACACTTGTGAAAGTAAAGAGTATTCATACAAAATAGTCAGAAGATATGTTCAAGACGCTGGACTGAAAAGGTAAGGGCATTAACATAAACGGCGGCTACATCTCACACCTGCGATTCGCTGATGACATAGTTTTAATGGCGGAGTCGCTAGAGGAGCTAAACCAGATGCTGGACGGCCTAGCCTCAGCCTCGCGACGCATCGGTCTCGGCATGAATTTGGATAAAACCAAAGTCATGATCAATGGCCTCATTGATCCGGGACCGGTCGTCGTACATGGCCACCTTCTCGAAATTGTTTCCGAGTATACTTACCTTGGGCAAATTCTGCAGTTAGGTAAAAATAATTTTGAGAAGGAGGCCAAGAGGAGGATCCAGCTAGGCTGGGCAGCGTTTGGGAAACTACGTCGGGTCTTCTCGTCATCCATACCGCAATGCTGGAAAACGAAAGTCTTCAATCAGTGCGTCCTACCCGTCATGACCTACGGAGCTGAGACGTGGACAGTCACGGTAGGGCTGGTCCACCAGTTCAAAGTCGCTCAGCGAGCTATGGAAAGCGCTATGCTCGGAGTCTCTTTGAAGGATAGAATTCGTAACGAATACATCCGACAGAGAACCAAAGTTATCGACATAGCTCAAAGAATTAGCAAGCTGAAGTGGCAGTGGGCCGGCCATATCTCGCGAAGAACCGACAACCGCTGGGGTAAACGAGTTCTTGAGTGGAGACCACGACTCGGCAAACGTAGTGTAGGACGCCCTCCGGCCAGGTGGGATGACGATCTGCGAAAGACTGCAGGCAGATGCTGGATGCGGCAAGCTGAAGACAGGGCGCTATGGCGCTCATTAGGGGAGGCCTATGTCCAGCAGTGGACTAATATAGGCTGATGATGATGATGATACAAAATAGGCAAGCGGAGCGACCCTCGAAATTTTCATGTTTTTTTAGCGACGATTGCAAAATTTGTGAGAGAAACGAAAGCAGAGATGACATAAAACGGCGAGCGGAGCGAGCCGCGAAAATTTTAAAGACCTTTTAGAGACGATTGGGAAATTTGTGAAAGCAAGGAAAGCAAATACGATTTAACAGCGCCGACGAGTGGTGCGAGCTGCGACAATTATTGAGACTCTAGCGGCGGTGAGAAAATTTGTGGAAGAGAAGAAAGCCAAGGCAAAAATATCGGCGAGCGTAGCGAGCCGCTAAAATTTCGCGTCATTTCTAGCGACTGTTGGGAAAAGAGAACGTATCAACACTAATAGGTGTTGATACGTTCTGTTTTTTTCACGCCTAAACGGCTAAACGGGTCTTAATGAAATTAAGAACTGCAAAAACAATTCCGCAGTGCGCAGTTTTCCGCCGCGCTAAAATTGATATAATTATTGACTGTCATATAGCTTAATATAATATTATATAATGTATAATTTTCTCCACAACCATGTTTAGGTACTGAACCTTTATTTTTTTATATGACCAGTATTGTCGCGGAGCGCCCCCACAGAGGCCCGGAGCACACTTTGAGAATAGTTGCGCTAAGGGGATAAAATAGTAGTTTCTAGTTTAATTTTCGATTTAACTTGAAGTTAAACCAGTAAAATTTGATACCTAGGGATTTTAGGTATTTACTTTTTCGGTCGGTAAATAAATAAGACGTGCTTCAGTATTTTCGTAAATTTATCCTTTGTAGTACTTATAGGAATTCCGTTACTCAGAAACATGAAAATTGGTAGGTATTTTGCCTATTGCTTGATGGAAAATGACGTGTTCAGCTTTTTAGAAATTCAACCCAAGAATGTAAAAGTTTACATTTTTACCTAAGTATTTATGTTGCTGGTGCAAGTGGACGTGGTGGTACTGACAAGTAAAAATTCAGGATATATTTATGTTTCCTAATAAAGGTACATAGCTAGGTAACCTACCGATGAGTAGGTATGCCGTGTAAACCTAAACCTAAATAAACTGCACCTAAATTGACTCGAAAAATAGAGTCGAAAGTATAGAATTCCCAGGTCTTTTGGGGGGGGCCATGGCCCTCCCCCCCCCCCCTTTATCCGCCAATGCCTACCCGTGAGATGATAAGGTTAAGTCGCCTAAGATCGGATGTGACATAAGATCGGATGCATGGAATACACAGAAATCTTAATAACAAGGCACTAGAAATGCTGAGTACCATCCGATCTATCGGGAATGCGTGTCGCCGGCTCGCCCCCTCTACTACCTTACCACTACATACACAGACAATAACTACGGAATTACGGCTACGCCCATCCAAAAATGCAGTGCAAACCAAATTAAGCCTTATGCGTAGTTGCATACGTTCGCTTACTCACACATTAGTGACAAGTTTGCATTTGTTGTCGTTATGACGTCATTTTAATGTAATCTACCCTAGTGCTGGGCACGAAATATCAGGTCACGTACCTATCGTACTGTTATTCTATGACTAGGGCATTGTACTAATAAAATAAAAATATAGTTTGTACTTCAATATTCATTTATTATTAACTAGCGACCCGCCCCGGCTTCGCACGGGTGCAATGCTTATACTAAATATACCTACTGCAGAATTGGTACTCCGGCCGATACCGCAATCGCTATGTCCCTGTCATTTTAAATCTGTAATATCTTCGAAAATATTCATTCAAATTACATGCTGTAAAGGGCAATATTAATCTATATTAAATGCACAATGTATCTAAGTTACTTAATTGGATAAGGATTAATGCTGTACTGCTTAAAATCGCCTCGTAAATAAGCCATTATTTCTCGTAAAAAGTAAAGGATAAAAAATGGTTATTGTGGGTTATCCCTAAGAGATAGACATATACTATTGTAGACTTTTTTTGTAGACCTTTTTAAGTTGTAAAATACTGTAGTACATTATTCTGATCTATCTCGTAGGGTTCAGCCAGCGTTTGCAATGTAAGGCATCCGGTAGCACTCTCAAAAAGGGGGGTCTTGGGAGGAACGGGGGGGGTAAAATTTTTTTTGGAATCGAAATCATATGACCCCCTCTATACAACCCCCTAAAAATTTTTCATCAGTGTGACTCTGCTTGGCGCCCCCCTGGGGGGCGGTGGTTCCGGGGGGCAAATCTCAAAAAGTCGGAATTTTTCCTAGGTCCCCCGGACACCCCCTACATGATTCTGCAAAAAAAACATACCTCCCCCTCCACCATCAAGGAGAACAATTATGTCAGTCAGTCAGTCAGTGGTAATCGAGCTTTATAGATAGGTAGTTAGTTATTATGATAATAAATCATAAATAAACAATTTTAATATAACATCGTATTCCTAAAATACTATGTTAAATTATGCAAAGTTGTTTTACAAATCACAACCAAGGTAATATTAAGGATAATATTACCGTGTCACAACACTAGCTCGCGACCGAGTTCTGCGGCCGTACCACGATAGGAAATTGAGCGCGCAACGTTATCGTTCACTGTGCAGTACATTGCTTTTTGTAATGAGGTACCTGCCCGATGTTGACAAAAATAAGAGGCAATGTATAGTTAAACGTGATAATAAGAACGGTCGACTGTGACGTTCGTATTACTTTTAAAGATTCTATAATTTTAAGGAAAAACGGCATTATTTAGAAAAAACAATACTTACCAATGAAAAGTTATTCCTTTATTAATATAATTACAACTTGTGGAAGAATTTCCGCAATGGGAAATGCTGCAACACACCATTTTTACACACGCACGTTTCGAGAGCAACTGAACAGCAACGAACGCACTGGTGGCGTGAGAGTCACCTGAGCGGCGACAAGGTCACGCGCGCTTACGATTTCTAGTGCCTTTTTTATTCAGATTTCTGTGATGGAATAACTCGCAAACTAGGCAATATTTTCCACTGCTGGTGACACTACTAGATCCGCCATTTTATTCTGCCCTTCTCCTCACAATGCGGCCGTCCAGCGACCAGACGGGACGTGCACACAGGTGATTCGGCAGAAAAGGTGTATTTTGTGGGAAAAATCGTTGATCCGATCTTACCTACAAAACTTTGATGGCACATTGTGGTGAATACTTTCATTGAATTAATGTAATTAATTATTTTGGGGCAGAATTAGCGAATAATCTTTCGATCTGTATACTTTGATTACGCCTAGGACGTTTACAACCCAAGATCCGGTCTTCCCTCCCAATGCCGAAGATCGGATATAGCGGTGTCCGTTCATGGATGTCAAAAATTGATCAGTGGTTTTCAAGTGTTCATGCCCACTAACGACGCTATGATGGCGCTTAGACGACGCTATGACTATCAGATCTTAGGTAGGTAGGTACCTTTTCATTATTAAGTCCTAGGACACGAAGGATAAAAGTTTGTGAAACTTATTTAGGATGAGGAGGGAAGACCGGACTATGAAAACGCAAAAATAAAGAAAAATCGTATCTGTCAAATCTTTTGAGGAATTTCCTGACGGGATCATTGACATATTTTAATAAATGGACGAATTCCGGATGTTTTCCTAATGTGTACTTTATCATTAAACGAATAGAAGTGAAGATACTACATAGTCCGATCTTCGGTCAAAATGATATTTTCTTCACTATGATAAGTTGAAAAAAGTCTGTTATTTAAGCTCTTAATTTGCTTAGATAGATAGCTTAGAAGCAAACCAAAAAATTAGGGGTTAACCAATATTTCATTGTCTTCAATTTACAGTAGACCGCAACCGAAAAACGACATTGAATCATGAGAAAAAAATTAAAAATGCAGTACGTCCACAATTTGCGGCAAATGCGTCCGATCTTAGGCGACCTAACCTTAACGGGACCCTACTGCTAAGCTTCCGCCCCGCCCGCGCCGCCGCGCCGCCACCGCCCCGCCCCGTGCGTATTGAGAAACCGAGGGTTTAAATCACTAAAAACTGATATCTGCCAACGGTTAACGGGCGGCGGCGGGCGGCGGCGCGGCGCGGCGAGTCGACCGAGCGAGTGACGTCACACGCACCCGCGGCGCCGCCGTCGGCGGTCACTCGGTGAACTTCGCTAGTAATTTAGTCATTACTTCGTACGTAATGGTCCGATTTGGAAAATTTAAAGAGATACGTAGGTACCTACCTATATCAATCTTAAGTCACTCATAAATTATGAGTCTCAGACTCATAATCATAAAGAATAACGTGGATAGGTAGGTACTAAGTATATAGGTAGTTCTATTGAAACTGCTATAACGTTACGGATCCTCGTTATGGTACGGAAGTACCTAGTCGTGTGCGACTCGCACTTAGCTTAGCCGGTTTAATTTTAAGCTACACGACGCGCCAAGTAACGCGCGTCCGAAACGTCTCACATCACAACGCGGCCGCCGCCCCGGGGAACATGCTGCGGCGCTGATAATTAATTACACTATACTTACCTACTGTGAATACGAGTTACATTACAAGTCACACATGGGCAAATTTTTCCATGGTACACTATAAAAGTAAAAATCCTTCCACGGTAAATTGCCAAGTAACAGTGTAAGAAGCAAATTCAACAAGATCTGTATTTTATCGCTGTCTTTGTCCACTTCAGCCTGGCCAGAGTAGGACTCACTATTATATGTGCGGGTAGGGTAGGTAGCTTTACCTAGCTGGCAGGGCATGGCAAAGTCAAAGGAAATCATAAAAGCCCCAATTATGATAAGAATTGAAGAAACTAAGGGGTAGGTTGCAGTGGCCATTCTAAAAGGCACGCACAAATTAGATAAGTCTCGCCAACTACCTACTTCTTGTAGCTAATCTAATAAGCACTATTAACAGTAAATAATCATGTTGTGCCACAGTAACTATCCTTGAGTTAAGCCTACAAGAAAATCAAAAGGATCTAATCCAACACAGGATCTCGGAATAAAACTGATTATTACATACATAACAAATGTTTATTGATCACATGAAGTATTTTGTTCACATCATTTGGGTTTTTTCTATTTGAACTAAACAGCCTTGAATTTTAGGAATGTGTGAAACTTAATTACGTACACAAAAAGTGATGTTTCAGTCTTGGTAGAAAACTGCTGTTTATGGTGCCAAAAGCTACATTTAGTTCCAAAACATCAAAGTTACAATTATTACTACCTTTCATAATATACAAAATTTATCTAGGAAATGCTCCCTTATCTAAAATGTGTGACACCCGAAAAACAAAGTATACTTAAATAAGAATAGACAATTCCATTCCTACAACTGTTGACACATTTAACTTACTGAAACCTTAGGACTGATTTATTATTTCTTATCTTAGGTGTTAAACACAACACTGGGTGACACTAAAATTTATTAAAGTTCATCATGTGATGTTGAGTGGTGTTCAGCCATTTTGGATTCATCACAAGCTGCTGGTGTAATAATCTCTATCTGGTATTCACAGCGGTATGGCTCTGTGACCGATAAGAGCTTAGTTTGCAGCCCACAGCTAATATTAACCAGAGTAGTTCGCTGTGGGCCATTCCAGCAAGACATTCCACCGGTGTATTTCATTGCTGAGTATCTGTTATGGTCCCTGTGCTCCCCACCAGCCCATTCTCCCCAATTACCAAGGGCAACCTCTGCACCACCATTCTTTGATTTCTGTGTCACCTTTTGGAACATGCACAGTCTGTAAATATACTCTTTATCTTCATATTCAAAACATTCTCCATCTAAAGTAGCAAACTCTTGATGAGGGCCATAGTCTTTATCTAAGTTTTGCTGGATATTTCTTATGTTGGAATCTATTTCTCTAACAGAGCGATCAGCCTCAACTAGTTGTTGTCTTGCCTCAGTGGCTGCATCAACTAATTTCTGGGTTTCCTCATCATAGATGGTTGTTTTGTCTGCTTCTGGTTCATGTTCCTCAGCATCATCTTGAGGGACGTCTAGGTCAGCATTATCATCATCTTCATTGCCTGTATACTCATCCAAGTCACCCTGGTCATCAGCCTCTAATTCAGGCTCATTGTCAGCTTGTTCAGTTTTATCATTTGGAGGGAACATGCCTTGTTCCACCATAAGCAATGGTTTTACTAATGGCCATATAGAGGTTGCAAAAGTATCCAAATCTACAGTTTCCTTTTCACCAAAGAAAAATTGGAATTCATCATCGTCTACTTCACCATCTTTATTCTTATCAAATATATTAGCATTTTTTATTTCATTTCTGCTGAGTTCTCCATCAGCATTTGAATCATATTCAGTGAAATGTTCAGTGGCTTCTTTCAATAACTTAGCATTCTCTTCTTCATCTTTTTTCTGCTTTTCTAAAAGCTCAGCCTCTCTGTAAACTTTGAGAGCTTCATTTTCTTGTGTTTCTAGTTCAGTTACTCGAGCATGCATCTCATTTCTGATAGCTTCTGCTTCCACTTTATCTTTTTCTAGTTGCTGAAGTTGTTCTCCCATTTCATTGCGTTTCCTAAAGCCATTTTCTACTAATTCTTGTCTCAAGTGACTACCTGCTTTGTAAAGCTCCACAATCCTTTGTGCTTCAGCTTTGGCTTCTTTCCCTAGGTCTTCGCATATATTGGGGCACAAATCAGGGGTAGCATACTCGTCTGTGCCATCACAGCAGTCACAAACTCCATCGTTGATTCTGGAACTCGGTATGTTGTGTGGTCGATGACCAGCGTTTGTGCAGTGGAAAACACCGTTCAAACATGCCGAAGTTCCGGGCTCGTCGCTACCATCGAAGCAATCACAGTAGTCGTCGTTCACGTAATGAAATGGAATAGTTACAGTTCCATCAAAACATGTGAAATCTTTATTCGGAGCGTACAGTGAAGCTTTAGCTAGAGAAACTCCGCGAGGCCTCGGCACATCTGATTGCGCGTAAACGATAAACGTACATAGTAAAATGAACACTGAATTAAAGTGCGTCATCCATGTGTTTGTAATCATGGTTGACCACCAAAAACACGCTATCAATGGAAGGCCGGCTTCTAAAAGCTATAAATGCAAGCGTAAAATTTATATCGTAAAAACATAGAACGTGTAGCAAAATGATAACGCAACGTAGTGTTGCCAGATCGAATTTGTGAAAATCAGTAGAACATCCAGTAAAAAAAATATATGGCTAGACGGGCAAATATTACCACGGTATTAAAATTTGGATATGGGAGGAAGTGGTATGTGGGCGTGGCACGCGTGCCACAATTTAAGCTTTGTTACGCTTATCTGATTCCAGTCGGGTTCATCGTGTGGAGTAGCTAGTCTCCCAGCCAATTCATTTTTTCCGTAAGCATGCCGTATTGTTCGATTTTAGAGTGTAAAAATGATAGTAGGAGAAAAAATCTACAAAATAAGTGCATTATAATGATTACTGGTTTATTTGTGTGAGTTTGGCGACACCCCGGTGCCCTTAGGTGCATTTTGGTGCATTGCACTTCCACCCTAATTTCAAATTCCGTGCATATTACCTTAATATGGCATTGCCATATACTATGCTTTATTAACCCTGAAAAAGCGTCTCAGCTATTTGTAGGAGTTTTAAATTTCGGAAGAAATTTTAACTATTTAATGGTGTAACTTTGTTCGATATTACATCTCTTAAAACGTAGATTAAGCAGTTATAGCCATGCAAAGGTTTGAAAAGCGAAAATTTAAAACAGAGTTTCAACTTTAGAATGTTTATAAAAAAAGAACAAAGTGTGTCTCTGATCTGATCTTCCATTCCACTGAAAACTTTTCTAGCTCATCGTCATTCCAACAATGGTATGGCAATCAAAATTACACAAAAGAACAATTATGTTCTATGTGTTCTAGGTGTTTCTTTAGATAAAAATTCTTTAGATAGAAAATACTTATATAATTGTTAACCTTATTTAAGTATAAAGAAAATGTGCAATTCCCATAATTTTAAGTTTATCAAATAATTATAACAATTAATTGAATCCTATTAAAATATACAACACCATTTACCGTTACAAATAAAAGAAATAGAAGATATTAAACACTAATTAAAATTAAGAAAATATTCTATCGAATACACATTATAATATCAGTACCCCCTCTAAATTTAGATAGTAATCATTGTTATTTAGCTCCTATTGTAAACCTAAATTAAGTATAAAGAATATGTCGTCGCCGTAGAGCGAAAAGTCACTAACTCGCTATTTGGCCCAAATCGAGTTAGATGTGCCATCAAAATCTCCGATTTTTTCTGCATTTTTCAGTCTGACAACCGTATCCCTAGCTATCACGGTTTTCATTTTAGGTTGTGCAAAAAATTCACTAACTCTACATTTGGCTTACAGCATTTTAGTCGAAAACCAACTAAGTAGGCTTAGATACTTTTTTCCTACTTGAAAGAATTGCAAAATGTAAACCTAAGTCGGGTTGGTTACTTTCTTTTCTAAAATAATAACTTGTTGCTAGGACCCAGTCTAGTCGAGAAATAACTAAATATACTTGATTAGTTATGTGGTAGCAGGTTTGATACACAACTTGAAAGCAAAAACTAACCAAGTCGACTTAGTGTCTTCTAGATCGCTATTTGCGATAATTGTACTTCATGATTTTAAAGCAAGAAATCATTTAACATGTTAAGTTAGTTTTCGCCCCAAAATTTTGACTACAAAGTTTGGTTTTGAATGATAGCTAAAGTGTTTTGTTGATTTATTAAAGCCAAACTTTCGTACGTCTGTGTTAGGATAGACAATTAAACGTGCAATTTAGTTACTTTTACGCTCTTGATTTTGCTTACTCGGTGGCTAGTGACATATATAAGGCCCTAGCCACCTGTCCAAAACGTCTTCGCTGGTTCATCAACATCGTTAGTCTACTGCTGGACATAGGATTTCCCTTAATGAGCGCCATAGCACCGTGTCTTCAGTTTGCCGCGTCCGACATCTGACTGCAGTCTTTGGCAGGCCGTCTCCACCTGGGTGGAGGGCGTCCTACACTACGTTTGCCGAGTCCCGGTCTCCTCTCAAGAACACGGTTGTTGGTTTTTGCGAGACACGGCCGGCACGCTACCACTTTAGCATGCTTATTCTTAGAGCTATGTCGATAACTTTGATTTTCTGTCGGATGTATTCGTTACGAGTCCTATCCCTTAGAACACCTCCGAGCATTACTCTTTTCATAGCTCGTTGAGCGACTTTGAACTGGTGGATCAGCCCTAAGGTGAGTGTCCACGTCTCAGCTCCGTAGGTCATGACGGGTAAGACGCACTGATTGAAAACATTCGTTTTCAAGCATTGCAGTATGGATGACTCTTTTTTTCTTTATTTATTTTAAAGGAGTTTTGTCAACATGACCATGTCACTCCCGTAAAGAATGGATGACTCGGCGAGGACGCTGTGTGGTGCCGGCTTAGAATTTGCACCACCCCAACTCTTACCGCGGGTGTCGTAAGAGGCGACTAAGGGATATCCACCGGGGGCGGGCAGCAGCGCCCCTGCTGAACAATTCTACCACCGAACTGCGATCCCCAACCCGCATGCCCAGCATGGGGATTATGGACATAACCCTCCATGTGATAAAAACCAATAAGGCGCTTATCAGGGGGAGGCCGTCGTCCAGTAGTGGACCACTACAGGCTGTTGTTGCCTTCTCAAGTAGTCCAGCAGTTTAAATAATATAAAGGAATGTTTCCTTTCAGTAAAATTTGCTAACTTGAATATTTCGGGTAACTGCCCTCCGTCCAGGTAATGTTCGTTTGTACCACACTGAAATGTATCTCAGAGGCCAAGAAAAAAAAACCCGTTGATATGCGTTCGTCGTCTGAACTGGACCATTCCCCGTTATCTTCATTCATTGTACGAGTACTCTCTACTTTACAGCTACACACAAAGATGTTGCAGAAAAGCTGCTGGTGCCCGATGCCACTATAAGGCCGTATTGTGAAAGCTTACTCAGTCATCGGTCTATGTTTGAGAAGCGATTATGCCATGGAAAAGCGATAATCATGATCAAGAATTACGACATTCACAATGTTAAGACTCACTGGACCAGAATGCTATCATTAATCATTTTAATAGGATTTCAATATTTAAAATCTTAACAATACGTCAAAAACATTAATTTACTTATAACTTGTTCTGAATGCGTTTTTTTGTATTTTTCAAGGAAGTATGACAACTGCATTTGATTATTTATCATTGTCTTATTGATTACCTGATTCGAGAAATAGAAATTATATAAAATTAAGCAGATAAGAGCGTTAGAAAAATTACTTTAACACTAAATAAACTTATCCAAACACAGGTGAAAAGTCAGTTGGTGACTTTTAACAAATCATTGTCTCACAAAGTTAGTACAAGATTTGAGGGCGAAAAGTAACTAAGTCAGTTTTTTTTTCATTTTCCCTGAAAATATCAGTCATTCATTGACTGTAGTGAATTGACCTTAAGAGCTTTTATATTTCCTAACATATGAGACCATAAAATTAGAAATATCCCATAGCGAAAGAAAGTTATGATTTTATTTTGTTTTTCAAAACTTTAAACCTTCATAACTCAAAACACCAAATGACCTAGTTAGTGACTTTTCGCTATACGGCGACGATGTGCAGTTCCTATAGTTCTAAGTTAACTAAAAGCCCCGTTGACTCCACAATGTTGAGTTTCCCTTGTTTTTGCTGACCGTACCATTCCAGATGATTGCTTTCTTTGTTGACCCTTTGTCGAGTTTTTTGTCTAATTTTAATAAATATTCTATTATTGTATGTCCGAAAGGACAAACTATTTGACAATTACAAGTAGTTCTTAAGACCAACTATGTACACAGTTTAAACAATAAATGTGTCTTATTCTTATTCTTATATCTATCTACAAATGTTGTGTATTGTAAGCATTTTAGTCATCTAGTACCCATAACACAATCTCTGCTTAGCTTATGGCTAAATGATGCTGTGTGGATTGTCCAGCATTATTTAGTTAGTTTTACCGCTAAATCAGTAGTTCTGGCAGCACTAATAGACAGGCCGGCTGTCATGCATGACATAACATTTGACCGCTGACGTTAACCAATCAGAAGTCACGAAATTAATTGCTAACTAGGGACAGGACGCAGACATAAAATAATCGACTAAAACATGAACGAAACGAACTGAGTGGGACACGTGATCCATAGACATTTAGCCCACTGTCCGTCCATCACTATTCAAACAAGTAAAGTGAAGCAAGCAAGCAAAAGCAAACAAGAAAGCAAGCATGAAGCAAACAAACAAGCAAAGCAAAGCAAAAGCCAAAAGCAAAATAAATTATTTTTTGTATCAAATTGGTTTGGTTGATATTTTGTTGATTTTGGATTTGTTTTCGCTTAAAAAAGACAAATTTTATCTGTATGGTTAGTTTATTTACAGTTCGTAATTAAAGGAAAGGCGGCATAAAAATACTTGATTCTGTGTTTATCTGAAAAACTAACCTGCAAAAATGGAAACTATCTTGGAACAGCAAAGAAGTTACCATGAAGAAAGAGAGAGGACCATGGATGCTATGGTGAAAGAAATTCTTCACAAGAAAACAGGGGTAAGTTAAATTACATAACTTCAACAGCGAAACATTCTCACTTCAGATTATGCTTCTCTACATACAGATTAGGCTAGTCTACTGCTGGACATGGGCCTGCTCTGATACGCTCCTTATCGTAATGGGTAATGCCATAATCCCGGGGGTTGGGAATATCAGTTCGGTGGTGGATATTTCCTGTAGATAAACATTAAGAACTTACAACCTCTCAACATGATTATGATCAGGGAACCTTGCTAACATTTACTTTTCTGTATTTCAGCATCGCGAAACCATCAATGGTGATCATCGTTTGAAAACTTTACATGATGTAAGTCGAAATAAAACCAAGCTTCCCCATCACTCACCAGAAAGAAACACTTAATACCATTTTATATTTTCCTTTTCAGAGATACATTGAAGGCACTATGAGACTCAAGGATCTTTATGAAGACAAAGATGGACTGAGAAAAGAAGAAATAGCTGCACTCTCTGGTCCCAATGAGTTTCAGGAGTTCTACGCTAGACTCAAACAAATCAAGGAGTTCCATAGAAAACATCCTAATGAGGTAAATACACCTGACCACTTATTCATCCGGCCATATCTCGCAATGAACCGATAACCGCTGTCGGAAACATGTTCTTGAGTGGTGACCATGACTCGGCAAACATAGTGTAGGACGACCTCCGGCAAGGTGGGATGACGACCTGTGAAAGACTGCAGGTAGATGCTGGATGCGGCTAGCTAAAGACAGTTTGCTATGGCGCTCATTAGGGGAGGCCTATGTCTCTAATGTGTTCCCCAAACAAGGTGGGTTTTTTCATAATCACCACGCTTGGCAGGCGGATTAGTGATCAGATCAGTTGATGTGTTAAAGATACACAGAAGGAAGCCGTTGCCCTTTCGCTGGTAGCCCTGCCCTTAGTCGACTCGTACAACATTGGGTTGAGGTGGATGGGTTGATTCTTACACTGCAACTGCCTTATTAAACACTTGTTACTTCTATAAATTACGTTTTTCAAATAGTCATTAGCCTGATAACTACCACTGTTGAGTAGTGGCTTCTTTTACCCTTTTTCAGAATGCTTGTGGTAATAATGGTGATTATTATTTGTTTTAGATCTGTGTGCCTATGTCTGTAGAGTTTGAAGAGCTTGCAAAATTGAGAGAAAACCCAGCTGAAGATTACACAAGTAAGATTTTACCCATTAATCTTTTTTGATTAATTGCCCAACTAAATTCTTTTAACTTAGCTGAGATGTTGCTATTGATAGATAGTTTTTTCAGTTACCTTTATTCAGAAAGAAAATTACACTAGTATTTACAATTGAAACAATTGAGCTAACTAACTGCAGACTGTTGCAAACAATCTACAAGTACATTATGAATGTAAGCGGGTTAACTATGAACCTAGTTTATGTTGGAAGAACACC
Source organism: Eupithecia subfuscata (assembly GCA_963564075.1). NCBI lineage: Eukaryota > Metazoa > Arthropoda > Insecta > Lepidoptera > Geometridae > Eupithecia > Eupithecia subfuscata. Next base: position 7,558,358 of record OY751105.1, read on the forward strand.
AACGTTCGTTCGGTCCACGTCGCACTCACCCTGATGAAGTCCCTTGTTAAGGGATGAAATGTTGGTGTTCTTCCAACACAAACTAAGTTCATAGTTAACTCGCTTACATTAATAATGAATTCGTCAAAGTATTATTTATATTGTCCAGCATTATTTATGTGTTTATTATTATTTATTAAATATATTTAATTTTATTGTGTTACTAACCTGATCTGGTCAGGTTTAAAATCATACAAATAATCTAGAATACATATTAAATGCAACATAAAATACAAACAAATTATGTTATATTGCATTTAAATGTGATTTATATAAGTAAATCACTTTTAACTGGTTATTTCTACATTTCAGCACCTGTGGAGTTTACTGATGAGGAAGGATATGGAAAGTATCTGGATTTGCATGAATGCTATGAAAAGTACATCAACCTGAAGGGCATTGAGGTAATTTTCACAAATCCTACTAATAGCTGTAACTTTTATTTTATTTTTAAATCATGTTTGTTTTTGTTGATAAAGTTACAAATAAAATATTATCTCTCTCTCTCTCTCTCTCTCTCTCTCTAATATTATAAAGCCGAAAGTTTGTGAAATCTGAATTTTTGTTACCTGGGTCTCCAAAACTACTAAACAGATCAAGATGAAATTTGGCGTACGTTTAGAGCATAGCTTAACTTAGATAATAGGTTACTTACTATACCGTAAATACGCGTACGAAGCCGCGGGCAGAAGCTGGTACTTAATAAGGGTTACCTACATATCTTTCCTAAAAGCATTGCAAATTATAACAAAAAGATACTATTTGGCACAACACTTTTATTAGCACTCGTTTCATTTCAGAAAGTGGACTACATAACCTACCTAAGCATTGTCGATCACCTCTTTGACATTCCCCGTGAGCGAAAGAACAATGAATATAGAAACTACATAAGGGCACTGTTGACCTACCTGAAAGATTTCGTCAACAGGACAAAGCCATTGCTAGATCAGGCGCAGGAGTTGGCAGCGGCTCATCAGGAGTTTGTGAAGCAGTGGGAATTGGGGACTTTTCCTGGATGGCCAGTAAGTAACTAGGAACCTGTAGGAAAATGTCTTTGGTAATGGATGCTGTAGCTTATTTCGAAAACCGGATACAATGTCGTAAAAAATTCTAATTGTTTATGGTAGACAATAAACAGGCGCCTAGGTTGGTGCGTTGCGTCTCGCGGCTAGCGGCTAGCGACAGCATAAGAGAAAACAAACGTATGAAAAAAAATCCGCAAACGACCTTTGGAGCGAAATAACCAGAAAACACATCGCCTCGCTACCACCGCGCCAGGCGACTAGCTAAGCTAGGCACACTGCAGTGCAGCTGTGGCTTAACATAGATAGTTGAAGTGATCTATAAATCGTTAAAAAGCTGGTTCTATCCAAATTTGAGCATTTAAAGTCGATATGATGATGACATAACCAAAAAAGTCTTTGTTTACAAAAATATGTCTTTGATTGTAGCACTGAGTATAAAATAATCTTTTATTCGATGCTGCAAACCTTTGTGATATTATTTCAGAAAGAAACCGGTGGTGCGCTGACAAACGTAGGAGCTCATCTGGACCTATCAGCATTCTCATCCTGGGAGGAGTTAGCTTCACTTGGTCTGGACAGATTGAAGTCTGCGCTAATGGCCCTTGGGCTCAAGTGTGGAGGAACTCTAGAGGAGAGGGCTCAAAGGTATTTTCATTATTTTGACTTGTTGAAGGATGAAATTGTGTTGATATTCAGGCTGATTTGGTTTACTTTATGGTGATTTCGGGTCAGATGGTTTTAAGATTTTTGTTATTATAGTGAGAAAACTGGCAATCATAAAAGAGGTGAATTCACTTTAAAATATGATGGGTTCACTTTAATGGAGGAACATAGTGATATCACCAAAAAGTCAGGTGATACTACTGTTGCTGATGATACCGGGTAACTTCTAAGAAATCAAATAATATTCCTTTTTCATGTGATACTGAAGGAAGGATGCGGGTTCAAGTCTGGTCGAAGTCGACAAACTTGTGGGATATTATTTGATTTCAGGTGGTTTTAACTCCAACTTAGACAGTCACTGGGAATTGGTCTTTCACCCTTTTGTGCGCTCTTTCGACTTCTTATTCACTTGATAGCAATGGAGCAGTGGTTAATATCAGGCTGTGGTTTGTCATAGTCTTGCAAACATAAATGAAGGCCTTACTTACAGTAGTTTGTTGTTCACAATTTAGGGAGTTATTCTTGAACCCAAATTTTGATCGACTTGTCGGTCAAATGTCCGACGGAACAATACATTAGAGGTTAAGGCAAGTCGAGATCCTAGGTCCGTGGGGTACCGAGGCTCTTGATATGGATCATTTGAGCTACCTGTAGACTGTTTGCAACAGTTTTCAGTTAGCTCAGTTGTTTCAATTTTGAATACTAGTTTAATTTTCTTTGTGAATAAAGGCTATTTGCCCTTGAAAAAAAGCAAGACTAACTATCTAGTTAAAAAGTGGAAAACTTTATTTCAGACTGTTCAGCACCAAAGGACAGACTGCATGGGACAAGTCCCTTGTTGCGAAAAAAGGCGGTAACAAAGCCAAGGCTTCTACCCAACAGAGGTACAAAGACATTGCTGCTATAGAGGCACAAGTTTACAGGTAATTACGATATTTTATTATCTTCGTGGAAAATGGAAAGTGACTTAAGCATTAGCAGTAAACTAACATAGGCTGATGATGATGATGGAAAATGGTGATTCTGTTTTTCCAATTTAGTGTCGAACTGTACAATAACGCTGTACTTACTATGTATGAGAATTAATTTCACACATAAGTGACCTGTCTTTTTATGGGTTTATATCCAAAGCTGCTTACTTTATCAGTCGAATATGGCGCTACACGGGTCATCTTCCCCCCCAAAAAGATAGACAGGTGATGTAATTTCGAACAAACGTACGATAGAGCAGTCGAGTTGTTAAGTTCATAAACCACTACTGTTTGTATTCGTAAGATTTACATTTCTTATGTGTTGGTACAAGGAAATGATAAATCATTCATCAACATCGATTTGCGGAGTACACTGATCGATTCCAAAATTTCCGGCTTCCACACACATGCCGTTAAAATGTAGCTTTAAACTGACACATTAACAGAATTTTATCAAAATCCTACTAATCTTATCAAGCCGAAAGTTTGTGAAATGTAATTTTTTGTTACCTAGGATCTCGAAAACTACTGAACGGATCAAGATAAAATTTAGCGTACATTAGAACATAGCCTAACTTAGTTAATAGGCTACTTATTATACCGAAAATATGTGCGCGGGCAAAAGCTATTTATTTAATAATTTTATCTTAATAATTAAATTCCAACAGATTCGCAAGCACAGTCAGCAGCACACGCGCTGCCACCATCGAGAACGTAACACGCAGAGCGGCTCGAGCGGCCGGCGAGCGCAGAGACGACAGTGGAGACGAGAGCGATGCGTCTGCTGCCCCTGACATCGACTCCGATGACGATGAAGTGCCGTATAACCCGAAGAACTTGCCATTGGGTTGGGATGGCAAGGTAACACAAACAACTCAAGAATATTTTAAAAAGCTAGAAATTCTTACCCTGCCTAGCTTATACATATTAGTTGTTCTGATGGACATTGTACGAAACCCTCTCAAATACGAAACTGCAGAGAAGAGAACGAAAAGACTCATGACACGAAGAAAAGACCTTGAGGTATATCCGAGGCTTAATGTAGCAAAGCATGGCAGTAGGTATCAGGCATTAAAATTATTTAATGTTCTTCCTACTGAAATGAAAGCTATTGACAATCCAAACATTTTCAAGAATAATTTGAGAAAAATTTTGCTTGCTGAAGGGGTGTTTTTACTCAGTTGACGAGTTTATCAAACGAAAGTAATTATTATGTTAACAACAAAGATGAATTAGAATATTTATAATTGCATGCTACTCATTTAATTATGTACCTTATATTCATACATTATTTAAATTATTTTTAAATAAATAAACTAAACTAAACTACTGCTTGAATAGCGCTACAAAATCGCAACAAATCGCGCGACGCAGACGCAAGACGCGCTTCTAAATCGCGGCTGTGGGGTGGAGGCTTGACATCGACTCCGATGACGATAGACAATAGTAGACGAGAAGTGCTGTGTATAACCCCAAGATCTTGCCTTTGAAAGTCAACACCCCGTTGACAACTTGAGGAAATTCAACGCGGTTGACCCTAATACTGTTTTGTGTTCGACTAAGGAGCGGATAGCGGGACATACGTAAGGAAAGACTGCTTACTGCACACTGGTTTATTGAACTACCGCGAGGTGCGGCGCAGCCGCACCTGCGCTGCATGTATAGTTACGAGTACCTATACTTACATATCTAACAAATACCAAACTAGCATTAATCAAAATTTGCTTGTAATATGAGTTTTATGCTCAATTTTCTCATCCACAGCCCATCCCCTACTGGCTATACAAACTGCACGGTCTGAACATCAGCTACACCTGTGAGATTTGCGGTAACTACACGTACAAAGGACCGAAGGCCTTCCAACGGCACTTTGCAGAATGGAGGCACGCCCACGGCATGCGGTGTCTCGGGATACCCAATACTGCGCATTTCGCTAACGTCACTCAGATCGAAGACGCACTAGCGCGTGAGTATTTTAGTATAATTATCGTACTAGCTTCAAAAACCTGTTCAAAAGTTATGTTATGAATGTTACTTCAGGTCCAGATCTACATTTGTGTAAAATTTCAGCCCGATTCGTTCAGTACTTTTGACGTAAAGCGGTAAAAAACATCCAAACCTAGTGTGATCATATTGTAGCCCCTGTGGCCCTGTGGTCTTGTGGGATGATGATCTGCGAATAACAGCTGGCAAAAAGCTGATGTCTGTCACATCACTATGGCGATGTCCAGTTCGGGACTTTTGATGTCACGGAGCAAATACAGGGAGGTGTTGACATAAGAATGATACCTTTTTAAATTATCCAAATCGGACCATTACGTACGAAGTTATGATTAAATTTGGTTTTGGTAGTACAATAAAAAATTTAAGACCTGCCCTCGATTATGGTGAATCTAATTAAGATGGATCGATATTGTCTTTTGTACCTACTCGCGTAATTTCCGCATTTCCTCTTGGAATGTTATTTGTGTTTCTTATAAACCTGTATGTACTTTACCTACCCATAGACGAAGTAACCTAATCTAATCTGTGCCTATAGTACATTCTAACTTTATGATTTGAAATTTTAATCTAATAATTGATATCTTAATATTATTTTGTTTCCTTTCAGTGTGGGAGAAAATTAAGCACCAGAAAGAAACGGAACGATTTGTGGCTGAAAATGATGAAGAGTTTGAAGACTCCCTTGGGAATGTTGTGAATAGAAAAACGTTTGAAGATTTGAAACGACAAGGACTTTTGTAAATTAGACAAGTAAAATTATAATTAAGTACCTATCTATGTGATTAATCACTAAAACATATTGTATTCTGGTAAGTGTGCCTGAATAAACGTTAAGAAATAAATGTGCATATGTATGTTATACTTGGACCTACCAGAGAAAGAGCAGTAGCTTTCTTCTGTGTATTATTTAACACCCCCACTGCGATCAACAATCTGCCTGTGTGGTGATAATCACCTCTCCCAGATGAAGAGAAGATATAGGTACTTACTTACTTATAATGAAAATAATATTTTCTTATTACTATCACAAACTTTTTAATTTTCTCTGCATTGTTTCCTGTATTTGTGTGGTACCTATAATAAAGTGTTTTTTTATCTACTATCTATCTATATCTTCTCTTCACCTGGGAGATGCGACATTATCACCACACAGGCAGATTGTTGATCTCAGTAGGGGTGTTAAATATACATAATAAAAATAACTGTTTAGGAGAGCGAGAGATCTGTTTTCATTTCACCCTTCTTCGGGTAAAAACCGTTCAAATATTTAATTTCGCGTGATTCTGTGTCAGATTCCGTGTCGAAGACTCTGAAATGGAATTTCTGAATACCCCTTCTGGACAAAGTTTGTTTGAGTTTGATTTTTATATAAATTAATAGTGCTAGACAATCCAGATAGCATCATCAAAATTGAAAACTCTTTATTCCCATAAATACAATAAATGTAGGTACACTTAGAAAACATTTACCCCCAAGCTAAGTAGAGCTTGGGAATTTTCCCAGGACATCCGGAACAAATATTTAAGTTCGTACAAAACTGTGGGTAGGAATCGAACCCGCAACCTGCTAGCTGGGTCAATTGCGGCTTCAGTTAACCTGCCATGCCTGTTCGATCGAGCAAGTAGGTCCCCATCCCGTCTTTTATTCTAATTTTTCTTTTCATATAAATCGTATATGTTAAATTGACTGACGGACAAAATGTTAGATAAACGTCATTCGTTTATCGTTTATCATTTTGTCAAAAAGGTCCGTTAAAGACCTTCCTCTATCCTTATTTATTTCCACAGTATACAGTTGGCAGCACTATCATGTGCAGCGTTGCCGGTGCGGATCTTTTTGGTCTGTTTCGGACTTTGTCTGCCTCTCCGGATCTTTTGCGAACCATGACTCTGCTGATCTTTTCGGATCAAATGGACGCCTATCCAAAGACCTCAGTACATCACAGAGCAAACCTCAACATTTGAAAAAAAAAAAAGATCTGGTACCTACGTAAAAGGCCAGGCAGTATGGTTCAATAAGTTATAGCATGTCCAGTAGGACATTATTATTCATTAAAGTAGAAGCTCCGTCTATGGTTACATTTTCGCTTCTCTCGTTTATTCTACTTCTTTAACTTTTTTTTTGCGGTGTCTGGAATGGTGGACTTATTGTGCTTTTGCCAATTCACTTTTCGAATGTTTGAAGTTTAAATTTAAACGAGTAGGTAGCTATTAGCAAGAAACTGACTGAAGACGTACCTGTGTACGAGCTTGAATCTCAGAGGCTAAAATGTTATTGCGTGACGTAGGGAATGAGACAGATTACAGCAAACTTAAAGTAGATAGATACCTACCTAGTGTTTTTCAAGTCAACAGTCTTGAGTTTCTGGATTGGACGTTGTCCTTCTCGCGTGGTGACAGAGTTGGGCGCTTCTTCTGCTCTACGTGAATGTATTTGAGTGTGGGAATTTTTGGAACGTAGTTCCTTATCGCGCGTTGTGAAAGGGGGCTCGTCGGAAAAAATTGTCACGAAAAGTTGTGACGACACATTTTGACGAAGAGAACCGAGGAGAACCGAAGCGAAGACCGCAGCCTAGTTGAGCCGAGGTGCGCTTCGATTCGAACAATCGTGTGTTCCGCTCGCTCGCGCAACGTGTCATTGGAGTGAGCGGGATATGTACTTATATCAGTATTCTGCGGCCAAAACAAATAAAATTTTAAGCGAGCCGTGCTGTGACCCCCGCGCCCTCAGCCCCTCTGAAGCCCCTCCCCGATCAAAAAATCTGATATGGGTATCGTTTTCGACTAACAAGAGGGTGAGGATTACTTATTTGATGACGGGGGGCATGTGTCTAGTATAGGGGAACAGCACGGTGAGCGAAGCAAGGCGTGCTGTGACTCCCACGCCCACTATTAATCGAAAGGAACTTCGGGTGTCCCTTGATCCCTTGCCCCGGAGTTCCATCCGGGTGTCCCTAGACACCTCTCAAGTTTGTTTAATTATTCTTTTATCTTAATCTTTCAACTTATACAATACCTTACTTACGTTGTCATTCTATTTTCAGTTACCTATTGTTATTTGAAAATGTATTGTAAAAATAAGCGAAGTTTACTGAAGTCCCTCAAAATGAAGCAACAAAAAGTACAATTTCTTAGGGAAGACGTAATATCCCCGCTACGACAGCTAAATTTTTTACACAAAATTTGTAAATCGGATCTTTTGTCATATTTCGGACTATTTTGGCGTTCGGATCGGAGCTTTTTCATTTTGACTGCCGGCAACACTGATCATGTGGTTTGGTTTGGTTTGATTTGTTGTTGTTGACGAAATGGGTATTGTGTTGTGTGATTTTCTTTGAGAAAAAGCATGTAAATTAAAAACTTCAGCAAATAATAAAATCAGAAGCGATTCAAATATTCAAGAAAAATGACGGAGAACAAGGGCAGTCGCATATTTTCCGGCGCTAGAGTTTTAGGTTATGTCAGTACACATGTGCCTTTTGTAGCCAGATTTATCAAAAGACGAGGCGAAACTTTGCTATGTACTAGCGTTGGAAAGTGGTTCCACACCTATGGATGCGATAAGTTCCGTTTGCTCAGCGTCAGCGGCGAACACCCCGGCCCGATAACATGTATGAGTGGTGATACCTATCACGTCTACTCTGCCAGTGCTAACAACATATACGCCTGGAGAAGAGGCTGTGAACTGAAGCACGTCTACAAAGGTCATACTGCACCTGTCCGTTTCTTATTCCCCTTCGGTCCCCATCTTGTATCAATAGACGAAGCGAACATTTTGAAGATATTCGATATCAAAGAAGAGACTGAGTTTTTGGAGCTGAAGTTTGATACAAACTTCACGGTCAGTGCGCTATGTCACCCACCGACTTATATGAACAAGATTTTGATTGGAAGCCAGCAGGGAGCATTGCAAATATGGAATCTGCGCACATCAAAGTTGGTATTCACATTCAAGGGATGGAAAAGCTCTGTGTTGCTGCTGGAACCCGCCCCTGCTGTGGACGTGGTGGCAATAGCTCTGAGCAATGGCAAGATAATGCTACACAACTTGAAGTTTGATCAGAATGTCATGGAGCTGATTCACGACTGGGGTATTTGTACAAGTCTCTCATTCAGAATGGATGGAGCTCCAATAATGGTTACAGGTAGTCATACTGGCAACATTGTCATGTGGAACTTGGAGGAACAGAGGGTGATGTCTCAGGTGCAGCAAGGTCACTCTGCTGCTATCACGGGTATGCAGTGCCTTATGTCAGAGCCTGTTATGGTGACTAACTCCGAAGACAACTCTTTGAAAATGTGGATATTTGATTTGCCTGATGGTGGTGCTAGGTTGCTGCGGAAAAGGTACTCCAGTTACTAATATCCCATACAAATATTGTTGATTTGCAATATAATTTTTTCATCTATGTTGAGGACAGAAGTGTTTATTCACAAAGAAAATTACATTAATATTTACAATTGAAACAATTGAGTTAACTGTAGACTGATGCAAACAATCTACAGGTAGCTCAACTGATCCTATTGGATCAGTTGAGCTACCTGTAGATTGTAACTATATTTAGTTAGACACAAATCTAGCTTGTCTCTAAGTCTAAAATCTATTTCAGAGAAGGCCATTCCTTGCCTCCAAGCTTGGTGCGTTACTGTGAACCGAGCGGCACAAACCTGTTGACAGCTGGAGCTGACAGCAGGATGCACATAATGAACACAATTTCTGAAACATTCAACAAAAACTTAGGAAAAGCTTCATATGATAGAAAGAAGTCAAAAAGAAAAGGTATGAAATGTGAAACTATTTGTACTAAAAAGGAGAGTCCGCATAAGTGCTATAGCTTTATAGCTATCAGGCAGTCAAAATCTATGTGGACATTCCTATTTTCTTATCTATTCTCCCCTATATTTTTATCCAGTCTTAGAAATTTAATTTTTTGTTTCAGGAAGATTACAGTATGACAAACTCATCCTCCCACCTATAACACAACTAAGCTCTTGCATGCAAAGAGACAAGCAATGGGCCAGTATAGCTGCTTTACACAAAGACCTCTACGTGACCAGTACTTGGTCATACAACAGAATGTGTATGGGTGAACACAAACTGACACCAGAATGTGAATTAGACAAGACAGTTATAGCTTCATCATTAACTGTTACGCATTGCGGCAATTTTGTTATTATTGGTGAGTATTTTTAATATTTTGTTGTTGTTAGAGTCTTAAGAAAGGACTTCACAGTCATCTTGGTGCATAGAACCCAAGCAAATACTTTGGTATTGGCTGGGAATATGCCATTTAGCCCATGGGTGGGGAATCAGACTAGAGAACAATGGTACCAAATTGCAGAGTGTAGGATTATGCTGTTGGCGGTCCTAAGTGGTTGCCAGCTCACTTTACATTTGTTTCAACTTTTTGGGGATTTATTATCCTTTTGGCAATATGACATGCAAAAGGATTTGAAAATCTCTAATTTTTAGACATTTTTGTGTTCAACATCCTTACTTACTTCTCATTTCTTTTTACCAACTTCATCCTGAAAATCCAAGACTGCTTACAAGCAACAAATGAATAACTTCTCATATTACAGGTTACACAAACGGACAAGTCCAGAGATTCAACATGCAATCAGGGTTACACAGAGGCTCCTATGGTACCAAACTAGCGCCGGCCCACAAAGGAGCTGTGAGGGGCGTCGAGACAGATTTGTGTAACCAGAGGGTCATCACTGCCGGAGCTGACGAGATGCTCAAGTTCTGGCATTTTAAAGATGAAAGTGAGTATCCTTGTTCCTACTAAGTGTTAGTCCTCGAATTCGCATATTGTATGCAAAATATGCGAATTCGAGGACTAACACTTCTGATAAAAAGTGGCCACTCCAGACTGTTTTTACAAATCACACTAATATTATAAATGCGAAAGTTTGGATGGATGTATAGATGGATGGATGTTTGTTACCTCTTCACGCAAAAACTACTGATCGGATCAGGCTGAAATTTTGCATACAGATAAGTCTAACCCTGGAATCAAACATAGGCGACTTTTTATCCAATAAATCAGTTCCCATGGGATAGAAATAACCTCAAAACGTTTCCATAGAAACAACGCATGCGAAGCCGCGGGCAGAAGCTAGTACATACAGATATTTATTTTATCTGTTTTCACATTATGTTGTTTATTTGCATTTATATTAATGTTACGTCTTCATGCATTCGTCCAGAAACAATGTATTTTGCGCAAATTGGAGGAGGCCTGTGGTAAGTGGCTAAGGGCTGACAATAACGGTGCTACAGGTTCATGTTAAAGCATCTTGCTAAGTTTACTTGATAAAACTTTTAATTTGAGAACAAAAAATAAACAAGAAATTTGCATTTTTTTAAATTAATTTTCCAATAATGACATTTGTTTATTGCAGTAAGCACCCCATACAACGTGCTAAGGCTATCAGAAGCTGTTTCAATGACGAAATGCCACCGGGAAAGCGGCTTGCTGGCGATAGCAAACGAAGACTTTACAATCACACTCGTGGACATTGACACGATGAAAGTCGTGAGGAAGTTCGATGGGCACAATGGAAAGATAAATGATTTTGACTTTGATTCACAGAGCAGGTAAGAAACCACTTGAATACATACGCTACGTTTTATTTAATTTCTGACATTTTTAAATTAATTATTGTTATTTTAAAAACACTAGGCCCCTTTACAGCCGACTCTTATTAACTTTTATTTTAATGTAATATAGGAATCACTGTCTGTCTGTTTTTCTTTTTGCGTACAATCCCGAATTATGATGCTTCCTCTTTCCTCTTGTAATAATTACTTGTGTATTAATTTGATAGTCCCATTTACATTCAGAAAATAACCACATCGAGTGTATATGTAATACCTACGGTGGAAATAAATGAAATACCGAAATACCCTTCACGTAGTAAAAACTCGTTCTCTACAATGAGATGGCCCAGAAACTAAAATAGCCAACAGGGCGCTTATCAACGGAGGCCTATGTCGAGCTGTGGACTGGTAAAGGCGGTTGATGTGTGTGTGTGATTTGTGGGCCAATCTTATTTACTCAACCGATTATTATTCTCGATGTCCTTCTCTTTTGGCTGAGTTACTTCCTTTCTAGCTCTACATTCAAGTTCTTTTTGGTCACAGATGGTTGATCAGTTCATCAATGGACTGCACGATATGCACATGGGACATACCGACCGCACAGCTTGTAGATATTTTCTCGGTAAGTTAAATTAAAACCACGAGCTTAAAGTCGAATATCTTGATGCGCTATTTCTTTCTAGCTTCTGTTGGCACGTGTTTTTTCTGTATGAAATGTAGCCTATGTGATATTCCAGCTTTAAAACTGCCTTCACATCTAAGTGAAATTTCAGCTTGATCTGTTCAGTAGTTTGTGAACGGGTAATCTAGCAAACATCCAAACATTCGCATTCATAAGATGAAAGTAATCACATATATGTAAGTATATTGTTCTGAGACCATCTCAGCGCCTTCCTCGGTTATTCCTGTTGGGTGGCAGAACGTACATGATTAATTAGTGTAATTGATTTTAATAACCGTTTAGTTATTAAATAAACAATAAATAAATAAATGATCGTGTTCGCCACGATCATGTACTCTCTCCCACGAAAATTTTAAAGAGTTTGAGGGAGGCCTTTGCAACAAAATGGATGAATGTAGCTACAACGTACAAGTATCTATCTGTTAGCGGTGGAGGGCGCTGACTCTGCTACACAGTTTTTAACTTTTGCGGTAGTCAGCCCACAATTTACTCTATACTATTTGTTTTGTTTCCAATAAAGTATTTTTTTGTATTTAACTAGCCAGCCGATAATACTCACTGCTGAAGGCCGTCTCATTTTGTTCAAAGGCGCGACCAAAAACAATTTGTGTGTCTTTTCTAGTCACATAGGGATTACGCACGGATAGTTTTAAAACGGTGAGGGCAGAATTTGGCAATTTTACGCTAAGCCCCCTTAAAACTGAGTTGCGTTGGAGATTTGGGGGTTAGAAACTTACCTTACGTATATGATTTGCTTCCACCAGGTAGAAGAACCATGCACGTCCCTAACGATGTCTCCGACGGGTGACTACTTAGCGACGACCCACGTCGGCGAGCTTGGCGTCTTCCTGTGGGCAAACCGGCTTCTGTACGAGAGGATATTCCTCAAGCCTATTGACAGGAGCTCGCTGGATGTACCTACGATGGGTGAGTTTGTTTCTTTGTTCTTCACAACGTTAAATCATCCATTAACTTGTACGGTCAAAGCTAAAAACTCCTGAACATTGTCTATATTTATGTAGGTACAAGCTATATCTACAAAACATTGAACCCCCCCCCCCCCCCCCCCCCCCCCCACCACTAAGATTTAACATTGAACCATGCATCATTCATAACACAATGACGAAGTAACGTTCAAACAGAAAATAACAAATACTCCTCTTTCTATCATGAGCCCTATACAAGCGCCTATATACGCGTAGCAGATATTCAAGCAGGGTTGATTAAAAAAAAACATGATGAAGTTGATGACGTGAATTAAATCATCTCAACCCTGTATTCAAGACAATGCCACAAACCGATAGACAGACACACGTCAAACTTATACCGCTCTTTTTTCTGGGGGATTAAAAACATTTCTGGTTGTTTTGCCCCTGTTCAGCGATTTTTGTCTTTGACTGTACATAAAAGTTGAAAAATAGGACATGTTCAAACAAAGAGCTTAGGCCGTGCTTTGTATTTTCTTGACCAGTACTAAAGTTGTAAGCAAACCAAAATGCCAGAAAATGCTGTCAACAACAATTTCAATACACGTTGTGCGATTACAAGTTTTCACGTTACACCTTTATTTAGCAAGGTTTGTTACAGTAGACATATTGGTTTGGTTATTTATAACTTTTTTGCTGCAAAAGTGCTAAACTTACTAATGGTACGCCTTGCCTGTTTTATTCATTTATTGGCATTAGATATCGAATATCTACAGTATAAAAATGTCAAAAAAATTATGGAACGGAATAATAACCGCATATTTTTCTAACGCATTAAAAGAATTGCGTCGTTCATATATCACGATAACCTATTATTGTGTGAAACGACCGTATAAAACCACCTATACTTTTATACGAAGTCATGGCTTTTAATAACAGCTTATTTGATTGGGTGTTTAACTTGCAAGTGTGGTGTGTCTGCTTGGATTTAATACTAACGAGAAGAAAAGAATTGGATTTCATAGTGAAATATTTTCAGCGCTCCCAAGCACCAAACCCGAAAAACCTGACATCGAGGATCTTGCGACAGTGGACTTAGGCGAAGACCCAGAATACATATCACCAGAACAAATCAGCCAGGAACTGATCACGTTGTCTAACCAACCGACTTCCCGATGGCTCAACCTGCTCAACTTAGATATCGTCAAGAAAAGGAATAAACCTAAAACTCCCGCAACAGTTCCTAAATCAGCTCCTTTCTTCCTGCCGACGATACCTAGCTTAGAGCTAGAGTTCGATTTGAATAAGGACAAAGTCGGAGGGGAAACAAAGATGCTGATTCCTGATGAGCTATCAACGCTCACGCTATTCGCGAAGAACCTTGTAGAATGCGAATCTGATGAGAGTTTTGACGACTGCGTTCAGAAACTAAAGAATTTATCCCCTGCCGCTATAGAAGCAGAGGTTTCCAGCATGGCACCGGAAGTGGGAGGCTCAGAAAAAGTCATGAGACAATTCCTACTCATGGTAAACGTTATGCTCAGAAGTAATAGAGATTTCGAACTAGCACAGTCGTATCTGAGCATATTTTTGAAGACCCATACGAAATTTATAGCCCAAAATGAAAAGCTTAGAAATATCTTGCGAACGGTCGAAGAAACGGCGGCTCAAGCGTGGTCGAAGTTGCAGAGCAGTTTGTTTTATAATATTTGTGTTGTTAAAGCATTAAAAGATATGTATTAGACGCGCTGTTTTTGTTTTACTTTTATGCATCTTATCTGCTTCTTATCTGCTTTACGTTTGATTACGGTCCCTTCTGACTCTTCCGCTAATATGTTTCAAGGTTTTTAAAAGCTAGCGCTCTTTAATCTTCTTTTGTTTTTCGTGTTCCTACTGGAGGTCTGGATCTGTGAAGTTTCAGAGTGGCAGTAAAACAAAAGGCAATAACCAGCCAGCTTTTAAAAATTATCTTAAAAATCACACTAGAGGTGTCGATTCAGATGCCAAAACTAAAGTAAACTAATTTGACAAGACTAAAAATGTTGACGCACCCTTCATAACGCTCGAAGTAAAAAGGATGACATTATTTTTAGTGCTGTCAATTTAGTTTAGTTTAGTTTTGCAGTTCAGCAGTGGACGTATACGGGCTGATGATGATGATAAAAATCTAAATGTTAGTTCACCGTACCGCCACGCCGCCGGTTCTCTTTTTGCACAGACTCAACATGGTACTAAAAGTATAGAACAGAAAGTATGACGCTAAAAGCTCTCGCTTGTTACAAAGATCGTTAATACTGCCTAAGAATGTAAGTAAGGTTTACGCAAAATTCTATCAGCATAAAGAAAACGCACGTTCGGACAAGAAGCTTTAACAATGGAACATAATAGATGATCCCTTATTGTACACGCTGAGAAGTGGGTTTTTATAAGTTGAAGCGAATAATCTCGTGATTTTTCACTCCAGCCAGATGTTGAGAGGGTTCCTATGAAAATAACAGTAGTAGTGATAAACCATTCTAAAAATGCACGCCAAAATGCACGTCCCCTTCACTAAACGTCATAGAATCGGCGTTCATTTTTAGAATGGTTTATCTCTACCTAGCTATACTCCAACCCAATTCAATGTGAAGTGAGTGTAAATAAATCGCCAATACCTAACTAAAATTCACAATGTTGCAGAGTGTTTTCATAAGCAACTTACATAACCAAATTACATAATAATCTTTTGTTTTTTAAATTGAGACATAATTTCTTTAATTATGTCCGAAACTCAACGCCAAGCATGTGCTTTTATAAGTTTACTAGCTGCGCCCCGCGGCTACGCCCGCGTGGAAATTTAAAATTATCACTTAGGGGTATGAAAAACACATGTTGGCCGATTGTCAGACCTACTCAATATGCTCACAAAATTTCATGAGCCAAGCCGTTTCAGAGGAGTACGGGAACGAACATTGTGACACGAGAATTTTATATATAAGACTAGTTGTTATAAGTGCGCGAGCTGCAAGCAGCTCGCGTCGGCTGTGTGTACTGTTCGTTTTAAATTAAGTTCCCCTTATCGTAACCTACACCCTGGATTTGATCGAAATCGATAACCAAGAGTGGGTTTTGCGATGAAAAAAATGTCAGCCATCTTGGATTTTGAAATGGACATCTTTTTCGTAATCTACGAGTTCGAGTTTGTCGAAAACGATACCCATATAAGTGGGTGTGGTGTCACACAGCAAGGCTCGCTTCGCTCGCCTTGCTGCGTGACGTGTGTCGTATTGCGGTTCGCTTCGCTCACCGCAATCCGACACACGCCCGCCGTCATCAAATTCGTAATCCTCACCCCCATGTTAGACGAAAACGATACCCATATCAGATTTTTTGATGGGGGAGGGGGTACAGGGGGTCTGGGCACAGGGGGTCACAGAACGGCTCGCTTCACTCGCCGTGCTGTTCCCCAATAGTCGCATTGCGGTTCGCTTCGCTCACCGCAATACGAACCCGCTCGTGCTGCCACGCAGCAAGGCTCGCTTCGCTCGCCTTGCTGTGTGACACACGCCCACCGTCATCAAATTCGTAATCCTCACCCCTATGTTAGTCGAAAACGATACCCATATCAAATTCTTGGATGGTTCAGGGGGGCTAGGCGTGGGGGTCACAGCACGGCTCGCTTCGCTCGCCGTGCTGTTCCCCAATAGTCGCATTGCGGTTCGCTTCGCTCACCACAATCCGACACACGCCCACAGTCATCAAATTCGTAATCCTCACCCCTATGTTAGTCGAAAACGATACCCATATCAAATTCTTGGATGGGGAAGGGGGTTCAGGGGGGCTGGGGCGTGGGGGGGGTCACAGCACGGCTTGCTTCGCTCGCCGTGCAGTTACCCAATAGTCGCATTGCGGTTCGCTTCGCTCACCGCAATACGAACCCGCTCGTACTGCCACGCAGCAAGGCTCGCTTCGCTCGCCTTGCTGTGTGACGTATTGCGGTTCGCTTCGCTCACCGCAATCCGCCACACGCCCGCCGTCATCGAATTCGTAATCCTCACCCCCATATTAGTCGAAAACGATACCGATATCAAATTCCTGGATGGGGAAGGGGGTTCAGGGGGGCTGGGGCGTGGGGGGGGGGCACGCGGGGTCTCAGCACGGCTCGCTTCGCTCGCCATGCTGTTCGCCGTAGTTGCATTGCGGCTCGCTTCGCTCGCCGCAATGCTCCACCCTAAAAAGTGGTCGAAATATAGGCTAAAAATGGCCAAATTTCAGTTTTTTTATAAAAAAGGGGGTCAAGAGGGGCAAGGGGGTCAATTTTTTTTTGCATTCAAAATAATTTGTCTTGCCCAACATGACCGTGAAAAAATTTTTCTTCTATCGTACTTTGTTTGGGAGATATCAAAAGGGGGGGTGAAAATTGAGACGGGAGGGGGGGTGATTTTTTTTTCTTCCAATTTGATAAGATACCCTCTATACGATCCCGCAATCGGAACTCCTCTATCGCAACGGCATCCGGAAGAACTCTCAAAAAGGGGGGTCCTGGGGGGCAAGGGGGGGAATTTTTTTTGTTGCTATAGAAATCACTTGTCCCCCTCTATACACCCCTTACAGAAAAATCAAACAATATGCCTCCGTTTGGGAGCCCCCCTGGGGGGCGGGGGTTCGGGGGGCCAAATCTCAAAAAGTCGGAATTCGCTCGCCGTGCTGTGACCCCCGCGTTCTCCGTAGTCGCATTACGGCTCGCTTCGCTCGCCGCAATGCTCCACCCTAAAAAGTGGTCGAAATATAGGCTAAAAATGGCCAAATTTCAGTTTTTTTATAAAAAAGGGGGTCTAGAGGGGCAAGGGGGTCAATTTTTTTTTGCATTCAAAATTATTTGTCTTGCCCTAAATGACAGTGAAAAAATTTTTCTTCTATCGTACTTTGTTTGGGAGATATCAAAAGGGGGGGGTGAAAATTGGGGCGGGAGGGGGGGTGAATTTTTTGTTCTTCCAATTCGAGAAGAAACCCTCTATACGATTCCGCAATTAAAACTCCTCTATCACGACGACATCTTGTAGCACTCTCAAAAGGGGGGGTCCTGGGGGGCAAAGGGGGGTAAAAAATTTTTGGAATCGAAATCGCACGACTTCCTCTATACAACCCCCTTAAAATTTTTCATCAGTGTGACTCTGCTTGGGAGCCCCCCTGGGGGGCGGGGGTTCTGGGGGGCAAATCTCAAAAAGTCGGAATTTTCCCTGGGTCCCCTTGACCCCCTCTCTACATTTCTGCAAAAAAAAACATACCTCCCCCTCCACCATCAAGGAGAACAATTATGTCAGTCAGTCAGTCAGTGGTAATCGAGCTTTATATATAGTAACTAGTATGGTATAAGTGCGCGAGCTGCAAGCAGCTCGCGATGGTGGCTGTCACAGTGTTCGTTTTTAATTGTATACCCCTTTTCGTAACCTACGTCATTGATTTTATCGAAATCGATAACCAAGAGTGGAGACAGTGATGAAAAACATGTCAGCCATCTTGGATTTTGAAATGGACATCTTTTTCGTAATCTACGCGTTCGAGTTTATCGAAAACGATACCCATATAAGTGGGTGTGGTGTCACACAGCAAGGCTCGCTTCGCTCGCCTTGCTGCGTGACGTGTGTCGTATTGCGGTTCGCTTCGCTCACCGCAATCCGACACACGCCCGCCGTCATCAAATTCGTAATCCTCACCCCCATGTTAGTCGAAAACGATACCCATATCCGATTTTTGGATGGGGAAGGGGGTTCCGGGGGGGCACGCGGGGGTCACAGCACGGCTCGCTTCGCTCGCCGTGCAGTTCCCCAATAGTCGCATTGCGGTTCGCTTCGCTCACCGCAATACGAACCCGCTCGTACTGCCACGCAGCAAGGCTCGCTTCGCTCGCCTTGCTGTGTGACGGATTGCGGTTCGCTTCGCTCACCGCAATCCGACACACGCCCGCCGTCATCAAATTCGTAATCCTCACCCTCATGTTAGTCGAAAACGATACCCATATCAGATTTTTTGATGGGAAAGGGGGTTGAGGGGGGCGGGGGGGCGAGGGGGGGGTCACAGCACGGCTCGCTTCGCTCGCCGTGCTGGTCCCCCGTTGTCGCATTGCGGCTCGCTTCGCTCGCCGCAATGCTCCCCCGGGTTCGGGGGGGTCCTGGGGGAGAGGGGGGGTAAAAAATTTTCTGCAATGGAAATCACTCGTGCCCCTCTATACGAATCCCTCAAAATTTTTCATCCGAATCGCTCCGTCTAAAAGAAGGGGGGGAGGGGTGGGCTCCGGGGGGGGAAATCTCGAAAAGTTGGGATTTTCCCCAAGTCACCCCCACTCCCCCTATACGTTTCCGTAAAAAAAAACATACCTTCCCATCCACCAACAGGGAGAACAATCGTGTCAATGAGTGAGTCAGTGAGTCAGTCAGTGGTAATCGAGCTATATATATGATAACTAGTATGGTATAAGTGCGCGAGCTGCAAGCAGCTCGCGATGGTGGCTGTCACAGTGTTCGTTTTTTATTGTATACCCCTTTTCGTAACCTACGTCATTGATTTTATCGAAATCACACAGCAAGGCTCGCTTCGCTCGCCTTGCTGTGTGACGTGTGTCGTATTGCGGTTCGCTTCGCTCACCGCAATCCGACACACGCCCGCCCTCATCAAATTCGTAATCCTCACCCCCATGTTAGTCGAAAACGATACCCATATCCGATTTTTGGATGGGGAAGGGGGTTCCGGGGGGGCACGCGGGGGTCACAGCACGGCTCGCTTCGCTCGCCGTGCAGTTCCCCAATAGTCGCATTGCGGTTCGCTTCGCTCACCGCAATACGAACCCGCTCGTACTGCCACGCAGCAAGGCTCGCTTCGCTCGCCTTGCTGTGTGACGGATTGCGGTTCGCTTCGCTCACCGCAATCCGACACACGCCCGCCGTCATCAAATTCGTGATCCTCACCCCCATGTTAGTCGAAAACGATACCCATATCAGATTTTTTGATGGGAAAGGGGGTTGAGGGGGGCGGGGGGCGAGGGGGGGGTCACAGCACGGCTCGCTTCGCTCGCCGTGCTGATGCCCCGTTGTCGCATTGCGGCTCGCTTCGCTCGCCGCAATGCTCCCCCGGGTTCGGGGGGGTCCTGGGGGAGAGGGGGGGTAAATTTATTTTTGAAATCGAAATCGTATGACCTCCTCTATACAACCCCCTAAAAATTTTTCATCAGTGTGACTCTGCTTGGGAGCCACCCTGGGGGGAGGGGGTTCCTGGGGGCAAATCCCGAAAAGTCGGGATTTTCCCCAAGTCACTTCCGATTCCCCTATACGTTTCCGTAAAAAAAAACATACCTTCCCATCCACCAACAGGGAGAACAATCGTGTCAATGAGTGAGTCAGTGAGTCAGTCAGTGGTAATCGAGCTATATATATTATGACTAGTATAAGATGAAACAGGATTGATTGGCAACAAGAAAATTTTACTGTGTATTTTTTAAGTCTGAGATTGGGGATGAAAATTTATCTTTTTAGATAAATTTTACCTTACCCCCGTCCAATAAATCCACCTGTATACACATAGGTACCTACTACTTTTTATTCCGAAAAAAAAACGCGTACGACGCCCCGAACAGAAGGGGTTATTCCAGTTTTCCCCCTTGACAAATCCCCCTTAAGGGGGAAAACTGGAATTCATTTTTTTTGCGTTCCAGTTTTCCCCCTTGAGAAAAATTTTTCAAGGGGGAAAACTGGAATAATTTTTTTCAAATTCCAGTTTTCCCCCTCGACGATTTTTCGCGTTCCAGTTTTCCCCCTTGAAAAATTTTTCTCAAGGGGGAAAACTGGAACGCGAAAAAAATGAATTCCAGTTTTCCCCCTTGAGAGAAGGAAACCAAAGAGAACAATAAAAAATACAGTACTCAACAGTAAACTCACTTTTTATTTTGTACTTTGACAGCAATGACAGACTTTATAAAAAATGACACTAAATGTCAAAAAGACACCAAAGTCAAAAATGACATCCATTGTCGAAAATGACACCAAATGTCAAAAATGACGTAATTTATAAAAAAAAACACACAATGTCAGAAATGACACTTAATGTCAAAAATGACACCAAATGTCAAAAATGACGTAATTTATAAAAAAAAACACACAATGTCAGAAATGACACTTAATGTCAAAAATGACACTTAATGTCAAAAATGACATTTAATGTCAAAAATGACACTTAATGTCAAAAATGACACTTAATGTCAAAAATGACACTTAATGTCAAAAATGACACTTAATGTCAAAAATTACACTTAAAGTCAAAAATTACACTTACTGTCAAAAATTGCACTTAATGTCAAAAATTGCACAAAATGTGAAAACCACATCAAAAAACCCTGAAACAACAAAAGTACGAGGCTGACTTCTTAGACCGAGGTAGGTACTTTATCAGTCTCATTTGTGGGCATAATTGGGTATTGCCAGTTGAAAATAGGGCTCTGAAACACAGACACAACGCTAGGGCCTCTGACTGCATGAATTGCGAGACTGCTTCTACATGGTTTTTATGACTGAAACTTTACAAAGTTTTACGACGTGTTCTCACTGAGGACGGATTTTGATAAATTATCATTTTAAGGAATTTGTAAAATTTACCTAATAGGATAAAAAGTTTGTTCTCCATAATGC
This sequence comes from Eupithecia subfuscata, assembly GCA_963564075.1. NCBI lineage: Eukaryota > Metazoa > Arthropoda > Insecta > Lepidoptera > Geometridae > Eupithecia > Eupithecia subfuscata. The sequence goes on from OY751105.1 coordinate 7,579,931, forward strand.
CCCATTTTTCCTGCAGTGTCTGATTAAGAAAGAGCAACACTCAAAGATGCACATTTTCTATTGTTTCAAAAACATCAAGTCTACTCGTACAGCTGCTAATGTAGATAAAAGTTATTTGTTGAACAAGTGGACAAAACAATTTTTTGATGAACGTGCCGATATTAAATCCCCAGCTAGCGAAGCAGCCAAGAACAGAGTCACGAGCGTAGAAAGTGGCTCCAAAGTAAACTGCTGAGGTTGCGAGAGATTTAAAAGGCACGAAACTAAAAATACTTGATTTCGAGTTAATAACTACTACTAGCGAGAAACTAGCCAGAAAAAGAAAAGCAGCAAAGTCACCGTTTTCGGTGAGAGTGGTGACAAAGAAATAGTTGACAAGTAACCGATATTATAGTTCCACCAAAGAATTAAACGTTTTTGGCAGACTAGAATGGTGGGGAGTACGCCTATTAGTATTTTGTTCAGAAGATTCTCGCACCATAATAGAGAATATTTTAGTATCTTTTTGAAAAATAATTATAACGTCTTTATAAAATAAGGTAAAATAAAAATCAAAACAACAACCTGTTGTTGTTTGTGTAATGAAAACTAAACTACATTTAAGATAGATCGTTCTGCATAGGTACTTCGGAGATTGGATTTATTTTTAGACTTTTTTCAAAATATTTTAACAAGTATGAAACCTCGAGAGATTTCAAAAACTGTTTAGAAATGTACAAACTGATACGTTTCATTTGATATCCCACACGACCCTGTAGGTATCTTTTCATCATCAATAGCGATAAACATAATTTAATTACCAGAAATAAACATAAACTTGCTGTGCCTACAACTAGGCTACACGAACGAAAAGTAACTTTTAAAGGGCAATGTATACGCTTCCGGAAAAAAGGACAGACAAAGCGAGACCATAAAGGTTCCGAAACCGATCTTCGATCTCGAAACCCTTAACACCACACACATTACCTAGTCCTAGTTTTCAGTTGACTAACATTGTGCTGAACACCCTGTATATTGGTAAATATTCACGGATATATATCGCATTTATTCAGGTGTATGCCATCCATGGCGATCTAGGCAGCACAAACGATAGCACTAACACCGTGCCGTTGGTATACATTTTAGTGAGCCATAAAACGGAGAAAACGTATACCATCCTTTTTGAACTTATAAAAGCGCAAATTCCAGAATGGCCACTACAATCGTATATATGTGATTTTGAAATCGCAACAATGAACGCCATTCGGATTTTTTTTTTTAAAGTTGTAGTGAAAGGATGCTATTTTCACTTCACTCAAGCGATTTGGAAAAAAGCTCGTTCATTAAATTTAACAAAAACGAAGATCCAGAGGAGACAAGTAGCACTATCTGCTGTGCTGCCTCTCTTACCAGAAAAAAGAATTTCGAAGAACGTTGAAATCTTTCAACGTCACAGAACAACCAACCTCTTAGAAGCATGGCATAAAAAAGTAAGTGGAATTGTTGCAAAATGATAAAACAATGATAACCTAAGGGATACCTGGTAATATGGGTTGGCTGTGTTACCCTGATCTTTCAACCTCTTAGAAGCATGGAAAAGTCCGCCCACAGCCTTTGAATGTTTTGTCAGAAAATGCACCTTTGAAATAAGAACCTACATGCCGACAAACTGTCCCTTGAATAAAATTTTGAAAAAAACAAAAATGAATTTGCTTAGATACTTTGAAAATTTAAAATAAGGTGTAGGTGTGCACTTCCTTGAAAGATTAAAATACATACTAGGTACTATTTATTTTAATTTTTCAAGGAAGTGTCCAGTGGTTATCAATCCGCTCACTAATTCGAGTTGCGTCTCTCTAATAAATGCGTCCATCTCCAAACTTTTTTTAGTTCTGCTCTTTGTTTGAACATTCTTGGACAGTTTGTTGGCTTGAACTTTATTCAAAGATGCATCTTCTAACAAAACATTCAATAGCTGAGTAAGGTTAGGCTTTTTCTTAATAGGTAATCGACTTCAAGTTCACTGGTAATCGGTTTCGAATTAGACAATAATGCTGCAGGAAAGATTTTCTCCGTCCGCGCACTAAATTTATTTGCTGTAAACAAAATATTACTTCAGTATGTAGTTGCTTTAGTCACACCTTACACGATAGTTTACAACTAAGAAACTAATTTAATAGATTATCCATAAGGGGGAAAACTGGAATCGATAAAAAAACAATTCCAGTTTTCCCCCTTGAAGATCCCCCTTGAGGGGGAAAACTGGAATCGATAAAAAAATAATTCCAGTTTTCCCCCTTAAAAATTATCACTAAGGGGGAAAACTGGACTTTTTAAAAAATGAATTCCAGTTTTCCCCCTTGAAATTATCACGAAGGGGGAAAACTGGACTTTTAAAAAATTGAATTCCAGTTTTCCCCCTTGAAAATTATCACTAAGGGGGAAAACTGGACTTTAAAAAAATAGAATTCCAGTTTTCCCCCTTGAAAATAAACACTAAGGGGGAAAACTGGACTGAAAAAAATGAATTCCAGTTTTCCCCCTTGAAAACTATCACTAAGGGGGAAAACTGGACTCTGAAAAAAATGAATTCCAGTTTTCCCCCTTCAAGATTTGGCTTAAGGGGGAAAACTGGAATCACAAAAATATCAATTCCAGTTTTCCCCCTTGAAGGAAATGTTTAAGGGGGAAAACTGGAACGACAAAAAAAGAAAATTCCAGTTTTCCCCCTTAAGGGGGAAAACTGGAATTATTATTTTTGCAATTCCAGTTTTCCCCCTTAGACGTATTTTGTATAGCAATCATATATTACGAACCAAATTAGAGGAAACAAATTAGAACTAGTATCTGAGTATATATACAAGTATATAAAGAATAGAATAGAACTCAAATAGGCCACAGGCTCGGCATGAAACACTCCATATCTCAGAAACTACTCGTGCTAGACTTTCAGTTTCTGGTTTAAATGAAAGGCAAGGTCAATATCTTCATTTTTGATGACAGCTGTCAAAACTGAAACGGCCATATCTCCGGAGCTACTCGTGCTAGACTTTCAGTTAATAGCTCAAATGAAAGGCGGGAACAAAATCTATATTTGAATGACAGCTGTCAAAACTGACGGCCAGAACTACTCGTGCTAGATTAAATTAGCTGTCAAATATAGATATTGTTTCCACCTTTTATTTGAGCTATTAACTGAAAGTCTAGCACTAGTAGTTCCCGAGATATGGCCGTTTCAGTTTTGACAGCTGTCATCGAAAATTTAGATTTTGTTCCCACCTTTCATTTGAGCTATTAACTGAAAGTCTAGCACTAGTAGTTCCCGAGATCTGGCCGTTTCAGTTTTGACAGCTGTCATCGAAAATGTAGATTTTGTTCCCACCTTTCATTTGAGCTATTAACTGAAAGTCTAGCACTAGTAGTTCCCGAGATATGGCCGTTTCAGTTTTGACAGCTGTCATCGAAAATGTAGATTTTGTTCCCACCTTTCATTTGAGCTATTAACTGAAAGTCTAGCACTAGTAGTTCCCGAGATCTGGCCGTTTCAGTTTTGACAGCTGTCATCGAAAATGTAGATTTTGTTCCCACCTTTCATTTGAGCTATTAACTGAAAGTCTAGCACTAGTAGTTCCCGAGATATGGCCGTTTCAGTTTTGACAGCTGTCATCGAAAATGTAGATTTTGTTCCCACCTTTCATTTGAGCTATTAACTGAAAGTCTAGCACTAGTAGTTCCCGAGATCTGGCCGTTTCAGTTTTGACAGCTGTCATCGAAAATGTAGATTTTGTTCCCACCTTTCATTTGAGCTATTAACTGAAAGTCTAGCACTAGTAGTTCCCGAGATATGGCCGTTTCAGTTTTGACAGCTGTCATCGAAAATGTAGATTTTGTTCCCACCTTTCATTTGAGCTATTAACTGAAAGTCTAGCACTAGTAGTTCCCGAGATATGGCCGTTTCAGTTTTGACAGCTGTCATCAAAAATGTAGATTTTGTTCCTGCCTTTCATTTGAGCTATTAGCTGAAAGTCTAGCACGATCAGTTTCCGAGATATGGCCGTTTCAGTTTTGACAGCTGTCATCAGATATGAAGATATTACCTTGCCTTTCATTTAAACCAGAAACTGAAAGTCTAGCACGAGTAGTTTCTGAGATATGGAGTGTTTCATGCCAAGCCTGTGGCCTATTTGAGTTCTATTCTATTCTTTATATACTTGTTTATATACTGAAATACTAGTTCTAATTTGTTTCCTCTAATTTGTTTCGTAATATATGATTGCTATACAAAATACGTCTAAGGGGGAAAACTGGAATTGCAAAAATAATAATTCCAGTTTTCCCCCTTAAGGGGGATTTGCAAGGGGGAAAACTGGAAGTCAAAAAAATGAATTCCAGTTTTCCCCCTTGAGGCTAATCTTCAAGGGGGAAAACTGGAACTCTTTTTTTTTGACTTCCAGTTTTCCCCCTCAAGGGGGATTTCAAGGGGGAAAACTGGAATAACCCAACAGAAGCTAGTTAAAATTAATGTAAATTTCCCTTATTTGTCACGGTACGTTACAAAACTTATTCGTTCAGATTAAATTCAACGCCACAGTGAGCGCAACCTATAAAAGGATAGAAGATCATTATCCGCAGAAGGATATAAAAGGCGCTGCAAAATGAACGGTCATCACTCGTCCGAGGACAGATCGCGTGAAGTTAGTACCTAAATGCAAATGAACCGCGACTATCTCTCTGATAAATTCATATTTTTCCAGTCGATGCAATTTTTATTCTCCATTTGATTTCGCTTGTTTGCCGTTGCCGCAGCTACGCGGCGCTTATTGAATATATTTTTCGATGTGAATCAAAGGTTAACGCAGACATATGGACGAGGCGCGAATTCACTCGTGTGTAAAACTACCTTTTACGAAGTATGGATCCAAAGGTATATTTTCAATGAAAGCCTATTTATCACAAGACTAAGGTAAAAGGTAAATGTTGTAAGTTATTGTGACCAACTTTGCTAAATCATTACGATACCTTCTAACTTTTTATAAAACGATAGTAAGTAACTACATTTCATAGGTTTGCGGTTATAGCTTAAATTAGGTACCTATCTATATCTCGCATGCCTGTGGCCCAATAGCTATTCTAGTAGGTACGTACCTAATCGAAAATATAAAAGAAAAGTAGCGCCAAACACCTAGTAGTACCTAATCGAAAATATAACCAGCAAGACAAAACATATTAATTGGATTGCACATACCATTATTTATTGTAATTCGGTTTCCGACGTCGCCGTGCTGCTACGTCTGCCCCAACCTTAAATCGAAGCGCCTGGTTCACCAGAACCGGCGTTCATTAATGGTCGCTTCATTTTCGCAATAAGTATTCATTTCTCCCCCGGCAGTCGGCGTCCAATGAAAATCTGATTGTGCTTCCCTCTTTGCATTAAAAGGTATCTATCAAATTCCTTAGAGAATCCCTTATTGAAACGATCGAGAGCTAAGCAAATAACGTGAAAGCGAAACGTTTCATTAATGTGTATCATTTTTTGGATGGGAGTGGATTTGCCGGTGAAATTCATGAGGGATGTAGGTAAGAAGGCATTTGGAAAGTAATTTCGATGTATGCCTGCTTTCATTTGCAAACGCTTTGGAAAATGTTAATTTCCGCTGCGCATTACCTTTGCGCTCCGCCACGTTACCTGCTTATTACTAGTCAAATAACGAATCGGAGAAAAATCTTTAGATTTACCATTCTAGAGCACACCTTTCCTACGAAGAAATATGCTTCGAGCGACACTAACGAGGTAGATCAGCTTATCTCGTCTGGATATATGATTGGTGATTCATATCAAAGACCTATCTTACTGAATTTCAATTTCCACTGAGTCATTAGGCAAAAACTTGCACAAAGACATCAGACCATATCAGATCTGAATAACGAACAAGGAAATGAGGATTGTCGTCCATTTTCTATTACCGATGCTTCATTCCGGACCATTTAACATTTTCGCTGGAACTTCGCCGCTCTTAATGCGGAGAGATCGCGACCACTTCTCGGTTGGCTGTCCATAGGGCATTAAGTTCGATATTAAAATGAGGTAACGCTCATCGTAATGTAAGAAATATTGCTTTCATAGGAAAAGCTTTAATAGTTTTTAGTATGAACAAAGGAAATCTATTCTTGGCCATTTATCAAGGGAAATTTCGTCCGTCTGAAAATCTATTTATAAGTTTTATAGCCTAAAATAAATCTACGTCAGTGGGACCGTAGTTTTTATGCAGTTATTTTCTTCTGTAAGTTATTAATCAGACATCGGTGTTTTAAAAAACCTTGTTACAATTACAAATTACACGACAAAATTCTATCAATTCCAAATATGTTTCGCTAACCAAACAGTACTATGCAGGTGCAGTAGATGAAAAGTGTATGGGCCATAGCCCACTGTTGACCGATGGTTAATTAAAAGCAAACACAGGGAGAGTTTACTTTAGCCATTGGGCACCTATCTCCTCTGATACACATTGCTGCACTGATCCCGAACACGGTTATAGCATTTACTTCTTAAGGTGCGATGGATGCATAGCCCGTGCTATTCTATTTGACCTGGCGGATATTTACTTTCTATCATGGACCAGTTTATGTTAGTCCTTTCAAACTTGTTTGTTTGGTCAAAAATCAAAATATATTTTAACCAAAGCAACGACGTTAAAAAAAAAGCAATTTTACTTACAACTGAAATAAGACTGCGCTCTAGGGTATGGCCTACGTAAATAAAATGATAAACACCGGCTTTTATGTCTTTAATATAATCTTGCTCTTTTGGACTGCGCTGAATGGATGAGTCTCTCCGAAGATGCTTGATATTTTGCTCAAAAAACAAAGAAACGGTGATGAGTGTTGTGTGGTTCAGATGTCTTTACCTAATGCGTACTATATAGTTAGATAGATAATGCTTCATTTAGAGAAATTATGTATAAATCAGTTAGGTAAAATGAAACAGAATATAGTTATTCTGTGGTAATGCTTTACAAGTAACTTTTGTACTAAAATCCTAAAAGAGCGAGTAAACGTACATAGTTCCTAGGTAGCGCGCTCTACGAAGATACGTGAAGATACTAGGTACTCCATAGGAAATGAGAAAACGTAACAGCTGGTACCTTCGGGCTTCGATCGTCCAATAGTGATTATATGGAAATGCGATCATACTCGAGCGGTGATTCCACTAAGCTTGCTATAGACGTAGATCCCTAACTATCAATCGGAGTTTAGTAAGTTGAAACATATCGCGTATCAAGTTTGTCAAAGGTGAGACTTAGAACCTTTTGTATGCGGGGTTTTATTCAGTACTAGCTTCTGCCCGCGGCTTCGCACGCGTATTTTCGATAATTATAATAAGTAGGCTATCTAAGTTAGCCTTTGCTCTAAACGTACGCCAAATTTCATCTTAACCTGTTCAGTAGTTTTGGAGATTCTAGGTAACAAAAAATCAGATTTCACAAACTTTCCTTTTTATAATATTAGTAAAATAGTAGGATGCAAGTTTTATATCTACTCTACTTGTAGGGCGCTAAGAAATTAATATAAATTAATTATTATAGTGTATGTATTATATCATGCCTATGACCAGGAGTGAACTAGCATATGCTGTAGATAAATGAATGAATAATTAATTTATTTATACGCTTCATAAAAAAAAACTCACATGTACTTGATCTCTAAGTCTTCTTAATTAGAGAAGAAATCAAAGTAACTCCGCTAAACCGACTCTTAAAAATGTTAAAGGCTTAAAAAATTGATCAACTTTTGTAACTTATCCAATTTATAAATAAATAAAAACTCTTAGCAGCGGAACCCGAAACGATTAGTATAAAATATCCTTGCTCAACAAAAACGAAAAACCGTTTCTTTTTACAAAATGTTTGCAGATTAAATTACAATTCGTGAAAATCGCTTCTATAAAGAAATGACACCGTCAGCGATATCCTTTGTTAATTACAAAGAGAAATACGCTATCCGTCGATTTAATATAAATATTGATAGAGGTAAAGTACTACTAGGGTTTGCCCGCGGCGTCGTATGCGCTGTTCCCGGTTAGAAAGTTGCCTAAACTGTAAATGGGATTATGTTATACACGTGGCATACACGTTTATCTATAAACATAAATGTTGCGTGAACTGTCCAGCATTATTTATTTATTATTTTTTTATTGCTGGACAATCCACACAGCATCAACTAGCCCCAAGCTAGGCAGACCTTGTGTTATGGATACTGGATGATTGATATTTTTTATTATACAAAGAAAATACTTAGAACCCCCTGGAACAAATATTTTCAGATCGTAGAAACATTTGTCCCAAGGCGGGAATCGAACCCGCAACTTCCTGCGTTGCAGGCGGAACGACGCCCGCCGCGCCACAGAGGTCGTCTTCATCTGTTCAGTAGTTTTGTTTAGACGTCTTATGTAGGTAACAAACATTATGTTCACAATATTCATATCCGTCAGAAACTTTCGCCTTTATTATATTAGTTGGATGATAATATTAAACTCTGTAACAAAAAAGTAAAACAAACCGGTCATTTATAAAATTTCGACTCCTGCTTTATAAGTGTAGAGTATGTAGAGTTATGTTGTAAGCCCTCAAGTGAGCTTAGAAACTCGGCTATCAGAGTTGGCTCAAATAAAATAGAGGAGAAAAAAGAATGAAATTACTACTTGCTCTTTAGAAAATAACTTTGTAGGTCGCTATAGTGAAATTGTAGTACAGACATTGAGTGGGCTATTCTACCGTCGGCGCTGGTCTGCGAGATAATTCTGACCACTTTCTGCGGTCTTCGTAAAATAAAGTCCCTCTTGAGGTCGAATAACTACATACTACCCAACAGTTTAGGGAATTTGAAACTTCTAACCCTGTTATACAGTTCACATTCAAGCGATTTGAGGTTTCCAGTGTTTGCATGTCGAATAAAATACTTACACATCTATTTTATCCGTTCAAGAGCGTGGTGGTGACGTATTACACTCGTTTTAGTGGTTGTGGTGGTACAAGGTAAAGGAATGTTTATGTTTTGTAAACAACATTTTTATTGGGCTGTTATTTTTGATAGTGTAGTGTAAAGTTGGAGCTCAATAGTTTTACTGAAGGAAACGCTTTCAGATCTATACAATGTAGTTTCACAATTTAGCTAGATTCTAGATCGATACAATTTATATACACCATTCATGGGCTCATAAAGTATCTACTTATATGGGATTGTTTGGTTAGCTAGTTGTTTAGGCAAACAAATATCCGACCGTAGGAAAGAAAGAAAACCAGTTCGTTCAGTAACCATTCTCTCCAAGCCTTCAGAAAATTTCATTCTTCTCCATTACGCCGCCGGCCGCCATCAAGTAAAGTCAAAAATCAAGAAAGTTAAACAACTCGTAAAAATAAAGGAAGAAACCCGCCATACAAATATTAATACAAGGAAATATCAGCAATCTACAATCTTGTAAGTATTCTCAACACTAGTTATCTTTAAAAGCGGTACCATGTTTTTAGCAAAACAGCAAGCTACTTTTAAACTTAATTGAAATGCTTTCAACTGGATTCGATATTCTAGTAGTTAGTCCTTCCCAAAACGTACGAAAGCTTAACTGAAAGATACTGATATAGGCAAGGTATGTAGGTACGACCTAGTGCGCAGGACGGAAGTGTAATTTGCATGGTAGTAAATTATGAAGATGACCGAACTGGCTAGCCTTCCGTTTGTGTACAAATTAGGTGCGAGTCTGACTGTCGGATTAATTGAATACAGGAACCATACACGGATGCCTGGCCTTATGTGTTAGACGTTGTAATTGAGTTATGGCTCTGTATTGTATTGGACTCTGAATTATGTACTTTGAGAATTTTCCTGGAATTTCTGCCATGGACAGCGTTAATTATCTACCTGCCAGCTGATCACAGGTCCTTTACAGGTTTTGTTTCGTAGACCCTCTACGAAGAAGTAATAGCTTCGTAGACCAACTACGTAGACCCTCAGTGAAACGAGATTTTTCGTAGACCCTCTACGGCGCTTTAGACGCTTCGTAGACCAAAAGCGTCGACACTCTACCAACGATGACGTAGTCCTAGATACTGTTAAAAACGATAAACTAACTCAGTCTATAAAGAAAAAGTAATTGTACCGTCTTCAATGCTGTAGAAGCAGTAATTGCGAAAACGGTACATTCATTGCGAATATTAGCATGGACATTAGTTATGGGGGCGGTAATTGCGTGTATTTATTGCCGGCCAATCCCGAAGTAGCCGTATCGTACATTCAGAATCGGAATGTAATCGGGCGCCGGGTGTCGGCCGGCCGGCTAACACGAAACAAGGATTTATTACCGCTGCCGCTTCCGTACAATGCACTCAAAACTCAAAGCAACATACAAACTTACTTCGCACTTACATTACCTTTTTATGACAGAATATTCGCATTCGCTGCGGATGCTAACTTTCTCTGGCGTTTTTATGCAATGCCTTCCCTGAAAATGTAGATTGGAACTTCCTATACTTGTTACGCTGGCCGGATAAGTTTCATAAGCATTTGTTGCGAAATGCTAGTGGAATTCTAGTTTTCTTTGTTCCTAATTAGGGCAATTATGGTTTAATTTATAGCTGGTTCGTACCGGCTATGGATGTACGAGATTACTGGCCAAGCTCTACCTAATTAGATTTTGCATGTAAAGTAGTTTGAGACTGAAGTGGCTGATTATTTTCGTGCCTGAGGATAAATGTAAGTTCAGTGGTTTTAAAATAAATCGACGTCGCTTCGGCGATAAACTTCGAAAGCCCAATTTATGCGAACGGCAAAGAGCCAAACAGAAGTCAACAAAAAATTAAGCTCCACAGTCAGAGGGCCGTAGTCTTTGTTCTTCTAATCCCGACTTTCCTTTCAGATAGCGTTCAGTCAGCTCTTAAATTAAGAATTTATTTCAGATTTTCATACTTTCCTGTTCCCTTTGTGTTGCACCACAATGGAAATTATTATCAATTGGAAAACTTTACGTTTTCACAACTTCTTTAAAGGCTCATGTTTTATTTTCTATTTTTGGCTGGTTTTCTTTTGTTTTCCGTAAAAACGATCATAAGAAAGGGATGTTAATCTTATGAAGCTTATCTATTTAGAAATGAAAACTTTTTTGAAAAGAATTCCTTGAATTGTTGTCGTTTATTCCTAAAATGACCCTGCGAAATATTTGAAAGTCGCATTAATTATTTAAGAATATTTTTTGAAAGCGTTTCATAGGACGTTATCTCTTAAAAGGGTTTCCGATGGAATATTCATGATACCCGTAGCAGCATTTTGAATGTTTTGAATTTTCTCGTGTGAAAAGAAACATAGTGACGCAGTTCATGTACATATTAATTTTATCTTTGAAATTAGGGCGTAAGATGAATAATTTAAATATATATGATACAAATGGAAGGTGATCAGGTGACAACTTACGTCCAAATTCATTTTGCATTACAAAACTTTACCTAACTCTATCGGATTTCAATATGACAGTCAGAAATCACAAATGAATAATTGTGATTGATTTGTTTTTGATGTGGATTTCATTTATTCATCACTGCGCTCCTATTGAATGCATGTTTTTCATGAGTTCCTAACTTATTTTGAAATTCTTCAAACTGATATTTATCCGAAAAACACAATATCGATGCACGATGGATATCGAAGCTCAACATAAAAGAGTTAAAAATAAATGTAGCACCAAAGTCATGTCATATGACTTAAAATTGTGCGTAGAACTCAAAATAGGGAAGTTCGTTTGGAACAGTAGAATATGAGATACCTCATGACATTCACATATTTACATAGCTATGTAACGTAGATACAAGAAACGTGGGCCCACGTAACATGGCTTAAATTCGTAACTAGAAAACTAAAACCCCAGAAGCCTATCTGCCGCCCGATCACGCAACTTTAGCTTTGAGACCGCATTTTAGAGCCACTAGTTTGATATCTAAATTTAACCCCGATAGGTCAAACCATCTGCTGTAAACAAGACGGGCTCGCAGTTCATGACAGAAGCGAGCCACTTCGGTTGAATGTAATCCACAGCGGTTAAAGTTCCCTTCAGAAACAATAACAATTCGTTCAGCGATATAATGTGACCGCACAATTTTCCCCCGGGGGAAGTTTTAAGTGCAAAAGGCCTCACAAGTTTATGTGTTGAATGAATCTAGGAAACAGCGTAATGTAAAAGTTGTAATTTGATTTGCAACCAACAAGGAGTCGTCGTTTTTGCTACCTTTATTGAAAAAGTACTGTTAGGCATCAACCGCTTTATACATACGCACTAAAATACGTAGGTGTCCTTTTATGTATTCACCTCTTACGAGTGGCTTTAACAACAGTAGATATACAACTCAATTATTTTTATTAGGTTGTTATATTTTGATAAGGGTTAGCAAAAAGGTTTACGCCTTTGATAAAAATGAATCGCTTGCCAGATGAAATTCATTCAGCTCTCTCTATAAATACAGCTTTTTTCCTCCCTCGTCTATCGAAACTTTCATAAATATTTGCGGACGTTCAAAGGCAATGTGATCGTTCTAAGTGCCTACCAGCTATAAAATTAAAGTGCATAAAAAGTTAAAAATAGCTACATACATTAGCGAGGAAATTATTTGCTATTATTTTTCTCCATATAGGTCGGAGTCTAGTGGGTCGGGGAGCGGTGCGCGTCGGAAATATCAGTCTCATTTACATGTGCTAATTTTATCATAACATAACAATTGTATGAATGAAGAGACACACATTATGGGTGCCTATGCCTATCGACTGAGCACTGACATGACACGTCGCTGCTTTTGAGTCAGATATTAGGGCTCTATGCCTTTGGTGTTTCGAGATAATGAGAGTGAAGTCTCGAAAAGCTCGCAATTGTATTTCGCTCGTAGGAAAATACAAGGTTTTTGGTAATTCATAAATACGTTTTTGTTCTTAAACTTGGTATTGGTAGTAGGTACCCCTCTTCCATTCATCGTTCGTGATGATAGACAGAACCTGCAGTTCACGCAGTGTCAGTGAATTACCAAAAAACCTATATATCTCTTATCCAGAGTCGTAATATGGTATCAATCAGATATGATTATCCTTAATATTTCTGTTCCCATCCATCTCCCCACTTATTCCTATGGCTCAGCAACTCAAGTGTGTCTTGGCTTCCGATAAGTGCGGGGACCTAATACAGGTTTCATAATTCAATAATAAATTAATAATGCTGGACAATCCACATAGCATAATCTAACCCCACGCTAAACAGAGCTTGTGTTATGGGTACTAGATGACTTACATACTAGATAGAAAATACCCAAAACACCCTAAACAAATATTTGTAGATCATACAAAAATTGGTCTCTAAGCGGGAAACGAACCTCCTGCGTCGCAGGCGGACCTTCGCCCGCGCTACATCGGTCCTCGTCAATTGAAAGATATCCATATCGAATAAAAACTTTTCTCTCTTCTGTGGTAAAATAAAACAATCCGATGTCTGCGGCTAAGGCTGTCAACAAAACATAAGTTTACCGATAGCTTTCTACCAATAGTAGGTAGCTATCTTTATACGTACGTACTACCTTTATTGGTCAGACGGTTGCTTTGGCCTACCGGAGTCCTTTGATGTATAAAGCTAGGTTATGTAGTCTTATTAGTCGGCAAAAGAGCATTAAAATAGCTTCATTATAAGAGAGATGGATGCCTGATCGCCTTTTTAAGTAGGTAGCTTAGTTGTTCTGCTGTTGCCGGTGTTTAGGTACCATGCTCTGCATATCATAGGACTTGATTGTCACTTGAGTTCCTTTGAACTGTATAAGGCCTATCGGTTTCTCCGTCGAGGTGTGAAATGCAATCTCGGTACAATGTGGATGCAGCGTTAATTGAATGGTCTACTATCGGGATTGTTTGGTTACACCCACCACGTAATTATTATTCTAGCATCAGTGCTGTCGGAACGCCCAAACTCTTGCATAAGTAAAGACTATTATAAATGAATAATGCTGGCTACCAGCTAATTAGCTATTGTGCGAAATTATTTACGTAATTTCGTTGCTCTTTCTTTACATTCCTGGCGTAATAGCTGAAGGGGTAAATTGTTATAAGTATTATTTTATTCAAAAGCCATAAGATGTCATATGTATATAGATGTAATGCAATACAATCTAGAACTTCTATTGAATGAAACGTTAAATTGTAGTATACAATATTTCAGTAAACTTTTACGCGCTGCAGGTTAATGAAAAGAGCAAATATGGAGTTAGAAAGGCCGGCCCTGGAATGCTCTGCCGTACGATTGTGGCAAAGCGCGGGGTTCAAACGGCGGTAGTGTGTTGGACCCGGGAAGGCAAAGTAATAACCAGCTAGCTAATGGATTGAGCTGTAGGTACCTCCTATACGTTCATGAGAACTCTTTTCCCGGTTCTCCGCTGGAATTAAAATTGGATACCGTGCGTTCCTATTGCATATATTTCTGGCTGCGCGGTGTATTTTTTACTGACACGGTGAAGGGATATAAATAATGTTTTCGAGGAAAGAACATTCGTTTTTGCTGTTCGTTGTTGTATGTAATATCGAGTGACCTATCTACGTAAAGAAATCCAATTTGATCCCATTTTCAACATGGTATTGTAAAATGCCCAACCTCGTAAAAATAAGTAGGTACCGAAATGCGCACAAAGAATTTGGATCAGCTCAGCCCTTAGATACTTACTGACCATTTTCTTTTCATTCTTGCCATTGATATTTGACCCAGAAATTACGGAATAAGAAACGAGCAAGCCTATGCAAATGTTTGTAAGGTAAACAGCCGTGCCGAGTTGGCGAAAAGATAATAAGGTAGCCAGATGAGCATAATATCCTTTTTGAAAGTCGGGTACCCGTGGGACCACTCTACAAAGGTTAAATTCGCGCAATACGATACGACCACCGTGTGATAGTATGTATCTACTCGCAATGTTTCGTTTTAATCCATGTTTTTGTATGAGGTACTTTGAACTTTTGCCGAACAATTTAAATTGCTTTGTTGCCTTTTATAAACTTTTATTTTATGAAACTGGATGGCTAGTAACCAAATTTTGCTAACATAATAAAACTACTATGAATGAAGCTTTTTTATCTATTTGGCAAAATCTACAAATATGAAAGGATAAAACTTATCGTTCAAAGTTAAAAAAAAGTATTGTTGATGATATTTTTAGGGACCGGTAGGTGTCTATGTATGTAGGTTGCCTGGACGAGATCGCTGTTAGCGATAAGGCCGTTGATTGTGCCACATTATATATGCCTAATTAGCTTGTATTAAGTTTTTATTTAATTGTTTTGTGTATTGATGGTGCAATAAAGAAATAATCTATCTATGTAATGTACCTAGTAGGTAGGTACTTTCCATTGTATGTGAAGATATTTTTAGGTAGGTTTAGGTGTAATTAAGCCATTCCCAACCCAAATTGACAATTACACTGATAATTACCGAGCTAATGAGTTTAGTATCATGTTTGTGTACCTTTTATACCTACATGGTTTTCATGTAATGTAGACCGGTACTTACCTAAAGGCTTTCATACCTGAGTTGGTACTATTCAAGCAACATAAACGCAAAATTTCAACAAAATACGTCAATTAATCGAGAGCATGAAAAACTGAGTTTTGATCGAATTACTTCAACTGAAAAGGTTTCTGATGAAACGGTTCATAAGCATTTGACTTACAGCACAATACAGGGGCGACAAAGAACGCCTAACGACCCCGAATTTATCGTGAACTTTCCACTAATACCCTCATTAAACAACCCTTTGTTTTCGTCTTTGATAAAAACACCTCGGAGTTCGTAATTTTTATCTTTCGCTGCTTGAATAGACACCTCAGGAACAAAAGCAAATACTTTTGTACAATGAAGACAGCTGTCTTTTGTCGGGATCTCTTTTGAGCTTACGGCAACTTAGTTACTGGTGACAAATCGCTGCAATTCGTACCCCTTTCTCGAAACGATCTTTTAATTCAAAGAGTTTTCACTATGTAAGTGCATAGCATGGCGTACCTACCTATTCATCGCTGTGTAAGTATGCGAACATCACCACAAAATTCTTAAAAGCTTAGTTATCAAAGAATTTATTTTGGCGCTCAGCAAAGCGTTACTGGTCATTAGCATTGGGTTTACATAAGATCTGTTAATAATTCTCTCTTTACCCTTATGCGCCCGCCACACTATGCTCCTCGTCATGCTCCTCGCGCTGCCGCATCGCTGCCGCGATGTTGCCCTGTCTGTCCACACACTGCTCTACTCGCGCGATTAATCGCTACGCGCCGCACTTGTCTATTCGTCGTTGCTACACAATGGACGTTGAAACTGTGGTGGCAGCGAGTGCGTGTATTTGTAGTATAGCTAATTATATCAATAAATAAATAAATAATGCTGGACAATTCACACAGCATTATCTAGCCCCAAGCTAAGCAGAGCTTGTGTTATGGGTACCAGATAACTGATATACATAATACAATACACTACATATATAGATATTTTTTTATTATACATAGAAAACATCCAGAACGCGCTGGACAAATGTCTGCAGATCGTACAAACATTTGTCCCGAGGCGGGAATCGAACCCGCAACCTCCTGCGTCGCAGGCAGACCTTCGCCCAATCAATGTTATGCTACAAAGCAATATACATCGTCGACGTCGTCGGCGTCCTCGCCAACGGAGATGGTGGATGACATCTATTCATCGCAATAGAACGATGGAAGTACCTAACATATTAATATAAACCGAAAACAAAGACGTGCGTCTCGCGTGAGCGCTCGGCACGAACTGCGGCCGCGCGAGTATGTGGACAGTCACTCGCGCTCGTATTGCCGGTCCTTTGACTCGCGGTCCAAAAACCGACAAAATAGGGAGCGATGGGCAGGACGAGGAGCATGACGAGTGGCATGACGAGTAACGTTGCCACACTACGTCTCTGCCTACTTTCCTCGCTACTTCCCACGCCACTCGTCGAGTGTGTGGCAGGCCCATTAAATAACAACCTATTGGTCAATACCTATCGCAAAGGGGGTTTCGCCTTCCCTTACAGAACCGACCGCTGCCGGTTCAAAGTAAACGTTCACAAGAGAGGCAATCCGTTTAAGAGATTATTTCTCGAGATATCTTTTAAGACTGTTATTGGCTATACTTTGTACAAAAAACTTTTAGAACGATTTCCTTGTAATCTACCTGAATTTGCGACTGTTAAAGTTTCGGTGAACATACTTAAATAGTAAATAATAAATAAAATAAATAATGCTGGACAATTCACACAGCATTAGTAGAATTTAATGTTAAACATTTTCATTTACCTAGTGAATGTTGTCAGAAAATAACTGCAACAACGTGGTAATTAACTATTCAGCAAGTCGAAATCTTATTAAAATTCAACATTTCCGCTTCACGTATATTTCTATAAATGGAAGGTTGCAATATGAAACTTCTAGGTACCAACTATGCTAGAAAATTACATTATGTTTCTGTGCAAAATCCGACGGTTTCGTTGGCAACTCTGCCCCTGCCTGCATACAATTGAATTGTTTAAGGGATTATGACATTAAATTGCCCGGTGGGGTTGAGTTTAGCGTAACACAACGTGAATAGGCCAAGTTGCTCCCGCAGAACTGAGTTTTTGAACTGTTTGGCAACAGAATGTCAAGTAGGATCTGAATTCATAGCTGAGTCAGTAGATATAGCTAAAGGTATTGAATTCTCCCATTGAATTACGAAGTAGTTTCGGATCGTATGTCCATGAAACTGGTAGAATTAGCGAAATAACAAATTTAAGACTTTAAATGTATTTTTGTAGGTACCTATCTAGGTGGTCAGGTTACTTGCCAATCTTGCCATCTTAAAAATGTAGAGTAACTGGAATCAAGATTCCAGTATCAAGATATAGGTATCCTAACCTAGCGGGAACATTCAAGTCCTAACGTTACGACACAGATATCTAGGAACTGCTTTGGCGTAGAAATGGTATAACAACCTACACCATTTTTATTTCAATTTCAAAGAAATTATAACTGAATAAAAATCAATAATATGCAATGAATTTAACGTGAATTACTACTTTTAGAGAGCCGTTTCATGTTTGCGGTTGAAATTCGGCGAAATTAAATAATGTTATAATTTAAATGGGTCGTGCGTGAGGTAAAATACACGCTTAGTTTTAAATTATGTTGTGAGAAAAAATAGATCGTGCTCATAAAACGTAAATATTTATACTTCGAACCATAGACTACAGACAGAATCGCAGAAAGACGTTAAACACACCTACCTATATGTAATGAAGTGAAGTGGACGTATGTATGATTCTCTTGGGGAAATGCCAAGAGTCAAGACTACTCGAAGGGTTTTCCCACAGGCGAAAACTTACATCTTAACTCAAACTCATTGATAAAGGCACTTTGCTCGTAATACTCTCCTAAACTATGCTAGGAATGGCAACGTTCTACTGTGAGTAAATATTAAATGTATCCTTATCTAATACCATATTATATCTGTGTAAACATTTTGGTCAATTAGATCTCAATATCGTGCAGACATACCTATTGGTATGTTTAACCGCTCTCATTAAAATAGCTGCTGATACGGGATTTGTAAAACAAACTGTGAATCGCTTTTAATTTCAAGTACGAGTTTGGAAGCGAAATTAACCTACTTATTCGAGCATAAGCGCAGTTAATTTACTAGATTACCGGTTGTGTGAGACAATTAGCCGTGAGCTAACTTTATGCGCCGCCATTTGAACAAAAAAAATAAAGGTAAAAAGGGGGCTAAAACTGGGAGCAAAACTGCTAAGTACATCTATAACAGAAGATGATTAAAGCTGGTTAGATTACCCCAGCCTCCGTCCCGCTCAAACACTCCACTTTTCTTTCATTTTCAATCACCATTATGTCGAGGATTCTTATTTTCCTGCTTATTGTAATTGTGATTGTTTATACGAAGTCCATTTTCTTTTTGACGTCGTCGGTCGTGATAGCCTTTTGTTATAATAGAATTCGCTCCTTTTGTACCTTCGCTGAACAATGGTAGTGTAGTATTTTAAAACTGGAGGTATTTCTAAGAACGACAGTGGCTAAGGGCAAATTGCCTAGGTAAGCTGATTTGTCTACATGGGGCAAGGCAGGCACTCTAACACCTTTGCACAAATTGCACAATCCATGCGTTTTTGCATTCGGAGCACGTAAGAGCTGCAAACGCAGCTCAGGAGAGTTCTCGTTGCCAGCGATAGGATTCCCGTGTAATCTAACTGCTTTACATAGCTTTATGGCACTCGTTAGTCGATTCTATGAGGGTAATGTGTTACAAGTATGAAAATATGGAATGAGTCTCTTTTGAAAATTGCATGACTTTGATTTCGGATGTAGAGGTTTTCTTTTAAACTTTCACGACATTTAGATCGCTGTTGATGGAGACCTTAGTAACTAAATCGTGATAGTCAATTTTATAAGGTGCTACTTTTTGCCATATTTTGTTAGACCAATACAATGTCTTGAGAGATTATTCACCCTGCATTTGCATGTTAAGTTGCCACTTCCTAAATTAAGACTAATTATGTGGAAGTAGTAATTTACTTGAGCTGGTTACGTTGATCTCCGTATAATACGGATTTATGATGCTGCTTAGTTGTGATACGCCCAATTATGTGACCCCATAGAGCTAAGGGTGGGTGCTTCCTTCTTAATTTAGTGAACCTTTAAAAATGTTACCTGATTTCGAAATTATGCGGAAATAAGCTAGCTACTAGGCTCTCTTCTAGGCACGTTTTAATCAGACTCTTGCCTGCTCAAATTTAATTTTACCTGAGGTACCTACCGATCCATTTCAAATTACCGTATTTCTAAGAAATCAAATTAATTAATTTTTGGAATATTATTTAATTTCTTAGAATCTTTCCTAAGGTTACGCACTATAATAACAAAAAACCTATAGTATTTCTGTCAGCATAAACATAAAACTCGTTGGCATTGTTTCAATTGAAAAGAAAATACCATTGGGATTCCAAAACTAATTTTAATTTCGCAAATTTAAATGTTCTAATACCTAATGCTAATAACTCAGGTACCTATAGTAAGGAATTCTGGCTCAAATCTGAATAGGGTATTAAAAGCACGACAGGTAATATCGAGACAGCTACTTCATTTTACACACCAATGCACAACCAAAGTCAAAATTTATCGGAACAAAGTAAAGTTAAACATGAAATTAGCTCGCTCAAATCTATATTACAGCGGCTAACACTAAATGAACAGTGGATTTTCCGTAGTATGTCTATTACAGTAACTATTGGTGTTACTAGTTTTGGCTCGCGGCTTCCCACGCGTTGTTTCTATGTAAACGCTTAAAGATTATTTCCATCCCATGAGAACTGATTTATGGGATAAAAATCTGTAGATTCCAGGATTAGAATCACCTGTATGCAAAATTTCAGCCCGTGTTGCCCTAGTTTTGGCTTAAAGAGGTAACAAACATCCACCCATCCATACATCTAGGTAATTATCCAAACTTTCGGCTTTATAATATTAGGGGGATAGTAGGATTAGTATTATTCATTATTGTTTTAGTGTGTAAATGTGTTGCTGTCTTGCTGACCAGGTGCATAATTTTTTCACGAATTCAGCAGTAAAGTAACCAAACTTTTAGCTGCAGTACCTACGTTGCAGATTCTGAATTTTTCTGACAACGTGATTTTTGTGTAAATACCAAATTGATCGTGCTAGTCAACTAATGCCTGTGTAAGAGAAATAAAATTAGGTCCCTTGTTGGCTGAAGTTAATGAAATGCAAACAATTCGCGAGTAAATTCTACTGCTAACCATTTACAAGTCACCCAACGGTTATTCCATCGAGTACAAATACTGCACAGAGTTGTGCCAAGGTGGCCATACAGGATCAGTCCGGTCCACATTACCTTCCTCTTTTGCTCATTATTTTTTATGTCTAAGAGATCGATCAATCCTATACTTTTCCAGAGACATGATATGAGAATCGCTAAAACTCTACTTAACTTCACTTTAAAATATTAATTACTGGGGCACAATTCTGTTAACCATCGCTTTACTATGACAAAGGTATTGTTACAGAATCGTCAATGATGAAACTGTAGAAAGTGCGTGCGGTGTTATTCGCAAGGAGAGATTGATAAAATGGTTTCAACCTTGACACTTTTGACACGCGTCCCTTTATCTGTAGTTTCTTTCATCAAAAGTAACATGCCAAAATGTTTCATTTTCAGACCATTGTTATGGCGATTCATTTAGTGGAATTAGGCCCCAAGCAGATACCCAAAAAAACCATTTTCTAATTAATATACTTTTCAGTCTAATCTTTTATCACCCGACGGAACAGAGAAGGTATAAGTACATATTTAAGGTTTTTTGTTATTATAGTGCGTAACCCCACACTCAGGGTAATTTCTAAGAAATCAAATAATATCGCAAAAATTTTCGACTTCGACGAGACTTGAAGCCGCATAAATTTTGCGATATTATTTGATTTCTTAGAAGTACTTATATATTTATTATCTATGCGTTTAGGGTGAAAGATTGTGTGTTTGTGCAAATCAATGAAACTAATGCTTTAGTTCGATGAGAATCGGTGAACCCGTTCTAAAGTTATGATGGTAGATACCTCCACCTCAACAGCCTATATTGGTCCACTGCTGGACGCAGGCCTCTCCCTGATAAGCGCCTTATTGGGTTTATCTCATGGGAGGGTAGTGCCCATAATCTCCACGCTGGGAATGCGGGTTGGGGATCGCAGTACGGTGGTAGAATTGGGCAGGATGCGATCCCTTAGTCGCCTCTTACGACACCTGCGGGAAGTGTTGTGGTGATGGTAGAAATCAGAGTAAAATTATCGGGGCTTTAATTTTTTTTTGTAAATTCTCCTTTACAGTTTATACACTACTACTCTGTAGCAAAAAATGGCGACGTTGAGCAATAAATGTTTCTGCGTCGAGCTTTCGGGCCGCTCTGCTACGAGCTCTAGTTCGGCTGAGCGTCATGGGTATTCAACGTGTTAAACCAAGCGTAGGATACGTAATGTTTCCAATGTATGAACTTTAGTTATTCGTTAAGTAAATAAGTCCCCGGTTCTTGTTTGCACATATTATGCTCTTAAAATTTATCTGCCCTTGAACTGACTGACTGCTGAGTTTTTATGAAGGTTTTTATGAATTTAAATTTAAAGAGGATGTTCAAAGTTCATACCTATTGAAGACACGATGTGCTAAAGCACTGTCTTACATTTTTAGTCTTCGGATTTATACGGCTTCAAAGCGATTCTTTCATTTACTTTTCCAACATTTTATTAAGTAGAGTTTGACTTTGCTAGTACCTAACTAAGTCATTGGTAATGTGGTCGATCCACTTTTATTTCTGATGAAATAATTGTTGATTGCTTTCATAATTTTTGCTGATGCTTTTATTTCAAAACCCACTTACGAGTATTTTATATTCTTGAAACTAAGAGCTCTATCACACTGGCGATTTGCAATCGAGTCCAAAGCGAGACGAGTGCGCAGTGCGGCAAACATGCCGCGAAGACGCCGCGGGCACGCAGCGAGTTCGCCGCGGTTAGGAAGGAAGCATGGGAAGAGTCTGTCGCTGCACACCCGCGGTATCTTCGCGACGAGTTGCGAAATCGCGGCGAGCTTGTTGCGCACTTGCAGCGAGCTTTGCGCACGTACAGCAAGCTTTCTGCGCAATCACCTCGCTTTGAACACCCTCGCGAATCGCCAATGTGATAAGGCCCTAATTAAGCGTATTTATTATATTTAATAGGACTAGTTTCTAATACCCACTTAGCTTTTTGAAAGTAGTAAGGTTTCATTAAATGAAACATCCTTCTAATATTATAAAGCCGAAAGTTTGTGAATTGAGAATTTTTTTCATGATAAAATTAGATAAGAGGCTACTTAGTAAACCGAAAATACGCGTGCGAAGCCGCGTACAGAAGTTAGTAATATATAAACATTTCATTTATTCGTTGTTACATACCGACAATATTGAGTTTCCATCTCTTTCCTGTTCTAGGTTCGACTTACCTTCCTTTTTCTAAAAGCGTTACCCAAAGCACAGATAATAATACTATACAAGACCTTAATGAGTAGAAATTGTTTAGTAGTTTATTTAGTAATTGTTGAGCAAGCACGCGCTGCATTTGGGGCCGTTTACGTTGTTAGCGGCCCGACGCAACACAACAACGCAAATTCGTTTCAGCAATCACGGACGTGTACGCTCAAAATCTGATTTACCGCTGATTTGTGGTCAGGTGCGGCTGCACGAGTCATACATATGTAGAGTGGGACGACCCTAAACTTGCGCGCGGCTTCATAGCGTTTACGCACAATAGTACATTTTGACGTATAATACCATAGTACCTAACAAAATTCAAGATAAAGTACTTTATTTCAATACGACCGTACGAAATATTAGAAACTAGCTTCTGCCCGCGGCTTCGCACGCGTTGTTTCTATGGAAACGTTTTGAGGTTATTTCTATCCCATGGGAACTGATTTATGGGATAAAAAGTCGCCTATGTTTGATTCCAGGGTTAGACTTACCTATATGCAAAATTTCAGCCTGATCCAGTAGTTTTGGCGTAAAGAGGTAACAAACATCCATCCATCCAAACTTTCGCATTTATAATATTAGTGTGAAATTAAACCATTTCATACCAAAATTAGTAAAAGATTGAGAGTGGGATGCAAAATTGAATACTACAGGTATATGATCTACTACATTAGGTCAAGCCGTTTTCCATACAGTAATAAAATTTGCACGTGGTTTGATTAGTAATCTCTGGAACTGGTGTTACGATTTTGAAAAATCTTTCATCAATACATTGCCACTTTACAGGCTCAGTTTTAGCATGTAACACTGATAATGTTCTAAGAATTTAACGATGCCATAATATTGTGTTTTAAGTGTGGGTAAGCACCATCACAACCTTCTCTGTTCCGTCGGGTGTGAAAATGTTTTTTAAAAGTTCGGTAAAGACTTGAGCGAAGCCCTAGTTAGTACTTAGTTTTGTTTATAATAATTTTGTTCGTAAACCTGTTAAAGCGCCAAATCTGTGCGTAAAATTAGAGCAGAACAACTCTACATACACCTGCCTACCTAGTAGGTAGCACCGTCCGCATAAATCTGTGTGACTTCCAGTTTTGTGCTTTTTGTCTTGCTCTTTTATCTTTGGATGGATGCGATTTTAAATCCAAACGGCAATGCATCAATGCTATCTGGATTATGATAATCGAACTATTGTAGAGCCGAATAGGATCGTTTGGTACGGAATATTTTACTATGTAGTATGATTTTCGATTTAGCAATAGTCATCATTAAAATAAATGTTAGTTTGATTATGTATGCCTACGAAGAACATGCAATTCCTTTCTCTACACCAGTGGATCCCAATCTTTCTTCACTTAACTTACCGTTTACCTTGTCATTTTCATAGTCGGAACACACCAAAAATACAAGAGGCACGCAAGAGTAACAAAGCAAAATGTAGTTTATGATGTCAAGTGCTATTAAAATTCATAGAAATGTCATTGAAAGGGTCGGCAACACGCGTGTAATGTTCCTAATGTTGTAGGCGTCTTAGGCTCCGGTAACCGCTTCCCATCAGGCGGGCTACATGGTAGTTGACCACTTCAGTGGTAACTATAAAAAAAAGTTATTAGCGAGCAGTCAGTAACTATCGGTTTGTTTTCTTTCGAACTAGCGAAAGAAGGAAGGAAAGAAGTATTTTTTCTAGAATGAATGAATAGTAGAGACATTGTTCTTTGTGTTTTGTTTTATTATAAACAAAAAACAGTGATTTCCAAAAGACAACTTGCAGATTACAAACAAAAGTGCGTATTAATGAGACAATCTTTGTTTGATCCTTATTTATACTGGTATTGAGTCAACATTCTTAAACAATCCCATCTTCCCCAGTTTTGATGTAAGGTTGGGTAGGTTTGTAAACTGTCGAACCTGTTTCATTCCCAAGTAGCCCAAAGTCCCAGTTTGACAGGTGTTTTAACGAACCTGATCGTACATCTGATCCTGACACGAACGTGGTACGTTCCCTTTCGAGATCGCATCAGTACTAAACTGAAAGTTCAGATTCAGCCTGATTCAGTTGTCTTTGTGGAACGAATCAGATTGGCTAAATGCTGCCGAGAAGTATAAAGTCAGGTTAACTTTATGAACATAAAGGCGTATTTTTCTAGCCTTAGATGTAGGAAAAGAAAGCGAAATAATGGTCTAACTTTCAAATGATTCTACGTTATATTGGTTATTGAGCGAAAGTTTCTTTGTTCGGCTCATAATAACAAAGTTATGAACAAATTGCATTTCCTTGAAAGTTTCGGCTAGCGAGTTCGTTTGCTAGTTTTCTTAAATCTACCTGGACAACTTGAAAACCTACACTATTTTCTTTGACAGAAGCAGTCAGAATAGGACTTTAGGACAGTTCAATACCATTTAGGTCAAATGCGTCCATTTTAACATTTAACCGTGATATAGCTTTGAATCCCGTAAAACCCCATAAAGTGGATAGTTTTAAAGTGAAGGAAGTGGGACACGTGTAGTGCTTCAGTGAGTGTCCCGGGAATATCCTGGAGGAAATTCGAGTTACCCGTCAAACAGAGCCGGTACACAACAAAGCCATTACGGGCGAAGCCCAATCTTATTTCCTAACTTTAGGAATCGAAAAGTTTGCTTACAACGTACCTTTGTAACTTTAAAACTTTTCAGGGCTATTTATTGCTTCCTGTTTGGTAAGTGGTATCGAGACAAATATAATTAGGACGCAATTTATGAAACGTGCCCGAAAACGGTCGAACGCTTTGAATACTGGGATTTTCGCAGTACTTCTTAGCCTAGAACTAGATAGGATATAATTGAATTTGCTTTGGAAGCTAAGCTCAGATTACCCCTGACCATTTCTGATCGTTCTATGCAAGCCGGAGCCAGAGGAATCACAAGTTAATTGTCATTCGACGCCATAAGGTCACGATCGACATTTTGATTGCGTCCACAAATGGATGTCCAAATCTGATTTACTGTGATTTGCGGTGGCAGCGACTCTGCTCAAAATATGCATGTCACATATTAACATGATTCATCACCGCGCTGTCCTCTCGCCTAGACCTCTAATATTCTTGTTTTTTATTTTGTCTGCCGTCAACGACTAAAAGCTGTTAATTTTCGAAGACAAACCACCTTATTTTTCGTTTCAGAGAAAAATGATTAACCCTTCACTATCCAAGATGCGAAGTAGGTAATTTGATTGATTAGCAAACCTTCCTGAAGCTAGGACCATCGATCAATACCAGAGAAGCAATCTTTAAGATAAAGGCTACCGATGAATAAATCAATAGATCGAATGGAGAGTGAAGAAGTCGATTGAATACATTATCTGATGCGAATGCGCTAATGTCGGAGAATTTAATGCCGACGCGGAAGGCGCAGACGAAAGCCTGCATCTCGACTTTTGAAGTAAAATGCTTCCAACATTCGCAAGTACCTACGGAACTGCAGCGATTTTTGAACACAACAATTTTAACATAACAATCTTGCAATAAATTGCATTCAATTTATCCTCAAGCCGTACACAGCAATGTGCGCCTTATTTCAAACATTGGAAAACACTTGTTTTGTATACCACACGGCTTTTCAAAAGTCTTGAGAGATTGAGGGATTGCAATCAAAACAATTATACAGTAAGTTTAATCTACGTTACAAGAGAATCTGCTCTACGGGCGCCCCAAACAAAATTGCGTGTGGCTTAAGTTTATGACGAGGCTTTCAGAGAGATCGCCCAATTTGCCTTTCAGATATTTAGGCTTCCCCCGCTTGAGAGATTATGGCTCATAATATCTAAGGGTCGTTGTTGTAGCCCACTAAAATTTAATTTGTGACAAAGAACGAGTACCTACTGGGAGCACGTCGAGTGCTGGCGCGACCGACCGTGCAAAGTAATGATCACATGAAATCCCAGATCAAGAATTAAGAGCACTTTTGTTTTAGTAAACCGAGCGGAATAATAGCTGAAGTTTTGCGTCGCCATGCCAACAAATGATTTGATGGGTTTCATCGGCAATCGAGAAGGGTAATGTTTCGTTTTGTTCTAATGAAAAATTTCAATTAAAACGAAGATCCGATATGTGTTAGGTACGTAGGTGCCTTCTATTGAAATAAGGTTTGAGGCTGTTTTCGTAAGGCGAGTTAGAAACGCTGCAACCTTCTATACCCTTTATGGGTTACATTTTGTCGGGTGTAGCCCTGAATAGGCGGCCAGTCTCTTTGATGGTATTGAAAGAGAAAATGCTTATCGCGCCATCGCCCGTAAATAGCCGGAGTGAGTGTCGAATTTCTCCACACATGCTACGAACACTTATCCTTTCTACTTAAACTGTTTTCACATACGATCCAGTACATTGAAACAGTTCGTATGAGTCTACGCCTTTTGAAGGCGCCGACAGGTATTTATTACGGCTACTGCAGAGGTAGAACCTAAAGGTATTCTTTATGTTATTTACTTCTATGCGGTGAAATAAATTACGACATTAATCAAGCTTCGCACTATTTACAAGCATGCGTACTTATGTATAGGTACCTACTGCTTCCAATGCTAGTGTTTTCTGTCTAAGTGTATTTTTAAGGTTTGACTTTTTAAGGTTTGGTAAATTCTTGAACTCTTCACAAAATGTACACCTATACAACTGTTATGGAACATTCAATTTACTGCCGTAGGTTTATTGGGGCGACGACAATAACGTCCTATCATAGGCACTTGAGTTGAATCCTCGGATTAAAAAGTTAATGTTGTGGAAGAAGCTGGCGGTTAAAATAAATCGGCGAGATTCCATTTCCT
Organism: Eupithecia subfuscata; assembly: GCA_963564075.1. Lineage (NCBI taxonomy): Eukaryota > Metazoa > Arthropoda > Insecta > Lepidoptera > Geometridae > Eupithecia > Eupithecia subfuscata. Next base: position 7,607,822 of record OY751105.1, read on the forward strand.
GCTGTAAGTAACGCAACCTCACGGATCCGTTTCAAAATTGAATTGACCTTATCTAGACATTCATATTACGAGTACTTACTAAGTTCTGCCCTCGGCTTCGCACGTGCTTTTCAAGTAGCCTATGTACCCGGGATATTGTTGACCTCCCTGCCAAATTTCATTAAGATCCGTTCAGCCGTTTGGGCGTGAAAAGGTAACAGACGGACAGACAGAGTTACTTTTGCTTTTATATATGAGTATAGATGGGTGGGTTGAAATTGAGATGTCACCAAAGCTAAATTAATTTGTAGCACTAAAAATGTTGCGGTCCCTTTCATAACGATAGAAGTAAAAAGGATGGGATCATTTTTAGTGCTGTCAAATTAGTAAAGCTTTGGCGACACAGATGTCGCCGAAGCTACTACGTCACTTCGCTTTAGTAAAAATAATTAAGGTGTCAAATCAGAATATGACACCTTAATTATATCTACTAAATAAAAAAACTCACGACCCAATGTATGTTAGATCAATCTATGGACATTTCTATTTAAAAGTTTTTTTTAGTAATGTGTATTGGTCTGATGTCAATCTATAGTATCTCTAGTCTACCATAGTCAGAAATGACAAATTCCTTAATGAAATAAGCTAAAATTTACAAATTTATATATTAATCGATTTATGTTGAATTTCGTTGACAGATTACTTTCTTTCTGATAATTTTATGAACAGTTCATTATGTTGTTGATTAAAAGATAACGAAAAAGCTGGTTTTACATACTCTGACTCTTCATTGCTTAAACCTACCTTAAATCGAAATCCTATGTGCTTACTAAGCTCAGATTTTCGCGTTCACAGGAGCGGGACAGAGCAAAGCGGCGTAAGCCCAAAAATCAAGTTTTTAGTAGTTATTTGCTCCCCACAAACATTAGAATAGTATATTGAAAAAAAGGCAACATACAAAATGTTCTTTATACTTAGTTCAATTACCATGCTTAATCTCAAGACCGTATCATCTGTATTTATTAAGAAATTAGGGTTTGAGTAAAAAATTAGAGGTAACTTTGGATTTATTTTCTATAGAGAAAATTTTATGTCATCGTGTTTTCGAAACACTAGCGTTCTAACATCAATCCTGAACTATAACATAATATATTAATCTCAAAGAAAATGTTTCAGTATTGTGGAACATATGATCGCTGACGCTAAGCGATTTCAGGTATCATCGCCCCTTAAAACTAACATAGCCTATAAGGCACTTCTAAACGAAATGTAATGTGGTTTTTTCCTGAATAAATAATTCTATTCGATTCTATTTTAGAGGTATATAGATAAACAGAAACCCCAATCAATAAACCGATAGCAGATAATGTTAATAAATAAGTCTTTTGGTAACAATTAACATTTAACAAGCGAAGTTTGGTGGCAAGTTTAAATCTCGTGTTTCGACGTTATTTGGCAAATTAATTCTGAAACTTTATCTTTGAACACGCGAGAAAGATGTTTGCGTAGGCAGAATTCTTGATAATTTGACAATCACACTGATAATAAATGCAAAAGTTTGGATAGACGTTTGTAACTCATTCTCGAAGGCGAAAATAAATCTAGATAAATTTGGAAGGTTTAGTGTACCGTTCAAACAATTTAATTTGAAGTAGATCAGCCAAAGCCGCTGTGCTGTGTGGTGCCGGCTTATAATTTACGCCATCCCAATTTTTACCGCGGGTGTCGCAAGATGCGACTAAGGGATATCAACCGGGAGCGGCAGCATTGCCCTCTGCAGAACAATTCTACCACCGAACTGCGATCCCCAACTCGCTGGGCGTGGGGATTATGGGCATTACCCCCATGAGATAAAAATCAATGGGGCGCTTGACAGGGGGAGGCCTGGGTCCAGCAGTGGACCAATATAGGCTGTTGAGGTGAGGTGAGATCAGCCAGCCAAAATGACATCGTTCTCTTTGCCATTGCATCCTTGTAGAAACGAAATACCTACATAATATTTGCCGAGGGAAGAAGGGTATCCCTTACTCAACAAAATTGGCCCTTTCTTATCAAATGCTGTCCATAAAGCTTTGGAATAAATTCAAATGCTTGAAGGGTGCCATTTTATCTCCAGAGTTCATATTTTTAGTCAAATTTAGAAATTTGCTGCTTTTGTCTTTTCAAAATTAATTAATTTTGCCTTCTCTTTTCGTAATCACACTAATATTATAACTGTGAAATTTTGAATGTTTGGATGTATGGATGTTTCTTACCTTTTCACGCCAAAACTACTGAACGGATGAAATTACGGACTGAAATTTTGCATACTTACGAGTAATTCTATGCCTAGAATCAAACACTACTAAATCCCAAAAAAAAAAACAAAATAAAGGCTTTAAACGTTTCTATAAAAACAACACGTGCGAAGCCGCGGGCAGAAACTAGTACGTAAATGTAACTTCTTACCACTATTAGATACTAGTTGTTGCCCGCGACTTCGTCCGCCCGGAATTTATTTTATTACTAAAATCTGTGCGGCTCTTTTTTGGCCGAACTCCTCTGCAATCAGGGCCCGTACTCTTAAAAACGAAATCGAAGTTTCTACTTCATTTTCGTGCAAACGCTAACCTTATGCAACCGATATAAGAGTTCGCTTTGCGAGACAACGAAAACGAAACTTCGATTTTCCTTTCCAAAGTAGGCCGCCGCACCATCAAACCTAGTAGGTTTGATACCTACCATTACGTCACTTGACTAAATAACATTTTCACCACTCTCGCTGACGGTGAGTTTGCTGCTCAAAATCAGTGAGCAAGGTAACATGTGACATAGAGAATATAATTCAACTTGTTGTTTCAATTGTAAATACTAGTGTAATTTTCTTTGTGAATAAAGGCTTCTGCCATATTATTCCTTGTAAAAAAAATTAACTGTTGAAAAAAGTAATTTGAATTCGTAACGATAGGTACAACCTTCATAGAAAAAAAAATCGCCCGTTGGTTTGAAAAAGGTTTGTTGCAATTTTACGCTCCAAGGTTGTTCATCAAAACGAGTTTCTGACGTTCGACCTCTTTTATTACTAGCGACCCGCCCCGGCTTCGCACGGGTGCAATAAAATACTACTATTACTATTATTAGACATATAAACCTTCCTCTTCAATCACTCTATCTATTAAAAAAACCGCATCAAAATCCGTTGCGTAGTTTTAAAGATTTAAGCATACATAGGGACAAAGAAAGCGACTTTGTTTTATACTATGTAGTGATAAAATATTTTCTCGCTTGTCGTGGTGAAAAGTTATATGTTTAACTCGAGGACAAATATTTTTGGCTAGAATCGCCACAGACATACATCATCAGATCTCGGTAGCTGTGACCTTCATCAAGTGCCTCGATTTTATAAATTGTTAACTACTCTTACAGCTAGGTTGATTTAAGATGTTTGTTATTATAGTGTGTAAGTCACACTCGGGGTGATTTCTAAGAAATCAAATAATAACGCAAAATTTTTTCGACTTCTATGATACTCCCGCAAACCCGCAACCTGACCTCAGTAGGTACCAGAATGCGCTAAGTAATGGCGCCACAAGGTCAAATGACGTAGGAGTCGAAAAAGAGGCCCTAGAGTCCGAATGAAGTCTCAAAGTTTTTCGACTCCTACGTCATTTGACATCGTGGCGCAAGTATTAGGTTAGCGCATTCCCGTAATGAGGGAAAGTGGCGGGTTCAAGTCCCGTTGCAGTATGTTATTTGATTTCTTAGGTACATTTTACATTTACATGGTACATTTTAGTTTGGGTAGTATTTAATCAACAATGGGGTCACCATTGTGATTTATTGTAGCCTATCTATACTAATATTATAAAGAGGAAGGATTTGATTGTTTGTTTTGAATAGGCTCCGAAACTACTGGACCGATTTGAAAAATTCTTTTACTGTTAGGAAGCTTACTTTTCAGGGAGTGACATAGGCATTTTATCCCGGAATTCCCACGGGAACGGGAACTACGCGGGTGAAACCGCGAGGCGATCGTCTAGTAATAAATAACAATGGTATTATAGCCACCTATTTACTCCGCCCACTATCGGAGATTTAACAAACTTTAAAAAAACTTTGGAGATTTATTTGGAGTTTTATTTCAAAGTTAGAATAAATACAGGTGGATTTTTGAGATGTGAGGGGATGGCCAAATCCGAAACCAGTGGAGTTAGAAAAATCGTGAAAGGGCTCAATTTATGAGAAAACAATAAATGTTCTTGGTCAAATAAATGTACCTTTATCTACTTCAATGAAAGCTTCCAAAGAAACAATAAATAACACTAATATTATAAATGCGAAAGTTTGGATGGATGGATGTTTGTTACCTACCTCTTCACGCCAAAACTACTGAACGGATCGGGCTGAAATTTTGCATACAGGTAATTCTAATCCTGGAATCAAACATAGTACACACATACTTTTTATCCCTTAAATCAACTGATTACTGATTACTGGGAACTCCCATAGGATAAAAATTACCTTTAATCGTTTCCATAGAAACAACGCGTGCGAAGCCGCGGGCATAAACTACGATCTCTGTTGCGCAGCGGGCGAAGGTCTGCCTGCGACACAGGAGGTTGCGGGTTCGATTCCCTCCTAGGGACAAATATTTATACTATCTGCAGACATTTGTCCAGGGCGTTCTGGATATTTTCTATGTATAATAAAAAATATATCTATCTATGTAGTGTATTATATATTATTAAATTAAGTTTATCAGTTATCTAGTACCCATAACACAAGCCCTGCTTAGCTTGGGGCTAGATAATGCTGTGTGAATTGTCCAGCATCATTTATTTATTTAAACTAAGTAGGTAAATAGTTTATTTATATTTCACAGTAGTATAAAAATTTAATATTACTAACTATACAGTAGGTTTCTGCCTCATCAGTTAAATCATGAATACTGCTTATTTTATTGGATTTCAAACTCGACTCAAATATCCTATTGTAATGAAATAGTTGACCCAGTTGTCTGATATTAGCAGTGAGTTGTTGTTTAGGAATTTTTGTATTGTATGTATGTCTTTGACACACCTACACAACATACCTTATAACTATCTCCCTAGGTACTTTACCTATCATTGGTTTAGTAGACGACCATTAGATGTTCCATACACACGACAGTAAACAATGAGTATAGGTAAAATTTTAAAAGCTGGTGTAATCACCTTTTGTTTTTCGTATACAGGCCTGAATTTGTGACGTCAGCGTGGATAATAGTATGAAAAAACAAAATAAATCAAATATATTTACTTTTCTTTGACAATAGAAGTTTAGTTGCTAGAATACACTAGTGAAAGTACCTAGTACAAAAAACAAAATACCATAGCTAACAATGGGCGTTTTTCGACTCACCGGCCCGGCACCGGCACCGACGCCGGCGCCGGTGCCGTGTCGGTGCCGGGGTAGCAAAAATGTATGAAAATGTATGGCTCGCTTTTTCACTTACCGGCGCCGGCACCGGCCCGGCGTAGAGTCCCGCCGGTGCCGGCGCCGTCGCCGGGGTAGCAAGCTTCCCACTCGGTGCCGGCCCGGCAAAACTGCATGTGTACTGTATATGAATTGTAGCAATGTGCGTGTGTGAGTGCGCGGGGCGGGTAGGAGAGCGGAGCGGAGGGCAGTGGTACCAGATTAGGCGAATTATCGCCATTTAGGCTACCTTGGGGGGTAAATTCAATCGGCTACCAGTAGCCATTTAGGCTACCTAGAAAAAAAGAACGGGCGATATAGGCTACTTCAGGATTACCCCAAATTAATTAAATAATTTCTTATAACAAGTATAGTCGACGGCTTGACGATACCATTGTTATATCTATCTACGCGTTGTACTTTACGTGTCGTCGTGTTGAAGTCCGTGTCAGCACTGTACGAGCGTAAGCCGGCATCGACACCGGCACAGTGGAAAAACGAAGCCCCGGCACCGGTGCCTGTGCACGGCCATGCCGGTGCCGTGCCGGTGCCGGGCCGGTGAGTCGAAAAACGCCCATTGTGAGAGGCCCGGTTTAGGTTCGCAAGAACCTGTTTTACGGGTTACCAGTTTCACTTTGCGCTGCGCTAAAATACGCAGAAAAACTAGATAAAAGCTTTATAGAATAAAACGTCAAGTGCGAGTCGGGCTCACGCACTAAGGGTTCCGTAAGACCTTGTGTCTTACCAAATTATCATGATTCTAGGTCAACGGGATGTAGGTTAGGTGCCCTCTAGATTTTGGTCCAGAGAGAGAATCAAAGATATTTATTTCTGTGAATAAACTACAAAATTACGGTTTCTGGATTTTTCCTTTTATTTGTGCTACAAGACCTTGCTTCTTACTAAATTTTATGATTCCTTGTCTACGGGAAGTACCCTATAGGTTTTGGTCCATGATGAATATTAAAAGTAATTTGAATAAATTACAAATTTATTGTTTTCAGATTTTTCCGTTACTTGTGCTATAAGACCTTACTGCTCACCAAATTTCATGATTCTAGGTCTACGGGAAGTACCCTAAAGGTTTTGTGTGCATCTGATTCCCTTAGAAATTTCAAAATATTCGGGTTATACTTAAACGACTGTAATTTTTGAGTGCGTTAACTTAAGTTTTATTTATATCGCGGCTTCAAGAGGTTACAGACTTGAGTATTTGACGTTAATTTCAACTCGATACGTCCACGCGTTCCTGAGAAAAGGGGGATGACAGACGGACAGACAGTCAGACAGATGGACAACAAAGTGATCCTATAAGGGTTCCTTTTTCCTTTTGAGGTACGTAACCCTAAAAATAACTTAAAAAATAATAATTACAATTATGTTATGTACCTACCTGTACCTACATCTGGCATAGAGTGGGATAATGTTTGTGTTACGTTATGTTTAGTGTGATGATTGTGCTAGTACTCCTGAGGACATTTTTATAGCGACAAACTTTTATTGTATCCTAAAAAGAAACCAGTTCGATAAGTAGGCTTCATATATTCTACTTTCAAATGCATAAAAACCTACACAACACTAAAGAAACACGAAACAAAATATCCACTCTGTGGCTAAAATATCTAAAAAATCTAGGTAACAGTTATTTACAAAAATTACTTAGAAAATAATAATTACAATGAGTACCTACCAGTACGTCTGCCATAGAGTAGTTGTTTGCCATAGAATGTTTGTGTTATGTTTAGTGTCATGATTGTGCGGGGGGTACCTACTCCTGAGGACACCAGTATCGTAAGAGTCTGGGCAACAGGAGACCTTGTGAATGGGGGAGACAGTGTGGATGATGTGAGTGTTAGTGTGATGATTGTGCTTATCCTGAGGAGACCAGTCTAGTATTGTCTAAAAAAACATAAAACAATCGCGCCAGCTTTAAAAATGTAACTGTAGCTATTTATCGCGTAATTTTTCGATTGCCCAATAATCATTGGCCTATATTCATCTACGATAGATGATTTAAGTAACATCAGTCTGGCTGGGAGTCAGCCGAGCACTTTCGATTGCTAAAACGCTTTTAAAACGTCAGATAAAAATAAACAAAAAATATACGCGAAAATACTAGGTGTTTCTTCAATTATAATTTTTGCAACCTAGGTAACCTAGGTTTTAAACTTTTTTAGCATAAACTGCTAAAGAAGTTTAAAACCACTTCTTTTTCCACTGTTTTTATACCCTACTAGTTTATGCCCGCGGCTTCGCATGCGTTGTTTCTATAGAAACGTTTAAAGGTGATTTCTATCCCACGGGAACAGATTAATGGGATAAAAAGTTCAGCCCGATCCGTTCTGTAGTTTTGGCGTGAAGAGGTAACAAACATCCATCCATCCATCCAAACTTTCGCATTTATAAGATTAGTGAGATGAGATAGTGAGATCGTCCAATTATAATCTCATCCTTTTACAAGGTAAACTACTATTGTCAACACAACAAGCTGTACGATAAAATTTGTGAGTCTCGTGCGGCCTATAATAAGATAGCGCGTATAAAATTAGAATACTTAGTAAACTATCTGTGCCGTCTCCGCGCAGCGAGTAACGAACTCGCGTTGCGTCATCGCTGTCGGCCACAAATAATAAAACATCCGGAAAAGATCTGCCGAATCAAAACATGGGAGTTCTTCGCGCGGTCAATTTCTGTTTGTGAGGCATAAGGGCCAGTGATTTTACAAACTGTCAGATTTTGGCAATCAGATGTTTTTATACAGTAATTACTTACTTACGTTTTTTAGTATTAACTACCATTGACCCTTGGACCACTAATTTATTACGGCTTGTTGAATACGGTAGATTTTCTATAGTAAACTGTGAAGGAGCGAATTTAAGGATATTATTTAGTGTTTCCGTATATTTAAAGGTGAGTGAACGTGTCTATTTATTTCGTCATGTGGAAACATAACCTCTTCTTTATGGAAATAAAGAAGGGACTTTAGAAAAGTGTTTTACAGGTAGAGATAAACCATTCTAAAAATGCACGCCGAGTGTGATGTTTTGTGGAGGGGGCGTGCATTCATTACGAATGTAAGCGGGTTAACTACGAACCTTAGTTGTGTTGGAAGAACACCAACGTTTCATCCCTTACATCCGTAATGAATTCGTCAAACTGCGATAGTTTTTAAAGTAAAAGGGGCGTGCATTTTCTAAATGGTTTATCTCTACTAACGTATTGTTTTAGATTTTGCTTGTGCCAATAAATCTAATATTAGGGAAATCTGTGCATACTCGAGCGAAATAAAATACCTAGATTTTAAATAAAGTCCACAACATTACAATGTTATAATAAAACATCAGATAGGTAAATTAATCGTTTCTTGCTTGCTTTACATAAATTAGTTATGGATACCTACGTAGGTATGTTTGTTTTAATTTTGCTGATAAAGAATCAAAGAGATGTAATACCAAGCTTAGCAAAATAATGTATCTACATGATATCGAATTTTCCAAGAGCACCAGCACACATACCTAATTAGTACCAACTTAATTTGTTTATATTATAACAGAAAGTTTCATAATCATTTCTCTTGTCAAATTTGCTTTGCTTGTAGTGGTTCATACTGACCATGATCACAACTACAGCGCAGTTCAATAAGTGCATCTGTTCTACAGCGATGACTCTAAGAGAAAATAAAAGTAAACTTGGACTGTGCTATTGACGTTGCATGTACAGTCGTTCACTTATCAATACAATTTATTAATCGAGGAAGATTATGTTCAGTGATTGATACATCTTATGTATCACAAAGTTGTATACATTTCACTCCATTTGATTGTCAGTCATTTTGTACGAAGAACGCACCGGTCATTCGTATAACACATTCGTATAATTAATTACTTATTTATTACTTTCTCAGTTTTAAAACAGTTGTGCATAGAACGGCATTGCATAAAGTAACTTATAAAAATACTTTGTAAACTTATTATTGTTTCAACAAAATAATTGTGATGGCTTCTCGTGGCGGAATACCTCACAACTAATTCATATGGTTGATTTTGTGAATACGTATTTTATCGTAAAGGAATACATTTTTACTGATAATGGACTTGGTGCGGTGTGATTATAGAGATATCGAGATGGATGATAAAATGGACCAGAAGACCTGCGCAACCAAGTCTTGGACGCCGTTTTTCAGACAGGTATGGTACCTTATTAATGACTAGACGATCGCCTCGCGGTTTCACCCGCGTAGTTCCCGTTCCCGTGGGAATTCCGGGATAAAATAGCCTATGTCACTCCCTGAAAAGTAAGCTTCCCAACGGTGAAAGAATTTTTCAAATCGGTCCAGCAGTTTCGGAGCCTATTCAATACAAACAAACAAACAATCAAATCTTTCCTCTTTATAATATTAGTATAGATATAGATTAGTCTAACAAATTAGGTCGGTAGGTACATGTTTAATTGAACAGGTGGGTAATTTTCAAGGTCACATAATAGGTAGAAAAAAAGTTTTCTTATAACACGATGTGATGTTTTCATATTTATTTGGGACTAGCTGCGCTCCGCGTCTTCGCCCGCGTGAAAATCATACAAATTTCAGAAATTTATTGCACACCCCCTAGGGCTAGTTTTGTAAAAATAAAAAAAAACGTGATTAATTATTTACTTAGAGTTAGTTTATACCAAGTTTTGACTGAATCGAACCAAGGAATAATAATTTTTCTTAGAAACTTTACCATCCTCTTTTTTGAAAATTATGTGTTATTCTTGAACCTAAACTATTTACATAGGTACCAAATGTCATCTAAATCGGTTATGAAGTTACAGTTAAGAGATACGTGGTAACAAACAGTCACACAAACTTTCGCTTTTATAATATTAGTAGGATTGATCTGCATGCAGTTACTACTCTGTAGGTAGTATAATTATCGGGCTAGGTTAGTTATAAAATGGCTGAGCAGTGTTTTTTCTCACTCAGTCAACATGAGGAAACAATCGACTCATAGCTATTGCTTAGTGTTGAGGGAAGTTTATAAGTGGGAGGGTTTATTCTTCTTTTTTGTTAAGTAGGTACATTGTTTTTGTAAGTAAATTTATTTTTTGTTTCCATATCTAATTTCGACCATTGTTTAACTTAACTTGTTTTTCTAAATTGTAGGATTGCATAGCGTATTTGATATCCAGACTGTCATTTAGCCGTGAAGGTCATTCATTAGCTTTTTTGTTGATAGATTCTGGTAACTTATTTTGTAAATGATATAAGCTGTAGGCCTTCCTTAAAAATAAATAAATAAACAAAAAAAATATAGTATAGTCCGTAGTGCAAGTTCCAATATTTTACATTGCAATTTTAATAGTTAATGCAATCAAACAAAAACATTGCAATTTTAATAGTTAATGGACTTACCATTATTATGTTTCCAGTGATATCATTTATTACTGTCAAGAGTAAAACTCTAGACTTATTTGCAAGCTTGTGCCATTCGCATTTCTAGGACTTGTCGTATAATTTTTCATAACTTTTCAGTTGTTCGTCTGCAGCGGAGCGTGGGTAATTTATTTTGTCCTGGGACTTTGTTTCGGCGCCCCTACGGTCTTTATACCACAAATCAGGAAAGAGCTCAACGAGACCAATTCTACCGAAACCATCAGTATCAACATGGAATCGTGGCTCAGTAAGTATCCACTCTGTGCACTTACTAAATGTTTATCAATATCCGCCGATGGCAAGACATAACAGATCAGGCCACAAGACATAAAATTCACAAATGCCACATTATTTATGAACTCTCATATTTCAGCGTCGGTCCACGGATATAGTGCGCTGCCGTTCGTGGTTATGATTCCGATATTCACACAATGCGTGGGACGAAGAATACCATTCTTAATAGTGAACGTGAACACGGTCATAGCGTTCATTGTCTTTTACTGGAGTCAGACGACCACTCACCTGCTGTTCAGTGAGGTACTGCAAGGCATGCTGCTCGCGAGCAACATGACCCTCCTGATTGTGATCGTCACGGAGTACACCTCTCCCCGGTACAGAGGAGTCTTCACCACTATAGAATCGAGCATCTTTTTCTACGGTGTATGGGTTGCTAATGCCGTCGGGACCTGGTCCCATTGGAAGAACATCGGATTGATAGCGTTTGTGTGCTGTGCATATTGTATGTCAGCATTTTACTGGCCAGAATCACCATCCTGGCTGGCTCTGAAGGGTCGCTTCGAGGAGTGTGCTGAATCACACTACTGGCTTAAAGGACACGATCCAGAATCGGAGAAAGAACTCAAAAGTCTGATAAACTCTCAGAAGGAATATATAAAAGCCTGTGAACGAAGCAAGGCTACTAACTATAAAGACAAATTAAGAGGAGTCTTTGAGGTGATGACTACAAGAGGTTTTTATCAGCCACTTCTTCTAGGACTTGCCGTGATGTCCTTATACAACTTCTCCGGGAAGCTGGTTTGCACGATGTACGCCGTGGAGTTGCTTCGACAAATAACTAACGATGAGCGGACAGCGTACATGGGCATGCTAGTTCTAGAGGGTTTCACCATCTTGGGCATGCAAGCAGGATGTATTTTGTCAAAGTATCTTAAACGAAGGACTTTGTTACTGTTGTTTTCTGCCATTGGTATTGCATTTCTTTACATAATATCTTTATACTTGTTTTTGATTAGAGCAGGTGTTATAAGTGAAGAAAAATATCTATCGATTACTTTGCTAATTGTGTTTTCTGTCAGTATTAGTATAGGGCCGATGATAGTTCCCTCGTCTTTGTTCGGGGAAATTATTTTCTTACGTTATAAAAGTGGCTCTCTGCTTATTCTCTGTTTATACTCTGAGTTGCTGATGGCTACTGTTCTGAAAATGTCACCGCATATTTTTAACGTGTTCACATTACCTGGTGCATTCTTATTCTATGCTTCGTCAGCGACAGTATTTTCTATTATTTTGTACAAGTATTTGCCGGAAACAAAAGATAAGACATTACAGGAGATTGAGGAATATTTCATCAAACAACCAAAGTCCGTTAAAGTTGGGAAACAGTTAATCGAATGAAACGTGAGATGTTAAAGAGAGATTGCTTACAAACAGGTATCTATAATATTGGAATTTAATTTGGGTTGTAGGTCTACTAATTTATGCGAAGATACCAGCTAAGTTCTAGTCAGACCGGTTTTTTTTGTCAAGCCTTTTGCATAAATAAATGCTCTTCAATATTTATCTTGAAGAATTGCTTTGGTACGCAAAAGGTGGTATTAGAGCAATCCTACTATATTATAAAGCCGAAAGTATGTGAAATCTGAATTTTTGTTACATAGGATTTCCAAAACTACTGAATAGATCAAGATGAAATTAGCGTACGCTTAGAGGAAAACCTAACTTAGATAATAGGCTACTTATTATACCTTATTATACCGAAAATACGCGTGAGAAACTAGTATTATATTATAATATATACTCTCACTATACCCCTCTGTACATTTTGTTAAAACAAAATTTGTTATACATTTAATGTAAGGATGATTTAATGTAAGGTTTACGATATTACCGTTTGGATGTCATTCGTTTCGTGGTTAGGTAATGTAAAAATTAACATAATACCAATCTGTATCAAAACGTTGTACTCATTAAATTTAATGTAAATTCTTAAACTTATAATACTCTGTGAACCAACACCCACTCTTTGACACACTTCTTCAAAATAACTTTAGATAGAGACCTACTAGCAGTGATATTTGTGTCTTTAAGATAAATTCTCGCTAAGAATAAGGGAATCTTTTATCGATTTGTCGTTTGGAGACAAGTGACAGATAAAATGCAGCTTCAGTTTCAGACTGTGTGATTTATTGATGGGTTTGGAATGATATCGCAGATAATTTGCAAATCTCTTGTTTATAGACAAGGAAATGTAATTAAAAATCTGTTCATTATTTAATTTAACAGTAGAAAGTTGAGGAGCAAATTAGCTAGTGAAATTTTTGCAAACCTAATGAAATTTTGTGCATGATGATGTATTTCTATTTCACCTCTTCTGGCCAACAACATGACTGCATTTGAATAAATTCGTAAAATGCGATTATTTTGTTTTAATTCTGAACTCTTACATACGATAGTTGTATTATACAGTTTTTCGGAATATCCTAGTCATACCCCATCATAGTCCTTTGTGCTCAATTTCTGCGCTTTAATTATTTCGTGCTATTAATTTTATCAACGCAGGAATTTCATCATGCTGCAATATCATATTTTAAACCTCAAAGAAATAATTAACATTTTGTGATGACAACCACACGCACACTCTTTTGTATTCTTTGAAAATAAAACCGATTTATAGTGAAGGCTTTAACAAATTTAAAATCTCGATCATGGAAAATTGCACAATCACTCCAATTCTCTCTTTATGGGTCGAGTCGGGAGGAAAAGCAAACAATCGAGCGAACTTCAATAAAAATGGACGTGTGATTAAAAGGAAATAATTATTTATTGAAAATCAAGCTTTTCTATCAGCTGAGCTATCTGTAGATTGTTTGCAATAATCTGCAGTTATTGTTGTTTATGTTAATTGTTTCAATTTTAAATAGTTCTACTTTATTTTTATTATTTGATTGTCATTTTTTTGTGAATAAAGTATCATATTATGGAAAAAAAGCTTCTTTTGTTGCTAAAGTAAAAAAAAGCTGTTTATTTAGACATGTATTTTAGACAGCCTGGGATTAATTTAGATGAAAAAGGCATAGAACACTCGATGGTTATGTGTTTAATAGGTACAGTGGCGGTACAGTGGCGGGTCAGAAGTGGTGACCTAGATTCTAAAGACATTGTCTTGCAGCCATTCGTGGTGCTTACGACCTATTTCAGATCTATTTTTATTTGGGTCCTAGGTACAAATCCACAAAGCAATTTACACCTAATATTTACCCTAATTTTGAGGCTTAATATAATTATCTATTTCATTAGGAAATAAAATAGCAAAAATAAATAACAATTTATTTTAACACCATTATAAATTCATAAGAACGTATACTACAATATTTTGCTTATGCATACCGTGTAGAATACTGTTGTGCTGAAATTTGGAATTAGATGACATTTACTATTTTAAATCGTAGTAAACTTCAAGCGAGTATGATCTTTAAGTTATGTCTCAAATTATGACCGCTACTGTACCTACTCAAAGAAAAAACTAATGGTTTACTATTTTGAAGTCTATACCTGTCTTTTCTCCTAAATGTGAGATGCATGAACCTTCAAGCTCTGCAGGTCACACGAACTCAATGAAAGCCCGAGTAATTCTAGTCACAGTTCCAATTATAACCAACCGCAATTCGTTTACGCACCCCATTCGTAATCGAGTACGTTATACGAGTATATTTCTTGATTAAGTACAATGCCACAATTCCAAGGTGCCTACTGATTTCGCTGTAAATTTTACCGCAGGTAAGTGTAGATGCATGTAGGTCTGCTATTGTTCAAGACCGTACTAAGATAAGAACTTTATGGTTATCATTGTCGTGACAGGCGTATGAATATCAAAGCAATGTTTGTTGTACTATTTTTCTTAGACTATTTATCCAGGCTATTCATGTAGAAGACATACCTACGTCCACTGCTGAACGTAACTCCCATTGACAAGGGAAGTTTTGTCGTTTGGCAGTGCCAGCATCACAACACTTGGCAGTGCCAGAATCACAACGCTGGGCAGTGCTAGTATCACAACGCTTGGCAGTGCCAGAATCACAACGCTTGGCAGTGCCAGCATCACAACGCTTGGCAGTGCCAGCATCACAATACTTGGCAGTGCCAGAATCACAACGCTTGGCAGTGCCAGAATCACAACGCTTGACAGTGACAGAATCACAACGCTTGGCAGTGCCAGAATCACAACGCTTGACAGTGCTAGTATCACAACGCTTGGCAGTGCCAGCATCACAACACTTGGCAGTGCAAGAATCACAACACTTGGCAGTGCCAGAATCACAACGCTGGGCAGTGCTAGTATCACAACACTTGGCAGTGCCAGAATCACAACGCTTGGCAGTGCCAGAATCACAACGCTTGACAGTGCCAGAATCACAACGCTTGGCAGTGCCAGCATCACAACGCTTGGCAGTGCTAGTATCACAACACTTGGCAGTGCCAGAATCACAACGCTTGGCAGTGCCAGCATCACAACACTTGGCAGTGCAAGAATCACAACACTTGGCAGTGCCAGAATCACAACGCTGGGCAGTGCTAGTATCACAACACTTGGCAGTGCCAGAATCACAACGCTTGGCAGTGCCAGAATCACAACGCTTGACAGTGCCAGAATCACAACGCTTGGCAGTGCCAGAATCACAACGCTTGGCAGTGCTAGTATCACAACACTTGGCAGTGCCAGCATCACAACACTTGGCAGTGCAAGAATCACAACACTTGGCAGTGCCAGCATCACAACACTTGGCAGTGCAAGAATCACAACACTTGGCAGTGCAAGAATCACAACACTTGGCAGTGCCAGCATCACAACACTTGGCAGTGCAAGAATCACAACACTTGGCAGTGCCAGCATCACAACACTTGGCAGTGCAAGAATCACAACACTTGGCAGTGCCAGCATCACAACACTTGGCAGTGCCAGAATCACAACGCTTGGCAGTGCCAGCATCACAACACTTGGCAGTGCAAGAATCACAACACTTGGCAGTGCCAGAATCACAACGCTGGGCAGTGCTAGTATCACAACACTTGGCAGTGCCAGAATCACAACGCTTGGCAGTGCCAGAATCACAACGCTTGACAGTGCCAGAATCACAACGCTTGGCAGTGCCAGAATCACAACGCTTGGCAGTGCCAGCATCACAATACTTGGCAGTGCCAGAATCACAACGCTTGGCAGTGCCAGAATCACAACGCTTGACAGTGCCAGAATCACAACGCTTGGTAGCGCCAGGATCACAACGCTTGGCAGGCGGGTTGATGATTGCAGTGGAGGTGTTAAAAATACAAAGGGAAGCAGCTCTTCCCCTGGTAGGTTTCCTTAGTCAGCTCTTATGACACGGATTGAGTAAGAGACGCCGCGACCGCCGCGGCAAAGAACCACTATATAGAATTAAAAAAAAATCTTATTGCTGGACTATTCACAAAGCCACCTAGCCCCAAAGTGTGTGCTAGATAACTGTTATATTGTATACATTACATTAAATAAAAATTTTAATTGAACATAGACCAGACACCTCACCTCAACAGCCTATATCGGTCCACACACTGCTGGACGCAGGCCTCCCCCTAATAAGCGCCTTATTGGCTTTTATCTCATGGGGGGTAATGCCCATAATCACCACGCTGAACATGGGAGTTGGGGATCACAGTTCGGTGGTAGAATTGTTCTAAAGGGGGCGCTGCTGCCCGCCCCCGGTGGATATCTCTTAGTCACCTATTACGACACCCGCAGGAAGAGTTGGGGTTAGGCATGGAAGTTATAGCTACTTTTATTTCACTATCACGTCGCGAAGTTATTTTTTTCTGTCACGGTTATATCACGGGTGATAAATCACGGTCGTTATATTTCATTAGTGATGATTATAATCACAGTGGGTGCATTTTTTCCGCCTGTTACATGTTGCAGTGATAGTGATATGATTCAGAACTTATCGCTTAGCTAATCGGCGATGTTTTTTTTGACAATAAAACGTGTTTTCTTCAATAAACTTTCCCTCATACTTCGACAGGCTTGGGACTGTCAATGTTTAAGTACTTAATTACAAAACACTAGGACGACAACTTTATTTCTGTATTAACAGACAATCTCAGGTGAGCTTAGTTTAAAATAACACGCGATTCGCGGCATGCACGTGCAGCAGCAACAAGTAAAGATTACAAGTGAGTGAAATGAAGTCAAACTCTCACAACGTGATATCACTGGTATTATAAATTTCAAGTACCTACATGTACCTACATTAAATGAGCACCTTAACGTCTTTAAAATAAGACTCATTTTCATAATGAAGTTTTTGTAACGGAGCGTTATTTATCTAAGCAGTAAGCAAGTTTTAAAAATACTCCAGATAAATTAAAGCCTAATGGTGTTGAGAATAAGATGCAATTTCACTTAAACGAATTCTCTCTTCTCGCTAGTGGCACGGTGTCGCTACAGTCGCATGCTGTAGCTTTGTCTCTCTCGCACGATAGAATTCTGCGAAATGTAATGTAGCTTAGCCCGCGTGAAAAATCACGCTCGCGTTATAAGTAACTCACGGTTTCGATGCATGTAACTGGTGTGGCACGTGATTTATGTTGTCACTAGTTATATAACCAGTGATGCGTGAAATCTTCCATGCCTAGTTGGGGTGGTGCAAATTCTAAGCCGGCACACAGCTACCCAGAAAACTCGCAACAAATATCAGCAGATTGAACAAATATTTGTCTCGAGGGGAATCGAACCCGTAATCTCCTGCATTGCAGACGTACCTTCGCCCGCTACGCCACTGAGGTTGTCAAGAATAATTTCATCTATGCAACATGTATGCGATGCCTTCTGAAGTTTCACTTTTAATAAAGCCTAGAAATATCTGTCTAGAAAAGTTCTAACTCTTTGTAAATTCGTAGAGGGGTGCTATCAAGTTTTCGGTAAACTATGAATAACTGGCTTAGTGTGTACCGACATTCGTTATTTAGGGGTATGCAAATAGCAGCGTAGATTCACGTTTAATACCTATTCGCATCCGGCAAAACCCTGTGACTGATGGCTTGGCTCACTGATCAGAATGTTACGTTTGGTTAGTAAATGGACTGTAGCTTTCCCGAACTAATTTGACATATTTTCTCTGGTCTCACCTTATCCTATAATAAACTGACTGACTATACAGGATTATTGGTAATTCACTGACACTGGAGGCGTGAACTGGAGGTTCTGCCCATCATCGCGAATAGGTTTATGAAGACCTCAACCTCAACAGCCTATATTGGTCCACTGCTGGACGCAGGCCTCCCCCTGATAAGCGCCATAATGATTTTTATCTCATGGGGGGTAATGCCCATAATCGCCACGCTGAGCATGCGGGTTGGGGATCACAGTTCAGTGGTAGAATTATTCTGCAGAGGACGCTGCTGCCCGCTCCCGGTTGATATTCCTTAGTCGCCTCTTACGACACCCGCGCTCCGCGGAAAGAATTGGGGTGGTGTAAATTCTAAGCAGGTACCCACCACACAGCTTTTTTTTTGAAGACGCCAGTGTTCTTAAATTTGGTTTTGGTAGTCGGTACCCCATCCATTCAATAATAGAGAAGCTTTATTTAAAACTAAACTTAAAAACGGCTCTGCCTTGATAATTCAAGCTGTATAATAGTGGCAGTGGGAGTAGAAGATCGGTCTTTAGGAACTCATTGGGTTCCGGACAAACGTGTTTTTTTCGGTTTGTTTCACAGGTAATTTACAAAAACAAAAAAAAAAAACTTTAGATCTGGCGTCTTCGCGAACGTGTTCGTGATGATGGGCAGAACCTACAGTTCATGCGGTGTCATTGATAAAAACGTATTGTAATGTAGCATTAAAACGGACGGCAAAGAAATTATTGTGTCTTAATTTTAATGAAATTATAGATGTAAAATTTCATTGTCTTCTTTTTATTTAAGATGCTATGTTATCTGCCTAACTCTTGATCGGTATCGTAAAATTACGGGTGTTATTTATACAATTTGGTGGTTCGATTCCCGGTTCAGACAGGTGAGAATCTCAAAAATCTTTGAATGCAGTTTAAATTGTTTTAAAAATCAAAACGCAGTCTTCTTTCAGTAAAATTTTCTATCTACAATATAGGTACTTAAGAAACTTTCCCTCCATGTGGCATAGCCGTGGGACGCCATGTATGTGTAACAGCAAATTATTTCATGGACGGGGTTTAATAATGGTGCCTAGTAACTCAACCAACAATGCATTGGAATTTTAGAGGAGGTTTTCCTTAACTAATAGATACCTTGTAGCTTAAATATACGGAAATATCTTATAATTGTTCTGGGAACGTTTTAAAATTATTTATATTCCATGGGAACTGATTTATGGGATAAAAGTATCCTATGTGTTTTTAAATTTTTAGACAGGAATATCTAAGTTTGCTAAATTTCAGCCCTATCCGTTCTGTAGTTTTTGGCGCGAGATCCACACTTTCGCATTTTGGTATAAGTAATATCAGAAAACGACCCCTTAAATAAGGAGCCACCATTGTTCTTCATTCTACAAGGTCTGTACTGTATAGTCATTCTGTGGGTCTTCGAGAATCTGCGTGCTGCGACTTGCGAGGTCTACGGACTACGATTAACTTCAACTTTTTTTTTATTTATTTATTTACCAACTTAAACGAATATTACATGAAAAGTTTATTATTATAACACTGAGTAAACCACAGAGGTTTGTAAGGGAGTGTTATTAGCGAGTCAACTACCATTGAGATAGGTTTAACAAATATAAAAGCTTAATTTCTAAGTGTCAGTGTGTTATAGTAGGTACTAGGTAAAAGGGTAAAAGAGTTATAAATGTAGTGAAATTCTCACTGTGAGTTAAGTACCTGCAGTTATTAAAATACAATATTTATACGAGTACTTATATCCTGAAACTTAGGTACATAAATTGGAATTAGGTAAGTAACTGAGATCAAGCTCTTTGATACTGATGTAGGTTCGATAAAAAGTACGAACTTCAACTTCTTGTTTGATGGCTTCTGCGTCTGGCTTACGATTAACTTCTTCAAAGGTCTACAATCTACGCTACAGGGTCTGAATTGCGCCGAATACCAAATATTTAATTGGGATGCTGTCATTATTATAATAGGTGAGCTAACCGAAGAATTCACAGCGGACTGCTACGTCGGAGATACCTTACATAATACTAGGTTAGGGGTTAACCGGATACCTAAATTGCAAATAGAAGACCCGCTCCCTCTCCATAAAATATCAAAACCCAGAGGAGGCAAGTTGGAAGAGCTTTACCGAAAGCTCTAAGGACTTAATATTCTAGCTACCTATTGCCATCCTAAGTCTCCTAGTTTATTTATTTTTGAATTTCATGAAAACTTACAGCCAGTAAAATACTAATTTGGAAACATTAATCTAAATACACGAATATTGCAGGTATTTGTGAAGTGTCCGTAGGTAGAAAGGCTGGTAACTTCTAGGTAGTAAAGTTCTAGATAAATCTTTTGCGATTTGTCAACATAATTAATAATAATAACACAAGGTACGCGATAAATACTGATTACCTAATATTTGAAGGTTAAACAAACTTACCTTAAGTGAAGTTTGACAATAATTATCGCTGCGTCCGAAGACATTTTTCAACATGCGTATTATTTCTAAAAGTGTTCGTTGTCATTGAAGAAATACACGCATGTTGAAAAAAGTCGAGGATGCAGCGACGTATTCATTAATTATTCTAGATAAATCGTAGAAGACAAGGGGTTTTCTTACTACGAGTAATTTTTACTACTAGCGTAAGCACAACATTAGAAATAATATGAATAAAACAACAGCTAATAGGTAGCAAATAGGCAGGATGACGAGAGGCTTAGAGAGTTCTCAGCTTTAGAAACACCGTCCTTTGTCACGTCTAGCCCGTACCGAGCACTCCTTAGTATGTGTTATTGCTCACTTAATTCTTACGAGCCTTGTTCTTAACTGTAATTCGCGAACATCTCGTAAAAAGATGCTTTTCAAGACGTGATAACTTGCTTTTACGGAACTGGGCTTCAAAGTGCTGAGTGACTTTGTATTTTTATGTAGTTATTATAAGACTGACCTGGCCACTGGTGTCTATTCGTCGAACTATCTGGTATAAGTATCCAGTGGGCACAACGACGACGGTAGCCGATAAAGGTTGAATAGGTACACCGTACACATACGTAGACGTTCATGTAGGTACGTAGAATTTAAATTCTTTGCACGTAAAAAAAATAAGAGCATAGTAACATAAAACTATAGACTTAATGGGAAAGGCGAGGTTATTTTAAAAAGATTTTTATGTTAACTACCGTACCGTACCCTTAGGCATGGTGAGTTAAATACTCCTAGGTAGGTAGATTTATATTCTCATCTTCCTAGGTTTCGAAACAATAGGTACACTACACTCATAACATTCGTACCTATAAACATTCCAATATATATAACATTTTTATGCGAAGAGTGCAAACACAGTTCCAAAACAAACAGAAAACGACTAAATAATGTTTCAAGTTTCCTCCACTTATGCCATTTTCCGGAGACCCATGTCTGTGGCGCTCATATTTTCCGCACATTATTGCTCTCGACTTTAGATTAGCATAAACACGCGAAAAGTACGAAAAGCTTTTTAAAAAACATTACGCAACTCTGATAATCTTCATATCTGTTCATAATGAGAATTGCGTGAATAAAGTAAACTTTATTATAATAGCTTATTCGGAATTTTACGATTGTTGAATAGCCTTGCAAATTAAATATTATACAAACCAACATCGGCAATGGCAAACGTTGCCCTAAAAGCTGCGTAAGTAACGAACACGTACCTTTACTGTAAAACACATTTACATAAACGAAAAATTGCTATTATAAACACTGAAAACGCTCCGGAATGGAAGATACTCGACTCTGAACCTACTCGTAGAAAGTCAATTTATAAAATGGAATTGTAATTGCTCGGAGCGTTTTCGCAACAGTTTTCATTTAGGATCAGTTAAGTTGTTTGCTACAACTGTTGTTTATTATGCTTTGGAGAAGCTACCTCAACTTGTACTTAACTAAATGTTTAAAGACTTTTTTCAAACAAGCTATTTTTAATGAAGAAAGTCCTCTGATAGCATGATGTCGTGCTCGGCACAAACTCGTGTTCTAGTTCGTTTCACTCAGTACTTTATATTCAAACCTGAAACAGAGCTACATAGATGTAGATAAGTACCGGGTAGTTAAGGCATTGGTACTTGCATAAGCTTAACCTTGCCGTTGCTGGCGCAGATTAGGTACGTGGATAAAGGTGCTGTTCTATATTTGTAGGCTGCTTGAGTGGAATAAGAAGATCGAGTATTCTTAGGTACTTATTGTCGTGTTGTCTGAGAGGAAAGAGGGCTCCAGAGCGCGGCTTTGTTATCATTGCGTGAATTACGCAGGTAATGGGCCGCATTTACAGCGTACGTGCCTCGACATTCATTAAAACGGCTAATTAAACCAGACGACGAGATTCCGACGACGAATCCGCCGGAGACGGAACCACTTTCTACATATTTCTTTAGGGAAATTTTAAGTGGAGCACCGTTGGCGTTCCCTTCTCTCGAGCGAAGTTTTTAAAAGACTTTACGTAAGATATTAAGCAGTATAAATTATTTAAATAAGGGTAGCAAATGGTACCTATAAACAGAAAAGTTGAAATACGTTTCTGAAATTAAAAGAAAAACTATTATTTCATGAGTGATAAGTACTAAAACTGCGAAAAACTTTTTCCGAGCAACGAGGTGTGGATATATTTTTCGGTTCAATTTACATTATAATTCCCTTGTTACGTAACCAACATACAACTGTAGAGAAATCCCAAACCATTGTCCTGGCCTTATGTTTGCGCTGCAATTTCGGTCACACTACCAACGCTCCGTGTCTGTAATTAACAACAGATGCGACTCCCAGGAGATCAAATGTACCCACATCGAAAACTAAACCATTGCCTTTCATTTGGTAGTCGAATTAACAACCACCGGAATGGGAGCTTCAGTGGTCTTATTGATAAGAACACAGCAATTTGCTGAGAGAACATTTATTCAAGAAACGAAAATCGAGTCAGTTTAAAACACTCGACGCAAAAAAGAATTGTTACAACTTTAGCGTATAAGCCTGTGCTGTGCATCTGTGTGTCTTGTCTGTATGTCCCATGTTTGGACCCATTTAGATTTTTTTTGCTTCGACTTGATTTTATGTAGGTAGGTACATGATTTACTCATCAGTGTCCCCGAAATATTTTGTTTATGTAAGAAAAAAAAACGTCTATAATACAGGCGTTGAATCCTAATTAAAACGTCAAGTGCGAGTCGAACTCGCACACTAAGGGTTCCGTAAGACGTTGCGTCTTGCCAAATTATTATGATTCTAGGTCAACGGGAAGTATTCTATAGGTTTTGGTCCATGGCGAGCATTAAAAGTAATTTTTGTAGTGAATAAATTACAAACTTGTGGTGTTCGGATTTTTACCTTTACTTGTGCTATAAGACCTTGCTGCTCACCAACGTTCATGATTTTAGGCCTATGGGAAGTACCCTATAGTTTTTGTGTGCATGACCCTTGGAAATTTCAAAATATTCGGACATAAACGGCTGTAACTTTTGAGTGCGTTGACTTAGAAGTTTTATTTATATCACGGCTCCAAGAGGTTACGGACTTGAGCTGACGTTAATCAACTCGATACGTCCACGCGTTCCTGAGAAAAGAGCGTTGATATCTATCAACGCTCTTTTCTCAGGAACGCACAGACAGACATACAGACAGACAGACAGACAGACAGACAGACAAACAGACAGACAGACAGACAGACAGACAGACAGACGAACAGACAAACAGACAGACAGACGGACAACAAAGTGATCCTATAAGGGTTCCTTTTTTCCTTTTGAGGTACGGAACCCTAAACGTAATAGTAACCAAACCTTCAGTTTTGGACCCCAATAGGCTTCCAATAATTAAAACACTGAATAAAAATTCAAAAATTGCACTATAATAAATGTCGTTACATTTTTATGTTCAAAAGCTAAAACAAAAGGCAGTAAAAACGGGGCCGTTCACGTGACACAGGCTACAGTTGTTATTTTTCAGAATAGTGAAAAATAACACTTCACGCAGAGCAAATAAACGGAACCGAGATAAAACATCGCAGCAAAACTGGTTTTTAAACTTCAGAAAAGTACGCGCTAAAAGTTTATAATTTCACTGTGAGCGTTTTACTCAACTTGCTGATAAGCCGAATAGCTTCATATGATTGAAAAAAGCTAAATTATTATGTGCAATTAAAATGTTGAAAGTTGTTATATTTAGGTACGTACCTAATAATATTATTATAATATAAGTCCAACTGCAAATGTTGTGAAAGTGTTTGCTTATTAGAACCGTTCGTATAGTATCACAAAACGGACCAAGCAGGAAAATAAAAAGGACTGCTAGGACTAAGAACATAAATTTTCTCGGAAATATCTTTTTCACAAGGTGATGTGGGTACTGGTAAGTACTCAATACAATTGGACGTTTAGACAAGAGGTAGAAAGGTTAAATAATTCTTTTCCAAGTCCATAAAATCACTCGATAAATAAAATCCTAATTGTGTATAACTCTTGAAAAATTGTTGAGTATGTTAAAGATTTATTTATCGGGTTTTTATCGCGTTCCTGATGTTTTTATTTCCACTACGTTTATGTATGTATGTTATCAAATCGCGAAAGTTTGAAAAGTTTTAGTTAAAGTAGGTAACATTACGTTCATGTTGATTTTATATCGAAGTTTGACCTTTTATGTACACATAAGTATACTAATTCAGATCAAATACACTTATTTGTAAAGTATATACAATTATTTGTATAATATATTTTTACGCCTCAGGTAATTTGTGATCAGTGAATCGTATCACTACCGCTAATAAGCGATGCGTGAAACCCCTGCATATGGTACTAAATCGATTTTAACAATGCGAAATGTATCTATATATATAAAAATGAAACCCGTTTTCCTTGGTCACGGCATCACGCGTGAACGGCTGGATCGATTTCGCTAATTCTTTCGTTGTTGTGTTTGTTTATGTCAGGAAGGTTTGATTACTGTCACGGCATCACGCGTGAACGGTTGGATCGATTTCGCTAATTCTTTCGTTGTTGTGTTTGTTTATGTCAGGAGAAGGTTCTTATGAAAGAAAAAATTAAGAAAGTTGGAAACATAAATTTCCACGGGGGCGAAGCCGCGGGGCGCAGCTAGTAGTTTATATATTAGAATATAACTACTCGTTGTTAGGATGCCGTCTAAAATTAAGATCATTGCAACGCAATCTACAAACTCCAAACTACATTGTTAAGTCGCCACTGCGAATTTGTTTATCGAATTGCTACGTAGCCTCTACGAATTCGTAGTATTGCTGACACATTGCTACGTAGTTTTTACGAATTCGTAGCAATGTTACCACATTTTGACTTAGCTTCTACGAATTCCTAGCATTGCTATCAAATTGCTACGTAGCCTCTACGAATTTGTAGCATTGCTACCACATTGCTACGGCTACGTAGAGGCTACTCTACGAATTCGTAGCATTGATACCACATTGCTGCATCGCGTGTACGAATTCGTACAACTTCTACCTCATTGCTACGTAACCTCTACAAAATCGTAGCAATGGCTACGCAACCTCTACAAACTCATAGGACCCGTTTACGCAATGCAAATACTATAAATGAGTAAAGTTAAGCGCTAATATATTTCTATAAACGAGTTAAAGAGTTCTTGAGTGGAGACCACGACTCGGCAAACGTAGTGTAGGACGCCCTCCGGCCAGGTGGGATGACGATCTGCGAAAGACTGCAGGCAGATGCTGGATGCGGCAAGCTGAAGACAGGGCGCTATGGCGCTCATTAGGGGAGGCCTATGTCCAGCAGTGGACTAATATAGGCTGATGATGATGATGAATATATTTCTATAAAGCTTCGAAATAAATCTCGATTAAAAACGTAAATTAAAACCAGTGGACAGAACACGAAGCATTTTAATTTAAACCGTGAAAGAAGGACGGTCTTAAAATCCATCACGCACGACACCGATCTTATTTAGATAAGTGGAACGTCGGAAGGACCCTGCTTAGTTCACTTGACTGATTGCTGCTAATGAATGTCTCGTCTCTAATCACTAATCTATCCGCTTTTTCAATAATCAGCTGGGATCTGAAATTGATTCGGTGAGAAAGCTGTCTTTGTTGAACGGTGCGAGAGAATTTTTGAATAAAGTTGATATGTATACATTTTTTGGTGACGGGATTGTGGTTTTTTCATACTATTGACAACACACAGACGACCTCTGTGGCGCAGCGGGCGAAGGTCTGCCTGCGACGCAGGAGGTTGCGGGTTCGATTCCCGCCTCGGGACAAATGTTTGTACGATCTGCAGACATTTGTTCAGGGCGTTCTGGATGTTTTCTATGTATAATAAAAATATATCTATCTATGTAGTGTATTGTATTAAGTATATCAGTTATCTAGTACCCATAACACAAG
This sequence comes from Eupithecia subfuscata, assembly GCA_963564075.1. Lineage (NCBI taxonomy): Eukaryota > Metazoa > Arthropoda > Insecta > Lepidoptera > Geometridae > Eupithecia > Eupithecia subfuscata. The sequence goes on from OY751105.1 coordinate 7,634,454, forward strand.
CTCTGCTTACCTTGGGGCTAGATAATGCTGTGTGAATTGTCCAGCATTATTTATTATTTATATTATTTATTTATTATTTATTTCCACGCTGACGTTACAAATCCAGGCCTACAGTATAGGAAAAACAAAAAGGGATCTCGCCAGCTTTTAAAAAATTATCTATTATGTACCTACCTATCTTCCTACTAATCCGATCCTATCCTACTAATATTATAATCCTACTTATATTATAATCCTACTTATATTATAAAGCCGAAAGTTTGTGAAATCAGAATTTTTGTTACCTAGGATCTTCTCTACTGAACAGATCAAGATGAAACTTGGCGTACGTTTAGAGCAAAGCCTAACTTAGATAATAGGCTACTTATTGTACGAAAAATACGCGTGTGAAGCCGCGGGCCGAAGCTAGTAGTACTATATAGTTATTCTGTTCTATCTGTTTAATATTTGTTCGTCGGTGGATTGTCAGACTTATTTCATGTGGTAAGCTATGACTGGTTTGCTTTTTCAATTTGAGAAAGTTTCGTCGAGAAAATGTAAACATAAAATGTTAAAACCCTAATCTTTGTTTGTAAGTAAGCTGATGTGACCTTAATTAATGAGTAGATCGTATACCTTTTCATTATTTAATGTGGCGTCGCTTAACTATTGCTAATTCGATCTCAGAAACTACAAAAGGTGAGTTAATTCATGCTCGTTTATTCCACCGAATCGAATAGTACCTAAACCAACATAGAAGCTCTCTTAACACTTAAGCAGTCGCTAATGGGTCTATCAGACCCAGTCGTCCATATTTTGCATGGTAACTACTGAATCTTAAGGATTGTGACTTTGCCGCTCTTAGTACCTTCCGACGTTAGATTGAGACAGCGAATAACGGTCGCCGCAGTCAGTTGGCGCGCTGCGCTCGAGTGCTAAGGACGAAAAAGGTGCGTATGGGTTCCTTGGACCCGGTAGCGACTAAATACTTAAGTGATTTTCCATAACTTTATAACCCTAATTAATTATTTAATATTTACTTTTAGTATAGAAAATGGCAACCAACAGGTCCTTGAGCTTATGGGATATTGAAGAATGCTTGAACGAAGAAATAGAGAATGAAAACTGCTCAGCAACAGAAGACTTTTTAAAAATAAATGAGCCCGCCAGTTAGTGGACAAATAATGCGTTGTGGTCTTTGCGATTGGAAAAAAGACAGAAAAACTAAAATTTCTTGCTTTATATGCAATATCCCAATTTGTGGAGAACACTTTAAAGCAATATGTGTGAACTGCAATCATAATATTTGACATGCAAAGTGACAAAATAGTGCCGATTTGTAGTTAAGTTCCAAAGAAGTAATTTTTATATAGTTGATTTTTAGAGAAGTTTCCTAGTTTTTTTTTACGAAATAATGATTGATCTCTTTGTGTGATTTTGAATAAGTACAATAAAGTAGTATTAGAAAAATAAAGAAACTTAATGTTATTATCTTTATTTATTAAGATATAAGATAAAAATTAAAATGTGTCGTTAAACTAAGTTGAATTTTAGCATGTTTTTAAATAGCGTTTTTTTATGAATAAAAGTATTAAATACAAATGTATAATACCATTTGCAATTTTATTTTAGAATATAATTACTGTTAGGAAATACACAATTACATTAAATTTAGCAGTTTTGGAAAAATCCGGTAATATTAAACTGGGTCCGGTGGACACGGTAGCGACTCCTAGCGTATCAAAACAGGGCGCGACTGCCCAAGTGTTAAGGCACAATTCGCTCTGAATTTCGACAATTGGAGTACAATCACAGTTGCTGGAAAGTCATGTGCAATCAATTGTAATAATTGCGGTGCTCCAGCCGATTGGACGACGATTACGCAAACATAAGCAGGCTAGAGTAGCCAATGCAGGTGATTCGTTAGAATTTATCGTATAGTTTTGTGAATGTTTTAATAAAATTGATTTAACTCCGCTGCAGTAAATGTTTTTATGATCTGCAAATATCTGTTCTGCGTGTGGGTGTTTTCTATATAATTATAAGAATACAAGAATTTTTACAAGAACTTTATTGGTAACGATTATCAAGCACTTAGAAAGATTATTAGATTATTAGAAAGCACTTAAAATTACCCTATACATCATTGGCCCTTAACCTAAGATTAACCTGCATCTTTAGGAATATTTTATGTATTCGCTAAAACTAATGAAAATAATGGTGAATTTGTATTATAAGTTCTCATAATACAAGCGCTACTGAGTTTGCGAGATGATGCTAAGTGAATGACCAACATTATTCATAAAGATAGATAGATAGATAGATAGAAAACACTTTATTATACCACACAAATACAGGAAACAATACAGAGAAAATGCTTAGAAAAAAAAAGGAAGTATAAAGGGCGGCCTTATCGCTGAAAGCGATCTCTTCCAGGCAACCTTGGGATGGACTGGAAATTAAATCATATAACTCTTTTATAAGAAATAGTATAAGGTAAGCTTGGGGCCAGACGATAGAGAGGTTTATTTTAAACCCAGCAGTGGGTAAACAATTGGACTGAATTGGGTAGATTGGGTAAGTTAATGGTTAAATCCGAGTAATACCGACGTCCAACGTGCAAGATTACATTCGACCTTGCCTGTGGGTATTTGATGAACCCTACGCTAAGATAGATTCGAAGCAAATAAGATTTTGATACGAATGAATTTGTAAATCACCGCGAAGATTTAGAGTGTAAGCGAGGCGGGTCTACTCTGAGAAAGGATTCGAAATATTGTACCGGATAACAGTTAAATAAATCACCTTGCTAACGAGTACAAAGCCCCGGTTCTATTTATTAGTTATTTATTTTGTCAGTTTGCGGTTGTTAAATCAGCAGGATGATGGAAATCAGAGCGGAACGAGAGAGCATTCCCAATTCCTGTACACCCAATTATTTACCTGCACGGCGCCACTGTTTGCGAGTCGCTATGTAATCACAACGTTCTCTACCACATTCAACGGATTCAATATTCGCTTCATCTCGTAATGGCTGGCTTTTATACACAAGGAAACCCAAAGCATAAGGAAAACTGAGTCGAAGGGGCAAAACATGAAAACATGCTTGTATTTCGAGAAAGAAAACATTACAGAAGGTTCTAATGATAATGAAGTACCGGACCATTCAGCTTTGAACTCTATACGCTGAATGGTACTGAAAATTTCCAAAGTGGCCACGATGAAATGCTAAAATCGTACAAAGCCACTCATACCCCTAAGCGTTTGGAATTGTAAACTGGCTATTTTTCCTCAAACTCCCACAAAGGTCCCATAACGAAGTGAAACAGCCAAATAAGAAGGTCTTAATGTCGCAGTTAGCTGAGAATTCTCCCTTGTGAATGCGGGGTCATTAGCGCCATGTTATTGCGAATTACCCGTAAGACTCCGCGCCCCCAGTCACGTATTATCTGAATTTCCCTCACTATTATTGTTTTTATACATGTAATATATAAAATTTAACACAATGCTTTTCGTGGCTCATTACTGCATAATTCAATTACTGTAATAAATAATGAGCGAAAATATCCGTCCAGTATATTGAAGTTATGGTTTTGTGATCCAGGGAATAATGGTTTAAGTATTACGTGCTTATGGCATGTTTACAAGAACTAATTAAAACTTATACCGGCATCAACTGCCACCGAGTCCTGAAACTGCGCACCGTAGATATAAGAATACCTAGGTTCATAGGGACCTCTTAAGCTTAGTCCATGTTTAAACTAACTACATACTATGTTTAAACTAAATATTGTGAAAATTATGCTATCGAATAGTTTTACGGGTCGAATTGATTTGCCTTGAAGGTGAGGTACCAAACAACAACCAAATTGTGAGAAAATAAAAATGTTAGATTTGAAAATTATCGCTCTCGCTGCGCAGCAGTTCTTCGTAAAGCAAAGTCACTAGCTAAGGAAGATATAAAAAGGTCAGAAGTAGACAGAACTAAAGCTATTGAAATCAGCTACAATCTCAGCCTGTTAGTTTTATCGTGCGACCTCGTAGTTGGAAGTAGACACGGATTCAATTAGCGAGGAGGTGTGCGGGCTTGTAACACGCCATACGGCGGCGTGCCGGAGCGCCTGCGGCTTCCTGCACCCACAGCACTTAGGGCTCCGAGAATTGCACACGATCTATGCGATAAGCGACAACGGCGACGGAGCAAGATTCCGAGGGAGCTTCGAACGGAATCCTAGCTTACTTAGTCCAGCCAGAGTAAGACATAATGATTTTCAGACAGTACGCGCAAAGTAGAATAGTAAAATAAGTTCTGTTGCGTTTTGTGATTTTAATTTATCTTGCAAGAATTGTTATGCGGTGAGTTGCGTCAATATCGGCTTATTGCTGGAAATATCAGTGATTTGTGGATCTTTTTCCACACATCATAAAAGTCACGGCTTTGAAACTGGAGCTGCTTCTTTGGCGTGAGAAAAAGTACCTATTTGATCGAGACTTAAACTTTGGTTCCTAAAAGGCATTGGAACGCATTGGTTACATATTTGATTTCATAAAAAAATACAATTAAATTAAAAAGTTACAATAAAAAACTTAAATAAAAAAGCACAGTGATACAGTAAATCTCGTCTCGTTCATGGCTTGAATGGCTCATATAGAGCCGCCTCCAAATTACCTGACTGACACACCACTAGCTTCCATTCTGTTACTAGTTAGTAGCAACCGCCAGCATTAGCATCTCGATTTATAAGATTTAACCAATTACCTTCAACATTCTCTATGGAGCTGCCTTACTTCCCAGTAGATGGCAGAGTGCCACCAAAATTGAAATAGCTACACTAAAATTAATTTTGGCACTTAGGATTTTCAAATTGGTTTATCCTATAATGTTAGAGAACATTTTCAGCCGCAGGCAGGAGTTTTATATTTAGAACTAGCTGCCGCCCGCGGCTTCGCATCCGTTGTTTCTATGGAAACGTTAAAAGGTGATTTCTATCCCACGGGAACTGATTTATGGGATAAAAAGTATGTTTGATTCCAGGATTATAATTATCTGTATACAAAATTTCAGCCCGATCCGTTCAGTAGTTTTGGCGTGAAGAGGTAACAAACATCCATCCATACATCCATCCATCCAAACTTTCGCATTTATAATATTAGTGTGATGTGATGTGATACGTTTCGAAAGAAAATCTTTCATATATTATTCAACTTTATTCTCACAGATTTTACGCACCTCTCGACATTCCAAGCGATATAATCAGAAAGTCTCTCTCACATGACATTTTTTGAAAACTTAATCCAAATAACGAATAACACTAAAATTTTACATCTTTATTCACAAAGAAAACAATTGAAACAATTGAGCTAACTGCTGACTGTTGCAAACAGTCTACAGATAGCTCAACTGATCCATATCAACACCAGTCGGAAGCGTCCCCAAGACGCTGGCTGCATTGCCACGCTGTATGGCAATGCTGATAATAATTAGTTACGAATAATTAGTTAATTTTTTAATTATAATAATTAGTTACGAATAACACAAACATTCTCACCAATAAATCGTCTTAAAAATTACCAAATAATTTAAGCTCCATATCTATAAATAAGTAACTTACCTTCATTAACAAGTAACGCGTCTATTTCACGTAAGAAACTTTGTTAGTAACAAGCATTACACCAATCGAGTTCGAGCCTCGGCGTTTCACGGACGTAGGTACCTTTTCAATTATGTGGAGTAGAGTGGTAACAGTATTACTACACGCCTCGCTCCGAACGAACGCTGAATACAGCTGAAGACTGACAGATGACTCTGAGGATTTCTTGCACTATACAGATTACTCACTTCAAGATATACCACAGATCTAAGAAAACTAGCTTTATATTATTGACGTGACAACGTCTTATAATTCGATAGAGCCGGCTGCACGCACGAAAAAACATGACGTCACGCGGCGTTACCTCACTCTGAGGCGTTCCATGTAAGGCTTGAAGTGCAAGCGAGAGCGCTCGACTTCCGTCTCTCTCCTACTTGAGTGAGCGATGCGTCTGCGTGGACAGCTGCTATACTATAGTATATTTACATGTTTTGATCGAATATCAAATGCTACCATTCCATCAGTATTTTCTTAAGACGTTGTCACGTTCAACTGTCGTCAGTAAACCGACTTTACAGACAACCAATTTTTTTTTACTAGACGATCGCCTCGCGGTTTCACCCGTGTAGTTGCCGTTCCCGTGGGAATTCCGGGATAAAATATAGCCTATGTCACTCCCTGAATAGTAAGCTTCCTAACGGTGAAAGAATTTTTCAAATCGGTCCAGTAGTTTCGGAGCCTATTCAATACAAACAAACAAACAATCAAATCTTTCCTCTTTATAATACTACTACCTTCTGCCCGCGGCTTCGCACGCGTTCTTTCTATGGAAACGTTCAAAGGTAATTTCTATCCCACGGGAACTGATTTATGGGATAAAAAGTAGCCTATATTTGATTCCAGGCTTAGAACTATACCGATGCAAAATTTAAAATTTAGCTCATTCTGTTCAGTACTTTTGGTGTGAAGACGTAACAAACATCCATCCATCTATCCATCCATCCATCCTTCTATCCATCCAAACTTTCGCATTTATAATATTAGTGTGATAGTATAGATGAAACTGTGGATTCTGATAAGTCTCATTTACCATTTCACTCATTTAACTTACACATAGTGTTTTGATGACTAAACTCTTTTTATTTTTATTTTTTTATAACTTCTAGAGCTTATAACTCATAAAAAGTTTCGAGCTTGAGACCCTGTACACTACTGTAGGTAAATTTGCATTAATGTATCTCATATTTTCATATTGATTTTGAATTTTGATATTTTTTTTTTCGATAACCGACTAAAGGTTTTAGAAATATATCTTACCTATATTCTAAGTAATTTCAAATAATATTTTAGTTACCTACGTCATGACCTATTTTGGTTAAACTTAAAGGTTGCCTGGACTGAAAGAAAGCGCTTCTAAGCAATAAGGCCGCCCATTGTACTTATCTCATGTAATGTCTCCTTGCAATGTTATTTTTATGGTGTACAATAAAGCATTTTTGATCTTATTGTATTGTATTTTTTAGGCCTAATGAGGCAATTGGACAACCATTAACGGACCAAGGTACTTATCACAATTTTAGCAGGCTATAATATCAGTTTATACTAGGTATGCTTGTGCCGTATCTAGACAACTAAATTATCATTGACTCCAAACTTAGGTCTGGTAGGTATGCACTTGATTTCGAAGTTTAGCTGGTGAGCAATTACTCTATTCCCGAGAATGGCTTTCGAAGTAGCACCGAGGAGGTAGAGGTGGATATACGAAATATCTTGGCTTGTTTAAACAGTTCAAATTCAGGGAATGCATAAATTGTACCTAGTAGGTAGGTACCGAGTCTTTTGTTTTAGTTGCATTACAACTGTAGCCCTGAATAGATGTTTTCATAAAATTTAAATCTTGATCTTAGGTTTAAGGCTTGGTAGTAGAGCAGAGGCCGCACTTTTGTGATTTTTAGAATCATCTGAGACATAGACAATTGAAATTAAAATTCTAAAAAAAAATATATAAATACATATATAATTTATGGATCTAGTCTAGTCGCATAGTTACAAGATCTAATACATTTCACTCGATAGAAAAAAATCCCAAAGTTATCCTTTTTCTAATCTTTTTTCAATATTATGATTAACGAACTACTGATATTTAACTTTTTTTGTACATAACTAAAGACACTTATTATTTCTAACTGAATTCGTAGAGTTTGACTCGATAGAATGATTTTCTTAATCACTATGTATAAATAATTACAAAAAACAAGAACGCGGCGTCTTGGCAGGCGCGCGTTACCGTTTAATTCTACTGCTGCAGATTAGAGTAAGAAACCTGGCCTTAAAGTGTCAAAGGTTTGGCACTATGTAGATTTAGGACCTGTGGATTTTTTGTTCAATGAAAATGAAAAACCTAAGTTAAAGTCAAATGTTATTTTGATTGCGTAACATTAAAAAATCATGCAGAATATTTTTTGATTCTACCACTGCTAGGTAAATATAAATTTGACAAGCTCTCAACGTGATTTTCATCCCTCAATCTATAGGACCACCTGTTAGCTCACAACGAAAACTGGCACGAACCACAAAACAGATGGGTAACGCAAAACAGTGACCGTAATAGACAAAAGCACAAAGCAGTGCGTTGCAAAAGCGACGCCAAAAGCTTTCAGCTAGTTAAGCGCTTTCTGTTTCATAACAATCACGAAGATAAAGCGCCCTAGCTTTAGTTTTAATGTCCATTGTTCCGCTAATGCAACGTCAAACACTACCTTGAGGTCATTAAACATTTCTTGGGGCCTTTCACACCGAGTTATAGTGAGCTGGCTTCAAGAAAAGACACGTCGACCGATGTAAAATTGATGGTAAGACAGACAAGAAGGTGCTTGTATCATTGAAAAACGTGATTTTGACGTCGAATAAGGTTGCTGTAGACAAAGATATCTGCGAAAAATGTCCTATTCTTTGACTACTACTCGACGCTACCATAAATATTTTGAAACACGATCATCACGCTTAGTAACGAATACTTCATTGATCACACTTATTATTATTGTATAAATACGAAAGTTTGGGTGAATGGATGTATGTTTGTTACTTATTCACGCCAAAACTACTGTACAAATCGACCTGAAGTGAGTATAAGACTTACGCTACTTTTTACACATAAACGAGTTTCCGCGGAAGAATATAATATAGAAACATTTTTAGAAAATAATTTATGGTAAAAATAGAAATAATTGTAAAACTTTTAAATCCATCATGGTTATTCACACTAAAGTCATTTACAACTTCAGTGATTCCGTGATCATGGCGCATGAAATTGTGCCGAAATATTGGAAAGCTCAAAACTCAAATCATGGTAAATATCCCGTTGTTAATGACTTTAGTGAAATAATTGTATTTTTGCAGGTTGACTTTATTTATCCACCAATGTGAATAATGCCTTTACCCCGTTAGGGTTGACGCCCTTTTCATTTGTGCTTGTTTATTACAGAACCACCGTTCTATTATCAAAGCTTTTATGCTGTTCTTTGACTCAACAAAGATTTCGGTTGTTTGTATTATTTCGGGTTTATTTCGCTATAGGTCGGTTTCATTACGTTGTTTTTCAGAGATGTAAGAAATAACTGGATGTGATTTTATTTCGTTTTAAAAGCTCTTCTACACGTTGTTCTCATAATACAGCTCAGCTTTACTTCGAGAGGAAACATAGCTAATGTTTAAATAGAAAATGTGGAAATTTCGTGTTATAAGCACTGGGCTTTAGGTGGGTACTTTGTGACACGGCTTACCCCAAAATATCAGATTATGTAGAGGATAAAAAAAGCTAGGCACGGGTTTTGCTTCGCTCGAAAATTAACAACTAACAAGCTAAAGGTTTCTTGGTCACTTTACCTTAGCTAATCGAAGTGGCCGCAATCAAAAGTACCTAAATAAACTCAAAACGATAACTTATGGTACCTACTAAATAAGAATATGTACATTTGCTTTATTGTGTCCACTGCAGAATCAAGGCTCAAGTGGGAGTTAATCGTTCATTTATTGTATTTACGGATATAAAGCATGTTTGATTTTTGATAAGCAGAACCTAGTTTTCTCAATTGCAATCAGCAGAATTCAAATTAATCATAAATTTGCATTCCACTTCTTACCACTCTACAGTTTTTCAACCAAACTAAATGTCCGATCAAAACTCCCCACTACAGTCTGCGTGGTGTCTTATTCCTGTTGCCATAATCCTTTACTTTAATTACATTCTATTCTCGCGTTCTAAGCACTAATCTCACCTGAGCGCACAGGTTGCTACCTAATTGTTTCTGTGCTAGGCAACAATTAAACAGAGCACGGGTTACACCACCGACCATGGTGAAGGTAGAAGGATGCTGTCTCGACATTCGCGATAGCTGTCACTAGGCATCAAACCCGATTTAATATAAGTATACTTAAAACAAGTTTTAAACACTCTTTATCATTGTAAAGACTCTTTTCATGGTATGCATTATGTTGGTTCGTTATTATTTTGGTCAGTTTGCGTTTGTTTGGCCAGAGAAGAGCAAGCCTTATAGAACTTGGCAGAAAAACTACAAACAGTTCATAACTCCCCGAAAGTTTCACGCATCTTAAAGGGACAAGAAAGAGCACCAGTAGCGAACTATGAGGTATTTCAAGTGTTCTTTTTAAAGCTCTCGCCAGTAGCTAAGACGTTCCTGCTCATTCTACCATGGCTGTGTTTCCCTGACAGCACAGGGGTGCCCGTATAGGCGGTGCGAGCGAGTGCCAAGTTCTCGCGAGACCGACCGGGCGGCGGCAATTTCCGTACGGCGGTTTGCACCACCTGCCGTTCATTTAACAGACAAACTTATACTTTATACTTATAGCATGTAAGCTTACTTTTATTCAATTCAAAAGTCTTGCCTTATTTTTATTTCTACGACCTTACTACCGTAATTTGTAAGGCCCTTCTCTAAGCAGACTCTAGACTTATAGTAGGTGTGTGAGCTTACAAAAGCACGTTGAGTTGACGACATAGTCAAAGTACGACATAGTCGGATGCGAAAGGCACAGGATAGAAAAGATTGACAAGAATTTAAGGAGGTAGGTATATACCCAGCAGTTGATGGCATAAGGACTGTAGCGATTATGATGATGATGATGTGAGCTTATTCATTCTATTTTAAAGTCCTTGGTTATGGTTAGATTCATTTTACACGACCTCACATGGCAAATTTGTATAGTGCTTTAAGATGTGCATGATAAGATTTAGGAAATTTATTCTTTGTTATAGGTATCGCCGATGTCGATAGTTACCTCTTCCGTATTTATTAGGTGGTAAGTGCCTACAAAAAACAAAACCTTTACCTATAATTTCCGTTCAAATCCATCGGTCCGTCGAGATTTTATCAAAATTACTCTCAAGCGACGCTTGGTTTGCTACAAGCTTACAATATTACCTACCAGTCTGGATCAGATTTAGTTTTACAAAAAAACTAGGTCACCTGCTTTGCAAATTAAGTATTTGGAGTGTACGGAAAGCGGCAGGTGTAAACGGGCGCCGGGAGCATGTTGGCTTAGGGGTATTACCGTTAGCCGGAACTGCGGTTTGTACCGAGTTATTGCTGCTTTAGCTAAGACCCGATTTTAAAATCTCATTTGTAAAGCGCAATGTGTTAAAAAACACGGACACACACTAAAACACCATTATTATCATCAACATCCTAGGCCTTAACTCGCCCACCGCTGTGTATTCTATAGGCCTTGTGATATATACTTAGGAAGTAATTATAAGAAACTTCTCTCCTCTGCTTTTTACAGCTGGTTGTGTGTGCCTGCCGACCTTACAATGTTGTCGAGCTAAAGTGTTTTCAGGACCATGAATTCTTTGGCATGATCATGGTCAAAGTACCTATGACGTCAGAGCAGAGCAGTTGACCTCAAACCAACTTGTTAACCAACCTACCATGTTTCATGATAATTGCTTCCAGTAAGTTCAGTCAGTATTTATTCAGTGCAAATGTATTCGTTTAAAGGTACTTATGTGGATCTTTTCTATCATCGTTTTTCTCCTAATAAACACTAGGACAGAGCATAATACTCGTAATACTAGTTTTATAAAACAGTTTTTTATGAATTTATTCATTCCATTGTATAAAAATCACATCTAAACAATACTAAATTCCATAACAAAAACACATTCAGAAAAATACAATTCCCGGTGTAGTTTTCTGTTTTCGCGGGTAAAAGCTCCCAGCATGCGCATCAGCAAGCCGTGAAAGCTACATTGTATGGTTTGTAGGCACTCCGGTGTCTCGTCGACAGTTTCCGTGCCTCGCCGACAGTTAGCGCCACCTGCGCGAACTAGATACATGGCGACTAGAGAGTTATTCAACTACGGGACTCCACTGTTTCTAGGAAATCGCATAAAGTTTGAAACCAATCTACTATACAGAAACTGAAAACTGTAGTCTACTTTTATGCATTTTCTAATGTCGCTTTTGAATTATAGAACTTGTTACTTCTAAGAAAGTAACGCAAAAACAGACCTACATATAGAAAAAACTCGCAGCTGACCTAACTACTGAAAATCTTTTCGTAGATGTTTTTCCCTCATAAAAGTTTTAGAACTTGATAAACCCCCAACCACGTTTGTTTACAATAGACCATGCGTCATCATTAATATCACTCATTTCTCTCTTGTTCGATAAACTTCACAAACCTAGACATAAATAAAACCTTAAAATTCGATAACACGATTCTCACTACTCTTTTGCAAATGACAATTTTGCGTCCCGAGGAAGATTTTCCCAGGACCCAATGCATAGCACGCTGGTCGTTGCTGCTATAACAATAACAGTCAGTGTTCCAGTTGACCTTTGCTCCGACACCCTAATAATGAGAATAACACGTAGATATCATCCCCGAAGTAATCCCCATTAACAATGTAAGTACATCCTACGTATCAAACGATCGTTATCCATACAACACTACGCATAATACAACCCTTATTGAATACTAAGCGGGTCGAACAAAACATTGCCAATCATCTGGGTTTTTTCCAATACATTGAGCCAATGGGAAATGACAAAAGTACTAGGGGAGTGAATTTATTCAATAATACAAGACAGGATTAACTGGGATTGATAACGCTTTACTTGAGCCAGACTCATCTGGCTGAGGTTTTTTGAGCCTTTGTTGTACAAACCAAAAGCTGGCTCTAATACATTACTTTTCATTGTTGTGTTGGAATTTTGAATCTGGCACGTTTTCATTTAGATCCTTCAAAGTGGGAGTTACTTGATATCATATTAATATGGGAAATGCGAAAGTTTGTAAGTTTAAATTTATGTTATCTATTCACACCAATACTGAACGGATCAGGCTGAAATTTGGTATAGACGTAGTTCAAGACCTGGATTAATTAAAATACAGATAGATAGATAGAAAACACTTTATTTATTATACCACACAAATACAGGAAACAATACAGAGAAAAAGCTTAGAAAAAAAAGGAAGTATAAAGGGCGGCCTTATCGCTGAAAGCGATCTCTTCCAGGCAACCTTGGGATGGACTGGAAATTAAAGAACAAAAAAGACGGTGGCACTGAATATAGGTTACTTTTTATTCTGAAAAAACGCGTGCCATGTTTCGGCTTCGGCGGGCGAAAGCTAATAATATTATCCTACTAATATTATAAAGCGGAAAGTTTGTGAAATGTGAATTTTATTTTGTTACTTAGATATCATACTAATATTGGAAATGGGAAAGTTTGTATGTTTAAATGTTTGTTACCTATTCACGCCAATACCACTGAACAGATTATGCAGAAATTTGTCGTACATTTAGAAAATAGGCTAACTGAGATACTGAATAGGCTACGGATTATATCAATAAAACGCGTGCTAAGCGGGCTTCTCCTAACGGCAGAAGTATAAACTTCTGCCACTAACGGCAGAAGTATAAACTTCTGCCGTGGGTGTAATCTAAATAAATAATGCTGGACAATTCACACAGCATCATCTAGCCCTAATCCAAGCATAGCTTGTGTTTTGGGTACTAGATAACTGATATACTTAATACAGTACATTTCATAGATAGCTGTGAAATGTATTGGATTAAGTATATCAGTCACTGTCAACTGATATTTATTTATTTATTTAAGAGCTTACAGTCTTAACCAAAGCACTACGCTAAATACATATATTAGAACTATAATTAATTAAAAATACAGTACACCAAAATTATCTTTAAATTATACATAATAATAAAACCAAATAATTAACAAGTAAAATAAAATGGAGAAACATTAAGATAGGCAAAAATTAAATAAAAAATAACATATTTCGTATCATATAAGATATGATCTAACTAAGGCATAAATAGATACCTATGACTTTGACTATCGTTGAATATGTCGACATGTTGGAACTCCTGTAAAAAACCGTTAAGTAGTACAAATGCTCTTATATACTTAGTACAATACATTTTATAGCTATCTCTGAAATGTATTGTAATAAGTATATCAGTTATCTTATAGATTATACCTATATTTATAGTAGATCGTACATTTTTTTGTCACAAGGCAAGAATCGAACCTCCTGCGTCCAAGGCGGTCCTTCGCCCGCTGAGCCACAGAGGTCGACAAACTTAGATGTTTGGTTACGGACGCTACGGTACTGTCAGCGGCAAATGAATTAGAGCAACGGACTAAGTTTGTTGCATTCGACGTAAATCAAGTTGTGGGGCTTGTTTGTTCTTTAAATTACGCAGGGCTGTGACCGCTCTACGGACTGTTGTTCCCGATAGATTGCTCCAAGTTTCTGTCACGTTCTGTTCCGCCGAACAACACACACTGTAAACAAATCAAACAGCATATTTAATCATTTGTTTACAGAATGCAAATTGTAAAAGCTTTTTGAATTTTGTAGTTTTTTTTGGAATCTGCTGTCAATATTTCATTAACAATTTACGGTCGGTCTGACTTCTAGATTGTTCACAACAGTCTTCTGTTAGCTCAACTGTTTCAATTGCAAATCCTAGTTCTAATGTTTCTATTTTTAAACTGTGATTTTCTTTGTTGCTTACATACCTACCTAATACGGCAAACGTAATGCATAAAAGCTAAGCATAAATCCCCAGATTGATATTAATTTTGGATGTATCGTTTGTGATTGAGTTACAAATATTCAAAAATAATCCCGCGATACAAACAATCGGAGCCATAATATTAATAGGATTTATAGGATCACTACTAAAACATCGGAATAATGCAAGCTCCAATGCATATAAAATTCAATACAATCGTTCATCGCGCACGATCCGATAAATAAACAATGTGAAAGCACCTCGTTCTACCTATATCAGATCTGTACCCCTACATACAAAGTAAAGGAATAAAGTGTCGGGCGTTGATGGCTTCGAAAGTATAAAATGCAGATAGCCGCTCCACTGAGCGATAGCTGTATTGCTCCCAACAGCATTTTATTCAACCTCTTTATATTTTCAAGAACAGAACGTCGCGCGCTATCCACTGTTGTTTGCTTCCTTTTTATAATACGCTGAAACAATATTTTGATTTCCGAACGTTTCCAAACTTCCATTTGCCTCAGGGGATCAGAAGTACATTTACGATTCGCAATTTCAATTTTTCATCGATAGTAAACTAGCTCGCGGAAGAATGCAATTGTAAAAATAAAACACAGCAGTAGCAGCTCTCAGTCGAAAGCTGAATTGGTATTTAAAAATTGCTCTCCTTTGTGTACCTATTGAGTACCACTTGCAATGAAACAAAGAACACTGACCTGGTCAAGTTTGAAAACTATTTCCATAATAATACGTTGCGGCCACTAGAACCGCGGTTGGGAACGTTGCATGCAATTATATTTCAATATTAATCTTATTCCCCCTTTCATTACCAGCGTAAAGTAGTCGGTTAGCGGGCAGCGACTTTAACACCACGATATCCTTCAGCTATTTTTTGCTTGCAATTGTTTGTAAAAGAAAATGACTGGTTGCGTGCATAGAAAAAAGTTGTTGTAGTAGTTTATGGCTGACCAAATTAAATCATAATGCTGTACTTAATAAACGGTATAATTAACCATTTACTAAGAACATCGTTCTAATTTAATTTGGTCAGCCATAAACACGGTTGCATTCAACACTTGTTTCACGGATTCTTTGGTTTTACCAACATCTATAAAAGCTACATTTCGACACAATATTTAATTATTTCGAGAAATATCTTCCCACTTAGGTTTACTTAATATTATGGCGGAAAGAACTCGTCAGAAAGCTCAAGGTCGCGCATAGAGAGGGCTATGCTAGGAGTCTCTCTGCGAAATCCAATCAGAAATCAGGAGATCCGCAGAAGAACCTAGGTAACAGACATAGCTCTCAGAATTGCGAAACTCAAGTGGCAGTGGGCAAAGCATATAGGTCGTAGGACCAACGGCCGCTGGGACCGCAAGGCTCTTGAGTGGCGCCCAGGTATCGGAAGGCGCAGTGTAGGCGCTCCCAAGCGATGAACCAATAACCTAGTGAAGGTCGCGGGAAGTCGCTGGATGCGGGTAGCGCAAAATCGGTCATTGTGGAGATCTTCAGGGGAGGCCTATGTCCAGCAGTGGACGTCGATCGGCTGATATGATGATGATGGTGAAAAGTTATAACAGCAATCGTTCCATATCTTCGAGTATGTCAACCCTCGTAATATTCCATTTGCACAAAAATTTACATCCACGTATTTCAGTCATCAATTTGTGATGTTTCAATATACAACCGGTTAATTGCATAAAGAACCTTCATTACGCTTTCATCCACCATTTCATTTGAAAAGGGTACTAAAGGTACATTACGAAACGATTCATGTCACAGTAAGAGTGAAACAATTTTTGCTCCTTCATACGCGGTACCCACATTTGTTTTGCGAAGGACGGAGTCGGCTCTCTATTTGGCTAATGGATATATCAACGAGATTGGTTTCCTCACACAAACGAGCCCGGTTTCTAGTTAAAAATACTCTCTATATAGATTCACAGCCCGTAAATTCAAACGAGTGTTCTGAGTGAAATATTTGTAACACAGCCAGGTGCTTTTATGGCGAGCCCGTAAGGTTTTAATATGTATGTTAAAAAGCTTTAGATGTTAGGTCAGTTCTTTCATATATCTATTAAATATGCATGTATTTAAAAGATGACGAGTGGCAGGTCTGAATTTTTATTCGGGTTATCTTTCGTCTGGTCGAAGCGACGCGTGACCCGAGAGCTGGCGAATATCTGGCACAGCGTATCAGCATTGCCATACAGCGTGGCAATGCAGCCAGCGTCTTGGGGACGCTTCCGACTGGTGTTGATATGGATCAGTTGAGCTATCTGTAGACTGTTTGCAACAGTCGGCAGTTAGCTCAATTGTTTCAATTGTAAATACTAGTATAATTTTCTTTGTGAATAAATGACTAACTAGTTATCTTTCATAATTGCTAAAATTGGATAGGTAAGTTATCACAACGTTCTAAAACCAGAAATGTCGGCCTCCAAAGTAATCATATTAAAATGACATTAGGATTGCATCGAAAAGTTTCGTCACTCGAGCTAACTTCTCCCAGTAG
Organism: Eupithecia subfuscata; assembly: GCA_963564075.1. Classification (NCBI taxonomy): domain Eukaryota; kingdom Metazoa; phylum Arthropoda; class Insecta; order Lepidoptera; family Geometridae; genus Eupithecia; species Eupithecia subfuscata. The sequence continues at coordinate 7,651,612 of OY751105.1, forward strand.
AATGGACTAATTAATGTCTCAGAACAAATAAAGAAGAATTTAATATCCGCGCAAACGGTACTCTACCAACAACATTTATCATTTGTTACCCGCGGGTAAATACGATATTTCCATACGAGTTATGACACTTATTACTTTCATATTTTATGGATCAATACGAGGATAAAGAATCTACAAGAGGTACGATAAAGCGAACTGTTTAATAAGGCAGTACGTATTGGAGTTCGATTTGGCGAATCACGTTTGTTAGAGCTGCGGCGGGGGTGCGCGGGGGTGGCGACTGGTGAACGTGACGAATTCAGCTGAAAACGCACGTAGACAATTAACCCTGGGCTGACGTCTGCAGTGATACATGGAGCGGGCCCGGGGGAACGGACCAAATAAAGCGGACCCAAATAAACACGATGCTTACATGTACCCACTCGCTTGCCTTTTTCCGCCTCAAAGGAAATAGTTCCCTAATTGCAGTCATCAACGCCACATAAACAATTCTGACACCGATTCTCCTTACGTCCAACTGATAGTCCCCTGAGAGCACGAAATTAAAAGAATAACTTGTGGAAAGGAGCACGTGTCGCGGCCGAAAAATTAAAAGAATTCGGAAAATTTCGGGACATAAATCTTCACAGCGTCTAATTACAAGGATCCAGGTCTGGGCTCTTTCTTGTAGACTTATGGCGGCCATGCGTCATAAAATGTTTTTTATGAAAAAATAGCAGCGCATCCCAAAAGACCTGCAAGAATTATGGCGGTAACCTGCTCAGGGAAATTGGGTAATGGCATACGGGTTCTTGTTAATCGTTCTCTTCTCAGCCGACGACGGGAATTAAGAAAATTAAAAAGACTTTCTTGTGCCTACTCGTAGAAAATGGCAAGTTTGCTACAACGAAAGGCCATCAGTCAGATTGTTTCGAGACTAGGCAAGTAGTATTTATGCAGGAATTAACCTAAAATTTAAGTTTTATTGGCGCTATAAAATCTATATTTAGGTGATTGCTGATTAATGAAATGAAGTGACAATATTTATTCGCATGAATAAAGGTACATTGGTGGTTTTAAGATTAAAGTTTATTCACAAAGAAAATTATACTAGTATTTACAATTGAAACAATTGAGCTAACTGCCGACTGTTGCAAACAGTCTACAGATAGCTCAACTGATCCATATCAACACCAGTCGGAAGCGTCCCCAAGACGCTGGCTGCATTGCCACGCTGTATGGCAATGCTGATACGCTGTGCCAGATATTACATACAGATATTATGTACAGATTAAAGTAGTTATCCTACTTTGTAGGTTTATTTATCAATTTGACAATGGAAGGGTAGGTAACTGCCAGCTTTAAAACAGAAAAAAAGCCTAACATTAGAATATATCATACTTACCATTAAGGAGCGGTCGTTTGTGAAATTCAAGTAACCACTTACCCTTACCCCATCCTCTTAAAAGGATTTCTGGGATTTATAGTCAAAAGACTACAGTAGTAAAGTACGTCACATACAGTTTTATATTAGCTTTGGCGTGCGGGCCTGCGCAACGAAGCGGCTCTCTCCACTACAGAGTACAGGCTGTGTGTTCAACTGTGTAGGGCCCTTCTACGGAGAAAAATAAACTGAGCAAATACTAACAACTCGTACCGGAAAATTATTTCGAGTGCAAAGTTTCCAAATAAAGCTCTGCAGAAATTAATATAGACATTCACAGAGCAGCTTTTGATTGATATAGAGCAGCTGGACGGGCTTTTAGGACGGCTTTTCTGAATGTGTACCTATACATCTTTAAATATACCTACTTACTAAATAAATACCACAGCTAAGCCAAACTGTGACTTATTCCCCATATTCTAATGTAAACACTAAAATAATATCAAAAAAATTCAACCGCGTCGGAATACCTATGGTACTGACAAAACTTAGTAACATTATTAAGAAGTATGTACGAAACTTAGGCAATTTATTGTTCCCAAGTAGATAAATTATCATTAACTGCGTAAGCAATAATTTTGAATACATGGCTAAGTCTTATTTGGTAGGTAGATAATGTAGGTATCTGATGAATTGTGATGATAAATTGCTTAAGATTTTTTGAAAACAAAATTACGTCTGTTTGTAGGTTTCTAGATCAGCAAACATCCTTCCACTGTTGAACATGGCTCCCCAAACGATTTGCCATAATCACCACGCGTCTTTTTAGTTTTGGTTTGGTGAATTCCCAAAACTTCAAGAACCTAAATCTATACTAATATTATAAAGAGGAAAGATTTGATTGTTTGTTTGTTTGTATTCAATAGGCTCCGAAACTACTGGACCGATTTGAAAAAATCTTTTTACCATAAGAACCCCACATTATTCCTGATGAACATAGGGTACTTTTTACCGCGGGACAATGCTTCATTCTTACGGGAAAAAGGGTAATAAGACAACGGGTAGTAAGAATGCAGCTACATAGTAATACATATAATATTATATATACTTAGTTTACTACCAAGAAAATTAAATTATCTTTGTTTTTAGGGTTTCGAGATCGAAGATCGGTTTCGAAACCCATATGGTCTCGCTTTGTCTGTCTTTTTTCCCTTATTAATAACTGAGCAAGTACCGCAGCTATCAACTTTAAATTTAAAATAATAATACATTTCGTCTGCCTGTACAGATTTTAAGGAAAAAAAAAAACATAATGAAAATGAACATTTTCCATACAAATTGAGTTGTGAAATGTTAAAAGATACCTACAGGGTCATGCGGGTTATCAAATGAAAGGTATCAGTTTATACATTTCAAAATAGTTTTTGAAGTTTCTGTAGCATTGAGATATTTTGAAAAAAGTCGAAAAAATACCCCCCTCTCCCGATCTCCGAAGATTGCAGAGCGATCCATCCAAAGCGTTTGTAGATATGGATCTATATTTTACAGGAAAAATATGGGGAAGTTTGTGAAACTAATACTCTTTGAAAAATGGTCAAAAAGGGGGGGCTATCTCACTGAGTGGGGTATCAAATGAAAGGTACGGTACGACCTAAATTAGCGAAATCGGTCCAGCCGTTCTCGAGTTTTAGCGAAACTAACGAACAGCAATTGATTTTTATATATAAGAAGATTTGTATAATTGACAAACTTTCGAAACCTTCGGCGCGCGAGTTACGCTCGCACTTGATGGATCTTGTTTAAAATTTAAAGATTGAACTGATCACACATTTTTATTGCTAACCAGTTGAAATAAAAGTGGGTAAGTACCTAGTCGCGAGTTTATTCTGTAGAAGTAGTTGCGATCCGAAGAATAACGCACGCCTTTGAGCCCGTTCCCCTTTTGTAAGTCTCGCGTGTGAGGAATTTGTCGACTTAGAAAGAGTTTCCAATATATCCGTAAACAGCTCTGTTGGTCCAGATTTGTTCATTTTTTGAAACACAAACACGACTAGCATTTGAGATTTCTAAACAAAAATGTATTCGTTTTGTTAAGCACCATTCCTATGTTATTCTTTGCATTTCATCAAATAAACTTCTCTAAAACCCAGCAAACGGTACTCTCAGAAATCCAGTAAAAGTAATCAAACCCCAGTAGAGCTGATCTCGGAATGAATACGGGGATAACGGGGAAACATTGCAGCAATGGCCTATACAGGTTGCCACTTGACCCCTCTATAGACCAAGGCAAGCCAATTACATCATACTGCGCACTGGGTACTCTTAACAGAAACTGTTGATTTTACATTTTGAAATTCGTTAATACGAATCCCAATTTTCAAAGTTTGCAACAAATAGAATCAAAAGAAAACAGCGCGGATTGTGAAAACAACAACACAATACGGTTATCGCTGTTTCAAAATAGTATTAACTTCTCAGCAGAATCAGGGGTCAAACAACCAATATGGACAAAATAAAATTCCGAGAAAACGAACGAACAAGAAACCCCAAAGCGGTCGGGGCGTCAGTAACGATAACTATTGTCACATTCAATCAAACCATTCAAAGAGCGTGCGCCCTCGGCGAAATAAAACGCGGAGATGTTGTACCTAACAACCTCGGGGTCCATACAGTAAAAACAGTGGGATCTCATCCAATTTTGCATTCAATCTACGACCACGAGAATTGCTTCCTCCGAGATGACCCGCCACTTCCACTCGCCGTAAAGCGATGACCTAATCCGGTTTATTTGATTTGGGTTCCTGACTTCAGCCTTCTTTATCAATTTGTAAGAATAATGTCAAATGTGAAAGCTCAGAGACATTTTGTAATAATTTCATGCCCGGACAATGGGAGTTTTTGATAAAACGCCCCAGAGCAATGGCGAGAGCGTCGGCATGAAATTGAAATTGATAAAACCTTTTCTCGCCGTTACTTTGATGAAATGTGCAAACGAAATGAACTTCAGCGTTAACATCAATAGCTTTATTTTCTATTTCAGCTGAGTTGGAGTTGAATTAAATACGTGACTCTTCAGATGCATACTTATAGCACCTAAAGCAAAATTAACAATTATGAGTTAGTTTCAATCAGATGCGCTGCTAAATCGCTGTGTGCTGACACGAGTAGCTTTGATTCGAACAATTTTGCGTCTCGCTGAATAAACTGTGAGATTCTGCTACAAAGAAAACTTTAATTTGTGAATCTTAATTAGCGCGTTTAAATTGCCTTCAAGACGAGTTTCAAAACTATAAAGATATCATTCAGTTGGCTGTTTTATTTCAATTTGTTATGTCAAGCGAAAGCAAGGGGCATTAATTGCGAAACAAAATAAAGAAGTTATCAGGAGTGGAGTGGCACGGCGGCGGTGGGCAATGGACGGAGCGAGGCTTGCTGTGGGTCATGTGATTAATTTCAACGAACACTTTCAGGCCACAAATGGCTTGTCAGAAAGTTTATTTCAGTAAAAAGCTTCATGTACTGAGAGAACGAAGCCTATCCACTAATGGCTCCTGAAGTTTTAGACAGCTAAACAAGCCTTTTTGTTAACAAAACTGAAAGCACATGGTAGTGCTGTTTCTGTGGCGCAACGTTGAAATATCTATGGTTAAAATAAAAAAATATTTTACTCCTGAAACGAAGGGCAAGCCGGTCCACGTTCAATAGATTTGAAGACAAAACGTGCCTAATGAGGAAGTATTTTCAGGTCACCTTATAGACGGGTCCAATTTGCATATTATCGGGGTGTGGACAGAAGGTCGCGTGACAGTGAGGCCGAATTACCATAAGAATGGCCCAACGAGGTGAACGTTTTGTTAAGATTCCAACCTGAGTCCCAATGCGGCTTAAGTTTTCTTAAGAATTACACAAAGAAAAATTCCACATCCGATACAGTTTTATAAGCATTCACAAGTGGAAGGAATTTTGTAAAAGTTTTTAAATAATTTATTTGCTCGCTGTAAATTCTCTAACACAAGCATTTTAAATGTTTCAGTTTTGGTTTCAGTGGCTTATAATTGTTTGTTCAAGGTATGGAGCAAGTATTATCTTGGATTAGCAGCATTTAATAATATTTGATTTCCATTAGGAGTGCGGCAATCAAGGTAGTCCTTCATTGTCGCGGTGTCACCAGCCAGCCAGTTTATTGTCGCATGCCCCCGGGCAGTTTCCTACCACCACAAATTTAGGGTCCATAAAACTGATGAACAGTTTCTTAATAGAATCTACTAAAAAGATATAATGTGAACGCCTTGTTTACATTATATCTTTTTACTTTTAAGACCATTTGCTGTTGGTACATGTCAAATACATATATACAAAAAACAGTAAACAATCTTTCAACATTTTTATTTATATTTATAGAAGGAACAGTAATAAGCTATACAGTCGTTTCATTCAAAGTTACGAGTGCTGTTGGCATTATTGGAATTTTCCAGGCTCAAGAAACTGATATAGTCAGCCGCAGTCAGCTAAATAAAAACAAAATGCTTTTATCAAACTTGATGATAATCTTTAGGGATTGTTATAAATTCCATACAAAATGGATACCATTATAAAACCAGATCCGTCTAGAGTGAGTGTGACTCGCGCGTTTCAACCTTTTATCTATTAAACAAAATCTATAAGTAGGACCTACCAGTTAGAGACTTCGCTATACTTTTCCTGTAAAAAACACAGGGAGATTCCATCAAACAGAAGTAATACTACACAATACCTGCACAACAAAGTGTTCTCTAAATTATTTTCATACTTTAAGTAGTATGGAATTCATAAGAGGATAGGCAGAGCCAGTTGGTACGCCGCCGCCACGAGTGCCTATCATAAGTTATGAACGCTGATTATTTCGCGGCCTTGTTTCGCGTGACGCTTTTGCGTCGCGTTATCAGACCTCTTAGATCGTTCAGGGCAAATTTACTGAGACTTGCTTCATAAAGTACGGTGGTTACATTGCCGACTGTTCTTTTGTTTGGTGACACGATTGTAGGTCACCGTTGGTTCATTGCATGAGCTACGACAGAACTTGTGTTTCGAATTGTTATAGGTAATCGTTGAACTTCTTCAAACGCTTCTTTAGTTTAAAGCAATCTTTTTGTTTTGCACGGTTTCTATTATGAAGTTGAACTTGTTGAAAAGTTTCTTAAGTTTATTACTTGAGCTGTCTATACAGATAGAATGGGAATAGTGCAGCGCAGAGAGGTAACTTGAGTTATGAAAAATCAACATTTAAATTCCAAGCAGGCAGCTCCGTTGAGTAATAGAAATGATACGCTCTGTAGGCAAAGGACGGATCTACAGTCAAGTATTTCGAGGCTTACCCAGGGAGTCACGCAATCCCTGAACGTTTCATTGTCTCCTATCCCGAAGTTGTCGCAAGAACCGTTCAATATTAGCTTTCAAATATCTATGCCGGCTAAAGTAAAATCAAAGCCAATTCAGAGTGCGAACAAGGAAAACGTCTTACTCGCTCTCTTGGCTTTTAGCTTAGAAACTTTTCATGAAATAATATGACCTATTAAATTATACTATGTATGGAGAGTGCACTATGTTCACAAACAATGCAGAAATGACTTGCAGATTTTACGGTATTATTTCTTGTTGAGTGTCCCCATTAAAATGTTGGAATACACTACTTTCATTTTGATCATACAACCCTACATAACCGGTGATCTCCAACTGCTATCAAAATGATCACTAAAAGCATCATCTATTCAAGCTTCTGGTAACTAAGTACCTATGTGGTTAAGGACGCCACATTTGTTAAAGAAATGGGGTTTTAGGGACATTACTCACGTTTTAATCAGCTAAAAGTTTTGGATTAGGCTGAATGAAAATTTTCCATTGTGAGTAAGTTCCACTCTCAAGACACTTATTGGCACAGTAAGCTTTCAGAGAGAATGAGTTGAAATCATTAATCACGCCAATTTATATTCAAAATCTCAATTCCCCCCAGTGATTTTGCGTTTAAATTAAAAGCTTTGACTGAGATTTTAATTTTGTCGTATCATCAAATAAACGGTACCTACCTTACAAAATCTACAAAACTTTTTTGATTTTTAAGACATTGTCTCTATCTTTTTTATATGAACAGAAAGACTAGAATTTTCAATCATTATTACCTCGTGCCGAGCGTGGTTTTTAATCTTTTGTTAAAAATTCTACAACACTTACCTTCAGCAAGTTTTTAAAAGTAACTTTTAGTAAACAAAACAAAGGTTTGTGCAAATAAAGGCCAAATAGAAGAAACGTTTGTACCGCATCTTCTATAGGAGGGTGAAATGTACACAAAGATTCAATGGCGCGAAATAGCTGCGCGGTCGACACTGTAAGCATTATTAAAATTTGCCTACAACAGCACACCGAGTGCCAAGCGAATAAGAAAGAAGGGCTAAATTAGGCAATTTTATTTGGTTGCCGACTCAACAACTCCGCTCCGAATATTCCAAGAAAGTATTTGAAACTTGATATTTTGCAACGGAAATAAAAAATCTGTTGAGCGGTATCTACCTTCACTTGCTGAAAAATGAGACTCATCGTTTTGGTCTTTTAGGCCTTTGACGAGAGCTTGCTGTCACTTTCTATCTTAGGCTTTTATTGCCAAGTTCATAATGAACTTACTCTTTGATGAAAGGCAGGGTTCGACGTTTTGCGAATTCTCACGAAAAAGCTTTTGACTGGCGTTATCTAACGCGTCAATGGGTACAGAAAATACTAAGTACGACTCAGGTTATACGATATTCGATACAAGGATACAAAATAAAAAATAAATTGTCTATTATTTTGCGACAAACATCTGGAAACGTGTTTCGTGTCAACACAGATGTGCTTGTACATGTCATATGGGTCTTTCTATCCACATGGGACACAGAAAGGGTTAATGTGTTCTGGCAGGTCGTTTTGTTAGTCGATATGACCGCTATTTTACCCAAGGCTCTATCCACAGGAAAATAAAAAGGTTATCAAAATAATTTTTGGTGTCGGTGAATTGTCTTACCGGACGTTTTATGGCTACTTGTCTGCTTAATTAAATTACCAAGCTTATATACTTTTGTTTTAACGCTCTCATACCTACACAGAGTTGTGCGGACGTTTATACTTCTTTTTACGTAGGTATCTATCGATCGTTAATGTACGGTAAATTTTCGTTATGTGAAAATTACTGTTAATTGCAGAACAATTTTAAACCTACGTGCCTTTTTTCCTGAAAACGATTAGCTTTTATTATGTCAACAATAATTCCCATTTTGTTAAACGTGTTAACATATAAATATACCGTGAAAGGTAAGCATTGCCCTAATATTATTTTATTTTGTTACCTCAAGGCATAATTTTATTTTTCCATTACCGTTTTCGTCTTAATTGCCGTTATTAAAGAATATTAAGGCTGGAACAAAATAATACCAACTTTATTTGGAACTCGCACTACCTAATGGTAAGAGATGGAATGGTTTTTATTGTCTTTGGCTACTCAAATCAAATCAAAACAAAACTTTGATAGAAAATGAAACTCAATTCGGTTTAAATAACATTGCTAATAAGCTTGACTTCAGCCATAAAACTTTCATTTGAAACGAAGCTTCTTTGAACTTTAGTTTCTAAATAATTGTTTATTTTACGCTGAATGTTCAGTACATTACTGTAAAAACTTTTTCGACTTCGTGAAGCTTTTTATCTAGCTCCTAATTTATTTGTTAGGTATTCAAAACCTAAAGTTTTAATATTAGTGTACTCTTTATTCACAAAGAAAATTACAATCAATTAATAGAAATAAATTACAACTAGTATTTACAATTGAAACAATTGAGCTAACTGCGGACTGTTGCAAACAATCTACAGGTAGCTCAACTGATCCATATAATATTAGTTGATATAATTTTAAATATATAATCTCGAATCCCAATTAAGTATCAGATTATTAAAGAGGCGAACGTAGCGAGCATTTTTGAATCCCTAGCGATAATTCTAGTTCATCAAGTATTTCAACATGTGACGTAGCGCAACTAGCGCAGTTGTCCAGCTGTGGCCGTGGTCTCTTAATTGCAAACGACAACGCTGCGGTATGCGGTGCCGGACAACATAATCGTATGAAATAATTTAACTTTATGTGCGGAGAAGCGGTCATTTGATTTTGCCGCAGCAGTTTGCGGCACAAAAAAAACCATTGTCGACGCCATGACGCACACCGCAGCGTTGTAAAGAGCACGACGCCGCCGTGTTGTACGGAGTATCCGCTCTCTACTTTACCGCCCTTGCCCCTCACCGCTGACGTAGACTGCGACGGCACAAAATACCATTCTAGACGATTTTCATACGATTAAGTGTCTGGCAGCTTAGCTGTGTGGTGCCGGCTTAGAATTTGCACCACCCCGACTCTTCCCGCGGGTGTCGTAAGAGGCGACTAAGGGATATCCACCGGTGGCGGGCAGCAGCGCCCCCTACAGAACAATTCTACCACCGAACTGCGATCCCCGACCCGCATACCCAGCGTGGAGATTATGGGCTTTACCCCCATGAGATAAAAGCCAATAAGGCTCTTATCAGGGGGAGGCCTGTGTCCAGCAGTGGACCAATACAGGCTGTTGAGGTTGAGGATGTGTCTGGCACCGCATACCGCAGCGTTGTGCGTTATGATCATGGAACCAAGGTTTAAGTGGGCGCAATGCATGCCATTTTGTGAAAAGGATAGGCATAGGATTACGCGTTCACAGGAGCAGGACAGAGAGATACGTTTTTGGAACGGCGTTAGCGCAAATTAATATAAAGTTTTTGTTTATTTTCAAGAAAACTACACAACTTAGGATGAAACTGGTCGAACTAACCAAATAATTAGTAATAACCTACGAATCAAAACATAATTAATTTCAATACATCCTCTGCGGTCTATTGAAATATTCCTGAAATCTCGACCAAATTATATCCGAAACAGTACACTTTCACGTGTTTTTTATCGTATTTCTTTCTCAATCATGTTTTCACATTCAAGGAACCAAAGAAAAACGGTTGAATTTTATATAATTCGAGTTTTATACCACGGGAATCCCGTGAGTACTGAGATCTTGGACTAGTTTGACAACCAAATACGTTAGGTACGCCCCTGAACGCCAATGTGTTAGCCAATAAGGCGTCCTCGACGATTCATTGCGCTCGGCTTATGTATATATTTGTCAAATCTCAAGATATCGACGCCATATACTAGCCAGCCTCGCTAACAACCCTTCTGGCTTGGCTGGAGTTAATAGAGCCCTCAAGCACTACCAGTGCCAGCTGTATCGCCGGCCGTCTCAGTGATTTGTACACCGCTTCCTATTTATTCATGCAGTTCTAAAGACGATTACCTACTCCCGCAGCTCATGAATAAATCTGAATAATTTCCCGCCGAGGTGTAAATGATGCAAGTTTTTACATTTAAAACTGTTATTAATTACTTTACTTTTTCCGTTGACAAATTACGCTGTTGTGGCGCTTGGTCCAGGCAATTTTTGGCGATGGTTCTGCCAGTAATTTATACCTTCGTTAAGCTGAATCTCTGATTAAAAGGATGGTAAAAAGATGTAGCCTTTAGGTAGCTCGTCAAGTTGTGTTTTGAATAACATACAGCGAGAGGTTTGTTGGTAGAGTATTATTTATGATAAGTGAGGGCGGGAAACTTATGCGGAAATAATGCCTTTATAATTTATGCACATTCGCCCTTCATTAAGTATATCCCAGTGCAATAGCCAGTAGTCACGGATCGCGCCCGCTCATTACCATAACGGAATAGATAACACACAATAATAAACAAAAGAGAATTTACGGGATACTATTATTTTTAAATTTTAAGAAAAAGTGTTTGTGTTTTTAAATTCAGACTTAACGCCCGAATACTCAAACGCAACTCGGATATAGGCACGTCTCAAGTCGTGATTTTTTGATATTTTTCAATGAAAATGTGTCAAGAATTCGTTACTTGAGACGTGATTAAATAAATAAAATAAATAATGCTGGACAATTCACACAGCATTATCTAGCCCCAAGCTAAGCAGAGCTTGTGTTATGGATACTAGATAACCGATATACTAAATACAATACACTACATTATGTAGATAGATATTTTTTTAATCTACATATAAAACATCCAGAACACCCTGAACAAATATCTGCAGATCGTGCAAACATTTGTTCCGAGGCGGATATCGAACCCGCAACCTCCTGCGTCGCAGGCGGACCTTCGCCCCCTGCGTACTAATGAGCGCCATATAGCGCCCTGTCCTCAGCCTGCCGCATCCAGCATCTGTCTGCAGTCTTTTGCAGGTCCTGCCTGGCCGGAGGGAACTTAGACTACGTTTGCCGAGTCGCGGTCTCCACTCAAAAACAGTTTAACCCGCAGTTGTTTCGTTGGTTCATCGCGAGATATGGCCGGCCCACTCCCACTTCAGATTGCTAATTCTTTGAGCTATGTCGATAACTTTGGTTCTCTGTCGGATGTATTCGTTACGAATCCGATCCTTCAGAAAATTCATCATCATATCATCAGATCATAGCTCTTTCCATAGCTCGCTGAGCGACTTTGAACTGGTGGACCAACCCTACCGTGAGTGTCCACGTCTCAGCTCCGTAGGTCATGACAGGTAGGACGCACTGATTGAAAACTTTCGTTATCAAGCATTGTGGTATGTAACGAGTAGTCACTTGTAATAGTAACTACTCGTTATCCATACAAAGCAGTTTTAGGGATTGCAAAATCCGGATAATTTTCATATCCGGATAATACTGATTCCATCATTCACAGATCCGGATAACCCGGATAATTCGAATAAAATTTAAATTAAATATTTTAACTAGCTTTGTTGCGGTTTCGCACAGAATTTTTCAGGATAAAAGTATGATTTTGTTTAGTATGCTTTTTATTTGTTTTATTCCAGGTTTTAAACTACGAATATGCAAAGTTTTTATTATGTATACTATACTTACTTATTATTAAGAATTTAGTAACACTGAATCTCATGAACTCGTGTCATGATATTCTATGTCACTATACGTAACCACAATCCGTATCCAGAATTCTATACTTAAACCTTATTGATTTTGCGACCCCGTTGAATAATCTTAGTAATACACACCTTCGCACGTATCTCTAATTAAAATTAATATTCGGGTATCGATGAACTTGTAATTAAACGTAGATTGGGAGTTTGCCCCTATCTTTATCGTAGAGGTACCTATAAGAACCTGTATCAGTTTTAGGTTGAGTACCAAGTTATACTGGCTATACTCCGTCTACGCACTTATTTTCTGTTTGGTAGTTTGACTGACAATCAAATAGTTCTAAAGCTTCACCGATTAAGTCGATTTTATCACACCCTTTCAGTCACAGAGTCGCCACGAACCCGCTCCCCCCCCCCCGCTTCGCGGGGGTTGGAGGCCTACAAGGGAAATCATTAGTGTTTAGGTATAAGTAGTTATTATTTGTTTATTAGTTGCTTAAAGTAGTTGACTGTTCAATGTGTTATGTGATGTTCAGTAGGAGCATCAGGACATGGGTGTCCCGGTGCTCCTACCAGTAGGAGAATTTAGTAGGAGCACGAGGAAGAAGCTATTTTTTCTGACATCGATTTTGTTAAAAAGGTGTAGTCGATATTTTTTTGCTCAGCGTTTTGTATTACTTTGCAGACATACTTAGGCGTCTGAATGACTTTATTTTATAGATTTATTGAATTTATTTTATTGTATTTCATTTACTATTTTTCTCAAAAATTGTAAAAACAACGTTGAAATTCAAAAAATCTTGGATAAAATGTTGACCCCGATGCCCTGAATCCCCCCTTTCGGCTTTTCCCATTCCGTGTCGCCCTGTATATCGATATTCCGAAACAGTTTTTGAAAGGCCATTCCCAATGAAGTATGCCCTTGATGTGGTAAACTATAAGTTTTATACTATTTTGAATACTTTTTCATGGCAAAATTAACTTGATTAATCTTCGTTACATAATTTGTCGGCTTTGTTTTCATTGATTTCTATTTTTAACCCCCGACTCAAAAAGAGAGGGGTGTTATAAGTTTAATGTGTCTGTCTGTGTATCTGTGTATCTGTCTGTGGTATCGTAGCTCCCAAACGGATGAACCGATTCTCGTTTAGTTTCTTTTGTGTCATAGATAATTTCATCCCGAGTGTTCTTAGCCATGTTACATGATTTGATTTAAAAATTTAAAAACCCCCCGAGGGTTTTTAAATTTTTAAATTTGGTCTTGTTAAAAAGAAACTGAGTCCATGTCATATAAAATCAATCTGTCATTCAGTTTTCATTCACTCACCTATCAAGAGTTAGGGAACTTCATAGGGCTGCATGTGACAAAAGAAAATAAGTGCATGGGTGGAGTGTCTTCAATCACAATGCGCCGTCTTCAAGAGCTGTTCGCCGTTTTTGTTACAGTGTTGTCTTAGTCCTGTTAAATCATGAAATTCATGAAATTCAATCAAGAGTCAAAAGTCTTCAACGTAATCTTATTATAATAGAAGGTACCATTCTCAAGACGTTAATAAAATCTTATCTATTCTATCAGCCGATCACACTGCTGGGTAAAGGCAGTATAATAATAATAAATAATAAAATAATAATAAATAATGTTGGACAATTCACACAGCATTATCTAGCCCCAAGCTAAGCAGAGCTTGTGTTATGGGTACTAGTTATGGGTACTAGATAACTGATATACTTAATACAATACACTACATAGATAGATATTTTTTATTATACATAGAAAACATCCAGAACGCCCTGGACAAATGTCTGCAGATCGTACAAACATTTGTCCCGAGGCGGGAATCGAACCCGCAACCTCCTGCGTCGCAGGCAGACCTTCGCCCGCTGCGCCACAGAGGTCGTCAGCTAAATAATAACGTTATAAATAAAATACCAAAAGAAAATAGAAAAAAGATCAGAAGCGGTTTTGCTTGTAGCCGTTCTAGGGGCTTATTTCTCCTGCATCGCCAGCCCACACGTCTATTTGCTGTCGGTCTTCAAACAAACAAATATCAGTGGACGTGGACAGCTTCTGGGAAAATATCTTGAATTCCTTATTGTTGAACACTATAACTTATAGATAAAAATGTTTATTTCAAAGTCTTCCAAAATCGTTCAAAAAATACAATGTTTATTTGTCCAAGTACACGGTTATAATCGGTTACATGTTGAACGAAGATACCACAAATGATAAAAGCTGCGGCGTTGTCTTTTCGCCCGCCTCCTGACACGACAGTATAGTAGAGATTATGTTATAAAGCATATATTATTAAGGTGTTTACAATACTCATATGGAGGTTACATAATTTAGGTACATTCAAAGTAATCACACTATTTACAATATTATAAATGCGAAAGTTTGGATGGATGGATGTTTGTTACCTCCTCACGCCAAAACTACTGAACGGATCAAGCTGAAATTTTGCATACAGGTAAGTCTAACCCTGGAAAGCATAGGCTTTTTATCCCATAAATCAGTTCCCATGGCATAGAAATAACCTCAAAACATTTCCATAGAAACAACGCGTGCGAAGCCGCGGGCAGAAGCCAGTAATTTCATAAATTTTAGAAGAGTGATTAAGTACTAAACATATTATTAATTAAAAACTAGGTAGGTATTTATAAGTACTAGAATTTTATATGCTAGGCAAATTTTGTGCACCGTGTTTCTTAGAGTGTGTGGTATGATTGAGTGTGTGCGTGAAAGTGTTGTGTATTATCCACTTGAACGTCCAGCGCCGCGGCTGTCTGGGGCAACTTACGTCCGAGCTCAACCGACAATCAGCGGGTTTATAACGCCGCTGGACTTGAACGATATAAAAATTTGCCAAAAAAAGTATTAGAGTAATTTTAAAACAATAAAAAACATAACTTACGTTAATGTATAGAGAATAAACTTGATTAATCATCGAATGATTAAACTTTCACCATATTTATAAATAAAATAATAAAAAAACACTGGCCATTTTGATACACAAACGGTACTCGGCGATAGTTTTTTCAAAATGTATAAAAGCCAGTGATTTATCTAGAAAAAATACATGTATAACAATCATAGAAATATACAATAAAACAGAAGTATTTACGACATAAATAACGTAAACATACTTTCGTTCCGAGCTTAAATCATTACACCTGTTTTCATTTTGTTGACAGACACAAAGTTTGTAAAAATGTCATTTGAGACGTGGTTTAGTTCGTTCGGTCATTATTTCCGCTTCCGTTAAACCACAGACTAGGCACACAAGAGCCAAAGGTAATAACTAAAATCATCAAAAATCGGTAGCCAAAAGAGGTAAACGTTTGTGGTACTTAAGTAACACGGGACGTTCAAGTGGTTATGCGAATGTCTAGTATTCTTAGGTAACACAACATCATTTCATAACAATGAGATACACATTTATTTGTTTATTTTGTTTGGTAAAGCGACGCGTGACCCGAGAGCTGGTTAGCTTCTGGCGCAGCGCATCAGCGTTGCCATACAGCGGGGCAATGCAGCCAGCGTCTTGGAGACGCTTCCGACTGGTATTGATATGGATCAGTTGAGCTACCTGTAGATTATTTGCAACAGTCTGCTCAATTGCTGCTCAATTTCAATTGTAAAATATACTAGTTCTAATTTATTTCTATTATTTAATTGCAATTTTCTTGTAGAGAGTTAAAGAGATTTTCCTTTTAGTTTAGTTTACATATGTTTCGTTGTATTTTATATCTTGAAAACAAGAGTGAAAGGTGTCTTCTACCTGATACACCGTCGACCACATCTTCACTTTCCATCAAGTGAGATTGCGGTCTAAATAAAGGTTTATTGACTGTAAAAAAAACATACATTACGAGTTTATCATACTACAAAAGAACGTTTAACCCAATAATAAATAATTATCACTACATAGTATAAAACAAAGTCGCTTTCTCTGTCCCTATGTATGCTTAAATCTTTAAAACTACGCAACGGATTTTGATGCGTTTTTTTTAAATAGATAGTGACTGAAGAGGAAGGTTTGTATAATAATAGTAATAGTAGTATATTATTGCACCCGTGCGAAGCCGGGGCGGGTCGTTAGTTTACCAATAAACAAAATATCCTCCGGTAAGGTGGGATGACGATCTGCGAAAGACTGCAGGCAGATGCTGGATGCGTTAAGCTGAAGACAGGGCGCTATGGCGCTCATTAGGGGAGGCCTATGTCCAGCAGCGGCTGATGATGACAAAATATAAAATAAATATCCTCATTTAGAGTTGAGCGAACAACCAAAGTACGCTTAACCCTGAATGTGTCGTCTTCTTACCACTGTTAAATTGTGCTGAACTATCGTGCGACGGACACCAGTGAACATCGCGGCCTCTGCGGATGTAAAAGTGATTTTCCGTTGCGGGTAGGCCACGCGGTCACAAAGTCAACAAAACCGCGGGTCTTACAACTCGCGCGCAAAAAAAAAAATTGGTTGTCTGTAAAGTCGGTTTACTGACGATAGTTGAACGTGACAACGTCTTAAGAAAATACTGATGGAATGGTAGCATTTGATACTCGATCAAAACATGTAAATGTACTATAGTATAGCAGCCGTCCACGCAGACGCATCGCTCACTCAAGTAGGAGAGAGACGGATGTCGAGCGCTCTCGCTTGCACTTCAAGCCTTACATGGAACGCCTCAGAGCGAGGTAACGCCGCATGACGTCATGTTTTTTCGTGCAGCCGGCTCTATCGAATTATAAGACGTTGTCACGTCAAAAAATTAAACTGTTGAAATAAATAAAAAAATCTGCTACTTTAAAATAATTCGACTATTGAATGTATTTTATTGACTAAACTTATAATTTCATTAAAGCTTAATTTCGATTTATGGATTTTATACGTCATTTTCGCTTAGATAAATATTTTTCAAGGACTAGTAATGGTAGGTAAGAACCATATTGCATGGAGATATTAGAGGGCCAGGCGGGTCACCTTTCATATAAATTTGTACGCTGGTAATATCCGCCAGCCTGCTAGGACAGATCTAAATGTCCTCTGACGCGCGGGTCACTATGGATGTCACGGCTCGAATGGAAAATTAAGTTGGAGGGTCACTGTCGGCGTCGCGGCTCGAACGGAAAAACTTCGTTTTTCCTTTGGCATAGAACGTGTTAAGTAGGTAGGTACATTTAATTTTAGTAAACTGTGCATGTTTGTTAGGGTCTATTTAATTACCCCATAAAGTAACCGAAATTATCAGAACAGAACCATAAATAAACAAATGAGTTACAAGTTCATACTTACCTTTGCTGATTGGTTGAAAACAGGCAAATGTAGTCTCTAATGAGGCCCAGGTGACCGCATAATTCTGCCGTATTATTTGATCAGAGTTAGAAAGCTCAATTATTAATGAGCCGCAGCAGCCATACCAAATGATCATTAATTAGTCTAGTTCGTGAAAACATAATTATCATGTTGCGCGGTTTGCCGTCCGCTGCAAGATTGATAGCAGACCTGCGGGGCTGCGGCCACTGACGGGCGAAGCACGCCAACTTTCCAGCCCATAGTCTTGCACAAAGCAATGGGTTTGTAGGGGCATTTTGCGAGCACCACGATTGATATAAACAGTCTAGACAAGGACTTATTACTCGTAAGTGTAGAATAGAGGAAAATTGCATGCTTGACGCATATTCGATTTTCTGTTTAACACTTTCATGGACCAAATCGTATAATATAAATGAACAGTAAGTTCAAGTTCAAAAGACAAATAACTATAACATTGACACACTACCTACGATTCAATCAATTTAATTAGCGAGTTAATTAGTCAGGACACGTTATAAGTAAATAACTAGGTACCTACCTATTGTGTAGTTACATTACTTGCAAAAATGGGTTAGGGTACATCTGGGCCGAATCTCAAACTGATCCACGGACGAGATGTCCACTTCACTTTTGAGTTAGGGTACATCTCGTCCGAATCTAAAATCTCTTAGTTTTAGATTCGGATCAGATGTACCCTCAACCAAAAGTGAAGGGGACATCTCGTCCGAATCTCTTTTTTTTCTTTTCTAGGGTTCTGTATCGAAATGTCTTAAATACACATCCAGCACAAATGCTGCCAGATTTCTAATGGTAAATAGTAGTACTCGTCGAGAACTACATTTCGGAAGACAGCTATCCTCAAATCATCATATCTCGGGAACTAACCATCCTAGAGCACTAGTTTCTGAAGGTAAAATAAAGTGCTCGTCGAGATCTACAATTTTGATGACAGCTGTCAAACTTCAAATCATCATATCTCGGGAACTGACCATCCCAGAGCACTAGTGTCTTAGGGTAAAATAAAGTGCAGTGAGGACAGCTGTCATCAAATCATCATATCTCGGGAACTGTCCATCCTAGAGCACTAAGTTACTGAAGGTAAAATAAAGTGTTCGTCGAGATCTACATTTTTGATGACAGCTGTCAAACTTCAAATCATCATATCTCGGGAACTGACCATCCTAGAGCACTAGTTTCTGAAGGTTAATAAAGTGCTCGTCGAGATCTACATTTTTGATGACAGCTGTCAAACTTCAAATCATCATATCTCGGGAACTGACCATCCCAGAGCACTAGTGTCTTAGGGTAAAATAAAGTGCTCGTCGAGATCTACATTTCTGATGACAGCTGTCAAACTTCAAATCATCATATCTCGGGAACTGACCATCCTAGAGCACTAGTGTCTTAAGGTAAAATAAAGTGCTCGTCGAGATCTACATTTTTGATGACAGCTGTCAAACTTGAAATCATCGTATCTCGGGAACTGACCATCCCAGAGCACTAGTGTCTTAGGGTAAAATAAAGTGCTTGTCAAGATCTACATTTTTGATGACAGCTGTCAAACTTCAAATCATCATATCTCGGGAACAGTCCATCCTAGAGCACTAGTTTCTGAAGGTAAAATAAAGTGCTCATCGAGATCTACAATTTTGATGACAGCTGTTAAACTTCAAATCATCATAATATCTCGGGAACTGACTTATACGATGTCCGATTATGAGTGTAGGTTGCCAACTAACCAAAAATATCTGATATACCTCTATGACCCCTAGCACCCCAACTCCTGCACACGATCCACAATAACACACAGAACTTAGATAGAATATCTAGTTATTTTTATATGAGCATTTATCTGAAGTGTGACGTAATTTGCATTTCTCACGCACACATGCGTGCGAAATTAAATACGCCCACATTTACGCTTCCATGAGCTGCAGTCTGAAGGGTTAAGATTGAGCTGTTTTTTTTTCTATTGATGTATAAACTGTAATAAACGTGTAATTAACTGAAAAATGTTTTTATTTTAGCCAAATTGTTAGTTGGCAACCTACATTCATAATCGGACATCGTATAGGTCAGTTCCCGAGATATCATGATTTGAAGTAAGCTGTCACCCGAAATGTAGATCTCGACGAGCACTTTATTTTACCCTAAGACACTAGTGCTCTAGGATGGACAGTTCCCGAGATACGATGATTTCAAGTTTGACAGCTGTCATCAAAAATGTAGATCTCGACGAGCACTTTATTTTACCTTAAGACACTAGTGCTCTGGGATGGTCAGTTCCCGAGATATGATGATTTGAAGTTTGACAGCTGTCATCAAAAATGTAGATCTCGACGAGCACTTTATTTTACCCTAAGACACTAGTGCTCTGGGATGGTCAGTTCCCGAGATATGATGATTTGAAGTTTGACAGCTGTCATCAAAAATGTAGATCTCGACGAGCACTTTATTAACCTTCAGAAACTAGTGCTCTAGGATGGTCAGTTCCCGAGATATGATGATTTGAAGTTTGACAGCTGTCATCAAAAATGTAGATCTCGACGAACACTTTATTTTACCTTCAGTAACTTAGTGCTCTAGGATGGACAGTTCCCGAGATATGATGATTTGATGACAGCTGTCCTCACTGCACTTTATTTTACCCTAAGACACTAGTGCTCTGGGATGGTCAGTTCCCGAGATATGATGATTTGAAGTTTGACAGCTGTCATCAAAATTGTAGATCTCGACGAGCACTTTATTTTACCTTCAGAAACTAGTGCTCTGGGATGGTCAGTTCCCGAGATATGATGATTTGAAGTTTGACAGCTGTCATTAAAAATGTAGATCTCGACGAGCACTTTATTTTACCCTGAGACACTAGTGCTCTGGGATGGTCAGTTCCCAAGATATGATGTTTGACAGCTGTCATCAAAAATGTAGATCTCGGCGAGCACTTTATTTTACCCGAGACACTAGTGCTCTGGGATGGTCAGTTCCCGAGATATGATGATTTGAAGTTTGACAGCTGTCATCAAAATTGTAGATCTCGACGAGCACTTTATTTTACCTTCAGAAACTAGTGCTCTAGGATGGTTAGTTCCCGAGATATGATGATTTGAGGATAGCTGTCTTCCGAAATGTTGTTCTCGACGAGTACTACAATTTACCATTAGAAATCTGGCAGCATTTGTGCTGGATGTGTATTTAAGACATTTCGATACAGAACCCTAGAAAAGAAAAAAAAGAGATTCGGACGAGATGTCCCCTTCACTTTTGGTTGAGGGTACATCTGATCCGAATCTAAAACAAAGAGATTTTAGATTCGGACGAGATGTACCCTAACTCAAAAGTGAAGTGGACATCTCGTCCGTGGATCAGTTTGAGATTCGGCCCAGATGTACCCTAACCCGCAAAAATATAGCAATAGAATATGCTGCGTCATAGGTAATTCAAAAAATCTTAGAACAGACGTTGACCCCCTCGATGTCCAAAATCACCCCCTTTGGGCTTAGTACCATTAATTATATATATATAATTAGCTTTATAGATAGTTATATAGATTAGGAACCTACTTCTAAATATCGAAAGCTAAGTAATTAATTAGCTATTTGACTGTTGAATAGAAAGTCACAATTTTAGGTCAAAGTCTTTAAATATACATACTTACTTTATTTATTTCAATTTGTTTCATCCAAACGATCTCACGTATTATTAAAAAAATGCAATTTAAGCAATGCGGAAACGTTATGAAAAGAATATTACATATTTATTGTACCAGCAATTTCATAAGTAAAATATAATAATTTCGGGATTACCACGCTGATAATCCTTTGTTAATCCAGCTATCTATATATGTAGATTGCCAATCAATAATTTACAGCCAAACGCTCCATTGTAGTTTAAAAGCAATCATAATACGATTTAACTGTTTTCGTATGCGTGAAGCGTAGCGTTTTGTGGATATTCGATATTTTGCTGATAGCGATGACAATGAGAGATTAATTTGCAAGCGTGTAACGTTCGTTAGACCACACTCCAAATGTCACTCATCGAGGGGTAAAGTCCGGATGGATGCCCCAAGAGGGGATGCTTGCCCCATTGCCAAAAAAACCAACAACCACTTCCGAAAATAGCAATCAAGTTTTGGTAAGTTAACATAATATGTAAATGTTGCCAGGGAAGTAAACACATTTTGACGCAATCAATACTTTCTTATTATGAGCGGTGGGAGGCTAAAACCGAGCTCCACCGATTGCGCTGTTAAAAGACGTGCCGCTTTTGAAAACTTCATTAGCCTCCATTATATATATAACGGCCCGGAGTAGGTACTTTATCTGTCTCACTTGTGGGCATGATTGGGTATATAATGTCAGTTGAAAATAGGACTTGAAAGATAAACACAAGGCTAGAGCCTCTACACGAATCGCGAGACCTACATGGTTTCTATGACTTTCTAGTACTTTCAGCTACCATAATTGAACCAGAATTCCACTTGACTGATTCTCCCAGTTTCTTCTCTGTCCTTTCGTAGAATTGGTCTAACGTCAAACCATAGACGTTGGTGATCCGCATAGATAATAGGCGTATTGCAAGATAAGTAAGGAGGTTGTACAGAACCCTTTCATCACAGTCACAACGAAAAGCAATGAGAGTGTTAAAGCATCTACGACATTATTATATATTCATTCATTGGCAGATATGCTTAGTAAAGTAGTTCTAGCCTTTTTGAGTATACAACAATGAGACGTTTACAGAAAAGAAAAAAAACACCTGTTTACCTTAGAACTAATAGATGGCGTGGATTTTTAACGGAGAGGAGCTAGTTGTCAATGGGATTTCATATCCAAATAAGCACGGTCTATGCCACTTTAGTTTGGCAGCCCCTAGTAAACAAATTTAAACGACTCATTGCAGATGGAGGACATAAGATGGTTTGGATTATAATTGTTCCCAAGCATTTAGTATATCAGTTTTCTAGTACTCATAACACAAGTTCTGCTTAGCTTGGGGCTGGACGATGATGTGTGAAATGTCCAGCTATAAGAATTATTATTATTATTTGTAGGTAATTAGATTTAATCAGTGCGTCCTACCCGTCATGACTTACGGAGCTGAGACGTGGACACTCACGGTAGGGCTGGTCCACCAGTTCAAAGTCGCTCAGCGAGCTATGGAAAGAGCTATGCTCGGAGTCTCTCTGAAGGATAGAATTCGTAACGAATACATCCGACAGAGAACCAAAGTTATCGACATAGCTCAAAGAATTAGCAAGCTGAAGTGGCAGTGCGCCGGCCATATCTCGCGAAGAACCGACACCCGCTGGGGTAAACGTGTTCTTGAGTGGAGACCACGACTCGGCAAACTTAGTGTAGGACGCCCTCCGGCCAGGTGGGATGACGATCTGCGAAAGACTGCATGCGGCAAGCTGAAGGCAAGACGCTATGGCGCTCATTAGGGGAGGCCTATGTCCAGCAGTGGACTAATATAGGCTGATGATGATGATGATGTTGTAGGTAATTAGTATTACTATGGTACCTTTTATCAGACAATTACGTTATGCTGTCTGGTATTTATTTTCTTTAACCCACGCTGATTATTTGTTCTCTGCAGGTATTTCGTCCCAATATGCACATACATCAATATGATATTCTGAATATTTTTTGCAGTTGATTAATATTATCAAAATATACAGCGTGTTCAATGATGCGTGAAGCGACATGCAGTACGGACACGACACTCCAGACAGAACATGCCACGTGAACGATTTATTGACATCACTTAGTTGCACGTCATATGCCACTGGCACTATTGAAAAACATTTTTAAAAAATAAAACCTGTAAATTGCATGACAGGTATTAATTGCTAATGTCACTCGATATTTTTTGTCATCCAAAGGTTAACAGACTTGATCCATCAATCTATTATTATTGATATGATACTCGTATTCGTATACAAATCTTTATATATATAATTTTTCTGTGAGTGTGTATGTCACTGAACTTCTCTCAAACGACTGGACCGATTTTGATGAAATTTTTTGTGTGTGTTAAAGGGGATCTGGGAATGGTTTAGATTCACAATTTTTTTTTCACAAAATAAAAATATGAAGGTTTAGAAGGCGAGAGCGGTACGAAGTTCGCCAGGTCAACTAGTCTATGTAGGTATATATAAAAATGAAACCCGTTTTCCTTGGTCACGGCATCACGCGTGAACGGCTGGACCGATTTCGTTAATTCTTTCTTTGTTGTGTTTGTTATTGTCAGGAGAAGGTTCTTATGATAGAAAAAATTAAGAAAGTTGGAAAGATAAATTTCCACGGGGGCGAAGCCGCGGGGCGCAGCTAGTAGTTAATAGTATCACAATAGTATGGTGCGTAGTGTAATTTACCGGTACCGAACACATTGATCTTGTCGGTAAGACGATATATACAGGGTTATTGGTAATTCACTGCTTATTTGTAATTCACAGTAATACACTGCGTGAACTGCAGGTTCTGCTTCCGAAGGCCTGGCGACTTAATTATTAATAATAAATAAGTAATAAATAATTCTGGACAATCCACACAGCATCATCTAGACCCAAGCTAAGCAGAGCTTGTGTTATGGGTACTAGATGACTGATGTACATAATATAATACATTACATAGATAAATATTTTTTTATTATACATAGAAACGACCAGAACACCCAGAACAAATATTTGTAGGTCGTACAAACATTTGTCCCAAGGCGGGAATCGAACCCGCAACCTCCTGCGCCGCAGGTGGACCTTCGCCCGCCGTGCCACATCGGTCGTCTTAAATATGGCATTGGTAGTAGGTACCTACCTCCATTAATTAATCGTTCGGCTTTATTTAAAACTAAACTCAAGTTGGTAAGGGGTTGGGAGATCGGTAGTAATTCATTGGGTTCCGGTCAAACGTGTTTTTTGAATTTCTATTAGAGATTTACAAAAAAATGTTAAGACCTGGCATCTTCACGAACTTGTTTGTGATGATGGGCAGAAACATAAACAGTTTGTTTATTCAGACTTGAACCGGTTTGTAAGTTGTTTGTAAGTTGGACATTAATTAATTAAATACACAAAATCACCAAAAAACAACATCAAAATGTTAACATTATCAACATGTTGAAGCTAGACAATATCTTATGAGATTGTTTTTCTTATGCGTTTCTCATGGTACCTACTACTACTAGCTACCTACTATGTGGTAATTTGATAAATCATACCTATTATGTGACGAAGATCTTTTGATGATAAATCTCTCGTCTACTGCAGACTAAAGTTATCATCACCGTCTCTTCGCTTGTAAATAAAAGTTTGATACGAGAACAAATTGCGAAAATATTTCTCAACGACAGCACAGTAGATAAATATACGAAAGTCCCTTTCGTCACTCACTGTTTTACTGACAGTTTTAAAGAATAAAATCATGGATCAGTTGAGCTACTTGTAGACTGTTTGCAACAGTCTGCAGTTAGCTTAATCGTTTCGATTGTAAATACTAGTTCTAATTTATTTCTATTATTTAATTGTAAGAATAAAATAAATAATGCTCAACTCTCCTTAAAGCATCATTTGGTCCCAAAGTAAGCACATTGATCATACTCTCCTTAAAGCATCATCTGGTCCCAAAGTAAGCACATTGATCATTGTCTTTAATTATTGAATTATTAAGGCACGTAAGTAACTATGCTCAGTCATCGATAAATGCTTGAGTAACGCTTCTGTCATAGAAAATCTTAACAAATCGTCAAGCATAGATCGATAAGCAAGCCTTTATAGTACGGACCTAAGAAGCGACCAGACGAAGCTTTGTGATAAGCACATGTATGTTCCAGGCATTAGGATCAGCTCATTTGGTCACAGGGCAAATTTACACAGGTCAATTTAACACGGAGACTAGTGGGTACAAGTTACACACTGGCGGTAATCTATGGATTTAATTTCGTCCCTTAAGTACCTTAGTTCCAGCAACTTTTCTTTTTATCTCAGTCACTCTTAAACTCAATTTGCTGGTGCTGGGTTTTAATCTAGCGTGGTGTTTGTACCTATTGTTTTCTTGATCGGTAGATTAATATACCATACTGAAAATCTGTGTAAAGTATCTATTTATTTTATCCTGGCTAGATAGCTCTTAGGTAGTACACATACATAGGTACTTCTCTTGTGGGTCGCACCAAACAATTACCAGTCTGTACCTTCTCCACTGAGAGATCATTATCCGTGCCGAAGCAATATAAAATACGCAGTCCACTTTTTTCAGAAAGGTCTACCGTAGACCACAATATAAATACGGAAAAGTAAGAGCAATTTCCCTAAAACGTTCGCCTGTTTGCGCATTTGTAACTAACTCGTAAGCTAAGCAAAAATTCATTTCCTTTGAGAAAAAGGAGTGTCATTTCTGTTATCGTCACAGAGCAAGTCATTTTTAACATAGTATGTACAAAATGGGATATAATATGCCCCTGAGGCCGGCGGACCCGAGATATTGAACTGGCCGGGCAAACGAATGACCGACTGGGCCGGCTCCGAATGCCGGTCGGGGGGAATTGCCTTCTCTCCTAATTCCGACCCAACTAAATAAACTGTTACGGTTACAAAGAATCGGGTACTTTTTATTTTAGGATTATTTTCTATGTGTGGATGATTTTGCGTATGGTCATTTGGAATTGTTGTGGATAACTTTTTTGCATTGGATTTTATAATTTAATGTATAATGTAATGATGGGTAGTTTTTTGAGAAGGGCGGTGATGGCCATATCCGAAACCACGCGAGTTAAATAAAAGTCGTGAAAGGAGTCATGCCATTATAAGAAAACAATAACTGCATATTTAGTTTTTTTTTTAATATATTACTTTCGTTTGATGGAAATCGACCCGAATGGTTTATCGAAAAAGCAAAAAAGCAGCCTGTATTATTGAACCAATGGACTCTGTTGCTGATAAGGATCAATCTTTGCAAAGAAGTCTAAAAAAAAAATTGGTTGTCTGTAAAGTCGGTTTACTGACGATAGTTGAACGTGACAACGCAGACGCATCGCTCACTCAAGTAGGAGAGAGACGGATGTCGAGCGCTCTCGCTTGAACTTCAAGCCTTACATGGAACGCCTCAGAGCGAGGTAACGCCGCATGACGAGGTAACGCCGCATGACGTCATGTTTTTTCGTGCGTGCAGCCGGCTCTATCGAATTATAAGACGTTGTCACGTCAATAAAAAAAGCAAATTTTTACAAATTACTTTTCATTCTTATCTCAATTTTACCTAACTATTAAGTTGCTCCAGTTTGAGCATTGACACATTGACTCCAATACCAAAACCACCCTGTATAAGAATTATCTATATTAATAATTTCGGACCGGTCTACGGTAGACTCGAACGAAATGCACATCAAATTGAGGAGCGTAAAAAATTAGTCGATCCGAGTCGACAACTTATAGGCGGCAAATTCGGATTATCGAGTAGTTTCAATATGAAAATGAATAAATTGCTAAAAAAAAATTGGAATGGCGTTGCAAAGTAAACATGTCAATTAAGTATAAACATGTCTATGGTTCGGTCTTGGTACCGTGGACGGAAGAAATCGCTCCCCAGGGTATATAAACACTCCTTGATCGTAGCTTGGTACATATAAAGTGATCTGTGGTTCGGTCTAATTTCTTTGAATGAAAACTCTTTGCTCTTTGATTGAGAAATTATCTTACTATTATATAATTCTTCTGTGAGTGTGTATGTCACTGAACTTCTCTCAAACGACTGGACCGATTTTGATGAAATTTTTTGTGTGTGTTCAAGGGGATCTGGGAATGGTTTAGATTCACAATTATTTTTTTTTTTCACAATATAAAAATATGAAGGTTTAAAAGGCGAGAGCGGTACGAAGTTCGCCAGGTCAACTAGTAATATGTATAATAATAGTAATAGTAGTATTTTATTGCACCCGTGCGAAGCCGGGGCGGGTCGCTAGTTAACTTTATAAAATTGCTTATGCCTAGATAGGTGTTATCGAATGGTGATAATGGTGTTATTTTTAGGAGTAAATAAATAAATAAAATAAATAAATAATGCTGGACAATTCACACAGCATTATCTAGCCCCAAGCTAAGCAGAGCTTGTGTTATGGGTACTAGATAACTGATATACTTAATACAATACACTACATAGATAGATATTTTTTATTATACATAGAAAACATCCAGAACGCCCCGGACAAATGTCTGCAGATCTTACAAACATTTGTCCCGAGGCGGGAATCGAACCCGCAACCTCCTGCGTCGCAGGCAGACCTTCGCCCGCTGCGCCACAGAGGTCGTATTTTCATGAAAATAATTAGTTAGGTACTTATAAAATGTATAGCATATATTAACTTTATAGGTTCTGCAGCGCATCCGGCATGTTCGCCGAGGCGCGCGTAGATGGCTTCGCTGCCTGCATGCGCAAAAAAACGGCCTCACTGTTGAGCAGGGTCCGCCGGTCCACTAACAGCATCCTGATGATGATAGCGGGCAAGCTATATGGGCCGCTATACAAACACAGCATTGCTGTGTTTGTAAAATGACATTCACTCTCCTATATAATAATATACTAACATAATTAATAAGACATTTGTTACTAACTATTATATGGATATAATTATTATCTGAAATAAATGACTATTATTATTATTATTATATAGCAATATGTACCTATCTTAAGTGCGTACTACGTACATCGTTGAAAACCAATTCCATACTGAGTATTTTACATATCGAACAAATATCGAAGCATGAAACAGCGAAATTGCAGAAATCTAGTACAATATTGATATATGAAGTTGAATTCGATCGCAGTTTCATCACATAGAATAATTAAAGGCAAACAATTCGCTGTCTGCGGACGGCAGGGCTAGTTGGGTTTATTTTGATACCGGCCGACCAATAAAACATGTATAAGATATTCGCAGGTGAAATGGACAACCTCTATAAAGTGAATGAACTCCGATTCATGGAAAGTGTTATTTGAGTAAGGGAGTATGAATAATTTTAATCATTTTATTTTTACTGTTTGTTAAAATCTGATTTCCTGACATGAAAGCCCTCGCTGAGGAAGTAATTGGTCTACGCAAAAGGTCCCATTTGCATGGTTTTTAATTAATTTGTTAATATTATAGCTCAAAAAAATTGGTTGCCTGTAAAGTCGGTATACGGGCGAAAGTTTTACGTGACAACGACTTTGTGAGCGCATAACGTGAGCGGAGCGTAACGCGTAACGCAGTTTCTTGAAGTGTCACCCGGCAAACCAATTTATAAGACGTTGTCACGTCAAAAACTCTTCAGTTGCATCAAATATTTCTACCTTGCGATATTTTTGTAAAATCTTAGTATAAAACGCGACATTTACATATGTTCATATAAAATCGAAGTCAGTGCACATAGCCAATTTTTTGGCTTGCGCATTTTCATTCAATATTCTTGAGAGAGTAGTTCATTACGCAAGTATTTATGACGAATCGCAATATTAAAATGACTGAACACTCATCTAGAAAACAGCTTTTCAGTGGGAATATTCAGAATCTAACCGAGTTTAAAAGCTACGCTATGAATTTTAAACTGAAAACTACATTGGATATGAGCAGAAAGGCGAGCGTTGTGTAAACAGAGCGCTGTTTCCGCGAGTAATATTTGAAAAAAGTCCCTCTGAAAAGATGCTGCGAGCAGCGAGAATGGAAAAATTCTATAAAATAAAAGCCTTTTCCGCAGCCTCTTAGCCTAGCAATCGTAGTTTCATAGAAAATTATATTTAATCATTTGAGTTATAGTCCTTGCCACAAGATACGAAGGATCTGTGTATAAATGGGACGACCCCATGATAAGGAGACCGCGCCGTAGGCCTTTAGAGCAAGCAGACAAAGGACTTAGTTTGTTTTCCACAAAACACAAAAGAGGACCCTAAGTAAGCACAAACAAACATGTTTCGTACGAATTACTTTGAAGATTTCCAATTTATCTTCTGTTTCAACTGTACCAGGAAATTATTAGCATGTTTTAGAAAAATAATTGTAATTAATATTTGAGTTAAAATATGCATTAACTTTGTGTTGATGATATACAAATTATTAATAGAATATGGGACAAGCTGGAGGCTTTTCAGGAGGATACTACGGTAACCGTGGGTTTTTGCCCGGCAGTGAGATGAAGCTGGACGATAGTACTAATTATTTATTGTATCATACATAAATTGTGCACCCGAGGACGATAATTAAAATTTAATAAATAAATAAATAATGCTGGACAATCCACACAGCATCATCTAGCCCCAAGCGAAGCAGAGCTTGTGTTATGGGTACTAGATGACTGATATACATAATATATTACATTACATAGATAGATATAATTCGTAGCACCGTAAGATTAACTCTGCTGATAGGTCTTTTTTCCGTTCGGGCTTTGGCCACACGAGTTCTAAAGACTTGGATCATGGAAATAAGAAACGATAGTAAAAATTATATTCTTAATACTTTTTATGACGGCACAAAAGTGATGGCATAGGAAACAATAATTATAAATTCCTCGTAGATTCGTTTTTATTTACCGCCATTCATGATGTTAATTACAGACGCATTATTATTATAAGTACCTACATATATTTAACAGCGAACATTCATACCTCCTCAACCTCCTCAACAGCCTGTATTCGTCCACTGCTGGACGCAGGCCTCCCCTGATAAACGCCGTATTGGCTTTTATCACCCATAATCCCCACGCTGGGCACTCATACCTATCACATTGCAAAACCTTAAAATAATATTAACAATATCTTGGTTAACCAGCGATGGATATTTGACATGTAAGCTTATATGCAATCTTGTCACAGATTAGATAACGTGATCTTGTGTCAAGTTACGCGCTTATTTTCCTTGATTCCATGTTTTTTTCATTCTACAATTAAACGAATATTGATATGCATCCTATGCATCCATCATCTAGAGACGAAACCAATTTTTCTGCGTAGGTCCAATCCTACTATACCTATCTGAGTAATGAGTAAAAAGGATTCTAAAAATCGAGATAAAGTTTATTTCTTTGGGCTTAAAAAATTAGCACAAAATTGTAAATGACATACAAATAGGAAATAAAGTATTGATTGATTCTCTTCACTAGATTTTCTTAATCCACTTTCGGAAGTAGGTATTTATCTGTAATTGATCCTACTAATATTTTTAAACATTTTTGTTGGCTAGGATCTCTAAAACTACTGAAGAGATCAAAATAAAATTCGGCACCCACTTTGAATGTAGCCTAACTTAAGCAATAGGCTACTTTTTTAGGGCTTTGCCCCCGATTTAGCATTACAGAAGGGTTTCATAATTTACACATCACGTCCTACGGTCCTATAAACCAAAACATAGATAAAAAATCGGTCCATGCAATGTGGTCTATTTTTCCCAGTGATTGAATTTGTGATGTTGTCATGTCATATCTGCTTTGTAAAATATGAAAATTAAACATAATGTTTTTTTCCAGCAAAGAAACGAAGTAATTCAATGAATTGCTAAAGGTACATTCTATGGATAATATAAGACTTAATGCTTCGTATGTAAGAAGTCACAGATGTATTCGCTTTTTCTATGCAAATATTTTTTTCCATTCATTGATGTGTCCTTTACTAAGGTAGGTACCCTACCTACCACACTTACAAAGTTGCGGGTAACATCTAGTAATATTATAAATGCGAAAGTTTGTGAAATGTGAAATTTTTGTTACCTAGGATCTCTAAGACTACTGAACATGTCAAAATAAAATTTGGCACACACTTAGAATGTAGCCTAACTTAAACAGTAGGCTTTTTTTTTAGGGCTTCGCCCCCGATTTAGCATTTACAGAAGGGTTTCATAATTTACACATCACGTCCTACGATAAACCAAAACATAGATAAAAAGTCGGTCTATGCAATGTTGTCTATTTTTGTCAAAATTGTGATTGAATTTGTGATGTGGTCATGGTTGTCATATCTGCTTTGTAAAATAAGAAAACTAAACAGAATGTTTTTCTCCAGCAAAGAAACGAAGTAACTCATTTAATTGCTAAAGGTACATTCTATGGATAATATGATATTTAATGCTTCGTGTGTAAGAAGTCACAAATGCATTCGGTTTTCTATGCAAATATTTTTTTCCATTCATTGATGTGTCCTTTAGTAAGGTAGGTACCCTACCTACCACGCTAACGAAGTTGCGGATAACAGCTAGTACTATATAAACCACATTTCGTAGCAGAGCAAGTTGCGAATGCGCCAGCTGACGGGTTTCTGTCTTCGCAAACAATCGAGTGTCAAAGAGGTCTGCGACACCAAAGCTCTTCGTCGCAATCTCAAAATGCTCAACTCCGTATCTGCAGAATGCATTTTCTTCTCGAATACGCCAACTGCATTTCCATTTTACTTTTGGTAAAGGAAAGATACTTTTATTTTGACGAGTAAATAGGGGAGCTTGAGGTACCTTTACAGGGTGTGTCGTAATATGAAAAATATTTGTCTTCTAGCTTCTGCCAGCGGCTTCGCACGCGTATTTTCGGTGTAATAAGTAGCCTATTATTTAAGTTAGGCTAAGTTATAAGTGTGTGCCAAATTTCATCTTGATCTGTACAGTAGTTTTGGAGATCCTAGGTAACAAAAATTTCAAATTTCACAAACTATCGCATTTATAATATTAGTAGTATCTTTGCACTTTATGCCCTATGTTTTTTATACAGTGTAATCCCCAGAACTCGGAAATGTATTGTTTAGTACCTACGTCTTAATAAAATGTAGGTACTATCTTAATAAGAAATGTAACAATAAACTTCCGGTGAGCTTTTACTAAATAAAAAGAACGAGGTAAAACCGTTCTATAGGAAAAAGGAAGGAATAAAATTATTTATATTATTTTGTTTGAACAAATCATAATGCACAAAAAGTGTGAGTACTTCCCTTCCGCACAGGAAATCATAAAGACAGTGAAAGTAAAACATTTTGCTCCCTTCGTCCCCGATATTAAATATCCGGGGTTTGAAATTTAATTTACATTTATTGGAAGGAAACCTGTACGAATGCCAACATTTTCGCCATAATTTAGTTCTTGAATTTTACTTTGATGGTGTTGAACTCTGCTCGTCTATGCGATATGATCATCAAAACCTAGGTACACGCAAATGGAAAAGAAAACAAGTTAAGCAAAATAGTGCGTCAATCAAAAAAATCCTTTGATCCAATAATTTAAAAGCAATCCGTCAGAAATGGAGAAAAATAGTTGAAAAAATGTAAAATCCCATCTCTGGTGACAGCTATTTGATTGAGTAGTGAAGTGTAAAGGCAAAATTATTATTAAGTTTGGTTCCGCTCGTGTGGAAAAGCTAGCAACGAGCGCATGTGCACATTGCTAGGGTGTGCAGTATGGAGGGCGGAGCACCTCTCCGGCCCGCGAAGCCTTAGCGGCAAGCCTTGCCGCAGTTGGCTCTCGGCGGTACGGGCGGTACGTAGCGCCTCTACGCTGCTACGCGCTACGAAACTTATACCCGCGAAAGTACTATGCCGCGTAAACCAACCTTACTCGTAACTTAGCCGCGTTATTATGCTGCGAAAAACTTCTCTTTTATAAGTTGAAATGTGTTTTGAATGATGTTGTTGGGAAAACTTTTGTTCTATATACACTTCGGACTTGTCTTCCATGTTGTGATTTGTTTTAAAGATACCGTTGGTAAGTACATAACAATACCTTAAACTTAAAATGGTAAAACAATAACAATCCTAAGTAACATTTAAAAAACTTTATGTTACAAAGGGTGATAAGGGCTGTTCGGCTGTGACCCTAAAATGGTGTAAAATTAGTAAGCAATTGCAATAAACGTATCTTTATTACTTATCGTCATAATATTCGTGGAATAAATATAATTAAGAAGCCCGCTCCAGCTGAATGGCTAATATTTACTACGGACGTTTTTGTTAACATTACGAATAGTGTTTTTCTTCGTCTAAGGTATAGTATTATAATATCTGTGGTATAAGTAAAATAATAATTTGATTGTATTGAAAAAACTAAAGATCGACTTCGAATCCCAGTTTTTTGAGTGCTTATTTTTGTATAGTGGAATAAATACTAATCCCTAGGGGAAAAAATAGGTCCACTGCGATCATCTTCGACACAACTGCAAAATAATCATTCAAATCGGTCATTATCCTGCGAAGAATTATGAGGCCCGGAGCGGGCCGAACCATTTTTTATATGACGGAGAAATCGACGAACATATCCATAAAAAGACATACATAGGTACAGCAGAGCATAGAACCTCATCCTTAATTCAAAGTCGGTTGAAAACAATAAACATATCATCGGTCTTAATATGATTTACCTGTTAAAGTTGACTCCAATTTAATCTGAAATCGTTAGTTTGGCATCCTTATTGAGAGATCAATAAACATGAGAAATACTCAAAATCCAAATATCGTTATTTCCATAAATACAGTAAATGTACACTTAAAAAGGTCAAATCATAAAACTAAACACTGACACGGAAATAAAGTGATATTTTTGATTTCTGTCCCTTCGATATAATTACACTAAAGTAAAGAAGCGACGAAGAAACCTTCAGCCTGTTGTTATTTTTCAAGTTTGAGCAAAACCCGTCCCAAGCTTTTTTATCCTCTAGCTAGATAATCTGATATTTTATAGTAAGCCTACTTGCACAGCAAGGTTTTGACAATTTGTTTGAATTTATTTACTGCTAATTTTTGCAACTCACTAGGAGTTTGTTGTATAAGCGTATACATTGCACTTTAAAAGATACATTAATTTTGGGTAGCCTAGTTGTGGGCACAGCGAGTTTATGTTTATTTCTGGTATTCAAATTATGTTTATCGCTATTTTTAGGGAACCGATTTATATTTATATGTGTGTACAACAAGTTTTCATAAATATGTACATTGACATGGTACTGTCATTATGTTTATTTCTTTGAATTTGTCACGTAGGGATTCTCTGGGACCCATATCATAGATTGCACGAACAGCCCTCTTCTGCAGCACAAATACGGTATTAATATCTGCAGCGTTCCCCCACAGCAGTATACCATAAGACATAATACTCACATTTTTTAAAAATCCTAATTTAAATGATATTTCACTTAGTGAAAATTCCATCAAAGCTAGTACCTACTAGGTATACCTTATAAAAATACATAGTAACCAAAAATGTATGTAAGCAATTTTACAAGTTTCCGGAAGCTACAATGTTATTTACGGCGTCATCAAGCATTTACACGGTGATATAGGTACTCATAAACCTAAATTTTTAGAAAACAGTATTCAATATTCTTAATCTACGCAATATTTTGTTTAATGCTGGTGTTTTTATTATATTGTGTTTTAGGGTTCCGTACCTCAAAAGGATAAAAGGAACCATTATAGGATCACGTTGTTGTCCATCTGTCAAACCCTTTTTCTCAGGAGCGCTTGGAGATATCGAGTTGAAATTAATATATAATTCTCAAACTAGTGACCTCTTGCAGCCGAGATTTAAATTAAAATTCTAAGTCAACGCAATCAAAAGTAACAGCCGTTGATGCCCGCATATTATGAAATTTCCAAAGAAATCACGTGCACACAAAGCCTATGGTACTTCCCATTGACCAAAATCACGAAATTTGGCAAGAAGCAAGGTCTAATAGCAAAAAGTAAAGGGAAAAATCTGAATACCGTAAATTGGCAGTTTATTCAAAAATAAAATAATTTTTGATTCTCGCCATGGACCAAAACCTGTAGAATACTTCTCGTTGACTTAGAATTATACAATTCGGCAATAAGCAAGGGCTTATTGCTCAAGAAAAGGGAAAAATCCGAAAACCGTAAATTTGAAGTTCATGAATCATGATATTTGGCAAAAAAAAAGATTTTGTAATTATACAGAACCTTCGGTGCGCGAGTCCAACTCGCCCGATTTTTGAAAATGATTTTTTTTAAATTAGGGTACTAAACTAACATTTCTTAACTACACTCGAGAGCAATGAATCCGGGTCACTCAAAGAATCCAAAAAATCTCGGAAAGTAAGAATGCTAGGTTAATGCAATAAATTGTATTTAATAGACAATTTAATTTTACTTATTGATCAGACATTTATTCACAAAGAAAATTATACTAGTATTTACAATTGAAACAATTGAGCTAACTGCCGACTGTTGCAAACAGTCTACAGATAGCTCAACTGATCCATATCAACACCAGTCGGAAGCGTCCCCAAGACGCTGGCTGCATTGCCACGCTGTATGGCAATGCTGATACGCTGTGCCAGAAAATTAGACAATTTAATACTCCTTAAATGAAAGTTAAAAAAATATGAGTCACCATACATTTTATTTACACAAAATTACATAAAGAAAAAAAACTGCTGATCTCTCCTTAAAACAAAAATAGGAAACATGAAATTTTTTAACTTTATAACGATTTTCTTGAATTTCAATACTTCGTATTACCTCCTCGTGCTTCCATTACTGCGTTTACGCGGTTTGGCATGCTGTACACCAAGTTCCTTATACGATTTTGGGCAATATTCTCCCATTCCTCTGTGAGAGCAATTTTGAGCTCAGGAAGCGTGATTGGGGGAGGGTTTCGTTGTTTTACGCATCTCCCTAGCTCGTCCCAAGCATGCTCGATCGGGTTGATATCCGGGCTGCGCGCTGGCCACTCCATACAAGTAATGTTCATCTCTTGAAGGTAGTCATTCACAATCCTACCTGTATGAGGTCGGGCATTGTCATGCATAAATATAGCATCCTCACCCAAATTGACCATAAATGGACCAACGTGTTCGTTGAGGATTTCTTCCACATATCTTACGCTAGTTAAAGAGCCGTTTTCTATGATCACCAGCTCTGTGCGACTTTCAGAGGAAATTCCGGCCCACACAAGTACAGACCCACCACCGTAGGCTACTTTTTCTTCGATGCATGCTTGCTTGAATCTTTCCCCTGGTCTTCTATACACTCTGTGTCTTCCATCGTGCTTGTAGAGCATAAATTTTGATTCGTCGGAGAACATAACTTTCGACCAATCTTCAATACTCCAATTTACGTGGTTCTGGGCATATCTTAGTCTTGAAATACGATGGCCACGCTCCAGTTTAGGGCCGTTTGCAGGTCTAAGGGGTTTTAAGTTAGATTCAGCAAGCCGACGTCTTACTGTCCATGCACTTGGGTTACTTCCTCCGAGGCGTCGAAACTGATTTGTGAGTTCAGTTCCTGTGAGAAAGCGATTTCGAAGCATGGTGTTCACCAAGTATCGGTCTTCTCGTGCTGTGGTACACCTAGTTCTGCCCGTTCCTGGTCTGCGTAGGTTAGAACCAGTTTCTTCGTAACGTCGGAGAACTCTTTGTACTGTTGACAGCGACACACCGACAGTCCTGGCTGTATCGCGCTGACTCCGGCCGGTTTCCACCAATGTAAGTATTCTGGTGCATTCTTCAAGTGTAAGCGACATGATTTCAGCTTGAATAATGAATATTGAGCACTATCAACCTGGTTTAAGTACCAACATAAATGACAGATTACAAACAAAAGCAAAAACAAATCCTGTGATTTCGTAGTTCCATCTTCGACAGTGTTCCCTTTTCAAATTTGATTTTTTTATGATATAACTTTACAATAACTAAGAAGTTTTAATACTTTCATTTAAGGAGTATTAAATTGTCTATTAAATACAATTTATTGCATTAACCTAGCATTCTTACTTTCCGAGATTTTTTGGATTCTTTGAGTGACCCGGATTCATTGCTCTCGAGTGTATTAAGTCCCCTAAAAAGGGCAAGTGAGGTAAATGTACGGAACATGAGTCAAACCTGGGTCTACGCATGAAAAATGTTACCGAAAATTTAATTTTCAATGACAACAACAGTCCCAATTACTATTTTCACTGGATTTATAAATAACTAGTTTCTACCCGCGGCTTCGCACGCGTTGTTTTCTATAGAAACGTTTGAAAGTTATTTCTATCGCATTGGAATTGATTTATGAGATAACAAGTATGATTTATTAAAAGCCTATGTTTTATTGCAGGTCTGTGACTACCTGTATGCAAAATTTCAGGCAGATCTGTTCAGTAGTTGACATGGAGGCAGTGCCACCTTATATTTTAACTCCCGCCCTTCCGTGTCACTTACCATACTTACTGTTTTTGTTTTCTGTTTGTTTATTTTTACTGAAAACTATGATTTTCTATTCTATTTTATTCTATAGTACTGGCGTTAAGAGGTAATAAACATAAATAAATAATGCTGGATAATTCACGCAGTATTATCTAGCCCCAAGCTAAGCAGAGCTTGTGTATGGGTACTAGATAACTGATATACTTAATACAATACACTACATAGATAGATATTTTTTATGAACACCCTGAACAATCCTGATCTACAGATCGTACAAACATTTGTCCCGAGGCGGGAATCGAACCCACAACCTCCTGCGTCGCAGGCGAACCTTCGCCCGCTGCGCCACTGAGGTCGTTATCCATACATCCAAAGTTTCGGATTTATAATAGTAGTGTGATTTAGCCGAGGTACTATTCTTATTGATTCTTACCACAGGCGATAAAACCTATGGCGCTGGCTGTGCTATTTGGATCTAGGGTATAATCGTCATTTTATTGTTTGACGAAAGCAACGATCACAAAAAGCCCGACCAGTCCATGTACACAATACAAACAAACTAATTTAACAAAGCATTAGTAAATCCCCGACGACGATTATACTTTGAGCGACTATAACATTTGAACGGCAGCACCGACTTTGCCTCATACAATACAAAATAATCTTTCATTTTATTTCATTTCAGAAAAAATATTTTCAATTTGTTACTTGATTAATATTGCTTATTTTTACTATTGTTACGACTTTGATATTTCGTCTGTTTACCCTGCCCGGGTTAGAGGAGGACTTTGCCAAAGTAGAAGACTTTACTCTATCTCTCGCCAAACTTATCCTCGTTTTTGCTGGTATGTCTTTAACGCATTCACTGCCCAGCCTCCACACCATGATCGAGAGTCTCGTCTGCGTCTTGGGCCATGAACGGGTTAGGCTCGTCCTCCCTTTTAACGCATTCACTGCCCAGCCTCGGCGGGCACGGTCGCGACACGGGGAGAAGACTGGCATCTGCGTCTTGGACCATGAATGTGTTGAACGGTCGTTTATTATATTTTGGAAACCACTCCAACAGCGTTCTGTTCCATTTTTCTATTCCATCGAATCATCATCATCATCATCATCATCATCAGCCTATATCAGTCCACTGCTGGACATAGGCCTCCACTAATGAGCGCCATAGCGCCCTGTCTTCAGCTTGCCGCATCCAGCATCTGTCTGCAGTCTTTCGCAGATCGTTATCCCACCTGGCCGGAGGGCGTCCTACACTACGTTTGCCGAGTCGTGGTCACCATCGAATACACAACACAAATACTCTTTATTGCACAGCAAATAAAACAGAAACACAGGACAGAATAAGACAAATACAGATTACGTTGCTCAATGGGCGGCTTAATCGCTATGAGCGATCTTTTCCAGGCAACCTTTGGATGCTGGAAGAAGTGATAGAACAAGTGGTGGAACAAGTTCATCGGTTAAACACACGTTAAAAATATAATAAGGCGTTTTCCAAAAATGACAAAATAACCCTTTTAACCTTAGAACTCTGATGGCAGGCATCTTTCGCGGAAGAATAAAGGTTGTGGTAGAGGGTCATGTTAACTTATCCAAGGTCTATGCCATATTATTTCGAACTAAAAGCGCCATCGTTTCAGTCTTACAAACTAAAAAACACAAGAACAAAGTGTTTTCCTATAAATCTTATACAAGTTTATTGGTAATTTCATACTGACACTATGTAAACTGCAGGTTCTGCCCATAGAGACCATAGAGACAATAAGAAAGAAAGAAGAAAGAAAATTTATTTATTTGTTCACTAGAAAAGCTTGCAACTATTACAATACTTATACTTAAATAAGAATATTACTATAACAATTACCTAGTTAATAAAATAATAGTACCTAACAGTAGCAAGCAATGCAGCGAACCAAAAGATCCTATCTCAGCATAATGTTGCTCCACAAGAAGTAGAGTAACGCTGGTTTTCTGACAGGACCTTTGGCTCGTGTCAGCACGGGTGGCAGACCACAGACAAAAAATAACACTACACTACTAAAAATACAAAAAAGTACATAAGAAAGGTGTTAATGAACACGTTCTAAGAATAGCTGCTAGCTATGCTAGCAATGAAAATTAAATTCAAATTACTCATTAGCCCACGTTGTGGCTAAATTGTAATCATATTCAGGTGCTTTCTTTAGAAGTAATTAATATCCACTGGATATAAAAAAAACTTTACAGTCTGTTCGCACTATTTTTTACATCACGAAAACGCCTCTTTATAACACTCTTGTTTGTCGCCGGTTAAAAAAGACTCATTGGCAAGTAGGTACTTTTACAAAATACTTATTGTTTCTTTATTGATTTTCCTTCCATTGATCGTAATGGCCAAGTAATAACACTATAATAGTGGGTAATGGCTTAAGAACAATAGGCGAAGTTTGGCAGAAAGGATTATCAAGTAGGTAGGTGCTTAAGATATTACTTCCCCTTAAGTCACAGAAACTACCGGATCCGTTTGGACCCTCTTAAGACAATTAAGAACGTTCTAAGAGATTACAAAAACGATTTTAGATTGTACTCGACTTGTATTAAACTGAGCAATATATTGGATGGCCCAGGTGGGTGGAGTGTTAAAGAAGTATGGCGACCGTCTTTTAAGGTATATGCATAGATTTTTGTTGTTGTTTTTAATCGCTTATTTAGTTGATTCCTTTTACCGAAAACAAATATAAAACCCACAAAATTTTGAATTATTAAGGTAAAAAACAAAAAGATACTGCACTCAGTTTCGGGTGATATAAACGCTACCATATTGGCGACTGTGCTGTGACGTCACACTTCACATTTTCAACTCAAAGTGCCTCTGTTTCTTGGTTGAATTTTCAGTCAAAATAAAACTAAATATTTAAATACAAATAAACGATAAAAAGTAAAGTTGAACTTAAGTACAGAAAACACCAAACAACCGCCAAATTATACAAAAGATATCCCGCCAAAGCTTTAGTACAATACAAAATGTGAAGGCTGACGTCACGGTTCGCTCTTGCCAATTAGCGTTGCGTTTAGAAATTTTGCGATTGAGATTTAAAATATTTACTTCACAATAAAAACATCAAAAGAATATAAACATAAATTTACATATATATTTCCATATCAATAGAGAAAACGTTAATACCTAATGCTATTGTTTGTTTTATTTGTCAACTCTATTTTATTACTGTTTATTTGTATTAGTGTACTATACAATTGCTGTAGGCTGTATGTGTCTGAAGATGCAAATAAAGATTTTATCTATCTATCTATCTAAACGTTATTTCAAAAAATAATTAGCTATTTCGAAGTCACATGCACACTGAATAGGTATAATAAGTATTTACCCTTCTTTATTTAAAAGAAAATTACAATCGAAATAATTTACAACTAGTATTTACAATTAAAACAATTGAGCTGACTGCAGACTGTTGCAAACAATCTACTGGTAGCTCAACTGATCCATATCAATACCAGTCGTAAGCGTCCCCACCAAGTAATGAGTACTATTAAGTTGATTGTTTTGATAAAGCGATAATCCGACGAATCTCTTCATTTAACCTGTTTTTTAGTTTTCCGAGATAAATACCAATCCCTCGGGGATAAAAAGTTTTCTAGAACTACCTCGAAATCATCCCCTATATAACTGCAAAAGAATCATCTAAATCGGTCCATAAATGACGCAGTAATCGACGGACATTAAAAAATAATACATACAGCCGAATAGAGAAGGTCCTCCTTTTTTCGAAGTAGGATAAATGTGACCTATCACAATATGTACTTATTACGTACAGAGTCGAGTATTAGCCTGAATAAAAGGTTTGTTGGACATTATATAAAAATACACTTCAGATTACTTCATAATATTCTCTCGGACAAGGGTTAATGTTTGTATTGCAGCAATGAATGATATAATGTTTCTTATTATTATATTCTTGTTTCTTCTGTGCTCCCATTATGGATTATATTATAGTACTATTTATGCTGACGATTAATATGTAGGTACAAAAACAATTATTTATATTACTAACAACAATTTAACGAAATTTAAATACCTTCTAGCAATAAGAATAAACTTCCTGTGCCCACAACTAGGCTACACAAGAATAATATATCTTTTAAGGGCAATGTATACCTACGCTTTTACAAAAAACTCCAAGTGAGTTGCAAAACTTATCAATAAATAAATTCAAACAAATTGTCAAACGTATCCCTTGCCTTACTGAAAAACAGCAGATTATCTAGAGGATTAAAAAGCTTGGGACGAGTTTTGCTCCAGCTCGATACCTAACAACCTAACAAGGTAAAGGTTTCTTGTACGCTTCTTTACTTTACCTTGAAAAGATTGAAGTGAACAAAAAATCAAAGTGAATACCTTATGTCGTAGTTGTGCTTATGTCATTTGAATTTTGTGACGTGTATAACTAACTATAACAAGAAACACTATAAAACTTTTAAACCCATCATGGTTATTATCACTAAAGTCACTTACAATGGGATACGAGTATATACCATGATTTGAGTTTAGAGCTTTCCAATATTTTGGCACAGTTTCATGCGCCATGATCGCGGAACGGCGAGTGAGTTACTTTGAAACTCAAATCATGGCAAATATCCCACCAGAAATGACTTTAGTGAAGAAACACACTTCTTTTTTAACAGAATTGAAAATAAAGAGATAGGTTTGTAAAATTAATTTTACGAGAGAACAGCCAATTATAAATTTCCATAATACCAATATAATACATACATTACCTAGGTACTCGCAAGTCATAAATACACCCAAGCATTCCCTTTGCTCTAAGCCACAATTTAGACATGCAATACCTACTGTTATACCAATAACAACTTTGAATTAATTAATTTGGAATAAACAGAATATATGAACGTTTGGAACATACGCAATTCTGGCAATGGCGGGTCTTTACCAATTTATGATGTTTTAGAACTAGTTTATATTTGTCAGCAAATATATTGATATTAGAAACTTACCTATACTTTTCGCTAATAGCTAAGAAGAGAATAGCAAGAAACGTAGTTAATTATTTCATCGGGTATTTCTCGCGTAAGTACCTTTTGTTTTATTTCCCCTTCGTTTCTACGCGTAAGAAACATATTTTATCCTATCCAAGAAAGCAACGAATACCTTGATAATCGTTCAAACCGTGGATGAACTAAATTATTATTTTTATCGAAGTTCAATCGTCCTTTACAAAATCAATAGGATTAAGAGTGTAACAGTGAGTGTTCCAAAATGGGTGTAAGAAAAAACGCTATTCTTTTTGTTGATATCCATAAAAAACCACATGATAATGGGTAATGTGAACAGAAATAAGTATTTTTCCAAGTTTTACAAAATTACATAACTCCCAAGCCATCCCTTTTTTGGTTTTTGTTTTGCTTCTGATCAGCCTTGCCTGCTCGTACCTGCAGGATTATCCCCTTATTATGGGTCATTCTGTATACCTACGCGTGTCTCTATCAAGAAAATAGAGCGGGACAGGTGAGCAGAAGTTATCAATAAACCGGGAAAAGCTTATACAGCTTATATATAGCTTACTAGCTTCTGCTCACGGCTTCACACGCGTTGTTTCTATGGTAACGTTTGAGGTTATTTCTATCCCATCAGAACTGATTTATGGGATAAAAAGTCGCTTATGTTTGATTCCAGGGTTAGACTGCATACAGGTAATGCAAAATTTCAGGCTGATCTGTTCAGTAGTTTTGGCGTGAAGAGGTAACAAACATCCATCCATCCATCCAAACTTTAGCATTTATAATATTAGTGTGATATACGTGTATTTCTTCCCCTGAATACAACTAGATCAAAAATGATCGACGAATATGTTGAAAAAAGTGGCGAGAACCGCCGAGCTCGATAACCAGAAAAAAGCTAGAGTACAAATTTTCGGGTTTCTGTGTATTTTTTCAACATTTTTACAAATTAATTTCACTGATGTTTCTTAACTTGTGTACCATTGAAAATATGACGAATTAAGTACGAGCATCCTCACTCGCGGAAAACAAAATTTCAAATGCCTGTCATTCAGTGAGAAAGAGGTTCTGGCAAATTTTCGTCAAACTTTTGTTGATCTAGTTTTACCCTACTATGGGTTGTGCCGATATTTTGAGGAGACCCTGTATATAAATCAAATGCTATTAACGCCTGATGTAATCGTTGCAAAGTTGGCGAGTGGAGTAGGTATAATCAGAAGTTATCAGCCATAATCAATTTAGCCACCCACATTACATACGCGGTTGGTTTGATAATGCCATTTTGATTGGCAATATACGCATAATCAGGCACCAAACATTCACCAAATTGCAACTGAAAATTACATTCCGCCAAATGTTAAAGCATAATAGGCTTGTAATTTTACGAAGTGGCTATCAATAATGGGTCCTAAGCCGTTGTTATAAGATGTATAATGCGATCATTGCGTGTAGACCTTTGAGCTATAGTCCCGCAGGATCGTTATTATTACTGCTAAAGCCTGGCGCTTAAGTCGGCTTAACATAAAGGGTCCTACACGAGGCTCATCAGTCCACACCATCGGAACAAATCTGACCTGCAAGGAGGTCAAGAGTGTCGCTGGAGTACAATCTAATTTATTATTCAATAGCTGCTTTGCCCTGGCGTAAACACCTGACGTAGACTGCTACGGCGTAGATCGGCTACGCCATCTTACGGAACTAGCGATGTATGTTAGGAACATTACGTACG
This sequence comes from Eupithecia subfuscata, assembly GCA_963564075.1. Classification (NCBI taxonomy): domain Eukaryota; kingdom Metazoa; phylum Arthropoda; class Insecta; order Lepidoptera; family Geometridae; genus Eupithecia; species Eupithecia subfuscata. The sequence continues at coordinate 7,696,178 of OY751105.1, forward strand.
CTATTTTACTATTGTTTGACGAATTCATTATAAATGTATGAATCACTGGCTTCGTACGCGTATTTTCGGTATAATAAGTAGCTTATTATTAAGTTAGAATTTGCTCCAACCGTGCGCCAAATTTCATTTTGATCTGTACAGTAGTTTTGGAGATCTTAGGTATAGTTGTTCTATCTCACGAAGTCCGTTGGGCTATGTATGTATAGTGAATGTATGTACACATTGTTTTAGTGTGCGTAAGCTCAGAAGCAATCAGTCTCGCCCGAGACGCGGTCCGGGTCACTAGTGCAGTTAGTAGTAGTTTTAATATTAGTAGGTTTGGTAGGATGCATGAATTCAATTATGCGTCTAAAACCGCACTCTCATTGAAGGTGTCTCGTCAAGGGTACGTATTTAGGTTTAGGTTTAGAGATATTTAACCCGCTTACATTCATAATAATGAATTATGAACGCCATTTTAAATATAATTACGAGTATTTTAGGTACCTACCTGTAAACATTTATTTTAGTTTCATGAAATATGCCACAAGGTTACTTTAGTAACTATAATACTTCGTAGCCCACAGGTAAAACAAAGTAACTCATCGAAAATTCACAACTAATTAGAGCTTAACGTTTACGCTGTGATCTCGTTACAATTTGTACCTACCTCCATAAATCTGTCACGGTATTGGTTCGAATTCGTTAGTAGGCCTTTGTTTCCTCGTGTATTTCCTTTACCCTTTGTTCCGATGTTAAAACTAGAAACTCTATAAAGAAGCTTTAACTGGCTTTACAATTTGTTTTATTTACCTAACAAGGTAACAAATGAACGGTCTCTCGAGATTTTTTCCCGGATAAAGGCAACAATCACGCCATTACAATAGAGTCGTTACTTTATCGAGCTGAAAGCAATACCGGAGCATAACTTTGAATAATGGAAGATCAAAGATGGAGATCGGGTTTACTAAAGGAAACGTGCGTTGTACACAGCACCTTATCGCCCTTGTTTCTTATTAATAATTGGACAATTATCGTTGGGCGGGCGGGCGCGCCCCGCTCCGGTCACGTCGTCGAACTTCCGTCCTGCCATTAAATGAAGAGCAACCAAACTTCATTTATCTCGGCTTGTTACTTCCACGGCCGATAAGGTACAGAAACACGCTCGCGAACTTGAACAACTCACAGCTAACTTGCCTGAACTTTATCGAATTGCGCCGATCGTTTGAAAATTTGTTACTTACCCAATATTTTAAATAATCTCCTTCGCTCGCTCCTTATCTGAAAAGTTTTCATTCAAGTTAGCTTATTGCTCCTAATGGCGTGATAATGTCCCGATGATCGATGACTCTGTCGTTTTTGAATTTCGATATTTTCTTTTATAATTACTTAACATTCACCCGAGAATTATTTCTGTTTAATCTTAAAAGATGAATGATTCAATGAACAACTTTGGCGTGCTGCCTCTGTCATTTAATTCTATTAAATATCTCGCAACATTCTTAGAATGCTTGAATCTAAATTGTAAACTTTAGAATGAAGCCATCGTTTTAGCGTAGAGTTTGTGAATAGCATAGGATATTTAAAGTGGAATAAACTCGTAACGTGGAGGCGGATGGTCGCGTGCCGAGGAGCGTTTGAAGGAGGCGGGCGGCGGCAGCCGGCGGGCGCCCGTGCGATACGCAAATATTTATACCACCGGGCACAAGTCATCGCCTGAAAGCGTTGTCTTGTACCCCCCGCACCCCCCGCTGTTTACCCAAAATATCGCCTGTCAATGTAATTTATTACAAAAATCACGCTGCGAATAAATATCGCGCAGTGCTGAGCCGGCAGTGCATCCGAGGGAGGCCCTAAATAAAGATTGAGCGGGCCTTTGTTCAGCGGTGATACATCGGCGATATGTTTTTATTGTTCGTGAGTAGCGATCCCATTCAAAAAAGCGGTGTAAATTACTGATTTTGGACAAATATTTGAATTTGTTGACTTGTAACAGGATTTATATGTTAGCTTTTTTAACGCATTCACTGCCCAGCCTTGGCAGTGCTACCCCAGGGGCGCGCAGCCGCGACACGGGGAATAAGACTGGCCTCTGCCTCGTGGGCCATGAACGTGTTAGAACGTTTTGAGAAACATGGTACTTACCCACCAGCGGAGGAGAAGACCAGAGGAGAAATATGGTACATACCCACCAGCGGATTTATGAATGTAAAACTAGAAGCTATATCGTATTTATTTGTTTATATAACGAACTTTTCTACCACATAATGTTAAAAACTCATATAAAATCAATTAGGGCAGTACAGCGCAGCGCCATAAACGCCAACACGGCTGGACACGATGCCCTTATTTCATTCATATCTCAACCGAAACCTTTGTTTATTGTTATTTCAAATCAAATGGATGGCTTCCGTTCGTCGGAACCACACGGAATACGCGACGTGTTTGCATTATAGATGGAATGGTTTATAATTACATAAATTACCAAACGGAACGCTCCAAACAAGAATTTTAGGTTAGCTTTAAATAATTAAGAATGAATTCCTTCCTCTATCTACTTCAAATGCGGAATGATCTGCATAAAATGTTTTCACAATCAAAACCATAACTGTGGAGCTTTACGAAATGTTTCTAAGATTTGGTCAGGTTTCTTACAGAGATTTATGATATACTTCTTACAGAAGTTAAATATGCCCAAAAGTACTCAATAAAAACATATATTCGGTACTTTATACACAAGTTTATACAAGTTTATACAAAAACCTAAAAACCAAGAAAACTTGATTTCTTAATAAACAACTGAAGTCATAATTATCATAGGCAAACAGATTAAAATTATTTCTGTAGAATATTATTGTAACAATAACAGAAGCTGCCATTAATATTTAAAAACTTGCGCTGGATTTCTATTATCTTACTGAATTCGTGTTTTAATAAGTTTTATCAAAAGCTCGGCCTTATTTAAATATTTCAGTGAACTTTGACAAAACAGTCCTATTTCTGACTACGTTTAATAGCAATAATTGGATGAGATGGGATCAAACCTGTGCATAATGAACTAATTGGAATGGACAGTAGCTTTATTTTTTCGCTGATTTGTTGTTTTATTTGAATAAAACCAAGATTTGTGAATTTCATTTGAACCGGAGCGAGAAAAATGCTTTACAGTAAAGAAATTTAATAATATAAGCTGGGTATCGAAAGTGAATTTTCTTTTAACGATTAAATTTAAGTATGTACTACACACTTAACAAGATATTCTACGAGTAAACTAAGAATTAGCACCGAAAATGCTCAAATAAAAACAATATTCTTACCAACCTATAAGCGAGAGACATTTGAACTAGGGAGCAAAGCAAATTGCCGACCAATAAAAAAACAATAGCTGACCCGTTTGCCGGGGAGCGAGCCAACAGAGCAATGGATATCTCCTAATCCTGCACAATAAAATGCCTTCTCGGCGTCGTCGGTTGACAGTCTGCAATATAAAACATCCACAAACATCGGCCATACAAGCATACATAAAGCATTTAAAACTTTCTTTTAAAGCCTCTAAAGAAGGGTAATATTCCAACATAAATATTACCCTGGCGCCTCACCCAACTCCTTGAACCCATAAAACGATAAGGATCATCTTTTGTAGCTTAAGAAAACCTTTTCAGTTTTACTTTCTTATAATTCAGCTATTGAATTTAACAAATCAATGAGATGAATCTTAATTAACCAATAGTTTAACAGCTGTTGAAGGAAGACTAGCAAAAGTCATAACAAGTTATTTTCTTTAATTGCCTCTGCAGTTGATTGTGACATTATTGAAATTATTGAAAAAATAGTTAAAAAAGTAAATTTTATTAATGTGTTCGTATTTAGTCATTAGCTGAGCTCAGTGTGTAGCTCATTATTATTCTGCCTTTTATGTCTATGGTAAAAGTTGAACTGCCCACAAACGTTCCGGCCGTAAAAGTTTGCAAACATTTTATTGACTATCAATGCATCTATTGTTTGTTTTAGCTTTGTTTTTAAGTGGTGATACAGCAATGCCATTTATACCTCAGTTTTGAGGTATTGGTACATCACTACCGGTAGCATAGACACTTTAGACTAGATTTTATTCTAGGCTAGTATAGAGTAAAATGTCGTAGACTGCGCTAATTATTTTATTTAACTAGATGACCCGTTAACTTGGTTTCACCTACTAAAATTTATTTTTTCTCACCCTATTAAAGCAAACCCAAAAAAATCCAAATCGGTCCTCCACCCCTATTAAAGCAAACCAAAAAAATATTCAAATAGGTCAAGCCGTTTTAAAGTTTTAGTGAGTCTAACGAACAGCAATTGATTTTTATATTTAGAAATTAAATTTGAAGCAATGAACTTAAAACTTAAAAGTTCTATTAAATTCTGATATATTTTTTGTTCTACCATAGGTAAAGCTCTATCTAGAAATAGGGTGTTAATGCTAAGCCTGATGATAGGTAGCTATTCAATTGTTTACGCTTTTTAAAAGAACACTCGAATCTTAAATGTTAATGAGGTTGTGACACTGTAAGTAGGCACCCGAAGGTAAAGTAGGTTACTCAATATTGCTTTTATTGCACCTTAAGCTTAGCAATATTGAATGTTCTGGAAAGATACAAAGAAAAAACGTTCATTATCGGCTACGGAGCGCAAATAAAACAAGATAGCACCCCCGGGGCCGTTCTCTTGGATATTGCGACCCGCAAGCAAATTTGCTTTAGGCACAATAAATTCTTAGGACCGCTCATGCGTGTTATGTATACGAGTAGGTATTTCTATACTCCGTGACAACAATTCTTTATCAAGCTTAATTGAATAAAACGTTGATAGGTACTTACTATCAACCATAGGACATTAATATTTGCTGGCAAAAATAATAACTAAAAATTTTAAATTGTTATATTTCGCGGAAAACTAACAATCCCACGTTTATTTTATTCTTTTGAATGATCATAAAAATAATAAGGTTTAAAAAGGTGAGGCTTTTTAAACCTTATTATTTTTATGATCGTCAAACCTTATTATTATTAAAATCATATTGATTTAAACAAAAAATCATAACTGTGCGTCGCCGCCGCATGCCGTTCCTAGAAGAAAACCTTCAACAACCCAATTCGTTGCTATTTCGAATAGCAGATCGATTTCACCGTTAAATTATTCGTAATGTAAACATTTCGATAGGTAGTGGGTAATTAGCAATGAAGCCGCTTCAGCGTGGGCTGTATAAACCTCTCTTATTACGACATTCAATAAGATTTGTCGGTGCTTTATTTAGCCAATTTTCTTTTAACCAAAGCTCTGTGATTTATTTTAAAATTAAGTTAATTTCATAGATTATATAAAACGTTTACTTTTGAGTAATTTAAAGTAACGTATGGTGTGGTTGTTACAGAGGTTCCTCGATTCGAAGATAGCCTAAACAATCTGACAGTTTCGCTGGGCAGAGAGGCAGTCTTCACTTGCGTCGTCAATGACCTCGGGTCTTTCAGGGTGCGTATACGAGATCCAATCGGCTACCTAATCAAGTACTAAATTGAAACTTAGTGAAACGAGTTGTTCGTTTCCCACGGCATCCTATTTAAGCTTCGACCTCGAATTCGACGCTGAGTATTGTTTATGTAGCTTAAAAATACTTTGATAGAAAAATACTAGTGTAAAATTAAAACCATGCATATTAATTGAACTGAATTGTTTTGAATTGTTACGTACGCGACGTTGTTTTGCTCGTTTAAACCAGTATTTGTTTAAAATGTTTTTTTAATAGAAAAGCTTACGTTCAGTTCAGCTGTTTCCTCTATAAAATGTTTTATATGTAAAGTTGTTTTATGTGCCAGGTGCATTCCCGGCTGCTTATCATTTCTTGTGATGTAAAAAATCTTTTACCGCTTCAGATGAATATTTAGCTATGAAAAAACAGCCTTCTTTTAGTACTGATAAATGAGCGACTTTTACGCAGTAGAATGCTGAGATTCTAAATTAATTTCGTTATATGGAATGAATTCTGAAATAGTTTTCGTCTCTCGTCAGTAATTTTTATTTTCTATTTTTAAGTTTTGTAGAGATAAACCAGAACTCAAAGCTTAAGGTAACACTGTTTAGTTCGGGACTAAATCTGAATCACAAAGATTAATAAATTTTTTGCATTTAAATCTGAGAGCATGTTTATTTGCTAAGCCTATTACTTTCCCATACCAAGTAGTAGTAGCATGGAACCTCGTAAAGACAAAAAAAACGTTAACTGGTTGTGAGAATTGCGAGATAACGCCGTGTCCAGAAGCAACGATGACTAATTTCAAGAAAGCAAACAATATCTTATTTCCTTACCTCAAGGTACGCTTGAGTGGCATCCCGCTCCGACGACGCTCACGCTGTCATTTAAATGTACCTTTTAGTTTTGTAAAAAGTCCTTTAGCGATGACTCAAAAGTGAGCATCGTAACTCCTCAATACTAAATTTAACATGTTTGTAATGTGTATTGAGAAGGATTACACGGGACTCCTATTGTTTTAGCTCTTGTAAAGCTGAAGCTACTTCTATGCCCCCGGCATAGCTAATTAAGTCTTAACCAACGCGACTAGCTACTCACTTTTCAAAGCAGGCATAGCATTTTAGCTATGAAGAACACGATAAAAAGAAGTAAAGACAGCCATAGAAGTAAAGACACGGTTCTGTCTGAAGACCAGCGTTGTTTATCGACAGACATAATTGTGTTATGTGACGTGTAATTATGGTAAACCTGATGTTTCAAATAAAAACTTTTCTTTTGAAGTCAACATATGTTTCGTTCCTCAGGTGGCGTGGCTACGCGTGGACACGCAGACGATCCTGACGATAGCCACGCACGTGATCACCAAGAATCATCGGATCGCGGTGAACCACAGCGACCGCAGGGTCTGGTTCCTCCACATCCATGACGTCAGGCAGTCGGACCGCGGCTGGTACATGTGCCAGCTCAACACAGACCCTATGAAGAGCCAAACTGCTTATTTAGATGTTGTCGGTATGTTATTATAATTCAGGATCAGCGCATCGCGGTGAATTGTTGTGATCACACTCTTTTTAACCCCCGACGCAAAAAGAGAGGGGTGTTATAAGTTTAACGTGTCTATCTGTGTATCTGTGGTATCGTAGCTCCCAAACGGATGAACCGATTTTCGTTTAGTTTTTTTTTGTGTAATAGATAATTTTATCCCGAGTATTCTTAGCTATGTTTCATGAAAATCTCTTCAGCCAATAAACGTCGGCGGGTTTTTAAATTTTTAAATTTTGTCTTGTATTTATTCTACTATTCATCCATGATCGCATAACGTGTCATCACAAACTCTGTGATTGTTATGTTATATTATATCGAGGTAAACTGTCATCCATGTTAACAAGGTGCATCGCGTTTATAATTATCTCAGCCCTAAGACGTCGACAAATATGGACTTAGATAATATAGACGCCCGCAAAAATCGCCACTATGACCGTTCCTGCGCTATCCGCATCAAGTAGTTTCCCGCATCCCGAAGTTATGAGCAGTTTCCCGCACCAGGTTTTCGGTCCAAATTATAGTGTGGCCAAGTTGTGCCTCCGCATGGCCGTCATCATCTTATCACATCAGCCCAAAGTCGTCCAAAACTGGACAAATGCCTCCCTTAAAGATCGCTGCAGTGACCGGTTCCGTGCTATCCTCATCAAGTTGTTTCCCACATCCAGCGATTATGAGCGGTTTCCTGCGACCTTCACCGATCAGTCCAAGTTGAAGGGGGTCTGCCGAAGTTGTGCCTTCGCATCGCCGTCATCATCGCATCACATCAGCTCAAAGTTTTCCACAGCACACACGACAAAGGCCTCTTTTAAAGATCGCTACAGTGACCGGTACTGCGCTATCCGCATCAAGTTGTTTCCCGCATCCGGCGGTTATGAGCGGTTTCCTGCGACCTTCACCGATCGGTTCATCTTATAGGGGTCTGCCCAAGTTGTGCCTTTGCGCTACTCGCATCCAGTGTTTTTCCGCGACATTCATTAGGTCATTTGAACACCTTTTGAGGCGTCTGCCCATATTGCACCATCGCATCGCGGTAATCTGTGACTATAGACGTTTCTACCTTTCTTTCTTGTTAGAATGTCAATCAAATATGGCTTATTGTTAAACTATTGTCACAGTCTCGTTACTTTTATTTCATGATCGCTTATCTATTCATCACAGACTCTTTTAAGACTAAACTGCGTACCTACCTATTTAAATGATGCTAAGTATACGGAACCACACATAAACAGCTAATTGAAATTCACGCTGGATGCCCGGGTAGGTTAGATAATTTCTAACTACATTCGTTTAAACGAGTTACTATAGCAATTCAAAATCTAATTAAGCTATTTTCAACCCCTGAAATCCTATAAGAATTTAGTGATGAAAATAATAATCTAGCAAACGGCAAGTTAAAATTACGGGCCATCCTTCGATTTGGGTCACCTCAGCCTCACTATTCAGAAGATTTTTACTGCCATTTTCAAATAAAATCATGTCCAGCTTTGAAAATATACCGGGCTACAGGCAATTTCGATGGATACTCTAGGTTTCGGGTCACCCAGATTACCGCAGGTCAGGTTTTTTGAACAAAGCCTGAATTGATCCTGATGGCCTCATTTTACCGAATGAGAATTGGGGTAATATTCACGAAATATTTAGCTTTTTGTTTAGAACTAACCCACGTTTTTGACATTTTAGGTAATATCAAAGAGTAGGTATTTTCTTGTCTAGTAGGATTTTTTTTCCGGTTAAAGGATAAATTATACATTGCCCTGACAAACCTGCCCTATTGGGTACACATAGGGCAGGTTTTTTTGCTTTAGTACCATCCCTGCTTCATAAAATATACTCGGTGCCTGTTATGTCATAAATAGCTTATCAACACATCAAATCATACTCGGTGGCAGAATAGCTTGACACGGTTGTCTTCAGGCCTGTTCATATCTAAGCGATATTCACTGCTCTGAGCGGCAGCTGTAAATTTCATTCGAATTTCGCGCTCGGCTTCGCGCGGACCGTGGTATTCCATCGAGTATTTTAGCGATAGTAGGTAATCCTACTATCGCATTTGCAGAACGGCAGCGAAATCCAAGTATGCGGTAATCTGCATACTTGGATTTCGCTACCGTTCTACAAATGGGTCTAAACAGATCTATAAGCGTTTACCGTACCATTTTATTGTTTAACCTTTAGAACAACTTCCAGTGCCCCCCGACATCCTAGACTACCCGACGAGCAGCGATCAAGTAGCGCGCGAGGGTGCAAACGTCACGTTGCGGTGCGCGGCCCACGGGGTCCCGACCCCCACGGTGGTGTGGCGGAAAGAAGCAGGGGACTTGCTGCCCGCTGCTAACTTCAGCGATGCAATGAGTAAGATCCAAAACAATTCAATACCTAGGTTTTTTAAACTTACGCGATCAGAACACGAACGTCGGCAAAATAGGTAGGTAGACAAATACTCGAGATAATTTCTAAGAAACCAAATATTATCGTAAAAAATTTCGACTTCGACGGGACTTGAACCCGCATCCTTCCTTCAGTACAGGAATGTGCTACCCAACTACACCACGAGGTCAAGTGACGTGGGAGTCGAAAATCTTTGCGACTTCCTACGGTCTCTAGCGCCGTTAGCTCCACCTACAGGAGAAACATTGAAGTTTATCCAATCCTGTTACGTCGAAGTCGAAAATTTTTGCGATATTATTTGATTTCTTAGAAATTACCCTGAGTTTGAGGTTACGCACTATAATAACAAAAATCCTTACTCGCGATAAGTACCTGTGAACTACAGTGAAAAGCAATTTTTAATAATTTAGTCAATATTTTATACCTGAGTATAGGAAATCAGACCTCCACGGATGTAACATCAGCCATATTGATTTATTTTTTGGATATACCGCCCGGACCTAACGAATCGAATGACACCTCATTCATCAAAATCGGATGAGTAGTCTAGACGCTTCACCGATGGAACATTACGTAAATACTTACAAACAAAAGCAATACTTCTGAAAAGCCTATTGAAAGAAAAAACGATTGAACCGCTTCGTGTCAAAACAGAATGTAAAATATCAAATACGCGAGTTTCACGCGTATCGTTCAAGCCCCAGCCACAGGTAGATAATGCTAATACACGTTGCGGTTCGCAGCGCGGGGGTATATGCCCCCACATTGTTGTGGAGGATACGGTTCGCTACCCGCATTTGGTGTTATGGCATCACGTTTCGGACTGAATTTTTTGTCTATGTTCGAAAATATTGAAACAAAAGCACTTAGCACCCACTACCCGGTTTTAATTACAATGCGGTGCAAATTTCACTAATATCATAAAATTCGAAAGTTTGGATGGATAGATGGATGGATGTAGGTATGTTTGTTACTTCTTCGCTTCAAAACTACGGGACGGATCGGTCTGAAATCACACTAATATTATTAATGCGAAAGTTTGGATGTTTAGATGTATGGATGGATGGATGGATGGATGGATCTTTGTAACCTCTTCACGCTAAAACTGCTAAACGGATCGGACAAAATTTTTGCATAAACGTGGTTTTAGGCCTGACAAAACCTTTTAACCAAAAAAACCAAAACCAAAAAAACCTTTTAACATTTTCATTGAAAACAACCGAAGCCGCGGGCAGAAACTAGTCTTGCATAAATATGGGTCGAGACCCGACATAGGCTACTTTTTATCCCATAAACTCGGAATAGATAGAATTAACCTTTACACGTTTACTTTCATATAAATATCAAAACGTTACAAAACCCGTCTCGAAAGTAAAATCAGAAATCTTTATATGAAACTCAACGTAGAGTTGCATAATAGCTGATGAACTAAATTGTCTCATAGTTATGACGTTCCTTATCGGAAGTGACCTCCTTCTGCCTTGCATACCGTGAAGCGTCAGAAGTAGCTGAACAACGCATATTATTGTTGCATCTACACCGCCATTTTATTGTTAAAGTTTACAGCATTGTTGACACTATTTTTAGCTGAAAATTATCTGAGTAAGCGAATACTTTAAGAAAAGTACCTAACAACGCAGTTATTAGTAATTTATTTTAAACTCCATTTTGAGGGTGTGGATTATTCTTAGATATAATTTTATTACTAAGACAACAAAGCCGCCCCCAATAGGCAAATTGCCCAGAATGCTGACTGCATTTCCACGTTGAATTCTTGCATTATACAGAATTGTTATTCAAATTATTAACTTAACCATTCCACTCACAAGATGAAGTGTAAAGCTCTTTTTGTTTACGACTGCGGTTTTGTACAACCACATATTTTTCAGTTAGTTGCTAATGTGGAGCCAAGTGTAGATAATGGCCCAGAAATCCGCTGTTTTGAGAAACAGGAATTCCACATGTTTCAACTTTGAAGCCAGTTTTTAAAAAGGTGCTCATTAGAGCTTGGAAGAGCGTGATGTAAATGTTTTTTTTTAGAAATAAGTTCTATGGTGATTAGTTTTTACAATTCATTTGGTTTCATATTCATCTCAACTGCTGCAGTGCTGGTGGAAAAAAAGATGATAAAATCATAAACTATTTATTTCCTAAGTAATTGTTAATATAAGACTTATGCAAAAGATTTTTTTATCTTAAAGAAATAATTGTTACCTACTGATTCTTATTCTAATGATTCTGATTCTAGCTAAATAGGTATTTAAGCTTCTAATATTATTAGGTATCATACGAAACATAACATCCGTTTATGTATTTCGAAGGCAAATATTCCGTCCAAACCATAAATCAATTTGAGCTTAAAGTTTATGTCAGAGACCCTAACACCTAGCTCAAAACAGTCACATAGCGGAAATTCCACATTTCATTGGAATTTGAATAGCATCAATCAATGCAGGATATTCACAATGAAATGATCAATGGACAGAACTTAATACAATTTTGATAATAATGTGCAATTCAGCGCATTCTACAGTAATATAGGAACTGGAACACGTTTTGTACAAAGTGTTTTGATTATAATAATTAAGAAATGATTGATGACCTTGGTATTATAATTTGTTTTTATTTTGACGAATAAATTGGTATGTCCGAAAGGACAAACTGTTGGACAATTTAAAAGTAGTTCTTAAGACCAACTATGTACACAGTTTGAACAATAAATGTTTCTTATGGTATACAGTTGTCTTTCCAACATAAGAATTTGAACTTTGAACATCCTAAAATTCACTAGACTGCTAGCGACTGCGAGCAGATTTTACCTGTATTAATATAAACCTGTAATTTTACTATTCACGGGTATTTCACACGGTTCGGTTCTGTTCGCGCAACTTTAAAAAACTTCAGGTATATTCAACCTTATCTAGGCCATTAACTGCATTATACCAGAAGTTAGAAATTAAACTCACCTCACATTTTCCTGTGACTAACAACTGCCGTTCTAACAAAAATATTTAACTTCTTGCAGCTCCCAGTACTTATTTAAATATTCTGTTTTACATCCAGACAATTCAGTGAGCGGCTCCGTACTCCAGTTAGTGAAGGTTTCCAGGCTGCACATGGGGGCTTATCTTTGCATCGCGAGTAACGGTGTTCCACCCTCAGTGAGCAAGCGAGTCATGCTGGTTGTACATTGTAAGTAACTACACCTCTCTGCTGTTTTACGAGGCTTTGAGACAAGTATCATTGAATTTAGCTGTTAGAACTGTAGTTAAGTGTGAGAATGCTCGCTTTTGCATGGCGTTTCTTGGTTTTTGGTCTATAAAATGTTGTACTGTAAATAACTCGGCTATTTTATTAGGTTTTGAGAATACAGTGATTGAATTTTGTTGAAAAACTGTGGCTTCAGTGGTTCAGTGTAAAATGCACGCTTTTGTGCTGTATTTCTTGTCTTCTTAATAAGGAAATCACTTTATGCGGCTAATTAGCACGGTTATTAGTAATTCTGGATGATATCAATGTCGTGTATCGTTTTTCAATCACCTTTTTACTTTTACGTTAGAATCATTTCGATTTTCTTTGCTTGCAATAAATCGTTATAGTTAATTTGACTTTTGCGCAACAACCGAAAAAAGTCTTCCGAAAATATCGGTTTGTTCCAAGTTCCAACAGGCCACTGCATTCGATTAACTACCGTATTTTCCTTAATACGGGAAGCCCGTTTTCAGTATACCAGCTTATCGGCACACCCTGTTTAAAGATAATCTAGCAGAGTACTGTAATTTCTATTTCGGGGAACGTATATTTCCAAATCTTACCTGTACCTATCTAAAGCAGTAAATACTAAGATTAAAATCTCTTTGCTCATCCGTAGTTTGTGTGAGCATGTGAATATGATAGCCAAACTAATGCACTTAGTTTCAGAAACCTTAGTTCCAACCCGCTGATTTGATTTACTGCTTGGAATTTAGCTTTGAAATTGCAGCACTGCAATACCTTTTGATTCCTTTTATTATATGCACCTACGTACTATAAGTTCATACGAGGTACCTACCTAACTGATCTTGTACAGTGTTTTTGATTAGATCATTTGAGAAACGGATGGTTGCAATATATTCCTTTTTCTTCATTATTTTAAAATAAAGAGCCTAGCTCGTGTCGGTGTAATGATGCAATTTCCTCCACTTTTCTCTCTCCAATACAATGTCTTTTAATTCTACATACGACACAACAGCGACTTTCTTCTTGGTCTGACTCATATAGCTAATTCTTGGTCTTCCTCTTTCTCATCTTCCTTCTACTTTTCCTTCTATGATATTACTTAAAGCAGTATGAAGTTGTCATGATATTTCGGATAAGATGTCCAATCATTCTCCCTCTTCGGTTTTGAATGGTGTTCATCAAAAACCTTTTCTCCTCAACTCTTTTCAACACCTCTTCATTAGTAACCTCCTCCGTCCAGCCATCTTCATGCTTTTATTTATTTTTATTTATTTATTAATTTTTGCTTGCATGTACATTCATTCTTAGGTCTAAGTGAATGGTTAGTTATAGACTTATCACTGGCACTGCAAAACTGAGTTCATACGTACTTTATTTACACATGACAAATAGAGTTCAAAATACTTAAGTACTGAATTTTTTGATAAAATGCAAATGATTGTTTCACATTAATAAACATTTTCTGATAATTACTAAGCTTCACTCTCGATATTTATAGTACCTATTTAAAGATAGCCAAAAATTTTTAGCTCATGGGTGATCACAATTCTAGCATTTTATTTCGGACGATAATTTAGGGAACGTCATTCAATGTCGCTTTATCAGCCAGTATTTTGGTCACCGTGGCTTTTTGTGACGGACAGCTTGATTATTTACCGAACGGATGCAAAGGATATGGAAATAGTTCAAACTTAACTATTTTAACTATTTTTATTTAACTGGTGTGTGGTACAAATCATACAACTGAATTTTAGACCGGTTATCCTCAACCGATTAATCTGAAATTTGGGGTTTTGACGATATAGGACAAGTTTTTTTTTAGGCTTTTGCTTTATCTGTATATTTTATCTCTTACTATACCCACTTCTGGTTATATCTAAATCTGTTTCTGACCAATTCTGTATTCGTCGACTTCTGGATTGGTCGACCTTCGGTACAGCCAGCATGTGAATGAGAGTTGGAAGATGATATGGAGCCCGTACAATTAATTATAAAATTAACGAGGAAACAAGGGGCCAAGGGGAGTTTATGTTCCATAAGTCCCTTATTTTCTCTTGTATCCTGGATTACCCCTAAAGGGTACAGTGGAAGGTTTTAAGTTAATTTTATGCATTTTAATGCAATGTTATGGTACTATCGAGCTGATCTGATGATGGAGACAGAACGTGGCCATAGGAACTCTTAAACGAAACGACGACGTAATTCTGTCGAGTATGGGTTCGTTGGATTTGTCTTCCCAAGCACTCTGGTCCAAGATGATATAAAAGCTGGGTTTAATAAAAAAAAATGTATTTCGGCGTATCATACTCACATGTCAAATACAAAGAAACTTCTCATAGCTTGTAGCTTAGCAGACGCCGAAGTTTCCTCATTAATTTGATCTTATAAACATACATTATAAAATGTGTATTTCTTACAGTTCCACCGATTATGACAATACAAAACCAATTAGTAGGAGCAAAGGAAGGCGACACTATACACCTAGACTGTCACTCAGAAGCATTCCCTAGATCAATAAATTATTGGACGATAAATGATCAAATCATATCAAATTGTAAGTAAAATCCTGGATTTTTATTAGACTATAAAAATTATCGTAGTTTGACGAATTCATTACGGATGTAAGGGATGAAACGTTGGTGTTCTTCCAACACAGATAAGGTTCGTAGTTAACCCGCTTACATCCGTAATGGATTTTAATTTAATTTATGTTTTTATATACAGGGTTATTGGTAATTCACTGACACTGCGTAAACTGCAGGTTCTGCCCATCATCACGAACACGTTAGTGATGACGCCAGGTCTTAATCTTTTTTTTTTTGTAATTCGCCTCACGTACAAAATGATGACCGAAACCTAATTATCTACTAAATACCGATCTCTCACTCCTATTTAAATCCATATCATCATCATTGGCTTATTTTACATCTACGCAAGATGATTTAAGTGGCTGGCTGGCTGGGAGACAGCCGAACACACACACACACACCCACTGATAATTCAGGGCAGAGCCGTTTTTAGGTTAAGTTTCAAAGCAAACCCCTATAATGAACGATTTTCGAATGGAAGATATTAGTATGTACCCCCCACATACTAATATCATTCCCTTTCCACCAATTTTAAGAATTGAGACCTGTCGTCTTTACGGACGTGTTCATGATGATGGGCAGAACCTGCAGTTAACATAGTGTCAGTGAATTACCAATAACCCTGTTTAAGATAGGTGATATGACATATTTGTAATAAAATAAATAATGCTGAACAAATTACACAGCATGATCTAGCCCCAAGCTAAGTATTGCTTGTGACTAGTTAACCAATATTCTTATTTCATTATTTATTTATTTGGAACATTCACCACAACCTATTTTAGTCCACTGCTGAACATATGGCTTCCCTAATGAGTGCCATAGCCCTGTCTCCCAATACCCAACCCCAAAGAATACTAAATTACTCTATGGCGACTAAGGAAAAAATAAATTTAGCACATTTTCTTATGAAACTGAGTAATTAATTTGCAAGAGGGATTGCTGTTCCTATACTTTTTCCATTGGAATGTTGTATGAGGTGAAGTGTCCTAAAAATAAGTCACGTGGCTTAGAATAGAAATCGGTTCGTGAACGGCTGGAATTTATATCCTGAAATACGTAAATGACTGAATAATTTATGTAAACTACAGATATGGCGTCAATTCAAATGTCGCCAAACTAAACTAAACTAACCCGACACGACTAAAACTGTTGCCGTCCCTTTCATAACGATCGAAATAAAAAGAATGGCATCATTTTTAGTACTGTCAAATTAGTTAAGTTTTGTTTTAGCGACATCTTAATGGACATTTCATACTTTATGTAAAACTTAAGTTTAAAAATATCAAAGTAGAAATTACTAAAGTATAGACATTAACGAAGTTTTCTTTTCAGCGGATAAGAGGTTTGAAATAAGTGCCATTGAGAGAGGGTACGAAGTAGATATGAGGCTGAAAATAAAAAAAGTGGGTAGATCCACATTTGGAACATACAGTTGCATATCCAAAAATTCGCTTGGAGACACGGATGGCACTATAAAGTTGTATTGTAAGTATAACAAATTATTACCTACGATTAAAAAATGAGAACTTTTAGTACCATACTACACACTCACACTCTAATGAAAAATTCTCGCAGCGTAAAAAAATAAGTAATACAAACTTCTGAAATTGCTACCTGCATAGAAGTTTTATTAAATTCTCAGCTCTAGACACTTAAATAAAACGAATAGGTACTAAAACCCGTATTCCTGAGCTCTAAATAAATCTGGAATTGACGACAGACTTTTTCAACGTTATCAATTAAATTCTGTCAAAAAATTCTCGCACAATTTGCTCCTAAGCATTTGAGAAGAAATTTTCTCTAATAAAAATTACGAAGGAAAAATAAAAGCGTATTGCAATACAGACTTTATTAATCTAATAATTGTATCGCACAAAATCTATTTTTAAAGATCCCAGCGACAAGCAAAATTATCTGTAACAGAAGCATGTTACAGTTACGTAATTTAATTGAAGTTGAAACTTGAGTCTCTCGCGCGAGCATTAAGGAATGGAAGGCGTTAATGGGCACGTCGTGTTACACGATATTTCGAAGCTCACGGCTCTATACTAGAACTATAGAGTCTATATTGCCAGCCAGTTTCTGGTTTCAGCATTCACCGTCCATTTAGGCACTATACCTACCCTTGATTCCTCAATGGATGTATGAGAGAATAATAATTCAGCGCACCGATAGTGCAATACATTAGATTGGCAGCTAGGATAAATATCTCACCTTATTATAATAACATGATAAATGTAGTGTATGTTGTCTAGTTAATCTATACTATCTATACTAATATTATAAAGAAAAAAGATTTGATTGTTTGTCAGTTGATTGAATAGGCTCCGAAACTACTGGACTGATTTGAAAAATTTTTTCACCGTTAGGAAGCTTACTTTTCAAGGAGTGACATAGGCTATATTTTATCCCGGAATTCCCACGGGAACGGGAACTACGCAGGTGAAACCGCGAGGCGATCGTCTAGTATAATATAAACCATGGTCTACATACGTCGCCTCGCCAGGGCCAAGGTATTCTATGAGCTCACCTCACTCCCCAGTAGGCATCCGTTTAACTTTCAACCTGGATTCCTTCCCTCGCGGCTATGTCCTTCTGACAGGTGACAGTGACAACTTATTAGTAACACCTCAACATACGAGATGACGTATGTAGACCATGGTTTATATTATATTACCTGGACATACACTTAAGTAAAAAAATAAATAACAACTTAATTAGAAGAACTAAGAAACTGATATAACTTTCTTCTAAGAATCTATAGGCTTGTGTTTATAAGTTTGAGTGAACACTATACAACTAACCTTTGATATAAGTTTAATACTTTGTCATTTAATCATTAACATTACAATCAACTAATAGAAATAAATTACTACCAGTACGAGTATTTACAATTAAAACAGTAAACAGCTAACTGCAGATTGTTGCAAACAATCTACCTGTAGCTCAACTGAACCACATGATACCTTGTTAATTTATTATTATTTTCATTTTGTATTTTAAGGCCACCATGAATAGGAACTCAATCCAATATTTTCGCTATTCGTTGTAAATGTATAAATTGTGGCGGCCGGTGTGCGGCCTCACTTACTCAGCTTTCTTCATCTTTATTACGTAGAGCTATAACCGTGTTTGTATTTACAGCGCTATCCGGCAAGTTCGAAGAAATGCAGTACAACGAAGTGGGGGACTTTGACGAAGCCCCAGACGTGGGGGAGTTGGAGGCCCTGAAACGAAGCGCCGCCACGGCCCACACCCATCCAGTCGTGTTCTGTCTCTGTGTAGCGCTATACATTGTATTATAATGCCGATTTGTATATAAAAAGTATATTGTTATGATAATTAAATGATGTTTTATTACTCGCCGACGTAGCTCTAATGGAGTGTTGACGCCGAAAATGCCGACACAGTCCGGCGGGTTGTAGCGACATTTCAGTGCATTAATATTCCCAGTCAGCAGTGTTCTGTCAACTTGTCGGCGGCCCGCTGGAGTCCTAAGATTAGTGCACACCAAAGTCACCAACACAGTCCGGCGGATTGAAGCGACATTTCAGAACATGAATTTTGTAGGCAGTCAACGGTGTTTTGTCAACTCGTCGGCGGCGCGCTGGACTCCTTAGATTCGTACACACCAAAGTCACCAACACAGCCCGGCGTTTTGTAGCGACATTTTAGTGTATGAATATTGTAGCTTGTCGATCGCTGTCAAGTTGACAGAACACTATCACTTTATCAAGACTTACTTTAGGTGGAAAACCAAATCTTGCTGAGATTCACAAAGATAATTCAGCGAGCTGAGAAGGTGACAGGAAACAATTATTTACTTACTCCAAGTATTACTTATCCAATAGCTTAAAGGCTACATTTAAAAGAGATGAAAAGTGTCCGAGACCGCAGCCAGAAGCTAGTAAATCTATAATATAAAAATGAATCGCAAAATGTGTTGGTAAGCGCATAACTCAACAACGCCTGGACCGATTTCGCTAATTCTTTCTTTGTTGTGTTTGTTATTGTCAGGAGAAGGTTCTTATGAAAGAAAAAATTAAGAAAGTTGGAAACATAAATTTCCCCACGGGGGCGAAGCCGCGGGGCGCAGCTAGTAAATAATAATAATAAATAATGCTGGACAATTCACACAGCATTATATAGCCCCAAGCTAAGCAGAGCTTGTGTTATGCATACTAGATAACTGATATACTTAATACAACACTACATAGATAGATATTTTTTATTATAGATAGAAAACATCCAGAACGCCCTGGACAAATGTCTGCAGATCGTACAAACATTTGTCCCGAGGCGGGAATCGAACCCGCAACCTCCTGCGCCGCATCCGGACCTTCGCCCGCTGCGCCACTGAGGTCGTCAGTAAACATCCAGTGTACCTCATTAGAAACAAAACAAAAGGCAATCACAAACTACCTAAAACTAAACCTTCTTCATTTGGAGATCATTGCGGTTATGCCGCGCTAATGACACTGTACCGGAAATATGTAATTGGTAGGAGTCGCACATGTATAATACAAAGGCATTAGGGGAACACAAACGCTTTGTCGTATTAGTTGTGAGTGAGAGCATGGAGCCAGTGAAACGACCGCAAAGATGCTTCTCAACCAAACATCACCCGTTAACAAGGATTTTCAATGATATGTTAACTAACAAAGGATTCCACTACAAGTCAAAAAGGCAGACCCGCATCTCTGTCATTGACATTCGAATTATATCCAGGAATATCTACTAGTATGGTGGTTATGGGGTTAGGTAGATATATTGGTATTATACTAGCTTCTGACCGCGGCGTCGCTTTTACTTTTTGTTTGAAAGGCAAGGTATACTGCAACAACTCTCCTTTCGTATCATAAAATATACTGTCCCGATAAAACCTTTAAGCCTATTTTATTAAAGTTCAAACTACAAACAAGTAGGTTTATGAAGCATTAAATAAATGAGCACTTTACATGATGTGGGGAACTGCGAAACAACGGCTAACCTGCACACTGAGGTTGATGCATTATGGATGATAAACATTGTTACAGTGTTGCTACCTAAGCGCTCCAACCGTTTCTGATAAGGCTATATAAGTATATTAACCAGTAGAGCTTTAATTTTTTTACATACAAATAAACAGCCAGACGTAAAATAACTATTATCCATATCACAAGCTCTGCTTAGCTTGGGGCTGTGTGTATATTTCGTCTATTTTCGATTATCGACGTGATGGAACATCTAAAGTCACTACTTATATTTTTCATTAAGTACCGTTTCATGACTAGATTGCTTGGGGCAGGGAAAATGGCAGCCTTATTGTTTTGATTGAATTCTACGAAAAAGCTTATTAGTTTGTTATCATGATCCATCAAAAAAACTAGCCTTGAGGGTAAATACCCTCAGGCTGTAGCATATCATACTAAAACATTTTCGAGGGTAGGTAATTCCGTCACTTGAAAATAAATCTTCCGCCCAAAACTCATGAAGCCAGGATGGAAACTGACCTTACATTATTAAAGGGACTCAAGCAATTTCAGAGAAACTTCCCACGTAGAGGAATTTATTTTAGCTTATTTAAATTTCCGTTGGGACGTTCCGTAACAAATAGTAATAGTATTGGGAGTACCGCAGAAAGAACCTCGTTTAATAACTTATTATGGACCTCTAGGTATTTTAATTTGATTCGCGTTTGCCGAGTGGGTTTCGCCACGGACATGTTACGGGTGTTCTGGGTATTTTCTATGTAGGTACATAAAGTAAAAAGATTTATCTATGTAATGTATTCTATTATGTATATCAGTCATCTAGTACCCATAACACAAGCTCTGCTTAGCTTGGGGCTAGATAATGCTGTGTGGAATTGTCCAGCATTATTTATTACTAGCGGCCCGTCCCGGCATCGCATAGGTGGATAATTATTTTTTAAACATATAAATAAGCCTATGTTACTCAGAGATAATGTAGCATTCTAATGATTAAATAATTTTTGAAATTTGCCCAGAAGTTTTTGAGTTTATTCGTTCCAAACATACAAAAATACAAATATTTATTCTTTGGTAGTGTAGATTATTATAACCTGAACTGATGCTACAAATTGCTGTCACAATAGTAGGTATCGGTAATTGCTCGTAATGTGTTAAGGCTTGGTAGACCAGCTGAGGCCGCACTTTTGTGATTTTTAAAATCATCTCAGACATAGAAAATAGTCTTTAAAATTCTGAAAAAATATGTTCTGCGACATAATATATTACGACGACCTCTGCCTGCGACGCAGGAGGATGCGGGTTTTTTTCCCGCCTCGGGAAATATGCTTGTACGATCTGCAGACATTTGTCCAGGGCGTTCTGGATGTTTTCTATGTATAGTAAAAATATATCTATCTATGTAATGTATTGTATTAACTATATCAGTTATCTAGTACACATAACACAAGCTCTGCTTAGCTTTGGGCTAGATAATACTGTGTGAATTGTCCAGCATTATTTATTATTTATTTATTCTTCATTACTTAAGGATCTAGTCTAGTTAAAGTCGCATTTTGTTACAAGATCTAATGAAGTTCACTCGATAGAAAAAAATTCCAAAGTAACCCCTTTTTGTAATCTTTTTTTCAATATTATGGACTAGCGAACTACTGATATGTTACTTTTTTTGTAGGTACTCACATATAGACACTTAATATTTCTAAGCAAATTCGCAGAGTTTGACTTGATAAAAGGATTTTCTTATTTACCATGTTCAATCAAATAACTATAAAAACAAAAACGCGGCGGCTTGGCAGGCACGTTGGCCCTTTCACCTACTGCTGCAGGAATACCTGGCCTTAATTGTATGTTGTGTTGCGATGTAATGTGCGGCAAATAGGCCTTAGGTATCATTACCTACTTAGTATCATTTCTCTTGGTCGTCGTATTAGTAATAATACTGGATATTTTTCACACAGCATTAGTTTTTTTTTTAATCATTTGGTGCATGACGGTTTTGCGGAACATGGCATGTCACCGCATTAGTTTACCCTTAACTTAGCAGAGCTTTTGCTGTAGGTGATGGATGACTGACTACATAAATTCAACCCCGGAACAAAACCATCCTGCAGAACAATACAGCAAACATTTCTCCCGTGGCGGAAATCGAACCTGCAATCTTTTACGTCGCAGGCAGACTTTCCACGTCAACATGGCGAGAAGCATGAATGCCAGTAAGTATATGTTTCTTTTGTAAACTGCATCTCATTGTTGTTTTAACTTGCATAGTTCATTTTGTACTATTTGAGTCCGTTCGTGATTTCATCTGTCGTAGGTACACATATTATAGCTGCGTTGGTCTTCCGTTAGGACCTAACGGAAGACGCTGGCTAGGCCTCTTACGAGCGCTTAGCTAGCATTCTGCTGAGTTAGGGCCTTTTTATAACAACTTTATTTAAATACCTATCCCATAAGTGTGTTTTTTTGTACTTTGTTGTTATAAATGTCTTTCTTTCTTTCTTTCTTATTCCGTATGCTCCGAATCTCAAATACTCACTACATATTCCACGGTGCTAAGTGCCTTGACCTAGGCCAGATATACCGTAATAAAACAAGAAATCTCAGCTCCAGTTCAAACTTTTGAATAAAACAATACGGGTGGAACTTCTGGTGGCATTGTTCGTGGACGTCGCCGTGATATATCATGCACTTGGTGCCCTGGATGTATATTTCATCGCTGGTCGGTCCGTACCCGGGCCGGCACCTGTGCCTTATTCGCATTGAATCCACGTCCAAAACGCGCGGTGTCATATCGCTCTCTGCAAGCTGAAGTACACTCTCCACCTATTTACATAAGGTCCGACCTTTTGACATTAACCGTTTGCTTAGAAAATAATCCGCGCGCGATCAGAATAGGGCGGAAACTTAATTAAATGGGTTAGGGTACATCTCATCCAGACGAGCTAAAAGACTCCACCCCGAAGAAAATCCTACAGCTCCAAGTAGCTGCAAGGGTTAGCGGCGAACTGTGAACGCCGCTGCTTCGAGGCTGAACACACAAAGTGGCGATCACAATAGGCCTATCATGGCCGCAGTGATACGAAAGCCACCAAAAGCAAATAAAAAAAGAAAAGGGTTCATCTCGTCCAAATCTAAAGTCTTTTCTATAACCCTATAGTACAATGTGGAGTACCCACTCCACATTGTGTTAGGTAGGTACAATCCCCGCGTTGTCAAAATGGGGTGGAACTTGTTCATTTCACCCCATTTTTCCGACCGCGTTTTTCAATTCGAAACAGCTCGATCTCAATTCTGATCGCACACGGCTTGTACACGCGTTATTCAGGTACGTTATGATGGTAGCAAATAGGGCTCTACAGTACGATGACAACGGACATTGTTGCAGCTATACTGAAACTAGGATAGAACAGAACTTTATTCCACTATGCACTAGGGATGGTCGAACTTACACCAGCCACATAAAGTACAGACTCAATAATAGAACTGCAGGACTACAATAGGATATACCTATTGAAAATACGTACAGGATTTCCCATCCACAGATACAGACTTGCCGAATTGAATGAAAACTGAATTTTCATTCAATTTGGCATGGCTGTAACTCGGCTAACAAGATAATAAGAATATTAAATCATCATGCAAAATACGAACGCAATTGACGATACTCACTCGTATCTACGATATTTATAGTCTAGTTAATATCGGGCTTTTACTATTTTCTAGTGTGTATAAGTAATTTAGACAGCAAATAAGAAGTTATCCTTGACAAACCTAGAGCGCTAAACGGCGTTTGCCGTTTGTAGTGTAGGCGATATTGTAGTGTAGACGTTTGCCGTTTGTGTAGGCGGCTGCCTAGGTTTGCTACTTTTTTGGTCTAAAATATCCAGAAGTTACACATTATTGGTAAAAAAAGCACGCTGAATCTTTGCCAAAGAATATAGTAAAACCCGATTGTTTTTTCACGCGTCAACAATTAATTACTTTTAACACAATGTAAATTTCTATTTACACCTAAGATTGTGTAAGAACACTAAAGCGGTGTAAGATCGTGGTCGACCGTATAATTAAGCGTTGTCTTGAAGCCGCGAGACAAGGAAATATAGGGAGAGCTCGCAGTAAGCTACAAATTTGTCTCAAGTAGGATACCTACGTATTCTCAACGGGGTATTTGTGTGTGATGTACGCTATCCGCAGGCTACTAGGCTGCGGTGTTAGGAAATTAAGACGTTATCATGTTAAGAAGCTACGATAATCATGCACAGTGCTAAGAAGCTTATGGTAAGTATAGACTAGAGAATTAGCTAGAGCATTACAGTGTAATCTAACGTTCTTACGAATGGTATAATACAGCCAGATGTTCAGTTTCCAAGAACTCAAAGCCGTGTTCGACTTAATTTCAATTTCATTTTTTTTGTTCAAACAACTTTACAGGACCACTTAAGTCTACATATCTGACTCAACTCAACTTAAAACTAAAATTTAAATAAGAGCTTCCAGGTAAAATACAGATTTGAAGAAGTAATTAAACCTAAAACTAAAATAGAGCTTTCAGATAAAATTCTTAATGATCACAGTTGTTACTTGTACCCTTAGTTCGAGTCATTACAAAAATCATTCGATAAAAGTAATCGAGAACCGATTAAGTATACGATTTTGGAACGGCGTGAGCGCAAAAATGATGTTTTTGCTTATATACAAGAAAACTACACAACTTATAAAGAATCTGTAGCTTAAGAACCTACGAATTAATAATAAGCTACGAATCAAAATGAAAATCTTTTCTAAAGACCGCAGGGTTCCCGAGATCTCGACCAAATTAGGTCCAAAATAGTGTACCTACTTTCATGACTTTTTATCGTAATTTATTTTCGCAATCGTGTTTTCCAATTAAGGAACCGAAGAAAAAATGTTAAATTTTATGTTATTCTAGTTTTTTACCACGGGGACCCCGTGAGTACTGAAATATAGGCCTATAGTTTGACAAGCAAACCCGCTAGATTCGTTCCCGTCAGGATGATGAGTCACCTGTCGTGTTTAACGTTGCAATCTCAGATTAAATATAGGTAGATCTTCAGCGAGCATGCCCCAGAGCAAGACAAAGTATACGAGGTGGTGGGGGAAAAGTGTTGCCATGCAATTTTCTTACCCCGATTTTAGGTTCCTTATTTCATGTCTTAGTTGGTAGATCGGATTTGCGATTTTCCAGTTAATAAATTTAAAAAAATAAATTATCTGAGCGTCTGGTCGAAGCGAAGCGTGACCCGAGAGCTGGTGAGTATCAGGCACAGCACATCAGCATTGCCATACAGCGTGGCAATGCAGCCAGCGTCTTGGGGACGCTTCCGACTGGTATTGATATTGATCAGTTGAGCTACCTGCAATAGTCTGAAGATAGCTCAATTGTTTCAATTGTAAATACTAGTATAATTTTCTATTTTGTGAATAAAGGCTATTGCTAGGTCATTATAATTATACAATTAAGTATCACAATGTGAACCCTGTTTGGCGTTACAAGTGGAAGGCAGACCGAGGTTGTTTTTGGTAGGTAAATATAATTATGAAGGTATTAAGGTGAGTAGTACAGATGGAGAAACAAGTGTTTTTGTTTTAAAATAATCAATATTTATTACAATAATTAACGTTTATAAATTTTACAGTTTTAATCAGTCTTCAACATTTCGTTTTATTACTACTTAATCATAAAATCACAGTTTAATTATAAATGTCTTAGTTATATTACCTATACAATAACATTTACATAATTAATAACACTTTAAAAAATATGGTTACTTACGAACGTAACATCGTATATTTGCTAAAAAATAGTAATGTTGCTATCTAAAAAGTACTTAACTTTCATTGTACTTGCGTATAGGTACTTATACATAGTTAATCACAGCATTTTTTTTATTAAAAAATACACACGCATTTACATAGAAGCATTTAAAATATCGCAGAATCATTATAAAAATCACAGAATCATTTTAAAATTAGCATACCAATTTCTACAAGAACCTACTTAAGATATTTTTTTTCTTATTTATATGGGACAGTTAGATTAGATTTGGACAGTTGAATTAGATTAAGTACAAAAATCACAGAATCATTTAAAATATCACAGAATCATTACAAAAATTTTTATTACGAAGATTTTTTAGGTTCCCAATCTTTGCGACCCGTTGCTTTGATCCAATGCAAACGTAATTCTTTATCTTCGGGAAATCTGTAACAAATAAAAACACTAATATTATAAATGCGAAAGTGTGGATGAATGGATGGATGTTTGTTATAGTTGTTCTATCTCACGAAGTCCGATGGGCTATATGTGTCATAGCAACAACTTACATATTACCTCTTCACGCCAAAACTACTGAACGGATCGGGATGAAATTTTGTATACAGGTAAGTAATTCTAATCCTGGAATCTAACATCTATGTTAGATTCCAGGATTTATATAAAAGCCTATAGGCTTTTTATCCCACAAATCAGTTACTATGGGATAGAAATGGCCTTTAAACGTTTCCATAGAAACAACGCGTGCGAAGCCGCGGGCATAAACTATTTTGCTATGCATAGCGAGCTACATTATCTATAAACTAGCTATGTAGGTACCTATTAAAAAATATTTCAATGCGCCATTCGGGGAATTTTATCATCGGGTGCAGGCAACCCTAAATTTTCACAATTACAAGTTAGATGAACTAAAAATAGCATAAAACATAATGTTTGAGCCTTGTGTGTATGTAAATCTATGAAACTGTAAATTTTGAACCTTTTTGTAGTCAAAAGAACTTGTACTTACGAGTGGAATGATATATTCGGCACTTTTTCTTCACTATCACTTCTACATGCAAAAACGCTGCACCGCACCATATTTGTCTCTCTTTTTTATTGTTTTTAGCTGCGGGAATGTTCACATAAACACATTGATCACATTCAAACATAAAAAACAAAAGTTTAGAACTTTTAAAACTTTTTTCACCAGTCTCGTGTCGAGCTCCGTCGATGACAAAGGAAATTTGTTTAGCACATGGAGGTGCTAAACAATGCAAAAACCGGCACGCTGGATGAGATAGAGAGCTAATCGTCCTATTTCATTTCTTCTTAGGCTTTAGGCATAAGTCGTTCTCTCTTTAGTGTGAATGCGATGGCAATTGCGCGAGTTCTATAGGTTTCTCTTTCTACGGTTGCAATGCTATCCAAAAACTGCTTCCCATATTATACACTCATTTATACAGACATACTAAATCTTCTTATATATAAAAATCAATTGCTGTTCGTTAGTCTCGCTAAAATTCGAGAACGGGTGGACCGATTTGGCTAATTTTGGTCTTGAAATGCTTGTGTAAGTTCAGGGAAGGTTTAAAAGTTGAGAGCGGGACGAAGTTCGCCAGGTCAGCTAGTAATAAATAAATATCACATTGCTAAGAGCTCCGACGTTACTTTTCTACGAATCGTTACTTTGCTACGAAACTGCGACGTTACAAGACACTACGAAGGAACAGTGCTACGATGTCATTTTGCTACGAAGCTAAGATTTTACATTGCTACGATATCGCTGTGCTACAAAGCTAGTAACGAAATACTCGTTATACACGCATTCTACGTCAAACTTACATGGGCCTCATTATTTATTGAAATTTGCGTAGTTTCAAGTCCGCCTGACAGCGCCTCTAATCTTTGTTCTCTGAGCTGTAGCAAATTCGATAGAAAAATAAGATGTCAAGATTACGTCTCGATATTATAGTCAAACCGTACTCAGTGCTCTGTCGAGTGAGTGTGCCTGCGTCATATCAGTAGGTGTAGGTAAATTTTTAAAAGCTGATGCGACTTATTTTGGTTTTTCGTATAATAGGGTACTACACCCATTAATGAAAAGTGTCGCAATTAGATTCTATAGTGCTAATGAACCACTAAAAATTCTCAAAATTTTTATTCAATCGTTAAGTGCCATAAAATGCATTTTCAAATTTCGCGCGTAATTTGACGAAAACGCTGGACGCAGTGGACGCCATTGCTCGGGTCATGACGTCAGTTGGCTGTGTAAACAAATGCAGTGATATTTTGTATGTTATAGATTAAAGGTACGCTGATAAGTAGTTGACAAGTTTACATAGCCGTATGACGTAATGACATGGCGACTACTATTTAATGCTAAAGTCATTAACAACGGGATATTTACCATGATTTGAGTTTTGAGCTTTCCAATATTTCGGCACAGTTTCATGCGCCATGATCACGGAATAACTGACGGCACTGCGAGTGAGTTGTTATTGGCAGATATATCTATCTACCCTCATTTTTTGTCTTTTGCTACGAACGTTACTACTACCACCGGCTTCATTATCGAACGCAACTCGATCACGACACACAACACTAACGGTATCAGAACGCGGCCCGGTTGGTACATCACTTCTTCGGTTTTTGCACATTCTCACAACAGGATTCCAGGTTCCGGATAATTGGAAACCTTCTGCTCGGTTGAAGTTCCTGTGTTTGGTAATCTCAATGGCTTCTTGTACCAATCTTGGTATGTAATGTCGCTTTGTTGAGATTACTTGTGGATTGTGTAACTCAATCCAGTGGTTTGAACCAGACTCGAGAAGATGCTCCGCTATGGCAGACTTCTCTGTTGCCAGATTTTTTACCGCTCGTATGTGCTCCTTGACTCTGCAGGCAATAGTGCGCTTCGTTTGGCCTATATAGGAGCTTCCACAGCTGCAGTCAATCTTATACACTCCTGGTTGCTCAAGTGGGAACGTGTCTTTAGGCGTGCGCAGGTAGTGTGTCATCTTTTTCAACGGCGTGAAGATGGTTTTGAGGGAGGATTTTTGCAGGATTTTTGCAATCTTATCTGTCACTCCTTTTATGTAAGGTAAGAATGCTGGTTTGCGTTCCACCGTACTCTTGTGCGGCTTATGGGTGGTACCGGAACGAACTGGCAGTGATCTCACCTTATAACCATTCTTATTTAGAACATTTCTAACGTGGGCTAACTCACTCTGTAGGCTTCTCTTATCGCACAGGTCGTAAGCACGGTTTGTTAAAGATGTTACCACCGAGTTAAGCTGTCGAGGGTGGTGATGTGAGTCGGCATGCAGGTACCGGTCCGTATGTGTGGGCTTCCTATAGACCGAATGACCTACGCTTCCATCTTCTCCGACCTGTACTGTACAGGTCCTGCAAATTATCCACGCTGACGTCACAATCCAGGCCTCCAGTATACAAAAAACAAAACAGTCGCGTCAGCTTTTAATTAACCTAGACTAATATAGCAATTTTACAATAATAGGATAAGTTGTACCCACACTATACGGATGGGCAGATTTTTACAATAATGGGATAAGATATACCCACACTATACGGATGGGCAGATTTTTACAATAATGGGATAATATGTACCCACACTATACGGATGGGCAGATTTTTACAATAATGGGATAAGATGTACCCACACTATACGGATGGGCAGATTTTCGTAGCCACAACCGAGACCCATGTTATGCTAAACAAAGTGAGGATGCGAGCCACTGTGAGTTGAATTAATGTCAGATATCTTTGTTATCCTGTTGTAGGGAATCTTCTCGATCGGTTTTCACCTCATTTAAACTCACTATAAATAACTTTGCACGATATAAACTTCCTTCGGTCGGAGTTAATAACAATTCTTACGTCAAAATTTCACAGTTTATGAATGACTAGCTAGGTAGGGTGCCTAACCTATTGTCAACATCAGAAATTCACAATCACTATGTTGATAAAAATAGACAACGTTGCACAGACGGACTTTTTATCCATGTTTTATTTTTTCGTTGGACGTGATGCGTAATTTATCAAACCCTTTGTTTAAATTTCAAATCGGGGGCATGTAAAAGATCGCCCTAAAAACTTAGCTTATTTTTTAAGTTTAGAATGTAGCCTACATTATAAATGTATGCCAAATCCCATCTTGATCTGTTCAGTAGTTTTGGAGATCCTATGTAACAAAAATTTCACATTTCACATACTTTAGATTCATAAAATTAGTAGGATAGGATAGGATAAATGAATTTATTGTAGTATAACAAAGTGGGTTACATGACATTGGTCTTATATCATTATTAAATATGACATGTACCTATCTGTAGTCTGTCATAGTCAGGCTTACAACATTATTGTGGAGAAAATAGTTAATACTTAATAAATCAAATTAAAAAATATAATTTTTATCACACTAGTACAAAATATGGCAGTAAAGAGTGATATAAAAATTAAATTAATATCAACATTGGTGTTCTTTTATCACAAACAAGGTTTGTGGTTAGCCCGAAATCAGACTTTTTTTTCCTTGACGAATTCGTTCGTAATCAATTCGTCAATAGTTTTATAGTAAAATCAGTCTCCTTTTTATTTACCAAAACATTAACTGCTCTTGAAATATACAAATGGGCACAAATAAATAATATTATACTTTATATATTTGATTGAAATATACAAATGGGCACAAATAAATAATATTATACCTTATATATTTGATTACACACAAAAACAGACAAAAGTTTTGAAAAAACTTAAAATCGACTTTAATTCCCTCAGTTTTAAACTGTTTTTTAAGTTTTTCAAGATAAATTCTAGTCCCTCTAAAATATGTTTTTATGAGACCACGTCGGGATCATCCTTTTATACAACTGCAAAAGAATCATCCAAATCGGTCCATATATGACGGAGAAATCGATGGACATACATAAAAAAACATACATACAGCTAAACATATGTAGAACCAAATTTTTTCGAAGTCGCTTAAAAATAAGGCCACAAATACATAACAAATATAACATATAGGCATCAAACCCGTCCACGCCCACAGAAAAGCTGAAACGAAGCTGTCAATCGCCAAAAGTACTTCAAGGACCTGGGCTGGTTAGGGCCTGGTTAGTAGTAGTAGGTAATTCATTTATATCAGACTATAGAAAAGTTACAGATCTTATTTAACTTATTCTACGGTCCATAGTAATAGTAATAACAATATATACCGTAAAACTAACATACCTAAAATATAAAAACTTAATTAATAACACATTGTTTGTGATTACGGCGACGACGTGTAGATATCGCAATCAGTTTGTCAGCTGACGACGGGGTAACGGCGGTGTCCACTTGCAGGCGGCCAGTGAACCTTCGAAACTTGACACCCTTTGGTCAAAATTCTACTCTTAAGTAGGTCGAGAGATTTTGAGTTGGAACTCTCACCATAAATGAATTGAAGCTCACATTATGGCGAGATTCCAGCTTCTCGACGCGCATCGAGAGTCCAGTCTTCATTTTTAGGTACTCCTCCACAGCCTTGGTCTCCACACTATAGTGGACGCGTGTGACTTAGAGCTGGGTAGTTGGTTCTTCCGCTTGGAAACCAGAGTTCAGGTCTAAGGTTAGGCAGGGGGACAATGCACAATACACTCCGAGATGTCAGTGCAGATACCAGTTCTCCCACTCAGAATTAGAATAAGACATAACAAATAACATAAGGAACTCTTGTCCACAAATCCCCTGTGCGTCTTCTCTTTGAGCCGGCAGGGGATTTCTGGACAAAAAGTCCAGGAATCACCTTCGCAGGGGATTATGGCAGGGGATTATTGGAATAAGCCGACGCAAACACATAACTTGTCACCGGAGACCAAGTAACGCTCACGTGTGATTGTTATCTCTTGTATGAACAATTTTCTAAAGCTACTCGCGAAATTGTTGCTTATATAGTAGCGCTCCAAATAGGCATCATTAGAATTCATTGCACACACACCCTATACTTAACGCTACGGTACCTACCTGCTTTGTTTACGTAACTTCGCAATGTTAGACTAATTTCACTAGTTCGGTAGTATTTAGTCATAATCCCCTTCAAGGTACACCTCGAGGTTGCCCTTTGGCTGTCCTTCTCTGTGGTTTAAAACTTTACCAAACTTTCGGAAACATAAAGTACACAACCGTTGTCTAATATTTTAGTAGCAGATTTCGTCGTAACGTAGGTATAGGATAGGTACCCTTTGGAAGCTTTCCAAAGCTAACGTATTCGGAAATCCCGTGATTTTAACTTTGCTGATTGGGTGGCTTATTAAAATATCCACTTCAACGAAAAAAGCATAAAATAAATCTGGCGGAACTCCAAACTTAAACATCAAAAAGTTTGTTCGAAGTGCAGCAGCCGGAAGATAGCTACTACAGATCTAACATTTATCTTTTCATTTCGCTCAAACTGCGCATTGATCCTTATTTCGTAAGTAAAATATGAAGTCCTTCATTTCAAGGCACTCGAGTAGATAAGTCCGGGTGCGCGCTATCTGCGACGATACAACCACTGGACATAAATCTCTTGAGAATTATGCAATGGACGCCAGCAGCAACTTGCAACTTGATAACATAATTCTATGTGGTAAAACTGTGACCTATTTTGTTGCTAAAGTAACATATAGAGAGGAGTACAAGTTTTGGACCAGCCAATAGGAAACCTGGTAGGCTAGAAATGAGAGTTGAGCATTTTAATATAATTTGATTGATAGTATGTGGTGTTATAATACTGGCGCCGGCTTAGAATTTGAACCACCCCAACTCTTCTTGCGGGTGTTGTAAGAGGCGACTAAAGGATATCCACCGGAGGCGGGCGGCAGCACCCCCTGCAGAACAATTCTACCGCCGATCGGCGATCCCCAATCCCATGCCCAGCGTGGAGATTATGTGCATTATAAGAATAAGAGAATAAGAATAAGAATTTATTCATAGCCACACACAAATTATACTAAAAAAAGGAAATACAAAAAAAAATCCGTGATAATAAAAAACATAAACCTTCGGATTAAATTTTAAAACATATTGTAAGCAGCGTGTATTACAGTCCCAAGGGTAAAAATAATTGGTCTTTCCCTATCTACGTGCGCGGCTAATCAGGTCTAGCCTCAGCTAAAGCGCTTATCAGGGGAGACCTGGTGAGTGTACTTAGGTTTTGTCTTTCTTCTTAGTCGTTACACTCTTGAAAGAGTGGTCGTGGTCGTCATAGTGGTGGCGGGCTTAACAATCCAACGCCATTCCTCTCTCACCGCTGCCTTCCTGGTACCATGGAGGGGATTGTTCAGTGCAGCTTTAATTGGGTCCGTCCAGCACATTGGTGATTTGCCACGTGCTTTTGTGCCGTCAACTTTTTCTTGAACCACAAGGCGTTCCTCAGACACGTCCTCACGGCGCGAAACATGTCCGAAGAAAGTGTAAGTAAAGTATAAGATATAGTATACGATTTTAGACGATACCAAAGGTGTACCTTGGGGCTTACATAAGTAGCTTTTAGCCTTTATAAGTATATTATATGTTGTTTTAAACTGTATAAATGGTGCACAAATAAATGTATTCTAATTTTTATTCTATTGATGAACTTACTTTCTGTTTTTAACTGACCTCGACAAAAGAGGAGGTTCCCAATTTATATCTCCTCCAATTGTTATCCGAGATTGATGATTTTTTATTCTTTGTGTAGAAAGACGCTGTTTGACACTGAGTTCGTCTCCAGTGTAGTCTATTAGGATATATTTGAGAGACTGCACTTGGTACTACATCATCACCTTAGTGGTAAATCAAGATTTTGGCACGATTTGTACCAAGGGCGTGCTGCGTAGCCATGATGATGATGCTGACGCCGTCATACATTCATCAAACATCGCGACCTTTTCGCAATAGTGTTCGATAGCTAATAAACCTTTCGAGTCCCACCCAGGTAGACGTTCCCTAGCCGATTGTCACGATCCGAAAGGTCCGGATGCATTCACTAGAGCACAAACGGAGTCATTCACTTTAAATCAGACACTGGATTACGGTGTTCGTGATCTGAAAGTTTTATTATCTCTGAAAACTAAGTAGGTGGCGCTGACGTAATGGTGTTTTTGGAACAAGCAAAGTTAGTTGGAGTTTTGTTGACATGGGACGGATTTAAAGCCTGTTTTGCTAATGCGTTAGCAATAAAGAGGATTTGGAATTTACCTATTGTGTATCTGAAATTGGCTAAAAACCATCAAATAACTATTAAACGTAAAAAAATTGAAGGTGTTAATTTATGAAGCTACATAAAAGATTCAAATCTCTAATACCTATACCTACTTATATGTATAAATGGTGTGAAAGAACTACCGACTCAGAAGAAATAGGTAGTAAGTGCCTAACCTAACCTGCCTAACCTATTTATTTAGATTAATATTTAAGTAGGTATTTTATTATTGTTTCATAATTCAGACCACATAACTAGATTTGCCTTTTACCTTATTTTATAGCTTTTAAATAGTATGCGTTTACTGCTCTATTATTTAGTCATGTTGTGTGTGCATATTTCATATTGATCACAATCTGTTCTATGAACCTTAGTTATAATTATTTTTAACCCCCGACGCAAAAAGAGGGGTGTTATAAGCTTGACGTGTCTGTCTGTGTATCTGTGTATCTGTCTGTGGTATCGTAGCTCCCAAACGGATGAACCGATTTTCGTTTAGTTTTTTTGTGTCATAGATAATTTTATCCCGAGTGTTCTTGGTCATGTTTCATGAAAATCTGTTCAGCCAATAAACGTCGGCGGGTTTTTTAAAATTCTAATTTTGTCTTGTAAATACTGATGTTATGATTGTTTTCTGTTTTGCATATCAATAAATATAAATAACTTTATTTACATGCCCGCCCGCCATAATCACAATTACCTAGCTATTTACTTACGTTCTTGTTGCCAAAACAATACACACAACATCCAAAAATAAAACCATACCGGAACTCGATCAAATTGTTTCCAAACGTACGCTGCTACCAATAAAGTTTTATTCAATTAAGTCCGTGAAATAACAAAATAATGTGAAATGAAGAGAGCTTTGTTCCTCGCGGATATTGTCTAAGAACGAATAAGCCGGCACTCAACGCAGATAATAACTCGATTTCCAATTAAAGAGAAGCGTTTTTTTATCATTCTTCCCGCTGATCAGTTTTGTAGAAAAATCGGTAGAGGAAATCAGAGGTGTATCATTAGAGTAAGTATATTCATGATAGAACATTATTGACGAATTTTGTTCAAAAAAGATTTTTTTTTACTGATTATCCGTAACGCCAACAAAATGGTCCTGACGCAAGATCAGCGTTGGTTGCTAGCTTGCAAGCAACCAACCCATGCTGAGGCAGAGGCCATTGTGTGCCTTGGGCAGAGCTTGATACCGGTACCAATAATACCTGTACTATAGCGGTAATAACGATATAAATTCCAGTATCGATACTTTTAGATCGATTCTTTGCCTAAATACCGGTAAGTACCGGTAAATAAGTGGTCTCTCTCGCTTGTACAAAAGTGAATTGTTGATACCGATATGTTAGGTGCATAAAATCCATTGGAACCATTGGAACCATAAACAAATCATCCATTCCCGATACTTTTTTGACTGAATGTATATAAAAGATACACTTAATAATAGAGCTCAGTGAGGCAGGTAGATTGTTCAAAAACTAACTACAACTACGATCGAATCGCTCCTCTCCAATTTAACACTCTCTGTTCATGCCCACGCTAATTCTACTGAACGCTTTCTTTTCAGAAATAATTAAAGGATGAAAAGCATTTAATTTTGATTTCTTTGGAACAGGAAATAAGGAGGTCAAAGGAATCACTGAACTGATAAATATCATCAGACATCATTAACCTAAAATGTGTAGTAAAAATCTAGCACAACAAAAGAACAGGAGGTTCCTATAAGGAATGTATATATAAATATATACAAGTAACGAAATAAGCGATTTCATTTCTTTCTCAAATGATTTTTGGTGTAAATCTATACCTACTAGATTTTAATTCTTGGCAAGATACGTTATTTTCAGATAGATTTATTGGTTTGGGTGTTGTCTATTATTTTAACCAACGTGCGTCGCCATAATATTAGTTGAGATTCCGTGCATCGCGATTAGAGGGTGTTTCAGACTTCAGCACAGTTCGTAGTACATTAGGTTGCATATCCGTCCAGCGATTTATGTATAAAAAATGCACTCATTAATAACTTAAGTCTTTAGAACTGGTTTAAATAACAATGGTAAATGGCGCTTCCCGCTTCCATAAGATATTGTTAGGCAGACCATTAATTAGCAGGAGCTATTTTCCCCTGTTAATAGATAACCACATCTACAGTTTCTGACTTAGAAACAACAATAAACAAGTAATTAAAACTTATTTACTTATACGGCTCGTTCGCGTGCTGTTTTCGAACTAAATGGGGCTTCACGTTTCAACATAAATATGTGTCTGTGTACCGTCCGTAACGGCGGCGGACTGAAAACTTAATCTTCATTAATGTTTATATTTTCTTAAGTTTTATTGTTGGAGTAAGACGATCAGTATAAGTTCTAGAGTTTGAGAAGATCATCAACAAAATATAAGGGCTTACGTAAAATATGTCGTGTTCTTCAGAAAGAAAGTCGGACAATTACATTTTTAATTGGCTTTCTTGACAGACATTTTCATCCATAGTAATATCTATAAAAACTTTTTAACAAAAAAATTAAACCGCCGAAAAACCTGAAAAGCAAAAAATTATAAACCTCTTAAGATTAGATAAGAGGTTCATAATTTTTTGCTTTTCAGGTTATAGTTATTAAGTTAAAGAACCTTAATAACTAAATTCTTAAACTAATGTAAGTAAACCTTAGTAATTTTGAGTCGGCGCCAAACAATTTTTATTTTTTATTTTAGTATATTCAATACAACAAGTTTTTATTTTATAATGTTTTGTGGCTATAATCTACTACTGACTACATGCTTAATTTTTGGTAACTTTAAAAATAGCTACCTACCTTACTTTAGCATATAACTGTTAAACAATCCTACTATAACTATTATTTGTTGTATAATATAAATACTTTTAAAAAAACAGGCTTCATATACCACCCAACGGACAGGCATATGTGGCACTGAGTAGAGAAAAAACACTTGAGGGTTTATTGCTTTATCTGATCTAGAGTCAAAAAAGGTATCACACAAACCTCACGATGAAGGAGCTTTAGCAGAAATGCAGAGATTGAGAGGCCGACACACAAGAAACTGATAGGTAAGTCTAAAGCGTGAGGTTTATTTTTTTTGTAATACACAAATCAGTATTAAAATCTGTGAGTGAACAATAAATCACCCCTTTTTTCCCACCCTTATGGTAGGATTTTATTTTCCAAATTTATATGGGACTAACTTCGGGGTACACCCATTCTTATAAAAAAAAAGAATTATCAAAATCGGACTACTCTATACAAAGTTATGCGCGGTCATACATTAAAATAAATATACGCGTTGACTTGAGAACCTCCTCCGTTTTTTGTCGGTTAAAAAGTGAAAGTAACTCTATCCATCTGTTACCTTTAACGCCTAAACAGCTGAACGAATCTTAATGAAATTTCAAATAGAAATTTGGAAATGGATTATAAGGTAGGAATATGAATATTAGACGGAGGTACAAATGAAAATGGATTTCTTTTCTATGAAGGAAAAAGATCAACTGGGTAATGATGAAATGGGAATGAAGGGTACATAGGTCGATTACAATGGCGGCGTAGCGTGGGTCCCAGGATGGTTTTCTACCAAGCACGCAAGCAGCGAGAAGAGTATGAAAAATAAATAACAACGAGCGAAGCGAACCCTGAAAATTTTGGAGAATTTACGGCGGCTGAGATGATTGTTAAGAAACTAGTAACAAAATAAATATCGGCAAGTGGAGTGAGCCGCTTTTTTGAAATTGGTCAGGTATATTTTGCAAGACAAGGAGCTAAGATCAATTTAAAGCTTTTTTGGCGATTAACAACAAAATAGGAGGACCACTGACTATACAATCAACGGCGAGCGAAGCAAGCCGCGAAAACTTCCATCATGAAGGTTATGCGTGTGAGTTGTCTTTGTCACCCTTAAGGGGTGCCTCGATGGCGCCCCGTAACAAAAAACCTTAGAATTAAGCTACGCGACACCTCTCGTCAAACGAACTAAATGTAACTTTAGTCTTTGAACAGGATTGGATAAACTTCAATGTTTCCCCTGTAGGTGAAGCTAACGGCGCTAGAGACCGTAGGAAGTCGCAGAGATTTTCGACTCCCACGTCACTTGACTTCGTGGTGTAGTTGGTTATCACATCCCCGTACTGAGGGGAGGACGCGGGTTCAAGTCCCGTCGAAGTCGAAAATTTTTGCGATATTATTTGATTTCTTAGGTTAGTACGTGTTAAAAAAAATATCAAAAAGGAAGGTATTTGTAAATCCAGTTTGATACTTGAGTTGACCAACAATCTGTCTGAACTATTCAACAATTAAATTGGTGGTTCATAATTTTTATTCATTCAGTATTTTTATAAATAAAAAATCAGTGCCCTCCATTTCTATGATGCCGCTGGCAATGTGTTTACGTAAGAAAATAAATACTTTGCAAAAACCATTCATATTTAGATTTTTATTAAAAAGACAAAATGTACCCAACAGTCAGTTAAGCTGATTTTCCAGATATTTACTTTGGTGGGTACATTATTCCGCTATCGTTGACTGAAAAAAGATTTCACGGAGGGCGACCTCTCTAAGGAAGATTTACGCAATTAAAAACGGGGGAGAGAAGCTCGATAGAAGCAAAAAATGTTTATTTTGCCTTTTTGAATAATCTTTCTAAATTAAAATTATTAAGGCTCGTACAAAACGGTGCTTTTCTGAATTATTATGAATCGCAAAATCGCAAAAGATTTGTTTTCCTTTGTTTGTGTGGTTAAAGATACAAAATTACTGGTAAAGGGGAGCTATTATGTTACTCGCGTTTGGTTAAAAAATATTCTTGATGTTTTTTCCTCATCTTCAATGAGAGAATTTGAGGGTATGGGCTTGAAACGTGCCTCGCATATTTGATGGACGCTCAGGTATTTCAAATTGATACATTCAGCCGATGAAAAGGCTTCGATTACTCCGTTTATCTGATTCTGAGATTTATTTACCTTGCTTCGAAAAAACTTCATCAAACGTTTTGAACACAGAACAAATATATCCTAACGGAAAGAAGTAAGACTCGGTTTTGAATAAGTCTTCTCAAGATTAAATGTTGTGTTACCAACTGAGGAATATTTTTTAGCCCAAGCAATTTTCTAAAAACAATATTTTGCCAGAATGGTAGTTCTTAGAAATAGTTTGATATGAAACGCATTGGTAAAGATTCAGAGCGATCAAAAGCGTGGGCTTTGGTTACCTTTTTTATAAAATTAAATGGTGGTAATCTGTTGCTATTGTTTTCATGAAATTGAATAACGTGGGCGAAGGTCCACCTGCGACGCAGGAGGTTGCGGGTTTGATTCCTGCCTCGGGAAAAATTATACGATCTGCGAATATTTTGTTCCGGGTGTTTTCTATGTATAATAAAATAAATAATAGCTATCTATGTAGTGTATTGTTAAGTATATCAGTTATCTAGTACTCATAACAAAGTCAAGCACAGCTTAGATTGGGGTTATTAATGCTGTGTAAATTTTCAAGCATTATTTATTAAACTAAACTGTATTTGTAAGTGTATTTCTACAAAATTACCAATTTACACCCTGTACTTTGGTAATTTTTTAAAAATACACTATAACTTTCCTGAATAGATAGTAAAATTGCTTATTATACAAAGTTAACTCGACCTAGATCCTTGAGGCTATCATAGTTTTTATCATCACTGACTGATTTGACTATAACAAACTATACCCCACTAAACCGTTTCGAGATACAGGATTTAAAATAAAACGTTAAAACATTTTAAAATTAAATCTAAGTGCGAGTCGGACTCGCGCACTAAGGGTTCCGTATAATTGTAAGACCTTGTTTCTTGCCAAATTTCATGATTCTAGGTCTTCGGGAAGTACCCTGCAGGTTTTGTGTGCATGTGATTCCCTTGAAAATTTCAAAATATTCGGACATAAATGGCTGTAACTTTTGATTGCGTTGACTTAGAAGTTTTATTTATATGACGGCTCCAAGAAGTTACGGATTTGAGTATTTAATGTTAATTTCAACTCAACAACTCCACGCGTTCCTGAGAAAAGGGGGTTGACAGACGGACAGATAGACAGACGGACACAACAGAGTGATCCTAAGGGTTCCATTTTCCTTTTGAGGTTACGGAACCTTAAAAATTGTGTCTTTTGTGTCTATTTCACAACTTTTTTGTAATTTGTGAATTATGTTTCTTTACGATTTATGTGTAGTAGATTATTTGCTTTATTAATATCAACACAAAATTGCAGGTAAATAAACAATCTGGGTCGTTAATTGACAAAAAATAAACAAAGTATTTTTTTCTTTGAGGAAATTGTATAATAAATCTATGGCAGTTATGTTGCAGATGTACGTAAAAATATTTACGTTTCTTCAGCTATCGAACAAGGTATAATCAAGATTTTTTTCAGTATGCATAGGAAAAACTTCAAAAGCTCACAGGTAGTAGAGTTCAATATCTCGAAAACGGTTAATTTTGGGGGTATGGTGTCTCATAGTCATATTGGTCAGTAATGATAGAAACTTCAACTTCCTCAAGGATCTAGGTCGACTTAACCAGTAATCCTGTATACACACTCTGTACGTTACATTACACGCAAAATTACACAGGTACTTATCACATTAATATCACACTAATATTATAAATGCGAAAGTTCGGATGGATGGATGGATAGATAAAAATAAATAAATAAAATAAAATTTATTTCTGTAACTGGCTGTGATTCAGATGATTCAGTGATTCCTTAATTGAGACCCTCATTTAAGTATAAACAACTTGTGGTGAGATGGATGAATGTTTGTTACGTCTTCACGCCAAAACTACTGAACAGATTCAAGTAAAATTTTGCATCGATGTAGCTCTAAGCCTGGAATCAAACGTAGGCTACTTTTTATCCCTTAAATCAGTTCCCATGGGATATAAATTACCTTTGAACTTTTTCATAGAAACAACGCGTGCGAAGCCTCGGGCAGAAGCTAGTACTACATACTTTCTAATTACACACACTTATTACTTAAACTCTGTTTGTTCCGTTACATGAAAAATATTGTAAATTCCCATAATGGACTCTTCGGTCCGTAGGCGAGCTAACCTACGTAAAAGTGAAATTGTGAACACCAGCTACTTTAATTCAGCGGGAATGCAGAAATAGCCGAGAAGCGCTCATCGGCATCCACAATTAAAAGTCGGAATGTGAAGTGCAGTGTGATGCACGCCCCTCGAGGACCCCACCAGCAATAAAGCAGGCATCAAGCTCCCTACGTGCCTCACGATAAGACGCTCGCTACGTGCAAACTCCCTATTTGCGCATGAAACTCCCTAGAAAAGTGGGACATTTAAAACACGAAAAGAAAATTTACATTATCACATTACTACGGAAAGTTGTTACTCGTTTTCCTCGCAGCTTAAAATATCACGGTAAGAAAATATATTTAACTTCGCTCTGCGAAAGTTAGAGATTTAATTTTGAAGTCATTCGACCCATTCGTGCTGTGAAGAACCAAGGTCACTAAAATTTTTGTGATAATTGAAAAAAATATCAAGTAGGTATTATAATAATAAAGTTTATTTTGAAACTCAAACTAAATAATTGCATGCTTACTTAAAACTACTATTTTGACAATGTAGGTACTTACTTGAAAGTATGCAAAAGAAAATGTAACAATTATGTAACAACTAACAAAGGTCTTGATCTACACACAAGGATTTCCTGTGAGGTGAGAA
This sequence comes from Eupithecia subfuscata, assembly GCA_963564075.1. Classification (NCBI taxonomy): domain Eukaryota; kingdom Metazoa; phylum Arthropoda; class Insecta; order Lepidoptera; family Geometridae; genus Eupithecia; species Eupithecia subfuscata. The sequence continues at coordinate 7,738,116 of OY751105.1, forward strand.
CTCTTTGTCTAGATAAACCAAAACATAGGCTTTAAGGCACTTCTAACCGAAATGTAATGTCGTTTTTTATCTGAATAAATAATTCTATTCTATTCTACTCTGTGTCGTGCAGACCAATAGGTACAACAGTCAGGATAGATAAATCTAGTCAATAACAGTGTTCCCGTTATCTTCTTATTTAATAATAAAACTAATTAAAATATTCAATGTGGTGAGTGGATAAGTAATGCCTAATAATGATTTTGAAACATTTGAAAGGTAAAAGAAAATGAAATAGTAATAGCAATAATAATAACAAAAAATAAATAAACTTACATATTTAAATATCAACATAGATGGTACTATAGATACTAAGTATGGAATGCATTATGCTACGCTTGCTCTATTGACTGATAATAAAATACAAAAAAAGCAATACCTACAACGAATTATTTCTCAAGAGAATAACAAAAATTGTTTAAATTAGTAGGGCCAGTACATAACATTGAAGTTAATATACTTTATAAGGTAGGCAAGGCGCAAAAGGAATTACAACAGTTTAGAGAGTGAACTAAGTTACGCAATCATTAAGGCGAACTATTTTTATTAAATTCGTGTAGATGGTACCTAAAAACCTATAAGTACAGCGTATAAAATACACCAAAGCAAAGCCGTGCATGCAACATAATATTGAGCAAGTATTCACAGAGATGTAATTCTGCCGAGTAGGGGATATTACGCTCAGCATGTGAAAGGCAGTCAAACCATGTAGGGTACTCGGATATTTTTATTAGCGAGATTAGCCCGAGCTCGGCCACTGCCTGGAGCTACCATAAACGCTAAAGTCACGTAATTCTCGCTCGTCTTGCTTCGTGCGGGCGCTGCAAGGGTTAAGAGTGGGTGAACTTCTCAAATTCTCATGTTTTTTGATATAACAGAAGCGTAAGCTGCAAGGGTTAAGAGTGAGTGAACTTCTGAAATTCTCATGTTTTTTGATATAACAAAAGCGTAAGCATTATAAACGCTCTGATAATGGTAAGTATAAAGGTGTTTGTTTGATGGAAATTCACCGCAATCTCAGGAAAACATTGCTTAATCTATAGCGTAGATAAACTTCAGCAGTATTTAAAACAAGTGTTTATTTCGTTTACTCCAGCCAGCCCTACTATTTTTGTTAATGTTTTTATTTCTGTGAAAAGTTTACAACGACTGCTTGTTTAGAAAAATTGCTTATCCGTTGAGATTCCTGAAATATTTGAAATATTTTGAATCGTTATTAAAGAAATAGGATCACGTAAAGTGGCGCTACTTTGACGTGAACTTTTACGAGGGAGATGGTTGTGTTTTTGTATACATGTGAGTTATCCAATCAGTCTGTACTGGAAGTAATAAACCAGGCATCACGTAGTGTCCTTTGGCGTAGACCGGACGTACTTGCAGTTTTGATGGAAAAGTCCCAACATGCAAGCTTCGTACCCCTCATGGTACATTGATGTAGATTTTAGGTTTATTTTCACCGCACCACATAATATATCTGTTTTGTATTTTACTGCTATTTATCAACAAAGAAAAAAAAAACAAAACAAGGTCACTTCGAAGAAAAAAAATGGTGTTTTCTAAATATTTAAATAGCAATTTGGAACATTATTGTTGAGATAATCTACTAATCAAGAGATTGCATATTCTTATAAATAATATAGGGAAATCTATGAACAAACTTTAATGAGACAAACAGCCGGATCAATAATTTGATAGACTAGTCCTTTTATTTTTGTTCTAACACTACGCGATACAACAAGACAAGGTTCGCAACATTATGCAGACAGCTCAACTGTTTCAATTGTAAAAACGAGTAGGTACCTATGTACTTACTAATATTTTTATCTATTATAAAAATCGTAACAAAAAGTAAGGAAAGATTTCCAAAGATTCGATTAATGGAACCACGAGAAAACACCCGATTATAATTCGCGAGTTCCCTTTTGTGCAACTTAATTGCGCAACTCAGTTGAGCAAATTGAGCAATGGGACTCTTCTTTATCGAACTTATTTTGTTCCCCGTTGCTTAACTCAAGTTGCTCAACTCAGAAAATCAACAAAGTAAGTATTTATATTAATATAGTAAATTTAGAAAAATATCGGATGTGACAGACAATGACAGGTTATGTCAAAAATGACAGCTTTATTGAAAATGACAGAAATGACAGCTAATGCCAAATTTCACCTGCGTCCGAAAAACCAGCAGTGAATGGAATTAACGAACTTGCCCTATTCAAACGTTCATTATGATACTGTGTGAACGATTCACGAGCCGAGGGTCGCATTCACGTTCACCTGACAGACGAGACTTCATGCTGCAATGCACTTACTGATAGATGAATTTAGATTTACTGCTGCCGCCCATCCTTCAGGTCCAGTCAGTGGAATTGAGATGGGTTTAAATTAACGGGGATGACGTGCGATGAATATTTCTACCTTACAAGTGAGAAACGAGGAAGATGAAATCGGTGAAATGGAGTACCGTAGGTACCTACTCCAATATTAGTTGCAGTCTTACATTGTGTGTGTGATCCTGCTAACTATGATGAAATGGATTTGGTGATCTCTAGAAATGATGAAGTTATTACCTGCTCATGAGAAAAGCGTGCACTTCTCGGTTGATATTTTTTTTATTTCGCTACTATTGTTGGTTTGCTATCGTATACATTTGCTTTATTATTCCCCCACAGAAAAATACTCATGGAGGTGAGATTCTGCAATGGCCAGGCTGGCCATATAGACACAAAATAGACTTATCAGTTTTGTCGGTTTTGTGTTTACGGAGTTGGCTCTCACCGAAAAAGGTCTGGTTTGCTGGAACCACGTGTGCGAAGTGTTCGAATAATCTTAAATTACGTTTGCTGCACAGGATAGTACGGAACTCTTAGTATGCGAATTAATTTGTGGTAAGTATTATTCGCGTTCTACAATTTAAAAAAATTGACTAAAGGACCAATGTTAATCGCTTTATCCATATTTAGTTACCTTTTGAAACGCCACGTTTGAGTATGTTTAATAAAGCAAAGATAATACCTGAGTGACACATTTGTAACACATTTGACAATATAATATTTACACATTTTGTGAATTGCCTAATCAGTACGTATCATGTATAGTTTGAATGACTATAATCGAAAATGATTTGGCCACACAGCCACACATGTAATCGAACTCGTCGCGATAATTCATACGGCGGTAACTGTGGTGTGCAATTTGATACGGCCTAATAATAATGGTTCATTTTTGATTGGATATCTAAAATATTATTCACCCGTTCGTCCCGTTCGTCCCACGAGCCTCGTCATGGGATTTTAATAAGCTGAAATTAAAACACTGCTAGAGTCGTGGCGAAAAGCACGCGGCGCCATTAAGAAAGAAGTTGCAGTTGAATCTAATGCTATTTTTGGTGATCGTGTTAAGGGGGGGGGGGGGGGGGGGATAATTTTCAAACGGGGAGGCTAACTCACCGAGTTATTTACCGAGAAATTTCCGTAGGTACTTTACTGTACTTTTTAAACATTTTAAAAAAAGTCAAAAAGATTACCTAATCTCTGAAGTACCTATGCAGAGCGTTCCATCTAAAATGTAGTTTGCTACCTACTATTTTTAGGTATTCATCAAATAGCGATATCTCTTACCGGTAGGTAGTAGGTACATATTTGTATCATTGACAAACGTTCGAAACCCTCGGCGCGCTAGTTACACTCGCACTTGACGGATCTTGCTTTTAGAATGGTTTATCTCTACATCTGTGTGACAAACGCTACAAAAGCCATTATCACGGCATCCAATTGCTCACCGCCATTGAGAAGGTTTGAATGGCAGCTGCGGCAGCGCGTCCCGCTAATTGCAGATTATCCATCATATTTATTGATCCAATCAATTCAGGCATTCAATCGCATTCAATCTAATCGTTTCGTATTTGCATGTAACTGTACCTATCTTTGTTGATTATGCGGGTCAGCTTTCAGTAGCATATAATTTTAGGGCGATCAGAGAGGCGAACGAAACTTTATAAGTTTTCGGTTAACGAAATTTTCGTTCCCTTCCATACATTTCGCTCCTTGTAGCGCCCCGACCGGAGACTAAAAGGAACTTTTATTAGTACGACACGCACCAAAGGTCCTTCCAGAAAACCAGCGCTGCTCAACTGTTGTGGACCAACATCACTGGGCACTCTGGGCAGGCACTTGTTAATTTAAGTAATAGTTAAAGTTATTTTTAAGGAAAATTTAATTTACGTGTTTGCTTTCTTGCAATGCAGCTGTGTGCTGTCGGCTTAGAATATGCACCACCACAACTCTTCCCGCGGGTGTTGTAACGGTCCAGTTTATGCTGGTTCGTTTAATTTGCAAATATAGAAATAATTAACACATTTTGATATAGTTTGAAACACTAAAAATATATTCTGAACTGTAAATCGGTTCGAACGCTTTGCTGGAAGGATAGCAACCTTCTTAAGTCTTACGACAGTTTAGTAATGTTTGAATTTGACGATTCTAGGAAAAAAAATGGGCTTCTTGATAGTTGGGACAGAGATGTCAGGGAGAGGAGATCGGGAGTTTTGAAGTAAAGTGAAAATTTGGGGTTTATTCTAGGTTTTACAGGAATAGTGAATTCTTTTTGACGGGAATCGTTCGGCTCAGCCATCGAACGAGACCAGGGAGGAATTCTAGGATGGATTGCAAATTTCTATCAATCAGATTCAGGTTACGTAAACCCACACTTTTCGTTTCTAATAATTCTCCGTATTGTAAACGGATGGTGTTACATCCCAGAACCGACTATTCTAATTTATTATTATATTTATTAAACACATTCTGTCGATACTGCAACGTTCCTGGATGTGTTGGTGAATGCTTGTGCTGTAAGGCCCTGAACTAACCTGATTATTAAATCTATTGTTTTGATCTGCGGTTGGACTGGAATGTGGTTCCACACGTTTACTTCTTAGGACTCCCCGCGTGGACTAGGTATGGGATTAGGTAGGCTAGAGTTTTAGTGAGGTAGGATGTATTTGGATCGCTTGAGATCATTCCCCATCAAACTCTCCTGAGTTAGCGATTTACAAACGCTTTGCTTTTAAATGTCTGGTTATCTCTGAGTACGGGAAGGGCGATAGCCGTCTGCTTTCGACTTTCCCCGAGGAGACGAAAAGAGAAACGTCGTAGTGGGGCACCAACCAGATAAATTTGGCTTATACCTATACGGGATAAAGCAAAGTTCTCAGGTTCCGCAAAATGAGAGGCAGAGTAACCAACCAAAGTCACAATGCCGAGATATTATAGGTTCTTCGCTTACTATGTAATTTCAGTTGTTTCAGAGCATGGGAGTATCATGGTTTGAGACGGCCATGAAAGAGGGGTGCTATACTACTGTACCAGGATTGAAGAGTCAATAACCTAAGTAGTTTTAACGTTTATTTCATTTGTCTTAAGCTTCTAAAAGAATCTGAGTTACTACATCACAATGTATGAGTCCTACCGCTAACTAGACGATCATTGGCCACTTTAAATCACAATTTTAATACAAAACTTATAGTAAAATACTTAGTTTTATTGATAGATAATCACTAGTGATCAGGTAGGGTAGGGTACGATATTTCCGAGCGTTACAGTGTCATAAGAGGCGACTAAGGGATATCCACCGGGGGCTGGCAGCAGCGCCCCCTGCAGAACAATTCTACCACCGAATCCCCAACCCGCATGCCCAGCGTGGGGATTATGGGCATTACCCCCATGAGATAAAAGCCAACAAGGCGCTTATCAAGGGGAGGCCTGCGTCCAGCAGTGGACCAATACAGGCTGTTGAGGTTGAGGAAGGTTTTCTTTGAGTATTTGGTAGGAACATAATTACATTACATAATTACCATACTTTGAATGACTCAGAGATTATCAAGAGATTATTTGTAAACGTACAATATTATTAGAGTTAATCTTTAAATAAATAAATATTACAGCTTCAGCAATCTATGTACAAAGAGCTAAGATTGAAAGAGATTTGAGAACCAATTGAAGTCATGTATTTAGAATAATTGGTTTTATTAAAAGTGCTTACAAGATTTGGTATAGGTACCTACTATCAACACCATACTGTTTAAGTTATTATTTATTTATTTATTAAATAAATAAATATTACAGATTCAGCAATCCATGTAGGTACAAAGAGCTAAGATTGAAAGAGATTTGAAAACCAATTGAAGTCATGTATTTAGAATAATTGGTTTTATTAAAAGTGCTTACAAGATTTGGTATAGGTACTTACCTACTATCAACATCCTACTGTTTAAGATCACGGTTGCCTAGTAGCTGAGCCGATTATATATTATTCACTGATTTATATACACAGTAGGAAGATATTTTGAACTTAAATAACAACGAAAACGAGAACGAGAACGAGAAAACGAATTATAAGCATACTTACTACCATATATTTATCAACTGCGCTGTTATTTACTTATAATATAATTAATATAATACATTACATTCATAGTTATTTTTACTATATAAATATACACTAGTGTTGCTATGTGTGAACACGGGGTTTTAGTGTCACCTGGTAAACGCCTTTCGGCGGTGACTGTTCCTCATTATACCAATGAACGCCTATTTGCAGAATTTACTAAAGTAAATTACAATCTACTCAAGCCGACTGTCCTCATTTAAAATCATGTAGCCTAATATAGAAACTCATATAATATTTCAGGTTATGGGTGGTAATCAAATAAAACATAGATTTATAACTTAACAGCAACATTGCTCATATTTCACATTGATAAGACGATAAGCGATCGTGCAGGCATTTTTATAGGCGATAAATAAACCAAACCACATATGAATATATCTTCGAATTAAGCGTATATACAGTTTAAATAAGACATGTAACGGTGAAGTAATGGTAACACTCAACCGGAAACGGAAAAACGAAACGGACTAGTATTTACGAGCGGTACATCCGCTCGCTGGCTTCATTAACACGCGCGGGCGAAAAACTATTTATATAGAGATGGTTTGCTTTTTAATTTGTCTATTAATGATGGTGAAATCGTGAGTTTAAATATGCCGAAAGTACAGTGGATCAGTAGTAAGGACCAATCACTGAATAGTTATTTTTATTAAGTGAGGCATGATTTCTCAATCTTCAGATAACATTCATCTGAGTAGGTAGAGTCCATGTAGAGTCACGCCAAAGCCGCCGACAAGTTGCCAAAACTCGTCGTGTCGGCTGCCTTCAGACACTGTCGATATTTCAGTGTGTTGAGTCCATTAGATTTTGTCATTTGACAGCAAAGATAGTAGGAACTTAGTCATACTTGATCTTTATTTAACAGCTAACAAAATATTACGTGAAATGAGAATCTTCAAAATTCTAAATAATTTACTTGCTGATTTACTCCTATCCAAAAATTTCCAACAAAAGGTTCTGAACAACGTTGAGTTGCACCATTCGTTTGTTCTGTTGCTCGTGCCAGTCCATTGTGTAGCGTAGTAGCCCGCGATGCCTAATTAGCTCAAAGATAAATGTCAGCAATCACGAACGCTCCATCGCAGGTCTGCCGCATTCTACAACAGCTAATAATTTAATGATAGGTACACAATGGAAATGGACAGCGTAAAATCAGCAAACTTTACAGTAATCGATTCTTTGGCTCTTTTTCTTTGAATCGGCTCGCGTAAGTCGACTTTAGGGGGCGTCTTTTGCCCGTTTGTGGGGTAGCATGACTTAACTAAATAGAAAATTAAATTACCATTCTCTCACCTGCACTGAATACACAAGCCTTGTTGGCTAGGGTAAGGTTAGTTTGGCCTAGCTAGGATATCAGAGAAAATGTCATGCAATGGGCAAATTTATTTATTAAAGTTATAGGAATAAATTACAAATAATTTACCTACCCTTTCAAAGTAATTTTTGACTGTTCTACGAGGGTAGAATGCTAGGGCAGTTTTTCTGATATTAGGTAAGTACGGAAAAATATTATTAGGTAATTTGTATTGAAGCTAGACCACAACTGACTGCCTAGTTTCACCTATAATCTAGTAATCAAATCCATTGAGTTATTGAATAGCAGCATAGTTGTGTTCTACCTATTCTGTTAAATGAACATGACTACCTAGAACTACCCACGCTGTACGTAAATAAGGTTTTCTATCATTACTTAGTCTATGTAGGTACAGTAATGTTAACAAACTGTAATTATAGGTATTAATTTGTGAAAATTACAGATTAATCAACGATGTTAATATGTATTGATAAATCATTTTTTCTACGTAAGCCGAGAGCTGGTGAGTATCTGGCGTAGCCCATCAGCGTTGCCATACAGCGGGGCAAAGCAGCCAGCGTCTTGGTGACGCTTCCGACTGGTATTGATATGGATCAGTTGAGCTAGCTGTAGATTGTTTGCAACAGTCCGCAGTTAGCAATTGCTTCAATTGTAAATACATATGTACCTACTAGTTGTAATTTATTTCTATTATTTGACTGTAATTTTCTTTATGAATAAAGTTTGGTCTACTCCAATGAAAATACATGAGCCAAATACTACGTCGCATTTAGATAAAACAATTTTGCACAACAGTTTTGTAACCCCAACTTGTTATCTAAAGAGAAATGGTTGTAGACGACTCGCTTTAGTCCAAAGTCTTGAACGTTGCTGTTATACATTCAAGACTGTGACAGGTGACAGGTAGACAAGCCACATCAATAATTAACTTATACTATACCTACTGCAATAGGAAAATCCCAACAAATTGCCCCATAATGGTTTGTCGTTCGCAGCAAATGTCATCGGTTGAACTTTAAAAGGTCTACACAGCAATAATGGAGGTTGTTCATGATCCGTGTAGTTGTAAATCAACCCTCAGCCAACAAATTGAAGGGGATACACATGAAAGTTCAAGTTTTACCTGCGTCATGGTTATAAATCACGGTATTGTGAAACAGGATGCGTGAGTGTCATTTGTGCCTTTGTTCTTTTCAGGTTTATAACACCTATTTCGAAAAACCGCGGGTTTGTTAATTTTGTTATTTTTTTAAACAAGGAGCTTATAAGCTTTTTGGACTTTGACCTGTTGACCGCCCTGCAATATAAAATAAGAATTACTACGTAGGATTCTACACTACCTATTTAACAAATCAAGAAAATTATCGTCAAAAGACCTTTAGATAGAGTTTGAAACGAGACATAACTTCTAGGCTGCGTTTTCTCATTAGGGCATCTGCGAAAGTAACCACAAAAAGGTGTGATAATTATGCGCGACCAAAATCTTAATACGTAAGGTGAAATTAGCGAAATTGGATTTGCGGGAGCGTAAAACTTTTTAAAAGACTGTTCGTTATTTTGAATTTAAATTTAATTTAATAATGTTCTAAGGCAACGTTAATTCAATAAGTAATTATAATTTGCGACTTTTAAAATCATAGTGAAACTTTATACCCACTTTAGAAAGAGTAGATTTTTCATACAGAAGCTAGCTATACCTATTTGTGACTATAGATGTATGATCACAATAAACGATGAAGGACGCATTTTCTTTTAAAATTAATGTGTTCGACTAGGACTGAAAATTATTTATTTCAATAATATGACATCCGACACAAATTCTATTATTCCGCGAAAAATCCGCGCATTCTATTGTTTTTTTTATTATCAATTTTATGGATGGACAAATTAGGCCGTCTTACGTTATTTGTCTTTATACAGTTTTCAATTTTCAAACACGGTGGCTGAGATATGATTATTTTTAAATTTTTTTTGAAAATGATCCATTATCTTGCCTTTAAATCGTCATATTTTTTTGTGTTCCGTATTTTGCAATGTTTATTTATTCTGAATAAATGATTACTTGATAAAATACTATACTACTACTAAAACTTGATAAAAAATCACTTCATAAAAGTCTGTGTAAAAGTTAGATTGCGACAACTTCCAAATTAATAAAAAAAAAACATGTCATATTGATTTTAACCTTAAATATTAAATAATTGATCTTTAGTTAATACCTTTTTCAACATATGCTACATGGCATATAAAATCATTTATCAGGTGGCCAAACTAAGACATACATACTTTCCTGCTAAGGCAATAATTAAGCTTGCACTTTTTATGTTCTGTTCTTCTGAATGAATTATGTTACAAAATTAGCTCAAATTGACCACCAATGCATCACCCCCCAACCCCCCAAAAAATTATGTCAGTCACAATACCAAAAACCCTGTATAATGTTTAGTACTGAGGTAAATTTTTCTATTTGGAAATCAGTTTATTTCTGTTTAAACCATGTTTGAACATACTAACAAAAAGTCTTCATGGTAGGTACTAAGGGGTAGGTACTTCTGTGTTTATTTCACATTGGTTAACTTTGAAGCTGCTCTCTTGAAAGTTATAAGACCTGGAAAGGAGATCCGAGAGCACTTGTCTGATTTTATACCCACTTAAAATCTTTTCTGCGAAATGGACTTAGGTCAAATCTTGACAAAAGTACCTTCTTATTGGTTTTTAACCATTTCAATCACATTTCTATGGACTGTGCGCGTGTGTCTATAATACTATAGAAAAACGTAAGCCTATACAAATTAGAATTGAGTAGGTACCTACTGAATAATAATTGAAATTGTCTGGTTCTAAAAAAAATGAGAGATTAGTAGGTACTTAATCAACATTATCGTTATTAAATTGTTGTTTAATTATTTTTAAATTATAATTAATGAAAATCATCTAGAATCAGAAATTTTGCACGCTAATTTGTTTTGGTGAACTATGTGACACTATTCCAATATTTCCTGCAATAAATGAAATGAAATGAAAATAAAAAACACAACAAAAACAACACATTGCATAAAATTCTCCGCGGAATAACAGTTTCCTGTGAAATTACAAGGTTGAAGGATCTGAAACATATGTAATATGCCTCAAGTCAATGCACAGAACTTCTGTGGCGGAAGTGTATCAATGATTATTACTTAATAGTTCTTGGTTAAGTGCACATTACGTACGCCAAATTTCATGTTCATCTATTCAGTCGTTTTGGAGATCCTAGGTAACAAAAATTCAGATTTCACAAACTTTCGGCTTTATATTATTAGTAGGATTGTGTCTGTCATTTGTTTTATTATAGCGGCATTCGACAAGGTGGCAATAAAAGGTAGCTTACATAAATTATTGCCAACTTATACATATTCAAAATAAACTTAATTAACATGTTTTCAGACTGAAATCTACATGTTTTTGTTTGCTATTCACGTTCATATTCAACAGAAGTAGACGAAAACTTATCTGCGAATACATTCGAAGTTGTACAACTATTTACTGCAGTCTTGAAAAGTTCCAACGTTCATTAATGTACAGCTCAGTCTGCTTGTAAACTTAAAATCCTTTATAACTTATTGCGGAAACCCAGCTGCGGAATACCTGTGTTTTGTTATGATTATCACGGTTATGCGTCTTGAATTTCTGAAAACAAGTGAACTAGAGCATAATATTTAGCTTCAAGTACAGTTGTTCTATCTCACGAAGTCCGTTTAGTCCTGATTGTAGTAGTGACCTTGCGCTTAGTTGTCATGCTGACGGTACTCGCTACCAAAATCTGACTTGTGTTCAATGAGCACTAGTGACCCGGACCGCGTCTCGGGCGAGACTGATTGCTTCTGAGCTTACGCACACTAAAACAATGTGTACATGCATTCACTATCACATACATAGCCCAACGGACTTCGTGAAATAGAATATCTATAACAGTTCGTTGTATCTAGAAACTATTATATTAGGTTTGATACCAGGAATGTGGCTTTAACTCGTACCAGGTATCAGGTTATTTAGACAAGAATCGTCAAAATAGAGAAGAGTTTGGTTTAATCTACTCAAAACAACTCGTTCGGAGAAGTAAATCTCGACTATTTTCAATAATCGAAGTATTTATTGATCAAAATTAAAAAATATAAACCTGCATATTTTATTAACAAAGAAAATTACAGGTTAAATCATCATCAGCCTAATATGTTTTTAATTGTTAAGTTCTTATCGTTATGTTTTTAAATTGAAACAGTGGAGCTAACTGCAGACTGTAGGAAACAATCTAGTGGTAGGTAGCTCAACTGAACCGTATCAAATACCAATCATTAGATCAAATAAAATTTACAAAAGATTTTTCCTTCTTTTTGAGTGCTACGAGAGTAGCTACGCCGTAGCAGCCGTAGCATATGTGCTACAGCACGCGCTGTAGCAAAAAGTTACCAACATCAAAGACTTTATTTCTGCGCTTAACTAGACTATCTTTTACCCATCTGAAGCTCCCAATGTTGCCATTCAAACGCTCTAAATTTCCAGTTTCGGCTCACCAATGATAAAACGATATCTTTATTAGGTACGAGTAGCTAAATAGTACGGTTATATTCAACAACCGTGCCATTGAACTCGTAAAGCAGCAACAATAGTCGCCCTTATTGATAAGCCCTTTATATTGCCTTGCCCGTAATAATTCTGATTGTTACGATGTATTTGTTGGACTATAACTGCCAAGTGCTTACTGGAATGGCATGTAACTTGGTGTGGTAAGTGTAGGTAGGTATAATCAGAAAGGGACGGAACCATGTCAAAATAAATATTATGGGTCAGTTTTTTTAAATACGCGTTTTGTCAAATTGGTATCGAAGCTTACTGTATTGCGTCATTATTATGGTAGATTGGTACATAAAATTTGTCATGACTTATTGACTATATATTAAGGAATACCACACAATATGTACCCATTTAGAGTGTTGCAATGCGAGACGGTCAGATACTTTATATAATACTTATTTAATAATATGGTAAACAATGTGTTTAATAAAATTAATGCAAGAAATTCAATTATATTGTTTTAGTTAGAAATGATTCCATAACATTTTGATCGCGCTTTATCAGTTTGGGATGATTTATCTACCCTATAAAAGGTGTCCCCCGAATAACTGCTATGCTTAAAACAGGAGAAATAAGACCAAAAATTATCGACGCCTATTTTTGAAAAGTGGCTAGAATCCTCACCAACCCTTTGAAATTTTGCTTTCTTGTAGTAGTAAAAGCTCCGAACTATGTTGAGTTCACACCCTACTTAATTAAAATATTTGAATAAACAGGATAAAGTAGATATGGATCCAGATTTAAAGATTAAAGCGTGGGTGCGGCGTGACCAAATTTCCAGTTAGCAGTCTATCGATAGCCTTTTATTCAGAATTTCCCAGTTTCAACGGATATATTTTACGTGATCTCTCTTGCACGAGATCGAAGTTTGTAACTAAAAGCACTGCATCAAATCTTACATTTATCTTCTCAAAGAAGAATAAAACGTCAAGTGTGAGTCGGACTCGCGCACTAAGGGTTGTAAGACCTTGTTTCTTGCCAAATATTATGATTCTAGGTCAACATGAAGTAGGTACCCTGTATATTTTGGTTGAGGGAGAGAATCAAAACTTAGTTTTTTTCTATACTATCTATACTAAAGAGGAAAGGTTTGATTTTTTGTTTGTTTGTTTGTTTGTATGAATTGAATAGGCTCCGAAACTACTGGACCGATTTGAAAAATTCTTTCACCGTTAGGAAGCTTACTTTTCAGGGAGTGACATAGGCTATATTTTATCCCGGAATTCCCACGGGAACGGGAACTACGCGGGTGAAACCGCGAGGCGATCGTCTAGTAGTTAATAAACTGCAAATCTGCGATTTTCAGATTTTTTCGTTATTTGTGCTATATGACCTTGCTTCTTACTAAATTTTATGATTCTAGGTAAACGAGAAGTACCCTATAGGTTTTGGTCTATAGCACGAATTAAAAGTATTTTTTTGGTGCAAAAACTACAAATTTACGGTTTTAGGATTTTTTCCTTTATTTGTGCTATGAGACCTTGCTTCTTGCCAAATTTTGTGATTCTACGTCAACGGGAAGTACCCTATAGCTTTTGGTCATTGGCGAGGATCAAAAGTATTTTTATTTGTGAATAAACTTGCTGCTCACCAAATTTCATGATTCTAGGTCTACTACGAACTACTAAATACTTAGCAAAAAAATTCATCAAGTCTCTTTAGCCGCCTTTTTTTGTATACAAAACATATTGCCGAATAGCATTTTTACTCGCACTTACATTTTCGAAGACCTCTGTGGCGCAGCGGGTGAAGGTCCGCCTGCGATGCAGGAGGTTGCGGGTTCAATTCCCGCCTCGGGACAAATGTTTGTACGATCTGCAGACATTTGTCCAGGGCGTTCTGGATGTTTTCTATGCATAATAAAAAATATCTATTTATGTAGTGTATTATATTATATATACAGGGTGTCCCATAATGAGTGGATAATCTTGAAACGGCTTGTGCGGGGGCCCAAGGCCAATCCGAAACATTTTTTTGTTTCTTTTTATCTTGACCCGTTCGGAAAATATTTAACTTTTTGTAAATTTGGAAAAAATTGTACCTTTGTTCACATTTTTAGACTTGGTGCCTACAATTTTCTTATTTTTTTTTTTTTGTATTTGGAATATATTAAGAAAATATAGCGTAATTGAACACCGTTTGAATAATTTTGGTAACTAGGAGCAGTAATTTTCAAGACAGTATTAAAGTGGAAAATTGAAATTTTTCATTTAATTTTACTAAGTTTAAGCATCTGTGGTTTAAAAAAAAGGTATGAAAACCTAAGAAGCCATGTACATAAAAAACATGTCAATTTCAAGAGGATTCTTAAATGATAAAAAACTACGAAAAATTATAGAATGAAACACTGAGATATCGCCACTTTTGTGTAAAAAGGGGCCATTCATACTAGAAATAAAATTGAACCATCACACATTAATAAAATATCTTTACGCCACTCTCGTTCTGAAACGGTAACTTTTCTACTTAAAAACACAGAAAATCTATTTTTTCTTAAACATGCTTCTTATATTCAAAGAAATAAATAATAATCTAGCCGAAAGTAAAGAGAGTTTGTGTTATGTGTGGCCTCTTATTTGGTGGTATTTTAATTTGGAAAGGAGATACGAACTCCGATCAAACGAGGTTCAAAGCAATGGTTTCCACCTTTTTGGTGAAGCCAAAGTGCAATTATTTTTATACGACAATTTGGCTTTCTACTGGAACTTGTTTTGTGCTTTGCGATTGGATTTTTATTGGTTGGTGCTGTTTACGATAATTTGGGATTCTTCTGGACTTTATTTTGCATTTTGACTGGACAGTGTTGGATCTACATCAAGCAAGACAACTTGGCGCGTCCCCGGACTAATCAACATTTTCTAGTTCGAACATCTACTGTAATAAAAAAAATATAAAATTATTTACAATTATGTTGGTTTAATTTTATTTTTAGTTCGCAATTGTAAAAAAAGCAGTTATCTTGTACCCATAACACTAACTCCTTTTACTTTCGGCTACATTATTATTTGTTTATTTAAGTGTTTTCCGTGTGCGAAGCATACTTTTCACCGTTTTAGAACGAGAGTGGCGAAAAGATATTTTATTAATGTGTGATGGTTCAATTTTATTTTTAGTAAGAATGGCTCCTGTTTACACAATGGTAGCGATATCTCCGTTTTTTACTGTATGAAATTTCGTAGTTTTTTATCATTTAAGAATCCTCTTGAAATGGACATGTTTTTTATGTACATGGCTTCTTAGGTTTTCATACCATTTTTTTAAACCACAGATGCTTAAACTTAGTAAAATTAAATGAAAAATTTCAATTTTCCACTTTAATACTGTCTTGAAAATTACTGCTCCTAGTTACCAAAATTATTCAAACGGTGTTCAATTACGCTATATTTTCTTAATATATTCCAAATACAAAAATAAAAAAAATAAAAAAATTGTAGGCACCAAGTCTAAAAATGTGAACAAAGGTACAATTTTTTCCAAATTTACAAAAAGTTAAATATTTTCCGAACGGGTCACGATAAAAAGAAACAAAAAAATGTTTCGGATTGGCCTTGGGCCCCCGCACAAGCCGTTTCAAGATTATCCACTCATTATGGGACACCCTGTATATATCAGTTATCTAGTACCCATAACACAAGCTCTGCTTAGCTTGGGCCTAGATAACGCTGTGTGAATTGTCAAAAAAAATTGACAAAAAACGTCGAGTTAAATTTTGGGACTCATCTGAAAATAGTTTTGATACTCACAACAAATGATGGTGTGTTGTATTATCACGAAAACCACAATGTTCCGCAATCAAACCATTAACCATTCTTATGGGACTCTAGTGTACCATTGTACTCACGTTTCGTCGAAGTTGTAAGGCCCAAATCATTGTTATACGAAACTTATATGACACGTGTTTATCTGGGTTTGATATCTTTTCAACGAAATAGAAAATTAGTTCATGGAACGGTCCTCCAAAGAAGGTCTAGTGATACTGGATAATACAGATGATAAAATCCACTACATAAATTAGTGGTGAAAATATGACATGACCCAAATTTTTTTGAATCATATCACACTAATATTATAAATGCGAAAGTTTGCATGGATGGATGGATGGATGGATGGATGGATGGATGGATGGATGGATGGATGTTTGTTACTTCTTCACGCCAAAACTACTGAACGGATCGGGCTGAATTGCATACGGCTGCTTTGCATACAGATAATTCTAGGCCCTGGAAAAAAACATAGGCTACTTTTTATCCCATAAATCAGTTCCCATGGGATAGAAATCACCTTTAAGCGTTTCCATAGAAACAACGCGTGCGAAGCGGCGGGCAGCAGCTAGGAAAAAAATAAAAAGTTAAGGACAAAAGTCAAAATCAAGGGTTAAATTGTTTGAATGGCGTCAGGTACTCCGCAAAACGATAACGCATCGTTTATAATTGCAAAGAATATTGAGTGCCTACGATATAAATACGTTTAAGAGATAGGTAACATTTTCATTTTCTATCTGTTGCTGATTTGTTTCGAATACATCGATTTGGTAGAGTACACACCCTGACTCTCATTTCCTATAAGGAAATACACACCCCAACCTTGAAATTAACATCTCTAATGAACCGAAAATGATAACAAATGCTGATGCAGTTTACTATGATACCGCTCCAATATTCTACCCACAATATCCTAGAGTCGAGTAATAACACAAGAACAGCCGCGGGGCGTAAGTTTAAGTGTACAATAATAAATTATGAGACGTTTGTGGGAATAGCGTTTTCGACGACGCGTCCAGGATATAGAGACGACGGAGAAGAAAAAGCAAAGTAAATTGTAGAAATGTGTCTTAATGTGGTACTGCTCGAGCTTTAAAAGTTTAAAGGACAGTGGCCAATGTACCTTGATAAAAATGAGATAGATAGCTAACCTGATCAGACCAGTATACACCTATGTGCCTGTGTCATGTGTCACACATGAAACAGGTATACTAGTATTATACTAGTATTAAAAGTTGAACGCGTGTTTCTGTGTACCTGTCTATAATAGACAGGTACACAGAAACACGCGTTCAACTTTTACTACCCCCTTTTTGTCCAGGGGTTAAAACAAATAATAATAATAAAATAAATAAATAAATAATTTGTTCAAAAATTTCTCAAGACAAATGCATAAGAATATTAATAACTTAAATTCTATAGATTATTTATTTATTTATTTACTTATTTTTGCTTGCATGTACATTCATTCTTAGGTCTAAGTGAATGATTATTACGTGTGCCTGAACTAGGTAAAACCTGTATCTCAGGCAAAATTGCTTGTAATGAAGACATAGGTATAAATAATTACGTAGATAACAAAGTATCTATAGAATGACAAAAATCTAATTTTTTGTCTCTAGAGATAGTGAGGTAAATGGTGAGCATTGCTTTTTCTAAGTCTAAACACTGTGTTTTAACCCCCGTACAAAAAAAGGCGGAGGTAAAAGATGTATGTACGTTTCTGTGTGTCTGTTGTATATTTACTCAGTCTTTCTATAAATCTATGGCATTGTTTGAACGTCGCTCGTCGGTCCTATTAAAACCCCCCAATTTAAAAGTAACTTGATTGTGGGTTATAGTTTAACTTTTGTTTAATTTTTGTCATCTGTTTAATTTCAAAAAAGTAATCTAACCTAATCTGGCATTGGCTAGAAAGCCAGTGCCAGTTTAGGTTAGATTAAATTTTCAAACGATTCGAGTTCCTTAAAAAAGTCACAATACAGGAAACGCAGAGCAACAACAAAAGATACCAAATAATGATACCACTTCCATACCACGTTCATCTCTCTTGCGGTACAGCTTAGCTCGGTGCATAATGGCAAAGATAATGTTGTCAAGAGGCGGAAGAAGCAATTACGACCTCGAGCCGTTTGCAATCACGATATATTTCTGAGAGACAACAGCGGCGAAGATTTAGATATTTTATTTCCCGGGAAAATTGCGTTGAAATGACCAACGCTGCTCTTTTCTGTCGTTTTCCATCTCTGAAAGTATGATTTAAAATGCAGTTGCCTTACGTAAATACGTATTGTTGTAGGAACTTTTTCATTAATGGAACGCCAGGCTTTTGGAACTCACTGAATAATATAAGGTACGTAGAGCAGATAAGATGGACTTCTATCTTCCGGATACTAAAGCTCTATTACAAAAATAATGAATATTTCTAGTTCCGACATGGCCTAAAATAAACCTCCAAAGACATAAACAATGGTTCCAGAAAATATCGCAGCAGCGATTAATTCGCACGTGAGTGTGTCAAGTGCCTAATCTGATTAAAATAATGTAGGCGTTCCCGTAAAACTCGAGTTAAGTCTCAAAGTAATTTGTATTATTTCGCTTCATGTTCAGCTTAATTATTCGCTACATCTAGACAGGCAGGTGCGACGAATCTGTATTTATTTGCATTAAAAATAAATTTGCAGGGAGACTTACGTAATTCAGGATTAAGGGTCGACAGCTGCGCTAGACAAATTCGAATTTGTGGATTATGCTTACCTTAATTTAGTCGCAAGATGATTAATAGGATAGACTATGAGCATACGAGAGTCGTGTGAATATTCCGAATTGTGTTGCAGCCGCTGAAAATCCACTTAAAATCTTTTACTGTCGAATAAATCCAGCAGTGGTTCGCCAACAGGCAGGAGTTACTAAGTCTGAAAAAACTAAACCCCTCGCGGCGAGCACAAACCAAAAATAAAAGTCAAATGGTTGGTACTATTTCCTCGGGCTAATTTGATATTTTTGTTTAACAGGTCTTGTAATTGGACATGAGAAGTCGTGTTTTTGGAGCAAGGCGGAATTTGTCGTCGACTCGTCGTAGCATCTCGATCTAAGGATTGAAACTTAATAGTTTGGAGATAATTATAAATAAATTTAAAATATACAAATCAATAAAATACTTAGTATGAGAAGGTTCCCAAAAAAGTCAACATTATGGGAATAAAAGTTTTAAATAAAGCAACATTCTAAGAATTTAACATTTTTCGAAACGAAAAAAAAATCAACGTTCTGGGAAATTAAACATTTTGGGATTTAACATTATGAGAATTCAACATTCTGTTCCTAAAGGGTATTCTCATACTAAGTTTCACTATAAATAATGATCATTAGTAGTTAGACATAGTTTTGTTATAAATAATATTAATAATGAAAAAAAAATATAGAAAATGAATTTGAAATTTTTATAATATCAAAGAATAGTTTATATAAAATTATAATTTTGTAGCAAGAAAAGATACTTAACAGAAAAGTACACAACATTCTATGAATTCAACATTTTTCGAAACGAAAAAAAAATTAACGTTAAATCAAACATTTTGGGATTTAAACACTATGAGAATTCAACATTCTGTTCCTAAAGGGTATTCTCATACTAAGTTTCACATAATGGTAGCAAGAAAAGTAACTCACCGTTTTAAGTTTTTTTTCTGGGAACACGACTTAAACATATAAGTACTATTTATACAAAAGTTAACATCAGAGCTTTACAATACTAACGATTTCATCCTAGATCATTCCGAGAAGAGTTTTTAAGATGTGTCTCTTGCAAGCAGCTTCTATTTTTTTCCAATTCGTTGTTTTTATTCTTAGTTAGGTACGTATAGTTCCTAAGAATATGCCTGCTGACCCAATAATTCCGCGAATGTTCGATACATCGTCACGCGGCGCACGATCCTTCCACATCATTTAACGCGCTTACGACCGCCAACAGATACACAAACGACTTGATAACTGCTTTTATTTTGTTTTGTTAAATTGGACTGAATGCTGAATGGAATTAATGCCCATAGAAAGTTAGAGCCTTATTATGGTGGACAGATATTTTAAAGATAAAAGTTGGTGTTTATGCACCGTTGGACAACGTTTTGCAACATGACAACAATATTATAACTTTATGCACAAAGAAAATTATACTAGTATTTACAATTGAAACAATTGAGATAACTGCTGACTGTTGCAAACAGTCTACAGGTAGCTCAACTGATCCGTATCAACACCAGTCGGAAGCGTCCCGAAGACGCTGGCTGCATTGCCACGCTGTATGGCAATGCTGATGCGCTGTGCCAGATACTCACCAGCTCTCGGGTCACGCGTCGCTTCGACCTGACGCTCAGAATATACAAATTATTGACATTAATATTAAACCTTGAGTTTTTCTACGACCTACCTACCTAGTTAGATACTTTAGCCATTTTAAGTATAAGACATTTTATTTGCTTTTAGTTGGCCAAAGAGAACCTGACCTTAAATTAATATCGAAGAAAGGGACTTAACAGGCTTCTGCATGAGTTCACATCACACGATAAAACAGAATAATAGTAATTTATTTTTTTCGTTTGCACGTGAAGGGTTCAAGGGAAGGCCTTACGCTTCCACAAACACGTAAAGTTGAAGAAAAGTGCGTGAGAACGAACAGGGTGGCATCCTACCGCTTCATCGGGTAATACCCGCTCCTAATGACCCATTACGTTTTATTTTCATTTCTCTAATAGCCCTATTTGACTCCGGTTATCAACATTTATATCATCGGCAGACCCTCACAACGTTAAATACGGAGTCGACTTTAACGTGTCAGAACACAATATCTATAATATTTTATCTTCCAGCCATCAACTTACAAATTTTATGAACCATAAAATTTTGAACCGTGCCAAAGTCAAAACGATCCCAGTATAATTCGAGCATTAAGAAAAATATTTGGTAATTTTCGAAAAAGTTTGTAATAATGAGGGTGCAGCGAAGACATTGTAGATACAGCGAACGGGATTACTGGAGGGCACCAATTGCGGCCTTTATCTAAAAAGGACCTTGGAAATTAGTTGAGCTCTTTCGTTTTATTTTTCGCTTACCTTTGTATACATTTTCGTCGACCCATCGCTTTGAATTAATTTCACGCCAGGGCGGTCGTTTGTATTTCTTTTGTTTCGAAGGTGGGTTCGCTTTTGGTTCCAGTTAAAGATATATTTGGCCCGTTAGCACATTGCGACAACTTTGACGCCGGCTATTTATTTGCTTGTCTCAATAGATGCCGCCGCGCCTCGTATTTCAGATTTAATCAAGTCTGACAGGATGATTTACGTTACCTTTTGCAATCGTGTAGCGATCAATGAAAATGCCGCCTCTATAATTTCGACTCAATTAGAATCTAATGACAATTCAATGTAATGACATTCATTTATTATTTAGAATTTGCTTCGAGAAATCATTGAGAGAAAGATGTCTCCTGTTTTGAGAAGCGAAATTAAAGCGTAATAATTGAGGTAGGGAGATTGCGTGCTGTTATGGAGTGTTATAATTACCTACGAGTGCCTCATCTCTCGATCGCGCTTGACTTATGGCGCAAAGTTGTTCTCAGGCAGTGGCGTGGCGGCTTTGCCGCTGACACCTGGCAGTAATTAGGTCCAAATTTATAGCTTTTACTTCCCACCTCCGCCATCATTCCATCTAAATCATTGTTTCGCTTAGTTTTCCGACAGCACGCGGGGGGATGCGATATATGTTGTGGAAATATGATAAAGCTTGTTTGGAATATTTTTGTCGGAAATCCCTTTGTGCCCTGCGTAATTTATTTTTTAAAAGTATCGACTGCGAGCTTTCAATGTGCTCTATCAAAAAGCTGGTTGCCTGAAATATCGAGACTAAAATGTAACAGAAAAGTAACTCCATTAGGGTAATGGAAAACAGTGGGCTCCGTGTTGTTAGATTTTTTTGGTTTAGACCGCTGCCGCAATGCAGTTCCAGGGATGCATGTATCAAAGCCTCTTTCATTTGGATATCGACTTTTAAGTATTAACGTTACAGCGCTCGCTAATTATGAGTTCAACCCGGCACGTTACTTACGCTACAGCTTTTAACCTGGTCACTTTTAACGTATCCTATAATAGCGTGGGCATTTTATAATAGGTACTTACTTTGGCGTTATTTAAAGAGCTAAATGCAGATCTAGTGCCTAATTAGTAACGAAGAGATTCGGACGAGATGTCCCCTTCACTTTTGGTTGAGGGTACAACTCATCCGAATCTAAAACCAAGAGATTTTAGATTCGGACGAGATGTACCCCTACTCAAAAGTGAAGTGGACATCTCGTCCGCGGATCAGTTTGAGATTCGGACCAGATGTAGGTAGGTAGGTACCCTAACCCTAATTACTTAGGTACAGTAAATTTTCGAAAGTCGTAATGTAAATAGGTATTCTGCACGAGGAATAACTTTCCTAAGTGCTACACATTTCTTAATTCGAATTTATTTCTCTATTTGATAGTAGAAGCTTCAAGTCGTACCTAACGTCTTACTGAAAATAAATAATGTTCACAGTATCACCCCACGTCTCGCGTTCGAAACAATAAATACGTAGACCAATAATGCAGTTTGGCTTGTTCCCTAGCAATAAAAGGTTGTTTTTATTGTCCACTCACAAACACGCAGCGTTCCGTTACGACGGACGTGCGAAAATTAAGTTTCACCCGGGGATGCGCTCACACTAGGGACCTAACCTACTAAGGCCACCCTATAGCTACCACGGGTCAAGTCATATTTTAAGGCGACAGGATTTTTTAAAGATATTGAGAGCTTAATCAATGTCCGCTTTTCACATTTGTCAAGAAAAAAATTGCGCCTTTTCTACGGAATCGCTCGCGAATGCGCAATACTTTTTTTCTTATTAGAAATGTGTGCCTTATGCCGGGTTGATAGAGTTCAAAAGCTATCCAAATCTACAAAAAATCGCTTTCAAAGCTTCGACTCGCTTTCAGTGTGCCTTGACCAAAACGTAAGTCATAGGATCTTTGGGCTTGACACCTAGTGTTGCTATAAACTGGTAGATCGATAATATAATATACTAGTAGATCGATATTAACTGCTGGCTTTTTCACAGGTACGCTGTTGTATGTACCTACCTAGCTCTAATTTCTAATTCCGTGGTACCTAGGTACTGTTCTTACCGCTCAGTAGGCACTTATAGACCAAAGTGCTATTATCTTGAGCACTTTTAAAACCAATGGGCATTCTATTTTCATATGGCAATACAAGCTCTGCTTAGCTTGGGGCTAGATGATGCTGTGTGGATTGTGCAGCATTATTTATTTATTTATTTATTTATTTATGGCTTTTGAGGTAATATTTAGGTAGGTATCTACCTACCTAAATAAAAATACCTCATTAGTTCTACTAGGTACTTAGGTACATAAATAGCATTACAAATCCACTTAGGTACAAGGACGTTTGTTTCTAAAATCTGTGAAAGAGGCAAAAATATAGCTGAGTTTATGTTACAATTGAAGCTAACCAGTGAATGCAACAACTTTAGGTAACTACCTACTTACCTACCTACATAATTATATAGGTATAATATACCAAAAGAAAACCCCATAATGTAGCAATGTACCTACTTACCTATCTATTATAATAATAAAGACCCTAGCCTCAGGCTAGGCTACCATAGAACAGCATTTTTTAAGGTTCTTATAGCAAATAATAAAACTGGCGCGAAATGCTATAAGCTGAGACAGCATGGAGACAGCAACGAGTTTTTACTTTGAGTCTTTTTGAATCTCGCGCTATTGCGAATCTTCGAAACTTTCAAGTTTAGATGGCCACAGCTGCACTATCATTGTCGTGTGAGCGTGGTGTGATGGTGTGAGCGAGGTGTAGCTTTGACGCGGACGAAGAAAGGACATCACATTTTATTTATATAAGGAAATAAGACATGGCTTAAGCCTTTACTCACAAAGAAAATTACACTAGTATTTACCTACAATTGAAACAATTGAAACAGTTGAGCTAACTGCAGACTGTTGTAAACAATCTACAGGTAGCTCAACTGATTCATATCAATACCAGTCGGAAGCGTCCCCAAGACGCGGGAAGCAAAAGAAAAAGATTCATTAAAATAAGAATAAGAAACATTTATTGTAGGTCATTTGTAGGTATAAACTGTGTACATAGTTGGTCTTAAGAACTAGTAATTGTCCAAGAGTTTGTCCTTTCGGACATACAATAATATAATTATTATTAACATTAGTTAACTTAAAATTATGAGAATTGCACATTTTCTTTATACCTACTTAAATAAGGTTAACAATAGGAGCTAAATAACAATGATTAGGTACTATTATATCTAAATGGAGGGGTACTGTCAAAATATTCTTTGATATTATAATGTGTTTTAGATATCAGATATTTTCTTAATTTTAATTTTAATTTATTATCTTCTATTTCTTTTATTTCTAACGGTAAATTGTTGTATATTTTAATGGCAGAAATATATGGACTATGGATGGATATATGGACATTCATGTGGAAATCACCCTACCTATTCCAAATTCAACTTCATAAGGCTCTCAGAGTCTGTGCTGTGCTGCCACAACCACGGAATTATCTATTTCCGTGGCCACAACTCTGCCAGTGCCCATGTATTGTATACAATGTAGCAACCTCAGATTAAATATAGGTAGATCTTCAGCGAGCATGCCCCAGAGCAAGACAAAGTATACGAGGTGGTGGGGGAAAAGTGTTGCCATGCAATTTTCTTACCCCGATTTTAGGTTCCTTATTTCATGTCTTGGTTGGTAGATCGGATTTGCGATTTTCCAGTTAATAAATTTAAAAAATTAAATTATCTGAGCGTCTGGTCGAAGCGAAGCGTGACCAGAGAGCTGGTGAGTATCAGGCACAGCGCATCAGTATTGCCATACAGCGTGGCAATGCAGCCAGCGTCTTGGGGACGCTTCCGACTGGTATTGATATTGATCAGTTGAGCTACCTGCAATAGTCTGAAGATAGCTCAATTGTTTCAATTGTAAATACTAGTATAATTTTCTATTTTGTGAATAAAGGCTTTTGCTAGGTCATTATAATTATACAAGTAAGTATCACAATGTGAACCCTGTTTGGCGTTACAAGTGGAAGGCAGACCGAGGTTGTTTTTGGTAGGTAAATATAATTATGAAGGTATTAAGGTGAGTAGTACAGATAGAGAAACAAGTGTTTTTGTTTTAAAATAATCAATATTTATTACAATAATTAACGTTTATAAATTTTACAGTTTTAATCAGTCTTCAACATTTCGTTTTATTACTACTTAATCATAAAATCACAGTTTAATTATAAATGTCTTAGTTATATTATCTATACAATAACATTTACATAAATTAATAACACTTTAAAAAAAATGGTTACTTACGAACGTAACATCGTATATTTGCTAAAAAATAGTAATGTTGCTATCTAAAAAGTACTTAACTTTCATTGTACTTGCGTATAGGTACTTATACCTAGTTAGTCACAGCATTTCTTTTTTATTAAAAAATACACACGCATTTACACAGAAGCATTTAAAATATCGCAGAATCATTATAAAAATCACAGAATCATTTTAAAATTAGCATACCGATTTCTACAAGAACCTACTTAATATATTTTTTTTCTTATTTATATGGGACAGTTAGATTAGATTTGGACAGTTGAATTAGATTAAGTACAAAAATCACAGAATCATTTAAAATATCACAGAATCATTACAAAATTTTTTATTACGAAGATTTTTTAGGTTCCCAATCTTTGCAACCCGTTGCTTTGATCCAATGCAAACGTAATTCTTTATCTTCGGGAAATCTGTAACAAATAAAAACACTAATATTATAAATGCGAAAGTGTGGATGAATGGATGGATGTTTGTTATAGTTGTTCTATCTCACGAAGTCCGATGGGCTATGTGTGTCATAGCAACAACTTACATATTACCTCTTCACGCCAAAACTACTGAACGGATCGGGATGAAATTTTGTATACAGGTAAGTAATTCTAATCCTGGAATCTAACATCTATGTTAGATTCCAGGATTTATATAAAAAGCCTATAGGCTTTTTATCCCACAAATCAGTTGCTATGGGATAGAAATGGCCTTTAAACGTTTCCATAGAAACAACGCGTGCGAAGCCGCGGGTATAAACTATTTTGCTATGCATAGCGAGCTACATTATCTATAAACTAGCTATGTAGGTACCTATTAAAAAATATTTCAATGCGCCATTCGGGGAATTTTATCATCGGGTGCAGGCAACCCTAAATTTTCACAATTACAAGTTAGATGAACTAAAAATAGCATAAAACATAATGTTTGAGCCTTGTGTGTATGTAAATCTATGAAACTGTAAATTTTGAACCTTTTTGTAGTCAAAAGAACTTGTACTTACGAGTGGAATGATATATTCGGCACTTTTTCTTCACTATCACTTCTACATGCAAAAACGCTGCACCGCACCATATTTATCTCTCTTTTTTATTGTTTTTAGCTGCGGGAATGTCCACATAAACACATTGATCACATTCAAACATAAACAACAAAAGTTTAGAACTTTTAAAACTTTTTTCACCAGTCTCGTGTCGAGCTCCGTCGATGACAAAGGAAATTTGTTTAGCACATGGAGGTGCTAAACAATGCAAAAACCGGCACGCTGGATGAGATAGAGAGCTAATCGTCCTATTTCATTTCTTCTTAGGCTTTAGGCATAAGTCGTTCTCTCTTTAGTGTGAATGCGATGGCAATTGCGCGAGTTCTATAGGTTTCTCTTTCTACGGTAGCAACCTATTCCGAAGAGTTTCATTACCGATTGGCTTGTCATCCTGTACTACTGTCTTTGTCACGCGTCAGGCAATGTCACTGTAATGAAATGTTATGTTTCAAGAAAGTGTTACCAACTCCAAACTTTTATTGCTAGATCTAGCTACAAATTATTTATTGGGCTTATAGGGGTTTAAAGATTTTTGTGCAGGGCACAAAATTAATTTTATATTTTGAAAATGGCCGCGCACAATAAAAGTTATATATTTAACACAAATTCAGTCAAAAAAGTCTTCAAACATCCTGTGCCATGCGGCAAAATGTGTGGTATAGACGACTTGATGAGCGATGACATGAAGTTCATCTGTAAATACTTTAAATGGGGGACAGAACAACTGAAACAACAAGTGACTGTGCCACAAAACATCCCCCCAAAAGTACAAGAAACAGCAAATAGTGAGGATAAGCCTGTTATCCCTGCTTCTAATGATTTGCAAGATGTCCAAGTCAAGAGCGCTCCAACATCAAAATCTCTGAGTTTACCTTCAGAAGTAGCACAAGTCAAGACAGATGAAACTGATAAAACTGAAGCAGTAAAACCGGAAGCTTCCTCTGAAAACAACCAGGGACCCTCCAGCGTGGATGCTAATGCTGAGAATGCAGCTCCTAAAGCTGTCATTGAAGAGCCAATTGCAGAAAACCCACCAGCTGCTGAGCGATCTGACACTCCTTTGGCATTAGACTCTAAAGTGAAGAGTGAAACTGAAAACAAAGCTATCTCGCCGGACACTTCTCTTACCAAACCAGCTGTAGATAATTCAGAGAAAGCTCACATTGAAACTGAAGTTCAAAAGCTGAATAAAGAAATTGAGCACAAAATAGAAGATCAGAATCAGAATCCAGCTCAACCCAAAGCTAAGGAACCAAGTGATGATGATTACCAAGGTACTTTATTACTAACATTTTCATTTCTACTATTACATTATGCCTATCTGATCAAAATATAATAAACTAGCTGCATTCTTACTACCCGTTGTCCTAGTACCCGTTTTCCCGTACAAATGAAGCATTTTCCCATACTAAAAAGTAGCCTATGTTCATCAGGAATAATGTGGGCTTCTAATGCTAAAAGAATTTTTCAAATCGGTCCAGTAGTTTCGGAGTCTATTCAATACAAACAAACAATCAAATCTTCCCTCATTATAATATTATAGTATAGACTATGAATAAGCTTCACTATGGCGGCCTATGTGCGGCAGTGTAAGGTAAGTAAGTATACAAGCTGATGAAGATCATGACAGTCTCGGAGCCCTCCGAAACAGGCTGTGGATGTCATAAGAGCTGATTATGGGGACCTACTAGATGAAGAGCAACAGCATCCTGTATTTTTCTACCATCATCACTGTGATGACTAATCAGTGTACCAAACATTGTGGTTATGGCAAAACCCCTTGTTGTATAAAAGGCACTTGCAGCTTTGAGTGTTTTATAATATTTAAAAATTAAAATCAAAGTAAAAACTCTTTATTTCCATAAATACAATAAATGTTAGCTTAGAAAAGGTCAAATTATAAAACTAAACACTGACACGGAAATAAAGTGATATTTTTGATTTCTGTGAACCAAAGAAACTCTATTTACATAACATAGGTTTGTTAGTTTCCTTCTCCATAAAGTTAATGTTCATGAGATCATGGACTTGTACAAAACAATTGTCATTTTTAAATTGTCTTTTTTAGGAGCGTGCGCGTGACCTTGCCGCGTGATCGCTTGCCGCGCCCCCCTGCCCTGCCGTGGGAGTGGGGAGCACTCGCATGCTGTAGTGTGTTATACTAAACTCAGTGTTTGTAGTGTTCCCAATATTGGGTAAGCTGTACATTATTATTTATCATTATCACTTAATAATTTTAAAACTTTGAAGCAGCTTCCATTCTTTTCTTTCTTTCTTATTACTTGTGAACGCCACCTCTTATTTCTCTTTGCCTAGGGGAAGCTTCTAGTCTAGGCCACGGCCAGGCCCACGGCCACGCCCACACCCACGCCCACGCCCACGGCCACGCCCACGGCCACACCCACGGCCACGCCCACGGCAACGCCCACGGCCACGCCCACGGCCACGCCCACGACAACGTCCAGGGCTACGTCCAGGGCCACGCCCACGGCCACAGCCACGCCCACGCCCACGCCCACGTCCACGCCCACGTCCACGTCTACGTCCACGTCTACGTCCACGGCCACGTCCACGTCTACGTCCACGTCTACGTCCACGACCACGGCCAGGCCCACGGCCACGCCCACGGCCACACCTACGGCCACGCCCACGCGGCCACGCCCACGACAACGTCCAGGGCCACGCCCACGTCCACAGCCACGCCCACGTCCACGCCCACGTCCACGGCCACGCCCACGTCCACGTCCACGGCCACGGCCACGCCCACGCCCACGCCCAAGTAACCTAACCTTACCCTAACCTAACCTTACCCTAACCTTACCTAACCTAACCTAACCTAACCTAACCTAACCTAATCTAACCTAACCTCCAAACTTTTCTTTGTTAATAAATATGATTATTTTAGTTGTTTGCATAAATATACCTATGAATAGAAAATAGATACGTGAAAACCCATCACGTATAGAGAAACAAAGCCTTGATTTGCCCATGACACTGAAAAAAAAACTAAATTTAAATAAAATGGAATAAAATAAAATAATCAACTTATATATATCAAAATTGAAAGAAATGTAATATCAACAATAAAGAATGTCAAAATGGGAGTAGACTACCTAGAATTTTAAGTACTTGCATTGTATAGAATCGTTGAATACAGGGGTTTACAAGTTTGGGGCGATTAAATTTCACACCGGTTAGTCGAAAGATATAAATATTTCTTCTTTTGTTGAAATAAATCTATTGGTGAAACATGGTTTGGGAAGGCATTGAGGATTTTAAGCAGGTACAATAGGTCCACGCCCACGTCCACGCCCACGGCCACACCCACACCCACGCCCACACCCACGCCCACGCCCACGGCAACGCCCACGGCCACGCCCACGGCCACGCCCAAGGCCACGCCCACGGCCACGCCCACGCCCAAGGCCACGCTCACGGCAACGCCCACGGCAACGCCCACGGCCACGCCCACGCCCACGGTCACACCCACGGCCAAATCGATTAATCGCCACAAACTTGTAAACCCCTGTATTCAACGATTCTATACAATGCAAGTACTTAAAATTCTAGGTAGTCTACTCCCATTTTGACATTCTTTATTGTTGATATTACATTTCTTTAAATTTTGATATATATAAGTTTATTATTTTATTTTATTCCATTTTATTTAAATTTAGTTATTTTTTCAGTGTCATGGGCAAATCAAGGCTTCGTTTCTCTATACGTGATGGGTTTTCACGTATCTATTTTCTATTCATAGGTATATTTATGCAAACAACTAAAATAATCATATTTATTAACAAAGAAAAGTTTGGAGGTTAGGTTAGGTTAGGTTAGGTTAGGTTAGGTTAGGTTAGGTTAGGTAAGGTTAGGGTAAGGTTAGGTTAGGGTAAGGTTAGGTTACTTGGGCGTGGGCGTGGGCGTGGCCGTGGCCGTGGACGTGGACGTGGGCGTGGCCGTGGACGTGGGCGTGGACGTGGGCGTGGCTGTGGACGTGGGCGTGGCCCTGGACGTTGTCGTGGGCGTGGCCGCGTGGGCGTGGCCGTAGGTGTGGCCGTGGGCGTGGCCGTGGGCCTGGCCGTGGTCGTGGACGTAGACGTGGACGTAGACGTGGACGTGGCCGTGGACGTAGACGTGGACGTAGACGTGGACGTGGGCGTGGACGTGGGCGTGGGCGTGGGCGTGGCTGTGGCCGTGGGCGTGGCCCTGGACGTAGCCCTGGACGTTGTCGTGGGCGTGGCCGTGTGCGTGGCCGTGGGCGTTGCCGTGGGCGTGGCCGTGGGTGTGGCCGTGGGCGTGGCCGTGGGCGTGGGCGTGGGTGTGGGCGTGGCCGTGGGCCTGGCCGTGGCCTAGACTAGAAGCTTCCCCTAGGCAAAGAGAAATAAGAGGTGGCGTTCACAAGTAATAAGAAAGAAAGAAAAGAATGGAAGCTGCTTCAAAGTTTTAAAATTATTAAGTGATAATGATAAATAATAATGTACAGCTTACCCAATATTGGGAACACTACAAACACTGAGTTTAGTATAACACACTACAGCATGCGAGTGCTCCCCACTCCCACGGCAGGGCAGGGGGGCGCGGCAAGCGATCACGCGGCAAGGTCACGCGCACGCTCCTAAAAAAGACAATTTAAAAATGACAATTGTTTTGTACAAGTCCATGATCTCATGAACATTAACTTTATGGAGAAGGAAACTAACAAACCTATGTTATGTAAATAGAGTTTCTTTGGTTCACAGAAATCAAAAATATCACTTTATTTCCGTGTCAGTGTTTAGTTTTATAATTTGACCTTTTCTAAGCTAACATTTATTGTATTTATGGAAATAAAGAGTTTTTACTTTGATTTTAATTTTTAAATATTATAAAACACTCAAAGCTGCAAGTGCCTTTTATACAACAAGGGGTTTTGCCATAACCACAATGTTTGGTACACTGATTAGTCATCACAGTGATGATGGTAGAAAAATACAGGATGCTGTTGCTCTTCATCTAGTAGGTCCCCATAATCAGCTCTTATGACATCCACAGCCTGTTTCGGAGGGCTCCGAGACTGTCATGATCTTCATCAGCTTGTATACTTACTTACCTTACACTGCCGCACATAGGCCGCCATAGTGAAGCTTATTCATAGTCTATACTATAATATTATAATGAGGGAAGATTTGATTGTTTGTTTGTATTGAATAGACTCCGAAACTACTGGACCGATTTGAAAAATTCTTTTAGCATTAGAAGCCCACATTATTCCTGATGAACATAGGCTACTTTTTAGTATGGGAAAATGCTTCATTTGTACGGGAAAACGGGTACTAGGACAACGGGTAGTAAGAATGCAGCTAGTTTATTATATTTTGATCAGATAGGCATAATGTAATAGTAGAAATGAAAATGTTAGTAATAAAGTACCTTGGTAATCATCATCACTTGGTTCCTTAGCTTTGGGTTGAGCTGGATTCTGATTCTGATCTTCTATTTTGTGCTCAATTTCTTTATTCAGCTTTTGAACTTCAGTTTCAATGTGAGCTTTCTCTGAATTATCTACAGCTGGTTTGGTAAGAGAAGTGTCCGGCGAGATAGCTTTGTTTTCAGTTTCACTCTTCACTTTAGAGTCTAATGCCAAAGGAGTGTCAGATCGCTCAGCAGCTGGTGGGTTTTCTGCAATTGGCTCTTCAATGACAGCTTTAGGAGCTGCATTCTCAGCATTAGCATCCACGCTGGAGGGTCCCTGGTTGTTTTCAGAGGAAGCTTCCGGTTTTACTGCTTCAGTTTTATCAGTTTCATCTGTCTTGACTTGTGCTACTTCTGAAGGTAAACTCAGAGATTTTGATGTTGGAGCGCTCTTGACTTGGACATCTTGCAAATCATTAGAAGCAGGGATAACAGGCTTATCCTCACTATTTGCTGTTTCTTGTACTTTTGGGGGGATGTTTTGTGGCACAGTCACTTGTTGTTTCAGTTGTTCTGTCCCCCATTTAAAGTATTTACAGATGAACTTCATGTCATCGCTCATCAAGTCGTCTATACCACACATTTTGCCGCATGGCACAGGATGTTTGAAGACTTTTTTGACTGAATTTGTGTTAAATATATAACTTTTATTGTGCGCGGCCATTTTCAAAATATAAAATTAATTTTGTGCCCTGCACAAAAATCTTTAAACCCCTATAAGCCCAATAAATAATTTGTAGCTAGATCTAGCAATAAAAGTTTGGAGTTGGTAACACTTTCTTGAAACATAACATTTCATTACAGTGACATTGCCTGACGCGTGACAAAGACAGTAGTACAGGATGACAAGCCAATCGGTAATGAAACTCTTCGGAATAGGTTGCTACCGTAGAAAGAGAAACCTATAGAACTCGCGCAATTGCCATCGCATTCACACTAAAGAGAGAACGACTTATGCCTAAAGCCTAAGAAGAAATGAAATAGGACGATTAGCTCTCTATCTCATCCAGCGTGCCGGTTTTTGCATTGTTTAGCACCTCCATGTGCTAAACAAATTTCCTTTGTCATCGACGGAGCTCGACACGAGACTGGTGAAAAAAGTTTTAAAAGTTCTAAACTTTTGTTGTTTATGTTTGAATGTGATCAATGTGTTTATGTGGACATTCCCGCAGCTAAAAACAATAAAAAAGAGAGATAAATATGGTGCGGTGCAGCGTTTTTGCATGTAGAAGTGATAGTGAAGAAAAAGTGCCGAATATATCATTCCACTCGTAAGTACAAGTTCTTTTGACTACAAAAAGGTTCAAAATTTACAG
The DNA here is from genome assembly GCA_963564075.1 of Eupithecia subfuscata. Taxonomy (NCBI): domain Eukaryota; kingdom Metazoa; phylum Arthropoda; class Insecta; order Lepidoptera; family Geometridae; genus Eupithecia; species Eupithecia subfuscata. The sequence continues at coordinate 7,771,548 of OY751105.1, forward strand.
TTTCATAGATTTACATACACACAAGGCTCAAACATTATGTTTTATGCTATTTTTAGTTCATCTAACTTGTAATTGTGAAAATTTAGGGTTGCCTGCACCCGATGATAAAATTCCCCGAATGGCGCATTGAAATATTTTTTAATAGGTACCTACATAGCTAGTTTATAGATAATGTAGCTCGCTATGCATAGCAAAATAGTTTATACCCGCGGCTTCGCACGCGTTGTTTCTATGGAAACGTTTAAAGGCCATTTCTATCCCATAGCAACTGATTTGTGGGATAAAAAGCCTATAGGCTTTTTATATAAATCCTGGAATCTAACATAGATGTTAGATTCCAGGATTAGAATTACTTACCTGTATACAAAATTTCATCCCGATCCGTTCAGTAGTTTTGGCGTGAAGAGGTAATATGTAAGTTGTTGCTATGACACACATAGCCCATCGGACTTCGTGAGATAGAACAACTATAACAAACATCCATCCATTCATCCACACTTTCGCATTTATAATATTAGTGTTTTTATTTGTTACAGATTTCCCGAAGATAAAGAATTACGTTTGCATTGGATCAAAGCAACGGGTTGCAAAGATTGGGAACCTAAAAAATCTTCGTAATAAAAAATTTTGTAATGATTCTGTGATATTTTAAATGATTCTGTGATTTTTGTACTTAATCTAATTCAACTGTCCAAATCTAATCTAACTGTCCCATATAAATAAGAAAAAAAATATATTAAGTAGGTTCTTGTAGAAATCGGTATGCTAATTTTAAAATGATTCTGTGATTTTTATAATGATTCTGCGATATTTTAAATGCTTCTGTGTAAATGCGTGTGTATTTTTTAATAAAAAAGAAATGCTGTGAATAACTAGGTATAAGTACCTATACGCAAGTACAATGAAAGTTAAGTACTTTTTAGATAGCAACATTACAATTTTTTAGCAAATATACGATGTTACGTTCGTAAGTAACCATTTTTTTTAAAGTGTTATTAATTTATGTAAATGTTATTGTATAGATAATATAACTAAGACATTTATAATTAAACTGTGATTTTATGATTAAGTAGTAATAAAACGAAATGTTGAAGACTGATTAAAACTGTAAAATTTATAAACGTTAATTATTGTAATAAATATTGATTATTTTAAAACAAAAACACTTGTTTCTCTATCTGTACTACTCACCTTAATACCTTCATAATTATATTTACCTACCAAAAACAACCTCGGTCTGCCTTCCACTTGTAACGCCAAACAGGGTTCACATTGTGATACTTACTTGTATAATTATAATGACCTAGCAATAGCCACGCCCACGCCCACGGCCACGCCCACGGCCACACCCACGGCCACGCCCACGGCAACGCCCACGGCCACGCCCACGGCCACGCCCACGACAACGTCCAGGGCTACGTCCAGGGCCACGCCCACGCCCACAGCCAAGCCCACGCCCACGCCCACGCCCACGCCCACGCCCACGGCCACGTCCACGGCCATAGCCACGTCCACGCCCACGCCTACGTTCACGTCCACGTCCACGGCCACGGCCACGCCCACGCCCACGCCCAAGTAGCCTAACCTTACCTAACCTAACCTAACCTAACCTAACCTAACCTAACCTAACCTAACCTGACCTAACCTAACCTAACCTAACCTAACCTAACCTAACCTAACCTAACCTAACCTAACCTAACCTAACCTAACCTAACCTAACCTAACCTAACCTAACCTCCAAACTTTTCTTTGTTAATAAATATGATTATCTTAGTTGTTTGCATAAATATATACCTATGAATAGAAAATAGATACGTGAAATCCCATCACGTATAGAGAAACGAAGCCTTGATTTGCCCATGACACTGAAAAAATAACTAAATTTAAATAAAATGGAATAAAATAAAATAATAAACTTATATATATCAAAATTTAAAGAAATGTAATATCAACAATAAAGAATGTCAAAATGGGAGTAGACTACCTAGAATTTTAAGTACTTGCATTGTATAGAATCGTTGAATACAGGGGTTTACAAGTTTGTGGCGATTAAATTTCACACCGGTTAGTCGAAAGATATAAATATTTCTTCTTTTGTTGAAATAAATCTATTGGTGAAAAATGGTTTGTGAAGGCATTGAGGATTATAAGCAGGTACAATAGGTCCACGCCCACGTCCACGCCCACGGCCACACCCACACCCACGCCCACGCCCACGCCCACGCCCACGGCCACGTCCACGCCAAAGGCAACGCCCAAGGCCACGCCCACTTCAACGTCCACGTCCACGGCCACGCTCACGCCCACGTCCACGCCCACGTCCACGTCTACGTCCACGTCTACGTCCACGGCCACGTCCACGTCTACGTCCACGCCTACGTCCACGGCCACGGCCAGGCCCACGGCCACGCCCACACCCACGCCCACGGCCACGCCCACACCCACGCCCACGCCCACGGCCACGCCCACGGCCACACCCACGGCCACGCCCACGGCAACGCCCACGGCCACGCCCACGGCCACGCCCACGACAACGTCCAGGGCTACGTCCAGGGCCACGCCCACGGCCACAGCCACGCCCACGCCCACGCCCACGTCCACGCCCACGTCCACGTCTACGTCCACGTCTACGTCCACGGCCACGTCCACGACCACGGCCAGGCCCACGGCCACGCCAACGGCCACACCTACGGCCACGCCCACGCGGCCACGCCCACGACAACGTCCAGGGCCACGCCCACGTCCACCGCCACGCCCACGTCCACGCCCACGTCCACGGCCACGCCCACGTCCACGTCCACGGCCACGGCCACGCCCACGCCCACGCCCACGCCCAAGTAACCTAACCTTACCCTAACCTAACCTTACCCTAACCTTACCTAACCTAACCTAACCTAACCTAACCTAACCTAACCTCCAAACTTTTCTTTGTTAATAAATATGATTATTTTAGTTGTTTGCATAAATATACCTATGAATAGAAAATAGATACGTGAAAACCCATCACGTATAGAGAAACAAACCCTTGATTTGCCCATGACACTGAAAAAAAAACTAAATTTAAATAAAAAATTGAAAGAAATGTAATATCAACAATAAAGAATGTCAAAATGGGAGTAGACTACCTAGAATTTAAAGTACTTGCATTGTATAGAATCGTTGAATACAGGGGTTTACAAGTTTGGGGCGATTAAATTTCACACCGGTTAGTCGAAAGATATAAATATTTCTTCTTTTGTTGAAATAAATCTATTGGTGAAACATGGTTTGGGAAGGCATTGAGGATTTTAAGCAGGTACAATAGGTCCGTACCCACGTCCACGCCCACGGCCACACCCACACCCACGCCCACACCCACGGCCACGCCCACGCCCACGGCAACGCCCACGGCCACGCCCACGGCCACGCCCACGGCCACGCCCACGGCCACGCCCACGGCCACGCCCACGGCCGAGCCCACGGCCACGCCCACGGCCACGCCCACGCCCACGGCCACGCCCACGCCCACGGCCACGCCCACGGTCACACCCACGGCCACGCCAACGGCCTCGCCCACGGCCACGCCCACGGCCACGCCCACGGCCACGCCCACGTCAACGTCCAGGGCCACGCCCACATCCACGGCCATAGCCACGTCCACGCCCACGCCTACGTTAACGTCCACGTCTACGTCGAATACCACGTATGAATAGAAAATAGATACGTGAAATCCCATCACGTATAGAGAAACAAAGCCTTGATTTGCCCATGACACTGAAAAAAAAACTAAATTTAAATAAAATGGAATAAAATAAAATAATAAACTTATATATATCAAAATTGAAAGAAATGTAATATCAACAATAAAGAATGTCAAAATGGGAGTAGACTACCTAGACTTTTAAGTACTTGCATTGTATAGAATCGTTGAATACAGGGGTTTACAAGTTTGGGGCGATTAAATTTCACACCGGTTAGTCGAAAGATATAAATATTTCTTCTTTTGTTGAAATAAATCTATTGGTGAAACATGGTTTGGGAAGGCATTGAGGATTTTAAGCAGGTACAATAGGTCCGTACCCACGTCCACGCCCACGGCCACACCCACACCCACGCCCACACCCACGCCCACGCCCACGGCCACGCCCACGGCCACGCCCACGGCCACGCCCACGCCCACGGTCACACCCACGGCCACGCCCACGGCCACGCCAACGGCCACGCCCACGGCCACGCCCACGGCCACGCCCACGGCCACGCCCACGGCCACGCCCACGTCAACGTCCAGGGCCACGCCCACGTCCACAGCCACGCCCACGTCCACGGCCACAGCCACGCCCACGCCCGAGCCCACGCCCACGCCAACGCCAAAGGCAACACCCAAGGCCACGCCCACTTCAACGTCCACGTCCACGGCCACGCTCACGCCCAAGTCCACGCCCACGTCCACGTCTACGTCCACGTCTACGTCCACGGCCACGTCCACGTCTACATCCACGCCTACGTCCACGGCCACGGCCATGCCCACGGCCACGCCCACGCCCACGGCCACGCCCACGGCCACGCCCACGGCCACACCCACGGCCACGCCCACGGCAACGCCCACGGCCACGCCCACGGCCACGCCCACGACAACGTCCAGGGCTACGTCCAGGGCCACGCCCACGTCCACAGCCACGCCCACGCCCACGCCCACGCCCACGCCCACGGCCACGTCCACGGCCATAGCCACGTCCACGCCCACGCCTACGTTCACGTCCACGTCCACGGCCACGGCCACGCCCACGCCCACGCCCAAGTAACCTAACCTTACCCTAACCTTACCTAACCTAACCTAACCTAACCTAACCTAACCTAACCTTACCTAACCTAACCTGACCTAACCTAACCTAACCTAACCTAACCTAACCTAACCTAACCTAACCTAACCTAACCTAACCTAACCTAACCTAACCTAACCCAACCTAACCTAACCTAACCTAACCTAACCTAACCTCCAAACTTTTCTTTGTTAATAAATATGATTATCTTAGTTGTTTGCATAAATATATACCTATGAATAGAAAATAGATACGTGAAATCCCATCACGTATAGAGAAACGAAGCCTTGATTTGCCCATGACACTGAAAAAATAACTTAATTTAAATAAAATGGAATAAAATAAAATAATAAACTTATATATATCAAAATTTAAAGAAATGTAATATCAACAATAAAGAATGTCAAAATGGGAGTAGACTACCTAGAATTTTAAGTACTTGCATTGTATAGAATCGTTGAATACAGGGGTTTACAAGTTTGTGGCGATTAAATTTCACACCGGTTAGTCGAAAGATATAAATATTTCTTCTTTTGTTGAAATAAATCTATTGGTGAAAAATGGTTTGTGAAGGCATTGAGGATTATAAGCAGGTACAATAGGTCCACGCCCACGTCCACGCCCACGGCCACACCCACACCCACGCCCACGCCCACGCCCACGCCCACGGCCACGTCCACGCCAAAGGCAACGCCCAAGGCCACGCCCACTTCAACGTCCACGTCCACGGCCACGTTCACGCCCACGTCCACGCCCACGTCCACGTCTACGTCCACGTCTACGTCCACGGCCACGTCCACGTCTACGTCCACGCCTACGTCCACGGCCACGGCCAGGCCCACACCCACGCCCACACCCACGCCCACGCCCACGGCCACACCCACGGCCACGCCCACGGCAACGCCCACGGCCACGCCCACGGCCACGCCCACGACAACGTCCAGGGCTACGTCCAGGGCCACGCCCACGGCCACAGCCACGCCCACGCCCACGCCCACGTCCACGCCCACGTCCACGTCTACGTCCACGTCTACGTCCACGGCCACGTCCACGTCTACGTCCACGTCTACGTCCACGACCACGGCCAGGCCCACGGCCACGCCCACGGCCACACCTACGGCCACGCCCACGCGGCCACGCCCACGACAACGTCCAGGGCCACGCCCACGTCCACAGCCACGCCCACGTCCACGCCCACGTCCACGGCCACGCCCACGTCCACGTCCACGGCCACGGCCACGCCCACGCCCACGCCCACGCCCAAGTAACCTAACCTTACCCTAACCTAACCTTACCCTAACCTTACCTAACCTAACCTAACCTAACCTAACCTAACCTCCAAACTTTTCTTTGTTAATAAATATGATTATTTTAGTTGTTTGCATAAATATACCTATGAATAGAAAATAGATACGTGAAAACCCATCACGTATAGAGAAACAAAGCCTTGATTTGCCCATGACACTGAAAAAAAAACTAAATTTAAATAAAAAATTGAAAGAAATGTAATATCAACAATAAAGAATGTCAAAATGGGAGTAGACTACCTAGAATTTTAAGTACTTGCATTGTATAGAATCGTTGAATACAGGGGTTTACAAGTTTGGGGCGATTAAATTTCACACCGGTTAGTCGAAAGATATAAATATTTCTTCTTTTGTTGAAATAAATCTATTGGTGAAACATGGTTTGGGAAGGCATTGAGGATTTTAAGCAGGTACAATAGGTCCACGCCCACGTCCACGCCCACGGCCATACCCACACCCACGCCCACACCCACGCCCACGCCCACGCCCACGGCAACGCCCACGGCCACGCCCACGGCCACGCCCACGGCCACGCCCACGGCCACGGCCACGGCCACGGCCACGCTCACGGCCACGCCCACGCCCACGGCCACGCCCACGGCCACGCCCACGGCCACGGCCACGCCCACGGCCACGCCCACGGCCACGCTCACGGCCACGCCCACGGCCACGCCCACGGCCACGCCCACGGCCACGCCCACGCCCACGCCCAAGTAACCTAACCTTACCCTAACCTAACCTTACCCTAACCTTACCTAACCTAACCTAACCTAACCTAACCTAACCTAACCTAACCTAACCTCCAAACTTTTCTTTGTTAATAAATATGATTATTTTAGTTGTTTGCATAAAAATACCTATGAATAGAAAATAGATACGTGAAAACCCATCACGTATAGAGAAACAAAGCCTTGATTTGCCCATGACACTGAAAAAATAACTAAATTTAAATAAAATGGAATAAAATAAAATAATAAACTTATATATATCAAAATTGAAAGAAATGTAATATCAACAATAAAGAATGTCAAAATGGGAGTAGACTACCTAGAATTTTAAGTACTTGCATTGTATAGAATCGTTGAATACAGGGGTTTACAAGTTTGGGGCGATTAAATTTCACACCGGTTAGTCGAAAGATATAAATATTTCTTCTTTTGTTGAAATAAATCTATTGGTGAAACATGGTTTGGGAAGGCATTGAGGATTTTAAGCAGGTACAATAGGTCCACGCCCACGTCCACGCCCACGGCCACACCCACACCCACGCCCACACCCACGGCCACGCCCACGGCCACGCCCACGGCCACGCCCACGCCCACGGCCACGCCCACGGCCACGCCCACGCCCACGGCCACGCCCACGGCCACGCCCACGGCCACGCCCACGGCCACGCCCACGGCCACGCCCACGGCCACGCCCACGGCCTCGCCCACGGCCACGCCCACGGCCACGCCCACGGCCACGCCCACGGCCACGCCCACGGCCACGCCCACGGCCACGCCCACGGCCACGCCCACGGCCACGCCCACGGCCACGCCCACGGCCACGCCCACGTCAACGTCCAGGGCCACGCCCACGTCCACAGCCACGCCCACGTCCACGCCCACGGCCACGCCCACGCCCGAGCCCACGCCCACGCCCACGCCCACGGCCACGTCCACGCCAAAGGCAACGCCCAAGGCCACGCCCACTTCAACGTCCACGTCCACGGCCACGTTCACGCCCACGTCCACGCCCACGTCCACGTCTACGTCCACGTCTACGTCCACGGCCACGTCCACGTCTACGTCCACGCCTACGTCCACGGCCACGGCCAGGCCCACGGCCACGCCCACACCCACGCCCACGCCCACGGCCACGCCCACGGCCACACCCACGGCCACGCCCACGGCAACGCCCACGGCCACGCCCACGGCCACGCCCACGACAACGTCCAGGGCTACGTCCAGGGCCACGCCCACGTCCACAGCCACGCCCACGCCCACGCCCACGCCCACGGCCACGTCCACGCCAAAGGCAACGCCCAAGGCCACGCCCACTTCAACGTCCACGTCCACGGCCACGCTCACGCCCACGTCCACGCCCACGTCCACGTCTACGTCCACGTCTACGTCCACGGCCACGCCCACGCCCACGCCCAAGTAACCTAACCTTACCCTAACCTTACCTAACCTAACCTAACCTAACCTAACCTAACCTAACCTAACCTAACCTAACCTAACCTAACCTAACCTAACCTAACCTAACCTAACCTAACCTAACCTAACCTAACCTAACCTAACCTAACCTAACCTAACCTAACCTAACCTAACCTAACCTAACCTAACCTAACCTAACCTAACCTAACCTAACCTAACCTAACCTAACCTAACCTAACCTAACCTAACCTAACCTAACCTAACCTAACCTAACCAAACCTAACCTAACCTAACCTCACCTAACCTATAAAGAAAGTTAAATTGAATTTATGGAATAATTTTAGGTTAGTAATTATTATAATATAAATACATACTTATTTTAATTAATTAATGTCAATTTAATGCATGGATAATAATAAAAATAAAAAATGTTTAGCAATTAATTAAAAGAAATGTGTAGAAAATTAATGATTTTGCATGCAATCAATTTTGGGCGCGGACTGAGCCGAGAAAAATCATGCCATATGAATAAAATATAAAGAATTGTAATAAATGACAAAGATGAAAACAAAAGAATAAAACGCCACAAAATAAATAGTGGCGATAAAAGAAAGGAAAAAAAAAAAAAAAAAAAAAAAAAAAAAAAAAAAACCTCACCTAACCTAACCTCCAAACTTTTCTTTGTTAATAAATATGATTATCTTAGTTGTTTGCATAAATATATACCTATGAATAGAAAATAGATACGTGAAATCCCATCACGTATAGAGAAACGAAGCCTTGATTTGCCCATGACACGGAAAAAATAACTAAATTTAAATAAAATGGAATAAAATAAAATAATAAACTTATATATATCAAAATTTAAAGAAATGTAATATCAACAATAAAGAATGTCAAAATGGGAGTAGACTACCTAGAATTTTAAGTACTTGCATTGTATAGAATCGTTGAATACAGGGGTTTACAAGTTTGTGGCGATTAAATTTCACACCGGTTAGTCGAAAGATATAAATATTTCTTCTTTTGTTGAAATAAATCTATTGGCTGAAATAAATCTATTATCTAAGGCCACGCCCACTTCAACGTCCACGTTCACGGCCACGCTCACGCCCACGTCCACGCCCACGTCCACGTCTACGTCCACGTCTACGTCCACGGCCACGTCCACGTCTACGTCCACGCCTACGTCCACGGCCACGGCCAGGCCCACGGCCACGCCCACACCCACGCCCACGCCCACGGCCACGCCCACGGCCACACCCACGGCCACGCCCACGGCAACGCCCACGGCCACGCCCACGGCCACGCCCACGCCCACGTCCACGCCCACGTCCACGTCTACGTCCACGTCTACGTCCACGGCCACGTCCACGTCTACGTCCACGTCTACGTCCACGACCACGGCCAGGCCCACGGCCACGCCCACGGCCACACCTACGGCCACGCCCACGCGGCCACGCCCACGACAACGTCCAGGGCCACGCCCACGTCCACAGCCACGCCCACGTCCACGCCCACGTCCACGGCCACGCCCACGTCCACGTCCACGGCCACGGCCACGCCCACGCCCACGCCCAAGTAACCTAACCTTACCCTAACCTAACCTTACCCTAACCTTACCTAACCTAACCTAACCTAACCTAACCTAACCTAACCTAACCTCCAAACTTTTCTTTGTTAATAAATATGATTATTTTAGTTGTTTGCATAAAAATACCTATGAATAGAAAATAGATACGTGAAAACCCATCACGTATAGAGAAACAAAGCCTTGATTTGCCCATGACACTGAAAAAATAACTAAATTTAAATAAAATGGAATAAAATAAAATAATAAACTTATATATATCAAAATTGAAAGAAATGTAATATCAACAATAAAGAATGTCAAAATGGGAGTAGACTACCTAGAATTTTAAGTACTTGCATTGTATAGAATCGTTGAATACAGGGGTTTACAAGTTTGGGGCGATTAAATTTCACACCGGTTAGTCGAAAGATATAAATATTTCTTCTTTTGTTGAAATAAATCTATTGGTGAAACATGGTTTGGGAAGGCATTGAGGATTTTAAGCAGGTACAATAGGTCCACGCCCACGTCCACGCCCACGGCCACACCCACACCCACGCCCACACCCACGCCCACGCCCACGCCCACGGCAACGCCCACGCCCACGGCCACGCCCACGGCCACGCCCACGCCCACGGCCACGGCCACGGCCACGGCCACGCCCACGGCCACGCCCACGCCCACGGCCACGCCCACGGCCACGCCCACGGCCACGCCCACGGCCACGCCCACGGCCACGCCCACGGCCACGCCCACGGCCACGCCCACGGCCACGCCCACGGCCACGCCCACGGCCACGCCCACGGCCACGCCCACGGCCACGCCCACGTCAACGTCCAGGGCCACGCCCACGTCCACAGCCACGCCCACGTCCACGCCCACGGCCACGCCCACGCCCGAGCCCTCGCCCACGCCCACGCCCACGGCCACGTCCACGCCAAAGGCAACGCCCAAGGCCACGCCCACTTCAACGTCCACGTCCACGGCCACGCTCACGCCCACGTCCACGCCCACGTCCACGTCTACGTCCACGTCTACGTCCACGGCCACGTCCACGTCTACGTCCACGCCTACGTCCACGGCCACGGCCAGGCCCACGGCCACGCCCACACCCACGCCCACGCCCACGGCCACGCCCACGGCCACACCCACGGCCACGCCCACGGCAACGCCCACGGCCACGCCCACGGCCACGCCCACGACAACGTCCAGGGCTACGTCCAGGGCCACGCCCACGTCCACAGCCACGCCCACGCCCACGCCCATGCCCACGCCCACGCCCACGCCCACGGCCACGTCCACGCCAAAGGCAACGCCCAAGGCCACGCCCACTTCAACGTCCACGTCCACGGCCACGCTCACGCCCACGTCCACGCCCACGTCCACGTCTACGTCCACGTCTACGTCCACGGCGCGCCCACGCCCACGCCCAAGTAACCTAACCTTACCTAACCTAACCTAACCTAACCTAACCTAACCTAACCTAACCTAACCTAACCTAACCTAACCTAACCTAACCTAACCTAACCTAACCTAACCTAACCTAACCTAACCTAACCTAACCTAACCTAACCTAACCTAACCTAACCTAACCTAACCTAACCTAACCTAACCTAACCTAACCAAACCTAACCTAACCTAACCTCACCTAACCTAACCTCCAAACTTTTCTTTGTTAATAAATATGATTATCTTAGTTGTTTGCATAAATATATACCTATGAATAGAAAATAGATACGTGAAATCCCATCACGTATAGAGAAACGAAGCCTTGATTTGCCCATGACACGGAAAAAATAACTAAATTTAAATAAAATGGAATAAAATAAAATAATAAACTTATATATATCAAAATTTAAAGAAATGTAATATCAACAATAAAGAATGTCAAAATGGGAGTAGACTACCTAGAATTTTAAGTACTTGCATTGTATAGAATCGTTGAATACAGGGGTTTACAAGTTTGTGGCGATTAAATTTCACACCGGTTAGTCGAAAGATATAAATATTTCTTCTTTTGTTGAAATAAATCTATTGGCTGAAATAAATCTATTATCTAAGGCCACGCCCACTTCAACGTCCACGTTCACGGCCACGCTCACGCCCACGTCCACGCCCACGTCCACGTCTACGTCCACGTCTACGTCCACGGCCACGTCCACGTCTACGTCCACGCCTACGTCCACGGCCACGGCCAGGCCCACGGCCACGCCCACACCCACGCCCACGCCCACGGCCACGCCCACGGCCACACCCACGGCCACGCCCACGGCAACGCCCACGGCCACGCCCACGGCCACGCCCACGACAACGTCCAGGGCTACGTCCAGGGCCACGCCCACGGCCACAGCCACGCCCACGCCCACGCCCACGTCCACGCCCACGTCCACGTCTACGTCCACGTCTACGTCCACGGCCACGTCCACGTCTACGTCCACGTCTACGTCCACGACCACGGCCAGGCCCACGGCCACGCCCACGGCCACACCTACGGCCACGCCCACGCGGCCACGCCCACGACAACGTCCAGGGCCACGCCCACGTCCACAGCCACGCCCACGTCCACGCCCACGTCCACGGCCACGCCCACGTCCACGTCCACGGCCACGGCCACGCCCACGCCCACGCCCAAGTAACCTAACCTTACCCTAACCTAACCTTACCCTAACCTTACCTAACCTAACCTAACCTTACCTAACCTAACCTAACCTAACCTAACCTCCAAACTTTTCTTTGTTAATAAATATGATTATTTTAGTTGTTTGCATAAAAATACCTATGAATAGAAAATAGATACGTGAAAACCCATCACGTATAGAGAAACAAAGCCTTGATTTGCCCATGACACTGAAAAACTAACTAAATTTAAATAAAATGGAATAAAAAAAATAATAAACTTATATATATCAAAATTGAAAGAAATGTAATATCAACAATAAAGAATGTCAAAATGGGAGTAGACTACCTAGAATTTTAAGTACTTGCATTGTATAGAATCGTTGAATACAGGGGTTTACAAGTTTGGGGCGATTAAATTTCACACCGGTTAGTCGAAAGATATAAATATTTCTTCTTTTCTTGAAATAAATCTATTGGTGAAACATGGTTTGGGAAGGCATTGAGGATTTTAAGCAGGTACAATAGGTCCACGCCCACGCCCACGGCCACGCCCACGGCCACGCCCACGGCCACGCCCACGGCCACGCCCACGGCCACGCCCACGGCCACGCCCACGGCCACGCCCACGGCCACGCCCACGGCCACGGCCACGCCCACGGCCACGCCCACGCCCACGCCCAAGTAACCTAACCTTACCCTAACCTAACCTTACCCTAACCTTACCTAACCTAACCTAACCTAACCTAACCTAACCTAACCTCCAGGAGGAATCGCAGAATATCTCCACAGATTCAAGCTCAGGGACAGTCCAGGATGCGAGTGCGACCCAGAGGTCATAGAATCCGTCTGGCACTTAATTCTGAGCTGTCCTCGCTTCCTAGTAGAAAGGCACGATCTTGAACACCTTATAGATCGGAATCTGGTGGAGACTGAGCTGAGCGACATTCTCGAGAATTCAAAATCAAGGTCCCTTTTCCTATCCTACCTGGATAAAATCTTTCAAGTTGCAGCAAAGAGAAACTCCACTCTCTCTCCTACTGCACCACCCCAATCCCAACAAGCAAGAAAGGCTCAAGTGGCAGCAACTCCACAGGAAGACCATCTACCAACGCCAGTCAATTGCTCAACGCTTACAAAACTACTCGCTCATGGAGAAAAAGGAATGGCAGGCATCCGAACTCGAGGCGTAGCCCTCTTCATGGATGGAACCAACGAGCGACTCGGCATAAGCTTCTGCTTCTGTCGACCAGGCAAGAGATTTCGAGTGGCTATATCTCCAGGGCTTGCATCACTCTTGAACGGAAGCACATCTAAAACAACAATGCGCTACAAGATCTACAGTGCGCTACCCGTGATAGAGGTGGCAGACCACTGCATTCGACTAGTCCGGTCCAAAAACAAAACGATCGCACTACTCGAGCTTGGTTTTGGTTTAACACCCTTCGCGCGTGCGAGATCAATGCTTAACATGCTTGGAGAAAGAGCAGAAGACGCGGACCCCATCTCCCGCGTAATAAGCGTGGACGCACTAGTTGTTGAACATGAGAAGGGAGAAGTCGCAGACCGGCTGGGTTGCATAAAAATCTCTGAACAACATGAGGTGATTGTGTATGAAGACAGAGGTGAAAACCTCAACTTCCTAAGAGCACACAATTCAAGCACTGCAACCGATTGCTGGGGACATCCTGTATCAGCAGCAATCAGTGGATCTGAACGCCTCCAGGAGAAAAGATCTGCGGAGAAAGAGGCTATTGTGCAATCCAACAAACAGCATGAAGACAGAGCTACAAAGAGAGGCCAAATCAAAGCGTTAGTGGAAGCATTCAGCGCGGCAACAAAAACACTGCTCGGAAAGCCCTCGAAAACATCTGAGGGCTTCACAATGGAGGCAAGAATTTACCCCTCCCCAAAAGCACCCCAGGAAAAACCCCCCACAAGAGCGGACCTGGGTCAGGTAAATCGGCCACATCTCAGACCTGTCACGGGCCTACTGGACCACATGATAAATGCATTCCATGAGTTCCTTGCTCTCACAAAAGCGACGATAGACGTTAATTCGTTAACCTGCAAATCTATCCTTCAATCCTACGAGCAAGGAAACGCTAACCTACTAAAGGTGAAACTCGAGGAGGCAGAAGCTGCTATATACGACAATGATAAATCCCAGGTCATCATGGGTACAATGTCAGGAAGTTATATGGCAGCCTTCAGTGCATCAAGTGGTTTCGTGTCGCTAAAAGAGGATGAGATGGGGCTGAAAGGACCACCAAAGTTTCTTACTCCAGAGGGTGATCCAGTGGTTGTCACGGCCCGTTGCACCAAAATCATGCTCGATGAAAAAATCCTTGAAATGGCCCAGTCCATATCAGGGAACCAGGAAATCGAAGCGGGCTGGGTCAACTGGGTAGTACCTAAAATAACGTGGATCAATGGAGTTCCGGGGTGCGGGAAAACAACTTGGGTTGTTAAACACTTCGATGCGGACAAGGACGCCATCATAACAGCAACAACGGAGGCAGCAAATGACCTGAGGGAAAAGCTATCGCACCGCGTTGGAAATCTGGTGAAAACCAAGGTGCGAACAATGGCCTCGGTCTTAGTAAATGGCTTCAGAGAGCAAGACAGATGCAGTCGGCTCACGATTGACGAAGCTCTCATGAACCACTTCGGAGCTATCATCATGGCCTCGCGTTTGTCTGGTGCTGGTGAAATTGTTCTCATCGGAGATGTTAACCAGTTGCCCTACATTGATAGAGAAAACCTCTTCGAAATAAGGTACAACAGGCCCAATCTGGTAACAAACATCAGCCAGGAGCTACTGTGCACGCACAGGAACCCATTAGATGTTGCATATGCCCTAGGAGAGATATACTCCGGTATACACTCCTCCAAACTCGAAGTTCACTCCCTGTCGCTTCAGATGTACACAGGAGCGAATATACCCAGCTCCCTCACCAATACTCTCTTCCTAGTCCATACTCAGGATGAGAAAGAAACCCTTAAAAACCAAGGTTATGGTGATGGGGATGGGTCTCGCATACTAACCATTCATGAGGCCCAGGGGTTGACCTTCGAGACAGTGGCAATATTGAAAACAAAAAGTGGGATGAAACTGCACGAAAGTGTCCCTCACGCGGTGGTAGCGATATCACGACACACTCACAGCTGCACCTACTACGCTGATGACACCAACGATGCGATCGGTCACTTCATCAAAAGAGCTACGGCGGTACCAGCAAAAACCATCATAAACTATAACCTCAAAATGGCCATTCGAAACAGGAACGCAGCTGTCGTTGAAAAACTGGCTAACTGGCCAGATCAGGGGGCAGCATCAGCTTCTTTCAAGTAAAACATGAAATCCTGTGTAAATTGCTCCATGTTTTAAAATCAATGTAAATTATCCTTTTTGTTATGTATAAAATTTAAAAGCATCATAGTTTAAGTATAACTGTTAAGCAGTAAACAATATTATGTATTTTAATCTCCTAGATATTAAGTCATTTAAACATTGTTTCCCCTGAGTAACTAGATTATAAAAATGTAACTAAATTAAGCTCAAAAAACTAGAAAAAAGATCAAACAAGAGCACGGACACAAGTCTGTGGTGAATGCGAAAAAAAAAAAAAAAAAAAAAAAAAAAAAAAAAAAAAAAAACCTAACCTCCAAACTTTTCTTTGTTAATAAATATGATTATTTTAGTTGTTTGCATAAAAATACCTATGAATAGAAAATAGATACGTGAAAACCCATCACGTATAGAGAAACAAAGCCTTGATTTGCCCATGACACTGAAAAACTAACTAAATTTAAATAAAATGGAATAAAATAAAATAATAAACTTATATATATCAAAATTGAAAGAAATGTAATATCAACAATAAAGAATGTCAAAATGGGAGTAGACTACCTAGAATTTTAAGTACTTGCATTGTATAGAATCGTTGAATACAGGGGTTTACAAGTTTGGGGCGATTAAATTTCACACCGGTTAGTCGAAAGATATAAATATTTCTTCTTTTGTTGAAATAAATCTATTGGTGAAACATGGTTTGGGAAGGCATTGAGGATTTTAAGCAGGTACAATAGGTCCACGCCCACGTCCACGCCCACGGCCACACCCACACCCACGCCCACACCCACGCCCACGCCCACGGCAACGCCCACGGCCACGCCCACGGCCACGCCCACGGCCACGCCCACGGCCACGGCCACGGCCACGCCCACGGCCACGCCCACGCCCACGGCCACGCCCACGGCCACGCCCACACCCACGCCCACACCCACGCCCACACCCACGCCCACGCCCACGGCAACGCCCACGGCCACGCCCACGGCCACGCCCACGGCCACGCCCACGGCCACGGCCACGGCCACGCCCACGGCCACGCCCACGCCCACGGCCACGCCCACGGCCACGCCCGAGCCCACGCCCACGCCCACGCCCACGGCCACGTCCACGCCAAAGGCAACGCCCAAGGCCACGCCCACTTCAACGTCCACGTCCACGGCCACGCTCACGCCCACGTCCACGCCCACGTCCACGTCTACGTCCACGTCTACGTCCACGGCCACGTCCACGTCTTCGTCCACGCCTACGTCCACGGCCACGGCCAGGCCCACGGCCACGCCCACACCCACGCCCACGCCCACGGCCACGCCCACGGCCACACCCACGGCCACGCCCACGGCAACGCCCACGGCCACGCCCACGGCCACGCCCACGACAACGTCCAGGGCTACGTCCAGGGCCACGCCCACGTCCACAGCCACGCCCACGCCCACGCCCACGCCCACGCCCACGGCCACGTCCACGCCAAAGGCAACGCCCAAGGCCACGCCCACTTCAACGTCCACGTCCACGGCCACGCTCACGCCCACGTCCACGCCCACGTCCACGTCTACGTCCACGTCTACGTCCACGGCCACGCCCACGCCCACGCCCAAGTAACCTAACCTTACCCTAACCTTACCTAACCTAACCTAACCTAACCTAACCTAACCTAACCTAACCTAACCTAACCTAACCTAACCTAACCTAACCTAACCTAACCTAACCTAACCTAACCTAACCTAACCTAACCTAACCTAACCTAACCTAACCGTGAAAAATAAATAAATGTCTGGAATTAGGATATTTTCCCAGGATATGGAAAGAGGCAATCGTAGTAGTACTAAGGAAACCTGGCAAAGAAAACTACACGGAAGCCAAGTCCTATAGACCAATAGGTCTGCTGCCAGTGATGGGAAAAATCTTGGAGAAAATGATGGTGAACCGGATCAAGTGGCACATTCTTCCACGGATGAGTACTCGCCAGTATGGTTTTATGCCCCAAAGGAGCACCGAAGACTCCCTCTATGACTTAATACAATACATACGCGGAAAGCTGGAACAGAAAAAACTCATCACCATGATATCATTAGACATAGAGGGAGCCTTCGATAGCGCTTGGTGGCCCGCGGTCAGAACCAGACTGGCAGAAGAAAGGTGTCCGATAAACATCAGAAGAGTGGTGGACAGTTACCTCAGCAACCGATCGGTAAGAGTGCGTTACGCAGGTGAAGAGGTAACGAAGTCTACAACAAAAGGATGTGTACAGGGCTCGATAGGAGGGCCAATCTTTTGGAACCTTCTACTTGATCCGCTTCTCCAGGAGTTGGAAAAAAGGGGCGACTACTGCCAAGCATTCGCGGATGACGTGGTCCTGGTTTTCGACGCGGACTCGGCACTGGAGATTCAAAGACAGGCAAATGCCGCCCTCGCCTATGTTCGGGATTGGGGAATCAGAAATAAGCTGAGTTTTGCACCACACAAAACGAACGCAATGGTTCTAACGCGTAAGCTTAAGTATGATACCCCAGTCCTGAGCATGGACGGGGTCGGCATACGCATGTCGAACGAATTTAAAGTGCTGGGGCTAACCATAGACAGCAAGCTTACATTCAACAGCCACGTAGCGAAAACTTGCAAAAAGGCGTTGAATCTCTATAAGCAGCTGTCTAGGGCCGCCAAAATAAGTTGGGGCTTACATCCAGACATCATTAGGTCGATCTATGTTGCTGTGGTTGAGCCAGTTATCATGTACGCCTCTGGTGTGTGGGCTTCGTCAGCTAAAAAACTGGGAGTGCAAAAGCTGCTGAATGCAGTCCAAAGAGGATTTGCCCAAAAATTGTGCAAGTCCTACCGCACCACCTCCCTTAACTCGGCACTGGTGCTGGCTGGACTTCTCCCCCTTGACCTCAGAATACAAGAGGCAGCAGCTTTGTATGAGGTAAAGAGGGGAGTGGGCCAGCCAGTGACAGGAGACGGGGAGATGGAGCGTATGACAAAATTTGCAGATGTTCCCCACCCAGCAAAACATATAGACTTGCAGTTCATATGCTTGGAGGACCGTGAACAGGTAGACACCCACAATACGCAAACAGTACGCATATACACAGACGGCAGCAAAATTGATGGAAAGGTCGGGGCCTCATTGTCTTTCTGGAGCAATGATGTCGAAACCAAGTGCCAAAAATTGAAGCTGTCGTCGTACTGTTCGGTCTTCCAGGCGGAACTGTTGGCTATATGTAGGAGCACTAGGGAGATCTTAAAACACCCAGAAGACAGCTTCGGAGTCTACAGTGACTCAAGGTCGTCACTAGAAGCGGTCACAAATAATCGCTCTCTCCATCCCTTAGTTGTCGAAATCCGTCGTAATCTAGAAGAGTGCAAGCGCAGAAACAAACACGTCGCACTCTTCTGGATTAAAGCTCACGCGGGCCTGGAGGGAAATGAGAGAGCTGACCAGCTAGCAAAAGAGGCCGCTCTTAAGCTGAAGACCAAGCCAGATTATGACCTGTGCCCTGTTTCATACGTCAAGCGACAGATCCGTTTGGAGTCGCTTGAGGTATGGAACAAAAGGTACAATGATGGCGAAACCGCAGCAACCACGAAGCTTTTCTTCCCAGACGCAGTAAAGGCCTACAGTATAGTCCGGCACGTTAAGCCGAACGGTCTTTTAACCCAGGTAATGACGGGACACGGTGGGTTTTCCGCATATTTGAACCGCTTCAAATGTAAGGAAAACCCATCGTGTATCTGCGAGCCGGAAAAACCCGAAACTGTAGAGCACCTCATTACAGAATGTCCTGTCTTTGGTAGAGAAAGGTACGATACGGAAAATCTCATAGATTATGAGATAAAAGCAGAAAATATTTGGAAAATAGTAGAAAATAAGAATGTTAGAGATAAGTTTTTTGAATTCTGTAAAAAAGTAGCAAATAAGGTGATAAATAGAAATAGATAGATAAGTTAAGTTAAGATATATATTGTTGACATATATATTAGTAACTTAGATTTAAAATAGATGTATAATAATAAGAAAATAAGCAAACATAGTAAATATATTGCAAAAATGTGTAACTAGGCATAATAAAGTAAAAGATCCCTACCCCGATCCCAATAGAATTAGACTGATGAATGAAAGTGACCACAAGAATGAAAGAAGAGGGACAAAAGACTCTGACACTTGTCAGAGGAAAGGAGAAAAAAAAAAAAAAAAAAAAAAAAAAAAAAAAAAAAAACCTAACCTAACCTAACCTAACCTAACCTAACCTAACCTAACCAAACCTAACCTAACCTAACCTCACCTAACCTAACCTCCAAACTTTTCTTTGTTAATAAATATGATTATCTTAGTTGTTTGCATAAATATATACCTATGAATAGAAAATAGATACGTGAAATCCCATCACGTATAGAGAAACGAAGCCTTGATTTGCCCATGACACTGAAAAAATAACTAAATTTAAATAAAATGGAATAAAATAAAATAATAAACTTATATATATAACTACTTATATATATATATATCAAAATTTAAAGAAATGTAATATCAACAATAAAGAATGTCAAAATGGGAGTAGACTACCTAGAATTTTAAGTACTTGCATTGTATAGAATCGTTGAATACAGGGGTTTACAAGTTTGTGGCGATTAAATTTCACACCGGTTAGTCGAAAGATATAAATATTTCTTCTTTTGTTGAAATAAATCTATTGGCTGAAATAAATCTATTATCTAAGGCCACGCCCACTTCAACGTCCACGTTCACGGCCACGCTCACGCCCACGTCCACGCCCACGTCCACGTCTACGTCCACGTCTACGTCCACGGCCACGTCCACGTCTACGTCCACGCCTACGTCCACGGCCACGGCCAGGCCCACGGCCACGCCCACACCCACGCCCACGCCCACGGCCACGCCCACGGCCACACCCACGGCCACGCCCACGGCAACGCCCACGGCCACGCCCACGGCCACGCCCACGACAACGTCCAGGGCTACGTCCAGGGCCACGCCCACGGCCACAGCCACGCCCACGCCCACGCCCACGTCCACGCCCACGTCCACGTCTACGTCCACGTCTACGTCCACGGCCACGTCCACGTCTACGTCCACGTCTACGTCCACGACCACGGCCAGGCCCACGGCCACGCCCACGGCCACACCTACGGCCACGCCCACGCGGCCACGCCCACGACAACGTCCAGGGCCACGCCCACGTCCACAGCCACGCCCACGTCCACGCCCACGTCCACGGCCACGCCCACGTCCACGTCCACGGCCACGGCCACGCCCACGCCCACGCCCAAGTAACCTAACCTTACCCTAACCTAACCTTACCCTAACCTTACCTAACCTAACCTAACCTAACCTAACCTAACCTAATCTAACCTCCAAACTTTTCTTTGTTAATAAATATGATTATTTTAGTTGTTTGCATAAAAATACCTATGAATAGAAAATAGATACGTGAAAACCCATCACGTTGTAACGCTCGGAAATATCGTACCCTACCCTACCCGATCACTAGTGATTATCTATCAATAAAACTAAGTATTTTACTATAAGTTTTGTATTAAAATTGTGATTTAAAGTGGCCAATGATCGTCTAGTTAGCGGTAGGACTCATACATTGTGATGTAGTAACTCAGATTCTTTTAGAAGCTTAAGACAAATGAAATAAACGTTAAAACTACTTAGGTTATCGATTCTTCAATCCTGGTACAGTAGTATAGCACCCCTCTTTCATGGCCGTCTCAAACCATGATACTCCCATGCTCTGAAACAACTGAAATTACATAGTAAGCGAAGAACCTATAATATCTCGGCATTGTGACTTTTTTTGGTTACTCTGCCTCTCCTATCGCGGAACCTGAGAACTTTGCTTTATCCCGTATAGGTATAAGCCAAATTTATCTGGTTGGTGCCCCACTGCGAAGTTAATCTTTTCTTCTCCTCGGGGAAAGTCGAAAGCAGACGGCTATCGCCCTTCCCGTACTCAGAGATAACCAGACATTTAAAAGCAAAGCGTTTGTAAATCGCTAACTCAGGAGAGTTTGATGGGGAATGATCTCAAGCGATCCAAATACATCCTACCTCACTAAAACTCTAGCCTACCTAATCCCATACCTAGTCCACGCGGGGAGTCCTAAGAAGTAAACGTGTGGAACCACATTCCAGTCCAACCGTAGGTCAAAACAATAGATTTAATAATCAGGTTAGTTCAGGGCGTTACAGCACAAGCATTCACCAACACACCCAGGAACGTTGCAGTATCGACAGAATGTGTTTAATAAATATAATAATAAATTAGAATAGTCGGTTCTGGGATGTAACACCATCCGTTTACAATACGGAGAATTATTAGAAATGAAAAGTGTGGGTTTACGTAACCTGAATCTGATTGATAGAAATTTGCAATCCATCCTAGAATTCCTCCCTGGTCTCGTTCGATGGCTGAGCCGAACGATTCCCGTCAAAAGAATTCACTATTCCTGTAAAACCTAGAAAAAACCCCAAATTTTCACTTCCCTTTCAAAACTCTCGATCTCCTCTCTCTGACATCTCTGTACCAACTATCAAGAAGCCCATTTGTTTTCCTAGAATCGTCAAATTCAAACATTACTAAACTGTCGTAAGACTTAAGAAGGTTGCTATCCTTCCAGCAAAGCGTTCGAAGCGATTTACAGTTCAGAATATATTTTTAGTGTTACAAACTATATCAAAATGTGTTAATTATTTCTATATTTGCAAATTAAACGAACCAGCATAAACTGGACCGTTACAGCGACCCCAAATCCTTAAGCATTTCCAAAGAAGTAAGGATTTCCTAAAATTTCAAATAATTTACAAATATATTTAGTTTCTTTTTATGATTTTTCTATTTAATTTTATTAAATAGTGCTATTATTGAACTCTTAATTTATTAAAACTTGTAATCACATACATTTTACTGTTTTGTGTATTTAAACCAGGTTTAAAACAATCAATATGGTCCAGCGCCACATCCATAATCTAATTGTCAAGTTAACTCTATTGCATTATCAATGTTCCACAGACCTTAAGACAATTGCTCCTGGAACATGGTCGTGAATCATGTCATCCCTAATAGAATATCAGTCAACTTATGATAGGATTTCATTATCCACACATAACCCAACTAAAACCAGATCAATTGCCTGTTTTACCTGCTTAATACTTAAATTAGAAACGACCAATAACACAATTTAAATTTACCCCAAAATCCCCACAAAGGCTTTAAATCCCATTCTAAACTTGGAGTTTGTGAAGTGTGCTTAGTTCTGGCCTAATAGGTGGAGTATGAGGTTCTATGAAGCCAGTCCAAGCTGCAATTCAGATCTCAGATTTTTCAATGTAATCTGACAAGATCTCAGTAACCTAACTCCAGAATTATTCCTTCATAGAACCTGTATGTGATGCGCATGTGATTCAAGCCCAATAAACCGTCCCAGATTCCGAAATAAGATTAATTACGAGGGCACACTGCACTCCGATTTTACTGATACTACTAACATTCATACAAACTCACTGCTTACTCCTCTCGTACAAGTTATGTATATCAATCCCTCTTCCTTCTTACAAACCCCCCGCAAACAATTCAATCACGTCTTGCCCACAGTAGTCAATCTGTATCTGAATCCGTGACACAGAGCCTCCATTATTTTTAGTTATTTGTTAGTTATTCACGACTCTTAATAGTATTTTATTAGTTTGTTGCAAGCTTTATTTTGTTTTCATATTTTTCTCATTCCTCCTGCCGACTATTTTTCCGATGGCCAACCATTTACCTGGACTGACAAATAACTAATTTTCTAACCAAGCTAAATAGCCCAACTTGTTGGACGGTAGGAATATAGACCATATACCCCAAGTCTATGGAACACGTAAGTAGGGTAGACACCTTGGACGAGTGAAATTAGGCCCGTCTTGTTGTTGGACAGAATGTAGACCAACCCTATGTCCATGGATTTAAGGTCAAACTCACAGTTCCTGTCCGATTCTAAGGCCTACTGTCACTGTCAAACCTACAAAATCCACCCGCGTTTCCGCACTATATTCTGAGGCAGAATTGTGTTAACCCATGATCATCATCATCAACAACATCATCATCAATGGCCTTTACATCCACAAAGGATGGTTTATGTAACCAAACTATGATATAAAGCTAAAAATAAACCGAAGAATAAAGAAGGATTCTGTAATAAATAAGGCCCCGTTCCAACGCAATCGAACCTTCATCATACTGAACCAAATAAAAATAGAAGGTGGAAATTCTGAAATATTTAAGGTTCCATTCCATTGTAATCGAAGTTTATTTTAAGGCCCCGTTCCAACATAATCGAACGGTACGATATGGTCTCAAAAATATAAAAGGAAGATGTAAATTCTGAAATAAATAAAAAGAACAACGCTATGCTTTAATTTTAGTTTTAATTTAAGTATTATTTTAACAGTTATAATTTTGAGACAATCAATGCTATGCTTTAATTTAAGTATTATTTTAACAGTTATAATTTTTAGACAATCAATGCTAATTTTAGTTTATTTTAGATGATGCTGTGTGAATTGTTCAGCATTATTATTATTACTATTATCTATTATTGATTATTGATTATTGATTATTGGTTATTGATTATTGATTATTGATTATTGATTATTGATTATTGATTATTGGTTATTGTTTATTATTTATTATTATAAACGTTTTAAACGACCCCGAGTGTCAAATCGCGAAATCAATGCTATGCTTTAATTTTAGTTTATTTAAACGGTTTAATTTCCAATCGACCCCGAGTGTCAAAACGCGACCGTTATTCTACCTCGTGTAAAACGGCCTTAATATACCGTGACATTCTACCTACAACGTAGTTCCATATTGACACTGGCAGAGTCGAAGGCAAGTGGCCCCATTAAAAAAGAAGTTGAAATAATTCGACTTTGACGTTTCGTTCGACATGACATTTGACAAAAACGTAAACAAGCAAACATTTTTTTCTTTTCAAGGCACAAACAGACAAAATAACAATTTCGACAAGATAATTGAGGTTTCTAATGTTTGTTTCCAATCCTATGCGGAAGCCTGTGATTGATAGAAACCGCGCCGCCGCGCTCCGCTGTTGACCGACAAGAACAATTGGATTTCCTATGTTTATCGTGAGTACACCATTTTCTATCAATCCTACGCAAATCAATCCGCAAAATAACCTTTTCGGTAACCTCTGACATTTCAATGTAGACGAACCAAGTCCCTTTTGAAGTCAGAAAATGCCAGATAATGACAAGCAATGCCAATTCGTACGAATGTTTACACATTTTTCCCTTATTTATTTCAGAAATAAACCTTACGACCCCTACGTCAAACTCACCCCTTCACGAGTCAAAACAGACCCAGTCCATCCGCAACGCGTCGTCCAGCGGCGCGCCCCTCCCGGATTCCTTTGCCGAAGCTAGTAGAGCGGCGCGCTCCTCCCGGACTCCTTTGCTGAAGCTAATAGTGAACGCGCCAATCACCTGGCTAGTCGTTCGATACAGTACTCCATTTCTCCATTGCCCCGTCCAGCAACACGCCTCTCCGGTTCACTTCGTCGAAGCTGGCAGTGAATATGCCTATACCTCAAGAAAGAATCAAGTAAGTACATTTAATTGACTTCAAGTCTTAGATATTCCTAACTAGTTTATGCCCGCGGCTTCGCACGTGTTGTTTCTATAAACGTTTAAAGGCGATTCCCATCCCATGGGAACTGATTTATGGGATAGAAGTATTCCATGTTTGATTACAGAATTAGAATCACCTACATGCAAAACCTCAATCCAATCCGTTCAGCAGCCTAGACGTGAAGAGGCAACAAACGTCCATCCATCCAAACCTTCGCATTTATAATATTAATGTGACTAGCTAGACGTAATGTTCTCGAATCCCACGTCTGGGTGTGCCAACTGCTCTGCACTCAATCCTCTGTGACGCAGCGAGCGAAGGTCCGCCTGCGATGACAGGAGGTTCGATTCCCGCCTCGAGACAAATGTTTATACGATCTGCAGATACTTGTCCAAAGCGTACTTGATGCCTCTATGTACAACAAAAATAAACTATCTACACTACACCTCTGATGCTAACATATTCGTAACTAGAACCCTAATAAAATAATTTTATTTCTTGCTTATCTCAGATGACGCTTGGAGATCGTTGTCCACTGCACGGCCGGCTTCTGCACCATCAACACCGCTTCAGATGAAGCCTGGAGAACGTTGCTCACAGCTCGGCCTGCTTCTCCATCATCAATACCGCTTCAGATGACGCCTGGAGAACGCTGCTCACAGCACGTCCAGCTTCTCCATCATCAACATCGCCCATTCGACACCAGTGCTAGATATTAAGGAAAATTGAGTTATTGATTGAAATTAAATATTATTTTAAAGCGACCCCCCAACTTGTCGATTCTTGTCTAACCTTCTACTCACTTCAGCCTCTAAACCTTATTCTATTATTTCACTTGCAACATATTTTACGAGAATCGAACCCGCACCTCGCATCCAAATCTTATTCTATTATTCCGTTTGTCTTAAGCTTCTTTCCATTTCACTGCAACAAATTGTGCGAGAGTCGAACTCGCACTTCACATCTAAATTTACTCTAACCTAACCAAACCGAATAGCTATATTAGATCATTTTATTCAATACTATTTTACGCGACTTTTGATTATGGTTATGGATTAATACATTATTAGATAGATAGGTACTCATTATTATTTTGTTTGTTGTTGGTTTGTTGGTTTGTTGTTGGTGTTGTTTATTGTGTTGTTTGTTTGTTAGTTTGTTGATTGTCGTTACCTTTGTCGTTACCTTTGTCATTACCTTAGTCGTTACCTTTGTCGTTACCTTTGTCGTTACCTTTGTCATTACCTTTGTTGTTGGTTTGTTAGTTTGTTGTTGGTTTGTTGGTTTGTTGGTTTGTGGTCATATTTTTGATATTTTTAAGTAATTTTTAGAATCTGATCACATTTTTATAATTTTGTAGGATTTTGGTTATATTTTTGATATTTTTAAGTGATTTTTAGGATCCTGGTCACGTTTTTATAATTTTGTAGGATTTTGGTTATATTTTTGATATTTTTAAGTGATTTTTAGGATCCTGGTCACGGCACCAAATTGTAACGCTCGGAAATATCGTACCCTACCCTACCCGATCACTAGTGATTATCTATCAATAAAACTAAGTATTTTACTATAAGTTTTGTATTAAAATTGTGATTTAAAGTGGCCAATGATCGTCTAGTTAGCGGTAGGACTCATACATTGTGATGTAGTAACTCAGATTCTTTTAGAAGCTTAAGACAAATGAAATAAACGTTAAAACTACTTAGGTTATCGATTCTTCAATCCTGGTACAGTAGTATAGCACCCCTCTTTCATGGCCGTCTCAAACCATGATACTCCCATGCTCTGAAACAACTGAAATTACATAGTAAGCGAAGAACCTATAATATCTCGGCATTGTGACTTTTTTTGGTTACTCTGCCTCTCCTATCGCGGAACCTGAGAACTTTGCTTTATCCCGTATAGGTATAAGCCAAATTTATCTGGTTGGTGCCCCACTGTGAAGTTAATCTTTTCTTCTCCTCGGGGAAAGTCGAAAGCAGACGGCTATCGCCCTTCCCGTACTCAGAGATAACCAGACATTTAAAAGCAAAGCGTTTGTAAATCGCTAACTCAGGAGAGTTTGATGGGGAATGATCTCAAGCGATCCAAATACATCCTACCTCACTAAAACTCTAGCCTACCTAATCCCATACCTAGTCCACGCGGGGAGTCCTAAGAAGTAAACGTGTGGAACCACATTCCAGTCCAACCGTAGGTCAAAACAATAGATTTAATAATCAGGTTAGTTCAGGGCGTTACAGCACAAGCATTCACCAACACACCCAGGAACGTTGCAGTATCGACAGAATGTGTTTAATAAATATAATAATAAATTAGAATAGTCGGTTCTGGGATGTAACACCATCCGTTTACAATACGGAGAATTATTAGAAATGAAAAGTGTGGGTTTACGTAACCTGAATCTGATTGATAGAAATTTGCAATCCATCCTAGAATTCCTCCCTGGTCTCGTTCGATGGCTGAGCCGAACGATTCCCGTCAAAAGAATTCACTATTCCTGTAAAACCTAGAAAAAACCCCAAATTTTCACTTCCCTTTCAAAACTCTCGATCTCCTCTCTCTGACATCTCTGTACCAACTATCAAGAAGCCCATTTGTTTTCCTAGAATCGTCAAATTCAAACATTACTAAACTGTCGTAAGACTTAAGAAGGTTGCTATCCTTCCAGCAAAGCGTTCGAAGCGATTTACAGTTCAGAATATATTTTTAGTGTTACAAACTATATCAAAATGTGTTAATTATTTCTATATTTGCAAATTAAACGAACCAGCATAAACTGGACCGTTACAACGTATAGAGAAACAAAGCCTTGATTTGCCCATGACACTGAAAAACTAACTAAATTTAAATAAAATGGAATAAAATAAAATAATAAACTTATATATATCAAAATTGAAAGAAATGTAATATCAACAATAAAGAATGTCAAAATGGGAGTAGACTACCTAGAATTTTAAGTACTTGCATTGTATAGAATCGTTGAATACAGGGGTTTACAAGTTTGGGGCGATTAAATTTCACACCGGTTAGTCGAAAGATATAAATATTTCTTCTTTTGTTGAAATAAATCTATTGGTGAAACATGGTTTGGGAAGGCATTGAGGATTTTAAGCAGGTACAATAGGTCCACGCCCACGGCCACACCCACACCCACGCCCACACCCACGCCCACGCCCACGGCAACGCCCACGGCCACGCCCACGGCCACGCCCACGGCCACGCCCACGGCCACACCCACGGCCACGCCCACGCCCAAGGCCACGCTCACGGCCACGCCCACGGCCACGGCCACGCCCAAGGCCACGCCCACGCCCACGGCCACGCCCACGGTCACACCCACGGCCACGCCCACGGCCACGGCCACGCCCACGCCCACGCCCACGCCCACGCCCACGCCCACGCCCACGCCCATGTCCACAGCCACGCCCACGCCCACGCCCACGGCCACGTCCACGGCCATAGCCACGTCCACGCCCACGCCTACGTTCACGTCCACGTCTACGTCGAATACCACGTATGAATAGAAAATAGATACGTGAAATCCCATCACGTATAGAGAAACAAAGCCTTGATTTGCCCATGACACTGAAAAAAAAACTAAATTTAAATAAAATGGAATAAAATAAACTAATAAACTTATATATATCAAAATTGAAAGAAATGTAATATCAACAATAAAGAATGTCAAAATGGGAGTAGACAACCTAGAATTTTAAGTACTTGCATTGTATAGAATCGTTGAATACAGGGGTTTACAAGTTTGGGGCGATTAAATTTCACACCGGTTAGTCGAAAGATATAAATATTTCTTCTTTTTTTGAAATAAATCTATTGGTGAAACATGGTTTGGGAAGGCATTGAGGATTTTAAGCAGGTACAATAGGTCCACGCCCACGTCCACGCCCACGGCCACACCCACACCCACGCCCACACCCACGCCCACGCCCACGGCAACGCCCACGGCCACGCCCACGGCCACGGCCACGCCCACGGCCACGCCCACGGCCACGCCCACGGCCACGCCCACGGCCACGCCCACGGCCACGCCCACGGCCACGCCCACGGCCACGCCCACGGCCACGCCCACGCCCACGCCCAAGTAACCTAACCTTACCCTAACCTAACCTTACCCTAACCTTACCTAACCTAACCTAACCTAACCTCCAAACTTTTCTTTGTTAATAAATATGATTATTTTAGTTGTTTGCATAAAAATACCTATGAATAGAAAATAGATACGTGAAAACCCATCACGTATAGAGAAACAAAGCCTTGATTTGCCCATGACACTGAAAAAATAACTAAATTTAAATAAAATGGAATAAAATAAAATAATAAACTTATATATATCAAAATTGAAAGAAATGTAATATCAACAATAAAGAATGTCAAAATGGGAGTAGACTACCTAGAATTTTAAGTACTTGCATTGTATAGAATCGTTGAATACAGGGGTTTACAAGTTTGGGGCGATTAAATTTCACACCGGTTAGTCGAAAGATATAAATATTTCTTATTTTGTTGAAATAAATCTATTGGTGAAACATGGTTTGGGAAGGCATTGAGGATTTTAAGCAGGTACAATAGGTCCACGCCCACGTCCACGCCCACGGCCACACCCACACCCACGGCAACGCCCACGGCCACGCCCACGGCCACGCCCACGGCCACGCCCACGGCCACGCCCACGGCCACGCCCACGGCCACGCCCACGGCCACGCCCACGGCCACGCCCACGCCCAAGGCCACGCTCACGGCCACGCCCACGGCCACGGCCACGCCCACGGCCACGCCCACGGCCACGCCCACGGTCACACCCACGGCCACGCCCACGGCCACGCCCACGCCCACGCCCACGCCCACGCCCACGCCCACGCCCACGCCCTCGCCCACGCCCACGCCCACGCCCACGCCCACGCCCACGCCCACGCCCACGTCCACAGCCACGCCCACGCCCACGCCCACGGCCACGTCCACGGCCATAGCCACGTCCACGCCCACGCCTACGTTCACGTCCACGTCTACGTCGAATACCACGTATGAATAGAAAATAGATACGTGAAATCCCATCACGTATAGAGAAACAAAGCCTTGATTTGCCCATGACACTGAAAAAAAAACTAAATTTAAATAAAATGGAATAAAATAAAATAATAAACTTATATATATCAAAATTGAAAGAAATGTAATATCAACAATAAAGAATGTCAAAATGGGAGTAGACTACCTAGAATTTTAAGTACTTGCATTGTATAGAATCGTTGAATACAGGGGCCCACGCCCACGCCCACGCCCACGCCCACGCCCACGTCCACAGCCACGCCCACGCCCACGCCCACGGCCACGTCCACGGCCATAGCCACGTCCACGCCCACGCCTACGTTCACGTCCACGTCTACGTCGAATACCACGTATGAATAGAAAATAGATACGTGAAATCCCATCACGTATAGAGAAACAAAGCCTTGATTTGCCCAAGACACTGAAAAAAAAACTAAATTTAAATAAAATGGAATAAAATAAAATAATAAACTTATATATATCAAAATTGAAAGAAATGTAATATCAACAATAAAGAATGTCAAAATGGGAGTAGACTACCTAGAATTTTAAGTACTTGCATTGTATAGAATCGTTGAATACAGGGGTTTACAAGTTTGGGGCGATTAAATTTCACACCGGTTAGTCGAAAGATATAAATATTTCTTCTTTTGTTGAAATAAATCTATTGGTGAAACATGGTTTGGGAAGGCATTGAGGATTTTAAGCAGGTACAATAGGTCCACGCCCACGTCCACGCCCACGGCCACACCCACACCCACGCCCACACCCACGCCCACGCCCACGCCCACGGCAACGCCCACGGCCACGCCCACGGCCACGCCCACGGCCACGCCCACGGCCACGCCCACGGCCACGGCCACGGCCACGGCCACGGCCACGCCCACGGCCACGCCCACGCCCACGGCCACGCCCACGGCCACGCCCACGGCCACGCCCACGGCCACGCCCACGGCCACGCCCACGGCCACGCCCACGGCCACGCCCACGGCCACGCCCACGGCCACGCCCACGGCCACGCCCACGGCCACGCCCACGGCCACGCCCACGGCCACGCCCACGTCAACGTCCAGGGCCACGCCCACGTCCACAGCCACGCCCACGTCCACGCCCACGGCCACGCCCACGCCCGAGCCCACGCCCACGCCCACGCCCACGGCCACGTCCACGCCAAAGGCAACGCCCAAGGCCACGCCCACTTCAACGTCCACGTCCACGGCCACGCTCACGCCCACGTCCACGCCCACGTCCACGTCTACGGCCACACCCACGGCCACGCCCACGGCAACGCCCACGGCCACGCCCACGGCCACGCCCACGACAACGTCCAGGGCTACGTCCAGGGCCACGCCCACGTCCACAGCCACGCCCACGCCCACGCCCACGCCCATGCCCACGCCCACGCCCACGCCCACGGCCACGTCCACGCCAAAGGCAACGCCCAAGGCCACGCCCACTTCAACGTCCACGTCCACGGCCACGCTCACGCCCACGTCCACGCCCACGTCCACGTCTACGTCCACGTCTACGTCCACGCCTACGTCCACGGCCACGGCCAGGCCCACGGCCACGCCCACACCCACGCCCACGCCCACGGCCACGCCCACGGCCACACCCACGGCCACGCCCACGGCAACGCCCACGGCCACGCCCACGGCCACGCCCACGACAACGTCCAGGGCTACGTCCAGGGCCACGCCCACGTCCACAGCCACGCCCACGCCCACGCCCATGCCCACGCCCACGCCCACGCCCACGGCCACGTCCACGCCAAAGGCAACGCCCAAGGCCACGCCCACTTCAACGTCTACGTCCACGGCCACGCCCACGCCCACGCCCAAGTAACCTAACCTTACCCTAACCTTACCTAACCTAACCTAACCTAACCTAACCTAACCTAACCTAACCTAACCTAACCTAACCTAACCTAACCTAACCTAACCTAACCTAACCTAACCTAACCTAACCTAACCTAACCTAACCTAACCTAACCTAACCTAACCTAACCTAACCTAACCTAACCTAACCTAACCTAACCTAACCTAACCTAACCTAACCTAACCTAACCAAACCTAACCTAACCTAACCTCACCTAACCTAACCTCCAAACTTTTCTTTGTTAATAAATATGATTATTTTAGTTGTTTGCATAAATATATACCTATGAATAGAAAATAGATACGTGAAATCCCATCACGTATAGAGAAACGAAGCCTTGATTTGCCCATGACGCTGAAAAAATAACTAAATTTAAATAAAATGGAATAAAATAAAATAATAAACTTATATATATCAAAATTTAAAGAAATGTAATATCAACAATAAAGAATGTCAAAATGGGAGTAGACTACCTAGAATTTTAAGTACTTGCATTGTATAGAATCGTTGAATACAGGGGTTTACAAGTTTGTGGCGATTAAATTTCACACCGGTTAGTCGAAAGATATAAATATTTCTTCTTTTGTTGAAATAAATCTATTGGCTGAAATAAATCTATTATCTAAGGCCAAGCCCACTTCAACGTCCACGTTCACGGCCACGCTCACGCCCACGTCCACGCCCACGTCCACGTCTACGTCCACGTCTACGTCCACGGCCACGTCCACGTCTACGTCCACGCCTACGTCCACGGCCACGGCCAGGCCCACGGCCACGCCCACACCCACGCCCACGCCCACGGCCACGCCCACGGCCACACCCACGGCCACGCCCACGGCAACGCCCACGGCCACGCCCACGGCCACGCCCACGACAACGTCCAGGGCTACGTCCAGGGCCACGCCCACGGCCACACCCACGGCCACGCCCACGGCAACGCCCACGGCCACGCCCACGGCCACGCCCACGACAACGCCCACGACAACGTCCAGGGCCACGCCCACGTCCACAGCCACGCCCACGTCCACGCCCACGTCCACGGCCACGCCCACGTCCACGTCCACGGCCACGGCCACGCCCACGCCCACGCCCAAGTAACCTAACCTTACCCTAACCTAACCTTACCCTAACCTTACCTAACCTAACCTAACCTAACCTAACCTAACCTAACCTAACCTCCAAACTTTTCTTTGTTAATAAATATGATTATTTTAGTTGTTTGCATAAAAATACTTATGAATAGAAAATAGATACATGAAAACCCATCACGTATAGAGAAACAAAGCCTTGATTTGCCCATGACACTGAAAAACTAACTAAATTTAAATAAAATGGAATAAAATAAAATAATAAACTTATATATATCAAAATTGAAAGAAATGTAATATCAACAATAAAGAATGTCAAAATGGGAGTAGACTACCTAGAATTTTAAGTACTTGCATTGTATAGAATCGTTGAATACAGGGGTTTTCAAGTTTGGGGCGATTAAATTTCACACCGGTTAGTCGAAAGATATAAATATTTCTTCTTTTGTTGAAATAAATCTATTGGTGAAACATGGTTTGGGAAGGCATTGAGGATTTTAAGCAGGTACAATAGGTCCACGCCCACGGCCACACCCACACCCACGCCCACACCCACGCCCACGCCCACGGCAACGCCCACGGCCACGCCCACGGCCACGCCCACGGCCACGCCCACGGCCACGCCCACGGCCACGCCCACGCCCAAGGCCACGCTCACGGCCACGCCCACGGCCACGGCCATGCCCACGGCCACGCCCACGCCCACGGCCACGCCCACGGTCACACCCACGGCCACGCCCACGGCCACGCCCACGGCCACGGCCACGCCCACGCCCACGCCCACGCCCACGCCCACGCCCACGCCCACGCCCACGTCCACAGCCACGCCCACGCCCACGCCCACGGCCACGTCCACGGCCATAGCCACGTCCACGCCCACGCCTACGTTCACGTCCACGTCTACGTCGAATACCACGTATGAATAGAAAATAGATACGTGAAATCCCATCACGTATAGAGAAACAAAGCCTTGATTTGCCCATGACACTGAAAAAAAAACTAAATTTAAATAAAATGGAATAAAATAAACTAATAAACTTATATATATCAAAATTGAAAGAAATGTAATATCAACAATAAAGAATGTCAAAATGGGAGTAGACTACCTAGAATTTTAAGTACTTGCATTGTATAGAATCGTTGAATACAGGGGTTTACAAGTTTGGGGCGATTAAATTTCACACCGGTTAGTCGAAAGATATAAATATTTCTTCTTTTTTTGAAATAAATCTATTGGTGAAACATGGTTTGGGAAGGCATTGAGGATTTTAAGCAGGTACAATAGGTCCACGCCCACGTCCACGCCCACGGCCACACCCACACCCACGCCCACACCCACGCCCACGCCCACGGCAACGCCCACGGTCACGCCCACGGCCACGCCCACGACCACGCCCACGCCCAAGGCCACGCTCACGGCCACGCCCACGGCCACGCCCACGCCCACGCCCACGGCCACGTCCACGGCCATAGCCACGTCCACGCCCACGCCTACGTTCACGTCCACGTCTACGTCCACGACCAAGGCCAGGCCCACGGCCACGCCCACGGCCACACCTACGGCCACGCCCACGCGGCCACGCCCACGACAACGTCCAGGGCCACGCCCACGTCCACAGCCACGCCCACGTCCACGCCCACGTCCACGGCCACGCCCACGTCCACGTCCACGGCAACGGCCACACCCACGCCCACGCCCACGCCCAAATAACCTAACCTTACCCTAACCTAACCTTACCCTAACCTTACCTAACTTAACCTAACCTAACCTAACCTAACCTAACCTAACCTAACCTAACCTCCAAACTTTTCTTTGTTAATAAATATGATTATTTTAGTTGTTTGCATAAATATACCTATGAATAGAAAATAGAAACGTGAAATCCCATCACGTATAGAGAAACAAAGCCTTGATTTGCCCATGACACTGAAAAAAAAAACTAAATTTAAATAAAATGGAATAAAATAAAATAATAAACTTATATATATCAAAATTGAAAGAAATGTAATATCAACAGTAAAGAATGTCAAAATGGGAGTAGACTACCTAGAATTTTAAGTACTTGCATTGTATAGAATCGTTGAATACAGGGGTTTACAAGTTTGGGGCGATTAAATTTCACACCGGTTAGTCGAAAGATATAAATATTTCTTCTTTTGTTGAAATAAATCTATTGGTGAAACATGGTTTGGGAAGGCATTGAGGATTTTAAGCAGGTACAATAGGTCCACGCCCACGGCCACACCCACACCCACGCCCACACCCACGCCCACGCCCACGGCAACGCCCACGGCCACGCCCACGGCCACGCCCACGGCCACGCCCACGGCCACGCCCACGGCCACGCCCACGCCCAAGGCCACGCTCACGGCCACGCCCACGGCCACGGCCACGCCCACGGCCACGCCCACGCCCACGGCCACGCCCACGGTCACACCCACGGCCACGCCCACGGCCACGGCCACGCCCACGCCCACGCCCACGCCCACGCCCACGCCCACGCCCACGCCCATGTCCACAGCCACGCCCACGCCCACGCCCACGGCCACGTCCACGGCCATAGCCACGTCCACGCCCACGCCTACGTTCACGTCCACGTCTACGTCGAATACCACGTATGAATAGAAAATAGATACGTGAAATCCCATCACGTATAGAGAAACAAAGCCTTGATTTGCCCATGACACTGAAAAAAAAACTAAATTTAAATAAAATGGAATAAAATAAACTAATAAACTTATATATATCAAAATTGAAAGAAATGTAATATCAACAATAAAGAATGTCAAAATGGGAGTAGACTACCTAGAATTTTAAGTACTTGCATTGTATAGAATCGTTGAATACAGGGGTTTACAAGTTTGGGGCGATTAAATTTCACACCGGTTAGTCGAAAGATATAAATATTTCTTCTTTTTTTGAAATAAATCTATTGGTGAAACATGGTTTGGGAAGGCATTGAGGATTTTAAGCAGGTACAATAGGTCCACGCCCACGTCCACGCCCACGGCCACACCCACACCCACGCCCACACCCACGCCCACGGCAACGCCCACGGCCACGCCCACGGCCACGGCCACGCCCACGGCCACGCCCACGGCCACGCCCACGGCCACGCCCACGGCCACGCCCACGGCCACGCCCACGGCCACGCCCACGGCCACGCCCACGCCCACGCCCAAGTAACCTAACCTTACCCTAACCTAACCTTACCCTAACCTTACCTAACCTAACCTAACCTAACCTCCAAACTTTTCTTTGTTAATAAATATGATTATTTTAGTTGTTTGCATAAAAATACCTATGAATAGAAAATAGATACGTGAAAACCCATCACGTATAGAGAAACAAAGCCTTGATTTGCCCATGACACTGAAAAAAAAACTAAATTTAAATAAAATGGAATAAAATAAAATAATAAACTTATATATATCAAAATTGAAAGAAATGTAATATCAACAATAAAGAATGTCAAAATGGGAGTAGACTACCTAGAATTTTAAGTACTTGCATTGTATAGAATCGTTGAATACAGGGGTTTACAAGTTTGGGGCGATTAAATTTCACACCGGTTAGTCGAAAGATATAAATATTTCTTATTTTGTTGAAATAAATCTATTGGTGAAACATGGTTTGGGAAGGCATTGAGGATTTTAAGCAGGTACAATAGGTCCACGCCCACGTCCACGCCCACGGCCACACCCACACCCACGCCCACACCCACGCCCACGCCCACGCCCACGGCAACGCCCACGGCCACGCCCACGGCCACGCCCACGGCCACGGCCACGGCCACGGCCACGCCCACGGCCACGCCCACGCCCACGGCCACGCCCACAGCCACGCCCACGGCCACGCCCACGGCCACGCCCACGGCCACGCCCACGGCCACGCCCACGGCCACGCCCACGGCCACGCCCACGGCCACGCCCACGGCCACGCCCACGCCCACGCCCAAGTAACCTAACCTTACCCTAACCTAACCTTACCCTAACCTTACCTAACCTAACCTAACCTAACCTAACCTAACCTAACCTAACCTCCAAACTTTTCTTTGTTAATAAATATGATTATTTTAGTTATTTGCATAAAAATACCTATGAATAGAAAATAGATACGTGAAAACCCATCACGTATAGAGAAACAAAGCCTTGATTTGCCCATGACACTGAAAAAAAAACTAAATTTAAATAAAATGGAATAAAATAAAATAATAAACTTATATATATCAAAATTGAAAGAAATGTAATATCAACAATAAAGAATGTCAAAATGAGAGTAGACTACCTAGAATTTTAAGTACTTGCATTGTATAGAATCGTTGAATACAGGGGTTTACAAGTTTGGGGCGATTAAATTTCACACCGGTTAGTCGAAAGATATAAATATTTCTTCTTTTTTTGAAATAAATCTATTGGTGAAACATGGTTTGGGAAGGCATTGAGGATTTTAAGCAGGTACAATAGGTCCACGCCCACGTCCACGCCCACGCCAAAGGCAACGCCCAAGGCCACGCCCACTTCAACGTCCACGTCCACGGCCACGCTCACGCCCACGTCCACGCCCACGTCCACGTCTACGTCCACGTCTACGTCCACGGCCACGTCCACGTCTACGTCCACGCCTACGTCCACGGCCACGGCCAGGCCCACGGCCACGCCCACACCCACGCCCGAGCCCACGCCCACGCCCACGCCCACGGCCACGTCCACGCCAAAGGCAACGCCCAAGGCCACGCCCACTTCAACGTCCACGTCCACGGCCACGCTCACGCCCACGTCCACGCCCACGTCCACGTCTACGTCCACGTCTACGTCCACGGCCACGTCCACGTCTACGTCCACGCCTACGTCCACGGCCACGGCCAGGCCCACGGCCACGCCCACACCCACGCCCACGCCCACGGCCACGCCCACGGCAACACCCACGGCCACGCCCACGGCAACGCCCACGGCCACGCCCACGGCCACGCCCACGACAACGTCCAGGGCTACGTCCAGGGCCACGCCCACGTCCACAGCCACGCCCACGCCCACGCCCATGCCCACGCCCACGCCCACGCCCACGGCCACGTCCACGCCAAAGGCAACGCCCAAGGCCACGCCCACTTCAACGTCCACGTCCACGGCCACGCTCACGCCCACGTCCACGCCCACGTCCACGTCTACGTCCACGTCTACGTCCACGGCCACGCCCACGCCCACGCCCAAGTAACCTAACCTTACCCTAACCTTACCTAACCTAACCTAACCTAACCTAACCTAACCTAACCTAACCTAACCTAACCTAACCTAACCTAACCTAACCTAACCTAACCTAACCTAACCTAACCTAACCTAACCTAACCTAACCTAACCTAACCTAACCTAACCTAACCTAACCTAACCTAACCTAACCTAACCTAACCTAACCTAACCTAACCTAACCAAACCTGACCTAACCTAACCTCACCTAACCTAACCTCCAAACTTTTCTTTGTTAATAAATATGATTATCTTAGTTGTTTGCATAAATATATACCTATGAATAGAAAATAGATACGTGAAATCCCATCACGTATAGAGAAACGAAGCCTTGATTTGCCCATGACGCTGAAAAAATAACTAAATTTAAATAAAATGGAATAAAATAAAATAATAAACTTATATATATCAAAATTTAAAGAAATGTAATATCAACAATAAAGAATGTCAAAATGGGAGTAGACTACCTAGAATTTTAAGTACTTGCATTGTATAGAATCGTTGAATACAGGGGTTTACAAGTTTGTGGCGATTAAATTTCACACCGGTTAGTCGAAAGATATAAATATTTCTTCTTTTGTTGAAATAAATCTATTGGCTGAAATAAATCTATTATCTAAGGCCACGCCCACTTCAACGTCCACGTTCACGGCCACGCTCACGCCCACGTCCACGCCCACGTCCACGTCTACGTCCACGTCTACGTCCACGTCTACGTCCACGGCCACGTCCACGTCTACGTCCACGCCTACGTCCACGGCCACGGCCAGGCCCACGGCCACGCCCACACCCACGCCCACGCCCACGGCCACGCCCACGGCCACACCCACGGCCACGCCCACGGCAACGCCCACGGCCACGCCCACGGCCACGCCCACGACAACGTCCAGGGCTACGTCCAGGGCCACGCCCACGGCCACACCCACGGCCACGCCCACGGCAACGCCCACGGCCACGCCCACGGCCACGCCCACGACAACGCCCACGACAACGTCCAGGGCCACGCCCACGTCCACAGCCACGCCCACGTCCACGCCCACGTCCACGGCCACGCCCACGTCCACGTCCACGGCCACGGCCACGCCCACGCCCACGCCCAAGTAACCTAACCTTACCCTAACCTAACCTTACCCTAACCTTACCTAACCTAACCTAACCTAACCTAACCTAACCTAACCTAACCTCCAAACTTTTCTTTGTTAATAAATATGATTATTTTAGTTGTTTGCATAAAAATACCTATGAATAGAAAATAGATACATGAAAACCCATCACGTATAGAGAAACAAAGCCTTGATTTGCCCATGACACTGAAAAACTAACTAAATTTAAATAAAATGGAATAAAATAAAATAATAAACTTATATATATCAAAATTGAAAGAAATGTAATATCAACAATAAAGAATGTCAAAATGGGAGTAGACTACCTAGAATTTTAAGTACTTGCATTGTATAGAATCGTTGAATACAGGGGTTTTCAAGTTTGGGGCGATTAAATTTCACACCGGTTAGTCGAAAGATATAAATATTTCTTCTTTTGTTGAAATAAATCTATTGGTGAAACATGGTTTGGGAAGGCATTGAGGATTTTAAGCAGGTACAATAGGTCCACGCCCACGGCCACACCCACACCCACGCCCACACCCACGCCCACGCCCACGGCAACGCCCACGGCCACGCCCACGGCCACGCCCACGGCCACGCCCACGGCCACGCCCACGGCCACGCCCACGCCCAAGGCCACGCTCACGGCCACGCCCACGGCCACGGCCATGCCCACGGCCACGCCCACGCCCACGGCCACGCCCACGGTCACACCCACGGCCACGCCCACGGCCACGCCCACGGCCACAGCCACGCCCACGCCCACGCCCACGCCCACGCCCACGCCCACGCCCACGCCCACGCCCACGCCCACGTCCACAGCCACGCCCACGCCCACGCCCACGGCCACGTCCACGGCCATAGCCACGTCCACGCCCACGCCTACGTTCACGTCCACGTCTACGTCGAATACCACGTATGAATAGAAAATAGATACGTGAAATCCCATCACGTATAGAGAAACAAAGCCTTGATTTGCCCATGACACTGAAAAAAAAACTAAATTTAAATAAAATGGAATAAAATAAACTAATAAACTTATATATATCAAAATTGAAAGAAATGTAATATCAACAATAAAGAATGTCAAAATGGGAGTAGACTACCTAGAATTTTAAGTACTTGCATTGTATAGAATCGTTGAATACAGGGGTTTACAAGTTTGGGGCGATTAAATTTCACACCGGTTAGTCGAAAGATATAAATATTTCTTCTTTTTTTGAAATAAATCTATTGGTGAAACATGGTTTGGGAAGGCATTGAGGATTTTAAGCAGGTACAATAGGTCCACGCCCACGTCCACGCCCACGGCCACACCCACACCCACGCCCACACCCACGCCCACGCCCACGGCAACGCCCACGGCCACGCCCACGGCCACGCCCACGACCACGCCCACGCCCAAGGCCACGCTCACGGCCACGCCCACGGCCACGCCCACGCCCACGCCCACGGCCACGTCCACGGCCATAGCCACGTCCACGCCCACGCCTACGTTCACGTCCACGTCTACGTCCACGACCAAGGCCAGGCCCACGGCCACGCCCACGGCCACACCTACGGCCACGCCCACGCGGCCACGCCCACGACAACGTCCAGGGCCACGCCCACGTCCACAGCCACGCCCACGTCCACGCCCACGTCCACGGCCACGCCCACGTCCACGTCCACGGCAACGGCCACACCCACGCCCACGCCCACGCCCAAGTAACCTAACCTTACCCTAACCTAACCTTACCCTAACCTTACCTAACTTAACCTAACCTAACCTAACCTAACAAGACTTTTTGTAGGCGATTAAATAAAACCACGTTTTGAATTTTAACAGAGATGCAGCTGGTATGCAGGCAGAGGTTGAACAATGTGTTTTTAGAAATAAAATTGAAAACTGTTTTCGGAGCCACGTCGAGAGTGCGCAGTCGTTCGCGACCCTTGTACAGTTACCACTACCCACATGGTAGAAAAAATAGGATTTTTTATTTGAAAATTCTGCGTACACCCACAACTTTATCTTATTTATTTAAATAACAAAACAACCAACAGATGGCGTTACTTGTTGCTGATAAAACATTTTAATTGCAGAAAGTGCAAACAAATTATGCTCCCAAGTAGGTGGGTACCACAGATGAAGATATCCCAAAATCTGCAGTGGGTACATAATAAACCTACGGGCTAGAGAAACAAATCTTAACCTAAATAATTATGTACACAAAATAAAACGTGTGTCGTCTACAATCCACCCTCTTAGTGCTGAACTGACATAAAAAAAAAAAAAAAAAAGAAAACAAAATTACAACTTCTAACAAAAGTTCAGCTCAGCACTAACAATCCGATGAAGGTTCAAGTAGAGCGACACGCGTCACTGGGCGGCGCACTAAACCAGAGCGAGTGCGCACGTCCACCACTCGCACGCGCCCATCGTCCCCCGCGCGCACCGCACTCACCACGCCGTGCCGCCAGCACCCGCGGTCCAAATTAGGCTCCAAGATGAGCACATAATCTCCCTCTCGCAACACTCTCTGCTCCCTACACCACTTCTGCCTAGGAATTAAAGTAGGAAGGTATTCCTTAACCCACCTAGCCCAAAACATATCAGTCAAACGTTGCGCGATACGCCATTGTTTACGCAAACATAGGTCAGCATCATCATACCTACCGCATGCGGGACCATTCGATGAGGTACCTAACAAAAAGTGATTAGGGCTTAAGGCTTCGGGGTAGTTAACGTCAGTTGACACGTGAGTAATAGGGCGACTATTTACTAGCGCTTCCACTTCCGCAAACAAAGTAGAAAGCGTTTCAGGATGAGGCGCGCGTTCCTTCAGGACTACTTTCAGGGACGTCTTCACAGTGCGAATCATACGTTCCCAGGCACCGCCTTGTTCGGGGGCCCCGGGGGGAATGAATCTCCTTTCGATACCTCTCACGGTACCGTCTTCTAAAAGCTTACTTTGATTGAGTTCAAGTAAACTTCGTTTCAACTCATTGTCCGCTCCGCGCAGATTGGTTCCGTTATCTGAGTAGATAACACTGGGCGTGCCGCGGCGGGCAATCATGCGTCTGAGCGCCATGATAGTGGAGTCTGTACTCAGACTCTCGCTAATCTCCAAATGTATGGCACGTACCGTTAGACACGTAAACAATACGCCATACCTTTTGGACCTTTTTCGGCCTATCGTGACTTCCATTGGACCAAAAAAGTCCAAGCCTGTATAACTGAAGGGGCGACGGTTGTGCTGCAGACGGGCAGCAGGAAGGTCAGCCATCCGCTGCGGCTGCGGCGCTGCACGGCGGTGCCGGCAGAACGGACAGCGCGCGGCGACTGCGCGGACAGTCGGCCGCAGCTTCAGTATCCAGTAGCGCTGTCGTAACTCGTTTACTACAAGCTCGTGCGCTCCATGCATAGCTTTTCGATGATAGTACTCGACTAACAGCCGAGTTATCTGGTGGCGACCATCGAGAATGGCAGGTCTTAAAGTCGAATAAGACACACCTGCGACTTTATCAATTCGACCGCCAGCTCGTAACACTTTAGTGTCGTCCAGATAAGGTGTTAGCGTCAACAAGCGGCTTGTCGTTAACAACGGCTTGTTAAGCTTAATAAGCTCAATGTCCTGCGCGAATGAATCATGCTGAGATTTTTTTATCAATAAAACTTCAGCTTCGTTTATTAGCTCGACACTTAAATCAGTCTCGATTCGTCGACATCGTCGAACAAATAATAAAATGCGAGCGGTCACTCGGACAAGTCGTATCCAAGACGAATATTTATTCTCATCAGGTAAGGAATAGTCGACCGGGTCCGACACTACATTTAGGCTCCGTTGTTCATACAGTACTTCCGGTGGAGGCTTTTTGGTGGACTTACAATCCTTAGGCCAAGAATCTTCAGGCTGCCGTAAGAACTGCGGTCCACGAAACCAAACACTTTCGTATGTCAGCGGGGGCGTGTCGTCTTTTGTAGCTAAGTCAGCTACATTCAACTTAGTTGGGACGTAACGCCACTCTGATAAGCAAGTAAGCTCGTCAATTTCGCCTAAGCGATGAGCTACGTACGGCTTATAGC
This sequence comes from Eupithecia subfuscata, assembly GCA_963564075.1. NCBI lineage: Eukaryota > Metazoa > Arthropoda > Insecta > Lepidoptera > Geometridae > Eupithecia > Eupithecia subfuscata. The sequence continues at coordinate 7,815,438 of OY751105.1, forward strand.
TCCTAGGATCACTGCGTATCCATTGTAGAACGGTCTGTGAGTCCGTCCAGAAGTAGCGCTTGTCAGGCTTGTGGTCTTTGTGTTCTCGCTGCAGGGTGTCTGCGAGACGAGCAGCCGTCAGCGCGCCCTGGAGTTCCAGACGTGGGACGGATACCGGACGGAGTGAACTTACCCTACTCTTACTAGCGGCAAAACAAATCAAAACATTCCCGTCAGCTCGAATAAAACGCCAATAAATAACGGCAGCATACGCTTTCAAAGAAGCGTCACAGAATATGTGCAGTTGTTTATTAACAATAGACTCAGCACTGCTACCTACACCCACTGATAAGGGATAGCACGGCGTCCAACTGTCTACATTGTTATACCACCTAGGTATGCGTAATGACTCTAAAAGTTTTAATTCATCTAACCATTTTACCCATTTTATGTGTTCGTCAGAATGGATGCGGCATTTCCAATCTACTTTCGACCTGTGCACATCTTGAAAAATGATTTTACTTTTTATAACAAACGGCGATAAAAAACCATGTATATCGTAAATTGACATTATAATGCTAAGCATTTTCGATTTAGTAGGTGGCGTAGAACCATTCAAAATATCGGTAGGTATTCTATCTAACGAAATCTGAAACCCGAAAGAATCTTCGGCAGGATGCCATATCAATCCTAGCGTGCGCTCACTTGTATTCATAGCTCCATGTTTGAACTGAACAGCTGAGCGCGCCAGTGCATCCGTAGGTACCGAATCTAACACCTGTGTACTGTTGCTAGACCACCCTCGTATCTCAAAACCACCCTTGCTGTTAATCAATGTTATGTCACGAATTAAATCAATTGCCTTCTTTTCGTCACAGGTCGAGTAACAACAATCATCCATGTAAAAATTATTTACAATTACTTGGACAGCTTCGGAATTTAAATCCTCATATTTTAAAGCATTTTTGTTTTTTATATATTGCGCAATAAACGGAGAGCATGTAGCGCCGAAAATAAGGCTTTGCATCGAACAAACCTTCATCGGGCTTTCCGAGGATTCTTGCCACAAGAATCGAAGTACGTGCTGGTCTTCCGGGCGAATTTTCACCCTTAGAAACATATCGCGAATATCTCCAATGATAACAATTCTATTCTCACGAAATCTAAGCATAATTCCGTAGAGTGAATTATATAAATCCGGTCCTGTTAATAAATAATCATTAAGGCACAGGCCATCTACTTTTGCCGCTGCATCAAAAACTACCCGTAACTTTTCAGGTTTGTTTATATTTTGAATACCAAAGTGCGGTAAATACCAAGCTGAGGAATGCGATTCCTTATCAGTAAGTTCTCGAGCGTAACTATTATCTAACAATTTGGTTATCTCAATTTTATAGCGGGCAGCATAGTCAGCATTTTGACGAAACTTTCGTAACAATAGTTGCTGACGCGAGTAGGCATTGTGGTAGGAATCGGGCATGCTAAACACATCTTTCTTAAAGGGCAAACCTACTTCCCACTGAGCACCTACTTGGCGAGCTGTCTTATCTAAAATCTCAACAGCGCGAATATGATCCGTATTCTCGCGCGATACGGGTGAAATTCCTATCAAATCGAAATCGAACGAGTGTTTAATCAAATTGTTAAGTTCGTGAAAATTATGCACATCATCACTATCATCAGGGGCGCGAGAGTGAGCGAGGTGGAAAACATTTTGGTCACTTACCCCGGACTTCGAAGAGTGAGTGCGGCCGCGGTGGAAACCATGGACGGTCCATCCCAACCGACATCGTGATGCGTACAGCGAGTTCCTGTCTCCATGTATTACCTCAAGTGGAGCCATCAGGAAGTAATTATCCTCGCCAATAAGTAGACGAGGCTTCACATTAGTGCCTGTACAGATCAAGTGCTTGATATGCGAAAAGTGCGAACTATTTACACTATTTAAAATTGATTGATTTTGTGAACACAGCTGTAACTTATCACATTTGCGAAACTTACAGTCATAACGGGTTTTGTCCTGTCCCGTTATTTCAACCCTAACACTAGGCACTTCAGATTGATAAACCGATAAACCGAACGCATCCGTAAATCTAATAGGCTGAGCACTACTACACTTGAGACCTAGGCTATCTGCCAATTCGGCATCGATCACCGACACTTGGGCACCGTCGTCCAGAAGGGCGTGGGTGTTTACGACACCTTTAGGGCCACGTAACCGAACCGCGATCACTTTTAATAACGCGAATTCTTCAGGAGCTGCGCCGACGCAGCTTTCGACGTCATCACTTTCCCGTGCGAAATGTAACACTGGCGCGTCGGGTGCAGGTAAGGTAGGTTCCGGGGTCAAGGGCGCCTTATCAGCTGACGGTGGCGTCGTCTCAGGCTTAGTCCAATGTAGTAGGCGGTGATGCGACTTGCCGCATTCATCGATGTCACAAACTGGTGCAGGGCATGTTGTGTCTTTATTGTGTCTTTTCTGTAGACAACAATAACAAAGACCGCGCGTTTTAACAAAACGCCATTTATCCTTTCGCATAGCGCGTTTGAATGCGCGACATTCCGTAAGGATATGGTTGCCTTTCTGGCAAAACTTGCAATCATCAGTAGCATCAACGGAGGATGTGTTCACGGCGCGTTTGGGCGGCGCGGGCGCCTCGGGCTTCTTCTCCCGCGGCTGAGTACATCCAACGACTGATATCATCTCAGCCTCCAGCTTCAAAAATGTGGCTAATAGTTCTAGCCTAGATCTGCCTTCTCGTAGACGATTGTAGGCAAACTCTGTCCATCTACCTATCAAGGTGCTCGGCAATTTAGAGACAATAGCTGCGGCGAGCTCGGGGCTTCGTAGGTAGTCATTCTGGTCAAGTGCGCGTATGGTGGCCACGCAGTTATTGACTTTGACGGACAAGGTGATCAGATCGTGCTGGTACTGAGTAGGTAACGATGGTAGCTTTCTCAATTGCATCGTTATATTGCTGACAATAATATCGGGACGGCCAAACCTGAGTTCCAGTGCTTCCATAACTGCTGACGGCGGAGTGTTGCCAATCAGCAAGTCAGTCACTGCTTCCTTGGCCTCGCCTCGTAGGGATTTACGTAGGCGCCACAGGTTCTCACTGTCACTGAATCTACACACACGTGACGAATCATCATAAGCACTTTTGAAATGTAGCCACTCGATACTGTCACCACTAAAGGCAGGTAGCTCACGAGGCATGGCGAGACGGCTCAAAAGTTTATCTTCGTGCTTAGCACATGATGTAGACTGGTTCATCAGATCCTTCAGCGTATGGGCAAGCTGTTGGATGCCGTGGTCGTGCTGGACGGGTGATGGGCAGTGCGTGTCCAGCCACTTCTCCACGTTATCGTGCACTCGGTTCTCGCTGGGCGGGGACGAACAATAGGCACCAAGGACTTCGTTAGGAGAGACATCCGTGCCGACGCGACTAGCCTTCTCGCTATCCCGGTCGACTTTGGCAAGATCAGCCTCAAGCTTTTTCTCAATTAACTCCATCTGAATCCTGGCTTTAGCTTCCGCCGCTTCCAATTCGAGCTGTTTACGACGTGCGATTGAAGACATTGTGGTTTTCTTTGTACAAATGGTGGTTCTCGAAGCACACGTTGATTGCTGCGCAATACCGGGAGTCGCCATTTTGACGGCGTGTTTCGGCATCGGCGTCGATTCGTGTCCTTCTCGCGACGATTGAGGAACATTCGTGTCGCAATGAAGGCTCATGTTCAACTCCTTCTTCGTAGGTGCAAATTCCAGCTTCTTAGAATCCAAAAGTGCCTGTCGTTGCCGGCGCGTAAGAACGTTCGATGGCGTTTCGTCCGACATGTTGAAACGCAACTGTGCAGTTCACTGATTTTACGAATCCGCTCGAATGGACCAAGATTTTCTAGCTTTTGCGGAACGTATCTTAAGGCAAGCTGCAAAGGCGAATGGGTCGACAATAGCATGACATTTAGTAATTATAATTAATTGAACTGCATTTATTTATTTTGTTAAATTTTAATTTTATTAATTTATAGAATAAATTTCTTTGTAAACTTGATGAATTTAATTGTAATTTTGTAATCAATGGTAAAATTGTATAAATGAAATGCGCTGTATAATTATGAGAACACCGATAATGCATGTTCAATATAGACTACAAATTATTAATTTATGGAATTATTAATTAATCAAATATTTTGTTTGAATTGTATAATTTTGACAAGATTTTTGAGAAATAAAATATAATTATATCAATAGAACAAAATAAAATGATTTTAGGTTTGTTTTTATTATAATAATAAAAATATATACTTAAATAAGTAAATGTTAAGTTAATGCATGAATAAGAAAATGTTTTCAAAAAAAAAAAAAAAAAAAAATAGTAATGTGTACAAAATGTAATTATTGATTTTGCATGCAATCAATATTGGGTGCGGACTGATTAAAAAACAATTTATAAAAATGAATATAAGTCAGAAAAATGATACAAGAATAATATATAAAATAAGAATTAAACGCCACAAAATAAATAGTGGCGATAAAAGATGGAGAAAAAAAAAAAAAAAAAAAAAAAAAAAAAAAAAAAAAAAAAAAAAAAAAAAACCTAACCTAACCTAACCTAACCTAACCTAACCTAACCTAACCTCCAAACTTTTCTTTGTTAATAAATATGATTATTTTAGTTGTTTGCATAAATATACCTATGAATAGAAAATAGAAACGTGAAATCCCATCACGTATAGAGAAACAAAGCCTTGATTTGCCCATGACACTGAAAAAAAAAACTAAATTTAAATAAAATGGAATAAAATAAAATAATAAACTTATATATATCAAAATTGAAAGAAATGTAATATCAACAGTAAAGAATGTCAAAATGGGAGTAGACTACCTAGAATTTTAAGTACTTGCATTGTATAGAATCGTTGAATACAGGGGTTTACAAGTTTGGGGCGATTAAATTTCACACCGGTTAGTCGAAAGATAAAAATATTTCTTCTTTTGTTGAAATAAATCTATTGGTGAAACATGGTTTGGGAAGGCATTGAGGATTTTAAGCAGGTACAATAGGTCCACGCCCACGGCCACACCCACACCCACGCCCACGCCCACGGCAACGCCCACGGCCACGCCCACGGCCACGCCCACGGCCACGCCCACGGCCACGCCCACGGCCACGCCCACGCCCAAGGCCACGCTCACGGCCACGCCCACGGCCACGGCCACGCCCACGGCCACGCCCACGCCCACGGCCACGCCCACGGTCACACCCACGGCCACGCCCACGGCCACGGCCACGCCCACGCCCACGCCCACGCCCACGCCCACGCCCATGTCCACAGCCACGCCCACGCCCACGCCCACGGCCACGTCCACGGCCATAGCCACGTCCACGCCCACGCCTACGTTCACGTCCACGTCTACGTCGAATACCACGTATGAATAGAAAATAGATACGTGAAATCCCATCACGTATAGAGAAACAAAGCCTTGATTTGCCCATGACACTGAAAAAAAAACTAAATTTAAATAAAATGGAATAAAATAAACTAATAAACTTATATATATCAAAATTGAAAGAAATGTAATATCAACAATAAAGAATGTCAAAATGGGAGTAGACTACCTAGAATTTTAAGTACTTGCATTGTATAGAATCGTTGAATACAGGGGTTTACAAGTTTGGGGCGATTAAATTTCACACCGGTTAGTCGAAAGATATAAATATTTCTTCTTTTTTTGAAATAAATCTATTGGTGAAACATGGTTTGGGAAGGCATTGAGGATTTTAAGCAGATACAATAGGTCCACGCCCACGTCCACGCCCACCGCCACACCCACACCCACGCCCACACCCACGCCCACGCCCACGGCAACGCCCACGGCCACGCCCACGGCCACGGCCACGCCCACGGCCACGCCCACGGCCACGCCCACGGCCACGCCCACGGCCACGCCCACGGCCACGCCCACGGCCACGCCCACGGCCACGCCCACGCCCACGCCCAAGTAACCTAACCTTACCCTAACCTAACCTTACCCTAACCTTACCTAACCTAACCTAACCTAACCTCCAAACTTTTCTTTGTTAATAAATATGATTATTTTAGTTGTTTGCATAAAAATACCTATGAATAGAAAATAGATACGTGAAAACCCATCACGTATAGAGAAACAAAGCCTTGATTTGCCCATGACACTGAAAAAATAACTAAATTTAAATAAAATGGAATAAAATAAAATAATAAACTTATATATATCAAAATTGAAAGAAATGTAATATCAACAATAAAGAATGTCAAAATGGGAGTAGACTACCTAGAATTTTAAGTACTTGCATTGTATAGAATCGTTGAATACAGGGGTTTACAAGTTTGGGGCGATTAAATTTCACACCGGTTAGTCGAAAGATATAAATATTTCTTCTTTTGTTGAAATAAATCTATTGGTGAAACATGGTTTGGGAAGGCATTGAGGATTTTAAGCAGGTACAATAGGTCCACGCCCACGTCCACGCCCACGGCCACACCCACACCCACGCCCACACCCACGCCCACGCCCACGCCCACGCCCACGGCAACGCCCACGGCCACGCCCACGGCCACGCCCACGGCCACGCCCACGGCCACGCCCACGGCCACGCCCACGGCCACGCCCACGCCCAAGGCCACGCTCACGGCCACGCCCACGGCCACGGCCACGCCCACGCCCACGCCCACGGTCACACCCACGGCCACGCCCACGGCCACGCCCACGGCCACGCCCACGCCCACGCCCACGCCCACGCCCACGCCCACGCCCACGCCCACGCCCACGCCTACGCCCACGTCCACAGCCACGCCCACGCCCACGGCCACGTCCACGGCCATAGCCACGTCCACGCCCACGCCTACGTTCACGTCCACGTCTACGTCGAATACCACGTATGAATAGAAAATAGATACGTGAAATCCCATCACGTATAGAGAAACAAAGCCTTGATTTGCCCATGACACTGAAAAAAAAACTAAATTTAAATAAAATGGAATAAAATAAAATAATAAACTTATATATATCAAAATTGAAAGAAATGTAATATCAACAATAAAGAATGTCAAAATGGGAGTAGACTACCTAGAATTTTAAGTACTTGCATTGTATAGAATCGTTGAATACAGGGGCCCACGCCCACGCCCACGCCCACGCCCACGCCCACGCCCACGTCCACAGCCACGCCCACGCCCACGCCCACGGCCACGTCCACGGCCATAGCCACGTCCACGCCCACGCCTACGTTCACGTCCACGTCTACGTCGAATACCACGTATGAATAGAAAATAGATACGTGAAATCCCATCACGTATAGAGAAACAAAGCCTTGATTTGCCCATGACACTGAAAAAAAAACTAAATTTAAATAAAATGGAATAAAATAAACTAATAAACTTATATATATCAAAATTGAAAGAAATGTAATATCAACAATAAAGAATGTCAAAATGGGAGTAGACTACCTAGAATTTTAAGTACTTGCATTGTATAGAATCGTTGAATACAGGGGTTTACAAGTTTGGGGCGATTAAATTTCACACCGGTTAGTCGAAAGATATAAATATTTCTTCTTTTTTTGAAATAAATCTATTGGTGAAACATGGTTTGGGAAGGCATTGAGGATTTTAAGCAGGTACAATAGGTCCACGCCCACGTCCACGCCCACGGCCACACCCACACCCACGCCCACACCCACGCCCACGCCCACGCCCACGCCCACGGCAACGCCCACGGCCACGCCCACGGCCACGCCCACGGCCACGGCCACGGCCACGGCCACGCCCACGGCCACGCCCACGCCCACGGCCACGCCCACAGCCACGCCCACGGCCACGCCCACGGCCACGCCCACGGCCACGCCCACGGCCACGCCCACGGCCACGCCCACGGCCACGCCCACGGCCACGCCCACGGCCACGCCCACGGCCACGCCCACGGCCACGCCCACGCCCACGCCCAAGTAACCTAACCTTACCCTAACCTAACCTTACCCTAACCTTACCTAACCTAACCTAACCTAACCTAACCTAACCTAACCTAACCTAACCTCCAAACTTTTCTTTGTTAATAAATATGATTATTTTAGTTATTTGCATAAAAATACCTATGAATAGAAAATAGATACGTGAAAACCCATCACGTATAGAGAAACAAAGCCTTGATTTGCCCATGACACTGAAAAAATAACTAAATTTAAATAAAATGGAATAAAATAAAATAATAAACTTATATATATCAAAATTGAAAGAAATGTAATATCAACAATAAAGAATGTCAAAATGGGAGTAGACTACCTAGAATTTTAAGTACTTGCATTGTATAGAATCGTTGAATACAGGGGTTTACAAGTTTGGGGCGATTAAATTTCACACCGGTTAGTCGAAAGATATAAATATTTCTTCTTTTGTTGAAATAAATCTATTGGTGAAACATGGTTTGGGAAGGCATTGAGGATTTTAAGCAGGTACAATAGGTCCACGCCCACGTCCACGCCCACGGCCACACCCACACCCACGCCCACACCCACGCCCACGCCCACGCCCACGGCAACGCCCACGGCCACGCCCACGGCCACGCCCACGGCCACGCCCACGGCCACGGCCACGGCCACGGCCACGGCCACGCCCACGGCCACGGCCACGCCCACGGCCACGCCCACGGCCACGCCCACGGCCACGCCCACGGCCACGCCCACGGCCACGCCCACGGCCACGCCCACGGCCACGCCCACGGCCACGCCCACGGCCACGCCCACGGCCACGCCCACGGCCACGCCCACGGCCACGCCCACGGCCACGCCCACGGCAACGCCCACGGCCACGCCCACGCCCACGCCCACGGCCACGCCCACGGCCACACCCACGGCCACGCCCACGGCAACGCCCACGGCCACGCCCACGGCCACGCCCACGCCCACGTCCACGCCCACGTCCACGTCTACGTCCACGTCTACGTCCACGGCCACGCCCACGCCCACGCCCAAGTAACCTAACCTTACCCTAACCTTACCTAACCTAACCTAACCTAACCTAACCTAACCTAACCTAACCTAACCTAACCTAACCTAACCTAACCTAACCTAACCTAACCTAACCTAACCTAACCTAACCTAACCTAACCTAACCTAACCTAACCTAACCTAACCTAACCTAACCTAACCTAACCTAACCTAACCGCCGCCGCTAGTCCGCGCCCACCCTCCGCCGAGCGCGCAGCTCTTAGAAACCGCTCCCGTGTCGAAAAATCCGTAAAAATAGTAAAAGTGCTCCGATTTTGGTGGTTTTTGTGTCAAATTGTGCATTTTGTGGTGTTACATCTTTTGGATGCAGTGTTTTTTACCGGACGTATACCAGAGACAAGTTCTGGAGCGGAAAAACATATTTTTCACCAAAAAGGTTAAAATTTTGGTTGTTTTTTGCAAACGCTGCAAAATCTACAGCAATAACACCCACTTTTTATTTTGCTATTTTGACGGCCTTAGCAAGGTCCACCAATCGCACTTTTCATTGTATTTTTCTGACACTCGGTTACAAAGTTATTGAGATTTTTCTAAAAACCACGTGGCCACGTGCTCTGTGGCGCCTCATGATTTTGAGAATCTGAAACTGCGATTTTATGCATTTCATTAAGATATTAAAGAAGGCATTTTGAATTTTCCAGATTCGATAACTTTTGCGCAAGATTTAATCATTTTTCAAAATTTAGTATTTTTTCTAACTTTTAAACTCAGTTCTTTTTAATTCTTCAGCGACAACCTATTCTTAATTTTTGTCCTTATATAGAACGCCTAGAAACCAACACTTTCGTGCAGTTTCAGATTTTTAAGGTAAGCGGTTTCAGAGTTATCACAATTTTTCTGAAAACCACGTGGCACGTGGCACCCTCTAGCGGAGGCTAATGAAACATATTTAGATGCAGATTGAGGCACATTGTTATCCTGATATCAGAGGCATTTTCAGATCCAAATTTGGTGAACTGGTCCCGGAGCTATGCCAGATTTAGTGTATTTTACAATTTTCAGCTGAAATTTTCAGGTGAAATATTCTCGCTTCTATATGGTTGTATAGCACTTTACAAGACCAACGTTTTAAGCCCAAACACGGATCTTCTACGACGTCTGGTTCCGGAGATAGCCCAAAACCAAAAATAGTCGGCCATCTTGGCCGCCATCTTGTATTTTTTAAAAGTGATTTATGGGCAAACCGTTTGTCGTAGAGAAGCGGGGTTTTCTTTGTTGATACGGGGAAATCCAAGACCTTCTTATTTGCCACTTTATTAAAGCGACTCTAGGTAGAGTCAGTCATTCACTTTTTATGTTGGAATCAGGATCTTCTTATTGAGAAAAAGTCCACATTCTTTACGTGAAAATTTTCCGACCTTCCATTCCAGAGATATAAGGCATTTAATTTGGAGTCAGCCATCTTTGCCGCCATTTTGGAAAATTTCAAAGTTGTTTTGTGAGGAAAGTAGAAGTCGTAGAAGTGTGCGGTTTTCTTTTCTGTCCTCGGCACACCCCAATATTTTAATATTTTGTGTCATCCAGGGACTATTTTTAGTAGAGCACCTTTCAAACTTTTAATCTGGTAATAGAACCTCTTAGTCCGGCTGATGCCCACAGTCCAAACGCGAGCAATCTGCGACTCTTCGTTCTCGAGAGATTAGGCAAACTATACGGGGTCGGCCATCTTGACGGCCATTTTGGAAATCTTTAAAGTTGATTTGCGCGAAAAGTATTTATCCTAGAAGCGTGCGGTTTTCTTTGTCAGCTTTGGCGTGGCCTGTTGAACCCTGGAAAAATATATAGAGTCATAGTCATTTGCCATATCAACTCAAGGTCAAGTCAACTCTATTTTCTGCCAGACGGGGTTTTCCTTGCGGCTGCGACGCTCCTTCTACGTTTAACGCACCCAAATAGCCATGTCTGGTAGCAGCAAATCTTCGGCAAAGACGCAAGCTGCCAAAACGGCAAGAGACAAAAAGCCTTCCATTGCAGCGATGAAACCTAGCAAATCCCTTAGGGAAAAGGTTCTGTCGAAGCTTACTGCGGTATTGCCTGGACCCCTGCCGGACGGGCCGTCAGGATCAACTCTGTATGCAGGGACTGAGACGCGATCATCAGCGTCTTGTCCAGACGAGAGGACTGCACTCACTCTTTTGGATGTCCCCGCAACATCATCACCGCTGTCATCGCACATGGAGGAGCCAGACAGGGAGCCTCTTGATGCGATGGACCTGGCCGACCGTATGCTAGAGTCGATTGACACGCCCAAGGCCACGCTCACGGCCACGCCCACGGCCACGCCCACGCCCACGCCCACGGCCACGTCCACGGCCATAGCCACGTCCACGCCCACGCGGCCACGCCCACGACAACGTCCAGGGCCACGCCCACGTCCACAGCCACGCCCACGTCCACGCCCACGTCCACGGCCACGCCCACGTCCACGTCCACGGCAACGGCCACACCCACGCCCACGCCCACGCCCAAGTAACCTAACCTTACCCTAACCTAACCTTACCCTAACCTTACCTAACTTAACCTAACCTAACCTAACCTAACCTAACCTAACCTAACCTAACCTCCAAACTTTTCTTTGTTAATAAATATGATTATTTTAGTTGTTTGCATAAATATACCTATGAATAGAAAATAGAAACGTGAAATCCCATCACGTATAGAGAAACAAAGCCTTGATTTGCCCATGACACTGAAAAAAAAAACTAAATTTAAATAAAATGGAATAAAATAAAATAATAAACTTATATATATCAAAATTGAAAGAAATGTAATATCAACAGTAAAGAATGTCAAAATGGGAGTAGACTACCTCGAATTTTAAGTACTTGCATTGTATAGAATCGTTGAATACAGGGGTTTACAAGTTTGGGGCGATTAAATTTCACACCGGTTAGTCGAAAGATATAAATATTTCTTCTTTTGTTGAAATAAATCTATTGGTGAAACATGGTTTGGGACGGCATTGAGGATTTTAAGCAGGTACAATAGGTCCACGCCCACGTCCACGCCCACGGCCACACCCACACCCACGCCCACACCCACGCCCACGCCCACGGCAACGCCCACGGCCACGCCCACGGCCACGCCCACGGCCACGCCCACGGCCACGCCCACGGCCACGCCCACGGCCACGCCCACGGCCACGCCCACGCCCAAGGCCACGCTCACGGCCACGCCCACGGCCACGGCCACGCCCACGCCCACGCCCACGCCCACGGCCACGCCCACGGTCACACCCACGGCCACGCCCACGGCCACGCCCACGGCCACGCCCACGCCCACGCCCACGCCCACGCCCACGCCCACGCCCACGCCCACGCCCACGTCCACAGCCACGCCCACGCCCACGCCCACGGCCACGTCCACGGCCATAGCCACGTCCACGCCCACGCCTACGTTCACGTCCACGTCTACGTCGAATACCACGTATGAATAGAAAATAGATACGTGAAATCCCATCACGTATAGAGAAACAAAGCCTTGATTTGCCCATGACACTGAAAAAAAAACTAAATTTAAATAAAATGGAATAAAATAAAATAATAAACTTATATATATCAAAATTGAAAGAAATGTAATATCAACAATAAAGAATGTCAAAATGGGAGTAGACTACCTAGAATTTTAAGTACTTGCATTGTATAGAATCGTTGAATACAGGGGCCCACGCCCACGCCCACGCCCACGCCCACGCCCACGCCCACGCCCACGCCCAAGCCCACGTCCACAGCCACGCCCACGCCCACGCCCACGGCCACGTCCACGGCCATAGCCACGTCCACGCCCACGCCTACGTTCACGTCCACGTCTACGTCGAATACCACGTATGAATAGAAAATAGATACGTGAAATCCCATCACGTATAGAGAAACAAAGCCTTGATTTGCCCATGACACTGAAAAAAAAACTAAATTTAAATAAAATGGAATAAAATATAATAATAAACTTATATATATCAAAATTGAAAGAAATGTAATATCAACAATAAAGAATGTCAAAATGGGAGTAGACTACCTAGAATTTTAAGTACTTGCATTGTATAGAATCGTTGAATACAGGGGTTTACAAGTTTGGGGCGATTAAATTTCACACCGGTTAGTCGAAAGATATAAATATTTCTTCTTTTGTTGAAATAAATCTATTGGTGAAACATGGTTTGGGAAGGCATTGAGGATTTTAAGCAGGTACAATAGGTCCACGCCCACGTCCACGCCCACGGCCACACCTACACCCACGCCCACACCCACGCCCACGCCCACGCCCACGGCAACGCCCACGGCCACGCCCACGGCCACGCCCACGGCCACGCCCACGGCCACGCCCACGGCCACGGCCACGGCCACGCCCACGGCCACGCCCACGCCCACGGCCAAGCCCACGGCCACGCCCACGGTCACATCCACGGCCACGCCCACGGCCACGCCCACGGCCACGCCCACGGCCACGCCCACGGCCACGCCCACGGCCAAGCCCACGGCCACGCCCACGGCCACGCCCACGGCCACGCCCACGGCCACGCCCACGGCCACGCCCACGTCAACGTCCAGGGCCACGCCCACGTCCACAGCCACGCCCACGTCCACGGCCACGGCCACGCCCACGCCCGAGCCCACGCCCACGCCCACGCCCACGGCCACGTCCACGCCAAAGGCAACGCCCAAGGCCACGCCCACTTCAACGTCCACGTCCACGGCCACGCTCACGCCCACGTCCACGCCCACGTCCACGTCTACGTCCACGTCTACGTCCACGGCCACGTCCACGTCTACGTCCACGCCTACGTCCACGGCCACGGCCAGGCCCACGGCCACGCCCACACACACGCCCACGCCCACGGCCACGCCCACGGCCACGCCCACGCCCACGGCCACGCCCACGGTCACACCCACGGCCACGCCCACGGCCACGGCCACGCCCACGCCCACGCCCACGCCCACGCCCACGCCCACGCCCACGTCCACAGCCACGCCCACGCCCACGGCCACGTCCACGGCCATAGCCACGTCCACGCCCACGCCTACGTTCACGTCCACGTCTACGTCGAATACCACGTATGAATAGAAAATAGATACGTGAAATCCCATCACGTATAGAGAAACAAAGCCTTGATTTGCCCATGACACTGAAAAAAAAACTAAATTTAAATAAAATGGAATAAAATAAAATAATAAACTTATATATATCAAAATTGAAAGAAATGTAATATCAACAATAAAGAATGTCAAAATGGGAGTAGACTACATAGAAATTTAAGTACTTGCATTGTATACAATCGTTGAATACAGGGGTTTACAAGTTTGGGGCGATTAAATTTCACACCGGTTAGTCGAAAGATATAAATATTTCTTCTTTTGTTGAAATAAATCTATTGGTGAAACATGGTTTGGGAAGGCATTAAGGATTTTAAGCAGGTACAATAGGTCCACGCCCACGTCCACGCCCACGGCCACACCCACACCCACGCCCACACCCACGCCCACGGCCACGGCAACGCCCACGGCCACGGCCACGGCCACGCCCACGGCCACGCCCACGGCCACGCCCACGGCCACGCCCACGCCCACGCCCACGCCCACGGCCACGCCCACGGCCACGCCCACGGCCACGCCCACGGCCACGCCCACGGCCACGCCCACGGCCACGCCCACGGCCACGCCCACGGCCACGCCCACGGCCACGCCCACGCCCACGGCCACGCCCACGCCCACGGCCACGCCCACGGCCACGCCCACGGCCACGGCCACGGCCACGCCCACGGCCACGCCCACGCCCACGCCCACGGCCACGGCCACGGCCACGCCCACGGCCACGCCCACGGCCACGCCCACGGCCACGCCCACGCCCACGCCCACGGCCACGCCCACGCCCACGCCCACGGCCACGCCCACGGCCACGCCCACGGCCACGCCCACGGCCACGCCCACGGCCACGCCCACGCCCAAGGCCACGCTCACGGCCACGCCCACGGCCACGGCCACGCCCACGGCCACGCCCACGCCCACGGCCACGCCCACGGTCACACCCACGGCCACGCCCACGGCCACGCCCACGGCCACGGCCACGCCCACGCCCACGCCCACGCCCACGCCCACGTCCACAGCCACGCCCACGCCCACGCCCACGGCCACGTCCACGGCCATAGCCACGTCCACGCCCACGCCTACGTTCACGTCCACGTCTACGTCGAATACCACGTATGAATAGAAAATAGATACGTGAAATCCCATCACGTATAGAGAAACAAAGCCTTGATTTGCCCATGACACTGAAAAAAAAACTAAATTTAAATAAAATGGAATAAAATAAACTAATAAACTTATATATATCAAAATTGA
Source organism: Eupithecia subfuscata (assembly GCA_963564075.1). Lineage (NCBI taxonomy): Eukaryota > Metazoa > Arthropoda > Insecta > Lepidoptera > Geometridae > Eupithecia > Eupithecia subfuscata. The sequence continues at coordinate 7,830,802 of OY751105.1, forward strand.
AAGAAATGTAATATCAACAATAAAGAATGTCAAAATGGGAGTAGACTACCTAGAATTTTAAGTACTTGCATTGTATAGAATCGTTGAATACAGGGGTTTACAAGTTTGGGGCGATTAAATTTCACACCGGTTAGTCGAAAGATATAAATATTTCTTCTTTTTTTGAAATAAATCTATTGGTGAAACATGGTTTGGGAAGGCATTGAGGATTTTAAGCAGGTACAATAGGTCCACGCCCACGCCCACGACCACGCCCACGCCCACGGCCACGCCCACGGCCACGGCCACGGCCACGCCCACGGCCACGCCCACGGCCACGCCCACGGCCACGCCCACGGCCACGCCCACGGCCACGCCCACGGCCACGGCCACGCCCACGGCCACGCCCACGCCCACGCCCAAGTAACCTAACCTTACCCTAACCTAACCTTACCCTAACCTTACCTAACCTAACCTAACCTAACCTAACCTAACCTAACCTAACCTAACCTCCAAACTTTTCTTTGTTAATAAATATGATTATTTTAGTTGTTTGCATAAAAATACCTAAGAATAGAAAATAGATACGTGAAAACCCATCACGTATAGAGAAACAAAGCCTTGATTTGCCCATGACACTGAAAAAAAAACTAAATTTAAATAAAATGGAATAAAATAAAATAATAAACTTATATATATCAAAATTGAAAGAAATGTAATATCAACAATAAAGAATGTCAAAATGGGAGTAGACTACCTAGAATTTTAAGTACTTGCATTGTATAGAATCGTTGAATACAGGGGTTTACAAGTTTGGGGCGATTAAATTTCACACCGGTTAGTCGAAAGATATAAATATTTCTTCTTTTGTTGAAATAAATCTATTGGTGAAACATGGTTTGGGAAGGCATTGAGGATTTTAAGCAGGTACAATAGGTCCACGCCCACGTCCACGCCCACGGCCACACCCACACCCACGCCCACACCCACGCCCACACCCACGCCCACGCCCACGGCAACGCCCACGGCCACGCCCACGGCCACGCCCACGGCCACGCCCACGGCCACGCCCACGGCCACGCCCACGCCCAAGGCCACGCTCACGGCCACGCCCACGGCCACGGCCACGCCCACGGCCACGCCCACGCCCAAGGCCACGCTCACGGCCACGCCCACGGCCACGGCCACGCCCACGGCCACGCCCACGGCCACGCCCACGGCCACGCCCACGGCCACGCCCACGGCCACGCCCACGCCCAAGGCCACGCTCACGGCCACGCCCACGGCCACGGCCACGCCCACGGCCACGCCCACGCCCACGGCCACGCCCACGGTCACACCCACGGCCACGCCCACGGCCACGCCCACGGCCACGGCCACGCCCACGCCCACGCCCACGCCCACGCCCACGTCCACAGCCACGCCCACGCCCACGCCCACGGCCACGTCCACGGCCATAGCCACGTCCACGCCCACGCCTACGTTCACGTCCACGTCTACGTCGAATACCACGTATGAATAGAAAATAGATACGTGAAATCCCATCACGTATAGAGAAACAAAGCCTTGATTTGCCCATGACACTGAAAAAAAAACTAAATTTAAATAAAATGGAATAAAATAAACTAATAAACTTATATATATCAAAATTGAAAGAAATGTAATATCAACAATAAAGAATGTCAAAATGGGAGTAGACTACCTAGAATTTTAAGTACTTGCATTGTATAGAATCGTTGAATACAGGGGTTTACAAGTTTGGGGCGATTAAATTTCACACCGGTTAGTCGAAAGATATAAATATTTCTTCTTTTGTTGAAATAAATCTATTGGTGAAACATGGTTTGGGAAGGCATTGAGGATTTTAAGCAGGTACAATAGGTCCACGCCCACGCCCACGACCACGCCCACGCCCACGGCCACGCCCACGGCCACGGCCACGGCCACGCCCACGGCCACGCCCACGGCCACGCCCACGGCCACGCCCACGGCCACGCCCACGGCCACGCCCACGGCCACGGCCACGCCCACGGCCACGCCCACGCCCACGCCCAAGTAACCTAACCTTACCCTAACCTAACCTTACCCTAACCTTACCTAACCTAACCTAACCTAACCTAACCTAACCTAACCTAACCTCCAAACTTTTCTTTGTTAATAAATATGATTATTTTAGTTGTTTGCATAAAAATACCTATGAATAGAAAATAGATACGTGAAAACCCATCACGTATAGAGAAACAAAGCCTTGATTTGCCCATGACACTGAAAAAAAAACTAAATTTAAATAAAATGGAATAAAATAAAATAATAAACTTATATATATCAAAATTGAAAGAAATGTAATATCAACAATAAAGAATGTCAAAATGGGAGTAGACTACCTAGAATTTTAAGTACTTGCATTGTATAGAATCGTTGAATACAGGGGTTTACAAGTTTGGGGCGATTAAATTTCACACCGGTTAGTCGAAAGATATAAATATTTCTTCTTTTGTTGAAATAAATCTATTGGTGAAACATGGTTTGGGAAGGCATTGAGGATTTTAAGCAGGTACAATAGGTCCACGCCCACGTCCACGCCCACGGCCACACCCACACCCACGCCCACACCCACGCCCACACCCACGCCCACGCCCACGGCAACGCCCACGGCCACGCCCACGGCCACGCCCACGGCCACGCCCACGGCCACGCCCACGGCCACGCCCACGCCCAAGGCCACGCTCACGGCCACGCCCACGGCCACGGCCACGCCCACGGCCACGCCCACGCCCAAGGCCACGCTCACGGCCACGCCCACGGCCACGGCCACGCCCACGGCCACGCCCACGGCCACGCCCACGGTCACACCCACGGCCACGCCCACGGCCACGCCCACGGCCACGCCCACGCCCACGCCCACGCCCACGCCCACGCCCACGCCCACGCCCACGCCCACGCCCACGCCCACGTCCACAGCCACGCCCACGCCCACGCCCACGGCCACGTCCACGGCCATAGCCACGTCCACGCCCACGCCTACGTTCACGTCCACGTCTACGTCGAATACCACGTATGAATAGAAAATAGATACGTGAAATCCCATCACGTATAGAGAAACAAAGCCTTGATTTGCCCATGACACTGAAAAAAAAACTAAATTTAAATAAAATGGAATAAAATAAAATAATAAACTTATATATATCAAAATTGAAAGAAATGTAATATCAACAATAAAGAATGTCAAAATGGGAGTAGACTACCTAGAATTTTAAGTACTTGCATTGTATAGAATCGTTGAATACAGGGGTTTACAAGTTTGGGGCGATTAAATTTCACACCGGTTAGTCGAAAGATATAAATATTTCTTCTTTTGTTGAAATAAATCTATTGGTGAAACATGGTTTGGGAAGGCATTGAGGATTTTAAGCAGGTACAATAGGTCCACGCCCACATCCACGCCCACGGCCACACCCACACCCACGGCCACGCCCACGCCCACGGCCACGCCCACGGTCACACCCACGGCCACGCCCACGGCCACGCCCACGGCCACGGCCACGCCCACGCCCACGCCCACGCCCACGCCCACGTCCACAGCCACGCCCACGCCCACGCCCACGGCCACGTCCACGGCCATAGCCACGTCCACGCCCACGCCTACGTTCACGTCCACGTCTACGTCGAATACCACGTATGAATAGAAAATAGATACGTGAAATCCCATCACGTATAGAGAAACAAAGCCTTGATTTGCCCATGACACTGAAAAAAAAACTAAATTTAAATAAAATGGAATAAAATAAACTAATAAACTTATATATATCAAAATTGAAAGAAATGTAATATCAACAATAAAGAATGTCAAAATGGGAGTAGACTACCTAGAATTTTAAGTACTTGCATTGTATAGAATCGTTGAATACAGGGGTTTACAAGTTTGGGGCGATTAAATTTCACACCGGTTAGTCGAAAGATATAAATATTTCTTCTTTTTTTGAAATAAATCTATTGGTGAAACATGGTTTGGGAAGGCATTGAGGATTTTAAGCAGGTACAATAGGTCCACGCCCACGCCCACGACCACGCCCACGCCCACGGCCACGCCCACGGCCACGGCCACGGCCACGCCCACGGCCACGCCCACGGCCACGCCCACGGCCACGCCCACGGCCACGCCCACGGCCACGCCCACGGCCACGCCCACGGCCACGCCCACGGCCACGCCCACGGCCACGGCCACGCCCACGGCCACGCCCACGCCCACGCCCAAGTAACCTATCCTTACCCTAACCTAACCTTACCCTAACCTTACCTAACCTAACCTAACCTAACCTAACCTAACCTAACCTAACCTCCAAACTTTTCTTTGTTAATAAATATGATTATTTTAGTTGTTTGCATAAAAATACCTATGAATAGAAAATAGATACGTGAAAACCCATCACGTATAGAGAAACAAAGCCTTGATTTGCCCATGACACTGAAAAAAAAACTAAATTTAAATAAAATGGAATAAAATAAAATAATAAACTTATATATATCAAAATTGAAAGAAATGTAATATCAACAATAAAGAATGTCAAAATGGGAGTAGACTACCTAGAATTTTAAGTACTTGCATTGTATAGAATCGTTGAATACAGGGGTTTACAAGTTTGGGGCGATTAAATTTCACACCGGTTAGTCGAAAGATATAAATATTTCTTCTTTTGTTGAAATATATCTATTGGTGAAACATGGTTTGGGAAGGCATTGAGGATTTTAAGCAGGTACAATAGGTCCACGCCCACGTCCACGCCCACGGCCACACCCACACCCACGCCCACACCCACGCCCACACCCACGCCCACGCCCACGGCAACGCCCACGGCCACGCCCACGGCCACGCCCACGGCCACGCCCACGGCCACGCCCACGGCCACGCCCACGGCCACGCCCACGCCCAAGGCCACGCTCACGGCCACGCCCACGGCCACGGCCACGCCCACGGCCACGCCCACGCCCAAGGCCACGCTCACGGCCACGCCCACGGCCACGGCCACGCCCACGGCCACGCCCACGCCCACGGCCACGCCCACGGTCACACCCACGGCCACGCCCACGGCCACGCCCACGGCCACGCCCACGCCCACGCCCACGCCCACGCCCACGCCCACGCCCACGCCCACGTCCACAGCCACGCCCACGCCCACGCCCACGGCCACGTCCACGGCCATAGCCACGTCCACGCCCACGCCTACGTTCACGTCCACGTCTACGTCGAATACCACGTATGAATAGAAAATAGGTGATTAAAAGAACTTAACAAGTGAAGTTCAATCTCTATTATATGAATAAGTTCCATTAGTAGAAGATAATTTTACACAGGTAGTTACTTGATCCATTCGGTAGCACGCACGTTTCAGAGAATCGATTTAAATCGATGCACTACACTAAAACACCATCCCAACCCTACCACGCCAGCAGAATGTCATTCTTTTTAGAGGATAGCAACCAAAACTTGAGCTGGGATGTGGTGGGTGGGTTCTTGTATCTTCTACTAATGGAACTTATTCATATAATAGAGATTGAACTTCACTTGTTAAGTTCTTTTAATCACCTATTATATTTCATAGTTCCATTAGTAGAAGATAATTTTACACAGGTAGATGTTTAGAGTCTAACTATCTGCTTAAGTGTTTGGTATTTCAGAGCAGTTATCTTTTCTGCTTAATTTGTAGCAGATTTTATAAATATAAAACAAATAGGTGTTTTTAGATTATTATCGTACGAGTATGTCGATAACTATAACACAAAATATTAAAGAAAAATAATGATGTAAGTACTTAACTTCTTATCAGTCAATACAATCATAACTTCTTATGCATAAAGTAATAATGAAGTCTCTGTTACTATTGTATATCAGCCGACCTAGCAAAAAAATTCTGATGAAATTGGATGGTTATAATTTGGGCAAAGGCTTGCGAGCTCTGTTTCTAGCCAGTTCTGTGCCTTCCTCGATGGAAAGGCCAGCAGCGTGTGCGCTCGACGTTGCAGCATGCCGCTGCAATGTGCGCCGAAAGTTGCAACGTCCCGATTCCGCTTGCTCTCGTAACAATGTACCGACCATTACTTTGCGACAATGCTCGCTTATGCCGACGTTAATCGGTGATCAATAAATTACTTCTAATTTCACTTCGTAAGTTACTCGGGGCAGACATAATTAAATTTTTTTTTTTTTTTTTTTTTTGTAAAATGTGGTATGTATAGTCATATTTGGTTGCTCGCGAGCTGCTGCAGAGGTTTATAGTAATGCTGATATATAGAGGTATATAACAATTTAATAACGCTAGTTCTTTAGTTAATTTATTCAAAGAAAAATCATAAGATATCAATTATTGATGAAATCTAGAACTGTTTGCAAGGGACCCTCCCTTGCAAAACTGTATTTAGGTACACTCGGCCGCTGCTTACGAGTATAAACTCCTTATACGAGGCGAGATAATATGTTCGTCAGAACCAATTTTGTGGCCTAAAATGAGCCGATCGGTGACTTGACTACATACTAAGTGAACAATATTATAAATCACCTTTTTGGAATTGTTCTGTTAGAATATACTTCTACCACAGGTATGATTGGGGCATTTAAATAATCGATATAATCAATAATGTTATTTTGCTAACAATAATTCCACCATAGCTTATAACCTTCTTATAACTAGTGTTTTAAGGTCCTTCAGAAAAGGAAGCAATCATGACATCTAAATATTATGACTACGATTATAGTGATTTCTGAAAAACAGGTCGCAGTGAAAACGCTTCCCGAAGACAATCGCAGCCCTCTAAGGGTCTCTAAGTCTATGAAAACTTTGTATAAGTATGTGATTTTGGATACCATCGATTCAATAAAGGGAACTAAGCCTGAGAAGGCTAGTTAGGGATTACAATCATTCCTGTTGATTGTTCGTTATTAATTTTTGTAAACACTTTAGAATAATTTGAGAAAGGCGAAAACAGTAAACGTGAAAACCGAATCGGGGTTCCATTCAACAAAAGTGTCACATTTGGCGTTGGAGCGAGATGCGCTACGATCAATCTAAGGTAGACCAAAGTGATGTACTGAGTGAACTACCAAAGTTAATACAGTCGTGTGAGTTTCGTTCTAATTCAGTGTCTGGGTTAATTTTTCCCAATTCTATTATATTATCTTATTGCCGTAGTCTTAACTGTAAGCATTAGTTTTGCGCAATATTATGGGCATACTCTTAGGGCCTAAAAAAAACCGCTTGTTATAAGTTATTAATGTGAAATTGTTGGTCCCATTCTTTCCAGTGACCATTTGCGCCCATGCCAGTGCAAGCAGCACCCCGATAGTCATCAGTAAACATTTTATGGGTCATAGTGGGTGTTAGAAATTAAGGATTTCTTAGTCTTTATAATATTATCCATCCTGTCACCAGCATAAATCGAATTTTTGTCTGTTATCAGTTAATTATTATTATTGTTTTGTAATGATGGTCATTAATATTATTTCTTATTTTTTTTGTCTTCAAAACCATTGTGTAAAACTTGTGCAAAACTCGAATCGTGGTAATTTCAAATATTTTTGTGACAACTGTATAATGGTTTACGTTTTTCTTCCGGTAAGGCTAAACTCAATATGTCTGATGAGGTATTAGATATGAAGCCTTAAAACTTGCAGCTTTCATGTTTGTTTAGGTGCAAGTGTATTTTGTTTATAATAATTAAATCGTTTTATTGTTTCAGTAAATTGTTACCAAAACATTTTTCTTAGTTGGCTACTATCATCTAAATATGAGACTGAACTGTAGATTCTAGTCGAAACCTTAATACTTTCATGGCCCACGACCCACATGTCCAGGTCCATCGCGCCGTGAGACGGCTGCGGCGCGTCCCTGCGGGTCGCACCACCGAGGCTGGGCAGTGAATGCGATATAATATAAAAAACACTTTTATGGCCCACGCAACACATGTCCATCTCCATCGCCGTAAGGCGGCGGCGGCGCGCCCCTGCGGATCGCACCGCTAAGACTGGGCAGTGAATGCGTCACTTAAATGGCCCATGAGATACATGTTCGCCTCCATCGCCGCCGTTAGGCGACTGACGGCGCCCGGCGCGCGGGGCGGCGGCGGCAAGGCGGCGGCGGCGCGCCCTTTTGCAGGTCGCACCTCCGAGGCTGGGCAGTGAATGCGTTAACTAAAAAGTTCTCTTAAATAATTTTGATGAATGATACCTACCAATAAATATGGATCCTTGTGATCATTGTTGTACACGAAGATAGCCTTGTTTTGAATTACAAGAGGTCGCATAATCTTCAATTTTGATTGTGTTCATAAGAACTTTCAAATTATTTTAAATTTAAAATAAACTTATGGGTACTGTTAGGGTTAGGTGTCAACATTGTTGGTTATTATGATTGTAATGTATGATGCTAGCAGTATTCATTTTACACTATGATATTGCACCAAAGTGTACTTAATTCTTTATTGTTATTTTAAGTGTTAGACTTATCAACTTAGCTAGGATATCTTTAGGCATATATGACTGAGTATTATTGCTAGTCAGCGAAAATTGGTAACCGTTCAAATCGGTGTATAAAACAAATTGTTCTATATATATATATAGATAACCAACAGTTATAATAATGCCTTCACGTAGTACCTGATCCACTGTCGCAGTGGAGGACGTCGGTTCGTATTCGGTCGGTTGTGTTGCGCTGACGCTAGGGGCGCAGCTGACGCCGGCGGCGGCGCTTGAGTTTGATTTCGACTGGTACGTACTCTGTGCCTGGCGGTGCGCCATGTACTTACCTGTACCCCCCCCCCCCCCTTTGTTCACCGCGGGTTAACGCGGAGGGCGTCCCGTTTGAAGCTTGAGGGGTGGGTTTTGACGACCCTTGTTTCTCAATTGCTTTAGCAGTTTTGATTTTTCTGACAATTTTGAGCCAAAACGGGTGTCATCTCGAGTTTCGTCTTGAATGATGTTCAGGGACGATTTATCTAGATATTGGCCTATTGCGCGTTTTCGTCTCGATTGAATGTTCGTTTTGTGACATCTGAGTGTATATTCTTACCGTAAACAACTGGAATCTCTTCAGTTGAGTCACCTAGTGCACGACTACATGCACAACATAAGACAGGATTACCAATTTTGATATGGTGTCCGTCAATATCCCAGTATCAGTTTCGATGGTTTCTAGATTTTTCATTATCGGGGATACAATATTATAATGTATTATATTATAATTATTTTATACCCGCTTCATTATCTACAGAGATATTAGCAAATAGGAGCTCGTTAATTAATTTGGCTTCGATTTCTGTAAAGAAGAACCCAATTCCACTTCAAATATTTTTGCGGGTAGTGCAAAATGTTTTTATCAGCTCAATCTTAGGAAATATTGAGTTTTATGAATATTGAACTCAATGATATGCGGAATAGTTTAGTTGACTACCTACATGCTTTATGATTATGACCTTCGTGGATGACCTACAGTCAAACCTCCAGGTATTTTACTGACAATTTTTTGTCATCGAAACAGCATTAAGTACGAAATTGTTAGTTCTAGGGATGTAAAATCCAATGGTATGCAAAGTTGATGTCTACTTGCTTGCTTTATGGTCTCTGTGAATGACCTACAGACAAACCGCTAGGTTTTTAACTGGTACCTAAGCATCTTTAAATTTTTATGAGTTCTTGTGATGTACAAACCCTTGATGTGCAAATTAGATGTTTATTTGCGCTATTATAACCTTCGTGAGTGACCTACAGTCAAACCCCCAGGTGTTTAGCTCATCCTGTCTAGCCTTCGTGAAGTACCTACAGTAAATCCTCCAGGCAGACTTTAAGATGGTCGGGTATGGTTGAATTGTAAAGAATACACATCTAGATTATTCTAGCTAGATATTCTAGGTACTTGTTTTATAACCTTTGTGAGTGACCTACAGTCAAACCCCCAGGTGTTTAGCTCATCCTGTCTAGCCTTCGTGAAGTACCTGCAGTAAATCCTCCAGGCAGACTTTAAGATGGTCGGGTATGGTTGAATTGTAAAGAATACACATCTAGATTATTCTAGCTAGATATTCTAGGTACTTGTTTTATAACCTTTGTGAGTGACCTACAGTCAAACCCCCAGGTGTTTAGCTCATCCTGTCTAGCCTTCGTGAAGTACCTGCAGTAAATCCTCCAGGCAGACTTTAAGATGGTATGGTATGATTGAATTGTAAAGAATACAACATCTAGATTGTTCTAGATAGTCTACTTGCTTTTATAACCTTCGTGAGTGACCTACAGTCAAACCCCAAGGTTTTAACTCATCATGTCTAGCCTTCGTGGAGTACCTACAGTAAACCCTCCAGGCAGACTTTATGATGGTATGGTATGGTTAAATTCTAAAGATTTGCAACATCTAGTCATGAATTCAAAAATGAACTTACCTTCATTGTTCGAGAATTCAATAATTCGACGATATCAACTCACTTGTTTTTGTTCAAGCTTTTTGATTTCTACTTGATACCGCTGAATTGCTTTGGTCTTCACTTTTCCTTTTGTAATTTTTCGTAGATTCACAAAATGTATTGCGTAAAAGAAATTTTGTAGTGTGCTTATGCTACCGCGCACGGAAAAAGAATGACATTCTGCTGGCGTGGTAGGGTTGGGATGGTGTTTTAGTGTAGTGCATCGATTTAAATCGATTCTCTGAAACGTGCGTGCTACCGAATGGATCAAGTAACTACCTGTGTAAAATTATCTTCTACTAATGGAACTATGAAATATAATAGATACGTGAAATCCCATCACGTATAGAGAAACAAAGCCTTGATTTGCCCATGACACTGAAAAAAAAACTAAATTTAAATAAAATGGAATAAAATAAAATAATAAACTTATATATATCAAAATTGAAAGAAATGCACGCCCACGTCCACAGCCACGCCCACGTCCACGCCCACGTCCACGGCCACGCCCACGTCCACGTCCACGGCCACGGCCACGCCCACGCCCACGCCCAAGTAACCTAACCTTACCCTAACCTAACCTTACCCTAACCTTACCTAACCTAACCTAACCTAACCTAACCTAACCTAATCTAACCTCCAAACTTTTCTTTGTTAATAAATATGATTATTTTAGTTGTTTGCATAAAAATACCTATGAATAGAAAATAGATACGTGAAAACCCATCACGTATAGAGAAACAAAGCCTTGATTTGCCCATGACACTGAAAAACTAACTAAATTTAAATAAAATGGAATAAAATAAAATAATAAACTTATATATATCAAAATTGAAAGAAATGTAATATCAACAATAAAGAATGTCAAAATGGGAGTAGACTACCTAGAATTTTAAGTACTTGCATTGTATAGAATCGTTGAATACAAGGGTTTACAAGTTTGGGGCGATTAAATTTCACACCGGTTAGTCGAAAGATATAAATATTTCTTCTTTTGTTGAAATAAATCTATTGGTGAAACATGGTTTGGGAAGGCATTGAGGATTTTAAGCAGGTACAATAGGTCCACGCCCACGTCCACGCCCACGGCCACACCTACACCCACGCCCACACCCACGCCCACGCCCACGCCCACGGCAACGCCCACGGCCACGCCCACGGCCACGCCCACGGCCACGCCCACGGCCACGCCCACGGCCACGGCCACGCCCACGGCCACGGCCACGGCCACGCCCACGGCCACGCCCACGCCCACGGCCACGCCCACGGCCACGCCCACGGTCACACCCACGGCCACGCCCACGGCCACGCCCACGGCCACGCCCACGGCCACGCCCACGGCCACGCCCTAGGCCACGCCCACGGCCACGCCCTAGGCCACGCCCACGGCCACGCCCACGTCAACGTCCAGGGCCACGCCCACGTCCACAGCCACGCCCACGTCCACGGCCACGGCCACGCCCACGCCCGAGCCCACGCCCACGCCCACGCCCACGGCCACGTCCACGCCAAAGGCAACGCCCAAGGCCACGCCCACTTCAACGTCCACGTCCACGGCCACGCTCACGCCCACGTCCACGCCCACGTCCACGTCTACGTCCACGTCTACGTCCACGGCCACGTCCACGTCTACGTCCACGCCTACGTCCACGGCCACGGCCAGGCCCACGGCCACGCCCACACCCACGCCCACGCCCACGGCCACGCCCACGGCCACACCCACGGCCACGCCCACGGCAACGCCCACGGGCACGCCCACGGCCACGCCCACGACAACGTCCAGGGCTACGTCCAGGGCCACGCCCACGTCCACAGCCACGCCCACGCCCACGCCCACGCCAAAGGCAACGCCCAAGGCCACGCCCATTTCAACGTCCACGTCCACGGCCACGCTCACGCCCACGTCCACGCCCACGTCCACGTCTACGTCAACGTCTACGTCCACGGCCACGTCCACGTCTACGTCCACGGCCACGGCCAGGCCCACGGCCACGCCCACGCCCACGTCCACGCCCACGTCCACGGCCACGCCCACGTCCACGTCCACGGCCACGGCCACGCCCACGCCCACGCCCAAGTAACCTAACCTTACCCTAACCTAACCTTACCCTAACCTTACCTAACCTAACCTAACCTAACCTAACCTAACCTAACCTAACCTAACCTCCAAACTTTTCTTTGTTAATAAATATGATTATTTTAGTTGTTTGCATAAATATACCTATGAATAGAAAATAGATACGTGAAATCCCATCACGTATAGAGAAACAAAGCCTTGATTTGCCCATGACACTAAAAAAAAACTAAATTTAAATAAAATGGAATAAAATAAAATAATAAACTTATATATATCAAAATTGAAAGAAATGTAATATCAACAATAAAGAATGTCAAAATGGGAGTAGACTGCCTAGAATTTTAAGTACTTGCATTGTATAGAATCGTTGAATACAGGGGTTTACAAGTTTGGGGCGATTAAATTTCACACCGGTTAGTCGAAAGATATAAATATTTCTTCTTTTGTTGAAATAAATCTATTGGTGAAACATGGTTTGGGAAGGCATTGAGGATTTTAAGCAGGTACAATAGGTCCACGCCCACGTCCACGCCCACGGCCACACCCACACCCACGCCCACACCCACGCCCACGCCCACGGCAACGCCCACGGCCACGCCCACGGCCACGGCCACGCCCACGCCCAAGGCCACGCTCACGGCCACGCCCACGGCCACGGCCACGCCCACGGCCACGCCCACGCCCACGGCCACGCCCACGGTCACACCCACGGCCACGCCCACGGCCACGGCCACGCCCACGCCCACGCCCACGCCCACGCCCACGCCCACGCCCACGTCCACAGCCACGCCCACGCCCACGGCCACGTCCACGGCCATAGCCACGTCCACGCCCACGCCTACGTTCACGTCCACGTCTACGTCGAATACCACGTATGAATAGAAAAAAGATACGTGAAATCCCATCACGTATAGAGAAACAAAGCCTTGATTTGCCCATGACACTGAAAAAAAAACTAAATTTAAATAAAATGGAATAAAATAAAATAATAAACTTATATATATCAAAATTGAAAGAAATGAAATATCAACAATAAAGAATGTCAAAATGGGAGTAGACTACCTAGAATTTTAAGTACTTGCATTGTATAGAATCGTTGAATACAGGGGTTTACAAGTTTGGGGCGATTAAATTTCACACCGGTTAGTCGAAAGATATAAATATTTCTTCTTTTGTTGAAATAAATCTATTGGTGAAACATGGTTTGGGAAGGCATTGAGGATTTTAAGCAGGTACAATAGGTCCACGCCCACGTCCACGCCCACGGCCACACCTACACCCACGCCCACACCCACGCCCACGCCCACGCCCACGGCAACGCCCACGGCCACGCCCACGGCCACGCCCACGGCCACGCCCACGGCCACGCCCACGGCCACGGCCACGGCCACGCCCACGGCCACGCCCACGCCCACGGCCACGCCCACGGCCACGCCCACGGTCACACCCACGGCCACGCCCACGGCCACGCCCACGGCCACGTCCACGCCAAAGGCAACGCCCAAGGCCACGCCCACTTCAACGTCCACGTCCACGGCCACGCTCACGCCCACGTCCACGCCCACGTCCACGTCTACGTCCACGTCTACGTCCACGGCCACGTCCACGTCTACGTCCACGCCTACGTCCACGGCCACGGCCAGGCCCACGGCCACGCCCACACCCACGCCCACGCCCACGGCCACGCCCACGGCCACGCCCACGCCCACGGCCACGCCCACGGTCACACCCACGGCCACGCCCACGGCCACGGCCACGCCCACGCCCACGCCCACGCCCACGCCCACGTCCACAGCCACGCCCACGCCCACGGCCACGTCCACGGCCATAGCCACGTCCACGCCCACGCCTACGTTCACGTCCACGTCTACGTCGAATACCACGTATGAATAGAAAATAGATACGTGAAATCCCATCACGTATAGAGAAACAAAGCCTTGATTTGCCCATGACACTGAAAAAAAAACTAAATTTAAATCAAATGGAATAAAATAAAATAATAAACTTATATATATCAAAATTGAAAGAAATGTAATATCAACAATAAAGAATGTCAAAATGGGAGTAGACTACCTAGAATTTTAAGTACTTGCATTGTATACAATCGTTGAATACAGGGGTTTACAAGTTTGGGGCGATTAAATTTCACACCGGTTAGTCGAAAGATATAAATATTTCTTCTTTTGTTGAAATAAATCTATTGGTGAAACATGGTTTGGGAAGGCATTGAGGATTTTAAGCAGGTACAATAGGTCCACGCCCACGTCCACGCCCACGGCCACACCCACACCCACGCCCACACCCACGCCCACACCCACGCCCACGGCCACGGCAACGCCCACGGCCACGCCCACGGCCACGCCCACGGCCACGCCCACGGCCACGCCCACGGCCACGCCCACGCCCACGGCCACGCCCACGGCCACGCCCACGGCCACGCCCACGGCCACGCCCACGGCCACGCCCACGGCCACGCCCACGGCCACGCCCACGGCCACGCCCACGCCCAAGGCCACGCTCACGGCCACGCCCACGGCCACGGCCACGCCCACGGCCACGCCCACGCCCACGGCCACGCCCACGGTCACACCCACGGCCACGCCCACGGCCACGCCCACGGCCACGGCCACGCCCACGCCCACGCCCACGCCCACGCCCACGCCCACGCCCACGCCCACGCCCACGTCCACAGCCACGCCCACGCCCACGCCCACGGCCACGTCCACGGCCATAGCCACGTCCACGCCCACGCCTACGTTCACGTCCACGTCTACGTCGAATACCACGTATGAATAGAAAATAGATACGTGAAATCCCATCACGTATAGAGAAACAAAGCCTTGATTTGCCCATGACACTGAAAAAAAAACTAAATTTAAATAAAATGGAATAAAATAAACTAATAAACTTATATATATCAAAATTGAAAGAAATGTAATATCAACAATAAAGAATGTCAAAATGGGAGTAGACTACCTAGAATTTTAAGTACTTGCATTGTATAGAATCGTTGAATACAGGGGTTTACAAGTTTGGGGCGATTAAATTTCACACCGGTTAGTCGAAAGATATAAATATTTCTTCTTTTTTTGAAATAAATCTATTGGTGAAACATGGTTTGGGAAGGCATTGAGGATTTTAAGCAGGTACAATAGGTCCACGCCCACGCCCACGACCACGCCCACGCCCACGGCCACGCCCACGGCCACGGCCACGGCCACGCCCACGGCCACGCCCACGGCCACGCCCACGGCCACGCCCACGGCCACGCCCACGGCCACGCCCACGGCCACGGCCACGCCCACGGCCACGCCCACGCCCACGCCCAAGTAACCTAACCTTACCCTAACCTAACCTTACCCTAACCTTAACTAACCTAACCTAACCTAACCTAACCTAACCTAACCTAACCTAACCTAACCTAACCTAACCTAACCTCCAAACTTTTCTTTGTTAATAAATATGATTATTTTAGTTGTTTGCATAAAAATACCTATGAATAGAAAATAGATACGTGAAAACCCATCACGTATAGAGAAACAAAGCCTTGATTTGCCCATGACACTGAAAAAATAACTAAATTTAAATAAAATGGAATAAAATAACATAATAAACTTATATTATATCAAAATTGAAAGAAATGTAATATCAACAATAAAGAATGTCAAAATGGGAGTAGACTACCTAGAATTTTAAGTACTTGCGTGTGTGTGCGCGACATGTAAACACAGTGTATCATTGCTCCTTACGAAAATTAAGCCAAATAGTTGAAAATCTTACATATACTTACGAGAAAGACGAGTAACTTGGATAATAACCAACCTGGAAGCATATGGAAACATCCAACATACCGGCAAGTCCTAGATTTACGTTAAATTCATCCATGAAATATGATTTCTAAAGCGGCTCATTTCGAGAAACACTCACACTAACGCAATATTCGAAATTTTGAGTTTTTATCTACCAATAACAATCAAAAAACTTTTCCAAACTACCACCAATTTTGCCGAAGTCAGCGAAAAACTGAAAACACAAAACTGACGCAACTGACACTTGACAGAAATATGACAGCTACTATCACTCTGTGAGTCTGTTCAAAAACCATATAAGACTGCCACTTACAAACTTTTCGTCAAAAAGTGAACATCGATAATACAAATCGATTAATGCTATAATCGAACAATCGAATAAAGACGAAAACTTAACCCAATATGAGTAGTAATGTTTTAACTAGATCTAGGAGAAAGCAAATTGATGACGGGAAAGATGATAATTATGAAAATCAACAGAGATCTCAGAAAAATTACTTGATTATTATTAAGAACCTGGAAACAAAACTGGAAGCTAAAGATAAACTGACACAAACGCTTATCGAAGAACAGGAAAGTAACGCACAAGAATTCGAAAATGTTTGCAAACAAATAAGCGTTCTGAAGAAAAGTATGTATGAGGAAGAAGTAATTCGACTGGAACTTGAGAAACGAATTAAAGATTTAACTGACGAAAATACGCAAATGCTGGAAGAGCAAGAAAAATATACTAATATGAAGGAGTATAGAGAGTTAGAAAAAACATTACATATAAGAAATAAGGAATATCAGGACCTACAACGAGATCACAGTGAGCTGCTACTTAATCGTCATGTTTTTTTGACACCACTGAAAGGATTTACAACGAAGAAGATACTAAAGAAGAGAAAACTGGCAATTAATAAGAAACATTTCAAGATAATGCACAGAATACTACAACTAACTACATCTAAAAGTATACTGACAAAACAACTACAACAACAAGAAAAAACTATTAAATCACTAGTAGAAGAGAGCAACAAATTACTTGAAATAATATTTAAAAATGAACAAGATTTAAAGGACCAAGAAGTGATGCTAATAAAGGTATCTTTTCTGGAGCAACAGCTGCTCAAACTTCAACAAATGATTGAAAATAAAATTGTAAAGATGGGAAACACGAACACACGAACAACTGAAGCTAAGACGCCAGCAACTGAAACCTTCATACAAAAAACTAATGTACAGACAAGGTATACCAAAGAAGTTTCTATCTATTCTGATGATCACGGGAAAGACATGGCGTATCACATTGGGAAGTTTATTCCCTCATATAAAATCAGTAACACATGTTTGCCGGGATGGAGATTTGACCATATCATAGATGAAGATAAAATATACAACTTAACAACCAACAACAAAATAGTGATTATAATAGGAAACTACACAACAATAAATGGAAACGTTCGACAATATCTAAACACAATCGATAGAATAGCGACTAACCTAAAGAAGAAACAGCAACAACTTATAACCACTACTATCACTTACGGAAAAAACAGACACATAAACAACAGAATTAAGAGTATCAATAGTAATTTGTACTCAATTGCATCTATGCACGACAACTTGAATATCGTTGAATTAAACGAAGAAAAAGCAATATTGAGGAAAACATATATTAAAAAATATTCCGCAAGATACATTGCCTTTGCTTGCGAGACTACAGTAAATAGAAGCAACCTGAAGATACTGCATGATTGCGAGAGGACTGATAATAACAACAGCGAGGTAGACTTCGATAACTCTCCGACAGGGAACGGAAATGAGAAGAAGGAAAATCCCACTAAAGATGCCAGAGTCAACATTAGAGATAATATGTCAGAGTCTGGACCCGACAGTAACAAGACGGCATGCGGCGTTGAGAGTCCTGAGAAAGAAAGAAATTTTCCATCAAGACCACGGGGAGAGGTCGTCACTTAAGTATTCGCCATCAAAATGTACACGAAAACAACCAAACTACAAGACGGGATATAACTACAACTAACTCAATTGAAGGAAGCGCTGAGAAAAAAAGGAACAGCAAGCAAGAATTTAGAATTATGCACCAAAACTGCCGTAGTGTAGGAAACAAGGTACTAATATTGCAGGGAATAACTGAAACTTATGCACCGCATGTACTAATTCTTACTGAAACCTGGCTAAGTACTGATAATATTAAAAACTTTGTAATTTTTGGATACGAGCATGCAAATTATTTTGTTAGGAAAACCCGCATTCACGGCGGAGTATCAATACTCATTAAAAATGACATAAAATTTAAAAAAATACCAAGAATTGATAATTTAGCAATTGAATATGAATGTGAATTAGCTGCAGTAGAAATTAATACAAGACTAGAATCAATTTGGATCATAGGTATGTACAGAACGGGAAAGGGGAATTTTAGGATCTTGGAGGAAGTGATGGGGAAACTCTTTGATATGCTGTGCACAGTGACTGGAAAGAAGAAAGTGATTGTTATGGGGGACTGGAATGTGGATTTTTTACTCGATACCAAAGAAAAGAAAACTTTGATAGACATTATGTCTTCAAATGGTTATAAAAATATAATTAATTTTCCCACTAGAATAGACATAGAAAATAGTAGCGCTACGTCAATTGACTGTGTCGTGACTGATATAGTAACCCGAGATATAATGGTAGAATCACTAGCAACAGCTTTGTCTGATCATGATGCTCAAATGACTAAAGTTAGATTAGATATGCGTAAGGAGAAGGCTAAAATAATTGAAACAAGGGCAATTAAATATACGGATCAAAGATTTGTAGATTTCTCAAATGCAATGCTCGCATACGATTGGGACAAATTGTTTAACACCGAAGACATTAATAATCATATTTACAATAACTTTATTAATAAACTGACATATAATTTAAATTTATTTTTCCCTATTAAAAAGAAACAATTAAAAGTTAACCAGACATGCCCGTGGATAAACAATACTATTATAAAACTACAAAATGACATAAATGATTTATATTTATTCCAAAGGCGATATAATTATAGCAAAAAGTGACTTAATTAGGAATAAAATTGAATGTAGAAATAATTTAATGCAAAAAGAAAAGACAGATTATGTAGAACAAAGAATAGATAATGCTAAAAATCCTAAAAAAGAAGTCTGGAATATTATCAAAGAAGAGACAAATAAAAACATAAAACAATGGGAATGGGACTTGAGGAGTTCATCTAATATCAGAATTGAGACTGAATCAGTGGCAGACTACATAAATGATCACTTTCTAACTATTGGCACTGAATTACAAAGAAATAACCATCCTAACATAGTAAAATCTATAAATTTTGTTAAAAAAAATGTTAATTGTCTTAATAAATTCTATTTTCAATCAATAACGCACAAAATCCTGATAACCTTAGCTAAAAAGAAAATTAACAACTCTGAAACAAAAGACATTTTCGATTTATCAGGAAACTTCGTGTTTAATATGTTAAATTATTTAGGTGATCATGTTTTATATCTTGTAAATAATGTCCTCGTGTCTAACGTCTATCCGACGGCACTCAAAAAGGTTAGGATAACTCCACTATATAAAGGAAAAGGGGATAAAAGTAGTGTAGAAAATTATAGACCGATTGCAATTGTCCCTATTTTATCCAAAGTAACAGAGTTCATTATGTCGGATTCTATTTTAAAACATTTGAATAGCAATAACCTGTTAAATGATTGCCAGCATGCCTACAGGGAAGGTAGATCAACAACAACCGCTACCACCAGATTTTTAGAGACTGTCGTAGACCTTTTGGAAAGGAATAAAAAAGTAGCTGGAGTTTTCTTAGACCTATCAAAAGCTTTTGACTCTGTGAATCACGAACTCTTGATAGAGAAACTTAATGTTTACGGGATAAGTCAAATGAGCCTACATCTTATCAAATCTTTCCTAGAAAACAGGGAACAAATTGTAGAGGTAAAAGTAAACGGTAAACGTTTCAGGTTATCTCCAAAAAATTCAGTGATCGGTGTCCCCCAGGGCTCTGCTTTGGGTAACACCCTTTTTACGTTATTTGTAAATGACATTTCCCATGTTCAATTCAATGGAGAAATGGTCCAATATGCTGACGATACCAGTATAGTCTTATCGGCTGAATCCAACTTACAATTGGAAAGTAAAATCAAAGAAACTATGACAATATTATCAGAATGGTTCAATATGAATGGCCTAAAACTTAACGCACTTAAGACTAATGTAATTTTATTTACCACAAAGATGAATCACCAAATAGTTTTAAATGTCAATTTATCCAAAACGCATACAATTACCAACTCTAATCTGATCCGTCTACTTGGATTCGAAATAGACCCGACATTAACTTGGAAGAACCATGTAGACCTGACATGTAAGAAAATGTCTAAGGGAATATACGCTCTTAAGCAACTTAGACCAATAACATCAAAGGAGTCATTAAAAAATGTTTATTACGCTTACGTTCACTCGGTAATGTCGTATGGTATCGTTCTATGGGGCTGCTCTACCGATTATCAGAGGGTCTTAAAATCGCAGAAACGAGCGATACGTGTTTTGGTTAAAGCTCATTATAGAGAGTCTTGCCGCAATCTTTTTAAAGAACTAGGAATACTGACATCGGTCTCAGTCTACATTCTAGAAGTCTTGAAATATGTCAGAGCTAATTGGGATAGATACACAATTCGAGTTGTGAAAAGCAAGCGGACTATTAGGAATAACAATTTAACCCTAGAAGTAATCCCCAGTCGCCTTAATATATCAACGAAACTTCCTCTTCAAATGGGTCGCACTCTTTTTAATAAACTGCCACCTGAACTAAAGGATATAAAACTGAATAATCACATCACCTTTATAAATAAAGTGAAGGGACTTCTTCTTCACAAAACTGTATACAGCGTAAAAGAGTTTCTCGAGAACGATTATACTCAGTATATTAATGTGAATATACAAAAAGAGTTGAACAAAGGTACTAGTACGCACCTACACAATGTTACTACCAACTAGATTATTTATTTGACTATCGCCCTTATACAGCGAATGCCTATTGTATCTTTCTTTTTTTTCATATTATTTGTATTGTATGTTAACTTGACAAGTCTTAGCCTGTACACCGAAATGTTGTATACTTATAATTTTTCATGTGTCTCACCTTTGACAATAAAGATATTCTATTCTATTCTTCTATTCTTGCATTCTATAGAATCGTTGAATACAGGGGTTTACAAGTTTGGGGCGATTAAATTTCACACCGGTTAGTCGAAAGATATAAATATTTCTTCTTTTGTTGAAATAAATCTATTGGTGAAACATGGTTTGGGAAGGCATTGAGGATTTTAAGCAGGTACAATAGGTCCACGCCCACGTCCACGCCCACGGCCACACCCACACCCACGCCCACACCCACGCCCACGCCCACGCCCACGGCAACGCCCACGGCCACGCCCACGGCCACGCCCACGGCCACGCCCACGGCCACGGCCACGGCCACGCCCACGGCCACGCCCACGTCCACGCCCACGGCCACGCCCACGGCCACGCCCACGGCCACGCCCACGGCCACGCCCACGGCCACGCCCACGTCAACGTCCAGGGCCACGCCCACGTCCACAGCCACGCCCACGTCCACGCCCACGGCCACGCCCACGCCCGAGCCCACGCCCACGCCCACGCCCACGGCCACGTCCACGCCAAAGGCAACGCCCAAGGCCACGCCCACTTCAACGTCCACGTCCACGGCCACGCTCACGCCCACGTCCACGCCCACGTCCACGTCTACGTCCACGTCTACGTTCACGGCCACGTCCACGTCTACGTCCACGCCTACGTCCACGGCCACGGCCAGGCCCACGGCCACGCCCACACCCACGCCCACGCCCACGGCCACGCCCACGGCCACACCCACGGCCACGCCCACGGCAACGCCCACGGCCACGCCCACGGCCACGCCCACGACAACGTCCAGGGCTACGTCCAGGGCCACGCCCACGTCCACAGCCACGCCCACGCCCACGCCCACGCCCACGCCCACGGCCACGTCCACGCCAAAGGCAACGCCCAAGGCCACGCCCACTTCAACGTCCACGTCCACGGCCACGCTCACGCCCACGTCCACGCCCACGTCCACGTCTACGTCCACGTCTACGTCCACGGCCACGCCCACGCCCACGCCCAAGTAACCTAACCTTACCCTAACCTTACCTAACCTAACCTAACCTAACCTAACCTAACCTAACCTAACCTAACCTAACCTAACCTAACCTAACCTAACCTAACCTAACCTAACCTAACCTAACCTAACCTAACCTAACCTAACCTAACCTAACCTAACCTAACCTAACCCAACCTAACCTAACCTAACCTAACCTAACCTAACCTAACCTAACCTAACCTAACCTAACCTAACCAAACCTAACCTAACCTAACCTCACCTAACCTAACCTCCAAACTTTTCTTTGTTAATAAATATGATTATCTTAGTTGTTTGCATAAATATATACCTATGAATAGAAAATAGATACGTGAAATCCCATCACGTATAGAGAAACGAAGCCTTGATTTGCCCATGACACTGAAAAAATAACTAAATTTAAATAAAATGGAATAAAATAAAATAATAAACTTATATATATCAAAATTTAAAGAAATGTAATATCAACAATAAAGAATGTCAAAATGGGAGTAGACTACCTAGAATTTTAAGTACTTGCATTGTATAGAATCGTTGAATACAGGGGTTTACAAGTTTGTGGCGATTAAATTTCACACCGGTTAGTCGAAAGATATAAATATTTCTTCTTTTGTTGAAATAAATCTATTGGCTGAAATAAATCTATTATCTAAGGCCACGCCCACTTCAACGTCCACGTTCACGGCCACGCTCACGCCCACGTCCACGCCCACGTCCACGTCTACGTCCACGTCTACGTCCACGGCCACGTCCACGTCTACGTCCACGCCTACGTCCACGGCCACGGCCAGGCCCACGGCCACGCCCACACCCACGCCCACGCCCACGGCCACGCCCACGGCCACACCCACGGCCACGCCCACGGCAACGCCCACGGCCACGCCCACGGCCACGCCCACGACAACGTCCAGGGCTACGTCCAGGGCCACGCCCACGGCCACAGCCACGCCCACGCCCACGCCCACGTCCACGCCCACGTCCACGTCTACGTCCACGTCTACGTCCACGGCCACGTCCACGTCTACGTCCACGTCTACGTCCACGACCACGGCCAGGCCCACGGCCACGCCCACGGCCACACCTACGGCCACGCCCACGCGGCCACGCCCACGACAACGTCCAGGGCCACGCCCACGTCCACAGCCACGCCCACGTCCACGCCCACGTCCACGGCCACGCCCACGTCCACGTCCACGGCCACGGCCACGCCCACGCCCACGCCCAAGTAACCTAACCTTACCCTAACCTAACCTTACCCTAACCTTACCTAACCTAACCTAACCTAACCTAACCTAACCTAATCTAACCTCCAAACTTTTCTTTGTTAATAAATATGATTATTTTAGTTGTTTGCATAAAAATACCTATGAATAGAAAATAGATACGTGAAAACCCATCACGTATAGAGAAACAAAGCCTTGATTTGCCCATGACACTGAAAAACTAACTAAATTTAAATAAAATGGAATAAAATAAAATAATAAACTTATATATATCAAAATTGAAAGAAATGTAATATCAACAATAAAGAATGTCAAAATGGGAGTAGACTACCTAGAATTTTAAGTACTTGCATTGTATAGAATCGTTGAATACAGGGGTTTACAAGTTTGGGGCGATTAAATTTCACACCGGTTAGTCGAAAGATATAAATATTTCTTCTTTTGTTGAAATAAATCTATTGGTGAAACATGGTTTGGGAAGGCATTGAGGATTTTAAGCAGGTACAATAGGTCCACGCCCACGTCCACGCCCACGGCCACACCTACACCCACGCCCACACCCACGCCCACGCCCACGCCCACGGCAACGCCCACGGCCACGCCCACGGCCACGCCCACGGCCACGCCCACGGCCACGCCCACGGCCACGGCCACGCCCACGGCCACGCCCACGCCCACGGCCACGCCCACGGCCACGCCCACGGTCACACCCACGGCCACGCCCACGGCCACGCCCACGGCCACGCCCACGGCCACGCCCACGGCCACGCCCACGGCCACGCCCACGGCCACGCCCACGGCCACGCCCACGGCCACGCCCACGTCAACGTCCAGGGCCACGCCCACGTCCACAGCCACGCCCACGTCCACGGCCACGGCCACGCCCACGCCCGAGCCCACGCCCACGCCCACGCCCACGGCCACGTCCACGCCAAAGGCAACGCCCAAGGCCACGCCCACTTCAACGTCCACGTCCACGGCCACGCTCACGCCCACGTCCACGCCCACGTCCACGTCTACGTCCACGTCTACGTCCACGGCCACGTCCACGTCTACGTCCACGCCTACGTCCACGGCCACGGCCAGGCCCACGGCCACGCCCACACCCACGCCCACGCCCACGGCCACGCCCACGGCCACACCCACGGCCACGCCCACGGCAACGCCCACGGCCACGCCCACGGCCACGCCCACGACAACGTCCAGGGCTACGTCCAGGGCCACGCCCACGTCCACAGCCACGCCCACGCCCACGCCCACGCCCACGCCCACGCCCACGCCCACGGCCACGTCCACGCCAAAGGCAACGCCCAAGGCCACGCCCACTTCAACGTCCACGTCCACGGCCACGCTCACGCCCACGTCCACGCCCACGTCCACGTCTACGTCAACGTCTACGTCCACGGCCACGTCCACGTCTACGTCCACGGCCACGGCCAGGCCCACGGCCACGCCCACGCCCACGTCCACGCCCACGTCCACGGCCACGCCCACGTCCACGTCCACGGCCACGGCCACGCCCACGCCCACGCCCAAGTAACCTAACCTTACCCTAACCTAACCTTACCCTAACCTTACCTAACCTAACCTAACCTAACCTAACCTAACCTAACCTCCAAACTTTTCTTGTTAATAAATATGATTATTTTAGTTGTTTGCATAAATATACCTATGAATAGAAAATAGATACGTGAAATCCCATCACGTATAGAGAAACAAAGCCTTGATTTGCCCATGACACTAAAAAAAAACTAAATTTAAATAAAATGGAATAAAATAAAATAATAAACTTATATATATCAAAATTGAAAGAAATGTAATATCAACAATAAAGAATGTCAAAATGGGAGTAGACTACCTAGAATTTTAAGTACTTGCATTGTATAGAATCGTTGAATACAGGGGTTTACAAGTTTGGGGCGATTAAATTTCACACCGGTTAGTCGAAAGATATAAATATTTCTTCTTTTGTTGAAATAAATCTATTGGTGAAACATGGTTTGGGAAGGCATTGAGGATTTTAAGCAGGTACAATAGGTCCACGCCCACGTCCACGCCCACGGCCACACCCACACCCACGCCCACACCCACGCCCACGCCCACGGCAACGCCCACGGCCACGCCCACGGCCACGGCCACGCCCACGCCCAAGGCCACGCTCACGGCCACGCCCACGGCCACGGCCACGCCCACGGCCACGCCCACGGCCACGCCCACGGTCACACCCACGGCCACGCCCACGGCCACGGCCACGCCCACGCCCACGCCCACGCCCACGCCCACGCCCACGCCCACGCCCACGTCCACAGCCACGCCCACGCCCACGGCCACGTCCACGGCCATAGCCACGTCCACGCCCACGCCTACGTTCACGTCCACGTCTACGTCGAATACCACGTATGAATAGAAAATAGATACGTGAAATCCCATCACGTATAGAGAAACAAAGCCTTGATTTGCCCATGACACTGAAAAAAAAACTAAATTTAAATAAAATGGAATAAAATAAAATAATAAACTTATATATATCAAAATTGAAAGAAATGTAATATCAACAATAAAGAATGTCAAAATGGGAGTAGACTACCTAGAATTTTAAGTACTTGCATTGTATAGAATCGTTGAATACAGGGGTTTACAAGTTTGGGGCGATTAAATTTCACACCGGTTAGTCGAAAGATATAAATATTTCTTCTTTTGTTGAAATAAATCTATTGGTGAAACATGGTTTGGGAAGGCATTGAGGATTTTAAGCAGGTACAATAGGTCCACGCCCACGTCCACGCCCACGGCCACACCCACACCCACGCCCACACCCACGCCCACGGCCACGGCAACGCCCACGGCCACGCCCACGGCCACGCCCACGGCCACGCCCACGGCCACGCCCACGGCCACGCCCACGCCCACGGCCACGCCCACGGCCACGCCCACGGCCACGCCCACGGCCACGCCCACGGCCACGCCCACGGCCACGCCCACGTCAACGTCCAGGGCCACGCCCACGTCCACAGCCACGCCCACGTCCACGGCCACGGCCACGCCCACGCCCGAGCCCACGCCCACGCCCACGCCCATGGCCACGTCCACGCCAAAGGCAACGCCCAAGGCCACGCCCACTTCAACGTCAACGTCCACGGCCACGCTCACGCCCACGTCCACGCCCACGTCCACGTCTACGTCCACGTCTACGTCCACGGCCACGTCCACGTCTACGTCCACGCCTACGTCCACGGCCACGGCCAGGCCCACGGCCACGCCCACGCCCACGGCCACGCCCACGGCCACACCCACGGCCACGCCCACGGCAACGCCCACGGCCACGCCCACGGCCACGCCCACGACAACGTCCAGGGCTACGTCCAGGGCCACGCCCACGTCCACAGCCACGCCCACGCCCACGCCCACGCCCACGCCCACGGCCACGTCCACGGCCATAGCCACGTCCACGCCCACGCCTACGTTCACGTCCACGTCCACGGCCACGGCCACGCCCACGCCCACGCCCAAGTAACCTAACCTTACCCTAACCTTACCTAACCTAACCTAACCTAACCTAACCTAACCTAACCTAACCTAACCTAAACTAACCTAACCTAACCTAACCTAACCTAACCTAACCTAACCTAACCTAACCTAACCTTACCTAACCTAACCTAACCTAACCTAACCTAACCTAACCTAACCTAACCTAACCTAACCAAACCTAACCTAACCTAACCTAACCTAACCTAACCTAACCTAACCTCCAAACTTTTCTTTGTTAATAAATATGATTATCTTAGTTGTTTGCATAAATATATACCTATGAATAGAAAATAGATACGTGAAATCCCATCACGTATAGAGAAACGAAGCCTTGATTTGCCCATGACACTGAAAAAATAACTAAATTTAAATAAAATGGAATAAAATAAAATAATAAACTTATATATATCAAAATTTAAAGAAATGTAATATCAACAATAAAGAATGTCAAAATGGGAGTAGACTACCTAGAATTTTAAGTACTTGCATTGTATAGAATCGTTGAATACAGGGGTTTACAAGTTTGTGGCGATTAAATTTCACACCGGTTAGTCGAAAGATATAAATATTTCTTCTTTTGTTGAAATAAATCTATTGGTGAAAAATGGTTTGTGAAGGCATTGAGGATTATAAGCAGGTACAATAGGTCCACGCCCACGTCCACGCCCACGGCCACACCCACACCCACGCCCACGCCCACGCCCACGCCCACGGCCACGTCCACGCCAAAGGCAACGCCCAAGGCCACGCCCACTTCAACGTCCACGTCCACGGCCACGCTCACGCCCACGTCCACGCCCACGTCCACGTCTACGTCCACGTCTACGTCCACGGCCACGTCCACGCCTACGTCCACGGCCACGGCCAGGCCCACGGCCACGCCCACACCCACGCCCACGCCCACGGCCACGCCCACGGCCACACCCACGGCCACGCCCACGGCAACGCCCACGGCCACGCCCACGGCCACGCCCACGACAACGTCCAGGGCTACGTCCAGGGCCATGCCCACGGCCACAGCCACGCCCACGCCCACGCCCATTGATTTTGTACAACCCTCGGGCTTCCCCCATATACCCCTTACTCTGCTGGCGTGTCCTTAGTCCTGGGTTTGGATTTCCAGGAACACCATACTGATTGAAAGAACACCTTACTGACTGAAAAACACACTACCTCTTGTACAATGCGTTGATGATGGGCGTCGCGCAGGGGTCAGCAATCTCCAATTTGCTGTTCTCACTGCTGCTAAACGACCTGCCAGATGCCATACCCAATGCTGAGATTAGGATGTATGCGGACGATGTAGCAGCGATAGTCACAGCGTCATCTGTTGACTCACTAGAGGATAAGTTGAACGATGTCGCCACGCGAGTAGCCCGGTGGTTTAGCGACAATGGGTTGGTCCTAAATTCATCCAAAACTCACTTCATGCATTTCTGCCTGTCGGGCCACACGACCCGAAGACTTGCTGTTGACGTCAATGGAAGGACGTTGAACCAAGTAGGCGTCATAAACTTTCTTGGATTCGAAATAGACAAGGGCCTTACTTGGGAATCGCATATAGATTAGCTCTGAGGAAAACTGAGTGGTGCGTGTTTTGTTCTCAGCCGCTTATCTAGGTTCCTGCCGAGGAATGTAGTGAGGTCGTGCTATTTCGCTACAGTGCATGCTGTAGTCCTGTACGGAGCGGAGCTATGGGGGCGCGTTGCTGACTGGGAGCGCGCTTCTCGTATGCAAAAGCGCGCAATTCGGGCTATAGTCAAAGTCTCGCGGCGAACTTCTGTACAGCCAGTCTTTAAAGATCTAGGTATTATGACCCTTCCTTGCATAGTCATATATCAAACCGCCATCTACGTCAGGACTAAAGAGCTTATTAGACCATCCTAAATGTCGCGTCCTAAATTCAGTGTCCGATTTAGGACAAGAAATTTAGTCGCCGGAGATCCTAATTCCTAATTACACGTTCACTGATTCAGGACTCTAAGCAGACCAGTGTTGCCGGTGCGGACCTTTTTGATCCGTTTCGGACTTTTTTCTGCCTCTGCGGATCTTTTGCGTACCATGACTCTTTGCGGAAATTTCCAAGGGAATCACATGCACACAAAACCTATTGGGTACTTCCCGTAGACCTAGAATCATGAAACTTGGTGAGCAGCAAGTTCTTATAGCACAAGTAAAGGGAATCCAAAATCCTTAAATTTGTAATTTATTCACAAAAAAAAATACTTTTAATACACGCCATGGACCAAAACTTATACGGTAGGTACGTACTTCCCGTAGACCTAGCGCAATCAGAACCCTGCTAGAATTATGAAATTTGGCAAGAAACAAGGCCCTATAGCACAAATAAAGGGAACAATCCGAAATCAGTACCTAATTTGTTGTTTTTTCTTTAAAAAAAAAAATCTTGCTATAGACCAAAACCTTAAAGGGCACTTCCCGTTTACCTAGAATCATAAAATTTGGTAAGAAGCAAGATCATAATTATAGCACAAATAACGAGAAAAATTTGAAAACCGTAAATTTGTAGTTTATTAACATAAAAATCATAAATTTTGATTCTCTCCCTCGACCAAAATAATAAATATATAATAATACCG
Source organism: Eupithecia subfuscata (assembly GCA_963564075.1). Lineage (NCBI taxonomy): Eukaryota > Metazoa > Arthropoda > Insecta > Lepidoptera > Geometridae > Eupithecia > Eupithecia subfuscata. Next base: position 7,860,675 of record OY751105.1, read on the forward strand.
GGTACCTACATCATGTTGACATAGAATCATGATATTTGTCAAGAAACAAGGTCTTACAATTAAACAGAACCCTTAGTGTGCGAGTCTGACTCCCACTTGACGTTTTATTTTATCTCAGTCTTTCAACCTTTGTAAAAAATAAGCAAAGTTTTCTGAAGTTCATTAAGATGAAGCAACATAAAGTACAATTCATATGGAAAACTTAATATCCCCATTACGACAAGTAATTTTTTTACACTTCTTAACTCCTAAACTTGCAGGAGCCGTCATATTTCGGACCATTTTAGCGTTCGGATCGGAGCTTTTTTATTTTGACTGCCGGCAACACTGAAGCAGACGCTAAAAATAGATTTAGGACGTCGGAAGCCATTCTTGTCCTAAATCGGATCCTAATTAGGATGCTACCGTCCTAAATGCTATTAAACTTTCCTGAATTCAGGATTGACTAATTAGGACATCTGATATTTAGGATGGTGTAATAAGCTCTTAACTTAAGTTCATTTACTAGGCTAGGAGACTATCACCGATACGAGACGCGCCGGGCTGAACAACTCGCACGGAAAGCGCACAAACTGTCCAAATCAAAAAGCTCACTCATATAGGGCCGGTCATCTACAACCGGATACCAAGTTCCATTATTGCGGCTCCCAACTTGAACATATTCAAATCATGGTTAAAAAAGTGGCTTGTCGAGCAGGCCTTCTAAACAGTGGAGGAGTTTTTGTGTCTAAAGGTTACTTCGATTTAAATTTACAAAATGTATGTGTTTTTTTTAACATTATTAATTACTTCATTTGACTGTTAACCTCAACTGTTTATTTTAGTTTATTTGTTAATTGTGTGTACCTAATTAATTATGTACCTACCTACACCTTTTGACATGTATATTATCTTATACCAATAAATGAATCTGAATCTGAATCTACAATGCCAATTCCTGCCTGGCTGGACGCTATTCCTGTCGCTCATTCCCGGACTGGGAAAGAAACGGACTGGCGCTAAGGCGGACGGGATTGCCCTGGAGAAGAGTGCGGTTACTGAATAACTTAATCGAAATACCGTGAAGTTTGACCCGGCCGACCTTCGAACTCTTTCTTATTTAATTAAATATCTCTCATTGTAATTTTATCCATTCTTTTAGTCTCATAACTAGGGGACAGGTAAGCCTGTTAATTTTTTCAAAAAATCGTCGAAAATTATAATAATGGAGATTTCCCGCTCTAATGACTACCAATCGTTTTTCATTTCCTTGAAATCTCTAAATTTTTTCTTTGAGCGATGCTAAATTTAAATTGAACCCATTTCAAGTTTAGCTCCCTTGGAAAAATCTTCGATCCAATTGCTAGTTTGAAATGTTTTATTGTTTCGTTAATTTTGACCTACTAGCTTCTGCCTGATGCTTCGCACGCGTTCTTCAGGGATCCGTGATAAAAAAGTAGCTTTTAATAATACCAAATGTTATCAGGTCAGAAACTTCATCGATGCCAAGTTTCGGCTCTGTCCTGAACGTGTATTAGTTTTAGCGTAATTAAATTAATAGGATTTCTGACAATCTTTTACTACAGATTCCATCTTTTCAAAATTGAGCTGGCAACAGTGGCCAGACCCCAATGCAATGACGTTTGTCCATGTCATGTCATTCATTGTCATGTCAATCAAACAAATATTTGTTCCGCGCTTGCTACGCTGCACTGTTTGTTTGGTGTGAAATCAACGCGAAAACGCGTCTTACATTGCTAAAACTGGATAGACTGCCATAATTAATTGAATTTTAAACGCTTCCAGAATGTTTCGTTGTTTATTTGTGTTGTTGCTACTAAATTCATCATACCGCAGTTTAGGAGTTCCACTTCCGACGAGCACAGCTGCATCATTGGATAATTTATTGACTGCATTGGCAAGTACTTGTGAAAATCTTTTCTTGTCGAAACAAATCAAAGGCCAGTTAGATTACTGTTCGGCTCCCTTGACGCCACATGGAGGAAGGCAGCTTGAATGCTTGTTGTTCTATGACATAAATAGACAACTCTGTGCTGCTGTTGGCGATTCAAAGCTGGCACTTTCCGAAGATTACTCTGCCATCATCAACGAAGAACAGGACGTCAATTTGGTATGCGCAAACACAAACGATTGGATATTCACTAATATAACAGAATTCCCACTTTACATAAATTCAGTCAAAAAAGTCTTCAAGCATCCTGTGCCATGCGGCAAAATGTGTGGTATAGACGACTTGATGAGCGATGACATGAAGTTCATCTGTAAATACTTTAAATGGGGGACAGAACAACTGAAACAACAAGTGACTGTGCCACAAAACATCCCCCCAAAAGTACAAGAAACAGCAAATAGTGAGGATAAGCCTGTTATCCCTGCTTCTAATGATTTGCAAGATGTCCAAGTCAAGAGCGCTCCAACATCAAAATCTCTGAGTTTACCTTCAGAAGTAGCACAAGTCAAGACAGATGAAACTGATAAAACTGAAGCAGTAAAACCGGAAGCTTCCTCTGAAAACAACCAGGGACCCTCCAGCGTGGATGCTAATGCTGAGAATGCAGCTCCTAAAGCTGTCATTGAAGAGCCAATTGCAGAAAACCCACCAGCTGCTGAGCGATCTGACACTCCTTTGGCATTAGACTCTAAAGTGAAGAGTGAAACTGAAAACAAAGCTATCTCGCCGGACACTTCTCTTACCAAACCAGCTGTAGATAATTCAGAGAAAGCTCACATTGAAACTGAAGTTCAAAAGCTGAATAAAGAAATTGAGCACAAAATAGAAGATCAGAATCAGAATCCAGCTCAACCCAAAGCTAAGGAACCAAGTGATGATGATTACCAAGGTACTTTATTACTGACATTTTCATTTCTACTATTACATTATGCCTATCTGATCAAAATATAATAAACTAGCTGCATTCTTACTACCCGTTGTCCTAGTACCTGTTTTCCCGTACAAATGAAGCATTTTCCCATACTAAAAAGTAGCCTATGTTCATCAGGAATAATGTGGGCTTCTAATGCTAAAAGAATTTTTCAAATCGGTCCAGTAGTTTCGGAGTCTATTCAATACAAACAAACAATCAAATCTTCCCTCTTTATAATATTATAGTATAGACTATGAATAAGCTTCACTATGGCGGCCTATGTGCGGCAGTGTAAGGTAAGTAAGTATACAAGCTGATGAAGATCATGACAGTCTCGGAGCCCTCCGAAACAGGCTGTGGATGTCATAAGAGCTGATTATGGGGACCTACTAGATGAAGAGCAACAGCATCCTGTATTTTTCTACCATCATCACTGTGATGACCAATCAGTGTACCAAACATTGTGGTTATGGCAAAACCCCTTGTTGTATAAAAGGCACTTGCAGCTTTGAGTGTTTTATAATATTTAAAAATTAAAATCAAAGTAAAAACTCTTTATTTCCATAAATACAATAAATGTTAGTTTAGAAAAGGTCAAATTATAAAACTAAACACTGACACGGAAATAAAGTGATATTTTTGATTTCTGTGAACCAAAGAAACTCTATTTACATAACATAGGTTTGTTAGTTTCCTTCTCCATAAAGTTAATGTTCATGAGATCATGGACTTGTAAAAAACAATAAAAATTATTTGTCTGTTAATATTTTCAAAAGATTAATAGTGCTTTGTAAGGTCAACTCAGTTCATCTAAGAAACTAACTTATACTTGCCTAAAACAGGTTTTGCAATTAAGTATGAGGATGTTTGGGTACATTCACTTACATGCTAACTCAAGCCATGCGTGATTTGTCAATGCCACACTCAAGGCAATATGAAGTGAACAACTTATTTAATTTTGTTTGTCTTAATATACTTAGATAAGCAATGTGGCGCGGCGGCGAGAGTCCGCCTGCGACGCAGGAGGTTGCGGGTTCGATTACCGTCTTAAGAATTTTTTTTGTAAAATCTAAAAATATTGTACGGGTGTTCTGGGTATTTTCTATGTAGGTATTGTAAAAATATTTATTTGTGTTGTATTGTATTAAGAATATCAGTCATCTAATACCCATTACACAAGTTTTGCTTAGCTTGGGGCTAGATCATGCTGTGTGAGTTGTGCAGCATTATTTTTATTTATATAAAAAAGTTATAATAGTAATATACAATTCTTGTAATGTACATAACATTACAAGAATTGTATATTACAAGAATATTCGTTTTTACGCTGGTTACACTCATATCTCCATTAAACCTTCTGTTAGGATATTTGTTTATTGGCACAAAAGTAAAAGTGCAATGCGACCATGAATATGATTCAGATGAATCATACAGTCTATTTTTTTGTTACTTTATCTCACGTTTTTTTCTTACTTCAGATTCAGAAGACAAAGATGGCTTGGGTGACATTCAAGGGGATGATGATAGCGATGATCCCAATATTGATGATGTCCCCAAAGAACACAAGATCCCCAAAGTGGAGGTAAAGGAAGAGATAAGCGAGACACAAAATGTAAAGACTGTATCATCTGATATCACTACAGGTGAAAGAAGTAAGTGTCAAACATAATCTCTATTGGTAATAAAGATAAGGTTTGTTATGCTAATAGGTTTTTTATCACAATGTGTAGTTAAATATGTATGCATAATTCTACCTACATTTTTGTTTGGATAGACAATTTATAGGGGTCATTTTCATGTTGAATGTTTTTTGTGAAATTACTAATATACTTAATTCTTGAGATGTGTTTCTGAAATAAAATTTAGGTGGTGGTAGGTGGTATCTTCTCGGATCTAATATTGGATTGGATAAATCTGAGACATAAATAAACAATGCACAATATATTCTGCTGCGTGCCACATTGTAAAAAAGCACTTTTCAAACTTTTATCAGTTAAAAGTACCTTTATTTGTATTAAGAGGTCATTTAAAATTTATTGATTATTTTTTATATAAAATAAGAAACTGTTACTCGCTAATAATAATAGTATTTAATTTACCTCATGTTTTATCGAGATAAAACATAAGGTAAATTAAATACTATTTGTACGAGTACAAAGGCTGAGATTTTAAAACAAGAATCGGCCATTTGCTTTTTGGTGCTGTGTGGGAGAGCAAGAGCGTTTTTGTATAAAAGGTGTGATATTATTTTGTTCACTGCCTTGGTTTTGTAAAGCATAACACGTCTCACACGTGGCTATCATAACTTATCTAATCAGTAATTAAATAAAAAAATATGGTTTTCGATTTGCTGCCGACATGCCGACACCACTTCAATGTCACTTCAATTGAAGTTTTAGAAAAATACCATAAACATGGAATGAAATTTCAGTCAAAGAAGTAGGGTTGAAATTTTTAACATCATGTATGTATAAAATTATTATAAAACTTAAAAACAACATTTTGTGGTTTTTAAACTCTTTGAGTAATGATACCATTGTCCAACACAACATCTAACCATTAGCATAAAAAGCTCATGATTGGTGAGATGAGATTAGACCTAAGTAATATCATTCAAAATGAAAATTACCCTTATGCTACAGTTATGTTATGCTAATCATTATTATGCCAGTAATGAATGCCTCTGAGCCGTGTGGTGCCGGCTTAGAATTTGCACCACCCTAACTCTACCCGTGGGTGTCGTAAGGGGCGACTAATGGATACCCACCGGGAGGCGGGCAGCAGCGCCTCCAGGAACAATTCTACCATTGAACTGCGATCCCCAACCTGCAAACCCAGCGTGGGGATTATGGGCTATATCCCCCATGAGATAAAGGCCAATAAGGCGTTTATTGGGGGGAGACCTGCATCCAGCAGTGGACCAATATTGGCTGTTGAGGAATGCCTCTGAAGTCTGGGGCTGAAAATTCAGATCTGTGCGTAGAATTGAGGATTTCCATCCAATCCTAAATTCTAAGAGCAAAACATGGAGCCTTGACACATTCATAGATTTAAATTTAGAGAACACGAGAAAAGTGATCTTTGTTCATAGAGCACTATACCTACAATACACTGCACTATAGAGCGAATCTGTTTTACACTCTCACACAATTCTTGAATAGGTCCATGTTTACACAGGTGCCTGATTAGGTAAATATTGGACAATTTACTGACATTTACTACAGCACCAAGCTGTAGTAAATTTCAGTAAATTATTGCTTCCGTTGTAAGTGAATGTGGTGTGAATTAACAAATTACATATTAATCTTAAAGAATGTTATTGTTAATTTTTGTTTTACTAGCAGTTTGCAATGTATTAAAGTGTAAGTGAGAAGCTAAAGTAACCCATTTATCTAGTGTTGTGAATATGACATTAAATCCGTTATCATTTGAAAGTTTAATGTCGATTTTAATATCGCATAGTCGATTTAGTATGCCCATTTGGTACATACATTATACATACATACTGCAATGTCGGTGATATGGTTGCCTAGATTAAAAAATCGTAAATAAACATTTTTACACTCGGTGAACTGCTAATTATAATAACGGAAATGAAACTTAAACTACGTAATATTATGCTGGTTTTTACAAATACTTAAAACTGACTTTAAATTCTTTCTAATTCTGAATATTAATCCTGTTTTAAAGTTTTACGATTTATCAAACGTCGAGAATAAACCTCGGAATCTTTCCCTTTCCTTAAAATCAGCTGACAATTGGCGGAGATATCGTGCAAAAAAATAAACCGCCAAATTGAGAACTCCCTCGTTTTTTTAAATTGGTTGAAAATAGTCCATATTCTACTATCTCCATTAACTGGGTTGCTATAATTCTTCATTGGTTATTTGTTATCTATGAGTAGATTGTATCCATAACACAAGCTCGGCTTAGCTTGGGGCTAGATGATGAAGTGTGAATTTTCCAGTATTATTTTATTTATTTATTTCAGTTTCAGGCATCTACCCCAGTTTCGGAGATGAAACTTATGCAGATGACGATGATGATCATTTCTTCTCGTTCTTCCTGACTGCAATCACCATGGTCGTGGTGATTTACATCCTGTATCATAATAAGAACAAAGTGGTTAAAGTGGTAAGTGTATCTTTCTTATTAATAATTATTTATCGGGTGTTTAAAGCGTACCTCGTGTTCATTATGAATGTAAGCGGGTAAACTACGAACCTCAATTACACCAACCTCGTTATGGGATGAAACGTTGCTGTTCTTCCAACACAAACTAGGTTCGTAGTTAACCCGTTACATTCATAATGAATTCGACAAACTACGAAAGTTTTTTTTACGTACCACGTGTCTTTATTTCCTTGAGATTCTTTAGTTACCACTGCTTGTGAAAATTATCATGTGATGATGTTTTATACATCATCACATGATAATATGTTTTACGGCGCACATCATTAATTCCTCGGGCGACAAACTTTTATGGGCCCCCTTTAAATCAACCGTTCTACAACAACAAAAGAATCATCAAAATCGATCAAGAATTGGCGAAGATATCACCAACATTGTTGTAGCTCGTCGTGATTTTTCAAAAGTATTATGTAATTTTTTTAAGCTTTACGGGATAAACACTAATCCCTCGGGAATAATATTATAGAACCACCTCGAAATCATTCTCTATACAATAGTAGCGGAGATATCAAGTAACATACACACATAAGGAAAAAACATAGACAAATAGAGAACCTCCACCTTTTTGGTTAAAAATAGGTGGCGCCGCTAGTGTGACCGACTCACACTAGCGGCGCCACCTATTCGGGTAGCGCCCTAACACTTTCATGGACCAAGACCTAGATGTCCTCCTGCGACTCAGTGGAGCGGCGGCGGCGTGCCCCTGCAGGTCGCACCGCCGAGGCTGGGCCCAATAGCGGACATTCAGACACGAACGTGTCCGCTAACTCATCATTATTGTTGTCCACAAACAGTTTTATACCAAAATGTTTATTTTCCAGTTCTTCGGACTAATTCTGGAGGGTCGCCAGTCAGGTCGCCGTAGAAACAGCCGCGGCCACGCCTACAGGCGTCTCGATACACTCGAACAAGCCATGAGTGCTAATTCTGCTGCGCCGCCGAGCAAAATTATATACTAGTTTCTAGAAATAGTAGTGAGTATTCTTCGGTATTGCTATATGGCCAGGTGAACAGTCAAATATACTATCAACCGGTTATTCGTGCGCTGATCATCTCTATAATTTAACTATTCGATGATCAAATCTCTCAACGTTTATTAGGCTTCAATCATACTGCGACCCTAGAGTGAATGCGACGACGACGGCGGGCGCGAAGTATCAAACATATGAAACTGTCGTTTGCGTTCATACTAAAGTGACTAAGGCTGTGTCCCCAGTAGGCAAACTGTTCATCATCATCATCATCATCAGCCTATATTAGTCCACTGCTGGACATAGGCCACCCCTAATGAGCGCCATAGCGCCCTGTCTTCAGCTTGCCGCATCCAGCATCTGCCTGCAGTCTTTCGCAGATCGTCATCCCACCTGGCCGGAGGGCGTCCTACACTACGTTTGCCGAGTCGTGGTCTCCACTCAAGAACACGTTTACCCCAGAGGTTGTCGGTTCTTCACGAGATACGGCAAACTGTTAGCGGCCACGAAACTGAGACAGTCGGTGCACGTAACGCTGCAAGTGAGCAAAACTAGCAAACTGTGGACACTCCATTTCAAATATATGGAAGGGCGTACTAAACCGATACGCCGCAAACGCAGTCGGCCGCTAACAGTTTGCCTACTGGGGACACAGCCTTAGGGAGGCGCCTAGCGCGACGGCTTGAGCGAGTTAGCACGCGTTTTCGAACGCGCTTGCGCTTGGCTCGCTGTCTCCTAGAAGCCTTACGTAAGAGAAAAAACTATTTGACAGGAGATTTGATCAATGATTTTGTAATCAGCGGTCAAACAACCGGCCGTAAAAGACGGGTGCCTTGCCATCAAAGATGGGCTGTTTGTATAACCTGTGGATATTTTCTAACCGACCAATAGAATGCTTTGTCTCTGAAATAAGGCGATCTTTGGTGGGGTTGAAAGTTAATTAATAAATATATAATAATGCGTAAATTGTCGCAAAAATGCTAGTTATTTAAAGTCTTAGAGGAAATACTCGCTGCCTCTTCTGAGTAGTTTCAAATTCGAATTGTGTAAGGTTGCTGTGCTATTTTTCCAAGGATAATAATAATATATTCAATTCAATTATTTTCTCTTCACAGAAGGTATTCTTACAGTTAGTTGTTATAATTAAAAAAATTGTTTAAAAGAAGTTTTATAGTTAAAAGTAGAAATTCATAAAGGTTGCTGTCTACAACATCAATTTTGAATTTGAGACCATTTTGAAAAGCCCGTTTTCTGGTCGCCTTACCCAAGTTAATTCTTGTTATTTACTTACCCAGACTATTAGTAGAGTGTAGGTATGAACTCTACATAAAAAATCATAGATCTCACTATAGAGCGTCTTGACGGCTCTATTATATCTGTGAGAAACGCTTTTATGGTAGGTATTGTAAATAAGTTAATTATCGATTTGTAAGACTAAGTCGCCGTATGCTTAAAAGGTACAATGGTATATGATAGGCAGCTTCAACTGCCATATAACTTTATTTTTTAGATTCTTCATTGTTTTTCGGAATTATTACTGAAACGTTATATTTTTAATGATATTGCCCACAAAAAATACCTATCGTAGATATGTATGCTGTGTCAATTGGCCAGCATTATTTATTTTATTTATTTATCGATCGGTATGGTTTCGCAGGATTTTAAAGTCCCTAGTCTTTATTCGATTTTATTTTCTCGTAATTATTATTAGATATTTCGTTCATTATCTATCAAGAAATTTCTGAGAACAAGTTAACTGTTTTTTGTGTCCTTTACTCAGCTATAAAGAATCACCTAAAATGAAACTGTAATTAATAATTTCTAGTGAATCTGAGTATTTGCCAATAATTATGTACAAATAATAACAAAATTACTTAATGCGTCATATTTTAATTTATTTTTATTAATAAAATTGTTAGAGATATTTTCGACATCGCATCGCACAGTAACGAAGTTCAAGAACTTCTTTTCTGTAGTTACTAGTGATTTGATGTACCGATTTTTTGTTCCTACAAAGTATATAAAGAAAATGTAACAAGTACAACATTATAGAATATTATCTATTATTTTATATTAATAAGATGAGTGTCTACGAAAGTGATGCACATAAGATTATTTGTAACACGAATAAACAGTTTTGTTTTTACTACCTACTACTTTCTATCATAGAGTAAATGTCTTTTTTAATATCTTGGATTCACCTATAACTTTACAAGGTCTCGTTTTTAGCATCTTCATTAGACTTCACTGCATTTTCTCTGGTTGTGAAAAGTAGCAATAAAGTGTTGTCATTTTTGTACGTGTTGTTTCAAACAAAAATGAAAACAATATCGACAGCAGTGTAAAATTACTCATAAGTACATTCTGCAAAAGATGTAAATACTATGGCACACCAAGAATGTCCTACTAGGTTTATATCTTTTGAATCCGATGTACTTTCTCGAGTCTTGAACAGGCTATGTAATTTTTATCTATGTACTGTTTCTAGTTTGTACACTTATTATATTTTATTAGTTAAAGAATAATGTATTTTTTCAAGTAAAGATTTAGTTTTGTATAAGTTGTCCTGTAAGGATAGGTAATTTATTAGTTTTCTTTTATTCGAAATAAATTAATAAAACTTACAATGGGTAATTTTCATCGCTATCTACTTTATGCTCCATATCTATACTAATATTATAAAGAGGAAAGATATGATTGTTTGTTTGTATTGAATACGCTCCGAAACTACTGGACCGATTTGAAAAATTCTTTCACCGTTAGGAAGCTTACTTTTCAGGGAGTGACAGGCTATATTTTATCCCCGAATTCCCACAGGGACGGGAACTACGCGGGTGAAACCGCGAGGCGATCGTCTAGTCTAAAAATGTATTGAATAGCATTTACTTGTAGTACGAAACTGGAAGATATTGATCCATCTCTCGTTACGCCATCTAGTTCTTGGTAAGAGAATTTAACATTCAGAAACATACCATTTTGAGTAAGCTTGAACCAGAACCGTTGAAGGTATCTAGCCGGTGCTTGGCCGGCACCTTCTAGCGAAGTTTCAAGAAGTTCAGCGCCCTTGTAGTAGCTTGCAAGGTCTCGTCAATAGATGGCGAGCCACACTAGAAGAAACCATGAACCTATGGTAGTAAGAAGGAACCTTTTAAACGAGTGTAATATCCCTTGCTTATTAGAGTTGACACTAGATGCCGGTGTTAGGCTTACCAAGAAGTCTTTTTATGTCTTTCTGCGAGTGACGAAGCAACGAGGATCAGAATTTTTGGTAACCACTTTTAAAGATACGTTGCCATCATCTTAAATTTAACAGTGCTTTCACAGTTTACTCACTTCACAGGCTACTCGCAAATGCAGCTGAGCATGAACCTCTGATAGCGCAGGCGCACGGCACTGATCAGCACACACGGCCAGACCAAAACAATATTATTTACTTGTGCATGTTAGTTTTTAAGCAATTTATACATTATACATATCTTTTTTTAACAATAATTGGTGTGTCGTGTCTGTTGTTCTAGTTAGATAAGCTTACCTGTATTATATATATATATTTTCTTATAAGTATACCTGCACCACAGATTAGATAACGTTACTTCGCCTGCACTATCAGAATAAATTATATTTTCATTTCATTTCACTTGGTATCCGGGACTATAAAGTTACGATCATAGAAATCTAAATAAGTGACTTGTTATTTAGATTTATCTAATCTATCGTAACCATAGAAATCTAAATAAATGACTTGTTATTTAGATTTCTATGGTTACGATAGATTTTCTTTTGTCTGAAAAATGCCTCTTGGGCCGGTACGCGGTGGTAGGTAGTTTATTAAGCTTACCAAGAAGTCTATTATTTTATGTGTTTCTACGAGTAACATAGCTACGGGGATCAGAATTTTTAGTACATAACCACCTGACTTTAAAGTTACACGATAGATTTTCTTTGGTCTGAAAAATGCCTCATGTCATGTCTAAGGGGTGTCTAAGGGCGAAATATGAAGAGCAGTTGTTCAAATTAGTGGCGCCCAAGCATTTCTCGTCTTCGTACCTACCCACTTTGTAGATACGGTACGAGGTAGGTACCTTCTGGTGGAATGAAGGTTCTTACTGCGGTTAACCGTTAATGTGTACGAACCAAGTTAATGACGACTGAGTCGAGTTTCCGTGTTCCTTGATATGTGAAACGGTTGCTTGGAAATTAACATTTGACGATTGCAAACATTGCCATCTCTGTAAACTCGTGACGTAAGAATATCTTGGCTTTGTTATTAAAGCAGATTCTTTATTATTGTATTGTTATAATAATAATAATACATTTATTTCAGACAACATTAGAACAAGTATAGATCGTTATGCACGCAGTAGGTACAAATTTTCCAAACAGAAAGGTCCACCCTTATGTATGGGAAGATTATTTTTCCTGACTGTAATCTTTACGGAACACTGAAGTTTTTTATAGAGCCGCGATGAAAAGTTACGTAAAAAGAATTAAATTAAATAATACCTACCTACCTACGCATATGCAAACATCAGAACATGATTCTCGGTGGTCATATACGCACTTCGCCCTTTAATTATTGCATTACGCAATTTATCTTGTGCCAAGGTGAAATGCATAATTAGTTCAATACTACATATCGTTCAAGGCAAATAAGTAGGTAAGGAAATCTATGGCGGCCGAAACAATAACCGATCGCAATAAAAAGGCTATGAATGAATAACAATAATTATAACTTATAACCATTCTATCGTTAGCCTAAGGTCAAAGTGCGATCACGATTAAATGTTTAGACTGTGTTCATCATCAATAATCATCATCATCAGCCTATATTAGTTCACTGCTACATCATCCTTTTGAACGTCAGTGTGGCAGCTACCCTCGAACCACGTGGCCTTACGCGAGATGATAGTAAAAGACCTAACGGTATTACCTACTCTGATTCACTGGAAGATGGGTCGACCTTTAGTTTGGGATGCTACGCGTGTAGATAGATGCTCTTGCGCCTTCACATCTTGCAGGAAATCGGTAACTGGTAAGGGCCGGCTCCACAGCAACATCAGCGGCGTACCTCAAACGGCGAAAATACGCTAATCTTGACCGAGGTTACTTTGGGGTTGGAACTTGTAGGTAACCCTTGGTCCATGCGGTCCTGGGGAACACGCAATTTATAAAGATCTTAGGTGCTTAGATTTCTCGGCTTAGATTTTTAAGAAATAGATATAGGTAGGTACCTACTTACATAAGTGTAAAATACTTTTCTTTTTTGTATTATAAACCTTTATTTACAAAGAAAATCACAATCAATTAATATAAATAAATTACAACTAGTAGGTAGGTATTTACAATTGAAACAATTGAGCTATCTGCAGATTAAAATTTTTATTTGCAAAAAAAATTACAATCAAATAATAGAAATAAATTACAACTAGTATTTACAATTGAAATAATTGAGCAAACTGCAGACTGTTGCAAACAATCTACAGGTAGCTCAACTGATCCATATCAATACCAGTCGGAAACGTCCCTGAGACGCTGGGTGCATTGCCACGCTGTATGGCAATGCTGATGCGCTGCGCCAAATACTCACCAGCTCTCGGGTCATGCGTCGCTTCGACCAGACGCTCAGATAATTTTTTAATTTTTTAAAAACCCGAAGAGCCGCGGTACCCCAGGGGCCCTATTACAATTCTCCGCAACCGACACTGTCGATGCCGATGACATGCGGCCGACGCACGCAAGCGATAGCTATTCTGTTTCTCTGTCGGGTGGGCATTTTTCATTCGGGCGAGATCCGGGCACACCCAACTACCTTCGTGAACGATCATGTGAATGAAACCACCAGAGAGCATAGAAACCTTGGACAGATTAAATAAAAACAAGTCAAGTACGAGTAGGACTTGTGCGAGGGTTCCGAACAAACTTATATTTACCCTAATGAGGACTTCATTATACCTTGTTAAGGGATGAAGCGTTGGTGTTCTTCCAACACAAACTAGGTTCAAAGTTAACCCGCTTACATTTATACTGGAAATATATATTTGTGAGCCGAATAATTTACACAGACACACTGCGTTTTTTTTGGTGATTTTGCTAAAATGAACGGTTTTCGGTTATTTCTCTTTACTTAAAGATAAAAATACATTTCCTTGTGCTGTAAGACCTTGCTTGTTGCCAAATTTCGTGATTCTAGATCAACGGGAAGTACTTTAAAGGCTTACGTATAGGTTTTATTGCGAACATAAAAAAATAATTTTTGTAATTACCTATGTAACTTTAAATAATTTATGGTTTTCGGATATTCCTCTTTATTTGCGCTAGCTCTTTGCTAAGTTTAAACGTAAAAGGCTGTCACGAGTGATTCTATAAGTAATCTATAATATCCCGTGTAGACTCTTTCAATGCCATCCAAAGAAAGAGAATTGCGTCATTAACGTCCAGAGGTTGACATGTGTAAAAATGACACTATTGTAAGCCCATCTGACCGTCTGATGTTATCGGACCCTTACATACAGACGGAGGGTGAATATTGCCACCTGACATACTAAGTACTCAACCTAGTACCTTGAATTTTATATTTAATATATTATGATTTTTATTTAACTTTCCTTTTTTATCACCTCAAAAATGGATCTTGTGTCTGAAATTAAGAATTAATATTATAGGCGTTCCTTTTTCCATTCGAGGTGCGGAACCCTCAAAAGAGCGGTTTTAGCGCCAAGTTTTGGTAAAATTAAGAACTTCGTCGTCAGCTGGGGGAAGTTGTTAGTTGTAGGCTTTGCTAAGAGATGGCGGTAGAGCCGCTTTTCTGAAAATTATGAAACGGAGAGTGATCTTCAAATAGCATGAGTAAATTTCAATAATTTAGGACGCTACGTGTATAAAATATTTTAACAATCATAAATCTACTGAAATTTTAGTGATAAATGGACAAAATATGGTGAAAAAACACCTTACGAAAATGAAAAGGTAGCTTTGTAGCTACCGTGCAAATTGACAGAGGTTCTTGAAAAAATGCTGTCAAATTTAATGTTTCGTTCGTACATTTTGCCCATTAGAATAGAGGTGGCCGCCGCAAAAGCCGCCATTTCAAGCTTCGTGCCGTAGCTTCGAGTTTTGATGAATTAGAATAGCAATTCGACAAAACGCAGCACGCAACTGTCGATTTCGTCGAAAGCGAATAGACCCCCAGGGACCTAGGGTCTCGACCTCTCGACTCAAAGGGGAGCAAATGTGTAGGCTCTGTAATTACGAGTAACTATTTTCAGACTAAAATACTAGTTACAAGTTACAATGTATTATTTTAATACCTAAGTGATATAATTTTCAATGTGCTAAATAAATGTTTTTTCCTTAGGGTAGTTCCACTGCGCTCCAAAACCCATTGTTCTCAAAATTTTAAAGTTCATACATTGATTCCACTGCGCTCCAAGAATTTTTACGTAATAATATAATCGAATATTTGAGTTCCACCGCGCTCCAAGAAATTTTGAGTAGAGTTAGCAAAAAAATAAATTTTGCATTAAAAATTATGTAAAATTACAAAAAAGATAAACCCATATCAAATATGTTTATTCAGTCATAATCACAACGTCAAATCTAATAATCAAATCTAGTAAATATAATTTTTAGTTACAGGCAAATGTGATTGAAATGAAATGAAAACATTTATTGAAAAAGAAATACACAATAACAGTGGTCAATGTTAAGCTAAAGCTAGGTATTATCAGTTTTCGTCAAGTAAAATTAGGTATAAATTAAATTACATAAATTAGTTTGAATTAGGCATGTAGAGATCAGGAAAAGGTTCGTCGTTGAGGAATTACGAATTGTTTATAGTCATTGTCTAAAAATTCACTTACAGAGTATATGGTTTTATCTAGCAGAAGAAGTTTCACATTATTTAAAAATGATTGTTCACAATTTATGAGTCGAATACACAATGGAAGTTTGTTAAAAAGTTTAGGGCCAATAACTTCCGGCTGCTTTTTAGAGATGTATCCGAGTCTATGGGCAGTTGCCTCTAAGTACATTTGATGTCTGTTACGGTATTTGCTTTGGCTCCCTCTTATCTTAAATTGAGACATATTTTGTATTACAAACTTTAAAATTTCATAGATGTATAATGAGGCAGAGGTTAGTATTTTCAGGTTTTTGAAATGTTCTCTACATGAGTCTTTAAATTTGGCGCTAACCAGCACCCTAATTACACGTTTCTGCAATTTTAAAACTCTTTCGATCGCTTGTTCACGAATTTCTTGTTTGCATTCCGTAACTGTATCTGCCTGCCACGTACATGTATGACGATCATCTTGTAATATCGTTGACTGACGTATTCTGAATTTAGCATGGCATGTTTTACTAAATGTGCAACACCATAATTGAAAGTCATCCTTCTTAGACATAATATAGCGAAAATAATAGTGTCATTTTTGACAAACGATATGAATCCACGTTTAAAAATATTAACGAAATTTCTACTTGTACAAAACATAAACAACTTATGGTTCACTTTTTCTGCTGACTCTGTCTTTTTTATTTTGGAGCGCTGTGGAAGCATTTTGGTACTTAAAATTTTAAAAATAATATGGGTAATAATAACTTGGAGCCCGGAGGAACGCATTCTTGGAGCGCGGTGGAACTACCCGTTATTTTTGGGGCTAGATGATGCTGTGTGAATTGTCCAGCATTAGTTATTCCTGCCTACATATACCTACTACCTATGAAAATAGATTTAAAAGAACTTCATTCCCGATCTGTGTCTATTTACACTGTTTTTTTTTTAAGTTTTACGCGACATATAGAAGACCATTGGGAATCAAATTTACCCATACCTTGGTTGGGATCATTCTCTGTCAAAAAGTGAAATAATCATCGTGACATGAGAGATTTCAAATAACAAATAATACAGCCGATATGAGAACCTCCTCATTTTTTACAGTCGGTTAAAAAGCTGTGAAACTTTCTTCGATGTGGGTACTTTGCTACTTTTAGCGTTCAGCTTTCCACAGCTTACCATTTTATTGAAATTCACACAACATTATCCACAGAATGGCAGTGATTTTATACGTTATCATGGACAGTATTGAATTCCGATACGTATGTGGCAATTTCATATTATGGGCATGTTACGAGTACCATGGCAGGAAAGTAAGTAGAACACATTTCTAACTCGCAAGATACAAAAGGAATAACTATCAATACAATACAATAAAACAATATACTATTAAACGTTACCATAGAAACATCGCGGGCAGAAGCTAGAGGGAAGTAGGTATGTTATGTTATAGTTTGAAATACACTCGAGAGCAATGAATCCGGGTCACTCAAAGAATCCAAAAAATCTCGGAAAGTAAGAATGCTAGGTTAATGCAATAAATTGTATTTAATAGACAATTTAATACTCCTTAAATGAAAGTTAAAAAAATATGAGTCACCATACATTTTATTTACACAAAATTACATAAAGAAAAAAAACTGCTGATCTCTCCTTAAAACAAAAATAGGAAACATGAAAT
This sequence comes from Eupithecia subfuscata, assembly GCA_963564075.1. NCBI lineage: Eukaryota > Metazoa > Arthropoda > Insecta > Lepidoptera > Geometridae > Eupithecia > Eupithecia subfuscata. The sequence continues at coordinate 7,878,216 of OY751105.1, forward strand.
TTTTGAACTTTATGACGATTTTCTTGAATTTTAATACTTCGTATTACCTCCTCGTGCTTCCATTACTGCGTTTACGCGGTTTGGCATGCTGTACACCAAGTTCCTTATACGATTTTGGGCAATATTCTCCCATTCCTCTGTGAGAGCAATTTTGTGCTCAGGAAGCGTGATTGGGGGAGGGTTTCGTTGTTTTACGCATCTCCCTAGCTCGTCCCAAGCATGCTCGATCGGGTTGATATCCGGGCTGCGCGCTGGCCACTCCATACAAGTAATGTTCATCTCTTGAAGGTAGTCATTCACAATCCTACCTGTAGGAGGTCGGGCATTGTCATGCATAAATATAGCATCCTCACCCAAATTGACCATAAATGGACCAACGTGTTCGTTGAGGATTTCTTCCACATATCTTACGCTAGTTAAAGAGACGTTTTCTATGATCACCAGCTCTGTGCGACTTTCAGAGGAAATTCCGGCCCACACAAGTACAGACCCACCACCGTAGGCTACTTTTTCTTCGATGCATGCTTGCTTGAATCTTTCCCCTGGTCTTCTATACACTCTGTGTCTTCCATCGTGCTTGTAGAGCATAAATTTTGATTCGTCGGAGAACATAACTTTCGACCAATCTTCAATACTCCAATTTACGTGGTTCTGGGCATATCTTAGTCTTGAAATACGATGGCCACGCTCCAGTTTAGGGCCGTTTGCAGGTCTAAGGGGTTTTAAGTTAGATTCAGCAAGCCGACGTCTTACTGTCCATGCACTTGGGTTACTTCCTCCGAGGCGTCGAAACTGATTTGTGAGTTCAGTTCCTGTGAGAAAGCGATTTCGAAGCATAGTGTTCACCAAGTATCGGTCTTCTCGTGCTGTGGTACACCTAGTTCTGCCCGTTCCTGGTCTGCGTAGGTTAGAACCAGTTTCTTCGTAACGTCGGAGAACTCTTTGTACTGTTGACAGCGACACACCGACAGTCCTGGCTGTATCGTGCTGACTCCGGCCGGTTTCCACCAATGTAAGTATTCTGGTGCATTCTTCAAGTGTAAGCGACATGATTTCAGCTTGAATAATGAATATTGAGCACTATCAACCTGGTTTATGTACCAACATAAATGACAGATTACAAACAAAAGCAAAAACAAATCCTGTAATTTCGTAGTTCCATCTTCGACAGTGTTCCCTTTTCAAATTTGATTTTTTTATGATATAACTTTACAATAACTAAGAAGTTTTAATACTTTCATTTAAGGAGTATTATATTGTCTATTAAATACAATTTATTGCATTAACCTAGCATTCTTACTTTCCGAGATTTTTTGGATTCTTTGAGTGACCCGGATTCATTGCTCTCGAGTGTATTATAGCTTCTCTAATATTCAATCAGATTTATAGCTTCTCTCACAAAGGTATCTAAGCATCTATTCGATTAAATGGTGGAGCTATTAAAATCAGCAGCAGAAATTACATTTAACAAAGAGCTTTAACCATTGGGTATTGGGCATTGGGCTCTTTGTCTCTAACCATTTGAATACCTAGCGAAATGAACGCAAAGCTTCAATGAAGCCAATAAATTAAAAGAGATTCTTTTGGTCCTTCGTGTTTAAGCCGGCGCGGCACTTACAGTCTCCCGACCTGGCCTAAATAACAGATTGGAACAAAATCATGATTATACTTACCTACTCGATTCTAGAAATATTTACCTACATTTATTTAGCACTAAGAAAGTAAAAATAATAGAATAAAATAATTACAATTAACTATTTAATAAAAATGTATAAGCCGTCGCCGAAGGCGGATCTATAATAATAGCAAAGTTTATTTTAAACTTATAAAAAACGAAATAATTGAATCATCATCATCATCAGCCTTAATTAGTCCACTGCTGGACATAGGCCTCCCCTAATGAGCACCATAGCGCCCTGTCTAATACTTGTGTATAAATGCATGCTTAAAACTACAATTTTTACGATAAGTAGAAACTTACTTGAAAGTACTTTTAAAAAAGAGAATGTAACAATTATGTAACAATTAACCAAATAAATTTTGTAATGTACATGTCCCTGCAATTAACATTTATGTACCTATCTTGATCTACACACTAGGAATCCCTGTGCCGTGTAGACTAATACAGCGTCAGAATAGATAAATTTTATCAGAATCCTAGTTATTTTTTTGTGAATAAAGCGATTAGGTACAAAATCATAGAATTTGGTGGAAAATATTTAACGACACTGGCATCATCGGAGCAAATCGCAGAAGTTGGATACAATTTATGGTTTTAAAAGTTTTCATTCATAATTTCATTCGTCTGTCGTCCGTTTCCGAACTTTAATTTGAACCTTTTTCTCTACGCTTGCGCAATTGTATGTTGTTGAGTTTGTGTTTTTGTTTTAAGTGATTACATTGCTGTGATATTGTTGTTTTCTGTTACTTTTAACAGTTTTTGTGAAGATTTTATTCTTAAAGGCTATAAAAACTTTCTAACTTTCGCTATTTATTAACATACTAGACGGTCGCCTCACGGTTTCACCCGCATAGTTCCCGTTCCCGTGGGAATTCCGGGATAAAATATAGCCTATGTCCCTCCCTGAAAAGTAAGCTTCCTAACGGTGAAAGAATTTTTCAAATCGGTCCAGTAGTTTCGGAGCTTCAATACACACAATCAAGTCTTTTCTCTTTTTATTATTAGTATAGATTATAGATTTAATCGGGTATTTATCGCAAAAGATTACAAAAGGTACCTACGCGATCAATACCTGAATATATTATAAATAATATTTATATGATGTCTACTATATTGAAATAATAGTATTACTGACATTTGAATGCTTTGTTGACATAATATAATTTATTGGATTAACCAAGTAGGTACCTATAGTATAGTGACTCACAGACTGTGAAAGGGTTAATTAAATCAAGGTTGAGGGTTAAAATAAACAAAATGCTATACATCCTGGTTCTTCAAAAGGTCTTATCATGATGGATAGATGGGCCAATCTTGCCAGTGTCTGGTTAGGGCCTTCCTGATAGCATGAGCTTTACGCAAAATACCGTAGATTTATTACTACACAATTGTTATAAATTAAGGCAGCGGAGAGAGCGGATTTATGTCAGTTTTTAATGGAACCTACAGACTACAGAAATGTAGGTATAAATATCTAGGTGAAGGAACCACTGGTTTGATTTCGGGGGCGCAATTCTGTTAACCAATCGAAAATCCTTTAGGTGCTATGAAAATGGTAGGATCGCAGAATCGTCACGTAAAAACCTTAGTTAGATGAAAGAAAGTCTACTTAGATAGTGCGTGCGGTGCTATTTGCATGGATAGATTTAAAATTTTGCATTAGCAAAAGCCATAGTAGATGCAAAGGGAATCAATGATGTTAGCAATAATATCGGGGTTAAAATCACAAATGCAATAAAATTTCTCGCCATCGAAGTAGATACCAAATTAACGTGGAAAGGTCATATTGACGGTTTATCGGGTAGACTAAGTTATGCCATCAAAAAAGTAAGAGAACCCTGTGAGATGGATGCTGCCAGGACGGTTTATTTTGCCTACTTTCATAGTCTTATGACATATGGATTGCTGGTTTGGGGTAATGCATCAGCCTCAGCAAGAATTTCTCGGCTTCAAAAAAGAGCAGTTAGATCAATTGAGGTCTTAAACCGAGAGGCTCCTGTCTGAATAATCTCAATATTGGGTATATTAACCTTCACTGGAGACTTTGTAATGCACTGCCTTATTCACGTTAAAAAAATAGGCAAAATTTACCGTCACTGTCCGCAACACTTAGTATAGGTACTCATGATACGCGTCATGGTGGCAACATTCGGCATCCCTCATGTCGTATATCCAATTTTTTCATAAGTTATATAAGCACCCATCGGATTAAAAATGTTCAATAAACTTAGTGACGAATTAAAAGATCATAATATTGCTTTCTTTATGAGGAAACTGAAAAATATACTTATGGAAAAGGCTTTGCGGAAAATTTGACTAAAACAATTCGTCATCGGCGGGCTTCGTTAGGAGTAAGTTAATGATGACCGCTTGGCGGGGGTGGGACGCCTACAGGACGGTTCAACTCAAGGTCTAGGTCTACTATTCAACTAAAGCCTTAGTTGTTAAATGTTTTTCGTCGAATTGTTTTTTAGTCGAACTTTTTTAGTCGAATTGTATTAGACGACTTGTGTGACGATGAAAAAGAGTTACTACTATTACCGGGCCTTTGGAGGAAAAATTGCTGATCTAATTACTGGTATGTTTGTTTACCATCGATGAGCGACTGTTCGCAGGTTCCAAATTGTATTATTATTACTCTACTAGGAGGTACCTATATCCAATCTAAATTGACATGTAAATTGGCAACTATTACCCACAGATGTAGGAAACATCAGTGTTATATTACCTTGGCATTATGTAGGTATTTATGGACCTACTGGTTGACATTATTATTATTAAAGTACATTATATTTGATTGGACAATGCCCATTTACAGCAGCAAATATTATTTGACCTTGCGTGACATATTTTTACTAATTTGTATTTCATTAAAGGTTAATACTTACCTTACTTTATTTTCGTTTATTTTGACAAAGCCCTTAAACAGTTGTTTTTTTTTATTGACATCTGTTGACATATATCTTAATTTTTTAATTTTATTCCTGACATTATTATTAATTGCAGGCCCTTTTACAGCCAACCATTTGTTATTTTATATATTTATATGTGTTTATATAGGAATCATTGTCTATCTGTTTTTTTTCTTAGCTCTCCTTCTGCGTACACTCCCCTATGGTGTTTCCTTCCCTCTCAAAAATCTTGTGTGTGTCGTAATTGAATATTATAGTAAACTAGCTTCTGCCCGCGGCTTCGCACGCGTTGTTTCTATGGAAACGTTTTGAGGTTATTTCTATCCCATGGGAGCTGATTTATGGGATAAAAAGTTGCCTATGTTTGATTCCAGGGTTAGACCTGTATGCAAAGTTTCAGCCTGATCTGTTCAGTAGTTTCGGCGTGAAGAGGTAACAAACATCCATCCATCCATCCAAACTTTCGCATTTATAATATTAGTGTGATTATGCAATAAGGATCCGTAACGTTAACGCTATAGCAATTTCAATAGAACTAGTATCCACGTTATTCTTTATGACATAAGAATGATATATTTTTTTATATTATCCAAATCGGACCATTACGTACGAAGTTATGACTAAATTACTAGCGAAGTTCACTGAGTGACCGCCGCGGGTGCGTGTGACGTCACTGGCTCGGTCGCCGCCCGTTAACCGTAGGCAGATATCAGTTTTTAGTGAATTACTCCGAAACTATAAGTTTAGGAAAAAAATTACAGAACCAAATAGACTCAGTTTAGAGAGACCCATCGAATGAAAAAAAAACAAAAAAAAACATTCGTTGGGTCTCTCAAAACTGAGTCTATTTGGTTCTGTAATTTTTTTCCTAAACTTATAGTTTCGGAGTAATTCACTAAAAACTGATATCTGCCTACGGTTAGCGGGCGGCGACCGAGCCAGTGACGTCACACGTGATTTGGTTCTGTATTAAATTTCGGTCGAGCTCTACCGGCTCTCCAGTTAAAACAGACTAAAGGGAATCCGCGCTGATTAACGCTTTAACAATAGCGCGCTGCGTTGCTGCTCCACCCTGTATCCAACATGAAGGTGCATTTGCGTCATCGACACTCATTAATTTATGTTAACCGTGTAGATCTTATTTAAGTGACATTATCTGATCTGTGCTTTGGGGTCGTATTTTATCCCAATATTTATCAACGTGACTTGTACCTGTCAGATTAGGTACTCGTCATTGATTGGAACCACGTAGTTTGCTCCCGCAGCGATTTTGCCTTGTCTGAACTAGACCTTTATGGTACTTATCATCACTTATGATGGTTCCAATAGAATACCGGCACAATATTCATGTTTTTGTAAGGACACATGTGGGACTCTCGTCTGAACTAGACCCTTATGGTACTTATCATCACTTATGATGGTTCCAATGGAATACCGGCACAATATTCATGTTTTTGTAAGGACACATGTGGGACTCTCGTCTGAACTAGACCCTTATGGTACTTATCATCACTTATGGTATGGTTCCAATGGAATACCAGCGCAATATCCATTTTTAGGGTTTCGAAACCCTTATGCTCTCGCTTTGTCCGTCCTTTTTTCCCTCCTTAATAACTCAACAACAACCGCAGCTATCAACTTGAAATTTAAAATAATAATACATATTGTGCGCCTCTACGGATTTTAAGAGAAAAAATGAAAATGAATTTTCTCCATACAAATTGAGATATCGAAATTTTAAAAGAGACCTAAAAACAACGTCAAGTTGGGTATCAAATGAAAGGTAGTTTGTACATTTCAAAATTGTTTTATAAATTTCTATAGGTTTCATACTTTTCGAAATATTTTGAAAAAAGTCGAAAAAATCCCATTCTCCCCCCCGATCTCCGAAGTTTGCAGAGCGATCCATTCAAAATGTGTGAAGCGTTTGTAGATATGAATCTATGTTTTACAGGAAAAATATAGAGAAGTCTTTAAAACGAACACTTTTTGAAAAATGGTCAGATAGCCCCCTTTTGATAAATTTCAAAAGGGGGGGCTACCCAGCTGAGTACGTTAAATCTAATTATTTTCCTAAAATATGTACCTATTGGGGAAGTAATCTTACTCTATTTAGTAGGTCTAAAACCCGCTATTGCTCCCATCTAGGTACATACATTATACTGACCTAACTTTAATCACTTTAATAGTAGGTATTATAAATATGAAAGTTTGGATGTTTAGATGTATTGATGGATGGATGGATGTTTGTTACCTCTTCAAGCCAAAACTACTAAATTTATCGGGTTGAAATTTTGCATACAGGTAATTTTAGGTCTGGAATGAAACATAGGCTACTTTGTATCCCATAAATCTGTTCCCATGGGACAGAAATAACCATAAAACATGTCCATAGAAACGACGCATGCGAAGCGGGTAGAAATTAGTTTTTAATAATTTACTAGCTGCATTCTTACTACCTGTTGTCCTATTACCCGTTTTCCCGTAAGAATGAAGCATTTTCCCGCGGTAAAAAGTAGCCTATGTTCATCAGGAACAATGTGGGCTTCTAATGGTAAAATAATTTTTCAAATCAGTCCAGTAGTTTCGGAGCCTATTCAATACAAACAAACAATCAAATCTTTCCTCTTTATAATATTACTAGCGACCCGCCCCGGCTTCGCAAGGGTGCAATAAAATACTACTATTACCATTATTATACATATAAACCTTCCTCTTCAATCACTCTATCTATTAAAACAAACCGCATCAAAATCCGTTGCGTAGTTTTAAAGATTTAAGCATACATAGGGACAGAGAAAGCGACTTTATTTTATACTAGTTTCTGCCTGCGGCTTCGCACGAGTTGTTTTCTATGAAAATGTTTAAAAGGTTATGTCTATTCCATGGGAACTGATTTATGTATGATGAAAAGTAGCCTATGTTTTATTCCGGGCCTAGAAGTATCTGTATGAAAAAAATCAGCCCGATCCGTTCAGTAGTTTTGGCGTGAAGAGGTAACAAACATCCATCCATCCATCCATCCATACATCCAAACTTTCGCATTTATAATATTAGTGTGACTATGTAGTGATTAATAGTATAGTATACTAGCTGCGCCCCGCGGCTTCGCCCCCGTGGAAATTTATGTTTCCAACTTTCTTAATTTTTTCTTTCTTAAGAATCTTCTCCTGACAATAACAAACACAACAAAGAAAGAATTAGCGAAATCTGTCCAGCCGTTCACGCGTGATGCCGTGACCAAGGAAAACGGGTTTCATTTATATATATATAGATGTAAGTATAGTATAGATAAAAGATGCGCCCTAGCCGTCCAATCGACTTAATTGGAGTACGAAACGGTACATTTTTCAGGCCGGCAGAGGAATTACGCTCGAAGCAAAGTTATTGCTTCATTCATACGTCGCCATTGGCACATTGTTGCTTGAATCAGGTCTGTTACAATACACACTAAATTGGGCAGGGTGTCACAGAACAGATTATCATTTATGTATATTGTATTTATTTTGAAATAATGAGTGCAATTGTGAAGATACATTAGTTAAGTTTGCACCTACTTGAAAATATGTTAGGTTTTAATGAAATTTATAATTCAAATCTACTTTTACGTTTTAGGTTCAACCGTAAACCATAGGTGAATGTTTTTATTCTCACAGTTTAAGTTTTCAGCTATGAGCTAAGTAGAACGATTTATAAGAAATACATTTCTATCGTTATCGTTGAATGTAGTTAGGTGCCCAACTAAATATATCATACCTAAATTATACCTCACTGTAAACAATTTTTATAAACATTATGTCGAACTCGTTTAAGTAATTAGATTAATCTACTCTGGCCACCTTGTACAGTTCTAGACACCGATCAATTTTGGTACGTGTTTTATTGTTGCGGACTGATTTTATTATTTGTTGTCTGAATAATATAGAAGTAGATAATAAATATAATGATGACGCATTATAAAGCTGCTGTCAACTGCATCCGCAACGCACACGTTACAGGATTTTATATTAATGCGTGATTTACAGGATTTTAATTATCTATACAAGTAAATAAAATTGAACTGTCTGTTTCTAATGTCAACCAATTTTGATCACTTTTTATGTTTGCATATTTGGGTAAAATCTAGTCCGTAACAACAATGTATCTACTCTATTTTCTTATTGGATCTTACTCTGTTTTGTGAACTAATAAATAAATAAAATAAAATGTCAAAATAACCGCTTTATACAAGGCTGAATCGACTGACTTGACTTCTGTTATTAGCAATATAATGGTTTGCCACTTTTCTGCCAGTGTCCAGTTATAGATATTGGGGGTAACTTAGGCTACTTCTAGAATTAGATTTTCGCGCAAAAAAATTAGAACCCATGAAATTTACACGGGTGATGTCACGGCCACAGCAAGGCAATCAAATATAAATTATATTTAGGAATTCATAATAGTCACACACAAAGTATTTTAAATCGCCACGAGAATATCGTTATCTTACACTGCTCCTGTGTCGCAAACACTTGTGCAATATTTATTTTATACTGCCGGAGGACATTATCGTTGTCTTATTTAAAAATTTTTGGTCATTTAATGTGACTCTACCACGTGAACTCTACCAAATTGAATATTTCAAAATAAGAAAGCAAATTAAGTTTTTTGATGACTCATGTACAAAAACAATGCAAGACCACTTCCTTTTAGCTATTTTTTATAATCAACAGACTTTCGCTTGACCGTAATCTCACACAATTTGTATCATCCAAGAATATTTTTAGCGTAGGACGGTAAATATTGCGCTGCATTTATCTAGTTCGCAAGCCGCAATGGACAGACAGCCGTGCAAGGTTTGCAATGTAACGAAGCGACTGTCTAGTGGTTTAATGAGTGGGAAGCGTAGCATGTATGCCACCTATTAGTCTTAGTAATACATTCTCGTATTAGTCTTAAGCTTAGTTCACACTTAGGAAAAATGTTGTCGAGTAGCGAGAAGGTATGTAACTGAAACTCGTTAATTAAGTCAGAAATATACAGGTTGCCACGAAACATGTGTACTAAGCCGAAAAGGGATGATTCTGGACCCCGAGGGGATCTACTTGTGAGTATTTTTTTTAAAGATTTATTTATTTATTTTAATTCAATTGTAATTTCTATAAACTTATGCAACATTTTCTAATTTATACCTTGATTAGAAAATCAATAAGATATAAATCAACTCAAGTTGCTCAACTCAGAAGAGTTGAGCAACTTGACTTGAGCAAAAGGGAAGAAAATAAGTTCGATAAAGAAGGGTCCCATTGCTCAATTTTCTCAACTGAGTTGCACAAAAGGTGTGACAAAAGGAAAGCAGAGCACGAAAGGGAACTCGTCGAATAATATGCTGGTCAATCCACAAATAAACAACATTGAAGGAGTTCTAATGCGTGCTTGATATTCATAATACTCGTAAATGTATAACAATCTATCAGCACTGAGACATCCGTTGCTGATTGCTGAACGTGCCGTCCCCAAACAACGGGGTTTTACCATAATCAACACGCTTGGGGCGGATCAATCCGCCGATTGCAGTAAAGGTTTTAAAAATACATGGAAGGAAAGTTACTGCCTTTCCTCTGGTAGGTTCCCGTAGGTTCTCTTACGATATCCAGGAGCTGAGTTCCACAACTTGCAACAAACAATTTTGCCGTGGCGGCGTGGGGTTAGAATCAACCCCCACGGGTCGATTCTAACTCCGCGACCGCCACGGCAAAATTAATACATTTTGGATTTTTAAAATTTATGAATTTTACCTGGCAGAAGCTAGTAATCAAATTCATCTTGATCTCTTTAGTAGTTTTGGAGATCTTAAGTAACAAAAATTCACATAATATCATAAATTTCGGCTTTATAATATTTATTAGGAATTAGTAAGTTTAGTAGGATGTCCGACGGAACATCACGAATTTTACACTTAGTTGGTCTATAAACACTATCTCTCTTCAGTCATAGATTGTTAGTTTTTTATTTTGCATCGTTTTTTTTGTTAAATTTGGTATTATTATTATAGTATATTAATATTAGTATATTTTATATTATGGATTATAATGTATATATTGTATATTTAAGTAATACGCCACCGTCTTTACAAGCACAACTGCTTCGTGTCCATCCCAAGGTTGTCTGGGAGAGATCGCTCTTAGCGATAAGGTCGCCCATTGTACAACTCTGTATCTCTCTTTTCCTGTATTTTTATTTCTGTATTTTCTTGGTGTGCAATAAAGTGTATTTGTATTGTATTTTTTTATCTCTGTTTTTCGTACAGTATGATCTTCCTGCAAAATAATAATGGTAGAGTGGAGTCGAGTCTGCTTGTCTGCTTGCCAATAATGGCCATGTGCGTGCGCACTAGGCTTTCGTAACTTTTATTTCTCTTAATGATAATTATGATTACTCTATAACATAACTACAGCTTACTTTTTGAGTAATAGGTACCTATCATTGTTTTCATTACGTGTGTTACTCATAGCTCAAAGTTTTTTTATTTTTGTTAATGGTGAATAGACCTTCGTTGAATTATAGCCACACCATGGCCCGTACCCTTAAAAATGAAATCGAAGACCTTACCACGTGTATCACTAAGGTCTAAAAGACACATAATAATTCGTGCATGTGTTTTTGGTAAATAAATGTTTATTATTGTTATACACTAATTTATTCTTAAACCTCGTTTATAAAATACATTTTTTGCTATACAAAATAAAATATATTATAAATATTAATACATTAATTATATTATAAAACTATTCTACAGTAAAAAATATATCAAAACGGTGAATCACCGGCCGCGAAGCTAGGCTCAAGCGGTCGGTGACTAGGGCTGCAGAGAGAGGAACTTCCCGACGATGCGTCTATGACAGTTCCTAGAATTATTCTACTAAATAATCTTTATACTCAAAAGTAAAATATAGGCTAAAGTTCACAAAATGGAATAACAAGATTAAGTTGGCTAAGATTTTTATCTCTGTAAGACCATCAAAGCGAAAACCTTCTTACTTCACCGAGTATATTCATGTACCAATTAAGGAAAAAAATTTTATTCACAAAGAAAATTATACTAGTATTTACAATTGAAACAATTGAGCTAACTGCCGACTGTTGCAAACAGTCTACAGATAGCTCAACTGATCCATATCAACACCAGTCGGAAGCGTCCCCAAGACGCTGGCTGCATTGCCACGCTGTATGGCAATGCTGATACGCTGTGCCAGATATTCACCAGCTCTCGGGTCACGCGTCGCTTCGACCAGACGCTCAGATAGTTTTTTGAAAACCCGAAGAGCCTCGGTACCCCACGGACCTAGGGTCTCGACTCCAAGGGGAGCAAATGTGTAGGCTCTGTCGAGACCTGCATATTTGCGCCTCTTGAGATCTTCGGCCAAATCTGCCGCCGCACCCGCCCTCACGGATGTCCTCGGAAGATGGGAAGGCGCAAGTGTGTCGACGCATGTAGCGTCCCACACAATGGGCCTCCCCAACTCCCATGGGACTAGTGTCATACCGTCGGGCCTCTTACCATCGTCACGCAACAGACCATTCGGTTCGAGAATAGCTGGTACGTTAACGGTGACAAAGGCCCGCCGGATGATGTCGTTAAGGCTAGCGTGGCGAGATATCCGACCAGCGGCCCTAGTGCACGATAATCCGTGATGACCAAGCTGTTCGACAGCAGTACCGCACTGGCATTGATGAGGCGCGCAACACCTTGCACCCAACCGGAGACATGTTGCGATACGGAAAGTTACGGGATCCAATAAAGTACCAGTGTTATATGAAGGAAATGCTTGCAACCAATGTCCTGACTCCCATTTAGAAACGGCCAGGAGGCGGGCACGATCTGCAGAGCTGGAGCACGTTTGTAACAAACAGTTCCGTGTCAACTCACACAGAGGCCCGTCCCATTGCAGTTGGGACAAAAGTGATTTTGGGGGAGCAGCATCGGGGCAAGCACTATGCCAAGCCGTTCGAGCTTCGTCTAAAAATGAAATTTTCAATGACATTCCAGGTGGGACCAAAAGAGAAGGATTTAAAATTTTTTCAACTAAAGAACTAGTGCTGTAGACAGAAGACAAGAACGCTGGTAGGGCTACACTTGAAATTTTGCGTATACCTAAGCCTCCCAATTTGACAGGCAGGGAGGCCTGCGACCATGCCTTGTCATCTAAATCGATATTCAAAACCGATGATAATGTATTCTTTATTATGTTGTCTAAGCCTTCCAAGAGCTCGCTGTGTTTCCACATTTGACTACATCTCAAAGAATACGTAAATTTAGGTACAAATAGACAGAACCGAATAATTGTAAAAGCCATATGACTATTAATTTTGAGCAGTCTGTCCGAATTTTTGTGGAAATTTTGAATTTTCTCCTCTACAAATGACTGAAAAGACTCATCAAGAATTGGTGAACCAAGGAGTCGAAGTGAACATTTATCAACAACTGTAATGTTGGGGGCTAATGTATTGAATTTCTCAATGATATTGTTTTTGTCTACACAAGAGTCCGAAATAAAAAGCTCACACTTTGAAAAATTTAATTCCAAACCTATTTGTCGAAATTCGTCTGTGATGATTTTAGGAAAAAAATTGTTGTTTTTTCTTCAAAGCAAGCAGAGCTCTGAGAAGTACCTGGTGGTGTTTAGGTACCTATTAAAGATAATTCAGTTTAACGTTTGTTGTATGTGGCCTAAACCGAAAAACCGATTTTTAGGGTTCCGTACCTTAAAAGGAAAAAAGGAACCCTTATACTCATCACTTTGTTGTCCGTCTGTCTGTCTGTCTGTCCATATATTAACCTCTTTTCTCCGGAACTCATGGAGGTATCGAGTTGAAATTTACATCAAATACTCAAGTCCGTAACCTCTTGAAGTCTCGATATAAATTAAACTTCTAGGTCAACGCAATCAAAAGTTACAGCCGCTTATGTCCGAATATTTTAAAATTTCCAATGGAATCACATGCACACAAAACCTATAGAGTACTTCCTGTAGACCCAGAATCATGAAATTTGGCAAGAAGCAAGGTCTTATAGCACAAATATAGGGAAAAATCCGAAAACCGTAAATTAACGTTGACAGAAATAGAAGCTAGCATTCCTATCACCTGTGGAAGTGACTATATGTACCTACTTTACTAAAATAAACAAAATAATGCTGAAGTAAATTACTACACTCCTAACTCTTCATTTATTTGTTTTTCCATAATGCGGAACTGATTACGTTCAAGTTACACTATAAACCTACTAATAGATATTATAAAGCCGACAGTTTGTGAAATGTGAAATTTATTTATTTTGACGACCTTTGTGGCGCAGCGGGCGAAGGTACGCTTGCGACGCAGTGTGTTGCGGGGTCGATTCCGGCCTCGGGACAATTGTTTGTACGATCTGCAGACATTTGTCCAGGGCGTTCTGGATGTTTGTAATTATAATAAAAAATATCTATTTATATTATATAGTGTATTGTACTATGCATATCAGTTATCTAGTATCCATAACACAAGTTCTGCTTAGCTTGGGGCAAGATGATGCTGTGTTTTTCAATAATGCGGAGCTAATTACGCGAAGTCACACTATCCTTCCTACTTATATTATAAAGCCGAAAGTTTGTGAATTATGAAATTTATTTTGTAACCATCTCCAAAATTTCTGAACACATCTTAAGCCGCGGGCAATGCTCATATTGTAAATGCGAAAGTTTGGGTGTAGGTGCTTAGATGTGTGTTAGGTAACCTCTTCACGCCAAATAAGGTCCAGCTTAAATTTTGCCTAGAGGTAGTTCTAAGCCTGAATTAACATATTATTATAGGCTAATTTCTATTTCGAAAAAACGCGTGCGACGCGACGTCGGTGTCAGAAACTAGTAGACCATCATAAAGATGGCTTACACAATTTTTGCTCTTTTCTCTGTGCACTGCGAAACCGGTATCATATCTCACTATCTGACCGGATGTCGGTTGACAAAGAAATGTTGCAAATATGCCGCTTCTTTATGAGGGTGTTTTGTGAAAAAGATTTCGCGTTCATAGGAGCGAGACGGAGCCTTTTTGGAAGGGCGTGAGCGCAATAATGATGTTTTTGCTAATTTACAAGAAAACTACACAACTTATGAAGAAACTTTTATAAGAACCAAATAATCAGTAATACCTAAAAAAAAAAATCCATCTCCATTTTAATTAAATATATATATTATTAAAATTACAAATTATAACTAACATAGGCTAAGATTTTTGTTTTACTAATTTATGGATCTATGTTATCTGATAATAAATAAATTATTTTTATTATGTTATTAAAACATAGGTGGTTCTCAAGAAGTATTCCCATTTAGGCACTGATTTTTAGGGCACCACATTTACGGCACCTATTTTATTCCCAGTTAACCCACAAAAAAGTAATCAATTCGGATGTGCGCATACATATATCTATTTATGTAATACGATACTTTCAGTGATTTGTTGATTCTTTCGCATATGTAGAGAATGAACGTGAGGTGGTCCCATAGTCTTATTTATTGGGGATTACTATTTGTCGCGTAAAAATATAAATATAATGGTGTAAGTATTCATAAATTTTAGGACGGTATTTATTTTTTGTAAAAACATCATTAAATTATATGAATTATTAATTATTTAAGTTATGCAAATTACGGTAACCGGAAAGTAGCAACATGTTTTGACTTCGGCCGGGTAGTACCTACCTACATACATTAAAATAACAAGAATTAAACCATCCAAGTGTGAGTCGACTCAAACACGAAGGGTTCCGTACCATCGTCCAAAACTTTTTCGTAAAAGAAAGCCTAAAAACAGATTTTTATGAATAAATAAAGCAAAATATACATGACACTGCAGAAGTACTGACCGCGCCCGACGTTACTTAACTTCGGTGATCGGTTTATACTACGTTGAGTACTTTGGATACTCAACGTAGTATGAACGAGTTCGTTAAGGTCGAACAAAAAACGCCAACATAAATATGTTATTTGTATGGGAGGGACCCCCCTTAATTTGAATATCCATTTTAGTTTTATATATTTTTGTAATAGTCATCATTGTCTGTGACAGCCTTAAATCGCGAGATTTGGAAGGAGAAGAGAGGCTTCTGCATAGCAGTGGGACAGTAACGGCTGAAAATAATAATAAATAATAATTGTTGTACCTGCAAAAGAAATACTTCATCATCATCATCATCATGTTGGCCTTCTCGGGTTCTACTCTTGGATAGGTTTAGGCCTTTTCCCTTCTTTACCACTCCTTGCAACCTTGTGCCCGTCTTACCCAGTCCTGACCTCCATATCGTCGTTTCATATAAAAATAAATACTTACACACTGTGAAAATTGCAACCGTCTATCTTTTACGGCTCATGAGATACAGTCGGCTGACAGACGGACAGACAGCGGCGGCTTAGTAATAGGGTCCCGTTGGCATCCTTTGGGTACGGACAGAACTTGTCTAAGCTTAAATAGTATTGTATTAATCCACATCACCATAATCTCAGCTGAATGACGTTCACTGATGGACTTAGACCTCCCCCGTAGATCTCCAAAGATGGGCGTATTTATTATAAAAAATCAATCAACTTCAAAAAAATATTTTAGAGTCCATGAAATTAACATCGCCTACTAAAATCGCTGTTGCTTATTTAGTTTAGGTACGTTCGTAATAAACTTAAAATTTATAAATTAGTGACTTATGAATGAACAACGAAGTTCAACACCACAACACGAACTAAAAGCAATAAATTTCTATCACTATACCGTCGAGACAAGACTTTGTATAATTAACATAGGTAGCTACTCTATCTCCTTTGCAGAGGATTCTCTATTATTCTCCTTACTGAAACTTTAGAGTTGCTGGAGTTTCAGTAAGTACCTATCTTCTGAAACTTCAGTAGTCTTAGTCCTTAAGGCTTCTAGAAGACTAGGTATTAAGTCTAAGAGGTAGGCTTTTCGACATTAATCTCTACGATACGATACGACTGCCTTTGTGCCCTTTAGTTATTATAGGTGTATTGTTTTGTTTGAGACATTAATTTTATATATTAAATTTTTATGGTGGTTTTCATGAGACACTTTTCGCGATAGTAGAGGGTAGGTTAAGGTTCATTAGCGAACAATTTTAATCAGCTTAAATCAGCAGGGTACATTACCGAATTCAATGTGAAATAATCGCGAAGATCTTTTGATTCTGTTTCTCATTTCGGCACGGGCACTTAAATAAATTACCCTCGTTTATTACAAGTGTTCCGTACACAGATTTCTGCGTTTTATTGTTTCTGTATCCGTTTATGTCATCTTATTTGTTTTGATTATGATAACAAAGGTACGTTTTACCATTTCCGGTTTTAAGATTGTTGCCTTGCCTGATTTACTTCAAAATAATTACGAAATTTGAAAAATGACATTATGAATCGCAATATTCTAAATTCATGTTTTGCATTCAAAAAGCTTCTTAACCCCTGTGACCTACCTGAGAATAAAAAGGCGAAATTCATCCCACTCGCAGGCTCATGCGCGGAAAAGGCGAAAGAAAATGGCCTGATCAGGCCTTACAAGAGTAGAGTGATGGAGTTGACTCTGTAGTTTCATATTTGCCAACTAATACTTAGTTAACACTTGCATGCAATGCCGTCAGGCGACGCGGCGGGCAGTGAATGCGGTACTGATACTTTCATGGCGCCGGCGGCGGCGTACGATTTGTTAGCGGTTCGTCCAAAAAGCGATTCGTCCATATCGCGTTTCGTCCAATAAGCGGTTCGTCAAGAATCCATACGCAGTTCGTCCAAAAAAGTGATTCATCCAAATCGCGTTTCGTCCAAAAAGCGATTCGTTCAATAAGCGGTTCGTCAGAAATCCATGCGCAGCTCGTCCAATTCTTGATTTATCCAAAACAGTTTACATTTCATATTTATTGTTTCATACGTCATCATCGGTATTGGAAAATTGACAGTTAATGCCAATTATGACAGCTGATGTCCATAATGACAGCTGATGTCAATACCCCTGCGTGACGCACTGCCGCCGAGGCTGGGCAGTGAATGCGCTAAGAAATTGAACGCCAATTTACATTGGTAAAATTAATGGTTAAGCAAATTACTTTCCGCTTGTTTTATTCCTGTAGAACGCAGAAAAAAATTTAAACCGCAGAAAAATAATCTCCTGCGCAATGTGAATCAATCCACCTAAAAAGAGACAGAGAAAAAGGTAATTTGGTTGACCAACAACATATAATTATGTGCCTACTAGCTGAGTTCGCCGAATTGTGTTTGTTCATGACCACATTTGCAATAAGTAGATAAACGTATTTGTAGTGCTATAATGCAACGACCGGAATTAGTGCAGGCATTTATGGCCAGTAGAGCATCAAAGTAATTTCTACTTAATTGCGATATGAACAAAGTTGGAAATGTTTTAAACCAAGCCCATGATAGAAATAGGAAATTATAATTTAGCTCACAACAATAAACACACAGTAAATATTTAATTACTCACATTAAAGATAATAGGAAAATTAGTGTGACACGAAACGGCTGTCATCGTGTACAGATGCTTGGAGCAACTACTGAGCTGGTTTATTCATTTTTTTAAATTCCAGATTTCCCCATTATAGAATTTAAAAGGGGAAAACTGGAATACCCCGGTTTTCTGTGGGTTCTCACAGCACCTCAACATCATAATTATATTAGTCCCAGATAAAAGCCTTATTGGTTTTTATCTCATGGATTTGGTGTCATTTTCGACATTCGATGTCATTTTTGACTTTTGGTGCCTTTTTTGACATTTTGTGTCATTTTTTATAAAGTCTGTCATTGCTGTCAAAGTACAAAATAAAAATTTAGTTTACTGTTGAGTACTGTAGTTTTTATTGTTCTCTTTGGTTTCCTTCTCTCAAGGGGGAAAACTGGAATTCATTTTTTTGGAGTCCAGTATTCCCCCTTGAAAAATTTTTCTCAAGGGGAAAAACTGGACTCCAAAAAAATGAATTCCAGTTTTCCCCCTTAAGGGGGATTTGTCAAGGGGGAAAACTGGAATAACCCTGCCCATATACCACACGCTGGGCTGGGGACTGGGTTGGGAATCTCAGTTCGGTGGTAGAATTGTTCTGCACGCCTCCGGTGGATATCCCTTGGTCGCCTCTTACGACCTCCGCGGGAAGAGTTGGGGTGGTGTAAATTCTAAGCCGACACCGTGTTCTGTGGGACACTAAATAATTATTAGGAAAATAACTCGTTGTGTGGTGCCGGCTTAAAATTTGCACCACCCCAACTCTTCCCGCGGGTGTCGTAAGAGGCGACTAAAGGATATCCACCGGGCAGCAGCGCCCCTGCAGAACAATTCCACCACCGAACTGCGATCCCCAACCCGCATACCCAGCGTGGGGATTATGGGCACTACCCCCCATGTGATAAAAGCCAATAAGCGGTTACCGCAGCCTAAGGACGCCTTCAACATCAGGGACATTACTGAAGGTTCAGCAAATAATTGCTTCACTGTTAAAACAACACCAGCATTATCGGTAATCTGTTATCATCAGTCATTTTCCTCTCAACTCAACTCAATAGCCTGTATTGGTCCACTGCTGGACATAGGCCTCCCCTAATGAGCGCCATAGCATCCCCTGTCTCCAGCTTGCCGGATCCAGCATCTGCAGTCTTTCGCAGATCGTCATCCCACTTGGCCGGAGGGCTATCACAACTCTCTCCGAAGTTAATCCGAAGTAAACTCGCTCTGAAGTAATTATGTACAATACAAACAAGAAACATGCAGAAAATGGGCAAAGAGTTACCTATTATTGGGTTACCATCCTTCTAATATTAAGTTTGTGAAATATGAAAGTTTTCTTACTTAGGATCTTCAAAACTACTGAACAGATCAAGATGAAATTTGGCATGCACTTAGAACGTAGCCTAACTTTAACAATAGGCTATTTATTACACCGAAAATACGCGTGCGAAGCCGAGGGCAGAAGCTAGTTGCTAATAAAATTTTATCCAAATGCTCTTAAGGAAATACCAGCATCCGACTTGTATAGGTACCTACTCCCAGATATTCACGATTTCCGTCTACAGGGTGCCACGAAACGTGTGTACTAAGCTGAAAAGGGGTGATTCTGGATCCCGAGGGAATGAATTTTTTACTTAAAAAAAAATGTCTTATTGTTCTTATACGTTTTGTTTTATGTGTAGGTATTCTAACTTTATATATGTTGCTACGACACTAATAAAAATGTCTTTAATAAATATTCGAAATTCAAAAAATCCTAATTCACAGAATCACGCCCTATTTGACTCTGATCCACTTTGTCAAGTTCCACTTTCACACCCCCTTTCGGCTTGGTGCACATGTTACGTGGCACCCTGTATAAGACAAGCTTTCGAATTCTATTACACATGTTACTGCCTTTTTAAATAACCACGGAATATTTACACCGAATCGGGATCACTAGATTATGTGGTATCATAGGAGTTATGCATTAATGACTTAGTATTTAAAGAACGCAAGCTTTGCATCCGGATTTAGGAACCTATACCTACCTACTTGGTTCTAAATCGAAAGATATTTCTTGTAAATGAAGGAATACCAACTATTTATAATATTAACTATATCGTACCATAGAGACCGAGGCTGACGGACAAACCGAATTACGGTTTATGTTAGCTGTAGATAAAATAAGTTCAATGTAACATAAATAATGAAAAAAAAAAACGAAAAATCGCAGATCGAAATAATTTTTGGTTTTGAAAGCTTTTATTCATTATTTCATCGTCTGTCGTTCGTTAGAGATATTAAGGTGGGTCTACGCTAGACGAACCGAGCACGAGCGGAGCCATTCAGGTTTCGTCGTTCACGGTGTCAAGTGTGGACGTACAACGAACCTACACCACGAGCGCACTGCGAGCGCGAAGCAAAACCCTTTGTGTTCGTCAAAAAACCGACAACAGGCGGAACGCAGCCGAGCACGAACGAAATGTTCGCAGCGCGCTCGTTCGAGGCTTGTAGGTCGGTCCACACTATACGAATTGTGTTCGGCTCGTGCTCCGCTCGTGCTCGGTTCGTCTAGCGTAGACCCACCTTTATATTGTTTTGAATTAGATATTTTGAATCTCTTTAATAATGACAAAGAAAAGTGCAATCAAATAATAGAAACAAATTAGAACTAGTATTTATAATTGATACAATTGAGCTAACTGCACACTGTTGCTAACAATCTACAGGTAGCTCAACTGATCCATATCAATACCAGTCGGAAGCGTCCCCAAGACGCATCCCCAGACGTCTGTATTGCCCCGTTATCCCGCGCCCCGCTATCTCCATTGTGTGGCAGGTACTTCCGCAAAATCCGCGGAAAATCCGCGGAAATGCATCATAATGCATTATTTCGCTTATTTCTTGATTATTATCCACTAACACCTCATAACATCTATATATATTTGGATTTTCCATGAAATTTCCTACACAACAGCGTGGAAACATTTTGATGTTGTATAACGTAATTAATGAGGTTGATTAAAATTAAATTATAATTGCGGAAAATTGGTAAAATTTTAATAATATTTAAAAAAATCATAAAAAAAAACTTTACACCGTTTTTATGTCCAGCTTGAGTTTTATTTTAGAGATTTACTATCATATTAATACACTAAACACAAAAAAGAACACATTTCTGAGCCATTTATTTTAAATTAATTTTTATTCAGAAAAAACGATAAAAAAAATGGCGCGGGTGTCAGATTTCAATTTTAAATTTACGATTTTTTTTTAAATTTCTTCTAAACTTGGTTAGTTTATGGTTTTAACGTCAGCTTGACACTGTCAGTCAACTTTTAAGACATTGACATGGCTGAAAAGTTGACTCTAAGTACATAAATTCGACGAAACAAAAAACAACAAAAAAAAAAACGGAAAATCGGCCATAATATGGTCGCTTGCCACACAACGGTTTTATTTGAGAAGCCATATTATGGCCTCTTGCCACGTGAGAGGTTATATGGCAATGCTGATTTTGAATTGATATTGTTTTTATTTTAGATTAAGGGGGTATAGTACCTCAAATTGCTTATTTTCAACTCCGTCGGACCTCCATATCTTCCAAACTACTGAATATTTAACTTTGAAATTTATATATGGTAAAGTTCAGGACTTATTCTATCGATCATATGTTTCGAAAACACGATTCCATAAAATTTTCTCGATAGAAAAAAATCGCAAAGTTACCTCTAATTTTTTACTAAAACCCTAATTTCTCAATAAATACAGATGATACGATCTTGAGATTAAGCATAGTAATTGAACTAAGTATAAAGAACATTTTATATGTTGCCTTTTTTTCAATTAACTATTCTAATGTTTGTGGGGAGCAAATAACTACTAAAAACTTGATTTTTGGGCTTACGCCGCTTTGCTCTGTCCCGCTCCTGTGAACTCGAAATCCTATGCCTATCCTCTTCACACAATAACGAGGTAGGGTACCGCCTTAAAGATATGATTTTGAACCTATTTACTGCAATTATGCGTCGTTGAAGGTCTTGTTTTTGTTTTGAGTTATTGCCCACCTTATTGTTTCCTGTAATACATAGTTATCAGTTCTTGTGAAGTTTTCATTCATAACTGCCTTTGTTGACATAAAATATCTTGGATTCTAGAATCGAGCATAGGTGTAGGTACGGTAAGATCTTAAGTTGGGAACTAGGTTAGTGCCTAGGTACTAAGTAAATTGTGTAATTTGACGTCCCGTATTGCCTCTTTACTTGTTTAATTTAATAAGAATCTTTGTGATGATCAGACTATCTTCTGCCCGCGGCTTCGCAGGCGTATTTTCAGTATAATAAGTAGCCTATTGTTAAAGTTAGGCTACGTTCTAAGTGTATGCCAAATTTCAACTTGATCTGTCCAGTAGTTTTGGAGATAAAAAACAAAAAATGGTAATTAATTGGTAACAAAAAAATCACATTTTACAAACTTTCGCATTTATAATACTAGCTTCCGTGGCTTCAAACGCGTATTTTAGGTAGAATAAGTAGCTTTTTATCCAAGTTACGCTATGTTCTAAATGTACGCCAAATTTCAGCTCAATGTGTTCAGTAGTTTTGGCATGAAGACGTAACGAACATCCATCCATCTATCCATCCATCCATCCAAACTTTCGCATTTATAATATTAGTGTGATTAGTGTGAATTAATATTTTTTAAGTGTCATCAACACCGTTACCCTTACATAGATATAAAAATAACAAAAAAATAACAGGGCACACAGGTGCACTCTTTATTCCCTCAAAAGTGTGTACTTGTGCACTATAAAATATCCTGTGCACAGGCTTGTCCCCGTTGAGACTGAACTGCTGTGGCCGAAATTCCGCTAGTACATCATGACATGATGTGTTTGTTTAGGGTGGTAAATCTATGTAGTAATAATTATAAATAAATAATAAATAATTTACCTAATTATTCTACTGTACTTACTACTCTACTAGGAAGTCTATGTATACTTCTATAGCTAGAGACTGAAAAAATATTGTTTATGCATCGGTGTAGCTATAAGCGTAATATTCTAATCCTGTAATCAACCATAGGCAACTTTTTATCCCATAAATCAGTTCCCATGGGATAGAAATCACCTTTAAACGTTTCCATAGAAACAACGCGTGCGAAGCCGCGGGCGTGAACTAGTAGATTATAAAAGTATATTCTTTTTTTTTCTAGAGAAGAATCTTTATTCACAAAGAAAATTATACTAATATTTACAATTGAAACAATTTAGCTAACTGGTGACTGTTGCAAACAGTCTACAGATAGCTCAACTGATCCATATCAACACCAGTCGGAAGCGTCCCCAAGACGCTTTCTCTTTCTCTCTTCTTTTGTTACCCTCTATAGCTACTATCTATAGCTAAATGGGGAATTCCGATAACCCCGAGAATAATTTAAAAGGAAAACAAAACAAAACAATGTATCGGTAAAGTAACAATCTTGTGTAACAGTGATGAGCAGTCAGCTTCCTCGATAGTGCAATAACCAATTCGCCCGCCAAGGTGAACTGATATATGTCACAACCCTACAGCAGTTACACTCATTAGTAACTCAATAGTTACTCATTAGTAACTGCTGCGGGGGTATACCAGCGGAGCTATGACTAACACTCATTAGTGTTAGTCATAGCTCAGCTAGTGTGTAAGTAGTAGCTCATGCTGATATCTATGCTAACAAGGGTCCAGGAGTCGGGAAGAGAAGTGACTAACACTCATTAGTGTTAGTCATAGCTCAGCTAGTGTGTAAGTAGTAGCTCATGCTGATATCTATGCTAACAAGGGTCCAGGAGTCGGGAAGAGAAGTGACTAACACTCATTAGTGTTAGTCATAGCTCAGCTAGTGTATTAGTAATAGCTCATGCTGATATCGGTGCTAATAAGGGTCCAGCAGTCAGGAAGACAAGTGACTAACACTCATTAGTGTTAGTCATAGCTCAGCTAGTGTGTTAGTAGTAGCTCATGCTGATATCGGTGCTAATAAGGGTCCAGGAGTCAGGAAGACAAGTGACTAACACTCATTAGTGTTAGTCATAGCTCATCTAGTGTGTTAGTAGTAGCTCATGCTCATATTGGTGCAAACAAGGATCCAGGAGTCGGGAAGACAAGTGACTAACACTCATTTGTGTTAGTCATAGCTCATCTAGTGTGTTAGTAGTAGCTCATGCTGATATTGGTGCCAACAAGGGTCCAGGAGTCGGGAAGACAAGTGACTAACACTCATTAGTGTTAGTCATAGCTCATCTAGTTATTGTGAACCAAACAAACAAATACATAACCAAAACATAACATATCAAAGTTTCCACCTTTAAATGGTTACCACCTAATAAGTAGTTATCAGGCGAGTTAGCGTACAATAATGCAACTAAAAACAATTATATCATTAAAAACCGATAACCTAGCGTTACGTAAGTGGGACATTCTTATTCGGGTTTTTATCCTACTACGTTTCGATTAACAGGAATTAAGTACAGTTTTTTTTGTTAACATGCGTCACCCTCATTGTTAACAATTGAATCTACAATCTTTGTTTAAAATCTACCTATCAGCACTCATAGTTCCACTACTGAAACGGAATTGATAGGAAATTGTCCGTCTACGGAAAATTTGACTAAAACGTTTCGTTAAAAACATTTCGACTAGTAACAATTCGACAAAAGCAATTCGACCTTGAGTTTACCCGATGCAACGATTCCAACTGTAACAACCACATTAAGAACGGGTGTGTATATGTATAATTGCACCCAGAGCCATAATGTTGACACTATTTTTTTTGTTGTTGTTGCATTGCTTTAATCAAATTGTTACTAGTCGAAATGTTTTTAGACGAATTGTTTTAGTCCAATTTTCCGCAAACCGAAACTCCCCCAGACAAGGAGGTTTAGCCATAATTAACACGCCTGGCAGGCGGATTAGTGACCGCAGTAGAGGTGTTAAAAATACACAGAGGGAAGCTGACCTTCCTCTGGCAGATTCCCTTAGTCAGCTTTTACGATATCGTTAGGTTGAGTTGAATGTAGGTCGATTTTTACGGTCCGACCAGATGGCCTTAAAAAGAAAAGCTTTAAAAACTCTTAAACTAATGCATAATTTTTTTTAAAGTAAGCATAGCCTTTATTCACAAAGAAAATTATACTAGTATTTACAATTGAAACAATTGAGCTAACTGCAGACTGTTGTGAACAGTCTACAGGTAGCTCAACTGATCCATATCAATACCAGTCGGAAGCGTCCCCAATAATTTTACTTAATTATACAACAATTTAAACAATTAATAATTATTACTATCTATGAGCATCTACACATCACACGCAATGGTACCTATCAGTTCAGATTTCACTAAAACTAAACTAAACTAATTTGAGGCACCAATTTTAGATCTGTCAAAATAGTTTAGTTTAGTTTTAGTGTCATCTTAATTGACACCAATGTGGTGGCATTTTTTTTTCGCGAACTAATGAGCCACTATAAATTAATTGTCGCATCTAATAGGTACAAGTTTAATTCCGATACGCGACCGGGCTTACGTCATTCATGTAAATCAATCACTATTTGTTATAAATAAATGGTTTCGGCAACGCTTTGGACACATTCTACCACAGTATGATAAACATCTACCCATAACACACACTCTTCAGAATTTGGTGAGTTACGGAAGGACATGTTGAAGAGTCCAAGTAATATCTAAGATGAGACGATGCCAAGTGGTTCCGAGAGTTATTGCGATAATCTTTTGTGAATGTTTTTGTTTCAAACCAACAAGGTCTCACTCACGTAGTTATAAGGGACAAAATGATCCTTGGCAATCGAAAGATCAAAATCTGTATCAAAATTGGATCTTTATCCCCGCTTTTTAGTCCGTATAAAGTGATTCGTGCTCTCTTCCAGCGGTTTAGTTACCTTACCCGTTGTTGCTGCGGTGTGTGCGCGCGCGCAAAGAAATTCAAATTCCGATGCATTGTTAGTGGCAGGTGAATGTGATTTGTTATCTATCTGTGATTGGAAAATAAGGTATGTTTCTAAGTTAATTTATGGATTAAGAGAATAATTTATGGATTAGTTTCTCAATGAAGAAATCGAGGTAATTTCAGTGGAATGTAGATTACCTGTTCTTGATGTACGTTGCAAGTTCGAAGCTTGTTTTCGTTACATAATTTTGTTGTTCGTATCTGTGCTTAATCTGGGCCCCTTTCAGTTAAGACTTGTGTCTGCCCACATGAACATATTGTAGACATTTCCTGCTAAATTAATTATATTTCGACATCATGAAGGTAAAATTAGGACGATGAATGAAGGTAAAATCATCATCGGTCATGAAGGTAAAATTAGTTCAACCAATTGCACCGTCGTCTAGAGCTAACCTTTTTATTTATTTTGTCCTTTTGAGTCGAGTTGTTAAAAGAAATACTACACTACGAATCGAATGATTTGATTTCGATTTCGTCCATAGTTTTCCCTTTAAGTAGGTAACGATAGAAAGGACACATACTTTTCCGATTAAAATACGTTGTTTCTGTATTCGACTATATTAAATGCTGTAGGTACCTAATTAAACTCTGTTTCTTACCATCATAATTTCAAGTTCAAGTTTTTTTATTGAAATAGAACCTATCTACCGTAAAGATTGGTTAATTAGTATTTAATCAAACAGTGTGGTGTAAGGTTAGTTCAGGTACTTCGAATTTGATTTGATTACTTATAGTCAGTTTTTATAACATGCCAAATTCGGACACCCGAGCGGATTAAAAGTGATAGATATGAAAAATATGAAACGTAAAATCTTCTGCAAATATTATACTAAAGTCCGGCAGGATTCGTAACCGCGACCTTCAGCCCTTCATTATTGAAAGTCGGGGCGCCCCACGGCCAACGACGCCAGAGAAGAATTAATTCCTATACTTTAGTCCCAATTACAGTAAAGTGGTTTCCGGTTCCAGGACTTATCTAAAACCACTGAGCGAGGGAAGTGTAACTTTGCACTTTACACGCTTACGTCTAAATGTAAAGTCGGGGTTTGTGGTCCCACGTCCTTATCAAATTGTAATCGGGTTGACTGTGCATGCTGTGACTTCTCTGAGCTAGATCAATCAGAATAGGATCCATGTATTTAAGCGGGTTAACCATGAATCTTGTTTGTGTTGGAAGAATACCAACGTTTCATCCCGAGCGACTTCTTGCGGTACGTGTCGCGCACAAATAAGATTCGAATTCTTGCGCCTTCCCATCATCCGAGGACATCCGTTAGGGCGGGTGCGGCGGCAGATTTGGCCGAAGATCTCAAGAGGTGCAAATACGCAGGTCTCGACGGAGCCTCCTCATTTGCTCCCCTTGGAGTCGAGATCCTAGGTCCGTGGGGTACCGAGGCTCTTCGGGTTATTAAAAAAATATCTGAGCGTCTGGTCGAAGAGACGCGTGATCCGAGAGCTGGTGAGTATCTGGCACAGCGCATCAGCATTGCCATACAGCGTGGCAATGCAGCCAGCGTCTTGGGGACGCTTCCGACTGGTATTGATATGGATCAGTTGAGCTACTTGTAGATTGTCTGCAACAGTCTGCAATTAGCCGAATTGTTTCAATTGTAAATACTAGTTCTAATTTATTTATATTATTTGATTGTAATTTTCTTTGTGAATAAAGGCTTCTGTGGTTTAAAAATAAGATTCGTGGTTTACTCGTTTACATTCATAAATGAATTCATCAAACTACGATAGATTTTATAGATGTCGATTCTGTTGTTTTAGGATTCCCAACTTAAATTTTACGATTTCTAAATTTTCTAGGTTAGGTTGACCTAAAACTAAGGTATTTTCTATACAGACCCTAAAAATACCACAAAATCCATATTTTACTTTTTCAAAACAATCTGCCCGTTTTTTCAAAAAAATAAATTTTAATCACGACCAAATTAGATGCCTGCTAAAATTAGGTAGACGTTTGTAATCATAGCTAAAATGCAATGCAAAGCATAGGATTTTAACTAAGTTGGTTTGTTTTAGATCTGTCAACCTAATTTTAAACCTGGCAGCCTAAGTTTTGAAACATAGAATAGCTTTTGTCTATTTGACATTCCTAAATCCTAATTTTAGCTAATTCTAAAACAACAGAATCGACACCATAGTAAAACAAAATAGGATCGTTCATATCGATCCACAATAACACGATTGTGCCTGATTTTTGTTGACCAATGGACAACAAATGGATTTTCGTCAACGATTTAACCTATCTCTTGTTTGTCGATAAACATTGCCTACTCTCTAGTTAGTGATCTACGCTTGGCGTATAAAATAAACCGATAAAAACACTTCCCTTTGTCGACGCTAAATTGCTCAATCTTAGGAATTTCCCTTCATTTGTGAATGAGTAGACACTTTATTACTTTGAGTAGGTTTTAACAAAGACCAGAAAACTACTTATAACAATTAAACTAGCTGATATAAATCCACCTGTTACTTGGTTTGTAAACAATGTCATTCTGTGCCTATTACGGGGTCACGAATTAGGTATGACAAATTATTTGTCGTTGCATTATAAACTTTATCGTTTCTCATTAAGATTTGTTTGGCAGTTGAGTCACACTTAATCAGCTATCTTTGTGAGCCCACAATGACTTATTATTTTTCATTCTCGCACGTTTTTCCTCGACACTGTTACGGCTCGATGGAAAAGCCGATTGTTTCGAAATGTGCAATGTCTTTACTTAGATTTACTACTACTACTAGAGACCTTGTGTCAGCAGCAAGATTTATTTGTTTATTTTAAACCTGTAGTATACTAAATTTGAGACTTAATATTTGTCAGTTTGTCATGGCAGGGCAGATCTTTGAAACCGCCAGTCAGATTCTTAAAATTCAATTGGCTCTATGTATCATCCAAGTACCTACTACGTGAGCCAAATTCAAGTAAACGCTAGGTACTCTCGTACATTCAAACTAAATACGTAGTACTCCAATCGCTTGCGAATTATGTTTTTTATTGGCATAAAACGGCAACCTGGAAATGGGCTCTTCGTACCATCCAACTTTCATCTTAGCGTGAGCTAAACTGCAGGCAGAGGCTGGGTACTCGCTCATATTCAAACTAAATACTAAGTATTCCAATCGCTTGCGAATTATGTTTTTGATTTGCATAAAACGGCAACCTGGAAATGCCTATCTCTAGCCGCTAGAGATGCTCTACTAACTCTACCCAATCACGTGTGTGATTAATGTTAATAGCACATTGCAGGCACCCTCTCAAATATCACGCAATACCTCATATTCAAAGGCCATCATGCCATAGGTCAAAATATTAAAGCCAGTAGCTGTGTTATCGAATTACAGTTTGCAATCGAGATCATCTCGTTACATTCGTAACCGCAAATGATTACTTTCACGGCCAATTAGCTCCGATGTAATCTAATGATTAGAAAAGATAAAATAATCGGCACCTTATATGACTTAATGGTCTAACGATGTAATAAAAATTATTCACTTAAGAACAAACTCATTACACATGCGTTCATGTAAATTGAGGAACATTATGCAAGCAACGTAATAGTAAATATTTGCAGCATAATACAAAATTGCTACAAGAAACTGGATTTCGCGGATCGCCAACTTGATTGTGCTAACAGAGTTCGTTTATCATTAAATCTGCATACAGCTGTGGGTACTTATCTAAACATCAGTGAGAAATTAATATCGGTATGTAGAATTGTAATATCGGTATAAATGTAGACAGAGGAAGCATAGTTATACCTAGTGAAATTATACAGATGAAATTCATACCATTTTCAAATATGAATCTCATGCTATCGGTTTAGCTAATTATTAGTTTTGAAACATAATAATAGGTTACTAATTTATTGTTTATTACGGAAGAATTAAGAAACAATTTTATGTTTTTCAATAAGGAAGGGAGGGAAATTTATGGGCAGGTATTTTCTTATTTATTAGGTATAATCAAAATCATGCCTAGACCGCTAAATTATACCCTTGTGTAAGAACGCTATTTTGTCAGGCTATTTCTTACAGGGCTATCGCCATTGTAGTAAGGCTCGTAACAAATGACGATCGGCGCTTACGTTCCTTTATTCGGGGGAGGATGTTTTTATGGAGATAATCTATTTTGGTGCCTACCGAGATTTTGGTTAGGTCCTGATGAAAAAGTGATACCTACCTAGGGAATTGTATATCTGCCTACTAACCGTGGTGGGTGGCATTAATATTATGGCAAAAAGTGGATGTATGGATGTTAACGAGGTAGTAACTTGAGGCCGTTTTTGGAATTAGCTATTTGTACTTTGTCAATTTGATTTGAGTAAGAGGCTTAAGGTCGATTCACACATATCAGTGAAGTCACAGCTCCGACACAGTACCGGCACAGTACCGACACAGTACCGACACAGTGCAAAATATTCTTTCATACATTCTCTATGAACGTATCCCCACTTGTCAGTGTCAGTGACGACACAGTGCTCTCAGTGTCAGTGCCGACACCGGCAGAGATTGTATGAAAGAATATTTCGCACTGTGCCGGTACTGTGTCGGAACTGTGACTTCACTGATATGTGTGAATCGACCTTTACTCGACTATCTTACTAGATTAAATTTCGAAACAATCGACATAAACATATTTCGAATACAATACAATTTAAAATTCTTATTATATTTCACAAAAACGATGATTGACGTTACATTATTTTTAACAACTCCACTGTGAAATCAAATAACATCCCAAAAAGAATTCTACTTCGGCTATGGATTCAAGACCCGTCGAAGTCCAAAAATTATTGGGAAATGGGATTTCTTAGAAATTACCCCGATTAATAAGGCTTACGCATTAAAAAAGTCACAGTAATCTCCAAACAGCCGCCTACTCATGCTGCGTGATGATTACGGAAAAACCCCACTTGTTTGGGAAAGACATATCTTATTCAGTACTGGACGTTTATGTGCTGTCTCATCAGCAGTGATGAAGATATGAGAATCAGAAGACACTTTATTACTTCACTTGTACAAGTGAGATGCAGCCCCCCAGCAGATGTATAGTCTGCTGTATAGGTATGCTGCTGTGTATGTATAGATACAAGTACCTATACATCTGCTGAGGGGCAGCATCTCACAATCATCAACCTTGAGTAGTTTGTTCATAGTTCATAGTTCTTTATTAATAAGTTAAACAAGTTACAGATCACTTGTTAATGAATTATGTAAATATTTTTCGATGAATACAATAAGCCGGCAATGTATTATCGACACCGAAATAACAGTTGCAAAAAAGGTATCAGTAGTCCGGTTCAATGAAGCAACCGGATTTCTGATACATCGAGTGACTCAGTAATCCGGTTCAATTAAATGTAACCGGACTACTGAGACTACACCTAAATAATACTTATATTTTAAATAACCATTCAAATAAATTAATTTTAAATTAAAATCATCATATTCACACACATTTTAAACTCACAGAATCAATAACATTATAAATAGTTTGCGTTATCAATCACGTTTTCACGTTGTTCCGTGGTCTGGCGTGAGAAGCTTGACGGGCCGTCACCCACGACCAAGGGGATTTGGCGGAGGACTCGTTGTCCGAGGACATGATGCCATTGAGTTATCCTGAGGACATGACACCATATTGAGTTTCATACGTCCACAGCACGAGGTTTGCTGTCATTGGGGCTATGTTGTCTGATAATGTCCAACTAATATAATAAAGCCGAAAGTTTGTGTAATCTAATTTTTTGTTACCTAGGATCTCCAAAACTACTTAACAGATCACGATGACTTTTGGCGTACATTTAGAGCAAAGCCTAATTTAGATAATAGGCAACTTATTATACCGATAATAAGCGTGCAAAGCGGCGGGCAAAAGATAGTTTGGATTATAAAAAAAAAACAGAAAAGCACAACGAGCCTTATCGCTTAGAAGCGATCTTGCAGGCAACCTTTGGAGGCGCTAAGTCTACGTCCAAAGAAAATATTCGTAGGTACAACCTCTGTAACATTGCTGTAGGATAATTATCGCAGGAAAAGGTTCGAGATCTTATTAATTCAGAGGTTTCAATGCCTTGCCTAAGGTCGAGGTTAATTCACTTATTTCTTTGATAGTTTCATGAATCTTTAATTTCTGTTTACCGACTGATTTATATTTCTTAGTAGCTTATGCTACTAAGAAATATAAATCAATTTTACTTATGTAGTATATCTTTTCTGATATTCACACCGCACATTCATACATAATGTAGAGCAAGTTCTGTCAATAACTCACACGATATTAGTATGAGCCTTTAGTTTATTTTCTAAAATAGATATACATTAAATGCGAAATGAATTTTACCGATGTGAAAAGTGATTGACAAATAGATTACTTTATATTGATACGGATAATTGGGTCTTGGGACCTATAGATTGTTTGCAACAGTCTGCAGTAAGCGCAACTGTTTCAATTGTTCAAAAATACTAGTTCTAATTTATTAGTAATATTTGTTTTGTTTGGCCGTAATTAATACCCAAAGAAGGCAAAAAACATCGACTCTATCCTCGCTTCAGTCTATGTATGTAGGTAGTATAATGAACAGAACACTAATGAAATCTCTGGCATAATGAAAGCTAGTATCTAAATTATAAAGGGAGGTTGAAGGTCAGATGGTTTGTATCTAGGGCACACTACACAAACGAGAGAATGTAAATTTGCTATATTACTCGGTTCTAGAATCCAAGATATTTTTTGTAAGCACAGCAGTTACAAAACCAAAGAAATAGGTTTCCCTTTTAATTTTACTACACTCGTATAATCTAGCAAAACACAGAAGTATTTAACTTTTTTTTGGCTTTGACAGCATTCATTCAAAATTTCTTATCACTCGTCTATCGTCCGTTTTAGAACTTGTATTTGAACCTTTTTCGTAGCTCGTGTGCGTTGACGTTTTTATTTTGGTTTGGACCTAGTAGGTAGTTAGTTTCACCGCTATCGCCTTCCTGCTATCTATTTTAATAAGCTGTTTGTAATTTAATAAGTTTCATACTTACATAAACAAAGTTTGTTTAAAAAAAATATCTTGGATTCTAGATCCGAGTACAGTTTCTGTTTATGTCATGTGACTAGAGTTCAATTCGGTATAACTGGTAATACAAGTATGACGCAACTTGCTTTCATTCATCTGCGCAAGCGCACGCGGTCTTTTCTTTTCGGTATCACCTTGAAAGCACCTTGAAAGTTACATGAGAGAGTCGACTGGAACCTGTCCTTGCATTTTTTGGTCAACCTAATTGGGTATGGTTATTTCGGAAAGTATGAC
Source organism: Eupithecia subfuscata (assembly GCA_963564075.1). Taxonomy (NCBI): domain Eukaryota; kingdom Metazoa; phylum Arthropoda; class Insecta; order Lepidoptera; family Geometridae; genus Eupithecia; species Eupithecia subfuscata. Next base: position 7,911,636 of record OY751105.1, read on the forward strand.
TTGTAATAATGTGGGTATCCACGTAATGTCCAAACGAGTTTTATTTAAGTATTGACATTATTTCTTACGCATGTTGCATAAAAATGTTTCGTAATGACTTAAAACTGTACCAAAAGCTATCAAAGGTATGTCGGCATTCGTTCTGTAACATTTTTTCTGAGTTTTAAATTTTACCTATGACATGCCTGTCATCTAAAATTTTGGTTGCTACATATATGTAGTACCTACTTACCTATTTCGCTTTGGAAACCAATAAATCTACCGTTGTGATGCATCTTCTGTGTATGTAGTCAAACGAAGGTAGTAAAAAAAAGTATTATTAACAAAAAAGTAGGCAATACTTAGTTACTAATTTGATTAATCGAAGGTTAAACAAACTTACCATCAGTGAAGTATAACCATAATTACACGAGGCGCTGCATCCGAAGATTTCGGATACTTAATTAATATTATCAACTTTCACAATTTATTTCTATTACATATTTGATAATTTGTTTGTATCATTTGACTGTAATTTTCTTTGTCAACTTTCATCATCGAACATTCAAGCAACAAAATAAGCTATCTAAGCCGGTCTAAGTACCTTCTTAAACATTTGACTAGGCTAAGGGAAATAAGGGGTCGTATCCAAGATACTTAAGTGCTATCAATATCCGTTTTCAAGGTACAGTGAGTGAGTACAATTGAAACTAATCGCATTTCGTCCACCCGGAAGACTACAGATCCAATTTTGCCCCATTGTGATTTCAGGGTCCAGCGAGGACAGTTCCCCTAACTTAATCAATATTGTCTAGCAAGCAGCATTGTCGCACGTAACCGTGAGCTTATCGCCTTTTCATACCCTTCACTTCACAAAATGGCTAACCGTGATGATAAACAACGTAGATACTTGTCGGATAGGTAGTGTACTAGTCCCCACTACTTTGGAGGACTTCGATCTTGCATATCACTATAATTGAAGGTTAAACAAACTTACCATATGTGAAGTTTGACCATAATTACATGAGTCCCTGCATCTGAAGTGATTTTAGGCAAGACGTAGTGTAATTAGGCTGTCAAAAGCCACCACTCAAAGTTTGACTATAGAGATACTACTAGTTTGAATGTAGTAATAGGTAGTATCTCTATGGATACTACCATAGAATAGTACATTGTACATTTAGGCGAGAAAGTGCCCAATTCCTGTAGAGTGTATCTTAAAACACACAAGGTAGGAATCGCCCTTTCTCCATAGTGCTTTAACCTTCGAGGAAAATCATTTTAAAATCTTCAAAATAACTCGAGTAAATTCAAATTGTAAAGTCAAATGTAGTAATAAATACGCGCACGTGCAATTTTCACGTTGTTCTTTTTTTGAATGATTGTTCCAAATACGGAAGAGGCCGACATGATATAGCGGATTCGGAGTAAAAACTTTTTATCGTTTGACCTATTATGATATAAAATAACCATAGCTAACGGCTGATATTTTAGAAAAAAAATACGATAGGTATGAATTTCCATACGCTTTTCTCTCCCGCTAAACGCGTGAGAAATTTAATTCTATAGAGTTTTCCATCCCGTATTTTAGTACGCCTGCAATGACGTACTTTGCATCTAATGTTTGGAAAAAGAATAAGCAACTTTCTGAGCAGGTGTAGTGCAAAATAATATTATTAAGATTTCTATGGATACTATACACCAAAGTCGTTAACCCGCAATATTCACTGCCTACGATATTCATAAACTGAAATGTGGCACCAAACCGTGCCGGCCGGTACTAGCGGGTTCAGCGTGACTCCATTAGAGTACATCTAATATATAAAATTCTCGTGTCACAGTTTTCGTTGCCAAACTCCTCCGAAACGGCTTGACCGATTCTCATGAAATTTTGTGAGCATATTGAGTAGGTCTGAGAATCGGCCAGCATCTATTTTTCATACCCCTAAGTGATAATTTTAAATTTTCACGCGGGCGTAGCCGCGGGGCGCAGCTAGTAATATATACTCTCGAGAGTTGAGAATAATCAGAGTCTGAATTATAATGCGTACCAACCCTTGTAATCTCTAATGTATATAAACAAACTTTATGTAATCAGGTTTGTAGGTAGCTAAATTAACGTTCTCAACGTGGGAATGAAATTACTCCTATCACACATATCTACCATAACAATAGCATTGTGTGTGATACACACCTACCATCATTGCGTTTCATGTTACGTCACAAAACTTCCGATGGCAAGATTTGCGATGGTAAAGGAAGTTATTTCTTTAATTTATAACAAAGCCAAGATAATCTCGAGAGAGTATTACTTTCTAGTTTTTCTTGGAGGTGTAACTTCTGCAAGCAGCAAGGTTAGTTGGATTTAAAAAAAATTGGTTGTCTGTAAAGTCGGTTTTCTGACGATAGTTGAACGTGACAACGTCTTAAGAAAATACTGATGGAATGGTAGCATTTGATACTCGATCAAAACATGTAAATGTACTATAGTATAGCAGCTGTCCACGCAGACGCATCGCTCACTCAAGTAGGAGAGAGACGGATGTCGAGCGCTCTCGCTTGCACTTCAAGCCTTACATGGAACGCCTCCGAGCGAGGTAACGCCGCATGACGTCATGTTTTTTCGTGCGTGCAGCCGGCTCTATCGAATTATAAGACGTTGTCACGTCAAAAGTTGGACGTTGGTTGACACGTCTTGTCTTTAGAGATGATACGAAGCGCTGGTTTTGAAACCTTGGCTTTTGCTGCAGAGTTTCCAGTAGTTAAGAACTGGTGTCAATTAAGATCACAGAACAATATAGGTATCCTAACATTCAGTCGTGAAAATTAAAACTCGCAGCACTAAAATGATGTAACTTATTTAAGCCATATCCGTCGAGGTAGTTCTTGTTCTTGAGATATTAAATGTTAATGTTTGCAACAGTCGGCAGTTAGCTCAATTGTTTCAATTGTAAATATTATTATAATTTTCTTTGTGAATAAATGATTGTTTATCAATTAAATCAATTGAGGGTAAATAAGAAAGGCATACCTACTTGAGTACACTTCAAAATGGTTTTATTTCTTCACGTGTATATTTTTTTAAAAAGAATATTAGAGGTAGATAACCATGTCACAAGAACTTTTATTTGGCAGAGATGCTATAACTTCGTACTTGATTTTTCAACAGGTCCTGTTTTTTATTTTTGAGTAACATTACAACCTGCTCTCATTTGTACGAAATAGTATACGCACCTAATAGATTACATTTTTAAAATAACTACCTACTGATTTTTCTTTGATATTTTTGCGTTATGCACCAAAAAAGGTTTTATCTAGCAACTTTCTGACGAAGTTTTAACTTGTGTCAAAATGCGTGAGGTTTTTTCATAAATCTGTGTTTTATTTTTTATTTTTTCAAATAGTTTTTTTTTCAGTTTACCTTACATTGAACATTGTCATCGATTTATAGTAATATTATACTATACTAATATTATAAACAGGAAAGATTTGTTTGTTTGTTTGTTTGTTTGTATTGAATAGGCTCCGAAACTACTGGACCGATTTGAAAAATTCTTTAACCGTTAGGAAGCTTACTTTTCAGGGAGTGACGTAGGCTATATTTTAACCCGGAATTCCCACGGGAACGGGAACTACGCGGGTAAAACCGCGAGGCGATCGTCTAGTCTTAGATATTTAGGATAAACTAGACGAACCTCACGACCTCACGATATTGTCAGGAGTTACTCTAGTAGTACCTACGTTTGTAACTAGCCGGAAAATAAAAAGCAGGCAGTGGACAGCACCGCTGCAGCACAGCACAAAATTGTGCAATCGAATATAGCTCTTATTAACTCGTAACATATAGATGAATTTTATATTGACGGCATCAGATGACAGACTCGCGGACCACTCGTTTGAAGCCTGTGGGAAACCATTTTGTCACATTGAAATGTCTTTAAATGTGTATGTGGTCACGGTATTTGATTAACGAGCGCAGAGCTATAGCCTTACGAATGATCATCATTTTGTGTCAAATCAATTTGGTTTTTGTGCCATATGAATTTACACTATCAGTTGTTTTTTTACCCTCGCTCACTAACTAATAACATAGTTTTCTAGTTCAGACATTATACTAGCCAGCCAACCCAACTTAACATGTAATATTCTCCCAATACTCGTAAAATAAGACCTTTAGATTTGTTGGCCTCCAGAGACAGACTATATTCGGAGTTTATTGATTCTTGTCTACATATTTTTATGGCTATAACTGCAAACTGCAAAAAGAACTTGTGAGATCATGTAATACATAGTACGAAAGACAATTTTAATGAAATTAATCCTACCAATGCCATGAAACGAGAACAGCTCTTAGGAAGGTACCACTTAATGTCAGGCCTCTTTTTCTCTTCTCTTATATGCTTGTCTTTAATAAGTAAAATTTAGCTCTTCTCTAATTTGCCAGTCTTAAATTTACGAAATAGAACATTAAACATCTCAGTTTTCAGAAGTCAATTGCATGTGTTTCAAAAAGCTGACTCGTGAGCATTTTATCAAAATTCTTTACCACTCTTCTAGTTAGATAACCGTCATTTCGCTTCAAGTATACACCTTAAGGCGGTACCCTACCTCGTTATTGTGTGAAGAGGATAGGCATAGGATTTCGCGTTCACAGGAGCGGGACAGAGCAAAGCGGCGGCGTAAGCCCAAAAATCAAGTTTTTAGTAGTTATTTGCTCCCCACAAACATTAGAATAGATAATTGAAAAAAAAGCAACATATAAAATGTTCTTTATACTTAGTTCAATTACTATGCTTAATCTCAAGATCGTATCATCTGTATTTATTGAGAAATTAGGGTTTTAGTAAAAAATTAGTGGTAAATTTGCGATTTTTTTCTAAATTTTATGGCATCGTGTTTTCGAAACATATGATCGATAGAATAAGTCCTGAACTTTACCGTAAATAAATTTCAAAGTTAAATATTCAGTAGTTTGGAAGATATGGAGGTCCGACGGAGTTGAAAATAAGCAATGTGAGGTTGTATATTTTGATTTAGGTAGGTATCTAACTACTTAATCTTTTGTATTTCACAGTAGACATTTTAATAGATTGTTTTTTTCTGTTGTATACTTAATTTATAGCATAGCTAAGTTAAAATCTAAGTTTAAGCACGCCTTTTTGTCGTTATTGACCTTGTGTGGTTGGCAGGTAGAAAATGCCATCGGCATCGCCCACCATTTGTATACTTTTAAAATTATGTGCAATAAAGTATTAAATAATAATAATAATGTTTCTTTTTATCTTGATATTAAGCCGCCTTGCTACTGAACTTGATAAGGAAAAGAAATGTTATAATATTCTCGCATAACTTTGAAGATGGGATCAGCAAGAAAATCTTCAGCTTAAATTCTCAGACCATCTTCGTTTACTATCTGGGGTTACGACCTGTAAATGTATCGCTTAAGAATCCATGAGATTTGATAAATTACATACTGCTATCCAAATTAAACTGAAATAACGACCTAGGCCAGACGGATCGACTGGAGTGTGGGAGAGCTTATTAGAGCTGATCCAATGCATGACGCAGGAGGTTCAGGACAAATGTTTGTACGATCTGCAGACATTTGTCCAGGGCGTTCTGGATGTTTTCTATGTATAATAAAAAATATCTATCTATGTAGTGTATTCTATTAAGTATATCAGTTATCTAGTATCCATAACACAAGCTCTGCTTAGCTTGGGCTAGATAATGCTATGTGAATTGTCCAGCATTATTATTTATTTATTTATTTATTATTAATGGGAAGGTTTTTTCTTACATTTGGATTTCATTTATAGGATAGATTACATTAGTTGGACTTAGGATGAGTAGGCTCTATGTAGTGTATTGTATTATGTATATCAGTTCTCTAGTACCCATAACACAAGCTCTGCTTAGCTTGGGGCTAGATAATGCTGTGTGAATTGTCCAGCATTATTCATTATTTATTATTATTATAAACTCATTTATTCTTCAATCTCTCGTCTATAAAATATATTTTACTATAGAAAATAAAATATTATAAAACGATTCTACAATAAAAAATATATCGGCACGGTGAATCACCGGCCGCGAAGCCAGGCTCAAGCGGTCGGTGACTAGGGCTGCAGAGAGAGGAACTTCCTGACGATGCGCCGAGTCCTGGATTATTATTATTATTAGGTTTTAGGTCTGACTGAGGCGATCGTCGAGTAAGAATCGATTACTCCAACTCTGCCCGTGGTCGCAAGATCCTACTTTGGTAACCAGAGAGAAGGTAGCTCCATCTCTCTGTGTATTTTAACTTCATTGCTATGACCACTCTGCCTACCATGCCAACCCTTCTCTGACAAAGGCATATTGAGCAGTAAAAGTATGTGCTGGAGGCGAAGGAGCTTTTATATATATACTAGCTTCTGCCCGCAGCTTCAAACGCGTATTTTCGGTATAATAAGCTTATTATGTAAGTTAGGCTTTGGTCTAAACGTAAGCCTAATTTCATCTTGATCTGTTCAGTAGTTTTGGAGATCCTAGGTAAACAAAAATCCAGATTTCACAAACTTTCGGATTTATAATATTAGTAGGGCGTCACAGTCAAGTTTTAACGACAAAAACTAATCAACTTATCAACTAAATTTAAAATGGAATTCCCAATCAACTAATTTCAATTTAGCAGGATATTACTTTACATTTGAACCTAATAAGGATAAACATAATAGGTCTCGCAATTTCCTTCCATCCCCCCCTTCACACCCCAATCAGCACAAATAAGCTGATAACGACGCATAAATATTGATGCCCACGACCTTGGGTTTTGCCTCCAGAAAAGTCCTTGAAGAAATTCAAGAGCGTGTTATTTAAATGATTATTGTAATTTTGTCTCTTATAATTCTGTTTATTATTATCGATATCATCTTATCCTACTTCCTACTATAATATTAAAAAGCCGAAAGTTTGTGAAATCGGAATTTTTGTTACCTAGGATCACCAAAATTACTGAACAGATCAAAATGAAATTTGGCGTACACTTAAAGCAAAGCCTAACTTAGCTAATAGGCTACTTATTATACCGAAAACATGCGTGCGAAGCCGCGGGCAGAAGCTAGTAATATTATGAAGCTGAATGTTTGTAAAATGTGAATTTTTTTACCTAAGATTTCCAAAACTACTGAACAGATCATGATGAAATTTGGCGTACACTTAGAACATAGCTTAACTTAGATAACTTCTTATTATACCAAAAATACGCGTGCGAAGCCGCGGGCAGAAGCTAGTATTATATATAGAATTTATATTATGTATCAAGGACAAATGAAATGTATGTGTCCATGATTTTATCGGGCTTAATGATTCGAGTTTGGTGGCAGATATGAGTTGGGTTTCTTGAATGCGTACGGAACCCTAAATAATTTTACAATATCCCACTGAAGGTCGCCAAAGACCCTTGGCTTAACGAGTATCAGGAATATTGGACGGGCAATAAATAAATCATAATAAAACGAACAGTCTGAAGCAGTGATAAAGAAATGAATGATGGATCCCTTCTCGAAAACAATAGGCATTCAAACTGACATACATTTTTTCCTTTCCCGACACGTAAATTCTGTAGAGGAGCGTAGTAGGTACATGGGCGTAGTGAAGGGCCCGATATCAGGCAGCCGCGGTGGGTTTGTGGATGAGTGTAAGCGTCCCCACGTTCCTACCACAGGCGCCAGAGGCGGAAGCACCCTGAGGGTTTTAGTGGTGTTAGAGTCCCACATCATCGTACTGTCTCCCCGTGGCAGTACGATATGCGTGCGCATTTCCTTCAGGATAAAAAAAAAGGTACAGGGGCGTTCATAGACGGGAAACCCCCTTTTTATTGATGATGGTCAAGCGTTTGGCCACGATCTCTCTTAAAGTAAGTGAAGATGTGGCCTAAGATGGAGCAGGTTTTCCCCGAAGGAACATTTTGAAGATCCCTAACTGTTCCAAGTCTCGTAATTATATTCGTTTTCGTTTTATAATATTAAATGTTGTTGATAAATTGAACTTGCTATCTTCACTTTTACCGAAAGACTTTACTTTTACACTTTTACTGGTTGTAAAATATATCTGTATCAAAGAAGTTGACTTCAAACTTAATAGGTTGTTACCTATCGTTGAACGTCACTGTCCCTAGGTTTTATATAGTACCTACCTCATGATATAATGTCCTAGGTACATACCTACTAAGCTCTATCTCTGGAAAGATTATTTATAATAAGTAGCCAAATAATTTTAAAACTTGGCAAATAAAAATTCAATACTGCATGTATTGAATACCAAACATTATTCAAATAAAGAAATAAATAAATAATGGTGGACAATTCACACAGCCCCAAGCTAACTAGATAACTGATATACTTAATACAATACACTACATAGATAGATATTTTTTATTTTACATAGAAAACATTCAGAACACCCTGGACAAATGTCTGCAGATCGTACAAACATTTGTCCCGAAGCGGGAATCGAACCCACAACCTCCTGCGGCGCAGCGGGCGCAGGCAGACCTGCGCCCGCTGCGCCGCAGAGGTCGTCAAACAACTCTACTACTCTACCAAACATAATGTAACAGCTCTACTCAAAAGCAAAAAGTTATGTACTCAAGAAACATTATGTTTCTTCTGTTATTGGTGACTATTAGTAAAGGCGATGAAAGAAATTGAATGATTACACGAGGGTCGGTCATATATAACACCAAAAATAAATAAGAGTAGAAGATCTTTTTATAGCTAAAGGTTTTCAAGCGAACAGCTATAATTGTAGACCTAATTATCTTTTAGTTCTGTAACAGGTGTTCTTTTCTACAGTGAATTGTCCCTTTTTTGTATGTTTTAATTAAAAGAAAATGTCACAACTGAAATTAGCTCTACGATGTTTTATAAGACAAACAACGGGTGGCCTTGGAGATATTATTTTGGGAAGGTGGGTGTAATGCTGAGATCAAAAAAACATGTTTGTTGACTTGATAATTCTTCATCTTTTTTTCGGTATAAAGAATCGTATCATAAATAAAGAAAATAGAATACAATTCCTGCCTGATAGACTTGGGATACAATGTAACTAGGTTACTTGTTTCCAGCCCGAGTTGGGTTTCGCCATTGTATAGAGACGTCGTCGTCGTCACGCGACGTTCCATTTTGTATGTGATTTACGTAGTTCAAATTCTAAATTCAAATATTTTATTCATATCAGACCATCGATCAAAAATTTCCGGCCGGCCCCCCTTAGATGCACAATGCGCGCCCTGAAAACGTCAGTATCAAAAGGTATCCCATTTGGCATTTTGGGATACCTTTTCAACTAGTGTCATTTTAGTTCTCGGACCGAAAGCATGGTCAAGTGCTCGTATAAAAAATGCAATAATCGACCGACCAAGCAACAGAAAAAGGATGGAATTTCTTATTTTCAGTAAGTTTAAATGTAATTTTTACCTGTGTGTTGTGATATGAGCCAATTGAGCCTTATATACTTGAGAAATCAGCATTAAATATTGTTGTTCTGTTTGCCTATGTAAAATTATTTATTTTGTTCTAAGTTGATGAATGGAGCGGCTATTGTTTCTAATTTTTTTTATTTATTTGTGGTAAGTTGTAAGTGATAAATTTTTTTTCATGAAAAGCCATTTAAAATAACTGGTTGAGGTTTATGAAATAACTAGCTGACCCGCCCTCAATTTTATTTCGCGTCGCTAATTTATAGTTGTATCAATAAATGATTAGTTATCTTTACCTGAATTATGTTGATTTTTTTATTCCTTATAAAAATAAACAGTAGTGTATAAATTATTTTTAGGTACCTTCCTACCTACTTACAAAATAAAATAAAATAAATTCGAATCCACTAATCTCTTGTTCCGCATGCAAAAAACTTGACAGGCTCTGCGCAAACTGTCTGCGTCAAAACAAAACGTGGACACTTTTGAGTGTAATTCTTGTAAGGTTCTAGGTATCTTCGGGGGAGGCCGCAAGGCCGCATACTTGATCGATGTATCAGACATGGTAAATTACAAGGTGGTATTATAAATAAGTTGATCCTCATATCTCGCCACATTACTGGCATGTGAATATCAAAGCACCTACCTATAGAATGTGCTCAATAGGATTCACAAACGTCAATATATTTCAAACAATACGCATGCAACCTCTCCCGTGGCAGAGGCCATAATATGGCCTGTCAAATAAAACCGTTGTGTGGCAAGCCAAGATAATTATAGCCGATTTTCCGATTTTATTGTTGTTTTCGCATAAAAAGATCTAATGTCGGTCCTGGCATCACTAGAGGTTTATGTGTTACTAATCTCCTATTCGTGTTATTTTGGTGTTCAAAAATGGTGGTTTCTCACAAACAAGGCAATTTCTAAAATGTACAAAGAAGTAAGAGTGAGTAATTAATTTTTTATAAAATAAGGTTTACAAGATTCTGTGCTTTCTATTTGCAATGAAAGCCCTCTGTAGCTCACTAGAATTGCCCCAAAGTAGAGTTCCACGACCGCACGCTAGAGACGGTACCCAAACAAAGTGGATCGTGTCGATCGCGTCTCGACTCGACACCACCTATCGAGAAAAGTAACTGAGGGCCCTGAGTTCGTTTTGCCGTATCGATACATTCAATTCAATTCAAATCATTTATTTACCGTAAATTCACAAGGAACACTTGGTCAAGTCAATTGCTACAAAATAAAATATTGGTACAGAAGAAGAATAATAATCAGAAAACAATGTAAAAAGGATGGCTGTAAAAGGGCCATAAATAATAATAAGTTTAAATAATCAAAATAGAAATTAGATGAGTGCGGCTGTAAAGTAGATTTGTCTTAAAAACTAATAATTAAGGCTAACTAATCAGTCCAGCATTTTTTGTCATTGATAAATTATTTATTTATTTCATTATCGTGACGTGTAATTTTTCTCCTAAGCGAACGGCAAAAATCGTGCTAAAAAATCGGCGATATTATTTCGCCAGCTAGTAACACCAAATGAGTCTCTTCTTATTGAACCCTTCCCGAAATAATTTTCCTTGACAGATAAACAACATAATTTTCATGATATCACGCAATAAAATCAGGGAAATGCAAAGGAAATGGTCGACGTAATGGTGTGGTCTCGAATATTATCTCAACGTATGGGAATTGGCTAAAGAATTATTTGTTACGGTTACTATTTCGGTTGCAGGGCGTAGGTATTTTTATCCTTGGAATGCTATATCGAAAACTATTTCGCACGCGCTTTTCCGGGATAAAAAGTAGCCTATATCCGTGCTGGGTTAGCGTCTACGTCCCTGCCATTTTCATTATGAGCTGTTCAGCTCTTTTGGCGCGTAAATGTAACAGACAGACAGACTTACTTTCGTTTTTATAATATTAGTATGAATAGTTTGGGTTTTTTGTTATACAGGATGTTTGGTGGAACGATGTAGGGATTGAAGGAGCCGATCAAAGGTACCCATGTGATCATTTTAAACCACATAATGCTATTATGAAAAGTGTCATGGTTTTTAAGTTATTATCAAAAGTTGTTTTTTTCTTTTGTAAGTGATTTGTTTCGTTTAAAGGATAGTAAAATACCAGATAGTGCATTAATCACTTTTATTATGGCTTGTAATTAGTCACAACAATACAGTCTCTCATCACAATACGCTAAACCTATCATTGAGCAGGAAATCATAAACAAAAAATGACTTAAACGTGAAATAAAAAATCTTATATTATATTATAGTGATTAGTATCATCTAAATATACTACTTTTTGACTCTACAGCACAGGGTATCCTAGTAGGGATTAAAGTTAAGTCACGATTAGTCATAATATATTTAGCAAAATAAACACAATTCTAAGTTATTGTGATTGTTGTATTATGTATGCGTGTATATGTGTGATGAATCAAATTTACTTATTCACTTTTAGAAAAGACGATTTTTATATTATGATTATGTGTCCGGTACAGCATAGCGCATAATCCCCTATCTTTTAATTTTTTTACGATCTATGAATATGAAAAACTACTTTTCTTTAAGCGAAGTTTTCTTTTGAATTTTGTATTCGAGTGGCTGAGCCATTGCCTGAAAAGCTAACGTTCAGAAAACGACTCTATACCCAGGATATACGGTGCTCTATAGCTGAAAGTAACCCATTCTTACGCTTTAACTAAAGGATTTGCGAAGAATAAAACTCTTGAACGTTTTTGAAGATTCATCGTGTATTTGAAGTCGAAAATTTAGTTTGTGATTTTACCCTGGACAAAAGCCTTCGTTCACAAAGAAAATTACACTAGGATTTACAATTGAAACAATTGAGTTAACTGCAGACTGTTGCAAACAATCTACAAGTAGCTCAACTGATCCATATCAATACCAGTCGGAAGCGTCCCCAAGACGCTGGCTGCATTACAATGTTGTGTGGCAATGCTGATGCGCTGTGCCAGATACTCACCAGCTCTCGGGTCACGCGTCGCTTCGACCAGCCGCTCAGATAATTTTTTAAAGACCCGAAGAGCCTTGGTAAACACTCATTTGGGAGCACTAATTTTTCGGATGTTCCATACGTTCCATACTACCTGGATACTTTCGTTCATCATCATCATCATCACCATAAGCCTATATAAGTTCACAGCTGGACATAGGTCTCCCCTAATGAACGCCTAATGAGAAGTTAAGGCAGTATAGAAATATTTTGGTACTAACTAGTTAGATATATTACCCGCCACGGACTTGATACATGCCAACAAGTTTATAATTTAAATCATAATATTCACACAGGAATATTCACACAGCTTAATATAGCCTTAATCTGAGTAGAGCTTATGTTGGATGCTAGATAACTGATAAACTGGATACATTAGGATACCACATAGATCGATATTTTTAATTATATTAATAGATAACACCCAAAACACCCTGATATTAAATATCTGCAGATCGAACAAACATTTGTCCTGAGGCGAGAATCGAACCCACAACCTCCAAGGTCACTTGGTCATAGTGGTTGTGCGGTAGTAGCTAATAATTCCATGCCCGGGGTAGTAGATCTCTATTGGTACGAATTGTGTCATTATTCTAGTGATCTATGGCTATTAATCAGCAATGATGGATGACCAGCGTTTGCATGAACAGAGTAGATAACGGATGTACCTGCAGTAGATGATCTGTGAATACCTAGTAGGTACCTAATATAGAGTCCAACAATTCTCCAATTCATGACGGGCTTGATTAAGTGTCGGTTGTTTATGGTTTTCTTATCGCTTGGCTTGTAAACGGTAGTGATAGCCTAGCTTCTGTATGTATTATTCAATTTATAAGGTTTATATTAGTTTTGAGACTAGATAGTAAACGACCTAGATAGTAAGCATTTTGGTGTAAACTGAATGCGACTATCAACTTTTAATAAATAAATGTCTATTGTAACTATTATACTGTATTTTGTAACTAACTACATACAAAAAAGAAAAAAAAATCACGAAGTTCATTTATTAAGTAACCTAAAATTAACTTCCTTGTTGTTGATTTTTAAACACAATTTAAACTACTTATCGATTTGAGATCCTTGCTTCGATAAATATGGTTAACAATTATTATAATATCTTGATCTGACTTCCAAAGAAAATTACAATCAACTATTAGAAATAAATAACAACTAGTATTTACAATTGAAACAATTGAGCTATCCGCAGACTGTTGCAAACAATCTACAGGTAGCTCAAGTAATCAATATAATACCAGTCGGCAGCGTCCTTAAGACGCTGGTTGCATTGCGCCGCTGTATGGCAATGCTGATACGCTGCGCCAAATACTCACCAGCTCTCGGGTCACGCGTCACTTCAATAAGACGCTAATGCATGGAATGCTATGGAAAAGCCCCGGTACCCCACGGACCTAGGGTCTCGACTTCAAGGGGAGCAAATGTGAAGGCTCTTTCGAGACCTGCATATTTGCGCCTCTTGAGATCTTCGGTCAAATCTGCCGCCGCACCCGCCCTCACGGATGTCCTCGGAAGATGGGAAGGCGCAAGTGTGTCGACGCATGTAGCGTCCCACACAATGGGCCTCCCCAACTCCCATGGGACTAGTGTCATACCGTCGGGCCGTCTTACCACCCAACTAGCAAAATTGTCACCCACATCAAGCACTTAGTTATAATGATGAAATAAAAATTACTTCTCACGAGTTGTCAATATTTTAATTCATAATTCTTTATTGCACAAAATTGGTACAAGTATAACATTTCCAGGAAAAATCATGGCAAAGGCGAGCTTAACCCCATAAAGAGTTCTCTTCCAGCAAACCTTATTGGGAGAGAGAGACAAATTTGTAAAGGTGGTGGCGTAAAAGTTTTTTATGTTATGTTGCTTTGTTTTTTTCCTAAAAAAATGAAACTAATGAAACAACCCGACACGGCTGTGTGAAGGAACTACGATAACCACTATAGTTAGAAAATGTACATAAACAGCGTCTTAGTGACTATTACATTATCTGCGTCACCTGCTATGTCAATTTTATCGATCAAAAATGTCATGCCTGCAGCCGCTATAGAAATACTATATCACTGAAAAGTGATGTAGGTATCTGCGCCAAAATCTAGTTGGATAAACGTGCTTTGGCAGTTTATAGTACTGTTCACTAACACTAAATGGTTTTCGAGAAACGTTCTATTTGCTGCTATGAGATATCTGTTTTCTAGTTGGAATCGTCACGCAACAGACCATTCGGTTCGAGAATAGCTGGTACTGACACTACCCTATTACGTCATTGGGTCCGTGATAATTCCCATCTATTTGCAGAAGTGCTTTTGAAGCCTAAGTTTGATCTGTAAAAGAAACATTCATTTACACATTATAACGTGTGACATCAAAGGACAAACTAATAATGTCACAAAGTCACAAACGTACGAAATAGGAAAATTTGTTGGTGACTGGAATGATTCCGAATCAGAGATGGAATGGATGGAAAATGAACATTCTTTGACACTTCTTTACTCAAAAAGATCAATCTCCAGTGAGGACCACAATTGATCTTGAGTGACCGCGACTCGGCAAACGTAGTGTTGGATGCCTTCCAGCCAGTTGGGATGACGATTTGCGAAAGATTGCAGATGCTGGATGTAGCAAGTTGAGGACAGGGCACTATGGCGCTCATTAGTGGAGGCCTATGTCCAGCAGTGTACTAATATAGCCTGATGATGATGATGATGCTGATGACTCAAAAAGATAAAAAAAATCCGAAAAGTGCGCTTCGAAGTGAAAAATACTTACAGTTACTTATTTTAGCCTAACTTAACCTGAGGGGTTAATATCCATGATTAAGTAAGTTTTTTAGTTAATTATTAATATTTTTCTAAATGCCCGTAATACGGTATAATTGTAGGTCTGGAAATAAAAATAACGAGGCCCGAAATGATATGAAAACCTTTTTAGCTCTCAAGCTAAGTGACGTCATCTATCATAATCAACCCACTAACGTCCACTACACATATACCTACCCCGAACGACGCCACCAATGAATAAATCAAATAAATAAATATTAATTAATGCTGGACAATCTACACAACATATCTAGCTAGCCCCAAGCTAATAAGAGCTTGTGTTATGGGTACCTGCTATGCTAGATGACTGGTATACTTAATACAATACACTACATAGATAGATATTTTTTGATTATACATAGAAAACATCCAGAACACCCTGAACCCAATATCTGCAGATCGTACAAACATTTGTCCCGAAGCGGGAATCGAGCCCGCAACCTCCTGCGTCGCACTATAGGCGGACATTCGCCCGCTACGCCACAGGGGTCGTCAGTCAAAATAGATGGATATAATAATATAGGTATATGTCGTGACCATATCTTTGAATTGATCACTTCATGATGTTACCGACCATTTCATGAAATGGTTGTTTTTCATGAAATGGTCAACGATATGGTCAGTTTTAGCGATAATTAAAACAATATCGTTCAAGCATCAACGTTTAATGATATTTCAATCAACGTTTGGCCATATCATTAATGAGGGGTTTCCATCACCACTATAGATACCAATATCCATCCATCTATCGAGTGACCTACTATGTTCCTATTAATGTTTCGGCCTTTGCCGAAACATCAAGCCTCTAAATAAAATTAACATAATACTCTTTGGCCCAAATCAATATTCTGTAAAGGTTTTGTGATACAAATACAAAGGCACGCCGAATCAGTTACTTTCCGGTCCTGACCCAGTCTCGAC
Organism: Eupithecia subfuscata; assembly: GCA_963564075.1. Classification (NCBI taxonomy): domain Eukaryota; kingdom Metazoa; phylum Arthropoda; class Insecta; order Lepidoptera; family Geometridae; genus Eupithecia; species Eupithecia subfuscata. The sequence continues at coordinate 7,927,857 of OY751105.1, forward strand.
CCTACTGTAAAGCTGGCTCTACACATCTTGGTCCACATGGCCAAATTTTTGTTTGCCTACATTTTTTGACGTTGGAGTCACCTTGGCACCAAACTGAGTTTTAACGTCAAGCATCGTCAGATCAGATAAATTGGCACAACAAATCGTTATAGATTAATAATATTTCTAAAACTAACATTGTTTTTATGAAACAGTTCTCATAGAAGTCATGGCTCATCAACAATTATGCTTTTGAGATATATAAATTCTTCAATATAGAGATAGATATATGACAAGACAAGATATATGAATTCGATGCCGCTATGTAGGCCCACATGGAAAGAGACTTTGTTTACCGTTTTGAAAAATAAGATAAGAGATAATTAAGTTAATACTGGACAATCCACACAGTATCATCTAGCCCCAAGGTAAGCAAAGCTTGCGTTATGGGTACTAGATGACCAAAATTTGTCTTATCGTGTCAACTTTGAATTTAATTTAACAGTTTCTTTTGGCTTATGTAAGCCAAAGAACCTCCTCAACCTGATATGCGCCTTATTGGCTTTTATCACATGGGGGGTAATGCCCTTAATCGCCACGCTGGGTTGGGGATCGCAGTTCGGTGGTAGAATTGTTCTGCAAGTGCTGCTCGCCACTGGTGGATATCCCTTAGTCGCCTCTTACGACACCGGCGGGAAGAGTTGGGATGGTGCAAATTCTAAGCCGGCACCACACAGCAAAGAACAATGATACGTAATAACCAACTGTGACAAATTTAAAAGGCCAATTTGGCACATTTGGCCACAAGGTTAAATGCAGTGGGCTGGCTCACGTCCTAACTCGCCAATCACTTTTGTTTTTGTTCCGTGTTCATGGGATCCCATATTATGATCGATTACATAACTTTCCGGATACAGAAACATGACCCTGGAAACAAGCTGAATTGTTGTTGTTATCTGTTGGTATACGCTTTTATTAAATTTCCCTGGAAATTTTAATGTTATTTTGTAAAAAGAGATTAAATTAGCAGCAATTTCTTTGCTTTAAGATCTAACAATTACTTCTCGTGGAAAAGTCAGTATTAAGACTTTATTTAGTTGATAAAAATCTAGGCTTAATATATACGTAAGCTAGGTACCTGGCATTTACCTTATCAAAAAATTCAACAAAGAACTTGCCGGCTTTTAATCTGCTTATATCAATCAACCCTTCATAAAAATGCTAACACAATAAAAACTTTCATTATAAAAGGTTTATTATATTCTGTAATGCCCGAAACAGATTTTCATTACACTTGTACTCTACTCTACCTCTTTACATACCTTTTTCATTTTAATTAGGTAGTTTGTACCGTTAATTAAAAACGAGGGAGTTGTTAGAAGTTGCACAGAGATTAAGACAACAAAAGGTAAGGGACTTGTGATAAAAGGTTGTAGGTTGGTCTCGGTTTTGAAAGTTTCTTTAAGCGACCTTTATTCAGCACGACTGAGACCGACATTCGCTCCCACGTTTGAATAAAATAACAATTAAACATTCAAATTCCTGGCTTACGATACCGTACGCACGAATAGGTCGATTCTTTACTACATAATCAAAGATACTGAAATCGAAAATATTACTGTATTCATGATTTTATCGGGTATTTATGGAGTACCTTTTGTTATTATTTCCCCTACGTTTCTACCGCGTTACAGCGATCGACCATTGAACGAAAGTTACGCGATAAATACCCGATAAAATCATATTAATTATGTTAACAAATGGCGAAAGTTTAAAAGGTTTTATTACTCTATTTCCATGTTTTATTCGGGTTATAACTGTTATGAGTTATTACATTATCCAAGTGGATTTAATTTTGGATTTTGGATTTAACACACACCGCTGTCCTACTGCTGCGCACGGAGATGCGACGCACGTGTGTGTAGCTTCGCTTTAAAAAAATGTTATGTGATATGATAACGTCCACTGCAACCCACGAATACGCTACGCAAGAATACAAGATTAATGATGGCATTGCTACACGTGTGGCTTACTCGAATATGGCACCCCATGCAGCTCATGGCTATCAACGCTATGTACGCGGTAGCTTCACTGTGGGAAATGAGACGTCAAAACTGTGTTCCGCTATAGTTGTACAATGTACAATACAAAGTCGTGTGCTAATTTTCATGTAAAGTGTGTGCTGCAGTGGAAACGTTGACCCGTGTTGTCAAACAAACAAACCCACGCAGCTAAAATACGCCGCGTGGGAGTGTGCACGCCACGCGGCCGTGCGCCGTGGTGGGGCAGCGACTTTACCGACATAAATCAGTTCAGTTTCAGTTTAACGAATTTATTTACTCAAAAGAACAATGTTCACTTAAATGAGTACATACATACAATAACCTTACTTACTATCTTAATTAATGAGTATTACATTACAGAAGTTTAACTTATAACTTTCGTAGCAAGTTTCACCTTAATGATTGGTACCGTTACGCTAACTTAAAAGATATTAAAAGAACTTAAATAATTTTTACTTTTAAATTTTTTATAACTTAAATTTGGCTTTGATTGATGCCAGTAATGAGCCCTTACTTATCCTAAAAACTATCTAATTCATAGGTCATCTTCAGTGAGGTTCATATAAAAAAGTGTTAATGGAAATTCTTCGCTCGCTCGATCAATGAAAAACGTTGAGTTGCCACACATTATGCACCTGAATCAAACTTTAGTGATATGGGTGATAGATGAAAGGGTGTCCTAAGCCAATTGATAAATTACTTTGTGAAGAACTTCTTCAAAGAACTTACTGTGATTAATGGCAAAGTAGATAGAGTAAATTCGGTTTCGGTTTAAAGATGTTTATTCTCATAAATTCATGTCTTTATTCAAGTTAAACTCAGAAATAAGTAGCCCAAAAGTCGTATATATTGCATTTTTTGCGTTTCTGATACAGACCCATTGAGATTAGGAAGATATCTATTTAATTACTAGCTGCGCCCCGCGGCTTCGCCCCCGTGGAAATTTATGTTTCTAACTTTCTTAATTTTTTCTTTCATAAGAACCTTCTCCTGACAATAACAAACACAACAAAGAAAGAATTAGCGAAATCGGTAAAGCCGTTCGCGCGTGATGCCGTGACCAAGGAAAACGGGTTTCATTTTTATATAATTACTAGCTGCGCCCCGCGGCTTCGCCCGCGTGGAAATTTATGTTTCCAACTTTCTTAATTTTTTCTTTCATAAGAACCTTCTCCTGACAATAACAAACACAACAAAGAAAGAATTAGCGAAATCGGTCCAGCCGTTCACGCGTGATGCCGTGACAACGCGAAACGGGTTTCATTTTTATATATAAGACTAGCTGCGCCCCGCGGCTTCGCCCCCGTGGAAATTTATGTTTCCAACTTTCTTAATTTTTTCTTTCATAAGAACCTTCTCCTGACAATAACAAATACAACAAAGAAAGAATTAGCGAAATCGGTCCAGGCGTTGTTGAGTTATGCGCTTACCAACACATTTTGCGATTCATTTTTATATTATAGATATAGATTACATAATGTAATCAAATTTAGGGCTTAAGTTACGTAGTCCATAATCTGTGCCGTATTTCCATCTACTATCAAACCAACTAGTAGCACCCCCACTGATGAGTAAACTTACCTTTCATCAATAATTTCTCTATACAATACAATAAAAATCAAATCAAAATCAAAAAAGCCTTTATTCGCTGATCATGTTACATTAGGTAAATTTATAGCATATTATATAATACTAGACGATCGCCTCGTGGTTTCACCCGCATAGTTCCCGTTCCCGTGGGAAATCCGGGATAAAATATAGCCTATGTCACTGCCTGAAAAGTAAGCTTCCTAACGGTGAAAGAATTTTTCAAATCGGTCCAGTAGCTTCGGAGCCTATTTAATACAAACAAACAATCAAATCTTTCCTCTTTATAAAATCAGTATAGATATTACACAGTAAGTGCTATTTTTAAACATAAAATAGAAAACTAATTTTTTGAAGCAACCAGTTTGCTGGTCAGGTTGTCCTTCGACATAGGCCTCCCCCTTGTTTCATCCACTCATCTCTGTCCCGAGCTGATCTCCTCAAACCTTTTGGTAGATCATCGAAAGTTACCTATAATAATAATAATGCTGGACAATTCACACAGCATTATCTAGCCCCAAGCTAAGCAGAGCTTGTGTTATGGGTCTAGATAACTGACATACATAATACAATACACTACATAGATAGATATTTTTATTATACATAGAAAAACATCCAACCAGAACCCCTGAACAAATATCTGCAGATCGTACACACATTTGTCCCGAGGCGGGAATCGAACCCGCAACCTGCCGCGTCGCAGGCGTAACTTCGCCCGCTGCGCCACAGAGGTCGTCAAACCTATACAATATAATACAATATAAATACTCTTTGTTGCACACCAAATAAAACAGACACACAGGACAGGAACAGAATCAAAATCAAAAACTCTTTATTTCCATAAATACAATAAATGTAGACTTAGAAAAGGTCAAATTATAAAACTAAACTGACACGGAAAAAAAAATATATATTTTTATTTCTGTCGCTTCGGTATACAAATATAGATTACGTTGCACAATGCCTTATGGCTATGAGCGATCTCTTCCAGGCAACCTTTGGATGGACAGGAAGTGATAGAACGAGTACAGACGGTGGCGTGTTATACAGAATAATATTTATAAATATATATAGCTATAAATGTAATAAATCTCTAACAATCATTATCACTACATTGTAAAAAATAAAGTCGCTTTCTCTGTGTATGCATGCTTAAATCTTTAAAACTACGCAACGGATTTTGATGCGATTTTTTTAAATAGATAGAGTGATTGAAGAGGAAGGTTTATATGTATAATAATAGTAATAGTACTATTTTATTGCACCCATGCGAAGCCGGGGCGGGTCGCTAGTTTAATATAATTCCCAGCGCCAAATTCATCTAATATTTTTTGATATTTTTCGTAGCTAAATTGATATTTTCATATTTTTAGTAGCTTAATCTACCCACAATCTTGATTAACTAGGTAGCCAACTCAATAATAGTTCACAGGTAAAGAATGCAATCTGAAACCTTATGATCGGTGGCAGTTCTCAGAGGTATTTGACCCGAGCATGTGTTGTTCCCATAAAGGTTCACAGACAGCAAATTGAATTTTCTGCTGACAATAGCTGCAAGCGACGCCAACGCCTGCAATAAGGCACGTTTTATATCAAAAGCAGGTTTCTGCTGACTTCTATTTCCGGCGCTGGTTGATTAAACTTTCCTAGATGCCATCCCGTCTGGGCAATTTATACATAGACGCTATAAGACTTGGCAAGATAAAAGTTTATGAAAGAAAGATTTCAGTTTCAAATAAAGATTGAAGTCCTTAGATAAGGAACTTGGCAACCGTTAAAATCTCAACTTATATCAGCGAATAGCGTAGCCATCAATCAAACTTGAATTTGGCAATTCATGTTTTTGGTTCTGTCATAATTTCCTGCGTGAGTGTATCACTTATAAAGTTTTCGTTGCTTATTGGTTCATTTTTTGTTTTTTATTCGTAATCAAAATGCAGCTAATGAGCGAAAAAATTGGTGTGAATTAAACTGAATTAATCAAGGAGACGCTGGCGAGACGATTTAGACGCATTCCGGGTAGATTGATGCGACTTGGCCAACGAACGAGATTCCTCGAAGACTTTGGGGGAAACCTTTGCCCAACAGTGGGAAAAAATAGGTTGGATAAAAAAAAATTAAACGCTTAGGAATACATCGATATGTTGATGACTGACCAACTAACGTGACGTGGGTCCTGTCAGAATCACTAAAATGCTAACGTTTTTCCCAACAAAAACTGCCTGTTTTCATTGTGGATAAATAGAAGGGTATCAAACATTTTCCCAAGACAATTACCGATGTGGGTACATGCCTTTATCGAACCTTGATCTCGATGTGAAGAGATTTGAGAACTAAATTGCCGCTCTATTATCTTTGACCGTCGACTTTTATATGAACACAGTACAGTCGCCTCCATAAAAACTTTATAGCTTGACCATAATTAAGCGCGCGTTTGTTGCAAAATCTAAATGACAATCTGGCATTTCATATGGTATAAATTACAAAAATTAGATTCATTTATGTACTTACGCGGTTAGTAAGAGATAGCAGACAATAGTACTGTTTTGGAACTTATGTTGTTGCCTGTACCCTAATGGCGGATTATATTCGATACAAACATCAATAAATTACTTGTCAGATTTAGTGGAATGTTCATTTATCACCGTTGCCTACTGTAACAACAATAGGGTTATTAGAATGTAGACATTTGTACCTACATCAACATCAAGGCTTTTGAAATATAGTTGTTAATTTCTAGCCTTGGAAATTATTTGTTTTTTATTTTTTTCTGTTGTTTATTTTATTACGTATCCGTAGGCCAATAAGGTTTAAGTTTCGGTTCTGTAGTGTTAATTAAAATTGTGAAAGCAAGTCTTAATAAGTTGAGAGAACGTGTAAGTAACTGTGATTATAATTGTTTGCGTTCATGTTTGTTTAACTTCAATATGCATAACATAAATGCTGTTTGCCTATATAAGTTCACTAACACCAGTTCTTTTCACCACGTTCTTTTGTAACTCGCGGATTAAGGGGCTGGTCATACATTTAGTACCTATTTAGTTTACCTTTTTTTTTCTCGGCGAGGAAATTCATTAACGAATGAACTGGTCTGGGGGGACCAGATTTATGTGTGACTCGACGTCCTGAGAAGGACGTAATACCCACTAAAACCTCTCCGGTGTTCCTCTCTCGCCATTTTCGCCGAACCACGGGAACATTTAAACATACCTATTTAGTTTACGTAAGATAATATTTTAATATTTAATAAATTGTTTGTTATCCGAGGTAAAAATAAAAATAAAATAATTAACGACATCATAAAAGTTACGGTTCGTAAATTAGTCATCCATCTGGACTTGGACCCCAAGCGCATTTGCGCCAAGTCACAAGTAAAATGATGTTTAATAAAATAATTAACGATAATGGCATCAGCTTATGACTCGTAAGTCAAAGAGAGGAAACGGAAGTTAAGGTCGTCGAACTTTCGAACCAGACTAACTTTTAAAATCGCTTCCTTTCCATTGACTTGCATGCCTAGTACCGAAAATTCACTCAGCCTTCGAAATCCTTTGAAATAACAAGTAAGCCGTACAACAGAGAAAGCTCCATATCTTCATTACGTTTGTTCCCATTCTGGAACAAATTTATACTTAGCCTTATGGTATATAGCCGAGACTGTGTGTGGCCTCGGAAGCAAAATTTTATGCTAAATAAAGGACACCAAAAGTGAGAATAATATTCATAGGCAAATGATACAAACATTTTCATGCTGAGCGCTGACTTGACTGGCGCTAAAGTAGTTTTGAACTTTGCATGTTACCTAATTCCAATTTATGTACCTAAGTTTCAGGATAGACTCGTATAAATATTGTATTTTAATAACTGCAGGTACTTAACTCACAGTGAGAATTTCACTACTTTTATAACTCTTTTACCCTTTTTACCTAGTACCTACCATAACACACTGACACTTAGAAATTAAGCTTTTATTTTTGTTAAACCTATCTCAATAGTAGTTATTCGGTTGACTCGCTAATAACAGTAATAACACTCCCCTACAAACCTCTGTGGTTTACTCAGTGTTATTATTATAAATTTTTCATGTAATATTAGTTTAAGTTGGTAAATAAATAAAAAAAAAATGTCCATAAATAAATAAATAAATAAATAATACTGGACATTTCACACAGCATCATCTAGCCCCAGATATAAATAAATATAATAAGATATAAATATATAAATGATATAAATGTCCCATCTAAGCTGGTATCATTTTCTGGAGTAGAGTTTTTTCTTGGGGCTTTGTTGCTTTTTTTTACAATTTAACGAGAAAAATATTATAGAAACGGCTTGTAGTTACACACTAAAGTAGACGACTTTTTTGTATTGCGTTTCTTATCTCACGCTTAGGTTATAGTTTCGTCTAATAGAGTGCGTAAATGCCGTTAAACCGCGACTCTACATTACTTATCCATGATTTGGTTAAAAAAAGATCGGATGCGAGCCACGCAGGACCAGTCATTGTGGCGACCTTTGGGGTTGGCATAATATCCAGCCAGTTTACTTCGTTGAGTTAGTAGTCTTTTTAGAGTTCCATACCTTAAAAGGAAAATAGGATTCCTTATAGGATCACTTTGTTGTCCGTCTGTCAACTCCCTTTTACTTTAACGCGTGGAGTTATCGCGTATCGAGTTGAAATTAACATCAAATACTCAAGTCCGTAACCTCTTGAAGCCTCGATATAAATAACTTCTAGGTCATGGCAATCAAAAGTTACAGCCGTCTATGTCCGAATATTTTGAATTTTTCAAGGCAATCACTAGCACACAAAACCTATAGGGTACTTCCCGTAGACTTAGAATCATGAAATTTGGCAATAAGTAAGGTCTTATAGCACAAGTAAAGGAAATAATCCGAAAATAGTAAATTGTTGGTTTATTCATTAAAAAAATACTTTTGAATCTCGCCATGGACCAAAATATATAGGGATACCCTATATACTTCCCGTTTACCTAAAATCATGATATTTGGCAAGAAACAAGGTCTTGCAACTAAACGGAACCCTTGACGTTTTTTCGAGTAAAACACTAGGTATCGCATTTCTCTAGGCATTCATTAGGGTGTACTAATTCTGTCGCTGTCTGTACATCTCTTCTCTCGTTTGTAGCACCAATAGCAATGCTCTGTAGTCGATCGTTTCCTGTTTGTTTTGCAATTCCATTTACAAATTCGTTTCGATTTGAAAATGGAAACCAGATTAGGTGCGCTTCAAAAACATCGCTCCAATTAAGTTACATCTTAATTACTGAAGGAATTTATATTGGTTCGCTTTTTCAGGAATTTTAGGTTTGGAACTCGGCACTCGAATCGTAATAATTTGTTATTAACACTATTTAACGAGTATTTTCACGATTATTTACTTTTGTTTTTTAATTAATTAAAATAATCGCGATAAATACCAGTTATACATAATTATAAAATTAATAATAATGTGTTCAAATCGCGTAAGTTTAAAAATATTGATTACACCATAACCACTTGATTTGCTTTTTATGTAATGAGAGTGGCCCACTTTCATTCACTTTGATCGACAATTCCTTGAACACCCAAGTAGTAGAACGCCCTAGTGGTGGCGTAAAAGTAGTCACCCGATTTGCTTTTGGTTGCATTTTTTTGCAAGGCATAAACGTTTAATTTTTTTTGTAATAAGCTGAACGCAAGAAAGTCAAATAGGTCAATGGGATAAAAAGTAGTAGCCTATGGTTGATTCCAGTATTAGACTTACCTGTATCCAAAATTTCAGTCCGATCCGTTCAGTAAATTTGGCGTGAAGAGGTAACAAACATTCATCCATCCATCCATCTATCCATCCATCCAAACTTTCGCATTTATAATATTAGTGTGATTGACTGCCTTGTTGAGCTTGTTCAACCGCTGATTCTGAGGTCCTGGATTCAAAACCCGGGTCGGGCCAATAGTTGATAATGGGGTCTTCTAACTGTAATAATAATTCACAGTAGCAACCCGGAGTCAGGAAGTTGGCGGTGTTACACCACCGTGCCTCGGAAAGCACGTGAAGCCGTTGGTCCTGCGCTTGACCTCTTCCCGGTCGTGTCGGTCTGCCGTCCCATCGGATTATGAAAGTGAATACAGAGTGTACCTGTGTTTGTGCACACACTTGTATGTTCTGCGCATTATAATATGTTCTGCGCATCTGGATAGCTTGGCCGCCGTGGTCGAAATTCGGCTAAGAGGACATCATCATCATCATATTCTCTGGCAGAGCTCATACTCAAATAACAAAGAGCATTAGGCTAGGTAAATAAATAAATAAATAATAAATAATGCTGGACAATCCACACAAACATCATCTAGCCCCAAGCTAAGCAGAGCTTGTGTTATGGGTACTAGATGACTGATATACATAATTTAATACATTACATAATATAGATATTTTTTATTATACATAGAATCGACCAGAACACCTAGAATAAATATTTGTAGATCGTACAAACATTTGTCTCAAGGCGGGAATCGAACCCGCTACCTCCTGCGTCGCAGGCGGACCTTCGCCCACCGCGCCACATCGGTCGCCAAAGGTAGTAGCTAGGTAGTAGGTATCTAATCGCTTATTGAAGATGAAGGTCCTTCAATCAAGTTCTATTGCCATAGGCAACCTAGCCATAGGCTAGGATGAACTCGTCTGTAAATACCTAAGCTAATTTGTTAGTCTTTAAAACGATAGATCTACAAAGTTATCAGTTATTCTCAGAAGATACTCAAAATTTTCAATCACTCAATCAGGCTGCCTGTATTAAATTACACAGATGATGTAGTTAGGTAACTTTGTGAAATTTGGTAGTTAGGTGATTTTATAACGAAATATCTGTAAGGCTGAGGCCAAACGAGCGTAATTTTTTGAGTTGTGAGTCGTGTAAAATGAATTGCTTCATACCAAAGTCCTGTTTGTACCACACGATGTGTGGTTGTTTCTGTTGTAGGTAAGTAATTTACGCGACTCATAACTCAAAGGCTTCAACCGTATTGCGAACCTAGCGCGAGCGCGACAGCACGAAATATCAAACATATGAAACCGCTGTCTGCTTTCATACTGAAGGCATCATAAGCACGTGTTTTTGATAAAGTCGATTCACCGTAAGCCTTCTGTAACATTTTCAGTAACTCCGAACACGAAATTCTATTGGCGATGCAAAATTTAAGACAAACTCTTTGTTCAATGTTTTTGTCCATTATGAAATTCGCGATACACACTAGATATGATTTAAAAGACCACTGTATTTAATATAAATAACAGATGCAACTCAATTCCGCGCCAAAATGGAAAACAACAACAAAAAAAAACACTTTTCTTATTTTTATTCGGCGAGGAAATTCATTAACGAATAAACTGGTCTAGGGGACCAGAATTATTTGGGACTCGACGCCCTGAGAAGGAAGTAATACCAACTAAAACCTCTCCGGTGTCCCTCTCTCGCCATTTTCGCCGAACCACGGGAACATTTAAAACCTCCGCGGCCCGACTGGCGTCCCCTCTTCCTCCTATACTTTATTTCCTATTTGTTTTATACATGGCCGGCGAGCCCTCCGATCGACACACTCGCCGACCCCATTCTTCCGTCACTTTTCCTCGGGCCTAGCGCGACGGGCTTGAGCGAGTTAGCACGCGTTATTTTCAAACACGCCTGCGCTAGGTTCCCGCTAGGATCGCAGTATGGTTGAAACCTTTGAGTTATGAGTCGCGTAAATTGCTTACCACTCATCGTGTGGTACAAAAAGGACTTATGTATGAAGTGCTAGCTTCTGCCCGCGGCTTCGCACGCGTATTTTCGGTATTATAATGTAGCCTATTGCTTAAGTTAGGCTACGTTCTAAGTGTATGTCAAATTTCATCTTGATCTGTTCATTAGTTTTGGAGATCCTAGGTTACAAAAATTTCACATTCAACAAACTTTCGCATTTATAATATTATAATTAATTAACAGAATATGAAGTCAAAAATTTACGCAAAAATTTGGCCTCAGTCTTATAACTCAGAAAATATTAGATGTCATGTCTTGCAAATTTTGTGCCATCTGTTGAATATAAGCGTGGAGAATGTAATAAAGATAAAAAGTTGTTTAGGGTATAAACGGTCTAGGCTAGGCCGCTGAATTTAATACTCAGGCACGTAGGCCGTGTCTCCTGACGCTAAACCAAAAGGTTTATGTGTGCTTACACAAATGAAATTTCCACTTTTTTATCACACCACCCGCTTTTACTCCCTATTACGCGAATAAAGGATGAAAATTACATATTTGCCAACACATTTCTAATGATTTGTTTGCTAAGTGCTGGCTTGGGGGTAGATTTCCTGTGCGATTGTGTTCAGTCTAAAAAGTATCATTTAATAAACGGAATACTTAGGTTTAGAGGCCTCGGCGTTTTATTTTTGATCTGAGATTTTTGGTTGTTGATTTTGTAAATGACCAAGTATGAGCCATACCTACTTCAGAATGAGGAGAATGCAATGTCCATGACATTTTTAAGGTTGCGGGAAAGGTCCATTCAATTTTGAAAGTTATGTCAGTATTATAATCCTTTAAAAATCAGTTGTAGAACCGGTAAATAATGATTACTGACAATTTACAAATGTTTGTCAACAGGGATTGGTTGTAAGTAAAAAAAAAATATTTTATTATGAACGAAACACCAACAGCTTCGTGCCGTCATCGGCAACTGGACTGAAACAGGCTAGGGCAACTGGCTGATTTCTGATTTCGAAGGCCTACTTTGGCTTTTTTTAGCGGCTTTTTGGGCATAAAAACACTTATATAGTACTAGCTTCTACCCACGGCTTCGCTCGCGCTTTTCCCGGATAAAAGTAGCTATATCCGTTCCCGCGAAAACCTCTATCTCCATGCCAAATTTTAATAAAATCAGTTCAGCCGTTTAGGCGCAACAGACAGACAGAGTTACTTTCGAATTTATTATTAGTATAGATTCATAATCATCATCATCGCCTTTTTCAGCTGATTTTGGACGATTCAGTTTATGCCTAATATGTAACTAATCCAGAAGATACCTTTAGGTCACCCCTATAACCCCTGTAGGTCACTGCGCCACGCCAGGAATACTCATAAACAATAACTCTAGGCAGGTACCAGCCTAGAGTTATTGTTTATGAGCATCAACAACTTCAAAGAACCTTTGCAAAAAATTATGTTGACCAGATGTTGACTGTCCGGACCATAGGCCCGGACTCAGTATTAAAATGGATATAGCAAAATATTATCAAACTGGATAGACAGATCTTGCGACGAATTTACCTATCTATTGAAACTATTGAAGATACGGATAGGACCGCTGCAGCAACGTTTAGATAAATGTTGTATGTTTGCAGACGCCACAGAATATACATAAACTTTATGCGCGAGCCGCGGAAAATTAGGGTTTTTGTAAATTTTTCGCGATAGTGGACAAAATTAGCTTAAACCACACAATCTGGTCCAGAAGAGTATGAGAAAATAGATAAAAGCGAGCCCTGAAAATTTTGAAAATTTTCCGATGTCTAGAAAATTTATATCAGCAAATGGAATGAGTCGCAGCCTTTTTTGCAATGGTGAGGACCATTGCATTCCATTCCATGCGTAGCAAGACAAAGAAGCTAAATAATTAGCTAAGATCAATTTATAATAATATCTATCGTAGTCTGATGAATTCATTACGTCAATACGTAAATATGGTTCGTTATGTAGTTTGCTTACATCCGGATTGAAAAATTTTATAAGGTTATTTTTATCAACAATATATCGAATATCAGCAAAATATTATGAGGACAACATACTAATAACCTATAGAATCAACGGCGAGCAAAGCAAGCCTCGAAAATCATAATGATCTGACTGTACGTGCGAGTGATTTGGCATTAATTGATTTTTTCAAACTCACCTGAAACGGAGGTCGATTCCCGGACTAGAGCAAGCCAGAAGTCTAATGAAATAGCAGAATGTTATCATCGGCGTGCCGCGAAAATTTGTTTGATTTTTGGAGTATTTTGCGAACTAACCTCAAACGAGGGATGAGCCCATGACCAGAAGCAGACAATGAAGTTGCCAGCTAGCCGCGACAAATTTTGGTTTTTGTTAGATCTTTGGGTACTTTTTTATCAAATTTGGCAAAGTGATCTGGAGCGGGGGTCGTGCTCTGGACCATAGTCAGAAGGAACAAAATGATATCGGCGAGCGAATCGAAACACGAAAATTTTGTTGTCTACTTAGATTTCTTTGCGCTGGTTGACAAAGTGACCTCGCAGATTATTTGTTGTAGAAGCTTAGAAATTGCCCTTTGAAAGATACATTAATTTTGTGTAGCCAAGTAGAAGCTTGTGCGAAGCCATTTCGTTATTGTAAATGTGTTTATAGATAAACGAGATTGTGTTGTTTGGTTGCGGTATTGGATTAATTTGCTTTAAGGCGAATAGTAGGGTGGATAGTGGCGCCACTACATATTTAATTTTATAATTACGTTATACAAAGGAATTATCAAGAAATCGGACCGCGCGTAGACGATATCTATCATAAGCTTTTTTTAAATGTATCTGTAATAGTTTTGTTTTGTGTTATTCAATCAAAAACCTTGTTTGGAGAGCTTGGTGGCCACCAATAGGAACTAAACTCTTGAAACAAGTATCTGCCTAAATAATACAGTACAAAACTATTAAAGATACATTTAAAAAAAGCTTATGATAGATATCGTCTACGCGCGGTCCGATTTTTTGATAATTCCTTTGTATAACGTAATTATAAAATTAAATATGTAGTGGCGCCACTATCCACCCTACTATTTGCTTTAAAGAGTAATAAGAACCTAAACATGTCTGTCATTGTCAGTTTTTCTCGTTTCGTGAAGTTTTTACTGGCTCTACAAATAAAAGTCGTGCTTATTACGATGCGTCCGTAGGTACGTGAATTTTTATGGTGTAAAGGAACAAAGACTTTTTTATGTTTATAGCCGTAGACGTTTTATTATGGAACATATATTACGCTTAGAAGGGCATTTCATGTGTTAAGTGGGATATTTTGGCCGTACCCACCTACTTATCTATGTTACGCTTTTGACATAGGTATGGATGTAGAATTTATGATAGTATGTACATAATGTAGTCAGGGATTTTCTCATAGCTTGCTTTGTTTACTCAGAGGTCTTGCCTTACTGCCTACTGCTTACTGCTTACTGATTAGACAATATTAGTTGTAGTGTAGGTACTTAATTAAAGTTTTGATTATGAAGTCAAATTCAAATCTGTCACAGTTTTCTTAAAAACTTTTGAATTTTTTTATAAGATGCTGAAAAAATTCGCACTTTGTTTTCGAGATTATAACGTGTTAAGATTTTGTTTTTATTTTGCGTGAGGTGCATTTCGTTAATTACGTTATCATTTGCACATAAAACATATCCCTTGACAGACCTAACGTTATTTTTATTGCTTTCGCTTGCAAATTTATTTTTCGTAGACGAATAATTCGAATTCGGCTGAGAATTTAATCTTCAACTCGAGAGTGCAAATGGAGGATTAGGCTGAATGCAATATTTTACACATATAAACTTTGCATGTCATTTATTAAAAACAAAATTTTATTAATTTTTCACGCAAACTATTATAAGTCGGATAGAATTTCAATAATCCAAAAAGTAGATGAAAGAGGATTGAAATCTAAAAATACATTAAAGTAAGTATAAAAATACCCAGTAAATTAGGCGTATTTTTCGTTAATAGTGTTTATTCTTTAAACATAGGTTTTTTTGAATAAGATCGAATAAGTGTGTAGGTAGGTAGGTATAACTGACTTCTACCTTATCTTCTACGGACTAGAGATACTTATAGAGGGTATAGTTTTTTCTCTAATATAAGGAACCACAGGATAATCTAACAGAAAAATACAAAGAGAAAAAATCACTAACAATGTACAGAAAATACCACCCCACATCATAGGCAGAGAATATAGGTAAGTACAGGATCCTAATTCCAAAAAGGAGACGTCTCTGGTTACAAATCAAAAATGATCTTAATTTTTTTTTAGAAGCACTTTTTTGTGTTCTATGGAAACAAGATTGTCCCTGGTTTCTTACAACACTCACGAACAGGCCCCTTTCTCAGCAATGTTGATTTTTAATTTTAGTTTTTGACGTGACAACGTCTTATAATTCGATAGAGCCGGCTGCACGCACGAAAAAACATGACGTCATGCGGCGTTACTGAGACTCTGAGGCGTTTTATCTGTTACATGTAAGGCTTGAAGTGCAAGCGAGAGCGCTCGACATCCGTCTCTCTTCTACTTGAGTGAGCGATGCGTCTGCGTGGACAGCTGCTATACTATAGTACATTTACATATTTTGATCGAGTATCAAATGCTACCATTCCATCAGTATATTCTTAAGACGTTGTCACGTTCAACTATCGTCAGTAAACCGACTTTACAGACAACCAATATTTTCCTCAATCCAAAGCTTTTATACTCGTTGTGTAAAACAATATCTCGCTCAATAAGTGCTATTTCTTATTCTAATCGGCGATGAAAGTTACTGCCAAACAAGTCTTGAGTTTGAGCAACAAGGTGAGCATTGGAGCCATTCTCGTCATATTTACGACAGTTAAATTACTTGGAATTGCGTTATGGTGCCTGTGCTTTACTTTCCCGGTTATGTAATGAGTTATTGGTTAACTTTGCTAGCTATGCAATCAACATACAAACAGCTTATCTTAAAATATTTTTTATGGACTTTTACCCAACTGCGCAAAATGGAGGGTTATTTTACTTAAAAAATTGCAATTTGTCAAGATCAAGAGTACCTACCTCCTTATAGTGGCAAAAAACTCTTTCTAGATAACAAATAGACTATGTATAGAATAAAACACTACTATAACAATTATTTTGCATATCACGCTTAGCAGAATCCTTATAGCGTAGTCTCGGTCTACCGACGGGTCTTTTGGCCATTCCCGTATAGGCCTTACAAGTCATCTACGTAAGTGCCGAAAAACTAACACTACATAAACCATCCTTCGTGGATGTAAAGGCCATTGATGATGATAACAATTATAATAATTAAATTGCTGCGCCCTGACAGGGTACTTAGCCTAAGTAAGTACTTACCTTAAGTACGTACTTAGCTCTAAGCTAATAACCACCTAAGCTAAAATAATGTAATAATGTATGTGCATGCAATAAATAAATCGGAAATCTTTTTGTAGGCTTGCCAAGACGAACCTCAAGAAATGTTGGTTTTGAAATTTAGGTAGGTAATCTCCTAATATTTAAAAAAAAAATAAGTACACCTATTTGAATTTTTTCTTCAAAATCTCCTAAATTCGAAAACATCTTAACAACACATTTCTCTACCACCAAATTTACTTAATGAAGGCAAAGATAATTTAAGTTAAGAAAATGTTACAACGAAAGTCTTTTGGGGATCAAAATATTTTAACTTTGTTTAACGACTTAAGGGCGCAGGAAACGTGAAGAATTCCTGACAGTTTGAAGCCAGAGGGAAGAAAAACTTATATGTAAAAAAAGCTCAAAAGTAAGCGTCTAAACGGAAAACTTTCATTCTCGAAAATTTACTCTAACATTAAAAGGGAATCATCGATCTAAGTAAAAAAGGGGAGACGAGGTACCTACCAGCCTCTTTAAAGTGGATAGGCTCAAATTGGATGCAATTTGGTCCACCCATCCTCAGTCATAGTCGGACTGGCGAAGCTGGCGTTCATGTTTCGCGGGCGTATTGTTGTCTCAGTCCTACTTCGGTATAAGTACGTCTTTCCATCTTTGTTGTTCACTATATTTTGATGACAATGTAGCTTACTAAATTGATATACTAGGAATGTAAAATTATCTGTATGTTTGTATGATGTAATAAGTATGACATGTATATTCCTGTATTGTGTTTATTAAGTGCACTACCACTGTTTATTAACTTACATCTTTTGGTAGTAATAAGGTTGCCTGGAAGAAATTGCTTTAAGCAATAAGGCCGCCTATTGTACGTTTCTATTTTATTTAGATATAAGTATTTTATTTATTTTATACATTCATTCATTCATTATAATTATTAAAAAATATTGGTTTGCCTGTAGCTATAACACAGGGTAGATGTTGAGTAAGCACTGGGAGAACTTACAGATTTTACTTAGGCATATCTGATTGATGAAGGAAATTCATAAATTTATATTCTAATAGGGGAATTCATAAATTTATATCCTTTCCATTCACAAAATTAAAATTTCTATAATATTTGAAGTACTTACTTCAAAGAGGATAAAAATTTGTTATGGAAACCGTTTTGCGTTATTTGCCCCCAGTTCAATTACCTAAAACGATTTGTGTAGTTCAAAGGCTATGAACCATTGAACATGGATGTTCGAAGACAGATAAGAACATTGTAAGGCGGCTGTACACGTGTAATATTCTATCTAACATGAATGCCAAAAATGCTAGTACCACCGATCCCATCACTAGGATTGGATAGGTAAGGCAGAGTGGCATTGTTATAGCATTGTTCTACAAGGAATTTGTGGCGATCACAATAGGCCTATCATGGCCGCAGTGATACGAAAGCGACCAAAAGCAAAAAAAAGGTAGCACTCCGGAAGTGCCGGCAGAAGTGAAAACTTACATCTTACGATCTTACGCTTTTTCGATCAGCATCACGTGACCCTGACGCGAGTTTGAAAGTTTTTACCCATACAAAAAAAGTGCTCAGCGCCGCCAAAGAAGTTTTCACTTCAAAAAAAAAAATAGCACTCCGGGAGTGCCGGCAGAAGTGAAAACTTACATCTTACGATCTTACGCTTTTTCGATCAGCATCACGTGACCCTGACGCGAGTTTGAAAGTTTTTACCCATACAAAATAAAGTGCTCAGCGCCGCTAAAGAAGTTTTCACTTCAAAAAAATGAAGGAATTTAGATAGCAGATAAGTTTTGCGCTTAATGTAAGTTATTAGCTACGAGTCTTGTCTTCGCAGAAAAAATCTCTTATCGTCAATAGACTCGAAAACGAAAATTTATTGGTAGTTTGTTTTAGCTGATAATGCGCTCAAAACTTCTTCTAAATTACTTACTTGTAGAACCTAGAAAATTGTGAAGCCTTTTTTTTCAAAACCACCCGAAGGCAATATTAACACAGGCTAATAAGGAGAGCTTTAAAAAATTTCATACTAAAAAGGATTTATGCATTTCTTTTAGATTTCTGTTTCCAATTCTAAATTTCAGTTTTATTTTTTTGTTGTGTTTTTTGACTGTTTAGCACAGCGGGCGAAGGTCTGCCTGTGACGCTAGAGGTTGCGGGTTCCATTCCCGCCTCGGGACAAATGTTTGTACGATCTGCAGAAATTTGTAACGGGCATTTTCAATGAATAATGAAAATTCTTCTTAGCTTGGGCTAGGCTAAGCTAAGACGCTTTTTTTATTCACAAATAGCCTGTTGTGGGTAAGTACGTACCTACGTCACGAGCATTATGAGGATTGATGCATAACTTGGTTATGTATCAATTCTATTTATACCTAGGTAGATAGATAGATAGGAAATACTTGTATTGCACACTTAAAACTAAGAAACAATTTCAAATGAACTAATGACAATTGGCACCTAAGTGACAATTGGCGGTCTATCGCTCAAGATCGATCTCTGCCAGACAACCTGGTATGGATAGGATCGTGGGATAATCATCTGTGTGCATCAGTTATGGTACTAATTAAAGAAAAAAAATGATTACTAGGTAGGTACTTACTCAAAAATAAATAATAAATTAATAACATACTTCATGAAAAATATAATACCTAAACAATAAAGAAAAAATCGAAGACCTTGACATGAATCTTTAGTGATTTTAAACAAAGCCCGTGTTATGTTTATCTATCAAAGTATAGGCTTACTTTGCTTTTGTTTGGTCGGACAGGTTCATACGTCAGACTTGTGACTGATTTGTAAAGCCAGCCTCTATTGTCTGGCAGCCGTACAGAACATAGGTGTTTATCCGAGTTGTGCGAGTTAGCTTTCTCTTTTCTTAGAGATATGTTGAACATAAGCATAGGTATATTTGGTACTACTGAATATTGTGGGGTGGTATCTAGAATTTCATTCTTTTTTAAATATTGAAAGTACTTTATTCATATAAAAACTGTTTACTTACAGTATATTTCCAGGATAAATAACAAGTCCTAGAAAAGTATATGATTTATTAGTTATCTGAACAAAAACATTTATAGAGGCATTAAAAAAAAGCTTATGATAGGAAGCACAAACTGGCCAATCGGTTTTTTGAATTACCTTCGTTTAACGGAATAATAAGGTAAAATAGGTGGTGGCGCTGATTTGGGTCGGGGTAGCGCCTTAAATAAATATTGTTATCAAACATCTTTATCTTAAGCCCAAGCATGTGATTTTTTTTGTTCGTCTACGTTGACATTATTTGCTCTACTTGACTCGAACTCTTAGCTCGACCATACGTTGATAACACGCCAGATTTCGGAGGACTTCTAATGACGTCTATTGTGTATAGAGTAGGGTGGTTCTAATTTTCGCCATTATAATGAATGACCATTATGCGTAGATGCGCGTTCACCTGCCAGAATCCGACGATGCGCATCGTCACTTTCCATCAGGTAAAATTGAGGTCAAACGAAGGTCTATGGACAATAAAAACAAGATCCGCACTGACCGCATTATACGGATTTTAGTATTCTTTCAAAGAATACTAAAATCCGTATAATGAAACAAAGAATTTCTTTGTATGGTTTGTCAAACAAGTGCGTCCATTGATCCGCACCGGAAGGAGCGGACGCATCGGACTTCAGCCAGGCTGGCGATCAGTTTTGGTGCGGATAACTTCGTTCGGATTGCCGAACAGTTGAAAATTCGACGCTGATCCAGTTGCTGCGGTTGCAGTCCAGTCCGGCCACCACCCGGATTTACGCTCTAAAGATCCGTTTGATGTGGTAAGAGCGGATCATCTGATGCCAGCAGGTGCACGCACACCTTAAAAATATTTTTTGTAGGTATCTAAAATCATGTCCTTGTTGAATAGTAAACACTTAAGTGAAATACACATCATGCACATCATTATCATAGTCTGTATTAGAATCTGGGTATTAATTATGTGTATTTATATGTGTATTATATCAGTTATCTAGTACCTATAACACAAGCTTTGCTTACCTTGGGGCTAGATAATGCTGTGTGAATTGTCCAGCATTATTTATTTATTTATTTATTTGTAACTATGATTTCGAAAAAAGGCCTCATCCTTTTTGAACCCCCGACGCAAAAAGAGAGGGGTGTTATACGTTTAACGTGTCTGTCTGTGTATCTGTGTATCTGTCCGTGGTATCGTAGCTCCCAAACAGATGAAACGATTTTCGTTTAGTTTTATTTGTGTCATAGATAATTTTATCCCGAGTGTTCTTAGCCATGTTTCATGAAAATCTACCGGGGGTATTTCAAAATTTAGAATTTGGTTCTTGTTATGTTCTTTAACACATCATGTTCATCATCATAATAATCTGTTTTAGAAACTAGGCATTAACTAAGTGTATTATTTTTAACCGATTTCGAAAAAAGGCTTCCTCCTTTTTATGTTCAGCTGTAAGTTCGTCGATTTCTTAGTCAATTATGGACCGTCTTAAAAAATTATTTCGCTTTTGTATAGAGAATCATCCCGAGGCAGTCCCATAAAATTTTTATTCGCGAGGTCATTTGTTTCTATGTATAATAAAAAATATCTATCTATGTAATGTATTATATTATGAACATCAGTCATCTAGTACCAATAACAAGCTCTGCTTAGCTTGGAGCTAGATAATGCTGTGTTGATTGTCCAGCATTATTTATTTATTTATTTGTCCCGCAAAACGCAAATGGGATTCGAAATCGGTTCTTAGTGTGTTCAAAACAATCAAATTACATATCTTAACAATTCAAGCATTGGAATCAATCACATAATTTTATAACTTTCCATTGGTATCAGGAAGTAGAAAGTACACCTATTAAATTTAGGGTAAAGGCCTACGCGGTAAAGAAAATCAAATATTTCGCCGCAAGCATTTCTTGTTAGAGAGTATGGCTTGAGCCAACCCTAGTGCGGCCGCGAGCGCGGGCGCGAAGTATCAAACATTATGAAAGCTTCGTTTGCGTTCATACTAAAGTCTTAACCGTTACGATTGAACGCGATCAATAAAAGATAAACTCAGTTTAGCGCTTTAAACGAGTTCAGGGCATTTTACCGACATATAGTCGATCCGGATCAAGCTGAAGTTACTTTAACTTCTGAACGTCTGATTTTCGGCGTGTTGCCTATAATATAATAATAATAATAATGCTGGACAATTCACACAGCATTATCTAGCCCCAAGCTAAGCAGATATAGCTATTAAGACGGTTCAAGAGCTGTCATGTCACACAATGACAAAAACAACGAATAACAGCGGACAGACTGACTTTAATCCATTCAATGTCGGATGTAAACTTCGTTTTCGTTAACGCGATCAAAATGAGATCAAAATCAACATTTTGTACTCAATTAAGCTGAACTTAGTTCTGTTGAACTAAGTTTTCACAGCGAACGGTAAAATTGGACTTAAGGCGGTACCCTACCTCGTTATTGTGTGAAGAGGATAGGCATAGGATTTCGCGTTCACAGGAGCGGGACAGAGCAAAGCGGCTTAAGCCCAAAAATCAAGTTTTTAGTAGTTACTTGCTCCCCACAAACATTAGAATAGTTAATTGAAAAAAAAGCAACATATAAAATGTTCTTTATACTTAGTTCAATTACTATGCTTAATCTCAAGATCGTATCATCTGTATTTATTGAGAAATTAGGGTTTTAGTAAAAAATTAGAGGTAACTTTGCGATTTTTTTCTATCGAGAAAATTTTATGGCATCGTGTTTTCAAAACATATGATCGATAGAATAAGTCCTGAACTTTACCATAAATAAATTTCAAAGTTAAATATTAGGTAGTTTGGAAGATATGGAGGTCCGACGGAAGCAATTTGAGGTACTATACCCCCTTAAGGCGGTTGTATGCCGCACACTAGCAGCTCCGCCACCTATTTTTACTTATTATTCCTTTAAACACAAGAATTTTCAAACATCCAATGTACATTTTGTGATACCTGTCCTAAGTTTTTTTAATCCCTCGGAAATAGTTTAGTTTCGTGTAATTTAGATAGTGAAAATATACTCAAATTACAAATCATTTTGGTATTACGTTTGAATCGGAAATTCATCCGTCGCCGGACCCTTAATACAATGGACTTGTAAAAATTCCTTTGATTAACGTGAGTATAAGAAAGAAATGGTAGCGGCGCTAGTTAGAGGCATACAACCGATGTTGTATGCCTCAAACTAGCGCTGCTGCCTTTTCTTCACCGCGTTAAGGCGCTACCCCGATCGAAATCAGCGACGCCACATAAATTATTTAATTATTATGTTAAACGAAGGAATTTAAAAAAAATCGATTGGCCAGTTTTTGATTCCTGTCATAAGCTTTTTTTTAATGTCCCTGTAAACGTTTTATTTTGTATACTTTAAGCAGAGACGAGCTTAAAGTATACTTAAAACAAAAAAGAGCAACTTCGCATCTCTCTTTATTGCATCAAATACATGTGTAAGTTAAATAGGTCATTTACAAAAATGTGTTGTGTTTACATGTTTGTCCGTCATGAAATCATTTAATGTATAGTAGCATTTACCTTTCAGAGTGGTTTTTAACTTTTTCCAAAACAGTGTGACTGGTAGTTTTCGAAGTGATTTGGGCAGTTTATTGTAAATAGAAGGAGCCATGCAGAAAACACCCTTGCGCATCAAAGCAGTCGTTGAGTTTGGCATGCAGACTTTATATTGATCTCGTCGATTTCGAGGAATAGCATCGGAAAGCGGACAGAATAAATCAGGGTTATATTTCACAAACAAAACCGTTTCGTAAATATATAGTGAAGGTAGAGTTAGGATGTTATGTTAAATAAAGTAAGGTTTACAGGAATCTGTTACCTTTAGACGAAACATAGCTTGAAAATTTTGTCAACGTCAGTTGAATTGCCCCAAAACATTATGGCATAGCGAATATTTGACGCAATCAGCTATGCTCGCAGTATGACTGAACCCTTATACTCTTGTTTTTAGACCTGTGGGCGTAAAAGGATAAGTTTATATTCGGCTTCATCCAATTACTTCGGTGTAAAAATATATTTATTTAGTAGATACTTGAGATTGAGGATAATATCTTGGAGCCGCATAATATTGTTACAACTCGCCGTCTCATCGTATTTCAGGGAAAATGGATCGCAATTGTATTGATTCTAATCAGAGAAAACAATATACATAATTTAACGACATAATGTATTTTATAGTCTAAGAACAAAGATATAGTAAAAAAGATAAAAACACAAAGATAAGAATAAGTATAACGAATAAAGAATCTGTTTTAAGCACGCACGTACATACAGAAGAAAACGAAATACAATAATAATGACACAGATAAAACTTAAGCCTTTGGAATTTAAACAACGATATAGATACTCCAATATCGTTGTTTAAAATCCAAAGGATTTTGGACAACATCATAATGATCTCAGTCAGTGCATGTGTGCATGTCCTCACATGCATCCACTGCCCAACAAAACCTCACCTAAACGACGCCACAAAGCGATCCGATTCAGCTGTCTTTAAAGATGATAACAAAACAAATCACGTAAGGTAGATCACAAATAAAGGTGAAATACCTTTACTCAAACATCATACGTAATCTGTACATTATTTTGACAATTTTCTTTGAGCGAAGTTGTTGCTTGACAAATGTTTCTATAGTGTAAATGAATATATTAATTTGAGTAGAATAATTTATTATGTTTTGACTATGATTGTTAGTTAATTATTTGTTTGTAAACTATTTATCTTCGATTGTATTATTCTAGATTATTTTCATTATTGATTATTTTAACGATTTGAATCACTGCGATTTAATATTTGCACACCTGTTTGCGGGTTGAATACATTTGACATCGCTCTAGTATTAATATCTGACATATACCTGTAATAATGTATTCGGCAAATAAATGATTTGATTTGAGCAAAGTCGGCCTTTCCAGCTTACTCGAAACGCGGCCAGCAATTTTCATTGCTGTCGTATTTTGCGGCCCGCAATGTATTTTGTTTTGAAAATAGTCAGGTGTTCAGTTTTTATGCATAATGAGCAGTACGATGCGGAAATTAAATTATTTAGGTTAGTTTTAAGTAGGTAGCTAGTTTGTAAAATACGGGACTGACATAGTTAAAACTACCAATCACTCAAAGTCTCATAAATAAACAAGAATAAAAAAAAGCTTCACTGGCTGATTATAAAAAAAAAGAAATCGCGGGAAACTCACAGAAAACCATCGCGGTGAAAATGTTTTTATCAATTTTCGTGAATAAATTGTAAAAATGCCCACCATTGTTTGGTGTAGTCTCAATATTCCGGTTACATTTAATTGAACCGCACTACTGAGTCGCTCGACGTATCAGTAGTCCGGTTGCTTAATTGAACCGGACTACTGATACGTCGAGCGACTCAGTAGTCCGGTTAACTTTAACGTAACCGGACTACTGAGACTACACCCATTGTTTGAGTTTAGCACTATACAATAGTGACTGCCCAGCTGACCGCGCTGTGATGGCCTGGACCTACGCTAACCTACGCCATTATTGACCTTGGACGTAATGTACTAAATAATAATCCAAACGTGACCAAGTAAAACTCAGAGTTCTACCAGAAACCACTCACTGAGCTTTCTTAAGTCTGGAGTCCCATGTTTCCTATTTTGTGATAAAGCAAGTCTCCTAACTTGCTTGGTAAAATATTTCAGGCTCTATCATTGTGGTTCCGACCTTTTTACCTCATTTCAAGGTTAACCAATCGAGATAAAGAGGTTTCATTGATAAAGAAAATGTCCTGGGACATAATACGTAAGTTACATACAATACAAAATAACTTTCTTAGGATCAAGAGTGGTTTTTGGGTTTTTATGTCTAAATTTAATAAAACAGGCCAAGTACTAGTCGGATATAAAGGGTTCCGTACTAAAAGACTACACCTAGTTGTAAAATCAGCAAACGGCATTCTGAAGTTTTTTGGTACCTACATATTATGTCATAAAAGATAACCATTTCTATCCGTTAGGGAAACCTCTTAAATTTATTAAATTTTCATTATTTGTTTTTGACGTGACAACGTCTTATAATTCGATAGAGCCGGCTGCACGCACGAAAAAACATGACGTCATGCGGCGCTACCTCATGCGGCGTTACCTCATGCGGCGTTACCTCATGCGGCGTTACCTCGCTCTTTTCTTAAGACGTTGTCACGTTCAACTATCGTCAGTAAACCGACTTTACAGACAACCAATTTTTTTTTCCCTGCACTTTTGTGATGCTCACTTTTCGAAATTTGCAAATTTTATGTATCTACCTTGTGATAACGAATGAAGAGCAAACTTCCTGAAGAGGTTATTTATTGTTATTTATTGTAGATTGAATCCTAGTCCCTTTAATTTAATTTGTATTATTCGTTTTTCCGTCTATCTATACATAGATGCGAGTTAGGTAGGTGCATAGTAATGCCTGTGGCTTGGTTGAGTTTACATCTCTTGGTATGGCTGTGCAGCCCTGTGCGCGAACGCACAGAGCGACAGCCACTTTCGATTCCTCGTTATAGCGGCAACAGAAATACACACTCCGTCATAAAATTTCTACTTAACTGTCTACCTTCATCCACCTACGATTCAGACGGAGAACAGATGGAGGAACAGTAAAGGCTTTCTAATAGGATCCCGTTGGCACACCTTGGATACGGAACCCTTAAAAGCACCAGGCTCCTTTATTATTTACACTAAATTAATTAAACCGTTTGAAATATTGCTAGAGTTGCTTAATTTAGTGGGGTGTAATGACCGGAAGCACGTCGTAAGTAATTTGTAGCCCCTATTAGGGTCTAGCCTTGATCAAGACGATGTTATGATCGCACTGTTTTCCCCTCTTGCGGTCATTTATCTCAAGGGTAGAAAGTTCAATCAGAGGGTAATGGATTTTAAGTAGCTTCATTTAAATTCTAAAGCTGAATGCGAAATGCGAATGCGGCGTGAATTTTATGATTCTTTTGGATATTATACCTATCAAAAGCCAAGATTTGCAAAAAATGTCTGCTTAAAAATTTGCTACAACCTATGGAAAAAGAAACCCATAAATTTCACCTGGACAGCATACTTTGAGCCCTCTGCGCTCGTTGACGAAAGGACGAAGAATGTCGCCGTTAATACCCTATTGGAAAAGATAGAGCAAACTGTTCTGCGGATAAACACTTACGTCCGAGGGATAGATTTTATGAGAGGGCTTGTTGAGAAGGCTATAAAATGATCTAGTTTATGGTAGCCACAATATGGGATGTACTATCAACTTAGTTATTATCTTTGCCACAGTGTATACAGTCTTTATTTATGACAGAATCGAATGGATATAAAGAAATGGGGCTCTGAACCAGTTATAAAGACAATTTATCCTACTAATATTATAAAGCCGAAAGTTTGAATTTTTGTTACTTAGGATCTCCAAAACTACTGTACAGATCAAGATGAATTTGGCGTACGCTTAGAGCAAAACCTAACTTAGATAATAGGCTACTTACTATACCGAAAATACGCGTGCGAAGCTGCGGGCAGAAGCTAGTACGTTGTAAATATTTTAAATCCATCATGGTTTGTTTTGAGCTTTTCAGTAATTCGGCACAGTTTCACGCCGTGATCACGGAATAACTCAAAACTCAAATCATGATATATATCCCCATGTAAATGACTTTTACATTATAGTTACCCATACCTAATACAATAATACATAATACATAATAATTATTTATTTATACCTTTATACTGACTATAGGTACAATGTGCATTTCAGAGCTCATAATTATTAGAATGACTGAAAAGAGGAATATGTAAAAACATTTTAAGGAAGTCAATATTGAATTCAATAGGCATGTCTGTATTTGTGTTACCCTGATCACAGGCTAGGAGACATTATTTGTTATTTTTCTTTTATTTTCATTTACAGGATTATGTAGTAGGGGCTCCGAATTAGGAACGATATTCACTCATCTGTTTTTTGGATGAAAAGTATTTTTTATCAAATTTAGTATGTTAGGAATAATACAGGAGAAGTTTGCTAAATATTCCTGGCCAGACTATGATTAACAGGTAATTCAAAATTACATGGAACAAGAGGTTATCACCTTGCACCACTTTTTCCAAACGTTTGTATTTCGCGGCCTAACAAAATAAACTTTGTC
The DNA here is from genome assembly GCA_963564075.1 of Eupithecia subfuscata. Taxonomy (NCBI): domain Eukaryota; kingdom Metazoa; phylum Arthropoda; class Insecta; order Lepidoptera; family Geometridae; genus Eupithecia; species Eupithecia subfuscata. Next base: position 7,955,839 of record OY751105.1, read on the forward strand.
AGGTGTGATGTGAACAATGGTGCTTTTCCATCTTTTTCCATAGTACTATACTGATAGTTTTTAACTTTTTATTTTGTTACACTTTTATTGCAATAATATGGAAAAACTTATAAGTTAGGTAACAATAGATACCTACAAATCCTTTACTAACATAAACACCAACTTTCCGAAACAGTCTTGATATCGTGCCATAGGCGTTTGGAAACAGAAACACGATTACTTAGTTTTGCTTTTACGTTGTTACAAGAGGAAACTAAGAACTTTTCAATTGTAAACAGGTAAAACTTAATTATAAACTTTCTGACGATTAAGGTAAAGGTAAGGCTGGTTAAGATTGAGTTTGTAGTTTTACGCAGTTTAATTTCACTCTAGAACCGTAGGGCGTAGATACTCAGACATTTTACTACTAGACATTATTAAGTTAAATGTAGGTACCTATTTGATCACTTAATTTATTTGTTGTTAGCACTGTTTTTACCTGAAAAACAGGTTTTTACCTAGTTCAGGCACACGCATTATTTAATACCATAGAATTTAAGATGAAACTCTTTGTTATCTTTCTAGTCCTAAGTTATTTTTGAATAAATTATTTTATTATTTTATTTAATTGACGTAATCTTCATTGCTAGAAGCCTTTTCATTTTAAAAATATCCAGCCAACATGCAATTAACTTGTCACTGATCAAACTTTCCTCGAGAAATAATCTCACGTCTTGAAAGACAACAGCACATTTTAAATTGCATAACGTTAAAGTTTTCCAGGATGCCGATTGCCATAAGGTTTTATATTCATAATAATTTACCAAGAAATAACGTTGGCAGTTAGTACTCGGTATAGCTCGGTTATTTTTAACTGACGCGATCGTAATTTGTTTTTTTATAGAAATGACGACGTCATACATTATGATGATGCGATGTCATCTAAATACGACTTCAAAAAGAAGGAGGTTCTCAATTCGTCGGTTTGTTTATTTTTAACCCCCGACGCAATAAGAGAGGGGTGTTAGGTTTAATGTGTCTGTCTGTGTATCTCGACTTTTCGTTTAGTTTTTTTTGTGTCATAGATAATTTTAGTGTTCTTACACTCGCGATAAAATTAAACCGACAGATTTTCATGAAACATGGCTAAGAAGCCATGTTTCATAAAAATCTGTCGGAAGATTATTAAAAATTTTAATTTTGTTCTTGTTGTCTGTAATATCCTACACAATCCCTGTAATTGGCCTCCAGTTTGAACCCGGCTGATGTCAGCGTCATCATTTCTATAAAAAACAAATGACTCGAAAAATATGTCAAAAATTAATATCAAATATTTTACGCATCAAAGATGCTACGTAATTTTTCTAGATTCTGCCCTAGTCAACAATCGCTGTGCTTGGCCTACTGGTCGTCACCACGTGAGGCAGCCCGACGAGGCAACGCCGCGGAGCTATATTATGTACAATTTTCAGTTTTGTAACTGGCACCGTACCATACCAAAAACAAAACATGGTCGAGCCAACTCTCAGTACAGTAAAGCTCTGCACACATTAATCTAACGCCGTTCAAAATCAAAATCAAATCAAAATCAAAAACTCTTTATTTCCATAAAAACAATAAATGTACACTTAGAAAAGGTCAAATTATAAAACTAAACACTGACATGGAAATAAAGTGATATTTTTTTATTTCTGTCGCTTCGGTATGTAGACTAAAGTAAAGAAGCGACGAAGAAACCTTTAGCCTGTTAGTTGTTATTTTTCGTCCCGTCCCAAGTCCCAAGCTTTTTAATCCTCTAGATAATCTGATATTTTATAGTAAGCCTAGCCAGCACAGCAAGGATTTAACAATTTATTTGAATTTATTTACTGATAGTTTTTGCAACTCACTAGGAGTTTTGTAGTAGAAGCGTATATATTGCCCTTTAAAAGATATTTTAATTTTGTGTAGCCTAGTTGTGGGCACAGCGAGCTTATGTTTGTTTCTGGTATTCAAATTATGTTTATCGCTATTTTTAGGGAACTGGCTTATATTTCTATGAGTGTACAACAAGTTTTCATAAATATATTGACATGGTACTGTCATTATGTTTATTTCTTTGAATTTATCACGCAGGGATTCTCTGGGACCCATATTATAGATTGCACGAACAGCCCTCTTGTGCAGCACAACCACAGTGCAATTTTTTTTATTCAAATATGTGCTTAAACTCGTTTTACAGCGACAAAATTGCTTCCCATAAGCTTCAAACGAGTGGCCCGCGAGCTGTTAGTCTTCTGAAGTCATCAATATGAAATGCATAATAAATGTTACGAGTTTAAAGCCCATAGTTAAATGTACATTTTCCTGCTCTGCGGAAGCGTTGAGCCACTGATCTGCGGCAACCTTTAGCAAGCTGCAAGGATTTAAAATATTTACCAAGAAATGGCGTAGGCAGTACCTAAGTACCCGGTAGGTGTTCTCATCCCACATCCGCGATTATCTGTTCATCGTTAGCATGACAAACTTTGAAACAGTATCCTAAAACTGATGTTGTGTTCCACGAGGAACTAATTTACTCTAACTAGGTACTTTGCTGTCCCTGAATTTGCGAAATATACCTACATTGGAACAAATAAATATACATAGGCTTACCAGTCTACGCAATTTAATTTTACTGTCGATGTAACGCACCAACTAAATTGATTTTAGTCTATTTGACTAAAAATCACACTTTACTAAACAAACATCGAAAAAATATTTTCTTAAATAAATAAACAATGAAGGTTCCGCAAACAACGCAAGTTATTATAGTACAACCGTCAATAATTATTTATTATTATCAGAGGTAAAATATTCAATTATTAACTCAACAGAAAAATACATTTGTGAGAAGAAGTAGTGTTAAATGAAAAATTTTCTGAGCCACGATTACAATAATTCTTAGGTAATCGAAGCGGAACCAGAGCAAACCGCAAACTGAAAATTCGTATACTTACTTTTATCACATCACACTAATATTATGGATATTTCTTACCTCTTCACGCCAAAACTACTGAACGGATCAGGCTGAAATTTTGCATGGAGGTAAGTCTAACCCTGGAATCAAACAAAGGCTACTTTTTATCCTATAAATTAATGCCCATACGATAGAAATAACCTAAAACGTTTCCATAGAAACAAGGCGTGCGAAGCGGCTGGCAGAAGCTAGTAATATATATTTTGTGTATAATCCTCTCGCAGTTTTCTGAACTAACGGCCGTCTATAAACGTTTCATCAAAAATATTTAATGTTACTTTACAGGTCTATCGGCCTACTACGAAAATAAAATGTAAGAACAATGGTTACCAGTAAAGACTTACCAACATGAGATTCTCTGAGTGCGCTGACATCATAACGCAAGTTTAAATATTTTTATTACTCATAAATTATCAAACTTCACTCAGAAGTTATACCGACGCAGGTGGTATGTAGGTTACCTGAAACTGATTTAGAATGCTAAATTAACGTTTGTATGGATCAAATTTGTCAAGCCTTATCACAGTTATCACATAACACGTGTGAAGTTCATACACACTGTATATAATTCTTTTATTTCCTAAGTTTTATCATTTCCTACTAGTTGATACGTTGCAACTAACGTCTGACAATCTTTATTTCGTAAGTGAATTTAAATAGTAGGAGATAACTTTATTAATTAGTTCCTGAATGTCTACCTAGTTATTGTGGTTGTTTCTTCTCTAGTTCTAGTTTTTAGGTTTCCTTACCCGAAGGGTGAAAACGGAACCCTAATACTAAGCCTCCGCTGTCCGTCAATCTATCCGTCCGTCTGTAAGAGGGCGCTATCTCATGAACCGTAAGAAATAGATACTTGAAATTTCCAGAGAATATGTATTTCTCTTGCCGCTATTACATCAAACAATAAAATTATAATAAACTAGTTTATGTCTGCGGCTTCGCACGCGTTGTTTCTATGGAAACGTTTAAAGGTGATTTCTATCCCATGGGAACTGATTTATGGGATAAAAAGTAGCCTGTGTTTGATTCCAGGATTAGAATTACCTGTTTGCAAAATTTCAGCCCGATCAATTCAGTAGTTTTGGCGTGAAGAGGTAATAAACATCCATCCATCCATCCATCCAAACTTTCGCGTTTATAATATTAGTGTGATATCTAAATGAAAGGGGGCTTCCATATAAAAAACATGATTTTTTGGCTATTTTTGCTCGTCGTTTGTCAAGGCTCTTGAACGACATTAGGTTGACAGAAACTATGTTTGAGTAAGTAACACTTCAACTGTAATCTAAAAACAAAGTAAAAAGAAATAAAAAGGGGTCTCCGAACAAGTGAAAATTTGATGTTCTTTGAAAAAGTTGCCAGATTTTTACAGAACCCTTCGTGTGCGAGTTGACTCGCACTTGGCAGATTACTGTATTTCTTTCTACTAGTACCTAAGTGGTGGGAATTGATTTTTTTATCTCAATTTTGTTACTGACTCTATCATTGGCAGAAATGGCATGTTTTAAATTACTTTAATATTTAAATTTCAATTACCATCACTGGCCTTTATGAATCACGAAGGATAATTTGTTTTACTTTTATTCATGGTAACATTTATTTTCCTAGGTTAAGTTCTGCATGAAAAAACTTGCATATTAAAATAAAACTTTTGAATACTGACAAAAGAACAAAGCATAAAAAGCTCTTGTAAACTGCAGCATCCGCGAATAACGAGAAACCGCGGGAAAAGAGCAAGTCACGGGTTGTTGGTCGAATATAAAAATTCGAGTGCACTTAGTTCTATATAAAATACTGTTTCTACCAACTTTTGTCAATTAAAAAGTGTTAGATTTCATTGGTTATTATGATGATACGCATATCCAACCTTTCTAAATATAAATGGTTGGAGTCCATTAAGAGCGCAAATTATAGATACCAAGTCTGGATTTATTTTCTTATTTCTAATTAACTTTCCGGTAACACACAAAATTTTTATGTAGCTTGCTAGCCTACCTTGAATTTATAAATAAATATTTTGTTTATTATTATTTTTATATACTTACCACTTTTCCAATCGCAAAAGAATAAAATACACAATTGCCTTAAGATTTTACTTTTCTGTATAAAAAATTACCTTCAATATTTCTTTTTACATTACAGCACTGTAATTCTGCGCTAAAAGCCTCAGCCTTCAGTTCTTCCAGCTTTTTATTTTCTTGTCTATAGCTGTCTGGTAGACAAGTGAGTGAAAAGCCGTGTTTCAAAATGTAAACCTTCTTTTGCATTGTTTCAGACGAAATGTTGAAGTCGACGGCTCTGATGTCGTTGCTGTGTGCAGTGTCGGGTATAAACCTGAGCTTCCAGCGTACTCCAAACCAGGTGTTCCTCCTCACACCGCCACAGAGCACCATCTCTGGACTGCAGTTCACGGGTCCTGCCTCTACCTTGGCTAATATCGTAATCGATGCGTTACCAGCGCAAAGACTGCCTGTCAATGGATTTGGGTGAGACCATCAAGGGAGTTATTGTCTCTTGGCAGGCGTGTTTCTTGATTTAAAGTGATTTTAAAGTTTTACACCCAAACATAATGAACACTAGATAATAACAGATGCTCGTGTGAATAACTTCGGTGATGAAGTTAGCTCTATCGGAGTTGTGTGGTTATGCACTAGTAATTATAGAGAATGTGTATTTCTCTTGCTGCTATAACAGCCAATAATAAAAGTAAAATAAATATCCCAATTAAAAGGGGCTTCCTTACAAAAAACATGATTTTTTGGCTATTTTTGCACTTCGTTTGTCAAGGCTGTATGTCTTGAACGACAATAGGTAGACACATGAAACTTTCTATGAGTAAGTATCACTTCAGTTAAGTTGAAATTAAAAGGTGTATATAGAGATTGAGGTGCTCTCTTAAAACTTTCATGTTAATAACGAGTTCGTAATCAACTCTTACCGCTTAAAAAACTAGTTAGTCAAGAACATATTTTCACGTAAAGAGACTAACTTTATTGTTTTAATTATTGTTTCTGGTAGCACGGTACAAAACACTTTATAGCACAGCTAAATAAGATGTTCAAAAGCCCTTCTGCAAAATTAATCCCATATAAGCCAAATAGACTGGTTCGTTACACAATTCGATGTTTTATTTATCCAGAAGCTGCAAAATGTGAGTCTTAGCGATCGGTGTATGGAATTATGAATATTGATAATGTAACTTCCTTTCCACTCCCTTGCGAGATTCATTGTGAATAATTTTATATTATAGGGTTATAAGGGATTGTTTACTTACCCATATCCACCCCTAGCACACCCCATCATTCCATTTTATTTGAAGGACCATTTTTAATCTAGTCCCGCACCCTGAAAAGTAAATAAAATGTTGTGGATCCCCTATTTACCAACGGGAAGGTGTATATTCCTCTGCAAATAATACCCTTTTAATGCTCTAAAGAGTATCTTGACCGTTTTGTTCGAGCAATGTTTAAGTTTTACACTGATTTAAATTCATTCAAGTGTTGCGTGAAAACTTGTTTGGGCTGTAACTGATTTTGTTCGCACATATTTGCATTACAATCGAAAAACATTTGTAATAAGGCTGTAAAACAAATACAAATAATTTGAAACAGAAAATAAGAGACAAAATACTAAATATGCACAGCGTAAAAATTTCCCCCTTGAAAAATTTTTCTCAAGGGGGAAAACTGGACTCCAAAAAAATGAATTCCAGTTTTCCCCCTTAACGGGGATTTGTCAAGGGGGAAAACTGGAATAACCCGTAAATATGTATAATTGCTTGTGCAAAATGCACTGAAACATCCTAACTAAACAACTGAAACCGTATTAACCGTACGCGTTAACGTTAACTGTGTAGGTAAATACCGCAGAGTGTGTAGAGCAAATATAGAGCAGAGTAGCATCTTGAACTAATAAACCAAGGTTAATTCCAAACACCTCGGCCAACGGCCAATAAAAAACATTCCTCTGGGAATTCCTGCTACATTTGCTGTAGTATCTCTGCAGTATTTCTCTCCTTGCACGATCCCGGCCCTGTAGTTAGTCGTATTCTGTGTAATGCATGTGTTGTAAACTGCACTGATTCTGTCCACAGCATCCCTTCAGGCGGTGGAGCACGGTCCAACGGAGCAGACAAAAGGTTAACTGTTGTTTATGTGTTTAATAGTATGCTTACCCTTGTGATTAACATGTGAATAACACTGTTTTTAACCCTGAGTTCAGTTTGACGATAGTGTCAAGACATCATCTGGATGCGACGCAGGAGGTTGCGGGTTCGATTCCCGCCTCGGGACAAATGTTTGTACGATCTGCAGACATTTGTCAAGGGAGTTCTGGATGTTTTTTATGTATAGTAAAATATGTCTATCTATGTAGTGTATTGTATTAAGTATATCAGTTATCTAGTAGAGGTACCCATAACACAAGCTCTGCTTAGCTTGGGGCTAGATAATACTGTGTGAATTGTCCAGCGTTCTTTATTATTATTATTATTATGTCTCATTGTTTTACGAGATTTCGTAGTTCTCTGTCCCCACGATAGAGGCGCTGTGCCAAATTCCATAGAAAAACAAATGGCCACAGTACTATCGTCACCGAACTCAAGGCTCGAGTAAATGCATAGATTTAGCGAATTCTATTTTATGAAAAGTTCTGTAATTGGTTTGAAAATAAGGCATGATATATTTTTGTGTGGGTAGAGAAGTATAATTGGTTAAGTATCCTGCAACGCTGAAACATAAAATCGTAGCAACATTATAAATTACTCAAGGTGCCTTTTAGCATAGGGATTTCCCCAAAGTATTCAAAATGTCGACTAAAGTGAGGAAAAAAATAAATCAGAAGGCTTTCTAAAAAAAGAGAGGCTGTGAGTAATTTGGAGGTAAAACAGAGCCCGTTCAATCTATAGTAAATTCACAGTACTCTCCCTTTATTCAATTTGCATTTGTGTTTTACCCCTGCAATCTGGAACAAAGGTTTATTTCGTAGTTTGCAAATGTTTCGATTATTTTCACGGACTTTAGAATAAAGGACTTAGCACATATATCTAGCACCGCCACCCCACATCACAAAAATAAGCATTCAAATATGTGCTTAATTTAATCTCGTTATTGACTGACATTTTACCACAACCTCAACAGCCTAAATTAGTACCTCCCCCTGATGAGCCCCTTATTGGCTTTTATCTCATGGGGGTAGTCCATAATGCCCATGCTGGGCATGCGGGTTGGGGATCGTAGTTCGGTAGAATTGTTCTGCACAGGGCGCTGCTGCCCGCCCCGGGTGGATATAGTCGCCTCTTATGACACCCGCGGACAAGAGTTGGGGGGACAGACATTTTACAGTGACATAATTGCTTACCGCAAGTTTGAAGCGCTAATGTATCTAAATATAACGAAGCGCAAGCAGTAATGTATCCAAATGTAATGAATTTAAAGCCATATTTGATTGCCAATTTTTGTACTGACAGTAGTGGTGCGGTCCAGATCTGCGACAACCTTAAGTTACTTAATAATTAGTCATCAGAATTAACTTAATAGGTCAGACAGCAATTAGTAAATTCTGAAGCAGCTAGGTCCTAAGTTTTCGTAATAACGTCAACTTTATCTTCTATATTTGAACAAGATAAACTTCAAACTTCGATGTGGCCTGTTTTCCCTTTATTTAGTGCCTGTCTTTGAAAGTTATTTAGTAGTATTCTAGGAACAAACTTTTAGTAGCTAACCTATCTTTGAAAGTCAATTACTATGAACAACTTCCAAGTGACCCTCATTTATCCGTAAGTTCATGATAAATTTGTTATCTTACTATCACGAAAAAACTTTATTCTCAAAGACGTCAAAGCTAGAATTTTCGTCAATCGTCTTCAATTCAATTACGTACTTACATCATGGATGTTCCTTTTCAAAGGCGTAGATACTTATCCATGCCAATTGAAATGTGTTTCTTTGACTGATTAGATGTTTTTACCTGTCAGTTTCAGCAACCCACCTCCACCCCTAGGATCGGGCGTAGACCCTGCCTCTCAGACCTGTGGTCTGGCCCCTCCGTTTTGCAGCAAGTCTCGCTATCGTACCATTGATGGCACCTGCAATAACCTCGTAAGGCCCACGTGGGGGGTGCCGCAGACCCCGTATGGACGACTGGCACCCTACAACTATGCTGATGGTGAGTTTGATTTCGATATTTTTATTGTAAACAGAACTTTATCTCAAATTGACTGTTTGGCACGACCTCCGCTAGAGTAGAAACGAAAACATTCCAAGTAAAATATTAGTTTGTTCCATTTGAGTTTAATTGTTATTGTAAGGGCCACGCTCTAGAATCTACACTAGAGTATCAAGTGTATAATTAGTACTTCAACTCGACGGGAAAGATGGAATATTCTTCAACATTCCATCTTTTCTTTTATCATTTCAACCGTTAATAGACGACAATGTTTTATAATCAAACCGTTATTTTCTCACAAAGAAGAGAATTAAATTCGTCAAAGTTAATGGATTTTCACTGAACTGACAAATCTTTGTTCATAGTATATGTATAAACCACGCGTAAAATTAATCGGTACCTAGGCTTCAACCATGCGGCGAGCGCGTTTGAAAATTACGCGCGCTAACTCGCTCAAGCCGTCCCGCTAGGCGCCCGCCTAAGTCACTTTAGTATGAACGTAAACGGCTGTTCCATGTGTTTTATACTCCGCGCCCTAGCTACCGAGCCCGCCCTAGTCTCACAGTATAAATAAATAAATAAATAATGCTGGACAATTCACACACCATTATCTAGCCCCAAGGTAAGCAGAGCTTGTGTTATGGGTACTAGATAACTGATATACTTAATTCAATACACTAAATAGATAGATATTTTTTATTATACATAGAAAACATCCAGAACGCCCTGGACAAATGTCTGCAGATCGTACAAACATTTGTCCCGAGGCGGGAATCGAACCCGCAACCTCCTGCGTCGCAGGCGGACCTTCGCCCACCGCGCCACAGAGGTCGTCTAGTAGTATGGTTGTGGCCCTAGACTCAATTAGCGGCTGCAGGAGCACCAAAAAACACAGTATGGTTGTGGCCCTAGACTCGATTAGCGGGTGCATGATCACCAAAAAACACAGTATGGTTGTGGCCCTAGACTCGATTAGCGGCTGCAGGAGCACCAAAAAACACAGTATGGTTGTGGCCCTAGACTCAATTAGCGGCTGCAGGAGCACCAAAAAACACAGTATGGTTGTGGCCCTAGACTCGATTAGCGGGTGCATGATCACCAAAAAACACAGTATGGTTGTGGCCCTAGACTCGATTAGCGGCTGCAGGAGCACCAAAAAACACAGTATGGTTGTGGCCCTAGACTCAATTAGCGGCTGCAGGAGCACCAAAAAACACAGTATGGTTGTGGCCCTAGACTCAATTAGCGGCTGCATGAGCACCAAAAAACACAGTATGGTTGTGGCCCTAGACTCAATTAGCGGCTGTAGGAGCACCAAAAAACACAGTATGGTTGTGGCCCTAGACTCAATTAGCGGCTGCATGAGCACCAAAAAACACAGTATGGTTGTGGCCCTAGACTCAATTAGCGGCTGTAGGAGCACCAAAAAACACAGTATGGTTGTGGCCCTAGACTCGATTAGCGGCTGCATGAGCACCAAAAAACACAGTATGGTTGTGGCCCTAGACTCAATTAGCGGCTGCAGGAGCACGAAAAAACAGTATGGTTGTTTCCCGAGACTCAATTAGCGGCTGCATAAGCACCAAAAACCAGTGACCCAATTCTGCCAATTGCTTCAATATGACAATAGTAGAATCGCCACGTAGAATACCCAAATATGTTCATTGTGGCCATTCTGTGACGATAACATTGATATAGTGAAGCGATTGGCTTAGCAGAATAGGATCCCAGGATTGGCAACCTTGCATGGTTCAGTAAGTAGCTATTTGTTTAGGTATCAGCATGTTTTTATAATGGCTAGACCGATTGCAAAACGGCGTAATTCAATTAATTGCCTATGCCAATTGTTGAACGATTAACGTTCAACAATATGGCTTGACGTCACTTAGCCATCTCGACGAATGAAACTAATATTAGGTATTCCCAACAAATCAGCGTTTCTTTTGCAATCGGCGTAGCCATTCTACAAACGGGCTGATTCTGATACACTATATCCTGTATCGTTAGGGAAAAGATAAAGTAAACAATAAAATGAAAAATACCTGGTAAAAGGTATGTATTCTGAACCATGTACCAATCTACAACCACATAATCCACGAGCAACCTTCGTGGTTGCTATTGGCTTGCAGTAGGCAATTGCTTGATCTAGATCAAGCGTACACAATAGGCTCTTATCATTTATTTGTATTGTATTATTTATAGTCCCAATTTCGTATTCATTTATTTTTTATCGGAAAGAAATATCAGCTGAAAATAGCCTTGATAAAATGGGTAACTGAGTATTTGTAGCTATTTATTTTATTTTTGTATTTTTGTTTCTTAGTGAAATGTAAATTGACGTTACCAAGTGTGACAATTTGATAAGGTCCCATTTCATTTAGAAATTCATTTACATAATTATATCACAACTTGTGACTGTAAAACAATTTTGACAACACAGTTGCAGTTCATTGAATTCGCCTCTACGTTTATTATTTTTAACTTCATGTTATTTATTTTTTTGTACAAAAAATGCTCGCTATTACAAATTAATATCGTTTGTAGAGTTGTGACTAAAAATGTACCTTCCTAGCTTACGTTTATACGTCATGTTTTAAAAATAAAATTTAAGTTTAATTGAATCCCATTTTGACATCGCACGGATTGTTTTCGAAATGTGACGTAAAATATTTACTTTGACCAGGAACGGAAACCTACACGGAAAAGGAAAATAGAGGTTTCGTTTTAGTTCTCGTGCCTACCAACTTAGTCGCTGGTTATGATTAGCGTTTGCACGAAAACAAGTCAGAAACTTCGCTTTCGTTATAAAGAGTACGGGCCCAAGTTCCGTCCCTCGTCCGGATTAAACCAACCGGGACGTAAATCTACTCCATACACAAAGTTAATACGTTTTCCTAGCACACTTCCTGTATTACTGGAATTCCGCTTTATTGAATCTGATAAATAATGTCCTTGGAAATTGCAAAGCAGATGCGAATGAGGGCTTGGCTTTATAAAGAAGGAGCATTTTATGTATCAAAGGACCTTTAATTAAACAAGAACAAATCGTACATTGTGTTTGTTAAGGATAGAAGGGAACGGATATAAAATTTCGACTGAAATCATGCATAAGTTTACGGTTCATTTGTTTGGATGTTTTCAATTTGCTTTTCTTTTTCTACTGATTTGACCTCCTGGAAACCGGGATTTCAGATGAGTTCACAATACAATACAAAAACTCTTTATTGCACACCAAGACAGAGAAAAAAATAGCAAAAAAACGAAAACACATAAACAGTTGCACAATAAGCGGCCTTATCGCCAAGAGCTATTTTTTCCAGGTAACCTTTGGATGGACACGTAACTATGACACACTAGCTTAATATTTTTGAGGATAGATAAAATTTATTCAGGTAAAAGTGCCTTAAAGCTGACGGAACGAGTCACAGAATGGTTCATTAAGAGGTAATAAATAACAGTAGGTACATACAATCACTATTAAGCTATAACTAAACGAATACCACGCAGAACTCGGTACATAGTTTATTGTAATCTATCTTCTATAATTTAATTTTAAAAGGTTAAAAAAATGCTGCTTGTACCCAAAATACCGAATCGATTATATTATATTTATTTTCACTGTACAATTTGTGTGTGAGGTACTATAAACAAAGCTTTCGGAAGTTTTTTACCGATTCAATATTTATTTTTATTGGCGACAACCTCAGATGTGTTCGGAATAAAAGATTCTCGAAACAAAAGGAAAGACCGGGATGTTTTAACTTCCAAGTTTATTGCAGACACGATGTTTTCATTATTCAAACACCGCACCATTATAATATTATCCACGGCCATTTATTTCTTTGTAAAGTAAAAAAGTATTACACTTTTGAAAAAGGAATGAAAAATCACGATAAAGTTGATTGTAAGAGTTTGAAATACTACCTTCTGAAATCTCTATCTGAAGAAAAATAAGGCACGTTTGAAATAACGGCCGTAACTCACAGACTACCCTGTAGAACAGCTATTTTATTTTCTTCGCCTTTCTCAAGCCACTGGTCACGTAAGACAAAAACGTTATTATTTATCGTCAACATCAAGGTATGAATAAAAGGTAACCTTTTGGTTCCTTGCTCCATTTTTTTCTATGAATATTTTTCTTCCTGGCTTAGCTTAGCTTTCCTGGCAATAGTTCTGTTCTTTCTGCTCCCTATTTCAACCTAGAGCACATGCCTATAGGTACCTAGTTTATTGATAAGACCTGTACGGCTACATACCCTATTAAGATAGTTATGTTTTCTAGACAAAAATAACAGAATAGGATTTCAAAAACAACAAAATAGGATCTTAAAAATAAACCGATAAATTTGTTACAGGTGTCAGCAGTATGCCGCGGTCAAGGTCAGGCCTCCCACTGCCCAACCCCAGGGAGATAAGTCTTCGATTGTTCCCCGATCGACAACTTATTGACCCAATCTGGAACCTGAACACTCAGCAATGGGGGCAGATCATCACACATGACATGTCACTGACCGCGGGCGTTGCTCAGTCGCGTAAGTGTTCACAGATATCTAACAAAATATGAGATTAATGGTTCCTTTTATGTCTATTTTGTTTGACTTCCTTTTTATCAGGTTCTTTAGTTGTCTTCTGGAATGTATTAAAAGTTTGATAACTGTGGGAGGTTCTGGGAGTACCTATTTTATTATAAAATCCTTAGATAAATACTGTTATAACTTTGGGTTTGTTTGCACTAAAATTAAGGATCTCGTTCTTAAACAGAGTTTATACGAAGTTCAGGACAAAGCATAACTTGAATAAAAGACAACGACGACTTGAACTCCGTTCTAGACGAATGCCTTAAGTGCTTTTTACCCCTTTAAATTTTATGTTTGATTTAAATAATATTTGCATAAATATGTAAATAGATAAATATGTAGAGAATTGATAAGGAAGTCAAGACTGTGGGCAAATGGGCAAGAACTAATCTGAACCGATGTAATCATATGCCAAGACAGAATTCAATTACCTGAAAAGTCTGCAAACGCTTCGTTGAACCGAAGAAAATGACTTGGTAAAGCTTTTATACTGTTATAGCGATTTAGAACAACAGGTGAAAAGAGATGGAGCTGTTAACTATTTATTATTACAATCGCTTTATCAAACTAGCTAGACACAGTAAATGCAAGAAGTATAGTTTTGATAAAACTGTACTAGATATCCTCCATTTTAACCGCGGAGGCGAATGTGCATTTATGTATGTTTTATATGTTTTGTCTCGATCATAGTTCTTCAACAGTTAAATAAGAAAATAAATATTGCAGGACAATTCACACAGCATTATTTAGCCCCAAGCTAAGCAGAGCTTGTGTTATGGGTACTTGATAACTGATATACTTAATACAATACACTACAAAGATAGATATTTTTTATTTTACATAGAAAACATCCAGAACACCCTTAACATCTGCAGATCGTAAAAATATTTGTTCGGAGGCGGGAATCGAACCCGCAAGCTCCTGCGTCGCAGGTGGATCTTCGCCCGCTGCGCCACTGAGGTCGTCGAATTAAATTATAAGATAAAAATTTCATTATGTACCTACTTAACATGTAATTCTATTATTTGTTGCGTACACATAGCTTACTTTTTTGTGTTATTCTATTATTGCTTGTCATGTGTTTTTTGTAACCAATAAACTAAAATGAAAATATACAATTCAGTGATTCACACAAGAGCTTGTATGTATTCTATACAGTATATCTCCTGTCTTAAATTAATGTTAAAGTTTTAAGACCTACCATTATGTAGTTGTTGTTGTGCAAAGTGAAATTAAAAACTTTATTTAAGCACGCTAAGAGTTCTCGTACTTTCAGGCGTCTAAAGTAAATCTTGGCTCTTAAAACTTTGCCGGAAAAGCTATTCAAACGAATCTACTCCAGAATAAAACACCGTTAATATCTATTATGCTATGGCATCCCATTATGATTCCTAAGGTTGGATCATTTCCAATTTCACTTGCGGGAAGAGCATTGACCTACGGAAGATTTATGACCCTGAAATAGTGATCCGACATAGGACGAACAGCCATCTGAATAAATCGTCACATGCTAGTTTTCCCGGGCCTTTCTTGTAAATAATTTATCTACATTATTCCTTTTTCACCCCGACAAAGTTTCTCTTAAATAAGAGTTACGTTGAGACATGAAGTAAATGCTAAGTAGGTATAAGTGTTTTTAAACTCGGTCTGTGGATAGGATTTGTGTAACCGCGATGTTACACTTATTTCCCTTGCCGTTGCTAACAAACTTTGAGGACTGGTAGACGAATTCAAACGCTTTTTACTTGATTGGTAGCAGTTTTATTTACGATCATTAAGCTATTTAAAGCCCATAATTCTAACATTCATGGGGTCTTTGCCTTTGCGGTCTAGCAAGCTGAAAAGGTTAAATACTTGCTGACTTAGGTGTGTTTTTATTGTCTGTTTTCTATTTTTACACGGTGACGAATGGAACGTAGGTATTTTATTAAACGTTCATGAGTTATTTGCCTAGCAGTGCGTTCTAGCAATCTGAAAAGGGAAAATATGACTACGTTTTACTGATTATTTTCCGAGAACTTATCGCGTGCCTTGTGTTACCACTATTTCCTCTACGTTTCCATCGTACGTCACGAGGCAATAATATCACATGGTACGCGATAAATACCCGATAAATAACAACGCCTTTTTAAGGACTTTTACGTTTTACGTAGTTAGACTATTACGTACCTAATAGTCTACGTAAAACGTAAAATTCATACTTATTACGTACCCTAACCATAACAACGTAAAATACGTTTTTTAAACTCCTCTATTTTCAGATAAGGATCAAGTAACATGCTGCGACGATTCCGGCCGACTGGCCCCTGACGTGGCCGTTAACCCCTTGTGTGCGCCCATTCTGATCCCTCGCAACGACCCTGTACACTCGCCCCAGGGCACCCAGTGCATGAACTTCGTCAGGACAGGGACCACGAGGGACCGAGGATGTACTACATTTAATGAGCCTGCAGAGCCGGTTAGTTCTACTATTATGCTTACGTTTTTGGGTTTCCGTTTCGAGAGCGAATTTTGGAGTTTTTAATCAACGATCACGCCCGTAGCACACCTCCGCTGCGAAACCATAATAGCGGAACCGCCGTAATTTCGCCATCTTGTCCGCATGTAGGAGAAGCGGAACACTAGTGAAACTGCCTGTTCTAACGCATAGATTTGACTATAATTCTATCTCTTTCCCCGCGCGGTTTCGCCGATCTGCTCCGACGTCAGCCACAATTCTGCTATTTGGTTGCGGTGCCGCGTTGTTTTCGCATGTGTTTGTGGAAGTCGACAAAAATAAAAAACGGAACTACATTTTTACATAAAATGGACGTCGATTTCAAAGAATAATTAATTCAATGGGACCGAAATAGACCTATTTTCTATTTCTCCTTTTCAAAGTTTTATAGCAGTAACATTGCTTCCTTGCGGAATTCCGAATTCATCCAGCGGTTACGCTAATCGTATTCCGCAGCGGAGGTGTGCTACGGGCGTCAAGGTATTCAACGCGCCACCGCCGCTGCCGCCGCAGCCGTGCTCAACACCACATTTGCTCTTCTTTTGAAAGCTGTCATAAATCCGTTCCCTTTAGGCTGTCGCAAACGTCCAACCCCACTGCCGCACAACACACGAGCATTAAAGCGTCCAATTGAGATCGCGATCGTTCGGTCAGTTTTTCGATGTTGTGTGCTTTTGGTGTCCCATTTTGCGGCCTCTTATGATTTCTTTCTGTATTTAGTTCTGTGGTTTCCTGTTCTTTCTGTTTAGGTACTGTTCTCCAGTATTTCGACTTCCGGTATTCCGTAGTACAGTCTTGAATAAATAAATAAACAACTTTCTATCTACTACAGTAGAAAATAATACCAACTAGAACCGCGAAGTGTGGACAATCGAATCAGTACCAGCGGGAAAGCATAGGTCCGCGCTCAAGAACATTTTAACATTCTAGGAATATCTTCAAAGAGCAAATGTTTTTAACCTAGTTTAGTGTTGGTCTGTTTCTTTTTGTTTTGGTCGTATCTCAGAAAGTTTTCGCGCTGGACAAATATAATAACGTCGACACATAAACACATTGTTTCCAACGATATTATTTGTTACACAAAAAAGGTTTTCACGAAACGAGTTAGGGGTGAAAGTCAATCCTACGTACCTACTTTTATCTGTTTTTATCTAAGTTTACAACCGGTGGTGGTTGGTTGATTACATGTATGTAAGCTGATCACTGATCAAATCTCTTGTAAACCTCGATGCCGTAAGAGTAATAACGGCTCCTTGTACGTCCCGTTCAGCTGGTCCAGTTGACGGGACTACCGAAAATTATTTGTTCGTTAGTCCAGTTAACTGTACCACAAAAGATTCTTTCTTTTATTCCCTGGTCCAGTTGACTCGATCACTGTAACCAACTATTTGACAAGAGAGTTCATCATTCTTTGACCTACGATTATTTGTTACCTACACAAAAAAGGTTTTCACGAAATGAGTTAGGGGTGAAAGTCAATCCTACGTACCTACTTTGTTTATCTAAGTTTATAACCGGTGGTGGTTGGTTGATTACATGTATGTAAGCTGATCACTGATCAAGTCTCTTTTAAACCTCGATGCCGTAAGAGTAATAACGGCTCCTTGTACGTCCCGTTCAGCTGGTCCAGTTGACTGGACTACCGAAAATTATTTGTTCGTTAGTCCAGTTAACTGTACCACAAAAGATTCTTTCTTTTATTCCCTGGTCCAGTTGACTCGATCACTGTAACCAACTATTTGACAAGAGAGTTTATCATTCTTTGACCTACGATTATTTGTTACCTACACAAAAAAGGTTTTCACGAAATGAGTTAGGGGTGAAAGTCAATCCTACGTACCTACTTTGTTTATCTAAGTTTATAACCGGTGGTGGTTGGTTGATTACATGTATGTAAGCTGATCACTAATCAAGTCTCTTGTAAACCTCGATGCCGTAAGAGTAATAACGGCTCCTTGTACGTCCCGTTCAGCTGGTCCAGTTGACGGGACTACCGAAAATTATTTTTTCGTTAGTCCAGTTAACTGTAACACGGAAGATCCTTTCTTTCATTCCCTGGTCTAGTTGACTGGATCATTGTAACCAACTATTTGACAAGAGGGTTCATCATTCTTTGACCTACGATTCAAAATGTGTCGATCCGAAGTGTAACCAACTGTAACTTGATTATAATACATCGCGGAGCCAACAACTGGCCTTTCAGTGACTTCAACCTTTACACTAGCCAAACTCGATGTAGAATGTTTGTGAACAAACCACGACACAAATAACTAAAACTGGCTTGGCGTCGAGTTTCAGATATAATTGTAAGCAATATTTATTGAAGGAAGGATCTCAAATCCATTATTTATTTATTTATTTATTTATTTATTTATTTTTGCTTGCATGTACATTCATTCTTAGGTCTAAGTGAATGATTAGTTATAGGCTTATCACTAGCCAGGTACATGCACCCTGGAAGGGCACTGCGAAAATGAGTTCGTCCTGCTTTATTTACATCATGTCAAATTGAGTTAAAAATACTTAATTTAAACAATAACATTAATGTCACTCAGAAAATAAGTTTAATAATAGAGTTGAGTAAATTGAATCTAGAAGCCAGAATTCTTAAACTAAGTCATTGTTTCATCATAGGTTAGTGTCATTTTAGTCTGTCCGTAGCGAATTGGTCAATAGAATAATAGCATTTTTCAAATAAAAACAATTTTATCTTTTTACAAAAGGTTTCATCTTTATCTTCATTTTTTAAGTATTCAGGTATTTTATTGTATATTTTTGCCAATCTATAGTATGGGCTTTGGCTAACCAGTTTAAGTTTAGTTGGAGGTAATACTAATTTGTTCCTATTCCGTCGATTATATTCAATATTAATGTCTTGCTTAGTTTTAAAGAGGTTTTTATGTTTCCTTACAAATAAAGAGGCTTGCATAATATAAATAGATGGTAATGTCAGTATTTTGTTCTTGATGAAGTGCGGCCTACAGCTATCCCGTGGTTTAGTATTGGTGAGTATTCTTACACATTTTTTTTGCATAATGAATAGTTGTTCGAATTCTACACTGTCGCCCCATAAAATTATGGCATAATTCAGCCAGCTATAGGCATACGCATAATACGCAGACAGAGCGGTCTCGTAGTTAGTATGGGCTTTTAAAATACTCAGGGCGTAAACGAATTGAGAAAGTTTAGTTTTAATTTTTTGTATATGGGCCTTCCAATTTAAGTTTGTGTCTAGTGTTATTCCTAATAGGTTAAATTCATTTGTTACGTCTATGGAAAGATGTTTTGATAATAAGCTTAGGTCAAGGGGGGATCTTTTATATGTTCTAAATTGGGTTAATTTGGTTTTAAGTAGGTTGATTTCCAAATTTTGGTCTTGTAGCCACGTGAGGCATTCATTAAATACATTATTTATGTGTAAAAAGTCTATTGATGAGTCACTAGAAAAGAGGAGGGATACGTCATCAGCAAATAGAATGGTCTTGGTATTTATTGATTTCGGAAGATCATTGATATATAATAAGAAAATTAAGCATCCAAGAACGGATCCTTGGGGTATTGAATTATTAACTGTTTTTATGTCAGATACTATATTATTTTCTAATTTATTGCTTATGTCATGATTTATTATTTCTACGTATTGTTGTCGGTCATTTAAATAGGTTTGGAACCATCTGTAAGCAGCTCCTCGAATTCCATAGTCATATAGTTTACGAAGAAGAATTGTATGACTTACTTTATCATATGCTTTTGTCTTGTCCAAAAATATACCTAAAG
Organism: Eupithecia subfuscata; assembly: GCA_963564075.1. NCBI lineage: Eukaryota > Metazoa > Arthropoda > Insecta > Lepidoptera > Geometridae > Eupithecia > Eupithecia subfuscata. Next base: position 7,975,832 of record OY751105.1, read on the forward strand.
CGTATTGCCCATTATTTATTATGTCGTATATTTCCTGTAAATAATTATATACTGCTAATGTGGTTGATCGATTTTTCCGGAAACCATATTGGCAATTGTCGAGAATGTTATATTTTTCTAAGAAACTATAAATTCGGTTTGCCATAATCTTTTCAAATATTTTAGATATGGTCGACAAGAGGGCTATTGGCCTGTAGTTGGAAGGATTATCTTGTTTCCCGCCTTTTTTCAGGACAGGTTTAATTTTTGCTATTTTTAAGCTATTCGGAAATGTACCTTGGTCATAGGATTGGTTTATTAGAGTTGTTAATGGGTTACAAAGTTCATAAACGCACTTTTTTACCAACGTAGGAGGGATCTCGTCAGCACCGAAGCTGGTTTTATTCCCTAAGTTCTTAATTATGTGTATAATTTCGCGAGCACAAACAGGTTTTAAATAAATTGAATTAGGAACGGGCGACTGCACCGGGCGACCGCACGCTTGCCCATTGCTCCCCGGGCTAGATTCGCCGACCGATGCAAAGTACTCGATGAACAAGTTTGCTACTGATTGAGGTGAATCATATCGCTGATTATTCATCGAGAGGACAATGTTTTTATGTGGTTGATTGAAGTTTTGTGGATTTGTAATGCGTTTGACTGTATACCACATAGTTTTCGTTATATTCGTAGATTTGCGCATATTATTTATAAAATTTAATTTTTTAGACTGTTTTATACATTTTTTAAGGAGTTTTTCGTATGTTTTAAAGTGATTTCTGATAATGGTGTTTTTAGTTTGTGTGGTGATTATTTTTAGCGCTCTTTTGTGTTGACAAGATATTTTCAACCCTTTAGTTAGGTAAGTGTTTTTTGGTTTACTGGTCAGTTTGAGTCGTTTTATAGGAAAGTGCATATCAAGGTATTTTTTTAGTGTTTTACTGAATATGTCATAGTTTTCGTTCACATTTTCGTTTTGGATTAGTATGTTATTCCAGTCAATATTCTTAAGATCTAATTTAAATTGGCTTACACTTTTTTCATTGAATATTCTTTTTTGTATATAAGTAAGTCTTGTATTTACTTTGGGTTTTAGTGATTGGTGTGTATAGGTGAGACAGTAGTGGTCAGAGATACCGTTGTTTTCTACTTTTATGGAACCGTTTTTGATGTTTGTAAATAGTAGGTCTATGCATGTCGAAGTATTTTGTGTAACACGGGTCGGGGAGTTTACAATTTGATGAAGGTTACATTCATACATTTTGTCGGTCAATATTCTAGCTTCTTTACATTTTGATAACCAGTCTATGTTAAAATCTCCGGTAATTATAATATTTCTGTTTACATACTTTTGATTAATTAATGTTAGAATTTCATTTATTAGTAATGTAAATAGCGATAAAAAGACGTGGTTACAGAGTAAACTTCAGGTTATGTATGGGCGGTTTGAGTACAAACATTCTACATCGAGTTTGACTAGTGTATAGGTACACTATGTTCTACATTTCGAATTTCACAACATTAGTATGTTATCAGGTTCAAATTTAGCATTCTATGTATTCCGTGCATGTAAATTGAATGATCACGAAACAAACTGAATTACATCTTATTTACCAATTCAATTTAACATCTCGTTTCTCTCGCATATTGTGCTGTCTATAATTGAATTGCTTTCTGAATATCTTATCTGTTTAGTTTTCGTTGCATATTATAAATAAGTTATGACTTATTTGTGTACTGAATAGTCAAAGTCCTAGTGAATAGATTTAAATAATTACTTAGTTTCACAGTCTCACTATCAAGTATCAAGTGATCGAATCTTTTAATGTTCTTTTAATATTTTAATGTTGTTATTTTAATGTTGTTTCTACACATTCGATGCCATCTGGCGAAAGAAGTCGGCCTCCCTATTTAGCAGAACCCGCGGGAGTGGCAACAGTATCCCAACAGCGATTGCTGAAAAATGTATACAATAATATACAATAATAGATATACCTATAACATACAAGTTGGTTCAAAGGACAAAATCAATAAATAATTTTAAGTACTAATCCCTAGTTATAAGCCAACTAACAAAATGGATTAAAAATATAATAATAATAATAATACATTTATTTCAGACAACATTAGAACAAGTATAGATCTTATTAACTTATTCTACGGTCCATATGAATAATAAAATAATAAATAAATTCAATTATTATATTAATATTATTTTACAGATATCAACAGTAACAGCATTCATGGACCTGTCGCTTGTGTACGGAAGCAGTCAAGGGCAGGCTGACCCCATACGGGCGTTCGTCGGAGGCCGGCTGCTGACCGTGTTGAGGGGCGGCCGTGAGTGGCCCCCACAGGATCCTAACATCACGCTGACTTGCGAGAGTGCCCAGTCGCCAAATGAACCTTGTTATTTGACTGGTAAGGTGCCTGTGTGGAGTTGTAATAAAGATAAAGATACATTTATTTGGCCAAATAAACAGGTAGTTACAGGCAAAAGATACAGTGTACAAGTGGCGACTGTGCTGCCCCTGTTGGCCAAAAAGGGTCAAACTCAGCTCTGTGCTGACCCGCGCGTGCGCGCGGATCAACGCTGATTTTCAGTTTGAACCTGTAAGTGCCATCACAACACGGAGAAGAGAACAACCTCATAACAAATATAAGTTTAATAAAAACTAAAAATAAAAATTACAATCAATTGATAGAGATAAATTAGAACTAGTATTTACAAATTGTAACAATTGAGCTAACTGCAGACTGTTGCAAACAGTCTACAGGTAGTTACAAAAATAATAAATAGGTTGTTTAATAAATGTAATAAATGGATTGTGTTGTCATCTGTCAACTAAGTTCAAGTAATGAGTAGAAGGAACGAATATTGAGTGGTTCGTCCATAGAGCAATAGCTCAGTAAATAAAGTTCACAACGCGATTCGTCATGGGAGCGAAACCTTACGAGACAGTCGGATAGTCTATGGTAAAATAATATTAACGAGTCGATAAAAAGAGGACTTACAACAAAAAGTAAGGACCAAACTTTAAGCGGAGCTTCGATTAGAGAACACAAAAAAAATATTAAAAAGATACCATCTGTGAGTTTTAAAAAAATAAATAAAAACGAAAAATATTTTCCACCAATAATACAATTCAATCTGGTTTATGATATTTTATAAGATTAGTAACTAATTGAATGTACTAACAGGGCTGACGTAGTCAGTGTTTGGCTTAAAGCCCTTTAAAAATATAAGATTTAAATAAATAAATAAATATAACAACAATCTTAGTTTACATACTTGCCTATAGTTGCTTTCATAGACTCCGAAATAAGAGGGACACACACATACCAAACTATTTTACACTAGATAATAATGGAATGTTTCAAAATCTTTTGGATTTACAGATGCAATATCCTCTAGCTAGATCTTTATTATTTCCATAAAAAGGCAGTCGCTAGAATATCTGCCCCACCTTTGAATGGGCCTATAGTGCCGTATATTTTCTGAACAGCGCCATTACCATAACTTTCCATGGTGATAACCGGAAGCAAGGTTAGGGGCCTATTACGGGAACTCCCTAAATAAGTTGTTGAAGTCATCATCATCAACGTTATGTGTTAATAAAAACTAAAAACCGACTGGTTTTGAATTCCTGAATATAATTATTGATTGTAGCAAAAAGGTAGGTCTGGAAATCGTTAGAAATCCGGAACACTTCGATAGCGTATCTTATTTCTCTAGCGATATCTAGTTATAATTCGAGGCTTCTAGATAGTGTGATGATGATGACACATGGATAAAACAAATTTAATACGCCCGTTGCCATGAGCCATTTAGTTAGGTACCACTACCAGTAATTCTGAAATATTCATGTTATGATTTTTAACATACGTTTTACTGCGCACATGGAACTCCTCGAGAATCAAACTTCTATAGGACATACGAATTGAGAACCTTTTTTGAAGTCAGTTAAAAAGGATAGGAATACTGAATAATTCTTTGTAATAGATTTTCTATAGTTTTAAGTAAGTACCTACCTAATAAATGGCTATGAAAAGCGCAGATAATATAAATTTCTGATGCACTGGAATATTTCCAAAACCTCGTCTTGGAAAAAGTCCAATGAATGTGTTTCAGACTTTCTTGGCGTTGTTTCCACATACCTAAGTCTTTTTGGTTGAATTATATTTGTCCCTCACTGCTGCCAGTAGCAAAAATGCTTTTTAAAATAGCTATCCTACATTAATAAGTGGTTTTTACTATATGTATTTACCAGAGTGACATTCGAGAGAAACACCAATCATCTCTTGGTATCTCCACACAAATTATGCTCTCCTAGTACTTTGAATGCTAAATATACTGTTCATACCGGCGCTCTTCCAGCTGCAATGATAGGTTATGCTGAATAAATTTATTCTATAGGAAGTCCCAGAGATTTTCGACTTGACCTCATAGTGTTATCACGATTCCGTACTGAGGGAAGGATGCAGGTTCAAGTCCCGTAGAAGTCGATTTTTGGGATTTTACCCATTTGATTTCTTAGAAATTACCCTGAGTATGAGGGCTTACGCACTACGATAACAAAAACCTTAGATTTGAGCAACGCGACACCTCTCGTCCAACGAACTAAATGTGACTTTAGTCTCTGAACAGGATTGAATAAACTTAAATATTTCCTCTATATGTAGTGCTAATATACAGGGTGGAATTTTGTAATGCCACCTGGAGGGAAAGTACTCTTAATACTGTAGATAGAAAATTGTACCGAAAGAAAACATTCCTTTATTTTTGAAAAGAAAGAAAACTGCATTCAAAGATTTTGGAAAATCTCTTGCCACGCCCGGGAATCGAACCGACTAAATTCTGTAAAAATTACACCCTGTACTTTTATTGCATAGATCGTTAGGGTCAATAATAAGGATGAAATCGCTCTAACAAACTTAATAAATTAAATGAAAGGAAAACCATGAAATCTTAAATTATAAATTTAATGGGTCAAGTTAAGCACTTTAACTTAAAGATCCATCTGTTTACTTGTGTCAGTAATTAATAATTATCATTGACGTCATTTATCCATTAAAATGACGAATTAATATTTAGATAAGACGATTGAAATTGAAATACCTACCTGGATTGGTACCAACGGCACAATCAGATGGCCTGCGAGATCACCATATCTCACCCCTTTCGATTTTTTTGTGGGGATATGTAAAAAATCTAATTTACATGAAATCTTATGCGAATGTAAACGAGTTGAGAGTTGAAGTTCAGAATACGATTTATAATATTCACCACAACACGTTATTATAAGGTACTAGAAATGAATTCGTTAGAAGAATACATTTGTGTATCCAAGAAAATGGAGCCCATTTTGAGCAACTAATTAGTTAGGTAGTTGACTTTTTATTGTAAATAATTAAAATAATTTAAGATTTCATGGTTTTCCTTTCGTTTAATTTATTAAGTTTGTTAGAGAGATTTCATCCTTATAATTGACCCTAAAGATATATGCAATAAAAATACAGGGTGTAATTTTTACAGATTTTAGTCGGTTCGATTCCCGGGTGTGGCATGCGAATTTTCGAAAATCTTTGAATGCAGTTCTCTTTCTTTTCAAAATTAAAGGAATGTTTTCTTTGAGTATAATTTTCTATCTACAGTATTAAGAGTACTTTCCCTCCAGGTGGCATTTCAAAATTCCACCCTGTATATATCTCGCGAAGAACCGACAACCGCTGGGGTAAACGTGTTCTTGAGTGGAGACCACGACTCGGCAAACGTAGTGTAGGACGCCCTCCGGCTAGGTGGGATGACGATCTGCGAAAGACTGCAGGCAGATGCTGGATGCGGCAAGCTGAAGACAGGGCGCTATGGCGCTCATTAGGGAAGGCCTATGTCCAGCAGTGGACTAATTATTATAGGCTGATGATGATGATGATGATGATGATGTATAGCTAACGGCTCTAGATTCCGTAGGAACTCCCAGAGATTTTCGACTCCTACGTCACTTGACCACGTGGTGTAGTTGGTTAGCACAGTCCCGTACTGACGGAAGGATGTGGGTTCAAGTGCCGTCGAAGTCGAAATTTTTTGGAATTTTATTTGATTCTTAACTGAATCACTGTATTCCACAGGTGATATAAGAGTAAACCAGAACCCCCAGCTCACGGCTCTCCAAGTCGTCCTGATGAGGGAACACAACCGCATCGCTGATGCCCTTAGCACCATCAACCCTCACTGGACCGACGAGACACTCTACCAAGAAGCCAGGCGTATCCACATAGCGGAGATACAGCATATCAACTATTATGAATACCTGCCGATATTACTAGGTACTTACCTAAATATATTTCTTCACTAGCTGCCGCCTGCGGCTTCGCACGCGTTGTTTTTATGGAAACGTTAAAAGATGATTTCTATCCCATGGGAACTGATATATGGAATAAAAAGTATAGCCTATGTTTGATTCCAGAATTATAATTATCTGAACTTATACCAAATTTCAGCCCGATCCTTTCAGTAGTTTTGGCGTGAAGAGGTAACAAACATCCATCCATCCATCCAAACTTTCGCATTTATAATACTAGCTTCTGCCCGCGGCTTCGCACACGTTGTTTCTATGGAAACGTTCAAAGATAATTTCTATCCCATGGGAACTGATTGGGCACTAGCTTCTCGAAAGTGGAACGCTCAAATTAGGTCCAATTAGGTCTACCCACCTCAGTCATAGTCGGACCGGCGCCGCCGGCGTACGTGTTTCGCGTGTATTGTTGTCTCGATCGCACTTCCGTCTAGGTACGTCTTTCCATCTTTGTTGTTCATTAGGTAGGTATATTGCAAAAGATTGGAAATAACGTGTCTTTGCGTTTAGTTGTAACACAACACAGGCCATTTGTTGAGTTAGCGCTTAGCGCTGGGAAAACGTGCCATATCTACAGAACTTACTTATATCTATGCTAACTTCTGCGTAACATGTTTTATAACTTTGTTATACATATAACAATAACATTGTTACCACGGCAGTCGTTTTGAATTTGAACATCAAAAATAAGTGAGTTCAAACGAAAATGTTGCTTAATTCGTCAGCCTATAAGTTGAAATTTCTCCCTCATTTTGATTTGTAGGCCCTAATTTCAATGACTTGAAAGATATCCTCATAAATTAGATATATCTAAAAGAAGATATTAACCAGATGTTTTTAATAGGGCATAAACCAAAAATAATATCATCCGTTTATTTTAAAATGGCGTCAGACGACTGTTTTATTAAATCTTTGCAAATTTTTGTGAACTTTAAATGACTGTAAAAAAACGTCACAGATAGCTGGGACATGTTTTGTTAGATTGTTGACACTTTTAAGATAAAACAAATAAAAGTTCGCTGATTGTTTCAACTAGCCATTATTATCAATTAACGGTTGAATTTTATGTTTTGTCCCAAAAGCTAAAATAATTCTTAAAAAAACATTATCGAGACTTCGTCTGTGACAACCTTGGCTCAAATGCTTCTAAATGGTCTATTCTAGCTTCTCTTGGAGCTTTGCACCCAGCATTGTGTAGAAATCGTCCACACTGATAAAACATGTCAAATAACTATGTTTTATCATATGTTTCGTTACTTAATCTGAACGCATCTTCATATCAAAGTCATCGACTAGTGCCAATGACACAATTTTATTCAGTTTTAAGAAATCCTACTAATATTATAAGGCCGAAAGTTTGTGAAATGTGAATTTTTGTTACCTAAGATCTCCAAAACTACACGATGAAATTTGGCGTACATTTAGAACATTAGCTCAACTTAGATAATAGGCTACTTATTATACCGAAAATAGGCGTGCGAAGCCGCGGGAAGAAGCTAGTAATTAATATACATAATTATTTTTTAAAAGTCTCAAAGGTATTTGTCATAACTAAGTAACTTAACTAGGGCCCATATTTTGGGGCCCTAGTTAAGTTACTTTGTACTTGTCTTACGATGTCTTGAAATAAATGATTATTATTATATTATTGACTCGGGACAAATGTTTGTACGATCTGCAGATATTTGTTCAGGGGTTCTGGATGTTTTTCTATGTATGATAAAAAATATCTATCTATGTAGTGTATTGTTTTATGTATATCAGTTATCTAGTACCCATAACACAAGCTCTGCTTAGCTTGGAGCTAGATAAGCTGTGTCAATTGTCCAGCATTATTTATTTACTATTTTTTTTATATGGGCCCTAGTTAAGTTACTTTGTACTTGTCTTACGATGTCTTGAAATAAATGATTATTATTATATTATTATTAATATTAAAATCCTAATAAAATATTCACAGGTTATGAAAACATGGTGAAGAACCGACTCATCTTCCCTGGGGCTAGTGGATACATCAATGACTACAACCCTAACGTGGACCCAGCCGTTTTGGATGAACATGCAACTGCGGCTTTCAGACACTTCCACACTCTTATTCGTGGTTACTTGAAGTAAGTTTTCTTTTCAACCGAACGACGAAAAACAGAGGAGGCTAATCTCAAGTCGACGCGTATCTTTTTTTTATGTATAACTTTTTACAGAGTAGGCCGATTTCAATAATTCTTTTTTTAATTTCTAAGAAATCAAATAATATCGCAAAATTTTTCGACTTCGACGGGACTTGAACCCGCGTCCTTACCTCAGAGTGCGAGGCTTACGCACTATAATAACAAAAAAAATACCTTAGTTTTGGGGCAACGCGACACCTCTCGTCAAACGTACTAAACGTAACTTTAGTCTTTGAACAGGATTGGATAAACTTCAATGTTTCCCTTGTAGGTGGAGCTAACGGCGCTTGAGTCCGTAGAAAGTCGCAAAGATTTTCGACTCCCACGTCACTTGACTTCGTGGTGTAGTAGTGGTTATCACATTCTCGTACTAAGGGGAGGAAGCGGGTTCAAGTCCCGTCGAAGTCGAAAATTTTTGCGATATTATTTGTTTTCTTAGAAATTAGAAATAACCCAGAGTGCGAGGCTTACGCACTATAATAACAAAAAAAACCTTAAATTAATTTTTTATTAGAAAGGGTATACCCCGAAGGTGCTCCCATTTAAATTTGAAAAAAAAGATCCAACCCTAAGGGTGAACGGTAGGAAAACAGGGGATGATTGATTGTTCACTCACTGATTGTAATGTTTGAACACGTATAACTTTTTACAGAGAAATCCGATTTTGATTGCAAAAATATTGGATATATAGGGTATACCTCGATGTGTCATCGAACTAAATTATACTCGATTTTTAACTAGATGTCGCCACTAGAAGAATTTGAAGTCATTTATAGTTTTTTAAAACACGCCAAATTATTACCAAATATTCATCACAAGATTTTCTATTTCACTAATTAGAAAAACAAAACACTGTTAGCAATGTCCAATTTGATGAGCGGGATTTCATTCTGATAGAATAGCATAATAGTTTAGTGTCTTTTTTCGGGTCTGCGAAAATGTGTGAAACAAAAAAGGAATACAAATTTCTACTTATCGTAACCAACCAGTTTTCGAAGGCTTATGCTGCAATATGTCTTTATTCTTTTCTTTATAATAGTAATCAAAGACCTTGCCTTTCTTCTCGCTGGTTTAACCTTTCGTTATGAATGTAAGCGGGTTAACAACGAACCTAGTTTGTGTTGGAAGAACACCAACGTTTCATCCTCTACCGAGGGATGAAACGTTACGTAATGGAAGGCTTACATTCATAAAAAACAGGAAACTTAATATCTATTGATAAAAGAGGTTATTCAGGATTTTTCCTTGTATTAAAAATAGATAATTGGATGAATTAGGGGAATTAATGGATCAACAATAAGACGACCTCTGTGGCGCAGCGGCCGAAGGATCGCCTGCGACGCAGGAGTTGCGGTTCGATTCCGCCTCAGGACAAATGTTTGTACGATCTGCAGATTATGTACTTGACTTAACCAAGTGTGCCTTGTGCTCCTACGGCGAATAAATATATGAGTATGAGTATTTGCTCTTGGTGTTCAGAGTGTTTTCTGTGTATAATAAAACAAATAAATTGTATGTGTAGTTGTATTAAGTATATTAGCTATCTAAGCTCTGCTTACTTTGGGGCTAGATTTGCGGTGTGAATTGTCCGGCATTATTTTATAAATGTATCATAATTGCCAAATTTAGTAAATTTCTGATTAGAAATGTTAAAGGTAACATTATATAATCAACATACGGCACTTGCTATTTCTTTAATGACGACAGAAATCGATAGCGAAGGAGTGCCCCCGTATAGGTTCACGGTTGATTTAATTACTGAATACTTTTCTTAAACTGAGTTTAGCTTGATGGACTAAACCGGCTTTGTGCCTTTTATTTTATACCTTGTGTGGTAAGAAGCAACAATAAACAGTTACTTTCCTACTCTAATGTATGGGGAAGGTAAACCCACACCTTTTAAGGATTTATAGGTAAACATAGCAATAATTGTGAGAGAGCTTTTGTTTCATAGAAGGGAAATTTTATAGGTCGTGAAATTTATTTTGGTTACAAAATCCACGATTACAAAATTCTCACAGATTTTTAATAAATCCGAAAAATATTGAAAGTCCGTGAGAATTTTGTAACCGTGGGAGCGAACGAATTAGATTTCATATTTTTTCTGTGTTTTTCAAATCTTACCTACTTAAAAATAATTAAATCTATAAATAAATTCTGTCCATGAAGGTCGTCATATTCGCAATATCACTTGCATACGAGAAAACTTTAACGTTGCAACGTTATTAACAAAGAAATTGTAAATGACAACTATTAGAAAAAATAACACATATCAAAATACACATCAAACAGTTGAGCAATCTGCAGACTTAACAAATAATCTGGAGGTAGCTCAACTGGTCATTTGATTCCACAGACTGATTGCCGAAAACCGCCGGTTGGTGGGAGCGGTCCGCATGAGCGACTGGTTCAACAGACCACTGCTCCTAGAGCTGGATGATTCCTTCAACAACCTGGTCCGAGGTCTCACCACGCAGCATCAGGACTTCAGCGATCAGAGCTGGGACTCCGAAATTACGCAATACCTCTTCAAGTAAGGCTTTAAAACTATTTAGGCGTTGCATTTATAGTGTGGAGGCACGCTGTATGGTGCCGGTTTAGTATTTGCACCATCCAACTCTTCCCGCGGTTGTCGTAAGAGGCGACTAAGGGATATCCGTCAAAGGCGGGCAGCAGCCCTGCAGAACAATTTCTACCACCGAACTGCGATCCCCAACCCGCATGACCCGTGGGGATTATGGGCATTACCCCCATGATATGAAAGCCAATAATGTGCTTATCAGGGGGAGGCCTGCGTCCAGCTGTGGACCAATAAACGCTGTTGAGGTGAGGTTGAGGAGGTAGAGGCAAAGGAAAAACACGTTGCTGTCACTGGTTGGTAATAAACTGGACTCCAAAAAAATGAATTCCAGTTTTCCCCCTTACGGGGGATTTGTCAAGGGGGAATACTGGAATAACCCACTTTATCAGCTTTCTAGAAATTGCGAAATCTCTAACCGTTACCTTTAGTACATTTTTTTTTTGTATAATTGACAAACGTTCGAAACTACTTATACAGGGTTATTGATAATTCGCTGACACTGCGTAAACTGCAGGTTCTACCCATCATCACGAACACGTTAGTGAAGACGCCAGGTCTTAATTCTTTTTATGTAAATCGCCTCCCATACAAAATAATGTCCGAAACCCAATTAATTACTAAATATCGATCTCCGACTCATACTTAAATCCACATCATTGGCTTATTTTACATTCACGAAAGATGATTTTAGTGGCACCAGCCTGGCTGGGAGTCAGCCGAACACACACACACCCTCTGATAATTCAGCCCACAGCCGTTTTTAGGTTTAGTTTCAAAGAAAACCCCTATAATGATCGATTATCCCTTAATGGAGGGGGTTATATACTAATATCATTCCCTTTCAACCAATTTTAATCATTGAGATCTGGCGTCTTTATGAACGTGTTCATGATGGTGGGCAGAACCTGCAGTTCACATAGTGTCAGTGAATTACCAATAACCCTGTATACAAAATTGTATATCATAGTCATCTCGTTTCCATGATAAAGTTTACTTTAAAACATTATCGAGACGCGGGATGGAGCTTCAGCTAAGTTCGGAAAAAAACGAGCGACGCAATAGTAGTGATTTATTTTAATAGTAGGTACAGTCATATCGACAGAATCAAAAGACTATAAGAAGAAATAGGTTGCTTTCATGGTTTCAGCGAAAAGGTAGGAAGACTTAAGAAGAGCGATTTCTGGAAAAATACTCGTGAATAAACTTCGATGAATCGGTATCTTTTCATTGACGATTCCAGCAGCGTTCGAATCGGTAAACCAGCTCAATGAAACTGGAAATAAAACCAACCACTTTCCGGAAACCTTTTCAACGCGTTGTACACTTTAAAATTTAGAAATAAACTGCGTGAAATCTGGGTCATATCGAGAAATTCAAAGGACTTAAAATCGGAAACTTTCATATTTCATGGAGTTTGTATAACTTTTGTACACAACATTTTGTCGCAATCCCTGAATTACTGAAAGCCTCATGAATAAGTCGTAACTTACGAGTTCAATTTGGAGAAACTAAAACTATTACAACTTTTTCTTGTTACTCAGGACAACAAAAAGAGTCTATAAATTGTACAGTCATTTAGGGAGGGCTCATCGCATTTTATTTATAAGGTTATATACCTTGTCACAGATGGCAAATGGTGCCATGTTTAGTGGACTTTTATGACCTGTAAATGAATGCCAGCTGATGCCTGCGTTACTTTTTATTTATAGGTATTAGTTTACATGATGAATTGATTCGAATTCATGATTTAGGAGTAAATGTGTAGAAAATAAAACCTAGCAATTTGTGTGCCATTAAATCACATACTTAGTTGCTGGAATTTCATACCTACACTTACGCTTGCATGAATTGAGCAACAAACCAATTTAAACATCTAACCAGACGGGCTAAAATCTATAATATTAGTTCAATAACTTTCTAGCTAGTTCTAGCAACAGGTAGTACCTACGGTACCTACGTAGCGGTGGCCGCCACTTAGAACCTTACATGCTTCGCTGCTATATTAGAATTGCTTGCATCGTGTAACAATAGATTCATTGATTAGGTATTTATTATCAAAGCATAGATTGTAGAGCTAGGTCTACAAAATGGGTTTGTAGATTACGTTCATACTTTCTGTACAATATGTCCATATACAGCTATACATATTATACGAGTAGCTATGTTGTGCCGGCTTAGAATTTGCACCACTCCAAATCTTCCCACGGGTGTCGTAAAAAGCGACTAAGGGATTTCCACCGGGGGCGGCAGTGGACCAATACAGGCGGTTGAGGTGACCAGTCAGGTGCACCAGTCTGAGTTCATACAAAAACCATTCGATAAAAGTAATTGAGAACCATTGATGTCTTACTCAAAAAAGGTTTAGAATGGTAGTAGACACAAACGAGGTGTAGCCACAAAAATGCGATAAATACGTCTCATTTTCCTACGTGTACTCGTGCGTTCGTATGCGTGGAAGCACTGAAGTTATAATTATGCTTGTCAACTCACACGAAGATTCGTTTTTGCCTTCGAAATCAAGAGAATTCTTGAGTGAGCGTGTTTACCTCTATGATAGACGTGTTTGGGTTAGACTTGGTACGCTCATAGATTGTAAGGGAAACACTTAAATTCGGTGCAAGTACCGAGTGAAATGTTTTCCTGTGTGTTCTTATTTTTAATAAAGCACCAATTGAGCTTTGCGGAAAGTTCGTCTAAAACAATACGACTAAAACACAATTCGACTAAAAACATTTCAACTATTAACAATTCGACTAACGACTAAAACAATTCGAGGCCTACAAGTCGAGTCAAATCAAGGTCTACTTGCTTTAGTCGAATTGTCTTTAGTCGAAATGTTTTTAGTCAAATTGTGTTTTAGTCTAACTGTTTAAGCCGAATTGTATTAGACGAATTGTTTTAGTCGATTTTTCCGTAGACGCCAATTGAAGGTATTTTGACGTGACAACGTCTTATAAATTGGTTTGCCGGGTGACACTTCAAGAAACTGCGTTACGCGTTACGCTCCGCTCACGTTATGCAGACATAAAAAGTGAAAGGAACTCAAAGTCGTTGTCACGTAAAACTTTCGCCCGTATACCGACTTTACAGGCAACCAATTTTTTTATGACCAAGCTATGTTGGTAGTGCTCTATCTACTTACTTTTATAACATCAATGGTGCAAACGTGACTGCCGCTGTCATGTCAAAGTGCGACAAATCACTCAAAATCATTCGAAAAAGTTCGAAAACTATGATCGTTGTCATACTACGAAAAGTAGTTTTTCTCGATCCGGTAGGGGTGCTGCGAGGCACTTAATGTATAGTATGGACTCTAACGACGGAAGTATTCGACCTACAACCCACACTTAACACTCTGATGGTGATGAAATGAACTGATCCTAAGATTTAGATACTTTATGTTGATTAAGGCCCGTCTAATTTTGTTCCAGTTTTGTTGCCGTAATTCTTGTCACTTCAACTACAACTTTTGTATAAGGCGCATACCCGACCCAAATCAGCGCCACCCACCACCTATTTTATCTTATTATTATGTTAAACGATGGAATTTTCTAAAATCGAACTTGCAGTTTGTGATACCTATCATAAGCTTATTTTTAAGCGAAGTTGCTCTTTTTGCTCACCATCGTGGCCAAAAAGAGCAACTTCGCATCTCTGCCCACACTATCCTACAAAAACTTGAAATTATATTTTATGTTTGTGAATTTTTGTTACCTAGGATCTCCAAAACCACTGAACAGATCAAGATGATATTTGGCGTACGTTTAGAGCAAAGCTTAACTTATATAATAGGCTACATATTATACGGAAAATACGCGTGCGAGGCCGTAGGCAGAAACTAGTACCAAATTAAACTTTACAGCTTATGATAAGTATATTGTGTTACCCAAAACATACTTTTGGGTAACATATGCGCATTTTTATTACTTTTTGTATTCTCTAGACGGAACAATACTTTCGGTGGAGATCTTCGAGCCACGGACATCCAACGTGGTCGCGACCACGGACTCGGGACGTACGCCGCTACAAGGGCAGCATGTGGTCTGCCGGTGCCAAAGACCTTCCAAGAGATGCAGGACTTCATATTGCCAGAGGTATTTATCAACCTAAGTAAAACGTGAAGTGCGAGTCGGCCTCGCTCACTAAGGGTTCCGTATAACCTTTCGTCTTGCAAATATCATGATTCTAGGTCAACGGGACTTCCTGTTGACGTAGAATCATGATATTTGGCCAGATGATGAAATATGATGATATACTTAGGTACCCTGTAGGTCTTAGTCCATGGCGAGAGTCAAAAATTATTTTTTGTGTATAAATAAAGTACCCTATAGGTTTTGGTGAGGATTATATCCGCTATGTGTAACTCTTCCATTGAGGGCATTGCGTAATGTATATTTATTTATCATACCTATCAGTCATCTAGTACCCATAACACAAGCTCCGCTTAGCTTAGGGCTAGTTGATCTTGTGTTTATTGGCCAGCATTATTAATTTAATTCAACAATATATGTTAAATAGTTATACCTAGTAGGTAGATAAAGGATCAAGTGCGCAGTCGAGCCAACAACTCATTTCAGTAACGGAAGTGCTCCAATTGCTTCTGCGGTTGCGGTGTCTATTACACATGTAGGAACCGGGTGACAATGCAATTTACGGTGATCCAGGCGTATCCGCTAGATGTGGAACTGATGCTACCTCTACGAAGATGATGAAATAACAATTTAAAGTCACTACCTTTCTAATAAAAATACAATCATCGACATCAGATCTCTTAGAGCGGAGTTATTCTAAAGCTCGCTTTTTGCCTTTTTGACGTGACAACGTCTTATAATTCGATAGAGCCGGCTGCACGCACGAAAAAACATGACGTCATGTGGCGTTGCCTGACGTCATGCGGCGTTACCTCGCTCTGAGGCGTTCCATGTAAGGCTTGAAGTGCAAGCGAGAGCGCTCGACATCCGTCTCTCTCCTACTTGAGTGAGCGATGCGTCTGCGTGGACAGCTGCTATACTATAGTACATTTACATGTTTTGATCGAGTATCAAATGCTACCATTCCATCAGTATTTTCTTAAGACGTTGTCACGTTCAACTATCGTCAGTAAACTGACTTTACAGACAACCAATTTTTTTTGGAGGAACTACGCCTATCAAAAAACCCCGACGGCAAAAAATTCTATTAAATCGTAGAATCTGTACACATAGTTTCGTACCGATCGGTTGTAAAACACTACCTGTAAAGGAGTACGGACATACTGACAGAAACGCTAATTTTGCCAGACTTGAAGCAGAGACTTTGTTCACTTCGTTCGCTCAGTCAATTATCAGATTCTAAGGCATAAAAATACTAAAATTCCACTTATAGGACAGTAGTTTACGGTAAAAGATTTGGAAGGTCCTAGTTTGGATATAAAGTGGATTCCTTCCGTCGCTTGGGTAGGTTTATTTACTCGTATCAATGACCTCAAATAAAATGCGTATTTTTTCTTCTCCTGTATTCTGGGTTACGAACGGGTAGGTATACATTCCGATGAAGATGTGATGACGCTTTGTCAGATTCCTTACTCTTCGTATGACGTCACAGACAGAAAAGAAAGTGATTTGTGTCTCACCTAAAATCCACAATATCCCTCACGGCGGCGCTTTCCATACCATCCTCCTAAATTCAACAATTAACGATGCTGACTTCCACATTCTAGAACATTCCAATCCTCGAAGCCCTATACGAGAGTCCAGAGGACGTTGAGCTAGTGGTCGCGGGATCCCTTGAGAGGAACGTACCAGGCGCGCAGGCAGGGCCGACTTTCCTCTGCATCCTGACAGAGCAGTTCTACAGGACGAGAGCTGGAGACCGGTTCTTCTATGAGAACGGAGCTGATCGAGAGATTGCTTTTACTCCAAGTAAGTTATTTTAGGATAAAAAGAATGGTACAGTTGCATTTAAGAAGATATTTGTGTCTATCTGTAGCATCTTAGCTCCAAAACGTATAAACCATCTTCGTTGTTAGATTTAATTTATTTTGCTTGCTACTATATAATAATACTTTATCATCGGTTTTGAGAATACCTTATCATCAGTTTTGAATATCGATTTAGATGACAAGGCATGGTCGCAGGCCTCCCTGCCTGTCAAATTGGGAGGCTTAGGTATACGCAAAATTTCAAGTGTAGCCCTACCAGCGTTCTTGTCTTCTGTCTACAGCACTAGTTCTTTAGTTGAAAAAATTTTAAATCCTTCTCTTTTGGTCCCACCTGGAATGTCATTGAAAATTTCATTTTTAGACGAAGCTCGAACGGCTTGGCATAGTGCTTGCCCCGATGCTGCTCCCCCAAAATCACTTTTGTCCCAACGGCAATGGGACGGGCCTCTGTGTGAGTTGACACGGAACTATTTGTTACAAACGTGCTCCAGCTCTGCAGATCGTGCCCGCCTCCTGGCCGTTTCTAAATGGGAGTCAGGACATTGGTTGCAAGCATTTCCTTCATATAACACTGGTACTTTATTAGATCCCGTAACTTTCCGTATCGCAACATGTCTCCGGTTGGGTGCAAGGTGTTGCGCGCCTCATCAATGCCAGTGCGGTACTGCTGTCGAACAGCTTGGTCATCACGGATTATCGTGCACTAGGGCCGCCGGTCGGATATCTCGCCACGCTAGCCTTAACGACATCATCCGGCGGGCCTTTGTCACCGCTAACGTACCAGCTATTCTCGAACCGAATGGTCTGTTGCGTGACGATGGTAAGAGGCCCGACGGTATGACACTAGTCCCATGGGAGTTGGGGAGGCCCATTGTGTGGGACGCTACATGCGTCGACACACTTGCGCCTTCCCATCTTCCGAGGACATCCGTGAGGGCGGGTGCGGCGGCAGATTTGGCCGAAGATCTCAAGAGGCGCAAATATGCAGGTCTCGACAGAGCCTACACATTTGCTCCCCTTGGAGTCGAGACCCTAGGTCCGTGGGGTACCGAGGCTCTTCGGGTTTTCAAAAAACTATCTGAGCGTCTGGTCGAAGCGACGCGTGACCCGAGAGCTGGTGAATATCTGGCACAGCGTATCAGCATTGCCATACAGCGTGGCAATGCAGCCAGCGTCTTGGGGACGCTTCCGACTGGTGTTGATATGGATCAGTTGAGCTATCTGTAGACTGTTTGCAACAGTCGGCAGTTAGCTCAATTGTTTCAATTGTAAATACTAGTATAATTTTCTTGCCACTTGACCTAGAAAGTTTAAATTAATGTTTGTAGAAAATTTGTGCAGCCGTTCTTTATGGTTAGAAGTTTGGGTTTTCGATTTTTTTGTTTTAATTGAGGTTAGTTCTACGCTGGTAATTCTAATATTTAATTTTTTAATAAAGTCAAAACTAATGTGAGTACCAAGAAAAATCTCACAAGGATTATAAGGTACAAATTTAATGAACCGAAGTGATTTTGTATTAACTAATAAAATAGAAAAATAGAATGAAAGTTCTCAAACATGGTTAACCTAGAAAATGTCAATGCCAGCCTCTAGGTGTGTTTTTCTGGTAAGTAATTTATTTTTATACGGTTTAATTTTTTCTCAGATCAACTAGAAGCCATACGCCGCGGAGCATCAATGTCTCGGATACTATGCGACAACTCAGAGGGTGTTAACTCTATGCAGCCAAAGGGTTTCCAACAGATCTCGACTGGGTAAGGATTTTTTAGTCAGGTTTTTGTTTGGGAAATTTGTTCACACTTTATGGAGGCTCAATTAGGAATGGTCATGGTCAAGGACCTAACAGCAGGATCAGTAGCCACGGCAGTGGTCCTGCCAAGTTGGATAGACGCCCGCCACCGGGAACCCTGTTCTCGAACCATCTCGAGACACTTTTCAGCTATTGATAATACTGTATTTACTCACTCAGTCACCCAGAGTTAAATATATAAGACTTAGCAAATTCTGGGTGAGTGAGTACCTAGGCACTTAGTGTTTTAGTCGTAGAAACTGATGGGGCATTTTTTATGATTAAATGTTATTTATAGCGGGAAATAAATTAATTCATAAAAAAATAAAAATCTGTTGTAACTTGTAAGCAATAAATTTACTCTTCCTTAGCATGGAGGATCGTTCTATAACAATCACAAATGTTATTATTTAAAAATTGGTTTCTAACTGTTTTTTTTTTCACAGGAACCAGGTTGTACCCTGCAACCAGTTGCCTTTCATTGACCTGAGGTTATGGCAAGATGTTAGGACGTTTAAGTAATGAAAGTGAATTTGTACTAGAATAACCCTCTTACATTAAAAGCCTATCTCAAGTAATTGCTAAGCAGTGTTTATTCTAAAAAAAACTTACTTTTAAAGATGATAACCGATGACTCGTACTTAAAATACATTTTTAAGAACGGGGCCAGGTACGACGACTGAATATTAATATATCAATATTGAATATCAATATTATTCATATGTTTCATTCGCATAGTATAGAATTTTATAAATTGGTAAATAATACGTTATGGGTATATGAATTTGCATAAAGTGGAAAATGGGACAACAACAAGATGTTAAATATATACTATATGCTGAGAGAGGTTTATACGTTAGGGGGTTAATTTGTAATGGTCCCTCTACACGCTGCCCAGTAATCGATAACATCCTCCGTGATGAGATGTGGGGCCCTATTCTGCTAAATTAATCGCTTCGCTACGACACTGGTATCGTTGCAGAATCGTCATCACATCATAGACACATTTTGGTATTCTACATTAGATGAACGAACCTACAGAAGGAGGGATGTCAAAGGCGTCGAGATTGAAACCTTGACATTATTGACAAATGTGCTAACAGCACCGCGCGCGCTATTTGAAGTTTCTGTGGCCATTGTCTTAGTCATCATAGTGTAACGATTGCTTAGAATAATTGGGCCCCTGTTCTTGCCATGTCTCAGCCGTGGACGGACCATTAAATCGATTAGGTACAAATCAAGATAGGAGTTACAAATGTGTTTAAAGTTACCAATCCTAATTAAAATTGTAAATATAGTATTAGCTTGTATTTTTTTCTTGAGATTTTCTCGTGAAGCCATGACAGTAATTAAGTATATGTATTATGTATAATATTTAAAGAACATGTTTAAAATGTGTAATTTTTTCAAAGTCGATAGTAAAGTTCAAAAAAAAATATTTCAAATTTGAACACGTTGATTGCGACCAATCACTCAACATGGCGTCAGAATATTTTTCAAACAATCGTAAGTCCATCCGATTTTTATCCATTTTATCAAAGGATCACATGTTCATGTATAGGCGTATCAATCGTCAAAAGTCGACTATTACACAAAAATTATAAATGCGAAAGTTTGGATTGATGGATGGATGGATGGATGGATGTTTGTTACCTCTTCACGCCAAAACAACTGAACGGATCAGGCTGAAATTTTGCATACAGGTAAGTCTAACCCTGGAATCAAACATAGGTGACTTTTTATCCCATAAATCAGTTCCCAGGGGATAGAAATAACCTAAAAAGGTTTCCATAGAAACAACGCGTCCGAAGCCGCAGGCAGAAGCTAGTTTTACAGAATTATTTTTTAGTTTCTTTTAATGTTTATGCTGCGGTGCAAGAGGTTGCGGGTTCGATTCCCGCCTCGGGACAAATGTTTGTACGATCTGCAGATATAGATATATTTGTTCAGGGTGTTCTGGATGTTTTCAATGTATTCTAAAAAATACCTATTTAAGTAGTGTATTGTATTAAGTATATCAGTTATCTAGTACCCATAACACAAGCTCTGCTTAGCTCGGGGCTAGATAACGCTGTGTCCAGCATTATTTATTTATTATTAAAATATTCATGAAAAAAAAATTAAAAAGTCATTATCTGACTATTCATCACAATTTTAAAACAAATTATTATGTAAAACACCAAACTTCAATATGCCTAATTTTACATGCAGTGGACTCACGAGTGTGAGAGTTTGAACCTACTCCTCAATCATAATAAATGTGTATAAATAAATAATGTTCAAAAATGTACGGTTTAAGCATCACTCACTTTTAGAAATTCATCGATACTAATTTACCTGCTTATCTTCGTCTTTCTAGAAAAATAAGAAGACTTTTAATTATTATGTAAATAAAGAAATTCCAATTCTTAAATTAGATGTTTTATTTTCTTTTCATTGAATTACGTCCTTAACCTTAATCATATAAATTGCTTCTTTTGTCCTATCGTTTTAGTAGGTGCTTTGGCGTTTATTTCTTTTTTATTGTGCCTACCAAAACGTCAAGATAAACTGAATGTTTGAAGAGCTTAGAATAAAATATTTGTAGAGCATAAAAATAATTATCTTATAGTGGGTATCAAACCAGCACCCACTGTTTTTCCTAATTACAACGACATTTAGTGGCACAGCGGGCTTCGATTCCCGCCTCGCCACAAATATCTGAAGTTAATAATAAAACAAATATTTGTACGAACTTTAGATATCTGTTCCGGGCAGCTAAAAGACGAAGATGTGCCAATATTATATATTGGCATATCTTCGTCTTCTAGCTATATTTTTTAAATAAATTCTCATAATATTATGAGAATTTATTTTTAAAAAAATATCACTGACTATAACGGCGAAGGAGATCTGAAATATTCATGTAAAACCCATGAGCAGCATGCTCATCCTTTCCATCGATTTATACAAACTTCGTTTCATGCTTTGTGTTTTAGGTGTAAAAATAAATAATAAATTGTTTGTTTCTGAGAGTCAAGTAAGAGTTTTTTCGAACAATATAGTACCAGCCTAACGCCGCGCCGTTTCTTCAGCGGCGCCGTAACCGATAACGATATTATTTCAGGCCGAGTTTAAGATGACGTGACGTTTATGTCCACCGGCATCAGGACGTCACCGATAACGATATTGTTTTAAGGCCGTGTTCAAAATGGCGTGACGGCGATCGAGTGTGTCCACCGCGAAGATCTCAGTGGTTCCATTTGTTGTAGCTGTCGTTCGTGGTAGTCGCGTTTGAGGAATGGCTAGGTTAAACCGTCGACAACTTCCTCTGCTTTTGTACGCTTAGTTGCGGCAGCATGACAAGAAGTGTAATTGTTTTAATAAACTTAAATATGGAAAATACTGACATCAAGCATAACATCAAGTGTACTTACGATGGAAAAAAAATTTGGTACCTGGCCGGTGACAGACGATCGTACGAGTAACGAGTCCCATATTTTTAGCATACTGATATAAATTGGTCAAACATGTTGTACCATCATAAACTACTTACAATTGTTAACACGTGTTTTTGCAAATAAATTATCTTTATCTTTAACGATCATCAGCATCACCGATATTGAAAAGGAAGCTTAAAACCAAACACAGGGCAAACTCAGGCCCAGTTCTAGCGGTCGCGCCGAACTACTCATATCTTCGTCGGCCGGATTCGTCGGCCGGATGACGGGCGGCGCTGCTCGGGTGACTGGCGTGCGGTGGACAGGCGGCCATAGTAAATGTATCTGTATTGTATTTTGCGTCTCAATAAAAAGTTATCTATCTATGTATATACATACATAGATAGATAAGTTTTTAACTATCTATGTATGTTACTTCGGCGCCGTCAGTCATCTTGTTATCGGTAACGTGTCGGTGACGGTGGCAGTGGACAAATGGCGGTAGTTTCAACTTCTCGCTCTATAGTACTCTAATGAAGCTAATTAAATGCAATATAATGTACAATGCACACGACCTCTGGATGATATTCTATGTATGCAGGTGCATATAGCAGACAATATATATAAATTTATATTTATTGATCAACATCAACAACAAAGTCATCCCACACTGTCCACACTAGAGACGGGTTTATGCCGGGCTTTTACTGGGCGTATTGAGTAAATGCCCAAGATGTTTAAGCATTTACTCAATACGCCCAGTAAAAATTTTCTTACCTGCTAAATGCCCAATCACGATGCAGATATTTTAATTGTGTTATCCTAAGTTATTGCACAATAATCCTTTTATTACCTACATAAAAAATATTCTTTTAGATGAACGTAGCTAAGCATAGTGAGGAAACGTAGAAAAAGTCAACATAGTGGTGGTCCACGCATGAATGTATGTTGATTTTCTCCAAATAACCAATTATAGTAGTGACAAATATTACCGTATGTTTACTTGTCTGCAAACCAATATTATTATATACGCAGTGTATCATAAACAGTAGGTACCTATCTAATTGGGAGATAACATTGTAAGTAGCTTAATTAATTAGGTACCGATAAAGGCACACTAAGTGACTGGATTGATATGGATCGCACTTACCTGCCGACAGAGAGATGATTGAATAATGGCCATAGGCACTCGGAACATTAACCAATCACTAATACCGACTGCTAGTATTAGATTAGGTAGGCAATAATGCGATATGAAGTGTAGGCATAATTCTTCGGTTCCCTTGACACAATTTTCAGGCACGGAACCCTCAAAACTGGTTTTTGACAGGCGATAAAAAGAAATTAAGGTATTAAGGCCAATCGTGTTATCATAAATGCTGTCAATGCCTTTAATTGTGTATGAACATTTTAACCTGGAAAGATAAATAACACCTTCAACACCTTCATTGCGATCACGTAACCGCCAGCCAGGCGTGATTATGGTAAACCCCCCTTTTCTCGGAGTTATCCCTCGAATACTTAAACACAACTGAGATTCTCAGAGAAGCACGCCTCAAATGAGAGATGAACTACAATGTTTATTATATTATATATATATATAAATAAACATAATATTACAAATACAAATTTTTCTTTCAAATAATTTTTAAAAATAGCTCTGATGTCTACTTTAGCTCTAGCATCTTTCCACCTACCTACACTTTAAATAAAGTAAAATAACTCTGAAGGACGTGTGTCCCGTCATAGTTCAATTAATAACACCATCCGTCGGGCTTTTACCAGCGTCAGTGTGGCAGCTACCCTCAAACCACGTGGCCTTATGCGAGATGATGGTAAATGACCTGACGGTATGACTCTGATTCTTTAGAAGATGGGTCGGTCTTTAGTTTAGGATACCAATCACGTGTGTAGATACCCTAGCGGCTTCACATCTTGCAGGGCCGGCTCCGCAGCAACATCAGCGGAATCCTCAAACGGCGAAAATACGCGAATCTTGTTACCTATTTGAGCCGCTTAGGGTTGAAACCACCAAGGGTTTGGGGTTCTGGGTACATGCAATTTATAAAGATCTTATAGCGTCATAAGCACAAACTTCTCACAGTGTCCACAGCTAATGGGAATGCTGGCTTCTATTTTGGTAATGAATTAGCATTGCCTTCAACGTGGCAACGCTGCCAGGGGCACTCTGACTTCTGGTGACGGCTTAGATTTTTAGGAAAACAATATAATGTCTAAATACGACTTGTAATTAGTCGTTTTGTTGATTTTTGTGTGCCTAGGTGATTGACATAAGGCTTTTGATGATAATGATGACTCATTTGGAACTTGAACTATAAATAAGTACCTTTCATATGTCTGAAATTTTGTATTTATAGCATACCTAATAATATCTAAGAATCTATTCAAAGTGCTTGTTTTGATTAGCGCGTTTAAGGCGGTACCCTACCTCGTTATTGTGTGAAGAGGATAGGCATAGGATTTCGCGTTCACAGGAGCGGGACCCAAAAATCAAGTTTTTAGTAGTTATTTGCTCCCCACAAACATTAGAATAGTTAATTGAAAAAAAGGCAACATATAAAATGTTTTTCATACTTAGCTCAATTACTATGCTTAATCTCAAGATCGTATCATCTGTATTTATTGAGAAATTAGGGTTTTAGTAAAAAATTAGAGGTAACTTTGCGATTTTTTTCTATCGAGAAAATTTTATGGAATCGTGTTTTCGAAACATATGATCGATAGAATAAGTCCTGAACATTACCATATATAAATTTCAAAGTTAAATATTCAGTAGTTTGGAAGATATGGAGGTCCGACGGAGTTGAAAATAAGCAATTTGAGGGTAGGTACCCCCTTAACTGAACACCTGAGAAAGCAGTGTTTGTGTAGATAACCTGATAACTTTCAGGTCGCTATTGATATGAACAAACCCGTGCATATCTCTAATAGGCAAATAAATAATTTTACTGCTAATTTTTAAAACAGGTGCATTATGTGCCTCAATTGCAGAAGAAGTTGATTTGTTTAACACTTCTCCCAGTAACTTTAAGCGTATCTGTGGTAATCACTCCTTTGTTTCCTAACCTTATTTTATACCTTGGTACTTTGTTTGTCCACCACCTTATTCTCTTCAATATTCTTTTACACTATTTGTGAAAACTTTTAATTGGCCATCCTTATATTTGTACATAAATTTTGTTCGTATCTAGCCTTAAATTTTCCTAAAATAAATAAATAAGACCTCATGGCAGGTGATAAGATAATAAAACATTAATGAAAGAACAAAACTGATGTCTCTTATCCACCTTGTGGAACATATAAAAGTTAATTTAAGCTGAAATTTCACTCAGTTCGTTTTAATTGATCATTTTAGTAGGCTATTTAGCTCAATTGTTTCAATTGTAAATTATACCAGTTTTAATTCATTTGATTGTAATTTTCTTTGTCAATATTATAGGTATTTAGATGTAATTTGATAGGTTCGTATTTAATCAATTGACATGTGGTCTTCGAATATTTTTTGGGTGCTTTTATTTATAATATCGAAGCAATATGCAGCTGGCTCTATATGGGACGCTGTAAAAATTGCCGTACAAAAGCAAGCTACTGAAATACAAAATGATATTTACGGACTTTTGTGCAAAAAGGATGAAAAATACCGATCAATTGACGGGACCTGTAATAATATGTGTGATGGGAAAAAACCTGGTTTGGGAGCAGTGGGAACGGATTACACAAGATATATGGAAAATTCTTATTGTGATGGTAAGTAGGTATACCTAACAAATATTTTACCGGTTGATTATATTTCAGTATTCAAGGGCAACAACCGCCGAAGCCGCGGGTAGGAACAATTGAAGAAATATAAAATCTTAATTTACTATATCTCATTCTTTTCATTTTAGGAATAGAGGAACTTCCTTGTACTGGTTCAAATGGTAGCCTTACAAGTGCTCGTGCGTTAAGCATGTGTATAAACAGTAAAAAAGAAAAGAAGGACCACTGTTTTACTGCACTTACAGTACCATTGGGACAATTCCTTGTTCATGATATAGCCTTTATTCGAATCGGAACTCGAGGTAAGACTTGGCTTGGAAAGAAATTTGTTTCAATTAAAATTAATCTATCTACTTCGTCAGAAGATAGAATTCCCTTCTGAAGAATTTAACCAAAGACCTACCTAATAGCATTAGGCAATCACAGCAATCGAGAGTTAAGAATTGATGAATTGAAGGTATAAATTTGTAGTCTATCTATTATATGCATATTTAATCATAATTATATCGTAATTCGTGTTAAAAAGTATCACACATTATAATTGTAACGTCTTCACGCCAAAACAACTAAATGGATTGGCCTGATTTTACGTGGATTTAGTTCAAGACCTGGAATAATTATACTAACTTATATCCCAGGAAAACGCATGCGAAATTGCCGGCTGAAGCTAATAGAAAATAATCCTTTATGAACATCCATCATTTCATTCATCTTCTACAAATATTTAGTCAAAAATTGCAGTCATGTGTTGCGAGAACGGGAAGTACACATCTAATCAGGAAACGAATCCTAAATGTGATGCCATCGACGTACCAAAGGATGACCCAGTATACCAACCGGAAGGCATAGAATGCCTAAATTTTGTCAGAACCGATACGAGTAACCGTATACCAGCAGGTCCGGTAAGTTTTTGAACTCTGTCAGTGCCATGATGCACCTTATTACTGATCTAAGAAAACATGGTCTGACATGGGAAGCTCTCGTTCCCTAGTCTACGTCACTCTCCAGTTGCCACAAAAAAGGGAGGTTACGTTCATTTGCCGGTGACCATCAACTTTTATTGTCGCTTCACCTGCACCGGGGTCACTCGCGTTGTTGATCGAATAAATCTTTAAAATAAAATGGGCAGTTATATCTATCCGTAACTGTAGTGTGAAAGGCGATAAAATAAGATTCTTTTCATTCCCGAATATTGCTGAATAAATAATCTGTGGCTGAAGAATATTGGTTGGCGGTTGGATAAATTTCATTACAAGGGAAAAAATTATTTATCCATGTGCAGAGCTCCTTAGCGTTGCTCAAACTATAGAAACTAAGTTTGAAAAATTTAATGGAAAACCTTAAACCATGATCAAGATCTCGAATTTCCCCAAACTATAAAGTTTGAGATCCACCGTAGCGTATATGGCGTAGCCTTGGGAAAACTCACCTGAGCTACTAGTATAGTATTATAATATCTGTGCCTGAGCGTTGTTTCTCGGAGTGCCATACCTTGTACTAAGTTACCATGGCCTTATTCAGCCACCAGCCACCAGAGTGGCTAATATGAGATTGCATTGAACTAAATCGAAAGGGTTTTCGTTCACCATCGCTGACTTGTCAAAGTTATACTGCTACTGTGCAACCAATCTACAAAAATCATTCGAAAACTATTATCTATATGTCTATAAATTTAGCTTTAGAAGAATAACACA
The DNA here is from genome assembly GCA_963564075.1 of Eupithecia subfuscata. Lineage (NCBI taxonomy): Eukaryota > Metazoa > Arthropoda > Insecta > Lepidoptera > Geometridae > Eupithecia > Eupithecia subfuscata. The sequence continues at coordinate 8,003,518 of OY751105.1, forward strand.
GATATAGGTAGGTACAAACCTAACTGATATGGGTATTTTGGATATTGTATAGGAGGTAGGGTAACTGTAACTTCATAGGTAAAGCAACACTGTTTGGTGGATATTTTACAAACAGTAACAAACTTCTTCTTGGGAACTCTTATCATAATAAAGAAAAATATACGAGAACGAATCTTAAAGTTCACGATTTCCTGACACTTAATTAAAATTTCCATCCAAAATCATACCATAGAAACATTTACTCATTAGAACGAAGACGAAAGTTTTGGTAGCTATAAGTATCTTACAAATATAAACATTTCCAGATCAACGCTGTAACTCATTTCATAGACCTATCTCAACTTTACGGTAGTAATCTAGTGACGATGAAAAGTTTACGCACATTCACGGGCGGTAAGCTGCAGTCAGTATACAGAAACAATAAGGAGTGGTTACCGCAGAAATTGGATTCAATCGAGAACTGCTTCAATCTTACTGCTGGGGAACCCTGCTATCGAGCAGGTATTATTTGAATTGACTTTATATTATGTATAATAATTACACTACTCCTCCTCCTGAAGATACCAACATCAACAGGGTTATATAACATAATAACTATAACTTTGCATGGCAGTCGGATTAGTGATGAATCACAGTAGAGGTTTTAAAGCCGCCACACACAGAAACCGTGGCCGAGCTGTGTAGTCTCTGATATAAATTCACGCATTCAAAATCAAAATCAAAATCAAAATCTCCTTATTTCCATAAATACAATAAATATACACTTAGAAAAGGTCAAAATATAAAACTAAACACTGACACGTAAATAAAGTGATATTTTTTTATTTCTGTCGCTTCGGTATGTAGACTAAAGTAAAGAAGCGACGAAGAAACCTTTAGCCTGTTAGTTGTTATTTTTCGAGTTGGAGCAAAACCCGTCCCAAGCTTTTTTGTCCTCTAGATAGTCTGATATTTTATAGTAAGCCTTTTTGCACAGCAAGGTTTTAACAATTTGTTTGAATTTATTTACTGATAATTTTTGCAACTCACTAGGAGTTTTGTTGTAGAAGCGTATACATTGCCCTTTAAAAGATATTTTACTTTTGTGTAGCCTAGTTGTGGGCACAGCGAGCTTATGTTTGTTTCTGGTATTCAAATTATGTTTATCGCTATTTTTAGGGAACTGACTTATATTTCTATGAGTGTACAACAAGTTTTCATAAATATATTGACATTACAACCCGCACGCCTTCGCCTCCGGCCCGGCCACGGTTTCTGTGTGGCAGCTTATAGATATATACAGAAAGAAGCTGCTGCTCTGCCTCTGGTAGGTTAATAGGTTCTCTTAGTAGATTCTTACGACATCCACGGGTTAAGATATTTTTTATGGTGGAGCAGCGTACGAGCAACTATACTTTCGTTCGCATTCGGTATTCATTTTACCATGAATTTCTCGTCATTCATATCTATCTTCTATCTTCTTCTATAATATAAAAATGAATCGCAAAATGTGTTGGTAAGCGCATAACTCAACAACGCCTGGACCGATTTCGCTAATTCTTTCTTGGTTGTGTTTGTTATTGTCAGGAGAAGGTTCTTATGAAAGAAAAAATTAAGAAAGTTGGAAACATAAATTTCCACGGGGGCGAAGCCGCGGGGCGCAGCTAGTCTTATATATAAAAATGAAACCCGTTTCGCGTTGTCACGGCATCACGCGTGAACGGCTGGACCGATTTCGCTAATTCTTTCTTTGTTGTGTTTGTTATTGTCAGGAGAAGGTTCTTATGAAAGAAAAAATTAAGAAAGTTGGAAACATAAATTTCCACGGGGGCGAAGCCGCGGGGCGCAGCTAGTTAACCTATAAATCTCTGCGCACATTAATCCGACACATCTACCGAACTGCAAAAAAAATGTGCACATTTTTAGATACATATATTACATTGACAACTGTGGCGATCAATCGAACAATCTGTGGCGCAGCGGGTGAAGGTCCGCGACGCAGGAGGTTGCGGCTTCGATTCCCGCCTCGGGACAAATGTTTGTACTATCTGCAGATATTTGTTCAGGGTGTTCTGGATGTTTTCTATATATAATAAAAAAAAATATATCTATGTAGTGTATTGTAATAAGTGTATCAGTTATCTAGAACCCATAACACAAGCTCTGCTTAGCTTGGGGCTAGATGCTGTGTGAATTGTCCAGCATTATTCATTTATTATTATTTATTAGCTTCCCGCAAGCTTCAAGTATACTTCTACGAGTGGCCCGCGAGCGAGCTGTCTGTTATCTGATGCAGTCAATATTAAATGTTTAGTTACGATATAAACTAAAGTTACGAGTAAAGCCCAGATTTGAGTGCTGCGACAAGATTAACTTCGCGGTCCAACTGTACTGTCATACGTGTCGTAAGGACAGACCAAGGTCGGACTAGCGAGCCATAATTATTATAAGACTCATGATAGAAAACAGAATCCGTAATCTGTCGCCGTCATCGACATCGATGAGGAGGCCTAATGATTACCTATAGTTGTACTAATAATATAATAAGGTAGGTAATTATTATGTATTGAAGTGATAAACTAAAAAAAATATCACGCTCTAATACCCTCCGGTACTATAAGGTAGGAATTTTCTTTTCATTTATCATCCCTGTTTTATGCTTTAGTTTATCCTGCTCGTCAATTCAGATGTATTCGTGAGTACTTGGTCAGTCCTTCGTATTCAGATGTATTCTGACTCCACACTCATAATATTTCGCTGATAATTGGTTCATTTTCTTTTGTTTTTTAATCGGCTGCCAATAAACGGTGAAAATAGTAGGATTAATTCACATTTCACACGTAAAGTAGGCATAAGTGTAGGCAAATGTTTGAGTTATAATTATAACACAAAAATAATCAATTTTCAGGTGATGGAAGAGTGAATCAAAACACATTATTGACTGTTATGCATATAATTTTTTTGCGGTTTCACAACGGTGTCGCTAGCAAACTGTGTGGGGACAAGCAGTGTCCGTTGAACGACGAGCAATGCTTCCAGGAGACACGAAGAATAATTATAGCGATTTTCCAGAATATTATTTATGAAGAATATCTACCTATTATCATTGGTAGGTTATTCAAAATTCGCAATTTATTATACCTACCTACTCATTAAAATCCTCTGTGGCGCAGCGGGCGAAGGTCCGCCTGCGACGCAGGAGGTTGCGGGTTCGATTCCCGCCTCGGGACAAATGTTTGTACGATCTGCAGACATTTGTCAAGGGCGTTCTGAATGTTTTCTATGTATAATAAAAAATATCTATCTATGTAGTGTATTGTATTAAGTATAACAGTTATCTAGTACCCATAACACAAGCTCTGCTTAGCTTGGGGCTAGATAATGCTGTGTGAATTGTCCAGCATTCATTATTTATTTATTTAAAATATTTCAATTTTCTAATATCTATCGTTATAAGCAAACCGTGTTTTATTATTGTGATATCTTATACGTTTATATGTATATCTTATTTTAACGCAATACAAACCGATTTAAAATTTCACTGTTTTTTAAGTTTTCTGGAAGGTTTTTTTTATTAAATCAATCCCTGAAAATTAAACTTTTATGGAACTACCTCCGGATTATACTCTAAAACGAAATATATATCAAAATCTTTTTACAAATGGCGCTTAAACATCGGTATATGCGCCATTTGTAAAAAGATTTTGAGTAACGAGTAACAAAAATAAAAAAATTAAAGTAATACACATACAGTCCAATACAAACCTTCTCCTTGATGTCGACTGCAAAGGAGCTGCTTCTAACCTTTTATTGCTCAACATTATTTTATTTTTAGGGCGAAAATATATGTATAAACATAAGCTTCTTTATAAGGAATCTTGTAGAGATAAGGATGGCTACGTAGACGATTATAGTTGCGACTGCGACCCATCCATGTCGGTGGAATGTGCCTCAGCTGCTTTTAGAGGACAACATTCTGCCATTCCTGGACAATTCAAGTGAGTATTTTGAAAATAAACCTACTTTTTATTCTTTGTTGATTATACGGACTGAGTCCTTTACAGGTTGTGAACAGAAATCAAATAATATCGCAAAAATTTTCGACTTCGACGGGACTTGAAACCGCATCCGTCCCTCAGTACGGGAATGTGCTAACCAACTACAGAAATTACCCAGAGTGTGAGGGCTTACGCACTATAATAACGAAAACCTAGGTTGTGAACACAGGTTTACGGAAGCAAATATATTAGTTACTAGCTGCGCCCCGCGGCTTCGCACGCGTCGTTTCTATGGACACGTTTTACAGTTATTTCTATCCCATGAGAACGGTGTCTTTACGGATCTTTATGGGATAAAAAGTAGCCTATGTTTTATTCCAGGCCTAGAATTACCTGTATGTAAAATTTCAGCCCGATCCATTCAGTAGTTTTGGCGTGAAGAGGTAACAAACATCCATCCATCCATCCAAAATTTCACATTTATAATATCCCTTCGAGCGTGGCGGCCATTATCCAGGTGCAGGCGCAAAGGTGGAGGCACTTGTGTGTGGCGCCGCGCGATAACGGCGCGTATGATTAAAATGCCGATATCTCGAAACTTTTGTATTGAACTTTATGAATGACTGATATCGTTGGAATCGTTATGAAGTAACCTAATACATAAAAAATTTTAGTCCTGTATTACTTTACAATGTATTAATAAATCTTACTTGAAATCTAATAGTGTGATGTGATGTGATTCGTTTTAGGCCACACATTTTGCGCCTTGAAGCGCCTCTGCCGGTTAAAAAGGAACCACTTTTCGTAGTTTGACAGCGATAAAATAGTTTCATACAATCTCGATAGGTAGTTTTCAAAATGGTTTTGAGATACTTGATGGAAGCTATTTTACGTTTTTTTTAGATGTTTCATTCGTTTCCGTTTGCGTTCATCTCACGTAATCGTAAGATGTAGCACACCTTCCCAGAAGTTCTTATTCACTCCGGATTTGAAGACTTTAAGATTGTGCTCTATTGAGAAAACAGACAAAGGAAGCCACTACACTCTCTGGCTTTGCTTATTATGAAAATAGAACAGATTTTTTGGTTTTATACTGCAAATGGCATATTTTTATGTCCGTGATGCGACAGAGTTACAGCCCATACAGCTCACGACAACTTTTCTCTTATTCGTAATATGCACACTCATACACACTGATTAAAATTGTGGTGATCCTAAGACGTTAATGCTTATTTTTTGTTAATGTTTCAAAATCATGTTTTTATTTTCAGGCTCTACTTCGAAACAGAGAATTCCAAAAACAAAAAGAGTAGTGATGCTGATTACTTCAATGTGACAGGTTCCATTGAACTGAGTGAGTGGATGAATAAGCCTGGGGTCATAGAAATAGATGATAACTCCATTGGCCTCTCCCGGTGCCTTTTTGCGCAGCGTCAAGAAGCCGTCGACCCACATTTTGATGACGAAATTCTAAACAGACTATTTCGGTGCGAATGCGTTTATTGTGACATATTTTATAATACGGTCCTTTATTTCCTTATTTTTGAGGCTGATTGAAATGTCTATTATGGCGCACTTTGCACCTTTCTTCACAGCGTACGCAAGTAACTGTAGGTACCGTCATGCTTGGGTCGAAGACGCTGAATCGCGCACAGCGCCTCGGCTCTTGTTGGTCGGTGCCACTAAATAGCGTATAGGTACGTCGCCGCTGGATCGTACAATTAACCAGTTTGTAGCATGCCGTGTGGTTTAGAATTTGCACCATCCCAACTATTCCCGCGGGTGTCGTATGAGGCGACTAAGGGTGCTGCCCGCCCCCAGTGGATATCCATTGGGGGCGGGCAGCAGTACCCTCTGCAAAACAATCACTACCACCGAACTGCGATCCGCAACCCGCATGCCCAGCGTGGGGATTACGGGCACCCTCCATGAGATAAAAGCCAATTGCGCTTATCTGGGGGAGACCGGCTTCGAGCAGTGGACCAATACAGGCTGTTGAGGTTGAGGTAGCATGGCCAGGCGGTTTACGAAATTGTTCGGTTAGGCGTTAGTGTTAACAATTGACATGGGCAATTGCCTATGTCCCAAGACGCAGATGCCAGTCTTCGCCCCCGTGTAGCGGTGGCGCAACCAACGGCCTGAGGCTGGACAGTGATACGTTGAACGATCAACGTTCAACAATATGGCTAATCGTCTCATAGCCATATTGTCGAATAAAATTAATTAGTTGTTATACACATACACACCGCAATTCTAGTTTCGGAAATCAGAAATCAATAAAGTTAATTGTTGGGTTGTTGTACATTTGCCACAAAGTAAATTCGTCACATTTTTGTAAACTCCATACAATGAAAGTGAATTTGTCACATAGGTACGTTAAAAAAACAAGTGAAGTTATTGTAAATTTTTCCCAAACTCTCATTTTAGATAGATAGATAGATAGATAATACTTTATTGTACCACACAAAGACAGATAACAATACAGAAATAAATGCTAAGAGTAGACGAAGTACAAAGGCGGCCTTATCGCTATGAGCGATCTCTTCCAGGCAACCTTGGGATGGACTGGACATGTAAAAACAAAATAGACGGTGGCACGCGAAAAAAAAAAAATAATAATAATAATACTTACACTACATACTATAATACCTACATATAGCCTACAAACAATATAATACACTTACATAAACATAAAAATAAAGTTGTCTAACTTTGCAAGGACAGATAATGCTGATGAAGCAGTTTTTTAAAGAGAGGGAGTGATTTGGCACGTCTGATGTCCAGGGGGAGAGCATTCCATAGACGGGTAGCTTGTACAGTGAAAGATTTGTCGTAGAAAGTGGTAGTGTGGGCAGGGACTTTTAACATGAGTGTTTCAGAGGAACGCAGAGAGAGAGAGTGAGAGTTAGAAAGGAATTCAAAGCGCTCCTTGAGATAGGAAGGGCTGGGAGGATAGAACAATATACTGTACAAGAGAGATAGTATGTGAGTATTCCTGCGAAGTCGGATGGGCAACCACTTGAGTTTAGCGCGATATTCGGAAACGTGGTCATATTTGCGAAGGCCAAATATGAACCTGATGCTGAAATTTTGGAGGCGCTCAAGCTTGTTTAATTGGTCTTCAGTGAGGTCCGGATAACAAGCATCGGCGTAGTCGAGGATGGGGAGCAAAAGGGACTGGGCAAGTGTAACCTTAGTGGAAGTCGGGAGGAAATTTCGCAGTCGCCGCAGTGAGCCAGCCGATGCGAACATTTTTCGGCTAAGTTCAGCCAATTGCGGACGCCAGGACAATTCATTGTCAAGAATCAGACCCAGGTTTTTGACGGATTTGCTAATTGGAATTGACACACCATCAAAAGATATAGGACACAAGGCCGTCATATCAATCTTAGCTATCGTCCTTGAGCTGCCTACGATGATGACTTGCGTCTTCCTGGGGTTTACCAGAAGACCGTGTGCTTTACTCCACGCAAGGATGCGCGAGAGATCATCATTTATGATGTTAATAGCGGACGTTAGGCCTAAAATTGGAGCTTGTTGGTAAATCTGGAGATCGTCAGCGTAAAGGTGGTAAGAACTGGACAACGATTCGGATATAGAGTTAATAAAAATTGCAAAAAGAAGAGGAGAAAGTACGCCGCCCTGTGGAACACCATTTTATGTTTATGCTTACAAAATAAGTTCAAAAACTCTTTTCTTTTCACTTGCATCGTGTAACGATAAGCACATCATCATCATCATCAGGCTATATTAGTCCACTGCTGGACATAGGCCTCCCCTAATGAGCGCCATAGCGCCCTGTCTTCAGCTTGCCGCATCCAACATCTGCCTGCAGTCTTTCGCAGATCGTCATCCCACCTGGCCGGAGGGCGTTCTACACTACGTTTGCCGAGTCGTGGTCTCCACTCACATACGCACCCAAAGTACTTATTTTATGTTATTGTTAACTATTACAGAAATGGTGAGAAGGTTGGTCGAGATCTCATTGCTACGGATATTGAGCGCGGGCGTGACCATGGCTTGGTTACGTACTGTAAGGCTGCGTTAGCTTGTGGAGTATTAACCAAGTGCGATTGCTTTGATGACCTCAAAAAGTACATATCAGATAAGGTATTTACAATTTCTCAATGTTACATGTCCCGATTCAAAATCAAATCATTAATTTGTAGACAACGGGTTACAAGTTTGTGTGCTTATATTAAAATGTTCCATGCGATCACTTACCAGCTAAACAGCTTTGGTGTGCAAAAATTATAGATTATAAATTATATATATAATTATAATATAAATTATAGATAAGACATGCACATCGGAAAATCAATTAAATGAATTGATAAAAATAATATGATTAGATGATGTCGATAGAAATAATAAGAAGATTAGCAAATTTTATATTGGTACAAATGGCAATTATTAAATATGATGATTTTAATGTTAGTCCGTGAAAATATCATTAAGGGGGCTATTACAAAAAAACGCGAAATCCCACAGTTACCTAGTTCAAATAACAATTACTTGTCCTCTTCTACAGTAATAATAGAATAAATTTTAGATAACTTATTTGTTTATTTTATAATAATCATTCTACCGATGCATGTTCAGGCAAAAACTCTCGGAGACCTGTTTTTGGAGAAAATATTGTAGATTTTATTGATTATAGACAATCAACAAACATTTTTTAAGATAGCAAATATCCTATACTTCCATAATAATAGAATACATTTTCGTTATAGGCCTTTATGTAAAGAAAGAAAAAACTGAAGTGAATTCAATTATCGACCGAAAAGGCTTCGAAACAAACCCCAATATCTCCGAAATTAGGGTTTTAGTAAAAAATTAGAGGTAACTTTGCGATTTTTTTCTATCGAGAAAATTTTATGGAATCGTGTTTTCGAAACATATGATCGATAGAATAAGTCCTGAACTTTACCATATATAAATTTCAAAGTATAATATTCAGTAGTTTGGAAGATATGGAGGTCCGACGGAGTTGAAAATAAGCAATTTGAGGGTAGGTACCCCCTTAAATAAAAATTACCGAAAATCCTTGTTTGTGGTTGAAGATATTTATTTCTCAAAATAATTACTATTCACATAAAGAGAAATACTTAGAATTAAGATAATATTAGTGTACCTTACAATTATCACATTTATAACAGTAGTAGGTACGTATAACAATAGGGTTTTACCTAAGTTACACAAATATAGTGTTACAATTTATTATACAGAAAGACAACCAAAATCTAGTTGGGGGTAGTTTTATGCCGAGGCAAACCGTGGCGGCCATAACGCTTGCATTGTTTTGTTAGTGTCCGTAAAATATCATCAACATTTTACTAATTTATGTAATTTTCTATAATTCATGTAGAGCGAGAAGTCTAGTTTTAATAATACAAGTTAAATACCTAACTGTGTATGTTAGTTTACACTTAAAAGGTCTATCACTATCTCGTTAACTGTACTGTAGCGGTTTAAAAGTTGGGAGTGACAAACTTACTCTAAAAATATTAAAATAATTTAGGCGATGACAAAGTTACACTAGATTTTTACGATGACAATTTTACCTGGTGACATTTTTACCCTAACCCGTTGTGTTGTTGTTTAAGGCGTACGCCATAGTGAGAAGAAGACCCGTAATTTTAGAGGTTTAGGTGTGTTTTGGGTTGTTTATACTTAGGATTAGTTCTAATTTTAGTACACGACTGTACAAAAAAGGAGTATACCTACCTACTGTTTTCAGGGCGTATGTAGTTATGTGAGTTGCTTCATTACACCATAACTTTTAAATGCCTGAACAGATTTCGATGTATGGGTATAATTATATACTGGCTATATTTCAAAAAAGTACAACTAATGCAGTCGTCTTTCTAAACTTTATGATGCACAGAAAAGGTTTACGATTCCGCTACTATACTTCTTGTAGAACGTAGAAAAATTTCATAACCGCAAAAAAAATCACTCGCGCTATGTAGCTCGAACGCCCATTACTAATTTAGAACGTTTTATTTTCAGTACGTTGCTGAGCTTGAAAAAATTTATGATGGCGATGTACAAAAAGTGGAACTCCTGGTCGGTGGGACATTGGAACGCAATCAACCCGGCGCGCGCACCGGCCCTGTTTTCCAGTGCATCATGGGCAAACAGTTCCGAAATATCAGATGTGGGGATAGATTCTGGTATGAGAGGAAAGACCAGATATACCCATTTAGTCCTGGTAAGTCGTCAAATGCCTTCGTCATCCGTAAACTATGTTATTTTTTTTTAATATGAGATAGATTATCGCTTAGTGTCAAAAAGATTACGTCATGGTTTTGGTTAATAGTCCCTTAAATCCTAATTCCTAAGTAAGGTTTACCTAGACACTAGAATTCTCTAAAAATACCAATAAGTATAGATAAGTTGTAAACACGGTAGGAATTAGGAAAATACGCTAACAGATACAGCGGTGTCATCGTCTTGTTTTCGGGTGGGACTGTTGACAGAAGTCAAATCGTAAAAAAAAAACTCTTACAGCGGGTTGTTCGTACGCTGGTTAATCAGCGTAAAGAACACAATTAAATATTTTAGTTAATTAGTAATTTTTAGGGTTCCGTACCTCAAAAGGAAATAAGGAGCCCTTAAAGGATCACTTCGTTGTCCGTCTGTCTGCCTGTCCGTCTGTCAACACCCTTTTCTCAGGAACGCGTGGAGGTATCGAGTTGAAATCATCATCATCAATTACTCAAGTCTGTAATTTCTTGAAGCCCCAATATAAATAAAACTTCTAGGTCACCGCAATCAAGAGCAACAGCCGTTTATGTCCGAATATTTTGAAATTTCCAAGGGAATCTCGCACACAAAACCTTTAGGGTACTTCCCGTCAACCTAGAATCATGAAATTTGGTAAGAAGCAAGGACTTATAGCACAAGTAAAGGAAAAAATCCGGAAACCTTAAATTAGTTGTTGTTTCATTGAATAAAAAAAAACTAGATTCTCGTCATGGACCAAAATCTATAGGATACCTCTCGTTGACATAGAATCATAAAATTTGGCAAGAAGCACGACCGATGTGGTGCGGCGGGCGAATCTTCTCGAGCCCGCAACCTACTGCGCCGAAGGCGGACCCTTCGGCGCAGTAGGTTGCGGGCTCGATTCCCACTTTGGGACAAATGTTTTACGATATGCAAATATTTGCTCCAGGTGTTCTGGTTATTTTCTATGTATAGTAAAAATATCTATATTGTTTTAAGTACCTATATCAGTCATCCAGTACCCATAACACAAGCTCTGCTTAGTTTGGGGCTAGATGATGCGGTGTCGATTGTGCAGCATAAAAAAAAGAAAGTTCTGGTAGCACAAATAAAGGAAAAACCCGAAAACCGTGAATTTGTAAAAAATTTAAAAAAAAAAATTGATTCTTGCAATTAAACAAAACGCATAGAGCCTAGAACCGTTGACCTAGAATCATAAAATTTGGCAAGACTAAGTCTTATAGCATAAATAAAGAAAAAAATCAGAAAACAGCAAATTTGTAGTTCATTAACAAAAAAAATATTATATAATAATTGATTCTCTCCCTGGACCAAAATACACAAGGTACTTCCTGTTGACCTAGGATCATGATATTTGGCAAGAAACCATGTTTTAAAATTATATACCCTTAGTGCGCGAGTCCGACTCGCACTTGACGTTTTATTTAGTCATGCAAATGCATACATAAAATATATAGCTTCCGCCCACGGCTAAGACGTTAGTAACGAGTCGTGACCGGGGATCTCCGTCATACAATAATTTGGTACAGCGCCTACGCAAATCCCATACAAAAAGGAGACGCCAGGACCACGTCTCGTTATTGACGTCAAACAGACTCACCCCAGAGGTCTAGAATGAGGATTCGTACGTTTTTACGTTATTAGTTAAGAATGCAGATTTATAGAGCTAAAAAATCCATAACACACAGTGCAAAAATTATTGTTCTACGACAAAAATTGACGAAGTTATGACCAAATTACTAGCGAAGTTCACTGAGTGACCGCCGCGGATGCGTGTGACGTCACTTGCTCGGTCGCCACCCGTTAACCGTAGGCTGATATCAGTTTTTAGTGATTTACTCCGAAACTATAAGTTTAGGGAAAAAAATTACACAGCCAAATATACTCAGTTGAGAGTTGAGAGTTGAGAGACGTAATGGTCCGATTTGGATAATTTAAAAAGATATATCATTCTAATGTCATAAAGAATAACGTGGATACTAGTTCTATTGAAATTGCTATAACGTTACGGATCCTCATTACATCGAAAGGTTTATGTTTTTAAGTGTATGGCTTACAGCAAGCCAGATTCCTTCCAGATAACTTATGCCGTCATTAAGAAATCAATCTTAATATTACGAGCTCGAGTCTAAATTTGAATATACATTTTTGTGCTGTGCGACAGTTATTGGTCCAGATCTACGACAGCCTTTAGTGTGAAAATGTTTTGTTTACAGCGCAACTGGCTAATATACGCGCGATCCCAATGGCTTCTATTATTTGCGATTACGGCGACGGCATTGACAAGATCCAAAAAGAAGCCCTCAAGAAAATTTCAAAAGAGTAAGTATAATAGTACAATATGGTACTAGTGTGTAACATTGGTGATGGCGAGGATTCCCGAGATGCGATGATTGCGAGTAAGTGAACAAGACGGTGCGCAGGCAGCCGAGCACGATTTTGTAGGTATTTAGGTGTTTTGAAAAATATTTGTATGGCATATAAAAATATTTTCTAGTGATGCACTGCGTAATAACGTTTGCAATGTTTTGGTATACATTTTGTGCCATTTTATTCATTTTTCTATTCACACTGATCATTCAAAGTTTCATTTAGAGGTAACTTTGTAATTTTTTTCTATCGGGTGAAATATCACCAATCGTGTTTTTGTCTAGTGATGCACTAGAAAATATCCTCAACTATAATATCTATGAATTTCAAAACTATAGGCCTTATAGTTATTGAGGTACGGACAGTTAAAAATCCCGAAATCCGGGAATCCTCGCCTTAAGAGAGGCGAGAACGGCAATCATCAATACACACGTGTATCATACGTTTTTTTTCTCCGCGCATAGGGTTTTCGCCTATTCTGTCACGTACAAAATGGGAAATTTAAAGTTTTCTTTTATTACTTTTATTACAGAGAAAACAAAAGTTATATTTGAGTGAAAGTTTTAATTATTAAACACGTACGAGTTAAAATTATTTATTTAAATAAGAAGTTGCATGGAATGAGCAAGCAATAGGAACATTAATTTATTTGTTCTATTGAACACGACTTTTTTTTTAGGAACAAAGCAACTCAACAAATAAAATGTAAAAAAAAATATATAACTCACTAGTGAGTTATAGCAATGAAAAAGTCACAGTTTGATTATGGGTGTCATTCTGTGCCTAATTGCGGTGACCATAGAGCCATTTTATGAGCAAGTGTGTTGAAAAAATGTTATACAGTAGGTACTATCTACTAAGTTGCTACACTAGCCGAACTCTATGTAGAATGTTTGGGAACAATCCGCCCATACCTAAGCTAAAACTCCTTCTGCTGCCGCGTCTGTTTATACGCAATTTACATTACCTACTTGTCTATTTGAGATCCCTCCTTCAATAAATATTGCTATCAAATAATAAGAATACCTACACGGCAACAAAGTGATTTTTAGGTTAATTATGCACCCATAATGTGGTCTGTTTACAGACATATTACATCGAATTTCTATTACATCGACTAGAATAAAGGGTGGAGATTTTGGACGGGGCAGTCCTTTAAAAAAATTACATCCCCATTCACAGATTTTCAAAAAAATTTACAGATTTCGAGAAAATGGGCGTTTTTCCCTAAACTTTTTCGATGCCACTCTAAAAAATTTAAAAAAAGTACTGTTTAAAAAAACTGTTTGCAAATACTGTTTCATAAACTGATGCAATGATTTTCTTCGAAATGTATGGCAAAAGTTTTTTGCGATATCTGACTTTTCTAGTACTCAAACTTTTTAAGTTCCGACGAACTTTTTGATCAGTACCATGATGTTCAGTTAGTAGTCCAGAAATTGCCTGTTTATCAAAATTTCAATAAATTTTATTTGTTTCAGGAACCCTCTGGTGAACTGCTCTGACCTGCCTAAATTGGACTATTCTCTCTTTAAATGTTATACTAAAAAATAGTTTCGGTCCTTAGTAAAAAAAAATTACCAACCCGTCGACACTTTTTACCATTTCGGTCAATTGATACCTACTCTAACGCACCGAATTAAAGTACCAATTTGCACACAAAAAACTTAACGAAACACGCAACTGCTTATTTTAGAGAATTAAGGTAGGCCTCCTGTGCCCAACACTTCGTAAATTTTGAGCAAAATTCAAATTACAATATTTTGTTGGTTCAGAAGATCTGTCGAACAATCGTGAGAACTGCTTATTAACGATTAAGCAAAAGCTCATGCTATTCATTTTGCGCCTAGTGGTGTTTCAGGGGGCGTAACATAATTATGGTATTCTATATAAATAAAATTTGTTATTCTACCTTTACTGAAACAAACAACACATGGAGGGACGTACGTCAAAATTTCCGAGGTAGAAACCCATTCTATCTATCTCTCCGTGTATTTTTTATAGCACTGCACGTACTATCTGGATTTTTTTTTATCTTAGTTCGTATTCTACGTGGCAATTTTGATGCCAGAGTCAAAGTGAAGAAAATTGCATATTGCCAGTATTCGTCTAGATTGGATCTTTTTTATGTTAATAACCAAATGATTCATATTAGACAGGTATCGTAAAATCATAGTAAGTAATTATTTTATTAAAATTTTCATTTATATTTGTTTCGTCAATAAAAACACGCAATTGCGTATTTTAAAGAATTAAGGTAGTCTCTATCCACTTAGAACAATTTGGGTAATATGAATATTACCCAAACTGTAGAAAAAACTTAGAACAAACTAAAAAAAAAAAAAAATTATAAATATATTTCCCAGTTTTGAATTTCCTCTTGGCATGAAACCTTCATCTTGCTTTTTCTCACTAGAATAGCCGTACGGAACGAGTGCCATCCTTTTTACCAGCGTTAAAGGATGAAAAGGATGGAACTCAACGTCTGACGTTCATGTACGCCAACCTAACAAACAATTCATAGATACGATGGAAAAAATTCAAGAAATCAGTCAATTGTTCCGATCAACTCCGCATCTCTTTTGTTTCCGTGTGTGAATAAATATTTTTGTACTATGGAAGGTTTGTTTTTGTCTTTTCTGCTTTATATTGAATCTAATAACTACGTAACTTAATAACTACAAAACATCAGAAACTTGAAAATTGACAACATTGCTGACAATTTTCATCGTTCACTACATGTGCCTCGTGGTCGATTTATCTAATAACCATGGGAATCACATGCACCCAAAACCTATAGGGTACTTTCCGTAGACCTAGAATCATGAAACTTGGTGAGCAGCAAGGTCTAATAACACAAGTAAAGGGAAAAATCCAAAAAACATAAATTTGTAATTTATTGACTAAAAAAATTACTTTTAATGCTCGCCATGGACCAAAACCTACAATGTACTTCCCGTAGACCTAGAATTATGAAATTTGGCAAGAAGCAAGGCCTTATAGCACAAATAAAGGAAAAAATCCGAAAACAGTAGATTTGTAGTTTAATCACAAAAAATATACTTTTGATTCTCGCCATACACCAAAACCTATAGGGTACTTCCAGTTGACGTAGAATCATAAAATTTGACAAGCAAGGTCTTATAGCACAAGTAAAGGAAAAAATCCTAAAACCGTAAATTTGTAGTTTATTCAACAAAAAAAATACTGTTAATTCTTGCCATAGTATTATGATAAAACAATATTTAGTAACAATTCCGCGCAAAATCTAATAATTATCTTTAATTCTTGCTATAGATCAAACCTATAGGGTACTTCTACGTTCACCTAGAGTCATAAAATTTGGTAAGAAGCAAGGTCATAATAGCACAAATAACGATAAAACTCTGGAAACCGTAAATTTGTAGTGTATTAACTAAAAAAAATAGTTTTGATTCTCTCCCTCGACCAAAATATACAGGGTACCTACTTCAGGTTGACCTAGAATCATGATTTTTGGCTTCTTACAATAAAACGGAACTCTTAGTGCGCGAGTCCGACTTAGACGACATTAGAATAAGTTTCTTCTTTCCTAACAAGAGGTCGCGTTTTCTTTTGAAATCAGCCAGAGTTGTGACATTTGAGTTGATTTCGACATTGTGTAGTGCAGTGAATACATTATCTTCCTCGGTATTTTCCTTCATTACTGAAAAAATATATTTATTATTAAATGCTAACTGACTGACTGACAGACAACGCACAGCCCAAACGGGGCACGGTGATAAATTGCCCAATTCAGTCCTCACCGTTTTAAAGATTTCTTTAAGCCTAAAACAATATTAGTAGTTTCACAAAATATGACAAATATCTGATGTACCTACAAGATGAAATATTTTATTGTAATTTTTTTATAAATCACTGTAGAAAATACAAAAAATGAGCTCGGGGTTTTAACCATCACAGGAATCAAAAAACACCAAGTGAATAAAAAAACATTACACACTTCATTATCATTATCTTTCCTATAAAATATAAAGATTTTTGTAATTATTATTAAAATCAATACAATAATAACAAAACGCCTAAAATCACACATTTTTGTAAAATGCCTTGCGAAAATAGGAGCAAATTTATATTCTTCCTAAAGAATTTCAACCTTATTGGTCCTATTTTGACAGAATTGGGAAATATTTTACGAAGCATATTTTAAGGAAAACCGCAAATCTGTAGGTATTACTCTGCTTCTAATCAGACGTATGATGAACGATTTTACCACGTATGTACGTACAATCAGTAAACTTTATCACTAAAGGAAAACAGCGAATCTGCATAACTTCACTCCTAATAGATTTATAACAAACTATTCCTACTACTATATACTAGTACCTAGTACTAGTATAAGTACCTTTCATATGTCTGCAATTTTGTATATATAGCATACCTAATGATATCTAAGAACCTATTCAAAGTGCTTGTTATGATTGGCGCGTTTAACTGAACACCTGAGAAAGCAGTATAGTGTAGATAACCTGATAACTTTCAGGTCCCTATTGATATGTACAAACCGGTGCATATAAATAGGCAAATAAATAGCTAATTATTAAAACAGGTGCATTGTGTGCCTCATAAGACCTCATGGCAGGTGATAAGACAATAAAACATTGTATGAAAGAACAAAACTGATGTCTGTTATCCACCTCGTGGAACATATAAAAGTTAATTAAAGCTGAAATTTCACTCAGTTCGTTTTAATTGATCATTTTAGTAGGCTATTTAGCTCAATTGTAAATTATACTAGTTTTAATTTATTTCTATCATTTGATTGTTAAAAAAAAAAAATTTTCTTTGTCAATGAAACAGGTTTTTAGTTGGTATATTTGTAATTTTGATGGGTTTGTATTTAATCAATTGACATGTGGTCTTCGAATATTTTTTGGGCGCTTATATTTATAATATCGAAGCAATATGCAGCCGGTAATATGTTGAACGCTGGTGTAAAACTAGCACAAAAAGTTTACACTGACAAAAGAGAAGACGTACTAGAGAAAGCTACTGAATTAGAAAATGGAGTTTACGGACTTTTGTGCAAAAAGGATGAAAAATACCGATCAATTGACGGGACCTGTAATAATATGTGTGATGGGAAAAAAACTGATTTGGGAGCAGCGGGAACGGATTACACACGATATATGGAAAATTCTTATTGTGATGGTAAGTAGGTATAGGTACCTAACCAATAATTTACCGGTTGATTATATTTCAGTATTCAAGGGCAACAACAACGCATGCGAAGCCGCGGGCAGGAGCTATTGAAGAAAAAATCTTAACTTACTATCTATGTGTATCGATCGGTATTTATAATATTGTCAATATTTATTTGTGTTTATGCTGTGTAAATTGTCCAGCATTATTATTATTATTATATTATTATATTATTTAAGATTGCATATAATTGGTACACCCCTGCCTTTCTTAAATTCACATAATTCTTTCCATCCAAAGGTTGCCTGGAAGAGATCGCTTATAAGCGATATGGCCGCCCATTGTACTTGTGTCTTATGTAATGTCTCTTGTATTGTATTTTTCTTGGTGTACAATAAAGTATTTTGTATTGTATTGGATTGTGTCTTTTCTTATTTTCTTTCAATATTTTTTTTTTTAGGAATAGAAGAACTTCCTTGTACTTGTTCAAATGATTCCCTTACAAGTGCTCGTGCGGTGAGCCTGTATATAAACAGTAAAAAAAAAAAGAAGGACCCCTGTATGACTGTACTTGGAGTATCATTGGGACAATTCTGTACTCATGATGTAGCCCTTAGTCGACTTGGAGCTCTAGGTAAGACTTTGCTGGGGAAGTAATTTGTTTCAATTTAAATAAATCTATCTACTTCTTCAGTAGATAGATTTCCCTTCCGAGGAATTTAATCAAAGACCTACCTAATCGCATTAGGTCATCACAGCAATCGAAAGTTAAGAATTGTTTAAAATTGTACTACGTATAAATTTGAAATTATCACACGTTATAATTGTAACGTCTTCACGCCAAAACTACTAAATGGATTGGCCTGAAATTTACGTGGATGTAATTCAAGTCCTGGAATAACATATAATAATTCTAACTTTTTATCCCGGGAAAACACATGCGAAGTCGCCGGCAGAAGCTAGTAGAAACTAATCATTTATGAACATCCGTCATTTCATTCATCTTCTACATATATTTAGTTAAAAATTGCAGTCAACTGTTGCGATAACGGGAAGTACACATCTAATCAGAAAACTCATCCTAAATGTGATGCCATCGACGTACCAAAGCATGACCCAGTATTCTCATGCATAGAATGCTTAAACTTTGTCAGAACCGATACGAGTGACTGTAAACCAGCAGTTCCGGTAAGTTTTTGAACTTTGTCAGTGCGCATGATGCACTTAGCCTTAATCAGCCACCAGAGTTGCGAGTATGAGTTTGCATTGTACCAAAACGAAAGAGTTTTCGTTTACCATCGCTGACTTGTCAAAGTTGTACTGCTACTGTGCAACAAATCCACCAAAATCATTCGAAAACTATCGAGCTCGCATGAAACTATTGGATCACTGTCCGTAGTTTCTCTAGTATCTCTCTAGTATAGACTTGCGCAAGATACAGACTGGGCAGTGAATGCGTACATAGATAGTACTTTTTACACAGTTTCTGTTGATACTTATGTAGGTATAACAAGATTATTTCAACAGAACCGTCAAACAAATTATCAAATTATTGTGGGCTAAATGGAGTGATTTAGCCAACACACGGTCAGTGTACATCCACCATCGCTGCTGTCAAATTACAAAAGCAAACAAAACCATTTTACAAAATTAGTATATCGAACGATTTGCCTGAACTCGCACTTCGATGACTACATACCATTGTAGATACCCAAGTAGCACATAGGCTGTTTAAATGAGAAAGTGGAAACCATGTATATATCTTGAAACATTATTAACGAATCATAAAGGCTATTGCTGAGTCTTGTTTCTGTACAACAGAATGTGATTCTCTTAGTAGTTCCTAAAGCTGTAAAATCCTCGCTGCTAATCTCTTGTGCATGCTATGGGCTTTATTAAACATTTTTTTTTATGTCCTTAAATCGCTTGAAATACAGCTTTAAGCATTCTACAAGAGCCATGGCCATACATTAATTCGTATAAACGAATTTATAACGGTGTTTGCTTTTAGAAAGCATTTTAAAATCCTTTAATACAGTGTGCCATATAACACAACAAACATACTTATACAACAAAATAAGCATTATAGGATGTGTGTAAGCGCTTATACAACCAATAAGTATAAAACCTTCATATACAGACTTGGGAGTAAGCGAATTCTGTTATCCATCCATTGAACAGCAGTTTTATGCTACTTGGGTAAGACATCATACATAAGATTTAGAAGGACAGCATAGGTAGGTACAAACTTAACTGATATGGGTATTTTAGGATATTGTATATGTGGTAGGGTAACTGTAACTTCATAGGTAAAGTAGTTACACAGAAGGAGTAGTTATAATTATTATTATTACCTCCCACTATCACCCACTGTTTGTTGGCTATTGCCTAACATCATAAAGAAAAGTATACGAGAACGAATCTTAAAGTTTACGATTTCATGACACCTAATTAAAATTTCTCATACCGAAATCATACCATAGAAACATTCAAAATCAAAATCAAAAACTCTTTATTTCCATAAATACAATAAATGTACACTTAGAAAGGTCAAAATATAAAACTAAACACTGACACGGAAGTAAAGTGATATTTTTTGATTTCTGTCGCTTCGGTATGTAGACTAAAATAAAGAAGCGACGAAGAAACCTTTAGCCTGTTAGTTGTTATTTTACGAGTGGGAGCAAAACCCGTCCCAAGCTTTTTTATCCTCTAGATAATCTGATATTTTATTGTAAGCCTTTTTGCACAGCAAGGTTTTGACAATTTGTTTGAATTTATTTAATGATTTTTGCAACTCACTAGGAGTTTTGTTGTAGAAGCGTATACATTGCCCTTTAAAAGATATATTAATTTTGTGTAGCCTAGTTGTGGGCACAGCGAGCTTATGTTTGCATTTACCTACTCATTAAAAACGGAGACGAATGTTTGGTAGCTATAAGTATCTTACAAATATAAACATTTCCAGATCAACGCTGTAACTCATTTCTTAGACCTATCTCAACTTTATGGTAGTAATCTCGTGAAGATGAAAAGTTTACGCACATTCAAGGGTGGTAAGCTGCAGTCAGTATACAGAAACAATAAAGAGTGGTTACCGCAGAACTTGAATCCAAATGAGGCCTGCTTCAATCTTGCTTCTTCTAAGGAACCCTGCTATCGAGCAGGTATTATTTTAATTGACTTATAAATACATATGTATAATAAATACGCTACTCCTCCTCTTGAAGACACCCCAAGCAACAGGGGTATATAACATAATAACCTTGCATGGCAGGTGGATTGGTGATGAATCACAGTAGAGGTTATAAAGCCGGCACACACAGAAGCCGTGACCGGGCTGGAGGCAAAAGCGTGCGGGTTGTATCACACGAATTATATGAGAGATTACACATACGCCGCCCGGTACTAGAGAGAAACCGATTCAAAATATGTTTTTTGAATTTTCTTTTTATTTATTATCCCCGAGTGCTGTAGGCTTTATTTTATCCTACTGCTCAATTCAGATGTATTCGTGAGTCCTCCAAATGTATTCTGTATTGAGATGTATTCTGACTCCACGCTCATAATATTTCGCCGATACTTGGTTCATTTTCTTTTGTTTTTTAATCGTCAGCCAATAAACGCTGAAAATAGGAGGATTTATTCTCATTTGAATTGTATAGCTGGTGTATAACGGAGTTAAGTAGGCATTATGTGTAGGAAAATGTTTAAGTTATGGTTATGATTCCAAAATAATAAATTTTCAGGTGATGTTAGAGTGAATCAAAACGCAGTATTGACTTTTACGCATATAATGTTCTTGCGGTTCCACAACGATGTCGCTTGCAAACTGTGTGGGGACAAGCAGTGTCCGTTGAACGACGAGCAATGCTTCCAGGAGGCACGAAGAATAGTTATAGCGATCTATCAGAATATTATCTATGGAGAATATCTTCCTCTTATCATTGGTAGGTTATTCAAATTTCGGAATTTAGTATACCTACTTACTCACTGCTAAAAATACATAAATAAAAAAAACGGTTCGGTTTTTAAGATAAACATTAGAAACATTTCAATTTTCTAATGACTGTCTTAAAAACCGAACCGTGTTTTTTTATAGTGATATTTTAATCTTATTTTTACGCAGTACAGACCGCTTTAAAATTACACTGTTTTGTATGGTTTCTGGAAGGTTTTTTTAATTATATTAAATCCCTTAAAATTAAACTTTTATGGGAATACGTCAGGATTATATTCTAAAACGAAAAATATATCAAAATATTTTTTACAAATGGCGGTGATATCGAAAAACAAAAATACAAAAAATAAAATAATACACATACAGCCCAATACAAATCTTCTCCTTTTATGAAGTCGACTGCAATGGAGCTGCTTCTAACCTTTTATTGCTTATCATTATTTTATTTTCAGGGCGAGAATATATGTATAAACATAAGCTTCTTTATAAGGAATCTTGTAGAGATGAAGATGGCTACGTAGACGATTATAGTTGCGACTGCGACCCATCCATGTCGGTTGAATGTGCCTCAGCTGCTTTCAGAGGACAACATTCTGCCATTCCTGGACTATTTAAGTGAGTATTTTGAAAATAAACCTAGTTTTTATTCTTTGTTGATTCTGAGGACGGAGTCCTTAACAGGTTGTGAACAGGTTTACGGAAACGAATAAGGTATTCGTTGTAGGCCACACATTTTGCGTCTTGCAGCGCCTCTGCCGGTTAAAGAGGACAACTTTTCGTAGTTTGACAGCGTTTGAATAGTATCATACAATCTCGATAGATTTCGAAATGGTTTTGAAATATTTGATAGAAGTTATTTTACGATTTTTGGGTTCCATACCTCAAAAGGAAAAAAGGAACTCTTATAGGATCACTTTGTTATCTCGTTGAAACCTACTAGTTTTAGGTATTCATTAAATTTCGAAGTCTCTAACCGGTACCTTTAGTACATTATCTACTTGTTGACAAACGTTCGAAACCCTCGGCGCGCGAGCTACACTCGAACTTCACGGGTCTTGCTTTTTGTTTGTATTTCAAATCTATGTTTTTATTTTCAGGCTCTACTTCGAAACGGAGGATTCCAAACACAAAAAGAAATGTGATGCTGATTATTTCGATGTGACAGATTCCATTGAACTGAGTGAATGGATGAATAAGCCTGCGGTCATAGAAATCGAAGATAACTCCGTTGGCCTCTCCCATTGCCTATTTGCGCAGCGTCAAGAAGCCGTCGACACACATTTTAATCCCGAAATTTTGCACAAACTGTTTAGGTGTGAATTTGTGACATATTTTTTTATGACTGATTGATTTTTATGACAGACTGATTTTTATGACTGTTTATTATGACATATTTTATAATACGGTCCTTAATTTTCTTATTTTTGAGGCTGATTGAAATGTCTAGATATTATATTACGGCGCACTTTGCACCTTTCTCCACAGCGTACGCAAGTAACTGTAGGTACCGTCACGCTTGGGTCCAAGACGCTGAATCGCGTACAGCGCCTCGGCTCTTGTTGGTCGGTGCCGCTAAATCGCGTATAGGAACGTCGCCGCCGCATCGTAGAACTAGCCCGTTTGTAGCATGCAAATTCTAAGCCGGCACTAGTGTTGGACTTGCACTTGAAATGGAAACTTGCACACTCTTCCCGCGGGTGTCGTATGAGGCGGGGGATATCCACCGAGGGCGGGCAACAGTACCCTCTGCAAAACAATTCTACCACCGAACTACGATCCACAACCCGCAAGCCCAGCGTGGGGATTATGGGCACCCTCCATGAGATAAAAGCCAATGGCGCTTATCTGGGGGAGACCGGCGTCGAGCAGTGGACCAATATAGGCTGTTGAGGTTGAGGTAGCATGGCCAGGCGGTTCTCGAAATTGTTCAGTTAATTATGTCAATTGTTAACACTATTATGGCCCAAGACGCAGATGCCAGTCTTCGCCCCGTGTAGCCGGCAGCACCGCTGAGGCTGGGCAGTGATACGTTAAACGATCAACGTCCAACAATATGGCTAATAGTCACATGGCCATATTCTCGAATGAAAATAATTAGTTGTTCCCAATAAATCAGCATTCGTTTTGTAAGCCTCCAAGCCACTTCAAACAAGCTGAATCTACGATCTGACGTCGACAAATACACACCGCAATACTAGTTTCAGAAATCAGAAATCAATAAAGTCAATTGTCATTCAATTCAATTCAATTCGTTTATTAAACCAGACCTAACATTACAGAGTTCTCCAATGCGTTACGTCTAGGATCGTGTGATCATGCTGTATGCTAACAAAATAAGCTCAAAAACACTTTTATTTTCACTTGCGTCGTGTTACCAGCGCACACACACCTAAATTATTTTTTGTATATAATTAGTTATTATTAAGTTATTGTTGACTATTACAGGGCTGGTAAGAAGTTTGGTCAAGATCTCATTGCCAGAGATATTGAGCGCGGGCGTGACCATGGCTTGGTTACGTACTGTGAGGCTGCGTTAGCTTGTGGAGTATTAACCAAGTGCGATTGCTTTGATGACCTCAAAAAGTACATGTCAGATAAGGTAGGTACAATTGCTCTATGTTACATATCCCGATTCAAAATCAAATCATTAATTTCCAGACAACGGGTTATAAGTTGGTGTGCTTGTATTAAAGTGTTCCATGCGATCACTTACCAGCTAAACAGTTTTGGTGTTCAAAAATTATCTTTATCTATATTAATAATTTCGGACCGGTCTACGGTAGAATCGAATGAAATGCACATAAAATTGAAGAACGTTAAAAATTAGTCGATCCGAGTCGACAACTTATAGGCGGAAAATTCGGATTATCGAGTAGTTTCAATATGAAACTGAATTGATTGCTAATTTATTAATTAATTGCTATTTTAATAATATCGAATACAGACAAGCAAATCCGAAAATTATTTAAAATGATGTCAGATGAGTAATGAGTATAACAATAACATAGGTCCATAGAAATAATAAAATGATTAGCAAATTTTAAATTGGTATAAATGTCAATTATTAAATATGATGAAATTTTAATGTAAGAGTTCGTGAAAATATCATTATTAATGATAGTAGCATTTTAATGTCAGTCCCAACTTTGCATTACCGAAAATCATTGTTTATACTTAGGATCAGTTCTAATTTTAGTACACGACTACGAAAAGAAGTAGTGAAGGTACCTACTGTTTTCAGGGCGTATTATGTGAGTTGCTTTATTTCACCATAACTTTTAAATGCCTGAACAGATTTTGATGTACAATAACTCTGGCAACAATTAAAAAAAAATACAACTAATGCAGTCGTCTTTTTTTAACTTTATGATGCACAGAAAAGGTTAATGATTCAAGGCGATTTACTATTCTTCTACTACTACTTCTTGTAGAACGTAGAATTTCATAACCATACACCACATACGTAATAAACGTCGCCGCCGCAAATTTCGAACGTGTGCAATTTTATTTAAAATAAAGTTTTATATTTTTATGTATGTTAGATTTAAGGTGTTAGATTCATATGGACCGTAGAATAAGTTAATAAGATCTATACTTGTTCTAATGTTGTCTGAAATAAATGTATTATTATTATATTATTATAACCACAAAAAAAATTCACTCGCGCTATGTAAATCCCATAAGTAAGCCCATAACTAATTTAGAACGTTTTATTTTCAGCACGTTGCTAAGCTAAAAAAAATTTACGATGGCGATGTACGTAAAGTGGAACTCATGGTCGGTGGGATGTTGGAACGCAATCAACCCGGTACACGCACCGGCCCTGTTTTTCAGTGCATCTTGGGTAAACAGTTCCGAAATATCAGATGTGGGGACAGATTCTGGTATGAGAATAAGGACCAGATATACCCACTTAGTCCTGGTAAGTCGTCAAATGCTTTCATCTTCCGCAAACGATGTTATTTTTTTTAAATATGAGATAGATTATCGTTTAAGTGTCAAAAAGATTACGTCATGTTTTTGGTTAATAGTCCCTTAAATCCAAATTGCTAAGTTAGGTTTACCTAGACACTAGAATTCTCTAAAAATAGCATTAAGTATAGATAAGTTGTAAACACGGTAGGAAAATACGCAAACAGATACAGCGGTGTCATCTTCTTGTTTTTGGGTTGGACTGTTGATAGAAGTCAAATGAAAAGAAAAACTCTGCCTACAGCCGGTTGTTAGTACGCTGATTAACTAAAGAACACAATCAAACATTTTAGTTAATTAGGAATTTTAAAGGGTTCCGTACCTCAAAAGGAAAAAAGGTCACCTGGACAACGGCCAGGAGGCGAGCACGATCTGCAGAGCTGGAGCAGAGCTTTTCTGATCCCAGTTCAACGGGAAGTACCTTTGGTACTTAACCAAAGTTAACCAAAAAATTGACGGTTCGCCGGATTTTTGACGTGACAACGTCTTATAATTCGATAGAGCCGGCTGCACGCACGAAAAAACATTACGTCATGCGGCGTTACCTCGTCATGCGGCGTTACCTCGCTCTGAGGTGTTCCATGTAAGGCTTGAAGTGCAAGCGAGAGCGCTCGACATCCGTCTCTCTCCTACTTGAGTGAGCGATGCGTCTGCGTTGTCACGTTCAACTATCGTCAGTAAACCGACTTTACAGACAACCAATTTTGCCATTTATTTGTGCTAAGTAGGATAAGATAAGTAAGACCTTGCTTCTTGCCAAATTTTATGATTCTAGGTCAACGGGAAGTATCCTATAGGTTTTGGTCCATGGCGAGAATCAAAAGTATTTCTTTTATATGAATAAACTACAAATTTTAGGGTTTTCGGATTTTTCCTATAATTTCCTTAGTCATTGATGTTAATTTCAACTCGCTACCTCCACGCGTTCCTGAGAAAAGGGGGTTGACAGACGGACAGACGGACTGACAGACGGACAACAAAGTGATCCTATAAGGGTTCTTTTCCTTTTGAGGTACGGAACACTAAAAATCAATCTTTACATTACGAGCTCGAGCCATAATTTGAATGGATTTTTTTTTGCTGTGCAGCAGTTATGCGATCCAGATCTATGACAACCTTTAATGTGGAAATATTTTGTTTACAGCGCAACTGGCTAATATACGCGAGATCCCAATATCTTCTCTTATATGCCAGTACGGCGACGGCGTTGATAAGATCCAAAAAAAAGCGTTAGAGAAAATTTCAAAGGAGTATGTACATATTTTACAATACCTTGTTAGATACTTGATCCTATACACTAGCCAAACTCGATGTAGAATGTTTGTGAA
This sequence comes from Eupithecia subfuscata, assembly GCA_963564075.1. Classification (NCBI taxonomy): domain Eukaryota; kingdom Metazoa; phylum Arthropoda; class Insecta; order Lepidoptera; family Geometridae; genus Eupithecia; species Eupithecia subfuscata. The sequence continues at coordinate 8,030,559 of OY751105.1, forward strand.
CATACCGGCCACACTTAAGCTAAAACTTCCTCCCTCAATTTACATTACTTGTCCTTCCTGTTCCTTCAATGAATATTGCGAGCATATAATAAGAATACACGGCAACAAAGTAAATATTAGGTTAAGTATGGGTGGTTTGTTTACAGACACATTACATCGAATTTTGCTAAAATACGGGGCGGAAGTTTTGGCTGGGCAGTGAGGGCAGGTACCTCAACCGTTGAAGCTACATGAAAATGGTCTTAGGAAACTACACACATGTAGCTTCAACGGTTAAAATGCCTTCCTTTACTGCCCCATCCGAAAATTCCACTCTGTATAGTGCAAGCCGGCTAAACTTCGAACAAAACCACAAATTTCGTCATACTCTACCATAATGTTCAGTTGAAATTCCCAGCCTGTTTATCAAATTTTCAATAGATTCCATTTGTTTCAGCAACCCTCTGGTGAACTGCTGTGACCTGCCTACATTGGACTATTCTCTCTTTGAATGTTATGATAAAAAATAGTTTTGGTAGTTTTAAATATTTACCAACCTGTCCCATTTCGGCCAATTGGTACTCTAACACACCGAATTAAAATACCAATTTCCAAATTTTGAGCAAGACTCAAATAACAATATTTTGTACAAAAATCAGTCGAACAATCGTGAGAACTGCTTATTCGCGATTTTGAAACCATACCACAGTAAAAGTGAAGACAATTGCAAATTGCCATTATTCGTCTAGATTGGATCTTTTTTGTTAGTAACCAAATCATTCATATTAGACAGGTATCGTAAAATCGTGGTTATTTATTTATCAAAGTTTTTTTATATTATTTTGTCAATAAATACACTCTATATCCTACTGACTCAGCTGTTTTATTTTCTATGATTTCGCAGTGAAGAGTACCTACTTAAAATTTAAATGGGTAATTCGGTTGGACACTATTTATTAGATTGATGTTAAAAGCACCTTTAGCTGTGAATGCATTAAGGGTACTTTGTCCTGAAAGTAAATATCTGTGAATTGACAACATTGCTGACAATGTTCATCGTTCACTACATGTGCCTCGTGGATAATAGGTCGATTTATCTATTATATATATCTGTGCTTATGGGCACTTTACCTGAAATCATGTCCCTCCTTAACATATTTGAAATTGTATTAATTGTTTTTGGCATAAATCAAATTTTGGTAGTCAGTATACTCAATCAACATACTCTCCAACCATCGTCAAGACGCCTACTTCCCTAAATTTGTCCCTACAAGATTTCAAAAACCTTAAGCCCGGTAAATACCGTATTGCGCACTTCTGTAAGACAAAAACTCTGTTTGCATCGGCTGCTCTTCCCCAAAATAGTATGCCGTAGGTCATAATCGAATGGAAATAGGCGAAATAGACCATACGTGCTGCTTTTTCTCCCCCTATCTCTCTAATTTTCCTTATAGCGTAGGTTGCCGAGCACAGCCTTTTAGTAAGTGCGTCAATTTGAGCGCTCCAAGTTAGCTTTGTGTCAAGCCAAACACCTAAAAACTTGACTTTATTACTATGAGTCATGCTGAAGCTCTCTAGTGTGTCTTGCATCAGACGTCCAGAATGGTCATTTGGCCTGTTGGTTAACGAGAATGAAGTTATGTTTGTTTTGTCTACGTTAAGAAGCATGTTATTAACAGAAAACCATACTTTTAATTTATCTAACGACTCTATTACATTTTTACCAGCGCTTTCGTTAGAAGAGTCCATAATAACCAAACTGGCATGGTCAGCAAACAAAACAACATCTACATTGTCTAGTACTACGGATATATCTAAGTCAAAAAGAGCAACGGTCCCAAGATCGAACCCTGAGGGCGCCTAACTTGACTTTACACTGCAGAGCGCTTGCCGTTTAACTCGGTTATTTGAATTCTGTTGCTAAGATAGGATTTGAAAATTTCTAATTCGACTCCAGAAACTCCGTAGTGTTCTAATTTTCCGATACGTATGTCATGGGATACGCAATCAAATGCTTTGGACAGGTCACAGAAAACGCCAAACGCCACCTTTCCAGGCCAGCATACACGTCCTCTACTAGTCTTATGATGGCATCATTTGTTGATTTATTTTTCTGGAAGCCATATTGCCGTGAAAATAATATTTGCCTACTGTTTAGAAAATCAGATAGTTCTTCTGCCAAGTACTTCTCAAAAATATTGCTCAGACTCGGCATGATGATGATGACTTACCTATATTTTCTTACATTGATAGATACCTAACACTGGACAATCCACAAAGCTTTATCTAGCCTCAGGCCAGTCAGTCAGAAGATGGCCCGAGTCTAAGGTTACCTACGGTGTCCTCCCCCTCTCTACGGCCTTCACATAACCCCAGAACATGCCATTTAATGTTCTTTAACTCTACTTCCAACTGCGCTAGATTGTGGTCAAGCCTCAGAGTACGTCGGTGATGGAATGGTTTGCAGGGGGCGCTGCTGCCCACCCCACGGTGTATGTCCCTAAGTCGCCTCTGACCTGACACCCACAGGAAGTGTTGAGGTTGGGCAAATTCTAATTCTAAGCCGGCACCACGCGGCTAAAGAATAGACAAACAGATCTATTACATATAATGTGATAGATTATTTTTGATATTGTAATCATCATCACCATCATCTATAATGGTTCAGCTAGATTTTACCTAAACTCTCGCAAATGTGGGATCCGCGGGATTTGCGGTAATGAAATAAATATGGAACTTAAAAAAACATGGGCGTCGTTCTGAAAAGGTATTTAGGGGATTTCATCACTTTATTTCCTTACAAATATTATTTATTTATTTTTGTTTGCATGTACATTCATTCTTAGGTCTAAGTGAATGATTAGTTATAGGCTTATCACTAACTAGGTACATGCACCCTGGAAGGGCACTGCAAAACTGAGTTCGTCCTACTTTATTTACATCATGTCAAATTGAGTTAAAAATACTTAATAAAAACAATAACATTAATGTCACTCAGAAAATAAGTTTATTATAAGAATTGAGTAAATTGAATCTAGAAGCCAGAATTATGTACCTACGAGGTAGGTACACAATTCTGGCGTACTTTAAGAGGCCAAATCATGAGAGGGCCGATGATGAAATAATTAATTTTATTATGAAATTAGGTTGTTTTTAGTTTTCAGCATGCGGTTTTGTTTCGGAGTATGTTGTTTTTTTGCAGTAGCATCCCACCGGAACTTAACCCTTAGTAGACAATTACTATTTTAGTTTAATCAAACAATTAGTTTTGTCGATTTACACATGATTTATTTCTTTTTATTGATTTTGACACTAGCGTGTTTATGTGCGTTTGTCCAAAAATAATCAATGTCAAGATACGCTGAAACAATGGATCCCCTTCAAGTCCACACAATAAGGCGTGTGGACGACGTATTCCCATTTAGGCACCGATTTTTAGGGCACCAAATTTACGGCACCTATTTTATTCCCAGTTAGGGCACCCAAACAAAAGTAGTGTCTAGTGATGGGCTTTTGATATAACTAACTGTAATTTTTAAATTAGATCTTGATATAAGTTAAGCTTACATAGTTTTAGAACTACGTACTAGGTAAAAGTACTTAAGATCCGTCGTAACTTTTCAAAGGTTCAGTATCGAAATATGCTCTTTAAACATCCAGCGACAAGTGCTGCCAATATTCTACTCGTCTGCTGTCAAACTTCAAGGACTTGTCAACCTACGAGTCAAAATAAACCAAAAAGTACGATTTTTGCAGCCCCGTAAGTCCCGTGGACCCGCGGGATAGATGGCCTCGATCCAGCATACTTGCTTGATTGTGATTTTAATGCGGGATTGGGTTCCCTATTTACGAAGTATAAAAAAATACCAACGTAAAGTTAAAGATATAAAATGTGAGCAGAATGAGCCTCTTTTATTTTATTATATGCCTCTCTATAGATAAGAAACTAGGCGATTCGTATAAAACAAGCCAATCAAGCGTCAGGCGTCAACTAATCTAAGACCTATTTCATAAAATAACAACGTATAATTAAGTAGATGTATGTATGTATAGTCCTCGCACGAGAGATAAGTCACTTTCCATGCATTAATATATGCGAGCGGCGAGACCCAGGGGAAAAGTAAAGCAAAATACCTACGGGCTGTTTTTGCGGTCATACTAAAATTAAATGCACGCTTTTAATGTTAATTTAGTTTTTTAGGGTTCCATACCACAAGGGTGCCAACGCAACGGCACTAATCCTCCGCTGTCCGTCCGTTTAATATAATTTATACTAATATGAGAGGAAATTGATTAGTGGGTTATCGGCAGGGTGGTTTATCCAGATATCGCGTACGAAAGGGTCCTGACATAGGGTGCAAAAAATAAGCTTTAAACAGGCATATACTCTATACATCGCCTTTGTTAGGAACTGTTGATCCTTGTCATAAGATGAACTTTAATTGTTTAGAGATCTTAAAAATGGTCTAGCCAGCCTCAAGAATTTAGATTTCATTTAAAATTATCAGGCGTGTTACCTTGGAGCAACTACAAGGGACTTCAAAATCACAAGGGCAAGAGTACCTACCATCAACTCTGATGATTAATTTGCCTTGCCACCCTGTTATAAACGAAATTTTCAGAAAACCTGAACATTTTTGTTCGCTAAAATTCTCAAAACTACTGAACCGATCATGTTGATGACTTATGCCAAAAAACGTGAATTATTTCAGAAGACTAAGCTAGTTTGTATACTTATCCTTAAATTATATATTATAATGTAAATGGGTTGCTAATAGCTTGTTTTTTAATGCTACCTTCTGTTAAATGATAACACGTTATACCTACTAGGTACTAATAAAGACTGCCTGTCTATTTTTGACTTCAGTTTTTGTTTGTGCTCTGCAGGCACAAAACCGTGAAGAGTTTAAAATAGTTTAATAACCGAAATAATCCAATTTTATTTGAGATTTAAACATACTTAGTTTTTTCTTAGAAAAGTGAATGGATTGAAGTAATTTTTCGAGTAAGTTAGGAAGGCCTAGATAAACGCACCTAGATGATTGTTGAGTTATTAGGTTCTTATTAATTGTAAAAGTTGAGTGTAGGCCATCTTACTTTTTAGGTAAATACTTTGCGAGTGCATGGTTTAGCGTATAACCTAAATAGGTTAGGTGTAGGTATTTTCGGTTTTCCCGTAGGAATGAAGCATTTTCCCGTGGTAAAAAGTTGCCTATGTTCATAAGGAATAAAAAAAGATTTTTCAAATCGGTCCAGTAGTTTCGGAGCCTTTTCAATACAAACAAACAATCAAATCTTTTCTCTTTATAATATGAGTATAGATTATTGTAAATTCAAAACTAAACTCTTTTCTATAGAACTACTATAATTTATATCACTGAACTAAATCATTTGTTAATACATAAAACACTCGGCGATAGCATAAGGTATCGGTACCTATTATGCATTGCGAGAATATCTACTCCACTCAGACAAGCTCTTGTAAATCCTTAAATCTATACAAATAAACAATAATGGTGTCTGTTTGTAATGTCAAAATCGAGTCATGTCAAAAGAGAGCTGTCAGCTTTTTATAGATGCTTGTGAGAGTAGATAATTTGACTTTTTTGAAAAAACTTTGAACAAAAACTTGTTTCTTTTTTTAAACTATGAGACTTAATATACATATGAAATCACTTAGTTTTAAACAGTTTTTTTTTTAGTTTTGAAGGATAAATATCCTCCTTGGATCCTCGGAAATAAAATTTATGAAGCCACCTTGGTATCATCCTTCTATACAACTGCAAAAAAATCATCATAATTGGTCCCTATATCGAAATCGACAGACATGTACATAAAAAAACATATAGACAGCCGAACGAGCCGAACATGGAACTTCCTCCTTTTTTCGCAGTAGCTTAAATAATAATAAAAGCCAAAATAAACAAAAATACATACAAGGTGCCTTACCGTATATGGCTTTTTGTGAATTTTGGCTTATCTAGATCGCTGATGTTATGGCGGGTAAATTAGGTTACTTTTATTATAGAAAAAGAACAAGTGTTCCGCTCAATCAATTAAGACCCGTGAAATTGAGATTTCTACGCGGTCGAAACCGTAGAGCACAGCGTTTACCATATGATCAAATATTTCAACACTCATAGGTAATACTTATTTAAAAGAGGAGACTGTTTAAATAAACATAATGTTGATTAATCACGAACGTTCATTTAAAATAATATATTATACACACCTGTCCAAATACTATTTTGCAAAAAGCATGTTTTTACACGACCAGCGTTGGTAGAAAGATCGTGGGGTTTAAAAGAAGATAAAAACAAAATCTTATATGATTTATAAAATAGGACAAAATAACTTTTTAATAATACAGAGTGTAACAAAAAGTAAGGACCAAACTTTTGGGGGGGGGGGGGGGGGTTCAAAATACCTTATTTTACTTTCGAAAAAATAAATATTGACGAAATGTTCACTAGACTACGCAATGGCTAATGCATGTGCTTATTGGCATAGAACCCGGGAAAATGCATTTGTGATACCTACCGCATCTAAGGCTCGTCACCTGCTTCGTTGACGTCGCGGGTCATTGACCGCCGCGGTCAACAACCCGCGATGAAGGTTTTGTGCGTTAAAAGAAGGCAATGACAATAAGCACATGACTTGTCTAGTGGTACGTAATTTAGTTTTTATTTATTTTTCAACAGCTAAAAGTTGGGAGTTCTCGAAAATATTTTTCCTGGGTTTTGTGACCGATTCTGAACCACCCCTGAAAGTTTGATCCTTACTTTTTGTTACACGCTGTATAGTTCAGTTTGTCGAGTCACTCTAACTGAGGGTCGAGCTCTGTTTACATTATAATGATAGCCAATACTTGGGATTAAATCTTTTAGTAATTTAACCCTTTGAGATAAAAACATGTTTATGCTAGGTATTTATTTATTTCATGAGTTCTTAGCGCATGGTTTTGTACTTACACTTCGTTCAAAGGTTGTAGGATAAACAAAATTGATATTCTAAAACCAGTGATACTTGCAAGAAAATTGAAAAGGGTGTTTGTCAAAGAACCTCACCTCACCTCACCTCACCAGCCTATAATGGTCCACTGCTGGACGCAGGCCTCCGCCTGATAAGAACCTTATTGACTTTTATCTCATAGGGGGTAGTGCCCATAATCCCCACGCTGGGTATGCGGGTTAAGTGATAGAGTTGTTCTACAGGGGGCACTGCCAAAGAACAACCCACGAGGATTCTCATAAAGAAAAATACGTGTCTTGCTTCGTGTGAAAGTCGCCTTAGTTACTCATACTATAAGTATATAACAAAGGAGCGTAAGATTTTCTGTTTAGGTTTCAGTAAAAATCGAATAGAGGTAGGTTTATTTATCATAAAGATGTGATTAAGTCTTGAAAAAAATATTGTTTCGGTAAAATATCAACAAACAATATTAAGTAACCAAATTTTGTCTTGCAAAACCATTCTGATGAAAATAATTGTTACAGCAACAATGAAGAATTATTTTATTATACTTGCCGCAATAACGTTAGTGTTTGCACGTCAACAATGTCCAGAGAAAGGAAACAAAGTTTGTGGAAGCAACCCGCCTTCATGCAAGAGGTCCAGATTCCGGAGTTATGATGGTTCCTGCAACAACTTGATCCATCCGAGCTGGGGATCAGCGAATAAGGAATACGATAGATTCGTTCCTCCTTTTTATGCTGACGGTAAGTTTATTTTAGACAATAATTACTCTTCGATAAAATTCCTGGTCGAAATTTTCGCTTGTGTGACATAACAGCTCACGTGATTCAATTTGCTAGAGCACTGCCAGGTGCGGGATCTATATCTTGTCCGAAATTCTTTTCGGACTCTTGCTATGTATTTTCAAATCAAATAGATTGAGGTGTCAGTTTTAATATCAAATACACATAAATATATTGAGTATTGAGTACACGATTTTTGGTGCAAGGACAGTAAAAGATAAAGCATTGACTAGAAAAAAGAATAAATTGGGTATGAGTGCTGGAAGAGCAAATAAACCATTCATCCATCTACATAGATATTGGTACACGAACGCAAAAATCAGCGGCCGCTGGTTTCTTCAAAGAGCTGCTTCCACTTTGAGTGGAACTCTCGCTCAAAAACAATGAGCAAATTTGTTTTTTGTTCACGTGTGTAATAAATAATAGTTAGTTAGGTATTTGATCGACAAGAGTGCAAAGTTATTTTTTGTGAACGTGATAAAAAACTCGAGCTAACGAAGCAGTCAAAAATAGAGTAAGGGTAGTGATGGATTAAGGTCCACCAAATTTAACAACAACATTGGAACTCTTTTAAAATCTTTTATTAATCCCATCGTAGCTACCAAATGTATACTTAAACCGGTTTTTATAGGCAATAAACTGAAAAAAAAAATCGGTTTAATTATTTCTTCAAAGTGTTTTTAACGCAAAAATATAGGGTTGTTATAAGAAGATGAACCGATTTTCGTTTAGTTTTTTTTTGTGTCATAGATAATTTTATCCCCAGTGTTCTTAGTCATGTTTCATGAAAATCTGTCGGGGGTTTTTTAAATTTTTAATTTTGATCTTGTACTTATCTATGTCGATGCAGACCTTCTAATGTTTCTACTATCGCCGGGAGTTTTAACTTTTATGAACTTGAACTATCTGCAGTTAGCTCAACTGTTACAATTTTAAATATTTACTAATTCTAATTGACGACCTCTGAGGCGCAGCGGGCAAAGGTTCGCTTGCGACGCAGGAGGTTATGGGTTCGATTCCCGCCTCAGAACAAATGTTTGTACAAAATGCAGATATTTGTTCAGACTGTTCTGGATGTTTTTCTATATATAATAAAGATATATTTTTATGTAGTGTGTTGTATTATGTATAGCAGTTATCTAGTACCCATAACACAAGCTCTGCTTAGCTTGAGGATAAGCTAGATAATGCTGGATGGACAATTCACACAGCTAGATATGCTGTGTGAATTGTCCAGAATTATTTATTTATTTCTTTATAATTTGTTTACATCTGTATAGTTGAGATTTTCTTTAAAATTAAGTTTAAATTTACCTATTTTAGGAATTCATCAATTTCCTCGATCAATAAGTGGCCGACCTTTGATGAACCCCCGAGACATAAGCTTAAAGGTGTTTCCTGCTACCCTCTGCCTTGACAAGAAGTGGACCCTCCTCACTATGCAGTGGGGGCAGATTGTAGCCCACGACATGTCCTTAACTAAGGACGTACCTCAAACGAGCAAGTATTTTCTTTTCTTACCTATTTTTAAGCTCTTCGAAATCACCCTTTTTCAAATTAAATGAAACAAAACTTTGTCAGATAACGAGCTTTCTTGGCACTTACACATTGAAAACATGATGATGTCCGAACATCGTCTGCGGCGGCGGTCAGTCTTAACCGAGACTACCCGTGTGCGCAGGAAATTGTTATAGAGCAACGCAAATACAGGTACTTAAGCCGTATATATACCCCGATACTAGCGCCACTACATATTTTATTTTATAATTACGTTATACAAAGGAATTATCAAAAAATCGGACCGCGCGTAGACGATATCTATCATAAGCTTCTTTTAAATGTATCTGTAATAGTTAAACGCTGACATTTTGTGGTACGAAACGGCAAAAATTAATTTGTGTGGTGAGAACCTGTGGTGCGAAACAGCGCTACACCCAAAACTCTCGTGCCAACTTTAACTTTACGGTGCGTTACATTACAATATAATTTACCTTCTTTTCATGTACCTGTGTCCGTTATGTACCAGAGATTGAAAATGAAGGTTCCACTACCACAACAAAAAAGTATTCAAAGCTCCTGCAGAAAAAATAAAAGAAAGAACTTTAAAAGAATTAGACGATATCATTATGTGCAATCAAAAGAAAAAGAAAGAAAGAAAATATTTTTATTTACCTTAAAACTACTATACACAATTAACCTTAAGATTACCAAATAGTTACAAAAAGAAAAAGATTTGTTTTGTGCGTAGCAGCGTTAAAGACCAATATGGCCCTTCACTCAGCGTAGTGCTGGATGCACACTGATGTGTCCACCCAGCGCTGATCCAATCAGAATACATGTCATGTATTTGGATCAAGACATTTCAGATTATTTTAAAATAGGTTCAACAAACTAGTTATTCACAAGTATTTATTATTTTTCAAGCAATAAATGATAATGTTCATAAGAATATGAATAAGGGCTTACTTTTGTAATAACAAATTCATTAAGAGTACAAACGACGATAATTAACAATTACCGATTTACATTACAGTAAATTTTAGTTTCTTGTTAATTAATTTCTACTCGTTTAGGTTGGACGAGTATAGCCTATAGCTATATTCACGTTTTAACCAAAATTTAATAGCAAAACGCAAAGATCAAGGCCGTTTGCGTCGTAGTATTCGTGTTGCCATTTAAACGACAGCAGCACCCTAATTTCTACTCTTTTCTGTCGCACTGTAAATGATACCTATGAGGTCGTGCAAGTGGTACTTTTTTCGCCACTTTACTAAAGAGTAGATGAAATAAGAAAGAAATAAGAAATCTTTATTTGTAGCATTACAATTTAAACTTATTTAAACTATGGGTACCTACAGACAACATGAAACTATATTATAAGATGACGACATCTGTTATATAAACGGAGAACCCATTCCACCGAAAACTGCAAATACAAACCCTGGATGTGCACCCATACTCCTCCCAAAAGATGATCCACACAACGCGCTAGATGGATACACCTGTATTGACTTCTACAGTACTAAGAGCAACGCGGATGAAAACTGTTATGTACCGGGAAAAATGATACAGCAGGCAACCATTTTTTAATTAGATTTTGCCTCATTTTTATTGGCTTAAAGTGCTTGCTGGGGCTTACACGCGTGCTGTGTCGTTTTACCTGGACAGAACAGTTTTTATCGCAAACCAATATTTAAAGAAAAGGACATAAGGTAACATAACTTATTTCAAAATTCTGTAGGTGAATCTCCTATCATCTGCTGTACAAATGGAGAACCCATACCTCCAAAAACAGCAAATACAAACCCAAGATGTGCACCCATACCCATCCCAAAAGACGATCCATACAAGGCGCCAGAAGGATACACCTGTATTGACTTCTACAGGACGAAGAGCAACGCGGATGAAAACTGTTCTGTACCGGGAAAAGCTATACGGCCGGTAAGCGTTCTTGAATCTGATTTTGCCTCATTTTTTGTGGTTTTTGTGTGTTACTCATGCTTACACGCGTACTGTGTCGTTTTACCTGGACTGAACTGTTATTAGCACTGATTTGACACTCTTTATTTAAAAATTCTGTAGGTGAAGACCTAATCGTCTGCTGTACAAATGGAGAACAAGCCGTAGATGTGCCCTTATAACCTTTACCTGAAAACGATCCATACAATGCCCCTGAAGGCAATACATGCATCAATTTCTATTCGACGGCGTCCAACGCGGATAAGAACTGTTCAGTGCCTGGAAAAACAATAAAACCGGTGTGCTGTTTTTCTAGTTGCATGGTATAAGCTATACTACTAGTATAAAATAATATTAATGAAACTACGTCAAGTCTTCTCGTCACCCATACCGCAATGCTTGAAAACGAAAGTTTTCAATCAGTGCGTCCTACCCGTCATGACCTACGAAGCTGAAACGTGGACACTCACGGTAGGGCTGGTCCACCAGTTCAAAGTCGCTCAGCGAGCTATGGAAAGAGCGATGCTCGGAGTCTCTTTGAAGGATAGAATTCGTAACGAATACATCCGACAGAGAACCAAAGTTATCGACATAGCTCAAAGAATTAGCAAACTGAAGTGGCAGTGGGCCGGCCATATCTCGCGAAGAACCGACAACCGCTGGGGTAAACGAGTTCTTGAGTGGAGACCACGACTCGGCAAACGTAGTGTAGGACGCCCTCCGGCCAGGTGGGATGACGATCTGCGAAAGACTGCGGGCAGATGCTGGATGCGGCAAGCTGAAGACAGGGCGCTATAGCGTTCATTAGGGGAGGCCTATGTCCAGCAGTGGACTAATATAGGCTGATGATGATGATGATGAAAATAATATTATCTGTGCGTACACTAAAAATATTATGATGGTGGTAATAGAAAAGTCGACTTGCCCGCAGGCCAGTTTTTGAGCGGGCGAGATGTTCCCCTGTTTGGGGTTAGGGACATAGATCGCGTATCACTTGTAGCATACCTATGTTTCAAGTGACACGTGATGAATATAATGTACCGAAAGAATGTATCTTATTGCCTTTATTTGCAACTAGACGATTGCCTCGCGGTTTCACCCGCGTAGTTCCCGTTCCCGTGGGAATTCCTTGATAAAATATAGCCAATGTCACTCCATGAAAGTAAGATTCCTAACGGTGAAAGAATTTTTCAAATCAGCCCGGTAGTTTCGGAGCCTACTTAATACAAACAAACAATCAAATCTCTCCTCTTTATAATAATATTATTATTATTATAGTATAGATAAATTATGCTCTCTTTCACACCAATGAATTAATTTGATACTCTTATTTACCAAAAGGTCATAATTGAATTATTCAAACCTTTGAGATTGTTGTACGTTGGAATATTAATATTCGTGAATTGATCCATGAAAGCGAGAACGTGATCCCCATTTGAGCCCCTGATACCAATCACGGGCGGCGGCATTTTGTTAATCAGAAAAGGAACAATTTATTTGTACAATTTATGTTTTAAATCCCATTTGTACCTGAAATTAAATTGACCTGTCTGTGTCATATTTTTCGAAAATTTGTTGCCTACCATAAAATAAAAAAAAAACAGATTCATTAATTTAAGTTATGTGTTTGTTGTTCTCAGATTTTTGTTTACGAGGATTATACATATACCAAGAAAAGCAAAGATTAAATTCTGTATGAAATTAATATATAAAGGATACCTCCCCCATATTTTCGTTTGAGCTAGCAATAATGAAGAATCTACCTAATTCTTGGAAGCTACAGCAATTTAAGCATTTATTGTAACTGTGATAGATAACCGGAAAATCTGCCAGGCTTCTAATTTAACTAAGGTCACCGACGTAAAAGCTATTAGGTACCTACGACTTAACAAATTTCTTCTAGCGGCCGTGCCATCAGTTAAATTGGATTAAAGTACCTATCAACAAGCTTAACATGTTTTAAAACTACCATGACTTGGAATTCAAAATTAAGGATAAAGGGGTTTGACGAATTTTGTTTGGAGGGTGGCCCTAACATTTAGCTTTATTTTATATGACTTTTTTATTTGTTTTAGTGTCCTCTATCCAATTAATCTCTCTATCCTATGTAACTCATATTTTACGCGGCGATTTTGAAACAAAAACAGAATGGTGACCGACCGACGTTAAAGCAAAATCTTCCTTTGAGTTTATCAGTACCTAGTTATACCTGTGTTTGTCAAACACCGTTATCAATCCCAAGCCATCGAAATTGCTTTTTTAAAATAATATTAATGCTGGACAATCCACACAGCATTATCAAGGCCAAACCTAAGTAGAGCTTAGCTCTACTATATTATTTGATTTCTTAGAAATAATTTTCTATCTATATAAATGCATTCACTATGACACATGACACATACATAGCCCAGCAGACTTCGTGAGATAGAACAACTATACTACTGTTTCTTCCAACAACGCTCTGACATTCTGCTCGCTCAGTCCCTTCCGCTCGACTATTTGTTGGTGAAAATGCAAGTATGCAGTTTTCTCTTGAGAGTTAAACAGAGTCCTGTAGGTCCGCTCTGCTCGCGGTGGAAACCCAGCTTATCACTAAAACATGTAAATCAAATTATTTTAAACAGCTTTCAGAAGTGACTTCTTTCCTCGATCTATCAATTGTTTACGGGAACAGCGCAACACGTGCGCATCAGATTAGAACCCATTGCGGAGGACGCCTGATTTCCGTAGAGCGAAACAAACAGTCATGGCTCCCTCAGAACCCTAACTCCACATTTGCCTGCGATAACACCAGGAATGACCAAGAGCCCTGCTATTATTCAGGTAACTAACTTTTAAAAAATTATCTGAGCGTCTGGTCGAAGCGACGCGTGACCCGAGAGCTGGTGAGTATCTGGCACAGCGCATCAGCATTGCCATACAGCGTGGCAATGCAGCCAGCGTCTTGGGGACGCTTCCGAATGGTATTGATCAGTTGAGCTACCTGTAGACTGTTTGCAACAGGCTGCAGTTAGCTCCATTGTTTCAATTGTAAATACTAGTATAATTTTCTTTGTGAACAAAGGCCAGGTAACTAGGCATCTATTATAATTTATTGACGATGTTCATGGGCTCACAACGGAATGTGTACGAAACGTAAACGTAAAACTTCGCATTTTTGGAGTGGCTAAATTGTATGAGGTTGGCAAATGTAACAATACGGTGTCCAATCCACTGTCTGAAGAAACCCGCAAAATATACAACCTAGCCTCAAGTTATTTCTGTACAAATTAGTTTTTTAGTTTTCATTTGTAAAATATTGTCAATACCAATTAAGCGATGTGGTCGCTCAACGCCATAGCCCTTTGATGTGTGGTGTGAAATAAGAAAAAAAATCTGCTATTTACACGGGACCAGAGTATTTCTATATCTATATTGGTTTATATAGATATATTATACTTCGAGCAGTCCCTGGATGTGATCATGGTACCTACAATAACCTAGTCAATCTAAAATATTCTTGACAGCTTACTCACTCAGAAATAGTTCATCAGAGGTCAGAAGTAGTTCTGGAAATGGCTACTTTCTATACCTATATCTAGATACACCTAGGTATAAGTTTAAGCACCCAGTTCTAAGCTTAGGTAATTTTGCGTGATTACGATTAGTACCTTTTATTACCAACTCTATTTATTTCACTTATAAAATTCATTATCAGGTGACATCCGAGTGAACCAGAACCCTGAGCTATCTATGCTCCACACCGTGCTATTGCGCTACCACAACCTGATAGCGGAGCAATTGTGTGACGTCATCAACCCGCACTGGAATGACGAACGCTGCTTTCAGGAAGCGAGGAGAATCCTGATTGCGATAGCTCAGAAGATTACATATTATGATTATCTGTACATATTCATCGGTGAGTTTGAGTCACTATCTGCTTGATACTTTAGCCTTTTGAGTTAAATGGTTTGTTGTAAAAACGTGTCATCTCTTTGCACTGGAGAGCGTGGAAAATTTACGATGTAAATTATGGAAAAAGCTGTTTTTTTTATACAAGGCCTGTGTAAGGCATAGTCCTCGCAGAAGTGCCTACCCACCTTTCATAAAATGTCTGATAGCAGTGAAAGGCGGTGATAGTTAAACCAGGAAGTACGCGGAGGGGTATATTTTACCCTGTGGATTTGGTTTTCGTTGCTGTTTTGTGTTCTACAGTCGTACGTTTCTACATCACTTTTCAGCAGGCTGCCGCCTTTTCAAATTGTACTTCCAGTATTTTTTTTTAAATAGCACAAAATCTTTTTTGACGAAATGCTGGCCACTTTACGTCCTTACGAAAAACAAATGAACTTTTGAAGACATTTTATAAAGACATCAATTTTCATCCATTGTGTAACTTTTTTTTTTTATGAATGCACTTGTGACGCCTTTCCCTCTCGCCGCCGTTCGCATACTACAGGCAGGTGCATAGCTCTTGCACTGAGGACTTTACCAAACTTCATGTAAATTCTCAGGAGTTAGGAGAACTTGTAATAAACTTCTAATCTTGTGCTGCTGCTTTTTACGAATTTTAAGAAAACTTACAGCTATGATTTTACAATAAGATACTCGTAATATGCACGATACGTGCAAAATATGCTACTGAGGGCTTATTACAAGTTTCCTCATATATTTACTAAAACGTAAAAATTAATAGACGACGATATAAGGAATAGGCAATACACAATCAGATAAGGACAATAGATATTAGAAATACATTGTACATCTAGGTATGAAAGTGCCCATTTGAGGTCGAGTGTCATTTGAGACTTAAAACATACGAGGTAGAAATCGCACTTTCTCCCGAGTGATCCATAGTGCTCTAAACTACACCTTCGAGGAAATTATCGTTTTAGAATCTCCATAAATTAGATAATTAGGTAGATATTATGTTCTCATCGTGTTGTACCTACTATGTACCAGGAAATTAAAAAGGACGTTTATTTTTCGCATTTTTTTCACTATATAAATTCATGGTCTGATTGCAACCCCCCCTATTTTTCTATAGTAGTCATGGGTATGTTACTTAGGTACACACAAAAAGAGAAATACTCAAACAGTAAAATTAAATTTAGAAAATGGTAATGTACACGCACACTTCTAAAAACATTGGCTCCTATTTCAAAACGTGATGCGGGAGATTTAGAAAAGAGGCCTTATTAGGACATAGGCTGTATTTGGATCGCCCACCTTACAATCCATCTAACACACAGGTTATATAGGGTAGTTAGACATTATATTCCTATGTACTAAAGATTAGTACGTACCTAATAATTTCTGTGACCTTACCATTGATTTGATTCTACCTAAACATAAAACAAGTTTCTCGATCTACCATTTACAAGAACCTTTGATTTGTTTCACTATAACTGTATCTGTCTTATTTGTACAGGTCTCAAGAACATGGTAAAAGCAGGTTTAATCTACCCAAATGCCAAAGGACATATCAATGACTACAACCAGAATGTCAACCCTCAAGTTCTGAACGAACACGGTACGGCAGCCTGGCGGTTCTTTCACTCGCTGATTGCTGGATTCCTGGAGTACGTATTCATAAACAGCCTCTCTCCTCATGACAAGTCATAGAGCTCTATGACAACCTCTATGGCGTTGAACTAGTACACATTAGGCGTTAGAAACGCACGCTTTGGTAACGCGCGTTTAAAGAACCATGTGGTCCCTTATATCGGCTACATCCGTACACGCCCGAACAACCGCGTTATATACCGTTACAACCGCGCAACACAAAAAAAAAATAGAATTTATTTGTTATTGTAAATAGAAAAGCGTATTTTCCGGACAACGCGCACCAAACGCTACGCCGAACGCCCAATGTGTACCCACTCTCACTCTCTGATGTAGGTACTCACCCAAGTAGAGTAGAAATACACACTCAATGTTTAACACCCTCACCGACCATTGAAGACCGAAAATCGTCTAACTTATGTATGTCCTTCGGCCAGCTGGGATGATACCTATGTGAAAGACTGCAAGTAGAAGCAGGATGCGACAAGAAACAGGTCGCTATGGTGCTCACCAAAAGAGGCTTGTGTCCACTGGACTCTCTTGGTGGCAGCACTAGCTTAAAGTTGTCCATAGCTGGACAGTGTATGGACAGCCTTTACCTAGTGCTGATGATGATCATGTTTGGACACTTTTCACACAATCAAGCAGTCATAGCTTCAGAAAAAAAAATATTATTGTTAAAAAGTTGCAATTTGTTTCCTACCTACCGATTTTTCTAGTTATCCCGTCGGCATCCTTTTTCTGGGGAACTCCTATAAAAATTCCCCTTTTTTGCTCTACAAAACTATCGTGGTTCGAAAAAGAAATTCATCTTGCAAGAAAACGGGACTCACGAAGAAATTTTTTCTACAGAAAAAGTTATGCGGCGAAGCCAAATTGTCTTGCTATAATGAGAGAATTTTCTTAAGTGCTGGTATTAATTAAAACTCGGGCGTCTCAATTAATTTAATTGAAAGACTTATTTTAATGTTGTGTAAGTAAGCGAACCATGTTTCAGTTTTGTTTTTTGACTATCACTTCTTTCAGTTTTTAATTTTGAGTGCTAATTGCGCTTGCCAACTTTTATTGGCTACAAAGAATTGTCTGCAATTTGTCTTAATATAATTTGCTTTTAGCTAATGGTAGTTGAAGTCATCTGGCAACAACATTATAGAGCACTTAACCGTCATCTTTCTCTTGGTTTTGTTTGTAGCGGTTAGTTTTTTCGTGTTTCTCGTTTTAATAATGCACATCGCAAGTATGTTACTTATTTTATACGTTTTTGATGGGACAATATAGATATTATCTATCTATATATCGCAGAAAGGCGTATTAAGCCGGCAAATTTAATTGAAACCAGTAATTCACGACGATTCTTTTCATACGATCCTAAACAACGGTTTCCACAGAAATAGATTCTAAAGTTCAATTTCTTCGTTTTTATTGACGCGTTCGATTCTCAAGTTTGGGGTTTTAGGACCCTAATTTTCGGACTTTTAAAAATAAAAAAAACAATGCATTTTGGGTGTTCTGGGTGTTTTCTATGTATACTAAAAAAATGTCTGTCCAAGTAATAATATTGTAGACAATAAGTTTAAATTTGGCGGTGTTACAACCCCGTGCCTCGGAAAACACATTAAGCAGTTGGTCGCCTGACCTAAGCCCAGTCGTGTCGATTTGCCGTCCCATCGGATTATGAAAATAAGGGAATAGAGGAATTCACCTGTGTTTGCGCACACACTTGGCACTATAATAATGTCATGCGCACCTGGCCAGTCTCAACGGAGACTAGCTGCCGTACATCAGCTATCAAGTACCCATATCACAAGCTCTGCTGATGCTGTATGATTTGTCCAGCATTATTTATTTATTTACATAGAAAACACCCAGGACACCTGGAACAAACATCTGCAAATCATACAAATATTGGCCCCGAAGCGCAAATTGAACCCGCAACCTCCTGCGTCGCATGCGGAGCTTCGCCCGTATAACTTTGTATTCTGCGGATGTACAGTGTATTAAATAAATCTACATTACTTTTTCAGGAAACATATTTAAGATAAATCTACTTTTCAGGAAATTTTCACCAGCTCGGTGCAGTACCGGCCAAATAAGACTCAGCGACTGGTTCAATAGGCCGTCCGTCATAGAAGATGACAACAACTTCTGTGAACTAGCAATTGGCTTAGCTACCCAACCTCAACTGGCAGCTGATCGTTATTTTGATCTAGAAATCACGAATGCTTTCTTCAGGTTAGACCAAGACTATATTTAAAAGACTTCCTATAGAACAGCGGAAACAGGCCCTATTATAAGATATAAGAATGGAAGTGTTAAACTTTCTATCCATGTTTAGTTATCTGCTGGAACAAACTTTTACATAAAATTTTAAAAATCGAAAATAATCCAATTTTAACTTCTGATTGGTCCTAAGACAAAAATGTCTTATTCCAGAATTAGAACCACATCTGTGCAAAATTCCTCTTCCAAATCTTTCATAGTGCTTTATAATGTAATTTTTGAGATTGATGAATTTATTATGAAAAAACTTACCGGATGGTGGATCATTCTCGAAAATTCCAAATTAATTCCATCAAAACATGTCATGTTTTTGACTAAAAGGGATCAAAAATACAGTAAATAATTTAAACTTTATTTTTTAACACATTAATAACAGTACTACGCGATAAATCCTACCTGAGTACTAATAATAAATCACACTAATATTATAAATGCGAAAGTTTGTATGGATGGATGGATGTTTGTTACCTCTTCACGCCCAAACTACTGAACGGATCAGGCTGAAATTTTGCATACAGGTAAGTCTAACCCTGGAATCAAACATAGGCGACTTTTTATTACATAAATCAGTTCCCATGGGATAGAAATAACCTCAAAACGTTTCCATAGAAACAACGCGTGCGAAGCCGCGGGCAGAAGCTAGTCAATAATAAAAATTAGAATCACATTCACTTACAAAACTGATTACAAATTACACAAATAGAATGTGGAACTCTCATGCCTGACAATGACAGCAATGCAGTATTGGAAATAACCTGCCCACCTTGGCAGCCTTCGAACACCCTCGTTACTAGATTTTTATCGTAATTTGTATCATTCTGATAATAACTAGGTACAGTTCTGTTACTAATTGCCTTGCTATCTAAATGTAAGTGTAATTTTCTAGAATTCTTTTTGACTTTGATCCTTAATTCAAACTCGTTTGCCCATTTTAATCGAAGCTGAGGAATCTTTTGGATTATATCAAAAAATTGACGACCTCTGTGGCGCAGCGGGCGAAGGTCCACCTGCGACGCAGGAGGTTGCGGGTTCGATTCCCGCCTCGGGACAAATGTTTGTACGATTTTCAGTTCAGGGTGTTCTGGCTGTTTTATATGTATAATAAAAAAATGTCTATCTATGTAGTGTATTGTTATTATGTATGTCAGTTATCTAGTACTCATAACACAAGCTCTGCTTAGCTTGGGGCTAGATATTGCTGTGTGAATCGTCCAGTATTATTTGTTTATTTATCAATCCTTCCTCCCTTTTTAACGTCCACTGCTCAACATGTCTTCCCAAACGGGGAGGGGTTTTGTCATAATCCTTGATTCTGGTCGCAACCACCATGGCAATCAATGAATATTTTTTCTGAAATAACTAACAAAATGGTTTATCTTATCTCCAGGCCACTTAATTCGTGTGGTCAGGGGGGAGATCTTCGAGCCATAGACATCATGCGAGGCCGCGACCATGGTGTGGGCAGATACGTGGATTGCCTGATCGCTTGTGGTCTGTCGAGGCCCAGATGCTTTGCGGACTTGGAGAAGTTCATAACACCAGATGTAAGTGGTAGAAGGTATATTTGACTACTTAATATTCAAAGTACTATGGAGGCTGCCTGTATTAGAATTAATAGTAGGTCCTCTCGCGTTATCCTTGCCAGGTTTAAATTTAATCCGATTAGAACGACGACCTCCTTGGAGAAAATAGTTTCCTTGAGTCATGATAATCTTACGGGCCAGCCCACATTGAACCTTGGTACCCATTATTTAAGGATGTAATGGTTTGTTTCACAAAGACATTCTCAAAAAGATAAAAAATGTACAGGTGCCACCGTGATGTATGATAGTGATGTACGAATATATTTAGTACTAACTGCATTCTTACTGGTACCCGTTGTGCTATTACCCGTTTTCCCGTCGGAATGAAGCATTTTCCCGCGGTAAAAAGTAGCCTATGTTCATCAAGAATAATGTGGGCTTCTAATTATAAAAGAATTTTTCAAATCGGTCCAGTAGTTTCTGAGCCTATTCAATAGAAACAAACCATCAAATCTTTGCTCTTTATGCATTGTTGGCTCATGAGATTTGTCAGAAGCTTTGTCAAAAGTTATGTTTCTCAATACCCGATATTCATCGGATTGTCTTAGATTTTATTGTAGTTATTTCAAAAATAGCTTGAAATATTGTTACCTAAGTATTTCGATTAACATCCCTACTTTCTAATACCTACCTCTTATTGAACCAGGTGAGAACTCTGTGTCTAGTTAAACCTAACATAGGGTTTAAGGCACTTCTAACCGAAATGTAATGTTGTTTTTACCTGAATAATAA
Source organism: Eupithecia subfuscata (assembly GCA_963564075.1). NCBI lineage: Eukaryota > Metazoa > Arthropoda > Insecta > Lepidoptera > Geometridae > Eupithecia > Eupithecia subfuscata. The sequence continues at coordinate 8,051,893 of OY751105.1, forward strand.
TTCTATTCTATTCTATACTCACCATTGTTTGAGATCAGTCTCACTTGTGCTATTTACGGTTCCTTTTAAGAGACAGGTGAGACTTTTATGAAAAGGGTACGCGGGTTCGCGCACTTTGTTTTCCGAATTAAAAGTATGTCAACTACGTTTAATTTCAGAAAACTGCTATTAAAACGTCAAACAAACTACTAACCGTCCGATTATTTTAAAGTAGAGCACCACCAGAAGTAACAATCGTTTTCCATTAAAACATACTAAGTCAAGCTACATTATAGAGATTGTCAAACAACTTCATTTCAGCGTGTCAAACTTCTGCGGCAAGTTTACGAGTCCGTGCACGACGTAGAGTTAGCGGTAGGAGCTGCTCTAGAGACACCTGCGAATGATACAATAACACCTCCCACGTTCCTGTGCATCATAAAGAAGCAGTTCTACAAGACCAGGGTTGGAGACCAGTACTTCTTTGAAAATGGGGGAAGAGACGGTTCTTTCACTCTTGGTTAGTGTACTTTCTAATAAAAATTAAACATGCATCGATAGTTCACCCTGTTCAGCTTGAAGTAAATTCATAAATATACAGAAACTAGAGTTTTTGAGTAAAATAAAGAAAGCAATGTGCTCTACATTACTGGAACTCTCTGTCTCTGGAACAACTACATCTTATATTACGACACGACAAAACCTAATGGGTACCTACGGGACTCGGAACCAGTCAGAGGGGTTCCATATTGATGCAGCTGTACCTACATATCTATAATGTTGGGCAGAGGTTACTGTAGGTTGTACTGAAGTTGAACGAACATAGGTAAATAATTTTACTAACACAACTCTTTACAGGTCAATTGAACTCCATTCGGAAAGTTACGATATCACGACTCCTGTGCGACACCGTCAAGTGTATTAAACGGATACAGAAAGACGCATTTCAAAAGATTTCTGAGAAGTAAGTTAAACAACGCGTTGAATGATACCTTTGAATGACCTTTGTTGAACAAATAAAAAGGAAACAAACGTCCGAAGAAACATACCTATGTTATTTTGCAAGTTTGACAAACTGTTTGACTAAGGTCCTAATTTGAGATCGGAATGTCTGAAAATATATTGTGAAATTTTTAGACATGTCGATCTCCATTAAGAATGAATTGATTACTTATCTAAATGTCGTATCGTCTCGAATAATGTTGCAATCAAGACAAGGAGCCTAAGCTGTCACGAACAAAGGATTCCTTTGTTTCAGCCGTGGTAGGTTTGAAGTTAATATGACTATTTTAATAACGAATAAAGCATCTAATTTCACTTTTTGTTTCAGGAATCCTATAGTGGATTGCCAAAGCTTGCCACAAATAGACCTCAAATTCTGGAAAGAGTCCCCAAGAAAGTGATATTTCAACTATCTACCTATCTCATAAGTGGACGTAAAGTCATATTATTAAAATCAATATCACTTTGCATTTTTAATTTACTTCGGTACGCTTTATTTTAAGGAGTTGAAAGGTACCTACTTCGAACATTTAAGTGACATAAGCGTGTTTTGCTTAAACAGCTCGTAGATTAACCTTTTTAGAAAATTCCATCTCGCCACATGATTATTTTGATTATTTATCAGTATAAACTTCAGTAAAAAATAACTCTAAAGTCCACATATTCAGGTTACTATTTATAATCGTGTTGCATTATTGCTGAGAGCTAAAATTTAAAATAAATGGTTTACCTGGCTGACCGATTAATTTAAGCGTAGACACCCTAGCAATTAAGCCCATAAAAACTAGACATTGAAATAGCGATTAAATCCTCTACAAATAGAAAAGGCAAATTCAGTTTGCTTGGCTGTAGATAATTGCACCGAACACAGAATGTTCGTTGCAATTATCATTGATATTAATATTCTATGTTCGGTAATAAAGCGCAGTATTCATTAGCGAGCATCATTCACAGACAAAGCAAAAACCGAACCTGTTTGACACCTTTACTTATATTGAAGATAATACTTACAGTCTGTTGTTCGTGCGCTAATAATCCCTATAATTAACTAATCAATGATCAAATCTCTTGTCGACGTCAAACCGGCAACAGGAACAGAAATATCTATTTGATGAGAGATTTAAGCATTGATTAGTTAATTAGCGTACGAACAACCGGGTGTTTATCAAAGGTAAGGTCTGCCTGAATTTATTTATTTATTGAACTAGCACAGAAATAGATTCTGATTACACTAGTTTACTTTACAATTCAATTGAAAAGATATGTATAAAAATGAAATAAAATTAGATGTCAAGATAGATCAGTCATGTTTAACAATGTCAATTAAATAATAGCAATTATCAACCTATATATAAATTTAATAAAAATAAAATTAACTTTCAAATTAAATAAAATTAGTACTATTTATATAATTTCAGTTAAGGGTCCGGCGGAGGATGAATTTCCCATACAAACGTAGTACCAAAAAGATTTGTAATTTAAGAACATTTTCACCATCGTCTGCTATTATTTGTATTAAAATAGTATTTATCTAGGTTCCTGATACAATTTTTTTTTTCAAAATACTTATCTAGAAAAATACTATGAAAACATTCATTCTTTGATGTAAATATGCGATTCGGTTTAATTTAATTTCAGAAAGGTATTTTGAAAAAAAATTGTGTCAGGAACCTTGATAAATACTATTTTAATACAAATAATAGCAGACCATGGTGAAAATTTTCTAAAATTACAAATCATTTTGGTACTACGTTTGTATGGGAAATTCATCCTACGCCGGACCCTTAAGCATCTAACTCAGACAAAGTCAGGCATTAATTTGATTTAATTTATTTTCATGTTATTAAATTTGTTTTAATTTTATTTTATATGTTTGTTTTATGATTTAATGAGAATTTTATGATTTAGTTTGATAGAATTTAAATTAAATTCAATGTAGTAGGCTAAGAAAACTAACATTTAATTTAGGAGATCTTTCTGCTACCTATAGTATTATAATATCTGTGCTGCTACTTTGAAACTATGGATCATTGTTATCATAAAATAAATGAATTTCAATTTAATTTTAATTTTATTACGTCATCAGGCTCATTCATACATTGTCATCCGCAATCACATCACAGTCAGGATTAGCGTCCATGAGGACATTGAGAGACGAGAGAGTACGTGGTAAAAGAGGTTGAGCGACTGTTCGGCAGTGTGGTACATCAAAGAGCCTGTGGTTCCTTCTACGACGGGAGGCATCTGTACTAGTATAGTATTATAAATAATAATAAATAAATAAATAATGCTGGACAATTCACACAGCATTATCTAGCCCCAAGCTAAGCAGAGCTTGTGTTATGGGTTCTAGAAAACTGATATACATAATACAATACACTACATAGATAGATATTTTTTATTATACATAGAAAAACATCCAGAACCCCTGAACAAATATCTGCAGATCGCACAAACATTTGTCCCGAGGCGGGAATCGAACCCGCAAGCTCCTGCGTCACAGGCGGACCTTCGCCCGCTGCGCCACAGAGGTCGTATTATTATAATATCTGTGATTTGTATCACAGTAGCCTATCGCTAAGATCTGGGGCGTCAATCTTACCACGGAGAATCTTAAGCATGGTTATGATTTGGTATTTTTTATTTTGACCTCCAGACTATTTTATAACCTTATCACAATAAGGATAGCTTCGACTAGCCACTGACAAAGCCTAGGTGATAGGATACCTATTTATACTCAAAGGGGTAAAGATTATATATCTATAATTATGATAAGGTCTCAGCGAGTCTGTTATTCGTTTGAAGTCGACCGAAAACAACTCGGTTAGCTCTCGACACAATGAAGACTAATTTTCAACAAGCATTTCCACTACTATGGTTTTCGCATTTCGGAAGTTTTGCTCATCAAGAGTATTGTCGGCACGAGACGTGTCAAGAATTATGATAAGCTTCTTTATACAAAGGATAACTATTTCTGATCCAATTATTTCTTATTAGGTATGTAGGTCGGTAGGTTTAATCTTTTCAGGAACTCAAAGGAACGTGACTAGACTATTCATTGTTAGATAAGATTATCAGTCGAATAATTTATGAGTCAAAGTTGTGAAATCACCAACTGTTAAGAAATGTAGCGGGAACGTTGCACGAAGTTACAGGGCTTGTAATCGAACTTGCAACTATAATGTGCATTTCGGGCCGGTCTTGACTTTACCCACGGTGCCACATAGGTCGTAAACTACGAAGGAACATCGTGAGATTTTTTTGATTTTTTGACAAATCTCATCGAAGAAAGAGGTTTCAGAATCCTCTAAATATCCACATTCAATAAATCATGATACGAAAATTCAGAAACAAAATGAAGCCAGATTATAATTTTATTCTCTCGGGAATGTCGCTGACATCTCTTTTATAGAATGTCGTTAGTTCAGTAATAAGTAAAGTTGGTTGATTAGGGTTCACATCCCATATCGTTTGCAAGTTTTGTTTGTACTCGTGTAATATTTGTTTTATATTAATATGATTATAATATTTGTAGTTTTCAATGTCTCGAACGCCCATACCAGACGACCTCTGTGGCGCAGCGGGCGAAGGTCTGCCTGCGACGCAGGAGGTTGCGGGTTCGATTACCGCCTCGGGACAAATGTTTGTACATTCTGCAGATATTGAGCTCAGGGTGTTCTGGATGTTTTCTATGTATAATCAAAAAATATTTATCTATGTAGTGTATTGTATTAAGTATATCAGTTATCTAGTACCCATAACACAAGCTCTGCTTACCTTGGGGCTAGATAATGCTGTGTGAATTGTCCAGCATTATTTATTTATTTATTAATTATTTATACCTACTGCTATTTTATCTTCCTGTTATTTTTATTAATTGTTCAAATCGTATCAACTCCAATTACAATTTTCTTCGTCTAAAAGGAACATCTCATAAATTTGGCGTACAAGCTTTTATTATTTTATTTTCTACTTGTTACTTTACGTACATGATGCCGTTGCTGTACCTACATAATAAAAACACAATTAACACTCGTAGTAGGTTAAATCTCTTTAGTTGAAGAAATATAATTAAGAAGTGTTTAATCTTTTTAACCCCCGACGCAAAAAGAGAGGGGTGTTATAAGTGTTTAACATGTCTGTCTGTGTATCTGTGTATGTGTCTGTGGTATCGTAGCTCGAAAACGGATGAACCAATTTTCGTTTAGTTTTTTTTGTGTCATAGATAATTTTATCCCGAGCGTTCTTAGCCATGTTTCATGAAAATCTGTTTAGCCAATAAACGTCGGCGAATTTATAAATTTTTAATTTTGTCTTGTTCTGAATAGCTTAGATTAGTCAATTGTCGTCATTAGCTATAGCTCGTAGATAAGTCAATTGTCATAAGTAGCTATAGCTAGTAGATAAGTCAATTGTCATAAGTAGCTATAGCTAGTAGATAAGTCAATTGTCATAAAGTAGTCATGAGTCTACAAAGAAATCAATGATAATACAACGATAATACTACAAAAATGGAGGTTATGGCAATATTGACACTCCTAATTTAAAAATAAAACATTCGGATACATTTTGCCACACTTAACCCAGCGCTGATAATTTTAATTCGTAATTTTTATGAGTCCTGAAATTGAACGGGCGTGAAGAAACGATAATGTAAATTAGCATTTTAAATTAGAAAATGTCTTAAAATTTGCACGTTTAATAAAGTAACTACATAAAAACAAATATTTTATTTCTTTTGATTGTGCATTTAGTATGTATTTTACTTTATTTTTTGCCCCTTGCACCTTACTGCTTTATTATTCTAGCATCGAAGCAAAAAATTTAAAAGTTGAAATTGATACCGATGATTTGGTAAAAATTATAAATAGTTTACTAAAATCGGATACATTTAGAAGAGTCGCAGAGGGATTTGATCTTAAGTCTCAGCACAAAATCAGTGGTGGTTACTACAACCCATATCACCCTGAAGACGGCTACCCCAGTGAAACTGTTGAACTGAAAAAAAGTAGTGATCTGTCAATCTCAACCCCTACAAAGAGCCAATCAGATACCATAGATCTTGAAAGTACAGAAATAAATAAAACAATAAACGATACTGATATTGAGCAAGAAAACGACAATTTCATTTCATCTCAAGCTAAGAGAGACGAAGAAAAATTAACAGCTTCTGTTAAGAATTCTGGTGAAATTTACGAGGATATAAATGAAAGTCAAATTATAGATATGGAGGTCAAAAATAACTCTAGAAAACGTATTGATAAGAAGATTCACAGTGATAGGCGTTATAAGGTTTTCCAAAAGAGATTTGAATTGGCTAACAATTCAAATACGCAGGAAGCGTACAATATACCTACCTAAGTAGCTACCTTATTTTGACGTGGGCAAGAAATATTTTCGATTTGGGTAACTACACAATAAAGATTTCGATATCTTGATTAATTCCAGCATGAATTTAATTTGTTCCAAAGTTCACAGGTTCACCCTGTGTGACCCTCACCGGATTCTGAGTAATTTATTTAAATGTAGGCTATTCGGATCAGCCCAAATCATTATTTTCGAATATTTACACTGATTTTTTTCTCCTTTATTATATGTGGCAGTGATAAAAGAAAGGCAGGGTTCCTTAATTGAACGAACAAGAAGTACAAAGTACTATTGACGTCGTGAACGTTGTGAACGAAAGTCTTCGTTTCAGGTCTGGCCAAAATAGCGTTTTTATCAGTATGTCCGTACTCCTCTACAGGTCGTATTTTACAACCGATCGGTACGAAACTTTGTGTACAGATTTTTTGATTTTATAGAATTTTATTGTCGTCGGGATTTTTTGATTAAAGGCATACTTCTTCCACAATAAGGCAAAAAGGCGGATTTGGAATATCTCAGCTTTAAGAGATCTGATTATGATCTAAGAAATCAAATAATATCGCAAAAATTTCGACTTCGACGAGACTTGAACCCGCGTCCTCCCCTCAGTACGGGGATGTGATAACCAACTACACCACGAAGTCAAGTGACGTGGGAGTCGTACTGAAGGGAGGACGCGGGTTCAAGTCTCGTCGAAGTCGAAATTTTTGCGATATTATTTGATTTCTTAGAAATTACCCTTAGTGTGGGGTTACGCACTATAATAACAAAAAAATCTGATTATGATGATTGTATTTTTAATTGAAAGGTAATAACTTTAAACTGTTCTAATAAAAATTTGGTAAATATCGGATGAGGATTTTCGGCATGACGAGCAGAATAGCTGAAATAGCGCGGCCGCATACACCGTCGTCGCGACGACGGTGTATGCGGCCGCGCTATTTCATATAACTCTCAAGTGTTACAAAGATGTTCTAATAGGTGGCGCTGTACTGTAAATGCTCTCTTGCATATTACTGCATTTTGCGAAGCTATTCTGCTCGTCATGCCGAAAATCCTCACCCGATATTTACCAAATTTTTATAAGAACAGTTTAAAGTTATTACCTTTCAATTAAAATTCGGTCAGATCAAAATTCGGACTTCGACCTCTATGTCCCAGATTTCATTAATTGGGACCAGTGTGCGTCGTCGGTTAAATAATAACAACAACTTTGCGCTGATGGATCAACGCCATCTATTGATACCTAGGTACAGAATTTCGAGCTTTGCTGAGGAACGTAACTTAGGTACTTTGTATGGACAATTGGTATAATGGTTGATGTGTTTGTGCAACATTTCGTTCAAAAATTCAATGCACACCATACTAGCGTAAACCAATATTTAGGTACCTACCTACTTATAAGGGTTTATAACCTATATATTTTTATAACCTACCTACCAAAATATCCCGTTTTAAATTACTTTAGTGCATTAATAAATAAATTAATTGTTGAAAAAAGTTAGTGTTCGCGACGTCTACTGTTCGTAGAACTACTAGTGTATTATTACTTCCGAGTATTATACATAGAAATAAAATTGCTCACTTACATATTTAGAATAACTCCATTAAAGAGCAAGAAATCCAATAGGCTGACTCCCAGAGCAGACACATCATATAACTATTATGATTCATGAAAACGTTTCATAAGTAAAACTAAATAAATTCTACTAGAAACTAACTCTATAGAAGCATGTCGTCTAATCTAAAGACACATCTTTAGATTAGACGATATGCTTGTAAAACAATAAAGGCAAAGACTATGAATGCATGGAATACCTGCACAGTCGGTATGTCTCGATTATTGTATTAAAAAGAGTCCTTAGTACGGGTTGTGCAATAGTTTACGATACCGATTAAAATTTTCGTTTCCTTCTATAAATTTAGCACCTCTGCCGGATAGAAAAACTATATTTAGAGACCACTAAACTTAGGACCACTAGTTTTTGTTATTCTGCATGTAAGGTGATTTTTCTGTTCATAAATAAAATAAATAAATAGAGAGGAACAACTTTTAGTAGTTTGACAGCGATTGAAAAGTTTCTTACGATCTCGTTGACGTTACGCTAAAGTTTTCGCATTATTTTGCGAGAAGCTATTTTACGGAATATATTTGTATCTTTTTTTTGTATGTACGTGTAAGCAAGGTAAGTAGGTACCTAATAGTATATGGCAGTGACGAAATTTTTTTTCGTATTTTGCACACTCATACTAAGCATCCTGTTATCTGTCCGTGTTTGAATACAAGCCGCAAGGCAAATACCTAATCTGAAACTCTCTCTAATTCGCATCTGAGTCAAAATGTATTTCTAGAGGGTTCGGCAATTCTCTACGAGAAATTGAATGTTGATTAATTTCCAATTTCTATTCACCTGGACGGATATATCTGCGAATTCTGCAATTTAAATGGGAACATCCTGTACCTGTACTTACTTGATAAACCTCGTAGGTATTGTGAGTCAACTTGATGTAGGTAGGATGAACAGCTTTTGTAAAGGTTTGCCTAACGTGAAATTTAAATTCAATGTCTTTCAAAAAGCTATTTGATGCCTTCTAAGTAGTTACACATACCAAATGAAGGTATGTAAATATTCATAATGCCACAGAATAACTATATAGGGTTATTGGTGATTTATGACATTGCGTGAACTGCTGGTTCTGCCCATCATCACGAACACATTCGTGAAGACGCCCCAGGTCGTTAGTGAATTACCGATAACCCTGTATTGAACTAGGGTGTCTCAATAAGAGCGCATGATTTAAATTTGACGCCATTTTTTTTCTTTGCAGGTTGGAGCTCTGAAAATTTACAACTGGTATTAACGATTGTTCTGATTATTAATAAAACGTCAAGTGCGAGTCGGACATGCGTACTAAGGGTTCCGTTTAGTTGTAAGACCTTGTTTCTTGCCAAATATAATGATTCTAGCTCAACATGAAGTAGGTACCCTGTATATTTTGGTCGAGGGAGGGAATCAAAACTTATTATTTTTTTGTTAATAAACTACAAATTTACAGTTTTAGGATTTTTCCGTTACTTGTGCTATAAAACCTTGCTTCTTGCCATATTTTATGATTGTACGTCAACGGGAAGCACCCTATAGGTTTTGGTCCATGGTGAGAATCAAAAGTAATTTTTTTAGTTAACAAATTACAAATTTATGTTTTTCGGATGTTTACCTTCATTTGTGCTATAAGACCTTGCTGCTCACCAAATTTCATGATTCTAGGTCTACGGGAAGTACCCTGGTTTTGGTCCAAGGCGAGCATTAAAAGTATTTTTTTAGTGAATAAATTACAAATTTATGTTTTTCGGATTTTTCCCTTTACTTGTGCTATAAGACCTTGCTGCTCACGAAATTTCATGGTTCAAAATCTACGGGAAGTACCCTATAGGTTTTGGGTGCATGTGATTAACTTGGAAATTTCAAAATTTTCGGACATAAACGGCTGTAACTTTTGAGTGCGTTGCCTTAGAAGTTTTATTTATATTGCAGCTTCAAGAGGTTACGGACTTGAGTATTTGACGTTAATTTCAACTCGATACGTCTACGTTTCTGAGAAAAGAGGGTTGACAGACGGACAGACAGACAGACGGACAACAAAGTGATCCTATAAGGGTTCCTTTTTTCCTTTTGAGGTACGGAACCCTAAAAATGGAGCGCTACACAACTGAAATTTAGTTTTAGCGATTTAGTTCGATTTAGTCGAAATTCAACAAACCGCTCTTACCGCACTTTATCCGACACTTTAGACAAAATCGGTGCATATCGATCTTTACCGAAGTCCGTGCTCGTTCTCCTGTCGGGACTTGAACCCGCAACTTTGCTCTTGGACGGGAATGCGCAAACTACGCCACCAAGTCGATCACTGACCAAACGAAGATTTTATATCTATCTTATTTAAATAGGTTTTCACAATAATAACGCGTTGCTCAGATGTTCAGCGCTCCATTTTTAATAATCGTTAATTCCAGCTGTCAAATTTCTGAGCTCTAACCTGCAAACCTGAAAAAAATCGAGTAAAATTTAAATCGTGCGCTCTTATTGAGACACCCTATACTTAATGCATAGAAGAGTGTTTTGTTCTTGTGTAGTAATATGATGCAATCTCATTTGCAAGTATAGTAGCAAGTACGGATGTAGGTAATGCATTTTTATCAGGTTTTCCTTTAGGAAATTACGTGATTTGTACGTACAATTCAGAGAATGCCTGAAAAGAAAGCTAAATATTTTAAAAGACTAGAATAGATAGATAGATAGATAGAAAACACTTTATTATACCACACAAATACAGGAAACAATACAGAGAGAATCTTAGAAAAAAAGGAAGTATAAAGGGCGGCCTTATCGCTGAAAGCGATCTCTTCCAGGCAACCTTGGGATGGACTGGAAATTTAAGAACAAAAAAGACGGTGGCACTGAATAAATATTTAAAGAAAACGAAACAAATACTTACACTACATACCTACAAAGATTAATAATAAACTTACATAAACATAAAATAAGGTTGTCTAACTCTTTACAAGGATATATAATGCTGATGAAGCAGTTTTTTGAAGATAGGAAGTGATTTTGCACGTCTGATGTCCAGAGGGAGATCATTCCATAGACGGGTAGCTTGTACAGTGAAAGATTTGTCATAGAAAGAGGGACTTTTAAGATGAGGGTTTCAGAGGAACGCAAAGAGAGCGAGTGAGAGTTAGAGAGGAATTCGAAGCGCTCCTTGAGATAGGAAGGGCTCGGAGGATAGAACAAGATACTGTACAAGAGATATAGTATGTGAGTATTCCTGCGAAGTCTAGAATATTACTAGTAAAGTATTATAATATCTGTGCTAGAATGTAGGTCATCATAAATGAATGTAAAAAAACCGTTCTTAACCTAGCAGTACTTCTTTATCTAACCCCTTGTAGTCGAGACCCTAGGTCCGTGGGATACCGAGGTTTCAAACCCCTTCGGGTTTAAAAAAAATGATCTAAGCGTCTGGTCGAACCGACGCGTGATCCGAGAGCTGGTGAGTATCTGGCGCAGCGCATCAGCATTGCCATAATAGCGGGACAATGCAGCCAGTGTCTTGGGGACTTTCCGACTGGTATTGATATGGATCAACAGATTGTTTGCAACAGTCTGCAGTTAACTCAATTGTTTCAATTGTAAATACTACCTGGTTGTAATTTATTTAAATTTTTATTTATATTTGAGATAAAGGTTAAAATTATTTGATACAAGTTTGACACTGAAAATTCTCGACGAGCCGGCCGCTGCCATTCCGGTGAAAATTGACTTTTTTCCGTAGTTTTTTCCCCATAAAAATCGACGGTTAATTCGCCGTGTGAAGGCACGGTAGTCAGTATTCTATGGATCACTATGGAAGCTTGTCGACGACCGTGCAAACACAGGGCGGATTAACCGTAGATAAAAACGTGTGTGAAGAAAGGCTCCTAACGTTAACTTTAGATACATTTTACAGTGACAAAATGGCTTCCTAAACTTCAAATGAATGGCCCGCAAACTGTCGGTGATCTGATGCCATTAATATAAAATGCATCTAAACATAACGAGTTAAAACCCACATTTGAATGCACATTAAAATGCACACTAAAGTGATGTAAGTACGGTTGCGTTGCGGCCTTGATCCGCGACAACCTTAAAAGTTTTATTTAAGGCTGCACATGTCGTCCGGTCCAACTCATCAGTGGGCGCGGCCGAAATGTATGCCATCTCACCTGACATAATAGACATTCCCGCGCGTTTGATGAAATGCACATAAATTAATTCGTAAAACGGCCGCGTAAGAAAATGGGAATAGACTTGTAGCACTAGGGTTATTATAGAAAAACAATTGAGAGTATCGTTTTAAAATATATTTTATTTCAAATTTTGAATAATAGTCGGTACGGGCTTTATTTTTGAGTTTTCTTTCTCCGTATGTTATTTAAAATCGGTGTTGAAATATGAAAGTTTAGAAGCTTGTATTTTTTTTTATTTAAACTATTTTACGGTTTCGGGTGTGTACTTACAAACATAGATAATGACGAGATAAATTGATACTGTCCTTAGTTTTGGATGGTGAACATCAAACAGCGTAGTTACCCTTCCACGGTTGTATGGAAAGATGAGCGACTCGTTTAGCCTTAAGCCCATAATATAATGCACATTTTTGTGCTCTGTGTTAGCGGTGTTGGATTAATGTGCTCAGGCTTTTAGGCTCATAAACTTATACATGAGAATTCTAGAGCTATTATCATCTTTGTAATCTACTTCACTAACACTAAGCCTTTTCAACGGATCTAATTCGTCCTTTATAAACTTTCAAAACTTATGAATAGAGATAAAGACCTCTTGGAAACGAAACATAACCAGCTAAATTGTATTGGAACTTTAGTAGATACCTAGTGAAATAAAACAACACTATCTGAAGTTTTAAATTAAATTAGTTTCACTGCTATTCGGGCAAGTTTGTAAGAATGATAATAAATTTCGTTCTGGGTTTGTAAACATTTCGGAAGTGTCGTCAAACAAGTTAAGTTGTTGGCGGAAGTGAGAACTGTCCCTGCATTTTTGAAGTTAGCTACAAAATAACAAAGCAACCACACTAAATCGTTACACATACAAAGCATCATGAGTAACAACCAGTTTCAATTCAAGTGGCGACTTTCGTGCAAATAAATAAAAACCCGTGTTTCATTTCAACATAGAATGTGATTTGTTGTTGATGGTTGACCGAGTTTGATTTACGCGTCCCGCGTAAGGATAAAAAATATATTATATATATATTGTTTATATCTGGTGTTATTGGAGGATGACAACCTATGTAAGCTGCACTTTCTGAACAAACAATAATGTTTCTTTTCGTTGCCTAAATAATATTTTTTCTTTGTAATTTCTTAATTATCTGAATTTTTTACGCAAATACTTAAATATTGCTAATGTATAAATGGTAAGAGCGGGGTCTCCCAACACAAGCAAATTTTGCTTAAAGGGTGACTCCAGAACCTGTTTGTATAGTTTTTAAGTAATTGCAATAAACATTTATTTTATTTTTATTTTATTTTTATTATCAAAATTATATCGAAAACAGCTAAAATCATGCCTTCTCAAAGAAGCATTGTCTAATTGAACAGTGATTAAATTAAGCTTATGTACAGGATGTATACTTGGTTCTATAATCATAGATATTTGTAGTAAAAAAATGGGGTTACAAAACAAAATAAATATTAGTGGAAGGAAAATATTTTATTATAATCGAAGCAAATAGCAGATGTTTAAAACCATTTTTGGTATTGACAGTCTTCATTCATCATTTCATTCGTCTCTCGTCTGTTTTAGAACTCTAATTTGCGCCTTGTTTACGGCGCGTCTACAATTAAGCATTGTTGAAGGGTTATTTGTGTTTTTAGTGGTAACCTTGCTGTTGGGGCGCGTTCCCACTGTGCCGTGACCGTAAATTATCGTTGGACCATCGACCCAAGCTGTTCTCGATTTTTTTTTAGCGTGGAACGACTATTGTGGAAAGTTGTTCCCATTGGATCGTGGCCACATTTTACGGTTCACGACAGTCGTGGCTACGATGTATTTACATAAAATATCTAGGATTTAAAAACCGAGTATAAGTGAGACCACAATGATTAAATATTTCAGGCGAAAAAAACTCTGGCCACGAGATAAACCCGCCTCTTCAGAGCTCTTATAGCTTTTATCGTCTATTCAGTATCTAATGTTACTCGTCATGTTCACGTTATTAGACCATGGGAAGTGAATATTATTGTAAGGGTCGGCCGCACTGCTAGAAATAGCTGCAGGTACTTAGCTAAATAAATATTTATTGCTGGACAATCCACACAGCATCATCTAAATTTTGCCCTCGTCTGATTTTAATCACGCCTAACTTAATTAATTGTAAAAATATTTTTTTTCCCTTCAAAGTCTATCCCGATGATACAGAAAAGCTTTAATAGCGATATATTAATACATAGACTAATCAAATTTAAGACAATCTAAGACCTACCTCATTTCAGCAAATAACGTATTATGATTATGATGATTATGATAGATATTTTATATTATTCATACAAAAAACTGGAACAAATATCTGCAGAACGTACAAACATTTGTCACGAGGCAGGAATGCGCCACAGATTTCGTCAAAAGCCGAAGCTGGTAGATGAGATAAAATGTACAGGGACAGCAGCGGCGGCTATACTGCAAGCTCAGCTAGTCGACTGTATGTAGCGAGGCAATAGTGTCAATTCAAATGTCACTAAAACTAAAAAAACTAATTTGACAGCACTAAAAATGGTGCTGTTCCTTTCATAACGATGGAATAATTGTAATATGGAATAATTTTTAGTGCTGTCAAAATAGTTCAGTTTATTACATCGGAAAGGACGTCACTGTTTTCGGATTATGAACTAAGCCACTCGCCTGCAGCGGTATTTTAATTCATTCGATTCGTTTCCGAATCCAATCCGACGGATTCGAATTCGATTCCGACGGATCTATAAAACGCTATTTTGATTTCGCCTCGGGTTCATGATCGAAAATCCGAAGCGAATCTGTTGACTTGTCTTTGAGGAGGAGCTCCTTATCTTTAAAATACCCCCCTGGTGACTATCATCGTAGCAACCCGCTAACGGCCCTTTCCTATGGCCGTCCAGTTCTGCAGGAACGGTCTTTTACAGGATCCCGCTAAAATCGTTGGTGTGTTCACACACAGTAAAAAACCGAAGGACTAATTCGAACGGATCGGTTTTTTCAGGATACAGTAAACAGGATACTCGTGTGCTAGTATTGAAACACGTATACTATCAAACAGGATCCTGAAAAAACCGTACCAACAAAAAACAGGATATTGCCGTGGGAAAGGGCTGTAAGCTACCATCGAAGGAACCAGCCAACCTAGCCGCCTACCTACTACCTTACAGTACGGCCAGGGCTTAAGTGCTGTGGTTAATTGTGCTTCCCTACAGAAGCGGGAAAATGCCTGCAGCCACTAACTTTAATGTTATCGGATTCCCCGTAGCTGAGGCCCATGTAATTATGGGGGCCTTTTCGATTACTTACAAGTGTTTTTGCTTGGAACTTACCAACCTTCTTTGTACTGATAGGCGAGTATAATAATTGTATTATGGTACTAGGTAACAGGAAGCGTGACTGAGCTAGTTAGATTTTTTGGACTGTATTACGGAATACCGGCAGTCGAATGCAGTTCAGGCAGTTTGTATGCTGTGAGGTATTTCAAGTTGATAAATCAGCCAAGCTGCCAATTAGATCTTTGTTCGCGTTGCTCACAACGATCAATAAAGCTATTCTTTGACTTCAGGTTTTTCAATGCTTACCACCGTAAGCCAGAAAAACATACTTACAAACATAGTTTTCCCTTGTCACCGATAGATATGGGAATCATAAGAATCGTATCTGTATCTGGATCCTAATATGATAAAACTAACGTACAACCCTGAAGAAAATTTCGACATAGCGTTCTTTCGATTTGGTGATCTTTCGGTATAGCGTGCATTCGAGATTGTGATCGTCCGGTTTACAGTTTTTCGGTGTTGTGCACTTTTGGTATTCCGTTATGCGGCCTCATGTGCTTTCGGTATTTCGATCTGCGGTTTCGTGTACTTTCGATATACCGTTATCCGGTATTTCGACTGCCGGTATTCCGTAATACAGTCGATTTTTTGTTTCGGTTGCAAAAGCCGTGTTAGTAACACGGCTTTTGCAACCAATTGTTTATATAAACAGACAATACCTAAACATATTAAGATAAAATTATAGTTGTAAGTTGGGAATAATAAATACTCAATTAAATTTAAAAAGAAAAAGTACCAAATAAAAGTTATATTTGCGTCCAAATAAATAATAATAATAATAGTTGTTCACCATAAATGTTATTTCGGTTATTTTTTTTTATTATACATAGAAACGACCAGAGTACCCGGAACCAATATTTATAGATCGTACAAACATTTGTCCCAAGGCGGGAATCGAACCCGCAACTTCCTGCGCCGCAGGCGGACCTTCGCCCGCCGCGCCACATCGGTAGTCTGTAGCTGTGGCGGTCGCTGCGAAAGAATTGACCCTTCCAACTCAGCCCGTGGGTGTCGTAAGAGCCGACTAAGGCAACCACCCAGACGAATAGTAGCTTACTTCTGTGTATTTTGAACATCTTCACTGCAATGACCAATCCGCCCGCCAAGTGTGGTGATTATGGCAAAATTTGCCTTATTTGGGTGGCACGTTTAGCAGTGGACATGGGCATCGTTGTGCTGATTATGCCAATTAAAGAATTGTCTCAATTTGGCAAGCCATCAGCGAACACAGGTAAACATCGGGGCTGTCCAGGAGGGCGTTGCGAAGGGTACCTATCAGAAAATCCATGTAGCAAAAAGACGATCGACAAAACGCCAAACGTGAAATGTCCTAGTATTCAAGTCGTCGTTAAAATAAAATGTCCTGATAGCAAAACGGCTGGATTGCTTTTTGTCAGTACAGTTGAAGCAAGAATAAGTAGCCTTCCGTAGGATACTTGCTTCTAGATTTGAAGAGAATAACCTCTTTACTTTAACTTCCGATAGGAAACTAGAACCTTGACATGCCTAGACATATGAAGCTTTCTTTTGCTTACTGGCCACAATGAACATACTCACACCAGAATTAAATCGTTTCACACGTAGTTAATGTTAGTAAAGTGAACCACAATACAAGTTATTTTTTATCCTTTTTGGTTTTGATAACATTCAACAAAAGACCTATTTAGTTAGATCCCTTTGTCCTTCGCAAACCGTTTCGAATGAACTTAAACGACAATGATGGAGAAAAATTCCACTGACCTGTTTTGTCTCGCCTCCTGTTTCTTCGGAAAACAATCGTGTATTCGGTTGAGGTTTTCCTTGTTTATAAGGTTAGTATTTTGCTACGAGTCCTGAACGAGACGAAAATCGTGGCCCAAACAAGGTGTTTTCAAAACTAATGATCATAGTCGATAAAATAAAACACAAGCCTGAACGACAACAATTTTATTGGAAAACATACATATATTATAATTTACAACGTGTTAACAATTGTATTTGAAAATATTTCTGTGAAAATTTGAATTTCATTACTCAGAGATACTCTCACAATTGGGTGGCTCTCGAGCAACTCTCGAGTAAACACGTTTATTTCCAATCTACAAAAACAAACTGAAAACAAAGGAAACCAATTTATTTATTTTAAGTTTCTTTAAAGAGTAGGCAACATGATGTAAAATCTTATTTTTTCTAAAATATACTGCGTTTAGGTATTATATTACTAACCGATAAAAGTTTTATAACCAAACTGCGACGCATGAACATAAATTTATCAAACATTTACTCACATATAATGCGTTTTTCGCATGTTTACAAGCCATAAACTCAGTAAATAACTTCACGGACAATGTACACTGATAATTAGGTGTTTATTTGTTTGAATAATATATATTTAATCATTAAACCAACCATAAAAATGTGGCATGTAAAAAGTAGGTTCTGTCTCTTTCTTTAACCTTTATAATATTTGGATTTCTCAAGTCTGCGACACACTTAGCTCGCGATCTAAGAGTTTCCTGAATTAAGTAAGGTTCCTAGAATTTGAACGCCTGCATGTACAAAGTAGCTAGTAAATATAAAACTTTTGACGAACAATTTTAGCACTCGTTTAGCTCAGTATTTCAATAGCAACACAAAAATACTCAGCACAAATCGACGCTGCGCCGATTGTGTTTCACTTAATTACCACCACCAAAACAAAAGAATCGCTTTGATGTTGAAAAAACAGTCAAATTCAAATTCCATTATAAAACTTTTAGAATTCGAAATTTCGGCACACTCGCACTTTTAAAACCGGTATTAACCGGTAGAGTCCCATTTACCCGATTCGAGTTCATCACCACACATCGCGTTACAACTTATCGTCACACATATGGGTCCTCATTTCATCCCTCTCGCCCGAGGGGTTCATCCGCACAGCGTTACCGTTTGTCAGCAGCTCTGTCGCGTTCGAATGCTCTGGAAACGAAAATTTACTTTACGAGAGGCAAGTTAGTGTAGGTATAATCCGTACGCGATCAGAATGGGTAATTTCCTAGTAATTTCCCTGTTCTGTGGACGGATCCTTTTCAAATTAAATATTTACGTTATATTTCTCATAATAATATAATCTACACATTTTCAAAGTGGCTGGGATGCACGGAAAGTTTTCAAAAAAGAATCGGTTCGAAATTATATTATAAAGTACCTCATTCCGCTACTTATTAATAAACTGAGGAATACTTCTTTCTAAGATGAAAGAAACTCCAAATGTTGCGGGCGGTGCTATTTAGACGGAAAGATTTATAAGAATGGTTTCAACCTTGATACTTTTAACGTGCCGTGCATCCCTCCATCTGTAGTTCCTTTCATCTAAGGAAAAATACCAAATCGTGTCTATGGTGGCGATTCTGCGATAAAATTGTGATAGTGAATTGGTTTAACAGAATACGGCCTTTGAATGGACTAAGGATTGGAAATAAGCTTCATGATTACATTTGTTCAAATCAAAATTAAATAACCCATAAGTATAATTACTGACATCATCCTTTCAAGAGATTTTTAGTCTGACATTTAAAAATGAATAAAAGTTAGATTAGTGCCATTTGTAAATACTAGTTTCAATTTGTCTCTATTATTTGATTGTATATTTCTTTGTGAATAAAGATTTGTGCCTTATTTTCTTGAGACGTTTCTTATAAAAGTGACCTCTGAAAGTAATCCTTTTTGATGCAATAACAAGTTGTTGACGCGACAAATGAGCGTTTCTTACTGTGTTGTAGAAATTTTTATAAAAGTGATTTTATACAAATTTTCCTTTTTGATTAAATTATTATACTTAGATAGATTTAGAAAATTTGGAATCGAAGAGAAAAAATCATAAAAATTCCTAGCTTTAGCTAAAAAAACTATAATATAAGAAATAGGTATGATTTATTAAACCTGAAAACGGGCACATAAATAGCTCCTTGTAGACTCTGTTTGCGACGTGATTTAGCTCATTCCTAGAAAAATAGTTGGTAACAGAGACAGACAGACATATACAAATATATGTCTAAGAGTTCCTAGACAATAACAATGAAAATATACATTATCTACTTCGGAGTTGTAACATACAAATCTTCTTCGTTTACGTTATTATGAAAACTAACCTGTATTATTTTACTACCTATTAGTAAAGAAGGTAGATTTATTTTATCAAAGCTGGATAGAGAATGATAGCCTGCTAAAAATTTCGTTTTTAATTATTACGTTATAGTCTTACTATCCGAAATTGGCTTTCAATTTCAAAATGTATATTTGAATTTTCAAATGCTGCTCGAAAAATTACCACGAAAATAAATCAAAAAGCCAATGATATAATGAGGTCGAGAAGTGGGGTCTCATCATTGTTTTGTAAACTCTTACAGCAATAAATTATAAATGAGAACGGTGAGACAAATTAATGGACGCTCGGAAAGAGTTTCTAATAAAAAACCACTGATGTGTCTTTTATTAAAATCTGTTCGATGAACAATTCCTTTGCTGTCCAGATTTTTAATTTATGTTATGATTCTATGGATGATTTTAAAAGGTCTTTTAATTCAACTCTTCCGCGAATGTGAGTTGGTAGGCAGTACTTTTTGTCTCATCCACTCTATCCAAAATCCCTATAAGCTACAGTGGAAAATCATGCAAAAATATTGGGGTTGTTCGAACAAGTGCTTGCTATTCCAATGCTATTCTTTGATTTATAAAACAAACACAATTTTCACACAAAAGAATTTTCTTTTCAAACCATTGTCAATAGATAGACGAATTCTCTTTACTGGGCTATAATGGATTTTTTCCGAGAATCTATTGGTTCCCAGAAAACTAGCGATCGACTTATCCAACTATACAATCGTTTCATTTATTTTTACATACAACATAAATATAATATTGCTGTCTTTATATACAGTAACACCGTACTAGCTTCTACCCGCGGATTTGCACGTGTTTTTCAGGATAAAAGTAGCCTGTCGTGACGTCCCCTTTTAGAATGGGATTGCGTAGTTCCATATCCGCGCGATAGAGGCGCTGTACCAAATTGTATGGTAAAGTAAAGTAAAGTAAAGTAAAGTAAAGTAAAGTAAATTAAAGTAAAGTAAAGTAAAGTAAAGTAAAGTAAAGTAAAGTAAAGTAAAGTAAAGTAAAGTAAAGTAAAGTAAAGTAAATTAAAGTAAAGTAAAGTAAAGTAAAGTAAAGTAAAGTAAAGTAAAGTAAAGTAAAGTAAAGTAAAGTAAAGTAAAGTAAAGTAAAGTAAAGTAAAGTAAAGTAAAGTAAAGTAAAGTAAAGTAAAGTAAAGTAAAGTAAAGTAAAGTAAAGTAAAGTAAAGTAAAGTAAAGTAAAGTAAAGTAAAGCAAAGTAAAGCAAAGTAAAGCAAAGTAAAGCAAAGTAAAGTAAAGTAAAGTAAAGTAAAGTAAAAAGTATTTATTCTGTGTCACAAAAATTACATGGAAAGTTGGTACAAATAAATAAAAGTTAAAACAGTGACATCAAAAAAGGTCGTCGCTCAGCATGATGCACAGTAACGATGGCGCTACTGTGCGCTGGTTTTATGCGACACCTAGAGGGGATGGACCTAGAGTATGGAAAACGGAGACGTCACGTTCACGTAACGTTATTGACGTCAAATAGACTCACTTCTTTGAATGTTTTTCCAGGTCTTAAAGAGGTAACAATTATCAAACCAAACATCTTAACATCCAAACTTTAGCAATATTAGAGACCGTAATAAATGAGTTTGGTAAAAAATGGTTGTCTGTAAAGTCGGTTTACTGACGATAGTTGAACGTGACAACGCAGACGCATCGCTCACTCAAGTAGGAGAGAGACGGATGTCGAGCGCTCTCGCTTGCACTTCAAGCCTTACATGGAACGCCTCAGAGCGAGGTAACGCCTCAGAGCGAGGTAACGCCTCAGAGCGAGGTACCTAACGCCAAATGACGTCATGTTTTTTCGTGCGTGCAGCCGGCTCTATCGAATTATAAGACGTTGTCACGTCAAAAGAAAATTAGCATCAAAGGTAAAAACTTATTTGTAGATGTCTTGCAACAGTCTGCAGTTAGCTCAATTGTTTCAATTGTAAATACTAGTACTAATTTATTTCTATTGTTTGATTGTAAGTTTCTTTGTAAATAATCTTACTTGATATAATACAACTACTGACGACTGAAATTAGTACAATTGAAACAGTCGAGTTAATTGCAGACTGTTGCAAACAATCTAGAGGTAGCCCAACCTTATTAAATTAGCTTTGAAATGAAAATCTCCATAAAAGCAGCGTCATCTCTCGCGATCTTGACAAGCGTCATAAATAAAGGCTTACACAGACATTGCGAAATGAGACAGGGTGTGTAAAGTCACGTACCACGCTGTGGCGTCGAACGCGAGTGAAAGCTGCGCCGCTTCGAATGTCATGTCCTGGTGAACGACGACGCGAAATGCCTTTGGCTCACTGAAATAAAACAATTCTGTTATTTCCTGGAAATTTTTGTTGTGGATTGAGCACCATTATAATTTTACAAATCAAATCAAATCAAAAACTCTTTATTTTAACAAATACAATAAATGATAAACCTACACTTAGAAAAGGTCAAATTATAAAACTAAACACTGGCACGGAAAGAAAGTGATATTTTTGATTTCTGTCACTTCGGTATGTAGTAAAAGAAGCGACGAAGAAACCTTTAGCCTGTTAGTTGTTATTTTTCGAGCTGGAGCAAAACCCGTCCCAAGCTTTTTTATCCTCTAGATAATCTGATATGTTGTAGAGAACCTTTTTACAAAGGATATGTTTGACAATTTGTTTGAATTTATTTATTGGTAATTTTTGCAACTCACTTGGAGTTTTGTTGTAGAATAACTATAAATAACTAGCTGCGCCCCGCGGCTTCGCCCCCGTGGAAATTTATGTTTCCAACTTTCTTAATTTTTTTTTTTCTTTCATAAGAACCTTCTCCTGACAATAACAAACACAACAAAGAAATAATTAGCGAAATCGGTCCAGCCGTTCACGCGTGATGCCGTGACCAAGGAAAACGGGTTTCATTTTTATATATATAGATAGATTAAATTGTTGTGGGCACAGCGAGTCACAGTGTACAAACAGTTATATGATATTTGTGCACCTTTAAGAATGTCCTTTGTGTGCGTGCTTTGTCGCAAATATACTGGAGCAATAAATGTGTCGCGTTTCAAATGTGGCGCTACAATTGTCGTAATACAAGAATATGTCTGGTGTGCGGCCTCACTACTCCGTCCACGCATTTACTAAATGACAGAATGCAATACTTCGTAGACAGTAGAGTAGACACGCAATTTGTTTGCTCGCTGAATATCGAAGCCTTCGTTATTCCCGTTAATTTTACAGTCGAAAGAATCGACGAAGAAGTGTATTATATATTGCATTATATCAATCACTCAAAGAAAATAAATGCGTGGACGCAATTAATGTGGTTTGACAATCGTTTGACAAGGCACCTAAAAATCTGTAGATACTGATCTGTTCTAGATTTGAATGATAATGATGGGGCGCACCTAGCTAGACCTTGACCCAGCAATGTATTCGTTCCTTATTATTTTATTTATCTGGACACAAATTAAAGTAATTTGCAAATCGGATTAATTCTAACTGAAAGGATAACCTCAGAACTAATTTGTTTTAATTGCGTCACAAACGCTCATAACCTTTTAGCAATTCTCATTGGGACTCGGAATTTACATAGTTCAAAATCCTTGTCGGAAACGGATTTTTTCACGGCAATTCAGAAATTCTGAACATGGTTCGAAATTGACCAAACTTCTCACAAGCAAGCAGCACCTCTCAGAATTATTCCAAGACATAGTTGCTTGCCGGAAACACATCCTGTCTATGTAGTCTCTCTATGCTATTCAATTAGCATGATTTATGGCATATTTTTTATCACACTATCACATTAATATTATAAATGTGAAAGTTTGGATGGATGTATAGATAGATGGATGTTGCCTCTTCACGCCAAAACTACTGAATGGATCGGGCTGAAATTTTGCATATATTCAGATTCAGATTTTTTTATACATCATACAAATAAAAAATGTACAAATTGTTGCTTAAATTAAATGATGAGGCTTAATTAAAAAATTAAATGATGAGGCTTGCTTAAATTAAATATGATTTGTCCAAAGTACACTAAATACAATTGTACAATTGTGTAAATACAATTGTGTCCAAATTACACTAAATACATTGCTGTAGAGGGGCAATAGTTAAGGTAAATATACAAATATGCTTAAAACGAAGTTTCTTGTTCACTTTGAGTTAGGTGATTCAACGAAGATGTCATGTAATTTAGGGGCCTTAAACTGACTGTAATCATTTTCCAAAAACTTTTTAATGCCTTATAGCGTTTTGTCAAGTAGAAGATTCCTAAATTCATTATTAGACCTATTTTCATTTGTAATTAATTTCAACTTTAGAGGGAGCTTATTGTAAAGTTTTTGGCCCATTATTTTAGAGAGCTGTTTTAGCATATTAAGTCGGTGCTCGATCATGTCTAACATCATTTTATTTCGCATACAGATGATTCTTATCCTGGAATTAAACATAAGCTATTTTTTATCCCATAAATCAGTTCCCATGGGAAATAAATCACATGATGATTGTAGAAACAATGCGTGCGAAGCCGCGGGCATAAACTAGTGTACTTGAAGTAGGTAGGTAGTAAATGAAGATAAATTTACGTTTTATGATTATTTTTAGGTTTCCTGTTTCTTTGATTATTTTTCTTGATTACTTTGAGATGATGATATTATGTGCACTTATAAAACTAGGAATCGAATGCCTAGCTAGATAAACAAAATATATTTTAATAAAGCATAATATTGCTACAAGTATGGAAAACTGACGCTACGTGACGGAGCAATTCATAAGAAACCTTGGTTAGAGGAAGCATGTAACATACTATGTTAACTCTATAGGGAACAATCACTTTAGACCGAGGCAAGATAGTAGGAACAAGTCTTGAAAGAAGAAGAAGAAGAAGAAATAAATCTAAGGCCTTCGCTTCCGACAGGCAAACTTCATTGATATTTGCAGCAGATAAGGATGGTGGAATATGTCGATATAGGTACTTACTGATTGACTTGTTAGATAAGTTCTTAAAAAATTTATTAATTTTAAGTACCTACTTGATATGTACCTTATCCCTAGTATATCTGGTATCGATGAAATTGGTTAAAAACCTAACTTTTTACCGATACCAGAGACAAAATTGGTGCCTATCAAAAACGGTCATCGTGCTGTGTGTGTTGTAAAATAGAAGCTTCATTTTTCATATGCGATGAGTTACTTGAAGTTATCTATATCTGGTTCTTCGGGGTTTAATGAATTAAATAATGCTAGGCAGTTCACACTCTATCAGCCCTAAGCTAAGCAGACCTTGTGTTATGTGTTATGTCATTGATGGAAACATACATACAATGATTTGTTACAAACATGGAAAACAAACACTATTGATTGCTTGAAAATGTATTTTGGTGTATTTGTAAGATAGACACATCAGTGTCACTTGAAAATTGTCATAAATCAATGTTACTGTCACAAGCCGCTATTAGTGTTCTAAATACAAACAAAACAACGACCATGCCTGTATCGATTGTTTAGTTATTAGAATCACTTGTATTATTGGAATCAATTGGATTAGGTACAGATAAGGTACTAGATGTGGTCGCGGCGCGTCATGTGTTTCTGGCGCGTCGCGAAGGAGGTACTCCACACCCCCCAGTGAGGGGCCCGATATTGGACAGCCGCGGTGGGCTGGTGGAAGAAAGCGAAGGCATCCCCACGTTCCCGCCACAAGCGGCAGAAGCGGAAACACCCTGAGGGTTTTAGTGGGTTAAAAACCCACATATTCGTCCTGTCTCCCCATGGGCGCGTATCGATGCATTTCCTTCAGGATAATAAGGAAATTAAATAAAGGTACACGGAGGCGATATGAAGCATACCTACATAGTATCGCGCTTCATATTGCCTAATGTGTGGGCCTACAGAGGTACACACACGAATTCGCGCACCTATTTATCCAGTACATATTTTTGACAAAACGCTCGTAGCGTGGGCGTCGTTTCAAAACGCCTTTCTGAAACAAAGCAGATAGAAACCCAGAATAACGACTGCCTCCGGTTAGAGCTAAGGCGTTGTTTATTGTCATTAGAAGACGTCGTAGCATTAGTGCTACGGCGTAGATCAAGTGCTACGGCGTAGCAATTTTGTCACCATTTACTCGTTAGAAGATAATTTAAAATCAATATTAAATTAATGACACGATTCCTTAGACATTATATTTTCAGGTTTGTGTGGAATTATTGTACATATCTAACTACCTACATAAATTAAATAGGATGGAGGCATTTATGTTAACGAATTTAAAAAAATATTTCATATTCATCCCTATAAAGGATTCGACAACCATACTGCCCGCTATCATAATTCCACGAAATAGCAATCATTTGTATGTATGCAGTGACATAATCCACACCAAATTAATTAGAGATTGAGAGCGATTGTTTAAATTTAATACTACCAGTATTAAATTTAAACAATCCCTCTCAATAGTCTCTTAGTAACTGTAACGCAACACATGTAAAGGGTAAAAAGATTACAGCCTTAGAATAAACAGTGAACTTTAAAGTGACCAACAAATTAAATTGGTGTTAGTCGAAAATATTACTAGAACAACACGTTAGATACTAGGAACCGTTTGATTAATGGATCAAAACATATTGTAGTGATCGACAATTACCGATAGGTAAAATTTTCAGCCATAATCGACAACTCAATATTTGCGTTATTGATTGCAGTTTAGTTGTCTACTTTAGTTGTTGTTTTAAAATAGTAGGTACAAATCTAGAAATGCTTCGATTTTTTTCAGGCTGACATTAAGTAGGTACTGATGTCGTTTACACTACGTACCTGCTCACTACAAGTGCGACATATTTTGGCCTATTCAGTGTTCGCCTAAACTTAAATACAAACTGTCACAGTCAAACAAGCTTGGTTTCTTCGAAAATGTCGATAGTGTTTAGCCATCATGTCAGTAAAATTTTGCATGCTTACCCTACTTTTATATCTTGACCAATATTCAGCCACAGTCTGTCGGTTCTCGTAGATTTACGACGTAGAAATAGCACTTTTCGTATGTTATGACTTGTGCAAACGTTTTGTTGGAGGAAGAAATATTGGATTACTTATGTCCCTGTAAACACATCCCTTTCCTACGCACGTTACGTGTTATTGCAATTTAATAGCTGCTAGGGATAAACTCTATACACAAATACATATTACATATTTATTATTTTGTGGCTACTAGCAAAGGTCAAAGTCCAAAGTACAGTCAGGTCAAAACGAATTTCACCTTATTAAATTAAAACTAAAATTGTGCATAAATTCATGCTATTAAACCTTGTATTAAACACAAAAACGTTCGCGTTGCCAGTTGAAATAGGTACCAATGTAAACATTGGGTTCGCGTAAACATGAAATTCTGTCGAACTAGAAATACCGATGAACTTTCAACTCTTCAATTATACATTTTAATTAAAGGATCGGTTGGCATGTCTTGCAATTTCGCGGTTGGTTGGTTTGTTAATGTTTATTTGAATATCATTATCGCAAGACCTTTTACTAAAAACAGGTTTTGTCAAGTGAAAAATAAAATGATTAGCATTTTGAATAGAAGGTACTGATTTTTAATGAATTTTAAGCCTCAATTTTATTTAATTGTATTGGGTAAGAATGCAATGGTCTACACTACAGAAAAGATTGCAATATCTACGAATAATCAACGACATGATTTATTCATGTAGCTGATATACAGCCTAACAAAGAAAACGCGAAAGCTAATAAAATCACTCACCTGAATATGATCTATTTGTTTCAAGTTTTTTCAGTTCGGGCGTCTCGAGTTTTGGGACAAAACACCAACATAACACAACCCGGAAGTATATCCGGAATCTGTGGAAAACAATTCGAGTTAGTAAACTACAGTCACATTAAACAAGTAACTTGGACGAAATTGTGTTTTGTATCCTGCACGCTTAGTACCAGCTAATAAGATTACAATAAAAGTTTTCAATGATAAAAGTTTCAATGGTTCAAGAACCATTGCGTGTTAGAAAAGGACTCGAAAACGAAAAAAATATTCGTAAGATAACAAATCGTACAATCCAACCCGTACTAAGCACTCTCTGATGGCCGTATTATACACATTAAGCGAATAATTCACATGTTTTGGAGTTAAAATGTTTATAGATGCTTTCATTCAAAATGCTGACCAATTATTCAGATATTCATTTAATTGGCCATATCGTCATAAATTACATTAATAATTAATTTACTTTAAGAATAGTTTTGGTATTAAATAAATTAAGTAGGTGCTTATATAAAAATGATTATTTCTAATCAGAGAATGAACAATGAACATGTCATGTATTCCTATGTTAAGTATAACAGTTTTAAATTTAATTATTATTTGTAATAATAATTTAATGTATTTTTTTGATTTTGTTTTTGAATAACAAGACATTTATTCACAAAGAAAATTAGACTAGTATTTACAATTGAAACAATTGAGCTAACTGCCGACTGTTGCAAACAGTCTACAGATAGCTCAACTGATCCATATCAACACCAGTCGGAAGCGTCCCCAAGACGCTGGCTGCATTGCCACGCTGTATGGCAATGCTGATACGCTGTGCCAGATATTCACCAGCTCTCGGGTCACGCGTCGCTTCGACCAGACGCTCAGATAGTTTTTTGAAAACCCGAAGAGCCTCGGTACCCCACGGACCTAGGGTCTCGACTCCAAGGGGAGCAAATGTGTAGGCTCTGTCGAGACCTGCATATTTGCGTCTCTTGAGATCTTCGGCCAAATCTGCCGCCGCACCCGCCCTCACGGATGTCCTCGGAAGATGGGAAGGCGCAAGTGTGTCGACGCATGTAGCGTCCCACACAATGGGCCTCCCCAACTCCCATGGGACTAGTGTCATACCGTCGGGCCTCTTACCATCGTCACGCAACAGACCATTCGGTTCGAGAATAGCTGGTACGTTAGCGGTGACAAAGGCCCGCCGGATGATGTCGTTAAGGCTAGCGTGGCGAGATATCCGACCGGCGGCCCTAGTGCACGATAATCCGTGATGACCAAGCTGTTCGACAGCAGTACCGCACTGGCATGAGGCGCGCAACACCTTGCACCCAACCGGACACATGTTGCGATACGGAAAGTTACGGGATCCAATAAAGTACCAGTGTTATATGAAGGAAATGCTTGCAACCAATGTCCTGACTCCCATTTAGAAACGGCCAGGAGGCGGGCACGATCTGCAGAGCTGGAACACGTTTGTAACAAACAGTTCCGTGTCAACTCACACAGAGGCCCGTCCCATTGCCGTTGGGACAAAAGTGATTTTGGGGGAGCAGCATTGGGGCAAGCACTATGCCAAGCCGTTCGAGCTTCGTCTAAAAATGAAATTTTCAATGACATTCCAGGTGGGACCAAAAGAGAAGGATTTAATTTTTTTTCAACTAAAGAACTAGTGCTGTAGACAGAAGACAAGAACGCTGGTAGGGCTACACTTGAAATTTTGCGTATACCTAAGCCTCCCAATTTGACAGGCAGGGAGGCCTGCGACCATGCCTTGTCATCTAAATCGATATTCAAAACCGATGATAAAGTATTCTTTATTATGTTGTCTAAGCCTTCCAAGAGCTCGCTGTGTTTCCACAGTTGACTACATCTCAAAGAATACGTAAATTTAGGTACAAAAAGACAGAACCGAATAATTGTAAAAGCCATATGACTATTAATTTTGAGCAGTCTGTCCGAATTTTTGTGGAAATTTTGAATTTTCTCATCTACATTTTGTTTTTATGATTTTTAAGAAATAGATATACTTACTTGTATATTATTATACTAGTTGTTATTGTTTTATTCTGTTAATGTAATGTTCTATGTGCTAAATAAATATATTTAATGTAAGATTTCTTCAAACAAATACCCCTCTTGTCGGTATTTACATGTCTTGAACACTAATAACAAAATGTAATAATAACACTTTCAGCATAGACACCTCATGCACGGGAAGATAAATTAAAGGTTTTAATCACGTTTACTTATTTGTGACATATGCAGGTCTCGACAGAGCCTTCACATTGACTAACGTTGGAGTCGACACCCTAGGTCCGTGGGGTACCAAGGCTGTCCGGCAGTGGCGTATTTACCTTTAGGCCACGTATGTCATGACATACGTGGCCTGCATGATGGGACATGTCCCAGGACGTCAGGCGCACAATACTTACAGAAGAATCTCTCCACAAAACATACCTACGGCTTATACAAGACATTAAGTATTTGAGTTTTGTCGGCTTCATGTGAAACCCTAGAGTAGAGAGTGTGGTGAGGTCACTGTGTGTACCAGGTGGCAAGGGGCGCTGAAAAAGTTTAAACGTCCGGCTATTTGAGAGAGCTTGCCACCCCCGCAGTACAAAACTCGAACATAAATAGCCGCGGGTCGCTCCCCGAGTTATTTCATACTCGTCTAAAAGTTTTTACCAGCTCCAGTGAATGTAAAAAAAAAGTAACAAAAATGACCAACACTCAGCAGATGCTATGGCAGGATGTAACTTGCCATAGCGTTGGTCTTCCGTAAAGGCCAGAAAGAAGCATGTGAGTCGCGGCGTAACTTATACAGAAAAGCTTGCCCCTTTTCATTATGATCTTTAAGTAACTTACGGAGAGAAACACCGTTCAGGTAATATGAAAAACAACTCCTGTATAGGTAATGAGAAGTTGACTGCTACCTACTTCTATTGAAGAAAGTTAGCGTCAAGATTACGTGGGTGTAAGTACATCAGGCTCAAACAGAACTAATCTACCTACCTATAAACTTTCTCAAAGCCAACAAACTATCTACATAAGTCATTGTTATGTTACACTTGAACCTGATTCTGTGTAATATAACAATGAATTCATTACGTGTGGCAGAGTCTAAATATAGAACGTAAATATACATTTTTCTATTGTTGAAGTGATCTTTAAAAATCAACTAACTGTTATTTTTTACATATTATTAACAATAATAGCGAATTATTTCAGCAACGCTTAGTAAAGTTCAAAATTTAGGGTATTTATTTCCTTGCAACTTTACAGTACACTATACTTATACGTCTGATATTACAATTTAAGTTAGTTAAATAAAAAAAACTTTAAAAATTCGATTATAAATATCACAAATCAGTTTAATGCTGCTTTTCACCAAAAAGGCAGTTCGACAATCACTATCCTTCCACCAAAAAAAAAAGTACTTTCCTTGCTATAATTTACTCGTTCAATACAGCAATTTCACAATATTATAAGATGTTTTTCGGAAAAATATATTGTGGTTGGCTCAATTTTCGTTTCAATGAAAGCGAATGAATATCCGTTGGATCCAATTTACTACGGGAAAATAGATGACAAACAGATAGATGAATCCAAAAGTACATTCGGAACTTTTATGTAGTCGTAAATAGGTACATGCTACCATGACGTATAAAGTTTTTTCCAAGAATTTTGTAGGTATAGTGACCGGCATGAGTCGTGAGCACAAGTGACACCTGCGCAGTAGTTAATTTTTGAAGCCATGGGGGCGGGGCGGGGTGTCATTCGGCTACTGTACACTTTCGTGCAATTTTATCGACTTACGTTTTGGATGTTAAAATAGGTAGTAGCTTAATTTTGTTATTTCGTATTTGTTAAGTGTTTTTGTTTTAATATAGTTTTCAACACACTTGCTCAATATAAATTAATTATTACGAGTTGGTACCTAAGTGCCCAGAAGTGAGACACTATAAATAGGTAGGCTATAAAAAAAAGTAGAATCAACGTACTGTTTATCTTCGTCATTGCCCGCGGTTCATTCTGTAGTTCACTTTGGACAGTTTGAAAGAAACATTTCCGTAGTCCACTAACTCCAAATGTTTACCATTTCACAAGATAATAAAGCAAGCAAGAACGCGCGAGAGTTTCATGGCGCTACCCCTATGAAAATCACATACTACAAACACACGAACTCGCCTGTATTTCCGTAATTTCTTTGTCCTCAAGCCAAAGTTTATTCCTTTTGTACAGAACTTTCATCAGTAATATGAAATGGACTTCTCTGATGCATAAGTTAAACACGTTCCCCCAAATAGGCTCACATAACAATTAAGTAGGTAACTGACAAATACATTCGCTTCCTACCCAGGAGCTTTATAGCTCAAGAGAACTTTGTACTTAACATGAGTGAAGGAATGCTTCCAGGGGCTAGAGACTTTGGTGAGTTCCTCATTTCATTACCTACATGCCTACCCTAACCTCTAATAAATCAAAGTTTTAACGCGACAACTTGTTCACAACTTGTTAACGTTGATGCATACTTGAGACCCTTGAATCGCGAACAACAGTAATTATCCTTCACGAAGACACTAGGAAGTCCATTAGGTTCATCTACAGCTTACACTGGTCCACTGCAGCTGGACGCAGACTTCCCCCTGATAAGCGCTTTATTGACTTTAATTCTAAGGGGCGTAATGCCCATAATCCCCACGCTGAGCATGCAGATTGCGGATCGAAGTTCCGTGGTAATTTTGTTCTGCAGGAGGCGCTGCTGCCCACCCCCCAATGGATATCCCTAAGTAGCCTCTTACGAAACCCTCGGGAAGAGTTAGGGCGGTTGCAAAATCTTAGCCGGCACCACACGGCCAATAAGGTAACGATAAAAAAATACTCACTTATTACTCATCCAGTAGTATATGAGTGGATTAAACATAGAGTTCGCCATCGCCAGCCAGTAGAAGCCGAGATAGATGTGCTGTGCGAACGGCGCCGAAGCCAACGCTTGGTGGTGGTAAACCAGCACGAAGTAAGCATGGTACGGCAGCCAGCACAGCGCGAATACCATCACAACCAGCACGAACATTCGGACCACCTGGCAATAAAAGATTAATTTATGTAGGCACATTTCGTAAAGCAAGTGGTTTCATAACTTATTTCAGCCTATGAATGTATAGGCCACTCCCGGATATTGGTCTCTCCTAATGATTGCCGTAGCACCCTCTTCAGCTTACCCAATCCGTCATAATATCTGCCAATTTTTTTTCGCAGATCGTTATACTATCGAAACGTGATGGAATGATGGAGAATGTCCTACACTAGGCTTGCCCTGCTTATTTCTCAGGTAAAAAAAAAACCTAGTCACACAGTATCATCTTGCCCCAAAGTAAACAGACTTTTGTTATGGCAGAGAATAAATATTTAATAATACTAACGTAGTTATCGGCACTACATGACTGATGTTTTTTTTTAACTACCTCAGTTTGCATATATTGAGCAGTATATGTATACTGCTCAGTATATGCAAACTCAATTCATTTTTCAGCTCAACAAAAAACTCTAAGATTCAAAAAATCTCTGCAATCCAGCACTCAAATAATTGGATATTTTCTGGGTACCGATTGCACGCAAATATTTAGTTTCTTGGATCGTAGAGCGAATTTAGGCGTACATATTGGTCACTAGTTGACTTTGCTAATTTCCTTACCAAAGTGACCAAAGAATTAGCGAAGTGAAGAAACCAAGTCTATAACCATTGATTGATTGTTTTCACAATAAATTGACATTAAAATTCGAAGTCTTCGTTATTTTCTTTCCACAAACTCTTTCCGTTCTCTCTAAGCTAGCCATGCCCGTGACTCTACTATTAACTTCTTCACAGGCTTGGGATTGAATACGGCACGTTTGCCGTGTTGTTTTTCGATAACATGAAAACAATGTTGTCAAAACAACATTGGTCTCATGTTGAACAAATAACTATTTTCGTTGCTACGCATTTCAGCCCCGCACCGCATGTTATAAAGATTTATAACTCCGCGGGATATAAAAGTTTATAAACATTGAACAACAGCTTGTTTCCCGCGGGTAACTAGGTAGGGTACCTAATGTCCGGATGGGGCAAGTATTGATCCGACTGATCAATACCTAAAGAATGGTTCATTTAGATTATTTCCTAGGCTACATATCAAAATTAGATTTCCATTTTCCGAAGTTAAATAATAATTTTTAAGCAGGTTTTTTTTACTTTGGGACACCAATCCCATCTTTACCGTAAGAGAGAGGCCCGATCACAGAACTATAGCGAGCCTGACTGTGTTCTAAAGCCGGAAGTACCAATAGACGTGCCGATGCAGTGAATTGCTGGATTGGCATAACTTTACTGAACTTATTGTGTTGTCTTCAAGTTTTATGTGTTTTTGCCTTTTATATTTGAAAAGGCGAGTTTGTGTGCAGTATTTTAGAGATTTAAGTGTTTTTCTGTTTGTTTTTCTGATAAACTTTTGGTTCGTGATCTAGTTAACGATAACAAATATTGAAGTATCGGTGGCGTTAGCTAAGCTTCAAAGAAGACATTGTTAAATTGTGGTGTAGTCTCAGTAGTCCGGTTAAATTTAATTGAACCGGACTATTGAGTCGCTCGACGCATCAGTAGTCCAGTTGCCCCATTGAACCGGATGATACGTTTTCGCTTAGTTTTTTTTTCAGATATAAATTACGAGATTCTGATCTATCTACACGAGCATTCAAATACTGGACAGTGATAGGTGTGTTATTCGAAAAAATTGAAAACAAATTTTCACTGAGCCTTCCAATTTCCGCAACAAAAGTGAACTGGCTTTGTAAATCAATTTTATGAGGCAATTTTAGATGATCCTCTATCTGCCTCTATTGGTCTTAACAATTGGTTAATTAACTTTGATGTCTTTGTTCAGATACATCAAAGTCGGAAATGAAGCTTTTCTCAGAAACCCTGAAGAATACAAACATTTTAAGTAGGTACAAAGCTTAAACCCGCTGCTTCAGACGCTATTTCCTTAAAATCTTTCGTCAACCTCAACCTCAACAGCCTGTATTGGTCCACTGCTGGACGCAGGCGTCCCCCTGATAAGCGCCTTATTGGCCTTCGTCTCTTGGGGGTTATTGCCCATAATCCCCACGCTGGGCATGCGGGTTGGAGATCGCAGTTTGGTGGTAGATTGTTCTGTTGGGGACAGTGGATATCCCTTAGTCGCCTCTTACGACATCCGCGGGAAGAGTGGTCGTGCAAATTCTAAGCCACACGGCGCCAGAAACTCTTTTATGTCCTTCCTATTATTATTAATATCCTCAAGATAAAATTTTGAGGCAAAGATTGTCAACTGCTGAATACAATCTATCCACTCGGCAGTTAGCTCAATTGTTTCAATTGTAAATACTACTATAATTTTCTTTGTGAATAAATTTATTTCATAATCTATCCACTTGCCAAACATTTGCATCCTTTACGCTGTTTACTCGAGAATAGATAACAAACAGCCATACTCGTACTTACAGAGACTGGCATGAGTTCGCTTTTATAATATAAGTATAATTTTTTCCCCCTTAAATACCTGCGCTCTCCAAAATAACTTTTATAGTAACATGTGAAGCGTGAGGAATGTGTTATTTCCGTTTCAGATAAAGGTAGAATATTCCAAGGTGCTTCCAGAAGATTAAACACACTCTTGAAATATATTATCAACATTACCTTACAGATCCAGAAAGCCTCTCAGAAGCTGGTGTCGTTCATTTTATGATTAAAGGTGTACTCAAATACACTATTTCTTGAAAAGGTTTCCAAACGCGACGAAATGTATGAAACATAAAAACTTTCTTCACTTGTTTTAAAATGGTTACGAGATCGGAAGGAGCCATTAATTCGACTGAACTGAGGCAAAGCTAAGTCAACGAATTGCGGTCTATGGCGTCTTTTTATAGTTAGACAAAGGATAGTGTCTAGAGAATCCTATTGACTACTAATGAGCGTCTTGCTTTACACTTCATTCATGTCCAAAATAACTTTGTAGGGACGTATACCTTGCTAGGATCCGTGAAATTTAGTGTATTTAACATTTAAACACCTTCATTTCTAGAGGTTCGTGTATGTGTTGACCTTGCGCGCCGACATTAAGATGCCCGAATTTCCCGTTTTTATGTAGGGGGCCTTATTTGAATATTCTGGCTGGCTTTTATGTGGTTTGAATAGCATTCAGTAACATGGCAGTTGTGCTTTGTTCCCTCGTTTGTCGTTTTTGTCGGTGTCACTTCCGCTACCTCGGAAGTGACATGTAGAATAATGGTTATTCTAAAGGGCATGTTTTGTTTCGACGTCTTTGTAAGCTATTTTAAAATGTAGAACGATATAATTAGGGTCTCGTACAATAATACACTCGAGAGCAATGAATCCGGGTCACTCAAAGAATCCAAAAAATCTCGGAAAGTAAGAATGCTAGGTTAATGCAATAAATTGTATTTAATAGACAATTTAATACTCCTTAAATGAAAGTATTAAAACTTCTTAGTTATTGTAAAGTTATATCATAAAAAAATCAAATTTGAAAAGGGAACACTGTCGAAGATGGAACTACGAAATTACAGGATTTGTTTTTGCTTTTGTTTGTAATCTGTCATTTATGTTGGTACATAAACCAGGTTGATAGTGCTCAATATTCATTATTCAAGCTGAAATCATGTCGCTTACACTTGAAGAATGCACCAGAATACTTACATTGGTGGAAACCGGCCGGAGTCAGCGCGATACAGCCAGGACTGTCGGTGTGTCGCTGTCAACAGTACAAAGAGTTCTCCGACGTTACGAAGAAACTGGTTCTAACCTACGCAGACCAGGAACGGGCAGAACTAGGTGTACCACAGCACGAGAAGACCGATACTTGGTGAACACCATGCTTCGAAATCGCTTTCTCACAGGAACTGAACTCACAAATCAGTTTCGACGCCTCGGAGGAAGTAACCCAAGTGCATGGACAGTAAGACGTCGGCTTGCTGAATCTAACTTAAAACCCCTTAGACCTGCAAACGGCCCTAAACTGGAGCGTGGCCATCGTATTTCAAGACTAAGATATGCCCAGAACCACGTAAATTGGAGTATTGAAGATTGGTCGAAAGTTATGTTCTCCGACGAATCAAAATTTATGCTCTACAAGCACGATGGAAGACACAGAGTGTATAGAAGACCAGGGGAAAGATTCAAGCAAGCATGCATCGAAGAAAAAGTAGCCTACGGTGGTGGGTCTGTACTTGTGTGGGCCGGAATTTCCTCTGAAAGTCGCACAGAGCTGGTGATCATAGAAAAGGGTCTGTACTTGTGTGGGCCGGAATTTCCTCTGAAAGTCGCACAGAGCTGGTGATCATAGAAAACGGCTCTTTAACTAGCGTAAGATATGTGGAAGAAATCCTCAACGAACACGTTGGTCCATTTATGGTCAATTTGGGTGAGGATGCTATATTTATGCATGACAATGCCCGACCTCATACAGGTAGGATTGTGAATGACTACCTTCAAGAGATGAACATTACTTGTATGGAGTGGCCAGCGCGCAGCCCGGATATCAACCCGATCGAGCATGCTTGGGACGAGCTAGGGAGATGCGTAAAACAACGAAACCCTCCCCCAATCACGCTTCCTGAGCTCAAAATTGCTCTCACAGAGGAATGGGAGAATATTGCCCAAAATCGTATAAGGAACTTGGTGTACAGCATGCCAAACCGCGTAAACGCAGTAATGGAAGCACCAGGAGGTAATACGAAGTATTGAAATTCAAGAAAATCGTCATAAAGTTCAAAAATTTCATGTTTCCTATTTTTGTTTTAAGGAGAGATCAGCAGTTTTTTTTCTTTATGTAATTTTGTGTAAATAAAATGTATGGTGACTCATATTTTTTTAACTTTCATTTAAGGAGTATTAAATTGTCTATTAAATACAATTTATTGCATTAACCTAGCATTCTTACTTTCCGAGATTTTTTGGATTCTTTGAGTGACCCGGATTCATTGCTCTCGAGTGTATTATTACAATGATGTAGGTTGGTTCTGAAATATAACTAGAAAGTTGTAACAAATGAATATCATAAGATTTCTAACAAGGAAGCCAGAATATTAATTTGTTTACAAAAATAAAAGATGCCCATGTAAGTAAATTAACTTTTAGCTCGTAATCTTATTATTTCTCAGAGCTTTCTTGAAAAGTAATAGGTTTGTTATAACGGAGAATTGGAGGTCAATAAAAATATATTTAATATCTCATTAAGGGTGGTAAAAATGTCTTGAAAGTTTTGGACCTATACATATTTGATAATTTATTTCAGAGTAAAAAGAATTTCCTTTAGAACAAAAATACAAACTTTTAGTTGAGAGCAGCATCGTGACCAAATAGTAAATTTAGTTCTTTAATTTAATCTCAACTTAGTTGGCTGTTCACGACAAATTCTACAAAGTATTGCAAGTTTGTACCCCTGGGACAACTCCCGTCCGACAAACCGACAGAAAGGCAAGGAACGAAATGTTCTTTTAAAAGTACCCTATAACCAATTTATAACTCTGACTGATTGTTGATATTTGAATCCGATCTAATAATCACCAAAAGTTGAGAAATCGTTTTATGGCGTCGCTACTATTGTGGATAAATAAGATGGCTGATATAAACAAGATCTTAGACAAAATAAAAAATAAATTATAGAAAACCAAACTGCGTATTAAATACAGAAATGATGGAATAATACTCACGGATTGTTACACTAATTCTTCTGCTCTAGCTAAAGATAAAGGAATAAGTATTTTTGCAAGAAATCTAAGCTGATTTCGAATAAGTGGTAGAGCAGAGCTTGAGCAGAGAATATTCTTGACATTGACGAAGACGAAGATAAATATAATGCAGCTAAGCGAAAATTGCTTTACTCTCATAATAGGATGTCTGTGGAAGAGATTACACATTTCGTATTTGGCTTACTAAGAATCCGAGGTTTTTCATCAAAAGATTTCATAAAGTTTTCAAATTTAAAATTCCATAGTCTGAAAAAGTTTCGTTTCAAAGCCTTATTGACGAGCTCAGCGGAAAAGTGGGCGAAGGACCGCCTGCTACGGAGGAGGGATCGATTGCCTCCTCGGGACAAACGAGTGTATGATCTGAAGATATTTGTTCCGGGTGTTATGGGTGTTTTCTATGTAGGTATCATTAAAAAAATCTAACTGACACTGAAGTGGCTTAAACGCGAGCAGTCCCAAAAACCCTCGTGATGTCATATTCCGTGCGCAGCGGGTAGGCAGGCTTGTCCTCGGCCTCCCGCGCGAACACCCGGCCTCGCTTGGTCGACGAGAACCTCCACTGCGAGCGGCGGCACTCTCCTCCCGCGTGCGGGAAACACCTGGGCCCCGATCACGGTGAGGAAAGTCTAGTTACCTATTGGCATTATGACTCAGGCGTTAGCAGTTGAAATGTTAGGTTGCGCGTACACGGGCCGGCATTGGGCAATCCACTGACAAGTGCGTCCACTGATCGAAAATCCAAATGACAACATTCGCACTAAACGGCAAAGTAGCCTTCAAGAATCCTCGCCGTCATTGCCGACAATCTGCTCCGTGCGGTGCGGATCTTGTATGGCATTGATGGGGCGAGTGCGGATTATCCGATGCCAGCCAGTATACAGGCAACCCTAACGTTTCAACTGCTAAGTCTTGAACCTTAATGTCAATAGGTAAAGAACTACGCCTACTACACCGTGATAGCGGCCCTGGCGGTTGGCACGCATGAGCCGCTTGTTCACGTAGATAGATACGTGAGGCCGCGGTTCGAGACATCGCAGTCAGCTGTGCAGCATGTAATGTATTAAGAAGGTATAATCAGTTATCTAGTAGTACCTACCCATTACACAAGTTCTGTTTATTTTAGGGCTAGATGATGGTGTGTGGGTTGTCCAGCATTATTTATTTATCACACTAATATTATAAATGCGAAAGTTTGTATGGATGGATGTATAGATGGATGTTTGTTACCTCTTCACGCAAAAACTACGGACGGACGGAACGGATCGGGTTGAAATATTGCATACAGGTAAGTCTAACCCTGGAATCAAACATAGGCGACTTTTTATCCCATAAATCAGTTCCCATGGGATAGAAATAACCTTAAAACGTTTCCATAGAAACAACGCGTGCGAAGCCGCGGGCAGAAGCTAGTTTAACTATAAATTTAAATTTCCAAAGAATAAAAAAGTTTCGGTTCAAAGGCGGATAAGATGGATGGCAAAGAAGTAAATAATCACTTCTTTGCCACATCCATCTTATTGACTTCAACTACGTTGCCCTTCTATCAAAATATCACACTAAAGGTTTCGGTACCTACGGCAATGATCAATCGCAAATGCGAGAACCATGTTTGCCGATCACATTAAACATTAATCTGAAAAATCTGATTTTAATACAATCAAATAAAACACGGCCAACAATAAAGTATCCCTACCTGCACGGGGCGAACGTGCTAGTTTGCAATATTAAAATACTCACTATTTGAATGATTTGTCAATTAACTAACGGATTGACCGGCTAAATAAGTTTATTAATACTCATGCTAGCTGGTCTACCCACAGTTAGTATGATCTCGAATTAAGTATTTAATAAATCTTCCAAATTGCTTTACGACCAACTCTGATTGCTTTACAACGAAATTGTTTTTACCCACGAGGAACAAATTAAAATAACGTGCTTGCTTATACAGTCTTAATAAAAGTAGACTAGACAGAGAAAACAAAGAAGGTAGGTAATTTTTGAATTTATGATGTTATGTTTTTTTCTTTTTCCGTTTAGATTAGATGGCCGAAATTCGGTAATGCGAACATCATAATCATCACCTATATACCCAGTTAATTGAACATGGAATTCGGAAAAACTTCTTGTGTATCGTGCCTACGTCTATATGAATATTACTTAGTACCTATTCAAAAACTCTTGACTTATATATTCGCTTCCTTGTCTTATGCGTTTTCAACACCAGACCGGAATAATTAAGAACATCAAAATGTTAGTTTATGTAGGTTTTATAATATCATTATCAGTAAGATAATGTTTTTCTGTCTTATAAGTACACATTATCTATTCACACTCGTTTCATAAATTCTCTTTATATCCAAAGGTTTGCTGTAAGAAAACTCTTTTAGGATTAAGCTATGCCCAGTATTTCTTAAATTTTATGTATGAAGTAACTTGTGTGTGCAATAAAGAATAATTCCTAAAATCTATAACCTATAAATCCTGTATGTACCTTTGTGCTTTAATTGTCTGACATTTTAAGTATCTAATAATAGGCTGGCAACACATTGTTACAGGCAACATTTTAGCTATACACTCTGAGGTTAGCCTGCTCTCTTTTTTACTCTATGGGTCGAATCATATGACATTTCACAAACTTTCGCATTTATAATATTAGTAGGATAACGGAGTCGTTCAATTTGTTCTGGGCGTCGCGCGTCGTCTTCTCGATCAGATTTTTTTCAATTCGCATAATATGTATTGATATTCGACATCGTAACTTGAACGAAGGTAGGAAACGTCAATTGATGACCAATAGATGGCCGCATGACCAAGAAGAAAAGTTGAAGTAGAAGAGAAGAAAAGTTAGAAAGTAAGGGTAGGTATATCAATGGATTAAGTATAAATATTTCCTTAAAAAATCTGCATTGCAATTGTTTGAACAAAATTATTGCAAAATTGCAAATGAAACAAGTTTCTGAAAACAAATTAAATGAATCAATAATATTCCGAAAAAATTCGACTTCGGTGGGACTTGAAAAAGGGCTTACTAGCTATCTCAATCTCAATAACAAAAACCTTTCAAATGAAACAAGTTCTTAAAATAACTGAAGTAAGATCACCTTCAGTGGTTGGGCAAACACGCGCTTCAAACAGCGAATATTTGGACTTTCGGGAAATATACTAAGACGAAAGGAACGTAGGTACCATACCCTGTACCTACTCGTAATGATAAAGTTTTCTTGTTCTAAGTTGTATCTCATACATAACTATGTCAAAAGGAATAGCCACAGCTAAATTACTCTCAGATAAATTTCGATTACGATAAATAAATTCGTCGATCCAGCATTGTTATTACCATTTGAAAGGAATGTAACAAATTAACACAACACAATTTAGCTATACGAGAACATTCCCATTAACCTACTAAAGGCGTTTTAATCGAGTTCTCTAAATTCACGTCTCTTCACTGAAACAAAAGCAGCATTCGAGAAATCGATTTAATTTTGGTGAGATGACAAAAATAGCTCAGCTCAGTTTTCAACTTAAAGGCCTACGCAGACCGGGACGGCATGGCAAGGGATTTTAATTTTTACTAATGGACATTCAACCGTACTGTTACAGAAAAACGACATAAATTGCTATGCTTTAAAATGATGCTGTGGCATTGAAAGGGATTTTATCGCACGGCACGCCACAGGCTCCCGTGGCGGGATGCCGCCGTGGCATACTGCGGTAGGCAACGGACGGCATGCCACGGACTCCGGCGCTCGTAGTGATATACTGCGGGGTGCGGCACGCCGAGGCATGCCGTGGCAAAGTGCTGGAATGCCGCGGTATCTAAGCGGCCAGTGTGCGCTGACTCACGGCAAAATCCCTTGCCATGCCGTCCCGGTCTGCGTAGGCCTTTAGTCTTTAATTTTAAGTTAATATTAAAATAGTAATATAATATCCAATGAATCTCTCCGGATATAAGTTAGTAGGTACAAAATTCGTGAGTTGTTGGACTGCTTATTAAATTACTACCTACCCGTCAGAAATTTTAAACAAATTTTAACATTTTTAACAATGAGTTGTTTATGAAGGTACAATTTCAATCATTAATCCTCCTCTTACGGTGTTTTTACATCTCTACAATAACAAAATCTGTACATACAAACGTTACAAGTTACTATCACAGGATGCTATGGCGCCCATTAGGGAAGGCCAAGGCCTATGTCCAGCAGTGGACTAACATAGGATGATGATGATTTACTGGTTATGCGTTAGTTTTATCCAGGTTTATCGGGTGATAGTAGGTACAATCGGACAAAGACAACTTGAAAATCTAGAACAGCCATAGATATAAGTTAAATTCTGTAGATATGGTACGTTCCCCAGCGCTAACCCAACAACTGGCCTGTGTTGTATTACAACAAATGGCCTGTGTTGTATTACAACAAATGGCCTGTGTTGTATTACAACTAAACGCAAAGACACGTTACTTCCAATCTTTTGCAATATAAGTACCTACTTAATGAACAACAAAGATGAAAAAACGCACCTAGACCGAAGTGCGATCGAGACAACAATACACGCGAAACACGTACGCCGGCGGCGCCGGTCCGACTATGACTGAGGTGGGTGGACCTAATTGGACCTAATTTGAGCGTTCCACTTTCGAGAAGCTAGTGCCCAATCTTCCGAATTTTACTTACATCGATGAGAACAGCCTACCTTCCTTTCTGGATCTAGCGACCTCTGTGGCCCAGTGGGCAAGGGTCCGCCTGCGTGGCAGGAGGATGCGGGTTCGACCGCGAAACAGATGTTTGTATAATCTAAAGGTATTTGATATCGATCATGGTGTTTTATTGTAGGTACTTATGAATCAGAATATGGTAAGTTAGTATTATGCCAAGCTATGCCTTCTTTGGGGTAGATGACGGTGTGAGATAACCAGCCAGTGCTATTCTTAAGTATCTGTACGATCTGCAGGTATTTATTTCTGGGACTGAGTAATAAGTTTTATGAGAGTATCAGTCTTCTCTGAGATGAGATGAGTCTCATAATCTCATTGGTGAAAGATTTGCTTCGTGGCCTGTCTTCCTTGTGGTCGATTAAGTTCGACGAACGTTATAGTTAGACTATACATAGGTATACCTCCAAGGACTTAGTGCATTGAGAACCAACCGCTCCGTATTCGTCATCTGCTAGCGATAGGTAATTAAGGCAGAAACATACTAATGTGTCGTGTCGTGACGCCAGAAGAATATCGGTTTCATACATTCGACAGAACGCGTCACGAGTCGACACGACACGGCCTAGAAATATGTATATATGGGCTTTATCATACTAGCGGATTGCGAGGGTCCTCAAACTTTGAGGACCCTCGCAATCCGCTAGTATGATAAAGCCCTCAAAGCGGAGCGGGCGCGCAACGAACACGCCGCGAATGCGCCTGTACCTACGCCATTTTGTAGGGTCTCGTACAAATCACACTAATAAATAAATAAGTAATAAATAAATAAATAATGCTGGACAATTCACACAGCATTATCTAGTCCCAAGCTAAGCAGAGCTTGTGTTATGGGTAATAGATAACTGATATTAATAATATACGAGTACATAGATAGATATTTTTTATTATACATAGAAAACGACCAGAACTCCCTGAACAAATATCTGCAGATCGTACAAATATTTGTCCCGAGGCGGGAATCGAACCCGCAACCTCCTGCGTCGCAGGCGGACCCATAACACAAGCTCTGCTTACCTTGGGGCTAGATGATGCTGTGTGAATTGTCCAGTATTATTTATTTATTTAATTGCGAGCGTCCGCAAAGCGGAGCGAGCGCGCAACGATCACGCCGCGATTATCATAAGCCTATAGGGTCCCAATGCAGGGCAAAGGCCTCAATCTCCTCCTTCCACTTTTTTCTATCAATAGCTAGTTTTGGCCACTCTTTTTGGTACGAGTCCAGCTCGTCCTTCCATCTACGCCTAGGCCTTCCACGCGGCCTGCGCCCATTTGGAGTCCATTCCGTAATGGTCTTTGCCCAGAACTCCTCCGGCATACGGCACACGTGTCCGGCCCAGTCCCATATAATATTAATGTGATTCGAATATAACATGTAGGTATATTACCTTCCGCTTGGCTCTGACGACCTGCATCTGATGGTGGGTGCACTCGCCGATGGCGCGCCCCCGCAGCGCGGCGCTCATCCGGGCGTACGCCCACACCATCACCAGCATGGGGGCCACGTATGTCACTCCCAGGAACACAAGGTTGTAGCTGCAAAATTTACGTATTTTTACTTAAGTACCTTCGAGATCAGGGGCCGAGATCAGAGCCTACAGACTCGGAAATGGAACCTGAGTCCCTATGTATATAAGTAGTTTATGTAAGTATATGTAGGTCTATATAT
This sequence comes from Eupithecia subfuscata, assembly GCA_963564075.1. Taxonomy (NCBI): domain Eukaryota; kingdom Metazoa; phylum Arthropoda; class Insecta; order Lepidoptera; family Geometridae; genus Eupithecia; species Eupithecia subfuscata. The sequence goes on from OY751105.1 coordinate 8,096,436, forward strand.
AACTTTATGTGTGCAGTGTATTTAAAGCGTAGTATTATATTAAAAGTATTTATTTAACCATCATGAGCACACAGATCCCCTAGTACTATCCAATGATCCTATCCATCCACGGTTGTCTGGTAGAGACCGCCACTTGTCACTTAGTATTGTTTCTATCTTTAAGTGTGCAATAAAGAATTTTCTATCTATCTATCTATCTATCTTGTTTCGTTTTCGTTGTCGTGTAAAACTACTATGTCTCTTGCTTGCACGAAAACTAATCAGAAACTTCGGTTCCGGTTTTAAGACTACGGGCCGGGAACACATCGTCATCATCGTCATCATCGTCGTCACAGTATCGATTAGTTTTAGTTATACTTAGTTTAGTTTTAAGTAGGTAGTTAGTTTGTTAAAATACGGGACTGATATACCTAGTCACCAATACGGCAAAGTAACCTAAAAAATAAAAAATAAATACTAGGTACCTATAATATACTACGTTTATGTACGGTATAGATAGCTATAATTCGTTCTTAGAATGCAACTCAAATAAATTCAAAATCCGTAGCTTTAATAGGTACCTACTTAGGTACTTGCAGATTTCAGATTTATTTATTTAACAATTTCGTTCATTAATCTATTCACCATCAGTGATATATAATCTAAAATCGAGCTGAAATCCGTAAAATGTTTCAAAACAATAATATCTGTCGTGGTTTGTTTACAAACATTCTACACCGAGTTTGACTAGTGTGTAGAGCTATTAGGACGACTTTATAGAAAAACCTAGCATCCCAAAGTACGTGGGTAGGTATAGGAATTGAAAAGATATTATTGGTTAAGCTAAAGAGAAAATAAAACTTCCAGGTTTCTACAAAATGTTATTACTGAAGTGTACCTAATTAAAATCGAAAATTACAAAAAGTAGACAAACCCACTTCCTACTAAAATGTTTTCAAGGAATATTGAATTTTCATGTACACTGAAAACTAATGCGAAAATCATAAAGCAACGATACTAGACGCTCTACACGTATTACTTAAATGAAATTGTGAAATGAATACAAAGGATATTAAATTTCTCCGCACAAAGATAATTATATCAAAGAAAAGATTTTAATAAGATTAGTAGCTCACCCATTAGTTGGTCGCTATCTTAAAAAGAAAATAAAGCACACGTTTTGCCTTTTTCACAGGCGTTCTTTATAAAACGCCTAGTTTATGTTAACGAAAACTTTGTCAGCTTAACCAGCTTTTGTTTATCTACATAACTCTCAGACTTATTAAGTACTAGCTTCTGCCCCCGGCTTCGCACGCGGTTTATGGAATAAAAAGTAGCCTACTTATATGTTATTCTGGATCCAGATCTTTATGTGTGCAATTTCAACCCGATCCAATTGAAAATGAATACCTATGTTTACTTTTGAAACGACAAAAAAAAGAACAAAGTTCTGAGCAGCTCTTTCTTCTGTTTTAGTTATAAAACTGTTACAGAAGGCTTTCCCATTGTTTGTAGTCTTAGACAAAAACGAGAAACGTAGATTGATTCTTAGAATTAACACCTAGTTAAGACAGTTTATAAAAAGACGCAACGACAGAAAAATTTGAGCGGTTTGTTTGCAAAGTGGATAGTTCTAGTGTTTCTATTTTTTGTTTGTAATTTTATTCCCTACAGTGGTTCCGGATAGAATTTCTATAGAAGACTCATACTAAAATGAGACTGGTAGCAACTGAAAAGTTATTAATGTACTTACATTTTCATAAGTACCTTACTACATTACTAATGGTTGACAGTTTTTCGCATGATTGATCGCCAAGTACCAATCATTACGCTAAGTGCGCTTTTGGCTTCGTTTCTTTTCTGAAGTATTCAGAAATAATTTGAGATTGGACTGAGTGCCTTTAGTTTTTATAAAATAGAGAATATTTTAGCAAAAGATTTATTTTTACACAGTTCAATCCTAGCAACTGAAAACCTATAGGATAAAGCAAATATGAAAGCAACCCAGACACAAAGCAGTCTCTGTTTCACAGGTTGGTTGTTTACATACTAAGCTAGTCTTCCAACAGAAAACAAGTCAGAAAAGAGTCTAGCTAGATTTTTCGAATCATTTGTTGAGTTTTGTTAAAATTCTGACGCCTATCCAACATAGAGATTTTAACACTTGTTTTTGGCTCTCAAACACCATATAATATTATGACGACCTCTGTGGCGCAGCGGGCGAAGGTCCGCCTGCGACGCTGGAGGTTGCGGGTTCGATTCCCGCCTCGGGACAAATGTTTGTACGATCTGCAGATATTTGTTCAGGGGTTCTGGATGTTTTTCTATGTATAATAAAAAAAATATCTATGTAGTGTATTATATTATGGAATATCAGTTATCTAGTACCCATAACACAAGCTCTGCTTAGCTTGGGGCTAGATAATGCTGTGTGAATTGTCCAGCATTATTTATTTATTTTATTAATTTATTATAGTCTTTAAAAAAAATCATTACAATTAGATACATTACAGGCAATACTTATCACGCTAAGTTGCTGGTTAATTCATGGTTGCGATTGCGGCAATCTCAAACATCAAAAACGAATATGTACCAATTTTGTAAAACGACACACCATTCCCTTCTTTCTGTGTTCGTATACATAGTTAGTCCTAGGTCAAATAGGCTATTATTTCGAGTGAGGCCACCAGGGTCTCCAATGGTCTCCCAGCTTTATCCCCTGGGGGATCCTGGTGAATTCTAAACAAAAGCTAGGCCGTAAAAGAGTCTTATAAGGCTGCGTTTCCACCAGTGATGTGCGAGGCAGCTGAGCGGTGCGAGCACGAAAGGTCCGAGTATGTGTAGCAATAGCGACGCTGTAGAACAATGTAAGTGTTTTCACCAGAGATCTGCGAGCAAGCGGAGCGGTGAAAAGATGCATAGCGACGCTGTGCAGATGAGCTGTGTGGTGTGGAGTTTTGGAGGCGTGCATCCGATTGGGAGCGCGCCCTCAGACTCCAAAAGCGAGCAATAAGGGCGATAGTGAGAATACCACAGGATTAGTCCGCGCGGCCCTATTTTGAGTCTTGACCGTGCCCGCCCTTGTCATATACCAATCCGCACTGTATGTGCGTAACAACTTAGACAAATATGCAAGGTACGGGGACAGTCATAGATACAACACAGGCACGCGCACCGGATAAGAGCTCTTCCACGACGGCTAGCGAAGTCGTCCAAGTTGCAACACGTGATGGGACGGCTGTTTACAACCGCATTCCAACTTCTATCACCAGCGCACAATCCACTCAGTCTTTTAAAGTTAAGTTGAAAACGTGGTTGATAACGCAATCTATTTATCATGTTAATGATTATAAGATTTTAAAATGTGTGTGATTCAATTGTGATGTTATTTAATTTAAATTAATTTTTTTTTTATTTAAGTAATAATATATCTATCCATTACATAATTCAGTAATAAGTGACCTGTAACATGTTTAAGTTATTAATAAAGAACTATGAACTATGAGCGGTGTGAGGATGTTTCAGGCTCTTTTCAGATAAGCGACCTATTTTTTTGCTCGCGTATGTCCCTGCCACACATTTCTCGCAATAAATTCTTCGCACACATTCCACGCAACGTCATGTCTAGCACAGATATTTCCCTTAACTTTTTAATATTGTTTAAGATTAATGAAAAAGTAGATAACTTTGTGAACGAAATAAAAAACATATGTTTTTGTATTTGTATGTACAAAAACCTACGGCCGTTTCCACTAGCGCTGCACTGAACGAGAATAGGTAAATGAAGTGTTAATGGTTCTTAACAAACACATCCCTCGCTACGCATCCTCGCACATCTCTGGTGGGAACGCAGCCTTAAACGAGTATTTTACGGGTCTCGTGTCAGATAATCTCACCAATAGTCCGTCCTCGAGGTAGGGTAGCTTCCGTCCGGCCATTTTATGAAGCATATCTCCCGTTCACCGTTAATGTACCTGGAACAAAGGGGACATGAGCGCATGTTTGAAATTCAAATGTGCAACTAGAGCTTTGTTTCAACTAGAACATTGTATTGTACACCTACAGCGGCAAGAATAGTGTAGGATGCCCTCCGGCCAGGTGGGAAGACGATAGACCTGCGATAGACTGCAGGGAGATGCTGATGCGGCAAGATAAAAAGCGCCCTGGATCTCATTAGAGAATTGGCTTCATCAATACCTTTCAAGCAATGGACTAGTGCAGTTTAATGATGATAATTACATTAACACTACATTTGACTGTATGTGCTTCATCTTTGGTTATTAGTTTAGAAAATTCGGTAAAGTCGCTATACAGGAACTGTTTTCCGAAGGTAATTTGTTCTGTTGTGTCTCCAATTTATGGATTAAGAGATTGGCGACTTTTGTCACATGAAGGTTCATAAAGGCCGATATACCAACCAGACAGTATATTAAAATAATTTGATGGAAAGCAACTTTGCTGATTGTAACTACGTGTGGGTGAAACTGAATATTTTACATAAAAGGCAGGTCGGGTTAAAACAGTATTTACCTAACTGTATTACGGTAAATATTACAGTTTGGTAAATACTGTTTTGACATGCCAGTTTCGAATAGTTAATGTCTGGTTACGCATAAAGCAGCATGATATTTGTTGCACCTGGGTGAACTAAGTACAGCTTTCAATATAGTACCCGGTAGACTTAATTCACCTGGAGTAAATCACCTGGCGGTAGACTTAGTGACTCTCTAATTGTACAAAAAAGGAACTTCGTATCAGAAAATATGTTGGTATGACCTACATTGATAAGGCTTATCTATGTACTGGCGGCCCGTCCCGGCTTGAGCACAGGTGGACATTTATTTTTAACATTTTGGGATAAACTTAGAGTCAATGTATCTTTATGCAGGACATTTTATACTTTTATCCAACTGCCTCGTTGGTCTAGCGGTTGCGTTTTCAACCGCTGATAATGAGGTCCGGGTTTCAAATCCCGGGTCGGGCCAAGGTTTTGGGTCTTTTCTATCAAGAAATATTTACAGTAGGAGCCCGGAGTTAGGAAGTTGGCGGTGTTGGTCCTGCATTTGACCTCTCCCCGGTCGTGTCGGTCTGCCGTCCTATCGTTGCGCGCATGCGTTACTACCTGCGCTGAACGGGGCCACACCGCGCACCAGCCACGGGGCGGGATGGCGGCGGCGGCGCGGCGCGGCGCGACGTCGTTTATTTTTCTATTTTGTTTAGATTGACATTTTTAAATTCGTAATATATTTTGAATGGAATGTCCGATTTGAATAATTCAGATAATCTGGATAAGGATCAATACAAAGGTATGGAGAACATGGTCAGATTTTTGTCGGCATTTTTGTCAACTTTTAAAATGTAAATAAGTAGTTATAGTGACATAACTATAATAGCTGGACATATGGTATAGTCAAGTTTTTTGTAGATATTTATATGTCCATAAATAATGAAGAACATTTTTTTGTTGTTTCATCAATAGTTTCCGCAGCGCATGCAATGATAGACAATTTATGGCTAATTTTTTTACACCTTGGGTTACATTATTGAAGTTTTAGTAGGGATCCCTATTTTTTTCAAGTTATAAATATAGCTTATGTTACTCCGGAATAATGTAGCATTCTAATTGAAATTGAAATCGGCCCAGTAGTTTTCGAGTTTATTCGTTACAAACATACAAATCTTTCCTCTTTATAATATTAGTATATATTTGTTTAGGAGGCATGTCCAATGTCCAGCAGTAAAGTAGCATAGCCTAAAAATGATGATAGTGATCTTAGTAAGGCTGTGTTATGCTCCAACTTCTTGTTTTTATGTACATTATGAATGTCGTTTTTTATATAAAGCAAAGTAGGTAAAACTCCTAATTTTATAGTATCACGCAAACCTGTTTTGAACCAATTAACACATTGTTTAACGAGAGATTATGTAGGTATAACCTAAATTGGTGTTGTATTGAGTATTTATCGCGTGCCTTCTGGTTTTTATTGACGTTTCAACCGTGTTACAATGATCTAGGCCACAAAATGACTGATTGAAAATTTAAAAGGGCTTAACCTAGTTCGACATAGAATTGTGTTCGTGCCCGCGCGGGCCGCACGCGATTCTAGTTATTAAAATAGTAATTAATACCTAAGTGTGGTTATACAGAATATTTGCAGTCAAATTACATCCCAATTGTTAAAAAAAATACTGTCATAATACGAGGCACGATATACCATATGATAACATAAGAGACACGAGTTGAAAACCCTCTCAATCGTCCCTTGGGACGCTTTTAGCGATATAGATCTAAATAAATTAACACAATTTCACAATAAAGTTAAAAATAATAAATAAATAATGCTGGACAGTTCACACAGCATTATCTAGCCCCGAGCTAAGCAGAGCTTGTGTTATGGGTACTAGATAACTGATATACTTAATACAATACACTACATAGATAGATATTTGTTATTATACACAGAAAACATCCAGAACACCCTGGACAAATGTCTGCAGATAGTACAAACATTTGTCCCGAGGCGGGAATCGAACCCGCAACCTCCTGCGTCGCAGGCAGACCTTCGCCCGCTGCGCCACAGAAGTCGTCGAAAAGTTATTCCTTTTCAAAAGATTATCTCTATTAATGTCCAAACTAAGAGCTAATATGTGTATTTTCCTATAAGGTCGTGATAATGTCATAATACGAGGCACGATAGGTATACCATAAGATAACATAAGAGGCACGAGTTGAAAACTCTCTCAATCGTCCCTTGGGACGCTTTTAGCGATATAGATATAGACTCACTGTTTTTTATACGTGTCAGAGTAGAGGAGACTGGGTAGGGAGAGCAATGCGCCTGCGCACCACACCGTGAACAGAGCCGCCCGCGCCATGGTACGACTCAGCCTGTGCTGTAGGGGCCGAACTATGGCTACGTACCTGTTGGAAAAATTTATCTATATAAAATCATTTTATATTATAAACTAGTTCCTGCCCTCGGCCTCGCATGCGTTTTTTCTATAAAACGTTTAAAAGTTATTTGTATCATCCGTTCAGTAGTTTTGGTGTGAACATGTAACAAGCATCCATGAATCCATGTAAACATCCTAACTTTCGCATTTATAATATTAGTGTGATGCTAAAGTTTGGATGGATGGATGGATAGATGTATGTTTGTTACTTCTTCACGCTAATTACTAAACGGCAGGTCTAGACGCAAGCATAGGCTACTTTTACTACTTTTTATGACATACAACAGTTCCCGTAGGATAGATAGAAATAACCTTCAACCATTTTCATAGAAACAACGCGTGCAAAGCCGTGGGCAGAAACTAATAACCAGATTATTCATAAACAACAGACTGCTGAAATCAGAATGGGTTCTGACTCTATTACTTTTTTTGATGTTACATCCATCATATTAATTTTGTCTGTACCTAGAAAACGTAGCATATTATGTACCTATATGTTATGAATATGTTACATGAAACATAATAACAAATAGATTGACACCGATTCATCAAACCAGATGAAGAGACTAGCTAGTGTAGGCGTTACGGTAATTTTACAACCTGTAGGCAGTTTTTTCATAAACCCTCTGTTTTGATTTCGCCGTAGTCGGGTAAAGAGTAATAGATTTCAAAATGAAATAATTTAATAAAGCGATACCTAACGTGTTTGTGCGTATCTTTGAATTGAATCTTTCAGGTTATTGAGCTTGATTTTATATTCGGCAATGGTTATTTATTGGCTGTATAAAACATTTTGTTTTCTAATAAATAAACTGATATTTTTGGATGTTTGTATAGGCACAAAATGAAAATGTAAACTCTGAATATAGCTTAGCTACGCTGTTTGCTTTATTTAAAGTAGTCAGACCTCGATCAGACAATATTTGTAAGCAATTTCGATAAGAAAACAGTTGGAATAACTTTTGAAAAGGGAAATGGTTTATATAAAAGTAATTGTATTGAAACAATAAAAGACGGGTTTGTGATCCACATCGAAAATTTGTGAAACATAACTCTGTTTCAATTGAAGTAATGGAAAACCCAACCTTTTTTCGAGCAGGCCACTTACCAAATTAAATGCTTACTACTAATAAGCGAAAACTCTACGTTGCTATAGGTACGTAATTATTCTATTTTTGCAAACAAATTCAAACACCACCAAGGATTTTGATAGGGATTTAAAAGACACAGGTATAACTTATACGAGGAAACTCCGACTTTGAGGCAAACCAAAAATGTCGAAAAAATAACTTTGCAAAACAAATTCGCTCCCTTTTCTCCGGGTTCACAGTGTGCTTTTACATAATGCAGGCCTATACAAAAGAGAGTACAAAGTCAAAGTTAACCCACCTTTACGCTTTTGTGTTTACAGTGAGCTTAACCCAGTAGGCGGCGCCAAACCTAGTAATTAAATACAGCTTTGTTCTTAACTTCGTTTACTTTACGACTCGAGTTTAGTCATCTCATCAGTCAAGCTGGACTGGGCTTTCCCGGATTACCGTCCATCTAATACTGTTGGTGTTTGGGTGACCTGGCAACACTGTGATCTCCGACTCTACAAATCTATGGTCACTAATCAAAGTCAGAGCCAAAGCTGTAACGTTAGAATAGGAGTAAGATATTTATTGTTTGCCTTTGCGTATACTTAAGGCGCTAATCCGACCCAAATCAGTGCGACCACCTATTTTATCTTTTTATTATGTTATACGAAGTAATTTTCAAAAATCGATTTTGAAGTTTGTGATACCTATCATAAGCTTATTTTAATGCCTCTGTATAAGTTTTATTTTGTATAGTGTGAGCAGAGATGCGAAGTTGCTGTTTTTGGCCACGATGGTAAGCAAAAAGAGCAACTACGCATCTCTGCCTACACTATACAAAATAAAACATTAATATTGTGTTCATTCCCAACAAAGTTTTTTTTAAGTTCTTTATACTAGCTTAGAAGTCCATCATTTATTAACTTGAAGACCGATGTGGGACGTTTGTGTGGTTTGTGAAATGTTTGTACGATCTGCAAATATATGTTCCGGGTGTCCTGGGTATTTTCTATGTATCATAAAAACTATCTATCTATTATATGTATTTAGTATATCAGTCATCTAGTACCCTTAACACAAGCTCCGCTTCGCTTGGGGCTAGCTAGATGATGGTGTGTGGATTGTCCAGCATTATTTATTTATTTATTTTATAAAATACTGTAAGGTATTAATTAATTTGTACTACATAAGATGATTATTTCATACAAATGATTAGTTTTGTCGTACAAAAGAAATCTTTACGATTTAATATTTTGTTTAACACCGGTTAAAGGATTCCGAAATATTCTCGAAATCCTATCTAATTGTCATTCGGCACTCGTTTTCAATGTTATGCGATATTCGTGCTTAAATTTTCAGCTGAAAACTGAAATGGCTTTCCTCGCAGTGGCAACTGAGCAATCGGAACATCTGCATAGAATGACTATGTGAGCCTGTAATCAAGGATATGTAGGCTTAAAATACAGATTGCTATGTCCCGTTTAGATAATATATTAATTTCCTTTGAATTTTTTTGTAATTTCAAACCATTCACGGGTAGGTACATTATGTACTTATCCCATTTATTTGCTAAAGTGATGAAAAAATTTGAGGTACCTAAAAACAATCTAAATACCTACCCGTGAATAGTTAAATTGTATTGATTTCATGCCTACTCGGAAAAGCAATATCAAAGTTTCGTTTTCGTTATCGTGCAAAACCAACTCTTATGTCACTAGCATAAGTATAGCGTTTACACGAAAACGAATCAGAAACTTCGATTTCGTTTTTCAGAGTACCTACAGGCCCTGTGTTGAAATCTAATTGAATTGTCTGCCATTTGGTAAGCTCGCTTCGTTATGACTCCAGAAACGTATTTATAAATTACGGTTCACCTTATAAGTAGCATATGAACGATTTGGCAAAAGAAACGCTCCACTGAAAAACGGCTTTCCGATACTTCTAATGTACTGGAAGAGTACTGTACACAATGGGGTGAAAAATCAAATGTATTTAATCCAATAGTGTAATGTTATTCCCACAATTCTTGTCTTATTAGGTAAGATTTTTTTCGAGCTGCTTGTATTATTATCCACTGTTGCAAGAACTTCAGTCAAGTATGCAAAATATGCGACTGTCCTCACTTCCTCAAAAATGTAGAGTAGTAATATTCTCAAGAGATAATAAACTCTCTGTCCTTTGCTCGTAGTTTAAAGGCTGACAGAAAATATTGCAACCATGTTAAGGATAAATATATAAAAGATCGGGTAATGTTTTATGAACAGAAATATTTTTATGATGCTCAGGAAGGTCAAGAATGTAATGAAGTTTAGGTCCGTCTTTTGCTTTTTGAAAAAGACGTGACTTGAAGTTGATATTGGGTTCAGATTTATTTAGTTTTGATACAATACCACTCAATAAGAGCAATATAAACACGTTACAATATAGCAATACGTTCACTTGGTTTTAGAATCAAAGATATGTCAACACAGGTAATAATGAATAAAAACTTCTCAATAACAGAAACCAGAAACCAAACACGATTCATCAAAAAGAGAGTTGATGTTTCACAACAAACTGTACCTCTGTATCTCTCCTGTATCTTCTCCCATTTTACCCTTAACCATTATCTTCGTAAATATAAATATAGTAATACCTACATTTTTTTTTTTATAAATTATTCATCTTTATTCACAAAGAAAATTATACTAGGATTTACAATTGAAACAATTGAGCTAACTGCTGACTGATTATTATTTAAATTATTTCTCTCTCTCTCCTCTGAGTGCTCCTATATTATATACTGTCACAGTGAAAAAAAAACACTGTGTACCTATGTCTAAAAATTCCAACTAACCTTTTTTTAATTTTGTAGTTCATTTGCTTACAAAATAAGGATTCTAGAGTACTTTAATATCAAATCTTTATATAAAATCAGACAAAGTCCGACTGAAATCTAGACTAGTTTTATTTCATAACCATCGCAGTGGAGTGGACAGCTTAGTTACACGTGACCAAATAACTAATTGATATAGCAATGTAGTTTGATACAGCTGCAATACTCTTAATTACTACTTTGGTCACGTCTTTAGTGGCTGTGGTCTAAAGACGTGCTCACACTGGAAAACAATGCGCATCGGGCACAGATATTAATTACTTACTATAGGTACATATACGGGTTAGGGTACATCTGGGCCGAATCTCAAACTGATCCACGGACGAGATGTCCACTTCACTTTTGAGTTAGGGTACATCTCGTCCGAATCTAAAATCTCTTAGTTTTAGATTCGGATCAGATGTACCCTCAACCAAAAGTGAAGGGGACATCTCGTCCGAATCTCTTTTTTTCTTTTCTAGGGTTCTGTATCGAAATGTCTTAAATACACATCCAGCACAAATGCTGCCAGATTTCTAATGGTAAATTGTAGTACTCGTCGAGAAATATATTTCGGAAGACAGCTATCCTCAAATCATCTTATCTCGGGAACTAACCATCCTAGAGCACTAGTTTCTGAAGGTAAAATAAAGTGCTCGTCGAGATCTACAATTTTGATGACAGCTGTCAAACTTCAAATCATCATATCTCGGGAACTGACCATCCCAGAGCACTAGTGTCTTAGGGTAAAATAAAGTGCTCGCCGAGATCTACATTTTTGATGACAGCTGTCAAACTTCAAATCATCATATCTCGGGAACTGACCATCCCAGAGCACTAGTGTCTTAGGGTAAAATAAAGTGCCCGTCGAGATCTACATTTCGGGTGACAGCTGTCAAACTTCAAATCATCATATCTCGGGAACTGACCATCCTAGAGCACTAGTTTCTGAAGGTTAATAAACTGCTCGTCGAGATCTACACTTTTGATGACAGCTGTCAAACTTCTAATCATCATATCTCGGGAACTGACCATCCCAGAGCACTAGTGTCTTAGGGTAAAATAAAGTGCTCATTGAGATCTACATTTCTGATGACAGCTGTCAAATTTCAAATCATCATATCTCGGGAACTGTCTATCCTAGAGCATTAGTTTCTGAAGGTAAAATAAAGTGCTCGTCGAGATCTACATTTCGGGTGACAGCTGTCAAACTTCAAATCATCATATCTCGAGAACTGACCATCCCAGAGCACTAGCTTCTGAAGGTTAATAAAGTGCTCGTCGAGATCTACATTTCGGGTGACAGCTGTCAAACTTCAAATCATCATATCTCGAGAACTGACCATCCCAGAGCACTAGCTTCTGAAGGTTAATAAAGTGCTCGTCGAGATCTACATTTCGGGTGACAGCTGTCAAACTTCAAATCATCATATCTTGGGAACTGACCGTCCCAGAGCACTTAATCTTGATATCAGCAGATGCTGATGCTGATTTTTAATCTTGGCATCAGCAGATGCTGACGCTGTTGCTGATTTTAGCCAAGTGCGTGTCTGACTCGCAAACCGAGTTGTACGCACTTCGTTAATTTAGATGATCCTTCCATCATCGAAACACAGTTTCGATAAATTATGCCGTTTAGGCGATCAACACACTGCCACGCACCACGCTGCATCTTGCGTGAATGCGTGTTCAACACACCGAAAATGCATCCACGCGCGTACATGCAAATCACGCGCTCAGGCGCGGAGAAACATGCATCCCCGCGCGTAGGTGCGGGGCGAGATACAAGGTATGACAAAACGCAACTACGCGCGTGAGCGCGTGAAAAACTCGCACGATGATGCAGATCTGCACTACCGCAAGTACGCGCGTTGGTGCGTCGAAACGCAACATACAGCGGTACGTGGCAGTGTTTTAACCGCCTTAGAGTTCCGTCCCCAAAGGGTGCCAACGGGACCTTATTATTAAGCTTCCGCTGTCTGTCTGTCTTTCAGTCTGTCAGCGGATTTTATCTTATGAATCGTAAAATGTAGACAGTTACAATTTCCACAGAGCTTTCTACTAACAAAGACGCGCACTTACTAGATAAGCACTGGAAATACGAACACTAAAACCTGTATTTCACCCCCACGCAATATGTAGTGCGACGAATAAACAGGTTTGTGCTTGTTTACCTGATTTGTACAAAAATGCGCTTTTCGCCTCGCCCCTAAGGGTTATATTGCGACTCGAACATCAGTATTGAAAATTATATCAACGCGACGCGAATGCTGATGCTGACGTCAGCATCAGCATTCGCGTTAATCTGCTGATGCTGATATTCGCAACAACCGTAATACGTACTAGCATACCATACATACCTACGAGGTATACTAGTACAATTCCTCTGCACGGAAACTATCGAAACCACTAACAATCGTTGGCGTTGACTTGTGTGTGGTTCATTATCAATTCGAGAAGTTAGTTAAGTACAATCCAATTTGCGTAGAAATGCTCATCGATAGTTTCAATGTAAACTTAATTCAAACTTCCCCTCCCTGTATGCCCCTGCCACCGAAGTAAAGAAGTAACATTGCGGTAAAGTGCTGATTCTTGATTATCAAAGAAAATTACAACTAATAGAAACAAAATAATTAACAATTGAAACAATTGAGCTACCTGCAGACACTGCTTGATCCAAATCAATAGGGTATCTACATAAAGTCCGAATATTTATATCACTTATTGTGATTTTATGCCTACAGGTATTGTTCTTAGGTGTAGGTAGGTAGTCTTAGTGGGTACAATGCATAAAAACCCTGTCATGGCGCTACAATTATTTGGGTTCGCTGTTGCGAATTGTTAGATTGATAACTTTATCTTCCTTAGCCCGTACGTCCACTGCTGAACATAGGCCTCCTCCAAACGACGCCACAAACAGCGCTCCTGAGCCACCTCCATCCACCGACTCTCTGCGACCGCTACAATGTCGTCTGTCCATCGAGGAGGTCTCCCTACACTCCGTTTCTCATTGCATCGCGGTCACAGGATTATTGATAACTTTGATACTTCATATTTATAGAATAAATCTATACCTTTATTCACAAAGAAAATTATACTAGTGGATATTTACTTCGCTGGTACAATAATTGAAACAATTGAGCTAACTGCTGACTGTTGCAGTCTACAGGTAGCTCAACTGATCCATATCAACACCAGTCGGAAGCGTCCCCAAGACGCTGGCTGCATTGCCACGCTGTATGGCAATGCTGATGCGCTGTGCCAGATACTCGCCAGCTCTCGGGTCACGCGTCGCTTCGACCAGACGCTCAGATAATTTTTAGAATAAATTAATTTAGGAATGTCATTTTTAAAATGAGTAGTTAGTTGTAAAAGGCAAGAATAAATAATAATTGAATTGGATAAGATTAAGTTTTCAATATAAAACTGTGGTCTGCGGGCGTGGGAACTTGTGATAGAACACCCACGTTAATATTTTCTACTCACACTGACGCATCGTGCAGTGAGTGAAGCCAAACTGCTCCGTTGCGCTGCGTTGCGTCGTCGCAGAGTTGACGCTGTGTCATTTTAAGGTACATATAAATTTCATTATTTGCCACACTTCTCAATCAATCCAAAAGTGGTCACGCCAACGACATAAATCGTTGGGTCACGCTGAATTCTCTACGCTGCGACGACGTTGGAATAAGCGGCGTCGCTTTGCGTTGATGCAGCGTCCGGTGTGGCATGCGGTGCGTCCAAATCTAGCACTGCGACGTCGCAACGTAACGCAACGGAGCAGTGTGGCTTCCCTCTAATAGTAGACACTCTAGAAACGAGTAAATCTACTTTCGGCGCTTCGCACAAGTTACATATTCATTACGCGTTTCGTCTTCAGAGGGGGCGGGCAGCAGCGCCCCCTGCAGAACAATTCTACCACCGAACTGCGATCCCCAACCCGCATGCCCAACGTGGGGATTATAGGCATTACTCTCATGAGATGAAAGTCAATATGCACTTATCAGAGCGAGGCCTACCTCCAGCAGTGGACCAATATAGGCTGTTAAGGTTATGGTTTCGTCTTTATAGGATCTTTATAAATGTCACAGAAAACACAAAATGTATTTAGCCATTAGCTAGAGATTATTTAGGTAACTACAGCCATCCATCCATATATATATATAGGTACGTGTAAACATTCAAACTTTCACATAAATAATATTATGTGAATGTGTGATTGTGCATTTAAACATCGAAGATGCACTTTAACTTCTTCTCGTGAATTTAATTTAAAGTGCACGCTATAGATTTAGGTTAATAGCATTGCTTAAAACCAATTAACTTTAAAACCGACGAAAAGCGAAACCGTTTGCAAGTCAACACGTCCCTAGGAATATGCGCATATTTTTAGGTAGGTAGGAATGATGGTCATTCGTTAAGTGTATTCCATATGTATGCATTGTATTCCATGCTACATAGGAGTTTCAATAATTTAGAATCACTGTAATGCCTCCTGGGCACACGATGAGTGTAGAGAGCTATTCTGTCTGTTTTACAGAGAAGACCGATTTTGATGCCTATTTTTTTAACAGATAGATTATTATTATGTCGCAATTGACCCCATTTGAAAAATAAATTCCACTCCTGATGGTAAAATAATAAGGGATCATCGATTGTTCGCCCACGCCCGCTTTTTATTTACTTCCAGTCTTTTCGTCGTCGGTCAAATAACAGAAACAAATTAGAACTAGTCTTTACGATTGAAACGATTGAGCTAACGAGGTAACTGATCCATATCAATATCAGTCGGAAGCGTCCCCAAGACACTGGCTGTATTTCCCCGTGCTGTATGGCAATGCTGATGCGCTGCGCCAGAAACTCACCTGCCAAATGTAAGTAAATTCTCCCGGAATTCAGACTAGAGTTTATACCTCATTCATCAATATCGCTCCGGCCGTTTTGTTAATAGAGAGTACCAGACAACCACACAATATAGGTATTGTGTGATTGTCCTGAGAGTGACCTACAGACAAGACAAAATTAAAAATTTTAATAACCCGCCGACGCTTATTGGCGAACAGATTTTCATGAAACATGGTTAAGAACACTCGGGATAAAATTATCTATGACACAAAAAATTAACCGAAAATCGGTTCATCCGTTTGGGAGCTACGATACCACAGACAGATACACAGACAGACACGTGAAACTTATAACACCCCTTTCTTTTTGCGTAGGGGGTAAAAAACGGGTTAAACACTGGCCATTTTCACATTAAATCAACTTACCTATCAACAGTTATAGCGACGAGAGTAAAAACACCAGCAGACACAGTCAAGTTGGCTGTAAAGTTGCTGGCAACACACGTGTAGGTTCCAAAAGGCCAGTGTGCGGTAACCAGGAAGACGAAGTTGGGTGCGCCGTTTAGCGTTGCCATCAGAAGATCCGCCACCGCCAGATTCACGAGGAAACAGTTGGTGACTGTCCTCATTCGACGGTGCGCTGGAGAACAAAGATAAATGTCAAATTGCTTGAAATACAGATTTCTGAGATCATGTCTCGGTAGGTGTACATATGTAGAGCTAAATTAAATTTGGAAAAGTGTACCCTGCAATGAACTTAGCAATATAAATAAATAAATAAATAATGCTGGACAATTCACACAGCATTATCTAGCCCCAAGCTAAGCAGAGCTTGTGTTATGGGTACTAGATAACTGATATACTTAATACAATACACTACATAGATAGATATTTTTTATTATACATAGAAAACATCCAGAACGCCCTGAACAAATGTCTGCAGATCGTACAAACATTTGTCCCGAGGCGGGAATCGAACCCACAACCTCCTGCGTCGCAGGCAGACCGTCGCCCGTTGCGCCACAGAGGTCGTCAGAGCTAAGCTAAGAATATAGCTTAGTCAGATCATTTCAGCAGCGTAAGAAAGACAGCTATGAAGCTGTCTGTCTTACGCTGCGTTAACATAACGAGGAATAAATGTACATTATAAGATTTGGGTAAAGAAATAAGTAGAGTTTTAAATAAATTATCGCAGGCGACTGAAAGTAGGTAGAGATAAAACTCTTAAATCCATCATGGTTATTAACATTAAAGTCATTTACAACAGGATATTTACCATGATGATGACATGATCATGGCGCATGAAACTGTGCCGAAATATTGGAAAGCTCAAAACTCAAATCATGGTAAATATCCCATTGTAAATGACTTTAGGTGGAGATCGTTTTGATTGGGCGTCATTTTCTGAATTGGGTTCTTTAGACCTTTAGCGTCAAGAGACTGTAGTTTTCGATAATAGGCTCTTAACATAATCTAATCTACCCTCCCTGCCCATCCCTTGTCTATTCCTCTGTCAGTTCGACTTTGCTGCGAAAAATACGTAGAGATTATTTTTCACAGAGAAAAACGGATAAATTGCAGAATCTACTTTTTATGCCATTCAAACGTGCTATAATAAAGTTACAATCCTCCCGACTGAATTCAGATCAAAACTTTCAATAGCCTGAACAGTTCTTGAATACTAAATAAGAAAAAACACTGAAATTTGAAACTGAGATCGGAATTAACATAAGTACTCTCAAGAGAAACCTTTATAAATCAACAATAAGTGTTTTTTTTAAGTAGCTGTTCATTCATTTATCTTATAGAATGCTAAGATAACTTTTTAAAAAAGTACTTCAACGAGAATAAATAAAAATGGTCGCAAACATTCAAACTCTTATACCGCACTAATTTGTGTATGGAAATATTAAACAAGTATTGCAAAAACTTTTTCAGTTTTTGAATTAGAGAGTGTCATTGTCATAAACCACATTATAATCAGCTCATTCTTTTTATACATAGAAATAAAAATTGGTTGTCTGTAAAGTCGGTTTACTGACGATAGTTGAACGTGACAACGTCTTAAGAAAATACTGATGGAATGGTAGCATTTTTCAAAAGATAATTTTAATTTCATTTGTTTAATAGATTTGTATGTAGACGCATCGCTCACTCAAGTAGGAGAGAGACGGATGTCGAGCGCTCTCGCTTGCACTTCAAGCCTTACATGGAATGCCTCAGAGCGAGGTACCGCCGCACGAGTCTTGTTTTTTCGTGCGTGCAGCCGGCTCTATCGAATTATAAGACGTTGTCACGTCAAAAAAGAGATTGATTTCATATTTGAAAATTTTAACACGTGTTATAACCTGGTTACTTTCACGTTACATCCAAAACACGCACCCATCAATTCTCGTATCGATTTTCTGATTTAATGTCGGAGCTCCTAATGTTGATTAAATGTTATCACCTGCCAATTTTGGAGCATAAATACGAGGTTCTGAGCTTACTAGTGTGTCACACACATAATCACAATGTGTCTATACAAAGAACATAATAGACTTGTGCGGGCATCATCGCATTCCAATAGTTACTACAACCTTGCAATTCGTTACTAAATATATTACTTTGAATTACTACGTGTATTGACGACCTCTGTGGCGCAGCGGGTGAAGGTCTGCCTGCGACGCAGGAGGTTGCAGGTTCGAAGGTTACATAGAAAACGACCAGAACACCCTGAACAAATATCTGCAGATCGTACAAATATTTGTCCCGAGGCGGGAATCGAACCCGCAATCTCCTGCGTCGCAGGCGGACCTTCGCCCAATGCGCCACAGAGGTCGCCACAGAGGTCGCTTGGGGCTAGCATTATTCATTATTATTATTTTATTACTGTTTGTATAAAAATTGTTTAAAATATTAATAGTTTGTTTAAATAACAATAACAATAATGCTGGACAATTCACACATCGAACTTTATCATATCGAGACGTCGTTAAAAAGATACGAAACGTCTCTCAGGCTCAGAACTGTCAGGCATCAGCGACCTACAAGGCCTTGCAGGTCACACTGCTAAAGCGTGGCAGATGGATATGTGATCCAAAACACTTACCAAGAACAATCCATATAACCAGCGTATTACCCAACACCGCTAGGAGGAGCATCACAGCGAACAGCATGAACCATGCCAGCTGCCCCCACCATGGCGGGCTGTACGGTCTCTCACCCAAACCCATGCAGTTTCCAAGGGTTATCCTGTAGACAAAGATAAAATTATTTAACTTCTACCCGTCGCTTTACACGCGTTTTTCCGGAATAATATGTTTGTACCGAAAAAAAACGTACCTAGCTTATGTGTTATTCCTGGTTGATAATTAACCAGCTGCATTCTTACTACCCGTTCTCCTATTACCCGTTTTCCCGTAGGAATGAAGCATTTTCCCGCGGTAAAAAGAAGCCTATGTCCATCAGGAATAATTCAGCCTATTCAATACAAACAAACAAATAATCAAATCTTTCCTCTTTATAATATTAGTATAGATTACATGTACCTATGCTAAATTACACCGATCTGCTCAGTACTTTTGGTGTGAATAAGGAACAAACATCCAAACATATAAAATGTTTTTCCATGTTATTAGATAGTATAGGTAAGTTTGTTTGTATTATAAAAATGTATGTATTAGGTAAGTATATAAGTTCTGTTATTTCCTGTCTGTGCACTAGGAACCCTTTTTATTTTCTTATATCTTTTTCTTCATCTCAAGGTTGCCTGGGAGAAATCGCTCTCAGCGATAAGGCCGCCTTTTGTACTATGTGAATTTGTCATTTATATATAAGACTTTTATTAACTTTAATTACTTGTAAGTATAAATAAAGTGTTAATTCATTCATTCAATTCATTCGTTTATACGTCTATTCACACTTCCGCATTTTGTGATCAATTGAGGCGTCAAGGAAGCAAAAATTATCTTCAAAACTCCGGCCACAGGTTCGAGGTTTGCTGATGAAAATGATTGCTCGTAAAAAGTAAACGGAATATAAAACAGAGGTAGTTCTTATAACTAGATTAGGTAATATTTTATTATAAATATGTGTGTGTTGTGTGGTGCCGGCTTAGAATTTGCATCACCCTAAGTCTTCCCGCGGGTGTCGTAAGAGGCGACTAAGGGATATCAACCGGGGGCGGGCAGCAGCGCCCCCTGCAGAACAATTCTACCACCAAACTGCGATCCTCAACCCGCATGCCCAGCGTGGGGATTATGGGCATTACCCCCCCCCCCCCCCCCCCCCCCCCCATGAGATAAAAGCCAACAAGGCGCTTCTCAGGGGGGAGGCCTGCGTCCAGCAGTGGACCAATACAGGCTGTTGAGCTTGAGCTTGATGTGTGTGTTTATATTATCACTAGCTCATGCCCGCGGCTTCGCACCCGTATTTTCGGTATAATAAGAAGCCTATTGTCTAAGTTAGACTTCGTTAGTTATTATAGTATGAAGTGTAAGTATTTGGTTTCTTTAAGTATCTAAATCACAGAATTAGAATTATCTATTCTGTGATCTAAATAGATTCATTGCCACCGTGTTTTTTGTTCTGTTCATGTTCAGTCCATCCCAAGGTTGCCTGGAAGAGATCGCTCACAGCGATAAGCCCTTTATACTTCCTGTATTCTTAGCTTTTTTTCTCTGTATTGTTGCCTGTCTTTGTGTGATATAATAAAGTATTTTCTATTCAATTCTATTCTATTCTACGTTCTAAGTGTAGGCTAAATTTCATCTTGATCTATTCAGTAGTTTTGGAGATCCTAGGTAACAAAAACTTCACATTTTACAAACTGACGCTTTTTTAATATAAGTAGGATATTATGTATGTAGGACACACATATCCATGCAGCCACATAAACTTTATATTCATGAACCATGGGCACACCCCTATGCACGTGTGCATTAATATGAATATGAAAATCTGCTCCAGGCATTGAGTCAATCGATCATTTACTGACACGCGTTCTGCAAACGAAATCTGGTTCCCAGTTTTGTCCAGGAAAAAATCTTTTTACTTCAGTTACTTTGACAATCAGAAATATTTAGAAATAAAGTTGGAACTTCTTACGTTTTAATTTTCATATAAGAGCTACAAAAATACACTTACTAAGGCTGGTATTCACCAAAAGATAATCGTACAATTAGGCAGCTTCGTCGTTTAACTTTGACGTTTAATGTAAGAAAACTTGTGTCATAAAAATCAAAACAACTGTTTACAAGACAAAATTAAAATTTTAAAAAACCCGGCGACTTTTATTGGCTGAACAGATTTTCATGAAACATGGCTAAGAACACTCGGGATAAAGTTATCTATGACACAAAAAAAAACTAAACGAAAATCGGTTTATCCGTTTGGGAGCTACGATAGGTACCACAGACAGATACACAGATACACAGACAGACACGTCAAACTTATAACACCCCTCTTTTTGCGTCGGGGGTTAAAAATTTAACCATTTGCTGGTGAAATCCGGACTTATTTATTAATATTATTTCAATAATAATACGGCTTTGATATAGAACAAACTCTGATCACGTCACTGAGTCAAATCACGTGATTCTTTTACGGCTTTTTTATTTTGTAGCCTTATCAATGCTGCCTGTCTAGACCACAAAGAATAAATTATCTCTGGGAAGAATAGACATGAAAAAATATATTTTCGCCTTTTCTTTCCTAGAAATAATGTTGTCGACGCCCAACGACACAACAAATTGGTAATTTTATTTAATTAGGTGAATATTCGGACTTGGCTTACGCGCTTTCCTCCATTTATTATGTAATTTTATCTACGAGCTTCCTTATATAGACTAAGGACTATTTTAGGTAGGCCTTTATATTGTGTTTCATGTTCCAGTTTCTGGAACTTACAAATGAAATGAGTCCTACTCTTGGAGAGGATTTATATTGCCTGACAGAAAACTTACTATTGGATAGTCTTCGAGTTAGATTGTGACTCAGTTGTTTGATATTACAGATTACAGGCTTTATGCTATTTTTATGAAGGTTAAATAAAAACATTTAGGAAAACTTCGTAAGTCCAGGACCATGTGCTTTTATAGTCGGTTCGTGTGAGTTGTATCATTAATTAACTGCTGCCACTGCATTTCGAAAAACAAAACATGATGTCAAAATAGCGTACCATCTATAATATTCTTATATATTTATATAGATTATTGGCCTTAACTTTATAACTGAACTGGAAACTACCTTAACTTTATATTTTATGTGAAAAAACATTTTATAAAACCGTTAAAATCTAACGACACACGTACCGTCTCGTAAAAACTTCAGTGGCTGTTGTCGTTACTTTAAGAACTTTATGATCAAAATTAAAAGAATCTAACAACAAACAAAATAAAACTTCCCAGAATAGGCCATATTTGGAGATAAAAACGTCTCCGTCATAAACAATCTCCCAAGTTTTCGGATTAAGGCAGTCCAATTAGACAAGAACTTACCTACATAAAGGTCACTGACAAAATCGTAATTAACTTTCATTTTGTTTTTATCCTTTATTTTTGGAGCTGATTCCTTACAGGAAATATCTCTAAGATGATCATGACGTTCTGGAATCTTCCATGGCCCAAAATACTAATCAATTATCTTTAACAGAAGTGCCGACGCCCATTACCCACTTTAAGTCCGTTCAAAGACCCGTCAATTTGGCAACAAAATTGCCTCAAGGATGTAGCGTATTGTATGAGCTCGGTCGTACAGGCACCTTTCTCACCGTCTACGGCTTTAGTGACCTTGGGCTGCCCTTTCAACCCTCCCCGTAAAAAGTAAAAACACCACAAAACACACGAATTAAATTGCATGGGGTGGAAACGCACATGTTTCATTAAGTTGAAAGCAAAATGTGTTTTAGCTGACATAAAATAAGTCTACAGAAACATAAAATGGATTCTTAAGGGTCAGCAACATGAACAGAACATTCAAATCGATACCCTAAAATACTAAATGTAAGTTGACCAGATGTCAGGCGTCTATACTTAGATCAAATAATCTATTTATTAATCCTACTACTCTTATAACTAATTATAATTGTGGAGTAAAGAGTTCCTATTGTCAAAAATCTTTCATTTCATGAAGAAAGGCGTGGTACCTGGCCTATCTTCCATTGCAACACCCTAAATGGGACATACTGTGGCCATAATTAATCTCACATAGCCACTAAGATCTGACATTGTATAACCGCAATAAAATACTGAATATTGGATCTAAAGAAATATATACTGCTTTTGAAGACACTCCCCGGAAAATACATACAGTCCTTCACACGCAAACTGACATTAGTGTCGATTCTGTTGTTTTACAATTAGCTTAAATTAGCTAAAATTAGGATTTGGGAATGTCAAATAGACGAAAGTTATTCTATGTTTCAAAAATAAGACTGTCAGGTTTAAAATTAAGTTGACAGATCTAAAACAACTCAACTTAATTAAAATAGTTAAAATCCAATTATTTGCATTGCATTTTAGTTATGATTAGAAACGTCTACCTAATTTTAGCAGGCATCTAATTTGGTCGTGATTAAAATTTATTCTAGAGAAAAACGGGCAGATTCTTTTGAAAAAATGCAATATGGATTTTGTGGTATTTTTAGGGTCTGTGAAGAGAATACCATAATTTTAGGACAACCTGACTTAGAAAATTTAAAAATCGTAAAATTTAAGTTATGAATCCTAAAACAACAGAATCGACATCATTATCATCGATAAGTGATAGTTATAACATAGTTCAACTTACTTCAATTTGATGTCCTCGAGGATTTGCGAGGAGAGTACGTCCAGGATTTGGGTAACATTCAAGTGGTCCCAAGCCCTTTGCGGGCCGAGGATTTCTTGAGTACAGTTTATGAAGTTCTGAATATCTATTTCTGAGTCCATTGCACTGTTTATTTTGCACTTACTGTTTCAACTTTCATCACACTACGATCACATCACTCACATTATTGGGTAAAATCACTTTCACTTGTAATTCTTTTGAGTTTCGTTCTGTAAATAATTTGACGTGTTTTAAAAAACTATAAACCGATTTCAAATTCTTCTAGTAGCGACATTTAGTTGCAATTCAAGTCTAATTTAGTTTGATGACATATGGATGAAACGAGAAATAAAAGAAGGCCTACTTTGAAACACATAATACGAATTTTCGGTTACTGCTGAACGTGCGATGCTTTGGACACGTTACTAAATGACACTCTAAGAAATAAATGTCTAAATCGCTTACATACATAGAAAGTAGAAAGGTCATCGAAAGAGGGGGTTGGTCATCCATTCTTCGTTGTATGCAATCCGCCATCCGTCAACTTTGTAATTTGTTATCCTAAGTAGACCTCTCGTTTACACCCGTTGCCATGCAAACCATTATTTACCAGTTATTGTGAAAATTATCATATTAAGATCTTTTACCTAAATACGTTAACGGCGCCGCGGCGCACAACATCAATTTCGTCGAAAGACAAACATTTATGGGACCATTTTATAATCAACCTACAACATCGAAAGAATCATTAAAATCTATTATGAAAATTGCGAAATTATCACCAAAATCGTTGTAGGCTTGTTGGAGGTAGTCGTGATTTTTCACTCTGATACTATTCCCCTCCCGCTCAGGAATACAATTTTTAAGGGACCTCGAGATCATTCTACAATAGGTACTGAAAAAATCAGCAAAATTGGCCAACCATCGACAATTATCAAATAACATTTACCAATGTTATTTGATAACTCCGATGGTACTATTGTACTAAATGGCTCTAAATTATATTAGTATTTACAATTGAAGCAATTGAGCTAAATAATTGGTCCTTACACACATAAAAAAGACGTAGGTACAGGCGAATTGAGAGAACTTTCTGTTTTTTGAAGTCGGTCAAATGTGTTGTAAATGGTTGAAAACTACCTAATCAAGCTTTGGTCAGTACCATTTCGAAATGGTTAGTTTACATTCCCGTTTACAATAAAACCCCAACCTCAATTAATTATGTTAAATTTTATGATAATGATCCGATGAACCAGCAAAAGTCATCAGAGCATGAGACCAAAAGCTGAAATTATAAAAACTTTTAGCCACACATATTTTTTATGAAATTTATTCGAAGTAAAAACGCTTAAAAGCTCCTTCTAAATAAGGCCATTACACCTGATTAGCTTCCTTATTATAGAAAGCTTTGTTGCCATCTGAGAATATTATGTAAATTTCTCAACGTCGACAATCTTTAATTTAAAATCCCATCTAATTTTCTTCCCCCTGAAAACAAGAATTAGCTGAAGGAGTGATTTATGATGGCTTCTTTATACTGCTGACGCCTTGGCTTGTGTTGAGAGGAAGTTTCAATGCTTTTAGCAATATCTATAAAAAGTTAATGAAGCTTAAAATTAGCTTTTCATTTCGGTATCTAATACGCGTATTGGATATATTTTAGATTAAGATAAGATTTTGATAAGATAAAGGATAAGGAGTTTTATTTTATTAAGATTTTCCTGTGACAAAATATCTAAACTTAACTCGGTATAGTTGCTGACCTAGACAGACTTCTTTGTATCATTGCTTATACACGCTTACAAAAGAATATAAGTGACTTAGACACGTAATTGTTTGGCTGGCTGGACATTGTCTCGAATGTCAATAGGTTATAAAAGTGTATGTGTAGAGATCATTATTATCTAATAGAATATTGTTCTTCTGTAAACAGACTGCTTATAATTCAAGAAGATAAACTTGTTTGAATTATTAATGTTGTTCATATAAATGTACTTATCCCATGTATAGGTGCTCTACATAACACCATTCTCGTCTAAAGGTAAAAGCACAATTCGAGTGAATTTACATTTTGGACGTTTGACTAGTGAGTCGTTTTGCCGCTCAAGACATTGCCACCATATAGACGTTTTAATATGCCGACGTTCTGCAAACTACGTCATTTTCCTTGATAGACCTTCTGATACGGAGCGATTTCATCCATGTGCAGCAAATTTAAAGGAGATGCAGAAGTCAAGGTTGCCAAGTACCTATGTGAAAGTTATAACACATAGAAGCACAGTAAAGATGACGACAATAATAGTTTTGTAAAAAGTTAACGAACCTTATACAAAATGCTAAGTTGAGCATTCCTGTTACGTTGGTGTTCGGCAAGCAATACAATTTCGGTTCGGTTATCAAAGGAACATTAAAAATGCATTTCAGCAAAACATTCGCGTCCTTTTCCTTACCCTGAGCGACCAAGAAAAGAGACGAAATATTAGGAATGCCATAAGGGCGTAATAAAACCGTAATCAAAGTAGCCATGCGTGTCACTCCGGTCTTTTATAAAGGTCCAGTCAAATGGATTCGCTAGAATAGGGGACAATTTGCGGATAAATACGCTGGAACGAATTGCCTGGATGGTAAATGCGAAAATGTTACGTCTTTCCTTTTCCTTTAAAATCTAAAAGGAAACTAAACCTGATTGGTAACTTTGGTGTTTGTAAAACTACCATACCACTTTGTTTATAAATAAATACTCAAATGAGAACGGGATATTTACCAAGATTAAAAATTTATCTGCCAAGAAACTTAGATACTACCGGTGGCTTTAGTTATTCCGTGATCATGGCGAATGCAACAATGCCAAAATATTGGAAATCGAAATATGACGAGAGCTGGTGAGTATCTGGCACAGCGCATCAGCATTGCCATACAGCGCGGCAATGCAGCCAGCGTCTTGGGGACGCTTCCGACTGGTGTTGATATGGATCAGTTGAGCTACCTGTAGACTGTTTGCAACAGTCAGCAGTTAGCTCAATTGTTTCAATTGTAAATACTAGTATAATTTAGTTTGTTAATAAAGACCATTAGCGAAATATTGATTGTTTAAATTGTAAATATCTAGTTGTTCTAATTTGTTTCTTTATTGTAGTTTTTTTTTTGTTAATAAAGGAATCATAAATCTATAAATAAACCGTCTTTACATGTACATAAGATGAACACAACACGACACGGTTGTCTGGAAGAGATCGCTCTTAGCGATGAAGCCGCACATTGCGCAACTCTGTATCTGTATTTTCCTATATTTTTATTTTTGTATTTTCTTGGTGTGCAATAAAGTGCAATGTATTGTATAAATCATGGTTAATATCCCATCATAAGGTGATTTTGATGAATGTGTATTCTTGTCAACGCCTATTAATTATTTTAAATTCTGTAGCCTTTGACCAATCACTAATGAACGGAGCTTCAAGTCCGGTTATCGGTAAAAATGTTACTGCGAAATATAAGCTTAATGACCAAATGCTGTCGACAGGAATATCCAATATTTCCAAAATATGGGACTAAAACATTATCCACAAAGGCGGTTTAAACAAATCAATTTTTAAACATTGTTTCGGTAAACAGATCTGTTATTAAAATCCAAACGCGATCAAAATGGGTTGAAATCTTGTCAAATCAAATATTTTTCTACGCGTTTTTATGACAATTCACGGTCACAAGGAAAAAGAACCCTGTCAAAGTACTTTTTCCGGCAGTTTTTTTTCAGTTCGAAATGGGATCATCCCATTCAGAAATTTAAACAAACCTTATACAAACAAGTAAACTGAAAAATGAGCTTTCTGTTTATACTTACTACCGCGTGAAATATTGAAAGCGATTTTAATATTCATTGCCAATGATTCACCTTTATAAAAAGGCAAACCGGTGAGTTTATTTCGGTATAAACGTTTCAGAAGGGGTCTACGTACTCAAACCGTCCCTTCGACGTTCCATTAAGATCGAGATAGCTGGCCACGGTTACCTTTTTCATATCACATTACAAGCCATTTTTTTACGATAAGTGGAGACGTTTACAGAATTTTTATTTACGCTGATGATAGGCAGAAAAAATGCTACAGTAACATATAAGTTACAGCTCTACAGTTTTTCGATAGCTCAAAGAACATATTCCACTTTATTTTTATTTGCAAACGGCAGATATTGGCGCAGCGTTAAGAAGACAAGTAGGTATTATTACAGTATGTCTTTGGCCTAGGAAAGGTACGGCTCGTAAACTGTGGAATGGATGTTATCGATGTTCAGTTATTGTCAGGTGGCATTAGGATCTCGTTTTGCTATCTTGTTTCATAAAATGAAGAGTACATTCCCTTGCCCGCAGTAAGTACCGACCTCGTGTCAAACCTATCGGTAAAGAAGAGGTATTTGGCATGATTAACCCAATTATAGAAAATCAACTTAATTTGCCTCTTTTGTAACACTGGATGGTAAATATAATTTAAATTCAATTTCCCTTTTTTTCCTTTGTCTTGTTATGGCATCCAATAAGCTGATTATTTTATTACGTTTCTAAAAAATGAGAGCATCTTTTCATGTTTCAATATTTTACTGAATTCTTTTGCAAAACTGAAATCATTATAACCTTTGCTTTCATGCTACGAATGCTTCGAAATGCTACGGCGTAGCAAGTTGGTGCTACGGCGTAGCACTACAAATAATTACTATTGAAACAATTTTGTCGTAATCCAGAGATTACGACAAAATTGTTTGAATCTGGTCTTTCGCCACAGGTGGAGAAAGACAAGATAATTAAATAGTGAAACATGTAATACGACTTGATTAATATAATAATACCGTATCTCTTATTCCGTACCGTTCTGCCGGTGTAAATTATGTTTAATTTGGGAGATACATTAAGTGAGGGTGTAAGTAAGCTCGCCCTAATAAATTTAATTTCTTATCTTGTTTCAAGTCTTATTTTCAGGTGAGATTGGGGCATCGTTAAAAAGTTTTTATTACCGCCTACCACTTGGGCAAAACTTAATTAACTTGATACCTAAATCGTTTTGTTGCTTGTTTTTATCGCAAATGAAAACTAAGGTAAGAGGTTAACATTTTATGGTTCCAATAAACATTTACTAAAAACGTAAAGGCAGATAATTTTTTATTTTTGGTAATTAAGTGATAATTTTACTACATCATTTGTATGTGATAAATTAAACTACAACTAGTGTTTTTTTAAGAGGAGTACAAAATGAAATTGTACGAAACATCTGCTTTTTTAAACCATTTTTTGACCACAATTCATGTGATTGTCATTTCATACTGTCCTATAGGTCTTGCCAACAAGTAATTAATTCATATGTTGATTTTCCGGGTCACACGACAAGAGGTTTCGAGTAAATATCATTTATCTACGGAGAGAAACACTATTGCAATTAATTTAGAGACTTTTATGTCTACCGAATAAAAATGTTCATGAGTCAGTGAACTAGGCAAAAGAAGGCCTGAAGAGGTCCAATAAACCTAACTTTAATTACTTACATTGCTCCTATTCATCCTTAGTCCTTTAAAATATGAACTTTGAATAGTATTTTTACAAATAATATAAACCTCAATTGTTACCTTGAAATCGTACTTACACAAACGAAACTTTTTCCCTCATAAAACTTTTTAAAACTTTTTTCAGGAATACAGAAATAATAAAAGAGTTAGAGAAAAGTTTAACGAATGCTCACAAATTTGATAATAACAATTTAGGAAGTGAATATCAAGTTATCAGTGACTTTCCAAGCAGGGTGTTGCATGGAGCAAAGGCGTGTAGTTCACAGCGCGCGCGGAGTTAGACTGACTCTTTCACCAAAGCCAAAGGTCTAACAATCCACGACTCCACTCATCACGATTCAATGAACTGCATAATTTAACCGAATCATTCATTTAATATTCTGATCTGACACATAATTATCATCAAATCTATAAACAAGTACTCAAAACGAGAGATGATAGCGAGCGGAGTTCTCTGAAACGAAATTCATAACGAAATTTATATTTCTACTTTGTAATCTGAAATTTTCATGAATTACACGACAACAAAGAAAATTTTCCAGCTTTCTTTGATTTTATTGAGAAAAAACCTTAACGTTCTTGTGATGGAAGATCGTTCGTGTTTGTTGACACACACTCTTACTTCCTTCGTGTATAATCGTGCGGAAAATTACTGTTCCTTTGATACGATACGTAAAAAATCTCTATTAGGATTCATTATAGAAAATGCTTGAGCCGTGATGGTGGAAACAAAATCAACCTAATAAGAACATTAGTTACATTTAGCTACATGATGTGCATGACCTAGGTCCATTTTGAACGTTGGTGGGGTAAAATTCGAAATGTCATGATTATCTATACCTACTATTTACTTATTAATATTATAAAGATGAAAGATTTCATTGTTTGTTTTTTAGTTTGTTTGTATTGAATAGACTCCGAAACTACTGGACCAATTTCAAAAATTCTTTCACCGTTAGGAAGCTTACTTTTCAGGGAGTGACATAGGCTATATTTTATCTCGGAATTCCCACGGGAACGGGAACTACGCGGGTGAAACCGCGAGGCGATCGTCTAGTGAATTAATAATTTGATTGTATTGAAAAAACTGAAAACCGACTTCAAACTCTGCTATTTTCAACGTTTGTTTAGTTTTCCGGGATAATTACTTATTTCTCGGGAATAAAAATTCTATATCTTAGGTTCCTTCTCTATTCTATACAATAGCAAATCGTACCACAAAATACGGAGTAATCGACGAACATACGAATAAACATACAAATAAATAAATAATGCTCAACAATTCACACAACAGTCCTAAGCTAAGCAGAGCTTGTGTTATGGGTACTAGATAACTGGTATACTTAATACAATACACTACATAGGTCGATATTTCTTTATTAGACGTAAACATCCAGAACACCCTGAATCGAAGATCTGATCTGAGCTGCAGATCGTACAAACATTTGTCCCGAGGCGGGAATCGAACCCGCCACCTCCTGCGGCACAGGCGGACCTTCGCCCGCTGCGCCACAGAGGTCATCGTTACATACAGCCGAACATAGAACGTCCACCTTTTTTCGAAGCCAGTTAAAATACGTCTAGTTTAAGAAAACCGACCGCAAAGAAATCAATTTTACAAACTGAATGGAACCAGCTCCCCAAGCTCGTAAATTAATACCAGAACCTCTTGGCGGGATTTTCAACTCCTTTGAAATTGTCCCGGCCAACCTCCGACAAACTTTCCTCTTTGATAATTTAACGACACCAAACTTCCAGAGATACCCACCTAAATATGTTTTTGTTTGAGTTATTTTCAGGGAGTCTACTCTTAAAACCCGATTTTGTTAAACCGATTCAATCTGTTTCCAATGATGGTTTTATCATATGATTTTTATTGAAACCATGTAGCTTAGAGTAGCGATTATTTGCGGGTATCGTTTACTAGCTCCTTAGTAGGCCTTGGTAAACAAACTCGCTGTTAAGTAGATGGTAGATTGTTTGCAACAGTCTGCAGTTAGTTCATTTGTTGTAACTTATTTCTATTAGTTGGCTGTTATGTTCGTTTTATAATTCAATATTGTGTAAGTAAGCCAAACACAATAGGTAATTGCTTTATTTTTAATTAACAGAAATTTATCTCCGGTAAGATTAAGATAATAGAAACTAGCTTATCCCCCCAGCTTCTTACGAGTACCATTTTCACAATTATAACTTCTATGAAGCTTTAATTAATTATTAAGGAGCCTTGTCTCTCAAATTTGCTTGTCTGTAAAACATTAGTAATATAGAATATAAAAAAATATTTATAGCTCTGTCAGTTTCAAGGGAAGGCAATTCCCAATAGATGAGCAGCGAAGATTCTTCTTCAAGAAAGAAAGGCAACAAGGAGCTCTGAGAATTTTCCATAAAGTTGCACAAAAATCAAATAACTAAGTGTCAGTTTTTTGTAAATATTTTCCATGACTCGTTACGTGATAGCTTCAGGAAGATGAACGATCAAAGCGGCCCTTTCCGATTGAATCTGAAATCAATCACGGGTAGGTACTGGGCAGAGGAATATGAACTATAATGGGGCGATCACGTCTGCCTTTTGACAACGATCGCCGGAGCTCGAGCGTATTTGAATAGATGATGGGTTTCGACAGCATATTATTAAATTCGTGAGCATTGCGTTTAACAGTATATAATATCTGTAGTAGTGATTGAATAGGTTGTTGGTAGTTGGTACCTATTCAATCACTGCTACTCAGGTAATTAAATAAATAAATAAATAATGCTGGCCAATTCATCTAGCCCCAAGCTAAGCAGAGCTTGTGTTATGGGTACTAGATAACTGTTATACTTAATACAATACACTACATAGATAGATATTTTTTTATGAACACCCTGAACAATCCTGATCTGCAGATCGTACAAACATTTGTCCCGAGGCGGGAATCGAACCCTCCTGCGTCGCTGGCGGACCTTCGCCCGCTGTGCCACAGAGGTCGTCAGTCGTCGTCAATTATGTTGGTATTCAATCTATTGTATGGACAGTGTTAGTTGTTTTAATGGTTTCAAATAAAAGTGGCCAAAATCTATCGCTGACAAAGTAAAAGAAAAACTTTTTTATGGACGGCCTCTTTTTAGATGCTAGAATGAGAATACTCGTCTTGTAAAGCTTTAGAAAAATATCAACAAAATTTTTATTCTAAGAAAAACTGGGTTATTCCGTCAGCCAATTAAAGAGTTAAACCCAAACGACCAAGTCAACCTACCATAAGTAATATGCAAAGTTTTTATTTTATTGCACTCCTTTAATTTACCCAATTTCGTGAACTCGTAAATGGAAATATCTGGGCGCATTTCTTGGCAACAAATTGCTACAGGCCGTACAATTGATTTACGCCTCAGGACACAGCCGCGCGGAATACTTAAACGCTTTGTTTTGCCTATTAGGCAGGTCTTAGTGATTAGTAGTCCGTGAGCACAATAACGATTCTTATCCGATAATCATTTTAGAGCCAACTGGGTGTCGAGCGCAGGTGTTGGCTAGTTCTGGAGGAAATAGGTAGCAGTACCTGACAAAACTGATTTCGATTAATTTGATTAGCTTAGACCTAGAAGAACGGCCTCAGTGGCACGGCGAGTGTAGTGTAGGAGGTTGTGGGTTCAACTTTCCGCCGAACCAATGTTTGTATGATTTGCTAAATAATAATAATAGATAATTCACAAAAATACTCGCTATAATTAGTAGCCATACAAGTCTAAAATCTATGTAATTATAAGCTTTTTGGAAATAACTTTTGTATTTCTGCATTTGTTTCAGGACTGGGTGTTTTCCCGGACTGACTGTCTGGCGCAGCGCATCAGCATTGCCATACAGCGGGGCAATGCAGCCAGCATCTTGGGGACGCTTCTATAGTTCTAATTTATTTCTATTTCTTCGCATCTCTGCCTACACTATACATAACTTTTACATGGGCATTAAAAATAAGCTTATGACAAGTATCACAAACTGCAAAACCGATTTTAGAAAATTCCTTCGTTTAACATAATAATATGAATATGATAAAATAGGTGGTGGGGCTGATTTGGGTCGTGTATTTCGCCTTAATAAAGAGTTTTCCCTTATTTATCAGTAGGGTGTACAAATATACCTCAACAAAGTAAAACACAACACAACACAACGTCAACATTTGACAACATATTTGTACAAACCCTACCACAAATAAGCTGAATACACTACCTACATTATCTACCTACCTACTATGAATAAATGCTTTCACTAGTCACTGCGCACTCAAATATCCTTGACCTTTGTATACCTACATCCTTACTTCGATGACAAATACTTCAGAACTCAGTAAATAGAACCAAATTTGGACAAACTTGTTATCAAGAGTGCACCCTTACATTTCCCATATAAGACGTAGTTCCGAATAAACTAGGCACTCAACTATTGATAGGGAAGTGATAGGAAAGCACTTTTCTGGTTATCATTGGACTCAAGAGAATTGAAACCTTTAAAAGGGGGATACGTAAGTTATGTCATATCAGGACGCAGGAGGTTTAGTAATTCAGTAACATTTATTGACACAACACATGGTATAAAAAAAAATTGGTGGAATAATACAGTAGAGCTGAATCTCGCCCGAGTACAGCCACGTGATTAAAATTAGATGTCATTGAAATAATTGAACTATATAAACGCAAATATTAATAAATTGTCTGCTGAACTCACGTCAAAACTTCAATTATTCTAATGAAACTGAATAAAACTGTTAAATCCATCATGGTTAATGGTAACTGTAACGAAATATTGGGAAACTCAAAACTCAAATCATGGTAAATATCCCGTTGTAAATGACTTTGGGACAAAATGTTTGTATGATCTGCAAATACTTGTTCCGGGTACTCTGGGCAAAGACATTTTTAAATTGTCCTAGATTCTGGGTAGTGATAATGACTATGTATAATAAAAAATATCTACATGTGTAATATATATATGTATGTATATCTGTCATCTAGTTAGTACCCATAACACAAGTCACTGGTTTGGGGCTAGATGACGCTGTGTGGATTGTCCAGCATTATTTATTTGTTATTTTTATTATTTTATTTATTTGTTCACTAAGTAATCAGCGCAGCGTGTGAACAACTGAACATAATAATGTGTATTAATTGTACAAAGCCGCCTATGAAAATAAAAAGTTAATTATGGGAAAATTTTCAGCGACACGAGCCAACAAATCGTCAAGAGAGCTTTGGTTTAATAGCACTTGAAAAGTGTAATCCATCAGTCTGGATATATCCGAAACTACCCGCAAAGTTCCTCAATGCCTTCAATAAGGATTATCTAAGCTAACTGAAATCCAAGGAGCCTACTTTAATGTTTCAGTAGGTACAAACATTACGAACTTCCATGTACTTGGCTCTAGAATAGGTACTAGATATTTTTGTAGGTTACTAAAAAAAGAAATATGGTGGTAATATTTTACGATGCCGGTATAATCGGAGCAAGGCTTAGAAGTTCGAAATATTTTTTAGTTTTGTTTCATTCTTCTTTTAATTTTTAATAATAATAATAATAATTCATTTATTGCCTATAAATTACTTATCATAAACTAGAATTATACACAAAAATTAAATAACTAATCATAGGCAAAGGGAGTAGATTCAGCTGTGCTGAATGTAAGAAACATGCAGCGCTGATTTTAAATCTACTCCCCTCGGGTAGGTGGTCACCGAGGGGTTAAGGGATAGCGGGCTTAACGTAGGTGGGTTCACACTTTAACATAGGTACTAATTAATTCGTCTCTTATCCGTTTTCGAGCTCGAATTTGAACCGTTTTTGTTGCTCATGTGTAATAACGCGGTGTTATTACACACGAGCAACAAAAACGGAGTTTCTGCGTTACGAGTTTTCTTTCTTGTTTTTAGCTGTTACATTGTTGTTTTTGTTTATGATCAGTTTTTTTGTAAAGTATTCATTCACTTTTCCTTTCTTTTCATCATTCAACCTTTTTACCAAAAATATTTGGAATTCTAGAACCTACTATTCTGGTATCTACGAGTATCATAAGTTATGATAAATCAAAAAATAGTAGGTTCGGATCAAAAAATAATAAATTGAATTGATTCAGGTTATGATTCATAACCTGAATCAATTCAATTTATTATTCAAAAGTTAAAGTACCTATATACCTACAAATAAACCCATATTTACGTCAGTCAGTCGACCTTTGACATGCTATGATTTTCTACCAATACCTGCAATGTACAGGGTGCTTTACTCATGCTGGCGAAATGAAGGTGGGAGACGACAGAGGGTTAACTAAAAATTTGTTTGTGTTTCCGTGGTTGTAAATAAAACTAAGAGCCTTATCAAGTTATCACACTGGCGATTGCGAGCGATTTTAAAGCGAGGCGATTCGCAAGATCAGCAGGGCTATTCGGACTGTCCACTACCGAGCCATCGGTAGTGGAGTCTTCTTGCTTCTTCACCTCCGTGTAGTGTGCCAGTCGCACCGCCGAGGCTGGGCAGTGAATGCGTTAACAAGTTTTTAACACTGGCGTAGACGACAACACACAATCGCTTCGCTTTGAAATCGCTTGCAAATCACCAGTATGATATGATAAGGCTCTTAGGTACATGATGGTCATCTTTATATCAACCTTGACACTTTTGACGCGCCTCTCCATCAACAGTTTCTTTTAGCGAAGGTAGAATGTCTAACTGTGTCGTCCTGTGACGATCCATTGTCATAGTGTTAAATTTGGCAACTTCATGCCAAATGTGTCGCAACACGCTGTAACTGTCTACATTAAATAAACCTTATATGGTTTAAAGTGTCATAGAAATAAGAATAGAATAAGTTTTTGATTAATAAAGAAATGCAAGTAAATCGATTAATTTAGCAGAATAAAGCCCCTGGACATCTTGCATGGGTAAAACCTGCAGCTTACGCAGTGTCCGTGAGTAAATACTTTATGTAACCCTGTTAGTATAGACTTTTGCACTACATCTCGGCATTTTTGCATCCAAGTAATTTAAGCGCGACTAACAAAATCTTCTCTTTATCGTAGAAATAAATTACATTTCAAAGACTTCGGTAGTGATTTTAGGTATCCTATTTGCATGGAAAAACGATAAAGAATGGCTATTCCTTAACTAAAGTTTCGTAGGCTGTTGGGAAGTTCTTTCTACACATCCTTTATGTAAGTAAATAGCTACCTACCCAAGTGTAATCAAAGTAGACGTGACCTTCTCAATCGAACTTCGACGAAGTTTGCGTGTCTTTCTCCGCACTTATAAAATTATTTGTGACTTAGGTCATAAAAGTAAGTGGGTAGGTACCTGAGTACAGTTAAAATGAAAATTTCCTAATAGGTACCTAACTACCAACTTGGTTCTAGAATCAATCAGTATTTCAGTCGTAAAAGAAGAAGGATTTGAATGATAGTAGACACAAGCCAGGTGTCATGTCGGTAGTCAAAAAATTGCAAGAAATTAATCTCAATTTTCTATTCGTAATATGTGCGCTGGTGTGCGTGAAAGCACTGAAGTTGTAGGTATGCTTGTCAACTGTCACATAGATTCGTTTGCATGTCACTCTCCCTCTGCTGTGACAGCAGCAAGTATATACTATACCAAGGATTTCAGTAGGTATGCATTTATTCCACCGTGCACTCATCAAGTGCATCAACACCTACGGTGGAATAAACCTTGATGTCGTTAATTTCTCGTAAACAAAGTCATATAAGAACGAAAACTTAACGTAGGCTGAAAGAAAACAACAAGGTAACATCACGGAAACCAATAAAACAATAACACACGCGGAGTGAAAATGCTGAAAATTCGAGTTTGAAAACGAAATGATGAGTCAATGAACTGTCGAAATAAAAGTTGCGACTGCTTCGAAGACACCGTCTGGGCCGAAATCGAGTGGACACCCATTACCTGTGATCACAATAATTGCCGGCGTGCTTGACCGTGGGCTGCTGTTGGAATGTTGGATTTCAGTTGAGAAAGCTGCTATTTGAATAAGGCACGACTTTCGGGATATCACATAGGCTTTTAGGGTCACTTGCTGGCCAGGTTAATAGCCAAACAAATACGCACAAATTCCACAAAGTGTTCAATATAGTTTTTGGAAAACCGATCACGGAGCAAGAAATATCGCTAATAGCATTAAAATATCACAAGATCTAGTGATAAAATCGCAGAGGTGGCAACACTGGTTTTCATTTCATCAGAAGTAAGTTTTACCACAGAGGGCGCTTACGTCACTAGTTGTCAAGCGCAGTGATTGGTTGCGTTGACGGTTCAAGCCGCGTACGTACTGACGGAGCGAGCAGCCTCGCGAGGCAGCCCGAACGTTTGTATATATTTTATGTTTTGTAACCTATTTGTTTACGAATAACACCAGGGATTCTAGAACCGACGGGTAACCTGCCTAATTGTACCTACTTACTTTTTGTTAAATTTACGCTGTAAAAGTAGGAATAATTTAAATTGAACTGGTTTTACTACCTAACGTAGAAGGCCTTCAGGTATTAAATGGCGCACCTCACTTTTAATTAGGTTTCTTCGGGTGATTTAAGACAAAGAAGAGAGCTACCAAAAAAACTTGGACCAGTACCTACAGCCGCAAAAGTATTTCTATAAGTAGGTAGGTATCTAGTGTATCGCCTGAAAATTAAATTATTAGTTGCAAATTATATGTAAATGAAATAAAGGAGGTCCTTTCAAAAAGCCTTTGGATTATTCGTAGGTTTTCAATTATAATTTTTGCTTTGTTTTTAACCTACACTACGGCCCGTATTATAAAAGCTCGCTCATTCATCGAACCATGCTTGAGTGACGATAGTTGTGGCAAAATTTATAGTTTCATAATATGTGCCAAAAAAAAATCACCGTGATTACTCATTGCTTCATACACTAAGTTGACAATAAATAAATTATTAAATAATTATTATTTATCAATAATGCTTGCCAATCTACGAATAAGTAATAAGTCAGGAATTATAACTGCGCTAAAAAAATGCCCCAACAAAAGTCGTGTACAAGTGGGTGGAGGTTAAAAGTCGTGTACAGCGCGCCATCAGTCGGACATTTGGCTTGCAAGGGAGCACACGTCGATCTTAGTAGTTGCCAATCCACACATCATCATCTAGCCCCAAGCTAAGCAGAGAATGTGTTATGGTAACTAGATGAATGATACATTACACGCGGTGGCAGGAGGCGTCGCAGGCGGAGGTCCGCCACATCGGTCGTCATTTCTTTCCGTAATAAGGGACAAATATTTGCAGATCCTACAAACATTCTCCCAAGGCGGGAATCGTACTCGTTAATATAACCCGAACAATACGTTCTAAATATAAGAATCCATCTATCTCCCGGCAACGCTGAGTCACTGAATATATCGGAAAGTATGGGCTTAAGCGCCGCGTGACCAGACGACTCAAACAAGCTTTGGCTGTTTTTTGACAGCACAGAGATAATAAGGCACGGTAATGTTATCTTTACAGTATTCTACACTGCAAAACTAAGTATCACACTTTAAAAATCTCAATTTTTTAAAAACTACAGAAGTTAGATTTATATATAATAAATAACGTTTAACGGTAATCTCAATATAAAAAACACAAATATCTTCTCTTATGCAGATGATACTTCTGTCGTCTTTACCGGCACATCCTGGAATGATGTTAAAAAGCGAGCTGAAGAGGGACTCCTTGAGATATCTCAATGGCTTAACCTAAATTTACTTACCCTAAATGTTTCTAAGACTAACTTTATGACGTTTACTAAATATAATAATACCCAACCTAGTCAGAACTACAATCTAAAAATACATAAATGTAACCTCATTGACTCTTCCTGTCATTGTCCTAACATAGATAAAGTAACAACTACAAAATACCTAGGAATAATGATTGATCAACGACTTTCCTGGCATGATCACATCGAACTTTTGATGAAAAGGCTTCGTAAACTAATCTGGATTTTCAAAATATTACGTCACGTCGCAACAAAAAAACTAATAAACCAAATCTATACATCATTGGCCCAATCAATTCAAAATTACTGTATACCAATCTGGGGAGGAGCTACTAAAACAAAGTTCTTAGAACTTGAAAGAACACAGAGGTCTCTGTTAAAAGTCATGTATTTCAAGCCCTTCCGATACTCTACGAATGTGCTCTACCGCGATGCCGGTCTACTATCAGTCAGGAAACTCTACATCATAAGCGCCGTTTTGAGGCTACATAGATCACTTGAGTATGATCCCAAAAAGCTTAATAAGCGAAGAAGTGAACAAGTAGCTCCTAAAATTTCTACTCGGTCCCAGTTTGCGTCGCGACAGTATGTCAAGCAATCTGCCTTCCTCTACAACGCAATAAACAAAACCTTAAAATCTACCCTATGAATAATTATGAATGCAAAAAATCCCTAAATAAATGGATTTTAACTTTAAACTACGAGGAAACTGAAAAGCTTTTGGAATATGTTTCGTAATATATAAACAAACTCAACACGCTAGATACTCACACTTGCACACAACACACACATGCACACAACACAAATACACTTACAGACGTGCACAGAACACTAACACACACATACACTGACACACACAACCACAGGCACACACCATACAATCACATGCTAGCAAACTATTGTAAAGCATTATTCTCTGTTTAATATTAATCTCTATCTTTCAAAAACGCACCTTCCAATATAACTGTATATTACGGAAGAGCGGAACCCTCTAACACAGGTATCTCTATACTTAAAAGAGGGTTCCAAACCCATGCTATGTAAATTAATTTAAGTTTACGTAATAAATATTTGTATTGTATTGTATTATTATAACGTTTTATAGCAAATTTTATCAGCTTTGTTTGAAACTATGTTAACTGTACATTTGTAACATTTTTACTTAATTTATTTATTATATTTAATAAAAAGATAAACAATAAATAGCCATTAGTAGCTTAGTGTCCAAATACTCAATTAACATTTTATAAGTACTAATGATTTACATGTTATTTAACTTTTAATAACTGGCAGCCTATTGCCTCCTCGGGCTCTGATTAAAGTTTCGAGCCGGTTTGGCATACTGAACACGAGGTTTCGGAGCCGATCCGATTTTGAGGAATATTCTCCCATTCTTCAATCAGGGCCTGTTTTAGTGCCCTGAGGGTGGTAGGTGGTAGTCTGCGGCATCTTACTAGCGTTCCTAGCTTATCCCAAGCGTGCTTAGTACTTAAAAAGTTGTGTGTACTTGAAAATGTATTCCAATCTTAAAAGTGTGATACTTACTTAGTTTTGCAGGCCAGTGTATCGCTTCGAGTTCGGTATACACTCGATACACAACCTGTCGCGAATGCGTCGCAGTGACAAACGAACTGCGTATGTGATAGTTTTGTAAGCAGTAAGCGTGCGATTTGTGAACTTTGACTGAAATAAGCACAAGTACTAACTTAATATGGCAAAAAGCAAGTATAGATTATATTGTGCTGTTTTTGGTTGCTTCAGTAACGCATCCAGAGATAAAAAATTTATATTACCTATCTGGAACGACAAGGCCGAGTAACGATACTGTATAGATACCATTACAGTGTATAAGGGTTAGTTTCCTAAAACCTACGCCTATAAAATTCGGGTTTCCATCAAAAGCTTTGCAATCGATATGCTTTAAACCAGACTCAAACCTACGCAATACGTAAATTAGTGGTGAGTTTTGAAGTTTCTACTACCTGGGCTGTTTTTTTTTTTTTACAAAATAAAGCACAAAATATTTTCGTTCTTTCGGCAAGCCTAAGTACACAAGCTTTGCTTTGTCACAGGATATCAAATCAAACCAAACATACGTTTTTAGCAATGCCGCGGATAACGCGGGAACACTGGGAAAGAATCATAAAATAGACAATTATCTAACCGGCCCAAATAGGCTACATGACAGCTATTTTCGTCTATCACTATCAATCAGTGCCGTCAATTAATTAGGATAACAATGATTCGTAGACTTTCGTAGATTAGTTCGTCTCGTAGGCGTCTCGTAGCAGACGGCCTTCATAGAAAAAAAAATACTTAATTGGCTAGCCAAAGAGTCGGGTTTATTTGATTTGCGCCTTTCACAAAATACGAGTTCTTAACAGTCCGGTTTTAACAGCTCCTAATAGGTCCGGTGCCGGTCAATCCTAATAGATATCGATCGATTATAAAATGGTTTGCTTTAAATACACCAATCTTTTCTATAAGTTTAGGTAAGGGTTAGGTTAGGTTAGGGTAAAATAAAAAAAACATGCTCACATCATGCGTATTCATTAAGTGAGACATTCTAATAAAAACAATAATAATTCTAATTCCTTCCATTTCCATTCCACCTCGTAAAGGTTTCCCTCTTTTTCCAAAGAATGCCATAGTACAACTTTATATTACTTAAATTTGGGGGGTGTTAACAACTCTATATATATTTTGAACTAGACGCAACCGCACTCTATCGCATTTGACAACGACTGATAAAACGTCACATAGATACTTAGTGTGCGACGGAGATAACGTTCTACACGTTCTACGAAGCCGAAATTAGCCGATTGTCTCTTTCCAAGGGTCGATGTGCAATATTTCTCGCCGGGTACTCTAAAATGCAATCCATTGTAAATTCTATTTATTCATCCGATCTACAAAACTTACCTAAAGTTACCTACTACATGTTAATAAGTAATAGCTGCGCCCAGCGATGTTACTAGCGTTGGTAAGCTAAGTTGATATTTTTGATCATCCCACGGGAACACTGCACTATTACGGGATTGAAAAGAGCCTATGTCCAGGATATAAGCTATCCTGGCACCAAATTTCATCAAATCCGGAAAGCCGTTTGAGTGTAAAGGAGTAACA
The DNA here is from genome assembly GCA_963564075.1 of Eupithecia subfuscata. NCBI lineage: Eukaryota > Metazoa > Arthropoda > Insecta > Lepidoptera > Geometridae > Eupithecia > Eupithecia subfuscata. The sequence goes on from OY751105.1 coordinate 8,138,355, forward strand.
ACTAAACACACAAATTTTTGCCTTTTTGGTATTAGTGTATTATTAAAGTCACCTCTACATTTGTTTTTTTTGACGTGACAACGTCTTATAATTCGATAGAGCCGGCTGCACGCACGAAAAAACATGACGTCATGCGGCGTTACCTCGCTCATGACGTCATGCGGCGTTACCTCGCTCTGAGGCGTTCCATGTAAGGCTTGAAGTGCAAGCGAGAGCGCTGGACATCCGACTCTCTCCTACTTGAGTGAACGCTGCGTCTGCGTGGACAGCTGCTATACTATAGTACATTTACATGTTTTGATCGAGTATCAAATGCTACCATTCCATCAGTATTTTCTTAAGACGTTGTCACGTTCAACTATCGTCAGTAAACCGACTTTACAGATAACCAATTTTTTCATAAATAGGTAGTTACTTATTTTCACCTTCCGCGAATTTTCTATTGACAAGTAGCATTTTTACAATAAAATACCGTTCTTCGCTTGAAGTATGACGGGGGTCGCTCGTTAATCTCATTAAAAGGACATTTCCTTTGGGGAGCCCCATTCAAATACGGAGGGTGCTATTTGACAATTTTACGATAAAAATAAAACGTTTTCGGTTCTTACTTACCTACTGGATACTTATTTGGATGAAATGTATTTTAATATTCTTTAAAAATTCCTGACCTTGTTATTAATTCTAGGCCCTTTTACAGCCAATCATTTGTTATTTTGTATGTGTTTATTATAGAGGATATATAGGAATCACTGTCAATCTGTTTTTCTTTCTCTTCTTCTGCGTAAAATCCCTATGGGTGCTTTTCAAAAAAAGTTGTTAGGTTAAGGTTTGTTCTGTGAAAATATTCATTATTATGTATTATGTTTAATTATAATTAGGCAATCGATTATAGCGACATAAAGTGTATTAACATGTAACCTAAAAAGTTAGTCTAAGTTAAATAGTTATAATAATGTGTTCTGCAGACCTACTCGGAAAAAGAAAATCGAAGTTTCTTATTCGTTTTCGACTAAACGATAATCAGCGGAAACGAATCAGAAACTTCGATTTTCCTTTTCCGAGTAGGCGCGATGATCGCGTTTAAAAATATTTGTTGTTTTTGTGAGTGTGTATCCTCTGTTGGCTGTTCTAAACAAATAAATAAATGGATTAAGAATCGATGACTTAAATAAAAACATTCGATAAATTAAAAAAAAAAAAATTATTTTTATTGATTTATAGACAAGCAGCAGGGCGCTGATAACTATAACTATCATAACAGTGCTTGTAAAGTTTTTCACTACACTAGTTTGTATCTTATAGTGGTCAGATTGTGCGTTCGTAACCAGTGGGTCGAGTCTTCTCGTCATCCATACCGCAATGCTTGAAAACGAAAGTTATCCATCAGTGCGTCCTACCTGTCATGATCATGACCTACGGAGGCGGCGCCGCCGCCGCGCCGGTTGGTTTCGGGTTCGTAAACATCGGCGGGGGATTTTGAGAATCCAATATCAGTTTTTTCACTTCGTCTAGTTCCTCGCAAAAGGCTAGCATAGGATTTAATGAGCTTCGGTACTTGGGAGAGATCCTCCCGACCGACACGGGGACACAAATAAAGGATTATGTACGCTTGCCCTTTAGACCCATGACGAGTGCTTTACGACTGGTCAAGTTACTGCATTTTAAGCAGAATTTTCGCGTAGGGGAAGCAGGGTAACGGTGGTTAACGGGGAGCAGAGGTTAATCGTAAACAACTCTGTCTGTGTTTAACACACACACACGCGAAATTGACAGAAGAGTGCCGCGCGATATACGGTTCGGTCAATCCAGTCCGCTCGCCGCTGTAACAGGAGGTGGTCACGTAATTGCGGTCTGAGCCAAAATTGAGTACCTCAGTAAATATTTACGAGTTTTTGAAATATGTTTTTAGACTGTATTTGCTTCTTATTTAGAATTAAATACTGATAAATAGGAATCGGCAACTATCGTATATTGTATGTACCATATCCGTTCTGATAAATATGTGCTAGAATTCCATATTTTTCTATAAATATAAATTAACGGCCGATGGGGAAGGGTGATTAATGCCTAAATTTGTTATTTAAGAATAATAGTACTCATAGAAAAGTGCATATCATGTTTGTTATGTACTTAGTAGATTATAATAAGGCAACTCAAACCTATTTCATGATAAAAAAATACATTTAATTTGTCATGTTTTCACCTACCCCATATATTCACCCTACCCCGGCCTATGATCCAAGTTACCCCGGGCCTGTGGAACAGTGAATCATTTCCCTTTTTTTTTAAAAAAAGCCTATAAATCCTTAAATAAAATAGTTAGAGTTAAAATCACTTAGGAAAATTATTAGCCAGATAATGTAGCTGTTGGATAAAACAATAAACAACCGGCTAGGTAATATACAACCAGAGATATGAGGCCTACAAACATTTGTGATCCACTGTTACCCTGCTTCCCCTACATCTATTGCATTGTATTGTATTACCTATCATCGTTCTTATCAATTTCGCACTCAAAACACTATATTTTGATCAATTTTTTAGCCCACACTGGTACGAAAAAGCCGTTACGGAACACATCTGACGCGTTTGCACTTTGCACTAAAGTTCGCAATCTGACCACATCTGCACAGATATTATAATACTATACTAGTAACATCTGTCAATGTTTATTCGTCGATTTATTGATGTTTATTTCACTATAAATTGACACTGAATTCTCGTTAAATATATTTTTAACAAAATTTCAAAATATGACGTGGTTTCAAGCACTGTTCACGTTTCCGCGGGTAGAGAGTAAAAAGGTACATTAAATAAAAATACATAAAACTTGCCAACTCTTCCCAATCCGAGTTAACGACTTCCAAATAAAGGACGGAAATTCGGCCTTCGGTGGTTTGTTTAAAACTTAGCGCCGTTTGATTCGAAAATTGAATATTCAAGGGATACAAAGTCTGAAGAAATTACCTTGTCTTACAGCATTGCTTCCGTTTTGTCGTTAGCCTGTCAGCCGCACGCTTACGCAACACTCGTCCAGAACAGCTGTTTCTGGTGCGGAAAATCACTTTGTAAATTAAGCTTTGCGTCTCTGTAAATACGAATTATTTACCTTATCGTTGCTTCTAATTTTATCATCTGCCTGCTCTACATTTTGGTCTAAATTTTTTAGCAAAAAGTCTGAATAATTCGCAGTTTTTATAGCATACAGGGAGGCTCTTTGAACTATACTTCATTTCAGCCTCCCTTGTTTTTGGTACCTTACCTACCTAAATACTTTTTAATAGACATAAACAAGTTGGATTTATAAAAAGATTAAAATTAAAAGAGGAAATAAAAACCATTTAAAAATTGATAAATAGTTTTAATGACAGCGTATAAAACAATAGACTGGCTAAATATATCTTTAAGTAAATTGACCATTATTTTAAAATATGCTTGTAGGTAAACAAACATTGAATAAGCACATTATTACTTTAAAACTAATTAATTATAGTAACCGTTCTAATAATCAAACAATAAGGAAATAATTAAGATTTTTATTTATAATTTTCATTCGATTCTTTGGTAGGTACTTATTGTTAACCAATGGCACAAAAAGTGCCTAAAAATACCTATAAGTAATATAATGAGTGGAAGGTTTTTGTTATTATAGTGCGTAAGCCTCGCACTCTGGCTAATTTCTAATTTCTAAGAAATCAAATAATATCGCAAAAATTTTCAACTTCGACGGGACTTTAACCCGCGTCCTCCCCTCAGTACGGGAATGTGATAACCAACTACACCACGAAGTCAAGTGACGTGGGAGTCGAAAATCTTTGCGACTTTCTACGGACGGTCGAAGTCGAAAATTTTTGCGATATTATTTGATTTCTTGGAAATTATAATGAGTGAAACTTTAAAAACTTGCAATCTTAAAACTTCAGTTATAAGTACTTAAGTATAATTCGATGTTTATAAAAGACTAAGGTTGGTAGAGTGGCGTTCATTGTTATCCCTGTTACGTTTGAAGTAAATTTCTATGAATACAGAAATATTAAAAAACCTTTCAACAAGCCGTTTTATATAAAAACAATATTTTATTAATCTTATATATAAAAATGAAACCCGTTTTCCGTTGTCATCGCATCACGCGTGAACGGCTGGACCGATTTCGCTAATTCTTTCTTTGTTGTGTTTGTTATTGTCAGGAGAAGGTTCTTATGAAAGAAAAAATTAAGAAAGTTGGAAACATAAATTTCCACGGGGGCGAAGCCGCGGGGCGCAGCTAGTATAAAACAAAAATTGATGGTATAACGAGACGAGAGGAACCGGCCAGTCAGTTAACGATGAACGCTTCACTATGACTATGATTATTTTCTCTCTATAAAATGTTACAAAAACTTAACATAGCTTTTCGATCAAACAACCTTATCAAATTCAAAACACAATTTATTCAAAATTTGACTGTATTTGTGTCACTTATTTTTAAATTTCTTTTAGTAGCTCTTCGCAGGATCGCCCTCGTTTCAAGACTATTTTATAGTAGTAGAGAATCTACGTTGCTTTTTAAATTATTATAATTTTTTTTCTTGACCACAAAACATGACAGAAATTGGTCCAATGGATAATTTAAAATCGCAATTTTTGTAGATATTTATCACAGCCACTGTACAACATGGTACCTATTCATACGACAATTTTTTTTTTATTAAATCAAACAAAATATACCCTAAAGGTGAGTAGACTAGACTAGAGCATTTACTTGTAACAGAACATCAGCACAAACAAAATATACCCTAAAGGTGAGTAGACTAGACTAGAGCATTTACTTGTAACAGAACATCAGCATTTGCTGTTTTTAAAGCTCGAACCACACTTTGAACATGACGCTCAATGTTTTTTTACAACCCGATTTTAAAAACCAACGTGCAACTTAACATTTTATCGAGCCGAGGGAAGTCGGGGCCAAAGCAAAATGTATGCAAGGTAGAAATAAATGTCACAGGTAAAATTACATCGAACAGAGCGTCGAGTATTCGCCAGAACGTTACATTGTAATGCTCTAGCAAACGCTATGGTCTATACTCACCTTAAGACGTTACGGAATATTAAAATCAGCTGTATTATTTTTGATAACATCAACGAAAACTAATTTCTTTATTTATACATAACTGGTTAAATCCGGTAAAAACTGGTGTCGTATGACCAAGTTAAAAGCATGAAGGAACGTAATTACTTAAATTAAAACTATCGGTTCACGCAATACATTGAACAAACTCACCAACAATTTAACGTTTCTTGGTTATGGAAAACTTGTCTATTTTTTTTTTCTTGTTGTGTATTAAAGATAATAGGTATTAATTATAGCCAGAAGAAACCGTAGACAATTTTTTTATCTGACTAATAAAAACTTCTATAACATTAAACGAATGGCTAATTCATTGTTGGTGAACTTGCTTCATAAATACTGATTCACTCTTAACAAACCAATTATCTGTTCAACAAAACCTAAACCTAATTTAAGCTACATAATTGCAAAATCTTCGGCTACCTTCAAGTCTTATAATTCCTTACCCCTAAAGAGCACAACCTAAATAAGTGATGGATTTTTTTGTTGAAGACGCTGCGCTTAGAGAAATCTTCTATCTTGTTCTTTCAGCTGTTCAAACAATTAGGAGAGAAAGGTATAGTGCTTCTTTCGTTACCTCGTCTCCAAGAAAATTATTCCATCACTTATTCACCACCTATTCAACTAACCAGTCTAAATTCACTATCAAAATTTTGGAGTCATGCATTGCTTTTGTAGTTATTAAAACTACCTTTCCACGCTTCAAGTAGAATTTCTACTTAGATTTCGTTTTGATCTTTAAATTAATCGGAGGTTTCAACATTAAAGATGATATTTAGTTAGCTTTCAAAATAAAATTGTGCGCGTTTGTAAGCGCATTACTTAAGAGGATCCCCAACCATTGTGATTTTGAAGTATTTTGGAGAAAGAAATGTCTGAAAAGTTTTCCGGAAAATTAGAAATTTCGTGAAAAGTAAAAGCGTTTTTACCATGGACATTTTTGAACAAGACAATGTTCGTCAGATCAACTAAATACATATCAAATATCAATAATAGAGTTCAAAAATAGTATATCTTAAGAGTAGACCTATATTATTATCTTATTTGGTACCATTACTGCCAACTATAACCTTGTTCTTGATCCAGTTGTTGGTGCGAGTTAGGATGTCTGGTTGCTGAGAGGCGTCTTGCCATACGTCGAGGTTCACTTTTCTTAAGGCGTCGCAAGAGACGGTTGGGTTGCTGGAGAAGAGAATATGAAATTTATGGTAGCGAACATAAATAAATAGTACTAGAAGTTTTCACACGGCGTTATCTGGGTCCAGAGTTAGCAGATGCACTGCATGCACTATCTAGAGTTTATTCAATCTAAGGATTCTACGTGACGGTTCTGCGACAATGCCAATACAAATAGAATAGAATATTAATTTATTTGTAACTTAATCAACAAAAACAAACAAGATTTAAAGATAAAATAAAAGATACAGATTCTGTCGAATTAAGTCACAAAACGGTCTCTGTCTCAGCATAAGCTGGTTGTTACCGCGTAACAACCAACGCTGGTCTTCCGACAGAGCCGTTTGGTGACGTCACGGAAGATGCAAATACAATACAAATGTTTTTTATTTCGTTCACAAATACATTAATCCTATACATTATTTATTATTTTATTACATTATTACATTATTTTTCCGGGTGTTCTGGTCGTTTCTATGTATAATAAAAATTATCTATCTATGTAATGTATTATATTACGTATAAAACTTTTTAAACTTTCGCGATTTATTAACATAGTTAATGATTATATCGGGTATCGTGACCACGATCGCTGTAACGCGGTAGAAACGTAGGGGAAATAAAGCAAAAGGTACGCGATAAATACCCGATATAATCATTAACTATATATTACGTATATCAGTCATCTAGTACCCATAACACAAGCTCAGCTTAGCTTGGGGCTAGATGATGCTGTGTGGATTGTCCAGCATTATTTATTTATTATTTTGAAACCTCCTTTTAAGTATAAATACTTGTACTAGCCTCCTAGTACAAGTATTTATACTTAAAAGGAGGTTCCGCTCTTCCTAAGTTACATTCGCCATAATTTAACGGAAAGTTTTTATATTAAAACATTTAGGTCAATACAGAAAATTTAAAATATAATTAATAGGTAATAATAGTTGAGGGTAGGTTAAAACACAGATGAACGGAATGCTTAAGTTGTATTGTTGTTGTACCAATTGTCATAGTGAAGCGATTAGTAGAACTGGACCCCTGTTCATTATTAGATAGATAGAAATCACTTAAGGCGAATAGTAGGGGTGATAGTGGCGACACTACATATTTAATTTTATAATTACGTTATACAAAGGAATTATCAAAAAATCAGACCGCGCGTAGACGATATCTATCATAAGCTTTTTTTAAATATATCTTTAATAGTTTTGTACTGTCTTATTTAGGCAGATACTTGTTTCAAGAGTTTAGTTCCTATTGGTGGCCACCAAGCTCTCCAAACAAGGTTTTTGATTGAATAACACAAAACAAAACTATTACAGATACATTAAATAAAAGCTTGTGATAGGTATCGTCTACCAGCGGTCCGATGTTTTGATAATTCCTTTGTATAACTTAATGATTAAATTAAATATGTAGTGGCGCCACTATCACCCCTACTATTCGCCTTAATTATGCCACACAAAGACAGAAAACATTACAGAGAAAATGCTTAGAATAGAGGAGATATTATTGTGTTACCTTTCAGAAGGAGGTTGGAACACATCCCGTGGCAAGCCTGTAACCTGTGTGTTATCGCATATGACCCTTGCGAGTGTTGCCCGTCTTAATTCTGCCAGTTGTCGCTTACTGAAGCTTCCTGTCTCATCGGTATGGGAGTAAAAGTAGCGATCACCAGTCCGAGTTCGCCATAGTTGCTCCTCTGTAAAGGAATTAGATTGGTTAAGTTAAGAATAAGAAAGAAAAAAATACTATAAGAGAATAGACTCAATAAATCGTAATAAATTTGACCCGTGTAAGAGCTTACTTAGTACCTAAGCCTTTAAAAATTATGTTATTGATTTCTGAATCGATAAAAAGTCGCAATAGGTAAATCAAGGACTTATAGATAAATTGATCGACAATTTTGCACTTCTTCAAACAAAAGACGCTGCGAAACGATGGAACTTTCTTTCTTTTGTTTTCAAGACATAATATTTACATTAAAACAAATGTTGATATAGAATTTTAAGCACTTTTAAGTTGCAGCTTGGATAAGTCCATCAAAAAATGAAATTAAATAGTAGCTAATTCGAAACAATGTAGAGATAAACCAGTCTTAAAATGCACGCGTCTTTTACTATAAAAACTATCGTAGTTTGACGAATTCATTACGGATGTAAGGGATGAAACGTTGGTGTTCTTCCAACACAACTAAAGTTCGTAGTTAACCCGTTTACATCCGTAATGAATGCACGCTCCCTCCACAAAACATCATAGGTACCTACACCCGGCGTGCATTTTTAGAATGGTTTACATAAGATATTTTATTTTGTTTGTAACATGAGTATTATTCTAAAAAGCAATAAAAAATTCTACATATGTATAACTTACTGATGATGCAAGTGGCTGTGGGTCCAACTAATGAGCCAGGTAAAGCTTGTTCGGCCATCAATCCAACCACCAAGTCTATGTCACCTGGGTTCTCGTACAGGGTAGACAGCTTCTCAACAGTCTGTAATTCAAAAAACACATATGTGTACTCCTGAATAATGTAGAGGGAGTAGTGGTCTTCAAATAACAGGTTGCGCGAGACGAAAATTATGCTCTAGAATATTCTGGTGACTGAGCATAGAAATTAAACAAAATGGGTCCCAACATACATCCCTGAGAAACACTACCCTGTGTGTTGTACTCGCAACAAAACGTAACGCAAGACTCTTAAATCTTGTGTTTAATAATTATATACTTTGAGTATGAGTGAGAAAGTATAACAAACTATACGGAAAGTAGAGTTCAAGGACAGTCAACATGAAATTATGAATTTAAGAGATTTCATTTACAGAGAAAACTAAACAATAACTGTATCCAATGCCTCAGCCAAGGCCAGCAGGTAATGGCCTATATTAGTTAACTTGTGGTATGTTTTATGTTGCGTACAGAAAATAATTAAAAAACTTTCATCAATAACTTACCTCCTGAGGAATAAAGTCAGTCAGCTGACTAAACGTGGTCGCTACTGGCAGGCCACAGAGTCCTCTATACTGCACGTAGCCGGGCAAACCGTGGTCGCGACCGCGTTGCACGTCGATGGCTAGCACGTCTAGACCACCGAGCCAGTGGTGGCGAAGCTATTAGAAAAAGAAATGGGAAACTCAGTTGGGTATTACGAATTTGGGATACTTAGAATAATTTTAATTTAATTTTAATTTATTTAGTAATCCAACGCAATACATTTTACAAAAAACAGTATGAAGAACTTATGATAAACTAGTTTATGCCCGGGGCTTCGCATGCGTTGTTTAAAGATAATTTATATCCCATGGGAACTGATTTATGGGATTTATGGGCCTTTGTTTGATTCCAGGATTAGAATTACTTGTCTGCCAAATTGTAGCTCGATCCGTTCAATAGTTTTGGCGTGAAGAGGTAACAAACATCCATCCATCCGTACATCCATCCAAACTTTCGCATTTATAATATTATAGTGTGGTTCATTATGGATGTAAGCGGGATAACTACGGAACCTTATTTGTGTAGGAAGAACACCCAAAGTTTCATCCCTTAATCGGGGACATCTTCAGGGTGAGTGCGGTTCAAGACGCGCGCACAACCCGCTTATATAAGTAATGAATTCGTCAAACTACAATTTTTTTTATAGTAAAACTTATAATAATTTAAGGCCAAATAAAGGAATAAAAAATAAATAAATAATAGGTACACAAAGCAAATAATATGTTCATGGCGTATTGTCGTAGCTATCGTTCTTAATATAAGCTCACCTATAGATTTACTTATGGGCTGCCAAACGAACTTTACTTTCACCAACCGCCATGGTTGCAGAGACCAAAAAAATGATGTTTTAAAATTTTCTGTCAACTTGATTATGTTTTTAATAATAAGGTTTCTGTGCCATACGTACGACCTTAGTTACTTTAATTACGTCGTAATCAAAATTTTTTAACTACGTCGTAGGTAAAATGCACACGCATAGATTTGTTGTGGAATATTTATTTATCAGTTGCAAAATAGCGCAAAATAAGCAATGGTACTTAAACATAAGCAAGCATATAAAATGCTGACAAATACCGTCATTGTGCTATTTTCCAACAAATCTAAATAGGAAGGAAGTTAGGTATATACTTACTTTGAAATGTAAGAAACTAAATTGATTCTCACCGCTTGCAAATGTACTTACAGAAATAAAAAACATTGGTGTCTATACCATCAACATCATTGTGCAAGGTTGAAAAGAACAAACAGTCGATAAAAATTCATAACACGTACGATTGTTAAGCGCATTTGCAAATATGAGTTGTTCGAATGCATAATTTTCAATCTGCATGCTGTGGTTTGAAAACAACAACAAAAACGTTACGTAGGTATTTATTTTTAGAACGAAACGTACCTACCCTACCTATTATTTCTTTAATACACATTTCGAAATTTTAAAAAAATCAACTAATTCGGCCACATTATACGGCATGCCTGATGATCTCTACCAAAATGACGGAAAAAATTATGGCCGCAAAGTTTCCCGTCGAAGATAACAGGACGAGCTAAACTCTTTTGACAAGTAAGTACCTAAGTATTGGTCCACAACAGCTCTAGATCGTGAAAGTTTGTTAGAAAATCAGCCGTTTTCCTGCAGGGGGACTAACAGGCTACATAAATATAACAATAAGTAACACAAATTCAACTTACATCATCATCATAACTGAGATCCATCCCTTGACTCTTCTGGTTCACTATTCCTCTCAACACTTTCTCTAGCCCTCCTTTCTGCATTAGAACCTCTGGCTTATAATAACTCTCCATAAGTCTATGCGTAGTTTTGTTGCTATTCTCGTCTAGTAACTCTATGTCTTGGTCTAGAAGGCTGTTGACGAAGTGTAAGGCGGCTGTGGCGAATGAGTTGGTGATTGTTGGGTCGATGTCGCTGTTGTAGCCTGTGTCGTAGCTCTCGTAAAGTTCGTCGAAAGCTTTGCCTGAAAAAGGAGGAAAGTGTTTATTTATTTATTTATTTAAACATGTACATCTATCCTAACAGGCACACCCAATGCAATAGAGTACTTATCTTATATTCTAGTCTTATTATAGTTAATATTAAAATTAGCAAATCCTTATACATTATAGTGTTGAAAAAACTATGAATCTGAAAGGGAATGAAGCTATGGAGAAGTGTATGAAAATTCATGATCATGGAAATGTGTGACATAACGCTAGAGGTGAAAAAGTTAGAACAAAACTCTAACAGAAATTGCGGCGAATTGCTGCGAATTTACGAAGTATTAGATAGATAGATAGATACATACATAACACTTTATTGTACCACACAAAGACAGATAACAATACAGAAATAAGAGTAGACGAAGTACAAAGGCGGCCTTATCGCTATGAGCGATCTCTTCCAGGCAACCATTTATTGTCAAAGCTTTGCCCAAAGTCCCTTAAAATTTATAAGAGAAAGGAAGGATGAATAACAATAGGATGATTATGAAAGCAGGGTGATTATGAAAGCCAAAATATTATGTAGGTAGGTACGTAGGTAGTAGGTACTGCGTGCCGTTATTCATCGATTTATCGTAATGTGTTTCTTGCAGCATAATGAATAAAGTAATTGATACATGTTCAATACATTCCCTACGTGAATAGGCACTATATTTTAACGCACTGGGTTCATAATTCGCATGCCCTGATTTAAAATTGGTTCACGCTATGAACTTGAAATCTTCGTAGAAATTGAACTGACGTGGAAAATACTGAATAAACATTTCTGTGACTTATTTATTTCAATTCTTATTATACGACAACACTATTTGAAAGACGGTTAAATTTGCATAACACTTTGTGGCCCTCAAGAACTATTATTAGACTCGTAGACAATGCTGCAAGCCAAGAAACCAGTTATCTCCAACGACTTTGAACCCCACGTTGAAAACGCATGATGGCGAGTAAACATTGTCTATCCAAACAATATGAATATGTAAATTTGCAAAGCGCTTGTTGCTCGCAGACATTATGAAAACTTAGGTTAACTTTTAACATTTACATATCTTGAAAACAAAGTATTTTGAAATCTATGTGGCTTTTTTTAAACCATCAATTGTATGAATAGAATAGACTAAAGTTCCTATGTAGGTGCATACACCTACCTTTTCTGGAATTCTGGTAGAGGCCTAAAATTAGAAACATGAAATCACTCGGGGTTGAGAGTGCGATTTTGCGATGCGATGCAGTGTTTACAGGTGATATCTTACTAGTGAGCGCAGTGAGCCAGTGTTTTTAGGTGATATGTGCTCTGAGCTCCAGCTCAGGAACGACTATCCTTGTGGTAAAGTCGGTCTGAGTTCTACAGGGTTAAGAGTGGGGATGAGATGTTTGGCGATTTAAAATAGAGCGGAGACTTATGCGCTTGTGTTGGTATCTTACCAGTGAGCGCAGTGAGCCAGTGTTTGTAGGTGATATGTTGTAGCTCAGCGACTACTATCCTCCTTGCCTCGTGGTACAGTCGGTCTGAGTTCCACTCAGGGTTGAGAGTGGCTAGATGTTTCGCGATGCGATTGTGCTCCTTCATGAAGAGAGAGTGGAAACTGGTGAGCCATGGGTGCATGTTGGCTCGGATGTCACCTGTGAACAAAAAATAAAATTAATTAAAGAATTGTGCATAATAAATAGAAGTCATATTTTGGGGCGTCACAACGAGGGCAACCTTTCATGTATGATATATTGGGTTATTCCAGTTTTCCCCCTTGAAATCCCCCTTGAGGGGGAAAATTGATAATTATTAATTCATGAAGTGGTCTCATATTTATAACTAGATAAAAATGATAAAAAAGTAATTGATATTGCTACGAATTGTAGCTGTTTATTGGATTTTTTTCATACAAAAGACATAAACGCGCACACAGGTCATTATCATGACGATTGTAAATAACGATCAATGACGGTAGATAAGATATGCAATGACGCCAAAAAAAGTTTCCATCACTCTAAAAGCGCATGGCATGACTTTCAGTCGACTCATAGATTGCTTAATATTTATCAAACGAACCAGAATCCTATTTAATCTTTTTATCAGCGCTATCAGAATAATATTAGCACATGGTAAGATAACGTTTGTTTACGTGATTCTTATATACCTACTGATACGCCCTTGTAGGTTGTATTTTTATGTCGGAAATGTTAGCACACCTCTAGCATATTTATTTTATATTCAAGGCAAATTATGCAATTTTAAAAATGTGCATACCTAATTGAATGGAATAATGTGTTGACGAGTGAAAGATGCCATAAGAATACAAGTAACCTCTGTGACCCACTAAGATTTCAATCATCTTCTGCAGCTGTATTTTACCCACAGCTGGGAATATCTTCCTCCTAAAGATTGTTCCATCCACCACGTTGCTGAGATAGCCGCATTCATTGATGCCCTTTTAAAATTGTCTAAGTTCATGCCTCGCGATGTTATAGGTAGGTATACTATATCGTTGACGCAACTTGCAACTGGGCACCTTCCAGTTGCCCTTCCAATATTTCAATTAAATCGGATAATTAACTTACCAGCTTTAAAGCAAGTTGCCGATCCAAGGCAGTTTTCTTTAGCACCAAGAGGCAAACGGTCTTCATCCTCGAAGGTAGACGTCTTGAGCAGACCACCAGTCCTTTCACGCAGTGCGTTTGCATCTCTGCTATTGGAGCCGTAGATTTGAGATCCGTCAAGGAAGTGGGTGGCTTGGTTCATCTACAACAAGGAGTTTAATGTTTGAAACAACTAAGATATTCATGTTAAACCTAACTAATTAGCCGCAGCAACATTTCAAGAAGTTGTTTGGGCAATTAGCTCGGAATGCACCTAGACTCAATCAAAAATCTCGTTGTCCATCGCGGAATGGAAGGTAAGAGGTCACATCATCGCTCTGCACCTAGAAGATTGGTCTTTCACAAAATATTAGGTATTTTCAGCCACGCACAAACGTGATGCCACCAAAATCATCTTTCGTAGATGCTAAAAGGTCATTTCTGATCGGATAATCTTTGTAAGCAGATATAGAAGTCAGTGTGTCCGGGTGGCAAAAGACCACCAGAGGTATGCGACCTCGATAAAGATGGCTTTACTCAGAAGTGGGTGATACGAGTAGATAATAGAAAATACTTGTATTACGCAAGTTGAAAAGTCGATATTAATGTTATCTAAAACGTTTCTAGGTAGGTATTAGAAAGCCTTTATTCACAAAGAAAATTATACTGGTATTTACAATTGAAACAATTAAGCTAACTGCAGACTGTTGTAAACAGTCTACAGGTAGCTCAACTGATCAATATCAATACCATTCGGAAGCGTCCCCAACACGCTGGCTGCATTGCCACGCTGTATGGCAATGCTGATGCGCATAGATATTAGATAGATACAAAAGGCACTTATGGTAAAGTCAGTTAAGGCAATATTTTTATTATCAATATCTAGTACCTAAATAATTGCCTACTCGCTTCACGTACCAAACTAATTAAGTGGACGCTTCATGGACGTAAACAACTAACTTTTGAATCATTCAATTAATTAGCGTTGTATTTATTCCGTTCGATCCGTCTAGGTAATTAGAGGGCGTGTCTATATTAATTCATTTGACAAACAAGTCAATGCTATATTATTGCCATGTGTAATTCTGTGTTGCTATATTCAATTCTGAATAATCAATATGTGGGTAAGATATCAGTTTTGGCCATCTGCAGTGCTCTCAATTTTTTTATTTATCATGAAAGCCCATAAAATGTAGGTATAGGTACAGTAACCATTTCGTCGTATCTCCAAACTCTTTGTTTGTACTACGAGATTTAGCAGACGTAATTTTACTGAGGTCTTGTAAATGATTTTTAAACCACTTGCCGGAAGGATTTAAACACTTTACATAAAGAGTCATGAAGGCCAAGGTTTAATTCAGGGTTATTTAGAATCCATATCCGTCAATATTAATAGGTAGTTCATACAAACCTACAACAGTTATATTCATGCTAGCTAGAATGTTATGTTATGATGTGATGACCTACGTCATAGGTAAAAATACCTCTGGGCCGGTCCATAGTAAACAGTCGTTAACAGAAGGCTATTCAAGCTGTCACGTCTGTGCTGTTTGATTATAACAATGGAAAATATACTTCAGCTTACTGATAAAGTAATCAAAAGCATGTATGCACTTTCTTCAAAAAATTCCATTCACAATCGCTGAGAAGGCAATGATCACGTAATTATGAATGTGTGAAATCGGAAGTTATGTATGTAAGTAGGTAAGTAAGCAAGTAAATCATTTATTTGTCACATAAACACACACGATTTACTTATTACAAATTGGCAAAATTTGACATACCTAGGTTACCATAATTATAAAAATTAAAAGTAAAAACAGAAAGTAGAGGCACTTAAGCAAATGCATCAGTTCTAAAGTCCAGGATCATGTTACACATAAATCAACTGTCTATTAATTTTATTGCTATCTATACCCAAGTCTAGGTAGGTATAATGTATACTATGTGCAATACACGAGTACTATGAACAAAACTTATTAGGGCACAGAACAAGCACATTATATTATCATCGCATTATTATTAACAGTGTTTAGTCTTAATCTGTGAAAAAATAAAATAATTCAGTCTTAATCTGTGAAAAAAGAAAATAATCCAGTCTTAATCTGCGAAAAATGAAAATAATCCACTTACAGGTAACATCACCAAAAATTTTGTCATGTCATGAATCAACTCGGCACCGATTTCGTTTCACTTTTGGACTCACAAAAGGTTTTTATGTTGGGATATTTTATTTAAAATACGGTATTTCTAAAGGTTCAAAAAGCTCATTTCGGAAATTTCCTAAGGTACTTATTGAATTGAATAATTGTTCCATAAAAATGGAAAGGTAAGGTCCACTACCTGATATAACGAGTTTATAAAAAAACATGTCTTTTCTTATGATTCAGTTGGTGACGATAGGAAGCAGAATCTAGATTAGGTAGTAGGTATTTTGGAGAACAACAATATTAACCAATGTGGAATAATAGCTTACTCCTAATACCTATTTAACCTTTATCAGGCATTATGTAAGACTATGATATGCGTTGTGCAAGGAACACAATAAAGTTAAATAAAAAAAAGTTTTGTCCATGAATAGAGTAGTGTAGGTAGGTAGTGTAGATATAATCTTGCTTGAATTACTTACTTGTAGAAAAACCAAAAAACCTTTTTAGATTGGAGTGATATACTTAGTCTGGATGAATGTGTTCGTTCATGGTTTTAAAATAATTTGGAGAAAAACTCGGTTCATTTCTACAAACAAAGATTTCAAGATATCTACACAAAGTACAAAATAAGTACCAACCTAATTCAAACGAGACTAATTAGAAAATAACAGGAAAAATTCCAGTTAAAACGTTAAAAGCAACGTTAATTGAGAAGGTATTGAATAAATCTAAATTACCTATTTGATAGTCGACAATAAAGAGTTAAGTAGGTAGGGAACTGTATGTTCCTTTAGCAAATGTACACAATTGACCCCAATAATATGTACTGAAGATCAATCTATTCGATTGCTACTCTCAATTGATTTGACTTTTTCAGTTAGGTACTAAAACATTTCAATCAACAAGATGGGTACTCTAATGAAAAATATCGTCGGACTTTGATACGAGAAGATAGACACTCTTGAAGAGGGAAATGACGGTAAATGGCTGAAAATGGCGACAGGAAATGGCCTGATCAGACTTTACAAGAGTACCTAAAGAAATAACGTTAGCAACGAAAAATTCAGTGATGAAATACAATAACCATCAGTCTATTTCCTATTAGCAATGAAGACAATGAAACTTTGTTGACCGTTTACTAAGAACAAGACAGACAAGAACAGATTTTTTCTGGATTGCACCACCTATCGGCAATGTGCAGTAATGAGCCATTAAGTATTAAAGATGGCGACACGTAGCAGTTGGTCTTTGAAGAAGTTCTTTGCACCAGAGTAGTATAATACTACTCTGGTGCAAGGACCAACTTCCTTATTCTTATCTTCCTTATTTTTATTTCTGTACTGAGGTCTTAGGTAACCAATAATAGGTTACCTAAGACCTTATTCTTATTTCTGTACTGAGGTCTTAGGTAACCTATTATAGGTTACCTAAGACCTTATTCTTATTTCTGTACTGAGGTCTTAGGTAACCTATTATAAGTTACAACAGTAGGTATACATAAGAGTAGACAAACTTTGTATGAACTATATAGTGAAAAACAATACAATTTTAGCCAGGAGTTCAAAGAAAAAGTAAAAAATTACTCAAAAATGTTTAGAAAAGTTTGTCAAATAGCAAAATCAAATTATATAAGCTCCAAAATTAGAAATAGTGAAAATTTCATAAAATCAACGTGGAAAATAATTAATAGTGAGACTGGAAAGGTCAGTACCTACGTTAATGATTACAATTTAAAGATAAATGATTGCACAATCAAAAATGACATTGAAGTAGCCCAAGCTTTTGAAAACTTTTTTACTGACATTCCAATCTCTACTACGAAGTGTCTAAACTCTTCTCAATTAATCGCTGAGTCATTACTCATAGAAAATGTACCTAAATGCGAAAATAAACTTAATTTCAACTATGTCGATGAAAAAGATATTAAAAAAGCCTTCAAACTTTTAAATATAAAGAAAACTGCAGATCTCTGGGGCATTTCCGTTAAAATTATTAAACCTTTAATTGATACGATTGCACCAGATCTAGCTTTTATATTCAATGAATCTATTGATTGTGGCGTATTTCCTGATCTAATGAAATGTAGTAAAGTAATCCCACTTTTTAAATCGGGTAGTAGGTCTGACCCCACTAACTTTAGACCAATATCAGTACTGCCAACTTTCAGCAAAGTTTTTGAAAAACTTATTTTACATCAATTGCTTAGGCATTTTAATGGCAATGACCTGCTACATGGTAAGCAATTCGGGTTTACTCGGGGCAGGTCAACTACTGATGCCGGTGTAGAGTTAGTATCGCATATTTTTGATGCTTGGGAGAAGTCGCAAGATGCTTTAGGTGTTTTTTGCGACTTGTCAAAAGCATTCGATTGCGTACACCATGAAACATTAATCAGGAAACTACATCACTATGGAATAAGAGACACCTCTTTGGATCTTCTTACATCTTACTTGAGTGATAGGATACAAAGAGTTGACATTAATGGGAAACGGTCTTCGGGGTCTGTAGTTACAATGGGTGTACCGCAGGGCTCTATCCTTGGTCCTTTCCTATTTTTAGTTTATATTAACGACTTACCACATCTTGTTAAGAATAATCACGAGATTGTGTTGTTTGCTGATGATACTTCATTAATTTTTAAAATAAAACGACAAAACATAAATTTCGACGATATGAATAATGCAATCTCAAAAGTAGTACATTGGTTTAGTGTCAATAATCTTTTGCTTAACGAAACCAAAACAAAATGTATAAAATTTACTCTACCTAATGTAAAACAAGTTAAGGCTGATGTAAACGTAAAAGGAGAAACATTAGAAATTGTAAACAGTACAGTATTCTTAGGAATAACCTTAGATAGTAAACTTCAATGGGGCCCACACATAGATAAGCTAGCAAAGAGACTTAGCTCTGCAGCGTATGCAGTCAAAAAAATCCGTCATCTTACAGACGTTGATACTTCTAGACTAGTCTATTTCAGCTACTTCCATAGTGTTATGTCTTATGGCATTCTGCTGTGGGGGAACGCTGCAGATATTAACACCGTATTTGTGCTGCAGAAGAGAGCTGTTCGTGCAATCTATAATATGGGTCCCAGAGAATCCCTGCGTGATAAATTCAAAGAAATTAACATAATGACAGTACCATGTCAATACATTTATGAAAACTTGTTGTACACTCATAGAAATATCAATCAATTCCCTAAAAATAGCGACATACATAATATAAATACTAGAAATAAGAATAAACTCGCTGTGCCCACAACTAGGCTACACAAGATAAATGCATCTTTTAAAGGGCAATGTATACGCTTCTACAACAAAACTCCAAGTGAGTTGCAAAAAATATCAATAAATAAATTCAAACAAATTGTCAAAACCTTGCTGTGCAAAAAGGCTTACTATAAAATATCAGATTATCTAGAGGATAAAAAAGCTTGGGACGGGTTTTGCTCCAACTCGAAAAATAACAACTAACAGGCTAAAGGTTTCTTCGTCGCTTCTTTACTTTAGTCTACATATCGAAGCGACAGAAATCAAAAATATCACTTTATTTCCGTGTCAGTGTTTACTTTTATATTTTGACCTTTTCTAAGTGTACATTTATTGTATTTATGGAAATAAAGAGTTTTTGATTTTGATTTTGATTTTACCTAAGACCTCAGTACAGAAATAAGAATAAGGAAGAAAATATCCGCTACAGCTATATAACCTAAGCTAAATACTCAACTACCACAAAATAAAGTTCAAAAATGCAACTCACCTGCTCAGCAGCGCCAAAAGTACAATCCCCGCGGTAAGTAGTCATAGACCGTGTATATTCCATACAAGTGATGTACTGGTCTCTAAAGAAGGGGTCTTGGTTTGGCACGTTGATGGGCATACAGCTCGGGTGTTGGTATCGAGGAGAGAGGGACATTCCGTTGCTGTCGCAGCAGCGGATGGCTTGGTTTGTGTGAACTGAGGAGAAAAGATGATGGTTATTCTTCTATTGTAGGGAGTCGGTGGATGGAGGTGGCTAAGGACCGCTATTCGGGGAAAGCCTATGTCAAATGCCTATATAATAAAGAAGATAGAAGTTTGCAGTGTACGAACCAAAGTACTCAAGCCCATAATGTTAAGGGTATGTATTCTATAGAGTGCTGCATAATTTTGTTGAATTCTGAGTCAATGAACAAAGACCTGTGGGGGCAATATAAGCCATCACAAACATCCATAGATGGATATAATGCCTTCCCAAAGAACACAAAATATAGCGTTCCAGAGCCACATCTATCCATCGACTTCTTACACTCACTACAAGATCGTCGATCTATCGAGTGGACATTCGGTTATCATAGGGAAAAGTGGTGAAGGTTGTGGAAAACCGATGGATATGGCCAACGCAGGACTATTCATTGTGGTGATTCTTGGGGGAGGCATATCTCTAGCAGTAAACATCTTTCAGCTGATATGATAATAGGAGAAAGTCCATTTCATATAACTTTGTGGTGATTCTTGGGGGAGGCATAATGTAAACACCTTTCGGCTGATATGATTAGGAGAAAGTCCGTTTCATATAAATTTGATGTATATGCGTCACTATTTTATATCAAGGTCTACAAATTATGTCTAAAGTTATTTACATAACCGATTGTATAAATAAAGTACCTAACTGTTCGTTTAGTCGTAAGTCTCGTTTATCTAAATGAACACAATAATAATTGTTATCTTAGTCAGACCGTCATTGTTTCGATTTATTATTAATTCTACAAGGCAATAAAGATATCTATATAACTAAGAACACATAGATTTATTTTATAAATTTTAACCCTAAAAACTCGGAAATATAGAGTCTTCGCCCAAAACCAGATGAAGAAGTAGGTAAACAATTACCACACGTCTAAAAAATGAAGACGTAACAACTCGTATAGAAGGTACACATTGATAAATGTAAGCAACGCCCTATGATGTGAGCTTCTAAGAACTTTTTTGTAAGCCCTCGGAAATAAAAGTTACTAGATCTGAATTGATAAAGAACCTAGAATGGAGTAGAAAAGACCACTTACTAGTTTTCCTAATCGGCGTATGCACCAGATCGTGGTACACAAACTGCCCCCAAACAGCCAAAGCCATGGTCTTGGTATCTTCTGGACGATCTACGTTGTCTGTGAGACGAGTGCTGACCAGTCGTGAGGAAGGCAGTTGTTTGAAGCTTAGAGCACGACGAGGCTGTAGGAATTTCATCAGATCATGTGACGGAATAGAGTTCATTTTAGCAAAGCATTGACGAGAGAGGTATAGAATAGGAACAAAGAACTATTGATCTTCGATTGCTAAACATGAATCAGTTGCATGCGCTGCAGTAATGACTCAAATTACCCTAGTTGGTAATGTTAAACATGCATAATGCAATAAAATGTACGTCAGAGTTTTTAAACAGACCAATTAATGCTGACAAAGAAATTAGACCTCTAATAATATATCTAGCCGTATCTAGAGATAAGTACTCATCACATTCTTAACTCTACAGTAAGTCGGCACGGCACAACACGTTTTCGCCTTCAAAAATATCACTAACCTCTTCGATCCCATCAGCATATCTTGGGTGAAGCAGTCTCTTGTATCCCGTTAATCCCTGGCCCCAAGAAGACCGTACAGGGTTGTTGCAGGAGCCATCAAACGTACGGTATTTGGATTTCTTGTTGGTTCTACAAGTAAACCGTTCTAAAGCAGCGCATTCGGAGCCGAATGGACTGTCACGTAGATTCAATGTGCTGATGAAGCTAGCACATTCATCGTTGGGTAGCCCGTATCTAAAAACAAATGATCATTAAAATTTACGTCACAAAAACAAATGAAATAGACAAGATGGCGGATTAACTACAGATTGATGTTTTTGTTTTTGAAGATAAAATGATCATTAAAATTCAAGACACAAGAAACAAATGCATGCGTTAAAAAAACGTATTATATTATGTGCTTTGGTTGATAATTTTCAACTTGACGTTATTCTAGTACAGATTATTGATCGCGTAATCTGTAGGTACCTACTGTATAATAGACGTAATTCTAGTCTAAGATTCTCACCTACGGCATTTGGTATAGACCAAGTTCTGTGATGCCTTCGTGATGGTATACGAAGACTTTTCATAATGCATCGCATCTTCGGAAGCGGCGCCGTGGATAGCCAAGCCTTGAGCTGCCGACCCGGCCTTAGGGGTGATCCCGGCAGATTCCAGGTTCATTTCCAGTCTTTGCAGCATTGCCACTTCCATTCTACTGATATCTATGGACTTGTTGGTGTGTGCTGCCGTTACTGGTGGCAGCCTCTTCAATTGTTCCGCACTTGGGAATGGGAAATCGTACATCGGTGGTGGGTGAGCTAGATCTTAAAAAAAGGTTCAATGTCAGACGCCGAATTTGCTGGGATAGATGAGGTTTGTAGTTTGGAACCATGTTGGTATGACGGTAGCAAGATCTTACCTGTTGAGACGATTAGATTCAAAGGGTAGGGGGATATAGTGCCGCCAAACGTCAACCCCGCCCATAGCAAAACACCGAGCAATACCGTCTTCGTCATTTCTTCCAGAATTCTGAAACAAAACAGGTCCTTAAGCACACGCAGAATAATAAACCTCTTTGTATTATAATGAGATGACTAACCGTGGTTCCATATGTGCTATCGGAGTTTAGAGTCGAACTGGTCAACAAGTCAGGGAACAAACAGTTATATGAGGACCTAGGAGAGGGTATCGGCAAAGACCTTTGATAGCTCGGTCTCTAGATAAACATGTTTCGTCATAAAAATGGCGGGCAATGGGTATGTCCGGTGGACGAGCCCCTTTGACACTGATACAAAATAAACAACGTCATTAAAGGGGAGTGTGCGTACTGCCAATTAGATAAATAAATAGGTAACCAGGTAGGTCGTTATAATATTATTTGATTTTCGTAGATACTTCATTTGTTTTCATACATTGAACTTATGGTAAATTAGCTTCTGCCCGCGGCTTCGCACGCGTTGTTTCTATGGAAATGTTTTGAGGTTATTTCTATCGCATGGGAACTGATTTATGGGATAAAAAGTCGCCTATGTTTGATTCCAGGGTTAGACTTACTTTCAGCCTGATCCGTTCAGTAGTTTTAGCGTGAAGAGGTAACAAACATCCATCCATCCATCCATCCATCCAAACTTTCGCATTTATAATATTAGTGTGATGTAAGGATTTATAATATTAGTGTGATTTATAATATTAGGTGTAAGGACACATGATTGACTACGTAATACATACGTCGTAGCAGGCTACTGCGTAGCTGGTAGGACAAGAAGGAATAAAAATCCTATTTGTTTGGACGGGCAATAAAGCATTCTGAAAACTGTTCAGTGACCAAATACCTACCTAGTCATATCAAATTGTCTGAAAAGAGGAAGGCATTCTACAGCAATCCTCTTGAGATTCAAAATCAAAACAAATGCAACAGTTAAAAGTTCGCTCTAAAGAAATAATAATAATAATAATGCTGGACAATTCACACAGCATTATCTAGCCCCAAGGTAAGCAGAGCTTGTGTTATGGGTACTAGATAACTGATATACATAATAATATACGAGTACATAGATAGATATTTTTTATTATACATAGAAAACGACCAGAACACCCTGAACAAATATCTGCAGATCGTACAAATATTTGTCCCGAAACATTAAAAAAATTGAAATGAAACATCAGTGTTCTTCCGATGCAAACAATATTCGTGATTAACCCGCTTACATTCTTATTGAATTAAAATTATTTAAAAAAAACACGCATAACAAATTAAACTCACCTGACACATTCACTATCTACTTTGATAACTTAACACTACTTTATAACTTGCGTTATTTTATATAAAACAAATAAACTCAGGCGCACAGTTAAATATAAAATTGTAAAGGAATTTTAAAACCAAACGACCAACCCAGGAGTATTGACTTTAGATGAGTGACTAACTTCAGTTCGGATGAACGAACCGAACGGTGTTGGTTTGCTAATCTTTTGAATCAATTATCATCCAATTATCGAGGGGATTGATTTTAAAGTGCCTTTACCACAGATTTAATACAATTACTTACTTCATAGTAGTCATATTTCATGTACATACGAATAGACGAACAGACATCATCATCACCAATGGGTAATTATGCTACCTCACATAATCAAACATGTTCAAAGCAATCTTCATTTATCTATGTTTTATTTACTGCTCAGCCTCTGTGGTGCGGAAAATGTGAATGCACGTAAAACATGTTTTTCGTCGAACATTTTCTAAAGGGGTCTATAACGGGCTTTATAGGTTCATTTCATAGGTTTAGTTTCTGGAAAA
Source organism: Eupithecia subfuscata (assembly GCA_963564075.1). Lineage (NCBI taxonomy): Eukaryota > Metazoa > Arthropoda > Insecta > Lepidoptera > Geometridae > Eupithecia > Eupithecia subfuscata. Next base: position 8,162,693 of record OY751105.1, read on the forward strand.
TGTATAGCTGCAATACATTTGCCGGCATTGCTAGCTAGAATAAGCAACACGCGGAATTAATATTCCATTTTTCTCATAAAAAATAAATTAAAGTTATATGGTTTGGACATATTGCTGAGATAGTGATGATCGGGATTATATTCGGCAACAAATACGATTTAAGGATTTCCGGGAAATATGTAACAGATAAATCACAAAACCTTTACGAAGCTAGTTGTTTAGAAGGCTCTATAGAAAAGCGTCCAGTTGATACTTGGAAAAGGAAAATCTAAGTTTCCTTTTGTTTTCATACAAAACAACTCATGAGTCGCTTGTATAAGATTGGCATTTGCTCGAAATCGAATCATAAACTTCATTTTCGTTTTTACGAGTAGGTAGGTAGGTACACGCCGGTTTGGACAATCATTTTTTATTTCTTTAGTTGCAAGCTCTATAGATGTCATACTTTATCTATTGCAGTTATACAAATAGATAAAGTAGAACTACGTTTTATTTTAATTACGTTATAAGGTCTTGTCTTGAGACCTAGGTACTTAAATAAAATAATTACTTAGTTGCCCTTAGTTAGTGCATTCTGGAAGTCCTCTATAACTTAGTAAAGGATTTGTAACTTTTAATATTTGTGTGAAAAGAACAATAATTAAATGATTTATTTATTTGGATTTTCTATTTAAATAAATTATAAGTTAGTAGGTACTTTTAAAGGAGCGAGAAAAACAGCCGTGAGCGACGGTCGGACCAAAGGGCATTAGATGAAACTAGGATGGAACCTCATGTTATGAACCTACATTACAGTGAAATAGTGAGTCGAGAACGAAAACGAAATGGAAAACATTCACTTTTTGGTGGGGCATCCGGTCAGTGGGCGGTGCGGATGTTTGAAACGGTTAATGGTTTGTCTACAATCTACATAATTAGTACTTAATCGCAGGTAGGTATATCTTAGGGGGTTGTCCATTAATCGCGTGACTTCACGTGAGGCTCTAACTAAAGGGAGGGACAGTACGGAAAAAATCATGAAATATCGCTATGGGAAGGGGAGGGGAGTGTAGTGAGATAACATGTGTATTTACTTTTTCGTTGAAAGCGCGATTTCTTATCCGGACACACAGACATTATTGTCACGGTGCAGCGGTGGAGCTTAATTTTCCGGAACTAAATTAGAATATAAAAGTACCTGTATTTAGAGACAATAATCTGTTTTTTTTTATATTTTATTGTATTTACAAAAATGTACACGAGATTTTGGCTAGGAAGATAGTTTTAAATCTCACCACGTATCACCATGGACGGGGGTTAATGATCTGATCTCATAAACTAAGTAGGTACAAACTGAACGGAAGATGAAATATGGCATACACTTAGAACGAAGCCTAACTTAAACAATAGGGTACTTAGTATACCGAAAATAAGCAAGAAGCTAGTAATATTACTATAAAGCCGAAAGTTTATGAAATCTGAAGTTTTATTACTTAGGATCTCCAAAACTACTGAACAGATAAAGATGAAATTTGGCGTATGTTTAGAGCAAAGCCTAACTTAGATAATGAAGCTAGTCTGACATAAAAGACGATGGGACGTAGGGGAAGATCGGGGGCCTTCGTACGCGGGGCACATACGTACAGTAGCTAAAAAACCTAAACGAAGAAACGTGTGGACGTCCCTTTTGCATGTATTCGTAAGTCGCTAGCGGCCTAGTTAATATTTGGTTAATGGGGCACTTTCGGACAGAACCTAGTGGGGCACATCCGTACGCGTATGACACCCCACCACCGCCGCGGTGTGCTTTCTGTATATTTTATAATATAACCTACCTAATTAATATTGGTTTTCTTACAAGAACTTGGTGCGAAATTATATAGATGTATCTACGTTTTAAACTTTTATGTTAACCTAACCTAACAAGACACGTAACCAATCCGTGGATGAAAAGTCTGTGAAATCAGCAATATAGAATGACAATGTCGTAGGTACTAGGAGTAATTATCATTATGATCCAAAAAATGATTGATCTAGATAAAGAATATTATGTTTATTTTGTTGAAGAATACATATTTTTGTATACTAGAAAAAATGACATATTTTGTTAACTACCAGAGAAAACGTACAATTTTTGTTGTCTAGGTTGAGAAGAAAGGTTAATATTTTTAGAAAATTTTATGAATGAAAAAACCTATGATTTTTTTTTATTAAAAATTCTGATTCTAGGTATTCGCTGTTTTAATAGCTTGTACGCAACTACCCCATAGCGTCCAAAGGTACCTCAGACACTGTATGAAAGTACCCCTCACGTGGGGCAGATTCGTACGCATTCCAGATTGAGTTAACACATAGGTACATGGCCCGACACACAGAATGATGGCGGCATCCGAGGTTGGGCAGTGAATGCGATATATCACAGCCATAATTATGCATTAATTACGAGATAAGTATATTTTTTGTATTAATCTTAGATAAATATACGAGTACTTACTTTATGCAATCAGTTCACTTTTAAACTTATCTACCTGGTCAAGATGAAAAAAAAAACTAAATGTAATAATTGTACGAAGGGTCCCTACCCTACCTTCCTCTACCTTTAAGACTTATTCAACATGTAGTGTAGATAGACTAGTAAGTAAGAACATAAGTACTACTCAGTACTACTAATCGAAATTATTATCTGGCGTAAAATCTAGAAACTGCATTACCTACTGCATTGCATTGATGAAAGGATCATCAGGAACTTTAGTAGGTATAAGTAATTTAGCTGACATAAATAATTTCAATAACGCAGATTTAGGATAGGTAAGTAGGTACACGAGTATTCCTAAATTTGTGATCAATAAGTAGGTCAACGTGCTTCGGTCTGGAATATAGCAAGGTACCGGCATAACCGAACCAAGGGCAAAACTCTGAAACCATAGATGAACAGAAAACACTTGTGTGCGTACACAGTACCTATAGGTAGGTAGGTAGGTGGGTACAACACTGTTGCAGCTTGCTGCGTAAGTTAGAAAGTAAGAAACTTACTTGGAATGTTCACCACATCCATCGCATTTAGAACGCCTTCTGGAACATTTCTCCGGCTTACTCCCCTCAGTTCCATTCAGCACGGACTTTCCTTCGATGATCCGTTTAAACAACATAGCAGCAGGAGTAAAATCTGTTGCTTCCTACAGCTGACGCGTTTGCGGCGAATGTTTGACTTGAAAACGATCGAAGAGACGAAGGAGCTGTGTTCCATTAGATTGGCAGAAGGAGCCTTTACTGCCAGGCTAGGTATGGAACGACTGTGAGTGCAAGCGAGTAGCGATTCGCTCGATCGAGTTAACAGCTTTGCTTGGCTAGCCTCGCCCCCCGCGCCGGTTCCCCTCCCCTACCCTCGTATGAATAACAACGCCACAGTGTGGATAATAACATTGCACTCTGCAGTAGGTCAACTTGATTAGGTTATTTTTGAATTTGAGTTATTTATTTACGATCAGAATCATGTTTACCCGTACTATTGAAATCAATATTTACGGATACAGTTAAATTAATTTCATTTCAAAATGTACAAGTACCTAATATTTTTTATTTTTTTTCATAATTTTGGGACTGAGCTGAGCTTGCGAGAGGTGTAGCTAGCAAATCTTAGTTCGAATACATGAATGCGCAAGTAAAGGTGTACTATACAATGGTATAAATATGCCTATCAAGTACTTCACCTTTCATAAATTGCACTACGTCGCTGCATCTTCGAGAGTTTAAATGGGTAGTAATTTTTTCAATGTACTGGACAACGAACTCATATAAAGCTAAAAATCTAAGAAAAACATCTGACGTCACGTCTGCAACACGCATCGACGGGAGCGCTGCGCTGCCGTGCATAAATACTCATTATTTTTTTATATTCGGTCAAGGAAAGACCTCTAATTTACGTAAATTTTGTTTCGAAAGTTATTTTATGCAGTGCAAGAGTGTAATAAAGTGCTTTTTACGTTTTATAAACGTATGCCTACAGAAACAAATATGTTATACTTAAGTATTATAATTTTAGATGCGTAGGTAATAATTTGTGCGGAACAAAGTGAAGTGATGTGATGAAGGTTAAAAGTGTTTTTCGGATTACCACGAAGGCGATAAATAAGGTGATAATGATTGTGAGTACACCGGAGTCTTAGTAAATATGTTCTTCGTTGTGTTTCATGCTCTACAACCATATACACTTACGTCGTCCCTACGTCGGATTTAGTCGATTATTTTAAATATAGGTAACTAACTTTTAATGGAAAAGGAACTCCTATGAGAAGAACTTGCCTAGGTACTGATTAAATTATACATTTTATGAGCAACATACCTAATGTAAATTTTCTGCGTCGGAGGGACCGAAAATCTCTTCGGATGGATCGACTCGTATAAAGATGGTTAAACTTCACTTATGGTAAGTTTGTTTAACCTTCAATTATTGTGGTGAGATAGACATTCGACGCTGGAAAAGTACTTTCCTAATAATTTCTTAGTAGGTAGGTATGAGTATTTTTTTGCTAGAACAATACAAACTCAAGTTCGCTATTGATGTTATTACACTGTGTCAGCGTCAACGTAAGAGGGCCTTTATTAGTGTGCATGGAAAATCGAAGTCAATAAAATGGCCTGACTTGCATTGCATTAATTATGGTGTTCTTCTGTTTCGTAGCAAATCCGTAGCACCGTAGCACACAAATCCGGAGCGCGTTGAAATCTTTTGCACGTAGCGCAGCCGTAGCAGATTGCGTAGCTCTGTTCGTAGCACTACGAGCGCGATATGTCTATACTACATAGTTCATTAATTAATGTAGTAATGACAATTGGCAATGGTAACATAATGTACTTTGCTTACATATACTTAATAAAACCCTACCTACCTTTAATAAAATAATGGTAGGCAGGCAAATTAGGATCCAATTTGCTTATCTACAAACAGCTTTGTTTGGTAGCAATGTGTTTGGTTTGAAAAGGCGGCGCGGCGCGGCGCGGCGGCGGCGCGGCTGGCTAGGTTAGTATTCTCGTCTACCTACAACATAAATAAACAGACCAGCCTTTCAGGCACGTTTATTTAATTTTGGTGCAATCTTAACAAAATTGGCATAATTTAATTATATAAATAATTCGGTGGACTTTAAAGTCCACCGAACTTTTTCTTTATATTCTCCAGCGATAGTTCGAGAAAGAGCACCGCAACAAAGGCCTCTACCACGTGGTGAGCGCATGCTCAGAGCATGATACCCCCCGACACCCCGCATTCACCTCAACAGCTGATCACGCGTTGACCGCGTGCTCAACTGGTTCGCGAGAATTGCATTCGCACGAAGCATTTTATGGCCAAGGCGGGTTAGTTTGGTGAGGTAAGTGAAACCGGAAACTTTGTTTTGTATTTATATCTAGGTACAAACGAAGGTGCAATACAATACGAGCTGCGTTCAGGCGCGGTCCCAGGGGGGGGGTCACGGGGGTCATGACCCCCCCCAAAATCTTAGTTTAGGTACTTATAAAATTGCAACCCACAGCTTGATCATTATATTATCCTGTTTACTTCCGTTACATTGATTATGGTTACCAACTGCAGCAATAAAAAAAATCGCGGCTCGCTCCGCTCGCCGATATTACTGTTATTTGTGCTCTGTGTTTTGACTAGCACAGAGGCAACGTTCCCAATTTTATTGGTCTGGCTGGTCCGCTATTGTCAGTTTGTATCAATCCAACCACCACAATAAAAAGCACAAAATATAACAAATAATCTGCGAGGTCACTGTCAACCAGTACAAGAAATTAGTAGACAACAAAATTTTCGCGTTTTGGTCTGGTCGCTGATAACATTTGTTCCTTCTGACTATAATCCAAAGCTCAAAACCCGGCCCGCTTTAGGTCACTTTGCCAAATATTCTAAAAAGTTGCCCAAAATCTAACAAAAACCAAAAATTATCGCAGCTCGCTCAACTTGCCGGCAACTTTACACTGTCTGCCTCTTGTCATGGGCTCATCCCTCGTTTGAGGTCAGTTTTCCAAACACTCCAAAAATCTAACGAAACCACTAAATTATCGCAGCACGCTCTGCTTGCTTCTGATAACATTCTGCTGTTTTGATAAGCTTCTGGCTTGCTTTAGTTCAGGACTCCTTCTCCGTTTCAGGCGAGCTTGCAACTGCAAAATATCTAATACCAAACAACTCACACGTACAGCCAGATCATAAAAATTTTCGCGGCTCGCTTCGCTCGCCGTTGATTCTATATGGTGTCTGGTCTGTTGTCCGCATATTTGGTTGTTATTCGTGAAACTTTAAAATTGTTCTTCACACTAATATTATAAATGCGAAAGTTTGTATGGATAGATAGATGGATGGATGGATGTTTGTTACGTCTTCACACCAAAACTACTGAACAGATTGAGCTAAAATTTTGCATCGGTGTAGCTCTAAGCCTGGAATCAAACATAGGCTACTATTTATCCCATAAATCAGTTCCCATGGGAAAGAAATTACCTTTCAACGTTTCCATAGAAAAAACGCGTGCGAAGCCGCGGGCAGAAGCTCATAATTAAGCTTCCTTGTCTTGCATGGACGCTACCTCACCAATTTCAAAAAAGGCTGCGGCTCATTCAGAGCTCGCTCCACTCGCTTTTATTTATTTTCTGAACCAGTTTGTGACAACCCGTAAAAGGGAACACATATTTTGGCGGCTCGCTCCGCTCGCCGCTACATCCTTTTCGATGTCTTTTTAGTATTTCTAATTTTTTGTTCATCTCCTTTGCTCCGCTTGCCCCGATTTATATTCATAGCTTTATATCTACCACCGCAAACTTTTTAAAATTTTCGGGGCAGGTTTCTCTCACTTTATTTTGTCATAGGCTCTGGCTTACTTTTCCCCAAACATCAGAAAAAATCTCCAACATTTTTGAGGCTCGTTTCGCTCGCCATTACTTATACTTCCTATTGTTGGGTTGGGAGTTTGGGGAAGGGATGTTTGCGGCCAATATGCAAAACACTGCATTTTGCGGCTCGCTCCGCTCGCCGATAGTATTTTGTCCTTCTCTGTATTTGGTCCAGTGCTTGACACTTGTTTAACATTATTTTGCTCGCGTAGTTACCCGAAAAAGTAACAAAAATTTCGGCGGCTCGCTCCGCTCGCCGTTACATTTTTTCGTGTCTTTTTTGTATTTCCAATTTTTTGTTGATGCCCTTGCTCCGCTCGCCCCTATTTATATTCATAGCTTTATATCATCTACCGCAAGTCTCTAAGATTTTCGGGGCTTGCTACGCTCGCTATCATTTATTTTTTATAGATACCTATCAACAACAAAATAAATGATGCGGGCGAGAGTAAGCAAGTGGACCTACTCTTGCTTACTTTTGCCCAAACTTCAGAAAACATCTCAAAAATTTCGAGGCTCGCTTCGCTCGCTATAACTTATACCTACTATTGTTGGGAGTTGAGTATAAATTTTCCGCGGCTCGCTCCGCTCGCCGATAAAGTTTAGTGGTTTTCAGTGGGGTCTGCAACCGCCTACAAGTAAATTTTGGTGCTACGGCCCGCACCAAGTGTGACCCCCCCCAAAGTCTTGGGCTGCGACCGCGCCTGGCTGCGTTCTGTTTTGCGGTTGGGAATGTCAAGTAAAAGCGGTACCTACCTATAGGTAGGTACCTACCTAAATGTAGGTTTTGGTCGATATTTGAGTAGGTAGGTAGGGTAAAACACCCGGTAGTCAGCCCCGCACCAGTAGTCAGCCTTTACAGACATTATTTCGATATAAGAAAGAAAGAAAAGAAAGAAAATTAATTTATTAGTTCACTAGAAAGCTTGCAACTATTACAATACTTAAACTTACTTATGAATATTACAATAACAATAATAAAATAATAGTAGGTACCGAACAGTAGCAAGCAATGCAGCGAACCAAAAGGTCCTATCTCAGCATAATGTTGCTCCACAAGAAGTAGAGTAACGCTGGTTTTCTGACAGGACCTTTGGCTCGTGTCAACACGGGCGGCAGACCACAGACAAAAAATAACACTACACTACTAAAAACACAAAAAAGTTACTTGTCTACAATGATATGAAGTGTATGAATAAACTATTTGCCTGTTCAACACGGGACCCTAATCTCAACACAGAACTATCAAACAAGTCCACACATACATAGACTGTGATTTCTTTCGTCCAAGCAGCTTTTGGAGTGTCATTGACAATTGACATCTCGCTCTGAAACGTTGACTGACAGACAGACGACTCGAGATGGCGTCGGATATGAATATGGCACTGATAAACTCGGAGTGAAAATGCGATACAATATGTTTATAAAGAAGAGAATACAAACTGAAAAACAATAAGTCAACGAGGGGGACTATTGTTCATAGCATATTAATTTGAAAACAAAAAGATCTAGTGTGTAACCGTGAAACTTGTGCTCCTGCAACACAAAGTGAAAAATAAATAAAACGGTGGGTAAGTGGAGTTTTTCCGAAAGAGACCTACTTGAGAATACCTTGCTTTTGCAATGCTAGAAGCTCTTTTTTCACATGAATTCTAAAGGTACTAACTGTTTTCAGGGCCCTCGTTGGCGGAGGCAGATCATTCCAACACCGGGACGCGGCAAACCTGAAAGATCTAAATAGTGTTGAAATTTGTTTACACCTGTAAAATAACGTTCAATCGAATCCAAGTCTCATTATTGGCTAATACGCACACCTTCGAACCAATAGCATCACGGGTTGGCGAGCTACAATCATTCATTTGCACTGTCGCCAAGGATATGACTAAATGCGTCACTTTTTCAATCTTTTTCTTAAGGAAACGCGTTCGAGTTTTCGGTAAGTTTTTGTGTGTATTTGTTGTAATTTATGGTGGATTGTTATACTGTGTTACAATAAAATGTTTATTTTGTGATAAAATTAACTATTACATGCATTTTATTGGTTTATTACGTTGTAATTTAGGTGGCGACTACTGGGTTTCGAATTTTTAAGGTAAATCCAGTAGTCAGCCATAAGTGGCTGACTACTGGTTTTTTCACATTTCTCACACAGTTGAAATTAACGGAGCGAATAATCCCAATTGTGCTCATTAGATTGGAATTAACTCCTTTAAGACGAAAAGTGTATTTTACCAGTAGTCAGCCGCGTCAGGGGCCGACCAATGGGTCTACAAATCCAATAGTCAGCCATAATTAGTCCTGTTACAGAAAATTGCACCTTAAAACCTTTCAATTAGGGCTAAATTTATTCACGGTTATTTTAGCATGAAAATCGTATGTTTTAGAATTCCATCATGTCAAAAAGACCAATCCAATGGCAAAAAACAGAATCAGGTGCACTAACTATGAAGAGGAATGCACTAGCTACACAGAAATTATTGACTGAAAGAATATTGGATGTGACAGCTATTTGCACTGTATGGTATAGTTTAGAATGTACTGAATTCGCTGGAGACATATTAAATGAAAATATAGTTAGGTATACGTAATATAATAATTAAAATTCTATGCCAAATACGCAAGATTAAGAGAGAGGCTGACTACTGGGTAAGACATGGCTGACCTCTGGAAAAATGAGACTGACTACTGGTGAAAAGTGCCATTATTTGTTTAATGTTGATTTTTTCTGTAAATCTATGAAAAATATAAGATTTTGTTATTGTCTTTAGTAAATATAATAAACAACCTTTTGGAGAATAGCGATTGTTTTTATTCATAGTGTTTAATATTTAAATTACAGTTGATTCAAATTTGATTCCTCACTAAAAGGCTGACTACTGGGTGTTTTACCCTACTTACCTACCTACTAGGATTATTATAGACTAGGTAGGTACCTACGTAACACTTGGGTAATCTACAGTTGTAGTTATTGGGTTGGTAGGTACTTGGAGGTCATTTTGCTAAATACCTACACTACACATAATACTGGTGGTAGGTAGGTAATTTAGCAATAATAAGCAGAATTGGTGAACGGGATTACCTACTAGAAACAGATGAAAAACAAAGACTTATCTTAGTGTCTTAATTTTGTTGTTTTCTTATGTCGATATTGTCGATTTTGGCGGGCAAAAGTTTGTGGCAGGTGGCAGAAAGAAACGGAACAATGAATGAATGAATCAATCAATGTCAAAATCCAGAAATTGTTACTTACTGTCGTATATTCGCGAATGTCAATGTCAGCTGACTGAGACAAAGAAAAGACAAAATAAAACACTTCTACTAGTTAGTTCTCTGTTCTCTAATCTTATTCGTGTTTGTTGTTTGTTTTCCGTAAATTATAAATAATAGATATTGAGATTTTGATTATAAATCAACCAAATGGCATCTCACCTAAGCACCAAAGATCGGCTCCTATCGCTTATTGACGATATTGAGCTGATTGCAAAGTAAGTCGAGTCGACATGGCACTTTTTCTTTGCCTGAAAACTAATCAAGATGTTTATTTTCATTATTTACTTTGTTACAGAGAGATCGTAGAGGTCTCAATAGCTCCAAAACCTCAGAAACTATCAGCAGCAGACCATGCACAGCTAACAGATTTGCTGCTTTCAAAAGATGCAGAACTGAAGAATACATTGGAGCTTGCTGACGAGCAAGCTAAAATTCAGCAAAAGATGAATGAACTCAAAGCCGAAGTTGATAATAAGGTTAGAAAACAGAAAGTTAATAATGTAGCTATTGAGAGCATTAAGTTCTCATGCCCTGAGACAAAGGTACAAATGTTTTGTTTAGATTAAACTTCAGATAGTTGTTCCTGGTCTGGGTTTTTTCTGGGTCCCAGTCAGTCTGTATGTATGGTACTTTACCGTGTGTGGTTTGGACTTAGAATTTTCACCAAACGAACTTTTCCTGCTGGTCTCATAAGAGGAGACTAACGGATATCCACTGTGGGTTGGCAACAGTGCCTCCTGCAGAACAATTCTACAAGTGAACTGTGATCCCCAACCCACATGCCCTGCATAGAGATTATGAGGTACTACCCCCGTGAGATAAAAGACAATAAAGCGCTTATCAGGAGGAGGCCTGCGTCCAGCAGTGGATCAATAAAGTATGTTGAGTCAGTCTGGCAGTCATAAAGCAAGCTCTGTTTACTTGAGGATAGATAATGCTGTGTAAATTGTATAGCATTATTTTTTACATCTTTTTTTTTTTTCATCACATCTTTATTTATCTATAGATAATTCTATAGTGTCTAGACTTGCATTGCATTATTGCCTGCATATTGATATTGTCCAAAATATATTCAATTTACAATTTCGATATTGTTTTTGCAGGATCAAGATATTTATCAGCTACAAAGGCAGTTGAAAGATGCAGAACAAATCCTAGCTACTTCACTGTATCAAGCAAAACAAAAGTTGGCGTCTATAGAGAAATCTAGGAAGAAACCTGTGCCTTCGGAAGAACTTATCAAGTTTGCACATAGGTATGTCCAATAAACAATCCAACTGTACAGTCCAATTTTCAGCATGTCAACAATTTCACAAGCCACGCTTCCGCTGTCTACACACACATTCTTACTTGCGCAAACTGGTTTGTGCAGGTATGCTCACAGGTAAGACATCGTGTGAGGGCTATAACTCCATCCCATGGCACTGACAAAGATGCTTTAACCACATAACTCAGTCTTGGTTAATAAATTAATGTGAAGTCGATCAAAACCATCCAAGAAGTGTTAGTACTTATCTTGCTTTGCCCTCCTAGGGTATATATGTTCCTTGTTTGCCCTAGCCGGGTCTATATTTGAGACAGATTAACTTTAATAACTTATGTACAATACGGTCGCAATAAAAAAATTAATTTCAATTTGAAAATAATGCCAGAATGATCACACCCGATTTTCTGAGATAAAGTTAGCCTATGTCGTTCCTTGGAATACTGTCTACCTCCCTGACAATTTAATTTTACCTTTCAATTTTATCACTGATCCTGATATCGGAGCTTTTAAGGCGTGAAAATGTAACAGACAGACAGAAAGAAAGACGGAATAACTTTCGGATTTATAATATTAAGGCTGCACAAGTCGTCCGGTCAAACTCATCAGTGGGCGCAGCTTAAATGTCACCTGATAGACATTTCCACGCGCTTGATGAAATGCACATAAATTTATTCGTAAAACGGCCGCGTAAAATAATGGGAACAAACTTTTAGCACAAGGGTTATTTTATTATAGAAAAACTATTGAGAGTATCTTTTCAAAATAAATTTATTTCAACTTTTGAATAAATAAACTATGTCGGTACTTACGGGCTTTATTTTAAAGTTTTCTTTCTCCGTATGTTATTTATTTTCGCCCAAAGTTGGGTTAAAAACGGTGTTGAAATACGAAAGTTTAGAAGCTTGTATTTATTTGATTTTTACTTTTTTTACGGTTTCGGGTGTATGCAGACATAGATAATGACGAGATAAATTGATATTATCCTTAGTTTTGGATGGTCAACATCAAACAGCGTAATAGTTCACGTTTGTAAGGAGAGATGAGCGACTCGTTTAGCATTAAGTATGGATTTCAAATAAAATTAAGATTTTGTAGTTCTTCAAAATTATGCCAACCTTAACTCAACCACTTATTCTAAAACGTTATCACAGCAAGCATATAAATAAACATAGCTTACCACAACCAATTCTATTTTGTTTTTAATCTTTCACAGAATCAGTGCTTCCAATGCAGTCAGTGCTCCCTTATCCTGGCAGCCCGGAGACCCACGTCGTCCGTACCCGACAGACTTAGAAATGCGAGTAGGAATGCTTGGGAGACTATGCGACCTGCCTCTTAATGGTCACACTCCATCCACTCTGAATGAACTTCACAGAATGACCACAGGAGGAGGTATGTTATTCGGTTTATCTTATTTATTATACATTATGTGTGTATTTTGATTATCTCAGTTCCAAGAAAACAGGGTAACAGGCAAACAATCATAACAAGCCTAGTGCGTCTAAGTCTTTACATTCATTAATTTGAATTTGAATCATCTGACTAAGGGGTTTTCCTTGAGGTTGCCTTTTAAGTTACATACCTTGATCACTAGACGGGCGCGTGTTAGGATGTTGATGAATCATGTTATTGATTAAGTGTGACATTGTTGCCATAAAGTTTATTTACAAGTTCTTGGTAACTTGACTAGAGGTCACTTTTGTCTAATCTAATCTATCTTGCTAGCTTCCTTCTCATAACAAGAGGATCCAAAGCATACAAGACTACCAGTGCAATCCTTTAACCTTTTGAGCGCCACCCCAGAAACGCATTATGTGTCCTATACGCCAAGGCAAAAAGTGAACAAAAATACCTATACGCTGAGCACCCGCAAGTGCTGGTCATGTATAGGTGACTGTGGCGTTCAAAAGGTTAACCCACTTTATCCTCAATCCTACTACCAAGAACGCCAATGCTGCTTTGCGTCAAAATAGGTCTGGTGGCGTTACTAACCCCAATGGGAAGAATACGTAGAGCTTTTAACGCGTTAACTTAGCGTCTCAGCGTCTTGACGGACGTGTTCATGATGGGCAGAAGCTACAGTTAACATAGTGTCAGTGAATTACCAATAACCTGTATAATGACGACCTCTGTGGCGCAGCGGGCGAAAATCCGCCTGCGACGCAGGAGGTTGCGGGTTCGATTCCCGCCTCGGGACAAATGTTTGTACGATCTGCAGATATTTGTTTAGGGTTTCTGGATGTTTTTCTATGTATAATAAAAAATATCTATCTATGTAGTGTATTGTTATGTATATCAGTTATCTAGTACCCATAACACAAGGTCTGCTTAGCTTGGGGCTAGATAATGCTGTGTGAATTGTCCAGCATTATTTATTTATTTATTATATATACTTAATGTATTAACTATATCAATTATCTAGTACCCATAACACAAATTCTGCTCAGCTTGGGGCTAGATGATGCTGTGTAAATTCTCCAGCATTATTTTTTTATTTGGTTTCCAGCAGTACCAGCATCAGCTACGAACCAGTTCACCTGGCACCCGACTGGCGAGCTGCACATGTCAGTCGGAGGCGGCGGCTCCGTAGCCATCGACGGGCGCGGGAAGGACACAGCGCAAGAAGATGTCGAAGTCATGTCGACGGACTCGAGCTCCAGTTCTAGTAGTGATTCACAATGAAAGGACTTAAAGTGTTGAAGTGACGGATGTTTTTTTGAAGTTAGCTGCCGGCTGTGTAATCTTGCAGAAATCTATCTAATCTAAGTAGCTATCTATTAAGCTCGTAAGTTTTTAAAGTTATGTGAGTTGCCGGCTATGTTATCTATCATACAGAAATCTATCTAAGTAGGTGTCAGCTCAGCTCGAAAGCACTCACTGCTGGATATATGCAAAAACGTATTAATTCTTTAATACTTTCTACTATACTCAAGCCATTCTTAAGATATAATGTTTATAAACAACACAAAAATTAGAATTCTCTTTTTGATGTCGAATTTGAATAATAATTGTCAGCATTATGCGCCGGAAAACAGATCAAAATGTTCAAGTAGTGGAAATTCAGTAAAAAAAAGTGTTTTTTAGATTAAGTATGGGGGCCATACATTGCCGAACATTGTGTGTAGATTTTGGCCGGAGTATAGGTAGGTACTTACATCAAGAAGTAGAATAGGTCACTGTTTTGAACTACATCGCCGATGAACTTTGATAAATGATTACGTTATAATAAGTTTCTTAATATCTATCTTAAGTACCTAACTTGTAGCTAAAGTTTGGGTGAAATCACTTAATTTGAGCTTCATTCATCATGTCAAGTGAGGGTAGATGATATGAATAAATATGAATTGTCTCAATGACCCTCTATCTTTTACTAGTTTAAGTTATATCTAGATACATTATATTCTACTATAGATACTAACTTCTCCAAGTTCTAAGTTAAACAGAAAACAACTTAATGAATTTTGTCATAATTTTTTTTAAACATCACTTTTACTAACTAGGTAAGTATACAATCTTTATTCACAAAGAAAATTACACTAGTATGTACAATTAAAACAACTGAGCTAACTGCAATGCAACTAGGTAGGTACATATAATTACTTCTTTGGAAAATTAGCAAGGAAACGATTTTTTTTATATTACTTAACAAACATATATTTTTAAACTTCACTTTTTAGTAGCTATAATAATACATAAAATTACTTCTTTGAAAAAATAATCAAGGAAAGCCGCGACGCATCTTCATCAAATACTAGGAATAATGACGTATTCAGGAGTAATATTTTCTATGACGCAGATAAACAAACGTCATCAAAAAACCTAGCAACGCGGTTTCCATAGAAACCAATATTTTTGTATATACGCAACCCCCTTTCAGTGTCCTCAAGTGTCATCCTCGTTTGATAACAAAGTAACAATCCCAAAGTAGAAATTGTGTAAAATAACATTAAAATAATCAGAGATGACTGAAAGGGCTCCAGTATCTACTGAAGACACATTAGTACGCTATGACAATCCCGTACTCGTTACAAAACAACCCGAGAAACCAGTAAGTACTTTTGACCCACTTTATGACTTTGAATTTACCAAGCTATCTTCAGGGTGGCTATGGCCCCCCTGAAGTCTAAAAGGCGCTTCGGGCCATGCGGTCGGACTTCTATTTTAAGCTATCTACGTTCTATACAATCTGTTAAACATACATACCTACCTACTGGTTATCTTGTAGATTTGAAAATTAATGAGCTTCTTTGAAGGGCTCCACTTCAACAATTAATAGTTTTTGGTTTCTACCCGTGGCTACGCACTAGTTTTGCCTGAATTAAAAGTGGCCTGGGCTAGGTACCTATCTACGAACTTCCATATACCTACAAAGGCATGTCCCACCTACCTTCCTATCTAAATTGTATTCAGATCTGTTCAGCCATTTCCCTACCTAGTCGTGATGGAAAGATAGGTAGGTACATATCAGACCAAGTTACCTACTTCCGTATTTTTGATAGTGAGTTTTAGTACCTACATGGAGATACCTAACATATCACTTATGGTATTCCTTCACCTATAGCCTTCACCCCGGGGCGCTGCACTCATACAGCCATGCGTCCCGACGGAAGCGAAGAGAGAAACCGAAGAAATCTTGAACGCTATTCTACCGCCGAAGGAGTGGGAGGAAGATGGCCAGATATGGACGCAGAAGGTAGGTTCCAACACGAATCCTAACGATAACCAGAGGCCGAGAGAAATCTGTGCCGTGCAGTGGGACAGTCTATTTTACTTCTCAGTTTATGAGCACCCACTGATATCAGCTCTCTACAAGGTCTCTCTAGTTCGCCATGCTGTTCCGCCGCGAGTCATCATCATCCAATCCAAGAATGATTCTGCGATTATTGAGCGATTTTTTGCGCACGCTGCGACTTTACAAGTGTATAATCTTTAAACAAACCTATACAATATCTAGGCAAGCCCATGAGATCTTGCAATGTAGTAAAGTACCTAGGTACCTGCCAGTTGCCATAGGTTCCCTTTTAGATACCTAAAGGTGATACTGATAAAGGTGTGCCTTTATCAGAAGCCTCAATTGTGGTTTTCAATAGGGATGCTTTTTTTAATAAAATAGCTACCAACCTACACTTAATAAAATGGGGGTATGAAGAACCACTTAAGAAGCCAACTTCCGCACCACTCCCTCCAGATATCATCAACCCAGAAGATCTTGCAATGTAGTAGGTAAAGTACCTGCCAGTTGCCACAGGTTCCCTTTAGATAAAGGTGATACTTCTGATAAATGTGCCTTTATCAGAAGCCTCAATTGTGGTTTTCAATTGGGATGCTTTTTTTAATAAAATAGCTACCTACCTACACTTAATGAAATGCGGATATGAAGAACCACTTAAGAAGCTAACTTCCGCACCACTCCCTCCAGATATCATCGACCCCTGCCACGCGACTGGATGTGATCAACCTGCAAGAGATGCTGGACACTCGCCTGCAACAGCGGCAGGCCAGGGAGACCGGCATCTGTCCTGTGAGAAGGCAGCTTTACACGCAGTGCTTCGATGAGCTTATACGGCAGGTGAGAGCGATAAGAGGCAGGTAGGTATAGGTAGATATATTATCGACCCCCGCCACGCGACTGAACGTGATCAACCTGCAAGAGACGGCATCTGTCCGGTGAGGAGGCAGCTTTACACGAAGTGCTTCGAAATGAAAAATTCGAAATGAGCTTATACCTACGACAGGTGAAAGATATAGACCTTCCTGCTTGCCTTCAAGTAGCAGTTTGGTTGCAGCTTTATTGATGGACCACGGAAACCAACACGCTGTATTTTAACAAAACGCGTAGAATTCACAATTTCATGGGTTTAGGTAGGTAAGTACTTTTTTGCGCGGAACTCTAGTTCTTTTCCTAGTAGCCAAAGTTACCCGCTATAACATCAGCTACCTGCTGAAAGTCCCCGAAACGAAAGGGTTTCATTTACAACCAAATTTTGAATAATTATTGCTGACAACCTACGTAATTCTTAATTAATTTATATCTCTATGAATGGACAGGTGACAATCAACTGCGGTGAAAGGGGACTCCTATTGCTTAGAGTGCGTGACGAGGCGCGGATTACGATGGAGGCCTACCAAACGCTTTACTGCAGCTCCATTGCTTTCGGCATGAGAAAAGCACTTCAGGTACCTACCTGAGACTTGCTTGAGATGAGATCCTTAGCTTTCATTTAGCTAGGTCCCTATTTATTTATTTCGTCAGCTTTCTACCCGAACAAACTTTAATAGTGAAGACTTTATGGAGAATCGTTCAGTTTTGTGCCCAGTACTATTTATTTAACCGACTTGAGGAGGAAACTGAAGAGGTTCTCAGTTCGACTGTTCTTTGTTGCCAACTATTATTTAGATTTTGTCTAAAGAGTATGATTCTGAAGTGGTCCCAACAGGTTTTATTCCCGAACGATTTTTTTCCCATAAAAAACTAGTGCAGGTACTAGTATAGTATTATAATATCTGTGGTGCAGGTAAAACATCCATGAATACGAATCATGAGCGATCATGATTACTGATTTACGTTTCAGTCCGAGCAAGGAAAATCGGACCTAATGGACCAAGTAGCAAGGTTGGAAGCGGAGCGATCAGCGCTCGAGAAAACTAGCTTAGAACTGAAGCAGAAAACAGAACAACTGGAGCGTCGCGCGGCGGAGTTGAGGGCTGCTGAAGAAAAGCGGCATCAAGAAGAGTTGCTTGCGCTGAAGAAGACCAACGCTCAGCTGAAGGTAAGATACTACTTTAGTGCGCTAGCCGCCTACCCGCGGCTTCGCACGCGAGACAAAAAGTAGCCCTTTCCCAGGATATATTACCTATCTCTGCTGTAAATTTCAATAAGATCTGAGCCCTTAGTTCGGTTTGACGATAGTTCCGAATTTTGTCATGTATTGTTCAAGATTTGACCTATTCGGTATACACCGAACAATAGGCATATGCCTATTTTGTTATTCTCATGTAGGTAGGTAGGTACCTAGTGTACCTACCTGACTACACCTGAAATAAATTAATCAATATGAAATCGAGAAATCTCATTTTTGTATTGGATTTGCGTAGTTCCAAAGCTGCACGATAGAGGTGCTGTACCCAATTCCATAGAAAAATGAGAACGATTACGTTTCGATTCTTACTGTGAACCGAACTCGTTCCTTTACAGAGCAATTTGGGCGTAAAAAAGTAACACACAGACAGACAAAACAGAGTAGGTAGTATTAATAAGTAGGTATGGAGAAGTATGTTAATCCAAACGAACCTTATATATGTTGGAGCTAAAGCTTTTCCAATTTCTGGCCGAATGTTTTACACAATTGTTGGCAAGTCTTTGACATTTTTTCATGACAACCTATACTTACTCCATTTTTCACCTCACTTCTATTTGCAATTCTCGTTTCAGGCTCAACTGGAGGGCATCATAGCGCCAAAGAAGTAGATTAACCTATTTCTACGAGTAATTTAGTTATATTTAAAGATTTTTTCTTATTTACTGTTAATCTGTTGAATTATGACTTAGCCTAGAGTTAAATATTACATTATGTTTATGCTTATCTAATATAGTTTACTTTATTGGAATAATTGTTTTATTAAATAGTTAAATTGAAACGACAGAATAATTTTATTAAAATATATATTAAACCATTTAATAGAGACAAACATACAATATTTTCATTAGTTTACAAAGGATATATCTCTAAAAGAGCCTTAAAAATTTATAAAGTACGCGCGTAGAAACCCATTCTATCATTTCATTATAGAAAATGTAATACTTCTTCAATAATGAAGTTTATTCTTATAATAATATTATGTTTTATACACAGTAATTACGAGATTATGATATCTATGAAATTGAATTGTATAAAAATTGAAAGCCGAATTATAAACAAATCCATAATATTAAAACTTTAAAACCAACCATCGTTGCTATGAAAAACAACAAAAAGGCACCACAATGACGTAAACATATAATTTCCCAGTACTAATACTTGGGTAAAGGACGAAACAAAAGAAATACTGAACTATCCACAATTAAAATAGAATTAAAATAATAGCTTACATAATATTATGAATAAGTAAAAGTAAATCATATAGATTTGAATGTTTCATATCAAAATGTGATGCCAATCATTTACACTCGCCCATTTACAAAGATAAATACTGCGTCGTCGATACTCGATGGTATTTACAAACATGCCTATCACTGCAAGTATTTATATCAATACAATTAATCATATCTTCAAGTCACATTTACTAATTTTTCACACAACAGGCACAGCATCAACATTCAGTCGTTACAATAAACTTGCACGGAATGAAAGTCATTAAAATTAGATACATAAAGTATTCAAAGAATAAAAATTATAATCACCACAAAAATAAACAGTATACCTATAGAAGTTAGCCTAAAATCTCCGTCGCAAAATTAAATAAAAAATTATATTGTGATCTGTAAAAAATGCCATTATTAAACGCTTCTCGGATAGTGGATTTCTTCAAATACCTTCACGTAAAATAAGTCGGTGGAATACTAAATTTACTATCACAGTTACAATACAAAATGTATGGATGGAAACTCGTTTTTATGCCGCAATAAATAGACGTTCGTTTCGTTGAAGAAATCTACGATCGAGTTCATTCCCGACATTGTCGAGTCGTAATGTCATGGGATTTACCTGTAGCGGAGATTGGGGGGATATGAAGATCGGACTTACCAAGAACTATAAAGAGATCGAATGATAAGGACATACGTGATTTACTGTTGTTCGGTGTAGGCGGTAAGTTTCTGGGCGGGGCCTACTGAAATAGAGGTGACTCGGCCCGCGCCGCCGTCTAAGAGCGGATTGACCACTTGGACTATATCTGGTTGGAGGGAGTTTTCGCCACCGTCGACTTCCATGTCGCCTAAACTGATCCCACCGTCGTCGTCAAGGTCAGGAGCAGTTTCACTAGTGGGACTTGTCGTCAACTCCAGTGATATAATTTTCTCTTGCGTTGTTTCCACCTGTACAGAGATTTGCGAGTCAACGAAATATTTATATACAGGGTTCCCCAGCCTTCTTATCTCTTTCAATCTTGTTGCAAACGGTTGTATCATGATACTGAGTGAAACAGGATCGCAGCTAGTTATATTAGATCGACTGTTGGGGGGCCACCCTGTATATGCGATAAATAAAATATACTAAAAAATTGCTAGTTTAATCAATAATGGCAATCACCCAAACGAATTGTTCGGTATTTGGAATGAACATGATAGCGTTTAGCAATATATCGAACTTGCAACGTTACTACTCGTATTAAAACTGTAGTGAGAAATATATAGGAAACATAAAAATATATTCACAGAAGGGAAACATTTAAACAGAAACAAACCTCTGAAGTTAAATCAGTAACTATGGATGCCGTAAAAGTTTAAACCTTTTTACCAGACGAAAAAAACCCAGTTAGCTAACTTTTAAATATTGTGAAAGTGTTAATAACAGTAAACAGAACATGCAGTGAGTAGGTTAGAGCATTCATAATCAATGGCTTTAGTAATTTAGTAGCTTTAGCTGCAATAAAGCGATGACACCAAGCGCTACAAACAAAGATACGAATAATAAACTCAACAAACCATTGCTTTTCGGTGAAGGTTTCCGTGTCTAGAATCCGGGTATCGTCTGACAAATCATACACAATAAAATAGGTTAGCATGCCATGCCAAAATATCATGCAAAACGTGAGGGAAAAGACAAGGGACAACAGATACATGATAATACTTAAATAAACATTGGACAACAATTTAGACAATATCAGGGAGATAAAGATAAATCTATTTACAAAAGCCTTCACAATATTTATTTTCTAAGTGAACTACGTGTTTCTAAATCTATCATTTTGTGTCTCACGGGTGTACTGCGGAATTTGTGCTTCAAGGCCCCCAAGTGTTTTTACACGAAAGAGTCAGTCAACGGTTCAGTCAAGAAATCTGTCATATACGTCGTCAATCCGGTCGTCTATTGCACGTAGAAAGCTAAGCGATATAAAAACCACACACGATAAAATTGCTTTGTGTACAGCGTTTTAGGTAGCATATACAATCGCGATGTGTACCTCCTTTTCAATGACTTTCTCAATGTACTCGATGGTTCGGACTTTAGTTTCTCCAGTGGTAGGACAGACGAACTCCTCGGTGCGAAGAGTTATGCGCTCGTTTAATAACTTTTCCTTCTCCTTCACCGCCAGAATCTGGCCTGGTTTTGTACGTAACGCGATACGTGGCAGGGGCCATTTCTATAATTACGTAAAGCCAATTTTGACAATCACACCCCACATAGACACGACATATCGCCTGCGAAGCCATGTATACAGATCCCATGGAACGACACAAAGGACAGCACAAGTATGGGTTCATTCATGCGCATAGCCAAGGGATATTATAACCCATGGAAACTTGAATAGAGTTGAAATTAGTATAATACCAGAAGTAATTATAAAACCCACTTGATGACAATAATAATTTAGCTACACCATAACACTACAACAAGTGGTTAAACAAAATATTCTGTGCATAATACACCTTGGCTACGCACGTTGTGTTAGTCAAAAGGGATAAATCGTCTGCTCATTGAGCACAGAGATCTAATTTTATGTATTTTAGATGTATTAACTAGTGGATTACTTACTATGTAAGACTAGAAAAAATATTGAAAGGTTAATTACAGTGTTAAAAAGTTGCACTCATTCATGTTTAATAGGACAAAACACACAATGAGGTCGAAACAATAATTTCATTTGTTTCGAATCTCATATAATTAGTTTTTACTTGGGACATTCCACTGTGCATCTCGTACATTTAAGCGACTTTTAAACTAGACAAATGACAATCTGGTATATTTCCACTACAGCATTACCTTGTTAAAGAACCTCTAATTTAAGACTCGCTTAAGTACAAGTGGTTCTAAAGGACGGCAAACAAAACGTGTATGGTCGTGATAGGTTACCTCGGACGGAGATTGATCTCTATGAGGCGTATTTTCTCGAATATTGTTTGCTGGTCCCACCATGCTCTTTATGGCTTTTTGCGACTCGATGGCTTCCTAAAGCAGAAAAAAAACACGAGATAAAATTATGATGAAAAGTAATGATACCAAAAAAATGTTTTGGCACCCGCTCTACTTGTTCTGGTTGTTGACTTTATATTGCTAGAATAGTTATTTCATCTGAGCTGAGAACATTTTTTGACTGCCTACTTAATTCATCTAGGTATGTCTCAGCAACATGAACGTCGGATAGAAATATTTCGACAGGAATAAGTATATTGTTATCCATATTCATATATCAGCCTTTCCTATATCCATTTCTGCATGAAAGCTTCTTATAGACGCCTCCCAATTTGATCGTTTTGAGCCCGAGCGCTCAAGAACCACAAGACTGGATGTCTCGACATCCAATCTTGGTGTCAGATATCATCAACCTATCTTATAGGTGGTCTTCCCTGCGGTCGGGTATGCTGTCTTGCTCTCCACACTAGCTGTATTCACGTCAATTATTCCAAGCTGATTATGATTATTATTCCCTGTCTAATCGAGCAATGGATGATGCTGGACGCGGCAAGCTGATGACAGGGCACTATGGCGCTCATTAAGCCTATGTCTAGCAGTGGATTATTTTAGGCTGATGATGATGAATCGAGCAATTTGACCAGCTAATATACACTTTAGGTTTAAAGAACTTTATTTCTCATACAAACACAGGGTTTACTTAAAATGAGATACTTACCTACATAAGAACAAATTAATCTAGGTTTCACTCAGGTCGGGTCACTTTCGCGTCTCAATCAGTTGTACCATGTCTTTAAACTTAGTTTTCGAGTCCTAAACTGTCTCGGCCTACCTGTTCTAAAGAGCGAAGCCTGGCTGCCCTCCACGCGGCGCGGCGCGCGGCTCGCGTGGCCGCGTCTTCGTTCTCTGCGCCCGCGCGTCGGCGTGACTTTGCGGATGGACTGACGCCGCCTGATACGCTGCAAGCATTATGGTTGATGGTTTAGTGAGAAAAAACTGGACGTTCCGTGGGTGGGTACAACTGAATTGCATAATAATAATAATGCTGGACAATCCCCACAGCAGTATCCAGCCATATTGAATGGTCTGTTTAAATTTTGTGCAAAACTGTAGTGAAGTCGAAAAATCTGTCGATTGACGTATGTCACTTGAAGTTGTCGTATGTGTGGGGCTGCATTTACTCTGGGTACTTTTTGTGCAGCATTAAAATGTTATCATGAAAAACTCGGTGTTGATGCACTATTGACATAACAATTCAATCGAAAATTCACGGATACAGGCTATCTGTCGACCCGTTGGAAATAAGGACTCCTGCAAAATTTTACGGATTTAACCCTAAACACCGGGCCTGTAGGACAAAGTATGGATCAAAGTACGCCTGGAATTGGGTAGGTACTTTAAATTTTACCTGTGTCCATTCTCGTAAGGTTCGTCATCGGAGTGCGAGCTGTAACCGCTGTGGTCTTCCGGCGACCACGACAGTTCCGAACGGGACATCGACGCCATCTTCCTTTCCTCTTCTTGCTTCAATTTCTCCACTTCATCCGCTGATAGGAATGTGAATACTTTCTCTGCAAGCGAAATTATACTTTGAACGTGTTAATTATAGTTCACTAGACGATCGCCTCGCGGTTTCACCCGCGTAGTTCCCGTTCCCGTGGGAATTCCGGGATAAAATATAGCCTATGTCACTCCCTGAAAAGTAAGCTTCCTAACGGTGAAAGAATTTTCAAATCGGTCCAGTAGTTTCCGAGCGTATTCAATACAAACAAACAAAGAATCAAATCTTTCCTCTTTAAAATATTAGTATGGATAATTAATATTTTGATGTTTGGTTACCTGGCTTGGATGACGGTTTGTGACTCTCTTCCATAGCATTCTCGAAGAATTTCTTCTTATCACTGACAGATGCCTTCACAAAATTACCAGAATGAGGTGGGGAAGCCTGAGGACATATTGATAAATAAAATCTTCTACCATCATCGCCGAATGATGAACAGTCACAGGAATGAGTTAAAAAAGCTTATGATATTTACAAGCCATAATATTACCCATCACCAGGCTGAACACCCATGCAGTCAATATAGTTGTTAAACGACACTGATATGAAAATAAATAATGCGGTAAGTAAAATACATGCAAAATATAATATAACTGCGTTATAATTATAAGTTAATAAACATAATCCCGAGTGAGAAACAAAACAATGGGGTACGGATATGAAGGGATGACAGACTGACTGTATTTGTTTTTAGTAGTCGAGTTTTGGTTGGGTTGTCGACGAACACAATCAAAAGAAGCAGTGTGTGCGATTGTGAGGTGTCGTACACTGATGTTTACCTCGCCGAGGGCGAAGGCTTTGACACCGCTGCTCCAGGATTTCAATTGCGATGCGTGGCTCTCGTCCCTTCCGTCAGATCTGTTCGACAACATTTCGGACTCTGGCACCATCATCACCTCGCCGAAATGAACTCTTCTCTCTGATTGAACACTTTTGAGCGTATCATCATTATTAGGGAAAGTTTGTGCAACGTTGGCGTTAATGTCCCTCTCTGTCGTGCTGACTAATGTCGGTTTGTGATAACTAGATTGACTCGGAGCGGGAACTACGCCTGTATATGGATTGAAATGCCCTGCTACAGTGGTCAGAGATGGATACGGATTGATAGGCGGATAAGTTTTGGAATGTACCATGCCAGGTGAAATATTCTGGACTCTTAAATCTCGTAATGAGTTATGGAGGGGCTGATGACCGTCTTCTAGATATGTTTCGTCGGGGTGTAAATGGCACGGAGAGTTGGGGACGTGAGAGACGGAGGGTAAAACTCCGTACTGAGCGTGCAATAGTGCAGGTGGGTCGGGCTCCCCGCTGGGGCTTGCAGAAAGTTCGTGGATAAATTCGTCAGTGGAAGGCAGTTCCGTTCGGAAGACATGTCGCAAGGGGACTTCTGCTAAGATGGCAGAACTGGGAGGTGTATCTGTGATGATGGACTGGGCTAACGCCGGGAAGGATTCGTAATGGATGAGAGGCACTTCGGGCTCGGTGGAGTCGGTCGAGGCTGAGGACTGCATGGATGTTTCGGCCACCACCGGCTCGGGCAGCAGGATCCGTTCGGGGACGACGGTGATCGGCGGCATCAAGATTCCGCTCTCTCCTTCGTCAGCGAACGGAGCGTCACTTACGTAAGTGTCGAACAGAGGCGGAGGGGGGATGATGAGGTCGGCGGGAAGCACTCGACTCGCTTTGATCACGGGCCGCGACATCTCCAAGTCCGGTTGCTTACGGTTGCGGATTAGTAAGGAGCCGACTCCCTCGCATGCATCGTTAGTCAGTTCCGGCGCATCGTCATCATGCAAATGTTCGTGTGATCTCGCATCGAAGGATATCTCTGGCTCGTCTGTGGTGAAACTAACTCGTTTCGTGTGCGGTTTGCGCGGCACTTGAGGTTTGGACACTGGAGGTTTGGGTTTGACGGGCGGCGGCGGCGGTGGGTGGAGGGGTCGCTTCGGGGACTGCGGTGGGGCGGCGGCGGGTGTGGGGGGCGGGGTCGGCGTGAACACCGCGAGCGGCGACGCGGGAGGTCCCACCGAACTAGACAACTAACCAAACCAACAAAGTATAAGCTTACAGCGCCTAGCAACTCATCAACTTGGCTGGCTTCGCTAAACCAAAGACCAAAACAAAGTGCTAAAACTGGGGGCTACATGTAGATTAGCCAGTTGGGAACTTCTTAGCTAAAACGCGGTAAATCAATAACAAGCTACTTGCACGAAAATATATAAAAAATAACAAGAAAAGGTTAACATTGTTCAGCACAAACTTATTAAAAAGCTTATATTAGCGAGGAACATAAATCTTCCAAAATAAATGTTACAGAAAATGCTAATAAAAAGTAAGAAAACCACTATTTTTTTGAACATCATGTATTTAATGAACACTAAAACATAACGTAGAGAATATCAATTTTGTAGACGAAACAGTAAATAATGGAATACATTGTAAAATAATTGGCAGTTACATTTGGCCACAAATCTTAATTAAGTACAATGAAAATGGAACGTATTAACTGAACGAACACTTTAAATGAGTTTAACATACTTACCTAACATGCATCAGTGCAAACGCAACAACGCTGATCACTCACAAAATTTCTTACATACATTTGGGATTCGTTACATTTCCAACATTCGGACACCTACACAGAACACTTCTTCCTCTAACTAACGTATCAGCTATCTAACTTAGAGTTTAGTGCAGTGATAAACGCGCATAGCTCAAACGAATTTGGTATTAGCAGTGTGCACTGTTGCACGTAATAATTATTATAATAATTGAAGAAGCAGCTGTAATATTTAAATACAATGCAATGTTTATTGCCAGCTCTGAATAAATACTTACTATATTATTTTGGCTGAGTAATACGATAGAAGACAGTTAGAAGTTTGTAAGAGAGCTTTAAATTTTAAGCCGTTTACGACCGGGGTGTAACGGAACGTAATTTACCATTCGCAGCGAGCATGATACGTTACACCGTGTGCTAAAATCCGTCTCGTAGCTTGTTGCGAGCGCCTTCATTCCCTGTACTGACAGCACGAACGCTCGCTGTGTAACACGTAACACTACGCCCCGTAACGCCGGTCAGTATCCACGTTTTTAGTTCCGAGTAAACAGACCTCGAGTTTGGTTTCGCTACAGAACGAGACGTTTCATTTTTGTATAGGTCTTGGTACAGCGCCTCTACCGTGCGGGGATGGAATTACGCAAATCCCACACAAAAATGTAACGTCTCGTTGACGTCTAAATACATCAAAAACCAATCTGGTATAAACATATTTTACTAATATATTTTATTACTGTTCAATGCCGTGTTATATTGATCAACAAATTGAAGCAAACTTATAAGCAAGAAGAATGAACACGAAGACCTAGGTTTACAGGTAAATGGATATAAAAATTGGTCTTTTGGAATACAAACACTACAAGTAGAAAATTGTTTTCGAATATGTTTACAAATTTAACGTTGTTACAGTCGGTAAATAGCAGAATATTAGAAAGGTAAGATGGTAAGTTTTGAGTACAAGATTTATTTGGACTGGATTATTTGTTTGTATACACGTCACATTAGAGAGAGAATGAGTAAATATTCAGACAAAATACAATACATTCAAATACATTTAATGATCGTTATTTTAGTAGATCGTGATTTAGATAAATCAGTCGTATAGAAAATGTTTCATTTATTAGATAGGAGCTAACTAATTTTAATAGTGATGTCAATTCAGATTTCGCCAAAAACTAACTTGACAGGACTAAAACGTTGCCGTTCCTTTCATAACGATCGAAATAAAAAGTATGGCATCATTTTTAATGCTGTGGCTTACATTTTTAAGAAATAGATATGTGTATATACTAGTTGTAATTGTTTTATTCTGTTTATATAATTTCCTTTTAATTGCCAAATATATTAAATAATGCTGTCGAATTGGTTTAGTTTAGTTTAGTTTTGACGACATTCGAATTGACACTTATATTATTCAAGATAATTTTACTTACTGTATTTATAACGATATTTATACAATGTTAACGTTTTATTTAACCGCGAATTTTAATTATAAGAGTAGTAATATCGATCAATACAAGACATTTATGAAGGATACATTGAGCAACATACATCAAATTTAATTCAATTTATATAATTATGTTTTTATTGCAAGCAAATTTAACATTTTTCTTAAGGACCTTGTAACGAGCAAAAAAAAGTGCTCTGTCGATAAAGTTTATAAATAAACGAAAGGATCCGTTATACCAAAAATCGGTCATTGGCCCGGAGTCGAATTCATAAGAAGTTAATAATATCGTGTACGATTACTCGTGTTATTTACGAAAGTAATTTATACATATGATATTGCTTGTCAACGACCAACTTTCGTCGTCTCATAGACCAAAACAAAAATATCTCTTAACGAATTAAACTATGAACTCTTAACTAAGTAGATTAATCAGACAAAGAACAAACATTTGAACTTACAAGTTCCATTCAATCAACACAACAACAAATGGACATTTCTTGTCATATTCTAAGTTACGAATATTTACAATCATTTGACCGATGATGATATAAAGTCGTACTATGTGTTTCCATCCAGTTCTTCTTGGAATGCTTTCTGCAATGGATTTAATTCTCTATGTCAATATTTTGTTTACGACCGTTACTAAGGGTTGCTTGAAGATATCGTATTTGGCTAACACACGACGACACTGAGCTAAGCTACATTATTTAAATGCCTTTGCTATTTCAGGCTGAACAAACGTAAAACCACGTCACCGAAATTACAGTTTTACAGGATTTCACTTATACGTAGGGTACATGCATTACAATATATGAAGTAATTATTGTCTTTATCTCAGTAATTAGAAAGTACGACAAGAAAGGTGTTTGAAATTTTCAGTAAGGTGCCACCCATCCATAACAATACATCTACGTAAAGAAGGCGATTAAAATGCTAAACATTTATTTTGGAAGATATAGATAAATATAAGTATACTTACAATAATTCGTAGTCAAGGAAAACCGTACATTTTCATGCAAGCATCAGATTTTATTTAATCTACAAAATATACACAGTGCATGCCATTACATATAGAATTCAACGTGCAAAAATACAATTTTAAATTGTTTCGGTCTTTTTCTTATAATTATATAAAGCTATAATTTAATTTCATGCTTCAATTTCAATAAAGTATCAGATAATATCATAGGTATATAAGCTAATAATTTTAAGAGTTAAAGTATTTAGTTTAAACTTTAAGTACATGCTCAAAAAGTTGAAATTTAGTCAAATACCTAACCAGAAGATTAAAGATTTAGAAAAGTTTTAGCTTAGAGTTTGAATTACAAATTATTATCTAGCTCTATAATACAGAAAAATATTAATTTATAATTTTTATGGGAAAAATAGCGCAGAGCAAGTGGTGAACGGTTGGGTAACCATATTTGCGATTCGACAATCGATGGTCAACAGTAAACATGAACATCATAAACTGTGAATGACATTTAAGAATCTAAATTTTTTGAGGGTAGTCGTCGAAACTGCCATCAATTCTTAGCGGTAACTCCGTGTACATCAACCATATCGAGACTGCGAGAAAAATGGATAAAATCAAAACAAAGAGTAAACGTTAAATACCCGATATTATCTCAACAATGTTCAGTGTTCATTTGTTTCTTTAATTTCCCCAAAGTCCTTAACTCTGCACTATTTCCCTCATCAGTAGTAGATTCATTCGAGCCTAGCACTATCTTCTGTTAGTTTTGACACTAACCTGAGGTTGGAGCGTGTGTTTGGACATGACCACGGTGGTCGTCTTGTGCTGTAGCTCGGGCGAGGTCGGCACTGGCTCCATGGCCATGTGTTCGACCGCGTGGACTATGTCTAGCACCTAGTTGAGAAAGGAAGCTTATGTCAAGTTCAAATAGTAGTGGAAATTATTGGCCGATACTCTACAAAATTATGACTAGTACTCGACAAAATTAGCACGACCTTTAAACGTAGACAGATAGTAGACCTTTAAATAGTCTAGTTAAGGACCACGCTAGGGCACAGTCATCTATCCATATCCTTAGATTGCCTTGCGCAATGTAGAGACTTAGATCCCTCCATAAAAGTAAGAAAAGGATAATCGATTGCACGTAATAGCCTAAATTTAAACAGATCTAGAAAAGGCCCTGCTGCGGCACAGCTATAATACCTACGAGTTTATTATATTGTCGACAATCAGTCTAATGTTTAGTTTTGTAATATTATCTCGCTATGTCATTAGACAGACATGCCGCTTTTATTTATTCTACAAATCCGCACCGTTTTTTTTTTGTTTTATTATGACTACTGATTGATGTGATTATTATTTATTCATTTTAAAGCACTTTCTGCCTGAGATTCAGGTTTACTTAACCTAGTTCAGGCACATGTATTATTTATATCTATATTAAATACAGTGTGTAAGGCTAAACAGTCTTATCCTTGAAACCAGAAGTTCAGAATCATGAGCAGAGTCCAAAACCGATGAAAAAACTAAACTTTTTTTTAAACATAATTTTGAAAAAAATATCCTCATATTTTTAGTTTCGAACAAAGATGCCGCTCGCACCTACGCGCCGCCGCCCGCTCGCGCGGCGCGCGTCAGTTGCGGCCCGTCTGCTAGGTAGTGAGCACGTCACGACGCGTTCCGTGCTAATTTGTGATGTGCCGATTTGTTCGCGTATTGTGTTAAGTAGAGAAGTGACGATGTCGTTCACAAATGAACAGTGGACTGAAATGGTGCGACTTTATGCCATCGCTGGTGACAACATGAACTTGGCTCGTACGATGTACGCAGAGCGGTTCCCAGAACAACGTGTGCCAAGCCGGCAAACGATCCTAGCGGCTACACAAAGGCTACGTGCCTACGGCCAGTTCACCGTGCCTAGTCATGCACAAGTCATGAAAACATTTTATGCCTAATGTGAGTAAATCAAACTGTACTTAAAGCTGTAAATTTTAATTGAATTGTACATAAAACTTGATTGATGATGAACTTTTTAAATACGCCAAAAGTACCTACCTACTTTAGCCTACTTACTGGCAAATGTGTTAGAGTAGCTATTTTTGCCTGTCCTAAGCCAGGAAAAGTATGAAGGGAAAGTTCCATCACAAGTTGTAGGTACCTACGATTCGATACCTACACCACCGGCCGGCTACAGGCGAGAGCGGGCGGCGCGGCGTGATAAGGTCACTAGGGTGTCCATGAAATCACGTAGGATAGCAGAGAAATGAATTATGAAATTCCATCGAAACTAATTGACTTTTATTTTTAAAAATAACTTGTATCGTCTTATTTATGTGTGTACATACGTGGTTTCAAGGATAAGACTGTTTACGCTTACACCCTGTATTATCGGCTCTTATGTAATCCATTTAGCCCTAAGTTGTTTTTTGAATAAATTATTTATTTATTTATGACTTCCTTTCATAACTTTGGAATTTGATAACATTGTCACACGAATATGTGCTCTGCAAAATGTCCTGTAAACTTTATTTCTAGACAGAACGACGACAGTCCGCTGAAGTAAATTAAGTAATTTAAGGTTGACTCTGTACTTAAATAGTTTCTTACCTTTTCTGGTGTCGACTTCTCCCGAAGCTCGGCGACTTGCTTCTCGTGTTCATACTCAACAAGATCCTGTTGGACGTGTTGCTCCTGTGAAATATAAATAAAACGTCAAGTGCGAGTCGGACTAGCGCACTGAGGGTTCCGTAAGTCCTTGTGACTTGCCAAATATCATCATTCTAGGTCAATGGGGAGTAGGTACTCTAAAGGTTTAGGTTCATGGCGAGAATCAAAAAATATTTTTTTGGTGAATAAATCACAAATTTTCTGTTTTCGAATGATTTCCTTTATGTGTGCTATGCTTTTTGCTAAATTTTATGATTTTAGGTCAACGGGAAGTAAGTACCCTTTAGGTTTTGGTCCATGGTGAGAATCAAGTATTTTTTTGTGACTACAATATACAAATTTACCATTTTCGAATTTTTTCCATTACTTGTGCTGAAAGACCTTGCTTCTTGCCAAATTTCATGATTCTAGGTCTACGGGAAGTATATGTTTTGTGTGCATGTGATTCCCTTGGAAATTTCAAATTATTCGGACATAAACGGCTGTAACTTTTTATTGCGTTGACTCAGAAGTTTTATTTATATCACGGCTCCAAGAAGTTACGGACTTGAGTATATGATGTTAATTTCAACTCGATACCTCCACGCGTTTCTGAGAAAAGGGGGGTTGACAGACGGACAACAAAGTGATCTTATAAGGGTTCCTTTTTTACTTTAAGGTACGGAACCCTAAAAATATTATAAAAACCCGTGGACCTGTGGATCTCACGATTCCGAGGTATTTTCTTAAAATCAGTTAGTTGTTTTAAATTTCCTTTCTGCACAATCGGTGTCGGTTGGTTTTTTTGAACGCAACTACACTAATTGTCCTACATTCTGTGTCCATCAAAAAAGTGTTGACAGAGCTCTCTCTTTATTTTGTGAAAGTTTAATCCAGAGAACGTGTATGTGTGAGATATTTATTTCTTCTTTCTAGAAGAATTAGTTTATACAATAGTGAAGAAAAACCAACCTGTTGCTGATGCAAAGGCTCATCTCGGTCCAGGCTTGACGTTGAGTGCGACAGAGAACCGCCGGTTTCCGCCGTCCCGCTCTCGCTACCAGTCTGTGCATAACATGACGTGTGTCTATCTCTCTCTAGCTAGGATGTCTCGCACGAGTATTGTGTGCGAGGCAAGCGTGCCAGAATGAAAACGAAAAGTGTATTAAGTGTGCATTTAATTGCATGCACGTTTTTATTATTAGCTTGGTGTTAAGCGATTTCAGCTAGATAGTACTAGTTTTTTGCATTTGCTATTTAAGAGTTCTAAGTGCATTTTAAAACACTAGAATTGACGGTCGTAATCAACAATCATCATCATAAGCCGAAAGTCGTCCACAACTGGACATCGTCGTCCTTAAAGATCGCCACAATTATCCGTCCTGCGTTGTCAGCATTCATACTCCCACATATTCTTGATCTGTGCTAAATTTACAGAAAAACGATCTAGACTCAATTCAAGCAAAAGATAAGACCATACTATTATGCTACCAAAATTTAGAGATTATGAATAGTTTCAGCCAGAATTACCGATCTAGCGCTACCTGCATCCAACAGTAAAAGTCGCGTCGGTAAAAATAGTGATTGATAATGGCAGCCTCTGCTTTCCCACTTAGATCACCTTTGATCCAATTTTAAGTCCCAATCTTTATCTACGTGACTTATATTCCCGTATATTGAGAATATTGACATCAGGACTTCAGCAAATCTATCCAGAGCAGATTCAAGTGCAAGACAACAAAGGGCCATACCCTTTGTTACAAATTAAGCTTACTTAAATTGTAAAAAAATATTATTGTACGTCCGAAACCGATAAAATTGTTGAAACATTTATTTGATTTTAAAACATTGATGTAACACAATTTCACAATAAAATTATTCTATTCTATTCTTAAAATTGTCTTTTTGGTGTTTATAGTGCAAGTAAATCTCAATCTCACATCCAAAATCTGCTAGCATATCTACAACTTACAGTACCTACCTATATCGAAAATCAGCTGACATACCTACAACTTACAGTACCTATATCGAAAATCTGCTAGCATAACTACAGCTTACAGTACCTACATCGAAAATCCGCTAGCATACCTACAACTTACAGTACCTATATCGAAAATCTGCAAGCATATCTACAACTTACAGTACCTATATCGAAAATCTGCTAGCATGTCTACAGCTTACAGTACCTATATCGAAAATCTGCAAGCATATCTACAACTTACATTACCTATATCGAAAATCTGCTAGCATGTCTACAGCTTACAGTACCTATATCGAAAATCTGCTAGCATAACTACAGCTTACAGTACCTACATCGAAAATCAGCTAGCATATCTACAGTTTACAGTATCTATATCGAAAATCTGCTAGCATATCTACAACTTACAGTACCTTTATCGAATATCAGCCAGCATATCTACAACTTACAGTACCTATATCGAAAATCTGCTAGCATATCTACAACTTACAGTACCTATATCAAAAAAAAAACAGCTAGCGTATCTACAGCTTACAGTACCTATATCGAAAATCTGCTAGCATATCTACAACTTACAGTACCTATATTGAAAATCAGCCAGCATATCTACAACTTACAGTATACTTCTCGGGTCTAGTATATCCGTAGCAAACGATGAGATGTAGGGGCGCGTTGGTGGCGGATCGCAACGCGTTGACTGCCTCGTTGTGAGTCGCGCCTAGGAGCGATACGCCGTTCACTTCGAGTAGTCGCATGCCGACCTGTAAAAAAACATCAATAAGGAAAAAAAAAGTCTTTATAACTTACAAGCTTCTTTCCGCGACTTCCTACGCGTTTTTTGGAATAAAAATAGCCTAAGGTTACTCCAGATTTAGATCTGCATTAGTTTAAATTCTAGCCCGATCCGTTCAGGAGTTCTGGCGTCAGCAGGTAACAAATATCTCAATTGATATGAATGAGTGCCATGCTAAGTTTGGCCGATAAGCAAAAATGTTACTTATAATCAAGCTATGTTTTGTAAGCGGACAGACGCAATTTACGGCCGAATTTGCCCGGCTAGGAGTTTTTTGACAGAACTTCTTATACATTATTTGCCATTTTCGGTCCAACCTAGCTCAAATAGCAGAAAGCTGTGTAACTAACCTTCAGTCTCCCATCTCTCCTCGCGGCGCCTCCGCTATTGATCTTCGAAATGAAGACGCCTTCGTCATTCGGATCGTTCGGGTTTCCTCGCTGTCCGTTCAGACCTCCCTTTATATGCATCCCTAGCTTCTCACCCTCTTGCTTTACAATCGTTAGATCCTGGAAACATTTAGACAAAAAATAATAACAAATTCAAGTAATAAACAGCGGAAACTAAAGGGAATACACACGTTTTACTGTAACACACTGCAACAAGACATCTATATTCAAAACAACAACCGTCCATGCAAAGCACGTATCATGCACTCAAAAAGCCCTAACTAAGGAACACAGATACGGTCATAAAGAAAAGTCCTAGCAAGTGGGATCGTTGAAGACTGTATTGGAATGGATTTGCAATAAAAAATAAAGCTATAAGAAGCTATAGCTCGGGGTACGCGGTCTAAGGAGTAAAGCTTTTCCTCCTTATTCATAATCGTTTGAAAGTCTATAGCTAGCAAATTATTTATCCTGTTAAATGGAGATTCTGCTGCAACAAAAACCTAACTAATTTAACAGCACTAAAATATCGCTGTCCTTTTATTTTGACCGTAAAGAAAGGGATGACTAAATTTTTTGTGTCGTCTATTAGTAAAGTTTATGTAACAGAATCGACACAAATACGCGTCAAACAAGAAAAACGCTTTGATAACTGAGGGAGGGATCAAATGATTATCAATAAGGAGGTTATAAAATAACCATTCGGAAAACGTCGATAGCTTTGCACACGGACTGACTAGGTAGGATCGGAGTCTGACAGAGATTTGGTAAAGTAACACACATATTCGAGACCGCGGGGCGACGATCACTTACAGTTGCGTCAACAATCTCAACTTGAATGAGACCCTGCGATGGCCGACGTCGCGTGTGAGTGGAACAAACAACGTATATTTATCAACTACGTAACATTGTATCTCTAGATTTGAAGATATTTGTGGATCGTGTAAACTGTCGCTTTTTCTATCTTACTGCTTAGTAATTTTGAGAGTCTAATATAACCATTTTTAATCGTCTTTCAGCTCAAGAAAGTCACAATTAAGCTGCGCATGACTAGTCATGAGCTCTAGAGCTCAAAAATCGTAACAAAATGAACATATCAAAAGTCGCCCATTATAAAAAAGGCTTTCGAAGAAAACTGTGAACGATTGGCGGCTCTGAAAGATATTGTGATTTTTTTATGGTAAAGCGACTTTTTACACAAACCATCTGCAGAAAGCGACAGAAAATCGCAGCACAGAGATACTATAATGCTGTAGGTAAATTTTGTGTGCTGAAGCGTTACGCGTTGTCATTTCACTATACCGCCAAATGACTACTTGTAAGCGACAAAACTACTCATCATTTCCACATGAGGATATCAACCCCTCACCACCATCCACAAAAACTCGGTAACTTGCATTACATGCAAAACATCGCTCTCTGTACGGTGACGTCAGTAATTTTCGTCAATAACTTTAAACTCACAACAAATCAACGTTTCAAATTACTGGTAATATTACTAGTTATGTTGCAGGTTAACATCATATTTTATTTTATTAATATTCAGAGATACAGGATTGCAAAATGTTATAAATTACTCATTAAAGTAACCTTCAGTAACCAAAGTGTTCTATAAGATTTGTGATGCTTAAATTTCTTGAAATTTATCTTTTCGGAGTCACTTTAACCTCAATAAGTACTTGCGCATTACAGAGCCCCGTATGACCAGAGTTTAAAGCTAACGTTATTAATCCCATACTGATTAATATTCAGGTCAAATAATAAATTACGACCTACCAAGCTGACTTTTGATAGGCACCAAAATATTTCCATCTGACATTCGAGCTAAAACATTACAGTCCTGTCGGCCAGGATGACTCATCAATGGCATACAACAGCGTGGCTAACGCGAATGAAATATCTCTTAGAAAATTAAAAAAGTATTCCCCTTTCTAGTATCTCATTTGCAATCCTGTATCACCCCGCCACAAAAATCCACACATCCAACCGACCTGGAATCCCAACGGCAGCGGATCATGCCGAACTGTAAGCGACAGCGTAGGTCCGGGCATCAGAAGCAGTTGGACGGCGTCGCGGTGGGTCGCTCCGGTTAACTCATTGCCGTTCACTTTGATCAGGCGATCGCCCATGCGGAGTTTTCCTGAGCGTGCTGCTACGCCGCCCGGGACAACCTGATGAAAAGAATGAGGCATTAAATAAATCATCAATATTCAAAAATATAAAATATTTATTTCATTAACTTAATGTACAATAACATAACAGAGTTTGAGATTACCTTTTAAGTAAAGGAAATACCTAGTTTGAGATTACATTTTAAGAAAAAGAAATACCTGTGTTAGGGAATCTCGCTCTTCCAAGACAAATATAATATGCGTAGTAGATTGAGGTTGAATATTGAATATTGACGAACTACACACCTTTGAGAGTATGAGTCAAGCTGGCTCAGGTTCAAGGTGCGTGGAGGGACCAGGAAGGTTTTCTTAATTTTCAATCATCAAATTTAATAAAGTTATGCGTAAACGAATTCACATAAAAGTACTACCAAACTAACCAACTATTCTAAAATATAGTTCTAAGGCAGCAAACACCTGTAGATTTTGGATATCAGATTAAAAAATGTTTCCTTCATAAAACTTACATGCGACACGAATATTCCCGGCTCCTTCCCTCCAAAAGGTACGCACGAATGGTCCGTACCGCCGATGATGCTGAAGCCGAGAGAACCGCTCTCTTTGATCAGCGTTACGTCCTGAAACAATCAAACTGCGTTTTAAAAAAACTTATTGAAACACTACTGGGAGTGAAAATAATTTGGTATTTTACTGATAGTAGCTCCTCTATCAGTAAAATAGGGCCAAACTTTCATTTTCATAACAAGAATTTGTTGTGTGAAGGGTGTGAAGAAATATTTAACATTTTAAGCAACTCCGTGGAGCACCAACCCTACAAATCTTGCTCCAAAAATCATAATTATTAGTTAGGTTCTTGATGATACCAGTTTAAGAGGGGTAAACATAAACGGCATACCCTGCCAGCGATACACCCTTATTCGCTTCTGATATTCTGATACTTATTCGCTTCTGATTTACCCTTATTCGCTTCTGATATACTCACATTACGTAATTCTGCAGTCTGCCAACTACAGACCATGTCAACGGCCACCGAAGGTATACATATGGGAGTAGACATTTCCACATAGGCACTAGTAAAAACTTGAAGTAAATATGTTTTATTCTATAATTACTTCAAGTTTACCCATTCCAACTATTTTGTGATGGTTAACATTGTTAAAGTCTAGGTGTCTCGGCGAGAGCTGGCTGACAGCATCATGGAGCCCTCTAGAGTTTGCAGCTACCCGATTGAAGCCCTACCCTTAGTTCTATTCGATGCCGGTGTACTCACTTCAATAATAAGCGGCTTAGCGAGGTGATGGTCAGTGATTCTTGTAACCGTCGTCATAGTGAAATTAAACTTCGTGATAGTTTCGGATACTCTGCCGATGCCCGACGACATTATCGAAGGTTCAAGAGTTTTTAAGTACCACTACCCGATCGAACTAAAGATAGGGCATCTTTAGTTCAGTTCGGTGCCGTTATACTCACTTCAACAATAAGCGACTCAGTGACATTATTGTCAGTGAATTTTGTGACCGTCGTCGTCTCTGCGCAGATGGACTTCTAGTCTCGATGACTCTGCCAAGAGCTCACGGCATCACAAAACGTTCTAGACATTGCGACTACCCAGTTAAAGCCCTATCTTTAGTTCTATTCGATGTAGTTAAACTCACTTCAACAATAAGCGGCTCAGCGAGATGATTGTGAGTGACTCTTGTGAACTTCGTCTCAGTGAAGGTCGACTTCGTGCTAGTCTCGATAACTCTGTCAAGAGCTCACGGCATCATTAGACGTTCTCGAGATTTCAGCCAGCCTAGCTAAAGCCCTATCTTTAGTTCTATACGATGCCGTTATACTGACTTCAACAATAAGCGGCTCAGCGAGATGGTTGTCAGTGATTCTTGTGACCGTCGTCGGAGTGAAGGTCGACTTCGTGAATGTGTAACTCTGCCGAGAACGGACGGCAACATGGAACAATCTAGAGTCTGGAGTTTGAAACTACTCGATCGAAGCCCTATCTTTAGTTATACTATACTCACTTCAACAATAAGCGGCTCAGCGAGATGATTGTCAGTGATTCTTGTGACGGTCGTCTCTGTGAAGGTCGACTTCGTGATAGTTTCGGTGACTTTGCCAAGGGCCGACGGCGGCGGTGGGAGCACCACTCCGTGTGACGTAGGGCGCTCCACAGTGACCCTCACGCCGCTTTGCGGGGGCTCCGTCGCCGGTCGGGCTCCGCCCAGGAAGTGTGCGGGGATCATCGCTTGGAACTCCTCGTTTGTGATCGGACGCGATGGCTGCGCGATTAACACGTTCACATCGCATCAGTGATTGGTAATGTTTGGCGATACGGTTGGTACATCTGATATGAACTAACGGCATGAAAGCTATGTGGATAAATTTAATGCTTACTGGCAACCAGTCAATAATTCCTGTAGGTTTTATACTGATAACAGATTCGAAGCAAAAGTTGGGAAATGCTAATGATGGTGAATTTTTTATAAAATGTTGCCTTTAAATGCACATTCGAGAGTCCATAACCTTTTTTTTAAAAATAGCTGCGCCCCACGGCTTCGCCTGTGTGGAAATCACACGAATTTCAGAAATTTACTGCACATAAAAATTAAAAATACGTGATTCATTATTTACTTTATAGTTTTTTCACACCGAGTTTTGAGTGAATCGAACCAAGAAATAATAATTTTCCATATAAACTGTATCACCCTTTTTATCCCCCTCAGAGGTTAATTTTATAAAACGAGATTAGCCTGTGTTATTCTAGAACCTAAACTATCTACATACCAAATATCTAAATCGGTACGTGCGGAGGTACGTGGAAACAAACATTCACACAAACTTTCGTATTTATAATATTAAGTAGGATAAACTTGGATAGAAATAAATATCAGATGTACCAAAGGTATCGGCTAATTTAAAGTAGGTTTTGTGTAAAGTCGATAGGTAACTTGAAGTCGAGGGAAAAGTGAAATTGATTTGAAGGCTAGGAGAGGTGTAAGTGAACAAAGTATTGGAGGTAAAACTTAGAAGACTTGTTGTGTAATAATTTTTACGAGGCATGGATCTGTAATCCTATCGAATGTAAAATTTATGTATTATCTTAAAGTTTAAGTACTTTAATTCTAAACAAAGATTAGTGACTTTACAATTTGCGTGGCCCCATGATAATGACTCCCAATGAATGTTGTTATTTATACCCTTTGCGTCTTTGAGGCGGCGAAAATGATAGTGATATTTGCTGGTAATTATTTATTGTGATAAACTAATGCAGCAACGTATCAGAGTATTTGATACATGCATCAATATTGACAAATATTTTAGGAACTTAAAAGTGCAATGATTCGATTATCTTGGTTTAGGTAAAGTTACCATTTAAAACAATGCATATATTAACGAATTAAATATGCAGTAAAATAATTAATCACAAGTTTAGGATGCTTTATATAACGTTTTATTGATCTAATTCTTTTAAACACACCGAAATGTGTATTGAGGCAAACAGCCAGTTACCTGCAATAACAAAATGATAGGAGTTGATTTAAAATAATAACATGAGTTTTGAAATGGACTGAAAAAGCGCAACAGTGTAGCCAATGTAAACGAAAGCACAAAGAACGCATACCACCCTTTGCGCAACCACCACGAATTGTACACCAACCTAACGTTTCGAAATATGAGCTCTTTATTTCGCAACGGAATAGTTGGGTACCTTTCGGGCAGCCACAGATAGAATGCAATTCCCGACTCACGACTAATCTACGGATAGTGAAGATGCACACATGTGTAGAAGCTGAGACTAAAGCACGGATGTGAACGTGTTAATCCGGTAACCATCACCTGCGAATCGTTCGGGCCT
This sequence comes from Eupithecia subfuscata, assembly GCA_963564075.1. NCBI lineage: Eukaryota > Metazoa > Arthropoda > Insecta > Lepidoptera > Geometridae > Eupithecia > Eupithecia subfuscata. Next base: position 8,203,513 of record OY751105.1, read on the forward strand.
CAATGCCCCAAAATTACGTGCTATGCCGTTACACATTATTCCAGGCGATTGCCGTGACATGTCCCTTTAGTGGTTCGTACGACAGTCGTCCCGGATAGTGTGTTGGCAGCCTTACCTGTATATCTTCGAAGACGTCATCGGTGGATCCGTGAGTGTTATTGGCGCCGGGAGTTAAGGGCGTGCTCGCTCGGTTAGTCGGTTTTGTGTTCGCCTGCGGTAAATGAGTCGTATTTAGTTTGCTAGCGTGCGATGCATCACTGGCAAGCTTTATGTGGGAATGTAAGATACCAAATGGCAAATGTCATATGTTTTATTCATTAATGCTGCATTCGATGCTATAGGTATCCAAGGTTTGTGTGATGTATCGAAAGTGCTTTGGTTTCAAAAAGTGTAGTCTATATGCAACGTGTATTTCAACATACAAGTGCAGGGAATCGTGTTCTGTGTAATGGTTATGAACTGAGGTAGAAGTAGGCACACAAATATAATAAACAGAAAGTGATTTCTTTTTCTACAGTAAATAACCCACTACTTGTGATAACTACAAATAAACCAGAGTGCCAAAACTATCTAAATATGTGCCGCCAGATTAGATAAGATGGTAAATCTATTGTTAAATAACAAAATAATAACATATTTAAAATACTAAATCAAAAATGTGCTGCACTTTGGTAATTTATCTTTTATACAGCCTAACTATACCACCCAGTAGTTCAAACAGAGTAGATGTAGAAGATATGGATATGATGGCAGAAATAAAGTTAGCCAAAACACGACTTGCCTTTTTAATATAAAAACTATCGTAGTTTGAAGAATTCATTACGGATTTAAACGGGTTAGCTACGAACCTAATTATAATTAAACGTTTTCCACGTTGGTGTTCTTCCAACAGAAATAAGGTTCATAGTTAATCTACTTACATCCGCAATAACTTTCCTTTCTATCAGACTAAAATCACACAGCCATTTTAAGCGCTGTTTCGACTAACTTCACATCGGGCTAGTTTATTTAAATTCAATGTTATTGGCAACTAATGACTGGGGCCTAACCCTGATCACCTGCTAAAATTAGCACACATTGACGCAATTTTTACCTTTTTTAGCACAAAATAACGCGAAATACACGTTATTAACACAAACTGCTTACTTCAAGGCTAAAATGTCGCTGTAAAGGTACGAGTTCGCAGCGGGCGACATGAGGCAGCAGCAGACGACGTGTTGTCGCTTCATGTCGCCACGACACGTCGTTACGTCCTGTCGCTGCATCATGATTTCGATCCCAAGTTGGTTCCGAGTGTTCCGTGAAACAAGATGATCCGCGGTCGGGCAGCTCGACGACGCGTCGCTAGCTTCGTGTCGCTAACTACGGGGGGAATTTCATAGAAATACATAGAAACCAATAGTGTCGCTGCGACACGTCGTCTGCTGCTGCCTCATGTCGCCCGCTGCCAACTCGTACCTTAAGAGTCATCCAGGAGAATTATTTTATTTATTAATTTTAATAACTGTAAATTCGGTATTCTGTGCTAATTTCTAACCACATGATCAGTAAGGCCCCTGGTTTGTCAAGTCAGCCTTGTCTACAGTTGTCCCAAAACCCTCACCTGTCCATTAGCAGTAGAACTCAATCGCCTCGGCGCCGGTTGCGGCGGTACCGTCACATGCGTGCTCAATACAGTAGGTGCTTTAACTCTCTCGTTCGTTTCGTGCATAATCGGTGCCACCTTCACCCGCCCATTTGTATCTGTCACCTTTACCCGTTCAATTGTATCTTGAGGTGTTGTGGGTGATACCTTAACCCGTTCGATTGTATCTTGAGGTGTTGTGGGTGATACCTTAACCCGTTCGATTGTATCTTGCGGTGTGGTGGGTGATACTTTTCGTTCGATTGTATAGGGAGTGTGTGTTACGTGGTTGAGTTGTATCGGTGCGGGTTTTGGCATGTTTACGTTCTGGAGGCTGGTTTTGTGGATGTCTTCGGATGTTGACTTCGGGCGAGGGAGGAGATCGCCAGCTGAAATTATATGAAAAAGGTGATTAGTAAATGTGATTAGTCGGTTGCGTGCTAGGTCCAACACCGTCTTTGCAATGATAGCCACTAGGGTGGACAGTACATATACGAGGCACTGTTGTGAGCGACACCTACCCAGCAATCCAATTAGTTTCAGTGTACGAAAAAACTCAAGAAAGGTATTTAATTCAGGCAGAACTTTTATTATCGTTGTAACTGTGGTCAGTAATGTTTGATGATAAAAATGTGCAAAATTACGTTGGAAGAAGGTGGTTAACTGTATCTGTTGCGACAAGCAAGCAACATACGAAATGAAGTCGATTCTTGGGTTTACGGAAAAAAAAGATTTCTTGAGATCTTATAAGCTTTTTCAGTTACCTTACACGGAACGTGAAGTAACCGGATAAGACATGACTTTTCTGTACCGATCGAGTAATACAGATACAAAACTTTTTGCTATAATTATAATAATTCTTTATTGCACAAAAACATACGTACTTACATTACAAAACTTATAAGCAGATATTGACAATATAAGAAAAGGGAAAATAAATGAACTTAAAAAGATAACCACCAGCTGGGACATCCTCATATCGCAATGATAAAGGGCCTCTTGGCTGGTGAACTCAGAAGAAAATTTGAGGTAGATAAAAGTTGCAAATAAGTGATGCATGGCTTGCTCCTGACTTCTATCCCCCGTGCTAGTTTAAAAACTGTGTTACGGTAGAGTAGGATCGTCGCTCGCAGTGCCCAGCATAAGTTGCGACGTGAATTGGTATAGCGCAGAGCGCTCTCGAGTTCACGCAATAGTGGTGTGGCCTACGTTGCGGTAGTCTTAGTATAGCTGTGATTGAATAGAATATACCAAATTGCAACTTTACCGATCAACGAATAAATCTTTACAAAACCTATCCCGTTAAGCCCGTTAAAGTCTGAATCTCTCACCCTGATCGCTAGTGATGGTCCGTTGCAGCACCAACCGCACGAATCTCTCGTGCCCCGTCAGTAGGGAAACGGCCGTTTCGTGAGGTGCCTGCTCCATATCTACGCCGTTGATCTGTGGAGGCAAAACTGTTAAAGTACTCGCTTTATCGATGACTAGCTTCTGCCCGTGGATTTTCTTAGACGGTCTGCTCATAAAATGTAGCTTATAGCGCGTAGGGATAATATTCAAAGAATCGGAGCGAGAAAGACAAGAAAAATTACCAAATTACTTCAACGATAAATAAAAAATAAAAAACAACTTAGTAGTCAAAATGCGTTATCAATACATGCATTGCTAGGTACCTATACAATATTTTATAAAAACTTACATATTAACAAAAAACATGAGTTATTGAATTATATTTTTCTGTTGAAATCTAACTAGAGATTCATATAGAAACCCGGTCCACCTCCACTCTCAGTATCTATTGCCACGCCCTGCTAGGGTACCTACCATTGTGTCTCTTATACATCAACTTAGATACTAAGACCTACAAATGTACACAAAGATTTCAATAAATAAATAAATATGAATATGAGCCTCCTGCTCATTAGAGGTACCTACATATTAAAAAAAAGCTTGTGATAGGATTCACAAACAGGCCAATCGATTTTTGAAAGTTCCCTCGTTTAAATGAATAATAAGATAAAATAGGTGGTGCCGCTGATTTGAGTCGGGGTAGCGCCGTAAGGCGTTTAGGCGTGAAATGGTAACAGACAGACAGGGTTACTTGGTAATTTATAATATTAGTATGGGTGAATGATACTAAACAGATTTCCCACTTTTCTAATTCCTTGCATTGCAAGTGGCATACCAACGTTCACGTCCGCAGCTTATAACGGTTATTCATGTCAAGTGCAATTTTTAACTTGACGAGTGCAGTGTCCACTTATGCGTTTATGAAAACAGTTACCTACATACTTGAACTAAATATTTTTGCAAATCATTTACCTTGTCATGTTATGGAAAAGCTTAGTAATGGGAAAGAGAAAATGTGGGTTAAAAGCTCTGTGAAAAGTTAACTGTTGAAGTTGAATTCTACTTAACTTAATTATGTTGTTTCTTGATGGAGAAATTCAAGGAATATCACATGAATGGAATGCATATTTCCTGTATCAGGGCATAGGTTAATCCCTTTTAAGTAATTAAGGACCCTGTATATGCCTCCCGGATGCATAATACAGTCACTATTAACCTAGTCACGTCTAGAAACTACTTACAGAAACAACAACTACTACTACTGCTTTGTATCCAACCAGCAGCTTCCCATCCTTAGGAGCAGCGCCTTGCGGCGATATACGAGATGTGAATATAGCACCGTTGTCCTTTCTATAGAAAACCTCCGTATATACACTATACGGAGGCGAATCTACCACCAGCTATACTGAACCATGTTATAGGTATGCCTTCCGGATACATCATTTTTCATTCTATAGTACCAACTTACCGAAACCACTTTGTCTCCAACCAGCATCTTCCCATCCTTAGCAGCAGCGCCTTGCGGTGATATGCGAGAGATAAATATCGCACCGCTGTCCTCTCGGTACGGAGGCGACCCTTTGCCGCCGGCTATGCTGAAGCCGAGACCAGCGCCGTCACGGATTAAGGTCGTGTGAACTAGCACCTTTTGTTGGTAAACTGAAATGGGAGATAGGAAAAGTCAAAGAACAGAAATCATGGTAAATATCCCGTTATGTGATGTGTAAAGTCAGATAACAATGAAAATAGTATTAGAACCGCCCAATACCCTATGCGCAATGAATATTTGTTTTAATTACGGTCAAGGGAGAATAACCACAGTCGATTGTATTGATCAAATAGTTATCTAATCATTGTGAATAAGAACTGTATAAAAATGAAAACGCGGGTAATGAAACCAAGTACAATGTGATCTGACCGTGTAAGTCTAAAAACTAAAATCTGATAGCTTCTGACAATCCACCGGCACTTGTAGAGAGGAGACTGTGCACGGAATAATTGTGTGAAAAAGTGCGCGTCTTTGTTTTCTGGTTCTCTCTAGAAGTTTCTAGAACAAACCTGGTAGGACATAAGGCGCAGTCTGCGACGGTGGAAACGCTTACAGCATCTGATAGTCAACTGGCATTTGAATAGGAGACGGACTGTGTAGCAGGATTCGGCGCGTCTTTGTAATCCGACACTCTCTAGAAGTTTCTAGATCAAACCTGGCGGGATATAAGGCGTAATTTGCAGCGGCAGAGACGCTTGCAGCCTCTGATTGTCAACTGGCACTTGTATAGGAGACGGACTGTGCACGGAAGAATTGGGCGCGTCTTTAAATTTCGGCTCTCTCTAGAATTTTCAACAACAAACCTGGCGGGACATAAGGCGTGGTCTGTGGCGGCGGAGACGCTTGCAGTCTCTGATAATCCACCGGCACTTGTATAGGAGACGGACTGCGCACGGAAGGAGTGGGCGCGTCTTTGTATTCTGGTTCGAATTCTTGCGCGTATTGGTTACTGATGATCAGTGGCTTGCCGGCAATCGCTGATGCTATCCCACGGCCTGTTGTAACCTGGTATGGAGGAAATAGATTTTAAGACAACATTTGAATGAATAAATTACTGTAGCAAGGCTGTAAGGTGTGGGACAAGAGATTGCAGGCCCATATCTAGACCACCAACTGTCGCTAAGTTTGTAAGTTGATTTGATGAGTTTCTATTAGATTTAAGGATTCAATAAAGCATTTTCTATTTAATTCCATACCCAGCAGTGTAAGAAGTCAGATTGTATGTGATGTTGCAGTGGACAGTTACGGGTTGTAGGTGCATTACAAATAAAACACAATAACGTTCTTAGCTAAGTCTGAACAGTGGACATGCATTTCAGGGACAGAACCTTTTTTAAAATGTACAAGGCTTACGAAAGTCACAGGCAGGGATAACTTTTCGAAGATTTCATGTTTCCATACATATAAAGTAGCTAGTTTTATAATTGCAAGGCTAGAGAGTTAACCCGAGGAACGATTAAGGTGCCCCAGTAACATAAAGAAAACGATAATTACAAAGCGTTTATAATTATAACATTTATCGTACCTGTCCATTTTCCAGAGTAGAAACTGTGTCGGTGGTGCTGGATACGGAATGGTGGCTCGCTCCGCTCGGCGCGCGGCTATGCGTCCTGAAAGTTAGGCATTATTCATTTTCATATCATTTATTTATGGCTGTGTGGTGCCGACTTAGAATTTGCACCACCCTAACTCTTCCCGCGGGTGTCGTAAGAGGCGACTAAGGGATATCCACCGGGGGCGGGCAGCAGCGCCCCTGCAGAAAAATTCTACCACCGAACTGCGATCCCCAACCCGCATGCCCAGCATTTGATAAAAGCCAATAAGGCGCTTATCAGGGGGAGGCCTGCGTCCAGTAGTGGACCACTACAGGCTGTTGAGGTTAGGGATATCATTTATTGTGATTTTATGCTAAAAACCCTGTCAGGCGCAATAGTTCTTTGGGTTCGATTAAATAATATCTTTTAATTTATTTTGAAATGTCATATTAAATTTTACGAGAAACTCTATAAAATCCATGTTTACATACAAATATTACAAAAGAGAAAGTTGAGTTACTTTCGTCTGTATGACTCTCTGTTACCTATTCACGACGAAACGGCTGAACGAATCGTAAAGAAATTGGCAATGGTACTACTGGAATAATAAAATTATAAAAATATCAAACACTCCTGCCAAATTCGATGTGAATTGTTTGTAAAGAAACCGCTCTACATTACCGAAAATTCACTTTGTTGCCGTGTATTTTTATCTTCGTCGATTTCAAATCTTTCCTTCAATCAATTTGGCTGACAATTATATCTGAAACTTGACGCTTTGCATGTGTATTTTTGTTTTATTTGTTGTAGTTTGTTTACAATCATTTGACATTGGATTTGACTGGTGTATAGATTGTATCCTGGGGAAAGATACATAGGCTATCCAGGAAAAGCACGTGTGAAGCCGCGGGCAGGAGCTTCGAACGGATTTTAGCAAAAATAGTGTCATTTTAGTATTCTGAATGCAAAAGTATGTTCACAAAAGTTTAATTGGCATTACAGACTAATTGGTATGTACTTTTACTATTACTTAAAAATTCAAAGTCCTATCAGTGAAAACGGAAACAAGATCTGTCTATCTGTCTGTCTATATTCAATCCATGTCAATCTCACCGCAAATTGTCGCAAATTATTCATAGTAAAAGTTCAGCGTAGGTGACGCAGATCAAGTTATTTATACAATTTGGAAAGTTCCAACATCCAAGTCATTCAACCTTATAAGGATGTTCTATTCTTTGCAAAACATTCACCGAAGCATGACGACATCCTTCGAGATATGTATGAGTCCTAAGGAAATTATAAAGTCTAATCCAAACGAGGAATGTTAGACATTACTAAAAGATATGTAAAAATGGTGTCCATTCTGTTGGCACAAAAACTAAATTGACAGCACAAGAATTTTGTCGTTCTTTCCTATACCGTCGAAATAAAAGGGACATCTGCAATTCAAGGTTTTGCACCAATAGTAGCGCGACCACGGACGTCGATAAGGATCGTTATGCACCGATTTTACTTCTTTTGTAGACATAATTCGGTAAGAACGGTCTGTTTTTGTCTATTTGATAGACAACAGAGACAAAATCGGTGGTTACCGATCCTTATCGAAGTCCGTGCCTCCGCTATAGAATCGATACCATTGATGTATCACGTAGAAAGAAAAACAGTTTGAAAATAAAAATAAAGAGAATTTGACTCAAATTTGCATAGGTACCTGGTAGAATTCGGCGAGTCCCGGGTAACGACAAGGTGAAGCGTCGGCCCGCTCGCTTTGAGCACCTCCACCGCATAATAATGGTCCACCTCGACCACTGATGTACCATTCACGGAAAGCACCTTGTCGCCAACCTGTTGACAATGACAGAATACCTGCAGTTGCGCGATTGGTACTCAAATGTCGCTGTCGTTTTTGGACTTTCTTTATAAATTAATAGATAAATAAATAATGCTGGACAATTCACACAGCATTATCTAGCCCCAAGCTAAGCAAAGCTTGTGTTTTGGGTACTAGATAACTGATATACATAATACAATACACTACATAGATAGATATTTTTTTATTATACATAGAAAAACATCCCTGAGCCCCTGAACAAATATCTGCAGATCGTACAAACATTTGTCCCGAGGCGGGAATCGAACCCGAGACCTCCTGCGTCGCAGGCAGACCTTCGCCCGCTGCGCCACAGAGGTCGGTTTATGTTGAGCAATTCACACTTTATCATCCAGCCACAAGCTAAGCAGAGCTTGTGTTATTGTACTAGATAACTGATCTACTAATATATTTAATTACAAACATAGATATTTTTTTAGTATACCAAGAAAACACCCCGTAGTCTCGGAACAAATATCTACTGATCGTACAAAGATTTGTCCCGAGGCGGGGCACAAATGACAGAAAACTTGCAATTGTCCAATTGGTATTCAAATATCGCTGTTGTTTTTGGACGGAATTGGTCGTAAAGGTGATGCACCGTGTGTAACATTGAGTAATAGTTTCTGGGTCATAAAATAATTATTGATAGTGACCTTTGTGAGCGGGTTTTATGTCAAGTGATTGATTTGATTGCCTTTGACATATAAAAACTTTGTTATTGTCAACAAAGGTGCAAATCTCATCAAAATTGAAATTATCTTTATCGTCACTCACAGAACACCTGTTAGTTTGTGCTATTAGCCTATTGATAACTTACCAACCCGATGTGTTTCAAAAGCATTTTTTTTTATTTATAGACTGTTCTAAAAAAACTCTGCCTGTTCAAAATCTAAAACATTCTTTTATACTTTTTAACCCCCGACGCAAAAAAAGAGGAGTGTTATAAGTTTAGCGTATCTATCTGTGTATCTATCTGTGGTATCGTATCTCCCAAACGGATAAACCGATTTTAGTTTAGTTTTTATTGTGTCATAGATAATTTTATCCCGAGTGTTCTTAGCCAAGTTTCATGAAAATCTGTCAGGGGTTTTTTAAAATTTTTAATTTTGTTTTTGTGTCTTATTTGAATTAGTAATCCTCTACTCACCCTTAGTCCAGCCAAATAAGCAGGTCCATTGGAAGTAACCCGCGATATGAATATCCCATCATCTGACCCGCAATAGGGAGTGGAACCCCGACCCCCAGCAATACTGAGGCCTAAGCCCCCCGCCGCCCGAGCGATCCGCACTTCGATGCATCGTTGGTCGTTCACCACTCGGGCTTCGCTCTCGGCTCTTTCCGACACGGACTCACCTGTGGACAATCGATCATTAAGACGTCGGAATAGGATAGGAAAATCATCACATGATAAATGATAATTGCATGGTCCTGTAGTAAAACTCTTTAAACTTACGCGATTTGTTAACATAGTTCATGATTATATCGGGTATTTATCGCGTTTACAGCGATCGCTGTAAAGCGGTAGAAACGTAGGGGAAATAAAACAAAAGGTACGCGATAAATACCCGATATAATCATTAACTATGGTCTTGTACATCAATATAAACATCATCTGCAGCAGCATTAGACTAGCATAGGCTGTACGGTCGTCCACTGCAGGCATCCCCTGATAAGCGCCTGAATAGAATTTACCATGGTCATAATCCCCACACTAAGGATAAGGGAACGCAGTTCGGTGGTAAATCTGTTCTGCAGGAGGCGCTGCTGCCCCCGGTGCATATAATTTAGTCGCCTCTTATACACGCGAGGGAAGAGTTGGGGTGGTCGAAATGCTAAGCCTGCACCACACGGTCTATAATATCGTGCAGTAAGAGTTGTTTGTAAGGCGATGGTTACATGACGGGTCTTCATACGGACCCAGAAGGTGAGAAGTAACCCAAACTACTAATCGGATACTGTATTGTCTGCCTCACCGAGGTTAGATTAACGACAAGAGACAAGATAGCATCATGATAGGATAGGAAAACGGAACGGAAAACGCATAATGTAATCAAGAAAATGAAACAACGCACGACCCGCTACCGTTACCTTATCCGCCAGAGGCAATCTAGTCTGTACAGTACATAGTAGGCGAATTGCGTACATTAATGTTCTTTTACAGTTAGAATTTCCTTGGTCCCGTTCAGTAGCTGGAATTATCGATTTTAAGGTGAGGTTAGATAAACTATCACGTACTTGAACGTAAACTGGAATTTCAGTGACTACTTCGTTCCTTTATCGAGTTAAAGGCCAAATGCTCGATAAATGTCAGTATAGAGGCTCTGTTTACTTATATGAAGCGTAAAAGATACAACAAGATAATAATGCGCATTGTTCCGTACTAATGAGTTCCACCGCTTGCGCAATAAATATCGATTGACTGCCAAGTGTAAGGTCGATAATTTAATATACACGATATTGTAGGCTAATACATGCAGGTATGTAGTATAGTAACTACAAACTATCATGTTTGCTCCAGGGGTTTTACCAGCCGAGCAAAAAATAGGTCAAGTGTTCCATTAATTTTAAGCCGTAGATGAGTTGCATGCATGCCGTTTCGAATTACGGTACTCCGCAAGGTTTTCTTCTGAGATAATTGGTAGTGGGCGTTGAAAACTGTCGGCACTACAGGCAGGGGCTAATTAACTGGCCCTGCACTAAAGTGTACATCAATGAGATGACGGACAACGCGCTGTTAGAAGTAAATGAGTTGCACATGCACTACCCAAGGTCGGGTTACAGCTCGTAAAACTGTAACATCACGATATCGACATTATCCTGACATTCGTACTTTGTATACTAATTTGCAACATTGGTCTCTCACGATGGCAATTTTCGGCAAATTGTCGCAATGCAACGGCCACCGTGAATTTCGCGGAATCGCGTGGCAATGTAAGGGTTTCATTTCGTTATGGTAATGTCTGCAATACCTTAACCCACCTTGTCAGCAGAACATTACCCCGTAACGAATGGCAATATGACAACAGATTGATGATGCTTTCTATGCAACATGGTTTCTAATTCCACCGCTCTTCAATGCAAGAAATGAATTGAATAACAAATGATCGTGCGGGACTTGCGTTCGCACGACAATCAACATGTCGAGAGGAAAGAATGGACTACAGAGAAATCATGATCCCAATGGACTTATGGCACGTCCTGTGTTTGCCACAATAGCCAATCAGACGACTTACTTTCACCCCCGGATAACCCTAATAGAATAACAACAAGCAAGCATTGTTGTACCCTAGAACGAGTCGTGATAGTTTACAGTGGTACTCGTGACTCTTGTTTTACAGTAGTCTTATTGGAAAATACTTTCCGTGGAATAATGGTAATTCAGTTCCAATCCGAATGTAACAGGCAGGTGAAAGTTGTTCGATTTTATAAATGGAGTGATTTTCATTTAAGCCAGTGGATTTGTCCAAGCGCGTATAACACCGACGTATGACAAATGGCTACACATAATGCAGAGAGCTGAGAGAGTACGCAACACATTTTTTGTGATAATTATCTTGATGAAGCACATATTGTATTAAAGCAGTTGTCACTTGGAAGAAAATGTGGAAAACCTGAGAAATTGCGATAAGTAAAAGCTAAGCGGTGGACTGTAAAGAGGGGTAATTTGATTTAATGGCAGTACCCTATAATGCGATGTGTAATGAGCGTAATGGTGAGCTAAGTGTGCCTCTACCGGGAGCCAGACGCCGACCTCGTGAGCATTGCTCCGTATATCCATACATGACTTCATACATAAAACATCATACAAATCGTTTGACCCAGAAATGTAAATCTGATGTACCTACAGGTGTAATAATGCTGTATTATGTCCGGTTTGTTGATTTATTATATGACATTTTAAAACTAGGGATAGGATACGGAGACTTAGCTCGGATTAATTTTTACTTCCGCCGGTGTTGGCTCAAAAAAAACAGTTACTTTCTAGCAAGTCATTAAGGATATTCAATTTGTGAAAATTGACAAACAGAAAGCTTAATTAGTTATTTTAAAAAATTGGATGCTTTTTAGCCTAGTCAGATAAAAATCCAATAAAAGAATTATACACACTTATTTTCTCAAGGTTTTATTCAACCGGTAGCAAGTGGATCCTATGTTAAGATATGACACAATCGATAAGGTCAACCTGAGGTCTAAGGGCCTGCTACGTCGTCGGACACAAAAAACCTTGTTTACTATTACGCAGTTGCGAAACACAAGTAGCACACGAGTGTTACTCTACGACCCGCCCAAATACGTGAGCGATGACTGCATACCCAAACTTTACCTTCAAGCTTACTTGTTTTTTAAAGAACCTATACAATTTGAAGAACATAAATACGATGTTTTGAATGAATACCATACGACTAACTAGCTTCTGCCCGCGGCTTTGCACGCGTATTTTCGGTATAACAAGTGGCCTATCATCTAAGTTAGGCTATTTTCTAAATGTACCTACACCAAATTTCAACTTGATCTGTTCAGTAGTTTTGGAGATCTTGGGTAACAAAATAAAATTCACATTTCACAAACTTTCGGCTATAAAAGATCAGTAGGTAAAATATCCCTATATAATTATTAGCATGAATGTAGAGCAATTTATCGGTGACAGATCTAGTCTTATGGTATGTGTAGTTACATTTTTTTCTCTACTCTGTTACTTGTTCTAAATCTATCAAGAAGTGGCTGGGCGTAAAACCGTTTCGACTTTAACAGATGTCTATAACGCAGTATTTATAGCCAGTTTATTGCCGTTAGTGTGACCAAATGACTAATATTTATTTTATTTTAATGGCTATAATTAATTCGAAATGATTGATTGATTGGTATCATAGTGATAAAATTGTCTTATGAGACATGCAACACGATTTTATACGGATTCTATTTACGAGTCGGAATAAAAATTTGAGTTCCAATAAGGAAATAGTTTTAGTTTTTTATAGAAAGCATAGTATGTTGATAAAATAGGAAACAATCGCTTTTATTACCTTGACATAACCAACTCTAGAGCAAACTAGAGCGTGATATCCGGAGCTATATTTATAAACAACAATTAAAGATTTATCGCACGACAATATTACTTATGTTTGGAAACGTATAAAAAAGTTGAAGTTATTTTTACGATTGATAGTATTAACCTTAGTATTAAATATCTTAAAATATATGCGAAAAGAAAACGATACGCTTGAAAAAGATGGTAATAGAAAAGTAACAAAATAACAACACAATACACTGGGTAAAGAATTTACAAACATAAAGAGAGATTTATAGTTTTGTTAGTGTTTTAAATTGAGCACTTTATTACGCTACAACAACAGAGATGATATCATAAACAAACTGGTTATTGTTCAATCAGATATAAACACAAAAGGGCAAAGGGTGAACCCACCCCTAATCCATAAGACCTCTATCTAACCAATCAAATAAGGGAAAGTGAACTTACGCTTTTTCCTCCTTATCACACCCATTTCCTCGTCACAAACTAGTCGCCGACAATTTCCTGAATAGGGGAAGCTATTTCCGTAGACGGAGGTTGTATTACCGGCTTTAGCTGCGATATTATCTCACTCGTATCGGACGTCAATCGAGTCTACACCGGCCGGCTTCTATGCATTTCGAGATTCCGTAAAGGTCATTGCGTTGAACGATATAAAATTTAGCCGGAGCAGGATTTCGGCTCGATGTTTACCGGTCGAGTTAAACAAAACAAAAACAAACAGGTCGGAATAGGTGTGAGCGTTCGGTCGGCGCGCGCAGCCCGAGGCGCATTCAGTGACGGAATGCGCAACCACCATGAGATGCGGCGGAGGCTGTGGCGCCGGCGACTCGACCTCTCCACCCGATTAAAAATAGAAAGTCTCAATGCACATTATTCCTTTTATTTTACCCTTCGAGTTGCCTTTTATGCGCGGCGATAGATCGTGTACGGCTTCATTTGATTACAAACACTTTCGATTCTTCGTAGATACTGATTAACTGACAACGTGATGAGTAAATTGTTGCGAAGACATTCTGATTATACATTACGCGACGGAATGTTGTTTTCGGGAGTAGGAGTAATCATTTTTGAATTATATTTTTAGTGGAGAATCATTTAGAGAGTAATCATTTTTGAATAATATTTTAAGTGGAGAAATGATAATTGGAAGGAAATACTTCGAAAACACACAGGTACATTTAGAAATGAAAATTGAAAGGAAATATTTAGAAATCACACAGTATTAAATAAACACATAAAGGGGAAATCATGATAGTAAAATCAATACAAAGTACGCATCATATAACGTTTTAGCACTGATGCGACATCAATTAGCATTAATCATTGGCCGGCAATTTTGCAGATTATATTCTAGCTAGAAATAATTATAGGCAAATTAAGAGGACAGATAACAAGCGTCATGCAATTTCCTCTTAGCGCCAGAAAGTAGAAAACAGCTAAGCCGGGATATGGCTTTCAGTTTAACAGTGGATTATTAAGCAGGACTTGCACTTCAGCTTTCGAAAGGCGGTCCAACGTGTGATCTACATACGGATAAGATATTTAAAGCACACCTTGCATGGAGTGATTAATGCATGCAAGGATGTCAATTAGATACGGCACGCGACAGATCTCACGGAGTTATGGATGACAGGACCCACTTATAATATACCTACTAACACCTATTAAATAAACTTGTTCGCAAAAGGACGATTTCCTCTGCGAATTTATTTCTGTCTCAAATAACGGTCTGCCTGATGACATAGCCTTGCGGAGAATTTAACGCGATTTTGTCGTAGGTGTGCATGACACTTAACATACAAATTGAACACGGACCCACTTATACTATAGATATAGACGTTGCATTTCTCGTGGAACACAATTTTGTACTTCTACCGGTAGGATTTATAAATCAGGTGTAAAATAAAGCTATCGCTAGCGCACGACAAGCAAGCTAAGGTAAAATTAATGGACATCGAGATATAGATAGCAAAATAAATTATTATTAATAGGGGATCGTGTTGGCAAAGTATCGTATTGTCGATTCGCTTCAGTAATTCATTTCACAGGTTCGCTTTCGAGATCGAAGCCCGAGGCACGGATGTAAACCGCAATTCACATTTCCCTATGCTGATTGTATGTGTATAAGATTGCGGTAAGGCAGACCAGCTTTTCACAGCGCCAAGGGAGAAAAGCGAGCCTTAAACCCATTACGCTCACGTTGAATTAGACAGTTGAAATGAATTACAGAAAGGAACGAAGGCGAGGTAATGGCGAGCCTCGATTTAGATTACACGCTCGAGATAGCTGCTAATCTCTACTGATGCCGAAGATATCTCTGCCGTGGCGTGCATAGAGAACGTAACTAATGATCGCCTATTAGGAAATGATGGGTTCAAAATGCAAGCATAATGGCAGTATTACTAATTAATGGCTCATGGGGCCACCGCGGACAATAACAAGGACTTTCACAATGTTGAATAGGAGGCGGATGCACGAAGATTGATAATATAAAAGAAAACGAGTGCAGTACTCTACAGATAATTACTATTTTAGAGAAAGGTATTTGTGTCTAACATAATAACAGTACCAAATTACGAAGTATGACATTTATTTATTATGTTTGGAAAGTAAAACTCGGTAATTTCAGATCACATAACGTGACCTACAGACATATCCCTAGCGATGTAGGTAAGTATTTTGGTTTATTGCCTTATTTCACGTGCGCCGTAATTGCTGCATTTGGCATTTTGTGAATCTTGTCGATGAACTTTGACCATCTTTCTTAACATGAAATATCAAAGAAACCCGCAATTGCTTCACAATAATGTCTTCGGCAAAACTAACAGTATCCTTATTCCAGTTCGAAATGTTATTTCAGTGAACTTGTGAGATCACTGGTGGCAATCGTGCTCGTCTCCATTTCTATAGGCAATCGACTCACGAAGTTGAAATGCACGGGCTTTGAACTTCCATGTCTTGTTTTGAATAAGCTTTTGTACACCAAGAAATGGCTTTTAGATCTACCGATAATAATTCACCAGAAATTCTGACTCGCGAAACAGCTTCGCAAACATTTCGCTTTTAAAACATGTCTAAGATATGTATATAGATCTAGAGACAACACAAACTACTGAGTGTAACATTTCATATTTAATCTAAAATGCCGTTTTCGAATAGACAAAGCCGCTTTGTACTGCTTTCTATCAGATAAATGCAAACTATTACACAACTTAAGAGATATAAGCAGATTACAGACTTGTTTCGATATTTCAATGCTCTCTATTACATAAACCCAACAATTTGTCAAAAATATTTTAAACAAATGAACTACAACGGGTTCACAAAAGCTTTGTTTACATTTATTTGTAAAGCTCGTAATTAAATTCTAAGCGGAGCTAATCATAACGGCTCGTCGCTTTTATTAAATGAGAATAGCTGCAGCTGATGGGTTTCAAAGAAACATAATTGAATAGAATTACATCTCCACGAACTATGATCAAATTTATTTGCAAAACTTTCTCTAGAAAATGGAAGAATTAATGGGATTTCCTCCCATGAAGATGCAATATGCCCGTAATATTATTCATGGCAATCAATGATCCAATATCAATTTGCCTTCCCATGAAATAAATCTAATGTGATGCAGCTTACATTTACAATAGTAATAAAATTTACGATAGAGAAGTTCAATTTGTACACTGGCGTAGAAAACCACATAATATGAGACAGAGAAAGGATGGCTTTTGTAGATACAATATCACACGGTTGTCTTACTTGCTTTGAATGTGAACTCCATGATAGAACACATAATGCCGCGAACTGCTGACTTTGTTACCGCCATATTACACAGTACAAAAACCTTCGCAAATTAAAAAATATTGAAAGATGGGTTCGTATCGTAAAGGCTTATGAGGTACTGTGGAATGAGGCACCTGGTCGGCTTGGCTCATTAGAGCGCACCAGTTAACGCGGGGAGAGTGCCATGCCGGAGCTATTGTTGTCCGTCCCCGAGAGGGTTGGCCCAGATGTCGCCCTATATAAGCACACGCGCATAACTCGCCCATACCTGTATGGCCTACAGAAATATCCCTGAATGATTGACAAGTCTTCGCATTCAAAAGATTAATGTATCTTTTGATGGGCAACTCGACTACTGGTTTTGTTAATCGTACGGTCACGGTCAGGCGCTTCGGGAAACCTGATATTATTTCTGAGTTTTTATCTTGTGAACACGGGTTATGCAGTAATTTAGCTAAGTGAATATCTCAGTAAGGCTAACCCATGTGCTTATGAAATTACGTCGTGATCAGCGGAGAGCACTATCATTATAATTGCGTGCTTGATGACTATGAAATAGTTCCTGAATAAGCTCGTTTCAATATGGAAATGAGCCGAGGAGATTGAACTGGGAGTGAATATTGATGCTGGTTTTACTAACAACGTGATATATTGCAGGCAGATTAGTTTCTATTCAAAGCTGCTTTCTACTGAAGTAAATTTCTCTCGATATTTTATGTACGCTGTTATTTCAATTCGCTGAGTATGGGTTGAGCTGTTTATTGGTTTTTAAACAGTTATTATAGAGCTGTGAATGCACATAAAGTTGTTACGTACCGTATGCGTGGACTATGGGTTGGAGTTTGCTGATGCGCACTCGTCTGGGCCCAGATCTCGCAGGAAGCGTGTAATGATTGCGTTCATAAGGAGTGCTTTGTTGAGCGTCGTTGTAAGCCGAACGAGGCAAGCTCCCGTAATATCGAGCAGAAGGATCGTTAAAAACAGGTTGATAGCCTCTTTGCTCCATACCGTATGTCGTCGGCATTTCATTATTCTCGTCTATTGTGTACTGTGTTCTGGATGGGACATTTCTTTGCTCGATGGTATATTGTTGCGGGAAATACGTCCTTGGTAGTTCATTCCTTTGCTCGACTGGATATTGTTGAGGATATATCGTTCTAGGAGGTTCGTTGTAGTCGACATACGGGTTGTTTCTGTTGGGTGTATATCTAGGTTGTTGATCGTATTGGTTTAACGCTTGCAGGGATTGTGCAGGGTATCCGTATTGATCAGGTTGCCTGCGGTATTTGTCGAGGATATCAAAGGATCTGTGGTAGGGCGTGGAGTAGCGATCCGTGGCGAATATCTCGCTCTGGGGCAGTCCACTGCTGCTGCTGCTCGCATTACTGCGGTTGCTTCTGTTACTACTTCTGGTGCCGTTTCGAGTCAGTGAACCGTCACCTCGCACGCTCAACTTCACTTCTAACCTTTTGTTTTTCATTGCTTTGTTGCTTTATGATACGACTACACGATATAAGCACTCATTAAATCTTTAATGGTAGCGATTCACACATCTTTAGACACTATGAAATGTAACATTAGAAAATTTGCGATGCTCTACACGGCATTAATTACCATCAATATTTCATATTACACAACAAAGTACTGTAGCGGGCTATAGAAAGTAAATGACGCTTATTATCGGTGTTGAAGAACGATGAGTAATGACCGTTGATGTATTAGTAAATAACCACAAGATCGTGAACAAGAACGCCGTTGTCCAAGTTAATAGAGGCTAAAATTGTTTGGACGACGGATACCAAAATCTTTAGACAAAGGTACTGCCAGTCCCACGGCGAACGTACCCGAACAATAAAAATTGACTGGAGAAATTTAAGATGCCTTTCACGATTAGCGCATAGCTAACATGCACTTTGAGACAATTAACCTATCAATCATGTTACATTAAGGTAAAGATTCTCGAAGATTCGCTGTATTCGGTAATAAGTTAATAATCTACAATAATGATTAAGGACCGATCATGTGATTTAACAAACAAACCTTGAAATAGAACTGAAGATGAATCGTGACTCTTACGAAGACTGAAAAACCATATCAAAGTAAAACGACAAATAATGGTAATGTACAACAGTGATGTCATTTGATAAATGCCTAGCAAGCACGCGACATCCGGGGAATTCAAACTTCACACTAGACGAACGATACAGTCATAATTGTCATAAATCAAGTTTTTACACACGAGTATATAGAGTTAACGAAACGTAACCAACTAGTGTAAAGTTACCTACGTTACTGTAACAATAAATAACAAGAATAACAAGACACTACTGGACGTGAGTTTGATCGCGACTGAGTGGAAATTGAACGACAAAGGATGATAAGATAAATGTAGTTAGCTCAATAACTTGGATAAAATTTATTGACGGTACATCCCACGAGGAGTAGAGGGCCATATTGACCGTAGAGAATTCATTGTTTGCTTATTCCTTGTCCCTACCAAGTTGATATGTAGACCACGCTCAAAGTGGAAGAACAAACAAAATTTGCCTTGAGCGTTTGTTAGGGAAAATTTACTAGGTCAAGGTCATAAGCAAACGCATGGCTAATTCAAACAATGAATCAATAAAACAAGCAGGTGCCTAGCATAATCTGCATACAAGCACCATCCTCATTGAAATTGCAGTCTTGTCCTATTAATATGATTGTACCTTATAGCCTTTTCTCGAAATGTACAATAAGAAGAAAATAATAATTAAACGGCTAAAGCGTTGATCATTAAGGAAAGTTTTGGACCGGATAATTGGCCCAGATAATCGTGACGCCTATAAAGCTGTCTTAAAGACGGTGTAAAAACGAAAGAGTTAAAATATGATCTGTTTGCGGGGCAGATAACGTTGCACAGTAGGGCTCTACACGAATTTATCGCGTATCAGATGAGCGTGAAACGCAAACGTTTCGAAATAGCGCCGGCTGTTAACATTTGGAAACTTGTTACAAACTATACAAAACAAAACTGTATCTACTGAACTTGAGTACAGTTTTGTTTGAGACCGAGCATCGAACAAAGTGTGGGAGACCACGAAAAAAGAGGTTTAATTACAACCATAACAAACTTTATGGAGGGAATTTCTAACTAAGTCATAAACCAAATTCTAGGTAGCAATCTTGCAGGCAGTGCAGCCGACAGAGAAAGTAGGTACGTGCATGTAAGTACAGGGTACGCAACAGACAATTTTAGTGCAAATGGAACAAGTAGACCGTGAACTACCATACATCGCAAATCGTCTAAACACAAAACATAATGTTTACAAGAACATAACAATAGAGCTTGACCTTCACGAATTGCTTCAGTAAGTACGATATTTCTAGAACATCAGTAAACATAATGATATGAACACATTAACATCACATTATTTACTTGTCACATACACTATACCACTGAATAGAACACTTATTATTTCCCTGTTAGTCAACTGACGTTACACTAATCTGTATTGATTTTCGTATCTTGACAGAAACCACAAAAATTACGCGAAAATAAACATCGAAGGATCGAACCGAGACTGAGTCATTCGATCCTTCATATGCTCAGTTGGAAATAGTCACATAATCCTAAGTACTTCCTACTTTGTCACGCGATATAGTTTCAGTAATATTTTATTATAGGTTAACCGAAGACGTGGACGGTTCACAGGTGAACGAAACACTGCGAGGGATCGTTCATCGGACCGAAATGGCACGCCAAGTGCGGGAGATAAGCTGATAAACTCTGATAACGAATTTTATACTAACATTGCGTACGCTATGACTGTTCCATTAATCTGTACAAACGTCATTGTACATTAATGCTTGCGAAAAAGCAAACAAGACCACAGTTTAAACGAATGGCCGAGTACGGTGTTGCTCCAGATTTTTACAGAGATAACGTCTGTTGCACATGAATATAAGTTTTCGCGGTAAGGAGTTCGAAAGTCACGTAAAGAAGTTTCTCACATAAAAACGAAGGCAATGGTGCCTTTGTGTTCGGTGATGGCAGTGTGACAGCGAGCCGCTCGATTCACGCTCGTGATGCTAAGACGACCGAGTATGGTCACGAATGTATAGAAGAGTGTCGCAACCATCGGCTTATCTCATAGACAAATCGCGTTCCGAGAACGGTGTTCCTCTACAAACGCTACATAGTTAATTAAAAGTAACAAGAGAATGTGAAACTCACCGTCTGCAATATCAGCACTGGTTTCTTCATCGTCAGTCTTTCGGTCGTCTTGCTGTTCTCGTTTCTTGATTGCCTGCAATAAGATATCACTATAGTGATGCAGCTAACACATGTTTTTATTACGGGTACAAGAAACATGCATGCGGAACAGGCGTAAAACAAGGACATAAAACTCAGTCATTAGGAGGCAGATCGACTTCAGCCATAAGGAATCTCTGACAAGTTACTACATGCCGGTGAAATGGAGTGATATAACAAAACGCAAGCGAGGCAAGCTAAACAAAATACAGTCGAATCTAAATTGAAATCTTGCGCTGGATGTCTCTTTATCGTGGAAACGCATCTCACCCGGGCGAGCCATCCTCCAGCCGCTTTCAAGCACCTCATTTTAATAAGTACCCGATAAGGGGTACTTCGGAAACGGCTGTAGTTAGTTGCTGATTTATTTGAACACAACACTGGTATCGAGAAAGCGGCACTTCACTTATCGATTAATCGTGGAACACGGAGCATTGTTGCGAGCGCCGCTGTGGAAGGCGTTCATTTCTGCGAGCCCCGCGGAGGGTCTGCGAAGTCGGTCGTGGTCGAGGGCCCGCGCTCACCAATCCGGAACAGACGCGGTATTCCAACAATTACCCACGGTAACTCGGGCTTGCGGAAACTAACTCATTCCGAACTACGCGTTCACATTTTCTACGCCTCCGACCTACATTTTATTTTAGTTCGTGCTCTATTCTTTTTCTTATTAGTTCAGTTTTAAATCGATCATTGTTCGGTCAAACACAACTACTTTCTGCCGAGAAAGGACTAAATCTGAGCAGGTGTGAGTACGCCAACGGCGCTACGTTCGCAGATGGATGCGATGCGAATCCAATCTCACGACTCTATTGTTTCTCGTATGCTCCGACACCGGCGAGGAATGCGCGTCAGCTTTTACCCTTTCGCGTATTGTGGTCCAAGCATCGCTCTATAATTTAGATAGTATTGATAAGCAACGTGATTGCATGATCACCAACAGTGGGAACATTTTGAACAACACTTTACGAACTACAATCGGGCCATAATAACATAGAGCAATTTTTACGACGACTCATCTGAACGTTTATGGTTTGTAATGAAAATAAACGAGACAACAACACGCAATTGATTTACAAACAAGTTTCTTGAACCCGACATGTTTGCTTTGTTGTATTGTACAGTCTATTAGAGCAGCATATTTTAAATCTTTTCAAAGAACCTCGTACCTTAAAAAGATGAAAGTCTCGATAAGGTGTATTGAATTGATCGATCTAATTCAAGTAGAAAACTACGCTGTATCTAGCGAACAACTTTTCAAGTTACACTTATCATTGCATGTCAGTTCTGAGATAAGGTTTTATTGATAATGGAGGAAGGAAATAATCCCGGATACAGTTTGACGGGTACAGAAGATGATGATAATTTTACATCGAAGTTAGGCCTAGGGCACTATACACCTATCTCGCATATATCTTATAGGGGAGAAATTATTTGAGTTATCGATTTAAGATATTGTATATTGATACACAGCAGAATACAATATGAAATACTCACAAAAATAGTTTTCAAGTAAATGAAATATGGATGTATTAACAAAATAGCTAATGGTAAATTTCACACAATCAAAATAGCAACAGTTATTCTTAGTCATGCATACAAAAATAATCTAATAATTCCATACACAGTCCACAGCATGCTACAAGTATTCACATATCATTCAAGTACTGTTAAGTTAAACACAAAGCTTGGTTATTTATGACCTATGAATTCTTTGGTTTATGACCAAAAGGTAAGGTGATAAAAAAAACTGAATATGGACATTCCCACACAGCATTAACTAGCCCCAAAGTAAGCAGAGATTCTATTATGTATGGCCACATAAAATATTTAATGAAATAATGAGGAAAAGGGAAAATGTTTAAAAGTACTTGTTTGTAATGATATTTTCTACATGAATAAATGAACAGGAAGACGCGGAAAGAAAATATTCAAATAAGATAACTAAAAACAAGTAGTCCCACCTAATGGTGCAGTTAAAACAAGTCGAGGAATTAGAGAATATCCAAGATTCTAGCGACTTGTCTATACATAGAATAAAATATGGACAGATAGCCTATAGCGTATAAATGATACGCTATAGGCTACGGTACATAAAACTAAACGACACAAGGCAGGCGGGTATTGTTTCTGTTTTCAACAAAAAGATGTCATTAACAATCAGAGCATCTATTTTTTTTTTTTAATTTAAAACTAAACTATCGATTTTAGGGCAAATCAAGAATAATAAGGCGGTTTCTATGATTATACCCCATTTTGAATATTAAGCATGCATGGATTTCGTTTGAATTCAAATAACTACCGTATTTGTATGTATTTTTTTTTCCAGCCATTACTGTCCCACTGCTGGGCAAAAGCCTGTATTGTATGTATTTATTTTTATTAATAAGCTCTCTGGCACACTAAGGCCCGTATTACAAAAGTTTGCACAGTCATCGTTTTATGCTTGAGTTACGATTTTCTATGGCAGAAGCTTTACTCAAGCGTAGATCGATGAGCAAGCTTTCATAATACGGCCTTTGTTTAGGCACAGAACACTACAAGTTTGATTTGTGTGTAATGTACAACTAATATGATGATCAAAGTCAGTCTCAAATATTTTCGTTAAATCAAAACTAATGATATATTAAATTTTCTTATGAGAATTGAATGAGGCTCATGCTGGATGGTGGGGTATGGGATTTGCGTAGTTCCATGTCCGCACGATAGAGGCGCTGTACGTCTCATTTTTCTATGAGATTTGCTCAAAGAAAAATGAACTCGATACTATCGTCAAACCGAACTCGGAAGTCAGATTACAGGATCATGATGTCATGTATTTTCCTTGAATACAGAAAGCAAAACAAAAGCATACATTAATCAGCAATCAATAAGCACCTGCGCTATTAGATCGCGCGCGCGGCCTGCGTCAATCTGGTTGACGCGTTTATTCTTCAGATGGTGCGGCGTATCGCGCCGGTGGAGTCGGCCGCCGCCCGCCGCAGCGCGTTCCTCCACGCTTGTCCGCCACGCGACGCGCCGCGCACCGCGCTACCCATCACCAATACCCGTTAGAATGACAATGTCGCATGACGTAAAGTGCAGGACAGAGGGCGCTGCCAGCAAAAGAAGGTTTTATAGCCAGCAATGATCCCAGGCTGGTATGATGATAAATTCAGCCAGTGTTTCTGTCATAATAAAATTATTTGGTACAGTGTGAGCTTATGACCACACGAAAGTGAAAACTCTAAAGTCGCCGATTACCCGATTCAGGGTAACCGACCCGAGCGTGGCCATCACCAATACCCGTTAGAAATACAAAATCGCAGGGCACACTGCCTTGTGAAAAGTACAGGACTAAGGACGCTGCGAAAAGCTAAATCTAAAGGAGGCCAATATCCAGCAGTGGGTTATCCCAGACTAATAATAATAAATGCAGCCAGTGTTTTTGTAGTCGCCGCGCCGGATATGAGATCATTGAACGGCCAGGTCTAGTTATCTAAACAGTGACATAAAAGCCTAGGGTTATCGATGAATGAACGTTGGTTTCAACGTTCAACAATTCACTTGGCAGAGGATATCCACTAGGAACAGGATAACCCTTCATTGGATCAAAGGACAAAGCGGGTCACTAGGTAACGACGCCGCCGACGAATTGGCACGTAACGGTTTGGATACGCGGACATATCCATCGCCGTTCGTTGAATGAAATTGATACCAGTATTTTCATCCCGAAACCATCTTGTAATACCGCATGTCGTGTCCGTAAATCCGTATCTACAAATTGGAGTGACAGCTCTCGCGCACATGAACATGAACCGAACTGAACCGTCACGCTCGAGTCGGTTACGCTGAATCGGGTATACTCGATCAGCCAGGTATCATCCACTGCTGGGTATACGCCTCCTTTCGCTTTTGCTAGCCTCCTATGTCCTGTTTCTCTCGCATCCAAGTGCGCCCTACGATTTTGATAAGGTGGCCTGTCTTAAAATGTTGAAAATAAAATGCACAAAACCACACGATCACAGTTCTCGTATTTCAAACTTTTCCCAAAAATAAACGATTTTATGTGAACAGGAAGTACCTACTAAAATTTCTTCGTCTTGAAGATACTAGTAGCGTCATCTATTGTCATACTGTACGAAAATTTCTGATTGAACAATACCATACTATAAAAAAGTAATAGGTATGAAACAGCAATTTAACATTTTAGCACCCAATTTAGTCCATTTTGTATTAAATATTAGTGCTCATTTCACCAAACTACTATTAGTATTTCTACTAAGGCCAAATATACACCGCTTAAAGTTGTCAAAACCTCAGAACATAACACTTTAACAGTAAAAAGGAATCGTCAACTATAATTGGTCTAATTTTGGCCGGCACCCTTCATTCCTATTATAAGTTACAACCCGATTATCTAATTTTATAGGTTGCTGTTAAACCCCACTACTGATACTCTACTCTACATTGGTGTCAATTCAGGGGGCCTACTCGGAAAAGGAAAATCGAAGTTTCGTTGTCGTACAAAACCAACTCTTATGCCGCTTGCATAAGATGCACGAAAACGAATCAAAAACTTCGATTCCGTTTTTGAGAGTGGAATAGAATAGAAAAAAAATTATTTGGATACTGGAATACGGCCCTTACGTCGCCAAAACTAAACTAACAAACTTGACAGCACGAAAAATGTTGCCGTCACTTTCATTGCCTTCGAAATTAAAAGAATATCATCATTTTTCGTGTTGTCAAATTAGTTTTATTTCATTTTGGCGACATCTGAATTATTCGGAATTGACACCTTTGTTAGAATACTACCAACAAAAAGTAAAAAACAAGTAAGGACTACTTTATTTTACCTCCAACTCATCAGAATCTTCTTCATTGTCGTCGTTTTCAGGGTCTGATGATTCTCTATCGGGCGCTGTTTGATCACTTTCTTCGTCCTTGGACAGGTCGATTGGAGGAGGTAAGTAGACAGTCTGAAAAAAAAATTCTATTAGCACTGAATTATGGAAAATTGTGAGTTCTTGTAACGAAGGATTAAACAAACTGAACTAACTACCATAACAGCCCATGTGGGAAACAAACCAAAAGGTGAACGAAAATTATATTAGGTTGGGTTGATCGACTTTTAGGCGGGAGCTTAGAATTATAGCTTGACTCTTAAAAAAAACTGCGTATGTATTGAATGTTGTGTTAGCTCAACTCTGTTTACTTATCACACACATCTACCAGTCTACTGTTGGACATAGGCCTACCTTGATAAGCGTTTTATTTGCTCTTATCCTCAGAAGGTAATGCCATAATCCCCACAGTTTACCAATACCGAGGAGTAAAGTATATCCTTAACGCAGCAATGTATTCAAAATAGCGCCCTCGTAACTTGTCACTTTTTCATTTTATTTATACAGTCCAAAAGGACTGGTCACGAATATTTACTTGTCTAAGTCATAATACTGTTCTTTATGACGTCATTGAAATATCATACAACTGCAAACGTGCGTTGGAAAACACAGTGACGTCATCAACCCACCTCAACTTCACTAGGCACGGGAGCCACCTCTACCGGCGGCGTCGGCAGTCCATTCGTCGTGGGCGGTTCCGGTTTGTTCTGGTTAGTGGCGACCTCTGGCGATCTACCCGCCATTAGGGCTTTGGCTTTCGCCTTTAGGTCTCTCGGGTGAGGCGTGTTTTGCCGGACAAACGGTGTCTGAAAATTAGAAACTTATTAGTCTTTGATGTGTCTTTATCTACAGCTCCAATGCTACAAGTTTATCTTCGTCTAACGATAATAAAATAAATATCGTATTTATTTGTGCTTTTTAGCGCAATAATTACATACTAAGCTCATAATGGAAAATCGATGGACAATTTACAGAGAAAGTACTTTAATTTACAATAAAAGTAAACGTGTACATTTTATTAGACGGAGATAAAGCCAAAGCGCAATTGCAATAAAACATGCTCGATGCCATGCCATAATGTTAAAGGTATATAAAAAGTTTAACGACAAAATTACCGAGAATAAACGAAAGTGCGTAAAAACTTGCGGAATTGGTTGTAATAAGCAATTGTACTGAGCATTAAAAATGTGAAGTTGAGTGAGTTGTAAAATATTGATGGTGATGATGGTGCTAATTATAACAGGATCTCTTTGTTCCCGAAATTAGATATGGACTCAAAGGGAATATTTTAACTTAGATTAGCTAAAAGAAACCTTTCTATGGATAGGTACTTAATGAATGGAACCTTTACAATGAACATTAAGATGTAGAGGGATACATACAAAAAGTATGTGAAACGAAAGAGGTAAATCTCGTGATTCTAGCAAAAAAGTACGTAAACAAAACCTGTTTGGAACAACGAACTTCAGATTATAATGTCTTAAGTCTAAATGTGTCTCTTTTGGCCTAAGAGCATGATAGAGCGCATACCAAAAATGATAATTGTCACTTAACCTATTTACTAAATGCCGTAATACGCAATGAATCACATGAAAGGACATGATATCATTAGCAGCCTCACGTTCGTGAAGCTACGACGTTTGTGCCATCAAGCTTATCTACTAAGTGCAATTCAAATAAAGCGTCATGTATAAAATCTTACGAAACTGTGCATAGTTCGTGAACATGGGTGTATGTGCAAAGTGGTTTTGTGTCATTGTTTTTAGTTTGTATTTAAATGCTTGGATGTAAGACGATAAAGTTTGGTAGTATCTTAATAATATGGAGGTGATTTTGTACTTATTATAACTTAGGCGTAGGAATAATACTAGCGATGATTTTTTCTATAGTTGCATTAGTCTACGTTCAGCAAAAAATCTAATCTAATTATCGGTAAGGGCACGAGGCTTAGTGGCGGACAGCACAAACTCGACTCTGTGGTAGTGCATTCACAATATTTTATTAATTAACGTTGAATTCCATTTATTTTTCAGAAACTTTTAATACAAGAAAAATACATTGAAAGAGCGAAAAGAGGCATCAGACGAGGACTCGAAAACGTAAGCTTATGACAGGCCTTCAATACATAAACCCGAGCAACTATGGAATTTCTAGGAGTGACTCAAACTTTTGCAAGGTATTTAACAGTTCTCAGAACATCCACCAGAGGCGCTGATATTGCGATAAATCTGAGAGATAAACATTCAAATTTGCTCGGATTATTTATAGAATTTGCGTGCTAAGCCTGTCATTTCACTGGAACTCAATAAATGAGGCAGTTATTTCGCCCCGTCGAGACCTAGGCCTCGATAGCACTAATGTTTGTGCACATACTCGGAGCTCAGCCAAAACTTTACTCACGCCTTTACATATTGCCGACTTTTTCTTGCAAACTAAACTCTCGCCAAAACATGGGAAAATATGTCAATACGTAATGTTTTGCGTTGAGCTTTGGTTACGCTTCGATTATCCGCACCAACGTTAGCGTAATCAAGGCCCCGAGCAGTAACGCCACGCCATCTATACTCTTAATGTGAATGCACACCGCGAAACTGCCGCGTACCTCCGCTAGGTTAGTCAAAGAGGAGAGTCGCTGCAAAGAGGTCCTGCGAGGTGCTGTGACTAGCTTGCGAACTACGTTTATAGGCCGCTTGAATGCCAACATCGGCTGCTGTGCGAAGAATGAGTCACCCTCGTCACTCTCCTCCTGAAGAACCTTAAAATAACCTTCACGATGTAGGTTACTACAAAGACATAAGGTACTATTTAGGCTAGACCTGGATAAGGAATAGTTCAACAGGTTGACTGATGACTTTCAGTGCCAAATGGAAAGAAGAGGTATTTATTTGTTCGGTGGAACTTGATATTTCCAAGGGTAACTTCATCAGGATTAAATTCAGATGTCGCTGTTTAATTATGGTTGTTTACGAAATAAATATTAGAACAGTACAATAAATTGGTTATTTGCGTTCGTTTCTTTATTTTACCCAACCCATGCAAAGGGCTAGCCTTTATCCTCTATTGAGTGTAACTTGTATTACAAACAACATAAAGTATGATTTTAGTAACGCAATATTTATATAATACATGCTAATACAACAGATAATAACAGAAAACCTATACTTAACAATTAAATATCTATGTAAGTACCTAAGTACTTTAAATAAAGTACAATTTCGAGGCAGAATGTTAGAAAACTTGATTTAAAAGAAATTTAAACTCATCAAAAGTGAATTTAAGAAATTCTGTTAAACTTTCGAATTAAATTCTGCCGAAATCGTTATGTTATATCAAGAAACCGTTTAAAATAAAAGATAAATACCATACATCGTAATAATTTATTTATAAATAAATAAACTTATGATGAGTGATTGAAATGATGAATAAATAAAATAAAGTTCTCAATGTAATGATGAAACCATTCGAACATATAAACTTGAAAAATATTATACAAAATACATTATCGAAATCGAAATATAAAACACAACCTTCATAACTTTTACAGACTTAAAAAAAAAACATTCCCAAGAGCAGGTACAACTTTAGGACGGATTGATAATTTTAACCTAACGTAAGAGATTCAAAGCTCTGTTGATTCTATTCTACCGCTACAACAATAGAACTCAAAGCTAAATAAGCTCTATGCCCCAAGAACCTAGCATTCCTGAACCAATTCCCAACATCCCTCCCCCTTTTCCTTAAAGCCTCACCACCATTGTGGCAGCAAATACATATGTTAAAGGTAACACAAGCGTGTTGGCGAGTCCGTTTCCCAAAACAACATAGGCTCACCTCTTTAATTTCCGGCATGTCTTCTGTGAATTTGACGGAATGTGTGCGAGATGCCTCCTTTGCTTCCCAGTCATCGTCGGAATCTCGGTCGCGGCTTACACTGGACTCTGTGTGATCAGATTTAGGGTTAAAAATGCATGAGCAATAAAAGCTTTCATAAATAGTTGGGAGTTTAGATATCTAGCCTCATAAAATTGTCTAGCTTGATGAGGATGGGCTTTGTAATAAATTTTCAATTGTATTGACTAAAAAATTGTCCAGTATAGATGTATTTAACTTGTCGTTGCCGAAGTTTCGTAAGGAAGTTAAATTAAGCGTTGCCAAGGACTCATTATAATAATTATTAAGTTGTAATAATAGCCTTATTTTTCTTCTTCTTTCTATTTACTTAAATTGTATAATTAATTACGTATGTGTTGTAGGTATTTTCACTTTATTTATTTTTTAATTTGCTCTGTTTATTTAGCTCTATATGTTTACCTAATGGAGGAAATTATTTTGGTTAATGTGTATTTAACTTCTGTATTTTTATGTACAATGTACTGTTTATTTCCCAAATAAAAGAAAATAAAAAAATAAAATAAAATTTCACTTCTATATAAATGCTTTCGTGAGTTTTCGTCTGTTCTTTTTACTATATGATCAAGCAGATCACGTGTTGGCGTTGGCACAAGGCGTTACTCTGTGCATAAACTATACTTAGCTATGATGGATGAGTAAATATTCAGTTACTTTGTTCCCAACTGAGGAGGGTAATATTTTAAGAGAAATCCATTTGGTAATTATAAAATAACAAACTAAATTAAATCAACACAGTACACAGGCTCAGCATAGCATCAGACGGTACAACAAAAACACGACACATTGACACGATAAAATTGGTAGCTATTTCGGTTTCACCCAAACCGATTTCCTAGATTTTTTATAAAACTACACTGAAGGAAGTGCGCGTGTAAAAGGCATTATTATGCTATGAAAATAATTGTGCAAATTGTCGTAATAACATGTCTTGAGCTAACCTTGGACGAGCGTCCCTCAGATAGACTAAGGTAAAATTATGTTGGACAACACTTTATCCGTTTGTGTGTTTTGCAATTTATGGCTGGTGGTGGATGTATACCAAAATTTAGTAACTATTACTTCTATCTAAGTTCTAAAATAGCTTGTTTGTGTTATCAAAACTAGCATTGATGACCCACTCACACGAAAACTGCTATGTCTTATCTAAAGAATCTTGATAACAAATATTCAAGGTAATACAGTGATGACTACTCTATTTCTATCTATGGCTACTATAGTAAACAGTACTTAGTAAAAAAATTTGAACTTTAGGAGCCTTACCTGTAGGTATATCTAGGTCGTGCATGTTCCTTTGCTGCCTGAACCAGTACCCACTGCCGACCTCTGACGTGTGATCCAGCTCTATTTGTGACGTGACAAGTGCATTTAGTATTTACACAGCAAAAACAAAACAACTAATCT
Source organism: Eupithecia subfuscata (assembly GCA_963564075.1). Lineage (NCBI taxonomy): Eukaryota > Metazoa > Arthropoda > Insecta > Lepidoptera > Geometridae > Eupithecia > Eupithecia subfuscata. The sequence goes on from OY751105.1 coordinate 8,234,749, forward strand.
GTGACCATTTACTTAAAACTTGCCAAAAAGTGCCATAAATAATACTGGAAATATTCACGATCTGGCTCCAAAGTAAGCAGAGCTGGGGATATGGGTTTATTATTAGGTTATGGGTACCAGGTGATTGGTATTAATTGCTGGGCAATAACAAGATTTTAGCAAATGAAATTTATTTTGGAATTCAATCTCGAGATTATGTTTTACTTGTGATTTAAATCTTGTGGCGTGCCTTAATTTATATTTTGTGTTGTGTCCAAAGAGTCATGTAAGGTCTAAAGGAAATAAAGCACTTTGATATTTGATATTATCGACGCAACAGATTGTACTCCTTCAGAATCTATTAGCGCTTAGCGTCATAGACATTCTAAAGAATGTCGTTTTATTCATTTGTCAATGCAAAAATAAAATTTGCTCTACGGTAAATTTTATTATGACTCATTTAATATTGATATTTGCAATTCAAATTGGCGTTGTGTTTATTGAGAAGTGTGTCAAGTGGTGTATAGTACAATAACAGGTTCCGTTAGCCCATTCGTGGGTTTGGGTCTGTCCATCCGCTGAATAACTTGTGTACTGATTTGGCGCGAGCGTTGATTAGCATCAGGACGATGTTTGTACTTTTAAACAAACGTGAAAGAAATTATACAAACATGGTGTTGGCGGCATGAATTGAGAATAATCTTATGGAGGTTTTTATTGGATTTTATAGTTACGAATATTAGTTTTTTTGTGTGGCAATTTATAATAAGTAATTGATCACAGATCTTCGCAGAATTAAAAAGTAAGCCCAAAAAGCATAGGCAAAAAACAACATTGATGTGCCAAAATATTCCATCTTGTCTATAGCAACAAATGTATAGGTAATACGAGTAGTATAGAAACTTGAATGATATTTTTTTTTACATTTTAGAATTTGAATATTTTGACATGAATTTGGAACATACAAAATATCTAAAGTCAACATATAACATGAATAAAAGAACTGATGGGACATGACAAAATCAAAATTAGAATTATTCGGTAAACGATGGCATTACAAGGAAAATGGTGAAAAAACGAGCCAAGAATACACGAGTGATTTTACGAGCAGTACACCAAAAGCGGGACAAAAGACAATGAATATAAAAATGGTTAAAATACATGTTCCATTCATACCAGGCTGCTGAGTGTATGTGAGTTGGGGCAATAAGAAGCAAGTAAGTACATTCTCCCCCGTAGTCTCGTCTCTATCAGTCTGGAAGGTAAGCAGTGGCTGGGCCTGGTTCTCCGAAAGCCAAACCGCTTTCAACTCTAAATTCACTAAGGTGTACGGTAGGTATTGTAATCTGAAACATTGATAAAAGCTTTTAAAATATTGAAAAGGTTATTAAAACTCATCTGAGCGAACCATTTCCAGTCGAAAGGTTTCTTAATCGCATGGAAAGAGTCGATAGTAGTCAAGAGTCAGATATCAGGGAACATAAAAGATAAAAGTCGGTATTAAGTTGAGAATCAACCTTAATCTGCAAAGCTAAGTGCCTTTCAGGGCGCTTAGTCGGGAAAATTCTTGGTGCATTTTGCAAGTTTAAATTTGCGGCTTAGGTGCCTTTATATGAAGCAGATTATAATTGTAGACTTTCTTACCTATTCCCGCTGACATCTAGCACATGTAGTGATTTACAATTTCCCAGATCGTTAGGTAGTTTCGTCAGTTTGTTGTCCCGTAAACATAGCACACCCAACAATGACATATTGCCTATTTCCTCGGGTATTTCAGCCAGAGCGTTCCTATCTACATTCAGTACCGTCAACTCATTGAGATTCCCTATCGATTTAGGCAGCTCCAATAAAAAATTCTCAGTTAATATAAGCTCTTGTAGATTTATACACCTGAAAGAGAAATACAAAACGTTATCGATATAAATAGTCGAAGATAAACTAACGAAATGTAATTAACTCAAACACAGCGCTGCAGCGTACTAACCTTCCTACATTTTCGTTTAACGTATCTAATCTATTTTGGTCCAACTTCAGTATAGTTAACTTGGATAAGTCCCCAGTGCCGTCGGGTATAGTTTCTAGCATGTTTTGGGAAAGGTGCAAGTCTGTCAGGGACATTAGTCCACCGATTTGTTCTGGCAGTTTTTCTAATTTGTTCTCGCTCACGTCGAGGCATATAAGAGCCTTCAGATTGCCAATTTCTGGAGGCAGATACTGGAGTTTATTATGATCCAGCCATAACTCTTCTAAGGCGGGTAGCTCGCCAACAAACCCGGGCTGTAATCAATTTTCATAAAATCAGTTCGCGCAAAAATACTTTTTATCAATTTATCAGAAATTTTACGAATTCTTACCAATTCTTCGATCTCGTTATCGCCCAAATCTAGCCTTTTCAGCCTGGTGAGGTTCTTCAGCGACTCCGGAAGCGACTTAAGTAGATTTTCTCTCAGCTCCAGCGATTCGAGCGATATCAAACTGGAAATAAAATTAACCTATTTTCTAGAAAGTTCATAAAAATCCTTATAAAACAACATAATATCAACCTGCGACGATTTTTAACAAAGTACCTAGACGAGATATTGATGACAAATAGAGTTTTTAAACTTGGCTTTATTCACCTAACGGTACCTAACCTTCACGAAGCGTGTGACATAACAATTTGATGAGACAAGCCAACGAAGCGGAAACACAATAGAGCAACTATTGCAAAGACAACCGCAACACCTACTGCAAATTGCAAGGTTCAGTTGCACTTAAAAATAATAATGCGCTCGATAATTAATAATTCTGTTCAATATTTGAGCTGATTTCGAACCAGAACGTGAGAAAAAGGTATAATTGCAACAACAGTACAACTTCTTCTATCTCAGTTTGGATTCATTTCTTGCGTAAACAACATGAAACGCGTCGTCAAAATGTCACACCAAACTTTTCGTATGCTCATAAAAAGGTAATGAATTTAACTCTGTATATTGAAGTTGATTACCAGTAACAAAGTTATGTTTATGTTATATGACACATCGGATTTATTTTCAGTGATTGTAAAAGACGGGACGTGCACGTGTTAATGGGTCCACCGAAAACGTTTTAATTATGGAATTAACCTAATTAGCATCATTTACGATGATTCAGATGATTAAATTTTCTATAACACGCACTTTTGACTGACAAACGACCGACATATTGTATTGGAATATGCTGATTTCATAGCATTCTAATCTCAATACGAGTATAATATAATAAGTAATAATGTGGGAAAATTCATTGTTATCGGAGTGGTAATGGTAGAACTAGATAGGTTCTAGGTTGAATCATAAAATGTTTATAAATATCGCTGAACGTTTACTTACACTCCAATCTCACCCGTCAAACAAGACAATTATCCTGTTATGAATGCAGCAGAAATCCTTTTACGGTTTTAGTTTTGAAATAATAATATTTTATGCACAACTGGTTCCAATTAAACAGTGTGGATAGATACTTCAGCTATGCGTTTTAAGGTCTGTAGTTTCTTTGATTTTGTCTCTATTTCAAACAGCATGTACAAATAATATGAAAATATGAATAAACTCGGCTTCGCCCGCGTGATTTATTGCACACCCCTTAAGGTCAGTTTTGTAAAAATAAAAGTTACGTGATTCATTATTTACTTTATAGTTTATTTTATACCAAGTCTGTGAATAGTGAATCGAAATAATAATTTTCCAAATAAACTTTATAACCCTTTTAACCCCTTCAGACGTAAATTTTTGAAAACTAGATTCTCCTATAATAATATGTTATTCTAGAAGTAAACTATCAACATACATACCAACCGTCTAAATCGGTTAAGTAGTTATGAAGGTACTTGGTAACAAACATTCACACAAACTTTCGCATTTATAATATTTGTAGGATACTGTTAAATTTATAATCGTTAAAGGGCTTTGTATATAAATGTTAAGGGTCCGGCGGAGGATGAATTTCCCATACAAACGTAGTACCAAAATGATTTGTAATTTGAGAATATTTTCACCATGGTTTGCTATTATTTGTATTAGAATAGTATTTATTGAGGTTCCTGCCACAAGCTTTTTTCAAAATACTTATCTGCAAAAATACTAAGACGACATTCATTCTTTGATGTAAAAATGCGATTCGGATTAATTTCATTTCAGAAGGGTATTTTGAAAAAAGCTTGTGGCAGGAACCTCAATAAATACTATTCTAATACAAATAATAGCAAACCACGGTGATAATATGCTCAAATTACAAATCATTTTGGTATTACGTTTGTATGGGAAATTCATCCTCCGATGTTTCGGATAAAGTAGCAGGTTACGTAAAAGTGTTGAAAAATAGTACATACTATTTGCCGATAATAACCGTGAGCATTCGTCATTATGTGTATTGAACGCCGAGGCCACATTCCAACGCATGTCAAAGTACTTAGTGAGGGTTTCTTTGAGAACGATAATATTGAATCACCATAAACGCTTGTCAAAGACTGTTCGGTAGTTTCTATGTACATTTCATATGAGCATCAATATTCGAACATAAACAGTAATGAATCGGCTGTACGTGACCTGATTCCCAAAATACCGAGTTAATAAAGCAGTTCTTGCTAATTACGCTATGTGAAACCGCAACAAACGCAAAACGATTTAATGGTGTGATGGAATTAGGTTTGTTATTGCAGATTTAACTGAGAGAAAAATGTTTATACGTGAGCTTTAACGGAGACAGTGCTTATAACGGAACGGTGCACAATAAAATAATTGAGGCGTGTAATAAAACTAAGTTCAAATGGCTGTGACCGTGTTCGGTATGTACTCTACTTGTGCCTATATTCCCTATAGGATAGGAAATGGTAACTATTATGCGTATTATCGGTTTAATTATTATAGTACTCAACTGGTGCTAAAGAGGAACTAATTAAGCCTGTAAACAAATATGTCTGATGAAACAGCTTGATAAATTTTATATTCGGGAAGTTCTTGTTCAAATGAAATGTCGTTCTATCTCTAGCAATTTCATTCCGGAAGGAAACCTTCAGACTTTGTGGGAAAATAGATAGGGGTTCCGACTTCAAGGAAAGATAATTTCCCGGTATTCATCGTAAAATACATAGTTGGTTAACTAATAGTTAGTTAATAGTTGGTTAAATAATAGACAGTCAACAAAAAGTCGAAAGAAAAAGTCCTTGAAAACAGAAAAACATTCACGTTAAATTGCATTTGTTTTGTTTACATGTGACGCTGTCAATAAATAGTTTACACATAATTACTTCAAATTTCAAGTTTCCACGTAGGTTGCATTACACGATAGTTTGTAAGCACATGGGTGAATTATGTTGTCCGACATCTGATAACTTTTGTTTAATGATAATGAAGAATATCCTCAACCTCAACGGCCTATATTGGTCCACTGCTGGACGCAGGCCTCCCCCTTTTAAGCGTCTTATTGGCTTTTATCTCATGGGGGGTAATGCCCATAGTCCCCACCCTGGGTATGCGGGTTGGGAATAGCAGTTCGGTGGTGGAATTGTTCTGCAGGAGGCCCTGCTTCCCGCCCCCAGTGGATATCCCTTAGTCGCCTCTTACAAGACCCGTGAAAAGACTTGGGGTGGTGCAAGTTCTAAGCCACACGGCGAGGAAGGAATGGAAGAATATCAAAGAATATATAATAGCCGGTAAACCGGGCTTAAAACTTTGTTCTTAATACAGGCGGAGTTTCAGTGTTGTTCTCATTACATAATGAACAACAACGCCGTAAAATTACTAACGATGGCAGATAACATTGATAAGGTTTTTGGGCACGCCTCACACCCGTATCAAATTCCATGCAACATTCTTATGGAGATATGAAATAGTAGCGTAATTGGAACAGAACCGCAAGGTGCTATGTTTGGTTTCAGAGATAGTCGATACTAGCACAGCCTACCTATATGCATGCATACAGTTGTTCGACGAAGGCGTTTAGACAGGGCAATCGTGCGGTGGCCAAGGGACGGGTCGGGGTTGAGGACGCTCCCGAGTTATTAAGGCGGTGATGTATGCAACTCGGGAGCGTCCTTCCCCCGTCCCGTCCCTTGCCCCCCGCACGAATGCCCTGTCAAAACCACGTCAAAATGCCTTCGTCGAACGACTGTTAGCATATAATTAGGCTGTGATACTAGTATGTTTGCTTCGGTAATTTAAACCTATTTTGACTACTATGCTGCGTCTATAGACACGTAATCTGTCACTCGATAAATATCAAAGCAATCTTCTCTACTTATTTTAAAAAGAAACGGAGTCTATGAAATATTACATTCTTTAATTCAGTCAAAGAAAATAGATGCATGATGATGACGGAGTATAGTAATTCGTGGTATGAAGCGAAAATAAATTACAAGCTTTATGAACTCTCGTTTTAGTATTATAAAGTGTGAATACATGTCTTTATCTAATAGCATAGAGAAGGATGTAGGTAGAGCGATAAAATATCATCAGGAATCACGAGATGAGTACTTATGTTTTGAAAACATGAATTTGGCGCGATGGCTTCTTGTCCTTAGCTATATCCACAGGCTACATAACAAAATTATTATGAAATATTCATATGAAAGAAGCCTTGCTTGAAGTTAAAGGGAATTGAATTTCTGACGAATCTTGAATAATTTATTGGAACTGTGAGTTAAGAAGCTTCAGCGAGAAATTTTAATCTGAGCGATAACTTTCAGATCCGGACATTATGGACCGGAGTAAGCAAAATATAATGTGCGTAGCATTAACTTCAATAAGCCTTTATTCACAAAGAAAATTACACTAGTATACACTAGTACAATTGAAACAATTGAGCTAATTGTAAAAGAAGCCAAAAATAGTCCAAATTTTGGTCCCTGCCACACAACGGAGAGTTTCAATCGTCCATATTATGGATGCCTGGCCAGCGGAGAGGAATAGGTAGCGCCGTGTGACAATGGTCCCAGACTAGGCACGTATTACGAAACTATGCTCAGTCATCGAGCTATGCTTGAGTTACGCTTCTGTCATAGAAAATCGTTACTCAAGCATAGATCGACGGCTGAGCAAGCAGAGCAAGAATGAGCTTCCTGCGTCTGTTTTCCCGCTAGAGTACAATCTTGGAGTCTTTAAGTCCAGGGTAAACAAGTTCCTTCTGGGAAAGGGTGCTCCATCTTAGGCCACATCTTCACTTACTTTAAGTGAGTTGGTGGCCAAACGCTTAAGCATTATCAATAAAAAAAAAGCTTTTATACCTTTGTTTATGAAAAAATGTCTAACCTTTTTTGTGTTAACATATATGGCTCTGGGTGCAATTATACATATACATACCCTTTCAGTCACAGAGTCGCCACGAACCCCCCCTCCACCGAAAATCTAATTTTCAAAAATTATTGTCTGAGGGTGTTAAAAGGGTGATAAAGCTTATATGGAAAATCATTATTCCTTGGTTAAGTATAAATAAACTATAAAATAAATAATGAATCACGTATTTTTTATTTTTACAAAACTACCCCTAGGGGTGTGTTACCCCCGACTACCAACGGAAGACGGTTTCCATAGATTAGATTTAAATAGATATCGGGCGTCTTATTGCGAGGTGAGCCTATACGAAAAAGTACTGAGCCCCGAATCAAGTTACTCTATAGTATCGACGTATCGTCTCGACGACGCCTCCACCTCGCAGACATGGAAGTATACAAGTCCCAAAATGGACCGTGTCGTCGTCGAGACGATACTCGTACTACCCATTTGCTCTATGGTAGTACGTATCGAGTAAATGAATCGTCAGTAGATGAGGCTAGTGCAGAAGCGTGGTGGAGAACGCCAATTTTGGGAATCCCACCAGCAAATGTTGACGATATACATTATGTTTGTTAATAATTAACGACCTCTGTGGCGCACAGGGCGAAGGTCCGCCTGCGACGCAGGAAGTTGCGGGTTCGATTCCCGCCTCGGGACAAATGTTTGTACGATCTGCAGATATTTGTTCAGGGTGTTCTGGATGTTTTTCTATGTATAATAAAAAATATCTATGTATGTTGTGTATTGTATTATGTATATCAGTTATCTAGTACCCATAACACAAGCTCTGCTTAACTTCATCATCATCATCAGCCTATATTAGTCAACTGCTGGACATAGGCCTCCCCTAATGAGCGCCATACCGCCCTGTCTTCAGCTTGCCGCATCCAGTATCTGCCTGCAGTCTTTCGCAGATCGTCATTCCACCTGGCCGGAGGGCGTCCTACGCCACTACGTTTGCCGAGTCGTGGTCTCCACTCAAGAACACGTTTACCCCAGCGGTTGTTGGTTCTTCGCGAGATATGGCCGGCCCACTGGCACTTCAGCTTGCTAATTCTTAACTTATAATTAATTCTACTTAACTTGGGGCTTAGCCAGGGTCAATTTGATTAGAAATGATCGGTAGCCTGATGTACCCCGGGGATTCCTAGCACCCATATCTGAAGACAGGGCGCTATTGCGCTCATTAGGGGAGGCCTATGTCCAGCAGAGTGGACTAATATAGGCTGATGATGATGAACTTGGGGCTAGATAATACTGTGTGAACTGTCCAGCATTATTTAAAAAACTGTGTTGGACTCACCTTCCAAAGTCGCTGGGCAGGCTGGTGAGTGACATGTCATTGAGGCCAAGCACCGTGAGGGCCCTCAGCTGACTGAAGCCAGCCGGTAGCCGCGGGATCGGATTACTGCTGAAGTCTGCGATCTGCAGCACCCGCAGCTTCTTGATATCTTCAGGGATATCGGGAATGTCTGCGGAAATTAACTGAGCTATAGGTACGAATAAATTTCATATTTTACATCATCTTGCCGTAGAAAACAACTAACATTTTCGTTACCAAACTAAACAATACCACAATTAAAAGTCGATTTTAAGAATTCAAACGGAGTAGGTATAGTTATGCTATGTATTGTCTTGTAATTTATTTATTCCATTTATGTAATTCAATAAAGTTTATTAGTATTAAACTCATTAAAGCATGCAATTTGATTTTATTATTAATTGATTTTTAATCGATTTTGTTTGCATTTTAAATATAACTCAGATAATAATTTAATTTTCCTAGCTTTTAATAAATTTTTTCGGACTTTTCCGTGTTGTTTATACTTAGTAAAATTCAAAAAAATATTTTCTTATTATATTGAGATTGTTTGTTTGTATTGAATAGGCTCCAAAACTACTGGACCAATTTGAAAAATTCTTTTACCATTAGAAGCCCACATTATTCCTGATGAACATAGGTTACTTTTTACCGCGGGAAAATGCTTCATTCCTAAGGGAAAACGGGTAATAGGACAACGGGTAGTAAGAACGCAGCTAGTGTATTACAAAGAGGGAGAAGAGATTTATGGAGATAGGAGTGAGTTTTACGCTGTCCTAAAGAAATGTCAAGAAGAAACCGTATTGTCCTGCCTGACCTATATGAAGGCTAGAGTGGTATGCCGATTTCATAGCGCTCCCGAGCGCTATAAACTGCAAATTTTAAACTTATAACGTTAAAGAACATCACATCACATCACACTAATCTTTAAAATGCAAAAGCAGAAAGTTTGGATGTATGAATGATTGGATGGATGTTTGTTACCTCTTCACGCCAAAACTACTGAACGGATCGGGCTGATATTTTCTAAGGTAGTTCTAGGCCTGGAATAAAATATAGGCTACTTTTATCCCAGAAATAAGTTCCCATGAAATATAAATCACCTTTAAACGTTTCCATATAGACAACGCGTACGAAGCCGCGGGTAGAAACTAGTTAATTAATATAGCATTAATTCATCGTGCGCGAAACTTCTCCATACTGCGCCAACCAACTGTTGGCAACAGAAATGCTGAAAGCGCATCTTAATATGGAAGAACGAGTAGTTTCGGTACAAACAGGTATGTCACTGTCTTCAAGCAAGGATTTATGCAACATAATCGCATTAACAACTAAGGGCCGTCGAAGGTCGACGCGAGAATAATTGGCACATGGACTTATAAACATTGCAGTCCTCAAAATAATACGCGATTGTTTCACGCCGAGACTTTAGCAAAACATTGGTCATTCGTACGGGAACAAGGTCGAATAAAAACAAATTTTAAATAACGCGAATATTATAGCATCCAGACATGATTAGTACCCTGAAAAGGTCCATAAATTATTCCTTAAGTATATTTTTAACGTGTCTGTCTGTATCTGTCTGTGGTATCGTAGCTCCCAAACGGATGAACCGATTCTCGTTTAGTTTTTTTTGTGTCATAGATAATTTTATCCCGAGTGTTCTTAGCCGTGTTTCATGACAATCTGTCGGGGGGTTTTTTGAATTTTTATTTTGTTCTTGTTAACTGACAGCTTCATAACCTCCTAAATTTGCATCTAAACGACTGATTCAAGATACGAGGCAGTGTGAAGCATGCTAGGTAAAACATCAACCACTGATTAGCAATTATTGGCTTCAATTGGGAGCACCGCTGTCAAAACAAGAATGTAGAGTGCCAGACCAAAACGTGGAGACCATTCAATGGTCATGTCGTGCGTCACACAAAACACAACATTGAATGTTTTGATTTATCGGTTAGGTTACACACTTGCTAGGCATATTCATCGATCGCCCTAGGGACGTTGTTTATGAAATTTTCCACGGGAAAGTTTTAGCAAAATTCCACTTCGGTCCAATTTGAGTGAGTTGGAAAACTGTTAGCCTGAAATGTACGAGTTGGAGCGTAATAAACGTACCTACCTAGTCGCCTAATTATAATAAACTAGGTCACCTATGTTGTTCTCTACTTATGGTGTTTACCAAAAGATAATCGTTCAATAAGGCAGCTTCGTCGATTAACTATGACGTTTAAGTGTTGGCTTGCCTAAAAAATAGGTTTAGAGTTGGAAATAATTTTGTTGTTAGATTGTAAAATATTTGGGATAAGAGTGCAACACTCAGTCTGTCATTGACGCCGTTGTAGAAAAGCTATGTTGATATTGATTATTTTAGTATGTTGTAAAAAGGAATGTAGCCCATGTTAATGTGATGCCCTGTTTTATTTCAGTAACACAGTTGAACGTCGATTAGCGTTCATATAGTATAAAAATTCCTGTCAAAAACTGCAAAACAACTGTTTAAAATTTAACCAACTGTTGGTGAACTCGAGTCTTAAGTTCATGACGTGCACTGCGCTAAGTTGCGACACGCTTTGCTGGTCAAATGTCAGTCAATGTTAAAACTTAGTCTGGGCTGCTAGGGTATTCTACACATAAGAACCTGATGGTACGTAGTATGTACGTATTAGTGGTGATAACAAGGCTTGTGGCGCGGTGGTCGAAGGCGGAATCCGCCTGCGACGCAGGAGGTTGCGGGTTCGATTCCCGCCTTGGAACAAATGTTTGTACGATCTGTAAATATTTTTCCCTGGTGTTCTGTGTATTTTCTATGTGTAATAAAAAATATATCTATGTAATATATTATTGTATCAATCATCTAGTATGCATAACACAAGTTTTGCTTAGCTTGGGGCTAGATGATGCCGTGTGGATTGTCCATCATTATTTATTTATTTTCATTTTGATAACTCGAAGAATTAATACAAACTCTACAAACTAACAAGAGAGATTTCCTAGATACGTATGGAAAAGTTAGTCTTTATATTATTGTTAAATGTGCAACACTGGCAACATAATGTTTAATTTCGGAATGCAACTAATCTAAGTGTCTAACCATTTAGTGATGCTTCCAAACCGGTTTTCTAATTTCACGATGTTAACGGTAGTGCGCCCCGGTTTCCGGTTTGCAGGCGAGCATTCCAGTGGGTGTGGCGTCATCAATTTTATTTGTCAAGCCACGCCATAGGATACATATCCATATAGGACAAAGTAAAGCGACTGGGGCGTAAGCATAATAAGGTCAAACGGTACGCCAAGTAATAAACTGCTATTCTCTGCACACATAATTCATTTTTGTTTGTGAATCAGGTAATATTACAGTCCGTTCATGAGACTTATTTTAGATCGCTGGATTCTGCCAGTCGGGCGTACAAACATTTCAATATACATATTTATGAACATTGGAACTAACAATCTAAGTTAGTTATTTTATTAAGAAGCATGCATTAATATTACAATTCGAAACAATATTTATCTTTATCAAACTTAAATACCAATGTCAAATTATGAATTTAAATTTAAATTACTTAATACAAAAAAAATTTTTTTTTATTTGACATATTCATCTCGTACATACTTTAGTATGTACGAGATGAATATGTCAAAGAATTTTAACTTAGTTAAATAAATAAACAATGTCAAAGCATTAATGGTACTTTAAATGTCACAATTTGAATGTACATTTTTTTAAATAGAAGAATATTAATAAAGTAAGTATGCAGGCAGGAAAATAATTTAAGTTACTGTCAATTAGATATGAATAATGTCAATCAATACGGTCATTTAAAAAATCATTAACTGTGTAATAAGCTTTTCCAATTAAAAAATCATTAAATTTTGCAGTAAATTGGTTGCTGGACAAATCGCGAATAACTTTACGAATTTTGTTGTAGATTTTTGGTGCAATATAAAATACACTTGAACGCAACAACTTTGTTCTGCATGGCACATTGCGTAATCTACCCTCAGACCAGACACTTTATATATATAGCACACAAGTTATAATAGAACGTAACTGGGCGCGGAAAGGATCAATAAATCAATCAAATCCATAAAACAGGTGTTTTACAGCAACAAATAAGAAGCGAGCATACACTAACATTGAAAAGTTTTCTAAAGGGGAACTAAGCCAATAGAAAGGTTAGCGCTTTGTGCGTGTGATGTTATTTTTGGAATGGTATGTGGATACTTGCTTGAATTTCTGTTTAAGTGCACCGTTATCTGAAGGGTGCATCTAAGTTATTTCAAAGTGTTTTATGTTCGTGTATAACTTCCGCCCGCGCCAGTCGGCTATGATACCTACTTCGAGCAACTAAAACTTTGTACGGTCGGTATAGTCAGTAAAACTTTTAGTAGCCGCATGAGTGGCACACTTTCAAGCACATTAAAAAAACAAAAACAATTTAAAGTTAATTGAGTCGGTGTACAAACAGCTCTCCACTGACGGTGAGAGAAAAACAACATTTCCTTTATCGGAAAATGCAAAACTTCTCGCGCGAAAGGTTGCTCGTATAAATTTCAATCAATTATTAACAAACATACTTTTACGTTTTTAATATTATTGTATAAAAAAGTATTTATAATATAAGCCTTTTATTCAGACAGTTTACAATATGTAGTAAGATACTTTGACTTAAACTAAAACAGCTTCTTCGGTATCCGTCTGTGTGCCACTTTGGACAAAGGCCTCCTCAAAAAAGTATTTATTACACCAAAAAATCTAGGTACTTATAATGCCAATATAAATCAAAACCTAATAGTAGGTAAAAATAGCCTTTTTGTATAATTTCACGTTCAGATATACATTTTACAAAGTTTTAGCACGGTTTGTTCAGTAATTTCGGCGTCTAGGTCTAACAAACATAAATTTACGATTTTAATATCAGTAAAAATGAAGTATTTATTACAGCAAAAGACAAAGGTATAATGTAAATTAGGTGCACATTCATAGCTATGTATAAAACCATTTAGGTAGTGAATCTGAAGAGCTAGGATATTTTTCTATCGAAATACGCAAATTATATTTTATTTCGTACTAACTTCTGCCCGCGCCTTCGCACGCGTATTTTCGGTATAATAAGTAGCCATTTATCTAAGTTAGACTTGCTCTAAACGTACGCCAAATTTCATCTTGATCTGTTCAGTAGTTTTGGAGATCTTAGGTAACAAAAATTCAGATTTCACAAACATTCGGCTCTATAATATTAGTAGGATTTACTTAGGTACCTACCTACCAAACCAAGACCATTAGGAGCGTTTTTATGAAGTGCTTTCTAATTGAACTACCTTTAGTTTATGTAACCACCTTTAGGCACACTAGAACTAAAGAGTATTTGATTTGCCGACGATGTAATCAACTCTTTGATAAGAGAAACAAAATCGATTAGTCAAGCCATCTCAATTCATCTGGACCTTTCGACTTTCAAAGAAGCTTTTGGTAATGATTTTTCTGATCTGAAGATGAATCGTCTGAATCGAACAAATATGGGTGGGATTCATGAAAGTTATGTGCGGAAATGTAAAGATCAGGCGGAAGCAAAGAGATTGTGTAGCTCTGTCGCTCAGTTGATGATATCCGCTAGTTCGCTTCTCGAAAAGTAGGGCTACTTTGACTCGAGCCAAATACAGGTCCAATCTCCAACAGTAGATTACGCGGGTTATGTAAGCAACAGTTTTGTAAAAGATTTCACGGTACTAAACGAAAACCATCACGACGAGACACGGCAAAAGTTAAATGGCAGATTTCAATGACTTTCACAAACTTTATCTTAGTCATTAGATTGCACATAGGATAAAGAGCTCTAGATCAACGTGACATCACAACACAAGCACAACAGGTGAATCATATACATTGTAAATTCGACGTGCGTATCGTATTTGAGACACCATGTTATGTACGTAACAATCTTTGCTCATGCGGCTTTGGTACTATACAAATTGAGTTTTACGGTATCATTTACTGTGTTATACCGGGTTATAATTATGCCTCATTCCATTCGAATTCCAACGAAGTCTGTTAAATATTTAAATTGCGATTCTCCGATAACTGTGCCAAACAATCACAGATGTTCTTTCCCATTCAACATTAAATTCATTGGTACGAAATTACCAATACATAGCAACTGCTCTGTCTTGCTAAGAATGCGAAGTAAAGCGCCCGCTCAGTCATAATAATGGAAGTTATTGAACAGCCAATCAATTTATTTTTGAGCGATGATGCAACGTGAGGCCGTCGGACCACCACGATTTTCATTGGGTCAGGGTAACGCCGTAGACGTAGTTGGTCCATTTCGCATCCGAACAACTGTCTGCCTGTTTATGCTTTTAGCACATTGGCATGCAATTATTAGCAAAGGCACTTAATTTTGATGTAAATACTAGTTCTAATTTGATTCCTTAATTGTAAATAAAGATGACTTTATTCTCAAGTTGAGGATGTCTAAACGTTGAGGGGCTTTTTGATTATCTGCTTTTCCTATTCATTTCATGATACAAGTTTCTGTGTACATATAAATAGCCATAAGTTTGTAGGTAGAGCAGCCGAGGTGAAACGGTTGTTTTCATTTAGTTTAATTAACCGGCAGTACCTGCTGTTGCTACCTTGCTAAAAACGAGGCTGTGAAAGTTTTATAGGTCACGAGCTGCATAAACAATAGAGCTTCGATAAATGAACAGCAAAGTTACTTAGGTATAGCGCTGGCCCGGCGGGCGGCGGTCTCGCGTGGCTTACCACTGATGGAATCCCATTATAGCGTTATTGAGTTGTTCTGTACATATACGAAAGGAGTATGTAGTCGATATGACACTACACCCGCTTGCAGCAGACGGGTGTACAATAAAACCTCTAAGCGCCGACGAAATTCAATTTCTGCTCAACGTTGCGCATGAATTCAGCCAGCAATTTGGTTAAAATTTTACTCCAGCGAGATAGATTTCAGAGTTAACTTGCTCATACTGCCTACACATTTTATAAAAATATTTTTCATGCCGGCTGCAAAGAATAAAACATGAGGTTACAGAATGTACAATTGCGGCCATTTAAAATAATAAACAAATACCGCCCGACAGACTAAGCGTCGATAGATTGTTCGCAACCCAATGCGAAGTTTGCACTAGGAACTCGTGATTTCTTGTAGAGTAAGGAGAGGAATAATACATATACTTGCACGCTTTCTTTCAGTTCAGGTTTATCGCTGGCTTTTGTTACAAATAACTGAATTACTGAAATAACCCATCGCATTTGACGAGCATAATAAATACCAAACAATAACACCGTTTGAACCCTAACTCACACAAATCAGAAATGAATTAAAAGTCGCACTGCAAGTGAGCACTGAAATCTTGCAGCTCGATTATTTGCTAGCTTTTTCAGTTTTATTTATTTGCAGTTGCATTGAATTCTTAAAAAACTGTGTATTGTAGTCCGTTTATTGCTCAAAGCAAGCCATTTACCCACTGCTTATGCTCAAATGAAACCGGTCGAAGTAATGACCTCACACTGATGTACAATGGTTCAACACCCAGAAAGCTACCAAAATGTTAACATTACGACATGGTGAACCGGTTTCAGTTGCAGTTTTGATATTTATAAACAGGAATCCGGAACTTTTGTTTCAATTAACTATCAATATAATATTATAAAGGAGTACCCGACTCACTGACAGATAACGCACAGCCCGAACCATTGGTTCTAGTGGCTTGAAATTAGGAGTGTTTGTTCCTTTTAGGGTGTAGAGGTGTACGAAAAAAGGAATTTTGAAAATTTGCACTCTAAGAGTTTCAAAAAAGGAAATTCTGAGGGTGTTTTCCTATATCCAAGTTTTAACGAAAAACCTATATTAGTTTAACGCAAATACTCTGTATCTCAGCAACCGTTACCAATAGAAGTACAACATTTTATATCCCCTTTGATAACGATCACACATTTAACGATTCATCGTTCTATGAAATTATGACGGTGTTTTCCTAAAAATGCTCTGCATCTTAGCAACCGTTTGTAATATAACTGCAAAAATTTTACATGTGGACTTCCCTTACAAAAACAATACATTTCATTTATTGTCTTCTGAAATTCGGAAGTTGTTTTCCTCATCAATATAAAGGAGTACATGATTCACTGAGACAAGGCACAGCCCGAACCACTTTTTTTATAGGCTTGTAAGCATAACGCGTAGGAAGTCGCGGGTTACAGCTAGTCTTCTATAAAAATTAAGGACTTTGTTATATCGTTGACAGAAACGGTATAGTGAGGAGTTCTGGGCAAAATAAATCACAGAATATGGGCGCAGGTACCGTGGAAGGCAGAGGTGGACGCGTTATTACCTCAGACAGTGGCCAGAACCGGTACACAAGAGTTAAATATATAGAAGAAAGGGTTCGTATTTACCCTGTAGTGGAACTACTATGGGCTCATAACATATCGTTGAAAAGATCCAAAAGCAATCTCTCAAGAAAATCAATGCGAACTTAAATGAAACGGACAAATGAACTGAACATAATTTTCCAAAGCTTTTCTAAAACTTTAATCTACTTTTACGAAAGCGGCAAGCAATAAGGGTTGGGCGAGTGTGGGAGAGGACAATGCCGATGGCCAGAAAGCTCGGTTCAACAACCGAATGAACGGTCGCAGCTTGGAGCAACGTGTACCACTACGACCTAGACGACCTCGTCAAATTCCCGAGACGAGTTATGTCACGTCTCGTCTACACACGTACTAGACTACTAGCCAAATCAAATATCAACAATTTAATGGATATTCAAGTGAGTACGCAGAATTGTAATCAAACAGTTGTTGGGCTAATCGTCCCTGAAAAACATACACCAGAAACCTGTTTGAAATACAAGGTTTTACAGATTTTCTGGACTGATAGAGAACGAAGCACCGGAAAGCATATTTTATGTAAAACAGAGCGAGCAGGTAGCCAACTGAGGTTTCTGTAGAAACTTACGGAATTAACTTAGTAACAACCTAAAATATTCATTTAACGTGAAGTAAAGCTGAATAATCAAACATAGGTATTATGATTCCTTCAGGAGTGTTTTAAAATTTTAATCTGCAGGATAATCTATGAAAGTCAGTGTTTTTGCTTCTGAAGCAAAATATTACGCTGAGCCATGGCTTTTTTGACGTACTGCAGCACACACAGACATTTTACTTAGATTTTAATTGTGTTATTAGTTGTTATTATTAGTCAACTGTATTTTATTATTGTTTTTTTTTTGTGTAAGTACTGTATAATTGATGTAATCTATGTGTTTCTGTAGTTGCAAATAAAGATTTATCTATGTAGCTATAAGTAAATGTATGTTAAGCGAAACGAGAGCAAATTTTGTCTCATGAGACATTTCAATACTTTGGATACGTATTAAAATATCCTCCTGACAAATAACCTCTCTGAATCGCTGGTTTTGATAAAGCTCATACTTTTAAAATGTTCAAAGTGCGATGTGACAATGACTAACCAATAGCCTAACCACATGTCCTCATTGGAATTAACCCGTACTCGTATACAGAACAGAGAGCGCTAACAGAATATTCATTCAATATTCAGTAGCAAACATACCGCTTGTTGCAGATCTACTGGAAATCTAGTTCATCTCTACGCAGTGGCGGATTTGCAGTCCTAGCCGCTCTAGGCCCCAGGCCATGTGCCGCCCCTTTTTCAGCACCCATCATTATGGACTAGAATACATAATTCATGAATTAACGTTATTCCCACTTTTTATTGATTCAGAAAATTGTTTAACTAAAAGCTAGCATATAAAACTACTTTGTAATATTTTCCGAGGTTTCAGGGATGATTGGACATTTAAATAAAACATTTAAAACGGTTTTAGGTTTTGTTTTTAATGAAATAAATGTTTTACAATGTATTACAAAACTCGTCTGCACTTAAGCGCAGCAAAATCATTTATTAAATCTTCGCAATCCAATTTGCTTAAAAAATCAGCTTCTATGTTAAGCAAAGCAAGATCGTTTAACCTCTGCTCCGTCATTGTTGTGCGTAAATAGTTTTTAACTCTGCGCAAACAAGAAAACGATCTTTCTCCTGTACAGTTACTGGCGGGTGTACATACACACATACGAAGAGCAATATCCACGTTTGGGTAAATGGTTTGAAGACCTTCAGTGCGTAACCATTTCAACAAACTGACTGCACTCATTCGCTCCTCATTTTTTATGCTGCAGTGAGAACGAAAATGAAGACATTCGTCTGTAAAATTGTTTTCTAAGTCAGTAGAATAAATCATTTGCAATGCCTTGGCCTTCTCTTCGACTTCTGAGATGCTTAGATTCGTCAGGTTGGTAATAAAGTGATATTTATTGTAGAGTAATTTATAAGCATCCCGGCGTCTTTTCAGTTCTTCTGACAATGTATCAATTACTACCAAAAAAGTATTTATTCTTAAATTTTCACGGCCATTTTTTTGTTGCATCTCTTCACCTGTATTTGTTTCGCCAGGAAGCAGCTTACGCTTTCGATTACGTTGAAAATCTTTTTCATATTCCTGTACGAAGGACAGTTTTTTCGCTTTTTTCTCGAAATCATCGAAATTCTCTCTTGTTTCGCCAACAAAACGTATTAAGGCCTCGTACAGTTCTATGACAATGGTAATGTCAATTTCCACACTCTGAAGTTTTTTACTTGTGGCGTTAATGCGATCCAGTAAATATCCCCAAAAAACAGCCATGAGGGCCGTTTCAAAACGTTCCAGTTTCAAACGAATACCTCTTGCTTCGCATATAACGGTTCTCTTCTGTTGTGTGTCATTTTCGATGGTGACTAGCGCTTTATGGATTTCATTCCAGGATTCGCGTAAACTTTTGCATGCGTCTGCACGAGCTGACCAACGAGTCGTTGATAGACTTTTGATGGTGAAATGGGTTTGTAGGAATTCCCAACGCTGAGTTGACGCTGCAAAGAAATTGTATAACTCTTGGAGTAGAGAAAAGAACGAACAAGCCTCTTGGCTGCTTTCAGCTGCACATTCACCTACTAAATTAAGCGAGTGTGCTGAACAGGGAACATAGTCGGCAAGGGGTGAAATTTCCTTTATTTTAGCTTGCAGGCCGTTGTATATGCCTGACATGTTAGCTGCGTTGTCATATGATTGCCCGCGGCAGTTTGAAATGTCAATTCCCAATTCAGTCAAAGTTGAGGTAACAGCATCTGTCATTTGTTGTGATTTGTGGCCTGTATTTGGAATAAACTTGAGGAACCGTTCTACAGGTGATCCATTAGGCAAGACGTATCTGATTACATAAGTGAGCTGGTCTACGTGAGATATATCCGGTGTCGAGTCAATAATCAGAGAAAAATATTTTGCTGTTAATATTTCCATTACAATTGTCTCCAAAACTTTGTTTCCCATAAGTCGAATGAATTCTTCGCATGTTGTTGAAGAAAGATAACTCGTAAATCCTGAGCCTGGATTTCCATAACGTGTAATGTGTTTGGCTAAGAACGGATCGAACTCAGCGATAAGCTCTAAGGACATCAAATAATTTCCATTGTGGATGGATCCAAATTTTTCGTCGTGTCCTCTGAAAGGCAAACCACGTGATGCAAGCGCTTTGACGCATGCAGCTACTCTTTTCAGAACGTTTTTCCAGTAATTTATTTCTTCATCTAACTGCCGTGTTAATGCACGGTCAATGCGACCTAATACGTTGCTTCGTTCTTTCATACGCAGAACAGATAATTTGTGAGTAGGCGAATTCTCATGAGTTGACACTCGATGATATGAATTTTTCCAGTCATTGAAACCTTCTTTTTTGTCGAACTGACTCTCCTCGCCATTAAAAAGCAGACAAGGACCACAAAAAACACATCCAGTACTTTTGGAATAAATTAGCCACTTTCGTGGAACTTTTTCACCATTTAGAAGCTGACGTTCGAATAAATGTCTAGACAACTGTCGCGCTTTATCTTTGTAAATGCGCTCACTCTTAGGAAAATCATTTTGGATGTTTTGATTGGCTCCGTTCTTACAAATGTGATCACGCGTGAACTCGTCGATTGTCCATTTAGCCGGATCGTCGCTGATTTCGTAGAGCTCCTGGTCCGGAGGATTGGGCTGCACTCCTACTCCTGCCACGCCTGGTACTAGTGGGACATCTTCGGCTTGTTCTTTTGATATACTTGCCACATCGATCAAAGTATTTTCACTTGAAGACACTGCAGAATCATCAGTTGACGGAGCGCCACTACTACTTGGATCGAGTGTTGGATCAATGATAGGATCTTTAATATCTGTAGACGGTTTTCCAAAGAAATCGTCTAATTTCCGCGTTTTTTTAATCGTATCCTTTTTTTTATCATCTTTTTCTTTAGCTCGCTTGCGATACTCTGCCCCACTTAACCTTTTCTTTCCGTCCATATTTAACTATTCAACACAAAGTTTTTACGTGTGCGTGAGATAATTACAAATATTTATGTTGTAATAGGTAGGTATAATAAAGCAGTACGTACACGTCGCCTCGCGAATCAAATTAGTAGGTAAAACACTTTATCCCCTTACTGCAATTACTATAAGCACACTGTTGACATAGCTATCTATCGCAAATCGTAGTCGCCGCGCGAGCGCGCAAGCGAGTAAGACACTTCAGGGGCGCGGGCGGGGTGCGGGGTCACTCTCAAGTGCAGAGGTCGCGCGACGCTACCGCCGCCGTGGCGGGAGTTCGCGCGAACGCAGTTTTGCGCGCAGAAATGGGATGCGGCGCATTATTTCGCTATTTTCTTGATTATTATCTAGGAATACCCCATAACATCTATAGATATTTGGATTCTCCATAAAATTTCCTACAAAATAGCATGTAGACATACTGAAGGTGCGTAACGTAAGTAGTAGGGTCAAA
Source organism: Eupithecia subfuscata (assembly GCA_963564075.1). Classification (NCBI taxonomy): domain Eukaryota; kingdom Metazoa; phylum Arthropoda; class Insecta; order Lepidoptera; family Geometridae; genus Eupithecia; species Eupithecia subfuscata. The sequence continues at coordinate 8,256,236 of OY751105.1, forward strand.
CAAAACTTTTTTAAAAATTCAAATTTTCAAGTGAAATTTTTGATAATCGAACATTTTTAAAAAATCATGAAAATTCATTCTTACGGTTTTTATGTCCAATGTACGTTTTATTTCATAGTTAGATAGCCTATCGTTCCACTAAAGAACCAAAAAGAACACGTTTCCATACAAACTTTTTACAAAATAAGCCTTACAAAGAATAACCGATTTCGCGGGCTTTCGCGCGCTCCGGTTTTAATTTTGAATTTGCCACAACTTTCGAAACTCCTTCGAAGGTTGGTTGGCTATTTTAACGGCTAGAAGGTGGGTAGAATGCGAGCGGCCGCTTAGGGTTGCTAGGTATGGCTCGGTAGAAAACCTTTGTGGTAGAAAATAATTTTTGAAAATATTTTTTTATAAATCTTCCTTATTTTTGGCACGATTTGCCGCCCCTAATATCTGGCCGCCCTAGGCCCGGGCCTACTGGGCCTTACGGCAAATCCGCCACTGTCTCTACGGGTCGCTGGGTAGAACACACGTTCTCACATCTCGTGTTTACGAGTCAGAAACCACCTAAATGCTATATGTATTAACCGCCGTTATTTTAAGGGGATATAGTAATCAAAAGTGCCACCGATACACTAAGAGGCCACATTGCGCGCCATTTTGGGAAAAGGATGGGCATAGGATTTCGCGTTTATAAGAGCGGAACAGAGCACACATTTTTGGAAAGGTGTATGCGCAAAAAACAAGTTATTGTATATTAACAAGAAAACTACGCCCCTAATAAGAAAACTGGCTTAGCGGAACCAAATAATTAGTAAAAACCTACGAATCACAAAATTTGAAAAGACCGCAGGGTTCCTGAGATCTCGACCAAATTACTTATATGTGAAAGAGTGCACTTTCATGTGCTTTCACATTAGAGGAACCAAATAAATAATGTTTAATTTTATGTTAATCGAGTTTTTTGCCACGGGGATCCCGTGAGTACCTACTTAGATCTAGGCCTAATATGATAACCAAGCCCGCTATGTTCGCCCCTTAAAATAGCAAACGCTTTTCAAATATGTTAATTTATTATCAAAATGGAAAGACAAAGTTCCTGAAATTTTTGGCTTATCAAACGGCTGTAAGACTTCTAATGATAACTACAGGTCTGACAACTCGCACCCTCATTACGTTTCCTTCATGTTCAGGATATTTAACCCTTTGTCTATTACATCCCTTTTATCAAATTTCACAAAGCCATACCGCCTAAAATTATATCTTCATCAAGTTAAAAATAACAAGCTTTTGAGATTTATGTGACCCAAGATATTATCTCGAGTTTCCTTTTGTTAAACTAAAACCTTTCAACGAAAGCCTACGTTATATTATAACATTTATATCTGGTCAAAACCATTGAAGATTATTTACTTTGGGTTTATGTTTTGATAAAGAAGACGAAATACGAATTATATTATTTTTTCATCAATTATATTAGGTTCTGTTTTGTTAGGATTGTGTTATGAAGTTGGGTTGATTGAAATCATAAACAAATGGAAATTCCACTTTATAGCCGTAATGAAAAGTATTTTTTTCTATTACCAAGAAGCCTTGAAATTTTATAAACTTTCAGGGTGTTGAAGACCAATCTCATAAATCTATATAAACGTATTTATTTAAGGTCTGGTCGAAGCGACGCGTGACCCGAGAGCTGTTTAGTATCTGGCACAGCGCATCAGCATTGCCATACAGCAGCGTGAAAATAAAAATACCTAGCTTAATATGCCCTTCACCGAAAAGGTGTAAATCTTTGTTTCACCGGAATACAACCAACTTGCTCGCCTCATTTAAATCTGTTCAGTTCAGCCTTTGAGTAGTGAAAAAGTAACGCAGAAAGACAGAATTACTTTTCTTTCTTAATTTGGTTGGATATACCTACGCTTCTTCGCACGCAGTATATCGTATCGTAAGTCAGCTTAAAGCCTTGCCCATCTACCCTAGGAGGCTGAGACTTACAAGGGTAGGATTACAAAAGGGTACGATTTTACGTAAGTAACGGATATAGGGAGCTAAGCAGAATCTCATGGCGACGCACCACTAGCCGATATTTGATTTTGTTTTGATTTTGGAAACTATGAAATACACAGAGATAGAAATTGATAACTGATAAATATTTTCTGGGCTATTGTTTTTTTTAAAGAAATGATTAGTCAATTAACACTATGATTAACACCTTGCCGGATAGTACATTATGTTTCTTTACGGGTCATACATAACTTCTGCTCTGCTTAGCTTGGGGCTGATGACGCGCTGTGTGAATTGTCCAACATTATTTATTTCTATCCAAAGGGAGGTAAGTGACGAATCGTAACGTAATCTCACATTAATGAATTAACGAGAGCAGTGCACCAAGCTCCACTTAAAGAGCTTGAAGATTACTACGTACAAGCAATAAAACGCTAACTGTACCGTAAACTGCGACTGATACCCTCTTGGATTAAGTAAAGTGTATTTCAGTAAGTAAGTTCCTGTGAGTATTGTAAAACAAAACTGTCTATTGGCATTTTCCGTTTAAATACCTGCTATTTATAGGAGAGATAAAATATTTGTCAATCAGTTGAGTAAATACTTATGAGGCCTAGGGTGGGGACGGTCTCTTGGTCATTGAACAAGCATGAACGAGTATCAAATCAATAATAATCACAGTGATCAATCAGATCAATCTTTCCATCTTTATACTGCATACCATTAGGAAGCATCTTTAGAGATTTTATTTAGCGTTTCAAAATAAAACTGACCATCTTAGATTGACAAACCAACCAAACGGTAGAGCTTAAGTCAGCATTGTCATGATGGAATATGGAAAAAGCTTAACTATTAAGTGCTCATAGGGTAGCAGCACCCCTGCAGAACATTTCAACCACCGAACTGCGATCCCCAACCCGCATGCCCAGCGTGGGGATTATGCGCATCACCCCCCATGTGATCATGTGATAAAAGCCATTAAAGGTGCTTATCAGGGGGAGGCCTGCGTCCAGTAGTGGACCAATACAGGCTGTTAAGGTTGAGGTTGAGGATAAACATATTATGCATAGCTGTGTGGTGCCAGCTTAGAAGCTGTGTGGTGCTAGCTTAGAATTTACATCACCAATTCTTCCTGCGGGTGTCATTAGAGTCGACTAAAGGATATCAAATGGGAGCAGGCAGCAGCACCCAAACCTGCATGCCCAGCGTGGGGATAATGAGCATTACCCCTGCACATGGGGGGCCGTGAGATAAAAGTCAATAAGGTGCTTATCAAGGAGAAGCCTGCGAACAGCAGTGGACCAATATAGGCTGTCGAGGAGAATGCACATAGGTCATAGACATACACAGTGTGCAGTAAGGCAGCGGTGCACCCTTACAGGTTGTACCACAGAAGCTGGGCAATGAGTGTGTTAAAGCATAAAATAAATAAATGAGTATAATGGTTTTCTATTGGACACACAGCTTCACTGAGCTGTTTATTGTTTTTAATTGCAAAAAGTGAACACTTACCATTGCGAGATACATCGAGCTCAACTAAATTTTCAAAGTTCTGTACGTCAGATGGAAGTTTATGTATCTCATTGTCACTGAGGCCTAATCTTCTAAGCCTATGAAGCCTGAAGAAATTCTGGAACAAAAACAATTTACAAAATTGGTGATAGTACAAATTTTATGGATATATTTCTTTCGTTTGAAAAAATCATAATTTATTTTCAATAACACCTGGAAGCGAACTATCCTGTTACTACTTGACTGGCCTAAAAGGAGTTTACTATTTCCGGGGTTCATTGTACCCCACAGGGGTTATTTGGTTTTCCAAAATCCACCATAAGACGTGCTAGAACAGATTTGGATTTAGCATATTGTTACAATCCTAAAGCCGGAACTGATCAGTGTTACATAGCGTAATGTAATGTGTCACACAGCGAGCATTCGTGCAGTCAGTACAGGGAAGGAAGGCCCTTGCAACAAGACCATAGGTTTTAGCACAAGGCATAAAGTGTCATGCTCTCTGGAATGGTACATATACCTCGTAACACCAGTCTGTACCCAGCTTTACATAATCCGAGTGACACTGGCTACCTTTAATTTTATTATAAAGGAAGTCTGTTTTATTTTCTATTTTTTTATTATATCTTCTTTCTTGGCTGTTACTCCAGTTTCGGGTGACAAACACAAGGTTTATTAGAACTTGATCTGAATGAGTCAGCTCATAGAATAATGATTTACAAAGAAAAAACTAGACATGTGGCAAAAGAAGTGGAACCTAAATATTATAGGTAGGTACCTACATAATCAAATTCAAAGTTAGGTTCTTGTAAAAAGTACCTAACGATAAGACACACACAGTTCAATAAGGCCAAAAAAACATACGAAAACGGATCAGTTTCGGTGAACGTTTTAACTAGCAAGTCATGGATCTCAATTTAAGACATAAAACTCTAAAAAGTTTGCTCAAGCGGTTTGTATTGAGTGTTGATTATTTACACATTCAGTGATAAGGTAAACGCCCACGAACAACAATAGCGACTTTCAATAAAATAATACAATAAATAATTACCTTAGGGAGGTCCTGTATATGGTTAGCGTCCAAAAAAAGTTCTTCTAAACTCCTGGAGTATCGTAAGATTTCTTCAGGTACTGTTGTCAGCGAGCAATGCCGCTTGTCCACACATTCCACTTGGCGATTACATTTGAACAAAGGTATACATCGAAACATGTTGGACACTACACTTTTAACGAACTATAATTGAAATAGTCACTACGACGACACATATTTGAGCACTAGTTTGGGTCAAAGCACTATTTCAGCATAGTAAAACTGCATTTGTATCAAAATAATCGAAAAAAAATTCGACTCGCACCTCACCCTAGAAAATGAAGCCACTGACTGCCGCCAATGTTGCCAAAGTCGAAATAAAATTTTGAAATTCATACCATCAAATCAAAATTTTGTTATAAAGCTACCTATTCACATGCAGCTGAAATTCTTTTACATGTGAAGCCAAAGCCATTCTCATTTACGATCTCTCAGCCGACAAAGATGTCCACTGCTGGGGCCGTAGGTACTCGAAATTCAAAATTTCTGAATAGTTTTTGTGCAAACACTATCATAAAGGGATAGCAGTGGTGGGTCGTCAAGGAAGGGCTGATAATAAAGTTTTCAACAACTCAACGTCAGCCAAATCCAACAAAAATCATTTTTTTCTGCTTGCATTTGGGGTCAGAAGCTCTACAATGGACTCGGTAGATTCCATACCCTTCAAAGCCAGTCAAAGTCACGCTCACTCCATGAAAAACTGGACAGAAGTACGGCCTTCGGATCAAACTCGGTCAAATCCAATGCACTCTTGCTCTTTCAAAACTGGCTAAATCTGGCCAGCCAATCAGCTTTCAGTATTTTGTATGGAGGTCTCGGTCGGCCATATTGCTTTCTCTTCATTTCGCAAATATTAATATAGAAGATGTTTATGCCGGTTCTTGATAAGTACCTACCTAATAAATAAAATCATGAAAGAAAGCGTATTGGGTGTAGCAAAAACTTTGCCTGAATATTCAAGGAAAAGGTCACAGCAAAAACCGAAACACAAAAACATCAAACAAACAATTGAGGGGTGTATTATCAAAAACCACTATAATAGCTTTCTCAAAATTTTCACAGATTAGAAATAACTGTTAAATCTTGACCAATGAATCGTAATTCATAGTTTTTGGTCTTGCCGATTAGTCCTGGGCATGGCGCCACTAATCTTAGCTTTACCAACAGAAATCATAGAGAAAATACTGAATTATAAGCAAATTAAAATTCGTTTTAGAGGATTTTGAAACTAATCTTACATAATGGCGGGTTTTGAAAATGAACAGTCATATTTTGGCGGGTTTTGCAACCAACCAAAACCAACAATAAGATGGTGGATGGATGGCGTTATACGACATAATTTTTAAAATAGGGGTCGGAGGTAGGATATTATTTTATTACTAGGTGTATTGTATTTGATTACTATGTTTTCAATAATAATAATAAATAATAATATTTTTAATTGTTGTGTCATTGACACGTGAAGGAAGAAAAATAGGTAGGTACCTACTGTTAACATAGCAAAGATATTTTACCTAAAATGTATTATTTACCTGCGTACATACATAAAATAAAAAGATATGAAGTATTATTATAGTTTTTATTCAAAATGTATTAAACACGAGTTTCTCTTAGGTATAAAATGGTATCTACGTACATAACTGGCTGAAAACTTAACTAGGTACATCTTGCATAAAACTTTTCTTGCTAACTTTCCAGGAGATTTTTGTTCCATTTTTACTCACCATTTCTTGCGCTCCACTTCACGTTTCCATGATGACGGAACGCGTGGCCTCTTCCTCAAATGCTTCAGATCTGATTTTTGCACAAACTGGGCTAATTCTTCCATGTTTTTGCATTAAATTTATTAAAAATCCGAACACTTGTTGTACACAGAAAGTCACAACCGCCATACTATTTTCTCGATGAGGCGACGCAAATCCGGTGCTGTGATTGGTCGATTGTGTTATAGAGGATTTTGAAACTGACCTACGCTATTATAGTGGCTTTTGATCCTTACATCGTTCTTTACCAGCGGATTTCTCTGTGTTTTAATGGGTTTTAATAGAAAAGCAGCCAACCATTTCAAAGCAATTTTTAAGAACTTTTGATTGATGGTACTAACACGATATTGGTCAAAAAGCATTATAGCGGGTTATGATACTGCACCCCTCAATTGGTCGGTGAGTAAACCTTTTGAGTCACCTATGTTGAATGAACTTAAAAATTCGTCTGGGTGTCATTCATGGTGTTCAACTAAAAAAATCTACTGTATTACCTAGGTATACTACCAACCTAGGTCTATGATTTGTTTATGTTGGTCCTTATGTTTTTTAATTTGCTTATTTTCTTCGATTAATTTGCCTAACCTACCACCAACGTAATTATTATTAACTGAGTTTATTTTTACTACAAATTAAATAGATACCTACCTACTTATAAGCTGTAACAATTGTTTTTGAAAATTTAGTTTCTTTCTTTTTTTTTAATTATAAAAGTATGATACTTTTACTGCGAGCTGCCTAACTAATAAAAATCTACGTTTCGTCCAGTGCTAAAAAAATTGGTTGTCTGTAAAGTCGGTTTACTGACGATAGTTGAACGTGACAACGAGCCTTACATGGAACGCCTCAGAGCGAGGCAACGCCGCATGAGGTAACGCCGCATGAGGTAACGCCGCATGACGTCATGTTTTTTCGTGCGTGCAGCCGGCTCTATCGAATTATAAGACGTTGTCACGTCAAAAATACAAGTGGATTTGGCCAGTTTTAAACCAAACCATTTATAGTATGTACGTACATGTATTTCTATAAAACATAAACGGTGTCAAATCAAATCAAATTCTTTCTTACCATAAACAATTTCTAAAAAAGCTCTTTCTTTCCATAAATACAATAAATGTACAGACAAGGTCAAATTTTAAAAATAAACACAATAAGCAAATAAAGTGATATTTTTGGCGTGACAACGTCTTATAATTCGATAGAGCCGGCTGCACGCACGAAAAAACATGACGTCATGCGGCGTTACCTCGTCATGCGGCGTTACCTCGCTCTGAGGCGTTCCATGTAAGGCTTGAAGTGCAAGCGAGAGCGCTCGACATCCGTCTCTCTCCTACTTGAGTGAGCGATGCGTCTGCGTTGTCACGTTCAACTATCGTCAGTAAACCGACTTTACAGACAACCAATTTTTTTATTTCTGTTACTCCGGTACGTAGGCTAAAGTAAGGAAGCGACGAAAAACCTTTAGCTGTTTTGTTACTTTTTGAGTTGGAGCAAAACACGCGTCAAGCTTTTTTATCCTCTAGAGATAATCTGATATTTTCTAGTAAGCCTTTTTGCACAGGAAGGTTTTGGCAATTTGTTTAATTAAATTATTTGAATTGATAATAAACAATGCCCGTACATTATGTTTATGTGGCACCACCCAGTAAAACATTAAAGCTTTCCTTCCACACATATAACCTACAAGTGATTTGCGGTAGATTAATGTCAATGTCATAGGCTCATTCATTGCCAAATTCAAAGTTGACCACTAAACGTGTGAATGACAAAGCAATTGGTTACCAACTCTAAAACTTTTTTGCTAAATTTATGATTATTATATTAAGTTAAGATACTTTCTAAGAAGGAGGGAACCTATCGGAAGTCTAGAAAACGGCATTGGTTTAGGCTGCCTAGTTCGCTACTTTAGTTTGTACTAAAATGTCGAGAAGTTACACACACATCGTTGGTAAAAACTTTTTAAAAACTGTTTGCTGCCCATCCATGGTTTTACATATTACGCATAAATAACGTAACCATTTTTTTTAACAAAGCGGGACGTCCGATTTGGAATGATGTAAAAAAACTTTCTCTTGTCTTACTAGTTTTTTTTTATTAAATGCACGATTTTCAATTGATGATGAATTCGCATGATCAGTAATCTATAAAACCCTCTACCGCTTCCCATGTAGGTTTTTTCGTTCAATTTACCCATCCAAATACTTCTTACTGCGTTACTGCGCTTCCCCCACCTCACCTATCACGTTCATACGCCAGCCACACGTTGTGACGTACAAAATAATTGTTTAATAAATTAGAATTTTAAATACCTCTTTAATATAATTATATTTGGTCAGTTTGTGAAAGTAAGACTTTTATACCTTCGCTGGGGACAGCGGGACGGTCAGCCTGAAAGCGGGACTGTCCCGCCCAAAGCGGAACGTATCACGTTACTTATACGGTCACTGTACTCATACACCACACAATACAATACTTTTAATATTCATTAATACACAAGTAAAATGACGATTTTGTCTGATTTCTTGTAATTTTTGCTGTCAAAGATATTTTTTTTGTTGACTTTTCTATTGACGTCCTAATGCCAACGAACGTTAGTTCATAAATATGTCATCTGACTACAGACTATATAAGTTTGGGTAAGGCTAGAGCAGGGATTCCCAAAGTGGCCGATATCGACCTCTTGGGGTCAAAATCAGTTTCCCAGGGGTCGACAAAAACGAAAACTGATTTTGAGGGTCGACGAGGTTTCAAATATATGATTTCAAGATCATAATTTTGGCGTTCCATTTCAACGATCGCATCGTTCCCACCAGCGCGTTCAGACGAAACGGAACGCAACTTCGTGCACGCTCGTGCATTGCCTGAGCGCTTCAAGCGTAAATCGGAACGCAGCCTAGTTCTCCGATCGTTTATGTAGCATTCGCGCCGCGCGGCTGCTTGGGGCGGTGATAGATTCACTCATGGTAAAATAATACTACTCCGAGATCTTCCCAAGACTACGTCACTGTCTAGTTGCCACTTTATTGCAACCAAAAATGGAAGTTGGGACACAATGTGATAATGATCCATTAACAAAATACATAAAACGACGTCAATCGTCAATTTTATCTGTTAGATAAGTCAAATCAGTTATGGTAAAACATGAGTTAATGTTATAAATAATTGGTAAGTACAAAACCACATAGTTTTATCACATTGTTTTATGGAGCTCGGGAGTTACGATTCTACGCTATTGGTATCACTGTCTCTTAGAATTTCCGCTATTTTGTCGTGATTCGTCTTCTCTGTCATACGTGTTTGGAATACATAATACCTGTCTCGCTTACGTCCATTTGGCCGGCGACTACCAAACTTTTTCATTTCCGCGTCACCGCCGGCGGCGGCGAAGTTAGTCACTCGCGTTGTTGGTGATAAATCTTTCAATTAAAATGGGTGGTTGCTCTATTCTTAACTGTAAGAGTGTAAGTGTGAAAAGCGGTAAAATAGGGTTATTTCAACTTTCTATCGTTAACCTCTTAGCGGGCAAGGGACCAGTATCTGGTTCCATTAACAAGGTCTCCAAATGGCAAGCGGCCAGCTCCTGGCCGCTGCTTGTCGGTTGTCACATGTTTTTTATTTGCCGTTTTTATAAAATGAAACGGGCATCTATCCTTTTTTGTTCTGTATGATTGTTACGAGAAAAGACAAGGATAAATATATTCTGTGTTTCAATTGTGACCGCCAAACAAATTTTATCGAAATTTTGCTGTTATTCAAGACGCTCGGGTGATGTGTTTTACGCGTCAGGTTTTTAGAAGTTTGTTGAGTTATAAAATGTATGAAATGGTGTGATATTTCGATTGAATAATGTTTATTGGTGTATAATTATGTAAGTAACGTAATCATGTGCTTAAAAATAGTTTGATTTATTTTTTCAGACTTATATTTGTGTGACAGCCAAAAATTAGCTTTCTCTACTTTTAACCTTAGACTGACAATATAAATGGCAACAAAATTGCATAATATGTTCTAGAATCTGATAGCTGCATTCAAGACCATTCCAAAAATATAAGGTTCTTATGTAGTTTCATACAAAACCATGTAGAAATATTGATTTTTGTAGCGCGCGGTAACTTCGCGCTAAATACGCCAGCAAGTGCTGGCGGATGCTTGCCGGATGTGTCAAAAACTGCAAAATGGCGGGCGCCTGCCAAGGGGTTAAAAATCGTTAAGAACTGTAACGTTAAAAAACTCTATGTAAAGAACATAATACACCCTGTCTATAGGGGAGAAATACTGTATCCAGGGGAGAAATATAGACCATGTGTCTAAGTGATCATTTCGTTGAATCAAGAATAAACTTTGCTCTCAACAATAACTACATAATAGTCTCAATCGCTAAGCGAATCAACAACGAATAAAATGTGATGTTGTACAGTATCTTGTTCTATCCTCCGAGCCCTTCCTATCTCAAGGAGCGCTTCGAATTCCTCTCAAACTCTCACTCGCTCTCTTTGCGTTCCTCTGAAACCCTCATCTTAAAAGTCCCTGCTCACACCCCCTCTTGCTATGACAAATCTTTCACTGTATAAGCTACCCGTCTATGGAATGATCTCCCTCTGGACATCAGACGTGCAAAATCACTTTCTATCTTCAAAAAACTGCTTCATCAGCATTATATATCCTTGTAAAGAGTTAGACAACCTTATTTTATATTTATGTAAGTTTATTATTAATCTTTGTGGGTATGTAGTGTAAGTATTTGTTTCGTTTTCTTTAAATAGGTCTAAATAGGTATCTTTATATTTATTCAGTGCCACCGTCTTTGTTGTTCTTTAATTTCCAGTCCATTCCAAGGTTGCCTGGAAGAGATTGCTTTCAGTGATGTACAAGTACAATCTTTAAAATATACCTACTGTAAGTGTAAGAGACTTGTCTATTTGGAGCATGTAGATATACGAGCTTGAATAAGTAGGATCCTATCATGCTATTTATTTAAATAGGTACCTAGCTAGATATTTAAATAGGTACCTAGACATACATATGTTACATTATAGTATAAATGAAACCTAGATCTAGATCTCGAATTTCCCCAAACTAAAAAGTTTGAGAACCACCGTAGCGGATATGACTTACGCTTGGGAAAACCCATGTGACCGCTGTTTTTCGGAGTAGCATAGCATACCTTTTATTATTATACCATCATGGATTCACTGAGAAAATTTCTAGTTTGTCAGCTGGCATCTCAGAACAGCTGATTCTTGTCAAAAAAATCTTATCAAGTTGAAGCGTACCTACCTTGGCAAAATTGTGTCAAACCACTAAACCAGACGCAGAAGCCATCAAAAAAGAAAAAGAAAAGAAAGAAGTGTAGTGTACCTTAATGCCATTTGTTGTATAGAGCAGCTTTCTGACCAAGCCAATTTGGTTTGGTATTTTAGTTTGTCGCTTTATTTAATTATTCTATGAGTTTGTCTGTTGTCTAACCTTTCCACCCTTACCTCACCACCATAATTCAATCTAAAACCTATTCCCGCTCTGCTCTTCCTTCCAGTCAGTTGCCTTGACGAGCAATATAGTTTTCACTCGAGTTTTACTTACAGTAATTTAACTGTGTTGTTATCTCACCATTCTCTCTCATAGAATTTCTTTCTTCTACTACTGTTATAAATAACGTCTAAATGGCTCTCCATAGTTCCTTTGAAAATGTAGGATTTGTTGGTGGTGGTAATATGTCGACTGCCATAGTCAAAGGCATTCTTAAAAAAGGTGAGTTAAACCCCCAATTAACTTGGTGCCGCACAATAATCCAATATATCTATGAAAACTTACTGTAAACTCATAAAAATAACAATTGATTCCCTAAAAATAGCGACATACATAATATTGTGTCAGTGTTTAGTTTTATTATTTGACCTTTTCTAAGTGTACATTTATTGTATTTATGGAAATAAATAATTTTTGATTTGATTTGATTTGATAAGTTTTGAAAGCTTTAATTTTAATAGGCACTTAACCCACCATGAGTTAAATGCCTATTAACTTACCTACTCAGAACAACTAACCCAGAATGGGTAACAAACCTGAAGCTACAAAGTTAAGTATTGAACTGAACTAGTTTCAATTAATTTCAGGAACTCTTTCACCTTCAAAAATATGGGTATCCGGACCTCGTCTGAACAGTTTGGAACACTGGAAAGAAATGGGTACACATGTTACGACCGACAGCAACAAACTGATAAATGAATGTGATGTAGTAATTTTGGGAGTTAAGCCCGCAATGTTGCAATTGGCATTATTAGGGTGCAAATGTGACAAAGATGTTTTGTTCATTTCTATGCTAGCTGGTGTGAATTTGGAGGCTTTGAAAAAGGTGAGTATCACACTAATATGTGCGAAAATAATGTAAATGCGAATGTTTAGATGGATGGATGTTTGTTACCCTCTTCACGCCAAAATGACTGAATGAATCGGGCTGAAATTTTGCATACAGATAACTCTAATCATGGAATCAAGCGTAGGTTACTTTTTATCCCATAAATCATTTCCCATGGGATAGCAATCACCTTTAAACGTTATAGAAACAATGTGTGGAAGCCGCGGGCATAAACTAGTTAGGTACCAATAAAGTTAGATAATACTTTATTGTACCACACAAAACACAGATAACAATACAGAAATAAATGCTAAGAGTAGACGAAGTACAAAGGCGGCCTTATCGCTATGAGAGATCTCTTCCAGGCAACCTTGGGATAGACTGGACATGTAAGAACAAAACGGTGGCACTCAAAAAAATAGAATAAAACAATACTTACACTCCATAATACCAGATATAGTAATAGTGGGTACTTAAAAAAAAGTGAATGTGCTAGTACACTCACACAAATATTATAAAGGCAAAAGTTTGGATGGATATTTAAAGATGTCTCAAAAACTAGTAAAGTGAGTAGTAGTAGGAAATTTAGCATAAGTTTAGTTCTAGACCATAACATATACTTGGTCTTGGAAGCTAGTGGTGTCCTTATGCAGTTTTCACAGTTTAATATGAGATTTGTGTATTTTCAGGGTTTAGAGGAAGTAGGTCCTAGATTTAGAATCATAAGGATCATGCCCAATACCCCAATGACTATAAGTCAGGGTATCTGTTTATACACTCCTGACGCATTAGCCGACAATAATGATTGCAATTTTCTGGAGAATCTGCTAAGCAGTTCAAGCGTTTGTGAGAAGGTGCCAGAATCGTCCATGGATACACTTGGTGTGTTGACGGGTTGCGGTCCAGCCTTTGTAAGTATCTAATAATTCCTACTGTGGATAATAATTCTAAACCAACCTACTACCCTGTATATAGTTCCTATAAGATAGTAGGCAGCCAGCGCAGGACTTTATGAAGCGGCACAAGAGTTTGGAGACCTGCCTATAACCAGTAGTAGGTAAGGTCAGGTTGCAGATGACAGTGATGGTAAAAAGCATATTTTGCTTTAGATTGAATTAACTCTAGAGAAGTTCAATCTCTGCTTTTAATCACAGGAACAGATTGCCATAGGATTATGACCGGTGCAGCACTTTTCATGGAATCGAATTATTGGAACTCGTAAAACATTCTGATTCAGTATTATGACATTGTGAATAGTTTATTCATGGTTGCCTGGAAATTGCCTATTATTAAAGCTGGCAGTAACCACACTTTTATCATTATCTCTCTGTTAATAGCTATTATTTTTCTATCATTAAATTATTTAATTTATCTAATTTATTTTCCATTATCTACTTTTCAGATGTACATAATAATGGAAGCCCTAGCAGATGGAGCAGTGAAACAGGGTGTTCCAAGAGCTCAAGCCCTCAAGTATTCCGCATTACTTATGGTTGGCAGCGGTCAGATGGTTCTGCAGACTGAAAAACATCCCGGTCTGTTGAAGGATGAAGTTTGCTCCCCTGGTGGATCTACTATCTGTGGTGTTACAGCCCTCGAGCAAGGGGGGTTGAGGTATTTATGCAATTTGATAGGTATTCCAGTCTTGATTTCAGAAGCCAACTGTATCAGTTTCTTTATCTGACCAAGATCTTATCTGGAAAAATCATTTTCGTGGTCATTAATGACTATATATTTCTTTACATATATATTTCTTTACATTTCTGACTGTGGGCAGAAAGTTATGTACTTAGACCGGAAAATATTGGAATTTCTCGCCACTCGCAAAACGAAACGAACCAACTTAAAAACTTTGACTTTGTAGATCAAATGTGAAGTAGAGTCATGTGGACGTAGCAAAGCAGATTTGGATGATGCATTTTTTAATGTAGGTACATTTTTGTTTCAGGGCAACATTGATAAACGCGATTGAAGCGGCAACATTGAAAACAAAAGGAATGAACAAATAGAAGTACTTGCAGCAAATCTGAATTGCTGTTAATCATTTAGTCATGTAAGTGTCTTTTAATTCACATTTGTTTGTAGATTGTAGTTACATAAATGTATTATTGTATTTGTAAACTCTGCAAGTATGTAGCTACAATCAGCTTAGAAACACAGTTTTTTACCTAGCTCAGTATCAGTAGGTTTGTATTCAAACTTTATTCATAAGTTGCTATGGACCACACGCCCGGTGGCTCGGCCGCCGGCTCTTGCCGCCGGACTGTGCGGATGCACCATTACTAGTGCTAGGTCTAGGTAGGTAAATGTACTTGTTTTTGCAGTCTCATAGCAGTAGTTTATTAAGTTAAAAATTTTAATATGTATTTTTATTTTTATTACTTAACTCTACCATGACTTAAATGACCTCTTAAAATACTCCTTAACTCAGTTACCATTCCCATGACAAATGTTTAAACAAGTTGTTTTCAATTTCAATTATAATTTCTATTAACTCATGTGATTTTTGTGTATTGATGTATATTAATTTTTAGTGAGTAAGTAATTATATGTATTTACCTATTATGTACCTATTTACAAAGAAAGTATTTTGGTAGGTATGTATGTATGTAGTAAATATCTAGTCTATCAGTCTTCTGGATCCCACAACACAAGATCTGCTTTATTTGGGACAAGCTAAATTAAAAATTATACAAAAAAAGCTTTTATTTCGAGCATACATAACTAATAAGAAGGTAACAAGAAACTTAAAAACGAATTGGATTGCTGAGCAAGTCAATTATGCTAAATTAGGTGAATGTGAAATGTCTCATTTGTTATATAATTAAAAATTATAATTATTAAAAACTTAGCTTAGTTTAAGAATTGGTACTGTGTTAAAATAGGCATCTTGCATAATTAAAATTAATTAAGTATTTATTTATTTGTAATACAGTTTACAATTTATAGTTAATCATGTATTTATTTGTTACCATACAGTTCAAACCTCAAATTATATTTTATTATTTATTTGTTAACATATGGTACAAACTTTGCTTAGTTTTAGAATTGATACTGTGTTATAACCAGCATTATTTTGTTATTTGTGTAATCTCATGCTTACTTTACCTCTCGATTTACCTACTTAGGTATTAAAAATGTTATTTTTAGTTAATATATCATAAATATCTATATCTACTAAGGTTTTCAGTATTACAATAGTTGTCCAGTCAATGAATGATTGTAGATGGAAAAATTGCTTCCGTTTTTCGGAGCTCATATCTAGACAACAATTGGGAATAAATTAAAAGTGTATAGCACTAAAGATGGACAGAATTTTATCAGCTTTTATTATGTAGTATAACAAAATTCCTATGACGCATCGTTTACGAGATATAAGCAAAAAACTAAAAACCTTTATACCTCCCCCTAAGACTCGCCTCAGGGGTAATTTTAGAATGTTTTTCTTCTAACTAGTCCAAACAAAGTTCCAAAGTCAAACTTTCTGCTTTCGATTTTCCATCCACCCCCCTTGTGACTCATTGTCTGGACTATAGCGTTTGTGAAATTATTTAGTAACGATGTGACAGCTTTAAATAAAATTGAAGATCAGCATTTAAAATTATCTTTTTCTTTGCCCCGGCAATGCTGCTTCCAGCCTAGCCAAGCTTCGAAACCTTGCTGTTGGTAGATGTTCTTTGCGCAGTCCGATGCTATTGTTATGTTGGAAGTCAGCAGATCTGTAACAATTTATAATTCTCAAGTTGAACAAACAACTTGCTCACATATTGTGGTTTACAGAATGTAGCTTGCATTAAGGTGGTACCACACCGGAGGATTCGTCTGTAATTTCCAATTCAGTTTAAATCAAAGATACTATTGATTGTTACGGTTGGTTTTTAGTTTTTTTTAAATATATTTTTAAGGAAGGCCTACAGCTTATACGAGTATAAATACAAAATAAGTTGCAAGTATCTAGCAACAAAAGCTAATGTATGGCCATAGCGTATTTGATATTCACACTGTCATTCTAAATGACAGTGTGAATATCAAATACGCTATGCAATCATTAATCCTTTACACACATCATCATGAAATCATACAATTTAGAAAAGTTAAGTTAAACAATAGTCGAAATTAGCTATGGAGATTCAATTGATAGGAAAAAAATATAAAAAAAACGAAAATCTTTTTTTGGTTTGACAGGGAAAAACAAACTGTTTTTAACTTTTGCGGGACAAATATTAAATTACTTAATCCCTGGGGAATAAACAGTTTATGGGACTACCAGGGAATCATCCATACTAATATTATAAATTTGTCTGTCTGTCTGTCTGTCTGTCTGTTACCTTTTCACGCCTAAAAGGCTGAACGGATTTCAATTAAATTTGGCAGGGAGGTAAATGGTATCCCAGGGACAGACATAGGGTACTTACAAAGTGCGTGCGAAGCCGCGGACAGCGCTAGTTTTCTATAAAATATCGAATAAATTTCAAAATTGACGGAGAAATCGACGAACAGACAAAAGAAAAATAAAAATAAACATTCATACATGTGAAAATAGAACCTCCTCGTTTTTTCAAAGTCGATTAATCACTGACACCGACTGACTCGTAATTATGCTGGGTTCTCCTCTCCTCATTCGCTAATGAAACACTCGAATCTGATACACTGTTAGGTACATAAGATGAATGCTCTCTCTGAGGAGTTAAATAATAAACAGAGGGTGTCCGTCAAGAAAGCATCCCCGCCATGGAATTTGGTGGTTTCAACTATGCCAATAAATGTGTCCTGAAATAGTGCCCCCGATGCCCTAAGTAAAATAAATAGTTCCCCAGTACTTTAGGAGATATTTAGGTCTTTCACTGTGGCTGCTATCTTGACGTCAAGCTGGCAGCCCCGCTGATTTCGACGAATCTATAGCGATAGAATCATGAACTATGCCTTACGGTATCTAGTTCTGAAAAGCTCGGAAATAGATCTCTGCGGTTTAAGGGATATTTGGCTCTGAACATCTACATACATTTTAAAGTACAGACGAGTACAAAAGTTGAAGGACACCAGACGGAAGCTGCTGCCGTTCTTTTGGCCAGGTTCCTTAGCCAACTCTTACTACAATCACGGGATGAGTAGGAGGGGTCGATTCTTACGTAAATAATTCATTTTCTCTCCTCTTTCTAGAATTCTACAGTTGCTTAAGTAGACATGAACAAATAAACCTGGTTTTGAAACTTATCATATTAGCTAAGTATCACAAAGCTATGTTACCGGAAATCCTATTTTTACTCATCTTTACTTTGATAGACTTATGTATGTGTTTATGTGTGTATGATTCATTTGACAGCGAAGTTTACTATACATATTTCTACGATAAAAGATTTAACAGTATTTTCCTAATCTTATCAATATCTATACCTGTAAATCATCTAGTTCATTCAGTATGACTAGAACTAGAAGCATTAGCTAGGTTTGTAGATTAGGTGGGATTGTTACTGGTTAATACATAAATTTATATCAAACGACGCCGCTAGCGGTTCTGACTCAACTAAGCTGGCGGCGCTTCATTATATTTCTATCATTTGCAACACTTGATAACGGAACAATCTACATAGGTATTTACCTATTTCAATAATACGTAATTCCCCTTGATGCAAATACTTCAAATCTACTCTTTGGGATCCTGTTGCCTATCTCCTGGGGGTCTATTACGTCGCTGCGTCGACGCCATGCCATCGACGATGCCTAAGACGTATTTTACGACATATTAGGTAATATGTCAATATGATGTCGGTGGCGCATCGATGTAAGTAAAATTCGGAAGATTGGGCAAAAGCTTCTCGAAAGTGGAACGCTCAAATAGAGTCCAATTGTGTCTACCCACCTCAGTCACAGTCGGACCGGCGGCGCGGCCGGCGTACGTGTTTCGCGTGTATTGTTGTCTCGATCGCACTTCGGTCTAGGTACGTCTTTCCATCTTTGTTGTTCATTAGGTAGGTATATTGCAAAAAATTGGAAGAAGGAAGTGTCTTTGCGTTTAGTTGTAACACAACACAGGCCATTTGTTGAGTTAGCGCTGGGTGAACGTACCATATCTACAGAATTTTACTTATATCTATGCGGGAGCGGCGACTAAAGGACACTGGACATAGGTACACTAGGAGGTGGGCACCAGCGCTCCCTGCCCAGACCCACCACCAAACTGCGATCGCCAACCTGCCTTACCAAGCGTGTCAATAATGACAAACTCCCCCAAACATTGACCTCGGGTGGAGGCCTATGTCTGTTAGTGGCGTCTTTCAGCTAAAATCTCAAGATGCCGTGTCTCACACTCACCGTCACACGTGACATCACACCCTTTCCCTGGTCCATCAACAGCACTGCACCAATACCGGTCGTTGATTTGAAACAATCCGTAGTCGAAAGAGCCGTCATCGTCTGGCCCTCCTATGACATCGGTTCGTCTCGAGCTTTCGGCTTCTATAAGGCATAACCCTGCAAGAATATTATACAAATACAAAATACTAAAATCTTTATTAGGAACAAAAATAAAATTATATAGAGTACAATTGTGGGCTGACAACCGCAAAAGTTAAAAACTGTGTAGCAGAGTCAGCGCCCTCCTCCTATTAAAAATAGAATATTGCTTAGAAAATTAAAAGAACCTTAATTCACAAGCTAAAATAAAATACGAACCTAATATTTTAGGTAGAGTTCGCTCAGATCAACGCCAACCTTAATGTTGGGTCACTTATATCACTATTTTATAGTAAAAACAGCTGATGTTACTTTGTGAAGAACAAGTGACTACGGGGCTCGTAATGTAAGTAGAAATAAATTGAATAAAGGATTTTGGTTACCTTTACCTACCACTGAACTGAAAAGTTTTATCTTACCTGCCTAGGTACTCTAGATTCTACTTGCTGTGAATATTAAATACATTTACCAACCCTATTATTTGAAGAGCGTAGGTATAGGTTCGTTCTTCAATAAGACCTTACTCGGTCGATTTTCACATAATGTACCTACATGCAGAAGCAATGTAACCTATTTCACTTTAAAATGAATGAAACTCACAATCAGTCAGCTGGTCTTCGGGAAAACCCTGTTGAATGAGTTCGGTCATCAACTCGCAGGTGGCAAAGGTTTTGCCATTGGTCTTGTAAACTACACCAATAAAGTAAATTAAAAGTACTAGTATAGGTCGCCGCATATTGACGAGTAAACGAAGAATGATTTTTTTTGGAAAGGAGCAGTGACCAGTCAAGGATAACATGAACACTTGTATGGGAGATCAAATTGTATAATTGAATTACGAAATCCGAGGCCTACGCTTATTACCATAAAGCTGCAGAAATTATTTATTGTACCTAGGTATCGCCTATTTACCTAGTACACTATTTACCATACAAAAGACTTCAACGCGTTTCTAAGGTTAAATAATGTATAGACGCCTTTTAGAAAATGCTTTTATTTACGAAATTCTTTTACTAAAAGCTACATGCTTACCATATTATTCTTAAGAGCTACAATAACCTATTCACCACTTAAAATATGTACATAATTATCAGTTCAGTCGTCGAAGTCTTTTTAAGTCTTAGAAGAGTCAAAACCAAAGTGAATTTTCCTGGTGGATTGCGCTGGGGTGTACGGATGATAAGGGTGCACACACACGGTTCGTTTTGTAAACAAAAACAAAGACATTCTTCGTGCTAACCCTACTCCGATGTCTACGCTTTTATGCCGATATGTCGCTTCAATCGGAATCTCCTCTTCCTCATCTTTCGTCACACAACTGAGTTTTTTAATGCCGCTGCTGACTTGCCGGAATTTAGGTCGCAGTGATGATTGAAAACTGCCATATCTTTGTAAAAATGGTGATCTTTCCCTTTGACTGGTTCCTTCTATAGGATTTTCACTGCTTGAATGTTTCTTGTTGAAGTTCGGTCTTAGCGCTGATTGGAAACTGGCATATCTTCGCAGTAGGAAAGATTTTATATCTCGTTCCTTGTCATTTTGGCCTACTTCTTCTAGGTGCTCATCGCTTGATTTTCTTTTATTCTTGCTTGGTCTTAACGCTGATTGAAAGCTGGCGTACCTTCGCAGAAAGGTAGACTTCTTGTCAGTTCCCATTTCTTCAATGCCATCGTTATTCTTTGAACTTTTATTCGGGATGTTACGTCTTGAAGTGGATTGGCCAGTGTTGCATCTTCGCAGTACCGGTGAACCATCAACTTGCGCGATTCCCTCAATATCGCTGTAACTAGTGTTTCGCTTGGGCGTGTTGTGTTTCAGCGCTGGTTGAAAACTGCTGTATGCGCGCAGTAAATGTTCTTCCGGTTTTTTCGTATTATTCGTTTCAATGTCATCGGTTTTTTCTGTTATCTGCTGAAGGTTTTCTATGATTATTGATACGTTGTCTAGGATAGCAACGGTGTCTTCGGTGTTAGCCGGTGGTGATAAATAGTCTTCCGCACTCATAACTATATTTTTATTCACATTTTGTAGCGCTTCGTTCGCTTAATCCGAGCCGAGTGAGCTTGTCTCTAGCGTATGGCATTGATTGAGTGACGTAGAAGAGTGATAAGATTTTTTAGATTGTTTACTGTGATTACTTCAGGCATGTCATAACGGAGTGATTTTTATAAATAACGAAGAGATTGTCCTTTTGTATTGAATTCCTACTTGATGTTTTCTTTATTATTAGTTAGAATGGTGATTTGTTTATTTTATTTGAATGAAAATCAAATGCATTTATTTAGGATACCTACAGATAAGGTAGAGCCAATCAATCATACCTTCACAAATTTCTTAGACCTGGTCTTAATGCTGTTAATAATCTAAGCATCTACCTTCGTAAATAAAGGTAAAAAGTGCAAGCATTAGCCTTGCTGAGAACCTTGCTGTCCGCTTCCATGATTTCCGTCTTCCGACTCTACCATCGTTCAACTTCACTCAACATTTTTTAATAGAAGCTTATCATTATTTAAATAGTTTAAAGTTTTTGTAATGATAGAACGTAAATCTACACTAATTTATGTTTTTTTTTATCTAACTTATTTTGTCCCACTGATGGGCAGAGGTCTCCCCCAAACTCTTCCAGGAATCGCGTTCGTTGGCCAGGTCCCACCAATCTACCCAGAATGCGTCGAAATCGTCTCGCTAGCTTCTCCTTGGCTTGCCGAGGCGTCGTCGCCCGTCCTGAGGCACTCAGGCAAGTGCCTGTGTGACGATCCGAGCCCACCTTTCTGAATGCATGCGGCTCACATGCCCCTCCCAGAAATTATATATGTATTAGGGATATTATTTCCTTTCTTTGAATGGTTTTAAGTTTGGACGTGTACAAAATCCCTGTTTTAGCCACCACATGTTATTCTTAGCAGCCTTGCCTGATTTGTAAGATATGTCCTTTCAACCTATTAACATGTTACGGAATTAGAATTGTACTACGTCAATTATGAGTCTTTACTGTTTACCTATTTAGAAACGACCTACCTAATATAGAAATTTTCTACGTAGTTCGTTTCCAGATGAATAAACCTTACAGCAGCGTGACAAATCTTTTGATGTGTATTAAATCCTTTTGTCACCTAGATTTTAAGCTGTTTTGTAGTATTGCTTCTATCTATAAGTGTGCAATAAAGAATTTTCTATCTATCTAGGTAAATATTTAAAAAACGTCAAGTGCAAGTCGGACTCGCGCACTTAGGGTTCCGTAAGACCTAGTTTCTTACCAAATTATCATGATTCTAGGTCAACGGGAAGTAGGTACCCTGTAGGTTTTGGTCCATGACGAGAATCAAAAATTTTTTTCGTTTATTTGTGCTATAAGACCTTGATGCTCACCAAATTTCATGATTCTAGGTCTACGGGAAGTAAACTATAGGTTTTGTGAGCATGTGATTCCCTTGGAAATTTCAAAATATTCGGACAAAAACGGCTGTAACTTTTGAGTTGCATTGAATCAGAAGTTTTATTTACATCGCGGCTCCAAGAGGTCACGGACTTGAGTATTTAACGTTAATTTCAACTCGATACGTCCACCCGTTCCTGAGAAAAGAGGGTTGACAGACGGACAGACAGACAGACAGACAAACAGACAGACGGACCACAAAGGGTTCCTTTTTTCCTTTTGAGGTACGTAACCCTAAAAACTGATAAAACAACTAATAGTGTAAGTAGTAGTTGTTTTATCAGTTTTTCATTTTGTAGATCTATTTTAGTGAGAGTCATTGTTTGCAAAAAAAATACAACTTCACAGCTGTAGTATTATCAACACGTGTGTGTGATATCAACTATAAACGGTCCTGAAAATACTTTTTCCAACGCCTAGGTATTTTCTGAATGCAAAATTACCTTTCTACGTTCATGTTATAGAACCTGCTTGCGTGACGGAGGTCAGGCTCATGGGTACTATTTGCAAGCTAACTAGGCTTTAGATCGAGTTCTATAAATTATCGAAGAGCTAATAAAATACGCATGTATTTATTAAAAACTAGCTTACCCGACATACGTTGTCCTGTACAAACATACCATAGAAAAAAAATAACCCCCGCGGGTGAAAATCAATTACTTATACTATTTGGAATTTTACAATTTTCCTGGCAACTTATCCCATTTTTTTTTCACAAATCTTTTTCGGAATTACGTTTTGTATTACTTTTTTTTCTGTAAGAACTTACTTGCACTTTTATCTATACTTACTAATATTATAAAGAGGAAAGATTTGATTGTTTGTTTGTTTATTTGTTTGTTTGCATTGAATAGGCTCCGAAACTACTGGACCGATTTGAAAAATTATTTCACCGTTAGGAAGCTTACTTTTCAGGGAGTGACATAGGCTATATTTTATCCCAGAATTCCCACGGGAACGGGAAATACGCGGGTGAAACCGCGAGGCGATCGTCTAGTGAATATATAAAATGATTGCTGATATAAAATGATCGGTAATGCCAATTACCGATAATTTCTAAAACATGATATTCAATACAACAATTTTCTAAAACATGTCCTCAAGATGTACAAATAGATGGCCGACAAAGTATAGTCGGCCATCTATTTGTACATACTACGTAAAGATATATCATCTGATGACCGATGTAGCGCGAAGATCCGCCTGCGACGCAGGAGGTTTTGGGTTCGATTCCCACCTTGGGACAAATGTTTTTACGATCTGCAATTCTGGGTGTTTTCTATGAATAATGAAAAATAGATATTTATGTAATGTATTGTATTAAGCATATCAGAACACAAGCTCTACTTAGCTTGGGGGCTAGATGATGCTCTATGGATTGTCCAGCATTATTTATTAACTAGCTGCCGCCCGCGGCTTCGCACGCGTTGTTTCTATGGAAACGTTAAAAGGTGATTTCTATCCCATGGGAACTGATTTATGATTGATGCAAAATTTCAGCTCAATCTGTTCAGTAGTTTTGGCGTGAATACGTAACAAACATCCATCCATCTATCCATCCATCCATCCAAACTTGTATTCCATCAACACATGTGATGTGATTAGTGTGATAGTGTGATACTTACATGAAACAGTCGTGCTATTGATTATTTTTTCACTTTTTTATTATTAGAGTACCTTACATCTGATATTAAAAATACAAAGGATACATTGAAATGCAACTATTTATATTATTTTTTTCAGGTGTAGCTAAATGGAGCCATATTCAAGAATGTTACGATAGCGAAAAAATTAACCAAAATTTTGTGTTTGCTCCGGCTTTAACCCAGCAGCACCTGCAACCGAATGGCAAACAGAATGCTCAAGTCTTAAGCCATTCCGTTGCAGCTGGATTATTTGCAAAAATAGGGCAAGGTTAGTTCAAAGATCTGCATTTAACCGCTTCTGTGTCTAAAATGTCAATTAATATATTTATTTGAATGTAATAAACGGATCTCACAGTAGCCTAATAAAAGATAACGATTATGCGACTGGCAGACAGTAATTTAAGCAAAAAGGCTTATGTAAATTATCTCACAGTATTAATTTTTTATTGCAGGTGAAATATCACAAGAAGCAATTGCAACAGCGA
The DNA here is from genome assembly GCA_963564075.1 of Eupithecia subfuscata. Lineage (NCBI taxonomy): Eukaryota > Metazoa > Arthropoda > Insecta > Lepidoptera > Geometridae > Eupithecia > Eupithecia subfuscata. The sequence goes on from OY751105.1 coordinate 8,280,968, forward strand.
ACATTATTTCCAATTTGGATAAATTATTTGACTGTATGAATAGAGATTCACCACACAGAAAACGAGGCAAATTACGTTTAACTAACATGACCTCAACCAGACCTCATTTAAACTTTTTAAAGAAAATTAAAGAGTTTTTCAATAACATGAAGTTTTGGGGGCGAGACGTAAGCTCCCATCACAAGATGGCTGGTTGAGGACATTAAATGCTTTAGAAAGGATTTATGTCAATTTAAAAAAAAAGTCACTAAAGAGGCTTAATCAGGACTCCCTCGAAAACTGTTTTGGTTGCATACGTATAATTCATTGCGGCATTGAAAACGGGTGTGATTACATATTTAATAAATACAGAAACTGCGCTGATGACAACAATGACCTGCTTGGTAACTTCAAAGTATTTATAGAAAAAGGATGTGAAGAGTTTTGCTCTACAATGTTAACTCTTCTGCACCAATTCTAGAAATAATTTATGGTGCAAAAGAGGAAGAGTGCAAAACACAAACACATTAATTAATAGCACACACTGTCCGTTTGTACTCGTTCTGCTCGCTCTCGATCAGGTTTTGGCTGAAAATCAGTGTTTTGCTTAAAAAAATTCACTGAGGCATGGCCTATTTGTCGTGCTGCAGCACCCACAAACTTACCTAATATTCTGAAATTCTGAAACAAAGAGATAGTTACCTCAGTGTTCTGGAGAAATGCAAGCATGTGCATATCGTCGCCGTAGAGCGAAAAGTCACTAACTCGCTATTTGGCCCAAATCGAGTTAGATGTGCCATCAAAATCCCCGATTTTTTCTGCATTTTTCAGTCTGACAACCGTATCCTTAGCTATCACGGTTTTCATTTTAGGTTGTGCAAAAAATTCACTAACTCTACATTTGGCTTACAGCATTTTAGTCGAAAACCAACTAAGTAGGCTTAGATACTTTTTTCCTACTTGAAAGAATCGCAAAATATAAACCTAAGTCGGGTTGGTTACTTTCTTTTCTAAGATAATAACTTGTTGCTAGGACCCAGTCTAGTCGAGAAATAACTAAATATACTTGATTAGTTATGTGGTAGCAGGTTTGATACACAACTTGAAAGCGAAAACTAACCAAGTCGACTTAGTGTCTTCTAGATCGCTATTTGCGATAATTGTACTTCATAATTTTAAAGCAAGAAATCATTTAACATGTTAAGTTAGTTTTCGCCCCAAAATTTTGACTACAAAGTTTGGTTTTGAATGATAGCTAAAGTGTTTTGTTGATTTATTAAAGCCAAACTTTCGTACGTCTGTGTTAGGATAGACAATTAAACGTGCAATTTAGTTACTTTTACGCTCTTGATTTTGCTTACTCGGTGGCTAGTGACTTATATAAGGCCCTAGCCACCTGTCCAAAACGTCTTCGCTGGTTCATCAACATCGTTAGTCTACTGCTGGACATAGGCCTTCCCTTAATGAGCGCCATAGCACCGTGTCTTCAGTTTGCCGCGTCCGACATCTGACTGCAGTCTTTGGCAGGCCGTCTCCACCTGGGTGTAGGGCGTCCTACACTATGTTTGCCGAGTCCCGGTCTCCTCTCAAGAACACGGTTGTTGGTTTTTGCGAGACATGGCCGGCACGCTACCACTTTAGCATGCTTATTCTAAGAGCTATGTCGATAACTTTGATTCTCTGTCGGATGTATTCGTTACGAATCCTATCCCTTAGAACAGCTCCGAGCATTACTCTTTTCATAGCTCGTTGAGCGACTTTGAACTGGTGGATCAGCCCTAAGGTGAGTGTCCACGTCACAGCTCCGTAGGTCATGACGGGTAAGACGCACTGATTGAAAACATTCGTTTTCAAGCATTGCAGTATGGATGAATCTTTTTTCTTTATTTATTTTAAAGGAGTTTTGTCAACATGACCATGTCACTCCCGTAAAGAATGGATGACTTGGCGAGGACTCAGCGTAGTTCGCTGTGTGGTGCCGGCTTAGAATTTGCATCACCCCAACTCTTCCCGCGGGTGTCGTAAGAGGCGACTAAGGGATATCCACCGGGGGCGGGCAGCAGCGCCCCTGCAAAACAATTCTACCACCGAACTGCGATCCCCAACCCGCATGCCCAGAATGGGGATTATGGACATAACCCTCCATGTGATAAAAACCAATAAGGCGCTTATCAGGGGGAGGCCTGCGTCCAGTAGTGGACCACTACAGGCTGTTGTTGCCTTCTCAAGTAGTCCAGCAGTTTAAATAATATAAAGGAATGTTTCCTTTCAGTAAAACTTGAATATTTCGGGTAACTGCCCTCCGTCCAGGTAATGTTCGTTTGTACCACACTGAAATGTATTTCAGAGGCCAAGAAAAAAAAAACCCATTGATATGCGTTCGTCGTCTGAACTGGATCATTCCCCGTTATCTTCATTCATTGTACGAGTACTCTCTACTTTACAGCTACACACAAAGATGTTGCAGAAAAGCTGCTGGTGCCCGATGCCACTATAAGGCCGTATTGTGAAAGCTTACTCAGTCATCGGTCTATGTTTGAGAAGCGATTATGCCATGGAAAAGCGATAATCATGATCAAGAACTACGACATTCACAATGTTAAGACTCACTGGACCAGAATGCTATCATTAATCATTTTAATAGGATTTCAATATTTAAAATCTTAACAATACGTCGAAAACATTAATTTACTTATAACTTGTTGTGAATGCGTTTTTTTTGTATTTTTCAAGGAAGTATGACAACTGCATTTGATTATTTATCATTTTCTTATTGATTACCTGATTCGAGAAATAGAAATTATATAAAATTAAGCAGATAAGAGCGTTAGAAAAGTTACTTAAACACTAAATAAACTTATCCAAACACGGGTGAAAAGTCAGTTGGTGACTTTTAACAAATCATTGTCTCACAAAGTTAGTACAAGATTTGAGGGCGAAAAGTAACTAAGTCAGTTTTTTTTTCATTTTCCCTGAAAATATCAGTCATTCATTGACTGTAGTGAATTGACCTTAAGAGCTTTTATATTTCCTAACATATGAGACCATAAAATTAGAAATATCCCATACCGAAAAAAAGTTATGATTTTATTTTGTTTTTCAAAACTTTAAACCTTCATAACTCAAAACACCAAATGACCTACTTAGTGACTTTTCGCTCTACGGCGACGATATGTCTGCGGCTTTATTATTAAAAATGTTGAACTTAATTGTGAATCATGTAAAAAAATCATGCTTGCAGACCAGAACACTGAGGTATGTCATTTATTCACATCCTTCAAAGAATACAACGACACAACCCCAATCCCAAAGTATGTTCAACCCAGTTTCTGTTCAGCTATAGAAAATGCGGCATCTTTATTAAATAATTGGGGCTAGATGATGCTGTGTGGATTGTCCAGCATTATTTATTTATTTATTTAATTGCCTAAAAGAAAGTTCACACAAGAAAACATAAAATTTAATACCAAATGGATTTGTGAAAACAAAATAAACTTTGTCTGGCTGAGGGGTTGTATAGAACATTATAATAATAATAAAAATAAAATTATTGAAAGCACAATTGCTATATGTATAAAAAGATTTTGTACAAAAAGAAATCGAGAGCTTGTGAAGAAGCTTCAAAAAAATTATTAGTGCGTAAAATAAATATATTAAAAAATGTTTAATAACGTTGTTTTTTTTTTTCATTTTAATCCCAATAATCCCAAATAACAAATAGGGCATCAATATTAGTAGTATTATACCTACCTATATTCGTAGTACCTACCCATTACTGAAAACACCTAGCTTTAGCTTAACATTGAGTTAACCACTGTTATTGTGTATTTCTTTTTCAATGACAAAGACATAGTCATAGACATACCATTTATTTGCCACCACACACACATTTACATAACACATTCAAAATAAAATATTTAGTCTTAAATTAATTAAACTAATAATAACACATACAGTAGGTACATTTAACAAACGATGTTAACAATAAAATTAATCAATGTGTGCTGCAGTAGCAAATGGGCCTAGGCTCAGCATAATGCCAACTGTTGTGAACAGAGGGCAATGAATGTTTTCATTTCATTTTAAATATCCCGCGCTAAAGCTAGTTGCGGTCGGTTCGAACGAGAGCGCTAGTGTGCTCCCTTGTTAGCCAATCCGAAGTATGAAGTGATCCTGATCGTGATCATTTTTCTCGTAGAGTAGAATTGTTCTGTGGGTAATGCACTTACGGACAGCATTACATTTTTATCTCAATGTAAATTAATAGGGAATATTTACAACCATAGATATGGTTTTTATAGCTCTAGCATTGTTTATAGAGTAAACAAATACTAGAGTAGCGTTTCGTAGAACAATAGTGCTTCATAGTTTCAACAAAATTGCGATAAATGTTAAAACATCAACACGTAGGTAACACAAGGTTACTAAGCTGAAGGAAACTCCGTGAAAATCTTGCTCTCATTTGCAAGGTGATGCATGTCGCTCTGTCCTTTTCTCGCTAGAGTACAGTGAGGCAGCCTTTGTCATTGTTTTCTTGAGTTGTGCGCAAGCGGTCGAGAAGAAAAACGAGTCACCAGTTTTTCTTTTCACAAAATACTGGTAGTAGCCTACCATACAATGCTGTGACGAATCTTGAATTACGTCCCTCACTATTGACGTGTGTAGTTTATTCCAAAGGTACAGTGCAGTGAAGTGCATTTTGTGCAGGTGAGTTTCATTAAATTTATTTTTGTTTGTGAAAACTAATGATGTTTTTAATCGGTTGCGGGAATTGGCTTTCAAAATTCTACTAACAAAATGCAATAGGTCGTCCGCTTAATTTTAATATTGATTTCGATACAAGGGCGGATCCATTTCCTTTAGACCTTACAGCACTTTGGAACATGTCAAATATTTCAAATGATTTGTGTTAAAGTGGGAAATAAAGTGTTCACTTTGATTTTTATTTAGAGTTCATTTAAAATTATTCTTATTCAATTACAAAATGTAGTCTTCTCTTTTGTTTTCTTGGGCAGGCCACCACAATTTTCTACCAAATTCAAAATCGACTGGAATATTATAATTACGCTGCCATTTTACCTTCCACAGCCGATATTCGTTTATAACGACAAAATTGGAGTAGGTACCTACCTATTGTCTAATAACAATTAGTAGGTAGGTATTTGTTAGCGAGTTCTATAACAGGGTCAAGTACCTACATACAAGTCCAATGATACTTTTCAGAAGCAGAACTCCTGAAGTTTTCATGAAAACGTTCTTAGAAAAATGACAGAACCTATGATATTTCGTCGAAAGTGTAGTGATTCAATCACCAGTAGAGCAAGTTTTATCGGAGTTCTAATAGCATGCATCGAGTATAAGACAAACAAAGGTTTGTTCTTATGAGTAAGATACTTTTAAAAGCAGAGCTCTCGAAATGGTCTTTGAAAAATGACGAAATACTACATGTGACCGACTCAAATACCTGTACTTAAAGCAATTTTGATAAGATACCTATCTATTAGCGTGCATTGAGTTGTAGAGAAATAAAGGTTTGTTTTTGTGATTTGCATACTTTTCAAAAGCAGAACTCTCGAAATTTTCATGAAATGTTCTAAGAAAAAGAATAGAATCTAAGATATTTTCCTCAAAAGTGTAGAGATTCAAACACCAGTTGTAGAAATGTTTTATCGGATTTCCAATAACCTGCATCAGGTTTAAGATAAACAAAAGGTGTTTCTTGTAATGTGCATTCTTTTTAGAAGCAGAACTATCGAAATTATCATGAATACAATATTTTAAAAATATCGAAATCTGAGATAGGTATGTGCGTTAAAATTGTATTGACTGAAACACCTGTAAAGTAATTTTGAATAAAGCTCTATTAGCGTGCATTGAGTTGTAGACAAACAAAGATTTGTTCTTATGATTCTGATAAGTACTTTTAAGAAGCAGAACCCCTAAAGTTTTCATGAACACTTTCTTAGAAAAATGACAGAATCTCGTATTTTCGACGAAAGTGTAGTGATTCAAACACCAGTAGAGCAAGTTTTATCGGAGTTCAATTACCATGCATCGGGTTTAAGACAAACAAAGGTTTGTTTTTATGGTTTTGATACTTTTCAGAATCAGATCTTTTGAAATAGTCATGAAATCGGTTTAATTTGTATTGACTCAAACACCTGTAAAGTAATTTTGATTTGAGTTCTATTATCGTGCATTGAGTTGTAGACAAACAAATATTTTTTCTTATGATTCTGATATTCTTAAGAAGCAGAACTCCTGAAATTTTAATGAAAACATAGAAGACAGACTCAAAGATATTCTTGTCGAAAGTGTAACGATTCAAACACCAGTAGAGCAAGTTTTATCGGTGTTCATCATGGGGGTCATGGGGGTCAGGGTCAATCCATGACCATGATCTAAACAAGGCTCATCAAGAGTCTTATGCTTGAGAAGGATTAACATTATATAATCCGTGTTTTCAATACGGTAGATTAATTATCTACAGCCTATCAGTCATTAAGTTAAAAACTAGATATCTCTTAAAATAATCGAATTGATAAGTACCTTCGCAGAAATGATGTAAGTATGTAAATATGGAATTGTGAGTTATACCTACCTTCCTTAGAAAAGAACAAAAGTAATTATTTAGAGCTTTGAATCATAGTGTTATCATTAAATTAATAATTAGTCAAATAGATGAATAACCAGAAAGCCGAAAATTAATGTACCTATCGGACTAATTCTTTATTCACAAAGAAAATTAAACTAGTATTAGAATTGAAACAATTGAGCTAATTGCTGACGGTTGCAAACAGTCTACACTACAGGTACAACTGATCCATATCAACACCAGTCGGAAGCGTCCCCAAGACGCTGGCTGCATGGCCACGCTGTATGGCAATGCTGATGCGCTGTGCCAGATACTCACCAGCTCTCGGGTCACGCGTCGCTTCGACCAGACGCTCAGATAATTTTTTGAAAACCCGAAGAGCCTCGGTCTCGGTACTCCACGGTCTCAACTCCAAGACTCCTCTCGGACTAATAATTATTGTTCGTAGGTTTTTGACTTCGTTTGATTTTTTAAAAAGCTACTGAATATCATTTGCTATCATTTATGCACCTACCCGTAACTATTTGTCCACTTTTTGCCAAGTAGTATATTTTTTCCGACTGCAAAACAAATCCTTATACGAACATCACACCTATCCTCACCGCCAAAAAGGTGCAAATATAGTTTTATGTTGTCTGTAGGTACCCATAGTTTAAATAAGTTTAAATTGTAATGCTACAAATAAAGATTTCTTATTCTTATTATTATTCTTATTCAAATAGCGTGCGCACAAGTTATCAGATAACACACGATACAAAGGCTGTAGTTGTTTGTATTTGTATTTTATTTATTTTCAACTTAAAAGTACATTACATTATAATGTTTCTGCCTAACTGTGCAACAGTTTGTCGGCAGTAGCTCTCGTGGACACAATAGTCTTACATTGTAAATGTAGGTACTACTTCTAATCTACTTAAACTAATTACTTATCACATAATATTCTAGCTAGATTGATATAAATACGTAAGTTAAATTTTCATTCCAATATTTAAAAGTGCTGTTCCATACAAATGCATATTATATAATACATCTCTGCCTGTTTGTTACCTTTTCACGCCTGAACGGCTGAACGGAACTTGATGAAATTTTGCCATGGGGTAGTTTATATCCTTGTTGTTAACTATTATGGACACAGAGATATATAATGCTTCTTCAAACTTGCCTTCAATGAGTTTTTACTTGTTAAGTAACTATTTGTGTGGATTTTAGTTGAAAAAGTACGCAGAATGGGGTTATGTATTTCAATAAACTGCGAGGCCGATTGTAACCTGTGCTGCAGTCCTTGTCACCTGTGCTGCAATCCTTGTTGTTTGGCACTGAGCGCGTGCTGCCTTATACCCTGCCTGTGTCTATCCGACGCGTGTGGACACCAGCAGCATCCGTCGCCACAGCAAGTGGATATGCACCACCGCCCTACGGTTATCGAGCAACCGCCACCGCCACCGCATTACGGCTACCCCCCTACACACGACGGAGGATATCCCGGCGGATATCCCCCACCACCAACAGACGGAGGCTATCCCGGCTACCCCCCACCACCACCTGGCGGATACCCCGGCTACCCTGGTTACCCGCCACCGCAATAGGGATACCCCGGCTACTCGCAAGCTAGATGAGAAGTTTCTATGCTTTACGATAAGGTGAGCTGTTTTAGTGGACGACCTATTTCGATTAACCGCTTTCACAATGCTTACCTGCTCTATCATTGCAAAGTAACTTTTATTTACTTTAGTTAATATTCGTAACTCGTAGGTAAGTTGTACTTTTTGGAATAGTCATCAAAATCTGATGACTTTGATGACTATTCCAAAAAAATAATTATAATGATTTATAATACCTAACAATCATGGTTTGGCGGATTTCCATGTTAACATTTTAACCCTGGCGATGGAAGGACACATCAGGATGAATGTGACGCGCGCGTTCCACGTCCGATTTCTTAAACTAATAGGTTCGTGGAAATTTCGTAAATTTTAAAAACAACTAATGAATCATTTTATGGCTACTGTCATATTAGGTACTAACGTTTCACTATGGTGTTCACCACTATTAAAATGGACGTAACAAATCTAATAACCTACATTAAACAAACCTGTGGAGCTGTGTGGTGCCGGCTTCTAATGTACACCACCCCAATTCTTCTCACGGGTGTCGTAAGAGGCGACTAAGGAATATTAACTGGGAGCAAGCAGCAGCGCCCCCTGCAGAACAATTCTACTACCGAACTGCGATCCCCAACCCGCATGCCCAGCGTGGGGATTATGGGCGTGGGATTAAAGCCAATAAGGCGGTTATCAGGGGAGGCCTACGTCCAGCAATAGACCAATATAGGCTGTTGAGGTGAGGGGAAACAAACCTGTAATAGGTTTACTTTTGTTCGCATCTATTTAAGATTCCTATAATATTCGCCATTTTTAAAATAGTCCCTGGTGATTATTCCCTTGCAAGAGTTACATCTAAATTAGTATTGTGAATTACTGAAAATAAGTAGACCAAAGTATTCTGTAGATTTACTCCTATACAAATAGAAAACTTAATCGATATCTCCGTATTTCCAGAATGGGCTGCAACATATCCTGCCGTCCGTGCTGCTGCTGCTGTATCCCCTGCCTTTGCTGCGACTGCTGCGGTGGTGATCCTCCGCCAAGGACTGTAGTCCATCACCACCATCATCCGAAGCCAACACCAACAACTGTCATCGTCAACCAGCCGCCACCGCCATACCACAGATAGCCAATTTTAAACTAACCTTCAATCTGCCAGCACCATCTTACCACAGATAGTTTATACTGAATTTGGCTGTCAATTTAGCTGATGCTGACTGTCAGTCAATACTGTCATCCTCAAACAGCCATCACCACCTTACCACAGAAAGACCGTTGTCCATCAACATTAAACAAGCTTCCGGGGATCGTTGTATCTATCCATCTAAGCCGACCGACGCCAACCAAAGTTATCGTCAATCGGTCACGTTAGCAAAGATAGCCAATTTGAAAAAAAAATACCAACGAACAACGCATGCGAATTGAGCCAAGAACATATATGTAGGTATCAGAGTCAGTCATAAGATCAGATACATAGAGATGTATCTGATCTTATGATTATATGATGCTACATATATGATCTTATGGCTTCACCGAGAAAACCTAATTGAAAAGACTTGTAATCTTTGTCTTTCTAAAACGAGACGGCATTTTGTAGCTTCTTTCACCTCAGACTCGGAACATCTTTTCAAAGTATCACATGTGGATACACAGATAGTAAAGTTGTCAGTCTTCAAAGTAGTTTCATGATCATGCTTAAAGTTATCTAAATGATGGTTTAGATTGCGCTCAAGTAACGCATAAATATAATTATCAATTGTCCAATAAACATGGCTGTAAAATAAATAAATAAATGCTGGAGAATCCACACACCATCAAGCTAAGGAGAAATAATCTAAAATCGTTAACCTTACACAATAACAAAATATTGATAGTAAGGTGTGGGTAAAACCCACGGAGCAACATACATACTTAGAAAACATACTTAGAAAGAAGACAGACTCAAAGATATTCTTGTCGAAAGTGTAAAGATTCAAACACCAGTGGAGCAAGTTTTATCGGAGTTCCAATAGCATGTATCACGTTTAAGACAAACACAGTTTTGTTCTTATGATTTGGATACTTTTCAGAAGCAGAACTCTTACATAATCCTGAATACCTTTTATTTCGATTCCTAAAAATGCTCTGCTACGCAAAGTTAGCAGAGCATAATTTCACATATTTTTTTATGAAAAAACGCCAGAACTGTTCCTTAAAATTACCAGGAATATAGAGAACTCACCAGCTTGCGAACAGAACTCCTATTTATTTATGCTCTGCTAACTTCACTCACAGACACGTTCCAACGTCCAAAATGGTCGGGTCGATCGTCGTCGTCGTGGCTGAAGCCGCGCGCGATTTGGTTTTTTGTGTGTAATAATAATTGGATTTAAATGTCGTCTCTAATAAAGTAGCTTTGAAAAGGGGGGATGACCCTTATGACCCCCCCACCTGGATCCGCGGTTGTTTTCATAAAATGGGTTTAACAATATTAATACCATGTGATTTATGTTTGTCCTTTGTTTTGTCGTTGGTGGAATGCGAATAGTGATTTAAATAGCATACTAAAGTGTACCTACGTTGTTAATAATTCTAACAATTTTAATTAATTCTCTGCGAGTCGCATCCTGTGATCCCGTATGGATTCAACTCGCAGGGGATCGAATGGAAAGGGTTAAAGAGAAAGTGTATACTCGACGGTCTGTGGCCTATACTCTATGTTCTCTGCACTGGATGCAAACAGGCTTAAATAATGAGGATTTAAAATAAAGATCTAAACAAGGCTCAAAAAGACTCTTATGCTTGAGAAGGATTAACATTATATAATCCGTGTTTTCAATACGGTGGACTAATTATCTACAGCCTATCAGTCATTAAGTTAAAAACTAAATTATCTCTTAATATAATCGAATTGATAAGTACGAGTACCTTCGCAGCAATGATTAAGGAATTGTGAGATATACCTACCTTCCTTAGAAAAGAACAAAAGTAATTATTTAGAGCTATGAATCATACGTGTTGTCATTAAATTAATAGTTAATCTAATAAATATAATAACCGGAAAGCAGAAAATTAATGTACCTATCGGACTAATAATTATTGTTCGTAGGTTTTTGACTTCGTTTGATTTTTTAAAAAACTACTGAATATTATTTGCGGGTAGTTCCACTGCGCTCCAAAACCCATTGTTCTCAAAATTTTAAAGTTCATACATTGATTCCACTGCGCTCCAAGAATTTTTACGTAATAAAATAATTGAATATTTGAGTTCCACCGCGCTCCAAGAAATTTTGAGTAGAGTCAGCAAAAAAATAAATTTAGCATGAAACATTATGTAAATAAAAAGAAATACCCATATCAAATATGATTATTCAGTCATAATCACAACGTCAAATCTCATAATCAAATCAAATCAAATAAATATAATTTTCGTTACAGGCAAATGTGATATGTATGATCGCTTGTTCACGAATTTCTTGTTTGAATTCCTTAACTGTATCTGCCTGCCTCGTACATGTATGACGATCATCTTGTAATATCGTTGACTGACGTATTCTGAATTTAGCATGGCATGTTTTGCTAAATGTGCATACCATAAATTGAGATCCTTCTTAGACACATAGCGCAAATAATAGTGTATTCCACCTCTCACCAGTGTGCGCATGTTGCTTGCAACAATATGCATGACGTTCCGTATCAATACAATGATTTTTAATAATTATCAAGTTATGCGCCTTCAACTGTAAACATTTTTTACGTTTTGTAAACACAAATATAATAAATCATTTGATGTAAGTATAAAAAGAACCACAATTCGAAATGAAATTTACCTGGACCATCAATAAATGAAAACTTTGTGCGTGCTTGAGCCTGACTGATCTGCATCATTTTCTGGTACTTGCATACTTGAACTTTTTTAAAAAGCACGGTCACAGCAAAAGAGAACCACACAGCAATAAAACAACCCTTAGCACTTAGCAACATTGACAACCCTGAACATTTGAAGGACGACTGGCTAGCCACTTAACGTGTTACAATAACAAAGTGCAATAAAAGATAGATAGATAGATAGATAAAACTACCCCACTCGTCGATTCCGAAGAGATAAGAAACCTTCTCTGATTGATCGAGTCCGGTGCGTAAGCGCAGTGACTTGAGCGCCATAAAGTGCGAATGAGCATTTTTGACAAACGATTTGAATCCACGTTTAAAAATATTAACGATATTTCTACTTGTACAAAACATAAACAACTTATGGTTTACTTTTTCTGCTGACTCTATCTTTTGCATTTTGGAGCGCTGTGGAAGCATTTTGGTACTTAAAATTTTAAAAATAATATGGGTAATAATAACTTGGAGCCCGGAGGAACGCATTCTTGGAGCGCGGTGGAACTACCCTTATTTGCTATCATTTATGCACGTACCCGTAACTTTTTGTCCACCTTTTGCCAAGTAGTATATTTTTTGTATAATATATAAATTAATAAAACGCCCACTTACTACCAAGAGACAATGACTAACACCGTTATCACACTGATAAAATCCAACACTACCATGATAACAAACTTATCACTGACTGCAAAACAAATCCTTATACGAACATTACACCTATCCTCACCGCCAAAAAGGTGCAAATAGCGTGCACACAAGTTATCAGATAACACGCGATACAAAGGCTGTAACTATTTGTGTGGATTTTAGTTGAAAAAGTACGCGCAATGGGGTTATGTATTTCAATGGACGTCGGGGACGATTGTGACCTGTGCTGCAATCCTTGTTGTTTGGCACTGAGCGCGTGCTGCCTCATACCCTGCCTGTGTCCCAACGCGTGTGGACAACAGCAGCAACCGCCGCCACAGCAAGTGCATATCCACCACCCCCCTACGGTTATCGAGCAACCGCCACCGCCACCGCATTACGGCTACCCCCCTCCACACGACGGAGGATATCCCGGCGGATATCCCCCACCACCACCAGACGGAGGCTATCCCGGCTACCCCCCACCACCACCTGGCGGATACCCCGGCTACCCTGGTTACCCGCCACCGCAACAGGGATACCCCGGCTACTCGCAAGCTAGATGAGAAGTTTCTATAATTAGATAAGGTGAGCTGTTTTAGTGGACGACCTATTTCGATTAACCGCTTTCACAATGCTTACCTGCTCTACCTTTAGGTACACAGTAACTTTTATTTACTTTAGTTAATATTTGTAACTCGTAGGTAAGTTCTACTTTTTGGAATAGTCATCAAAATCTTGACTTTGATGACTATTCCAAAAAGTGCAATAATAATTATAATGATTTATAATACCTAACAATCATGGTTTGGCGGATTTCCATGTTAACATTTTAACCCTGGCGATGGAAGGACACATCAGGATGAATGTGACGCGCGCGTTCCACGTCCGATTTCTTGAACTAATAAATAAATAAATATTATTGAATCATCTTATGGCTACTGTCATATTAGGTACTAACGTTTCACTATGTAATAAAATGATTTGGTTTGAATATCGGATTCTTAATTTACTATTAAAATGGACTTGAATGGACAAAAAACAACAAAACAAATCTAATAACCTACATTAAACAAACCTGTGGAGCTGTTTGGTGCCGGCTTAGAATGTACACCACCCCAATTCTTCTCACGGGTGTCGTAAGAGGCGACTAAGGAATATCAACTGGGAGCAAGCAGCAGCGCCCCCTGCAGAACAATTCTACCACCGAACTGCGATCCCCAACCCGCATGCCCAGCGTAGGAATTATGGGCAGGGGATAAAAGCCAATAAGGCGGTTATCAGGGGAGGCCTACGTCCAGCAATAAACCAATATTGACCAATTTGACGACCTCTGTGGCGCAGCGGGCGAAGTTCTGCCTGCGACGCAGGAGGTTGCGGGTTCGATTCCCGCCTCGGGACAAAATGTGTTTACGATCTGCAGGCATTTGTCCAGAGCGTTCTGTATGTTTTCTATGTATAATAAAAAATATCTATCTATGTGTATTGTATTAAGTATATCAATTATCTAGTACCCATAACACAAGCTCTGCTTAGCTTGGGGCTAGATAATGCTGTGTGAATTGTCCAACATTATTTATTTATTTTTATTTATTTAATATAGGCTGTTGAGGTGAGGGGAAACAAACCTGTAGTAGGTTTACTTTTGTTCGCATCCATTTAAGATTCTTATTATATTCGCCATTTTTAAAACAGTACCTAGTGCAGGAGTTACATTTAAATTAGTATTGTGTATTACTGAAAATAAGTAGACCAAAGTATTCTGTAGATTTACTCCTATACAAATAGAAAACTTAATCGATATCTCCGTATTTCCAGAATGGGCTGCAACATATCCTGCCGTCCGTGCTGCTGCTGCTGTATCCCCTGCCTTTGCTGCGACTGCTGCGGTGGTGATCCTCCGCCAAGGACTGTAGTCCATCACCACCATCATCCGAAGCCAACACCAACAACTGTCATCGTCAACCAGCCGCCACCGCCATACCACAGATAGCCAATTTTAAACTAATCTTCAATATGCCAGCACCATCTTGAAAATGTTTTGTATATAGGGTAATGTCGGGTAATACCGGTCACCTAAGCAAAATGAAACATTAATTACAAAATAATCTACTTTTTATTTAAAAACTATTTGGAAAACATAAATTTAACTATTATTTTATCATACTTAAGAACTATGAGATCAGTTTTCTCAAAATACATGGCACAATAGACTTTTAAAATAAATATAGCTTTGACCGGTCAGCAGGTTGACAATACCGGTCAGTTATTTTAAAGCCATAAATCACAAATATTATCTTCGGGGGACTCATATCCCGAGCATTCGGCGTGAGCCCAATGCCCACACCAAACGCAAAAAATATACATAAGTATAATTATAGGCCAGTAATTGTGTATAAAAAATCGATTCATCAAAATTGGTCCACATTTGACAGAAAAATCGGTGACCATAAAAAAACACAAACAGTCAAACATAGAACCTCTTCCTTTTTTAAAAAGTCGGCTTTGTATAATTATGTATAAACACAAACTCTACGATCATAGAACAGAATCAATTTTTATACTGCGCTAAATATCATCTGCTTGTATTTGTGACTTGCAGCTAATGCCGGTCACGGTGACCGGCATTAATCGCCTGCGCACTTTTGAAGTAAATAATAATTTAAGAAAAAACGCGTAGCTTATTACTTCAAATCTACAATCTAATGCATAGTTAGATAACTGAGACATAAAGAATATTATAGACAATAAACGAAATATGAAAATAACGATACTCATCTCTTATTTTCTGCGGCCAGAAAGTTATAACGAAGTGACGCGAAACACACACGCGTCTTGGACGCAGTGACAAGTGGCCGGAACTAAGCGGGGGTCGGTGCGTCGGGGCAGGGAACGATCACGCCACCCTCCGCATAAACGCAGTATTTTGTTAGAAAGTAAGGTGACCGGTATTGCCAACTGACCGGTAATACCCGACATTACCCTTGGCAGTATATCAGTGATTTATTATTTACAAGAAAATGTTTTGTATTATACCTAGAATTATTTATTTTATTTCATATCATTAAATATCTATGCTGTTTAATTAATTATAATATAATTGCATAACATTTATTCTAAGCTAGATTAGACCATTATTGTACCTACACCTACGTATGTATTTTACTTTGTAGGTACCTAGATGGAAATTTTACAACATAATAATGCGATTGTATATAAAGCTATTTAGAATTTAAATTTATATAAAATACAGGGTAAAGTCATAAACCCAATCAGTTGTTTTAATTATTATTTTATTCCAAGCAAAATCAATTTCCAGAAATTTGTTTCATGGTTAGATTAGGACGATGATCCATTATGAAGATAGTGTTGAAGCCAACATAATCATTTTATTTATATTTTACTGTGGAAAGATAAAATTAATTAATTTACAATCAGCTAAAATTTATATTTCTTGAAACACAGTAAGATAGTACTGTAATTTTATGATACTGTGCTACAGCGCACCTGCAGGTAAGTATACTAAAATTTTAATGTAGATTTTGTTTAACTCAGATTGAAATAAAATTTAAATATTTTTACAAAACTTAACAAAAAAAGATTTTTTATCACCTAGGACCAACGTGATTGGGAAGACAAATTCAACGAACCCAAACTCAACTCGATTAGGTAAGTCGTTTTGTTTGGAGTTCCTGAGGCCACCTTCTGTATCTATCTGGAACTTTTACGCATTTGAATGACACGATTTTATAATAAATAATATAACTAATATGCTGGACAATTCACCCAGCATTATCTAGCCCCAAGCTAAGCAGAACTTGTGTTATGGGTACTAGATAACTGATATACCTAATACAATACACTACATAGATAGATATTGTTTTATTATACATAGAAAACATCCAGAACACCCTGGACAAATGTCTGCAGATCGTACAAACATTTGTCCCGAGGCGGGAATCGAACCCGCAACCTCCTGCGTCGCAGGCAGACCTTCGCCCTCTGCGCCACAGAGGTCGTCTAGTAATGTCTTAGCAATGCTAAACATTGCTTTAGATTAGTTTAGATATCCAAGGAGATACGTAAAGCAATAATCTACCATTCTTCCACTGCCTTGTCACTTTGACAGTGTCTTTGTTAACACAATTTGCAGCTTCCTCTAAAATCAGAGTCCAGGGGCCCTATTACAATTCTCCGCAACCGACACTGTCGATGCCGATGACATGCGGCCGACGCACGCAAGCGATAGCTATTCTGTTTCTCTGTCGGGTGGGCATTTTTCATTCGGGCGAGATCCGGGCACACCCAACTACCTTCGTGAACGATCATGTGAATGAAACCACCAGAGAGCATAGAAACCTTGGACAGATTAAATAAAAACAAGTCAAGTACGAGTAGGACTTGTGCGAGGGTTCCGAACAAACTTATATTTACCCTAATGAGGACTTCATTATACCTTGTTAAGGGATGAAGCGTTGGTGTTCTTCCAACACAAACTAGGTTCAAAGTTAACCCGCTTACATTTATACTGGAAATATATATTTGTGAGCCGAATAATTTACACAGACACACTGCGTTTTTTTTGGTGATTTTGCTAAAATGAACGGTTTTCGGTTATTTCTCTTTACTTAAGGATAAAAATACATTTCCTTGTGCTGTAAGACCTTGCTTCTTGCCAAATTTCGTGATTCTAGATCAACGGGAAGTACTTTAAAGGCTTACGTATAGGTTTTAATGCGAACATCAAAAAATAATTTTTGTAATTACCTATGTAACTTTAAATAATTTATGGTTTTCGGATATTCCTCTTTATTTGCGCTAGCTCTTTGCTAAGTTTAAACGTAAAAGGCTGTCACGAGTGATTCTATAATCTATAATATCCCGTGTAGACTCTTTCAATGCCATCCAAAGAAAGAGAATTGCGTCATTAACGTCCAGAGGTTGACATGTGTAAAAATGACACTATTGTAAGCCCATCTGACCGTCTGATGTTATCGGACCCTTACATACATACGGAGGGTGAATATTGCCACCTGACATACTAAGTACTCAACCTAGTACCTTGAATTTTATATTTAATATATTATGATTTTTATTTAACTTTCCTTTTTTATCACCTCAAAAATGGATCTTGTGTCTGAAATTAAGAATTAATATTATAGGCGTTTTCCATTCGAGGTGCGGAACCCTCAAAAGAGCGGTTTTAGCGCCAAGTTTTGGTAAAATTAAGAACTTCGTCGTCAGCTGGGGGAAGTCGTTAGTTGTAGGCTTTGCTAAGAGATGGCGGTAGAGCCGCTTTTCTGAAAATTATGAAACGGAGAGTGATCTTCAAATAGCATGAGTAAATTTCAATAATTTAGGACGCTACGTGTATAAAATATTTTAACAATCATAAATCTACTGAAATTTTAGTGATAAATGGACAAAATATGGTGAAAAAACACCTTACGAAAATGAAAAGGTAGCTTTGTAGCTACCGTGCAAATTGACAGTGGTTCTTGAAAAAATGCTGTCAAATTTAATGTTTCGTTCGTACATTTTGCCCATTAGAATAGAGGTGGCCGCCGCAAAAGCCGCCATTTCAAGCTTCGTGCCGTAGCTTCGAGTTTTGATGAATTAGAATAGCAATTTGACAAAACGCAGCACGCAACTGTCGATTTCGTCGAAAGCGAATAGACCCCCAGAGTCCGGTAGACGATATTATCGAGACGTGATCGTGACGTTTGATTTCTGAATGGGATTTGCGTACGAGGGCGGATTTTGGGCGTCCTTCGCGAATAAATAAAATACCAGTGTTCGACATTCCGCAGACATGGGGCTTTATCACTGAACACAGATGTTACTAGCTCTTCAAAGCACTATAACCATGTCAGGCCTCTTCTAAAGTTGTAGAAAAACGAACATCTTCCTTAGAAAGATTCATTTTCGTACGTAACCTGCCTGACAGATTTCAATCCAGGCGCTAGAGACCGTAGGAAGTCGCAGAGATTTTCGACTCCCACGTCACTTGAGTTCGTGGTGTAGTTGGTTATCACATCCCCGTACTGAGGGGAGGACGCGGGTTCAAGTCCCGTCGAAGTCGAAAATTTTTGCGATATTATTTGATTTCTTAGATTCCAATCGACGACGCTGTGACTAAACAATAGCATTAATCCTTATACTTTCAACTGTTTTGAGATTCAAAATTTAAACACATTCGAATATAGAACAGTTCCAAATTCAAAATGCCGGGAAATATGGAAACGACTAGTTCCCTGTCCGCACTATAGAGGTGCTGTACGAAATCCTATAGAAATAGGAGATGTCACGATTACCTACGCCTCGATGCTATGGTCAACCGGACCACAGACCAGTTTATATACTGGTCTGTGACCGGACTCACCCCTCAGTACCTAATAGGTACCTTACTTACCAAGACTAAAGGCAGAACTGGTGAATCATTTATTTTGTACTAAGTAGTTTCTGCCCGTGGCTTTGCACGCGTTGTTTCTATGGCAACGTTTAATGGTATTTGCTACATGGCAACTGATTTATGGGATAAAAAGTACCTAACCTATGTTTTATTCCAGGCTTAGAACTCACTGTATGCAACATTTCAGCACGATCCGTTCATAAGGGAGGTTGCGGGTTCGATTCCCGCCTCGGGACAAATGTTTGTACGATGATCTGCAGATATTTGTTCAGGGCGTTCTGGATGTTTTCTATGTATAATAAAAAAATATCGATCTATGTAGTGTATTGTATTATGTACTATATCAGTTACCTATCTATGTAGTACCCATAACACAAGCTCTGCTTAGCTTGGGGCTAGCTAGATAATGCTGTGTGATTGTCCAGTACCTATTATTTATTTATTTATTACTTATTTATTAGTTTTGGCGTGAAGAGGAAACAAACATCGATCCATCCATATTATCTAAACATCCAAACTTTTACATTTATAATATTAGTGTGACTAGCAAGTAAAATATAGAAATACCTACAACACCTCCTGACCACACCAAAGATAACGGCAATCTAAGGAATGATAGCAAGGTAGGTACTTATGCGAAGTCATAATTTCTAAAAACTCGAAACATATCTGGCTATCTTATCCTTAGGTATATTTGAAGGAAGAATGTGCGTTGCAAATCAGTGTTTTTTGTGGGTTACATAAGAACGCACGTAAGTAAAAACTTTTCATTATTTTAGAAACTAAGCTTTCAAATCTCCATGTTCACTACTATAGTAGTAAAATTTGTTTGTTTGTCTATGTGTTTGTTAGTAAGTAGTAGGTAGGTAAACTCTGGAACTGCTGGTCCGATTACGAAAGTTCTTTTACTAATGGAAAGCTACATTATCTCTGAGCGACATAGGTAGGTTACGATTTATTACGGTACCACGCAGGCGCAGTGACGGGTAGAGGCTTGTTTGCTAATAATTTTACATATCAGAACCAAACCAATCTAACATAGCCCATTGATATTTTCATGAAGATTCAAGGTAAGAATAGTGACTATGGATTTGGGAGAGGTTGTCATAGACTAATATCCTTACCAATACTTTAACCACAACCTACATTAAGTGCATACAGTCGTTCGACGAAGGCGTTTCGCAGGGCAATCGTGGGGGGGCCAAGGGACGGGTCGGGGGGGAGGACACTTCCGAGTTACTAAGGCGGTGATGTATGCAACTCGGAAGCGTCCCTTCCCCGTCCCGTCCCTTGCCCCCAGCACGATTGCTCTGTCAAAATCACGTCAAATTGCCTTCGTCGAACGACTGTATGCAAATAGGTAGTAATGTTATGTTATGTTGTGTGTAGGTACTCTTATATCCGCACTGAGACTCAGGTTGGTCCATTGTGCGTGTTTGGTTTTGCAAGTGTAACCAGCTTAACTCCGTCCAGAAGCGCAGAATATTCCTGGGATCTTCACAGGCTTCGCGGAGTGACCTCGGGTGGTCGAGGATTTCGTGCCATTGCGCTGTTACTCCCTCGCATTGCAGGACTACGTGGGCAGCTAATTCTTCGTCGCTGATGCACCCCCTGCAGAGAGGGCTGCCTGTTCCACCGATGGTGAAGAGGTGTTTGTTCAGTGGACAGTGTCCTGTGAGTGTCCCCACTAGGATGCGTAGGTCCACTCTGGTCAGGTTTAGTAGACGCTTAGTTAGCCTTGGTGATGCAGCTGGAAGCGCTGCTCTTGCCTGGCGGCAAGATATGTATGTCCATCGTTCGGTATGCGTTTCTTTGATTTTGAGCCTTATCCATGTTCGAAGTTGGGAGAATGATAGGGGGAGGAGCGTATTTGGGCCTATTATGTGCGTGTCCGAACCTTTCCGTGCCAATTCATCGACAGTGTCGTTACCTAGTGATCCGCTATGTCCCTTGATCCATTGGAGGGTTATCCTGTTTCTAGTAGAAATCCTTTCAAGTGCCAAGTGACATTCGTACACGAGCTTGGAGTTGCAGCTGTTCCCTGCCAAGGCCCTAAGTGTAACAGCACTGTCAGACAGGATACGCACGCACTGGTTATCTATATCCCTTCTTTGCACAGCTGTGACTGCCTCGGTTATACGAGTACCTAGCTACGCATTTACATTGAAATATGGAGCTGTGTTTTCCTAAGGTTATTGCTACATTAATATTGAGATCCACTTAGTGAATCCCTGCTCCCGTCCCCGTATCGGTCTTAGAACCGTATTCTCACTTCGTGGGGACCTGATTCATCTCTTTGATCCTCATATAGTTGTATCTGGTAGTGTTTGTTTTGTATTGGATTGCTGGGCATTCTAACACATGGGGCCGCTAGAAGAGGTTCATATGCTAAGGCCCTGTCCAGGATCTGAGCGTGCGGACGGTCTGTGCCCCCCAGAATCCCATGTTTTGCAGTCTCAGAGCCGACATAGTGACCTCTTGTTGTATATATAGGTCTAGTGGCGCTAAGTCTAGTATCACCTGTAGGGCAGCGCTCTATGTGGTTCTCATGCAGCCTGTTATCGCCGAGCACACTATTCTTTGGAAGCGTTGTAGTTTGGTTATTACCGTGTTCAGCTCGGTTCTGGTCCACCATACGATGGCTCCATATTATTATGTAAGTATCGGTCTGATGACAGCAGTGTAAAGCCACATGGTTATTTTCGGAGAGAGACCCCAATGTTTTCCCCAGCATTCCGCTGCATTGGTAAAAGGCAGCTGTGACTCGTTGCAGTTTATAGTCAAGGTGTTTGTTCCATAAAAGTTTACTATCACACTAATATTATAAATGCGAAAGTTTGGATGGATGGATGTATAGATGGATGAATGTTTGTTACCTCTTGACGCCAACACTAATGAACGGATCGGGCTGAAATTTTGCATCTAGGTAATTCTAATCCTGGAATCAAACATAGGCTACTCTTTGCCCCATAAATCAGTTCCCACGGGATAGAAATCACCTTTAAAAGTTTCCACAGAAACAACGCGTGCGAAGCCGCGGGCATAAACTAGTCTAGTATAACCCCTAGATACTTGATTTCGTTTTTCAGAGTTATTTCGGTGTTGAATAATCTTGGTATTTTCAGGTTACCCAAGTTTCGTTTTTTGGTGAACATTATCAGTTCTGTTTTTATAGGGTTAACTGATAGTTCATGGTCATTGCACCATGCTTCAATAGTTTTAAAGGCGAGTTTCACTGTGGTAGGCTGTGCTTTTACGAAATTAGAGTTAGGTACCTACGTGATGTTTTTCATGCATGCAATAAGTGTGCAAAATTATCAATGTGATAGTCGATCGTAATCATTCATTATCTCTTGGTTATTTGAGTTATTCCATTTTACGCCATTGAACATTAGCTGTTATTTTAGAATGAAGTCATTATTATTATTGACTAGCTGCTGCCCGCGGCTTCGCACGCGTTGTTTCTATGGAAACGCTTAAAGGTGATTTATATCCCATGGGAACTGATTTATGGGATAAAAAGTAGCTATGTTTTATTCCTGGCCTAGAATTATCTGTATGCAAAATTTCAGCCCGATCCGTTCAGTAGTTTTCGCGTGAAGAAGTAACAAACATCCATCCATCCATCCATCCAAACTTTCGCATTTATAATATTAGTGTGATGTGAGCTAGACCAACTCTTCCCGCGGGTGTCGTAAGAGGCGACTTAGGGATATCCGGGGGCGGGGAGCAGCGCCCCGTGCAGAACAATTCTACCACCGAACTGCGATGCCCAACCCGCATGCCCAGCGTGGTGCTTATGGGCATTACTCCCATGATATGAAAGCCAATCAGACGCTTATCAGGGAGAGGTCTGCGTCCAGAAGTGGACCAATACATGCTGTTTAGGTAAGGTTGAGGGAGCTAGCCGACTGATCAGTCAAAAGACGGATCTGTAATAATCATGTACATTATGGATATCGCAATAAAGTAACTTGAAACGTAATGCTGTAAGCCACACACCTGCTGTGGTCTAAACTAATAGGTATAGGTTTTAAACTGCTACAAGGGAAATTCCGTACATCATCCACTCCTGACGACCCTTTTTTATTCATAATAGTTAAAATGTATGTAAAAAAAAAACCTCTTTTCAGAAACATGGGAGGTTGCTCGAGTTGCTGTGAGGACGATGGCGGCGGCGTAAATGTGGTGGAGCATGCTACTAATAACCAGGAGTGGAACCAACCCCCCAGCGTCATGGTAGTCGACCATGCTCCTGAACCTATGGCCAGATAGCACTAATGATCTACCACGTTTAAAGCATGCTTCTTTAATTTTCAATTAAAGTGGTTATTAAGAACTGCCATGCTATGTCTTATTTGGTAAACTATAATATGACTAAATGTAAATATTAAATTATTTCAATAAAAATATAAAAAGTCTTTCAGTTTTTTATTTTGTCTGTGTTAGAGTTTTAAGATACTGAATTTTGTATTTCAATAAATAAATAAGGCTCGTAATTTTTCACGTTTTTTTTAAATTCTTTATTAAGGGCTTTGTCGCATATTCTGCTCTAAATTTTGAGAACTGTCATGCTATGTCTTATTTGGTAAACTATAATATGACTAAATGTACTTAGTATTAAATTATTTCAATAAAAGTATAAAAAGTCTTTCAGTATTTTATTAGGTCTGTGTTAGGGTTTTAAGACAGATAGGAAAACTCAATTTTGTAATTTAATAAATAAATAGGGCTCGTCATTTTCATATCAAATCTGCTTATAGTTGAGGTAACTGATCGCAGATTAAACAAAAAAAAAACTATCCAAAACGAAAGCAGAGCAGAGCTTTGTTATGGTCAACGTAACTGACCCTCGAGTCGGGTTGACGACAGTATCGACAGGTAATCGTTACGTCTCTATTTGTTGTTATGTATCTCTCTATCTCTATCGTGTGGATAGTTTCCTGCCCGCACGATAGAGGCGCTGTACCAAATGCCATAGAAACAGGAAATGTCACGATCATTTCTCGATACTAACGCCAAATGGACTCGGGACTCTGATGACTGTTTTAGTTTATAATTCGTATAAAATACATATTTAAATAATTATATATGAGTAGGTAGAGGTCATGGTAGAGTGGCAGAGGTTGATAAGTTCATCCAACAATTTTGCAGAGAACTTCATAACTCTTGTATGATATTTCGACTCCACCAAACGAAATGTAGCAGCAGTTGTGACTGGGATGGACCTGAAAAGTTACAAAAAAACACGTAGTTATTTGAATGTTTCTCAAATAAACATAACAGCTTTTGTATGTAAAACTTTGCGTGCAGCCGGCTCTATCGAATTATAAGACGTTGTCTCGTCAAAAACTAATTCAAAAAATCATTTCGATCGTCGTTATAAAGTTCGTTTTTTGATTCCTTTCTGAACAAAGTTTAAAGCTTCTAAACCTCCTTGTTCCACACACACATGCTATCATGCATCGACATAATCGCAAACTCGCAAAAGAATAGACACTCGGAAACAACTTGATCGCGAGATCAACGTTGTTCGTTGCTGTTTCGGTTCGAACTTCGTTTTTTCTTTTTCAAAGCAGACTTCAAAGTTATTTGAACATTAATCGTACCGAGGTGTAAAGTATAATCCCATTGTGGAAAGTCTACTTGAGACACTTTCTTACAAAGAAGTATTACCTATCCATTCATTCATTCATTAATTCATCGGCCTTGTTCCGTTACCTATCCATACTAATAATGTAAATTCGAAAGTAACTCTGTCTATCTGTTACCTTTTCACGCCTAACGGATCTTAAAGAAATTTGCCAGGGAGGTGAACGGTATTCCGGGAACGGACATTGGCTACTTGAAAAGATCGTGCGAAGCCGCGGGCAGAAGATATTATTTACTTGCTTTCTTAGTACTGTTTTGTTTCACTCTTAGGTATTTATGTCAGAAGTAAACCCAAAGATTCTAGTAGCCTACGTGAAAAAACGATACCGTCAGAATGATGAGTCACCTGTCGTATTTATCGTTGCAATGCTATCCAAAAGTTGGACTCTCAGCTATTGCCCGGACATCCACGCATGACTGTTACTGCACACAAGAATGAGCCGTCGCGGTGGGGTCCATATGAATGAGTTAGTTATAGCAAAGAGACGTTTATAATTACACATAAGTGAAATTGTATGAGACAATACAACTCACTTTTCCCGGTGTAATGGACTTGAGATGCCGAACCCTGGCAATGTAGAGCGGTTCAGCATTGTGCGTGTTGCCTGCAGGTATGGCACCTACTGGAACCTGGCCGTTGCTAGCTGGCAGCCAGCGGAGAGCGTAGGCTGGGGCGCATAGCACCTGGAATGTAGAGTTGCAGAATAAAAATACATATTACCCACACAAGTAATATGTATTTGACCAAGAAGCCTCAAACCTTCTTGTGGATAGACTAAACCTAATTGGGCCCTATAAGTCTGGCAACACTAGCAGAAGAACCCATTTCAGAAGAAAGGAAAATTGGAAAAGAATAAGAAACTTATAGGTCCAAGTCTGTAAAGTTACTACCACGCTTTTTTGTAATGGTAAATTAATAAATTTTGTAATTGTGTTTTAGGAAACCTAGTAAAAAATTTAACGCAATTCTGGTTACTGCCATGGTCATCTGACGAAAAATGTGAAAAGCGTCTAAGAGACCTCGGTCTTCTCTACCATATACATACCTCAATATTGTGAACCGGAACCTCCTTCCCCATATGAGGTATGTAAGCAGAGCGATGTTTGACAGCCAACTTGCCAGGCACGAACTCCCCACTATGATGAGCTCGTATCACCCACAATGGGCTGCTGTCCCACCCTTCCTTCCCTGCTACGAAGGCGCGGTGTGAGAGAGCGGGAGCCTGTGATGGGGTTGTGGGGACCCAGTCTATGACCTCTGAAAATGGAGAAGATGCGAATGGTGTTCATAATGATATGTGATTATTAAACTTCATTCAGAGGAGCTAGGTTGTCAAT
Source organism: Eupithecia subfuscata (assembly GCA_963564075.1). NCBI lineage: Eukaryota > Metazoa > Arthropoda > Insecta > Lepidoptera > Geometridae > Eupithecia > Eupithecia subfuscata. The sequence goes on from OY751105.1 coordinate 8,307,045, forward strand.
AGGGTATTATGTCCAAATAAGCACGATCTATGGCAATTTAATTTGGCGGCCCCACGTAATAAAGCGCCCTCTTTTCAGTTTGTTCGAACTATTTTAACAATTTAAAACTCCTCTTCCCTGTGGGATTCTTCTACTTCTCTTTGAACTCTCGTCTCCCACAATCATGCTATTTTTTGCATTTGGCTTCATTAGAATAAGAAAACATTATTATTGATTTGCCTTCTCGTAAACTGGATAGTTCATTTTGAGCCCTTGGCAATCAAATTGATTACTTTCAGAAGTGAATGAAGTTTCAGGACGAATGTATTGCCCTTGAATCCCCGTAGAGCCGTTCCCAATATCCAATCCATCTAGTTTTACATATTGGTCACGGAATTGCTATGACAATTCTTGAAATTAAAAATTATAGAAACAGATTAGGTACAACTTCTATTTGCAATTGAAACTGTCGAGCTAAGTGCAGACTAGTCAACTTAAGTAGTTCAACTGATCTCTATCAATACCAATCAGAAGCTGGCTCCATTGGCCTGTATGGTAATGCTGATGCCCTGCGCCAGATACTCACCAGCTCTCGGGTCACGCGTCGTCGCGTCGACTAGTCGCTCTGATATATTTTTGATAACCCGGAGAGCCTCAGTACCCCACGTTGGACCTAGGGAATCCAAAATTCTTGTAAGTATATCCCTTTTCATGCCCAGCCGCTGCGGTGCGATCTGAAGTGACGCGGCGCAGCTCTACCAGCTCGAAAATGTACGTACGTGCGCAATGGGCAATGAAATGGTTAAGATAGATTGTTTATTGGGAAGACCCTTATAGTCGCCTTCAACGGGTTCAGTTAGAGATTTGAGAGACTCACGACTCTACGTACCTTCTACTATCCTAACAGGTTCAACAACAGTAACAGAAGGCATCGTTTGCTGCTGAGGCGGTTGCTGGTAATAATAGTTAGTAACGTATGTCGGATTTGGCTGTGGCTCCGGCGGCGGCGGCGGCTGAGCTGGTGGGTGGACGGGTGGTCCATGAGGGTACAGGGGCATTGGCATCATGACGGGGGAAGGGACGTAGGCGTAAGACCCTTGTGGTGGAGGAGCGTAGCCATAGTACGGGTGCGGCGGTGGACCTGGTGGCGGATCTGAAACAGGTTTTAAGAGAATGAAATTACTGGCTGGTTCTGAAAGGTTCGCTTAGCAAAAACACAATGAGCTATAGGAGCTTCTCGTTGTACAATCTCTAGGTACTAATATACGGTACGTGTCCCTAAATTAAGAAAAAGTTTGGCAAGCACTTACAGTTCGACATTTTGTGTATTTTCAGCAAAACAAAGTATATTTTCACAATAAAATTAAATAAACAGTGTGTCTGTTTCTTCACAATACGATGCAACTCAGCCGGATAAAGGTATTTTTATCGATATTTGTTTAAATCATCTGACTCATTGATACTTTATCTTTCGTTTGGCACGATTAGATAAATGTTTAGGCTGAAGAAAATGGAATGCTGAAAGATTTATGAAAATAGTTTTGGCAAACAATCAACAAACATATTTACCTATTTTACAATTAAAATTGTTAATCACATGCGATGTGAGTCACATAGTGCGACTCGGTCAGTCTATAGCAACAGTAGCACGTGATGAATATTTTCTGTCATTAGATGAGCTGATAGTAGAGCTCTCATGTCAATGTTAAAAGTCAGTAAATTTCAGAAATCTTGTTTCTATGAAGCAGATTGGATAAACCAAAGATCCTATGACTACGTTCCGTAGGGGATAAACTATTTGTACAGAAAAAGTAATCACAATTTCGGAGAAAGTATTCGTAAGATAAAAATGCAAACGACTAAACATAATAATATCAAGGGGCTACGATAGTGAACCACGTACGATTTTGGTGATGTAAAGGTTACCAAAGATAGGCGACAGAGGGCTCTTATTTTACACGGAGACGCAAAGATTTTGTAAAGTTTAGCTCCTGATTGTTCACATCCGCAATACAATGGGACGAGTCAGGCTGAAAAACTATCACTATGGTGGACTATGCTCATTATATCAGGCGCTTTTAAACCGACTTCGAGAAGAGGAGGAGTCTCTATGTTATGCTGTATGTTTGTTATCTATGTCCGTTGATATCTCTGTTATTTATGGACCGATTTGAATGATCCTTTTGCAGTTGTATAGAAGATGATATCGAGGTAGTCCCATAAACATTTTAATCCCGAGGGATTCAGTATTTATCCCGTTTAACTTGAAAAACAGTTTCGAACTAAGGGATTTCACCAACTTCCGGCGTTATATCATTAGTAGGAAGGATTAGTAGGATAATAGGATAGGATAGGATAGCGCGTAAGCTCTCACACTCAAGGTGTACAGTTCCAGGTATTTTTTCATTTCAGGTCACTTGACCTCGTACCGCAATTTGCCAGCACATCTCGTACTGAGAGATGGTTCAAGTCCCGTCGAAGTTCATTATTTTTGGGATAGGTATTTTTATATTAAAAAAAAAAATAATTTCTGTTTTCTTACATACCTAACTTTATTTTAATCATTATTAGAGATTCTATAAAATAACTGATGTAGCTCTTCTGAGAAACCCTAAACTTACAAATTATAAAACTAGGTTCTTTAAAAACGAAATCCTCCATTTTTATCTACTTCGGATTTTAAATTCATAAGTCCCTGCGCCTTTAAATTTTAAACAAGATACATTAAATTTTATACACGATACGTTCATGGATAAAATCTTGTAGGAGGCGTAGTTTGGCTGATCTTTCGGACGTTAGCTGCCGTCATAAAGCAGGTGTCAGGCTGGAAGTGTTTTCCAGGTGGCCCAGGGAAGAAGCAGGGACTGGGTTGGTGGTTGAACCTGAAGGTAGGCCTAGGTAGACCAGGGTTGGTCGAGCTGCCGAAAGCTTCGTACGGAGTTGGGCGTTGCATTCTGAAAACGAAAAAAGTAAAGTTATTTTATGCTTACAGATTTTGTTGGATCTTATCAGTGAAGGTTTTGCGCAGAATTGTTATTAAATATTGTTTTATACTAAAATTATGCAATGGATTGCGGCAAAGTAACGCCTGAATCTATATGTATTTCATGGAGTTATGACACATGTTACAACATGCAACAAGGAATGACCATGACCTTGAAAAGTTTCCAATGAAATGGAAAATCAGAGACAAACTTAGTTTGTTTTAAATTCAATCCAAAGAGGAACTGTCCGTTTTTAATTTTCACTTGTCAACACTTTGCGTGCCCATAGCTACTTTATTAACCTGGATCTCACTTAAATACCTAGGTACCTACTGATATTAATAGTACGGGCTAACATGCGAGTAATAAAAAAAATTGTAAGCCATTTCGTACAAAAAAGTTACAGCTGTTGTTCAAATTTCCGATTTTTTTTATTCAAAATAGCCGAAAGGCCACTACTGGACGCAGGCCTCCCCCTGATAAGCGCCTTATTGGTTTTTATCACATGGGGGGTAATCCCCACGCTGGGCATGCGGGTTGGGGATCACAGTTCGGTGGTTGAATTGTTTTGCAGGGGCGCTGCTGCCCGCCCCCGGTGGATATCCCTTAGTCGCCTCTTAGTCGCACCAGCGGGAAGCGTTGGGGTGGTGCAAATTCTAAGCCGGCACCACACAGCGACACAGACAGAAACACAGACGCGCAAACCTGCTATGTTTTACACTATGGTAGAGATTGTATTGAATTCTGTAGAATGATTTTCAAAAAAGTTACAAGTGGAAAACTAACCTGAATTAGTATTAAGTTGCTTCGCGACGAAAGAAAATTTGTAAGCAGTACTTGTGTTGACCTGGAAAATTATACACCGTATTTATACACCTATATTATCGCGAGTAGAGTTTATCATTTTTAGGAACTTTTATCGCAATGAAATTGGGTTCCGTTGATTCTGAATGTGATTAGGTACATTTAAATATTATAATCAGACTTCATACTAATATTACAAATGCGAAAGTTTGGATGGATGGATGGATGGATGGATAGATTGATAGATGGATTAATGCTTGTTTAAAATCAAATTCAAAAACTCTTAATTTCCATTAATACAATAAGAAAAAAAATACCAATAATACACTTAGTAAAGGTCAAATTATAAAACTAAACACTGAAACGGAAATAAAGTGATATTTTTTATTTCTGTCGCTGCGATATGTTGACCAAAGTAAAGAAGCGACGAAGAAACCTTTAGCCTGTTAATTGTTATTTTTCGAGTTGGAGCAAAACCCGTCCCAAGCTTTTTTATCCTCTAGATAATCTGATATTTTATTGTAAGCCTTTTTGCACAGCAAGGTTTTGACAATTTGTTTGAATTTATTTACTGATAATTTTGCAACTCACTAAGAGTTTTGTTGTAGAAGCGTATACATGGCCCTAAACCTATTTGCGCTTCACGCCAAAACGACAAAACCGATCACGCTGAAATTATGCAGAGATGTAGCTCTTAACCTGGAATAAAACACAGGCTAAATTTTTATCCAACAAAACAGTTTCCATGAGATAGAAATAAAATTTAAACCAGTTTCATAGAAACAACACGTTCGACGCCACGGGCAGAAACTAGTTTATAAATAGTTAATTAACTATTTTATTATTCGATACAATAACACGCTCAAAAATCATTCATCTACCTCATTTTAATTAATTTTATTTATGGCACATTATGATATAAAACACTAGCTGCGCCCCACGGCTTCACTCGCGTGGAAATTTATGTTTCCCACTTTCTTAATTTTTTCTTTGCTATAAACCTCACGGGGCCCGAGACCTTTCCAACGAATGCAAAACCGTGGAAATCGATTCGTGCGTTCTGGAGTTATAGCGTCAGGAAGGAAAACCCGACTTATTTTTATATAGTAGATTATAAAACACATTATTGTTATCTATTACTGGCCTTCACGTAGCTGGCTTGCTACGTCGTAGTATCTCGTAGCCATAGCGAATTAGTATTCCAGAGCATAAACAGTAAAATCAACATAAATTGTGTAAAGTGCAATGAGCCTGTCTGAAAATCAGCGTAGCATGCTACGATCCTTCTACGACGTAGCTCTCGTAGTACTTCGTAGCAATGCACTGAGTGGTTCGTAAGCATAAAAAGCTCTATCCTATAAAGTATTTTATATGTATCATGATTTGTGTGTATGCTTTGAGTGGCATGCACAGTGTGTGGATCACACGTGCAAAATTATTGAACTCTGATTATCACATACGTAGCAATAAAGACTAGGCAATAACCAAAAATAGCAGCTTATCAAGTGTAGGTTCTAAAAATAGACGCTAATATTTCTTACGGCGATAGCAATCTTTTAAAGTAATGCTGTAAATACCAAAGTCGGGAAATCATATAATTGTTAAAATATTGATTGTAATCTAATTAGTTGTAAATTATTAGCAGAATTGTTTTCAATACACTTTTATTGGTTGCTATACTGAAAAATACCTACCTAAGCAGGTGTCTTCTTAAATGAACATCATTAATCACTAGTTTATGCCGGCGGCTTCGCACGCGTTGTTTCTATGGAAACGTTAAAAGGTGATTTCTACCCATGGGAACTGATTTATGGGATTAAAAGTATTGTGTTTGATTCCAGGGTTATCTGTATACATTAATCTGTATACAAAATTTCAGCCCGATCCGTTCAGTTGTTTCGGCGTGAAGAGGTAACAAACATCCATCCATCTAAACATACGCATTTATAATACTAGCTTCTGCCCGCGGCTTTGCACGCGTTGTTTCTATGGAAACCTTTTGAGGTTATTTCTATCCCTCGGAAACTGATTTATGGGATAAAAAGTTACCTATGTTTGATTCCAGGGTTAGACTTACCTGTATGCAAAATTTCAGCATGATCCGTTTAGTAGTATAGGCGTGAAGAGGTAACAAACATCCATCCAAACTTTCGCATTTATAATATTAGAGTGATTAGTGTGATGTAATTTCTGGGAACTCCGTATGAGTAAAAATCGGATTAATTACGACTTACACAGAAAATAGCGTTATCTATTGGAATAATTTGTATTCGAAGTAAACAACAATTTTATAATTTACCTCGTGAAGTGTGACTCACCTCTTCACGGTTCATCGGGATTTCCTGTTATGAAATAAAAGAAAAAAAACATACAGCCGAATTGAGAAAATCCTCCTTTTCTAAAGTCGGTTAAAAATAAAATTATTTGATTTCGAACACTTCAAAGGTCAGCAATGTAGGTATGCATGATAAGCGTAAAAGCATTCAGGTATTTCTTTCTGGGTCTGCGCGCTACCCGGTTACCCTGTGTGTGATGAGATTGGTCCAACGTTGAGAAGATTTTTTTATTTTATTTTTTTACTTTAATCTAGCATACATATTTAAATACACTGTGGATGTTATAAGAGCCGACTACGGGAACTTACAAGACGAAGACCGACTTCCTTCTGTGTATTTTTAACACTGCGTTCACCAACCCGTCTGCCAAGCGCACCACGCTTAGCAGACGGGTTGGTGAACGAAATTTTTTGCAAAAACCCCCTTGTTTGAGGGGGCACGTTCAGAAGATTTCTGACGTCCACTTAGTGGACGTTGTGTGCTAGTGAGGGCCCTAAACTACTGAGGTCATTATGAGCAGAAAACAAAATGTATCGAATAGAGCATTGGCTTGAGGCTTGAGCATTGCGAACTCATCTTACCCCAAGGTAGGCTGGGACGAAACGAAACCACTGCTGTCCTAGTGCCTTTATCTACAAGCCCCTTTTTCAGTTCAGTTATTTATTTATAAGAAAATTTTCTTACATGTCAAACTAACTTAGCTAGGTATAAAATAATGTAAAAACTAAGTACAAATAATTGTCCGTGGTAATCTTACCAAGAGTATTTAAATCTTAATATACTTAGATAAATCACGTGTCACGTTGTTTGTCCGCGATGGACTCCTAAACTACTTGACCGATTTAAAATTAAATTTGCACACCGTGTGCAGTTTGATCCAACTTGAAAGATAGAGTAGCTTTTTCAGGGAAGGTTTAAAAGGTGAGAGCTGTACGAAGTTCGCCGACATCGGCGTCAACAAATTTGTCATCAAAGAACTCTTCTAAGCTGTAGTTTTTTATTTTTTTATTACCACTCATAGGCAATGAAAGGGGATCTTTCATAATATAGCATAATATGTACAAATAAAACTGTTGTCTAGCTACGAGTGGAAGCTAGTAAGATAATTGTAAAGTTTTTTGTCTACTCGCTTTGCTGATTACCTAATTTTAAGTCTTACTTATCTAAGTAATTAACTTGTAAAAATTATAATCAGTATTATATCTGCGACCTGCAATTAGTCATATCCGCTGAAAGGATGTTGGTAGATAATAAGTCCCCACCCCAAGTGCACACATTTTATACTAATACCTTCATTGTCCAGTCGTTATGCCAAAACCGTACTACAGCGTTTTAATCAGTAGTTTGTAATACAAACTACTGATTAAAATTTGTATGGGAAAAACAAGCTCACATTTTCAGATCTGCATAAACTTTCGACTTTAATTATAGTAGGATTGGTATTCAATAGGTACCGTGATCTGCTAAATAGCTATCTTTCTAGGGGACTGTACTCAAATACACTATTTCTTGAAAAGGTTTCCAAATGGGACGAAATGTATGAAGCATACTTTCTTCAATTGTTTTAAAATGTTTACGATATGGGAAGGTTACGAGATGAAAAGGAGTCGAAAAAGCTTATGATAGATCCCCTTTCATAGCCACTCACTTTCATAGCTCGTGGAAAAATGCACCAGGAGAGCACTGATATGGTTAAGTCTCTGCCTTCCTCCAGGGGCAGGATGGGTCTTTATTATTATTATTTATTATATTATTATTAGGACGACCTCTGTGGCGCAGTAAGCGAAGGCCTGCCTGTGACGCAGGAGGTTGCGGGTTCGATTCTCGCCTCTGGACAAATGTTTGTAAGATCTGCAGATATTTATTCAGGGTGATCTGTATGTTTTTCTATGTATACTTGATAACAAATATCTATCTATGTAGTGTATCGTATTATTATTATTTAATATTAATGGGTTCTTAGTGTTCAAGGCCTCTGGTCGCTATCTTCCCGTCTCTTTGTAGGTATGTTTGCATCATAATTATAATAATTACTATTTGGTCGTGAATCTGATTTATTTTCCCAACTATTTCTGTGCATCTTTTGCTAGAGGATTTGTGCTTTTTTTGCGCTCAACTTGGGCACAAACTTGGGTACTGGCTCAGCACGAGTTAATATCGTGTTATTTAATTTCAAAAGGTAATCTTCATAAAATGTTATCTAGGTATTTATCATTTTATGATCTATCCTATCTATTTAGGTAGGAAGTCGAGTAAAATACTTTCAAAAAAGTTTTTATTTTTTATTTGACCCGGTTTTTCAAAATACAGATCATACGGCCAGATAAAACCTACTCCGTCGCACATTTAGGCATCTTAAAAGCTCTCAGAAGATCTTCTGGGAGCTGTTTTCAGTTTATTAGTTTTACGTTGTCAATCGCCAAAAAGCAAAACTCCTCTGGAAGAACTCTTTCTAGGCCTTAACGACGATGCTCTAGAAAGAGTTCGTTCTACTCTTAGAACGAACTCTTTCTAGATAATGATGATGATGATCTATGTCTCTACATATTAACTTTCCCTCTATGATAGAGGAACTCTCTATCATAGTGATGGATTCGCACATGCAAGACAAGACCAGTAACTTTTTATTAGGACCTTCAATAGATCAGACCATCGTCGTCGCCTTTAAGCCAGAAAAAAAAAGAATTGTGGAATCTATGTCACGCCGCCGCCGTATCCTAGAATCCCCGTTTGTAGAATGGCTAGACCGCTTCCAAAACAGACTCTGATTTCATTATGAATGTAAGCGGGTTAACTACGAACCTAGTTTGTGTTGGTAGAGCACAAATGTTTCATCCCTTAAAGAGGGACTCATCAGGGTGAGTGCGGTTCGCGTCGCGCCTGTAACGCGTCCTTGCGCGCACTACGGGCTAAATAAAGCACGCAGAGCACGGGTCGTAGGCGCCGGGGGTGGTGGGCACGCTGCTTGTCGATACTGTTGAGTAGGAGAGCCAGCTTCTCGCGGAGATATCATTGTAGTTATACTTTGTGTACATACGGAACTAACAGTATCTACATCCGTCTCTATACTGCTATCCACTGTTGGAAACACCTAATTCATTTCAATTCACAATATATCTAATGCTTACACATAAATATTGTTGAACGATTTTAATATTGTCCTACTGACAGGGGTAGTCTCCATTGTCCTGAATTTTTATATATGGTTTTAAAGTATCTATCGCTATTTTGAAATAATAGCTACTATTGTACTTTAGTACTCGGGTTAGACGCTATAAATTATATGTATATCAGTTATCTAGTACCCATAACACAAGCTCTGCTTAGCTTGGGGCTAGATAATGCCGTGTGAATTGTCCTGCATTATTTATTATTATTATTATTTATATATATTGTATATACTCGAGTAAGTAAAACTTGGTGTTATCAATAAATAAATTGTATTTTATTGTATTGTTGAAAGTGGCTGCGTGCGTCGTCGTGGCCGAAATTCGACAAGGAGGATATAGTCAAACAGAAAAAGTAAAAAGGTATTTTAGCAATAAATCTAAGTTTATTTATTTTAAAATAGAAACAAACACGTACCTACATATTTACAATAATTACACTACTTATACAAACCTTAAAAATACTTCTTAATGCGAGATTCCTAAACATCAACTAATGAAAGGGTTGGTCGAAACGGGGTGGCGTTGTGTTACTAATCTTGCGGATCGTTGCTGCTGGCATAAAACAGTTTCCGGGCGGGAAGTTCTGGCCTGGCTGAGGAGTCATGCCAGGGGGGCCGTAACCAGGGGCCGGGTGGCCGTAACCAGGGGCTTGGTTGCCGTAACCAGGCGCAGGGGGGCCGAAACCAGGACCAGCTCCGAAGAACGGACGTTGTGGCATTTGTGATGGGAAGGGGGGCCCTTGGTTCGGCATGCCGTTGTTGAATGGAGGTTGCTGCATTCTGAAATAATAAATAAAATTAATTAAAGCTCTTGGGTGACTTCTTTACGGTGAAAAACTTTAACTTGTCTGAAAAAATCAGATCTGCTCACAAATCAAAAAACTCACTTTTGAAATTTATAAGTAGGTATTATTTGATTGAAAACTCAGTAACGTTTATGCATTAAGTTTGCGATATCCTGTATTTATATGAGGAGATTATCTGCAGATAAATTGGAAGATAGGTGGGTACCTACTTACCTGAATATTGCATATCACAGCCATCAAAACAAAGTCGAAACTGATGATAAATTGATAATCTAGACTCCACCTTTTTATTACAACATGAGAGAAAAAGATAAGGTACTTACTTAGTAATAAATTTAAATAGACATGTGATTTTCTTGCCATTGACAGCTACTACGTGCATAGAAATAATGCAAAGACCTTTAATCAGTACAGATAACTGCACTCAGGGTAAAGCACCTTTACTTCCTACTACCTACTAGCTAAAAGACTTAACGTGGTCATTGAGTACATCAATCATGTGAGTGTTACTAAAGTTTTTGTAAAGTTGCGTTGCCTTCGGCCGCGTATGATACCAGAGTTTGGTAACCAGTATCATACGAAGAAAAAATGATCGCGTTATCTTACGACACCCGCGGCATCCCGCGGTTTAAGGAAATCCATAGGGGGCGCTCTGCAGAGCCCCCGTAGCACAGATTCACCACCGAACTGCAATCCCCAACCTGCGTGCCTAGCATGTGGATTAAGGTTTCCCTTGATAGGGAGGACATAGGCCTCCCTTGGTAAGCGATTTAGTGACCCTCATAATTAGGGATAGGACTTAGGAGAGCCAATAAAGTGCCTATCAAAGAAGGCCTACGTCCAGCACCAGTATTTACCAGTCCATGGAAATGCTGTTGATGATATGGTGTAGGTATGTGCTACTAAAGAGTAAGTACATTATGTGCTAACTGTGTGTACGTTTAGAGTACCTAAGTACATTAATGTGGTAACCATGCTTACTGTGTAAGTACATCTGCGTTTAGAGTAAGTACATTACTTCAGCCGACTGCACTAGAACTACCCAGATAAGATTTTAGAAGGTGGGTAGGTATACTACTTGTAGTGTTAGATATAGATATCTGTGCCTGTGTTTTGTTGCTATCTAAAGCTTGGTTTACGCTAATCGAGTGCAAAAGAAGAACATGCACTGAGTAAGGACTTTGAGGACGTTCAACTTCGTCGCATTCTAATTCTGAATGGGGGAACTGGGATCTGCACTGACATCTCGCATGGGAGACAACTTATCGCCTGTTAGAGCTTATATACTTACTTGACTATTAAGCTGCCTGACCCTTAAGCCATGTCCACACTGTGGCTTTTTTCGTTTATCAAGGGCATGCGTCAACAGCGCACGTGAGGCATGCCCTTGGGGCCTAATGCGCCAAAAACGTAGAAGTCGGAGCGGAGTTGTAGCGTAGTCGAAGTCGAAGTTGAGCGGATAACTTGTTTCGTATTGTGCCAACCAATAGACGTTAACGGATACGCTGAACGAGCAGCGCAGCTCAACGGTTAGTTAGAGAGCCAGATAGAAAAAAATATCTATTATCTTTCAAATTATTGTACAATTACATTGAAATTAAAATATTTAGAGAAGTAAATACTACTTTAAAATGATGAATTGATAAATGTTCACTTCGACTCCTTGGTTCACCAATTCTTGATGAGTCTTTTCAGTCATTTGTAGATGAGAAAATTCAAAATTTCCACAAAAATTCGGACAGACTGCTCAAAATTAATAGTCATATGGCTTTTACAATTATTCGGTTCTGTCTATTTGTACCTAAATTTACGTATTCTTTGAGATGTAGTCAACTGTGGAAACACAGCGAGCTCTTGGAAGGCTTAGACAACATAATAAAGAATACCTTATCATCGGTTTTGAATATCGATTTAGATGACAAGGCATGGTCGCAGGCCTCCCTGCCTGTCAAATTGGGAGGCTTAGGTATACGCAAAATTTCAAGTGTAGCCCTACCAGCGTTCTTGTCTTCTGTCTACAGCACTAGTTCTTTAGTTGAAAAAATTTTAAATCCTTCTCTTTTGGTCCCACCTGGAATGTCATTGAAAATTTCATTTTTAGACGAAGCTCGAACGGCTTGGCATAGTGCTTGCCCCGATGCTGCTCCCCCAAAATCACTTTTGTCCCAACGGCAATGGGACGGGCCTCTGTGTGAGTTGACACGGAACTGTTTGTTACAAACGTGCTCCAGCTCTGCAGATCGTGCCCGCCTCCTGGCCGTTTCTAAATGGGAGTCAGGACATTGGTTGCAAGCATTTCCTTCATATAACACTGGTACTTTATTGGATCCCGTAACTTTCCGTATCGCAACATGTCTCCGGTTGGGTGCAAGGTGTTGCGCGCCTCATCAATGCCAGTGCGGTACTGCTGTCGAACAGCTTGGTCATCACGGATTATCGTGCACTAGGGCCGCTGGTCGGATATCTCGCCACGCTAGCCTTAACGACATCATCCGGCGGGCCTTTGTCACCGTTAACGTACCAGCTATTCTCGAACCGAATGGTCTGTTGCGTGACGATGGTAAGAGGCCCGACGGTATGACACTAGTCCCATGGGAGTTGGGGAGGCCCATTGTGTGGGACGCTACATGCGTCGACACACTTGCGCCTTCCCATCTTCCGAGGACATCCGTGAGGGCGGGTGCGGCGGCAGATTTGGCCGAAGATCTCAAGAGGCGCAAATATGCAGGTCTCGACAGAGCCTACACATTTGCTCCCCTTGGAGTCGAGACCCTAGGTCCGTGGGGTACCGAGGCTCTTCGGGTTTTCAAAAAACTATCTGAGCGACTGGTCGAAGCGACGCGTGACCCGAGAGCTGGTGAATATCTGGCACAGCGTATCAGCATTGCCATACAGCGTGGCAATGCAGCCAGCGTCTTGGGGACGCTTCCGACTGGTGTTGATATGGATCAGTTGAGCTATCTGTAGACTGTTTGCAACAGTCGGCAGTTAGCTCAATTGTTTCAATTGTAAATACTAGTATAATTTTCTTTGTGAATAAATGTCTATATTCCTACCCACTAAAAAAACTTTAAAATATTTTTAGAATAATTATTGACGTGAAAGAGTACAAAAACACTTACTTACTAAATAGAAAAAATCTAGATGTTTTCCGAAGTATCATTATATCGATTTTTTACACCTTCAATCGTAAAACCTTTAACGTTTCATTATGTTTATTTTGATAGACAAGAGATAATTGAAGCTAAATTGTATTTTTTAAATATGCTTAGAATCCAAAGTGGAAAAACCAAAGTTATCGACATAGCTCAAAGAATTAGCAAGCTGAAGTAGCAGTGGGTCGGCCATATCTCGCGAAGAACCGACAACCGCTGGGGTAAACGTGTTCTTGAATGGAGACCACGACTCGGCAAACGTAGTGTAGGACGCCCTCCAGCCAGGTGGAATGACGACCTGCGAAAGACTGCAGGTAGATGCTGGATGCGGCAAGCTAAAGACAGGGCGCTATGGCGCTCATTAGGGGAGGCCTATGTCCAGCAGTGGACTAACATAGGTTGATGACGATGATGATGTATTATAAAGTGTGGAGTGATTTATTCGAACGTGCTCTAATTTTTGACATTGGTACAAAACCAAGACAGATTTTGGATAAAATGGTATTGGATGAAACCTCAGCCATTGTGTATCCCAACCGAGTGTCTCCACTGTTCTTAGGGAAATAAATATTTAAAAAAGTATTCTAAGCATCACCATCATCATCATCAGCCTACATTAGTCCACTGCTGGACATAGGCCTCCCCTAATGATATAATACAAACCTACAAACTAATTTATAATTTAAAGATATCAAAATATGAAAAACTATATAATATCGTAAGTACCTAATAGATAGAAGTTTTGCAGAAGTTACTATTTGTAAACTCTTGTTCAGCTTCTTATTTGACAGATAATAGCAGCTCAACTCCGCGTCAATTGGCTTCAGCAATACGAAGTTTCATACGAATGCGAGGACCATAAACGCTAAGCTGCGCGGATAAGTTCAACTTCTCGCGCGCTGCTAAGTGGCCAGCGTAATATGAATCGCCCTTATCCGCGTTCTTATTCGACTACGCTTCGACTGCTTAAAGTGGCGCATTAGGCCCCCTTATCGCAAGCGCTAAGCCAGAGAGTTAGCGCGTGCTCCACGTGTTCCCAAGATCCGCGTAGCGACGTCGGGTGGGTTTCTGTGCCACAAAGCGTTCAAGAACAAGATGGTAGACGAAAAAAATGAAATAACATTGAAGTTTATTGAAGACTAGCTGTATTCTTACTACTCGTCCTATTACCCGTTTTCCCTTAGGAATGAAGCATTTTCCCGCGGTAAAAAGTAGCCCATGTTCATCAGGAATAATGTGGGCTTCTAATGGTAAAATAATTTTTCAAATCGGTCCAGTAGTTTCGGAGCCTATTCAATACAAACAAACAAACAAACAATCAAATCGTTCCTCTTTATAATATTACTAGACGATCGCCTCGCGGTTTCACCCGCGTAGTTCCCGTTCCCGTGGGAATTCCGGGATAAAATATAGCCTATGTCACTCCCTGAAAAGTAAGCTTCCTAACGGTGAAAGAATTTTTCAAATCGGTCCAGTAGTTTCGGAGCCTATTCAATTCATACAAACAAACAAACAAACAAAAAATCAAACCTTTCCTCTTTATAATATTAGTATAGATTATACACTTCACAGACATCAGACTACAGAAGCTTTCCACAACTCTGGGAGCAAAATAACAAACTTTACATAAATAAAGTAAAGAGAAACGATGGTTTGCAAGTTTTGGCTAAATACAATATGGATATCGATGCAGTTAAGAATAAGATAAATTCTCGCCATGGACCAAAACCTATAGGGAAGTATATATATATATATATACTTCCCATTGACCTAGAACCATAAAATTTGGCAAGAAGCAAGGTCTTATAGCGCAAATAAAGGAAAACATCCGAAAACCGTAAAATTGTACTTTATTCACAAAAAAATTTGATCCTCGCCATGAACCAAAACCTATGGGGTTTGTATGTAGGTATTGTATACTTCCCGTTGACCTAGAATCCTAAAAGGCAAGAAGCTAGGTCTTATAAATATATTTCTTTGAATTACTCCTTGTAATATTTAATAAACATATGTATAGATGAAATCTTATTTATAATAACAAATCTAATAAAAATCTCTTGGTACGCGGAGATTCGCTCATATTTTTCCAAAGAGCATCAGGAAACCATCAAGAAAAATAGTAGCGCTGGATTCGATGATATATATACACTTTTCCTTCTGGGGCATGCCACATAACATCACAGACTTCATTGCCGAGCTGCTCCTCCCCAGTTCGGTGCTGCTCTGTGCCCCCCATCCCTTTTCGAAAATGAGCTCTCTTCAGGGCTCCCTAACTTGTGCCAATAATGTGCTATAAGATTGCTATAAGATTTTTACCTGCCTAAAATTGTGATCTGAAGCTACAAGACTATAAAACTATAATGGTTCCTCATGCTCTCGCTCGATGCTGTTCAATAGTTTGGCACTAGCCTCCGAATAAATTGGACAGTTCCATAAAATGTGATCCCTGGTTTTCGCAAGTTCGCCGCAACTACACGCCGCCGCTGTGTCGCTCAAAGCTAGATCGCTCAGTCGCTTCCTAAAACATCCGTGGCCCGTCAGGAGCTGCGACACCTCGTGATCAGGTCCACCCAGCGCGCTGAGGCTGGGCAGTGATGGTGGTGGTACGTTAAAAATTGCCTCGTACCCCAAATCTTTTGCTTGTTTCTTTTTTCTGATGACTGATTTTTTCTGAATTTGTTATGACCAAGGAAGCCGCACATATACCATCAAATAGAATATCTGCCTAAAAAATCGGCATCGGTTATTCCGTGATCATGGCGCATGCAACTGTGCCGAAATATTGAAAAACTCAGAACAACACAAATCATGGTAAAAACATTAACCTGTCCTCCGCTGGACTTAGGTCTCTACAAGCTAAGCGTTCTTATTTTCTAATGAGAGCCGCTTAGCTTAGTGTCGAAGAGATTGCCATAGCCATAGCATACTATACCTACCTCTATTGATGTTGCAAATCAACGACAGTTCATAATATGTCTACTTCTATTAGGACTACTCTTGCAACAGTAGGTACCAACATGATCAATGTAAACTAGCTTTCGATAAAAGTTTATTGAACGTAGACAACAGTTGTCTTCATCGGTCATTCCAGAAACCTTAATTTGATACAAAAACGAAAACAAAAATGAATCACAGATTGAATCCGCGATTGCAGTCCTACAGAGATTGCTGGTGCTACTTACCTATGATTGCCTGATTTGATTACTATACAGGTGGGTGGTAGGTTTCAGTCATCGGTTTAGTACACATAATTAGGTATGTGAACTAAACTGATTAGGTGATTCTGGCGTCCAAAGGGAGTCCAGAATAAACATCTCTAGTGCATGTTTTTATACTTGTGTTTTTAATTCGTATTCTCTTTCGGTTAAGTACACATATTACTTAGCATCGTGTTGACCAAAACGATTATGTTCGTTTCCAGTTATGTGTAAAAATATACATCCGCAGCTAAAATTCGAAGCTCATCGCTGGTCAGAAAGAAGCTGTTTGCTCGGCGCACCTTCAGTTATCATAAACGTCTTCGTAATAAATGGATTTATGTAAACTTTTATGTATTTTTCTAGACAGCTCGTCTAAGTTCCTAGAGGTGAGGCCCTGACTACCATAACTTTATCAAATTATTATTTTTCACAATGATGATGCAAAAACTGCAAGACCCAGACATTTTACTTGCTTACTTGGTATATAACTTTGATTAATCCTTTTCTTTTTTTTACTTCTGTAATCATCAATTAATGTTTTTTTTTTTATCTTTAAGTTTTACACTTGCCTAAATGTTGTCTACCTAACTGTAATATACAATGTATTAACTGTACTTCTGCCGCGGAGTGGGAGCCTGGTGACCTGTAACACAGGTTTTTTACAAACCTAACGCAGGCACCAGTCTCACGCAATGTTGCTTTATGGTTATACTAACTATACTAGCTTTTAAGGTGAGCTCATTGTGTGAAGAGAACAATAAATGGTTATTATTATTATTATTATTATTTTTGCGTCATGTTTGTATTATAAAATACATGTATGTTATATATTTGATGTAAAGATTAATGTAATTAACAAAAAATATAATGTCTAATCGTTCAAAGATCTCGATCGTTATCAGTCAATAGGAAAGTCTGATGTATAAAATAAAACATAATTTTCAAAAGAAATATATAATTCATCACCAAATAGTTGGGTAGCTATTTGAGAACCTTATCAGTTTCCGTCGTAGCACTATCCTTAAGATTATCTTCTGTGATTTCCTTTTCATGTTTTTCCAGTTCGACGTCTTTCGTGTCAATTTTACTAGCTAATAGACTAAGTTTTCTGGCAAATAGGAAGGATATAAGCTGTAGAGTTGTTAAAGCCATGCCTGGGTAGAGCCAGGCGTCTGGTTGCGTTGCCACGGTTCTGCTATAGAGAAGACTGTACAATGGGATTGTTATCGTCTGAGTAGCTGATTCTACTGCTCCTAAAACGCTGTAGATTTTACCTGGAAAAGATTTTTGATTCGTTATCGGTTTTCACTTTTTTTTTAACCGCTGGGTAAACGTGTTCTTGAGTGGAGACTCGGCTAACGTAGTGTAGGACGCCCTCCGGCCAGGTGGGATGACGATCTGCGAAAGACTGCAGGCAGATGCTGGATGCGGCAAGCTGAAGACAGGGCGCTATGGCGCTCATTAGGGGAGGCCTATGTCAGGAGAGGACTAATATAGGCTGATGATGATGATAATGTGTTTTTAATGTATGTTAGAGTCTTTGTATAAAGTGGGTTTTTAAACCGACAAAGCACAAAAGGAGGAGGTTCACATAGTTCAGTATGTTTTTTTATTGTACCAACGTGTTTATAGTACTCGATGTCTTTGCTAATTGTTGTCCAGTTTAGAGGATTCATTCGTTTTTGTGTAGGTACGAGCTCGAGGTGGTGTCATAAAAGTTTTATTCCCAAGCGAATAATTGTAGTAAATAAATGTAATTCCCAAGGGAAATAAATTTTTATGCTATAACTCCTATTTGTTCCGTAAATATAATAAAAACAGTATCAATATTTAAATAACTAAGTCGTTTTTATGAACAGCTAATTGAAGGTTAAGATGCTGAAGGCCCTAGCTGAGACATTTTTTGACCACTTACTTATCGGCACAAGCGCATGGCCCAACTTACATATTTCAGGGCAAGCGTGCAGGAATGTACTCAACGTAATTTTCTTATTATTAGTCGAGTGAACGAAGGATTGTGGATGGAAAAGTCCAAAGCAGAAAGTTTGACTTCGGAACTTTCTTTGGACTAGTTAGGAGAAACATACTAGTAGTCCTCACCCGTGTGGGGTGATCCCTAATTGGGCACAAAAAGGTTCCGTTTTTTAGTTTTTTTGCTTACTTCTCGAAAACGATGCGTCGTAGGAAATTTCGCTATAGTACCTGCATAGTGAAAACTAATAAAATTCTCTACAACTTTGTTTCCATACACTTTTTACTTATTTCTGATCGTTGTCTATATGAGCTCCGAAATAGCGCGATTTTAATAAATGTGTTAAAACTATCAGCGTTTCCTCTAATCGGTATCAAACGTCAAACCAGACATTTCCTCAAAACCCCTCTTTTGAGCACCCATTGACTGGACTATGATTGATTGATGTCCTCCTAGCCGAATTTCGACCACGGCGGCCAGTCTCATCGGAGACTAGCCAGATGCGCCGGCCATATTATAGTGCACAAGTGTGTGTGCAAACACAGGTGCACTCTCTTATCCCCCATAATCCGATGGGACGACAGACCGAAACGACCGCGGAGAGACTGGACTGGACTATATCGTACTACCAAGGCAATGGTGGTAGTACCATGAAAATACATTACCTTGTTCTGTTGGTAGAATTTGCTTGTTGACCAGCGGTCTCTGAACCACCTGTGAACCTTGAGATATGATGCCAAAGATTGGAACTGAAAAACGAAAAGAACGTTTTAGAGAAAGAGACTTTGAGAAGTACTAGTTTTTCGACTTTTTTCAAAATATTACAAAAAGTATGAAACCTACAGAAATTTGAAAAACTGTTCTGAAATGTCCAAACGGATACCTTTCATTTGATACCCCACTCAGTTGGGTAGCCCCCACTTTTGTAAATTATCCGCCGCCCTTTGACCATTTTTCAAAAAGTGTTCTTTTTACAGAGTTCTCTATATTTTTTTCAATGTATGCAAAATTTCAGGCCGTTCAGTAGTTTTGGTGTGAAGAGGCAACAAACATCCATCCATCCATACATCTAAACATCCAAACTTTCGCATTTATAATAAAAGTGTGAAGTGATAGTTTACATGACTCGTTTCGTGAAAATTTTCCTAATTCCCCATTGCCCACGGAAATTTTCAAGTGAGTTGTCAACATTATGCAATAAACAAAACAGTGAGTTGCATAATGTTGAGTGTTTTGTCCGTCATCGATAAGGTTCTAGACCTATTTATTTCCTTTATCCATTTTGACCGACAGCACTCTTGATTATTAAGGTTATTGATTAGACTTTGATTTGTTGTTTATAAGAGTGAATCATCTACCCCCAGGTGACGATAGTTAATTTATTTTTTTCATCGAAGTGTGATTCAGAGTTAGGTGACTTTATTTGTTCAACTTAGTTATGTTATTTACATACACTAGATATTTTGATTGTCAACTATTTCATAGTCACAAGCAAACTCAAAAAGTTCGAATGTAAATTCTGTAAGAACTAAATACGGAGGAGGTCTTTTTTTATTGGATACTAGCTGCGCCCCGCGGCTTCGCCCCCGTGGAAATTTATGTTTCCAACTTTCTTAATTTTTTCTTTCATAAGAACCTTCTCCTGACAATAACAAACACAACAAAGAAAGAATTAGCGAAATCGGTCCAGGCGTTGTTGAGTTATGCGCTTACCAACACATTTTGCGATTCATTTTTATATTATAGACTATTCTCGATGTGTCATCAAACTAAATTAGTTTCGAATTTTAACTAGATATCTTAGGAACATTTATTAACATTTTAGCGGAACCAAATTCATTAGCGGCCATTTCACTGTTTAAAATTTTTATGCATCAGTGACTCCCCTTGAATATACCTACAACTTGACTGATTAGTTTAATTTTGTTGTTTGTTTTCTCTTGTTTGTTAGTAATAGTTTATGTTACGATAGGACTGACATACTTTGAAAAGTAAAAGTCCTTTACAATAAATGAGATTAAAAAAAAAAAAAAACTAGATTTCGCCACTAGAAGAATTGGAAGTTGGTCGATCGTTTTTTAAAACACGCCAAATTATTGTAAAAACACAACCAGTAGAGCAACCACGGGGGTAGTAGTGTAGTGTATAGCAGTGTGTAGTTTGTAGTCTAGAGTAGAATAAAAAAAATTGTAGGGCAACCTCGGGGATTGTTGTCTAGGGTAGAATAGAGAAAAATTGTAGGGCAACCACGGGGATAGTGGTCTAGGGTGGAATAGAGAAAAAAATGTAGGGCAACCACGGGGATAGTTGTCTAGGGTAGAATAGAAAAACATTGTAGGGGAACCTCGGGGATTGTTGGCTAGGGTAGAATTGAGACAAATTGTAGGGCAACCACGGGGATAGTTGTCTAGGGTAGAATAGAAAAAAATTGTAGGGCAACCACGGGGATAGTGGTCTAGGGAAGAATAGAGAAAAAATTGTAGGGCAACCACGGGGATAGTTGTTTAAGGTAGAATAGATAAAAACTGTAGAACAACCACGGGGATAGTTGTCGAGGGTAGAATAGAGAAAAATTGTAGGGCAACCACGGGGATTGTTGTCTAAGGTAGAATAGAAAAAAAAATACGTCGTACGTAAAAGTACTTTGTCGTCGAATGCGTAAATTATTTGAAATTAATTCCTTCAACTTCAGTAATGTACGCAATGTGTGACGATGCGATGTCATTATTGTCTGTATTCTACCGTAGAGAATAATCCCCGTGCTTGTCCTACAGTTCAGATAGGTTTGAACTTCGAAAGTTAAGTTATTAACGTTGTCTCCGAGAAGTTCCCAATCAAGCAAAGAGGTTTCAAAGAGATTGCAACATTCACCCTACCTTGTAAGCCTA
This sequence comes from Eupithecia subfuscata, assembly GCA_963564075.1. Taxonomy (NCBI): domain Eukaryota; kingdom Metazoa; phylum Arthropoda; class Insecta; order Lepidoptera; family Geometridae; genus Eupithecia; species Eupithecia subfuscata. The sequence continues at coordinate 8,328,338 of OY751105.1, forward strand.
TGGAGGTTTTATGCCGTAAACTAGCTGCACTCCGCGGTGTTCAAATATTAAATTTAATACAATTATTTATTGAAATATGTTTTAACGATGCACTTTTTCGGTGATCAAAAGTATCATAGTATATGTTAATCCAGGGTATACGCTTAGTTTAGTAGCTGCTTAGCTTAGTTTAGTAGGTATTATGTGTATTAGCATTAATAGTTTAGATTTATGTTAAGAAGCACCATCATCCTATATTCTTCTCCCATCGTTTTGGTTGCCTGGAAGAAATCGCTTTAAGCAATAAGGCCGCCACTTCCATTGCTGTTCTCTATATGTTTCTATGTAAAAATTGTTTTTTTAAGGAGATGAATAAAATTATTACTTATCCATCTATCTAAAGCTGTTCTGGTGCCGAATTTCATCCAAATCCTTTCAGCCTTCGCGTGAAGGAGTAACATACACACACATATACAAACTTTCTCGCCTTTATAATAATTGATGTAATACTCACGAATAAAAACGCAGATAGTATTAGTAGCTGCGATGAGTCCCGCTGTCGCCATCAGATATGAAATACTACTGAGAACACCGACTATCTCATCTGAGAGACGCAGGCGGCGCTTTATCACCGTCAGGATTAGAAGGGTACCTGGAAATGTGGTGGTTTCTTAGGATTTAGGCAGGAATACATTAAAATTATCAATAACACCTTATATCTTATTTACCTAATTGACTATAATGTTATTAATATATGCTTTCTGTTTGGTGAATTGGGCTTCAAAAATATCCTGTGTTTGGGCGCTGGGAGGTGCGACAAAGATTTTAACTCCATCTTCCAGTATACTTTCCAGTATTCCATTGTATTTGAATTCATTCTTTAGTATTTTAAATTTTTAAATTCTTTCTTTTAGTAGATACATTATGTATTTGTTGATTCTAAATAAATAAACAAACATTAATATTTGATAATAATTTTTTATTATTTAAACTTAATTTCTAAGAAATCAAATAATATCGCAAAAATGTTCGACTTCGACGGGACTTGAACCCGCGTCCCCCCCTCAGTACGGGAATGTGATAACCAACGATATTATTTGATTTCTTAGAAATTAGAAATTAGCCACAGTGCGAGGCTTACGCACTATAATAACAAAAATCTTAATTTAAACTTAGTTTAAAAATTTGACTTTGCAAACCCAAAGAAATAAAGTTATTGAAATCTGAGTCGACGATTTGAACTTTCCATTGTTTGCTGGATTTAATACAAAGCGCGTAGGTACCTACTATACTAACCTCAACAAGTACCTAAGTAGGTAATTGAAAACTATAAAAAAGTGATTCGGGGATTGAGTCACCTTGCTTTTACACTTTTATTCGCAAATTGAAGAGGGCAAATGCCTATAAAATGTTATTAGGAATTCAGTCGAGTGTTTTGATACCTTATTTGCTAAAATGGCTTCTGAAATTTATCGGTTTGCTGTAATAAACAGTCCTAGCTAACCACATACATACTCGTAGATATGCGTGAAATACATATCGGTGCCGACACTTGCAGATATTTTTTTTTAGAAAATTGATAATTATTGCGAAATTGCAGTAGATTCTCGTATTCTTAAATGTAACTTACAGATCGTAATTTATAAGTTACAAGTTTCTGTTCTTCGTTCGTTTATAATGGGTATTACCGCTCATGAGATAAATCCAATAAGGCGCTTATCAGGGGGAGCTTATCTGTGTCCAGTAGTGGACCAATAATAGGCTGTTGAAGCGAGGTGAGGAAGATTATTTTGTTCATTATTCACGTCTCATTTTTATGACTCCCTCTTTCACTTTACCAACTTTCTTAGTACTTTTAAAGTTTGACTCCCTCTTAAACCTAAGTTACATAGTAAGAAAGGTACAAAGTACTAACCCAGGAAACTAACGATGTTCCTATAAGCGAGGAAGGATCCAAACAGAATGTCGTCCCAGTGAAACTTGAGCCGGTAGTACATGTATGCGTAGTAGACATCAGCTGAAAAAACAGAACGATTTATAGGGTTGCCTAGAAAATATGCTTTTACATATTCATATATTTGTTTTAATGCAATCTTCTTTCAAACAAATTGATTCAGGGAAAAATTACTGCTGCATTATGCTTTTGGACCGCGCAAGGCGTTGCTTTACTATGTAGATCCAATGGAATATTCTAAGCATACATTTTATTAAAATTTTTACACAAACCGATAAAAGAATTAAGACTACAGACTTTAAAAAAAAAGGCAAAGCTTCATTTAATTTGTCAGTACTTGACATGTATATTTTAATATAAAACGAGTCCTTTTAGAGCAATTTTGCTTTGCATTATACAGGGTTATTGGTTATTCACTGACACATGTTAACTGCAGGTTCTGCCCACCACCATGAACACGTCCGTGAAGACGCCAGGTCTCAATTCTTAAAATTGGTGAAAAGGGAATGATATTAGTATGTACTCCCCTCCATTCAAAAATCGTTAATTAAGCGGTTTTCTTTGAAAATTAAACCTAAAAACAGTTCCGCTGAATTATCAGTGGATGTGTGTGTGTGTTCGGCTGTCTCCAGGCAGGCTAATGCCACTTAAGGGTCAGTTCACACCGAGACGCGACGCGACGCGACGCTGCGCGCACATTTTTCATAGAGCGACTCAGAATATACTTTATTCACTACACGAAAAGATACACATTACATTGTGAGAATTCAGATTACGTTGCACCACGCAGCACTGCGCCTCGAGGTGCCTCGCGGCGTAGCGCGACGTATCGTGACGCAGCGGTGCATCGCCGGTACGCGCGGCGTGCAAGAGCGGTGCTGCGTCTCACGGTGCCGCGCGACGCCGCGAGGCGCAGCCTGAGGCCGCTGTGGCGACTTCTCTACTATTTCCGTTCAGACTTCGTTTAGAATTGATGCAGTTCGGTCGAGTGCTCGATTGAAAATATAATGATAGACTGGGATCTTGTTATAATCGGACTTCTTGCAGAAGATGAAGAGGAAGAAGTTTACAAAAATAAAATTAAAAAGAAGACATCACACCGCCGCGCGGCGCCCGCGGCTAGTAGATACGTTCCGCTGCGCCTCGCGGCATCTCGCTGCGCAGCGAGGCGTCGTCCTGCTACGATTTTAAGATGCGCCTCGCGACGTCGCGATGCGTCTCGCGACGACGCGCGGCGTAGCGCGAAATCATTGGCCTCTTTGAGTATCGTCGCGTCGCGTCGCGTCTCGGTGTGAATTGACCCTAAATCATCTTGCGAGGATGTAAAATAAGCCAATGATGATGATGTGGATTTAAATAGGAGTGGGAGATCGGTATTTAGTAATTAATTCGGTTTCAAACATTATGTTGAATGTGAGACGATTTACAAAAAAATTAAGAATTAAGACCTGGCGTCTTCACTAACGTGTTCGTGATGATGGGCAGAACCTGCAGTTTACGTAGTGTCAGTGAATTACCAAACCTTGTGTATATTATCATAAAGTAAAATCCAAAACTCTTTATTTCCACAATGATAAATGTACACTTAGAAAAGGTCAAATTATAAAATTAAACACTGACACGGAAATAAAGTGATATTTTTGATTTCTGTCGCTTCGGTATGTAGACCAAAGTAAAAATTCACAACAAAGTTTGTAAAAGAGTTGCAAACAATCAAAATTTGGTCGTAATCTATTAACCATTGCATGTGCGCACTGTTTGGAGTTACGGTGATTTATATTCAATGTAAAGTATTTCCTAGCTTGTTAGTGAATAATATGCAAATTCATGAAAGCACTTGAAACTATTGTTGTGTTACAAAGTTTACGGAACACTTTTTTGGTTGATGTTACTTTTTGCAGGCAGATGCTGGATGCGGCAAGCTGAAGACAGGGCGCTATGGCGCTCATTAGGGGAGGCCTATGTCCAGCAGTGGACTAATATAGGCTGATGATGATGATGATGATGTTACTTTTTGAAAATACTGGTAAAAAACTGTTATGAAAATGTTTTGGATGAGTTGACCACTAATCATTTTGGATTGACCAACTCATCCGAAGTGGATGAAATTAAGTGGATGAGATGACCACTTACTCGAAGCGACGAAGAAACCTCTAGCCTGTTTGTTGTTATTTTTCGAGTATATTATTTTCGAAAACCTGCTTTAAGTACCTACTTTAAGTGTGATTAAGGCAAAACCCCCCTTGTTAAGGAGAATACGACCAGCTGTGGACATATGGGTGCCGATAAAGAGGTGGTACTGACCAATCAAGTTATATCCCAAAAATTTTCGACTTTGACGGGACTTGAACCTGCATCCATCCCTCAGTACGAGAATGTGATAACCAACTACATACTCCACAAAGTCAAGTGACGTAGGAGTCGAAAATCTCTGGGACTATCTACGGACTCTAGCGCCATTAGCTCCACCTACAGGGGAAACATTGAAGTTTATCCAATCCAAGACTGAAGTTACATTTATTTCGTTTGATTTCTTAGAAATAAGACTGAGGCTTGGTAGGCCAGCAGAGGCCGCACTCTTGTGATTTTTAAAATCATCTGAGACTTAGAAAATAGGGCTTCAAATTCTGAAAAAATATATTATAATACTCAAGGATCTAGTCTAGTCAAAGTTGCATTCAGTTACCAGATCTAATGAACTTCACTCGATAGAAAAAATCCCAAAGATACCCCTTTTTCTAATGTTTTTTCAATATTATGACTAGCGAACTACTGATATGTTACTTTCGTTTTGTACTCAACTAAAGACACTTAGCATTTCTAAACAAACTCGCAGATTTTGACTTGATAACATGACTTTCTTAATCACCATGTTTAAATAACTACAAAAGACACGAGCGCGGCGGCTTGGCAGGCGCGCGTTTTCCCTTACGCCTCCTACTGTAGGAATACCTGGCCTTAATAACAAAAACCTTGGTACTGACCAATTAAAATGATCCTATCTCCAAGACACACGACCACCATCAGTAAGATGATAGACCTCTTGTACCCATCTCGTTTTCCCTTACGCCTCCTACTGTAGGAATACCTGGCCTTAATAACAAAAACCTTGGTACTGACCAATTAAAATGATCCTATCTCCAAGACCACGACCACCATCAGTAAGATGATAGACCTCTTGTACCCATCTCGTTTTCCCTTACGCCTCCTACTGTAGGAATACCTGGCCTTAATAACAAAAACCTTGGTACTGACCAATTAAAATGATCCTATCTCCAAGACACACGACCACCATCAGTAAGATGATAGACCTCTTGTACCCATCTCGTTTTCCCGTACGCCTCCTACTGTAGGAATATCGGCCTTAATAACAAAAACCTTGGTACTGACCAATTAAAATGATCCTATCTCCAAGACACACGACCACCATCAGTAAGATGATAGACCTCTTGTACCCGTCTCGTCGTTTCAGCAAGCACTGTATAGCATTCAGAGGTAGCCGCCAGTTTAGAACTGACACTTCATTGTCAGAGTTTATGTTCACGTCCTTCACGTAGATCATCACGTAGATCAATGATGACAACTGGAAACAAAAGTGGTTCACCATTGAGAAATACGGCTAAGACTAGGAGTTTAGGCGCTTTTTTCGTTTATCGCGTATGTAGCCCCCGACCTGTTGGGTAGTGACTACCTAACTACCATCATTGTTAATATGGCGAGTGCACTATTAGTGGGTAGGTGCCTACTTTAAACTAAATGACGTTTTTTATGTTTTTACTTTATGTGTTCTAAATTTATAATTGTATAACTGTGTACCTGCTCACCTACCTAATAAATATGTGAACCTAACAAATAATGTTACTAGGTATACTTTTGTTATGTAAGTACTATTTTTCCTGTGCTGTTGTGTGTGTACTCAATAAAACTCTATCTATCTATCTAAATTTTTGTAAGCTGGCGCGATTCCCTTTTGTTTTTCGTATACTGGACGTACGTCACGAGCACAGGCTGTATTCGTGACGTCGTCTGCGTGGATATGAGTATGAAAAAACAAAAGAAAATCGCGGCAGCTTTTCCAAATTTACCTTTACCGTGTCATGCAATTTAGAACGAAGTTTATCATTGTATGCATCGACGTTTAAAAAGCTGTTAAAAAGACTGCGATCCTAAAAAGCTGTTTGGATGTTAGTTAGATCAAAATGCAAGGATAAGAGTGCTAGAGCCTAAAAGGGCTACCCATCGCAAAACTTTCACATCTGTAAAATCTGAATATTATTTATTATATACATATGTTATATTATTTATTTCTAAATATAATTTACATTGTGAATAGAAATTTAGGATGTTTTACACCAGTTAGCTTCGTAACGTGTCAAACACAAACATGATTGTCGATAGCCTTTTGGTTTGGTAGTTTTGCTCTGGTGAAAAACATCCGCCGGGCTACGCCATGCAAAGCCGGGTAAAAGATTCATCGTAGTACCTATCTTAATTTTTAAAAAAATATTCTAAAAAATATTTTTGACCATCGGAAACAGAAAGCTTTTGTTTTTGCGATAGGCAACCACCAAAACGTGTGAAAAGCAAATACCTGTAGCAATAAAACAAGTGGAAACACACCGTAGAAACCGAGCCAGCGGTAGATGAGCGGTCCGCTGACTGCGCCGATGACGTGTGCCATTTGAATGGCCGCGCGGTGCGTGCCCATCGAGCGGGTTACGTCGCGGCCGGTGCTGTGGCACACCTGGAAAATTAAAATGAAGTCTACATGTACTCTGGTAACTTATGAAGTGATAGTGAGTGATTTGGTGATTATTACCAAGCTTTTATTTTTAGAGAACTGTGTACTAAAACTAATGCTAAAAAACTGGTTTGATTGAAACTGTTCAACCGTGTGTGAAACCACCAACCCCATATTTTAGTAAGTGAAACTAGAACCGTTGGTTTCCCAACGAAAATGAAAGTCCTCGTGTTGAAATACAGAGGTGGACTCAACAGACCCAAACCTTTATTCCGAAGGAAGGAATGAATTTAAGAGTTAACTATAAGCTTTTAATTTTATATGGTAAAAGCAAGACTTTTTTCATAATTTTAAATGCAAGTGAGTAAAAATTGTAGTGAACAACCTTTCAAAGACCATATTATAATTCTGTAGAGATAGGTATCATAAATCTATAATATAAAAATGAATCGCAAAATGTGTTGGTAAGCGCATAACTCAACAACGCCTGGACCGATTTCGCTAATTCTTTCTTTGTTGTGTTTGTTATTGTCAGGAGAAGGTTCTTATGAAAGAAAAAATTAAGAAAGTTGGAAACATAAATTTCCACGGGGGCGAAGCCGCGGGGCGCAGCTAGTTATAAATAAATAAAATATCTCAGCTTTCATTAGCGCTCATTTGGGTACGTTAAAAGCACCAATAGCTTTTTTATTTTAACAAAAATACCAATATGGCGGTGGTGAGGTAACTTGGCCGCAAGACCCAACCCAAGATTGATCTAACTATAAATACGAAAACGAGAATACTCACATCACCAATATGACTGAAAGCAGCAGCCAACAGCAACCCAAAGTTCCCTCCCAGCGACATAGGAATCTGCACAGCGTACAAGACCTGCACCGTATTGGCACCTGGAAACACCAGCATCAGCAGCACAAATGACGTCATAACACTCATGCCGACCAGAGGAAGGATCAGTAATGGCTTCCGTCGACCGCTGCAGTCGCTCCATGGTCCCACGAATAGGAGAACCACGGTGGCTATGAGAGCACCGACGAAACTTCTGCTGATGTTCACACTTGACAGTAGAGCTTGACTTTGGGCCTGGAAATAAAAATAAGACTGGTTAAGTGATAGTTAAGAAACAGTTGGGTACTATAACTTTTCAAAACTGAATAATAAAGAATTCTGGACAATTCACACCACATTATCTAGCAACAAGCTAAGCAGAGCTTGTGTTTTGGGTGGGTACTAGAAAACTGATATAATTAGTACAATACATAGATATGTTTATGATAATAAACATAGAAAACATCCAAAACTACCGGAATACATTTTTGCAGATCGTACAAACATATTTTTTCCCGAGGCGGGAGTCGTTCTCCCACCGAATAAACATTAGATACGAGCGGGATGCTGCTTATGTGATAAGATGAAATTAGACACAAAATTGTACAAAATTATAAATAATTACTACAAATTATTAGTCAGTATGGGTAGGAAAATAATTAATCTTGCTTTTCATCAAGATATTCGCTACGATTTAAGTTGCTCTACCTATAAGGAGCAAGATTATCTCTATTATGCTTGATGCCTGTAATTCTTTTTAATATTTTTCTTCTAAAGTTCTCAGAATAGCTTTGTCTATTATAGACCGGAACACAAGCAACATTGTTCCGCTAAAAGCACACTAATATTATTGCAACGAATTTAACAAAATCGTATAATTTTAATATTATTAATATTTATAGACCCAATTCAATGGTCTTATATAAAAATACTAGATGCCGCCCGCGGCTTCGCGCGCGTTGTTTCTATGGAAGCGTTAAAAGGTTATTTCTATCCCATGGGAACTGATTTATGGGATAAAAAGTATTCAGGATTATAATTATCTGTATACAAAATTTCAGCCCGATCCGTTCAGTAGTTTTGGCGTGAAGAGGTAACAAACATCCATCCATCCATCCATCCAAACTTTCGCATTTATAACATTAGTGTGATATAATGTGATTAGTGTGATGTGATTGATGCCTAAAAATTCACACAGCATCATCTAGCCCCAACCCAAGCAAAGCTGAAATGTAGAAGAAACATCACAAAGTACTCAATTACCTCAGCCGCTTGAAAATCCTCTCCCACCCCTTTACTGCAGACATTAGGATCCAGCTCCAAGTCAACTATGCAAGCTGTTCGCAGGTAGAAGTTCTGCAGGGATGTCTGGCCAAGGTTGATGGCCAGCATAGCTCCAACTAATGCAGGTTCTAAGATAATACGACATCTTTCTGGCTCTTTTGAGATCTTTTCTGTTTTGATTGCGTCGTTTTCGGTTGGTCTGGAAAATAAAACTAAAATTTAGTTATGTATGTAGAATTGATTGAGATTGAGGCGTTTCGAATGTGATGCTGGAGGAGGAAAGAAAGGATTAGCTGGAAGGAGAAGGTTACTAATGAGGAGGTGCTGAAAAGAGTTCAGGAGAAAAGGTTTTTGATGAACACCATTCAAAACAGAAGAGGGAGAATGATTGGACATCTTATACGACATGACAGCTTATCATAGCAAATATCATAAAAGGAAAAGTAGAAGAAATAGATGAAGAAAGGAAAGACCAAGAATTAACTACACTCAGCGGTACGGAATCTTGGCCTGGCTTGTTTATGGGTCTGATCAAAGTGAAAGACGCTGTCAAGTCGTATAAAGAAGTAAAAAAAACCGCATTGGAAAGAAAAAAGTGGAGGAAATTGCATCATTGCATCGACAAGGCCTAGGCTCTTTAATTTATAATAATAATAATGTAGACTTAATATTGTAGAGGTCCATAAATCGAATAAGGGTGGTCCAATCTAAATGGATAAAAACATCGAATGGAATGGATCGCCTAAGATGTGGGCAATGTGGGGAAGCTGATTTTGTTGATGATTTTCTTGCCATTTTCTTATAGCTTTCTAAAAATCGTAATATAAAACCTATGGAGTAAGGACCTAAAAGTAAATCAATCAAAAGAAAAACTTCGCTATCAGGGTAAATATCTAAAATACTTGCAGAAGGGCGTATTTATTTATACCTATGTAGTTATTTTAAGGAAAATAAACACTGAATGATCAAAAAAATTATACGTAGCATGTCCCTGAAATACAGCTCAGTGTCTTTAGGTACCAAGTATTATTTTCATCCGGATCAAAGTACCGATTTGATAAATTCACAATCATCAAAATATCATCTCTGATAAGCCAACTCGGATAAGATCATTTAGTTGTATGCTTTGATATGCAAATAAAACATTACAGTGTAGGTATATCAGTCAAAATCACTATCTAGTGAAATTATAGACAAAGTCACCCATCCTATATAATATTTTTAAATTAAAAGGATGAAATTGAAAGCGAAAAATTTCATACATATTTAAGTGAGAATTAAAAAGGTTTGAAAACGAACCTTAACTTTTCCAACTCGCGAAGATCAACACTGCTTTCAATCATTTTCCCTAAATATCAATCACTTTTACACAAAACAATAAAAAATATATCACATCACAGTACAATTTTAACGGTCAACTAATACGTGTATCTAGTAAACTCCAACACATAGTAATGCCTGTGGCAATGCCGTCGATAAGATAGTGTCGGGTTTGCACTATGCAAAGTGTGCAGTCAAATGATAACCATTTGCTGAATGTGCCGCTGTAACTGGATAGGGTTACTGACTGATGTCCTGAGACCATCTGGGGCTTGGAGTAATGGCTCCCTAAGAGCAGGCGGAAACCAGGAATAATAAATTGATTGTTAAAGAGCAACGAACCATACAAACTGTTATAGACTTTGATGTGAGTTTATTAGGAGTCAAGTCTACTTTAGACTTTGGATTTTATTCTGAAGATCTAATTCCGTTCTTACTTTGTATTTTTAACGTTCGGTCGCAAAACCCGCGAGGGTAGCCCTTACCTATTGGTATGTTTGTGGTTGCTGGGACGCTTTACTACCATAAATCTACAGAATCGTAATGATTTGTATGAATTTCAGGAGTGTTCGAAGCTTTATTTTAATGGTTCCTTTAAAATAAATATAATGGTGGGTACACACGTACGTACATGCGCGATGAGCATGTTTCATCCGAGCATGGCTATCTACAAACATGCTCGACCCTGCGTCTATACGTAAAAGACTTGCTCGAAGAAAACGTTTAGTGAAACTCTTCGAGCAATGGACGATTCGTTGTTGTGTTTGGTGGGCATCGCCTGCTACATTAACTGCCGGGGAAAATCTACGCGAAAAAGGCATCGTTGTCGTTGGGTTAGGCCAATGTTGCAAAGAAGAGAACGTCACAGTCAGGTTAATTTGATCAAAGAGTTAGAACCTGAAGAGTTTCGTAACTATTTACGAATGAATATGTCTCTATACCAGAACTTACTACGTTTGGTAACTCCAAAATTGGAAAAACAACAGTGATGAGAAAATCTATTAGTGTGTATCGAACATCGAGCGAGAATTATGGACGTTTGAATCTTGTTCAGATCGAACATTTTGGTTGGCTTCCAGCTTCGATTACCTTGAGACTTGCATGGTACACACGTTCGTACTTGCTCGAGATCGAGCATGTTTATCGAGCATGTACGTACGTGTGTACCACAGAAATCTAAATATTGTTATTTAGATTTCTGTGGTGTGTACCCACTAATAAACACAGAATGGTAAAAAATACACAAAATGGTAAAAAGCGTGAACCGAGTGACGTCTTTGTATATAAATACATTTATAGGTCCGAATCAGGGGCTACGGCAGTGGTCCTGCCAAGTCTAGAAGATGGCAGCCACCTGGAACCCTTTTCTCGAGCTAGAGTTAGATTTTCCAGGCACTCTTCACAATTATTAAGTTCAACGTAACGACATATGGATGTTTTACGTTTTGTAGACTCAAAATATATTGGTGTGAGTGTGAACAAGAGCGATGACAACCGCTTTACATTCTGTAGTTTGGTCTATATTAATCCCTTCTTTCGTTAATTTAGTTGGTGATTCATCAATCTATACCCGTATAAATATCTAACTCAAATTATTGGTACTAATGTACATATAAAATATCTACATATTAGGGTGGAATATAAAAATAATCTTTACGAATCAAGTGGTAAAATATTAATTAACGGTTTTCACAGACGTCTAGCTAACTGATGTGGCAGATTACTTGTAAAAAAAATCTAAGGTTTTGGTTTCGATCAGGTTTGAAATGAAACCCTTATGGTCTCGCTCTGTGTGTCCCTTTTCCCCCCTTGAATGTCTCGGCAACTACCAAAGCTGTAAACTTAAAATATAAAATAACAATAATTATCGTGGATAAATAAATACATTATGGATCAGTTGAGCTACCTGTAGATTGGTTGCAATTGCAACAGTCTGCAGTTAGCTCAATTGTTTCAATTGTAAATACTAGTTCTAATTTGTTTTTATTATTTGATTATAATTTCTTTGTCAATAGAGATTGAAAAAATTACCATTACCCCCCAATCTCTGAAGTTAGAAGAGCGATATATCTGAAAAGTATGTACCTACTGTTTTTAGATATTCATTAAATAGCGAAGTCTCTAACCTGGAATACCTAGGTATACCAGGTTAGAGTATTAGTATAATTGACAAAAGTTCGAAACCCTCGACGTTCAAGTCACACTTGCACTTGACGGATCTTGTTTGTTTCTATTGTGCTTACTTACACACACCTAGGTTTTTTTAAATCAGTTTTACTGTAATCTTGACACTGGCTAGATTAGCATCACAAAGCTATAAGTATGTTAGGTAACGATTGGCATGTTTTTTTTCTGAAAATAATATTAACCCTTTCGTCTTTATCAACACAAATTTTATCACGACTAAATTTGAAAATAAAAAAAATCAGGACTGAAAGGGTTAACTGGTTAGATTTTTCTGAATCTTTTTTCATAATAATATTAACTGGCCAGATTCAAAATTTTCTCAACCCAGCCTGATCGGGGCTAGACGGAACCTACTCGATTATATTATAAGACATCAATGACATCATACACTTCATTTACCTGAACACAACAGCATACACCCTGTACACCTGAAGTAATTACTGTTGAATTTAATTTTAACCACGTTTTATCTATTCCGTACGGCACTAGTTGAATTCGTGGTTACGTGATACGGAGCACGTACTTAGTCGTATGCGAATTATTTATCAGTAAATATTAATTGCTTACAAATAAGCAAAACCAGAAGTCATTCATGCAACGAATGACTGTACATTTGTCAATCTTTTGTAATATAAAAAGTAAAATTTGTAAATATAAAAAGCAGTTGAAATTAGAAGATAAATTTTTAAAGGCTAGCGCGATTGTTTTGTTTTTTCATCCACACTAACGACGTCACAAATCCAGGCCTCCAGTGTACGAAAAACAAAAGGGGGTCGCACCAGCTTTTAAAAATTAATCAGACCTATTTGGGGGTAAAGTCCGTAAAGGCCCGTATTTTTTTAAAGAGCGTTCTATAATTTATTTATTTCGGTAATATTTCCTCTACAAAACAATGATTTACGATGTCAGTGATAAAAAACGGTAACAAAATGATTGAGGAGAAGGTTAGACTAAGATACGCGTATATGTAGAGTCTAATCATGTTAGGGTTTCACCTAACAATTTAACCAGCTAGAATTGTTAGGTTGACCCCTACTTTTTGACTAAAATGACTGAACTATTATAGAGAAACGGCGCTAGAGTCTACAGTCAATGAACGGCATTGCACACTAGGATTCTAATAGAATGCTCTACCTACATCGCATAGCAAGTTTCATGGCCGAAGTGCGAAGCAAACTTTAAAAATAAAACAGTTCAGAATCTCGGCCGCGCGCGTCGGTACTTTGGTACTAGATTTCGTGTAATCTATTGCTAATTATATCTAAGGTCATATTAGTGCTAAAATGTGCTGTTAAAATGATAAAAAAATACTCGTAGAATGATAAAGTCGGTGCATGTTTGCTGAACGTCAATGGAATAGATATGATTATGATACCACTATTTCCCCTTGGATACTTCTTTTAAGAAGTCTTAGAAAAAAAAACCGCGCATTAAAAAAGATCGCGAATTTTTAGGATGTAAGTACTTAGTAAGATTTATAGTAGGTAAGTAAAATCAAATGAGGATATACTTAGTTAACCGTGAAATGTTACGTTGATAGATTCCTAATGGTCGGACTCAAAATTAAATTCCAGTATTCGCTAATTACCTGCAGCTATCGGTTTTGGCAAAACCGGTTTGGAATCGTCTTTTTCAGACAAAAAACTTCGGTAAACCAATTACAGTTTTATAGCATTGAATTAAAGAAATATTTCAGTTGTAGCGAAGTTATTCCAAACTTGGGTTAAGCAATTGCAGTTTTATAGCTCTGAAATTAAGAAATGTTTTCAGTTGGTAACGTAATCATTTTTAATTATTACTCAATGCAACCAGACAGTCTACTCTAAGTATTCGTTACAGACGATTCCATCTATTCATTTCTAATAAAAAAGAGAAGAAAAATGTGTATATGTGAAGTGCATTGAAGTGTGAGTGAAATGGATAGTAGACAGTCAAATAGTCATTCAGAATTACTTTTGAACAGTTCTTGGTTCATGAAAAAAACCTATTTTAAAGAGGAGGTTCTATTTTCGGTTGTTTGTATTTTACTGATTTTTCCGTGAAATATAAATTTTGATGATTCTTTTTTTTGTATTATAATCTCGGGTAAATCCCATAAAATTTTATTCCCGTGGGGTCCCGCACAACTAAAACGCAGGAAAATCGAAATCGGTTTAAAGTTTTTAGCGAATTATTAACATCTAGACAGACAAAATAAGGAAGTAAAAAGGATAGTCTGTGATATGATATGGGTGTTCATAATTCTTATGCCTTCTTACAGTCGGTTGTTCGTACGCTGATCATCTTCGATCATCTCTTGTCACTTAACATCAAATACCTTTTAAACATTAAGAAGCAAGCAAAATAACTATTTGACATGAGTTTTTTAGTTTCAGCGTACGAAGACAAACTAACGGCATTTAGTTGACTAATAGATAGATAAAGTATCTTAAAACGGTAGCCCCTTAATACTAGAGAGGAAAATTTAAGAGTTATTTATCTGCAGAAGTAGCGTAAACAGATTAGATAATGCTTTTGTTCCACTTTCGATCTCATAATCTTATCAGCCTAACAACGAATATGAAGGAACATCGGCTTCATGAAATAGATATAGAATGAAACTTATCTAGCACAGCAATAATTAATTTGAAGAAGCATTATAGGTGTAGAAACGTAATTGTTATGAAATCTAATCTACGTTCAACTGATAAACATAACTCATACTAGTTCTAATTTATTTGGTTGTAGTTTTCTTTGTGAATAAAGATCTTTAACTCATAATAAAATTTTGAATACAATTTTATGGCAACGGTAGGTACCACTTGATCAATTTGGTATGAAACTTCAATAAACAAATATATTAAGTACGCAACCATGTACAATTGTAAGTATTATTCATAGGAGCAAACGTTAGGCAAGCTTATGTAAGTTAGGGAGAAAAAGTTATAATTATGAAAAAATAAAAAAATCGACTATAAAATAAAACGTCAAGTGCAAGTCGGACTCACGCAATAAGGGTACCTTGTGTCTAGCCAAATTATCATGATTCTAGGTCAACGGGAAGTAGGTTTTGGTCCATGGCGAGAAAATATTTTTTTGGGAATAAATTAAGATTTTCCCCTTTATTTGTATTTTCAGAACTTGCTTCTTACTTAATTTTATGATTTTAGGTCAACATGAAGTACCCTATAGGTTTTGGTCTAAAGCAGAATCAAAAGTATTTTTTTTTGTTGTTAATAAACTACAAATTTATGGTTATAGGATTTTTTCCTTTACTTGTGCCATAAGATCTTGCTCCTTGCCAAATTTTATGATTCTACGTGATTTTTTTGTGAATTAAATACAAATTTGCCGTTTTCGGGTTTTTCCTTTTACTTGTGCTATGTGGCCTTGCTTCTTACCAAATTTCATAATTCTAGGTTTACGGGAAGTACCCTATAGGTTTTGATCCATGGCGAGCAGTAAAAGTAATTTTTTTAGTGAATTAAATTACAAATTTATGGTTTTCGGATTTTTACCTTTACTTGTGCAATAAACCTCGCTGCTCACCAAATGTCATGATTCTAGGTCTACGGGAAGTACCCTATAGGTTATGCGCGTATGTGATTTCCATGGAAATTTCAAAATATTCGGACATAAACGACTGTAACTTTTGAGTGCGTTGACTTATAAGTTCTATTTATATCGTGGCTCCAAGAAATTACGGACTTGAGTATTTGACGTTAAATTCAACTAGAAACGTCCACGCGTTCCTGAAAAAAGACTGTTGACAGACGGACAGACAGACAGACAGACGGACAACGAAGTGGTCCTATAAGGGTTCCTTTTTTCCTTTTGAGGTCCGGAACCCTAAAAACAATGAAACCTACCTAATTATATTCCTAAAATATTCCATTCGAAAACAATATGAAAACTCACAATGTGGTCTGACTTAAGCATGATTTGAATTAGCATTGAATGCCATCTCCTTATGGGGACCTGGCCTTGGCGTGGAAGTGTTTCTATTGCCAAGATACTACGTAGGGATCCAAAACACTATTTAATTATTTACAAAGGTAGTATCAGGGTACGTAGAACAATAACCAGGTTATACTTCGTCACAAATTCATAATACAGAATTCGTTGTTAAGTTCCTCTACATTTTATCATTCGTATCGCCGCAGTAAGTTTTAAATGTTCCCGTGGTTCGGCGAAAATGGCGAGAGAGGGACACCGGAGAGGTTTATAGTGGGTAGTACGTCCTCCTCAACAAATTTTTTCGCCGAATTATAAAAAAAGCTTGGAACTCGCTGCCTGATTATGTTTTTCCGGCTAACTACAACCTCATCAGTCTTCACCATCATCATCATCAGCCTATATTGGTCTAATGAAAGAAAAGAAAAGAAAGAAAGAAAATTAGTTTATTAGTTCACTAGAAAGCTTACTGCTGGACATAGGCCTCCCCTAATGAGCGCCATAGCGCCCTGTCTTCAGCTTGCCGCATACAGCATCTGCCTTTCGCAGATCGTCATCCCACCTGGCCTTCCTACACTACGTTTAGGAGTCATGGTCTCCACTCAAGTGATAGTTTTAGTTGTCCTCGTTTTTTGATTTCCTTTAATTTATCTGTGTAATATCTAAGCTATTTGTTATCATATTGTGTACTGTTTTATCAGAATAAACGTATTTCATTTCATTTTTTCATTTCAAGAACACGTTTACCCCAGCGGTTGTCGGTTCTTCGCAAAATATGGTCGGCCCACTGCCACTTCAGCTTGCTAATTCTTTGAGCTATGTCGATAACTTTGGTTCTCTGTCAGATGTACCTATTGGCCTATCCTTCAGAGAGACTCCGAGCATAGCTCTTTCCGTAGCTCGTTGAGCGACTTTGAACTGGTGGACCAGCCCTACCGTGAGTCTCCACAGTGTGATATTTTAATAAGTACATTGTTGTACAATGATAGAAAAACCGGAAGTATCAACGCTAGAGCTGTCTCAGAGTCTCATAGTCGTGTCTATACTATAACAGGTGAAACAAGTTGTTCTATTTTTAGATTGAGAAGGGAAGTGCAGTGGTACCTTCTAAGCAGCTTTCAATGACATGACGTCATATTATTGATCCATCTCTTGGTTGTACTTACAGTAATACGTCACTGAATGCGCACGCAGCTTTGTCCTTTCACAATCCTTACGTCAAATTAAAATAGATAGAGATAAGAAGAAAATAAACAACAACAAATTGATAGCTCTATGAAATTAATGCAGAAATGAAAACAAAAACAATTGAATGCATTTAAAAATAAAATATTCGAATTTTAAATAGACACATAACTGGCAACACTGATA
Organism: Eupithecia subfuscata; assembly: GCA_963564075.1. Lineage (NCBI taxonomy): Eukaryota > Metazoa > Arthropoda > Insecta > Lepidoptera > Geometridae > Eupithecia > Eupithecia subfuscata. The sequence goes on from OY751105.1 coordinate 8,345,935, forward strand.
AAGCACCGCAATATAGTGATTACCAACCCCCTTGCGGATTTGGGGCGCATGCGTGAAAAATATGGCGCGGCTAGTCTCGTTGCAGGACAGCATTGAGAGGTGCAGACAGGGATTTAAATTTAGCAAATAAATTCACCCTAAGTGACGACATTTTGGTGTACAACGGGTATATTACACCAATTACCTTTATAAGCCATCCCACCATCCCATCCCAACTCTTCCCGCGGGTGTCGTAGGAGGCGACTAAGGGATATCCACCGGGGGCGGGCAGCAGCGCCTCCTGCAGAACCATTCTACCACCGAACTGCGATCCCCAACCCGCATGCCCAGCGTGGGGATTATAGGCATTACATGAAAAGCCAATAAGTCGCTTATCAGGGGGAAGCCTGCGTCCAGTAGTGGACTAATACAGGCTGTTGACGTTGACGTTGACCTTTATAAGAAGAGATCCAAAAACGTGTGATAAAATAAAACAAGAATTAGTAAACGTCGAAAAACGTGCAAGGAGTTTTTTTGCTAGAGTCATGTTTCGGTGTTGTGTATGTAATGAACCAATATGAGTTGTTTTTCCGTGTGTAATTCAGTGTTAGGTTAATGTTATACTCTAATGAGGTCAGAATTCTTCTGAATCCATCCCTGCTAGGGTATTTGCATTCGGTTGCGATCGGCCAAGATCGTGCATTTCCGCAGGGTTCGTTTTTCAACCCCAGTCGGGATGCCTCAGGCACGAACGGGGAAATCTTTGTAAAATTTCCCTTTATTTTATAAAAACGTTGATTATTGTGTGAAAATCATGGTGTTATTTCGTACGTAAGGTTGTTATTTAAGCTTATTCAAAGTGTTATTCAGTTTAGTGCTAGTGAATCTATCTAAATGTTGTGCATAAGTGTGGAATAGGGGTGAAAGCAGTCCTATAAAAAGGTACCTACTTACTATGAACAACTTTACAGGTTTTTTATTATAATCAATGGGCTGTATCTTCACGAAAATCTATGCGGACCATAAGCTGTGATCACATAAATTATTTTACACAAACCCCTTTAGGTTTTTCCTTTATCTCAGTATGTAAAACCAAAAATAAAATTATGCATAAGTAATCCATGGGACATGGAGGGCAAATACCAGAAATATTGAAAGTGAATATTCATAAATAAATATATAAAATGAAATGTTTTTGACAGATTTGATTCTTGTGATGGACTCTACCGATCGGTGCCATGAAAAAATACTAGGTGCTATTTTAACCCCCCACGCAAAAAGAGGGGTGTTAAAAGTTTGACATGTCTGTCTGTGTATTTGTCTGTTGTATCGTAGCTCCCAAACGGATGAACCGATTTTTGTTTAGTATTTTTTGTGTCATTGATAATTTTATCCCAAGTGTTCTTAGCCATGTTTCATGAAAATCTGTTCAGCCATTAAACGTTGGCGGGTTTTTAAAATTTAAATTTTCTTATTTGTATTTTAGTGGGTTAAATTACGAATAAGGCAAGTAGTTTTTCGTTTTGCAAAATTCCGTACTTGCCATTTAATTCATTTAAAAAAATAAAGGAATGTTTCCTTTCGGTAAAACTTCCTATCAATAATATATCTGGTACTTGCCCATTTCCCATAAACGTGGGATACCCCGTCTTTTATTGGCTATTCAAATTTTATTTTGTTTTTTTACAGGAACGAAACCATGAAGAACATTGACGACGACCATGACTGAACGAGAAGTGAACAGAATGCTGGGTGAGCTTTGTTTTAAATTCACATGAACGTCGCTAATTACGGGAGGCCTTTGTCCAGTGAACTAAATTAGTCCACTGGACAAAGGCCTCCCCTAAATAAATATCGGCTGATATATTTATTTATTTACTAGCTTCTGCCCGCGCCTTCGCACGTGTATTTTCAATGAAATAAGTAGCCTATTATCTAAGTTAGACTTTGCTCTAAGCGAGACGCCTTAATTCATCTTCACCTGTTCTGTAGTTTTGGAGATCGTAGGTAACAAAAATTCATATTAAACCAACTTTCAGCTTTATAATGTTAGTGGGATTTAATTCGGATTGCCATCAACTTAATTAATTGTAATAGAATTAAAAATAGACACAGAAAGCTAATAATAGCCATTCGCTAATAGAATCATAATAAACTACTTTAGCGTGAACACTTAATAATTTTTCTTCGACAATTGCGTACCTACTTAATGAAGCAAAAAAATTATATTATACGATCGCCTCGCGGTTTCACCCGCGTAGCTCCCGTTCGAGTGGGAATTCCGGGATAAAATATAGCCTATGACACTTCCTGAAAAGTAAGCTACCCAACGGTGAATTTTTTTTTTCAAATCGGTCCAGTTGTTTCGGAGCCTATTCAATACAAACAAAAAAAACAAACAAACAAACAAACAAACAATCAAATCTTTCCTCTTTATAATAATTATTAGTCTATATAGGTATAACATAATATATAATAAGTACAGATAATAATGAATTACTATACATTTAACATAACCATATCAAAAACAAACCTAATCAGTTTTATTGTTTATTCAAAACACATTCGAATAGAAAGTATAACCCGGGCGAATTAACATGGCACCTAGTTCGTACAAGAACTTAACAAAAATCTAATACCTAATAATAACAAATAACAGCAAGAGAATAACTCGAAAATTTTACACGTGCTTGAGTAATTATTATTCTACCGCTAAGCCCTCGCACGGCGACGGCAGGGCGTCGCACTGGGCAGCAAGGGAAGTATTGAATTCCGAGACAGGGTCCCATGTTAATTCGTTCGGGATATAGGCACCCAACGTATGGCGACATTAGCGACCTGCGAGATCCATACCGATGGGCTCTACCGCTTTGGTAAGAGAACGTTGGAAGGTTGGTAAACGCATCGTGAACACATTACCCGATAGCCCTTCAAGAGAATATGTTATTGAAATATTCTACCAACAAGAAAATACATAAATTACCTACTACAATTTTTTCTGACGCGTTTATATAGGAAGTGATAATTTGCGTGTGTATCTATTCTATAACTTGATAATTATAGCCTAGTTTTAATAAAAAACCGATCAGAATAAACGCGTGTCTTAAATTAATATACCTACTTGTCTTAGACACGAAAATAACCGTGCGTGTGATATATAATTTCCAACGACTTATCGTCATTGATCATGATCAGGTGTTGCTAAAGTGCCCTTTTCAGTAACAAGTTTAGACGATGCAGTCATCTACTCGCCTAACGACCGAACTGATAACCTCAGGATATTATTGAAGATAAAGTCAAACAAGTAAATTATTTGTAGACAAAGATTACATTCTACTGTGTGTTAAGTGCATTCAAAATTATACCAAAGCTATTGTGGAACAGACAATTGAATTTAAAAGTGAATGACTTATACTGATGCAATGAAAAGAAAGACGCCAATGTTAGCAATAAAGGAAGAGATAATGTTGATAAGGTCGCATTTTCAGTAAACAACGATAGAAATGATCGCAATAGTGTTATATTTGGTTTTCAAGTTATTAGAACTTGTGAAAGAGTGTTGTGATGATCGTGAAATCGACCATGGAAATGGAAAATACACAAGGAGTAAAAAATATGAAAATAAAGGTAACATTTACTTGAATATAATTATTTATTTATTGAGAATAAGTAGGTATATTTGGTATGTAAGTACCTCCTTTTGTGTGTATGTAGGTACGTAAAGCCAGTTAGCATGGTTGCTGGATATTATTTATTAGATTTAAAACAGGAAACAGCTGTTCTTTAATATCTAATAAGGTCGTTTATTACTAAATGATGTAACATACACCTACTTAAACTAGATAAATATTAACTCATACTAGACTGACCGGAAAATTACTACAAACGACATCTACACAAGAAGTCGGAAAACCACTAACAAACTACATTTAGCAGGTACTGTACTGTTTAGTGATCAAGCCGCTAGATGGCGCTAGCTAGTTGAATCGATTATTACTATGAGTAGCACTAGTGTGTTGTTTATTTTTGTGTCTTGATTTTCGCACACATACTTAGAAACAAATAATTAATAATGTAAGGCGCATTCTGTAGACTTGATAGGTACCTACCTAATGTCATTTTATTGGCTAAGATAATACTCGCCTGAGTCTGAGACAATAAGTAATTAATTATCTAATTTACTTGGATTTATTTTTCTTAGCTTCTTTGTTTTTTAATTGTTACCAACGGTGATAAAATAGCACTTCTGGTTGGATGACCGATGTATTGATATAATACTTTCGATGTCCGCATAACCTAGTTAGTGTATATTAGTCAAAACTCTCTACATATAATAGCAAATAAATTTGTCTAGTCATCGATTCTTCGATGAAATCCAGGTTAGTGCTGTGTTTATGAGTATTTTATTGTACTAGTCTGTCCATACTTTTATACAAAAGACATCTGACCAACATAATGACGAGGACTTGGCCAAATGTGTCAATTGTGTAGGCGAACACTAAGTTGGTTGTTTACAAAGATGTGATCTCGGTCACCTCGGACACCTGTTTAGCTGTATTTAATTTGGAGTGTCTAAGTAAATTTATGAGATAAATTTTCATATTATAATTAACATGTAAATTCAATAAATTTGTCGCTTAGTTTTTAATTTTAGAACAGCTAACTGCATTGCAGAAATGTTTGAATCTATTTTCAAATGTAGGATAGAATAGTAAATACTTTTCTAAATACTTAAATCTAAAATAAACGATTTACTACAAGACAACTTAAAAACTAAGCAACAGTTGGCGGTCTTAGGTATCTCTCAAGAGCGATCTCTATCAGACAACCATTTAATAATAATTACTATTATCATAATTATTATGTAATTAAGTTAACATCCCAGGAAGTTAGCCTATAAGTTTTCCTGACTATAACAATAAAATCCCTCACATACTACAACATTATTGAAGACAACAAATGATTTATTGAGGAGTAGTTTTATGTCATCATCGCAAGAGAAATAATAGAAATATACATTATTAGGCTTTGCTCCAATTAATTATATAAATACTGTTTGCTCTATATCCCACATTTGGGCGGTAAGAGTAAGACTCGACGCGCGGTCATTCACTTAGCTCCGCTTCATGTAATGACTGATTTGGCAAATGTGCCGTTATGTTTTTAGCCGAGATGCTTAGTACTTGGATACTTTTTTATTAGCAAATGGTCGGGCCCCTTTGTTCTCATCAATGTTTAAAATTTTGCATCCATCCCAATTGGAAATTAAATAGCTACCTAGTTCCGTGCTTGTCATAGCTGTCATGGTGCTCGGTTATAATTATAGGTAGGTACTGAATATCAATTTAGGTTATTCTCAGCATTTTCCCCGTTGAGTTTATTTTGTTATTGCTTTTTGTCTGTTTCTTCATTATTACCACTATGTACACTTAAAACAGAATAGGTAGGTAGGTACTAGGTATGTATTTTTATCTTTTTTGATACGGTTAGTTAATTCTGTTAAGGTCATATTGTGCCTCAAGGATCCGCAAACCTGGTAAATAACACCTCACCTCTACCTAAACACCTATTATTTTAAACAAGTTTCTTATCTATTACCTCGTGAATAAAAGTCTTCCTTGTTTTTTGCTATCAGACAGATCGCACTTGTTTTTTTGGATAAATGAATGTTTTTAATTTTTTTTACTTGTTAAATATGTCTTGCCAGTGAACTGTGCCAAATAGATTTTCTTAACATCTTCCACTTTTTGGTAGTAAAAAGTGAAAAAGGTTGAACTGTCTATGCTTTGGTAAGTGTTTTTAAAATTTATGAATACTTACTTACCGTATTCAAAATTCATTCACCTGTAGGTACTTTTAATTGTTTCTTTACAAAACATTGCGTCCATAGTTTTTATGTTATAACATCCCTTCTCTTGTTATGAGTTTTGCTCTGAGAAGTGACAGCGGCGACTGACGTGAAGTCGCCGCGCTTGCTTACGTCAGTTACAGGCACAGCGCCTGCGCGCTTGACGGTCTACACGGCGGTGCTGTGATCGTGATCCGATTAACAACGTCAGTTTTATATTTATTACAAATCCCAGACAAAACAAGAAAAATTTAAACATTATTTTTGAACTTAGTATCGCTTGATTTGACTAGGCTCAGATTTGTGCCAAAAAGTTTATATAACATACCAGCAATTATATTACTAATTGCAGTATTCGCGATGGTTACAATCAAATTAGGTGTTCAGTGCTGATTTTTTACAATCGTGTTTTACCATTGTCCTTCATTTTTGATAAAGGATCAAAATTAATGGCGCGTGCGGTCACAGTATACTTGGATTAAACAATCTATTTGTATCCCGTCCGTTCCTTAGCAGTCCCGTGACTTGTGACTAGGTTCAGGATATTTCTGTCTCTGTCACGCACCCCGCGAACTCAATGACGCACCCCGTCCAATACAATACTCGTATCGGGAATACGGGATAGCGCGCTCGCAGCTGTCAAATCAAGCGATACCCGGTTCAATTCTCACAACAACAAAACTAATGTTATTATTTTTTCACGTTGCAGTGTCTTTACTTGTGTTTTGTCACGTGCAAAAACAATGTGAAAAGTGGTTGTATAATATATTCTCCGAGTAACTTGTATCCTTTCTGACTATTTAATTAAAAGTCGATCAAGACACGATATGCGGGATAATTCAACCCCTCGTGTCTAAGTGTGAAGTGATGATGGTGCTTGGTTTTCGATAGTGCACCAAAATTGAACACTGCAAAAAGGATACATTGAGAAAAGAAAATGCGGATCAAGTCACTTTCAGAATTTCGCCCGAATGGTAAATATTTACATGATTAACATTAAAGCACCTACGATTTATTTTAATATATACCTTTAAATTTAAATACTTGCCTACCTACTTGCATGAATATCTTGTAAATTTAATGTACAGTTGCGGTCATGATTGGAGAAATACCTACTTAAAAGATCATACTTGCTTGAAGGTTACTGCGATATGAAATAGTGAATTTTCATCAAATTCTAAATTTCAGCCCAACATTATTATTATTACTGTATGCTACACGGTATGAATAAGCGAAATATTAGAGAATTCTAGTATTATAGAATAGTAATAATATTCAGTTGAGCTACCTGTAGACTGTTTGCAACTATCTGGCGTTAGCTCAATTGTTTCAATTGTAAATACTAGTATAATTTTCTTTGTGAATATAGGGAATTTCGAGAATAGTTATGAGTTATGAGAAATTGTTTTAATATTTTTTTTTATATTAAAATATTTTGTTATTTAATTTTGCTGTTCTACCTATTTCCTAATGTAATAGATAATATTATATTAAGCAGAAAATTTGGGTAATCATTAAGTGTAAATCTGAGACTTTGTGGATTTGAACCTTGGACCCAAATAATAATATATCTTTAAAAAGATCGTAAGCACGACTGCAAGACAATGTATTTAGAATCTAGGTCACTACTTCTGACCGCCACTGTACCTATTGGTAAGTAACTACATAATAAACTAAATAATAAAATAACTTCAATAGGAAATATCCATTCGGGTATTTCCTATTGAAGTTATTTTATTATTAAATTGCAATATAGGTAGGTATGCATAAAAACCCACATAGGACCCTGATTTAAAAATAAACGGAGCCTTAAGGGCCGATTCACACACATCAGTGTAGTCACAGTTCAGTATCAGTGACAGTGAATCTCTAATTTGGTACAGAATATTCACGGATCGATGACGGACCGACAATATTCTGTACCGAATTTGAGATTTACTGATAGGTTTACGGATAGTGTGGTAACTTAGATTTTAGTAACATGCCTGTGTCATTTTAGTTCTTGCCACAATACGGGAAAGTATAAGCAAAACATTTAAAGTAAACGAGTATGAGCTAGGTATACTCTGGATAAGTATGAGGGTATGAGCTAGGTATTCTATTTAATATTCATAGCAAAACCTCATTTTCCATTAGGATTAGTTCACATGCAACTCATGCAAGACACAGACGCGCCAAGCAAAATGACTTTTGGACTTGAATAATAATCGCTTTCTAATGCAATAGGAGCTAATGATTATCTTTTAAAAAGTGATAGGTAGGTACTTAACCACGTACTTACCTTACACATATCATTACTTGGCACTTAATCAATGTAAATATAATTTAAGTAGGTACCTATGTATTTTATATTATAAATGAATAAAAAAATAGTAAGTTGACAACAAAAAAACAAAGCAGGTGAATTTGTTAATACTAACTATAAAATTGTGACAGCGTTAAATCGCGAGGAGTGGAAGAAGAAAAGAGAGGCTCTTGCCCAGCAGTGGGATAGTAATGGCTGAAAAAAAAAAATATAATCTATAAAATTAAAAAAATTTAAAGTAGCATTATGTTTGTTTACTCTAAAACCTGGCCTTAGCCAACATAGTTAATTATAAGACCTCACAGAATTTAGAGATACGACTGTTTACTCTAGCAGATAAGTCAACGCCCCGAAATCTCAAATGTTATACTCATGACGAGAGATAAACGCGTTAAACTGTCAAATTCCTATCAAGTAAGATAACAGATGTTAAGATCTCATGCGAGCATAGCTGTGTGAATTCGCTCTTGTATTCTAATGATTTAAATTGCGATGAGTGGTCCTGGGGCCTCTCCATTGGTGCAATTGTGGCTGTCGAGGTCGAGCGTTTCATCACTAACATACATATAAATACAATAAAACACCACCCATATGGCGTTGGCCCATATAGGTTACGTTCTGAGCGTATTAAAAAAAAATTAATCGTTGCAGCCAGCGGAGCGGCCCGAATTAGGGACGGACTGTATATAATGCTGAGTGATACGGGTAATTCGAATAACTCTGTTTTTGTTTAGGCTTTACCAACCAAGGGGCTTATACGTCTTTATTACATCAAATATGTACACACTTCACGTCATACAAAACGTGTTATGAGTTCAGGTGTAAGAAAACTGAATGCTTGTAAATTGCAACTCAATAATATTTAATGCTATATCTTCGCGAAAGTAGTTGATAACTCTGATCTCGTTTATATATACCTTATTTATTCGTAAGAAAGTTATATAATAGATTTCACACTTCTGACAACATAGCTGACGGATATGATTTCTCAGATATGTGGATCTAATCGTTCTTACAAAAACAAATCAAAACTTATAAGTTTGTCATCAGCGTCGTATGAGTGACAATCTCCAGCGCTGTTGATGTTATTTCGATTCGTTTATTTATCTCTTTTTTAATGCATGTAAAGTTGATTTTAAAAGGATATTTAATATTGAATTTTGCTCTCTGGAATTATCTTGTCAAAACCATTACCGAACGTTAAAATCTTTTAAATCTTAACGTGGGTCTTAATCCCTGTCAACGCAACTTAATGTCACTCAAACATTTCTGATTGAATTCTATTCATCTTAAGAAAGTGGGTTAGACATCTTAATGCTCTTGACATGCTGGTTACTACCAAGAAACCTTTCGTTATTGTGATCTAATAGGTCAATAACTACCGCGTAACATATGCATAAAGCATTTTTTGCATAATATTCGTCATATAAGTATCTAACCTTATCGCTCTATTCAACAAATGTGTTGAAGAGATCGACATATCCGATGCTTCGTAATTCTCAATCACACTATTGTTCTTTTCAAGTTGAAAGGTTGTCACGTCGAAAGGGCACATCTTGATTGTCCTGAGTAGTAATATACTCACGTTGGCTGGACTCTTCACAATCATCACATTGATCTGCATGGGAAATCATGCACCTACCTATTTAACAGCAAAAGCGCTCAAGGTTTTTACACATTACTGTATTTTTATAAAAACATCCCATTGTTCAAGGCAGTTATCATGATTGTGCTGTATAAACATGATGGAGTTCTATTGTTTTTCTCACAATACAGGTTGCGTTAAGATGGGTGTTTCAAGGAGTACCTATGTGTTTAAAGTATAAAACAGGAATTCCTATTCCTATAGATTCTGATTCATTTCTGACATCGTCTTCCTCTATGGTGGTAATGATGTCCGCGAAACGAGCCGAATCGCTGCCACGGTGGAGGCGGCGGCCAGTCTGAACGGAGACTTCCTCTATATTCATTTATTGTAGACACTTGAAAGCGCCTATTATAGGTAACGATATAGGTATACTATATCGTTACCTGAGATATTTTTTGAGCAAGTAGCTTGATATCCTATACAAACCGATTACTTCAATTCACTCCTTTACAACCAAGGATAGTTCAGCAAGTTATGCTGATAAAACTAGCGCTTTGTTTCATAAGTCACGGAAAAGATAGTGAATAGATTCGAAGGTAGGTTCGTTAAAGAGTGCGTTTTACATTTTAATCGCTGAAAGTAGTAATATAAGCTAGCGGCAAATGCAACCACATCATGCGATCGGTACGACACCTCGCGTGATCGTTCTGAAACTGATACATTCGCTGAAACTAGAACAGCTGGTGATTTGAGGTCTAACTAAATTAAAACATCAATACCTTACTTCAATCGGTTCTAAATGTCCCAATACCAAAAAAATAACAGTTGGTACACCAAGCACAGGGTTACTTGTCTTATGGTAGAATAGACAAAAACGACTTCGCATCGTCATCGTCGTAAATTAAATTGCTGTTTATTTTCTTGTAGTATAAGTTGAAGGAATGAAATTCAAATATTTATGCAGTTGATGACGATGTATGACGAAATTTTATTTATTCTATCCTATATCAATCCCTGTGCTTGGCTTACAGATTCTGAAATGAAAGTCGAGCATTTTACGATTCTTGGCTAGTCATTAATTTACCTATCACATTTTCGTGTGTGAAATCCTAGTCATATCACTTGACGATAACAGAAGTTACAAAAGAGATCTTATCGTAGATTTAAGTTACGACAATGACTGAAGTTGTCGGCGAAATCGAATAAAAAGTTTTATCATGATATCCAAAATCCAATAAAAGTTTTGTTCATAACTATTTTACCGTCTCAAATGAATAGGAAGACCAGTAAGTGGTGCGTAAGTGTCGTCTGCGACCCCTGCAACCAGGGGAGCTACCAGATCGATCGTATCCACCCTCTTTAGACTAAAATAGATATTGACTCAGGTGACATTTATTCGAAACGCTTTTTCTTAAAATATCGCAAAGACTATCTCTTACGTCTTAGGACTATCTTTAGGTCTTATTTGGGGACTTACATTCTTTGTCATTACAATTTCTTTTATGTATGTCCTACTAGAGTACGTTTCAGCATTCTATTAAGTTTCATTTTACCCCCTTGTCATCATTATACACGTAGGTATTAATCATAGCTAAAAAACGAAATCAATAAGTTCAATAAATTCAAAATCTGTAACTCCTACAAACGATCTCAATTGTACCTGCCATAGTTAAGATTGATTCGAATCAACTTTTGATTGCCTTGGAACTTGGATGGCAGACTGTTGATTGAAATTAATTTAACGACCATAACAGCTAGCTTGTTAGTTAGTAGCAAACCAGATTAAAATATTGAGAGCAATTGGTAAATTACCTAATCAGAGCCTTATAAGGCATTTCTACTTACGACAAAATGAACGTAAACTAAACGCTAAACTGTAACCAACATAACACAGAACAAACTTCCCTAATATTAAATCTGAAGAAGTTTATAAGAAGTATCCAGATCAAAATATTGAGAACAATAGGTAAATTACCTAATCAGAGCCATAGGCATTTCTACTTACGACAAAATGAACTTAAACTAAACGCCAAACTGGAACTAACATAAGACAGAATAAACTCACTTAATATTAAAACTGAAGAAGTATATCTAGGCAAACAAGAAACGGCCCACGATTTCTGGAAAGTTCGACCACACAATTTATTTTCCAGAGCAAATCTATTCTTGGTAACATACCCAGACATTTGCAAGTCGTCTAGTTACCAGCTTTGAATGTTACATTGGCTCCGCAGTGTATATCATTGTCGGTTTGCAAAAGGTCCGGTTTCATCATCATCATCATCAGCCTATATATTAGTCCAGCTGGACATAGGCCTCTCCTAATGAGTGCCATAGCGCCCTGTCTTCAGCTTGCCGCATCCAGCATCTGCCTGCAGTCTTTCGCAGATGATCATCCCACCTAAGGTCCATAACACTTTCGTAATTACCATCAAACTCAAACAACTGTTATGTGACAAATTCTTCTCGGAAATTTCTACTTAAACTTAGCTTTAGACTTAGTATTTACTTCATTTTTTAGGTGTGTGCAATGTGTCTTCAAATTTGGTTTCTTTTGTGTATCAAATAAGTTCAATTAGGTTTTTTTTTGAGTCGTCCATTACCACTGAAATAATGTTAACTATAATGATTTTTGGTACCAGTGGAAACTTCATAAATAGCCCTCAGATAAGTACATGTAATTTTCATGTATTTGTATTAATATTTCATATTTTGTAATTTTTCTAGCTCTGTAAGTTTTCCTAAAATTCGAAAATATAATAAAATCAAATAATTTTATGTCTCAGCGACCCGGATTGTGACTTGGCCTCCGCTATGAAAAGTGACCAATTGCCATACGTCGTAATATGTTTTTTAAATTTTATAGTTCAATTTAGTATCTATGTTTATAATAGAATAGTTATATTACATTTTATACCTATTCTATTATACATACCGTAAACCATAGTAGTACAGTAAAACATAGATGTAGGAAAATCGAAATATAGGACAGTCATGGTACAAAATATGCAAGCTTAGACCTATAAGAATTTTTACACATAGGTAGGTAAGGTTACCTAAGTTTTGTGTATTATGTACTATTTTCTAATCAGGATAATCTTAGTAGGTACATAATTAAAATCATTGCGTGTCAGGCAACAGCTGCGTGACAAACGACGTACCGACAGAGCACATTTCAAATAGAACTTACCTACCTAATAAACGAAAAAAGTAAAATAAGCATCTGATTTTTCCGACAGAGTCACAGGTTTTAGTTAATTGCAATTGAATATTTACCAACATAAAATACAAGACATTCTTGTCAAAATTTTTGAAAGTAGAGAATTCCCTTCAGGTAGTAAGTACATTAACTTATACTGTAAACTTCTTAGAAGAAACAATTTGGTTGCCTGAAGTAGGAAGTAGGATTCTTGTAAGTGTAGCTAATTACATCTATAGAACAAATTAAATACTTCCAGCAGAATAAACTTTTCTTGACCGTACAATAAATGTCAGGGACCACGATAAGGCTAACATGAAATAATTCAAGACCAAAAAAGGTAAGCGAAGTACAGTAACCTCAACAAGGTGCTTTGCTAGCCAGGTGAAAAAGAAACCATTACATCTGCCATGTTTGTTTACACCGCGAACCACATTAATTAGGCCTAGGTGGTAGGCCATCCGTCAAACTGACAGTTTCGTTTGTCTTACCTGCGAAACTTCTTGACGACCTCCGTGGCGCGGTGGGCGAAGGTCCGCCTGCGGCGCAGGAGGTTGCGGGTTCGATTCCCGCCTTGGGACAAATGTTTGTACGATCTACTAATATTTTTTCCGGGTGTTCTGGTCGTTTCTATGTATAATAAAAAATATCTATCTATGTAATGTATTATATTATGTATATCAGTCATCTAGTACCCATAACACAAGCTCTGCTTACCTTGGGGCTAGATGATGCAGTATGGATTGTCCAGCATTATTTATTTATTTATTATTTATTTATTCTTCATCTTAGCTTTATCATTTTAAAAAGGGCGCGTTTTGTACTCACGCTGCATTATTTTTAAAGGAAGCATTTTTTCAAATGATGTTTCCTCGTCTTGCTCAACCTCTGCATTTGAAACTGTAGGCTTTCGTTCAATGAGTCATCCGGTGCGTGTTTTCCAGGAAAAACTGCGCCATGAGCTTGTGAAGATTAAATGCCCTGGGGAGCTAAGGGTTGCCTATAGGGTGGGGTAAGGACTTTATTAGATTTACTCGCGAGTTCGGGGAAAGCGGGTTTAAATGACACAAAAATGTTATGTTTTTGCAACTGTGTGTGAATTTAGGGAACCATTAAATGTTTCATTGATATTTGATTCAGTGATAAATTCAATAACAAACATAAGTCATGTAAGCCAAAACGTATCGTATCAAACATAGAACATTAAAATTGCTGTAGAAGATTAGTAACCTACAGTTCTCAAAAAAGCCGAAACCCTAAATACCAAAGGTTGCGGGGTCGGGAGTAACTCTCAATTTCGCCTTTAGTCCAAAGGTCAAGGGCGACCAAAAGCATAATCATTAGGTCTTACAGTTACCCAAACCATTTTGTTCACGTTTTGATTTATTAGTGGAGCGAACCACAGTTACCAGCAGTTACTGAAGACGGTGGTCGTAAAGCATGTCTGTTTTCATTTGTTTTGCTGTGCACTTTCCTGGAAGCCCTCGGAGGGTCGAGGGCGGCGACCTTATGCACCCCTGTCTGCCCAATCGAATGGTATAGTGCGGCTGTGGTATTTGCCCAATACTCGTGAATCACGTGGAATCCTTTTCGGTATAACTTTTTCAGGACTCTTAAACTTTCTTTTGATTAACGTTCAGTTGTTTCCCGTATCGTATCAATGATCCTATCCATCCACGGTTGTCTGGTAGAGATCGCTCTTGAGCGATAAGACCGCCACTTGTCACTTAGTTTTTAAGCTGTTTTGCTGTATTGTTTCTATCTATAAGTGTGCAATAAAGAATTTTCTATCTATCTATCTATCTATCGACAACATCGGACATTTACGTCGGATTTATGGCTTCTTTCTTTTAAAAGCCGACCACAAGAACATTCAAATAAGTAAATTTCCGACTTATTCGGATAGCAATGCATAAGTACATTGTGTTTAATCTAGATGCCTTAAAACTCGTAATGTTGGTGGCTATTAATGCTGATGAGACTTGCAGATACCCGTCACGCCAGAGCTAAATGCGGGGGTGGGGTCTCGGCATTCCAGCAACATTAAATTTTCTCGCTATTTTGTACATTAAGATCCAAATTTATATTTTCAACTTTATCATAATTTTGCTGCAATCAGGGATTAGTTTTAAGTTTGTACGTTTTACCATTAGAGTTGCCCCTATATATGAAACGAACACGGCAAAGGGAATATGTAAGATCTAGGCAGGTAAAGTGATGAATGATGCCCTTCTAGCCATTACGACCACGGCGGCGCGGCGTCTCGGCCAGTCTCAACGAAGACCAGCCAGGTGCGCAGCACATAATTATAGTGCACTAGTGTCCGAGCAAACACAGGTGCACTCTCTATTCCGTCACTCTCAGGCAGGTAAGGTATCTATAAAGTAAGGTATTGGATTATGGTTTAAGTTGGCTAGGCTATTCACACCACTCTTCTAGAAAATGTGAGAGCGTATCACATTCGATCGCATGAATAAATAAAAGTTTCCTTTCTGCAAGCCTCATATTGCCGCTAGTTTTAGCCACACTTTGAGATGTGCCTATCTAGGTGCGTACGTGTTGGCTCTCTGCCAACTTTTCCTTGCAATTTTACTGCTCACTCCGTTCGATACTCGGATGGTTTGCAGTTGGCATTCTAGACGAAGACGGCAATAACCTATCAGTTTTTATAGCTTAGCTGGAAACCGTGATTCGTTCAGGACCGTTTTTATGGTAATTCACTCTCCCTTTTAATGCAATCTGTTAGAAGTTGTTAAGAGTACATAATAGGGAAGCACCTAGGTCTCTCTTGGCTTTCTCTGACCTTTTCTAGTTAATACATATCTATTTGAGTTTCTCTGTCACATTCACGATACCTCTTCTATTTAAAATTCCATCGCACACTTCCCAGTTTTGTGGTGATTCCTTCACGTTGCAGGCCGCCAGACTCTGGAACGCCCTTCCTGTTTTTATCAGACAAGCTAAATCCCTCCCTATCTTCAAAAGTATGGTTCGTCAACACTATCTGTCCACCCTTGATAAGTCTTCCTAATAATCTTTTTAATATTTTGTTAAACATTCCTACTTTTTGTGTTCGTTTTGCTTTCTATTTATAAATGATTGCATTTCTGTTTTATAAAGTCCTACTTGTTTGTGTTTAATACTTCATCACATCAATTACGCCACCGTCAGCTTCAATACGTGCCGATCCAATCCATCCAAAGGTTGCCTGGAAGAGATCGCGGTTAGCGATAAGGCCGCCAGTTGTGCCACACTAGATATATTTAGTAAAAGTTCCTTTTTAATTATTTAATTTATTGATGGTGCAATAAAGAAATAATCTATCAATCTAAAATAATCTATTTGATGACATGAAAGCCTTCATGTCATCAAATAGGTATTTATTATCTAGAAAAAGTCAGAGAACATAGCCATGTATGTAACCTCACACTGGTGATATAAACTCGCAAACAACAAATCTCAAAACCAACAAAGCTCAGTGTCAGTAGCAGATAAGTACATCGACAATGACCCTGAAAAATTATGAAAAGACACAAAGACCACATAAATAATCACAACCTTTACATACGACACTGGCAGGAAAAACTTTACGAAAAAATTGTTGTGTCTCATTTTGTTACAGTAAAAAATCGAGTGCTAAAAATTATTATCGGTCTTAAGAAATATTAATCTGTAGGTCCCTCATCATGAAACACTCTTGTAGCGTAGGTGTTGGAACTAAAAATAAACTAAGAACCTCGCTGAATGGATAGGAAACAGACAAGCGTCGTCGTATTGAATATCCGACAGAAATAATATTCAATATGCGATTTCTTACCTCTTATTGATTGCTATTGAATTTAAAATTCAATAAACTCATAATGAAAACTTAGGTAGAAACACGACTGATGAATCACATCCTTGCCAGACAAAACTTCCGCCCTTTGACGACAAATGGTCAAGTGTCAATCCGTTGTAAGACTTCATTTCATAAACAATATCTTATGGCTGTGCATAAGCATCGATCGTTTATCGTTGTCTCAATGACTTTATATTTTATTCATTACCCGTCGTAATCTTCATTCAAAAGATCGTGTCCGTCTCCATGGATTTCGGATACATGATGATGTAGTTCATACGAGTATTGGCAAGGTACTTCGTGGAGTTCAATAATTTTCACGAAAACTGGAATTTAGAGTTTTTTTGCTATTGGGTTCTTGAATAACAATAGATCGGGAAAATAAAAAAACATCGGTAAAAAATCATGCCAATTTAAGGGTGACATTTTGATGCTTTTCGGATGTTTTCAATCATTATGTTCATTATCTCTGGCTCTGAGTAGGTACTGTTACTACTGTTACAAAAAGCCGCTTTTATGTCAGACGTTGCTTTTACTTGCAAAGGTTTTACTTTCAACTTTTACTGTAGTTCAAAGTTCATATGCATCTGTATGACTGTGCATTTGACCAGCTGGCGATTCTCACTTCACTATTCATAAATTCGAATCGACGTCTTCAACACCGATCATCCATCATCGAAGTAAATAGAAGAATTACCAATTAATCCTTCTTTTTATTTTGTTCTTGCCGATGACGATATCTCTTTGGCCTTATTTTCACTGATTATGATTATCTGCAATACAAAATAGATAAGAGACACGTTTGAAGTTTGAGTCGTCGTAAAAGTCTAGGAATAGTACATTGTACATCTAGACAAGAAAACGCCCAATTCCCATCGAGTGCGTCATTTGAGACACACTCGATGGAAATTACACCTAACTAAACCTTAAAGCATATTAGGTAGGAATCGCAGTTTCTCTCGAGTACATAGTGCTTTATACTAGGTACATCTTCGAGGAAAATCGTCGTATAAAAATCACCCGAGTAAATTCAAATTGTAAACTCAAATGTAGCAATAAGTACGCGCACGTACGATCTTCACATGGTTCTTTTTTAAAGTTACTGTTCCGAATACGGAAGAGGCCGATATCATAAATATGGTGGATTCGGAGTAAAAACTTTTTGTTGATTGAAATTTTATGAAAATAACCATAGATAGCTACCGGCTGATATTACAGAAAATTAAAAAAAAGAACACGTTTGAAATAGATTACCATTTACTATTTTCTCCCGCTAAGCGCGTGAGATAAATGAAATTGCATCGAGTTTTCCGTCTCGCATTTTAGTATGCGATGACTTAAATGCGTAAAATGCTCGCATTTTAGTATGTGCGTATGCCTGTGATGACGTACTCTCTAAGTACCTTAAGTTTGGAAAAGGAATAAGCAACTTACTGAGCAGATGTAGTATAAAAAACTATAATAAAGTGTTCATTAAAAGAAAGTGCTCGATATTTTGGTACTCCACTATCAGTAGTATCACCTGTCCTTGCTCACTGGAAACAGATGCCAAGAGTCAGTGCCAAGGTGTGACGCTCCGGGAGATATTATGAGCCGCGGTTATTTTCGGCACGAAATATGAGTTGCGAATTTGTCACAAACATGATAATGTCTTTGAAGAGAATGCCTTGCCTTTGTGTTTTCTTCGTCCACAAGGTTCTGTTGTTTGGTTCATCATCATCATCATCAGCCTATATTATATTATAGCGCCATAGCAGCCTGTCTTCAGCTTGCCGCATCCAGCATTTGCCTGCAGTCTTTCGCAGATCGTCATCCCACCTGGCCGGAGGGCGTCCTACACTACGTTTGCCGAGTCGTGGTCTCCACGACTCGGCAAACGCTCAAGAACTCGTTTACCCCAGCGGTTGTCGGTTCTTCGCGAGATATGGCCGGCCCACTGCCACTTCAGCTTGCTAATTCTTTGTGCTATGTCGATGTTGTTTGGTTGGACTCTCTGAATTTACTTACTTGTGATGTACCTACTAAGTAGATATTATGAGACAAAAATAGTGACAAGTAGACATTTTATGGAAATGATTGAGATTACTGACTTATCCAAGAGTCCTGTACCAATGGCCTATACCAAGATACAATACAATACAATACAAATATTCTTTATTGCACACCAAGATAGAAAAAAAAACAGAAAAAAAACAAGCACAAAACAGTTGCACAATGGGCGGCCTTATCGCTAAAAGATAAGCACTGAGTTTTTGAGTTTTTATGACGTTGCCTCTAATTCAGTCCACTGCACAGCCCCAATTAATTTCGAATGTGATTTTCTATTATCTATCATAAAAATTACACTACTTTTTACCAACAACCTACCTGCTCAGCTCACCTATAAAAAATTGTATAGATTAAAATTATACGATCTCGCTCCATATAAGTAAGCTGATTCATTTCATATGAGATCAGTGTTCTAATAATAACGGAATTCAAATCATTTCAATATTAATCTTAATAATCCTTTCACAGTCAAGTCACAGAAGGGTCGATTGTGACGTGACTCACTGTGTAGGGGAAGAGGTACATTTAAATAATTTACATAGACCACTACACACCAGTGCTCGACACAATTTTCTAATTAACATTCATTGTAGTCATGTTATTGAAATGTTTTACCAAATTTTCATGAATTCTGACAAGAAATAAAATTCTATAAAAATATCATTGCAAGTATGTATTAATTCTGCCAAGTAGGCAATACTCGGTAGAATTAATTCAAAATAACAATATCATTCAAAACTCGAGTTTTCCATAAAAATGTTGTAGGTATTACTATTGTGTTTACTCTTGTACGTTGTTTTAAAAGTAAATATGTACACGTTTAAAGGAGAAGGATAAACTGTGACTGTGCAAATAAAAACCCGCTAACAGGTTCAACTCGTCCTAGTAAATAGCGAGAATTATCTGTAATGGGTGTGTTTCAACATCAAGTCTTAGGCTCCTATGTTTTAAGCTGCAGTTGCAATGGTTAGATCACGTGTACTCAACACCAACTACTTTGCAATTACGAATCCCGTAATCTTCCAATTTAATAAGTACCTTGTTTCCATTGTGACTGTAATACTATGAAATCAAACGGTGTTGAATGCATTCCTTTGTTGTGAAAACTTTGAATTAAGTGACATACAGCAATAGATTGACAAGACGACTTGAAAATTTATATTAATTAAGCAGGGACTACATCAAATGACGTCAGTGTTCCTCGTAGCAAATTCGTAGCATTGAGTGCGCGTTGAAATCTTTTACAGATAAATTACTTAATTGAAAGTTTATAACTACGTGAAATACATAATCTCCCTACTTTACTCATTCTATCTACACTTCAATTTTTTCATAAATCTAAAAATAAATGATTTTGAAGCACTCAGCCTACTTTTGAGTGTAATAGGGGGAATATATGGCCCATTTGATTCTTTATAAAAACCAAGCTCGACTCGCTAGCTTAGTTTGTTCAAAGCTAGTTTTTATCCCAGGCAGAACCAGTATTTGATTTGATAAATGGCCTATCGAGTGATTCGTCACGATTGGATGGAAACACTTCTGGTTGAAAGTTTTACATGCTAATATTTCTGGGTACTTTTAAATGTTATAAAAAGGTCACGGGCTATAAACCGTAGGAGGGTCTGCCAAAATCGCCCTTTTGTATTTTATAAAATAAGGCATGTAATGCATTCAATATATTAGTTTTCTAGTACCCATAACACAAGCTCTGCTGTCTGAATTGTCTAGCATTTAATAATTTTTTTAATTTATAGTAAATTTATTACAACAGTTGATAAAGTCCTCTGAGTCCAATATCAGAAAACCCTATTTAGTTTTACAAATCTGAGAAACATACATACAATTCAAAATGTATAATGTTCAAATAGGTATGTAAAATACTTCCTGTTCTGAAATTTCTCAAGCAACTCAAACTTTATAACAATGTATTGTCTTCCATTGACTCATGTGATTGCAATCATGTTTTGACAAGAACCAATGAAAAAACCTTGTGAATGTCAACATAATTTTCACAATTTATGTGTCGGCTTATGCCACTTGTTTACTCTTCTCTCGCAGCGAAGGATACAGTAAAAGAAAGTTATATTGGATATCGTATCGAATGTTTACCTTTTACGTTCTTAGCTACTAGTAGTCATATCACTATTAGCTTTCAAATACCTCTTACCATCTATTTAATTACTTTATTGAGAAAGCCTTATAGTAAAATCAAAGAAATAAAATGATAAAGATAGGTAGTCCATTGCTTACATATTTTTATCACCAATTGAAAGCAGAGATGATAAATATGTTTCAGGACGATCGAATGCATGTACAAATCAAAATCACTCACTGGCAATCTAATTCAATAATACAAACTCAGTCAAAAGAGATGACTTCAGATATAATAGAATGAATATTAACGTATGGCATTCGAATTCAGTGTCGTAAATACCTAGTCATAGTGGGGGCGGCGGCAATAAATATTATTATGAGGGAGGCGCCCACGTATCCGTAGGCAAATATGTATAAGTATTGTGTGATCAAGACTACAACTTGATCTCGTATTACGATGATTCTGTGTGGATTATCCAGCATAATTTATTTATTATTATTAATTTATTTACTATTATTTCCAGAAGCTTATTTTCTCGTAGTACAAAAGACCCTTGCTGCTTATTCTGCCATAATGTCAAGGGATGGAGGTCGCGTGGGACCTCTATTCGTGGCGTCGTTTGTAGGAGACTTATGTTCAGCAGTGAACGTATACGGGCTGATGATGATACCATGGATGTGGGTACCTAAAGCGAGGGTAAAGGTGGAGTGGGTATAACACTAAACACGTGCTATAAAATGTTCAATTTCAATAAATCTTGAACGCTCAACTTCCCGAGAAATTCTATGCTAACATTTCCACAAGATCAATATTTAGGATACCACTTTAGATAACCTAGACTAGAGTACCTACTAGCTCAATATAATACTCGTATGCTATGCTGTAGGCATTGCATACATTCCTAGTTTATTTTGTCTACTGCGAATGCTGTTCGTATGCCGTTCGCACTTACACTAATTGTTTGTTTAATTATGTATCTTCCGGTACGCTTACAATCTTTCATCTCGTCTTCCTCTTGCCTCGCGGCTGTTGTACACACTGGACGTGTAGCACAATTTAAATTAAATAAATAAGCTGACCCTTGGACTTGGGCTGCTTGCAGGGTGCTCTGCCCCTTGTCCCCTGAAGACCCCGATCGTCGCGTCTCGCTGTCGTGAGTTACTATTTTATATTGTACAAATTGTTTCTCACCGCAAAATATTCGCCTCTGCTGGGATTGGAACTCGGGACCTTCCGCACTGCAGTCCGTGTGCAAGAGCGCTGCGCCAGTGAGGAGCTGTCGGCGAGCTCGAAATTAAGGAAGTCCAACGCAGTACTGATCAACGCCTAGATTATTGCTGCTAGCAAACTTACATTAAATACTGCTCGGTAACTGGAGTAGGTACTGTTCCCTAAACGCTTACATTGATTAACTATTAACATGCCACCTAAATCCGATAAAGAAGGAAATATTCAATCTGCTCCAAGTCGCTCTGAGACACATCATGAATCAGATTCTGGCAAAGTAACGCGCCGACTACAAAGACGACGCAGTCCTGAAGCAGACCTTGATGCTTCTTTGACTTTCAAGTTAACAGCGTTCAAACACGACATTTCAGAGCATATTACGAACCTCTTCACTATGTTCCAAGAGCAACAGGATATCAAACTTTCGGCAATATTGTCCGACATGAGCGAACTCAAGAATGAAATTATTGCTATAAAAAAATACAATTCAGACATGGAACAAAAAGTAACTTCACTCTCTAATAGTTACGAAATGAGTCTGGAACAAAGTTCCAAGCTGGTCAAAAACTATGAGCTGCTAGAACAACAGCGTGTGCAAGATCGTGAGCGAATTACGTTACTGGAGGATAGGATTGAAGACCTTCAGAGGAGCAGTCGCAAAACTTCTCTAGAAGTAAAGAATGTCCCAAAACATACGAGCGAGGACAAAGAAAACCTAGTAAACATGATAGTTCACCTAGGGAACTCCATTGACTGTAAGATAGACAAGGCCGACGTGAGAGATATCTATAGAGTTCGCGAAGACAAAAAAGGAGGAAAAAAAACCCCTATCATCGTAGAATTCACCTCAACTAATATAAAATCCGATGTTCTAAAAAAAAAGCCAAGTTCTTCAACATAAAGAATAAAGATAAGCTAAGAGCTAAGAATCTAGGATTTACCAAAGACGAAGAGACATCGGTATTTGTATCTGAACACCTAACAGTGAAGGCATCGCGTCTCTTCTTTCTTGCCAGGGACCTCGCCAAAACAAAAGGATATAAATTTTGCTGGACTTCTTATGGCAGAGTTTATGTAAGACAATCCGAAAATAGTCCTATCATACAAATTAAAACAGAAGACCAGGTGCAAAGTCTTTTCCAGACCGCATGACTATCTTGTAGAATAAATAACATATCGAGTAAACTTAGAAAAGTAAGATTAGATCGTAATTTGAGTTTAGAGTATATTTTATTACATATGTTTTTAATTTTACCGGGAATAATTGTACCTATAAGAAAACCTCGCACTCAAAATAAATTAACATTACCACACTACACAGAAATACTATACAGTTACTATGCTACTTTTAAACAACTAGAACAAAATAATATATTTAACTTGACTGTTACTTGCAAATCGGCACAGAAAGTAAAAACTTTATCATATGTATGTACACTGGGAATGCATGAAATGTTATTACACAGAGCTCTATGATGCATAAAAACCTCGAAGTAAATGAATTAGATGATG
The DNA here is from genome assembly GCA_963564075.1 of Eupithecia subfuscata. Lineage (NCBI taxonomy): Eukaryota > Metazoa > Arthropoda > Insecta > Lepidoptera > Geometridae > Eupithecia > Eupithecia subfuscata. The sequence goes on from OY751105.1 coordinate 8,369,575, forward strand.
TTGAAATAGGGCAATCGTTTACATGCACCCCTTCAGAACTCTGCAATGTTTTATGTCCCAAACCAAATGATATAACCATTATTTCACAAAATATTAGAAGTATATACAAAAATATGGACGATCTGCAATGTAACTTATCTTTGATGAAATTTGAGCCAGATATTATTGTGTTGTCAGAATGTTGGCTTGTACAGGAAAAACCTATTCCTAGTTTAAAAAATTATAATTCCTTTTCCACTCACTTTCAATTAAACCAGAACGATGGTGTGGCTACGTACATTAAAAATTCTCATACTGACTATAAGGTACAAGAAATTAAAATATCACATGCTTCCTGTCTACAATTAACTATCCACAACACAATTATTCTCTGTATTTACAGATCGCCCTCAAATCCGAATGCTGAACAATTTATAAAATCACTAAACGCACATTTACAAACAATAGAGGGCTACGGAAAAATATTAGTGGTAGGCGACATAAATATTAACACATTACCACGATGTACTGAGAGCAACCAAGACAGGAACAATCGGTTAAATTATTTGAATATGCTATCCATGCATGGCCTCCTACCTGGACATAACCTGCCTACGAGAATGGATAGCTGCCTAGATCACGCATTAATAAAAATAAATAAATTGTTAAATACAGCCGTGGTCGCCGTTCTACAAACTTCTATCACAGATCACTTTATGGTACTCGTATGTCTCTCAAAGATAAATATAGTGAACAAAGCCAGGTATTCAACGACAATTAACTATGATAACGCGCTGAAAGACTTGTCCAAACAAAACTTTGCATTATTGCTGGATGAAAATGACCCGAATACTGTCTGTGAGAAACTAATTCTAATAATACAACAATGTCTGTATAATAATACTACAACACGACGTGTTCCCCGAAGTAAACAGACAATAAAACCATGGATAACGCAGGGTGTCTTGCGGTGTATAAAAAATAGGAATAATTTACAGAAAAAATTACGAACAAACCCCCATGATGATATATTAAAAATAACATATCGAAGATATAGGAACTACTGTAATAACTTAATCAAAAAATTAAAGCGGAATTACAATAGAGAACAACTTAGTAAATCATCTAAATCAAGTAAAACCCTATGGAAAACTATTAACAACATAACTAACTATAAACCAGTAAGGACAACAAGTAAAGAAATACTTAATTTGAAAGCTACACCGATAGAGTCTGTCAATTATGCAAATTCATTTTTTTCAAACATCGGCAAATCTCTTGCTGAACAAATATTATTGAGAAATGGAAGAGACAATACCTGTCCTCTGGCTCTACGATCCAATCAGATCTCATCTTTTGTATTGCTGGAGACTGACCCCCATGAAATGCATAACACAATCATAGACCTTAAAACAGAAAGTGCACCAGGTATAGATAAGATTACTTCCAAATTTTTAAAATTATCTAAACATATATTAATACCCATACTATGTCATCTCACTAACTTGTGTTTTAAAAACGGAATTTTCCCTAATCCCTTAAAGAAGTCATGTATAACGCCAGTATATAAGAATGGACAAAAGGAAGATATAAATAACTATAGGCCGATTTCCATATTACCGTCTATCTCCAAAATAATTGAAAAGTTAATAAACAAGCGGTTGCTGAATTACCTGGATAAGTTTAACATTTTATCCGACTCACAATTTGGCTTTAGGCAAGGATTGTCTACTGAGAATGCTGTGGCATCAATCAGTAACCATATTGTAGAGCAAATCGACTCGGGAAAGAAATGTCTAGCGGCGTTTCTTGACCTCAAAAAAGCGTTTGATACCGTTTCAATCAAAATCCTAATTAGTAAGCTTGAAAATGTAGGGATTCGAGGAACGCCGCTGGCACTTCTCTCAGACTACCTATGTAATCGGACACAGCGAGTTAAAATTGAACAATATACTAGCAAAGAAGAAACAATAGACTATGGCGTTCCGCAGGGGAGTGTGCTCGGTCCAACGTTGTTCTTAATCTACATTAATGACATCTGCAACCTTAAAATAAACAATGCAGCCATATTCTGTTATGCAGACGATACAGCTATCGTTTTTACGGAGAAATCCTGGAGTCATCTGAAATCTAAATCAGAAAACGGATTGAGTGATATTGCTAAATGGCTTGATAATAATTTACTTACGTTAAATGTAGCTAAAACAAACTTCATGACTTTTACCAAATACAACCGGACTCAACCTAGCCAAGATTTCACCTTAAAATTACACAGGTGCGAACAACTTGGCTCTGATTGTGATTGCTCTATTATAGAAAAAGTCTCTACAACAAAGTATTTAGGCATTATGATAGATCAACGTTTGTCCTGGTACGCCCATATAGAACTGGTAATGAGTAGAATCCGTAAGTTAATCTGGATTTTTAAAATATTACGTCATACTGCTACAAAAGAAATTATTGACCAAATTTATACAAGCCTAGCACAATCAATATTAAAGTACTGTATACCAATATGGGGAGGAGCTGCCAGAACAAAATTCCTTGAACTAGAGAGAGCTCAAAGATCTTTGATGAAAGTCATGTATTGTAAGCCGTTTCAACATCCCACAGACTTGCTCTACCAGGAGTCGGGAATTTTGTCAGTGAGGAAACTCTACATTCTGGATACCGTCTTAAAATACCACAAAATATTAGGATTTGACCCTAGTAAGACAAAAAAGCGACGAAAAGATAAGGTTGCAGACAAAGTTACAACTCGTTCCAAATATGCATCCCGGCAGTATACCAAACAGTCCGCACACCTTTACGACGTCATTAACAAAATCCTTAGTATATATTCGTTAAACAATCATTCCTGCAAAAAATCACTAATTTCATGGCTGCCCAAATTAAGCTATGAAGATGGAGAAAAACTTCTAGAAACCGTAGCATAAAAGTAGTAGTTAGTTTTAATCAAAACATCACACCTCCAACACACTATACAAATTCGTAAACATACTCACACTCACACAGGCACACACACACACACACACCGGTAACTCCTGTTGCCCGGACTCTTAAGAGACCGGTGTCCTCAGGAGCACCAAACACACTAACACACCCTTACATATACGCACACACCCTCACACACTCCCTCTCTCACACACACTTTCTTATATGCATAGTTAGAGTAACTGCAAATAGGTACTTCCAACTTTTAATTTTATTTTATTTTGTCTAAAAACGCTCATAGATTAATTTTGTAGAGTAGATATTAGGTACATTTATTTTATTTTTATAGAATTAGCACAAATAAAAATAATATCTTGATAAAACTTTTTTGAACAATCTATTCTCTGACATTTAAATTGTTTCTATTTGTGCTTTAGCTAAGTAAAATGTAGTTTGATTAAATAATTAACCATAGAATTGTTAAGTATACTTAATTGTCTTTATGATAGCCGCGCTGCAGAGCGAGACCCTCTAGCACAGGTATTTTACTTAAAAGAGGGTCCCCTACCACTAAAATGTATTAGATTAAGTAAAAGAAATAAACAATTTTGATTTTTTTTTTTTTTTTTTTTTTTTTTTTTTTTTTTTTTTTTTTGTCTTGTAAGTGGTCTAATATCTTTTTTCCTATATCTATATCTCTGTATCTGTATCTAGGTATCAGTATAAGTAGGAAACGTTGAGATGGAACCACTAAATAATCAAAATTACAATGGGCTTAATCCACAAATTCTAAGCTATTTTCCCTGCGACTCTGCGATTTCTGGACTTATTATGTTCTATAATATGAAAGATTTTTCAACAAAAAGTACCCAATTTCTATATTATTCTATATTATAATAGGTATATTCTGTCTATACTAGTTTCATCTTGATTTAGAAATAACTAATCTAGTAGGTAATCAGGGAATTGCAATATCGATAAACGCTGCAAACATCGAGCACATACCGCTGCAAACGGAACTGTTTCATCGCATTTTGGCTGGCAAAAAAACTAAGCGGCCGTGAGCCGTATGTATATCCAACCGTTTTTGTAGGCCGCTCAGTTTTGCCAAATGGTTGCCTACACAACACAATGCAGACTGGGAGTGACTGGGTAGTTTTAAATGCAAACAAACTAGATAATGTTCGTTCCAAATATCAAAGTGGTTTATTTCCTTTAGACTTTACAGGACTCTTGGACAGTTTTGTTTCCGTCTTTCAATTTTCGTCTTGACTATAAAACAATCTATAATACATGCAGCATGAATCAAAGTGCTTTTTAAAAATGTCGTGGGTTTTTTTTAGGCTACTATAGGAATTGCTGGAACGTCTACCTACACCTACGTGGTACCTATATGTTTCTAACATTTTTAACATCGGGGCAACTTCCAACTGGTATTAATTTGGAGCAGTTGACCTACCTCTAGATTGTTTGCAAGTCTGCATATAGCTAAGCTGTGTCATTTGTAAAAACTTATTTGGATTCTTAGTTGTAATTTTCTTTGTTAATCATGTTTACATTTTTGTTTAGCTCCCTTGATTTTAACTAACACTCCTGGATGGGTACTTCACTAACTCGGGCAATTAGGCCCCTGGCGAGGGGCGTATCGATTTGAATGCACGCCGACGACGTTATGCCAAGTTTGCTTTTGTTCAACTTGTGGGCTGGCTTGTTTAGATATAGAATTATTCAAATGCTACAGAAATTATACGCTGTAAACAAAACAATGTGAATCAGAATCTAAATTACAAGTTTACAATAGAAAAGTAATATCAGTCAAATAAATTAAAATGTTCACGTCGCTAAGGCATTCGCTAATCATCCAACACGCCACACAAGGTGTTTTTCAATTGGTTTTTCTACGTGCTTGCTGTACCGGTTAACTCATTATAGAGAGAGCTAGGTGACACTTCGGAGGTAAAGATATGGATAGACAAGTGATATCATACCCCTGGTTCTGGCCCAGAATGTTCTCAGTACGATCTTGATGTAAAAACTTACCCATACAGCTTTCTACGGGTACCGATGCAATGCTAGAATGCATCAAGATGTCAATTAATCATGACTTGAATTCTCTGAATAGAGACATTGATCATTGACCATGCTTCCGCAGATTCATGAGTAGTTTCTGAAAGGCGGCCATAAAGATAAAAACTGATTTTTAACGCCACTTAAACATGAGTTTCTAAACATTTTCCGGGTCGCACAAGAACGAGTTTGCAAAAAGACGACCGCGAAATTCATCAAAAGCGTGACGTAACAAAACTGCACACCTACTTCGGACGCCCTCAATCATGGTTTGGGAAAGCGGTTTCTTTTATAATGTTCTAACCAAACATTAGTTCTGTGGTTCAATTCAAACAGATTGATGCTTGCTTATTCAAACTGTGTCAAGTAATCATTACTTCTAACTGTTGATTTATTCAATGCCAGTTGTTCGAAACTTCTTGGTTAAAGATCACTTGAAACCACAATTATTGATCCAATTCGGTTAAAATTGGATCAGATATTACGGCCTTGAAGTTTATATCAATAGTTGACCGATTCATCTTTGTGTGAATTGTGAAGGCACGTGCATACATTATACCGGAAGAAAGGTACTCTGTTATAAAAACAAGTTTGTTTTAAGAATCGCGATACCACTATAATTTACCGCGTCGGTAGATAGCTGACATAACTCTCGCCGTGTTACGCGAGCACAGTACTCCGCCACGTCCAAAACATGAGCATTGAGCATCAAATATCGTGTAATACCTTTTGTTTTTATTCGGCTTTCGCCTCGCACAATGGGTAGCTGACACCCACAGTGGAAAGTCCTTGTTACATATTCTAGCAGCGACATCGGCGAAAGTTACTTTTTGTTTGACCAAATTTTCGTTTACTCCTTTGTAAATATTAACATAGGCTGGATCCTCTAGCTAGTGGCTGCCTAAGTTTTTGTATCAGATGTGTTATTGATATTGATATATCAAGGATCTTTTTTGCCGACCGAAAATTATTCGATATCATTTTTTGCGCAGCCTTGCCTCAGTTGAACTACAGAATACATATCACCAGCAATAAAGTAAGATTGTGTGGGCGGAACACTGTATCAGAGTATTATATTCTGTGACAATATGTTGCGGTTCTGTATCAATGGATACGACAAGCATTGTCCCAACCGTCTCGGATAAAGTATTGAGTACGGGAATACATTGAACGGAACTTCTCAGAAACATGTGTTGTTTTCCAGCGAAGACTTCAATGTTTTGGTTCTTCGATATGTGCGGTAGTAACCCTTACTCACTTAGAGTTGTGATTACGATGTCTTGTCGGATGAAAATCATTACAGTCATGTGAGATCGTTTACACAAATGCAAATAGCTTTTGCTTGTTCTCTGAGTCTCGCGGTCCCAAGCTCCAGCATAACTTTGAATTTTGATGATGATGATATTGATAATACTGTCCAAGCCGATTTCGGTTACTGTGACTGTGGGCCAAGTCGGGCTTTGTGTATTAAACTTATGGCGTCAATGATTAGAGGTTTGGTTTTCTACCCTTTTGTGCGCTTTGAATAATACTTACCTACTACTTCAATTGTTATAAATTTTAATGTAACGTCACAACACAATAGATTGTGACTTAAAACCATAAGCTTTGTCTATTATTCACCAATTACAAATAGTTTTATCACGTCTTTGAATATTCAATGCGTACATTGTCAATGCACGATCCAGCCTAGGCGAGCCGTCGCGCCAGGCACGGCCGCTGGCGCCTGCACATTCAGAATAACCAGTAGTTAATCAAATACACTCAAGTAGACTCGTATTGAGACCCATACATAAATCTTTGAACGTCAACTCGATTATTATTTAGAACGGTTGTAAGATAAAAGAGTTAGTTTAGGTATTGAAATAGACAGATCTATTGTTGTGTAGACTGATAAATTTGGTTTCTTTTGTACCTATTTGGTAAAATAAAGTAATAAAAGATGAGAGAGAGAGACCAATAATTGTTGGAAATTTCTTCCTTTCTTCATTAACATTATAACCCAAAATTTACTAACTATACTTTGAATGTATCAGAGCATTACTAAATAAAACACACCAAACTCAACAGACATGCACCAACACTACCCAATTCATCAGCGGTGCCCGCATACGACCCTTTTAATTGCATGACGGTCTTTTTATTGCCGCTGACAGCTGCAACTACCGTATCTTTTAAACTGCCAAACTTATGACGGTTCTTAAGACCTACATCCTGTACTAATTGCAATTTTATGTTTCTTTGATTTTGGTCATGAATGTTCGGACGTGTGTTGTGAAACTCACACGCTTTGTTTTCGAACGACATGATGCGCGTCCGATTATGGTTTCTTAAGGGCCCATACTACCTCGTTATTGTGTGAAGAGGATAGGCATAGGATTTCGCGTTCACAGGAGCGGGACAGAGCAACTCGGCGTAAACCCAAAAATCAAGTTTTTAGTAGTTATTTGCTCCCCACAAACATTAGAATATTTAATTGAAAAAAGGCAACATATAAAATGTTCTTTATACTTAGTTCAATTACCATGCTATATCATACTATTATCATACTAGTATAATTTTCTTTGTGAATAAATGTATTTTAATACTTATACCATTACCATGCTTAATCTCAAGATCGTATCATCTGTATTTATTGAGAAATTAGGGTTTTAGTAAAAAATTAGAGGTAACTTTGCGATTTTTTTCTATCGAGATTTTTTTATGGAATTGTGTTTTCGAAACATATGATCGATAGAATAAATCCTGAACTTTACCATATATACATTTCAAAGTTAAATATTCAGTAGTTTGGAAGATATGGAGGTCCGACGGAGTTGAAAATAAGCAATTTAAGGGTGTATACACCCTTAAGAATGGTAAGCAGGAACTGTTACTGTACGATATTGCTATAATTGTGGTTACTAGGGACGTATACGATGAGTATATCATTCAATCGCTTATTATGAAACTGAAGCTCACCAACGCTCTTTGAAACCTCAATGTCATTTAAACAATCGTTAGTATTGAGAAATGTATTGAACCATACTGAGTCAGTCATTACGTACGTTTTTAATACGCGGTACTGCGATGAATCAGCACCTACACCTGTGACTTCAGCGCGGTACTTAGTTACTGCAGAAGTGTTTTCATCTCTTCCATGGTTCATGCTCCGCTGCGGATCATTCAGTGGATCTTCTTACGTCATCCCGTCTGCTATGATATTTCAACCTTTATAGTTTTCTTCATAAGGTTTGGAACAGGGTGGGATATAGAAATGGTTCTGGTAATACCTTTCGAGGTGATCCAGTTAGAGCATAAAGGATAGCGTCCTTCAGTACCAGTAGCTGCGAGAAGGATATGCTTTGTGGTTTTCATTTCAGTCGTCATCCGTCCCTTTGCCGTGCTCGTATGTTTAATTATTCATTACATTTTCCTGAAAATGTGTCAGTTAAAGTAAGCACCGCGACCTACTTTGCGTTTAGTATTTGATACATTTTTACAAAAGCCTGTTTATCAATATCTTTGTTTTCTCTGGTGAGTTTTTATTAGTAAGCAGACAAGATGTGACCCCAGTTCAGAATTAATTATGATATAACTTTGCCATAAATTTTTTCAACGCAAAATATTTTTAGTTAAAAGTGGTGCAAGTACCATTTTTTGATGTCATGGATTGATATTTTATACCACTTGGATAAACATGTTTGACAGTAGCCATTAATATTTTTATGTAATGTGATCCTATAAAACGCTTTCTTTAAATTGCATAATTTGATCGCAAAGATTTATGACACCTATAACATTTCAATTGGAATATATTTACATGCAAATTGAGTTTTAGCGATAACATATCTTGCAAAAATCAATTAATTTCCTGTTTTAGATATCTTTTTAGTAATCGATTTCTTTTTTTTTCAGGTAAGTTGAAAAAACGCCGTTGATTGAGAGTGATAGAAAATTATGGAAGTGGTGGGTAAGTGTTACAAAACTTACAGAACTTAGAAGTTGTATTAAATGATCACAGTAATAAAAGCAAAGTAGGTAGTGTATACGAGCTGGTATAAATATTTAGTGAGCTCTATTAACTTAAAATCAAATCAACGACCTCTGTTAAGAAATAGTTACAGGTAGAGATAAACCATTCTAAAAGTGCACGCCGAGTGTAGGTACCTATGACGTTTTGTAGAGGGGGTGTGCATTCATTACGGATGTAAGCGGGTTAACTTCGAACCTTATTTGTGTTGGAAGAACACCAACGATTCATCCCTTACATCCGTAATGAATTCATCAAACTACGATAGTTTTTATAGTAAAAAGGGCGTGCATTTTTAGAATGGTTTATCTATACTTGCTTTTTTGCAGTGTTCCGAATTGTTATGAAATTTGTACAATACTGTGGGTGGTAAGCATTGGTTACGTTATGATCAACCCACGTGAGGTTCACTATCATTAAGAGTTTGATTAGAGTGAAAACCGCAGTCTTGCGACACTATCAGAGACTGTTATTCAAGCGTGAATCACAATTCATTGATCAGTTAATATTTTACGACACTTCTGTAATCGATTTACATTCATTGGAGAATTTGAATCTGAGTGGCTGGTTAATAGATGAAAGATGACCTATATTAGGTTGTTGAGAGCATCAGTCACGTTATTGCTACCAACAACGTTTACCTTAGACAGATTAAACAGATGCTTTGACCATCAAGGTCTTTCTCATTGAGCCATTTTAAGTGTCTATTCTTCTACATTCCGACTGAGGCAAACAAAATCTTGGTGCAAGTTGATCACGAATTCACGATGTGGCAAATGGACCACCACTAACGTTTGATTACTTTTTGTTCACCGGTAGTTATCCTAAACACTCATGCATGTTGCGTAATCAGGAACGCTTTCACCAATCACTATAATTGCAGTCAATTTATTTTATTGATTGTCGATAAAAAGACAAATAGTAAAAGTCGGTAGCTTTCCGTCCCTCCCACATGTGCAAAAACAAGGCTCGATGTCTCCGATTCTGTGAAATCCTGGCGAGATTCCTTTTCACTGACTGGTAGAACCAGTTCAGAGATGGTGTGGTTTCATAACGAAATTAACATAATTGAGGGAATTATTATGATTTAATGTTGATTTGACTTGCATTTTGAGGTGTAACGAGTGAGCAGGAAGTTAGGGTTTAAGTACATAAAATGTACATACTTTTGCGGACCAAATTAATAAAAATAAATAATTATTTTGTTGAATAATACAAAAACTCGACTGGTTTATGAATTGTTATTGGTCCTTAAAATAATTACAATTAGTGCAGCAACTATAATTATTTCGACTTGTACTGACAGTTCACAACTTATTTTTAGCTGGTTTTTTTTCTAGAAGTTACTTATCAAGTAGATAGACATTTTAATTGGGTTCCTACTACTCCTACTAATTACCTTAAAGGTAAGAAAACTAGATAATATACCCAAGATAAATCATAAGTTATTAATTACCATCCGTGTACGCATCATTAAAGTTATACTAATTAGATTTATCGTCCACATAGCAGAATCCCACGGGTTACTTCGCAGAAGTGGGCGGCATTTCTTGTTGGCTGATCTCCCGATTGTATAGTGCTTACCATACCTAGGACATTGGCACTTGGCACCTAGCCTCTTCAGCATATTATGTACTTTGGTTTAGATCCTTGGAGTCCAAAGTTAACAATCACTATACGTGACTTTTTACTAAAAAATCAAGAACTAGGCAACTTGATGTTGAAATATAATTTCTTGCAATCGTTAATTTTCTTTGCCAATACCTTAATTACATCAGAGACTCGAACACTAAAATAAACAGAATTTAGAGCCATCAAAACAAACATTTGTTTACTTTGCGATTGCAACATAATTCTATTAGTTTTGCAAACTGGTCTTCTGCTTCTGAACTGAACCAAACTTAGGTTGCATCATGAAAAATTTATTTAAATTTTCTCTATAGTTTACATAATACAGCTACCATTTGATCATTTGAATGCAGGCCAGACTGCTAAATAATCGCTTAGGTTGCACACACGTTCTAGCAATCGTTGCAAAACTAGTCTAGAAGCATATTAGACGTTGGTTCACACATTTGTTAGCGAGATTTGTCACGTAACAATACAAATGATGACATCCTACAAATTCTTTGAAATTGTCTCAAGCGAAAGTGCATAGCTCAATGTATTATTTTGGAAATCTGACAGCTATATACATATTTTTATAATAAAGAAATAAATAAAATATCTTTATTTTATAAACAGGACTTAGGTACTCAATAATACATGTCTTTTTGGAATTACGATAGGAATTAGTTCATGTTTTAGTTAGACTACATCTACTTTCAATGAAAAAAAAAGTAAAATCATTTCGTTATCAGAAATTTCCAACTACAAGTAGATAAATAATGGTTTTCGTAAATTATTCACCACTTTAAAGTGAATTACTATTGCAAAACAGCAAATTTGAACATTTCCACAAATTACATTAGAGTCACCGCACACGATGACTGGTTGCTATCTAACGCCATAGACGGATCGTTCCAGCGAGCGCAAAGACGTACTAACTGCTGCTTATCTGTTGTCCCGGTGTCGAGATATCAGAGACAGTATTACCGTATCTTTACAGCGTCTCAGCATCCCACTCAATGTTACTTAAGCCTCTGATGCTTCAATTTCTTTGTCAATTTACGCCAACATTCCAAGATTCTGACCAGAGCGCTTTTCTAGCATATTTTACGGGGAAAATCTGTGTGTATAACCTCAGGTCTTCACCTGAAAACCTGGTTTAGGTAAATTTTTAATCTCTCTATCGTCACATTATAGAAGTTGTCGGTACATTAGTAAACTTTAAAACAAATTTTAATCTACATGCTCATCGCAAAATTGAGTTTAATCAAAAAATACGAGCTTATTAAAAGGTTTTACCCTTCATCCTGTCTATTAATGACCTACTTAGGTAAAATGGAATATAATAGTTATACGAAAAGTTATAATAATAAGAATAACCAAGAATCAACAACATTGTCTACGTCAGTAATCCACTTCCTTCCTCAAAACAATGCGCTATTAAACATCAAAAACGTGTGCGGAATTTTCCGTTTCATAGACCATATTAACTAGCATCTATGCTCTATCTTTGCTAAACTAGTATAAACTCGGGGTATCGTGTATGCCCTTTAGCAGTTCATACATATGGAACGCGTTTCGTCTACGGAATCCATTGTCCACGGGCGAGCTCAAATGCCGGACCAGCTATTTATACATCCAATCAACTCCCACATCGAGCGAATTGTTCTTACTCCTTTACTTCTCGCGTTTAATGTGAACCACAGAAATCTAATTAATAAATCACTTAGATTTCTGTGATGTAAACTATCATAATCTCTGAGGAATTCCATCTAGATACTCAACGATATCTTTTAAATCCATCTTGTCTGAGTAAAAACAATTATTTTATTGTTACTAGACTGCGCCTTGGGACAACAAAGTAAAGTAACGTTGGGTAATAATTTCTAAAAGTTTTTATGAAATAGCTGTTCATTTCGGTTGACATGGGTCTAACAATATAAGTTGGGGAGCATTGAGATTAATTGAGAATTGTCATGAAAGCGACACGGCGTACCACGGTCGCTCTACTAAAATACACGACATTTATTTTTTATAGAAATAATGTCTTATATTTTCCTCAGATCAAGAACATTTTCTTCTAATCTGGCTGAAACGTATGATTTTGATTATTGGGAAGTGCTTTGCCAAGTTTTATGACCTACAAATTTGAGATGTTTTCAAGCAATTTGTGTAGGTCTACAAGGTCACGAATGTTTCTTGTATCTCTACTGATAAACTATTATGAGTCATCTTCAAAACAAGCGTTTTCTGTGCTTACCATTGCCCTAAATTCATGTCGATAGCGTGGCTATTAAAGTTGCTACGGCATTTTGGTACTTATTTGCAGCTCACCGCACGTCATGTCGTATGGCCATTGACTTTATATTTACCGTTTACCTGCAGCCGAAACTGTTCGCAGATAGGAATAGGAAGGCACATTGTTTCACTCGAGGTTCTATTGACTATAAAAAAAAACTCAAATAAAGCTATGCCTAGGTAGATACATTTTTTGTGTCGCGGTCCTATTTTCTCACCATGACAAAATAAATGGTCGTTGGTATTGTGTTTAACATCGACTGCTGCAGAATTATGTACCATGAGATCGTGGAAGCGAATTAATAACGCCCACTATGGTATTAACACCAGTCGACAAGCTCAACACAATTTCCGTGGCAGCAACATCAATCAGGAACCGTGTTCATGGTGATTTGCGCCTATAAATTACTAGTGTCGAGACGTCTCTAAATATACGCAATCGTCGAGACAGCCCATATCTTATGCCAACTTATAATTTGCGGTTCCTCAAAATTACGATTCCTGGGAGCGAGGAGGACGAAGTTACTACTGCTTGGTTTTATGGAGGGCTTTCTCTCTCGGACCAAATAAGGAGCAGATTTATAAAGCGCTTGGTGGCGCCACGTTCGCGAGTCAAGGACGCCAACCGCGGGTTTTGTTGTATTGTGCAGTGGTTTCACTACAGTACGAGGCGGGTTTCACTACAGTACGAGGCGGTTTAGACAGGCCCTATCCATGTCCGCGAGAGCATTCATTATGAACCGTATTTAGTTTGCATTAAGTTATGTAGTTAGGTGGTGTCTGATACAAAACCGATTATAAAAGGAATAATTGGCTCTGGTTTCCTTGCAAGCCTTACAGTGCAATACCCACGTGAATTGTATAGAGGTACGCTAATTACATTTTCCGTAGTAAGCCAAACGTAGAAGTATTATTGATTGAATTAGGCATCTCTACAATATAGAGTTAAATAAATAATGGCAATCTATTCAAAGAACACGGCATCTACCTAGTTAAAGCAAACCATGCTGTCAGGTTAAAACTACCTAATTAATGATGAGTACGGTTCAAATTTTTATTAGATATTGTTCTTATTTTAGCGACTGTATTCTGAGAACTTGCCAACAATAGGTTCGTTTGTTCCGAAGTACTTAACAGTGTGCTAATGAACAAAATATATTTTTTTTGTTAATGAATTTTGCATGCACACGCAATATTCATTTTATTCAATAGTCACACACTCCATGACTATTGGATTGAGAATAGGTACCTATCATAAGATATCTCGTAGCCCATACAATACCTTTAATGGGCAGATTAGTTAGACAGCGGTCATTGCAGTGCGGAAATCATTCTCTAATAAGAAAGGAGAGAGGAAATGTCAGTGAAAGATAATTACTCGATGTTGTGTTCATCCGCTTGTATAATCATGGTTTGATGGCATGATATCGAACATAATGCACGGGTTTACAACAACCTGAAGATTGCTGAAAGTTGGAAGCAGTTTTACCGACGCTAATATGTTTAAAATGTTGTTATAGATTGGTCGATTGTCTACCTACGCATTGTCAGTCTAGTTCGTTTAGGCGTTCTGTGACTACTTCGTAATGACTTCTTCTAGATATCACCAGTTCTGGATTTACCCACTTCTTGATTTACCCTGTTCTAAACAAATCCTTTTCTGGCTTTGCTCACTTCGTTTTTGTACGACGAACGTAAACTATACTGGTAAATGACATAGGTACCATTAAAATGAATGATTATGCTGTAACGCAATGGTAACAATGGTAATTTAAATTAAATCAATGTAGGTGATTCGATATCAAAGGTTGACTTACGCTAGTATTGGGTACCAAACAATGGAATATACATCGTCATTTCTGACTGCAAGCGTGGTAATATAATTCAGGTACGCACAATGAAGCCAATCGCGCTCCCTTTGTATTGGAGCGGGGTGGGGCGCGGTGCATGCATTAGTCCGTGTAATTGGTACATTGGCCGCAAAGTGCTGCCTGCAATGTCCTTATAATCGTATCGTGATGCATTTCATTCAAATCAGATGATGGACATCTCTATGGTCCGTCTATACTTCTCTTCCTTGGCCAAGTCATGGCGACACCCTGTACTTCACTTGTACAGGGTGTCAAGTCTGTCATCACAAAGGACGTTTGACCCTGCTAACATGTGAAGTTGTGGAATGAAAATTAGGATAATGGTCTACATAATCGTGAGATTGAAATCTTCAAACCTTTCAACACTATTTATAGCCGGTGCATCAACATGAAAATTATCATTGATGTGATGACACATCGATTAAGATCTTTACAAAAAGCTAGTCTGACGACGTCTGCCGCCATGTGTGTGAAGATTCTACAACATGCATCGACCCTCACAATGTGATTTGAATTTTAATTCGGAGTGCATGTGGGTTTGGCAATGACAGCTGCGTTGCATCGTTGGGAAGATTATCTCCCAATAGTGTGTTGTAACTTTATAACATAGAGCATATTGTAATCCAATCCATTTTAGAGTTGCATTCAAGATTGAATACTTTCGTAAGCTGTGCATATATTTTTTTGTTTTCTACTATCCATAAAGAAATTATTTTATAAATCGAATAATATACGTATTAACTCCCAATACAACCGACCTACCTGCTTTATTAAATGTAAGCTTTGTCAAAACATACGCTTCTTCCTACGAATTCCATACAAACAATTACTTTTAGTAAAATTCCTTCATTAAAACTAGTCACTTATCGATTGCGAAAACGGCAATGAACTCAGCTATCGAAATCATTTGGCCTGTAACTACCAAACTAACAAGGTCTACAACATTTGCACTTACCAAGGGGCAACGAAGTTTCAATTTTAAGAACAAAGCCCTAAATTTCTATACAAGTTTTTGTCCAATTGGATTGCGTTCAGAGAACTCTACCGAATGATCCTTTCCTGTAATCAACAAACCCCAGTGCGAATCGATGTACATATTGCATCCCTAGAACAAGATGGAATTATGTCGAAAAATCTCAAAAAACTTAGCAATAACTATTATACAAAAGCAGAAAACGGTTTTTCGTCGATACTGAATAAACTGATATTTTGACTTAGCGCTGTTTTGTTCTAGGGGTGCGATATGTCAAAACCGCCAACTCTTCAAAAGAGGATGCTGCCGTTTCCACGGCTAAATTGCTTGGAATGACCGTGTCACAAGTACCTACACACTGATGTAAACGGCCCTGGCTCCCGAGTACAGATTAGCTGTATTACTCATCCGTGTCGTAGGTTATTGAGCACACCTGGCTATTTTCCAATAGTTTCCAATAGTAAAGCAAATTCACTCCTGCGTGTGAGAACCATTAGCACAACAATATCAATAAACAACTTTATATTGTGCTGTACAGCTTTCCTTGGCATTTGAAACTCGCTTTCCTTGTTATTTTCCTTTTATACATCATCGTATAGAATTATGAGATGCATAATTATCACCATGCTGAAGTATAAAGGTAGCTACCGACCATGCTTTTATGACACGTACCAATTAGAGTTTCAGTTATAGATAAGAAACTAAGGTTAATTGGTCCCGCGTGAAAAAAAATCGGCATTACAATGTGCGCAAAACTTTTATCTGCTATCTAAATGACTTGTAGAACCTAGAAAATAGTAGAAACCAGATTTTTTCCCCTTATAGTAGGTAATCTTCTAAATCACACTAATATTACAAATGTGAAAGTTTGGATGGATGTTAGTTACGTCTTCACGCCAAAACTATTGAACAGATTGAGCTGAAATTTTGCATCGGTGTAGCTCTATGCCTGGAATAAAACATAGGCTACTTTTTATCCCATAAATCAGTTCCCATGGGATAGAAATTACCTTTGAATTGAACGTTTCCATAGGAACAACGCGAGCGAAGCCGCGGGCAGAAGCTAGTCTATTATAATTCTAATAATAATCTAAATCTCATAATAATTATTCTAAATCTTTGAGGCTTGCTCTAGGAGTCTAGTTGATGAAGTTTATCTACAACTATTGGAATTTCTCACTGAGTCAGCTGTGACATATAAGCTGTGGCTGTATCGTTGTCCAATACACCAATGATGCTGGTAGGCATCCGCCCACCTTGTCATAAACAATTGATTCTAAAATTGTTTTTGGTCGATCAACCAATTAATCATCATCGTTATGATTCACTTTAGTAACTTAATGTTTTTGTTACCTCCTAGATTTATTTTTGAATCTTTAGTTAAGCACCTATCTGATAAACATTGATCCTTTGAAATGTTGATAGATCATTACATTACACACGACAAAATTAAAAATTTAAAATACCCGCCGACGTTTATTGGCTGAACAGATTTTCATGAAACATGGCTAAGAACACTCGGGATAAAATTATCTATGACACAAAAAAAACTAAACGAAAATCGGTTCATCCGTTTGGGAGCTACGATACCACAGACAGATACACAGATAGACACGTTAAACTTATAACACCCCTCTCTTTTTGCGTCGGGGGTTAAAAACACTTTGCTGGTATCCCATTAAGATACTTTCAAAAGGTTTGAAACCTCTAAATCTTTTCTTTTGTCATTCAAATCTCTTATTTTTCAATTTCTTATTATCGTTTATTTCTCATACAAACAAGAGAACTCTTAAAATGCCTTGTTCTTTCAAACCTACAACAATGCTTTAAAATGAATTTTTTACCTTAATTATTTTAAACATTAGAACGTAGATCGTAGTAGAACTGTTGATATTTATGTACGTAACTACTAACTTAATGCCTTTGTGATATTTATTTCACCTGCAAAAACCCCCAAACCAAGGTCGTGATGACCTAGCCCCGGTCGTTGTTCTGGCATTCGTTGGATAATTTTAAAAACATAGGTCTAATAAAAAAACTTGACTGCAAAAATAATTAATGTCTACAATTATAGTCTGAAAATTACATGCACTGCACAGGTCGTAAACCATTGAAGATTAGCATACCCACCAGAAAGGTCGTAGTTTTTATGGACTGTGAGAGGTATATTTTAGTAGCACAAGGGCTAACTAGTCATCTCCTATGCCCAAAAGGTAAAGGGAGAGGGACTGAAAATTACTGGCAGCTTTTACAGCTAAAAAACAATTTTGAATGTATAATAAAATAAAATAAAAGCGTTTATTTTTCTCTCACAATAGGTGCTTATATAACTAACTAGGAAAACTAAAGTACCTATTACCTTATGACCTGTTTTGTGAGAGAACTGGTGCCTGTGATAGGTTTTAGAAAAACCTGTGGTACAGGTTAATTTATGTATATTTCGAAGACGTATATTTTGTCGGATTATTCCAGTTTCCCCCCTCAAAAATCCCCCTTAAGGGGGAAAACTGGAATTCAAGTCTACGTGAACTGCCAATATTTTTTGTCTACCGTTTCCCCCCTTGCCACTCGCATACAGCAGAAGGAAGAGCCGGGAGGACAAATAGAACCCTCCTAAGAGGATTGTAAATAACGATAAAGTACCATAATAAAACGGCTGTATTGTAATTTTCCAGGCTAAACCGCCACCGCCACCATTATAAATTTGTACCTAAACAAGTTCCAGTTTTCCTGTTCCATTTCTAGAAGTGCAGTTATCGGCACTGGCTGTTACAAAATTAGAAAATTGGTCATACTCTCGATGCAATTCTATAAATACGGTGGGTTTTCTTCCATTTTGAGCTGGATGAGGAGTCGTCGCCGTGAAATTACCCGGCGCCCAGCCATTCTCCTTTTTTACCGTCCCTTTAGCGATTCCTTTTTCTCGTGACTCACTTACTACTTACTTAGTCTCGAAATACCCCAGTTACTTGTGGAACAGTGTACAATATTAAATTACCAATACAGATGTTAGACAGTGTAATTAAGGGGCAATGGTGCTGCCAAATGATGTTTTAATGTTCGCACATAAGTTAACTACGGAACAGTTGTGATGACATAGCAAACATCAAGTTGATTCTTTTGCTAGAACTCGAAAAGACAAATAAAAAGTAAAATTAAAACTGAAACCATTCTTGGCGAAGTCAAGGTTATAAATCATCAAAACCATCTCATGAAATGCGGCGTTGTAAAACCGCCATAAATTTCTTAGAAGTACTTTATTTAAGAAAACGACTAAACTAATGGTTTTTATTATAACACAGAAAGACAGTTAAAACCTGAGAGATAGAACTTTTTGGGCCCCCTCAGCCCACACGTGTGGCATTCAAATACGGGGTCTTATTCACAATTACAAAAAGATGTTTCAACGAAGCTTAGATGTGTCACGAGCTCGCATCCAGTTTCAATGAATAAGTTATAATTCCTTTTTATCCCTTCGCCTTGTGGCGCGTTGACTCCCATTATGATTGGATAAAGGCTGGTTTAAGAGATACTGAATAACCTCAGGATTAAATAGAAGATTACTTTGACGCTGGAGCGCTGTGAGATGCATTGTTGAAAATAAACAAAGTTTGTTTTCTTTTCGGTTAGCAATCCTCTAAAATAAGTACATGCTCCAAAATCGTCTAAGTCAACATTCTCTAAAATACACTTGCGAGCTTTAAACTGGAATCGCTTTAAGGGTTGTGCAAGACTAATTTTTACAATTTCCTGTCAGTGAACTATGAGTTAAGTTATGTTTTCCCTTACGCAGGATTTATTGGCGACGATAAATTTTGATTTAATGCACGATAATGTCCGCTGCCACACCGCAGCAGTGACTAAACAGTACCGACAGACGTCTTCCATGTCGGCATTCCCACACTAGACTGGCCAGCCCTTATTCCTGACTTGAACCCAATCTGGCATATGTGGGAGCTAAAACAGCGGATACGATAGAAATCCAGCTAATCCAGCTCCGGCGCCGATAGAAGCCGATAGATGCAACTTCGACCTATTGCAATAATTCCCAAAATTTTGGTAGCCAATTTAATTAATTTTAAATCTTCTTGATATCACTTGAAAGGTAACAAAATTACCTTTCAAATGATATACCACGATCTATAGTTCATTGTACATTAATTGTAAAAAAATTGTTTTGATCAACTCGCGATGAAAGCGATTCCATTTTAAAGCTCGCAAGTGTAGTATTCTCTTGTTTTATCTTAAATCCATCCCAAAACAAATAAGGAGCGTCCCAGTAACCTGAGTAATGTTTAGAGTTAGACTCAATATCACCCTTCCATTCCTATGAACACGATTCGCCTATTCAATTTCTAGGAACACGACATCGCAGCTTTTCTTTGGACAGCAATTCTAAACCTTTTACAAACACCTATCACTTTGCTTCGATTTGTTGACTTTTTTCATCAGCAGACACTCAAACATAATATTTAGTTCCAAGTTCCAATATCACTTTCATTTCTGGATTTTTTGTCAATAGCATTTTGTATTTGTAAATCAATTTGTGCTCGAACGTATACTCTGAATCTGTTGCGGTCCACTAAGTTGAGGCAATGCCGTTATTGATTAGTGAACGTTGTAAAAGAGTTTCAATGATTGTAAAGTATTAATTATGTGTGCGACAACCCTAAACATTACAAATTTACGTAAAGGTTTAGAAACCCTCAAGCACAGATAATTTCATACTATATTAGTCAAGTAACTTTACTGTTGGGCTTCATATGCCTCAGTTTAGAACCACTGCCTCAGCCTAGGTGGTCCCGATGGCGCCGTCTCCGAATAAGGAGCGACTATCGTGGGTGAAAGGTTGTTCAATACGAACTAGCGTTTATGTGTCACTGTCTCTATTCTCACGTTTTCTATTACTTGTCGCATGGACTTGCACGGACAGGTGTCCGAGGCATTGATTTCTAACTTCATATGAAAAATGTAACATGTTGAATTATTCCTACGACTACTGCACACGTTTCTATTAGCTTTGCATGTTAGAACACAGCTTCATAATGTGTGAAAGGGTGGGTGGGTCATTCTTCGGAAACTCATTTTTTGGTTGACTTTCGTGTCCCATTTTTTTTTGTTGAAATTACACATAATGATGAAATATTCTGATTAAAGATTTAATTTCAAATTTATTGGTAGCAGAGGGCACTTAATTGGCTCAATGGTTACGAAGTTATTCAATTTTAAAAATTTGGTGTCCACGGAAATCAGCATTCATATCACCGAAATCAAATATATAAAAATATTCGACATTTATATTTTAATACATACATTTTGTGTGGACTAGCATATCATAATCATTGTAAGATGGAATTTCGGGATGGTTTATAAATTAAATAATGTGTTTTCAGTAGAAAGTAGATTGAAAGTTTCTTAAAATTAAGGTTCAATCATTTTATAAATGTAGTTATCTTCTAAAAAAGTATAACAAACTAATTTAACATCAAAGAAACACTCTTAAATCACTACTATATTTACTTCTTAATCAGTTTTTGAGTTATAGTTTGTTTATTAGAGGAGAATCTGCTTTTATCTCTAGCAATTCATTGCTGACGAGGATCTAATTCACTAACTGATTTTATCTTCTCTTTCGCGCCGGCTACTCCACGACGTCACTGACGCGCGAGGTGGTGCGGCGGGTGCTGGCAGCGTGCAAGCAGAAGTTGCAGATGGCCGTGTTGTGCTGCGACCTATCTAAAGCCTTCGACGTGGCCAGCCACGCCGTACTTGCTGCCAAAATGAGTCATTATGGGATCGAGGGAGCATCGTTCGCCGTACTTATGGAGATGCTACAAGAGCGATCACAAATTGTTGTCGGTGGTACTGAGCGATCAGAGCCCCTCTCCTCCACCATGGGGATAGCGCAGGGGTCATCTGTCTCCAACATAATGTTCTCATTCTTCTTGAACGATCTGCCCGGAGTGGTGACCTCCGCGAAGACCCTCATAAACGCAAAACCGCAAAGTCCGTAGAAGCTCTGGAGGAGAAGCTGAACGAGGCGGCCGGCCTACTGTCTGGATGGTTCAGGATGAACGGTTTGGCTCTGAAACTAAGGAAGACCCACTACCTTCATGTCTGCCTATCTGGCAGTGACGAAACGGCTTGTAGTCTATGTGAACGGAACGGCCATTAGCCAATCCGAAGCCACGATATTTCTTGGTTTTGAAATGGACAGAGCCCTTAGGAGCCCTGGGAGAGCCACATAGACAAAATATGCGAAAAGATACGTTGCGCATGTTTTGCGCTCCGACGGCTGACTCGTGTGGTTCCGGCGGAGGTGGCACGAAGCTGTTACTTCGCAGCTGTTCACTCGGTGCTACAGTATGGTGCTGAGCTATGGGGGTGCGCTGCTGACTGGGCACTGCCCAGCATTGTGATAATGCCAGTGGCAGTGTATATGTCTGAACCTAGATAAACACATGAAGAACGGCGACACCCACTCGTATGGGACGCGGAACGCAGGAAAGCTCTTGACTATCGCCCGCTCCCTCACGAAGTCCTCAAAGTTAACTCACGTTATGGGTCCGGCGGTATACAACAAACTGTCAGAAGCTGTCACAGCTGCTGGCAGTCTAACTAGCTTCAAGTTCCGTCTGAAAGGTTATCTTGTCGAGCAAAATTTTTATTCTATAGCAGAATTACTTACTCGAGAAAACGGAGACTAATGTTAATTAATTTTAATATTTTTATGTGGTTTGCGACTTTTTAATAACTTATTCTTGATTATTTAATTACAGGTGTTTTGTATTGTATTTATGTGTACTTTGAATTATTTTAAAACTTGTATACGCTGCGTATATATAGGTACAAAAGTTATTGATAGGTATGTAAATTGGCTTTATGAATAAGTTGTATTTCTGTATTTGTATTTCTATTTAGGGCTATCCTCCGTCTTTCAGCCAATCTTTTTGCAACAAAGCGATTTTATCGTGAGTAGACCATATTCCCAGTGAGTAATAGTGAAAAACCATCATAAAATTCAACCATATAAGAATGTTAACCAACATGCAAATTAAATTTTCATGGTTTATATTGACATTCTGTACTTTTTGCCCACGGAAAACACGAAAATCAATACCACGATAATCAAAAAGGAGTACAAAATCCTAAATAATTTCCAAAATTGCTGGTATACATTACGTTAGCGTCTGCAGTCGAAATTAGGAACCCAAAAGGCATCTATTATTACCAGAGATCGGAGTAGGTAGAACGATTTGGGACCAATGACCTCAAATGCTAAGTTAGTATGGATATGCCTCCAGAACTCCGGTATTTTATAATTATCAAGCCATTTTTTCCGTAATTTCATAGTTATTACGTGGCGGCGTAAAGTGAGAAACGTATCAATATCATCATCATCATCATCCGTAGCCTAACTTCACCCACTGCTGGGTATAGGCCTCCGCATGTGTCAATGATAGATAGATAGATAAATCATTTATTTGCTTCTACTACTACTTAATACTAATACAAAAACGACAACATGCATTTCAATGTCCACAGTCTTGTGCTTGTCTCATCCACGTCCCTTTCGCGATGGATGCTACATTGTCGGCCCGACGCGCCGCTGGACGAGCGACTGGTATCAATTTCAAAACCCCTAATTTAGACACACTCAGAGAATATAGTAAAAAGATTGAAAATAAAACGTCAAGTGCGAGTCGGACTCGCGCTCTAAGGGTTCCGTTTCATTGTAAGACTTTGTTTCTTGCCAAATATTATGATTTCAGGTCAACATGAAATAGGTACTTACCCTGTATATTTTGGTCGAGGGAGAGGATCAAAAATTATTATTTTTTGTTAACAAACTACAAATTTACGTTTTCAGATTTTTATCGTTATTTGGGCTATAAGGCTGCCTGTCCATTGATGCGGAGCGAGGCAGCGGAGCTGAGTTTTATGCAATATTAACCAATGGAATAGCTTAAAATCTACGATCTGTTTCAGTGGACCAATGGAATTGCTTAAAATCTCCGCTCCGCTGCCTCGCTCCGCATCAATGAACAGGCAGCCTAAGACCTTGCTTCTTGCCAAATTTTATGATTCTACGTCAACGGGAAGTACCCTATAGGTTTTGGTCCATGGCGAGCATTAAAGTCATTGTTTAAGTGAATAAATTACAAATTTATATTTTTAGGATTTTTCCCTTTACCTGTGCTATAAAACCTTGCTGCTCACCAAATTTCATGATTCTAGGTCTACGGGAAGTACCCTATAGGTTTTGGGTGAATGTGATTCCCTTGGAAATTTCAAAATTTTCGGACATAAACAGCTGTAACATTTGAGTGTGTTGACTTAGAAGTTTAATTTTTATTGCGGCTTTAAGGGGTTATGGACGAGTATTCGATGTTTATTTCAACTCGATACCTCCACGCGTTCCTGAGAAAAGAGGGTTGACAGACGGACAGACAGACAGACAGTCGGACACCAAAGTGATCCTATAAGGGTTCCTTTTTTCCTTTTGAGGTACGGAACCCCAAAAATGAGGCAAATGATATAGTTTCATATTTTAATTTATCTCCGTTGACGTCAGTAGATGTAGAACGATCATTTTCCATCTATAAATGGATTTTAGACGTCAAAAGAAATAGACTTGGCAGACATTTTGTCATAGGAAACGTGTCTCGCGATTAAATGCTTAGAAAACGTCACAAATTTGCACACAGCAACTCACTATGCTTGAAATCAATTGGATGAATTTTATGGAATCGCATACGGCGGAAACAAAAAAAAATACAAAAAATCATGAGTGGACAGTTTAATAAAAATCAATTAACCTATAAACGTTTGACAATCGCATCCGATAAGTTTCAAATGTAGTAGTTACTAAATTACTACTTTAATTATAATATTTAACTGAAACCGGTAAAAATCGGAACCTTCCGGAAAATAAGCCATATCCATGCTATAAAACCATGATGCAAGTACATAAAATCGTTCTACCTACTCCGATCTCTGATTATTACAATCATTGAAACAATAGGATTAGTATAAGGGTCATTCTTCGGAAACTCATTTTTTGGTTGACTTTCGTGTCCCATTTTTTTTTGTTGAAATTACACTTAATGATGAAATATTCTGATTATAGATTTAATTTCAAATTTATTGGTAGCAGAGGGCACTTAATTGGCTCAATGGTTACGGAGTTATTCAATTTTAAAAATATGGTGTCCACGGAAATCACCATTCATATCACCGAAATCAAATATATAAAAATATTCGACATTTATATTTTGAAACATACATTTTGTGTGAATTTGCATATCATAATCATTGTAAGAAGGAATGTCGGGATGGTTTATAAATAAAATAATGTGTTTTCAGTAAAAAGTAGATAGAAAGTTTCTTAAAATTAAGGAACAATTATTTTATAACTGTAGTTTTCTTCTGAGAAAGTATAACAAACAAAATTTAACATAAAAAAACACTCTTAAATCACTACTATATTTACTTCTTAATCAGTTTTTGAGTTAAATTTTGTTTATTAGAGGAGAATCTGCTTTTCTCTCTAGCAATTCATTGCTGACGAGGATCTAATTCACTAACTGATTTCATCTTCCCTTCTTTCTTCTTTCGAAAATACCTATCTTTTTATTTCTGAACGGAGTATTTCTCTGTATTATGCTTGAGTCGGGCAGAAGTGAGCAAAGTGTCCCCAGAGAACATGGATAGCTACAGGCCAGCATTGATCATACCAGCTATTGCGAAGGTTCTCGAGAACGGGCTGAGCAGTCGGCTGGTGGAGTACTTGCTGGCGACGGACGCCCTGTCGCCTCGGCAGTATGCGTACCGCGCCGGCTACTCCATGACGTCACTGACGCGCGAGGTGGTGCGGCGTGTGCTAGCAGCGTGCGAGCAAAAGTTGCAGGTGGCCGTGTTGTGCTGCGACCTATCTAATGCCTTCGAAGTGGCCAGCCACGCCGTACTTGCTGCCAAAATGAGTCATTATGGGATCGAGGGAGCATCGTTCGCCGTGCTTACGGAGATGCTGCGTGAGCGATCACAAATTGTTGTCGGTGGTACTGAGCGATCAGAGCCCCTCTTCCCCACCGTGGGGATAGCGCAGGGGATAGCGTCATCTGTCTCCAACACAATGTTCTCGTTCCTCTTGAACGATCTGCCCGGGGACCCTCATGAACGCAGATGATGTGGCCGCAATCGTCACCGCAAAGTCCGTAGAAGCTCTGGAGAAGAAGCTGAACGAGACGGCCGGCCTACTGTCTGGATGGTTCAGGATGAACGGGTTGGCTCTGAATCTAAGTAAGACCCACTACCTTCATTTCTACCTATCTGGCAGTGACGAAACGGCTTGTAGTCTATGTGAACGGAACGGCTATTAGCCGATCCGAAGCCACGATGTTTCTTGGTTTTGAAATGGACAGAGCCCTTAGGAGCCCTGGGAGAGCCACAAAGACAAAATATGCGAAAAGATACGTAGCGCATGTTTTGCGCTCCGACGGGTGGCTCGTGTGGTTCCGGCGGAGGTGGCACGAAGCTGTTACTTATCAACTGTTCACTCGGTGATACAGTATGGTGCTGAGCTATGGGGGTGCACTGCTGGCTGGGAGCGTGCTTTCCGGATACAAAACGAGCCATACGCACCCTAGTTAACATACGTCGTGACGTCTCCACCAGACCACATTTCAAAGGACTAGGCATACTTACACTGCCCAGCATTATGATAATGCAAGTGGCGGTGGTATGTTCGTCAGAACCTCGATAAATACATGAAGAACGGCGACACCCACTCGCACGGGACGAGGAAAGGAACGCAGGAAAGCCCTCACGAAGTCCTCAAAGTTGACTCACGTTATGGGTCCTGCAGTATACAACAAACTACCAGAAGCTGTCACAGCTGCTAGCAGTCTAACTAGCTTCAAGTTCCGTCTGAAACGTTGGCTTGTCGAGCAGAATTTTTATTCTGTGGCAGAATTACTCGAGAAAACGGAGACTAATGTTAATTAATTCTAATATTTTTATGTGGCTTTTGACTTTTTAATAACTTAGTCTTGATTATTTAATTACAAATGTTTTGTATTGTATTTATGTGTAATTTGAATTACTATTAAAAAACTGATATGTAAATTGGCTTCATGAATAAATTTCTTTCTGTATTTGTATTTCTATTTTGGGCTCTCCTCCGTCTTTCAGCCAATCTTTTTGCAACTATGCGATCTTCTCGTGAGTAGACCATATTCCCAGTGAGTAGTACTGAAAAAACATTATGAAAAAATAACCGTATAAAAATGTTAACCAACATGCAAATTTAATTTTCATAGTTGAAATTGACATTGTGTACTTTTTGCCCACGGAAAACACGAAAATCAATACCACGATAATCAAAAAAGATTACAAAATCCCAAATAATTTCCTAAATTGCTGGTATATATTACTTTGGCGTCTGCAGTCGAAATTAGGAACCCAAAAGGCATCTATTATTACAATCATTGAAACAATAGGATTCGTTTAAACGAATTTATAGTCTACATGGTAATCAACATTTGCGGTATACCAAGCCACGGAAAGTGATTACTTACCTTAATAACAGAGCGACGCGGAGAGATAGACAAGTGTTGTCCACACCACTGATGGAGCGCAACTGATAGTTTGTCTAGGTCTAACAACTATTCACGTAGTTACTAAAGTACAGTATAAACGAATGAATTAGTGCGCGCCAGGGGTATCAACGTCAAACGTCGGACGCGAAGTTATCTAGTTTTAACTTTTCAACTAAAGCTTATTTTTGTGTAGCAGTAGTGTCAGTTAAGCTAGTAACTATCTAGTTATTGGTGAACCTGTGTGAAATAGTGCTATTATTCATAGGAAATATTATAAAAATGTTTTAACAGTGGAACATGAGGTCCGGACGCACCACGAATGTCAAAATTTCCAAGGTTTTTATTTATTTTTACATATTAAGAGTAAGAAAATTAAAAAACAAAAATAGGCCTCCCCTGCTATTTTCGTCTAATCTACTATACAAAAAAAAATCAAAGGGCTAGGGATACTTTTTATGTTTTTTCGACCCGGACACGTATTTTTGAGCCCTGTGAGAATTACCCGGGTTTAGTATCCAATGATTAAACTTTTTCATTGTCTTAATCTCTTAATCAATCTCATCACCATTCTTATGTCTGAATGCCTTTTCATTTAGTAACACCTTTCTTGCTTCACAATCAAAGAAATGGTACAAGATTTCTCTTCAATCTACTGTGTGTTTACTTAACTGGAACTGTGTGCGCTTTCTTAACACTGGTTAAATTTTGATTACTTTTGAATGTCAACTCCTAAGTCAAAAGTGTATATTTTTATAGGTTGACTAGGTAAGTCGCTGAAAAGTCTCATTGGTTTTAAATAAAATTATCGTATCTTTATAAAGCTGTTTGGTTTTAAACAAAATTTCATTATAACGACACAAGCATTAATTATTAACATGTTAATTTATTCATTATTCGTAGGCAAACCAGCGATAAACTTGTTATCGATAAAATATTCGATAATAATGCAATTTGTTTCGACCTTCGATACATAACTCGGCTACCCAAATGCAATAACCTGTCAACGCATGCTTTCAATAACGTCTACTTCGGAAATGTTATTCACCTGAGGTAACCTCAGATTACTACGTTTATTGAGATAACTCTGAAGAAAATGTTAAGGACAAGAGCCCTAAGCTATGTCTAGGATAACATGTAGGTAAACGGACCTGGATATTCTGTCCACATGTTACTAGTCATGAGGATCCTAGGCTTGTAGGTACAAGCTTGTCATTACAAAATACTTTTACGATGACTCGGTCAACATGTGGTCGGATCACATAGTTGCTTTGTTTCAACTGGCTACTGACAAGCTGTACGTATCAGTAGAGAGTTCTCATTCAAAATCCCAGAAGCAATATCTGATCATTATATTCTCACAGACCCTCGTCGTGTTTGATAATATTTAAGTGCAGTTCCCTGAACATTGTTTAAGTACCGCGGTGCATGCCAGATTGTCAGACGACCTCCATCTACCTCTCATGGTCACATCATCTGGCAACGGTCGCACGGATGGCGTTTCGCATTGTCTCTCTTGCAAAGCATTGCAATCCCGCCAGGCGATTGTGAAAACTTAATTATCATTCGCGATCTGTGATTTGTTTTGTGGCACATTGGGCAATATTTTCAAAACAATACGATCTAATCTGATCTTCAGAGCCTATTTGATCCCAGAGTAGGGCAGAGATCTCAGAAATAGTAATCTAAAATGTGATAATACTAATGTACCAGTATATGGACTTAGGTACTCGTGCTATCATGATCGTGATGATCTCATTGTATAGAGAAGTTGTAGATCAAGCTGTTACAGGACGCTTATGCGCCTTAGGCATACCATAGACGTGTTCGAGAATGATGGAAGTGCAGTAAACGATAATCCCGGAAGCAGTCTACTCGAGCTACTCGATCAGCTACCCACACCACGTCCACTTAAACTAGAATGATTTAAACCTGTTTAAAGCAAGGTGACATCCGTTCTGTAATTAGTTAAGGGATTACGACGAAGCGAAAGGCTTAATCCCTTTGAAAAATGTTCTCTGTCTCAGACGAAGTTGTTGAACAAACATGGCGGAAAAATGATTTGGAGTTGTATGTAAAAGCTTAAAGAGTCTACTAGATTTACATACTCATGCAATCATAATAAGCAACTTACCTTTAAACATTTTCAATGGGTATTCCGCGTGTTAATTAGATATCTTTATTACTTTTCCGTCCAGTTTGTGAACTTTATTTTTACCGACGAACCTGTTAGTGTCAGACATTGCTGCTTCACACATTTTGAAAACAACAAACATTTTGCGGAGATTCACCTCATTACTATAATTAATGAACACGGTTTCAATAACAACCACCTCGAAGCAACATTGAGTTTTGGGACGGTTGGCGCCCTGTCACTAGGGGCAATCATTATCAAAACAACCAAACTTTGGAATGCTTTATCCACGAATTCTTGGGAATTGGGCAACTTTTTACTCAAGTTAATTTATTCTCCCTACCGTTAATTAATGCTTGTCTTTACGGTTTATTTTTACTGTAATGAGTTTTTCGGTAGCTGTGATTTTTTTCAGATGTGTTCCCAAGAGAACAAAACTAGTTTTTGTAAAAAATTTAAATAAAATTCTACAAATTAGAATGTTTATGATAAATTTAAATGCGATAAAGACTGCGACACAAATATTAACAAGCAATGACTTTCATCATATGGAATGTAAGACCTACTTAATTTATAGGTAGGTAATGTAATGACTTAAAAATGTGCGGTGTGGTACCGGCTTAGAATTTACACCACCCCAATTTTTCCGCGGGTGTCGTAAGAGGCGACTAAGAGATATCAACCGGGAGCTGGCAGCAGGATAAAAGTCAATCAGGGGCTTAACAGTTGGAGACCTGCGTCCAGCAGTGGACCATTTAGGCTGTTGAGGTTAGGTGAGGACTTAAAAATATACAGGGCCTTACTTTTAAAACAGAAATCGAAGTTTCTTCGTTTTCGTGCAAACGCTAATCTTATGCAAGCGACATAAGAGTTGGTTTTGCACGACAACAAAAACGAAACTTTGATTTTCCTTTTCCGAGTACCTAGGCCACCAAGTCTTTTAAGAAATGTCGCAAAAATTATTTTAAGAATAGTGTGAGAGAGCTCACACACATCAAGCCAAGATTTCATACGCCCATAACTAAAGATATGCACTAAATTCTCCACCCACTTCAGCGTCTGCTCGATGCAAATGCAATGCAGTGACACTCTCGATAACTTGGATCTCAGTGGCCAGTAGATAAATTCAAGTTTACTTTGCCAAATATGAACGAAAATTGATAAATAATACTGGACCGTTCACACAGCATCATCTAGCCCCAAAGCAGAGCTTGTGTTATGGGAGATAACCGACATAATGTACATAGAAAATAGCCAGAACACCCGGAGGAAATTTCTGCAGATCGTTATAAACACTTCTCCCGAGGCTGGAATCGAACCCGCAACCTCCTACGTCGGAGGTTCTTGTGCCCACTACAGAGGTAGTCAAAATAAATATAACAGTAGAAGTCAAATTCGTGATGTGCATCAAACAGCCTCGAAATAATTATTGGTACCTATACGCTATTCAGTGGTACTAGAATGACCTTCCTCTAATACACATGTATAAAAGAGATTGTAATGTTTGGGAAGCTTGATAACAATTATGCCAAATAAGGGAAAACAACAGTATGAGAGCAGATCAGATGATGATTCATAATCAAGATACAGAATCTTGCTAAATCTATTCGCCAAGATTCAATAAACATGGTAACAAAACAATTGCCGTCCAGCCATAGCCGTTACGATGTATCACCAATGACACAGAATAGGCAATATGGGATTGAATGAGTCAGTAGTTAGGCCTCTTATAACTAAGTGGCCTCCTCATACGGTTCATTGAGCTACATTATAAGCCGTGACGAGTATTGACCCTGTCATGCGATCACTTATTCAACGGATTTCCTTGTATAAAGTCTGCATCTTCAAGTTCCTGAGGTACTAAATCGGCAGTATTTGTAATACCCCTGCTTGTGTAGAGGACAGTTTAGTAGGTTAGCTTTAAAAACTGTCCACTCAAAACTTTATATATAAAGTAAGTAAGTAAGATTTCGATTTGCTTTGTGCCATACAAGTTTGGCCGTCTAAAAACCCTATAAAGTTAATTATAACAGTTTCTCCCAAGTAATACAAGTTCTCAAACAATGCCAACAGTTTCAATTTGATTTGTACCATACAATGATGGTCGTCTAAAAATCCTAAAAAGATCATTACAACAGTTTCTCCCGAGTTATACAAGTTCTCAAACAATGCCAACAGTTTTAGGGAGGCGAGTACCCAAGAGTTTTACTTCAACTTTCGCATAGCTATATTAGTGGCGATCGTCGTCGTGTCGAGGCAATGTTATGTAGTTTTCCTTACACTTTGGATGCACACCAACATTCCCTAGAAGGCATGTGGTCGAGCTGGTCTGCCCACCCACACCAAACACAAATAACACTGGGTATTAGCGTGCACGAGACACTATCCATCGACTATAACACCAAAAATGTGTAAAAATTATAACTCAATATAATTTCAAGACTTCCTCAGTTCGTTCGGTGGGGCAACAGGAAATCTATAAAAACGATACCTTCCACACCAAACCCAAAACTACCTGCTACCTATCACATCGATGTCAAGCACGCTACGCCATCTAGATGTAGCACTGCGATTAATTGCATATCATCGTTATGTTTCCTACATAACTTTTTAGACATTAACCAAATACTGATTGAATACTGACACAGGTGGCTAGTGCTAAGTGGCTCGCTTGCTTCGTTTCAGTGGTGTCACATAAAGCCAGAGACAGTTTTATATGGCGCCAAGGGTCCGCCTGGATTTTATGACCCATAACATGAACTGTTTTACGCCCATCGTCTGATTGGCGTCTGATGATAAATTATTATGAGTTTCGTACTTTCTAAGACATCTTAAGAGTTTGATTACAATTAACAACAAGTACCTACCATCAAAATAGTAGATTTGACAATGAATGAAGGAGGTAATAAACTAATGGTAAACAGCATTTTTTTTTACAAAAGTTTAGGATGTAATTTTATGCCACAAATGATATGAAATGAGGACGTTCATGATAAAAAGTTGACTTATTCAAACTTTGACCCGAGATCAAAATCTCATTTTGTTCGATCAATCAACCACCGTACAATACGCGGAGAAGAACTAGGTCATGTGCCTTGTCATCCCACATTCTACACAGCCTGTCAACTACAGCCACGGTCACGACCTCGTAAAGTCAATATTGCTAGCAAAGTTTGATGTAATTACGTCCTATTTTATGTTCAACTTAGCTTTACAAGTGTGATGTTTAACGAAACAACTCCTTGTCGATATAACTATTTGGGAGCTTATGTTGAGGTCTCCCATTCTATCGAATTTTTAGGTAATAGGACAATATTCATAGTTATAGATAGCCACGCAGTGACATTTCGCATGGCAGTGTGTATTATGCAGTGTATTCTCATAATTCAGCCCAACTCTGAGTAACGAAGTAGGACTTAAGGACTTTGGTTTGCCGTATATTTTCTGTCCTCTGAATTATCTTTATCGATTGGAAACTTACTGTCATCAATACTAATAAATTATTTTGTAAATTCCAGGGCCACCGCCACGGCTGGGGCTGAAGGCGGCGAGCCCTGGCGTTGACGAGGACTGCAATAGCAACACCAGCCTCGCGGGCAGCACGCACTCACACGATGGCGACGCGCACTGCGACAACTCTGGATATCTCTGGTTCCTCGACTACAAGTGAGTGGGCATTATCATCTTTATTGTGCAACTTGGGCTTTTTGAACCACCACCCTCTGTGCCACTGTGACAACTCTGGATATCTCTGGTTCGTCCTGTGTGGTTTAATTAGATGAGAGTTTTCCTTATTATTTTACATCCTTGGAAAACAAACAGGAAACTTGCTTGTTGTTGTGCTCAGACGTCAGGTCTTAAAACCACAATGTCATAAAGTACATTTTTTTGTAAGAACCCAGTAACTGCAACCCATTTTATTTGTGGTTTGTACTACAGCCTTAAGTGTTAATGGTCTGCTTTCCGACATAAACGCTCTTACTCCAATAAGTAAGCTCATTCGTTTCTAATGGCCTAATGGTAGGTTGTACGTTGTTAATCTTGCTGCGCTCCAAATGGTATAGAGATCCCAGATTTTCCTACTAAGTAATCGTCGTAAGTACCTACCATAGAAATACCTACCAACACCTAAAGAGAAGTATCTATTTCATCTTTCACAAATATAGGAAGGCGGAAATCTTGAAACTCTCTCGGCATTATAAATATAGGTAGTTCAATAAAAACTAGCCTATTGAAAAGTAAATTTCAAGTAACTTCATGTCACAGTTTACAACGACCCAAATGGCGTGCATAAAAGAATGTAAGACGCAAAATAGGTCAACATGCTTCTAATGAACCGATGACCGACATTAAAATAGAATTGTTGCATCAACGATGTGATAATTACTATTGTTAGGAAGTTGGGAAGTAATAAAAATTTAAGTTTCATGGAATAAAATTCATTGATGTTAACCGACAATTCTTCTATCACAACCACAGTTTGGTCCTATTTATTGCATTTGCGACCACGATAAAACCTCAGACATGAGAAAACTTTTTCTAACTTTTATTTACAAAATAAGAAAACTACAAAAACCTATTCTTCTTTTCCAGCCCGATTTTCCGAGACGGCTCCTGCCACCACCCCTCAGTATTGTCTTCGGTATCAGCATCGTACAAGGGCATAAGCGACCTGGCGTCCCGTTTGGAGTTCACCTCTCGCTACAACGATTTGGCCAGGGATCTCGACGCGAACCTTGCCGAGGCTGATATGGAAAGCTTCAGGACTGAAGACATACACGCACTGCTTATGACCGCCAACTTGCCTCACGACACCATCATTGACGACAGAACGCATGATGTAAGTGAAGCTTCTTGTACTCACATACTGGTTTGAGTTTTCCGGAACGTCACTCGAAAAATGCTTTAGTGCAAACGAAAGAATGAACTTAAGGTCTCTTTTGTTTACGTCAGTATCAAAAATGCTCCAAACACAAGTATGGGACTCGAACTTCTAGGTACGTACTGGAATCTTGTGACCTTGCGATCAAATATTGCAGCGCAGTTCATATTGAGGCTATGGCATTGTGGTTTTGACAGAGCCTATTACGAAAGTTTTTCAATCTTATCAAACCTGACAAGTCAGTGACATGCAAAAACCGTAAAGATTAAAATTTACGTTTATCAGATCTTATAACCGAAAATCCTTGCAGAATTGCGCATTCTTAATGGCTGTGAAGCCAGGTGTGAATAATTTAATGCCGCTTGAAATTATAAAGATATAAAAGGACACGTTTTCGCAAAAAAAAACCTTCGTAAGAAGCTTAATTTGTGTTTATTTTGACGTTGTAATTGAGTAATTTTGTTTAACCTAGTGGTAGGTAACGTTGGCCTGGATTGGTTTTAATGAAATTTTACCTTATCCACTTTGATTACCATGAGAGGAGCATAAATATTCATATTTTTAAATGTATAAGTCTGAGAAATGCAAACTTTGCCTTTCTCAGTTTGTGTGTATAAAGGACCTTGTTCAAACGAGGACGTCGCAAGTCACTGCAGGCTGTGGTCTTACAAACCTTGTAATTTTACGAGTAGTACATAAACTTTCTTTTGTAGAACTAAGATTTAGGTACGCCAATCTTTGAGAGCTACTTTTCAAAGAAAAAAGAGTTTGAACAAAAACTACTTATATCAAAAAACTAGTTCAAAAACGTTGTGAGAAGTTAAATAAAAATAATAAAAGTAGAAAAAAGAATCGATCGTTGACATAATCGACCAAACTCTGCTAAACCAAACGCAGAACAGAAAGCCAAGTTATCTGTAATCCCAGTAATATATGCATGTGGAAACAAAGCAAGATAAGCATGCAATGCATTCTCGAGGCTGTGTCAATGGCTCGAGTCTACGGAAGTGATGCATATCAGCTGAGACTGCAGGCAACCGAGCTGGCCATGAACGCTCGGACACCGTTCACCTTAACTTAATACCCCATATTTTATATCATTGCCATATTTTTGTTCGATAAAGCAATCGCAATACTCGCAATGGATCATTTTATTTAACCTTCGTTAACATTATGGTGGTGTTGGAAACTAACTTTCTTATTTACATAATTTGATATCTATATTTACGTTTTATTTATGTTTAAACTATTTTATATATGTATGCATATATGTATTTCATTCTAATTTTCAGTTTTATGTTAATTTTTTTGACGGGTGATTGATTGGTGTCTTGCAGAGTAACCCCCGAGGCGAGATGTTTGCCAGCATCTCCAGTTCTTTAATGGACAGATTTCGCTTCGACAGCAGTATCAGTTTCGGCAGTAGTTTGCAGGTTCGCCTTGCATCCTTGTGTTTCACATAATCATAACATGCTCTTTCATATTCCCACAGTCGTTGAACGACTACACTGTTACCTACTTTTACATTTTCGCTGAACACATCATTGGCAAATGACACGAAATCATCGCTGTAAAATATTTTGTTTCCTACGAATTTATTTTTATGTTTCTTTCAACCGCTGTCAATGCAAGCGCCATCTAGGAGTAACACGCAAAATCTTTTAGTTAAAATGGATAGATGTCGCTATAAATGCGCCCAGTACACGTCTCATTGGAATCATACCAGGTGGCGGTAGTGTATATATTTTTGTAAAAATAAACTGAAAGAAATATTGATTAGGTAGAAATGTACCTATACTTTATTTTGTCTTTAGGATGAATGAACTGAGAAGCCATGGCACTAATATTTATCTGCTAATTTGAATAATTATTGTGAATGAATAGAGCTCAAAATGCTTGTGTGAACGTCAAAAATAACTTTTGTGTCAATTAAATGAAGTTACAAATTCACATAAAGTGAATACTTTCCCATCTGATTAGGGTATAATTTAGAACGGCGTAAAACTGGTTAATTAAACTATTTGTACAAAGCAAATCCTTCTACGGCGTAGAAGGTCTACGCCACAATATAAAATAAAATCCAAATGCAAATAATCGCAGAACAATAGTCAAATCAACCGCAATCTAGTCCCAGGAGATATACATAGAAAGTCTAAGCGGCACTCCGCCAGCATTCACAACTAGTCTTCCTATTTACCGGGCAAAGTACGTTGGTCCCACGGGATGTAGTAAAGTACCTTCTATATGTATGTATGTGTGTACTATAGTAAAGATAAAATAGGACGACTTCAATGTGTGCTCCAGTACACAGAGAATTGCGTCAATCACTTTAACTGCTCGTTATTCCCCCGGTCATACAGTCATTCCCTCTATCGCTGTGCGCGTGAGCTATATTTAATCGTCCTTATGTGTGGTCGTGCACATACTGCCACCATGTGCTGGCTGCCAATGAACACTATCCATTTGGACAGATGTTCTCAAACTTTGACACTACACACAAACTAAACTACCTGTTTTGCCACTTCAACTTAACCTGAACTAGAAGTTTCATAGTTGTTAATAAATAGCAGCAAAATTGCGATTCGTTGAGAGTATAAACTATAGCAATTCAGTATCCCTAATTAGAGCTTTCTCGGATAATGATTGGGCCCTTTGAACTACTAACCTTGCTTGGGCATTGCTAAACTAAAGTTGCTAATCAAACCCTTTCAAATTGCTCTGCTAATTAATCTTTTGTTTTTCTATACACGTCTGAACGCACTTGTTTTCTGCAGTCAGTTGTTACTACAACGTCATCCAGTAGACTGGTTCCCCGTTCCTGATGATAAACCTCCCTCAACTTAATCCATTGCTATGCAGTTTTGTCTTATTCTGGTCGGGCATATATCAACAGAAGACACAAGTGATTATACCAATTTTTCATGTTAATATGTAATGTTGGTTATCTTAGCGTGTACACATAATCATTAGTGGTTCTGTCTAGGAGATCACAGACAATGTAAAGTTTGAGATGCGCAAGCGGTGGCTAATATTAAAATTAATATGCTCGCTGTCCCAGTCGCGCCCCGGGTTCTAAGTAGTTCTAACGTGTGCTGTGCTCCGTGTCAGCGATGCATCCTATCACATGTAGCGTTTCCAATAATTACAATTCTACTGAACTTATTGATAACTGTGTGTGTATAAGATAGGGACTATACTGTGTACAGTGAATTTTGTGAAGCTTTAGTTGATAGTGATACTTGGTGGATGGTTTTGTGTGATTTAGTGTGGTGTTATTTTGTTAGTGACTGTTGTGGGATTCTTGTAAAAATGGGTGTGGAATACGATTGGGATTCCTACAATGGATATTATTCAGTAAGTTACATTAGCATCAATATCTTTCATAAGTACTTTATTATTTCGTTCAACTCCAACTTCATTTACTTTTCGCAATTTATTGTTGCTTTCATTCACGATAATTAATTTGAACCACTTTTTATTCACCTTGGAAACAATTAAAGCAATTAAACTCTGCAATGACACATGTGTTCTCGTAGATAGCAACCTGTTTTTAAAAGTGACCTTACACCTACCTACTGATACTTGTTTATTTTTGGTTATCGCTAAAATAAGATTTTAACTAGGTACCTACACATTTCTCATAATCATAACGGAAGGTTCAAGTACATATAAATTAAGCATTTTGATTTATTTTACCCACTGTTATCAATTTACTTTCCTTATTATCTAATTATTTGTTTTACTAACTACCCTCATTATTAACTTCAAAGTAATTTATGTTTACCTAAATACGTTGTACCTAAGCAATCGTTAAATTATATATTTTGTACACACAATTTAACGATTGCCTGCAACAATAGCAGCATTATGAGTAGGTATAACTGTTTGGTTTGTGACCTCATTTGTAGCAGGAAAGGGAATTAAATTGATGATAACGCTCGCTGCAGCCATGTTGTTTGTCGTTTTACTTCTCGAGCAACGAAATCCGTGCCTTGGAGGAAGCTAGTATCTTTCCTTATTACTATTTTAACAATAATACTCATATTGCTAAGATATCAGCCCACTATGACCTAACTAAATCACTTCTATAGACAGGTGGTGTTCATTTAGGTACTGTTAATATGACCTATAAAAGAAATAATTAACTTAGCGCTGCAATCAATGACAATAGATAATCCTTTCGATTAAAATTGAGTACACCGATAATGTTTGTAAATCCATTGAACTGTGGGCTTATTTTTAGAAGCTTGCATCCGCATCGAAGTTGTGTGTTTATGTCTGAACCCGTATAGCGCTACGTTTCGAAATCTTCTGAGAACGTTTAGTTATTATTACTTTAGTACCAACGCTGAGTTTCAATGCAGTGTTACTAAACATTTATCACATTCTTTTGAAATTGGTGCTATACAAATTACCTATAACATACATTTCCTACCTACAAGTCATTCGTAAAATACTTTGTCTTTGTGATCAAGCGATCTACGTGATTTGCAAAAAATCCTACCAACGTATTGAAGAAGCATGCCAAGAGTTAAGTCAATAATCGCAATTTTTCCCTCAGGGTGAAGAATCTGTCGGTTCGATCAATACGATGTCGATATGCAAGTCCGAGCTCCTATTCTCGCCTGTAAAGGAGGGTCTACATGGAGTGCACTTCAGCGTGGACAGCCTGGACTGTGAGCTGCCGACTGAGCAGGACCTCATTCTTACCTGCCAGGCCAATAAGGACAACTACACCATTGCCTTTGAAGGCAGTCTCACCACCTATTCCGAGGATAGTGAGTGTGTCGAATCAGCCGTCAATCAAAGACATGGTAAGATCAACTGATATAAGCCGACTCCTTAAACTTGTCTAAAAGCAATGTCAAGGTAATCTTTAAACAATATGTTATTTGAAAACCACTGTTCAAATTATCAAATAGCTAAATTATTGGTATGTAGAACTACACAATCAAGATGAAAAATGTATAACATTGCAAAAATTTCATGACTCAATATAATTTAAGCCCGCTATTCTCGCTAAGTAGTGATGTAATTGTTTACTAAGATTAGAACTCATTCACATGCATAAATATAATCATTCATGATAAGCTGCCACCTAACAGGAACCTTACTTTTTCAGACAAATTGGGGAGAGAAGAACACGTAGTTTTAGACAACGATGAAAGAACGCGCAGGAATTTAGAATTATTAGAAAGATGTAAGAAATTAACCAATAAGCTAACAACGTCGATGGCCAGAAGTGATTTTGGATTAACTACATGGAGTAAACTTATGAAACACACCAACCATTCGCCTTTAGAAAGGTAGATATTATAGAAATCAAGTTATTAGTATTTTTTGTATCCATTAGCTGACACTAAACTTTTTTTCTTTTGAAGGCATCCCTCAGGAAATAATAATGATGAATCTACAAATGAAATGACTGATGCAACAAGTGAAATGAGTAACTCCGTGATCAAAAGCCAAAGCCTGCCAAATCTCTACAGAAAAAAACTCATGAACAGTTCCATTAACTCCGCCGCACTCAGCAACTCAACGGTACGCTAATTGAAAAATAACAATGTAAGTAATGATGGTAAACATTGACTGCTACTATTTAACACTTTTCCGTTTACAGGTCGATTCGTTTACCACCAACCACAGGCTAACGGGCACTCCTATGTATATGAAAGTCTACGATGTTTCACAACAAAGAAGCCAGCATTCGGAACCCATGAGTACGTCTTCTACAGACAATCAAACCTCTTCAGATAAAAGCCAGCCCAAGATCAGCTTGGTTAAACTCTTCATGAAACAAAAAAGTATGAGCAACGATGGTATAGTCAGCATGGACCAGCTGGACCGGTCTGAGTGCTGGCCGTCTAGTTCAGGTGGGGAGAGCGGCGAGTCTATGAGTGAACATAAAACAGAAGTCAAAGATATTAATCTGGACCGCCCTCAGATAGAGTTACCAAAAACTGGGGTAGATGAGGCATGTTCAGCGGTTTATGAAGAGATCCAATCTGCAAATTTGTACGGTAACCGGGTATACGATGATGTTTTAGTTGAAGAAGAAGAAACAGCTGATGGAACAAAATTAAGTGACAGTGGATCCAACCTTTACGCAACAGTCAACAAACCTCATATGAAGAGAGCAAATCTGAGTGTTGTAAATAGTCCATCTAAGATAAGGAACAGGAAATCTTGTTCATCACAGTCGTCAGCTACCAGTGTCAGCATTTCAAGTTGTTCAGAGTCTGACAACACGCAGGTGACGAGAATGAACAGGCTACTACACCGAGAGGCATGTGACCACAAGTCTACCTCTACCCATGTTGAAAGCAACAGACTTGATAAAAGTATGCAAACATCTAGCATACAACTATCCACCATGTCGATAGAACGAGACCTTCTCAAGATAGTTGAGCCTTCATTTCTTGAAAAACTTAAAGAGGGAGATTGCGAAAAACCAGTTTTTGTTCTGTATCCTAACTATACTTTACCAGATATAAGCTTTTTAAACGGCCGAGCGAACATTTTCTTAAATCCGTTGAAAGTAAATGTTTCTCCTAAATCGAGTCAAATCAAACGAAATCGATTACAAGTTAAGGGCAAGAGACCGTTTTCATGCAACGATCTTGAAGTGCTGAAGAAGAAAGGCTTAGGACACATCAAAGACTGGGATTCATTAAACTTCCTCCTGCCAACAGAGTGCAAGCAAATGTTGTCAGAACTGCCCGAGTTGATGCACACTAAGGAAAAAGAAGTTACAGTAAAGAGTAATGAAAAATACTGCCTTGCTTCAAAAGCTAGAACCCGGCCAATGAGCTGCGATTGCAACAACATGCCGAACCCTACAACTGTTTCTTCCAGTTCAAGCACGGCTACCGCGCCATCGTCTGGTTATCGTGGCTCCTCAACAATGCTCACAGATTCGTCTGCTCAAAACAGCCCAGCACCT
Organism: Eupithecia subfuscata; assembly: GCA_963564075.1. Classification (NCBI taxonomy): domain Eukaryota; kingdom Metazoa; phylum Arthropoda; class Insecta; order Lepidoptera; family Geometridae; genus Eupithecia; species Eupithecia subfuscata. The sequence continues at coordinate 8,410,873 of OY751105.1, forward strand.
GCGGGTAACTTCAATCCACTCTTTGTCTACCGCTATGACAGCGCTACAAGCTCAGAGGCTAGTGGTGCTCATGTTGAAGGAATGAGAATGCACCCCTCTGCGCCGAAGCGGTCACTTTCACTGGCCGACCAAGCCCGCATTAAACAAGGAGATCACGTGCCTCCGAGGCCGCCCCTACCAAAAAGCATTTTGCGTAAGTCAATGGACAAAACACGCAAGTCCAGTGCAAAACGATACAGCATGTTCGAAATGGATGAACTGGTACAAGATCCTATTGTTTGCATGAACGCTGCGACCGAAAACAAGTCAAAGAGACGCTCTCTACAAGAACCTTATTATTTGCTGAATCAAAACGTAGATTACAGGAAGAACAATGATTTGGCCGCCAAGCGATTATCTCAGCAGTTCCTCGACGCGGCCGATAAGGATGCCGACTACAATGAGTACTACGCGGATGAAGGCGTTGGGACGGAGAGTAGCCTCGACTCAGGGAAATCGAATGAAATCAAATTCCACAGGCCGCACACGCCCCCAATGCCTAAACCACGTACAAAAAAAATCGAATACACAGATTTCCCACCTCCGGGAGCACTCATTAGTAGCGCTGATCTACAACAACTAGAGGAATTCTTGAAAATGAGCGGGTTTAATTGTCAAAATATGGATGAATGGGATCAGAATCAAGTTCAAAAGGTAAGAGGTCAGGTGACCAAGTTTCTGCAAATGAAACGATCTCAGGAGGAGAATCAGAGGTCCATAGAATCAAGCGGCAGTAGTTGTAATAGCAAGAAGTCAGTGAGCTTTGCACAGAAGTCTGAGGGGAAGGAGACTCAGCAAACTCAACTGAAGCCAATGGAAGAGCTGAAGGTAACCACTCCGCCAAACTCACCCAACATATCAGCTGTTCTTCAGAGGCATTATCAGGTAAACATTACGCTATTACATCATCTGCCCGTATCATTGCCCTTTGATTTCTGTGAGTACCTTTGGTTCTTTATTTTGATTTCATTGATTTTGTTTAATATTCATTGTGCATTACTTCATAAATTATATTATTTTTGCAAACACCCAATGCTTATTCTAATTATTCATTCTTAACATTTTCATTGGCTGAGCGTCGATTCATATTATGTTGCTAATTTTATGTTCTGGATATCCTAAGATCTCTTATAAAATTGTTTCTTGCTTATTCGGTTTCATCTGCATGTTGTGCTACTAATATTGAAATTTCTAGGGCAAGAATCTAGCGGAAATACCAATTTGCGAGGAAGGTGAAGTAAGCCCTGACGAATTCGGAAGCCCGATCCGCTTTGAAGGGCGAGCCAAGTACGATTTGATTGATGTGTCACAGAAGAGAGGTAAATATAGAACTGTTGAATCATATTCTAATTCGAATTTGAAGCCACTAGCTTAAAGTTCTATTCTTCTGTCCACTCGTGCCATATGCGATCAGAACTTACAGTTCAACCATTGGCTACCTTAGAATGCTCATAAACTAATCTGAATTATAGGTATATTTGTTTTCATGTTCACACCATAATCGCTAATAATTTTTGCAGCGCTAGTATCAAACGTAACCGATGCAGTAGAGATGTTGATCCAACACTTCTCATCAGCAACGGATCAAGCTGAACTAGCGTTCCTTGGTGACTCCAAACAATCTCCAGCTTGTGCTAAGATTGCCTTGAACGCATTATGCCCAGCATTATATGCCATATTCAGAGATGGACTGAAGGAAAACATTGAAACGTCGTTTGGGGCCGTGAACAATTCTGTTTGGCAGATGGTTGAGTCTACAGCGAGACAAGGTAAATAAAATATCTTAATATCCTCAATATTTATAAAAGTTAATGACAAGTTTATCCAAAAATAACTTTGAAGATGATAAAGAAAAATGTTGCCAAAGAAAATAATGACTATAATGAAAAAATAAACCTCAAGAAAGTTTTTTTATGTCATCATTTTTTTCAGGTCCAATAACCAAAGCTCTGAACGAACTGGTACTGCGGATCAACAGCGAAGATGCAGTAACTGAAGGGCTGGTCAAGTTCAACGCGTTTATTCTTGGTCTTCTCAAGTAAGTCCTATTCATTATCCACTTAACTTTTCAGACAATAATTGATTGTATAATTCCAGCCACGCTTGATATTGTGAGGCCGGAAACTTTGGCCGGTGGGTTTCTTATAAACCTGACGTGCAAAACTATTTCACCACAATGTTCTATGTACTTTATCCACGTCATCGGCCACATGACACTGATACTAAAGTACGTTCTTCTCTTACAGTGCACAGTCGGTTGACGCGTGGGTGTCGTATGTCCGTACCAGAGAGTCCATTCTCGCGAAGCACTACGGCCCAGATTCTCTCATACTTGCTGGCTGTGTCGGGGAGCCTCGCTGTAGGGCCCTTCTGGACACTTTACTGGCCAGTCTCGAGCCCTTGAGGTTACTGCCCTTCCAACTTGACCTCATGTTCGAGATGAGAGAACTACACAGAAGCTTCAAGAGGATCGAAAGCGACATGCGAGCTGCTAGCCGGGTACGTATCAATCACTACTAGAGTCACGATTTATTGAAAACAAGTATGACCTTCCGTGTCTTTTGGGCATCAAACCACTTCGCATACTGTCAAACTGCCGCCTGACGGAGCAACATCGCTTTATTTGCATTTTATTGTCTACCGCATGTGCTTATACAAATCACGATTCGCAGCGAATAAAGTTGGATACCTTAGCGTTTGTATACTTTCGTGCACAACTTACATAAAATGCAAATAAAGGTATGGTCGTACTATCGATTTCACGGTTGACCTTCAAGGACGTTTCCATTACTATCTAACGATTGACGGCATGATGCATGATGCTAAAACAGTAATTTGGTATTTAACAGCCCACCTCGATTAACCCGCCACTAACACTGAACCAGCGGAACTTACTGAAGCTGGTTCGCTCGATGCAGTCCAGTCAGGTGTCGAGCGATGACTGCCAGACCAGCGTCATAATGAGACACAAGGAGCCCAAAAACAAAGAGCCGTCAACACCAGATCTGTTGAACGATTCTGCGAATGTGAAGACTACGATTGAGAAAAACAGACCGCGATCTTGTATGAATCCGACAGCGGGGCTCGGTTACGATCTCTGTCCTAATAACAGTAGAATTGAGCTAGAGAACCGGAGATGGTCCGGGGTGCACTTGGGGTCTAAGCTGATGCAGGCATTCGACAGACTGGTATTTGACGACAGCGATGATTACACCGACAGCCTTGAGAACAATAAGCCGTCGAAACCAGCCGGCAATGATGCGAAGGTAACGCCGGGTTTTGTGTGGAGCCTGCAACATGTGCTTTGTTTTAGACTACGTTTTGTTCTGGTTTTTGTTATTCATTCACAGGCTGTCGTTTTGTTTTGCATCCTGAAATGCTTCCGCTTTATCATTCTCACTGTATTGTGTGTTTGTATTCATTTTGCCTCCACTTGTATGTTCAGCCCAGAAGGTACTATTTTCTGCTTTTTGTTTTGATTATAACACAAATTTGGTTTATTATTAAATCGGTTCTTGTGGCACTAGGTTGATTCAGAAAATTTCTATTCGAAGTAATTTATTTTATTCGTACCTAGTTGTCGACATGACTTCAAAAATCCTGGACGCATGGTTCTACCAGTATTTGTCTCCAGGTAAAACTAGTTAGCAAGAGACGTTGGTACGCTTGGTTAGCAAGCACACGAGGCTCATAATTTCATTATAATATGTTGGCAATTAATATCTCTGTTTATTTACCTTGTTTTTCATCACTTTTGTTTTTAAAACAGCTGGACTGCAGCGGCGAGGAATGGCGGCCAGGTTCGGCAAGTAGCGGGGCAAGTGCGAACACGGGGAACGCAAGCAACAACTCCGGAGGCAAGTTCCGAAGACTGCAGCTCAAATGGGAGATGCTCAGTACTGCTGAAAGCCCTTCGGGAACACCTTCAGGTAACCAAATCCATACAATGTATTCTTTTCTCATAAATGTTGTCGCCAGAATAATCTTGTCTTAACTTTAGACTTTGGGCGCGTTAGTGCATTAACTGGGTCTGTAGTCTCACTCAGTTTGCATAGTGTAGAAAGAGATGTCCTCAGTCGAAAAATGGTAACGCAGACAGCTTTACCTTTTCACGACATTACGTCTGAAGAAAATTGAAATGCAAGATTTTATTTTTGGAAAAATGCATGCGAAGCCTCGGGGAGGAACTAAGTACCACATACGATGCTTATTGGTTAATAAACAGCTGTTCCTTTGTAATTTTCGAAGTATTTATTCGACGAGAGCTCCTTGACATAAATTCAATTCCATTGTTATACGACTTATATTAATTTTGTACATTTGTGGTATTTCCAGCCCTTGACATACATACCTACACCATGTAAACTTTGTATTTACTCGCCTTCATTTGTTTTGTTCAACTGCAGTCATCTGTTCAAATTCAAACATTGCTAAAATTCCTGGGACGACTGAAAGTTAAAGGTTTTTTGCTCGCAGATGTTTAACCAACCCACCAACAATATAGGTAAAGACGCTGATTAACATTTCAAGGTTTTTAATCGATTTGTCATGTGCGTCAATAGACTAAACAAGTAGGTGTACGTCCATCAGACTAAACAAGTAGGTGTAAGTGGATCGTATCCACTTACACCTACTTGTTTAGTCTGATGGATGACGAAATAAAATTAATTATTATGGTCCTTCCCCATGTTGGCCTAGATTTGCCGAGTATGCGTATGCGAGTGAAGGCTCGTTCATAACGTTTGTCACCGTCTGTCGAATGAAATAAAACAAGCGTAATTTGCTTTGACTTGATGAAGATACGGACTTCGGACTATTATCAACCGACGAAAAACGGGGGAAGTTCTTAAGTCGACGCGTATATTTTTTTTAATGTATGACCACGCATGACTTTTTACAGAGTAGTCCCATTTCAATAATTCTTTTTATATTGGAAAGGGTATACCCCGAAGGTGGTCCCATATAAATTTTAACTATGTAGATGAATTTGAAGTCGGTTTATAGTTTTTTAAAACACGCCAAATTTTATTTTATAGGGTTAACTACCTACGGTGCTTTCCCGATAAAATTAGCTGATCGAAAGTTTTGAGCTTATGTTATGTTGGCTGGCCTCTCTCATTTGGTTAGAGCTTTGCCGGCTATAGGCTTTATCGTGAGTTCAAGTCTTGTAGCAAAAAGGGAAACTTCTGATACTTATTTTCATCTGAAATACCCATTAGACTATTTGTATATCCAATGTTATTAAATTTTAAGATTTTGTTAGGTAGTCTTATTAAAATTTAGATATTTACTAAGATAAGTTCATCTTTGTAATTCAATTAGTCGTCATCTAGAAGTCTTTCTTAAAAGATTGTAGTGCCACAGGGTTCATGTTGACCGTTAACTAATATGTAAGATCTATGTAACAAAACTAGGTCCGTGGGGTACCGAGGCTCTTCGGGTTTTCAAAAAACTATCTGAGCGTCTGGTCGAAGCGACGCGTGACCCGAGAGCTGGTGAATATATGGCACAGCGTATCAGCATTGCCATACAGCGTGGCAATGCAGCCAGCGTCTTGGGGACGCTTCCGACTGGTGTTGATATGGATCAGTTGAGCTATCTGTAGACTGTTTGCAACAGTCGGCAGTTAGCTCAATTGTTTCAATTGTAAATACTAGTATAATTTTCTTTGTGAATAAATGTATTTATAATTGTAACAAAATGTACTCAATAAATAATTAATCGACAACCTCTGTGGCGCGGCGGGCAAAGGTCCACCTAACACAAGCTCTGCTTAGCTTGGGACTAGGTGATGCTGTAGGAATTGTCCAGCATTAGTATCACAAAATTAATTGAAACTAGACAATGTGAGATATGTATCTAACTTGTCCCATCGTTCACCAGGCGAGACCTCCCCAGCGGCTGCCCGCGGCTCGAAGATCCCGCGGCCTGTCTCCTCTCCCGTGCGGCCGCTTGCTCCGGCGCTCCAGTCGCCGTCTAAAAATACTCATCGGTATGTAAACTATACGATTATATCCTCCATGGTGACTTGACTTTATTTATGTGTTTTATGTTTTTGTATTAGAGAGATTATTATTTTGCTTGCCAAGATTTTAGTGTCTTGGAGCTCATTCTAGCCAAGAGCCAAGGACATAGGCTGGAATGAAATTGGATTATAGGTAGGTATACTTCTTCAAAAATTGTATGATTATGAATATATTTTCTTCCATTCATCAAAAATAATAATTCAATCGTAATTATTATTGTAGGTACCCTACGATTCCATGTTACGATTTAATTATTTTTTTGTGACAAAAATATTCAAATACGCAGATATTTCGTTTATTTTTAATTGGTAAGTAGCTATATTTCAAGAAAAAAACATTTTTTGCGATATTATTTGATTTCTTAGAAATTTGAAAATAGCCAGACTGCGAGGCGTACTATAATAACAAAAACCTTAAACGAACAATTGGTAAAAATCAGTGTAAATGTTGGCGTAAATAAAACACCCGCTTACATTCATAACAAATTCGTCAAACTACAAAACTTTATAGAAAAATTGGTGAAATCACTGAACATCCATGAATTATAAGTGACTGGATATCTCACGCAGCATCATCTAGGTAGCCCTAACCGCTTGTGTTTTCGATGCCAGCCAGATGACTGAACTATTCAAATACCTTTTGAACCTTTTCAACCTTTTGAACCTCATTTTCTTTCCTTTCTAGCGGCATCCCCGTCCCGGTCCGTAAGGGCTCATCGCCGACCACGACCACGGCTGGTCAGAGGCCCGCCACCGCACGCGTCACCACGGCTAAAAGGCCACCGCAGCCAGCTAACAGGTATGTTGAACGAGTTAGTCCTTACAGAAACAAAGAGTTTCTTGATTTTCCAGGGTTCAAAAATGTGTATATAAAAAAGATACTCTCTGTTGTTTAGTTTAATATATAGATTAGTTGTTTCATTGTGTAAAATTTCAGTATCATTATAAACTTTCAATCTGTAAATCGTAAGGGCAAATGTGATTTTGCAATTGTGATGATAATTTTATTAGATGTGGGGATCTATATCAAGTGTCTTTAGATTAAACGAATCCTATCTTGCTTTTTAATTTGGTGGTGGACTTAGCACCTGCACTTAAATTTATTTTTAATAGTCTCATCCTTGATTCTGTCGTATTACCTTCAGGTGGTGTCTATAATTTCTTCAGCAATTTCATCCTAGTACGAGTTTCTATATTTGTTTTATTTGCTTTTATTCGCACTTCATTCAGAGCAACGGCTGAGGCGACGAAGAAAACGCAGAAACCACGGCCTTCCAGCTTAGTCATAGAAGCTCTGCCTAAAAGCACACCACTTGCTAAAAAATCACCGTATGTACAATACCGTGTGTAGACTAATGAACTAACATTGTGAACGCAAAGCTCTGTTTAACAAATAACAATTTAGCTATAAGTAAGTACCAAAACTCTGTTTAACAACTAACAATTTAGCTATAAGTAAGTACCAAAACTCTGTTTAACAAATAACAATTTAGCTATAAGTAAGTACCAAAACTCTGTTTAACAAATAACAATTTAGCTATAAGTAAGTACCAAAACTCTGTTTAACAAATAACAATTTAGCTATAAGTTAGTACCAAAACTTTTTAACAAACAAAAACCGACTTTAAAATCTCTTAGAAACTCTTTTCTTATTTTACACTATTTTTTGAACATCTGTGAGAAGTTATTCACATTATATGGACTCAAATCCAGATTTTTCAGTATAAAAAGTATACCTCCCTACTTAGTAATCCGTTTTTTTTTACTATATTGCTTCCTTTCAACATCTGATTTGGAATCTACACACAAAAAAGTGCTGGTTAAGGCTTATAGAAGCATATTTATATTAAGATAGAACATAAATTCTTGTCGTAAATTTTCATGTAACCATAAAGTCGTGCCTGAAGGATTTACTGTTTTACCATTTTAGTACTAAAACAGATTGCATGTTTACGATTTTCCAATACAAACTTGAATGCAAGCATCATTTATAAACAAACGATATTTCGCATACGTAAATAGGTGCATTTATCTAAGTCGTCAAGTCATGCCATATTTTGATATATTTATTCTACTTTCACTCAGTCTTAATACGAATTTAAGAGTATTTTCAATATCGGCACAAAATCAATTATGGTAGGTATCGATTTTGCTTGGTTTAACCTTGAATATCGAAATAGAATCCAGATAATTTATGATCTGGTTATCATAGATAACAATTTTTTTAAGTTCTGTGAATACTTTATCCGAAAAACGACCATGCTTCAAAAGTGCTAACCGGTGCTACGGGACTCTTTACAGTCCTTGTTTACTTACTTACTTTGGTACTATAAATCTAGTGGATTTATATTGGTCTGGTGGATTTATAAATCTAGTAGATTTATAAATCTATGTAGTGGATTTATAATGGTGAACAAATCATTTCGCTATCATCTTCTTCTTTATCCATATTTTTTTTAATTCATAAACTCAACGTATAACACAACGGCCTATACTAACATGGCATTTGAGTTTGCATGGTGTAAAAAATAACCCGTAAACTCAACTCTTTGAGGTAGGCCTGTAGCGGTACCATACATAAGTACCAAGGCATTCGGATTACATTGTACCTATCTGTTTGCCTAGCACTGACAAGAAAACAAAATATTTAAAAAAAGTATGCTCTATAACTCAATTCTTCAGGTGCGTTTTCAGTAAACCGTGGGAATGGGAGAAAAATCGAACTTTTTCAGCTTTCAATGAAACGTTTCCCGCAAGCCAAAAAAACGCAGAGATTTCTTTCGAAAATTCGCCCCCACTGCCGCTGCCTACAGAATACGCAACCTGATACATAAAGCCTTTCCGTACCCTCATCGTTCTTTCGTATACCAGGACATCCCGAGTAGACGGGACCTGGCAAGGAGGCGCAGCACCCCGGCCCTCCTCCCTCCCATACGGGCGCGCCGCGCCGCCCGCCGCGCCGCGTCGCGCCGCCTCGTCGTCCGCCGCCAGGGCGCACCGCACCGCCGCCACACAGCCGAAACAACACAGGTCAGTGCAGTAGTCCTCATCAGTAAACAACATGAGCCCCTCAAAAGGATATTTTTTAAATTTTAAGTGAGGATTTTGTCGCTTAGTGACCACAGCGTCCCATAAAAATCATCAGGGTTGTTTTGCCATAGATAGGTAATTACCACGCTTGGCAAGCGAATTGGTAATCGCAGAGGTGTTTAAAATACACAGAAGGAATTGTCCTTCCTCTGGTAGTTTTTCTCTTAGTTGGCTCTGAACTACGAGTATGACGTCCACGTGCTGTGTTTTCAATTTTTTAACATGACCGCGGTATTTTTTCTCCCATATGCGGCGTTTAGCAATTAGAGTCACAATTACCAGGCGATCACGTTTTAGGTTTTACGTATTCAAGAGTTAAAAGAGTTTTTATTTACAGTTTACAATTAAGTTTGTAAACAGTAAATAAGTTGAACGATATCAAAGTTACAGAAGTTTGTTTACAATCTTCCCTTCCAAGTAGCTTTGCAAACGGCGTAACTTGAACGAACTTTGATCTTAAATTATGGGTTCTAATCAATTAATAGGTAGGTACCTAGAATATAAACATTTTCCTGTTTGTTGCCAGTATATACCTACTACACATATAATTAGATTTTCTCAGCCGCTAGGTTTGTAATAGACTCGACTCACTAACTTACTTTGTCATCGCATATTACTTTTGATTATATTTTACTATGGTCATCTCACTGCTGGGCAAAAATCTCCTCCAATTCCCTCCAGGGATCACGACCCTGAGCTACCTTCGAGAATCAATCTACAAGGAATTTGCCCAATTAGGCCTCTTGCCCACACACGGTTTTTAGCCGTAGAAATCTACAGTTATATCTCTCCATCTATACAACACTGATGACCGTGCCTGCTAACAGCCGAATTAGGGAAGATTTATATTAGACCGGGCCGTGCCCGGGGCGTGCCGTATGTCCCGTCCGGGCTCGTCTACTAACGTTCATATAAATTGCTTCATACAAAATGTACGTATCGTTTCAAATCCGTGCCCCGTCCAGGCCACGTACACGGCACGCCCTGGGCACGGCCCGGTCTAGTATAGTTTTTCCCTTAGCCGTAGATTTTTACGGCGAAAAGCCGTGGACAAAAACCCTCAGTCCCTGTGTCTCGTCTTATTCATCATAAATATAATAATTATTCCTCGTTCCAGATACGTGCGGACGCTCTGGCACCGCCTCCCCTCAGACTCCGGTCACCTTGCGTTCAACGAGGGCGAGCGCCTCCGTCTGATCCTTGAGGTGGACGACCAGCATGTGCTGTGCTGTCGCGGCGACCAGAAGGGCCTGGTCCCGCGCGATGCGGTCCTAATCGAGGACTTCTGATATTGGACCTAGCCCTGGCACCCGTGCTGGCGCCCTGTGAGACTGAACAAACTAAAGTGGTAAAGTTCGAACTCTGTGGCTGACTGTTCTGTAAGTGTAGTTTATGTGTTTCAATATTCAATACCCGATTATCATCTCGTAATCAAACTCTCACTTTTTTATTTTCAGTAGTAAAATCTAGTCTTACGTTAAGGCACGACAAGGTCTTGGACTGTATATAAACTATTGTAAGAACATGAATTGTAGGAATATTTACTGGAAAATTGTCGCGGTTAGGTGTCTCAAAGTTAGCAGTAAATATTTGTATCAATCAGATGTGATATAGAATTACTTTTTAACTTTGTTGTAGGGGAAAAATCTCATGAACTAGGGGACAAACTCCTTTATTAATTATATTCAAAGTTGCTGAGAGAAAGACACCAACCATGTTTGGTGTTTAGATAATTTTATTCTACCCTTAAATAATCGGTGTTTAACTTATAATCCCTTAACATTACCATGTGAATAATATTGTTTTGTATGTATGTAATCGAAATTTTACTCATCAAGTTTATCCAATACATTTTCATCAAACATATCACAAACGACAAAACTTCACTACCATCTGCATCCTCTTGTAAAATCTCGGTCATTATGGAATAAACCAAATCCACCACGGATATGTAACTTACCTTTGTTTCTAACAGCATGGTTCCCTACCATATCACCCTCCTATTAATCTGTGGTGCCAGGTCCATTCAAAGATCTGTAGGTAACATGTCTAGTTCACTAACTGCATGGCCTTTACCACCAACCTTCCATATAACAGGTCTTCCAAAGTCTTTAAGGTCTCCAAGGTCGCAGCTGGTGTTGGAACTAACTGTTGTATTTACTTACAGCATGTGCCTCTCCCATACTCAACTCCTTTTCCGCCACCTGCTGGTACTTAACTTATGTCATTACTTTGAATTGGAATAGTTATTGGTTGACATCCGTCACGGCATTGTGATATAATAAAATTCATATCATCGCTTCTCGGAAGCTGAGAGAAATGATATTTTTGGTATGTTTTTGTATTGCTCAATTGTAAGTGATGATTAAAATCGTATTAGCGAGGATACTCTTGTAGTTGTATATGTCATGTATCGGTTAAAATGTATGTAAATATCTCTATGTATTTGTATCGTAGATTAATCTAAAGTATATAACCTTTCGAATGCACGATACAGTTCCTTTCGTAGTCTGTCGTGCTAGCGAGTCACAATCGGTGAATTATATAGCGAATTGTAATATATTTGTATTTATCAATGAATTATCCCTATGTCATCGTATCCTTTGGTGTTTTTCTCTCGGCAATTATGAACTACTCTTGCCAACTGCGTTCCATTATCAAAGAAAGAGGCTCGTCGAAACAATAAATCTCAATACAGTAAGATGAACGTAAGTTGACATATTAAGTACAATAGATTAAAAACTAGGTTAAAATGTTATCGAAATTATAGTTGAAATATTAGAATAGCCTAGCCTCCATGTGTCGGAATGACGAAAATTGTAAAATAGACATTTCATTATTGTTAGTATAAATTCGCGCTTTGTGACTGAATGATGTGATGTGGCCTTTTGTATGTAAAGTTATATAGTGTTATTGTGTTTGTGTGTGAGCTTGTTGCATCAGTTGAAGTATTTAACTCTACTTATCCTAGAAACAGATAGCATGAGGGTATGCTTCCACAAATTATTTATAATATTATCATAGTCGATACTCCTAATAGCCGGTAAAGTTAGTCGGAGAATGCCTTAAAGTAGTAGATACGGAGGTTGCTTCGCGCTGTCCTCACCAATCTGCTTTGCTGTAGCGCTAATCGTTTCAGTAACCGTTAGGAGTTCGGTAGTTGTAAGTTTTTATCAACAGTTTGTATTATTGAAAGATGTTGAGAGTTTTTATATAAATGACATCCTGCGCGTTCGTTTGTTTGTAAGGATGGATGAGTGGTGAGTCAGTTGTCTTTATAGGTACAAACGCTTAAGTTATTTTACGATTTTGTGTAGGTTTCTTATTTAATTTTACGATCGGGAACAATGAGTTGAAATTTGAGTTAAAAACTTTATTTTGTTAAGAAAATGTAAAAGTTAAAAATGAAGATTTCGCCTCGCTGCGAAACTTTAACGAACGACTGAGAAATTTAATTCCGAATAATTTATCATTAAGTTAATTTCGAACAATATTTATAATAAAGTAAGTATGTATTTTGTATTGTTTCATAAATAAGAAGACATCCTGTGTATTGTATTGTTTTGATTATATTTTTATTTTCGTTAGTGCCATAATGAATTAACAATCGATAAAAATATTATTGTAATGCATAACCATGTACACCCAATAAACAATATTATTATAAAATATATTGTTGTTTCTATTTCTTGCAAATACCTGAAATACCACTCGAAAGTTGCTCGAAAATCTGCAACCTGCAGGTAACCTTTTTATCAGTTTAATAAGTCGTTTAAAGACTTAAATATATTCCCAAATACTCACAATAATCTTAATCGGTGGTTTATAGCGACTTCTTTGTAAGGTTTAGCTTTATGAGAGCATGTCGCCCGCTAAAGCTCGCCGATTTCATGAAAAGTGGCCTATGTCGTTTTGTATGTATACAGGGTTATTGGTAATTCACTGACACTGCGTAAACTGCAGGTAGTGCCCATCATTACGAACACGTTCGTAAACTTGGTATTGGTACTAGGTACCCTACTCCATTCAATGTTCGTTCCTTACAGAGGCTTTATTTGAAACTAAACTTAAAAACGGCTCTGCCCTGAATTGACGGTGGGTGTGAGAGTGGGAGATTGGACCTTAGTAATTTATTGTGTTCCGGACAAAGGCATTTTCTCATTTTGTATATAAAATTATCATCGTGGCCTGTCATGGATCCATTTCTGGGTGTGGGCCTCCTCCAAACTCTAAGCATTGCTCTGAGAAGTCTTTCCTCTGTGCGCCAAAGGTGGCCCAGAGAGCAATGGAAAGACTTCTCTGCAGATCTCTCTGTAAGAGTCATGGTTTCCGCGCTGTAAGTAAAGACGGGCAGCACACATTGCTCGAAGACATTCCTCTTCATTCCTATGGATAGCTTTCCGCAAAGTATTATGTTGTTGACGCCAAAAGCTGCCCAGGCTTGGGCTATGCGTCTCTCAACTTCTACCGTTTGGTTCTGTAACCCCAGGGTGATCTTGGACTTGGGACTCCAGAGCGAAATCACCTATCACAAGTCCTTCGATAATACTTGAAAGGCGTTTTCATCTATTAATAAGACTATGTATCTTTTTCACTGAATAAAACATTATTATTACTCCTCTACAACTTCGACTGGAAGTTGGTGCGGTTGTGGAGTAGATATCTTCACGATCGTTTTTGTTATGATGGGCAGAACCTCTAGTTTACGCAGAGTCAGTGAATTACCAAAAACCCTGTATATGTCATTTTGGAAGTTTTTCTCCTACTTAGTTCTGGCTATTTGATACGAGCAACTGGCCAATAAAGTAATTCTCTTCGCTCGACAAGCCCACCGTGTGAAATATTCACTCTATTTAAGTATTAATACAAAGTAGGAAGAGGTAATAGAAACAAATAAAACTAAATTTTTTTGAGAATAATTTATTGATAATCTTAATCCGAAGTGAAATGAAAAAATAATATACTTAAGGCGTTACTAATTAGTGCGTAATATTCTTAATCTAAATGTTTATCTACTTTATTGCACGTTTGATAAATTTTATTGTAAGACAAACTTATAAATTGAAGGCAAAACCTACAGATTTAATAATTGTGATCATCATTTGTTTTTGATAACTTTCAAAACGCCTCCAGATTTACCTTCACAATGTGTTGAAATAAATGACTTTCATTTGTTTTCGGTGTTTCAAACCTTGATTTCTAAATAACAAAAGCTATCTCCTACAGACACCTACAAAAGTGCAAACAATTTGTGTTCCGAGATCAATGGTTTCCTACGTGAATTATCAGGATCCGTTCCTTTTGCTTACATTAAAATCGTGTAATAGAACTCTTATCATAAATAGAATAATCACACATTGAACTACATGTCACAGTTAAAACACAGTGTAGGACGATTGACGATGTGCAATAACCAAGTATTCTAATAAATAATTCTAAAAGCCCATCCCACTAAAAACAAAGATTAAGAACTATTAGCACAATAGATATATTTATCTATTTTGCTATTAGACTATCGTACTACGCTTACAAGACAACACAACATCAATGCGACCTATCCTAGCCCTACAAAAAAGCAACGAGCAATTCAAATGATTTATACCGAAACGTTATTTATCTTTGCTTGTATCTTCATCTGAATGATATTTAGTACACTCAAATATTTAGGTACCTTTTAATAAAGTTATGCTGCACAATTTCTACCAGATTTTAACATACAAGTTGTTGGGGGATGCTGGATTTGAACTTGGGGAAATTTATGGGCGAATTACATTCATACCCGGAGCCAATAATCAATAGATACTCAGGTGACGTTCAGTGTTATGTAGAGTTTGAAAACTAGAGATAAAAATAGGTAAAGTCTGGCTATCGAATGTTGAGACTGGAAATATTTGCAAACTTTTTAAATGGCTCTATATTTAGATGACAAAACAAATTGCCGATGATTTAGTTTTGTCTTCATCTTGTTTTACCATTCTACTAAGTCCGAAATCGGAGAAAACGCTAAAACGTGGAGGTACGATAAAAAACTGGACTTTTCCTTTTTCAGAATCATCTTTCAGTAGCCAAACTCTAGTTTTGAGATGACTAACAATAAAGTAAGTCTATTTAACTATTGCCAATACGTGTAGTTGTAGCTTCGCAGCTACAACTCATTCAATAGATGGTAAAAGCGGGACGTTGCGTCAGCGAAGCTCGCCTAGAGCAGGTCGAGCTAGGCGGATCCCTCGCACTAGCTGGTCTGGCGACAGACTGACGGCGGTTCCTTGCGTTGTTGCGGCGCACCAGCTCCTCGTCTATGGTCGGCTGCCGACGCCGAGGAGAGAGGTTGCGGGGAGTGCGCGGCGCGCGGGCGGAGAGGCACCGGGTCAACGGACGCTCTTCTTCCTCCCACTCGTTCATCGACTTGTAGTAGTAGTCCTGTGGAGGAAGACAGTTGTAGTTTGCGGAGTGGTGGGGATGATTGGAAACGTTTTAGAAATATAATCAAAAGTTGTTGATTTAAAACGAAAGATAAGAAACATCAATGAAATGCTGCGTACCACCAGTTTCTGATTATGAAGAGTAGAGTAGAAGATGTGATCGAAAGTTCTCGAAGATTAGAAGTTAAACAACACATAACTATATCGAGACAATAAACATGAATAAAATGATAAGGAATATAAAATGATAAGGAATATAAAATGTCTTACCTGAATCCAAAGTGATCCAAATACTAAATTAAAGTGCGTGTGCTTAGTGGTAGGTATGTTTGCTACTACAATACTTTGGTACAGCTAAGATCGATCGATACAAGGCTCTGTGAATTAAATATTTAGTAGGTACCTTCAAACAAACTCACGTCGATTATTTCTAGCCCAAATGAAACCAATTTACCTTTGTGTTATCTTGTATTACACGGTTACCGATAAGTTTTATAGCAATAGGTACTTTTGCCTATTACAATGTAACTAACACCGAAACATCGTAAGTAACTATTTTACGTTTGCTAGACAGATTTGTAGATTATATTAATAAATACAAAACCTAGCAAAATAATGATTAAAGCTCCTAACAAGAACCACTCAACATTTATAGTGTTTTCAATAAAAACTAAAGTGTTCTTCAATCGTTTGAAACTGTACTACAAATGACATTATTATAAATGAAAATGACATCGCAAAAATATTGTTACTGAGAAGCGTCAACAGTATACAATACGCACTATCTATATCTAATTTATAATTACATACAAAACATTTAGTATTCTAAAAATCTGGTCAGTCGATTCAACACCCACCCATTCTCGGCACAGCAATATATTACAAAAATACAAAAGATGCTCTGCTTGAAAAGGTAACGTTTGAAATACAAAAGCTACTAATAAGCGAATATCAACATTTCTAAAGAAATAGTTGTCAATGAGTCTATTCTGATTGTTTTCTTGTTGTGCCAAGAACCAATCACGATTTCATCCTCCTATTCATTCCAAATCAACATACAAATTCTAACAGTGCATACAAAAAACTGGTTGGTAAAATTAATATTCATAACAAAGCTTACTTCTCTATAAAGACAAATAAATACATTTTAAGTTTAATATAATATTTTTCAATTATTATTAAAAATATCTACTAGTAAACGTCTTATACACTTCGAATAGTAAAATATTATTAGTGCTATTGTTATTTACTTATATTCATATAATTAAGTGCATTAAAAAAGACTAACATTCAGTAGGTAGAGTTGCAAATTTAATGTATGTTATTTCTTGAAAAAATGGTAAACTCTGATAATAATGTATCGACCTTAATGGTATTTGAAAGAAAAGTCTACGGAACTATTTTAAGTATTGGCACTCAAGTCACTCTACTTATTTTTGAATGGACATGCAAATTATCATTAAGAAAATTTTGGGGTACCTACACAGAAGGTACAACAAATCAATAGGTACGAAGTATATCAGTAAGTAGGCACAATAATAAACTTTTATTGCTCATATTGTCCAAAGATATGTACCAACTAATTGAATTGATAAATTAGAATATATCAAAGATTTTACGAAACAATGGTCCATCACAATCTAACGGGGGCGTCAATTTCAAATAACAACGGTAAAAATATTCAAAATTAAAACTCTTAAAAAGTCATTCATAGAAAAAAAATCGTCCTTTAAAACTCTTGGTTCAAATTCTCGTCCGATTTCGGTGGTTGCAGCACAGGAGGCAGTGGACTCTACGACAGAGAAAAATATATTAAAAACACATAAGACTAAATAAATACAAAAGAACATTCGATAACACGATGCTATAAGTCAGCAAATAAAAAAAATATGACCAATGTGATTAAACAAAACCAAACAAACAAAACCACACCCCAGAATAAAAATTATGATGCTGATGTTAGAAAATCACTCTATTAGTCAACGATAGCGATTACCTATTTAATAAAATGTGTACATATACTCTGGCTGAAACAAAATAAGACGAAAACATGATTGTAGATGAGACCGTCACCGGAAACAAAAGAGAATAAAGCCACAATGATAAGTGTGGAGATGGAAAGAGAAATCACCTCTTGCCGGGACTGGCCGCGGCTACCATCAGGTTGCGGCGAGTGTACAACTTGCTTGATGTAGTCCTTGTCATCGAAAATTTTGATGTCTCCACCGCCGGGCTTATGTTTTACGTTATCCAAGGAGCCGATCTTACTTTGTGCTTTGAAATCCAATTTTTGGTTTTCGATCTGTTTTGAAAAGTATGTGTGCCAATAAAACGATACATATCAATAGATACATAAATTACTTAAACACGATAATAGTAGGTACTGAATAACTTGTTCCATTCAAAGCAAGCCATAAAAACAAAGTGAATCTTGAGCTTCTATATCATTCATAAATATCAGTATTTTCTTATATTTGATCTAATGAACTAAGGCCACAAATACATATATCTCTCTTGATTTTTGTCAGTAGGTAGTTATTGATTTTGCATTAAGTTGCGTGCTCGATGGACGTTGATGTGATGTATGTAGGTATGTGCTTGCGTGGATAACATTGTTCATTCTTTGTTACGTACGAGTGTAACTTCATCGTAATAACCTTAGCTATGAAAACTTTATTGATTGATGTTTATTAGTGGCCACGTACGGGTATATTCGACTCGTAGCAACGAGCTACGGCTTATTCCAGAGGTAAATACGATAATGTATGAGGCAACTTTTAACTTGATTTATCCAATTTTGACTCAAGGTCTATAAAACAAGCCGTGGCTCGGAACTAACAAGTTACATAGCATAGGCAAATGAATTGCGTCACTATACAATTTAATCCATTTTATATTGAATTTATTTAAATAGCATTCAGCTACGTAATTTTTCAGCCCACGTTATTCAGTATTTTATGTATTTCGATTTAGTTTTCTGTGATTTTATGCTATCATTCTTCCTGAAAGCGACATAAATCAGCGTGAAAACGACAGCCGCAACACCTGCTAAATTGAACCTGTACACAACGCCTCGATCCTTCGCCGATCTGACCTTTTTCCAAAGATTGTGATAGGCAAAATGCTTATGCGAGGCCCTCCACCTGGGTAACGCCCATCTAACAAACTAAAACACAGACGACAAAATAAGCTCTAGGCATTTAATACCTAGGTAACTAATTACGTTAACATTTGCATCATCGTTTTTAATCGGCAATCCGGAATAAACCTTGCGAACATAAAAGTGCAAGTTCAGTGAATTGAGCACACCAATTATTGCGCTAATAAAGTATTTTATTTACTCACATCCTTTGATCCGTTCTTTGAGACTGTCGACTAAAGAAGAACAACATTAATGTGACATGTTATCATTTCAATAAGCCTTTTGATCTGTATTTACATTGAGTGTGAGCTCCTTACTGTGGTTACCTACGAGTATAACTAGATATTGCATTTGCTGCTCGTGTTCTCAAAATACTGTTTTATCGGCTGAAGCAAATTTTCCTAGGCCAAGTACTGTGAAATTACTAACTACTCTAAGTATTGACCTACTGTATTTTTATATATTGTTTTACTCACTGCGTTTTTCATAAGATTTCCTAAAACTTTTGATTAAATGACCCTCAAAAATGATTTATTAGAGGGATGAGAAAAATCTAATTGTTTACCTTAACTGCTCCTCCACCAGGCTTGTGGGTAATGTTGACAGTAGAAGCTACTTTTGGTTTAGCTTTATCCTTGAAGTCCAGTTTTACCGTCTCGATCTTCTTGTCGCCACCACCAGGTTTGTACGATGTGTTCTGAAGTGAACCCACCTTTGACTTTACGTTCCATTCCAATTTCGTGGTCGTGATCTGCAAGTAGTAAAAGTTTCATTATTTGATTGTCATTTTCTTTGTGAATAAAGGTCCATTATAACTTCAAATTAATTTTCTGTGATTTAATAAAATTCGTAAAATCTTTGCCCTTTTGTTATTGCGTGTGGTTTTGACAAACTGTTGAGTTATGGGAGTTTGATGTTTTATTGTTTTTTATAAGTAAACATTTTTCTACCTTTTTAGTGCCACCACTGGGAGTGTAAGCATCGTTCTTAGCAGCAATCTTGGGGGTAATGTTGCCGAACTCCAATTTTCTGTTTTCGATCTTGACTTTTCCACCACCAGGTTTGTACGTGGCATTCTCCAGTGAACCAATTTTGGATCGTACAGCTTTTATATTTGGCGATGGTGCATTTCCCACCTGAACCTTGTTCATGGGTACTTCTGAAAACGAAATAACATAAATATTTTCATTATACTCGAAACAAATTAATGTTAAAAATGTGGATGATAAAGTAAATTGTGGAATATTTTCAACCCCCATGAACTTGACCACGGAAATATCATGCATACATAATTAAAATAAGTGAAGGTAGCGAAGGACATTACTAGCTGGTTCCTAGAAATACGAGCGAAGGTATCGATCTGTGAGCACGCTTGTAGCATGGTGTAGGTATCTGTACGCATTCTATGGCGTTGAGAACATAATTTAGTGTATTGGTAGGTACATACTTTTCTTTTCAATGGGTTGCGGATTCTCGGGCGTTTTGGCAGTCGCACTTTTGCTTGATGACCGCGACAAGTTGGGCTGCTTCAGGCTGCTGCTGGATTTTTCTTTGGTAGGCAGTTTAGAAGGAAGCTTCTTGTTTGGAGAGCCAGGAGACCCGTTTAGATCCTGCCCATATAAAAATAAAAAATTTAATTGGAATTAATTTGGGATTTTTCACGAAAAAAATAACAAAATTCTTACATGTCCTTGGGTAGTTTCATCAACACCACTGTCATTGTCTCCATCTGAAAATAATTACTTTAATAATCCAAACAAATAATGTGTCAAATATTACGGACATAGCATAGTAAAGTACAGTTCCTCAGTTTGACTCATTTCTAAGTATCACCATAATTGCTCGAAGTTGAATTGATAGATTACCTTTAGGACGAGCTTTAGGAGCTGAAGCGACTTTCCTAGGAGTCGATTTAGAATTGAATGTAGTATCCAATTCATTTGGTTTACGGGGAGTCATAGGCGCTCTCATATCTTGAACAGGAGATTTCGCTGGTGTTTTTGGAGTTATAGGCCTTATGTTCATCTGTTCAGGTTTGGATTCCTGTTTCTGATTCTGCTCAACTTTTGGAGTCTTCGGACGCTGCGGTTCTGGAGTCGGAGTTTGGGACTTGAGTGGAGCCATCGAGCTCTGAGTAGTGATTTTAGGCTCCGGTGACTCATCACTACGAGTAAGAGAAGGAGACCTCTCAGACAAATCCTTTACTTGGTTCTTTGAAGTATCATTAGCAATTTTCGACCCAAATGTATTTTGCGAGACGACGTCATCATTATCATCAAGTTTCTTCTTGGGTGCCAAGTTCGAGAGAGACCCCATGAAAGATTCCGTCATTTTTGATCCAGACAATCTTGATTCTGGACGGTCGGTTATATCTCGTCCTTCATTAGATGCTTCTGATCTTATACTCTCTTTCGAACCTCTGATATTTTCTTTGCTTTCCAACTTCGCCTCTTGTATCAGCCCGAGCCCTGGACTTCGGCTCGAAAAGTCATCAACTCGTGCACCGATGGCGCTTACCGACTTCCTTCGATCTTCTGCCATCTGGAGCGGGCTCGGAGCGCCAGGAGCAGCTGCGATACTATAGCTCCTCCCCTTGGCCATTCCAGGCATCTCCATGCCGTTCTCCGGCTTATTGATGTTATGGTCATTTCGGTTTTCTACTGGGTTATCCAGGTTGGCGCCTTTATTTTGGTTCAAATTGGACGAATCAAAAACCTGGGACGGTTGTCTTGGAAGCTGGCCAGGGACTGGTGCTCCACTCCTGATGGAACCGTTTGGTTGCTGGAAAACCTGGGGTCTGACTCCGTCGGGAGTGGTGACGCCGGCAATAGGCTGCCGTGGACCGAACTGTAAATTGTTCGGTGGCGGATTCCTTTGCGGCGGCTGAGCCAAAGTCGGAGATTGGATCGGCCTCGGGCCTGGTGCGATGGACTGCGGTCCGAAGGGTCGTAGGGGCGGTGGCCGAGCTTGCTGCACTCCCGGCTGGCCAGGGGGCACCTGCGGTCTCGGAGCTGGGGTCCCCGGTCGGGGCGCGAACTGCTGCGGCGCAGTGACCGGACCTCCCGGTTGAAACTGAGGTCTCGCCTGAGCAGGCAGGGGAGCGCCTGGTCTCAGGGCTTGCGGAGGAAACGCAGAGCGAGAGTCAGTCCTGTTGAGCGGACGGATTGGCGGCGGCTGCGACGGGTCCTGACCGCCGGGGCCACTCGGAGGACGATCCACAGGAGCCTTTATGAAACGTAGGTATTAGGTTCGTATGTAGGTAAAACATTTCAGTTCAAGGTAAAATGTACATAGTAACTAAAACCAAATAAAAAGTGGTAAAACCTCTACAAAAAGCTTTAACTCATCACGGCATTGTGGCTAATAAATTACCCGTTACCTAAACCGTCTTATCAAATAATCTACCTAACAGTGAAGTACCCAACCCCACTTGGAAGCAAAATTAAAATCGGTTAGGCCGGTAATAAACTGGAAGCTAATCTAGACGAAGCTACGTGCCTGAAATTGTTTTGTTAAACTTAACCAGAATATGAACATTAGGAATTCCAATTTGGTAAAATACCATTTCCGATAACAATTTCAGGTCATCGACTTCAGTATACTATATTATAAATCAGTTACATATTTCATGTTTTATGGGCTAAATAATTCTCCAGCTACGAAACGCAATTGGTGGATAGTGGGCTAATATCGTGAAATTTGGCAAATATTTCACAAAAGAGTGATTGTACACGATACAGCGCGGGGCGGCGACGGCCGTCCTATCACCGCGCCCGCTTTCTAAACCAAAACAATCCAAACTCTTCAAGAAAACAATGTATTCCCCTTTTTTCTTACTTTACTCACATGGTCATACATAATAAAAGGTACATTCACGATATAAAGTATCTTTAAACGGTTATTAGCAAGATTGTGGGTTAAAAATATTTTAGCATTTTAGGAAATATTTCCCCCGTCTACCGCTACCGTAATGACCTGTACTTAGTTTAACTACCCAAACCTTCCGTGTTCTTTTGCTTGCATTTGTAGCGGTATCCGACATGAACTGAACATCGATAGACACAAGTTGTCACGAACTCGGCCACTGGGTCAACGAGCTATGGAATACGTATGCTTCAGAAAAAAAGTGAATGGAAACTAAATATTGCAAAGAGGGAATGAAAACTGCCAGAAGAATCGTGCAATTGTACAGTCAAATAAAACATAGTATTCGCGGACGGGAACTTTTAATCTTTCGAATGTAAGAGATGACAATCAAAGAAGTACTATTTTGGGATTGGTATAATGCATTAAGTATTTCAGACTACAAATAGGACTAGTTATTTACGTTTTCCTCGCTATAATAAAGTGATAAGTTTTATTGTAAACACCACTGACAAGCCAACAACTCAAGGGTAGGCGTAGCATACGCCAGAATGAAATCGATAGTATCGTCGATAAATAGCAAGTCCAATGGGATCGGCATTGAAAACCGATCGCATCGTAAAATGGTGCCTACATCTGTAATAGACACGCAGCACGCACTGACCTTTCAGCACTTCCTTTGCAGAAAGTAAGCCTGCGAGTTTCATTTCACGCATAAAAACAGTTAAAAAAAAACAGCTTTCGTATAAATTTTATTAAAGTTAAAATCTGCAGGTAAACCATGTGATAACCGTTCCTATAAACTCAAAAAGAAAACATAAAAGTATAATGTCTACCTACTTACAGCAATCATGAAAAGCTGAAAATGTAGGTATCTTAATGAAAACCCATTATTACTTTGCATCATAATGGAGGAGATAATCAAACTTTTGTAAACAAAATCATTTGTCTAACTTTTTTAACCGAATCGTGTAGCTCATCAAAGTTTTCACGAGGTGTAATTTTCAGTCACGACCGGAAAATCGTTTGTAATAGCTGAAGGCTTTCAATTTATTACTTAAACGTGCTCAGGCGCCTAAAATTGCTCATTTATGAAGATTAAAGAGCGCCATTGCCGTTTAGCAAACTGACAATGAATTAGGGAAATTGCCTTCTTTTGTCAAGGACTATAACTCGGGGCAATAGATTCTCAAATTAAATCAAAAGTGTTGGTCTATTAGACGTAGTGCTGGTGCGATTGGCAGTCGGTGCTCGTGACCAGCTTACCCTCACGTTGTTTGCCTCCATAATTCTGTAATAAACTAAACTTTCTTCAAAACCTCAACCGAGGTCTAATATACCATAGTTCTTCGCTCGGCGAGTCGATCACCTATGCGATCTCCTTGAAACTATAAAAGACAGTAAACATTTTATTAGCCAGGGTGCTTTCACGCAAATCTACTAACGTTTTATCTGTTTTTGTGCTCTGTGGTCGCATTATGAAACAATTCGTACGTTTCAGTGCCGTATGAAAATGAATACAGACTTTCAAACTACAACATTGTGAACCTGCGCCTTCCACAGCTGGTGCTGAATTTTATTGCAGAGTTTTTATCATTTTATTCAGGTGTTAGATACGTCTACAACAGCTCTATAAGTTTATGGTAGTTTTAGGCTATACCTAAAAATACCGAGTTGTGTTTGAAAAGCATGATGGAATTCTATTCTAGTCACGAGTGTTCTTAATCTATACTGGTCATAGTAAAGGGATTATGATAAAAGGATAAACGAGTTCTATGTCGTTGACGCAAGATTATAACCGTTAAAGGAACAAAGCACTCATAAAAATGAGTCGGGCATAAATCGTAAGACTAAGATTATGATCATGATGAATGACTGAAACATAGTGCGTAATTTGAATTTGCGCGTGCGTACCTACGTTCAATAATACGAGGTAATGATTGAGCTGTTACAAGTCAATACTAGGAAGTTGTATCGGTACTAAAGCCTTGTCACCTCCTCAAGACCTAGTCACCAGAACTTGACGAATCATGTATTTGACAAATTTAGGTTTAAATAAGTCTCTAGTTTGACAAATTAAGGATTTGACAAATTGCTAAATTGACAAATTAAGCTTTATGACTTGTTAGGGACATGGACAAACAAAGTATTTGACGACTGTCTGCGAAATCTCTGTGAGAGGGGTTGCGTGAAAAAAACACTGGCCGCTTACAAATAAAAAACCGTTCGCCATCAAACGTGCATTTATTTTTCGTGACACTCAAAAATTGGGTACCTAATATTGTTTTACTTCCATGTGCACGTTTTGAATCTTCTGTTTTCGGTCATACGAAAGCTACACAAGCTGATTCATAAATGACGTAGGACGTACTAACCTAAACGTATAAAAACTTTTGATAAATTTTATCACCTTTCTTATTTACAATGTAGGACTTACACCTGTCTTTTCAACAACAGCAATAAACCCACTAACCCGTTTCACACAATATTATTGAATAATTGAACAATTACCACGAACTAGATAAAAATATTTATATCAAAAGTGGATCACCAGGCGTCATGGAAAGTAGATTTTGTTTTTCGCGCGCAGCCTAATAACTTCTCCAGGCCATCAAGGTGTTAATAAACATGACGATGTGTCTGGACTCGGGGTTTAGTAGTGTAAACGTGAATAATATCATTTTTTAACACAAAGAGATGATTCTCAATATCAATAAACATAGTTTGCAACAGTCTGCACTTATCTCAATTGTCTCAATTGTAAATAGTTCTAATTTGTTTCTATTATTTGATTATAAACCTTTTTTTTATTCTTTATTTATTTTAAAGGAGTTTTATCAGCATGACTATGTCACTCCCGTAGAGAGATTATAAACATATTATAAACGTTATAAACATAGTAATTTAACTTTTTTATTATATCCTGCCCTACATAGGTACATATGTTTTTATAGCATTTTCTATGTTCGTTTGAATTAAATTCAAAATGAAAACGATCTACCATGGAAACAATAGCTATAATTTCCGATGGATTGATGAATCTCAAGCGTTTCGGAAATATTTAGCTAATTGTTACAAGGTCAAAAATAGGCGCTGTTTTTAGGACGTTCTTGTACATAATATGTACGATAAGTAATGAATAAGCATGACTCGGGCACTCTATGGGCACTCCCTCAGTCAAGCCCTATAGGACGGCCTGACCTTGGCAGTTACTCTGACAGATCTAACATTACTATTTACTAGGCCTTTTTGAAGGTGACTGTTCTGATAAAGTTATTGCTTTTCTTTTGTTTTTGTCTATTCAAGCAATAACATTAAAGCTTGGGTGGAGTTGCTATAGTGAAAACAGTTTTAATTCTATAGAGAGTAAGTTCAAGTTCACTTACACGCAAGTCAATGTCAAAGACAAAGATTTTTACTATTGAATTGCGAATGGAAAATCAAGGTTAAAACAGTAAGTAAGCCTTTTTGGTTTAATAATTTTAAATTTTTATAAGGTTGGAAAAACATAAATTTATGCAAATACAAAAAAAGTTAATATTTTACCTTTAGAACGAATGAATCAATAACTTGGAAGACACTATTTATTTATTTCTCGGTTGAATAAAATCCACAGTCCTTAATTAATACAAATATGTTACACATCAAAACTGTACATCAACACACATTTTTACAATATCACATTGTTTAGTTTAAGCCTTAGAAACTTTGAGATGTCTGATGGATTTGACTAGGAACACATAATGAATAAAAAAGCCCCTGATGCACAGGCTGTGCTGTTTGTGATGAGATGACCAACATGTAACTACACCTGAATAGTTCTTAATAGATTAAATGTCTAAAGAGGTTGGTGCTTTTTGAGTTTTTTTCGTTGAGTCTTTGTAAAAGGGTTCTAGGCCACTGTCGATGTCGCACAACGTCTCATCCTCAAAGTGACGAAACTAGTTGAAGAAGTAAAACTCACTTAGAATAATTTGACTGTTTTGAAAAAACTGAAGTCGACTTTAAAGTTCTTAATACTTACACTTTTTTTTTTTGATTAAGTAAACATTTATTCACAAAGAAAATTATACTAGTATTTACAATTGAAACAATTGAGCTAACTGCCGACTGTTGCAAACAGTCTACAGATAGCTCAACTGATCCATATCAACACCAGTCGGAAGCGTCCCCAAGACGCTGGCTGCATTGCCACGCTGTATGGCAATGCTGATACGCTGTGCCAGATATTCACCAGCTCTCGGGTCACGCGTCGCTTCGACCAGACGCTCAGATAGTTTTTTGAAAACCCGAAGAGCCTCGGTACCCCACGGACCTAGGGTCTCGACTCCAAGGGGAGCAAATGTGTAGGCTCTGTCGAGACCTGCATATTTGCGCCTCTTGAGATCTTCGGCCAAATCTGCCGCCGCACCCGCCCTCACGGATGTCCTCGGAAGATGGGAAGGCGCAAGTGTGTCGACGCATGTAGCGTCCCACACAATGGGCCTCCCCAACTCCCATGGGACTAGTGTCATACCGTCGGGCCTCTTACCATCGTCACGCAACAGACCATTCGGTTCGAGAATAGCTGGTACGTTAGCGGTGACAAAGGCCCACCGGATGATGTCGTTAAGGCTAGCGTGGCGAGATATCCGACTGGCGGCCCTAGTGCACGATAATCCGTGATGACCAAGCTGTTCGACAGCAGTACTGCACTGGCATTGATGAGGCGCGCAACACCTTGCACCCAACCGGAGACATGTTGCGATACGGAAAGTTACGGGATCCAATAAAGTACCAGTGTTATATGAAGGAAATGCTTGCAACCAATGTCCTGACTCCCATTTAGAAACGGCCAGGAGGCGGGCACGATCTGCAGAGCTGGAGCACGTTTGTAACAAACAGTTCCGTGTCAACTCACACAGAGGCCCGCCCCATTGCCGTTGGGACAAAAGTGATTTTGGGGGAGCAGCATCGGGGCAAGCACTATGCCAAGCCGTTCGAGCTTCGTCTAAAAATGAAATTTTCAATGACATTCCAGGTGGGACCAAAAGAGAAGGATTTAAAATTTTTTCAACTAAAGAACTAGTGCTGTAGACAGAAGACAAGAACGCTGGTAGGGCTACACTTGAAATTTTGCGTATACCTAAGCCTCCCAATTTGACAGGCAGGGAGGCCTGCGACCATGCCTTGTCATCAAAATCGATATTCAAAACCGATGATAAAGTATTCTTTATTATGTTGTCTAAGCCTTCCAAGAGCTCGCTGTGTTTCCACAGTTGACTACATGTCAAAGAATACGTAATCTTAGGTACAAATAGACAGAACCGAATAATTGTAAAAGCCATATGACTATTAATTTTGAGCAGTCTGTCCGAATTTTTGTGGAAATTTTGAATTTTCTCATCTACAAATGACTGAAAAGACTCATCAAGAATTGGTGAACCAAGGAGTCGAAGTGAACATTTATCAACAACTGTAAACTTACACTGTTTTTTTAAGTTTCAAATACTAATCCCGCGGGAATACAAATTTTATGGGACCATTTTGGTTTTACTTTAGATACAATAGCGAAAAAATCATCTAAACTGGTACACAAAAAACCTCATACTTTTTTAAAGTCGGTTGAAAAGGATTTCGCACAATTCTGCAAGTTAGGTATCTAATTATTTAACGAACTCTGCGCCTCCCAATTAATATTGTTAGATAATTTCAAGGAAATTCTGGTATTTTACACTCTGTAAAGAGGTTTTACTAATCTTGGGGTTTTTCCTTTTGAGGTAAGTGCCTACGTGCTACGAATGAAATAATCCCACTTGTGTACAAAATTTATCGCAAATTAAAATTGGTCATATTTTTTATTGACCTGATTATTTCAAGTAGGTATAATGTGTTCAGTGTTTCTGTAATCTATCCTACATTCAAATTAGAATATACCAGTAGCTATATACATTGGTAAGACGCGTAGATTTAAACAAAATAAATAATTATATTGGTTTTGATAAATTCTAATCTAATAGATTTATAGATAAAACGATTAGCTGCGATGAAGTTATTTTTTTTTTTTTATCAAGAGTTAGTTGAAACCCAACATAAAAATCAAGAGAGGACCTCTGTGGCGCAGCGGGCGAAGGTCCACTTGCGACGCAGGAGGTTGCGGGTTCGATTCCCGATACCTTTTGTCGTGTGCCGTGTGGTGCCAGCTTAGAACCGCTTTTGCACCACCCCAACTTTTCCCGCGGGCCTCGTAAGAGGCGATTAAGGGATATCCACCGAGGGCGGGCAGCAGCGCCCCCTGCAGAACAACTCTACCACCGAACTGCGATCCCCAACCCGCATACCCAGCGTGAGGATTATGGGCATTACCCCCCATGAGATAAAAGCCAAAAAGGCGCTCATCAGGGGGAAGCCTGCGTCCAGCAGTGGACCAATATACGCTGTTGAGGTTGACGTACCATTTATCAATAGCCTGAGAAGCAGTGATACTCATGGGAAAAGTCTGGGGGTGTCCTACACACCAGGAAAACTATTTTCGCATCTCTACGCTGTTATTTTTCGATAAAAGTTATATTCGTTCGGATATACAAAGGTAAGTAGCTAATTTATATTACGTGCCAGAATAATTACAGCCACGTAAATATAGTTATACTTAGCTATATTGCGTAGCTGTAGGTAGCTCCACTCTACGTAGTTTCAATGAACTACCTAACCACAGTGCAGTAGCTGCAGTAAAGCAAACGAAGGTTGAGCGTCACGTTCATCCATCCAGCGTCAGAATGACGTGTTGGTAGAGAGCTGCTCTGCCAAATGTGACTCAGTAGCGATATAAAACAAGCGGCCAATCTTAACATCGGACATATCGCGTGAAACCTTCGAGCGAGTCGCATTCAAAATAAACATTCATGTTTTTAAACCGGCAAGACAACATCGTGTCTAGATTAGAGAATATTAATCTGAAAGAAAGTGAGTGTTTTTATTATTATCGTGTTATATAATATTTGATGAAGCGATTTGCTTTTATAGTGGTGTCGCGAAAAATATACCAGTGTTTTTATTTTGGTGATTGCGTACAGTTTTCAGGAAATTTATTTTAGGAATGTTAGTTACATTATTCTTTCTCTTGTTTTAGCAAATATGCAGCCGAAAAGTGATAGACCACCAGCGTTTCCGAAGGCACAGCTGCCTCAGCTACATCTGACCCCTTCAGGGGGCGCTCAGAAGCGAAGTGACTCCCTGACATCCCCTGGAGCCATCAATCCCTCGCTCCTGAGGGCCCAACACGAGATCCCTGCCACGCCACCACCTCAGCCACGATCAGAATTCTTCTCGCAAAGAAAAAGCTAGCTCTGGACATAAAGTATATAGATTCTCTTTATTTTAAATGGCATCGTGCCATTTTGTTCCATGGCGGGCTTTTCAGACGTATAAAAATACGCAGTTACGTTATTAAACTACGTAAATGTGGAAGCTCAATTATGTTTTTGGCTAAGTGTGAGCCGGAATTGAGGCGAAATGCGTCAAGAGCTCAGTGCAATGGACCTTTAATGTGTCAGGAAAATCTTGTGACGGAATCCACAGGAGTCAGTCCTGTTGTTGTTATTTTTCATCCTTTGAGTTTTCTATGATATTTAGTATTTTTACGTATGTTTAATCTAGAGAAAGATACTTTCATATTTATTTGGCAAAGTGTCTTCGTAAATTTTGTCTAGATGTAGGTATTATAAAATTATAAAAGACTAGTAATGTTTTGGAGGGAAATTTCAAATTAGAGACAATAATCTTAAGTTTCATTAACTAATGTTAAATGTAAAGCTCTGTTAATAAATTTATTGTATGAAAAATAGCATAAAATAAAAATATGTAAGAACAAAACATTTTTTCTAATTTTCCACGTGCGCTTAATGTTTCACGCTTGATGGTTGACGTCATGTTTTTTTATGATAATAATGTTTATAGAAATAGGTATTTCTCTACAAAAATACCTATACTTTTTATGTGAGAAGTTGTCACCTTCTTGTACTCAGGACTCAAGTAAACAGAAATCCCATTGCACAGAAATTAAATACATGTCAATGGCGCAATTAGCATTAGGCACTTAATTTATTAACCTCATATCCTAAAAGACTACTTAAAAAACAGAAATTTGGCCATTTAAGTGTTGATCTACGTCATTTGTCGACATACATTCACATTGTTTCTCGTCATTCAAAACTTTAGACAATAAGGTAAGTGGAAACACCTCTGAGTCACCGGCATTTTGTGACTCACACAACTTATAAATTCTAAAACCTACTTGTGTCAGAGATTAAAACGATAGGTACCTGAGTAAGGAGTATAAGCACTTCAATCAATGGGTAACTACTTTAGAATATTAGTGTAAGAGTAAACTTTCAGGTGACACTGGTGGTCATTAAAATGGCCCCAAGTGAAACCACTTTAACTAAGTGAAAACATGCAGCCTTCCATTAAGTAAAACTTGTCAAAACCTAGACGCAAATGACGAGAGACATCCTAAGTAATTTGGTACCAAATTACTTGTACCTACCTACAAGGTACTATTCTAAGTGGGTACCTTGGCTTTACTCAATAAAATTAATGTTAGCTAACAGACTTTCAAAATCCAATTTAGGTAAAATCCCAGAAAAGCCAAGCAAACTCAAAGAGAATCTAAAGTAACTTGTTAAACCTACATTTGTTTCAATCAAAGTCTATGAGCCATTTAAGAAAGTAAATTGGTAGGTACTACAGAATGTTCGTGGTAGCAGTTATTAATAAATTAACGCCACTTCAGAAATTAACCTCAATTTAGGTTGAAAGGGTAGGTAAGCACCTACTGGAATCAGATTTTTATATTTGAGTTAGTATTTTAAACGTGTTTGAGTGTTGGTTTATTATGTGCTTTATTACATTAAAATATTTAAAATAATAAATCATATCTGCTTAGCTTGGCCAGATGATGCTGTGTGAATTGTCCAGCATTATTTAATAATTTATTATAGTAGCCGTCTCCTTTTCTGGAAACCCACCTTTATAGGAGATTTGTGCAAGTGATTTAAGTGCGATTTGATTTAATTCCCAACGGCTTTGAAATAAATAACTGAATTGATACATAATATGAAATGAAAAATAAACCTACTAACGAAGTAACCAAGTAATACCTCATACCTACTCATATGTTCTTTCTACTTTCGGTCAAAATACGATGTTAGATATGTTATCAACAGTAATTATTTACTTAAGTATGTTTAACGATATGAATTGAACCTACTGTATCTAATCTACAAATCCACAATAATTGCTCTAATATCTGTGACGTAAATCTTTTACTTATCACACAAGAAGTATAAATTAATCAATACAATATGACTAAAATAGAAATGAAACGTGATCTCATTCAATCAGTCGACTTCTACACTGAAAGGATTTAAAACGGCATTATGTCATCTAGAATTCCTAGGTAATAAAGCAGATAGACTTCCTAGTAATTGCTTGCAATTTGTTTTTACAACTGTGCTCTATGAAATGAGTATTTCATGGCTGAACTGCGATTGACAGATGTAGTACAGGGATACGATCGATAAAGAAATAAGCACTAATTTAGTTCATGTATAGTGATATCGAACGAGTCGTCTAGAATGCTCTATTGCAAAGCTTTGCCGGATGTTCTGAATGTTCTTATTTGAAGGAAAGCACTTACCTCTCGAGAGATGTTCAGGAGACACAAGTAATATGTTAACTGATAAGGTTTAGTGTATTTCGGAGGCAAAGGGAGCGTTCCGTTAAGGGCGCCGGCAAAACCTGAAGTGTCGATGCGGCCTCTATGGGCGACTAAAGTGCGCAAGGACCTAAGAAAATTATAGAGTTGACATCGGCCATTGCGCCTTGAGCAAACACAATTTTGTTTAAAATAACTTTTTTAAAGCGACGGTTATTCTGCACGGCATAAGAATATTAAAAAAGAAGATTATTGAATTCGTTAGATAAATTATCAGCCGTGATATCAGACTGAATATGTAACAAATGTAGAGTCGAGTTTACCAACGTAAGTCTAAATAAAGACATCACCTAAAAGGGTTTCACTAATGAAACTATTAACAAGGGCAATTTTCATGTCTAACTTTCCCGTATCTAAACATTCGTAGCCCACTGGAAGAAATCCTGACTTGCGCCCTATAAAACCTGCGCGCGCAACCTCATTACCTCCCAGGCCTTTGGGAAACCCAGAGACTCCATTGAAAGGAAAACTATCTTCGTCTCTGTCTAACAAGCAGTAATTGAAAGAGACAATGCTTTTAGCCGGTATATGTTGTTGGAATTGAATAGCAGAAGCGTTGTTTGTGATTCATAGGATGTTTATTTTTCCATGGCTTGAGGTTTCCAGACTGTACGGCTGGCGCTGTCCATAACTTGTAATGAAGAAGGTTATTGGTTTATTACTGGGATGAAATCTTTAGTAGGCTTTTCCGTGCTTATTTTCGTTCCTCTTGTTTCGGAACTAACACCATCCTGGTGGTTTTAAATCTCTGAAGAATAAGTGAAGTCCTAGTCCGTTATGTCGAAATATTTAGAAATGAGTCAAACTGGAAAAAACTTACTGGCTATTAGAGAAAGGTTTATTTTCCATAGGTCGGCTATTTTCTTACCTGTAACAAAAGTAAATATTATATTAATCTCTTAAAAATCTGAAAGGGGCCACGGACGGACGCAATGAAGTATCAAGTATAGTTTAATACTCATTGCATGAACCTCCTAATTGTTAAAGCCTATAGGTACTTGGTTCTAGAACCTAAGATATTTTTTATCGACAAAGGGTTTACGAAACCAAATAATTTTATTGGTGGACAATATTTTATGACACTGGTATCAATCATCTGAGCAAATTGGAGAAGCATGAAATTATTTTCGGTTTAGAAAGCTTTCATTGATCATTTCTCGAGATCTCGAATCCAAACTCGAATCCGAAAAACTCAAAAAACTCGAACTTTTTTTGCTGCTCTTGTGTAAAATTATTGTTGTTGAAGTTGTATGTTTTTGTTTTAAGTGATTTTACTGGTGTTACCTTATTGTTTACTGTTATTGTTATTCGTTTGTTTAACATTAACTGAAACCTGCGGGATATTTTGTGCAGGTAAACAATTATGTGTGTAATGTCTTTGTTGACATAAATTCTCTTGGATTCTAAAACCGAGTATAAACATCTTAATTTATTCAAATTTATCGCTGAAAATATCTTTGCTGATATTTATAATATTCCTGAAACCTATCTCGGCTTTTCAGACATTAACTTATCACCCATTGATAAGTTAATGTCTGCAAAACCGAGATATCTTTCAGGTACTACCTAATCCTTATAACATTATTGCTTCTAACAAGCTCTAACTAGATAATTGTCTGAAACTGCGTGCCTTCTCAAGCCATCAAGCATTGTTGCAAAGTCCTTGAACGGGCCCAAATCGGTCCCAACCAGGAAGCGAACCCCGATCGCGTGTGTTCTTCCATTACTTTATTGCCTTGCCATCGGTGCGTGTCGTCCAAAGGCGTCTGCCTGAAAAATGTGTGTTACTGCGATACCTTTTATCGGCCAATCAATAAACAAATGTGAAAAGTTTTGGATATGGCGCGGTTTGGGGAAACGAATAAAGATAGGTCATGAATCTTTCGACTTTCGACGGAAACATTGCAGAGTTAGGATTTTATTACCCTATTTTGTCGTAGCAGTACTACGCCGTAGCTGAACTACGTCGTAGATGGTCTACGTTTGTCGTAGCAAGGGTCGTGGCAATCGAAATGTGTGGTTGGTGTGGTTGCTAAGGTCCGATGCGATATCTCAAATAATTATATCTGTGATGCTGATAGATTTTTAGAGCTTCTTTTCTTTGCCTTTAATCATTAAAACATTGTGGCATTTAAATCATTTGTTTGGGATTAAATAAGGATTAGGATTTTCATATTTTCGAGACTTATAACGCCATCTATGTGAAACAACGCAAACTTTCAATGAGCGCGGCGTGCTTCTCGCCTCGAACCATGAAATTTACGAAACGGCGCGGCGGCAGCGCGCTACTTCGCCGGCGGCGGCGCGGCGTGCGCTAGTTTATCTTTCTCCATTAGCTTCGTCGTTTCAACGTTTTTTTATAGATGGCGCTGTACAGATTAAGGTTCAGTGTTTGCGACCGAGCCTTGCTATACGTAAATGTTTAGAAGCTGGCGCTGCACCGATTTGTTGTTCGCATGTTGGGGGCCTGGATTTGTGACGTCGTCAGCGTGGATTATTGTATGAAAAAACAAAGGACTAATACGCCTTTCGCGAGTACCAATTTGCGAGCTTTAAAATTCTCGTGTCACAATGTTACTTACCTTACTGATTTTTACCAAATTTTATATGCATATTCAGTAGGTCTGAGAATCGGCTACTA
Organism: Eupithecia subfuscata; assembly: GCA_963564075.1. Lineage (NCBI taxonomy): Eukaryota > Metazoa > Arthropoda > Insecta > Lepidoptera > Geometridae > Eupithecia > Eupithecia subfuscata. Next base: position 8,445,850 of record OY751105.1, read on the forward strand.
TCTATTTTTCATACCCATATGTGATAATTTTAAATTTCCACTCGAGCGTAGCCGCGGGGCGCAGCTAGTATAATTATATATCTTTTCTTTTTCACAAAAAAAATTATACTATTATAGCTGCGCCCCGCGGCTTCGCCCCCGTGGAAATTTATGTTTCCAACTTTCTTAATTTTTTCTTTCATAAGAACCTTCTCCTGACAATAACAAACACAACAAAGAAAGAATTAGCGAAATCGGTCCAGCCGTTCACGCGTGATGCCGTGACAACGCGAAACGGGTTTCATTTTTATATATAAGATTACCATTGAAACAATTGAGCTAACTGCAGACTGTTGCAAACAATCTACAGGTAGTCAACTTCTTTACTTAAATTTATAACAGTGTTGCAAAGATAATCATACCTACCTACAGGTATTACACAATTTATAGGTACTTAATATTTATTAACACGTTACTTAAATCATTACCTACCTTGAGATCATTATGAATGAAAATCTTTCCTAGGTAGTGTTTTTTTTTTTCTGGAACAGTAGAGGGAAATCCGATGACGTAAATGATCACGGGGAATTGTCATTGGGAAGAACAAAATTGCTGGGTAGGTAATAGGTGGACTGTGAATCATTTTACATTTGGGGACGCTTCCGACTGGTGTTGATATGGATCAGTTGACCTACCTGTAGACTGTTTGCAACAGTCAGCAGTTAGCTAAATTATTTCAATTGTAAATACTAGTATAATTTTCTTTATGAATAAAGACTTTATTTTAACCTCTACGATAAAATACTCGAAACTATCAGTGGCAAAAAATACTTTAGCTATGACTGCAATGCCAAGGATTGACTTGTTAGACAACAGTTGACAAACAAAGGAAATGGCTTCTGTCTGGAACAGTTTCACCCCATGGCCACCCCTCACTAATGGATGGGGTTGCAACGACACCAATTTCACCCTTCCCTGCACCCGCGACAATGTTCTCTACTTACTGATTTGTTCCAGTAATTTAAGATTACAGTCTCAATTATTTTATTTTTAAGGTGACTAAGTATATCAGTTATCTTATCAGGTACCCATAACATAAGCTCTGCTCCTCAGCTCCCACTAGATCCCACTAGGCTTATATTGCCCCCACACAAAACTACACTGAGTGGGAAAAATTGCTCCACCATGACTGTTAAAGTATTCAACAAAATTCCTAGAGACATAAGAGAACTGCCTACTAGTACATTTAAGACAAAACTCCGTAGGTGGCTCTTAGAAAAATGTTTTTATGACATTAAAGAATTTTTATAATCAATAAATTACCTAGTTATATAAGTTAAATATTGTACGTCCATAATTAATGGATAAACTGTTGCTCCACCTAGCTTTTAAGATCTTTTTTGTACACAGTTTCTACAATAAATTTCATTTCATTTCATTTCATTTCATTTCAGCTTTATGTAAGGCTAGATGATGCTGTGTGAATTGCCGCATCATTTATTTTATTTGTTACTAGTTTCTTCCCGCGGCTTCGCACGCGTTGTTTTTATGAAATCGTCTGAGCATTATTTTTATCGGAGACTGTTTTGTGGGATAAAAAACCTATGCTTGATCCTAGGCTTAGAACTACATTTATAAAAAAAATCAGCCCGATCCTTTTAGTCGTTTTGGCGTGAAGAGGTAACAAACATCTATCCATCCAGCCGTTTATATCCGAATATCTAAAAATTTCCAAGGGAATCATATGCACACAAAACCTGTAGGGTACTTCCCTAGAATCATGATATTTGGCAAGCAGCAAGGTCTTACAGCACAAATAAAGGGAAACATCCAAAAACCGTAAATTTGTAGTTTATTCAGAAAACAATGATTTTTTGATTCTCGCCATGGACCAAAACCTTACCTACTTCCCGTTGAAGAAGAATCATAATATTTGGCAATACACAAGGTCTTACAACTATACAGAACCCTTAGCGCGCGCGAATCCGACTCGCACTTCACGTTTTATTTCGTATGTTTGCGTTACTCGTTTGAATACTCTACTATTATATTGTACTAGCTTCTGCACGCGACTTGGCACGCGTACTTTCGGTATAATAAGTAGCCTATTATCTAAGTTAGGCTTTGCTCTATACGTACGCCAAATTTCATCTTGATCTGTTCAGTAGTTTTGGAGATCCTAAAAATAAAAAATAAAAATAGCCTTTAATCTCTGACTTTTACAATTTTTCTAATATTTATCTTATAGTTTTATCTAGTTATCTATTTACTAATTATTGACACCGGTTCTTGGTAAGTCAGGTTGTCCTTTGACATAGGCCTCCTCCATTGTGTGCCATTGCAAGCGGTTTAGGCATGCCCTACGCCATCCCTCAGGCAGATCATCTTCCCAACGCTTAGTAGGTCTGCCTCTGCTGCGTTTCCCTTCACGTGGGTACCAGACTGTTGTCTCATAGGACCATTTCCTTCTCGTGGATCTCATTTGGAGATCCTAGGTAACAAAAATTCCGATTTCACAAACTTTCGGCTTTATTTATTTTTGGTTGGCAGGTAGAAAATGCCTCGGCATTAAGCCCAACCTTTGTACCTCAGTGCAATAGAGGTTTAAATAATAATAATAATTATTATTATATTAGTAGGAAGTAATGATTAATCATTACTTCCTACTAGTATGTTCCAAGTTCGTTCTGAATATTAATATTCAGAACGAACTTGGAACATTCTTTCCCAGAAGCTAAATTATCTTTACCTACGATGACGTGGGTAGAAATTTGTACTTAAAACCATACATATTCTAAAAATGAGCATAATAAGTTTTTAAGTCTCTGTGCAAATAACTGTCCGCATAAATTCCTTTAATTAGGCGACCCGCATGTTCATTGTAAAATATTACACGAAAATTCTGTAGGCGGTTAGTAATCGGCTTCCTATTTGGAATCTCCAAACTTTTAGCTGTGGGCAGATAATTGCAGACAACAAGAACAAAGCAGTTCTTCTAATTGGAGACTTTTAAATAATCGTCTTAATTTGGTCGTTAGGAGAGACGATTGTTTCAGTCTGAATAGTCTTAATCAGCTTTCAATTGGTCCCGTAAATATTCGCCCACAGTTTTTTTAAGGCGAAGAGTAGGGGCGATAGTGGCGCCACTACATATTTCATTTTATAATTACGTTATACAAAGGAATTATCAAAAAATCGGACCGCGCGTAGACAATATCTATCTTAAGCTTTTTTTAAATGTATCTTTAATAGTTTTGTACTATATTATGTAGGCAGATACTTGTTTCAAGAGTTTAGTTCCTATTGGTGGCCACCAAGCTCTCCAAATAAGGTTGATTGAATAACACAAAACAAAACTATTACAGATACATTAAATAAAACCTTGTGATAGGTATCGTCTACCAGCGGTCCGATTTTTTGATAATTCCTTTGTTTAACTTAATGATTAAATTAAATATGTTGTGGCGCCACTATCGCCCCTACTCTTCGCCTTAACTGGTCAATTGATGTCTTGCAAACTAACTACTTTCTGCCGAATATATCGATCGACCCTTCAAGCTATATGAAAATAACGAATATTCAGATTCCCTTTTAAGCATCCATCAAGGTATTCTCAGTGGCGGATACCTGATTGCAGCATAACTGCCACATTTTCACGAATCTCTCTTAATTTCACAATCGTGTTTGAAACTATACTCTAGGATAACTCTCTTGAGGTGTCTACTACAATATTTAAGCACGGACATTTTCTTTTTGTTGATTTTTACAGAATTTGCACTACTTGACGATTTGAGCACTTTTTCCACGTATGCACAATCTGACAAATATTTTTCAAACTCGATTGCAAATCAGCGAAAATTTTAGATTTTTGTCTTGTAAGTCGTTTAGAAACATTATATCTTGAAAATGGCTAAAGTATAGACAAAAGTGGATGTCAAATCGCACGTTTGCATCTCTACCTTAAATATTGCGTCAGTATTAGCGATTAGGACAATTTGTCGTGACATAGCGTGCGCGTCGCCAATTAGATGGCAACCAATTAACGGTAGTTTGCCTATAAACTTGATTAGGTAGTAATACAATTTGCCGTTTATTTTAAAACAAAGATTGGTCGATACGAAGAAACTGCTGTTTCCAACCCCTTCAACAGAAAAAGGTATACCTCACACTAATATTTTAAATGCGAAAGTTTCAATCGATGGTTGGATGTAATTATATGTTTGTTACTTCTTTATGCTAAAACTATGGAAAGGATCGGGCAGAAATGCCCGATTCATGCGAGAATGGCACAGACATTGATGTCTTTGATGAATGGCTTATTTTTAGGTCTAGACCTGGAATAACACTACTTTTTAATCCATAAATAGGTTCCTATATTAGAAAAAACCTTTAAACGTTAACAAAGAAACAACGTGTGCGAAGTCGCAGGCAAGAACTAGTATCTAATACAAATATCTTACTTAGCCCTAGTTTATTGAATGTGTAGATGTGATGCTCCTAATCAAGGAAAATTCATTAGAACACACGAGTTTTAAAAAAATATCTGAGCTTCTGGTCGAAGCGACGCGTGACCCGAGAGCTGGTGAGTATCTGGCTCAGCGCATCAGCATTGCCATACAGCGTGGCAATGTAGCCAGCGTTCTGAGGACGCTTCCGACCGGTACTGCTATTTATACCCGTACATTGTTTACAACAGTCTGCAGTTCATCATCATCATCATCATCATCAGCCGCTGCTGGACATAGGCCTCCCCTGATGAGCGCCATAGCGCCCTGTCTTCAGCTTGCCGCATCCAGCATCTGCCTGCAGTCCTTCGCAGATCGTCATCCCACCTGGCCGGAGGGCGTCCTACACTACGATTACCGAGTCGTGGTCTCCACTCAAGAACACGTTTACCCCAGCGGTTGTCGGTTCTTCGCGAGATATGGCCGGCCCACGGTTTTTTTCTATTCTCTGATTGTTATTAAGGTATAATGTATAGTAAATAAAGTACAAGGCAAATTACCCGTCACAGATACAGATACAGATACGGACTTTATTCATAATACCATTATTACATGTCATCACATTAAATATAAAAATAATGTTATCGCTATGATAAGGGCAAATTATAAAATTCATTTATGTCATATAGAACCAATTCAATAAGCCACTTTCTTAATTTCCTCTTAAAAATAGATATGGAAGCTGCATTTCGGATCCAGTCAGGCAGTCGATTATATATTGAAGGACCCATAATATATACTGACCTGTCAGATTTTTTTAGCTTGTGTTTAGGTGTGACTATGTGGTTGTAGTATTTGTTACTACATAGCGCGCGACCTGACAAACAACTTGTCCCACTGTTATTAGTAACAGTAATTGTATCTAATTAGGAACATTTTACGAGTTCTACTTGAGAACTCAGGAAATTCAATAATCAGGAACGACTTTGCTCTAGTTCGGTGAAACAAACAAGAACATCCTATTAGCACAGAAACTAAATAATACAATACATATCTTTGTAAACATGTAACGTTTGTTTGGTCGTCAGAGTTGCTATATGGTCTGATCTCATTATGAGAGTAAGCGGGTTAACTACGAACCCAGTTTGTGTTGGAAAAACACCAACGTTTTATCCCTTATCGAGGGACTTCATCAGGGTGAGCTGTTCGCGTTTGATCTATTGGTTTTCCTGTTATTTTGAGATTTACATGTGATTTTTATCCGCCATTTTCGGAAAGATTGTTAGTTTAGATTCGGATTTTTTAATTTAGATTCGGATTTTTGGAAAGATTGTTAATTTAGATTCGGCCCTTAGGGTCCGTATTATGAAAGCTTACTTAGTCAGCGATGCTTGAGTAATGCTTATGCCATAAAAAGCGTTGGGTACTCAAGCAAATATTGATGACTAACGCCCAAATACTCAAACGCAAATCAGATTTAAGCACGTCTCCAGTCTGCTTAGCTTTGGGTTAGATGATGCTGTGTGGATTGTCCAGTATCATTTATTTTTATTTATTTATGTATTTAAAACGAAATTTTTCGACAGATTTTATTGAAACCTGTCGTTTTTTTATTTTAATTTTTTATTTTTACGTCTTGGGGATAACAAACAATCATACTTAAATATTAACAGAATTTAAGAAATCAAATAATATCGCATAAAAAATATACTTAATTAGAAATTACCCTATTCGGGGATGAGGCCCGTCTTATGAAAGCTTACTCAATCATAGACCAACGCTTGAGTGAAGTTTATACCATAGAAAAGCATTCCTCATAGATTGATAGTTAATGATTATATCGGGTATTTATCGCGTACCTTCTGTTTTATTTCCCCTACGTTTCTACCGCGTTACAGCGATCGTGGTCACAGGGCGACTGGATGTACTCGGAGTTACCGCCGAGAATTGACGGCAGTATCCACGACTACCCTCAATTCGTCTTCAGAATCAGGAATGTCCAAGTTCACATTACGACACACTACACTGACTGTGTCCGATTGCAGTACAGTCGGATCACGACGCATATTAATCACAGGATTCCACGAGGAATAGATTGCTGTGATGACTGAGCCAGTTTTTATGATACAGACCAGAGCAAACAATCACATTTGCGTTGGCAAGATAATACAAGCGAAGCCGGAGCAAGTACCTAGTGTAGGATAAAGAGATGAGATGCCAAGTGAGATTTTGTCGTCACTGTGCGGCGGAGCGCGTGAGGTCGCATACAAATTAGCGTACTGCGCACACGTCGATTTCATCCATGTGTTATGCTAAATCGCGCAATGTAAGAGAATAGATGCTACTTCTGTCACAGTAAGCCAAATTGGTTGTTCTTGGAGAATATCGTCGTATCCTACGAATAAGGTTACAGTCGCCAATGTGACCTTTTATTTTTATTGTATTTTTGGAATCTCCATTATCATTTGCATCATACCAGTTCGAAAAAAGTAAATAAATAATGAATACAAAAAAGTTATTAAGGTTTAAAAATTTGGTTACAATTGCACTGATGCATTTAACCCGACGAATAAGGTAACGAACAGCTTTGGCACTTTTTTTCATGTGCGAAACGCAACCGACATAGGCATTTCCCGGCGAATATGGTTACACACTCCACAATAACCGTGTACCGCGGGCGAAAAGGCGCGCGGGCGCGGGTGACCGCTGTGTGTCGACTCCGAGCGAGGGGAAAACAGTGCAGTAGAGTATGAGGCGGGCACATAAATTAGTGATTGATTAGTGACTAATTGCAAAACAAAAAAATTATAAAAAATCTTTTATTGGTATAGTAGTTTTCGTCAACTAAGAAAAACTCCCCTAGGGTTTTTGAATGCTTGATTCAAATAAATAATTGAAACTTATACGTTATAATTCCTTTTATTTAACAAGGTATTTCAGCATAAATTTGAAACTGTTTATTATACAGGCTATCATCACAAATTATTAAGTCAATTGTTCCGTGATCATGGCGCATGAAACTGTGTCGAAATATTGGAAAATCATGGTAAATATCCCGTTTTAAATGACTTTAAGATAATTCAGTGCAGTTACTAATAGATTTAATGTTTTATTTGCCCTTAAACATTTGCATTACATTCGTTGCGTGCATTCTTGCGAATGAGAATGCGAGTATTAAATCTTGCGAATGTTCGCTAATGTGAGTATTCGTTACATCTCTTTTATGGATAAATGGGTATATCTATTAGATTATTGTCATAATATAGATTGATATTAGAGCCTCTGCTTAAAACTTGATTTTATTCAGTACTCTTTATTTTTGCAGCAATGAAGAAAACTATTTCTCTGACATGGGCTTCATACGGCCAGCTTCACAAGGGGAACTAATCTTGTAGCCTGTAGAACTTGTAAGAATCTATACAGGGCGACCCAAGGCCATGCCACGTGGAGGGAAAGTATCTTAAATTTTGTAGATAGAACATTTTACTGAAAAAAGACTTGATTTTGATTTTTAAAACATTTTAAACTACATTGAAAGACTTTTGAATAATCGCCTGTCTGAACCAGGAGTCGAACCCTCCAAATTGTAAAATATAGACCCGTAATTTTACGATACAGATCAAAAGGCTCAATCATAAGGATTATTTTTTTCCAAATAACATAGTATCTTAAATAACAGGAAAACCATGAACTTTTACATACTAAATAAATACGTTTAAAGTTATATTAATTCATTGTATTTCCTAGTCCCCCTACTTAAATCATGTAGAGAATATACCATTATGAAATAGACTGTAAAACACCAAAATATATGTTTTCTCTAATAATATAACGTGAGTAAGCCCACAGCAGTAGGCTCAAGGCTCATTGACGAGTTCTCTCATCTGGATACGGTTGACTAAATTGAGAAGATTGATTAATAATAATATTATATGATAATGCTCGACAATCCACACAGCACCATTTAGGCCCAAGCTAAGCAGAGCTTGTGTTATGGGTACTAGATAACATATACTTATTACAATAAGATTACATACATCTATTTTTTTTATTATACCTACATAGAAAACAACCAGATCACCCTCCCCTGGACAAACATCTTTTTATTTGATGATTGTAATTTAAATACAGTAAGTAATTTATTTATTTTTAAGGAAGGCCTGCAGCTTATAATTTACATACATCTTATAACTATTACATTATTTTTTATCACTCATTTCAATACAATTACGCCCAAGGCTTATCGAATGTTTGGATTTATTATGAGAATTGGTAGGGACTTTAATAGCCCTTAAACTCTCATCCTATTATATAACAACTTCGTCAGGTCAATTCTTGAATATGGATCAACAGTCTGGAATCCAAAATTTAAAGTACATTTTGAAGAATTACAACGAAATCAAAACAAATTTTTAAAACAAAATGTATTCCGCTTTCCGACAGCTCCTACAGACTCTATAGTAGATCTAGACATTCTTTTTTTATATAAATTACTGAACAATAAAATTGACTCCGAGTTGTTACTTGATAATATTTATTTGCATTTCCCACGGGCTTCATCTAGGAAAAAGAAAACTTTTTGGACTCCAACCTCTAGAAAAAATTATAGGCAGAACATGTTTCTGAATAGAGCTTGCAATAATTACAATAAAATCAACGAAATTGATATTTTCGACTCAACCGCCGCCGCCTCGTTGCGTAGAAGCATTGTAGGCATTGCTGCCGCCAAGTTAATAGCTTAGTTTAAATTATTTTATTTTGCCTTTAGTCTTTTGCTTGAAATTCTTATTGTTTCTCGTTATATATCTATGTACTGCCTGTCTTCCAAAGAAATAAAAAGAAATACAGATACAAAATAGGTTAGAATAAACTAGCAGAAGAAATTCAATAAATAGCCTTCATGGCTAAATGACCGACTGGAAATAAATACGTTAAGCAGAGGCATATCAATCTATTATGACAATTATCTAATAGATAGACCCATTTATCCACACTAGATGTAACGAATACTCACATTCGCATTCGCAAAAATGCACGCGAATGTAATGCGAATGATTAAGGAGAAATAAAACATTATATTTATTAGTCACTGCACTGAATTACTTGTAAGTCATTTAAAACGGATTATTTAAAATGATTTGAGTTGATAGTTTTCCACTATTTCGACACAGTTTCATGCGCCATGATCACGGAACAATTACCTTAATAATTTTATATGACTTAAGTTTTAATAACCTGTTAAAAAGTTTTAAAAGTTTTATGCTGAATTACATTGTTTTATATGAAAGGAATTATAACGAATAAGTTTCAATTATTAATTTGAATCAAGCACTCGGAAACCCTTGAATGAGTTTTGCATAGTTTGCGTAAACACTATTTTTCGTAGTATGTCAGCAATCCAACACTTGCATACGAACTAGGTTTTACTTTTAGCTTTAGAATGATTTTGATCGATTAGTTGCATTTTAGCAGTACAACTTTGACAAGTCAGAGGTAGTAGTTGTACGAACATTTGTCCCGAGACGGCAATTGAACCTGCAACCTCGTGCGTCGCAGGCGGACCTTCGCCCGCTGCGCCAATAAGGTCGTAGATTGGGTGCTGTACAAGTTAAATCCATCTAATATTTTCCAGGTAGTAAAGCGTCCTGTGCAGCATGCATGAGTAAACAGTTTCTGACGCTAATTAACAAGATACCAAATGAAATTCTTGAAGGAAAGTTAAATATTACCTTAGTATTCTTGTAATTGTCCCACAAATTTCATCGAATAAGCTTACAAAGGCGATTGTTACCATCTCAGTTGACGTCGTGAAGCGAAATCGTCGTGGAAAAAGGTCACAGAGGCGCTTAAAACAGCGTCGTTTTGAAACTTGCACGCGGAACAAGGTGTTAAGCGACAAAAACTAGAGAAAACGGGTTTTTTTATTTATGAAAGCTACATGATTATTTAGCTAAAATCATGATAAAACGTCTTAGAAAAAAAAACTTACTCGTATAATGGAAACTTTTCGAAATAATAAGAAAAAACCGTCTCCTGTAAAGTTGGTGTTTTGCAACTGTAACCTTATTCGTAGGATACGACGATATGAACAACAAATCTATTTACGGTTGGTAATCTATGGCGTTTTAGAGAATTAATATTGCGAGACATAGAGTTTAGAGGTACTCGTATAATACTCGTATCTTATGGTATCTCTACTACCTGGTATCTGAAGGTACCTCTACGGGGCACTGTAAAATTTCGCTACATTTTTGCGGAATGCTTACAGGTATTTCGGGGAAGTAATAAGCACTAATTTATTATAAGGGCAATGTATACGCTTCTACAACAAAACTCCAAGTGAGTTGCAAAAAATATCAATAAATAAATTCAAACAAATTGTCAAAACCTTGCTGTGCAAAAAGGCTTACTATAAAATATCAGATTATCTAGAGGATAAAAAAGCTTGGGACGGGTTTTGCTCCAACTCGAAAAATAACAAATAACAGGCTAAAGGTTTCTTCGTCGCTTCTTTACTTTAGTCTACATATCGAAGCGACAGAAATCAAAAATATCACTTTATTTCCGTGTCAGTGTTTACTTTTATATTTTGACCTTTTCTAAGTGTACATTTATTGTATTTATGGAAATAAAGAGTTTTTGATTTTGATTTTGATTTTGATTAGATTTTCAACACTTTCTAAATTTTTACTAGATTCTTAATAGTAATTTGAATATATTATAGTACTGAATGTAGTAGCTTCTGCCCGCGGCTTCACACGCGTTTTTTGGAATTAAACGTTGTCTATACGATAATCCAGATCCAGATCTTTATGTGTGCAATATTTCAGCCCGATCCATTCAGTTGTCTTGTCGTTGTCTTCGACCATCTTTACAACGGCACAAAGTTTGGCCTTTAAAATATTACAATACAAATACACTTTATTGCACACCAAGAAAATACAAAAATAAAAATACAGGAGAAGAGAGATACAGAGTTGTACAATGGGCGGCCTTATCGCTAAGAGCGATCTCTTCCAGACAACCTTGGGATGGACACGAAGCAGTTGCACAAGTAAAGACGGTGGCGTATTACTTAAATATACAATACGTACATTATAATACATAATATAAAATATACTATAATAATAATACTTACCAAAGTTAATGATTATATCGGGTATTTATCGCGTACCTTTTGTTTTATTTCCCCTACGTTTCTACCGCGTTACAGCGATCGTGATCACGGGGCCCCGTGACAACGATCAAGGGAAATAAAACAAAAGGTACGCGATAAATACCCGATATAATCTTTAACTATGATAACAAATCGCGAAAGCTTAAAAAGTTTTAATACTTACCAAGTTTTATAAAAAAATATTATAAGAAGATTATATTAGAAGAAGATATATTATATTAGTAAGAAGTAGGTACCTAGGAAAGAGGATACTTACTATACACAAGCATTGTTCAAAGCCGTCTATAAATTCCAGTGCCACTGCTAATCTACTGCCATCATAAAACTGTCCTAAGGGCTTAAACCTTATGAAACCGGATGATCTTAATATCCTAAAGAGATAAGTTAAGCAGGTTATCACATTGATGGTAAAGATTGTGTAACAGTTTCTAGGTTACTGGGTATCGTGTGTGGTAAACTGAGTAAAGATGACTCAGATTAGTCGTAGATAGGATTAGTGTTGTAAGGTACACAACTATTGTTGTACCTACGCAAAGTGAATCTGGATTCCATATAAATTTAGAATCTAAGTACTTATATTACTATTATTGGTTTTTTTTTCGTGTACATCCTGTTAATTACATGAGTCCGCTCTGCATGTTTAATTATGATTACTGTATTTCTCTTTAAGTGAATAATATTCACTTAAAGAGAAATTTATTTCTCAAAAGAATATACATATTATGTATATTCTTTTGAGAAATAAATTTCTAAAACCGTAAAACCGTAAGGTGTTCGGTTTTTTTATAAAACCGGTTCGTACCGGTTTTCGTTTTGTTTAAGTTTCGGATATCGTGTATTAAAAAATCGGACTACTCTGTAAAAAGTTATGCGTGGTACAATACATAAAAAAATACGCGTCGACATGAGAACCTCCGTTTTTTCGTCGGTTGAAAAATCGCTCATAGATTTTTGTGCTGAAGCTTATTAATACTATTTACTTACTTGTTTACATAAATAAATACTATATTTAGTATTATATTACTATTACTACTACCTATTCTACATAAAAAGATAGGCGGCTCAAGCTGTATTTAATAATGATAAATACCACTAGTTAAGTTTAGATATACTTTTATTGCAAAATGCACTATTTTTTCAACCATTTTTTTAAACTTTCGTTACGTTTTAATAGAAAACAGTCTTTTTTTGTCTGCACTATTCATAACTTAGTCAACAAATATCGAGGTCTAAACAACATTCGGCATGATGATGTCAATTGGTGACGCCATTGAAGGTCAGTTAACTAATTGTTGCTATTTAAAAACTTGCTTTTTGGTAACTAAGAATCAGAAGGAGAATAATAGCAAAAGTGTTTTTATCGTGGTTATTTGTAAATGACCAGTAGGGCAAACACAGGGATTGATGTCTAGAGTAGAATAGATACCACACATCGTCATCAAATGCGTAAAATACATGAAATTAAGTCCTTCAGTAGGGCAAGCACGATAGTAGGGTAGAATAGAGAAAAATTACGTCACTTTGTCATCGAATGCGTAAATATTTGAAATTTATTCCTTCAACTGTACGCATTGTATTACGATGCGATGTCATTATTGTCTATTACTATAATTATTATTGTTACTACACCTAAAGAACAACATGCTTGGCCTACTGCTTTATTCATAATTATATAAGACGTGATGATGCGATTTACTGTTGTCTATTCTACCGTAGACAATACTCCTACGCGCCTCACTGTATTGAACACAAAAAATTCTTTTACCCTAACTATGCCATTTATGGTAGCAAACTTATCATCCTGACCTTACCAACTCATCGAATTGATGTTTTAAATCAGAGACGCAGTGGAAAGCTGTGTTTTCTGTGGACTAATTTAAGCGCTCTATACTCCTATATCGCATTGATTTGACCCTAGCCTAAAACAGTGGCCCCAATGGGAAGTGTGCGGCGGAACCCGTCCGGCAATTTAACAATCATCACTTGCAGGGCTTCCATACAGAGAAAAACTATCAAGTGGATTGCAATCATACAAAATACACATACACAACAGTCCGTATGATTGTGCTGTATCAGTATTGTGTGGATAGGATTCGTAACGAATACATCCGACAAAGAACCAAAGTTATCGACATAGCTCAAAGAATTAGCAAGCTGAAGTGGCAGTGGGTCAGCCATATCTCGCGAAGAACCGACAACCGCTGGGGTAAACGTGTTCTTGAGTGGAGACCACGACTCGGCAAATGTAGTGTAGGACGCTCTCCAGCCAGGTGGGATGACGATCTGCGAAGGACTGCAGGCTGATACTGGATGCGGCTAGATGAAGACAGGGCGCTATGGCGCTCATTAGGGGAGGCCTATGTCCAGCATTGGACTAATAGATAGATAGATAGATAATTCTTTATTCATCACCTTAACAAAAAACAAATTTTACACGAAACATATAGAGAACAGCAATGGAACTGGCGGCCTTATCGCTTAAAGCGATTTCTTCCAGACAACCAAAACGATAAGAAAAAAATAATATAATAATATAATATAGGCTTATGATGATTTAGTCTTATTGGTTTCAGTCATTGTGAAATTGTGTGGTACTGATATCAGGCATTTTGAGATTAAGTTGTAATGAACTGGAGGGGAACTGGTTGTGAATCATAGTTGCCAAAGCGGCCGGAGCGGATTCGTCTATTAAATTGTCCAGTTAATGTTCTATATTTAATTTCATTTTACATGATCTTCTCAAATTATACTATGAACAATACCTAGCTCTTATTCGTCTTGTCGGTTTATGATTTCTTTTGTTTAGGGTCAAAAATTTGTTAACACTTTTTCTGTCAAGCTTCGCCGATGCGACCCGGCAGGAGCACAACAAGCACCAGCAGGTCGTGCAGCTCGTGCGTCGGTGGCAGTGTAAGTGTTTACACGTATTCTAGAACCTGAAGAAGCTGACAATCCGGTAAATAAAACTAATAACAGTGTAAGTACAACTCTTTGAAAACAAATGACCTCAAGAAGTTCCCAAATATACCTAAAGGTCGGATCAAAACCCGTGACACAAAATGAGATGAACCATTAATTAACGCTCCAACTCATTTCGCCCATCAATAAGGCCCATTACTTGCAAATTGTGTTTTTTTGAGTCATCATAATGAGTTTCTTTACAGCCGCCGTCTGTTGGAAGCTAAGCTACCTACTGGCGCTATTGTTTGGTTCACAGTACATTAATCACGAGATCAGGAGCGCTTCCCGGCGCGCCCAGCTTCTTGCAACACCTACCTAGAAGACTGAAAGAATATGCAAACTAATAGAATAAAACTCATGCTACAGGAAAAATATGTTTCTAAGTCGAGTTTGTGAAATATATAACAAAAAATTGTCGAGTATAGATCTAATTAACTTGTCGCTGTCTTTTTCTTTATACTTAGATTGTATAATTATTTATGTGTGTTTTGTAGGTATTTTCACCTTATTTTTTATTGCTCTGTTTATTTAACTCTACATGTTTACATAATGGAGGGAATTATTTGATTTATTTTTATTTAAGTTCTGGATTTTTATGAATAATGTAGGTACCTACTGTTTATTTCCAAAATAAAACAAAAGGAAATTCAAAACTATACCTAGGTCTCTGGGATAAATCCGATAATAGTAGAATTAGGCTTAGGACAAAGTTTTTAAACTTAAGAGATCAGAACACATCACGGGTTATTAATCGCGCGTATTTACCTACTTTTCCCGACGTTTCAACTGGTTTACACACTATCGTGGGTTGATAGAAGGGGAAATAAACACTATGAATATCCGTCAAGAGTTATTATAAGGCTCAAAACAGATCAGAGAAATCGCTAATACCAAAATAATACTACAGGTATAGGGATTTTTAAACTATTTCTTTTTAAGCGCACATTGAGCCCAACCGCGGCGGCATCATCTCAATTTGTTTGATCATCTAAGATTGCACCCTGTACCGGTATTGCAACAATAGCCTAGTTGACTTTTTAAGACCTAGATAAATAAAGAAGAAGATAAATAAACCGCAAAACTTTATTTTTAAAAATAGAAAGTAGACTTTAAAGTCTACTTTTCTAAAACATGCGAAAATGCTGTCAGCCATATTTATCTGTGCTATGACGTTATGACGTCACAGCACGTTTGCTAATGTTAATTGTTCCTTTTCTAGATGTATGATCTAGAAAAGGAACAAATAACATTAGCAAACGTTCATCATTGTAAAAATATAGACAGATGTATGTGATCCCAACCCATAGAGAAACTCGTATAATAGAGGTATGATCCCATCATGAAATTTGCTAGAGTCCTATGACGTCACAACATGGCCGACAGCGTTTTCAAAGTTCAAAATAAAAATTAAATACTTAAACAATTTTTTAGATTGATAATTTATGTAGTTGTCTTACACTTTTAATATCAGATATCTATATAATATTGGGTTCTTAAGTCAAACACTATAGAAAATACTTATTTTCTTCTAATATTGATATATCAAGCCTATTGTAACGTTAGCTCCCTAATAAAGCTGAGACGTATTGTTTTCAGTAATTATTACTAATATAATAAAAATAATTAGTAAATAAATAAAAAATAGACAATCTATTGTGTATTATGTTGTCTCGTATCAAGGAATATATCTTTATTCTCAAAGAAAATTACAATCAAAAAATATAAATAAATAACAACTAGTATTTACAATTGAAACATTTGAGCTAACTGCAAACTGTTGCAAACAATCTACAGGTAGCTCAACAGATCCATATCAATACCAGTCGGAAGCGTCCTCAAGACGCTGGCTGCATTGCCACGCTGTATGGCAATGCTGATGCGCTGTGACAGATACTCATCAGCTCTAGGGTCACGCGCCGTCGTCGCTTCGACCAGATGCTTAGATATTTTTAAAATACCGGAAAACCTCGATACCGCACGGACCTAGACCTCTCTCGGCTCCAAGGGGAGCAAATGCAATAAACTCAAAGTGAAAATTGCAATAAATCCCATCACCTTATCTGTAGCAATATCTGAACGTGCACATGTTCTTTCTTAGGGTTCCGTATTCAATAAGGAACCCTTATAGTTCACCATGTCCGTCGCTCCGTCCGCAGCTTAGTCCAGAGCATGGTAAAATAATACAAGGAATGCGAGATCTTCCCAAGCCTACGTCACTGTCCACTTACCACAAAAATGGGAGGTTACGTTCATTTGCCGGTGACTACCAAACTTTTATTGACGTCGGTGAATCACTCGCGTTGTTGATCGGATAAATCTGGCAATGCTGATGCGCTGCGCCAGTCATTCACGCGTCGCTTCGATCAGACGCAAAATCAAAGAATCCATTAAACAGTTATTTAATTACACAAGGCATTTTATACGACAGAACTACCTCAGACTAGTGATAATAGATACCTCTTATAGTCTAAGATGATGCACTTAGTCCTAATGGGACTCAATCAATTTCATTGCATGTATCTCCGAGCTTAATTACCCTGAGATACAATTAATAGACCATATGAGATGCATTCCTGATAGTTATTAGGACATAATGTTGCCAACATTTGACCTATAGCCTACTAGCCAAACTCGATGTAGAATGTTTGTAAATAAACCTCGACATGAACAACTAAAACTCACTAGCCTGGCGTGAGTTTCAGATAAACTTATAAGTTCAGTTAACTTATATGTATAAATTTATAGAAACATCTCAAATCGACATGTAACGTAAATTTATTGTGTATAAAAAGACGCAACAGAGTGAATTTTTAGATTAAGTATGGGTGGTTTGTTTACTAACATCCGGTTTGGCTAGAGTATAGTTAGAGATGCACATTGGTACACATAGATTGGTCGCTTTTGAATACTTTCATTGTTTTGAATAGTTTGCATGCAAAATAGTTTAGCTAGCTGAACGAAACTTTGTCTTCGGCAATTATGTTTTATTTGTTTACTAGAACTAAAGACATAACTCATCAGTAGAAGGTCGTATATTTAGTATTAACTTGCTCTACCTGTTTTTTCTAGGCTAACAGATAATTTAATTTAGGAATAGGTAAGTCGTTTTTCTTTTGTTTTAGAACTCAAAGACGTAGGTAGGTATGTTTCTTTAACAGACTCTATAGGACCTGTGTTAAAGATACATGAACCAAGGGTTAAATTCTAAGAGCCTGAAAAACTATCCCAATATGTCTGACATCGACCACCGTATAATTGACTTTTGATTACACAATCCGTCAAACAGACTGGTATTTGAGTATTTAGTTATGTACATATAGCTACTGGCTTCTGCCCGCGGCTGCGTACGCGAATTTTCGGTGTAATTAGTAGCCCACTATCTAAATTATGCTATGTTCTAAATATACAGCCGAAATTTTGTGAAATGTTAATTTTTTTGTTATTCTCCATAACTACTGTAAATAGGCCTTTTCTCTTTTTTTATTCTTATTCTTTTTTTTTATTCGACGAGGAAATTTATTTACGAATAAACTGGTGTGGATCAGAATTATGTGGGACTCGACGTTCTGAGAAGGACGTAATACCCACTAAAACCTCTCCGGTGTCCCTCTCTCGCCATTTTCGCCGAACCACGGGAACATTTAAAACCGCGGCAACTACTGTAGGCCTAGCACGGGGATAGTTGTCTAGGGTAGAATTGAAAAGAATGACATCGCATTGTCACACATTGCGTAAATTATTGAAGTTGAAGGAATGAGTGAAACATTACGCATTCGATGACAATGTGACGTAATTTTTGTCTATTCTACCCATCGAGCACATACCCAATTCTACACTAGACAACAATCCCTGTGCTAGGCCTAACAGATTAAGATGAAATTTGGCGTACACTTACGATGAAATTTCAGCTGTATATTATTGGTAGGATACATATAGCTTAATCCTTATAAAACATACCTACAGGCTATACTTAACAAGCAGCTGCTAACAATGAGTGCAGCGTCAGAAGGGCTATACAATATCACGCGTGCCCACCGGAGGGCAAAGCCTCTGCTTTTATTACCACAGGGTTGGACCAAGGCAGCAGATTTGGAATAATTATTAAATTATTTATCAATTCAAATTGATAAATATCAGAATATTTCAAAATGTAAGCAAATAACTTAGGACATGATTTTATATTTCAACTTTGACTCTTTGTTTCATTCCCGGAATCAAGTTGTTTTTGTTGTCTGCACTATTTGGTAATTGTCGGTTATTTACAAAACATTTGCTATCAGATAGGTTACGAAAAGAATTTCTTCTCCTTAATTAAACTAGGTTTGAGAACCCAGATTATTTTATAAGAAGAAATTCTTATTGTTTAAGTGAGCTTAATCTTTACAATACATCTTAGTAGAATATTGATACCCTACAAAGGCATATTTCAAAATGTAAGGATATCACACTATGACATGACTCTTTCAACTTTGACTCTTTGTTTAGTTCCCGTTTTTTTTTTGTTGTCTACACTATTTGGTAGAATTGTTGTTTATTTACAAAAAAATTGCCATGAGATTGGTTACCTATTTATATAAAGTATTCTCCTAAAAAAATACTAAGATTCTCACTGTCCAACGAGTATTTCCATCTTTTCAATACTTCTTAGTTGAAGTAGAAATGGCATGCTGCAAGATTATTTACGTCACGGCGAGCGGAGCGAGCCGCTATTTCTTTTGTCGCAGTTGGTTATCTTAAGTTCTTCTCAGTGACAGCAGGAGACAGGGAAAAATAATAATCAAGCTGAGAAAAATAATGAGCATGCTCGTGAGGTCTACTGTTCTACTAGTTTAACCCCTAGGTTGCCACTCTGTTTATGAAGCAACTTAAATATAATCTGTAGCATTACCGCGCTAACGAGAGTAAGTGACTTTAATTGTATTTATGGCACCACATCACACAATAGACGCTGGCGGCCATTGTTCCTCTCCCTGCGGCATTACGATCAATATGATGATGGAAGCATACTAAGACAAAGAAGTAAAGAAATATATATAATAGCATAATGGCATTTATGAAATGGAAATATTTGAGAGGCCTTGACACAGCAATGGGACGAAACGGCCAAAGAAAAAATGCTTTAATGCTCACAATTCCGTTTAGTCTAAACGGAAATTCAGATACCGAGAGGACTTGAACTTTTTTGACTACCTACATGACTATACCTATATGGACAAAACCACTTATTTTTTTAAATCTAATAAAGCTCAGTACACGCAGATTTAAAAAAAAATTATAGGTATATTGGTACTTGTCAAATGTAAGTGCTAATTTTTTGATGATGTACGAAAGTTGGAAACTATACTAGTTAAAAAGTAACAAATTAGTACAGCAAAAAGTTTATTTTACTCCAATAAAAACGTTATCAAATCAACAATAGATATCAGTAATTATATGTATAAATGCAACGGTGTATGGGAACCCATACACTTTGTCATACTCTTAAATGGTTAACATTGTTATAAAAGAAACCATGGGAAATTTGTGCACGTACTCATTAGAATTTGTATCACCCATGAATGAACTGGCACAGGCATTTTGAACCCAGTAAGACATTCTGAACTCTACAACATTTTGACTTAATTTAAGATAAAGAAAAGAACCGACTGTTTAATTCTTCTTTAACGTGTATAACATACAAAACAAAGTCCCTTCTTTCAAAATTCCAACCATTTACAATTCTCAAATCCCGTATGCAAAATTTTTAGCAACTCAAGTTTGTTCATTAAAAAAATATTAGTCCCATGATCATTATTAGCCATTTCTTGCTAGGGTTAAACTATAACAACCCTATTTACTAATTAGAACTCTGTCATTACCAGTTTTGCATGGAAGTAAATACCTAGTGCGGGGCTGTGTCAGGCACGAATATTCTAGGAATTAGAAGGGTGCTTCTTTTCACTTGCTTATAATGTACATATTTTACAGAACCCTTCCTCATAAATTGAAATGTTCAACGGTCTTTGTAAATTTTAAATTTAATGAAGATACTTATGAATTATTTCGAGTAACAGAGACTATGGATAAACACAATAAGACACAGGAAAGAATAACAAATCAGATCAGAAGAGACAACAGAGAATAACAACAAAATGAATCAAAAACTTAAAAACAGCTATCCTGAGCTACCATTAAATTTGCTTATAAATCTTTTTATTCTTCAATGCCTCTTAATGGTTTGGAATGAATGCAACTTCCTACTAGGATTGTTTTTTTATGGAGTGATAGGATACTTCTTAAAAGTATTTTTTTGCTAATCGTCGCAGGCATATAAAGTATCTTTTTGTTGTAAGTAACGGATCATGATTTGCTCTTTTAAACAACAATCGATGTCAAGGTCTGTGCAGCAAAATAGGGGATCTATTTTATTGTGAGTATTCTTAGAAATGCCACCTACAAGATCTATTTGCGGCAGCGGTAAGTGGCTTACGGTCACCGGCACCGTCCCGAATTTGTTTGCCGCAAAATATATCAACCCACCCCATCATGGATTGAATCACTCTCACCATCTTGTTTTTAATCACTGTTGAATAAGCCTCCCCAAAACCAGGGGTTTTTATTTTTAAGTAAACTAGCTGCGCCCCGCGGCTTCGCACGCGTTGTTTCTATGGAAAAGTTTATCTCACGGGAACTGATTTATGGGATAAAAAGCCTATGTTTGATGCCAGGATTCCCATTACCTGTATGCAAAATTGCAGCCCGATCCGTTCAGTAGTTTTTACGTCAAAGAGTAACAAACATCCATCCATCAATCCATCCATACTTCAAACTTTCGCGTTTTTAATATTAGTAGGTTTATTTTCAAATCATTGCGGCTCTCGTAGAGGGTCTACGAAAAATTACAAATTAGAGGAAAACTTTAAATAAAATTGAAATTGTGCTTATTAAAAATACATTACCCACCTCTCAATCAAAATAAAGTCATTATAATCATTTGCCGAAGAGGGACTACCAACACGTAATAGTACATTGTGCACCTAGGCGAGAAAGTGCCCAATTCCTATCGAATGTATCATTTGAGGCCCGAGTCGCAGCCTTAAAACACACGAGGTAGGAATCGCACTTTTCCCTGAGAGCTACACAGTGCTTTATACACTTCGAGGAAACACCTTCGAAGAAAATCATCGTTTTAGAATCTTCAAAATCACTAGTAAATTCTAGTTGTGAATTCAAATGTAAGCATTAAATACGCGCACGTGCGATTTTCACATGGTTCTTTTTTTGAATTATTGTTCGGAATACGGAAGAGGCCGATATCATAAATGGCGGATTTGGAGTTAAATCTTTTTGTCGTCTGAACTATTATGAAAATAACCATAGCTACCAACTGATATTTCAGAAAATTGAATAAAATAACACGTTAGAAATGGATTTCCGTACACTTTTTTCTCAGGTGTTCAGCTAATGAAATTCCATAGAGTTTTCCCTCCCGCATTTTAGTGCGATTGCAATGACGTACTTTCTACCTTATGTTTAGAAAAGGAATAAGCAATTTTCTGAGCAGATGTAGTATAAAAACTGTTTTCAAAGATAAGAGATACAGAAAAATAAAAAAAACTCTTTTTTTGATAATACTAATCATTCAGAAATTGATAACGTTCAACAACGAATATGTAATGTTTTGTAACATTTCACCGCTGATAATTTTAGAGGACAAAAAGACAACTTAGAACCTATTTTTATAACAAACTAGTTTATGCCCACGGCTTCGCACGCGATGCTTCTATGGAAACGTTTAAAGGTGATTTCTATCCAATGGGAACTGATTTATGGGATAAAAGGAGCTTATGTTTGATTCCAGGATTAGAATTACCTGTACCTATGCAAAATTTCAGCCTGATCCGTTCTGTAGTTTTGGCATGAGAGGTAACAAGCATCCATCCAAACTCTCGCATTTATATTATTAGTGTGATGTATTTTTAAGACTTTCTTCACCTACAAACTGACAAAAACAAGTCCACTTATCTACAAAAGCGAGTGATATGTTTAGACAATAGTTTAATTAGTCCATAAGATAATAGAAACAAGGACGAGAATCTGTTGTTAGTCTAGAAAGTAATATTATCGAACAGAATCTCGTGATGGACCGAGGAACGTTGATTGTCACCACCTACGCTCACTTGAAACAGTTACTGTAGTTGCCGGAATAGACCTCATTACCGAATAACTGGCAAATTGAGCAAAGAGTAGGTGTTGTACGATTATCTGATAAGCTAAGTACCGAAATCTTTATCTCTAGATGTTTTCTGTTAGAAACCAACCAAAGATAAGGCAAAACAAAATGCAAAAACATTTTCCCGTACCGGGAATCGAACCCGAGCCTCCTGGGTGAAAGCCAGGTATCCTAGCCACTAGACCATACGGGAGATGACAGAATTCTTCAAATTTCGATTCAAACGAATAAAATATTAAAAACCTGTTCAAACATTTTATGACCGATTTGTATACTTTGTAAATATCAAAAACAATTGGCGGCGAAACAATAGAACCCCATTTTGATTGCGATTGTTTTGTTTGATGTTCAACAAAAGTTGTTCGTAATGATTTTGTAATTTTATGAGGCCATTTCGTTGTTTGTTTGAACGATAAGAGAGTTCATGCTTTGCGACTAAGCAAATGCAAAGTATTATCACATATGCAGTTATTAGCTAGACTCCGATTTCTTAGGGTGGTGTTCTTCATAAGAAAACCGAACAATACCTAACGAAGATGCATAAATCTTTGTCGGTTAACTTTAACGTTTAATGTATATTTATATTTATTTATGGGAAAACCAGAGGCTTAAAATTAACAGAATTACAAATTGATAAATACCAGAAAGCATAATGAAGATTTTCACGGATAGGTAAAGGTTTTCACGGATAGGATGATAACTTCTGTCAGTTCTAAAGTAGAAACCTAATGCACGATATCTTTTTATCCTACTGAAAAAAGATTCTATGTTCGGCTGTTTATGTTTTTATTCTTATTTTTTGTGTGTTTTCGTCCATTTCTGCGTGAATAATGGACTGATTTTGAAAATACTTCATAATTCTTCTCGCTATTGTTTAGAATGATCACGAGAAGGTGCCATCAAAAGTATTAAATAAAATAAATAAATAATGCTGGACAATCCACACAGCATTATCTAGCCCCAAGCTAAGCAGAGCTTGTATTTTGGGTACTAGATAACTGATGTTATACATAATACAATACACTACATAGAGTTTTTTTTATTATACATAGAAAAACACCCAGAACTCCCTGGACAAATATCTGCAGATCGTACAAACATTTGTCCAGAGGCGGGAATCAAACCCGCAACTTGCTGCGTCGCAGGCAGACCTTCGCCCGCTACGCCACTGAGGTCGTATTCCCGTGGGATTAATATTTGTCCCGAAAAGCTTAAAAACAGTGTAAAATTAAGGAATTCGAAATTTCTTAATCGGTTTTAGGTTTTTAAACAATCAAATTATTGAAGAACTGAGCAGAACCTTAGTTTTCACTGTGAATCTTAAGTCTTACTTGCGAATCTTAAGAAAAAATAAATTGAATTGAATAAGTTGATGCTGATCTTACCTATTTGACAATAGGGAAGTAGATAAAAAGTGACCTACCAGTATTATGTTTATCCTGGTGTTTATTGTTGATGTCCACTTTTTCGTTGACTTCAGCCATCTTGCAACCAACTGCACTCCGATTTTAGTAGAACACTTTCACCTGGAATAAAAAAAAAATCTTTTTTTTACCTTCTAAAAAACAGTGTTTTACCATTGATTTAGGATTATTGATTATAGGTATGCTGATAAAAAGGGCTAAAACTTTATCTTCTTTTTTTTCTCTAAAGCTTCCGTTTCTGCCATTAGGCACCGGAAGTATAAACGGGACTTTTCTATACTCTTTTTATTTTTCTGGCTTAAATTAGTCACGACGACAGCGTAAATTCCAAGATAAAACCTAGAATCTAATTGATATAGGATAATTCTGTCATAAATAACCATATGCCTTTAACTAACTTAGACTTTCTAACCTACTGTTGTTAAAGCAAACTAGTACTTAAGTATAACGTACTTACTAGCCGACTTCTACCTACAATCATTGAAAGGTGTTAATTTCTGCGGTCGATTCTTAGCTACGAGGTAGGTCTGTTCGAAACTTAGAGATAAGATTATTGTCATACATTTTAAAATTATTTATTAATAGCTTCTGCCCGCGGCTTCGCACGCGTATTTTCGGTATAATAAGTAGCCTATTATCTAAGTCAGGCTTTGCTCTAAACGTACGCCAAATTTCATCTTGATCTGTTCAGTAGTTTTGGAGATGTTAGGTAACAAAAAATCACATTTAACAAACTTTCGGCAATATAATCTTAGTAGGAGAGAGGATATACCAATTGTAATAATATAGGTATATAGGTATATAGAATAGGTAAGCGTTTTATGGCTAAATTTGGTTACTTTCTATGTGAGGTGAGATGATTGATTGATACTCCAAGATAGCAGGTACAAGTACATATAACCTAAACAATCTTTATGGGTAATTAAGTCTTCTCCATTAAAAATAATCATGCAGCTGCATTTAAGGCACGGTTAGGTAACCTAGATACATAGGAATGGAAAATAAAATTTTATAAAGACTGCAAATAAATAACTAAATATTAATTGAACGAGAAATACCTACACGAATCTTAGCTAACCATTATGCTAATTTACAAAGATGTACTAGGATGCACAACAACCAATACTTAAGCATTACATTACATTACACGTAAAATTACATTACATTTTAATGCAGTCGTAATAATTATATTTTACTACTATTGTCACCTTTAGTACACAGTAAGTACATCGGCACACCCAAGAATCATTTTTTCAGAAAAATAATGTGGAAATCAAAAATGGTGGTTTACTTACTTTAACACCTTGTTGTCGCCGGTACGTTATCACTACACACACATAAACAAAGGTCCTGCTATCGAGCGCGTCGACTCGTCACCAAGATAAACTAACACTAGCGAGACCCGTTTAGCTAGGCCGGACGAGCTGTGTTGCCAGCGCTTTGCGGTAAAATTCCCGAAAGTTAATGTTATATGGTTCGAGAAAACTCTCTGAACACACCTATTATTTTATGTTTCTGAACAGGGTTTTATGGTAATTCTTTTAGTAATCCGCTCATGCATCGAACGCGTTAATCTTTTGTAGTGTAAGGAGTTTCCTTACTACTAGTCTAATAGTCGTATTAGACTAGTACTAAGGAAACTCCTTAACTAATTTATTAATCGATCTGATTAGGTATTGTCAGTGCTATTTTGAAAACAAGCTCTCTGTCTGTTTGAACTACTTCTAGACATTAATAATACGCCGGTATTATTTATGTCTAGAAGTAGTTCAAACAGACTGAAAAGATGGCGTTAGTTTAAAATGAAATTGCATAGACTCTGCACAGGTTGACATGGCACTCCGCGTCATACACAACCTTATTCTTCCAAGAAAGATTTCTGCCATCTATTGAGGATAGTCATTTTATTGGTAAAATTATTTTTACAAGTCAATTCTACAGGTCCAAAGTGAATAGAGTTTCTATTGTTTGGAAAACGCCTCATTCGTAAAAGATTAAGCTTTAAACTCCGTTTTTAGTTAGTAAACATTGAAATAAAACAATGAAAGTACTGGAACTAAAAATACCAATTCCATCAATGAAAATTCGATTTGTTTGGTATAAATCGAATTTTCAATGGCATACACAAACCAAACTGTCATAATATAGACCGAAGTTTCTTACCTACTGTTGGACTTTCTTTCCTTGGATTCTTACCACATTCCCTCGTAACGTCACGAGCTGGCAACTCTGCAATACAGCTTCACAGCCGCCCATAGGCCGAGCACTTCCGAATGAGTGCCGATGGCATACGAACGGTTATATCGATGCTGGGAAAATGTTTTTCCGCGCCATTTTCTACGGCGCGGGGGAGTTTGGCAAACGACACCCCTCCTTGCCCCTATTTTAGCGGGCATTGCCCAGCCGAGTGTGATGTGAACAAAAGATAGTTCGCCTACCTGGGTTGATACTTGTTTTGCAATATGCGTATTTAGAGTTCCGTAATCAAATAAGATATCTAGGGGTAGTTTCATTACGGACAAAACAACATAATGATGTGTTCGTGGGGTGTATCTGTATTCTGTAGGTACTAGATAATTAATTTAGAGTGTGTGTATGTCACAGGATTAGGGGGCAGGAAATCTAATGGTTGCTTTGGATGAATAGGAATAGTCAGATCAGCAGTTTTTTTAAGTTTTGAAACTGGTCTGTTTCTGATACCCTATAATTACACACCTACACCATGGTGCATATCTAGTCAAAATCATTATACCTATCTACCTACCATGACTTTCCATTTACCTGCCATTTTACTTACGATTTCAGTCAAGAGAGCAAAGCTGGAAGTAAAAAATAGGTAGGTAAGTTAGGTATTTAGGTACCTATTATTGTTTCCTAGAAAGCAAAAACTATAACTAAAGTACACAACATGGTGCATATCTAGTCAAAATCATTATACCTATCTACCTACCATGACTTTCCATTTACCTGCCATTTTACTTACGATTTCAGTCAAGAGAGCAAAGCTGGAAGTAAAAAATAGGTAGGTAAGTTAGGTATTTAGGTACCTATTATTGTTTCCTAGAAAGCAAAAACTATAACTAAAGTACACAACATGGTGCATATCTAGTCAAAATCATTATACCTATCTACCTACCATGACTTTCCATTTACCTGCCATTTTACTTACGATTTCAGTCAAGAGAGCAAAGCTGGAAGTAAAAAATAGGTAGGTAAGTTAGGTATTTAGGTACCTATTATTGTTTCCTAGAAAGCAAAAACTATAACTAAAGTTGTGTTGTGGACAAACTGTCTCAGAATTTTTTGGGTAGGTTGGCTCATCAACCTAATAATTTTCAATTTTATTTCATTCGATATAAAATTATCAGTCTATCAGAATATCAGGATCCTCTCGGACAGCGCGGCTGTACTACAGGCCTTGAACAGGAGAGAACACAACTCAGGACTCACCCTACAATGCCACCACCTGTTAGAACAAGTAAGTGAGTCCAATAGAGTCACCCTACAATGGATAAAAGGACACAGCGGATCGAGAGGAAATGACGAAGCTGATGCACTGGCAAGGAGAGGTTCGGAGCGGCAACCGACAGGACCCGAACCAATTATCCCCCTAAGATTCAGTCAAGTCCGCTCATGGATCCGTCAACGTACAACCAAACAACACCAAGACTACTGGGCAAGTATCCCAGATTGTAGACAGTCGAAGGAGGCCTTCCCGGCTTTAAACCCGAGATTCTCCCGAAAACTCCTCAATCTGAAGCGTGACAAACTCCGACAAATCGTCGGTATTGTCACAGGACACTGCATGCTTAATAAACACCTATTTAATCTGGGTATTACGGACAGCCCCCTATGCAGAGGGTGCATGAACGCAGAGGAGACGGCCGCGCATGTGCTTGTAGAGTGCGATAGCGTTGCTTCTCAACGATTACAACACCTTGGTACACCGAGGACGCCTAGGGAGGCATGCACCGGCGTCAGCGAGCTGCTGGCCTTCCTGGAGGACATCGGGTGGTTAGATTAACAGCCCCCCCACCCGACACGCAAAAAGGGCCCACCTGTGGCCTAGTTGCGGAAACCAGTCCAGAAACAAGTAAGTAAGTAACAAGTAACAAGTAAATTATCAGTCGCCCTAAGATTGCAGATATGTCAGATTGAATAACAAAAATAGGTAGGTTTCATTAAAACCAGTAAAACAAAAATAAAATATACTTACACAAAGCACCCAAACACCTATGTAGAACAATATCTGCAGATCGTACATACATTTTTTCTGATGCGGGAATCGAATCCGCAAACTCATGCATCGCAGCCGGACCTGCGCCCATCATCGTCATCACATAAATAAATAAAATATTCTGTGGAAACGTATCATACAATTCACTTCTGCTACCTAGTATTGTACCTCTATCTCCCAATACTCAAACGCAACTTACGTTTGAGCCACAGATGACAGAGATAATTCTGTTATCTATGATTTGAGCATGTTTCAATTGAGACATTATGAGAACAGAAAAGTGTCAAAAAATTTGCGACTTGAGACCTGACTCAAACACAACTGAGCACGTCTCGAGCATGAATCTTTTTTGTGACCAATTTTTCGCGACTTGAGAGTCTCAAGTCGCGATTTTTGAGTTTTCAATAAAATTCTGTCAAAAATTGGTCACAAAAAGATTCATGCTCGAGACGTGCTCTAAGTTGTGTTTGAGTGTTCGGGGGTTAAAAGAATCTTCACAAAAGTCATTGTCTTGATTATCAAATTGATCTTGAAATATCTGGTCCGTATTGTGTAAGCTTGCTCCATCACGATCAATGCTTGAGTAACACTTTTCTATGGCATAAATGTCACTCAAGCATTGTTTGTGCTATGACTAAGCAAGCTTTTGTAATACGGGCCTAAGAATCTAAGCTTCGTAAGCAAAAACCTTTAATATTTTTGGGAAGAAATCACTCAGGTTTTGAAAACGCAACTACGAATATTTTTTCTCATGGCGGGAATCAAATACACACCCCACATGTAGGTAGGAAAATAGGTACATATAGGTGCCTATCTTATTTGCCTAAGTATGTACCTTACCTACCTACATCACTGGATTGTCATGAAATACATCATCATCAACATCCTATACCTTTTCACAGCTGGACAAAGTCGTCTCTTCCCCCTGGCGCCTCATGATGATATTTTACAGTTCTTTCAAAAATGACGATAGATCTAAAGCTAACTATCTACCTTTTAGGTTCATAAATCAGAATCTCTCATTTTCTATTACTGTCTAGAATAGGTCCTACTCTTTTGGCTAGGTTTACTGCATCCCTCCCTAATTTATTTATTGAATGAACCTACCTATTCCTTTTCCTGGGTTGCCAAAGTAATTCCTACTCTATAAAATACTAAAAAAGTTAATGGAAGACAACACCAAGACTTATCTTTAACAATTTATTATAAAATACGGTATATTTTTTGTATTTTTTGGCATTATAAATAAACGTACTTAAATAAATAAAAAGTTATAAAAATTAATTAAAAAAGACACGTAGAACGTGTTTTACAGTATGTTTAATTTAATCTTACTTAGTATGTACAGTCATTGATTGTAGTTGTACAATGATTTCAAGATGTTCGTATAAAAAGAAACCGTTCGGATGGTGAAAACGGGATGCTGCTGGTCCATATCTGATAATTCAGTTCTCTGGCGCATCGGCTGGTTTTTCACACATTTTTTTGAGGAAAGCTGGAAACAGAAAAATTGGTATTTTATGTACGGCAAAAATCACCTCGAAATTGTTGAATCTGCAATGTTTTTGATGCCTTAAAATGTTGAGGCAAAAGAAAAGCTTAATCAATCCTTAACTTGAATACCCAGACATCGTTTAGTTTAGGCAAGAATAAGGAGAAGAATGTCTCTCTGTACGGTGCGTAAATTATTGAAGCTGAACTAACACATTTTTATGCTTTCCGTATTTAAAACATTCTTTTGGACCTTTTTTGTCTTCTTTCTCGACATGCGGTCATACTGAGATAATAAGAATACAACAGATTCAACAACTGACGCCTCTGGTTCTTTTTCTGATGTTTTCCTGACATTTTGTTACTATCATGTCTTGGAGATGGAACAATTAAATTCTTAGTTCATCAATTGTTAATTAGCCGGTTTTTGAGTCCGGTATAAATAGTTTAAAACTTCAGTTACTCTTAAACTAAATCTGAAAGTTAAACTTAATTAATGTGCATTTCTAAATTCTGTTAGCAGTCTATAAAAGCGGAAGAACAGCGACAGCAGAAGCTTTGATGTTTCACTTACGATCTTATAACTAAAGATTATTCGTGTGATGTCTTCTACAACGCCAAAACCTTCTTCAGGAATGCTGCAAAGGGATATAACAGGTTATGCTAAGGGACACACAGTAGGGCGACCCTCATGCTCATTCAGGTGTTTTGTTGCAAGACCTAGGTTCAATCCATGGGAGCTTAAGATCAGTCATTTGACAGAATTGCTCTAAGTGCAATTTTCAGTGCGGGGTATTGAGTCCATGCGAAAATCTATGAAATGCAGTGCAATGTATGATTGCAACTAAGTTTAAAGGACATTCTACCTGTATATAGGTACTTAAATGAATTAAAGACAAAGTTCTGTTCAATCTATTTGCACGCTCTTCTAAATAAAATTTAGCAACAGGAAACATTCTAATGAACATACATTTTCTCTTTTCAATATCAAATGCGGGACATTGGCTTCATGATCAAACTATTTTATCCTACAAGGGTCACACATGGTGCATAAGGTTCACTAGTTTCTTTGTGATTGTATACTTACGTGCGTAGGGAACCATGCCATCATCATCTTCGGGGTCCAAGCAGTCCTTTACGACTTCATCGACTTGGGAATCGTCCAGTTTTTCACCTGTTGACAAAACCATGAAATTTAACTTTACCTACTCTATTCTCAGATGGATGGTGTTTTTTCCAACAATTCATAGTTTTGTTCATATCATGTACTTTTTCACACTTATATTATACAGTATTGTAGATGCGAAAGTTTGTATGTTTACATGGATGGATATTTGGATGGATGGATGTTTCTTAATTCTTCACGCCATAATTACCGAACGGATCGTGCTGAAATTTTGCATATACATTTTATCTCATAAAACAGTTCCCATGGGATAGCAATAACCTTTAAACTTTCCATACAAACACGCGTGCGAAGACATATGGGCAGAAACTATCAATCAAATCAAACTCTATTTGCTTTCCCTTAATTTGAACTCACATAATATATCCGGAAGTTGAACCCAATATTTAAAAACGATATTTTCCTAGAATCCCTGATACATCAAAAGCATGACCCCGATAGAAACATCACCGGTGCGGCTGTATGGCATCTCGCCAAAGAATTGATTTCGTTACGATTTGCCTCTAGAATTGTTGCCAATTTATTTCGAAGGACTGGCTCGGCCTCAACTCTGTGCATTTATTATGGCACTTGTTTTAACGAAGGTGTTACCAGGCAGGTATGTTGGTGATTGACTATTTGGCTCATCATCATCATCAGCGGTGCGACTTGCAAGAGCCGCCGCCGCCAGTGCTCTACATGGTCTCCAATATATTGCACATGAAGTGCGTCATGAAAATAAAACACTAAGGGACTTTGTCTTAATGACAATCGAACGATCGTTGGTTAACTTTTGCGTAAATCTATCGGCGTATGATCAACAAATATCATTCTTAATATTAGGAAACACCACCATAAAACTACAAAACTGTAAAGCAAATTTAGTCCCAAACCAACCCAGACAGAATTGCCTTCCTACTCCAAGAAAAACTATCTACACGACTTGTTTGGTTTGCATGAATGGTCCTATAACCTGAAGTAATATTAACCTTCTGTAGGACATTAACCTTAGGTTATAGATTTACGAGTTATCTTACCTAACGCAAGAAGCGTGTGTGTAAGTTCAGCGCCAAGCATAGTGCCATTCTCAGCCTTGTCATACAGTTTCAGACATTCAATGAAGTCTTCGTAGACACCCTGGTCTTTGTCTTTCTTTGCTTGGGAGTAGATGGGAAGGAACTCTTCGATCTGAAATAAATGAAAAAAAAATGTTACGCAATAAAACTTTTTAAACTCTCAAGATTTGTTAACTTTATCGGGGAAATAATCTTTACAATGTTACGCAAATATTTGCTGGAATTACGAAACTTTACAAGAACTTCGAGTCCTTTCTAGACCATGGTACTATTGCATTAAATTATTTGCGTATTTTGTTAACATCTCAATATGATCCCAGACCAATCCAACGTTTTGATCAAGGGTTTTGCTCGAATATATATAGGTATATATGTTAAAAATATTATTAATGATGGGTGAATCTCAAAGAATGTGTTTTCGTCGATCTACATTGATAATAAATTCCCTTATTCCCAGATGATCCCAGATATCGATAAAAGCTAATAAACTTTGATAAAAGATAATAAACTTTGATCTCAATTCAATTTAAGTTTCGCCAACTCAGAACAAGCCCGATTTTTGACTTCGTAACTGATAAAGAAGTACTTTAAATTGAAAGATTGCTAAATTAGAAGCACTTTCTTCATTATTTTTTTGCATACCGTAAACGGTCAAGCATATTGTTTCTCCTATATTATTTGTTACCTTCTTGTACACATGTTTTTTTCAAATAAATATCTTTATTTTCATCAGTTACCATTCAAACTATTTACGTAGGTAGTAAACATTACGTTGTAGTCCTATGTAATTCGTGAGGATGAAACTTATAAATTAGCAGAAATACTAACGGTGAGCAGTTTCTCGCCCTTCTTCTTGGTACCACCGAGTTTCTCGATGGTGGCCATTGTAGGGTTGGAGTTGAGCGCCCTCAGGACATCGCCGAGGTTGAAGGCGTCGACCTTGCCGCTGCCGTCGGAATCGTAGATGGAGAAGGCGAAGGTTGCCCCTGTGATTTAAAATATAAAACTGAAAACTATTCTATGTCTAGGCACCGGTCCCAACGCCGCGACAAACAACTATCGACAATTCTCTTACTCAAGTAACGTATAAGTAGATCCCAATATGAGGACAATAAAAGGAAAAGTAGAAGGAAAAGGATAAATAGAAAGAAGACGAGGAAGGAGATGACTAAGAATTAAACTATATGAGTCAGATCAAGGAGAAGACCGGTGTCATATCGTATAAAGAAGTAAAAGTAAAATGCGGTTTGCATTGAAAAGTGAAAAGTGGAAGAAATTGCAAGTCTCTTTATTTTATAATAATAATAAAAGGAATAGGTAGGTACCATTAATCGTTCCTGCCTATTCATCGTTAATCTGACTTGATATCCTATTATTGATCTGACTATTAAAACTGAAAAACCTAGTATATTTCCAAGTTCTTAGACGAGAATAAACTCTCTTCGCTCGTGTCCCATCGACAATAGCGTTAAAGAAAAAATTTGCTCCCTGATAAAATATAAAAATTGGTTTATAGCCCAGCGACAAATTAGTATCTGAACTAAGGTCACTTCTGAATATTTGTCAACTCAATTCCAGTTTGTAGCTTTAGTCGCTTTTCGCTAATCGTAAGCGATGGGACAGGTGTCTTAGATTTGATGTGTCAAGGTCAATGTGGAAAATTAGACGTTGTTAGTGTAAAATTCAATCTCGTTAAAGTTCGCAAAAGATCAAGTAGAATACAGAACAAACTTTTACAGTCCAAAATGTTTAATTGGTAATGTTTAATTGGCTCCGCCGAAGCACCACTTTGTATTCGTTTATTTATGTCTGATTTTAATTTTGTTTACCTACATTTCTATAATAGTGTAAAGAAAACCGTAATTTATATGTGGTCTTCGTTATGCAAAATTAAGAATTAAAAAAAATGTGGAAAGATCCAAAAAATTTAAATTTTTTTTTTTTTATTTCATCGCTCTCGCTTTCATTATTCCAGTTTGATTCTTCAATGCTCTTGTTCTAGGTAAATTGTTCTTTACTGCTGAATATTTATATCCAAGTTATGCCATGCCTCAATATTTATTCTAAAATCATGTTTATTTCAAAATGTTTCTGGAAACTATGTCTATGGTTTGGGCGGCGCGTGGGCGGACATTCTTCGCCCAGAATAATACTTCACCGTGCTCTGTTCCTTTCGATGCTGTCTGTGACTCACTTTCTAATTATAGAGCCAATACTGTGCCCCAATTTTGACTCGATTGTATCTACAGATGATTTTTATTAAATAACGATCGATGGTACTATTAAGTTTTCAAAACTACTAACAGCTTCAATTATTATTTGTTATCTTTTGAATTTTATTTAACTACTTGAAATTATCGAAGAATATTAACTCATAGGTAATCGATTAATTTGTCATAGTTTTGTTTATGAATTCGCTGCCAGAATATAAATCATCATCATTAGGTGATGGATAGGAGGGCCTTATCATCTTATGATTCAAGATCACTATCAATACTGACCTTGATAATGGCATGATCACGGCGAGTTCACAAATATTGCATTTTGCGATGCTATTTTGATAAATGTTTTAGTTTGAAAAGTTCTGTGTCTCAAAACACGGAATTGGGCTGCAATGAAATCCGAGCGGAGTTTCTCTGTTTGGGCGGGCGGCGATAACGGATCACGTGACGCGAAAGTTTAAATTTAGAACGCTGCGCGCGCGCACCGTGGCCGTGCCACTGACGCCACCCGGCGTCTCTTTCTATCTCGAACCTTTTATGAGAAACCGCGCTAAACTTAGACGTAACTATGCTTCCTACCAATTCATTTTATGTAATGTTAACAACGAGCTTAGAGGATGACTGATGTTTATGGTTAGATCGTTAAGAGATTTAAATGTTTCGTAATAAGTTTACAGAAATGATTTGGATTCATGTTGGAATAAAAAGCCATGAAGAAGATTAGCAGGTTTTGTTACCTGGAATTTCAAAAGTACTTACTGTCAATGTCGTTCTTGCTGAGGTCGCTCTGAAAATTACCAAAAACAGTTCGTTATTCCATGTGTGACTGGTGGCTGGTCATGCAAGTGTGAGTAGATTAATGGTGTGTTTTCCTTCGGCCAAGCACCGCTCATTATAGTTATCGATATGTACAATACCATCTTGCACTGGTTTATCACAGCACTGGTTTATATCGCAGGCGTGTAGGTCCGGATCACTCGCGAGTTACCGGTCAGCGGATAAGATTCACGAGGATCCAAAACGCGTATTATATTTTCACTTGATTAACAGTCCATATAACACTGTTACACCATTTCACATTTTCACTGCCGTCAGTGACTCACCATTTTGTGTGGTGTTAGTTGGTTCCCTCCCGGTCTTCACTGGCAGACGTTCAGACAAGAAGTGGGGCTCGGTAACTTTTCGCGGGACTGTTTTAACTGGCTTAGATGGCGCACCAGTCTGGATATTTGAGATTTAGCCCAGGAATCCGCAACTGTTCTATTTCGGGCGGAGTTGTTCCGTTTCTACGTAACCGTTGGGCGCGCTGCACCCTTGTTGCTGAAGCGAGATGAAGCTATCGTCCACCTGATCTACGTAGAGGTATCAGCTAAACGTCAAACACAATAGTTATCTACATTTACGCTAAACTATTTCTATCTGATCTGTATATCTTTAGACGCCAAGGTATCTTATTTATCAAATGAATAATGAATGTGTCATATTTATTCGTAGTCCTAATTGTTGCTCTAACTTTCTCTTAGTCTCTTTAAAATCAATACGAGAATTATAAAAATTAACAATATATTATTAAATAAGCAACACTGAACGAAATAAAATAAAATAAAGCTAACAAGCAACAAAGACAACTTTCTAATCGTAGCCTATAAAATAAACTCATATGTTATCACCCAGCTGCTCTTCAGGCATTGCACTAAAAGTATAGTCCTTCCAGCGGTTGGAGTTGACAATAACTTCATTGACCGTGTTGAACTTCCAAACCATCGGGCGGGAGGGTGATGGTGATCTAAGCAGACGGTTGTCCAGTAAACTGGAGGCGCGTCGTCTAGCGTCGGGCGATAGAGGGCACACAGTCAGAGCTGCTCTCTTGGATTCCTATGAATAAGATTAGCTTCATTCTTTAAAGATATTTCACGATAGTTTATCCTTCTCTCGATCACAGTTACATTGTAAATACAAACGGTCAAAGAAGAGTACTTTGACAGATCAAGGGACCCTATTACTATTAGTCTCAACTTCTATTTATGCTAAAGGAGTAGGCAACATTACAAGTGTAGGCCAATAGTTTCTCTAAGATCTGATTCATGGTTGCGAAAACACCTGGCACGCCCTGTACAGTGAACCCAGTGTTGGCGATAGACGATGTCATTAGCAAAAGCTATCAGATAACTATTTAGAAGTTATTTGGACATAATATGAAAGATGAGATAGGTCATTGTCGAGTAAAACTGACAAGATTTAAAGCTAATGTTTGATGACATCATCTATCAAATTAATAATGTGACTCAAGTTTGTTCTAATTTATTTGTCCCGTACTTTCTTGTGCATTTGTCCAAGTATTAATTTAAAAACAAGCTTAAAAATTTGGGCTTTTTACAGTGTAGGTAACATAAATAGAAAAAACTTTTATTGAGGACTCTACCTTTCGGGTCCCTGGAGTTTTGCGTCGCCACCATCCACGAAGGCAAGCTAAGAGTTTGGCGCCTTGGTAACGACATCTACGGACTAAAGTGCTCCTACGAGAACTATTCAAGGTCGACACATCTGCCTCTTCTTTTTTCTAAAGAAAAATTAGCAATCATTTAGTTTCCATCAAAGCATGTTATTTGAGAGGGCCACCAAAATACTTAAATAAGTCAGAAGCAATAGCAATCTACTCATGACCTGCTTATGTGTTGTGCCTGATTACGGTAATGAGGCATATCAATGTTGGACCAATGCAACTCCGATTTGAAAGATTTATAGTGTTATTTTGGCGGTCTTCACACTAATATTATAAATGCAAAAGTTTGGATGGGTGGATGTATAGATAGATGGATGTTTGTTACCTCTTCACGCAAAAACTACTGAACGGATTGGGCTGAAATTTTGCATACAGGTAAGTCTAACCTTGGAATCAAACATAGGCTTTTTGTCCCATAAAGCAGTTCCTATGGGATATAAATAACCTTAAAACGTTTCCATAGAAACAACGCGTGCGAAGCCGCGGGCAGAAGCTAGTAATTTATAAATCTAAGCCAGCACGTAGCTTTTGCACCGATAAAATTCATGTTTCAGTGTTGTAATAATTTATTTTAAGGTAATGTGGTACACCCACATTTAGCTTTACCTAGGTATGATTCTGTCTTTGGCTATTTTCGTTCTGAAAATCATGACATTGGAATTACTTGGGTGGCATTGGAATAGACATGTGGAGGTTTGGTATCAACCACTCAATTAGGTACCTACCTATTAGAGCTCTGTATCTCCAGCGTTTTCACGTTAAGATAAACCAAATTAAATCAGGTCTCGTAGACCTTACGTTTATTAACTACTGGGGATGTCATGATATATAGAGACACACAAGTGAAAGCGTAAAAATCCTATGTTAAAGTACATCAACTAATGGAATACTAACATGGCATGGAAAAACAAAGTAACTATAACGCTCCGGAAAGTCATAACTCGAAGACTGAACCATTATTTTTAGAGAATTATTTTTGGAAGGTCCTACGCCATCTGTTGCACCTCACCGCGCTGTTTCTGGATTTGAGGGAATGACGATATATTACTCGTCATATCTTTTTGACGTGTCAATTGACGTGGGGGTCAGATTTATATGATTGGATTTATTTATTTACCTACCATCACCTGAAAAACTCACCGCGGTTTACCTATTTATGAGGTTGAAGCTTCAATCTAGCAATTATCTTGGAGAAAGGCAGAAAATCATAGAAAAAGTTTACGTACCGATACAGTTGCCTTTGGAACTTGTTGTTCATCATCAGGTGTATTAGAGGTCATGAGCTCCACTTCTTGAAGTATCATTTCCTTTGGATCCTGAAGGATTGGGTACCCGTCGTCTTCGGAACACTGGTCGTAGTCACCTGGATCACAATATATATTTATATGTATATCCTTACTAGAAATCAAATGCTTACTATTTTTTTTTTATTCTTTGACGGCCTCTGTGGCGCAGCGGGCGAAGGTCTGCCTGCGACGCAGGAGGTTGCGGGTTCGATTCCCGCCTCGGGACAAATGTTTGTACGATCTGCAGACATTTGTCCAGGGCGTTCTGGATGTTATCTATGTATAAAAAAAATATCTATCTATGTAGTGTATTGTATTATGTATATCAGTTATCTAGTACCCATAACACAAGCTTGGGGCTAGATAATGCTGTGTGAATTGTCCAGCATTATTTATTTATTTATTTATTTACTATCTTATTCATCAGTCCGCTAACTTAAAACAGTTGCTAAACAATATTATTTCTCATTCTGACTTATGTCAATAGACAAAGACAAAATGAGAAATAACAATGCTTAAAGTTAGCAGACTGTTACGAATAAGCAGGTTATTGTTTACAATGATTAATACCTTATTGATTAACAGCTATCGGTATTCTGAGGAAATGCATTAAAATTTCTAACTCACGATTCAAAGTCACGTAAGCATTTTCGTATAGTTGAAAATCATTATGCTTTTCCTGTTCGATAACCGTCTTTTCGGTTTCAAAAGTATCTGCCTCGGTTATCTGTAACTAAAATGACGAAATCGTTTGATAAGATTTAAAACAACTTTTGAAAATAACTTATTAAAGCACTTATGATAGTAATCAGTAGGCTAGGTACCTCTGTTGTTTCCTCAGCTGAATCACTTCGTAGGCTTTCGTAGACCTCTTCCTTTATAGAAGGCCCTTCCTCAATGTAAAACGTAACATCCCTACCAATATCTGCTACGTAAGCATCAGAAAGAAACGAATACTCGGAGTAGTCACTTGATAGCATCTCTGTAGTATCATTTTCGTTGACATCATCGTATTGTTCCTCAGTATACTCTTCTAAATGATGAAAAGGATTGGCAATTAACGAACTCATTACGGCAGGATACTCTTCAATAGATTGGAAAGGATTGGCCACGTATGAGTCCATTATCTTATTCATGGCTTCATTTAGAAAATCGTTGGGCTCCGACAGATTTTGTATAACATTTGAGTCGTCAGTACCGCAAAATATAACTCGCTCTACGTCACTCATATTGAACAACTGATTTATATACATTGATGTATCATCTTCCTGCTAGAAAGAAAGAAAAACCTATCCCATTAATCAAACAATTCTATTTGGAAAACAACCAAATCATTAGTTTTGATTTAGATTTAAGGGTACTTGCCGTCTCAATTTCTTCGTCACCTTGGCCAATCAAGGTAGAGTCGTTAAAAGAAGGTGTCAGTGTAACCTCTGTAATTGTAACGTTATTTGATTTCACTTACGCCAAAATATTATTATTTACAGGGTGCCACAGCAAGGGCCTCAGTCGAAAGGGGGTGAAGAATTGCAAAAGATAAAGTTTATTTCTTTCTATTCGTGTCCACGCACTCTAGCATTATTTAACACTATAAAATATTCCACATATGTTTTTGATTGTTTTTTTTACCAACCCCTTGAACTTTAAAAATAATAATAAGAAGCTAGGGAGGCCCATTGTGTGGGACGCTACGTACGTCGACACACTTGCGCCTTCCCATCTTCCGAGGACATCCGTGAGGACGGGTGCGGCGGTAGATTTGGCCGAAGATCTCAAGAGGCGAAAATATGCAGGTCTCGACAAAGCCTACACGTTTGCTCCCCTTGGAGTCGAGACCCTAGGTCCGTGGGGTACCGAGGCTCTTCAGGTTTTTAAATAACTACTAATCTGAATGTCTGGTCAAGGCGACGACGCCTGACCCGAAAGCTGGTGAGTATTTAGCGCAGCGCATTAGCATTGCCATATTTGCCATACAGCGGGGCAATGCAGCCAGCGTCTTGGGGACGCTTCCGACTGGTATTGATATGGATCAGTTGAGCTACCTGTAGATTGTTTGCGACAGTCTGCCATTGCTCAAATGTTTCAATTGTAAATACTAGTTCTAATTTATTTCCATTAGTTGATTTTAATATTCCTTGTGACTAAAGATATATCATAATAACAATGTAAGAATACACGCAAAAGAACACAGATATAAGGAAAAAAAACGTCTCCAATATTTATCAAAAAAAGTTTTAAATGTTCGAAATTCAAAGTCTTAGAACAAACTTTGACGCTTGACGTCTAGCATCACCCCCTTTCGGATTAGTACACTCTTTCCGTTGCACCCGATACATAATTTATTTCGGAAACATCAAACAAACTCTTTAACATCTTACCTGAACAATCAATATGGCGAACAGCATTTTTTTGTGGCGTAGATGTAGCAATTATGTTGGCAGCCGTCTCAATATTATTTTCATTCACATTGTCGCCTTTAGATTCTTCCGACTGTGGCTCAGACGATTCATCTATATTATTTTCATGGTCGTTGTTTTCCGTTGATAAGTATTTCCATGGTTGACCTGTTTAGAAAACAGAAATTGGATGTTTAGAATTATAATTGTGTTCTTTGATCAAAACTAAATATCTAAGTAGATTTTGTTTGGTTTCGTTCTGGATCTCATTATTCACCAGGAAAGACCTTATAGATAAGTACCTATATAATTTGATTGTTTTAAAACTAAAAAGCTACTTCGAGTCCCTTAGCTTTAAATTGTTTTTTTTTAATTTTGCGTTTTGCACTTTCGCATTTATAATATTAGTGTGGGATCACACTAAACAAACAAAAGGTAACAAAAGTTTGGATGGATGGATAGATGGATGGATGGATGTTTGTTACCTCTTCACGCCAAAATGACTGAAAGGATCGGTCTGAAATTTTGCATACAGGTAATTCTAATCCTGGAATCAAACATAGGATACTTTTTATCCCATAAATCAGTTCCCATGGTTTTTATCCCATGGGAACTGATTACCTTTAAACGTTTATAGAAACAACGCGTGCGAAGCCGCAAACAGAAGCTAGTAAATAATAATTCATCGGGAATACATTTTTTATGGTCGTGGTATGGATCTCGAAATTATTTTCTATAGAACTGCGTAATGAATCCTCTCAATCGGTCTATCAATGACGGAGAAAACGACGGACATTCATATAAAATAAAAATTAAAACGCCTAACATAGAACCTCCTCTTTTTTTCGAAGTCGGTTAAAAATAAGGTGGGTAGGGACACCTTCCTAACAGAATTACATAAAGTTAACAAATGGAAGAACAAGTTCAATGGTAACCTGATTCTTGGGCATCATTAGCTATGAGGTAGGCCTCATCTAACACTTCACTCACGAGATGCACAGCCATTAGAGCAGCCATGCGTGGATTGCAATCTTTTGCAGGTTCCGTGTCTGTTTCGTCTAAAACAATCAAAGTACGTAGTGTAGTGAACGTAGTATAGGACGCTGTCCGGCCAGGTACAACTTTAGAACTACAAACAGGACTACAGATGCTGGATGCGGTATTATACACTTGCGAGCTTTAAACTGGAATCGCTTCAAGGGTTGTTCAAGACTAATTTTTACAATTTCTTTGCAGTGAACTATGAGTTAAGTTATGTTTTCCCTTACGCAGGATTTATTGGCGACGATAAATTTTGATTTAATTCACGATAATGTACGCTGACACACCGCAGCAGTGACTAGATAGTACCGACAGACGTCTTCCATGTCGGCATTCCCACACTATCTGGCATATGTGGGACGAGCTAAAACAGCGGATACGAGGGAGAAATCCAGCTCCGGCGCCGATAGAAGCCGATAGATGCAACTTCGACCTATTGCAATAATTCCCAAAATTTAGGTAGCCAATTTAATTAATTTTAAATCTTCTTGATATCACTTGAAAGGTAACAAAATTACCTTTCAAATGATATACCACAATCTATAGTTCATTGTACATAAATTGTAAAAAAATTGTTTTGATCAACTCGCGATGAAGCGATTCCATTAAGCTCGCAAGTGTATATTAATTACTAGCTTCTGCCCGCGGCTTCGCACGCGTTGTTTCCTTTCCATGGAATCGTTTAAAGGTGATTTATATCCCACGGGAACTGATTTATGGGATAAAAAGAAGCCTATGTTTTATTCCAGGCCTAGAATTATCCGTATGCAAAATTTCAGCCCGATCCGTTCAGTAGTTTTAGCGTGAAGAAGTAACAAACATCCATCCATCCATCCATCCAAACTTTCGCATTTATAATATTAGTGTGATATTAGCTGATGCTGATGATGAATCAAAATACAAGGCACTAATAACGAAAAATACGTAATCTTTTTGACGACCTCTGTGGCGCAAATGTTTGTACAATCTGCAGACATTTGTCCAGGGCGTTCTGGATGTTTTCTTTGTATGTTATTATATAAAAAAACATCTATCTATGTAGTGTATTGTATTAAGTATATCAGTTATCTAGTACCCATAACACAAGCTCTGCTTAGCTTGGGGCTGTGTGAATTGTCTAGCATTATTTATTTTATTTTATACCATTTTCATTTTGACAATAAACGATATATATTTACCTATCTACAGCAGTGGTATGCATGAGTCTAGCTGATCTGTGCGCTAAAGCAATCGTTATACTTTTACAAAATTCTGAAGATTAAATAATATCTGTGACGTCTACGGCATACCAACAGTCTCTTCCGAAGTTTCATTTTTGACGTCACATGGCTGAACAGCATTCTCTTCCAAAACTTCATCTTCATCTGAGACTAGATAAGTCTTATCAGAAATCTCCTCCAAAAACCTCGGCACTTTCTCGGGCTCTCCGCTCTCGACCGTTTTGGTTGCTATAAACTCCACTTCTGACCCCATTGTTCAAATTGCTATGATGGTTTTTAAACATGAAAAGAGAAAAAGGTCATTTATTGCATTGTATTGTCCGCAGGAAGTCTCCTAAATTATCTCCTCATGAAATTTTCTAAGACAAAACGTTCGTAGCAAACGTTCAGTGATTTCGTAGCTCGCCTACGAAAATTCGTAGCAAATTTGTAGCCAATTTTTGACCACGCAGCAAGAAATTTAAAATCAATAGACCATGCAAAAATATCAGATTTACCGTTTGTGGTGGTCATTATTTAGTTTCAAGTTATTATAAAATT
Organism: Eupithecia subfuscata; assembly: GCA_963564075.1. Lineage (NCBI taxonomy): Eukaryota > Metazoa > Arthropoda > Insecta > Lepidoptera > Geometridae > Eupithecia > Eupithecia subfuscata. The sequence continues at coordinate 8,489,225 of OY751105.1, forward strand.
CACTTCACATCAAATTATTTTTTGTGCATAAAATTGGAAGAAATTTATAATCTGTGAAAATTCTGTTTTTCCGGCATGCCATAGCCAAGCCATGAAAACCTCTTTCTCATTTATTCAAAGGAGGTTACTAGAGAGAGCTTTGTACGTGGTTAACGTAGTTTATACTGAGGAGGTTGGACTAGCTTATGCAAATAGTTTGTATTTAGATTTATTAACGTCTGTGATACCTATTTTGATTCTTAGAATATCTCTATGACTAATTAACTAACTAACTAATTCAAACGAAGGAAGGAGTGTCATATTTTTTTATGTAATAGTTGTATATATAATAGTCTCATAATAGTTTATAAATATAAAAGACATTTTTAGTTTAAGTTGGTAGCAAAATGGTTGTACATGTGGGAACTAGTAGGGAAGGGACCCAATAATTATAGAAAAAGTTAAGTTCTACTTCCCTACTCTTAACTTTTATGTAGACCAGTCGACTACTAAAAATTTCAAAATTTCTCGAGATACTCGAGAAACTCGAGAAATCGGTCGAGAATTTTCGTGCCTCGAGAGATAATAAGGGTCGAGAAACCAGAAACCTTAGTAGGTAGGTAGGTACTATCCCGGGTGATTTAATTTGTTTTGAGTCAGCGCTTTATTCATATCCAAATATCCACCCAGGTATCATTTCTTTTGGCGCGTTATCTGCATTCTACCAAAATATTTGTTTGCTCTAATCAACGAAACCCTCTCTAAGAATGTTGGTAAAAGACAGGCACATTGAGCACCGCTGATTAGTTTAATTACTTAACCAAATAAAATAATTAAGGGCAATGTAATGTATATCCATCTATGTTGTGTAGACATGTAGGTTAGTTTATACGGGAAACAATCTATAAAATGGTTGCTTTAGTGCCGGCGCGCCCCGCTCGTCTCTATTTATAAATTAAATTGCCTGTCACTGCGTGGACATTGATATCAACTCCAATCTTGTTAAAGCAATGTGACGGTAATCAATTTTGATGGAATTAAACACATTTCTGTACTTAAGTACATTTAGGTTCCACGAATACGAAATCTCTAGAGCGCACATGATCTCTACATGATCTCTACCTTGATCTATAGATTAGTTATTCTATATATTTGTAGATTTTATATAGATCCTTTTTATTGTTGGTTCTTGTCACAAGGTCCTAGCATAACTAGAATTGGTAGGTACACCGATCTTTAATGAACTGAAATACAATTAGTTCAATATACATTCTAATTTCTATGTCTTTACGTGTATAATTTTAAGCCACGCGTAACCGCATGTCGCATCTACCTTGTTTATCTTCAAAAGAAATTACGAAACAGAAATGAAGCCTGCTGTTTATTTAGACCTTTCGTAAGTATGATCGGTAGGACAAAGGCAGGACCACGTGGCCAGAGGGTTATTTTTGTAATAGTAGGGTATTAGATACTTCATAAGATTTGAAGTGGTTTTGAATAAAAGTCATGAATAGTGCCTGACCTACATTTTCAGCTGCTCGAGCCGGCCGCCATCTTGCTGTTGCTATGACAACGAGAGGCTGCCTCCCGCGGCTCAAATCTGCGCACGGATCAATGCTGGGAAATCTGCTAGGGATGTCTATTGTACCTAACTAATGATCGAAATGCAATAAACATGTGGCCATTAGTGGTCTAATATTCCAAAAAGCGCTGAAAACTATGTAGAGTCAAAAAATATTGTACTTAATTAATATTTTTAATACTAGGCAATGTACCGACATTGTACCAGTGTATCTTGCCGTTGTATCTCACAGGCGTTTATGTACCAACCTACTTCCTAAAAGACGGTGACTGAATTAGTGTCAATCGTATGAGTTAGTGTACTTACTAGTTGTTTTAATCAAAGATGGTAGAGTCAGGTGTACAAAGCTACCTTGTGACTCAAAAACACTATACGCCCAGACTTCCAAGCAATTTATATCATCGTTAAACAACTTTGTCACAGTGCCACCCCTACACTCTCGGCTGTATCCGTGAAACCTCACTCCCTCCCCAGCTTTCCTCCTGTAAGTGCGCGTTTCCTTGCTTGCCGATTGTTCAGCGCCCCTGCTAGATGGAAGTGTCTATAACTATTGTTCGGATGTAAACAGTGATCGTCAACATTTGGAATGTGATTGGGAAATTAACGGTGGGTATATAATATGGCATTTTTTATGTAGGTGTACCTATGTGTTTTGTTAATCATGTTGTAAATAGAGTAGAAAGTTGGCTTGTAGCCGGCTTTTATTCGCGCGTTTGCCATTAATTTTAGGAGGTTATATAACTCAACCTTTTAAGTTATGTTCAGTCTGACTCGTTAAGGTTTTTGATAAATAGTTATTTTAATAATTGAACTAGACCGAAGACAAGACCTCCGAATCTAGATAAAGCTCAGTCCTACGAAACAAAAAGCTCTGCCTACCCCTCCCATGGTAGAGTCCTTCGGCGTCATCTTAAGTAGTAGGTAGGTATGTATCCATATTATTTTTGAACTTTCCTATATGTTTTTAACTGCGGCCTATCGAAATACTGCGATAACATCCGCATACGCGTGATAGATACCAAAAAGTGAAATATAGATTTTGTGGTAGGTATTTTTAGGATCTGTACCTACAGAGAATACCATAATTTTAGGTCAACCTAACTTAAATAATTTATAAATCGTACAATTTAAATTGGGAATCCTAAAACAACAGAATCGACATCACTATCTTATGCTATTGTTTATAAATGTATGTATGGTATATTAAAACTAAAATACTTTTCTAAAATAATATTCTAAATATTCTATCACACTTATAATATAGGTACCAGGGTTGTTGCTCATGCAGTATTTAGACACATCGGCGGATGCTGATGCTGATGCTGGTTTTGGCCAAGTGCGTGCCTGACTCGCAAACCGCAACCTTCACCCAGTGCGACACAATGCGGAAGTTGATGCTGATGCTGATGTCTAAATTAATGCTGATCGTCAGCGGATGCTGATGCTGCTGCTAGTTTTGGCCAAGTGCGTGCCTGACTCGCAAACCGCAAACTTCACCCAGAGCGACACAATGCGGAAGCTGATGCTGATGTCTAAATTAATGCTCATCGTCAGCGGATGCTAATGCTGATATATGCAACAACCCTGGTAGGCATAGGATTTTCAACTATTTTAACTAATTCAAATCAAATCAAATCAAAACGTTTATTTGCAGCTTAAACATAAATTAAAAACCGTTACATAACTAATAAAAAATACAAAATGACAATATAATATACTTAGTACTATTAAACTTAGTTTTAGCTACAAAATGGTCCCAACACAGCTTATGCATGCAGGCGTTAAAAACCTGCGCTGGTTTTCTGCTGGGGCCTATGGGACCGAGGATAAAAAATAATTGAGTTGTTTTAGATCTGTAAATCAAATTTTAAACCTGACAGTCTAATTTTTGAAACATAGCTGATAGCTTTCGTCAATTTGACATTCCTAAATCCTAATTTTAGCTAATTTTAGCTAATTCTAAAACAACAGAATCAACACCATTGAATGCATTGGTTCTTACACTGTACTTCTATCTTCTTTCATAAATAAATACCTTAATCAATAAGTAGAGCCTACGAATATTTGATAATTTTAGTTAGGTAGGTACATTACAGGCACAGATATATGTAGAATACATATTCCTACATCTGATTACAGAGTACAGGCCAGTAAAGTACAGCCAATACAGCAGCCCAGTAAAACTACCTACATGACATATACCTACCCACATACCTACTCGTTGAGGGTTCTCTCATTATTCCCTTTTATCATTCCACAGTTTCTCGATCAAAATGAGGGAGATAGCGGAGGATGAGCAGAACGCGGACGAGACCATACCCATCCCGATCCAAGTGTTCCTTTGGAGGCAGACGACACCTTTTGTTAGGCCGCGGTTGGGAAAAGTTCACGATGCGGCGTGCATGGTCAGTGGAATTTAGACTTTTGATACTTTGGTGTACCTAGGTACTTCATGTGTTATTTTATTAGGTACCTACTGCTGTTCATTGTTAGCTTGACGATTATGCTCCATGCTTGAAACGGTGTTCTGTGTATTCAAGATTATGGAAGGTACCGCATACTACATTAAGTAGGTACCTATACCTACCTACTACTACCTAGGTCGGACTGGATTTTAATTTAAGTATCGCACGTGAAGACTTCCGACCATGAAGGAATCATCATCCGACGACAGGGGGAGAACTCTTTGCTATAACTATAATATATTGCGGTCCTTCCTACCTACTTACCAAATATACCTACCTACCTATTCTAACACTTTCATTGCCCATGCCATTGACGCACGTCCATGTCCATCTACATACCTGCTGTTCTACTGCGGGCCGGGCGGCGCAGCAGGCCAGTGATGGCGGGTGGCAGCGGCGCGGCGGCGGCGCGGCGGTGGCGGCATGGTACGCCGCGGGTCACACCGGCTGGCGGTGGCTGGGCAGTGAATGCGTTAATAAAATGTTGTAAAGCTGTACATAATGTAAAGTGTGTTATTTGTTGATCTCATGCAGTTCTGCCAGAAGGCTCCAGGGCATCACGTAAGTATTTTGCATGAATGTTTCCTTGGTTGTTTTCATAGCTTTTGCCTTTTTGTATTTACAAGTTGCGATAGAGTTATTTATAAATTACGAACGAGTAAAACGTGGCCAAAAGGTTGATAGCCTAGGCAAAAAATTCACCAAAGTTCGTTCGATACTGTTAGTGTCAGTTCAACGTGCTGTCACTGTCGCTTTAGACGCCGGCTTTTCAACTTCCGGTAAATCAGCTGATCAAATTATTTATTGGTAAACAAAAACAAACATTTTGTTTTGATTGCATTTTCCTTTTTCTATGGAATTTCTAAACTAATTAGGTACCTTTAAAAGTATCCTGATAACCATGTAACTAATACCATGTTGTGTTATTTCGCTGCTGCATCAGGAACTGAAAGAAGCATGCAAAGTAAGTATTTTCAAATACAATAAGTATTTCGTGAATATTTTTTTTATTACTCGTCTGTTAATGATTCCGTCTCGTCTCGTACCTATTCCTTCTGTTCTGATAATGTGCATAAAACGTGTTTGGCCTGTTCATTTCAGTTTTTTGAAAAAGTCGTTGTGCAAAACATCAAGCATGGAACCACAGACGCCTTTACTGAGGCCCTAGACACCATCCCACGATGGAAGTTCGTAAAAGCATGTGTGCCCCATGTGATGCATGCTTTAGCAGCTATATTGCAGTCCAGGTAAGAAATAAGAAATTAATAATCTGACTCGAAGAACATAACATTACAATACCTACTTCATATCTACCACTAAATATTTCCTGAACAAGGCTCCGTTTGAGTCATTTCTACACACTTTCAAAACAGGCAGTTTAATTTTAGTAGTTATACTTATCACCAGAATTGCCCTCCGACATGACAACTAGTGAGTGCACCTATTCAGAAATATCAAGAGTATTTGCCAATGTACGTTTCAATAATGTTTATTTGGGGAAGGCTTAAGTTCATTCATCTAATTGAAGAGTCTCATTGAGGCATCAACCAAAGCTAAAATGCTGTCAATCACCAATAGCCCTGCTCTGGTACTTCAGGGAGTTGGGCTGGTTAGGGCCTAGTTAGGCAGGGAGACAAGGCACAATACACTCCTATGCGAGATATCCATGCAGATCCCATTTCCCCCTCCTATAATAAGAAAGTGGAAAGGCACTCTTTTATGGTAATGTAATAAGTCTGAGACGCATGCAAAACCATTATGAGTGGCACAAGGGATTGGAGGCCTAAAACCAGCTGTGATAATGTCAGGTTTTGCGGATGATGATGATGAAGTAAATATGTACAATAATAATCTTGGTAGGTAATTTTTCACACAACATCATATAATTATGTCGTTAATTAGTCAGGGCTACCTGTAGGTTGTCTAAGCAGAGCTTGTTAAGAGTACCAGATGACTTATAAGTCTGGTACTGTTACTCCAAAGAAGTAATGCAAGGTGTATGCATAATTTGCATACAATTTACTACGGGTATGTGTAAAAGCTATCGTATATGCCCACACACTTCGCCGCCGACTACCTGACACCGCAAGGCACTTATGGAACTACTACTACTGTAAGTACTATGGACACCTTATTTTCTTTACAGGGTAAAAGACAACATGCAGACTCTGGGCAATTCGGAAACAAAGCTGCTCTACACACTCCACTGGATGTTACTTGATGCTTGGATAGAGTGTGCTGAAATTGAGTTTGAAAAAGGCATCTTCCATTCAAATCCTTTTCATTACATGTTCTCAATACCTACCATAACGGTATGCTTTTAACACTTTATTATACACTAGCTTCTGCTCCCGGCTTCGCTCACGAGGTACCCGTGTAAAAGGTAGCTATGTCACTCAGGGATAATGCAGCTGAAATAATTTTCAAAATCAGACTGGTGATTCCGAAGATTCCATACTAACAAACAATGCAAGATTTCTGTCTAGGACTTTTAGAACAACATTTTATCCCATACGAATTTGTTAGTTACTTATTTAAGTACCTTACTTTATTCCGTACTTCTACCCGCGGCTTCGCTTGCGTTTCCGGATAAAAAGTTGCCAATGTTAATCCAGATCTAACACTACATCTATGCAAAATTTCAGCCCGTCCATTCAGTACTTTAGCTGTGTAGAGGTGACAAACATCTAAACATTCTTCTTCAAACTTTCGCAATTACAATATCAGTGTGATGTTAAAACATTATCTAATTAAAAGACAGACTAACGACGATCTCTGTGATGCAGCGGGTGAAGATCCGCCTGCAACGCAGGATGTTGCGGGCTCGATTCCCGCGTCGGGATAAATGTTCTTACAATCTGCAGATATTTGTATCGTGTATTCTGGATGTTTTCTATGTATAATAAAAAAAAATCGATCTATATAGTGTAGTTATGTTGTATCCATAACTAGCTCTGTTTAGTTTGAGGCTAGATAATGCTTATAATTGGCATACTTTGCATATACTCGTAATTGCAAATCGAATTTTGTTTTCAGCTCTTCGTATTTCTGTTCGCGCCTCTATCACAACATCTGAAGGAGTCGGATTTCACGAACACACGACATGAGAGCGGTTTGATGCTTTGGCAACCTATTTGGGAGTTCCGTCACCCCAATGCGGCCTGCTTCACCACACTCGTCAAGCCGAAACCCAAGAGTCTTGGTCCCAAGTTTCCCAAGCGGAATCAGAATAGCGACGTGTTTTTGGGACGTAAGTAAAACAGATTAACAACTTTAATAATAATATAATAATAATAATAATTCTTTATTGAAGACACAAGATCCATTTTTAAATCATAAATTAAAAATTAAAAATATAAAATTTAAGGTACTAGGTTCAGTACTCAGTGCGTCAGGTGGCAATATTCACCCACCGTCTGTAAGTGTCCGATAACAACAGACGGTCAGACAGGCTTACAATAATGTCGTTTTTACACGTGTCAACTGTTGACATGAATGACGCTATTCTCTTTCTTTGGATGACATTGAAAGAGTCTACACGGGCTTCTGTGAACATTTCTGAAGCGCTACAGTAGCGCTTCAGGCCCATGAGATGCCTAAAGATGTTATTATAAGTCACTCTTATAACATTACTTTAACTTATAACATTTAATTTATAGTTTTCTTTTACAAGACTGACCTCTTATTTTGCGTTAGTTGACACCTGTTTTTGTGAGCATTGTCACACAGATAATCTAAATCGCGGGAACGCAGTATGCGCTGCCCAGAGTGCTAGTGAAATACACTCGGATTTCACGGTATGCAGATGCAGGATTTTCATTATAATCGATATAGTGAAAATCCTTAGGATAGTAGGCCCATGTAGGTACCAGCAGTCGAACTCTTTTACATCACCTGGCCCCATGATGATGATGATGATAAGAAGCATACAAATCATACTACCAGATATGACAGATCTACGTGGTATTTGCTAGCCAGAACGGTAGCGGTAAGATTTGCTTGGATTTCGCGCGGTTCGCGATATTTCGTGCAGAATTTTAGTGACGGTATAGAGTCACCGTACCGCATACCGTGAAATCCGAGTGTATTTCGCTAGCACTCTGGGCAGCGTATACTGCGTAGGTCTGTACCGGCCTTTAATGAAAAGAAAATTGTTTTAAATATTAGGCAAATTCTCAAAAGAAGAAGGCACCAGCAGTCCTCCAAGCCAGAACGTGTCAGTCTCTCAGTCCGAGGCGCCGTCCAAACAGCCGAGCACTGAGGAGGAGCCGTGGATATCCTCGCCTAAGGACACCATATTCCCGGAGACCATTCCTGAGGAAAGTTCAAGTACTGAAGAGGAACATGTGGTAAGAAGAAAAAGAAACTAGTTTTGTCCAGTTTAGGGTTACGTTGCCAAGTGTCCAAAACGGAACCTTTAGACTTTGTCTATGTCCGTCTTTCTTCGTTGCCCTATTTGTCGGCCGTTGATGTAATTCATATTCTACTAGTTTATGCCCGCGGCTTCGCACGCGTTGTTTCTATAAACGTTTAAAGGTGATTTCTATACCTACCATGGGAACTGATTTATGGGATAAAAAGTAGCCTATGTTTGATTCCAGAATTAGAATTAAATTTCAGCCCGATCCTTTCAGTACTTTTGGCGTGAAGAGGTAACAAACATCCATCCATCCATCCATCTATACATCCATCCAAGTTTCACATTTATAATATTAGTCTGATGGAGACATAAAAATACACGAAGATGTGCATTGACGTCTGTAAGAAAAAATAAGTCGTAGAAAAACTTAAAATCGACACGTTATTTTTGTTTTAGTTATTTGTCGCACATTTTTATTGATAGACTAACTTCGTTGCTTTTGCAACATAGTACCTAACATCAATTCTCAACTGTATTAGCATAGAGCTAAAAATAAGCTTTTATACGATTCTGATAAGTTTTCTTAGGATTCTTGCGACACATTCTTGTCACACTTTAACTTTAGTTTCTTTTCCAGTTTATCTACAGGCTGCCATCAGAACAGAACACCAGTGGTGCTACGAAGGAAGCGTACACGGTCTACGCTGCCGACCCGAGCATGTTTCAAATGCGCAAAGCCGATCCTTCCAAACCTACTCTACCCGGCATCAAACCATTGCCACAAGTTACTAAAATGAGGTAGGTACTAACAAAAACCACGCTTAAAGGACCAAGTCTAAATGCGGAAAAGAGAGTTGGTACCTACTCTGACATAAAACCTAAGAGTAGGTACGACAGCGTCAGAATTAAGTAACCCCCTGCATAACACAATGGAGGTTAGAATCCGATTTTTATTCTTTTTAAATCTATTCGTTCTGTTTTTATGTTACCTAAATACGACTCTTAAGGGTCCGGCGGAGGATGAATTTCCCATACAAACGTAGTACCAAAATGATTTGTAATTTAAGAATATTTTCACCATGGTTTGCTATTATTTGTATTAGAATAGTATTTATTGAGGTTCCTGCCACAAGCTTTTTTGAAAATACTTATAGTTCTGACTACTAGAAAAATACTAAGAAAACATTCCTTCTTTGATGTAAAAATGCGATTCGGTTTAATTTCATATCAGAAAGGTATTTAAAAAAAAATTGTGTCAGGAACCTAGATAAATACTGTTTTAATACAAATAATAGCAGACCATGGTGAAAATATGCTCAAATTACAAATAATTTTAGTATTACGTTTGTATGGGAAATTCATCCTCCGCCGGACCCTTAAAACCTCCTACGATTAACAGGCTTGGATTTAAACCTGCATATGTTATGCAAGGGGGTTACTTAATTCTGACGCTGTCTGTACCTAGAAAAACAAATATGGGGTCGGATTATGTAATTTAAGAATATTTTCACCATGGTTTGCTATTATTTGTATTAGAATAGTATTTATTGAGGTTCCTGCCACAAGCTTTTTTGAAAATACTTATAGTTCTGACTACTAGAAAAATACTAAGAAAACATTCTTTCTTTGATGTAAAAATACGATTCGGTTTAATTTCATATCAGAAAGGTATTAAAAAAAAAATTGTGTCAGGAACCTAGATAAATACTATTTTAATACAAATAATAGCAGACCATGGTGAAAATATGCTCAAATTACAAATAATTTTGGTATTACGTTTGTATGGGAAATTCATCCTCCGCCGGACCCTTAAAACCTCCTACGATTAACAGGTTTGGATTTAAACCTGCATATGTTATGCAAGGGGGTTACTTAATTCTGACGCTGTCTGTACCTAGAAAAACAAATATGGGGTCGGATTATGTAATTTAAGAATATTTTCACCATGGTTTGCTATTATTTGTATTAGAATAGTATTTATTGAGGTTCCTGCCACAAGCTTTTTTGAAAATACTTATAGTTCTGACTACTAGAAAAATACTAAGAAAACATTCTTTCTTTGATGTAAAAATACGATTCGGTTTAATTTCATATCAGAAAGGTATTAAAAAAAAAATTGTGTCAGGAACCTAGATAAATACTATTTTAATACAAATAATAGCAGACCATGGTGAAAATATGCTCAAATTACAAATAATTTTGGTATTACGTTTGTATGGGAAATTCATCCTCCGCCGGACCCTTAAAACCTCCTACGATTAACAGGTTTGGATTTAAACCTGCATATGTTATGCAAGGGGGTTACTTAATTCTGACGCTGTCTGTACCTAGAAAAACAAAGATGGGGTCGGATTATGTAAAGGTAATAGGTAAGTATCTAAAGCTTTGGTCTCTTGATCGGGACGCAATTCGCTGCGTCATACCATACGTCATACCATTAGAAACCCACATTATTCCTGATGAACATAGGCTACTTTTATCACGGGAAAATGCTTCATTCCTACGGGAAAACGGGTAATAGGACAACGGGTAGTAGGAATGCAGCTAGTGGTTTATATAAGAGCTAGGAATATTTATACGATTTTAATATTTATGCGATTTGCCTACAATGTATATTTAGGCAAGTTAAATTACATGTTAACCAACAGTAGTGAAAAGAAATCCTAAGTAAAATAGATGAGAACCCATTGCCTAGACAAACCTAACATAGGCTTTAAGGCATTACTAACCAACCTATGTAATGATTTTTTATGAATAAATGATATATCTATCTATCTATCTATGCCGCAACGTCAAATTCTCAGCGCTTGCTCCTCACTGCTGACACAGATTTCGACGGAACAAAAGACCACTCTAGACGTTTTTCATACGATTATGTGTCTGGCACCGCATACCGCAGCGTACTGCGTAGTGATCAATAGACGGAGAAGACGACTGATAGAGGAGAGTAGAATAAATAATACCCGACCCCACGTTAAGTAGGATATAGACTGCAAGATGAAGAAGAATTTTTAGTTTATTAAGTTTTTTGAAAAAAATAAAGATTTTTTTTCTTCGTACCCGTGTTTTGTTACGTGTATTACATTTATTATATATTATATATTCACTTATGTGAATCCCTTAAAATTTCAAAACTCTTCTGTTTATTTTTCAGTTCTTCAGACAAAGAGTCTTTAACAGATAGTGGAGGAGCACCCCAGGGGCAGAAAAGCTCACCTACGTCCGCCGGAAAAGCGCCTGCTTCTAAAATTTATGTAAGTCACATTCTTTTGTTTTTAATCTTCGACGTAAACGGAACAATGTTAAAAGTTTAACGTGTCTGTGTGTCTATGGAGTGCAGCTCCCAAACGAATAAACCGAGTTTGATTAGATTTTTGTCGAAATTGTACACTAGCAGCATTGAGAATGTTCTTGGCTGTATTTGATAAGAATCAGCGGCACCCTTTTAATGTAATTAGGACTTCATGTGATGGAATTAATCTCTGTACCCGAGTGAAAAAGAAAAATTTATGGTACTTTTAGGTTTTGTAAATTTAGAGTAAAATTTAGATTTAATTTAGAGTAAATTGACTTTTCATAACTTATTTTTAGGTATCATCGGCAACTTTTCTAGATGTGGCTACACTGCGATGTCTTTTCACTGCCCAGTGGCAAGAGGAAGGAGTTTACTGGGCAGTACATTATTTATACAACAGGTATGTGGAGTCAAAGAAATCCGAAGTGTGTTTTTCAATAATTGAAACATGCACACCGACAAACGTTTTAGATAAGAAACTTTTATTTATTATTATTTATTTACTAGCCTGATGTGTCCTACTACAGGGCAAAGACCTTCCTCCCCTCATTCAACTCCTCGCGGTTTCCTGCAAGATGGGCCCATATCTTGTCGAAAGCGTCCAGCTCATCATAAAAAACTATAGATAGGCTAAAAATCTGTTTAATTATATCATGGACCCAGTACCTATCACAAACTCTGCCAGAAATAGGAGCTCGTTGGTGCTGTGTGTTTTTTTATTTGCATTTGGTGGCTTTCGTATCACAGCGGCCATGATAGGCCTATTGTGATCAACACTTTATGTGTTCAGCCTCGAAGCAGCGGCGTTCATAATTCGCCCACTAACCCTTGCAGCTGCTAGGAACTGTAGGATTGTCTTCGGGGAGAAGTCTCTTAGCTCGTCTGGGCTAAGCAGGTGCTTGCCCAGATGGAAGCTACGTTTTTGCATTAGTGCTCCGCACTCTCCAGCTGTGTGGTTTGTCCAGCATTATTTATTTTATTTAGACTGTTTGTCAGTCACGTGAATATTTTATAATTTAACGATTCGCTATTTTTCAGACTGCGAGACATTTGTGACGACATTTCCAAACAAACTCAACCGAGAAAACGAAGCAACTCACTTCCAATACCTAAAATAGAAGTATCAGTCTACCAAAGCCCCGATATAAAAGATCGAGACTCTCTTAAAAACTTCATGGAAATACCGGAAGTAAAAGACTTACCTGTAACAGAAGTGGCATTCCCCTCGACACCAAAACTAGAAGAAGAAAGCACGATGTCTCGAAGATCGAGCGAGAAAATAAAACGCAAAATGAAAATGTCGGATCTAAAAGCGTTTGTTGAAACGAAAATGTTTTCAAAGTCTGAGAAGGCTTTGGAGAAAATTGGTCATGATGATCATAAATTTTCGTTTCACACTGCAGTAAGAATGCTATCTGTAGATATTTTTTTTATTGATACTCTTGGTGAAATTATTTTACCCTGATTCAGATAGAAAACGATCATAGTAATTCATTCCTGATTGGCATTAAAGAAACCTCTGAAATGAAAATAGCGATCTTTGTAACTCAGATCTCTGCAAAATCATTGGCACTGTGGCAAATCTTTTTCTTGATTTCGATTGTTTTCTAGCTGGGTCAGGAAAGGAACTATTCTTGATTGGTTTGTTTCTTTTTCAGGAATACCACCGTAGCTTGGACAATGAAAACGACCGGCCTAACTCAGCTCTCGCCAGCAATTTCCCCCCACTAGCACCTAGGCTAGCAGACGATATGTTCACATGCAATCTTGTCAAGGGAAAAAGTATGCCGAGTCTCAGGTGAGATTTTCTTATAGTCTTATCATTATTTTTTTATTTCTTGTAGTATTTACTTTTATTCCTATTACTTTAGTAACAGAGTAGGCACATATAGGTACGATATTGCGATTTTTATTAAGTAAGTACTTAATCGATTTTCTATTTGACTTTTCAAGCGTCTAGTTTAGACAGACGGTAAAGTAATAAGTAAGCAGAAAAAAGCTTGCACGCGTTTAGAAAACAGAACTCCATTCCAATCTTATTCCTATTTTAACAGCTTTGTAACTACGAACGTAAAAAGAGAAGGATATTGAACTCTATTAAACGCACAGCATGGTTTATTTCACACGATCTGTGATTTCCTATTTAAAAATTGTATTTTTCTCTTTCTCCCGTCTTGTTGCGCTTGTTCCGTACTATTTGTGGGACTGTGCTAGCTGTCTGATTGATGAGCTAGCCTATAATGGGTAAGTGGAACTAGAGCTTAGTAGGTAGCCGCCATCTTGGATTCGCAACATTCTAGAACAGAATAGAACGCCTTCATACGTCCATGACGCGTAGGTTAGGCATTGCACATGTACACCGATTGGGAGATTAAAGTATTAGAAAGAATTATGTTTGAAATAAAACTAAAATTCAAGTGCCCAATCGGAGTATCTGTATTATTTTAAGCTTTGTTTCAGTCTAGTCCAGCATTAAGTCGTCATCCTGAACTAAGCTTATGATGGATCAATACCTACTACCCATACCACAGTTGCTTAATTCAGGGTGGCTATCTTACTATGCTAGAGTATTATTGTAAAAAATTTGCAGTTAACACCACATGCCAAAGGTAGGATAGAATCACAGGTAGGTAAGCTAGCTTACTAAATATGATACATAAAAAATTACACATTAAAGTATTGCGCACGCACGCTCGTTCGATCACAGACACATTACATCCACATTAGTAAACTTACTTAAAAACTCTTTAAGGCTCTACCTCCCCGAACACTAGCGCCGCCACATATTTTATCTTATTATTACGTCGAAGAAAGGAAATTCCAAAAATTACGTTGGGCAATTTGTGATACCTATCATAAGCATTTTTTTAACGCCTCTGTAATAGTTTTATTTTGTATAGTTTAATCAGATATGCGAAAATAGAGTTTGGTGGCCACCAAGGGCAACATCGTATCTCTGCCTAAACTATACAAAATAAAACTATTACAGAGGCGTTAAAAAAATGCTTATAATAGGTATCACAAATTGCCCAAAATAATTTATGGAATTTCCTTTCTTCGACGTAATAATAAGATAAAATATGTGGCGGCGCTAGTGTTCGGGGAGGTAGAGCCTTAAATCAGAAGAATTCTTAAAATTGATCCCAAACCCGTCTACTTTAGTCAAGAGCTTTGGGAATAGTTTTGAGAATTTTCAAGATATAAATTGAGTTCTCAAGTGATGTCACAAACGCTTCAAAAGTGCCATAGACCATTACACATAGTAGAATAAGTTGGCCCGCCAATGCTTCAAATTGAAGAGTGCCAAAATTTTAACACTAGAAGTCACTAAGCATGCTAAGTTTGCCTACAAAGGGTACTCCACGTTTTAGTAAGCAATAGCTGTAAAAGATAAACCCACCAAATAAATACAAAATGATAAACGCATAATACCTATAGCATGCAGAATAAATTCAGAACACTAAAGAGACAATCGAATCAAACAACAATCGAGTTGAGAAATCAAGTAGAATGTTGAAAACAGCTGCGTATAGTAATAAATCTTGTAGTTTTTAATATCTCAACGTATTACAGATACATCGGTGAGGTTAAAACCGAGCGGGCTCAAGGTCCTTCGAATGTGATGCCTTGCAATGTTCAGAAGACGAAGAACCCGATTATAACGGTCACTGAACATACGCCAACGCCGTCGCCTGATTATTTGTCGAAAACTAGACAGGTGAGTACCTTCCATATATTGCTACGTTCTGAGATTCGTTCATTGGAATAGAATGTATTAATTCTGCTGGTCCTTTATCCAAAGAATGTACTGTGGGCTACCATAAAACCTTTGCCGTCCAGGCCACTCGTTTATGGAACAGTCTTCCACTGGAATGTCGCGAGGTATCCTCAGTAAATGTCTTTAGATCTAGAGTCTTTAATTACTTTCTTTCCCAGGAATAATTCGGTACGCTATATATTTTATTATTTATGTAAGTATATACACTTATGTATTTATTTGAGTAGTATATTTTACTATATTTATGTGTGTATTTATTTATGTTAATGTTACGATTTATTAATTGTATTTTTCTTTATTCTATTCTCTAGCACTACCTACTAAATTGTTGTTCACACTACCCAAAGGTTAGCAGGTAGAGAATGCTATCTAGCATTATGTTCGCCTATGTACAACTTTTGTGCAATAAAGTATATTCTATTCTAAAGAATCGAGACGATTTTCTGTGCCGCAGTGTCCGCGTGAAACGTATAAAGTCCGATTCCCGCCAGCGAAACAAAATTTTAGTATGATCTGCTAATATTTGTTCCTGGTATGGATGTTTTATATGAGGTGGATTTATCTGGTACTTCTTCAAGCAAAAACTATTTTTGACCAAACTCTGGAATAACATAAACTTACTTAATGGCGTGGACAAGTGACCTGTGGTGGATCTTGGCTTGGGACGACAACATTTTTAGCGTTGTCAAATTAACGAAGTTTTAGCGACATCTGATGTGTGATACCGGCTTAGAATTTGCACCATCCCAACTCTTCCCGCGGGTGTCGTAAAAGGCGACTAAGGGATATTCACCGGGGGTGGGCAGCAGCGCCACCTGCGGAACAAGTGGGGATTATGGGCATTACCCCCCCAATAGATAAAAGCCAATAAAGTGCTTATCAGGGGAGGCCTGCGTCCAGCAGTGGACCAACATAGGCTGTTGAGTTGAGGAATTGACACCAATGGTTGTTGCAGATCATCAGTTGTCCCGAAGCAACATAAGCTGAAGTCATTTACAACAGGATGATAATGGATTTAAAAGTTTTATCTCATAATCTGCTAAATCTGAATCTTCTTACAGGGTTCAATGGAATCTCAACTAGACTCAATAAGCATGCAAGGCTCCCAGCACATCCCCACTCCAGAACGGAAGCCCAGCCTGACCAGATCTCAGACTGATTCGAACATCACCTATGTCGTGGAGGAAATCACTGAGGCGCCCGGCTCGCTGCACTATATCACTAAGGATGGTGATATTAACTTCCAAGTTGTACTGAAGGTAAGTGCGAAAATACACACTAGATTACTCAAGTTTCAACTTAACCTAGGGTGTATTGAAAAGCGTTTCGGCAGTTTTTTTGCCTATTTATTGTACTAGTTCTACATTGTACCGAGTGACCAAAATGTACATTGTACCAAGGGGAGAAAGTGAGCGATACTAACGAGCGAGGGTATCATTTGAGATTAGGTGTGACATTAATTAGGAGAATAAATATTTTCCACGTTTTATAAAAATTTTCACCAATTTCAATTTAACCGAATTGCACTTAAAGTGTAAGGCCGTCTGTAGACAGGTGACATTGCGGAAGATTGATGGTAGATGCTGGATGCGGCAAGCTGAAGACAGGGCGTTTTAGCTCTCATTAGGGCCATGCCTAGGTCCAGCAGTGGACTGGTATAAGTTGATGATTTTTTTTTATGGACAATCATAAATTTAAATTTATCATTTTGAACACCCTGCACTGCTGTCATACTGCTGGGCAAAGACCTATTATACCCTATCAGACCTATATAGACTATAGGATAGGTACTAAACTATACATATAGACATTCAAACAAAATAGGTACATATAATTATGTTTATTTGAATTTACAGGCCGTCTATTCCGTATCAACAATGGACCCTTTCTACATAACAATACGGGTCATGGAAGTGATGTTAAATCTAGTCGGCACATTGATGGAGATAGGCGTCCACAAGAACTGGGAAAACAATCAGTCGGATGAATTGTTACCGGGCTCAGTTGATCCCTTGATAGATTTTGGGAAAGACAAAGACAGTAGAGTGAGCGTAAGTACCTTAAATCCACACTTCCATAACAATATCATAAATGCGACAGTAATTAACTCTGTCTGTCATCTTAGCACGACTATAAGAAATGGCTGACTGGACCTTTTTTTGACATAGAGATGAGAAATAATGTCGACTACTTTTTAACCAGGAATAACGCGTACAAAGCCGCGGGCAGAAGCTAGTTTTTTTTTTCCAGCCACTACTGTGTCACTGCTGGGCAAAAGCCTCTCTTTTCTTCTTCTACTCCTCGCGATTGAACAAGAAGCTAGTTCACATAAGAATTTATTTCGATGTAATTTTCGATTTACAAGTAATAAAAAACCTTTAAAGTTTCTATAATCTTAGAGATTGGTACCTATCTATCAGACAAAGTTTACTTAGTTTGGGGCTCGATGTCGCGCTGTGAAAAGTTCAAGGTTTATTTGATACTAGCTTGTTAGTATATCATGCTTTGAAAATAGCATTTAACTCTTATCCACATACCTCACTTCAACAGCCCGTATTCGTCCACTGCTGGACGCAGGCCTCCCCATAAGCTCCGAACTCCGATTATTGGTTTACATCTCATGGAGGGGTAATGCCCATAATTCCCACGCTGGACATGCGGGTTAGGGATTATCCACTTAGTACAGTACTTAAATATGTAATTTAATTACAGCATGAAAGAGATTCCGGCCTACCAAATGCCCAAAGCCAAGATTCGACCAATGTGGAGGGAGGAGAACATACAAAAGAGAAAACCATGGATCAAGATCACTTTGACTGCCCTTATTACATGATTATGCATGTACTGCTCAGGTAAATCTTAAAAGTTCATTACAAGGTTCAATCAAGGTATCATTCACATCCAAGCTATTACGAGGGGGTCAAAATTTGTAATGGCTTACTAATGGTTTAATGCTGCATTAGTCCAAGGTTCTTTACAACTGTGACCAGGTACCGCGTAAGCAACGCAGGACCTGGTAGGGTAGTAAATAAACCAAACGAATCTTACTAATCTGAATTTTTGTTACCTAAGACAGTATTATAATATCTGTGCCTAAGATCTCCAAAACTACAGAACAGATCAAGACGAAATTTGGCGTACATTTAGAGCAAAGCCTAACTCAGATAATTATTAGGCTACTTATTATTCCGAAAATTTGCGGGCGAAGCCGCGGGCAGAAGCTAGTACTCCAATAAATCAAGGCACTTGTTTGTCTGTCGTTGATATATCCGGTCTATATGAAAATAAAATTGACGTCAATTCAGTTATTGGTGTCTATTCAGGTGTCGCTAAAACTAAACTAAACTAATATGACAGGCCTAAAACTGATGCCATCCTTATTTTACTATAAAAACTTTTTACGTCAGCGAATTAATTCTGAATGTAAGCTGGGTTAACTACGAACCTAGTTTGTGTTAGAAGCACAACAACGTTTCATTCAGGAGGGACTTCGTCAGAGACCCGAACCGCACTCACGCTGATGAAATCCCTCGTTAAGAGATGAAACGGTTCGAAGTTAACCCGCTTATATTCGTAATGAAGCCATCCTTATTATTTTGATCTTTATGAAAGGGACGGCGACATTTTAGTCCTGTTAAATTCGTTTAGTTTTGTTTGCGTCACATCTCATTTGACACCATCGCCAAAACTAAACTTGTTTCAACTTCTTGTCTGATGGCTTCTGCATCTGGTTTGACACAATTCTGCCAATATGTATTGTACAGTATTTACAAACAAAAACATTCACTCCGAATCAAAAAACTTGTTTGACATCACTAAAACTGATGCTATCCTTTTTATTTTGATCGTCATGACACCAACATTTTTAGTCCTGTCAAATTAGGACCTGGTTGTAAAGAAACCAAACGTATACACCAATAAATCAAGGCACTCTTTGTCTGTTGTTGACGTATCCGCCCTATATCAAAACAAAATACTAACACGTCAGTTTCAATAAAACCTCTCTATATCCCAAGGTTGCTCCGCACCCTCGGTTGCTCTCACGGTTGCCCCAAAGCTCTACGCGGTCCTCAAGCGGAATGCCTAAGAGTTCAAGCTAAAAACACACTAAAGGAGCTTCGTTCGGCTAATGTACCAAAATTCAGCCTTAGGTTGAAGGAAATGACAAAATTTGCACCGATTTGGGATGTCATTGAGAATTTACATGCGACACTGGGGTATTGCGCTGATCCGTCTACTATGGTTTCTCCGATGAGTAAGTATTAATCAGAATTCGTTGAAATGTTCATTGATTCATCATCATCATCTGGATTTCACGCACTGCTGTTGAGTAGCAGTGTCTGTTATGCCTGCCAAATTCACTAGGGCCAGATTCATTAGACATTTACACGTCTTTTGTCGCCTTGGTTTTAGAAATTTCTTGTCATTGTTGCCTCGCATTTAATTTGGATACCTATTGTTTCATACCTAATTAATTGAATACTTTTACAGATCAACAAAAGCGCAACTGCCCAAAATACCCCGACATCAGCCACTTGCAAAATGGATATGCAACCAATTTCGGCATCGCACAGAGCAACCATCCTAACAGATTCTTGGAAATTTTTGTCGTCGAGACTACGTTCAGAGTTCTGATTACTAGATTCGCGTTGATGCATAAGGAACTCAAAATGCTTGACAATAAGGTAAATTTCTACGTAAATTTCCTTTTACTTCCAATGTTACTAAGACTAGCGTCTTTTTTAAAGTCAATAGAAGATAACAAAACACTGCTAAAGATTGTTTATTACAATTTTAAAGTGTTGAACGCAAAGTAGGGGTGTTAAAACTTGGACATAGGTATGCCTACGGCCCGTATTATGAAAGCTTACTCAGTCATGGATTAATGCACTTACACATAGACCTATAAAAATTACACTTTATCAAATTCCTAAAGTTCCACTCCGTCAAAAGAAGGCCGTGCCCAGAATGCTGACAGCATTGCCACGTTGAATGGCAATGCTAATTCGTTTACCGAAAAAGAAGCCAGCATACCTAAGTTTAGGATTTTTTGCGTTTATTTATAAATAATTTGCGTTTATTATCCGTCTTTTGAAATAATTACAGACATTATACATGGAAGTGCGACAACTACTTAGCTACGTTAGAGAGGCACATGGTGGTCAATACCGAGTGGTTGCCTTTAGTGCATTATTGGACACAGCCGAGAGACCCGATGCGCAACCAAAGGAATCGAATATGCAAACCACGCGAGTTATTAGGTGCGTTTCTATTGAATATTTTACGGTTATAGTATGTATTACGATGTCTGTAATAAGGCGAATATACAAGCGAAACAAGAAGATTAAAATTTGGTGATCAAAAATACTGTGCATCTTGCCCTTCAAATAAACAAAACATTACAAAGGTATAAAAAAGAAACTTAAAATAAAGATCCAAATATAAAGAACCACAAAAAAACTTCTTTTTCATTTTTGCATTTTTACTATTTGCTAAACAAAACAAAACTAACATAAACATTATAATAAACATACTACTATCAGCTATATACCACAGTACCAGGGAATAGTGGTGAACATTTTTGATAGTTCCTTGTATAACGTACATAGTAATAAGAAAAATAAACAAATGGTGGCGCTAGTTTCGCTTGTACCTTCGCCTTAACTGTAAAATCTTGGCACTCTTCCAGTTTTGAGTTGTCTCTTAATTTCTCTGTATTGACCTGTCCTTTGCCTCTTCCACTAACCGGGAATGCATTACCGGAAATTCCGATAGTCCTTCTCTCTTCCCGGTAAATAGGCAAGTAATATTTATCAACAGTAGACTTTTCTATTTTTCTTATATCATGTTTTTTTCTTATGTGTGCCGTTGAAACTACTTCGATTTTATCACTCATGTTTTCGATAGATGAATGTTGCTAGCTCCATTGTCTGCGCTATGGTGAATGGCAAATGCTGCAGTTTGTTAGAACATCTAATACTTAAACCTTAGTGTAAATATTATTGTTTATTTCAGGCATATATCTCGTATGTCTGAGGAAGAACGCGGTTCAGAATTTGGAGGTGACTCCGGCTGCGCGCCGGATGAGAAAACGCATAACAAGAAGTTTACTTTCAAGAAGCGAAGCACTTCGTCTACGGGCTGTCATGTGAGTGTCCTTTCACATCCACATTTAAAAACAATTGACAATCTCGTCTCGGATGTTGCTTTTTTAACAAATGAAGATTTCAATTTTCTCTCAGAATAGGGAAGTAAATACTTTTCAAAGACAACGTTTTCAAAGCTTGCTTGTGAAGCTTTAGGGACGCAATTCATCACCGATGTATAAAATCATCAAGCCCTTGTCCCATAAATCTATTTTATATTAAACGAATACTAAATCTTTTACGCTTACGTCTTTGATCGTAAATCTATGCTCATTATACGTTCATTAATCGAACGCCGCTACCCACAAAAATGTGCATTTAAATATGGGCTTAAACTTGTTAGCTTTAGATACATTTTACAGTGACAAAATAGCTTACCACAAGCTTTAAACGAATGGCATGCGAGCTGTCTATCATCTGATGCCGTCAATAAAAAATACATCTAAATGTTACGAGTTAAAACCCATATTTGAATGCACATTTTTGTGCCGCGCGGTAGCAGTATGCCTCTGATTTGCGAGAACCTTAAAAATAATAAAGTAAATAATGCTGGACAATTCACACAGCATTATCTATTATCTTAAACGGGCCTTTATGTTTCACAGAGTCTTCTAGACACCGAAGCTGGCGACGAATCCGCAAGCCAATCGCCACTCTCAGTGCGAACTCGACGGTACCAGCTGACTCCGAGACAATCTGAGCGGACAATCCCGTCCGCATCGTCCGCTGACATCACTCCGCATCACAAGATACATCACTACAAGTCCATACAGTCCAAGTTTCACATTAGAGGCATAGGTAAGTATTTACCATCTCCCACTCGCAGTACGAACGCGTTGTACCAGCTGACTCCGAGACAATCTGAGCGGACGATCTCGTCCGCTTCGTCCGCTAACGGGCATAGGTATTTGACTTTTCCTACTAGCTATGAGTTCCAATTCGCTTACGCCGAAAGAATCCAAACAATGAAGTACCTAACCTACCTTTGAGCTCAGTTTTGAGTGTACGGCAGTATAAGTGAGACTTAATTTGACACTGTATCGGATTGTCTCGGAGTCATTTTAATCGTTGCTATAACATCTGATGACCTTTTAAGTTCAGTATGTTTAGATTTAGACTGCAAGAAAGTAAATTCCTAGACTTACCTTATTTTGTTTCAGTGAACTGGTTCCGCCAAAAGCCTCAAACCAGCCAGTCTCTGATCCGGAACGGCTGCGGTTCCGGCGAGTCCTTACCGATCTCAGGGTCCATGGCGTCGCTAGCGAGGCATCACCACGTGCCTCAGTCTCATGCTAGCCGCCCCGTGCACGTCAAACGACGAGTTGGACATACACTGAACAGGTTTGTGTTTACTATAGTACGATTTCAGGGTCCATGGCGTCGCTAGCAAGGCATCACCGCGTGCCTCAGTCTCATGCTAGCCGCCCCGTGCACGTCAAACGACGAGTTGGACATACACTGAACAGGTTTGTGTTTATTGTAGTCCTATCTCAGAGACCATAGCGTCGCTGGCGAGGCATCACCACGTGCCTCAGTCTCATGCTAGCCGCCCGTGCATGTCAAACGACGAGTTGGACATACATTGAACAGTGAACAGGTTTGCTTTTATTATAGTCCTATCTCAGGGACCATGGCGTCGCTAGCGAGGCATCACTACGTGCCTCAGTCTCATGCTAGCCGCCTCGTGCATGTCAAACGACGAGTTAGATATACCCTGAACAGGTTTGTGATAATTATATCGTGACATGTCCATCCATCGCAATGTATGATCCGATAAACTTTATGGAATTTCAAAATATAGAGAAATAAAAATAATACTTTTTATTATTAGGATGCCAGTAGACACCCTAATAATAACAGGTATTATGGTTATTCGTAGATTGTGCCACCCGAAATTAAAGAACTTTGTAACATACTTAACTAAAATAATATTGTGTTCTTTTCAGGGCGAGGAAAAGGGTCGAAGATCGACTAAACAGATTTGGTCTGAGGAAGATGGGAAAGAAGAGGGATGGCAGTATCGAGGAGACTAGTGGTGGATGTGAGTAAAACAGTTTAATCACCAGGAAAAATGTTTCTTGAACGTTTCATGTCATGCAGGAAGCGAGTATACTCTATACGTTACGCGGCAAACTTTGCTCAAGTTAGTATAGTATTATAATATCTGTGCTCCAGTCTTGCTAAATATCGCGAGATGACTTAGGTTTTTGGCACTTTCTCCATGATAAGTGTGTAGGTAGACGTCTACTTTAAGGCAATAAAATATACACTACAGTTTTTGTTTTTATGTTTGCTCTTCGTAGACATGTCACGCCGAGGATCAGCCGAGGGCGGCTCGGGCGGAGGTGAATCCGAAGTGGTAGTCCTAAAGCGAAGGCGATTGGTCCCAGCCGCACCGCTATACGCAGGACTCGCTCGCTTCAACTTTCTACTAGACGCGACACAACCGGGGTCTACGCCTGACGCGCTGTTTATGGCAGCTTTACTTGACTTGGTAAGTTAAATATGCTACAGTAGTTGGCATCAGAGGTGTTAGTCCTAAAGCGAAGGCAATTGGCCCCAGCCAAACCGCTATACGCAGGCCTAGCTCGCTTCGACTTTCTACTACACGCGACGCAACCGGGTCTACGCCTGACGCGCTATTTATGGCAGCTTTACTTGACTTGGTAAATTAAATATGCTACAGTAGTTAGAATCGGAATTAGTAGTCCTAAAGCGAAGGCAATTGGTCCCAGCAACGCCGCTGTACACAGTCCCCGCTTTAACTTTCTACTAGACGCGATCCATCCGGGGTCTACGCCTGACGCGCTGTATATAGCAGCTTTACATGACCTGGTAGGTTACTTGTGTTATAGCAGTAGATTAGCGGTGCAAGCTACGATGTTAGATGTTATATGCAGGCCTCGTTCGCTTTATCTTCTATGGGTCGCGACGCAACAAGGGTCTACGCCAGACGCGCTGTTTATGGCAGCTTTATTTGATATGGTAGGTTCTATGTATGTGCTATAGCAGTAGATAGTAGAGTAGTGTGAGTATGTAAAAGTCAAATGGTCCCAGCTGCTTTCTAATACCGGCTTTGTCATCAACAATATCTGTAATTAGCCTCCTAACCGACGTACCTGATTCGATATTTCAATTTTGAAAATTCTTTATTAAAAACTTAAATAACATTAGTCTGGTACAATTTCTAGTGTAAATTTAATCCTAGAATGCACAAACATACTTACATATTATGGAAAAGGTTTTAGAAGCTAGGGTGTGCGCTTATCAAAACATATGTAGGTAGGTATCCGTGATTCGATATCAGTATTTAATCAATTTCAATAGGTACTTACCGCCCGATCGATTTGGGTGCTTACACTTGATCTCTTTGGCTGTCGTTAACTAATTAATACCATTCATGAAGATCGATTAACGGTACTTGAGCCTTGTCTATCATACTGACGATTTATGAGCGATTTCAAACGAGTGCACAGCGAGCTCGCGGCGTCGTCGCGGCGTCGTCGCGGCGTCGTCGCGGCGTCGTCGCGGCGTGCTCGCAGCGCACTCGCCTCGCTTTGAAATCGATCGCAAATCTCCAGTGTTATAAGGCTCAAAGATAGAGTCAAACTTGGCTTCGACTATCTTAAATTGCATTTGTATTGTTTCAGCCTCACACAGTAGTAGTTGGAAGAGCAGCAATCTTATTAGAATGCGCGCAGTTAGTACATAACTGCAATAAAGGACAATGGCCGTACTGGCTAAAGTCTAGCACTGTCAAAAATGGTAAGACTTTCAATACTGCCCTAAAGTATATGATCTACGAAGAATTTGATAGAAAATCTTCTTTCAGTGACAATGACGCCGCAAGTGAGACAACGTCTGGCTGGAAAACTTTTCTATCAGTGGGCTGAAGTAAGTTTTGTTTATATAATGCACCTACACATCGTGTGTTACCATTGTTTTTTTAACCCCCGACGCAAAAAGAGAGGGGTTTTATATTATTATGTATCTGTGTATCTGTCTGTGGTATCGTAGCTCCCAAACGGATGAACCGATTTTCGTTTAGTTTTTTTTTTGTGTCATAGATAATTTTATCCCGAGTGTTCTCGCTGTGTAGTGCCGCTTAGAATTTGCACCACCCGAACTCTTCCCGATGGTGTCGTAAGAGGCGACTAAGGGATATCCACCGGGGGCGGGCAGCAGCGCCCCTGCAGAACAATTCTACCACCGAACTGCGATCCCCAACCCGCATGCCCAGCGTGGGGATTATGGACATTACCCCCCATGTGATAAAAGCCAATAAAGCGCTTATTAGGGGGAGGCCTGCATCCAGTAGTGGACCACTATAAGCTGTTGAGGTTGAGGAGTGTTCTTAGCTATGTTTCATTTTAATTTTGTTCTTGTTAACTTATTATAATTACAACCTGGGTATCTTCAAGACAAGACTGAATAGGTATCTTCTAGACCGTCGTGATACATCATCAACCACATCGTCAGTTTCCATTAAGCGAGATTGTGGTCAAACGGAGGTCTATTGACAGTAAATGACATATTTAATATTTGCAACCCTGCTTGCGGGTCGAGTACATTGTCATCGATCTTGGCATGTATTGTATTCTGCAAATAAACTATTGATTCGTGATAAAAAATTGGTTGTCTGTAAAGTCGGTTTACTGACGATAGTTGAACGTGACAACGTGTTAAGAAAAGAGCGAGGTAACGCCGCATGAGGTAACGCCGCATGAGGTAACGCCGCATGGCGTCATGTTTTTTCGTGCGTGCAGCCGGCTCTATCGAATTATAAGACGTTATCACGTCAAAAAAATTGTTTTGAAAAACGAAAAACCCCCCTTCATGCCTTAATTGTACACTCGTTATAAGTTTTGCGGGACAAATGCCCTTAGGGATAAAAATATAGGACTTCCTCGGAATCATTTTCTATACAATAGCGAAAGATTTTTCAAAATCGGCCCATAATTAACGGAGAAATCGACGAAAATACATACAGCCTAACATAGAACCTCCCCGTCGAAGTTGGTTAAAAAATAATATTCGTTTTCAGGCTATAGGCAACAGATTAGAAGAAATGTTGGTAGAAGATAAGAAACACATGGACAATGTAATCAGCGTTATCACCGACCCGGATGGGCAACGCGACTTGTTGCAGCAAGACGAAGAGGAAGACTTCCTTGATGAAGGTACGAAGCACTCCTTCAAAGCAATCTAGCTACTAACAAGCTAACAATAAAGCTTCTAATCCCTTCGCAGCCAGCATCCGCTTACCCGGGAAACCACTAGGCGCTGAATGTCCTCGAGCGTTGAGAATAATCGCATGCGTTCTTTTATTCGAAATAACCGCTTTTCTAAGGGAAACCTACCAAGCACTCCCGAAACAAAACCGCTCCTCGCTAAAGGAAAGAGGACCTTGGGACAGAGTATACAGGTACGCATATCCTCTGCTACAAACATTCATTGGTAAGTAGCGATAAAAACTCTTGTTGTAAAACAACTTATTTTTTGTTACTATGTTATGCGAAGATGGATGGAAAATCGACGATTGTGTTGTAAGCCTAAGTGAGTTTATTACATTCGTTTGAAATGTGTTAAAAGAGTGCATATATTTGACGAAATTTTTATTTTAACAGGGCTCTTAGCAGTCAACACACATTAATGCCAGTCGAGTATGTTTTCAGAACAAATAATGCATGTTTTCTAAATACTGCACTATGCGTGCATGCGTATATAGATTGTACATAACTACGTACACCTAACAAAAACTATATATGCAAATACCACTCAATAAATCGAATTTTACAATAGAAATATTGGTCACTTTTTTTGGTAACTTCGGCACAAAAAGATCCCTGGAACCATAACTGTAGATTTCAAGCAATAGATTGCCTCGTTAACCCAACTTCTTTATGAAATAAAACTTCGATTGTGGTTGCAGGGTTCTCAATTTACACGTAATGGTAACAGAATTTTAAGCTGACGGTAAAATGGTGCAGAAGCACCAGTAACATGCATGGAATGTTGTAAAGATAAACCACTAAAAGACTACAAAATAAAAACAATACATAACGAACACAAACATAAACGAACAGTAACTTTGAGATTTTTCACCTTTTTCCAAATTCTCCAATAGCTCGAATTTTAAATGATAGTTTAGTTGAAATTAGCGGTAAAAAGCTTTGCTACATTGGCATGCATAAGAACTGAGACACAATGAAAGTGAATAGTCGAAAAATAGAAGCTAAAACATAGCTGGTCGAGTATATCGCTGTACTTATACATTGACGTTTTAGATATTTTTTATGCGTGATACAGGGAAGCGAATCGTCGATGGAGCATGGCTCTATCGAGCATGGGTCATTCGCAGGCGTCTGCTCAAAGTCTTCAGTCAATTGCCGGCGCTGAGACTGAGCGGAAAATATCATTCGTGATTCACGAGCCTGAGAATGTTTCTGGGGGAAGCAATGCTACAGTAAGTCCTAATTTAACCCTGTCAATAATGTAATTTATCTCGTTTATCTCAGGTATTTCATTAAAAACTGTGGTGTTCAAGACGGACAACTTTTGACCATCCATTTCCCCACTTGTCAACGAGCTATAGGTAAACCAAGGAGATATATCTTGGTCGTAGATACTTGGTCCATCAGCCGAAATTGTCTTGTATTTATCATTGATGTCCTAGCTGATCATGAGATTTTGACAGTAATTTTACATTCAAAATTAAATGTATCTTTCTGTCATTCTCCTTTCCTCTCTCAACCGTCTTTTTCTTTCAGTTGGCAGACGCAATTCCCCCATCTATACCAGCAGACGACAAAAGAGGCAAGCTAGGCTCCCGCGGCAAATGTATGCCTCGACGGAACACGCAGCAGACGCATTCAGCGTACGGATCCTTCAAACGACGGTCTATCAAGCTTAGGCAAAAGGATGCTAGGAGCGATATGGATGAATGTGAGTTTTTATTTTTAAGACGTATGAAGCTTGGATTGGTACGAAATTGGAATGTCAGTCAATCAGGCTTTAAAAACCTTTCAATCGACACCACACAAATGAACTTGAATTGAGAAGTCCCATTTTAACATTAGTCCTGAAAATAGTTAAAAAATAACATTATAAACTGTAAGAATTTTTGTTATTGTCTATTCTGTCGACGGCTTCGTTCTTGATTTTCCAGGATAAAAGTGATATACGACCTTCCCTTCCACAGGACCTGCTCCCTTACCGAATTTCACGAAATTCCGAAGACTGACAGACAGACAATTTCTTTGGCGTTAATAATATTAGTAGCATGGTGTTTTTCTTATAGCGCGGAAATGTTAATTGGTGGGTCTCTGATTTCTATGGCATAGCGTTGCGGCACTGGAAAAACAACTTTATTCAAACTGAACAAAGGCTCCATTTATTTATGTAAATATTTGTTCTAGTTATAACACGGAGGTCAGATTCAATACAGAGCAGAAGGAAAGTTTCATCCTTGTCTGATAGGAGCGATACCTCTGAAGTTTACCCTGGTACAGGTAATGTTTTTTTTTGCCATCGCAATTGCTCAACACTTCTAATAAGTCGGTTTCTGCCCACAAATGTTTTTTTTGGGATAAAATGTAAATAACCTTTATTTTATTCCTATTTATAAGTATGATAAACAGTAGTTTTGGCGTAAAGTTATAAACATAAAAAAGTGTTTTTTTTTTGCAAACTCAAATTTTCTAAGCTTTTTCTGTATATTTTTTCCTGTCTTTGTGTGGTTTAATAAAGTGTTTTCAATCTATATTTTCTTCGCCCGGTGTCTGTAATCAAATCTCATCAATAAGTTTGACCTACTTTCCGGTTTCCGATTGAGCTGAAATTTGTATAAAATTATAAATATCCAGGGTCTAATGATGGAGCCAGAGGGTGGTACCCTGCAAGGTGGCCATGGCTCTTAACTTTCTATACAGGGTGCCACGTAACACGTGTACCAAGGACTCTTAACTTTAACTTTTTCTTTGAAAATTAAGACTTGTTTTCAATTGGTTTACCCAGGCACAGTAATAATGCCAAATGAAATGGACAGCGGTGGTGAAGAGAGTCCTGGAGTGTTATCGGACGATCACGACCACCCGCCTGACAGTCCCGATAGCAACTCAACTGACCCACCCGATACTAACAAGGGATTCCCTTGGCTCAAGGTAAGATTTGCAGTGTGGCTTAGAATATACACAACTCGTCCCGCGGGTCTTGTAAGAGGCGATTAAGGGATATGCAGGGGAGGTGAGCAACAGCGCCCTCACAGAACTGACCCACCACCGAACTGTAAGCGACGACGCACCTGCCAAGGGTAGCGATTATAACAGACCCCCAACCACTGTAAGGTAACGTGGTTGCTTGCTGTGTGGTGCCGGCTTAGAATTTGCACCAACCCAACTCTTCCCGCGGGTGTCGTAAGAGGCGACTAAGGGATATCCACCGGGGGCGGGCAGCAGCGCCCCTGCAGAACAATTCTACCACTGAATTGCGATCCCCAACCCGCATGCCCAGCGTGGGGATTATGGGCACTATCCCCCATGTGATAAAAGCCAATAAGGCGCTTATCAGGGGGAGGCCTGCGTCCAGTAGTGGACCAATACAGGCTGTTGAGGTTGAGGTTGGTTGCTAGATGTCGGATCGGTACGACTGAACGGATCTTAAAGACATTCGCCACACAGTTTGGCTGCATTAATATTCACATGTGTTGTATTAAAATGCCAGCAATCTAATACCGTACATGTGTACCTTTAAATAGCTAATACCATATTTTTCCCTTCTTAAAATGCTCTTGTTCAGCTTATATAATGAAAACTGGCTAAGAGTAATGTTATCCTTTCATAACACCAATAGTTACTTAATAGGCCAATTTTACAAACCTATACATGCCTTAAACAGGTATAATAAGTGATAAGTGGATTTGTTCTCTTTAATACAGCTAATGAAACACGTGTGGCATGGTAACGCTTCGAAATCACCAGTGAACCAAATGTGAACTGTTAAAGAGACCAAAATGCAACTTGGGCTGGAACGGACATAGGCTACTTGAAAAGTGCAAAAGCGCGGGCAGCTGCAAGTGTCTTATGATTTTGCTAAAGCACTCTCAATCTTTCAGGTGATGGTGAAATTCTTGACTTCTTTCAACTACGTTTGCTGCCATCAGAACTTCTGCCACCCATACTGCTTCCGACGTAATATGCGATCCACTGTGCGTCTTATGAAATCTGTGCAAAAGGTAAACACTTGTAGGTAAAGCTTTTGTACTACCTCTCAGGATATAAAAATATGTATATTTATCTTGTTAACATAACCCCTATGTACAACAGTTTTCAATAAATATTTCTGTATTCTGCATTCATAGCATTTATTCTAGGTTATTATCTGAATCTTCACTCTTGGATAAACTAAGTACTAATCTATTTAAGAAATATAGAACTGACTCTGGATTCTGTCGCAAAATGAGCGATAAAGTTCTGCAATATGTAGCCTAAAACTTAGCCAGCATTTGGAAGAATTCTCTGTTACTTCATTTATCAAAGTTGATGTAGTAAAGTACAAAGCCACAGATATCCAACCAAACTTATAAATATGCGAAAAAACGCACAATTATGTCAACTATTACCATTTTGGCCAAGCTTTATCTGAGTAAATCAACTTTGTTTTGTCAGGTTTATGGAGAGAAATTTGGCCCCGAAGCAAACCCCTCCAATTCAGATGACAGCGCCGGTGGCACGCGCAGGGGACGCCGGTCTAGGAAGTCATCCGAACATTCTACTGACAGGTGAGATAATTATTGCTATTGTATTATTCTTCTTCTCGGAATCTTAACACTTATTACAGCGGAATTATTGCGAGACGAGACTTGACATAAATTCATACTAACAGTCTCACCCCTCTGGCTCAGTGACCCAATGTGGGTTTTGGTCCACATTGGGTCACTGAGCGCCATATCGCCCTGTCTTCAGCTGCCCAATCCAACATCTGTCTGCAGTCTTTTACAAGTCGTCATCCCACCTGGCCAGAGGGCTTCCTATAACTAACTAGTTCTTGTAGGAACCTTTTTTTTGTGTTTCGACACCTTGACCTTTCCAACGTTTTGATCAAGTAATTTTCCTCAGGATCGACCGTTCAGTAATAGAGAGCGCCGGTCTGGCATACCGAGCCGCGGGCGTGGACAACGTACCGGCTCCGGAACAACTGCCGCGTCCCGCCGCTATGCCGTTCCCGCCGCCCGAGCCGCCTCTCATTCTCAAGTATCTGAAGGGACAGGTTAGTCACATCAATGAACTGTGTGGTAGACCGTTCAGTAATAGAGAGCGCCGCCGGTCTGGCATACCGAGCGAAAACCAGGTGAAATTTTTAAATAAATTATCCTCAGGGAAAAAGTTTATTTTGTTAGTTGACCGACCGAACGAATCATCTTTGCTTCAAGTCTGGCAAAATTACTGTTTCTATCAGTATATACGTACTCCGCTACATGTCGTATTTAACAACCGATCTGGACGAAAATTTGTGTACAGATTTAACAATTTATAGATTTTTTTTGACGTTCTCGTTGGGGATTTTTGATGAATACTGCTTTTAGACTAGCTAGATGATGAATGTGACTATTTGTCCTAAAAAAAGGCTTAGCAAGATACTTTGTAAACATTCTGCACGCGGCGTGCCTTTTATCAGATGTCCTCGGCGTGTTAGGTACATCTTTCATGGCAAAATATGTAGACGCCGCCCCCAAGCATGTTGGTTGCATCAAGTTCCCGAAAACTACTGTTGGGGCAGGAAGCATAAGTTATTTCTGTGCTCCGCCCCAGGCAGGATGCAGGATGCACGGGGTGGGTGACGTGGAGGACCACGTCACCCATCCCGTGCATCCACGCCGGACTCAACTCTCCTGAACATTTAATCTCCAGTCTTATCGTATCAACTTTGTGATCTCTTGTGTTAACTCTAGCTAGTTGGTTGCCCTTATCACAGATATTATAATACTATACTAGTACCCTTATTAAATAAAATAAATATCAGATCACATTGCGACATGGATAGTTTCAAGGAAATTATGTCAGAATGTTTGCGGTTTTGCGAGCGCCATGTATGAATGTGTGTCCTTATAAATTCCATTTAATTATTTTTGAATATTTTTTTTTTTTAATGTTGTGTAATACTACTAATCTATACTAATATTATAAAGAGGAAATATTTGATTGTTTGTTTGTTTGTATTGAATAGGCTCCGAAACTACTGGACCGATTTGAAAAATTCTTTCACCGTTAGGAAGCTTACTTTTCAGGGAGTGACATAGGCTATATTCTATCCCGGAATTCCCACGGGAGCGGGAACTACCGCGAGGCGATCGTCTAGTATAATCATAATTGTGGATCTTCCCTTTGTCCTGTCGGTACCTATATGTCACCGTTTTAATAAAAGTAAATAAATTGAATAAAATGCTTAGCTTGGGGCTAGGTGATAGGTACTGTGTGGATTGTATGTATTATTTATTATATATTTATTTAATTGAATTGTTACATGCACACCTTATTACGGCAGCCGTATGTCCGTATTCTTATGACAGCGTTAACAAACAGTTCGAAAAATCATTTCAGGTCCGCGATGCCTACCACACACCGCTAGCAACGCTCATCAAAGGAGCGACCACAATGTCCGAAGAGTTATTCAGCGAATGTGCCCCCGTGGCGTGGCAGTTACTATTAGAACCGGACAGAGAACTGAGCGCCAGTGCGGCGGCATTGTTCATTCTGGTGGCGGTCAAAGCGCCGCATACTGCTTCTGAGATCATGCATAATGATCTGAAACATGCGGAGCCGGGAGTCAGGTAACTATAGACTTTATAAGTCGTCGAACAAAGTTATCGACATAGCTCAAAGAATTAGCAAGCTGAAGTGGCAGTGGGCCGGCCATATCTCGCGAAGAACCGACAACCGCTGGGATAAACGTGTTCTTGAGTGGAGACCACGACTCGCCAAACGTAGTGTAGGACGCCCTCCGGCCGGGGGGATAACGATCTGCGAAAGACTGCAGGCAGATGCTGGATACGGCAAGCAGAAGACAGGGCGCTATGGCGCTCATTAGGGGAGGCCTATGTCCAGCAGTAGACTAATATAGGCTGATGATGATGAGGAACAAAGTAGTGAATTGTTTGTACCAAAATCTAGATACAAGATACAATTTGATGAAATTGACAATCACACTATCACAGGGACATGGTAAGTACGTACAGTTGCGGTCGTAGATCGTACCTATAAGTTCTTTACATCACAATCATATTAGAAATGCGAAAGGCTGTTTAGATATATTTGGATGTTTAGAGGTTTGGCTGTTGCGTGAAGAAGTAACAAACATCCAAACATCGATGTTTATTACTCACTTCACGCCAAAACCACTGAAAGATTAGATTAAGATTTTATAATAAGATATATAATTCCGGAGGTTGCCTTCTAAAATCCTAGAATGAATTTCGAATGGATGCTGCTGCCTTTGATTCTATATAATCTTTCCATAATAACCCGATGTTTGACTAACTTTGTTCACAGAATAAACGCAATCCTCCGTTTCCAAGTGATGTGGAAGCTCCGCTACCAAGTCTGGCCTCGCATGGAAGAAGGGGCCTCAGTGACCTTCAAGGTCCCCCCGCCGGGAATCGAATTCACACTCCCCTCGCCGAAGATAGGCATTGAATCGCTGGCTGTCGTCGATCCCCCTTGGACCCCTCAGGTGAAAGATAAGGATATGGAGATGACCTTGAATCAGGAAAGACATGTAAGAAATTTTTACAAACCCCTCTGAATTTGGTATTTCCGAACGCTTCTTGTCAAATTTTGTTGTTGATTGTTTTTGCCAATTGATTTTGGGTGACGTCCTTGATCATACCCAAGTCGTGTTCAAATGGTATTCAAATGTTGTTTTCATTCACAAAAGGAATAACAGTAACAGCAGTAAGTTTATTATTATAACGATATATACCATGATTTGTGTGATTTTCTATGTAACGCAGTTTTAAGTGTTAAAACTAATATGTTATTGAATTTCATTTGAACACATAATGTATAACCATCTCTCATTTAGCGATTTAAGAGGTCACCTTAAATCGAATTGGGAAAAACGGTCCAAAATGGTCTCTTTTATTTGAGTGTCACTACAGTCCTTGTTTCAAACTGCTTCCTATTTGACGACCTCTGTGGCGCAGCGGGCGAAGGTCCGCCTGCGACGCAGGAGGTTGCGGGTTCGATTCCCGCCTCGGGACAAATGTTTGTACGATCTGCAGATATTTGTTCAGGGGTTCTGGATGTTTTTCTATGTATAATAAAAAATATCTATCTATGTAGAATATTGTATTATGTATATCAGTTATCTAGTACCCATAACACAAGCTCTGCTTAGCTTGGGGCTAGATAATGCTGTGTGAATTGTCCAGCATTATTTATTATTTATTTATTATTATTTATTTATTATTTTTATGCAATTTACTTCTAACTGTTATCCTTTTCTACATCTAATCTACACTACTATAATAAATCGGTAAAATTTGTTTGTCTATGTATTTTTGAGAAGATCCTTTCTCAAAAATTCATAGACAAACAAATTTTAGGAACTACTCGTCCGATTTTGAACAGTTCTTTCACTAAAGTTACTTAATTTATTTATTTTGTTGTATTCGGAGAACAAACAGTTTTACACACTTTACAAATAAACTTACATAATAAATAACTGATAACCATTTAGGCATGGAGAAGCTAAAAGACTGCTTGCTTGCGGAGGAATGGAAAGACAGTTCTGTCCTGTTAACAACTAGGTAGAACGACGTAAACTAAGAGTAACTAACAAATAACAAAACTAATAAAATTACTAACAATATATTACAAGAAATTATACAGACACAACAGGAACTGATAGATAGAAGAAAAACAACTTAACTTTTAAAAAAGATATATACTTATGGGATATATCAACCACCTCTAGATTGTTTGCAATAGTCTGCAGTTAGCTCAACTGTTTCATCTGTTAGTTTCACTAGTTCTAATTTGTTTGATTAATCAAGATTTTCTTTATATTTGATTAACAAAACCAATGATATCGGTACCTTTTTGCGGTTACAACGTGAGTTAGGGGCGTAGACTAGTTTTCTATAACTATTCCTCCTTTACCCTTAAAACGTTTACTACTAAAGTTATTATTCTCAGTACCGTTTTGCGGGTACCGACCGCGTTAGTAAAGCCACGGGCCAGTATTTAACAACTATTCTTTCTTTACCCTAGAAACTACTTCTAAAGTTAAATAAATTCACAGCGTTCTCTGGTAACGGCCACAAAAACGAGAAAAAAACAACAAACAGAGGCAATCAAACGAGCGCTCCAGCAGAGGAACGACAAGAAACGCGCCGAGCGAGAGAGTTTCCTGCTCACAACTATACCGATCACCAGACAAGCCGCAAGAGAACCGGCTTTGGACCATACCACTGATGACCATGTTGAGCGTGAGTAAAATTGAATCGTGTTTTTGTGGGTCCCAGTCTTCGATTAGGTATATTTATTCGCTCGAGCTTACGCACACCAAAACTATGTGTACTTAGATGCATTCACCACAATAGATAAATAGTACAGTAGAATGACTCAGCCGTCTCCTTGAACTTTATACCTACAGTTGAGCGGAGCGCTAGGGTTGCTAAAACGTGTTTTGACACGCACGCGGTCGAGAACCGCACGCGGGCGCAAAAACGCATGACAGGAGAAGGATATTACATTAAATACATAGCAGAATATTAGACTTTTTTTTCTACAACCTATCTTAAATACTAGGTTCTGGTTTTCATGAATAAATAAACTCTGAAAATTTCAATTGGCTAGAACTAGGGCATAATGTTGAAAAATGTTCTTAAATAGTACAAGTAATAAAATCGATATTTTTTTAAATCAAAGTGTACAAAAAAATTAAATTCATGTGTGTGTGTGTCAAATAATATTCTCTGTTAAATTGAAATTTTTCCTCTGAAAAATATTACTAACTTTTTAAAACTCTTAGCCTCAATTGTTTTGGTGTCGGCATAAGAATTTTAGTTCCTTTTGTTGTGGTTTGCTTACAAATCGAATTTATCTGGAGTATATGCATTTTGTGATAAGTTGTAGCAGGCATAAACACTTATTATCATGGGTTAAAGTTAAATCATCATCGGGGGTATTCGAGTTCTTGAAAAATACCTTGCCAACCAATAAAAAAAACCATTACAAAACCAATATTTACTAGGTTTCCTTTACTCCAGCACCCCCGGACGAAGAAATGGCGGAAGGAGTGCGAGGCTCCCACCACACGCAAGTCGCCTCAGCACTGTTCCCTTCAATATTGTGCTCGGCGGTCGCTGAAATAGTAGCTCTGTTGGACGACGCCGCTGTCTCTCGTGACGGCTGCTCGGTCTATGAAGTCGCATACCAAGTTCGTACACAAATATACATAGGTACTAGTATAGTATTATAATATCTGACATAGGTAAAATCTAAGTTCGTAGATAGGTAAATACACTCCGGAACCGTGGTCCCACTGCGATGTCCCAAGTCCCAACAAAACTTTTTCGTGGTCCCACCAAACACACACTTGACCGTTCAACATATGGCTCTGGGTGCAATTATATATACACACACCCTTTCAGTCACAGAGTCGCCACGAAACCGCCCCCCCCCCCCCCCCCGCTTCGCGGGGGTTGGACGGGTTGGACGTTAGGAGTAAATTAAGGTGCGGGGGTGGGAGGATGTGGACGGTCAAGTGTGTGTTTGGTGGGACCACGAAAAAGTTTTGTCCCACCAGTGGGACATCGCAGTGGGACCACGGTTCCGTCACTGGTAAATATCGGCAACGACCACAAATCAGCTACTGAACCGTCGCCTTCGTTCACACGTGCCGGTTTGCAGCCCCCTGCATCCCCTTCTTTATATTGCATGTCAACACTTTGTGTAGGTAAATAAATTGAACCGCGTCGTCGCCGCTCCGTCGCGTCGAATCGTATGCCAGGCTCCATATTTAAATCAAAATCAAAAACTCTTTATTTCCATAAATACAATAAATGTACACTTAGAAAAGGTGGTATTAAAATGTTACAACCCCTTTGAAACTAACAAACTTTGAGAACAGATTTCTCTTCTAGATTTATTGTTTGTGTTGTTAAGAATCGGTCGCGTAACCGCATGCCTACCTAATTTAATTCTATTCTTTATTCTGCTTGATCAAAGAAATAATAATCACACTAATATTATAAATGCGAAAGTTTGGATGGATGGATGGATGGATGTTTGTTACGAGTACTTCTTCACGCGAATACTGCTGAACGGATCGGGCTGAAATTTTGCATACAGATAATTCTAGGCCAGGAATAAAACATAGGCTACTTTTTATCCCATAAATCAGTTCCCATGAGATAGAAATCTCCTTTAAGCGTTTCCATAGAAAAAACGCGTGCGAAGCCGCGGGCAGCAGCTAGGTATAATATATTTTGATTTCCAATAGGTAATATGGGGCTGCTTAGTAGAAGACTCAGCTCTTTTCCTACGGCACGTTTTGGAGCGGCTAACGCGTGACCATCAGGACGAAATGTTCAAACTGCTTCGTCATCTCATACGATTCATACCAAGATTGCCACAACAGGCTGCTTTCGCCTTGTACAATTACATTATTGGATATGTGATGTTCTATGTGAGAAGCCCCCATGAAGATGGTCAGAGACTTATTGGAGCGGCGCTTTCTATTCTTTGGATGGTATGTATATCATATTGAAACTGCAAAAGCAAAAAAGTCCAAAATTATTTACTTCCGTAAATACAATAGTAAATTTATTGTATTGACGGAAACAAATAAATTTAAACTTCGAAAAATTCAAATAATTCGAAATTAAAATAGACAATGGACCTAAAGTGATATTTTTGAGTGGTGTCTTGTGTGTGCAAGTCTTTCTGGCAAGAATTACATTTTATATGACTCAGCTTAAATTTGATGCTGGAATTGGAACTGTTTGAATTTATTTCAGGTTGTACACAGTGTACATGGAATAATGTTTAAAGATCTAAAGCAAATATTGAGGAAAGAACAATGTGATGCTTCGATATTGCTCACAGCAAACGTTCCGGCAGCCAAGAAAATAATCGTACAC
Source organism: Eupithecia subfuscata (assembly GCA_963564075.1). Taxonomy (NCBI): domain Eukaryota; kingdom Metazoa; phylum Arthropoda; class Insecta; order Lepidoptera; family Geometridae; genus Eupithecia; species Eupithecia subfuscata. The sequence continues at coordinate 8,527,973 of OY751105.1, forward strand.
GGCCCATGTAAGTTATCACTATCACACTGAAATCTACCTTATAGCGATTACCTTATAGTTTATTTCTAAAATTTTTAATGTTGTAGCGGACAATGAAGGCAGTATACCATCTCAATTTCCGGTTCAAGAGGATACAGTGTTCTCGCAAATATTGAAAGAGTCGCTTGAATATTTTGGAATACCTGACAAAGTGCATCGGGAATATTTTCTCGTTGATTTCAAAACGCGTAAGTATCTATATATTTTGTTGTAGAGATACACGCAGGAATAGGAATAAATTATCACACAAGCTAAAGATACAAAAAACCGAACACCATCGAATATTTTTACTTTGATACATCATAATATTAGAATAGCGATTTTCGATTTTCACACAACAAACAGCTAAAAACACTCAATGTAATCACCTTTTAAGATTTCAGTCAGTTCGATTACCGGTTAAGGTCAGTAGTGTTCTTAAAATTCTGTGAATACAGTTTCAAACAAACGAAATCTAAATCATTTCACCGGTTCGCGAGCTGCTATGCCACAGAGTGCCCTACAGAAAACTTTAACCGTTCTTGTCAAAATCTGAACTGTTGACAAAATTATAAAGATTTTTCCTCCTAGTAGTTTTATCCCCTAGCAAATGACCCTTTGCTTGTTCAATGACTAGCTTCTCCCTGCGCCTTCGCAAGCGTTGTTTCTATAGAACGAAACGTATAAAGATTATTTCATCAAAATCATTTCACCGGTTCGCGAACTGCAATGCCACAGACAAACTAAAACACCCGTTTTTGTCTGAACTGTTGACAAAATGACCCTTTGCTTATTCAATGGCTAGTTTCTCCCTGCGTCTTCGCACGCGTTGTTTCTATGCAAAGGTATAGATAATTATATCACATGAGCACTGATTTATGGGATAAAAAGCCTATGTTTGATTCCAGGCTAAAGGCTACATCTCTGTGAAATTTCAGCTCAATCTGTTAGTAGTTCTAGCGCTAAGAAGTAACAAACATCCGTCTATCCAACCATCCACCCAAATTTTCACATTGATAATATTAGTGTGATTTTACCATTCTTCCAGGCCAAATCCACAATCCCCAGAACTACGTACGCGATCACTACTTCTTCAAACGCTCGCAGTACCCGCAGCTTGGGCTGGTGCACATGGAACCGGACGATGCCTTCAACAAGCTGCAACAGCAGGAGCTGATGCTGAAGTTCGTGGAGATCGGGAAAGTACTCCTCACTTGGGCTATCTTGAAAAATGTTGATATGGTAAGTCCTGGTCACATAAGTCTCTTAAGAGTCTGGGTAACAGGAGACACTGTAAATATCCACTTAGTATGCGTGCGTATAGACTTGTGTGTTGACCTTCAAGTTGAAATTAAAAGGCGTGGGTCAGAGCATCGTTGAGTGCTTTTCTGACGTGTGTATCTGGCTGAGTTTATTTAACAAATTGACTGCTACCGACGCATATTATGTTGGTGTTCTAGCAGGAGCTCGTAGAGCCAGTGGCGGCGTAGCGTGGGTTGGTACCAGGGTGGTTTTCTAGCAACCACCCCCTTGCGTTTTACTTCAGCGATTTACCAATAAATTAGGAAACCCGTCGAAATTTTTGTTAATTTTCCGGGTCACAAATGATTTTCTTATTGATGGTTCGACTGACAATCAAATAGTCATGTGCTAAATTTACTGATTCGATTTTTCATTGCAATCATTTTGTTTTGAAGAAATTGTACCTAATCAATTTTGTTTTTGTTGCTGAACATTTTGTTATATTTTATTTTACTGACTTTACTCAGGCGTCTAAATTAGTTAATTTATCATCATCAGCCTATGCTTGTCCACAATGCTATAGGCTATGTTTGTTCTTAACATTGGATGGGCTATCTGCTTCTTCCATCATTAGACCCACTTCAAACGCTCGCATTACCCTCGTATTTTTTTACTATTCATTTATATGCACCGTAGCAGTATCAGAAACTTTTCAGTCATATTATTTTTAATAAAATCCATTTATTTACAAATATTTGTCCACAGGTGGTCCAACGTGTAGTATTCCTCCACGATGAGCTGATGAAGCTGCCTTCCTTCCCGCGCAAAGCTTTAGAAGCTGATTTGACGCTGTACAGCCGTGGTCCCCTGGGGTCCACGCTACTGGGATTGGATGTCTTGCATAAATTCATGTGAGTAAAGCATACATATAAGAATTTTATAAATTGCTGGTGTGATTTGTTCTTTTCTCTTTCCAATAATATACTCATTTGGAAGCCTTTTGCCCCCATGTATGGCCCCCCTTATCCTACTAATATTATAAAGCCGAAAGTTTGTGAAATGTGAATTTTTGTATCATAGGATCTCCAAAACTGGCCATGATTAAATTTGGCATAAAACATAGCTTAACTTAGATAATAGGCTACTTGCTATACCTAAAATAAGCGTCCGATGCCGCGGGCAGAAGCTAGTTTTGCTATAAAAAATTAAGAAGCTTGAGTCGGATTTTTTGTAGTTTGAAATTCATTAAGTACTTGTCAATTCATATATGTATTTAATTTGTTTGTTCTAGGTGGGTTCGCCTCATAGCACGTATGTTCGAAGCTATGGCGGGTAATTTCACCTCGTCTCGTGACATCCATCTATTCCTAAACGTACTGAATGGAGCATTGATGTTGCACAGCGAAGATTCGCTTATACTGCGATATGTGATCGCTACCTATGTGAACGCGGCCTTCAATTTTAAGAGCATATTTTCTACTAATGGGTGAGATACATTCCTTTGTAGTTATGTATATAAAAAATAGACTGTTAGGAAAAACTTAGGTAAAACAATCTTGAACCGTTATTCGCTAAATACCACAATCATGGCTGAGGGTGTTTCTTTGACTTAACCAGCCTCATAAAATATTACACTGTCATGTTTGGATGAAAAGAGATGACATAATATAGAAAATAGCCGTAACTCACATAATAATAGCGATAGTTTGAACATGTGTGATTGTGTGTAAACAACGCCAAAACTTCCTAACGGATCATACTATCGTTTAAGACATATAACTTAACACTACATCTGCAATAACATTTGACTACGTACTTTATATCTTGGAAGAACACAAGGGAAGTTGGGGACAGAAGTTAATCTATATCTATACAAATGTTATAAAGAGGAGAGATTTGATTGTTTGTTTGTTTGTTTGTATTGAATAGGCTCCGAAACTACTGGACCGATTTGAAAAATTGTTTCACCGTTAGGAAGCTTACTTTTCAGAGAGTGACATAGGCTATATTTTATCCCGGAATTCCCACGGGAACGGGTTCTACGCGGGCGAAACCGGGAGGCGATCGTCTAGCTTTACTAATAAAACCTCAATCTATTTCAGCTACCTACTCATAATGCCAACCCTGCTCCAAATATACTCAAACTTCCAAACTAACAAGCTCGTGACCACCACAATCGAGTACGCAGTGAAACAGTTCTACTTACTCAATAGAAAACCGTTTATCTTACAAATGTTCGGTTCAGTCTCCGCCATTTTGGATACTGATGAGGAGTCTACGTATGGAGATGCAAGCAAAGTAAGTTATTTGTAATATTAACCACATTACGGCCCTAATGCGGCTTAAGGGGGGCAGCAGAACCTCCTGCAGAAAAATTCTACCACCGAACTGCGATCACCGACGCGTGGCCGGCGGCGTGGGGATTATGGGCATTACCCCTCCTATAGATAAATGCCAATAAGGCGCTATCAGAGGGAGGCCTGCGTCCAGCAGTGGACCAATATAGGCTGTAGAGGTTGAGGTATGGCCCTAACCTCCGCGGAGACTCACCAATTGCACACGCTGGTGGTTTGCTTTGTTGTTATGTAGTTTTGAAAACGAAACAAGAGTTGATGTTTGAGATTATTGATAGTCAACTCAAACGCAGGCTAGTGGTAAAAGTTACAAAGAAAACTATTCCTTATCAAGGTGATTTAAATCTACTAAATAGTGTACTTAATGCACCCGGAAATGACCAGGGTGAATAGAGTCTACAAAAAGTGTACTTAGTGCACCCGGGTGAATTACCCCATGTGAATTAAGTATACCGCCCCTTACTTTTGGACATATCCCCAAAAGTATGGAAACGGGAAGTCCTTCATTCACAGTCGCATAAAATTAAGTAAGTAAGCAAGTCCAGAAAGGCAATACAGAAAATCTATAGATACTACTAAAATGCTGAAATAAATACTATTTTAAAAGTACAAATGCTTATGTAAATTGATATATCTGACATGTCCAAGAGTCATGTAAGGTCTCAAGGAAATAAAGCACTTTTGTGTTCTGCTGGAAGCAGTTTTTTCTTCTCAACATCAACTCTCTTGCTTCTATTATTCTCTTTGGAGCCCGTTTCACTCATTTTTTATTTATTGCATACAGACTGGGGCCGAATTCTGCTAACAAATCGAAAAATTATTGCCCTGAATTATGTTAATTTCCCAGGTCCAATCAAGCTGCCTCTTCAACCTACTCCTTAGCCTCGAAACCCCCTCACCAGACCCACTCCACATCGCAGAACTGATCAAAGAAGAGAAACCACTGAAGCCTATAGACTTTTGCTACAGAGATGAAGATGAAATGGTCAATGTGCTGGACTGTATCAGCTTATGTGTGATGGTGGTGTCTTATTCCGCTGAGAGTATGAGGGGGTATCAGATGTTGGTAAGTTATGGCTTGTTGACATTAGTCTTAGCCCGGTAAAAATACATTCTAGATTCTAGCTTCAACGCAAAAAAGTTCATTTCAGCTTGTACCTCCGTCAGAGCGCTAAAAGGCCAACAGCTGTATTTCTGAGATGTCGTCTTAAGGCTAAACGAGTCGCTCATCTTTCCATACAAACGTGGAAGGGTAACTACTACGCTGTTTGATGTCGACCATCCAAAACTAAGGATAGTATTCTCTGGAGCTCTGAGCTGCTTGTTTTCTATGAATGTAGCATTTAAAGGTGGAAATTAAGCAATATCCCAAAAATTAGATAACCTCCAATGTTTCCCCTGTAGGTGGAGCTAACGGCACTAGAGTCCGTAGGATGTCCCAGATATTTTCGACTCCTACGTCATTTGACCTCGTGGTGTAGTTGGTTAGCACATTCCCGTACTGAGGGAAGGATGCGGGTTCAAGTCCCGTCGAAGTAAAAAATTGTTGGGATATTATTTGATTTCTTAGAAATTACCCTAAATGTTAGGGCTTACGCACCATAATAACAAAAACTTTAATGGTGGAAACTTTGCTAGTTTGAGTGTTAGTAAATATTTTTTTGTTTAGGTTATAATAACTGTATGTTTCCCAAATAAACAAAAATGAATAAAAAAGAACTCTTTTTACATGTATACTGAGCCAGACTTTCAACCCAGTTAGTACTCTAACGCGCTAAACGTGTAAAACCACTATTAGTCTTCTTGAGCATACGAAAATTTCGGAGATTTGATTTGAAGTAGTATATTTTTTTGAGTTATGTCGATAAATTAAGTGTGACTTAGTAATTTTTTTATTCCTACTGAATTTACAGTTCAATAATCGCTCATAATACCATTCCAAAATCATGAGATTACGAAAAAGATCATAATCATAATGCCAAATCATAAGATTACGAACGAACGAACTCGACCTAAAGTTAGGTACTTACATATTGTTCCAGATAATCTTAGAAGCTATTCTCCCGTGTTACGTGAAGCAAATCCAACTACCATCATACAACAGAGAGGGCAAAACTGAGAAGGAGATTATTCAGCAACTGGCTATTGCTATAAAAACCCTAGTTAACAACTGCGAAGGGTTATCTAAGTAAGTATCAAATGAAGCTACTTTATAGAAAGAATATTCATCATCATCATCAGCCTGTTAGTCCACTGCTGGACATAGGCCTCTCCTTATGAGAGCAATAGCGCCCTGTCTTCAGCATGCGGCATCCACCATGGACCAGCCCTACCGTAAGTGTCCACGTCTCAGCTGCGTATGTCATGACGATGGGTAGGACACACTGATTGAAAACTTTAGTTTTCAAGTGCGGTATGGATGACGATAAGACTCGACGTGTTTCCCAAACCAAAATACCAATATAATAGTGCATTTTACACCAAGGCGAGAAAGTGATCAATTCCTACCGAGTGTGTCGTTTTGCCTTGAAACACACGAGGTAGGAATCGCACTTTTTGCCGAGTGATAAATAGTGCTTTATACTACACCTTCGAAATAAAAAGCAGAATTAATTATTAATTGAAATCGCGCCCAATGATGTTGGTAAAACCTCATTGACCGCGCCAGCCTTTAGGTTCTTTTTTCAAAATATTGTTCGGAAATCGGCGGAGGCCTAATGGACTTGGAGTAAAAACTTTTTGTCGTTTGACCGAACGAAAATAACCATAGGTACCGGCCGATCTTTTAGGAAATTAAAAAAAATAACACGTTAGAAATGGATTTCCATACACTTTTTCCTCCCGCTAAAACACGTGAGAAATGAAATTCCATAGAGTTTTTCCTCCCGGTTTCCTATAGGCCTGCAAAGACATACTTTCTATTCTATAAATGGAAAAGGAATAGGCAACTTTCCGAGCAGGTGTAGTATAAATATTATTTTTCATATCTTAAGGTTCAAATTCTTATGTGCGCAATTCACTGGAATATTCTCCTTTCAGATCATACAACGGTCCATACAGAACCTCCCCAGAGCACAAAGGCTCTTCGCAGCGAACCGGCCCGCGAACCGCAGCGGCCACCATCATAGCGTTTGAAGAGTCGCACTCCAAGTATGATAACTCCAAGATACCGGTGCCGGAGTATACGGGGGCTGAGGATTCTGAGGTAAAGTTCAACTAGTTTCTGCCCGCGGCTTCGCAGCATTGTTTCTATAAAAACGTTCAAAGGTTTTCTCTATCCTATGGAAACTAATTTATGGGATAAAAAGTAGCCTATGTTTTATTCCAGTATCAATTAAGTTTTAATTTTTATGTTAACTTATATTTTATTTTAAGTAAACCTAATATTTTTGACGACCTCTGTGGCGCAGCGGACGAAGGTCCGCCTGCGACGCAGGAGGTTGCGGGTTCGATTCCCGTCTTAGGACAAATGTTTGTACGATCTGCAGATATTTGTTCAGGGTGTTCTGGATGTTTTTCTATGTATAATAAAAAATATCTATCTATGTAGTGTATTGTTTTATGTACTTATATCAGTTATATAGTACCCATAACACAAGCACTGCTTAGCTTGGGGCTAGATAATGCTGTGTGAATTGTCCAGCATTAATTATTTATTTATTTTCCTCACACAGTTGGTCCGAGCTGAATACCGTCGACCGCGTGACGTTTTACTCTCCCTAGTAGGAGAGTTCATCGGACGAGCCACAACTAGGCTGCTAGACTTGAACGGATCTAAAGGCAGCAGCGCTAGTGACGGCAAGCCGGTTGAGATGTTGGACTTTAAATCACATGCGGTAAGGTTCAACTTTGCTTGTTCATAGCCGTCAATAGCGGGAGAGTTCATCGGTCGAGCCACAACTAGGCTGCTAGACTTGAGCGGATCTAAAGGTAGCAGCGCTAGTGACGGCAAGACGGTTGAGATGTTGGACTTTAAATCACATGCGGTAAGATTCAACTTTGCTTGTTCATAATCGTTCCTAGTAGGAGAGTTCATCGGTCGAGCCACAACTAGGCTGCTAGACTTGAACGGATCTAAAGGCAGCAGCGCTAGTGATGGCAAGCCGTTTGAGATGTTAGACTTTAAATCACATGCGGTAAGATTCAACTTTGCTTGTTCATAATCGTTCCTAGTAAGAGACTTCATCGGTCGAGTCACAACTAGGCTGCTAGACTTGAGCGGATCTAAAGGCAGCAGTGCTAGTAACGGCAAGCTGGTTGAGATGTTGGACTTTAAATCCAATGCGGTAAGGTTCAATTTGGTTGTATTTTATCTTTTTGTCCCGGGATGTATTACTGACACCTTAGAGATGAAAAGTCTCTGTCCTCCCGATCAAATATGCCAAAGTGTGGGCTTTTTTATTTATTTATTTTTTTACTAAGGTGCGAAATTAAGCGGTAGAATAATATGCAGAACTCTAGGGTTGTACATATTATTTGTTTGTTTTACATATTATTGTTTTTGGTAGCTACCAATGGGTGATTTTCATTATGAAGCTTTTTCAGCATCTCTTGGCATGGTTTGATTTGTTTTCCTATTGGCACATTTCGCCCCTTAGATCTGTCTGGTGGAAAAAAATTCTAAGTTAAAGAAGTTATTTTATACTACAACTGCTCAGAAAGTTGCTTATTCCTTTTCCAAACATAAGGTAGAAAGTAGGTACGTCATTGCAGGCGTTCTAAAATTCGGGACGGAAAACTCTATAGAATTTCATTTCGTACCCGTTTAGCGGGAGAGAAAAGTGTATGGAAATCCATTTCCAACGAGTTATTATTTTATTTTCTGAAGTATAATCGGTAGCTAATGGCTATTTTCATATTAAGGTCAAACGACAAAAAGTGTTTACTCCGAATCCGCCATGTGATATCGGCCTTTTCCGTATTCGACACAGTTTTAAAAAAAAATAACCATATGAAAATCGCACGTGCGCGTTTTTATTGCTACATTTGAGTTTATAATTTGAATTTACTTGAGTGATTTTGAAGATTTTTAAACTATGATTTTCCTCGAAGGTGTAGCACATAACCACTGTACATAACCACTCTGCAGTACCTAAGTGCGATTCAAAACACACGAGGTGTTTTATGAAAATGACACACTCGATAGGAATTGGGCACTTTCTAGCCTAGATATTAAAATGCACTATTTTTCAGAAACTTTGTTAGCTACTTAACTATCATCATCATCAATGGCCTTTACATCCACGAAGGATGGTTTATGTAGTGTTCGTTTTTCGGCACTTACGTAGATGACTTGTAAGGCCTTAACTACGAAAACTGATGTCTTAACATATCCCTCAGTTTTCGTAATCTAACCTTTATCTCCTTTCTGTGATTTGACAACCTATATTTGTTTTCCAGCGCCTAGCAGAAATAGCACACTCCCTACTAAAAGTCTCTCCCTACGACCCAGAATCTATGGGTTGTCGAGGACTCCAGCGTTACATGACTTCAGTGTTGCCAGCGGGGGATTGGGCAGACGATGCGTTACGACCTTCGCTGATTATGATACTGAGGAGGCTGGATAAGGTGTTTCTGAAGATTGCTAAGAAGCCTAGTATACGGGTGAGTGTATTTGGCTAAAGGATAGTTTGAGTGACAAAAAGTTTGACAAAGAAAATTATGCAACAACGTAGTTTGTAGGTACATATTACCTCACACTAACTAAGATGCCTTGAGTTTTTGGATGCAAACTGACTAGATTTATTTATGTGAAAAAAATTACACAATTCGTTTGCAATAAGTAGTACCTAACCTACCTACCGTGTTGTGTAGGGTATACTCATACAAAAATATATAATTGTTAAAAAAAAGGTTTATGAAGTACTAGTTTATGAACCCGGCTTCGCACGCGTTGTTTCTATAAAAGTTTAAAGGTGATTTATATCCAGTGGGAACTGATTTATGGGATACAAGTAGCCTATGTTTGATTCCAGGATTAGAATTACCTGTATGCAAATTTTCAGTCCGATCCGTTCAGTAGTTTCGGCGTGAACAGGTAACAAACATCCATCCATCCATCTATACATTCATCCAAACTTTCGCATTTATAATATTAGTGTGATTTATGGAAAATAACGTTCTAAGACGTTTGACCTTCTCTGTCAACGTATTGAAACTGCTAACCTCATGCTTATATTCAATGGAGTTGAAATATAACTAAAAACTTTTTATCCTACAGAGAAACACAGACTGGGATTCAGCGGCAGTTTTACTGAAGGGCGTATACGAAACAATGATAAGATGTCCTTACATTATGCATTGGCAACAAGTTAAAACCTTGCTCAACACTGTTCAGGTAAATATGAACCTTATTGCTTGACCATTTGAGAAAGCTTACTAAGACAGAATTTTAAGATAATTCGAAAACTCTCGACGTCGGTTTTACTTTGAACTATTAAAAACTAGAATGGCATACAGCCAATTTTCTTCAAAAATAGTTAACACTCGATGAAGGCTCATCTATAAAAATGCGCGCCTTAAAAAGAGCTCTTTGACGTTACTATTTTTATGTATATGTTTTTATGTACTGCTAAAAATTTTGTATAATTTTATTAGTTTATGATTTATCAGGTGTTAGTTTTCATAAATAGTTTTTTTATCAAACACCTTTTACCTAAAGGCGTCATTGCGTGTTGAGTTATTTATTTGCTCTTGTACTAAGTTAGGTTAACTTACCTTTTATGTTAACTTTTATGTTAAATAAAGAACTTTAAAAAACAAAACACTCGATGAAGTCGCCTTTCAAACAATAAACTAAATCCAAATCGAACTTTTTGAAAACTCCGACGCCACTTATAACCTTCTTAAAAAATCCTTCTTTTAGGATCATGGATTAAAAATGCTTTGCAGGCACACTTAACGGAATAAAACAAATGAGAATCGTACTACCATGATAACTGCTGCCAAAGAATATAGGGTGTTAGTCAGATTTGTTCACTGAATATTAATCTGTGGTAGCAGATGAATGACCTCCTTCAGTATGTGTGCACTTATTTGACTAACGCCCTGTATACATAATAATGCTATAGGTAAAATTTGTAAAACTGGCGCGATTGTCTTTCGGTTTTTCATACAATTATCCGCGCTGACGTCACAAATCCAGGCCTCGAGTTTACGAAAAACAAAAGGGGATCGCGACAGCTTTTAATGTATCTATACTACTTGATAAATAATGAATTCCTTTGCAGACATTGATAGTATCGGACAGTAATACGGGAGAGAATTTATCATCGGCCACGGCGGCGCTGATGTCTCAGCCGCCGCCGCCGCATTTCTGCAGCACGGTGGTGAGATTGATCGCGTTACAAGTCATCAATACGGGGGTAAGTTGTAGAATTTTGAACTTTATTGCTTTAAATTAAAGTTTATTTAAACCAAATCTTTGTTCACAGAAACAATTTTTTTTTCTCTTTCTTCGATTAGTTAAAACATTTGAATGCATGCTATGCTATGAACTAAAATAACTAATGTTTTAATAACGAAAATAAGTTGCATTTTTTTTTATAAACTACACCTATAAGACATTAAAATGTTTATTTATTTCTCATCAAAACAAAACACTTTAAAATTGTGTTTCAGGATAATTATTCTCTCGAACAAATGTGCGGAGGCAGCGCCATTTTCCCGAATGCGGAAAAAACTGAAAACATTCTGATGAATCTATTCATGCCACTTTGTTTACGTGTTGGAAGCGGAAGAAAAGGTACTATGGCTCATCGATTAGCAATTTTTGTACCGTAATATTATTACGTAATCTGTGGTTTTTTAACTAGTGCACCTTTATTTTTGTCAATGAGTGTTCACAAGGGGTTGGATGAAAAGGTCGAAAACAGAAAGTTTGACTTAGGAACTTTGTTTGGACTAGTTGTTAAACAAATCCTTCTTAATGAAAACAAATCCTTCTTATTGAAAACTGCTATAATTCTCTACAATTTTGGTTCTATACATTTTTTACCTATTTCCAATCGTTGTCTAGATATAAGCTACGCTACGCAAAAAAACGAAATAACCGCTCCAAAAAAACCGTTTGCGGCTTGGTTTGTTCACTGAATATTAATCTGTGGTAGCAGGTGAAAGAGCTCCTTCAGTATGGTGCACTAATTTGACCTTGTATGCATATATATTTTAGCTAAAACTATACCTTGGTCTCATATAATAATGATACCCCTTAGGCCACACCAGCGTACCTAAATCATAATACACTCAATCAGTAGAATAGTTATAAAACCATTGTTTGTACTTATTTCAGATGTCCCCCCACTTCGTCAATCCGACGTCAGCTACCTAGTATCAGTGGTACTAAACGCTCTCTGTCCCCCCGCGCCCCCCGGCCAACTGGCAGCTTTCAACGCCAAACTGAACGCGGCCGACGCTCGAGTCAACTCGCTGACTTTCACAGGCAGTCGCGATATTAGGAACACTACGCGATTATCCAACCAGCTGTACAGGATTGCGTTCTTAGGTAAGTCTCAACAAGGTCCACGTAGTACGTTGCATCGTGTACTTATATCTACTTAGTACCATATTAGGATAAAACAATATTTAGTCACAATTCCGCGCAAAATCTTCTCTGATAAGCTCCAACAAAATGTAATCCGTGTGTACCGCCCGCCCTGTAAAAGAAAAGACCACACCAATTACAAAATGAAAAAACTCATCAAAAATAAGTCGTCGACTAGTTTCGTCTCTCCACGAGACATCATCAAGACGCTATAGCAATACTCGACTTTGACACTGAGACCGCCAAGCAACAACGACAGAGTCCTGCCAGTGATGTTGCCTCTCTGAGCTCCCTGCGTAAAGTGAAGCATTGTCCGCAACACCCCCACTTATATAGTCACGAATGGCGTGACACAGCGCGTGTTCAGTGTCGCCACACTCGCCTGTGTTGCCATTACCACCGCTGCTCGTATTACCCAATCAACAATGTATTGTATTATTTTTGACAACAAAAACCAAAAAACATGCTTTCAATATGAAAATGAATGTAGTTACTGCTAGTGCAGCATTTCCGTTCATTAAATCTCACATATATTTAAACAAAGAACCTTTAGTTGATGATCATTGGAAACCGACTCGTTCCGATTTTAGCCACAAAAGTCCCAAAAATCAAAAATTTAGATAACTGTGTGAACATAATACTTACAATTGAGCTAACTGCCGACTGTTGCAAACAGTCTACAGATAGCTCAACTGATCCATATCAACACCAGTCGGAAGCGTCCCCAAGACGCTGGCTGCATTGCCACGCTGTATAGCAATACTGATACGCTGTGCCAGATATTCACCAGCTCTCGGGTCACGCGTCGCTTCGACCAGACGCTCAGATAGTTTTTTGAAAACCCGAAGAGCCTCGGTACCCCACGGACCTAGGGTCTCGACTCCAAGGGGAGCAAATGTGTAGGCTCTGTCGAAACCTGCATATTTGCGCCTCTTGAGATCTTCGGCCAAATCTGCCGCCGCACCCACCCTCACGGATGTCCTCGGAAGATGGGAAGGCGCAAGTGTGTCGACGCATGTAGCGTCCCACACAATGGGCCTCCCCAACTCCCATGGGACTAGTGTCATACCGTCGGGCCTCTTACCATCGTCACGCAACAGACCATTCGGTTCGAGAATAGCTGGTACGTTAGGTGACAAAGGCCCGCCGGATGATGTCGTTAAGGCTAGAGTGGTGAGATATCCGACCGGCGACCCTAGTGCACGATAATCCGTAACATAATACTATTTACCTAGTAACCCTGTGGAAAGAAAAATTCTATTTAGGTCCACGTCACAGCAACAATAAATCGCTTTGGCGTATGTAGCATCGGCGTTACCCCGACTCACACCAGCGCCGCCACCTAATTATTTTATGTCATAAAGAGATGCGAAAACAGAGTTTGGTGGCCACTAAGAGCAACTTCGCATCTCTGTCTAAACTATACGAAATAAAACTAATACAGATGCATTAATAAAATATAATAAAAAATATCTATCTATGTACTCGTATATTATTATGTATATCAGTTATCTAGTACCCATAACACAAGCTCTGCTTACCTTGGGGCTAGATAATGCTGTGTGAATTGTCCAGCATTATTTATTTATTATTAAAAAAAAGTTTATCATAGTTATCATATCACAAACTGTCCAATAGATTTTTAAAATTCCTTTATTTAAGACTAGACGATCGCCTTGCGGTTTCACCCGCGTAGTTCCCGTTCCCGTGGGAATTCCATGATAAATATATGCCTATGTCACCCCCTGAAAAGTAGGCTTCCTAGCGGTTAAGGAATTTTTCAAATCGGTCCAGTAGTTTCGGAGCCTATTTAATACAAACAAACAAACAATCAAATCTTTCCTCTTTATAATATTAGTATAGATAATATAGTATTATAATATCTGTGGTATAGATAAAATAGATGTGAGTCGCTGTCTGATTGGTCTTCAAACTTCCTTTACTTACATTGATCTGTTGTTTCCAGCACTAAAAGTAATGTGCGCCTGCTTCACAAGCGAGCTATGCACGGAATGGGGACGCATATCCCGGGCCATGCGAGAACTGGGCCGTCGCAACGAGGCCTCTCACCATCTATGGGACTTTCTAGAACACGTCGTCACTTACAGAACTCCGCTTTATATCCTGCTGCAGCCATTTATAGTGCATAAGGTGAGTTGGAATTGCAGCTTTAAGCCTTAAGATATAGATTCTAAAATCGTCGGCGCAACGTGGCGTCTCATAACTGTGGGACTTTCTAGAACACGTCGTCACTTACAAAACACCGCTTTATAGTCTGCTGCAGCCGTTTATAGTACATAAGGTAAGAATAAATTAAAACTAGCTCGCTCTCGATCAGGTTTTGGCTGAAAATCAGTGTTTTGCTTTTAAGCAAAAAATGTTCACTGAGCCATAGCCTATTTGTCGTGCTGCAGCACACACAAACTAAGTACCAAAACCCACTTACTTTGTGAAGTGCTCGTTTGCTTAATTAATTATTATTATTGTATTTTATTGTATTTTTCTATTGTACTTGTGTTTAAATTGTAAATTATCTTTGTTAATTGTATGTGTGTCTGTAGTACCAAATAAATTTTTATCTATCTATCTATCTATCTAACTAAAAATGAAGGAACATTAGGTTTTAAAGTTATTTGAGTATGTGAATTTTATATTAGTTTCATATTAGGTCAGTTATAGCTGTATAGTGCCGGCTTAGAATTTACACCGTCCCAATTCTTCCCGCGGGTGTCGTAAGAGGCGACTAAGGGATATCCACCGGGGGCGGGCAGCAGCGCCCCCTGCAGAACAATTCTATCACCGAACTGCGATCTCCCGCATGCCCAGCGTATCCATAATCCCCTTATCGGCATTACCCCCATGAACTAAGCCAATAAGGTGCTTATCAGGGGAAGGCCTGCGTCCAGCAGTGGACCAATATAGGCTGTTGAGGTGAGGAGATCAATTAACAACTGTCAATGCCAATAAAGGCTTGAAAGGGAGGCCGATTCCTAGAATCTGGGTGGTCAATAATTTGGGTGGAAGTCGTTATTGTATGATCATGCAATACGAGGAAGTTTTATTGCTTTAGTCTCGGCATAGGTGGACTGTGTCTTTTGTTATTTGTATTTTTATCATGATTTTTATTTTTTTTTATGTTTTCTTACAGCTTTCCCAACCACCAATCGGCGACAACGAACGTCACATGCAATTCGTGGTGCGTGAACGAGTGAGAGGATTGAAACTCCCGGCCGCTAGAGCGAGAGGGGCGCTTCTGGCTGAGTTAGCGAGAGAACTAAGAACTATGAGAGAAACACATGATCAGTACAAGTTTGGTTAGTTTTGAAACCTGAAGTAAATTAATCTACAAAACGAATTTTATACCTTCCTACATAAATAATGTCTTGTCTACTTGTTATGAAATCCAACCACATGCAAGAAATATTAACCCTTTTGTCGTTTTACATTTAACACCGTACCAAACACCCGTAAATACACCAATATGCATGCAAGGTGCTCACAAAGCGCCAATAAGAGAGAGCGGTTTCTTTAAGCTTGGAAAATAATACCACCTCAAACAAAGCGACGCTTCGATAAGCATCAATTATATAGACATCTTCCAAAAATATGGCAGAATCGCATTCCATTCGGTCACGCATGCCAAAACATCCAGTCCATTAACTGTAAATTGGAAACCTCCCGCAACTCTTACACGGTTGATTTCTGTAACTAAACACCTTTGTTAACCCCCAAATATCTTGCACATTTCCATTTCCTCTCCCAGAGCAAATCGCCGAGAACCTATCAACAACCGGCAAGCGCGCCTCCGAAGTGTTTCCCCCTCGTTCCGCTGCGCAAGAAAAACACCAACAGCATCGACCCTCCCTTATCTCCATGTTGGTGGGGCGAGCGGGCGCGGGCAGCGGCCTGCCCCGCACGCCGGACCACCCGTCCGCACCTTTATCTGCACAGAGAGGTAAATTACATGACGAGAGAGTTATTACATGACATGATGGATAGAGTAACACTAACAGCATCGACCCTCCCTTATCTCCATGTTGGTGGGGCGAGCGGGCGCGGGCAGTGGTTTGCCCTACACGTCGGACCACCCCGGTCCGCACCTTTATCTGCACAGAGAGGTAAATTACATGACGAGAGAGTTATTACATGACATGATGCATAGAGTAAAACTAACAGCATTGACCCTCCCTTATCTCCGTGTTGGTGGGTCGAGCGGACGCGGGCAGCGGCTTGACCCGCACGCCGGACCACCCGTCCGCACCTTTATCTGCACTGACAGGTAAATCCATGACGAAAGAGTTATTACATGACATGATGCATAGAGTAAAACTAACAGCATCGACCCTCCCTTATCTCCATGTTGGTGGGTCGAGCGGACGCGGGCAGCGGCTTGACCCGCACGCCGGACCACCCGTCCGCACCTTTATCTGCACAGACAGGTAAATCCATGACGAAAGAGTTATTACATGACATGATGCATAGAGTAAAACTAACAGCATCGACCCTCCCTTATCTCCATGTTGGTGGGTCGAGCGGACGCGGGCAGCGGCTTGACCCGCACGCCGGACCACCCGTCCGCACCTTTATCTGCACAGACAGGTAAATCCATGACGAAAGAGTTATTACATGACATGATGCATAGAGTAAAACTAACAGCATCGACCCTCCCTTATCTCCGTGTTGGTGGGTCGAGCGGACGCGGGCAGCGGCTTGACCCGCACGCCGGACCACCCGTCCGCACCTTTATCTGCACTGACAGGTAAATCCATGACGAGAGAGTTATTACATGACATGATGCATAGAGTACACCAACAGCATTGATCCTCATGTTCATGTTGGTGGGTCGAGCGGACGCAGGCGGCGGCTTGCCCCGCACCCCAGACCACCCGTCCTTAGGTACCTTTATCTGAACAGAGAGGTAAATTCCATGACGACAGAATCGTTCGTTCATCATCTCATCTTTATCGGCACTATTCGGTAAAGAGGTATGTAAATGAAGCGTGTCCACAAAAATCTTAGATTTTTTGGTGTTCAATCAGACCTAGATATTTAATATTTTGTTTCCTTTTTCCTTTTCTCTCTTTGATAGAAGCGCAGTACAAAATTCGGACGTACCCATGCCACTGATGTGACAATAATAACACTGACATGTATGCTTTCAGAGTCATTATCAAGCAGTTCAACCACGAGTCAACACATGCCGACATTCGAAATGCCGATTGGCAGCGGCAGACATAGCGACAACAGTACTAACATAAGCAGTGGACATTCATATCTTGGTATGTTTGTTTATTATAATTTTGAAGAAAATGTCTGCGTTCTCGAAAGTACCTAACTGATTACCTACATTATCTGAGATCGATTCATGCCCGGATGTTCGATGTCATGGTTCTTTACACGTACGTCTTTATGACATTGCTTAGTTTGGACCTAGATGGCGCTAAGTTCAGTATTCGCTGCCTAGCTGCAGCTCGTCTATTTGTTCCATTTACCACAGATATTATAATACTATCCATAGGTCCTATTCCTACACATAGATGATAACTGAAGCGTTGAATCTTTCTGCGTAATTCTAAAACGATTACTTTGTGTAGGTTCAGTGAACAACTGCAGTGAAACGAAGCAAGGTGCCAGCACCCCGTCCTATTCCAGCACGCAAACTAAACTGCGCTTCGTGCCTTCAGTGGAATTCAAGTTTACTACGGGTAACCATAATATTCATTACTACGAAAACTAGGCGAGAGTCAGTTTCCGAGTCAGGGTATTTTTGAGAGATCTCAGGTGGTGAAGCATGAGACATCAAAATAAATGCGATGTTGACCACCATTTTCTATTTATATGGTTAATCAGCAATTTATTGGTAAAAAGTCTTCAATTCACGAATTAGAACAGAATAGTAAAATTATATTATAAATTAAATTAAATCAAAAAGAAAAAAATCAATAAATAATGTACATTTTTTATATACTTAATTAAATATTATAAATTAAAATATCATTCTATTTTCCGCACAAATTCTTCAACATTGTAGAACGCCTTCTCGACCAGCCACGATTTAAGTCTACGCTTAAAGGAGAATAGACTAGGTGCGGTGACTATCTGGTCCGGTAGGTTGTTGAACAGTACAACGCGAGTCCCAGCACGTGCGTGACTCTGTCCGACTTAGCCAGTCTGTGGGATACCGCGGATAGTTTACCAGCTCCACGTGTGTTGTAGCATCGCGTGTGGTGATCTCTACTATATTAGTATTATATTTTCCGCACCACACCACCATTACTCCAGCCAAAAGGTTCAGTTATTTTCAATCACTACGCCGCTACCTAGGTATTTGTATTTTCACAACCATCAAAGTTAAATATCCTACCATCGTTTCATGTATCAAATAGCATGTATCTCTATCTCGCTCTTTCTATCCAGGAGAAACATCAACCAGCCCGCTCTCCCCCGCCTCCCCGGGCGAAGCGTCAGTCTCCTACGGCGTCCACCCCAGACCTACTATCGGCATATCTCACAGCGTCGACGTACCAATGCCGGACAGTCCAGACGAAGACAGACCTAGGTTACAGCGGGCGCACGGACCTTCCAAGAAGACGTTCAAGTTTAGACGCAGCAAGCATACTAAACCTGAGGTAATATCTGCTAACTAACTAACGTTCCACTGCTGAGTAAGAAACCTCTATACCACATAGCATCGACGTACCAATGCTGGACAGTCCAGACGAAGACGGACCTAGGTTACAGCGGGTGCACGGACCTTCTAAGAAAACGTTAAAGTTTAGATGCAGCAGACATACTAAACCTGAGGTAACATGTGCTAGTCCCAATGCTGGTCAAAGGTCGGCATCACTCACAGGGAGGACGTACCAATGCTGGACAGTCCAGACGAAGACAGACCTAGGTTACAGCAACACCGTGCACACAGAATGCAAGGGGTGCACGGCGCACGCGCAAGGCGCAGGCATGATTGATGATTTTGACAGACGACGCCAATGGTCATTTGCTTCGCACGGGTGGACATTTATTTTTAAACATTTCGGGATAAACGTAGAGTAAATGTATCTGCAGGACATTTTTTACTTTTATCCAACTGCTTTGTTGGTCTAGCGGTCGCTTTTCAACCGCTGATAATGAGGTCCCGGGTTCAAATCCCGGGTCGGGCCAAAATTTTGGGTCTCTTCTAGCAATAAATATTTTAGTCTGGAGTTAGGAAGTTGGCGTTGTTAGACGGCTAAACGTGCTTTCCGAGGCACGGCCCCGTGCACGTTTAGCCGTTGGTCCTGCACTTGACCTCTCCCCGGTCGTGTCGGTCTGCCGTCCTATCGTTGCCCGCGTGCGTTGATACCTGCTCTGAACGGGGCCGCACCGCGCACCGGCCGCGTATAAACTAGCTGCGTGGAAATATGTGTTTCCAACTTTCTTAATTTTTTCTTTCATAAAAACCTTCTCCTGACAATAACAAACAGAACAAAAAAGGAATTAGCGAAATTGGTCCAGTCGTTCACGCGTTATGGGATTCATTAGATTTTCAATTCATATAGATTTCAGATTTATTTATAGTGTGATGGATGTTTTGTTTGTTTAATCATGGCCATACGAAATTTCTTCTGTTTTGAGGTTAAATTTCAAGGAAAACAAAAAATATAAATGTCTGGAGTTATTTTGCAACTGTCTCATTCGCACAATATACCTATTCATAAAATGACCCCAGAAGATACGTCACACGCACACAGTTGCACGTGTAGCGCAACAAAGGTTCCGCATGTATCTGCCGAGACGGGACCTTTGTATGGATAAATGGACGAGTGTCCGGGGTGTGGTTATATTCAAATCAAATCCTCTTTATTTCCATAAATACAATAAATGTACACTTAGAAAAGGTCAAATTATAAAACTAAACACTGACGGAAATAAAGTGATGTTTTTGATTTCTGTCGCTTCGGTATGTAGACTAAAGTAAAGAAGCGACAAGGAAACCTTTAGCCTGTTAGTTGTTATTTTTCGAGTTGGAGCAAAACCCGTCCCAAGCTTTTTTATCCTCTAGATAATCTGATATTTTATAGTAAGCCTTTTTGCACAGCAAGGTTTTGACAATAATTTGTTTGAATTTATTTACTGATAATTTTTGCAACTCACTACGAGTTTTGTTGTAGAAGTGTATACATTGCCCTTTAAAAGCTATTGAAGCGATTTATTTAGTGGAATTAATACCCAGGGCTGTGTGGTGCCGGCTTAGAATTTGCACCACCCCAACTCTTCCCGCGGGTGTCGTAAGAGGCGACTAAGGGACATCCACCGGGGGCGGGCAGCAGCGCCCCTGCAGAACAATTCTACCACCAAACTGCGATCCCCAACCCGCATGCCCAGCGTGGGGATTATGAGCATTACCCTCCATTTGATAAAAGCCAATAAGGCGCTTATCAGGGGAGGCCTGCGTCCAGGCGGACCACCACAGGCTGTTGAGGTTGAGGACCCAGGGAAGTTACATCCATACCTAGGTACCTAATTGTTGTTTGTCTATTCCAGGTGGCCCACGTACGCCTGGAATCCGACGACGGCGGTTCGTCCCCTGGACCCGACACTACGCCTCTCAGACGCGCGTGGTCTCAGCCGCCGCTGCTACTACCCACTTGTTTCAACACCGACACTTCTTATGACAGCGAGATCTCACAGACTTCTTCTACTTCCGGATACAGGTAAAATCATCCGCCAATGTTTAATTGGGAAGTATATTAACGGTTTCTGAGTTCAGGTGCCCTATTTTGAAACATGAAATACGAATTCTTTATGAATGTAAGCGGGTTAACTACGAACCTAGTCTGTGTTGGAAGAACACCAACGTTTCATCCCTTAAGGAGGGACTTCATCAGGGTGAACGAAATACGAAGTTTCGGGTGACGGATCGCACGAAACGAACAAATCATTAAACCTTTATTATTGACGTCAACGATGATGTGATCAACAGCATTAGGTTTGTCTGGCTTATCTTTCTGGTCTTGAAATAAATACATTTTAAATTCTAAACACAATGAAATAAAGTTCATTTCAGCGAGGACTTTTCCGTCAAAGCGCTAAATGGCTGCGGTCTTTCTGCGTTGAAATAAAGAGCATCTCTTTCTACACTATGCAAACAAAGCGAGACTTCAGACCCAGAAAGCAGACCCACTTGTAGTGTTAAACTGCTATTAGGGTCAAAGAAAACCAGGTGCATAGTAACTGGTCTGAATAAACAAATGTTCCAGGGAAAGCTACAGCCTCCAAGCATCAATGACGGAATCCCCGGGCGGCTCCCACCGCGTGGCGCTAGCGTCGCCCGAAGCCCCGGGACAACGCACCAGCAGCGCGACGCCCCACGCGAGCCCCGACGGTAAACCAAGCTTCGTATGTACCGCCATCGCTAGACTATTTACCCCTATCTCTATCCGCTACTCTATCTCTCTCCCTACTAAATACTCTCGTAGTAAAAATAGTTCACTTCTCACTATGTAGGTACTTCTAATTACTTCATCGCTAGACTATTTACCCCTATCTCTCTCCGATACTCTCTCCCTACTAAATACTCTCGTAGCAAAAATAGTTCACTTCTCACTATGTACTTCTAATTACTTCATCGCTACACTATTTACCCCTATCTCTGTCCGCTACTCTATCTCTCTCCCTACTAAATACTCTCATAGCAAAAATTGTTCACTTCTCACTATGTACTTCTAATTACTTCATCGCTAGACTATTTACCCCTATCTCTGTCCGCTACTCTATCTCTCTCCTTAATAAATACTCTCGTAGCAAAAATAGTTCACTTCTCACTATGTACTTCTAATTACTTCATCGCTAGACTATTTACCCCTATCTCTCTCCGATACTCTATCTCTCTCCCTACTAAATACTTTCGTAGCAAAAATTGTTCTCTATACTTCTCACTATACACTACTTCTAATTGCCTACTTCATCGCTAGACTATTCACCCCTATCTCTGTTCACTAATCTATCTATCTCCTTACTCAATACGCTCGTAGCAAAAATAGTTCTCTTCACTTCATTCTATGTAGGTACCTACCTACTTCTAATTACCTAAGTAGGTACTCGTGTTAAGCCCCGACTATTTACCCCCATCTCTGTCCGCTACTTATCTCTCGCCCTACTAAATACTCTCGTAGCAAAAATAGTTATCTTCACTTCTCTCTTAAGCAGGTACTACTAATTACTCCTAAGTAGGTACACGTCCCACGTCCCTACTCACCTCACCTCAACAACCTGTATTGGTCCGCTGCTGGACGCAGGCCTCCCCCTGAATAGCGCCTTATTGGCTTTTATCCCATGGGGGGTAGTGCCCATAATCCCCAAGCTGGGCATGCTGGTTGGAGATCCCAGTTCGGTGGTAGAATTGTTCTGCAGGGGGTGCGACTGCCCACCCCGGTGGATATCCCTTAGTCGTCTCTTACGACACCCGCGGGAAGAGTGGGGGGTGCAAATTCTAAGCCGGCACCATATAAACAAGCTTCGTATGTAGGTACCTACCTACTGCCATCGCCCGGCCATATCGCCGGGCCATAAACCCCTACGGCTATCTTATCCTCTTGTCTGTACAAAAACTATTCTTAGTGAACACGCCCAAGTCAAAAATGAATACCTAAAGCCTGCCAGCGCCGCCGCCATTGTGAAACTTTTTAGGTACCTACCATGTACCCTTAAATCTATCCCCGTCTAACCAGATTCATGATCCCCGCAGATATAGTAGTGGGTAGTGTTTAGCATTAACATACAACAGTCTATACCTATTCCGTAGTTGCTATCTATTCACTTTTTCCAACTTTTATCGTTGATTTTTGTTTAGCTTAGTAATAAAGCAAGGAAAAAATAATTCCCAGACCACTCTTTTACTTATTTATACTTGGGACCTAATCAAAATACGTTATTGTAGCCACTGTAAATTCAACCCACATTAACATCATCAAAGCCGACAATTCTCAACGGTTACCATTATGCTTCGCTTTTCCAAACCTCGTAAGACTTTGACCGTGGTTTAATCAGATTCTTTTTTACAGCCTCACTGAGCTGCGATTCTGCAACGTCGTCGGCGGAGCGAACGGCGCTACTCGGAGCTGCGAGCCAGCGATCACTGCTGCTTAGCAGCGATATGCGCGATGAAGATACTCTTCTTTAAACTTGGAATTACTTAACCCCGCTACATTTGGGAAAAGAAGTCTCACGGAAATAAGAAACTACAGACATATACATTATATCCATAAAGGGCTTAACTTTCGACGCTCATGAGACTTCTCTCCTGAAACGCATCAATGACGTACATCAGTAAAATTCGGCCCGTCCGTTACACACATGCCATTAAAGCATTCGCTGTCCAACCTTGGCGGTGCGATTTGGAGGGGCGAGCGCCGACAACGCACAACCCAGTCGTGCTGATGTCTGTCGTCATGGGCACCCAAAGTGCTATACCTACCTAGTACATACCGATGGCACTGCTGGGCGCGTATTCCGTAATACCAGACTGCTAGCCAATAGGATGCATTATGGCATGTCCTAGGCCTGAGGGTTTTTTCAATCATGAAAATGTAGTGATTATGTGCTAAATAATTAAGTAGGTAACTTACTGTTGCAGTATTAGCCTTATCTATATTATGGTTTGATGTGGTAGATGCTTTACCAAACAAAGGTTTTTAATTGGCACTCAGATGTAAGTAGATAAATTATGATGATACACAATTATTGTAGTTGCCTGTACACAGAATCATTTGTCTCGTACCTACATAATCAATCCTATTTTAGTATAAAAACTATCACTGTTAACAAATTTGTACGGATGTAAGGGTGTAACTACGAACCTTATTTGTATTGGAAGAATCAACATTTCATCCCTTTACGAAGGACTTTTTCTGGGTGAGTACAGTGCGAGCCGCACGCGCTCCGCCACGTCTCTGAGGGTCTCTTTGAGTCTCTAGTAAAGATGAAACGTTGGTGTTCTTTCAACACAAATAAGGTTTGTAGTTAACCCTCTTACATCCGTAATGAATAACTTACACAACTCAATGTTACCATGTTGATGTTAATTTATAGGAAGATTCAAATTTGTAATAGTTAGTAAATTAGTGACAATTACAATACTTATGAGAACTAGTCCATTTAATTTTATAAAGTGTTTGTTGCTATGTTAAGTTTACTGGAATTAAATGTTTAAGATTTATTTATTTGTATTTAATTTACCCTTGCTACATGTTAGGGAATCCTTTTAATTAAATGACCATATTGAAAAATACAAAGCTCTTTATTAAAATCTAAGTTAAGATACAAGTAATCACTAATCAGGCTTCTTTACATAACAAAAATGGTTGAATAGCAATTTGAACATCAGGGTCTAAAGGAATTTCATGAATGTACTTTGAAAAAGTGATGACTATTTTATATATACTCCTTTTCACAGATGAGATCAAATTTGTCTTCATTTTGTTAGCAAAACTGTCACTCAGCATGAGCTTTCTTGGTACCAGACCAGGTTTTGACAGTTTATCTAAATTATTTTTAAGATTTATGAGTGTTGATAATAATATGGGTAAATCAGTTTGCACAACTCCATATTTGTCTTCGGTCAATGATGCTGCAGCAATGAATGCCAGCCCTTCACATGTCCACATCACTGGTTGTGCTTGAGATATGAGAAACTTTAACTTTGTGTCGGTCAGCTCCCCAAATAAATAGCTGATCCCAGGCTTTTGGCACAGCTTCTGCAAGATCATATTGAGCTCATTTTTGGCAGCATTCGCAAAAGTATTCTCTATCTGATTTTTATTGTAATCTTTTAGTTCTTTAATCTTGGGCGACAGAGCCATGTTTCTTAAGTTGCCACCATAAGATATACCAGCCTGGGCAGACACATTCACAATGTTGAGATGTTTTGATTTCTCTACTTCATCTAACTTTCCATCTCCATTTATAATTTCTAATTCCTTGTTGAAATCATTGATAATGCCTAAGCACTCTTCTAGTAAATTGTTCCAATTCCTTGGGTGTCCACCCGGTTGTGACAGAGTGAAAATATCTCTTCTTCTCATAGGATCAACCATTGCCATTATTCTTAAATCTTGAGCTCCCAAATACCCATTGAACTGTGATCTCTGGGCCAAGGCCTTGTGTATGGTTAAACCAGTTTCAGATACAATAGGAAACTTCATGGGTTCTGTCAGTACTATATTAAAAATCATTCTCATCGTGTAAACAGAGACAAAAAACAGGCTTGTGTAAAACCAAAGACCAATCCAAATTCCAGAGTTTATCAGATTCATGACATTATCTAAAGGTGGGTCTTCCAAATACAAGCTAAATACATCAGAAACAACAGCCCTAGGTTTGCTGCCCCAGAAACTATAATAAACACAGTAGTAAAACACAGGTGCAATGGAACTCTTGAAACCTGATGATAGGATATTGTTTATAGACAGTTTTATCTGCTGAAACTTATCTTGAAAGATGTGTGGGAACAACAGAATAGAATTACCGAAGATGTGGATATTCAAAAAGTAATAGACACCCATCCACATTCCTCCAAACTGCAAAAAAAGACTTTGCTCCATCAGACACTGACCATCTGAGTGTACACAAATCTTCTTCAAGTTGTTGTAGTGGCTTTTAGCTAGTGAAGAATATAGGCACATGGTGAAGTATCCACTGAGAGCATACAATATGCCAAAAATTGAGTTTTGTACTGAGAACATATTCAAAAACATTGAAAATCTTGTAAAATACTTGGGCAGTGGCATCATATAGTAGTTTCCATATATATAAGCTTGAAAAAAAGAAACAGTACCTAGTAGAACTATGTTTAGTGCCATTTTCCAACCAAATATGTCATTCAGAGTTGATGTGATCCAGTCTAAAGGGTGCAGAATATTGACTTGAATTAGGAAGACCAACACAACAGCCAGTATTGTCTGTAATCCGATGTTCCAAAGGACAGCAACAATCAGTCTTTGAGAAAATATTTCACTTTTGGTTTCCATTTCATTTGTTTGCGTTCTCAACAGCAACAGATTTCGTACAAACAATAAAGTGGATTGCAGGTTATTTTACTGGACACTGTACACAAGCTGCACACACTTTTGCGATTTACAGTTTCTTTTTCTTAGTGACTCTGTTCACTTCACACCACCCAACAGAACTGCGGATTCTCTGGACTGGACTCCTGCGTCGTTCTTTTGTAAATAATTGTAACAATGCTAAATTGAATGCAGCCAGCAGGCAAAGCAAATTCAAAATTATACCGGCTCGTACCGTCGTTAAGTTCCCTCCCTCCATGTTGTGTTGGTTGGTTGCCGGCAGTCAGTGCTGCCAATGCCAACTCTTAAAAATATTTAGTGCTAAATCCATGTTTGTAAAATGCCAAAAATATGCTAAGATTTTCAAAATATGCTTTAAAAAATGCTAACACGATTTTTTAATTGTTTTATTTACCAAAGTGGTAAACAATACTTATTTATACAACAATCATTCATTCCATGATACAAACAAAATATTCAGATCCTAGTCGCTAATTTCTTGGTCAGGTGCCAGTGCCACCATCGGTGGGTCTAGAGCAGAAGACGAGGACGCTTAGACCTTATTTGTCCCTATCTTTCGTAAGATTGGATCAGATATGTCGTAGAAGTGACAGCATTTGTTTACCCTTTTCAGTTCAAATCTTACGTATAAAATTGCGTTTAATGTTGTTATGATTATGACAAACTATTTCTCAGTTTTGTTCCAAGTTAACTTGGCTGAATACACACTCAATATCAGATTGAATTTAGCAAATATTTGAATGTGGCAAAGTCAGCGTCGCAGCAGCTCTACTTGACAAGTAGCGCCGGTGTGACGCTAGATGAGACTACGGTTTATTAAAAATGTGTTAGTCCAAGAAAATGCCAAAAAATATTAAAAATGTTTATGCTTAATCACTCGACAATATGCAAAATTAAGCCAAATAAGGCTAAATTGGCAGCACTGCCGGCAGTCAATCGGCAAAAGTTTAATAAGTATGTAATTGTGTGTGTGTGTGTGTGTATGTGTGTGTTACTAAACGAAACCAAAACAAAATGTATTAGATTTATCCTACCTAATGTTAAACAAGTGAATGGTGATGTAAACGTTAAAGGAGAAACTTTAGAAATAGTAGAAAGTACTGTATTCTTGGGAATCTGTACCTTAGATAATAAACTTCAATGGGGCCCACACATAGATAAGCTATCGAAGAGACTTAGTTCTGCAGCGTATGCAGTCAAAAAAATCTGTCATCTTACAGACGTGGATACATCTAGCTAGACTTGTTTATTTCAGCTACTTCCATAGTATTATGTCTTATGGCATACTGCTGTGGGGGAACGCTGCAGATATTAACACCGTATCAATTAAAAATGCGGATATTAACACCGTATTAATTCCGGTAAATGCGGGAAAAATTCAAAGAAATAAACATAATGACAGTACCATGTCAATATATTTATGAAAACTTGTTGTACACTCATAGAAATATAAGTCAGTTCCCAAAAATAGCGATAAACATAATTTGAATACCAGAAACAAACATAAGCTCGCTGTGCCCACAACTAGGCTACACAAAATTAAAATATCTTTTGAAGGGCAATGTATACGCTTTCTAAAACAAAACTCCTAGTGAGTTGCAAAAATTATCAGTAAATAAATTCAAACAAATTGTCAAAACCTTGCTGTGCAAAAAGGCTTACTATAAAATATCAGATTATCTAGAGGATAAAAAGCTTGGGACGGGATTTGCTCCAACTCGAAAAATAACAACTAACAGGCTAAAGGTTTCTTCGTTGCTTCTTTACTTTAGTATACATACCGAAGCGACAGAAATCAAAAAATATCACTTTATTTCCGTGTCAGTGTTTAGTTTTATATTTTGACCTTTTTTAAGTGTACATTTATTGTATTTATGGAAATAAAGAGTTTTTGATATTGATTTTTGATTTAAATTTTTACGCCTTCACTTCACACTCAAAAGGCTGGACGGAATGAAATTTGGTACCTATCCTGGATTGACAGATAGGCTACTTTTATTAAGTGTGTTTCCGTGGAAGACCAAATCACCGCTGGTAACACGTATATTTATGGCTCAACGCAGTCTAAAATATTGGAGTTCTGAGATAAAAATCTCCCACAGGCGTGATCGATTTACATTTTGCGCTTTATAAGGAAGACACTTGTAGAAAATCTCTTTTCATTTACATATTTATATTTAATTTACATCTTCCCCGACCGAATGGAATGGCGTATTTAAAGAGGAGGCCTAATACGCAACAATGGCTGCAAAGTGTGCAAACTGGCTAAGATAGTGATAAAATAGTTTCTGATATTAGAGTACCTATCTAGCAGTAGGCAAAAGGACAAGACAAAAATGCAACACACCAGTGTTAACGGCGAGTGGCGCGAGTCACGAAATTTTTTGAGACTTTAGAGTAGGTATAGGTAGTAGGTGACTGAAAGTGCTAGGAAAAGAATACATTGAGATGGGTATAGGCGAGCTGAGCGAAAAGTTAAAAATTTTCAGACTATAGTGACAATTGGCCAAAGCGGCTCGAAAATCATAACAATGATTAACGGCTGCGAACAGCTCTGCGTACATCGTACGAGCCAAGCTCAAGTCATCACCAGCCATGGCATAAAGCCCCACCATTTCAGTCCACTGAACATTAGATCGTCACTAGAGGTGGTCGTTTTTGCTAACACCGTTGTTGACCAACGATGTCAGTGTACGTTGTTCGCATCGTATGGCGAATAGGTGAACAACGAATGCCTACGACAACGAGATGCCGAACCGAGTTATGCCGATCGCCACATTCGCCACCGACAACAAACGAACGTGACACCGACATCGGAAGAGCGGGGAGGTTAGTGGCGCGGCATTGGATGGCGAACAACGATGTCAGCCGAGTAATGCCGATTGCCAAACCTAAGCAACGAACATCCATCCATACCTCACCGCCCGCATGCCTGCGTGTGTGTGAGCAAGAGGAGAGGGTGCTAGAACATAGAACTGAACGGTTTATTATATCTAACTAGATATGGCATGTTATTTATTTAAAAAAATACGATATCTAATTTTTTTTATCTAATGTCTCGTTTTAATATATTATGGTATTTTAGATCTACCCTACTACCCGGAACCAAGTTAGATATTTAATTATTTTTATTTGTTCAAATTCCGTAATTTAGGACCTACTACTTGTGTTCTTGTTTTGTTTTCAAAAAACGTTGTAGGGGAACATTGATTGAATTGGCAACTGGTAGTTGTGTAGTTATCTACTGCGACAACCTAGTGTCAGTGTTGTGCGAGCAACCCGGCCGACATCGTTGGCGGCAACATCGTTGTTCACAACACAACGGATGCCATTCTGACAAAAACGATGCGTATCGGTGTGGAAATTCAACGACGACGCCCATCTCTAATCGTCACAAGGTGAGTAGGTACATTTTTCACTCGCAAATTGGCACAAATTAGTGACGCGGTGTGAATGACGTGCTCATTCACTACCTGCTAGCCGCGTGGTGACCTTCTGTGGCGGTGACTGACGGGCGAGCAGGGTGAGCGGGTGGTGCGGGGGCGCGGTGCGGCTTTTATGTCAGTGCGACACAAGGCGGAACCTTTGTTTAATAAATAAATAAATAAATAATGCTGAACAATTCACACAGGATTATCTAGCCCCAAGCTAAGCAGAGCTTTTGTTATGTGTACTAGATAACTGATATACTTAACATAATATACTACATAGATAGATATTTTTATTATACATTGATAACATCCAGATTTCTAGAACACCCTGAACAAATATCTATAGATCGTACAAACATTTGTCCCGAGGCGGGAATCGAACCCGCAACCTCCTGCGTCGCAGGCGGAACTTTGCCCTCTGCGCCACAGAGGTCGTCAATGATACCGACAGAGCTTTAATTACCAGGCGGCGCCGCCGCGCGCCGCCGCCGGTGCATGCGTGGTTTGTAGGGTGAAATGCGTTTATGATTTAAGAGGATTTTTTTCTCAAAAATTAGTAGTAAATAAAGGGTATCATTTAAACGATCAGCAGATTGAAGAGGTTTTGGCCAGCTGAAAAATTGATTTTGCAAGCAGAAAAAATATTTTGAGCCGCAGCTAGTGGTCGGCAAAAATGACTGAATTGATCAGCAACTAATGTGACGGTGGGCAGCCAAAAAATTTATGTCACAGTAAATTAAATATTTGTGCAGCCATATACTAGTGAAGCAGCAGCAAATCGTGATTCGTATTTAATGAAATTTTGGCATGACCTTAAAATGATATTGTAGCAATATATGAATGAAAAAGATTAGCAAATCCTGGTTCGGATTTTATAATGTTTTGGTTTGCTAATCTTAATACACCCTTTATTATTATTAATCTTCTGTAGCTATCTATCTACATGTTGTCTCTGAGCTCTTCCTCAACGGCTGGACCGATTTTGATGACATTTAATTTAATGGTGTGTTTGAGTGGGTCACTGGATGATCTAGATTTACAACTTGACCCGGGAGGTGGCGCTGTACCCGGCCGGGTTCTAGGATTTTTGATTGAGAAATATCTGTTGGAAATACGTAGGTCATAGATAATGTTCCTAACGGCTCTGCTCGCTGAGAGAGGCGGTTCGCTCAAAACCACCCATGCCCTGCTACCTGTGCAGTCACCACAGGTGCCAGGTGACAGGTGGTCGTGGAATCGGTATTAAGGAGGAAATTGTGGGTTCAATGTAAAGGTAAAATCGCGGTAATATAATTTTTTAGTTGACCAAAAAGTAGGTTAAATTAGAAGGTGCCAACACGCGCGAACTCGCGCGATTCTTTCAAGCGAGTTGACGAATGAGTCATACATTTTAAAGCAAACCCATTGATTATGGCTTATACCTATTTTTTTTCAGCTTAACGATTTTCTTATTCGGCTGACCAAAACATTAATTTTGCTGCTCAAAAAATAACTTTTTGGCTGATCAAAAATAATTGTATAATCCTTCAGATCATATAATTAATTCTGCTGATCAAAACATTGATTTCGCCGATCAAACAGCTATTTATTTTCTGACCAAAAATAACTTAGTTGCCGACCAAGTGTTGCTGGTGGTTTTTATTTTACAGCCGATCAAAACTTAAAATGCTGTTCAAGTAGTTTTTAAGCTGACTTTTTCAGCTGATCAAATGTTTAAAATATAT
Organism: Eupithecia subfuscata; assembly: GCA_963564075.1. Taxonomy (NCBI): domain Eukaryota; kingdom Metazoa; phylum Arthropoda; class Insecta; order Lepidoptera; family Geometridae; genus Eupithecia; species Eupithecia subfuscata. The sequence continues at coordinate 8,559,347 of OY751105.1, forward strand.
ACCAATAAATTTACTCCCGTAAATAAATAAAAAAAATTCAACGGTTTGGGACTCCATTCATGATACTAATTAACTTCTGGTCTTAAGGATAAGACTGTTCACCCTTACACATTGTATTTTTAAAGATTTTTCTTGTTTTTCAGAAATTTGAACGATTTGGTGCTGTAACTTTTTTCTGGCATGTTAGTCTGTTCAGCAGATCTTTTCAGATCAAAATGCATATCAAAACGACCTATCACTATATTATTATGTATAGTGTGTACTGTAGTAGCAGAGAATCACACTAATAACTCTAAATAAATACGAAAGTTTGGATGCTTAGACGTATGAATGGATAGATGTTTGTTACCGATTGAAGCGATCGAGCTGAAATTTTGTATAGATGTAGCTCTGAGCCTGGAAACAAACATAGGCAATTTATCCCATAAAACAGTTCCTATAGGATAGAATAAAAATAGATTCCGTTTAACGTTTCCATAGAAACAACGCGTGCGAATCCACGGGCATAAACTAGTATATAAATAATAATAATAATAATAACAACACATTTTTTCAGACGGCATTCAAAACTACTGCACGGATCGGGCTTACATTTTGCATAAGTACAGGTAATTCAAATCCTGGAAACAAACATAGGCTCCTTTTTATCCCATGAATCAGTTCCCATGGGATAGAAATCACCTTTAAACGTATCCATAGAAAAAACGTGTGCAAAGCCGCGGGCATAAACTAGTCCTGTACATAATTGTTCTGTGCTCAAGAACCATGAAACACGCGAGGTACTTAGGTAATTAAAATAATACTAAATTATACCTTTTTCATACCAAGTTGGCAGCCCCGTGAACCATTTTTGACATTGGCAGACGGTTTCGAGAATGACGATGACAGGTGACATCATGTGTCACCATGCAATTGATGAATAAATGACATCATGTCAAGAAGCCATCAAACAAGAAGTTGAACTTGACATCATGTCATGTCATGTGATTGTCAATGCCAACCAACATCAATCAATCACCATTTTTGTTTTGTCTGTGACAAAATCTTAGTTGGTCGCACAGTTGGTCGTGTTTTGTGGACGTATTTTTGTACAAATTAATCAATTATTTTGAATAAATTGATCCTATTTTAACTTGAAACCAAAGCATAAAGATTAGGCCAATCATTGAAAATTAGACTATTATAATCTGCCATCCTTGTGTTAGCGTCTGTTATTGCCACGGTTTGTGCAGTGCCCTACATTAGTACTTTTACTCAAATGGAAGAAAGTTTTGTACTCCAAGGGTTTCTGTTTATGGGAGTGACATGATGTACTACGGGATGGGCTATTTTGTGGCGGTTGATTAACCTGTTGTTTACTAAAGTGCAGGACGATGTATACTTTCATTGAAATAGCATTGAGTTTAGGGGCGCTTCTGACCCTGGTTACAACCCTTGCCGCCTGTGTTTGTGGATGCAAAAACTCCAATCAGAAGTAAGTACATCGTTTTTTCTAACTGGAGCATAATCTGGGTGTGGATAGTACCGTAGCTAGGCCATTTTCCTAAAGCTACTGATCATACGATTTTCTTTCTGATATTATCACCAAACTCTTGACTAGTAAATTATGTATTGATTTTCTCACAGTTCTATGGAACTAAAATAAAGTAGAATTGATCAAAAAATATTATTGTTATGGATTTGACTGTGCCTACAAAATAAAGTTGCATTTATAATTGGTTGTGTTACTATTAATATTTATTTAACATTCTGGAATATATAAAACTCAGTTAAAAATTGGTATCAGTAAAACAAAATAAAACAATTAGATCTATACAGAACAAATCAACTGTTTACAAAACTTATGAGACAATACATTTGTTTCATACTTAATTGACCTTGTAAGCTATGACTTCATGCCTAGCAGCACAACTTATTTACATCATAGTCTTTTTCCTAAGCGGGCTGCTATGATCTACTATGAACAGTACTGGCCTCCTGCATACCTACAGGTGCCTTGTGCATTATTTTCTTGCCTAACAAGGCCAAACCCAGATCCTTTTCTATGAAATAAACATCACTCGAGCATAGTAAGACTGAAGAACCTTTGATTATATGGGCCTTAGTTGATAGTCTGTTACAGCATCATAGGTCACACATAGTGTAGGTACCTAGGATACAAAATGAGGAGAATAGAGTACCACATATCAAAGTTGGCAATGTAGGTGTGCATCGCTGAGTATTGTAGTGTTATAAAATGTGTTTTCAACAGAAGTGAATTGGTGGGAACTGCAGGTGTGGTCAAATTACGGTTTGATGAGGAGACTCCTTCCCCAACGCCGACCACCCCCGCGTCAGTCAAGCGGTTTGTTATAGACCGAGCATGCTTTAGAACTAGACTCTTAACATGCTGGGCTGGAAATGTAGAAAGTAAATTTATTAACCAAATCATTGCTAATTATAAATAACAAAATGTAATATCTAACATGGAGTGATAGTAATGAAATCAATAAGTCTGTAGGTATTGGATTAAATAACATGTTTTTCAGTAGGTAAGTTGCAATTAGTTAGGTAAACCTCTTTTTCATAAATTTCACATAATTAATTGTTGCATGTTATTTTTAATAATATTATTGACAATGTATTAATTTATTAACCCTGTTTACTGTTAATATTTAAAATCTTTGTGTGGAGGGTTCTTCAATTTAAAGACTCTAGCAGGCTTTTTATATTTCTGTTTTTTACATAGTGCTTAAAGGATGTAACAACTCGCCACCACTCTGGATCTATGTAAATTGGAGAATCAATTGGGGACTAATTTTTTGTTTCAAAACTAAGTATTTGCATGTTTCCAGGTCAAAGTTAGCATAGACACCACTTGATGATAGACACTTTATTACAGGTTTTTGGGCTATTGAATGTTCGCTAAATCTCATACCTAATTTTTCTGTCTGTCTCAGTTGATAAGTTTCAAAATGTCATATTATTTAATAAAAAAAAAATAAGATGCATCCCACACAAAACGTTATTTAAAACTAGCTGCAGTAGTAAAAAGCCTACGTCTGTCCCCGAGATACAGCCTACCCTACATCCCTATAAAATTTCATTAATATCCATCTAGTCGATTAGGCGTGAAAAGATAACAGACAGACATATTTACTTTTGAATTTATAATATTAGTATGGGTTTGAAATTAAGATAGTCTTTACAAGGGTGCTAAGTGCAAATAAACGCGATTTTGCACACAGTGACGACAATACTAGAAACTTTTTAAGTTACGCGAATAAAGTCGCGGGAATACCACTAGTCGCGGCAACTCGCGTGACACACGCAAGATGTTAATGAATTAATACCACGAACTGTTAGTACCAATTTGTCGCATCTGACTAAGCGGTTTTATGTATGTACTTGTAGTAAACTGTAAACTGTTAACTTGCCTGGTTTACACCTTGTTCTATTATATTTGTTGTAGGCCAATAATGGGATTATTTACCCTGTAACATCATTACCACAGATTATATTTTTTTACTAACTTATACCAACTTGCCTCTTGCCTTACAAACTACACTATTTTTATTTTTAACATAGCTTAAAGGGTTATTCACGTCAAAAGTTTAATTTGTTAAAGACTAACCGGGTGTCAATTCCTATATTTACCCTTCGATCTATTGACATGCATAACAATCTCATGGGCCTGTTCTTTTCCAGGGCTTCAACTCAGAACAGTCAGCGTAGCCTACCAGAGATACCACATCCAGTTGGGAGACATGACAGTGGCGATACAGCGTCGGAAATATACGCCACGGTCAATATTGACGAAGGTAAGCTTTTTACTATAAAAACTATCGTTTGACGAATTCACTTTGATTGTAGGCGGGTTAACTACGAACCTTACATTCATCGCGACGTAAGGCGGCCGATGCCGACCGATAGTTGGCGCCACGCCTTAGTTATTTCTGTCGTGGTTTGTTTACAAACATTCTACATCGAGTTTGGGTAGTGTATATAAGTCGTGCGAGTTATACGTAGGTGATATACCTACCATTGTTACTAACCAATTTTATGACACATCTTACACATCATCATCATCACATCATCATCATCATATCACATCCTTTTTATAACACAAGCTCTGCTTAACTTGGGGCTAGATAATGCTGTGTGAATTGTCCAGTATTATTTATTTATTATTATTAATTATTATAAATTGTTGTTCAAGGTTTGATCTGGAACAACTCCCACCTTTAATGTTCCAATTTGTACTACTACCAGTACCAACACATCCTTTTATTATAATAAATAAGGCTAGATAAAACGCATAAAAAGCCTAAACCCTTCCTCTTCCTCAAAAGGTAAAAATGAAGTTGGAAAATAATATTCAAAATTCCATCACTTTCATCTAGCAAATAGCTTTTAAACTTGATTCGATTTTGTACCTTTACTTTGACCTTCTAACACAATAGTTTATACGGTATTTATAATGTCAATCTAACTTTGAAAGTTCAATCCGTGGGCTGCTAATAATGAATGAATAGAAAAGTAGGTCATACCCATACCTTTGCTTTGCTAAATGTCGCACATGCTGAATGTGAAATATTTCTACAATAATTTTATTGTTTTGAAAAACTAAAAATCGAAAAACTCTAAATTCAGGGATTTGAAATCCCTGAACTTTACACTGTTTTCAAGTTTTGCGGAACAAATACCTACTAATCCCTCGGGAACACATTTTTATAGGACCACCTCGGGATTCGACAGATTCTCTAGACAATAGCGAAATAATTTTCAAGGTTTTCATGTGTTTTGTTGCTTTCATGCTGTACATCATTTCATCCATTACAGCTACCAACATGAGCCCAAGTGGGGCACTGCAAAATACATCATATATGATCATATTTATTGCTCTTGTGAGCAAAACTAAATATTTTTACTATTACATAAACTAAATATTTATACCTACTTAATTCTAACATAAAATACAACTCTTGAGTCTATAAATAACACAACATAAAATTATTCATGAAAGAAGTCCGCAGAGCATAGAAGCTTTTTTAATTAGGGATGTAATATAAATAGTATACCAAATTTATCAAAGACACTGTAGGTATACTATGAACAAAAACACAAACCTGAGAGGACACTCACTGAAGCTGCAATGCGGGCCAAGTACCAGCAAACCCAGAGAGCACATACTGCCGAATCGCATAGTGAAAACTTGGAACCGGTTACTAGAATCAGTGATCAGTGCCCCCTCAGTGAACTCTTTCAAAAATAGACTGGCCAAATATTTAAAGTGCATTGACAAAGACTCAGATATACACGTACCAGCATGTGTATCACAAATAAATAAAATGTTTTTAAGGCCTTTTGAATTTTATATTATATTGTTGTAAATCCTAATTGCCATAGCATGTGTCCGGAATGAAAAATCTAAAATTTAAAAATTGGTCCATTATTGACTAAAAAAATCGACGAACACACATACAAAATACAATAATAAACGTTCATACAGTCGAACATAGAATCTCCTTCTTTTTTGAAGTCGGATAACAAACAACTGCCTACGAAATAAGTACCTTTGTATAGGTAAGTGTTATAGACAGTGTTTATGTAAAATATTCTTCAGAGATGCTAATAGGCTTGCGTGAAGGATAACATGTAACATGCGTAGTTGTAAACACTTTAGTAGGTACAGAATGGACACTGGTCATCTAATAACATCTTATCTCTATTTAGAAAGTTAATTAGACGACCTCTGCGGCGCAGCGGATGAAGGTCCGCAGGAAATTGCGGCTTCGAATCCCGCTTTGGGACAAATATTTGTACGATCTGCAGATATTTGTTTCGGGTGATCGGGGGGTTTTCTATGTATAGTAAAAATATTTATCTATCTAATTTATCAGTCTTCTAGTACCCATGACACAAGCTCTGCTTAGCTTGGGGCTAGATGGTGCTGTGTGAATTGTCGAACAGTACTTATTCATTTATAATTAACTAGCTGCGCCCCGCGGCTTCGCCCGCGTGGAAATTTATGTTTCCAAGTTTATTAATTTTTTCCTTCATAAAAACCTGGCAATAACAAACAGAACAAAAAAGAAATTAGTGAAATTGGTCCAGCCGTTCACGTGATGCCGTGAACAAGGGAAATAGGGATTCATTTTTATATTTATATAAAAATGAATCCCTATAATGAATTATAGAATATAGATTAGGTAATTAATTAGTAGCTCCACAATACAACCATGTTTAAGGTTGTTAATGTTTCGGTTTGCGTATTTTCGTCGGTTTCGGAATATGCTTGTACCTTTATTTATTCCTGTGCGAACAGTAAAATTATGTTCTTTCATGTTTCTGGAAAACATAGTAAAGTTATAGAATTACTCATTATGAGTTGATGGAAGGAAAAGGTTCATTTTCCTTCTTATCATAGAGTCATAAGGAGTTTTAAAATAATTATGGTATACAAATTCTTCCATAATATGAAATTTGGTACCAAATTTCATCTCGGATTATGGTTTTGTGTGTATGTGATTCCCTGGAATGTGAAAATATACTGACATAAACGGCTGTTGCTTTCGATTGCGTTGACTTAGTTTGTTTATTTCACAGCTCCAAGGGGTTTACGGACTTGAGTATTTGATGTTTTAACAACTTGATACACTTTCCCTTAGAAAAAGGTCTTGACCACAGAAATCTGAATAACAAGGCACTAGAAATCGTAAGCGCGCGTGACCTTGTCGCCGCTCAGGTGACTCTCACGCCACCAGTGCGTTCGTTGCTGTTCAGTTGCTCTCGAAACGTGCGTGTGTAAAAATGGTGTGTTGCAGCATTTCCCATTGCGGAAATTCTTCCACAAGTTGTAATTATATTAATAAAGGAATAACTTTTCATCGGTAAGTATTGTTTTTCTAAATAATGCCGTTTTTCCTTAAAATTATAGAATCTTTAAAAGTAATACGAACGTCACAGTCGACCGTTCTTATTATCACGTTTAACTATACATTGCCTCTTATTTTTGTCAACATCGGGCAGGTACCTCATTACAAAAAGCAATGTACTGCACAGTGAACGATAACGTTGCGCGCTCGATTTCCTATCGTGGTACGGCCGCAGAACTCGGTCGCGAGCTAGTGTTGTGACACGGTAATATTATCCTTAATATTACCTTGGTTGTGATTTGTAAAACAACGTTGCATAATTTAACATAGTATTTTAGGAATACGATGTTATATTAAAATTGTTTATTTATGATTTATTATCATAATAACTAACTATCTATAAAGCTCGATTACCACTGACTGACTGACTGACATAATTGTTCTCCTTGATGGTGGAGGGGGAGGTATGTTTTTCTTGCAGAATCATGTAGGGGGTGTCCGGGGGACCTAGGAAAAATTCCGACTTTTTGAGATTTGCCCCCCGGAACCACCGCCCCCCAGGGGGGCGCCAAGCAGAGTCACACTGATGAAAAATTTTTAGGGGGTTGTATAGAGGGGGTCATATGATTTCGATTCCAAAAAAAATTTTACCCCCCCGTTCCTCCCAAGACCCCCCTTTTTGAGAGTGCTACCGGATGCCTTACATTGCAAACGCTGGCTGAACCCTACGAGATAGATCAGAATAATGTACTACAGTATTTTACAACTTAAAAAGGTCTACAAAAGAAAGTCTACGATAGTATATGTCTATATCTTAGGGATAACCCACAATAACCATTTTTTATCCTTTACTTTTTACGAGAAATAATGGCTTATTTACGAGGCGATTTTAAGCAGTACAGCATTAATCCTTATCCAATTAAGTAACTTAGATACATTGTGCATTTAATATAGATTAATATTGCCCTTTACAGCATGTAATTTGAATGAATATTTTCGAAGATATTACAGATTTAAAATGACAGGGACATAGCGATTGCGGTATCGGCCGGAGTACCAATTCTGCAGTAGGTATATTTAGTATAAGCATTGCACCCGTGCGAAGCCGGGGCGGGTCGCTAGTTAATAATAAATGAATATTGAAGTACAAACTATATTTTTATTTTATTAGTACAATGCCCTAGTCATAGAATAACAGTACGATAGGTACGTGACCTGATATTTCGTGCCCAGCACTAGGGTAGATTACATTAAAATGACGTCATAACGACAACAAATGCAAACTTGTCACTAATGTGTGAGTAAGCGAACGTATGCAACTACGCATAAGGCTTAATTTGGTTTGCACTGCATTTTTGGATGGGCGTAGCCGTAATTCCGTAGTTATTGTCTGTGTATGTAGTGGTAAGGTAGTAGAGGGGGCGAGCCGGCGACACGCATTCCCGATAGATCGGATGGTACTCAGCATTTCTAGTGCCTTGTTATTAAGATTTCTGTGGTCTTGACAGACAACGAAGTGATTCTATATGGGTTCCTTTTTCCTATTGAGGTATGGAACCTAAAAATAAATTACAATTGTTGTTTCTTGTAACTGACATTGCCTATATTTTCCAACTTTTAAGTTTCTAGCAATAAATAGATTATGTACCAATTGCTACGTCCTTACAGGGTACATGTTCTTGCCTTTAAGCTAGCTTCTTACATTTAAGCTAACTACCACCTAAGCTAAAATTCTGTAATAGTGTATGCAATAAATAAATCTGAAATCTAAAAATTATGGTCATATCTCATTTCTCGCTCATTACCCTTTCGGTGGAAACCCGGCTTAATAATTTATTTATGATTTTATTGTTATCAGGTAACAAAGACGTTGCTGTGCCATCCACGAGCCGCGATCATCCATACGAGCATGCGTATGCTAAAGTACAGAACGAAACACATAACGTGTAAGTTTAATTATTATCTTAAAAAGGTATTCTAGCGACCGACTAACCATCACACTGTCCGTCACACTAGTGTAAAGGTTAGGAATTTTTATTCTTAGCCTTCACACTAGGGTGAAAAATTGTGTCCGGTGTGAAGAATAAGAATAAAAATTCCCAACCTTCACACCAGTAGTGTGACAGATATTGTGATGGTTAGTCGGTCGCCGGTATTCTTATCATTTAATTAGTCTGGGGTGTTATGTTACTGTGCGGATGTCTATTCTAAAATATCTCTGTGTCTAGCATGATTATGCTAGACATTATGAAGACATGATTATACAAGACATAGAGATAAAGAATAGTTACAGTAACTTCAAAAACTGATTAGTTTTTGAAGTTACTGTAACCTTTATTTGTCCCCATATTGTCAGTTGATTATCGTCATCAGTCAGCGACATTATATTAGTTGTCCCCGCTACTTAGCATACCTACCTATGTATGCTATACAGGGTGCCACGGAAAGGAAGAATGTCTACTAAGCCGAAAGGGACCGATTCTGGACCCCGAGGGGATCAACTTGTGATTTTTTTTATAATCTCATATATTTTTTATTTTAGCAAAAAAAAAAAGCATTTTTTTGTTTCTATTTGTGTTCTTTTACATGCACTATTGCATTAATTAATATTACAAAATATTGTACAAATGTTTTGCTTGTTTTTTTTTTCAGTACTACCAGCGTTTTTTCATGAATTTATTACAAAAAAATTATGTTAAATCCTTTGAAATTTTCAAACAATAATAATAATAATGTAAGAATACACGTAAAAAAACTTGAGAGGTGGCAAGGGACTTGAAGGGACACCCTGATGGAACGTAGTTCCTTTCGATTAATTAGTGAAGGAATTGTAATAAAATTTTACACACGACACCACACTGTTCAATGCGAAATAGAAAGACGAAACGAAAATAACTGGCTTGCTTTCTATAAGAGAGAAAGAGAGACAGAAACACGCGCACGCCGCACGGCTTACAACTTTAGCAAAAAGTGTCCTTACAACTTTTTTGTTGAATTTTTTCCGTCTAGCCCCCTTTCACAACGCGCGGGCGCGATAAGGAACTTCGTTCCAAAAACACGATTATGATAAAACGTCTCTATTTTTAATTGTTCGACTTTCTAGTAATCGTAGAACAATCGTTGACGCCCTCGATGTCCAGAATCACTTCCTTTCGGCTTAGTACACCCTTTCCGTGGCAGCCTGTATCAAAGCTATCCCTTATTTAACTGCAGGTACAAGACAGATACATAACATCGATGCGAAGTTTCTGGCTTATCCATTAAGGCCTGCTGAAGTATAAAGTATCTCGTCACATCAATCCCCATAAGATACTCGTCCTGTAGAAAATTATGCGTAAATTATAATCGATTCTATGGATCAGTTGATCTACCTGTAGATTGTTAGCAACAGTCTGCAGTTAGCTCAATTGTTTCAGTTGTAAATATTGGTTCTAATTTGTAATTTCTTGGATTGTAATTTTCTTTGTTAATAAAAACCTTTTGTAAATCCATACTTAGGTACGTTTCTTTTTAAGTAGGTCTGAAGGATCTTGTAAACAGAAACAAGCTCTGTCTTAGGGCTAGATGTTGTTGTGTGGATTGTCCTGCATTATTTATTATTTATTTTACAGAACCGTAGAAATAACACCGGACCAGAGATCTGAAAATGAATTGGAGATCGATCACCGAGAAGCCGGCCAATCGGCGGCGGCAGGTAACAACAATCTTCCATCTTTAATCTGTTATTCCATATTCTACATAGTAATGATTTGTAGAATCAGATTAATCTGTGCACGAGTTCGCTTTGATAACCATCGGCACGGCATTTCAAGGTAATCGAACAAATCTGCGATATACATATCTGTTGATGCCACACAAAGATAAAAATGTTACAAAAAAAAACTGTCGAATTACACTTTTAATTAATACTTACAAAGGGCTAAATTCCACTAAAGCGGTGAATTGTCTAAAAAATAGACTGTTGAATACAGTGTCGTGATGTTACACCGTGCTTTTGGTTATTGTGCATAATGGAAGGGATATGCGCAAACGCCGGTGAAAAACGGCTCGTGCGGATGGATAGGATTTTTTTTACAGTTTATAACATTGTGAAGATTAATATATCAGGTATTAGTTTCTTTTCTGCCTGCGGGTTTGCACGCGCTGTTTCTTTGGAATCGTTTAATGTTTATTTCTATCCCATGGGTATACTGTTTTATGGGAGAAAAAGCAGCCCATGTTTGATCCCAGACTTGATCTATGCAAAATTTCAGTCGTTATGGCCTGAAGTGGTAACACACATCCATCCATACATTCAAACTTTCACATTTATAATATTAGTTTGATACATTACAACGTGTCCCGAAACTCAATTTTCACAAACATGTATCTTGAGTTTGGCCGGAGCTTAGAGTCGTGTTTTTTTTTTAATTCCTGGTTAGTCATATACCTACCCACCTATCCTCCGATGCCAGCTTGACGTTTAGTTTCGGGACACGTTGTACCTATTCTATGTAAGTACCTATAGCGCGTTTGGAAACTTAAAAAATAGTTTTAATTTTTTAATTTTTAAAAGGCTTTTTAAAAGGTTCGCGATCATTGCGATCAATAACGGATTTAATCTGTACTAAAGCTCATGATGAAACTTGTTTGTGTATTCCAGAATCAGTGGTAATATCAGCGTCAGTGGCCATAAGCGGTCAGCTACCCTCGAGCCAGGAGCTGCCGTACATAACGCCTCCCTCGCCGCGGCCCAACACAGACGCGCCCGTGCATTTCAGCGGAGACTCAACTGACTCAGCGAGTAAGTATTATACCAGACTAGCTTCTGCCCGCTGCTTCGCATGCTTTCTTTTATGGAAACGTTCAAAGGGAATTTCTATCTCATGGGAACTGATTTATGGGAAAAATATGTAGCCTATGTTTGATTCCAGGCTTAGAGCTACACCGATGCAAAATTTTAGCTCAATCTGTTCAGTTGTTTTGTTGTGAAGACGTAACAAACATCCATCCATCTATCCATCCAAACTTTCGCATTTATAATATCAGTGTGATTAGTGTGATTGGTAGACAAGACCGTTAAAAAACAAGAAAATCGCTGATTTATAGTAGGCATAAGGACCTTCCGAAGGCCTGTATTAACACGCACGCATCATCAGTTGCCGTTGGGATTCAAATTCATTTCAATGGGGATTCTACTGACTCGGCGAGTAGTCTCAGCTTTGTAGACACGACCGGTAAATAACAAAAGAGAATCGCCGGATTTCTAGATGTTTCTACGGGACTCCTCTAGAACCGGTATTATCACTAACAACACTAGCCATAAGCGGTCAGCTAACGTCGCTCCAGTACTAACGCCTCCCTCGCCGCGGCCCAACACAGACGCACCCGTGCATTTCAGCGGAGACTCAACTGACTCAGCAAGTAAGTATACCAGATTGGTAGACAAGACCGTTAAAAAACAAGAAAATCGCTGATTTATAGTAGGCAGAACCTTCCTAGGGTCAGTAATAAATAACACATACGCATCATCAGTCGGTGTGCATTTCAGTGGGGATTCTACTGACTGAGCGAGTAGTGTCAGCTTTGTCGACACGACCGGTAAATAACAAAAGAGAATCACCGGATTTCTAGATGTTTCTACGGGACTCCTCTAGAACCGGTATTATCACTAAAAACACTAGCCATAAGCGGTCAGCTAACGTCGTGCTAGTAGCTGCAGTAACGCCTCCCTCGCCGCGGCCCAACACAGACGCACCCGTGCATTTGATTTCATATAGACTCAGCAAGTAAGTGTCATGCCAGCTTAGCAGACCTCCCTCACCTCATCTTAACAGCCTATATTGGTCTACTGCTTGACGCAGGCCTCCCGATGATAAGCGCCTTATTGGCTTTTATTTCATTGGGGGTAATGCTCATAATCCCCACGCTGGGCATGATAGATAATAGGGTTGGGGATCGCAGTTCGGTGGTAGAATTGTTCTGCAGGGGGCGCTGCTGCCCACCTCCGGTGGATTTCCCTTAGTCGCCTCTTAGGACGCCCGGCGCCCGTGAGAAGAGTTGGGGTGGTGCAAATTCTAAGCCGGCACCATACAGCAACCACACTGCTGCTTGGTAGACAAGACCGTTAAAAAGTAATAAAATCGCTCCTTTATTATTGGTTTTAGTATCAGGACCTTCCTAGAGCCAGTAATAACACGCACGCATCGCCGCCGTGTATTTCGGTGAGGATTCTAGTAACTCAGCGACCGGTTAATAACAAAAGAGAATCGCAGGATCACTAGCTACGCTCGTGACTCTATTCTAGACTGCTTCGCTAGCTCGGAATTTAACATCGGCACGTTCATCAAAAATAATTTTGCTCACTTGTTGAACAAGTAACTATATATTCTGTCACAAAATTACAAGCAAAGTTGGTAGGTACAAACAAAAATAAGTTACAACCATGACATCAAATCGATCGATAGAGCGTGATCGCTCAGCATGATGTACAGTAACGATGACGCTACTGTGCGCTGGTTTTATGCGTCACCTAGAGGGCGCAGCAGCAGCAGCTGTGACACGCGCGTAAATCAAGGACAAAGAAGGCACCCATAAATTAAAATACTTACAAGGTGAAACGAAAATAATAGAAAATAGAAAGATATTGCTGTTAATTTACATTATGAAATAGTCTGATGTCGCTAAAATGAAACTACTTATAGAATTTAGTAATTTTCTGCACTAAAAATGTAGCTCCCTTTCATAACGATTTAAATAAAAATGATGCATAAAATTTTAGTGGTGTCAAATTAGTTAGGTTTTGGATTACCCTGTTTTGTTGCAGTCTTGATCGTATTGCGATATACCTACTATCAGAACTTCCGGCTTACAGTAAAATAAATAAGAAAACCTAAGCAGGAAACTCTATATCTCTTGATTTCCAACCAAATTGATTGCTGCGTGGAATAGAAGGCGTCATATCTTAAATACAATCAGTCATTATACAATATTTATAATTTAATGAGTTATTACTAGAAATGTTATTTTGATTCTTGCTATCTAAGATACGCTACTACGTTATCTATTAAAAATCCGCATACTTTTCATTCATTGTTGATGAGAGGTAAAATCAGAAATTCTTGCGAATAGAAAAACCAAACCTTATCGTAAACATGGAAACCCTCACAATTTTTTTATTAAGTAGGTAATTTAATTTTAAAATTTGACTTAGTAATATGGTAAAGGTACTCGGCGGTATCCTTTAGCTTTAACGCTTATTAGATTAGATATCTTCTAAGATGGCCAAACGCAAAATCAAATCAATCAAACATTCTTAAATTGTTTCAATAATAATTGTAAATACTAGTTTAAATATATTTCTAGTATTTGATGGTAATTTTCTGTGTCAATAAATTTATCTAAATCTCAAACTTCAGCAGTACTAAAGCACAAGGATTGTTCTAGGGAAGAATAGGCAATAACGACATCGCATCGTCACACATTGATAAATGATAAATTAATTTATTGCTGTGATAAGAAGGTGGTAATGTGTACATTGGTAGTATGTTAATCTATAGTATCTCTAGTCTACCATGGTCAGGTTTACAGCATTAGCATGCAAAATGAGAAATGATCAGGAAAATAAAAAAGCTAATGTTAAACAAATCCAAAACAATAAATTTTTCACTGTACGTACTTAGAGTCAATCAAAAGGACAATACCTAGTATACCATGAATTAGAATGTCAATAATGGATTTTAATGAATGTCAATGATAAATAATAATAAAGAAATAAGTTGAAGTCAAAAATAAATTCGCTATGCTACCCGAGGAAACACTCCCCGTGCTTGCCCTACTGCAGGGGTATTTTAATTCATTCGATTCGTTTCTGAATGGAAAACGTCGGATTCGAATTCGATTCCCACGGATCTATAAAACGCTATTTTGATTTCGCCTCGGGTTGATGATCCAAAATCCAAAGCGAACCTGTTGTCTAATGGCCATGTCAATGAGGAGGAGCTCCTTATTTCGATCATCAACCCAAGGCGAAATCAGAATAACGTTTTATAGATCCGTTGGAATCGATTCGAATCCGAAGTTTTCGATTCGGAAACGAATCGAATGAATTAAAATACCCTTGCTGTTGACTGATGGCCATGTCAATGAGGAGGAGTTCCTTATTTCGATCATCAACCCAAGGCAAAATCAAATTAGCGGTTTATTGATCCGGCGGAATCGAATTCGAATCCGACGTTTTCGATTCGGAAACGAATCGAATGAATTAATGAAGTATAATACCCGCTGGTCCAATTATATTTTTTTTTTACAATTCGTTTCATTGTCTCTGGGTTCTCTAAGCTATGGTTTACCTATTTACGACGCTTGAAGGAGCTTGTCAGGAATGTTGTATGTATGGTCGTATGGATGTAGATCCAAAAAAAGTTTATTTTGTATTTTATACCTTCGAACATATACGGAAGGAAATGCTATACTAACTCGCATACCTACCCTCAGCAAAATACGTACTAAAGTTCAAATTTAAATTTTCAAATTCTTTATTTGTAAACATGGGTCACAAAGATGGAAGAATGGTATAGGTAAGCACCATACATGCTTTGCCTAAATCTAGGGTAAGTATGCAAATATTCATATACGACGACCTCAGTGGCGCAGTTCTCAGTGTTCAGGGTGTTCTGGATGTTGTCTATATATAATATAATGAAAATAAAATCTATCTATGTAGTGTATTGTATTAAGTATATCAGTTATCTAGTACCCATAACACAAGCTCTGCTTAGCTTGGGGCTAGATAATGCTGTGTGAATTGCCCAGCATCATTTATTTATTTATATAAGTGATGTAAGTCTAGTTACAGGCAAAGAAATAAATTAGGTACAAATTTACGCATTGAGAATATTAAATTACAAATACATTAGAGATTAAACTGGTTCAATAATAATTAATTCATTAATTAATACATTCATTTCACTGATACATCAATATTTATGTTCTTATGTAATAAAAAGTATATTATAATAGCACGCTCCGACGTTTATTGGCTGAACAGATTTTCATGAAACATGGCTAAGAATACTCGGGATAAAATTATCTATGACCCAAAAGAAACTAAACGAAAATCGGTTCATCCGTTTGGGAGCTACGATACCACAGACAGATACACAGACAGACACGTTAAACTTATAACACCCCTCTCTTTTTGCGTCGGGGGTTAAAAACAAAAGAAATGAAACTATGAGCGCCGAAAATAGCATGTGTCCACCCACGAATACATCTGAATCAATCAGCTGTGTTAATATTAGCATGAGCACTTATTCTATTGTACCGTGTGGTGCCGGCTTAGAATTTGCACCACCCCAACTCGTCCCGCGGCTATCGTAAGAGGCTAAGGTACATGAACCGGGGGAAGGGCAGCAGCGCCTCCTGCAAAACAACTCCACCACCGAACTGCAATCCCCATTCTGCATGTCCAGCGTGGGGATTATGGGCATTACCCACTAGCGATCCCCAACCCGCATGCCCAGCTTAGGGATTATGGGCCATAATCTTAGAGGGTAATGCCTCTATGATTATGGTGCTCATTAGGGGAGGCCCATGCTCAGCTGTGGACTAGCATAGGCAGATGATGATGATGATGATGACTTATTCTATACTATTTTGCAGAGGGCTACACTAGTATATCAGTTCGCGAGCCGCTAAGCAATATTCGAGCGCAGAGCGTCAA
This sequence comes from Eupithecia subfuscata, assembly GCA_963564075.1. Classification (NCBI taxonomy): domain Eukaryota; kingdom Metazoa; phylum Arthropoda; class Insecta; order Lepidoptera; family Geometridae; genus Eupithecia; species Eupithecia subfuscata. The sequence goes on from OY751105.1 coordinate 8,575,907, forward strand.
GGCGTCACAACCGCACTATGCAACCGTCTCGGATGATTCTGGTAAGTCCTCAGTTCCGATACATTTAGGTTGCAAAGCTGTGTGGTGCCGCCTTAGAATTTGCACCACCCCAACTCTTCCCGCGGGTGTCGTAAGAGGCGACTAAGGGATATCCACCGGGGGCGGGCAGCAGCGCCCCCTGCAGAACATTGTACCACCGAACTGCGATCCCCAACCCACATGCCCAGCGTGGGGATTATGGGCATTACCTCCATGTGATAAAAGCCAATAAGGCGCTTATCAGGGGGAGGCCTGCGTCCAGCAGTGGACCAATACAGGCTGTTGAGGTTGAGGAGGTAACAAAGAAACGATAGAGCCGTAGCGGTCACGGAACAAAGGTTATCGCATAACATTGATAAACACAACAACGCATTTATAAACACATGTATTCTTTCTACATAAATAAATAAATATTCTATTCTTAAAGAAACTGTACCGCACATCACAAAAATGTGCATAAAATATGGTTTAAGGACCTTGTAATATTTACATGAATTTTATATTGACGCCATCAGAAAACAGACTGCTCGCTGGCCAAAACCTATAGGGTACTTCCCGTAAACCTAGAATTATGAAATTTGGCAAGAAGCAAGGCCTATTAGCACAAGTTAAGCCACTTTGTCACTGTAAATTGTATATAAAGATTACTATTTAAAGCCTAATTATTATCTAGCTTAGCTATAGGTAAAGCGGTTTGTCCACCGTCAGCTAAACTAAGCTATGTAGTTTAGTTTAGCTCGCATAGTTGAGCCGCTTTTTCATATGCTACGGCCACACTATCGCGATAACGCGAAGATTTGCGCTGTCGCGACAAGTCTGGCCAAGAAGTTCGTCCTATCGCGAAGCATCATCGCGACAACAAATGCCCTTCGCGAGGCTGTCGGTAAACTGCCGGACATCAAAGGGTTTTGTCGCGACAAAAGTTTGGGTGGTTGGCTACACTTCGCGCGCGCGCTTTGTTGACAGCGAGACCCCGAGCGGTATGCACGTATTGTGGCTGATTTCTGTTATTATTATTTATTAACGTACGGAGTGACCTATGGAGTGGACAAATGATCCAATTTTGTAATTTATCAAAAATTACGAATCTGAGCCTGTGTTGTGGAATCCTAAAGAACCTTATCACAAAAAACATATGAATTACTATTTTATGCCCGCGGCTTCGCACGCGTTGTTTCTATAAACGTTTAAAGGTGATTTCTATCCCATGGGAACTGATTTATGGGATAAAAAGTATCCTATGTTTGATTCCAGGATTAGAATTACCTGTGTGCAATATTTCAGCCCGATCCCTTCAGTAGTTTTGGCGTGAAGAGGTAACAAACATCCATCCTCCATCATCTATCCATTCATCCATCATTCCATCCATCCAAACTTTCGCTTTTATAATATTCGTGTGATGACGCCATGAGCGCAACCGCCGTTTCCATTTTTCCGTAAAATGAATTATCGCAACAAAAAAAGTTAAAAAATTCAAAAAAACTTATTCGATGGGTCTCTCAAAACTGAGTCTATTTGATTTTGCAATTTTTAACCTAGGACCCAAATAATAATAAATTTGAAAAAGGTCGTAAGCACCACGAATGGCTGCAAGACAATGTCTTTAGAATCTAGGTCACCACTTCTGACCGCCACTGTGCGTAGTGTACGTATGTATGTGTAGGTACTAAAAGGAGAATGCTATACAGATGGTCAATTCATATCTCACGAAAACTAAACTAAACTAATGTGACATGACTAAAATGTTGATCTCTTTCCAAACGATGGAAATAAAAAGAATGGCATCATTTTTAGTGCTGTCAAATTGGTTAGTTTAAATAATATCGCAAAAATTTTCGACTTCGACGGGACTTGAACCCTCATCCTTCCCTCCTCAGTACGGGAATGTGCTAACCAACTACACCACGAGGTCAAGTGACGTAGGAGTCGAAAATCTTTGCGACTTTCTACGGACTCAAGCGCTGTTAGCTCCACCTACAGGGGAAAAATTCAAGTTTATCCAATCCTGTTGTATGTATTCCCGTACGATGGAAGGATGCGGGTTCAAGTCCCATCGAAGTCGAAATTTTTTGCGATATTAATTGATTTATTAGAAATTAGCCAGAGTGTGAGGCTTACGCACTATAATTATAAAAACCTTGGTTTAGTTTAGTTTTGGCGACATCCGAATAATTGACACCATTATATCTACATCTTGTATGTCTCACCATCAGTTGTGTTATCGAAGCGGATCGACTTATCAAGTCAACAAAAGTTTTATATCTACGACTTATGTCTATGCTAGAAAAGATTTGTATCTAACTATCTCTGTGTTGCTATCATTAGAGGGAATTAGCGAATCACTCCGATTATGATAAAAGACAAAAGAATAGATAAATGGTTTTTGTTCTTACCGCCAAAAACTATTGAATGGATCAGCCTGAAAATTTTCTTAGCAAACCCGAATACTTTTATGAGTTCAAAGCCAAGGCACATTAAAAGCTGTGTGGATTGTGCAGCATTATTTATTTATTTAAAGGATTTTTTCAAAATATTGATAGCATATTGAACCCTGTTTTCAAACCGTAAGGAGCTAATATGCTATCGCTATTTTTTTTTATTATTATTTTTTTTTTATTTTTTTTTTGCTATAGCTTCAATGCGCGCGATTTTTTTACTACAAAGAAACGAGTACGTTTCTTTGTAGTAAAAAAATCGCTCGCTTTCGACGGCATGATTCGCGCGATTATAATAATCATTTTTTGAATTATAATTGTGTGTATAATTATAATTATAAGTGTACCAAGTTCTACTTAGAAAAAGTTCTAGTGATAGGGTCATTATCATTAACCCGTAAAATCTTTAAAAAATCCCTTCGATTCGCTTCCAATGTGCCTTGACTTGACCCTTAGGAATATAGCCAATCTTTCCCATCCACCATGCTAAATATATATTTCAACTCAACTTGACTCACCCTAAAATATATATTTTTTGTTCAGATGAAATGTACGCCGCCATTGAAGAGGCGAGCGTTGGCGAAGGATCGGACACGTACGCACAGATCGCACCGGAGCCTCGGCGGAGAGACACCGCGCAGGACTCGCAGCAAGCCGAGGCGATGCATGTTGCCAGGTAAATTATACCTTAGATTATGGGGGTTATCCTTAATGGGAACATATTTAGTGATCATATTTCAACTCGTGTATTCAATAATAATATAAATAAATAATAAATAATGCTGGACAATTCACACAGCGTTATGCCCCAAGCTAAGCAGAGCTTGTGTTTATTTATTTATTTATTAAATAGGAACGCCAACAGCGTATACATAAAGCATTCTTATATTTAAATTATTTAAGCAGGTTCTAATATATCGCTAATAATAGGCGGACACAACATTCTTTAAAACTATAAATATTCTATGCTAAATTAAACAAATGAGATCAAATTAAACAGTATTCGAAATTCGGTTAACTTATGAAACAGTGCAATTGTGTTATGGGTACTAGATAACTGATAAACTAAATACAATACACTGCATAGATAAATATTTTTTATTATACATAGAAACATCCAGAACACCCGGAACAAATACCTGCAGTTCGTACAAACATTTGTCGTGAGGCGGGAATCGAACGCGCAACTTCCTGCGTCGCAGGCGGACCTTCGCCCGCCGCGCCACAGAGGTCGTCAATCAATAAAATCTGCTTGTATGACTGCAGAAAATAAAAATACTGAAAAACTGAATTCATAGCAAAAATCAAACACAGTAGCAGCCCGGAGTCAGGAAGCAGGCGGTGTTACACCCAAGTGCCTCGGGAAGCACGTTAAGCCGTTCGTTCAGCGCCTGACTTCTCCCCGGTCGTGACAGTCTGCCGTACCGGCTGAAATTCGTCTTGAAGGCATACTTCCGTTCAATTTGTTCACGCCGTTGAGCCATGAAGAAGCAAAATGCACTAGAATATATTTCTTTTTGGCAAATTCGCTATAGCTTCCTCTTTGTGCAAGCAAACCTCGACTTAGTATCCTTGTACTGATAAATCTAATTTTATCAGTCGGTAGTCGGAATCTTTTTATTTTTACCTACACCTATTTTTCCTTATATTTCGTGTCTTTATATATGCGGCTGTTCTTTTGATATGATAGTCAGAGCGCAGGCTAGGATAGTAAATCTTTATACCTATTTTGCGGTACTCTGTTAATTCGAAAACCAAGGTTCCAAGAGCTGGTGAGTATCTGGCACAGTGCATCAGCATTGCCATACAGCGTGGCAATGCAGTAGGCATGGAAGTTATAGCTACTTTTATTTCACTATCACGTTGCGAAGTTATTTTTTTCTGTCACGGTTATATCACGCGTGATAAATCACGGTCGTTATATTTCATTAGTGATGATTATTATCACAGTGGGTGCATTTTTTCCGCCTGTTACATGTTGCAGTGATAGTGATATGATTCAGAACTTATCGCTTAGCTAATCGGCGATGTTTTTTGACAATAAAACGTGTTTTCTTCAATGAACTTTCCCTCATACTTCGACAGGCTTGGGACTGTCAATGTTTAAGTAATTATAAAACACTAGGACGACAACTTTATTTCTGTATTAACAGACAATCTCAGGTGAGCTTAGTTTAAAATAACAAGCGACTCAAAACGCGGCATGCACGTGCAGCAGCAACAAGTAAAGATTACAAGTGAGTGAAATGAAGTGAAACTCTCACAACGTGATATCACTGGTATTATAAATTTGAAGTACCTACATGTACCTAAATGAAATGAGCACCTTAACGTCTTTAAAATAAGACTCATTTTCATATGAAGTTTTTGTAACGGAGCGTTATTTATCTAAGCAGTAAGCAAGTTTTAAAAATACTCCAGATAAATTAAAGCCTATTGTATTGAGAATAAGATGCAATTTCACTTAAACGAATTCTCTCTTCTCGCTAGTGGCACGGTGTCGCTACAATCGCATGCTGTAGCTTTGTCTCTCTCGCACGATAGAATTCTGCGAATTGTAATGTAGCTTGGCCCGCGTGAAAAATCACGCTCGCGTTATAAGTAACTCACGGTTTCGATGCATGTAACTGGTGTGGCACGTGATTTATGTTTCCACTAGTGATATAATCAGTGATGCGTGAAATCTTCCATGCCTACAATGCAGCCAGCGTCTTGGGGACGCTTCCGACTGGTATTGATATGGATCAGTTGAACTACCTGTAGATTGTTTGCAACAGTCTGCAGTTAGCTCAATTGTTTTAATTGTAAATACTAGTATATTTTTCTTTGTGAATAACAAACTTCTGCCAATAAAGGTTCCAGGGTCTACAAATTTTTGTTTAATAAAATTGTCCATAACGAGTAAACACTATGACTATGACTTGTTTTTATCACCTACTAGCTGCTGCCTACAGTTTCGCACGCGCTGACAAAGTAAAAAAAAAGAATTGAAAAGAAAATGTCCGTCCCCAAGATACCATTTACCTCCTTTTAAAATTTCATTGAGATCCGTTTAGGCGTGAAAAGGTCAACAGACCGATAGACATACAGATAGACAGACAGATAGATAGACAGACAGACAGACAGATAGACAGATAGATAGACAGACAGACAGATAGATAGACAGACAGATAGATAGACAGACAGACAGATAGACAGACAGATAGATAGACAGACAGACAGGAAGATAGAGAGACAGACATAGAATTTATAATATTAGATAGAATATTACATAGATGTTGTATCACCCTATCGCAGAATAGAATAAGATAATCAATATTATCTGCGCTGATGATTCAAAGTATCATTTTCAACGCACTGTCTAGCTACCGTTTTACAGCGTCAATGCGATAACAGTAGAATTGGCGTGATTTCTTTATAAGCCGTCGATTAGATTAAATCCATCATAGTTGTATACCGACGCGATGTTGTGACTGTCCTAAGTTATATTAGCTTTTTGCTTGAAAGTGGGTTTAAATATAAACCGTATGCAGTTGGAAAATGGTTTAAAATGGTGCGAATATTGTGTTGTATTGAGATAACTATTTACAGGAGAAGTGCACCGCCGGAGATTGGTGCTTCTACTGCGGCGACGCATTCTAGACAAGGTCAGTTTGTAAAATACTTCTATCTATGTATATAAAAGCTGTGTGGTGCCGGCTCACAATTTGCACCACCCCAGCTCTTCCCGCGGGTGTCGTAAGAAGCGACTAAGAGCTATCCACCGGGGGCGGGCAGCAGCGCCCCCTGCAGAACGATTCTACCACCAAACTGCGATCCCCAACCCGCATGCCCAGCGTGGGGATTATCTCATGCGGGTAATGCCCACCCGCATGAGATAAAAGCCAACAGGGCGCTTATCAGAGGGAGGCCTGCGTCCAGCAGTAGACCAATACAGGCGGTTGAGGATGTATATAAAAATGAATCCCTATTTCTCTTGGTCACGGCATCACGCGTGAACACCTGGACCAATTTCGCTAATTCATTTTTCCAAAATCACGCACGGCACTACGGGACTCGGTGTGCCATACCTTGCGTCTCGCCCCGCATCTACGCGCGTGGGTGCATGTTTCTCCGCGCCTGTGTGCGTGATCTGCACGTACGCGCGTGGATGCATTTTCTGCGTGTTGGACTGTGCGTTTTTTCTATACAAACGGAGATACTTACAAGCAACGTTAGAACACGCAAGATGCAGCGTGGTGCGTGGCAGTGTGTGATCGCCTAACGAAGGGACGGCAACATTTTTAGTCCAGTCAAATTCACGTCACTTTCGTCACTTTAGTTTAGGCGACATTTGAATTGACACCTATGTGTCATATAAATTATGCAAGTCAGTCAAATAACGCTTTATTTCGATTGTTCTTGATTGATGATTCTTCCATTGGTTTTTGTGTAAAACCACGAGTGATTTACAACTGGAACTCAATGAAGACTGGTTTTCAAACCAAACTAAAATAATCGCATTGTTCCCTTATTTTTTTTATGTCATACTAGTTTCTGCCCGCGGCTTCGCACAGGTTGTTTCTTTAAACGTTTTATGGTTATTTCTATCCCATGGGAACTGATTTATGGGATAAAAAGTAGCCTATGTTTTATTCCAGGATTAGAGTTACATGTAACCAAAATTTTAGCTCGATCCGTTCAGTAGTTTTGGCGTGAAGAGGTAACAAACATCCATTCATCCATACATCCAAACTTTCGCATTTATAATATTACTGTGATTATAAAATTCTTCATGGCAAAACCTTCAACAAATGAATAAATAATTTATATAGTATTCGGTTGTAAATCAAGAACTATTTGTAACCTTGCTACCGGCTGATTTAAAAAAAACGTTAGATATGGATATATTCATATACTTTTCATTTCTCTCGCTAAATGCGTGAGAAATGAAATTCCATAGAGTTTTCCGTCCCGCATTTTAGTACGCCTGCAATGACGTACTTTCCACCTTATGTTTGGAAAAAGGAATAAGCAACTTTCTCACCTAAAATAAAGAAATAACTTGTATTCTAGCTTCATCATCCTCGTGCACTAACTCGACGGGCGCCCTTGGCTCGCCCAAGCCCGAGAAGCGTCAAGCCAACTCACCCCTCCCGCCGCCGCCCGCGCCCCGCGCCGTGCTTGACCCCGCTGCCATGAGACACCAACGGATGTCTAGCACAGGTAGTTACTGGTTCTTATTATATTGGTGCCAAATTCCTAAGTCTTAACAGAAAATATACAAGGGTTACAAATTTCATGGGCCAATTTCAGGTGTCCATTCTCTTGAATAGAATGGCGTAGAACTAAACAATTTGTGTAATAGTAATAGCGCATCTCTGGATATACTTATTCATCTCAGCTATGGCCGACCACTAATCCTAGGGTTTTTTGTTATTATAGTGCGTAACACTCAGGGTAATTTCTAAGAAATCAAATAATATCGCAAAAATTTTCGACTTCGACGGGACTTGGAAAATTTTCGACGTCGAAGTCGAAAATTTTTGCGATATTATTTGTTTTCTTAGACACATAGTCCTAGTCCTCCCCCCAATGGTCGTCACAATGGTCCTGCGCGATCCGCATCCGGTTTCCGAGACCTGTACCAGATCGTCATGCACTCATGCATGATGTTGATGTAGCAATTTTCATACTAAAATACGAGACCTGTATCGACAGTTAACCTTATTGTTATTTCGTTAAATTAATATAAACTAAATTGTTACAGGTGATCTGTTTAACCAAGAAAAGCTTCGACGGAGTCTCAACGAGAAACATCAGCGGAACAACAGCTGCGTCAGCTCATCAGACTTCTACGGGTGCAACTACCCAGTGGACAAGCACCGGTTTAGTTCCGGCGACATCATACGCCCTCTAGTGGCTAGAGAGCTCAACTTTGACATTGACACGCAAGAAAATCAACCAGACAATCTCTACAATTCGATCGATGGACCGCCCGGTAGCGACTACTCCTCTGCAGACAACAATACAAGCCTCAACTCAGAGAACAGAGTCACGGAGAGCCCCTCCCGCAACGTAGAGGAAATGTACGCGAAAGTCATGAAGAAAGCCAAAGCGCGCACCGACGAAATAGCGCGACGCTCCAAAGATATCACCAACGACGGCGACGCACACATCAAGTTCAGAGCCGACGACCCGGGATACGAAACCATTGACAGGAAGAAATCCAACCACGGATATGAAACTATAGCCCGCAAACAACGGCAGAACTCACAGAACCAAGACCCGGGATACGAAACCGTGAAAGAAATAAACAAATCTAAAAATAACCCGAAACTAAACCTCAACCATGTAAACTCAGAAAGCGGGCCCAACAGCATCGTAAGCAGTGATCCCGGCTACGAACACATATCGAAAACGGACCACAATGCGTCCGATTCCGACCCCAACTACGAGGTGCTCAGAAATAACCCGCCGACCCCACCTTACGCAACCATAGCACCAAATTTCAAACTGCAGCCAACATACTCAACTGTGAACAAACGGCCGGGACACTACAACAATTGGCAAGGAAGCGACGATCCTACCGTAGAGCCTAATTACGAATCCATGCCAAACGACCCTGCGTACAACACTGGCAGCGAATCAGACCCTAACTATGAGTCGGTCCACCCGAAAGACCCCAACTACGAGTCTGTAAGCGCACAAGATCCGAACTACGAGTCGCTGAGATGTAAAGATCCTAAATATGAGTCGGTGCGGTCCAAAAATCCCAAATACGATTCTGTGCGATCGGAAAAAGATCCTAACTATGAGAGCGTCAAGTACTTTGATGTGTCAAGGAAAGACCCTCCGTATGAGAAAGTCAAAGTGGAGAATCACTCTGTGGAGAGATCTGATTCTTCGGGCGGATACGAAAGGATAAATGTACCAAACAATAGAGACCCTAAGAACAATGTTAATGGTGACGCAACGGTCAGCGACTACTTTCAAGTGTAAACAAGTATGTTTACAGTATGAGCTACATTATAAACATTTTATGAACAGTATTTATTCTATTTTGAGATTTATTGCTTTTTATTTAATTATATCTTAGATACTACGATGTAAAGTAATACCTAATGAATAGATTTTAACCAGTTAAATCTTCCTTAGGTGACTGTGATATATTATTATGGAAGATTTGTTTTTTATTAAATATTTTTTGTATACATAGTTGTATTGTCTGTGTGTGTAAATTTGCAATGAAATTTTTGAACAATTCATCTTGTAATCTCTATTTATTGATGTGTTCGAAAACTATGATTTATGTAGACTAAAAAGTAATAACTAAATAATAAACTTGAATGCTTGTTAGTTATGAAACGCATGTACAAAAGTTGTATTCATTTGGAAGTACATTTGATTGAGTACATGGACGTGTGCTAAAACCTGTGTTCATTCTAGCTTAGACTAGGACATAGACATTTGTTTGTTTAAGGTGGTTAGTGATGGAAAAAAACGGGTTTTTACTATTTTCTAAGGTTCTAAAAGTAATTAAGATTTTGCGCACATTCTAAGCCATTTGCTATGAAACCACGCTAAAACAATCTACGAATCTATTGTGGTTTGGTATCTATTAAGGCGGTACCCTACCTCGTTATTGTGTGAAGAGGATAGGCATAGGATTTCGCGTTCACAGGAGCGGGACAGAGCAAAGCGGCGTAAGCCCAAAAATCAAGTTTTTAGTAGTTATTTGCTCCCCACAAACATTAGAATAGTTTATTGAAAAAAAGGCAACATATAAAATGTTCTTTATACTTAGCTCAATTACTATGCTTAATCTCAAGATCGTATCATCTGTATTTATTGAGAAATTAGGGTTTTAGTAAAAAATTAGAGGTAACTTTGCGATTTTTTTCTATCGAGAAAATTTTATGGAATCGTGTTTTCGAAACATAATATAAATTTCAAAGTTAAATATTCAGTAGTTTGGAAGATATGGAGGTCCGACGGAGATGAAAATAAGCAATTTGAGGGTAGGTACCCCCTTAAGAGATTTTTACTAAAATCAACATGTCGACTCCAAAACTATAATTGTTTCAAAGATTCATAGCAAATAGCTTACAATGTGCGCGAAACTTGTTACCTGCTATCTAAATTACTTGTAGAACCTAGAAACTAGTAAAAACCTTTTTTGAAGGTCACTAACCGCCTTAGCTTGCTAAGATATTTTTAATATTCATTTCGAAGACTGTTTTTAATTAGTACTTTTTGACCCGACTTTCAAGTTCAAGTTTTTTCAACAAACGAAAATACCTTCAATGTTTGATATTAGTGTTTATAGTTAGTTTTCTGTTGTATAATGTTAACGTGAATTGTTTTAAGATATAATAGCTTTAATCTGTATTCCAAGTGCTATCGACAATTAAGTAGCTTAGGCTATCATTTGAAGAGCTCTTGATTGTATTGTATCATTGATTAAAGTACGGCGGGCTCCTTTGTAGAATGCTTACTTTATCTCTATTCTTTGTTCTGTAACAAGTGGGAGCTGTATAAAAAAGACGTTATCAATGATTTCGCAACTATATACGTCAGACACTAATGATTTCCTGTAAAACACTTGACGAGAAATTAAAACAGATATTTATTAGAAAAAGAACAGCATTATTACAAAAGTTGGTAAAATACCTACCTACATATACACTAGCCAAACTCGATGTTGAATGTTTATACACAATCCGCCCATACTTAACCTCAAATTCTCTCGGTTGCCGCGTCTTTTCAACCGACGAAAAACGTAGGAGGTTCTCAAGTCGCCTATATATATTTTTTTTATGTATGACCACGCATAACTTTTTACAGAGTAGTCCGATTTCGATAATTCTTTTTTTATTGGAAAGGGTATACCCGAAGGTGGTCTCATTTAAATATGAAAAAAAAACCTTAAGGGTAGGAAAACAGGGGATGATTGATTGTCACTCACTGATTGTAATGTTTGACTACGCATAACTTTTGTACAGAGTAGTCTAATTTTGATAATTCTTTTTTTATTGGAAAGGGTATGTGTCAATCAAACTAAATTAGAATTCTAACTAGATGTTACCACTAGAAGAATTTGAGGTCGGTTTATCGTTTTTTAATACACGTCAAATTATTATACTCAATTTACATACATTGTCGATTTGAGATCCTTCAATAAATATTGCTTACAATGATATCTGTAACTCCACGCCAAGCAAGTGAGTTTAGTTACTTGTGTCGTGCGTGGTTTGTTTACAAACATTTTACATCGAGTTTGTCTAGTTTAAAGTTGATAAAATGCGATCGATTTCTTGAATTCCATCTTACATTTTATTTACAACGAATCCATTAGTAAATATTCTGTACATATACCTACATATTTAGATTCCTTGTAAATTATTTTATAAATGTTGTTGATTTTAATGATTTCGTACATCGCCATTAAAATGGAGGTGCTCAGAAAACCGAGAAAAATCTTGTGAAGCCTTATTAGAATGGCGACTGTCAAAATCTTTCTAAAATTTTATGTTTTTATTTCGGTTTGTAAAAAAAATTGTGCTATTCCAAATAAGGTACTAAGCGATTTTGTTTATCCATGTATTAAAAATGTACCTGAATAATATTTTGTGTAGGTACTATGTGCTATTAATAAGTAAAATGTCTAATCGTCGCATAGAATTTAATGTCAGTTTTATTTATTGCTACAATTTAACACAGTTTTTTTAATTATTTTAACAGATACATTCCATATTACATTCACATGAAGTATGCACAACGTCTTATAAATATATTGTATGTATAATATTTACTTCCCTTTCCTGCGGCCCTCCAGTTCTGCGGGAACGGTTTTTTACATCCCGCAAAAATCATTGGTGTGTTCACACACAGAAGTTTGCGTCCCGTTTTTTGCGGTACAGCAAACTATACGTGTAATTAAACTGTGTCCCGTTTTTTACTAGACATCGAACCGATCCGTTCGAATTTGACATTCGGTTTTGTCAAACTGTATCCATTTAAGGTACTATAAAACTAATGTACTTACATACATATGACCAAAATTGATGTAATGTTACACCTAGTTTTACAACAATAAATTCTTTTAACTAGTAGTTTGACGAATTAATTACGGATGTAAGCGGGTTATCTACGAATCTTATTTGTGTTGGAAGAACACCAACATTTCATCACCTTAACGAGGGACATCTTACACACACATCTGGGACATCTCTCACGCTCTGCAGCATCAACAAACATGGCACCCCCCAGCACCTCCGCCCCTGGCGCTCACGTCGCGGGCTCAACGCGCTCGTACGTAGTGCTCGGAGAGATGCGGAACGCGCGCGTCTTGGACCGCACTTTCACCCTAAATATGTCCCATCGTCAAGGGATGAAACGTTGGTGTTCTTCCAACACAAATAAGGTTCGTAGTTAACCCGCTTACATCCGTAATTAATTCGTCAAACTACAGATAAAGATAAAAGAATTTATTGTTGTAAGACTGTGTAACATTACAATAATATTAGTCTTATGTATGTACAATAGCTATATAGTACCTAAAATGGATACAGTTTGACAAAACCGAATGTCAAATTCGAATGGATCGGTTTTTTGCAGGATACTGCAAACAGGATTCTCTTGTGACTGCTGTATTGAAACGGTACACGTCGTACACTACTAAACGGTATCTTTTAAAAATCCGTACCAGCAAAAACGGGATGTTTCTGTGGGAAAGGGCCGTAAGATCACTTGTCCAGAATTATGAAGTACACATTTTTCAATTGTAAAAGTAAGCTAAGTATTTCAACCCAAAATGTAGGATTGTAAGTGATAAAAAAGAACACCATTTTACATAGGTTAGTAGCTAATTCTGTAAAGTTTTAAAATTGGTAAGAGCTACCTATAATAATAAAATTGAGTATTAAGTAGGCCTACATTAGGTTTATACCTACTTACTATACTTACATGACTGAGAAAGTACTCCATGGTTTCCAAACGGTGGTTCTAAATCATGCAACTTGCTTAGATTTTAATCATTCTATTCCTGTAATGGTGTCCATTCTGTTTCATTCAACTAAACTAAATAATTTGACAGCACTAAAATTATCGCTGTTGTTTTTATTTTAATCGTAACGAAAGAGATGGCAACATTTTGTGCAATCATAAAGTTTAACGCATCCACTGCGCCATAAAAGTGTTAGTAAGTGTTTAATGCAAAACATGGTTTTATAGAGCTGGTGCTATTTATACAGGCTGTTTGGTACATGGACCGACTGGATTTTTTGAGGGGATTATGTGCCACATATGCGCGGAGCCAATGTCGTAGGTGTCAAGGTATTTGGACACGTGTTTTTATTAGTTTTTTTCTTAATTATTAAAAAAATTGCCTTTAAATTGTTATAAGTAGGTACCTTTTTGTTTGTAGTTATACCACATAACAACTAGCTATATTTTGCAGTGCAAGTTCTTATTCTCATTAAATCGTTACATAAAAAATTGTTCCTTGCATTCAAAGTCGTAATCTGTTTATACGTTATGAAAAGTGATAACTTCTATATACCTAAGTACGTTTTACCTTCGTTCAAAAATTCGAAACATACTTAAACAATACATGGTAATTATGACGTTTTCTTTTTAAAATCCGTAAGTTAATACACTTTCCAACTATATGCTACATGACAAGGAATCAAAATAGGTACCTACGTACTTGTTTGCTAGGGTCCTCAAAACGCTGTCACGTCGGTCCATGTAATAAAACACCAAATACATATAACAATGTCATCCACATAATGTCTCTCGATTCGTTTCCGAATCGATTCCGACGGATCTATAAAACGCTATTTTGATTTCGCCTCGGGTTGATGATTCGGAAACGAATCGAATGAATTAAAATATCCCTGCTGAACTGGAGCTACCTTTGATAATTCAGAGATCAGAATTTCCTGTTCTTATCATATAGGTACCTACTGTGGGTATCATTGAATAGAAAATCGTAAGCTATATGAAAAACTCTACGTACATTGTAACCCCTGTGGCTTTATGATATTTAAACAATAAAGTATGCCATATCTATAAATAATGCAGTTTGTTTTCTTTTTTGGAACTTCTAATTAGGTAGGTAAGATAGATAGATAGAAAATTCTTTATTGCACACATATAGATAGAAACAATACAACAAAACTGCTTAAAAACTAAGTGACAAGTGGTTGTCTTATCGCTCAAGAGCGATTTCTACCAGACAACCGTGAAGTCAATAAGATAAGTTCGAGGAAGAAAACACCTACTTATCTATTACAAAAAAGAACATATAGGTACCTAGGTAAAATGCTGTGTTAATGTTGCAAATATTCGAAAATTTGTATAATACCTATTCGATTTTTTTCGAGCACTATTCGAATAATTCGATCATCAGAAAACATATGTTTTTATTCTAATCACATCTTCTTTTATTCCTTTGAGTGTTATTTTCATTTACAAATTTCAAATATCAAAAGGTTGTAACGTGACATTGGCGATTTACACGCACAATCAACCACAAATTCTTATTATAAATATACAGTCTTCAAAATCTAGGTGAGTACCTAGGTATTTTAACAATATCTACATTATAATTTTACACATTAACAAGTAAATTGTTTGGTTGGCAGGTAGAAAATGCCATCGGGGCATTATGCCCACCATTTGTGTACTTTTTAAATTGTGTGCAATAAAGTACTAAATAAATAAACACGGTAAGTAACGGTAACACTGCGAAATGTATCTATTGTGGCGAAAGAGACGCATAGACAGGGCGCCGGTATTAAAAAACGAAATCGAAGTTTCATAATCTTTTTCGTGCAAACGCACATAAAAGTTGGTTTTGCACGACATGACTGCCTCGTTGGTCTGGCGGTCAGTTGGTTCAACCGCTGATTATGAGGTCCTGAACTCCTGAGTTCACATCCCGGGTCGGGCCAATAGTTGTTATTGGGGTTTTTCTAGCAAGAAAAATTCACAGTTGCACCCCGGTGTCAGGAAGTTGGCGGTGTTACACCCCCGTGCCTCGGAAAGCACGTTAAGCCGTTGGTCCTGCACTTGACCTCTCCCCAGTCGTGTCGGTCTGCCGTTCCATCAGATTATGAGAGTGAGGGAATAGAGTGCACCTGTGTTTGCGCAGTACGCACACAATTGTGGACTACAATATTATGTCCTGCGCATCTGGCTAGTCTCGGATGAGACTGACTGCCGTGGTCGAAATTCGGCTAAGAGGACATTATTTTGCACGACAACGAAAATGAAACTTCGATTTTCCTTTTCCGAGTAGGCCCTCTCTGAAGAGTCTCGTCAAATTACCCTCCCGTGTTGTTAAGGTACCTCCATGAACCTATACATAACCTTCACTTCACTGTGCAGTGTTTCATAAAAACGAGCCGAGTGAGAGGCCCCAAAGCACAGATTAGATAACGTTACTTCGTAACCCAAATTGGTAGTTCTTGTCTTTCTAGTAGGATGTCCATACATCTGTACTTTTTGACGTGACAACGTCTTATAATTCGATAGAGCCGGCTGCACGCCCGAAAAAACATGACGTCATGCGGCGTTACCTCGCTCTGAGGCGTTCCATGTAAGGCTTGAAGTGCAAGCGAGAGCGCTCGACATCCGTCTCTCTCCTACTTGAGTGAGCGATGCGTCTGCGTGGACAGCTGCTATGCTATAGTACATTTACATGTTTTGATCGAGTATCAAATGCTACCATTCCATCAGTATTTTCATAAGACGTTGTCACGTTCAACTATCGTCAGTAAACCGACCTTACAGACAACCAATTTTTTATAAATTCTAATGAAACTGTGATGTGTTGGTAATAGAAACTTGTTCTTTTGAAAAATAATGCTTTAAAATAACTTGATAATTAAGTTTCTACTAGGTTGTAGTGGTATTCAATGTCGGCTAGCCATTATTACGTACTACTCTTTTATAGTGCGCAAAAGATTTGAAAACATATGTTTAACATTCTCACGATAATGTTGCTGCGTAATTTGGACAGCTTTTTAAAAAGTACATATTCCAGTCCAGAAGTAAGTTTATCAGAATCTTTGTTCAAAAGCCCTGTGACATCGTATTGTTTCATGGACACCCTACACCATGTTGCAAACATGGTGCTGGACAAGGTCCAACTACTACTTTCAAGCCCTCTCACTCGGCTCGTTTTTCCACACTGAGAGAGATGTCACAAAGATAAATGAGCCTTAGCCTTAAAAGATTAGGTATAGGGTATAGGTACCTTTATGTACAAAATGTCTTCTTTTGTCTCTGGCTCTGGTTTGACACAATTCTGCCAAAATGTCTCACGTTGTCACTGTCATGTCATGTCAATTTGAAAAGAAATCAACGTCACAATCACAAAATACGTGTTTGGTTTTTGATTGGAAGGAAATTCGGGATTAGGTTTTTTACATTTTCAGCATTTTCACACCGAAACGAAAGTGAGATTTCAAATGTAAAGCAGCCAATGATACTAACGAACCCATACACATAGCCCTCCTTTACCATAATATTCATTCAAAGAAATAATAGTGCAGTGCAGAAATGGCCAATTACAACAACCCAAATGATTTCTCATGGCAAACGCAGCAGAACAACCAAAGCTATTCATTCAATGGTTCGAATACTTTTCAGGATGCGGCACAAACTTTAGGTAATAAGTTATATTGTTATAAGTAAAGTAAGTTACCTATATTTTTTGTGTGCAAGTCTCAAACAATTCATTATGTACCTATTTATTGCAGATTTCCAGTCATTTCCTACTGAACAGCAGAATTATTCATATGAACAAACGCAAGGATCCTTGACATCAAATAACAACCAGTACTACAATCCAAACATATTCACACCGGCACCAATTGTCGGAGACACAGTTCCTGAAGTAACAGATTTTGATGAGCCTCCATTGTTGGATGAACTAGAGATTTACCCGGAGAGGATATTAGAAAAAACTTTAGCAGTACTCAATCCCTTTCACGGCCAATCAAAGGCTGATGATGCTAATTTCCTACTAAGAGACACTGATATAGCTGGTCCAATTGCATTCTGTTTGGCACTGGCAATGTGCTTGTTCTTATCTGGAAATAAAGCCAACTTTGGGTTTGTGTATGGTCTCTCTGTAATGTCAGTTATATTGATGTACTTTTTGCTTTCCTTGATGAGCAGAACAGAGGGGGTGTTCACACTGCTGAGTGTTGCCAGTGTGCTTGGTTATTGTATGTTGCCAATGGTGGTATTGGCAGGGTTGGGTATATTCCTGTCTCTGGATGGTACTGTAGGGCTAAGTGTATCTGGTGTAGCAGTGTTTTGGTCGGCCCTGTCTGCTAGCAGACTTTTTGTAACAATGTCTGGTGATGCAGAACAAAGGCCTCTGATAGCCTACCCTTGTGCATTAGTAAATGGAGTATTTGCTCTATTGGTTCTGTTTTAGACTTAGGAATGCCAATATTAGTTATAAGAATTGTTTTATTTAACTTTTACTTACTCAACATTCATGTAACTGACAAAATTCAAAGTACATACATTTCTTTACGGTAAAATATATTTACCTACTTTGTTACTTCATGTTATGTATTATATCAATTTTTATAAAATAAATAATCCTTCCAAAATTACACTTTTATTTAACTATTTTACATTCTATTGTATAATGTAGGTCTGTCGCTGAAGAAGTTCTTGAGTACCATGACTTGTAAGAATGTCACACAAACAATAGCAATGGTCTCCCCGATGGACCACCAAAACACTCTTTCATTAAGATCTTCTGCCCGTTTGCGACTTTGAGCTTCCCGCAGCCTGTGGTGTGTTTGCTGATCAATAATCCTATTTAGTGCTGAATGGACTTCATCTGCCGATGTCTCCAACTAAAATGACATTGAAAATTGTTGTATGGTTTAAAGGTCAAGTTTTAATAGGTTAAGTACTAGATAATAATAATCATAAAAGGCACAGACAGCTATATTAACTTAGATTGGCCCATGACTATGAAATCCCTTTCCATGCACTATTTTGTTAGCAATAGTGGTTCACTATTGGCACCTTACCAGAAGACATTATATCAGCCACATCAATAAATGCCTTGAATAAGCTCGACAACTGGTACAAAACAAAAATAACAAACTAAAAAAAGTGATGCAATTACTAAATTCAACACTGTGAGAGATCAGACACAGGCTGCTCGTCTTTTATCAAAAAAATAAATTATTCATCCAATTTGGTTATAGTAGGTAACATTTCATTTGTTTTCAGCTTATTCACACACACACATAAGTACTTTTAACAATAGCTCTTTAGTCTTTTGATAACAAAAATTACAATGTTTACATCTTGAACAAAAAATTTCAAACAAGAATTGAATAGACTGCATATAATTTGCCTAAAATAGGGATAGCTGGAAGATTTTGTCCCTCATAATCTTCCAGTTATATTTCTTTTTTATGCAGAGGAATAAAAAAATTTAAAAACAATAACCTGAGTGAGCACAGTAGCATGATCTCCAACTCCTGGTAATGCCTGTTCCGGGCCCACATTCAGCTCCATGTACACAAGTTTGTGTGAGAATGTACTAAAGTCATTACTGAAGCAGACCTTGTAAACTCCTGAAAATCAATTAGCAAATTCATTAGAGGCTTAAAACAACAGAGGACTTTTATTTGACTGAACATGATAACATAAAATGATGTAGGTAATGCTCGAAACTTGGTCCCTATCATTTCAGTATGTGGTATGGTGACAGGAAAATATTGCTCAATAAGTAGCATATATTTTACCTGAATTTTGAGCAGTGAACTGGTGAGAGTCATATTGTTTTTTCTGTTCTTGGTAGATGATTTGATTATTCGGAGCCTCGACTTTAACGTCTACATCGTATTGACCGCCAGTTATGACCTGAAACCAGTGACGACAGCATTTACAAGCTATTTTCAGTAACATTTTTTTACGAGATGTTTACTAGGTTATATTTTGGTAAATGATCCGGAAAGGCAGGAGTAGTAATTGTGCATTAATTTACCTGATAATCCAATTCAACACTCGTATCCTTTTCTATTTGCTCGTAAAAACATTGCACTGCATTATCGGGTAATTCAAACGTCAATTCGAAACTTTTGGAAAATACACTACTTATTATTGACAATAATATCGTAACTAGTAGCTTTGGCGAATTCATTTTACAAATAAATATGATAATTTCTATTTCGCTACGAATTTACAATTTCTTCGAAAATCGTAATTCGTAAATCCAACCAAACCAAACGTAGCATCGAGCAACTGACAGCTGACAGAATAACTGACTGACGTGGTCGAATGTCATCCTCATGTCACCAAGTGTCGTCGTCTTCGTCAATCTTGGACGGAAGAAATCACCCTTCTTGGTCTTCAACCTTCTTAAAATAAATCCTTATTTTTTTGCAGCCTGATCCCGCTGATCCGGAATCCGAGCTCCTAGGAATAGCTACCTTTAATAATAAAGGAAAACACCTACCTACTAACCACAGGTTCTCGTAGATTATGGCGTCTAAACCTGGCATGTTTGATTCTTTTGTCGCTGCTAATGTTAAGATAGGTAGATACTTAATGAGAACCCAGTAGCTGCTATTGAAATCAAATGACTGATATAACTGACACCTTATCGCATTCACTGCCCGCTACACGATGGCGGAGAAGGGCATCTGCGTCTTTGGCCATAAATGTGTTAGTATATTTTAGTTTAGAGCTTTTCTTCATTTGATTTGAAAATCATTCGCGCAAATTTCCGATTTAAAGCAGACTACGAAGCGTAGGTAAAGAGAGGGTAAGGTAGTTACGTACTATGTGTGTTTATTTCCATGGTGCGAGAAATGTCAGTAGTATTTTAACTTTGTTTGGCCTGGTATTCCACGAGTGCGTGGATCGTTCCTGGTGCCCAATTTATTCAAATTTCCATGGATCGTTCTTTAATGATCCATGGAAATTTGAATAAATAGGAAGGTACAGATGAAATGCCTGCCGCGCCTACTTATCAGTTATTCACAAAGCTGGTAGGTAGACCTGTAGCCGTTTAAAATGTAGATGGCAAAATTATCTAAGCCATAAAGTTAAATTTTAGTATAAAAACAAAAACTCTCAGTTAGTACCTACCACTTTTAGTAGGTATCCTTAATATATGTATTACATCGGTAGGTACCTAGGTACTTCTCTACCCTATTTACCTATTCGGTATATGTAACGATCTAGGTCGATCTAGGTAGGCCTAGACAACAAAGAAACAAAATTAAACAGTAAAACAAGATTTATTCAAAATTCAAGACAATACAAATTGGAATATCAAATTTTCACTCAAACGTTTAACAATCATTCTTGCTCAACATTGAAGTAAAAGCCTTGATCCAAAAAACAAAAATACTGTGAATATGTCTTTAAATTACACTTATGTTAGGTGCAAGGAGATATCGGACACTAGAAATGCAAAGTTCTAAAGCTATAATACACATGCCAGTGGCAGATGCTTAGAGGCACGAAATGCACGTGTATTTAGGCTTTAGTGAGTTTAGAAAGCGAGGCCGGCATCGGAGTAGGTTGTGAAGATTTTCTCGATGGAGTTGGCATAGGCGGCTGTTCTGAGGTCCAGGCCCAGGTTGAACTTGTGAGCAGTCTTCATGATAGCCTGTTGACAGACAGCATATGTTAGTGGCACGATTTAACATGGCAGAAAACCTTTAACATGTATTTGATTCAATTATTGCAAAGTTCATAGTTCCCTTGCCATAATGCCTTAGCTTATACCAGAAGACGGAAAATTGGCTGGTACTAGGTAGGCTGGCATAGCTATTTATCTTGGCAACAGGCTGTATCTATACAAGGTTATTGGTAATTCACTGATACTATGTGAACTTCAGGTTCTGCCCACCATCACGAACACGTTTGTGAAGAAGCCAGGTCTTAATTCTAATGGGCTGGACCTGCAGGTTCAAGCAGTGTCAGTAATTACCAATAAGCCTGTATGGTCTTGTATTTTACGCCATAATCAGACTGGCATAGGCCCTAATCTGTGGTGAAGGTCCGCCTGCGACGCAGGAGGTTGCGGGTTTGATTCCCGCCTAGGGACAGAGTTTGTACGATCTGCAGATATTTGTGCTGGGGTGTTTTGGGTGTTTTCTATGCACCTATAGCAAAAATGTAATGTATTGTATTAAGTTCAGATATCTAGTACCCATAATACAAGCACTGCTTAGCTTAGGGCTAGATAATGCTGTGTGAATTGTCTAGCATTATTTATCCTACTAATATTATAAATGCGAAAGTTTGTGAAATGTGTAATTTTTGTTACCTAAGATCTGCAAAACTACTGAACAGATCAAGATGAAATTTGGCAGACTTAGAACGTAGTTTAACTTAAACAATAGGCTACTTATTATAACCAAAAAAAATACGCGTGCGAAGCCACGGACAGAAGCTAGTTTATCATAAAAATAGCAAAGACAAACTTTTTTTTATTCTGGCAATAATAATAATAATAATGCTGGACAATTCACACAGCATTATCTAGCCCCAAGCTAAGCGGAGCTTGTGTTATGGGTACTAGATAACTGATATACAAAATACAATACACTACATAGATAGATATTTTTTATTATACATAGACAACATCCAGAACGCCTTGGACAAATGTCTCCAGATCGTACAAACATTTGTCTCGAGGCGGGAATCGAGCCCGCAACCTCCTGCGTCGCAGGCAGACCTTCGCCCGCTGCGCCACAGAGGTCGTCACGTCAGGGTACTAGGCGCTACAATACGCTACAAGGCGTGCCAAGTCACGTATTTTACGCCAAACACAAATGAAAATGTTTGTTGTTTCGAAACCACAACAAAGAACAGAGTTCTGGGCAGCTCTGTCTTCTGTTTTAGTTATAAAAACTGTGTTACAGAAGGCAGCGTCTTTCCCATTACAGGGTACATTGTTTGTAGTCTTACTAGGGTACATTGTTAGTAAATAAGAAAACAAAACAATACATACCCGAGCAGAGCGCTCCATGGTGTAATCAAGGCCAGAGTGTACAATATCCTTCTCGGAGGCACCAGAGATACGCTTCTGGAAGGATTCCGACGGGGTCACTGGGATGCGACCGCCGACGCGGCCGAAACGTCGCTCCAACGACTCTTGCACTGATTCTGTAAATAAATGTAAAACGATTTGATTAAAATTATGTATAACGATTACTAACAGTGACTTGATAACCACAGATGTAGCAGGGATATATCCTATGTCTGTGTTGTTAACCCATAAACCTAAGTAGGGACATAATACAAAAATATTTTTTTTAATCACTCCGCGATAGTAAAAAAAATAAGCAAGCATTTTCGTTGATTCTTCGTACACACGTTTTGCTTGATAAAAAAAAGATAAATCTTGACATGCATGTCATCTACACCTACCTACCAAATTAAAATACCCAAACAACTTACTTCGAAACGCTATTTTAATAATTGTTTTCATCAGTTTCTGTTGCAACTTCGAAGAGGTATTTCAACACGGATGATCAATGATTTAGGTTTTATTTTATCCCTTCATCATCATCAATCTATGTACCAAAGTCCACTGCTGGACATAGGCCTCCCCTAATGAGTGCCACAGCGCCCTGTCTTCAGCTTGCCGCATCTAGCATCTGCCTGTAGTTTTTCGCAGGTCATTTCCCACCTTGCGGAGGGTGTCCTACACTACGTTTGCCGAGTCGCGGTCTCCCCTCAAGAACGTACTCCATCGTTTTATCCATAACCTTAATTAACCATAACTTTTGGACTGTCTGGACTTTTGGACATTCTGTAAGTAAATACATTTCTAAACTAGTTTGGTTAAATATACTCGTACCTACGCCGCCAGTCGCTTGATAAGCAAGATGGTTATCTGGCCTGTTATCATATTGTCTTTACCTACAGCGGTCTACGTAAACTGTTGGACACAATTTACTCAAGGATTCAACAGACTTGGCATACCTACCTACGTACATATTTTATTTGGTAGTTTTCCTGTTTTGGTTCGGAATTAACTTTACATTACTTATATTATATTTTTATGACTATGGCTCATAACAATCATCATCATAATCATCAGCCTATATTAGTCCACTGCTGGACATAGGCCTCCCCTAATGAGCGCCATAGCGCCCTGTCTTCAGCTTGCCGCATCCATAACAATGTACCTACCTGCTAAAAAAGGGAATGAAAATGACAGCCAGCATGCTTTCCCTCACTGTCATCTTTAATCCCATTCTTAATCCACACGACATAAAGGTACATACGGTGCCGTAAATAGGCATTTTTGCGCCCGGTGCGAGCTGCTAAAATGCGCCCTCTGAAAGAACCTTTTTTTTCGTCGCCCGTTTTCGCGCCACTTCTGGGCAAAAGCCTCTTGAAAAGGCTTAAACATTTTTTTAATAATTCTTTAATTTGTATTAGTATTTATAACCTGTACTTAATAACGATGAAGTCCATATCGCTCTTACACCCTACATAAGATACATAAGAATGAAGCCCCGAAGGTGAACTTAAGGTGTTCCTGCAGCAGTAGGCGCAACTGATCGCGCTTGGCTTGCCAAGCCGCCACGCGCGTGCATTTTTTAGGTATTTAAACAAAGTAATTAAGAAAAACTTTTAGTCAAGTCAAACTGGGCGAATTTGTTTAAAAACATTTAGTGTAAAATGTATAATATCAGTAGTTCAGTCATAATATTGAAAAAACATTACAAAAAGGGGTAACTTTGGGATATTTTTCTATCGAATGAAGTTCATTAGATCTTGTAACTGAATGCAACTTTGACTAGACTAGATCCTTAAGTACCTAATAAATATCTTTTTTAATATACATAAACATAACAACATATTTTCTACGTCACAGATGATTTTAAAAATCACAACAGAACAGATCGGCCTCTGTTGGTACCTGGCCTTATTAGACGGTGTTAAAATTGCACTTTTACCGCTTAAACCCAATGGTAGAGCCACAGCAAGCAAACCCTAGCGTCTAAGTACTTGTTCTTCCTGTTTTTGTAATTTTCGGTTTACCTTTGGTTCAGTAAATAAACAGTATTTGTTACTTACCTAGCAGATGGTGGTTAGACTCGCGCTCATATTTGAAGGTGAGGCGTCCATACGACACGTGGTTGAGGTTCTTGAGCCATTCGAAGAAGGAGACGGTGACACCACCAGCGTTGATGTATAGGTCGGGGATCACCAGGATGTTGCGCTCTATCAGGATCTGATCGGCAGCCGGGGTTGTTGGCCCGTTGGCGGCTTCGGCGATGATCTGGAATATAGACAAGGAGTTGAGGAAAACAAATCTGCACCAAATTTTTTAGAGGTTTTAAGGGTTTCTTAAGGTATTTTAAGTTTTTTTTTACTCTACTTGAAATTGTTTGGTGAATTGGGCTTTAACTTTATCCTGAGTTTGGGCGCTGCTGAGGTGCGAGTGCGAGTGGTGCGGCACAGTTTTTAACTTATGCGCTTTCCAGTGTTCCATTGTATTTTGGCTACATTATGATGTATTTGTTCATCTATACTAATATTATAAAGAGGAAAGGTTTGATTTTTTGTTTGTTTGTTTGTTTGTATGAATTGAATAGGCTCCGAAACTACTGGACCGATTTGAAAAATTCTTTCACCGTTAGGAAGCTTACTTTTCAGGGAGTGACATAGGCTATATTTTATCCCGGAATTCCCACGGGAACGGGAACTACGCGGGTGAAACCGCGAGGCGATCGTCTAGTTCTAAATAAATAAACATTTGTTTGCTTTGTATCATTTAGACAGAGATGCGAAAACGGAGTTTGGTGGCCACCATTAGCAACTTCACATCTCTGCCTGAATTAAACAAACAAAAACTATTTCAGAGCCTCAGAGGCATTAAAAAAAGCATAAGATAGGTACCTAGGTATTACAAACTGCACAATGGACTTGTAAAAATTCCTTTCCTTATCGTTTGTCACCTAGCCAGACAAGCCTAGGGGTGAAGGAAATAAAAGAAGAGATAAAATTACAAGAGTATAATATTTAGTTGAAAAAAGGATTCGTAGGTCGGCCGGGTCAAATCTCGCAATATTTGGTCAAGTTGTTCGGTAACCGCACGCTCCTTCAGGGCAATCCCGTCCGCCGCGACGCCAGTCCAGGAATCAGCGTCAGGGATGGCGGCGCCTCCAACCGTTGTTCGTCCAAGCAGAGATTGGCGGGAAACGGGCAGCTTCAGTGCTAGGGACCTATCTCCCAGTGTTCGTTAGCAGGTCAATCCCAGTAAGGACGCTGCTCTTCCAGTAGGAATTTTCCCAGTAGGGACTGTGTTCCTGGAAATCCAGACCTAGGATTAGGGACGCGCCAGCGTAAGGGGTTTGTAGGGGAAGCCTGTTGTAAGGGATTGTACGGTAGGACCGAAAAGACTAGAAGCTTCCCCAAGGCGAAGAGAATTAAGAGGCGGCGTTTACAGTGCAGTACAAGATAGAAAGAAAAGGTTGAACGCTTCTATAAAGATTTAAAATTAGCCGTTAAGTAATAAATAACAATACACAGCTTACCCAAGATTGGGAACACTAAAACACTGAATTTAGTAACACTACTGTGTAGGATACAGGTAGTAAAAACCTAGTACGTTTATCATAACGATTAGACTTGAGTTAAAGTAAGTAAGTGACCGTTATATCCATGAACAAAGGAACGTAGGTTTAGTTTCAAGCTCAGTCGGTGTCTGCCCGCTTGTCGGCTCGCGAGTGAGCGCTCCCTACTCCCACGGCGCGCGGAGGCGGGGCGGCGACAGCGCAGCGCGGTCCAAGGTCACGCGCAATAAAGTAAAAAGATTTTTAAAATGCCTACCTAGGTAAGTAGATGTTTATTAGATTAAATATTAAAATTGCTAATGAGATAATACAACGTTACATTACCCCCCTTCCAAGAAAAGGATTTTTACTCTCAATAAAATCCGACAAAACTCAGAGCCTGCTCAGCGAAATAACAACTAAATACACTAACCTAAGCACACCTCATCTTTCATAATAATTATACATCCATCTCTTACATTCCGTCCTTTCATAAAAACAACCAATTTATCTAGTTTATAAATTGACGCAACCTTATAGACAAAAAGAGTGTTCAGCATAGAATCGCCAAACACTCAAGTGTAATAATTGAAAGATGTTGAAAAAACAAGTACTGTACTTAATGAAAAGTAGGTAGGTACCTATCAAAAACAGCATTATGCTTTAAGTCATATGAGCAGAAGTTTTACACGAATTCATGAAATTAAACCAAACATTAGAGGAATGAAACTGGAGACTAATGAGTATGGACAACAGAACAATAACAAGTTACTGCAGTACGGAGTTGAGTAAGTGTTATAAAAAAAAAATGTTATGAAGATTCGGCTGACAACAATATTTTATTTAGCAAGTAGGTACATAGGTAAGTATGCCAAGTTTTCAACTAGGTTACAAGGGATCTAGAAAAAACAATTGTCATCGCAGTGGCTACAAGGGACGCCACCCGATGTCAGAGTCAACAACTCATGGTATAAATTACCTAAAGAGATAAAGTTCTCGCCGTGGTTACAAGGGGACCACGGTAAGACAAGGCACGGTTTTTATATGTAGGTACCTAAGTGATCTACAACAGCTAAGAAAACAAGTAGCCTTAACAGCCTATATTAGTCCGCAGTTCGGTGGTAGAATAATTATTGTTCTGCAGGGGGCGCTGCTGCTAGCTCCCGGTTGATATCCCTTAGTCGCCTCTTACGACACCCGTGGGAAGAATCGGGGTGGTGTTATTCTATATAAGCCGGCACCACACAGCTATTGATATCCCTTAGTCGCCTCTTACGACACCCGTGGGAAGAATCGGGGTGGTGTTATTCTATATAAGCCGGCACCACACAGCTACTGATATCCCTTAGTCGCCTCTTACGACACCCGTGGGAAGAATCGGGGTGGTGTTATTCTATATAAGCCGGCACCACACAGCTACGCACGATAAGACAAGCAAACAAAAAAAAATAACGAAATCGGACTACCAGATACACACAATAAGTACTAACCTAATAAAACAAACATGTTATAATAATAAAAAAAAATTAATGAGAACCAGTGATCTTCAGATCCTTAATATGCCAGACGCCTAGGTCACGACCCTTCATATCTTCTAAGATGTAAACTAAAGGAGACTTTTTAATTTTTACTCGACATTTTATGAATTTTGGCGCCAGCTTTTTACTAAAGTATGCATCTTTGTCACTCTGAAAGTAACAGCGCTTCCAGACAATATCGCCTTCGCTAAACTCCGCTTCTTTGCGACGCAAATTGTAGCGTTGAGTATTTTTTACATGAGCGTGCCACAAGGCAGTTTGAACCTTATCGAAAATTCCACTTAAGTGACCAAGATTTTCAGCATATAAATCTCGAGGCAAGTAGATTAAGTCATTAGGGTTATCGTTATCTAGAAAATGAGATCCACATGTAACCAATTCTCTGCCGTGTACTAAAAACGACGGCGTAAAGCCTGTAGTTTCATTAATCGAATTGTTCATGGCGAACTGTATTTGAGGTAGGTTAAGATCCCAAGTTCTATGATCTTCGTTGACAAAAGTAGATATAGCTGTAACAATAGTTTTGTTATATCTTTCTACTGTGTTTATTTGAGGTGTATACTTAGGAGTAAAATTAACACGGGGTACTTTATATTTTTTGAATACGTTTTCCAATTCACGACTAATAAATTGGCAACCATTATCAAGTACGACTGTTTGAGGAATGCCGTGGACAAGAAAGACATCGTTTTCTAAATGTCTACTGACGAGATCAGCAGTAGCCCTACGAAGAGGGAAAAGAAGACAGTATTTAGAAAAGCAGCAGGTGACAACAAAAATATACTTATGCTGTTTTCTAGTGTTAGGAAGAGGACCAACCAAATCAATTGACAGTACCTGAAATGGTCGAGACACCTCTTTTGGTCTACCCATCTTTCCCAAAGTACCAGATGTAGACAATTTGTACGCAAGGCAAGTATCACAGGAAGAAATAAATTTTACGACGTCAGCATGCATACCAGGCCAGTAGAAACGAAGTGCTAAACGTTTATATGTTTTAAACACGCCGAAATGGCCAGCTGTGGGTTCTGCGTGACACTGAGATATAATTTGTTTTCGCAGTTCCTTGGGAATCACTTTCTTCCAGTCAAACTCCGTCGTAAGAACATTCGTATTTTTCATATACCTATACAAATCATTACCTTCCACTCTATAGTTAGGAAAACTGACCGATGAGTCCTGACAGCCATTGAATATGTTAAGATACCAATCATCCTTTATTTCTGAGACTGAAATACAAGGAACATCTGAATTTGCAATAGCTGCAATAGGGCATCTAGAAAGAGCATCAGGAACAATATTGTCTTTACCACGGCGATGTTTAATTTCAAAATTATATGATGAGATACGCACACCCCATCTTGCAAGACGACCAGTTGGGTTCGACAGTGAAAGGAACCATTTAAGAGCCGAATGATCAGTAAAAACGGTAAAAGTTTTGTCACTCTCCAGGTAACAACGCCAGTGTTCCAAAGCAGCCAATACAGCAAGTGCTTCTCGTTCCGTAGTACTATAATTCCTCTCTGGCTTGCTCAGGGACCTGCTCATGAACGCTATGGGATGTTCCACGCCATCGATAGTTTGAGCCAACATAGCACCGATACCATAGTTGCTAGCGTCAGTGTGTACCTCGAATGGGTACTCAAAGTTAGGACAAGCCAGGACAGGTGCTTGGATTAATCGCGACTTAAGGTCCAAGAAGGACTTGTCAGCTTCTGGAGACCAACTGAAGGCTGGAGCATTTTTCTTACAACTAGTTAGCTTATTTAGCGGTCCAGCTATAGTACTAAATTGAGGGATGAACCGTCTATACCAAGAAGCGGTGCCAAGGAAACGTTTTACTTCCTTCCTATTAGTAGGCCTAGGGTAGTTGATTATAGCCTCCACCTTATCCGGATCAGTTCTTAACCCTTGAGAGTCAACGACGTAGCCTAAATATCGCAATTGACTTCTAAAAAACTGACATTTGTCAAGGTTAATAGTCAGACCTGCCATCTTTAACTTTTTAAGAACTCTAAGAATCAAAGCTACGTGTTCATCAAAGTTCGTTCGTAGTCCGTTTCCCGCCAATCTCTGCTTGGACGAACAACGGTTGGAGGCGCCGCCATCCCTGACGCTGATTCCTGGACTGGCGTCGCGGCGGACGGGATTGCCCTGAAGGAGCGTGCGGTTACCGAACAACTTGACCAAATATTGCGAGATTTGACCCGGCCGACCTACGAATCCTTTTTTCAACTAAATATTATACTCTTGTAATTTTATCTCTTCTTTTATTTCCTTCACCCCTAGGCTTGTCTGGCTAGGTGACAAGTGGCGCCCAACGTGGGGCGGCGACAGCGCAGCGCGGTCCAAGGTCACGCGCAATAAAGTAAAAAGATTTTTAAAATGCCTACCTAGGTAAGTAGATGTTTATTAGATTAAATATTAAAATTGCTAATGAGATAATACAACGTTACACGTTATTGTAAGGAAGAATAGATGGTGGCGCTAGTTAGGGGCATACCATGGCCTAGAAAGCTTCATGATCCCCGAGTCACCATTAATAAATATTTATTGTGCCTGAGTGGTATAGGATAAAACCTACGTAAGTAAGTAGGTACCCCGTAAGCCAACTGCGAGCAGAAAATACAAGGCTAGAAGGTCCACTTAAGACGAGGAATGTTTTTGATTCCCGCCGCGGGACAAATGTTTATATGATAGGTACTCGTATGTTAAAACCTTCGGATGTGAGTGTTTTCTATGGAGATAATTTATCAAATTAGACAATTAGGTCATTTGGCCAGACAGGGTAATGGCCGCTGGAGTAAGACTTTGACTTGGGATTGGTGTTCAAGATTGGCCTTACAAATTACGATGACCAGCCGTTTGCAAGATGGGTTGACAATGTCTTTACATTACAATATCAGGGCCTACCGACCGAGGAGCCTGGTAGAAGTGCAAGGAGGCCTATTGGTAGGTTAGGTACCCAGATACCTGTTTTCTTTGTTTGTATTGAATAGGCTCCGAAACTACTGGACCGATTTGAAAAATTCTTTTACCATTAGAACCCGACATTATTCCTGATGAACATAGGCAACTTTTTACCTCGGGAAAATGCTTCATTCTTACGGGAAAACGGGTAATAGGACAACGGGTAGTAAGAATGCAGTTAGTAACAAATAAAGTTAGAGCTCTGTCTCCTGTGGTAGCTACAATGTAGCTGTGTTACAGGAGAACAGCTTCTTCCCATATTTTAACTAAAAATAGGTACCTTCTTACTTAAATAATAATAATAATAATAATAATGCTGGACAATTCACACAGCAATAACTAGCCCCAAGCTAAGCAGAGCTTGTGTTATGGGTACTAGATAACTGATATACATACCTAATACAATACACTACATAGATAGATATTTTTTATTATACATAGAAAAACATCCAGAACCCCTGAACAAATATCTGAATTATGTAGTTAATATCTAGTTTAGTTACTATATCAATGAGTAGGTATAGTAGGTATGATACATTTTTATGGAGAACTATTATAATAATGATAAATAGGATAATGACGCTGCTCTTAAGTATCTAATCTTTGATCTCAATATCTAGGTAGGTATAGGCCTACTAGGTACCTACGTAAGCAATTTAAAAATTCTTATCGTGATTACCAATCGGGTTTACTGATATTTACTTCAGATAACTGTACATATACACATA
Source organism: Eupithecia subfuscata (assembly GCA_963564075.1). Taxonomy (NCBI): domain Eukaryota; kingdom Metazoa; phylum Arthropoda; class Insecta; order Lepidoptera; family Geometridae; genus Eupithecia; species Eupithecia subfuscata. Next base: position 8,607,178 of record OY751105.1, read on the forward strand.
AGTACCTGTAGGTACTTATGTGCAAATTGCTGATTATAAGCTTTAATATTTTATGTTCTCTAATTTAAAAACAAAACCAATTCCGTTCAGAAATATATAAAGTAGACACGACTAGAGTATAAAACCTGGTTAGACAATTATGTACCTAAGTAATTTCAATTCCTACCCCTGATAAGCGCCTCATTGACTTTTATCTCATGGGGGGTTATTATGGCCATAGTCCCCACGCTGGGCATGCGGGTTTGGGGTCACAGTTCGGTGGTAAAATTGTTCTGCAGGGGGCGCTACTGCCCGCTCCCAGTTGATATCCCTTAGTCGCCTCTTACGACACCCACGGGAAGAATTGGGGTGGTGTAAATTCTAAGCCGGCTGCCTAATCATAATACTTGGTCAACGAGTCCTCACTACTACGAGGGTTCTGTTATCATATCACACACTACCATGTTTTGATAAACCTTTAGTGCGTATGCGTACGTAGGCGAAGGCACAATACTGGCAATATGACGAATGAATGCCTAAAATTAAAACCAAATTTTTCCAATAATTGGTCCATTTAACTACGCTGTTGGTATTGCGTCGAATCTATTTGGTTAGGTACACTATACCTACAGGGTGTCCCAAGAAGTAGTGATATACTGAAGCTGGGAGGTAGAGGACCTAAAGGGCTATCTGAATCACCCCCATGTATGTTCCACGATTTTTCGTATTTTCGGAGTTATGATTTTTTTTTTTAATTTTTCATCTTTCGCCGAGTACGATGAGATTTTTATTTATGGTGACGTGAATTATTGCAGTAGATGCTTGATTTTTTTTGTGTGCTAAGCTGATAGATAGGCCAATTCAGTATGGTAACATTTACTATCGTTAGATCTTCAAATGGAATAAAAAAATGCCAAGAAAGATAAAATTTATCCAGTATGTTCACAACTTCAAGGGCCCTTAAAAAAATAAAATCACATAAAAAATAAATAGCATTTGGCTTTTAAAAACTTGCTCTATCTATCAGGTAGCTACTCTGAAAATTTCATTTTATTATTCATAAAGCTTCAATCAAAAAATTTAAATCTAAATGTGGTAAGTGCAAAATTTTAATTTACATGATGATTAATGCTAGCAAAGTAAAACCAATTACATTACAATAAATGTTTAAAATAAACAGTGCAATAAATTCTTTCATTTCTAAACTCGAGTTTGACTCTCCTTCAGGCTAAATTTTGACATTTTACTTATTGCGTATTTTTAGTCGTATAAATGGACTCTAGTCGTATATGTGCACCCAATGATAAGAAAAATTCCGAATTTCCGACACAATGTTACTATTGTTTGACAATATAAATGAAATTAAATAAATTAGCGCACACTGGAAAAGGATTTGGGTAAATTTTTATGAATGGAACTTTTTGCTCCAATCGTTTATTTCTGACAATAGTCATATCAGTTGCGTCCCGGCGCGGCGCGGCGCACTTTTAGTAGAGCAGGAGGCCTATTTTATTTATTATTCTCCAAAACACACAATTGCGTGTTTTGTTTCGTATTTTTGTGCAAATTGATTCTCTAATTCGGTGTATTACCGCCACCAGTAGGTACCAAATGGGCCGAAACGAAATACGCAATTGCGTATTAAAAAATTTACAAGAACAAAATTAAAAAATTTAAAAACGACAGATTTTCTTCAAACATGGCTAAGAACACTCGGGATAAAATTATTTATGTTAAGTCACAAAAAAAACTAAACGAAAATCGGTTCATCCGTTTGGGAGCTACGATACCACAGACAGACACCTTAAACTTATAACACCCCTCTCTTTTTGCGTCGGGCGTTAAAAAAGGCCTGCAGGTTTCGTTTATGCGGCGCACGCCAGCAAAGGTCCCAGACATTATTAATTCGACACCATCAACAGTCAACGTCATATTTCAGTCAATAATCAAAAAAACTTATGAATCATTCAGTAATTGGTTAAAAAAAACATGAAAATCAGTTGCGTGGTTTAAAAGGAGGACAGACTGACGCAAAAAGAGACTTTATTTTATACCATGTAGTGTAATAAATAATTAGTAATTAAACAGGGACGGAGTTTCGAGCATTATTTCGCATGAAAGGTGATTTACATAAAATTTTAGTAATCCAGACCAGCGTCTTCACGAACGTGTTGGTGATGATAGGTGGAACCTACAGTCCACGCAGTGTCAGTGAATGACCTACAACCCTGTATAAACCTACCTTAGCCTGGATCTTGTGTGCGTTTTCCTTGTGGATGACTTGCTCGATGGCAGCCGGCACCAGAATGTCGCATTTCTCGTAGAGCATGTTCTCTCCCTCGTAGGGCTTCGCGCCGGGGAATCCATTCACTGTGCCGTTCTCCACGATCCAGTCTTCGAGAGCCTGGAATGGTTGGATTGTGAGCTTTGTTGTTTGGACAGGTAAGTTTAGATTTGATTATTCATCAGGATCACACAGCAGAGCAACAGAGGAACAGATTTTTGAACGTCAGCTACGTTCACAAATCTCAGTTGCTCTGGATTAAAAGGAAATCTTAGGTCAGGTCAAGGTCAAGATCAAGGTCAGGATCAAGGTCAGTTAGCTTCAGGTAATGCACTCAGCATTGTAGAGGTTCTCTAGACTCTAGAGTTGTAGAGACTCAGCTCTCTCTTCCGTTCAATTATCTCTGCTGTTCTATCAGCCGGTTGAAGGTCAAGGTCACCTTGGGGTCGATGCCCTCCGGGTTATGGATGGAGTCGTCGTGCCCGATGATTGCAATGTAGGTGGCGCCGCACTAGTATCTTGGCTAGCTCTAGGTCAGGTTAAAGGTCAAGGTCACCTTGGGGTCAATGCCCTCCGGGTTGTGGATGGATCCGTCGTGCTCGATGATGCCGATGCAGGTGGCGCCGGCGCGCACGAGGTAGCGGCAGGTGTGGAGCCCTACGTTACCGAAGCCCTGGACTATGAACTTCTTGCCGCCCCAGCCGGGGGTTGTTCCTGTGTGAAAGTGAAAGCTTGAGTAAGTAATTTTTCGAAAATTAGGAGTATTGTGATGTGAGTTTTCTATTTGAATAAGGAGCTATGAACGTTACGTAAATATCTAAACTAAGAATATTATACTGTAGCCATAAATAGGTCTACAAAGTAGCAAGCTACTTGCTACAGGACAAGTCCTGCTTGTTAATTGGAAAAGTTAAAGTTCGTGAAGTTGTTTGCTTAGACACGAGCAACTTAATTACCTACCTTTGAACAACTTGGACTGAAATTTTATTTTAACTTTACTACATCTGGAATAACACACAGGCTAATTTTAACACTCAAAAGTAGGCGTTCGACGATGCGAGCTAGTTGCATTTAGATGCGACTAGCTTGGCTTTCCACCAGGTTAGCCTCTGGTGGAAAGCCAGTTTTCTTATTTTGCCTAGACTGACACAGGATAGATTAAATACTGACCGATCATGCTCATGTACTGGGCTTCGTTGATGAAGTTCTCCAGACCGTGGAATACTCCCCTGCCGGTAGCTGACACTCTACCGTGGATACCTCCCTGTAAAACAATACACCATTATAAAATCTGTCTTTTCGGCAACCACGCCATATACAGGTGGAAGATTGAAGTGGAGAACTGGAGAAGGACCTTCGCTCACTTCATGTCTTTGTGTATTGTGTGTGTCGGAGGCCTAGATCCTCTTCTGAGTTGAATGAATGTGTGAATGATGAATGAATGAATGAGAATGAATGATGAAGAGTAGACAATTAACGTTCTCGTAAAGTTGTAGGTTCACAATTCAAAGTTTGCTTTAACAATAACAATATTACACAAATTATATCGAACATAATGGTTATAATTATTACCGTCAAAAAAGAATCTTTGTCAGAGAAATTAGATTAAATTTTATTCAGTACATGTCAAACATTAAAATTATGCAAATTTAAATTTAATGCGATGTTTGATGTGCCAGGGTATATAGTAAGTATACTTATTATTACAGCGTGTTAGCACCGAGTACTGGGCCTGTTATGTACTGCGCTGCGTTGTTAAATCTTCGTCAATAGAATTAAAATTATCTCACGAATTTAGATAAAGCAAGTCTCCGAGTTGTCACTCTGAGACCTGCTTTATCTAAATTCGTGAGATAATGACGTTTTTCAAATTTCTTATAGGTTTTTCCTAAAAATGTTAATTCAAAGATTCGTTAGATGAGATAATTTTGATTAATTAGATGAGCAAATTTAGGTGGTATCAGTTAAAATGCAAGTCAGCCGAGCCGTCGTGTATATTATATCTAAAAATGTGCCTAGGTAGAACGGTGTCATAAGCAAGTAAATAAAGCTCATGTAGTAACCTTCACTGATGGCTTCACGGAAGCGCGTCTATCAACATCATTCATGAGTAGAATGAGAAGTAGTAACCACAGTCTATACTTCTTCGACCACTTCTTGTCCATGCTAAGGTTGCCTGGAAGAGATCGCTCTTAGCGATTAGGCCGCTTATTGTACATTATCTGTATTTGTTTTTGTTTTCTGTGATTTTCGATTACTTGATGTGATAAAGGATATTTGTATTGTATTGACTTTCAGCATCTTGAAAGTCATATCTAACAAGTTTGTCTGTCCGATACTGTACCAGTGGGTGAAATTAGTTAAAACCTAGATTCAGTTATTTTAGTTTTATTTTATTTTCTTTGTTGTAATTGTATGTCGTCTGTAATTTTGTGTTTTTATGGACCTTTCTTATCTGTAAATAAGGATTTTGATTGATTTTGATAACTTATAACTTTATAACATACATACTTTCGATTTGATTTTGATTACTTATATCCAGGTTGTCTGGCAGAGATCGCTCTTGAGAGATAAGACCGATTGTCACTTAGATTATAATTATTTCATTTAAAATTGTTTCTTACTTTTAAGTGTGCAATACATACCTGGTTGATAGGCTTGCCGGTGACGCAGGCGTGTGCGTTGATATCCTGGAAGCCGACAGTCTTGGCGTAGGTGTCTGCGATCCAGGACATCTCGCGCTCGCCGGTACCCATGTCGGGGGCGGGCACGTCCACGCCAGGCCCTAGACAAAACAAAACACAATTAAAATATTAACACCAGGACCACGAACCTCCGCATTTACCTGTGATATGACCTATCTTAATGTATGGATGCGAAGCTTGGACGCTTACACAATAGCACAAACTACTGGTGGCCGAAAGGAAGATCTACCGAAAAATTCTGGGACCCGCTCAGCGGGAAGATGGCAGCTGGAGACTCCGAAAAAATAAAGAAGTAGAAGATCTAGTGTCTGAGCCGAACATCATAGGAGAAACCAAAGCCTCGAGACTCCGATGGCTCAGGCATGTAGTCTGAATGGGGGAGGATCGGGCAGCCAGCAGAGCGTACATGGGTCGCCCAAGTGGCCGGAGGAGGAGTGGAAGAATTGCATGAACTTCGTGCCGTCGACTGAACTGAAACGGCAAGGGACCGGAACAACTGGCGATCTCTAGTGTCGGAGGCCAAGATCCACATCGGGTCACTGCGCCACGCCAGTAAGTAACACCACAGAAATGTTTCCATGACAATCACAGTTCGCAGTGTTTTGTTTTTTCTGACTAGTGTGAAGTATGGATATAATTCGATAAAGGATGGGATTGCAGATGACGCACGCAGTCCCGCTTAAATGACATTTGATCAAATTCTAATGTAATCTAAGCCGTGCTGTCATTAATCCCATTCTTTATCTACACGACGTATATGTTACTGAAAGCTGCCGCGATCGTCTTTTGTTTAACAAAACACTACTCATTACATTAACCTACGTATGGGGAAACACCCACACTTATAATTAGGAAGGTATTCCTCTTTGAAGGGTGGGTAATCGAACGATCATTAACAGCTGCTTTGTCGGTTGTCTGCCTACTGTCGATGTTGGAAAACGCATGCAATTTTCAACATCTGCTATCATCACAAAAAATTATGCTAAAACCGGTAAATTGAAATTTAACAGTCCTATTATCTTTTCGGAGTACAACGTAAGAGTGTTTCAATTAAAAAGAAAATTTGTACCTACCTATCTAATCTTGATAAGAGAACGATAAGTAATCTCTTTCATCTCGATTCGTGTTATTTTTAACCAAGGTATTGTAGCTAAGATAAGTAATATTCGCGACAGCGCGTAAGGATCATATTATTGCATACTCAGAGAATGATCCAGAGGAAGGTAAGCAGCATCTTTTAGTGTATTTTCACCATCTCCGTGTGATCATGATCACCAATCCGGCTGCCACGTGTGGTGATAATGGTCAAAAAGTCTTCGTTTTGAGGAGACATAATCTGCAGGGGTATTTTAATTCATTCGATTCGTTTCTGAATCGAAAACGTCAGATTCGAATTCGATTCCGACGGATCTATAAAACGCTATTCTGATTTCGCCTAATTTAAATTTTTTTTTTTTATTGCGACCATATTGTACACAAGTTATTAAAGTTAATCAGTCTCAAATATGGACCCGGCTAGGGCACAAATAAATAAATTAAAATAAATCTTAAAGATTTTTACAAAATCTTAAAGATTTTTTGACAAACATCTTATACTTAGTAGGTAAAAGAATAGGTAAATTACACAGCAAATAGTAAACATTAGGTATCATATAAAATAAATAAATAAATGAGTAAACTTGTTTTCTGCATAATACTATTTAGTATATTATTGTTCTAGAAATTCTTGCAAGTAATAAAAACTATGTTGTATCAGATATCTATTATATAAATTTTTAAAATTAAGTATTTTTGTTTCGTTTTTCATGTCTTATCTTTTTATGCCTTGGGTTGATGATCGAAACAAGGAGCTCCTCCTCATTGACATGGCCATTAATCAACAGGTTCGCTTTGGATTTTCGATCATCAACCCGAGGCGAAATCAAAATAGCGTTTTATAGACCGTCGGAATCGAATTCAAATCGGACGTTTTCGATTCGGAAACGAATCGAATGAATTAAAACCCACTGCAGCAGTGGACGTTACGTGCTGATGAGTACTTTGTAGGTTTTATAACTATTCAGTGCATTAGCACAGGTCTTGTTGATTGTTTGGTCTAACACTGAGTATAAGGCCCCGCTCACTTTGCATCCGAATTTGTTCGCACGTAAACGTACGAGTACTGTTCGTAGCTGTATTTATTTTTAAGAGTTTTTTACAATATGAAAGTAATAAAACACTTGAAAGTTGTACGAATTGAGTGCACGGGTGCACACACTGAATACGTTTTTCTCCGTCAAATAGGCAGTGATATCGCGATCGAGACGTCATTTTTGTTGCGATTAATAGTCTGTATCTTCAAGATAGATCTTCTACATCGGAGATCGCTACGGTGTCGTTATCGTAGAATCGAATAGGAGCGAAAATATTTTTAAAAAGGGGTGGATTTGGTGAATTTTATCATATTATGGAAGATTTCAGATTTCATGTTTAGAATCACTTCGATCGCTCGAACATTAATGCCCGTAAACCAAGTTAATTAACTTTTCTACATCCATTGTTTATGTTCAACGCACGAATGCCTGGTAAAGTCCCAACAAGTTCGGATTGTTTTCGGACGTCTCGTCGTAAGTAAACGCACGTATACGTACGACTAATCACACGCAGTCTGATCTGAGCGCTCTCACAGTTCTTGGAAGGTCAGGTCAGGATCATTCGTGCGTAGTCGTACGTTTCCGCACGAATCAAATTCGGACGAAAACGTGTTCAAACTTTGAACACGTTTTCGTCCGAATCTGCATTAGGCCGTGCTCACTTTGAACTTCAAAGTGAGCACGGCCTAATGCAGCAATTGTGCATACATGATTTGAATTCGATGACTTCACGGCACGTTGACTACTGTTATATCTGTTGCTATGTCTAGTCGGATGTATCCGATAGATTTAATATTAAATCGATAAGACACAGACAGTTATATCTTATATCGCAATAACGGTTGATGGACCTATGTCGCCAATTCAATTTGATTGAGATATAAAACGATAATAAAACTAAATGGCAGACTGGTACCTCCCATGCCTGATGTCTGCCATTAAAATATGTAGGTACATTAAAGATTACAAATTAAATAATTCATTATACTCAAGACAGCCTTGGATTGAGTTTATGTCAGGCAGGTCTTAGGTACGTGATAATGGCGTGGCGTCGCGGCGTCGCTACGTCGTCGTCGGTCACCCATTAAATAGCCTACAGTCATTGACCGAAGGCAGGTCGTTGTCATAGGATAAGCGAAGCCTATTTCGTATTTATAAACCTGAGAGAATAACACTATCTTTTTAGTTTTGTGTCGTTCATAATCTTAAATATTTTGTCCTAAAATGTGGTGGTGATTCGTACAGATAATGAGCTCAAGCTCACATAATGAGAATAGCAAATTTTGCATAGCCTCTAGTGCTACACTTATACATATATACTATCACTCATATACTAGCAAAAGCAAGGCCGAGGAGAATAAACGAAGCCTAGTTTACACTTCGTATAAACCTTAAGGTGGTTAACCAAGCTGTTGTTGTGACAGTTATTTTCTTAAGATATTAGCGTTTTGCGGAGTAGAGTAGGTCATCATCAACATCCATCAGTGGTTTGTAAGTCGACATACATACATAAAATACCTATAAAGTAATTGTTAAATCAGTGATGGTTTTTATAAAAGTTTTTCATAGCGCTCTGTATACCTCTCAATGTCAATAAAATAATTACCAGAAGCAGAACATTTAGATTCGCAATGGCTAACAATGGCTTTTAAGGCCAAATGTCTCGTCGCGCGTCGCTTAGATATTCGACTGGCATACAGAGTATACTCAGTATTATATGTTTATAATATCTTTTCACAGGAAAGGAGCGTAGCATTATGTTTGTGTATTAGAACATGAGGTACCACGTAGGTTTAAGTAAGTATAAGTTGGTATAAGGCTTCGTGCCTACACAATAGAAAGATTCTATGAATCACATGAAAACTAGCAACATGAACACGGTTGAAAATACGTTCCTAATTATAGTGATCAAGATCATACTCGTAACACCAACGCGAAACATCAAAAACCGGTTCGGAGAAGTGATTATCATATGAGCATCACGAAGCTGAGAATGACTCTTGGTTGGTTCTGAATTTTATTAGGTACTATTTTTTTTTCTGTCTAACATGGTGGCATATCTGTTAATATTTTATTTCCTAGTAAGGTTTCGTTTAGATGGAATCTAATGGATAGGATATTAATTATGATATGCTCCCTTCGATGGTTCCAGTTGATCTTCAACAGCGGCATTAACGACCTCTGTGGCGCAGGAGGTTGCGCGTTCGATTTCCGTCTCGGGACAAATATTCGTATGATCAGCAGATATTTCTTCCGGGTGTTTTTTATGTACCTACTTATTATAGGTCATCTTTCTATGCATTGTATTGTATTATGTACATATACATACCTAACATAATATCAGTTGTCTAGTACCCATAACTTTCATAAGTTACCATTATTATTGTAACCCTTAAACAGTGCCATTTTGTTTGAAATAAACTTTTACTTTAGTATGGATGGGGCTAGATGATGCTGAGTGAATTGTCCAGCATTATTTTATTCATTGTTGATATTGGCAACGAGAGATTATTGTGCTCACTCAGTGCTTATGACATCATTTGCATATAGTTCTGCTTTGTAGTGACTCAAAGCAATAAATGTCCGAATTAAGTTGTTTTGATAGGAACGATGGTGACATATCGCTTATTGTTCGTTACCATTTAAATTTATGGATTATTTGATTCCTTATCATCCCACAACAAAGTTTGAAGTTTTAAAATAGGTAACTAAAATTCTTTGAAAGGGTTGCATAACTGCTAAGCTAGATACTGTTCATAAGGTTTATTTTAGTAGGTAGGTACGTAGGTACAGAAAATATAGAAAAATAAATTAATTGGCTGGAATTTGAATTAAAAGTTTAAGTAAGCCCGACGATATGACACTAGTCCCATGGGAGTTGGGGAGGCCCATTGTGTGGGACGCTATATGCGTCGACACACTTGCGCCTTCCCATCTTCTGAGGACATCCGTGAGGGCGGGTGCGGCGGCAGATTTGGCCGAAGATCCCAAGAGGCGCAAATATGCAGGTCTCGACAGGGCCTACACATTTGCTCCCCTTGGAGTCGAGACCCTAGGTCCGTGGGGTACCGAGACTCTTCGGGTTTTTTTATCTGAGCGTCTGGTCGAAGCGACGCGTAACCCGAGAGCTGGTGAGTATCTGGCACAGCCGCATCAGCATTGCCATACAGCGTGGCAATGCAGTCAGCGTCTTGGGGACGCTTCCGACTGGTATTGATATGGATCAGTTGAGCTACCTGAAGATTGTTTGCTCAATTGTTTCAATTGTAATTACTAGTGTAATTTTCTTTGTGATTAAATGCTATTAAAAGTTTAAAAGATGCTCCTTTCTACTCTGTAAAAGGATATACTTAATTTAGACAAAAGAGACTCTGACACTCACCAATAAAGCCCTTCTTGGCGAGCTCTAGCGTGAATCGACGTGTGATCTTCTCCAGCTCATGCTCTGAGTACTCCTTAGGGTTGATCTTGATGCCGGCCTTGGCTCCACCGAAAGGTACGTCCACACATGCGCACTTGAAGGTCATCAGGGCTGACAGCGCCTTCACTTCGTCTCTGGTCACGTCAAGTGAGAATCTAATACCTAGGGAATAGAATTCAATGTTAGTTAAAGGTGCTGAGAACAATAGAGATACCTTCGACGATAAAATTATGCTAAATTGTTTTGAATGAATTAGCTTTTCAAATGTTATAGGTATATCTAACACTGGCTTCTGGCCGTAGCTTAGCACGCGTATTTTCGGTAAAACAAGTAGCCTATTGTTTAAGTTAGGCTTCGTTCTAAGTGTATGCCAAATTTTCATCTTGATCTGTTCAGTAGTTTTGGAGATTCTAGGTAACAAAAATTTCACATTTCACAAACTTTCGCATTTATAATATTAGTAGGATAGTAGAATATTACTATTAGTTGGATAGTAGGATATTACTATTAGTTGGATAGTAGGATATTACTATTCGTTGGATAGTAGGATATTACTATTATTAGGATAGTAGGATATTACTATTAGTTGGATAGTAGGTTATTTTATTACAATTAGTTGGATAGTAGGATATTACTATTAGTTGGATAGAAGGATATTACTATTAGTTGGATAGTAGGATATTACTATTAGTAGGATAGAAGGATGCAGTGACCTATACCTATGTATCCCCCGATTCTTAGGTAGGTACTTCTACCGAACATTATTCATGCGAAAGTTTGTACCTACTAAAAATGTGAGATGTGCATTTGATATCGATACCGACAACGTTGAAAACTACTCGTGACCTACTCAGAAAAGGAAAATCGAAGTTTCTGATTCGTTTTCGAGCAAATCCAACTCTTTTGTTGCTTGCTTATGGTTAGCTTTTGTACGGAAACGAATTAGAAACTTCGATGAAGTTTTAGATGTTAAGCATTTTCCAAAAAACGCACAATCATATAACACGCGCTACTGTTAAAGTTATGTAAAATAGGTTACACAAAATATTATGTTGGATGGTTACATTCCGAGCTTAATTGGTGTCAATTGATGTTTACGTTGTTGAGTACCGATTATGGAGGAAATATTTATAAAACTATTATAAAATGACGAGTGCGCTGCATTTGGAACACTTTCGTTTGGATTAATTAAGTCCTAGTATTTTTTATTGAGTTAGTTCTTCTAGAAAACTATTTTAACTTTTTAGTTTGTAGTGTATCTCACTCATAGAATAAAGAGCAATATGAAATTAATGGAGTTTTGGCTCTGGTATGGTAGGTGCTTTATTTTTTTTTAAGATCTGTTGGAAATGGAATCACTTGATTCAAAATTACTTTCTTTATTTCCAGGGTGTGTTCCAGGGTCATGTTTGACCCAAAAAATCTGTGAAATTCATATTAGTGACAATTGAATAGAGAGCTGTTTAAACTGAAACAAACTATTTATACAGAAGTACAAAATTAACAAACATTGTTTGTATTGTATTTCCAAATGAAATAGATGATATTTATAACTCATATCTAGTCCATTCAATGGTCTACTTACAGCGAAGAGTTTGACTCGACTTGCCAATTTTTATTTTAGAAGGGATGGGTGCCTACTTTCTTTAAGATCGCCTGCGAGTATACCGCTAATTAGGCACACGTTAATAAAGGGTTTTGAAAATTTTGACCCTAACATTCGTCACCATTTTGTTTTGGTTTCAAAATCGCCGCGCACGATAATAGTTATATATTTGGATAGAGGACACTAAAACAAATAAAAAAATGTCGTACAAAATAATGTCCTAACGTGTCAGGTTTCTGAGATATTCATATTTAAAGAAAAAATATAGTTATTTTCATCTGCGAATATCTCCGAAACTTTTAGCAGACATTTTTTATTTATTTTGGTGCCCCATATTCAAATATAATATAATGTTTATTGTGCGCGAAGATAAGGAAAAAAAAAACAAAATGGCGACCGATGGTGTACGTATGGTCATTAATATCTTTGATCGGGTATGGTACCAACATTCTAGCTACCTCGAAATTGTTTTGTAATTACCGAGGTGTCACATACCACGGTCCCACTACAACGATTAGATAATTAAACAATAATAAAAAGTCTGATTACTTGTTATATCACAGCGTTTATCAAGTCTGTCACCTCAAATTTGAATGGCAACAAAGTGCTGATAATGTTTTGAAAAACAACATAGTTTTCGGGTTGCAAAACTATGTTTATTTTTAAAATTTTCGGCATTGACTATTTTCCAAATGTTTCAACGGACGCGTCATGAGTTTGGTCGGTGCCACCACTGCCACCCTAATTCGGAAATAAATTTGTATCCCTAGTAGTATAGTATTATAATATCTGTGTCCCTAGTAATATTTCTTTGAAAGAAATTATAATCTGCGAATTGTATCTTCTAAACTTTATGACTTTTTGACATGAACACTGGCAGAGTTGTAGGACACAGACACAGTGAGAGAACAAGAAGTTGGAGTTGAAAAGGGTTTTACGAAATGGAAACTTGAGCCAAAATTAACATGGTGATGGCGATAGTTTATTATTCATATTATAGGTACAATAAAAAACTCAAAGGTAGATATTACAGATGTAGGCTCTTGCTTGCACTGCACCCGATAATGTGATGCTATAAAGTATTCTACGGTGAGCGAGGGTTTGGTATGGTGGACCTTGACGAAATGGAAGTCAACGACAAGAACAAGAACTCGAGGTCTTCCAACACGCGGTTGATGAATTCGAAAAGGAAGCTGGACAGAGAAAATGAATTAGCATAAGCAGAAAGCTTCACTCAACACTTGGACACCAGGGGCTGTGAATAATGAACTGATGAGGATATATTACGAGACTATCGTCGATAAATAGTCCCAAAGTTAAAATTTTTTAATTAAGGGAAATAGATAGCCCGCCTAAATGTAGGTACCTACCTAGTACTGTCATACCATCATCTTTGGCAGAGCAATACTTAGGTACTTCTCAGGGCATTTTCACTTCAACCTAGTCAAAAATTGGCTGTCTGTAAAGTCGGTTTACTGACGATAGTTGAACGTGACAACGCAGACGCATCGCTCACTCAAGTAGGAGAGAGATGGATGTCGAGCGCTCTCGCTTGCACTTCAAGCCTTACATGGAACGCCTCAGAGCGAGGTAACGCCGCATGACGAGGTAACGCCGCATGACGTCATGTTTTTTCGTGCGTGCAGCCGGCTCTATCGAATTATAAGACGTTGTCAAAATTCAGGTGAAAAGAATTCTCTTCAATTTATTTCTTAAAATCTTACTTGTCTATGTGTTTATTTTGTTTGCATAAAGAAATAAACATTATAATATTCTGATTCTGTAGAGTGCGTTCTACAACACTTTGCCCGCACATGTAAGATGTTTTGCCATAGCTTTTAGATTAGACACACTTCTCTGATTCTGTAGAGTGCGTTTTACATTCTACAAGATTTTTCCCCGAGTTCGATTGAGTATCCGCATCCGTTTCTGAAAAAAAAAAATACACCTCTCCGTCCACCATCTAGGAGAAATACCATGTCAATCAGTCAGTGGTAGGTAATCCAACTGAAGATATTATGGTCCGTGGGGAGGAGGGGGGTAATTTTTGTTTTGCAATCGACATCACTCGTGCCCCTCTATACGAATCTCTCAAAATTTTTCATCCCAATCGCTCCGTGGCAAAGAAGGGGGGTAGGGGGGGGGGGGGGGGGGGGTGGTCTCTGGGGGGGGGGGCAAATCTCAAAAAGTCGGATTTTTCCCTAGGTCCGATGGGGCTCCCCTCTACATTTCTGCAAAAAAAACCATACCTCCCCACAGATGTAAAAGATGTTTTGACATAGGTACTAGCTTTAATTTTGTCGTGCGTGAGCACTTTGTTTAGGTAGTAAGTTCAGGTGAATGTATAATTTCAGACGTTACGCAACCCGATGACGTGATGTTGGCACGTCATGACCACGCCCCCGTTTAGTTGCCAGCCGATGGGCCTGCTGGTGTTTTATCTTGTTTTCGGAGTCATGTTCAGCGACGTACCTACATCACCTACTTTCAGCTCTGATAGCTGGAAAAAACAACGACGGGATTGTCAAAAGCAAGATTGATTGTGACAAGCTCTAGTTAGTAACCCGGCCTATCGTTATACAAATAGTTTTCTATGTGGGGTACGTGCAACTAATGTAAAAAAATGGACGAATATAGATACTTAGATAATACTACTACATTGTTCACTCAATTTAGATATTCAAGATTCGCCTGGCGGCGTTCGGGCAAGGTAATATTATCCTATAAGTAATTCGACTTCATACAAACGGGCGAAACGCGAGCTATACCTACGCGCCTCGATCTCGGCATGCGCTCAGCATGCAGACAGTCGCGACTGTGCCGCAGTGACGAACGGATGGTGTGATGTTTTTTTAACAATAACCGCGCGATTTTTTCTCTAAAAATAAGTTCAGGTACATATTTAATAAAGTAGCTGCAGGTATCTATAACCAAGTAAAAGATATTCCTTTTTCTCCAAAAAAATCTCCTAAAATTTAATAATAAAGCATTTTGTAAGTACGTCTCAGTCGAGGCGCAAATATTTTTCGGTCGCAAATTTATAAGACCGATTTGTTATTCAAACATAAACAGGTTTTTTAATTAAATCTACCAATCAAAAAACAACACGCATTTTTATTGAACACTTCCCATTCAATTCACAAAGTATTTTATTTGTTTATATAAAAAAAGTACCTTTCTATATTTACAATTACAAAACTAAATGGAAACACAAAGTAGGCAAATGTAATTAAAATGGTGGAGGCGGGCAGCCCTATCGCATGTTTACCTACCGCGCGGCTGTAGGCATTTATTTCAAAGATACGGCCGAGTCCAAATACTGTTGGATAATATTACCGTGGTTCGGGTATTAGAAAAGGAACCACGTGGTAAACAGGAAGCATATTATGTACAGTCAACCTATGTTTCGTTTGTACCGTGGTGTGGTAATTTTTTTTTCAGGCAGCATCTCTGTGTTTTTCCAGCTGGATGGATGAAAAATATTCGGATATTACAGATATTTCCACGCACATGTTAGTAATAACAACGAATCGTTAGTAAATAGGTACCTACATTATCCATTTGGCAGTAGGTAAGCTGATTATTTCATTTTGTTTATCAACAATTTGGATAGGAATTTGAAAACATTATGATGATGATATTATGAATGCATGCTGTTTTATTACCTATGATAATTACAGTCAAAAGATCAAATTTGGTGTAGGTACTTACTACCTACTTAGTTTATTTTTAAATATTCTTTTAGGTACCTACCTCCTTAATCCGAAATGTTTAAAAAAGTTTGGAAGTTGACAGTATAATATAACATGTTTTACTCCTTTTGTGAGGTGTTGCTTTGCTTTGCCATGTACCTATATAATAATGTATTATATTATATATATATTCAGTATTATACCCCTTTAACATCAGGTGGTATATTATAAAAAGTAAATCCTGTATAAGCCTTTTTAAAAATTAATTTGGTTCTTAAGATTTTGTTAATAAGTAAATAGAAAATAAAATTCAAAATTAAAGTAATTCACAACGGGGTTTACCATGATTTGAGTTTGAGCTTTCCAATATTTCGCCATAGGTTTATGCGCCACCGTATGTTCCAAATTTCTAATAAAAACCATATATATAAATCTATGATAAAAACTCACTCGCAGTGCCTACAGTTATCCCACACACGGGGCATGAAACTGTGCCGAACTAATGGAAAGCTCAAAACACAAATTATGGTAAATACCACGTTGTAAATGACTTTAGTGTTAGGTTATTACCTAACACTAAAGTCATTTACAACGTAAAATGGATGTCGAGTAAAGTCGAGTAAGTCTAATAACCATGATAGATTTAAAATATTATAATCTATATATTATGTAATATGTATAATAATCTGCTTGTTCCGTCAAGTTGATGGTAGGTACTTAGTTTATCTCACAGATTTTTATTTAAATGCTATTAGATAATTTAATTTTCGTTATTTCTATACAAAATCGGAGATAATAATCAAATCTTGTACACTACGTACTCAAGAATGTTAGTACCTACAAATATTGCATGTACCTATAAACAGCAACGTAAACATCGAAGATGATAATTTTCTGACGCTTTGTTTGTAGTCTGCTTATGCAATTACCTACGTAACAAGGCCCTTATCATTTACTCATCATCAAATCTCTATTGGAACAAAATTTCTTCCAAAAAACCACACAGGTAGGTATTCTTATATATTCATTTTTGAACATACCTACATAGAACATAAAGGTGACAAAATTCAGAAATAGGTTGAGGGCTCACCAAAATACTCGTAACTCAGTTAAAAATAGCAGCCGAATGATTTAAAATGCTATACCTATTTAAATTACTTACATCCAGGTCTAATAAGTTTGTTTGTTTAAGCATGTAAATCTCTTAAAAAGTGCATTTTGGCGTGGTTGTTCATATACCACAAATAAATAATTAATACGCTTTTCTCGCACCCAAACTTAAAGGTGGTAGATATACCTAAATTTGATAATAGGTATTTGAATATTTTTGGTGTTATTGATAAGCAGCAGATTTTAAATGCATACTTCCAATCCGTTAGGTTAGAAGTGAACATATGGATGTTTTTCTATGAATAATAAAAAATATCTATCTAAGTAGTGTATTGTATTATGTTTATCAGTTATCTAGTACTTACCATAGTATTACATAACATAACACAAGCTCTGCTTAGCTTGGGGCTAGATAATGCTGTGTGAATTGTCCAGCATTATTTATTTATTTATTTATATGAAGATATTAGTTGCTTAGGTTTTAAAAATTACCTACCTACTGACTGAACATCTAGGTAACGAGATGTTTTTTAGCTAGTTAGGTAAGTAGGTATCGATTTGCCTAATAATGGGCTACATTTTTTACGCAAGCTAGTAGATAAGAAGTATAATTTTTGCAAATCAGTAGGTACTTACTGATTTAGAAATTGTATTGTATTTCATTTATTTCAGATAATTAAATAATTCATAATACACACACACATAATAAAATAAAATTCAAAATTACTAATGGAAACGTAAAAATTCTACCTCTACATAATTCTACATCTTCTACCTAATTTAAGAAGTTTGATGCAGCCATAGAAATCAATTTATGGAATAAACCCCTTCAAATTTAAGACAGGTGTTACCTACAACAAAATACAATGGTACCAACGAAATACAGTTCCTCTTCCATTCGACTCGTGTAGTTATTATTATTTGGAGGTCAGTGGTCTGGTGTTGCCAGCTGTACCTGCCGACACGCTATAATCATCGAAGTTTTATCGTTATATTTTACTTGAATTTGTAGAAAATAGTTTTCGGAATAAATTTTGCACCGAAATTTTAATGCTAATGGTTATACCTTCGCTGGTTTTTAAACGAAGTGGTTCATTAAACCATGTTAGGTTAGTTTGATTTTTATCCTAAATGTTATATTTATAAGTTTTACTTTATCCTAGCCGTACGAAACCATGGAACACGAAATTATATTGCTAAATATTATTTAACTCAATAAAATGTTAAATAAAGTCTGTTACGTTCCATTTACCTTTACACCTTTAATTATCTAGATAGGTACCTAAGTATGTATTTTATAGTTACGTAGGTGACTAAAGTTACGGTTTATAAGATAAATAATTAATTTACTTTAATTGTGCTGTTTATTTAACCTAACAAACTAAATTTTTACTAATTTCATACGAGAATCGCAAAATTTTTGGCTACGTAACATTAGGCCTATTTGGTAGCGTCACGTGTCGGCTGCGCTATAAATAAATTTCCTATATCTGTGATAACTACCTCAAATTGAAATGAGCAGCAAAGCAAATGTAATAATGATGTTAATAATCGCAAATGATCTCTTACCTCCTTTGGTGGGGGTCCTGTGAGAGGAATGCTGGGCACGGTAGCCGTGGATCATTTCGTAATCGCCGGAGTCGCGCCTCAGAGGGAACTGCAGCTCCAGGATGTGGTCGCAGGGCTGCATCAGCTTCAGGATACCGGCCACCTTCTTTTTCTTCTCCTCAACGGATGCTCTCGATTTCATGTCTTCCACTAGTTTGTCCTCAACCACTTGGCAAGCCCGGTGGAAGAAGTACTCGACCATGTCGAAGAACCTGGGGTTAGCGCTGGTCGGGATATCCTTGAGCCTCTCCGGGATCTGGTGGCTGGCGTAGCCTCGGGAACACACGTTCGCGACGGCTGGCGCGAGCTTGAGCGACGTGCTGAGGACCTCATTTTGAAGCGAGTTTTTCAGCGGCACCACGGATTTTGCTACGTTCTTGAGGTGCAACATGATTAAGTACTATTAGTCGGGTTAGGTATCGGGTCGCCCTACTGTAGTAAAACACAATGTGTAATGTAATAATAATAGATTGCAGTGACGACCCGCCCCGACGGAATCCGACTCACTGAATAAAGCGGCAGATGGCAAAAAATAAAAAGGCCGCAGAGTGGTGGCGCAAACCTGCCGTCCCTCTCTGGCACACGATCGACCGCTGCTCTGCTCTGAAGTTAGCTGAAGAACGAGGAATTGCTTTCCATTCCATATTTCATCAACAACAATATAATGCACTACCGATTCATTAATTATTTCCCGTAACGTGATAAGGATAAAGGTATTAGAAGGACATAGAAATGTTGGTTAAGTGCCACCTTGGCTTATCACAAAAGCTCTAAGCTCTGAAATCGTGGTAACCTAGTGTTATTCGCACCTGATTGTTATTGTGAGTTTTTGTATGTCATATGCGTGCGTATCTAAATATTTTGATTTCAAGTGTGTTTGTTTGATATGTAAGGATTCTAGGTACTTAAGTAACTCTCTAAACAAAAGAACCTAATACGTAATAGGTACCTAGGTAAGTATATTATTTTACTTTAGTGCTAAATTTAAGTTAAAGTCTTTGTTTTAGTTTTAAATGTGGCATAGGTTAACATTAACACATTAACCTAGGTAGGGTACCTTTTAATTATGTTTTTAAAAAGACATGTGCTTGTAAAATAAAATATTACCTATGCCATGGAACAAACGAGAATCATATAGGGAAAAAATTGTTTCAGCTATCAATTGCGACGGCGCGGCGGAATGTGTCTTACAGCGCATCCGTAAAGCGCAGGGTGCACCAAGAATAAATCAATATCCATCACACAAATGGTCATCCTCCAGCGACAAGAGTATCGCACCAATATTACAGTAAAAATAAACGCGCAATACTTACATCGCAGCCAAAGTAACAAGAAAGTACTTTATATAGGTCACAAATACAAATGATTCGCAGTTTCTGCGAGGGATCTCACTGACGCAGTTTCAGTGGGAATTCTCATGAACTCGCACGCTTGTGGTGGCTGCTTTTCAACAATGGCCGAGTAAGTAGACTCTCCTACACACTTCATACTTACAGGTTTATCACAATAACATACATCTTTCAAATCAAATCAAAAACTCTTTATTTCCATAAATATAATAAATGTACTTACAACACTTAGAAAAGATCAAATTATAAAATTGTCTATTCACCAAAATACTTATCAATTGTTTTATATTGTTGCAGCTGTATCGCTCGGTGCATCAACTTCACGTTCCGTTTGCAGCCGCCCGAGGTAACAATAAACACTTTGCCGGATGAGATCCTGCTGTACATATTCCAGTTCCTGGACCTAGAAGGAGTGCTGGCGTGCGAGCGGGTCAGTCGCCGCTGGAGAAAGTTGGCACTGGACGCCGGAGTGTGGCGGCGCACCGTGGTTGTCTGCTCCGCCGCACATGGTCAAGTATGTCCATTTACCCTAAGTGTTATAAAATCACACCGCATGGTCCTGCGCCACTTGAAAATGCAGTACATACTCAAATACTCCTCTGTTAGCTCGCTCTCGGGCCTTTGCAAAAATCTTTCCGCTCTAGAAATGGTCATGTGTCGCATTCAAGTTGAACTAGAAGAAGATCTGAAGCAATGGCCAAATTTGAGAAAGCTTAATATGAAAAACTCATTGCCGAAGGCTATAAGGCCAATTTTGCTACCGCTGGGCTATTTCAAACATTTGACTTTCCTGCGTCTTTCTCACTTTGGCCTGACAACGGAAAACTGTGATGCTCTTCTGCAGTGCAAGCAGTTAAATCATATTTTAATCGACCAAATTCGAGGTCTCGAACTAAGTTATATAAAGAAGTTGATAAGCGCCAAACAGGAGACAATAATAACAATTCATTTGCACGGCGGGGAGTCAATTGACGACGACTGCGTGCTGATGTTGGCAGAATGCCCTAAGTTGAGAGATCTAAACATTGTGCATTGCGAAGCTCTCACTGACAGGGCTTTGGACGGGATAGCAAATCTAAAGTCCATATTGCGTCTACAGATTTGGCATAACACTTCATTTTCAGAGGCTAAGCTTATGAGGACATTTGAAACGGAAAGCTTGAGACAATTGCGAAGACTGAGCTTATCAAGAGTTCGAAATGTTACGGGCTATGTTGTTGATATTATAATCGAGTATTATTCAAATCTATTGTTCTTGGCATTACACATGTGCCCGCGCATAGTCAAATCTGATTATGAGGAACAGTTGAAGGCCAAATTCGGGGATATGGATCTGGTTTTGTATTGAAATGGAAATAATACTTAACGTTCAAGACCGTTCTACTAAACGTTTAAAAGCACTAACAAAAAATGCTTTCATAAGTAAAGTTATCTTCAAATTATGTAGAGGTAGATATTATTAGCACAGTAGATAAATGTATATTGTCTATTGTGTTATTTTATTAGTCCAACAAAGTCACTCCTGAAAAGAGGTGATAGTTCGATTATTAGTGATTTTTTTTATATTATGGTGCGTCTTTTATCGCATCGATTGGCTAAGGAATACAATGGTTATGAACCGTGATGCCTGCGTATGGTGCTCGTCTTAAGGGATAAAAAAATTAAAATGTTTGGAGAGATTTAAATATATGCGACTGGAACTAGCTTTATGAAAATTCCAATTAAGCTATTTCTGGAATGTTGTCTCTATTTAAAGGACTTTGAATGCTTAGAGGTTTCAAACATTGCTTGTTTATTTGGGAAAATTTTGGGACAATTCTTTTTGGAATTGAAACCTTCATAGCCCCTATGGCGTTTTTATTTGTTTCAACAATCTCTGATAATTTGCATTGCATTGCGATTTGGTTATATCTATCAAAATAATAGAATATACCTACCTAAATAGTAATCTTTAATTGTTAAAAATATTTTATCTTTCCCTTTCAGTGGTCCGTTATCAGAGCAATGCATTTCACTAATTTGAAAAGAAAACGGAATGAGTCCCACGGATTGAGAATAAATCTTGATGAACTTGTCATTCAATCATAATGAAAATCAATATAGGTATTTTTGTAGTTTGTTGTATGTACTTATCTTAGTATTAAGAAGCTGCTTAAATTGATGTTCTTAGGCAAATTTAAGTGCCTAGATGTGCAGAAAAATTGTTTTAATAATTAATATTATAGTTTTAAAGAATTCTAGATCTAAGCTTCAACTTTGTAACACTATACATTTTGTTAAACAGTAACGTTGATTATGATATGTATCAAACTTTGATAATAGACAGCTTGACCATTACTCATTTAAACAAGAGATAACTGAAAAACGCAATTCAAAAGATAATTAGGTACCTATTTCATTTGACGATAATTAGGTACCTATTTTCGTTAGTGTAAGTAGACGATAAAATTAAATTATATGTGCATTCAGGTGTTACAAAAAAAATCGGTTAAGAATGTAGAAGCGTATAAAATTAGATGCTTTATAGACGAAGTAAAATTAAGTTTTTGAATTTTTTATGTAGCTCTCTAATGTATGTAAGGATTTACTTCATAAAATATCTGATAGGATTAATTTAAGGAATGTATGGTGAAAGGATAGGTAAACATGTCGTCGACGCAGATATTATAATACTACACTAGTCGTCGAGAAGCAAAAACGTTTATCAAGAACAAAATCACTAATTTTAATGCATTTTACCTACCTACATTATTCTCGTAGACCAGTTTGGCAACATGTTTAATGTAATAAAATAAGTTAGGTACCTACTAGTCGAATAGTTTTATTAAATGTTCTACTACTCAAATTCATACCCAAAGATATACTTAATGTAGTGATAGTAATTGTGATGTTTGTTATCTATTTTTATTTGTTAGATGACAATTAAATTTAAAATAAATGTGTTTTATTTTAATTAAGCAACCCGCTTCATTTTAGATTCGCACGTTTAGCAGAGCTGTTTACTAATATATTTTTAGGAGGAATAATTTCGTAATACGTTGTTTTCATGACAAAATAGGGAGGGTATTACATCCATTTTTGAAAAGTGTCTCAATTAAATTCTATAGTGCTAATGAACCACTAAAAAACTCACTAACTTTTTATACAATCGTTAAGTTAAGTGAAATAATAATGCATTTAAATTTTGCATTTTCAAATTTAGCGCGTAATTTGACGAAAACGCTGGACGCAGTGGACGCCATATTGCTCTGTGGTCATGACGTCAGTTGGATGTGTAAACAAATGTGATATTTCGTATGTCATAGATTAAAGGTACGGCGATAGTTCTAAGTTTACATAGCCGTATGACGTAATAACATGGTGACTACTATTTAATGGTGTTATGAAACAGATTAAAAAAGCTGAAACCTTTGAATTGAATTTTAAAATTTAGTTTGCTATTTTATGAACTAAAACTAAAGTTTTTCGAGTTAATATTATCTCATTTAGAGTAAAATACCCTATTGGTTTACGCGGCGCACGCCAGCAAAGTCAAGTTAGCGTGATTTTTAATTTCGGCCAATTTGAACAAAACATCAATGAATTAATACACCTAAACCTTCCTCACAAATAACTTAGTCTATTGGCACAGATATTATATTTATAATAATATCTATTGGTAAAAACCGATGCTGATATACTTATGTACGTAGTGAGTGATGGGGCGGCAGATTTGGCCGAGGATCTCAAGAGGCGCAAATATGCAGGTTTCGACCGAGCCTACGCGCTCCCCTTGGAGTCGACCCTAGGTCCGTAGGGTACCGAGGCTCTCCGGGTTTTTAAAATTTATCTGAGCGTCTGGTCGAAACGAGACGCGTGACCTGAGAGCTGGTGAGTATCTGGCGCAGCGAATTAGCATTGTCATACCGCGGGGATATGCAGCCAGCGTCTTGGGGACGCTTCCGGCTGGTATTGATATCCACAGTTAAACTACCTGTAGATTGTTGGCAACAGTCTGCAGTTAGCTCAATTATTTCAATTTTAAATACCTACTAGTTCTAATTTGTTTCTATCAGTTGATTGTAATTTTCTTTGATAATAAAGATTTCATCTACAAACATTAATAAAATTGCCCTCTGTAGTTTAGACATTTATTAAATCAAGACTTAGAACTAAAAGTCTACACGCCAAGAAAATGTAACCTGCAAAATATACCTAATACTCATACATACCTGCATCCCATTCACTCAAGTTATCATAATGTTTAGCCGCATTACAAATAAGCAGACAAGGTATGAACCGATTGGCTATACAAATACTAAAATACAGGTGGTCAGTTAAACCACATTGGTAGTTTTAGAACGGGTAAGAAGAGCACAAAAAGTATATTACAAAAAAGTTTCTGAGGCCATTACGGAGTCAAATTTTATATGAATCACAGACATATTACATGTAGTAGCAAGATTATGAATTTGTTTTCTTCATTCAGATAAAATTGTATTGTGCTCATAGAGTTGCTTTGATGGGGATTTTTTATTGGAATTCCTGTGGCTGGTAGAAATTCTTACTTGCAATGTGGCTAAATATAATTTAAATGCGACACGTTCAACATTCCGCTCAACCGTATAAAACAATTTCCAACATCACAATAAGTATATAATGTATACTTTATGTTTGAATCAAACATATCACAGCAATCAGTGTCATTTGGTACGTTAACGAAATTCCTCTAATTCTAACAAACTTTAAACAAGTCCATAGTACCTAGCAACTGCCTAGATACAACACAATTTTCGTTATAAAACACACATAACACAAATAAAATTAAGTGCAGATGGAAAACAACCTAATAAGTAAGATCTTAATATGCGTTGTCTGATCATTTCTGTGGATATAAAAGACAAAAGCAAAGATTTAAAAAAAACTGCGGGAAATTTAAGGAAATTTCATTGGATTTGAAACTTCTTGTTGTTCCGTTAACTACATTGTTCGTTTATATTATTTCGGTAAGTGGAGAGTGAGACAAATAGGTGTCTGACATATCCATCTTATTAGGATAATAATCTTTACAAGAAAAAAAAAAGCGCAATTTATCCATATTACTTTAGTATTTTTCTAAATTTATAACTGTGGCCCTAGTCATATTCTTGTACATTTTTGGTTTTGAAAGGAACGCGTAGTATTGCGAGTGGCGCTAAATTCAAATATTTTACGGTTTTTAATTTTATATAGTGTATATTACATTATATGTATGTATACACACTAGATAATATTAAAAACCCAAAACTTTTACAGGAAACATACACGGAAATTTTACACAGAATACATAATATCCTGTGTTTTGTAAGAAAACAAAAAATATTTTATTCTTTTCCATATTACTTGTAGATACAGAGTAAAAATCTGAAAATATTGGTATGGTAATTACCGCCACTCACGTAGCGAACGACCCTAAGTTGAATAGCGTAAATTGGCTCATGGTGGGAAAATATAAATAACCTTTTACAAAAACCTATTATTCTATCTAAAACCTATACCTAAGTATAATGTTACATATATTTATTATGTTTTGTAGACAATCTATGGCAAGGCGGATATGTGCACGGGGGAAAAAGGGATGGTGATAAGTTGTTCAAAGGAAATTACCTATGTAGGTACACAACTTAACATTATAAATTAAGCTAAAATATTCGTCACGGTGACACAACATTACTTGCATGTAGATTTTTTTTCCATGAATTAGACCTTATTTTGCAAAATATCTAAGTTAAAAATGCAACAATTATAGATAACGTGATGTTAAGGCGCTCATACTTAGCAGTGTGTTCTTCAAAGATAATGAGGTAAATTCATTTTAACCGACGTTTTTGACAGAAGTTATCACACAATTGTCCGAATTTATCTTTTGGTGAATACCTGCCTTATTGGCGGTCAACAACCGCCTCAGCGGTTAACCGCGCGATTGGGCCCAAAATTATGACTAATTTAAAAATACACGTGAAATATATTAAGGCGCTACCCCGACCCAAATCAGCGCCACCACCTATTTTACCTTATTATTAAATAGGATTAATAGGAAGCACAAACTGTCCAATCGGTTTTTTGAATTTCCTTCGTTTAACGGAATAATAAGGTAAAATAGGTGGTGGCGCTGATTTGGGTCGGGGTAGCGCCTTAAGTGAAAAACGCATTGTAAAAGTTAACCATTAATATTGCTTTTACAACATTTTACACATATAAAACTTTAATGCTGGTGCAAAGCCATCCCATTTCTGTAATTTTTTCGTGTCTAAATTTTTTTGTCGTACAGGGCCCAGATTAATTAAGTTTTTGATTAAAATCGAAGCGAAACCAGAGCTAAACGCAAACCATAAAGCCACTGCCGCATTGCTAGATGGTAGCTTGGATGGTACATGAAAAAACAAAAGTATGAAAACGGAAGGGACCGGCCACGATGCACGCGTGTCGCTTGCCTATGATGTCTGGATTTTTACCTCGATAGTTGCTTCCATGCTGCCAGTCAAGTGACAAAGCTACGCGTCTTTCTAGCATGGAAGCAACCTGCTAACCGACCAAGCAAGCTACATCTTGCAATGCGGTCGTGGCCTGTCATATTAACATCTGCTTATAAAAACAATAATAAAAGGACGGCAACACTTATGATGCGGCGCCAGTTACGCTTCTCCTTTAACATTAGTTTAATCGAGGCCCTAAACATAATTTTTAATGAAGTAAATTGTTCTAGTTTATAAGTAGACAATATAATATATATAACAGATATCTAAAATATAAAAGAATAAAACTTTTATCTACAAGCCGACTTACCTTTCGCCTCCAATGCACTACCGTCTACTTTACAAACTACCGATGAAATGATAACTCAAAGTACATACAACCAATCAAAGAAAAATGAACCTACCTACTTAAAACTAAAGTCACAGTATTCCATCATCGTTTACGACCTCTCATGAACTGCAGTGCTTTTTGCATGAGCGGTGCTTTCTTGGGTTTGTTGAAAGAGGAGACTGAAACAGACGCTGCGTTCACAGGGCGGGGGCCTCCTCCTTTTAACACGTTCGGTGCCACGGCGAGGGAGGCAACGCGGGCTGCGGGGCTCGCAGATGCTGAGTGCGCTGTTCCGTGGATAGCCTGGAAATAAGGGTTTTCATGAAATACGGCTCATTTTCTTACCAATTACCAATTGACGACCTCTGTGCCGCAGCGGGCGAAAGTCTGCCTGCGACGCAGGAGGTTGCGGGTTCGATTCCCGCCTCGGGACGAGAAGTTTGTACGATCTGCAGACATTTATCCAGGGCATTCTGGATGTTTTCTATGTATAATAAAAAATATCTATCTATGTAGTGTATTGTAATAAGTATATCAGTTATCTAGTACCCATAACATAACACAAGCTCTGCTTAGCTTGGGGCTAGATAATGCTGTGTGAATTGTCCAGCATTATTTATTTATTTATAATTCGTGTCAAATCTAATGGAACGATAATACCTTAAAAGATCGATGACCTGTTAAAGGTGAAGAAAAACCGCTAGGGCGGGTGAGGAATATGTCCAGAGGCTAGAAGTCTAGCCGAATAGAAGTCAAGTCAGGCTAAGGTGATGCTGATCTAACAATCTGGATAATTTATGGCCAAAACCTAAAACCGATATGAGTGGAACAGGGATGAGATACAGGATGATTGGTAGCAGGGTGCAAAGCTTGAAGGTGAAGCTAGCGCAGACAATCGCATCTTCAATATCTCTGTGGAGGAGGAAACGGCAGAATTGAGTCCTTCTGTGGGAATCTTGTTATTCTAGATCATGCACACAATAAAGGAGGCCATTGCCAGGTAATCAGATACTACAGGATTATTTAAGTTGTCTGCCACAAAATTTAAATTTTCTCCCTCAATTTGGTTTGTGGGTCCTAATTTCAATAATTTGTTTAAAAATCCGTAAGGATACCTCAAAAGAAAGAACAATAACTAGGCATGTTTTTAAAAAGGTTTGCACTAAAGAAGCATCCTCCGTTTATTTTAAAATGCCACCAAGAAATGGCTTTTTAAAATCTTTAAAAATTTTGGAAAAATTCAAATATCTGTAAAAAAAGAGTGATACCGCACATCATCAAAACATGTTTTGTTACATGGTTTACACATTATTTTGTTGAAATAAAGTAAAGAAATACCCACATATTGTTCCAATTCGCCGATATTACCAATTAACCAATTAACTGTAGAGTTTTGGGTTTTTTTTTTTATATTTAAAAATTAGGTAAAAAATTAATGGTCATACATCGTCTACGACAACCATGGCTCAAATGGTTCCAAATAGTCTGCTAGCTTCACCTTCAAGCTTTGCACCCCGCTACCAATCACCCTATATATCCAAAATCGATATGAACAGATTGGACTTGGATTCCTGTAGCTACCTACATGATGATCCAACTACCATTTCAATAAGTAAAATATAATCTGCATTAGAATGAAACTTTATGTTTACCTGTTTTCTAGCAACACTTCTAGGCGGTTTCACGAAATTGTCTACATAAGCCATCTTTGTCTGCTTGATGGGCGCTTTTTTGGCTTCCTGCGTCAATCGAATATTTTCCGTCAAGGATTTCAGCTTTGATTCTTGTTCTTCTTGGCATCGCTGAAAAAGAAAATATAATTTCTTATTACATTAAACAAAAAAAGGACTTAATTTGTCTTGCCACATAGTAACGAGAATGGGCAAAAACAACAAACCTATAGGTAAGATAACACAACTGGCGGATCGCTGTAGAACCATGTCACAGTAACAAACGCCACTTTTGGCGTTTGTTACTGTGTTTGGCGTTTGTTTTCTTATTGTGACAAGGTTCTACAGAGATCCGCCAGTTGTGTGGTCTATATACCTATAGCACATGTACGAGTGAGTATGTACAGGTGTGTACAGCTCTATCAATATACCTCATGTCACGTCCACGTCGTGTCTAACATACTTGTCCTTAAAAAGACCTTTAAAAACTATTTTAAATTAGTTTATGCCCGCGGCTTCGCACGCGTTGTTTCTATGGAAACGTTTAAAGGTGATTTCTATTCCATGGGAAATGATTTATGGGATAAAAAGTAGCCTATGTTAGATTTCAGGATTAGAATTACCTGCAGGTACTACTATGAAATATTGTACACATGTGTGCAATATTTCAGCCCGATCCGTTCAGTAGTTTTGGCGTGAAGAGGTAACAAACATCCATCCATCCATCTATCCATCCATCCATCCAAACTTCGCATCGCATTTATAATATTAGTGTGACTAGTTTCTGCCCCCGGTTTCGGACGCGTTGTTTATGGCAATGTAAATCGATCCCGTACGCACGTATACAGGGTGATTTTGGACTGGGCAGTAAGGGGAGGTACCTTAACCGGTGTAGGTAGAGGAAAATGGTGTTTGGAGACTATACATTATATTTTTAGAGACAGTTTCATCCCCATTTTTACCAAGATTTTACAAAAAAATATTTAAGTATTTATTTAATTTATTTATTCATATGAGCTACCTGTAGACTGTTTGCAACAGTCTGCAGTTAGCACAATTGTTTCAATTGTAAATACTGATATAATTTTCTTTCTGAAAAAAGGCCTACACTTAAAAAAAACAAAAAAAAAATTGGATAATCAACGCCTGATCAAATTACGTAATAACAACAGAGAGCCAATTAAAGATTTTCACGTATAGTAAATATTCATGACTCATAATAAAATGTTTAAGAAACGTTTTTTGCGATTTCTGACTTTTTGTACCTACTCGCGATTGGCGTAAAAAAGTTTTTGTGTAAAATACCCATTAATTTTTTTGAAAATCTATGTATGGGGTTAAATTGTGGATAGTCTCTTAAGACCACTTTCAGCTACGCCAGTTGAGGTAACTCAAGGAAAATTACCTTAACTGGCGTAGCAACAGACTGCCCCGTCCAAAAAATCTAACCTGTATAAATGATTCAAAAACCCAAAATAGTGACTAAAAGTGCTTTTCATTCACCGTTTTCAGTGAATAAAATAAGCTTTTTAGAGGGGAAATAACATAAAAGTATTAACTTACAATATACATTTCCCTCCAAGTCTCCATCTCCTGTCTCTTCTTATTTCTGAATGTCTTCTCACAGTTCCTCTGCCAAAGATGATCCGTATCTTCCATGAGGTAAGGGTTGTAGTGCTCTAGGACGAACAGTTGGTTCGGGGTGGCCTTGTCTATGACTGGCTTAAGGATATCATATGGCACGCCTCCCGTGTACTCTAGAGCTGGAAAAACAAAGTGAATTTGATCAGACTAACTAATGCTAATATTACGAGGCAAAAGTTTCGAGAGGTGAAGAGGTCTGGCCCAAGATGACGTCAAAACTACTGAGTGGATCAAAACTTTGCACACATGGGGATCCGGAATAACATATAGGCTACTTTTGACGAGACAACGTCTTATAAATTGGTTTGCCGGGTGACACTTCAAGAAACTGCGTTACGCTCCGCTCACGTTATGCGCTCACAATGAGAGCGTGTGAGAGGCACGCGTCCCTTCCACTCGGGCATAGTTAGCCCGCCTAAGAGCGAGAGAGACAGACATAAAAAGTGAAAGGAACTCAAAGTCGTTGTCACGTAAAACTTTCGCCCGTATACCGACTTTACAGGCAACCAATTTTTTTATTCCGAAGAACGCGTGCGAATTCGCGAGCAGTTTGTTAATAATCAACACAATCTAGAAACACTTACCATCTATGTGTTCCTGTAAAACACCGACGCACATTTCATACAAGGATGTGACTTTTCCTAATACTTTGTTACCGGAGTACACTTTGGTTCTGAAAAGAGTAAAGCAAGCAAAAGTTATCATTATCACTTCAAAATTAACAGGATTCTTAATAAACAGTTTTATTTCTAAACTAACAGACCAGAACACCCTGGAAATTAGGTTTAAAATAGGTAATTTAAATTCTGTCTTCAGACAGATTAAATTTCATAATGTAATAGTAGACAGGCCTTATCATATTAAGGCCTTATCTAAGGCCTGTCCGTATTATTACATTTTACAGGGAATGTAGATGAATAATAACGATAAATCAAAAACCAGCGGGATGTCTTTATCAGCAGATACTTACCTGACCTTTGTGTATAAAAACATACATCTATAGCTGATGTAGGTATGTTTTTATATGATGCCTTCTCCAAAGGGTTGCCATTATCAGCATGTTTGGCAATCACATTGGTCATCACAGTGAAGGTGTCAAAAAGGTTGAAGGATTCGATTCTTACGCCGCGCAGCCACGCATAGCGCGATGTATTATAAACCATTGGTGGATTTTGAATCACGTCAGCACCATAAGTGTTTCTTAAACTTACCTTTGGTTTTTAGATGATATTCCTGCACTGATGGCATCTTCATCAGTGAAGTGAGGCATGGCTTTAGGCGGCGGGCGTGGTTTGTAGTTGGGTGATATTTCTGGCAAAGCCGATATCTCAAGAGATGGCAATGGAGCCAACTTTGCCGTAGGCGCTAAGAGAGCGGCTGGGCTTAACTGTGGAGATAATGATAAGAATTTTAAGTATACTTTTTATATAAAAATAATAGAAATGAGTCGACAATAATGTGTCTACTTAATGATCCCTGCAAAAAAACTTATTGTATAGAAGCCTGAGTAAAAAAACGCACTTTACACTTTGATATATGTACAACCTGAACAAAATGTTCAAACTCAACCAAATTTCAAAGTGAATAGAAATAGGAATCAATACAAAATTATTAAATTATACCTTGTAAGTTTTGGAGTACTTGCCATAACCAAATTAACAAAATATATTAATGAATAAGAAAAAGTAATAAACTCACATCATTAACAAAGGGATTACTAGGAGACATATCTTTGTATGATTTCTTCTTAGCTTTTACCGGACTGACCATCATGCCCAGAGCTTCAGCAAAACTGGCACCTGAAATAAGGATACTTATTCATTTTAAAATCACACAAATAGTTAACGAAAGTATGGATGAATGGCATAAAGAGATATTATTGTTATAGGACCAGCCATAAGAATGGAGCCTTGCTTTCTTTTTTAGACAAAAAGCAATAACTCTGGCTGCATGCAGAAACTTTTATAGTTGTATGGAAATCATGTTAGTTATATCAATTTATTCAAAAATGGTTGATAATTTTTACCTGAGCCACAGTCTATGCCCTCTTCGTTTTCTTCACTATTCCTTTTCTTGCTTTTTTTCTTTGGCACTTCATCATTTGACTTACTACTGGATTTGCTCTTATGAGACGAGGAACTGGATTTATGTTTCGATTTATTTTCACTTTTCTCATGCTTAGACCTCTCTTGTGATTTATCACTAGATTTTTTCTCACTATGACTGCTTGACTCTTTAGAAGAGCCACTTCTATCTTTTGACTTTTCCTTACTTGAGGAACTATGTTTATCCTTAGAACTACTGCTACTACTTTCCGTTGATCTATGCTTAGAAGGTTCTTTTTCTGTTGCACTCTTGTGCTTCTCAATTTCTTTGTCAGAGCTTCTATGTCTGTCAGACTTGTCAGAGTGTGAACTTTTATGCCTATGACTTTCTTTGTCTGCTTGTGATGTGTTTCTATGCTTATCACTTTGTGACGAACTCCTGTGGTTGTCACTTTGTGATGAGCTTTTCTGTTTCTCACTCTCTTTATTTGAGCTTCTATGCTTATCTGATTTGCTTGAACGGCTCTCTGAACTGCTCCTATGTTTTTCTTGACCATTGTCTAGTTTCTGGCTACTGGATTTTCTTTCTGAGCTACTATGTTTGCTAGATTCCTTTTCTCGTTTTTCATCATGTGGTTTATCATTGCTGTGTCTTTTGTCTGTGCTGTTTTCTCCCTCATGTAAGCTTTTATGTTTGTGAGAGCTAGATTTAGATGAATTCTCTGTTTGTCTTGAATCTTTAGACTTTGAACTGTGACTTGAATGTTTTTCCGGCTCATGTGAGCTTTTAGAACTAGACAACTCTTTTCTATGATCCTCACGATCTTTGTGGTGGGATTTAGATGACTTATGTCTTTCAGGAGATTCTATCTTTTCCTGTTTGATTTTCACTTCTTCTTTTATTTTTCTACTTGTATCTTCATGTGAGGATTCCGATGTGTAGGAACCACTGTCACTTTCGGAACTGTCAGACTCTTCATCAGTTTCGCTATCACTGAGTTTTTCCTGTTTAATATTAGGTTTTTTGGATTCATTGTCAGTGCTATGCCTTCTCTTTTTATTGTTGGATTCTTCCTCCTGCAAAGAATAATTGGAATGGAATTTTTCTGACTGTTTTAATAAATTATTTAGAGTAGGTAGACTTTCAAATCAGGGTTTTATCATTACAACAGTAAAGAAGTTTGTAACAAGCAAACCACAGATAAGTTTATCAGACGGAACACTAACCTCACTGCTTTGATATTTCCGTTTATTTTCAGTGCTGTGTCCATTCATTTGGCAGTGTTGAGTATGATTGGTTTTTGTTGTTGACTTTTCATACTTATCCTGCCTACTTTTGTGTTGCCTTGAGTAGTCATCTGATTCT
The DNA here is from genome assembly GCA_963564075.1 of Eupithecia subfuscata. Lineage (NCBI taxonomy): Eukaryota > Metazoa > Arthropoda > Insecta > Lepidoptera > Geometridae > Eupithecia > Eupithecia subfuscata. The sequence continues at coordinate 8,640,614 of OY751105.1, forward strand.
TTGCCGCTGCCATTGCCATTTTGCATTGCCGCTGCAACATGATGCAAAAAATAATGAACCTGCTTACAATAATGTGTTCACTTTTAAGTGCCTGTTGTAATAAGCCACTGTTACTAATTTTTCTAGTAGGCCAGCAATAGTTTATCCTGAGAAACTCAAAATTCAACTAAGTACTTATGTTATTAAATCATCTAAAGGGAAATCACCACAATAATGTAATTTCATGGAGCTATTTCTATCAAAGATATTTTAGACAAATCTGGGTTTAAAAATGAAAAAAAAGAAACTACACACAAGGTTTAACATTGATTTATATTCAATTAGTAAAAAAAACTAACAAATGCATGCAAAATTGGACAACACAAAATTATATGTGATACCTATACATAAATTCTACTAAGAGCTAAAACCTGTTATATGTCATGAAATTACATCAACTAATAAGCAAATTAAATTTATTAGTCGGATACTCAATTGTTATGGGAAAGTAGAGTTCCATTGATTCAATGCTTAGCACAGCAAATGTACATTATCAAGTCATGAGACCCATAGTTCTACAAAAAACAGCTGATACAAGGTCTAGTTATTTACCCAACATGCACAACTCTAAGAACACAATAATTGTGAAATCAGTGCTCACTGTCATTTCTATGGTCCCCTTCATGATCGCTCTCCTCAGAAGCTACCATTCGTTTCCACTTGTAGACGAGTGCCCGCGCCGCCGTGCCCACCTCGCCGGGGTCCTTGCGCAGCGCGTTCACGGTGCGGCCCACCCCCGTCTCCTGCAGGTGCTGCGTCGTCACATCCAGGTGAAACAGTTTGTCGAGGCATTTTAGAACCTGGAAAACGTGTTCGGACCTAAGGTTTGGTTTCTAGGATTGAACATCTAGAAGGCATGACTACTTAAATGTACCATGGGAAATAATTTTCACGGCGACAGAGTATGATTATCAATCGGGTTTTCCCTCTTGGATTTTTAGTTGCGTACAAATTATAATCCATAGAAAAGTAATACCGTACTCACTCTTGCCTCGTCATCGTTGCTGTGTTTCTCAATTGACTGCTGATAATATTTTACGACTTCTAAAACTGACGCCATCCCGTAGGAAATGAATGTAACAACAAAAGCTGATTCTCTATCATTACAAAATGAATGCCAGCTGGTAGACGAGCACCATTTTCGTAATTTTTTTGTTACACATCCGCCAAATGACGTCTTCACTTCACTTCGAACACTTGGTATGTTATGTTGTCAATGTCACTTTGATGCGAAAAAAATTGTCATTCTCGCATGACGGAACCTCAGACGGTACAAAGTTTTTACGGGCATTCTAGGGCGGGACGAATATATCACTCTTAAACATAAATGTCTATGAGTGATATATTCGTCGTATTGAGTGATTCACTCAATACGTAGGGTAGCTTAATTCATCATTGCGTGCTAGATTATTTATTTATTTATTTTTGCTTGCATGTAAATTCATTCTTAGGTCTAAGTGAATGATTAGTTATAGGCTTATCACTAACTAGGTACATGCACCCTGGAAGGGCACTGCAAAACTGATTATATTCAAAAGTTTTGCGGTTAGTATGTTATTTTGCGTTTTACAAGGACACTGGCGGTAAATGCTATGCCAACTACTGGGTATATTATCCAACATAGTATAATGAAAGCTCTCTTCTAATTATTATTATCAAAATTTGGATCATAAGGATCACCAGAAGTAATATCTTCTCTTCTCCTTCTATTTTTTTTATTTTTGATTTCGTGGCTTTTTCAACTATTTACCACCATTCTACCAGTGAAAATGTTCAATTAAGAAGGTGAAAATGAAAAAGGTTAGTTTATTTCTTCAGTGCATTTCACAAAAACCATAGACAATTATTTATTGAACTAAGTGGGTATTCGTCTGGGAAGGTCTGGGAGGCTATCTCTACGCGAGAAGGACTACTCGACAACGAGTATTGTATCGTAGGCGGTGCGGTGCGCATGGTTGGGTAAACGAGAAAACAACTGACGACGACAAAAATAGTCGTCACGCGCGCGACGTCTTTCGTGGCGCGCAGGCTAGCACCGCTGGAAAAAGTAAAATTATTCAATACTTGCGGCCCGTCCCGGCTTCGCACGGGTAGAAACTTATTTTATAAACATTTTGGGATAAACGTAGATTAAATGTATCTTTATACTGGACATTTATAATTTTATTCACCTCCGTCGCTGCGTTGCCCGCTGCGCTGCACGGGGCCACACACACCACGCACCGGCGCGCGGCGGCGGCGGCCACGGGGCGCGGCGCGGGGCGGGGCGGCGGCGTTTATTTTTCTACTAGCTGGCTTCGCACGGGTGCAATAAAATACTACTATTACTATTATTATACATACTATGATTTCTCAATCAAAGAGCAAAGAGTTTTCATTCAAAGAAATTAGACCGAACCACCGATCACTATATAAGTACCGAGCTACGATCAAGGAGTAGGTATTTATAAACCCTGGGGAGCGATTTCTTCCGTCCACGGTACCAAGACCGAACCATAGACATGTTTATACTTATATAATAATAATAATAATGTTGGACAATTCACATAGCTACTAGTATAGTATTATAATATCTGTGACACAGCATTATCTAGCCCCAAGGTAAGCAGAGCTTGTGTTATGGGTACTAGATAACTGATATACTTAATAATATACGAGTAGGTACATAGATAGATATTTTTTATTATATGTGTATAGAAAACAACCAAAACACCCTGAACAAGTATCTGCAGATCGTACAAATATTTGTCCCGAGGCGGGAATCGAACCCGCTACCTCCCGCGTCGCAGGCGGACCTTCGCCCACCGCGCCACAGAGGTCGTCAAATAAATACTTAATTGACATGTTTACTTTGCAACGCCGTTACAATTTTTTTAGCAATTTATTCATTTCATACTGAAACTACTCGATAATCCGAATTTTCTGCCTATCGTTCGAGTCTATGGTAGACCGGTCCGAAATTATTAATATAGATTAGTATTTTGTTTAGATTGACTTTTCAAAATTCGTAATATCTTTTGAATGGAATATCCGATTTGAATAATTCTAATCTACAGGTAGATAGGTATTGAAGCAGTCTTGAATACGACATGATTTATTTGGACAAGCATTTATTATTATACATAACATGGTCTGATTTTGGTCGGCATTTCTACCAACAACCAACAATGTAAAAAAGTACCTAGTTAAGTATTGACATAACTACAATAGGTAGTTGGACATAATGGTATCGCGAAGTTTTTTGTAAATATTGATAATTATGTTCTTTAATATTGGATAAAAAAAAATTATTCTATCATTATATCGATGTCTATCATCAATAGTTTCCGCAGCCCATGCGATGAATAAAATTTATGGCTAATCATTCTACACCTTGGATTACATTATTGAAGTTTTAGTAGGGATCCCTAATTTTTTCCAAGTAACAAATATAGCCTTAGATAGGTAGGTATTGACACGTATTGATAAGTATGTTCTTTAGTATTGGTTAAAACTTTTTTGTTCTATCATCAATAATTCCGCAGCGCATGCGATAGAAAGAAAATTTATGACTAAGATTATTCTACACCTTGGATTACATTTTATTTACATTATTGAAGTTTTAGTAGGGATCCTTAATTGTTTTCAAGTAATAAATATAGCCTAGTATGTTACTCAGGGATAATGTGCCATTATAATGGTGAAAGAATTTTTTGAATTCAGTCCAGTTGTTTTTGAGTTTATTCGTTACAAACATACAAAAATACAAATCTTTCCTCCATCGATGTAAAAGGGAAGATGTGTTACGTTCTCCCAGCGCTTACTCAACAACTGGCCTGTGTTACAACTACACGCAAACACATACGCTCACAGTTACATTTCCAGTCCTGTGCAATATAAAGAACAACAAAGATGGCAAGACGTACCTAAGACCGAAGTGTAGGTAGAGTAGAGGTAAGGATTATGAAAATATCCGAAAGTATGGTACTGCATATTTATACAATTTTCGATTTCCTTTATTAGTCGTAAACATATTATCATCTGCTCGAAAGTGTATCGAACATATTACGACGACCTCTGTGGCTCAGCGGGCGAAGGTCTGCCTGCGACGCAGGAGATTGCGGGTTCGATTCCCGCCTCGGGACAAATGTTTGTACGATCTGGAGACATTTGTCCAGGGTGTTATGGATGTTTTCTATGTATGTTATAATAAAAAAACATCTATTTATATATATTTATTTATTTATAATAAACATTACGCCTTTACTGCTGGTAAAATCAAATTACGCGGGTGCGTGTGACGTCACTGACCCGGCTGAACGAACCGAGCGGAGCGCAGCCGGCACGCTTACATCACGATTCGACGGAGCGGCGACGACGCGGTTCAATTTATTTACCTTTATAAAATGTTGTAGGAGCGAGTTTCGTAAAGAATAATGTTCTCGGCAGCAGTTTTGAGTCCCTCGGTACGTTAAAATAGTAGATTGTTAGCCTAGGGTTGAAAAAAATCAATTCCTGAGGTAGTTAGACGCCCGAGCGCAGCGAGGGCGGCTATAGTCCGAGTAGAAATTGATTCTTTTACCCGTGGCAAACACTCAACTTTTCTAACTCTGCGCACCTTATCGCTGCCGACGGATAACTGGCGGCGACCGAGTCAGTGACGTCACAGCGACCGTGGCGGTCATTGAGTGAACTTCGCTAATAATTTGGTCATAACTTCGTCAATTCTTGTAGAACAATTTTTTAGAATTTTGTCTATAAATCAGCATTCTCAACCAAAAACGTTACGGATCCTCATTACAGGTAAAATAATGAATCATCAAACGAACGAAATTATTACAAATCATAAAAATTATTATGCTGACGCTACCCATGCACGCCGACTCGTAGAGTCGTTCCTTTAACTCACACCATCAATCTTGTCCCAACTGGAATGAGCGGACGAATCGTAAAAATGTTCTTGCTTCGTTAGTTATTTGAACTTTAGTACAGTCATCCAAAAAAATGTTAGTAAAACAATATGCAAGAGGTATATTTATTTAGTGTTTTGTACATAAAATAATGTGAAATGAATACAAATGATAGAAAGGTTCCACATAGAGTTTGTGATTGTACTGAATGTATAAATTCAATAGAAACAAAGAGTGATGCGAGTTGCAGATTGAAAATAATACCTATCATTTTACGATTTGTCAACTTACACCAGTTGGGACAAAATTGATGGTACGAGTTGAAGAACGACTCGACTCGCAATAAGGCTATTGCTATCTCTGTTTACACACTAATGTTTCGTATATAATATATCTATCCCTCTCTGCGAATGGCGGAAAAAGGCAGTAAATTACTCAAAAAAATAAATTATTTGGTGTATTTACGAGTGAAAAGTGATGCCTTGGGCTTTGTTTTTTGTTTTAGAGCTATGTGTACACCTTGTGAACGAACACGAAGGCATTGCTGTAGTCTTTTAGTCAGTAAATCACAAAAGTACGTCGTAGCAAGCACGCGAATCACGTCTGCCCGCGCCGCCGGTCCCACTATGACTGCGGTGGGAGCACACAATTGGACTTCATTTGAGCCTGCCGGTTTCGAGAAGCTAGTGGCTCATCTTCCCTTTCTTTACATCGATGCTTTCCTCTTTTTAATATTATGTTAGTAGGTATAGATACCTAAAACTACTTCTGACGAAAGTGGAATCTGACGGATGTGTTCTAAATCGATTATTTATTGCAGATAGAAGGGAGGTCCTTACATTGCATAGCCAAAACCCAGCCTAGCCAGCCATAATACCTAGGGGTAATAGGCATACCACAGATTAGATAACGTAAGGCATACTTCCTCGTCATAGCATCCACACTTAGAGCATTTAGAACTCTAGTTCTAAATGCTTTAAGCATCCACACCACACTTCCTTTCCACGCAATAGGTAGGTACTTAGGTATAGGTATTATAAAGGTAAGTACTTACTTGGTTGAACAGGGTTGACCCCACCTATGTCTGGTCTCCGGGTATCTACATGGTTCCTTACCTACACGCGTTACACCGTGTAGTCTGGGATGGAACATGCCTTGCTACTAGTGTCCCCGTTATCTCGCTGCTTTCCTACCTACTGGGAATCGCCAATTTTCGCCATCACCATGTGTACCTAGATACCTACCTACCTAATAAATGATTCAAATAGGTACCTGCGGTATTTTAATAAATATTCACGGGTAGGTATTTAACTTATCGTGTTTATTTAGATTTAGCTATTTTTTCCGTATACGTTTTAACATGTTTACTCTGTCGTGGTTTCGGGATGACGAGTGTCATCCCGGAAAAAAAAACAGGTCAAAAAACACGTTCTGATCGCGTAGGTACCTACCTAACTTTTAAAAACTTTACTACCTAGGTTCAGTAGGTAGGTAGGTACTTACCTAGCTAGAAAGTAGGTACCTACTTCCATTACTAAGGGACCAGCTGCTTTATGGCGAATAGTAGGGTGGATAGTGGCGCCACTACATACCTATTTAATTTTATAATTACGTTATACAAAGGAATTATCAAAATATCGGACCGCGCGTAGCCTATCACAAGCTTTTATTTAATGTATCTGTAGGTAATAGTTTTGTTTTGTGTTAATCAAAAACCTTGTTTGGAGAGCTTGGTGGCCACCAATAGGAACTAAACTCTTGGAACAAGTATCTGCCTAAATAATACAGTACAAAACTATTAAAGATACATTTAAAAAAAGCTTATGATAGATATCGTCTACGCGCGGTCTGATTTTTTGATAATTCCTTTGTATAACGTAATTATAAAATTAAATAATTATGTAGTGGCACCACTATCCACCCTACTATTCGCCTAAGGCGCAGCGCGGCGGCGGCGGCGTGGCGAGTAAAATTTGATCCGATGCCTGATGCAAATTCACCGTCAATATTTTAAACTTGCGCACACCCTTTAAGTAGGCGCATTATCTCAGAATGGTTTATGATAAGAAGTATCGAGTGCTCTTTATGCGACGTGGTACACACGAAGTTCCTCGTTAGAATAGGGAATATTCAGTCCAGAACAGTCGCTGAGATTGTTATCATTCGAGAATCACAGTAACAAGTAAACGTGAACTGGTAATGGGAGTCGAGACCGTTGGACCAACGAATTCAATACAGTGCGGAAGCATTGCGCCGGTAATCTGCCCGCGCAGCGCCGTAGATCGAGATTTTCACTTGTATGCAAATAGCGGCCCTTACCGTGCGACCGGGCACCACTGATGTGATAATACCCAACGGTCTCCTTATAGAGTGATAATATGAACCACTGATACACGTGTAGATAAGAACGAAGCCCGACGGCCGGTAATAGAGACAAAGGGACAGGAACCATTGCGGTACCGTAGCGCTCCAATAACCGACCATAACAATAATCTCACAATTATAAATTATCATAGAGATAGCATAATACTGTGCTTAAATTTGCATACGAGTTCGTTGGTTCCTTATAAGTCAACCAGGATCATTAAAGCGAGTGAGATTGCGGGGAAGTTTTAAAATAGCGATCCGGTTGGACTACCCTCGATCACTTCCTGGGCTAGGTAGTTGGGTTGGGACTTGGGACGCATGTTCCGACGGCTAGGGCGCGTGCGTACACGCCTGTTACATACCTATAATTTCAAGATTAATAGGTACATGGTGTTCAAGGATCCATCAGTTCACGACTTACCTAAGCCATAGGTTAACGAGTCTCCGACAATTTGCTGTCAGTTATGTGTCCTATCGAGTTAAGGTGATCATTTCATAACCCATGAGTGCTTTGGAATTCGTCTAGTAGCTAGACTTCCTCAATCTGCCTCAACTGCAAAACGAAATTTTTAATTCATCTTTCTTCCTCGGATTTTTTTTACCGTTTCGTACTTTTCGGTCAACCGCTAGGTAGTAGGTAGAGCCAAGTTATTCTGTGGTAGAGCTGCGGAGCCTGCGGATGATCGATGGTGGCAATAATTACCGTGTAATTATTTGTGAACATCATTTTTTGCAGTCACTCAGCACGTGCTTTTTGAAACTGTAAAACAATATTTTTGATGGGAATAGCGATGTAGCCTACGTGTCGTTAAGAGAACAGGAATGAGTAGAAGCGATTTTTATAAAACTTAATTTGTAATTGGTACACCTAGACACTTGACACCTACGTTTTGCTACGAATGCCAACGACTTTTAATAATATTAATGCTGGACAATTCACACAGCATTACCTAGACCCAAGCTAAGTAGAGTGTTATGGTGTACCTACTAGATAACTGATATAATACACTACATTACCTTCCTACATAAGTTAATATTTTTTTATTATACTTACATAGAAAACCTCCAGAACACCCGGACCAAATATCTGCAAGTCAGAGTCAGGAATCGAACCTGCAACCTCCTGCGTCCCTAGCGGACCTTCACCCGCCGCACCAGAGGACGTCTGCCTTGATTGCCTAAAAGATTTTATTCAGAATTCTTTAGCAGACGAGTCGAGATAACATCTTTTCACATATCAAGCACAAAAAGCTCAGCCTCAGAAAAGGCATCCAATTACTTATTGTTCAATGTTTTCACACCATCCTAACAAACGACTTCATTGAAAGCGTGACCGAACGAGGCATAAAACTACCTATTTAATTCTCAATCTGACAGTTTTATTGAATAATAAGCACCATCGTAAACAGATCCCCAGGCGGATTACCATGTCGACGGAACGACCGCCGCGACCCTTATGATTTAGAAATGTTGTCTCTGTGTGAAAGTAATTATATTCTCGCCCATAAATTAATTCACCGGTTGGAAATCGTCGAGTTCATAAGAGCACCCCGTAAGCCTTCGATTACAGACTATCAGCCAGTTCATGTAGTGTTTTCTCCTGATAGTTAGGTAGGAGACAGTAGTAAAGGGGACCTAACCTTTCCCAGACAAAGTAGAACATAATTTGCAATATCGTGGCAAGTTGACAAGCGACGTGCATCGTGGCCAACGACAGCCGACCCATCGATAATGTTGTGGAATTCCATGCCAAGTGCAATTTTCTGCCGCAACCAGGTTCAATTGTGATTTTCATTACCGGACCCGAGGTTCGCGACCTACTCTAATTAGCTGAGGTAGATGCTTATGATTAAACGACTCGGTCACGACTCTGCGATTTATCTCAAATCCATCGCGCTTTTGTCCCGGGAACTTGATCTCCGTCAGGCGAGTGCATGCAAAACGATGCATTCCATTACTTGTATTACCTATGTGAGCAAATCAACCGCTGGCCGTGGAAGCCTGTGTAATTTCACCTGGCTTTTGAATTTTAACGTCTTGTTGTCGATACATATTTTGAGCTGGAACACGATTTCTGTTGGACTAGTTGATGTAATGGGCTTTGAGCTCGCTGCACGTCGGGGCTTTAATGCACCGATATAAGTAATAAACATGTCTTACTCAGCGGCTATACCGAGCGCTCAACTTGCAATAGTCAGGAGAATATTCAGTGATCATGTAGGTAGCGAGTGTTGTGACAATACTTTAACAAATTAGGCAGGTATAGCTCCAAAAACTATAAAGCCATTGTTATTTCAAAAGCTCTCTTCCATATGAGGAGAATAGAGGCTATTCTGCCTAGGCCATCCATAACAAGTTATGAGGAAAAACCACCAGATATGGTATACATGGAGAGTTTAAATTTACTTACGTACCTTTTGCGAAGTCTTAATTAAATGAAGACCAAATTCACTTTAATTTTAAAATGTATCTTCCACCAACTTAAAAGGTCATCTCTTATTAACTTTGCCTACCGGGGATGAAATCGCCATCGATCCAAGATTTAATAGGTTCCTCATGGATGATAAGAAATAAATAAATAAAAAATAAATAGTAGTTAAGTAACTTGTAATAATGTCCTAAAATATGACGACCAAGCAGCAAACAAGCGTTCTGCACGGCAAAAATGCAAAGCTTGTTTTTGCGTGCATCTAAAAAATCTACCTACTAGCTGACAGTCGTCTGAACCTGTCGAGGTTTTTTTACCCCGGTGTAATGATAAATCAGTCGTCCGAATGGAAAGGTAGTGTGTCTAATAAGTAGACCGTTATCCCGGTGCCCACGCTTGTACGCAAGCTTCTAATTAGGCAAGACGCCTCAAGTTACCTCCAATGGAATTATTCAAAAAGTTCCTAATAAATTAATGTCACGTGCCCCAGGCTTTACTACACCGTTACAATGTCGAGCTTGTTTAAATTTATAAACAACAAAAAACACTAGCATACTCTTGAAGGCACTTGTGTGTTTGTCTTGCTTGCTCGAGTGCAAAACACACAGGTTGGTATTAAAATTGGGATCTATAAATACTTACCTATCAAATTCGCGATGCTTTTTACAACTATCTGATGGACTACATTTAAAGAGTATCTTTCGCGAAAAGAATGCACAACAAAACCAAGATTTAATATTCGATGCAAGCACCAACCGTGTTAAGGCGAACAAAACCTTTCTCGGGCATGTAACGGATTACATTAATTTGCAATCGATTTCGCACGTAGAGTTGCCATTGTTTCCGTTGGTTTCAAAGGTGTTTTTCATTTGGCAGCGCGCAAAGTGCAAGGTTGATGTAGGTTGTGGTCGATTTCATATTGGTTTTGACCGTAACGCGGTTGAGTCTCATGCGGCCGGCAATTCCACAAAGTATTTGTCTTTGTCTATTCTCTAGCTAGGTCATATCGTATTATATCTAGGTATTCTCACTTGCGAACAAGTCAATCATTCTCCATTAGATAGCCGCAGTACCTAAATAAAATAATGCACATCTAATTTGCCATAATTACGACCCCATGTCCAATTTGCTCGCTGTAATGAGCCTGCGCGTTTTTGCTCTGTTAGAAAAAAGGCAATACAAACGTGTGAATACTGTTACTTTGTTTTGCATATCGGTTTCGTAGAATATCAATAGGTGTTGGCCGGTAGATGGTGCGTCCATTAGAGATACATCTCGTCTATTGTAATGATGTACGTACGGTGCCTACATCCGTCAAGATCCTATCTATATAAATAAACTAATGACTGAAACACACCTGTTCCCGTGGGCGTGGTGTAATGACGCTGGTGATAGCTTCTAGCAATTTCATGTTTGTTCAATAGATCTGGCGTTGCTATCTGGGCTGTCATGCACTCCGCGAGTAATAGCAGACAGATGAGTTAGTGTTGAGACAAATAGACACTTTATCTTCCATTCGTGGCATACTGCTTGAGTAATTTACAATAGAAGTGTCATTTACATAAATTACAAATGAGAGAGGGGCTAATATTGTACCTTGCGGTACCCCAACTTTATAAGCCTTTGTTTTCTTGTTATTTGATAAGTAGCTGTTTTTAGATGATTTTAAGATGTTTGTCCAGTCAATCCATCGTAATCTTTATTTTACGGTACTCTATTATAATCAGAATCCAACCATTGGAGATACCACAGTTCTTAGTTAGGTTAGGTTAGGTTACTACCTACATGATCCTCCGCACAGAAATAATGAATGAATAATTTTATTGTTTTAAAAATAACTAAAAACACCTTAGCTTTACACTTGTACACTGTTTTAAAATACCAACCCCTCAGGAATAAAATTGCCACCATGAGATCATTAACTATACAAGAGCAAAATAATTTTTGAAACCGGTCAATAATTTGACGGAGAAATCGACTAACATACCTTGTAAAAGTATAAATTTACATACAGCCGAACATAGAACCACAGATAGAACCTCTTCCTTTTTACGCAGTCGGTTAAAACTGAATGAATCGATGCTCCTGCTTCCAACTTACTGGTAGCTAAGTACCTAACTAGAAAAAAGGCAGGATGAAAAACAGAAGCAAGACACGACCAAGGCGTTAAATTGTGCCTAAACAAAGCGTAGCAAGGAGCTACCAGGATACAAATTTGTAAAGAAGCGTTCTTAGAAACACACGCGTAATGCAGTAGGCACGACCCATGTTTATAACCCCTGTGGTAAACCTCTAATTGGTCTTATTGGGGCCATTAGTGAGGAATCACGAGCTTTAGTGAGCGTTTGATGTAGGTCTACCGACAACACGCCTTCGAATCTACCATGGTAAAGTTTCTTACCGCAACAAGTAGTTGACCAGCTGAGGTGTTACTCGTAAATTATAACTAGCCTCTGCTTGCAAATTATCTCACATGGATTTATCTGACAAAGGTAATGTTAGGTTTGACTGCATCTATGTGTATCACTCCTCGAGGATGCACGCTTATACAAATAATCTATTATCTTCTATATATATAAAATGAAATCCGTTTTCCTTGGTCACGGCATAACGCGTAAACGGCTGGACCGATTTCGCTAATTCTTTCTTTGTTGTGTTTGTTATTGTCAGGAGAAGGTTCTTATGAAAGAAAAAATTAAGAAAGTTGGAAACATAAATTTCCACGGGGGCGAAGCCGCGGGGCGCAGCTAGTAATATTATAAAGATGAAAGATTTGATTGCTTGTTTGTTTGTATTGAATAGGCTCCGAAACTACGGGACCGATTTGAAAAATTCTTTTACCATTAGAAGCCTACATTATTCCTGATGAACATAGGCTACTTTTTACCGCGGGAAAATGCTTCATTCCTACGGGAAGACGGGTAATACGACAACGGGTAGTAAGAATGCAGCTAGTGATAATAATAATATAACGTACAAAATTGCCACATAATTATTGTAAATTCTTTTCTTTTTCTTTTCTTGTTTTGTGTATTGTGTTGTTGTTTCAATTTGACTAATCATTTCTTTAAATTAAGGTGACTATTTGACTATTATGTAGGTACCAATTTTATGTAATTTAATAGACCTATGTATGAAGTCTAAAATAAAGAAATTTTATATTTATATTTTTAGGTGGTAAGATCTCGTGCTCTTGATGGTGCGGTATGCATGTCAAAAGTCATACGTAGGTACCGTACCATGTTCATCATCATCTTCGCAGTTCCAAAATAATTGATAGTCGGTAGGTCAATCAGCTAGTGTTATTCGATTACGTACATGATTTGCTCAGATACTGATTTATGCTTACTCGATCTGTGAACATAGAAATTAGCATACTACAAATGGTGATCAAAGGTGAGGGGCGCATCAAAATTATATTTTAACGTTCAAAGAATTTACAGCTAGCTTTATAATATAGCAATTTATCATTTAAATGATGGGTGTCAATAACCGTCGCTCCTCTCAGACTTCTGGTCAAAACAAAAATAGAGACTTATAAGTAGAACCAATTTTTTATGTTTTATGAACGAGTTTTGGAGCCTACGTCTGATACATTTTACAGCTTTTTCCCTTCCTTATAACAGTAACTCTGTGATTAATGGCTGCGACATACAACCTACTGGAACCGATGTCGTTTTGTTAGCGGTTTGTCCAACACGCCTTTCGTTCAATGAGCGGTTCGTCAAGAATCCATGCGTAGTTTGTCCAATTCTTACTAATTAGGTATACTTACTAATTACTAATTAGGCGGGCAGCAGCGCCCCCTGATGATTCTAAAGTAAAAGGCTTTAGAATCATCAGGGGGCGCTGCTGCCCGCCCTCGGTGGGCAACTCAGATTTAAGCACATCTCAAGTTTGCGATTTATTGACAGTTTTCACAAGAATCTTTATACTGATTTCTAATTGATCGACTTAAGGAATGAAATACCTACGTGTCTAAACCTGAACTAAGAGACAAAAAAATGATAGCTTATCATTTAATGAAGCTTCATGCACAACTAAAGGCAAGCTGGTCCAGCTACTCGAATAATAACCTCAACCTCAACAGCCTGTATTGGTCCACTGCTGGACGCAGACCTCCCCCTGATAAGCGCCTTGTTGGCTTTTATCTCATGGGGGTAATGCCCATAATACCCACGCTGGGCATGCGGGTTGTGGATCGCAGTTCGGTGATAAAATTGTTCTGCAGGGGGCGCTGCTGCCCGCCCCCGGTGGATACCCCTTAGTCGTATCTTACGACACCCGCGGGAAGAGTTGGGGTGGTGCAAATTCTAAGCTGGGTGGTGCCAAGAACACTCGAATAATAAACATGCGAAAATAACTCTAGTCTGTTATAATAATTGTCAAAACGCCTGAAACGGTCTTAAAAATTACTTTATCCTGCCCTGCCCACTTGCTAATTATGTATATTGTTCTCTTATGTCCAGTCCATCCCAAGGATGCCTGGAAGAGATCACTCAAAGCGATAAGGCCGCCCTTTCTACTTCCTTGATTCTCAGCATTTCCATCTGTATTGTATTTGTGTGGTACAATAAAGAATTATCTATCTATGCATTTACCTATATTTTAGAACAAGGCAACTCTTATCGTACAAAATGCGTAATATATTTGGCAAGGTGCTCAGTTAAGTAGATTGTTTCCTAGGAAAGGAAATACTTACCTAGGCTACTTTTTATCCAGAAAAAACACGTACGAAGCCTCGGTTAGAACGTGTCTTTTCACACTTCAAAAACTGACTATTGCGAAAACGACTGAGCAAACATGCGTGGATCACAAGACTCATCATATAACTCTGTAAGTCCAAGGCACATGTTTAATAGAATAGTATGAATAATAGTACCGCCGTAGGGTAGGTGGTTTAATTGGAGAAACTCCAGGTCAGCGGGTGACGACCGCGCTTCGCAGGTAATAACACACCGCCTGAATACTCTAAACGAGCTTACAGCTGGCTGGGACATTGTAGGAGCCCATTCCGTGAATGTGTGTAACGATAAAGAAATAAATAATGCTGGACAATTCACACAGCATTATCTAGCCCCAAGCTAAGCAGGGCTTGTGTTATGGGTACTAGATAACTGATATAGTTACTTAATACAATACACTAAATGGATATTTTTTTTATAAAAACATCCAGAACACCCTGAACAAATATCGGCAGATCGTACAAACATTTGTCCCGAGGCGGGAATCGAACCCGCAACCTCCTGCGTCGCAGGCGGACCTTCACCCGCTGCGCCCCAGAGGTCGTCATACGATATTGTGAAGGTTGGCTGTGTTGAACGTAAAATTTTGTTATTCGATCGATAAGTTTATGAAAAGCTGCGTGGGGATTGAGGGCTTACCTCCCATGAGATAAAAGCTAATAAGGCGCTTATCAGGAGGAGGCCTCCAGTGTTCTGGATGTTTTTTATGTGTATTAAAAAATAATTATCTGTATTGTATTATGTCTATCTGTTATCTAGTACCCATAACACAAGCTCTTGCTTGGGGCTAGATAATGCTGTGTGAATTGTCCAGCATTATTTATTTATTTACAATCTCAGCAATGCAATCCATAACAAATAAATTTAGAGCGTAATTAGCCCTAAATAATAGTAGTAGTATAAAGTGATGTCTCTACTCAATACAAATGAAATCCCATACCAACAGTCTTTTAACCATCCACAAATTCCATACATAAATCTGGTCCTTGCTACGTCTAAAACGGGATAACTCCTCGGTATTATAGAAATTCACCACCACATAATAATAATAATAATGGTCTGCTATGTATTGAATCCGGGATTCTTATTGAATGAAATGGCCTCCGACGTTGGTATTCAGCTGTGTAGAAGCTCTTAAACCGTTATTATTTGCAAATGAATGTTAATTCGACATCGAATAATGTGCGAACTTAATCTCACTACGAACAATAACCCACCGAACAAAAACTTAATTCGATTAAGAGATAATGAAACCACTCACTTATAATAACATACATTTATTTCATATTGAATATGAATATAATATACATTTCGTAGAATAAAAGTGACGAAAGTGGGTCATTTTTTACAAAGTCGAAGTTGTACTATGCACTTTAAGTATAAAAATATTAAACAGTTGGTAAGAGGTAATAATATTATGCTGAATAAACCTACCTAGGTATTATTGAACAAAACATACTTATCTCATAAAGTAAAATATAATAAATCGAAAAAAATTGGTTGTTTGTAAAGTAGGTTTACGATCGAGATGTTTACGTGATAACGTCCTCCGCTCGTGAGGATTCCGCGTGACAAGTTTCACGGAATGACTGGCAGCGCTCGAGATGAGACGGGAGATCGGTCCGTCTCTCTCTCGTTATACCTGCGATCGCGCTCGTGAGGTTTTGGTGTGACACAAGTTTCTGAACATGTCACCCGACTCAAACGATTTTAAAGACGTTATCACGTCAAAACATAATTTTATTTCACAGACCCAGGCTATGGAATATATCTGTGAAAAACGTAATGTGCCTTTTTCAAAAATAGTCACAATCACAACAGTATTAGTAAAGCTGCTACATTTCGCTTAATCGACTATGTACAAAACACGATACATAAAGCTATTCATTATTTACATGTTGGAATAATCGAAGCCATGTAAATAAATTCATCGCAATACAATTGAATGCAAACTTACATTTTATTTATACTTTACATAATTATGTAAGATGCTTATCATAAAAGGCACACACTTCTTGACAATCATTGCTTAATTCATATATTTAAGGTAAAATATAACGCAAATCGCGGTAAAAACAATATTCGCAAAGAAGACTGGCCAACGCCCGGACTTCATACTGTAGATAGTCTTGAAAAATTGTTCGGTACCAAGTTGTTCGGTAGCTGCACAGACATGTATACACTTCCAAGGTTCAACTTTTATTTTACTCGGAAATTTTCAAATAAAAGGACATGCACACGTTTTTCGTACAAAGTAATCATCGTACTTAGTCAGAATGCGGTACATAAATTGTCACAATTACTATACACTTACTATTTAGTCAAATTGAAAACTTGACAGTGTATACATATTTTTGCAGCCGACTGTACCTACTAAATAAGAAAAGTTAGAGCATATAACTTTATAAGTTTTCAGAATGCATGTTTCCTCTCAGTTGAAAAACATTGTCTCCAAGTCTCTACAAAGGGGTATACATAATAATATGTAGTAACCAATCTTCTTTAAAAACACATAGAAAATGTGATGTAATTCTTTTTGTGACTAAACGCTTGTAATAAAACGTACATGTGAAACTGTATAATCATACGTAAGACAAACTTTTAAAGAAGACTTTCAAATAAACCTTAAATTAACCTATTTTTTTTTATCCAGAGTATAATATTTGAATCACTTAGTTCAAATTATTAAACTTTCAAATAATGATTGTGTTATCCTATCTAAATTTTGACTTTTATAAGATTATCTAAAATTAACAACTGAGTACCGTACCATGCAACATTAAATGCAGAATAGACTAAAATTATCACACATTATGACGCGAATAATTATTAATCGCCGAAAATATTAGTGACTAGTTTTAACATACACCGTTTAAAGTAAAAAAATTAACAAATCATAGTACAAAAATCTATGCGTTTCTTGACAATTTAAAAATGATTGACTACTTATTTATTAAAAATTACAATCAAATAATAAAAAACAAATATGAACTAGTATTTACCATTGAAACAATTGAACTGACTGTAGATTCTTCTTCAACAATCTACCGGTACCTCAACTGATCCATATGAATACCAATCGGAAGCCACCCCAAGACCCTGGCTACATTGCCCCGCTGTATGGCATTGCTGATGCGCCGTGCCAGATACTCACCAGCTCTTGGGACGCATCGTTGGACCAGACGCTCCGATAAGTTTTAAAAACTCAGAGAGCCTCGGTACCCCACGGACCTAAGGTCTCGACTCCAAGGGGAGCAAATGTGTAGGCTCTGACCTGCATATTTGCGCTTCTTGAGATCCTCGGCCAAATCTGATTGACTACTTACATAAACAAAATTACTATAGAACAATAGACGGATAACTGTAGATATTGATTTCAGTAACGGTAGCTAAAACTTCGTAAGAGGTACTAAACTTTGTATCTAAAAGTTATAACCTAGTACCTATTGTTCTTTGAGATTAATATCGAAGAAGATTTTGACATGTTTTCTGGCAAGAATTAAATTTTATAGAGAGACTGTGATATATTTTTTGCGGATGTAATTATTCACGAGCGCAATTTTCCTGTTTTAGAAATTTATTTTAAAATATCAGTATTTTTTCATGTAGTACCACAACTAACCCTATGCTGCCAAATGCTGCCTTATATAACGCTCTAGCGATCTTTAACTAGCGATGGAAAACAAAATGGTCCCTTACACTTTTCATCGGAAGGAATATAAAAAGCTTACTTGACATGATGGAAGGTTTACTAGTATTTAAGGACTGGAAAATTCTGCCATATAAACCATACACACATAACACTATAACTATTAAAACTATAAACCAAACAACAGACGCAAGAAAAGGTCTCAGTCAACTTCTGTGAAAATATAACTTAAGTTGGAACCGTGTAATGTTTTCGAAGAACACATGCCTAAAATGGAGAGTACACATATTTAAAAACATCCAAACATCATATTTATGTGTGATGGTTATGGCATTACTTCACAATATTGGTTATTATTAGACATCTTTTGTGTATTGATGGCAACATTCCCTAAAGCTCACCTCACACTACCTCTGTACTACATTCCTACTGCGCTATTATTAGCGTCGCCATGCCGAAAGGTGGCAGAGGTTAATGAAGCGTAATTTGGATACGGTGTCGATTAGCTGTTTTTATCGAACCAGCCACCGAACAGCTATTATGTAGCGAAATGGCTATCGGTATCGATAATGTTATTTTAGGAGGCATTAAAATGACGCAGCTGGGCAAGTTGAAGCAATACTGTAAATACACATTACAGATTAAGAGTATTTAAAAGTGAACCTGTGTGGAAACCACATAAGATAAAATTATAACCAAAATAAAATTAAACTATTAATGACTCAAGATAATAACAATGTATTTTTACACGGTTTCATCTGTGTACTCCAAATTATACATTCCATCGTGATAATTGTTTTATGCTCAAATCTAGCAAGTAAAGCAAGCATTTACTTTGTTTTTACAGAAGCTAAAAAAACTGTGCCTATTAACTAAATAATCTGTATGATACCGATCCCCATTAGATAATAAGACCACATCATTTTGCCACCACCACAGGGACCTACAAGTGGCGTCACAGTAAGCGCCTGTAATTATGCGGTACATGAATATAATTACCTACATTATGTGTGAAAATAACGCCAAAGGCAGGGCAATGAACTGTCGAATAAGTACTGCGGTAAAACCCAAGTCGGGTTGGGTCCTAGCGGCTGACAAAATACGTCACGGGTTATGGATGTGTCGCCGGCGGCTTCACCCTCTTCTAGGGTTGCCAAATCATAGTTTTAGTAGTAAATAGTTAGTGGATTTTTCGAAAATTGTTCAAATTTACAAGGTGCTCTATATTAGACGATCAAACAAAGTAAGGTGGTAGAGGTATCGCTTCAATATGCATCGAATATTTCTTTTTATTTTGTTCTTCTTAAATTGTTTAACAAATGTTCACGACTTCACCTATACAAATTTCAAAACAAACGGGCTATTTTGCTAACAAACAAGCTATTTTTTTTGAAACTTAAATCATACTATGCTTACCATTTAATAATGCTAAGCTTTCTTTATTTATTAAATTTTATCGAACGCTAATAAATACGTTCAATATTTTAAATTTAGTCACCAATAACGGTCAAAGTAAATATCAACGGATTAAGGACATGTCATCTACGCATCACCACGCTTCTAAGTCTTTAATTCTGCATAGATTCGAGAGATATTAAATCGCCTGTGCAGAGTTAATAAAAAACCGGCTAACTGCGAGTCAACATCGCACACAAAGTGTTCCGTACCATCGTACAAACAGCACCAAACGATCACGTTTAAATCATGCGAGATATAAAATAAAATTAAAATAGGGGGGCCTATTTAATGTTGTTTATCGTTATCGGCAATAGAAATACGAATTTTATATGTGAATTTTAGCAACACTCATGGGAGACACCCTGACAGAAGGACAGCGGATTCTTAGTAATACGGTACCGTTGGTTGGCATCATGCAAGGCAGATTGTTTTATGAACGTAGACTGCACGATCTTTGGTCGTATCGGATATTGATATTTAACTTTGGGCACGGAACCCTAAAAACCAACCTTCTTGTAATGTTTTATTATATTTTAGTGTGCGTGCGTAGGTTTAACGAGTTGACAGCCCTGTGTTTATCGACTGAGCGGTATATTGATCGCGAGACAGGCAGTCCGACGCATGATCATTGTTTGCTAATGACTCAGGGAAACACAGGTGGTCTGAGTAAGGAAACGATTATACTGTGACTGTGTTTAAGGCGAATAGTAGGGGTGATAGTGGTGCCACTACATATTTAATTTTATAATTACGTTATACAAAGGAATTATCAAAAAATCGGACCGTGCGTAGACGATATTTATCATAAGCTTTTTTTAAATGTATCTTTAATAGTTTTGTACTGTATTATTTAGGCAGATACTTGTTTCAAGAGTTTAGTTCCTATTGGTGGCCACCAAGCTCTCCAAACAAGGTTTTTGATTGAATAACACAAAGCAAAACTGTTACAGATACATTAAATAAAAGCTTGTGATAGGTATCGTCTACCAGCGGTCCGATTTTTTTATAATTCCTTTGTTTAACTTAATGATTAAATTAAATATGTAGTAGCGCCACTATCACCCCTACTATTCGCCTTAAAGCTTGAGTACACGGCGTACTTTTGTCGGGACGGGAAAAAGTCCGGACAAAAGTACGTGTAATTATAACCGTGGAGTCAAGATCTTTCATGTACATTAGGGATGTCCGTGTCTTTGTGAAGCAATATCCTCAATATTTTTAAAACGTGATAACTACACATACAAGACATATACAGGGTACCACGTAACATGTGTATTAAGCCGAAAAGGGATGATTCCGGACCCCCAAGGGGATCAACTTTTGTTCTACGACTTTTTGAATTTCGTTTTTAGGGTTCCGTACCTCAAAAGGAAAAAAAGAACCCTTATAGGATCACTTTGTTGTCCGTCTGTCTGTCTGTCCGTCCGTCAACCCTCTTTTCTCAGGAACGCGTGGACGTATCGAGTTAGAAAAATTAACGTCAAATACTCATGTCCGTAACCTCTTGAAGCCGCGTTATAAATAAAACTTCTAAGTCAACAATCTTTATATTCGTGTTCTTGTAAACATGTTTTGTGTACAAAAACACGAATATATTTTATGTACACATGTTTTGTGGCACCCTGTATATAAATTATCAATAACAACGCGCACGAGACAAAAGTTCGCGGACAAAAATACCGTGTTTGCGCAGGTTTTTATACGTCACACTATAGTGCCATCGAATATGGCATGTATTCGGTATTGCCATATTCGACTAAAATCTGCCATTTTGGACAGTATTTTTGTAAATATGTACCTACATTTGCAGATGTTAAACATCACAACTCCATCTACAAATCCCGTAAAGCTGCACCCACAGACTAAACGGACTTTACAGTAATGTTGCGCAACATTTAGGTAAAGTCTGGTCAGTCTAAAGTTAAATTAAGTTTAGCACTAAAATTGCAAATTGTGTAGGTAATCATGGTATTGTATTGGTGTTAGTCAGTTTTGAAAATAAGGTAACAGTCAGTAGATATTTATTGCTAGAGTTTAGGGCAGCTTAAAGTTAAGTCTAGACAAAAGCGGAATAATCCTAAGTCTAATCAAAGGAATGAAGGTAAACTACGTCTATACAACTTTTAAACCCATCATGGTTAAACACTAAAGTCATTTACAACGGCATATTTACCGATGATAGTGGTAACGTTCGTGACAGAAGGCAAATAAACCGGCCAAGTGCGAGTATACTCGTACGGAAGGGTTTCATCCAAACCTATTTCTTAAACGAAACTCTAAAAACACCAACTGTTTAGAGACCCCCTTAAATTTTTCCATTTTATTTTATTTTTAGTAATTCTTTTTTTTCTTTTTTTATAAGCCTTTATTCACAAAGAAAATTATACTAGTATCACACTAATATTATAAATGCGAAAGTTTGGATGGATGTATAGATGGATGGATGTTTGTTACCTCTTCACGCCAAAACTACTGAACAGATCGGGCTGAAATGCATACAGGTAATTCTAATCCTGGAATTAAACATAGACTACCTTTTATCCCATAAATCAGTTCCCACGGGATAGAAATTACTTTTAAACGTTTCCATAGAAGCAACGCGTGCGAAGCCGCGGGCATAAACTAGTTTACAATAAAAACAATTGAGCTAACTGCAGACTGTTGCAAGTATTTGTTGGTATTCAAGTTGAACTGTTACTTACTTTTAGAAAGTTTCATGTGTCTGCCTATTATGCTTCAAGAGATACGGCCTCGACAAACTTAGAGCAAAAATAGCCAAAAAATCGTGTTTATGTAAAAGGAGTCCCATTAAATTTTAATATTTATTTAATTTTGAGTATTTGTTGTTATAAGCGGCAAGAGAAATACACATTCTGTGAAAGTTTCAACTGTCTAGCTCTTACGGTTCATTAGATGGAGACCTCTGACAGACGGACAGACAGCGGAGGCATAGTTATAGGGTTTTGTATGCACCCTTCGGGCACAAAACCCTAAAAATTAGGGTTGATCCGGTATGTCTGCCAATAGCAACTCATTCGCAGTGCTTTAAGTTATTCCGTGATCATGGCGCATGAAACTGTGCCGAAATATTGGAAAGCTCAAAACTCAAATCATGGTAAATATCCCGCTGTAAATATCTTTACGTCTTTAAAGCTGAAAAATTCAGGGCTAATCCAATTTGCTCAGCGATTCCCATTTTCTTGAGATTTAGATTAGAAAAGGAGATTTTTTTAAAGTAGCGTTCGCGGTTTTGGTTTACTTTAAATTAAACACATATGAAATTATAAAAATACCTACCTTTAGCTAAAAATACAACCCTCACATTCATGTAACATAATATGACAAATTATTATTCTTTCAAAAGTTGGCGTTCAAATATACAATTAACCTAACACTTTACAAAATGTATATTACTAAGATCTTCCATATCCTATTTTATTACAAAATTGTATGTTTTACATAGCACCTATCTACATTTAAAAAAATAAACATCTTCATTCCACAATTTCTACATCGATAACACCGGCTTAGTACACGATGTCTTTTAAAATGTATGTAAAATCCTTATAGAAAATGTACTAGTACCGTTTCTTTCAAGTGTTCAGTGTACATGGACGGTTTTCACACAAACCGTTGGAAGATGTCCGTGGTGAAGCCGCGAAGGAAATCGAACACTTCGGCCGCGTCGACTTCTGGTTCTGTGCTTTCTCGAGCCTGCAATGAAAATCATAAACTTACTGAACATAATTTCAGATCATGGACGGCTTAATCTAATGCCATAGAAGTCGTATGGAAAGTTTATAAACTTGTAAAGATGGAATTTATCTATTTTACATAAACTGGTGACTGGAAAATTCCTACATCCTATTAAGCGAAATTTTGTAAAGAAGTGTGAAGAATGTTTGTTACCTAAGATTGCCAAAACTGCTGAATATACGAGTATCAAGATGAAATTGGGCGTACACGTAGAACAAAGTGAGTTGCAAAAATTATCAGTAAATAAATTTAAACAAATTGTCAAAACCTTGCTGTGCAAAAAGGCTTACTATAAAATATCAGATTATCTAGAGGATAAAAAGCTTGGGGCGGGTTTTGCTCCAACTCGAAAGATAACAACTAACAGGCTAAAGGTTTCTTCGTCGATTCTTTCCTTTAGTCTACATACCGAAGCGACAGAAATCAAAAAATATCACTTTATTTCCGTGTCAGTGTTTAGTTTTATATTTTGACCTTTTCTAAGTGTACATTTATTGTATTTATGGAAATAAATAGTTTTTTTTTTTTTTGATTTGAACATATTTCGACTCACAGACTAGGCTACTTTTAAACCGGGACTAGAGGACGTGAAGCTGAGGGCTGAGCAGGTATTACCATAAAACAAAAAAGTCGAAGTCATTGTTTTCTAAATAGGCAGCAAAGCGCAGAAATTGTACAAACTTGATAAAATTGTAACGGGTGTTCGAGCATTGTGGGGTATTTAATGAGTCCCACTGGTCTGCGCCGGGTAATTAGCCCACTTTAACTCCTAAATAGGGATGGAGTCAGATATACCGTAAGAGAATCGCCATAATAGTTATAAAGTGTTTGAAATTAACACATGCTCAGTTTTTTACAGCATAAAGCGTCCAAATGAGTGTTTAATAGTCGGAAATCGCTTGAAAGTCACACACGCAAATGTTACAATTACTGTCTCAGATAATAATTTAATCATGATATTAGCGCGCCGGAGGGCAAATCGCTCCGTTTATAAACAGCAAAAACGAAAAACAAAATGAATTTGACACACATTTAATAGGAGATAGTATCGCAAAAAGTTTAATGAATACGCCACGGCAATGATCATATTTCGTGTTCATTGTTGGTGATTTCTCAGGGCGGTTCGCTAATAGCTGCTATTAGCTGCTATAAACCCGCCCCTGGCCGTTCTCGGCTCGCGTGCCCACTACTGGACTTGCTGTAAAACACATAATTATTCCTAAAACGGTAACACTTAATTGATCCTTCAAGTGTAAATGGTCTTACGGTAAAAACGATGTCAATTTTTTCAAGTGCGGACATATACAGTACACAAGTTAGATGTGCCAGCCTCCAGTGAATTATAGCGTCGCTGTCAGCTTTCAGCTTTTAATTTGACAGCTAAAGACATAATGAGCAGCAAAATAACTGCTAAGCAGTTTACGGTTAACACCTTTACTTATGTTTATCCACTTGTGCGCAAATTAGTGGAGCCAGCACAGCTTTGAATGTGGTGACTGAATTAAAATTGATGTGCCAGAGATTTCGATAAAACTTTTAACGATTCCAACTGTTTCAATTGCAGGTTGTTTTCTCTTATTTTGAAAAGAAGAGTTGTGGAAATTAATTGAAATGACCGTCCGTAAAAATCGTGGTCGAAGAACGGTACGTCATTGATAAACTCGCGACATGTTTGCATCGGTACAGTTATGCGAATTTAACGAGATGTGATTTGTTTATCGACGACGTGAGGCGAGAGGGTGAGGCGTCGTCGACGTCCGTAATGATTGGAATAGAGGCGCCGAGAAATGCGCCGCATGCCAGCCACAGCCACCGTGGATGATTGACTTGTGCGACAATCGTGCGACGGTGGCCCGCCCCGCAGGTCATTACGCCGAATCTTCGAGTCGCAAGCCGCAACGCAACGGTACCCACGAAATGAGACAAATTTCGGAACGAATCCGACCAGACGGATCATGCATACTTTCTAGGGTGTTGTTCACTCGCACTCCAATAAAAACGTTAATATTCAATCGTAGTTAATAGGTGCAAAGTGCCGTTCTACATATTATGGCCATTGAAATCGATATGAGCAACACAATGAATGCATTAGATGTGAAAGTGATATTCTGCATAAAAACCATTAACGGTAGCTATTGAGTGTTATATTACTGACTCTATGTTGTTTTATATTTTTGTAACCTAATAAACGGCGATGGTAGGTATGCCGGCTGATTGATGATTGAAGTGGCTATTCATCAAATGTATGTCAGACTTCATATGATTTTATAGATCGTCACGGTCCTATTGAAAGCTAATGTAATATCTATACAGAACGGTTAATTAAAATTTGTTTGACATGTAAAACACAATGGTTATGAAGTAGGTGGTTCGTTCTCCCGCCAGGAAACGAAAGTGTGCCAATAGTCCGATGACAAAAAGGCTGATACTGATCACGTACAAAGTCGAAGTATTAAATTTTCCGCTTCGTTTTGGCGACAAACGGTTTGTGAACGGTCCAGCGCTCCGGGCGCGGTCGGAGACATCTTTCAATATACTTTTGAATACTTGTGGGTGAGATACACTGTTGTATTGTGTGCCGCAAAAAATAAGGTCACTTTCCCATTTCACCAAGTTGTTTAAGCAAACTACTTGCACCCCGATTTTGACCTCACAAGTAACACGTCCCACAAATTTGTTGTCGGACAATGCTAAAGTACCGGCTTTTTAACTATCTTTATAAGCTCTTCCTACATGTAGCTGTTGGCCTAAAAATTAAATCGATTCTGCCGTAGAGATGCATTTGCAAGCAACAAACTGCGCATAACCCTTGGCAATTCCCACATACATTTGAATGATATCAATTCGATTGATTCCAATGTTTTATAATCACTTGAATATGTCTTGCTCGACCATCACTATGACAATTGATAGATATATTGATGCCTCTCCCGCCATTCCTTCTTTGGTCTTTCTTACCTACTCTTTTCATCCGGTATGATGATTATCATTATCAAGCTCAGCTGCTTAGCTTGGGGCTAGATAATGCTGTGTGAATTGTCCAGCATTATTTATTTATTAGACCGATTTTACCCCAGCACCTGTTGAAATGCGCATGATTGTTCTATCAATGATTGTACTATGACGTCAACCAAAAGTGCCTATTCTTACTAAGCGAAGGCAAAGCTTTCAATATGAATTCAAAACGTAACGAAAGGAAAACCAATGGTATCAATTAAATATCGTTTAAGATCTTTTTTCATCACTTAGAACACTTTCTTCGTCGGCGTTTCTGTTCGAAAGTAAAAATCGAACAAATATTTGGAGCTCTTTATTCAGAGGCGTCCGTAGATTTATGTCGCTAGACAATATGGCCGGCGGTCGCGAGGTCCATACATATACTTGACAAAAACTTAATGAAAGTCGAAAGTCACGCTTTCACTTGCCGGTATTGTACTTTAGGCCAATTGTATGAGGCAACTATTTCAATTGTGTTTCAGAGCTCGGAGCTTTTTGAAACAAGGGTGGGATTGTTTTAAGCTTAATGCTTTATTTTGGTGCGGAGAGTCTACGAAGAATTCTCATCGTGACATGTCATCTCGGACATTTCGTCTGTAGCAGATATTTTAGGTTACGCCTGTCACTATTTTTTAACCGCCGACGCAAAAAGAGAGATGTGTTATAATTTTAACGTGTCTGTCAGTGTATCTATCTGAGGTATCCATCGATCAAGTATGCGGCCTCCCCCGTAGATACCTAGAACCTTACAAGAATGACACTCAAAAGTGTCCACGTTTTGTTTTGACGCAGACAGTTTGCGCAGAGCCTGTCAAGTTTTTTGCATGCGGAACAAGAGATTAGTGGAGTCGAATTTATTTTATTTTATTTTTTTAAGTAGGTAGGAAGGTACCCTAAAAATAATTTATACACTGTTTATTTTTATAAGGATAAAAATTAAATACTAAGTTCATTAAATCTAATACTTTTTGTAGTCTTTCTTTTATTAGAGAGTCCACGCAAATAAAATTGAGGGCGGGTCAGCTAGTTATTTTATAAACCTCAACCAGTTATTTTAAATGTATTTTCATGAAAAATTTATTATCACTTACAACTTAACACAAATAAATAAAAAAAATTAGAAACAATAGCCGCTCCATTCATCAACTTAGAACAAAATAAATATTTTTACATAGGCAAACCCAACAACAATATTTAATGCTGATTTCTCAAGTATATAAAGCTCAATTGACTCATATCACAATACACAGGTAAAAATTACATTAAAACTTACTGAAAATAAGAAATTCCATCCTTTTTCTGTTGCATGGTCGGTCGATTATTGCATTTTTTATACGAGCACTTGACCATGCTTTCGGTCCGAGAGCTAAAATGACACTAGTTGAAAAGGTATCCCAAAATGCCAAATGGGATACCTTTTGATATTGACGTTTTCAGGGCGCGCATTGTGCATCTAAGGGGGGCCGGCCGGAAATTTTTTATCGATGGAGGTATCGTAACTCCCAAACGGATGAACCGATTTTCGTTTATTCATAATTCATAATTCTTTATTGTACAAAATTGGTACAAGTATAACATTTTCCAAGAAAAATAATGGCAAAGGCGAGCTTAACCCTATAAAGAGTTCTCTTCCAGTTATAAAATATAAAGTTAAAATTTTAAGTTAAAGTTAAAATTTTAAAAACCCGCCGACGTTATTAGCTGGACAGTTTTTCATGAAACATGGCTAAGAAGCCATGTTTGACCATACCTACCTCGATAACTTTACAGCTTTATGTATTTAAAAAGTTTACAGCCTTATTTATATTTTTTCTACCGAAACTCAAGACGATTTCTAAAACGCTAGCAACCCGGTTATCCAAAGAAAAGGCCACAATAATGATTCACCAAAATTCTAAACGAGCGCGAATTTATGATAATGTTTGAACGTTTCGCTAAGTGTCATTTACGGCGGGAAATTTGTATGGAGCTAGAAATGGCTGTATCAAAATACGGTGTGACAATGGCGCTTTCACTCTGTTTTTAAGCATATGACATTTTAGCCGCAAAACTTTTCCATAATATTTGTGCTCATTCTCACTCCAGTCTAGACTTAAGACATATTGATGGAACAAATGAACGAGCATGAGTCATTGTTGTGTCGAAAAGCATCAATGGTAAGTTTCATCTTTGACCAAAGGACGAAAGAAATGAATTTGCATGGACGACGCACAACTCTGGCGTCGTCGGACTATCGCCAATGACACCACTGATAAAAGTCCTGTGGGTTAGGTCGGTTGAAACTTTGAAGCTTTCCTTCATAGAAATTAATGATTCATGTCACCATTTTAGTTTATCCCATAATTGGGTATAGGTCTCCTTTCGATTTTGTCAGTCTTATCTAATTTGTTCACGCTTCCACACTTATTGCAAGAAAATAACCCAAACTTCTACGGCCGGAACAACGATTATTTCGTTTACTCCCACCTGTTCTGTTGAGTATTCTCTATGCTTACAAAATAAGTACACGGATAAGTAAAATTTATAACTAAATACCTATTGTGGGATGTTCATTGGT
The DNA here is from genome assembly GCA_963564075.1 of Eupithecia subfuscata. Lineage (NCBI taxonomy): Eukaryota > Metazoa > Arthropoda > Insecta > Lepidoptera > Geometridae > Eupithecia > Eupithecia subfuscata. The sequence goes on from OY751105.1 coordinate 8,669,499, forward strand.
AAATTGTAACCAGGATTCTTAATACATCACTAAATATTTTTTCATAGTATCATTGATTTTCTTCACTTTAATTTTGAGTGTTAACCAAATCACGGCATAAACTCGGTCAATGTTTAGCGCCCATCACCACGTCTGGCCGAGTGTCCTGCCCGTGCCCAACTCCTCAGATCTCAGAACCATATCACCAGCATCTTGAATGGTTCACACAAATGCCGTTAAACATACCTCTTCGGCTACAGCAATGGTAGGCGGCGGCAGCGCCTCCCAGGCGTGTCACAAATCACCCCAGATCACCGCTCGCTTGCCGCGGTCCACTGACGCCAGAAGTCCTGATTGGGGGTGCCACGATACCGCCGTTACTGGTGACCTGTGGGCGACATACTCAATCATTTATACGAGATTTTGGAGATATATCAGGGCCCTGAAATACATTTCCACACTAAAGTGTATTCTAGCCATTCAAAATAATATTATATATAATTTTATAAGACAGAGCGTGGGTCCATCTGGCTCAAGAACGCCTGGAGGGATTGGGATAAAAGCTTTGCTCACCAGTGGGACGTTGTCAGAATAATTGTAATTCTATACAGTTTATTTTAATTAAACTTCTATAGCACGTGAACCGCACAGAGACCACATGCGTATCAAAAATAGCCATCTGTTAAGGAACTCTACACTTTCCTCCAACTTCCATCCATCATAAACATTTTATTTCATTAGTAGTGTAGTGTTCACGATGGAAGGATGTAGTGTTAAAGGACATGAGAGAGTGTCAAGCTTCCGAAGACGACGTCGAGGATAGAGCGAAGTGGAGGAAATCTATAAGGAGAGCTGACCCCACCACCATATGGGATAACTAGCTGGGAAGAGAGAGAGAGTAGTGTAGTGTTCAATAAATCATTTTCTTTCTTTCTTTCAACTACCACCATCAAATGCGGTCTTGTCCATTATCTTTGGCAGGTGTTAATATCGAGAACGATACAGGATAACAAACGACATGAGCTTAGTTTGTAAAAAATAACATCAGATATTAAAATATACAAAAAAAAACTTGCGGATAACGGGGCTGGTCATTCTTTTAGTACCTATTTAGTTTACTTAAGATATTTAAGTATGATTGTTTGTTATCCCTAAGAGGTAAAAATAGAAATATATTAAAAATAAAGACATGCGACAATTTCTTCTTTGTTAGGGACTTAGAGCTCGCATCTATAAGACTTTATCTATATTTTTTCAAGTTTCTTATGTGCTGTATCGACCACATAGGAAGTTTCATATTCCTTTTAATTACTCAAGAAGTGTTGTAGCTATAATGAAAATAGTTTACATACATAAAGGTAAGTGGGACATTTTATGACTTGATAAAGTACAGGAAAGACGGTTTACGATTACGACTTTGATAATTATCTAGAAGCCTGCAATAAATATGGGTGGCACCATAGGATCACAATATTCGAGTACGATACCTTTAGAGTATGTACTAAAGGTACCTAGGTACCTTAGGGACTCTACAGGGTGCCACGAAACATGTATACTAAGTCGAAAGAGGGTGATTCTGGACACCGAGGAGATCAGCTTTTTCTACGGCTTTTTCAATTACCTACAATTTGAAAAATTTCCTTTTTTTTTAAAGGAAACCTTATAGGATCACTTTGTTGTCCGTCTGTCTGTCTGTCTGTCAACCTCCTTTTCTCAGGAACGTGTGGAGGTATCGAGTTAAATTAACAACAAAGCCCGTAACCTCTTGAAGCCTCGATATAAATAAAGGTCAACGCAATCAAAAGTTATAGCCGTTTATGTCCGAAAATTTTGAAATTTCCATTGGAATCACATGCACCCAAAACCTATAGGGTACTTCCCGTAGACCTAGAATCATGAAATTTGGCAAGAAGCAAGGTAGCACAAGTAAAGGGAAAAATCTGAAGGCACCCACTGTGTGATCCGAGCCTACCTTTATATGTATATGCATTCGGCTCACAACACTATTCATAGGTTTATATTTATTTTGTCAGTAGTTAAATTTAATATTTTCAAGTCATGTAATTTAAATACATTGATAGCATTGTACAGATTCATCACACTAATATTATAAATGCGAAACTTTGGATTAAGGATGTGTAGTTGTTTAGATGGATGTTTGTTACTTCTAAACGCCAAAAACTACTAAACGAAACGGGCTGACATTTTGCATACAGGTAATTCTAGGCCCGGAATAAAACATAGGCTACTTTTTCTCCCATCTATCAATTCCCTTGGGATATAAGTAACCTTAAAACGTTTCCATAGAAATAACGCATGCGAAGCCGTGGGCAGATACTAGTCTGTATAAATAAATGTGCAAAAATTACAAAGTTGTCCTATCAAATGTCATAAAGTAAATATCTAACACTTTATTTGCGAAATCTAACAGCCTTTTAGGGAATGAATGAGTCTGTTTGTCATTCAGACACTGACTTGCCGAGGTCATAGAAAACTAGAAAACTAACGTGGACACGCAACTTACATATTTACAACGTGTAGCGATTATCTCGTAAGATGTCTAAGCGTGCATAAAGATTGTCCAGTGTCCACTCAGACACACTCCTAAATGACATTTACAACGCAAGGTCGGATAAAAACATGTCCAATAAAACAAAACACCTAAAAAACTTCACCTAATACAAAACTGGAGCATTTTTGTGTCAGAGTCTCGGAAACCGTTACATTTCTCGGAATAAACGAGAAAACTATAAACGGTAACACGCTCTTTACGGGTGTGATCGTACATTAGGAATATCATGTCGGCGCTTAGATCTGTGTCACTGATTTTTCAAAATGATTACCGTAATGATTTTTATTAATACTCAACTAAGAGCTTAACGAAACCGACAAATGCCGACCAAGGCTATGCGTACAATTTACTTCAAATCAAGCAAGGGAAACTGTCGTGAATCAAAATAAATTTTATACGTAATGTCGATTTATAGTAGCCAAGAAATATGGAAGGATTGCGATCTGGTCCATACAATTTTGAGTGTGTTAGTTATAGGTCGGTTAGTTCAATTGTAGGAGCCGCTGTGAGGCTTTATACCTATTCTGTGCTGGGCGAGGCTTCTCATAAACAAGAATTAGCGTCTGGTTGGTTCGGCTCGTTTACACATACCGCTCCCGGTCGCTGTAACGAGCCCTCCACAATATATCCAATACGGGAACTAGGAAGCGCCGTAAACATCGACAAATCTGACACACAATACACCCTCCAATTGTCTCCATAACGGACCGCATTCGGCTTACAACACACACGCTTATAGGGAAAACGTACCACAGGTGTACCTCCTCACTCAACTGAAGAATGCTGGAGCATTATAAATAAAAGCCAGTGAGATATCATAAATTGCAATCTAGGCTTTTAATTGAGATGTACACACTTTTCAAATAGTCGCTCTCAATTAAAATAGTTGTAATTGACTGAAATAAAAATAATTATGGATCTGTAATGAAAAATGTTTAATTGGAACGATAAATTTCTGTGTGAAGCAAGTAATATGTAAGTAATTGAGCGAGTGTGATCAGTTAACAGCTATAATTGAGCGTTATATTGACGCTGTAGGGACTGCATCAGTGTAATTCTGGATTCAATGTACCTATAACACGCCTACCGTGTTCGGAAACAGGTTACCCAATAAAGCAATTTCAAGAACTTATCCACCGCGGTCGTTAGCCTTTCCGCAACAAAAAGCATGCACCGCGATTAGCTAAGACCAATGTCCGAACATAGTGCTCGCATAACTTATACCTGCGTACTTCGCTAGATAGAAATGATGGCAGCCGAAGAAATGTACACTCCCCCTGTGTTCTTAGTGCAGGTTATATCTGTTGGGGGTTAATTGCTTGTTCAGCTCTGTAGCAGGCACTGTTGGGCATGTTTGCCATTAGAACGCTTTCTTATAAAAACTCGTGTTAAGGACGTGACTGTAGAGTTTAAAATCCAACGTTCCAAGACTGATACAACTTCCATTTGCATATTTTTAACATCTCTATACGAAGGTGCACTTCACTACTGAAGTCCGAGCAGTATTTACTGCACAGTAACTTTAAAAGTCCTATAAATAAGAATGCTAAAATATAGTGCGACAGAGAAAATTACAATGTTCAGACACGCAACTTTACTTATTCACGAAATGAAAGATAAGTAGCAGGCAAATAAAGCTATAAGAGCACTCGAAGCTTAGAAATGATAATGAAGAAAAAGGGACCTAATAAATTCATTGGCATCACGAAGCTGTTGCTGTTGGTAAAAATTGAATATGCATGATTCAAAGTGAAAAACATTTATCTAAATAAAACGGCGAACGATGATCAAACATTTATCTTATAATGAGTCGTTTAGTCGCGAGTTGCGCGCGTAGCTGCGAACCGACCTAACAGCCCTGGCTGCATCTTGATGCGCGTTAATTTGCAGTTATGTTTAAATGCACAGGTATTCACATAGAGGCGGGTATCAGTGATACCGATCAGCGATAAGCGACCGAGGGACCGCGCGATAAATCATAACGATCTCCGACGACAACAATAACTGCGACTCGCACATGTTCTTGCTAATTTTGAGCAACGGCCGCACGCTGCGAACAAGCGCAGAGAGGCCCTTAGAGACCACGGCGCAGCTTTGCCCAAGACCGATCTAACTCGGACACAATCACGCTGTCATTGTGTCATACCAACATTTCCGTTAATGCTACACTTGATTATGAACAAACGACGACCGCTAGGGACCGCCCGATACGGGCACACTCAGAGTTATTCAATTAGCTCGCAGGTTCTACCCTTATCTGAGTCTCCGATCCCATTGATAAGGCTAGTTTTAAGATAAATGTTCCTATACAGACTTATGTAGATAAACAGTGGCTAAATAGCAGATGCAAATTAATTCGAGTAAGCAGTACAGTAGGTAACAATGTTAACGAGCCTTTCTAGATAGCCGGTATAACGTTTGCTACGTAGAGCGGTTTCATTGTAACGAGAGAGGTACGTTACGTGCCCGCGGTTAGCGCATTTATGAAATGCGAAACAATGGCCGCAGCCAAAAGGAAACCAATCTTTATTGTTCATCTCACTTTGAGCCGATATTGTTGCATTCGAATTGATTTCAACCGAGATTGATAAGAGTTTTATGTGCCAACGGTATATTTTAGGAACCGTAGTAATGTATGTTTCAATATTGAATGAGACTGAGACGAGAGTAGTAAAACGTAACCGGCAATTTCACTGATTAAACTTGGGCCAGGCATGTGGAACGGTACTGGTGCCAGGCGGGACGAAAGCAACATATGTACATATGTCGTACATGGGAATGTTGAAACGGTTCCATGTTCCTTTGTCCTTCGTTGTCCCGCTGAGGTTAAGTGCGTTGTGTTTGTAGAATCGAGTCAGATTGCATCTTAGCTCAGTGCAGTCACTTCATGTCACAGAACAATACGTTATGATTTGCGCGGGCTTCTGTGGCTCCGGACAGAGTTGAATCCCGTTCTTATAGTCGATCAAAGGGCATTGTTATTTACAGTGGGCGTCATTTTACAACAAACATAAGCTGCAATAATCCGGTACTTCTTATCTGATGCAGCATGAAATGTCTTATTCTATTTCCTATATCCGCTGAGCAATACGACAATCAGCATCCTGGAGTCATCGAGATTTCCTGTTCAGTGTATATAATGTTTGTCCAACGAGTCTCCCACCATAAAATGTTTAAAATCAGAAGTTCGTGCTACAATCTTCCGGTTTATTGAAACTTTAATGTTTCTGCGAGAGCTCTGGCTGAATGCAAGCACTGGCATATAATAGCAAATTGTTAAATCTCTGCCGTTTTGTGTAGGTAATAGAACAAGGCAGGTGAAGCGATAGCTTAATGCCAAATAAATATGCAATGCAACAGTATGGGAAAGAGAAATTTGCAATAGTGAGACAGCCAGCACCAATGTTGACCTCACGATTTCAATTGTCCATGCGAAATGTTACCGGAGAACCGAACGATGTCACGAGTAAAACAATCCCAGTTTTAAATTCAAGGTCAGAAATGTTGTTGCGGATATTTTACAGGGGTCAGGGTTCGGACTAAACTGTATATTATGCTAATAGGAACGGGATATCAGCCACCGTATCGGTATTATTTATAGCTCGAGCTCTGGATGACATTTGATTAATCACGCGAGCACGGCGCGGGAACCATTTAAGTCACAGCCCTCAAAGCTTATTTTAGATCAGCATAGCTATTATTTGTTTGGTTTACGGTTTGAGACACTGCAGCGATTGAATACAGCTTAGAACCGCTATGAATTCACAAGTGCTAAGACAAATATTATGTTTTGGCGTTGACATTTTGTTTAATGATCTTTTGAGTATTACGGTTTACCGTTTGCTACGGCTTAACAGGTGCATTGTCTCTATAAGAATAAATCTGAAAACAGTACCGTATTAAGCGCAATGTGCATCACGCTTTTCCTACTATTCCGAGCTGACCATTCTACAAAACGGTACCTATTTAATTTACCTGTGTTCGGTTATTCCAGATGGTTTAAATTCTAATAATATGGCACCTGCTGTTTAAAACTGTACGGATCTTATATTTATTTCTAGCCTCAACTATCAAGATATTTTGTCGTCATTCGAGAACATTTTATTAATTAAAAGCAGTTGCGTGGTAGATATCATTATCTTAACTTAGGAAGTTAGGTAATAGAACAAGGAGGAGTTTAATTGTCTTGAGTATTACTATTATAATGAAATCTTCATTTCAGTTTTGGTTTCATGTCTAAGATGATTCCGCAGATGCTTGGAGACATTAAGGTCGGAAGCCAAGAAACTGTTCGTTCTCCCTTCGCCAAGAGAACCTGGACCCCTGACTCTGATACACGTGTACATACATACATACAGATAAGGGGATTTCTAGAACACTCACACAAATCCCCTTGTTGCGCCGGCAGGGGAATCCCGGACAAAAAAAGTACAGAAATCCCCATCACAGTGGATTATGGCAAGTTTCTGGAATGAGCTAAATTCTTGACTGTTCTTAAGTATTTTAGAAAATTCTAGGCGACACTCAGTAATCTAATGACAAACAAACGTTATTTATTCTGAGTCCAATACTCACGTGTGATCCTTGAGCACCGCCTCTAGCCGCCCTGTATGCGTGTTCCACACATAGGCGGCCCCGTCTGCCCCGCCCACGGCCAGCAGCCGCCCGCCCGGACCGAACGCCGCCCGCGACCAGTCGCAACCCACCTTGAATGCCTCGTGACTGAAACGGAAGATGTCTTTTGAATTGACGGTACGTAAATCTACTTCACAGTGCATACTGGTATTTAATTTTATTTAGTATTCAATTTAATCATGCGATCTTAGGTTTTGAATGTATGATGATGCAAGATTTAATGTATTTACTGAACATCTTAGTCGAAAGATTTTATTTAAGTAGTGAATAAAAATTTATTTCAGGGACATGTCACATAAATATACTTCTTATTTGCTTTACAAAATACCCACTACCCTTTATATTACCCCCCTTTTAAAATAGGTACAACGTCTAGTAAGTTTCATTGAGGTTATTTACCCAAGATAACCTTTTGTAAGTGTACAGTGTATTTACGGAAATAAAGCATTTTTGATTGATTGATTCACTTTGAGTGCAGCCAGGCCAGCCAGCCAAGTTTAAAAGAAGTTATTGCTTGATTCTGTCTACATCAAAATATATTCCTATCAGAGAGAAACCAGTCCTCACCACCGTTTTTTGCTACCTAAAAAGTAGGGTATTCGGACGAACCTATACATTTCCCACTTTCCTTCCTTGCCATCACATAAACACTCAGTTCCAGCGATACCACTCCATGCCTTCTTCTTTAAAGTTAGAGCCACATGAGACTCTACATCAAAGGGATAACGAATGTGAAGGAGAGTATTTATTTATAAAGTATAGACTAGAGCATTTACTAGTAACAGAACATCGAACATTCGCTGATTTTCAATTTACTCGAATCACACTTCGAACATGACGCCCGATGTTTTGTTACAACCTGATTTCAAAAACCGACGAGCGTTTTGGTGTGACATTTTTTCGCGCAAAAGCACGAGCGCGGGTGACGGGGGACGGCGGGGAGTGAGGTGCGCAGGCCAAGGGAGAGTATACGCAAGGTAGATGGAAATATTACAGGTAAATGCTCACTCGCCGTGAGTATAACGTCAAACACAGCGTCGAGCATTCGCAAGAACGTTACATTATTTATTTGACGGCCTCTGTGGCGCAGCGGGCGAAGGTTTGCCTGCGACGCAGGAGGTTGCGGGTCGGATTCACGCCTCGGGACAAATGTTTGTACGATCTGCAGACATTTGTCCAGGGCGTTCTGGATGTTTTCAATGTATAATAAAAAAATATCTATCTATGTAGTCTATTGTATTAAGTATATCAATTATCTAGCACCCATAACAAAAGCTCTGCTTACCTTGGGGCTAGATAATACTGTGTGAATTGTCCAGCATTATTTATTTATTTATTATTTATTAAGTACATGGAAATGTTTTAGGAAACTGAGCATTTGTATGTATTGTACCAATCGTAAGAAAGTTACATGGCATTGTAATGCTCTAGCAAATGCTCTAAAGTTTAGTGTCTAAACTATACTCACCTTTATACGATTACAATTCTTATTCCATGTTTCTATGAGTAAACCAAGCGCAAGCTATCAGGTTAAGGTATTACTGGTCATATGATGTATGTTCAGACAGGAGCTATGGACTGCTGAATGTCATCATTAAGCAGTAAACAGACACTATAAAAGCCAAGATATAAAGCGCCTCAGCTTTGATCTATTCACTGATTAGCACAACTTTTACGATGTCGCTCATATATGGTAGGCACTAGACACAGTCGTAAAAACGAGGATACTAAATGCCTCTATACTGGGACACTCATCTTGAAAGCAAACATCCAAACATCCTGACTCAGTGGCTATTTTTACAAGCCCAAATAAGAATTGGCGGGTCACGTCGCCAAAATCTCACCACGATCATGTGGGTGGAAAGCCGTATAGGTATCAGATGTCTTCTTAAAACATGATCGTAAAAACCCACTGACCCGATGTTTCGGGTCAGTGGGTATTCCCTTTCCTTCCCTCTTGTTAGAGGAAAGTTCTTAATGTGAAAGAAATGCGAGCTCGCTTTGGAGATAAATTAATTTTGGCGGCGAAATCCATCATCGGTGTGATCAAGATAATTTGAGGAGGCATGCACTGGCCTGTTCTCATGAGATCGTATCAATGTGGGTCATTTTGAGCTCTTGGTTTTGAAAGAAGCTTTAAAATAATAGCGGTTTTTAGTGCCAGTCGTTTTACCGACGATAGGTTAGGAGAGGTTTTAGAATTTCATTTCGTAAAAACAACACTGTAACGAAAATAACGGGAAATAGGAAATACCTAGAGAAAACAGAATAGTACTGAGGCAGAGCTTTTCCCATAAGCTCTTGTGTAGAACTAGTACAACACTATAAACTGTGCATTAATGTGTGTCACAGTATTTTCAGTACCTACACATCCGGCACAATAAGATGGACGACCATAATAGTTAAAATTTAATTTCTAAACCAGATATTTGAATGACGACGTGAAGTTAACGACGTGATTCAAAGTACTAGATTTTGTTGCCGGTACCAAGTAACGCAGTACTAGTACTTGTTCAGCATTATTGTGTACAAGACCTCGAGAGCTTAACGCATTCACTGCCTAGCCTCTACGCGGCGCGATGGTACTGGCGCGTTATCGATATAATCGATTTATGGGGTTTGGTACAGCAGCGTCTATATTCTCCGGACATGACCACACAAATCCTATACAAAAATGAGATGTTACGAAGAAGTCTCGATACTATCAAATCGAACTCCGCTCTGGTGGTACACGTTCATGGGCATCATCTATATATATAAAAGAGAAGAGAAAACTGACTCATCAAGAGATCTCTGATACTACAAAGAGCTACGAAGCTGAAATTCTGCATGGAGGTTCCTTTCAGGACGTAAGCACCCGCTAAGAACGGATTTTTGGAAATTCGTATTTTAAGGGGGTCAAAGGTCATTTTTATAATAACTTAAGAACCGTAACTGTTGGCTCTTAAAAATTTGTAGCGTAGAAAGACGACTTCAAATAAACAGACACATGTTTCAGGGTTTCTTGAAATTCACACCCTAAAGGTCAATGGTGTGGAGTCAAAGTTACTACTCACTGACTTATCAAAAAATCTCAGGTAGGTACTGGAAAAGCTACGAGGCTGAAATTATGCATGAAAATTTAGTTTAGGACGTAAGCATCTGCTAAGAACAGTTTTTTTTAAATTCACATTATTGGGATATTATATACCTACCTAAACTTTTATCTACGGCTTCAAACGCGTGGTACTCGGGTTATATTATGGATGTACATTAGTCCTACTACTACAGTCCACGCGAATGAAATCGTGGGCGGGTCAGCTATGAAAGAGTTAGCACATTTACTGCCAGGCTCGTAGCTAGAGTAGAGGCCTAATTCTGCGAACAATCGCTTTAATAATGATGGTATTCGTCGTAGAATTGTCCTTAGATAGTGCGTCATTCTATCCATGCAATTATCACCTATTTGCACGGCTAGATTGATAGAATAAATAAATAATACAATTCACACAGCATTATCTAGCCCCAAGCTAAGCAGAACTTGTGTTATGGTAATAGTTTCAACCTTGACACTTTTGACGCGTCCATCCATCTGTAGTTTCTTTCATCTAAGATAAAATGCAAAAATGTGTCACTCTGTGACGATAACATTGTCATAGTGAAGCGATAAGTTGAGCAAAATAGGACCCCAGTTCATGTACGCCATGGGCAAGAAAAGAGTTACCTACTGGGCTTGCTGATGTCACCTATTTAGCATATTATCTAGCCAGCCTGTCAAATTCGCCACTAGATAATGCTAATAGTTAATTCAAGAGACAGGCAGTGACTTAATCCCGTTATTTGTGACAGGCGCAGCCAATTAAGCTATCATCGGGAATTGCAAACGACCAATGTGAATGGGTAAATGAATAGCTACTGTCTTATGCGTATTCGTATCTTTATGTGTGTTAATAGGAAGAAACGTCATCTATCAGCAAGTTTCTTTTCAGAAGAGGTTTACGTACATTGAGTTTTACTATAAAAACTATCGAAGTTTGATGTATTCGTACGGATGTAAGCGGGTTAACTACGAACCTTATTTGTGTTGGAAGAACACTAACGTTTCATCCTTTTACGCCACAAAAATCAATGAGGTTTTACCAATAGAGACGCCATTCTCATTAAAAAGAAAAAATGGCGATATTTTACTATACCTACATACATAGGACCTATGGTACTTTATTTGTATCACTGAGTAGGTTAAATATGTACATAGCATCATTCCTCAGTTTATATATAACATCATTGACACAAATAAGGTTCGTAGTTAACCCGCTTACTATAATGAATACATTGAGTTTTAGAAGTCGTCCGATGTTATGATATCGGTAAGTTAGTGTTATTAATGACACCACAGAAAACAGCATGCTTGATTCGATAGAGTATATCTCTGTTCGCAGTTTGACAATAAATTAAATAGTTTAGTAATAAAACATTCCCGTCCAAATAAATGATAAAGGTCCATCGATGATTGGATTAAGTTCCCTGTATAGCAATTTATTAGGTTAAGATAGTAGGAAGTGTAGAGTTACCTGAAAGATCGTACTATCGTGTTCATCCGCAAGTCTATGAGTTGTATCGTGTCGTCTCTCACACACGCCAGTAAGTAATTGCTGTCTGGAATAATAAAGCATGACCAGTCACATAAATAATACAGAGGGAGTTTTGGACTTTCCTCGGCGGCGACCTAGCTAATAGATTATATAACGGAAACAAAGAATTATCATAAAGTTTCTGGGGATATTTGTAGCTAATACTTTGGCTTGTGTAAGTAATCCATCGAGCCGTTATTTTCTTTATTGCTTACCTTTTCCATTGCCGTATGAAGGTATGTTTAACCTTGAACCTTTAGACAGATGCCTTAATGGTTTGATTGAGGTAAAACGCAATATAGTACGCGTAGGTACAAGCAACGTTTTATTAAATTAGAAGATTAAATTGCTGGGTAATCTCTCAGTTTAGTTGGTCATCAGTCATAGTATAAAGAGCAATCTCAGCTAAGAAGTCTTAAGGTCAAATCGTAAATTTTCATAGAGATACCACCATTAACCGTGACTGGTAAGAAACTTTCTCAATCTAGGCAACGTTGGGCCGCGTAGTAAGTAAACTTTGTATTCCGTCAGGGATCTAACTACAATTTTATACAAACGACCTGAAACGATGACAGAACATGGTGATCTCTTCAACTAACTGGTACGATGCGGTTGTTTTTTGTGAAAGCACCATCGAGTTTGAAAGGTAATGGTATACTAGTGAAATATGATCTGATTTCAATAGAATTGATGTATCTGGATCGAGCATGATGGGTAACCGTGCGCCCGCGTTTACTCACTTCTCCATACGCCGGAGCGAGACGGCACTCGACGTGATTTAATCAGTTTCCGAGGCGGCGGCGTCTCGACACTTGATTGAAGGTATCAATCTCGCCATTTTGTCCAATAGACAGACCGTTATTGACAAAAAAGGGATCAATCGAGACACGCGTAACGGAAATAGGCGATGCGCACTCGTCACGTCGCCGACACGAATACCGGTCACTAAAACATGCGTGCATTCGATTATCGCTCCTATTACTTTTGATTATGATGTACGGAAATTAACAATCCATTTACGGGGACAGCAGCCATTTGTCTATGAAATATTGTTGCAGCGTGGCGAGATAAACGAGCATTTCCTTTGATAGCTCGGAAATGAACTGCCAAATGTTGTTAGTTATTTAGTTGTGAAGTGGGTCACAGATGTCAAAAGTGAAAATAAACGTGCAATGCACCGAGCTCGTAAACATTTTAAGAGGTTGTTATATCTACACGCGGCGCGGTTGGCCTCTAAAGATGTGCTTAGCGGTATTCTAATCTGCTTCTGGATTACTGTTTAGCCAGAAAAGAGATAAAATAAAAAGTTAACGTTACCTCGGCTGAGGTCGAGAGACGTCACCTTGCCCTGAAGCACGATGTGGTTCGCAGACATTTCGGTGCGTATGTCCCAAAACCTGATCCGTTTGTCGAAGTGTCCCGATATTATCGTAGAGCCAGCGCCGTCTGATGTCACCAGGTCATTGCAGGATGAACCTGCGAACTTTGTTTCTGTACCTGTAAAAGATAATCACGTCAGCAAACACGAGAGCTCTAGGATGATGACTAATAATGTAAATGAAGCGGTTGTTTTGTTTTTTGAAGCTTCACCAGAAATCAAACTATGGTAATCTAAACATTACTCAAACTCGATGCAGAATGTTTGTTAACAAACCGCCCTTATTTTAGCACTCTGTTCACTCTGTTGCCGCGCCGTTTTATACGAAATTTACATAACTTCTCGATTTCTGATCTTTCCTTCAATAAATCTTGCTTGCAATTATATCTGAAACTTGACGCCAACAAACCACGACACAAAAACTAAAAATCGTAGAGTTTTCATTTTTGTGTCGTGGTTTGTTTACAAACATTCCACATCCAGTTTGTCTGGGGTATACGTTGTCTACGAGCAAAATAATTATCAAGACAAATTGATCCGATCTCAGATCTGATCCCAAGAATAACTACAGTGTAATTAAGTCTAACAAGGCAATTACACTAAACAATGTTGAATAGCAGGTCACCGTGGTTCAATGAATTTCAGCCTCCCGATATGTCTTGTAGCACAAATCTCTATCAGTATTCTATCCCTGAATCGCCCTGAGACACGTACTGTTAACTGTTAAACGTATATGGCCAGGGAAATACGATATCAGGCAATAACTTCTATTGGAACATTCGAGCTACCCAGTATGGAGTTTTATTAATGCAATTATACAAAATACGGCAGTCATGTTGAATAAGGGATCAATAAATGATAAAAGATAGTCGCGAGGATACACAATATTTCACACTATTCAATTCAATTAGTTAGAAATGACAGTACTGAGCCGGATTTCCTTAGATAGTCCTGGCCGTAGCTCCTAAGCAAGAAGGATTATTATCAGCTGGTACAACTATCTTGGTAAGTAAGGAAGCTTCCATACCTATGTTTAGCTACACACTAGCCAAATTCGATGTAGAATGTTTGTGAAAAGACCGCCCACACTTAACCTAAAATTCACTCTATTTATACGGAATTTAAATAACTTGTCAATTTGTCATCCTTCCTTCAATAAATATTGGTTACAATTAAATCTGAAACTCGACTACAAGGGAGCTTTCGTTTTTGTGTCGTGGTTTGTTTACAAACATTCCACGTCGAGTTTTGCTAGTGTGTAGAGTCTCTTAGTAAGATTTTTATAGATTTTTCTCATGCGTAAAATCCGTCCATTAAAAGATTTTAAGAGTTTAACTTTAATGCGTGAATAAATAAGATGAGCCATCGTCATGTTAATTGAAAGGAACAAGGGAAGTAAGTATGATATAAAATTATTGGTACTATTTAAAGTTAATCTACTTATACTCTTTTCTAGAATCCTAGATATTTTTTGTAAGCAAAAGGGTTAAACAAGACGACGACTTTTATTGGCTGAACAGATTTTCAAGAAACATGGCGAAGAATACTTGGCATAAAATTATGTATGATACAACAAAAACTAAGCGAAAATCGGTTCATCCGTTTGGGAGCTACGATATCACAGACACAGATACACAGGCAGACACTTTAAACTAATAATAATAACACCCCTCTTTTTTGCGTCGGGGGTTAAAAACCAAAGATATGTTGGTGAAAAATATTTTACGACACAGGCACTTGAGCAAATCGCAGAAGTTTGAAATAATGTTTAGTTTTGAAAGCTTTCATTCATCATTATGTGTTGTTGTAGGTTATTTTCTCTGATTTTTGTGATTACCTTGGTGTAAACTTGGCGTTTTCTGTTATTGTTCTCAGTTTTCATTCATAAATGTCTTTGTTCACATAAAATACCTCGGATCCTAGAACCTCGTATTCTCTTATCGACCCACGGTAAGTATCGTGCGTATATATTAAGTATATCAGAGTTAATTTAGATCAACTTATTTTACTTAAATACAAAAGAAATCAGTAAAAGTAGACCATGTTCAATGCACTTGTGCAATGTACTACGGAAAGTTAATTTTTTTTACACAACGTTTTCAATGAATCCACTCGGATACGAAGAATTTATCTTTTAAATTACCAAAATGAGAAAAACTACCATCCAATAATCTATAGTTAAATCATATTTATAATTTGATTAAATCTTAATTTATTTTAATTCGCTAAATTATATCTCGTAGCTATAAAAGTCCGTTGATTAATATTGGATGAAGTTACCATTAGAATTTTAATTGAAGACTATCTCATCTCATCACACTTAATATAATATTACTATTTTCTGTCCGCGGCTTCGCACGCGTTGTTTGTATGAAAACGTTTTAAGGTTAATTCTATTCCATGAGAACTGATTTTTGGAATAAAAGTATTATTATGTTTTATTCCAGGCCTAGAACTATCTGTACGCAAAATTTCAGCCCGATCCGTTCTGCAGTTTTGGCATGAAGAGGTATGAAACATCCATACATACAAACTTTCGCATCCTACTAATATTATAAAGCTGAAAGTTTGTGAAATCTGAATTTTTGTTACTTATGTTATGATTTCCTAAACTGCTGAACAGATCAAGATAAAATTTGGCGTACATTTAGAGCAAAGCCCAACTTAGTAACTTTAATGGGCTACTTATTATATCGAAAATACGCGTGCGAAGCCGCGGACAGAGGCTAGATAATATTTGTGTGATAAATGTGAAAATTCGGATAGATGTACGGATGGATGTTTCTAACTTCGTCAAGCCAAAACTACTAAACGGGTTGGGCTGAAATTATGCATAAATGACATTGATGTAGGGTTCAGTTCCCATGAGACAAAAATAACCTTTAAAGATATCCATTGAACCAACGCATGCAAATCCGCGGGCTGAAACTAGTACAGAAAAGGAAAGACGACTGATTCACTCACACATTCTACTTCTGAGATCCCATATTTTAAGCGTTCGGTCGTGGCTTCCTGTGATGACCTTCGTGGGTTCCCCCAGGAACTTGGCGGCCATTACCTTCCCGCTGTGCCCAGTTAACGTATGCTGGAACAAAGGGAAACAAATTAAACATTATAAACTGACTGTTCACTCACAAAACAACTCATTATCGGTAATTTGTATGAGAATATTGGCTGTAATTACTGCCAAGGCTTTGTTTACACGGTACCTTAGAGTGGTCTGGAGGCATTATTGTTGTTATTATGAGTCATAGAATGTGCCTTTTTATACCCAGTACCCTGCTCAGCTACTTATTGCATATATTAATGTAGTGCCGCCTCAAACCCTTGGAGGCATCTTGAATAACGCCATAAAAATAAAGCTTTCCAACATTTATTTGCTACAAAACACACAATACAAACTATGAATAAATTCTGAACATTTATTAAGCCAGTAAAATGACGAAGCCCATGAAAACAGAGCCTAACTCATTAGTTAAAGATGACAACGAAAAGGAAGTGAGTACGAACTCACGGCGCACGATACTGCGTGCTGTAGGTTCAAACGACTCTATAAATATAAAACTCAATCCTGCCGCCTATCGTCGAATAAAACTAACTTATATTCGACACAGTGTGTATTTTAAGCTGACAGAATCGGGCTACAATTATTATAAATGTTACGAGAACAGTTTTGAATAACACGGGGAGTTGAATAAAATAATTAACAGACGGTGTCCATCATTTAGTTTTATTGCTTTTGGAATCAATGCATATAAATATTTTAGATTTGTTGCATTTGGTTGAATAAAACTTGGTCATTCTGAAATAGGTTGACGACGCTATACAAGAACGTATATTAGCTTCATAAATTCCGTTGCACAGCGAGATTGCCTGATGAATTTATCATTATTTTATTGGATGCTATAGCAGACTTGTAAAATCTTTACTGCTGCAGTATTCTACTACAAAAAGCTACCGTTTGCTACCGTCTTGATACTGCTAGACATCGGTTAAGGTTAATAAGAGCTTTCAACTTGCCACGATCGACGATCAATTGTATGTAGTACATAAACTTAGCTTAGTTCAACAGCTATTGTTGGCGGTAAAGATCGTGAAATTGCTTTTTATATCTTATTTAAAATCATTTCATTATTGATCCGAAACAGAGAAGAGGACTTTAATGCAATGCAATATTCAGATTTACATAGGTACCTACGAATGAACACTCATTTGGAGCGAGGTTTATGTTAGTTCAAAGTGAAGTTCATGGGATTTGAATTATTTATAGCACCACAAGTAATAGTAACTGATAATGAGCAAATTATTCAAGTGGAATCAAGTAATCTTGGCAGATTCATATTACGAGTTCATTATAAACATGACAAGGCAATCTGTGCTCGCTCAAATGTCTCCATAACTTGTCGGTAATGCTCAGGTGGACAGACACTTCTTGTCAGTCTTAATTGCAGACAAAACACTCCGTTATAGGGAAATGCAGTCAGGTCATTCAGCTCTATTTATGTAGCGTGCATATTCCACAGAGAGAGTAAATAACTAAAAATAAAACTACGTAAGCGAGTATTATATATTTCCATACATTTGCTTAATGCGTTTCCTTTCCGATAGCCGTTTATCTAAGTTGCAGTAACATAAACGTGCACGAACATAGTTTTCCACTCGTCCGCGCCGACAAGCCAGTGCCACGCGCCTTGTAAATTAATTGCATGGGCGGATAGCACACGCTTTCCGCCCGCCTAACGCACACCGCACGCGGTCTTTAGCCAATGCAATCCCTCAATTTTATTGACCACGGAACAAGTTTAGTCATTAGTTGAATTAGTCCTACTCACCGGTACGCATAAATTGCATTCCAAAGCGTACCTCTTTCAGGTCATTATAAGATATTTAAAACGGTAATAATGATAAACTGAAAAAAGTTAATACCGGTAATAAAAGACGTCGGTTCGGAAGTTATGAGAAATGCACGAACATCGGCGTGTCTTGATGCTATAATAGCGAGTAATTTCTTCCATTATTATATTTTTTATTCAGCTAACGGTCAGGTCACGGGTTGGCGGGAGATCACAGGCTAAGTCACAATTTGTGACTATTATGATAGATCAATTGTCATCGAGTTTCTGCAAAAATGGCACATAAGAGGGAATAACCAGCCAGTCATTAGTCGAGGAGTGTCCCTTGTTAGCGTGCAACGGGATCTCATACAAAGGTTTGAAATTTATAGTGTATTGGCTAATTAAAAGTATAACCGTTGTCCATTAATGACATCACGATTGCGTTGTTGTGTCCTATTGAAGCGTTTTACGGCTCTTTACTTTACAGGTACGATATAATACTTAACATTACGGTTTTTCAGACAATTGCAAACTGCTTTGTCTTGTCTTTGTTGCTAAGTCTCAATTACAATTTCGTACTTTTTGGTTCGTATATTCGGAGCCATAGAGTTACTGGGTCGCCAGTAAAACAATTTTAATAGATATGGCTTTCAAGAGTGGCTATCACGTTATTTCAGCGCGATAGCAGTTTACCACTAATTGGGATTACAGACGAAGACAATTTACACTCACGGTAGCAGCGATAAGCTCGACCGCTATGAGAATATTTTATAGCAATCCAAGTTCAATATGACCAAGCATTTCGAATTCAAAACCATTGTAGCACATTGCAGATGCTATAGAGCTATAGATGCAAGTGCTGCCATTAAATCGAATGTAACATATTATCAGCACGGCCGTTAGAATATAAATAAATAATGTGCGCACGGCTAAATAACTCCTTATAAATCAGTTGATTTGAATTGCGCTCTCATTAGTAATTCCAGTTGTGCGGCGCTGCACCGAAGTACACAACTTATTACTTTGGCTACACGATTAAACGCATTTATAGAATGTATACATAGCTGCTCAATACGTTACTTATCTTCCTGCAGATAAATAAACTATTTCATAAAATATTTTCAACAAATCGAAGCATTCCGACATTTCTAAGACCATTTATTTTATACAGAAGTATTCGAATTCTCGAAATCAGATGAACTGATTATAAAGAAGCTTGTTTATTATATCAACCGGCACCGTCACGGAAACGCCACCTAAATGTGCAAGGGTTTTATTCTGATGGTTCTGACAACCGTAACTGTGTAGGTTTTACGAGGCCGTGTTTCACACGTATCAAAACGATATCATCTTATCACTTTTCAGATGTGACAATATTTTAAAACAACAGCCACTTTCGTTACGCGCTGTTTTCATTTTGACCGTGCGAATAATTTAATTATATCTACAGAAATGAGAGACTGGAACAGAGTATGAGAACTCGTAAAGTCAGACGTCAGCGCAGTTGATATTAGCGCGGATGATAAAATCTCATATTCAAAGTGTTGTATCGAGAAACTGGTCCTGAAAGGTGTACAAATTACTGGTAAAGGATGGTGGCTGGCGACGAGTTATTTGCACTTCCTCGTGAGCGGATATCGGAATGCATAAAGCAAGACAGGTGGTGGGTAAATCATGGCCGGTCGCGATATGAGCCGCGACAACAGATGCGATCGTTTAGTCTTCGTAGGAACGGGACGCACGTAGATCTATCTATGTTGGGTGGATGGGTAGACCTTGGCACCTTGCTTTCCGCAATGCTACAAACAGCTAAGCGGATCTAAACGAAAGTTTAGCGGTTCAACATTAACTTTATATATACATTTAGTATTATTTGTTATATACAAATATAGTTACAAAACGTATTTTTAATATCTAAGAATGGGCATTAGATAACTGATATACTTAATACAATACATAACATACAATACATAACATACGTATTCGCCTACGAATGGGCGGAAATCCTTCTCAAATTGGTTCCTGGTGACCTGTGGCTAAAGGTTTTTCATAAACCTTTAACAGACACCAGTACACTTAATATAGATAAGATATCTTTGTGAAAGAAAATAAACATTTTTATTATTATTATTATTGGCTGGCCCGGCACCGACACCGGTGGATGCACATGTCGTCGCAGCAAGTATTCCACTTGTATCGGGCTGGCATCGTACGTATGTGTTGTGTACCTACGCAAGCTTCTATGCGGGCGTGCGAGCGGGGTCTCTGTGGAATTACAAAGCCGTCGTGTCGTGTCGGTCAAATGAAGAATGTAGCTATCGGTGCAGTGTCGTGTCGGTGTCGGTATCGGTGTCGGGCCGGACCGGCCAATGAAGAAACGCCCGATAGGGCTCGCTATCGCGAGTTCTCCATACAAAAGATTTCAACGCGCTCACTGACAAAGTTTTGTACCATTTTGTTTAAAAATGTGATATGATTTTATCGACAAGCTTACGATACCTTTTATTTATTAGTTGTTTGCATGACCAGTGTGTAAAATCCAGGAGTTGTTTAATAATAAGCTGAAAGTGGATATCAATATTTAAATGTAAGCCTATTTTTTGCACGAAGTCGTATTTGTAAGTCGATAACTCATTTATAGAGGGCGTAATACCACATAAATCATAGTAAACTTAAATAGATGTACAGAAAACTTTGATTTACGCGTTGACAGCTGTATATTAGTAGCATTTTATTTTATTAATTAATTATGATGGTGGGATGTGTCCGTAAGGGATTATTGATAAATCGAATAGGTACTCTGACATGGCAATCATAATATATTAAATAAATAAATAAATAATGCTGGACAATTCACACAGCATTATCTAGCCCCAAGGTAAGCAGAGCTTGTGTTATGGGTACTAGATAACTGATATACATAATAATATACGAGTACATAGCTAGATATTTTTTATTATACATAGAAAACGACCAGCACACCCTGAACAAATATCTGCAGATCGTACAAATATTTGTCCCGAGGCGGGAATCGAACCCGCAACCTCCTGCGTCGCAGGCGGACCTTGGCCCACCGCGCCACAGAGGTCGTCAATATATGAACTAATACTTCGATTAATCGAAAGCCTACCATGTTTATGAAGTAGATAGTACGTACCAACGTATAAATAGGGAAAAAAATTGTGATTTCCTGTTTTTCCCAGTATTTTAATTTATATAATTTTGTGATTGTATAATGTATACTCATACCTTTCCACACATCAATGACCTCAAATCCTATATATAAAAGTTTTAAAAGAGATTATTTTAAAAGCTTTCCTGAACTCAGAACTTGTGAACACATAACTTCGATGTATAAATTTCCCTGGAATAGAGAACAGTAAAAGAAATTCGGCAATATAACAGAATCGCTGGCAAAAGAATTAGAATAGTAATTTCATTTCCAATTTGGGTGGCATGACTCAGATTTATATCAACGAAGAGGGTAATTATACAGATATTAATATGCATATACAGAAGACAGATGAAAATACTTTAAATGGTAATATAACTAAATGCAGGTCGTTGAACTATGTGAGAATTATTGTTATGTTTCAATACACTGTAATTAAGTCATAAAGTTTTTCTAAAAATTGGCTTTGAGAGAACCACCCATGTTTAGTATATTATTTACAACGCTAAACAAGCTTTATATTGCGTACAATAAAAATATATCGTTAGATAAACCATCAGGTTACTTTGTAAGATTTTAATGTATTCTGTTCAGTAGCTGATCTCAATTACTTGGTAATTAATAACTAAACCAATTAATGCCACGATAAATATCGAGATAGAAATCTACATGTCCCTGTGAATACTCGTGAATACGAAAATTTAAATTTAATCATAGTATCTTAGTATTTACCTTTATAAAATATAGATTGTGTTGTCACTGAACGTATACCTGAGTCCCTATGTATATAAGTAGTTTATGTAAGTATATGTAGGTATATATATAATGTTATGTATGTAGTATATTTAAGCGTAGTATTATATTAAAAGTATTTATTTATTAAACCTTCAAGAGCACACATAACCCCTAATACTATCCATTAATCCTATCCATCCACGGTTGTCTGGTAGAGATCGCTCTTGAGCGATAAGACCGCCACTTGTCACTTAGTTTTTAAGCTGTTTTGCTGTATTGTTTCTATCTATAAGTGTGCAATAAAGAATTTTCTATCTATCTATCTATCTATCGTCGAAAATATTCACTATTACAAACAACAAAAACATTACCAGGACTATTATTATAAAAATCCATAGATTGATACATTTATTCTGAACACAAAAAACAATAACAATAAACTCAGGTATTTAGTTGTAATTACACGTTTACAACATGTTATTATCTCTTACAAATTAGGCTAAACCAACTGATATTATCTTCAAACAAAAAGTGGTTTCTTATACCGTTACTACAACATAGCATTTGGGTTTTAACATCAATCATTTCGCCATGAAAAATTTATATGTGTAGGTAAAAAGCATTTCCATGAGTCGGCAAGAAATAAAACGGAAGTCTCTCAAGCCAAACCAATCCTATACTACTTCATATCATCATCAGCCTATATTAGTCCACTGCTGGACATAGGCCTCCCCTAATGAGCGCCATAGCGCCCTGTCTTCAGCTTGCCGCTTCTACTACTTATACTACATCATAGAATCCTATCCTACTACTATAAATGTGAATGTTTGTTTCCACGTACCTCCGTAACTACTTAATCGATTTAGATGAAACTTGGTGTGTAGATAGTTTAGGTTCTAGAATCACACATAAGCTAATATAATTTTCAAAAATTAACCTCTGAAGGGATTAAAAAGGTTGGTAAAGTTTCCATAGCAAATAATTTTTTCTTGGTTCGATTTACTCAAAACTCGGTATAAAGAAACTCTAAGGTAAATAATTAATCACGTTTTATTTATTTTATTAGACGACCTCGGTGGCGCGGCGGACGAAGGTCCGCCTGCGGCGCGAGAGGTTGCGGGTTCGATTCCCGCCTTGGGACAAATGTTTGTACGATCTACAAATATTTGTTCCGGGTGTTCTGGTCTATGTATAATATAAAATATCTATCTATGTACCTAATGTATTATATTAGGTATGTATATCAGTCGTCTAGTACCCATAACACAAGCTCTGCTTAGCTTGGGGCTAGATGATGCTGTGTGGATTGTCCAGCATTATTATTATTATTATTTCCCCGTCGGCCGCGTACGAAACCGGAGGCTCGTAACCAGGTGCGGTAGAAGAAAAAATCTTTTTTTTACGATACTAGTTACTAAGCAATTTCTTCTGAAAACTACCAATAAATTTCTGTAATTTCCACGAGGGCGAAGCCGCAGGGCGCAGCTAGTTATATCTATAAAAAGCTTTAGCTAAAGCTTCGAGCAGTCTTCACACATTAAACATTTGCTCGTTGCATGCGTGATTATAACAAACCTTTTTAATTTCCCGGCAGTGATAAACTTGTGGTTTTTATATTAGAGCTTGTCTTCATCAAGAAATCAACGGCGATTAAGAGCTTTGTTAAACTTGACAGAATATGAAGCAATAAAGGAAAACTTCTGTCAAATCTATCGGTTAGCTAACTGGCCGTTGAATCCTGTGAATGAACTTAACCCTAAGACATTTATATTAGTTTCATTCTAAAAGTTTTTGTTACAGAACAGCAATTAAGAATGATTTAACAGAATTACGTGATTTGCGGCTATTTGTTATTTAATAACTCTAATGCCACGCTTTGGGCGGTCAGTGATACAGAAAATTATTCATCTTTTTTGTTATTTTTATGGAAATAACAATTTTATATAAGGCAATTTGTCTTGTTCTCGCTGGTGCTTTAAACAAGGTAATATTTGACAGATATTGAGCTATTCGATTAGCATAGCGTCGTTTGTTTTATTTTCATCATCTTACTTCCGATTGATTTCAAGAGAAGCTTGTGTTTCAATTTAGCTATTAAATTGTAACTTTTATAGCTCTCTGATAGATATTTTCTAAATAAACTTATCACCGGGCACTTACAGCCATAACTTTTGTAAACATCCGACAAGGTAATGAATGCCTCGTAAATTTTGAAGCACTGCTCGTGTGCCTAGCTTGAGCTGAAAAAGACCTCATTATAAGATCTCATATGATAGACCCTAGATCCCCTAACGACTTCCCGACCCAGGGCAATATCCGCCATGAACCCCAAGCTTGCTTTGGTCCTGTAGTCGTTAACCGATTTATTTTACAGCATCTAATACCTACTGCGCAATAACCGCGTAAATAACTTTATCTTAGCAAATTATATACGGTAAAATAAAGTTTTTATTTGAGTAGAGATTTCCAGCGGTTTGGCTTTCATTTTGAAGCTGATCGTAACGTACCTTGTTAATTAGAGTAAGGGTAGATTAGGAATGTAATTTGGCATGTTTCTCAGAGTTTTTAAACTTTAAGACTTTATACAGAGCATTGATGATGGGGTGGTGCCGGTTTAGAATTTGCACCACCCCAACTCACCAATTCTTGAGTTGGGGTGGTGCAAAATCAAAGCCGGCACCCGCGCGGCAAGCCGCGGTTGTCGAAGGAGGTGTCTAAGGGCTATCCACCGGGGGCGGCCAGCAGCACCTCCTGCATATCTATTCTACCACCGAACTGCGATCCCATCCCGCATGCCCAGCGCGGGTTCATGGGTATTACTCATGAGATAAAAACCAATTGTCAGGCCCTTATGAGGGGGAGGACTGCGTCCAGCAGTGGGCTAATATAGGCTGTTAAGGTGAAGAGGAGGTGAGGTTTACTCATGTCTGATGGTTAACATCAATTTAGTTCCACATTTCCGTAGATTTAATAAAATATACTGTTAGCTTTTATGCCGATACTTTACACTCAGCTACAGCTAATTACAATTAGCGTTCGAGATATGCTCATTACGTAAGGAAGGGCAATAAATATCCCCATTGATTGGATACTAAAAATGTAGCTTAGCGACGACCGCAAATCATAGCTAAATTATACGCATTGGTACTAAAGCTCGATGCGAAATGACGTAAATTCACAACGGTAATGAACAAAACCATGCGGAAAACCGCCAGTGATGTAAATTATCATAACTAATTTCACATTTAGCCAGATGATAGGTCGAAAATCGCTGTAGGAATTGGAGATAGGTAATGAGACATAAAGCTTTCACATAAATCCTTTTATGTTGATTAAATATACGTCATCCGGATTGATTACTTAGAGGCGGACGCGTTTTCCAAGTTTTCGCTTTGTTCACGATGACGGTTTGCTCGGAACTACAGCTTTAGGATACAGTTAATTAACTCTGGTAATGTGTTGTATTGTGTTTATAATAATGACGCCGTTGGCAAATATCTCAAGACGCTTTTAAGGAGAGTATTTATCAAGCAATGCACTCATTTAAACTCAGGTAAACATTTCTCGTAATGGAATAGAGACTAGTACACATTTCTACAATGGAAAAGTTGTGTACATACGAGCTTCAAACACATCCTAAAGTATAAAGCCTGCACTTTAGACCAGAAAGATAATATTTTAACCTCATTTTACCTGTGTACTATGTTACTTACTTTATTGTTTCAGTGTTCAAGATTTCCGAGTTTAAAACGTATTGTAGCGAACCGGATCGAAACGAAAATCTGAAATGTAGCCTCTTAATAAAATTATAGACTACATTATATGATTTGATTTGAACTTCTGTTTGTTCCAGTAAGGAAACAGCATGCTCGCGAGAATTAGCAGATAAATAGTTTTTGTTGTTATCAAAGACTAGTGTTACCCGCAACTTCGTTAGCGTAGTAGGTAGCGTAGTAGGTATGGTACCCAACTAAAGGTAGGGCATAAGACATTACATAGAAAAAGCGAATACATCAATGTACCTTTAGCAAATTAATTGACTTTTTTGAAAAAAGTCAATTCATTTGCTAAAGGTACATTCTATGGTTAATAATATTTAATGCTTCGTGTTATTGTTCGAGTCACAGATGTATTGTATAACAACATCACAAATTCAATCACTATTTTACCAAAAATAGACAACATTGTATAGACGGACTTTTTATCTATGTTATAATTTTCTCGTTGAACGTGATGTGTAAATTATCAAACCCCTCTTTATCCCCTCTAAGTCGAGGGGCAAAGCCCCCAAAAAAAGGTATAGTAGCCAATAGGCTACTATACCATTTTTTTTGGGCTTCGCCTAACTTAAACAATAGTTTGAGTTAGGCTACATTCTAAATGTATGCCAAATTTCATTTTGACCTGTTGTTCAGTAGTTTTGGAGATCCTAGGTAACAAAAACTTCATATTTCACAAACTTTCGCATTTATAATATTAGTAGGAAGTAGGATAGGATAATATGTGTAATAAATTCTGTATAAAAGTATGGTTTCATCTCGTTGAAAGGAAAATAGGTAATTGAATACTCGTAAAACAGAATTCTCCATCAGAAAAGCATTAACATTTTAGTGTTCTTGAATGGAGGGTGTATAACATTTTAGCATAAATCGTGGTCCAGTACATTGTACAAGGCGGTTATTCTGCTAGTTATTTCACATACAGTTTCCCATTATTAATTACTGTGGTAACACGAAATGGTACAGCTTCGGTAGCGAGGTATGCCGCACGACAACGCAGTCGATTTATGTGGGAGAGAGGGGTCGCGACCCCAAACACGAAAATAATAATTCACTATTGCATTTCGATTTCATTGCCGCCTATACGGTATACAGCGCGTCCCACGGCTATGCCACATGGAGGGAAAGTATCTTAATTATTGTAGATAGTAAATTTTACTAAAAAGAACACTTCATTTTGATTTTAAATACAAATCAAACTGCATTCAAAGATTTTTGAATAATCGCCTGTCTGAACCGGGTGAAATTAAAATTAAGTAACTGGTATTATTAAGTAACCCTCAAAATAAAAAAAAACACCCGTAATTTTACGATACCGATCAAAAGGCTCAATCGTAAGGATATTTTTTTCCAAATAATATAGCATCTTAGATAAAGGGATGGTTTCATTTCGTGGTCTTTCTTTTCCTTCGTCCTTTCTTTTTCGTAAAATTACGGTTGCTTTTTTATACAATTTGGCTTCAAAAATCTTTAAAGCAGTATAAATTGTTTTTAAAATCAAAATGAAGTCTTCTTTCAGTAAAATTTTCTACGTACAATATGTATTTAAGATACTTTCCCTCCATGTGGCATAGCCGTGGGACGCCCTGTATATTGTTCGCGGTCCTAAAATATGCTAAGCTAATGCTTTTACAATAACATTACGCGTATTTGATACTTTTGAAGCTCCAAAATCGAATATCGGCTGGTTGTCTTTTTAACCCCCGACGCAAAAAGAGAGGGGTGTTATAAGTTTGACGTGTCTGTCTGTGTATCTTGTCTGTGGGATCGTAGCTCCCAAACGAATAAACCGATTTTCGTTTAATTTTTTTTGTGTCATCGATAATTTTATCCCGAGTGTTCTTAGCCATGTTTCATGAAAATCTGTTCAGAAAACAAACATCGACGGGTTGTTAAATTTTTAATTTTGTCTTGTTTTCTTTTTCTCGCTGTACTTACTTTTCCATGTTTTTCCTGCTGTCTTTTAGCTTGTTATTTCGTGGTGTACTGTAATTCTGTACGGTAATCCGACCCAATTTCCATATCTATTTCATTATCAATTCCACACCTCCAAGAACTAGCGTGCGGGCGGTATTTGCGCTTTCATGTAAAAAATCTGTCCAGTCACTTTCGAGTTGCATTTCATAAGACACCCAGATTTTTGATTGAAAACGGTGAAAAGAAATTACGGATATAGCGAACGGTGAGATTGACTGGGTGGTATGTGAACGGAACCATTTTTCGCACGTCAAGGTCTGAATGACATCGAGAGTGTAGTTTATAAGCATAAATTTATCTGCGGTGAAGTGTGGGTGAATCAAGAACTTTGGTTACCAAGATTCTAATAGGTTTCTAAAAGAAATAAAGCTTGAGTTTCAGTTTTAAGTTCTGGGCACGTCAATTTACTGAAAGCGTGACGCTTTCAGTAAATTGACGTGCCCAGATTCCACATTCACCGGATTTGTGTGTTATGAAAGCCATTGTCACATTGCCGGTTCGCATGGGTTCAAAGTTGACAACGCTGTAGAAGCAATCTAGAATCGATGTTAAGGCCAAGTGAGTTGTGGATGGGACGAAGTAAAGCACGAATTGGGCGAGAAACGCTGTGACCGTGTTACGGGTAATGCGACCATAGCGTGCCCGCACTCTAATGTGATTATAATGGTGATATTGGATGGGATCGTGTTTGTGCTAAGTATTTGATGGAGCGACTAGCAATTGTCTTTGTATTAGCCGTGTTAATACACATAAAAAGTTATTAGCGTTTGCTGCAGCGGATGTGTGAAATAGCATGTTAATGCGTTGGATGATAAATAACTTATCTCGTCAATTTGCCAACACTGAAGTTTAATGTAGTTTTATATTATCCGTGACACTTTTTTTATTAAAATATTTACTGAAAATGTTGTATGATATTATCTGTGACTAGAGGATATAAATTCATAGAATTAAGAGGGCGCATTGCGCGCCATTTTGTGAAAAGGATAGGCGTAGGATTTTGCGTTCATAGGGCATACGTTTTTTGAAGCGCAAAAATGATGATTTTTTTAATTACAAGAAAACTACACAATTTATGAAGAAACCAAAGCAATAGTAATAACCTACGAATCAAAACAAAAGCTTTTCTATGGACCGCAGGGTTCCTGAGATCTCGAGCAAATTAGGTGCACTATCATGTTTTTTTATCGTAATTTTTTTCGCAATCGTGTTTTCCAACTAAGGAACCAAAGAAAAAATGTTGAATTTTATGTAATTCTAGTTTTTACCACGGGGATCCCGTGAGTACTGAGATCTAGGCCTAGTTTGATAAGCAAAGCCGCTAGGTTCGCCCCTTCAAGTGGTTAGTGACGCTCGAAAAAAATCGGGTTTTTACTATTGTCTATGTTTTACAAAAAAATTAGAAAGTAGATAAGTAGCTAAGAAGTTTTACGCTCATGGTAAGCCATTTGGTATGAACCCACGCTAAAACAATCTGCGAATCAGTAGGCAAGTGTCTTAAAAAAAATCTTATTAGTCCGTCTAGTCTGTTAGATTATCACAAGATAACACAAGACACGTATTTTTTCTTTTGTCGATTAAACAAAATATGATGAAGATATAGCCAGTTAAATTTCTGCGTGACGTCACACCTTGCGACATTTTTTAGCAAGGTGTGACGTCACTAGTTCAACAAAAATAAGTACAAAGTTAGTTAGTTCAACAAAAATAAGTACAAAAATAAAACGCGTCAAAGTTTGAGAGCGGGGCTCTCAAACTTTGACGCGTTTTATTTTTGTCATTTTTTGTTTGATTGACAAAAGAAAAAATATGTGTACTTACAATATTTTCCGATAATCTAACTGACGAACTGAATAGAATAATGTTTTTTTACTCAGGACACTACCCGATTGTCGTTTTGGTCTATTGATATTATGAGATTTTTTACTAAAATCAACATTATGTCTATAAACTCCAAAACTACAATTGATTCAAAGTTTCTTTTAGCAAAGATTTATAGCAAATGGTTTCTAATGTGCGAAAAAATTCTTAAAACTTCTTATCTACGAACTAAATTACTCGTAGAACATAGAAAATAGTAAAAACCTTTTCCCGATTTTTTTTGACCGTCACTTAAGTAAGGTGCATGTGGTGTGGAAAGCTAATTCATTCAAAACTATTAGAATGAACGGTCTAACAAATTTTTACGAGCATTAATTTACATAAACAGTAAACTTTTTGTTCGAAAACTATGTATTTGATTTAGGTAATGCTTAATGCACTGCTAGTAATTTTGCAGGTATAAAATAACTGAGTTAATAAAGTTTACGGTTATTGATAGTTTTCTTTCAGAGACGATGCTAGGGTGTTTTACGATAGCCCTTTATTTTTATAGTACGGTACATGTTGTGGCTTGTACAGGGCTGCATGAAAAGGGCAACGCTACAATAAAATGAACGGAAAACATTATAATGCAAGTCATGAAATGATTTTGAATTCCCTAAGTATCTTTTATCTAAACCTAGACTACGAAAGCCATAGAGCAGCAACGCGTGGAAACCATTATGTACAAAACAATAACACGAGAAGAATGCAACATTCTAATGCCTCTATTTCGATTCTCAACTCGTAGTAAAAGTAGAGTTTTATGTGCCACAATTACAATAATCGGTAAAGATCAATGGAGGTGGAAAGTGAACGTGAAAAAGCGATAAGCGACGATTGTTTGGGACGATGTTTTGTTTGTGAATACACTTGCTGGTAGGTACTTCTAGCGGGCAATTCATTAAATTATACGTTTGTGCTTAAAAGAAAGTAACCGTCGGGATTAAAATCGTTTCCTTTACGAGTGAAAGCACGAGTTGTGCACTTTTTACAAGTGAGTAATTCACAGGAAGTGAACGCCATAATTCTATTCCGAGGTGCAAAAAAATAAGAAGCACTAATTTGAGCAAGTAAGTAACGACTCCGGATCTATGCTCGCTTTGTTATTCCAGAGTAAATAATCGTAATATCAGGAATAGGAGGCGTGCGTTCAGAGGCGTGAATATTGCGTTTAGAAGTGGGCGCTAAGTGTTCCGCTAGTGGTTTCTGTTACAGTGTAGGCAAACTGTAGCGAACAAAGGATCATTCGCATTTCGTGCGGAGCGAGACAATGCGCAGTCCAGGCGCCCAACTAGCGTAACGCAAGGTGAATGAATGCTAAATAAGTTCACGCGGATGGGTTCGCACCTCAACACCCAGCTTTGCTTCTTGCTTGAATTGCTTTATTGATATATCGGTTCCCACACCGGCATGCCGTAGCAAATGCTCGGAACTTGGAATTTATTATTTAGAAGAAAACTAGAAGGAAACGAAACGACCGAGGCCAATTTCGGCATAGCGATAGTCCGTCATCGGCATAGCGTAACTAATGTGCCTTACGTTTCTGCCTAACAAATAAAGAACGGTCTTTGACTCTTGCACTTACCTACTGAGTAACAGAACACTGATTGACTATTTCCTGGCGTGATGGTAATTATAGACCAACCATAATACCCAGCGATACATGCCAATTGAAACAGTACATTTCTATTATGGAACATTGCTACTTTTTGTACGGCCAATAGTTTGGTGAGAAAATAAAGATAATATCAAATTGCTGGTTAATTTTACTGTACGCTTCATGCAACGCATATAAAATTGTTTAGGTGAGTTACATTGATTTACATTGCGTTTATGTACCTACAAGATATTTTGGTAGGTTACCTACCAAACGAACCATGAGCACCATATAATATAAGAATTTCAAGGGATGACCTATTACGGGGCGAATGCCCCAACTCGTCAAATTAACGACGTGGAACCGAGTCATAGACATGTCACGACCGAAATTCGCACTTATGTAGAGCAAGCTCGCAGGTTTACATGGCATTGCAGCCACCGAACCGAAACGAAATGTCTTTGTTTTGGCCAAATTAAAGCTCCACATGGACGTAGCCATTTTAATGATGCCAGAATAGCTGTAGATGCGGGTAATGACATCGACGAAAATTGGCCCGTGCTCTGCTATACGTTTTATGAGTTTTGTTAAGAATTTTATGAGTTTATTAGAATTTCCCGGATTTTAATGAATAAATCCGGAAAATTCTAAAGCCGGAGTGGGTGCTCACGGGCTGAGTAGATAGATAGATAGAAATGAATAAGCTTTCTCGAAGATGTTAGTGGATCTTCGGTGAATGGTAAAATAATATCACTGTGTCACCAATAACGGCAGGGTAATATAATAGGGTAACATAAAATATACACTAACTCCGTCGGTATTCAAGACAGAATCGTGGGAAGAGAGACGTTAAACACCCATGTAATTATCTGAGCACATGAATGTCAGTGAATGAACTACGTTAGAGTTGCATATCATGTGTGTGAAAGTTGGTTTCCAATGGTCCGGACTGGACAATCGCGTATAAAGTACAAACGTTTTTACAATCTAAAAACGTGCTTCTTTAGCATACTGAGTTTGTCGAAAAACTCAGACAGACAGTCGAAGTGAAAACATCATTTGTCAAGAGACAAGAACCGTGAAACTGAACACAATGATGTTTGACCAATCGGTCACGCGCCGAGACTCGACAAAAAATCGGTCAAGTGTGAGCTAGGGCTTACTAGCTACTTGCAACAACTTAAAACAGCTAACCACAAAAAAATAGATAGAAAAAATAGAAAAACAGTACGCATTTTGAACCTTTTTTGTGGCGCCTGCCAATAAAACAAATTAGTGATGAGGTACGGGATTAAACGTAAAATATTATGATAAATCTATTTCCAAATACAATGGACTCAGCGATAACTGCTTTTTGTTGTAATTATTCACAGAATCATGAAGCCCAACGATTTCGAAAGTCAAGGAACTATTAAAGGATCACAATGGTAATTTGTCATTGTTTTTGTTAGACAGTAAGAATGACCACAGCTGAGAGTAGCTTTCGTAACTGTATTTCATTGACTGGAGTAGAGGAAAGTATCGTTTCTCGTAGCTCATGTGCTTTGGTAGTCCTTGATTTAGACCTTTAAAATTTGGAAGAGGCTCAAGGCTTTGTGATCTTCAGCCACGTAATGTGCAGACACCTTCTCGTTATTTTTACTGTCTTCCTACTTTACTACCTTCTCTCGCCCATCGCTCATCTTCAATTAGATTTTAAAGATTGCCCACGTAACGCCACTACTTAATTAAATAAACCCAAATCTAGCACACCTAACTGTAATTGAAGCTTCAAACCATTGCCGATAGTGCAAAAATAGCAGCTCAAAAGATTGTTGGTCTTCATGGGTGGTCGAACTAGGCGTAACTCGGGTTCACGCTAGAGCGCAGATAATTTATTGTTACAACGTCCATTCAAATTCCTAAACATAGCAAGTATAAGCGCTTTAGAAAAACTTTAATGATATCTCATCAGGACCATACTTTATGATACTTAAATACGCAGAGTTAATCTGATAGATAATGCATGATTTATGTTTAGATGGCGAGATTTATTTCTAAACTAATGCGCCGGACCTAACTGTAAAACGTGATACAGGTTTTTTCCAAAACGAAAACGTTACGGTATTTTTGCATTGTTGAAAGTGCCTACCTAAATTTTCTCATTAGTTCATTGTTTCGGTTAAGGGTTAATTACGGCGTGCTATCTTCAGCAAGCCTGGGATCGTTGATTACGATCGTGGACGGGTTAACCGGAAGGACGGACGGGAGACAATGCTCAGGTATTTGCACCGAGTGTGTGTACATCCGTGGAATGCCTCTCATGAAGACTGTAATTAGAAGACCGGGCGCTAGCGGCGGCGGCTCGACGAGCTATCTCGCTATCGGCGATCACATGAGAGATCTAACACCTCGCGAAATCATTGCTTTTGCTGCCGGATAGTACACACTGTAAACGGTAAAAACTTTTGGAGCGAAGCTTGCTTTTTGATGGAAACCCAGACAAAACTGCGCTCACATGAACTGCATACTACAAAGTTACTAGCCTTATTCAAATTCCGTTAGTGTTTCTGCTCTACACCATGAGTGATGATTAAGAAAAATCAATAATTCCACGTCAATCTAATGAGAGGTTAGAATTGATTGCGCCGATTCGCAACACGCCCGGAGGGTGTTTCTTCGGTTACGGTGTGGTGTTTTGCGTTGCGGGCGAGTGGTATCAATGCAGTCCGCGGTAACTGTTGATAATTAAGAGTGGTCGTTTAATGGCGGTTGACGGTAACGGCTCGGGTGCTGGTCGGTCCGCTTCCGTGCTACGCCCTCTGCCAAGCGACGCGAGACAACTCATATGCAAAGCTTCAACCAGCTGTCATCTTGTGTCTCTAAGGGGCTATTTGTCCATTCAGTTGGCTTGTGTACGCTCGGTGGGGCTTCTTCATTACCATTTCCAGTTCCAAGTAAGTGCTAATAAGAACGCCCTTGGTGTATTGGATCGCTTTTGGTGGTAGGTACTTTAAGAGCACCTAACTAACAGTTTGTATTTATTAGTGTGTCACAAATATACTGTGTCCCTTTGCAAGGCCGACATAATATATGTCTGCCTTGCAAAGGAATAAATAATTATCTTATTTTACTGCTGCTGAAGGTATATATACCTTCAGCAGTAAAATAAGATAAGATGTATGAAGCTTTTTTAAGCTATGTGGGATCTGGAGTTGGAACGAGTATACGACTCTTACCGGTTCACGATGAAAAATAGGCGCAACCCGCCCGAGCGTTCGTATTGCAAATGTGTAATAAATATGTATCTCTTGTATTTTTTTACATAAATTTCCATAAACAATACGTATAAGTCTCTCATATCATCAGACAGGCCGATTTACTTATTACAGATGCCCATGTCATCTGTATGAATAATAACTCAGTCTGCAAAGCGTCTCTATCAAGCAAGAAGGCATGAATTATTTGCATTTTTACAAAACAGAGTTACCTTATACGACCGTATCTTACGCCGTAAATTTTGTATTTATGATATCACCAAAATGGCGAGGGGAATATGATCAAAATGGTGTTGAGTACGATATGCGAGATCGAAAACACTGGAAAAGGCAATACCGCTGGAGCGGCACAACATCCACACGATTGTATTTCAGGTATGCTGAGTTGAGTTGAGTTATCGCGTGTCGTCCGTCGGGCCCTTTGGCTCGGGCTGGGCTTCCGGGACCGTCGCGTGTCCTCAGCTTCACCGATACGAC
Organism: Eupithecia subfuscata; assembly: GCA_963564075.1. Classification (NCBI taxonomy): domain Eukaryota; kingdom Metazoa; phylum Arthropoda; class Insecta; order Lepidoptera; family Geometridae; genus Eupithecia; species Eupithecia subfuscata. Next base: position 8,704,365 of record OY751105.1, read on the forward strand.
CATGACGCCCGCGGCCCTTTTGATAATGCTAATGTTCCAACGATACGCCGATACTAGAATCACATACAATATAATAACTAAACGGGCATCAGCCGTACGCAGCACTCCGCGGATTCCAATGCGTTTGAATATTTACAAACGATAGAAATCATTTGAAAAGATAACAGTTATGGTCACAATCCGCGACCTATTCTCTGTGTAGGTAGGTTCTTTGGGAGATAGCGCTTTGCTATTATGAAGCGATGTTACGTTATCGTTTCCGCGCTTTCATATAATTGAATGGGGTAGGTATGCATTTATTTCAACAATGAAACGGAGTGGGCCGCTTAAGTCCAAAGTGAGACGTTTTAAACGTTATTACAATTACAATTTCCCACTGTTGGGCAAAGGCCTCACCAAAAAAAATAGTGTATAATCCTACTATCACACTAATATTATAAATGTGAAAGTTTGGATGGATGTTTGTCTCTTTCACGTAAAATCACACTAATATTATAAATGCGAAAGTTTGGATGGATGGATGGATGTTTGTTACTCTTTCACGTAAAAACTACTGAACGGATCGGGTTGAAATTTTGCATACAGGTAATTGTAATCCTGGAATGAAACATAGGCTTACTTTTTATCCCATAAATCAGTTCCCGTGGGATAGAAATCACATTTAAACATTTCCATAGAAACAACGCGTGCGAAGCCGCGGGGCGCAGCTAGTAAAAACAATGTAATAACAAAAAAATTAAGAGATAATTACAACATCGCCTTAGGGCCTATTAAAATAACCTGTAACTATGTTATTTTGTCAAAAATAAAAATAAGAACCTAAATTAAAGACTCTATAACCGGAATTACCTTCTAATAAGTCATATTCCATTTTCCATCCATTTCAGTTGTTCATTTCTGTCCGAAGACCAAAGTGATTTATGCAACCAATATGTTTTCACTGAAAGTAACTAAGTGCAAAACATTCTGTTTCTAATTGCTTCGGTCACATTTTGTTTGGCGTACTTGAAATACCACTTTGCCAATAATGAATGAGAATGCATTAAGAATCGCACGGCAGCGCTTTGATCGACTTCAAAACCAGCTCACTTTAACCGATCCAGTGACAACCGTTAGACCATAATGATTTCATGCACTACGGAAATAATTTGTCGAACCTTGCAAAAAAACCGAGTGTGTTGTGTTGTGCGCTTCAATAAAGAAGCGACAGAAATCGAAAATTCAATCGTTTTAACTTTTCTAAGAGTACATCTAATGGGTATACGGAATAAAAAAAAAAAATACATCACAATGTAGGGCTGCGAGGCTAGTTAGAGACAAGCATAGTTCACTTTGCCACTGAATATTGGCGAACAATGCCCTAAAAGCTAGCTTACAATTTTATTCTCCGCTCTATAATCTACGGCACATTACGTGTAATAGCCACAATGGTTCTGTTCTGAATTCAACGACCTTAGGAAACCTAACTTTTTGTTCATATTCAGACGATATGGAATGGAATGTTTCATCTTTTTATAATGATTGTGAACGTATGTGGCATGCCTGTATGTGAATACCTACCTACCAGTAATTTGGTCTAGAATTACACTAAATTTAACCTTTCATGAAATACTTACACTAACGTGGTTAAGTATAAACGGTGCCAAAATCTGTGCGAGCATATATGTATATTTGGCACTGTTCCAGAATGTTAGACAAAAACCGGCTCAAACTACAATTGAGTGAAATTGAACAATAAATGTTGCTTAGCTTTGACGTGGACAGGAGTCCAAAAATCCTTAGGAAACTGTTTGAAATTTTATTGTTTGCTTTTCAATAGAACAGTGATGAGGTTGTACGTTAGATGTCTCGATCTAGAATATTCTCCTTTATTACAGTAGGACATCGTAAGTGCCAGATTACGGAATTAGGTAAGCATATTCTGTTATTTAGAGCCCAAACATGTATGGAAACTAGGGCTATCCAAGATTTGTGGTGAAGTGCGTAAACGTCATTTATTAGACAGCTTATCCCCGTTTACGTATGATATCCAACAGTAAACGTAAATAAACTACAATCGTAAATTGATCTGAAATTCAGCAGTTAAATAGTTCGCCAGATTCAAAGAGTTATCATTGACTAACGGTTGAAATAAACCGAATTATTCGATCCAGTGGTAGTTATCGACATAGTCACGATTGCAGGTCGAAGTGAAAACATTAGAAGTGTGAACCCATAATTTTTATCAAATTATGTAGTGCAATGAACTTGCGGGTAATTTGGTAAGTGGCCAGTATGAACTTCCATTGGCTTATTTTGGCATTTTTGTCTAGTGTGAATCGGGTCGACAGCCTGTGGTCTACTGATGGCATGTTTCTGCGGTCGCGTACACATAGAGCGCGGCTTCGTACAACGTTTCTTATTTTAATAGACTTCCAAATAGCGTACCTATGTATAAATCTGTATAACTCTTACCACTTACTAAAAGCTTCGAGCAAAAAATAAACTAGTTCGCACCATAATTTGTCCAAGAGTGGAGTAACAATGATTCATGCTTCCTAGGCCAAAGTTCAACAGCGCCTTAAAATGTGCCTGTGAAGAAATTGCGGCTAAGTATTTATTCCGTATACTTTGTTCAACCGAATAAACCAAGAGAACATTGAAAAACGTAATCATGGCAGCGAAACGTGATGCGGACGGACTGTTAGGAGTCGCGGGGCGCTAGCGGGGACCGAGTGCCGACGTCCGTGTACTTTGCCTCGAAATTTATTTATCGGGTATCGGTGGATCGGCGCCTAGGGACAAGCGGGCGGCGGCGGGCGCGGCTGGGAATAGCCGGCGCACGCGATCATTCCCTCGATACGGGACATTGCTCACTTCCTAACATAAATTCGGTGTACGGGAATCGGATATTATTATTCAATCGTACGATCGAAGTTCGCGAGAGGGCCATAAGTCACGGCAAAGGACGCGAGCGCCGGCGGCCGCCGTGAGCGGTGGCTCACGACCGCGATGCTCTATCGTCTGAGGACCGCTACCCGCGCGCTACCTCCAATCCGCACCCTTTCACGCATCAATCCCCACAACCTACCTACATACATAATGCATGCCTACATAATCCTACTGTAGGGGTTTATGTTAGTCGCCTCTTACGACACCCGTGGGAAGAGTTGGGGTGGTGCAAATTCTAAGCACACAGCTGCACACAGAGGGATATCCACCGAGGGCGGGCAGCAGCGCCCCCTGCAGAACAATTCTACCACCGAACTGCGATCTTCAACCCGCATGATAGATAGATAGAAAATTCTTTATTGCACACTTATAGATAGAAACAATATGCCCAGCGTGGGGATTATGGGCATAACCCCCCATGAGATAAAATCCAATAAGGCACTTATCAGGGGAGGCCTGCGTCCAGTAGTGGACCAATACAGTCTGTTGAGGAGGTTGAGGGGTTTATGTTGGCATGGCATGCATTGCATGGTTACAAAAAGTATACGTAAGTATAATAAATATAAAGGGTACCTTACCCCGCAGTAGATAGATAGAAATGTTTTTATTTTAATTGAGTCCGCGATGGCTGAATAATAATGATGCCGTTTGGTATCGACCGTTACTTATTCCCTGAACCCATCTCAATGTACATTGAATTTTATGGTCGCATCAATTTACAATGTTGTGCAATATTAAATCCAAAAATAACTTGGGACTAATTAAACAAAGATTAACTCTGGAACGGTTGATATATCAGTTTATTAGTTCAAGAGCCTCTTTTGCGCGGAAACAACAGTAACTGGTTTCGGTGTGGGAAGTCAAGTCAGTAATTTAGCCATTAATCATTTTCGTGGTTCCGAGAAGCGGTATGCAGATCAGACAAATTAGATAAAAAGTACTGTATTTACCTCGTAATGATCTTCACGTAGAAGCAGTGCAAAGTGCTCGCAGATGTGTGTAACCTAATTGTTCTTGGATCTAGCAAATTACATTTACTGTCATTATTGAGCGAAATTTAATAACGACGATTTCCATTTACGTGTCTGCCTCGCTACCACAAGTCGTTCTCGTACACATTACAGCTTTGAAATTAGCTTCTAAGCTAACTGAGAGTTCTTGATCTGATTAGCATGTAGCAGTGCAAATCGCAGGGCAAATAGCAAAAGAGCCTTGTTGTCAGTTTTGAAAACTGCCGTGTGCTAGTTACCACATTCAGTTTTCTTGGGATCTTTGGTACACTCTACAAGCTTTCCTACGCATGCTTAGACACTTAGACCGGGCTTGTAACATGTCCTTATGCGCAACTAACGCGCTTATGGGGCAGCAAAGCACGCCCAGTACTATGGACAACTTCACGGAATACGCTACAAGGGAAAATCCTCGGAAACTTGATAACAATGACTACAAAGATTGCCATCATCTCGGTGTTGTTGAGTACGCAACTTTACAGAAACTACAATGTAGGTACAGCAATCAAGCGGCATATTTAGCTGCTGCCCGCGGCTTCGCACGCACTTTTCAAGTAGCCTATGTCCGTCCCCGGGATACCATTTACCTTCTTGTCAAATTCCAACAAGCCGTTCAGCCATTTAGGCGTGAAAAGATACAGACAGATAGATAGATAAATGTTTTATTTGAATCACAAATGGACAGCACAAAATACAATAAAACATAAACAAGTAGGTAGGTATATAAAAACTAGTTTAAAACTTATGAGTAGGTACAAGTCATAGTTTATATATTCTTATAGCTAAGCTTACATTCTAAAAAGTTATACCCACTAACTTATCCTACTCGTTAAGTACATGTAGGTGTGTCAGTGCTGCCGAAGTGAGCCAAAACGGATCAGTCTCAGCTTTATGCTGTTTTGCAACGGGGTACAAAACAGCGCTGGTTTTCAGACTGACCCGGTCGTAGTGACACCAGGAACCGAGACGAGCTCTTTGAATTTCGGTAACAATGCTTATGTGGAATAAGTGCAAGGCATGTGCAAAAAAAAACGCGCTGTTCCAAATTGATTTTGTTCGTGTCAGAAAATTTTTTTTGCTATGTCAAAGTGGATTAGTGGAGAGAGTTAAACAAGAAGTTGAAGCTTACTGACACTGGCAGAGTCGTAGCGAAAAGCAAGCGGTGCCATTATAGAAGAAGTTGAAGTACTGTCACATGCGACTTGAATTTCCAATCCAACGATACGATAATAAGTGGCAACTAAACGAACTGTATTCGATCGAAGGGGAAAAAAAAGCATAGCACCACCAGTACAGCACTGCAGTGGATGGAGAGTAAAAAATAAAGTAGTCTGGATCACAGAAGAATGACACGAAAGTGCAGAAAAGAATGGTGAGTGTAGGTGAAATTGGACTTTCAGGATTTTTGCCGCCCTAAAAGCTCTTTTTTGTATTGTGCTCTAAATGAACCAACTGTTTTTAGGGAGTGGAGTGATGGAGGCTTCAACACATTCCAACAACGAGTAGCGGCAAATCGAAAGGACCCTCTGAAAGCCACAGACTTATGCCTTGGCGTACGGAAAATTAGTTGAGAACAGGTTCGCTTAGGGTAACGATTACAATCACTAGCCCAATTAAGTTTGGAGTAGAGGTAGGGGGGAGATTTATTTAAAATGAGGCCAAAAAGAAGGGTTGCTAGATGTAGTTCTCTACGCTCTTTCATTTTCAAAAGGTTTGAAGAATTAAGGAATGGGGTTATGTGAGTACGGGGGGGAACATGGAAGCAATAACGTGCGCAGGCATTCTGCACACGTTGTATGAGATTAATAGTTCGACTAAGAAGACAGGGGCCATAGACAGTGTCACAATAATTAAGACGGGACAAGACTAGAGATTCACAGAGCATTATTCGAACATCTTCACTTAAGTAAGGACGAATCTTATATAGGAGCTTGAGGCGAAAAAGGGACTGACGCACTGTTTCAGCAATATGGGATTCAAAATGTAGGTGACTGTCCATAGTTAACCCAAGGTTTTTGGCTTCATGAACACGCTCAACTAGCTCCCCGTCAATGTTAATATTAACATTGCTGAGCTTGCCAAGCATATTTTTGGTGCCAAAAACCATGTATTTAGATTTTTTTGGGTTTAGTATAAGAGAGTTAGAAGAGGACCACTGGCTGATCTGCTCTAAATCTTGGTTTATTTTTATTACAGCATCAGTACAATCTGTGGAGAGACAGACAGATTTTTTGAAGGTTTGGTTTTTAAACTGGCAACATTATTTTAACAGACTATTAATTTGACAGTTGACAGTTGATTTATAGTCCGAACGTTTTGCCATTTTGCCATGTGCCGATTTGCCGACTGGCGCGAGAACAACGCTTGCAAATTCTGTAAATTTATTTTGAAAATCATGGTTCGGTTCGCCAATCTTATCGTGCACTACGTCCATTTTACGGTCGACATAATCGTCCATCCGAGCAAGTTATTCGGAACACCATGGATCGTTTAAGCACCATTCACACTCTAGTGGATCTCATCCACAAAGTCTACAAACAGTGCGCACAGAAGAAGTTATTACTGCTGTGGAGCGTAGTGTTGAGGAGAACCCAAATGAGTCGATTCGCCATCGTGCACAGCAATTGGAACTGTGCCCATCCACATTGAGGAATATTCTGCGGAAAGACCTTGGCTTAAAAGCTTATAAGATATGTCTAGAGTCTATGCTGATAAACCAGAAACATTGGACCATTTGGAAGCCTATATTAGTCCACTGCTGGACATAGGCCTCCCCTAATGAGCGCCATAGCGCCCTGTCTTCAGCTTGCCGCATCCAGCATCTGCCTGCAGTCTTTCGCAGATCGTCATCCCACCTGGCCGGAGGGCGTCCTACACTACGTTTGCCGAGTCGTGGTCTCCACTCAAGAACTCGTTTACCCCAGCGGTTGTCGGTTCTTCGCGAGATATGGCCGGCCCACTGCCACTTCAGCTTTCTAATTCTTTGAGCTATGTCGATTACTTTGGTTCTCTGTCGGATGTATTCGTTACGAATTCTATCCTTCAAAGAGACTCCGAGCATAGCTCTTTCCATAGCTTTTCCCATGTTATTGGTAGGTTATTGCTGATATACGGCCCCAATTGCTCGATAAAGTTGTCGAAAATTGCACGTCACGCTTGCAGTTCATTCGAACTAGTCGTGGCGCTGATATGTCGAAATCATATTTAAACACTAATGGTAAAAAATTGTCTATTAAATAAAACCAATATCATAGACATTAACATTATTTTAATGTGTTATTTCATTTTGAATTTGTATATCTATAAAAAAAACACCATTTATTAGCATGGGTTACTTATGTTATATGGCAGGACGCGCCGATATAATGAAAGGGACTCATAAAATGTATCAACTTTTTACCTTAGCGCCATTAATAAGTTTCAATTAGAGACATATTTACATTTCAAATTACTGCAGGACAGTAAAACGGTCTTCATTATGGACTTTTATTTTTGCATTATTTATTTTATTATAATAAAGGCTTTTAGGCTGAAAGCGAGTGATATCTCGAATTGCAGAAAAATAAGGGATAAAATAATGGTAGTGATAAGAGTAGAATATTATATTATTCAGGTTTGACAATCAGTAGGTAGAAACACAATTTATTTGTCTGTTATTATGTTTTGTATCTAAAAACTTTAGTTGATTATAAATTGAATGAGAAGGCGTTACACATATTCTTCTAATAATTTAGAAATTATGCAAGAAGATATTGAATTTTTCCGTCATAAGGTGAACCGACCCATCCATCCCGTTAACGGTGCACCGTACAATTATGCACACTCACCGCTCACCAAACTTCACAACGTATGATTTAATAGTAAAATATGACCGACAATCACTAAGGCGCTAATGGCTACAAGGTTCCAAATCGTGTAATTATGATATTAAAAACGCTTGTTTATTTCTTTATGCGTCGTTTCTGTGCGCAATCATAGTAGATTTACGGCATATTACGGAACGGTTTTTCGGAAACCTGTTGGGGTATCGAATGCATTATTATATGCATGAGAAGACATTCCAGCTTTGGTGTTTTCCTGTGTAATTTGATGTTGGTCTTTCTTAGTATAAATATGGAAACTTAAATACAATACTTATGCGATCGAGCGATAGTTAAATAGTCGTCCGTGTTCAATATGGTAGAGTCTTTATCCTCATTAACTTTTCCCCTGGTCAAGCGTCGAGCGGCTAGACAAAAGAACCAAAAACAATAGAGCAAGGCAGCGCATAGACTGACACGCCATTAGATGAAAGGGATGGCGGTAAAAGAGCGTGCCATGGCCGTAAGTAAGTCTAGATTTAAGTTCGTTTTTGAGTAGGCTGTATGCAGAAAAGTAAGCTTATCGAAACTTGTGACACATAACATTCTTGTTGGTTTGCTTTAACGGTGACCGCCCTCTTTCAAATCAAGCATATATTAATGATAAAATTGTGCTCCCAGTGTATAAATTACACCTCACAGATAAATGTTGTCAATATCCGGTCCATCAAAAAGCCGGATTCCCCGGGAAAAGACGGACGTGAGGCACCAATTCTGCGGGTAGCGTGAGAAAGACGCCCCAGGACTGTGCCGAAGCGTGCGCACCCAATTCCTTATGCAAATGCCGCATCTAGCTACGCCCCGATGACATCTACGGAAGCTACTGCTAAACGATGCACTTTCCAATCGCATCGTGGTACTATCTCCAAATTAATTGGAGGCCCAATACTGCTCTATCTTATGGCTAAGGTAGATAGGGAAATGCAGTGCTTGGTTGATTTTACCATTTCGTGGTATCTCCAAATTAATTAATAGATAGATAGATAATTCTTTATTCATCACCTTAACAAAAAAACAAATTTTACACTAAACATATAGAGAACAGCAATGGAACTGGCGGCCTTATCGCTTAAAGCGATAAGGGATAATGGCACACAATGCTGTTTTATCTTTGTGGCAATGCTGATTAAATGCAGTGAGTGGTCGATTTTAACTGTTTACCATTTGTGCAAGTGAACCTGTGCATTGTCGAATGGGTGAGGAGATATGAAGATCATTTTATTATTCGATAGTAATAGGAGTTGCTACATTCAATGGCCGATCCTTTGATTAGTAAATACATTTTATTTATCGAGGAATGATGATTGGATGACCAGTGCCAATAATGATTGAGGTATAACAAACGACTGCATTTATAAACTAGTGAAACATTTTCACTATTATTTTGATTATTTTAAAGAAGGAATTCTGAAGATCAAACTAGTCTTCCAATTGTAGTTTCCGTCGCTATTGGCAATTAATTAGAAACGATACTTCTCACCGTGAGAACATTTAATGGTACCACCATAAGACCTCGTCGCTACCCTGCCGCGTGCGCTACCTACTTTTATTAACGGCTGATAATCACATCGGTAGGGTTGGCAATTCTTAAAGGTCAAGATGCTAGCATTTGAATAGGTTGTAGGCCAAACATTATGCTAAGCTGCATGAATAAGCTTATCAACTTGCAGTTACTGTTCGCTTTATGGATGCCAGGGGCGTCTTTATGATACCGTTTAAGTTAATCATCTTGGAAATTTGTAAATAGAAACTGCGTATCGCTACATCGGCTTCTACCGGCGCATCTCTCGTTTACCATAACATCTTGCAAACTATGAAGATAAGCTTGGGAAAAAGAAATCGCTGTACCTCATTCAGGGCTCGTTGCATACGTAATTGCAACCCAATTTCGCAGCTCAGTCTAGCTTTTACAAGAGAGGTAATAGTTCGACAAATGCACTTTTAGTGCTTTATTGGAGACATTAGGAAAGGACTAGTCCGGCTTTATACGGGGCATCACAACAATGGGGTTCTATAACGACAGACCGCTCGTTACAATGCGACCATCCCATGTCGCTAGAAATCACCTTCCCTATTATTGTCCAGTGCAGCGTAAGTGCGCAATAAGAGCAAAATCTACTAACCGGCTCTTTTTATATCAAATTCACTGACCAGAATCCCACTCAAATTGGAAAAGATTAACAAAAACAAAAAGCCTTTTGGCTAATGAATGTAGGTCTGTTTGTAAATGCATCCTTTAAATAATCGTGTAGGTACACCATGCGAGTAATTAAAGGAATTAAGATGTCGTTAAAGATAAATGTAGCCTGCAAGTAGAGTAGCGACGACGGCCGCAATAGGTTTTTATTTTTCCTCTTAATGTTGGGCTTTCGCTCTGTATTTAGGGCAAGAGGTACAAGTCAAGCCTGTCTGTAACTAGATGCTCGATCAGTCGATGGCGGGATATCTTGCAGATGACATGCGACGAGAGTGGTACAGATTGAATCCGACAGGCGCGGGATGATATTGTTGGAATTACAAGCGTTTAATGTTGTAGAATGCGCGCGAGCCGGCGATTTGGGCCGACAATGGCAGCGGTGTCACGCCGCGAGCTCCGCCCCGCGCGCGATCACGACCGCGACATCGAAATCAATAATCGGATGATTTAGCCACTGCGCCTCGTGCGAACCTGATTAGACACGATAATGCCTGCCTCATCTCCACTACTCCGAGGTTGCGGCCGATAGGTTATCGTAGTTTGAACGATACTCATGCAACTGTATCATTTCTTGACTAACGGAATGACATATTTTTTAAATGATATCCATCTTATGAAACCGCGCGCACGACAGTCCATTTACAGTAACATGTATCAGTGGTCATAAGTAGGCTTTTACTGTTGAGTATTCTGGTAATGTAATAATACACTTTGTGATTTCTGAAGCCAGACATTAGAGCGATAACGTCTCGAATCTGGGTTGATCCGTGATGCGATGAAGCAGCAGGATTCAATGAAATAACATAAGCAAGTAATGATTATTTACTAACTGTTCACTGACTCACACAGTATAATCTGAGATGATAAGAATCGTAAAGCAAGCTTGGAATGAATATAATTTAGCAACTAATTTCCCCGTCCATTAAAGTTGTACATATCACATATTCAATAGTCTCTGTAAAACCTCACATTTGAGAGACGAATGAGGTTTGCACAAGTGGGAATTAGGCCACTTCTCGCATCTCCACCGTACCATCCGAGATGGTCGCAATAAATGTTTCCAGCGAATGGAAAATTTACTCTTAAACAAACATGAAGATAAATAGTCGCTTAAGTAAGAGCATGCCTCGCGGGCGATAACTAAGTGAACTATTTGTTCTAGCAGATTAAGTTTCTAGGGCTAAAAAGTTATACATTTCTAACAGCCTGCAGCGGTTCTTCAAGCTCTTCTGCATCTGTATTTGACAACTTTTAAACAGATTCACATTTACTTCAACAATATCTAGCCTAGTTTCCCGTGAATTGTAGGTTGAAAAGCTTACAATACCGGGATGATTTAATGTCTGCAAGTAAACAATGTTGCGCTTTCTGCTTGGGAGCCTTTTTATAGGAACAGCGCCTAGAATTATTCAATTTAGATAGAATCAAACACGGTATGAAAAATGCCTGTCCGTGTATCGTCCGCAAGCAATCATTTAGTTAATGCCGTAATGAAATTGCACAATGGGAGCGTATTCCCGCGGTTGCGCTTAGCTGGAACAAAGCCTAATTACATTTCGTGAGGTATCAATGAGCGGCGCAATTACGACAGTGCTCACAGGTTCTATGTAATCTGAGCTTCGAGAGCATTTTCCGATGGTTTCGCCGCTGCTTCGAGAATAATCTACCATTACCATGATTTATATCGGAACGATCGCGGTCCGGTAGGTTTAATGACAGAGTGCAGTCCTGGAGACGCACATATGACTCTAGTTCCCTGCATCTCCGTCATGGGACAGTGAGTGAGGGATACGCCACCCTGGAGTCATGGGATTGCGTGTGCGAAACTGAGGTGCAATTGCATTTTCGCTCCCGGCTACTGATACAGACATTGAATCGGACTGGATTTAAAACGTTTTAAAATGGAAAGTGAACATAGTTATCGTGTGGAGGATTCCGTTCTTTGAAGATTTTCTTGTTTAAATTTGCGAGTAAATGAGACCAGAACACAATTTATGGACAATTAGCAGCAGCTACGGAAGAGAGAACAATGCTGCATTAGTCAAAAATTTGCGATTTAAAATAATAATCGAAAATATTATTATGTATATGTATTATGTATTTTAAATCTATATTTATTTATCTATTTTTTTTTTATTTTAATTTTTTTTTTACGTAAAAAAAAAACTGGATCAATTGCATTTACCGATATAATCGAACGCGTTCACATGTTTATAGTCCTGCATTGTTTGAATAATAATGTTTGAGGAGATCGTTGACACAAAGTTTTAGGACACGAGAGGAGTTGAGATCATCGCAACATTTGCAATTCCAATTTCGTGTTACTTTGAACAGATTCGTGTTCTTAAAGTTCAGAGTAACGGGAAGCCACGGATATAGCTTCACTATATTTTTGATATCATCAGGATGCGTTAAATATTTTTATGTAGTGTTTAGTTTTATCGGGAATGCGCATCGCATAGTGGTGCCATGAAACACTCGTTGTAAGGGGACTTGGTATTATATGCAGCGGCTTAGCACCGACCGGTGTGAACATGTTGCAAGTTTTTAACTAGGTCAACAGGGGTTTACAATTAGTAGAGATAAGTTAAAACGTCATGCCTTACCTGTAAGGATCCAAATGTAGAAAATGTAATCCTATTTTAATCGTAGTATTTATGAAGGTAGGCCGCCACAAATTGGGATTTAGTATTAGAAAGTATCTCCTCGTTTTTGGTTTCGTCTTACCACGCACTCACACAGGTTTCATTTATACCTTTAATATCGAAATTGAGAGTGGAGAACATTTTTCAGGCGTGCTTATGATGGAATCACGGTGCATTTAATCTTACAGTCTGTTAGTATTTATTCAGAGCACATTTTTTGCGACACAGCACCGAACTTGTTTTTTGTTGGACTCTACTGAACCCTAAAAAGGGCCTGTGTGATCTCTACGGATAATGCCTATAAAATTGCCCATCAAACCAGTTGAAAATAATCAATATAAAAGACGATCTGTCATCATTAGTATGCCATCGAGTGTCGACACATTAACTCGAGTGTAAAAACAAGGTTTAACATTAAATTGCCAGATGTCTATAGGCATATCATTCCTTCTCATGTAATTATCCAATTCGATACTGGTTAAATGTCTGTAATTTTTGAACAAGCTGCTGAACACCAAATCATTTATAAACAGAATTCACATGAACGATTTTGGTTCAACACGTTAGTCGATTATAGACTATGGAGTAAAAACAATTAAAACTGTCTGGCGAAACAGCATAGGCGATTACTTGCGTGCAGAATGTTCAGTGCGAGAGAAAATATAAAAAGGTCGTGGTAATTTATTGAGTTTCGAACAGTGGTGCGGTCTTAAGGGTAATCTAAAGTAGGGGTTACACCGACAATCCCGACCGGCGCACTCAATCACCGAGCTCATTAGCCAATTAGTTGGGAGTACTGTCACTTAACCGAGGAGTTATAGCACGTCTCAGATGTACCTACGTCTACCCATTATTCCACATGCCAAGTATACAAAGGTATCCGAAAGATATTTGAGAACTGATTTACGCTGATGTGCATAAATACTTCGCTCTGTTTGGGTGGATATAACTCAGTATGATTTATAACATAGTTTTATTAGTAGTTCATAACGAATGTCATTGATGCCGTTAGAGGAATTGTGTTTGACCATGTAATAGCCATAACCGTAGCTCATAAAGGGGGAGTACATTAGACCGGCGGCGACAACTTCTGATACCTGTCTTGAGGTTACGAAAAGGAAGAAATCTTGACATTGTCGCGTGGCACCTCGAGGATTTAGGTCCTATTTCACTATATGTTTAATGTAAGATGTTTAATGTATGATAAACTTAGTTTCGCGCATTCCATCGACATAAAGTTGACCTGGTTCAATAGATAAATAAATAAAATAATAATAATAATAAAATAATTTATTTAGACATATTTTGTCCATAAGGTATACAGTACACAAACAAAACATTACAAAAAATCAAAGATAAAAGCGCAGCCGCTCAACAGAATCAACAAACTTAAGAAGTAGAGTTAGGATAAACCAAGTTCAGATATTACTAATTTGAACTCAATCAAGCTGTACCTTGGTCCAATTTCAACGGTTATCAAATCAAGCTGAACTTGGTTGTTTTGAGCTAAGTTTTTTGCAGCGATCGGTGAAATTCGACCTTAATGTAGCATTCTCTATACGACTAATTTTCACACAAAATAAACTGTCTCACAGGATTTCAATTGGACTTTTTTCTGTGGTCAACGAATCAATTACTTAAAAACGCTATTTATTGACTCAAGTCTATATCTCTACTACAAGTCGTATCGTAGACCATTAACTACGTGCATAAAACTATATTATTATTCGTAAGCAGACGAACACAGTAACACTTTTATTGCACATTTGTGTTACAATATATGCAAATAATTTGTCTTACGAGCTATTACGAGTTTATAGGCTTCTTAATAGAAGCAAGCGTGACATACCGGTGTTATAACTTGTTGCTACGCGGCGTACATTCATACTGTCACGTGCGGCTTATAAAACTACCGTAACTATTACTGTGATATTACTGAGCCAACTGTTTAATCGTCTGGATATAACTCGGAACCCTAGCCGTAAGAAAAATATGAGTATGGTCCGCTAAATATTCCAAACATGGCAATGTTTTACATCCAAGCCGGGCTTGTTTTGCCGACCAGAGGAACAATCGAATAGGGAGTTGCTTATTTGATTATGATGTTTAACTGTAGAATTACAGCAAGCACTAATAAGGTTTGAGTTGATATGCAAATAATAATTTTGGATTATGGTCTACGGAGGTTCAAATATGGTGAGCTTATCGGAACTTAAGGGGCAGAATAAGCGGTTAAATTATCAACTCGTCACCAGTTTCTCTCAGCATTTTTAAAAGTATGGGAAATATAAATTAACATAGATGGTTGATTTGATTCACAAATGGACAGCACAAAATACAATCAAACATAGACAATAAAGTAGGTAGGTATATAAAAAAATACTCCTCAACCTTAACCTCCTCAACAGCCTGTATTGGTCTACAGCTGGACTCAGGCCTCCCCCTGATAAGCGCCTTATAGGCATTTATCTCATAAGAGGTAATGCCCATAGTCCCCACGTTGGGCATGCGGGCTGGGGATCGCAGTTCGGTAGTAGAATTGTTCTGCAGGGGGCGCTGCTGCCCGCCTCCGGTGGATATCCCTTTCTTACGACACCCGCGGGAAGAATTGGTGAGGTGCAAATGCTAAGCCGGCACCGCACAGCCAAAAAAAAATATAAAAAATACTACACTACTACAAATAATTGCTTAATAATGTTATGCACACTAACCTAATCTACTCGTGACAGGTACGTAGGTGTGCCGGTGCTGCCGAGGTGAGCCAATCGGATCAGTCTCAGCTTTATGCTGTTTAGCACCGGCACCGGTGACAAAACAGCGCTGGTTTTCAAACTGACCCGGTCTCGGTGACACCAGGAACCGAGGCGAGGTCTATGAATTTCCAGTTACAATGCATATGTGGAATAAGTGCAAAGAAAGCGCTGTTCCAAATTGATTATGTCAATGTCAGAAATTACTAATACATATGTCAATGTCAAACTAGAGAGAGGTTAAGTTTGGAGTAGAGGTAAGAAAGAGTTTTTTTTTATGGGGCCAAAAAGAGTTGCTGGATGTGGTTCTCTACGCTCTTTCATTTCAAAAAGTTAAAATTGAAATCGGTACTATAAATTAAGTGACGTATAATCATTTCAGCTAAATATTAAGTAAATTTTCAGTATTTTGGTCGTTAGTGATATTAACATGAAATATCAAAACAAAATACTATCAACCTATTAGAAAAACGCTAGTTTTGCAATGTAAATTTGACTGATCTGTAATACTTTTTACCAATAAACTGATTACTCTGATAATTCTAAAGGTATTTTTGGGAAACATTTAAACCGCGGGTTTTTTTAATTTGTTTGTGTTCCGGGAGCAAGTTTTTACACTCAACTTGTCCGAGATTCCACCATTTAAATTTCACAACAGCACGAAGCGAGATTGATATAATTTGATCTGCAAATGAGACATATTCTGCCCCTTAAGCTAACGGCACACGCTCAGCGTGGAAAGGAGACTACCAGTATTATTTTCAACACGTGGAAGTGCGATTGTTTGGCGGTGATATAAATCAATTGGCGCCTTTAATGCCTCACGTTCACATACTACTTAATTGAACAATGTATACGGTATATTGTTTTATAATGATCGATGATACCTAGGCTGATTGGCATTCTCGATAGACTAGCCTAGACTATTGAAGTATGAAAGTTTAAAAAAGTTATAAATGAGGTTTAAATAAAGAACCTGAAGAGAACAGTTTTAGTTTTTACTACGAACTAATCTTACAAAATACATCTTGTTAGGAATAGAACGTCCAATTATGTTATGGCTTCATACACTATTTTGCTTGAAAAAATGTTATGGTGTAATTACGTACAGCAATTTCCCTAGCGCCAGCTTTTCAATTGTATAGAAACACATAAAACGAAGACAGTTAAGTATTAAGATAAAAATATGCGAAGGTATTAAAACAAATAGGCTGAGAATAGAATGAGATTGAAATGATAAAGAGAACGGCACTACTGGTTTAGTAGGGGTATTTACAATGGCGACAGTAGCGACAATAAAAGTCACAAATGTGATGCATTGATTAGCCTAGATCGTCGCGTCGTTATTCAGTGAGGCGCCAGTAATCAGGTTTCGGACGGGTGCGCGAGCGCCGCGCCACCGACGGCTACGGCCGTAAATAGGCGCATTAGCGAGACCTGACATAGCCTATAACGACACTTTACAAATGCAACTGGCTCAAGCTTCATTTTGAGGGTTAAATTGCCTTAACTTCGTGGTTTTCCAAGGTCCGAAGTTTTGATAGGTACAGAAGAATAATACTCATAATTAACACCTCAGACCGTTTGTACCAGCTGCTGCCTCTCCTTACCTAAACCCAGCTTTTAGCTGATTACACTCGATCGAGTGGTGATTTGAATAGGTAAATTTGTACTTGGAATTTTCTTTGAAATGAGCTAGCTGGTTTGTGTAAGCTGTACGCTCACCAGCTGCCACGGTCGAGCTGGCTAGGCGCGCAAACTTAACAAACCCCCGAGGATATATTCATATAAAAATTAAAGCGAATTCTATGTTCATTTCTTTATATACACTATAAAATATATGATCTTGTTTAATAGGTTGTAGGCGCTAAGTTATTAAACTTAATAGCCGTGAGAGCTTCTTTACACAATATTGAAAACTTCACACTTTATGATGCTACCTTATAAGGTGGTTTCAACGCCTGCTGTTCGCGAGTTATAGATAAAATCTAAAACTGGGCCACATTATTCAATCATTGCAAGACATGTAACCTATTTATGTAAATAGCTTTTGAAAAAAATGTGATCACTCGATTTATTTTACATTTTATCATACTAGATTACTCGACATTCTTTGGCGTACGACTTTACACGGCTTTAAGAGATAATGGTATGCTAATGCCCGCGGATAGATGTTCCTTCGCCACACTCGTTAGTGGAAAATTAAGCTACTGAAAAATATTTTCATAACGTTAGACAGAGCATTTTATGGGCATCAAATTGCTGAACGAATCGGCCGGACATTTGCATGGGCCTTAGAAGCTGGACAAGCAAACGTTTATCAGGAGATAAGGAAATTATTGTTATTCTGTCCATAAACGTCCGCCAGTATCTCATATTAAACACAATACAGCTGTTATCGACAGTGTTCACCTCTCGCATGGTATCCCCGGTTAATTGGAGACGTTCGCGTATCGAATATCAACGACAAAGTTTCGTACAATTAGGGATTTTCTAACAAGAGCGCTCTGTATAAGGGTTTTCCTAATTAGGGGGGAACATGGGCCGGCCGCTGAGTCGAGTCCAGCTCCTTACACGCCCGCCCTACTAAATATTCATCGACTGGCAATTTGTAAAGAATGGCTATTATACAACGTTTAAATATTAAAACCGTTAAAATTTATTGAGCACATCCCGTAAGTAATTAAATCGATCCGGTCGGCCTTGCACATTCTAACTGTAACTATTTATGTATGTTGTGGAAAAATGATAGAAATCGATAACGTCGTTTTTGTGTTTTGCATGTTAGTGTACTTACATACAATGTTGTTATTAGCTTGTTTATTTTGAAAATCTATTTTTATTCACTTCGCCTGGTCTATAAATTCATTAATAATTACCTTAACCCAGCAGTGGGTCGAAATAGATTAAGGAAAAGTGATTATTCTACAATTGCTATACATATTATTATCTTTTGCCTCTTGGAATAGTAAACAGTTTTCAAAAGACGCATATGCAATTTTATGTTTTATTACACCAATATATGACCGACGATTAAGCCCTCTTGTCGTAGATTATTGAATAAGCATCAATGAAATTGAAAAACTGATCGATTTGGTGACATAAAAACTGTTTAATGCCCATAGATCACATTCATCAATCGATTGAAATGGTTACATCCTAAAAGGAATATTGTAAGCATTAACCATTTATTTCGACGGCAGACATGCTGATGCTGCCACGATAAGTTTAAAGAAAGCATGAGTACAAACTATAAAAATATCAACGATCTAGATCTTGCAATCTTCAAGGTTAAACATGATCTTTCTATGCTATGCTAGGTACATATAAAAATTATCTCAGATTTGCGTGTTGAAATACTTAACTGAAAAAAAGCAAAGCGTTGCGTATACCTACAAAGTAACGTGATTAAACCTGTCTCGGAGCAGCTACGCAGGGGCTGTCACAGGACGCGATTTATAACCCAGGACTGAGTATGGGGACGTTCTGCGTAGAACGTGAGAAGCATCGACGTATCGCCCCAGGCGTGAAAGAGACGAAATTAGAGGCTACATCGGACGTACGGCAAGGACGCCACGCAAGGCCACTCGAGTTGTAAGTTCAAAGCCACTCGATTGAGGATGGCGACTTTCTTGCGTGTGTTCGCTGATAGGAATGTTCAAGTAATGATGTTCGTTTATCTTTTAGTGAAATCTGAAGGAAGAGGTAAATCAGTTCATGAGTTCCTGTCCAAGGAGCAAGGACCTTGATGGTGAATCAGCCCTAAGTTCGATTTTGAACAAATGGAACATCAATACACAGGTTTATAGTGGTAGCAAAAACGTGACAAGAAGCGTTTCTTCGTAGCCTTCGCAATCTCACTGAAGACAATATCGAAATTACCGCGACGAACAATATATTTGCCAGCATATTCATAGAACTTCAGGAAATGTACTTCAGACCACTCAAAGCTTCGTAGATTAATGTAGAGTTTTTCAAATAGGTACTGCTTTCATTCAGACATCAAGTGGTAAGTGCTCATATATGAAATTTATTATGTAGACAAATAACGATCATGTCTTTCGAACAATATAACGGAACCCATAAGGGTTTTGATAAAGCCGATGCGATGAGTGTAGAAAAATTTAATAATTTATGAATACGGATATTTTGTTTGTGATCGCGTATAAAACAATATTTTAAATTTAATTAGTACTAATTTCCCAGAAGAGACACAGTACGGGATCTTAAAAAAATATTTAAAATAACAGAAATTTGAGATATTTAATAGCATAGGTATGTCTGCCAAGGTTGAGACTGTCTCTTCCTCGGTCCACCGTTTGATTTCCTCAAACAATGATTGTCCCTTGAAACCCTTTGGGTCTTAGCTGTGCACGTTTAACGACATGTTCGTTCAGCCTCACCTACATTGTTCAAGCAGTTGGATGCGCTATCACGGAACTAATAAACCTAGTTGAGGAATTAACGGAGACAATTGTGTGCATTATTTCAATGCGGTTCATTAAAGGCACCTTTGTGTGCTGTCATTAAATTGGTCAACGCCCGTGAGAATATGCGCTGGTGTGTTGTTTGTGTAGTGTTCTGCCTCTGAGGCAACGAGAGACGAACACCACCACCAACAAGGTGAACGTAAGAGTTTTTGTTTATATAGTGCTCACGTACTTATAGTGAAAATTGTAAGAATTCATCAATACATCCCAAAAATTTACGGCCTAGACGGGACTTGAGCCCGCAACCTTCCACTCAGTACAGGGATTCGCATCCAACAAAATAAGTACCTACCAGACTAGTCAAATATCTTTGAGATTTTCTACGGGTCAAGCATCGTTTGCTCCACCTCCAGCGGATACATAAAATAACATCAGCTTAGTTTTTTATTTGCCGTCAGCTCATAGAAACAATGGGTCATAGCCAAAACTTTCAAATCAAAGTTTCCTTCAGACATACCACGGACCACTAACGCTGCATCGCGACCAGTGGAACAACCCTACGCTTAAACTAAATATTATCGCAGTGTAAGCTTTTACTTTGAACTAGAAGTGCTTGTATCTCACAGGCGCCTGATATAAATTGTCTCGATTATAAAGCGACAAGTTTGCATTCGCACTAGTTCGCTACCGACGACGAAGCCGACGCCGACGGTCCATTTCAGAACACAATCTGCTAAGTCTGCCTAGTTTGGACTGGGGTGCGTCTCGCTATCTTATCGTTGCGAATCTATTCCCGGTTCTGTATTGTGTATTCAGACGCAGTGTGATTAACCATTGGTTGATTCTGAATATCAACACAAGAAATTAAACTCGTGGGTACCTAAATGAATCAACGTTTATTGGTCATGGACGAGCTGTCTTCGTCTTGTGGGTAATAAAAAAATCCCCAAGCGCTAAATGAAATTAAAAACAAAATCTTCGAGTATACAAGCACAAAGTCGACTCATACTCCACTCACTCGCACACACATAACCACACTTTTACACTCACACCTACTCACTGTACTTTTGGCTTAACTTTAATGTAGTATTAAATGTAAGTTTGTAGTAGTATTTTAAGTATAGTACAGTGTTCTTAAAGTTTTATATACATTATGTAAGTCTTATAATAGTGTAAACCTAATAACTCACCGAGGTAGAGAACCCTCGCGTCTACATCACAAGTCTTGAACTTAGTTAGAGCGAGGTGTCGAAACTAAGAAGTGAAATAGGTCTACAGTACACATTACTTTGTTTTGTTTTTTGTTGTCTATAGACCTTAGCTTGAATAAATAAATTAATAAATAAATAAAATGTCTTCGAGTATACAAGCACAAAAATACTAAAACAAAGCATAATATGTAATATTCCAAGTCGTACCGTTCAGATGCGAAAATATTAAACGAACCAGTTTGATTAAAATTCAACGACCAAGCAGATATCTAGAATTAGAACGGTGGAGTTTAAGAAAGATATTGACCCCAGATAGAGGTGGATGGCAGATGATCGATGATCAAATTAATCATGTCTAAATTGATACGTAAGGCTAGTTAGATGATTGCATGGCGCTTCAGAAAGTAGGTTCTGTTGCAATCAAAAGTTATCTTACAATTTATTGAAGTTTTTTCCGAGACTCAACCGAGTGCATCAAAGGTTTTTGGCAAAAAAATATTTTTATATACATAAGACTTGTAAGTAGGGCCTTTATCCCAAACCAGTTCACAATTTAATAAAATAATATGCATAAAATACTTACGACTCAGAAGTGTGCGAGATACTGATCAGATAGAATAAAGGCGTGGAGAAATATGCAAGTAAAAGTGCGGCGCCCGATCGACAGCCAGTGTTTCTATTTATAAAGATGAGACTGCTAACTGGTAGAAAGGACTTTTTATCGACACGACCCAACGAACCATGCAAATGATGTTTAACGTGAAACAGCGTGGGGTCTTGCCCGGCAGATTAACCAGCTTCCAATAAAAATGCACACGAATTGGGAGCACCTCTTCAGCTTTCGGTTTTCTGCCGATGATCCATTCACAACTATCGAAAACATCCGAGGCACCGCAGGAGTCTTTGACCGTGATGATCTCAACAATTCGTTTAATACTTTTTACACGATGGATGACAAGCTTATTTACATTTGTGATAATTATGCGGTACCGTAGAGGCGCGGGTGAGATGACCGATAACGGGCGCTGAAATCAACACAGCAACATTCGTTATTAATTCGATCAAGAAAATCGATCGTAGTGAGGGTTTCTATTGGCGAATTAATTTGGCGGAGGCGAGATCGAGTAACGGTGCCGGATGCCATTGACATTCGTCAGTCGCTGGCGAGCCACTCAATCGTCTCGCTGACCACAACCTGTACTCTGACGTGACACCGTCGTCGATACAATCTCTTTTGGAAATGTTGCCTTAAAATGATTTTGTTTTCAAGAAAAGGTTTCGTAACACAGAATTATTTTTCAATAAAATTATCGTCTCTGAAAAAATGGAATAGCTGCAATTTTCTACTATTAATTTGGAACTTAATTTCTGGCATTAACTGGAGGAGAATATGTCTGCAGGGAAAAAAGGAGACATCTCCTGATACCGTGTAATGATCACAAATTGAGTCATAATCATAAAAATACGGGTTCGTTGGGTAAATAACAACCGCATCATAAATGTCGTTACAACTATTTGCAAAAATAGTAAGTTATTCTAAGTACCACTTGCAATGAAAAAGAACGATATGCATTGCCGCCAAGTTCTATAGCGAAATTTGTTCAGCATTCAAATATTTATTTGAGAATCTGGCGTTTTGTATTTGGACACGGTTTTCTCAACTCTGAGAAAAGGAAAATTAAGGGTATAATTTCCTAAACAGGGTTAATTTCCAAAGCTGTTATTAGTTTCAATACGCAATTTTCTTCCTGTTGCTACTAAAATTTCTCTTGCACAATTTCTTCACCTTCCGATTCTTGATTATGCTGATTCTTCCTTTCTAGATTTAAACGAGCAGCAGCTAGACAACTTGAACGCCTGCAGAATCTATGGATAAGGCTTGCGCAAGTTTGACCATGTCTCGTAGTTCCGCAGAACGCTCAAGTGGCTACCCACGGCTTCGACGAAATTTTCGCAACTCTTCTTTATAATATTTTATTTCTGTCTTCTGCACCCCCTTATCTCAAAACACGTTTCACTCATCTTCATCTTTCTCATTCTCGTTCTCTCCGCGCCTCTGAAACCCTTTTGCTTCAAATGCCTGTCCACTCTACTTCCTTCTACGGCCACTCTTTTACTGTCCGGGCTGTCCAGCTATGGAACGCATTGCCAGTCACTGTAAGGTGTGCAAAATCACTACCAATTTTCAAGGATATGGTAAAGGAACAACGAGGGAAAAAGGAACACTATTTGTCCTGCTGTCACTGAATACGCCCTTGTTTCCATAATACATATATTATGTAAGTATGTACTATGTATATATATAGAAATTTATAGGAATAGGTATGTATGTATAATTGTATTTTTTTGAAAGTATTTTATTATTATTTTTGTACCTAGTAATAATTTTTTTTAAGTAGTATCATAACAGATGCACACAGATCCTATCCATACCAGGTTGTCTGGCAGAGATCGCTCTTGAGCGATAAGATCGCCAATTGTCACTTTTATTTCAATTATAAAAGTATTTTCTATTTATCTATCTATCTAGTTGTTATATATACGACGCGTTTTCGACTTTAATAATCGTCTATTTCAGCAATTTTTAACATGACGTACCTAATCTTGTGTGAGCACGTGTGTGCAAAATCCAATCAAATCTATTCAGAGTTGTAAGCAGCCATTTTCAGTTGTTTACGTACCCATACAAAGACACTAATCGTTCGGATAATCGAAAACGTTCTCATGAGTTTATATGCCAGTGATTTGTGAGTATTGCCGATGGTGGTGTGCAATGGATATTACAAACAGAGAATAACTAATAAGCGTGTGATGCTTCCTTGGTTGTAAATTGTAAACCATCACCATAACATCGCCTTGACTTCTATCATCTAGAGAATTGTTAATATCAAGATAATGGTTGGAGGATCGTTGTGGTTAGGTATCATCGTTACAATTTATTTCTGTTGTTAATGGTGACTTGTGAGTGCTCGAGACAGCTGAAAACGAAAACTGTTTATCGAGGTTTATTATTTTTATGATAATTATATAGGGTTATCCCGATTCTATCAACAGAACGCTCCTAAGTAAGCAAATCGATATATTAGGTCGATCAAATGAATTTATTAGGTTCAAAAATTTAAATGGCTCTCTCTTTCTCTACCGCAATCATTCGTATGAAATCAGGTTATCCCCTTCTATAGTAGGGGATAACCTGATTCCCCTACTATATAAGGGGATAACTTGATTCCCCTACTATAGTAGGGGACAACCTGATTTCAATCTGAATCTCTTTATAGTTCTTTATAGTCTCTTTACACTTTAGTATAAATATATATTTATTTTATTTTTATATATTTAAGGTTTGGCCTCATAAGGCCAAACCTTAAATATTTATACTGCGTTTTAAATTGGTTTCAAAACTTCATAAGCAAATAAGATATCTCAGTATTGCATACTAGCAAAACCATGTTCAATCAAATTGAAATATCCGTTCACGCTAGTCACACAGGTACAACATAATACATTTAAATTTAAACATTGCAATCAAAACTTTAATAGAACCATACGTGACCAACGGTGGGAAGAAGAGGGAATATTCATTCACCTGCTTGTTTCATGTGAGAGTTTAATTTAAAAGTAAATAATGACCTAGTCGTGGATGTCCCATATTTGTATAACGGATAAAAGTCATTACTGCAAAGAGATTAACGATGTGCGCATACAATAAACTTTGTAATTTAATTGTTTACTTTATTTATAGGCTTACTTACTACATTTTGCAAGTCTGGCGTGAAAAATATTTTGTAATTGGCGGTAACATTTTATTCAATTTGCAGAAGTTTTATTGATCTTGAGAGATCTTTATTGGCATTAATAATGAGAATGTTAATTTTGCTGTGATCGAAGTAACCATATCCGGATAAAAACGTTCTTCCGGTCACAGGCTGTTCATGACATAAAATTTCACATTCAGCAAAATTTATAGATTTATCTGACCATGTGAATTAAGCTAGATACGATCTCAGAGTTCATTATTTAAATTTGTTGTAATAGTTACCAAATAAATCTAACGCAAAAGTAAAAAATTATGTTTGCGTTTTCACTTTCTGTAGGCAGTTTAAACGCGTACAGCATAGAATTTATATTTGCGTCATTAAAAAACTGTCGGCGAGCGTTCTCTTTATTTTGTTTTTAGCGCATATCCAAGAGCTCCCGGATTAGTGTCGACACACTGACACTTGTCCATTGTCGGGCTTCTTCTGACGATGCAGCATTTCAAGCTCAAGTAGGTACAGGCCGGTGAGGAATGTGCGATGCGAATAAAAACAATAAAAAAGTTATTCACATCGCTACGTGAAGACGTGATAAACTGGCTGGATGAGCGGATTCCGCCAATAAATAACAACACCCTGTGGATAATCCATAACGCATTTAAATGTTAAATAGTTGCGTTGGTGTTCGATTACAGGTCGCGAGGTATCGGTGGAGTGAAGTTTCAACCGGTAATGGTGCCTGAAAGTGGGCTCGTATCGTATGTCTACAGCAGAGCTGTTCGTTACACAGTAAAAGCCGCGTATTTTGCATCGACACGATTTATAACGAGTCAAAAGTGGGTGAAGGTGGAAACAGCGTTACAATCCACATTATGTTCTGCGAACCACCTGCACTCACATCGTCTGTGACGAAGAAAATGGCCTGTGAAAAATGGAAAGTGGAGTAAATTTGTCTAGTGCAGTGTGTTAGCGTCCGAGTTAACGGTGAGTGTGGCACAATAAAGGACCGTGTGTTGTTTGGAAATTACACTTGAGTATTGTTATAGTTATATTATTATAGAATGTGGTGTAAAAAGCGTGAGAATCGCAAGCGGTGGTTAAATCGCATGGCGGATAATATCGCTCCTCGTTATGATCGTGACAATCTATTTACCGCGCTGTTGACTGCTGAACACTGGGGCTAAATGAGAACTTATTAATGAGATACCTATCTTTTAACGTGACAAAGTACTTGAGTTGGATTTGGCGTGGTCTTGCATTGTAACTATATTTTGCAAGGCTGATAAACACAGTACAGTTGAGGGTGTGTTATGAAAACATGTAAATAACATGATCTTACTTACTCGCCAAACGTAAGTTCTTATAATAACTAACAGATATTAATATTTTCTTGTTTTTAAAAGTTTGACACTTGAAATGATGATGCATACAGTCATGTTTCGACTTCTCATGTCACTTAAAATCATTTAAAACATAAAGGGAAAGCACTTACGAGAACGAATGGCCATTTAGAGATCCATAATACTCGTACCAGGATTAAAACTGCCTCTCATTGTCATTATTTACTTACCTGAAAAAAAAAACAGACATAAATGACTCTGATACCGTTCAGGCACAAGCTAGTAACTATAAAGAAAACAATTTATGAAGGTTGATACGGATTAACTCAGTGATGCGGAAGTTTTTATAATTTGGAGCAAACGTAATGACTTTAATCCGGGACTTTAATTTCTTTCATAAAACAATTAAGGTATCCTTTCGTGTAATAAAAGATAAATCTCCCGACTACTGACTGGTGGAAATTTCTCGTTAATATGCATAAAATGACAAGCGTGAAAAAACCAATGGCATATTTTGGTTGAATCTAAGGACATTGCACTAATCATAAAAACATCGGGCCGTGGCCTACGATTTGTTCCACACTGTTTTCACAATAGAACTTTACAGAAACTTTAGTATTCGGATAGCTAAGTTTTTTCGGCTCTGTATCTGTATTTCCGTATCTGCCACAATGGGTAGTTGAATAGGAATACCGCCTCAAACCAAGTCAAGAGACTTGGTTTTTCATTTAGAGACGCCTGTTTATAGAAAATCTTACTTCAAACAGCTGAATACCGACAAAATACGTATAGACTAAAACGTTAAGGATATCAAAGAAGCTATTCTTTTGCTTTTAACTTCCCAACATAAAGGAGCACCCAGAGAAATTCATTGCAGTGGTCACTGAGCGTGATATACGCTGGCTATTATGGTAATTCAGAGTCATTGCAAAGGCTGGCCGTGTTGAGATTAATGAGGAATTACTCGTCAAGTAATTAATTCTAAGTTGTGTAGCAGGCGTCCAGCATCCGCCGCTTTAATTTTCAGCACTAAAGCCAATATGCCGTTAAAATACTTTAATTGCCAATTGGACACACATCTTGTCTCGTAAAGCTTTTCTCGTCTTCCTGTCGTTTATTACCGAGTTCTATCGTGCCTAGATCTATAGAGCATACTAAAACAGTCAAGACAAACTAAATCCGATCAAGAAAAACTCCCGAAAACTTAGTTCGGTGTAGCCTAAGCTTATTTCTCTATTTGGAGTTCACAGAAAAAACATACAAAAAAATTATTTTAAGTTCACACATTTCATGCCTCCGATTTGTCTGAAAAGGTGCTGAATAGTGGCGATGTCTAAAGTCAGGCCAATATCAACTATAGGTCCTTGCGCCACAAGATTATGTAACGTGCTGAGATAAGCAAAAGCTTTGATATAAGATAAGGTGGGTAGGGACTTTGCTAAGCAGTCGCTCATATAGATTAATTTATAAATCATTACTAGCACCTGCCTGCAGCTTTGCTCAATTGGTACCTAGATAGAACTCGCAACTCCCTCTAAGCAGATAATATTTAAAAATATTAACGTATGGAATGGACACTCCTCGCCCCCCACCAGACCGAGCTTCCTCACACAGCCGGCCCCTAGCAGAGTTCGGTTTGCGTTCCAAAAGTACGGGATATACGGCGCACTAATGGGACGCAGATCATGTAATGATTTTGACAAACGACGCCAATGGCGTTCGATGTTTTTGTTTGTTTGATCATGGACATACGAAATTTATTCTGTTGAGAGGTTTGATTTTACCTTTTTTGAGAGGAAAATAAAGTCTTTAAGTTATTTTGCAACTATCTCGCACGCACAATATGTTCATGAAGTGACCCTGGAAGTCACGCACATGTATGTTCCAAGACGCGACTTTTGTATGGAGAAATGGTCGAGTATGCGGGGTGTGCTTTAAGTAAAATATTTTTATGAAATAGAACTTAGGTAACATTGGAACAATCGGTACGATTCTACACAAAATTACCAACTCTTTACAACATTTGTTAAGAAATACCGACGTGTCTAAGTTTCTCGATTGAAGCATAGTCAAAGTGCACACTATAGATCTTGGCCATAGTCTAAACAACGCTGGATAGAACGGCCGTGAGGTGATAATATTAATTATCTTTATAACGACTTACATGGCCCTATTGGATTTAGTGCTGAAGGCAAACAACGCTGGGCACGCTCTGCTATAATGCTGTTATACATCTATTAAAACATAATTTAAAGCGTCTTGAACATCACAGCTATTACACATCAAATACAAGCTCCAGAGTGGTTATAGTCGTGAAAACAGTTTCAATATCAATCCCGATTTTGAAGTAGTTGCATTTATTTTGGCTATTGTGTGTTTTGTATGCTAGCTGATCGGATTTAGGTGGAATTTTTCTATCACTAAGCATTTGGTGAAATAAAATTAGAACAACGACCAATATTCGAACTATTTTCAAGGCACTATTACTTTTAAAACCTAACCTAGGTATGGAGTCAACTACGACTACTACCGACGGTTCTTCGTCAATACATCAAAATAAAAACAATGGGTTAATATAATTATTTAGTTTATTAATAGTCTCTTATTTTAATAATAGTCTTAGTTTATTAATAGTCTCTCATTTAGTTTATTAATAGTATCTTATGTCTGAAATGGGACTGGGCTGGACACGTATGTCGCATGCCGGAAGAACTCTGGGCGAAAGCCATCACAGACTGGGTTCCTAATGGGCGAAGACCGCGTGGAAGGCCCAGGCGGAGATGGAAAGATGAACTGGACGCCTACAACCAAAAATGGCCACAATTGGCTGACAATAGAAAGGAATGGAAGGTGGAAAGGGAGGCATTTGCCCTGCAGTGGGATCATGTAGGCTCTTAATAATAATTATTATTAATAGTCTGCTAACCACAACGGTAGCTGATGTTATCCTAAACAGCGACAATGAAGGAGAATCAAACGCAGATGTCGCGATACTTTGCACGCGTGACCTCGATCGTGATGTGAATATTGCCATTTGCAGATGAGAGAAAGTGAAACTGATATTCGCTGCACCTGTACCAATTAGATACTTTCAACAGGATTCTGTGAGTCATACGCGACTACGATACCGTTCTCGAATTATAGCAAATTGGACCAAGTTTACTTTAATAACTTCCTACGATTGTCCAAATCTTGTTGAGGGTAATAGCTTAAGTAACGGTCACTGAAATTCGGATCAACTGAATTAAAATGATTATGAGAACTCATGCGAACAATTGGCATTTTGTCGACGGACAGTTTAGAGAAAAAATATCACATTATGCTCATTGAAAATTTCAAGTATGCAAATGATACGACTGTATTTGTGTTCACGCAACTTTCTGGGTTCAATGAGGGTGTGGGAAGAAAGGCCGTGAAAATTGACTGTAGAAGAGGCATTGTCGTTTCAAAATAAATTAACATTATGAACCACAATGAACTGAAGCTTTTTAGAACAGTAACTGTACTATAGGAAGCAAGGAAATCATTCTGTGGACTGTGCTGTATTGTCGTACAGCGCTTTATGCGAGACATAAAGCTTTACTCATATCTGGTTTGTGTACAGAGCTGTCATCGTTCATACACCGTGTCTAATGTCTCTGTATGAATGAGGAGAATGCCGGGATAAATAGAGACAAGAGTTTGAGCATCTAGCTTATTAAGTGTACACTGGGTGTCCGACATAATGAAGCGGCACATTAGACGACAATCTTCATTCTAGTTAAAGATTAGAATGATGTAAAACTGATATAGTTTTAACATATTTATGCACCCAGAGTCTTGGCGGTTCTCCCGACTGGCATTGAGATGGATCAGTTGAGCTACCTGTTGATTGTTCGCAACAGTCTGCAGTTAGCTCATTTGTTTCAAATGTAAATACTAGTTCTAATTTGCTTTTATTATTTGATTGTAATTTTCTTTGTTAATAAAACATTTTTATACCTGAGCGAGTCTATTTGCATACGCAAATCCCATACCAAAAGGAAACGTCTCGTTACTTATGTATGTCAAATCGTCTCACCCCTCTGATTAGAAATTTACGACGATTTTGTTTCAATACGGCGATTGATTTTTGTATAAAATGCTTCACTTCTTTTTTACGTATGTAAAAACTGATAACGTCCTTGATTGTAGTTAATAATAGATTCTAGGAGCATAGTGCAAGTATAATACAGGTCAAGCAAAGAGAAACTTGGAACGCACGATGAGATTGAAGCGCCAAGTAGATGTTATCTACGCGCGTGCGAGTTTACTGCGTTTTCGCATGTACCAGAGATAGGTTAGAACATTAGACCAGCTTCTAATTATCGGGTGGATCTAATGGATCGTCCAGAGCACGAAGATAATCAATAAAGCTAGTGTAAGCGTAGACCGCTACAGCAAAACAGAAGCTTTTGTGTAAAAGACAATACGAATTGTGTAGAAGACGTTTGCATTTTTATAGGAATCGTTAATGTCTGTTCATGGACAGGGATTTAAACGAATCAGACAGAACCTCCCACGAAGTTGACATGGCCTATTGCCTTTAAGTGCACATTAAAAGGTTCTGTAAGATGATACAGAGAACACTTGAAGCAATAAGATTTCTTGGCTCATCTCTATAAATCCTGATCGCTGCAAGCCCTTTTTAATGCAAAGACATTTGTTTAGTAGTGTAGTAGTAAAGCTTGGAAGCTTTACTGCAGCTACTGCACTACACGACTCGTGATAGAACCTCGCAAACTGGCTCCAGCCTGTTAAATATTCAGTTACCAGTGAAATGCTCTCGTATAATGAATGTACTTTGTTTTCTAGCGATGAACTAGCGGTTTTGTTTCGAAACTAGGGGAGACATGTATCAGTCACGGTGTATAAAAATACCAGACGAATTTTCACCTCGTTTTAGTTTTACATATTGTGTACAGTTTTGAAATTGATTGCAATAGATTAATACTTTAGAAAGAAAATGGATTAAAATTGAGGAATACTTTGTGGTTAAACATTTTTATGGTGATTGAATGCATGAGTGATATTAGTTGCGCGGGTTGAGAAAGAGCCGCTGTTGTAAAATTCCATGATTTTATCTATAAATCTTACATAATAATAACTTTACTCATTTTAATCAATATTATTTTATATCTATCGAGTTTAAGATTGATAGTTAATTTTGTTCGTGGCTGTTTTAATTTTAAGTAGATGGTTTATTTAATACCGCCCACATGGAGAATTCACAAGAAAAATCGATTATTTTTATTAGAAAGATAAACGTTGCTATATTTATGTTGTTATTTATTGATTTAATTTCACCAATAGAATGCCAAGATGTTTTTATTACTCGTAAATTTATATTTCACTAAATGTTATATAGATGTTTTGATGATTGGATTTATTAAGATTCAGTAAAGCGGCTTAATCAATTAAATATATGATAAAATCGATTTTAATTAAAGACTATTAAGTTAAACTTTATGATTCCAAGCCCAGCTCAGCCGTGGGCAGATGCGATAACGAACTACAAATACGCAATTTCGCTGTACAGAAACAAGTTATCTCAATCCAAATATGAACTGTTCAAAGACACGCTCTCATCACTTGTAGGTAGTACCTAATCAAGGACTTCATTATTGTGTAAGGTAAGACTAACAAAGGGACTGTGAGCATTATAATGCCTTCTACCGCATACCACTGCTGCCAAAGGCCGATAATGACTTCGCAATTATGTATCTTCGAGTCGTGAGACTAGCGATGGTGGAAGTCTACCAAGAATCTAGAAATAATCAACAAGCACCACTTTCGACAATTGATGACCGATGTGGCGCGAAGGTCCACCTGCGGCGGAGGAGGTTGTGAGTTCCGATTCCCGTCTAGGGAGAAATGCTTGTACGATCTGCAAATATGTGTTCCGGGTGTTTTGCAAATTTTCTATGTACCTACTTATAATAAATATATGTATGTAATGAATACATTATATAAGTTTATTTTATGATATTATTATGTATACTTACATTATGCTGAGATAGGACCTTTTGGTTCGCTGCATTGCTTGCTACTGTTAGGTACTATTATTTTATTATTGTTAATGTAATATTCATAAGTAAGTTTAAGTATTGTAATAGTTGCAAGCTTTCTAGTGAACTAATAAATTAATTTTCTTTCTTTCTTTCTTTTACTTAATACAATAGTTTTAAGTATATCAGTCATCTAGTACCCAAAGCTCTGCTTATCTTGGGGCTAGATGATGCTATGTGGTTTGTCCAGCATTATTTATTTATTTTATTTCACAATACTACTTTGTCATACAAGGATGAAGAATGTAAGACTTTGAAATTCCAACATTAAAGTGCATAATTAGTAATTGGGATCTAAGGTCCAAGTTCCCAGGAACAATGCAGAGGTCTACTGTGCTAGTATGCGACTGAGAAGTGTTATGCAGAGCTCCGCATAATTTGTACCTAGGTATCTCATTCAGGTCTTCATGCGTACCGTATCACATTCACGGTGTTGTTATTCTAAATACCAGTGTAATTTATCCTATCACTGCTCGTGTAAAGTCTAGACAAAGTGTAAGTTCTACAGCTTCGGGGAGTTCCTAGAGTTACCGGAACTGTAGAGCACAACCCCCGTGCCTAATGCATATAAAATAGGAAGAAGTAAAGTGCGAAGAATATATATAGGTACCTTAGTCGATAGTGGATAAGATTAATTAGTGAAATAAGTAAAATCAGTGAATTATTATAATTCGAAAATAAATAAATATTTATGTAAATGTAACGAAGACTATGTAATATAATTTAATTTGACGTGTAAATTTATATTTTATCAATAAAATCTTGTATCTTGTAGACAAGATAACGAAACTTTATTATTTTTATCGAGTATGTTGCTATTTTCTCAGCTTATTTGTCTCACTCCTGGACAAGAAGCGGAAAGCGTTGACGGGACGACACAACGCCTTTTTAAATTATTGGTGGGAAATCGCATAAGATCGCACGGAGTGGAAAAATTTGGCTTTTGCCTAGCAGTGGGTAAATTATTAGATGCGGCAAGCTGAAGACAGGGCGCTATGGCGCTCATTAGGGGAGGCCTATGTCCAGCAGTGGACTAATATAGGCTGATGATGATGATGATGATGAGTAAATTATTTAACACTAGCTTCTGCCCGCGGCTTCGCACGCGTTGTTTCTATGGAAATGTTTTGAGGTTATTTCTATCCCATGGGAACTGATTTATGGGATAAAGAGTCGCCTATGTTTGATTCCAGGGTTAGACTTACCAGTATGCAAAATTTCAGCCTGATCCGTTCAGTAGTTTTGGCGTGAAGAGGTAACAAACATCCATCTATCCAAACTTTCGCATTTATAATATTAGTGTGATTTGTTTAAAGGAGGTCAAAAAAAATTAACTCGTTTTTATTGCGAATATGATGAACTAAAGTCAAATTGCGTTTTTTTGGTCGAGGTAACGCTAAATGTTTTCTGAACCCTGCCCCCAATTTTGACACCTAATCCATTATCACAATATCAATTTAACTAACACAAACATGTAATTACATTTAATTTAACCAAACATTATGATTGATGAGTTCAAAAATCCTAGGCTCGTGTTTGACAAAAAAAAAAACACATTAAGTTACTGAACTCTCCGAGATAGCTTTACATCTTATAATTCGATTCTAAATTATTTGCACGTTATGATTTTACAAATACAATACAAATATTTTTTATTTCGTTCACACTGTACATACTCATTTACAATGTTTTGAAACCTCCTTTTAATTCACTGAATATTAATCTGTGGTAGCAGGTGAATGAACTCCTTCAGTATGATGCACTAATTTGACTAACACCCTGTATAATACTTGCACTGTCTTTGGTCCTGCGCTTGACCTCTCCCCGGTGGTGTCGGTCTGCCGTCCCTCCGGATTATAAGAGTGAGGGAATAGAGCGTGTACATGTGTTTGCGCACTACTTGTGCACTATAATATGTCCTGCACATCTGGCTAGTCTCTGTTGAGACTGACCGCCGTGGTCGAAATTCGGCTAGGAGGACATCAATACTTGCACTAAGAGGTTTCGCTTTTCCTTAGTTACATTAGCCAGAATTCAACAAAAACTATTTACGATACGATGATGATTATTATTCTGTTGAACAAATAATTGTTCTATATTTCCATTACCATGAATATTTCCTGGTTCGTGAAGGCTGTACAAAAAGTCTGCATGCGTTGATTAACATCTTGAGCGTGTGAAATACGACGTCATCAAAGAATATGCCATTCCGCTTGAGAAAAACATAAGCTTAATATGACAAGCATACGAATGGCGTTGATGTATAAGCTTGTCGCACACCTGAAACCGGAAAGCCTCGCTGTCGCACAGCACAATAATGTGTATTTATATTTGGGCTTTAACTCGTAACGTTTAGACGCATTTTATAAAGATAACGATAGTTTATTTGCTTGAACACAATGTGGGTAACACAGATGTTAATAATATTTTAGTTTCAATTATGTTAAGATTAGCATGCAATTATATTGACACATCAGATGACAGACAGACAGCTCGCGGGCGCTTGAAGCTTGAGGGAAACCATTTTGTCGATGTAAAATGTACATCGTAAATACATCTGTTGTACAGAATGGGACACATTCATGGCCTAAGACGCAGATGCTAGTCTACCTCCCCGTGTCGCGGCGAAAATAACTGAAGCTCAGTCTGGGCAGAGAACGCGTTAAAGCCCATATTTGAATACACATTTTTGATGACTGTGCGATAGAGATGTTGGTTGAATGTGCGCAGAGCTTTGAGCTTTAATTAAAGAAGATAATAAGCAAACGAGTACTTAAGAAAAAACGTCAAGTTCGAATCGGACTCGCGCACTAAGGGTTCCGCATCGTTTTCGAATTTTTTCTTTTACTTGTGCTGTAAGACTTTGCTGCTCGCCAAATTTCATGATTCTACACTCGACAGCAAATAAACTGGGCCACCCGCTACCTTGAAAATCGGATTCGATATAAGTATAAAATATAAGTATAAAACTTACAACTATGAAAGTTATACCTACAGAAAGTGTGTTTCATGCTGATTAAAATGACTATACATTTATTCTAAAGTACCGTCGTACTCAAAATGTAATCGAGGAACAAACCCAATGCTAACGATTTGTTCTGTTTTGACTAGAGTTCGCGCTTAGCGTTCTTTTTTTTCTACAACGAGTCGGATATTTCTTATCATTCCTTTAGTTTTTATCCATCGTTTGCTCATACGCGTGTACTTTTGCGACTTTTTTCGGTCCATAATGGATACGACACCTGAGAAAGCAGCTCAAACTGTCTCCTTCAAGCAATCGTTGCGCAACGGGAGTTCACTCGAAGTCTTCGAATTAGCAGATATTCGGTGCAACGAGTTTAGAGACGATACCTAAGAACTGCAGCATTCGATCGCCGTCCAAGGGCAGACCTAGGGCTACATCAGCACCAGATGATCGATATATCCATCTTACTGTTCTGCGAAATCGCCGCCTCAACGCAGTTAAGTTCAACAAAGTCTGCCTGATGAGCACCAAGTGGTCATAAGTTCGGATACCGTCAGAAGGACACTTGCTGAATAGAACCTGACTCCAAAAAAAGCTGCAACAGGTTCAGCATTAACGGTAACCCACCGTCAAGCACGACTTGAACGATAAGGATTGGACGAGAGAGAGAGAGAGAGTGGAGTTTGTATTATCAGTGTTGCATCCAGGAACTGTTGTTTATGGAGGAGGAACTGTAATGGACTGGGGCGGCATCTCGTCGGTGGCCCGGTTTATTTGCTGTCCAGTGTAGGTCAACGGGAAGTACCCTATAGGTTTTATGTGCATGACATGTGATTCCCTTGGAAATTTAAAAATATTCGGACATAAACGGCAGTCACGTTTGATTGCTTTGACTAAGAAGTTTTATTTATATTGAGGCTTCAAGAAGATACGGACTTAAGTATTTGATGTTTATTTCAACTCGATACCTCCATGCGTTCCTGAGAAAAGGGGGTAGACAGATGGACAAGAAAGGGTTCCTTTTTCCCTTTTGAGGTACGGAACCCTGAAAACACAAAGCTTTAACTCGAAGTCTCTTTTTTCAAACAATTGGGAACAAAGAGCGTAATGTATTTTTATATCTAGCTAGTTTATTTGATAAAAACTTTTACAGTATCTTTAAGCAAAATAATAGGATAAATTCAACAGACGCAATATGTCTATTCACAGGGGGTAGCATTATCTACAGTATTTTATTTCGTAAAGGAAGCATTCTCCTGTAGATTGCTATTAGACGGAAACACTTATTGTTCCTTTATCCGAGGAAAACTATTATAGTTTCAGCTAGAACCAACATTTATTTTACAAGTTATCTTTCTCATTAAATACATTGTTTATATACCTACAGGGTAACACGAAACATGTGGACTAAGCTGAAAGGTGATTCTTGACCCCAAGGGCATAAACTTTAGTTCACGATGTTTTAAATTTCAAGCATTTTTTTCTTATGAGAAAAAAATAGAGACTTTTTTCTTCATATTCGTTTTTTTTACGTATAGCTTTAATATTGTCTTTTGAAATTCATGATTAACGCACTAGGAAGCTTAGTATATTCTCTAATATTCTGTAAGTTGAAAAGAAGGAATGACATACGACTTTTACTATGAATCACGTTTATATCTGGTGTCCATAGACGCTGGAGACCAGCAGGGGATTTTAATTCGTCGGAAAGGCCGTCGGATTCGATATCGGAAACGTTTTTCCTCGTAAAAAGCTTCCGATATCGAATTCAACGGCTTTTCCGACGAATCAAAATACCCCTGCAGAGGTCTTACTTTAATGTTATTAATTTGAAATTGCAAAGGATTTATATATTTTTTTTAACAATTATGAAAATTATTATAATGTTTAATAATGCAAGAGAGTGCGTGTAAAAGAACACGCATAGGAAGAAACAAAAACTTAATTTTATTCAAGGTTAAATAAAAAAATATTCGAAATTTAAAAAAAATCGCAAGTAAATCCCCTTGGGGTTCAGAATCATCCCCTTTCGACTTAGTACACCTTTACGTGACACCCTGTACTATGCATTGGTGGCTTAAATATTCGCTGTAAGGATATGACATGTGCAGAATAGTTATACATGTTTTATATCTCACTGGACGTTGTATGGAAGAACGCAAATAACGTTTCTATTTTAGTAAAAGTTAACAAGATATCAAATTTTATTAGCTTCGGCTGGATAGCTCGTGTATGTTCAGCGAATTGGATTACAGCTTGGTAAATTCATAAAAGTTTTTAAATAATTCATTACCATATACATACATATCTGGCACAGCGCATCAGCATTGCCATACAGCGTGGCAATGCAGCCAGCGTCTTGGGGACGCTTCCGACTGGTGTTGATATGGATCAGTTGAGCTACCTGTAGACTGTTTGCAACAGTCTGCAGTTAGCTCAATTGTTTATATTGTAAATACTAGTATAATTTTCTTTGTGAATAAAGGCTTATACATCTCTGGTGTCCAGCGTCTATGGACACCCGGTATAAACGTGATGTATAGTAAAGGTCGTATCTCATTCCTTCTTTTCAACTTTCAGAATATTGGAGAATACACTAAGCCCTAGTGCGTAAATCATGGATTTCAAAAGAAGGCAATATTAAAGCTTCAGCCTACGTGAATAAATAACTCGCAACAGTCACATGCATAAAACTGACTGACCCTCATGGTTTGTGGTGTAACCATGAGTATATGATACTTATACATTAGCCAAACTCGATGTAGAATGTTTGTAAACAAACCACGACACAAATAACTAAAACTCACTTGCTTGGCGTCGAGTTTCACATATAATTTTAAGAAATACGAATATTTATTGAAATCCTTCCTTCAAATAGACAAGCAATGTAAATTGCGTATAAAACAAAAAACGCGGCAGAATTTTAGGTTAAGTATGGGCGGTTTGTTTACAAAAATTATTCATCGAGTTTGATTAGTGTATAGTATAGTTAATGATTATATCGGGTATTTATCGCGTATCGCGTATCGCGTAGGGGAAATAAAACAAAAGGTACGCAATAAATACCCGATATAATTATTAACTATGTTAACAAATCGCGAAGTTTTAGTGTATAGTACTACTACTTTACTCAAAAAACTTGAACGCATTGAACCATCTTCATCCACGTATGAAACAATAACATGAACATAGACAACGACTGCAATATTTTCTTTTCTAAAGTTAAGACAAAGTGTGATCGGTTTTGCAAGACAAGGACGAGCGAACGTCGCGCGGGGAAGGCGAGAAAGGAAGGCGAGAGCCGCGGAATGGCCAGAGCGCGCGCAATATCACTGGTCGTTTTTAGACCTTGTTTTTTGCTTTAAAAGAATACTGTTTCGCAATAAAATAAAACCATAATCGTCTAAAGTATTAATTAAAGAACATGTGGACGAAATTTAATTGAAATTTGATAAATAGCTGGCAAATTAAACTCCTTTTTCCGTAGAGGTATTTGAACAAAATTCAGATTTAGAGGAAACTTTGCAATTTTTTTGTATAGAGTCAAGTTTTGTCAATCGTGTTTCGACTTCCATAACTTACTAACTAGACTCCTAAACTTTTGATGTGTATCAAAATATTATAAAAAATCAATGTTTTTTTGCCTTAAAATTGATTTTCCGTAAAGTGAACAAGTGAGTCCCAAAACTCACGTGTTCACTTTACGCGTGAGTTTTGGGACTCACTTCACCTTAATAGATGAAAATACCTATAAGATTCCTATAAGACACGACTTATCTAAGGTACAAATCACGACTGATAATAAACAATGAGATACAAATCGCCATCCAATAAATGAATGAGTAGCATCATATCCTGGGGCATAAAAGGCACTTACGGGAAATATTATGGGAAACATAATCAGAGTACGCCCTACCTGCAGATCTTGGGAACATTCTTTTATTATGCAATAATTGGCACGAGGAAACTTGATGAATAGATGTGAAAAACAGATGAATCGAATGCTCTAATGAAGATTGCAAGTTACTGAATGCGATCGTACACGCGTGGCGTTGATCGAGTAACTATGTGCGTACAGCTATACGCAGAGGTATTGCTGGAATTTTTAATTAATTTGTGTTCACCAATGAAATGCAATAATGTGTCAGAAAAGGATAAACGCATATGATTTTTTTGCGAGTTGCCAATTAGTTTCACAGCTGCTGGTAAAGATCACTGGGAGAACTTGAGAAGTTAAATAAATAAATAATGCTGGACAATTCACACAGCAATATCTAGCTAAGCAGAGCTTGTATTATGGATACTAGATAACTGATATACATAATACAATACACGACATAGATATATTTTTATTATACATAGAAAACATCCAAAACACCCTTAACACATATCTGCAGATCGTACAAACATTTGTCCCGAGGCTGGAATCGAACCCGCAACCTCCTGCGTCGCAGGCGGACCTTCGCCCGCTGCGCCACTGAGGTCGTAAAACATTTACAAAAGCTCCTCCGGCAATATTATAAACAATACCATCATTATTACTATCTGATATACTAACGTATTAGAATACGTATGACCTAATTCGAAGACAGCCGATGAAATTATTATCGGTATAACCCCGAGTGAAAGTATTGTCTGATCGAAGATTAAACGGAATAACGAAGACCAAGTCCTGGTGACCCCGTAGAAAGCGCGGGTCACCGGCGTAACCGATTCACTG
Source organism: Eupithecia subfuscata (assembly GCA_963564075.1). Lineage (NCBI taxonomy): Eukaryota > Metazoa > Arthropoda > Insecta > Lepidoptera > Geometridae > Eupithecia > Eupithecia subfuscata. The sequence goes on from OY751105.1 coordinate 8,744,265, forward strand.
TTGAAATATGTCCCGTGGTAACATGTCACCAGTCAATACAATACTTCCTTTTATCATCAATACGTCATCGTAATTTTAGAAAGTGACTTGTAATGAGCAATTGTTGAAAAGGTTGATACACATACAAAAAATTAGTGATGAGGTGTAGAATCATATGACCAGCTTCTGCCCGCGGCTTAGCACGCGTATTTTCGTTATAATAAGTAGCCTTATCTAAGTTAGGCTTTGCTCTAAACGTACGCCAAATTTTATCTTGATCTGCTCAGTAGTTTCTGAGATTCTAGGTAACAAAAATTCAAATTACATAAACTTTCGGCTTTATAATATTAGAAGGAAGTAGGATAGGATACTTTTGACAACTACCACAAAAAAAATCCTTTAAAATAAAAGATTGTTTAGCTACTTTAAGCAAAAACTACTTTTTACTAATGGAAGTTCAGACTTGGCGACAGGTATATTTTTTTTATTTTCAGCTGAAGTTTAATTAAAAAAGCTCATATGCAATGAATGTCATGTATGGGAAGCTGCCTATCAAGCGATCGGAGGGTTGGCTGGCAGTGCGCGCGGCCGGCCGCCGCTGCCCGCTCGCTCGGCGCCCGCGCGGCCGTCCTCCAACCGCAATCTCTCCCTTTCTCTCAGGCCTATCGCGCTCTCTCTCCGTCCTTCGGCGGCTCGTTCCTCTTCTTCTTGCAAGGTTAAGGTTACGTCAGACGTGTTATGTTATAACCGTTGGGGCGCACTCCAGCAAGTTCAGTGTCTCGTTGAGAGTGGCCGCGACACTTGGTCCCCGACCGTCGCAGCATTCGCGTCAACTTAGGACTGTGCGTCTGTGACATACGAACAGTGACAAGTTCATGAACTACGTGTTGACATTTGTTTGAACTCACGTGACGCTTCGATCCTGATACCGCTGAAAAATATACCCTTCGAAGGTATGTTATTTTTTTTATAAGATTAAAAATAAACGAAGTGCATTTTTATTTCAAAATGCCAGGAACAGCTTAAGGGCATACACGTAGTGTAACAGGTTTATAAAATATTTAATGGTTTGGGAATTACCCTTGAGGTTGTATTGTGATGACTACATGCAATTCAATAATTGCATCCAGAAAGAAACATCATCAAACATGCGATGTTAATTGCGATAAATCAATTGTCCTTGAAAAAGATTTTTTTGCAAAGCTCCAAAGGTCGAGTTAGCACTAATTTATAAGGGCAAATTTGATTAATATAAACGAATAAAAATGTGGAATAATTTCTCGATATGGAATCAACTGTTGTGGAACTTCCTGTGGAGTAACGAGAACTGATATTATATGATGGAGTGGAAACTGATGAATGTTGCGTACCGTTACCGTATGTAGAGACTAAAGTTTTTGCGTGTATGAGCTCTTGTCTTCAATCGTGTATGGAACGATAAGCTTCGATGCGCTTGCATATAGCAATAATGGCACAGTCTATATTTAGAGTCGCTTCGTTTAGTTCCTTTGCGGGAGCTTTTATCGTATTATTATATCGCTTTGATTCCCTAGTTTTAGTAGCCGTAATGACCAAGAATGTCTCTTGGAAAATGTTCGTTTAAATGTTTATTCGTTTTGCTTTTATTCGGCTATCAAGGTTAGTCGGGAACTAGGTATATTATCTGAAGTTACTTCAATAAAATTTTATATTTATTATGATTCAATTCTAAAATAAAATGTACACCACATAATATAAAATTCATATTGTATGTAAGCAAATTACAATGATGAATAATTTTTGGAGAACTGACTCAATTTACATGTAGAAGATTTAAACGCGCTCTTGCTCTCTAATTTACAGCTAACAGAAGTAGAATCGAACTTCAGGTACTTAGCGTTTTCTATAAATGCACTTTAATTTTATTAATATCAGATAATAAATTGTTACCTATGAATTAAGAGTTAAAATAATAAATGGAAAGCATAAATTAATTGAATTATTTTTTACAGACAACAATTACAATTCATTTACAATTTTATCATTTATACAATTTGTATTTACACTGTACTTTTCTTAAACTTTGTAGCACTATAAGCACAAATAAAGTGCGTCGATAAAAATTTACCTCGCGCTACGCTCAAAGCTACGGCTGATAAAATCGCTACGAGAATTAGTAGACCGTTTTCCATAACGAAATTATCTAAAACCGAATCGAGTTTTTTTTATAAAAAAATTAAGAAGGTAAGTAATTTTGCATCTCTAAGAAAATTTTCAAAAACGAAGTGATTGTCATTAGTAAGAATTGTGTTATTATCATATTAATGGTAAAATAATTAATAAAAAAGTAATACCACAAAAAGCAAAGAAAATATTTTGGCCTGCGTTGAACTGTTGATAAATATCTTTATTAATCGAGATTATTGGTTTATGGATTATTCGTGCTACCTCTAGATTGTTTGCAAGAGTCTGCAGTTACATCAACTGTTCCAATTTAGTACTGATTTGTTTCTATTTCTTAATTTTAATTTTCTTTGTAATTAAAGTCAATCATCGAAATTAAAAATTTTCAGTTTTGTTTATTATTAAATTAATGCACTAATATGTAAATCAGACATGAGAGAAAGATAGGTAAAATATAATGCTGCCAAGTGCTAAACTTAATTTATAATTTTAATGTGTCAAGACATTGTTTTATGTATGTGTTAAGATGTCTGATACATAAACTTATATTAATTCGTTAATAATAACAACATTAGCAAAATAATTAAAACACAGAATAAACGAAGAAACGCCTTGGTAAACTCGTAGCACAACATCGCTCAGTACAAAAGACTTCAACGAGCTCCGGCGGCTACGCGCTACGGTTTTTCAAACAAATTTCTTTGAAATTGATGACAGATACGCATAGTAGCAAGGAACTAAAAACAATAAAAATATTATAAGATGCTGTTCGTTGATAAGTACATCCCTTAAAAATATATACATTTATTCACAAAGAAAATTATACTAGTATTTAAATATATTCATTATATATTTAAATATATTTAGAATATATTCACATTAAATTTTAATTTTTTTCGTAATAATCAAGTAAGGTTCCAACGATTAGAAAAATTAGAAACGTAGCTTTAAAAGTGGTAACAAAGCAGAAATAGGTAATAACCAACTAATAAGCTTGATTTCCCATATCTACAAAACCTTCAATAAGAGAGCCGAATATCGAGCCTACTGGACCAATATCAACCAATATCAACCAAAGGAGGCCGGATTTCGCCGGGGCCCACTACGGACTATCTCCAGTCTCTTAGTAAAATTATTGAGAAATACTGACCTACCGATTTACCAGCCTTTGACAGTTTTGAACATTCATCCATTTTCAAAGCCCTCAAAAATCAGGATATTTCTACAATCTTTATACAATTGAACAAATATACCGCAATAGTACAGCAGCCGTCAAACTGGACTCCATCTTTTAAATACAGAAAAGAAAAATTTGAATTTTTAAATTTAAAATTTAAATCTATGTTTTAAAATACAGCGAGGAGTAAAGCAGGGTGACCTACTCTCACCAAAACTATTTTAGAAGAGGTGTTGTTATTTTAAAAGCAGAAATTTATCGAAATGAATTCAATAATTTTATTGCTGATTTACAATATCTCTGTAATTTTATCTCGAACCATAACGTAGGGGTTGATAATTTTAGCTATCGCTTGAAGACTAATTTCAAACAAGAAAATAACCATAAATGTTCAATTAAATTTCAACACTATCAAGGACTTCAGATTAAAATACTAAAATTTTAACGCAACTTTCAAGCAACTTTATGCTAAGTGCGCTAGTAAACTCAATTTATGATAAGTTTGCATTATTAGGTATGTTACATAAATTAAATTGAACAAACCATTTTCAATATCACCTTAAGTGCCTGTACGGCATTTTAAAATAGTGATACTCTTTTGCCGCCGAAATTAATGACCCACCGAGAAAATAGCTATAGAAAAATACTCGAAATGTTTTGTAATTTTTCCCACGAGTCAGCGAGGCTGCATTAAAGTCTGTGGTCCTCTGCTACTCTCGATATCTAGGGCTGCAATTGCACACGAAACAACTGGTAGCGTTCAAACTCGACTGCACGACCACCAGTGCCGTATCTAAGGCCAACTTCAAAGACATTGCTGAGTCGAATCTCAGCTAAACCGCATTTATATGTCATTTCGTGATTTATGCGCCCAACTTTGTGACGGCGATCCATGTATTTGCCCACGGTAAAAGCCAATGGGTAAATATTTGTAGATTGTAATTCTATGTACGTTTCCCTGTTTGCTTGTACCGCTAAACCCCGACATTAATCTTTTGTAAAACCCAAAAACTGCCCGCCTAGCAGATTTTTATTTGCTTGTTTTGCCATAAAAAAGTTATAAAAAGCTCAACGTTAATAAGGGCAATAGGTAGTCTATCAAATGTTGAATGACAGGTTAAACTTTCTCCAGAAAGCCAAAAGTTGATATGACTCATAATAATCCTTCTTAACCCAGAAAATTGGGCCCACCCACTCAGCATCATTTCAACTTTAAAAATAAATACTCATAAAAGAAGACCATCGACTGTCCGATTAAAAAGGTTTATTTGATTGGTGGCATTTACCGTAAAGCCGTGTTATTAGCTCCTTGTATTGGTGCCAAGTTTTCACGTGAGAAATGCAAGAGATCTACGGCGCGATGTTTCGTGACCGCGCTTCTATCCTTCGATGACACGCCACAGCATGCCGTTCCAAGCTATCTAGCACAAGGCAATACCGCGTCCGCGTTTCCTGATCACACCAAATAATTAACGCTTTGTATAGGGATAACGGAAAGTACTTATACATGATTCTTTGAAATCGGTAGCCAAATGTACCGTTGTTTAATTAGCAGCTTCTTTGAAATGGGAATTGGATGTTGCTGAATCGCAGATAATATAGCGAGCACTTGCGAATAACGAATCAACGTTTTGATGTGTACGGAACATTTTAATTGACTCGGGTATGGACGGCGGATATGGATGTGAACATTTGGTCATTAAGTTGGATTATTTTTCGTTCGGGATCGCACGACGGCATCGCATCGTGCACCAGTTGTGGTGGCGGAGCTGGCTGCTCCTATTTATAAAGTAACGTTTAAAGGGCGGTACTGTGCGGTCGTGCTCGGGGTCAGGATGAATTCCATCAGGCGTGCTTTCCATGAAGGATTTTAATTACGTCGCGGCGCGGGTTGAACGACCTTTGTCGAGCGAGGTGCGGTTGCGCGGGCGCCTACTTTTGACAGCTCAGCGTAACAGGTGTCCTCGCCGTCTCGGTGCTTCGTTTATGTGCCATGCATTAATCGACGGCACGGCTGTATAATTTGAATACCTCTAGGAATACAGTACGACAAAGAATGCTAAACGATTGGTATGGGAATTTAAATAGAAGATAGAAGTAGGTTAATTAAACATACAAACTTTATTCATGAATAATGTATCAATTACAAAACATAAATCTATCCCTAGTATTTGCAAAAACCTGTTAAATGTGATAAGTAGAAATGGCAATAAAATTGTAGCATGAGATGAGTGTGTATGTAAATGAGGGAACCTGCGGTGATTTGAGACGATATATCGTGGGAGTGCACATGAGTCAGCATCGACACGGATTCCACGCCATGCCCAAAAATATCGGCGCGACAATAATAAACCAATATTTGGAAACTGGTTCCTGATCTCACCATGTTTGCTGACAACATCTAGAGACCATTTCACGGCTTGTTTGGATTTACAGCTTTAAAACTATATGACCTACTCCAACTTCACACTCAATTGATACATGAATACCGATTACCAATCAAACGACATTACTTACTTACACTAAAAGATAATCATGTCATCGTATACTATCTATGAATTGTATTGTATAATCGTAATGAAAGTTAATACCTATTCTCTAAGCTGCCTTGAATGACTTCAATCAATTATTTTGATGTTAATTAAAAAAAGGTAAAAATACTGGCGATTGCTTTGTCAACCGTACTTTTACCGTTAGGCACATTATTTGCGGTCAGCTACGTAAAAAGATAAATTTTGGCCGATGCCGTAAGGAACCAAGCAATATATTTCTGATTGAAATAAAATATCACTAAACAATTCCGTGAAATTTAAACGGTTTTGATGGCGTCTCCTCTCGAATAAAACAATTTTAGTACCTACCTGAAGAATCGCTGTCATCATTATACAATGTGCTAGTAAATACCAAGCACATTGTATAATGATGACAAAATATTATCGTCGTGCCCAAGTGCCAACTATGCTGTTTTAGGTGTTCCCACAAAAGCATTGTCTCCGTAAATGGCTAATAGCCGCAGGAATTACCCATAAAATTCGTGATATACAGCGTCGTCCCAGATATCGCCGACTAAATTATATTCGTCGAACTCTACATTAGCCCGCAAAGGCGCATCGTGTGAGCTGGTACGGAGAACGTGTCTGCACCGAGCTTTATACGTCATAATAGATTCAAAACGGTGCAAGTTGGCGCGCTCTAGTGTGTGCTCAAATTGATAACGAACTATACACGCGAATCGTCTAATAAAATCGCTAATGGAACGGTACTGGTGGCGTGCATCGCATAACGGGTGCGCTCCGAGCTCGCTCCCACGGCTGACACATTATGCAACCTGCGCGGCCATCAGCGAGCACAATGCGAGAACACTGATTGCGGCTGCGATCGCATACGCCACTAAAAACTGCAACCACCGTAAGTGAAACCACAAGCCATCGCAGCCGACACTTCATCTGTCACATCCGCCGCGCCCGTCACTTCATCACCGCTGACAGGATACTAGTGCATATTCAGGATCACAGACATGATAAGTCATAAATCAAGAACTTTTTATGCGATGCATTTACAACTTTATCTCATTTGTTGAGTTATAATAACTACCAGGAGCACTTAGCTCATAGAAGTCATGGTTATTTTTCTATGATATAAAAATAGCAAAGCAATATATTTTTTCATTAACTCATGAATAATGCAAAATGAAAGTGTTCATTCAGAGCGATGTGATGACTAAGTCAATTATGAAGTAAATTAATAACGCAAATTCAGTGTGAAGATAATAACAGAAAAATTATAAACCGGTGGAACTAATGATCCTTAGAAACGAAGGTACATTTTCAACGTGTAATGATTATAATGTCATGACTAGAAATGGTTCTCATATTTAGAAAAGAAATTAATTTATAACATCATTCTCGTCAGGTTCATGTGAGGTAGAGGTGGCAAATATACCCGTTTAGATGGAAAAGTAATTGCTCCTTATGAGTATTAATTTGCAATTTATCGATCAATTTTATTCTGCTGTCGTAGGCATAGTAGTCCACTTCATGAGATTCAGAGGGATATGCTATATATACCTACATAGCGGAATGTATCAAATACAACCATTATTTCATAGCCAGACGGCTTTTAAGCGCCACGCCAGAAACGCATTACCGTGTCTTCTACGCCAAGGCACAAAGTGAACATAAATACCTATGCGCTGAAGACTGAGTGCTGGTCATGTAAAGGCGACTGTGGCGTTTAAAAGGTTGAGGGGGTTAGTGATGGTAAAAAGAAACGGGTTTTTACAATTTTCTAGGTTCTACAAGCAATTTAGATAGCAGAAAAGACGTTTTGCGCACATCATAAGCCATTTGATAGGAATCTTTGCTAAAAGAAACTTTGAATTAATAGTAGTTTTGTAGTCTATCGACATAATGTTGATTTTAGTAAAATATATCTTAATCTGAATAGACTTCAAAACGACAGTTAATTTGTATATTCTTTAGCTCTGTGTTCACCAATAGATAATCGGACAATTAGGCAGGTTCGTCGGTTAAATTGACTTTTAATGTATGAAAACTTGTGTCAAAAACGTCAAAACAACCGTTTAAAATTTAACCATCTGTTGGTGAACTCGGGTCTTAGTGTGCGTTTATAGCGAATGGCTTACTTCTTCTCCTATGTCTCCCCCGTCGAGGCAGAGGGCAGATATATCGGCCTTTTGCTTTGCTTATCTGAGATGTAATGTCTGAGTCTGTTCCCCCAATTCCCAACACGACGCTTCCGAGGTAGGTGAATTCAGAGACTCGCTCTACGTCCTCTCAGCTAATGCTAAGCGGGGTGTTGTTCAGTGTACCTGCTCTCAAATCTTTAGTGCGCGAATGGCTTACAATGTACGCAAACCTTGTTTTCTGCTATCTAATTTACTTAAAGAACCTATAAAATAGTAAAAACCCGATTTTTTTTCTTGCGTCACTAACCACCTTAACCGCACACCTTTGCACCACCAATGCAGCTTAACTGCTTGATATCTGTAAAACCATGAAGTGTTTATTTTATCCGTGAAAGCGGCACGTTTCAGCAGCGGAATTCGGCTGCGGTCGCCACGCGCGTGACCGCGCCCCGAAACGCACGCCGCCGCGCCGCACAAATTAGTAAGCAGCTTCTTACGCGTCTTTCAGATTACTTGCGGTGAAACTACCATGGCTTTAGTTGAAGTTCCATTACCGAGAATCAGTGTGTGACCCAAATAGGCTTCGTGCACACTTATTTGGCATGTTGTGAATGTGGAATGTCATTTGCGTCGGCCGCTATTTTACACCGCAAGTAAAGAACTATGCGGTCATTTATGACTGTCTTTCGTTGATTTTATTTGCCGTTTGAACTAGAAAATGAACCAAGATATTAGTATGTACTATCCATTCGTGCTGTCGTATCAACCACCATTCGTACTGGCCCTCTTAGGAAATGGTTGTAATCGCGGTCTAGCAATCATTTCTATCAATGCATTAAATTACAAACAATAAACAGGGACTTGCTAAACCACTGTGGTCCGAAGCAAGTGTGGATTTCATAGAGGAGTTCATTTTCAGATCAGATATTTGCTAATTACTTGAGGAAGCAATTAATATTTTCACGCCTCGGCTAATTTTTCTGTGCGTTTGTAGCAAGCCATTTTATTTGCAAAGGATTTCAGAATAAGGTGTAGTTTAAAAAGATATTCAGAGGTCAGATACCTGTGGACACCAGCCATACGGAACTTGCGCGCTGAAATACCTAACTGGAAACGTTTGCTCACACGCCAAGCAGAAATTGAATGAGATAAAGTAAACATTCCTGAGGCCGGGCTCAGTCCGCTCGTGACGATTGGGAGACGGATGGAGTGTGTTGGGACAGTTGCGATCACTCTAACGAGTTGCCGAGTGGGTGCTTTACATAGATCCAATGCAAATTGTGCTGCGATTTGCGCGCGCATAAATCAGCTGCGCACCACACCACTGACCATTTCGTCAATTAACGTCCAACATATAGTGCCGTAAACTATGCTCATTCTTTGATTTATTCACGGCTTTAACAAGATATATGCGTCGTTTTACTTATCTTTTATGAAGTCTAAAAGATTTACAAACCAGTAAAAGAATTGAATGTACTGGTGTAAAGCCGCAGGATATTCTTGCCACTTTAACTAGAAAGTGTACAAGGATAGAATAATTATGCAGTAGCAGAACGAGCTGAAATTACAGAGACTTCTTAGAAAGAACCGCGAATGCACTCAAGCAACCTGCGTAAATCATTATCATTTGTAACATTCATGAATAACCATAAATCGTTTAGAGCAGAATGTCAGTCGTTTATGAGTTAGCTAAATGCGGTAGGTACGTGTTTCCGGTAGGTACTAGAAATACACTTTTTTCTAGAAATAGGTAGGTACATTATTGAATTAGTCGTGTCGGATATGCAACGGCTAGGGCGGAACCGGCGCCCTAAATCAAGTTAACGGTGTCCGCGATTATCTGTGTTTATCCTGGCGGGGCATAAACGTGCACGCCTATCATCGATGCTTCCGATTAATTTTCACAATATATTACCTGTTATTAACGATGGCCATATATGCAAGGTCCGCATTGTCCGGCCGGTCGCATAGTGGGCGGAAATGAGAACGTCGTGAGATCGGTCGGACTATCGGCGAGAGCTTAGACAATACGCAATTAATGAAGCATCTCGTCTTGCGTAACGAGCCACCGAGTGCCACATCTTATCGCTAATGAGAGCCGCGTTCGCTGATTGTCGCGCCGTGCTCGATCCGCGCGGGCCATCGGGGGCAGCGCCCGCCCGTGTTATCTACGCTCCGCCGAGACGAGGAAGCCGGCTAGGCTGTGCGTGAAGTTTCAGCCAGGTGCATTCTTGCTTTTATTTTATAACTGATCACTAATAAATTCTAACAGAACGTGGTTCATTGCAGAATTATCGCCCATAAAAAGCACCGTCTACGGCGAGTTATGATGCAGAAAAGGCGTTGAAATGGGATCGTAGCGACATCGTTAAAGTAGACCACGTGTAGCGTCGACTTTCGGGTTGGGGTCAGTTCTGTGTAGTCCCGGCGGCGTTGAGGGTCGCGCGCGGGTGTCGCTGTGTTATCTAATCGGGCGTCGCTTCGTCGCCGGTGGGCGGCCATCGGGATACCGCCACCGCCGCGCCCACACGCCAATTATGTGGGAAGAGGTTACGATTCCGCGCGCGATACCGACGAATAACGCAAACCGACCAACCTAGAGGCGATCGCGTGCATTAATCGCTGGACTATTGCCAATGCCACTCCAATTAATGCCCTCTGATAAATGTGTTGATTGCTCTAATAGTTTGTAGCGATCCCAGGAACTCGTTTGAATAACATTCCGGCTATTCGAAGAGCAATCTTTGTTTTATCTGAGTTGTGGTTAGGTGCTATATTACCACGAAGCAACATTGTAGACATTTGGTGAGATTGTTGAAGACTCAATCCCAGAACAATCTAATATAACCACGACTAATAAGGAAATTGTAGATAGAATTACACGTTCAAAAGTGCAAGTGACTCAAGGATAATTGGAGTCAGTCACGACGCTATCAAGGGCGGGGTCGCTCCCGTTCTCATCGATAGCCGATGGACGGAGTCAGCGGCCGTAATTACAATAAATACAGTTCACATGCCAGGAACAACGACCACAGGTAGATTGTCTGCATTCTTGCAATTACGTAACACCTACAGCGTTCGTGCGAATTACTAGTTCCGGTCATAATTCTGCAGGGACTACACATGTGATGTTACATTTTGAATGAACAATGGAACGTTATTTTAGTTTCACGCGATGCTTTTTATCGACGTTAGAGTAAATCAAAAGTAAATAGCTACGTATATGAGCTTTCAGGATTTTATTAGCCATAAACAGCCAGTAAAGAATTTATCGATATTAGCATTACATTAAAGCCGCCTTTCGTATCCTTCCCATTGTATTATGATAGTCAGCTAATAATTCACTGCACAGATTGAATACTAATAGCATAGACTTCTCTTCTATAGTATCCGTCCGCAAATATGATTAGAATTTCTCGATCGCTCCGCTAGCGAACATGTCCGCTCGCATCATGATTGACGTTCGATAGATTGCAGACAGCGGCGTCATACCTACGAGTATCCATTCAATTCAAAATACCAGTCAGGTACTGGGCCCAATGCATTAGATATTCAAAAATGCAGCGAGTTAGCTGTACAGTTAGGACGGTGCAGCCACCCATAAGCGGGGACAGCCGGTCATCAAGTTCATCTATGAAACATTTCCTCTGTACGCGAATAAACCGAGCCTTTGAAACAACATGAAACATTTTAGATGAGAGATACTGGAGCACGTTCATTAAATTTAACATCATGCGACGCGCTAAAACGACGTATTAAGTTTAACCGAGATTAGCTGAACAGGTCCTCGCTAATGGCAGCATCATGCGCTACAATCAGCTGGTTGCTAATCGGCAGGTGTCGCGGCGACTCAGCGCGCGGTAGCCGCTTAAAGAGGCTGCGTTTGTCCTCATATCGAACCTGTTCCCTCACGCGTCGATGCTTCTCTAGAAGCTGGCCATCTCCCTTAATACTAGCGCCGTCATAACCACTACCCGTACGCGGCAATTAAACTAATTGAATATGGCTCAATCAATCGCCTCTAGCGTGTCTCGCGTCTCGTTACGATATCCAATACTCATGATGATGACTCGCCAAGACTCGCTCGCAGAGAATGAACGAACAAATTGCATTTGTGAAGAAATACCCTTTAAAATAAAATGCATTTGATGTTTAGTTACCCGAGGAAAGTGTACGGAGTAATGACAGAAGGGCGGTTCGGTTATTACTGTAATGTCAGGTTACTTCGTCTTCGTTCGCGAGCGTTACATAGCATTTCTCCTCGGCGAAACTAAAAAATAATACAAATAACCGGCTTGCCACAAAGTCTATTAGATTTCCAACTTACTTTTTGCAGAGGTTGTCGTCGCCTAACTCGATCTCGATGCGGACGTGAGAAAATTGTTAATCTTATTTCATAATAGTTGCTCACAACAAGGGGCAGATGATGAAGCGGCTTTTGAATTGAAACCTAATTCAAATATATGTACAATGGTTTTGCAAAGGTCTAAGATTAATCATAACAAGGTAAAGGTTTCTGGTTCGCTTCTTTACTTGACCTTAAAAAGATTGAAGTGAACCAAAAATCAAACTAATCACTTTATTTCCTAGTTGAACTTTTGTGATTTGAATTTTGTGACGTGTTCAGGAGTCCTGTAAGGTGTAAAGAAAATAAAGCAATTTGACATATGACATAACGACATACGGACGATTGACATGATGTCAAATTAAATAAAAAAACTCTTTATTTCCATAAATACAATAAATGTACACTTAGGAAAGGTCAAATTATAAAATTAAACACTGACCCGGAATAAAAAGTGATATTTTTGATTTCTGTCGCAATTCAATACAAAGTCTAAGTAAGAAGGAAAATCGCATTCAATCAGATAGCGATAGATATGGAAATACCGCATGCGGTATACGATGTAGAAAGGAAGAGTGCAAATGTCAGGGCGTAGAGTCGCGACAGGGAAAGCGCTTCGACATATCACGAAAGGGAACTTCGAATCCCCGCTCGGCCCATCAAGTTCACTAACAGCTTACCTCATTCGATCTAAGACAGGATCGCACCGAGGAACTCGTGTGGCCACTTTCTTCAAGTCATACTACTTTTTTGACGTAAAGTGGAATCAAACGCATGTTCATGTGTTAAACAAGCTTGTACTTATGAGCTTTTACAGCTTGACTAGTTCCCAGAGGAGCCTGCACTGCGCCGCATGCCTTCGGCGCGATCGGATTTCCTGCTCGCGATTATTGCCTTTCTTTATTTCGCAGGGCTGTTTACCGGCGGTATCGGGGTAACGGTCCGTGAGCTCAGGCATTTGCATGGTGAGCCCATTACGGGACGCCCGGCCCGGTCGGAAGTTTATTTAGTTAGGTATTAAAATACGCTTAAGATCGAAGGCATTTGAAGAGGGTGATAAAGGGTAGACATTGCAAAATCGTGAGCTAGCTTTAAGCTTTATTGCGTTCAGGATGCGATCAGGCTTCTAAGCCGAGAGCGATGCTGGAGCACAGAACGGTGTGGTGTTCTGCAAGCGACGGCACGTCTGCTGGTACGCAGTTAGATGGCTGTTGGCGGATATCGTGAAGTCACAGACCCCGTTAAGATCCTGGTAGTAATTGAGAACAAATTACCCGTTTTATTAACACTTGATCATTGCTATTAATTGAAGACACAGCTAATTTGAATAGTAGACGCATTTGCTTTTAAAATAACGACGTCGGCACATGTTGATTTGAACAACTATGCATATTCCAATAGGCTTATCAGAATCGAGAACATTAACGCACTGGTTCAAGGACACGCGGTTAGAAAGTGGGTCTATGAACCTCGTCCGGTAGTGACAGGGCCGCACAATCGCGTGACAAGTCTCGCTCGTACATTATCATTCCACGTACGATGCTAAACCACTTATTCGGCTCGCGTTGACCGTTATACGAGGCACGCACGCTGGCTGCATCAATGGCATATTTTTCCCGGCGAAACTTCGTGCACATTTACCATTCCAAGGCTAACCCGGTCAGTGTAGCGCTTTGTTTACAAGTGTGGCGACGACGTCCGTCCGAGATCGCAGCGGACGTTCACACCTGATGTCGCCTGGCAACAGCCACTTCCTACAGACTCATTCAGAAAACACGTATCTTAGCAAGGTCCATAATTTATCCTAAGAGCAGTAATTTACCCATCATATCATTTGAGATTCAAGCGCGTAATTTACTGTCTAAGTATTGCATCGCTGACTACATGAGCGCTCTATTTGCGACCACCTTAGGAAAGGACGCAAAACAAGATATTTTTATATTATTAATTTGAAATTCATAAAAAGACCATCCGCTAATTAAGATAGAGATATTCTGTAATTGAATCCAATTGCGAGTGTATAACATGAGATGAAAGGAATGAGCTGGCAGAGGCAATTCCGACAACTAACCAACCAAGCACTGTCATAAAGTGTAATTAACCCATACACATTTTGCTTGTTGCAGGTATCTTGGGAGTGCAGTTCACGATAGTCAAAGCGCTTTAACTTCAATCAAGGTAATAGTCGTAAGATATTCTCAATTAGTTTCCTACGTAGTAAACTTTTGCCGATGAATAACGATAAACAGATAAGAATAAACTGTAATAACGCGAAATAGGACAAGAGACGTAGAGCTGTCCCAAATAATATCAGAAGTATACCACATCCGCAAGTTTGTATCATATGTGAGGTTGATAAACCTGTCCATAGCAGCCGCGCCAGTTTACTTTAACTGGTCAGGCTACAAACAAGACTTTTAATAAGGCTCCCTGCTTTGCTAAACACATCTCTTCATTACATACGAGAAATTCCAGAGCCATTACCATCGAGGACAAGGGCGAATAATTAAAGAGACATGTGCATTTTGTGGTTTCGGTGTCAAGTCCTTCGCAACATGTCACTGTGCCGCACATATTCGTATGAAGTTTCATATTTCCGCAAGCATTTCCTTCATCAGGTACTTTTATAGTTGCATCGGCTTGTGTAAGAAGTAATTTAAAATGTCCAAAGCGTTCATTAAAGTTGGATCGGAATTCAATGCTTTTAATTTATGGTTATGAGAACGTATATTAGAAATTAGTGTTTATATGAGCACTACAGACGGAACTGCCTGCAAGGAATCATAAAAGACTGAATGATGAAATGCAAATGTATAAATTTTATGGTTTGTTTTGAGTTTACGAGATATTGGGGAGATGGCGTGGTGGAATACGGACACCCGTCATGCCATCCGTACATTTTAAACGAGAGCGCGATCACCCGCGCCGATAGCAAAGCGACAGTCTAATGAAAACCCACCTGAATAATGCATTAATACCAGCGTTAAATCGTGAGCACACACGAGACTAGAAGCTTCGGTGAGAGAATACTACATGCAAATTTAAGGTGGAACACCAAAGACAGCCCGTCAATAAACTTTCTGTCTTTTTCACTCACATGATATCCGATAGAATCTTGATTCATCGCAATTTATCCAGCGTCTTATACCATGTTTGCAGGAGACTGATTCATATTTTATTGTTGTCTCATTGAAAAACCGTGTAACTTATATGTATTTTTCCCTGAAAATACTATATTCCTTAGAATCGCGATCGTAATCAGAGACAAACGCAAAAATCAGAACTTGGTAGAGTAACGAAGTGATTCAGCCGTTGTTGCTTGATAACATTCGAATGGTAATCGCAGAAATGCCAAACACACTAGGGAACAAAAATAAATTAATCCCGTTGCTTCGTTGCCGCCGGGTGTCGATGCTGAGAATAGTGTTTATGTTTTATAGCTTTATCGAAACGATGAAGTATTCTCTCGGTTCGTCTGGGTCACGAGGTCCGATACAGTGTGATTTACGCGACGTTCGATGCCGTGAGGCGGGAAAATATTTACGAATAACGGATATGACGAGCACTAAGTGGCGATGACAGTGCAGGGCCGGGGTTAGGGAGGGTGTAAGTCAGTGGGTGTCGCGAATACCTCTCGTGTCGGCGCGCACGCCGCGACCCTGCCTCGCCTTCTCTATTGAAATGTCAGTGTGCGGATCGGTGACGAGACAATCGTAAAACACAATGTTAAGGTCACATCATGACTTCAATAAACAATCCCCTACATGGGAAACGTGACGTCGCCGCTGTAAGGGAAAGACCTCCTGAAAGTGTGCCAAACGTGTATCAACTGAAGACAACATGGTCCCTTGTTTGATTCTATTCCGTTTATGTTGTTGTTATTTTTAGTTAACCTATGACAATACAATGCCTTCGTATACCGCAACGGACAGTACATTAACATTTAACAATAGAAATGTATTACTGTCAACGTAGTGCCAGGACAAGCGAATATATTTCCTGCAGTACGTTTATGGGGCTACATAGTTACGGAAATGGAGTAAATTGTGGAACTGTAACATGAGATTCGAGACAAGTATTTGGTTTAAAGGTGGGAGCATATGTTATGATACCCTAACACGCGAAGGGTCAGGTGTCAGGGGCAGGACAGAGCAAGTTGCAATACCGTCCACGGTTAAACTACCGTTCCCGCGTTCTACATACACGTCGACCATGCGAGAACAAGCTCAGTATTGGGGTCGTGCTGCAGTCGCCTTAAAAGGCTGCCTTTTTAAGGTTAAACGGTAAGGAATTATTAGCTTGAATCGATGAACAAGATCAATTCACTATACAATAGGAGATTAGATTGAACTTGGAACATATAAGATACAATAACAGATAACAGATAAACATTTTATTTATAATTTGTCAAATTATACGTCACAATCGTTTTAACATAAAATAATAATAAAATTGATAAAAAGTTTTTTAAAAAAAATTAACTAGCAAATTGATCATGATTTAAAAATTCGTCGTAGGTATAAAACGTCTTCTCTACGAGCCATTTTTTTAGTCTGCATTTAAAAATTTCGAGACTTGGTGCGTCCTTAACCTTGTCTGGGAGCTTGTTGTAGGTAGCCGGTCCCATTACGTGCAATATTTCATGATATGAGTTTATAATTAAAGCATCGTCATCAATGTCTATAAAGATCATGACATTATGAAGTAGTGAGATATAGTGTCCTGAAAATTAGTATACCAGAATAATTCATCATAGCAATTTGTGTGTCAACAGGACACGGGGCGAGCGCTAACATAGCGGGGTTTTACTTTCTTGTAGTGGCCTCAAGAAACTAGTTAAGAGAAAGTAGGATTAGTATCTTCAATGTATTTATCATTATATAACTTTGTGCTGAATAAGGCAATTAGGGTAGCGTGAAAGAGCGCAAATATTAATAAAGTTGTCTGGAGAAGTGGGCAAATCTAGCACAGGATGTGTTTGGACAATTATAAATGCTCGTCGATTTATAAATACGAATATGGGATTCCCGTCAGAGTGAAACAAATTCGCGCCTACAGTCGGTCCAATTAGGCCGGCTGTATCGTGCGTATCCACCGGCCCACGTGTGTAGAAAATAGCCACTTACTCATAAATATTAATGCCGGCACAAAGCCTTTTGTGTACTTCCACATTCAGCCGGAATCATAATGGCTGTCACAGTAGAATCCCGAACAACAGCCGAAACGGCTCGCATTAAAGAAAATAAAAGATTCACTTAGCGGCGGCGGACGATTTCACTTAGCGACACGGCGAATATCTCGAAATAGATGACACAGAAACGACTCCGCGACCGGAATCTTAAGCGGGAGAGACGTCGTGTCTCCGCCGCAGGTTGTTCAAATTTTGGGACTGCATACCATAACCGGATGTGGTTCCACAAGAAAATGATGTAAAGCATCGATGGGACGATGGAAGCGGTCAGAGACATCGGTGGCACCTACCGTTGCGGTGGTACGTCGCTTCGCTGCGGTACGTACAGTACGGTAGCGGTATACAGTTAGTCAGGATAAGGCGGGTACAGTGTCCGCGCCCGACTAGGCGACGCTGTGATCTGTCAATTAGAGGCCCGTACCCTTGTTCATATCTGTGCTAGCTCCATATTTAGTTCTAACTGCAACAGTAGCGCGCAGTCGTTACGCAAAATGTAAATCAAGTTGCTCTACTATCACCGCTTTATATTAAGCTTACAAGGTCACGGTTAAGATAATACGACGCAAACATCGATGATGTCCGCTGCTAATTCAATAACAATGTAGCGGATTTCACGGTCTGCAAAACACGAGACCTAGCAAAGGTAGCTGTACTCGTTACTTTTGCATTATTTGCAGCACAGTTATTGCATTTTATTGTTTGTCGCAGTTTTAAATTCACCGGGTGACTAGTGGTGCCATTAGTGTCTACATGAACTTATCTAATTTCGATTGACCTAGTTTTGAACTTTTTAAAGAAAAGTTTAATGGTTTCAAAATCATCTTGCAAGCGGTTTTACGAAATACAGAAAAGTGGCTCGAGGCACAATCACGTTTTCTATCAGTGTGAAATCTTCCAATAGTAATGCAGTCTGCCGGAACGGTGGCAGCAAAAGGTGCGTGGCGTCACGTAGACTACCAAAATTGAGTCGTGTCTGACGGGAGACGAGATGGGTCGTCGGCCGGTTAACTTACGAAATTTAATCGAATTATACAAAACACTCAAGTAAATATCAATAACCTTTTTATGTTTGGTTCGTTCACCTCTGCGGATGTAATGTTTATTAGGTAATAGCGCTGTTATAACTCGCATACCGATACGTTGATACGCAAGATCGAGGAATGTGTCCAATGAACAAATTCAGTGGGGGTGTAGGGAACATGATTTATTTCTCTATTGTCTAAGCGTGCTTTATGCGTTTCTTAGGTGCTTGTTGCGTCAAGATTGAACCGTTTAGCTGCCACAGACTTATCGAGTTCCCAGTGACAGGATCGGACGTTGATATTTATGCTTGAATGCGCGAGGCGGTAGCAGTGCGTGGGTGCACTTACAAGGCATTGGACACCTCGTAATATGGTGAAGTGCCCGTATCAGTGCGTGCCTATCTTGAACTTCAAGGTGCGAAATCCATAATTTCTTTGTCAACACTGTCAAGGCGAAGTGCTTACAAATTGTTAACAGGGATAGCAATTTATAACATCGTTATGCAAAACATTCTGCTATAGCTGGAAAATACAGTCTACGAGTAGTACTTCCCTTTTATTTTAAAGTTAGTAAAAAATAAATCATTTGCCTGCACGTTCTGTGTATTTAGGCACGTGCCTACGCGCGAGATGAGTCAATATTAACAGGTTGTCGACCTGACTTCCTTTCTATGAAAGGATGTCGGCGAAAGAAGGGCATCGATATAAGAATCGAACACTAGACAATCTTTGTTGATAACTCGTAATTAAACCGATTAAAACCAGCTATTTATACGTGAGCATCTGTTCCAGGAACTTCTGGGCGGCCAGCTAGTATCTACCCACCGTACTAACTAGATGTTAATCGCCGTTCACTTACTGAATTAGATGCGGAATCAGAATGGGCCCACATGATTACACCCAGATAAAAGGAAGACCACGAATAGTAAAGCCAGTATCCCTGTTTCCAGCACAGCTGCCGTTATCTAATGCAAATGCACATTTCGAAATTAAACTAGTTTCAAATCAGATCGTAACTTAGGTCGTTTGCGGGATGCATCTTCGCTAATGCCCTTTTTACGTTTTGCTGATAAAAGCTTTTGTTTTTATTTGTACGACTATATTACTGTTTCAATTTTTATGCTACAAAATTTCATTTAAGCCGGGCATGTAGTTTCCAAATGAATCGAAAAGTACGTTTGTATGGGGGCTAATGCATCAGCACCGTTCTTAAGCAATTTAGGTGAAGCATTATCATTAAGTCGGTCATTTTAACATAATGCAAATTTTTACACCTGCCATGGATAGATCTGCGTATGTTATACCTCTGTGAAATATACAAATAATGTTGAGTTGTTCGGGTGTCAGGTTTCATCAAGGTTTGCTCACTGAAAACCTGTGATCAGCACGATTGGCGTGATCGAGGCGTCAAAAGCAGAGGCATCAGCCACCATCACCGATGCACCTCTCAAGTGCTGCAATCTAACCGTCAGTCTAAAGTAGTCGAAACGGTTGATAGACCATTTCGCTCTTAGAATATTTTGTGCTAACTGAGTAACGGTATTTTGAACTACAAGTAACAGTAAGAACTTGCTAAATTTTGTTAATTATGTGAAGTTAGCCTGGCTTTTGCACCTAGGAACGACCATGGTAACTGGTAGATGCAAATAAAGACATCATAGATAGCTCAAGGCGTCAAAGATTGACAGACACCTGAAGATCAATAAAAACCAGATCGACTCGTACTTCGACAAGACTAAATAAATTGAGATCAATGACAGGTGATTAATAATATGTAACATGTACTAATACGGGCACGTTATATTTCAGATCTAGATAACAAGGTCTTATTAAACATAATACATGTCAGAATATTCACATGATTCCATCTGTGCAGGCAAAAAGTGCTGATATGTATCGTTCTGTCTAAACAAATAACCACAGGAGTGAACAAAAAATAATAAACTAAAGATACTGCTACTGGCAGATAGTGCAAACAAAAAATAAGCATGTTCTTTTAATAACTTCATGGTGTTCGATATTACAAACATAATATAAAAAGTTATCGGAACTTTTAAAGAAAATCGTCGTCAAACTGGCAACAGGACTGGATAATACAACTCCAAAACGAACAGAGCACAGAATAAAGTAGCTTCAGAGAAATATGGCGTTTAATATGCATGCATGCTTTAGTAAAGTTCAAAACGGGATTAGAATATTAAACGTGTTAGCATATCGGTACATCCGCGTATATAGGTCTCTCGATGTCTGTTTCTGTTATTTGACTGTGAAATTGCAATTGTACACGAGCCGTAAGAACACACAAGTGTTTGCTCGACTATGAAACTACCCACAGGCCCGCTTAAGGTTCAACGATCACAGGAATCAGTCACAGATTGTAAAGCAACAGTTAGTTCATTCCGTGCAAACGGCTGCTAGCAATCTTTACATACATAGCACCATAGTTAATAAATAATACCGGACGAGAGCTAGTACATAATATATTTACAATTAAAACAGTTGAGCTTACTGCAGACTGTTGCAAACAATCCAGAAGTACATCAACTGATCCATATCAATACCAATGGTGTTTATTGCTATATAAATTGTCCAGCAATAATTATTTTTTTATCGATTTTACGAACGAAACGAAATATTTTTGAGAGGACAGAAAGAATTTTAATCACTTTTTGTCTTCAATGCATTTAATATTTGCTAAGGACCTGGCAATAGATGTTGCAAGTCTCATGAGATTTTATAAGACTTTATTATAAGCCTTATCAAGTAACGCAAACTGAAAATCTGGATAGTGCAAATCAACAGTATTTATGCATATTATATCAATTGCTATTGCGAGTCTCATGTGACTAACCTTTGGTGTAAGCCGTGTAAAGTGAAAATCTAGATCAAAAGTTTGCAAATTAGCAAACTTCACGCGTATGCTATCAATTGCTATTGCAAGTGTAATGCATGACACTTTATGACTGATCTTGGGTGTAAACCTGTGTGTAAATCTACATTATGTATTGAGCTAGCTGTCTCCACGTGTATTCCATCAATTGATACATGAGAGCATCTGACTGATCAGCAACTTTTTCTGACGATACACCAGAGTCGTTCAACCGTGGGATAGTGTTGAGGCCAATGACGTAACATAGGTATAGATGTATCTTGATTAATGGAACTGATTGAGTTGGCATAAAATAAGTGGACTGTATTATCTAATTGATGTACGGTATATATGCGAAGTGACGTGTATTCATTTCAATGTTTTGATGGGTTACTGTACTTTAATTAGAGTTGAAGCGGAAACAGATAAAGCTTTTTTCAGCGGTTCACGCTTGTTACATGACAAACAAAAGTTTTTGTTTGATTTTGATTATTCTTAGTACGTTAGGCATAGAGTTTTATATTGCAAACTAGATCAAGAAAGCTGATGTACCGTATTAATTTGACTTACCTATAAAAACTTTGGAGTACATTAGTAAAATAAATCAGGAAATTACCTGCAACAAAAGAAAGTTATGATAAGTTTACTCTTATATCAACAAACTGTATTCTTATTCCAACGCCGTGCGAAGAGCGGTCGAGATAAGTATTTAATACAGTTAATGTATAAACAAATTCCACTTAAAAGTCCTTTACAGAATACAAAACTAGATAATTTGAATAACATAGACACCAGGCTAACAGAAACACATTTGAATTCAAAACAACTGTTTCTATCTGCGAAGGGAATAGTATTTTTAATTCTAACTGTTCAAATCACAGGATAGTTAGAAAATATGAATCCAGTTTCCTGTCAACTTAAATACGCGAAGTGCGTAACGTTAGTATAAGCCTGGTCCGCTGTTATACCCGACACAATTAAATTCACCGGATTAGCTTGATGGAGTTATCTATTTAGAGCTATAAATCCCTCTTTTTAAGACCAGTCTCATTATACGTTTTAGAATGCCAATAAACTCTTGGATAGCCCAAGATTGCACCATGATAGCATCTTTAAACTTACACCGGGAGTTTTACGTTTTGCCTTATACAAACTAGGCTCTAATTTACGGTATGGCTCGCTAACAAGTTGTAATGTTACCGGAGGCACATGTGATAAAGTGTTGCAGCATTAATAGTGCGGCACATAGGAACTCGAAAATGGTTTATTCGCACGTGGACTGTAGAGCCACGCATTGTGAACATCGCCGCTCTCGCGCCTATATATCAATCGGCAAATACAGGTGTAACTGCAGCGTTTTCTTCACTAATAGGGCTTATTTATTTAAATCGACTGCAGAATTACGGCAAAGATGAGCATTCCGGAAATTTCTTGAGCGCAAACGTACGTAATTACATGCCGATACGAAGAAGTGGCTCTGTATTCCCGCAGTCGCAGTCGCTAGCCGTCGCGATCGACGACGCGCGAGAATCACAGACCTGCGCTTGCACATAGCTACAATGTTCCCGCACACAACATGTTATTAAAAGCGTACGTATAATTCACTTAGCAGTAATTGAGTTAGAATCGTGTGTGAGGAGCGTAATTAAGATTGTTTTTTCTGTTTGATCGCAGGACGGGCGGTGGCGGTTGCGGGCGGCGGCGTTACGAAGCTCACAGGTCAGTCACCTAGCGCACCTTACTCTCCAACGATCGGAATTCGTGAATCTTCAGAAATAACACGTCATTATGTCTTATTAGCCGTTGAGGAAGCACTTAGAGCAAATGCAAGGAAAATAACACGTCTCCTAGGCCGGCCGGGGAATTGTTCTACTATAATATCCATTATTGCCCCTATTATAAAATTAGTCTACCTTACACAGAGACTGGTAGGTAATTGAATTTTCAAAATGGATTCTAATGTTTTTGAAGCGTTATTTTACAAATTGCTGATAATTTGCGTTTCACTGCTGCAATTTTTGTTTTACGTTGGCATTAGTATTCATTATATTCTATTAGATTTCCTATTGCGGAAGTGCAGTTTTGAATATGTAAGTAATGATAGGTTCTAAATTATATGAAAGCACTATTCGAAAAATAACATACTTAAAATCAGCGAAGTGCAAACAATATTACATGGATAGCAACAGTTAATTTTCGAGGTAGTTAAACCATTCCAGTAAATAATCACATAGGTAAACTTTAACCAATTTGCATACATTGCCGAAAATTATACTGACATTATAATTATTGGACTCAGTTCAGCTGGTCGGATATCTCGCCACGCTAGCCTTAACGACATCATCCGGCGGGCCTTTGTCACCGTTAACGTACCAGCTATTCTCGAACCGAATGGTCTGTTGCGTGACGTGACGATGGTAAGAGGCCCGACGGTATGACACTAGTCCCATGGGAGTTGGGGAGGCCCATTGTGTGGGACGCTACATGCGTCGACACACTTGCGCCTTCCCATCTTCCGAGGACATCCGTGAGGGCGGGTGCGGCGGCAGATTTGGCCGAAGATCTCAAGAGGCGCAAATATGCAGGTCTCGACAGAGCCTACACATTTGCTCCCCTTGGAGTCGAGACCCTAGGTCCGTGGGGTACCGAGGCTCTTCGGGTTTTCAAAAAACTATCTGAGCGTCTGGTCGAAGCGACGCGTGACCCGAGAGCTGGTGAATATCTGGCACAGCGTATCAGCATTGCCATACAGCGTGGCAATGCAGCCAGCGTCTTGGGGACGCTTCCGACTGGTGTTGATATGGATCAGTTGAGCTATCTGTAGACTGTTTGCAACAGTCGGCAGTTAGCTCAATTGTTTCAATTGTAAATACTAGTATAATTTTCTTTGTGAATAAATGTTGGACTCAGTATCGGTTAAATTATTGATAGCTAAATATCGGTATCTCATTTTACAATGGCCATATAACTATCACCAGCCTTCAAAGTATCTTGAATTGAATTGAACAAGCATTTCTATTCGACGTAACTTTAAGACTAAACGCTCAACGGATAAAGTAAGCAATGAAATGCTTACCAACAATATGTAAACTGTACCACTGGTAGCTAAATTGCAAAATTTACATAAAGTTTACACTCAAATCGTTCTGGGCTTAAGTTAACAACATTATTCAGGTTACGATAAGCATTCTTACCTACTTTAAGATCGGCTACTCTACTTCATTACAAGGCAGAACAGAGCGGGCGCAAGTTTACGGCGCGATTTGAGTTCAGACTGTATTTTACTTTTCCAATACAAGTGCTGTGTAAAATCATTGTACTCGAGAACTGCCGACAGATTTGTCTGTGGAAAACAACGAAACACTAAAATAACACTAAATAATATTTACCGGTAGAGCTTTGGAAGAGCTTTAAATAATAAAAGCTTTTAATAACGCAGCTTATGAGCTACAAATCTCAAGATATTTATGACAATTTTATTGAATTAAAATGACGTTTACTGCACCACGATAACCAGATACAATAATTTATGATGAGATAAAACGATTATCTAAATAGCTAGTTGTCAGCTAACAGATAAATTTATCTAGAAATCATTTTCGCAGCTAACCGGCACGACGCAGTCGTGGACACTAAGCATTGGCACGTAACGTTCTTACGTCTGTACGATTGCGATACTGTCATTATAGAACTCAGCAATTTTACATACGGATGGGCCAATTTATTGTGGTGCCTGACTGCATTTAATTTATAAGTAAAATTGGTTCAGCGATCACTATAATTTCCAATCTTCGACCATCTCGCCTCGGCATCTTTACACAATATTTATATGCATAAATTTCACAGTGCAATCAAAGCTTTCGAACTGCGTCGTTGATTAGACAATAAAATAAAGACGTACCTACAAATCTCAGCCAGTCCGCAAGTTAATTTAGACCGCATTGAGAATACGACCAACTAACTGCAGGCATGCGAGTAATACAGGAAATGTCCGAGCGATATCCACCCCGAGGCGAATGGTATGCATCGGAAAACGACGGCTACACTATAGGACAAGCAAAGGGCGGTCAGGATCTTAGCCAGAGGCTTTTAATTGACAATGGAAAGCGACCGGTCTGTATAGATCTAAAGGATAGCTCTTTACCTTTAACCCTCTCATTAGTGTAAGATAGCGAGCTTCTCTCGATATTGGACGCTGACGAACATAGCCTCGACTGATGCGTCATTATCTATATCTTGGAAATCTTCACGTTTCATGTAATGGGGTTGCATTCCGCGTAAGTATAGATTCTTAGATCTCAGCCTGTTTTGTCCCACTGAAGAAATCCTATTAAAGGAAAAGAATACCCTACTCATGATGGATACTTGACAGTTTAAGCGAAGCCTTCGTATTTATGTTGATTACTAGCCTTTGAAAGAAAAATGAGTAAACCCAAGTACAATTAAGATAAAAGATAATAAAGTTTAAGGACCACCCACTTGGAATAGCTTAGGTTATTCAGTTTCACTTTTAATCAACTTATGAAAGAAAAACATTTACTATCCTGTAATGATTTATTTAAAGTTCATTTTCATTAAAGTGAACAAGTAAACATGTCTGAGGAATGTTTCTTCGAATACTGCTGTTAGTGAGTTTCAAGAATACCGCATTTTGGAACCACAATTATAATTGACAATTATACAGTGTACTCACGCGTTCATGCTACGTGCGCAAATGACGACACGAGAGCGAGAAAAGTGACATTTTTCGGGCAAAGTTACAACTTTAGTATTCAGAGATCACAATGTTACAGATCTTTATCGTACCCAACTTGACGTGATATTTAACGGTGGTTTTAAAGCAGCATTAAAATGGACATAGCGCTAAAATTGTCAGGCTTTCTAAAGTAGCCGCCTGAAGTTTTTCACGTTCTTAAAGTTTTACGAGCGTCATTTGAAAAGCAGCGTCTACGAGCGTCGGGCAGGTCGCTTGCATGCAAAGCTGTCCGGATTCACCGGGCTATAAGCATGATCGCAAGCCGGGATCTCCGAGATCATAATTGGATATTCGCGGTAAGCCCTCGATTTGGATGATAAACTTGTCTTGGAGGCGGCTTTGTCAAGTGTCCATCGAATGGTATCTGCGTGCGACATCTTCATACCGGGGTCGGTTTTTCTGCGCGTGCGCACTGCAGTGGGCGGTAATGGCGTCCGCCCCAACGGGATTCACGCGCCGAGCCGCACCATCGTCATCGTTCGACTCTTCGTGCGCCCGCAATATATAGCTCCACTTAAATTACGTGCGGGCTTGTTCCGGTAAAATACCACACTACCTACCGTATAAACAACTATGCACTTCACTTGAATTCACGGCGATAAAACGTTAGTCTTCATAGAAAAGTCGTAAAGAGGGTAGTTATATTACAATGTTACCTGTGAATTACACGTCTGTACATATGTAATCTCGAATTAACCTCCAACACGCTTCAGTATTCCACTAAGCAACCTATTACAAGGTTATAAACATTAAACAGAGGTACTGTACTGATAACGGTATGAATTTAATCACTGCCTACTTACACAAGTAAAATTAACCGACAATTTAATTTTTAATTGAAAAATCTAATTTGCATCCACTTATGGACCAAACACTGAGGCAGAAAGTAAAGAGTTTCCAAAAGATGCACCGAACGATAAAGACTTGTGAAACATTGTACTGGTAACAATGGTAATCCTCAGCGAGAGCCTCCCACAAACAACGGAACTCTTCCGCCGATTAACTTGTAGAGCGTCAAAAATAATGGGCACAAACAAAACCAAGAAGATCATTACGATACAATGTATACCGTTGCATACACCTAATCAGAGATGTGTTTGCTTACACACTGCTTGATTACCATTTATTAGTAACAATCATTCGGTTGATCAGATAAAATGATTAATATCTCTCTATACCATTTTTAGTGAGCGTTTAATTATTTTCAAGCATCAACATTTTTATTTTTGTTCAGAGGTGCACTTATCACATCAACGCTCCAACGAATGACTGACAGAGTAATAACAAAGAGAAATTAAATATAAGCTTTTAATTTGTATGTTGATGTTTTACATGAATGAACAACAAGTTAACGGTTCACATGTACATAAGAACGCACAGTTGGGTCTCGGCCTACTTTCCGTGTTTACTTTTAGCTGCTTTTAACTTGACAGACTGCTCTAGTTATCTTTGACGTGGCGAGATCGGAGGTTGATTAATCTCGTGTATGTTAAACTGGCGGAGTGTGAGCAGCATGTGGACATCATCGGGGCGAATGTGGGCCACGACCAGTATCACCTCGTTCGAAGCCGACCAATTGATCGTCAGCATCGTCAGGGGTAAGCATACTGAGCAGATCTAAAGACACATTGCGTGCCGGAAGACACGCCTCACCGTTATAGCATTAACGTTTTTGCATCCGCCATCAGTGGGACAGGAGTGCACCTCTCCCGTACACCAGGAACCAATCAATTACATATTAGCTTAATGCGGTGAAGATGACCGCGGTGGCGTTTCGGATTTGCATGGCGGTGCCGCAGGTGACAGTGCGCGGATAACGGCGCCGCGTGAGACAATCATATTGTGATTGCTCTTTATTTTGTTGGTTAACGCGCTATGTGACAGATCACTCCAGCGAATGACTTACTACACGAATAGAAACAAATCGTAAGTAAATTCTCTGAATCGAAGATACGAATCAAAACAAATCACAGACAATCACGATAGTCTATTGAAATACGATATTCAGTTTCATTAGTAGTCGGAGGGGTATCGTAAAGTAGGTTTTAATTGTAGGAGTTGCAACAATAGCGGCGTGCGAGGCGGTTCGTGTGTGCCGGCGGCGGCGTCCGCCCGCCCTTTCTGAATCGCGCCTGCAACGCCGCGCGGCCCGCCCACGAAACGTGCCCAAACTCTACGGAAATCGAGGATGCCCATTATAATAGCTAGCTGACTCAAACGGTAA
The DNA here is from genome assembly GCA_963564075.1 of Eupithecia subfuscata. Classification (NCBI taxonomy): domain Eukaryota; kingdom Metazoa; phylum Arthropoda; class Insecta; order Lepidoptera; family Geometridae; genus Eupithecia; species Eupithecia subfuscata. Next base: position 8,772,639 of record OY751105.1, read on the forward strand.
ATTCTATGTTTCAATCGACGACTGTTATTGGCATCTGAATATTTGCACGATACTATCCAATAATTCACTTCGGATAATGCACAATTTTATACGGTCGAGAAATAATCAGACACCATAATTGAAACTCTCCTAAGCAGCTACTGGGATTCGTGCAGAAAATGTAAAATGCCTCGTATATTCAAGCCATTGAATGCAATGACTGCTGTGTAATATAATTCTTCCTTGGCATTAATCATTAATTATTTGTTTCGGTATAATAAAATGTAAATTAAATTAAAGATTAGAATGGCAGAAAGAGTTAGGGCTCGGGGAGTGCATAAAACACGACGGGCGAGCAATAAACATGCCACCGCCGACACTGGTTCAATACCGACTTTTAGCATGTGAAGCCTAGCCATTTATTGCAACGCTGCCATTTACATTGGTCTTATGACCAACAATATTACTTATTGCTGATGAAAACACATCAACTGAACGTCAGTACATTTTGATGTCTATTTGATGCATGGTATTCTATTAGATGCGATTAAGATAAATGATTGAAACTTTGATAAAAAAATCTTCTGTGATTAGAAAAGTTGACCATCAAAGTCTTTAGTGATGAATGTATTTTTTGATTGACGATAAATATGGCTTATGAATTTGTTTCATAACGAGTTTACCCACCCAGGAACCGTTACTCGGACCGGTCGCATACTGCAGGTAGCCTCCACTCACCAATTAGTTGGTACCGACGTTTCTTATATAATTTCGTCATTGCGCATCTCGGATAACTGATTGCATCTATGTGAAATACATTATGCGCCACTTCCCTATACCAATGTCGAGCGGTCTTAACGGTCGTCTAAACAACTATTAAATTGAATATGACAGAGAAATGTTAGTGATAAATGCTTTCAGAGCACCGACGTGGTTGGGCAATGATCACGGGAAATTGAAAACGTACGATAAATCGAATGCAATGCATAATTTAACAGATTATATCAGCTACAATTGTGTTTAGCACATTGGGTATGGATTATTAATATTTGATTTATGCCCTTGATGAATCTAAATATAACATGTCAAACAGAATAGATGGTCTTAACGCTTTTCAGTCCTTTGATTCTTTTGAACATGCAAATCGCGGTTCGTCGTCGGGATCAGAAATTCTGCATAGGCATCCTATAAATGGTACCTCCCTAGATCGCTTTATTTATTGGCTTTCCTTTTATATTTTTAATCAATAAATCAAGATTTACCACTTGGTCATAGAATTGTATGCACTAAAATGGTATTACAACTACGCGAGGTGCAAAATTGTGCTTTTTGAAATAGCTAAGAATATGTGAATGTAGGAATTTCGCGAGATACTTGAATCACAATAATTTTTATTAAACCACTAGCTCTCAAGGGCTTAGATCTAACTACAGTTAGTAAAAATTAGCTGGGGATACTAGGAAAGGATTGATTTGATTATGCGCAAAACCTGCCTATGTTGCTGACACTAGTAAAGCCGCAATGCAATTTACCACATGTACCTGCTTCGAAGATTGAAGCAAACCTGTAAATCGAATCTATCACGTGCGAGTCGCCGGTCATTACGGTGAGTTTAAAATTCTCTTGCGGTCAGCTGCGATGGCACACGAGTTGGCATCACTCATGTCTAATCACAACTCTTCCAAATTGAAAAATTGATGAGCCAATTTCACAAGCGCTACTTTTCGAAGGTCATGAGGCAAACACAAGCCAATCACCTGCCTGAGACAGAATCTAATAGCATTTTGATAGATGGAAGAGCAGTTCGAATCTTAATTGTTATTTGGATTTCAATTTGCATCGTCTGTGTGCGTTATTATCGCACTTCATAAATCATTGGAGCGCACTCATTCATATTTCATCCGGTATCGTAGTATGTATCACTGACACGATACTATATTCTATTTACGAGTTCATAGCATGAAGCTGCTGTGGTGTCGATCGCGCTTGCGGGTACTGCGATAGGCCGCGGAAAATCAAAGATTATTCATGTTGTGTTTAGATAGGAGTCGCGATCGAGGATCTTGTCTCAGTCTTGATTCAGTATTATCGTTTTATAATAATCCCTGTTCAAATATAGAATGAATAGTTTCAATAGGTACTACATTTTTTCTTGTAAAGCTTTGCACAAAATATACTCTGTAACTGTGCCTACGAGCGACCCATAGCCATAAACACTTGTACTGCGGTAATATTCTAAGTCATACGTCATACGTAGTCGTACGTAGCATTCTCATTATAAATCAAAAGCTTTACATAAATTCTCTAGTCTTCGAAAAGCAGTTGTGAAGAATATAAACAACAATCACAAACGAGCTACTTAAAAAAGAGCTGCCCCGCGACCTCTTGAGCCTGATTTCGTTTAGAAGAATTTGTCATCACTCTACTTTTACCTATTAAAATGTAAATCTATGCACGTGCGAATATTATTTGGCACAATGACATTTATTGGACCTCTGAAACAAAAGAAGTTATTGGGACACAACAAAACAACCAAATGATGGTACGAGCAAATCATCTGATCTAGATTTGAGTAGCGACGAACTAAGGTTTTATTGTAATTAGAAACTAGAACGATTTTTCCACATTCAATGACGATTTCTACAAGATCGAGCAATTCGCAATTCACCATGCAATAAACAGCAGACCCGTTACTCCTACTGTTAACGATCAACAAAGCTACGAGGAAATTTCTAAGTTCAATGGACAACAATTTTCAAGGAAAAGTTGTATTCGATTCTTCTACTAGAATCAGTAGCATAGTCCAATACGAGCGTAGATTTAGCTTCTGAAAATGACACCAAGTGATACTGCAATAGGTTTCCATATTGCCGCTTAAAATTGATGTACACGTAAAATCACTTCATGACATCCAAAAAGTTCGCCAGGCTGCAGTCAGATTTTGAAAGAGACTCATATTACTTGCAGAAATAGAAACTAGGAACTAACCTAGCCATCTTCAAAGCACAATGCCAAAGGACAAATACCTAATCCGTGAACACACAGTCCCGCCGTCTCTAAGTCAAGAATGTAAAGTTCACCGCACGTATGTCACTAGCCCTACTTGGAAACACACGTCTAGCGGAAGACTGATAAAGTAGGTAACAGAGTCGCCGGCTGTTTGTCTAAAGGTCGAGCCCGCGGCTTGAGTCTGAGCTTTGGCGTCGGCGATGTCACCCGAGGGCCTGCGCGGTCTCCGCGATACGATCGTGACTGTCGCGCGTGCGTCGCATTGTCATGCGCTACTTGTGATTATCATGTCTCGGAACTCGCGCCCGCGTCACGCCGCCCCATTGTCCCCGCTTTTAGACACGACAGCAGCTTTTTGCCGCTTGCGAATCTAAGCTTCGGAGTCAAACTGGCACGCTTTGAAATACGGTTAATTAATAAAAAGATGAGCGCTTGTAAAGTAGGTGAATGCGAATTGGTAGGAAATTTTAGTGGAGCAACGTTTTCTTTTTAAATTTTTAAATTGAAAACTGTCAATCAAACTCACGGGATAATAACGGCGCACGATCGCGTTGATGTCTTTTGTGTGAACTTTATTAACGTGCAATAATATTATCTAAATTGGCAATAGCAATAGAGCAGTTAACATTTCAAGGTCTGTCACCCATACATCACTGACATAAAGGTGCATATAGTTCAACATCTACATAGGTGCCTATGTAAGACAATGAAAATGCCAAGTATTTACGACAAGGTGTCGTATTCAGCGTGGGCAATGTTCAATGTCCTAGAAAGTCGAAGAGAGTTATGGCTGTACACTGCGAACGTCTGAATGACAAAAACAAATAGTCATGTTTTGCGAGTTAATGAACGGCGAGGATTTACGTCAATATTTGCGTAATTCTATCTAGTATGTCTAGGGAACCGAGCTGCATGGGTACTGGGAAGTGAGTGCGCCGCCTCGACCTCCGCGGACGCAATAATTGAGCATAGAAATCAAATTACAGATGATTGATGATGCCGTTACCGCACGACCGAAGCCGCAATGACGCCTGCCGAGCGGACCGTATCATTTGCGTAATAGGAATTCGACAAAATATATAACCAACCAAACCGAAATCTGGAAGACGTGGTAACTGTTCAAAAAGTAGGCGAATACACAGTTAACTCAATTTACATCAGAAAACAATCAATTTGTTCAACAAATTCGATAACGCGTGAACGCGCATGATTTTTGTGGAAATTGTTTCGTGATTCGCGGTGGAATTATTTAGCGGACGGATTAAAATTGATTGAGTTATACGCGTATATCACCGGTTGAAATGAGTGACATCGCAGTGGGCTTATGACAGGTAAAATAAACACATTAGGAGCTATAAATGTGCTTTAAATCATTTGCTGTTGTTTAAAGTGTGCCGCGTGAAATACGACTCACCTTAGACAAATTCACCTACAGTGCTGAACTAGAAAGTAGGTCTCTGTTGATATGCATAGGTCAGGCGTAATTCATATTCAACCCTAAGGTTATACTGTTTTACGTGCTTCAGAGGATTTGGTTTGTTTATTTTTGTAACAAGTATTAAATAAATGACAGATAATATTTTATACTAGCTTCTGCCCGCGTCTTCGCACGCGTATTTTCGTTATAATACGTAGCCTATTATCTAAGTTAGGCTATGTTCTAAATGTACGCCAAATTTCATCTTGATCTATTCAGTAGTTTTGGTGATCCTAGGTAACAAAAATTTAGATTTCACAAACTTTCGGCTTTATAATATAGTAGGATTCGTTTTAGGGTGGATAGTGGCGCCACTACATATTTAATTTTATAATTACGTTATACAAAGGAATTATCAAGAAATCGGACCGCGCGTAGACGATATCTATCATAAGCTTTTTTTAAATGTATCTGTAATAGTTTTGTTTTGTGTTATTCAATCAAAAACCTTGTTTGGAGAGCTTGGTGACCACCAATAGGAACTAAACTCTTGAAACAAGTATCTGCCTAAATAATACACTACAAAACTATTAAAGATACATTTAAAAAAAGCTTATGATAGATGTCGTCTACGCGCGGTCCGATTTTTTGATAATTCCTTTGTATAACGTAATTATAAAATTAAATATGTAGTGGCGCCACTATCCACCCTACTATTCGCCTTAAGTGATATTTCATCTATCTTCATCTACCAGCCCCAAAAAGTCCGCTGCAGGACTTGAGACACAATACTAAACTGGCAGACTAAGCGATATATAAAAGGTTTAAATTAAATGAAACCATGAATGTATTATGTGAAATTTCCGTTATAAAGCTAATGTTAGGTAGTGAAAATAAATACAAACGGTAAAATAATAAAGCCATTTAAAAACAGGATTCATTGTAACGGAATAATAATTATGACAGCTAAAATTGTAATATACCGTTTGCAAATGAGACATAATGATGCTAATAAGTGTTACGAAAATTACGCATATGACGTGACAAGGTAAGGCACCGACCCAGAGTTTTATACTTACACGACATGGCATCAAACCGGTCTACGGCTATCTTAAACAGGTGCTGATGCGAACCCTTTCGAGTAAGTGACAGTGCAATCCGGTTTAGGTGAAATTTATGTACCAACAGGGAAAGGCTTAAAGTTTTAATGTCAATGTTATCAATCAGATGAATTGCCTGGAGTGTGTGTGCTGTGTTTGTCTTGTGAGCTGTACAAAACGATTGTGCGAACGATAACGAAAATATAACAAATGTTTTAGCACGGCTGTGCACTTAATTGGTCAAAGAAATACGAAGAAACATGGTAATCTTCCAACACAAATAAGGTTCGTAGTTAACCCGCTTACATCCGTAATGAATTAGTCAAAGAAAGTTTGAAAGGTGCATGTCTCTGTGAATGTACGGACATAAATCTCGTATTGGGTTTATTGCTTGTCTGCACTAAACACTAAAATTCATAACGGTAACAGAACTATCAGTGCTCACTAAAATAACAATAAAAGTATGATTCTGGTGCATGTAATTACTGCGTTTGCTTCGAAATAGTGTCGCCTATTAGCAATAAAACGTACATAGTTGTTATTTAGTTCATAAAGGTGGGAAGATTAACAGTAGAAAACATAAAGTGAAACCGCTTAACATATTTTAAGACCACATTATACTTGAGTGTTAACCGCAGTGATATCTAATACGTATCATTACGTTATTAAATAAATGGTTACAAAAAAGGACAATGCCTGTAAAGTAATCAAAGGTGAAGATAAGTTAATGTAATTGCAGGTAGCACTAGCACCACAAAGGATGTGGACAGAAATAGAAACAAAATTGCGTCGCAGTCGATAACACGGCCGTGACCGCAACGCGCACTCATCTTCATCACAACTTCACAAGGCCGTATTTACCAGTGGGTAATTGCGACCCACTGATTCTAGCTAGCTCGAGTAGCCATTACGCAGAACTTTAATTGAATTTCTCTGTGCCATTAGTTGTTTACACAAATCGTCGTCGCACTAAAAGAAAGCGGTAAACCAGCTCGCGGATGCAACTTGTGCACCGAAAACCTACTTTTGATTGTGCTCCGAGCCCATGCTGCCGTAAACAATGCTGCTAAATTATAGGACTTACAGCTCAGTCCCTCATTGAGTCAGCATGATTAATCGCGGAGAAAACTAGCCAGGATTGTACGTTTGTACCTTGCGATCGCACGTTTTGTACTCTACCGATGATTAGTAAGACATTCCGCACACGATTGAGTGAATTTTGCTCAAAAACTAGAAAATCATGCCGGTCCAACGATGTTGTGATGGATGGTTCAAGTATTAATGTGATTCGCGTGGGCTTTCTGATAGCGTGTTCGTTCAGACCACTGTTTCACAGACATGTATGAGCTTTTGTTTCATTGTTTCCACAATTACATGTATGATCATAAAATCATACTAGGTACTTTTCTATTAAGAAAAATATGCTTTTGTGTATTTGTAATGATGATGTGATGGATGGTTCAAGTATTAATGTGATTCGCGTGGGCTTTCTGATAGCGTGTTCGCTCAGTCCACTGTTTCGCAGACATGTATGAGCTTTTGTTTCATTGTTTCCACAATTACATGTGTGACCATAAAATCATACTAGGTACTTTTCTATTACGTAAATTATGTTTTTTTTTTGTATTTGTAATGAAATAATTTCCAATCAAGAGTGATTGACATGCTTCAGAAGCTTTATTCTCTCGTGATAATATTCAAGGCCGCGGGAACGAAGACGCGAGCGTGAGGTAGTAAACTATAAAACAACTAGCTAGTTAGAATGAGTTTCTGAAATTGGATTTTTCTCTCGTATAATTTATGGCGGTAATTGTTTTAGAGAAATATTGCGATGGCTCTTCAACCACAAGAAGAAACAAATGACAGAGATGGTAATAAAACGATGCAATTTCCACCTGCCCACTGGAATGCTGCGCCCAGAGCAACATCATGGAAAGTGGTTCGATTTTTCAAATACTACGAGTGGAACGCGGCAAGATAGCGCTCGAGCGAACAATGTAACAGATTACACAATCTAGGAACTTGACGCTGATACAAACAGATGGATTCATTAATAACAACGTTCAAATAGTCATTGAACTTTAAAGACGTGCAATTGCATTTAGTAGCTTTTGCTTTGCTATCGAAACGTGCTTCTGTGGTGTTTTCAGTGTTTAAATTGCGTTAACAATTACGAGGGTAGTAAAACAACGAGTCACGTAGGCAGTAGCGGGTGATGCACCAATCGGGACCGGAGAAATCGAGATTCTCCCATTAATGTAAATCGCGCAGGGTCTCGCAGCTGGAGCATCAACCTACTAACCTCCTGAGTGGGGACATCAGATACCCACTTGTTCTAGATCTATTGCTCTTCCAGTTCACTAAACACGATCTCGGTGCAGTGCCATCTTGAATACCTAGTATTTGTTTCAAAGCTAATAAGCCAATTATTCGTTACGGCGTGCGGAGTCAGCCATGCATAGTTGTATGCATCGCAGACAATAATGTTATTCAAATGACGTCGTTACTTTGATGGTAATGTCTTCTAGTCATGTAATATTACCATAATCAAAAGTAAATTGAATTGCTTTTACGATAACAATGGTCGAATAAATTTTGAGTATTAATTATTTTGATTTACGCTAATTGCCCTTACCGCAATGGTATACGAGCGTTAGTAAATAAATAAATTATAATGTTGGACATTTCCCACAGCATCTCAGCTAGCTTAAAGATAAGCTTGTGTTATGGGAACCAGATGACAGATATTGAACTTGTGTTTATTAGAAAGCGGGACGCGGAAATCATAATAGCCAAAGATTTGGGCTAGGGCGGAAACCGAGGTCATTTGTGCCTCAGGCAGACCTTTTACCTTTTTTCACACACATCTGTGGTTAGTGACGCTAAAAAATAATCGGGTTTTTACTATTTTCTAGGTTTTACAAGTAATTTAGATACCAGATAAGAAGTTTTACACACATTGCAAGCCATTTGTAATGAATCTTTGCTAAAAGACACTTAGAACTAATTGTAGTTGTTTATGTTGGTGGAGTCTATAGACAATGTTCTAAAAACTCTAAATGTCAATAGATTCGAAAACTACAGGTGATTCGTAGATTGTTTAAGCGTGGGTTCATAACAAATGGCTTACAAAGTGCACAAAACTTCTTATCTGCTATCTAAATTACTTGTAGAACCTACAAAATAGTAACACTCGATTTTTTTCCTACTCGTAGCGTTACTCATTTGCTAGCACCAGACTTACGCTTATCATCAGTCGGTGCAATGCCTAAGGAGTAAAAGTGCATTGTGAGTAATCACAGGGTCTTCTTCACGACTAATACAAATGAAGCCAGCCTGGTAATTTATTTTAAAGCAGAACTATTCCCGTAGCTTGATAGTTAATTTGATGTGCGTATAGAATTGCCTCGCATTCACACCAAAAATGGTCTTGTAATAAGTTGTAAAAGGCGTAAAACGTTGTCTGAAATAATGATCATACTTGAATGTTTGCAATAATCCAGTGAAATAGGTGACACTTGGGATCAGCAAAAGAAGCGTAACATAAATTTACTAAGTAAACCTGCTTGATGTCTGCCCATTTTTGTTACGAACCACATCAAGGTAATTTGCTTGGATCATTTGAACATAATATAAAGAAGCAAGTGGTTTTTAAGAAAAAAATTGTTTAACACTATTATGGCCCAAGACGCACATGTCAGTCAGCGCCACCACGTGGAGGCTGCGCCCCCTGCGGGATTCACCGCCGAGGCTGGGCAGTGAACGCGTCAAGCCGTAAAGTTAAAGAAAAAACACGCCTTAGATAGCAGCAAACAAATTACAACTTCATTCAATGTAAATCAGCAATAGCAATGCAGAGCTTAGGCGCCTAATAGTTTACAGAACTGGATTAAGTCATATAGTATGGCCCCCTATCGCTATTTTATTACAAAATCCGTAGCTACGTTCTAGATATTATATTAAAATGGCATGTGGATACAATTATATTTAACGTTCACATTATTATACTCTCTGCTATAATATCTAGCGAAGTGTGTGTTATAAATAGTTTTCATAAAACGTTGAGTTTAGTACTTTACTATAAAATAAAAGCTATTTCACACGCGGTTGTTTTATGTTTGCATAGCTTAAATAGAAGAGGGAATTTTTATAGGAATATTGTAGGCCACGCAAGCAACATTCCTAGAAACAGCTGGAAGTGTCGCTTTAAATACAATCTTGTTGGTACCTAACACTAACTAAAGAAAGAAAGTATTTTACCACACAAGCTCGACTCGCATTTGGCCTTTTAATTTGATCAGATATACAGATAAAAATTTATATGCTTTTAGTCCCGTATAACACTTATTAAATTATGTTACAGTTATAATTTAAAATACTAATAGCTTCTATCTAAGATTTCTGATATATATTTTACGATTATGGCCGATGTTTTAATGCACAGAATTCACTCGTTAAATTCATTTCAATAGATTTGAAAACTATAAAGTGACACACGAATCGGATACAGGGTAGAGGAACGGACTGTGTAAGAGGAAAACGAAGACTATAGGCATAGTGTGCCAACCAGTCCCAGTATGGTGAAACGTAAATAGCAGGTTGGTGGCATCCGGCTCATTGAATGTGGTGACCCCATCTGATCGCGGCTGTGCAGCACGCTCGGTTCTTTATGTGTCCACCGTGGGACTTTAGCAAACCTTGCCATGCAATGCCATAAATATTTTGAATGCAACATTATCATCTGCCCGTGGATCCACACGCATTGAATTTAGGCGCGCTGAGTGTATATGAAACACTATTTACCGGTAAAAAGTGTTCCGTCTCATTCCAGCACAGATATTTCCAAACACAAGTGTTATTTTTGTACGCTCGAAAGAGTAGATTGTGCTGACCTCAAACTAAATTTAAGTACAATTTACCACAATCACAAATCAATAAATGGTTTGAATGGTTTCAACGTCTCCGTGAGCAAGTCGGTTCTGAGACTGACCAGTGTTAAGGGGCGTAATGAACCATTCGCAGCGAACATGATACGTTACGCTGCCGTTTGCTAAAATTCGTCTTGTTGCTCGTTGCGAGCGCCTTCTTTCCCCGTGACTGCACGAACGCTCGCTGTGTAACACGTAAAGGCGGGTCCGGATATGTATCACTTGCATGATCCGATCACCGTATCCGTATCACCGACGCGTATCATGATCGCATATGTGGACGGGTGATGATACGCGTATGATGCGCACATGATATGCAATCTCGATACGTCGTTATGATACGGCGCGTTCCATATCGAGTCGGTTTTTGTCCGATCAACAAAGGTAATACAGATACGGGTGTCATACAGAACGGAAGATACGGATACGGAGCAAGTCGAGGCGTCCACAACTTGATACGGGGCTTGATACGTGATACGCTGATACGGATACGGTGATCGGATCGGGCAAGTGATACATATCTGGACCCGCCTTAAAGTCCGTCTCGTAGCTCGTTGCGAGCGCCTTCTTTCCCCGTACTGACTGCACGAACGTTCGCTGTGTAACACCTTTACGGAAACCTCATACTGTCGAATATGTTCGGGGTCAGGTCTATGTGAGGAAGTCACTTACGAGAAATCAAAAAAACATCAAAAAACAGGTCATGGTACGAGTATAATCTACAAATTATGTACCAAAAAGCTGTGTATTAAATACGCGCCAAATCGCACAATTGTAACCGCAATAAACGTGTACAAGTTAATTTTTACTGCCGTATTATTTACAGTGTCACAAAGATCTAAAGATAAACCTACTAAAATTATCTAAGCTATAAAATTACACGACTTATCTCAACCGTTAAAGGAGGTCCTTATCGATGAAAGCTTTGCAATCATACACCTATAATGTTGCTAAATAACACACTCTTCGTGTGCAATACAGAATCACAAGGCATTGTAAATTTCTCATGGCAGTGCAACAAGCGACCTACTAAAGGAAAGCTACCCTGTAATACGTTGCTGACTCAAGACCTTTGCATACGGGTCAAACATTATTGTGATGAGCTTACAAGAACAGCAAGAATCCCAAATCGACTGATATCTTCGGTAATGCGTGTTATATCAGATATCTTGACAACAAACAAGCCTCTTGGGTAATTTATAGTTCCTCTACAAATGATAGGCATCGATGCAAGTGGGCAAAAAGGTTTATGATAACAACATCATTGGGTAGATGTAGTAAGAGCCTTTATTTTCATGTTTTCTTTAAGTAATAAACTTTACCTACTGCGTCCTACTGGTATTATAGACTACCACATTTAAAAGCGCTATGAGCTAGCTTGAAAGTTTCCGGGATTGCTAAAAGCAATCCCGGAAACTTTCAAGAAAGCTAAAAGAAATATCCCGTCGCTAGATTAATTCCACTGATACATGCCCTCGTATCTCTCCAAGCTAACCTCACCACCGGAAGGGCGTGGAAATAGGTCCGAAGCGTGCAAGCTCTAATGAACGTAAACATATACCCCCATAAATACGAGTGTAAACAGTGCGTATTAATAGATAGTGCATGTATTAGTTTTATTTCTATTGAATAGGTAGGTATAAGTAATCGTATCGTGCGATCAATTTTATAGCTTTACAACTCTTATTCCACCTGCATTTCTCGGAAATATAAATAGCCCAGTGGACGGCTTGCTTGTTTTACAGGCGATAACTTATCTCAAAGTTGCATGAAACCACCTGCAGTGTAGTTTTAGCCTAAAATGGACAAGCCATAAATGCGCCGAAAGGTGCCCTCCGTCGGCACTGCTGTTATTTCGACCTATCGATGCCGACACTGCCTTTATTTAATACTTTCCTGCTTGAACTTTGCCATGAGAGACTGTGACAAATAACACCCACTTAGCTTACGACGCTTCGCAAAGTTAACAAGAAAACTGTTAGAGATTTAGCAGGGACTTATTTTTCACGGCGCGATAACTACGTTTTATTTTCAAGCACCTATGAAATAAATAAGCAGTTACAATCCAGTAATTTATTATTTTTGTAAGGCAAGAACGTTTATACGAAGAAAAATTGCTGTACCTATAAAGGTAAATCACCTTTCTAATCTCGTGAATAGCAACGTTAACAAGAAAACTAGGACCTTAATGGGCACCCTCGCAGTATGTTTATTTTTAACAAAACATTAATTCATATGTGGCTGGACTTTCATATACCTAAAAGTAATTTAATTTCAAATAGACGTGCAGATCAAATTACTATCAAGCCGTGAGCGACAGAAGACGCGACGCATGAAATGAATTAGGTTTCCTTGGGCGGTGTATCATTCAACATGCGTTTGCTTCGGCGAGCCAAGGCTGTGGCTGTCGGCACCGTGTAATAACATTAATAATTATTATTCCTTCCCTGGTAAATTCAATCAACCGCATGCATTATGAATAAGAAAGTAGTTTCATATTAAATTCCGTAAAAGCTATTTACAGATCAAAATGAAAGAAAGTAAACACCAAATACACATAAAATATCTAGATAGCTTGGGTTAATACATTTAAAAACATAAATGGTACATTGACAGCAAATAGTACAATTTTATGGATCGTTAAGCTCAGTTCCCACAATATTCGTGATGGTTTGTTAGTATAAAATTGCTTTGAGTTCCGTGTCAAAGAGGACCCAAACATTGCCTCGCACTGCTATTGAACGCATTCCACGATCTAAAGATTAATTAATAACTTCGTTTTGTTAAGACTTGGATGCCTATTTATGAGTAAGTACATGGAGGAACATCGAAGGAACCAATACAAATGGTCAACTTATTAACTCGTTATAGCAAGTCAAGACCCCAGGGGAGGTGCAGTAATGAATCGAAAGCAGTTCTATTAACTTATTTATATTAATGATCCATACTTACATTGAGGTAACTGTTGCCCGAGTCGTGATTTGATTTCATGAGAGTGTCATTAGATTCAGAATTCAATTGATAATTATTTGTTCAACAAGAGATTTTTTTGTCGAATGTGCCGATATTAAATCCCGAGCTAGCGAAGCAGTCTAGAGTAGAGTCACGAGCGTAGCGAGTGGCTCTAAAGTATACTGCTAAGCTAGCCGAGGAGCGAATCACATGCTCACTGTTTTTGAACAGCAAAGACAACGTTTTCGAGCAATAGAGATAACAAACATATTTATTAATGTAAAATATGAATTCGTACGGTGTTATTCTCCAATTGTTATATCGTTACGCTAACAAATGAACCAAGTTACGCTACAAAAGCTATAAAAGCACAATAAGCTACTGATCGTTTAGTAGCACACAATATACAATTTGTTATTTCTTTTCGGGCGTGTCCATTTTAACAATAAAATAGGAATAAGTAGTACCGTTGACCACGACGTGGATGTCGAGAGGCGACCGTTACTTGAACATTGTGCGTTGAACGTGATCCCGCAGTAATGCAGTCCATCATCTATTCGCATATTACAAAAACATTCCTACCTACGCTTTTTCACTAAATTAGTTTTTAATTTCACATTCTTTGAATACATATTTTTTGCTACATGCTATAGAAGTAAACTACGGAAGAACCTCATTATTAACAGCTAAAGTTCGTCCTAACCGCACATTAAATCGCTATGTTGCTGTACGGATGTTTAGTCTTTTTATAAATAAAAACCCTTTCCATAAAGATGTTGCACTTAAACTCAATTTAAGAAACCATCATGATAGCTATGTTTTCGCATCCACATGATTCATTGGCATAGACACATATTAACACATAATGAAAGCACGATATTTCACTCGGATAAGATTTATGAGTGAATCGCAGCGCCGAGGCTGTAAAAGACACAAGCTCAACATTTACAAAATGATATAATATCACGGTGACCCATTCTAGGCTTTTATGTTAGGCTGGTTATAGCAGCAAAACTGCAAATAATCGTAAACAAGATCATCGCTGAGTGGAATGTAAAGATAAGATGTACCTAATGCCGTCTAAATGGTGACATTTTCTAGGCACGAGGATAGGCTAATAGAGGTGAAGATAAGACTTCAGTTGTCGATAAAACAAACGCTGCCTCTATCTATCGAAATAACGCATCTCTACATTGACCGCGAAGGCGCCTGATATGGCCGTTAGATTTTCTTTCCACTTTATAGAGCCAGTTGCGTGTTTAGTCGAGCAGTTAACGTGCGTCAATAAATCTAAAGCTTCCCATACAATTAAGTTGTTTAAATTGCCAATAAAGCTTTTTCAATCAATACGTTTCTTTGTTACAGATAACGAATGTTGCCACGGCCCCTATCAGAAAACACAATGCGGCTGCTACTCAGTTTGGTGTTAGTAGCGTGCGCGGTAGATGCAGCAAAAAAGTTCGAGGGGACCTTGAGATCGGCTGTGGATGCGCCGCCTCAAGACAATATAGCCGTGGAGTCGGCGTCAGCTGAGCCTGTGGTGGTGGCTGCGCCATCGGACTACCAGAACCCGGGGGCCCCACCCCCTGTAGAAAACGACGAGACTGAGGATGACGACGCAGCACCGGCTAGTCCGGAAGAACCTGCTGCAGTTCCTGAAACGGCATCTGAAGGAATTCCACCTTCAGCCCCCAGCGGAGCATCAGCACCATCCGCACCTGCTAACTCGCTCGAAGAATGCGACCCTGAGATGATCGGCTTCGAGCTAGTCACTGGGTAAGTTATAAGAGCGGCATCTTGCTATGTGCAAAAACGCAGAACTATTACACAAGATCCATCGGAGTAGTGACCGATAATTGCACAGGTAATTAAGATTATTAAGTCGAAGTAACTGGACGAGAAATGATGCTATCAAGATCCGACATCGCTCATAAGATAAGTAAGGAAAGTGATTTAACAAGCGCCGTTCTAAGTGACTTAAAAGATATCGCGGAGATCAATCTTAGTTCTATTCTAAGTCGGTTTACAGGTGCCAAGAGTAATCCTTCTTATCCCTTTGATAATATTTCATATTACTTCGCCGCTGATCCTATATTCAATTTTTTTTGTAGGGCTTTATCGACTGATTTATTGATTACTAGTTTCTGCCCGCGGCTTCGCACGCGTTGTTTATTATTAGTTCAAGTCATATCTAAATATAATTCAACTAGAAATTGTGCTAATAGTGTGTAGCTATTGATGCGGTGTGTACTATCGAGGATTAAGTTTGATCACAATTTTTTTAGAAAAGCTGATTTCAACATTGATTCGTAGAGCTCAAAATCGCCTAAGTGACTAAAATCGTGTATGTGCTTATCGTATGCGTTGTTACAGATACGTGTTCTCGGCTCCGTCTCACATACTGGACGACATCCCCGGCACGCTGATGCTGACCGACTGCCTCGAGCAATGCCAAGCCAACGACACCTGTCGCGCCGTCAACTACGAGACGGGTCTCTGCGTGCTCTTCAGCTCAGACGCTGACCAGTTGCCCGGTGAGTCGACTCGCATTCACATCAATTACAAGAACCAGATGCAATCCTAATAGGAAGTCTCAGTCCTACTCCTTAAAGGGTATAAGCATCGTGATCATAAAACATCCCCGCCGGAAATAACACTTGATTTTATCGCGTCGTACGCTCTATCTTTAACGATGTGCTAATGAAAAACGCTAATAACGCAGGTAGCATCAAATTATTAAGCACGAATAGACAGGCGCCATTAAAAGAATTATAATAAAGCAGGTGTAAAAAAGCAAGCATAACGGTGCAAATAGATGCAAGCGTTAAGTAGGACACATACACATAAGCAGGTGGCACGGTAATGGCGTCAATACTCTCGTTTGTCCGACATAGAGGTGTGATCTCACAAGCGAAGCGTTCTAATTTTTTGCTCCCCACATCATTTGAATGTCAATAACGGCATGCGCGCAGTCATCAGACCATATTGAGAAAAATTACTCTCACCATGAAAAAGAAAACTTGACCGGTCGTATATTTAAGCGCACGTTAGTAGAACGTGCCTTGACCTCATAATTATGAATGGTTTGCGGTCGATGATTTGAACATAATAACAGGCGCTCGTGAATTGCACGCGTGTTTTTGTGAGTTCATTATAATTATCACAATTATAAGTAGCGCCTCTATTCTTATAACATCTATTTGAGAACAGTTTAATAGCTTTATTAGAGGCAAATTGTGAGACAAATTAGGTCGTAATGGCTGTAAATAAGGTTGTTAAAGACTACATCGAATCAAGATATCGTTGAAAGCTTCTAAGTTCAAAGAAACGGGCACTATGATCAAATTACTGAGCAACAAATCGCTAGGTAGAGTCGGTGAGCAGACTTTCAAATTCGCTAAGGTTGAACGCTTCTCTACCCAGAACACGTGCGTTAGAGCATGAACAATTTAATGATGACATGCGTGTTTAATGGCAAGCATCCTTTTGCTCATATTTTTGCTAGAAAGAAAAAGATATCCATCACTGTGTCGCTTTATTATTTTCACAACATAAGTGCGAAAACGGAAGTCATAAGTTGGTAGTAAAAATAAAAATACTGATCAACAAGAGTCCAAGTTTTAGATGTGTATGTTAGTTGTCGTAAGTCGTTATCAAAAATAACATTCGTACCGTAACTTACACGTTAACTTTCAAGCAAACCAATACTTGCAATAAAGGTACTGCACCTACCGTTATTCGTAAGTGAACTAGCATGTTTTATCTCACAGTAGAATAAAAGAAACTAACTGAATTTAATTTGCAGGTGCGCTTACAAAATCGCAGTTCCCCGTGTTTACAATCTACGCGCAGAAGTCTTGCCTGGGCGTGAGACCATGCGAGCGCGCTTGGTGCTTCGATCGTGTTCGCGGGTACAACCTCAAGACACAGCCCAAGAAGACACACGTTGTCGGCTCAAGGCAGATGTGCCTCGACCTTTGCCTTGGTGAAAACGAGTTTGTTTGCAGGTTAGTACATACAAGATAAAGTCGATGCCGGCTGAGCTTTATGACGTCTAGTCATTAATCTGTTACGAGCTTTTACATTGAGTTATAGACATTTAAAATCGGCCTACAGCGGAATGGGATGCGAGGGTGTAACTATAGGGAATGTTTACAGTCCAAGAGCCAATTTCGCAATATTATTGATAGTAATAATACTACCAGAAGCAATAAAATAGACAAACAATAGGTGCTAAAGTCGCCATTTTTCTCATGAGCATAAATGTAGAATTTACGCGTCGACTCGAAACCACAATAGGAGGAAACGAATGGGAATTTATTGAAATCATGTCTATTCCCGATTCTCTATTTTGTGTCCACTTACGAGGATGTAACGTTATGGGCAATGAAATTGCTTTTACTGAACACACACAACATTTACAGTAACGAGTACAAAAGAAAGATATAGTTGATTAAGCTTATCCCTTATCAAATAAATAAATATTGCTGGACAATCCACACAGCATTATCTAGCCCTAAGCTAAGCAGAGCTTGTGTTTTGGGTGCTAAATAACTGATATACTTAGTAGAATACAATAAGATATATATTTTACAAACAGTTATAAAAGCGAAATACCGTGAGATTATTTCGTCAGCTTAAAATTAATTTATTGAACTTTACCTAGCCCACAAGAGGTTCACATTCTCAAGGGATAAGGAAGTGTTTCTGGTAATAATAAATTAAAACATCGGCTTCGAAGAAATGCACAAAGTGGAGCGCGGTATGGGCGGAGTGAAACATGAATGACCCGCGAGCTCTGTTGCCCTCCACAAGACCCGGGCGACTATCCACTCATTTAAACAGTATTAGTGCAAGCAATATTACTAGCTGTTTGTTTATACTTTAAATGAAAGCACTTTCTTCTGAATAACATGACAAAATTTTCTTAAGTCGCACTAATATTATAAATGCGAAAGTTTGGATGGATGTATAGATGGATGGATGTTTGTTACTTCTTCACGCCAAAACTACTGAATGGATCGGGCTGAAATTTTGCATGCAGATAGTTCTAGGCCTGGAATAAAACATAGGCTTTTTATTTTATAAATCAGTTCCCGTGGGATAGCAATCACCTTTAAACGTTTCCATAGATACAACGCGTGCGAAGCCGCGGGGCGCAGCTAGTTAATAATAAATGAATAATGCTGGACCAAACCACACAGCATCATCTAGCCCGTCAGAAGTCAAATCCTATTGCGTTTGTTCCGGCGTTTAATAATTTCAATAATTGCAGATTCCACATAAATCTGAGGGAGAATTTAAAGATTAATTTCGAACCTATAGCTCGAAGGGAATTTACAAGCAATTAATTAACGAGTTCCATTGTTTGAGATGGCATTGCGCAATTACGAGAAACGATAATTGCGGACGACCTGTAGGCATTTTAATTAAAACAGCGAAAGGATTTACTCACATAATTTATGGACTATTGTAATGTTTCTAATAAAAGTTTTCATACGCAACAGAAACTCATACGTAGCATCAGAATTAATTTGAGGAATTTATGAGTAAACGTGAAAGAAATGGACAGTAAGATTTATTTCTCCTTATTTACGATGATAGGAAAGGAAATAACAAAAGAAAGCGTCAATTCCTTCACCTAGTCATATTTGTTAGCGTTAGCACACTGACACTGATACCGTACCATCACAATTGCACTAACAAGACCTGAACACAGAGGTGGTATTGTGTAAGGTCATGGTTCTATTCCCTTCAATCCGATGCTATCATGCTACGACTGATTCAGTATTGTGCTTAACGAGTACTATTACATCCCAAGCATTAGCGAAACCTTGTTTAATATAATACAAAAGTGTTTATACAAAGCTGTAAGTTTATGGAGAATACTGTTACATGCTGACTATGTCGCACAAACGATCTCATTAAAAGCTTGCGTGTATAAAGCTTAATACGCAGATAAGCCCGATAACGAAGTCAGCCTGTTCTAGTTGCCCTAAATGGAGGGCCACATCTTTTCCGCTTAATTCAGGAGATAAGTCATGGCCTCTTCCTGATATACATTGCGTTGCTGAGTTGTGCCAACGAGCATTATATACAAAACAGGGGCCAATTGCACGGCTTACGTCCCAGGCGTCTAATGTAGCAAGACACGACTGTCCTATTGTGTTTATTTCCTTGTAAGGTTTTTGCTACCATTAACATAAATAGTGTCTGCGTCTCACATTCGATACACGTAGTTCCGTTGGCGTGTTCGGGTCAACATAGCACAGTTCACAAACGATATCGCTTTGTAGCGCTAATTTGCAGCGGAATGCGTGCGGTACGTGCGTCCAGCCAGCTTACTGAATTGCAAATTCGTAGGCATTTCCTATTCCTACCTACCCTCATAAATTTTGACTTGTAGCTTGCAATATATAGCATTGTTTGGAATACAAAATGTGGATCTGTCTTGTCTATACGCCATTCGTGAGCCGAGCACAAGCTTGAAGTTGACAAGCTACAAGGAGAAAGTTGCCTGTCCGATTGTTAGTATAATCCAAATACGTACACCTATCAATGTTTTCTGAATTGGCTATTGATAACAAGACAATAAGAAATCAGCGAATCGAAAACAATGAACATTCTACATCGTTAGGAGAATTGAAGTTTTTGCTGGATGGATTCGTTTGCGATGACGGGTGAAGAATGCGCGATTTAGCTTAGACACTTGTACCGTTGCGCTGGGTTCACGTGTTGGTATCTCCATTGAGGTAGGTTGCGCGCACCCCGGGCGGCGCACATCGCGATCCTCGCTGGTCACGACATTCGTCTAATATTTTCTTGATGTAGCAAGTACCGAACAACGTGCATAGAGCTCTGTGACATTCACCTGTTTGGTTCCTACAAATGTTTACATAAATTGCTAACGGGTCAGAATCATAGGCAAATAAATCCTATTTCAACTTTACTTCTAAAATGCCTTGGTCTATTTCAAATAATACAATGGAGCAGAGCTACAAAAACAAAACAACACAATCCATTTGTTATGTCTGTATTAAGCTATGCTTTAGGGCGTATCGGACTGAAGATCTAAGAGTTTAAATTACATGTAATAGAAATTATACATCATAAATGGTCCATTCTTAGCCAACTGAGACCACCAAGGCTGTCGCTTCACGATATTTAATGTAGACGCAGAATGCATTTATTCCAGGGTAAAATAATGTGAACTTGCTTCAGAAATTGTTGCTCCACTGTCAATATGCGGAGTATATAAAGTTCCGCCGTATAATAAGGTAGCTTTTTGTTGAGCGACCGTACACGTATACACGAGGAAGATATTAAAACCTGGCAAATTGCAGGTGGTTGGTGTAATTATTATGCGATGAAGACGAGGCGTCCCAGCCACTGGGAGTATAGTAATGAATACAACGGATCGTCCAGTAGCGGAATACTCGTAATCATAAAGCTAAATGTGTTCTTGTAAGTCCCTGAACCCCGTTATGTGCGGCGCGGCAACATTGTCGTCAACTATAATATATCGATAATAGAATATAAACAATAACTATGTACGTGTATACCAGGTAGCCGTAACGTGCGGTTATCATGTGAGAATATGAATTGACAGAGACCACTTACTTTATAATTTGGCGTGTTTTAAAAAAGAACGAGTTTAAGGTGACTTCAATTCCCCAAGTGACAACATCTAGTTAAAATTCGAGTCTTATTTAGTTTGGTGACATATGGATTAAAAGATGAATGAAAGGAAACCTAAGATCAAGCAGCCTACGGCCGAGCACGCACTGCGATAAAACGCACACGTTTAATCGCAAGTCTGAAACCGCAAAATAATGTAACACAGCTTTCTGTACAAGCGCACGCATTATCGATTAGTGACTGATTTTAAAAACGCAATTTGCTACATTTGGTTTGCTGTTTGTAAGCGCGCGATTTTTTTTATGTCAGATAGTAATAGTACGGTGGTGCACGCACAGTGGTTAGCCGCATTCAGTTTATTATTTTAAGCCCAAAGCCACAACATATGCTTTAATTGCAAAATTGCAAAATGCGTGTTTGTACGCAGTTTGGTGTTTTCATCTTTTCCTAAACCGCTTGCGTTGAATTGCAGTGCGTGCGCGGCCTACGTTCCGAATTCGGAAACACTAGTTTGACTTTGAATCCCCGTTGTCATGGAAACCATTAGTAACCAGAGATTTCGAAAATTATCATGTGTTTTAGATATTTTACGGCGCACATATAAATTGCTCGAGAATCTAACTTTTATGGGATCACCTTAAAATCAACCTTTAGACAATGACGAAAGAATCATCAAAATCTATTAAGAATTGGCGAAGATATCACCAAAATTGTTGTAGCTAGTCGTGATTTTTCAAAAGTATTGCTATTTTTTAAGCTTCACGGGATAAATACTAATCCCTCGGGAATAACATTTGTATGGGACCAATTAGGGATATTTTTCTATACAATAGAATGCGAAAGAATTTTCATAATCGGTTCATAATTGACGGAGAAGTTGACGAACATACATATTTAGGTTTAGGTTTAAAGATATTTATTCTCAAAAAAGACACAGTCACTTACATGAGAATAGATAGTAATTTAGCTTAGTGTAAACAATTTAGGTATAAAAGTTAAAGTTGTTTTTCGGTCTGTAGGTAGTAATTACAGTTTTGCATAATTGAAAAGCTAAATACAAAAAAGGTAAAAGGTACTTAAAATTTACTTTTAAATTATTTATTACATACAATTTATATTACTTACTATAATTAAATACACTTGCTATAATTAAACAATCTTATAAAATTGGCCAATTTTTCTTAACAAAACTAGCAAGTTCAGATTTAAGAGGCCAGCGGAAGGCGACTTGTCCATACAAACGTAATACCAAAATTATTTCTAATTCAAGCATATTTCGACTATATTATTGTATTATTTGTATTCAAATAGTATTTATCTAGGTTCCTGGATAGTTTTTTTTTCAAAATACTTACCGAAAATTAAATGAAAGCCAATCGCATTTTGCAATTTTTAAGACAAAATTGGCCAGTTTTCTTCCTATTTGTTTCGTAATAAAAACAACAATATCTTATGTGTTATTTGTTTGGGAACATAGGTAATATTGTCTAGTTACAGAATAACAATACTTTGTGAAGAATACAAGAAGTTTTCAGTCATCATTTTTGGTATTACAGAACACAGCGAAATTCATACCAAATTTTAAACGGCAATCATGCTATCGCGCACGCACGGGCCGGGGTGCAGGGCCGGGGGACGGGACACTTCGGTTGTGTGATCGCTCGTGGCTCGGACAGACACACTAATGCAACGTGTATTTACACGGGGCGCCGCCACCGCTCGGGGACTTTCGGAGGTCGTCGTAGGGGTAGGAGAACATAGATAGGTTCTTATAATATGGTAGGAGAAGCTAGGTTAGGTATTATTATTTAGTAAGTATACTATTTTCTAAATCAGTGTGTCTGACAAGTCGTCGCTAATCTGACTAAGTGACGTAACTGACATTATGGTCATCTTACAGAATAAGCTTTTCTGTTGAGAGTGGCATGCAATTGTGATTGTAAAACGCATATGTATGAATCGATTAATATGAAAATGCACACCAATAAACTTCAAAATAAGGCCTTCCTGATAACGTGCTTTGGCTATTATTTTAATAATAGGTTACTTCAATAAATTAATTTAACGTAGATACGTCACTTCGTCAGAACTATATAAAATTTTTTTTGGCTTCAAATTTCAGATAGGTCTGGGTATGTTTTAAATGAAATTCGTTAATTTTAAATCAATTACAGTTTAATCAAACAATTAAAGGTGGGTTACAACAAATCACGTTGGCCTACTTGGTACGTTATAACTTACTTAGTAATTATTACTAAAGGAACATCTTTTTCCTTATAAATCGAAATGAGCTCTATCGAAGATAATCTTTGAGCAGGTACTTAATTTATTAATAAGTTACTATTTTTATATAGTAGGAAGAATAGAATATTAACATTAACTCTTTATCAACAAAATACCGATAAAAACAGTTATGTCTAAGATAATAAAGGCTTTTAAAAATAATAATGATAATTAGGTAACACGTTCCTAGACTAAGAGTATGTTTAATTGTTTCGTTAATGCAATCAGTCTTACTTAATTAAATTAAAATGGAATATAACAACTGGATCATTGTTATTTATTAGCTAGTAACGAAAAATAGGGTATATTGCGTTAGTGTTTGTACGCAAGAATTATTGACATTTTATTCATTCAATCAATGAACATTGCTTTGTAAATCATCAATTTAATCAAGATGTGGAAGAGATTTATAAAAATTCACGTGCTCGGACAATCTGATGACCGGCGTATCACCATTGGTTAGCGAGACCAAATCTTCCCGGCTGCATTACCAAGGCTCACCAAGCGCCTACTGAACCTGAACAGAAAGGACCTACGTGTCCTAGTGGGGACACTCACAGGACACTGCCCACTGAATAAACATCTCTTCACCATCGGAGCAACAGACAGCCCACTCTGCAGAGGGTGTCTCAGTGACGAAGAATCAGCTGCCCACGTAGTCCTGGAATGCGAGGGAGTATCAGCGCAACGACACGAAATCCTCGACCACCCGAGGTCACTCCGCGAAGCCTGTGAAGATCCCAGGAAGATTCTGCGCTTCTGGACGGAGTTAGGCTGGTTATACTAGCTAAACAATACACGCACAAGGGACCAATCCGAGTCTAAGTGCGTATTCAAGAGTACACACAACAACAACAACAACGAGACCAAATCTTCGTACTTTTCTTTTGAGATTTTTGGTTGCGTCTCATTTAGAGAACTAACTCCAGCGTGCAGCAAATGGGACATATTTCTCTTCAACGTCAAAGATCTGTTTCATGCTTCTTTATGGCTTGTTTTGAAGAACAAAGTGGTGGGATCTGTTTTACAAACTGAAAATTCTGTCATTTCGGTCAAGTTTACCTGAGATCCAACATCATCTTTTCGCACTGAGAGTAGGCGTAAATCTGTTGTCTGGCGTAAATCGTAAATCAGCTGTCAGTTTTTTAAAATTGAGAAAACCTGTGTGTTCTAGGACGGTGACATGGTATGGTTTGCTTCTTCTAGCCAATTTAAATATTGGCAGAAGCTGGGCAGGCACAAAAACATCTCCAGTTTTCTTTAGGGCGTAACTGATTGCACTGTGTGCTGAATCCCCTTCGCTTTGACCGTGGTTTGGCACAGAGAACCGTAGCGTAATATCTTCAATACTTCTGCAGTTGTTGATGACATACATCAAAGTTGAAGCTACAATCGAATTACGATTCTGTCCACTGCATCAATCCGCAAACAAATAAAAGAACTTTAAGCCGTTTTCATCACTTTTTTTAAGAAAAATATGTAGTGCCGTAGACACTTCTGATGCTCCTCTTTTGCCCTGGCCTTCATGCCAAGTGAAACAATAACTATCTTTTGTGGTCATATCATAAATTGTTAAGTTATAAGTAGACAAACGCCTCTTATAAAATACCGCATTTTCGTTGGAAATAGGTAAGTTTATTACCTGTTGTAGATCGAAGGTTGCACATTGTGCAATTTGCGGAGCTTGTTTTGACTGCTGCTTACACTCAGCTCTTTTCGCCCGAAACAGTTTCTTTTCTTCTTGATGTCTGTCGCACTTACGACTTGTTTGAACAAAATCTTGTATGGATGAAAATCATACTAAACGTCGTAAGTGTACTTACGACGTTTAGAATAATTATTATTTTTAAGAACTGTAGATACGTCACACATAGTTCTGGACCCAGGATGAAGATACGGATACGCCGATTAGACTGAACGGTGCGTCTTCAAAAGTAGAAAAAACCAACATAAAAAAGTCAGTTACGCCAAAATGTTGGTTACGTCACTTAGTCAGATTAGCGACGAAGTTACGGTGCTGTGCGTGCGTAGGTAGTTGTTTGTTCACTATTCTATAGACCTGTGCCACTGACTTGGATTGAGATTTGCCTTGTTGTTTGGAAACAATAACCTACCTCCTTAGGTACATTACATACCTAGAGGTACCTACCTAGGTACTACGACTTTGGCGTGCTTTGGTTTTGTTTACGGACTTTGATATTTTTCACTTACGGTTTGGATAATGATATTATGGACTCGGAACGTTGGGATGTAGGTAGGTATCTCACAGTAAGTAGGTAGGTACTTACTTACCTACCTACCTACGTACCTACCTAAATTATTTATTATTACCTAGTTGTTTTCTTATTTTAGAGTAAATAGGTACCTACATACCTACCTAATACTTACCTACCTAGGTAGGTAGGTACCTAACATGTTGTTTAGATATATGTACCTATCATAAGATAGGTAGGTACCTACAATGTATGTGAAGTAAGGAAGTACTAGGTAGGTAGGTATCCAGGCGCGGTCGCAGCCCAAGACTTTGGGGGGGGTCACACTTGGTGCGGGCCGTAGCACCAAATGTACTTGTAGGCGGTTGCAGACCCCACTGAAAAGCACTTAACTTTATCGGCGAGCGGAGCGAGCCGCGGAAAATTTATACTCAACTCCCAACTATAGTAGGTATAAGTTATAGCGAGCGAAGCGAGCCTCGAAATTTTTGAGATGTTTTCTGAAGTTTGGGCAAAAGTAAGCAAGAGTAGGTCTACTTGCTTACTCTCGCCCGCATCATTTACTTTGTTGTTGATAGGTATCTATAAAAAATAAATGATAGCGATCGTAGCAAGCCCCGAAAATCTTAGAGACTTGCGGTAGTAGATATAAAGCTATGAATATAAATAGGGGCGAGCGGAGCAAGGGCATCAACAAAAAATTCAAAATACAAAAAAGAAAAGGGAAAAAATGTAACGGCGAGCGCAGCGAGCCGCCGAAATTTTTGTTACTTTTTCGGGTAACAACCTAGCAAAATGATGTTAAACACACTGGACCAAATACAGAGAAGGACAAAATACAGAGAAGGACAAAATACTATCGGCGAGCGGAGCGAGCTGCAAAATGCAGTGTTTTGCATATTGGCCGCAAAAATGACATCCCTTCCCCCAACTCCCAACCCAACAATAGGAAGTATAAGTAATGGCGAGCGAAACGAGCCCAGACACCATATAGAATCAACGAAATTTTTTATGATCTGGCTGTGCGTGTGAGTTGTTTGGTATTAGATATTTTGCAGTTGCAAACTAGCCTGAAACGGAGAAGGAGTCCTGAACTAGAGCAAACCAGAAGCTTATCAAAACAGCAGAATGTTATCAGAGGCAAGCAGAGCGTGCTGCGATAATTTTTGGTTTTTTTTAGATTTTGGGCAACTTTTTAGAAAATTTGGCAAAGTGACCTAAAGCGGGCCGGGTTTTGAGCTTTGGATCATAGTCAGAAGGAACAAAATGAACAAATGTTATCAGCGACCAGACCAAAACGCGAAAATTTTGTTGTCTACTAATTTTTTGTACTGGTTGACAAAGTGACCTCGCAGATTATTTGTTATATTTTGTGCTTTTTATTGTGGTGGTTGGATTGATACAAACTGACAATAGCGGACCAGCCAGACCAATAAAATTGGGTACGTTGCCTCTGTGCTAATCAAAATACAGAGCACAAATAACAGTAATATCGGCGAGCGGAACGAGCCGCGATTTTTTTATTGCTGCAGTTGGTAACCATAATCAATGTAACGGTAGTAAACAGGAAAAAATTAGACGTTTTTTCATCGTTATTTACGTGTATTCTTAGGTATACAAAACGTACCTACAAATAAATTATAAATATTCGAAATTTAAAAAATCGTTATTCACAAGTTGAATCTCTCGGATTCCAGAATTATCCCTTTTCGGTTTAATAAACCCTTTCCGTGGCATCCTGTGTATATTTTATCACACTCATATTTTGAGTTTGGATGTAGGTGGATGTTTTTAAAGTTTGGATATACCTAGATGTTTAGAAGTTTTCGCGTAAAGAAGTACCTAATCAACACATACCAATCCATCAATCCATACCTACTTGTTTTATAAGTATCTTTCACACTACCTAGGTATATTTTTGACTAGCTAGGTAGGTACCATAACAAATTTCGTAGTGTTTAGCCGATATGGTTACCCCACATGGCTTTACCAAAATCGTAAATTGATTTGTTTTTTTGATAAGTAAATAAATGTGTCAAGTAAAATCAAATGTTTTTTTAAAATAAATGAAAGTGTCAATATCAATGAACAAAAAAGTGTTTACGTTTATATCCTTGCCTTTTATTTTCTTGTCAGAAATTCACTATACCTACTCGTGTATTTAATCCTAAATTTAGGTAGGTATATCCTAGGTATTGCAGAAGCAGAACCGTATGACGAACCTACCTACACTCCATCCAAATTCGGTTAGTTTACAAAAATGTCACACCGAATTTGGCTGGAGTATACGTAGGTGCTTACATACTACCTAAGTACGTATTTCCTGATCGATCAGTTTAGTTAGGTTCTAGGTACCAATGATATTATTACCTATATTTGGGTTCTACATAGGTACCTAGGTACCTAAGTATTTCTTGAGAAATACGTAGGTAGGTAGGCCTTGTAGTAAAACTTGAAGAAAAAAACGCGCTATCAAACTAAACATTCAAGTAGATTTTTTTAAAATACACTTGCACTTCCCAAAATGTAAGTACCAAGGTACCTATGTAGGTATGAAACGCAAATAGTACTTATGCCTAAAGAAATAGGTAGGCAAATTTAGTACCTAGTCTAGTATCTAACCTACCTGCCGCTTTCGATAGCAGAGGCACGGTAATATTCAGAGGTGTGTATACCTACTCACGCACACGCACAAGCACGGCACTATGGATGGTTGTGTTCACGTATGTAGTACACCTACCGCGTCCCGCGCGCGCCTGCATCAACTAAACAGAGATAGCGATATTCGGGGCGATTTTTGCACGCGCCTCGAATTGAAGTTGCGATCGAGCTCCGCCGGACTCTTAAAGGTATGAAAAGAGCTTACATTTTTCAATGTTTCGGGTAGTTTATTATACAGCTGTGCTCCTTCAAAAGTAAACATTTTTTGCCGTAATTCGTTCTAACCGTGGGCAAAACAAGACAACTAGCTCAGCGAGTGCATATTTAAAAAAAACATACCTACAGCCAAATATAGAAACTCCTCCTTTTGTAAATTTTTGAAGTCGGTCAAAAACAACTTAAAATTAAATAAACAAGAAAACTCAAGAGCTTGAACAAAAATACATAAAAATATATTCTTAGCTATTTGAAATTCATTCGAGAAACGAAGCTTGAGCTTCGTGCGTCCAAGATTTACAATCGATTGTTGAAAAAACAAACAAAGATGAGAAATTAAATTTGTAAGTCAATATGATATCAGCGAACATTGCACCGAACGGTATGCGAACAAAATACGAGTTTCATTGAAGCAGTTCGTGCTTTCGAAAGTAAAGGTGATGTATTGTAAACTGTTTTATTGAATGAATACACTCAACTAAAAAATAAATATTTACTTATCAAACTTAGTTCAAGACATGCTAGGTACCTATCAATTATTATAACTGCCTATAAGAGAGCATATCGAAAAATAAATCATTTTAATAGCTTAATAGCATGTAAATAGCGAAGCGAAATGGCGCCATTTGTATAAAGAGGTTAACTCCTTGGGAAAGTTCACACAATGAAAAAAGAAAACAAAACATGGCTGCTGTTAAACCGCGTGAACATTGTTGCAGATCGGCGAACTACAACAATAAAACTGGGGAGTGCGTGCTGTCGAACATGGACCGTATTACTTTGGCGGGAACAAATGCATTCCAGTCTAACGAAGGTACAATTAGATCACACATTTCATTAATCGGACATGACTATTTTTAGTTCGAAATACCAACACAAGTTTTTTGCAGATACGGACTACCTGGAAAACAATTGCGTGGAGGAGCCGACGAAGTTATGCGAGTTCAAGAAAATGGGCGGTCGTATTTTGAAGACGGTGGACTCAGTTTATCAAGACGTGCAGACCATTGAAGAATGTCGTGAACTGTGTCTTAACTCGCCCTTCCGTTGCCATTCTTACGACCACGGCGACACCGGAGACCACGTGTGCCGTCTCTCTCACCACTCAAGAGCTACTCTTGCCGATATTCAGGTACGTGTCAAACTTGGTTTGCTTTATTTTCTGTGCAAAAAATTAATTTGACACATTAATTTGTTCCACTTTAAACTTTATTTTTTCTTAAAACTCTTTTTATGTTGCAGGATCCGTACTTGGAAGTCCCCGAAGCAGCGACATACGAATTGTCTTCCTGCTACAACGTGTCCATCGACTGCAGAGCTGGTGACATGGTCGCTAAGATTCAAACTTCCAAACTGTTCGACGGAAAAATCTACGCCAAGGGCAGTCCGAACTCCTGTGTCGTCGATGT
The DNA here is from genome assembly GCA_963564075.1 of Eupithecia subfuscata. Lineage (NCBI taxonomy): Eukaryota > Metazoa > Arthropoda > Insecta > Lepidoptera > Geometridae > Eupithecia > Eupithecia subfuscata. The sequence continues at coordinate 8,802,444 of OY751105.1, forward strand.
CAAGCAGAGTCTTGAGTTCGAACTTCATATGGGTTACAACAACCTCGAATGCAACGTTAAGCAGAACGGTCTTGGAAGGTAAACTAATTTCTAAGCTCACACTATACAATAAGTCTGCGTTGTACAATTGTTTTTATCCTCAATAGAGAAAATTAAAATCCTTCAGGGTTCTATTCATGGCTGTACAATACGTTGCACTAAGATTCGATATCATTTTGTGCTACCAATTTCAGATACCTCAACGACGTCGTTATTCAGCATCACGATACCATCGTCACATCTTCCGATCTCGGTTTGGCTGTAACTTGCCAGTACGATCTGACCAACAAAACAGTGGCCAATGAGGTCGACCTCGGAATCCGCGGAGATGTTCAGACCAGTATCTCAGAGGAGGTCATCGTCGACTCACCTAACGTAGCCATGCGGATTACCGACAGAAATGGTGACGATACTATCTCTTCCGCTGAAGTCGGAGATCCTTTGGTGAGTCGCATATTATTGGCTATTCTAGAAGCACTAGAAATGTTGGCTGCTTATTAGATTCTAATCATATTCTTTTACAGGCTCTACGATTCGAGATTATGGACCCCAACTCACCATTCGAAATCTTTGTACGAGAACTTGTTGCTATGGACGGTGTCGATTCTAGCGAAATTACTCTCATCGATAGCGACGGTTGTCCCACCGAGCACTTTATTATGGGACCTCTGTACAAGGCAGCGCCGAGCGGAAAGGTAATAAATCATTCGTTAATGAATCATGATCTGGGTTGTTGGTGGTTAATTAGAAGTTTTACGACCGGTTTGAGGTTAATCAGTTCATTGATTTGAGTTATCATTGCTTTCTTCAAATATGTAGGTCCCAATAACACCAATCCTTTATGGCTAGATAAATGAACGGGAAACGTATTATCTGGCGTTTTACTGTTTGTAGGCAGTAGGCACAATAAGAAAAGACCCGTTTATAGACGCAGTTTATTTCTATTAGCCTGTTTCGTACCACTAATTCTAATTCTGAGTGGGGGAACTGGGATCTGCACTGACATCTCGCTTTGGAGTGTATTGTGCATTGTTTCGTACCACTGCTGGGTGAACGCTTCTTCCATACATATCCAATCATCTCGATCTTTTGATGAAGTTAACCATCGCTTTTGTTTTATAGATGCTGTTATCCACTTTCGACGCGTTTAAGTTCCCGTCGTCAGAGGTTGTTCAATTCCGTGCCCTGGTGACGCCGTGCATGCCGTTTTGCGAGCCTGTGCAGTGCGACGGTGGACCGAACGAACTCCGCTCCGTCATGTCTTACGGACGCAGGAGGAGGCGTTCCACCCCGGCCGCCCCCATGGACGACATGCTGCTAGTACAGACCATCCAGATCACGGACAAGTTCGGGTTCGACAAGCAGCGCGCTAAGAACGTCACCGAGGATTCAGTGTTCATCCGAGAGAGTGACGTGACGTGCGTCAACGCCTCCGGAGCAATGCTCGCCGCCGCCGCCTTCCTCGCGGCTCAGCTGGTCGTGCTCGCCGCGTGGACCTGCAGTTGGCAGCGCCGCCGCGCAGCCGCCAAAGCCGCCGAACTACTCCCCGGACCCAACGCACCCTCCGCCCTTTGCAAAGTCTACGATGCCAGTTTTTCCCGTGCACACCAGAGGCACTTCTGAACGGAAGGCGTGTCGGCGTGATCAACGTTCGCAATAGTAGTTTATTTTAGTATAAAAACGTCGGCCGGAGCCTGGTCTGCGCAGGTCGTGTAGTATTCCATCGATGGGCACGTCACCTTTGCAGAGCTAGAGCGTCGGCTGAGGTTAGTAGTGTAGGTAGCGTGAGTAGCGTGCAGGTGCCTAGTGGGCACGGAGCGGCACGGAGACGGGGACGACCACGAGGGCGGGCGCGAGTGCGGATGGATGCGAGGAGTCGTCTGATGACGCGCGTGAGTGTGTGAGTGCAAGGTCGCTCGCTTGTCCCCATCTCCGGCGCCGGCAAGGGACTGCGGCCGTGGCTCGTTATCAAGATCACGTCGCTCATTCGTTCACAACACGAGCGGACGTTCCTTTCCAGAACTCCGATTCCGTATTGTACCATATTCTCTTAGAGTAGATTAAGCCTGATTTTAATGATATCTAGTGATAAGTAAAAGTAACTTTTCAGTACCTTAAGTAGATAACCGAACGTGCGACCTAAGTCAAGAAACGTTGGTTTGACGGCCGTCCCGACATCGTAATTTATTTAATTTAGGTTAGTTTCTTTTTATAATTTATCCAATCAATATGTATAACTATTTAATTTCTTTTAACGTTAGACAAATACCTATTACTATACGAAAGCTTGTGACATTTTACTAAGGAAAAGTAGTGCCTTAAAAGTTAAATTAATGTAAATAAAGTACTGGAAACAACAGTATTTTGCAACAATTTCCGTCCAAATTGTCATTTCTTAAAAATAAAATATGAACAATTATGTATAGTTTCATTTCATAAACACACACTAACATTTTATGGTAGAACATACATTTTAAATAGGTCTGTAAATTCAAGCAATGTTTTGATGACAATAGAAAACAGAAACTAATTTATCAGCACTCCAGCATAACTGTGCAGAACCTGACACAAAAACCGAGCGTGGCCACAAATCTAATTTAAAAGCGTGCAGATATTTGCACGACACTAGAAAAGGGCGCATGCCACATTGACCAGTCCGTGTTCCCGACACGGCACACATCAATACGATGGGATCTTTAGTTGGGTTCGCGCAATCACGTGTGAAGGGGCAAAGCTCAAGTCGCATTCGTGGTGGAGATTGTATCGGCGCTTGCGCACGCGACAGCACACACGTGCCGACTTCGCAAGTCGACCATTAGTAGCCATGCAACAAAGAATACGGCACAGACTTGTACAGAGATTTAGATTGTGCAGTTCTATTGAAAAGAAAGGCCGACGCTGAGCATAGCTGCACGTTCGTCACCTATAAAACAATAGCTAAACTAGTACGCTTGAAGAATACATATTTTAAAGTAGGTATTAGGGTAAACATGCCAAACTGCACGTGAGAAAGGATTTTGTAAATTATGTCATAACGAGAGGATGCAAAAAAAAACGAAGAGAGTAGTAGGCATGCCTGATTAAAATTTAGTAAACGTTATGCAATTATTGGAATTAGTATTGTTGGAATCATGCATATAAACTCTATTTTAACGAATCAACACACGAACAAAATATTATGGCGTCCTCAGAAAGCATCAAACAAAAGTCATAACATAAAATGAATTTCCGCCCTATGCGATGAAAACCATGGGCGGTTGTTCAAACAACTTTGCACTGTGACAATGACAACAATTTCATTCGGCTATAAAATTCAAATATAACATACATTGTAGGAAGTATGAAATATTCATAAAAGAAGATTGACAGGGGCCACCGGATTCGAGAAAGCGCAGGCATATGTACTCTAGAAAAAATAAAGTGTAACGCCAGCCAAGCATCGAACAAGTGGAACGGATATACGATTGAAGGGCCTATGTTCAACATTAATTCCATACAAGGAATGTCCTTAGAGAGTTATGGTGATGATGATGTGATGTGATGCCTCCTAGCCGAATTTCGACCACGACGGCCAGTTTCAGGATATATTATACTGCACAAGTGTTTGCGCAAACACAGGTGCCCCCTCTATTCCCTCTCTTTCATAAGAAATATAATATATAATATAAATATAAGTAGGTGTGCGATAAACATCGACCTTTTATCTTGTTCTAAATCCGAAAGAACTAACAGTGATTGCTTTATCTGCCGCTTTCCAATTGCCCCGTAAAATATTGCAAGATCGAACTGATTAACAAATAACAGATGGTTTAACTAAATCGCTAGTCTGCGAGTTCTAAATAGATGCAGATCTTGGCGAGGTTCGGTGAAAAATGCAACGAAATAGCTCGAATTACATTCCACTCGCTCCTGGTTTTATTAATGGGCGTCATTAAGTCAACATTAGTGTAGAGATGGAATAAATAAAACAGCGTCGAGAATGCAGATGCGCCTTTACAGAACCTTTATAATACGAACTAGGACACACTTTCGTTTGGAAAGGAAAGTAAACGATGACAATGGGAACCTTCTTGAATATTTAAGAGAAAGGTTTCCTAAGATGTCGTATGCTACTTAAGTTTAGGTAGAAATGTCGAGAAAATCAACGTGTCTCTTGGTAGTTCGTTAATAGTGTGTCATAGCGTGAGGTGCACGTACAAAAACCTTTGACACTGTTGCTTAGAAATTATACAGCCGGCGGAGCCTCAGTGTGAACATTAAAATGCAGAGACTAGACTAGAACTTTAGATAAATAACAGCTACTTTGCAATCCGGAAAAAAAATCAACGTTTTATCGATGGCTATCAAAAATACCGGAGTTCCACAAAAATACATGTCGCAAAGATAAAATCGAGAATTTGAGTGAGCTTATTCGGGCAGGGCCTAATAACTGCTTCCGATTGAAATTATCTTTGTCGATCGACAACCATCAGACAGGTAGGTACTACGGATATTCTCACGATTAAACCTACATTTTGTTGCCTTTACATTTATAGCCTTTTATAATAATTGAGCTCCTGCTGCTGAGAAAGTGGAAAAGTGAATAAAGAGGGAGACCTTTGCTATACCCGATAGCGGTTAGCGGAGGATAGCGGAGGCCAAGAACCAAAGAAAAAGGTAAGTTTATATCTTTTGGAATATATTTTCGGACCGATTTTTGTCGACCTTACTCCGCCAGGCAGGACAAAAAGTTAACTTGTAATAAATAATACGACGCTACATTGTTTATTCGAGTACAATTCTTCATATAAATAACATATCAGTCAATGCATCAACTTGTTGCAGAGCAAAAACAATGTCTGAGATGCAAAAAGAAACAGCGACAACTTGGACCACTACTCACGTGCTCATGTTCAACTGCAAAGGAGTATTCAATAACCGGTAAATTGATGACAGTCATTTACATCGTGACAAGAGACACCTAGACGTATGCATGGAAAAACATTTACAAGTCTGACATTATTTTGCGAGCTTTTGGACAAAGTAACGTGGAAATAATTCACCTGCTCGACTGGAATAAGAATGAATACCACAATCATCATAACTTTAGGATTTAACGGAAAGTAGCAGGATGTAACGGAACGTAAAAGAGCTAAAAATTTAATCGGCAAAGGATATGCAGTTTTCTATTGCGATTATTTACTTTAAACGTTTCAATTTCCTCTTTCCGCGTCAGTCTATGTAAGAAAAGTCACTGACATATATCCAAAATTGCTACAGTTTATATACAGATAAAATCGCACGAATCCTCTTCCGCGTCCAGAATCGTGGTTTGATTCTAGATTTGAACGAGATTCTTGTATCCGGTGTACTTAGTGTTTACGGCCTTTCGATAGTCATTATAAGTCGATTGGTTGGTGCCGGTTACGGATATTGGCGTCGCAATTTGTGCACTTATTTGCATCGGGATCGGCTCCGACTGATGGCGGTCACGCAGGGACTAGCAAAGCGAAAATAAACTGAGATGCGCTTTAACGTGGACCTAGAACGGTGGATGTAACCGCTCTCGACAATTTAAGAGAGATTACAAGTGAGAATAACCTTGTTACTTTTTGTGTTGACTATAACATAAATAAACCAGCCTACAACATGCTATCACCTAAGCGTGGCGCCTTCTGCGCCCGCCAAAAGTCCGGTAACGCTGTCATGGCCATCTGCGGTCAACAGCATTTTAGTCCTTTCGAAAAAAAAATGCTATCACCTATAAGATGCGGTAACGTATACTAAGGAAGACTGTAAATCCAGGAACGCACAGGTAAAAACCAAAACAATTATTAAAACATCCGAAACAACAAACTTGAAATTACTTCCAGGCTGGCTATTACGGAGATAAAAAAGCAAATTGAGCCCGCTTCCAAAATAAGCACGCACAAAATTTACTTAACCGTTCGTTCCAGTTATTTCAATGCAATGTCGGGTCAGCAAATGAGTGGGCGGTCTCTCCAATTTGTTGACGTTCAGATCCTGATTGTATGTTTGAATAAGGATTCGAGATGAGAGCAAAATATACATTAACGTGGGCGGCACGCGAACGGCATCACTTATAGATATTGAACCGTGATCTTATCGATATGATATTTACATTTGAAGCGATAGTGCTTTTGTATTTCACGTGGGAAGGCCTTTCACCATCCCCATTACAGGTCCATTGGAGCACTTAGCGTGTTTACTTGAATAAAGGTTATTCTAATGAAATGGGACACTGGGGCATGAAATCAAAACTGATTGTGGACAACTTTGTTAGTTCGAGAAAGCTCAATATCGCCGTGATACCATTTGAATCTTTAATGGGATGAGACTAGTGACTATGAAGATCGTGTCCAATCTATTCTATTCTAAAGTTTCCCTTGGAGCCGAAGCCTGGCTTTAGTAATACCTATTCTGGGACTAAGCTTAATTTAGATCATGAAGAACTTACACATCCGAATATTTACCTAATCCACATATTTACATAATCCGCTTATCCCACCTTCAGCTTACTATAAACTTACCTCAAAGACATACATATATGAGTTCTAAATAACATCACAACTTCGAATAACCCGCTCATTTGGCAAAAGTTGAACTGCAAGTGTCAGACAATCGTGATGGTTTTTAAGACAATACTAAATGGGATGTACACGGTTTGTCGGAAGTGATCAAAGCTCGATCACGAACACAAACTAACCGCTAATAGAACAGGCTCGTGATCCGCACATCAACACCAATAACGTACTGACAGACAGACGTTATTGCATTAGTCATTTTATTGTAGCACTGATTTCTTTGACTCGTTCGGTTATGAAGACAGCGAACTCTTTTCGAATGGCTTTAATCGTCTCGGATGTAATGAAGAAGAGGTTATTTTATAGTATTTTTAGTATGGCCAAGAACAGGCTAGTTAAGTCCTCACTAAATAAATACATACATTTCCGAGACACTTTTTTGGATTTACATTTTAGACACCCTTAAAGAAAGTGGAGGAATGACGGGAAACTGCACAGGCCAGGAAAAAAATGTGACTGCTTTTATGAGACGCCAAGCTAGACCCACTGCGGGTCGCTGAGCCATTGGAGTATACCAATGGCCTAAGTAAGTTAAAGAAAACCTACTTTTATAATTGCGATGCCGTACACTATTTGGATTATTTATGTAGTAATCGAATATTACTGGTGTTTAAAGATTTAAAGAAGCTTTGGTGAGACTTTCAATTCAAAAAGATAGTCAGAATTTTCCAGCTAGTGAAATAATTGACACCTCTCTAGGGCTTTAATGATACTTACTCGAAGCTCAATTCATTAAACGGCGACCGATAGTTTCAAAGATAGCAAAAAATAATAGCAACTTCACTGGTGTTCAGTTCAGTCAATGAACCAAACACAAAAACTAGAAAAACGTAATTTCAAAGCAGAATCAGCCAATAAAACTCTCGTCTAAAAGCACTTAGGCAACCGAGCTTATGACTTTATTACTTTGTTGTTAAAATACACGTTTCCGGAATGTGAAAAACGTTTTTCGTTTGATGAATGTAACTCTCTTGTCGACGAGACGTTTCAATGCAATAATTTCGTGTTTGCTCACAGTAGTTTTACGGCAATATAAATATGCCATCGTAATTATTTGTCTTCGAGAATTATTAGATTTAGAAAGTTATAACGGATGTCTGATATTGTATTTCACAGTTGTATAAAAAGCTCTATTTGTGGAGTTGATGATGATTGATTAATTTTTTGATTAAGATGAAGTAGGTAGGTACCTAGATAAAAGTAGTAAACTTCGTAGTATTTTTTTACTTGAGATTATATGGCTGAATTTACTAGTAGCACTTAAAGAAAGTTGTCGGGAGTTTTGAACAGATGGCGATTTTTTAAATTTCAGCAAAGCTTTCACTTATTATTGTGTCTAATACGATGCTCTTTGTTCTAAACAAAGCATAGGCATTTTATAGGACTAAACTTAAGTTGGCAAAGTTTCCATGTAACCAAAAGTACCGACAAACGCAGGTTAAGATCCCTGGCCCAATCCTTTCTAGGAGGCTGGTGTCAATAAAAAGCATGTTCGGACCTACGCGGCTTGCAAATACCGCGTAGGTCCGAACCCAGAAGGGGTTCCGAACCCAGAGGGGGGGGGGGCGTTTCAAGACGGGTTCACTTAAATCCCCGACGCGCGCTCGATAAATCCGGATTAATCCGCGCCGATAAATCCGAACGAAAAATTTCTGCTTATGTAGGTAGGTACTTAGAGCACTTCGTAGGTTTTGCGGAAAGTTCGACTAAAACAATTCGTCGTCAAATCAACGTCGAATTGCTTTAGTCGAATTGTCAGTTTTAGTCGAATTTTCCGTAGACGCTTCGTAGCACATAAGAGTCAACCTGATTGTCGATATAATTCGTTAAACGTTGAATGTTACACACCATAAAAGGAGATGCTGAAAAACACGTCAGAACAAAAGAACTACTACTAACCTTGCTGACAGCATGTCTGAGAGTCCTCTGCTTGTCTACAGCAAATTATCTAGTAATGCACTTCACATGAAGGTTAATAATCGTTTGTTTATTGGTTTTAAGGAATTTCATTACACTAAACTGCGAAGGATAACGTTTTAGAAGTAATTTCGATGCGTGCGATATTCACAAAGCGAGCTTCTTCCACGAATGCAAATTGCACGTAGATGGCTGTCAATTTATCTTAGGTTTGGTGTCGTTTCGTTAGTGCCGTGCATTTCTCAGATCGCTACCCGTAACGCCATCTAGCGATTTTTTTCGCAGACCTTGTCCATTTTGATTCGAATTACTATCAAATTTTCCTTTAATGTGCACATTAACTCAACGATAAATAATACAATACAAACAGAAGTCAATACCACAAACGAATTGTGCCGTTGTTAAGATGTCTGGCAGAAGACGCCAAAACCACCTACTGAATGGCTCGAGCTGAAACCTGGAATAGCTTAACTGCTACTTTTTATTCCAAAAAACGTGCAGAAGCCTATATAGAATATGGTAAATATTTTAAATATGTATCCTTGTTTCCCAACGAACGCATATGTGTTTTGCAACCCAAACTCACCCGTAATCTCTGGTCACTGACGGTCCACACGCGACTCGCAAAGTCGTTCGAGGCCCCGACCAAGTACGCGCCCGTCGAGTCAAAGTCCACTGACATAACACCAGCGTTGGAGCCCACTAACGCTCCTTTACTTTCCACTACACCTGAAAAGAGGATAGGTTTTGATCATTGAAGGTACAGGAAAAGCTTTAAGTCACGTTTGGCACGAACGCTCGCTGTGTAAAGCTCTGCTGCTGCTCTCATTAATCCAATACCGCAGCACAAAGCACAAAAACGCGCATTCAAATAAGGGCTGAAACTCATTATCTTTTGATACATTTAACAGTGACAAAATATCTTCCCACAAGCTTCGAATGAGTGGTCCGGGAGCTGTTTGTCATCTGATGCCGTCAATATAAAATTCATCTAAATGTTACGAGTTTGGATACACATTTTTGTGCTGTGCTTTCCAGATGCGGGACAAGCTTTACACGTTACATTATCAGGTCAGTACCACCTTTAGGGTTATTTGTCAACAGACATGTTGGCCACACAGGTGGCCATGCTTGTATTTGTAGCTATGAAGCGGCATCAAACTAGTACAGGACTACAGCTGTTCTATCTCACGAAGTCCGTTTAGCCCTGGTTGTAGTAGTGACTTTGCGCTTAGTTGTCATGCTGACGGTACTCGCTACCAAAATCTGACGTGAATACAATGAGCACTAGTGACCCGGACTGCGTCTCTGGCGAGACTGATTGTTTCTGAGATTACGCACACTAAAACAATGTGTATGTCGTGGCCATATCCTAGAATTGATCACTTCATGAAGTGACCGACCATTTCATGAAATGGTAGAATTTCATGACATGGCCAGCTAAAACTGACTATATCGTTTAAGCATCAACGTTCAATGATATTTCCATCAACGTTTGGCCATATCATTTATGAAGGGATTCCATGACATCAAAAGGTTTAAGGCTATGGCGCTCATTACGGGAGGCCTATGTCCAGCAGTGGATTAATATAGGCTGATGATGATGATGAAAAGGTTTAATTAAAAATTCGAATTAGGAAGGAACTTTATTGACGTCGTGAACGTAGTGAATCTTCGTGCGAACGTGGTGTCTTCGTTTCAGGTCTGGCCAAAATAGCGTTTTTGTCAGTATGTCCGTACTCCTCTACAGGTCGTATTTTACAACCGATCGGTACGAAACTTTGTGTACAGATTCTATGATTTTATAGAATTTTATTGTCGTCAGGATTTTTTGATTAAAGGCGTACTTCTTCCACAATAAGGCAAAAAGGCGGATTTGGAATATCTCCGCTTTAAGAGATCTGATTTTGATGATTGTATTTTTAATTGAAAGGTAATAAGTTTAAACTGTTCTTATAAAAAATTGGTAAAGATCGGATGAGGATTTTCGGCATGACGAGCAGAATAGCTCCGCAAAATGCAGTAATATGCAAGAGAGCATTTACAGTACAGCCAGCGCCACCTATTAGAACATCTTATCCATATCCACAAACGCTACATAGGTACATTTCAGATGAGTCGCTATGCAATCTTCGGAAATAGGGGGGGGGGGGGGGGGGGGGGGGTTGAAAGGGTAACCATTTCGACTATTTTAAAATATACCTACCGAACCTACCTACCAAAATATCCCGTTTTAAATTACTTTAGTGCATTAATAAATAAATTAATTGTTGAAAAAAGTAAGTGTTCGCGACGTCTACTGTTCGTAGAACTACTAGTATTTAAAAATTGCTTAATGCAGTTGGCTTTCAAAACAAAACAAAAACGAGCATAACGTCTAACGTTATGCTCGTTTTTCGAGTGACTTATAAAATTCCTGTAGTTTTTTATCGTAACGGCTCCTTACTTCATTTTTGTCTTCTATTTGCACATTATTATTCGCTTTTATTATTATTCGCTAAATAATTGTCCGCCGACATGATGCATCACAGAACAGAAACAAACAAACACTCTAAAACCACAGATGTCAAAAACAAAACAAAACAATATCAGCGCCTCTAACGGTGGATAATGTAACTATTTTATGATATTGTTTGACCTTATCATGAAGTAGCCGTGCGTTTAGCTTTTCATATCGTTAAACGCTGATTATTCATTGATCTGGCCTGACTACATCATGATATGGCCAGCGCGTATTTTCCATTTTATGAAATTCTACCATTTCTTGAAATGGTCGGTCACATCATGAAGTGATCAATCCTAGGATATGGCCACGACATGTACATGCATTCATTCACTATGACATACATAGCTCAACGGACTTCGTGAAATAGAATATCTGTGCCATAGAGGACTTCGAAAGGATCGCTGGATAATGAATTGACGTTTGTTAGTCTCACAAAAACTCGAGAACGGCTGGACCGATTTGGCTAATTTTGGTTTTGAGATATTTGTAGAAGTATAAGGAAGGTTAGGTTAGGTAAGAGCGGTGCGAAGTTCGCCGGGTCAGGTAGTTTTGTGTAGATGGAGGACCTGAAATAACATAGGCTACTTTTTTACCATTAATCAGTTTACATGTGATAAAATAATCTTGAAATGTTTCCATAGAAATACGCGTGCGATGCCACGGGCAGAAACTAGTTGATACTATTCGTGTGATTCGCGAATACTGTGCTTTGAATATTTGATTGATTGATTGATGATGTAGAATCCATTGAGGTCACAGAAGACATATTTCCTTACTTTTAGAAACGTCCCACAGCTTGACTTTCCTATCAGCGCCCCCTGTCGCCACCAGTCGATCTGTCGGACTCCACTTTACTGCATTCACCTCACCGTCGTGAGCGTCCTGTAAATTTAAATACATTGGCAATCTATCCATTTATCTATCAGGAACAGGAAGTTGCTCACATGAGACCTACACCAGAGCCTACCTATATACATAGTCGTTCGACGAAGGCATTTTGTCGTGGTTTTGACAGGGCAATCATGCGCGGGGCAAGGGACGGGACGGGGGAGGGATGATACCGAGTTGCATACATCACCGGCTTAGTAACACGGGAGCGTTCTGCCCCCCGACCCGTCTTTTGGCTCCCGCACGATTGCCCTGTCAAAACGCCTTCGTCGAACGACTGTGTGCATTATAGGTAGGCTGTGCCTATCCCTACTGCTGGGTAAAGGTCTTCTGTCTATTTTTTTCTTCTCTAATGAGTACCTATGTCGAGTGACCATCGGACGGGTGAGAAGCTGACCTACCTAAACGTAGATCATCTCTGGGCGACCATATTACTTAGATAGAAAATTTGCTCGACATATTTGTCATACTGCCACTATAGTAGCAAGCTTATAAGATTCAATGTTTCTAAGAGTAACTGTATAGTAAAAAAAAAAATGTTTCGTCAATGCAAAAAAAATGTGCCCGTCTCTGTCGCTTGTCAGATGAACATAGCCGAGGGAACGGGAATCCGGGTTGACTGTGGAACGGATGCCTACTGGTGTGGGAGGTGAAGCTTATAGAATACCTTGGCACTGGCGAGCTGTTGTATCCCTAATCGTGTAGGTATATTATCGGTCATCGGAACCCCTACAGTAAAGATACACTATTGCGCTAAAGCAATAAAAATGTCTATACCCTGAAATATTATAGAACGAATTGCCGTCATTGACACTTTGGTAAGTAACTGTGTACCAGTAATTTTAATACGCTTTCAGACTCTTTGTAGCTTCTTGGCTTAGGAACAAACAAAAGTGGCTCTTATGTCATTAGTATCATAGTGTTTATAGTGAAAACGAACTGGTTCCGTTTATGCTCGAGCGATAACGACCGCAAATAAATTTATTTCGGTCATACTCCAACCAGACGGCGGATGCAAGTGCTTGCGCTGAAAGCTATAAAGCTAAGTACTAGGCTGTCTAGTAGTATTGCAGACAAGAACAAAATTAAACACTTTAAAAACCCCCCGACAGATTTTCATGAAACATGGCTAAGATAACTCGGTATAAAATTATCTATGACACAAAAAAAAAACTAAACGAAAATCGGTTCATCCGTTTGGGAGCTACGATACCACAGACAGATACACAGATACACAGACAGACACGTTTAACTTATAACACCCCTCTCTTTTTGCGTCGGGGGTTAAAAATTAAATTAAATGGAAAATAGAACTTCAATGAAGATAATATTTTAGAATACATTTAAATGCGAGGTTATGGTAAAACTAAAAACAGACTTTGAATCTAATAATTTTACACTGATTATAAGTTTTCCGGGATAAAAACTAATCTCTCAGGAATTAAACTTTTGGATCATTCTCTATAAGATAGCGAAAAAAATTTCAAAATCAGTCCATAACTGACGAACATACATAAAAACCCTTCTTACAGCTGACGATAGAAACTCCTCCTGTTTTAGAAGTCTGTTAAAAATAATAACAAACCCAGTACGAGTAGAATGATGATCCACTTTCATTATTCCACTCATATCCTGAGCCAGTTCCTGATAATTTTAAGTAATAAAGTTGTCATTACTATTAATATCATCAACAAAATAACGAAGATAGTATATTTTCTCTCAATATTAAAGTATCGTGGATATTCTACTGGCTTTACTATTAATTCGTCAAAACGCGATAGTTTTTTAAAATTATTATCTTTTACTGTATCTTTTGCTTGTAACTACCTGTTTTTATTGGCCAAATAAATGTATCTTTATCTTTATCTTTTATACAGTATCTTACCGAAATTGTTTTTGTTGAGCCACATCCTGCAACATGAATGCTCCAAGATATTGGACTGGAGATTGAACAAATGTTACTGTGTTACAAATGTTGATGACCCAAAAGTAAATTCGATGTGGATACACCTTTAGCCCACAATGGGTGCCCCCAACGCACATGCAGAACTACCATCCCGTATCTCCAGCTTCGCTGCCTCTGCAAGCAGAAGCTGAGCAGTTAATTCCTTAATAACTTACAAATCTTAAAGCGACTTTGGACGGAAGCGTAGCCGCATAAAATGGCATCGAGTCCATAATCTTTTCCTCCGAGCTGCCTCCCGACCCACTACTCCGACTGCCGCCTTCTCTAGCCGCTTCTTCCAGATCCTTCTTCAGCTTGTCAGTTTTCTTCCTGCAATAGATCAAATAATAAGAACCTCTCTTGCAACGCTCGTATCAGCCATTAGAACCAAGGCCGTAAAGCGAGCGCCGCTTAAGCACCTCCATGATAGTCAATGGTTTGTATATTAACACATGCACCGAAATGTCCCAATTGTCATATAGATGCTTTTTTGTTCATTTTGCTTCACTCGCATCTCGTCACTGGGGCAAATAAGCCTCTTACACACCGACTGCTGACCGAATGATCAGCTTATGAAATTCAGGAATTAACTAAGCAATATATAATGAAGAAGTCATTCTTCGGAGCTTGCAGCGGTTGATGTGCCAGAGACTTGAATTTATTTACATAAGTGCTATAGTACATAGTAATCAAGTATTTATAAACATAAATATTGTGATGTCCGTTTTACATATCAATAGTTTGTATCGTTTAACATATCCGCATCCATAGCATGCATAAAAGTGCAGAATAAAAATTCCATCAAATCATACCGAAACCACGATTGTAATAAAAATATCGTAAAATAGATAGATGAGTCATACAAGGTTACTTAATAAATATCGATGGGCTCGTCCGATGACCTTCCGCTAACAATAGTATCTAAGCCCAATAAAATTTACTTCAAACTGATGATGGATAAATATATTTTCAAACGTTATGAAATGTAAACAAAGCTACTTTTATAGTGAAACCGTTACTATTATTAGAATTCATTATGAGAATAACAGATATGACGCAAACAATAAAACCTTAACTTTTACAAAGAACGTAGATACAGAAAATTAGAACTGAACTTACAATTCATCAAAGACATGATAGTGTAGGCATTTCCAACTCAAAACATGCACAAACAATAAATGAAATAAAAAGTAAGTTCAAACGCAACACAGTCCGTTAAATAATGGTACCCAAACATTTCAAACATGTTACAATTAGTACAAGAATACAAATTCAGATAAAAACAAATAGGAAACCTTCGAATTTGAAAGAGCAAATCAATATGAGTCAGTTTCAGAGTGCAGTTACGACATAAATAAATGGTCCACATTCATGAAGAGATGTTCATTTTTATGAACGGCACAATGCTGAAACCACCACATCTTCATTCTGGTTATGTCAAACTCACCCGAAACTAACTCTACCAAACGTGTTGATGAAAAACGCGGTAGGGTTTCCTGGCCTGTTGAACAAAATAAACAAAAAAGAAGCAACACATGTTTCGTGGGTACTTATGCAAGCTCAGGAGGCCGAGTCGCGCACACAGAACCCAAACTATTAACAACACTTAGGCTAAGGCTACACAGTTGTTTACATAATGTAATGTGCACAGGGCTCTGTCATGTATACCAACCTTCGTTTACTCAGGAGTATTTATATCTAGTTACGCGTAATCTACAATGAAGTATGATCACGTCGACAGCTATATCATTGACGCACAATCGTCGCTGGCATTGTATTTTGTTTATTTACAATAAATCCACTGCCCAGCAAAACCAGTAATACTCACAACACTAAAATATTTTCAAGTCATTCAGCCGAAAAGCGACAGTTGGTATCCATGACAAATAATTCTGCTAGTGTGCAATTTACTCAAATAGCAGCAGCATTCACTAATCTGGTTGCAACTAAATTACAAGCAAAACAATGACAAAAATATGCTATTGACCAAATGCCCCATAATAATATTAAAATGAAATACACCTGTTTCGTCGTTTCAACCTTCGAATTTATCAATGAATAAATTTCATGTCTCCATTAAGTCTTTAATTCATAACTGAAGTTACAATAGGTGGGCAGTAGGTGAAAACAAAACTTACAAAACTGCAAAAAGACATGCTACATCTTTAGTATTTAAATCATTACAGAGCAATAGACGAGTTGTCACTTACTTGATGAAATGTTCATTTTCTTCATTCATTTTATCGGCATCCTTCGCCTTGTACTTTATCAATCTATCCACTAAAGATCTATTTTCATCCTAAAACGAAAATAAAAAGTTATTATCAAGTATCACATTAAACAACAACCAAATTTAGCAAAGCACACCTTTTTAAAAACCTTTTTCATTGCGAAAATATTTTAAAACCAAGAAATAGAAAATTTTCAAGGCACGTTATGATTTCCGAGGAAAATTTGCGTCCTGTATCCAGCAGAACTTGCTACCCGACTGAGTGTAAGTGTTGCTAGATATTTGAGACAGCTAAAAGCTAAACACAAAACTTATTACGTGAGCATCGTAAAATATTCCTACAGAGTGTTACTTTTACGAGGTCGAGTTTTATTACGAGAGCTTTTAGTTAAATTAGATAGATTATTTGCCCCAATGTGAAACATAAGGTGATAATTGTAACTGCCGATTCGCACCCATGGAATATTTTAATGTAGTATTATGAATTTTCCTATGAAAATGTGCAACACGCTGAGTATGATAAGTCCAACCCGCCTTGGATCCTAGCCAAATTTAAAATGATCCTATAAAAACTAAAGTTCCAGCACTATAAATTGTTCATGCGTACGAAGCATTTCTATGCCAAAAATATTAAATCTTGTGTAAACAAAGGGACTCGTTGGCTTATTATTGTCCGTTTTAATGCATTTTACATAGCGTGATAATTCTACTAACATGTGAGTATATTTTAGCTAGTAATTTAACATTGATTCATCATTTCATTCTAAATTTTCCGGAGAAAGTGGATGATGACCGACCAGAGTGGCGCGATATAGAGGCGGCACATACCTACAGTCTGAATAGATACTGTGCCTAGCGCCTAAATTCATTTATTTACCTAACGCCCTAGCGTTAGGTAAATAAATGAATTTAGCTACCAATGCTACCAAACTTTTATCATTTCCCTGAAATGTTTTATCATTAGATATGGTACAGTTTGTGGAAATACTTATATATAACTTACTCAGTAATTTGCGACCCGTATATAGTGACTAAAATCACGATCACACTTGTTGAACAGATACTCGTAAAATTGCGATTAACTGTAGTGAAGCAGTGAATCGAAACGCATGAATAAACATAAACCGTAATGCGATAGTATCTTACTGCCCTATTTACAATCTAGAATTATCTACACACACTAAAGTTATTAAGCCCCCCTGGCTTGTCAGTTTGAATGTAGCAAAAAACTAATCATCAATTTTTGTTTTTACTGATTGGTAGCCCAGCATTATGCTCATTACATTAAGATTGAGTGCTACAGACTGTATTGTTGGATTAGGGTTATACTTTTACCAAACCTCGTAATTTCAGATAATCTAGATAGGAAGAAAATTACAGATTACTCGGTATTTTTCGTCTTAGCTTTGGTAAGTATAGGTAAGATTTTAATTGCAATTGTTTTTTAAAGTGTTATATTGGACCTGTACAGCGCGTTTGGTATTGCGATCGACATAATTTTTCAGAGTGTTGATGCTGTTGAGTAGGAGAGTCAACTTCTCGCGGAGATATCATCGTGGCGGGTATTGTAGTTATACTATGTGTACATACGGAACTAACAGTATCTACATCCGGCTCCATACTGCTATCCGACTTCCCATGGAGACACGGCTTCCAAGCGGGAGGTAGGTTCCAACCTCTATCTCTATTGAAGTTGCGCCGTCGTCGTTCAATCTCTATCGCCTCGCGTAACTTCCGGGGAACAAATAATTTTTCCCTAGACAAGATACGGGCTTTGTCGAAACGATCAAGTCCCTCGTTAAGGGAAGAAACATTGATGTTCTTCCAACACAAACTAGGTTCGTAGTTAACCCGCTTACATTCATAATGGCTTAAAATTATTGAATAGGATTTGAAATTTTTAATCATCATCACTATCCATAGCCAGATTTTAGTTACTGCTGGGTATTATAGGTTACCTGGTATTCAACTGTGACTAATTTGGGCTGATGATGATAAAAGGCTGCCTGAAGTTTGACTTCAATTATATAAATTACCTGAGCCTTCCTCAATTTTTCTTCTATGGCTGCAAATGCAATCTGCAATGCCTGATGTTCATCTCTCAACATTTGATTTAAGTTTTGTAACTCTGTCATGTTGCCCTCATACATTTGTATCTCGGCTCTCAGTGAAGCTATTACAGCGGTGTTTTCTGAAATTCTGAAAAACAATGGTATTTTATTTTAATATTCAGTAGTTTCCAGAGACAAATGTAATAGAGAGATCCATAGTACTTCATTTTAGAAATTAGCTTTTCTGTCAATTTTAACAGAATCTAGTAAGATTCTCATTTCTTCCAATGAGATTCTAATATTGTTGAACAAATATAAAATTGTTTGTGCATGATATGATAAAACTTACACAATATCCTTAGCCTGTAGTTGTTTTTCCAAATCATGCACTTTCTCATTAAGACTTAATATTTGTTGAGTATTTTCACCGCGACGTCTGTGCAAAGAAGTCAGTTCTTCCTGTTGCATTAGAAGTTTCTGTTCTAATGCTTGTACCCGTTCATTGCTATTGCCCCCTGTAAAATAGATTCGTTTTATGAAGGCATACCTAATATTGATAATGATTTAGGTTGATCTATCTTACTGTAGACCAGAACATGTGATGTTAGAAACATACAATTATACAAAAGTTCAGCATATATCATTTAAAGATTATGCAGCCAATCTTAGCAGACCAGTTTGTTAATGTTATTTAAATGTCAAACCTATTATGAACCCACCCACATGATTCACATTTTGCAATCAGATCAGATAATTGAATTTGTTACAACATTTTAAGCAAATCAAAAGTGTGTGTGTGAATAGAGTAGGTATACCTCCAGAGACAACACTTTCAGAGCCAGTATATCGGATCCTCTCATTGACGAGTTGCAGCTGCAAGTTTTCATTTTTCAATGTGTTTACATTGTCAAATAATCGGCTCTCTGAAATACATAAAAGTAGTTTGTTAGATTCTGACAAGCTATAAAATTAGTTTGTTAAGGTTTGTGTAATTAACCTACAATCATATAATAACAAAACAAAGATTCTTGCAGCTCCTGTTTACTTATCTTCCACATAGGTGGCCTAGGTTGTAACCTCATGTGATAACAACTTGTGTGTGACTGTACAGAGCAGGAAACAATAGGCTGGTAGGTTTATTAGCATACTGATTAATGATTTGTTTAGTTTTATTTCAACAAAGAGAATAGGTTATGCTACTTACGAAAAGAAATTATGTCCTGGAAAGCAGACGTCTCATATTTGTTCCGACTTTGTAGCTGGGTTATAATACTCTTTCTCCACTCACCACCTTCCATTTTTAGCTTTCCAATTCAATACCTAAATGAACACAAAAAATTACCAAAATAATCCTGGATGAAAACAAACAGGTGTCATAATGTTTTGGTCAAAGTTTTCTCTGACTCAAATGAACTGACAACTGCTATTCATAGTCCTATGCGGAGGCTGAAAGTTAGGCAGTATTTTGAATCTGAAAATAGCAATTTACAAGCAATTATAGTCTTTATTTTGAAATTAGAGAAATCTTGACTTGTTATAGAAAGCAAGTCAGTCAGTCAGTTTCAACTTCAACTTCTTCAACTTCAACTTCTTTTTTATATAAATGGCCTTCAACTTCTTGTTTGACAGTTTATAACGGTTTTTATTCTAGGTATCTTTAGGATTGACAATAAAATGACATACTCTCTGACACTGACATTTCAAAATAACTGCCACACGAATTCGACATTTGCGAAATGCGGCTTTGCTTTTCATGCAAGGTCACAAAATTATGTCCAGACTCCAGCCTGAGAAACAGAACGATAAAGAACAGGCGCAAATGTCATCCATCACAGCACATTCACACTAAAGTAAGAACGACTTATGCCTAAAGCCTAAGAAAAAATAGATAGAACGAATGGCTTTCTAGCTCATCGAGCGTGCCGGTTTTTTCATTGTTTAGCACATCTATGAGCTAAACAAATTTCCTATGACATCGACGGAGCTCGACAAAAGAATGTTGCTGTTGACATAAAATTTTGTTTTCTATATGTAAATGTGATTATCATATAAAGAGAAGCCTATAGAACTAGAGCAAATGCCATCGCAATCACACTAAAGAAAGAACGACTTATGCCTAAAGCTTAATGAGATAGAACGATTAGCCCTCTATCTCATCGAGCGTGCCAGTTTTTCATTTTCTATATTGACCAGGTTGAGTGTACAGGGTTTCTAGGATTAGGTACCTACAGATTGTTAAGGGACGGATGTGGGCGAAACACATTGATGTGCCGTGCAGACGGCTAGGCAGTGCGGGCTACGCGCTGGGCCGGGTGAGCTGGGTGGTATCCGCAGACGTGGCCCGAGCATGCTACTTCGCCACTGTACACTCGCAACTTCAGTATGGCACCGAGCTTTGTTCGCGCGCTGCCGCCGACTGGGAGCGCGCGTTCCGTATGCAAAAAAGGGCCATACATGCGATGGTGCGGATACGTAGCCACGTCTCTGCCAGACTACACTTTAAGAGCCTAGGAATCCTCACATTGCCCTGCATAGCCATCTCGCAGGTAGCGCTGTGTGCGAGGAATAACCTTGGCTTGTATGCGACGCACGGTGACTTCGCATACCGCACTCGTAACCAAACCAAACACAAACTGGTGTCACTAGCGCAGTCCCTGACGAAGTCGTCGAAGCTGACTCATAGGTATTATGGGCCCACAGGCAGGTGTACAACAGGTTACCAGATTTCATCAAAGAGGCAGCTAACAATGGTAAGTACCTATACCTATTTAAGCGCTGCCTAAAACGCTGGGGAGCAAACTTTCTATAGCTTTGACGAGTTCTTAGGCTCAATAAGTACATAATATTATATTTAATGTGTGATATCTATCTTATAGATGTTTTTAATTGTACCTATTTTACTGTGTTGTATTTGTAGCGTAAGTCTTAGATCTATCGACATGTAACATTATTGTTATAAATAAACAACTATTGAACTAGGTATTAATATACTTCACTTCCTCTTAAGGCGAATAGTAGGCTGGATAGTGGCGCCACTACATATTTAATTATAAAATTACGTTATACAAAGGAATTATCAAAAAATCGGACCGCGCGTAGACGATATCTATCATAGGCTTCTTCGTCTACCAGCGGTCTGATTTTTTGATAAATCCTTTGTATAACTTAATGATTAAATTAAATACTTATGTAGTGGCGCCACTATCACCCCTACTATTCGCCTTAAGGCAGATCGCTGATATTAGATGCCTAGGTATGCGGTGTTAGGTATGTTACTAAGCTTTATTTCTGTTGATCTGTTGCAATGAATATTAAATTCTTAGATCTAGGTATGTCCTTTGCCCCCTCGTTCGACAACAAGCCTGAAGGCTTTTCGTTCTATAGAGTCGTGACTGAACTCAGCTAACACATTCGTCAAACAAACCAGCTTCAAAAATAAATTAGAATATAAAATGTTGCTCAGCAAAGTTCCTTGCTGAGCAACATGACAGCAATACTCCATGAGGCCGAACTTGAGCTTTTAAAGAGAAAAAAGGTATCCTGTGTTTTGTGTGGAATATTGCCTGATCTCGTGTAGTGTGAGACGCTTAGCTTCTTGTACGCCGTTTCAGTTATGATTCGTTTCTTCGTTTTAATAAAAATTTTTAGTTTTAAGAAGTTTAGAAATGTTGTAAGCGTGACACCGAGGAGCTCCCACTGGTTTTCGAGTTCTCTAAATATCAATCTAGAATTACGTACCTAATAATAAAAAAAATAATGTCTATTTAGCCAGCTAGAAGGCCACGATGGCCAGGCTCAATGGAGACAAATACGAAATTGGACTAAGCGTTCTTTGTGTCGTTCCCACATTATTAATAAAATAAATTAAATTGGATTGTGACTTCCATTCGTGTCGTCATTGATGACTGTTCGTCTAATCAATTGTAGATCAACGTCGGGGTAGTTCAGGGATCTCGCGTTTATTTCTGCCGCCCGTAAACGGTCGATTCAGATGTATTTGGTAGTGTTGGAATAGGTACCTACATTTGATTTCCCTATCAGATAACAGATGCTGGTATCTGGTATTTTACCTAATAATACCCACGCAGGCGACATAATCGCGCTTCACAGATTCAGACGTCAGAGCAGGTCAGAATAACAGGTACAAAGAGGATAATAATTTGCAGCAATGCACTTGACTCTGGTACTTTCTTTTTGCCAAGCTCAAGTCCCGCTTCATGGAGTATTGCTGTCATGTTGCTCAGCAAGGTACTTTGCTGAGTAACTTAATAGAAATCGAGTGTGTGAAGCTGGCTTTAGTCACAGCAAGAAAAGCCTTTAGGCTTGTTGTCGAACTGGGTTTTTGTAGGGTTCACTTTCAATTTCAACCCATGCATAAAACTCTAACCAAGAATAATAATTAAATCGTCGTAGATCCAGATGACTTCCCCTAGTCGATCTACTGGAGCCTGGGTATACATTCATAAATCATCTGCTTAAAGGTGGTAGGAAAAAGAGAGTTGTTTTGAGATAGAATTAATAAAAATAGCGAAGAGGAGAGGAATAAAACGCCGCCCGCCCTGAGGTACACCGGCACTTAGTTGACATCAGAAGGAAACGTTATCGTCAATACGTCCAGCAGAACAAGTCAAGGGTAGGTACCTACATAAAATGTTGGTTGGGTAAAACGGGTTGGAAGTTCTAATAGGGAAATTATACCTACTCAGAAATAATTTCAATGACGACGGTAATGTAGGTAACTTAGTATTTTTTTATTTAAAAATTCAAGATTTTTTAGCCTTCAATTCTGCTTGTCTTCTGTCAGCTACGAATAATTCTCTAGCTGTAACAAAAATCAGACGTTATTGTTAGACACTTGCAAAAAAATGGCAAACGTGTTAGGTATGTGCTCCTCATTTCCTTGTATTATCTCCTCTAGTTTCGCTGGCTCTAAGCACGTCGTTTCTAGAAAATAAAGAGCTTACGAGGCTACACGGTCGTCTCACATGACTCACATCCACGCCTGTAAAACCACACAATAAAGATTGCCGCTAAATCAGCACGTAGTACCTAGGTAGGTATAATATAATCTATACATAGAATAAAACTGGAAAAAGAAATTATAAGGCCGGTAGAAAAAAATTACTGATTTCGTTGTTACGATGTTGGATAACCTAATATCGGAATTGTAATATCGGAACTCGCATTCCGAGATTCCGATATTACCTACGATATTCCAAGATAGGGGAGACCGAGGAGGGTTGTGACAATTTTTACTTAGAAGAGCATATCTCAATAAAGAAACGTACCACAATTATGAAATCTATGCCTAAATAAACCCCAATCCTTTCTACATTAAAAACAGTCATGAGAGTTAATGAAAGTTATTAAGTTTCTGAGAAAATCCACGAAAATTAAAACTACTCCCTTTGTCACAACTCTCCTAACACCGAGGTAAGTTGTGACAGGTACCAGGGTAAGTTGTGACAGCTGTATATCTAGACTATATTTGATAAATAAAAATACTTTTATATTAATTATAAACAAAAAACACCTTTTTTGCATAACAATACTTTTATTATCATTTTGCCATAATTGTTGGAACCACAAACATTAACTTAATGAGCAATAAATCTCTTATAAGTAATTATGGCTGAATTACGAGATCAGTCGTTATAAAATCAGTCAAAATTTTTAATGTAATCTGATAAACATTTATGACAGACGTATTACAGCTCGCCCCCAATGCAATCTTCGCGAGACTAGCCTTTACATTCCAGGCACTGAACCCACTTCGCATTGGATCTGCTACATGCATAGGATTCAAGGCAACACAGGCAAAAACAATCATTATCAGCATCTTCTTCGACATCACCTGTACTCTTCTTGTTAGTCTTCTTCTTGCTTTTTGAGATTTCTTATTTTCTTCGTTTTAAACACGGTTTTTCACATTTTTTAACTTTCTACAGGCTTCTATCGCAGCTATTACATCTTTAGTAGGCTTAAGACATAATTTTATTGTCGAATAGGTAATCTTATGTCAAACTTAGGTTGAAGAATGGACTAAGTTAAACGAAAATACATAATAAACACAAAAAAAAAACACTAGAAATCACAGCAAAAGGCGTGCAAGTTACAAACAAACTTAAATAGGAGAGTTGTGACAGCGTGTCACAACTCTCCTAGGTGCCAAAAATTGCGACCTGGTCAGAATAATAATTCGTAATTTCAAAACAAGATGCAAACACAACAAGACAATGCCACACTTTGAAACTTCGAAAGCCACACAGTTTACAAAAAAATAACATAACCACGTAAATATAATATGTCACGTTAAAGTTACAATCAAAATTTTGATAAAAACTTACTTTTCGGTTTTTTATCCATGCAGACGTCGTACCTACGCAACCACTTGCCGTGTGCCTGAGGCACGTACTGCTTCAAGTAGCGCGTCTCTAAAGAAACAATTGTGCAGCATTGCCAGCTCGCTAACGGTCATAAGTTCCAAGAAATCGTTCTTGTCACAACTCTCCTCGTTCTCCCCTACATGCCCTAGTACCTACTCTCTAATTCGGTGTATTGGAGTACCTACACCAGCAGGGGTATTTGAGTCGTCGGAAAGGCCGTCGGATTCGATATCGGAAGCTTTTTAAGAAGGAAAACGTTTCCGATATCGAATCCGACGGCCGTTCCGACGAATTAAAATACCCCTGCAGTTGGCGAAACGAAACACGAAATATCGTGTTGGAGACAAAGATTTAAATCGATAAATACACAAAAACACCTCTTGACACCAAAAACTGTGGCATTGTCTTTGAATGCGTTCGTTAACAAACAAAGTACCTACCGACGCACGCACACTATGATTACCTAGTTAAAAATTGTGTTTTCTATACTAATATTATAAAGAGGAAAGGTTTGATTTTTTGTTTGTTTGTTTGTTTGTATGAATTGAATAGGCTCCGAAACTACTGGACCGATTTGAAAAATTCTTTCACCGTTAGGAAGCTTACTTTTCAGGGAGTGACATAGGCTATATTTTATCCCGGAATTCCCACGGGAACGGGAACTACGCGGGTGAAACCGCGAGGCGATCGTCTAGTTGCCAATAATTCCAAATCAGCGAGCTATCTCATTTCGCTTGGACACGGCGCGGTCTCACTATGGAAAGGGCCTATCTAACGATATAAATAATAATAATAAATAAATAATACTGGACAATTCACACAGCTAGCCTAGCCATCTAGCCCCAAGCTAAGCAGAGCTTGTGTTATGGGTACTAGATAACTGATATACATAATACTATACACTACATAGATAGATATTTTTATTATACATAGAAAAACATCCAGAACTCCTGAAAAAATATCTGCAGATCGTACAAACATTTGTCCCGAGGCGGGAATCGAACCCGCAACCTCGCAGGCGGACCTTCGCCCGCTGCGCCACAGAGGTCGTCAATAATAAATATTAAATCTTTGGTTGGAGAATTAAAATAGGCCCCCTGAAACAGAGCTGCAGTGGACATACCTCACTTACTTCTCTTTCTTATATTCTCCATGAGACCCTTCAAGGTGGGAACGTTTCTTTTGGCGCGACGAGGGGCGTCTTCGTGAAGACGAGCTGCTCGTTTGCTACGACGACGACCGTCTTGAACATAAAAGAAACGTCAAGTGCGAGTCGGACTCGTGCAAGGTCTTACAATTATACGAAACCCTTAGTTCCGAATAATTGTAAGACCTTGTGTCTTGCCAAATCTTGGTCAAAGGGAAGTACCTACCCTGTAGGTTTTGGTCCATGGCGAATATAGCGAGAATCAAAAGTTTTTTTGTGAATGAACAATAAATTTACTGTTTTCGGATTTTTCCCTTTACTTGTGCTATAAGACCTTGCTTCCTGCCAAATTTCATAATGCTAGGTCTACGGAAAGTACCTTAACGATTTCGGTCCATGACGATACTCAAAAGTAATTTTTTTAATGAATAAACTACAAATTTACTGTATCAGGATTTTTTCCTTTACTTGTGCTATAAGACCTTGCTGCTCGCCAAGTTTCGTGATTCTAGGTCTACGTGAAGTACCTACCCTATAGGTTTTGTGTCCATGTGATTCCCTTGGAAATTTTAAAATATTCGGACATTAGCGGCTGTAACTTTTGATTGTGTTGATTTAGAAGTTTTATTTATACCGAGGCTCTAAGAGGTTATGAACTTGAGTATTTGATGTTAATTTCAACTGGATACCTCCACGCGTTTCTGAGAAAAGGGGGTTGACAGACGGACAGACAGACGGATCCTACAAGGCTTCCTTTTTTCCTTTTGAGGTACGGAACCCTAAAAACACAATTCCTCGTCACCACGCATACGTCCACTACTGAACATTCCACCCCCAAACAACGAGGATTTTGCCATAATCACCACACTTGGGCAGGTGGATTGGTGATCGCAGTGTACTTAGTTTTTAACCTAAATACACAGAAGCAAGTTGCTGCCATTCCTCTAGTAGTAAAAAATGCACTACCACGGATGGTCGTGACGTGACCTGTCTTAGGCCTGCACTGAAAACCAGCGCTGGGTAGACACACCAGGTCTACCCAGCACAATGCTGAGTGTAGGCCATATTTGCCCTTAACCTGCTACGCACAAAAATTAGATGTATGATTTTATTTAGTGTTTAGTTAGCTATGTTGTGTAGTAAATTTAAGATAATCTTTTTTTTTTTGTATGTTCCCGTGGTCAGCTCTTACGTAACAAATATTAGCAGATCACGTGATCTGCTAATATTTGTTACTGGTCTGGGTGCAGTATTGTCTTTTTATATATAACTGTCATCTGATAACCGCACCATAACCTAGGCTCAGCTTGCTTTGGGGCTAGCCAGCCCCGGCTAGATGGAATCGTGTGTAAATGTCGACCATACTAAGTGGGCATTTATTATTAAATGTACCTACTATTATGATACCTACTTAGTTTAATTAATACCTACCCTCTTTATCCCCTCCAGATGCGGATTCCTCACCAGAGCTAGACTTCGATTCTTTGCTTTTATCATTTGGCTTGCCTTTTCCTGAAAAAAATATAAATAAAATAAATAAATAAATAATGCTGGACAATTCACACAGCATTATCTAGCCCCAAGATAAGCAGAGCTTGTGTTATGGGTACTAGATAACTGATATACGTACCTACATAATACAATACACTACTTATATACTTAGATATTTTTTATTATACATATAAAAACATCCAGAACCTCTGAACAAATATCTGCAGATCGTACAAACATTTGTCCCGAGGCGGGAATCGAACCCGCAACCTCCTGCGTCGCAGGCAGACCTTCGCCCGCTGCGCCACAGAGGTCGTCTAATATGACAGTCAGGTCTGACTCGTATACAGGAAAAAAGACTGCAACCAAAATTAATCGGTACTAGGTACAATACAGGGTGCCACGAAACATGTTTAGTAAAAGAACACGAGCAAGATGAAAAATGGTCTGTAGGTAACTATTTAAAAAAAATCAGTGAAATATTGTTCGAAATTCAATAAATCGTAGAGCAAAAGTTAACTCTCGGTCCAGAACCCCCTTTCGGCTTAATACCAACAAATGGTACGTATAGTTATTCTGTGTCGGTACCTAATTAGAACAGTACCTGTGCGTTACAGATAAGTTTAACCAATACCTTTTACCTACATAAAACTAATCTGAACTGAGCTGTATTTTAGCCAGATAGGAAAATAGCTAGATGCGGGTAGCCCAGGACCAGTTATTAAGAGAGGACGTCTCTCCGCTGAAATGATGACGATCAAAGGGTCTCGAAATAAACTGCTGCTGATAGTTTGCCGAAACATGCCTCCCCAAACGGGGGATGTTTCGTCACAATCACCACGCTTGACAGACGAATTCGATTCAATTTTAAAAGTTCTTCGTTCATATAAAAAGTGATTCTGATTACAGTACATTTCCAGTGTAAATAACAAGTCCTCGATAGAAATTAAACAAACCCAAAACATAAACAACGTTGAAAACTTTTCAGCAGTGTTGCCGTTCAACTAAATTAGAAGTCCCTAGCCAGTATTAGACATTCCTCTAGATATGGAAAAAATCGATCCATAAAAATCCGCTAGAAGTCGCTAACCTACCTCATCTATTGTGACCTCAGTAACGCTCAAACCGAAATGCTTTAGGTAGTATTTGTGGTTCTATTCCTCCGCAGTTCTTTGTTCTATTCCTACTCTTTGACGACCTCTGTGGCGCAGGGGGCGAGGGTCTGCATGCGACGCAGGATGGGGTAAGTACTTGATAACGATATCCTTAAAAGGGACATTATACTACCTACATAGATAAACATCTATGTTTTTTCTAAGGGTTTTTTATGTGTATTTTTATTACACATAGAAAACACACGGAACAAATATCTTCAGATCGTACAAACATTTGTCCCAATGCGGGAATTGGATCCGCAAACTCCTGCGTCGTGACGCAGGAGGTTGCGAATTCGATATGTGTAATAAATAAAACGTCAAGTGCGAGTCGGACTCGCGCACTAAGGGTTCCGTTTAATTGTAAGACCTTGTTTCTTGCCAAATTTTATGATTCTACGTCAACGGGAAGTACCCTATAGGTTTTGGTCCAATTTATTCACTAAAAAAATTCTTTAAATGCTCGAAAGTAATTTTTTTAGTGAATAAATTTCAAATTTATATTTTTCAGATTTTTGCCTTTACTTTTGCTATAAGACCTTGCTGCTCACCAAATTTCATGATTCTAGGTCTACGGGAAGTACCCTATAGGTTTTATGTGCATGTGATTCCCTTGGAAATTTCAAAATATTCGGATTTAAACGGCTGTAACTTTTGAGTGCGTTGACTTAGAAGTTTTATTTATATCGCGGCTTCAAGAGGTTACAGACTTGAGTATTTGACGTTAATTTCAACTCGATACGTCCACGCGTTCCTAAGAAAAAGAGGGTTGACAGACGGACAGACCGACAGACGGACTACAAAGTGATCCTAATCCCGAGTGCCCTGCTTCTATAAATATATTTATAATATTAATATAATTAATTTGATTCATTATGTTTATCAATTTAGTATCTTTAGTTTTGAAATAAAGACGGTTGCCCTTCTAGCGTCATATTGACCCGCCTAAAAGTCGTTAGAAGTCGCCAAAAAATTTTTTCTCGCTAAATTTAGAATTTTGCCCGCTAAACACCCACAAAATCCCCTAGTTCTAGCGACAAAGTCGCTAGAACTAGAGCGACAAAGTCGCTAGAACGGCAACACTGCTTTTCAGCAATTACCAGGTACTTTAGTGATGGTGTGTATATTTAAATAGTGTAGTAGCGGCACGAAACTCTAGCGCTGACCATTATTGCACAGCAGGGGTATTTTGATTCGTCGGAAAGGGCCGTCGGATTCGATATCGGAAACTTTTTACGAAAAAAAGTTTCCGATATCGAATCCGACGGCCTTTCCGACGAATTAAAATGCCCTGCTGAAGTCAAAAATTAGGTATCACAGGGTGCGCAGTATCGCCTGCACCATTTGCTCAGCGCTAAACTTACGTGCCTTTAATCTACCTCATTACGTTATACAACATCAGAATGTTTCCATGCTGTTTTGTAGGAAATTTTATGGAGAATCCAAATATATAGATGTTACGAGGCATTACTAGATAATAATCAAGAAATCAGCGAAATAATGCATCACATCCCATTTCCGCGCTGGCGCATGCTGGCGGAAGTCCTGCCACACAACGGCGGTAGCGGGGCGCGAGGCGTGCCAATTGGGAGGTTAAGCATTATACTTAAAGACTTGTGTAATTTTGAGAGCTAGCAATTACATTTTGCCTCTTTTCCTGTTTCATATTCTGTAGTAAGGTCAACCGGGGCAAATGCGTCATATTTCTCGATCACTTCAAGTTATCGCCTCATTGTGATCAAATGTATGGCATTATCCACTTTTTGAAACTGTAGTCCAATATTATGGCTATTTCTGCACAAAGTTCAAGCAGCGATATCTTCGCCGGAGCTTTACAGATGTTTCAAATTGGCTATTTATTTTAAATTGGAATTTTAGATGCATTTGCCCCGCTTGGGGTAAATGCGTCTTTATTGAATAAAATCTTAATTGGTAAGCTTTTCGTGATAATAACTAGGTATTATTTTTTGGTTCAAATTTCTTTGCAATAGTATGATAGTTAAACTAGTCAAAAAGAATAATTGACGCATTTAGAGACAAATTAGTAAAAATGGGGCAAATGCGCCTATATTTTGATAGACGCATTAGCCCCTTATCAAATGCAGATGCTGTCAACATTTTACTTGGGTGGCTCGCGCTTACTACCTATACTGTACTAGTAAACAGGTATTGTACCTGTTATAGTTATAAAGTTATGTATATAGTTATTAGTGGTGACAGTTGTGAAAAAAAATCTGGAAAGTAATATAAATCTTTATTAAAATTAAACGCGTGAGATTTTGATAGAACCGTTGAACAATACAGATTATAATAAAACACAAATTTGGAGGCTACACCGCATTTTTTTTAATTTAAGTTTAAGTATATTCAGACTTTTGTATATTTTCAAATAATAATTTAACAAAATCGATATAAGAACCTCCATGGGACCAGAAATTTTTTGAGGGGTTTCAGAAGATACCAACGCCATTATATTTTATCAAACAATGCACCAAACGCCCTGTATTATATTACATTATATTATAACCTGTATATATCTATCTATATAATGAATTGTATTAAGTATATTAGTCTAGATGACTGACCCATAACACAAGCTCTACTTAGATTAGGGCTATATGATACGGTGTGGATTGTCCGGCATTATTAAATTAAATTACGGATTTATCTGATACATTGACATGAGCATTTGATTTTCGTATTAAAATGTGCCGACATAAAAAGGTTGATGATATTATGTTTTGGGGGCAAATGCGTCCCATAGTCGCAATTGCTCCATTACAGCAGACGCATTTACCCCACGAAATTAATCCTAACCTTATAAATGGGGACATTATTATTTCTTTAAGTAAAGCTATTTCACTAAAAATAACTGTCTGTGTAGGTAGCCCATAGGCTATTCCTTACAATTATTATTAAATAAAATCAGTTAATTGAAGAAAACTAATGATTAACATGGATTTAGTAACTCACCTCCCGCAGTCACAAGTTGTTCAGAAACGTGCAATTTTCAAAATGGCCAAATACTCGAATATGTGAACTGCAACGCCATCCGCACGAACTACATGTTCAGTATTTAGTTCAAACAAATGTAACTAGATGGCAGAAGTCAACGTATGTTGAACAGTTTTCGAATAAATTCAAAAAGACGCATTTTCCCCATAGACGCATTTAGACTGGTTGACCTTAATAAATTACTACAAACAAGAAAGAGGAAAAGAGGCAGACGGATTGGTGATCGCAGTAAACATGGTAAAATAAAACACATGGCAGTGAAGATGTTAAATAATACCCAGAAGCTCGTGCCCTGGAGTTGGAGGGGTAGATTCTTGCGCCGCTACCTCCGGCATTCTCGCCAAAATTCGTCGCCGACATTGTCACTTAGGTACCATCAGGTAAGATAGTGGTCATTCAAGATTCTTCGTCGTTTCTTTACTTTAGTCTACATACCGAACCGACAGAAATCAAATAGGTATATCACTTTATTTCCGTGTCAGTGTTTAGTTTTATAATTTGACCTTTTCTACTAATTATTGTATTTATGGTAAAAAGGTTGCCTGGAAGAGATCGCTTTTAGCGATAAGGCCGCCCATTGTGCAACTGTATTTGTGTTTGTGTTTTTCTTTTCTGTTTTTTTCTATCTTGCTGTGCAATAAAGAGTAGGTAGGTATTTGTATTTGTAAAGAGTTTCTGATTTTGATTTTTTGATTTAAAAAAATCTCATAAAATATAATTAACATACCAATTCTAGCGGCTTCCGGCTCGTATTCTTCAGCATCCATTCCTCTCGTGCTTATTCCTCTCTTTTCGTCGGAGTCTGAAATAATGTATTAGGTACCTATGTATTTATATCAGGCGAAAGCTTCGTTTAAGTACCTGGGAGGTAATGTTTAGGTTAGGTTACCTACATAAATCAGATTTTCATAAACCTACCTACCTAAAAAGTATGTTTTCTAATCACACACAGCCGAAGATGTGTAAAATAGCATGGCGCATGGCGTGAATTCAATATTTTTTTCCTTCCCAAACGTGCGTGCGACCTATTTTATCTTATTACGTACCTATATGATTGATTAAACAAAGGAATTTTATTAAATACATAGGCCAGTTTGTGATTTATGTAGCGGCACGTTAGTTTAGCGCTGAGCAAATGGTGCAGGGGATACTGCGCAGGCGCACTAGTGCGCACCCGTGTGATACCTACCCTAATTTTTGACTTCTGCACAATAACGGTCAGCGCTAGAGTTTTGTGCCGCTATCCTAACATTAGCTTTTTTTTTATGACTGTAATAGTTTCATTTTGTATAGTTTATAGGCAGAGATGCGGAATGAAGAGGCAAAAAAGAGCTTATGATAGGCATCGCAAACTGCCCAATCGATTTTTGAAAATTCCTTCGTTTAACATAATAATAAGTTAAAATAGGTCGTGGGGCTGGTTGGGGTCGGAGTAGCGCTTTAATAATAAACAAGCGGGGAAGTAGTTTGCCGTAAACGGTTTTCTGTGAGCTTCGTTCGATTCAATAGTATTTTGAGCGGCACGTCAGACCTACCTACCTGTTAACGCATTCACTGCCCAGCCTCGGCGCCCCGGCGGTGCAACAATAAATATATAGTAGTCCGACTCCATACTAGACCGCCCGAATCGACGCACGCACACATAGGCGTCATTTACACGGCCGCTAAGCATGTCTCGGCATGCACATCTATCCAGTGTCACGCGTGCCCGAAGCTAGATTACATAATATTATAAATGCGAAAGTTTGGATGTTTGTTACCTCTTCACTAGAACTGAACGGATCAGTCAGGTTGCAATAGTGCATAAGTATCTGCTCCACTTACCTACCCTACTATACCTAGACCTAGCTTTTGCCCGCGGCTGCGCACGCGCATATCCTGGATAGAAAGTTTCCTTTAAGTAGGTATTGAAGCTTGTTTGTAAATATTGTGATAAATTACCTACTAAAAATCATCATTCCCCCTTAATTAATAAGCCGTACCGTCGTCGTCATCGCTGCTCTCCTTAGACTTCGACCCTTGTCTTCCAGGGGCATGTTCTTTGCTTGCTGAATCCTTAGTTTTCTTCTCCGACGATTTTTCTGCACTATTCTCGCTGAAGGAATCTGCTCTGACCATAGGCCCGTCCTTTTCACTAGCTCTAGCATGCAACTCCGGTGTTTCTGTCATGGATACAAAAAATACTGAGGGTAATTTTCATAGCCCTTCGGGTAATTACAAGCAAGACTGCTGAAATAAGGAGTAAGTATAGAGTTTTCTGGGTTCATGCACCTACACCGACTACTACTACCTACCTACTACCTAAGCTAAGCTTTTTTTTATTCCACCATAACTTAAATATCTGAACAGCACATAAATATTTCATTATCATCAACAATACATACGACGACCGATGTGGCGCGGCGGGCGAAGGTCCGCCTGCGACGCAGGTTGCGGGCTCGATTCTCGCCTTGGGACAAATGTTTGTACGGTCTGCATATATTTGTTCCGGGTGTTCTGGGTATTTTCTATCATCATAATCATCAACCTATATTAGTCCATTGCTGGACATAGGCCTCCCCTAATGAGCGCCATAGCGCCCTGTCTTCAGCTTGCCGCATCCAGCATCTGTCTGCAGTCTTTCGCAGATCGTCATCCCACCTGGCTGGAGGGCGTCCAACACGACGTTTGCCTAGTCGCGGTCTCCACTCAAGAACACGTTTACCCCAGCGGTTGTCGGTTCTTCGCGAGATATGGCCGGCCCACTACCAATTCAGGTTGCTAATTCTTTGGGCTATGTCGATAACTTTGGTTCTCTGTCCACGTCTCAGCTCCGTAGGTCATGACTCATGACAGGTAGGACGCACTGATTGTAAACTTTCGTTTTCAAGCATTGCGATGGATGACGAGAATACTCGACGTAATTTTCCAAACGCTGTCCAGCCTAGCTGGATCTTCCGCTTGGCTTCTTTATCGAAATTGTTTTTACCCAACTACAGAATCTGCCTTCGAAACTGTTTCCGAGTAGGTACCTAACCTACTCGGAAACAGTTTCGAGAAGGTGGCCATGTACGACCACCGGTTTTGGATCAATGTGGTCATTGATCATGACGTTGGTTTTATCCGAATTCATGCCAAGACCGATACATCGGGAGGCTGAAGCTAGGCCGTCCAGCATCTGGTTCAGTTCCTCTAGCGACTCCGCCATTAACACTATGTCATCAGCGAACCGTAGATGTGAGATGTAGTTACCGTTTATGTTAATGCCCCTACCTTTCCAGTCCAGCCAGCATCTTAAACATATCTTCCAATGCGCTTGTAAACAGTTTCGGGGATAGACATCCCCCTGCCTCCTCTGCGCAATTGGATGGGACTGCTGGCCCTGTACTTGGACACTCATGGTGGCGGCCTCGTACAGACATCTCAGCCCCTCGATATAACGATAGTCTACTTGGCATCGCTGTAAGGATTCCAGAACAGCCCAGGTTTCGACGGAGAAAGGCCTTTTCATAGTCCACAAAAGCTAGACACAGGGGCTGATTATATTCTTCGGATTTCTGTATAATCTGCCTCACTGTGTATGTGGTCTATGGTGCCATAACCTCCGCGGAACCCGGCCTGTTCCGGTGGCTGGAACTCGAGTCTCCTGGCGAGACGGTTCGTGACCACTCGTGAGAACAGCTTATAGACA
This sequence comes from Eupithecia subfuscata, assembly GCA_963564075.1. NCBI lineage: Eukaryota > Metazoa > Arthropoda > Insecta > Lepidoptera > Geometridae > Eupithecia > Eupithecia subfuscata. The sequence goes on from OY751105.1 coordinate 8,837,467, forward strand.
TGGCTCAGGAGTGAGGTGATCTGTAGTAGACGTGTGCGCCGCGCCGACCCGCCGCCGCCGCCGGCAAATTTTCCACGCCGCCGCCGCCGATCGGCCAATCGGCGTGAAATCGGCGTGGAACGTATTCTTTTAGAGGCTTTGAAAACTCCCTTATTTTATTGATTATTACATTGTCCGACACCTGCTACCTACAACCAAGTTGAAGTCAAAGAAGAAACCGCGCCGCGCCATGATGTCAAAGGGTGCCGCGATGTCAAAGGGCACCGCGAACCGAACGGTATCAAAAGTCACCGCTGATTCAGACAGATACAGGTGCCGATATAGACTTGGAGGGGACACCGAAGGAAAATAAACTTTATCAAATAGGTATCAAGACAATTCCACTCGAGAGATTCAGACTAAATTTATATTGCATAAATTGCATTTAATTATTTTCAAAACCTTACGAAGTTACTACACTGTAAGGGCAAGGTAATATTATCCTATAAGTAATCCGACTTCATACAAACGGGCGAAACGCGAGCTATACCTACGCGCCTCGATCTCGGCATGCGCTCAGCATGCAGACAGTCGCGGCTGTGCCGCAGTGACGAACGGATGGTGTGATGTTTTTTTAACAATAACCGCGCGATTTTTTCTCTAAAAATAAGTTCAGGTACATATTTAATAAAGTAGCTGCAGGTATCTATAACCAAGTAAAAGATATTCCTTTTTCTCCAAAAAAATCTCCTAAAATTTAATAATAAAGCATTTTGTAGGTACGTCTCAGTCGAGGCGCAAATATTTTTCGGTCGCAAATTTATAAGACCGATTTGTTATTCAAACATAAACAGGTTTTTTAATTAAATCTACCAATCAAAAAACAACACGCATTTTTATTGAACACTTCCCATTCAATTCACAAAGTATTTTATTTGTTTATATAAAAAAGTACCTTCCTATATTTACAATCACAAAACTAAATGGAAACACAAAGTAGGCAAATGTAATTAAAATGGTGGAGGCGGGCAGCCCTATCGCATGTTTACCTACCGCGCGGCTGTAGGCATTTATTTCAAAGATGCGGCCGAGTCCAAATACTGTTGGATAATATTACCGTGGTAAGGGGTACGAAACGTCAGGGTTTTAAATATTTTTCAAATTCGAAAGTTCGAAGTTAAGTCGGAAAATGTAACTTTTATTCTCCTGTCCCTTTATACATAGAGTTAGAATCGGAAAAGTGATTTACCTAATCCAAAACATAAGAAAATACTTTGATTACGTACAATATTAGATGTCACCGACGCGCTTGCACTGCACGTATGCAACGAGCGCCCGTCCGAGTCGTATCGCTGAAGCCTGGCAGAGAACTGGTTTACCTACTTCTATAATTTTACGTTGTTGTAATTATCACAGATCTGAAAAATTACAATTGAAACAAATGAGCTAACTACAGACTGTTGCAAACAATCTACAGCAGGGCACGGGGATTGTTGTCTAGGGTAGAATAGAGAAAAATTACGTCACTTTGTCAACGAATGCGTAAATTGTTTGAAAGTCAATCCTTTTACTTCTATAATGTACGCAATGTATGGCGATGAGATGTCGATAATGTCTATTCTACCCTAGATAATAATCTCCGTGCTTGGCCTAGAGGTAGCTCAAATGATCCATATCAATACCAGTCAGAAGCGTCCCCAAGAGGCTGGCTGCAATGCCCGATTGCATTGTGTGAAACCAGCATGTTTGCGCCTCTTGAGATCCTCTGCCAAATCTTCCCCCGCACCTGCCCTCACGGATGTCCTCGGAACATGGGAAGGCGCTAGTGTGTCGACGCATGTAGCGTCGCACACGATGGGCCTCCCCAACTTCCATAGGATTAGTGTCATACCGTCGGGCCTCTTATCATCGCCACGTAACAGACCATTCGGTTTGAGAATAGCTGGTACGTTAGCGATGACAAAGACTCGCCGGATGATGTCGCCGGCTGGCATGGCGAGATATCCGACTGGCGGCCCTAGTACACGATAATCCGTGATGATCAAGCTGTTCGACAGCAATACCGCACTGGCATTGGCATTGATGAGGCGCGCAACATCTTGCACCCAACCGAAGACTTGTTGCGATACGGAAAGTTACGGGATCCAATAAAGTATCCGTGTTATATGAATCGAATGCTTGCAACCAATGTTCTAACTCCCATTTACTTAATTAAATGTATTACATTTTACGTTAGTTGATAATAAACCCCTAAGTTAGGGCATCCAGCGTTTTGCCGCTGAGAGAGCTCCTCAGGCGGTTACACATGTAGCCAGCCGCTGAGAAAGCTCTCTCAGCTTCAACACTTCACTGTTTCTTAGCACGCGTGCGTTCTCGACTGCGTAAGGTGCCTTACAAAATCATCGAAACAAAAAAAATAGAAAGTTCGAACTTGTGGCTACCAAATACGAATTTAAAAAATGGCTTAAAAAGGCTATGAACTTCGAATTTACGAAACTTCGAAGTTTCGAAATAAATAAATAAATAATGCTGGACAATCCACACAACATCGTCTAGCCCCAAGCTAGGCAGAGCTTGTGTTATGGGTACTAGATGACTGATATACATAATTATAATACATTACATACATAGATATTTTTTATTATACATAGAAACGACCAGAACACCTAGAACAAATATTTGTAGAGCGTACAAACATTTGTCCCAAGGCGGGAATCGAACCCGCAACCTTCTGCGCCGCAGGCGAAATCACCTCTTAATGTATTCGTATATTATTATAATGTATATCAGTTAGTACCCTTAACATAACACAAGCTCTGCTTAGCTTGGGGCTAGATAATGCTGTGTGAATTGTCCAGCATTATTTATTACTTATACCTACGCGCCGATTTCACGCCGAAATCACGCCGCCGCCGCCGATTTCAGGCCGGCGCCCGCCGCCGATCATTTTAACGTCGGCGCACACGTCTAATCTGTAGTTTTTAAGGAGGGTTTTATCTCCCTTCTTAAAAAAGAGCACCATCGGACTCCCGCTCCACGCCTTAGGAGTTCTCCCACTGTGAAGGACGGTATTAAAGAGGTTCTGTAGCTCCTGTGTTACAGGGGCTCCTCAAGCTTTCAAAAACTCTAAATTGATTCCGTGATTTTCTATATATACTTAATAAAAAACATCTAAGTATCTCTATAATGTCTTTTTTATTTATTTCTGAGCTGAACAGATTTGGATGTATGGGTACGTTAACGTATTATTATATTTTATTCACTGGTATGGGGTAGGAATTGTCGCTAAAAAGTTTGAGAACCGCTGCTATAGATTATTGTCTGTTGTCCTCCTATTTAGCTGTTAATCGCTCACTATCTTAGGTTCCTTATCTTGTTAAGCATGCCTCACCTTTCAAAACAGGTTGCCGCTCGCTCCACTCGCCGTTATTTATATGTACTTATACATGGCTTCTTATCTATATATTTGGGCTCGCTTCGCTCACTATCATTTTTTATAAATAAATAAATAATGCTGGACAATTTACACAACATTATCTAGCCCCAAGTTAAGCAGAGCTTGTGTTATGTTATGGGTAATAGATAACTGATACAATACACTACATAGATAGATATCTTTTTATTATACATAGACAACACCCAGAACACCCTGAACAAATATTAGCAGATCGTACCTACAAACATTTGTCCCGAAGCAGGAATCGAACCCGCAACCTCCTGCGTCGCAGGCGGACCTTCGCCCGCTGCGCCACTGATGTCGTCAAAATCTCAAATAATTTCGGAGCTTGCTCCGCTCGCAGTTCCTTATACTTACTGTTGTCCTGTTGTTAGGTGTTGAGTCGGGATTGTCAACGACCGAGGCGGTTCAGTATTTTTGTTTCGGTTTTATTTTTTTTGAGAGGGTGCTTGGCAGCCACCCTAGGTACAACCCACCCCACGCCGCCACTGCCTTGGAGTTATGTGGGTAGTGAATTAAGTAAACCTTTACAGCTTAAGTCATAGAAACAAAAACGTTCCAATATACCTAGGTAATGCACGACCACATAGGTAGGTATACCTAAGCATGTTGCTCCTACACCTTATACCTAAGTACCACAAGAAGGCAGTATGTGCCTATCTGAAGGGTAGGTAGGTATATATTTTAAGAACCTAGGAAAACTTTATTGCTAGGTAGGTAGTATGTACCTTTTTCAAAATCTCGAATTTTCAATGAAGGTGCTCCATTCTCGCCTTGTGTCAAATCAAAACCAATTTTGATATTTACTGAAATTATGAAAAGAGCTCGTTACATACCGCTGGTTGAAAGAATGGCCACATTACCGAAGATGATCTTTGGACCAAGATGCCTCTCTATTTATCCCTGGGCTTAGAAGAAGGCAGCGAGTTTTTACTCTATGTCCCTGGGTTTAGAAAGGATTGCAAGCAAACTTACTTTTTTTCTCCCCAGACTGAGATTTCGAGCCTTGAGTGTAGACGAGCACCTGAAAAATAAAAGCATTTACATTCAGTGCAATCATAGGTAGGTATACACTTAGTTATATGTTTGCCAAAACTATTATTTTCAGTCAACTTACCGATAAGAAAATACATATTTTTAGAATGTAGTTGGCAGAGAACATCGTAGCGATTGCAAAAAAAAATATACATAAAAAAGCAATATAAACCAACCTTTGCTTTGATTCGCTTTATAAATTCAATTCAATAAAGTTTGGTACTTACTCTACTTTAAAAACATACCTACAATGTACCTAATGATCACAAGAGGTTTGATATTGGGTATGTAGTTACATATGTAGGCACCGATCTACCTACTTAGCTGAGAAACCAAGTCACGACCACAAAAGAAAACAGCTTTGATCTACAAAAATACACAACATTTTTGGCGAACACTTTCGTAAGCTTGCATGATCCGTCCGCTCTTGAAAGTGCAATATAACGGCCAGGGCAAGACCCCTGCGCGCAGAGGGATTTGCGGAGTTCACAAAGAAAAATGAATAGAATAAATCTAGCAGGGACCTACCTACCTAGTCGCTGAAAGTTAACCTGAATTGTATAACAAAGAATGAGTAGGTAGGTACTTAAATGAGGTGAGGCACCATCATACATAAGCATGCTTGTTGTAATGTAAAATGCCTAGACTAAGTTTCTACTTGACTGCGCAAGGATCTATGTTTAACGCATTCACTGCCCAGCCTCGGCGGTGCGACCCGTAGGAGCGCGCCGCCGCCGCCGCCGCGCCGCCACACGATCACATCACAACAATTTTAACCATTAATTTTTAATTATTTAAGTCTCCACCCTACAGCCGCGATTTTGAAGCGCGTCTTGTGTCGCGCGATTTATTGCGATATTTTTTTGCAGTACATTGTAGGTACTAAGACTTAGGTATAAGATCTTACACACTGCTGCGATTTCGCATATGGCGCGTGGCGCTAGAAATTAGCGCCACGCACTAAATACACACGCTTACAAAAACGCAGTGAAATCGCGGCTGTGGGGTCCACCCACAGAAATCTAAATAACAAGTCACTATTTAGATTTCTGTGGGTCCACCCCTCCAGCCAGGCTCAGGCTTCATAGGACTTTCTGGCTATTTTTATTAACCTTTTCACTTCTCAGATGTTTCGGTAGGATTTGCTCAGTAGCTTTAAGTATAGGCACCATAACACCATTATAGGCACGTACGAATTTTTCGAAACTAAGTAGGTAGGTACCTACCCTGACCCTCACTTCTGAACTAGAGATGTCCATGTGAATTGCAGGGGTGGAAAGTGATTCCATAGCCAAAAATACTGATTTTACTGACAATATCCCTTTAAAATACTGGCCATTTACTGACCAAATCTCTAGAATACTGACGCCCGGTCTGGACATCAAAATACGAATGTTAGTAGCATTATTCCACCCCTGTACAGTTAAATGAAATTTTAAAGTTCGTAATACAAAATATGTCTCAATTTAAGATAAGAGGGAGCCAAAGCAAATACAGTAACAGACATCAAATGTACTTAGAGGCAACTGCCCATAGACGCGGATACATCTCTAAAAAGCAGCCGGAAGTTATTGGCCCTAAACTTTTTAACAAACTTCCATTGTGTATTCGACTCATAAATTGTGAACAATCATTTTTAAATAATGTGAAACTTCTTCTGCTAGATAAAACCATATACTCTGTAAGTGAATTTTTAGACAATGACTATAAAAAATTCGTAATTCCTCAACGACGAACCTTTTCCTGATCTCTACATGCCTAATTCAAACTAATTTATGTAATTTAATTTATACCTAATTTTACTTGACGAGAAACTGATAACACCTAGCTTTAGCTTAACATTGAGTTAACCACTGTTATTGTGTATTTCTTTTTCAATAAATGTTTTCATTTCATTTCATTTCATTTCAGTTAGTTAAGTACCATGTTAATAATTTACATATGATGTGTGCTTTTGTTCTAAAGTGATAGTGTTAATCCAAAAAAAGAAGCATTTAGTTAGAGAATAAATTCATAATTATAGGTATGTTTATGGAACTACACCCACCGAAAAGAAAAAGATATGTTATGAGATTTTTAAGGGACAAAACTCAAAAACAGCATTCTTTTCATCTCAACAGAAACCAGACCACTTTAGTGGGATGGAACGTAGCCCCTGATCCTCAAAATACTTACTGACCATTTTTCAAAAAAACCGACTTTTACTGATTTTACTGACCATTTTCCACCCCTGGAATTGTGCACCATAGAACAATATATCCTACGGAATGTGCACATTTAGACAACACAAAGCAAAGGTGACCCATTGAAATGACGGCTACGAAGAGAAGGTACGGTCCTTATTCTACTCATGTGCTGCTAGAGCACCTTTAATCCTACAGAAATGTAAACGATAAATACCTCATAAAAGCGCGAAAAATTACCATTGAACAATACTTACTTCTTTCTAAATAACCCACTGCTTTTCCGTGCTGCTGAACATAAACACAATGGACAAGTCATTGTAATGTGCACTGAAAGTGTTAAGGGTTTAAATAAAGTCGTAGCGTGGCCAATAGCGGTGTTGGGGTATCTATCACAAACATTATATTAGGTTGGCTTGATATTGAAATAAAAAAAAACAGGTTCTATGACAATCAGTCGCAGTACATACAATACAATACAATACAATACAAAAATGCTTTATTGTACACCATAAAAATAACAATACAAGGAGACATTACACGAGACAAGTACAATGGGCGGCCTTATCGCTTAGAAGCGATCTCTTCCAGGCAACCTTTGGATGGAAAGAATTATTTGAATTTACGAAAGGCAGGGGGTGTACCGAAGATTATGTAAAAAAAAAATATTAATACATACCATTATGAAAAGAAACAAATAATAAACAAATATAAATAATGCAAATATATATGTGTATATATATATAAATAAAAATAATTAGACTACTTATATACATAAATAAATAAATAGTATGTACCAAGATTCACTTTTTTGCCAGGAAAAACTCCTTAACACGAGCTTTGAAAACTGGTATAGATACAGCTTTTCTAATAGACTCTGGCAGTGCATTCCACAACCTTTACATACATTCATTTATTCTTAAACAGATAGTTTTCTAACATATTTTCAATGGCAATATCAATTCGATAAATTTCATTCTCCTTCAAAAGCAGTAACTTTTCCATTTCATACCACTTCTTTTTATTTTTAGATAATGAATGCACAGTTTCCCTAATTTTTTCTTGAATATTTTGTTGAGTTATTTTAGAGATTGATTTCTTCAGATTGATCACTGGAATGCATTCAGAAACAGTAACCCAGAACAAATGAGATAAATTCAAATCTGGGAAAGTATATGGCAAGCGTAATACTTTATGGCCATGAGATTTGAATATTTTGTCAATTTTATATTCTTTATTACCTTTTCTGTATTTGCCTATGAGCTCATACAAAACTGGCCTTGCCATATTCTCATTGAATGGGATATTATTATCAATCAACCATTTCAACATTTCTGATTTTTGACTGTATCTAGTTATAGGATTTAAATCTTCTAAAACACCATGCAGAGGTCCTCTATCCATTATTACAATGCTGGGAGTTTTCAAATAACTCATAAGTATGGTGCTTACCCATTTGGTGAACTCTTTTTCGGTAGCTTGATTGCTGAATATACCATTTAATAAACCATCTCTGGTCAAAGCATGATAGTATATTGTTGAATCTTCTGGTAAACCATGCTTGAGACTGTGGACTTTCTCAAACCCAAGTTTGGAGTCTATTAAACGTTCATCAATATAAACTATTTGTCTATTCTGTATAATTCTTGCTGTTTTTATTTTAGCGAAGTAGGCAAACCTCTCGAACCGCTGATCTGCTTTCTCTACTATAATTGTCTGTCCACAAATTGCCTGTTTTTGAATAAATCCAAGCGTATTCATAATATTCACTAAACTCTTTAGGTCTGTTGCTGCAAGATCATTATTTGCATTTTTACTTACAGCATCCATGAATATCATGTAGTCAGGAGCAATTTTCTCTGAATAAAGCTTTTTCAAGACTTCCAAAATCATTATTCTAGTAGACTGTTTTATGGTACTTATGTCAGGTCTATCTTCAGCTAATTTTGTCTCTCCCTCACCATCTGATGTACTTATTTCTTCAGATGTTGTTTTCTGAAACTCCATTTGCCTTAGAGGACTGTTTATATAGTCAGTTTGTAAAGTAGTAGACATGGGTATGGAAGTTCCAGAAGTTTTATCAAACTGAAATGAAATAAATTAAGTTAAAGATTTCAGTAGAAAGGCAGGATCGGGTAGGGGGTGGGATAACGATCTGCGAAAGACTGCAGGCAGATGCTGGATGCGGCAAGCTGAAGCCAGGGCGCTATGGCATATGCTATGCGGATGAAAGCTTGTTCATTCAGACTAACTTTTTAGAAGTTTATAATAATTTAAATGCATCTTTATTCTTTATCCAATAACTTACCAGTTTACTTCCATAAATGGCCATAACATATTCCATATCTGTATACCATTTAGATCTGTTTGGTTCGATTGGTGGACAGCCACTGTATTTTTTTTTTAAATCCAAAAATAGATCTCTGACGGTCAATATTTTTTCTTCTATTTCTTCAATTTTTAGAATGAAATTTCGTTCATTCAACATTTTTTCTTGAATATCAGCATAAGCATCATCTTTCTCTTTTTGCTCAGAAATTTTTTGGTTCCATAAGCATTCATGGCTTCTGTACAATGCCACAAAGAAGTCAAGGTCTTCGATACTCCACTTTGGTTTGCTCATTCTCGGAGTTACGTCACAGATTATATAATGAATTATTTGTAGTTTCTAATACCTATAAGAGAAATATAAATCATGCAAGAGAAAAGCCACTGGAAGAAGGTACCTAGGTACAGAGTCCATATAGATTAGTACTAACTAGTTTCTGCCCACAGCTTGACACACATTGTTTCTATGGAATCGTTTGAAGGTTGTATTCCATTGCAACTGTCTTATGGGATGAAAAGTCTAATGTATGTAGCCTATGTTTGATTCCAGGCTTAGAGCTATATCTATGCAAAATTTTAGACCGATCGGTTCAGTCAGCGTGAAACAAACATCCATCCATCCATCCAAACTTTCGCCTATCTGACTATCTGACTATCTGACTATCTGATACATCCATCCTAACTTTCGCACTTAGAATATTAGTGTGATAGTGTGATTATTTATCGTCATTGTGATATTGTGATGTGATATACCAGACAAAATCTTTCGTATTTTAAATTCAGAAGAATAACTCTTCTGCAATTTTTTGAGAGTTTACCTGATTTGATTAATAACGTAGCTTTAGCACGAAATTGATCGGGTTTTAAACCAGGGTCCTGCCAGGGCCCCCTGAGATACGTGAGACGTACTAAAAGGTTGAAGATGAACTATTGATCACGCTTATTAAGTAGAATTTATCTGCGGCACATTATTTGGTGTTTTCCGTTTGTTTTGTTTTGATTTGATGTCGCACTCGCACCGCACAAGCCTACCATTCTCTTTGGTAATTGGTTTGGTTGCACAGACAGACAGACACACCGAGCCATAAAATAAGAAGTTGAAGTTGATTGTCTTAGCAGTGTTGCCGGCATTCAAAAATGGTCCAAAACATGTTAAACAGATGCGTTTCGTCACATACCTATCAGAAAAACAGCAAAACATGAAAATAGCGTAAGCGCCTCTGACACCAATATGAATAAGAAAAATATAATGTAGGTTTGTATGTCTTTGTTACGCCCATGAACCTCTCTCTAAATATTTATGGTTACGCCTTTATGCTCAAAAGGCTGAACGGATTTGGATGAAATTTGATACGAGGATAGCTATAATCCAGGATTATCATCACATTGGCTTTTCATCCAAGAAAGTGCGGTGTCCTCTTGAGGTGATCACATTCCCCGCGGGTCTCAACGCAGTTGAGTTTAGTGGAGTTCTGAGATCAAAAACCTTATAGGTATCTACGTCCTTTTACGAACCGCTAATAATTTTGTGCAATGTGGAAAAGTAAGTTATCGTCTTCCCCGCTAAAAAAATTATGAGAAATAAGATAATTGGATCAGGCCAGTTATTTTTTTTCCAGATTTAAGTGTAGCAGTTGGCAAACTGCAAAAAACACAGGTATTTTATTTTATTATTATTTCACTATCAGTGATACTGGCGAGCGGAGCGAGTCGCCAATTTTTTTCAAACTTTAATGTCAATTGTCTAAAATGGCAAGAAAACCATGACAATGGTGATAATGGCTATGAAATAAAATTGACTTTCCAGTTAGTGAATGATGGATGCCCAAAATGGAAAAAATAAAGACAGCACTGGTACCTACCTAGGCAACGAGGAGATGTTGTGATTTTTTTTTGCTTTTTTACGGCATAAGCCTTTATTCACAAAGAAACTTACACTAGTATTTACAATTGAAACAACAGAGCTAACTGCAGACTGTTGCAAACAATCTACAGTTAACTCATCTAATCCATATCAATACCAGTCGGAGGCGTCCCCAAGACGCTGGCTGCATTTCCGCGCTGTATGGCAATGCTGTTGCGCTGTGCCTGATACTCACCAGCTCTCGGGTCAGCGTCGCTTCGACCAGACGCTCAGATAATTTTTTAAAAATCCGAAGAGCCTCAGTACCCCACGGACCTAGGCCGGGCTATTCAGACTCGCCGCTACCGAGACATCGACTAGGAATCTGACACAAATTCACGCGAAATTCAAATATTTTAGCGGTTTTTAATATTTTCTGCGTTCTGCAAGGAATTAAACTACCAAAAAAGTTGTTTCTCACTAATTGTAGACTATTTTTCATGAACCCATGTTACAATATAGTATGATTATAATGTAGCTTATGGTAATATGTTGATTTTTAGTAATAAAGCTCATCTATTAATAATAATTCCAGAAGTAACACTAAATCGAAAATTGTTAAAACATGGGTTCATAGGAAATGTTTTATTATTTATGGAAAACTTCTTGTCCGGTAGTTTAGTGGTTCCCCACTGATCTAGAGAGTATACTGTACTATTACGCAGTACAGTATAGGTACTTAAACCTTCTTACCTTTAAATTAATGATATTTACTTACCTATGTTGATTGAAATTTGGTGATTCAATGTCCAACCTTTTTCTTTTAGAACCGAATGAGCACGTAGGTATAACTTTCAGAGTTTGTAGCGGCTGTTGGCCAAAATGGCAAGAAGGCTATGGCATATCTTTCTAGTGGGCGATAGATGGCCAAAATGAAAAAAAAACATATAGACAGGACTGGTAGCCAGAAGCCGAATGAGCCACGAATAGTTTCAGACTTTGTAGCGGCTGTTGGCCAAAATGGCAAGAAATCTAAGGCAACTCCAAGCGGAGGGGTCGTAAACATTTTGATGACTCGTTTTCGCAGTTAACAACAGAAAATATTTTTCTACTAGTTAAATTCCCTGTAGAATGGACAAAATATTAAAAACTTTAAAAGGATTATCTCGTGGTAGGTAACGTGAGACGACCACCACAATGGCATGAATAGATTCCATACTATAAACTATAAGTACTAAACCATACCATTACTCAATTAACTCATCATGCAGTATAAACAATAATACACTGATTTATTAAAATTTAATCTCTCATCATATAAATTAAATCATAAAAATTTACTTCATGGTAGCGTAAAACTACCTTAAGCATGAATGAATAGATTTCTTGATATTCTTAGACTAAACCATAAAATACACTATAGAAACTAAAATACTGAGTTATTCAATTTCTCTTTCTTACTACTACTAACTCTAATACGACGACTCAGTATACTTTTACTCACTGTAGATAATACAGTGCACACTATACATAAGTTTAGTGATATGTTGTTTCAATAGGCGTGTTGGTCCGAAAAAATTAGCTGATTGTCACGGTTCGCGATAAATCCGCAGAGGTAGAAAAAATCCAAAATAATGGTTTAATTCATTTGGTAACATCTAGTATTCAATTGATGAGATGGCAACATGCGAAGTTTAGACTTGACATTTTTATTCACAGTGACAGTCAGACTCCCCAATGACGCTCTCACTCAAGAAGACCATCGCAGCCAGTCGGCTAACGAACAGCTTATGGGTAATTCTCACGGGGCTCAAAAATACGTGTCCGGCTCGAAAAAACATACTAAAAGTATCCCTAGCCCTTTAATTTTTTTTTGTATAGTAGATTAGACGAAAATAATAGGGGAGGCCTATTTTTGTTTTTTAATTTTCTTATTCTTAATATGTAAAAATAAATAAAAACCTTAGAAATATTGACTTTCGTGGTGCGTCCGGACCTCATGTTCCACTGTTAAAACATTTTTAAATTTTTTCCTATGAATAATAGCACTATTTCACACAGGTTCACAAATAACCAGATAGTCACTAGCTTAACTGACACAATTACTACACAAAAATAAGCTTTAGTTGAAAAGTTAAAACTAGATAACTTCGCGTCCGACATTTGGCGTTGATACCCCTGGCGCGCACTAATTCATTCATATATACTGTACTTTAGTAACTACGTGAATAGTTGTTAGACCGATACAAACTATCAGTTGCGCTCTATCAGTGGTGTGGACAACACTTCTCTGTCTCTCCGCGTCGCTCTGTTATTAAGGTAAGTAATCACTTTCCGTGGCTTGGTATACTACAAATGTTGACTACCATGTAGACTATAAATTCGTTTATACTAATCCTATTGTTTCAATGATTGTAATAATAGATGCCTTTTGGGTTCCTAATTTCGACTGCAGACGCCAAAGTAATGTATACCAGCAATTTAGGAAATTATTTAGGATTTTGTACTCTTTTTTGATTATCGTGGTATTGATTTTCGTGTTTTCCGTGGGCAAAAAGTACACAATGTCAATATAAACCATGAAAATTAAATTTGCATGTTAGTTAACATTCTTATATGGTTAATTTTTATGATGTTTTTTCACTACTACTCACTGGGAATATCGTCTACTCACGAGAAAATCGCTTAGTTGCAAAAAGATTGGCTGAAAGACCGAGGAGAGCCCTAAATAGAAATACAAATACAGAAATACAAGTTATTCATAAAGCCAATTTACATATCAATAACTTTTGTACAGCTTATACAAGTTTTTAAATAATTAAAAGTACACATAAATACAATACAAAACATCTGTAATTAAATAATCAAGAATAAGTTATTAGAAAGTCACAAACCACATAAAAATATTAGAATTAATTAACATTAGTCTCCATTTTCTCGAGTAATTCTGCTACAGAATAAAAATTTTGCTCGACAGGATAACGTTTCAGACGGAACTTGAAGCTAGGTAGACTGCTAGCAGCTGTGACAGCTTCTGACAGTTTGTTGTATACTGCCGGATCCATAATGTGAGTCAACTTTGAGGACTTCGTGAGGGAGCGGGCGATAGTCGAGAGCTTTCCTGCGTTCCGCGTCCCGTACGAGTGGGTGTCGCCGTTCGTCATGTGTTTATCTAGGTTCAGACGAATATACACCGCCACTTGCATTATCACAATGCTGGGCAGTGCCCAGTCAGCAGCGCACCCCCATAGCTCAGCACCATACTGTAGCACCGAGTGAACAGTTGCGAAGTAACAGCTTCATGCCACCTCCGCCGGAACCACATGAGCCAGCCGTCGGAGCGCAAAACATGCACTACGTATCTTTTCGCATATTTTGTCTATGTGGCTCTCCCAGGGCTCCTAAGGGCTCTGTCCATTTCAAAACCAAGAAATATCGTGGCTTCGGATTGGCTAATGGCCGTTCCGTTCACATAGACTACAAGCCTTTTCGTCACTGCCAGATAAGCAGACATGAAGGTAGTGGGTCTTCCTTAGTTTCAAAGCCAAACCGTTCATTCTGAACCATCCAGACATTAGGCCGGCCGTCTCGTTCAGCTTCTCCTCCAGAGCGTCTACGGCCTTTGCGGTGACGATCGCGGCCACATCATCTGCGTTTATGAGGGTCTTCGCGGAGGTCACCGCTCCGGGCAGATCGTTCAAGAGGAACGAGAACATTATGTTGGAGACAGATGACCCCTGCGCTATCCCCATGGTGGGGGAGAGGGGCTCTGATCGCTCAGTACCACCGACAACAATTTGTGATCGCTCACGCAGCATCTCCGTAAGTACGGCGAACGATGCTCCCTCGATCCCATAATGACTCATTTTGGCAGCAAGTACGGCGTGGCTGGCCACGTCGAAGGCTTTAGATAGGTCGCAGCACAACACGGCCATCTGCAACTTCTGCTTGCACACTGCCAGCACCTGCCGCACCACCTCGCGCGTCAGTGACGTCGTGGAGTAGCCGGCGCGGTACGCATACTGCCGAGGCGACAGGGCGTCCGTCGCCAGCAAGTACTCCACCAGCCGATTGCTCAGCCCGTTCTCGAGAACTTTCGCAATAGCTGGTATGATCGATACAGGCCTGTAGGTATCCATGTTGTCTGGGGGACCTTTGCTCACTTCCGCCCGAATCAAGCATAATACAGAGAAATACTCCATTCAGAAAGAAAAAGATAGGCAACGGTATTTTCGAAAGAAGAAAGAAGATAAAATCAGTTAGTGAATTAGATCCTCGTCAGCAATGAATTGCTAGAGAGAAAAGCAGATTCTCCTCTAATAAACAAAATAAAACTCAAAAACTGATTAAGATGTAAATATAGTAGCGATTTAAGAGTGTTTATTTGATGTTAAATTTTGTTTGTTATACTTTATTAGAAGAAAACTACAATTATAAAATGATTGAACCTTAATTTTAAGAAACTTTTAATCTAGGTACTTTCTACTGAAACCACATTATTTTATTTATAAACCATCCCGAAAGTCCATCTTACAATGATTATGATACGTTAGTCCACACAAAATGTATGTATTAAAATATAAATAATCGAATATTTTTATATATTTGATTTCGGTGATATGAATGCTGATTTCCGTGGACACCATATTTTTTAAATTGAATAACTTCGTAACCATTGAGCCAATTAAGTGCCCTCTGCTACCAATAAATTTTAAATAAAATCTTTAATCAGAATATTTCATCATTATGTGTAATTTCAACAAAAAAAAATGGGACACGAGAGTCAACCAAAAAATGAGTTTCCGAAGAATGACCCTTATGAGAGACCAGATCTTTCAAAGCGAAGACACATGACTCGAGTGAAGTCTCACTCGACGTTGAAGCCAGAAGAAAGAACTTAAGTTCGATTCTTATCCGCATTTCACTAAACGAAATGTTGAAGACCCCCTGATGATGACAGTGACAGTGTTTGACAGTGACGTTGATGTGACGTCTCATATGTCATGTCTTAGAAGATTTGTGAATTGTCCAGCATTATTTATTTATTTATTTATGTCACTGCCGTCAATGAAGGAAGAGGGAGGGGCGGGGCTTTGTCTATCAATTCCGCTATTCCATAATCCATCTACGTTTTGTAATAACGGCTGCATTAAGAGGTCTCAGATTTTAATAAAAAAAACTAGTTCCAAATATCTCGTTACTTGGGGGGCAGGGCGTCAAATAAGGAAGTTAAGTTTAGTTAAGTTTTCGGGACAAACACTTATTCCTCGGGAATAACTTTTTTATTGCGATTTTTACAGCGAGTTATTAGGAATTTTTGAAAAACCCCTAATTGATAAAAAAAATATACTTACTGAGGAAGGTGTGATTCGTTTCTTTTACGTTCCGCACGATCTAGGCGACCGGCGCTGTAGCCCCCCCGCCTCCCGTGTATAGGTAACTGGTTTCAGCAAGTTATACGCAATTGCGGGTTTCGGTTCGGCCAATTGTTAGAGCGTACCTACCTACGTAGGTACTCATGGTGTAGGGTGTAGGTACGTTGGTTCATGGTGTACGCAATCGAACGCTTTTAACAAGTCGCAAAAAACGCCTAAAGCGTCTTGCAACTTCTCCCAAGCATCAAAAATATGCGATACTAACTCTACACCGGCATCAGTAGTTGATCTGCCGCGAGTAAACCCGAGTTGCTTACATACAATGCAGCAGGTCATTGCCATTGAAATGCCTAAGCAATTCATGTAAAATAAGTTTTTCAACAACCTTGCTGAATGTAGGCAGTAGGTAGGTACTGATATTGGTCTAAAGTTAGTGGAGACCTACCCGATTTAAACAGTGGGATTATTTTACTACATTTCGTTAGATCAGGAAACACGCCACAATCAATAGATTCATTAAATATAAAAGCTAGATTAGTTGCAATGGATGGTGTCAATCAATGGTTTAATAATTGTAAAGGTCAGTACTCACATACGGTATTACTCGATAGTTTTACTCGAAGTCGAGTAAAAATCAACGTGTGGACCGCAAAACTCACAGCTCGAAGGCTCGCACCCTGTGAGTTTTGCGGTCCACACGTTGATTTTTACTCGACTTCGAGTAAAACTATCGAGTAATACCGTATGTGAGTACTGAGCTTTACGGAAATGTGCGAGTTAGACTCGAGCACTAAGGGTTCCGTTTAATTGTAAGACCTTGTGTCTTGCCAAATATCATGATTCTAGGTTAACATGAAGTCGGTATAATTAGCGGCACGAGTCGTGAGCACAGATGACATCTGCGCAGTAGTTAATTTTTGAAGCCATGGGGGCGGGGCGGGGTGTCATTCGGCTACTGTACACTTTCGTGCAATTTTATCGACTTACGTTTTGGATGTTAAAATATTTTGTTATTTCGTATTTGTTAAGTGTTTTTGTTTTAATATAGTTTTCAACACACTTGCTCATAAAGTGGCTCTATGGTCACCGCAATTAGGCACAGAATGACACTCATAATCAAACTGTGACTTTTTCATTGCTATAACTATAGCTATATACCACCCAGACCTCAATCCCATTGAAATGGCATGGGCTGCAATAAAAGGCTATGTCGGCAGTAAGAATGTGACCTGGAACGTAAGCCACTTAACGGGTCTTGTTAAGGAAAAAGTTAATTTAATGGCAGCTAATGAATGGACAAAATTTTGTCAAAGAGTGAAGGAAAATGAGGAGTAAGTATATAAAAAACGATCACATAGTGGATGCAATGACAGAAGAATTTATAATTCACGTTGGTGACGATGACTCCGAGACCAATTCGGAGGATGAGGACAGTGACGATGTTGAGGAGATTAATGAGCCAGTGGCCTCTACCAGCACCAACTCAGCGTCTAGTTTTATGGAAGGCATATTACTTATTCCTCCAGATTGAGACGAATTTAAATAATTTGAAAAATAAAGAAAAACAGTTATAAGTACTCAGATTATATTGTTTTATTGAGATTATTATATTTTATTCGAAGGCCTACAACATTACTCTATCAAAGTAAAATTTCAAGTACCACTAATATTTTAATTAGTTTGTATAGGTACCTATCAATCATTTTGGTAAAAAACGGTACTGAATAAATTTGGCCAAAAGTGTACATGCGCGAGCTTATGTCATCTGTGCTCACGACTCGTGCCGGTCACTATAAGTATAGGTACCATATATATTTTGTTCGAGGGAGAGAATCAAAATTTTATTATGTTTAATAAACTACTTTACGGTTTTCAGATTTTTCTCGTTATTTGTGCTAATGACCTTGCTTCTTACCAAATTTTGTGATTCTAGGTAAACGGGAAGTACCCTATAGGTTTTGGTCTATAGCAAGAATCAAAAGTAAGTAATTTTTATTAATAAACTACAAATTTACGGTTTTAGGATTTTTTCCTTTACTTGAGCTATAAGACCTTGCTGCTCACCAAATTTCATGATTCTAGGTCTTCGGGAAGTACCCTGTAGGTTATGTTAGCATGTGATTGGAAATTTCAAAATATTCGGACATAAACGGCTGTAACTTTTGAGCGCGTTGACTTAGAAGTTTTATTTATATCGCGGCTTCAAGAGGTTACGGACTTGAGTATTTGACGTTAGTTTCAACTCGATACGTTCACGCGTTCCTGAGAAAAGAGGGTTGACAGACGGACATACAGACAGACAGACGTACAACAAAGTGATCCTTTAAGGGTTCCTTTTTTCCTTTTGAGGTACGGAACCCTAAAAACCATATAAAAATCTATCAGAAGCTATCGATACTTAATAATAATATAACATAATAATTATTATAGAGAGGAAAGATTGACGACGACCTCTGTGGCGCAGCGGGCGAAGGTCTGCCTGCGACGCAGGAGGTTGCGGGTTCGATTCCCGCCTCGGGACAAATGTTTGTACGATCTGCAGACATTTGTCCAGAGCGTTCTGGATGTTTTCTATGTATAATAAAAAATATCTATATATGTAGCGTATTGTATTAAGTATATCAGTTATCTAGTACCCATAACACAATCTCTGCTTAGCTTGGGGCTAGATAATGCCACAGTAGATTATTTATGTATTGTGATAATGCTGTGTGAATTGTCCAGCATTATTTATTTATTATTTATTTGTATTTTTGGATTTTTGTATGTTTGTAACAAATAAACTCAGAAACTGCTAGACCGATTTCAAAAATTATTTCACCATTAGATTGGTACATTATCCATAAGTAACATAGGCTATATTTATTACTTGAACAAATTAGGGATCCCTACTAAAACTTCAATAATGTAACCCAAGGTGTAAAATAATGAGCCATAAATTATCTTTCATCGCATGCGCTGCGGAAGCTATTGATGATAGAACAAAAAATTGTTCTACAATATTAAAGAACATATCAATATCTATAAAAGTTTTTTGTAGATATTGATATTGTAGTTGGACAAATGCATTTGTCCAACTATTGTAGGTATGCCAATATAACTAGTTTTTTACATTTTAAAAGTTGATGTAAATGCCGACTGAAATCAGACCATGTTATCTATACCTTTGCATTAATCCTTTTCCAAATAAAACATCTCGTATTCAAGACTGCTTCAATACCTGTAGATTACTTTTTTAATTATTAAAATCGGACATTCCATTCAAAAGATATAACGAATTTAAAAAAGTCAATCTGAACAAAATACTAATAGAAAAATAAACGCCGCTGCGCGCCGTGGCGCCGTCGCCCCGCCGCCGCGGCGGCGCGCCGCGCGCCGTGGCGCCGTCGCCCCGCCGCCGCGGCGGCGCGCCGCGCCGGTGCGTGGTGTGGCCCCGTGCAGCGCAGCGGGCAACGCAGCGAGGGAGGTGGATAAGAATTTAAATGTCCGGCATAAACATACATTTACTCTACGTTTAACCCAAAACGTTTAAAAAATAAATAGTACCCGTGCGAAGCCGGGACGGGCCGCTAGTAGGTAGATTATAGAAGAACACAGGAATCTACATCACTATGGAATAACAAAAACCTCTTTGGATCTTCTTACATCTTATTTGAGTGATAGGATACAAAGAGTTGACATTAATGGGAAACGGTCTTCGGGGTCTGTAGTTACAATGGGTGTACCGCAGGGTTCTATCCTCCGTTCTTTTCTATTTTTAGTTTATATTAACGACCTGCCTCATCTTTTTTGCGTTTGCTGATGATACATCATTAATTTTTAAAATGAAACGACAAAACACAAATTTCGACGATGTGAATAATGCAATCTCAAAAGTAGTTCATTGGTTTAGTGTCAATAATCTTTTGCTAAACGAAACCAAAACAAAATGTATTTGTATTTATTTATTCCATCGTAGGTACACTTGTGTTACACTTGATGTCGTTACATTCTATATTTATGTACTATTTTAATAATTACATCTAGGTACAGGTTTTTCGTTATAGGAAACACCATAAGGTAGGTACAAAGGTAAAAAAGAAAAAACAGACAGACATGACTGAAAATTAAATAAAAATGAAATAAATAAAAAAATTAATTAATCAAGGGTATGTCAAGGTATGCTGCTGTATAAGGGCATTGTCAAACTATACTAAAAATAATGTACAATATTGTAATAATAATAAACGGAGAAAATAATAATGGTAACAATGTCAGAAAAAAAATAATTTTAATTAAATTTACATGTAAATAAAGCTGCTGTAAAAGGGCATTGTCAAAATAACCTAAAACATGAATAAAATAACTAACGAGTCAATAAAAACAAGGCATTGTCAAATCAAAATAATAATGTCAATAGGTTTAGAATGTGTGATGGTAAACAAACATACCGGTAATTACATCACCTGTTTTTCCTCCAAAGCCTCGGTAAGGGTGTAGTAACTCTTTTTTATGAGAATGTTTTTCAGTTTCCTCTTAAAGAAAGCAACATTAAGGTCTTTTAGTTCGTCACTAAGTTTATTAAACATCTTTATTCCAATACATAAGTAACTTTTGGAAACTTTGGCTAGTCGACATGAAGGATGCCGAATGTTGCCACCATGATGCGTAATATAAGTACTTATGTGTTGCGGACAGTGTCGGTAAATTTTGCCTATTTTTTTTAACATGAATATTAGATTTATTTTACCTAATGTTAAACAAGTGAAGGCTGACTGATGTAAACGTTAAAGGAGAAACGTTAGAAATAGTAGAAAGTACTTACCTACCGTATTCTTAATATCTTATGGGCCTGCCACACACTCGACGAGTGGCGTGGGAAGTAGCGAGGAAAGTAGGCAGAGACGTAGTCTGGCAACGTTACTCGTCATGCCACTCGTCATGCTCCTCGTCCTGCCCATCGCCACGGTAATATTATCCAACAGTATTTGGACTCGGCCGTATCTTTGAAATAAATGCCTACAGCCGCGCGGTAGGTAAACATGCGATAGGGCTGCCCGCCTCCACCATTTTAATTACATTTGCCTACTTTGTGTTTCCATTTAGTTTTGTGATTGTAAATATAGGAAGGTACTTTTTTTATATAAACAAATAAAATACTTTGTGAATTGAATGGGAAGTGTTCAATAAAAATGCGTGTTGTTTTTTGATTGGCAGATTTAATTAAAACACCTGTTTATGTTTGAATAACAAATCGGTCTTATAAATTTGCTAGGTAGGTACCGAAAAATATTTGCGCCTCGACTGAGACGTACCTACAAAATGCTTTATATTTAAATTTTAGGAGATTTTTTTGGAGAAAAAGGAATATCTTTTACTTGGTTATAGATACCTGCAGCTACTTTATTAAATATGTACCTGAACTTATTTTTAGAGAAAAAATCGCGCGGTTATTATTAAAAAAACATCACACCATCCGTTCGTCACTGCGGCACAGCCGCGACTGTCTGCATGCTGAGCGCATGCCGAGATCGAGGCGCGTAGGTATAGCTCGCGTTTCGCCCGTTTGTATGAAGTCGGATTACTTATAGGATAATATTACCTTGCCATCGCTCCCTATTTTGTCGGTTTTTGGAACGCGAGTCAAAGGACCGGCAATACGAGCGCGAGTGACTGTCCACATACTCGCGCGAGTCGCGCGTCCGCAGTTCGTGCCGAGCGCTCACGCGAGACGCACGTCTTTGTTTTCGTCATGTCGACGCCGCGCAACGGAGAATGGTCGGAAGAAAAAACATTAAAATTTATTGAAATGTTATCAGCGGATTTTTTCGTTAATTATTAGCAATTATTAATTGTTAGCAGCAGCTATTGCGATGAATAGATGTCATCCACCATCCGACGACGTCGACGATGTATATTGCTTTGTAGCATAACATTGATTATAATTAGCTATACTACAAAAACACGCACTTGCTGCCACCACAGTTTCAACGTCCATTGTGTAGCAACGACGAATAGACAAGTGCGGCGCGTAGCGATTAATTGCGCGAGTAGAGCAGTGTGTGGACAGACAGGGCAACATCGCGGCAGCGATGCGGCAGCGCGAGGAGCATGACGAGGAGCATAGTGTGGCGGGCGCATTAGGAATCACCTTAGATAATAAACTTCAACGGAGCCCACACATAGATAAGCTACCGAAGAGGGTTATTCCAGTTTTCCCTCTTGACAAATCCTCCTTAAGGGGGAAAACTGGAATTTTTTTTTTGAGTCCAGTTTTCCCCCTTGAGAAAAATTTTTCAAGGGGGAAAACTGGAATAATTTTTTCAAATTCCAGTTTTCCCCCTTGAAAAATGTTTCTCAATGGGGAAAACTGAACTCCAAAAATTGAATTCCAGTTTTCCCCTTGAGAGAAGGAAACCAAAGAGAACAATAAAAACTACAGTACTCAACCAGTAAACTCAATTTTTATTTTGTACTTTGACAGCAATGACAGACTTTATAAAAAATGACACCAAATGTCAGAAATTACGTAATTTATCAAAAAAACACACAATGTCAAAAATGACAACCAATGCCAAACATAACACCGAAAGAGACGTAGTTCTGCATCGTATGCAGTCAAAAAATCCGTCATCTTAAAGACGTGGATACATCTAGAGGGGCGAGTCTATTTAACGTTAGTTAAGAGACGTGATCGTGACGTTCCCTCAGATCTGGATTTGCCATGTTCCTGATGTAAGTACGGACCTACCCAGTTATAATAGTGATGTGCCGAGTCGCTGTTTTGGTGAATCGAGTCGACTCGAGTCAGTTTAAACGGTATTCGAATCCTGACTCGATTCCGGTATTCGAGCCAAGTACTTGAGTTCAATTTTTTGGTATTCGAATGTTGACTCGAATTTCTAGACTCGAGTCCAAGACTCGGGTTCTGGACTCGAGTCCACGGCCGTGCATCGCTTAGCATCCGCGTGGTAGTCTTTCATATGATACAATAAGAGATACAACTCGCACGCCTCCGCCTCCACCACGCCTCCGGCGTCTGTGTGTGGAACTGTGGAGGCCTTAAAAGTTGCAGGTTCAATTCAAACTTGTATCAAAAGGCTCTACTTCATTGCTTAGGTAAAAAGAGATTGAGTATGAACGAGTCAACCTAACTTGAATACAAGACTCGAGTCAGTTGGACTCGCATAATACTCGTATGACTCGAGTACCGGAATCGAGTCCGGCGTACTCGAATCATAATAAATTGGTATTCGAGTAGGCGAGTCCTAAGCAGGAATCGAGTCTGACTCGAGTGAAGCCGTACTCGGCACATCACTAGTTATAAACAAGAGGTGTGAGAATTACGGTTACGTTACCGACTCGTATAAATAACATTAACAAATACCTAGGTATACAAGACAAAATTAAAATTTTAAAAAACCCGGTACCGTGGGTACCGTGACCGTAATCATTGCGGTACCAAAAAATCGTGAAGGTAATGAGGGCGAGAGTGCAACTCTTCCAGTTGGTTTTAATGATAAAAAAAGAAGTTTATTCCTCCAAACTAGGTTACAAAATGATCTTAAATTCTATAAGTACTCACTTAGATACTTGATAGATACGAAACGAAGAACACTTTTAAAATAAGGTTATACTTACCTACAAAGAAAGTAGGTAGGTACTTAGGTGACGTGATAATGATGAAAAGTTTAAGGACTCATCATCGCTGATTTTCAGTCCCACCTGGAAAATGTCCGCTGTGGCAGTAATGTGTAGTAATGGTATAATACAAATTTTGGAGTTGACTAGACCGCCTAATTCATTTACTCCCACCTGTTCTGTTGAGTAGTTCTGTTGACAGAACTACTGGGACTTTTATTACCATTAGTTCTGTGACTTAAAAGACTATGCTTTACACCTGACTTTTATCTCAACTATTCCCACCTGTTTTGTTGAGTAATCTGATGACAGAACTTCTGGTAATTTCTCCGCATTAGTTCTGTGATTTAAAAACTTTACCAACCTACCTATGTACATATCTATACTAATATTATAAAGAAGTAGCGTTTGTGAGCTTGTGACGTTGTAAGGGGTAATCTCTGGATCTACTGACATCTGTAAACAGTAGGTACCATGTTAATGTATTAGATTGATGTAGATGTATTAAATAGGTACTACTTATTAATAACTACCGTATGTGTATCTCCGCGCGAAACCAAGCGATATCCAACCCCTACCGGTCTGGGTAACGAATACGCGTAGGTCTGAAAAGGACATTAAAACTCATTGATACATAGGGATGTATGTACCTACCCGTAAAGTTCATTCATGGAAAGACCCCGGACCCACATGGTCCAAATTCGAGTTATGTGGGATATGTTCGTGAACGACTTGTCACCAAGGTAGATCCATTGTTCAAAAAGCCACGTGAACGTTAGTATACCTAATTGCTGCGGCTTGCGGCCCTCTACGTGAATAATTGCACTGTTCTGTCGCAGTTGGGAATAGTTTTTATTGTTCTACGTGTGGGGTGTTGCACTTGTGACAACGCTGGTTCCGCGATTTCAGAAAATATTTTTAATACGGGTAGTTTTTCTGAATAGTGCTGTTTTTTTTTGTCCGTTTTATGAGTATAATTAGTCAAAAACCTGGTTAGGCTAGGTTAGCATCATTTTGTGCTTTTTGTTGATAATGAAAGACAACCAACCGATTGTTTTAAACGTAAACTTGTGGCTTACGGTTATTTGTTGTTGATGACCATGGGATACCAATTTATTCAAAAGAAAATCAAAGAAGTAGGCAGGTACCGGTACTTAATTTATAAAACCTCATCAAATCACAGGTTTCTCTTAATTAAACATCTCAGATCAACATAAAAAATGAGAAAACTCGTACAAAACTCGTTACAATCACAATAATGAAACTCGCTAATTAATTATCGCTCGCGTTTCCTTGGTAGGGCGTGGCAGTTTTTCCTGTTTGCTTGCTAAGGGGAAAAGAAAGTTAGATTAAACTCATTGTTACGCCATTGTAATACCCGTACGTAGGTAGCGCAGTCAGCACTTTGCACAAAGAGACAGCAGAGTCAGCAACAATAGGAATTAAGTAATTTGTAAGTTCTGCGAGGGTAACGACAGTAACGATTTCTTGGTTATTCTGTGATTATTTGAAGAGAAAGGGCTCTTTGCGTAAATATCGGAATGAAATAAAATGCATATTAGTAACGTACTTATTGAGTAAACTTGTCGAAATCAAATTAAATAAGGTTTTGTGGGATCACTTTTGCTAAACAACTGCTAAACACGTGACGCCTCAGGCGTGTCTATGATT
The DNA here is from genome assembly GCA_963564075.1 of Eupithecia subfuscata. Taxonomy (NCBI): domain Eukaryota; kingdom Metazoa; phylum Arthropoda; class Insecta; order Lepidoptera; family Geometridae; genus Eupithecia; species Eupithecia subfuscata. Next base: position 8,862,958 of record OY751105.1, read on the forward strand.
TTTGTATTAAGGCTAAATGTTATTATTTTATGTTGCTTACAAAACAATACCTACAGCATTTACAACATTAAAAAATATCTTGTAAAAAAGCAAGAGACCTTGTAAAAATACAAATGGTTCAATCCAAGTCGTTTCAGTGTTTTGCTAACGTACACTTTTTTCAATAGTCAATAAATTAGAAAAAAAAAACTCTCGGGAAATAATCAGTGACATTACTAAAAAACGTGTAAGAATGGAAGTGTCATAAATTTCGTCTAATTTTTTTTTAATTTATTATTTAAAACATTTGGTACATGTAAATAAAAAACTTTTTTCTCCGGAAATATCGACAGTAAAAAACGCGTCAGAATAAAAGTGTCTTATATTTCGTCTTTATATAAGATTCCGGCGAAAATACATCAACTTTCTAGAAATTTAATCAAGTTATTTTCCTGAGACCGTTTCGACACTTAACACAGAAAAATAAAATACCTACTTACCTACCCCTTAAGATAAATTCATTAATGCTGCATAATTTAAAATAATGAAAACGACTTTGTTTTCAGCTGCGACTGCACTTGCATCTAGACATACATACAGACATACATGTTACACTCCCGTGCCTCGGAAAGCACGTTAAGCTGTTCCTGCGCCTAACCTCTCCCCAGTCGTGTCGGTCTGCCGTCCCATCGGATTATGAGAGTGGGGGAATAGAGAGTGTGTGCACTTAATATGTCCTGCACACCTGGTTAGTCTTCGGTGACACTGGCCGAGGCGTTTTGTCAGGGCAATCGTGCGGGGGCTAAGAGACGGGTCGGGGCGGGGGATGCTCCCGAGTTACTAATGCGGTGATGTATGCAACTCGAGAGCGTCCCGCCCCTACTCGGCACGATTGCTCTGTCAAAACCACATCAAAATGCCTTCGTTGAACGACTGTATGCATTTATGTTGACTGTGATATGACGCTGCCACTTCGTAGCAGTTTCGTAGCGTTATGTTTATGTAGCACTTCGTAGCAAAAGTCGTAGGCCCCAAGGCGAATTAGCGTTTATGTAGAGGCCAAAAACAAACTATAATTTTTTTTTACATTGTTGCAATAACATAAATTAAATTGTCTATTTCGAACATAGCAATGTAAACGAGTATTAAGTGAAATTATTTTTAGAAAAAGCAATTTGAATTCGACCACTCAGTTCAAAGAGCACGACCCTGGCAAGGCACCAAGGGTCGTATTAAAATTTGAAACTTCATTTAAGCGGATAAATTGCTTCGTGACTATCTTCAAGATAAACAAGCCGTAATCTTGGATCGTTGGATAAATATTTTTGGTTTGTGGAACCTATCAAGATTTTGTATTGAGTAAAGCTTTTAGAAATTACAAAATCGAATGATGTTACGACTAAATTATTAGGGAAAGTAAATAAATTAAACCTACATATCAATAAAATTTAAGTTTACGAAAAAAAAAAATCTAGAATCATGAATACAAGACTTTTAGAACAGTCGAAAAACTTAAACGACGTTCCTAATACGTGGAAAATAAAAAGTAATATTCGATTTTCTTCGCTTTCTCAAACACTTTTCTGGGAACAACGTATTTTTTGTTCTAAAAATATTTGCTTTTACCAAAAACCAACGCCTATTCCAATTAATTTCTAAGAAATATTATAGCTTACTCTGTCGTAAACAGAGCCATTTGATTTCGCTCTCATTATTCATAGCCGTGGCTCAGACCGCCATGCGCAAGAACAATTCTTGCGATAACATTTCGGATTTGTAACATGGGCGATAAATAAATTATAAATACATTTAGCAGCGCACGTTTCGAACCATTTCTCTTCTTACTCGACTAGCCCATTTGCAGATCTCCAAACGGTGCCATTACTCAGCAATAAATTGGCATTTGCGCCGTCATACATAAATTACGAGAGCGCACAGAAACCAAGTTCTACCGTACTCACTTTTTGTTATTACGAGCTATGTAACTTATTTCAATCTTTGATATTGCCTCGCCTCAGAGCTGGTTGCTCGCGGACAAACAAAAAAACTCTAAAAGAATTTTACTTGGAATTTATGTAGTTTAATCCACTATGTGACCACCCGGCTGATAGATTTATGGGTCCATCTTCACGTGAACTGTCCTCGCAGCGGTCCGATGCATTGGTCAGCAGTCTGGAGACAAAAACCTTAGGAAAATTGCCCCAAGCAGTTACTTTTGGTATTGCTTAGCTGGTAAAGGATATTTTAGTCAAAATTTCAAACAAGCACATTTATTAGTCATGAAAATAGAACCGGCCTCTAGCGATTCATGGAATCCGTGCGGCTCCAAAAGCTGACTAATTGGCAACGGTATCAGTTTAGCATGGCCGCAATCCAATGTACAGTAGCTGCAAAGCCGGCTTAATCTATTATAAAGCAGCTTTGCTCAATTTATACAAATTAAAATCGTTTGCAGAAACGATTGTGTTTGTTAGCTGCCCGTCAATATTGTTCCGTACCGAAACCGAACGCGCCGGGGGAGCCCAAGGTGAATATCAGAAAATTTTTGGTGATTTAGAAGCTCGAACGGCTTGGGCTTGCCCCGATGCTGCTCCCCAAAAATCGCTTTTGTCCCAACGGCAATGAGACTGGCTTCTGTGTGACTTGACGCACAATTGTTTGTTACAAACGCTCTGCGGATCGTGCCCGCCTCCTGGCCGTTTCTAAGTGGGAGTCAGGACATTGGTTGCAAGCATTTCCTTCATAAAACACTGGTACTTTATTGGATCCCGTAACTTTCCGTATCGTAACATGTCTTCGGTTGGGTGCAAGGTGATGCGCGCCTCATCAGGATCAGTGCGGTACTGCTGTCGAAAAGCTTGGTTATCACGGATTATTGTGTACTAGGGCCGTCGGTCAGATATCTCGCCTTAACGACATCATCTGGGACCTTTGTCACGGGTAACGTACTAGCTATTCTCTAACCGAAAACCTAGTGTAGGTATTATAATACTTGTCTTATTATCATTGTGTATAGTATACTTTATTGAAAAATAAAATTACAATCAATTAATATCATTAAATTAGAACTAGTATTTACAATTGAAGTAATTGAGCTAACTCCAGACTGTAGCAAACAATCTACAGGTAGCTCAAACAACCTGTAAACAAAATTTTATTTAACTTCGATGTGACGTCATCAAACGGCTCTGTCGGAAGAACATTACGAATTCAACCAACACTTAGTGAGAATTCATCACTAACTTTTAGTGATGTAAGGTTTTTTTTGTTCTAGATAGAAAATGTTTGATGTTGAAAGTATTTATATTCTATTAAAATCAAATAATAGAAATAAATGAGAGCTAGTATTTACAGTTGAGCTATTAAATAATATTTAAAAAAGTACATATAAGAATATTTATTTCCAAAAATTTACCAATAGCCGTAGGTATCTATGTACTGTTAATAATAGCACACCATATATGTAAATCTTATGTTTTCTTCATCATCATCATGATGATGTTTTCTTAGTACTATGTAATTAAGTAGGCATACGAACTTGCAAGACCTTATGTTTACCTATTTGATAATAAGGAACACAAGCTATTTATTAAGGATTTATACTAAAATCATCGAATCGCCTACCTTGCCCTCTTCGGCCACATTTGCAGCAATTTTCAAAACAATCACGTCTCTTATAATAAAGGCACGTCTCTACATGAATCTTTCGCGGTTTCGAGCTAATGAAAGTCATAAGCATGGTAGTAATACCGGGTCATTAACACTTCCCAATTGCCGTAGGGAGAAAAACCACCCTTTCACAATGACTCCGTGTCTTAAAGCCTCATTAAAGTTAACGCGCAAATTAATCGAAACATCGTGTGGGGGAGTTCGGCCCGCTCTGACTGGCAGTTACGGGACCTTGATATTAGTTACTTATAATTTTTTTTAGAATACTCCTGTTCCGGTAAACGAATTAAAACCAACTTTTTGACGTGACAACGTCTTATAATTCGATAGAGCCGGCTGCACGCACGAAAAAACATGACTCATTCGGCGTTACCTCGCTCTGAGGCATTACCTCGCTCTGAGGCGTTACCTCGCTCTGAGGCGTTCCATGTAAGGCTTGAAGTGCAAGCGAGAGCGCTCAACATCCGTCTCTCTCCTACTTGAGTGAGCGATATGCGTCTGCGTTGTCACGTTCAACTATCGTCAGTAAACCGACTTTACAGACAACCAATTTTTACTATAAAAACTATCGTAGTTTGACGAATTCATTACGGATGTAAGCGGGTTACCTACGAACCTTATTTGTGTAGGCGCATGCAACCTGAGTGCACCCTGATGTGCACCCTGAAGATGTCCCTCGTTAAGGAATGAAACGTTGGTGTTCTTCCAACACAAATAAGGTTCGTAGGTAACCCGCTTACATCCGTAATGAATTAAACCATCCTTTATGGTCGTAAGGCTATTGATCATATGAGGTGTTATGAACGTAGTATGAAAATTAACTTTTTTATAATTTACTAGATGCGCCCCGCGGCTTCTGCAGGGGGCGCTGCTGCCCACCCTCGTTGGATATCCCTTAGTCGCCTCTTACGACACCCGCGGGAAGAGTTGGGCTGGTGCAAATTCTAAGCCTGAAGAACTGCGATCCCCAACCCGCATGCCCAGCGTGGGGATTATGGGCATTACCCCCATGAGATAAAAGCCAACAAGGCGCTTATCAGGGGGAGGCCTGCGACCAGTAGTGGACCAATACAGGCTGTTGAGCTTCAGATTGAGCTGAGCCCGGCGGCTTCGCCCACGTTGTAATTTAAGTTTCTAGGTTTCTAATTGTTTTTGACATCGACGTGGATAATTGCACGAAAAAACAAAAGACAGTCGTGCAACCTGTAAAAAATTTATCCACAGCATGGTGCTCTAGCCTCTACGAGGTGCTACGAGGTGCTACGAGGTGCTACGAAGCTACGACGCCGTGCTACGAGACTGCGACTAGACACCGTTCATTTTGATCGTTACTTTGTTCTACTGAAATTTTTTGGCTACATGACTATGACTTTTCTTCTTGGAAACGTATTACAATATTGCGGCAAAATTTACGGAAATTACAAATTTCTACCCATTTCAACTCAACATCAAAATTAACAACTCATTTACCAAACAAAAGGTCAAATCTGTCCAAATCAGCGCAGAATATTAAATCCAAAGGCTGATCTTTGTTGATTCATCACAAAAGGAAATTGTTTTGCGGTATTTCCTCCGAACAATTTTAGAGAAAATGGCCGACCACTTAAACAAATCTCACTGAGTCGTCTTTCACCAAAGTTTGCTTAATACTTTAAACTGGTAATGAAGGCATTAAGGCACGCTGCATGCATAAAGAATTAGGTGGCACCGCAACCTTCCATAATTAGCTCCTTTATTGCCACATATTTTATTTCACAATGCCTGGAATGCACCTTGGTAGCTACGTCAGGAAAAACATAAAATTTGTCAGTAAAAATGATTTATGTTAAGGCAAAGTTTTCGTGCTGTAAAAATCTAGATTTAACAAGCCAAATCAAGTATTCGGTATTTAGGATACTGGTGGCTTAATAAGCTTTTTTTATTTATATCAAGATAAAGGGACTTTGTCGTTTAGCGACCACATCGCCCTTGGTTAGAAGGTCGGCACTAGCAGTAGCAATGGGCGGGGCATGTCTATCGAAGAACCAACAACCGCTGGGGTAAACGTGTTCTTAGTGGAGACCCTCCGGTCAGGTGGCATGACGACATGCGGAAGACAGAAGAAAGAAAGTAGAAAGAAAATACATTTATTTGGACTATACATAACACAACGCATAACAATCATATATACATACGATGAACCCAGGATTATAGAGAAAGGAAACACAACAAAAAGGAGGAAACAGATACAAATTAGATATTGTGTTACATGGGCCAAAAAGGTCCCTGTCTCAGCATTATGCCGCTACAAGCCGAAGCTAGTAGCGGCGCTGGTTTTCAGACAGGTCCTAGTGTGGCAGCAATACAAAGAAACAGAATACAAAGAGTAGGTACACAGGTTACAAGCAAGATACGAAAAAAGAGAGGAAGAAAAAAGGATAAAATAAATTATAATAAGTGAGTAAAACCTCTATGGAAATATGATACAAAAAAAGAACATTAATGTAAAAAATATAATGTTGTTCCTTTCTTATTTATAACTAGCTTCTGCTCGCGGCTTCGCACGCGTTATTTCTACGGACACGTTCAAAGGTAATTTATATCCCATGGGAAATGATTTATGGGATAAAAAGTAGCCTATGTTTGATTCCAGGCATAGAGCTAGACCGGTGCAAAATTTCAGCTCAATCTGTTCAGTAGTTTTGGCATGAAGACGTAACAAACATTCATCCATCTATACATCCATCCATCCAAACTTTCGCATTTATAATATTTGTGTGAAAATGTAAAAAATCTATATATATAAAACTGAAACCCGTTTTCCTTGGTCACGGCATCACGCGTGAACGACTGGACCGATTTCGCTAATTCTTTCTTTGTTGTGTTTGTTATTGTCAGGAGAAGGTTCTTATGAAAGAAAAAATTAAGAAAGTTGGAAACATAAATTTCCACGGGGGCGAAGCCGCGGAGCGCAGCTAGTTATAAATAAGAAAGGAACGACAAAAAAGCAAAAATAACAAAAAAGAGCTCTGGTCAGAAATTTGTCAAACCAGACGCAGAGCCATAAGACAAGAAATTGAAGTTGACATATTCATGCACACGTAAATCGTCAGTTCTGCTGGCTAATACTCTTCGCGAGAGTTGAGTGAGAAAGTAAATGAATAACAAGATTCGGTTTCCAGGTTGTGGGTTCTAATGCTACGTTTTATTTTTAAAAGGTTGAAGGCAGATGCTGAATGCGGCAAGATGAAGACAGGGCGCTATCGCGCTCATTACGGAAGGCCTATGTCCAGCAGTGGACTAGTATAAGCCGATGATGGTGATGATGATGTCTTCCTAGCCGAATTTTCAGCCTCAACGGAGACCCAGCAGGGCATATTATAGTGCACAAGTAGGTATGTGCCCTATCACAGGTGCACTCTCATAACCGACACGACTGGGAGAGGTCAGGCACAGGACAAACGGCTTAACGTACTTTCCGAGGGGGGTGTAACAACGCCAACTTTCTAACTCTGGGCTGCTGCTGTGAATGTTTCTTGCTAGAAAATTCCAAATAACAATTTTGGATTTTAACCCGGGACCTCATTATCTGCGATTGAACACGCTACCACTAGACCTACCATACAGTCCTAAAGTCGAAAGTCGTAATCCGAAATAAATAAATAAATAATGCTGGACAATCCACACAGCATCATCTAGCCCCAAGCTAAGCAGAGCTTGTGTTATGGGTACTAGATGACTGATATACATAATATAATACATTACATAGATAGATATTTTTTATTATACATAGAAACGACCAGAACACCCGATGAAATGGAAATGATTCCAACCTGCATGTAAACGTTCGTCTGCGACTGTAAGTCCTCCAGTCGTGTAAGCATACTAATAATTGGAATGGATTGCTATTGCAACATTGCTTGCGACTTGCGTTTGCCGATTTAAAGGACGGTTCAGCTACCAGACCGCGCACAGTGAATATACCAAGCCAAAATGGATGCGTTCTTACACCCATATCTCTTAAAATTAATTAAAACGTTCTGCACGCTGCTTCGTTCACTTAGAAATAATGCAACCGATTAGAGAATTATTTTAAAAACCTTGCCTTACCAAACAAATCTATATATAAAAGAAAGTCGTGTTAGTTACACTATTTATAACTCAAGAACGGCTTTACCGATATGGCTGAAAATTGGTGAGGAGGTAGCTTAGAGCCAGGAGACGGACATAGGATACTATTTATTCAGTTCGATAGCATTCAAATGTGACTTGACATAACCTCAAAAATAGAATAGGATAGAAATAACCTCAAATCGTTTCCATAGAAACAACGCGTGCGAAGCCGCGGGCAGAAGCTAGTTTATAATAACTCTACCATGCTTGACTGGCAAACGTGGTGATTTATGGCCAAGGGGGTTAGCCCACATTTTTTCGCCTGAATCACAGGATTACCTATTTTTCAGGCTAATTTGTTATATTTATTTGTTTAGTGAACGTATTGACTTTTTACGAGTTTCTTTGAATACATTTTATTATTATTTTATTATTTTATATGCCCGAACCCTCTTGTTAAAGGAGGTACTTTCAGCAGTGCCGATTGAGTGTTTAAGAGGTTAACATAATTATGAGCTACTAAAAATTTTCGGGATATTATTTAACATCTCCGGTGGCATGAGGCCATAATAGGCCTGTCAAAAAATACCGCAGCGTGGCAAGCGACCATATTGTGGCCGATTTTCGGCTTGTCTTTTGTTTCGTCGAATTTGTGTACGTGGAGTCTTTTGAGCCATGTCAATGTCTCAAAAGTTGACTGACAGTTTCAAGCTGACGTCAAAACCATAAACTAAACAAATTTAGAAGAAATAAAAAAAAAGCGTAGATTCAAATACGTTTTCCTGTCCAGACGCTTGTAATACTAGTACAAGGAAGTACACCCTACTCAATAAATAGTCGCTAGGAACACTGTCAAGAGGTGGTCATGGTTAACTAAGGAGGATGTAAATGGAAATGAATCACCTATTTTATTGCGTTTTGGTAACACACATGAAAATGTCCACAAACGTAGGTCCTTACTGTACTGTATTTGTATGTTATGTACGCATGAATTGGTATATAGGTCTCTCTGGGTACCTAGGCACTTACTCGGTGCCTAGATAAAGAATAGTGATAAACACAATGTGGTAAAGCAAGTAGTCCATCAGGCCCATTTAGATGTGCCTATTTGTAAGTGTATCACTAATTTTTGCCGCTCTTTTCTCTTCTCATTCATTAACTTTGATTTTTCAAACGACTTCAAAAAGGAGTTTCTCAATTCGTCTATATGTTCTAATATTTTGATGTAAGTATGTACGTTAGTTGATATTTCCGCCTGTGATTAACGGATTTTACAGATTTTTTCACTATTGTATAGAGAATGATTCTGAAATGGTACCATAAAAATGTTATTCCCGGGGGATTGGTATTTCCCCTTGCTTGACGGGTCATTTATACATTTATATAATACTAGACGATCGCCTCGCGGTTTCACCGCGTAGTTCCCGTTCCCGTGGGAACTCCGGGATAAAATATAGCCTATGTATGCCCTGAAAAGTAAGCTTCCTAACGGTGAAAGAACTTTTCAAATCGGTCCAGTAGTTTCGGAGCCTATTCAATACAAACAAACAAACATACAAATAATCGAATCTTTCCTCTTTATAATATTAGTATAGATATAGATATAAATGATCTTTCAAAAGTATTACCTATGTTGTTTTTTAAAACAACATCATACTTTTGAAAGATCACGACTATCTACGAGTTGGTACAACAATTTTGGTGATATCTTCCCCATGTCATACTTAATTTTGATGATTCTTTCGTTGTCGTATAAGGGTTGATTTTTAAGTGGTCCCATAAAAGTTTGTCTCTCGAGGAATTGATGATGTGCCCCGTAAACTTCATCACATGATAATTTTCACAACTAATCAACAACTAGTAAACTAATGGTTTCCATTGCAACAAGAGTCTACAAAAACAAATTCCAAAGTTGACGTATGGCAGATCACATAAAACGAAGGATGACCGCTTCTTTCATTCGTCGTTTCATCCATGCGTTACCTATCAAACTAAATTAAACTCAAATTTTAACTAGATGTCACAACTAGAAGAATTTGAAGTCGTTTTATAGTTTTTTAAAACACGCCAAATCTATACTTAATAATATTATAAAGAGGAAAGATTTGATTGTTTGTTTGTATTGAGCTCCGAAACTACTGGACCGATTTGAAAATTTCTTTCACCGTTAGAAAGCTTACTTTTCAGGGAGTGACATAGGCTATATTTTATTGCGGAATTCCAACGGGAACGGGAACTACGCGGGTGAAACCGCGAGGCGATCGTCTAGTTATTTATAAGTTACAAAATGTTGAAGGTGGGTGCTTACTCCGCTACACAGTTTTTAATTTTTGCGGTAGCCAGCTCACAGTTGTACCCCATTATGTTTCTAATAAATATTTTGTATTTTATATTTTTGTATTAACGCAGCCAATGAGCGACGAAAATAGTATTATTGCGAATCGTCCACCCGAGCTAGTAATAAATAAATAAATAAATAATGCTGGACAACTGACCTACCTGTAGATTGTTTGCAACAGTCTGCAGTTAACTCAATTGTAAATAGTAGTTCTAATTGAATTCTATGATTTGATCGTAAGTTTCTTTGTGAATGAAGTACCTATACTTTATAATAAATACCGAAACCATAAAGATACAGAATACAAATACATTTACAAAAGCTTATAAAAACATCTTAAATATACCTTATAAGAAAATTATTAAAACCAAATTTTTAAAATAATTTGCTTTGCTTTAGCAAACTTTATAATTCACCCACGCAGAATTTAATCAATTGAATAAATAGTCTTTCTTCTATAGATTTCTATAGATATTCTAGGGTTTCCAGAGAAAAGCCAATTGATGCGTTCGCAATTCGAAGTAAAGCCCCTCACCCTGCAACTAATTTCATAAAGTAATCGAGAAGGCTTGCCGCTTCCCTATCGTCTTGTTTAATCTCCATTCATTGGCAACCCTCTCGTTAAATAGCTATTCTGACGCGATAACAGCCAAAGTTTATTTACGTTATTGAACTGCCGAAATTAACACATCGGATTTCGAGCTGATACGATCTGCTGTTTTCTTGTAGAGTTGTTTTGGAATTAGTTTGATAGGGAACCTACCTAGTTGGTAGATAATTCAAGAGAAATAGCTACGAGGAAAGTTTATAAGCTTATGTACGTAAAGTAAACAGTAGTTTGAATTTTTTATCGCTCAACACTGTGAGAGTTCGGTTTGCTATTGTTTTTCAGTGGGTCAGCAGCGGTATTTTAATTCATTCGATTCTTTTCCGAATCGAATCCGAATTCGATTCCGACGGATCTATAAAACGCTATTTTGATTTCGCCTCTGATTCATGATCGAAAATCTGAAGCGAATCTGTTGACTAATGACCATGTCAATGAGGAGGAGCTCCTAATTTCGATCATCAACCCGAGGCGAAATCAAAATAGTTAGCGTTTTATAGATCCGTCGGAATCGAATTCGAATCCGTCGGATTCGATTTGGAAACGAATCTAATGAATTAAAATACATATAGTAACTACAGGCGATTAGTAAATTGAGCTCCAGTACACAGAACACATAAATATTTAACCGTATGGAGGTCTACACAAAAAAGCCGGCGGGCCGCCGATAAGTGGTGACAACGCTGTCTGAAATATTCGCGCCTACAATCTTGTGTCGACGTTTTTGGTGTGTAGACTCCATTACACTACATTATATATGTGTTGCTTTTCAAATCTTTATTGACAAAGAAAATTGGCTCGTTAGTCAACTGGCCCCGCTCGATCTGGCCCCTCGAATCCAGTTGAGCTAATGCTTGTTTTGAATTGGTCAACTGGCCCCGCTTACAGAATTTGTTATTGTTAGAATAGACAAGAAGAAACAAATAATAGAAATAAATCGGAAAGATTCACAATTGAAACAATTGAGCTAATTTTCAAATAGAATTATTAGATTCCTTATTTCTGTATACTGAAATCCATACTAATATTATAAATTTGAAAGTAACTCTATCTGTCTGTCTGTAATATTTTCACGTCTAAACGGCTGAACGGATCTTGTTGAAATTTGACAAGAAGGTAAATGGTATCCCGGAGACGGACATAGGATACTTGAAAAGCACGTGCCAAGCCGCGGGCAGCAGCTAGTAATATAAAAAACATAACTAGGTCAAACTCACATTCACGCAAAACGTTTATTTATTTTGACGATTTCGGTGGCGCGGCGGGCGAAGGTCCGCCTGCGGCGCAGGAGGTTGCGGGTTCGATTCCCGCCTTGGGACAAATATTTGTACGATCTACAAATATTTGTTCCGGATGTTCTGGTCGTTTCTATATAAAATAAAAAACATCTATTTATGTAATGTATACCAGTCTAGTATATTAGTAGTATATTTTAGTATGTATATTAGTCATCTAGTACCCACAAGTTGTGGGTACTAGATGACTGATATACATACATACGTTGTGGGCCACAACACAATCTCTGCTTAGCTTGGGGCTAGATGATGCTGTGTGGATTGTCCAGCATTATTTATTTTATTTTATTTATTTTTATTTATTGAGGTAACATTGCAAACTAATTAAACATTATAGTTAAAATCGATTTATCAATATTATCTGAAATATTTTACATGAAAAGTCATCCGTTAACGCGGTAATTGGACATGATTCATTAACTGTCAGCCATTTTATTCGCGTAAACGGCCGCTATGCTTTACCTACCGTTTACCATCACTTACGTAAGTGAGGCATCATTTTATTTAGGGTTGCTAGAGGTTTACCTCCTCAATCTCAACCACTGTTTAATTGAAATAAACTGTGTTCAAAGCTTTAGTACAGTAGCACCACCCCTAGATGGCATTAGTTTCTTTGTATTAAATTAATTCCCCACGAACTAACTAGATGTCGCTACTAAAAATGCACCAAGGCTAGATCGCGCTATCACTTGGTTTCACGTTTTGTACCACATCAGAACCTTAATTTTGAATAAATCTGTTCTCATTGGAAAGGAAAAAGTTTGTGTTATTTACCCTAGTACGCGAGTTAACATGGTGCCGAAACCAGGGAGATTATTCAGAGAATATAGAAAAGGCGTTTGTGAATTATAAAAAATCACCAAAAACTAGAATTACACGTTCTTATATGGAAACGAAATTGGAAAGTTTAGAAAAATTGTGGCGTGATTTTAACATTGGACATAGCTCTATCGTTAAAAATGTACCAAAAGATAAGAAGCAAACCATAGAATATTTTAAAGAGGACTTATATAATATATGTGAGGAAACTTATCATGAATATAAAGCAAAGTTGAAAGATGACCTCTGGGCTTTGGCCCCTTCTTCCTCGAATGAAGCTTCAACAAAACCATCAGACATCTTGACTGAAGCAGGGTGCAAGGTGAAACTACCACAAATTCAATTACCTACATTCAAAGGAAACTACGAAGAATGGCAAACCTTCTACGACATGTTTGTTTCTCTGATACACAAAAACTCGAGTTTGAATCCCGTACAAAAGCTACATTACCTAAAGAGCTGTCTATCGGGTGAACCAGAAAGACTGTTATTAAACTTAGCCACCACAGAGAACAATTACAATGAAGCATGGAGTCAACTGATGGGAAGATACAGCAATAAACGATACAACGTCAACGAAATAATGAAACGCCTGTTTAATCAAAAGGTTATATCAGAATCTTCAACACAAATCAAAACCTTGTTGGACACCACAAATTCTTACATAAAGGCATTGAACAACTTGGAAATAGACACATCATCTTGGCACCCAATAGTGAATTATCTGGTCCTATCAAAATTGGATACAGAAACAAGAAAGGCTTGGGAGATGTACTCAAATACAAATGATTCTGATGATATACCTACCTACTTGGTTTGAACTAACAAACTTTCTAGTTACCAGATTTCGAACGCTAGAAATGCTAGAAGAAAACAAACCGAACGCCAATAAACAAAAAAAGAATACCTACCATTGTAAGGTAGAAGACACAGATGACAACAAAGAGAAAGAAAACAACAAAAAATTAACTTGCGTACTGTGCACCAGTGAACACTTACTATTTCAATGCGAACAGTTTAAGAAGCAGCCTATAGAAAAGAGAAATGAGTTTATAAAATCCAATAAGCTGTGTTTTAACTGTTTCGCTTCCAACCACAGCGTGAAAAGCTGTCGTCGATCAACCTATTGTCAAAAATGTGGAAGACGGCACCACACGCTATTACACAGAGAGAGAACTCCAAATTCAGAGAATACACATACAGAGAGTATCATAACAGGCGATCCCGTTACTGCAACGACTACGAAAGAGAAAGAGATGAAAATCGTATCTCATTTTGCAAAGGAGAATCGTAGCGAAGTACTGCTCGCTACGGCTTTACTTAAAATCAGATCTAGTAAAGGTCATGTTAGAGTAGTTAGAGCATTGATTGATCAAGGTTCCGAAACTTCTTTTGTAAATGAAGATACAGTCCAAGCGTTAGGTTTAGAGCGATCCCCTGTGAATGGTCTTGTGTCCGGTGCAGGTGAAGGTGAGATGAATATTAGGAACATGGTTTCGTTTAACATAGAGTCAATTCACAATCCTTCCTTTTCTGTGCAGGTTAAAGCATACGTTTTAAACAAACTTACCTCCCTTTTGCCGACTAATAGAGTTGTAATAAAGGGTTGGTCAGAAATTAATACAGTGCCGCTAGCGGATCCAAAATACGGTGCACCTGGTCGAATTGACTTAATTCTGGGAGTAGAGATATACAGCGAAATCATACTTGAGGGACTTTTAAAATATCCAAATAGCTGTGGTCCAATTGCGCAGAATACGCAACTTGGATGGGTTTTATCAGGTCCAATTATAGAGAGTGCTAGTAAATCATCACACCGTAGAGTTGTAAGCTTACACATACGAGCGAAAGAAGATAACATCTTGCGACAGTTTTGGGAAATAGAAAGAGAACCAGATGCAATTAAGAAGAAAATGACAAAAGAAGAAATAAAATGTGAAGAGATATACGAGAAAACAACCATTAGAGAAGAAAATGGACGATACAAAGTCAGGTTGCCCTTCAAAGAATCCAAACCAAATTTCATTAACAATCAGACAGAAAGAATAGCCTTACATAGGTTGAACCTACTAGAAAAAAAACTAAATAGAAATGAAAAACATAAAGAGGAATACCAAAAGGCAATAGATGATTACATACAACAAAATCATATGGAACAAATCAGAGACCAGGAAGAAAGAAACAAGTCAAATGTCGTGTATCTTCCCCACCATGCTGTTATCAAACAGGAGAGAGAAACAACGAAAGTTCGAGTCGTTTTCGATGCCTCGTGCAAGGGAATAAACAATGTATCATTAAATGACACACTTCTAGTAGGCCCTAAGCTACAGGATGACCTAAGACATATTTTAATGAGATGGAGATGTCATCCCTTTTGTATTGTATCAGATATAACTCAAATGTACCGACAAATTATCGTTCATGAAAACGACATCGACTACCAAAGAGTAATATGGAGATCGGATTCAAAGCAACAGTATCAACATTTCAAGATGCTACGCCTTACTTTCGGAACCGCCTGTGCACCATATCTAGCAGTGAAAACACTTCAACAACTCGCAAAAGATGAAGGAAAGAAATATTCGAAGGCTGCAGAGATAACACTTCGTGATTTCTATATGGACGACATGTTAACCGGGTGTGAAACGGAAGAGGAAACTGTGAACATCTTTTGTCAAATGAATAAGCTGATGAATTCTGGGGGATTTACGTTACAGAAATGGTGTACCAACAGTGACAGGTTACAAACTTACATAAAAAAAGAGAAACAAAAGGAAGATCAGAAGTTGGTGTTTAAAACAGATAACATAGTGAAAGTATTAGGAATTTGCTGGAATAAAACTACTGATAGATTTGAATACAATTACAAAACCACAGAAGACAACAATCCCCTCACAAAAAGAAAAGTTCTATCAGAGATAGCAAGACTTTATGATCCTATGGGCTGGATTGCGCCTATCATCATTACCGCAAAAATATTTATGCAAAAGTTGTGGAAATCAAATTTAGAGTGGGATGCAAAATTGTCAGGAAATTTGTTGAAAGAATGGCTTAAATTTAGAGAAGGTTTAGCAACCGTTGAAAATATAAGTTTGCCTCGATGGTTGAACATTAAAAAGGATTATTCTTGTGAATTACATGGGTTTGCGGATGCATCTCACGCTGCGTATGCTGCCACGGTGTACATAAAGGTCATAGGCCACGCAACCGAAATACATCTAGTCTCGGCGAAAACTAAGGTAGCTCCGATAGACAAAGAAATCTCAATTCCAAGACTTGAGTTGTGTGCAGCACTGTTGACAGCGAAACTACTGTATGAAGTATCACAAATTATGGCGATCCCAAAGGATAAACTGTTTGCATGGACGGACTCCACAGTCGTTCTTGCGTGGATTAGAGGCGAACCCAGTAGATGGACGACGTTTGTTAGTAATAGAGTATCTGAGATCCTTACAATGTTAGAATACGATCAATGGAATCACGTCAGAACACAAGCAAATCCTGCGGATTGTGCATCGAGAGGATTATCAAGTAGCGACTTACAAAACCACGAACTCTGGTGGAACGGACCTCAGTTTTTGCTAGAAAATCAAATCTATCATACACAACAAACATTTACAACAACAGAAGAGGAGAAACCTATAAAGACACTTGCGATGACAGTCAAAACTGAAGATGAATTTATGTGGAAGAAATATTCTAATTTATACAAGGCTTTAAGAATAGTAGCATACTGTAGAAGATTTCTGAGGATGAAGATACCAAAAGAAAAAAGAGAGCCAATAACAAATGTAATCACAACAATAGAGGTGAATGAAGCCAATGAAATAAGCATAAGAGAAACACAACACCTGTATTTTGAAGAAGAAATTAAAACAATAAGAGCAAAAGAGAAAATAGCAAAGAAGAGTTTACTATATAACTTGAATCCATTTCTGGATAAGAACACAATATTGAGAGTAGGAGGTAGAATCAATCAATCCGAAGTAAATTTTGAAAGAAGAACCCAATAATACTGCCAAAAGAAAGTCATTATACAAAATTACTAATTCAAGACGCACATCAAAGAACATTACATGGGGGGCCACAAATGATGTTGAACCTTTTACGATCAAAATATTGGATAATCCGAGGAAGAGAGATGGTGAAAAAGTGTTTTAGAAATTGCATAACCTGTGTCCGATATTCGAAACAGAGAAACAATCAACTGATGGGAGAGTTGCCAAGATCTAGAATAACACCTTCAAGAGCATTTAAAAGTGCGGGAGTTGATTTCACAGGTCATATAAATATAAGGTTTTCACCAGGTAGAGGTTCAAAATCATACAAGGGATATATATGTGTATTTATTTGCATGGTCACAAAAGCGATTCATTTGGAAGCAGTGTCTGATTTAACATCGAGTGCATTTATCGCTGCTTTTAGAAGGTTCATATCAAGAAGAGGTCATTGTCAAGATTTATACAGTGATAATGGGACCAATTTCGTGGGTGCTAATAAAGAATTGCGTCATATGTTTGATAGAGCTGTATCTCAATTACCCAGAGAGATCGACCAGTTGCTTGCGAATGAAGGGACCACATGGCACTTCATACCACCTCATGCACCTAATTTTGGAGGGCTTTGGGAAGCCGGAGTTCGATCTACAAAAATGCATTTAAAAACTGTGATAGGAGATTCTACCCTAACATTTGAGGAACTCACTACAGTATTTACGCAAATAGAAGCGTGTCTTAATTCACGACCAATTTCATATTTGAGTGATAATCCTAATGATCCATTACCGTTAACACCTGGACACTTTTTAGTCGGCGAAGCACTGATCACCTTACCTGACGAAGACTATTCACAAGATCATAGCACTGGTAATAGTAGATGGAGACTATGTCAAAAAATGTTAGATAGCTTTTGGAGAAGATGGTCTAAAGAATATCTTGTAACTTTAAACAATAGGTATAAATGGGTATCTAAAACGAATGAGCCAGAAATTGATGATATCGTGATTATAAGAGAAGATAACTTACCTCCTGCTAAATGGTTGTTAGGCAAAGTTGTACAAAAACACCCAGGTAAAGACAATATTACTAGAGTTGTTACTTTAAAAACTAAGTCAGGATTGTGTAAACGACCATGTAATAAATTAACTTTGCTCTCGAATGTAACTGAGAATAAAATTTAAAATCTTACATTGTTAATGTTTCATTCAAATAGCAACTTGAAGTAAGCTATGTGATTAATAGAATTATTATCACCAACATATCTTATAGGTTAGTTATTGTTTAGTTTATATATTTAGATTTACGGTATGAGTTTTGTTTGTGTATAATGTGTCAAATAGTAAATTGTTACTCATATTGGAAATCCTGTTTAAATTTTATTGTGTTTCAACTTCTTATAAGGTGTGCCTAAATGTAAGTTAATATAAAAAACTTTAGAATTATGTTTTGAGTTCCAGTGTATGTTTTGTTTATGAAATGTAAATTTCATTGTTATTTCATTACGTTAGTTTGCATGATTAGATAACGTAATTTCGAGTATAAGTACTAGTGTTAAAGTATGTGCTATTGTGTTTCAAGACTTATATAAAGAACAGAGATCTTGGTGGGCGAAATGTTAAATTTAATAAAAATATATTATGTTACTTGGATCAAGGGTTATATTAAAGAACAGAGTTCTTGGTGGGCGAAATGTTTAATTGAAATAAACTGTGTTCAAAGCTTTAGTACAGTAGCACCACCCCTAGATGGCATTAGTTTCTTTGTATTAAATTAATTCCCCACGAACTAACTAGATGTCGCTACTAAAAATGCACCAAGGCTAGATCGCGCTATCACTTGGTTTCACGTTTTGTACCACATCAGAACCTTAATTTTGAATAAATCAGTTCTCATTGGAAAGGAAAAAGTTTGTGTTATTTACCCTAGTACGCGAGTTAACAACCACAACAGCCTTTATTGGACCACTGCTGGACGCAGACCCCCTGATAAGCGCCTTATCACATGGAGGGTAGTGTCCATAACTCCCAGGCTGGGCATGCGGGTTGGGGATCGCAGTTCGGTGGTAGAATTGTTCTGCAGGGGGCGCTGATGCCCGCCCCCGGTGGATATCCCTTAGTCGCCTCTTACGACACCCGCGGGAAGAGTTGCGGTTGTGCAAATTCTAAGCCGGCACCACACAGAGGTTTAGCATTTGACAACATTAATCTGTCATCCCTTTCTACGTTTATATTATTAACTAGATAATTATTTAACTTTTATCATGTCACAGTCAAGGTTAATAAATAAATAATGACATGCCAACTACTTCAAATGAACCTTATTCGATTAAATAAGCGTTGGATAAAGATACGTATTATACTTTATTTATACTATCTTTATCTAGCATAGAGAGTTAATAAATGTTATCCAGGTTCGATACGGCTTGACAACCCTGACAACAAATTACATAATGAACGTACAATTTATATATGAACCGACAGTGCTTTTAACGACAAACATTTTCGCTTTCCCCAATGTTGCCATGACCGTGGAATGTGGAAATATAATTTTATTCCCTTTATTTATCGTGGATCAATAAATTGTTCGGTTGCGTGTGATTGCGCATCGCTCAAGGCGCAAGACAATAAATAAACAATAGACATAACACGTGAATGTCGCGCAATCGACTCGCATATAACAATAAATAACCTCATTTTGATTTCATCGCCGTTCGTTCGAGAGTTGGCGTTCTACCGATAAAAATAAACAAATGCACGTAGAGATAATCACGCCCACCCGAAAACGAGGTTTTAAAAACCTACGATCGAAAAGCTTTGTATAATGGAATGAGATAAATCCTTTGGTGGGTCCATACAAGGATCAAGCAGGCGTTGTCACAAGATCCTGTCCGTTAGCCGTGCGTTAATAGGATCAAACTGGGCTTTATTTGGGACGTGTCCACGCGCTTTCACCTAACTTATCGAATTTGCAAATCGGATTACGCTTCGTTATCCATAGTCTATGTAAGGATAATCTTATGTAAAAATAATGAAGTAGGTACGGCCACTAAGTAGGCTGTACCATTTTGTAGGGGAGCTTTGTTTATCTTCCGTGTATAAAATATTGATGAAGGTCTGATTTTATTGTTTGCAGGGGAGTTAAATGCGAATCAGAGCTGGGTAATTGGGAATAAATGAGGCAGTGAAAATCAATCTGATTATGAAATAAAAAATGTATGAATGAACCCTTAATTATATTATGTCACAGGGCCTTGATGTATTCGTAATTTATTTATAGAAAACAATGATACCAGATTTTTTTTATATTATTCAAACAAGCTATTTTAATAGAAACCAACAACATTCTTGCCTTGTGTATGGTAGATATATTAGCGAGATGGAGCTAGTTAAAAGCACAAAGAGACGGGATTACCCCACAAAGGCTTTGTTAGTCATTGTGAAATGAATATCTATGTTAAGCTCTACCTTTCATTTCGAAAGCTTAATTCCGATTTTTATTAAAATACTACAAGACCAAGGATCAATTCACTTACTGAAATCGAAAATGCTAAATAGATTAAGGCATAATAATCAAACTAGTTTGGACTAGTCCGTTTGTCGAGAGCGACTTTAATCAAAGTTCCTCGAACAACGTCACGAACGCAAGCTGCCTAGCTCTAGAGAGCTAGGCAGCTTTCGTGCGTCTTGTGGATTGGTGCTTTAGCCCAAATCGGCATTCCCTCTACTCCACTAATACTATTACCAATTCTACAGGCACGTATTATTCAGAACGCACCAGCCAATTCTAATGAAACAGCTCCCACTTCCCATCGATAAATGATTCATCAGGATTGCATTGGCAATGGAAACAAAACAATTTTAGTCTAAGTAGAAAATAGGCGGAAACCTTTCCCCGCTTAGTCTCTTAAATTATTAACCTTTGTGAGGGCGATACGCAGAAAGGTTCTGTCTTGTTTACGCGTTAAGGGAGACAGGGAAGGGAACTTAATACCCTATATCACTGTCGGGGTAATACAAACTAGCAGGGTCGCAACCTTTTCCACTAAATTACGTATCGGCACGGGATAATCCGAATCGAGCTGAATTACTTCGAGACCGCCACTTAGGATATAACTGCATCCACTTCAAGTGCCCTCTTGATTACGGACTTTTACCTAATCAACGTATATACTTAGATATGGCGACTCAGAAAAGTTCTTGAATTTGAGTTGAACGAACGAGATAAGCATGCACGTAAATGTAACAAAATAAATTTCAAAAAAGTAGGTATTAAAAGATCAAAGGTATGCTTAATTACAAACTCAATGCGATAATCTTATTTCATCCAAGACATCCGTAGATCTAAATCGGACTGTTGATAGTTTTTGAGACGAGCCTCAGCACCAAATTACCCTAACATCTCTCCTTATATCGGATCACTTACGTAGTGTTTAATTATTAAAGCAACTTGGTGTAATATCCAATGCATAAATTATGAGCTTATCTGTCCCCGGCCCGCGGGACGTCGTCCCTTCAGGCACGGGCTGTATGTGACATACGACCCAAGTCTCGGCGTTAATAATCCATCAGATTGACTAAATCTTCGCATACACACCAAACCTTTCTCTGACTGCCAACCTTTATGCGTCTGTCTTTTGTACTCTGAGGGCATATTTTATGACATCTGGATAAGCTTTATCAGGCAGTTAAAATGAAAAGGGTTCCATTTCAAACCGAAAATAGGGGCTTTAAGCTACAAAATTTATCTCATTACATGTGTGTATGTCCGAATACACCACAAATTGTGGGCAACACGTTTTAAGAGTGAGTCGTTAATGTGGGTAGTTTATTGCTTAGATAACTGGCTATCTTAACGCAAGCAGTTCTGGCGTTCCGTAGAATTAAATATTAATTTCGTGAAATAAAATTGCTGTGATTTCACCCTGTGGAGTGCGAGATGCCGCCCGCCCGCCCGGCGTTCAGGGCGGCCGTATCGTGCGAGTACCACTTACCTGTTACAGCTTACTGAATTATTTATCAAACTATCCAACTTATTGGATTGAAATATCACAGTCTTATGGCTTATTTTCCGTGAAATAATTTTATAATACCTACGCTAGAAAATATCTATACTAATACAATACTTAATACTAATCACACTAATATTATAAATGCGAAAGTTTGGATGGATGTATAGATGGATGGATGTTTGTTACTTCTTCACGCCAAAACTACTACAAAACTATTGAATGGATCGGGCCGAAATTTTGCATGCAGATAATTCTAAGCCTGGAATAAAACATAGGCTACTTTTATCTCATAAATCAGTTCCCGTGGGATAGAAATCTCCTTTAAACGTTTCCATAGAAACAACGCGTGCGAAGCCGCGGGCAGAAGCTAGTAATATTATAAACAAAAGAAGAAAGAAAGATTTGATTGTTTGTTTGTATTGAATAGGCTCCGAAACTACTTGACCGATTTGAAAAATTCTTTTACCATTAGAAGCCCATATTATTCCTGATGAACATAGGCTACTTTTTTCCGCGGGAAAATGCTTCATTCCTACGGGAAAACGAGTAATAGGACAACGAGTAGTAAGAATGCAGCTAGTGTATGTATCTTAGATCCTTTTCAAATTTTGCTACTCATAGTAATTATTTTAAGATAGAACCTACCTACTTATGAAGAAATTCGCAACGTTAATACCGAACAGTCGTTTAATACCAGTGCTTCGAAGGAGAAATTGAGGATATTACTAAAAATTAAAGACGCGCCGGTATTTTCGGTACAAGTAGATGATAAAATTTTATGGACCAATGTGTTAGAATACTTATTTCCGTTTATTACTTCTCGTCCAGTGATCTCAGGGCTATTAAAGTCGACAGAAAATGTCACATAAAAGTCCGCATCGATTTCGCATAAACGATAGACGTGACCAGCCGAATGCTTCATAGCTCCTAATTTGAATCGGATGTCAAATGACGATCGGACTCTTTTTCAGCTTTTGAAAGCTCCTTTTATTAAACTCTCTTTTGTTTTCTTTCCAATCATTAGTTTTGCGGTATAGGTAAATTATTAGGCGCGATTGTCTTTTGTTTTTTATACAATTATCCACGTTGACGTCACAAATATTATTCACAGGCCTCTGATTATAGGAAAAAAGGGGTTCGCGCCCGCTTTTAAAAATTTATCTATAATTCTGCGTTAAATTTGTTATTGTTCTTTCAGTACGTATAATTTTGTAATCCATCATCGCCAAACATAATGTTAACATTAGGGGTTAAAGTTTTTCTAATGTCACATTACTTGAAAATAAACTAAAGAAAATGAAATAATTATTATAACAGCTAACGACGTTAATCAGCCTAATAGTTCCACGTTACTGTTGGGTCAAATAGCTCTTTTGTCAAACAATTAAGGTTGATGGTATCATGCCCTAGTCATTACCGCAGTGAATTAATAAAATAGCTAGATTATTCGATCAAAAACAAAATATTCGAAGGACACGAACAATTTTTTTTGTCGGTTACTTTATGCCCTAAAATTAATTAAAAAATTGCTCTCAATGATTAAAACCATTAGATAGAGCTTTTATAATTTGTGTCATCATTTATGTCATCATTTTCGAAAATTAGCAGTTTTCGTTCCGATAGTTTTTGTCTAGCTAAAATTTTAACCAGTTTTCAATGTTTGATTTTATTTTACAATAAAAACTAGTATCTAGAGAACCAACTTTTTATTATTCCTATGGCGTATCGGTCTTTGGCTATTATTCACTTTGACCAAAGTTTGATGTTGATAGTCAGTTACTTTCGGGCTATAAACGGCCTTTACAACTCTCGTCATTAAAACTATGTTAATGTGGTATTTTAGTGGCTCTATGAATATCCTTCACAGTGCAGTATTTATTTATGGTATAATAACGAAACTTCATAAGCTCCCTCCGCTAGTGACTTTCCAGAAGGCTTCTAATAACTTACTCGTATCATCAAATTGTTTATTGATCTCTCTTGATATAAACACAAGACATGAAGTACGAGGTCACAGAAAATAATATGCATAATAACGTAGAAACGTAATGGATAATAATATTAGTTTGTACTTAGCTACCTTATTTTTTAAGGCAGCAGGACGAATAAAGCGAGAGAATGGAAAAAGAAACTTTTCTGAATATAATTGACATCAGCTAAAATCTTTCACAGACCTTTCAGCTTAATTTTTACAAGTTGCTCTCAAAACGGCGAATTCTTCGTTTCTTTGTGCGTTTCTCAACTCCGTACTATTTTTATGACTAATGGTGCCACTAAAAATTTAATGATGTTGAAATCTTTGAAAAGTGTGCTCTGCAGATTCACGAGTGAAGTGGCACATCTGCTACCGGGCATTCGCTCCTCTGACTTGTAATAATGGAATTAACGAGCTGGTTATGAACAAACGGCGTCTTCATTTCCAGGGTCCCGTTTATTCGTCCTTTACCCTATTTCACTGCCACACCATTACGCCGAATGAAATAATGGAGCCGATATTGCGCCCGCTCCGACGGACTCTAGCGTCTGCTCAATATTTTCAAGGTGTTTATGATGGGAGGGTAATGAGATAATTCAGGTTGAATGCCTGATATTGTTATGATAGGTGTGAATTTATGGACGCGGCTCGCTGTTACTTTCAGTCGCAAAGATAAATTAGCCAGAGAATCAAAGTAACTTTCTGCTGCGACGTGCAAAATCCATTCGCTAAATAGCCCTCATCTAGTATAATGGGAGAGGATGCGTAATCCAATTAATTAGTAACGAGACGAGGCTCGCCGTGTGCTGCATTATAATGCCGTGTGATATCTTTGCTGGGATTTCTAGCTGGCCTTCTTAGCACTATTTTACAGAAACAAACCGCTGTCTAAGGAATTTGTCTCCCAAATTGCTGGGCTTAGAGCGGTCCTATGCGAGTGTAACGTACGTACCTACGAGCAAACTTCACACGATTTTACCTGCTCTTCGTTGTTATTTTTAAAATTCGTTGAGAGAGAGACTTTTCTTGTTAAAATTACGAACGAATTTCACACCAGCGATTCTTGAATCTAAGCGAAGCTGAGTTCTTTTGAGAGCACTGTGAAATGAAGTATTATTTTTGTCTTTTGAAGACGAACATTTCTTACGAAACCTTCCAGGATTTGTGAGAATAATTAGAAAAAACCGTTCTTGAGTTAGTCCACGCGGTTTCAGTAAGTTTCATGCGGCTTTTGACCTCTCGCTATCAAGGACCTTCTATAAATCAGGAACCCTCGTCCAGCAGTAATTCACAATGGACAACGTCAAAACATTAAATAGATCCTTAATAAGTTTACTCATCTTATGAATTAAGCCGGCTTCTAAAGGTCGGGTCTCCGTGGAGGCGGGAGGTAATGTTAAGATATTAGTAACTGAAGCCAGTTTTGGAAAAAATAAGGTTTGGAAATATGAAGGTTTGTCGATTTTTTCTTTATTATCATTTACATTTCACCACAAGGGAATAAAGCATTTATTCCGTTTTAATTTAAGAAGCAATCGACGTCTCGTCTCTGCAATAAGCAACTTTTTTACTTTTCTGTTATTGTTTAGCAATATATATGATTATTATTATTGTAGTGACATTATTATTTGGGTCAACATTGGAAACATTATTGTTGAAAATTATTATCTCTACATCCTAACTATCTACGAAGTTCCAGAAATAAAGACTCCATTTTTACCCTGT
This sequence comes from Eupithecia subfuscata, assembly GCA_963564075.1. NCBI lineage: Eukaryota > Metazoa > Arthropoda > Insecta > Lepidoptera > Geometridae > Eupithecia > Eupithecia subfuscata. The sequence continues at coordinate 8,888,463 of OY751105.1, forward strand.
AAACTATGTGATGGATGATCTTTGGTCTTTCTCTCCGAGTTTTACTTAGCACTTCTAAACTACCGGGCAAACTTAATCTGCACTTAAAACTTGCTCAAGTGTTAATCGATCATCGGGTGCCCAATGATCTGTGCACTAAATATACGTTGCACGAAGGTTTTACAAACGTAAAACGATTGCCGAACATGTTAAGAAAAGTTGAAAAAAGTCGGAGACAATAGAAATTATCATTACGTTGAAATTGGCATGTAAACACATATTATGCTAGCCTTGATATGCCTAGAAACATAGAATTAGTGGCGTGATGCTACTACCTAAACTAAAAGCTTAAGAAAATGAGTTTTATTATTTTAAAAACCTTTTTTAAAATAAAGCTTTTAATGCATTGTCGCTAAACTAAATGTTTATACAAAATTTCAGCTCAATCGGTTGAAGATATCTGCTTCAAAATTGAGTTGCAAGATTCCACTCGTACAAACATAGTTAGTTACATACATTGCAAGTTAAATAAAAGCTTGTAAAATAGAGCTTAGAGCACGAAAGTTTTGGATACTGTTGAATATATAACGCGTTGCTAGGCTATTCACAGCTTTGATATAAGCATCGTGGTGTCACTTTGGTCTCATCGATCAAATGTAGAATTTTGGGATAACCAACTTCGATAAATCACTCTTTACTGAGAGAGTTTGTAAAATGTTTGATCACAATTTTGACATTTTATTTGAGACCTTAATCATCATCATCTCTCTCACTTATAGTAATTACAAATGTTTGATCGCAGTTTTGTCATTTTATTTGAGACCTAAATCATATTCATCTTTTGACGACCTCGGTGGCGCGGCGGGCGAAGGTCCGCCTGCGGCGCGGGAGGTTGCGGGTTCGATTCCCGGCTTGAGACAAATGTTTGTACGATCTACAAATATTTGTTCCGGGTGTTCTGGTCGTTTCTATGTATAATAAAAAATATCTATCCATGTAATGTATTCTATTATGTATATCAGTCATCTAGTACCCATAACACAAGCTCTGCTTAGCTTGGGGCTAGATGATGCTGTGTGGATTGTCCAGCATTATTATTATTATTATCTCTCTCATATAAAGTAACTATCTACTTAGGTACCTACATGTACGCAAGATAGATTCAAAATAAAAAAATAATGAAAATTCCTCATTACCATGAGAGTAAAGATGTGTATGATTTAGCATTAAAGAATACCTACATGGAAATAGTGAGCTATTTTCGACTTTGATATTATTAGGTTAAGTAGTGATTTAGAAAATTTAAGCTTGTTAGGTGTTATTTTTCGAGTTGGAGCAAAACCCGTCTCAAGCTATCCTCTACCTAGACTAGATAATTTCAAATATTATAGATAAAGCTAGTCATAAAAAAATAATGTTTTTAATATTTATTCAGTGGAAAACACTTCAAACTCACTCATCAAACTCATCAATGCTAGGAATATTTGGGTAATTAAAATACTCACGAGCTTCCTTATAAAATAATAAATAAAGAAATAGTGCTTTACAATCCACACAGCATCATCTAGCCCTAAGCAAACATTTTTGTACTGGGCAAGCGATAAAAATTTAGTATTCTACAAAGTACGCTAATGAAGCGAATATCCAGGCTTTTCCAGGAAAGCTACTATTAGCATTCTAGCCTTTGAACTCTGTGAAAATCAACAAGAAATGAGAAAGTATACAAGTAGGCACAAGAAAAGTTTTTTATAGAGGGTAGGTACCATAGTATTACAAAAATACTTGAGAGGTGTCAAGAGACACCCGGATGGAACGAAGTTCCTTTCGATTAATAGTGGGCGTAAAGACATTGTAATCGCTTAAATATTATTCTTGCAGTTTTGATAAGATTGTTCGGAGGGAGAGCGATTCTAATTTTTGTGCAAACCTAATGTCATTCTCGATGAGAGCTGTCTATCATAAACGCTACAGTGACAGTTCTACACTTTGACACTGACTTAATATTGTGTTTACTTTCCAACAAATGTTAGGATATATTTGTTCTGTGGCAATATATTTGTTCTGTGGCAAAAAGTGTCGCTCCAATTTTCGTTACAATTTTTTCCGTCTAGCCCCCTTTCACAACGCGCGATAAGGAACTCCGTTCCAAAACATAACTCCGTGTTTCCCAGGACCGCGCGAGATGGCGCTACGAGTTTATTAATTGATTCCTTATCTAAAAAAAATAATAAAAAATTTCTTACAGTAAATAAATAAATAAAATATTTTTATTTCATAGGTACTAAGAAGACACACAATACACACGTTCACCATAGCTCTAACCCCGCAGGGTAAGTACCGTACAAACCCATTTACTTATTATCAGAAAAATCGACACAAAATAACACTATCGATATTGCAAAACAAACCAGATTGCTGCACTACGTCGGCATTATAAACGCTAGTAAGCCGTTAAACCCAGAGCGTTGCGGGCTCAAAGGCTTTCCTTTATTACATTTACTTATTCAGATTGTGATGCCCACATTAAGACTACTTAGTTAATTGAGCGCTTGAATGGCTGGCCGTTGGGCTGTTCGGCCATACGGTCGTATGACGCTATTCTGCTGAGAATGGGCTTACGTCTAGTTAGGAGGGATTTACCTAGCCACCTGTAGTTACGCGCTGTAAATTGGGCATAATCTGTTGCCATGTTGATAAATGTTTTACTGCTAATGAGTAATAAGCTAGATTGAACAAGATTGAAGCTATACTGTGTTTGAATAATGAATTCTCGATTTTGGATAAATGATAACGCGGTGTGGTATGCGATGACAATGATCATTACAATCAAGAGTAATCAAATCATTAATAATAATAATAAATAATAAATAATGCTGGACAATTCACACAGCATTATCTAGCCCCAAGGTAAGCAGAGCTTGTGTTATGGGTACTAGATAACTGATATACTTAATACAATACACTAAATAGATAGATATTTTTTATTATACATAGAAAACATCCAGAACGCCCTGGACAAATGTCATTGTAACAATTAAACTTTATACATTTTGACATCTACCCATCCGAACCTTTTAGACATCCTGTCACGTGAACAGCCATGTCCCGGAAGGATCTTGGCTACGCTGTACACAATTGTAGCATTTTGCTACGTCTCGTAGCTCTGAAACTTTCTACGTAGCTACGTCGTAGACCTCATAGCAATTTCCCGTAGCGTATCGAAATAGTTCATCGGCCTGGTGTACATAATCATAACTACTAACAAGTGATTAATTAAAGAACTGTCATGCCATGTGTGGCTCTATATATAATAAAATCCTTAGTGATATCAAAGATTTACCTTTAGAGTTATTTATAAAAAGTTAAAATTATGGCATATTGAAAAAAAAGTATATGAAACTTATGGATATAAAATTAAGAAATTAGTATTGAGCGTCTGGTCGAAGCGACGCGTTACCCGAGAGCTGGTGAGTATCTGGCACAGCGCTTCAGCATTACCATACAGCATGGCAATGCAGCCAGCGTCATGGGGACGCTTCCGACATTTGCCATTATAGATCAACATTATTGATAAGTATTTATTTTTGTTTACTTACATTTTAAATTATTATGAAAATCATTTAAATGCAATTTATAAAGGAACCTACTTTTAAGGAATTTGGCGTGCCAATGTGTTTTGACGAAGTATGTGACACTATTCTAACGTTCAAGACCTTGTATATTTCCTGCAATAAATAAAATGAAACACCAAAATGCCCAGCTCGCTCCTCGCTTTTTCACTTATTGATGCCAAATTCTTATTTGGCAACAATACAACTTTGGGGAAAGGCCTACAAAATGTAGCTAAGAACCATAGAGACCATAAGACACCAGACGAGTATTTTAATACTCATTTATCAAGAGTTAATAAAGAGTTCCGCCAAATACATTCAGAAACACTCGAAAAACATAACCCACGTCTCGCGGGTAAAAAGAGTTATTATGATGTTTACGTCAAAATACATAGAAAACAGATTATTGTTACCTATAAATAAAAATGAAATGAAATACGTTTATTCTGATATAACAGTACACAATATGATAACAGGTAGCTTAGATATTACACAGATAAATTAAAGAAAATCAAAATACGAGGACAACTAAAACTATCATGCTTTTCTTATAAAAAAAAAAAAAAAAAAAAAAAACCTATTACCTATCACTATTATTTTCATCAACAAATTAACCGAGTATTATTGAATAAACCCATTACAAAATGAAGCAAGAAAATGGTTCATTGTTTACTGTGGTTTCCCAACGTACATGAATGTTAAAATCTAATTTGTGTTTGTTAGCAATGCCGGTACCAATGTTTTGTGTGGTGAACATTACCTGCATCCTAGAATGTTAAACAGTACAGTCGCAGACTAGAGAACGACATACAATGCTTATTTTATTAGTGATTATAAACTTGGGTATGCAAGCCACCAAAGAGCGCACCAAAGGGTAGACAATCAACACCCTGTAAATAGTCCGAGTTAAAAATGCTCGCCCAGTAACACAGTCACCGTAGCCGAAATCGGTTGGGATACATCATCATCATCATCATCATCATTAGTGACTACTATGTGACACTCCAGTGATATACGTATGTATAAGTATGATACCAAAGACGATACGTACAGGATCCTCGTCAAAAATCCGCAATCCCAAAAATGGGCATTTGGATCAAAAATGCTTGAAAAATATGTCTGAAAAAGTGGCCATATTGGTTAGTGTACGAGTTTAACAATACCAAAGCGAAGAAGTTTTCGCTAATACCTACTTTTCAAAGTTCTCAACAATATCTACGTAGATAAATAAATAAATAATTCTGAACAATCCACGCAATGTTTTGCTGAATTGCAAAAAATCCTTTGAAATCATTCGAAAACTATAATCGAGTTTGTATGAAACTATGGGATCGCTGTAATTTTACGAAAAGTAGTTCCTAAGTTAGAAAAACCAATGTAAACTTAGTCAGTCTCAGTACGTTTCCGGTAGGGCTATAATGCTATCCGCCGCAAAGCACTTAATGGATGGAAAATATTATAAACTATGCAAAAATAATCTTATGGCCCCTGAATCTCTTCCTCACTAAAAGGCAGCCTTTAACACTTTGCTTATATTCCTACATCTGTGATTTTGCTTTCCACGATGTCTATGACGATCTTAATTCGTCATAAAGTATTCGTTCCAAAACCAATACATAAATTATCTTATTTAGATACTCTGATATTATAAATTATGCAAAATCCAAATCTGCGACATCAGCATTTTGATCCGAGATCCTGTTACTGTTTTATGAAAATCTTATGTCGACTGTACGAAGTTTTATACATAGCAACTAGTAGGTACCTGTTTATTCACAACTGTACTACTTGTTACCTCCCCCAAGCCGACTGGTCCTCGTGGGGGAAAACGACCAAGACCCTTTAAAGATAAATAAAAGAGCTTCAAATTCAGATATACACATAGCGACATTTAATACAAGATCGTTAAGGACACCTGAGAGACTTCAAGAACTTGAAACGGCCATATCAGAAATAAAATGGGACATAATAGGAATTAGCGAAATGAGAAGATACGGGGAAAAGATACAAGACTATGGAAATTACATCTTACACCACATAGGCGAAACGCCAGGACAATACGGAGTAGGTTTCTTAATTAAAAAGAGACTAGCGGATAAGATTATTGAAATTAAGGGAGTCACAGAAAGAATAGCTATATTAAACATATTACTACCTACTATTCACAAGGAGGAAAAATGGTCAATCATTCAAGCATACTCGCCTCCAGAATCTAACAAAAAAGAAGATATAGTAAAAATAGAGAAGTTTTACCAAGATTTGCAAAAAATCATGCAAAATACACACAAACAAACTATAGTGATGGGAGATTTTAACAGTCAGATTGGAACATGCTGTAGTGGAGAGGAATACACAATTGGCAAATATGGACACGGTAAAAGAAGTAAAAACGGAGCAAGGCTAGTCACATTCGCTTTAACAAACAAACTTAGCATTCTAAACAGTTTCTACAAGAAAAAGGAATCAAAAAGGTGGACGTGGATATCCCCTAATGGTCTCTACAAAAACGAGATAGATTTTATCATGTCCAATAAAACTAAAGCTTTCAAAAACATTTCAATCATACAAAATTTTAATTTTAATTCAGATCACAGAATGGTTCGTGCTACACTTGCAGGAAAACCTATAAAAATGAACAGAAGATGGCAAAAAGATAGCTCGGCCTTGATGTGTACTGGAAACAACGAAAAGCTCATTACTAACCTTACAACATTAGTTAACATAATCGGGGAAAAAAACATTTCTATTGAAGAGAAATATGAAAAAACTTTGAAAACACTTAAAACAGAAACTAGAAAAATAAACAAAATCACAAACTCTACAAAGACTCAGCATTTACTTGAAGAAAGGAAAATACTATTACAAACCAAGGAAAAAAATCAAGAGAAGAGAAATAAAATAAGAGAAATCAGTAAGAATATAAACGAAAGTATTAGAAAAGATAGGAAAATAAAGAGACAAGAAACATTACAAAATCATATAAACAGAACTGGTGGAATAAAAAAGGCCATCAAAGAGTTAAGAGAAACAAGCGAATGGATGCTAAAAGTAGAGACTAAGAATAAAACGGAGACGAGAAAAAGACCTGAAATACTGAAAGTGGCAACTGACTTTTATAGAGAATTGTACCAATATAAAAACCCAAAAGCGGCCGCAGAGAGTCTGAGTTTAACGGATTTCGAGCCTATACCAGAAATATTGAAAGAAGAAACGATTAAAGCAATTACAACACAAAAAGCAGACAAAACACCTGGATCTGATCAAATTACTAACGAACTACTCAAATCTACCATACCAATAATTGCCCCAATACTAACAGACTTATTCAACGAGATTCTAGAGACCGAAACTATTCCAGAAGACTGGACCAAATCGACGATAATACTACTACATAAAAAAGGAAGTAAAGAAGAAATCGGAAACTATCGCCCCATCAGTTTAATGTCTAATGTTTATAAGGTCTTCTCAAAAATTATTTTATCACGCATTACTACAGTACTCGACGAAAACCAACCAAAAGAGCAAGCTGGTTTCAGAAGCAAGTTTTCAACAATTGATCATATTCATGCCCTTAGACAAATCTTACAAAAGTACAATGAATACAATAAATCCTACTACTTAGGGTTTGTAGATTTCAATAAAGCTTTTGACTCCCTGGAACACGATTACATCTGGAAAGCCTTACACAGTCAGGGAATACAACACAAATATATAAGAATACTAAAAAACATATACTCAAGAAGTACTGCACAAGTTAGATTGGAGAAAACAAGCGAGGAATTTCCCATAGAGAGAGGCGTCCGTCAAGGCGATCCTATCTCACCCAAACTATTTTCGGCTGTCCTGGAGATGATATTTCGAAACCTAGAATGGAATAAAAATGGTCTCAACATTGATGGAGTAAATCTAAGCCATCTACGTTTTGCGGACGATTTGATACTGTTCTCTGAGTGCCCAAGAAAATTACAACATATGTTACAACAGTTATCCGATCAGAGTGCGAAAGCGGGGCTATCAATGAACATCACCAAGACAAAAGTTATGACAAAATCTTCAGAAACACATAATATCGTAGTAAATACACAACAAATAGAATACGTAAACGAGTACATATACTTAGGGCAAATTATATCACCAAGCAAAACCATGGAAAAAGAAATCGATAGGAGGATAGCCAATACCTGGAAGAGACACTGGTCGCTCAGTGAAGTTATGAAGGACAGAGATATGCCAATAAAATCAAAAAGAAAAGTCTACAACACCTGTATTCTGCCCTGCTTAACATACGGTAGTCAAACATGGACACTAACGAAAACCTTAACAAATAAACTAAATGTCTGTCAAAATAGCATAGAAAGAAGTGTCATTGGAGTCAATAAAAGGGATAAAGTAAAATTAACAGAAATAAAAAACAGAACTCAATTCAAACAGGCACAATTTGTATACCGAACACAAAAATGGCGATGGACTGGACATATGTTGAGGGAAAAGCAGGAGAAATGGACCAGAATCATAACGGAGTGGTACCCAAGAGACGGTAAAAGAAGTAAAGGTGGACAAACGAAAAGATGGGAAGATGATTTAAAAAAGGTGGCTGGTCCAGAATGGATCAGGGTGGCAAAGGATAGAGAAAAATGGAAATCTTTAGAGGAGGCCTATGTCGAAAGACAAGCTGTGTCAAAAAGTAATAACCCGAACGCTGATCAACTTGAATAATAATTTTTAAGTTATATTAAGTTAAAGTTTAGTTAATTATAAAAAAAAATGTTTAATAAGTAACAGCAATAAAGGCTAATTTTATTTATTTTATTTATTTATTTACTTGTTACCTACGCAGGCACCATCCAAAATTTATATACATAGCTTAACTATAACTGGCTTTTGCCTGCGGCTCTGTGTGGAATCAGTTTCAAAAACAGTCTATTTTAGAATATTACACATTTACCGAACATTCTCGAAGCTAGTCAGGCCAACATAATAGGTTTTTCCGGAGAGGTTTCCCTTGGCGTCCTCCTTTCCTCATCAGCCTGCATTAGTCCACAGCTAGACGCAGGTCTCCCCCTGATAAGCGCCTTATTGACTTTTATCTCATAGGAGGTATTGCCCAAAATCCCCACGCTGGGCATGCGGGTTTGGTGGTAGAATTGTTCTGCAGTGCAGGGGGCGCTGCTGCCCGCTCCCGGTGGATATCCCTTAGTCGCCTCTTACGACATCCGCGGGAAGAGTTGGGGTGGTGTAAATTCTAAGCCGGTACCACACAGCTATTAGCCACTCAGCTCCCTTGGCATATTTAAAGTAAAGTGTGATGATTTACTTATGTATTTTCAAAGAGATAGTGACTTTGTTCAATAGCAGGTACCGATACTTTAAATGTTATTTTGTAGGCATTTATTGTTTGATCCGTGTTAATTGACGACCTCTGTGGCGCAGCGGGCGAAGGTCTGCCTGCGACGCAGGAGGTTGCGGGTTCGATTCCCGCCTCAGGACAAACGTTTGTACGATCTGCAGACATTTGTCCAGGGCGTTCTGGATGTTTTCTATGTATAATAGAAAATATCTATCTATGTAGTGTATTGTATTAAGTATATCAGTTATCAAGTACCCATAACACAAGCTCTGCTTCGCTTGGGGCTAGATAATGCTGTGTGAATTGTCCAGCGTTATTTATTTATTATTAATTTTAGATTCTTTTTTTTGTAGGTAAGTTATATTGTACGTTCTGTTGGACAAACTGTGAGAACTTGTACCATTATTTTTGTAACACCAAATTGTACAAACAGTTTACAATAAAAATATTCTGACTTCTGTGTTTTAGTACTTTCTAGTTAGTTGATATGCAACTTCATGAAAGCACTTAAAACTATTCTTGTGTTACAAAGTAGTTTTAATTTAAAGAACACTTTCTTGGTTGATGTTACTCATTGAAAATACTGGTAAAAAACTGTTATGAAAAAGTTTTGGATGAGTTGACCACTAATCATTTTGGATTGACCAACTCATCCAAACCGGATGAAATTAGGTGGATGAGATGATCACTTACTCGTTCCATTGTCGCCACACACGACGACATTAAATATGTTATTAACATTGGGAAATCTTTTGGTCACGATGGGCATAATGTTGACAAAGATAAAGCTTGTCCGCACACCTGGGAAGCACCCCTGCAGCACAGCACAAAATATGCATTAAAATTTGGGTTTTAACTCGTACTATTTAGATTATTTTCATATTGACGGCATCAGATAACACACAGCTCGGGGACTCGTTAGAATAGAATATAATATAATATTTTATCTGTAACTTAATCAACAAAAACAAACACGATTTAAAGATAAAATAAAAGATACAGCTTCTGTCGAATTAAGTCACAAAACGGTCTCTGTCTCAGCATAAGCTAGTTCTTACCACGTAACAACCAAACGCTGGTCTTCCGACAGAGCCGTTTGGTGACGTCACGGAAGATAACACAAAACAATCAAAAATATACGTTAAAGCCTCCACCCCACAGCCGTGATTTTGATTCTGTCTTGTGTCGCGCGATTTTGACAAAAATTTACAAACATAGACCTCATAGATTAGGTTATGTCACTGGTTACCCTATGACGTCCAACGCATGTACAGACATCGCCAGCCTTTCTCCGTAGACCGAGACACGTTCTCGGTAAATAAATAAATAATGCTGGACAATCCACACAACATTATCTAGCCCCAAGCTAAGCAGAGCTTGTGTTATGGGTACTAGATAACTGATATACAAAATACAATATTCTTCATAGACAGATTTTTTTTTTATACATAGAAAAACATCCAGAACACCCTGAACAAATATCTGCAGATCGTACAAACATTTGTCCCGAGGCGGGAATCGAACCTCCTGCGTCGCAGGCGAACCTTCGCCCGCTGCCCCACACACAGGTTTCGGTGACCCTGTTGACCCAATCACCGCCGCTAACCCGGAGGTGACGGCAACCGATTCGCTTGCGCACACCACACAACCGACCAAAAACCGACCCCGCCGGATGTGGGGTCGAAGACTTCCCCGCTTCCACCCATAGGTGCACTTGTGCACCTAGGCGAAACCTCCCTTTCCTCTCGTAGCATCTGGCAACAGCCCAAGCCGAGGCTCGCAACTAAGTGGTGGCCTTTGTGCGTGTTGCCCCAACCTAACTTTTATCCGGTGATGCGCCCTCTGCGCCCGCCAAAAGTCCGGTAACGCTGTCATGGCCATCTGCGGTGAACAGCATTGTAGTCCATTCGAAAAAAAGAGATCGCCAGAATTGAGTAACCCCCTGCATAACACAATTCCAGGTTAGAATCCAAATCGTAGGAGTTGAAGTCGAAAATTAATTATTTTTTTATTCAGGTAGGTAACATAAAAACAGAACGAATAGGTAAAAAACGTCAAGTGCGAGTCGGACTCGCGCACTAAGGGTTCCGTAATTGAAAGATCTTGTTTCTTGCATAATACCATTCTAGGCCAACGGGAAGTAGGCTGTATATTTCGGTCCAGAGAGATAATCATTTTTTTTTGTTACAAACCACAAACTTACCTACGTATTCGGCTTTTCTCTTTATTTGTGCTATAAGACCTTGCTTCTTGCCAAATTTCATGATTCTAGGTCAACGGGAAGTACCCTATAGGAATACCGTAAGATACAGACAGCGTCGTCTGTATCTTACGTCGAAGGTGATCGTGGGAACCCTGGCTGCGCTAGCAGTAATAAAAAGTTATGAAATGTTTTTGATTTGCCTTTTTCCACGCTTTTTCTCGAAACTTTAGAGTTAGTACGTATTCCTACATGCCGAGGTAGGTTTTAATTGTTCCCGTGGTTCGTGGTTCGGGGAAAATGGCGAGAGAAGGACACCGGAGAGGTTTTTCGTGGGTATTACGTCCTTCTCAGGGCGTCTAGTCCCACATAATTCTGGTCCCCCCAGACTAGTTTATTCGTAAACAAATTTATTTGCCGAATAAAAAAAAGGTATTCCTACATATGTCTATCCATCAATGGTATAGGCAAAGTCTAATTAACCGGCGTGCTAGCTGTTTGCCGCCATCAAACGAGTAGGTACACGAAGGGTGGAACGCAATAAAAAATCAAGGAAACTCTTCAGTTGGAGGGACTTAATTGCTCTATTTCCACGCAGTATCAAAGGTACTCCGACGCAATTACGAGCGAGCCCGCCGATGCGTTTCGGGGCACGGAACCAGCGTTTTATCAAATGAATATAACACATTCACTGCCTAGCCCCTTCGGTGCGGCACGCAGGGGACTTCTTACCAGTAGCGCACCCCTGGGTGTGCTGCTGGTACGTAGTCCGTACTTCGGCCTGAACGTCATGACTAGTGTCATGTCATGACGCTCAAGCAGAGTCAGAGTTTATCAAAGTTTATCTTTCTAATCTTTACTATCACACTTCTACACTAATATTAGTGTAAAAGTGTATCTACCTTTAGAATAACTATAGCGCTACCTTTAGATCCAAGATGGCGTGTTTTGTAAAAGAATAGCTTCGTAGCTAATTTCGATGATTTCAAATGTTTAACGTAACTTTATTTTTCTAAATTGTATGATTTCATAGCCTAGAAGGCCATTCATTGACTTTTTTGTTACTAGATTCTTGTAGCTTATTTTGTAATTATATAAGCTGTAGGCCTTCCTTAAAAATAAATAAACAAAATATAAAGAACTAGACGATCGCCTCGCGGTTTCACCCGCGTAGTTCCCGTTCCCGTGGGAATTCCGGGATAAAATATAGCCTATGTCACTCCCTGAAAAGTAAGCTTCCTAACGGTGAAAGAATTTTTCAAATCGGTCCAGTAGTTTCGGAGCCTATTCAATTCATACAAACAAACAAACAAACAAAAAATCAAACCTTTCCTCTTTATAATATTAGTATAGAAGTATAGATGAAGCTGACCTCTTTTGTCTCATTGCGATCAACCAAGCTCTTTAAAGCCATTGATATAGAATTTGAGTCTCCGCTGTGTTTATAGCCCCATTGAGTCCCCGCTACGATTAAGCGATTCAATTTTCGAAGTGGCAACATTTAATGAACTTTCCCGTCTATTTTACGCATTTCAAATATTTGGTCGCTAAAAAGTTGCTGATCTTTGATATTTGATTTTGTTTATTTTGCAAAACAGAGTTGAGTTCGCGATTCGTTATTTATTTTGGAGTCTCGAGAAATAGGTAACTAAGGTACGTATCGTAAAATAATAATTAAACGTTTATAGTTTATTTTTTTTTAATTTATAAATTCCAATAGATTTATCTATACATAATCAATACGTCTTGTAGGTGCTAGCAGGATAGGCCACATGATTTAGCCCTTTAAAACTAAGAAAAGAACTCTTAAAATAATGTTCATAAAAATCAACAAAACGACAAATTACAACTAGTATTTAGGAATAAAAAACTAAAAATAAAAAAGTACCAAACATGTAGGTATTATCCATTCTTATAAGTATGTTACTTTGTTTATTTACTCAGCTGTTAATTCTCGCTACAATAGAAGGTCTGATGTCAGATTTTATTTTCCTGTTTTGAGGTTGGTTAACAAAAGATTTTTCCCGATTTTCAATAGAACGTGTGCCGTCGCTTTATTTATTTTCTTTGAAAGCTGTATAAAGTCTGATCCTTATGTACCTACCAAAAGTGCAGCTGTAGCCTCAAGCCCACTTCCATAAGGCTATTTCTTTAAGAAATCAAATCTAGGACTAAAACTTCTACAATTTAGTCAATCACGCTTGTATCAAAATCAAAATCAAAAACTCTTTATTTCCATTAATATAATCAATGTAGACTTAGAAAAGTTCAAATTATAAAAACTAAACACTGACACGGAAATACAGTGATATTTTTGATATCTGTCCCTTCGGTATGTAGACGTAAAGAGGCGATGAAGAAACCTTTAGCCTGTTAGTTGTTATTTTTTGAGTTAGAGCAAAACCCATCCCAAGCTATTGTATCCTCTAGATAATCGGATATTTTATAGAAAGCCTTTTTGCACTATAAGGTTTTGACAATTTGTTTGAATTTATTTACTGATAATTTTTGCAACTCACTAAGAGTTTTGTTGTAGAAGCGTATACATTGCCCTTCAAAAGATACATTAATTTTGTGTAGCCTAGTTGTGGACACAGCGAGTGGTATATACTAAACTAAACACTTTCCCAAGACGCACGTACCTCTCGATTCCCGTGTGGCGGAGGCTGGGCAGTGAATGCGTTAACTCGATTTTCTTTTAAGAAACCTATTACAGGCCGCTGGGAGCATTCTACGAGAGACCACGAGCGAGATTGCTCCGAGGTAGTCAATTTAAATGGCAAACGAGTTCCACTTTAGAAAAGCGTCAATGCAAATGATATGGCGTGAATTAAAAAATAAATTACCCACAGAATCGTTTAAGAGATTGGATTGCTTTGGGATTATAATGCTCATTTTTTGCTTGGAATATGGCTGTTTGGGTTTGATTTTAGGATCAAAGTGGTGTTGGATTACTGGACTTCAACCTGGTACACCTTTCCGATACGTACGCTCCGAGAGAGGCGTAGAAATCGTTTAACTTGGCTTAACTTGACCACGCCGTGTCGGTCGTCAGAATTCATTTATATAATTCTTCGACTCCTTTGGCGTGTTCGATATGGATTTACGGATGATATAGTTCAGCTTAACATTTTTTATTAGCTTCCTTACCTTACCTATTTAGGTAGGTACTTTCATGTCTAGTGTTACGAATCTTGTTAGTTTCTGAATTCTTCATAACAAGATCTACTTAGTAATCATGCTGGAGATTATAATGTTCATTCTAATATATCATCAAATTCATACCGAGAATTTATTTGCCCACTTATAATCATAAGACCGTAATAAAAGAATTTACGGGCGACGACACCATTCCGCGACTAATTCAAACGAACACCTAAAGCTGTATAAGCCAAGCATTTTGTCCTATTACAAAGTAATTTAAGCAGAAGGTAAGGTATTATGATAATCTAAATCATACTGAATTAATAAAGACATCCCTAGAAATAAGATTAGAATGAGGGGGCCGTTTTTGGTTTGTTTACTGCAAGCGGGACGTAAACGAACCGGGTTCCTCTGAAGGTTGCACCAACCAAACCCATTAGGTATTGGTCCCGTTTGTTCTAGTTTGAGTGAGAGTGTGAGTGTTTGTGTGTGTAAATGTGAGACCCACACCTGGTAGTAGTATGGGGTGACAATGCCAATCTGGTCACAGAGATGGACATTCGCGGTTACATCTGTGTCTGTCCGGTCTGTGTCTTAATCGGGGGTTGGAAACGTGACGGAAGAATGGGGTCGGCGAATGTGTGGATCGGTGGGCTCGCCGGCCATGTATAGGAGGAAGAGGGGATGGAGTCGGGCCGCGGATGCTTAAATGTTCCCGTGGTTCGGCGAAAACGGCGAAAGAGGGACACCGGAGAGGTTTTACTGGGTATTACGTCCTTTTCAGGGCGTCGAGTCCCACATAATTCTGGTCCCCCCCCAGACCAGTTTATTCATTTAATTTAATTTAATATTTATTAAGGTAAACCACAGCGTTACAATTTCCATATAAATACTTAAAATATACATAACACTAAGGCCAAAAAGGATTACACCGATATTAAAAAAACAAACAATTGGAACAGTAAGGTAAGTAAGAAGGTAGGTAAGTAAGTAATTCGTGAATGAATTTCCTCGACGAGACAAAAAAAAGGTATTGGTTCCGTGGTATAGTGTTTTAATCCAACTTAACGAGACTTTTTCTAGAAAATACACAAAACTAACTATTGGTTTTGTTTGGTATCGTTATCCTAGCTCTATCGCTACCACTCAGCGCAAGTACGTGTATTCAAATATGGGCTTAAACTCGTTACCTTTAGAGACATTTTACGGTGACAAAGGATTCCCACAAGCTTCAAAAGAGAAGTCCGCGAGCTGTCTATCATCTGGGCCGCGATCACGGTGGTGTAGTAAGGCACGGCATTAGGGCGCCAACGTTAGCAGTTAAAACGTTATGGTGCACGTTCACAGGCCGGCATCGGACAATCCGCTGACAAGTGCGTCCGCTGATCTGCAATCCGAATGACGTCATTGGCATTAAATGGAAAAGTTGCCTGCAAGAATCCTCGCCGGCATTGCCGACAGTCCGCTCCGTGCGGTGCGGATCTTTTTTGTCAAACCATTGATGGATCCAGTGCGGATTGTCCGATGCCGGCCTGTGAACGCGCACCCTAAAGTTTCAACTGCTAACGTTTGAGCCGTAATGCCGTGCCAAAAGCCATAACTTCAGAGTCCAACGCGTGGTCTAACTCTACTTTATGGATAGGTTGGTATCTAAGAAAATTTACCGTGGTCTCATTCTCAGCTATGTAATCTTACATTATAGTTCTTAGACTATGGGCCAGTAAGTCCCATGATCTAACTGCCACGTCCCTCGTATCGGACACGTTACGGTGTATTGTAATTAGCATTTACACGTTTCTTGGGGGTGGTTCGTAAAACAACTGCTTTGTGTCCTTGGGGATAATAAAATCTGAATGATAATTGAGTTATTTTTAATAAATATACTCTGTCTGTATATTTAATTATTTAAGCACGATGATGTCTTTGTTGGATGCGGCAAGCTGAAGACAGGGCGCTATGGCGCTCATTAGGGGAGGCCTATGTCCAGCAATAGACTAATATAGGCTGATGATGATGATGTCTTTGAACACGTAAATCCATACTAATTTTATGAATTTGAAAGTAACTGTGTCTGTCTGCCTGTTACCTTTTCACGCCAAAACGGCTGAACGGATCTTGATGAAATTTGACAGGAAGGTAGATGGTATTCTAGAGACGGACATAGGCTACTTTTTATCTTGATAAAGTGCGAAGCCGTGGCTTCGCACGCACTTTATTGGCAGAAACTAATGATTTATATTTTTCACTTCGATTACCTACCGAGTCGTTAAATTAATGGCTATTGCAATAAACCTATCCGATAAGGCAATGCCGGAAGCTGAAGCTGAACCGAACCAGAGTAAGAAGTGAAACGAGTATGACACTTCTTAAGACTGATGCTGGCCGAGTCGGAAAAGTCGTGTAGATAAAGAATAGGATTGAAGATGACAACATGCTAAACCCCGTAGACCCTACACGATTTATACACAATTTAACTAGGTACCTAAATAAAGATACTTATATATTTTTTAAATTTATTTGAGGGCTTAATCGCTTAGCGATAACATCGCCCATAACATAAAGAAAACGAAGATACAAAGAAAAAAATTAACAAAATAAAACTTATTGTTTTACTAAAGATACATAAATTAAAAGTGTAACAGGTCTAATTCTGAGCATCGAAGTTTTTTTGCAGGTCGTTTCATGATATGAGAGAAACTGTGGTTGAATGTGAACTAAATTAGTCGGCAGGTATGGCAATCGCTAACGAAGTCGCGGGAACAGCTAGTTGTACATAAGTATAAGCATAAAGCGACTTAGCTCAGAAACTATGCATATTAGAAAGCTGTTATTTGTATGGGAATATGTATTAACCGCGGCGACAAAGAAGTTAAATAAAATGCTGAAAAAAACATTTTTAGGCTACTTACCTTCCCGGCGTTAGCAACCAGAAGAGAGGCGAGCGTTAGCAAAAAGCTGTTGCTCGTACCGCTAACATATTCTGTCAAATTCTTTATTATTCCCCAATAAAATGTAGGTACTCTACCTACTAATTGTATGTACGGCGCGACCTAAAAACCTCCGGAATACAAACTGTAGCTAATGCGTGTTTACATTATGCAAGTGGCTGGTACGTACGCAGTGGAGTGGTGCTTCCGAGGAGGAAACAAGCGTGACTGAACGGGGCCTAAACATAGCTTTAGACCTCTTTGGACTAATAAATAAGTGGGAAAGTTCCTTGGTGGTTTTCTTTTTGTTCAGTCAACGGATATTTTATGTCACAAAACGAGTGTTGAACTAAAACAAATTGTTGCAAATATTTGTTCCGGGTGTTCTGGTTATTTTATATCCTCTCACGTGGCAAGAGGCCATAATATGGCTTCTCAAATAAAACCGTTGTGTGGCAAGCGACCATATTATGGCAGATTTTCCGATTTTTTTTTGTTGTTTTTTGTTTCGTCGAATTTATGTACTTAGAGTCAACTTTTCAGCCATGTCAATGCCTTAAAAGTTGACTGACAGAGCAGCGTGACTATACAAAAAAAACTATGTACCTATACATATATGTAATGTGTTGTATTAAGTATATCGGTCATCGAGTACCCATAACACAAACTCTGCTTAGCTTGGGGCTAGATGATGATGTGTGGATTGTTCAGCATTATTTATTTAAGTTTTGTTTGTAAAAGTTTCGAAATCATTTTTTGTCATCCATGCGTATTTTAAAATTACCTACCTACCTACTAAACATCATAAAATGAACCTACAGTAACTTAATGTTCAGCATTATACCTACCAATGAATGAATTAACACTATAGGTACCTAATGTCCACTTAACAAAGTAATGATCAAGTCCAGTACAAAAGGCAGCCTTATCTTTCAGCTTATCAACGGTGTAGAAGAACCAGTCTTGTCGTAATCACCTAGATCGCCGGTCCTGAAGGAACCTCCGTCGTTCGTATAATTTGAGAGGTCCATTGCGCCCTAAGCCCTAACCCTTCATGAGGACCGGACCCTTAAGACAAATTTCGCCTCGTTCACCCGGTTCTACGGCTTTTCGGGCTTCGAGATATGTCTGAGGAAAAATTTAAGCCAAGTGTTGAATTGAGGAAAATATTCCAGGGAATTATATATTCCCTGGAATATTTTCGATGTCGATGTAAATAGAGTCTGCAAACAAAAAGAAAGTGTAAGTACTTATTAAAGATAATTTCATTGCTCATACCAAAATCATTTAAAAACATACTTTCGAACCGCTCTACCGTTTCCAAACCTGATGTTTACCTAAAGTTATTTCTGTGGAAGCTTCCTCGACACTTCTAGGCGTCGGACCTTTATGGCCCCAACTTTCAGAGCACTTCACGTGCTTCAGTTATACAATACCTTTGTAAAATCTTTTTGTGATTCGGGAATCTGGAAAGTTGTTTGAATTTTATAGAAAACCATAAAAAGGTTTTAAATCCTGACGTATTTTAGAAGTTGTTCGCTGTGAGTAACGTAAAATCTCTCTTTAATAGATTTGGTACAGCTTGCTTGAATATTTTAGTACCTTTGTTTTTTTTAGTACATAGTAACTAGATACTAAGAATAAGGGTAAAACTAACATGAAATTAAGCAAGTGTACTTACAAAAGAGAACTACGCAATAAAAAAGCTCACAAACATTATGGAATCATGTTGCCTCATAAAATCCTACCTTAATTTTACTGTCTTCGGTGTCTTTTCATGTCTTTTTTGCCGGACAATGATGATCATTTATCAAGATGTAATTGGAAAACATTCAACAATAAAGAAATCGTTGAATTCTGTTGCTGGTACATTGCTTTTATTGTTGACTACCCAGCAAACAATTTTACAGTTCATTGATTTCTAATTGCCAAATAATTCATACCTAAATATGCCTCTAATTTGAACAATTATTTGAGAGCTGTGTCATGATTTGGCTAACACAAATTTAGGGGCATATTAAATATTTTCAGCTCAAAATATGAGCAATGAGCTCAGTGATCAGAGGAATATATATAAATAAGTAAGGTAGTACCTACCAAATCACACTATCACATCACACTATCACACTAAAGTTTGGATGGATGGATGGATAGATGGATGGATGGATGGATGTTTGTTACCTCTTCACGCCAAAACTACTGAACGTATCAAGTTGAAATTTTACATACAGGTAAGTCTAACAAAGGCACTTTTTATCCCATATTATATCAGTTCCCATGCGATAGAAATAACCTCAAAACGTTTTCATAGAATCAACGCGTGTGAAGCTGCGGGCAGAAGCTAGTTTTATATAAACTTTCACTGGCAGGTCCGGGCAAATCGGCAGATGTTAAGAAGAATGGTGTGATAAAAGCCAATAAGGCGCTTATCAGGGGGAGGCCTGCGTCCAGTAAGCCATAGCACGGCGATAGTTGTCTAGGGTAGAATAGAGGAGAATGACATCGCATTGTCATACATTGCATAAACTATTAAAGCTGAAGGAATGAGTTTTAAACATATTACGCATTCGATGACGATGTGACGTAATATTTCTCTATTCTACCCTAGACAACAATCCCCGTGCTAGGCCTACTGTAGTGGACCAATACAAGCTGTTGAGGAGAGGCGGAGGAAGAAAAAAGAATCAATTAGTAGAAACAGTACCTACTACTGTAAGGTTTTTTATGGTATATCATAAGTTGTATTCTGTAAGTATGTTAACAAAGTTTCGAAACTAAGATGATAATTTTTTAAGCTAAATAAAATTCAGAAGATTTTTTTGCAAAAAGGTTTTAAAGAACTTCTATGTGTAGGTAAGGATTTTCCGGTGCTAAATCCAACGGCGGCGTCCCCTCTGCTGACCCCAACTTTGTCAGCGAAGCGGAGAGATTCACTGCGTATTGTGTGAATTCCTAGCAAGATAGCCTTTCATTCTCGTCGATGTTTTCCTGAACGGGAAATTGTTATTTTCTGTTATTGAAATTGTAACTAATCCCTTGAGTTAGCGGTTCTTTTAAAGTTGGTTGAGTAAGCAGAAAATAATTCAAAATGATAGTAGACGAATAATGTGGTGACAAAATAATTTTATTTTATGACTAAAGAAAAGTAACTTAATAAATCTACAGAGACTCGCGATGTTTAATTAAACGTAGAAAAAGATAAGCCTAAGTAATATTTCCAAAAGCTAAAACGCAAAATGAGATATCTTCGCGTTTAGCCATGAATACGATGAAGCATAAGCTGTAGACATAGTTTTTCATGGAATGAATAACTATTTTGTGAATAGATACCAACCTTATTTTAAAATCAAACCATTCAATACGGCCGGACTTTTCTGCTAGTCCGGCTGAAAAATAGCCAGCGATCACATTGCACTTGGGTCGAGATTACCCTCACTTGGCGCAATAGAAAATTCAGGAGCGTAAAACTCTTGTGCAGTAAATTACTAAGTAAGATCGCAGAATAAATAATAGTCGAGGTATCGATTGTTCTGGTTCTCGGACAGTAAAGGGTGGGTGCACCGAAGAAAGAGATTCAGCGTTATGTATTAATGGTGAATGGCGTGCTAGATTCTACGAGGTTGCTGTGGTTGAAAGGATGGGAACTCAGATATCTTCCTCGTATTCCCTTTACGTACATAAGTAAAGCAGAGAGATTTTTGTGAAGGATTTTTGGCAGATTTATGCAGTTGGTAGCTACCATGTTTTTGTCGAGCGGGCAGAAAACGCGAGAGTTTATGAACGATTTTGGACGCTATGCGTACCAGCCGGTGTGCATAGAAAAAGCCTTCTTTGAAAGTATGCGGGAGAATGCCATTACTGTTCACAATTGCTAGCTGTTTTTTAACAAACTAAATAAAACAAAGATACGTTTACGATTCGGATATATGATGTTCGACCTTATGCCTGTCTCGAGAGAGCTTTCATTGAATTTACCTTGTAAATGTAGTGTGTAAAACGAATGGGAAATGAATCGGCTCGCAAGTCAAGCTTGATTTTAATCAGTTAAGTAGGTAGGTAGGTAAGTTGCTCTGATAAAAACTTAAGTATACTTCTAATACGTTCTTCCTCTTTGATTAGTCTTCTTATAACTTTGAGCTCCTTGCATCTTGCAAGTTTTCTTAAGTAACCTTACAAATATCTTCCAAGAAAAACTTTCGAAGTCACATAGAGTTTAATTAAGTGTTGGTTCCTACGCAGAGGACCTCGTCTTGGAGTGGACTATAAATAGAACGAATAAACAGAGTCTATTGCGATCATTTCATTTTATGCTTGTGTAGTAACGAAATTCGGAATTCTGAGTCTGGTTATCTGATCTTTCCCTACCTACATAACTATAGCTACCCTATTCCACGTGGACTTATTAGTCTGAATGACTGAAAGTGGTCTCACTGAATGGTGATGATAAGAGATTGCACAGAGTTTTTAATTAATATAAATTCTTTGTAAAATAATATATGATTTTACAAAGAATCCAAAAGCGTTATGGATGTTTTTAAAGAGGGCTTAATGAAAACCTGTATCTACATACTTATTAAAATCACGGCTACGATGAGGGCGGAGCGGAAACATAAAGATTTAAGACTTCGGACTTTCTAGGCACCTAGAAAGTCCGAAGAAGTTTCCTCCCCGCCCCGCTGTTGTACCCGCACTGCGGCCCTGTATTCAGAGGAAATAATTAGGATAAACAATCTTCAATAAAAATAATAATAACATAATTGAATCCTCTTTTTTTTCTCGTGCAAAATTTACAAAATTGTTTTAATTTTAAAAAAAAAAACACGCAGCTGTCACATAATTTTCTGACCTAAGTATTCATAAATTATGTGTAAAGTATTATCCTACGCTACGTGCCGCCTAGCCTAGCAAGCTATGATGAAGCCACGGAAATTGTTAAAATATCTGCACCTTATTATAGTATTATAATATCTGTGACCGTATCGAAAATTATATCAAACTAGCTGCGCCCCGCGGCTTCGCCCCCGTGGAAATTTATGTTTCCAACTTTCTTAATTTTTTCTTTCATAAGAACCTTCTCCTGACAATAACAAACACAACAAAGAAAGAATTAGCGAAATCGGTCCAGGCGTTGTTGAGTTATGCGCTTACCAACACATTTTGCGATTCATTTTTATATTATAGATGGAGAAACAAAAAACATAAAAGTTCTTTTGATTTCATTCGTAACTGTATGAACGGAAGAGATAAAAACTGAAAGTTTGATTGAAAACAATTACATAGTACTTTTTGTTAAGCTTTTTTATTTTGTAATTTACACATTTATTTGGCAGTTCATAGCAATTATACAAAATTAAGTCAAAACCTACTTCTGTTTCTAAATAATAATCTTCAAGTAGGTTCCTTGTCTTTAAAATTGATGATTAATCTTAAATTCTAAATAATTAAACTTAACAAATAATAACGAATGGAACGAAAGCATTAAAACTTTATTTTAGGGTTAAGTTCTTAAATCTATTTTAATCTATCAAAGCCTAGTGTTACAGGTATAAACAACTTCACAGTAGAAAATAAGTATAGGTACATATATCTACTAGCCCTTGAATATAAATTTATAAAGGTAAACCTTTAGAATATTTACCATAATCAAAGGTAAACCTACAACTAAGTAGTCATAGACATTGGACAGATCATACCTACAAGGATTCTAATTAGGCGTTATAACAAGTCGATGTCGTAGAAAATATGTCACAGTAGTAACCTATCGTCTCTAATAGAGCTCCTACTTACAAAGTAATCGATCTAGTAATTACAATGTCTAGAATCTACAAATTAACAGACAGACGTTTGAAAATTTTAATACCTTCATTCTATGCATGTTTATATGGTAGAGTCAGGTCAACATCGGAAATCTTGGTCTCTAGTGCTCATCCTTATGATTTTAAGATTTTATAGAAAATCTGATAGACAATAAAATTCGTTTCAAATTAATGATTTTAAAATCGATATGGTTTAACGCAAGCCTAATAGCTACCTCGAAAAAACAGAATCCAAGAATGAGAAGACGGCAAAGATATATCTGACGCTGACTGTACACAGGCATAATATGCCAACTAAAACTACGTGGAACATATTACAATATACTAGGGATACAATAGCGCGTTATTGTCTGGTCAGCCTAAAACTGAAACATGAGTCGGAATATAATTGAAAGATTAGAAACAGCAGCTACAAAAAACATTAAAGAGCCTACACACTAAAGTCGCCGGCCTGCCGACAAGTTGACAAAACACTGTCAGCTGTCTAAAATATTCATACACTGAAATGTTGCACCAACTCGCCGGGCTTTGTCGGCAGGTTCAGCGTGTAGAGCCTATTATTGTCCATATTTAACTATAAAAAAGCGGATGATACCTAAATATTAATATCACAATACATGTTAGAAGAGCATTGCTTAGATTTGACCGATATGCTGCATTGTTATCTTCGTCGAAATCTGGAAAGAAATAGTAGATACAGTGAAATGTAACGTTCAAAAAGGTCGATTTATTGCAAAGATTAAATGTCATGTCGCAAAGTGTATGTAAACGATTTTATTTATTCAAAAATATCAGGGTATGTAGATTATTCCGAAACGTAATTATTTGCATGCCAATTACTTGTGGGAAGAAGCTGTTTGCCTGTGACACAGCTATATTGTAGCTACCATAAGAGACAGTGTTCCAACTCCCAAGTTTACCCATTTATTTTTGTAATAATCGTTTGGTATTTTGCGTAAAATAATAAGTTGTGCTAACGTAATATAAAATAAACATTCGAGAAAAAGCAAAAGGAAAAAAAAAATATTCATGCTTACCAAATTCTCTTATTTGCTCACCGTAGGCTTCACCTTGAAAATTGGAGCTGATTGCGTCACTACTTTGAATTACTTGCGGACCTGTACAAAAACGAGTTTTATAATTTTTTACCTTTCCAACTTTACCTACAGATTTGTTTACCTATTTATTTGCAAAAAACATGTGTGCAAACAGATAACAAATACATAATATATTTCATACATAGACGTATATTAGACACGAACGTTACTGTTTCATGACGACAGTTTGACGGTACTCTAATGAAAGAAAATATGTTATTTTCAGATAAAAAACGTATGCTCAACTGCGATTGCTCAGCTTCGAATAGTTAAAATGCTCTTTTCTTTATGACATTATACGAAAAAGAAAAACTACCTTTTTTTCTTATTGTCTGGTTGTCCAAAACAGATTTTTGGGTGGTGATGGACGGAGGTGGAGCTGGTATCTCTGTTGAAGAAATGACATCGTTAACGTAAATAATTAGTCCGTAAATGGATTCCGTCGCTAATTGGACAATCAATTAATTTAAACTATGAATTGATTGAGATCGAGTGACTGTAAATAAAATATATTCAAGATATTCAAATGTTTACCATCGAGTTTGATAATCCCATCGGTTTCCCCGAGTGAGTTCTTCGCGATGCATTTGTATGAGCCGAAGTCTTCCTTCGTAATGTTCCGTATTTTCAGCATCATAAACTTGTTGTAGCCGCTATCCATCGGGAATGCCTCGTACTTTCCACCTACAATTTCCATTTCTACTTAAATAAAAATACTGTTTACGTAACAACCTGACCTTAAAATAATGAAGTGAAAAATCCTCCACAGGCGAAATCAAATTCTACGAACAAAACGAACCGAAACTTTGTTGGATTTCAAAATCGAATTCGCTGTTTGAACGTTTTGGTAATTCTAAAGTTGAATGGAAGAGGTATTTCATTAAGCATGTTTTCTATTCTGAACGTGCACGGGCTAGTTCATTTGTACATTATCATGGTTCATTTTGAATTTTGCTCATTCGTTTGCTCTGATACAGCAGAAACTATTTTCATTATGGAGTAATAAATCAATGATAGAATCGAACGATGCCGAAGCAGACAGGAACACATGTTATTTATGTGAAAATGATAAATGTGTGCTCAATACGTAAGGCATGAATTTGGAGCTAAGCTCAATAGTTTGATGTTATTAGTTGGTTGATTACAATGGGTAGTAATAAAGCTTGGTGTTTGTACGTTACCTACGTGACATGTGACAGGATGGCGTGCTTGCTTTGCTAAATTGCCAATTTGTTACAACAGACCTTCATCATATTAATAAACGATAAGTACACATCATTCAATGGTATCTAATTGCATCTTTTGAAGCGAAATACGGTAGAACACTCTTAATTCTGACGAGATAAAAGAGAGTATCATCAATTCTATATTAAGCCATACCCTGAGGTATACCTAATATTAGGCAGATGAAACGCTTATTAATCACAGTTCAAAGCTTTGATTTCCAAAAGAATATATCATTGTTCATTTACCAAGAAACCAGTTTCAACAAAAAGTTACGTGAACCAGAACGCGTATCGTAAAATCAATCTTTCTTCAACGGCTCGGGATGAGCAACATTTTTCTTGGTGCTTTTTAGGAAATCTCTTTTGCGGCTACCCCATGGCTTTCAACCAAAATGGCAACCCTAACCGTAAGCCTATAACTCCGTGAATCATAGCGTGTCGTAAAAACACGAATTTGTAAAGTTTCCCCTTCTTTGCGTGCTCAGCGAAGCAAAAGTAACGACTTAGCGGCCCCAAATGTTGCATAAGTCTCACCGGAAATGATCATGTCTCCTCTATCCGTGGTCCAGTAGTTTATCGAGGAGGGGTAAGCCTCGGTGTGGCACTCCAGAGTGACGTCTTGGCCGATGTATGCGCCTTCCAGTTGGTTGGGGATAGACAGCATCGGCGGAACTGTTGGAAAATTTAAGATCAAATAAAAAAAATTATAAAAATCCATAAAATTTGCTGAAGCGTGGTTGAGAATAATTAACCGAGGTGGGGAGCATAAAAATTACTGCTGTATTTTACATAATTATAAAAATAATAAATTCGTTAAAAACAGCGGCAGACGTAGAGTTAGATAGTTATCGCTAATGAAGGATTCTCTAACATCAAAGGTAAACAGAATCGAGTGGATCAACAAGGGATTGTTAAAAATCTGCTTTGAAGCTCCTAAATAAAACCTAAGCTCCTAAAACAAAGCTGGTCGTAGGACAAAAGAAAAGCAAAAGCGACCGCAAATGCTACGTTTGTTTGCCTCCTAAAGCCCGCGTTCGAGAGAAAAGACGCATTGTTTACTCCGGTGAGTGAGTACGTACTCTACTAATCTTATAAAGAGTCGAACTTTCTTCGTATGAGTAATAGGGGCGTCTTAAAGTGGTCTTGACTTTCGTGAACTAATCTTTGTAGAGATCTCTTATATGAGTACAGACTGGCCATAAACGATCGTACTTTCAGAAAGTTTTTGGAAGATATGAAGAGTTGTGTGGCTTTTATTCCTTAGCATTCCGCTGGAAGAAACACACATCTGGAAGATAAATTTTTTTGAATTTTAGAGCGACGCTGTAAAAAAAGGAGTTCATCTATCTATCTGCAAGTACAAGTATGAACGTGTTACAAAAAGACAAAAGGACTACTACTAAACTCTACCGACCGTTATAGATATACCTACAAAACAAATAATTTGTTTCTTGCAATATCCACCAACTGTTACGTTATGTATTCGTTTACCTTAATGCTGTTCTGAACGTTTAACAAAAGACCTGCACATTAAACTTCACGGTAAAAATCTGGAACGGCAAATAAGTCTCCTCCAATTTTCCAAACTACATGCATGTAGATTTTTTGCACTGCTCCAGCTCGCATCTGCTCACAAACTTGGTATTAAATTGACTTTACAATGAGAACGTCAGGGCTGATGCAGAAATTACCTAGACTTGTCTACTTTATAGTACAGGGTCGTGGTCGCCTTTGTACTCTGTTCTTGTATCGATTTGTATCAATGTGTGTCGATGTTCTAGTTCTCGAAGCTATCTATTCATCAAAGTCGGTCATGTAAGTTTTTAAGTCCACATTCGTCTCGGCGTCTTACTTCAAAACTTCTGAAGTTGGACTAATAGGCATTAGTTCTTGTGGACATTTGAGAGAAGTTTGATTTGTAGCCTTGTTGGTATTATAGAAAATAATTGTTAAAGGTGTAAACACAATAATAGCCTTAATGCCACCTATCTTGGTACTGGAAGCCTAACCCGAATTCGTTCCTGATTTGCACATGTAAGAAATTATAATTTGTATTCTCTTAGAATATTCCTGTCCTGCTCTTTGTGGAGCTTTGAATATAAATAGAATTAAGTAGGTGGTTTAATTCTTTTATTTCATGATTATAATAAAATACCCAAAATCTAAGGTTACGTAATAAGCAAGGCAATCCCATGATACTATCGCAATAAGATAATTTAAAAAGCCCAAGCTCATGATTTTAAAACACACAACATTTTTCGCCTGCCGTGCTATGGTTACGGTCGTGTATGAGTGAGCGGGGTGCTCTAAACGTCACAAAGTTGACAATTCAAAAATTGCAATATCTCCGATAATTAATTCCCAGTGGACCTCCTGCATAAGTTGACCTCCTCATCACCACAAATACGTCCACTGCTGAACATACTTGAACCTCAACAGCCTGTATTGGTCCACTACTGGACGCAGGCCTCCCCCTGATAAGCGCCTTGTTGGTTTTTATCACATGGGGGGTAATGACATGCGGGTTGGGCATCGCAGTTCGGTGGTAGAATTGTTCTGCAGAAGCGCTGCTACCCGCCCCCGGTGGATATCCCTTAGTCGCCTCTTACGACACCCGCGGGAAGAGTTGGGGTGGTGCAAATTCTAAGCCGGCACCACACAGCGAACATGCCTCAACATGCCTCCTCAAAACGTAGGGCTTTTGCCGTAATCACTATACTTGGCAGGCGGATTGGTGATTTGTTAAAACACACCGAAAGAAGTTGCTCTCTGGTCCTCTGGTATGTTCTCTTACTTGATTCCTACGACATCCACGGGCTAAGTTGGTTCTATTTTTACTCCGCAACCCAACTGCTAACTGGCCGTTTTTATTGGTTAACTTACCTCATTACAATAATTCAATATTCATTGTCTTGTTCTTCCCGCGGGTGTCGTAAGAGGCGACAAGGGATATCCTGGGAGGTCTGCGTCCAGCAGTGGACCAATATGGGCTGTTGAGGTGATGAGTTGTCTTGTTTGGTACTAATTAGTAAAGTATTACTTACATTGGACCATCAGCATGATCCGCTTACTAATAGAAGGTGGCACGCCGTTAGATGCGATACACAAATAGGCGCCCATGTGTAACCGAGACACTTTCGCTATTGTCAACGTCTCGCCGTCAACCACGCTCACTGTCAACAGAATACGTGATGTTAATAACTAATTATAAATACACTTTAGGCAATAATTGTGGCTTGAAATGTGGGAATTTGGGTTGATGAAGGGTTGTTGCTATTTTGTACGTAATTGAAGGAATAATAATGATTGCTCCTTCATTAATTTTGAGGTTACACGAGCTTCAGGATAGAAATAGCAGCGAATAAACAAATCTCTTTGGATGAAATCTATCTCTAATTGACGTCAAATTTTGAACTAAAAACGTACATGTAGGTAGTCCTCTATATCTATGTAAAAATAGGCAACGTCCACATAAATAAAAACAGCAATTATATATCATTAGGTACCAAGTTTATCAATCAATTACACTTTATCGATTGACATTGTTTTCTTCAATCCGAAGTTATAAATGGCTAATTTACCTAATCACATGTCCATCAAGACTTAGAAACTATAGATACCTTAGTCCATTATCGAAACTAGTTTAAAAGTTCCTCACCTGAGTCGCCGTTATAATTAAAGTCTTGCCCATCCTCCCGTCGCCACATGACATAGGGCTCGGGGTACCCGGAGGCTCGACACACCAAGGTCACGTCGGACCCCTCACGCACCACCATATCCGTGGATGTCATGTTGTCGATGATTGATGGTGGCACTGCCAACAAAATACAAACCAATGTACTACTTATGTTAATTGAATTCCTGATCGATCTTGTCGTAAAAGCCTGTGATTTTCTAGACTAATTACCTACTTAGGTCTGTGTGGTCAATATCTTATTAATCATCTACCACACTGGGGTCAATATATATTTGAGTTTGCCTATTTTTAATCCAAACGGAACTATAGACTTCATAAGACGATTCAAGCCCTTCACCATTACGGGGTTTCAACGTTGGATTTCTAATACTGACTAATAGCTGTTTGGTGGGGACACGCTCTTGAGTGGCAGAATAATGACGGTAAACCGGAAGGCGCAGCGTTGGAAGAGATGTGGGCAGCGCAGGACTGGTCATTATGACGATCTTTGGACGACGCCTATGTCCAGCAGTGAATGTATTTTGGCTGCAATGATGATGAATACTGACCAACAACTTGCAGGTATCCCTTCCTGGAGCGCATAGGGTCGGTGTTGACCTGGCACATGTACCAGCCGCGGTCCACCTCTTGCACGTTCTTGATGTGCAGGTACCACGAGCGGTGGTCGTTGTACGAGAGGCTGATGCGCGAGTTTTGCGTTATGATGTTGTGGTGGATGCTGAGGATCGTCTGTGTGTCCATACGAACCCAAGCCACCTGGTAAAAAGATTTATTTTAGCACAGCTGACAATTTTGCTTCGAACCGTCGCGCGTCGTGCGTCATTTACAAGTAGATCGACAGCACCGACTTTCATTATAACTAAGATCTATTTACTACTAGCTTCTGCCCGCGGCTTCGCACGCGTTATTTTTACGGAAACGTTCAAAGGTAATTTCTATCCCATGGGAACTGATTAATGGGATAAAAAGTAGCCTATGTTTGATTCTAGGCATAGAGCTACACCGGTGCAAAATTTCGGCTCAATCTGTGCAGTAGTTTTGGCGTGAAGACGTAACAAACATCCATCCATCTATATATCCATCCATCCAAACTTTCGCATTTATAATATTAGTGTGATAATTAAAACATCAAGTGCGAGTCGGACTCGCGCACTAAGGGTTCCGTTTAATTGTAAGGTCAACATGAAGTAGATACCTAACCTGTATAATATACAGGTTAGGTATCTACTTCATGTTGACCTATAATCATGATAGTTGGCAAGAAACAAAGGTCTTATAGCAAACTAAACAAAAGGTCTTATAGCCGAAAACAGTGAAGTTTATTAAAATAATATTTTAATAAACTACACTGTTTTCGGATTTTTCCCTTTATTTGTGCTATAAGACCTAGCTGCTTACCAAATTTCATGATTCTAGGTCTACGAGAAGTACCCTATAGGTTTTGTGTGGCTGTGATTCCCTTGGAAATTTCAAAATATTTGGACACTAGACGATCGCCTCGCGGTTTCACCCGCGTAGTTCCCGTTCCCGTGGGAATTCCGGGATAAAATATAGCCTATGTCACTCCCTGAAAAGTAAGCTTCCTAACGGTGAAAGAATTTTTCAAATCGGTCCAGTAGTTTCGGAGCCTATTCAATTCATACAAACAAACAAACAAACAAAAAATCAAACCTTTCCTCTTTATAATATTAGTATAGATAAACGGCTGTAACTTTTGAGTGCGTTGACTTAGAAGTTTTATTTATATGGCGGCTTCAAGAAGTTACGGACTTAAATATATGACGTCAATTTCAACTCGATACGTCCACGCGTTCCTGAGAAAAGCGGGTTGACAGACGGACAGTCAGACAGACAGACAGACAGACGAACAACAAAGTGATCCTAGAAGGGTTCCTTTTTTCCTTTTGAGGTACGGAACCCTAAAAATTATTCAAAATTAGCAAATTAGCAATTTTCCGATAATTATTTCCCAGTGGAAGACCTAACTAAGTTCACCTCGGTGAATGCTTGAGAGCTACAATGTAACAGACAGACACGAACTTGAATTTATAAAATTTATCTTCTCCTCTTTTTGCGTCAGTGGATAGGACTGCTAGTTTTGAGAAAACAATTAACAGATGTTGGTTGTTTTTTTAATTAACACTATGAGGGTTACTTACTATGTAATTTTCTGTGGAAATCAATAATTCGTTTAACTTTTCCAGATCGAAAACATTTCACGTTGAAATTCCGATGAACTGGGAGGAACAGCGGAAGGTAAATTTGCTCTCAAATGTGTTCAATTTTATTTCATTATCTTTACAAAATTGTCAATTTATTTTCTGAAAACAATTTATTTCATTATATCTTTAACTTCCAGCTAAAAATGACGTTGAAATTCAATATTTTACTCATTGAAATACCGATGCGGTTCAAAAATAAACTTTATGAATATTGAAAGGACCTGAAAACCACACGAGGAGTGGTGATATCAATACCTATCCGATGAAATTTCTACGCTGAATTTATACCTCCTTGTGTTCATCGGCCTGAAATTCCTGCTAGGTAGTTCAGAACAAGGCATGCAATTACGTAACTTCAACGGCAAACTGTCCCTTCTAATTGATGTCAATCGAAGATAACTAAATTGGATGGAGTGAGAATTGGGCCAATAAAGTTGGGTACCTACCTACCTAAACTCTGAAGTATTGAGTTGAAAATTATTATGTAAGGGTATTCGGGATTAGGGTGACAATTAATTGAGGTAATTAAGAGGTTGAGTGGAGCGTGTGCTGGTGAGATAACGACATCGCCATATAACTGAAGAGAAAATCTAAATAAATTACAATACTATAAAAACTATCGTAGTTCGACGAATTCATGCGTATGTAGGTTCGTAGTTAACCCGCTTACATCACACTAATATTATAAATGCGAAAGTTTGGATGTTTAGATGTATGGATGGATGGATGTTTGTTACCTCTTCACGACAAAACTAATGAACGGATCGGACTGAAATTTTGAATACAGGTATAGGTATAGTTGTTTTATCTCACGAAGTCCGTTACCTTACCTCACTACGAACAACTTTGCGATTAGTTGTCATGCTGACGGTACTCGCTACCAAAATCTGATGTATATACAATGAGCACTAGTGACCCGGACCGCGTCTCGGGCGAGACTGATTGCTTCTGAGCTTACGCACACTAAAACAATGTGTACATGCATTCACTATGATATAATATAGCCCAACGGACTTCGTGAGATAGAACAACTATACCTATTTCTAGGCCTCGAATATGAGACTCGGAAGGCGATGCTCTTGTGATCATGTGATCATTGAGGCCAAACGAGCGCAGTTTTTTGTGTTGCGAGTCGCGCAAAATGTGTCGCTTCATTTCATATAAAATTCTTGTTTGTGCCACACGGCGACGCAAAATAAAATTGACATTCCTGTTGAAAATACGCATTTCACGCGCTCACAATTAGGTACAACTCAAGAATCTACGTTTGCCCCAAAACCCATCTAAAGGATTAGGTTTTAAAAGTAAAAAATGTAGGTAAAAGTATGTACCTTAAACCCTCTCAAATTGTCAACGACGCAGGCAAGCAAGGCGTCCCTTCCGACTGTGACCGTAACATTCGGGATAGGCTCCGCGAACCGCGGGTACATTGATTCTGAAAACAAAAAGTAAGGTTAGGTTTCTAGTTCTCAAAAACTAGCTCAGGAAATAATGGACAACTTTATATATAAAATGAATCCCTATTTCGATCGAGATCGAGATATTACTATGTACCCCCCCTCTCCATTCAAAAGTCGTTCAAGGGGTTTTCTTTGAAGCTAAACCTAAAAACGGCTCTGCCCTGAATTATCAGTGGGTGTGTGTGTGTTCAGCTGTCTCCCAGCCAGGCTAATGCCACTTAAATCATCTTGCGTAGATGTAAAATAAGCAAATGATGATGATGCGAACATTATTTTGTATGCAAGTCTATTTACAAAAAAATCAGAATTAAGACCTGGCGTCTTCACTAACGTGTTCGTGATGATGAGCAGAACCTGCAGTTTACGCAGAGTCAGGGAATTACCAATAACCCTGTTTATATAAAACGGAAGAGAAAACTGACTCATCAAGAGATCTCTGAAACTACAAGAGCTACGACGCTGAAATTTTGCATGGAGGTTCCTCCATGCAAAATTTCACCCTATTATTAATTATAATTAATAATAGGTTACCAATTAGCAGCCGCTAAGAACGGATTTTTGGAAATTCTTATTCTAAGGGGGTCAAAGGTCAATTTTATAATAACTTCAGAATCGTAACTTTTAGCCCTTCAAAATTTAAAGAGTTTAAGACTTAAAATAAACAGACACGTGTTTCAGGGTTTTTTTTATTCACACCCTAAAGGTCAATGGTGTGGAGTCAAAGTAAGGCGACTGACTGACATATCACAAAATCTCAGGAAGTAGAAGAGCTACGAAGCTGAAATTTTGCATGGAGGTTTCTAGTAAGACGTATGCGTTAATAACGGATTTTTGGAAATTCGTATTTTAAGAGGGCAAATGTCATTTTTATTATAAGTTCAGAACCGTAACTTTCAGTCCGTCAAAATTTGTACGTATTTCAGGGTTTTTTGAAATTCGCACCCTAACGGATAATGGTGTGGAGTCAAAGTTAGGTCACTCACTCACTGACTTATCAAGAAAATCTAGAAAAGACTTATCTAGAAAAGCTACGAGGCTGAAATTTTGCATGACAATTTAGTTTTACTTACGTCCTATAAGTACCTACCTACTAAGGACATTTTTTTTAGAAATTCACATATTTGAGTTATTATGGTACTCGGGTTATATTACTCGGATGTACATCAGAGTAATATAACCTAAGTATATTATTACTAGGTACTACTTAAGTCCACGCGAATTAAATCGCGGCGGGTCAGCTAGTTTTACTGTAAAATCGATCGTAGTTTCACGAATTCTATCAATTCCAAAAATTAACAGTATTTTGACTTGACTCCTCGTTCTTTCATCAAATTTAATTCTTCCACCATTTGAAATAGCCTTTTCTAAAAGAACATGCCATAATTCATCTCGTAACACCTTTCAAAGATGCAGTGTATTTTTTTTCCTTGGCACAAAATGAAACTCTACTTTCTATTTAAAATTATCCTAGGTCCCAGTAGTGGGAATACCAACGTCTCATTATACTATACAACGTCGTTACTTTAGGAGTAAACATGTTTACTGGTTATAAAAGTTTGCCTGAGCGAGAAAGAGTCGCAAACATGACGAGCGGTGCCGCTGTGTCTGCGAGTCGGCTCGAACGATCGAGTAGGGTTGCCAAGCGCGAATATTTAATTAACACTTTAGCCTCACTGTGTTCCTTTTGGGGAGGAAACACAAAGTCGCTGGTATGTAGAGGCAGCTTTATTTTATAGAAAGAAAATAATTATGCTTGCAAGGTAGCAATGGAAATAAAAATACTATAATGTACGAGTAGGCTTTAGGTATTATGGTAGGTATGTATGTAGTGTAAATATTTGTTTCCTTTTCTTTAAGTAGGTATCTATATATTTATTTAGTACCACCGTCTTTTTTGTTCTTTCATTTCCAGTCAATCCCAAGGTTGCCTGGAAGAGATCTTTGTCAGCGGTAAGGCCTTACCGCTGAAAGCGATCTCTCAAAAAGGAAGTATAAATACTTCCTTTTTTTTCTTAGCATATTCTCTGTATTGTTTCCTGTATTTGTGTGGTATAATAAAGTGTTTTCTATCTATCTATCTTTAGTAACTATAATATGTTTTGTAACGCTAAGTTTAAGAATACCTACGGAAGTTTTGATATGCGCTCGCCCTTCCAAGACCAAGATGATGCCAAGACATAGGGAGGCTGGAGTTAGGCCGTCCAGCATCAGGTTCAGCTCCTCTAGAGACTCCGCCATTAAGACTATGTCATCAGCATTTTACTTTTTTAGTATTGTAGGTGTGAGATGTAGTTGCCGTTTATGTTAAACATTTTTTATTTGAGTAATTTTGTGCATTCTGGGATTAAATTTTCACTAGTAATCGTACCAGACAAATCCTAATTAAGGTTTGAGTAAGGAATTTTTTCGAAATTGAATATAGGTATGCTATAAATACATTATAATATAATAATTATAGAAACATGGGCACAACAATTTCTGAGTCCCATTTTTAGAGGGCTTTTTTTAACGGATTTGGCTGTCAAACTAGGCCTAAATCTCAGTATACTCACGGGATCCCCGTGGTAAAAAACATATTCAATGGAAAACACACCGCAAAAAAAAAAAAAACGATAAAAAAATCATGAACGTGCACTGTTTTCCACCTAATTTGGTCGAGATCACAGGAATCTTGCGGTTTACTGAAAAGATTTTGGTTTTGATTCGTAGGTTATTAGTTTATTACTAATTCTTTGGTTACATAATACAGTTTCTTCAGAAGTTGTGTGTTTTTTTTTGTAAATAAGCAAAAACATCGTTTTGGCACTTACACCGTTACGCGAAATTCGTTTTCACAAAATAGCGCGCAATGCGCCCTCTGAAACTTTTTCCTTTATTATAGAAAGGGTCCAGTTTGGTAACCTGTTACATCAATGTCCATGATCTGTATATTTTTAAAATACATAATAATAATAAGCAGGTTGAGAGAAAGATCTTGCAATGAGAAATAAGTGGGACAGTCAAGTGATTGATAAATTGGTAAATAAACCAATCCCTCTTAAGATACTTATTCATGAACTAAGTTAAGTTATAAAACCAGAACTTGGTTTTAGTATGCTTTAATGCTAGGTTAATAAAATTTTCGTAATTTAATATTCATACCTAGATCGTTCTTTTAACGATGTGTCTGATATTTTATGTGTTTGCATTGAACGCTTGTAAAATCGTTTATTACTTGTATAGAACTTTCTTTATCATAGTCGGGTTTTATTTGCTAGCTTTATTATATCTTTGTATATGTATTTAGTACAGCTTTTTAAAGCCTTGGCTACACCTACGCGTCAAACACGCGGGACGCGGGGCGCGAAGCGGAAGCGTCAACAACGCAAAACTAAGGTCTGTGTTCACCGATAGATAATCGGACAATCAGGGTGCGTCGTCGGTTAACGTTGACGTTTAATGTATGAAAACTTGTGTCAAAAACGTTAAAACAACTGTTTAAAATTTTACCATCAGTTGGTGAACTCGGGTCTAAGGCCTGCGCTGCGCGTCAACAGTGCGATCCGCGGCGCGTACTTCATTTGTTTAGTGAAGTCTTACTGACGTCTGACTGAAGACATACTGTTGTATTATGTCAGTCTCGTATTTAATAAAGAGTTAGGTACACTTACTTACCTGTCACGATCTTTTGGGTATGTTAAAAATGATAATATGTTTTTATTTCTCCTCTCTCCATTAATTGTACCTGCATAGGTATAGACATAATACATTTTGTAAAGGTTTTGTAAGTATATCAATGTAGGTATATCAATGTGTTTTATTTAGTTAACATCCATTTTAAACACCCGGACCGATTAAATCCCATATTTTATCCTTCTTTTGTCAATTCTTATAACTTGGATTTTTCAAATTGTACATAGGATGTTCTCTCACTCTTTCTATAAACATCTCTACTGCAATATCTTCCATCATCGTTATCTTAATTAAAATCACAGGAAGAGTTATCCGCACACGTCTGACCATAAGTGCGTCCAGCTCTGCCGAACGCAGTGTTCCCGCGTCGTAGTCGCGTAGTGCAAGGCACTATTGTCTGCCGCGCGGCTGACGCTCTCGCTTCGCGTCTCTCGCGTTTTACCGAAGCTTAAAACTTTTCTCGCAAATGGATAGGTACGTAAAAACAAAAGAACATCAGATTCACAACATCAATTAGGCATAATTCAGGGTGCCAATACCCAGCTCAATAAAGGGTGGATACACGCCAAGAATTATGGGTCAATTATTTTACTGAAAATAACTGCATTATGCCAACTCAATAGGGTTGGAAAAAGAGAAATTAAATTAGCAATCATTTCGAGCTATGACTCTGGGAATATTGTATCGACGGCTTGTTTACAATGCTCTTCAACTCAATCCGGTTTGTTGGGAAATAAAAGAGATTTAAAGTTGTATATTATAATTTTAAAGAGAAATACTTTTCATATTTACGCAGTTATCTGTTTATTTACTCACTTAACTCTATAAGGACTAATGTAGCACAAAATACTTTACCTCAAATTAGGTAGATTATTTAGTTCTTATCATGCGTTCACTGGCAAGCTTCAGCGACGCTACCCGGAGGTGCGCGTTTATAATTTGTCACTAGAAACCTACACGGTACACGTTTTACCTTTATAACATATATAAAGGTAAAACGTGTACCTACATTAGTTTCCTTAAAGCACATGGAAATGCAAACTTAAGAAACGAAATCCATCCGGAAATTCAAAGCATGAAGATTTGCAAAATCTCGCAAATGGAATTCACTTCCTATAGAGTACCTTTTTAAACCGTTTCGGTACAGATACATATTGAATTGTCGGTAAACAGGCATCGCCAGCCCTAGCCGGTAGGGTTGTGATTTATGTCGTCTCACCCACGACAAATAGCGGTTTGTCGCGACATCGCTCTTCCACCGGAGAAAATAATGTATAGAGAGTAATGCTAACTAAGGATGCCCTCTAGTTTTGAGAAAAGATATATACATATAATAATTTTCACTATCGCAATCTTTATTTAAAATTTAAAAATACATAAATATTTGATTACCCAAAACAGATATCTCATAGCAGCCCATAGAATGTTTCTCAAAAATCATTTAGTGTTAGTGAACAGTACTATAAATTGCCAAAGAACGTTTACTAAACTAGGTTTTGGCACAGAGACATCACTTTTCAGTGATATAGTATTTCTATAGCGGCTGCAGGCATGATATTTTTAACATATAAAATTGACATAGCAGGTGAGGCAGATCACCAAATAGTGATGAAATAGTCACAACAGATATTAAAAAAGCCTTCAAACTTTTAAATATTAAGAAAACTGCAGATTTCTGGGGCATTTCCGTTAAAATTATTAAACCTTTAATTGATACGATTGCACCAGATCTAGCTTTTATATTCAATGAATCTATTGATTGTGGCGTATTTCCTGATCTAATGAAATGTAGTAAAGTAATCCCACTTTTTAAATCGGGTAGTAGGTCTGACCCCACTAACTTTAGACCAATATCAGTACTGCCAACTTTCAGCAAAGTTTTTGAAAAACTTATTTTACATCAATTGCTTAGGCATTTTAATGGCAATGACCTGCTACATGGTAAGCAATTCGGGTTTACTCGGGGCAGGTCAACTACTGATGCCGGTGTAGAGTTAGTATCGCATATTTTTGATGCTTGGGAGAAGTCGCAAGATGCTTTAGGTGTTTTTTGCGACTTGTCAAAAGCATTCGATTGCGTACACCATGAAACATTAATCAGGAAACTACATCACTATGGAATAAGAGACACCTCTTTGGATCTTCTTACATCTTACTTGAGTGATAGGATACAAAGAGTTGACATTAATGGGAAACGGTCTTCGGGGTCTGTAGTTACAATGGGTGTACCGCAGGGCTCTATCCTCGGTCCTTTCCTATTTTTAGTTTATATTAACGACCTACCACATCTTGTTAAGAATAATCACGAGATTGTGTTGTTTGCTGATGATACTTCATTAATTTTTAAAATGAAA
Source organism: Eupithecia subfuscata (assembly GCA_963564075.1). Lineage (NCBI taxonomy): Eukaryota > Metazoa > Arthropoda > Insecta > Lepidoptera > Geometridae > Eupithecia > Eupithecia subfuscata. The sequence continues at coordinate 8,927,215 of OY751105.1, forward strand.
CGACAAAACATAAATTTCGACGATGTGAATAATGCAATCTCAAAAGTAGTACATTGGTTTAGTGTCAATAATCTTTTGCTTAACGAAACCAAAACAAAATGTATAAAATTTACTCTACCTAATGTAAAACAAGTTAAGGCTGATGTAAACGTAAAAGGAGAAACATTAGAAATTGTAAACAGTACAGTATTCTTAGGAATAACCTTAGATAGTAAACTTCAATGGGGCCCACACATAGATAAGCTAGCAAAGAGACTTAGCTCTGCAGCGTATGCAGTCAAAAAAATCCGTCATCTTACAGACGTTGATACTTCTAGACTAGTCTATTTCAGCTACTTCCATAGTGTTATGTCTTATGGCATTCTACTGTGGGGGAACGCTGCAGATATTAACACCGTATTTGTGCTGCAGAAGAGAGCTGTTCGTGCAATCTATAATATGGGTCCCAGAGAATCCCTGCGTGATAAATTCAAAGAAATTAACATAATGACAGTACCATGTCAATACATTTATGAAAACTTGTTGTACACTCATAGAAATATCAATCAATTCCCTAAAAATAGCGACATACATAATATAAATACTAGAAATAAGAATAAACTCGCTGTGCCCACAACTAGGCTACACAAGATAAATGCATCTTTTAAAGGGCAATGTATACGCTTCTACAACAAAACTCCAAGTGAGTTGCAAAAAATATCAATAAATAAATTCAAACAAATTGTCAAAACCTTGCTGTGCAAAAAGGCTTACTATAAAATATCAGATTATCTAGAGGATAAAAAAGCTTGGGACGGGTTTTGCTCCAACTCGAAAAATAACAAATAACAGGCTAAAGGTTTCTTCGTCGCTTCTTTACTTTAGTCTACATATCGAAGCGACAGAAATCAAAAATATCACTTTATTTCCGTGTCAGTGTTTACTTTTATATTTTGACCTTTTCTAAGTGTACATTTATTGTATTTATGGAAATAAAGAGTTTTTGATTTTTTGATTTTTTTGATCACCAAGACGCTGTTTATGTACTTTTTCAAACTATAGTGGTTATCGTAGTTCCTTTACGTCACAGTCCTGTCGTATTGTGTTATTTGTCTCAGCCTTGTAATTATTTTAGGAGAAAAGCAAAGGAAATTTTAACAAAACATTAAATCAAATAACATCGCAAAAATTTTCGACTTCGACGGGACTTGAACCCGCGTCCTCCCCTCAGTACGGGGATGTGATAACCAACTACACCACGAAGTCAAGTGACGTGGGAGTCGAAAATCTCTGCGACATCCTACGGTCTTTTCGCGCCGTTAGCTCCACCTACAGGGGAAACATTGAAGTTTATCCAATCCACATCCCCGTACTGAGGGGAGGACGCGGGTTCAAGTCCCGTCGAAGTCGAAAATTTTTGCGATGTTATTTGATTTCTTAGAAATTACCCTTAGTGTGGGGTTACGCACTATAATAACAAAAAACCTTAAAACATTAAATATTGACAATTCGTAGAAAGTAATTTTTATTTCATCCATATAACTAAGTGCTAATGCTAATTGCTTGATGTGGGTATCCAGTGTTTTTTTTTGCGAACACAATTTTATTCATAAACTTGGGTGGGTTTTGTGAAAAAATTTTGACGCCCCCCCCCGAATAATAAAATATAAATTATTAGAGGGGGCGCTAAAATTCTGTACATACTATAAGTTACCACTATAGAACAAAGAATGAAGCCGTGGCGGCTATAGGCGCTTTATAGTACCCGTGTTAAAATAACGCCACCGCCACTGTAGAGGAAACATCGAAATTAGGGTTCCTTTTAAAATTTATCTGAAAATATGATGTACCTAGTAGATGCGAAGCCGTGTTTGCATCCGGTTTTAGGATGATACGATACTTACCTGCTATAGGTAGCCTAGGTATCATTATATTTTTTTGTTTATGCATAATTACAATATACAATAATGTTATATGTATAGGTACTATAAAAACCGCTTATACAATACTTTAACGCAAAAAAGTGTCTCCGTGACCGCTATATCAATTATACTTTAACAAGTATTCGAAAACTATTATATTACAACTAGTGTACTCAGAAGTGACACAAAACTTGGTAATATCACCAAATTGTTATATTGTAGAGTCTTCGTAACCATTAAAGCATTGACTACTATAAGCAACCAAACGAAAACCTTAATATTACGCAATCGCTCTATTTGCGAATTTCTAGCACCTTTTATAGCGTAATGGATGTAGCAGATTTTAGGACCTTTATTGCTCCATTAGATGCAAAAGAGTCTAATTAAACACTTCTACAGAGTAAAATAACTGTGGTTAAGTTTTTGACAACTTTGGTATAGTACTTGACCATAATAATTGTACAATAAGGTGATGTAGATAGTTATATCACTGTACTATGGGATATATTTAATGTATATGTAAGACTGTAGAGCAAAACTATCCTGTTTAACGCTTTTATACGATAAGCGGCCACCAATAACACTTTAGTACAAGTTTTACGGGATGTTTTTGAGATGATGATGTTTTTGACATTGGTATAGGACAAATTTGCTGGTTGGGTAGTAGGTAACGTAAAATAAAATCTTCTACCTAAAGCTTCACAGAACGTGGTTTGACATGATTGTTCACACCTAAATATTTTAAGCTTCAATATTATAATAAGCAAGAGCTTATTATATCAGGTATAAAATAATCATATCGTTCTATGGAGATTTAGGTTTTGGTTGAAAATTCATTGTAAAACCGTAAAATACATAAATATCCGCAAAAGCTCAAATTGAATAAAAACGCTGCAGTTAGCTAAATTACAGAGCTTATGCTCCTCATTCGTGTTGCAAACTGTACGAGCGTTACCTTTATTGGGCCACAGGTGCACTGTTAAAACGTAATAAGCCCAACCTTAATAAAAGAAAACTAAAGTGCTTTAAGCCAGACGCATAAATTAAAATTTATTTGGCTATAAACAGACCGTTTTGCTCCGGCAAAGTGTTTAAGGGCAATGCTGATTAGTTTAATTGAAGCAGATGTCTTCCCTGAGATTATTTTTTGGGTCAGTGTGGCATATTTATTTAGCACTTTCATGGCCTACGACGCAGATGTCCTCTTCCAGAGCCGCGCGGCGCGAAGTTGGGCAGTGAATGCGTTTACTGGTAGGTACTTACCAAAATTGGAATCTCCCGGATATTTTCTTTGGTTTACGATCGAAACCGGTAGAGTCATATAGAGCGTTTGGATTATCGTGAAAAACATACCCTTCTGAGCTCTCCTTCGGTAATAAGGTAAAAAAATACGTCCGTATTCCTTTTATCCTTACCCGCAATAGTATCTTATCTCTGCAAACCCGAGTCCAGCAGTCCCAAGCGGCTCGTAAGAGTATCTCATACGAACTTAACGAACTACAGTTTAAACTTTCCTTACGTTTATATTCAACTCCCCGTTTTAAACTGGGTCAGTAACATTTAATATCATTAAATTCATATTCGCATAGAGTTAAAAATGAGCCGATAAGGCAGACTTTTTACGAGTCCAGTAAAAAAGCATACGTACCATCTGGAACTTCTATAGGTGCTACAGACACTACATTTTGCCCGGTAGGTAATTCCCGACCTGTAATTAAAACGTATGCTTTAATATCTGGTTGAAGCAATATTTTTAAATTTCACAAGGCAGCGTGTATGTAACAGCGGTTTCTAATTATTTTATAGTGCCGAGTTCCTAGCACGGTGGTGCGAGCATGTACTTTATCTTGTAGCGAAGGCAATCATTTTATGAGAGCATCTTAACGAGCTAAGAAATTCAATGAAACTGACTAGTGATGTTTTCTCAATGACGTGCTGCCGTCCTCAAAAGATTATTAGGTTCCCTTCTTAAGGGTCCGGCGGAGGATGAATTTCCCATACAAACGTAGTACCAAAATGATTTGTAATTTAAGAATATTTTCACCATTGTTTGCTATTATTTGTATTAGAATAGTATTTATTTAGGTTCCTACCACAAGCTTTTTTCAAAATAATTATCTAGAAAAATACTAAGAAAACATTCAGTCTTTGATGTAAAAATGCGATTCGGTTTAATTTCATTTCAGAAAGGTATTTTGAAAAAAAATTGTGTCAGGAACCTAGATAAATACTATTTTAATACAAATAATAGCAGACCATGGTGAAAATATGCTCAAATTACAAATCATTTTGGTATTACGTTTGTATGGGAAATTCATCCTCCGCGGGACCCATAAGTAGGTTAGATCAAGTTATTTTAATAACGATAGAGTTGAAATTTGGGTGAGAATTAGTATTTCAAAGCGTTGAAATTACGTAATAATTTCACGAATCTCAAAGACAATCAGACCATTTTACGTTTTAAAGTAACTTTGGACGACCTTTCAAATGTTAGGTAGGTACTATAAACCTCTCAGGCCAAAATCTAATGAGCACCTTCTGATTTAGCTCGGATTTAATTTTAGAAAACCTGGGCTGAGTGTTTGTCTGGTGTATTTTCCATCAGTCAATATACCACTAAGTACATTAAAGTTGATTGATCGTAGTTGTACTATATTTTTGATAGGGGAATTAAACTAAACAAGTATAGATTTTAGGAAGAGATCTACAGAGTCTAACAATAGATTATAATTACTTGAAGATTAAACTAAAAGCGGCTTTACAAAAAATCTTAAATAGAAAATTATTGTTCCAAAAGTAGTTTGTTTTGACAGATAATAAAAGACTTGCAGCCGGTTTTACGCTGATTAACTAGGAAATCAATGAACAAATCTTTTGTCGAATAATTATTTTTATTGATTAATTAATTGAATTAACGTTGACGAGAGATTTGATAATTGATTGGTAAATATAGAGATGATCAGCGTACCTAAAAACAACCGGTTACAGACGGTTGTGCTTGTTTAGGTTTAAAATAATAAAAATTACAGGTTAAACTGTTTACAGTTTAAGTAAAGTGGATCATTATCAGTTTTTAGCCTTATGATGACGATAACGATACTTCCTATTTATCCACTTTGAGTTATTATGGCTATTAAACCTTGCAAGAACTCCAAACGCTTAAGGGACAACCTCTACGGGCGAGCGCCAGGCGCGGTGAAATTAAAACATAAAGACATAGGGTGTTTTTTCAAGCAGCGTTAGTGGTAGTAAATTTTTGAAGATGAACCCACTACGATTTTATTGAGGTTTAAGGTTTAAAGTTGGATTTTTAGCTAAGTATGATTAAAATCGGTGCTACCGTTCAATTGTGTAAAGTTGTCGTCGTTGGTTGATCTTTGTGTGAAATCAGCTTGTTTGAATGTTCATTCAACTCCTACGACTTTTAGATCTATGTCTGCCGGGTTGTGTCTTTACAGCAACCAGATGGTATTTAAAACGCGTGTTGACAAAGAACGCGCTATAAAACACCTAATGTGTGCTTGCGTTTAAGCTACAAGGCCACACAGCCAGTCCGCCCAAAATAGTAAAGTAAAAAGCGAAGTTACCAAAACTTTACCTGGTTGTTACAGTAAAAGCTGTTATTTCGATAGATGATTAGATATAAATACCTAACAATAATTGGTAAATTGACCAAAATTTTCCAAGTTTCCTTTATTATTCAAACTGTTAGTGGCTTGCTGCTTGAGAATGAAGCTTGTTACGCTATCTAGTTAATTTGTCTTACTATACTTAACCTATGTTCTACATATTAAAAAGTACCTAATAATTGTTTATGGGTACGGACATGGAACAGAAATAGTTTTGAAAAGCTACATTGTGTCATCGCAGAATGACAACGCCTCCTCACTAATCAGAGGTACACCAATCACACGTAAACAAAAAATAAATAACGTTGAATTCGTAAGGCTTATAAGACTATGCTTAAAGGCACATTATTATTAAATAAAAAATAAAGTATGATACTCTTTATTTAAATTTTTTGTCTAAGAAGAAAAGGAAGATGATAAGGGTGTTTGACGTCAACAAAATAAATCGAAGTTTTTGTTTGACTGTGTTGAACTTCGTTAAAATCAAACATATCACCTCTGTCGGCTATTCCCTCCCTGCACCACGAAGGAGGTCGTCGGTCGGAGGACGTCATAATGTAGTAACTTTGATCATTAAGATGAAACTTAGTACTAGTTGTGGCGACAATGATAAAGCTGCTAAAACCGACGACATTACCGTCTTCCATATACAACTTTGTTGCTATTCAGCAACGTAGGTCAATTTATAATACCTTTCTCTTTGGTTAAAATGTAGTAAGGGCAAAAACCATTATGCTGTACCTAGCTACTTAATAGGAGCAAATGAAATACCTCGGAGTCAAATTAAATACTGATATTTGATTCCACTTGATCTTGCAAATATTCAATATTATAATCTTTACCAAATGGTGGCTTAGGCTGGGATCCATAACGACCAACAGTATGACCATCCGTCTAATGATGAACTGGACATGGCTCACAAGAGACCAATATTCCTATCTCAGACGTGGGTGCAAATGTGCAGAAATGATGATGACGATGACATACCGGTGTGAGTATAGCAATGCGAAAAAACCCAAAAACTAGCTGCATTTTTTAGCACTTACGTGTCTTTCAAAAATAGACTTGTCATTTCGTCCCCCCGGGCATCAACTAGGATAGATTTTTGCATTGTATATGCTATTACGTCTACCGTTGACAGGCCCACTTCGCGGCAACGACAGGATTGTTCCATTATCGGCACGTGGATGAATAATCGACGCTTACCACGCTGAATGGATGCGGCGACGATGAACATGTGCTGCGTTACGTAATTACATTTTGAGCTATTTTTGAGGACTATAAAAAGCAAAGGGTGGACCAAAATACTGTGTGGTAAGATTTTGGCGAGGCATTGAAATAGTTTTTACTAAAGTTTAATGATTCTGCGCTCGTTCGGTTGTAGGTAGAGTCTAGTGGATAGAGTCTAGTGTAAAAGACATAAGTTGATTAAAAAACATTTTAGACTAATATATATAGTAATAATAATGCTGGAAAACTCATACAGCATTTTTTTTTCTTTTTTGTATACAGAAAACCACACCTGGAACAAATATTTGCAGATCGTACAAAAATAATAGTTGTCCCGAGACTGACAGACTGACCCTGTTCATTCTTTTTGTAGTTCACTGTACCAAAGCAGAAATTAAAAAAAACTTTCATCGTAGAATGTAGCTTACCTACAACAATGAAACCAGATCTATTCCTCCAACGATTAATTAACCCATTTAGCTAAATGGTTCTTAGTTACCGATAAACTATTACCTAAACCACTAATTTAGCGAATTAGGTGTGGTAAGAAATTTGTAGCTTGTTATTATTAAGTCAATATTTACCTACAAGGGAAAAAATATTAACGTCATGAAAAGTAGTCAGCAGGCTTAATAGAAAAGTTTTTTCAGCCACTGGAAAAATAAACTCCGACATTATAAGACCGCGCCATGGATTGGTTTGTGTCTGTAGATATTCCTAGAGCTTGGCTTGGATTACCTAGACGTATTTTAAGAATGAGAAAAGCGGAAGGCGTCCAGAGAGGGAGTCTTTTTGACGTTAGTAACGAGACGTGATTGTGATGTATCCTTATTTCATAAATTCCATACAAGAAAAATAAGAATTCCATACAAAAAGAGATCCCCATTCAAATAGACTCGCCCGCTGTTAGTGTAAGTCAAATATCCTATGATTGCGTTCCGTAGGTGCAAGTAGCTTGGGACGCGGTAGGATACAATGTAAATAAAAACTTAGTAGATGATGAATCAAGAATCATAACTCTTTATTTCCGAATGTCTAGTGTACATTTTTTTAATTCATAAGAATTAAAGAATTATTTGTTCGATTCTTAAGAATCGAAGAAATGTACACCTAGAAATGGTCAAATTTTTAAAATTAAACACTGACATGGAAATAAAGTTATGCTATTTTAATTTCTGTCTCTTCGGTATGTACACTAAAGTAAAGAAGCGACGAAGAAACCTTTAGCCTGTTAGTTATTATTTTTCAAGTTGCAGCAAAACCCGTCCCAAACTTTTTTATTCTCTTGATAATCTGATACTTTACAGTAAGCCTTTTTACACAGGAAGGTTTTGACAATTTGTTTGAATTTATTTACGGATAATTTTCGCAACTCACTAGGAGTTTTGTTGCAGAAGCTTATACTCGTAGGTACATTAATTTTGTGTAGCCTAGTTGTGGGCACAGCTAGTTTATGTTAATTTCTGGAATGTATTTAAGTTACTTAAATCACTATTTTTGGGGAACCGACCTTCGATGGGGCATCCGCTGCCTAGCGGGCGGATACCTTGATCGATGGAACCGGCTGATGAAAGAGGATGAACTAAAGAATGCTGTTGCCCAACTGGTTCTCCCCCAGTCGCATACGATCCTACAGCTGCGTGTTGAGTTAACGCATTCACTGCCCATCCTTGCCGCTCCACAGGTTCCAGATGAGCATTCAGCTCGTGGGTGAAAGTGTTAGTTTTAAAGGGCATTTACGGTAGATTCTTACCATTAGAAAGTAAAGGGGGCACACTATTGAAACGCCACGCGACCCGACGCAACGCGATGCGCTTTGAATTGAATCTAACCATATCAATTTTCTGTGTTCAGAATCACATTATTATCACAGACGGGACGAAAATTCCAGTGTTTACAATGTGGTTCTGATAAAAAAAAAAAAATATGGGTTCTTAAGTAAACATGTCAAGACATTTTTGTCTTCTGAATTTTGAATTCTACAAGGAAAGCTGCCCCTGCTGCAAACGTAGTTTGGGGCAGCTTTCCTTGTTCGACGTATGTTTCTCCATATTTTTAGTGTGTATTAGCTACTAGCTACGCCCCGCGGCTTCACACGCATTTTTTCTATGGAAACGTTTGAAGGTGATTTCTATCCCATGGGAACTGATTTATGGGATAAAAAGTAGCCTATGTTTGATTCCAGGATTATAATTATCTGTATAAAAAAATTCATCCCGATCCGTTCAGTAGTTTTGGCGTGAAGAGGTAACAAACATCCATCCATCCATCCATCCATACTTTCGCATTTATAATATTAGTGTGATACAACGTAGTCGAAGAGTCTCAATATAATACCTGGCGCAGTTATTTAAACATACCACTGTTTGAGGTAGTAGTCAGCTCACTGGAATTCTATAGAACTATTGGCATGTTTGAGTTACAATTTAAGATTTATGATTTCCCCGAGTGTCGGGGTACCCCTCGATCTTATCCTATCAAAATATAGTTAATTGCCTTCTGCACAGTTTCTCAGCTCCGAGTCTCAAGTTGTCGAGTCTCAATGGTGAGGGGTCACGAGGATAAACACAGCGCTCCCAGCCAAATTGCCAAGTTGCCCATAAGTGGATTGAATTCTGGCCGTGTTTGCCCCTCTACGTCCCATGTCTCAGTTTACGTAACTTCACTTCACGTGATCGAATTTGACGGTTTCAGGTCATTTATTATGTTGTCCGCAATTTTTAATGAGGTTTTATGGTGTTTCCCCAGCTCTGAGTTATAAAAATTGCTTTAGATACAGGGTAATCTTTTACATCTTTCACAAAGAAAATTACTATCAAAAAATAGAAATAAATTAGAACTAGTATTTACAATTGAAACAGTTGAGCTAACTGCAGACAGTCGCAAACAATCTAGAGGTAACTTGATTAATAATAGTTGGAATCGTCGCCAAGACGCTGCTGGCTGCATTGCCCCGCTGTATGGCTTTTTTTATCAAGTCAAACTCTGCTAACATGCTTAGAAATACTTAGTGTCTATAATTAAGTTCAAAAAAATGTAAAATATCAGTAAGTACTTAGTTCATTCATAATATTGAAAAACATTACAAAAGGGGTAACTTGGGTTTTTTTTCTATCGAGTGAAGTTCATTAGATATTGTAACTGAATGCGACTTTGACTAGACTAGATCCTTAAGTATATACTTATGATATATCCCTAATATTTTTTTCAGAATTTTAAACAGTATTATCTATATCTCAGATGATTTTCAAAATCATAAAAGCGCGGCCTCTGTTGGAATTCCTGGCCTAAACACAAATAAATAAAAACATAAGAAAATATTTACACACGTAACAACCCACTTGAAATAAATAAATAGTGCTGGACAATTCACACATCATTATCTAGCCCCAAGCTAAGCAGAGTTGTTATGGGTACTAGATAACTGATATACTTAATACGATACCCTACATAGATAGATATTTTTTATTATACATAGAAAACATCCAGAACGCCCTGGACAAATGTCTGCAGATCGTACAAACATATGTCCCTAGGCGGGAACCGAACCCGCAACCTTCTGCGTCGCAGGCAGACCTTCGCCCACTGCGCCACAGAGGTCGTCATACATTAATAATATTTATGCTATAAAATGCTCTTTAAATAAGTGCCGTTATGAGGATTCAGCTTTTGTATTAGAGTTTTAGTCATTTTAGTCTCAGATTTTATAAAAATTATTACATTACATTCAGTATTTTTAGTGTTCAGTAGCCAATTAACAATACCGGAACTCTTAGAATTTCCTATCGTAAGTCCCTTCGTTTGTAAACAGTGATTTTATGTATTGAATCTTTATTTTAATTAATTAATTAGACAATTAAGCGAGATTCCAATTAATTTATGATGATTCCTTCTCAGAGGAAAATGTCTTTCAGGTATTTTCAATCATAATTTAAAGACACGCCAAGTTATTAAGAACGGTGATTTATGAAAAAAGTTTCGCAACCTTATAACCAATTTAGGGACGGCCTTCTCAAAAAGACAAATTCAGTTTTCGTAATTTTATTGAATTAATAGGTGAAGTTGAGAGAATCGTATTAAAACAGATATAACTTCTCAGTACGTAAGTCCATCCCTAAATAAACTGTATTTTTCAAGGTAAGTTGTCTACTCTAATTTTTACCTAATGTGGCTCTTATTTGTTGAGACATGTGTCAAGTCATCCTTGTGGTCCCTTATCATACTTTATAACCCCAAGAAAACACCTCAGGTATAGTTCATTAATCATTCTGATTTTGCCATCGTGGTGCCACTAAAACTAGTTTAAGAGTACAGTACAAACGAACGCCCAAACAATAATACCACTTAGTTTATAGTTAAGAATCAATGTTTTTGGCAAACCGTGGATCTATGTCCCACCAGTGACGCTGTATTTTCAAGCAATCGTGTCTACTTTGTGTTGAACTTATGTTTATCTTCATTTCCTTGACTTCAGTCTTGCTTTTACGGCGTGTAATTATTTTCATCATCAATCTACTGTGTTACTCTATATTGGATAGTGCAGCTTCAATCTTAAATAGAGAAGCACGTGACGTCAGTCGAAGTGCATTACTCATCGCCTTTGTGTCTATATCGTCATCGGTTGTGACGCGGCCCACATCGATAACTGTCAAGCCGGGATGCCCACGGATATCCGTAAAGATATCCTCCGATGCGTCACTGGCTTAGAGCCTGGAAGCTAGCGTTGATGTTCTATTAAGTTATGGAATAGTGGGATTTTTGAGCGATTTCGTAGGATTCTTCGAAAACGTCTCTACGCTACCAGCCGCGCCGGGTCCTTAAAGATATTATGCCAAAATGCACTGACGGTCCAAAGGAACAAACGACAAAATGTGTAATCCTCAACGACACGATGCGGCGCTAAGTCGGAAAATAGACAGAATAAAAGTAATGTTGAGATAAACCATTCTAAAAATGCACGCAAAAATGCTTGCCACTAAACGTCATACAATCGACGTTCATTTTTAGAAAGGTTTATATCGACGCGTACTTTTTTGTTTTTTAAAACTGAAGTTAGCTTATCACATTTTTTAATTATGAAGCCTACTCAAGTGTCTTTTGTTTATTTGTTAAGAAAGTTTTATAAACACTAGTTAGTGGTTAAACACTTTTTAGTTGGTAGTATAAAATATAAGTAAATTCTAGATTTTTTACAGAGATTGTTGATAATTGACACTAACATACATTATCAAAAACAAACGAGAGTGTAATAATAGCTTTTAACAAACAACCATTTTACTACGGCAGAACTTCGAATTCATACTCCAAAAGCTCAATGACAGTTATGAACTTTCTACAGCTCTCGAACTATCCCTCCCCTTGTTAACTGAATTATGTTATAGAAACAAGAATGGGTCTCAGACCCTCTGAATAAATCTCGAACTTGAAGAAGCTTACGTCTCGACGACGCCGAAACGCGGCTGTATTTTTAACAACCGAAACTCGAAATCTTATTAACAAAGGCACTTTTGTGGCGATTATATCGTGAAATTACTTTGTGATACTTATAAACATAATTTGATTTTATCGGGATTAGAAAAGTTTGGTTTCAAAACGGTTTATACCCTGCTCAGGATACATAGTAACTACGCTATAGATATCTATAATAATAATAAATAATGCCGGACAATTCACACAGCATTATCTAGCCCCAAGCTAAGCAGAGCTTGTGTTATGGGTACTAGATAACTGATATACTTAATACAATACACTACATAGATAGATATTTTTTTATTATACATAGAAAACATCCAGAACGCCCTGGACAAATGTCTGCAGATCGTACAAACATTTGTCCCGAGGCGGGAATCGAACCCGCAACCTCCTGCGTCGCAGGCAGACCTTCGCCCGCTGCGCCACAGAGGTCGTCAATCTATACTTCGATCTAACTAAATAGTTGAAACAAGTCATATACATAAGTTTAAATCTTTGACGATAGAATTTTTAAATTGTCTAAGGTCAATAACATTTATCTATTGATCGACAAAAATCTAGACATCGGAACCCCGGAGAATAATTCTGTAAAATAGGTTTGAGTAACACGTAAGTAGTAAGCGTGTCTTTTCCCATCAATCCGAGTCACGTATACGACATAATAGTAAAAGCTAGTTACTTTGAGCAAAAATGAGATAAAAAGGGTTGTTTGCTGTGTTACAGTTCTGTCTTTACTGATAAAGATATTGTTGCTTCTATTGTCTGTCGACACACAAAAACATCCTGTTTACAAAGACAAAGTGCAGACGGTCAACAAGGCAACCGCCTCTCTGTGTTGCTGTTATGGCGCAGTCTGATTAACTCTTTTATAAACTCCTGGCTTGAACTTCCGTCAGTTCAAGTGAGCGAGACAAAAGTATAAAGAAGCGAGACGCCATCACTGTAAATGGCCCGTTTGCACCGACTCTAGGGAAAGTCTCCGATACAGCCAATGTAGAGAGTGGTCTTATCGTGTTGAGTTGACCACAGCGCGTCGTGAACATGGAAGCTGAGTGCCACTTAAATTGTCCGTCTACCTACTCCGACCTCAAGATATATCAAGACGGTTTATCGGCCATTTTGTTTCTCCAGACGTACTTACTCTCGTTTTATCACAGCCTGATAGAGCCAATCATGCGCAAAGTGAGTATAGAAAATAACATACGTGGCGCAATTTGGTGGTGTGCTAGTCTTGAGCGCAAGATTAAAAAACCCCAAAAGCTGAAGTCCTTAATTTGACAAAAAGGGGTCAATTGCATTTTCAGACGAGACATACAAATTAGATAATAAATTTATAGATTCACTACGATTAATGCCGAACGTGGGGTGGCACATGTCCAATAACGGATGATATCGGGTAGTAGGTAGATGAAATAAAGAGAAATAAATATGGTGACTCCAGAATATTATATTCAAGACTTTGTTTGACCCTGAACTATCAATAATTAACATTGTTTATGAAGTAGGTACCTACCTAACTTGTGATGGATCTTGAGCGATAATACATACATTTATAGACGCCGAAATCTTTTTATTTTCGTCAATGAAGAACTAGTTATATAACGGAAATATTTGAAAACAACATTTAAAAGTTGACTAAATGTTTATAAGTAGCATCGAGAAATCTTCCGTTTTATAAGTCAATTAGGTAAAGAAGATAGTTATTGAAACCTAGAATTTTCTAAGACAGGAATCAATTCTTGACCCTGAGCTATCGATCATTTAATACGTATGAAGAGCCTAGAAGGTTTGATAGTAATTATGTCTTTAAATATTAAAGCAGCGTGTGCCCCCACTTCGAGTCCGTTGGTGGTATGTCCAGGAATTAATCTTATTGGATATTCGTAATTAAAATTATTAATCACTGTAATTATTTATCTAGTCTAAATTCAAGCTCTTTTTCATATTTTTAGAGTTCTTTCCTTACAAGAAATAGAAAAGGAATCCTTCTATAATCATATCGCTGCCATTGTCTATCTTGGCTACACTTGGCCAAGATCCATTTTCTCCGGAAATTTTCGTCTTTAGACGCATATTCCTAAAAACATCTTCTGAGTTAATACATCAAAAAACGGCTGTTTATGTCGTTTATTGATTCTCGCAAGTAATTAAACCTGTAGGCACTTCCCATTGACCTTTAGAAACAATAAATTGGCAAGACAAAAAGTAAAACACAAAGTAAACAAAAAGTAAAGCACAAGCAAAGTTTGTATTTAAATCCGACTTATGTAGGTACTTATCGTCAAAAAAACGTAACCCTCCGTGTTTTTCTCGCAGCTCCGGTCTTGATTTCCTATCTTTATTTTTACTTAAATGTACTTAGGTATAAAATGAATAGGTAGGTATATTATGTGGTTTTTTGAATTATTTTTATTGATAATTGAATTCATTTATTTTTTGTTATTTGTACACAGGCTGATTCGTGTACCTATGTATATTTCTCAGTGGAATCTAAATATTTAACCTTTATATTTTTGAAAAAGTTCACTGAGGGCACTGATCACTTGATTATAGAAATTGTAAAAAAATAATTATGCAGACATACGATTTTAGTGACACTGATAAATATGAAAATTTTTATTTTCTCATTTGTTATGCAGTACCATCAGCCAGCGTCTTGAGCCGCTTCCAAATGGTATTGATATGGGTCAGTTGAGCTACCTGTACATTGTTTGCAATAGTCTGCAGTTAGCTCAATTGTTTGAATTTTAAATACTAGTTCTAATTTATTTATATTATTTGATTGCATTTTTCTTTGTCAATAAAGTTTATTTGTTATTTAATAACTTAATAAGTCTTTCATCTGTTTTTGTCACCTTCACCACGGTCATTGTGATAACCGGGTGACCTATTGATCTTATTGCTGATCAAACTCCCACGACCGAAGCGCGATGGTCTGATACGAAAAAAATATTAAAGACCCTATCGTTTTTCTATTCTTAGAATCAAATGTATAATTATAAAATTATTAAAATTATGGACGCCAAAACAGTTTCACAAAAATTACAGTTACAAATGTTTTATTTCCTTACTTAAACTACAGAAATTCCCTAATACCTATTTGTTTGTGTCATATAAATTAAAAAAAATCCATATAACAACTACACACAATGACTACAAAAGTCAACGAAAAACTACTAATGAAAGCTAATTAATGCTAATTATTGGCTTACGAAAACTATTTAAATATCGATTAAAATTCCAAACTTGTATTCAAAGAAGCACAAAAAAGAGATGAGAGTATAGGATATGAGCTACTAACTTAAAAAAAGCCAACCATTATTTCCGTTTAAAATACATATCCAATATCGCACAAAGTTTATACAAGTTGCAAACAACTCGATTAAAATGCTAATTGTAGAACTAACCTGTTGTAGTGCAGCATGTCAGTATCGACGCCCATATAACACAGTATAAACGTATAAAAACAGTCATTTTGCTGCGGTCACATTAGATAGTGTGTTTGTTTTTTGTTGGTTAGCGTTCACCTGCGTCGGTAGTGCGCGCGAGATACCGGGCGGGCGCGAGAGACGGGGCGGGCGCGTCTCATCGCTTGGGCGGACTGCGGAGGCACTGCCGCGGGGCGCCCCATGCCCATCGCGTCGCTACCCTGCCAGATAAACAACGCCGAGGAACCGGGAACCGGCAGACAAGCCGTCTCGCTGCCCTTTATCGCACTTGCTTTATAATAAAATAAGACAAAAGACGGATAGCGGAAGAACTGACGCGGATGCCGGTTCGATAGAGAATAGCGAATAGCTTTTATTTATCGTCAATACAGGCGATTGCACGCTGCGATCCGTAACAATATTACCATTTCATTTTGTCTGATTTATACTAGAAGAGATTTTATTATCTGCACCAGAAAACTACCGTTTAAATCAATTACGCTCTTCGTTATTAATACTAGGTACTATGCTCTAGATTCCTAGACATTTTTGTAAACAAAGACAAATATGTATGAAAATTTAAACACATAACAGCAGTAGTGATAAGCATACCGGAGTATAAATAAGTAACTTTAAAATATCTGATTAGAAGATTAATATAACTTTATTCGGACTCTGTAATAGCGCAATTTAACTATATCAAAATAAAAAAAAACCCTGAAGCTTATGTTGTTTGATAACACGGTAATTAGCAACTTCAAATTTCATGTAGTTGAAATGGTAAACAAATTTTAGAATTGAACTTCCGGAAAAAACGTCTAACTTCCGCGTGTTTTAGAAAAGGGAATTTTACCCCACATGAGTTAGGTTGTTTTTTCAAACCAAAAACAAATCAAATAAACAGGAGAGTCAAGAAGAGGACATATGGACTTCAAGTGAAAATTAAATATAAAATTTACAAGGAAATAATTTTATAAGATTTTTCCACGAGACTTTTTTATGTAATCTTTTGAAATGTTGCTAGTGAACGACTAATGAAAAATGTATTAGATTACAAATTTTATGATAAAATAGATAGAATATGGACCAGTAAAGTGAATCTAAAGGAAAATGAAAATGGAATCTAATAACAACTTTCGGTGTCCTCTGAGGTATAATTTGTTTTGTTTTGTAAAAATAACAAGTTTTAACTAGAGCGTAAAATAAAAATCCGTTTGGTTTTTCTCTGTATAAACTCTCTAAAACATTCTAGATAAACTTTACAGTACGCTGATAATACCAGTTTCTAAGAAAGAATAACGAAGATTACTGAATTTTATTCGTCTTCGTAAACTATTGAATCAGTGTTTGTAAACTGTAATTGAGGTACTGTACAATCTAATTGAGGTTTGCGTAGGTACTCGTATGTATTATAAAATATCCATTTGCTTATAAAAAAAATTGGTTGTCTGTAAAGTCGGTTTACTGACGATAGTTGAACGTGACAACGTCTTAAGAAAAGAGCGAGGTAACGCCGCATGAGGTAACGCCGCATGAGGTAACGCCGCATGACGTCATGTTTTTTCGTGCGTGCAGCCGGCTCTATCGAATTATAAGACGTTGTCACGTCAAAAAACATGTGCGGATTGTAGGATTTTTTATTAGATAAATCTACATAATACAGCAGCTACAACGACAGGAGAGAGATCCTCGTAGAGTATTTTTTTAGCAAAACGTGATTTTTTGCTTGAAATTCCTTTGACAATCTGAAGGAATTTGATGAAAATTTATAAATTTACAGACGCCATGACACCTTGCCAGTTTGAAATTTAAATCGTAAGTTTTTACTGCCTTAACTACCATTATCATTATTTTCTACAACGTGATCAATCCTTTTCGTAGCTAAGGCGTCGGTTTACGTAAATAGCAGATAACGAATTATTAGGCTTTGATATATTTTAGAATCGGATTAGCTGTTCCCTAGTTAAATTTGTCCGTTCCTTTGTTTGTATTTCTGAGCGTCTGGTCGAAGCGACGCGTGACCCGAGAGCTGGTGAATATCTGGCACAGCGTACCAGCATTGCCATACAGCGTGGCAATGCAGCCAGCGTCTTGGGGACTCTTCCGTCTGTTTGTAATGGATAACAAATAATGAAACGGACAAACTTTACTTTGTTATCTATACTAATATTATAAAGAGGAAAGATTTGATTGTTTGTTTGTTTGTATTGAATAGGCTCCGAAACTACTAGACCGATTTGAAAACTTCTTTCACCGTTAGGAAGCTTACTTTTCAAGGAGTGACATAGGCTATATATTATCCCGGAATTCTCACGGGGATGGGAAATACGCGGGTGAAACCGCGAGGCGATCGTCTAGTATTCCTATAAAATATATAATATCTTAAGATTTTTTTATTGGAGCTTCACTCATTTATTTAACTTGTCTTGGAAAAACGAGCATCCTGTGGTTGAACTCTGGCGAAATTTATTTAATAATAAATATATATAATAACAAGTATTTGTAGTGCTAAGCAATAAGGTTTCAAAAGATATTCAATAATAAAATGTAACAGACCTGATTTCCTACTTGTTCTCCCGCCTAAATTCAAATGTTGGGACAAATCCGTTTCATTATAATATGAGTAAGGTTTAACCTAATGTAATTAATGGTTATAAATTGTTGAATAATAAATATTAAAATATAAAAAGTGTATTGTGGTAAGCAGTAAGGTTTCAAGAGATATCAATAATAAAATGTAACAGGCTTGATTTCCTATCTGTTCCCTCTTAAATTCAAATATGAGTCAAATTAGTTTTATTTAAAGAATAAGCTATATCATTATGCATTAAATTGGATGTACTAAGTATATAATAAGTAGCCTATTATCTAAGTTAAGCTATGTTCTAAATGTTCGCCAAATTTCATTATGACTTGTTCAGTAGTTTTGGAGATCTTAAGTATCAAAAATTCACATTTCATAAACTTTCGACTGTATAATATTAATTGGATAGTAGGATTAAGAGAACCCTAGTGTCTAGTCTAGATAAACCTTACTTAGGATTTAAGATGTTATAAACTGTAAAATATAATAACTTTGTATAAATAAATATATTATAAAAATATACGTATAGCTATATAGTAGCTAAAAACATCTGTACCAGCAAATACCCTGTATAACATAACAGTAACAAGAGACAGAGAGTATAATGTGCATTGTTATAGTCGTATCAAGTGTTTGATAGTGTCGCGACACCCCAGACACTCGTCCGATCTGCTTTAGACCACTGCATGGCAATAATGTTGAGCATTTATCACGAGTAAGCTATCATATCTATACAGATTTAGTACGTTTTAGAATATGGATATAACTGGAGAGCTAGAAGATACCTACGCATCGGGCATAGGTTCTTATATTACACAGTAAGACGAATGCGACATAGAACAAGCCTCCCCAAATGCGATGGTAGGCGGAATAATAATCCAGTGGAGTTGTTAAAAATCCTCCTTCTGTATATTTTTTACACCTATAATACAATTTACAATTAACTGCTGCCTTTCCTTTGGTTTTTACGTCATCCACGGCGTGACGTGAGTTGAAAGCACCGATTCTTACGCCGTGACGACTGTCGCGGGAAGAGTTGGGGTGGTGCAAATTCTAAGACGGCACCACATAGCGAAGGTATAGCTTACTTCAGCTAAATCAAAAAATAAATAATAGTTTAAAAAAACTAAAAAACACGCTTTTTATAGAAAACCGAACTAAAAAATAGAAAATAAATTTTAATGAATTTAAATTAAGAAAATAGTGTTAAAAATTTCAATGAATATAAGTTAATAATAGTGTGAATAAAAAAAAATTATTTTATTTTAAAAAAAGCGTGGGGTGCTTTTTAAAATATTATCGAAATGATAATCACTCTACTCATATCTGTCAATAAAATATTTATAACTATTGACACCATGCACCCCACGCTTTTTTTAAAATAAAATATTTTTTTTTATTCACACTATTATTAACTTATATTCATTGAAATTTTTAACACTATTTTCTTAATTTAAATTCATTAAAATTTATTTTCTATTTTTTAGTTCGGTTTTCTATAAAAAGCGTGTTTTTTAGTTTTTTTAACTATTATTTATTTTCTACTTTTTAGTTTGGATTATTTATAATAGCTTGTTTTTTTGAATAATTTTATCAAATTAGTGTATTGTCATCGGTCCTCAGTAAATCTACAAAGTTTGAATGAAATCTGGCCGTTTAAAGTGGGTCAAAATCGCGCCCAAAGAAGTCGGTTACAAACAAACATACAAACAAAAGCGAATAATAAAAAATTATTTCCGTAAATAAATGTACACTTCATCATCATCATCAACCTATATAAGTCCACTGTTGGACATAGGCCTCCCCTAATGAGCGCCATAGCGCCCTGTCTTCAGGTTGCCGCATCCAGCATCTGCCTGCAAATGTACATTTGGAAAAGGTAAAATTAAAATAAACATGGAAATCCTCCTTCATAACCGAACGCAACAAGGGAGCCGAAGGATTGAAATTGAATCGAATGATTCGTCAATTCCTCGCTTACTTACTGTATGAGATTTCATTTGATTTTATACAACGAATTCTAAAGTTCAATTCGATTTCAATTCGGTCTCCGTCGTGTATGACTCGGTAACGCGTGCGTTCACGTTCAGCGTAATGATAGGGTTTAGCCCAACTCGACTGATATGTTGTTTGTTAAGTACTCGCGCGTGATCGATTGGAAGAATTTCGAGGAAGATTTTACCCAGCAGTAGGGAAGAATTAGGCTGAAAAAAAAAAAATTGTTACCACTTTACGTTACATTATTCGCGATATAGGAGCTTCTGAAGTGCCAGCTCCATGTTCTCTCCGTTTCAAGAGTTCTTGTCAAAGTATGAAAATATCAGTGCTATCGTCCAAGAATATTCGTTCGTGATAAAACACAACAATGTGCAACATACGGATTGTGATAAGCATTTTTTAACCGACTTGGAAAAATGGAGGAAGTTCTATGTTTGTCTTCGGCTATATGTACTGATTTTTATGTATGTTCGTCGACTTCTTAGTCAATTTCAGAATGATTTTGAAAAAAAAATTGTAAAAATTGTTTGTAGAATGATCTCGAGGTGGTGTCAGTTTTATTGGTATTCGGGGAATTATGGGATTAGTATTTGTTTCGAAAATCTTAAAAACACTGTAAAATTAAGGGTTTCGAAGTCAGTTTTGAGTTTTATTTTAACAATTAAATTATTGTTATTTTGTTTTCTAGTCTATGTGCATATTTTATAAGGCTAAAGAAATATACGTTATTCTGATTCTGTTTCTGTAACCATTCACTCTTGCGTTTGGTAGCAGAGGCGGCGCAAATATTCTTTATTTCCTTATAGACCGGTAAACAAGAATTGATTTTTACCGGCGCGCGATTTGTAACGACAGCTTTGAAATCTGCAAAAATGGGGACCGTTTCCGCTCCCTTTTCCACTTCCGCTTCAGTTTCATTGTCTACGGAATATGCGGAGTTTTTTAAATAAACTTAAAACCTACTTAAATGCTACACACTATACCTGATGGTTTTTTTAAATAAACTAAAACCTACTAGATTTTTATTAAAAACACCAATCAACGACAACTATCTCGCAGTACCTTCTTACCTAACGTAAAATGAAGGCCTTGTATTATGATTCTTAATTTTTATACTTCAGTTTAGTAACTGGTAAATGTTGAGTGGCCACTACCCAAGTTAATAAATAAATAATGCTGGAAAATCCACACAAGCTCATCTAAATAAAACACAAAGGTTTTAAAATATGTATTATGTAAGTACTGTACTCAATTTTTTTTCGACAGTGCCCCTAGACATCACCTTTATTTACATGTGAATTTAACTTGTATTGTATTGTATTGTATTGTATAAGTTTTTTTTTGAATGCCTCCGTAAAAATTTATGTTTGTATAGTGTAGGAAGAGATGCGAAGTTGCTCTTTTTTGCCACCATGGTACCTATGTACTTCGTTATTGGCCACCATGGTGGCAATATAATTGTTTTATTATATTTTCATATAGAATGTAACGACATCAAGTGTAAAATCAAGTGTACCTACAATGTAATAGAGTTAAAAAAAAATACAAAATTGCGATCACTATAAATACATGCATTGCAAATGCATTGTAAGTCAGCTCTAAACTTTGACTGAAATCATTTATTTCTACTTCCCTAAGACCTTAAAATATTGATGACGTATTAACTTCGGTAGGACCTACTAACATAAATAATTATGACTTAGTTGTTTAATTTTTTCTATTTAAAGAAGATAAGTGCTTTGTGCTATCCCAACGGAAATTATAACGGTAATCTCTCCCCTACAGTATATTATAATAAGTCAGTCGACGTCCTGGCAAATGAATGTTAATTGTAACGTCGTAGAAAAATATTCAGAAGTACTTCAAAAGCTACAATCCAAGTGAGAATAAAAAATATTGCCGGTAAAAGTATTTGACTAAATACTTTAAGTTAACATGGAACATTATTCAAAACAGTTGACTACCTGTGATATATTTGCTGTGCCGTTGCTTAAAATTTCGGAATGTTATGCATGTTTTTAAATTGAACACGAAATGCATGATAGTATTTTTGCTTTTATGCACCTATGAAGTTATGTTTTCGAGTCGATAAAATATGAAAAATAACCTTGTGTTATGGTCGTGACATGCCAATTTAATAATGATTTACTCAGTTGGGCAGGTATTACACAATTATTATAAACTAGTAGGGGAGCTGATTTATGGAATAAAAGTATGTTTTATTCGAGGCGTAAAACTATCAATATGCAAAAATTAAGCCCGATCTGTTCAGTAGTTTTGGCGTGAAGAGGTAAAAAACATATTTATATCTACTTATCTTATAAATCAATTCTCATGCATCATTCACAGCGTATCAGCATTGCCATACAGCGTGGCAATGCAGCCAGCGTCTTGGGGACGCTTCCGACTGGTGTTGATATGGATCAGTTGAGCTATCTGTAGACTGTTTGCAACAGTCGGCAGTTAGCTCAATTGTTTCAATTGTAAATACTAGTATAATTTTCTTTGTGAATAAATGTCCATTTTATTAAAAAAAAAAAAAATTCTCACGAGAAATAAATAACCTCCAAACGTTTCCATAGTAACAAACCGTGCGAAACCGTTGGAAGTAACTAGCCCTGAATTTTTTTAAATATAGATTAAGATTGTGTCCTCATTATTAACTTATTTATGCGATGTAACCTGTCAAAATGGTTTCTATTTTAAATATAGAATAAGATTGTGTCCTCATTAATAACTTATTTATGCGATGAAACCTGTCAAAATGGTTTCTGTTTTAAATATAGAATAAGATTGTGTTCTCATTATTAACTTATTTATGCGATGAAACCTGTCAAAATGGTTTCGCCATTTCGGTTGGAAAATTGCGCAATAAGGTGTGTCGATACACCCGGTAATACGAATACCTATATATTTTCTGGATACCGGCCGTTTTCCTGGAGGCGGAAAAGGTATGCAATAAAATATTTTACCGCTTTAGGTGTAAGTTCTCATAAGTTGTTACATTACAAGAAGTTGTAGGTATGTATATGATTTATTGCGAATTCCCAAATTCTTTATCACTTAATATGTGGAACTTTTGTGTGATTCTTTTACTAACCGTGTGACCTTTTTATTTTGCGTGATTCAATAGGTAGATAATGTTTGTGCTAATGTTAAAATATTTTAATTTTAAATGAAGTAACGCAAATATGCAGGTCTCGACAGAGCCTACACATTTGCTCCCCTTGGAGTCGAGACCCTAGGTTCGTGGGGTACCGAGGCTCTTCGGGTTCTCAAAAAACTATCTGAGCGTCTGGTCGAAGCGACGCGTGACCCGAGAGCTGGTGAATATCTGGCACAGCGTATCAGCATTGCCATACAGCGTGGCAATGCAGCCAGCGTCTTGGGGACGCTTCGGACTGGTGTTGATATGGATCAGTTGAGCTATCTGTAGACTGTTTGCAACAGTGAGCAGTTAGCTCAATTGTGTCAATTGTAAATACTAGTATAATTTTCTTTGTTAATAAAGATGTATTAAGAAAATAAAGTGATTTTGTAAAAAAGAAACGCACTACCACAGTTGTCGTGACGTGACCAGTCTTTGGCCTAGACTGAAAACCAGCGCTGGGTAGACACACCAGGACTACTCAGCACAAAGCTGAGTGTAGGCCATATTTGCCCTTAACCTGCTACGCACAAAAATTGAGCAGCTAAGTCTAATATTTATTTAGTGATTAGTTAGATATTGTGTAGAAAATTTAAGGCGCATAAAATTATATTCTTTTCTTTACTAGTAATTTTTCTATGGGTACCAGGGCGAGAGACTAATTACTAGAACGATATTAGATACTCGCTGTACCGCTTTACCTACTTATGTAGGTACTTCTTTAGGAGTAGGTTAGCAAATCAATTTAAAGGGTTCGGTACCTCAAAAGGAAAATAGGAACCCTTTGCTCAGGTACGCGTAGAGTACAATTTAATATCAAATACTCAAAGTCCGTAACCTTCCAAAAGGTTACGGGCTTTGAGTATATATATAGCCTTGAAAAAATCAAACTTATAGGTCAACGTTATCAAAAGTCACAGCCGTTTATGCCCGCATATTTTGAAATTGCAAAGGGCACGCAATACCTATAGGGCTCGGTGACCTAGGACCATGAAATTTGCCAAGAAGCAAGTTCTCACAAATTAATAAGAAAAGGCGAATTTCTAGTTTCCTCACAGAATAAATATATTTGATTCTAGCAAAGGACCAAAACCTATAGGGTACTTCTCGTTGTCCTAGAATCATGGAATTTGGCAAGAAGCAAGGTCTTATAGCTCAAGTAAATGTGAAACGAGCACAGTAAGTAGTAACATCACAAAAAACTGCACCATGCGGAAGCCGTCGATTTTTATTGGTCTTATGGAGGTACAAGTTTATACGGAACCCTCGGTGAATGAGTCCGACTCACACTTGACATTTTTTTAGCATAAAATTTAGCATTTCCTCATCGGCTTAGCTGATGTTGCGGCGTGACTTAGCACTCTAATTAACATTGCTACGAGATTCGTAGCAGTGTGCTACGAATCTCGTAGCATTTTGCCAAATATAAGCCTACTACTTGTTCAGAATCAAGTACGATACGTATTTGGTAGGTCATCTGGCAGCAACCGTTGTCGCCACGTTGTCGCGCCGCAGTCGTCTCGCAGTTTCTTGACCTCGAAATGTGGGATAACGACTCTTGTTACGACCACATCCCAGCCTTTCCGACTTGTTCCGACGGCGCAGTCAATGCAATGGAAGAGTTTAAATGAATGGCTTGTTGGCAAATCAGCGAAACTTTTCAAATGGAGTTAGGTTAGTTTGCGTAGCGGTTTGATTTCCAGACTTGTAGGGGAAAATAGTGAAAACAACTTTACATATGGGCCCTTAATTATAGGTTGATTATCATAAACTCTGCTTACTTTTTGGTTCGGATTATGAGGAAACAGAGATGATGCTTTGGGTTCAATCGTAGATTAATTAATAGGCTATATGTAGTATTAATTCATTAAAATGTAATGCTAATCTTGTAAATAACTTTTAGTTTGATCATAGGGATATGCATGTCATGCATTCAAGCCCCGCACATTAATAATAGTTTATCTCTTATACTTTTACTGTCTTATTAGTACAATATTATCAATAGTTTATTTACTGTACGTTTTAAGCCTTTTCTGGAAAATCTAAATTTTATTTACATACTTATTATAATACTTTTTGGCTAGCTAGATAGTGCTGTGTGGACTGTCCAGCAAATTTGGTTAAATAAAACATAAATTGGTTTATGTTCATACATTAATTTATGTTCATACATAGGTTTATGTTCATACATTCATATAGGTTGTGATCAAAAATATATATACAATAACACCAGGTAGTTTAATTTCTTAAGAATCACTTCTTCATTAACGCCTTCACTGCCCAATCTCTGCAGTGCGAACCGCAGGGGCACGCCGTACCGCTGCTAGAGATTCTGAATATGGCCATGTGCTTTAGGGGCAGTGAAATAGTTACAACTCAAATAATTGTCCATCTCAGAAGTTATTTCTACTTTGCATGTTACTATCATAATCTCATGCATCATAATAACACAACGATCAAACACGTGTACCGAGCACAATAGCTTGCATGGTAATCAAAATTGCACATCTGGAAATGGAGATTGGGAATGTATTGAAAGCCATTACTAAGTTGCTTGATTCCAATCTAGTTACCTGCCGTAAGCCTAGATCGTGTGGCCAGTCAGACGTATGAGTGAATAGGTACAGTCACGATGACATAACTGAGGCTAAAGCTTTGTCTGACTGACTGTCCCACACAATGTTATGATCACGAAACTATTAAAATAAAATTGTTATTAAAATTTTGTTACAATTGTTTATTAAGCACATATAAAATTACATTAACAGAATAAAACAATAACAACTAGTACCTATATACACGTATATCTATTTCTTAAAAATTAAAAATATATATATATAAATTTCGTTTTATATAATTTGGATAACAGCCTTTTTTACCTCCACCACCTATTTTATCTTATTGTTATATTAAACGAAGGAATTCAAAAATCAAACTTGCAGTTGTGATACCTATCATAAGCTTATTTTTAATGGCTCTGTAACCGTTTTATTTCGTATGGCACAGATGCGAAATTGCTCTTTTTGGCCACGATGGTGAACAAAAAGAGCAACTTTGCATCTCTGATGATGCTCAAACAGGTATAGTATAACCATAATCACCAAGTTTTGTAGACGGATTGGTGATCACAGTAGTACACTGTTAAAAATACCCACAAGGAATATACTACCCTTCCTATAAATCTATATTTTCTCTACAATCTATATATATATATATACAAATAATCTATTGTTTCGATCTATAGTTTAGAAGATCCCCTTCTAAACTCTATCAAGAAACGCATCTAAGGGACACAATAGAGCCTACGCCTTTATCACTCATAACTACTCATAAGGTTACTCATAAGTTTTACTACTAGTTTTTTTTACTCATAAGTGTACTTTTGTAATATTATATTTTTAATCTTTGAATGTTTGTGTGTAGTACATAAAATATAAATCCGTTATTGACAAAGAAAATTACAACTTATAGAATTTTTCAACTAATAGGAATAAAGAACAAGTAGTACTTATTTACAATTATATATAAATATATAATATATATATATAATATATAAATATAATGCTGGACAATTCACACAGCATTATCTAGCCCCAAGGTAAGCAGAGCTTGTGTTATGGGTACTAGATAACTGATATACTTAATACAATACACTAAATAGATAGATATTTTTTATTATACATAGAAAACATCCAGAACGCCCTGGACAAATGTCTGCAGATCGTACAAACATTTGTCCCGAGGCGGGAATCGAACCCGCAACCTCCTGCGTCGCAGGCAGACCTTCGCCCGCTGCGCCACAGGGGTCGTCAATTGAAACAATTGAGCTAGCTGCAGACTGTTGACCTATCTCAGACACTCTGTACAGGTACCTAGTTATTTAGTGGCAATACACAAATTCAAAAATACAAGTACCTACATATAATTTTACAATTAAACAAAACAATAAATAACTGTTTCTGTGCACCACAAAATCACCAAAAAACATAGTCATTAACATGAAACACAAAAGTGGCTTACCGCTAATAATTTTTCAGGCTTTTCAGGCCATAAAACTGCTCATCTTTTTACTTTTATTAAATGTACCTGTACAAACTTTTCTCACATAGCTCTTAAATGTCTAATTGAGACTTACTCAAATACCTAACTATAAAATGAATGAAGTACCTGTTGATCATTAAAGTAATTTCGGTAAAGCGACATTATAAAAGGTAGGTATCGCTTTTTCCCCGCGGACAAAAACATCGCAAAAAGCTGGCAACAAATATTTTTAGATGTTGGTAAAATTTATTAGCACGATGTAGTAAGTTTTTCAGCCGCAGCAGTAATGAGTCCTTTTATTCAAAACTCAAAGTGCTTTCCTCACAAGACTCCTCAGAAATTCCAAAAACCACAAATAAAACTATTGTACTATTGTGAGAGTTAGGCTTATAGACCCTAGACAAGAGAACTTAGGGAGAGGAGGAGTCTTCTATGTGCGTAATGCTAGGTTTAATAATATGGCATAATTAAAAAGTGAAAAGATGGCAAAAACGTGTAGGTACACTTGTTTTGTTTTGCTTGATTTTGACAGTTCGATTTTAGATTTTATACAAATCGGAGTTACGTAAAGTACCAACGAGATGAAAAAACTGATCGAACTATTCGAGATACTCATCATTCTGAAAAAATTACATTACATTTGTTCGTAGTTGCTGTGTGGTGCCAGCTTAGAATTTGCACCACCCCAATTCTTCCCGCGGGTGTCGTAAGAGGCGACCAAGGGATATCCACCGGGGGTGGGCAGCAGCGAATCCTGCAGAACAATTCTACCACCGAACTGCGATCCCCAACCCGCATGCCTAGCCTGGGGATTGTGGGCATTACCCTCCATTAGATAAAAGCCAATTAAGCGCTTATCAGGGGGAGGCGTCCGTCCAGCAGTGGACCAATATATAGGCTGTTGAGGTTGAGTTAGTAGTTATGATGCCTCAGCTGTTTTCCTTAAGCTGCATAAGATTCATATCACGTACACTCCATTAGCTGATTTATCATGGGAAGTGGTTGGCGAATAAGTGTCGTGATTAAAAAGCAAAATTTATTGTATTTTATAAAGCTGGTGCATTTATTTATGATCACTTCCAGGTTAGAGCTTTTGATCGGCAGGTAACATTGTTGCCGTGACACAAAGTATTGCTAAAAATGCTTTTTGCAAATTATTTTCGAAAAAATCACGGATGCGGGATAACTAAGAACCTAGTTATTTTTATAGTGAAACTAGCTGTGCCTGCGGCTTCGCCCGCGTAGAATTTTTATTTTTGCTTGGAACCCTATTTGTTTGTTGGTTATTCTGCTATCCCAGACGGAGACCAATTCAACAAATAAAGATCTTTGAAGAAGATATTTTCGAAAACATTGTTTTCAATCCGAAAATTTTAAAAGCTGCTCAATTCATACGAAATCGGGTTCTATTAATTCGCTTGGTATTTGTACATCGCAGAAATGGGATAGGAAAGAAATGATGTAATCATTAACACGAATTAAAAGAGTTTGCAGAGAAAAAAGTTAATTGAAACAAATGAAACTCAAAAAGGTGCGTAAAGAAATAAACCAGGCGACTGAAATAAGAACCCCCTTTTCGGTCAACCCTCATAATCGCAGCCGAATAAAAACAAACAATTTATTCTGCTCAAGCAGGTTTTCTAGACCTTATTCCTATGACAGAAAAAATAATATTCATTATACCTTTCTCAGAGATAGGTGGCAGGGAACTGGGAAGATATTTTGTAAATTCCAGTCACGTGTAGTTGGGTCCGTTTGTAGTTAATTCACTGCGAGCCGGTCGGGTGTGTAATCGAACTCAGGACTTTACGAGTGTAGTGCTCGACTCAATACGTGTCACTAGCCATTTATTATGACACAGGGTTGTTTAGGAGTCTTCTTAATGTTCCCGGTTCCATCTCAATCTTGCAAGGAAAGGGCACTTATTCATTTAGAGAGAGTGACTTGAATTTGTTTGAACGGGATACGGAATTTATGTTCATTGCTTGTCTGAGTGAAGAGGATTTTGTACACTGCTTAGTATGAAACGTATTGGTGGCTTACTTAGTACCTACATAATAAATTATAAAAGCTCTATGATTGTTATGTGAGCTGTAGGTACGATATAGTTTTTTTTCTTCAACGTGTAGTATGTTTCTTTTTCTGAGAATATAGTTACTGTGAATTATCCAGCATTATTTGTTTATCACACTGATATTGTAAATGCGAAAATTTTGATGTATGTAACGGATCGGGCTTTGTTTTGCATAGACGTAGGTTTAGCTCTGGAATAACCCAAAGACTCATGGGAATATCAGTTCCCATGGGATAGAGATAACCACTTAGATATAAAATGTTGCCATAGAGCAATGATTCGATATTTATTAGTAGGTATATAATTCTAACTGCAGACTGTTGCAAATAATCTACAGGTAGCTCAACTGATCCATTTCAATACCAGTTGGAAGCATCCTGAAGACGCTGGCTGCATTGCCCCGCTGTATGTGAATGCTGATGCGCTGCGCCAGATACTTACTAGCTCTCGGGTCACGCGTCGCTACGACTATAATTTTTTAAAACCCCGAAGAACCTCGGTACCCCACGGACCTAGGGTCTCAACTCCAAGGGGAGCAAATGATCTTTATTGACTTGGAATAACGTATCTATTATATGTACTACTTTTTATCTCGGAACCAACGCGTGCGAAGCCATGGACAGAAACATTTTTTATAATAAAATGTTCTATTTTAAGTACGGGACTAAACACATTTTCTGAAAAAACTATAACGAACTACTTCCTTATTTAGTCAGCATAGCCAGTTGTTCCAGCGTGAATTACTATGAATAAGTTATTTCTGTGCAGACAGTCGGGTTTAATAATGATTTAATAGTCGACTCGGCAAGTTCACAACTCGATATCTCGGGTAGCTTAGTTTTCATTTTGCCTCATACGTACCATTGTTTGCATAACCGAGTAGAGTAGATATATATTATGCCAACCATGATTTGAGTTTTGAGCTTCCCAATATTTAGGCACAGTTTCATGCGCCATGATCACGAAATATCTAAGGCGCTGCGAGTGAGTTTTTATTGGCGGACATACCGATCTACCCTCATAATAATATGTAAATGACTTTAGTGTAAATAACCATGATGATTTTAAAAGATTAATGATGTAAATTTAGTTCGAAAATTACAGATTACGCATTAGCAATTTAGGTATACTTAACCAGAAGCTATATCATATAAAAAATATCTAACTATGTATTGTATTGTCTTATGTATATCAGTCATCAAAATAAAAAAGAAAATTTAATAATGCTAAACCATCCACATAGCATCATCTAGCCCCAAGCTAAGCAGAGCTTGTGTTATGTGCACTACATGACTGATATACATAAGACAATACAATACATAATTAGATATTTTTTACTATACATAGAAAATACCCAGAACACCCGGAACAAATATTTGCAGATCGTACAAACATTTGTCCCAAGGCGGGAATCGAACCCGCAACCTCCTGCGTCGCAGGCGGTCCTTCGCCCGCCGCGCCACATTGGTCGTCAATGACTTTTTAACTGCAAACAAAACGTCTCCCTACCGTATTTAGAGCACCTCGCCGCTAGATCTTTGATTTGCCGAACCTACCTTTATTATATCTAAGTTTACACCTTTTGTTTGAAGACAAATAAACATCTCTTATTTCAGGAAACTAAACCAAGGTATATTATGAACCTCGACTCTAAGTACAAACCTGATACCGCGAAAAGTTCGCGTCCCGGCTCCAGATGAAAGTTGGTAAATCAGCAAGAAAATGCAGATTGAAGGAAAGCTATTTCCAACAAAACGCTCCGCAGCGGCTCAGAAATTGGTTCCTCTTACCGGTCCGCTGGCTGAAGAAACTTGCTACGCTAAAACCTATTTTTATTATTTTCTCTACGTATTCGTTGTTTGTCTGGTTTGTTTTAATCATTGGTCATGTTTGGAGCTGGAGCAGGATAGTTCTTGTGCTTTTGATTAATCCATGTAGAGTTGTCTATTTTGCAAGGCAAGTGGCAAGAAAAAAAATAGATAAGGCCTTAATAAAAACAAACATTTTACGTCAACATTATACTCAGTACCTACCACCAAAGTAGAAGAATTACAGGAAAAACAGGCGTCTGTAAAGTTCAGTTGTTCATTTCTTTTATGAAATCGAATCACGTAATAAATCTTACTGAATTAGCTTAACATAACTCAAAGACTAATAATTCACCCACATTTGGCCTGAGGAAAATGAAAAATAAAAGTGTTCGAAGAAGATTTCGTCGTTTTCGTTGAAGCATACGAAATGTTATCTTCCCGCCTTTATTATTTCCAAGTCCGTCCGCAATATTATGCGAGATGGCTCAGCAGATGGATCAGAAAACATAAATCTCATGCCTAAACATGTTTGCGTTCAAGACGTTTTTACCTACACTAAGCCGATTTTTCTCTTTCAATAATATTCCTGCAGACTTAGACGCTGAGACCCCTCGGAAAAGCACTTCGAAATGCGAAGTTGAGAGAGAAAAATATTCAGAAATAAAGCGCAGACTAATACGAAATAATAGGCTTTTTGTTTTGTCACCTCCCTCGCGTACAAATTTATTAGCTTTCACGGTTATCACGGCGTACCTCTCACTCGGTGGGCTTTTGTGAAATTGTCCGCATTCCGTCGCCGCGCCGCACATTGCTGCCGCGTTTCCGTCGCGCCCGCCAGCGGCGGCGACTCGTCAATCCAGACATAGATGTTAAACCACTCAGCTATGCGTTCATCTACAAAGTTTTTACATTTATTGGCTTCTTCCTTTTAAAATACGCAAAGTTTTACTTGCCGTATTTTTAGGAGAAAACGTAGATCGCTTC
The DNA here is from genome assembly GCA_963564075.1 of Eupithecia subfuscata. Taxonomy (NCBI): domain Eukaryota; kingdom Metazoa; phylum Arthropoda; class Insecta; order Lepidoptera; family Geometridae; genus Eupithecia; species Eupithecia subfuscata. The sequence continues at coordinate 8,959,515 of OY751105.1, forward strand.
AAATATAAATTTTAATTCCGTTTCATCCCGGAAGAAAAGTAAAAAAAACAGAGGAAATAAAGCAAATATTGCTTTACGGCATAAAAGAGCGAAGAGGCAAATTGTGTACACAGACGTAAAAGCAATACGTTCGGCAACAAATCGACACTTGGAGCGGCCGTATCTTTCAAATTTCCAAGGAATCACAGCCCCATCCACGCAATGGGTACTGAGTAGTAACATTCTGAATTCATGAATGTTTTATTGCATGGTGACGAGGAGTTTGCGAGAAAAATGCGATGCCATTCGTTCGCGCTCGGCGCTCGTCACGGACACTAACTGCGTGTACTGGCTTGTCCGGATTTACTGAGAAATGCGTTTCTCCCCCACTACGACCTTTTAACGCAATCGCCTAACGCATTTCTCTGTTATTGTAGGGGTGTGACTAACTTTATGTTAATTATATCGATCGTGGAAAAGCAACAGCAGAAAATACGTTAGTTTGGAGCGAATATTTTAGACAAGATATTGTCTAATCTAGGGCTTGGATTTTGGCATCAGTTGCCACATAAATTGCAAAGAAGAAAGTGTGTCACCACAAACACGCATGGTGTTCCCGCACGGAAACGACCCGCAACTTTGGCGGCTCTGAAGGGCCGCAGTGGTTACGGCTGCCTCCTATTAACCTGTAATGTGATCAACGAAATATTTAAAGAATTTTACAAAGTGATTAGGATCCCATTGCCCATAAGGGACACTGTTTCTTGTTAAAGTGAGGTACACAATGGAAATATTTCTGCAGATATTTGTGCAGGGGTTCTGGATGTTTTTCTATGTATAATAAAAAATCTATCTATGTAGTATATTGTATTATGTATATCAGTTATCTAGTACCCATAACACAAGCTCTGCTTAGTTTGGGGCTAGATAATGCTGTGTGAATTGTCCAGCATTATTATTATTTGTTAATAAATAAGAACGCAACCGTATTAATTTTTTGTGTTGGTGATAGCAGCTCGGCATTAAGCCCACCCTTTGTACCTCAGTGCAATAAAGGTTTAAATAAATAATAAAATAAATACATTACCTTTGTTATGATATTGGCTACACGTCTATTCATGTATCAATTACAATAAAACTACGCTTGCATTTTCAAGCTGTTTTACATATTTTTCCCTACATAAATAATTAACCATATTGCCTTCTTCCGATTTTTCTTTTTCATAATATTTCTGTTCAAATAAACCAAGAAATGTAAATAGCTATCTGTATTCCGAAGTGGGCGTAAGATTCTGAAGAATGGCAAAAAATACCAGACGTTCTGGCACCAGCTTACATAAGAACGTCAAGAAACTAAGAGGATATCCTCATGTAGGACAACAAACCCATAACTGATGTTATTGAGATCACCCGAGGCTCAATATGTTGCCAACTTTTGTTTCTGAACCAGTTTATTATGTCTTATGTTCATTAAGAAGACGTGTCGCCTAATTTTAATATAAACAGGATTTCTTATCAACATTTTGTATTAAACAATAATTAAAAATAAGCGTCGCTAAAAGTATACCGCAATAAATAAATAACACTAACACGAAAACTCCATTTCCAGATTTTGTAATTAGCGAGATAAACCTTCTGGAAACGACAGTTAAAACAATACTAAATAATAGAAGGTTTGTCTTACCTAATAGCCGTTCTCGGAAGTCGTTATTTTCATTGCTGTACGTACATTGAGTTAAAATTGGAGGTTCGACATCTCTGATGAAACATTTGCTAGGAGTGGCACTCTGATTGAAGTTCTGTCTCACTCTGGCCATTGAATTCAATTATACTTCAATCCCCTCTATTCTGTGCGATCTTACCTCTGTACCTCTGCACAGAGGTAAGATCGCACAGAATAGAGGGTTGAACCCGGTACGATATTATAACGATAGTATCGTGAGAGGTGATCGTGATATCTCCTTATTAGGGTTTCATACCCCAAAAAGGGAGAAGGAACCCTTATAGGATCACTTTGCTGTCCGTCTGTCCGTCTGTCTGTCCGTCTGTCAACCCTCTTTTCTCAGGAACGCGTGGACGCATCGAGTTGAAATTAACGTCAAATACTCAAGTCCGTAACCTCTTGAAGCCGCAATATAAATAAAACTTCGCACTCAAAAGTTACAGCCGTTTATGTAAGAATATTTTGAAATTTCCAAGGGAATCACAGACACAAAACCTATAGGGTTCCCATAGACCCAGAATCATGAAATTTGATAAGCAGCAAGGTAAAGAGAAAAACCCGAAAACTACTTATAAATCTGTAATTTATTCACTAAAAAAAATACTTTTAATGCTCGCCATGGACCGAAACCTATTGGGTACTTCCTGTAGACCTAGAATTAGGAAATTTGGCAAGAAGCAAACCCTTATGTCACAAATAAAGAAAAACATACGAAAACAGTAAATTTGTAGTTTATTCACGAAAAAATACTCTTGATTCTCGCCATGAACCAAAACCTACAGAGTACTTCCCGTTGACGTAGAATCATAAAATTTGGCAAGAAGCAAGGTCTCATAGCACAAGTAAAGGAAAAAATCCTTAAACCGTAAATTTGTAGTTTATTCACAAAAAAAATACTTTTGATTCTTGCTATGAACCAAAACCTATAGGGTACTTCCCGTTTACCTAGAATCATAAAATTTGGTAAGATGCATGGTCGTATAGCACAAATATCTAGAACAAGACCCGTCAAGTACGAGTGTAACTCGCGCACCGAGGGTTTCGAACGTTTGTCAACAAGTAGGTATGTACTAAAGGTACCGGTTACTACCGGTACCGCAGACTTGGAAATTGAATGAATACCTAAAACTAGTAGGTGACCTACATTTCAGATGGATCTCTCTGCATGCTTCGGTGATATGGGGTAGCGGTAAATTTTTCGACTTTTTACAAAATATTTCATAAAGTATGAAACCTACAGAGATTTCAAAAACTGTTTTGAAATGTACAAACTGTTATCTTTCATATGATACCCCCTTTTGAAAATATTCCCCCCTCTTTTTGACCTTTTTTCAAAAAGTGTTAGTTTAACAGACTTCTCTGTATTTTTCCTGTAAAATATAGATCTATATCTACAAACGCCCCGTACATTTTGACTGGATCGCTCTGCAAACTTCGGAGATAAGGGGGGGGGGGGGGGGGGGTTAAATTTCGACTATTTTCAAAATATTTCAAAAAGTATGAAACCTACAGAAATTTCAAAAACTGATTTGAAATGTACAAACCAGTACCTTTCTACCCTACCTTTTGAAAATTATCCTCCCCTTTTTTGACAATTTTCATTTTTCTTTTTTTTTTCTTAAAATCTGTACAGGCGCATAATATCTACTTCATGTTGACGTAAAATCATGATATCTGGCAAGAAACAAGGTCTTACAATTAAACGCCCTTAGTGCGCGAGTCCGACTCGCACTTGACGTTTTATTTTGGTACAGCCTCTATCGTGCGGACAGGGAACTACGCAAATCCCATACGTAAATAAGACGTCACAATCACGTCTCGATAATATCGTCAACCAAACTCGGGGCTTTGCTAATGACAAATAATAGGAAGATATTAACTTCCTGAAAAATCAGCAAAAAATTAAATGAAACACAATTACGAAAAGAAAATTGTTCGAAGCTGTGTTCAGAAGATATAGGATAACAAGGGAAGGGCCATATTAATGAAAAAGACATTGAAATAATAATTAGATAGTATTACAGGGCCTAACAAAAAGTAGGGACCAAACTTTCAGGGTTGTCATAGATCATAGAAAACAGAAAAATAAAAAATAAACATTGATCTTAGCCAAAAAGGTTTTGTGTAAGTCTCAATGTTTAACTATTAGTCCGCGTCGAGATACTCATAAAATTAAATTTAAAACATTGGCATTCGGACCGTCGAGTGAGCTTGTTTGCCCCGGTAAGCGAGTAAAGTGGACAAATGCTCAGACATAACGAAGGAGCGTCCATTGCCCGACCGCCTGCACTTGGCCGACCTCCAAGACCTTGATTTAAATGCGCCATTTATCGAGACTGGTAAAACAATTTTATTTTGTTCCTCATTATATTGAGTTGCAACACTGCCCGCATTTTCCGTTGGAATAAACGGATCTTATAAAAAAATACAGCCAGATTGAGAACATTTTTAAGCCGGTGAAAAAGTGCTTGTCATAACGTTTTATTTATTTTAAAATAAAATGTAGTTCATTAATTATGAAATCATTGAGCTTTGCTTCACTACCAACTTGTTTCAGAACAATGTCTCACAATCGGCACAAAGCATAAACTCCTTCATCAAGCTTTATATTACCTTTTTAAAACTTTAGAGAAACGTTATCCCCTACTTTAACGAAAGGATATTTATGACCGAGCGTGCTATCGAAATAGCCATTCACGTAGACAAAGTCGATGAGCTTATTATGAGTGAAGCGATCGACGCGTCAGGATCGCATTAACTTCGGGAAGCGTCAATAGCGCCCCTTTAGACAGTCCCTAAATTATTAAAACACCGTTATTTTAACAAACTAACAAATTTCTTTATAAGGAAAATCGCGACGCCCACGAACTTTGGTCGTAACAACGAATGCTCCAATATTTTACAAGCCTAAACGATTTTTTCACGGTAAAGTTAAAAAGTTTACTCCTCAGCTCTAAATTATTTTTAATACGCTGTAAAATATCGAAATCACTTTGTGTCGGTGTTTTTATAGCGGAATAAAAACAAATAGGTAAGTCCATGAAAACGGACGAACGCAAAGTTATACTAATCCGGCAATGGCGTTGGTCTTTTCAATGCGACTCGTGAATCACTGGAATGGAAGTTCATATTGAAATGAGTTGTACAATTAATCCGATTGCTTTTCAACAATGTTCTCACTGTTCGTTTTTCCATGACAAAAACCAAGTAGACGATGCGATGCGAAGGCAAGAGCGGTATACCCACTCAGCCACACGGCTTCAATTAATGAAATAATAAACCTTCGTGACAATATTCCCGGCACAAAAGTGTTTTCACGAGAAAAGTGTCCGTAGGTATACCCATTTTGTAACTATTTTCCATTAATTTCCTTTAACATTTTCTCATTTTGACCTTTATTGCTACTAAAACTTGCTTTGTTAGAACCAATTCGTGCGGAGAATCAATCTAAAATGCACTCTATTATGCAATTAAGAATGCTTTACACGTGAATGCAGCAACGAACACCTAAATAATGACTTCACAACCGACATTTATCTATTTTCGGAAACAAAAAACAGACTAGTAAAATACAGTGGGTGAGGAAATATCCAATCACGGTTGCTGCATTCCATTGCATCACAATGAAAATTCGGGTTTTTGCAAAAATGCAACTTGACGTCAAGTACCGATTGATGGGATTCGTACGAAATAGTCGGTTGAACCGGACTTGGTAATCGGATTTCAGTGCAATCGCTTTTATTAATGCGCCGTAGCTACAATATAGTAAGCCGATGATGGCTTTACAATTTGGGATTGAATTGGGATAAATTGTGATCAATTTATACTGCAACTACGTACATGGCTTTTCTTTCGTTTATTAGCTACTAGTTTCTGCCGGCGGCTGCGCATGCATTGTTTTCGGGATTAAAGCATCTACCCCACAGCCGCGATTTTGAAGCGCGTCTTGTGTCGCGCGATTTGTTGCGACGTTTGTTTGCAGTACATTTTGTACTACGAGTAAGACGCATACGATCTTACGCATATACTGCTGCGATTTTATCGACGCGATAGAAGTTGGACGACGCGTTTCCGTCTCCTTCGATTTTGCGATAATTGTTCACGGAACATTTTATATTAGGACGCACGCTATCTTACACACAGCTGCGTCTGGCGTCTTGCGTTTTGGGGGCGGCGCGCGGTGTCTAGAAATCGCGCTTACAAAAACGAAGCTGTGTGTGTCGCGCTACAAAACTGCAACAAATCGCGCGACACAAGACGCGCTTTAAAATCGGGGCTGTGGGTTAGAAGCTTGAAATTGGCATGAAGGTGCGTTATTTCAAGTTAAAAAAACTGATTACGCAATGAATGACAGTTAGCTTAACTACGAACAATGTTTCATAATGAACTCGTTAATTATTGTTCATTGGAAATGTTTTCGTCACAGGACTAGACCTACACCTATGGATATTTTATCCTGATCCGTTCAGGAGTTTTGGCGTGTAGAAGTAACAAACATCCATACAAATATCTAAACTCGCAAACTTTCGCATTAATAACTTTAGTGTAACTTTGTGAACCCAGCACAAAACTTTTTAACATTTTGCAATTTTTTATCATTTTAACGATTGTTTATCGGGTATTTATCGCGTACCTTGTGTTATTTATTTCCCATACGTTTCTATCGCGTCACAGCGATCGTGGTCACGGGCAAACCCGGCATGGTGACAAATATAAAAAAGCCTGATCCTGAAATGACTGTGAATGAAACGAGTCAAATATTTTCAGAAGACTGGCTTCACACCTATGGATGAAAGATAATTTTAAATGGCGTACCAGGCACCAAGCCGTCAATAACCCGACTCGCCGGGGCGACCAGCACTAAAGTCTCTTTGAATAACGAAGGGGTTCTTTTATGCGAAGCCCCGCTATGAAAGGAAACCATTTTTTTTAAATGATGGCAAGGTCTATCTTGAATATGCAGAGACTGTCGCATCATTCAACATCATTAGACCGAGAAATAAGAGCGTAGGCATGAATACGTTTTTAATCAATAGGCAGCGATGTTGCCAACTTTGAAACTTTTCCAAAGCTTTTCATTACCGTAAAAGCTGATTTATTTTTAGTGCTTAGCTTCATTAAAATAAGGAACGTTTTAAATAAAGTAGGGAGTAATAAAATCAAGTAGGCTTGAGTGGGCCGTTTGGTCGGATATCTGACACGGAACTAATTCCCACTATATTTTAATCCAGCGAAATACAAAGGAGTCCAATTTGCATAAACCTCGGCTGTTTGTTTCATGCGCGGACTGTATCCGCTTTACTCTGACTGTTTTGTGCTCAATTTATCTGCTTGCACGGCTCGTGTTGCGATGTGAACGCACTAGTTCATAACGAGACACAAGCCGCGTTTGTGATTATTACCGTTCACTCGAAATAATAAATCGCAGTATTGTTAAAGTCATTTACAACGGGATATTTACCATGATTTGAGTTTTGAGCTTTCCAATATTTCGGAACAGTTTCATCCACCACGATCGTGGAATATCTGAAGGCAATGCGAGTAAGTTTTATTGGCAGACATAAATAAATAAATAATGCTGGACAATTCACACAGCATTATCTAGCCCCAAGCTAAGCAGAGCTTGTGTTATGGGTACTAGATAACTGATATACATAATACAATACACTAAATAGATAGATATTTTTTATTATACATAGAAAACATCCAGAACGCCCTGAACAAATGTCTGCAGATCGTACAAACATTTGTCCCGAGGCGGGAATCGAACCCGCAACCTCCTGCGTCGCAGGCAGACCTTCGCCCGCTGCGCCACAGAGGTCGTCATACCGATCTACACTCATTTTTCTTCTTCTGCTAAGAAGTAGTAACGTTCGTAGCTCAAAACTGAAATCATGGTAAATATCCCGTTGTAAATGACTTTAGTTTTAATAACCATGACTGAATTAAAAGATTCATTTGAGCAGAAGTTTGAGATTCTGTTACCGCATTATGTGAAGCTTTCTTATTTCAAGGAGCAAATAGTATGACTCTATATACCTCACACAACCTCATCTTATTCTTCAAAGATATAATGTTCCACTTGCTAGCGCTTAGCATGCTATTAGAAGAAGTTTTTAGCACGTGGGAATCCCGAGGTGTTTGTGAATATTCATAACGGTCTCTCCAAAACTTGCCACACTTGCGGCACAAACTTTTACATGCATGCTCTTTGGCATCACTCAGCACCGACAAGAAAAAAATAAACGGTTACTGCAATAAATGCGAAAAGTTTTTCTGTCTTTTGTTAACAAACTGCGCTGACATCAACTTCGTGCATGTTTGCCAATTTCGTAAACGAATTCGAACCGGGTCAAGAAATCGCAGAGCTTTTACAGTCTTTTTATTTTTTAGTTTATGTATCTTTTAACATCTAACTTCGCCATGGCTGGAAATTTCAGGAATAACAGGATATGAAATTGTTTTACGTAACTGAAAACTATCTAAGATTAAAACAGCATGTGCATTGTACCTGCCCTGGGTAGGACCGGGATTCATAGGAGACGGAAGCGAAATATTTCTCGTCATACGGATTGCAATACCGTTGGAACAGTCAGCGCGCATCGATAATTGGAAATCGCATACACCGCGCGCCGTCTCTCATATTATTTCTAAAAGATATTTCGATAGTTTTCTTGATAAAAATATTCAAAATTGAAATGTAGTTCCGCTTGGTGGGCCCGCTTCTCGACGATTTTCTGTGATTCAAATATTCTTGATGTTTTTAGATCTCGCCTGGATGAAATTGTATCTATGCGCAAAAGCATCTAATGGCAATTTTTTTTTATTTAACGAAATGCTAACGGCGTAAATTGTTGAACAATCACACTTATATTATTTATAATAATATATAAAGCTAGTATTTAATATCAATAAGAATGTTTGGATGTTTGTTACCTCTTTTCGGAACCACTGAACGGATCAGACTGAAATTTAGACTACCCACTAAAACGGGTGTGAAGCCGCGGGCAGAACCTAGTGAAACATAAAGATGGTGAATTAAAAGTTTTCACATAATATAGTGTGCTTGAGAATTACAGAATGGCCGTGCAAAGCAAATCCACAAAAAAATTGATTTATTTTTGCATCACTAAATTTTAACACATAGACGTAAAGCCAAAAAACACTCAGTCAAAAGACCATAGTCTTAGAACAATCACGCAAACGTAGGTAACTCGTAAATCCTAATAAATTGTCTGGGTGTGGGGACCGCAGGGTAGTGCAGTCTCCGTAGACTCCTTATTTTATTAGGTTTACCGAATGTCGCCCAGCGATAAATTACTGTATATCAACATTTGTGCTCACAGACCTTGCAGTAGACAGTCACTTTTATGTCGATTTTATCGTTCAGATTACTACTCATAACTCTACCCATACTCATACTCATTTTCGTCACTAGCATCTTAGCAAATCAATGAAATAACTTGTGCCATGCCTAGACCCTCGTACGAATTTTCAGTCAAACTAGGCTAGTGTTTCCCTCACGTACACAAGTATACCGGTAGGTAGACCGGGTTTCAAGCGGTATTGGGGAATTAGATTGGCAGAACTGAGCTGTTGGTTCATATGCGGCTAATAATCGACAAAGTTATTCATATATTGGTTATAGTAGATCTTGGTGATACAACATGAACTTGTAATAGGGTCCTGTCATCCCTTGGTTATTAGTTTGCCGTCCGATTCAATTACAAATATTTACTGGGTGTACTTCTATTGTTTTGGAATTAAATTATTATTATTATGGACAGTTCAAAGGCAACCCTTATCTGCTCCTTGCTAAAGAACTATCCTTTTATAATAACTACAGAATAAAAACTATCGTAGTTTGACGAATTCATTACGGATATTAGCCGGTCAACTACTGAGCAGTTGTTTTATTTAAAACTAGCGACCCGCCCTGGCTTCGCACGGGTGCAATAAAATACTACTATTACTATTATTATACATATAAACCTTCCTCTTCAATCACTATATAGTTTTAAAGATTTAAGCATACATAGGGACAGAGAATATAGGTACCTACCTAAATATAGGTACTTATATTAAAAGAGTAATTGGGCCAATATTGCACATTGAAGTTTTTATGGGCAACGTTTCCTATTATGAGAGAAACTGTGGTCAAATGTGAATATCTAATTGGTCTAATTGGCAGATATGGTAATCGCGAACGAAGTTGCTGGTACAGCTAATCCGTAATAAATTTACTAAATACTTATGTCATTTTGGATTTCGTCAGTAGGTACCTACATTATATTTGATTTACTTAAATAAAACAACATTCTCCTCGTACCTACACGAGACCGTACGTTTGTCATCTACCATCAAGCTATTGCCGTAATTATTCAAGTCTAATGCTTCGACCCGCAAGCCCTGTTTCCGTGTAGTCTTGCCAACATTAGCCATCCACCGGAAAATCCTGACATAATGTATTTACAACTATTTCCTATGTAGGCACGTCTTCCAAGTTTATTATTAAGTTAGTAACTAAATAGACCAATGTGTAAGATCAATGATTCAACAGAAATCTCTGAGAAAGTATTGGTAGGTACCTAATCTTTCATAACTTTTTAAAGTTTGCTAAACTAAATTTGCTAAACTAAATTTTTCTGGTCCGTGAATTGTTCGAGTCCCATGAAATCAGAAAACCATCGATGTAAGTAAAATTTGGAAGATTGGGCACTGGCTTCTCGAAAGTGGAACGCTCAAATTGAGTCCAATTGTGTCCACCCACCTCAGTCACAGTCGGACCGGCGGCGCGGCCGGCGTACATGTTTCGCGTGTATTGTTGTCTCGATCGCACTTCGGTCTAGGTATGTCTTTCCATCTTTGTCGTTCAAGTAGGTATATTGCAAAAGATTGGAAGTAGGAAATGTCGTTGCGTTTAGTTGTAACACAACACAGGCCATTTGTTGAGTTAGCGCTGCTGGCCGAACGTACCATGTCTACTGAATTTTACTTTAATCTATGCAGAAAACCGGTATATTTGTAGAAATGTATAGTTATAAAAAAATCTGTTATCCTTGCCTGACCGAATCCAATACAACTTGGATTACTTATTTATCTAAATGCTTCTCTGGTCGAATGTTCATGAAAAGGACCTTTGAAACGTACCCTAACCTCGTTGTATTCACACTCACGTACGGCCTTTGATAGAAACCTCCTCAGGTACCTACTAAGCTAAAATAGACATGTATTTTAGCGTTCCTATGCCAGCAAGAAGACAAATGCATAAATTAAGATTAACCTTTATTGTGCGGGTAGCTGTAAATTTTCGGAGCAAGTGCATTTATCACAATTGCACCTCCAACCGCTAACAAGATTTAGAGGCAACGTGGCCGGCGTGGCGTGCGAGTCTACCTATACTCGCAGGATAATTAGTATCGCTACCTCGCGGCATCTCATTTATCGTCCTCGGGGGGACTGGGTCAGCCAGCAGTAAATCTACCAACCTGAGCGCTCTTGTCTTAGTAAACTCGAAAATCTAATTACATTTACAGCTCCGCTTAAGTTCACCTTTCCCGTTAAATTTGCATTTCTTGATTTTTACCTACCTCGTCCGCGATAAGATTCGCTCTCATCGGAGTTCTTTCGGAGTTTCTATTTTCATTATTTAAGCTAAAAGGGCGTGTAAGGGGTGGTGCGTGGAGCGAGCGTTTGAGCCTCGCCGGTTTATGGGTCATTCTTCGGAAACTCATTTTTTGGTTGACTTTCGTGTCCCATTTTTTTTTGTTGAAATTACACATAATGATGAAATATTCTGATTAAAGATTTAATTTAAAATTTATTGGTAGCAGAGGGCACTTAATTGGCTCAATGGTTACGAAGTTATTCAATTTTAAAAATATGGTGTCCACGGAAATCAGCATTCATATCACTGAAATCAAATATATAAAAATATTCGACATTTATATTTTGAAACATACATTTTGTGTGAATTAGCATATCATAATCATTGTAAGAAGGAATTTTGGGATGGTTTATAAATAAAATAATGTGGTTTCAGTAGAAAGTAGACTGAAAGTTTCTTAAAATTAAGGTTCAATCATTTTATAATTGAAGTTTTCTTCTAAGATAGTATAACAAAATTTAACATAAAAAACACTCTTAAATCACTACTATACTTCTTAATCAGTTTTTGAGTTTCATTTTGTTTATTAGAGGAGAATCTGCTTTTCTCTCTAGCAATTCATTGCTGACGAGGATCTAATTCACTAACTGATTTTATCTTCCCTTCTTTCTTCTTTCGAAAATATCGTTGCCTATCTTTTTCTTTCTGAACGGAGTTCATCTCTGCATTATGCTTGATTCGGGCGGAAGTGAGCAAAGTGTCCCCCAGACAACATGGATAGCTACAGGCCAGTATCGATCATACCAGCTATTGCGAAAGTTCTCGAGAACAGGCTGAGCAGTCGGCTGGTGGAGTATACTTGCTGGCGACGGACGCCCTGTCGCCTCGGCAGTATGCGTACCGCCCCGGCTACTCCACGACGTCACTGACGCGCGAGGTGGTGCGGCAAGTGCTGGCAGCGTGCAAGCAGAAGTTGCAGATGGCCGTGTTGTGCTGCGACCTATCTAAAGCCTTCAACGTGACCAGCCACGCCGTACTTGCTGCCAAAATGAGTCATTATGGGATCGACGGAGCATCGTTCGCCGTCCTTACGGAGATGCTGCGTGAGCGATCACAAATTCTTGTCGGTGGTACTGAGCGATCAGAGCCCCTCTCCCCCCCCCATGGGGAAAGCGCAGGGGTCATCTGTCTCCAACATAATGTTCTCGTTCCTCTTGAACGATCTGCCCGGAGCGGTGACCTCCGCGAAGTCCCTCATAAACGAAGATGATGTGGCCGCGATCGTCACTGCAAAGTCCGTAGACGCTCTGAAGGAGAAGCTAAACGAGACGGCCGGCCTACTGTCTGGATGGTTCAGGATGAACGGTTTGGCTCTGAAACTAAGGAAGACCCCACTACTTTCATGTCTGCCTATCTGGCAGTGACGAAACGGCTTGTAGTCTATGTGAACGGAACGGCCATTAGCCAATCCGAAGCCACGATATATCTTGGTTTTGAAATGGACAGAGCCCTTAGGAGCCCTGGGAGAGCCACATAGACAAAATGTGCGAAAAGATACGTAGCGCATGTTTTGCGCTCCGACGGCTGGCTCGTGTGGTTCTGGAGGAGGTGGCACGAAGCTGTTACTTCGCAACTGTTCACTCGGTGCTACAGTATGGTGCTGAGCTATGGGGGTGCGCTTCTGACTGGGCACTGCCCAGCATTGTGATAATGCAAGTGGCGGTGTATATTCGTCTGAACCTAGATAAACACATTAAAAACGGCGACATCCACTCGTACCGGACGCGGAACGCAGGAAAGCTCTCGACTATCGCCCGCTCCCTCACGAAGTCCTCAAAGTTGACTCACGTTATGGGTCCGGCAGTATACAACAAACTGTCAGAAGCTGTCACAGCTGCTAGCAGTCTAACTAGCTTCAAGTTCCGTCTGAAACGTTATCTTGTCGAGCAAAATTTTTATTCTGTAGCAGAATTACTCGAGAAAACGGAGACTAAATGTTAATTTATTCTAATATTTTTATGTGGTTTGTGACTTTTTAATAACTTATTCTTGATTATTTAATTACAGATGTTTTGTATTGTATTTATGTGTACTTTGAATTATTTAAAAACTTGTATACGCTGTGTATATTAGGTACAAAAGTTATTGATATATAAATTGGCTTTATGAATAAGTTGTATTTCTGTATTTGTATTTCTATTTAGGGCTCTCCTCCGTCTTTCAGCCAATCTTTTTGCAACTAAGCGATCTTCTCGTGATTAGACCATATTCCCAGCGGGCAGTACTGACTGTACTGAGTAACATTGTAAAAATAAACCATATAAAAATGTTAACCAACATGCAAATTTAATTTTCATGGTTTAAATTGACATTATGTACTTTTGGCCCACGGAAAACATGAAAATCAATACCACGATAATCAAAAAAGAGTACAAAATCCTAAATAATTTCCTAAATTGCTGGTATACATTACTTTGGCGTCTGCAGTCGATATTAGGAACACAAAAGGCATCTATTGTTACAATCATTGAAACAATAGGATTAGTATAAACGAATTTATAGTCCACATGGTAATCAACATTTGCGGTATACCAAGCCACGGAAAGTGATTACTTACCTTAATAACAGAGCTACGCGGAGAGATAGAGAAGTGTTGTCCACACCACCGATGGAACGCAACTGATAGTTTGTCTCGGTCTAACAACTATTCACGTAGTTACTAAAGTACAGTATATATTATGATTGAATGAGTGCGCGCCAGGGGTATCAACGCCAAACGTCGGACGCGAAGTTATCTAGTTATAACTTTTCAACTAAAGCTTATTTTTGTGTAGTAATAGTGTCAGTTAAGCTAGTAACTATCTGGTTATTTGTGAACCTGTGTGAAATAGTGCTATTATTCATAGGAAAAAATATAAAAATGTTTTAACAGTGGAACATGAGGTCCGGACGCACCACGAAAGTCAATATTTCCAAGGTTTTTATTTATTTTTACTTAATAAGAATAAGAAAATTAAAAAACAAAAACAGGCCTCCCCTATTATTTTCGTCTAATCTACTATACAAAAAAAAATCAAAGGGCTAGGGATACTTTTAGTATGGTTTTTCGAGCCGGACACGTATTTTTGAGCCCCGTGAGAATTACCCTTATATGCCCAAGCAGGCCCAATAAAGAGCGTCTTGATGTTGTAAAGGCGTTCCTAATGCTTATTTGCATTCAAGAAGGCTCCCAGAACGGGCAAGCAAGTGTGCGGGAACAGCGAACCCGGTTCGGAGCACTAGACTGAAAGCTCCCCTGGTAGTGATTAGACGATGCTAATACCATTTACTTTCCAACTTCCCTGACTCACCACCCGTTACGTGAACGTTCACTATTTATATTAGGGTACTTTAAAATCATCTTATGCAGCCAAGTTTAAACGGCCTTAGAATGTGATTGTAATCGATAGAGTTTTTTCTTTTTAAGGTAGAGGTTGTCATGTAGTTTGGAATATTTCTGTGGAAAAAGTAGGTAAAAAGTGTAATTTGATTCATATCATGGCCTCTCCCCGCTGGCTCTTACCGACCGGCGGACTGACGGGCTTACTTCATATTATAACTGCAACTAAAAACTTGGAGCAGACTGAGTTCCGTGGTCGAGTGCGGCGAAACTTGCACTGCATTACGACAAGCAAACCTGCAGTTAAGTGTTTACTTCGCACATTCCAAGGCATTGTTCCGGCAACTTTGCCCCATAAAAACGGCCTGGCTCCCTCGTCCGGATACACAGTAGTAGGTACTAACTGTTAGTTACCAACAAGATAAATGCATGCTATCAAATTCGCCGCTAAACTATAGTTATTAATAAGCCTGTTTGCTAACTGCATTTAATGTTTTGGTTTAGCCAAACGCATTTGGTTACGTAAAATGATTCCTGGGTTATATTACGACACGAGCCCCACTTTTATTTACTACAGGTTGCCTATTCTTATTTTTCGAATTGTACTCGGTAAGCAACCCGTGATGTACCAGCTCAAGTATCCACAATAAAATTCTGATTTCAAGATACGATTTTGCAGATAGAGATTTCCTATCTCAAATAACTCTTCGGTAATTTATTTAAGAGCTCAAATAGTAGTTATTTTGCTCAGCTTGATACTGTAAAGCAACCCGAGCTTGCTTATTCCGGTTGATCGTAGCTCAGTCTGGCAGTGATTGTGGTAATTACTCACCTCGCCGCGTCTCTTTCTACACCAGAACGCCACTTATCCACCAACACTTTCCTATCGGTATCGAGGAAACATAGAAAATAGTCAGTATTCGTAAACTTCAAAGTATTGATTTTGATTATAGTTGTACCTATTGATTCGATTAAAAACTTGCAATCACTTAAGTACAAAACTAACCTTGAATTAAATAAGTTCTTGCTTAGTAAAGTGAAATTACAGAACAAGACAAGGACAAAATAAAAACACAATTTTTTCTAAACATTTTACCGCAAAATATCAAGATACAGGTACCTCGCCACATTTACATCAAGCAAAATAAATAAATGAAATAAATGAGTGTTAAGTAACTGAACAAAAAATAAATAGAAATTAAGTACTTATGAATCAACTCGTACCGTCCCAAAATACATACTTTTGAGAAATTAAATTATAGGAGACTCAAAATACGAGATAATTTTCACGTGAAAAATGTTCCTTCAGCAACGATATTTTAGAATATAAAGCTAACCTACATCCGGCGGATGTGCTTCTGGTTATCGTAACTTTCTTTACAAGAATTTAGTACAACAGCGAAATATAACTCGGTTACTCCGAAACTGAACATATTCCGTTATAAGGAAATTGGCAAAGAGAAATGGTAAAGGGAAATCATGTTAATTATTTAGGAAGTTAATCTGTTTTTATAAAAAAAAAAAAAATGGTTGTTTGTAAAGTAGGTTTACGATCGAGATGTTTACGTGATAACGTCTTATTGCATGACGTCATGCGCTCGAGATGAGACGGGAGATCGGTCCGTCTCTCTCTCGTTATACCTGCGATCGCGCTCGTGAGGTTTTGGTGTGACACAAGTTTCTGAACATGTCACCCGACTAAAACGATTTTAAAGACGTTATCACGTCAAAAAGGATGTAATGATATCTACCTGATGAAAATAGGTTTCTAGTTTTCACTGTTCAATGTTTGTTTGTTCATAAATAAATAAATAATGCTGGACAATCCACACTGCATTATCTAGCCCCAAGCTAAGCAAAGTGAAAAAAATTGTGTTGATGAAGGAAGACCAGGGATCAGTACTTACCTACGTGATTCTAATCAATAGAGCTATTTTGTTTCAAAGTAGAGATCCTTGGAATGGTTCGGTACCTACTGATTGGATTTGAAATACCTACTTAAAAGTACCCAAAGTTGAAACCAAAAATCCAATTGACGAAATCTTTGAAAGTGTACATGTTGAAATTATCTTCCCAACGCTAACAAAACAACACTTAATAGGAAACAAATCTAAAATGAAAAGCCAACAAACGAAACCATTGCACAGTATTGATTGAGCGCCGCATCGGTTGGCCGCAATATGGGAGATTTGTTGAGAATAACGGTTGAGCAGATAGCTCGAGTGGCCATTACAGATATCTTGAAGCGGTGCGATCGAAAGAGAACACCCTTACCTACGTCTCACTCGGGTAACGTTGCACCGCAACCCGTATATTCAGGCGAGTTGTAAAGGCGTGACTCTACTGTTACAAGAAACCTTCTTTTAACTCGATTATAATTTTTGAGTCAGTCTGTGTCGGGTGATGTCTCTTATATATCGTCTAATAGGAGCCTCGAAAATAAGTCGGATTTATTGAACTCACATGTAAAATTTAGACAAGTTGTAAACATATCATCAGCCTAAATTAGTCCACTGCTGGACATAAGCCTCCCCAAATGAGCGCCTTCAGCTTGTCGCACCCAGCATCATCAGTCTTTCGCAAATCGTCATCCCATCTGGCCGGAGGGCGTGCTACAATACGTTTGCCGAGTCGCGGTCTTCATTTAAGAACAGGTTTACCCCAGCGGTTGTCGGTTCTTCGCGAGATATGGCTGGCTTTTTGATTTCTTTGAGCTATGTCGATAGCTTTGGTTCTCTGTCGGATGTATTCGTTACGAATCCTATCCTTTAGAGAGACTCCGGGTATAGCTCTTTCCATAGCTCGCTGAGCGACTTTGAACTGATGGACCAGCCCTACCGTGAGTGTCCACGTCTCAGCTCCGTAGGTCATGACAAGTAGGATGCAGTGATTGAAAACTTTAGTTTTCAAGCATTGCGGTATGGATGACGAAAAGACTCCACGTAATTTCCCAAACACTGCCGAGCCTAGCTGGATCCTCCTCTCTGTAAACATTCAGCAAAACATGTTCAGTTGCCTTAATATTGGTCAGTGGGCTTAATCTATCCTGGGCTCATCAAAATCGGCGATAATATGGAGTCACTTATATATAAAAAGATACAGTATGCCGAATGTATATCCTCCTCCTTTGGTTTTTCCTCGGTATAAAATAGAAATAGTTATTTCTTAAAATCCAGCTAGGTGCTAGAAAATGCACATTTTTAGAGGTGGTCGTTTTTACTAACATCGTTGTTGACCAACGATGTCAGTGTACGTTGTTCCCATCGGATGGCGAAAAGCCCGAAAAGGTGAACAACGGATGCCTGCGACAACGAGATGCCGAACCGAGTAATGCCGATCGCCACCGACAACAAACGAACGTCACACCGACATCGGAAGAGCGGGGAGGTTAGTGGCGCGGCATCGGATGGCGAACAACGATGTCAGCCGAGTAATGCCGATTGCCAAACCTAAGCAACGAACATCCATCCATACCTCACCGCCCGCATGCCTGCGTATGTGTGAGCGAGAGGAGAGGATGCTAGAACATAGAACTGAACGTTTTATTATATCTAACTAGATATGGCATGAACCATGTACCAATGTTATTTATTATTTAAAAAAATACGATATCAATTTTTTTTATCAAATGTCTCGATATAATATAAGTATTATGATATTTTAGATTTACCCTACTACTAGGAACCAAGTTAGATATTGAATTATTTTTATTTGTTCAAATTCCGTAATTTAGGACCTTCCCGTCTAAAACGCTCATGTCACTTCCAGTAAGTTTCATATGCTCGTTATTCTTGTCGTTTGTTTGGATTTTTTCATTACGCAAATTACGATGATGTGCGCACCGCGGATTTTAAAAAGTCTTGTAAAAGTGTTTGTGTGAACCTAGGTACCTAATAATGTCGAGACGCCAAAAAACGGCCAATGCTAATACAAAAAAGTATTCCCTCGAGTAGGCTAGGGACCTAATAGGTAGGTAGGTACCTACTAATTTAATTGTTTGGTTTGCTTTAGATAGGTTTAATAGGTCTAATAGGTAGGTAGGTAGGTACCTACTAATTTAATTGTTTGGTTTGCTTTAGATAGGTTTAATAGGTCCAATAGGTAGGTACCTACTAATTTAATTGTTTGGTTTGCTTTAGATAGGTTGAATAGGTCTAATAGGTAGGTAGGTAGGTACCTACTAATTTAATTGTTTGGTTTGCTTTAGATAGGTTTAATAGGTCTAATAGGTAGGTAGGTATCTACCTATTAATTTAATTGTTTGGTTTGCTTTAGATAGGTTGAATAGGTCTAATAGATAGGTAGGTAGGTACCTACTAATTTAATTGTTTGGTTTGCTTTAGATAGGTTGAATAGGTCTAATAGGTAGGTAGGTAGGTACCTACTAATTTAATTGTTTGATTTGCTTTAGATAGGTTTAATAGGTAGGTAGGTAGGTACCTACTAATTTAATTGTTTGGATTGCTTTAGATAGGTTCAATAGGTAGGTAGGTAGGTACCTACTAATTAATTGTTTGGTTTGCTTTAGATAGGTTAAATAGGTCTAATAGGTAGGTAGGTAGATACCTACTAATTTAATTGTTTGGTTTGCTTTAGATAGGTTTAATAGGTCTAATAGGTAGGTAGGTAGGTACGTACCTACTAATTTAATTGTTTGGTTTGCTTTAATAGGTTGTTTGGTTTAATAGGTCTAATAGGTAGGTAAGTAGGTACGTACCTACTAATTTAATTGTTTGGTTTGCTTTAGATAGGTTTAATAGGTCTAATAGGCAGTGTTGTGTTAGCAACCCGGCCGACATCGTTGGCGGCAACATCGACACCCGTATCAGTGTTGTGTTAGCAACCTGGCCGACATCGTTGGCGGCAACATCGTTGTTCACAACGGATGCCATTCTGACAAAAACGATGCGCATCGTTGTGGAAATTCAACGACAACGCCCATTTACCCCAGCGGTTGTCGGTTCTTCGCGAGATATGGCTGGCTTTTTGATTTCTTTGAGCTATGTCGATAGCTTTGGTTCTCTGTCGGATGTATTCGTTACGAATCCTATCCTTTAGAGAGACTCCGGGTATAGCTCTTTCCATAGCTCGCTGAGCGACTTTGAACTGATGGACCAGCCCTACCGTGAGTGTCCACGTCTCAGCTCCGTAGGTCATGACAAGTAGGATGCAGTGATTGAAAACTTTAGTTTTCAAGCATTGCGGTATGGATGACGAAAAGACTCCACGTAATTTCCCAAACACTGCCGAGCCTAGCTGGATCCTCCTCTCTGTAAACATTCAGCAAAACATGTTCAGTTGCCTTAATATTGGTCAGTGGGCTTAATCTATCCTGGGCTCATCAAAATCGGCGATAATATGGAGTCACTTATATATAAAAAGATACAGTATGCCGAATGTATATCCTCCTCCTTTGGTTTTTCCTCGGTATAAAATAGAAATAGTTATTTCTTAAAATCCAGCTAGGTGCTAGAAAATGCACATTTTCTATGGCAGTCAGTTTGGACTACTTAAGAAAATGTGCAGAATTCTTTACATGAGGGCTGAGTCGCGCCTTTATTTTTAGATCCTGGAAAATCTTTTAGCGATATACAATAGGTACAATACATCTCTCGAAAAGGCATGTAAAATGACGTTTTGTCCTTGTTTTATGAACAGCATTTTGAGGTATGCTGTTTTAAAACTCTTTAGAATTAGTGAGATGGGAAGATAAAAATAAATAAATAATGCTGGGCAATCACAGCATTATCTAGCCCCAAGCTAAGCAGAGCTTGTGTTATGGGTACTAGATAACTGAAATACATACCGATGCTTAACAGCCAAAAAGGGCTAAGCGCCATTTTTTGGGAAATCGACTTATATATATGGTTGGAATCGGCTTTTTTTTCTGCGTCTTTTGGTCTAAGTATCATAGCTCTACGAAACACTTTTTGGCGCTTAGGCAGTTTGTAAATTAAGGTCCTTAGCCCGATTTTTTCATCGTAAACGACACATATTTAAGTGTCTTTTTTACTTTGGTGGTTATATTAAAAGTTGAATCTCAGAATTGACACTTACGCTTTTTTGGCATGTAATAAAAATTTCATGATTGGACGTTAGCCTGTTTGAGCTGGAAGTATTTTTTTATAAAATCCCGGTTAGGATATTTTGTCAGTTTCTTAGAAAAACATAATCGTCGTTTAGTATGTTTTGGCTGCATTTCCCGAGACTTTGTTTGTCGCTTAGCCTTATTTTCCCTGTCACTGCTCAAATTCTCTGAGGAGCTTAACATAAATTGTCCTAGTGACTCTCAGCAAACATATTGTCGCTTATCCTTTTTTTACCTCCCGATATTCAAACGAATGTGGTGGTTAGATAAAACGGTAAAAATTAAATTTACACTTACTCTAATTTCCTGACACGGCATTTGACTGTTACCTAGTGCAACAAAAAACGAAAACGTCGGTTACCCGTTTCATATGTTCAAAACAAATGGGGTTATGAACCATCAGTAAACATTTAGTGCGTAGGCGACAGTGGCACAAGCGCCACGCATGCACGCGAACCATTTTGCCGTTGCCATTTTCTACTATCTTCATACAGTAAATTATAAAAGTCTTACGCATTTTCAACAAGACACTTCTTTTTGATTCTTTAAATATTGATTACCAATTGTGATGATAATAATTTCGATATGACTGTGTTTTCGATTACTTGTATTCTTAATAGTTTAGTGAGATAATGTTAATAATATTATAAGTACCTACGAAAGTTACCTGTTATTTGATATTAGTAGGATATGACTTTCATTGATCTCCAAAGATTTTTATATACCTATTAAGATATAAAAATTAGTAGTAGAGTGGTGGAAACCGTAATTCAGAGAAAATGTGAATTTGTGTAATTTTTTGTTATACCTAAATATTGATTACTTATTGTGATGCGAATAATTTCGATAACACTGTATTTTTGATGACTTGTATTCCGAATAGTTTATAGTGAAATATTTAAAAAAATATTTAAGTACATAAGTACCTACCTGTTTAATATTTAATATTATTTTTTTTTTTTTGTTCAGCCTATTTCGTCCCACTGCTGGGCAAAGGCCTCCCCCGCACCCTTCCAAACTTCTCGGTCTTTTGCAGACTCCCACCATTTAATATTAGTAGAACTTTAATTGATCTCCAAAGATTTTGATAAGTTAAGATGTAAAAATTATACTAACTAGTAGTATTGTGGAAACGAGAGTTAAAATGTGAATTTGTGTCATTTTTTATTATAAACTAGTTGATGCCCGAGGCTTCGCACTAGTTGTTTCTATGGAAATGCTTAAAGGTGATTTCTATCCCATGGGAACTGATTTATGGGATAAAAAATAGCCTATGTTTTATTCCACGCCTAGAATTATCTGTATACAAAATTTCAGCCCGATCTGTTAAGTAGTTTTGGCGTGAAGAGGTAACAAACATCCATCTATCTATCTATTGTTACTAACTATTATGTGGATTTAATTATTATCTGAAATAAATGACTATTATTATTATTATTATTATACATCCATCTAAACTTTCGCATTTATAATATTAGTGTGATAAAGACTGCTGATTTATTATAAAAAGCTTTTATTTTCTGAGATGAAGTCAGTAACGAGTTACTTTTCAATATTTTGAAAGACTGAAAGACACAGTGTTTCGTCGATTACAAAAAAAGCCGAACGTTTCTTTCGAAAATTATGCACTTAGTACCATATTCCCTGTCCGTCTTTCAACATTCAATAACCAGTTATACCGTAATCGCCCCTACTTTATGTTATAAAAGCTCAGTTATGCTGCTTTTCTTCGACTTAAATAATACAAAAAGAACTGTTAGATCATTTAGGCTGGAAGTAAATGAATAAGAGATTTTCACTTAAGACATTCTGGCTGTTTGTAAAATCAGGACCATTTAGAGGTAAGCGACAGTAAAGGGTGTAAACAGGATGATTTATAACTAATTAATAATGCCATTTTGTAGAGTGACAATAAAAAGCTAAATAGTAAAATTTTCAGGTTTTGGGAAGCTAAAACAGAATTTTTATGAATTTTTTTCATAAATTTTCAACTTTAAACCTCTCTGGTGTACAGTTTGTATAGTGGCGGTTAGCCTATTTTGGCTGTTAAGCATCGATACAATACACTACATAGATAGATATTTTTTAAGAAGATCACAAAGCCTTGTAAAACAAACAATGAATCACACAGTCATGCAAAGAACAATCTCCAAAACCAATCGTGATAGAAGTTTAGTTTATATTTTTGCCACTATATTTTTCAAGTGTATGATGTTCGCCATGTTATTCAAAGTACCCATTACAGCTGGTGATTGTAATGCAATAATTCAGTTGTCTACCGTTATTGTCCATGAAGCTTATGCGCTTTATGGGGTAAAATGACGCGTTATTGATAGTAAACCACGTGTTTGAATGGAAGCTAAAAGCTGTTTAAGATGTAAAGACACTAGATGGACTTGACTTACCTTCTTTATTGTTGGCAACATGTGTCTGGTTAGCTAATGTTTCAATAGATTGAGTTGGTTTATCTGGTTATAAGATTTCCGGTACCTATTGTTCCTATTTTTCTTGTTGATTGAAAAAATATTGGCTTAGAAAAGCTGGAGGCTACTTTTTATCTACCACGGAAAACCGGAGATCAGGCCAGTAAAACATAAATGACCCTGAATATAAATTAAAATGTAGGAGATTTTAATAATAAGTTCTTTTATTTATATTATTTACCTAAAATTTGAACACCAGACTCCAGCAATATCAATCAAACATTGTCTAACTAATGTTCAATTTGTTTAATTTTTTTAGTCTCGAAATCAGAAAGGGCAGCGGCCCATCAATAAATTAAATAATTAATGGTGCCACGTTGCTTTGTGCCTAATTGATGATGGAGTGAATCCTCGTGCCCACTTTGTAGGTATTAATTTTGCTAGCAGAATATTCTGTATTTTGATATTACTCAGCAAATTATTGTTTGCCAGTTGATTGGTACCAGTAGATCAGGCCAGTAAAACATAAATGACCCTGAATATAAATTAAAATGTAGGAGATTTTAATAATAAGTTCTTTTATTTATATTATTTACCTAAAATTTGAACACCAGACTCCAGCAATATCAATCAAACATTGTCTAACTAATGTTCAATTTGTTTAATTTTTTTAGTCTCGAAATCAGAAAGGGCAGCGGCCCATCAATAAATTAAATAATTAATGGTGCCACGTTGCTTTGTGCCTAATTGATGATGGAGTGAATCCTCGTGCCCACTTTGTAGGTATTAATTTTGCTAGCAGAATATTCTGTATTTTGATATTACTCAGCAAATTATTGTTTGCCAGTTGATTGGTACCAGTAGATACACCTGCCTATGTTAAATCTATTATTAGTAAAAGGTACTATTTTGTAATTAGAGGCGGATTTTTCCTTAGCTCTTGTTTTTAGGACCTCTAGCTTTTTGCTCGGAGATTGCTGAAATATTTCATATTTTTGACGTATGTGGGTATAAATTCATTGCCATCTTACTTTCTAGACAGACCTTGTAAAAGGAAAGAAAGGTCTACCCATACAAAGGAACGTGTTTTCTTAATTTTGACATAGGTATAACACGCATGTTGACCATATGACTCCACTTAGGGACAATAAAATTTAGAATATTGAAAATAAATAAATAAAATAATATAATGCCGGACAATTCACACAGCATCATCTATAAATAATAAATAAAGTAAATCTTAGTACATTCCCTGTTTAAAGGGAAAATCTATCACGGCGAGTGCTTGCTATTCCAGCAACAGAATATCTTTGTACAGATGAACTCGCGGGAATCGCCATTTCGCTCACGTTCAGCATCCGATAAAAGTTTCCACCACAATCACCTAAGAGCTCAGCTGTCACGGAATAACCGTACATCGCTTGTTTTAGGGGTGCCTCCTGTCTTTGCATCTGATGATTATTGTTGTACAGCGTAAATGCACTAGAAGATTTCCCAGGAAAAAGATAAAGTTCTGAAAACCAATTTTGCTCATGTATCGGTACCAATTACGCTTTATGTAAATAACAGGTTACAACAGGTTACCAGACTCGATTAAGGAGGCTGCAGGAAATGCTATTTTGAAACGTCGCCTAAAACGTTGGCTTATCGAGCAAACGTTCTATAGCTACGATGAGTTCTTAAGCTCAAAATAATTATTTTTATTATTAAGTCTATTGAATGTTGTTATTTATTTATTTTTGATCTGGTTGAATGCCTTTAGTATGCTAAAGCTAAATTACTTTTCATGTTGTGTGTAAGTAGGTACAATTGTAAAATTGTATTTCATACTTAGATAAGAAATATCCTGACATGTAAAATTTTCTGGTATTAAAAAAAGAAGAAAAAAGAAAAAAAAAAGTCAATACTATGTGCAAAGGATTTAAATCTCCGTGGCAAACGTGTGGCACCATACTGTGACCGCAGTAACATATTGTTGCTTGCGTAAGAATACCTTTTTATTACACCCTGTATGGGCTAACCTAACCTAACCTGTGTATTTGCAATAATATAATCATATATGCAAACCATACTTCAGTAAAATGTATGATTAGACTCGACTCGACTTAATAGTGCTTTTGCGAACGGGGCTGAGAAAAACCAATCTAAAATAAAGTAACGAACTAAGGTAAGTAAGTTGTTTTTATTGAATTAAAAATACCTACTTAAACAATAAAAAGTGTTTTCGCCATTCCAGCTTAAAAAGGCCAATAATTTATTTTATTTTTATTCATTACACAAAATCCACAGCTCTCATAAAAGTAACTTAAATTAAAAATATCACTTACAGCCGATTAATGGGGCTAGATGATGCTGTGTGAATTGTCCAGCATTCAAAAAAAAGGATTCAAATTATATAAAATTTGAAAAAAATATGACGACAGTCACTAAAATTGCCGGGAAAAAGAAAGATATTGAGACAAACTGATTATTTATCAAATAAGGAGGCATTTTGCTCCGTGCAACCGTGAATTCCTTCCTTCAAATTATTTGAATTGTAGTTATTTTCCCGACCTATGCAGAAACTTTATAAATAATCAGTCTTCTGTTTAATTTAAATTAAATTTTACTTTAAAAACTACTCTTATCGTAGTTTGACGAATTCATTAAGGATGTAAGCGGGTCAACTGCGAACTTTATTTGTGTTGGAAGAACACCAATGTTTCATCCCTTAACGAGGGACATCTTCAGGGTGAGTGCGGTTCTAGACGCGCGCATTCCGCATCTCTCCGAGCACTGAGAGATCTCGGAGTGCTCGGAGAGATACCCTCGTTAAGGAATGAAACGATGGTGTTTTTCCAACACAAATAAGGTTCGTAGTCAACCCGCTTACATCCGAAATTGAATTAAAGTGTTGACTTTTTGGAAAATTAACAAAAATTCTGCTTTTCTGTTCGTATCGTTTTCAATAATTTGCCCAATTATTTTTATGAACCTAATTAACTTGGGGATTGGGGATGTAGGTATAAAAGAAAATAAGTATCAATTTTCAGAAAGTTATATTTGACATCTTATCTCCAAAAGCTTTTAAAAGCTATGCTTTGCCTATGCTTCATGATTTTCGTTACCAACATGGGTAACGAAAATCATGAACGTGTTGTTTATATATACAAAGAAATGAAAAACTCACCTGCTTGCCTGCTTGGGTATACAAAGATGGATGACTTACAGAAAAAGTTTCCATTCCAAGAAATGCAACGTTTGGTAAGTCTCTACTTCCTCTTGCTCTTTTGATTACACTTTCAATAAAGCACGGTCATTTAGCTAATGAGCGCGCTTCAAAGTAAATAACTTGAACAAAGTCTACGCTAGTGAGATCCAACAGTTCCAACTTTTGATACTCGACTCCTAGACTCACGACTAACTCGAACATTTCAATATAAAAGAAAACCAGGCTCACTCCAGTTTTCTTTATAGGAAGCGGCATAATTAAAGTTGCAATATTTTGAAACGTGAAAGTTTATAAGAACATCGGACTTGAAATATAAAGTCCGTCGTAACAAGCAATCAAAGTTCAGAAAACTCAATAACTTTGTTTAGTATACGTTCTAAATTGAAATCCTAATTAAATGAAACAAGCAATAACTCGTCTTTGACAGAGATGCAAGAGAAACAGAGTTCCCAATTTGCGCAAGAGCTGCAAAAGTTTTAGTATTCTGCTCACGTCCGCCCCTTGAGATAAGTTTCAGCCACAATTACCTGACCGTTCAACCGTCAGGAAATATATTGGCACCTTCTGCAACCTCGACGCCCCCGCCATCGCAAAACGCGCCGCAGCCCAATCTTGTATCTACTATCTGATTTACATCGCCCCGCAAAAGTATACCGTAAATAAAATATCAGAAAACTCTAAGCCAATTTATGAATGCAGAAGCACAGACACCTCGCCCGGCGCTGTCTCTAACAATCTACTTCTCTGTCAGTGTTGAATAAAATAAACATAGACATGATTACAGGGAAGTCAAAGTACACGAAGAAAAACGATATGATCATTGTCGAGACAAAATAAAACCAAACCATAACTTCTAAATGGTTCCTAATGGACGAGAGGCCATCGATCAACTCACAAAAGTTTGTAATAAGCACAAAACAATCGATAAATTTCAACAATTCGACTGATTTTTATTTTTACCTAGAGTAAAAATGTGCCCATTTCCATTGTGTACTTTGAATGCTTTGGTACAATTTATCATTCGACAGGGTAGTAATTCAAAACCACTGCATAAAAGGAAATATAGAACCGTATATAAATTAGGTACCTACCTACACGCCCGCTTACCCACCTTTATGTAAATTTATAAAATGTGGGGGTATTTTAAAGCGTAAAGAAAATCAAAAGGCGGCTTAGTGCCTCGGAGGAATGTCGGTAAAGTCAAAAAGGGCTGTACAGGGCGGCCGCAATATTCGGTCCCCTCGATCTCGGGATGGAATACTTGGGGCGGCTTTCATTCGATCGCAATCTCTATGCTAACAGCTTGCGATTCTGATCTTCGTTTAGCGGAATGACCGCAGTCACCCGGCTCCTGTGACGCTTATTCCTTACACGTTCACCCCACAGAAGTTTTTATGGACACAAAAAGCACTTGCTCTTATATTGAGATTTTTCTGTGGGTGGATAAAACCATTTCAGGCTGATATTGCATAAAGTTTGAATTACAAAATTGAACTGTTTAGTTAGTCAAATTATATGTTTGCGTTTACCAATTAAGTACCTTGTATACAGATAAATTGGAATTACATTGAGTGGTATTTCCAACTGCAACGTTTGCAATGAGTTTACGCTCCCATTCATGGATGGAAATCGTTTGGAATTAAAATGATTCGAAAATAGCGCTTGACCGGTCGAGTAGGTAACTCAATATTACTGGCAAAATGGGTGCTGGCCGAGCTAGATACGTATGCAGATTGTGGGGAATGTCCTCTGGGAGGGTTAAAGTGAGGTAGTTAACATACAAGATACGAGAATGTAAAACGTGGTCGGTACATTTATTTATCACATCGTAACACTAAAGCTGCTGCAAAGTAGATATTTTTAATAAACATTTAGTTAGTGCCCAGTTATTTTATCACTTCATCAGTTACTTAGGTATTCGATCAGAAACAAGATATTTTTGGAAAACAATATCTTCCTAAATTGATTTTCGTATTATGAATCGAAGTGGAACGTGCTGAGAAAAACTTATGTCGGCTGATATCTTACATTTTACTTATACAGAAATAATTCGTGAAACAAAAAGAATGAGGGGTCAAAAGCAGATGGTTCGCTTTTATAAAAATGTTGGAGGGTTGTGAAATATGACACTGTGTTATTTCTTCGCACACCCGGTCAAGAGTTATTGCATTCCATTATACGTTTTCTCTATCTAAAGGAAGTTATTTTCACTAAAAAGAACTATTCCTGCTCGAATTTTTATTTCCAATAAAAATAACCTACCAATTGTCGCTGCTTTATGTCCTCAGAAAACCGCTTTTTAAAAATTGCCAGTTTTACTAATAAGCTTTGGAAGATCAATGATTTTGAAATGCTTTAGCTATCACGTCCCTTTAAGCACGACAAGCTGCGTAAGATTGACAATGGAGCCAGTGGCTTGGAAAGGGCTGCCTTATCTTTAGTAGGTACATTGTGTCCTGTCAGATGATATGTGAGTTCTCCGAACCATGAACACATTACATATTCATAATTAAATAAGGACAAACCTACTTCCTATGTCGAAGTTTCTTGAAGTCTAATAAAAAGCGAGAAGCATTTATGTTATTCAATTGCATGTAATTTTATTGAAACACAAAGTTAAAATTGTACGGGGTGTTATATTCAAATAGCTTGATCTGAGTTACTCACCTAATTCCAATTTATGAACCTAATTTTCAGGATGTATATATATGTATTATATTGTATTTTACTGACTCTTAGGAATTAAACACTTATTTTTGTTAATCCTATCCCAATGGCAGTTATTCGGCTGATTCGCTAATAACACTCCCTTACAAACCTCTGTGGTTTACTCAGTGTTATTATTATAAGTTTTCTATGTAATATTAGTTTAAGTTGGCAAAAAAAAGTGAGAATTAAAGTGGGGTTCATGGAGGTCTATTACAGCGCATGGACAACAATGTTATGTTTAGTCGGTTCCAGAGATAAAGCTGATTTTGTTCGTGATTCTTGACCATTTTCGAATGGAAAATGTTTGAAAATCAGAAAATACTGGGTGAAATGAAACCTCAAAACAGAAGAAATTTCCTATGTCCATGCTCAAACAAACAAAACGTCAAACATCAACGGCCTCTCACTACAAGCTGTGAGGTCATATATCTTAACTCAGTGGGTCTTCAAAAGTTTGACTCTACGTGAACGTAAGTATCAAGCAAAAGTATTTTTTTCGGCGTCAGCGTCGAGAGAAATTTCATACGAACTACCGGCAGTCTCCCAAATTGCTAGGTGCCGTGCGTGTGCCGTACAACCTTTGGATTTGAAACGCAGACCGAACTCACTAGGACGCGGCGAGGTGAGGAAACTCGGTCAGATGGAGGGCGAGGAGTCCATTCCATACTACTCTTCCGAATCCAAACATTCAACCTCTAAGAATAGACCACCATGTATATTATTATGATCCTAGTAGTTTGCATGTTTGGATAACATAGCTATCTGGTACAAAGTTGCCTCCAACCTGTTTGGTTTATACAATAGTATAGGCATCAGAAACGTCGAATTCAAAAGTAAACTTTTTACAGTTCCTTGCTTTTTAGAAGTCGGCTAAAAGTGCAATTTACTTTTATAGCGTGACTTGGAAGTTTTGATGTTGATGTTATTGGTGACGTTACTGCGGTTGTTCCCCAGTTTGTTGTTTTTTGTCTGCCCTTGCCGTGTCGTGCTAGCTTTTAAATAAAATGACTAGTTTTACTACAATTTGTAGATAAGAGAAAACAAGACAAAGTACCTCCAATAAAAATGTGGTTAAGAGTAGAGTCCCAGATGGGCAAACAGTTTTTTGGTAAAGGTTTTTAAGTTCCAGACTGGGCGAGAGAATAACAGATAGCTTCAGGAGTTCTAATTCTTAGAGGGGAAACTTTGATCTGCACTGAAACCTAGCATTTGTCGTACATCCTCATTAATAACCAGGCATTCACTAAGACATCTTAAACTTGGTAGGTACGTAATGGAGTCTAAACACTAAAGTCAGCAACGCCGCCGACATAGCTCGGCGGGTTGAAGACGCCGACATTATTTTGAAGAATCGTGTTGGCGACAGTGCCCGCCGACTTCTAGCGACATGTCTGAACAATTGATGTCAGTGGTATGTACGCGACACTCCGCGATTTCCCAAAAGTCGTGCCACCGACAATATTGTCCAACGCCGCCGTCGTGTTGGCATAATAATAAGCACCAACCCGAGTTTGGTGTGCTAGCTGCCAACATCCAGCCCGCCAGGCTGGGCCGTAGACTCCTTAAAGAAGGACAAACAATGACATGGGTAAAATGTCTCTCAAAGGCACTAGGGGCTTTAATATATCATAAAAGAGTTTAAAACGGAACACCTACAATATTTCAGTGTTCAAATCTCAATAAATCGTCTAGGCGGGGTAACGAGCTCGCTGCGGCGTAGTCTCTGCGGATACGTATTTTATTGGATTCACTGAAACGTTTTTCAGGTCCAAAGGATTATTTACGAGCGTCTGCTCTACCGCTGCAGAAATGCAAATGGACATGAGGAGCTCAAGACGTACCTTTGGATTCACATTTCACTGGCCCTGCTTAAATTACGCTCTGTTTGCCATTTACGTATTTTAATCCTTTGCCTTTGCTTATTAAAGAGGAATGCAACTAGCACAGAGCGAGTCGCACTCGCACTCAAAGGGTTCCATAATAAAAAGCGACCTCTAGATATAAAATCTGCTTTAATAAATTCTTTTTTTTTACGATAAGTTGTTATTAGATAATAGGATTAGCTACTAGGTCAGAAATTTTTTGACATGTGTTGAGGTGCATTATTTTATTTTCATTATTTATTGTTATGGCAATTATTAATGTAATCGGTACCAGTTTTTTTATAAATTACAATATGTCTATTAGTTAATTTATTACTATTAGAAATTTTGTATTTATTACGACTCAAAACATAAAGCGATTGCTAAGGTTGATAAAAGAACCGAAAAGTTCACGATTCGTGTATGAATACCCCGCTGAGCCTCCTTAAAGCTGTTTAATTTAATTTATTTTGTATTAGGTATTTGTTGTTCAGGGAGCCACTGACATACACACTGTAAAAATTTCAACTGTCTACCCATTACGGTTCATGAGATACAGCCCGCTGGCAGGCAGACGGACAGCGAAGGCTTAGTAATAGCAGTTAATAGGGTCCCGTTGGCACCCTTTGCGTACGGAACCCTAAAAAGTACCTGTACCCAGTAAATTAGGTAGAAAATAAGTTCAACAAATTACATAAAAAAGTGATGCTAAATGTTGAGCTTGAGATACCGATCGCAATCGCTCCCAAGACGCTAAGTCCAGCGCCCTGGGAGCGATTGCGATTTGTATTGGTTTGGATCAGTTGAGCTACCTCTAGATTGTTAAGCTGTCTGCATATAGTTCGACTGTTTCATTTATTTATACTAACTAGTTAGTAGCATATATGTTAATCCAGGTCCATCTTTTAGTGTGCAAAATTTAGGTGCGATCCGTTCTTAGTTTTGGTGTTGTCTTCGGTCAAACATCTTCACAACGACACAAACTTTCACGGTCGGTCATAATATTAGTAGGATTTTTATATATTAGTAGAAATTCTCATAGTTGCGCTCACGTCTTGAACAGTTATATTATAACAGAAGTCACAGGTGGTCTCCGTGATGAACGGCCCCTATGAGCCCGATGCGCCCCAACCTATTTATTTATACCCGTAAGTCGTTCGTTCTCGATCGGAAACTCGCTAGCTTTGAATCATCGGGGGATACAACAATACTACTTACAATACAATTCTTTGAAAATGTCAGTGATCAATTGAAACATGGATCTATGAGAGTCCATTTTTGAAAGGCTAGAACGAGTACTTTCATCTAGGCGAACAACCTACCTATTTATTGCCTGTGTATCGAGTGCTTTCATCTAGGCGTAGGTAAGTGTCGTTCCCTTATAGATACATTTTTAAAAGCTCAAACAGGCGCAATTCTCTTTTGTTTGGAGTCCTGCGAAGTCAGCGTATAGCGTATGAAAAAACAAAAGACAATTGCGCCAGCTTTTAAAATTGTATCTGTAATGTCTGTATAATGTCCTCCTAGACGAATTTCGACCACGGCGGCCAGTCTCATCAGAGACTAGCCAGATGCGCAGGACATATTATAGTGCACAAGTGTGTGCGTAAACACAGGTGCACTCTCTAGTCCCTCTCTCATAATCCGATGGGACGACAGATGGGTTATTCCAGTTTTCCCCCTTGACAAATCCCCCTTAAGGGGGAAGATCGATACGACCGGGGAGAGGTCAGGCGCAGGACCAAAGGCTGTAGTAGGCAAAGGAGTAACACCGCCAATTTCCTGCCTCCGGAACACCTGCGAAAAGCCCCAATAACAACTATTAGCCCAACCCGGGATTCGAACCCAGGACCTCATAATCAGCGGTTGAACAAGCTGACCACTGGACTAACGAAGCAGTCATGAGATGTGATTTTGAATTTTTGAATTTTGATTTAGATGTCTTGAGATTTTGAATTGTATCTCTATGGGCCTAACAAGTCAGCCACATACGTAAGTGCCGAAAAACGAACACTACCTAATTCATCCTTCGTGGATGTAAAGGTTATTGATGATGATGACTATGATGATTGAGTACCTTTATACAGGGTTATTGGTAATTCACTGACACTATGTTAACTGCAGGTTCTGCCCACCATCATGAACACGTCCGTGAAGAGGCTAGACGCCAGCTCTCAATTCTTAAAATTGGTGGAAAGGGATTTTTATTAGTATTTACTCCCCTCCATTCAAAAATCCGTCATTATAGGGCTTTTCTTGAAACTTAACCTAAAATGGCTCTAATCTGAATTATCACTGGGTGTATGTGTGTTCGGCTGTCTCCCAGCCAGGCTAATACCACTTAAATCATCTTGCGTAGATGTAAAATAAGCCAATGATGATGATGTGAATATAAATAGGTGTGAGATCGGTATTTAGTAATTAATTAGGTTTTGGACATTATTTTGTACATGAGGCGATTTACAAAAAAAATAAAAATTAAGACCTGGCGTCTTCATGAACGTGTTCGTGATGATGGGCAGAACCTGCAGTTTACGCAGTGTCAGGAAATTACCAATAACCCTGCATATATAGGTAATCATCGCTATCCACAGCCGGATTGTACCCACTGCTGAGCATAAGGCCCCCCGAAGTTTGTGCCATCCACCACTATGCGATAACCGATTCCATTGACGCCCCCCGACGCCTTCTATGTCGTCTATCCACCTTGCAACTGGGCGTCCCACGTTTTTAGCGCATTATTGGCCACCAATCAGTCAACCACTATATATGAATATACAGGGTGGAATTTTGTAATGCCACCTGGAGGGAAAGTACTCTTAATACTGTAGATAGAAAATTTTACTAACAGATAACATTCCTTTATTTTTGAAAATAAAGAAAACTGCATTCAAAACTCAAAATTCAAAGGTTTTCGAAAATTCGCTTGCCACACCCGGGAATCGAACCGACTAAAATCTGTAAAAATTACACCCTGTATTTTTAACGAGTTGAGAGTTGAAGTTCAGAATACGATTTATAATATTCACCACAACACGTTATTAAAAGTTACTAGAAATGAATTCGTTAGAAGAATAAATTTGTGTACTTATTCAAGA
Organism: Eupithecia subfuscata; assembly: GCA_963564075.1. NCBI lineage: Eukaryota > Metazoa > Arthropoda > Insecta > Lepidoptera > Geometridae > Eupithecia > Eupithecia subfuscata. Next base: position 8,993,594 of record OY751105.1, read on the forward strand.
AAATGGAGCCCATTTTGAGCAACTAATTAGTTAGTTGACTTTTTATTGTAAATAATTAAAATAATTAAAGATTTCATGGTTTTCCTTTCATTTAATTTATTAAGTTTGTTAGAGAGATTTCCTTATTATTAATTATCCTTATTATTAACCCTAACGATCTATTCAATAAAAATACAGAGTGTAATTTTTACAGATTTTAGTCGGTTCGATTCCCGGGTGTGGCAAGTGAATTTTCGAAAATCTTTAAATCCAGTTTTCTTTCCTTTTAAAATTAAAGGAATGTTTTCTTTGAGTAACATTTTCTATCTACAGTATTAAGAGTACTTTCCGTCCAGGTGGCATTACAAAATTCCACCCTGTATATACTAAATATAAATAGATAGGTAGTTTTAATTGAAGAGATCATGTGCGTAATGAAATAACATAAAATAAACAATTGCTTTAATTTTAACCTCTTGAGATTTTGAATTCGCTGTATCTATTTTTGTCTACGTCATCATAGTAATTAATCTCACCCTAGAGGCTTGCGGTTTTGGTATACTCCATAAACACCTATATTAGTTACGAATTAACACATCTGTTGGCTAAGTATCTACTTGAAAGCCACAATTCTAATTAATTGAAGCCTTAGAACGCAGCAAGCATTGAATGAGTTAATAAATCTTGTTAACAATTAAATTTTAAACAATGTGAAACGTTTTAGCTGTGACTTCTTTCAATGTTTAAATAGCGCTATTGTAATTAAACTTTTGTTACTTAGAAAAACCGTTATACACGTGATTTTAAACAAGGCAAAGTTTTTTTTATTGTTTTCTTTTGGCAATAATCTGCAGAATGCTCAACTGGTTCAATTGTAGGTAATACAAAACAATGCAAAAATGCTTTACAGTAGGTACACCAGAGAAAAAACCTTAGAAAGAGACATACGATCTAAAATGGGCGGGCCTTTCAGTAATAGGTACTAGTTGTAATCAGTTTCCATTCTATATCCTGTCTTTTCGTCGTCTGTTGCCCGTATCCACGCACCAACCAAGGTCTTCCCAGAAAACCAGAGTTGCTCAACTATTGTTAAGCAACATCACCGGGCAGGCACTTGTTATTTTAAGGTAGAGTCAGGGAATTACAATAATACTAACGTAGAGTCAATTCTGAAATACCTATGTATTTTAGTTTTGGCCTTTGTATGTCAGTAAATTGATTTATTTTTTTGGAATTTCTTTGTAAATTTACACGTCAAATAAATTTTATTCACAAAGAAAATTATACTAGTATTTACAATTGAAACAATTGAGCTAACTGCCGACTGTTGCAAACAGTCTACAGATAGCTCAACTGATCCATATCAACAGCAGTCGGAAGCGTCCGCAAGACGCTGGCTGCATTGCCAAGCTGTATATAAAAAAAAAATCGAGATATCTTTATTTTGTAATTTAGAACTAAAAAACCCTATTCCAAAGGACCCAACCTTACCCCTTATCCATAAAAACACCAACTTTTAAGTTATCAGCAACTTGAATAATAATAGGTTTTAAAATACTAGTTCAGCCATTTTGCTAACAAACATTTTTCCGGTATAAGAATGAGAAAAAGCGAGTAAAATTTGTTATGTGGCGTCACCGTACGTAATCTCTAGCATAATGTTTTTGCTTGCATTGGCTTGGTCCCTAGCTCTCAGGTGGTTCCTGGCAGGTGGTTACCTTGATTAATCGGAGCTGGCTTGGCGGTGTTCTATTTATACCCACGTCTGAAATGGCCACTGCCCGGAACGTGTCTAGTGAGCCGCTGGGATCTAACATATTATGGTGCCGCAATTCGGAAATACCTGAACGACTGGTTCTGTTTAAAGATAGATTGGAGCCGTTTATTGGTGAGAGACGTTGACTGACGACACAGTCATGTACAACTTAGCTTCATTTATAGACGAAATGTATTTTAATTCGTGTACAATACCAATTGGAAATTAAGGGTTAATTATAAGTGTGACATCTGTATAGATGGCTGTATAGCCAAGATACTGTAACCATCAAAAACAAACAGAAGGGTATGCGGTATGCCGAATGATTAGGTATGCCACGGTCTATTTAATGCCCGAATACTCAAACGCAAGGTCTCAAGTGACGAATACTCAAAAATTTTCATTGAAAACAGTTAAAATAAAGGTGAACTAAGTAAATCTGAGTTGCGTTTGAGTATTCGGGGTTAGTGTAGTGTGTGATGTTATTAAACTTGTTTATTCTTTAGTATGCAAGCTAATTCTCACCCTCGTCGTCCGCTTGTTTATTAGAACTCTGCTGTTAGATATATCATAAAATAAAAGGCAAATTTATAATGAACTAGCTGCGCCCCGCGGCTTCGCCCCCGTGGAAATTTATGTTTCCAACTTCCTTAATTTTTTATTTCATAAAAACCTTCTCCTGACAATAACAAACACAACAACGAAAGATTTAGCGAAATCGGTCCAGCCGTTCACGCGTGATGCCGTGACCAAGGAAAACGGGTTTCATTTTTATATATATAGATATAATTATTTTATATTAATGCATGGTGAGATCATGTTACAGAAATACCATACGTAGGATATATAATAAAATTAATCGAAATTTTTTGTACATAAAAGTTGTTGTGTGTTTAAAACCTGGTGTATCACTATTTACAATAAATTACCAGAAGACTGTAGGGAACTTTATCTACAATGTTCTTTATAATCCTAATTTAAAGTGGAGATTCAAATCACTTGCCCAAGTACAAACCGACTTAAAATGCCGACCTCATTTTACTTTAGTGGATTAGGTGGTCGCAATTAGTTCGTCGGTGGATATTTGGACACCGGAGCCTTATTTATAGTCCGGTCCGGATGAAGGTAGTACACCGGGTACCACTAAGCTGCTTACTAGTGCCACTGGATTTACATCCGTAATTATTTTTAGTGCTTTCGTAATCAAATTAGTTTGTACTGACCGCCTTAGACTTAAACGTAATTACCTACACAACAAAACGAGCGAGGAGATTCGCGCACTTAGTTGCATTTAAGTTCTCATTGGTAATTTTTGAAGCAGATTTTCAAATTTTGATTAATACTATTATATTGCTTCTGAGAAGGAGAAGAAACAATATCTATTTTATATATAAATATAAAATTAACCTAACGTCACCGTTATCCCAGATTAACTATACAGGGTGAATTTTTCGACGGGGCAGTAAGGAGAGGTACCATATCCGGTGCAGCTACCAGAAAATGGTCTTAGGCTTAGTCTTATCCATATTTTTTTGAAAAAAGTTTATCGTAAAAGCTTTCCCATACATACCAAACGGAATGTATGGGAAAGCTTTTTAGATTCCTAACTATTTAGTACCTCAGTTGATCTGATAGAAATTTTTGATCAGTATAAAAAACAGTATCGATCGGCATCAATAAAATTTTTTCGTGTAACATGCCATTTTTTTGCTAACTTTATTTTTTTTTTAAATCTGACAATGGGGATGAAAATTTCTCAAATAAATATGGATAGTCTCATAAGACCATTTTCCGGTAGCTACACCGGTTACGGTACCTCCCCAAAATCAAAATCAAAATCAAAAACTCTTTATTTCCATAAATACAATAAATGTACACTTAGAAAAGGTCAAAATAAAAAACTAAACACTGACACGGAAATAAAGTGATATTTTTTGATTTCTGTCGCTTCGGTATGTAGACTAAAGTAAAGAAGCGACGAAGAAACCTTTAGCCTGTTAGTTGTTATTTTTCGAGTTGGAGCAAAACCCGTCCCAAGCTTTTTTGTCCTCTAGATAATCTGATATTTTATAGTAAGCCTTTTTGCACAGCAAGGTTTTGACAATTTGTTTGAATTTATTTACTGATAATTTTTGCAACTCACTAGGAGTTTTGTTGTAGAAGCGTATACATTGCCCTTTAAAAGATACATTTATTTTGTGTAGCCTAGTTGTGGGCACAGCGAGTTTATGTTTATTTCTGGTATTAAAATTATGTTTATCGCTATTTTTAGGGAACCGATTTATATTTTTATGAGTGTACAATAAGTTTTCATAGATATATTGACATGGTACTGTCATTATGTTTATTTCTTTGAATTTATCACGTAGAGATTCTCTAGGACCCATGTTATAGATAGCCCGAACAGCCCTCTTCTGTAGCACAAATACGGTGTTAATATCTGCAGCGTTCCCCCACAGCAGTATACCATAAGACATAATACTATGGAAGTAGCTGAAATAAACAAGTCTAGATGTATCCACGTCTGTAAGATGACGGATTTTTTTGACTGCATACGCTGCAGAACTGAGTCTCTTCGATAGCTTATCTATGTGTGGGCCCCATTGAAGTTTATTATCTAAGGTGATTCCTAAGAATACGGTACTTTCTACTATTTCTAAAGTTTCTCCTTTAACGTTTACATCAGCCTTCACTTGTTTAACATTAGGTAGAATAAATCTAATACATTTTGTTTTGGTTTCGTTTAGCAAAAGATTATTGACACTAAACCAATGAACTACTTTTGAGATTGCATTATTCACATCGTCGAAATTTATGTTTTGTCGCATCATTTTAAAAATTAATGAAGTATCATCAGCAAACAATACAATCTCGTGATTATTCTTGACAAGATGAGGCAGGTCGTTAATATAAACTAAGAATAGGAAAGGACCGAGGATAGAACCCTGCGGTACACCCATTGTAACTACAGACCCCGAAGACCGTTTCCCATTAATGTCAACTCTTTGTATCCTATCACTCAAATAAGATGTAAGAAGATCCAAAGAGGTGTTTCTTATTCCATAGTGATGTAGTTTCCTGATTAATGTTTCATGGTGTACGCAATCGAACGCTTTTGACAAGTCGCAAAAAACGCCTAAAGCGTCTTGCGACTTCTCCCAAGCATCAAAAATATGCGATACTAACTCTACACCGGCATCAGTAGGTGACCTGCCCCGAGTAAACCCGAATTGCTTACCATGTAGCAGGTCATTGCCATTAAAATGCCTAAGCAATTGATGTAAAATAAGTTTTTCAAAAACTTTGCTGAAAGTTGGCAGTACTGATATTGGTCTAAAGTTAGTGGGGTCAGACCTACTACCCGATTTAAATAGTGGGATTACTTTACTACATTTCATTAGATCAGGAAATACGCCACAATCAATAGATTCATTGAATATAAAAGCTAGATCTGGTGCAATCGTATCAATTAAAGGTTTAATAATAACTGCCCCTTACTGCCCAGTCCAAAAAATCCACCCGGTATTGTAAAGTCTATATTAAAGCCTATTATGAAAATGCCATTACTGATTTTCGAAGAAAATAGCGAGCAAAAATAAACAAGAAGGTAACATCTGAATAACGCACGCAAAAAAATTGTTTCCTTCACAAACGCTGACGGTAAGAAAAACAAAAAGGAGAATGTAAATCAGTTCAAAGTTTTCATCTGTGTACAAACAGCGCACACACGCGAAATCCAATAATATTGGGGGAAGTGGCCTCCCTGAAGGGGCTGTTTTCCCTAAAGTATTAGAAGTCAACACTAAAAGTCAAGAAATATAAAATTCATCGATTGCCTTCCTCCAAACATTACATTGGACATTTCATTGGAAAAGTTTTATTCTGTCCATTCGTAGAGGGGTATTGCAATGGAATGGGGTAAGTTTTGAAATCAGCTGAGAAGGGGTGTCTAGGTCTCACCAATTTTAGTATTTTGTTAATTTCGTTTGTTGTAGCGGACAACACAAGGTAACATAAATAAGTTCCTACTGATTAGAGTTAGGTAATTAAACAGACGTAAACTGCGTTATCAAATTATTGTGTACCAATCAGCTAAATTCAACATGACGAGTAGGTAAGGTAAACGATCCATAGGTAAGGTATCGCTTACCATTTCCATCACACATTGAAGTCCTACAACATCTGTATTACAATACGCATAGAAAGGAGTTGCTAAATTAATTGGCAAACAAAAGAGATTAGGTTTCTGTTTGTGTCGAGGTACAAAATTTAAATAATCACTGGTACCGAGCAGTGAATACTGATGGCAGTATTCAAATTGTGTGGAATTGTCAAAACAAGAAAATTGCTCTTGAAGCGAGTGTTCGCTCGTCGGGCGTTCAGACACGGCTCCCGTGGTGTCGATTAAGGCAATGCTAATGTCATTTTGTTTGCGAACTCAACAGACTCCACTGCCGTCGGTCGAATACATGCATCCGTGCCCTGGGCAAATAATACTGCCATAATGGAAACAAATAATTCCCGTTCTTATCACACGCTACCATTCACGTTGCAATTGAGCGGCTGGTTACGCTTCTGCTGTTTGCACACGTGAGGAAGGACGATCCACCTGCCTCTATCACACTGATATTATAAATGCGAGAGCTTGGATGGATGTATAGATGGATGGATGTGTGTTACCTCTTCACGCCAAAACTTCTGAACGGATCTGGCTGAAATTTTGCGTACAGGTCATTAGAATGACCTGGAATCAAACATACTTTTTATCCCATAAATCAGTTCCCATGGGATAGAAATCATCTTTAAACGTTTATAGAAACAACACGTGCGAAGCCGCAGGCATTAACTAGTCTTTCTATATGGCATTGTTTTATTGATATGTATGATTCATTTATAATGATCCCAATAATTAACTGGGTATGCAGATTATGGGAGATTATAATCGGAGCTATTAGTCTTAAAAGGATGAACTTCTGTTAAATCAATGAACTTTATTCGTGTCAGTTGTTTTGTAGACAGCTATAAATAATATTATTTTTATTTCGTTACATTAGGGAGGCGGTGGGATCACCGCAGCTGACGGCATGAAGCGCCGCGAGTTAGCTAAGTCACTTCATTCAAACTTTTGCCAATTTTAAGGCGAACTTTCGTGTAGATACAAAAGTTAGCCCTAAGACCTTTTTGTTTGTAAATGTACAATGTGATTGTGGATAGTGACGAGAAATCAGATTTTATAAGCGTGTTGTAAATGAGGTTTGAGCTTTTTCAAGACGGCGAATTTATTACTCTTTGTAAAGTCGTTTTAGGAATTACGAGAAAAAAATGCTCCACCTTTACATTTTAAGGGGGACCCGAGATTAGTCTGGCACTTTGGACATTAATATAAGAAAGAAGCTCCGCGCAAGCGGGTTAAATAAATGAAGTGACTAATAATTAATTGGACTTTCGCCCTATTTTCCGTTCGGTGACAATTAATTTCCGGCACCGACGAGAAAAGAAACCCTTATCACAACCATTTCGCACTCTCCTCTAGAACGAAGTGACAATTAGAAAGGTCTTCCCACAAAAAAGAGCTTTCAAAGAGTTACAACGTACCGTATCAGCTTTATGTAAATGTGTGTTTTCGTTTATAGATAGAAAGGTCTGTGGTGGGAAATAGAACAATGATAAGTGAGAGAGGCTATTTATCAAATCGAGGGAGGTGTAGGAAGGCCGCATGGGGCCGACGACACGGGCGCACTCGGTGCGCAATCCGGTAAAAACACAAGGCGAGTAAAACAACAAGTTCATAGTGCGAGTCATTTGTGCTTAAACAAAGCGTCAACTGCAGAGTTGCTGGTAGCAATAACCGAGATCATTTTTCATGTGGTTCATTCGGGCGGTCGAGGAAAGCGATATAATAAATCATCGTTGCCAGCATCACGACGTTATTATTTAGTCCGGTCGGCTTTATCCATGCATGTTATAAAACCATAATCGTGATTATATGTTTATTTTTTTACAATTTAAGTGATTTTATATCGCTTCAACGTTTAGAAGTCCAGTTAAAAAGGTCTTAACTGCGTTATTCCAACTCGATTCCAAGAATAACAGCGACAATTTAATAAATGGCCAGGGATTTTCCTATTCAAGGTATTACGGAAAATAAAATACCTTTTAATTTTCTAATGGAACCATTTGAACATAAAATACCTTTATTAAATAGAAACAAAACAAGTTGAGCTTCATATTTTATTAATGGTTTAGGTACGTTTTATTGTTAAAACTGAAATTAACGTTTAGCTTTTCGTAAAAAAAAAACATTATAATGCAAACTAAGCGGCATACGTAAGATACGATAAAGTTGTTGTGTAAATGATTCTACAAAACCCATGAGAAATGTATTATGTTTAGTATAAATATTTATCACAATGCCTCGCCGCTGTGTTCCGGGGCAGCCTATTGGGGCCACATGGCGGCAAGACTCAGATGAACCTCAATCTCACCAGCTATTTTATTTGAGAATCAGAGTAAGCCCATTTGTCTTTGTTCTCGGTTTTCTATATTTTTGCACGCAAACTCCATTATCTAATTTAGCTTTGGCGGAATGCCATGTCGGTATTGTTTCTTTCCTTACAGAAAAACAGTTTTTATTCATTTACAAAATCAACACCTCAGCACATTCGTTTCAATTACTCCGTATAAGAAAAATTTAATTTGGGTAAGAGAAACCCTAAAATAATAATTTTAGGGTTTCTCTTACCCAAATACGAAAACAATAGGTCACCTTTTTTCATAATACACTTTCTTCGGAAAACATGCGTGGATTTGTGAGTTGATTTTTTAAAGAGAATATCTCACAATGTTTCATTGTTTACTCGGACAGCTCCAGTTTTTTATTCGAACAGTTATTGTTATCACGTTTCTGTAAATCGGTTTAGCGAATTATTATCTCTGCATAAAATGTACATGTGTGTAAATGGGACAACAAAGTAGGCACTTGTTTTGAATGTATTGCAGTCACGTATCGCCCAACGTTATGTTACTGCCACAATTAACAAATTTGGACTTGCATACTGGCCGCAGCTGGGCTCATTCGAATATTAACTACTGCCTGCCTGGCAACAAGTAAGCATTATTTAAAATTATTGTTTAACTTTTTGTTCTTTTATGTGATTAACTGAATCATTAAATGAATAATCATTCAAATGAACAAAAAGCAGCTTTCTACAGAAGCCAAAGTAGAAACTAAACTGATTTCGTTTTTCACTAGAAGAAATACTTAATTAATTATTAATTTTTACTTAGTAGGCATAGAATAGTGGTAGAATAGGTGGAATAGTGAAGATTTGATGTTTTATTCCTAAACATTTTATTAATTAAAAAAATTTGGTTGTCTGTAAAGTCGGTTTACTGACGATAGTTGAACGTGACAACGTCTTATGAAAATACTGATGGAATGGTAGCATTTAATACTCGATCAAAACATGTAAATGTACTATAGTATAGCAGCTGTCCACGCAGACGCATCGCTCACTCAAGTAGGAGAGAGACGGATGTCGAGCGCTCTCGCTTGCACTTCAAGCCTTACATGGAACGCCTCAGAGCGAGGTAACGCCGCATGACGTCTTAGCGAGGTAACGCCGCATGACGTCATGTTTTTTCGTGCGTGCAGCCGGCTCTATCGAATTATAAGACGTTGTCACGTCAAAAACTTAGTTTACCCACCTTAATTTTAAGGTCATCAAAGCATTGGTATTTAATTCTAAGCACATGATATAATACGAACGCAAGCAGATCAAAACCAGCGATAACACACATCCGCTGTTTAATAACACCGAGTAATATGATTTGCTGAAATAATTAAACTAAGGCCTCCACCCTTCTCATTTAACAGATAGACAACTATTCCATGGAGCTTAAAATTAGTTTAATTAGTACGCGATGAATGAGAATATACGACGACGGCTGATGGGAGACGTTTCATCGAAACTTGCGATTTAGAGCGCGTTTCCATGCTATCACGATATTGAATAACCATAACACAAACTCTGGACAACCTCCACAGCATCATATAAGTAAACAATTTTGGGGCTAGATGATGCTGTGTAGATTTTCCAGCAATATTTATTTTATTTTATTGAGAGTTAATTTTTTTTATTCTATTTAGATATATTTTTGATACTAAGGTTAAGTATCAAAAATAAGAAAAAATAAGTGTAAAGTTAGTAAGGGAAAACTTTGTCTGTAAATGAGTAAGTACTTGTTCTGCTTGCTCTCAATAGATTATGGATGAAAATCAGTGTTTTTGCTTCTTGAGTAAAATATTACGCTCAGCCATGGCCTTTTTGACATACTGCAGCACACACAGACATTTTACTCAGATGTTAATAATGGTATTGTTTGTTTTACTTGTCAACTATATTTAATAAATAAATAAATAAATAAATAATGCTGGACAATTCACACAGCATTTAATTATTGTTTATTTGTATTAGTGCACTATATAATAGCTGTAGTCTGTCTATGTGTCTGAAGATGCAAATAAAGACTTGTCTATCTGACCTTCTACAAGTTTCACATTTTCATGGATTTGTTTTTATCGATGAAGTCTACACACCGTCGTCGGTTGGCAACACAGCCTGACGGCTCGGTCCGACATTTCGGTGTATGCATATTTTAGGCAGCTGACAGTGATTTCTGAACTTGTCAGCTGCCCGTTGATTTTGGTGATTAGATTTTAGACTTGGTTAGAAATTATTTATCTAGATATCTGGCGTAGCACATCAGCATTGCCATACAACGGGGCAATGGAGCCAGCGTCTTGGAGATACTTCCGACTTGTATTGATATGGATCAGTTGAGCTACCTGTAGATTGTTTGCAGCAGTCGGCAGTTAGCTCAATTATTTCGATTGTAAATTCTAGTTTTAATTTATTTCTATTTGATTGTAATTTTCTTTGTGATTATAGATGTTTTTTATCTAAATGGTTAGCGCCTGCCATGGCCCATCTCTAAATATAGGTAAACAACAAGTAGCTAATTTGCTTTATTTTAAAATTGGAGCTAGACCTTCCAGTCTTGCCGTTGAGTCCAATATGTCCAGATTAAATAAATAAATAAATAATGCTGGACAATTCACACAGCATTATCTATCCCCAAGCTAAGCAGAGCTTGTGTTATGGGTACTAGATAACTGATAGACATAATACAATACAATACATACATAGATCGTTATTTTTATTATAACAGAAAACACGCAGAACACCCTGAACAAATACCTGCAGATCGTACAAGCATTTGTCCCAAGGCGGGAATCGAACTCTCAACTTCCTGCGTCGCAGGCCGACCTTCGCCCGCTGCGCCACGGAGGTCATAGATTGAACCTCGGCAGCAAATAAATAAAATTAGAAAGAAAATACTTTTGGCATGCAGTGGGTCAGTGCAGGCTCGTAAAAAAGACAATTGATGCGTATAAACCAAAGTATTTCCCGTACAGGTAAATGGAAACAAATCTAATGTCAGTTAGACTTTATAAATGGGGTTTTAATTCGCATTTCTATTCGGAGCGACTTCAAGAGTTGAACTGCATGTTCAAACGGCAAGGGAAGTCTCCCTTGGCAGTGATTACACAAATGCTAATGTCTTTCGGCTTTTCGTTTCTATGGCTTTGCTAGATCGAATGTACAGACAATGTGGTGTAAATATTTATTCTGTACAATAATATAACAGTGTTCGAAATTCCCTTTAAAGTAAAATAAATACCTGTGTTAGGGAATCTCGCTCTTCCAAGACAAACATAATATGAATGAATGAATGAATGAATTAACACTTTATTTGTACTTACAAGTAAATAAGGTTAATAAAAGTCTTATATCTAAATGACAAATTCACATAGTACAAAAGGCGGCCTTATCGCTGAGAGCGATTTCTCCCAACTTCACTTTCAGGCAACCTTGGGATGGAGAAAAATGAGTAGTAGAGTTAAGTAGGTAATTAGTTTTGAGGTATTATTATTTAAAACTAAGCTAAGAGTTTAGATTAACAATAAAACTTAAAATGTATGTGCACAAATGATACAGAAAGTACGCGCGAACGTGCGCTTGTGTGTTGGTGTATGAGTGTGTGTGTGTGTGGGTATTTGTGTGTGTATATGTGTGTGTTTGTATGTTTGTGTGTGCAGTGTTGTAAGTGTACTTGGGTCTCCCGAGGCTCTAGCCTCTTAAGAGTCTGGGCAACAAGAGACCCAGACTTGTTTGTTGGTAATAATTTTATTTAAAGTTAAGCCGAGTACTGACTACTTAAAAAAGTGATGATGTGGCCTAAGATGGAGCACGCTTTCCCAGAAGGAACTTATTTACCCTGGATTTGAAGGCTCCGAGATTCCTTATTGACGAAACAGGACCTACATTTATAATTTTTTATTACTATATAATTATTTTCACATAACATCATCCATCGTGTAGACTGTCCGGAACACGTTCAAGACATGACGAAATGTGATCGCGCACATGATGACTCTCCCGCATAATGTTTGCACACGTCTCGGTGTCAGTATAGGTAATTGGTCCAATAATGTTAAAGCCGCTGTCCCACCGCCACGCACGCTGTGCACGCTACTGCACGGCACGCTTCGGCTTTAAGCCCCTGCCCACTGCCTCACGCGCTGTGCAACGTCCACTCGGCGTATTTTAGCTACGTGGGTGTTGCGGCGAGTGCAATCGGTTCAAGATACCAGCTTCTGCACTCAATCGCCAGGCCAAGGGTCAGTGCAGGCAATGCCAAGCTTCGCGGTGTGCGAGCTCAAAGCTTCAACTCGGTGCTCTACACGTGGCACTCGGCAAACCCGGTCTGCGTCTGCTGTCCGGTGACGAGGTCGAGGGGCGTTAAGTAGATGACTTACAAGCAGCTGTTTAACCAGCCACCCAACGCTGTAGCGGAATGGAAACCTAGCTACCGGCGTATACTAGAAGGAATCTCTGATAATCCAGTGTTACAGCACTTAACACAGTTACAAACACTAAACACTAATAAGCACTGAAACACTACTGAAACTTTCAGAAATTCACACAAGACTAGGAACACTTTTCCTCAGGCTCGGGCCTTGAGAGCAGATCAGAACTTGTTCACTTCTTCGTCTTAGATCACTTCAGACTGACTGTTAAAATAGAACTGACTGACCGACGGACAAGCTCAGGTTTCTATACCTCCGTCGGCCTTTGAAAACATATACTAGAATATTCTCGTAACATCTAGTGAACTAGCTCTGTCTCACTCACTCATACCACGTATTGGTAGTCGTCCTTGTCTAACATTTCGATTTGTTCTAGAACTTTTGACATATCTATACTTAGCCGTGGCTTTGGATTCTAGTATATTCCACAAGGTTCTAAATCTTTCCATGGATTTCTAGAATGTTCTACAGACTTCCATAACGTTCCACAGGCTTCCAGAAGTTTCTAGAAAGTTCCCGAATGTTCTCAACTATTCTAGAATATTCTACAACTTTCTAAAGATTTCTACGCGTTTTCTTCGAAAGCTCTAGAATGTTCGACGGACAATGCGTGGAAATAAAATCTTAAAACTAGCTTAACCGACTTAATCTACACTTAAGTATATCGGTCGCCGACAGTGGGTTTGTTTAAATAAATATAAATAAATAATGCTGGACGATTCACACAGCGTTATCTAGCCCCAAGCTAAGCAGAGCTTGTGTTATGGGTACTAGATAACTGATATACTTAATACAGTACACTACATAGATAGATATTTTTTTAGTATACATAGAAAACAGCCAGAAAACCATGAACAAATATCCGCAGATCGTACAAACATTTGTCCCGAATCGAACCCGCTACCTCTTGCGTCGCAGGCGAACCTTCGCCCGCTGCCCCACAGAGGTCGTCATTTGGTTGACAACTTGGGTCTACGTTTCCACTGCAACACACTATACATAATAAAACGTCAAGTGCGAGTCTGACTCGCGCACTAAGGGTTCCGTATAATTGTAAGACCTTGTGTCTTGCCAATTCTAGGTCAACGGGATATAGGTACCCTGTAGGTTTTGACCCATAGCAAGACTCAAAAGTATTTTTTTGTAAATAAACTACTAATTTACGGTTTTTGGATTTCTCCCTTTATTTGTGCTAAAGAAAGTTGCTTCTTGCCAAATTTTATGATGCTAGGTCAACGGGAAGTAGGTTTCGTTCTATAGCGAGAGTCAAAACTTTTTTGTTTTGTGAATAAATCGTACATGTAAGTATAGTTTTCGAATTTTTTCCGTTACTTGTGCTATCAGATCTTGCTGTTTGCCAAATTTCATGATTCTAGGTCCATCGGACCCCCTACTCCCTACCCTATAGGTTTTGTGTGCATTTGATTTCCTTGAAAATTTCAAAATATTCGGACATAAACGGCTGTAGCTTATGATTCCGTTGGCTTAGAAGTTTTATTTATATCGAGGCTCCAAGAGGTTACGGACTTGAGTGTATGATGTTAATTTCAACTCGATACCTCCACACGTTCCTGAGAAAAAGGGCTTGACAGACGGACAGACAGACAGACAGACGGACCACAAAGTGTATATTGTCTGATGCTTTACGGTTATCACTTTTGTTATTTTAAAATAACCCTAGCTTGGTAAACCTTAGGAGTATTAAGACAAAAATATTCAGAAAAGACATTAACAACTCGACTCGGGGATGTAAATGAATATATGCCGAAGACTCTAGACTCTACGTATACTGTGTTGTGTTTTATCTGTGACTCTATTATGCAGAAAAACTAATTTTGCCATCAACATAAATAAACTTGATATAATTAAAGCTGAGTCAGCACTTGCATCGTTTCGGTGCAAGCTTGACCTAATTTAATTTACTTCAGGTACCTTCAAAGGAGGTGCAGTAGCAGTACTTACTTGGTACGATCTTTTAATTAAGTCCTAGACCTCACAATAAACTAGGCGAGGTTGTCTGGGACAGTACTAATTGCTAGTACATATATTTAATCCTGTAAAATACTAGCGACCCTGATTTACATAATCTTCAATTGCCAGTGATGTTTGGGATTTCGCTTTGGCACAATAATGAGAGATAGGCCTAACTATAGAAATGTAGAATGAAAACTGTAGAATCTTAATCTGTATTTATAGACAGTTGTGTTTTAATTTTCTTGAAGATATTATAAGAAAATCGTTTGTAAGATATAAAAATCGTACGTATCGTAAACCAAATACCAAAATTTGGTATTTGGTTTAAGATACGGGACTTTCGTAGCACTTACTTACCATATTAAAATATAATAAGTAAGTGCTACGAATAAGTGCTACGAAATTTTACGTAATAAGTGCTACGAAAGTCTACGTCGTAGCATTTGAGTTACGAAAAGCTACTCGTACACTCATCCCATTGTAGCCTTATTGAAGTAGAGTCAAATGCACTTTCTTATAAGTCAAACATGTGCAGGTAACAACTGTACCTGCTTGAGTCTGTCAATTATTTCCCAACTTGGTTGCGTATATTCCCATTATGTAGGGGCGAGTGCGACGAGCCCGGAATGAATAGTGTGGCATTAACCTTTCTCGATTATTAGTTTTTCCTACGTGATATAGGAATTTCCTTCCACGAATATTACTGTCACATTATATAAAATTGTCGGCCTCTGTGGCGCAGCGGGCGAAGGTCTGCCTGCGACGCAGGAGGTTGCGGGTTCGATTCCCGCCTCGGGACAAATGTTTGTACGATCTGCAGACATTTGTCCAGGGCGTTCTGGATGTTTTCTATGTATAATAAAAAAATATCTATCTATGTAGTGTATTGTATTAAGTATATCAGTTATCTAGTACCCATAACACAAGCTCTGCTTAGCTTGGGGCTAGATAATGCTGTGTGAATTGTCCAGCATTATTTATATTATTATTCATTTATATAAAAGATATTTACAAAAATAATGTTTGTCACAATCAGGAGAATGTATTAAAGTATTGTGTATTCCGTGTAACTTCTATGCATAATTTTACTTTTGTTGTTGCTAGCTTGGTTGGTTTCTTCTGCATTCAATTTAAAAATACTGATTTGATCTATCTGATAGTAAATAATATTATATTATACATAGTTATATATATATATAATAATAATGTACATAGTATTTTACGGCGAACAACTTGCCAGTTTAAAAAAACTATTTTTGGATTTTGAGCATAGTAAATTGGAGCTGTAAATCAAGAGGTGCTGCTAAAGTATTTCAAGAACTCGCTATCAATCCACCTAACATTATCGGTCCGAGTGCCACCAACTGTAATTTTAGTTCCAACCTTCAGGGTTGTCGGAAGCGTCGAAGTCCACGACAACTACTAGCTATAACCAAAATACTTAATTACAGGTACAGTGGTTCTATCTCACGAAGTCCGTTGGGCTATGTATGCCATAGTGAATGCATGTACACATTGTTTTAGTGTGCGTAAGCTCAGAAGCAATCAGTCTCGCCCGAGACGCGGTCCGGGTCACTAGTGCTCATTGTATTCACGTCAGATATTGGTAGGGGTACATATTAGAACATCTAAAATAAAATATCTACAGTTAAATTGCCGATGTTTAAAACCCCTAAAATAACAATATCTAATACTTCAAATACCTTAATGATGAAACACCGACGTATAAAGCACCTAAGTTTGCAATTCCTAACATCCAGTTTACCTAATGGTTCAAAATATCTACATATTCATAATATAAAAGTATGCAATGTCGTTGTATACAACATGGAAAGTTAAAACACCTACTTAAAATATGGGAAGATATAAAAAATAAAATATCATTAGTTATAACGAAATCATGTGAAACAACCATTAGAAATTGTAATGTTAGGGGTTTTAAACATCGGCATTTTAACTGTAGATATTTTAATTTTAGATGTTCTAATACTTATCCATTGGTAGCGAGTACCGTCAGCATGACAACTAAGCGCAAAGTCACTTCTACAGCCAGGGCTAAACGGACTTCGTGAGATAAAACAACTGTATCAGTAGTAATCGAGAACGCGGAAAATACCTATGATTTTACTGAACCCGTTTTATCACTTGTACTATGAATGCAAAAGTTTGTATACATGAATGGATGTTTGTTACTTCTTCACGCCAAAATTACTGAACGGATCGGACAAAAAATTTGCGTAGATGTAAATGTAATCACATATGCTACTTTTTATACCATAAATCAGTTCCTATGGGATGGATATAGGCTTTGAACGTTTCCATAGAAACAACGCGTACGATGCCGAGAGCAGAAACTAGTATTTTATTCGGTAGAGTTTTTTGGCAGCATCCAATGCAGGCAGTTGGATTTGAGTGACAGGATTTCCAGCAAAATTACAAGGATAATATGATACTCATTTATTTCCGGATCGAGATGACAAACATGTGAAAAGGCAGCGCAAAATGCGAATCGATTTTTCGTATCTATCAAGTAAGTTTTTCTTGGGTTTTCCTCGTAATACAGGAGATTTTTGTTCCAAGAAGTTCGTTATAATATAATATACTAGTTTCTGCCCGCGGCTTCGCACGCGTGTTTTCGGTATAATAAGCCTTACTTACATAATAGGCTATTATGTAAGTTAGGCTTTGCTCTAAGCGTACGCCAAATTTCATCTTGATCTGTTCAGTAGTTTTGGAGATCCTAGGTAAAAACTATTGGCCTACGTCCAGTAGTGGACCAATACAGGCTTTTGAGGATGAGGTTGAGGAGGTAACAAAAATTCAGATTTCACAAACTTTCGGCTTTATAGTATTAGTAGGAAGTAGGATAGGATAGGAAGTAGGATAGTAAATTATAATAATAGAATAAACGAATATTTGAAATATAATTACTACGAGTTCATTATCTATATCTAGAACATTACATTAACAGAATAAAACAATAACAACTAATATATAGACGTATATCTATTTCTTAACAATCTAAGCAGTCACCAGAAGGCAGAGTGCCCAGAATGCTAGCAACATTGCCACGTTTATTTGAATATATTATTTGAAAACAATTTATACGTGAAACGTTGCTGATTATAAGTAATCTTGGCTTGAACTTACTTCACCTTCCTTTGTAGAAATAATAGACCTGCCTAGGTACATATTTTGTTATCTTTGTAGAAATAATAGACTTGTCTAGGTACAAATAAGCATTAATGACCACCGTTCAGCACGTTTCAGTAGTTTAGAGAATTAAAAAAAAAACTTCCTGATAGACACCTCTACGCTGGGTACTACAAGTACACGTTAGCCGTCCCCTCATGCGTCATATATATTTTGTTATCCTTGTAGAAATAATAGACCTGTCTGGATACATATTTTGCTATCGTGGGGCTACTAAAGCTTTTATTGTGTCTGTTTTCAAAAAAAATCTACTTTTTATTATTTTTAGGGTTTAGAGATCAGATTATACGGAGCTTTCTGTTCTTTTTTCCCTCTTTACTAACTCATCAACTACCGCAGCTATTAACTTGAAATTTTTAATATTATTAAATTTCGTGCGCCTGTGTAAATTTAGAGAAACAATTATTTTTAAAATTACAAACTGATACCTTTCACTACATAAGAAGGCCTCAGGTTGTAATTTTAAAAACAGTTTTTGAAAGTTCTATACTTTTCATGCTTTTGAAACATTTTTGAAACAGTCGAAAAATTAACGATCTCCTCCCCTTTTCAAAAGGAGAGGCTACCTCAAATAAAAGGTAGTGATTTGTACTTTTCAAAAAAGTTTTGATATTTCTCTAGGTTACATACTTTTAAAATATTTTGAAAAATGACGAAAAATTTACGACGTACTGAGGGAAGGATGCGGGTTCAAGTACGTCGAAGTCGAAAGTTTTGCGATATTATTTGATTTCTTAGTAATTACCCTGGGAGTGGGGTTACGCACTATTATTATTTCAAGTTCATAACAAAAACCTTAGAAAAATTTACCATTAACCCGTCCGAAGTTGCAGAGCGATCCATCTGAAATGTATGTTGGCCTACTATTTTAACCTACTATTCTAGGTATGCGATCCATCTTAAATGTAGGTTGGCCTACTATTTTAACCTACTATTTTAGGTATTCATTAAATAGTGAAGTCTCTAACCAGTACCTTTGGAACATATTTGTATAATTGACAAACGGTCGACACCTTCGGCGCGCGAGTTACACTCGCACTTGACGGATCTCGTTAATGTAATTATTTCTTAAATAAATAAATAAAATATAATAAAAAATAAAATCAGTTTATTGCAGGCACAAAAAGACCCATATCACACAAAAATACAAAAAAATAAGGTCCACACAACATAATGAAAGATTAAAACTTACATAGGTACAATACTTAAAACTTATACTTAAAAAATATAGTTTTTTTGAACTTCCAAAGCCAAAGAGGGACATAGGTCTTTAATCTCATTTTCTATCAACCCTGGTCAGGATCTGGCAGTGGCTATGTCCTCTTAACTCTTTTCCCACTCAACATTGTTACTTTCACAAACGAGCCAAACACGTGAGTGGCGTACTAAAATCTGTTTTTCGTTTTGAGATAAGTCTTGAAACATTTAACAAGCTTTTTACCTTATTTTTACTCTATTCAATGTCATTTTAGGTGTTTAGAGCTTGTTTTGTAATTGTTTATGTTTTTAATTTACATTAGCAAAAATTTGTGTATTATTATACTATAATTACGAACTATAGAATTTTGCTAGGATTTTATTCATTAACAAAAATTTAACCGTTACTAAACGAATATGTTCACATCAAAACTTTTTCCCTTTTTGCTTCTTCCATGCCAACTAAATATTATGGTACCGAGAGTTGAATATCCATTTAAAACAAATTAAGGCTATTCTCGAATCAAAGTTCATTTGAAAATGTCATCACAGTAATTTATTTTCCAACCATCACAAAACTCGTCTGTCTTTAAACCTTTTCAAATCTATTTCCGTGATAAACTCAAGCTGTCCTTTCATATTTTAGCTCATACTTCATATATACTGAAGTGAGCTAAGTTTATTTTCGTTCAGTGCAGTTCTTGTTTACAATCCATCATATTGTTGAGATGAAGACATCATATTTGTCGAGTTCAATTTTAGTTCTGCATTTGGAACATATTGTACTGTTATTTTAGTTCCATAGGGATTTTTCCAACAGCTAAGCTAAATCTGTACAGCTTAATATATTTTTAGTTTTTCCAGCACAAACAAGGCTGTAAAAAGTGGATGAGGTAATTCTGGACTCCTCGATACAGGCTTTGCTAAGTGTGGAGACCGCAGGAAAACTGTACCGGAAGAAATATTTTTGCATTTTAATTTTTATTGTTGGTTTTTTGTAAAGCAGAAAATATTGTACAAAAAAGCTTTGATTTTTGGAGCAATTTACAATCACTACTTTTGATGTGAAGAATTTCGTATGGAATTTAATTCATACGGAATTCATTTCAATTATTTTTAATCAGCTTTTCATGTTTACACAAGTGTTCAGTTTCATTCACAGGAACATTACAGTAAAACCTCTGCACGATCTGCACCACATCTTTCATTAAATTAAATGGTTTTGCACTCTGTTTTTACAGTTGCAATAACGACAAAGTAGGCCCCCGGTTATTTATAAAATGCACGCTTATGTTGGATTAATTTTGTTCGAGTAACCGCAAATTATTTCCGTTGGATCTCAATTTAATTAGCTTGCCTGTTTAATTACTTGTAACTCAGTTTATTCCAGTAATCAACGCGGGTTTCGATTAAGGCCGCTAGCACATGGAACTTGAACCGAGCAAATGGAAAGTTTGAACTTTAAATCTATTTGGTACTATTTATTATTTAGAAAACCTTTGTATTCAGAATAACATCGATAGATAAAATGACTATGCCATGCAAATCAATGCACTTTGTATCCGTTGAAGCGAGTTTTACGCATTCACTATCCAGCTAGGATGTTCTCGTTAAAATCATATACAGGGTGTTTGGTGCATCGTTTGCCAAATTGAAATGGGGGATGGGGGGAGGGTTTGCTACCTGGAAGTTGAGCCCCAATAAAAAATTCTTGAACCCTTGGAATTTTTTGTTTTTTTTTTTTTAATTTTTGTTGGAAATTTACAAAAGTCAGCATTTAAACTTGAATAAAAATAAAAACACTTGGTGTAGAATCCAAATTTCTAATTTATTTGCATTTGTATAACTGCACGGTTCCATTAAAATAATTCTATCAAAATTACTCACTAGCAATGTCTAGTTTAATTACGATTAATTCACAAAGTTTTTAATACAAGCAAAAATTTTAATTGAGCTTTAAATTCATTCGTGCTTGTATTAAAAAGTTTGTAAATTAATAAAAAAAAAAATAGTCATTGCTAGTGAGTAATTTTCCGTACATGTAACCAGTACAGTAAACCGTTCAATAATACAAATGCAAATAAAATACGAATTTGGAGGCTACACCTAGTATTTTTATTTTTATTCAAGATTAAATGCTGACTTTTGTAAATATAAACAAAAATTATAAAAAATCGTCATAAAATATTCCAAGAGATTAAGAATTTTTTATGAGGGTTGAGGAGGTAGCAAATGCTCCCCTCCCCCCCCCATCCCCCATTTCAAGTTGGCAAACGATGCACCAAACACCCAGTAGCTATACAGGGTTACTGGTAGTTCACTGACACTGCGTGAACTGCAGGTTCTTCCCATCATCACGAACACGTAAGTGAAGACGATAGGACTTATTTCCTAAAATTTTACGGAAATCACCTCCTCTACTTAATTTAAAATAACGATTGTACAGAACCCAATACATTGCTAAAGTTCGATCTCCCACACCCACTGTTTATTCAAAGTGGAGCCGTTTTTAAGTTGTTTGAAATAAAGCCCTTCTAATGAACGATTATTATATGGAGGGACCTGCTTACCCCCCTCCAGTTTCAGAATTAAGACCTGGCGTCTTCACGAATGTGTTCGTGATGATAGGCAGAGTTCACGAGACAGTTCACGCATTGTCAGTGAATTACCAGTAACCCTGTATACCTACTGTTTTTTTATTCTAACTACCCGTGTAGCTGGAATAAAACGCAGCGAGGTAATAGCTCTACCACCTATGTCAGTAATGGCATGCTGTAAATCTCTCAGTGGACATCGAGGCGCGTTGGCAACAAAACATTTTTTCATCAACCCCAGCGGGAATACACATTCGATTTTGTACATTCAAATACAATGTTACATTCTACTACAGGGTAATTTTATGCATTTTGTGCCGACAAAAAAACCATTTAGCTAATGGTTCAATGATCGTTTAGCTAGGTTTTATTTACCGTACTTTTCATACTAGTACCGGATTAAATATCTACTATAGCACCGAGTTTTTAATCAAAAATATACGTAAAATATTTTTACTAGCACGCAACGTACAGAATTTTAAACTTCAACCATAAATAAACACCTCTTGAAAAATGGTTTAGATAATAATAAAAAAGCACGAGTTTAATAAAATCATCATAATGTAGATGAAAATAACGAGATGCGTAGCTCGCGGGGATAAGTGAGGTCTAGTTATTATTAAATTCGTCATAACATTTCATTAGGGCTGAGCAATTTGAACAGAGCGAATGTGACTAAGGGTTTCATTCATTGTATTTGTATTATTTTGTCGGTGAAGCGACATCGCGACACTGAGCCAAATAACCTGACGCCCGTCGCCTGAAATAAGGCGCTTTCTAATTTACATTCTGTATACAAATTGCGCAAATGTGAGCATGAAAATAAAATTCTCATCGTTTGTGTTTTCTTGTGGGTGGTCTTTTTTCGCATTATGTAAATTTTTATTACGAATTCTGTCAAATTAGTTTATACACGCACGTTTTATCAACTGTGTGGATTTCACTTTAGTCAAATGATAAAAATGTTACGAGTACCTACCATTAGGAACTTTAGATATAATTTAAAAAAAAGTATGACCATGCATAAAACACGTTATTAACCTTTAACCTTGACCCTCTCTGTTTTCGAAAACAGCTAAAAACGTCGTTTTACGTCTAGCGATAGAATGCTTTTGATTAGGTTGATTCCGGTTACTTTTTCTAAAAGCTATTGAAACAAACTATAAAACTAGGTATGTAGGATCCCTTGGATTTTTTATAGGTATGTAAAATGGTTTTGTATTTTTTTATTTACGAAAACCTTTCTCTCATAAAGCTCAAAACCAAAATATTTTGAAGTGGGACATATGTCTTCTTTAACCTTTATGATAACATTATATGATAAATAATCCTAGACAACACATCGATTTTTATTCATATAATCAATTTTTCAGTATTCACTTGAGTGTTAGGACTGTTAGGTAGGCAAGTAGTTATAATCAACTTTTTAACAGCTGATAATTAAATAAGATGCTATTAACCCTCATAATATTGTAAGGTCTGATCAGGCTCATCTTCTTCCGCTATTTTCCTCGGCTTTTCCGCGAGTGGGAGGAGTTACGCCTTTTTATTCTCAGGTATTAAGGTTAAGACAAATATTAATATATTTACAATATCTATTTGGCCATATACCTAAAGAAGAAAAATATATTCAATTGTTATTGAATATATATATATACACACTAATTTCTAAGAAATCAAATAATATCGCTACAATTTTCGACTTCGACGGGACTTGAACCCGCGTCCTCCCCTCAGTACGGGAATGTGATGACTGAGTCCCCTCAGTCATCAAGTCCCGTCGAAGTCGAAAATTTTAGCGATATTATTTGATTTCTTAGAAATTAGAAATTAGCCAGAGTGCGAGGCTTACGCACTAAAATAACAAAAACCCTATAAATAATAAAAAAATAATAAATAAATAATAAATAAATAATAAATAAATAATAAATCAATAATAAATAAATAAATAATAAATAAATAATAAATAAATAATAAATAAATAATAAATAAATAATAAATAAATAATAAATAAATAATAAATAAATAATAAATAAATAATAAATAAATAATAAATAAATAATAAATAAATAATAAATAAATAATAAGTAAATAATAAATAAATAATAAATGAATAATAAATAAATAATAAATAAATAATAAATAAATAATAAATAAATAATAAATAAATAATAAATAAATAAATAATAAATAAATAATAAATAAATAATAAATAAATAATGCTGGACAATTCACACAGCATTATCTAGCCCCAAGCTAAGCAGAGCTTGTGTTATGGGTACTAGATAACTGATATACTTAATACAATACACTACATAGATAGATTTATTTTTTATACATAGAAAACATCCAGAACGCCCTGGACAAATGTCTGCAGATCGTACAAACATTTGTCCCGAGGCGGGAATCGAACCCGCAACCTCCTGCGTCGCAGGCAGACCTTCGCCCGCTGCACCACTGAGGTCGTCACTATGAATAACTAAAGTCTCTTTGAAGGATAGAATTCGTAACGAATACATCCGACAAAGAACCAAAGTTATCGACATAGCTCAAAGAATTAGCAAGCTGAAGTGGCAGTGGGCCGGCTATATCTCGCGAAGAACCGACAACCACTGGGGTAAACGAGTTCTTGAGTGGAGACCACGACTCGGTAAACGTAGTGTAGGACGCCCTCCGGCCAGGTGGGATGACGATCTGCGAAAGACTGCAGGCAGATGCTGGATGCGACAAGCTGAAGACAGGGCGCTATGGCGCTCATTAGGGGAGGCCTATGTCCAGCAGTGGACTAATAAAGGCTGATGATGATGATGATGATGAATAACTTCTAACAATCACATAAAATGTTTCACGAGTAGGTCCTCATTATATCCACTGATTGTATCAATATTTAATTTCCCTCGACAAACTTTACTCTTCACTATTTATTTTGATATCACATTATATCCAATGCAGTGCAAATAACTTGAAGAGGAACGTTCTGGTTAAGTTTTTATAACACGCGGGAACTAGATCAAGTACAATTGTATGTATCAAACACTCAAGCACCACTTTACTAGTGATGCAACGGAACTGGCATAACGGAAGCAGAAACGGAATCAGATGTCAAAAGTAAATCTTAACGGAAGCGGAAGCGGAAACGGAAGCGGAAACGGAAGCGTTAATACTATAAAGAAAAAGCACAATTTTGTATTTTTAGATGTTTTTTATTAAATTTGTAGTAGTACAAGTCACAAAATTAAAAAATTTTGCCCCCTAGTGAATTATGGCCGTAACACCTATCTAAGAACATGAAGCAATAATTAAATCCTAACCCATTACTGAAAACCGCATTAAAATCGGACTAGTAGTTTTGAAGATAAATGGCAACATTTGTTTGCACAAACAAACACACAAACAACCTCAAACCTCACCCAAAACCGTCTCCATTCCGTCGTGGGTAAGAATATAAAAAATTAGTAGTCAAAATTAAATAGCGGCAAATTATATTTAATAAAGAGTAACTTGGCCGCTTTTTCACCTTTTAGCCTATTTCTATGTTCTTCATATATTAAACCAGCTCCGCTAAATAATTGCTCGCTGGCTACACTGCTGGGGGGAGCTGATAAGTATTGGCGAACTATTGGCAAGATATGGGGGTATTTGTGCGCATTTCTATTCCACCACATAAGGGGATCCTCATGAAGAGGTAGTCTCTTCTCTTTCTTGTACTCCCGAAGGTGTGACTGTATCTCTAAAAGTAAATTGTCACCATCATCAGCTGTAGAAGAGTCCTCCTCCTGGTCTTCATTTACACTTAACATCGATTCCAATATTTGTAATGATGATGATGATTTGGAAGTAGAAGGCTGCATTTCAATTTCAATGTCTTCAATCGCAATTTGAGTTCGGCTTCTTTTGGGGCAAGGTGCGTCATCATCTTGGATGGAATTGGATTGTCTGGTTCTAATACTTCTAATGGCGGTAACAGTCACATTAAGTAATTTAGATTCAACCTGCTCTGCAACGACGATGGTGAAAAAATGCGATTTATATCGCGGATCCAAATACGTCGCAATAGTGTATTTGTCGTCTTCGACCAGGTTTCCAAATCTTACACTTGAATTCAATTCATCGCGTAATTTTGTTGTAAAATTTATGACTTGTTCTGAAGTAGTAGGTTTCGCCTCTTCTTGTTGTAACGTGGTCAAGGCAACTTGAATTAAAGGTATGACTGATGAAATACTGATTTGAGAACTGCTTAGATTTCTTGTTATTTCTTCAAATGGCTGCATCAATTGCACATATTTTTGAATATTCTTCCAGTCTTCGGGGGATATAATTGCAATTGGATTTGCGCTTAGGTACAAGCAATTATCGGAATCACGCGCGCGCGCCTGGTCGCTCGTGTACATTCGTCGACGCGCGGTCCCCCGCAACCGCCCCCCGCGGGCCCCCGCCACGCCGCCGTCATGTCGCACCCATCCTCACCGCTCTCGCCCCGCATCCGTTTCGAGTTCTGTTATTAGTTTGCGGAACCAGAAGCAGAAACGGAACTGAAAAAACATGCGGAACTTCTGCAGATGCAGAAGCGGAAGCAGAGTTCTGTTGCAACACTACACTTTACTAACTCAATTAGTTATGTTTTAATAACATTCGATTACACATTTTACTAGCCGAAACAATTCAGCTAACTGCAGACTGTTGCAAACAATCTACAGATAGCTCAACCGTCAAAGTAAAGTATCGTTTATTGCATGTAATACATGTAGGTAAAGGTATTTTTATGTCTATTATGTGAGTCAATGTATAACCAGTTATACGGTTTGCAATGTCTGTGTACAAATAATAACAACTTATTATGCTCACAATAAAATAAAATAAAACTGAAATTGAAAGCGTTTTATTTACAGCATATTTTAATAAACACGTAGGTACATGAATATTCCTAGAAATAAAAATAATTTTCGAAGAACAAAGCTAATCCTAAAACACGTAGAGTGCTACGCCGTAGACCCGCTACGTCGTAGAGGATCTACGACAAAGCTTGTTTTCCGCAAATCTGCTCAGAGAATACAATACCAACAAGCTGATGTTATTTAAATAAGACAATATTTCTTTGTTTATTGAATTTATGTGCTATACGTGGTAAAAGTTTATTATGTGTGAGTTCTTGTGGAACATCTCATTGTTGTTCAAGAATCGAAATAGGTACCTATCTGAAAAGGTAAGTTGTGCTCACGCTATGTTAAAACTTTACCTCTTTTAACCATCCTATATGGGTTTCGATTCGCGTCGACTGCGAAATGTAAATTTTAACCATTTAAATAAATAGGAGAAAAGGAGCTAAACTAGCGGAAAAATAATTTGTCGCAAATTATAAAATATAATCTATGAAGTCATAACAAAACTAGCTTCAACACACTGATAGTATCATAATATCTGTGACAATGGTAACAAATTTGGTGATACAGGGTGTAACAAAAAGTAAGGATCAAATTTTCAGTCGTTCAAACTCGGTCATAAAACAGAGGATTTTTTTAAAGTTTCCCGACTTTTAGTGTTCGTAAAAATAAATAAAAACCAAATGACCACTAGACAAGGCAACTACTGATGCATGTGCTTTTTGTCATTTAAAATAATCTACAAATAATCACATCTCCTTTTAACGCACAAAACCTTCGATGTCGCGGGTCGTTGACCGCGGCGGCGGTCAATGACCCGCGACATCATTGCAGCGGGCGACGTGCCTAAGATGCGGTAGGTAGGTACCACAAATGCATTTTTTCTCGGTTCTATACCAACAAGCACATTCATCAGCCATTGCGTACTCTAGTGATAATTTCATTTCTATTTATTTTTCGAAAACAAAACGTCGGTTTTTTTAATATTTTCCCGTCTTCTGTGATCGAATCTGACTCGTCCTTAAAGTTTGGTCCTTACTTTTATCACACCCTGTAATTTACGTTAGTAATAAATCTCTAATATCACCAAATGCTCTAAGAGAATCATTGAATTCTTATTTCGAATCGATGTTTGTCCACCACCAAAAGAAAACAATTGCCGACAAATTAATACAGATAGACTTGACTTAGACCACGTTATATTAAATCAAAACTTTAAAGTAATAAAATTACAATTCCAAAGTCAATTTAACGCTGGATTAATAAGAGCTGAAAATAACCTCTTGATCACGAGTTCACGAGCAACCATTATCATTTAGCGGTTAATAAATGTGGGGTGGAGTGTAAGGTGACTCGGCTACAACGAGGGATCAGAAAACGTTATAATAATCGTAAAAAGTTTGAAAGTAACACGCGTCGAGAATTCGGAAGGCAGAGGAACGATGTAGTCGGTACGGTCGATGACTCGATGAAGGTACTTCTTCGGCGTTCATATCTATTTTGTCTACGTTGTCTATACTCGATTCTAGAATACAAGATTGTTTTTGCAATCAATTTTTTTATGTCTGATAACTTTAAAAAAGTGCATTATAATAATAGAAAACAACAAGGCAACAGTAAAGTAATCAGTAAAAACCAAAGTTTCAATAACGAATCAGTACGCGTAAAAAGCAAATTCAAGTTCGAAAAAGGATGAGAAACGAGTAAAATGATAAAACGAAGACAATTTTTGAATTCTGCGATTTGCTAGATGCATCGTAGAAAATCGTAGAATTTAGTGATGTGCCGAGTACGGCTTGACTCGAGTCAGACTCGATTTCTCCTTAGGACTCGCCTACTCGAATACCAATTTATTATGATTTGAGTACGCCGGACTCGATTCCGGTACTCGAGTCTGTTTTTCCATGTTATTAGATAGTATAGGTAAGTTTGTATTATAAAAATGTATGTATTAGGTAAGTATATAAGTTCTGTTATTTCCTGTCTGTTTTGTACTATGTGAATTTTTCATTTAGATATAAGACTTTTATTAACTTTATTTACTTGTAAGTACAAATAAAGTATTAATTCATTCATTCATTCGAGTCATACGAGTATTATGCGAGTCCAACTGACTCGAGTCTTGTATTCGAGTAAGGTTGACTCGTTCATACTCGATCTCTTTTTACCTAAGCAATGAAGTAACGCCTTTTGATACAAGTTTGAACCTGCAACTTTTAAGGCCTTTTAAGGCCAGACACACAGACGCCGCCGGAGGAGGCGTGGTGGAGGCGGCGGAGGCGTGCGAGTTGTATCTCCTATTGTATCATATGAAAGACTACCACGCGAATGCTAAGCGGTGCACGGCCGTGGACTCGAGTCCAGGACCCGAGTCTTGGACTCGAGTCTAGAAATTCGAGTCAACATTGTAACGTAATAATTTCACCTTTCCCAAAACAACACTTCATAACCAATTTCGGTGCCGTCATAGCACCTATATTGTAATCTACACGCCCCTTACAGATCCTAATCGTTCGCAAAACCATTACCTTAAAAGGTGCGTCACGGCCTCCCGAGCCTCTCATTGGCCGAGAGCTATCGAACGATCTTGGTGCCAGGCAGTGGCATGACACGACTTGTAAGCGTGTGCGTGCTCAACATAAATACCCCCGGCAGGCGTTGCTGCCCGCATTCGACAGACTGTAACTGCTAAAGACGGAAGTCCCGTTTCTCACTAGATTTTTATCTAGATATTAAATTTCAAGGTGATGTAGCCTACCTACCCTAGTAAATCACCACTCTTGTTATAAGTGTTGTTATTCCCCTAATTGGGTAAGTGTGCACAATTATTATTTTCGTTAGGATTTCTAGACATTCCATTTAATCTTGTGTGTAACATTATCTAGGTCCACATTTCAGTGCTTGTACCTCTGTCTCCAGAATCTAGCCTTGGTACCTAGCTATGTATCCACGCTGTTAATCTGTATTGCACTGCCTACCTACATCTTTGTAATCCACGCCTTGCAGCTTGAATAATAGATGCCTAACCGCTATTGTACCTAGCTTGGGGCAAGATGATGCTGCGTGGATTATCCAGCATTATTATTATTTTTGTATTATGTAACGCTAGCCATTCACGCTGTGCCTAGGTACATACCTACCTATAATCTAGCAATCACTGTTGCCTACATGCCTACCTAGTTTTAGTTGATAAGCAGTGTTCATTTCTAGCTAGCCTATCTTATGTACATGCCTATGTGCCTGCTTTGCACCTACACGTCTGTGTGTATGCCTATGTGCTACCTACCTACGTAGGTAGATTTAATTTTAATATTCTATCATTGTAAACTCCGATCTGTCTGACCCCTGTCTGACCGCCACACATCATACGATCCATTCTTCCGGCCTTCCTAGTAGTGACGTGGTATCGCCTGCGGCGGTCGAGAACAGGATCATGAATATCGGCAGAGACTATAACTAGAACATTGATTCCAGGGAACAACGCTTGGGTTCATTCAACCAAGGCGGGTGTGATGACTCACTCGGCGGACTATGGGAACCCTTTGTCTTCCCCTTCGCCGACTTGGAGGCCATCACCACCCATCTAAGGAACAACACTGGGAGTATGAGCTCACCATAAACAACGCTTGGGTTCATTCAACCAAGGCGGGTGTGATGACTCACTCGGCGGACTATGGGAACCCTTTGTCTTCCCCTTCGCCGACTTGGAGGCCATCACCACCCATCTAAGGAACAACGCCTATACAACAACGCTTGGGTTCATTCAACCAAGGCGGGTGTGATGACTCACTCGGCGGACTATGGGAACCCTTTGTCTTCCCCTTCGCCGACTTGGAGGCCATCACCACCCATCTAAGGAACCACACTGGGAGTACGAGCCCACGATAAGCTACGCTTGGGCTCACCCAACCAAGGCTGGTGTATTAACTCACTCGGCGGACGTGGGAACCCTTTGTCTTCCCCTTCGCCGACTTGGAGGCCATCACCATCCATCTACCTGGAAACAGCCACACCTACCCCGAATCGGCGCTCGCCCTGGACCCGGACCTGCGGCCTGCGTTCCAGAACCATCCGCTACAGGGAAGTGCCGTGTTAAGGCAAAGTGAAAGTTAGGCGGGCCATAGAACCTCTACCCTCTTCTTTAATTAATAAATATTTTTATGTTAACTTTACCCATCGTCTTTGTATACAAATTCCACGATAGGGTACCTGAAGGTAACATTGGCGCCCTTAAACGTGGTATTCTATGGCCTAATTTTCACTTCGCATTACGTATTTTGTGTGTGTGTGTCCATTTCTGTGTAAAACGTTTCATTTTATTTTTGTTGAAAATAACTAAGGTGTACCTTGCCACATAACCTGTATTTTTGCTGCGATTGGTTGAACAAATAATTTTGTATGTCAAATAATTCATTTCATTCCATTTATATACCCCGTGTATTAATTCTTGTGTTCAACAATATTCCTTACATCAATACTCATTAATGTTCTAGTTTCCAAGATATTCTTTGTCAACAAAAAGAAAGTTTAAATTTTTTCTCTGTATTGTAATTTAAATAATACACAAGGTACACACTAGTTGTTAATGTATTTTTTTTTCAGCACTTTTATTTGAATGTTCTTTTTATTATTTTTCTACTTACATTTTTTTTCTTGACTGACAAATTTAAAATAAGACGTTATTATTCTTAAACATTTTGTAACAGTCGGAGTCTTCTCGTATAGTCTTAACTCTAATTGTGTGCATTTACCCAAATTTTTGTTGTAGAAATGGCTTACCCAATAAAATTTCTCTCACTTCAGAAAAAACTGAGCTTGAATATGAGGTCCAAATTAGGGGCACTACTCCAGCAGCCACTGTTTTAGACCTACGCAAACAAATAGCGAAGTTAGGGCCTTTGTTCCCATCCGAGGACGTTTTGTCTAGCCCCGTGCCGAATAATGTATTTGAATTTGTTAGACCCCGCTTCGCCTACTCATATAACAGTACAATGCGATCGCGGGATCTTTAACGATATAGGTAGATTAAAATTACAATTTACAATTGGAATGGCAGTGCTTGGATAGCATAGTAAATTAGTTATCGGAAGGCCATTTTTATTCTCTTATTAATAAATGTTTTACAAAGCAATTTTTTCTGGATGTGATTTTTTTTAAAGAATTTTATTGCCTTAGGGAATAAAATCCTTGGTATGTCAGCGGGATATGTAACGTAATAATTTCACCTTTCCCAAAACAACACTTCATAACCAATTTCGGTGCCGTCATAGCACCTATATTGTAATCTACACGCCCCTTACAGATCCTAATCGTTCGCAAAACCATTACCTTAAAAGGTGCGTCACGGCCTCCCGAGCCTCTCATTGGCCGAGAGCTATCGAACGATCTTGGTGCCAGGCAGTGGCATGACACGACTTGTAAGCGTGTGCGTGCTCAACATAAATACCCCCGGCAGGCGTTGCTGCCCGCATTCGACAGACTGTAACTGCTAAAGACGGAAGTCCCGTTTCTCACTAGATTTTTATCTAGATATTAAATTTCAAGGTGATGTAGCCTACCTACCCTAGTAAATCACCACTCTTGTTATAAGTGTTGTTATTCCCCTAATTGGGTAAGTGTGCACAATTATTATTTTCGTTAGGATTTCTAGACATTCCATTTAATCTTGTGTGTAACATTATCTAGGTCCACATTTCAGTGCTTGTACCTCTGTCTCCAGAATCTAGCCTTGGTACCTAGCTATGTATCCACGCTGTTAATCTGTATTGCACTGCCTACCTACATCTTTGTAATCCACGCCTTGCAGCTTGAATAATAGATGCCTAACCGCTATTGTACCTAGCTTGGGGCAAGATGATGCTGCGTGGATTATCCAGCATTATTATTATTTTTGTATTATGTAACGCTAGCCATTCACGCTGTGCCTAGGTACATACCTACCTATAATCTAGCAATCACTGTTGCCTACATGCCTACCTAGTTTTAGTTGATAAGCAGTGTTCATTTCTAGCTAGCCTATCTTATGTACATGCCTATGTGCCTGCTTTGCACCTACACGTCTGTGTGTATGCCTATGTGCTACCTACCTACGTAGGTAGATTTAATTTTAATATTCTATCATTGTAAACTCCGATCTGTCTGACCCCTGTCTGACCGCCACACATCATACGATCCATTCTTCCGGCCTTCCTAGTAGTGACGTGGTATCGCCTGCGGCGGTCGAGAACAGGATCATGAATATCGGCAGAGACTATAACTAGAACATTGATTCCAGGGAACAACGCTTGGGTTCATTCAACCAAGGCGGGTGTGATGACTCACTCGGCGGACTATGGGAACCCTTTGTCTTCCCCTTCGCCGACTTGGAGGCCATCACCACCCATCTAAGGAACAACACTGGGAGTATGAGCTCACCATAAACAACGCTTGGGTTCATTCAACCAAGGCGGGTGTGATGACTCACTCGGCGGACTATGGGAACCCTTTGTCTTCCCCTTCGCCGACTTGGAGGCCATCACCACCCATCTAAGGAACAACGCCTATACAACAACGCTTGGGTTCATTCAACCAAGGCGGGTGTGATGACTCACTCGGCGGACTATGGGAACCCTTTGTCTTCCCCTTCGCCGACTTGGAGGCCATCACCACCCATCTAAGGAACCACACTGGGAGTACGAGCCCACGATAAGCTACGCTTGGGCTCACCCAACCAAGGCTGGTGTATTAACTCACTCGGCGGACGTGGGAACCCTTTGTCTTCCCCTTCGCCGACTTGGAGGCCATCACCATCCATCTACCTGGAAACAGCCACACCTACCCCGAATCGGCGCTCGCCCTGGACCCGGACCTGCGGCCTGCGTTCCAGAACCATCCGCTACAGGGAAGTGCCGTGTTAAGGCAAAGTGAAAGTTAGGCGGGCCATAGAACCTCTACCCTCTTCTTTAATTAATAAATATTTTTATGTTAACTTTACCCATCGTCTTTGTATTCAATTTCCACGATAGGGTACCTGTAGGTTACAACATTCGAATACCAACAAATACCGACTCGAGTCGATTCGATTCACCAAAACAGCGACTCGGCACATCACTAGTAGAATTCAAAAACGTTCAAGCATTGGTTAGTTGGAACATCGTAATTATTTTCTGCGGTACAAATTTCCCATAAAATAGTAAATTCAAACATTAAAATCAAAATGAAGTAGCAAAAAGGTATTGTACCCTATCTCATTTCTTGCACAAACAATTTACTAAACAAGCTACCCTGCAAACAGTACATCAACTAACCTAGCCTCGTATATTTACAGAGGTAATGTAAAATATTCCTAACCGCTCCATTGTTCTAAAAATATTCAACGTTCCCAAACTCAACTAACAGTAACTTAGTTCGCTCTAAGTAGGCTGATATAAGCACTTCATAAAACTGTAATCTTGGCTAAGTGAGCTGTGAAATACGTGGCGGTGATAAGTGCCATGGCAAAATATTCGATAGAATTTTACTCTTGGGACTGTGCAAGATTCTTACTATGGAAGAACAATATATGAGAAAATGAAGAGTGAATATAAATAATAGCAGATAATTGTGAATGAAAAAAAGATCTAGTTGTGAATAAACTTTTTCTCACACTCAATGTATGTGTTATTAGCGACAGGAGAAAATATTTGAAACAGAAAAATCGCAATTCAAGGAAGATATACGATACAAATTTTAATATTATCGTCATGCTGCTGTGTGGATTGTCCAGCATTGTTTATTTATTTCTTTATCAATTTTATTAAGACTGCTGGACCTTCAAAGATCGCCACAAGCATAAAGTGACATGCAGACTTGACCCTTTTTTGTTTATAAAATAAGGAGTAGCATCGAATAATTTTTGAATGCAGTAGTGAAATAGCGCAGAGCTTTGCCAGTGGTATTACAATAGCAGAGACATTTCACGGGCACTTACAAAGAAAATGCAATATGGTAAGGTTATGACGTGACATTATGTCTGGCAATTTTACTTGGTAGCAATGGACCACTTCTTTTTGGTTCCCACTTGTTTTGAAATCATAATTATTTGATGTTGTTGTGCTTAAAGGGTCATAAGGAGAGCTGACCCCACCACCATATGGGATAACTAGCTGGGAAGAGAGAGAGAGAGAGTGCTTAAGGGGTCAATAAGAGCAGCTGACCGTGTAGGTACTGTCGATGTACAGCTAAAAATAAATCAGTAGCACTTCATAATTTTATGGGTGATGTTTATGAAGTAGATTAAGCAACTGCCAGTTACTGCCAACAAAGATACTGCCAACCCGGCCAAGATTTCCTGATTTTAAATACAATTCATTTTATTCCCCTCTCCTTTAAAGTTACAAACAACAGTGCAGTAGCTATTTACTTTTATTTCCTCATCACTCAAGTCTTTCGAAGTACACTCATAAATATGCAAGTCCGGAGTTGTTGAGGCAACTCTTCGTATTTCACCACTTTTAGCCGGGATACCTACACAATAGGCGAACACCGTCCATTGCATAGGAAGGCCGCACTAAAGTTTTTCCGACTTACAATATCCGAACGTTCATAAATATTCACAACAATGTTAAGTTTACTTTCAACTACTTGTATCAACCCCCAGGGCTTGAAGTTATCTTCATTTTCACTGGAATGCGTTCTTTGACTTCGTAATACCGAAGCTAATTGGTAATCTTATATCTGCTGGTTCGATGGCTTAGACTCTTTGCCAAGCGGTTAATTGTATTATTTTGCAATTTGTGTTTGCATTAAATTATTTCTGTGATAGCCTAGATCTTATCCAACTTGAACGCGACTCGGCGACTTTCATTTCATGCATCATTTGAGACGTCACGTAGATAGGTGCTTTACTCGCAAAATCAGGTTATGTAGATATATCCAGAAAGAAATAGCTCGCTAGATGGCAATCCCGAATGGACGTGTTAATCTCACGGTGTCGAGAGCATGTGACGATATTATTTTCCTCAGGATCATATAGAGTGATTAATAACGTTATTCCTTAGCCGTAATGACAGCCGTTCGATATCTCCTTCGCTGCCTTTATTTGAAGTATTCGGTCTGTGATAATCAGTTAATCGCAGCTCCGTAAGACGGTCATTTGTTATTATGAAGGGAATTGTAACTCTTGGGGTATTCAGAGCGTAACCCGTGGGATTAGACGTCTGCCACAGCCACTGTTCAATAACGTCAATTCTGCTTAGGTCAGTTAATCACAACTCCTGCTGAGAGGGAAATACCTTGCGGACTTTGCTTAATGTGCTATGAAGTTATCACGACCGCAGTAAAAAACCCTGCACAATGCACAATTACAATGAAACAGTGGAAATAACGACTTTGTCGTACAACAGTTATAAAATAAATTGCCGCATCGTGCTCTCCTTTAAAGCGAATCAAGCAACATAAATAACACGACTAAAGCATGTGTAAAATAAACTATTTTATAAAAAGTACCCCGTCCAATAGCTCCCGACTTATCGAAATCATATTTCAGGGACGTGAGAAGGACGCTGTAGCTTACCCTTTCCCGAGGCATTGTCTGCAAGGGCCGTTTACATCGCGTCACTATCGGCCCGTTTCTAGTAGCTTTGCAGCTCTATGATCACCGAAACACAAGGTTATCTGCAAAGCCACTCGCCTCGCAGACCTGCTGGATGTAAACGCAGCATTACCCTTTTCTAAAGCATTGTCTATATCACATTGTCACGAACACGCGGCGACACGAGATATTCGCTGAGATATAACTTTATTTCAGTGATATTTTTGTATGACCCATGTTGTTTAAGCGGTTGGAAAGTAGGTAGTAAATATTTCAGTTCTGAAACCAGGTACCGTATAGCGCGTGTCTAACCCAACGTAATTTCATTTGCTTAGAGAATATGTTGTAAGGACGCAAGCAATCTCTGTCTAAATCTAAGCCAAGAAATCCCGTGTGGAGATAGCAAGCTCGAATAAATAGCCCGTCTGCACAGGTTCAGTATCACGTAACAAAACGTCCCTCCTCGGAAACGTTGAGATGTTTATGGTTGGAAGACATTCGGAGAGCACATTCCGGGGCTCCTTACAGCCTAACGAGATGCAGATGCAGGCTGAGGCTCCGGGCGCAGAGGTAGCCAACAGCCGGCCGAGAGTCTGCCCTAATGAGCGAGACTCCATCGTTAAATAAATTGGATAAAGACGTTCGTGATCTCTCAAGAACAGCTCGGCCCTCTTCACTGTGACTAGCAATTAACTAAATTAAAAGATTGCTCGTGCACTTACCGAAACGTCTGAAACACTTCGGTAGTTACATTTTCTATGTGATTCTTATTCGTTAATTCCCTTTCGAGTGTCGCTTTGTTTGTTTTGTTTATGTAACTGTTTCTTTGTCTTTTGTTGCTTTATGAGAAAAATGTGAAAACATGAGACTTTTTTTGCTTCATCCATAGAACAGGGAAAGTTCCATTATACAATGAATCGTTTATTTTAATCAGTTTTGTGGGACACCCACAAGAGTGTACTTCATCAAGTTATCGGTACACAACAGATTTCAACCATTATGCTAATACCCTGAACTCTGACAATATCAGTGCCAATAAATTTCACTCGTGTTCACGTTGGTAAAGTAAACTGCGTTGATATTCTCCAGCGCTCGGTGAAAGCCTGCGTTTGCCTTGACGAGTCCTCGATTAAATAAAAATAACATTTTACAGTTAAACAGTTTGAATTTTAACGAGACGACTTGCTGAATTAAAGTTGCCGTTTTCGAGATCGATACCGTCATTCATGTTACATTAACCGATTAAAGTTACTGCTCACAGCAATACTAGCACAGTTAATATAGCAACAAGCGTATTTTGACTGTAACGGACTCTGTAATAATATCGATAAGTGTGGTTTGACCGTAATAATATAAAATAAAATTTTCGCTCCTACTTTTCCTTTATCCTTTGTTATGGAAAGGTTTTCGCAATCAAAACAGATGAGTACAATAATTTCGCGTATTGCGTATATGACGTGACGATTAAACGCTGATCCCCCCAAAGAAGGGCGGATTCCCGCGATGTCAGCTGATCCTGGAGCTCGCGACCCGGATCAGCGGATTAACTGCCTGTAACAGTATGTCAGCCGGTCGAACCGCCAAGATTTACGCGCCTGTTTTCATTTAAGGAGGCATTACCTACACACAATGATCTAGTTTTCGAGATTAATAGCTCAAAGCGGATTGCTCGACAAAATAACCCCTTTATTGACATACGAGGCTGATGCACGTCATACTGGACTCATATTGGTTCTAGCCGGTTCCATATCCGCGGCGCTACGAGTGTAAGCCTTTAATCTCTGCATTGCGTCACACCGAGCGGAATGAGAGTTATCGGTTTCCCTGCTGATAAACACAAACGAATGAGCCCGGCTCCGCAGTCCGGCTCAATAATGCCCATCCGTGGTATAAAAATTGATTGTAACAACCGATCGCGCAAGTAGATACTTGTATGTAGATACGGATTGTTCTGGGCAAATGAAATGTCCTTTCGTGTGGATTATTCATTACATTGGTGACATAATTTATCGGTTTTTAGCTATCCATTATCGGTTATCGAACAGTGGGCGTGAGCGTGGAAATAAACAGAGCAATTGAATCGTAAAAAGCAGAGGTTTTTGTGTGTGGAGAAACAATGCGGTGTAAAGGGCTTAACCTCTCGCCCGGTGACAAATAGCTCGTGATTTTTGGGACCTACAAGGATGGGATTACTGAAAAAGCCCGCTCACCTAACACGGTCCTGGCTAACGATGTATAAAATTTCCATTGTCATCAATCTCTGACACGACGACGCGGAGGATTCGCAAACTCTTCACTAATTGCAATTTGAACAAAAACTAAAAAGCAGAGTCATCGAGGGTAGCGATTTTTTACGTGACGTTCTTTAAAAACAACTTTTGAAACTAAAAGCCTGACCTAAATTCCAGATAATTTTTTGAGCATTTTACATGCGTTGCAATAATTTTTTTTTTTTTCATGGAAAGCTATTCTAACATTTATTTCGTGATCACATTACTGTCATGCAAATTTTCAACGTCCTAAGTTGAGAGGAAGACGATGAAATTTCGTTTTCAAGTTTTGCCAAATATACGAGTACATTAGTATA
Source organism: Eupithecia subfuscata (assembly GCA_963564075.1). Lineage (NCBI taxonomy): Eukaryota > Metazoa > Arthropoda > Insecta > Lepidoptera > Geometridae > Eupithecia > Eupithecia subfuscata. The sequence continues at coordinate 9,032,257 of OY751105.1, forward strand.
CGTAAGTATAAAAGTGTATAATAAAAAACTTGTAAAATAGAGTAGGTACCTGGTTTTGCAAAGCTTAATACCAACTTTAAAAAGTTAATCTATAGCTCAATGTAGAAAACTACTCAGAGTCTAAGCCAAGCCTTTGCAGTATCTAATATCTCAAGTGGTAACGGAAGTTTCTTAGTAGTTAATCTACGGGAGCTGTCTTTTAAGGTCTGAGAACTTTTCCACGAAATCAACTTGAATGTTCCGCTGGGTACAGTCATGTAAACACGAACGTTATTTTGAACTTCTGACTAGTATTAAACGAACCTTTTACGTGGGTTTATACAAAGTCTAACTTTAGTTTTGTTCAATAGCTGCATGCTCGTATGAATATTTATGGTACGAAGCTGCTAAATAGTAGTTTAGTTTTACGAGAAGGAAACAGGGAAACATTTAATTGGGACTTACCTTTTTTTTTTTTTATTCTGAGGGAAATGCGCACGCATATCGTACTGCCACGGGGAGACAGTGCGATGATGTGGGACTCTAACACCACTAAAACCCTCAGGGTGCTTCCGCCTCTGCCGTTTGTGGTAGGAACGTGGGGACGCTTACACTCATCCACGAACCCACCGCGGCTGCCCGATATCGGGCCCCTCACTGGGGGTGAGCAGCACCCCCTCTTCGCGACGGGCCAGAACAGAAACACATGACGCGCCACGACCACCTTAGGGACCTTAACCGCCAATTGGGCGCCGGACGACCCCGTGTCCGAACGGGGACCCTTCGGGGGGGAATCGGGACTTACCTGCTAAAAAGTTAACGGGGACCCTTCGGGGGGGAATCGGGACTTACCTGCTAAAAAGTTAAGTTGTTGTTAACAATAACTGATTTATTGATTGATAACTCTTTATTCACACAAAGACCAGGATTAATATTAAGAGAGTCACACTAATAGTATGAATGCGAAAGTTTGAATGTTTAGATGGATGGCTGGAAGTACATATGCTTGTTACTTTCAGTTTCCATTCAAATCTTTCAATTTTTCTGGTTATTATAAATAACTAGCTGCGCCCCGCGGCATCGCCCCCGTGGAAATTTATGTTTCCAACTTTCTTAATTTTTTCTTTCATAAGAACCTTCTCCTGACAATAACAAACACAACAAAGAAAGAATTAGCGAAATCGGTCCAGCCGTTCACGCGTGATGCCGTGACAACGCGAAACGGGTTTCATTTTTATATATAAGACTAGCTGCGCCCCGCGGCTTCGCCCCCGTGGAAATTTATGTTTCCAACTTTCTTAATTTTTTCTTTCATAAGAACCTTCTCCTGACAATAACAAACACAACAAAGAAAGAATTAGCGAAATCGGTCCAGCCGTTCACGCGTGATGCGATGACAACGGAAAACGGGTTTCATTTTTATATATAAGAAGATATAGATTATGCACATGTTAAAAACATTTTTCATATAAATATCTTATATATACCTTTACTTCCCGGTGATGATCAGTACTACGATTACCTGCCCACCGCCACTTCTGCTAACTGATTCCTTTTCTTTTAGAACTGTTTGAAGAAAAAACAAAAAAAATATTATAATTTGTAAAACTCAATCACCTGTTATAATGATTATATTTACAATAATTTTGATGTCCCATAAACATTCTCCGCACCTGAACCGAGGTGTGAACGCAAACATCTCATCACGTAAGGTGATGTCACGTAAATTAGGCAGGATATATTTAATCCCGAGATAAAACGCCTAAGCTTCTTCCATAACATTTCGCCGTAAGCAGCTTTACTCGCTGTAATCATTTGCGTTCCAGTTTGCTTACGGCCAACAAATAGGTAGTAATACTATGGTTTGAAATAGAAGGCAATTAATAAACAAAAAATTATTAAAATTCACATGTTCTTGTGGGATTTTCCTTATTGTTCATACTAACCTGAAAATATTCCATGATAATTTTACCATAAATAAGGGAATACTGACAGTATTTTGATCATAACATTAAGCATGATAAATTGAAATATGGCGATCTATCAATAGATAGATATAGGCAATAAATTCTCAAATGATCTATAGTCGTTTGTGGGTTATCGCAATTTGTAGAGGCGCTTATCTTGAGTATCGGGAGGTCAGAATAATCTCCTGGTAGTATAGGGACACAACCGGCTTTTCAAAAACACTGAATGCAAAGTCCGGCTAGTTTCATTCTTTTGTGATTTGTCTTGGTGTTTTTAACTGGTGCGAATTCAGCATACCTCTGCCGCACGCTAGTTTGGGACGAAACCATACACTCAAAAACGACCAATTCAGAAAAATGAATTTTCTTCCTCCTCAACCTCAACCTCAACAGCCTGTGTTGGTCCACTGCTGGACGCAAGCCTCCCCCTGATAAGCGCCTTATTGGCTTTTATCTCATGGGGGGTAATGCCCATAATCCCCACGCTGGGCATGCGGGTTTGGGTTGTATTTTCTTCCTGTTAGGTTAAAAATAAAATAAATAAATAATTTTAACGAATCATAATCACATCAGCCAATAAAGATAAGAAAAGAAAATAAAGGTAAAAATTTGTAAAATAACTTATAATAATGTATACTTACTTAAATAATTTATTTATTTTTAATTATAAAAATTTTTATTCCATAAATCAGTTCCCATGGGATATAAATAACCATAAAACTTGTCCATAGAAACAACTCGTGCAAAGCCGCAGGCAGAAACTAGTTAATAATAAAGTGGTTTACAATAATAATTATTTGCCTCCTTTATTAAGGCTTTTCTTTGTCTATGAAATGGATGAACTGATCAGAATGATGTTCTGATCTGATGTTGTGCTACAAGTTGTATACTTTACTTTGTTGAAGTTATATGTCTACAACTCTATTGACAGGTCGAGATGGTCCGAAATTACCTACAACAGGTTTTTGCCGAATGATTTGTAGCGCCCCAGGGCGACGTTTGATCCGACACGCTTCCCCTTGTCTGAAAACAACTTGTATTTAGGCAAAATTATTCAAACTGACTACGTGAGTCCCTACAATAAGTACAATACCCAACTCAGTAAACCTTTGTTTTAGCTTAACAAAATCTACAAAATACAGGTAAGAGTCACGTTCCATTTTCACTGAAATCCACTGCACAATTTTCAGTAGTGTGACGCATTTTTGCATAACAAAAACAAAACGTTTGGGTGCCGGGAATTATGAACTATTCCTATTAGTTACACTAAAACGAACTACTTTAGAAGCTTGAGTCCTATTGTAAGGCAAACATTTTCATCCAATATATTTACTCCTTTCTGTTTTCCGCTATTTTGATCTATTTTCACGTGTGCGTCTTGTATAAGAAATAAATATATAGTAACCAGATAACTAGACACTAGAAGAAATAGAAGATACTCGTACCTACGCAATATGCGCATTACGTTTACAAGAATCTCGTTCCGGCAACTTTTGTTATAAATGTTTAATTTAATTTAAGGTAACAGCATTACGAGACGCTTCCAATGCGAGGCAATGTCGAGGTAAAGTTTTGTTTCAAATTATTCTTCGAATGTTATTCGTGAAGAATAATTTGAAACAACATACGGAAATGTAAGAACGTCTGAGAAGCAACATTAATACGAAGAGAATATAAATATCCCTGAAATTGTTTATAGTCATCATTGGTTTTGCGCGCGGGTTTAACAAAATCTGTGCTTAAAAAGATTTCGCGACGTCGTTTCCAGTTTTAGTTGCTGCGGAGCGCGGACACCAAATATTTTAATGTTTTAAAACTTAAACGTATTATCTTCTGTGTGGTGTGGCTCTATCTTCTACGAAAGATACTTCAGAGAATTTATTTCCCTTCCTAGCAGGTATACCTGAAGGAAATTAAGCATTCAAGCTGGTTACTTCATTAAGTTCCTAAATAAATTAAGCTGCTGAACTAACATTTGATGCGGGTAATTGAATTAGTTTCACCTCCGTTTTGTGGTCTTATTTTGGATATTTGATTAATAAAGCCCGCGGTTCCAAGTATCTACCCAGTTTCAGGTAAACTTCTCTTCAACTCTATTGATAGATCGCCATATTTCTATTTATCATGCTTGACAACCTCTGTGGCGCGGCGGGCGAAGGTCTGCCTGCGACGCAGGAGGTTGCGGTTTCGATTCCCGCCTCAGGACAAATGTTTGTACGATCTGTAGATATTTGTTCCGGGTGTTCTGGATGTTTCTGTGTATAATAAAAATATCTACCTATGTAGTGTAATGTGTATGTATGTTCTTTTGACAGTTATCTAGTACTCATAACATAAGCTCTGCTAAGCTTGGGGCTAGATAACGCTGTGTGTATTGTTCAGCATTATTTATTTATATTTACTATCTTTCAGTCACAAAGTGCCCTTTCACTTTCATTTTTGTAATTGCGGCAAGCCCGAACTGCGGTAAGTAAATCTTTGTATTTAGCGGCATGGTTAATATCCGAATTTTAAAAAGTGTATTTTCAAGCTAAAGCGGCTGCCGAAGCTACAATTTTTTTTAAATATGCAAATCAAAAATTTACAATAGAAATGTTATTTCGGAATCATTTCTTGCTACGTATCTATCCTATTTGGCTTGTTTTTTGATAATTCATTCCGCTGCTTACACTAATGACAATAAAATAGTATAAATAAAAATGTTTTAGAGCATTTTCCGATTATAAAATTATTACAAAAGTATTTGGTACGTTAGATAAATAATGCTGGACCATTTACACAGCTTCATCTAGCCCCAAGCTAAGGAGAGCTTGTGTTAAGGGCACATAATTCATAAAAATTCTGATACAACCCAGCTTATATTCAAAGGGAAAGTAATTTTTGCAGGTTTCGCTTACGATTGCCTTTGGGATAATTTGTGATAGGAAAATGGAATTGTATGCAGAATAATAAAAACCTTCGACCCTTCGAATCGTGCCCATAATAAATTCCGTTTGGTTTTCACCTTTATCATTTGATCTAAACTACCAAAATCAGCTCTGTTTAGAATAGGAAGTTCCCTATTTCGGTCGGAAATATTTTAATTGCTTTTAGCTGTTCCGATTGGGCGTTTCTAAAATATTACCTGTATTTTATCTGCAATGATTTATCACTGCTCCTATTTCTTCGAGAATTATCTTAAAATTATTTTGTGGCAGGTGTATTATCATAATATTCTAAGGTAAGGCAATAACGTACCCCACGAATGGTATAAGATCGTCCGCGAGGCGTGAACTGAGTGCCTCCTGAAGTCCTCATCAATATTTCGCTCGCGTTCGAAAACTTTCTGCCACAATTACCTGAGAGCTCAAGTGTCGGAAAATATATTGGTTTTGTTCGTCTTACCTAAGATAGCGGATCGATTTCCAAGCGAATAATCTTTATGTGATATATAAACCTAGAATTGAAAAACCGGCTAATATGACAAATGGTAATATACAACATACTTGTAGCTATATATTATTTTGTGGCAATACATCCAGCTAAATAACTGCGAAGGCTAGTAGGTCGAGCGTAGGCGAAGGCATTACAACGGATTGATATCTACTTAAATAAAATTCCAATAACATCTATTGACTTTAAAAAAGTAGCGTGCTTCACTTTAAAAAAGGGCACAATTCATATTGAAATTGTTTTTTCTTGTACCTGCACATAACACAGTACCTACCTGTATCCGTTTCCGATATTCCATTATCTTGCTTTGCGGAGATAATCTCATACAAAGCTCATTATCTTCATTACGGCGAAACTTGCCCGCCAAGAAGCTGAAGGCGCTTTGATGAAAATACCTACTCATTAAGTGTTTAAACAACCACAAAGGTTCTGAACAACGTTACAGATACCTACGCACTACATTTTAAGACTGCTCCGTTTATTTGGTTTTCTATCAAACGCCTAGCTTTCGGTGCATAGATAATTAGGGAGGTTGAGCAAGAGAGCCTTTGTCTGGCAGTGGTATCCAACGCGCTGATTAGGCTGACGGTTGGGGCCCCCAAATGGTCAGCTAATGCCAATGCGTTTTTTGTTAGTACCATCTGTTGTTCGTAGAAACGTAATTAATGAAACGAACAGAGAAACAAACTCGTGAAGTCGTGACTCATCCAGCCATTGCGATTATTTTCTAGACGTGTCACGGACGCTCTACATCCGGCGGGTTAATTAATAACAGTAGAGAGGTCCGTGGGAGGCAGTGAGGGTCGGGATTAATCTCAAAGCGAAGAAAAAATATCATTCCGCTGAGCGTTGGTTAGTTAGCAGAAAAGACCGCCGGTGTATGCCCCGAAATAATAAGCCGCAACCCGCGCTTCACCAGTGATTTATTGTTTTGGCTTTGCGAAACCTCACTTGGAAACCCGGTAAAAAATGATCGCACTTATTAACACCACTGGCTGAGCCCGACTTCATTACGCTTTGCCGATCCCAGTGACAATGACAAGCAAATATTTTTACATTCAGTTTTTATTGTAGATAGGTATAATCAACCAAGCGACACACAGCGCATCGTGTGTCGCAATTTTGAAACGTTTCACAAATTTGCTTTCAATTCGTTATTTTTGTGAAACGTTAAATAAACAAAGTTTTATTTAGCTCTGTATAGGACACAGTCGACAATCAAAAACGGTGTTTTGATAAATATAATAAAGTAAACAACTTGTTACAGTCATTATTGAATGTAGTCCGACCGACCGTTTAAAAGTTTGAAGGCGACGGTTATGACTGTAAGCAAAATTCTTTACGGTATTAGAATGGGCCTACCTCCGGAAAGTTTTCAAATATTACCACCATTATTTCACGAGATGACAGAGGTTGGGCACATATTAGGAAAGTTGGAGAGCGGAGCGGTTTCATGTCAGTCGATTTATTTTTTAAGGACACACGGCTGTATTACTATGAAGTTCTTTTTAACCCCCGACGCAAAAAGAGAGGGGTGTTATAAGTTTGACGTGTCTGTTTGTGTATCGGTGTATCTGCCTGTGGTGTCGTAGCTCCCGAACGGATGACCCTATTTTCGTTTAGTTTTTTTGTGTCATAGATAATTTTATCCCAAGTGCTCTTAGTCATGTTTCATGAAAAACTGTTCAGACAATAATCGTCGGCGGCTTTTTAAAATTTTCAATTTTGTCTTGTTTAACTAACACAGTGAATGTGCTGCGCCTAAAATTTTTACTTAGCAGCACCGGCAGATAACATTATATGAGATTCGTTGCAAGAATAAAAATTATATTAAATTATTCATATAAATACCGAGATGGATCGTGTGTGGTTATAGTGTAAGTATCTTATTATATTACTACGTGATGAGAATAAACGCGACTTTAAGTTCCACTCTGCAAATTTTACTAATGAACTTGTCACTTCATTTCCTGTGCAATACATTCGTGTTTATCAAATCAGCACAGTGCATCTCTTACACATGCTTTTCTTTAAGGGCCCATACTACCTCGTTATTTTGTGAAGAGGATAGGCATAGGATTTCGCGTTCACAGGAGCGGGACAGAGAAAAGCGGCGAAAGCCCAAAAATCAAGTTTTTCGTGGTTATTTGCTCCCCACAAACAGTAGAATAGTTAATTGAAAAAAAGGCAACATATAAAATATTATTTATACTTAGTTCAATTACCATGCTTAATCTCAAGATCGTATCATCTGTGTTTATTGAGAAATTAGGGTTTTAGTAAAAAATTTGAGGTAGCTTAGCGATTTTTTTCTATCGAAATTTTTTTATGGAATCGTGTTTTCGAAACATATGATCGATAGAATAAGTCCTGAACTTCACTATATATAAATTTCAAAGTTAAATATTCAGTAGTTTGGAAGATATGGAGGTCCGACGGAGTTGAAAATAAGCAATTTGAGGTTGTATACGCCCTTAAGAAGTCTTATATTTTGCTGCTCTACCTTAAACTCTTAAGTTTACCTAGATAATGTTGAATTTCTATACGTCTGTATGAGAAAACTTGATTACAGAAAGTTTTCTTAAAATTTCTCAGTAGTAGCGAGCAGTAATTTGGCCACCAAAAAGACTCATACTAAACGCTGATATTAATTTGCATTTGCACATTTACATAAATAAAAAGAGGACGTATTGCCGTGCGTTGTCGGCTTCCGTCGGAAATGGTAATGCGATGCAAAAACTGCTTCACGGTTCACGTTCGTGTAGGTGCTAATAATTTCAATTGAAGGAGCCACTTCGACTCCAGAGTGATAGCGCTTTTTTGAATAAATTTCTTTGCAATATTTGGTCTCAATTTAATAAAAGATAATATAAAAGATTTATATATATGAATAGTTGCGTGCTGACTGTTCACATTGCCGACGACAGCTTTCTCTCCACTCAAGTTTATCGCAGCGATAAGAGCTATCAAAGATTTAATTATTAATCGCCGAGCGATGCTCGCTTCGGTCAGCACCGTAGATTTCTCTTTCTTCGTTCAGAGCCCTAAGTCCGGTTGACGATAGTATCGAAACGTGATCGTGACGTCTCTTTTTCCATGATTTAGTACAGCGCCTCTATCGAACGGACAGCGAGCTACGCAAACTCCATACAAAGGAGAGGTTATCTTATTGCGTGACGTGATCGTCACATACGTATCAAATTTCTAGTTTTACTCACATCTTGTTCATCGTCGGCGGTGGGACAAATGCCATAAGCGGTACCTACCTAATAATTTTTATATTCGAATAAAATATTCGAGCAATCAAAATTTTAGCGAATGATAAAGAAAAGAAGGAGATTTTACTGTCCCCACAGAACTAGATTAGTGATTTTCTGCTCTATGTTGGTAGGTACTTACCTACTTAAATTATCATAATATTTAAGATGGAATCACCTTAAACATTTTTATCTTTTCATAACAGATATAAGTTGTGTATTTATCTTTGCTTAACTGTTATAATAATAATTATTTATTTATTTCTTAGACAACATAGATCCGTAAATGAGTAAAACAAAAAATCTTATCCTATGTTAGTTATAAGTTGTGCGCCATAAATAATTGTAATTTTATTATTGGGATTAATAAAAAGTAAAAGTAAAAAGTAACAGGAATTAATGAATGAATGAACATTATACTGTACAAAATAATGTATACAAAAGTATGTATCCTATATTTAAGTTACATAAAAACAGTATCTACAAATGGCGTCCATATTGGAATTATTTAACAAGGGGCCTATTTTAGTTCTCCAACAAATTTCGTGTTACGTTTCGGCCAATGGATTTACTCTAACACCCCGAATTAGAGTACCAAAAAATCAACCCAATTAGAATACGAAACAAAACAATCGATTGCGTATTTTGGAAAATTAAATTAGGCCTTCAGGTACCTTATTTTTAATTACTTTTATTTCAAGAACAGCGCTACAACTCGGGACTGGCATTCCGCAAATCCTGCGAGTGTTCGGTCCCACGCCCGTTTAATATGAACGTAATGGTAGAATCGATGCCGTTCCTTTTTACGGTTCTGATTAATGTATCGGAAGTTACCAACTAACCCATTTACTTTTATTGTTATCTCCTTCAACCTTTAGGGTCTTTGCGGTGGACATTTCATTTACTGTAAATTATGCCATCAGCAGTTTTTATACGCAATCGTTTTAACCTTTCCCGAAAGGAGCCGTGTCGGTTTAGGGGCGGTGCCCAAGCTTTTTGATCCGATTATCATAGATTTGCATTCTGATTGTGTAGTCAAAGATTGACAAAATTGAAACTTTGAAGTTTAAATTTTCTTTGGTAAGATTAACTAAAAATTGCAAAAAATGGGTTGGTGAGGTACCAAGTCAGTGGACTCTAATACAGTTTTGGAATTGGCAGTTTACCCCTCTATTTTAGATAAATCTGACACTAGCTAGATTTTTTGATAAGACGGCTTTGGGCTGACCTACCGTTGAAACCAAAATAACAAAGCTCCACCACATTGACAGACATATTTATATTATCAAAGTACAAAATGGAATAGTAGGTTCCAACCTTTAGCTGTTAATTTCTTTGGTTATGATGCTTTAAATAAAAAAAAAATAACAGGTAATCTATGGTAACTCTGGGTGGTGAAGCTACGTATATCCGTTTGTACCATAGTACCAAATGAAAGCACCCTGCATTTAACAATTCTCTAATTACAGAGTCCTTAAAACATTTAGGCAATTTACTTAGTTTACGTAACAATGTTTTGTAAATATTAGGTAAATTGTTTTGAAGCCCTTATTTTAACAAAACTTTCTGGAAACTCTAAACCTTATCTTTAAAACCTGAAAGCAAATTGAGAGGCTCCGCTTGTTTTCTTGTTAGTTAATGACTATAATTTAAACATAATAATAACGACGGACAAGCCGCTTTGTTTGCCGTTGAAAGGTAAACTTCTTGCAACAAAATGAATGCTAATTAAGAAATGTGAGCTTAGGGAACTCAAAGAGGGTGATAATTTTCTAAGTTCCGAATTCATTAAAAATAAATTGCGTTGTAAAAAAAACTGGATTAACCAGTAAAAGAAGGGATTTTGTTAGAACAAGTGACCACAGAACATGAAAATCGTATTGATAAAACCACTTAATTATTAACATGTTGACAACACGTTGGAATTTAGCGATGGAATTTAGCGGAAGGAGTTATTGCTCATGACGTAGCATGGTTCCAAAAGCTAAATGAAAAGCGAGCACTGAGGCACCAACGGGTTGCGGCGGCTGTCGCAGACCCACTATCCACCGGGGTTCACGGATGCCAATACTGCGGCCGCATCTGCCATTCCCGTATAGGCCTTACAAGTCATCTACGTAAGTGCCGAAAAACGAACACTACATAAACCATCCTTCGTGGATGTAAAGGCCATTGACGATGATGACAACACGTTGGCATTTTTTGTGGATTTGCATAAACTGACCGAATACCAGTAATAATAATAGTAGTTAAAATCAACAAATGTGAACTTCTGATAAAAGTAACCTCATTATTCTTATATTCACTGTCAGAAAGTGTGACTAAACATACAAACACAGACAAACACGAACTTCGTCGAGTCGGGCTCGTGCAAGGGCAGAGAATATTAGCTAATAACTACTCTAGGGCGCGCCTGACAACTACTTCCTACATCCATGTGCACAAAGTACCTAAAAACCGTGTATAGGACGTACCTATACTTATAATCATTACTAGAAAATGTCAATATTAAGAAATATTTTCTACCCGCAGCTTCGCGCGCGTTGTTTGGAATAACGTATCTGTTCTACGGATACTTTCACTGATTTTGCTGATAAAAAACTTACGGACGAATTGAGAACCTCCTCCTTTTTTAAAATCGGTTAAAATAGTACAACCCAATCTTTTTTTTCACGCGTGATCGTGAACTCTCGTGACCCTAAGTTAAGTTATTTCTGTCCTTTGGGAGCTCATTTAAAGATTTGCATGTACAATATTAGTGGTGTAAGATTAGTGTTGCTGTGTGGTGCCGATTTAGAATTTGCACCACCCCAATTCTTCCCGCGGGTGTCGTAAGAGGCGACTAAGGGATATCCACCGGGGGCGGGCAGCAGCGCCCCCTGCAGAACGATTCTACCACCGAACTGCGATCCCCAACCCGCATGCCCCGCGTGGGGATTATGGGCATTACCCCCATGAGATGAAAGCCAACAGGGCGCTTATCAGGGGAGGCCTGCGTCCAGCAGTGGACCAATACAGGCTGTTGAGGTTGAGGTTGAAGATTAGTGTGATTGACATGAATGAACTTCTAGAGTTGACCACTCCAGAGATCATTTGCAAATTCGAAGAAAAAAAGATACGTTACCTGTGTTATAAGTCATACATGAACAAAATTTAAAAACCCCCGACAGATTATCATGAAACATGGCTAAGAACACTCGGGATAAAATTATCTATGACACAAAAAAAACTAAACGAAAATCGGTTCATCCGTTTGGGAGCAACGATACCACAGACCAATACACAGACAGACACGTTAAACTTATAACACCCCTCTCTTTTTGCGTCGGGGGTTAAAAACACAAAGTCAGATATCCTTTCCCGTGTAATCTATAAGTAACATTAGCGCCACGGCTGCGATTCTCAGTGCGCACCGTTGAGATATTGTAATGAAATCCTACCATCTGTTTTCTCTCGGCGGAAGATGATGTGCGACTTTTCCTTTGCATAGTCTGCTACTGGATTTTCAAATGAAGACTTCACTAAGTATTGTTTCAATTTCGGTACTGACTCTGGTGGGCAAAGACTTAAAAATCTTACAAGATAATGCTGGCTAGATCTACGGAACTTTTCAGCTGATAAAAGTAAGCCACAGCATGTGAAAAATTTATATCTTAGTAGATAATTTTACTTGGATAGATAAATACTTAGATCTAATTTGATTCTATTCCTCGATTGTTATTTTTTTTTGTCTAACGTACTAAGATACATCTATACTAATATTATAAAGAGGAAAGATTTGATTGTTTGTGTGTTTGTTTGTATTGAATAGGCTCCAAAACTCTTGGACCGATTTTAAAAATTATTTCATCGTTAGGAAGCTTACTTTTCAGGGAGGTGATATAGGCTATATTTTATCCTGGAATTCCCACGGGAACGGGAACTACGCGGGTGAAACCGCGAGGCGATCGTCTAGTAGTTATATAAAGTCAATAAATATATAATTTTTGTAGGGTGCATTTCAACTAGGCCTAGTTATCGATTCAACATCGATTTTTGATGGGATTTCCCTACCTACCCTTTCATTCATATTTTCCCATTCAGTCTCGCTTGAACAGCAAGTTCAGTTGGGACTATGTACTTCGTCGACACGTTTGTACCTCTATGTCAAAAAAAATATTAAGGCCGGCTTGCTTAAGGATATTTAACTTTCATAATTATGATGAGTGACTTGTCAAACCATATAAATACGAGTACGTCAAAGTTAATCAAAATTAGACATTTAAAAATCGTTGTGCGGTGGAGCTAAGTATGTGAAACCCTACAATTTGAGATTAAATTAAATGCATGGCATTATATTTGCGTCCTTTGGTTGTACTGTTCTTTCTTTAAAGTCTGCTTTTCGTACACCTTGGATAATATACGATGTAGGAAAATTGGGAGTTGTTTTTTAATTTAAACCACTAATTAGCTTGCCACCTTCTTGGCTCCTTTACAGGGAAAGCGGTTTGCATATTTATTTTACACGACGTAGAACACATTTGATATTGTTCATTCGTCGCTCTACAAGCCAATTTAATACCTAGTTAGACCGGAATTTCTTACCTGATTCTAACTAGCTAAAAACTTAATTATTTACCTACTTGCCTAGCAATATACCTACTAAAACCTTTTCTCAAAACGAAGAACAGGCTGTGAGTTGGCGACGCTTCCGATTGTGATATGGATCAGTTGAGATTGTTTGCAGCAGTCTGCAGTTAGCTGAACTGTTTCAATTGTAAATACTATACATCTTAGAAGAGACAGCAGCGGTTTTTTAATCTATGCTATACATACTCAACTTCAATTTCTTGTCAAATGGCTTCTGCATCTGGTCACAAGTCCTCCCTCTTATTAATTTTCTGTCAGCTCGACTGACTACCAAATAGTCATGTCCTAATGCTTTACCCATTAAAGTTTTTATGACAATCGATTTTGTTTATGAAGAAGTGGTAATCGAATTTGTTTCTTTTGCTCAACATTTTGTATTATTTATGTCTGTAAATAATACTCAGGCATCTAAATGACTTTATATTTAGAATTTGAATAATCAACAGAATAAAAGTGAAATGTTTTGTTGTTTTATTTGCTACTTACTGCCCGCGCATTACACGCGTTTTTCCGTTACTTTGTTTATTTTTATACTGTTTTCGAAACATTTATTATTATTATTATATGCGTGCATGTGTCACGACGGTAATACGTTCGTGGAATAAGTTTACAGAGATATAATTTCTAGCCCTAAATGTAAAAAAAATATATTTTGAGAGCTATTTTAATGGACCCTGTACCTAACGCTTTTGGAATGTTAAATTATAACAAAGGTCAGTGAATTCGCGCACTATGCCCTCAATGTGCTAATTACAACATGTGTGAAATACCAAATTAGTGTTTGCTGTCGCGCCAAGGTACACAAATGCCACATAATACGATCTGGCAATGATCTCCTATATCATCAGGCTGGTGATACTGTTGTGCGTGCTTGCTCTAATATTCCATTTGTATTCACGGTCGCGTTGTTTATGGCCTATTGAGATCCGAGCGCCGGTCCACCGGCCAATTTACATTGTGCCGATAGTTTTGTGCCCCGGCCCGACGCGCCTAATGTTCTAATTATACCCCACGCCCCGCATACGACGCCGTAAAACCAAAACCGAATTCAGAAATCGAATCCCAAATTACTATGGAACAAAAGGCATCGATACCGCTGCCAAATACCAACAACTTTACATTTACGATGTGCAGATCCTAAACTGTTGAAAAAGTAAAACTTTGGAATACCGTACGTAACTTTCAATGAAAAATACATAACTTTCTCAGTTTCAGAACACGATTCAGGTGTACTGCAATTCGTAGTCTAGTTTCACTGCGACCGATACAGGAATACGATCTCATTTGAAGCTTTATCTTCGTTGCAATGTTCTACTTCAAAGTTTGACCTTTGTACATGGCAATGTAATTGATCTACGAGTAGTTACAACAGTAGGTACCTATATGTATGCCTCATTAAAAGTTGGAGGCACCTGATCGGAGCGCGATGCGAAAGATACATATTTGCTCTAAATTATTCTGAAACTCGCACTGTTGTTTCGTTGCATGTGTGTTATTTTATTTTATCTAATTCTCATTGACGTAAGGGCTATATTTGAATGCACGTGGTTGCAAGGGTACGAGAATGTTACCTGGTAGTTATAACTCAGATGACATTGTTATCATTCATTTCGTGAAACTTTATGATAAATGAGTAGAGTTTTGTGCGCTACAAAATGAAACTGTATTTAATGTCACGTTTCACGCACCTATGCACTTTCTATCAGTTGTGAGAAACTTCGAGAGAAATGTTTCTCGTCATTTCATAAACTTGCGAAATAAACTTGAAATTTTAGTTTCTCTGCTCTTTCATCCTTCTGAATTTAAACTTGTAGAGTAAAACTGCGAACTAACTTATCTATCTATTGCGGCGTAAATAAAGTAACATGATTTTCGAGCATGGCCCCGCATTTTTAAAGTTTTTCTTTCCGTTTTTTCTAAAAGATAAGCACTATAAACTGTCAAAATCGCCGGTATGTATGTGTCCAATTTTAATAGCTAACTACAAAACCAGCGTAAATACTGGTCTAACAGGCGTTTTGCTAAACAGTGTCTAAACAGTTAGACATGGGTTTAACAAGAGTTTAACACTCGTTTATACTATGTCTAAGCCGTGTCTAACTGTAAACCATTATAAACGCAGTTTTGTGGTAACGCTTTTGTTAAACACGCGCTTATCAGATGTCCAACTTTTTTGTAGTACAGCTGTATGTGTTGAAAAGGAATCTACATCTTCAATAGTGTAAACAAAGAGCGTCTATTAGATCAACAGAAATGGAATAAAGCCACCCACAGGTGAAATATTCAGCTAACTAGCTGAATATTTCACCTCGACGTAGGAGCACGACAGCATTGAGTCTTTATTAATGAATAATTTCAGGTTGTAATCCTCTGAACCAGATGCTTAAACCTCTGCAGTTTGGTTTACATGATGTTTAAAGGGCTATGTATTTTGGAACGAGTTATTTTCAACTACTGTGGTAGCTATGTTCTCTGTAAAGTTTTAATAACTCAATTTGGCTAGCGATTTCATTCACCAGTTACATTGATAAAACGTAACCTAAAGTAGAAATAATGTAGAACATACAAGTACCTGAGTGAAATTATTTCCAAAATCATGGCAGTAGTTCCAACAAGAGATAACTACAAACAAAATTACAAACATACTTTCACCTCATTATTATTATTATGAGGTGAGAAAGTACTAACATAAAACGTGTAAACAACCGGTAGGCCAAGCACGGGAATTGTTGTCTAGGCTAGAATAGAAAGAAATTCCTTCAGAAATAACAATCGAATAATAGAAACAAATTAGAACTAGTATTTACAATTGAAACAGTTAAGCTAACTGCAGACTGTTGCAAACAATCTACAGGTAGCTCAACTGATCCATATCAATACCAGTCGAAGCGTTCCCAAGACGCTGGCTGCATTGCGCTGTATGTCAATGCTGATGCGCTGCGCCAGATACTAACCAGCTCTCGGGTCACACGTCGCTTCCTTCAGCTTAACCAACAATAATTTACACAATGTAGGATGCGATGTCATTTTTGTCTATTCTACCCTAAAGAACAATCCCTATGCTTGGTTTAGTAGGCGTCACGTAAATTCAAAGGCAATTAAGTCAAAATTAACAAATCAATAGTTAACTGAATTATGTGAAGTAATTAGCTGAAAGAGATTTTTGTGCTGATTTCCATGTAAAGCCAACAAAGTGTTAGCATTATACCGAACCTAAATTAATATCCTGTAATAACGACCGACGTGATAGGACCGACATTGTTTATTATCGGGTGGTTTACACAACCTCACCATACCGTATTTTCATCTGCGTACTACACAGAGCACTAAATTTGATTACATTCAAAATTGATTATCCGAATAGTGGTAGTAAATCGGCAGTAAAGTTTAACTTTGTAATATCTTGCTAGTTAACGCACAAAGTTTACGAACAATGTATTCGAGCCTATAGGTATTATAAGCAACGTTATAAACTTGTTTAGCCAAAGGCGCTCTAAAACGATCCCAACTTTACTCGTAATTGACAAATATTAGAAACGAATACGTGAGTATTGCGCACTACATACATACAAACACTGCGCTTTTTATGCGGAGTTATAATGCAGAAGATATTTAAATAATATACCTACAGTTCCAATAAACTGTCAAAAATTCGTTCCCTCTCTCGCTAGAAAGAGAACGAAGTGACTTTAAGTCTTTTTCACTTTAGAAAGAGAAGTGAAATAAAGTGCGAAGTTCCTTGTGCCGCATGATTGAGACGCGCTGTACCAAAGTACAGCGTGGAAGGAAAAATATAACTATAAATAATATAACTATAAGTAAATAATATAACTATAAATAATATATCTGTAAATAATATAACTATAAATAATATAACTATAAATCCCATATAACAATGAAACGTCTCTACGACACCGTCTCGATACGCACAAGACTTACTGAACTAAGGGCTCTGGATAGGTGCAATGTAATTTTGTGTACGATACTATACACAAAATCTAAGAATTAAAGAAAATCGGTCTGTCTGAAATTGTATTTTGAGTTATTTTTATACAGCGACATCTAAAGAGCTTTTCAACTTCACTTCGGTGATCGAAATAAATAATGGTAGATAATACTTCACTTATTTTGTAACTGAATATTCACAATAATCCTTGAATCACCCTAGATCAAACAAAAAAGTTTCAATAAAACAGAATGTTTTTATTATTCTATACATATAAAAGAGAAGACAGAACACAGAAAACTGGACTCATCAAGAGATCTCTGAAAAAACAAGAGCTACGAAGCTGAAATTTTGCATGGAGGTTCCTTTCAAGACGTAGGCACCCGCTACTATGAACGAATTTTTGGAAATTCGTATTCTAAGGGGGTCAAAGGTCATTTTTAAAATAACTCCAGGACCGGTCAATGGTGTGGAGTCAAAGTTAGGCGACTCACTGATATATCATGAAATCTCAGGAACTAGAAGAGCTACGAGGCTGACATTTTGAATGCAGGTTTCTTTTAAGGTGTAGGCACCCGCTAAGAACGGATTTTTGGAAATTCATTTTCAAGGGGGTCAAAGGTCATTTTTATAATATCTTCAGAACCGTTACTGTTGGCCCATCAAAATTAGTAGGGTCGAAAGATGACTTAAAATAAACAGACATGTATTTGAGGGTTTTTTGAAATTCGCAGCCTAATGGTTAATGGTGTTATTATGATGTTCCTACCAAAACTTCTATCTGCGGCTTCAAACGCGTGGTACTCGGGTTATATTACTCGGATGTACATTAGTACTATTACGTCCACGCGACTGAAATCGCGGCGGTTCAGCTAGTATTTCATAAAGTACGAGATGTTTTTATTTTGTGTTGGGTATAATTTTTTAGTATCTACGTACCTTCGAGTTGGCTAATACCATAATTGATGTACCTGGTCTAATCAATATCTTTTATGTAAATAATAATAAATAAATAAATAATGCTGGACAATTCACACAGCATTATCTAGCCCCAAGGTAAGCAGAGCTTGTGTTATGGGTACTAGATAACTGATATACTTTATACAATACACTAAATAGATAGATATTTTTTATTATACATAGAAAACATCCAGAACGCCCTGGACAAATGTCTGCAGATCGTACAAACATTTGTCCCGAGGCGGGAATCGAACCCGCAACCTCCTGCGTCGCAGGCAGACCTTCGCCCGCTGCGCCACAGGGGTCTGTAAAGGGACACAACGATTTACCTAGGCAAGACCAACTTGTTTTTTGTGGGATTCCTTTGTACTTAGGTTATTCTAAATACATTATTTAATAGGTACGTACCCAACCAAAATGAACAAGATAGATCACCAATTTTTCGACATGAGCTTACACTATTACAATTACAGCAATATTCTACCATCGATTCCACCGACCAACAAGCGGGTGCACAGAATTCAATTAAAGCTCTACAGCACCTACACCTAATTCAATCTCAGTGGACACTACAAACAAGTGTTTCAGTGGTGATAAAACTCGCAGTACATGCGCGGGACGAGTGGACACGGTACTTACTTGTGCGTCATCTATGTTGAGCCCCAGTTATGTCACTGGCAGATTTCTGCACAAGCCTTGGCACGCATTTGCGCTCCGGCCGCTTTGGCAACTAAATTTCACAACCAGTTGTTAAAAAAGAAGTATTTATCTTGCTGGGCAACTAATTACCCAAAAAAGATTATCTATTCATGTTTCGCATCCAGTTGCAAACCAATAATAAAATTCATAAAAAGATCTCAAAATAGAGAAGTAGTAATAATCCTTTTTTTGGGAAAACGTTGAATTTTGCTAAGTTAATTATCGAGTTTTGAGGCCATAATTCAATGACCTTTGACCTCAAGGTCACCGACCTTTTTTGGGTTTGACATTATGGCTCTGGGTGCAATTATACATATACACACCCTTTCATTCACAGAGTCGCCACGACACCCCCCCCCCCCCCTCCCACCTTCGCTTCGCGAGGGTGGGACGCCTACAGGTCGGGTTAACTCAAGTAGGAACAACTTAAAACACCCTGTAGGTATCACGTGAAGCTTGAAACGAGAATTGAGAATTTTAGTCGGTAACCAGATGTAGATAGAGATTTTTTTTTCTTCTTTGTCTACTGGTTGCGAAATTTAACTATAACCTAGGTTAGTTTTGAAACAGGAACAGAATTTAGTTGAGGGCAACTACTTGCGATGCAAGACGAATACTTCTTTTTTAACAACTGGTTGTGAAATTTAGTTGCCAAAACGGCCGGATGGCGCATTTGCAAGTGATGTAGTCAGTGTGTACTGTGTCTAGTTTTTTCTTTGTTGAGTCCGCGCAAATCTTTATAAACTCTGTGAAGTTGGCTTCAACGGTTTCGCATCGAACCGCAAATAAGGCGTTGAGGGGAAAGAACGGTTTGAGAAGGGATCTATATGTTAAACTAGGGTTGCCAGCAAGAATTTTGTCAAATTTTTATTTTTTCTGCACATTTTGTTCTGCATTAATTCATTTTTCAATTTAATTTATAGAATACATATATAAAAATCTCTTCATCTTATACTCAATGACGGATTATTAAAAACCTAAAATTTTGCAATGAATTAAAAAACTTAAACTTTGTATGTAACGCAATTAACCCAAGTTTGAAAATAAATTACAATGCAGCAAATTTATAATCTTGTTGGCAATACTTTCTCATGAACGCTTTTGAGTACAATGGCGCAGCAAAGTCTTTGATGGTTTTTCGGTGTTTGTTTCGTTGATTTGATAGGTTGTTCTTGCGATTTTGTGGAGTATTCCCTGATATTAGCTGTTTCTCTTAAACGATAAATTTGCCACAAAAACGTTAGATATTATTTACTTACTATTTAGTTTGTACTCATGTGATCTGGGTGAAAACAAAGCATAGTTTTTAGTTTATAAAAAAAAACAATATTAGTAATAAATTTAGTATTTCTCATAGTTACTATGCATTACTCAAAACTACAAGACTCTATAACAGCCTTAACATTGTGTGACATCGTCACTTTCAATTTCTATCTTTCGCACGGGCTCGAAGCCGGGTTGGGTTGCTAGTCGGTAAATATCACTTATCTATTTGATTGTACCAGCGCACTTTTGCTTCCGTGCCTAAGTTCACAGAGCTCATTATGTTTTGTGATCTGTCTACGAGTTCTTTATTTTACGAACAAAAAGTCGATTTTATTCAGATATTCACCGAAAAAAAATACTATTGTTCTAATGATTTTTCCTAAGTGAATAGGTAGGTATCTCAGAAACCTGACGTTTTAGGACATTATGTTATAGGATTTTTTCAATCGTTTAATTATCATCTATCCAAATAGCTTCAACATAACTTTCATTGTGAGCCGCGATTTTTAAACAATTAAAGTGGTAACCGATGTTAGGGCCCCAATTTTCAAACCCCTTTGTCTGAACAAGAATTTAAGTTATTTCGTCCATATTTATTTTTATGTGTAGACAAGTACTTACTACTTACTCGAGTATAATAACAAATTTGTAATGGAAAATTTCATAACGTCCCAAACATCAAATTTTGTCTACTAACGAAAGTATGAATAAATTTTATTAAACGCTGTGAAGCTACTACAGTTCTCGCTGTGAAGACTTTAAGGATTCTGACAAAGTTGGGAAGTAATAAAAACCCTGAAGTGGAGTTAATTTTTTCTCTGAATGACATCAAGATTTGAAACCTTGCAGAGTTTTATTTGACTGATTGTAAAATTAAATGACATTCTTTACTTCAAATACTTTTTATAAGCTTTAGTTTTGTGATTTGTATTCCATGGTACCTATTATTATTCCTGTTTTTCGTGTATTCTCTTATGATCTACATAAATGGACAATTGTCGCCAGCAAAAAACAAAACGAGAGGCAACTTGTTCAAAACTAGAGAGACGTCGTGTTTGTTGATCGTTTTATGCTTTCCCCATTTATCTTTTATGAGTTATCGCCACTGGTTTTGTGTGAAAAATTTGTACCTATTGATTCCCGGATAAGAGAAAATTGGAGCCTTTTAAAATGTAGAGTACTAATGTGATTGCAAATCTAAATGTTTGGAGATCGTAACAAATTCCAAAGTTTCCCTTAAGATTATTCATAGAACATGAAGGCTGTTCGTACCATCCCAGTAACGAAGTGTCCTGGAGCACCGTCGAGGGCCTGTCGAGAGGCCATTAAGGTCCTCTTCGGTGTGCCAATCTTCTGGAGTATCACGTCCAATTGTCATTTTTCTTTTACAAAAATGTTATAAAATGTCACTGGAGTTTATTTTAATTCGAATAACTAAGTTGGTGTTAAAGCAGGTGTTACGTTCGACCCCGATAGAAACGACTAATGCAAGTGAAGCTACACATAATATAGCATTCGCTTGAGAAAACTGTTCATAAGGAAACCCCTTCAAATATAACTCCGAAAAGGCAACGTGTTCTATATTTTTATGTAATCAAATATGGTAGTGGATTAGGCGAGAATGTGCAGATGGCGCCTAGCAAGTAGGTAAGTAAAGAGCGCAGTGATAGGGTCCCGATATACGTGTCTCGGATACTGACGAGTGTTTTCACATTTTTGATATTCAGATCGAGCCACCACTGGGAACAAAAACCGAGTTAACTCTGCGATATTGAAAGCTTATGGATTTTCTATGCTGCCGAGGATACGACTTCGGTAATCAGCACGCTAAGTATATTGAAGCAATTTTGCAAATCTGCATTTTATTGTTGAGGGAACGGGTCTTCGTTAGGGGAAGTTTGATTTTTCTGACACGTATTCCTGAAATACATATTTCTGGGTAACTTATGGCACGCACGAGGCGAGCTCTTGAGGTAAATAAATAAACGGTCAAAGAAACTAACATCGTTAAATGAACCGTAAAATTAACCGCAATAATAAGCCATCGGAAAGTCGGTAGAAAGGAAAAAGTGGCGATAACATACCAAATGGCGAAAATGCCGGTCCGGTTTTGGTTGGTGGCCAATTTTAATTGAATGAAAAAATGATCGTCTATGCATTTTTTCGTTTTGGATGATGGGTTAATGGAAATTGGCAGTGGTCTCGACTGCCACCCGTGCCAACTTTTGCAGAGCCAGCTATCGCAACGCTCCAGTTCGGGAGCCACTGGCGAGATATATCGTTTCGATTGAATAATGGTCTCATGGCAATTGCCGTTCACTGTCCTATTGGATCGATTGTTCAGATTCCACATTACCTTCCCTTACACCTCAAATTCTATGCATTTTAATACCGCAACGGTATAAACATGTGGTACTCGAATGAACGAATTTCCCATTTGAATGATTTCATTCATCTTTCAAATGGGAAGTCGATCGCATGTGCACCAAATGGACGTATTGGCATGCAAAGCCTTGTGCAGTTTCTATTGAATTGTAAATTTGAGTTCTGAGACTCGAGCAGTGGTTCACGATAAAAATAGGTATTATAAATTCAGTTCCGCTGTATCGCTGCTTAGATTTCAATGTTATCCGAAAACTTTCATTTTAACTAACTACATTTACATTATCAAAAGCCGTAAAACGGGTATAAACAAAAACATGTATAAGATTTTGGAGTAGGTATATGTTCTTGTCCTGTAATCACACATTTCAAATTTTGTGTTAATTAAATTGACATAGCCCCTGAAGAAAACGTTCTTTCAACATACCTGTACTTATAAGATTCTTTTCGGTAACCAAATTGCAATTAAGATAAATTTTCATAATTTCCCTCTACAACTTCAGGATTTAAATTTACATTTACAAATTATTTTATCCTCAACTCGAATTTCATTTCCATATTTAGAATGTTATTAATTGAATGTTGAGCATCGTATATTTATCGAGCCGTGATTGGAGGGCTCTACACTCCCGCGGCGCGTGATTTAATGAGTCAGAATATTTCATGTATCGTTAGGGCCAGCCTCGAAATCAATCACGATATTAACCGAGTGTGAAATAAACTGAACAACCAGCTTCTGTTTTCACTGGTTCACAAATGGCATTTTTTGCAATGCCTTTTTGTCAGATCACATTTGTAATAATCATTGTGCCTAGATTTTTAGTAACATAAGTCGTGACAATTGGCATTGCAAGAAGAGTTAGAATCTAAGCTGGTTGCCCAGTATAGGTACTTACTCTGCGCCGACTGCTCTCAGAGTAATTTTGCCTTTCCATCAGAGATGTGCTACGTTGCTAAGTTTCCAGCCGACGAATAGGATCGCTTCTTTACATATCTCTGGTGGAAAGGCAGCCATGTTTCCAGCCGACCTATAAGATCGCTCCATTATCGCTTCATTATTGTTAGCTATGAAAATTACGCGATAATGGAGCGATGCGAAACATAGCAACGTTGCACATCTCTGGAGGAAAGGCAGCCTTAGTCTCACGTCAGCGATAATCCAAATCGTCATTGTCGATTTATGCAGTTGTCGATGCACCAAACGCGAGATGATCCTCTGCCAGTCTGCTGTACCGCTGCTCGACTAGCCTGTAACCTAGTCAATGAATTTGGCAAAATCACTGATGTCATCTCATCATCTTCAGCCTATACCGGTCCACTGCTGGACGGAGGCCTCCCACTGATAAACGCCTCATGGACCTTTATAACATGGGTGGTAAGGCCCATATTCCCCACGCTGGGCATGCGGGCTGGGTCCCGGAGGGGCCAGCCAATTTTTTTTTCTCCAATTTTACCTTTTTTTCTCCTCCTTTATTTTCTTTATTTTTTTTATTTTCTGTTGGTAAAATTGTTCTGCAGGAGGCGCTGCTGCCAGCCCCCCGGTGGTTATCCTTAGTCGCCTCTTACGACACCCGCGGGAAGAGCCATAACACTCCAATACCTAGTCAAAAAGCTCATCATTTTTTTCATTTAATTGCGTAACCTACATCACCGTGTGTACATATTCAATAGGTACTTGCCTACCTTTAATTATTAATGAAAGTTCAGATAACTAAATAGTAGGTTGTAATTTTCTTTGTGCATAAAGATACTGAGGTACCTATTGTTAGCAACAAATTAGATGATGTCAAGAAAGGTGACGAATTCCACGTAAAAAAGTTCTTCCAACGGCTTCCCTATACCTCAATAAAGATAAAACAATTCGGAGAAAACAAGCAAAAAAATTGTTATCTGTCGTTCGTTCGAAATCTTTCAGCATCAACAAAAGTTTTATCAATCTCCCTATAATCCTCTTCATGGAATAGCTCCAGATATCTTGTCTATAAGTAGACATTGTTTCGCTCAAACAATGGCTTTTGACTGAAGGCTGGTTTCCCTAGGGAGTCCGATGTTCTTTAGGTAAGATTGATTGATGTTTCTACATCGACATCTTAATGTAGATTTGACATTTCAAATCAACGTGTAATTTGTTATTTCACAGTTCAATAAATGAGCAAGTCGCAGTCATCGTTAGAAATATTCTGTGGCACTCACTTTTGATTGAAGTAACTTGAGGATCAAGCTTGAACGTCATGTGGAATGATGGGTTTGTTTGCAATATTCAGTAAATAACAGCCAATCGAATTCGAACTGTGTGAAAAACCTATCCAAAATTCAAATCAGCATAGCCATTCAATGCTCTCGTGTGTGCCTATCTAATATTAGGTTATTGTATTGTTATCTTCAAAGCTTTTACGAGAGTATTTTTCGTTGTGAAACAAAGGCTCTATTCAAAAGTCTATCGTGCGCTAGCCCACAACAGATCGTGGGTCTGTCAGGCGGGCAAAACCGCAGCAACGGATTGGACGGCGCGAACTAGCTCCCATTTCAAACGTCACTGTGTTCGCAAAAATCTTTTTGAACCTACCTTGTATGCACCATAAAACTGAAGAAATTGTTAGCTGAAAAGCAAACCAAGTAAAAGAATATTGAACTATATTTTTTCAACCTAAGCCAATAACTCAGTTTTTTAAGTTGAAGACTGAAAATCGTTCTTTGTTATTTCTCCTCATTTCTTTGAGTAGCGTATTGTAGTAGGTACCATTGAAATGTTTTCTCATTCGAATTACATAAAACACGTTCTTAAGCCAGCGACATTTGGTCCAAATGTTTTTCATATAACAACAATCTCATTTTATTTCAAAAGAAAAACGATCCAATAAAAAGCATATTACCTCGTCGCATTGTAAAAGAAAATTTGAAAAGTAGGGGTGTCTACATAAACGGATGGTATTACGATTCGGTGCCATTTGCTCTCACGTTGCCTCCTGTGTTCAAATACGTGCTTGTGTAGAAACTTTTTAGGAGACTATAAAGAAAATTCTTTCCCTTGAATTTACGATTTCCCTATCGCGCTTAAGCGGCGAATCATGGCGCATGGATGAAATATTATCGCTCGCAGTGGCGTACAGTGCGACCTCGTCGCCCGGAGTGTCGCCGGATTTTCACGTGCGTCTCCGCTTTTTCGCAGGATGTAATTTGTTATGCTAGAGTCAAATTAAACCTGCTTTTGCTTTTCTGCATTCATATTCTTGGGCGAGTTGGATTTAAAGTTATTGACTGAGCTGGCTCATTCAGATGTATTTGTGAATGTTTTACCTATGCTATTATATTCGCCTCTCATTGGCTTTTTATTTTTATTACGAACTAGCTGCGCCCCGCGGCTTCGCCCCCGTGGAAATTTATGTTTCCAACTTTCTTAATTTTTTCTTTCATAAGAACCTTCTCCTGACAATAACAAACACAACAAAGAAAGAATTAGCGAAATCGGTCCAGGCGTTGTTGAGTTATGCGCTTACCAACACATTTTGCGATTCATTTTTATATTATAGATGTACCTAAATAAATAATAGAAACTGAACAAATGAACGGCGAAAATTGTATGAGTGATACACTTACGAATATCTATACTTCTATACTAATCTATACTAATATTATAAAGAGGAAAGATTTGATTGTTTGTTTGTTTGTTTGTATTGAATAGGCTCCGAAACTACTGACCGATTTGAAAAATTATTTCACCGTTAGGAAGCTTACTTTTCAGGGAGTGGCTATATTTTATCCCAGAATTCTTACGGGAACGGGAACTACGCGGGTGAAACCGCGAGGTGATCGTCTAGTATCTAATAACTTTACTGTTAATAACCATCATTTTTTATCCTCTATAGATAATCTGATATTTTATAGTAAGCCTTTTTGCACAGGAAGGTTTAGACAATTTGTTTGAATTTCTTTACTGATAGATAATTTTTGGAAGACCAAACAACGTCAATGTTGAAAACGCGAGACCTTAATTACAATTAAAATATAAATTACAAGAACGAAATTAAAAAATTTAAAAACCCTCCGACAGACTTTCATGAAACATGGCTAAGGACACTCGGGATAAAATTGTCTATGACAGAAAAAAAAACTGAACGAAAATCGGTTCATCCGTTTGGAACTACGATACCACAGACAGATACACAGACAGACACGTTAAACTTATAACACCCCTCTCTTTTTGCGTCGGGGGTTAAAAAGATCTGAAATAATATGCTGTAAATGATTTATACATCTAAATGATGTACCTTGTTAATAATACTGAACTTACTACATCTTTGATGAGAGTTTTCATGATCCTCTGTCATGACAAATCGGTAACTTATTATACTTTAGACGTCGGAGAATGGTAATACATTTATGTTATGCGAATGCTGGCATAATAGCTCCTTAGCTTCACAGCAAGTGGGTACCTGGGGAGTCGGTGACACGACATTAATCAAGATGCATTGCTTCACTAGTCAGCATCATCAAACAAGATAATATTACCTAACAGTTTTCAAATGAAGTTTGTTTAAATTGATAAACATTGCTGGACAATCTATATATTATGGGTATTTTGTATTTATTAATTCCATCGCACCTATACTTTGTGTCGTTATACATAACAATAACACATATAGGTACTTCGTTATAGGAAACACCATAAGGTACATAGGTAAAGAAAAAACAGATAGACATGACTGAAAAATTAAAAAAAAATTAGTCAGTCGGTACTACAGAGTTTGTCCTTGCTTGAAATATTTAACGTTGAATGGTCGAAATGATAAAGTTTATTGTCATACGCTTAGCGGACAATTCGACTAAAAATGACTAGTAACAATTTTTTTCTCTCCTTTTTGAAACAACAAAAAGTCGCCACGACCCGATTTTGGCAATATTTTACCCGATAAAATCCCTAATCTTAATCTATCCTTTGTTATAATTGTCAACCACCTTTGTGAAGAAAATAAATAACATTTTTATTATTATTATTTTATTATTATATCATACACTTAAAAAACATTTAATCAGAGTGCACGATCCAAACTTCTAAATAATTACGGGGTCATTATTGCTTAGTCAAATTACTCATCAATATCGAACGCCTCGTTCTGAACAAAGGCCGAGGGAGAACACGAAAATTCATCAAAACTTCATTGAGGCTGAAACAATACATCAGCCGCCAAGCATCGTAACAGCTTAGAGATTGATCGCTCGGGTTGCAGACGTTATCATAGAGGTAAAGAAAGCTATCGTCCGCTCTCGACTCCGTTCTTGGACCATCTCATCCCACGCTTATGACCTCGTACGCATTTCACTTTATCAAAAGTGAAGAAGCACCCTTATCTATTTCCAGGAAACTCTTGGTTCGTAACACTAAACATTATTTATATAAATAAGAATAAATAAGCCAGCCTAAAAAAGATCATATTTAAGCTGGCTTCTCAGAATTCACAAAACAAGTGCCTATTTATCAGAACACGATTTAGTTGAGACGTATGTATAACGAGGTTTAAAACTGTGACAATAAAATATTAATTTATACTAAAACTCTAAATTGATACTCTAATATTTCTACAATTCTCTGTTTTTAACTACATAGCTAAGTTTTCTATAATATTATAACTATAAAAAATAACGAGTCAACCACACTGAATCTGCAGCCTTCCACTCTCTATGGGAATGCGTGGCCAATTACGTTCGCTTCTAAGTCGAACACCTGCCTAGACGAAAATTTTTTAGACGTTCTTCGGCGCTTGTGCCATAGTGTGGGTAAACGCTATCTAAAAAGCAAATAACCTGATCTATGAAATTGTTTTCTCATTAACCTATCACATCACACCTACAACATCACTTTGTGCCATAACTTTGTCCCTCGTCATTGCTATAGGCATCAATCTGAACCAAATAGCAATCGTTTTCAATGGCATCAACTAGACAGACAAGACACTACTAACTTTACAAGTTGAAAGGCTATCTATAAAAGCTAGGAAGCCCTGTTCATAAATAAACTTATCGAGGTTGAAACCAACTCGGTTTTTTGCGTTGGCGCTACGACATCAATTTGATGCAATCTAGTCTCTATTTTTATGTTGAGACACGCCTACAACAAATTGGCATAAACGTACCTAAACATAAATAATTCTAAATTGTACGGAGCTCGAACCCGCATCTGTAAATACCACTGCACCACTTAATCACAATGAAAAATGCACAATTAAAACACCCTTTACTCACAAAAATGATATAAACAACAATTAAAAATCAAAGCACCATCAAATGAACTAGATAAACAGATACATTATTTATTGTGTATACCAGAACCTAGACTTACCAAATCTTTTAACAGACAAAATACTTATTACTAGTGAGATCATACAGAAATCACAATACAACGCACTAGGTACTAACTCAATTTTATATTATATATTTGAAAACCATTTACAATCTTGGTAAATATTTATAGTAACCATGATGAGTTGAAGATTGAATTTTGAGTAGATCAATAAAAGAACAAATAAGTTTTAGAAAACACTCCAGGCATGCATTACATTGTGCTTTAGAAAAGGCCTAGGACGCAAAGTCTAATATGAAAGAAAGTTGGGCAACAATGATCAATTTGTAAAAGTATAAAAGTCAAACGACGACGACCAGCAAGAACAAACTTCTTATAAAAAATATTTCGTTAACAACTTTTCTTTCTTTAAAATTGATTATCTTACTTGGTAGAATGATTCACATTTTTTCAAACTTAAATGTACAAGTTTCGCTTCGTGATCAGAAAATAAAAGTTGAACAGAGCACTTACGCTGATTTCTTTTAAATGCTATAAATCTAACTTCTTGTGCGATTAATTTTGTGCTTCATCATTCTTTTCCCTTTGTTCACGATTTGGGTTGATGTAGGCATTTTGTAAAGAATACCGGCCATTGTGTTTCACTTTCTTGGATAAGTACATTTTATAGGCTTAAATCAACATTCATAAATATGATCAATAACGTAAATAAAATAATAATAATAAATAAATGTAGAATAATACTATAATTTATTCACAAAGAAAATTATACTAGTATTTACAATTGAAACAATTGAGCTAACTGCCGACTGTTGCAACAGTCTACAGATAGCTCAACTGATCCATATCAACACCAGTCGGAAGCGTTCCCAAGACGCTGGCTGCATTGCCACGCTGTATGGCAATGCTGATACGCTGTGCCAGATATTCACCAGCTCTCGGGTCACGCGTCGCTTCGACCAGACGCTCAGATAGTTTTTTGAAA
Source organism: Eupithecia subfuscata (assembly GCA_963564075.1). Taxonomy (NCBI): domain Eukaryota; kingdom Metazoa; phylum Arthropoda; class Insecta; order Lepidoptera; family Geometridae; genus Eupithecia; species Eupithecia subfuscata. Next base: position 9,062,057 of record OY751105.1, read on the forward strand.
ACCCGAAGAGCCTCGGTACCCCACCCTAAAATAATAGTTTTAAATATTTTTCGTGCATTCAATAAACCAAATCATAATAAACTATCACGATATTACCTTATTCTATGCTTTTTATCTTATCAGCCCACCGGATCTCACTGTTGGGCAAAGACCTCCTTTCCCTCCTTCCATACATCTCGGTCCAGGGCGTCAGACAATTCTATGCTTGCTTAAAAGACACCTATAAAAGTGTCCAGAACTTTTAGAAATGTCATTAGATTTCTATAACTGTTTCCTCTTCCGGTGACTTCTCGAGGATGTAGGAGGGTCGTGCGAAGAAAATTTTCTTAGAAAAACAATAAATTTTCTGTGAGCTACGCTCGAGTGAGTTTCGGTGTCGGCTGAGCGGGAGCACGCTCGCCATAATATATTGAATTTGAAACGAACAAACTTTTACGTTCCTCCGCCTGCGTGTAAAAAGATTTTCTCAAAATGTTTACATTGCAATAATTTTTATTCGACGTCAAAGAACAACAGCATTCGATTCAAAGCGACAACACAAAAGTTCGCGGATGGCAAACCTTTGTAGATTTATTTTACTCCCGCGGTAAATCTATTTTAGCCTCGAGAAATGCTGTTATCTACCCGTTCAATAGCAAATAAAAAGGCTGTTTGAGTTTTATTGCGTAAATTACTGGAAGAATTTAAATCAAAAGATTATTTACCCAGTGTAAAAACTCTGAAACACTTGCAGGGCTCTTCAGCAACAGTAGGACTTGCACTAGAATCTTAAAGTTTGTAGTCTATAAACAATGGATGAGACATTCCTGAGTTAAAAGCAGCATTTTAATAAACGAAGCCCAAAGCTTTCACCTAAATGATAAGCCTCATTTAATATTTTTCTCCATTTAGCAAAACACGAAAATCTCATTTACGCCCAAATCCCTTTTCTGTCTCCTTAAAACCCGTTGCTAATCGAAGAATGTTCAAAGTGTTGTAGAATGATCTTTCAACAAATCTATCGATCGGTGCGAAAACACTTTGTATCATAGCGGTTTACCGGCGGTTAAACCACAAAAAAATATAGGCGAAAAGGTGCGAGCTCTTCTTCCTAATCCCTGACGATTTGGGAAGACGGAAAAAAGGGTTCGTGAGCTTGGATCCCTCCGTAGACCCCGCCTTCTGCGCTTATCGTCCTCGCGCCTGTTTATTTCCTCGAAAAATACTATTAGTGGCAAGCTTCCAAATCGAAGGTTTATTAAGGTGATGCAATATCTATTTGGAAACAATTGGACGTAGGTATAAGCCCCAACATCTTACATAGAATGCTTTGGTCCTGACCGCTTATAACCTGGCTAAGTAATTTTTAATTCTACTTTATTGATTTAATCATTATCAAACCTGACAATTATCATGAAACCTTAAACATATGGTTCTCGAGCTGGTCAGTAGGTTACGTATTCATATGGTAAAGTTACGGAAACATATGAAACAGAAACAAAAACTGAATAGTTCGCATAATTCTTGGCTGTTGCTTTATAGTTTTGCTTTTTCACTGGAAAAACGTGAACATTCTTAATTGCATAAAGTATGTTGTCCTAAAGCTCCGTTATTCTAGTTTATATACAATGTGCGGAGTTGCAAGGCGCACCTAGGCAAACTTTAATTAATGCATTATGACAAAGAATGAATTATTAGGCATTATTATGCATTATTATTAATATAATTATTAGGCATTATTATTATTAGGGTTATATTACATTCAAAAATATAATATTTGCATTCATCCGGAATATAAGATTTTTATAAGCTTTATAGAAAAATTTGACGCAGATTTTTCTGTCTTTACTTAATTAAACATTTATATCGCAAAAATACCGACTGCTAAAACAAATGATTAAAATTATAAAAAAGTGCAGTTAGCAGGAGTTCCACTTTTTTATATATAAGTGATGATATTGTAGGTGCTTTTTTCATTTTCAAAGAACTCGTTCGACATGTAAATCGGATTTAGCTTTAGTTATTTTCACAATAAATACCAACCATTTAAAATGTAAATTCGATAAAAAAACAAAGCCAGTTAAAAATTCTGCCAGCGAAAATACACAGTGATCCGGGAGCGTATCAGATCAGCACGCTGACTGTATTTAACATATTACGATTAATTATTCATGTCTATTCGATTCCGGCGGCTGAAACATTCCGATATTAAGGTAAATCTGGTTAATCTCTAAGCTACCGTTAATTGGACGCACTTGTTTGTCACTGCGGCGGCTGTGATACCCACCAGCCTGATTGTACGTAGGTAAATACGATGAGTTTGAGGTAAATTAACTGGGTACCTACCGTAGAGATGCTATCCATGTAATCCTTCTTAAATGGACCCTTAATGAACCTTTCACTTAATTGTTTATGAGGAAACTCTGTTATTAAACGTTCACATATTCGTGTTCAATCCAGAAGCGACATTCATGTCGCAGAGGGATAAAAGTTTTTTAAGAACAACGGATATCAGATAATTAATTCCCAGATCTTAAATTGCATAAAATCTGAATTTCCGGCTCACATTAATATTCCCCGGGATATCAGAGCTTACTTAAAAACTCATCATAATTATCATTCATTTAAATTTGAGATTATTCATGGCAGAAGGCAAAGTTACCTGGGTGGTATTTAGCGCACCTGCCCGCAAGGCGTCTCAGCGTGGTCGAAATTAATGCGACGCAAAGTCGGCAAAAGTCAATTACACTTTATTAAAACCGTCTCCATTTATATCAATTTGACGCAAACTGTTACAAATACTGGTAATGTTCCGTCCTTTCATGAGAGCGGAGCGTGAGGCGGCGGCAGGCGGGGCTACGCAAGCGCCGGCGGGCGGCGTAGCGGCGTAGTCTCGCGGACAAAGCGAGGCGGGTGGCGTAGCGTTGCCAGTACGCAACTGGCTCGCAGCGACCCCGCCGTTCGCGCGCCGCAGGCCGTCGTTCACCCCACTCTCGAACACCTTCCGATGAATATTTAATCGCGCCGATACCCGATGGCGTATGAATGAGCGAACTTTGTTACCCCACTGACAGCCATGGCAGCGATTTTATTGCCGCACCTGTAATTCTTTGAAAAGTTTCGCCGGTGCGATGTCTTCTGGGTAAACTAATTTGGCATCATGAGCGGACGAAGATTGGTTTCGTGCGCCGCGGTGACACCTGTTCTATTGCTATTTATAATAAGCTGTTCTGGTGCATCGACCGACGGTAAGTTACTTTAAATAACTTTTGTTTAAGTTACTGCGTTCGCTGAATTTATTATTGATGAAAATAAAGAGAGACGGTATTTTTATTGCACGAGTTACAGTTTTCTGAACTTAATTCATAAAATGTAACTTTGATAGTTTTTACGTACTGTTAAATTGCTTGTAAAATATTTTATGATCTAAATAATAAGAAAACACAGGCGTTTTAGTGTTTTTTTATTATTTAGATCAACAATTTACTTGCTAACTGAAGTAACCTTTGTTTTTTACTAATTACTATCCTAGAACTAGATCTAGGACTTATGAATCACTCATCTATGCTATGTACAAATTATATAAACACTTAGTGTCAGTTTATAGGATTTTTTATTTGTAATGATTGTAATGCTTTAGAAACACAGGCCACATTTTCAAAATTCTATCACGAATGAATAAAATTGGGCACAATTTAATAAATATCTTCATTATGCCTGAGGGATATAAAGACTATTTTATTTTTTATCGGGATACCACACGAGCAGCCGCAAGATAGTTTACACATAATTTGGCATCGTTTGTTTCACTTTTTTTTTATTTAGCCTATTTCGTCCCACTGCTGGGCAAAGGCCTCCCCCGCACCCTTTCAAACTTCTTGGTCTTTTGCAGACTCTCACCACTCTGGGTCAAAAGCGAAGCTAGATTGTTCCACCACCTTTTACATACATAATTATAAATCATAAAAGTTGTGTGTTCACTACATCGGAATCGGCGCGTACGGAGTGTAAGAATTTGTTGCGTTCTTGATTTCTATTGTACAGCGTACAGTGGATCGGCATATCTGCCGATACCGATGCCTAGAGATAGCTATCTCTGCCGATGGCGTAATCTGCAACAATATCCTCGTCACTACGAGGATATTGTATGACATCATCGGCAAAGTTGAGTGCTTTGAAATTACCTATACTATTGCCGATGCAAGATCCGAAAGCAGTGGACACACCTATTGGGAATACCAACGCGCGACGCTGCACCGCGTCGGTATTTCGATCTGATTCCGATGCAGTGGTCGCGCAACTTTAAAATGTTCTCCCTGTACTAACTGTATTTTATTTTATGTATATGTATATTTTGGAATTTTGTTTTGGAGAGTACTGGCACATTTTATGTTCGTTTCTATAAGTCATATTGTAATATTTTTCAGAATTATTTGTTCCATTTAATTGTAAAACTTTATAAATCAGCTAATATTATTGTGTGAGTTGACTATAGGTTACTACTTATTAGAGATTGCAACCCGGTATGTTTCTCAACCCGGCCGGGCCCGGTTGCATTTGTCGCCAACCCGGCCGGGTTGTGTTAGCGATGAATCCTTTACAGTATTTTATTGTTTTTTTTAAATATGTATGGAAAAAGACAATGATTCAAGGTTAATATTTATTTCAAACTGGCTCATGAACAATTATCAGAATAATCAGTCTCACTCAAGTCTCAAAATCACACATAATACAGATTACTTTTACATATGGACGTATAATAAACATTAGTATTAGTAATATAATATGACTAGTTATTATTATAATTTTTAACAAGCAGGTCTTTTCTCTTTACTCCTTATAGTGTCTATTTTAAAACATAGTATTAAAATAAAAAACTAATAACGCAGCTTAAAGTACTAAACGTGTCCTAACAACTTAGATAAGATAGATAGAGATAAACTTTGGTAGCTTTGGTATAAACAAAACCAATTATTATTTGCCAAAAGTTAAGTATTGTTTTTTCTTAAACTTTGGCTATTAAAACTATTGAGTGTTACTATTACTAATTAAGCAAATAGCGAAATCTTATAGGCTAGGCTGTACTGTAACTGTAAACAAATAAATAGTCTTACTTAGCTATTTCGCGGTTTACTTACCGGGTCCGGTGACCGGGCCCGGTAAAGGCCCGGTTTGCAATCTCTAGTTACTATTGAAATTTAAGGTAAATTTACGCATTTATCAAATAAATGAGATAGACAAATACTAACCCCTCGAAAACAAACCTTTTATGGGACTATTTTGGGATCATTCTCGATACAAACCCAAAAGAAAAATCATCAAGATCGGATAAGAAATGGCTAACATAACAAACATACAGCAGAATTGAGAACCTCCTCCTTTTTAGAAGGTACATAAAACAGGGTATACTGACCGGTATTACGGGGCGTATTAATTCGCAGCGAGCATGATACGCCATGATAGCTGTGTGGTGGCGGCTTAGAATTCGCACCACCCAAACTCTTCCCGCGGGTGTCGTAAGAGGCGACTAAGGGATATCCACCGGGGCGGGCAACAGCGCCCCCTGCAGCACAATTCTACCACCGAACTGCGATCCCCAACCCGCATGACTAGCGTGGGGATTATGGGCATTACCCCCCATGAGATAAAAGCCAACAAGGCGCTTATCAGGGGGAGGCCTGCGTCCAGCAGTGGCAGAATACAGGCTGTTGAGGTTCTTGAGGAGCATGATATGTTACGCCGGGTGCTAAAATCTGTCTGGATGCTCGTTGCGAGGCCTTTTTACCACATACTGACTGCTCGAACGCTCGCTGTGTAACACGTTACATAACGCTGCCGCCGTCCTGTACTTACCTTATGAGGGCGCAATATCTACGCGGCATTTTGTGAAAAGGATAGGCATAGGATTTCGCGTTCATAAAAGCGAGACAAAATGTACGTTTTTGGAACGGCGTAAGCGCAAAAATCACGTTATTGTTTATTCACAAGAAAAATACGCAACTTATGAAGAAACTGGTTCAAAGAACTAAATAATTAGTAATAATTTACGAATCAAAACTTAAGGCTTCCTGAGATCTCGACGAAATTCCGTGCGAAACAGTGCACTTTCATGATTTTTTTATCGTCTTTGTTTTTCTCAATCGCGTTTTCACTTTTAGAAACCAAAGATTTCTTGGATTTTATGTAATTCGAGTTTTTTACCACATAAATACTGAGATCTAAGCCTGGTTTGACAAAAGTTTAGGTTCACCCCTTAACAGTTTACCTATCATCCTACCTACCATCATTGGCATGACGACCCCTGTGGCGCAGCGGGCGAAGGTCTGCCTGCGACGCAGGAGGTTGCGGGTTCGATTCCCGCCTCGGGACAAATGTTTGTACGATCTGCAGACATTTGTCCAGGGCGTTCTGGATGTTTACTATGTATAATAAAAAATATCTATCTATTTAGTGCATTGTATTAAGTATATCAGTTATCCTAGGACCCATAACACAAGCTCTGCTTACCTTGGGGCTAAATAATGCTGTGTGAATTGTCCAGCATTATTTATTTATTTATCATTATGATGATGATGATGCTTTGCTGGATTGCCAACACCTACTCGTATTTACCGATACGAATACGTGTTTACCGAAATCTATCTCAATCATCATAATATCGGCTAGAGACGTCGCGTCATGGACAAAGCCGCCTATAGAACGTGACAATGCACGGATTTCATCGCCGTTCGACGACCCTCAATCTTCCCACGTTATATCTGACATACCTACTACACTACTCATTTCCTACCTAATATCTGGCTTTTTTTTTTGTAAATAATACCTATATTCTAACCTATAGTCCTGTTGCAATCTAGTCGGTTTGAAATCTCGACATCTTTACTTATATGTTAAATAAAGCTGACTAGTTGGGGTTCTGTACCCTAAAAGTAAAAAAAGAACCCTTAAAGGATCACTTTGTTGTCCGTCTGTCTGTCTGTCAACCTCCTTTTCTCAGGAACGTGTGGGGGGGGTATTGAGTTGAAAGTAACATCAAATAGTCAAGTCCTCTTGGGGCCTCGATATAAATAAAACTTCTAAATCAACGCAATCAAAAGTTACAGCCGTTTATGTCCGAATATGTTGGTAAAAAGCAAGGTCTTTTAGCACAAAGGTAACAATCGAAAACAGTTGATTCAAAAAAAAATTTTTTTTGATTCTCGCCACGGACCAAAAGCTACAGGGTACCTACTTCCCGTTAACCTAGAATCATGATGTTTGGCAACACAAGGTGTTACAATAATTCAGAACCCTTAGTGCGCGAGTTTGACTCCCACTTGACTTTTTATTTATTTAAATTGACAATACATAAAGGGTAGGTAACCTATATAGATATAGCATCATAATCATGCGTTACAAAGTACCCATAAATACAAAGTACACAAGCTCTGCTCAGCTTGGGGCTAGATAAAGTAGTGTGAATTGTCCAAAACAATAATTTGGCGTGTTTTAAGAAACTATAACACGACTTGAATTCGCCTAGTGGCAACATCTAGTTGAAATTTGAGTTTAATTTAGTTTGATAAAACATAGATGAAACGACGAATGAAAGAAGGCCTACTTTGAAACACAAAATACGAAGTTTCAGGTGCAGATGTAGAATGGTGTGAGATGTAAACACTACGATGCGTCTGTAGTTTTTAAGTAGGGTTTTATCTCCCTCCTAAAAGAGCACCACCATACTCCCGCTCCACGCCTTTGGAGTTATCCCACTGTGAAGGACGACGTTAAAGAGGTTCTGTACCTCCTGTATTCCAGGGGCTCCTCCGGCTTTCAAAAGCTCTGAAGTTATTCCGTTCTCACCGGGGGCTTTTCCATTTGTAAGCTGTCTCAGAGCTAGCACGATCTCGTCTTGACTGATGTCTGACAGTTCGTCGGTATAGTGGCGTGTCAGGGTGGCTCTGGAATCGTGGTCGTCATGTTGGGAACGAGGGGCATGTGCAGCGTATAAACGGCGATATAAATCCTCAAGATTTATATATCAAGAGTTGATTAGAAAAATCTCAAATTTTAATGTAAGACTCACAGAAATCTGAATTGTTATTTAGATTTCTGTGGTAAGACTGAACACAACATTGAGTCTCTGTTTAAGGTTTTAAGAAGATTTTTTTTACTAAATGAGTATAATTTTTGGTTGTTTATTTTTTGAGAAATAAGTAAGTCATACCTCTTAAAACTTTTACAAGGTTCTATTTTGTTGCTTAAGATTTAAGAAGACTGAATTTAATTCATTATAATGTTGAGAGACTTTTTTGGCTGCTGATGAATACCTACTTCAAGAAAATAATCATTATTGAGTTAAAAGAGTTACCTCATAATTAATAAGACAGAATACTAGGTAAAATGTTCTCAGTATTTTTAATATTTTTATTTTAAATTTAATTATAGTTAATTAAAATGGGTTAATATTATAATAAGGTTTTGTTTTCATAATAATTATTTTTGTTTGTTTTATCTTAGGAATCACAAAAATTATACCTAAAGATTAAAAAAAAACAATTTGGAACAAACTGTAATAAGAGTCTGTTTTGTTCCATTTAAAATGATGATTAAAAAGATGACTATATTTAATTTTAAAGTCTGAAAACAAATAAAAACTTGATTTATGACATTTTCAACTGTTTATTAGAGTTCTGTCCCTCAAAATCACGGGTCACTGCTGATCTACGTGATAATCGTAACAAAGAAAGGGAGCGTGGGGCGCTGGCGGTACGAGGAAATATGCTGATCCGCAGGTTTGCTTATTGTTCAGTAGATGTTAAAGTCTCGTTATTTAATTCCTACTATACTACTACTATTCCAAAAGCTAGAGGAAACTACTACTGGAACTACTACAGAATCATGATATCTGTCAAGAAACATTATACTTTTTTTTTTTTTTTGTCTCGTCGAGGAAATTCGTTCACGAATAAACTGGTCTGGGAGGGACCAGAATTATGTGGGACTCGACGCCCTGAAAAGGACATAATACCCACTAAAACCTCTCCGGTGTCCCTCTCTCGCCATTTTCGCCGAACCACGGGAACATTTAAACATCCGCGGCCCAACTGGCGTCCCCTCTTCCTCCTATACATGGCCGGCGAGCCCACCGATCCACACACTCGCCGACCCCATTCTTCCATCACCTTTCCTCCCCCCGATTAGGACACAGATAGGACCAGACACAGTTGGAACCGCGAATGTCCACCTCTGTGCCCAGATGGGCATTGTCGCCCCATACGACTACCAGGTGTACGGAACCCTTGGTGTACGAGTCCGACTCGCAGCTGACGGTTTATTATTATAGGTACCTACTGACTATGTTTAAAAAAACCTATAGACATGTCCATTTGATTTTGTAGGTAGACCTCTTATCTACGCCCGTTGCCATGGAAGCCATTAGTTTCCAGTGATTGTGAAAATTATCATGTGATGATGTTTTTACGGCGCACGCACATCATCAATTCCTCGAAAGATAAACTTTTATCCACCACTTAAAAATCATTCTTTAAAACGAAAAAAAGCGTCATCAAGGGTTCCGTACCTCAAAAGGAAAAAGGAGCATGTACCTATAGGATCACGTTGTCTTCCGTCTGTCTGTCTGTCTGTCCGTATGTCAACCACCTTTTCTCAGGAACGCGTGGAGTGAAATTAACATCAAAATACTGAAGTTCGTAAACTCTTGGAGCATCAATATAAATAAAACTTCTAAGTCAACGCAATCCACAGCCGTTTATGTCCGAATATTTTTAAATTTCCAATTTGCACACAAAACCTATGGTGCTTCCCGTAGACCTAGAATTTTGAAATTAGGCAAGAAGCAAGGCCTTACAGCACAAATAAAGATAAAATCCAGAAACCGTACATTTGTAGTTTATTCACATTAAAAATTATTTTTAATCCTCGCCCTGGACCAAAACCTACAGGGTACCTACTTCTCGTTGACATAGAGTCATGATAATTTGACAAGATACAAGGTCTAACGGAACCCTTAGTGCACGAGTGCGACTCTCACTTGATGTTTTATTATTTGTTATTTCTGTTATATCTCAATTCAACCCCATTTTTCAGGAACAGTGAAGGTATCGCCTTCACTGTTCCTGAAAAATGGGGTTGACAGACAGATAGACAGACAGACTGAGTAATAACAAAGTGATCCTATACGGCTTTCTTTATTCCTTTTGAGGTACGGAAACCTAAAAAAGAAACAAAAAATAAAATAAAACACTCACCCCCCGATCCCCTGGGCTCCCAAATCACCTTCTTTCAGTTTAGCACGCTCATTTCGTGCCACCTCAAAGTACCCACCCGTTCCCTCAATATCTAAGAAAGAAAAAGAAAGAAAATATTTTTATTTACCTTAAAAACTACTATACACAATTAACCTTAAGACTACCAAATAGTTACAAAAAGAAAAAGATTTGTTTTGTGCGTAGCAGCGTTAAAGGCAAATATGGCCCTTCGCTCAGCGTAGTGCTGGATGCACACTGATGTGTCCACCCAGCGCTGATTTTCAGTGAAGGCCAGAGGGGTTGTGTCACGTCACGATCGTCAGGTGAGTGTAGATATCATTAAATAAAATATTTCATTTAATTGTTATGAATATACGTATACTTGTGTGAATATATAATTATGTATGCAAACTTATTTATTATACCTAAATATAAGAGTAAACAATTAATTTTTTAAATAATATTTCAATACCTGCTGTTAGTGTTTCTGTTGGGGGCGGGCGGGCGGCGGCGCGAATATAAATGAAGCTTCATCCGAAAGTTGAGTATATTTTATGAAAAAGTATTTTAGTACTTAAGTATCAACGTACCTACGTGTCGCATTCCATGGTACCTATTTAAAGCACTAAAGAGACATATATAGCACTTATAATAAGAACCTTTAGATAACAGATCTATCGTTATCCTTAAGACTTTCATCCTCCTTCTGAGCGCTGAGAAGGAACTTTTTTAATTTAAGTTTAAACGTATTTATATTTTTCAGGTCCTTGACTGGCGGTGGAATATTATTCCAGCACTTTGTAGCTGCGTAACGGAAACTACCCCTGAAGGCTGCAGAAGAACCTTGGGGTATTGCTAAAATAGGGCAACATTTTCTCCTCGTTCCTTCTTTCTTAAACCAACTTAGCTTATCATAGAGATAAGAGGGCGCACCAAACTTGACGACACCGAAAAGAAGAGTAGCTAAGTGGAGTTTTCTGCGCGACTTCATTCTAAGGATGAAGTGTTGGTTTAGAAATGGAGTAACATGTTCTCGTGGTGGTATAGTAAAACAAAACCTTGCGCAAGCATTTTGAACCCTCTGGATAAGACGCTGAGTACGCTTCAGCAGACGGGGACCAAAAACTGGATCAGAGTAGTTGAGTTTTGATAGGACTAATGACTCTACTAACTGGATTCGAAGTTCTTCACTCAGATATGATCTCATTCTATACAAAACTTTTAAACGATAGAAGCAGTTTTGAACTGACTCCGTGATGTGTTTTTCAAATCTGAGATCAGCATCGACTAGCAGCCCTAAGTTACGTGCCTCATAAACACGATCAATGGGCTCACCCATGAGGAAAATATTTACGTGCTGTGGTATTTGCGTAAGTTTTTGTTTCGATCCAAAGATCAGGTATTTAGTTTTTAAAGGGTTAAGTATAAGGCTGTTTTTATTAGACCATGAGACAATGTTGTTAAGATCTTCTGTCAAATTTCTAATTGCGGTGTCAATTTCGCCGGGTTTGAAAGATATATATATTTGCACATCATCTGCGTATATGTGATATTGACAGTATTTTAAACAGTTTGTGATATCTGCGCAGTATAGGATGAACAAAATTGGCCCTAGTATGGATCCTTGTGGTACTCCTCTACGAACCGGTTTTATTTGTGAAACTAATGAGGAACCATCACTATTTCTGAGCTCTACGAATTGAAATCGGTCACTTAGATAACTATTGAACCAATTTTGAGCGGATTGATCAAATCCGTAATAGTTTAATTTGGACATGAGTAACTCTACATTTATAGAGTCGAATGCTCTAGAAAAATCAAGCAATACCAATAGCGTACAGAGACCTTTATCCTGAGCGCACAACAAATTATCCGTTACATCTAATAAAGCAGTGGCTGTACTCTTGCTCTTACGAAAACCTGACTGCACATCGGGAAGGATGTTATTTCTTTCAAGATATTCGGTCAACTGTTGGCAGACTGCTTTTTCAACAATTTTAGATATACAAGGGAGAATGCTAATTGGCCTTAGATCTTTTACCCCTTGGGGATTATTGTTTTTAGGCAGAGGTCGAACGACCGCTACCTTCCAAACGTCTGGAAATGTCGAGGTTTCAATTGAGCTGTTAACGATTCGTGTTAATGTCTCTAAGGATTGTGGTAACGTAGAAAGAAGCATTGTTAATGTTATGCCATCGTGGCCTTCAGCGTTACTTTTTAACTTTTTAATAATTTTTACGACCTCATTGACATCTACGGTATTAATTATAAAAGTGGAGTCTCTAGATTTGTGAAATAAATAATATGTCAAGATAGATATTTCGACGTCATTACTACCAGGTACGTTCAAAAAGTGTGCGTTAATTATGTCAGGATCTGTAAAATGAAGTGGCAATTCATTTCGATTGTTAAATGGTAATAACTCCGATTTTAATTTTTTCCACAATTGCTTTGGATCCTGTATTTGGTTATTTATGTTAAATTTAAAATAAGCTGATTTTTCATAATAAAGTGATTTATTAACTAATATTTTAAGGCTAAGGTAGTAATCTTTTTTACTAGGGGTCTTGTATTTTCGATAATCTGAGAGAGCAGCATCTCGTTTCTTCATCATAATTTTAATTGTATCCGTTATCCATGCAGGGGAACGTTTTTTAAAAGTTATAGTTTTCACCGGCGCATGTAAATCAAATAATAGGTTAACGCAGACATTGAAACGATTTACCATTTCGTTGGTGTCTTTATATGACAACAAGTGCTCCCAACTGATACTATTAAGGTCATTATTGAAAAATTCAGGTAAGATATCTTTCACGGCACGATAACTAATTATACTAGGGCAAGCTTTTTCTTTTTTTACGTTAAGTTCACAAGTTATAAAGGAATGGCCATTTATATTTCCCATCGGCTCTACAATGAGGTTTCTCGATGTTAAATTAGTACAAACCACGTCTATAAGTGTTTGGCTTTTGTCAGTATAATGAGTCGGGGTAGAGACTAATTGAGCGAGGCTTAGACAGGTTGTAAAAGTATTTAACTTTTTTGCTTTTCCATCGCGGTCATCGAGAAGGTTTATATTGAAATCGCCCAATAAAATCACCTTATCACAGTTAGGCGTAGAGTTTACGGCATCCGTTAACGCATCAAAAAAAAAAAAAAAAAAAAAATCTACGTCCATCCATGGTGGACGGTAGGCGGTACCTATGGCTAACTTTTTGCCGTTAACAGACAAAGTCAGCCACATCTGCTCTACTGATCGGCTTTGAGGATCTACTGGATGTTGCCATATACGTGCCCTTATGCCTGTTTTTATGTAAAACCCGATACCACCACCACGACCACCGCGCACGAAGGCGGGCCGCGGGGTGTGCCGGAGCCGGTACCCAGGGACAACTGGGGCGCGACCGTCTTCACCCGGCCTCAGCCAGGTCTCATTAATAGCCATTATATCTACACAGTGTCTATCCATTTTCACCAAAAAATCATCATGATTCGTACCTAGAGATCCCGCGTTGAACAAACCTACCTTTAGGAATTTAACCATTATTACAGTTTATTATCAAATGCGCACACTGTAAATAGTGTAGGGTATTGGTAGATTTGTTCTCGTTCTTTGTGTAAGGCGCGGTAATGGTACAAACATCGTGACAGTGATTTAGAGTAGTATTCAAAAATAAATAAATTAGTTGAAGATTAAAACGATGTAAGTTACTGTAATATAAAATATAGATGGTATGACAACGTGTAGAGCACGGATAAAATGGATTACAATAACGGCGTAACTTATATGATAACATAATTAACTTAAATACCAGATATAAAATTGTAACAAGATTAAGATAGGCGATATTTTTTTTTTTAATGTTTAACTTAGAATAGAACATAAGAAGCTGACATGTTTCTATCGGTTCAACCTGCAAGGTATAGTACAAAATGACGCATAATTTAAATATGCTGCTACGCACAAATAACACACTTATTAGGTAAAAACAATAAGATAAAAAGCAAAAACAGAAATTAATTAACACACGTAATAAACATTGATTAAAGTAATACACCATAGAAGACACGATAAAACAATGGGCACATAATGTGAGTACTAAGATTAGCCTGTGTCGCATACAAGTATTTAAACGGAGGATGTCCCAAAAATCCGCTCCAGATCTTTCTCGCTGCGGATGCGCATGACTACCGAGCCATGTTCTTTGCGTACCTGGATGTGGCCCGCTTTTGTCCAGCAGTACTTCCACTGGTGACGGCGGCACGCTTCCCTTGCCTTGGCAAATAGGTGCCTGTTTGCTCTTGAAAGGCGCTCGTTCACATAGACTCGTACTGGCGGCGTCGAGCAGACGCCGACGTCGGAAGAGGTGAGACCGCGGCGCACTCGCGCAGCACGTAGGTACTCGTCATGCGTAGAGCGACGCGCGAAGCGTATTATGATCCTGCGTGTTTTCACCGCCGCCTGTGACGAAGCCTCGCCCGACTGGGGCCGTATCACCGCGCCGACTCTCTCCGCAGACACAATGTCCCGCTCGTCAAGCGTCATCCCCATGGCAGCACCTAAGACGCTTACAAGATGAGAAGGATTCTCGCCCTTCTCCTCAGGAATGCCAGATACCTCAACATCATTGAGGAAGGCCTCCTGCTCGCGGTCATTTAGCTCCGCTTTCAGGTCGGCTATGGTTTGTTCAAAGACCTTTAGGGTTGAGTCTTCTTTTTGAGCGTGTGCCAGCTCTAGTTGCACCATTCTTCTCTCAACCTCGGCTGCTCTCTCGTTGCATGCCTCGACAGTCGCTCGCAAAGTAAAGAGCTCAGCTTTTAATTCTTGCATTTCGGAGCAGTGGCTGCGGAATTCGTCTCTGAAAGATTTGAGTTCAGACATATAAGCTTCATGCATTTTCATTATATCAGCAGTAAATTCCTCTTTTAATGGCGGTATGTCCGCCCCCGAAGATTCGGCAGTGATGTTTTGAGCCGTGTCATCCAAAGCCCCAGGCTCGACACTAGTCTCTGGGAGCTCTTGTACGGAAGACGCGTCCTGGCTACTCCGGACGGGGGTGGAGGGGTCCCTTCCTTTTGGAGCATTCGCCTGACATGCAGCACAACGCCAAGAAGCGTGGACTTTAGCTCGTTGGTTAAAACCAGCACACATTCGGTGTGTTACTGAGTCGCATTTCGGACACACAGCGCCATCTGTAGTGCGCGACGTAAATTTCCCGCAGCTTATACAATTTAATTTAGAGCTCATGGCGTGCGCAGTGATGGACGTGACGAGAACCCACAATACGATCAATAAGCAGGTCGGTCGGTTAGTGTTCGTAGCACTCCTACTCGCCACTAGATGGCGCTGGCTGTAGTTAGGGTTTGTAATAGTAATTATTTTGCAAAGTTTATGTACTAAGCCCTAGCCTATTTTGTTGTACACTTTCTTCTCAAGCCAGAGGTACTCACGCACTAAGGTATGCGGTCCTTCACGAAGCGACAAATAACTGAGATCACTTTATTTAATCCATCCAGATAAATGCGGGTAGAGGAGGTTCACTTAGTTAATGCAATTTTAATATTGCTTTTAAAATCCTTATCAGGCACTAAACACAGTAGATAACGATACTGTCCATGGAGAACTCTATAAACTTTTAATTTATTAACGTAAACCGGGTCAATGAACTTTTTTTGTTTGTAAATAAAATAATACAGTGGGACTAGTTATGCACCAGCTGACAGTCGTGACGTCACGTCACACGTATATCTACTTTGCTTTCTTTTAGTTAAAGAAACTGTGATAAGACATCAATCACTTAAATTACTTGGTCTATTTTAGGGACCAATTCAAATCAATTTGTCGATCAATGTGGCCATCGCGACGTAAGCGGAAGAGCTATACAACGACATATTTTTACTCCATGCCTGCCCCGTGTTGATATCTATGAAATAAATTATTCAACGGATTAGCTTTTTGTTGATTCGGTTATTGTGTTCAAAAGAGAATTTTATTGAATTTTGTTTGAATTTATTATGAGCTTTACACTAAAATTTCATAAACAATTTATCTCATGGCTATGTAGGTATGTGTTATTTTTCATTTAAATTACTTTTTATTCGAATAACAAGGTCCTGAATTTAATTTGCCTTTGAAAATTAGGGTTAAAGTACCGCCTTTATTTTCAGGAAAAATTTAGATGAAAATACATTTTATAGCTGCCATTTATACCGTACCTCACTTCATTATGATTATGCCTTACCAGCTGAATTTCGGCAACAGCGGCCAGACTCAATGGAGATCACCCATGCCCGCAAGACATATTACACTGCACAAGTGTGTGTGCAAACATAAATGCACTCTTTTCTCCTCACTCTCAAAAAAAGGGACAGTAGACCGACACGACCGGGCGAGAGGTCCGGCGCAGGACCAACATTTTGCTTACAGAGGCATGTGGTCGTTACACTTACTGACCTGCACTAACTTCCTGACTCCGGGCTGCTATTGTGATTTTTTCTTGTTAGGAAAATCCCATTAACAAATTTGGCCTGACACGGGATTTGAACCCGGGACCTCATTATATGCTGTTCAACAAGCGACTGACTAGATCAACGATGCAGTCACTTCACAAAATTAAATATGTATGTACCTACACTTTCAAGGGTCAAAATAAACCAACTCTAGAAACTTATTTTTAATCATGGTCAGAAAGTCATGACATTTATTCACAAAGAAAATTATACTAGTATTTACAATTGAAACAATTGAGCTAATTTTTAATTTTTAATACATTTTTCATGAAAAGGATTGTATGTAGATGGAAAATTTATTCAGAAAGCAAATAAAGAACATAATGTAACCCTGGATGTAAATATCATTTTCACTTAACACTTTATTTGCGCTGCCCGGAGTTTTGGCACAGTTGCATGCCCCACAATCACCAATATTACTTTGCGCCCGTTATATGAAAATAACAAAGGTTTTGTGGAAGAAATTACAACATAAAACCTCTTCGATGACAAACGAAAATGAATCACCCTGATCTAATTTAAAATTGATATCGATTCCCATAACTCTTGTTTGCATCTTGACCGCAATCCTGAACAGTATCAGTAGATACCTATTATCATCAAAGTTGGATGAACTTTGAGCGCGATGGAAATCAACTTACCTTGTGTATGATTGTTTGCTTGTTGTCGGCGCCATGCTTCAATTCGTTACTGAACTCGGGAACGCCTTTGCTGAAAACTTGCTCCCGGCCAGAATGCCAGTTCATTGCAAATCCAACTGCCACATATACAAGCCTGGCCCGGGCTATGCCGCGATACCCAAACTTCCCTGTTTGACGTTTATTTACTCATACAACATTCTCGTATCATAAAACAGCTACAAAAGTTCGCTCGACGCATTGCAAAAGTTGGCTGTTCACATAATAATAATTACAACATCAAACTCACAACATATTGTCGGGAAGAAAGGACAAGTTTTCGAACTTTATTACCGGAAC
Source organism: Eupithecia subfuscata (assembly GCA_963564075.1). Taxonomy (NCBI): domain Eukaryota; kingdom Metazoa; phylum Arthropoda; class Insecta; order Lepidoptera; family Geometridae; genus Eupithecia; species Eupithecia subfuscata. The sequence continues at coordinate 9,079,773 of OY751105.1, forward strand.
CATTTTGCGGAACCTCGAGCGATTTAACTGGATTTTCCCGGCAATATTATGCTTGTTAGCAAAATATGGTTAGAGCGGGGTGTATTATTCCCGGATTCATGCTCGCGCGCGCCATCTTAGTGGCGGCGGTGCTTACCTACGCCTTAGTTCATCCAAGACCTACGGCTTATGAGAGCTTTCAAGTTGGTATTATGTAATCAGGTCTCGTTTCAGCTTTGATGTTTTTTTTTGTCTATGCTAATATTATAAAGGGGAAAGATTTGATTGTTTGTTTGTATTAAATAGGCTCTGAAACTACTGGACCGATTTGAAAAATTCTTTCACCGTTTGAAAACTTACTTTTCAGGGAGTGACATAGGCTATTTTATCCCGGAATTCCCATGGGAACGGGAACTACGCGGGTGAAACCGTGAGGCGATCGTCTTGTAGGTAATATTTCAACTCGTGATGGTAGGGTAGACACGGTAAGTAGGTTTATGCGTTTACGTGGTAGTTATGTGATGTTTTCACATACCTACCTCTCACGTAAATCAACACCCGCGTCGATGCAAGGCATTGGTTCTTAAACCATTATTCAATTAAACAAAAAACATGAAATATGTACCTATACACTAGCTAAACTCGATGTATGATGTTTGTAAACAAACCACGACACAAATAACTGAAACGAACTTGCTTGGCGTTGAATTTCAGAGTAAGCAATATTTATTAAAGTAAAGATTTCAATGTAAATTTCGTATAAAAAGACGCGGCATCAGAGTGAATTTTATGTTACGCATGGGCGGTTTGTTCACAAACTTTCTACATCGAGTTTGGCTATGTATAATTGACATCGAAAATTCCTCCAATTTGACTATGAAAACGGATAAAATTAAATCAGTTGTAAAAACACAACTGTATAAATATTTCGTCCGCGCGTTATTGTTTCTAATAACATTTATACAGATTCCAATATGTGGATTTTATTTTTGATGAAAACTATCTCACTGTTTACCAGAATCAGAGTTTGATTTATGAAAAAACTGACGAGCACATTGTAATTTATACCACCCACAACAAAAACCCAAGTGTTCACCGGTATGGTGACACAGGGCTAAAATGTTTGTCACGCAAGCCTTCAGGCAGCTGAAACATTATTTATCGTCTTTACGCTTCGAAGAACGAAAATACCTTCACAGTACATATTTCTCACGTGACTCACGAAAAAACTTCTGTTACAAATGCCTCACACCACCATTTCATTCTCAGTAAATGCATAATATTCTTCTCATGACTTACGAAAAAACTATGGTTACAAACGCCTCAAACCACCATTTCTCTCAGTAAATGCATAATATTCCCTCGTACCTACTTTTATTTGCAGATCTTCCGTTCTAATCTTTACCCGGGGACGTAAATAAACCAGTGTAGCCTATCTCGCAGTGCAGTATGTCGACCAATAACGCCCCTCTACCTCTATCTAATGAAGCCAATTTTGTGCCCTCTCTTCACCTTGCTTTCCTTTTGAATTTTCTCGCGTATTTTCCTTGTCATCCATCTTCTCCCCGTTTCCGCGTAAGCAGATTGCTTTTGATTTCAAATTCCAACAGCATTGATTTAATAAACGTGATTTGTTTGTCTTGTAGGTGTATTTCCTAATTAAGGGATTTACAGTTTAAGATTTTTAGATTTTTATGTGGTGTGAGGGCCGATCATGAAAATCTTTCAAAATATGCTTAAAAGTCAGTGAAAATGCTAAAAATATTGAGAAAGTTGAAATATCATAGCGTTGTATTTAGAGGTGTCTGGGTGGTTTTACTTCAAGAGCTCCTTACATTTTTGTAAGCCTATTGTGTATCTTAAACTCTTATTTTTAGTAAACATCAACCATTTTCTATTCTATTGTATTATAAAGGCTGTCCAGCTCACTGATAAGATCTCAGTTGTCTTGTAACACTTTATTCGTATGTTTTTTTTGTGATTACCCATAATAGTGATGTATAAGAAATAGTTTATTGTAAGTATTTATAAATGCCTTTTACAATCCAATATATTTTTCATTCGCAAAATGTACCTTCTGCATAAATTTAACCACATTTCCAATAGTTATGAACAACAAGAAAAACTGCATGCAAACTTTTGTGCATAAAATGATTACCATCACTTTTCCAAATGTTGACCTTTTCTAAGTGAACATTTATTGTATCAATGGGAATAAAGAGTTTTTGATTTTATTTGAAATATGGTGAAACTACTCCATTTTTTTAATCAACTAAAAGCTCATAAACTCATAAACTCATTTATTCGTGCATAAACAGCATACGTACATTTCATCATTTAAAAATCACAATTATTAGGAAGTAGAAGTACATTTATAAAAAATTACTTAATGTAATCTGATGTCTTTCGGCAGCCGAACTCATCGAACGAATAGAACGCTTGATTTACAAGCCACGTTTTAAATCTGTGCTTGAATGCCGAGTGGCTCGGCGCTTCCAATATGTCCCTTGGGATTCTATTGTAGACGGTGGGGCCCATCACATGCGTCAGCTTCCCCGATTTAGCCAGAGTTCTTGGGGCTGCAGCCAGCCTCTCTGCATGGCGAGTGTTGTATCTGTGGGAGGCGCCGAGCTTAGGGTATATGTCTGGATTGGAGCGCACGTGTGTTCCTACTTGGTAGATAATCAAGGAGGGCAGGGTCAGTATGCCTAATTCCTTAAAGTAAGGTCTGGCGGATTCGTCGCTGGGGATGCCCGCGATTGTTCTCACTGCGCGTTTTTGTAGTCGGAAAGCTCGTTCCCATTCTGCAGCTCGGCCCCACAGCTCGGTTCCGTACTGCAGCAGAGATTGCAGTGCTCAGTGAAGTAGTTCTATTAAAACTTTGTTCACTACCAACAAAGGTCTGTCATTCAATTCTAACTTTCAGAGGCACCAGTGGCGTTAATACTTGAGCAGGCAAAATTGGGATTCCCGCAAGAGCTGAGAAAATAGTGAGGATTTAAGAGGAACCGATCGCTCTTGGAATAAATTCTTGTCACGACATTGCAAACACGGCGCGTGTACTAATGCATCGATAGACATTCTCGTCTTGAACTAATAAATAGGAATAATAAATAATAAATAATGCTGGACAATTCACACAGCATTATCTAGCCCCAAGCTAAGCAGAGCTTGTGTTATGGGTACTAGATAACTGATATACATAATACAATACACAACATAGATAGATATTTTTTATTATACATAGAAAACTTCCAGCACGCCCTGGACAAATGTCTGCAGATCGTACAAACATCTGTCCCGAGGCGGGCATCGAACCCGCAACCTCCTGCGTCGCAGGCGGACCTTCGCCCGCTGCGCCACAGAGGTCGTCAAAACGAATAACGAATTTTAGTGGACGACACACTGCAGTATCGATGTCGTGGCCATATCCTAGGATTGATCACTTCATGAAGCGACCGACCATTTCATGAAATGGTAGAATTTCATGACATGGCCAGCTAAAACTGACTATATCGTTTAAGCATCAACGTTTAATGATATTTCCATCAACGTTTGGCCATATCATTTATGTAGGGATTCCATGACATCAAAAGGTTTAAGGCTATGGCGCTCATTACGGGAGGCCTATGTCCAGCAGTGGACTAATATAGGCTGATGATGATGATGAAAAGGTTTAATGAAAAATTCGAATTAGGAAGGAACTTTATATTTAAAAATTATTTATTGCAGTTGGCTTTCAGTTTAGACGTTATGCTCGTTTTTCGAGTGACTTTTATAAAATTAATGTAGTTTTTTATCGTAACGGCTCCTTACTTCATTTTTGTCTTCTATTTGCACATTATTATTCGCTTTTTTAACTAAATAATTGTCCGCCGACATGTTGCATCACAGAACAGAAACAAACAAACACTCAAAAACCACAGATGTCAAAAACAAAACAAAACAATATCAGCGCCTCTAACGGTGGATAATGTAACTATTTTATGATATTGTTTGACCTTATCATGAAGTAGCCATGCGTTTAGCTTTTCATATCGTTAAACGCTGATTATTCATTGATTTGGCCTGACTACATTATGATATTATGGCCAGCGCGTATTTTCCATTTCATGAAATTCTACCATTTCTTGAAATGGTCGGTCACATCATGAAGTGATCAATTCTAGGATATGGCCACGACATCGATATATAAACAGAATGAGATATCATTTAGAGTGACATTTAAATAAATACTTTTTTGTACCAGGCAACTATTCTACAGCATTACTAAAACTTAGTCCACTGTTACATTCCCTTCATTCGAGGAATAAAAAATATAGAATCTTCTGGAAAACTACAAAATAAGCAATTAGTCGATATTTTTTATTACCAATTAGTCAATATTTTTAAAACGACTTAAATAACCACTGAAATTTTGTTCGAAGTTTATTTCTATAGAATTTTAAAAACTAAATTTTGAGTGTCTGGCAATGCATTCAGAATAGTATAAACGAATTCTGATTCAACGACATTATAAAGTATAAGTAGGATTAAAATAACCATAAAAAACAAGACCAACATCAACATAAAACACCCAGAGAAGCTTTACAGAAGATGCAGCAGACACATTATTGCCATTACAAGCAATAAATAGGTTTTAACCGGTCCGGGCACCGGCCGACACGGCATCTATAGTGCCATATTTCGTATGTGCGGATCGTTTGGCCATATTTTCCAGCGTCTATGGCGACGCCGGTAGCATTTCACACGACGTCCCCGGTTTTTCGATGTGCGATTTCCGCGCCACAATACCATTTTATTTACGGTTCAACTGCTGTATAGAGCTTGGTCACGAAGCAAGTAAGGGACTAAGTGAGTATCACAGCGTAACTGCTTGCGCAGACTGACCTAAGTCTAAGCTTAACGAAACGCGTGAAACTTGGTTTTTAATTTTCTGGAAAGCGTTTCTTCTCAGATAAAACTGATCAGTGAACGAACTCAGAACAGGGAATATCCTAGTTGAACGAACCTGGACCGTCACGCTCGGGTTGGTCACGCTGGATCGGGTATACTCGGCTCCACTCGGTGATTCGAAGCAAATTACAAGTATCAGTTTTCACTTCTTGTCATCACAAGAACGCATCCTATTTGATTTAATTTAAAGTACATTCTAAAACTTATTGCGTACAAATATTCCATCAGAAATCGAACATAAATTGTTGAAAGCGTATGCTTTCGCGCGTTTTCAGGCCCAGGCCGCAGTTATTCGCATGGACAAGTTCACGCTTCCAATCCTGCGATATGAGCCGGAAACCATGGCCAGCCACTGAACGCCGAACTACCTCTGCACTCTACGCTTTACAGCTTTTTTACACTCTGCCGAATTTGATTCTCTCACCTTTAAGTTGTAATAGATTCCGGGATTTATAGGATACTTCGACCTCAAAGTGCGCTTTTGATCTCAATGTTAGGATATGATTTCCGTCCTCGCAGTAAGGGCTTTCATTGGTCATCAAATATAAATCACGGGTGTCTGTAAGACGGTACTAGACTTCACAAAATTATAAGTAGTTTCTACTTACACAGTTATATAAATAATACAGAAACAATTTACTTTACTTTGCGATTTTCAGATAAATAAAATGTAAGCCAGTCCATTAGTGATTTCGGTAATGAGCATGTAATGATAATGTAATAACATTGTGCACTCCCATCTGCTGGCAGCAAAATTACTAGTATTGCATGTTTTCACAAACAAGAAAACTTTTACTTTCTTGCCCAACTGGCAGGCATACGTAGGTCACGATTTACGCCGCATAATATTTATATTAGTTCCGGATGCAATCATGGCGAAGTAAACCTTCCTGGTTATGCAACGAAACTGAGATTATAGTCGATTATACCACAAGAACAAAATTAAAAATTTTAAAAACCTCCGACCGTTTTTCATGAAACATAACACTCGGGATAAAATTATCTATGACACAAAAAAAAAACTAAACGAAAATCGGTTCATTCGTTTGGGATCTACGATACCACAGACAGACACGTTGAAACTATAACACCCCCCTCTTTTTGCGGGGGTTAAAAAACAGTATTTAATATTCTCTTAGGCCTGTGGTGCAAAATCATTCAATTTCTCAGAATCGTATATATGTTTGCATGACAAACAAAATACCTAGTCGATAAAATGTTCATTTTCAACTCTAATTTCATGATGGCTAATGGGTATCACAATATTTTACCAAACTGTCAACAAATTTGCCCCTTCACAGCACACAAATGGTGCATAATTTGAGATTTCAAAGATTGTAAGATAGAAGTTATATTTATCATTAAGAACAATAATATTGTAATGTGTATAATCTTTGCCAATTAATCATTTTATTCTTATTCTTCATTTCATATAAAAGTACTAAGTATCGCTGCATTTATGTTTTGAAAATCTTTCTTGATGGAAACAAAACAGAATAAATATCTCGCAATCTCGAGAAGAGATTGTCTAACTTCAAAAATGTCTGTCGGTTACAGATAATAAACCTACGTTACGTACCTACAAGGTCTACGGGGTTATTTTTAGACAAAAAAGCCTTTTCACTTAGTGGTGGACATTACGAGTACATCAAACAATATCAACGAAAAGTGAAATGTTGGTAGTTTATTTTCTTCGTATTTCACAGATTTCTTGTTAGGAGGTATTAGCAAAAACCTTCTGCCACCAAATCTACGCAAAATACCGAAGCAGTGTTTAACACTTTCATCTCAAGACGCAGGTGTCCCCCTACGGCTCAGTGGAGTGAGGCTGAGCAGTGAATACGTTAATGAAAGTTTAATAAATATCCCGCTGAGTTTTTGAACTTATTTGGCCCACAGCCTATATTTGCCAAACGAGAGCGTACAGCCAAACTTATAGTCAAGTGGGTGCTATTATAGTGCGATATAACGGTCATATAACAGCTGAAAGATGTTTATGCACGACGGTGTCGCGACACGACGTGGCACGGAGCGCGCACGCGACTCACCAGCCCTGATTTATAGCTGCAATATACCGAACTGTCCTCCACATATTTTTATAACCTCTATGCAAGGTGTCCCTGTGTTGGTATACCTACCAAGCGAATATGGGGTGATGCTGTACCCCCGACGAACAACTTTTGTCATGTCACTTAAATATAATGGATCAACTAAAAAATCTGCTGTTTCTTGCCCTTGTGGACCATGAAAACTAAAAAGTAAAAACACGTAGGTATTCCCGAAAAAAAAAATCTGCGCACTCAGTTTCGAGGGCGGAACCCTTTCAGCTTAGTACTCCTAATTCGAATCAAGCTGTATAATACGTGAATAACCTAGTATTGAGCTTTCTGAAATTTCTTTCTATGGAGTGGAGTGAGAAACATTCTGCAAATAGAGAAAATAATCGTTACTGCGCACGGTACTCGTGCAATGGTATTCGATTGAGACTTTTTGGTAAAAATTTAAAACTTTTTAAACTGATCCGATAACAAACTGTATAGAGTCATCCACGAGGTTAAATAATGTGACAATGATAATAACATGTAAAATACATTTGAAATGTTTACTCAATTTATTACGTCGATATACATACTAAAACAACGTAACCTAATGAGTAAATGTCAATTATTATTATTTATTTAAGGTTATCTTAATTTTTTGACGTGACAACGTCTTATAATTCGATAGAGCCGGCTGCGCGCACGAAAAAACATGACGTCATGCGGCGTTACCTCGCTATGACGTCATGCGGCGTTACCTCGCTCTGAGGCGTTCCATGTAATGCTTGAAGTGCAAGCGAGAGCGCTCGACATCCGTCTCTCTCCTATTTGAGTGAGCGATGCGTCTGCGTGGACAGCTGCTATACTATAGTACATTTACATGTTTTGATCGAGTATCAAATGCTACCATTCCATCAGTATTTTCTTAAGACGTTGTCACGTTCAACTATCGTCAGTAAACCGACTTTACAGACATCCAATTTTTTTCATAGAAATCATTCATAACGAATCCAGGAAAATATGATTAAAGAGCTTGAATTCTTAAATATGGATGGTTTTGATCTATGTATAATGCAAAATCGTCATAATTTTTAAGACTTCGCTCATTCGTAGCTACTGCTACGGCGTAGCACCCAGTACGATGAATCGTAGAGAGTACTACGCAATGATGATTTTATCCTAATTGTAAAATCCTGTCAGCTGTATTCTAAAACCAAATGGACAGAATTCGTGACAAACGGCCGTTTTCACCATACGTGTGATAACAGACGATTTAGCTCATAAAATCCTGTCAGCTGTATTCTAAAACCAAATGGACAGAATTCGTGACAAACGGCCGTTTTCACCATACGTGTGATAACAGACGATTTAGCTCATAATGTGTTAATTTGAGCAGCCTGAGCAAGTTTAATAATGTAAATTAGCCTTCTCCTAATCACGATAGCTAGTTACAAGCTGTTGTTCCGCGGTTACGAGCTACGTAATGATTATTGTGATTGTGTTAATTATCCGCCATTTTGAAGTACCTGCTACTTGCAAATCTAAGTACTTTCACTGAATAGGTATCCATAAAATAGAAGTGCTACAGAAGATCCTTTTCAAACTGATAATATTAAAATTTAATGTGAAAAGTAAATGCACGGCAGTTCAATTTTATTAAAGCAAAAACAACGAGTGCTGGAATCACCCTAGTGCCAAAATTCAAAATAAATACAAACGGTAATCTACGGATATGCTAAAAAAAACTAATCAAACACGAAAAGTTAAACAAAACGGCCAGCAATAACCATAAAATAACTTCAACTAATAGCAATAAGTGATTCAGTTTTATATACCGTTTGCAAACGAAATTCAGCGTTTATTTGTAGAACAATCGACGTGCAAACTACTAATTACTTAACAAACCAAAATTCTCGTCAGTTGTTTGCTCATCCTGCGCACACAACAGGATCGGCACAACCAAAATTAGGCAACTGATATTACAGAGGGTGAATCGGAAACCCTTTTTCAAATTGTACAGAATTGGAACGTAGAGGACACTTGTGAGTCTTAACCGCTAATGTGTGCGTGTTTCTGTTTAAACAAGGCAAGCCTTCGATTCTCCCGATGTTGCCAGATAGGTCGCTCATTCCCCAACATGGTTACCCCATTTACATGGTTCGTATACCGATATAATTGTTAGATAGACGGCTCGTACAATACGTATAGTATAGTCGACATGTTCAAGTGAATCTTGTTGCATTTTGCATAAAATCGATACTCATGAATACTCAGAGCCACAGCGAAGCCGCCATGAGACGAGCCAACTCGAATTTGCTGCAATCGGTTTTATTTTTAGTATCCACTCGTACCGTTTTATTGTTTTGAGAACCGATTGGAAAGTAACTTGATTTTTAAAGCTTTTCGTCTATCACCGTCTCATTCTTAGAAATATATTTTTGTTATAAAAATATGTTATGGCATGATTGCAAGTTAGTGAGCGAACAAAGCGTTCAATGTATATTTACAATCAACCCTTATTGGCTTTTACACCAATCACAAAGGAACTAAATCAAAAAGCAGCAGTCACTTGCTAAGTCCGGCTAATGAAAAGCTCAAAAAGACTAATCGCCGAATAGGTCTTTGACGCGTATTTCAATTAGTGGAAAGTCAATTTAGGGTGAAAGAGGTAAGTAAAGCGCCGGTGGTGAGTGTCCCGGGGGTCCTGGGCGTCGTAGGGTGGCGTGGGAATCTAATTTGGGTGGTCTCCTACAGGGGGTCAACGTGGACTTTTGTCACGACGTACTGTGCCAATTAGGTAAATACGCGAATGGACGGGCCGGGTGCGAGCCGTCACGTGCATCCGTAAACACTTACGCCTGATGAGCGACCCGACCGTAATCATATTTCAAGTGGCCGGGTAATCTTGTTGTCTCATTAACGCCCGACTTCATTATTAGCACGTTGTTATGTAGGATTTCAAGTATTTCAGAACAACCCTTTTCTAAGATTTTATTTTATGTTTAAATATACTGGATAATATTAATCACAAGGGCACTTAAGTACGGTGTTGTCGTGCCTAAGGTGCCCTTTGTTTTATCACGTTTTACGAGTTTCAGTAAGTTGGTAATAAATTAGACTACCTCTAACCGTAAAAAGCTTCTCGAATAAACCAACCCATAATAAATCAAAGATCGTCTGAGACTTTTTTCAAACAAAGATACATAAATAATTTCAGCATCAAAAGCAAACAACAAAATTCCAAGACAAAAACTTGGTCGATTTGCATTCAATTTTACTTCTCTCCAGTAAAAAAGAAAAGTCACTTATACCGTGGAACTTTATCCCGTACCGAGAACACATTTCACGGGCCATCTATCTTGCGGGGATATTAGAAACAACATTTTCCGATTGTTTATACGTGCTCGGTAAGCTCTTCTTTCATTAGACGACGACGTCGCTCGCAGGGAGGCCACACCGAACTCAAGATTGATGGTCGCGATGGATTTGTTCTATTCGCGTTCTCACTCATCAATCATTCGCGGATATTTTTCCGTGTCTCAGGTTGTTTAGAGTATACAAGAAAGTTGCAGCTGTGAGCATCGACACGTGCGTCATTAACATTGACGATGAATGGTCTGGAAGTGAACAGCTTCCTGATTTTGTAAAGCTCCAACAATGAACGTAGCATATATCTATAGAGTAAGGTTACAAAGGCCTCAATGCGGCTGACCTTAGCCACTGATCTGAACACAAGTGCGCGTTAGCTCCAATATCTTGCGGTTTCGGGCCTCTACAAACGTTGATATACGTTATAGGTGCCTGCGTACTGCAGCGTTATCTATAATATTCAACTTTCATGTAAACACGCCAGCCAAGTCCGAGTCTCCAACCCGGCGCCTGCATTGTTTCATAACCGAGCGAGTTTACTACGCTGTTTGTTTGTGTGAGTGCCAAACTCTACTAAATCTTTTAATAATTCAACAAAGTAGTAGGTTGAGGGCGAAAAACAAATAAACATTATGTAGCGGAACACTTTTATAATCCCTTCTTTATTATCTCTTAAAAGATAAAATTACTCTCTTGCGTTGCGGTTATTATGCTTATACGAGCAAACAACGTATTACATACCTTATTCACGGCAGACATGAAACCGGGAGGGCAAATTGAATCAGATATATAATAAAGTCGATCAATCTATGTTTTGTTACAAAGTATAGAGAGTAATTCTATTATCTGACGGTATGTTGTATCAGCGGCAAATTCAAACTAAAAGTAAAGACCCAAACATTCCATAATAGAACATTTCTAGCGTTACTAAATACGGTGACTGGTTTGTTCTGGTTCGAGAGGGTTTATTAGGGGCGTCCGTTTTCATTCAAAACAAATGATATCAAATGAGTCATCAATTCTGAACAGTAGGGGCATAGACTTTGTTCCTAGCATTTTGGAACGGTGAATTAATTAGCGGTTGATGGTAGGCGTAACTGTAAATAGGTTGAGGTTCCCTTCCCCATACAAACGAGCGAAACTCATGACTGGCCGTGAAGGCAATGAGGCATAGAGGTGCCGAATAGCGATCGGGTATCAATATGGCACTGGTGTCTATAATTTGCTTTGCACAAACGAGTTTGAGCCTTCTCATCATAGACATAGATTTACTACGATACCTGCTCATGGTCCAATATGCATGCCGAGATAGATGGTCGAATGAATCGCATCCACACGCCATTGATTGCTTCACTAGGAAATCAGAGCAGTATTTGATCAAGTTGTTCAAAGTAGGTGCTGAGAGGTAGGCATCGTTACAGCATTGATGAACTTTATAAAGATAATTTTGGATAGTTCTATGAAACTGCTAATTATTATCAGTGTGTGCCTGATTTGCTTTCTAACTACGAAAAGCAAGGGAATTAATTATTTATATCCATTCTTTAAAACCTACTAAACTTGTGAAAGCTTTACCCATTGAAGAAGGAAACATTTCCAAAGGTCAATGGTTCATAACTTCTTCGTTCGTTTCTGATATTCTTGAAGAATGAATCGCGAATACAGTTCCCAATATAGAAATGTCTACGTCAGATCCAATAAAAACAATCTTGAAGGTACGTAATAACGTATGAATTTGTTGCAGAGTCGTTGTTTCCGCGCTTCGTGGAGCCGGTTCCCAACGTGACGGTGACAGTGGGTCGCGACGCGTTGCTCGCGTGTGTCGTCGAGGATCTCCGAGGATACAAGGTACTTGTGCCATCCGCAAACGGAATATTCAATTTCCTTTTGCAATTTTCTATTCATAAAATAACATTCGTGTTCGAGTTATGGTGCTACCTCCCATTAAACCAACTTGGGTCTCCTTAAACATATGCAGGATAGGACCGACTTTAATAAAAACAGCTAAGGACAAAGGTGGCTTAACAACTTAACACGAAGATTTATCACTGCGGTAATTTTTCATTGTCCGTCCCAAAAAGGGTTGGCCTTATCTTCAATTAAGAAAACAAACAACCCGCATCCTGCAAGCCATGAGAATGACGTGTCAAATCCCGTGATGAACGAGGGCAATATAATTCTATGAACGGATACGTAGCACGGAACTTCATGCAACTTCATTCGTGCGGTGCACGGAGTAAAGTTTTAACAAGCCAACTTAATATCACTTTGCTCAGAATGCACGATTCGCCAGTTATTAATCATGCAGGACGGCTAGTTAGCGAAATTGGAGTGCTGTGTAGTGTGCAAAGATTTATACGGGATGAGGTAGAACGGGTTTTAGTGCCATTATGGTCGAGATTAAGAGCGTAAACTTGCCTCTTAGAATTATCAAGTTTCTGTTTATTATTACATATTTTCTAAGAAACAAAAGCCTGTATTAACATACCATAGTCTTGTCTTCAATATGGACGAAGCGAGATAGGTACCACGGCCACTATTTCTACCCTACCGTCTCCACTACTCGCTATTTTTTGCAGAGTTTCCTCGTGTGCAATAACTCCTAATACAATCAATAAATGCGCAGGTAGCGTGGGTGAGAGTAGACACGCAGACGATCCTCAGCATCCACCACAACATCATAACGCAAAACTCACGCATCAGCCTCTCGTACAACGACCACCGCTCGTGGTACCTGCACATCAAGAACGTGCAGGAAGTGGACCGCGGCTGGTACATGTGCCAGGTCAACACCGACCCTATGCGCTCCAGGAAGGGATACCTGCAAGTTGTTGGTCAGTATAGAAATTAATATCGTCATTATGCAGTAAAATTATACCAGTTCCTGTGATTCACGTAAACCAACAGGTGCATCTGGGCAGGATTTCATTTTATTTATTTCAACCTTAGGGACACAATGGAACACTTTGTTCAGCCTAAGAATTTGTTGTCAATAGGCTACTTACATGAGGTACACAATACTAAAAAAACGGAAAAAATAATAAAATGTAAACATAAGATTAGCACAGGAGCGAGCGTAAGTGCATAGATGAAGATAGGCTCCTTGTAATTGTACCACTTCTAACAATCTTTTGATTACCTAAAGAATTTGAAGCTGATAATATTCTAATGAATCCCATCAGGTGTTCCTAGCAGAGGACTTAGTACGTCATACTGAAATCAAACATGTTTTTAACCATTACCAGATCAAATCAAATCAAATCATTTATTTGCCGAATACATTATTACAGGTACATGTCAGATCTTATGCCTAGAGTGATGTCAAATGTATTCAACCCGCAAGCAGGTGTGCAAATACTAACTCACAATGATGCAAATCGTTAAAATAATCAATTTTAAAAATAATCAAGAACAATACAATCGAAGATAAATAGTAAACAAACAATAACTAATTAACAAACATAGTCAAAACATAATAAATTATTCTACTCAAAATTAATATATTCATTTACAGCCATTTACCATTGAAAAAAATGACTATAAGTACCTATCCAAACCTGAATACACAGCCGCTATAGCCATACAATGTCGTCTATCAGGAGAGATGATCAATCGGCGTCACTCTATGAACGGTTCATTGAAATATTAGGCCAAGTATTGGCTAGCTGCGCTAACCAGCGCGAATGCTTCCTAACAGACTTCATGCATTCTAGTAGGACTTAATTTCAAATTCAAATACCTAGCTGAAGCATCAGCAGCCTCCAGCCAATATTGCACCTAGGAGCCATGAGTAGATCGATAGCAATTCCAAAGTTTAATGGAGGCTGAGGTAGGTACAGCGCATCGGTATAGTTCGTAACATTTGTAACCACATCGAATATATTATAACCTGTATTGTTATTTGCCTACTTATCCATTGCGCTAAATTTCTTAGGTTGGTCGGAAAATTATAATAGTTCATGTGGTTATAGTACCATAAAAAGTAATTCTACCTCATTTCGGGTAATAAACAATCTTATGCAGTGTCATGAGAAACACAAGAACTGTAACGTAACGTTAAAATAATGAGACAGAGATACATAGTACCTCTCCGTAAGCTGGAAGGTGATTTGTTTACAAAGTTGCGCCCGATTTTGTTTGTATATTCAAGAGTAGAGTGGACCCTGCGGGCTTAGCGACTGCTTTTAACTATCCCGGGCAAAAAACAGGTTAAGCTCGTTATTCAGACGAAACATAGTATTTACAAAAGCAAATCTTACTATGGGAGAGCTACATCAAATGCAGGTTTTGAGGGGGAAACATTTTGTCAAATTTAAAAACGTACAGAAAATAATTGGTTTTAAATTCCATGCACCGTTTCAAGTTACAACATTTTATTTTGTTACTTTTAACGAATACACATATTATCTAGGTGGCACCGTATTTAGTATCTAGGCACCGTGAATGAATATTCAAGGTACAAGGTATTATAGGATAAAGGTATAAGATCAGCTCGTAGTTTCGATTCTCGGTAGTTCAGTAGTTCCACTGAGGGATATGGGATTTATTGGACCATGATTTCGTTCTCTAGTGCCTCCTGTGATAATCGATAACATGACATCGACGGATATGGTGGTGCGAGAGGGAACCAATGTGACCATGGTGTGCCGGGCGTCAGGGTACCCGGAGCCCTATGTGATGTGGAGGAGGGAAGATGGACAGGAATTCAACTGTAATGGAGAATCGGGTAAGATATAATATTGTTAAAAATATAATATTATATACAACTTATATTATAAAGGTGAAAGTTTGTGAGTGAAGATGTGAACATGGGAGTTAATAGTTAGTTACGATATCAAAAACTACTGAACAGATGAAGATGAAATTAAACACACAAGTAGAGCATAATTCGACTTAAATAATAGGTTTTTATCCTGAAACAGGTAGTGTAGAAACCAAGGGCAGAAGCTTGTTAGAAATAAAAGTAGGTACCAAACTCAAACGAGAAAAGAGAATCATTAAAATTCAAGATTAACGATTAGGTAGTATTACTTAAATTCTCTGTCCGAGACGATATGTTTTTCTCGTTACTTATAGTTCAGACAATAGTAACTGAAGTTACTTCGATTTTCTCTTCCTAGTAAATTTATTTTACTCCACAAATATCCGGTGATAACATTGTTCCCGGATGCTCATTATGTTGATGCTCAGAAAGTAACAAAACACTCGAAAGAAATCTCTAGAGCGCGAAATGGACTGGAATGGACGCGAGTCTACTGTGGACAAATCGATTGTCTGTCGTTCTAAAATGTTGCAATTTTTGAGAATTATTTTAGACACGTGGACAGAGTTTTCAGAAAATGCTTGTCTATTTGAAATTCAGATTTGCTTCCAGCCGGTTGTGCCAACCTCAACCTCAACAGCCTGTGTTGGTCCACTACTGGACACAGGCCTCACACAGATAAGCGCCTTATTGGCTTTTATCTCATGGGGGGTAATGCCCATAATCCCCACGCTGGGTTGGGGATCACTGTTCGGTGGTAGAATGTTCTGCAGGGGGCGCTGCTGCCCGCCCCCGGTGGATATCCCTTAGTTGCCTCTTACAACACCCGCGGGAAGAGTTGGGGTGGTTGTGCCGGTTGTGCGTACGGTGGTTATTTATTTATTTAAAGAAGAAGATAGAAATTTAAAGTGCAAGAACCAAAACACTCACTATTAATTAACTTGTCACATAACTCTTTCTCTTGCTGAATTGAAGTTGACAAGAGATTGGATCATCAATTCTACAGATGATCAGTGTACGAACAACCGGCTGTTCGTATCTAACTGATTAGAACCAAAGTAAACAAAAACCACTTCGCAGGCAGTAAGATATCCGCAACATTTGTGTAGGCAATAGCAAATCTGGATTGTACAAATCGTTACACTCAAATGGCCCATCAAAAGAATCTTCCGGTGCCGCGGAATGATAACAAATTTAACGCGATTGTTACGATACAATACAAGTAAATTGCACAGAAATATTATGAGCTATTGAATAAACAATAGAGTGAACAGTATCTGGAATGAATTGTTTCACCTCTTTTGACAATCATTTTTTAATAAATTTATAGTTTCCGTTATCCCACAGCTATAAATTTCAGATCAGTTTTTGCTGCATTTTTTAATCTTTGTCGTTTATCATCACGGTTGAAAGTGTTTTCAGGAAAACGCAATTTTAACTCCATTTTGTTTAAAAGGCATTCAATGCGTGTTTTTTTCGCAGTGAACGTTGTGGATGGAGAGAACTTGACTATATCTAAAGTGTCTCGTCTCCATATGG
This sequence comes from Eupithecia subfuscata, assembly GCA_963564075.1. Lineage (NCBI taxonomy): Eukaryota > Metazoa > Arthropoda > Insecta > Lepidoptera > Geometridae > Eupithecia > Eupithecia subfuscata. The sequence continues at coordinate 9,096,417 of OY751105.1, forward strand.
GAGCGTACTTGTGCATAGCTTCTAACGGCGTGCCACCCTCGATCAGCAAACGAGTTGTTCTTATGGTTCAATGTAAGTACCTTTCGTTTTCTTATTTTTCTCTAAGGAAAAAGGATTTTGACGTGACAACGTCTTATAATTCGATAGAGCCGGCTGCACGCACGAAAAAACATGACGTCATGCGGCGTTACCTCGCTCTGAGGCGTTCCATGTAAGGCTTGAAGTGCAAGCGAGAGCGCTCGACATCCGTCTCTCTCCTACTTGAGTGAGCGATGCGTCTGCGTTGTCACGTTCAACTATCGTCAGTAAACCGACTTTACAGACAACCAATTTTTTTGGCACATAATTTCACTACGACAATTTCTAAATTCTTACCTACTGAAGTGTGTCTAGTCTGCTCTGGACATAAAACAGATTTAATACAACGTGCTCCAAAGTAATTCGCACTTGACCTCTTTGTTTTAACAAGTTTTCATGTGACCCCTTAAGAAGTCTCAAGGGAGAGTTTTGCCAAGAAAGCCTTACATTAAGTCAAGGGTGGCCAACAGCCGGTATTGTCCCAACAGGAGCGTCAGCAAGCAGCTGTTAAACCACTTATCCTGTGCCCTTTTTAAACCGTTTATGTTCTAGCAAGTGGACTAAAATTAGATTATCAAAAATTAGTTATCGAGTTCCGTTTAATTTAGGACATACTAATGTTAAAAAGTAAATTTTATAGTTATATAGAAAGAAAGAAAAGAACTACTACAATTACTAATATTGAGCTTAGGGTATAAGCACTCTTTTTGTTATGTAACGTAAAAAATGCCATCGGATGACCACGATTTGTATTAATATGTAGGTATCACCAAATAATTTAACTAGTAACATAACTCACACCGACCTTTGTCTTATGATTATACAGGTGATTGCTAGCTGGGTGCAAATCTTCAAAGGAGAAGCTGGAATAGACTATTTGGAACCATTTAAACCATGGATTAGAACCAATAGAACCAAAATAATTAATAAAAATGTAAATAGTGAGACAACCATGGCTCAAATTATTCTACATGGGTTATTCTGCTTAGCTTGGGGCTAGATACTGCTGTGTGAATTGTCCTGCATTATTTATTTATTTATTATTTATTTTATTCTAGCTTCTCCTAGAAGCTTTGCACCCAGCTACCAATCACCCTGTACGTAGACTAAATAGCGTGATACCAATTGTGACACTTGAAATAAAACTCTTATATTTTTAAGTCAAATCCCAATTCCAATTTCTTTACTATCACAAAATAAATTCACGAAGCATGAAAAGCTCACTAAAGATTATTAGGTAGCCTTTCCTAAAACAAACGAAGTCATATTCGTGGTATGACTAATGATTGCCGGCTTTGAAAACACGGAAAAATAGCGTACTGTATGAATGGACTTTAATAACTTTTTTCAGGGTAAAACCATTGCGAACTCTTTGTTTCCTAATGGGCCTCGATTTTCTGTATTCTTTATCGTCAGGTCCATTAGGTTGAATTAGAATAAGTGCCCACGAATTTACCCTGGAAAATAAGGCGATGATGATAACACTATTTTACTCTTAATCATTTGTTTACAGAGTTCAAATTCAAACGAGAGCGAATATTTAATTAATCGTTATTTAATATACCAGATTTATCAAATCATGATACTCTCACATAGGTTCATGGTATTTAATAATTTTGTTTCAACGGTCAAACGGAAAACTCCATGGATGCAATGAATAGTTCTAACATTATACTTCCAAGAAACGTTTCCACAAAAAAAACATACAACCGAATTGTGAACATCGTGTTTATATGAAGTCAATTAAAAATCAACAATTTACTTAACAATTTAGTAACATTTCTTCTTTCACTTTCTCGTTTTTTAGTAACATTAACTTCAGTTACAGTCATATAGGCTATTTCCTTAAAAATCTTTAGGTCATTAAACAATGAATTTTCCAATAAAATAATAAACTAAACTTAATTTATACAACTTGTTGCTGACCATGTTGAAAGCGGTTTGCCGTAGCTATAAAAATCTATGGCCGTAAAACACAGTCCTACTTACTGAAACCTGTATAGGCACTTACATTAACTTAAATAACGATAATGTCAATTAGTCCGCACCAGAATGAGACGTAAGAGCCACTAATCATAGCCAGTTTGTCGTTCAAGACACCCGCGCAAATTGCCCTCACACCCGATATCATTTCCTCATCAGAGAAAGAAAACGCTCGCACATTTCTCCCGGTCCGTTAACTTGGCCTCAAATTCCTCCATCGCAAGTACGTGAGCATTTCCACGTCGTTTTCTTTAGCCGGTAGTCAGCGCTGAGAAATATTATTTTTCTCAGTGAGCGTCGTTAACTAGTATTTACGAGGACACGGCGTCTCTACCTGACGGAGGTGCCTTCCGCCGGATCGACCGTAATTGCACCCAATTAGAGCATTATGCTGACGTGAATACGGCACGGACGCCATAATGGCGATACTATCTCTCACGGCCCGCGCCGACCCGCTGAGAAAACCAATGAGACGCTTTTCTTCCTCCTAATTCACATTCCGTATATCAGCGCGTTTCATAGTCTCTTCATTTCTTACGTGAAACGGTCGCGTAACTTTCACTCGATTAACCAGCGAGCTTTCTTGTGAATTCATCGTCAGTTTTCACTGGTAGAGTCCTGTATTTCATTCGCCGAAGACAAATCTTTATGGTAGACTTATTATTCTGAATCGTGTCTCCTCGCCGGGCTTTATTCATTCATAATCTCTCCACTTCCTCTCCTTATGCTGAACAAGGGGCGGATACTTATATGGAACTACATAATTTGTTATCTTGAATTTCCCATCAACATGCGAACACTCGCTGGAAACCTTAATGTGGTTCTTTACGCTCGATTTTACCGGTCCAACTCCAACTTGACTCAATGTTATAAAACGTTGATCGTGCGTGGATATTTTACATATGAGATTATTGTATTTATCTATGCTTTGAATATGCTGCTTTGTTACTATTTACGTGGCTAATAAAGGGCGAATACCAAAGAACACAGAAAGTTTTTGTGAACACATTTTTCACAGTATCCTGTGCGTGATTGAACTACGTGCCTGTGCGCGCAAGGCACGGATTTTTACTATTGTCTTTTGTTATTTATTAATAGTTGAGCAACAACACACGCACATAGAACGACGCCTATTCATGTTATTTTATTAGCTAAACTTTACGCAGTTCCGCCGATGCTGTCGATACCAAATCAACTGGAAGCGGCATACATTGGACAAGACGTCACGCTGGAGTGTCACACTGAAGCTTATCCCTCATCCATAAACTATTGGACCACGGACAGAGGCGATATGATTATATCTGGTAACTAAGATAAATTATAACTTTGTCTGCATGATAACATTCGAATTCAGTTGACGCATTGCTGAAATACAGTTCCAATTGTTTTTCTGAATGTCATGAAATACCATTGTTTACGAATTATTACCATCGTATAATAAGTACACGTGTGATAGCTCCTCACGCATTGCGCATGAAATATGCGAGCGGCCAGAGGTTAAGCCTTGCCAGTATTTTTTGGCTGACTATTAGCCATTGTGCTAGCGGTATAGCAAAAATATAAAAAAATAGGAAACTTAACTCTATTTCGTATAACAGCACCATCTAAACAGCACCTAATAATCATTTATATAAATAACTAGCTGACCTGGCGAACTTCGTACCGCTCTCATGTAAAACATTCCAAAAATCAACAACTACTAATAAATTAAAAATTAATTAAAAAAACATTGTCCAGCGGACAAAATTGTGAATCTAAACCATTCCCAGATCCCCTTGAACACACACAAAAAATTTCATCAAAATCGGTCCAGTTGTTTGAGAGAAGTTCAGTGACATACACACTCACAGAAGAATTATATATATAACTAGCTGCGCCCCGCGGCTTCGCCCCCGTGGAAATTTATGTTTCCAACTTTCTTAATTTTTTCTTTCATAAGAACCTTCTCCTGACAATAACAAACACAACAAAGAAAGAATTAGCGAAATCGGTCCAGCCGTTCACGCGTGATGCCGTGACAACGCGAAACGGGTTTCATTTTTATATATAAGAAGATAAAGATGTGCATTTTCTTTCAAAAGGAAACAAATACACAACCGCCTTGAGTGACGACAGCTACAGCAGAAAGATGAAGCTAACCATACGAAGAGTATCACCCCGCGACTTCTCTTCATACCGCTGCGTCGCCAAGAACTCGCTCGGGGAGACAGATGGGCTGATCCGGCTTGACGGTACATTTAGATTATTCTCGAAACATTCATCTTGATAGTTATTTGGAGCTTAGTGAGCGTATTTTGACTGGCAAGCTGTTACTGCAGTTTTATAGTCCGCCTCCATGTTGACCGAAGCTAGCCATAGCTCACTGGGGCGCGACTTGGCTTCTTGGTCAAGTTTTTTGTCTATTAAATAAAACAAAACAATATCTAGGTCCTAGAAATCAGTAAACAGTGTCATGATGCTACAAACTATAGAAGGTGCAAGTGCCACGTCACCGCACGACTTGACGCCGTACCGCTGCGTCGTCAAGAACTCGTTTAGGGAGACAGATGGACTGATCCAGCTTGAGATAATAATCTAAATGTACCGTACATTTAGATTATTCTCTGAACATTCATCTTGGTAGGTACTTGGAGCAAGCTCCTAGTACACGCTCGCCAAAGCGAGCGTGATTCGACTAGTGATGGAAGCTGTTACTGCAGCTTTCAGTCCCGGAAATAAATGAGTAACTGACATGACAAACTGGAAAGTGCAATCGGCACGTTCAAGAATCTTTATATCGCATTCACTGCCCAGCCTCAGCAGTGTGACCTAAAAAGGCTTGCCGGGCTCAGTGAGATAAAGGAACTCTTAAGTGTCAAAAATTAATTTATCGTACACACAATCATGAACACTGGCTTTGTACTGTAGCTGTAAGTTCCCGTCAGTGTGTTAGACTTGTTTTTGTAACAGCACGTTAGTGTGTACACAACTAGAGTACAGGATTCGCTAAGGTGTGTACTTCACGCCATGAATCCTATCATATCAGACACGCTACATAGAGTTCAACGCCAATTCACTATCATGACGTATACTTGGAATCTGTTGAATTATTCGTTCGTGGGGTTACGAGTTTGTACTTTGACACAGTCTTGGGTCCTGAATTAAACAATTTGGAAGTTACGCTTTGAAGGGTTATGTGCTTTTATTTTACGAGACGAGTATGTCTTGAATTTTTATTGAGGTGGGTTAGTAATAAAATGATTAATTCAATAGGAATTATTACCATATTTATGCTATATTACCTACTTACAAATGTGATAGAAAATTCAGAATCCGATAAAAATATTTTATCTCGTATGCTCTACTGAATTATTTTTATTTTTTCAACATTTTGATGATTATCTACTATCTGTTGGAGATAGACCATAAACTGCATGTTACCTTTTTGTATGAAACCACTTTAAACAGAAAATTATTTACAGAAATACCAGCACCGTCCACAATCAGCACCACAGTGAACTACGTCGTCACATTCCCTCAAAGGAAAAAAGGTACCTATAAACAACTATAAAACTTTGCTCATTTCAACCTCAAATTAAAAAAAGCCTTATTCATTTCCAACAAAAATTATTTTGCTCTGATTGCCTCCTGAGAACAAAACAACCATACACCAGCATAAAGTTTTAAATTAAACTGTTAGGGAGGGACGAACCATTACGAAACACCTGAGTAAATTTTTGATGATCGACATGGTTTCGGTCTTTGCCGATTCCTATCGGAGTTTTGGCACCTACGCCGGCTAAACCACGATTAGAAATTCAATAGAAGCTGGAAGTTTCCGGTGCCACGTGCCTTTTATACATTCATTGAGACCTCCTTCAGTACCTCAGAGCGGAGAGGTCGGTAGATTCTGTATTTATTGGTTTTGCCGGCACAACCCAATGCCCTCGTACAATTGGGTCGTTAGTAATATTATTGTGGGAAAACCGATTTTCTTTGCGCTTTGACTTCCAATGTACCGCCTTATTGTTATAGATTTGGGCTTTCTTTACGACGTCATATGTTTCGTTCACACTTGAAAGCTTACGTTCACGGGCCCTTAGCATCGTGTAAGAAAATTTTATGGCGCAATCATTTTCCGCGCCGTTCCTTACTGAGGAAACATTTTTGTCTTATAAACCTTATTTCTGTCAGGTAAACATAAAAATCGCTGGCGGGACGGTTCAGCTGAGAATAGAGTTATTGGTGATTACGAGGTGGAAGAATGGAAGGATGTCGGTGAGTCCTTTTTGTCTTTTTGTCCATCAGTTTTACATTTCACATCATTATTTTTAACATTACGCAAACATTACAGATCATCCAAATATTTTTTTTCAAACCTATATTTTACTGAACTATTAATGTTAATGCAATGAATAATGAACAACCTACCTACAAGATATCAGATACGGGTTCGACTTCCGGTGCAGCACAAGTGTTAGCATGATCTACATTCTGCAGTCACATTTTAGAAATCACTCGCAGCCTCTAAAATTACCAAGATTCCATCATTATAACAACGTAACCTTAAGGTTGTCTGGAAGAAATTGCTTCAAGCATTAAGGCCGCCTTTTGTACTGCTTTTTTATTTAACTTGGACATAAGATATTTTTTTGTATGTGCAATAAAGTGTTCATTCATTCATTTATAATTCCTAACAACTATGTTTCACATTTGTTTAGATTACGAGTCGACGCAGTCTTCTGATTCGACTACACCACGTGAAAGTTTCCTCATCATTTTTACTGCACTCTTCTTAACCAGCTGACAATGAACCAATTTTCAAAAGACATTTTAGTGCCAACTTGAGACAATCTTGTGCTAAGTTTGTAAATTGTATCTACTATCAGGGACTAGAAATCCCTGCTACTTTTCTAGGTAATTAACAAAAATACCTTAATAATAAACGGTGTAACCATTTAATATATTCCCACACTTATTTTTTTTAAATAAATAGCTACGTAAACTGGCATTTACCGCATTTATGATTGCTACGTACACCTTTTATTAATAAGGCGTTTCCGTGTTTAGGCATAATTAACCTTTGTTTCTGTTCATTTATTTAAAAACAACTTTGGAAATAAATGTAAATATAAATTCTTGTTGAAAGACTGATAGGTTTTTACGGTTAATGTGCCATATCTTGAGTAATTGTAGAGTAATAGTGGTTATTGCCGTAGCCACAAATAGCTTTATGGCATTGTTTGTGGCTAACGTGATTAGCACGTGAATGTTTAGTACAGTTTAATGAAATTTCTCAAACAAATGTGAACTGTACCATTCAGTAATTAGAATTGAAAGTTAAACAACAATAGACCGCTATAATTGCTGTTTTATTTTTGTTCTTTACATTCGATTGTCAAAACAGTTGTTTCTTTAGTTTCTGACATTGTTTAAAAATATCAGAGTATTTATGTTCAGAGCTTATTTATTCATAACGTTTTGGGTTACAGTTATGTTGGAACTTTTCAGATAGGTAAATGTTAGTTTGTCAATGTTGTAAGGTTTAAGTTCATGGATGTTTTTCATGATTTCATAGATAAACTGTCCGATATAGATCTTTAATAATTTATCTGATTATATATGAACAGAAAAGTAAGCATTATCTTCAGAATGTGCAATAAAGACAATACGATGTGCTTTGTGTAAATGTAGCCCCTCGTGTATATCGTATGTAGGTATATCCGTTATTAATTTAGCTTCCTTTTATGGTTTGTTTTATGAAACTCGAAGACGTGTTTATTACCGAGATTCCACGACGATTTTATTCTAGAAAAATATAAATGTACATAAAATTAATGCTTTTGTTGACTTTAGAATAAGAATTTCTAACATAGAAACATATCTCAAAAGGAAATAAAGTTGATGCAATTAGCTGTTTACGTAAGAAATAAAAGATGTTTCTTTTAACGTTTGTTTTTGTCTCATTTCCGCCCACGTCATATATTTTCTGTAGGTAAGTAAGTCAGCGACACGAGCTGCGTTGTTTGTTTACTTTAATCAAGTTTATTTAATTACCTTGCAACAAAATATGTAATTGCCAAACTCTATGAAACATTTTCTCGACTCATTTTGACGACCTCTGTGGCGCGGTAGGCGAAGGTCCGCCTGCGACGCAGGAGGTTGCGGGTTCGTTTCCCGCCTCGGGACAAATATTTGTACGATCTGCAGATATTTGTTCAGGGTGTTCTGATCGTTTTCTATGTATAATTAAAAAATATCTATCTATGTACTCGTATATTATTATGTATATCAGTTTTCTAGTACCCATAACACAAGCTCTGCTTACCTTGGGGCTAGATAATGCTGTGTGAATTGTCCAGCATTATTATTATTATTTTGAAATACGGCCCTCATGTAGTCCCAAATAAAACGAGTTTTTCTCGACCGACCTTTAACTTTCATATTGTTATTGCTGCGCCAAAGTAAAACAGACAGAACAGGACGCGCAAAAGCTCTATTGTACACACAATTATAACACTTCCCGTACTAGAGCTTATTTTGCATAAAATAATAGGTACCTGGCCTGCCCGCGGCCCGCAGACACTTTAATGCACTTACTGCCAAGAGTCATGGCTGACGAGCTGGAATATAGCTTCAGCAGCATCGCCCGAATTTTAAAACTGCCGTAAAATTCGGTCGAGAGCGTCGAGCATCGCCTATTCAAAACTTGTCGGCACTGACGGACGCTCGGTATGCATCGTTTGCAGCAAGCACAGATTTTATATACTCTAAAACATTCACTTTTTTTCTGAAGTTTACGTTTTCAGGGAGTATAGCATCCAGTCGTGAAAAGTGCAAATTTAATTCAATCTGCAGGAAAATTATACGCTTAGTGAAGTTTCTGGTGTTTGGAATTAAACGGGTATACATATTCCTGAGGGTAAAGATAGCGTTAATTGTAATACGGGCTGGCTGATATGTTTGACTATTTATAATGTAACTTTACATCTTCAAAGCGAGTACGTAAAAAGTCAAATAAATTGTGTCATAGAAATACCTTTACAGTGGGTCTGTAATATCAGTGAGAGACATCCATCACACTAATATTATAAATGCGAAAGTTTGGATGGATGTATAGATGGATGGATGTTTGTTACCTCTTCACGCCAAAACTACTGAACGGATCAGGCTGAAATTTTGCATACAGGTTAGTCTAACCTTGGAATCAAACATAGGCGACTTTTTATCCCATAAATCAGTTCCCATGGGATAGAAATAACCTCAAAACGTTTCCATAGAAACAACGCGTGCGAAGCCGCGGGCAGAAGCTAGTCTATAATAATAATATGAATTCTAAAGTGACTGTCTGTCTGTTACCTATTCATGCATAAACGGCTGAACAGATTTCGATTAAATTGGGCAGGGAGGTAGATGGTATCCTGGGGACGGATATATGGTACTTTTTATCCCGGAAAAGCAAGTACAAAACCGGGGGCAGTAGCTAGTTTTAAATAATCTGTCAGCAAAAATGCCCTCAGCAAACTTCGTTATCTTATTACTAAGTTTTGAATAAGAATACCTAATAATGCCAAGCAGGTTGAGGGCATAAGAAATTCATTCGTTCAAGGCATCCAAGGCACATTGTTAGAGCGCCCTATGATGTTATATCGATTTTATGCAAAATGCAGTAAGTTCACGGAGGGAACAGTCTGCGGCAGAGACGTACTATCTACGCTCTATTATAAAAAATACTTACCTCGGGACACCGGAGAATGAATGAATGCCTATTGCTGCCTATTGTAATTCTCTAAATACGCAATTGCGTGTTTCTGTTTGTTTTTTTTTTGTGCAAATTGGTACTCTGATTCGGTGTATTAGAGTCACACAGAACGAAACGAAACACGCAATTGGCTATTGGGGAATTAAAATACGTCGACGACGCTGGGTACTACTATGAAAACTATGAATTTTTTTTAACAGAACTTATCACACCAAAACCAAAATATAAATGAGAAAGGATGTTTAGATCGATAGATGTTTGTTACTTCTTCACGCTAAAACTACTAAACGGATCGGGCTGAAATTTTGCATACAGAATCCTAGAATAAAACTAGTGTAGGTACTTTTTATCCCACAAATCGGATCCATAGGATAGAAATAACCTTAAAAGGTTTCTATAGAAACAACGCGTGCGAAGCTGCGGGTAGAAACTAGTTTATTACGGAAAAGAGCTAAGGCCGTTCTCAATAGAATTTTAGTAATTAGCTAGCTTTTTGATTAGAAATTAAGCTACTTCATGGAACTCACTAGATCCTGTCCTATCCTACTACCTACTAATCCTACTAAAATAATAAATGCGAAAGTTTGTCAAATGTGAAATTTTTGTTACCTAGGATCTCCAAAACTACAGAACAGATCAAAATGAAATTTGGCATACATTTATAATGTAGCCTAACTTAAACAATAGGCTACTTTTTTCAAGGGCCTCGACCCGATTTAGAATTTAAAGAAGGGTTTGATAATTTACACATCACGTCCAACAAGAAGCCAAAACATATAAAAAAGCTTGTCTATGGAATGTTGTCTATTTTTGTCGAAATAGTGATTGAATTCGTGATGTGGTTGTCATGTCTGCTTTGTAAAATATGAAAATTAAATAGAATGTTTCACGCCGGCAAAGAAAAGAAATAATTCAATTTATTACTAAAGGTACATTCTATGGATAATATAAATGCTTTGTGTGTAAGAAGTCACAGATGTATTCGCTTTTTCTATGCAAATGTTGTTTTCTGTTCACTGGATGTGTCCTTTAGTAACGAAGTTGCAGTTTTTATATAAATCTTTGAAGGAAAAGCAAGCCACATCAATAAAATAAAAGTAGCTCGAATGCTCAATAAGCCAAGTAACATTTCGGTTTTATAGCCGATACGTCCTCGAATAAATAAAAGGATAAAATAATAAGGAGACGTAAAGGAAAATAAAATATAATAATAAAGGACGAGCCAAAGTCATTGTCCAAAGGTTTCGATCGATTTGGGGTTTTACAGTTGTTAAGGTGAAGACCAACTTCAACTCTATATCACTCTACGGTTCAAAACAATTTTCATTTCGAAATATTGTTACAAAATTTGGACGACTATCTAAACGAGTTTATTAATAAGTTAGACAGATAAATTAGTATGTATCTTAAAACATTTAGGAAAGTAGGTACTGTAGTAGAAAGGACGCCAAACCAAAAAGTTAAATTTATAAGTTTTCGAAAAAAAATTTTTTTCAAGATTCATTTGTAGTTATCAAAAAGCGAACAATGCAGCCGCAAAACAAGAAATCATCTAATAATAACAACAGTATCTCAAAGTGGTTCCAGTTAATCAAGGGTCAACCTTCACTACCAGGCGAGGGATCGGAAAAAGTCAAGAAATTTACGGCACAATAACGTATCAGCGAACCTTTACAATTATTATGCCTAAGTATACGGCTACTTGAAAAGGGTAAGCGGTCAAATTCATACGGTTTTTCGGTTGCTTTTAGCTTTCCAATCATAAAGTAGGATTTCGATGACAGCTACAATTTTGTTTACAAGGATTTATCGGGACTGCGGCGGGATACAAACAATGGTCCGGGATACGCTCCAGTACGGCGATAAATGATAAGTACCTACCTACATATTTGTGACTGTATCTGATCAAATATTGAGTGGTTGGTAATACAATGTGAAATAAATAGGTATTGGACTTTTTCGAAAGTTTCTTGTAGTGGTTTGGCACTGCGGAATCCAATATACCTTCCTAATTCCTTCATATTTATGCATGCAACCCTAGTAGTTCAGTTATTCTTGTGCTGGAAAATGGTACTAGGACTGCACTATTTTTGTGGAAGAGTTCCGTCTTATCCTACCACCAGAGGTAGGCTCTTTATGTTTGATAGATCTTCGTTAAAGCCGTCACAACAGAAGCCGTGGCCGTGGTAATTATTACCAATTTCTTAATTTATCTCATAAATAAGTCACAATTAAAAATGTGGATATACATAGTAACTTCTGATATGTCTGGGACTTTCTTTTTCCTGTATTTTTACCAGTAATAGTAACCGTAATAGTCACAACTAGTAGGTATATCAACCATCAACTAGCTAACTTATCATAGTTATCATATTATATAAATCTATATGTTTCAAGATCGAGCCTCAAATTACCAAGCTAATCTATGATTGAACCGTTGACAGAAGCCCTCTGCCTTAAGCCGCATACTCTCCAAGTTTCAGACAGAAGTGGTGCTCTACTTTGAACCACCATCTTATTAACGATAACGCTGACTTGCTTACTTTGTGCATCTATTTACGCTACAAGTTTGACTTTCCACGGCCCTAGTACGAAAAGGGCGAGATCCAATCAATCTAGAAACGATCCACCCACGACATTTTGCAAATAATAACCAACTCTGCCAGAGTCTGTCATGACAAGGATAGGATATAAAAAAATACTTAAAGAAGAAGATAATTTCAAAACACGTTTTTTTTTTTCAATGAAATCGATAAACTTTTGCAAGGCAATAAATAAATAACAGCCCACTCTTCTATTTTTGGATAGGTCAGAACACACTTGTTTTACTCAGTACTCATCGCACTATAGATCATAATTTATTCATTGTTTGAGTTTTGTGGTTGAGTTTATATGATAATGTAAGTTTGAAAGGTCACAACAGAGCCAAATGGGTACCTAGGTACTTAGCAAAGCTTAAAACTAAAGTGTTAGATAAAAAAGTTTGACGACCGATGTGGCGCGGTGGGCAAAGGTCCACCTGTGACGCAGGAGGTTGCGGGTTCGATTCCTGCCTTGGGACAAATGTTTGTACGATCTCCAATATTTGTATGTCTATGTATGATAAAAAATATCTAAGGTTTTATGTTATTATAGTGCGTAACCCCACACTAAGGGTAATTTCTAAGAAATCAAATAATATCGCAATAATTTTCGACTTCGACGGGACTTGAACCCGCGTCCTCCCCTCAGTACGGGGATGTGATAACCAACTACACTACGAAGTCAAGTGACGTGGGAGTCGAAAATCTCTGCGACTTCCTACGGTCTCTAGCGCCGTTAGCTCCACCTACAGGGGAAACATTGAAGTTTATCCAATCCTGTTCAAAGACTAAAGTTACATTTAGTTCGTTTGACGAGAGGTGTCGCGTAGCTTAATTCTAAGGTTTTATGTTATTATAGTGCGTAACCCCACACTAAGGGTAATTTCTAAGAAATCAAATAATATCGCAATAATTTTCGACTTCGACGGGACTTGAACCCGCGTCCTCCCCTCAGTACGGGGATGTGATAACCAACTACACTACGAAGTCAAGTGACGTGGGAGTCGAAAATCTCTGCGACTTCCTACGGTCTCTAGCGCCGTTAGCTCCACCTACAGGGGAAACATTGAAGTTTATCCAATCCTGTTCAAAGACTAAAGTTACATTTAGTTCGTTTGACGAGAGGTGTCGCGTAGCTTAATTCTAAGGTTTTATGTTATTATAGTGCGTAACCCCACACTAAGGGTAATTTCTAAGAAATCAAATAATATCGCAATAATTTTCGACTTCGACGGGACTTGAACCCGCGTCCTCCCCTCAGTACGGGGATGTGATAACCAACTACACTACGAAGTCAAGTGACGTGGGAGTCGAAAATCTCTGCGACTTCCTACGGTCTCTAGCGCCGTTAGCTCCACCTACAGGGGAAACATTGAAGTTTATCCAATCCTGTTCAAAGACTAAAGTTACATTTAGTTCGTTTGACGAGAGGTGTCGCGTAGCTTAATTCTAAGGTTTTATGTTATTATAGTGCGTAACCCCACACTAAGGGTAATTTCTAAGAAATCAAATAATATCGCAATAATTTTCGACTTCGACGGGACTTGAACCCGCGTCCTCCCCTCAGTACGGGGATGTGATAACCAACTACACTACGAAGTCAAGTGACGTGGGAGTCGAAAATCTCTGCGACTTCCTACGGTCTCTAGCGCCGTTAGCTCCACCTACAGGGGAAACATTGAAGTTTATCCAATCCTGTTCAAAGACTAAAGTTACATTTAGTTCGTTTGACGAGAGGTGTCGCGTAGCTTAATTCTAAGGTTTTATGTTATTATAGTGCGTAACCCCACACTAAGGGTAATTTCTAAGAAATCAAATAATATCGCAATAATTTTCGACTTCGACGGGACTTGAACCCGCGTCCTCCCCTCAGTACGGGGATGTGATAACCAACTACACTACGAAGTCAAGTGACGTGGGAGTCGAAAATCTCTGCGACTTCCTACGGTCTCTAGCGCCGTTAGCTCCACCTACAGGGGAAACATTGAAGTTTATCCAATCCTGTTCAAAGACTAAAGTTACATTTAGTTCGTTTGACGAGAGGTGTCGCGTAGCTTAATTCTAAGGTTTTATGTTATTATAGTGCGTAACCCCACACTAAGGGTAATTTCTAAGAAATCAAATAATATCGCAATAATTTTCGACTTCGACGGGACTTGAACCCGCGTCCTCCCCTCAGTACGGGGATGTGATAACCAACTACACTACGAAGTCAAGTGACGTGGGAGTCGAAAATCTCTGCGACTTCCTACGGTCTCTAGCGCCGTTAGCTCCACCTACAGGGGAAACATTGAAGTTTATCCAATCCTGTTCAAAGACTAAAGTTACATTTAGTTCGTTTGACGAGAGGTGTCGCGTAGCTTAATTCTAAGGTTTTATGTTATTATAGTGCGTAACCCCACACTAAGGGTAATTTCTAAGAAATCAAATAATATCGCAATAATTTTCGACTTCGACGGGACTTGAACCCGCGTCCTCCCCTCAGTACGGGGATGTGATAACCAACTACACTACGAAGTCAAGTGACGTGGGAGTCGAAAATCTCTGCGACTTCCTACGGTCTCTAGCGCCGTTAGCTCCACCTACAGGGGAAACATTGAAGTTTATCCAATCCTGTTCAAAGACTAAAGTTACATTTAGTTCGTTTGACGAGAGGTGTCGCGTAGCTTAATTCTAAGGTTTTATGTTATTATAGTGCGTAACCCCACACTAAGGGTAATTTCTAAGAAATCAAATAATATCGCAATAATTTTCGACTTCGACGGGACTTGAACCCGCGTCCTCCCCTCAGTACGGGGATGTGATAACCAACTACACTACGAAGTCAAGTGACGTGGGAGTCGAAAATCTCTGCGACTTCCTACGGTCTCTAGCGCCGTTAGCTCCACCTACAGGGGAAACATTAAAGTTTATCCAATCCTGTTCAAAGACTAAAGTTACATTTAGTTCGTTTGACGAGAGGTGTCGCGTAGCTTAATTCTAAGGTTTTATGTTATTATAGTGCGTAACCCCACACTAAGGGTAATTTCTAAGAAATCAAATAATATCGCAATAATTTTCGACTTCGACGGGACTTGAACCCGCGTCCTCCCCTCAGTACGGGGATGTGATAACCAACTACACTACGAAGTCAAGTGACGTGGGAGTCGAAAATCTCTGCGACTTCCTACGGTCTCTAGCGCCGTTAGCTCCACCTACAGGGGAAACATTGAAGTTTATCCAATCCTGTTCAAAGACTAAAGTTACATTTAGTTCGTTTGACGAGAGGTGTCGCGTAGCTTAATTCTAAGGTTTTATGTTATTATAGTGCGTAACCCCACACTAAGGGTAATTTCTAAGAAATCAAATAATATCGCAATAATTTTCGACTTCGACGGGACTTGAACCCGCGTCCTCCCCTCAGTACGGGGATGTGATAACCAACTACACTACGAAGTCAAGTGACGTGGGAGTCGAAAATCTCTGCGACTTCCTACGGTCTCTAGCGCCGTTAGCTCCACCTACAGGGGAAACATTGAAGTTTATCCAATCCTGTTCAAAGACTAAAGTTACATTTAGTTCGTTTGACGAGAGGTGTCGCGTAGCTTAATTCTAAGGTTTTATGTTATTATAGTGCGTAACCCCACACTAAGGGTAATTTCTAAGAAATCAAATAATATCGCAATAATTTTCGACTTCGACGGGACTTGAACCCGCGTCCTCCCCTCAGTACGGGGATGTGATAACCAACTACACTACGAAGTCAAGTGACGTGGGAGTCGAAAATCTCTGCGACTTCCTACGGTCTCTAGCGCCGTTAGCTCCACCTACAGGGGAAACATTGAAGTTTATCCAATCCTGTTCAAAGACTAAAGTTACATTTAGTTCGTTTGACGAGAGGTGTCGCGTAGCTTAATTCTAAGGTTTTATGTTATTATAGTGCGTAACCCCACACTAAGGGTAATTTCTAAGAAATCAAATAATATCGCAATAATTTTCGACTTCGACGGGACTTGAACCCGCGTCCTCCCCTCAGTACGGGGATGTGATAACCAACTACACTACGAAGTCAAGTGACGTGGGAGTCGAAAATCTCTGCGACTTCCTACGGTCTCTAGCGCCGTTAGCTCCACCTACAGGGGAAACATTGAAGTTTATCCAATCCTGTTCAAAGACTAAAGTTACATTTAGTTCGTTTGACGAGAGGTGTCGCGTAGCTTAATTCTAAGGTTTTATGTTATTATAGTGCGTAACCCCACACTAAGGGTAATTTCTAAGAAATCAAATAATATCGCAATAATTTTCGACTTCGACGGGACTTGAACCCGCGTCCTCCCCTCAGTACGGGGATGTGATAACCAACTACACTACGAAGTCAAGTGACGTGGGAGTCGAAAATCTCTGCGACTTCCTACGGTCTCTAGCGCCGTTAGCTCCACCTACAGGGGAAACATTGAAGTTTATCCAATCCTGTTCAAAGACTAAAGTTACATTTAGTTCGTTTGACGAGAGGTGTCGCGTAGCTTAATTCTAAGGTTTTATGTTATTATAGTGCGTAACCCCACACTAAGGGTAATTTCTAAGAAATCAAATAATATCGCAATAATTTATTTTACATAAAACCTTAGAATTAAGCTACGCGACACCTCTCGTCAAACGAACTAAATGTAACTTTAGTCTTTGAACAGGATTGGATAAACTTCAATGTTTCCCCTGTAGGTGGAGCTAACGGCGCTAGAGACCGTAGGAAGTCGCAGAGATTTTCGACTCCCACGTCACTTGACTTCGTAGTGTAGTTGGTTATCACATCCCCGTACTGAGGGGAGGACGCGGGTTCAAGTCCCGTCGAAGTCGAAAATTATTGCGATATTATTTGATTTCTTAGAAATTACCCTTAGTGTGGGGTTACGCACTATAATAACATAAAACCTTAGAATTAAGCTACGCGACACCTCTCGTCAAACGAACTAAATGTAACTTTAGTCTTTGAACAGGATTGGATAAACTTCAATGTTTCCCCTGTAGGTGGAGCTAACGGCGCTAGAGACCGTAGGAAGTCGCAGAGATTTTCGACTCCCACGTCACTTGACTTCGTAGTGTAGTTGGTTATCACATCCCCGTACTGAGGGGAGGACGCGGGTTCAAGTCCCGTCGAAGTCGAAAATTATTGCGATATTATTTGATTTCTTAGAAATTACCCTTAGTGTGGGGTTACGCACTATAATAACATAAAACCTTAGAATTAAGCTACGCGACACCTCTCGTCAAACGAACTAAATGTAACTTTAGTCTTTGAACAGGATTGGATAAACTTCAATGTTTCCCCTGTAGGTGGAGCTAACGGCGCTAGAGACCGTAGGAAGTCGCAGAGATTTTCGACTCCCACGTCACTTGACTTCGTAGTGTAGTTGGTTATCACATCCCCGTACTGAGGGGAGGACGCGGGTTCAAGTCCCGTCGAAGTCGAAAATTATTGCGATATTATTTGATTTCTTAGAAATTACCCTTAGTGTGGGGTTACGCACTATAATAACATAAAACCTTAGAATTAAGCTACGCGACACCTCTCGTCAAACGAACTAAATGTAACTTTAGTCTTTGAACAGGATTGGATAAACTTCAATGTTTCCCCTGTAGGTGGAGCTAACGGCGCTAGAGACCGTAGGAAGTCGCAGAGATTTTCGACTCCCACGTCACTTGACTTCGTAGTGTAGTTGGTTATCACATCCCCGTACTGAGGGGAGGACGCGGGTTCAAGTCCCGTCGAAGTCGAAAATTATTGCGATATTATTTGATTTCTTAGAAATTACCCTTAGTGTGGGGTTACGCACTATAATAACATAAAACCTTAGAATTAAGCTACGCGACACCTCTCGTCAAACGAACTAAATGTAACTTTAGTCTTTGAACAGGATTGGATAAACTTCAATGTTTCCCCTGTAGGTGGAGCTAACGGCGCTAGAGACCGTAGGAAGTCGCAGAGATTTTCGACTCCCACGTCACTTGACTTCGTAGTGTAGTTGGTTATCACATCCCCGTACTGAGGGGAGGACGCGGGTTCAAGTCCCGTCGAAGTCGAAAATTATTGCGATATTATTTGATTTCTTAGAAATTACCCTTAGTGTGGGGTTACGCACTATAATAACATAAAACCTTAGAATTAAGCTACGCGACACCTCTCGTCAAACGAACTAAATGTAACTTTAGTCTTTGAACAGGATTGGATAAACTTCAATGTTTCCCCTGTAGGTGGAGCTAACGGCGCTAGAGACCGTAGGAAGTCGCAGAGATTTTCGACTCCCACGTCACTTGACTTCGTAGTGTAGTTGGTTATCACATCCCCGTACTGAGGGGAGGACGCGGGTTCAAGTCCCGTCGAAGTCGAAAATTATTGCGATATTATTTGATTTCTTAGAAATTACCCTTAGTGTGGGGTTACGCACTATAATAACATAAAACCTTAGAATTAAGCTACGCGACACCTCTCGTCAAACGAACTAAATGTAACTTTAGTCTTTGAACAGGATTGGATAAACTTCAATGTTTCCCCTGTAGGTGGAGCTAACGGCGCTAGAGACCGTAGGAAGTCGCAGAGATTTTCGACTCCCACGTCACTTGACTTCGTAGTGTAGTTGGTTATCACATCCCCGTACTGAGGGGAGGACGCGGGTTCAAGTCCCGTCGAAGTCGAAAATTATTGCGATATTATTTGATTTCTTAGAAATTACCCTTAGTGTGGGGTTACGCACTATAATAACATAAAACCTTAGAATTAAGCTACGCGACACCTCTCGTCAAACGAACTAAATGTAACTTTAGTCTTTGAACAGGATTGGATAAACTTCAATGTTTCCCCTGTAGGTGGAGCTAACGGCGCTAGAGACCGTAGGAAGTCGCAGAGATTTTCGACTCCCACGTCACTTGACTTCGTAGTGTAGTTGGTTATCACATCCCCGTACTGAGGGGAGGACGCGGGTTCAAGTCCCGTCGAAGTCGAAAATTATTGCGATATTATTTGATTTCTTAGAAATTACCCTTAGTGTGGGGTTACGCACTATAATAACATAAAACCTTAGAATTAAGCTACGCGACACCTCTCGTCAAACGAACTAAATGTAACTTTAGTCTTTGAACAGGATTGGATAAACTTCAATGTTTCCCCTGTAGGTGGAGCTAACGGCGCTAGAGACCGTAGGAAGTCGCAGAGATTTTCGACTCCCACGTCACTTGACTTCGTAGTGTAGTTGGTTATCACATCCCCGTACTGAGGGGAGGACGCGGGTTCAAGTCCCGTCGAAGTCGAAAATTATTGCGATATTATTTGATTTCTTAGAAATTACCCTTAGTGTGGGGTTACGCACTATAATAACATAAAACCTTAGAATTAAGCTACGCGACACCTCTCGTCAAACGAACTAAATGTAACTTTAGTCTTTGAACAGGATTGGATAAACTTCAATGTTTCCCCTGTAGGTGGAGCTAACGGCGCTAGAGACCGTAGGAAGTCGCAGAGATTTTCGACTCCCACGTCACTTGACTTCGTAGTGTAGTTGGTTATCACATCCCCGTACTGAGGGGAGGACGCGGGTTCAAGTCCCGTCGAAGTCGAAAATTATTGCGATATTATTTGATTTCTTAGAAATTACCCTTAGTGTGGGGTTACGCACTATAATAACATAAAACCTTAGAATTAAGCTACGCGACACCTCTCGTCAAACGAACTAAATGTAACTTTAGTCTTTGAACAGGATTGGATAAACTTCAATGTTTCCCCTGTAGGTGGAGCTAACGGCGCTAGAGACCGTAGGAAGTCGCAGAGATTTTCGACTCCCACGTCACTTGACTTCGTAGTGTAGTTGGTTATCACATCCCCGTACTGAGGGGAGGACGCGGGTTCAAGTCCCGTCGAAGTCGAAAATTATTGCGATATTATTTGATTTCTTAGAAATTACCCTTAGTGTGGGGTTACGCACTATAATAACATAAAACCTTAGAATTAAGCTACGCGACACCTCTCGTCAAACGAACTAAATGTAACTTTAGTCTTTGAACAGGATTGGATAAACTTCAATGTTTCCCCTGTAGGTGGAGCTAACGGCGCTAGAGACCGTAGGAAGTCGCAGAGATTTTCGACTCCCACGTCACTTGACTTCGTAGTGTAGTTGGTTATCACATCCCCGTACTGAGGGGAGGACGCGGGTTCAAGTCCCGTCGAAGTCGAAAATTATTGCGATATTATTTGATTTCTTAGAAATTACCCTTAGTGTGGGGTTACGCACTATAATAACATAAAACCTTAGAATTAAGCTACGCGACACCTCTCGTCAAACGAACTAAATGTAACTTTAGTCTTTGAACAGGATTGGATAAACTTCAATGTTTCCCCTGTAGGTGGAGCTAACGGCGCTAGAGACCGTAGGAAGTCGCAGAGATTTTCGACTCCCACGTCACTTGACTTCGTAGTGTAGTTGGTTATCACATCCCCGTACTGAGGGGAGGACGCGGGTTCAAGTCCCGTCGAAGTCGAAAATTATTGCGATATTATTTGATTTCTTATAAAAAATATCTATGTATATAAGTAATGTATTGTATTATGTATATCAGTCATCAAGTACCCATAACACAAGCTCTGCTTAGCTTGGGGCTAGATGATGCTGTGTGGATTGTCCAGCATTATTTATTATTATTTTATTTTATTTTATTATTATTATATAAAGTGTTGTTAGCCTGCTAATATTTTTTTAACTTCAATTGTATCTATTTTTCATTTTGTTAAATGTAAAACCATGATATATTTCCATCTACTATTACGATCTTCAATTTATTTTCTAGTCACCCTGTACTCTTGAACCTGTATGCAGGTAGTTATTTAAACGAACCTGACGATAAAATAACCTAGTGGCAGTGTGACTGGTACCTAAACTGTGTATTGGTGCTTCGGCGAGTTATAGGCAATATTTTTGTAAATCTCTGATAATATTAGGTTCACTAATTAGTAGGTATATTATATGATTATGTTTATCTAAGTTTAACTTCATGCTAAATGTGTGGCAACACGCTGTAACTGTCGACACTAGACAAACCTTGTATGGTTAAAAATGTCGTAGAAATAAGAATAGAATATGTTTTTGATTAATAAAGAAATACAAATACTCATTAATGTCTAGTGTGCTACCATGCTGCCCTAAAATAAATAAATGAAAATTAAATTAAAACTGAGTTGCATCAGCTGCAAAGCCTGTAGAAACAGTATTTACTTCTGTTCAGTTTTCAGCCATTACAAAAAGCACAACGAGAGGAAGTTATTATTTTAATGGTGGACGGAGAAGATTTTAAAATGTTGGTGTTGCTTTCACCATTAATGTGATGGGCAAAAATACTTCATCTGATAAGAAACGAGAAATTTATACTGTAAAATCCTTTTACATAAAATATTTCTTTCTACCATAAGAAAAGGTATGCTGGTTTCTACTAGATGGTTATATTGCAAAATAATCCAATAATGTCGTTATTTTATTCGTTTACACAGACTTCAAACGAATAGGTATAATATATGAAAAATTAAATTGGTACGCTACATGAGTAATATTTGTACTAACTGGAAATTCTGGGAAAAGGCTGGACTACTCAGCATTTTGACGAAAATCGCTGAAAACAAAACCAAATTAAGCATAATATTCTCTCTTCTCTCTTATTTATTATGTTAAGTATTAATGAGCTCAATTAAAAACGTCTCGTCAAAACAAAATCACACTTTAGTTGTTAAGTTAGTTGTTATCGCATGTTAGTTTTTAAGCAATTTATACATATTTTTGATCTATTCCTTTATAATACCAAAAAAGTAATACCAAATGGTATTTGTTTATTGTCCTCATTAAATTCTATTCCTAACGAATACCACTCACAAACGAATACCAAAACAAGATAAATGGTATGAAGTAAGTCAGTAATAAAAATGCTCAAGTGATTCAAGGTAGTTTAGTAGTGTTTATTTAAACAAAATCAGTCTTATCGAAACATTTTTATTCCAATTTTATTCTCTCTTTTTTTGTGTATTGATAACCAGATTTTATAAAAAAAAACAATAAGGGGGAGGCTTGCGTGCATCCAGTAGTGGACCACTACAGGCTGTTGATGATGATGATGATTGATGAACCAGATTTTAGTAGAACCAAGCCCCTATTTCTTTTTATGAATGTTTATACTCCAGTGATTCCCGAACACGTGGATGGCCGAGCTTCATCAGACATTTCTAAGAAAAGAAATACATTAGTATCTAAATCGAAGAATACTTGGACATGACAAATTAGTTAAGAATTTTATCTTTTAAAAAATTGAACTATACATAATACATATAAATTAAACAAACGATATTTTACGAATATAGGAACATTTAGATAATTATAAAATTAAAACACCATAAAATTACAAATAATAAAAAACTTACCAGATACCACTTTCACTGAGTTTGTAGTAACCTACTCCTCGCTTGCCACCTTACGACAGGAGGTATTGACAAAGCATCCCTCAAAATTAGGGCAGGTAATACTATAATTTATGCAAGGACATAATTATTGTAAGAAAAAACAGACCTTATTTCATTGACTTAACCACGGTAATATTATCCTATACAGTAATCCGACTTCATACAAACGGACGAAACGCGAGCTATACCTACGCGCCTCGATCTCGGCATGCGCTCAGCATGCAGACAGTCGCGACTGTGTCGCAGTGACGAACGGATGGCGTGTTGTTGTTTTAACAATAACCGCGTGATTTTTTCTCTAAAAATAAGTTCAGGTACATATTTAATAAAGTAGCTGCAGGTATCTATAACCAAGTAAAAGATATTCCTTTTTCTCCAAAAAAATCTCCTAAAATTTAATAATAAAGCATTTTGTACGTCTCAGTCGAGGCGCAAATATTTTTCGGTCGCAAATTTATAAGAACGATTTGTTATTCAAACATAAACAGGTTTTTTAATTAAATCTACCAATCAAAAAACAACACGCATTTTTATTGAACACTTCCCATTCAATTCACAAAGTATTTTATTTGTTTATATAAAAAAAGTACCTACCTATATTTACAATCACAAAACTAAATGAAAACACAAAGTAGGCAAATGTAATTAAAATGCTGGAGGCGGGCAGCCCTATCGCATGTTTACCTACCGCGCGGCTGTAGGCATTTATTTCAAAGATACGGCCGAGTTCAAATACTGTATAGGATAATATTACCGTGACTTAACGTTTATTCCACCAAAACAATGAAACATTTTAGAGCTTCGTTTGCACGGCGGCGCTTGAGTTGATTGGTTGTTTCGGATTTTAAAACAATAGGAGCAAGCTCACCCTTTTTTGCAGGTATTTTTTTGGCGAGTGATTAACTTATGGTACTCGTAGATAAAAATGCCGCAATGAAATGAATTTGTACAGGTTATAAATTATGATCATAATATTAAATTACTTGAAAGCCAAATAAATTGTTTCTGTGACTGTACCAAAAGTTTGTTTTGGTATTCGTTGGGAATAGATTTTGTATTTCATTTAAAGATTTCGAATTTGGTATTCGTTAGGAATGGAATTTAATGAGGACAATAAACAAATACCATTGGTATTAGTTTTTTGGTATTAGAAAGGAATAGATCTCTTTTTTTAAAAATTTGTGTATCGTGTCTGTTGTTCTAATTAAATAAGCTTACCTGTATATTTTCTTATACCTGCACTATCATAATAAATATATTTTCATTTTATTTCTTGAAACGATTAAAATATGACTGTTACGGAAAATGATAATATGGCAGAAACCTTTGTTCACAAATCAATTACACTAGTATTTACAGTTAAAACAACTGAGCTAACTGCAGACTGTTATTAACAATCTACAGTTCGGTCAACTGAAAATAACACGGATGCGGATCGGCCTAACTCTACCTCCAACCTAGGTCTCTTCAAGATAAGAGTGAATAAGTTCTAAGAAAATTTCCTAGGATTCCCTTAGAAATTTGAAAATATTCGGACATAAACGGCTGTAACTTCTGATTGCGTCGGCTTAGAAGTTTTACTTATATCACGGCTCCAAGAGGTTACTGACTTGAGTATTTGATGTTAATTCCAACTCGATACCTCCACGCATTCCTGAGAAAAGAATTGACAGACGTAAAGACAGATAGACGGACAAAAAAATGATACTATAAGGGTTTCTGTTAGGGCAAAGAAGTGGCTGTCTGGATGGCACTTACTGTCACGTCGGTGGTAGCTGGAGCCGTCCAAAAAAGATGGATCCACTGCTGGTTTCCCTGGGACACTTGCCTTCCACAGGGGCTGGTTTAACTTGATTCCGGATCTCCGGGATTTATGTAGGGTACAAAAAAGGATCGCGAATCGATCGATGTAGGTATCGGATACCGCGGACGCGTTAGAAACTTCAGGGGCGGTCGACGCTGTTGGATGCGACCGCGCATCACCGAGTGTACTCGAGGAATATCGAGCCAGTCCGAAAGCCTCCGACGCGGAGGGCGCAGATCACGTGAGTGGTTTTACCACCACCGCCAATTGAAAAGTAGTAGCATTATGTCGTATACTTTGAAATTGACCAGGTGCTACCCTAATAATTTATTTAATTAAAGAAATATGGATAAGGAACAAAACAAATGTTATTATGAAAAGATTTTATCATATTCCGTCACGGAACAGTTCCCTTTTCCTTTTGAGGTACGGAACCCTAAAATTATATGTTTAATAAAGACCCAGTTTTCTGTTATGTTTCCTGTATTGAGAATCGTGAATGGCAAGGTACTTTTGAATACTTAAACCATCGCTCTTACGCAAGCCCACAACAGTAAGAAAGCAGTGCAGTGGCTTTATTTTTCAGTTACCATTTCTGACCGGCTTATGGTACGGAACCCAAACCGGGATCTGTAAGCCGAAGCGCGCCGCTATTCGAGATTCGCTCCGCAATCTAAGCCGTAAAGCCTTGACTCCTCTGCCAAAGAATGTTATAGTTCTACGATTTTATAATTTTCTTAGAAGTATTACGAGTTCGAATGCCTTCCCGATAAAGGGAATTGAGAATTTTGTTGCTGCAAGGGGATTCTGCAAATAGATTCTTATCGTTTTATCGATTGATTTTATTACTTATTGTGAAAAGGTTGATGCGAACTTACTTTGAGTTATTTCATAATAAATACTATGAAACAAACACTACACATTAAAACGCACATTAAACAGAATTACATCAATCTTAGGAAACCATTTATGGTGCAGAACATACAACAATTCCAATTAGTAATTTTCTATTGGTTTTTTTTTTCAATATTTGCCCTACATATAATTGTAGGTACAGAAAACGATAACGATGCCAGAATATTGTAGATAGACCGGTTTTTACAAACCATTTTTAATGAAAAACGTTAGCGCATTCGAATAAAAGTACCTACCTACTTATCTTAAAACTGATGATCCAAACTTACCCACCTATTCGATATAAAATCCTGTCAATAGCAGTGATATAAACTAGGAATATTTTTTTCTCATATCGGTGTTTTAATAAAAGCGGATCACGGTTTTCCGGCTGAATATTGTCGGAGATATTTCAATATTGGTGGGATTAGCAGCCTATTTAAACATCACTCTCAATGCTGCGCTGCGTCATATCGAAATACAATTTCAACCGTAGCAACCTTTCAAAATATTTACTGAACGTTTTTAATTTGGAGTTACGTGCCCTCTATAAACGAACGATTGAGGATTTTCGAAATAAACAGACATCGGAGATTTGAATACTTTCTTTTGAATGATGCCCGATGCGACGGAAGGTTTCGATGAAATAGATTGATTTTAGAGAAAGAAGTTTTGGATAACATGGTTCTTACATAAACACACTTTGCTACAATATTTCCTGATGGAAATCGTTTATCCTTTACGGAAACCGCTCAGTTTAACCCTATATTTAAACGTTTTCTGCTGATAACAGCGTTTATGTAAGCCGGGCGTACCACCTAGCTCAGTACATCCATTCTAAGCTGCAGTATTTTAATACACTTTTAAACTTTGCACCTCTCGTCTATTCTACGTCCAAAATGATTTATATTGGTATCTTAGTTGTATATTTTATAAGGCATTGTAGTCGTGCCGATGACGGGTTTGCATAAATTTCGGCGTCCGCTTGGAGCCGAACAGTCATTTATCAAGGGAGCCGCTGTTATAAACTGTCTATCGCATTGTTATCATGTTCTGCGACATTTATTGCCACTACAATTTGGGAAGCAGCTCTGATTAAATAAACCTATGATTAAACGATCGGGCGTATTGCTTATCTGTGATATATGGGATCCAGATGGCAGGGACGTTTGAACTGACGGAACCCTTGTTGCGATTCTCATGTTTGTACCACAAGAATGATGGTGTTACTGTACAGTGAAATACAAAGATGAAAAAAAAAACAAATCAGTAATTGTAATAATACGTAGATGACATGAATTAAATATATTTAAGTGAAATTGTGATGGTTATTTAATATGACAGCATTTCCCGTAGCCCCGGTAATATTTGTAAATCTCTGTTGACATCATATCAATATAACAAGGGCAGGTACCTACTGACGAATGAATAAACAAGCAAGAAGGGCCTAACAGGGCGGCCCTTGCCAAGTCCATTAATCAACGGCATGCCCCATTTCATAAAGTGACATTTTCATTGTTGCGCAGCCCCAAAGTTCGTATTTACTCATTTATGGTTACGTTAGATGATCCAAACTAAGTAAGCTAAGTCCGTGCAAGTCCAATAAACAAAACCGCACCAACACCCTTTCCGTATAAGCTAACACATAGGTACAGTGGCGGTCATAGTTGGAGACATACCTTAAATATCATACTCGCTTGAAGGTTACTATGATTTAAAATAGTAATTTTCATCTAATTCCAAATTTCAGCTCAACATTATTACATTATGCTACACGGTATGCATAATCGAAATATTATAGAATACTTACGACAAATTGTTTTATAGTACGGTCAATTTAGACATCCTAGGTTACAAAAATTCGGACCCAGCTGAAAATTGGTGAGAAAACACAATTATAAATGAAATGTGAAAAGTTTTCATCGATCCGAGAACTGGAAAAAAATTACTCGGGGTCAAAGGTCATCAAAACGGGTTTTTCGCGATTTTCAGCAAAACGGTAAGTTTTACCATAAAATGAGCTGAGACAAAAATTATAGATCAAAAAAATTATCTATAAAAAATACAAAATACTTTTTTTCCTTAGAGCCAACGTTTTTGAGATATGCTGTTTTGAATTTAATAACAAAAATGTCAGAATATTGTTTTATTCGTAAGTATGTTAGCACAATTATACTGCTTACAGAATACAAGAGTAAATCCATCCATTTAGTCAGAAAATGTACCCACTCTAATTTTCATCCATACGTTTAGTTTAAATTGTGTGCGTAAATGTTTTCAGTGAATCATGCGTAATGTGAGTGTCTCTATTTGGGACCGCAAACTGCCAGTAAAATAACATTACACCGCAAAATACCTAAACAATCCGCTTTACCGCCACGCACGATGGAGCGTGGTTATTGCGTTCTCAATCAACAAGCGATACAGCCGAACCTGTGTTAATGCATAAAATCGAATTCTGTCGTGTAAACGCGTAAAAGCATTTTAGAGCACCACTTTTATTTTCTACATTGTCTCCAATAACACTGGATGACTTATAAACGGTGTAAAAACCGGCTATTTTTTTTTTGTCGCCTACCTATTTACTTCTAATTACCTTACCTATTATACCCTATTCCGTATTTATTTGATATATTTATATTTCTAAAGTTACGGAAAGTAGAATTAATGATAAGTGTGGCCAATGATCGTCTAGTTAGTGGTAGGACTCCTACGTTGTGTTGTGGTAGTACCTAGGATCTTTTAGGTGCTAAAGACAAACGAACTAATTCAGAAGTTAACTTAATCTCATCCATTCCTCGTATTAATTTAATAATAAAGTTTAATGTTTCGAAGTATTTATGTACTAAAATTATATAACAAGTATGGAACAACTATAAGAAGTTCAAATAGATAGATTTATAGGTATTGATATAATAATCATTCTTCATTCTATCGTACTGATTTTATTACGGCATAGATACGGGCCCCATCCACCGCCCTGTATAGTAGCATTCGTCTCCTTACTGGATAGCTCCCTCCGTAGAAGATGTATGCTGGCTAACATACCATCTACATTATAATAATAATAATTGGACTTATCACAAAACAATCATAGTTCAGTACGTCAGGTCTGTCGGGGGAATAAGAGGGCATAATCTTTTATCAACTCCTATAGCCAGCCTCAATGTCTGTCATTTAATTAATGTAACTAATTTTGATAGATAATCGTTTTAATTATGTATATATAATAATATTAATCACATTCAGGTGGAAAACTACTTTGTGATATTTAATTCAACCCATTCACTCCATCAACTTTCTTACTAAAAAATAGTCCGTATCAACTTTCACATGAAAAATAGTCCGTGGTCCACTAAATCTCTACAGCATCTACCACTACTAACTAGTGAAGTACAGACTGATCCAATTTTTATGCGGAGTCAGACTCTACCAAGCTAGTTATCTTTAGTTAGTACCGAATGACCCCTATTTCGCGCTTTACGGATAAAAGTACAGACTGTTATAAGTCTACATGATAATAAGGACCTCCTCGTATGGGAGTTTATGTCCAAGAAGTCGACAGCTTCTGAATATAAAGTATTTCCAAATTTCAGGTTTACTTTTAGATATTATTCTCAATGTAATATAATGATTCATCCAACTGAGATTACTTGTCATAGCTTATAAAAATGACCTCCTCGTATGGGAGTTTATGTCCAAGAAGTCGACAGCTTCTGAATATAAAGTATTTCCAAATTTCAGGTTACTTTTAGATATTATTCTCAATATTTATGATATAATGATTTATCAAACTGAGATTACTTCTCATAACATAATAAAAATGACCTCCTCTTATGGGAATTTATGTCTAAGAAGTCGACAGCTTCTGAATATAAAGTATTTCCAAATTTCAGGTTTACTTTTAGATATTATTCTCAATATAATATAATGATTTATCCAACTGAGATTACTTCTCATAGCTTATAAAAGGCTTTCCCACATTCGGAGATTATTGCCTAAGGTGACATTCGCACCAAGCTATAGTTAGATTGATCAAAATATAGAATTTCTCTCTACCGGAGAAAACTGTAAATACAGTTAAAATTGCAATGTAAATCATAGTCATACCTGAAAACAGAATATACTACTATGCGAGTTTTAATCAACTTTAGATATTAATTAATTAGAACAATATTATCAATATTAAATTAATTAGTCTCATGGTTCAAAAATATAATAATTCTGGAATTCCTAAGGGAAAACACAATGAAATTCAATAAACAATAAACACAACTCCTCCCCTAAGAAACACATAAATAAAATCAATAAAGGATAAAAATACATATGATTTAAGTCAACGTTATTATTTACTTTTATGCGAATTATTTAACCTTTGGCTAAGGAAATAGTAATCTGAAAAATTGATAGAATTTGACAAATATCAGACGTATTTTTAGCAATAAAAAAACATGCAACTTAGCTTTATCTGGAACCAGCCCCGCAGTGCTCTGATACCTGAAACACTAACTCTACTATACACTAAATTGATTACATGACCAAGTGCCATGAATCACAACACTGATTTTATATCTAGGTAATAATCAAAATTCGTTCTAATTAACACTTATTCTATCTACATCAATCAACACTGATTTTAATCAATTACTTGAATCTATACGGTTTTACAAAGGGATCGTTTCAGCTTTTGTCCAGAAATAGACCAACTTCCCGCGCGGGCTCCCAAAATTCCACTGTCGTAATATTTTCATAGGAGACTCCCCATGACCAGCGCTTGCGCACATAAGGTTCAAATTATCCCAATTATTTTGGGCATTTTGCTTATCGA
This sequence comes from Eupithecia subfuscata, assembly GCA_963564075.1. Classification (NCBI taxonomy): domain Eukaryota; kingdom Metazoa; phylum Arthropoda; class Insecta; order Lepidoptera; family Geometridae; genus Eupithecia; species Eupithecia subfuscata. Next base: position 9,126,792 of record OY751105.1, read on the forward strand.
TTTGAAGTGTTTAATTTTTTTGCTTCTTGAAAGGTCTTATTTATGACGCCTCACGTTTCATGGGAATGTTAATATTATCGTTTTAAAATCAAGTGTTCTTACGATAGCACACCTCTTGACAAGTTATTTATTACCAGCCCTCTCAAATCACAGATCGTTAAAGTTTTCAGCGTTGAATTTCTAAGGCTGTAAGAAATGCCATAAATCTGATTATTTTATTACCATAGATTAATAAGGACTAGTAATTATTTTATATTTGCAACAACAGGCAGATTATGATCTGTTCTGTTACAACGGCTGGATGTGTTCTGACGTTTTTTTCCAGGCAAATTGCTCTATAACGGTCGGTATGCGACGGGCCTATTTTCCGAACACAGCTTTGTACTTTACTTGTCTGTCAACTACTATGACATGCTTAAGACCGTCAAGAGCTTTTTGCGAATAAAGTAACGATCAAATCTGATGTCAGTAAATAAAAGATGTATAAGGGACTGTTTCATTTTTTTTTTGCGTCTAAAAAACAAAATATTGAAAGCCTGGAGATAAAGTTCTACTATGTTACAGGATCCGCTAGGTGCGGCAACAAAATATGTCAGACGTTTTTGTTATTATAGTGCGTAAGCCTCGCACTCGGATAATTTCTAATTTCTAAGAAACTCCCGTCGAAGTCGAAAATTTTTGCGATATTATTTGATTTCTTAGAAATTAAAAATATGTCAGCTTCGGACAGGAAACTGGCAACCTCAAAATTGGCTTCTCGCAACTTGTGTTGCTTTTTAGCGTTTCGCACCCTATAAGTGAAAAGGGGACCCTATAACTAAGCTTCACTTCAAGAACTGTAAGAGATAGACAGTTAAAATTTTCACAGAATGTAATTTCTTGCTACTATAACAACAAATGACAACAATAAAAATAAATAATAATAAACTTGATTTACACTTTTCCCTAACTCGAAGGAAACTTACCATGGATTTTATAAGGTTTTCATGCTATAAACATCCCATCCAATGATTTAGGTAGTGGACTTTATAATTTCATAGGAAAGACGGAATGACAAAGGGATTGGATTGAAATTTTATTTAACTAATAAAACCATGGAATTAAGAAGAAGCAGACCACCAAAGAGACATTTTACAAATCGCAATTCAACCATGGCTACATTTTTTCTTGCTAACCTTTTTCAGTTCAGAAACATAATAAACCAGTGGCGTCGCTCATCCTTAACCGTAAAAGTGCCTTATAAACTTCTTAAAGATTTCCTGAAAATCTCTAACAACAAAATAGGGGATCAGTATCACGCTGCATAATGTATCCTTTCAGGGTGTCGAAACGGAGGCTCCAACAATAAGTAGAACCGGTTTGCGTTGTGAATACATCAATACGGGGATGTCGGAAACCTTCAGTGCCTTTATTTATGCCTCACAAGTGACGGCGACGAGAATGTGGGCCGTGATTGATGTAACAACGAAAACAAGGATACATCAAATCTTTTTGTAGCGATACCAACCTTTGGAGCGTACGGAATTTGCTCATCTATCTCTGTAAATAAGGTTAGGAAAAGATAGACAGACTTTCAATTAGGTACACACACAAACAGCACAGGAAAAGTAGGTAACAAAAGAACTGTACGATAAGAGTATTTAAGGTACACATTACTAGGTAAGTAAGCAGGTACATAATTATAAATTTATAACACATAAATATTATTGTTATTAATTAAAGTAAAATCATTAAAAACAAATTTAATGTAATATAAATAGGCACCTACCCACTAATAGTGCACTCGCCTTAAAGAACAATACAATTACACAATACAATACAATTACAATTACAACTTACAATACAATAAAATATAATTAAAATAATAATTGCATTGTATATGATTAAAATTCTTAAATACTGTGTATACAATACAATACAATACAAATACACTTTATTGCACACCAAGAAAATACAAAAATAAAAATACAGGAAAAGAAAGATACAGAGTTGTACAATGTGCGGCCTTATCGCTAAGAGCAATCTCTTCCAGACAACCTTGGGATGGACACGAAGCAGTTGTGCTTGTAAAGATGGTGGCGTATTACTTAAATCTATATATATAAAAATGAAACCCGTTTTCCTTGGTCACGGCATCACGCGTGAATGGCTGGACCGATTTCGCTAATTCTTTTTTTTTGTGTTTGTTATTGTCAGGAGAAGGTTCTTATGAAAGAAAAAATTAATAAAGTTGGAAACATTAATTGCCACGGGGGCGAAGCCGCGGGGCGCAGCTAGTGTACTATAAAAACTATAGTAGTGTGACGAATTTAATACGGATGTTAGCGGGTTAACTACGAACCTTATTTGTGTTGGAAGAACACCAACGTTTCATTCCTTAACGAGGGTCTGTTTAAGTAATGAAGTCCCTCGATAAGGGATGAAACGTTGGTGTTCTTCCAATACAAAAAGGTTCGTAGTTAACTCGCAATGATGAACCCTGTATATACTATACCTATAGTGGCAGGTATTTCTGTTTCGAAGAAAATATTTTTTGTTTTACCTTTCTCGCCCAAAAAACTGAAAACTTTAGTATAAAAATATAACTGAAACTGCAGATTCAAACTTTAATCATGGAACTAACCTCATTCCGGAAGAAAAACACTAGAGAGTCTTAAAAAACTTATGGAAATAGGAGGTAAAAGAGAACATTTTCACGAGCTATGAAGTAATGTGGTATAGTAGGAGGAACTAGTAATATTATTACGGGGGCAAAAATATTCAATTTAGCTTGAAAACAATGTGAACATAAAAATCTCTCCGTAACCATTTCATTTGTAGCCCAAGGCGCAGGAAGTGAAATGCACTATTCCATTTTCTCGACGTAACTACATTGCACGCTCCGAACAATGAAATGCTTTTAAAACACGAAACAACCTGATTCGAATACATAAAAGTAATTTATACTAAGAACCAAAAATTTCGTACAGCAGCAAGAAGCCATTTGCACTCAGCTTTCGATAGCAGTCGAGTTATTTCACTAAGAGCCTTTAAACAGAAATTGTCGTTTAATTTGTTTGCTTATTGGATCTCATGTGCTAATCTCGTAGTTGTTACTTACTTATATTCCAAGATATCTACCCTCGTATCTTGAAACAGTTGGATTAGAATTAGATAGGGACTCAAATTGCAGCTATACAAAAGGCAATATGCACAACACACAAGCATATAGCCCAGCATTTGTTTTATAATTTTTTCATAAGAACAAACAAAGAGAGAAAACAGAATGCACAGTTCTCCTCTTTAGTTTAGATAAAAATCTGAAGACATGCATTGAGAAAAATAAAAGAACGTTGATAAATATCTACAAAGTTTGTTGCGTCCCTATTCAGAACAAAGCGAGCTTTTAGAATTGTACAAGACGATTTTGAATTCTTTCTCCAACCGCTCGAGGCAGGCAACGGTGTATGAAAATTCGCTAAAATATAATTTGAACTTCTTGACATATACAATTGAGGACCTGTTTTTTTTAGAATAAAACTGAGTACCTATCTGAAAGTAATATCTCGATTTAAAGTAAACAATACATCTTAAATTCACAAAGAAAATTACAATGAAATAATAGAAATAAATAAGAACTAGTAGGATTTGAACTTAACTATTATGGAATCGAAATAAGTTAGTTGAGGTACCGACTTATAGAAAAAAAAAACAAGAATGAAACCCACGAGTAAGATAATCTTGAAAATATCAGGAACAGGTGACATGTATTCTCAATATATTTTTCACGAATTCATTGAGGTGTAGTCTGAATTTCATAGAACTATTGGGCCTCTGTTCCGCATGACCACCTTTCGGGTCACTTTTATTGCTGAGCAATCGCCGTAAAATCCTTTTGTTATCTTCTTTAGGAAACATCTGCTTTTAAACAAGTGAATACGATGGGTAAGTTATGAAGTGATAAGCCCAAGCATATTGATATCAAAAGCCCGGTCCACGTCGTGTTATTCTAGCAAAAAATTAAAGTAAGCCTCTGCCGTGTATTTTCGGTTTAATAAGTAGCCTATTATCTAAGTCAGGCTATGTTCTAAATGTACTTACGTCAAGGTTTTTGTTATTAGAGTACGTAAGCCTCGCACTCTGGCTAATTTCTAATACTTACGTCAAATTTCCTCTTGATCTGTTCAGCAGTTTTGGAGATCTTACGTAACAAAATAAAATTCATACTTCACAATCTTTCGGCTATAATATTAGTAAGATTTGGTAAGGGCAACAAAACAAACACAGCACTCCCGGTTTAAAAAAAATATCTAAGCGTCTGGTCGAAGCAACGCGTGACCCGAGAGCGCATCAGCATTCCCATACAGCGGGGCAATGTAGCCAGCGTCTTGGGGACGCTTCCGACTGGTATTGATATGGATCAGTTGAGCTACCTGTAGATTGTTGGCAACAGTCTGCAGTTAGCCGAATTATTTTAACTGTAAATACTACCTAGTTCTAATTTGTTTTTATTATATGATTGTAATTTTCTTTGAAAAAATAAATAAAACAAAACAAACAGTTAAGGCATAAAAGTGCTCAAAATATTATACCATGAATGAATAAAACCGTAAGTATTATGAATCATAGATGGGAATATAATTAAGTCGGGAGCGGCACAAACTCCGGCAAGGGATCTCGCTAGCAAATTAAATTTTCCCCGCGTGGCCACTTGACCCTCGTTGAATGTCCATTGTGCACTAACTGGTTATTGATGCAAAGCATAAAAACAAATTTCTCCCGAGTTTCCGAGAAAAAGGGTACGATTGGAAATATCCAGAATCTATTGCAAAGAATTTTCCGATTAAATCGTTCTATTCTCCGGGCCAAGGCAGGATAGTGGTATAGTTAGTATTAGTTACACGTAGTAGACGACCTCTGTGGCGCAGCGGACGAAGGTCCGCCTGCTACGCAGGAGGTTCCGGGTTCGATTCCCGCCTCGGGAGCGGGACAAATGTTTGTACGATCTGCAGATCAGGGTGTTCTGGATGCTTTTCTATGTATAAGAAAAAATATCTATCTACGTAGTGTATTGTATTATGTATATCAGTTATTTAGTAACTATAACACAAGTTCTGCTTAGCTTAGGGCTAGATAATACTGTGTGAATTGTCCAGCATTTTTTTTATTTAGTTATTTGTTTAATCCTGGACTCGTATTATTTAGTAATATTAATGGGCTGAAAGTTTACTGTACATACGACTTAGTGCGAGCAATGATTGTGATGGGAATCAATTTAACCGTAACTTTTTACCGATATTACATTTACTAAATATTGTAAACCGGTTGGCCCTATTCCACTCTGTCTGATTCACTGGATTAATCCATTGATGTTATACAAAAATAAATAAGTTATAAAAACTAAGTTCTTTTTTATTAGATACCAAATTGATAAAGAACAACAGTATGACGATTTGGTTTCTGAGGAAAATATGTAAATTAAAACTGATCTAATTACTTATTAAACAAACACTCGACTATCGAAATAATATGCTTCGAGTAAACAAGTGACCCTAAAAATGTTAACCTGAAAAAAGGTAAATATTTATTCTGAAGAACCTGAAAAAAGAACAGATTACTGAGCGTTTTAGCTAGACGGGAATTCTGGTGGTTATCTTTGCGGCACCATAGAATTTTGTAGGTATCATCACAACATATAATTCCCCGCCGCGTTTGAAGACAAAAACTACTAAACGAAATAAGACCGCTTTAGGAAAACATTATATTTCAGAATGATTCGTCATAAAAATATATCATAAGCTGCTACCCGTGCGAAGCCAGGTGCGGTGCTAATTATGTATCATGAAGCAAAAGCTTACTAAGCTCGATCTCGTAGCTAGGGAGGTGTAGATACAAATCATATTGGGACATTACAATTTTTAGTATTACTATGATGAATCTTTAAATTGCCTAGATTATTTATATATGATTATTTGAGCCAGTTATTTCAAATTCAGTAAATAACTATCAGTAATTTCTTAACTCTTTGGAGAGCACTGAAGTATTCTATAAAAGATAATTTTATACAACCTGCTCAATATTTTAAGTCATTGCTAAGATTGTTTTTACTCATCTCCTCTCTTCTGCGCTTTCTTAGAACCCGAACCGTAATCTTCTGTCGAGGCACTCTACATAATACGACTGATCCTAAAGCTCAAGTTTGACTAACAACGCTCATGCATAACCTCAAGCCTGAAGCATCATAATGCTTCAGCAATTAATGTATACACACAGCATAAATGATTGCCAATACATCGAGGCTACATTGCAATATTCATGTTTACTAAGACAACAGATTACACGGCATTGCACGTAAACCTGATTGTGACAAGACGGGCTTATACTCGTACCTGTCTGACTCTATGAAGTGTGTAATGAATATTCTAAAAGCTAAAGCATTAATAGCCACTTTTTTGTTTTACATTATCAACAAGATATTCTTGTAGCTATAGTTTTGCAGGCAAATCTTCCAATCAAAATACTAAATGACAGAATTGCTCAGATTAAACCAACTTTTCTTGAACCATTTTATAAAGGAAATGCGCTACTTTATTATGATAATTGGCTGATCTTAAATCCGACGCTTGATCCCGTCCGTTTCCAAACGTGTTCTGATTTTTAGAGTGTTCATCGTAACCTCTCAAACAAAAATTGTTTCTTTAGTTCGGGGAATTAACTTTCCCGCTTCTAAGTATTCGTCTAAGGAAATAACTTTATCTTTCGAAAAAGTTAGCCGTGTCACCGCATCGCTTTGGCAAATTATGTTTACACGTAAGTGACGCGAGGCAAATCCGAAACTCACCCAAGACACAGTGAAATAAAACCAAACAAAACTTCAGCAGGATAACGTATGCCTGTACGACGTGACATTCACAAACGTACGCATCTCGAGAACTCACGCACACTATTTGCCAACGTAAGCCCGCGAGGCTTGTCAAGATTTTATCTAGACGTTTACGCGCAGTGTTTACACGAAGATTTTCTACTGGATAAACTAGCCTCGGGGCGTCGACTTCCTATAATCCATTTGGGCGAACAACTGGAGTCATGTCAAGTTGATTGATGTAGGTAGGTACGAGAACGTACAAGGTGATCAGTGCGGCGACTTTATCTACGCCTCTTTGACATCGACCCCAAACTTACACACAATATTAGAGGGTGGACCCAAACGTGCTACCTGGGATACGCTTTCCTAGTCGGTTGATTGGTTGCGAGGTTGCTCGATTAGATAATGCAAAATTACGTTATTATATTGCGTTACAGCGGTTTAATGGTGATATGATGTTTCGTGAAAGGTAATCGGATACAATAATGTTTGTATTCGCAAAGCCTACTAATGCATGCAACCTTGGGGCTATATTGGCTATATTACATCTGTAGTACCTGTAGGTAGGTATAAACGTCAGTATTTCAAATTATAATTTTAGCAGTTAATAATGGAAACGTGTGACGCAGACACTCTTTTGTTTTGAGTTTTATTTTCCGTAGAAACATAAGTTGTTACCGACTTGCGTCTTCGGTTGTGTCGTTGTTTATGCAAAGCCTCAGTTAACTGCCTTGTATAAATGTCAAAACAATAAAATAATTTAGCCAAGCGAGAGAGTCGTTACGCGACATTAGAATTAACGAACCATTACGGACGTGAATGTCAATGACAGAGGAGACATCGATATTTACAATCAGCTGGGCTGTGTACAGACGAGTCGATTTTATTCTCGACTTGGCTTGGGTGCTCAAACAAGGTGCAAATTGAACCATCTCTCACTGCTCGTTACGTAATTACTATGTTTGTATAAATATTTCTTTAAAATAAAAATAAAGATTGCGGGTAAAATAGAGATCAAAGTTCCAGAAAATCGTAGTTGAAAACAAGATCCGTCAACTAAGAGTGTGACTCACGCGCCGAGGGTTTCAATCTTTGGTCATTAGTCATTACCAATAACTTCACAATATGTTGTAGTTTTGAAAAAAAAATACGATTGGTAGTGAGTGGTTCCCCTTATAATGTCAGTATAACAACTGATGTATAAACATAAATATACAAATGAAATGAAAAAGAAAGAAGTCGACCAAGTGAAATTTTTGTTACCTAGGATCTCCAAAACTACAGAACAGATCTAGATGAAAGGATGATGGGCACAAATGTATGGAACCTGGTACCGGCACCAATCGAAATGAGTGATATATCGTTGGAAAGCTCTTTTTCTGTAGAATAAGAATAACCGTGGCGCTAGTCCTGGTTCGTTGTCCGTTTTGAGTAATCCTACCCTGAAAGTTACTTATTTTCGAGTTTTTTGACACTTTCTACTAGAGTACTTAGTAGGTATCATAAAAGGTGCCTAAAAAAATATAGGTATGTATTTTTTTTACATTTTAAGCTTATGTTATATTGTTTTTACAATTCATCATCATCGTCAGCCTATATTAGTCCACTGCTGGACATAGGCCTCCTCTAATGAGCGCCTTAGCGCCCTGTCGTCAGCTTGCCGCATCCAGCATCTGCCTACAATCTTTTGCAGGCCGTCCTCCCACCTGGCCTCAGGCCGGAGGGCGTCCTACACTACGTTCGCCGAGTCACGGTCTCAACTCAGAATACTTTTACCCTAGCGGTTCTGCGCGAGACATGGCCGGATCAAATAATGCTAATTATTTGAGCTACATCGATATAACTATTATTGACTGTCGGATGTATTAGTTTAGTAACGAATCACCATATCACAGTAGATAAATGTATAATATCCTTCAGAAAATCTGCGTTTTTCAATTATTAACTATTAATAATAATAATCTCCGTAAACGTGCGCGAGAAGATATTTGTGCGAGTGGACATTTGTGCGAGTAGACACTTGCGCGATTCGATTAGACACTTGAGCGAATGACACTTGGTCGGAGGACATTTGCACGGGTGGCCATTTGCGCGAGTAGACGCTGCGCTTGCGCGAAAAATCACAAAACTCCCAATAACTCTCGAAATAGACGTTGCAGAGTTGCAGATCGCACCATTGTGTGTGATTTTGCCCTCTTTTTTCTGACACATCTCATCTTCCCCTGCTCCACCCCCTTACTTTCCCATAATGATACACATTTTAACGTAGATCTTCGTAGCACGTGCAACGATTTTGCGATGGACCGTCGTAGCATACCAGACTTCAACGCGCACCCAGTTTTCTACTATACACAAAAAAATATTTATAGCTACAAAACTAATACAACCAACGAGTTGCTTTTTTCAGTATGACAAAGGAAAGTTATCGTTCCTTACTATCAATGTTTTCTGCCTACCCCTCTCCTTTCCTTCCCAGTAGACCAATGTGTTATTTTGTAGACCTTCGTATTGCTAGCTACTATGCTACGGCGGACCGCCCGGCGGCCAGCGAGGTTTTTACGTATACATGAGACATTCAGAGTTGCCAGTAGTAATTAGTAAAAACAAGTCACCACTTTGCTGAGTACCACTGTTCGCAGACATGAATGCCTCCCCGGTTAAGGGAACGTGGGATATACGTGTCCTTCGCGAAGTGTTTTTCGCGCAAATGTCTTGGTACCATTTGAAAACAGTGCTGGCTCAGTAAGGCCTTCGTGTTTAGCATGGTCACACCGGCGCCGATTCTGGGCTGTGAATGCGATAATAATATCCTCCTAGCGGAATTTGGATCACGGCGGCCAGTCTCATCGGAGACTAGCCAGATGCGCAAGAAATATCAAGTGTTTGTGCAAACACAGGTGCACTCTCTATTCCCTCACTCTCATAATCGGTAGACCGACACGACCGGGAAGAGGTCAAGCGCAGGACCAACGGCCTAACGTGCTTTCCGAGGCACGGGGGTGTAACACCGCCAACTTCCTGACTACGGGCTGCTACTGAGAATTTTTCTTGCTAGAAAAACCCCAATAACAACTATTGGCCCGACCCGGGACTCGCAACCCAGGACCTCATAATCAGTGGTTGAACAACCTGACTGCTAGACCAACGAGGCAGAGAGTGAATGCGATAGTGCTTTACTAAGTACCTACCCTTTTACTTAATAGGCTAAGAAATGTTTTTTTACAATGTGACTTAACAGAACAACATTATGGGTCTCTTCAAGACTAGAGCGAATAAATATAAACCTTCGTGATTAATCGGTACATCGGAGATAGTGGTCCAACAAAGGTCTATTCGGTTAAAAAAACGACTCTTATTCAGTCATTCCAATGCTTATTTGCCCAAGAGAGGTTTATAATGAGGAGGGATTGTCGTCTACTTACACTCAGTGATTTTCGCAAAAATTAAGCTGAACCTGATGGTAGAATTTTTATCTGATAAAAATTCAAAATCTTCAGAAGAATATATTTCATGACGGACAACTGCCACGGGTTCGTCGTAGTAGATTTTTTTTGTCCACTTGAAAATAGCTATCCAACGACGTATGACTCGTCTTGATTGGACAAAGTCCCCAAACGGGCCCAAAATGCCCATCCTCCTTTGGCATACATTTAAAACGTATCCTAACTTAAACAATAGGCTACTTTTTTTTCGCTTTAGGCATCGCTTCCGGTTTAGGACTTAAAGAAGGGTTTGATAATTTACACATCACGTCCAACGAGAAACCAAAACATAGATAAAAGTCCGTTTATGCAATGTTGTCTATTTTTGACAAAATAGTGATTGAATTTGTGATGTTGTCATGGTTGTCATATCTGCTTTGTGAAATATGAAAATTATCTCCAGCAAATAAACGAAATTATTCAATTAATTGCTAAAGGTACATTCTACGGATAATATAATATTTAATGCTTCGTCACAGATGTATTCGCTTTTTCTATGCAAATGTTTTTTCCGTTCACTAACGTGTCCTTTAGTAAGGTAGGTACCCTACCTACCACGCTAACGAAGTTGCGGGTACACAGCTAGTTTAGAATAAAGAGTTAGTGGACACCGCTAACTCTTTCCTCTGAATCTGGCCGATTGAATGAAAGGATAGTTAGTAATGAAGCCAAGCCTAATTTTTCATAGATGTCATTTTACAAGATGTATCAACCAATCAAACTTACTAAACATCACCAGCAGATGCACAGAAAAAAACCACCCGTACCTGGTCGACATACCACAGTGTCGAACCAAAAAATTCTGCTCTTCTTTTATAATAAGCAAGGCCAAAGAGTGGAATGAGCTTCCTGCGTCTGTTTTCCCGCTAGAGTACAATCTTGGAGTCTTCAAATCCAGGGTAAATAAGTTCCTTCTGGGAAATCGTGCTCCATCTTAAGCCACATCTTCACTTACTTTAAGTGAGTTGGTGGCCAAACGCTTAACCTTCATCAATAAAAAAAAAACTCCACCCAATTTGGTTGTTTCGTATGATTTCACAAAGTCTGTAGTGCGCCAAAGCCAGAAGCAGATCAGATAAGTGTATGCAATTTAACCGTTTTACCGGTATTCAGACTGCTGTTTACCCAACAGTTAAGTAGGTTAACGTTAGACATGTTTTGTATTATAGGATTTTAAGATCTGATAATTACGTTTAGCTCGAGTTTTTTCCCCGTTTGTTTTTGGAACTTGGTAACTTTATATAAAAGCGAGTCATGATTCACGATGTACTGCAAAACCATTGCGATCCTTTTCTTGTTTTAAACTGAGAAAAATAACGACCCCATAAACTCGGTCAAGGGTTCGCTGCTAGAACCTCTGAACGTCTTCCACCTTGTATTTTGCTAAAGTCGTTCGAGAAGCAAGTTGTAAATTACACAAAGTACAGGTGACCGTTAGCGTGAGTTCCTGAGTTAACGGCTCATTGGAGCGCGGGCCGTACCGGCGCGATGCCTAAATCTCCAATCTAAGTGTTATTTACTTTTATATTTCTCCTCCGAAGGCTTACTGATTTTATGCTTCGCTTTATGGCGCATCCGGTACAGCCCATAAAAATAGTATCCCAACTGATTGCCATCGTTCCAATCGAACACTCAGAATAAATAACCATTAAGACATGTGATTTATGACGGAATAGAGCATTCATTTCGTACTAGCGCCGGAAAGTGTACCTAAAATGTCTTCGTTAAATTATTACCTGGCTTTAGTGCAAGCGTGAGGTGCCCATTAGACTAATTGCATTGCTGAATTATGATTTCGGTCATAAAATGGGAGCCTAACATGAAATTAACTTCATCAGTCTAATAATAATGGCTATAAACCGACTTATGAATTCCTCATGAGACACTCGAGGTAAGGACTTGACTTAAATACCCTACAAGCCTTCCTCGAGAGACTTGACTCAGTCTTCATGGGCCCAAAAGCCATTAAAGCATACGACTTTTGAACCACTTAATCTTTACATATTAAATTTGTCCAATGTTCTTTGAAGTTCATGATTTGGTTATAAAACCAGTGGTTCATTTCCATAATCAACTAGTATACCTTGATTTAGTATTTATGATATGATACTCGTGCAACATACTATGGTGAACGTGTCTTTCTCTGTAGTCGGTAGCGACAACATAGCAGCCAAAATAGTGGGTGAAAATCAAGCAAAATGCAATGAGTGCGCAAATTCAGGCGCTCGCGGAATATCTTTGTGAAATTAGAGCTGCAAGCGCTTCAGTACCTTCGCTGCGTAATAGTGTGCGCTCCACAAAAATCTAAATTATCCTTCTTTTCATTGTTAAAAATAGCCTCCACATAAAAGAACAAAATTATCATTGCAAAAGTTAGAAATGGTCCTCCAGAGAACTGGATACATCAAAAACAGGTCACGGTCAATTATCAGGTAACTAAAAACTTAAAAAAAAATGTGCTGGATAATCACACTGCATAACTAGAAAGCAAAAATAACCGAGTTCATTGTGCTTGCTCGTTACATTATTTTGTAGAACCGAAATATTTAATCTGTTACCGATGATTTTAGTGAAATGCACAAGCATTCAATTGCAATCCAAACATGGACTTCATACTATGAAATCAAATTCGAATTCTGTGAAATACACTCGAGAGCAATGAATCCGGGTCACTCAAAGAAACGTAAATTGGAGTATTGAAGATTGGTCGAAAGTTATGTTCTCCGACGAATCAAAATTTATGCTCTACAAGCACGATGGAAGACACAGAGTGTATAGAAGACCAGGGGAAAGATTCAAGCAAGCATGCATCGAAGAAAAAGTAGCCTACGGTGGTGGGTCTGTACTTGTGTGGGCCGGAATTTCCTCTGAAAGTCGCACAGAGCTGGTGATCATAGAAAACGGCTCTTTAACTAGCGTAAGATATGTGGAAGAAATCCTCAACGAACACGTTGGTCCATTTATGGTCAATTTGGGTGAGGATGCTATATTTATGCATGACAATGCCCGACCTCATACAGGTAGGATTGTGAATGACTACCTTCAAGAGATGAACATTACTTGTATGGAGTGGCCAGCGCGCAGCCCGGATATCAACCCGATCGAGCATGCTTGGGACGAGCTAGGGAGATGCGTAAAACAACGAAACCCTCCCCCAATCACGCTTCCTGAGCTCAAAATTGCTCTCACAGAGGAATGGGAGAATATTGCCCAAAATCGTATAAGGAACTTGGTGTACAGCATGCCAAACCGCGTAAACGCAGTAATGGAAGCACGAGGAGGTAATACGAAGTATTGAAATTCAAGAAAATCGTCATAAAGTTCAAAAATTTCATGTTTCCTATTTTTGTTTTAAGGAGAGATCAGCAGTTTTTTTTCTTTATGTAATTTTGTGTAAATAAAATGTATGGTGACTCATATTTTTTTAACTTTCATTTAAGGAGTATTAAATTGTCTATTAAATACAATTTATTGCATTAACCTAGCATTCTTACTTTCCGAGATTTTTTGGATTCTTTGAGTGACCCGGATTCATTGCTCTCGAGTGTATTAATCATAGTTTTATACACATAACCAATTGTTGTTTATGTTCGATAGTTCTTTAGAATTTACCAAACGATTTGTTGTATTTTATACATTCAGATGTTAGAGAGATCCACTCACCTTAATTGCTGTAAATAAATTACTTATTAATTGATCATTATACAAATTGTTCGAGATATTTAGAGCAGTACACGCCCAAACGTGGAACATAGTTCTTTTTTCAGTGTAAAGTAAGTGAAAAGTAATTATTTACATTGAAATTACGTACCTACAATATATTGCGATTCTTATGCTAGACATTATTGTGATCCTTCACCAAATGATTTTACAGAAATCCTTTGTATTGTTAATAAACAAATATTTACCAACCTAAACCAAAATACAATATAACATCAAATTTTAAGATCTCGCTTTCATTTCATTCGCAATTTCATTGTGTCTCCCTCTTTAATATCAAAAGAATGATAAATGGTTTTCTCAGAAATGAAATATTTCATGCTGTACGTAATCCATTGAAAATTTACAAACGAAATATGAAATTTTCAATTAAATATAAAATAAAAACGGAGTCCAAAGTTATAACCCGCATGAGAATCCTCCACTTTTAGCTTGGGCTTGGCTTAATAAATGTAGCTGCTTTATTTAGTAAGCCGAAATTTAAATCTGAATTTATATTTAACTTCAATCAAATGGAATATATTAAAATCTCTCGTCATCGTGAAACAACTCATAAACAGCATCAATCTCAAACAAAAGGTTAATAAACCAACTCTTTTGACATTGGTATAGATTTGGTTACTTAAAAACTAAACTAATTTTATGAATCTAAAATTTTGCCGTCGCTTTATGTTCAAATGAACTGATTAATGTAGTTTTAATGCAGTGACATTACTCGTAGTTTATTGTAATTTTCGTGCAAACCGAATCATCACCAATATTACAACATACTGTATACATTAATATTCATTTACAAAGTTTTCTTGCATTTGTTATTTGTCATAGCGTCACGTAGTTCGTAGCTCCGTAGCAAGATTCGTAGCAAAATTCGTAGCAAGATTCGAGCAGCTACGAACATGCTACGCCACGTCTACTGAAGTGTGAGCGACTGCTTGCGTAGATTGGAAATTGTATTGGTATTCCAATATTAGAATTTGCCCAATACTGTTGCAGGTGTAACGTTTATAAATAGAATTCTATCGAATTTATGATTCCCAAAGTAAGCAGAGCTTGTCTATTTAACTATTTTACTCAATACAATATTACAAATAGGTTTTTTTAATATACATAAAAAACGCCCAAAACACTCGTAAAAAATATATGCAGATCAGGGCAGGAATCGACCGCATCCTCCTGCATAGGCGGAGCTTCCCGCTGCGCCACGGAAAAGAGACTTTTGTTTTAAAATTGAAATACCTGCGTTATTTATTAATTCCTAGTTATAGATCGTAACTTTCATATCGTAAAATGTTATCGGAATACAAGTCATTAAAATAATGAAATGCAACCGTAACTCTATATTTTTGACAACCGTAATGTGGTCTATTAATTAATTTTGTTTTGTAACGCGGTTTAACTATGCCATAACGAGTGAAAAGTAGTAGATTATAATTTAATCATAATCGAATTTTCATGGTATTTGACATCAATGTTATGGTATGTTTAAACACAACGTGCTTTCAAACTATCGAAAAATAATAATTGAGAGTCATTAAAATAACTCTCAATTATTATTTTAGTTAGTAATTTGTGTGAAGGTAAGGGGTAATTTGTGGGAAAAAGTTGTTTGTGTAGTTATGATAAAGTAACGAAGCAATGTAGCCAACATCCTTTGTGACTATCGTCACTCAGCAATGTAGAAATTCATACTAAACACTCATATCTTTGCTCCATCAGAATGAAGTCAGCAGAGCATGACACACTGTAAAACCACTACGTTCCTAGTACACAGCAAATATGCACAGGGTGTTGCACATAGTGTGATCTAGTATCCCATTGCTGAAACCGCTGTATGTGTCGACCTTTACTAGTATGTTTCTCACGCTGCAACCACTGTATGCGTCGACCTTTATGGAGATGTTTATGTAGAACTAGACATGCGCGTGCAGAAATTAAAAGCTCTTGTCTCTGGAAATGTTATTGAAATGATTTAGAATTTTTTAAGTTACGATGCAAAGTTTCCTAATTTAATTTAGTGCACATGTTTTATCGAGGGTTTTTTTGCCCTCTTTTACGGTAAACTGTAAGAGTTTTTGCGAAATATTACCAATATCTGGAAAAAAATATGAAAACAAAGCTGATTTTAGTTAAAAAGTTCTTGTTATTTTAATTCGGACTGTTGTTGTCAATTTTAATTTGATTCTCCTCCGTTATTTCCAATCATTATCTACTGGGTTTAATTCATCGTAGTATAGTTAAAAATTTACCGATTTTACAGAAATTTAACACATAACATTGTATCCGTCGACAAAAAGCAAAGTTTGTCTTCTTTAAATTTGTGCACATTATGAATACGCACTAAAATATATTTTACCGAAATCTAGTAAATAAGCAACTTAATTTATTTATAGCGTGTTGCAAACGCTTAGGAAAAATGTTCATGGTAGATATAATCATAGTGCGATTACTTTTGATGCTGAGAAATGCTGAGACAGGGACCTTTTTGGCCTGTGTACCTAACACTACCACTAATTTGTATCTTTTTTATTTTTTATTTTGTTGTTTCCTTTCGATATAATCCTGTATGTTCATTGTATGTATATGTAATTGTAATGTGTTGTGTTATGCATAGTCCAAATAAATGTATTTTCTTTCTTTCTTTCTTCTTTTATTATCTGTCGCCTCACAACATGATATATACAAACGGTTCTTGTTTATAATTTTCCTAAAACAACCTAAACCTTAACAAATACATGCATTATAAACCATAACCCTCCCGGATGTCCATAAGGGTAAAAATTGTAAGCTGCGACTAGTTGACATTTTATCAGTTTAGTAAACAATATCCAACAAAGCTCCATTCAAAAGCCATGGTTTTCACGACGATAACAAAACTCTGCCGAACCGCGAGGCAACTGTACATTCAGCGGAAACCAGACTCTTATTCTAAACATCTCTATGCCAGGTAACGCACGTTGCCATATGCTCTCTGTACATTCAGTACCAGTTTGATTACGACAAAAGTTCTAGAGAGCTCGATAGACTTTAACTTCTATCTCGCTTACAAAAAAATAATGAGAAAATAGCCTCTCAAAACCATTAGAAATCAAAAATTGTATCGAGTGCGTATGAAACAAAGAACCGACCGGCATGAAACTATTCAACCGCCGTCTACGAAAATTTATTCCACTATATCCGGCAGAGGTGCAAGGCGCGAAATGTATGGAAAGAGACCCGTCCGTCATCGTAAACTTATGCACAAACATCTGATACCTACTAATAACTCTGTACATCGAAATGTACCTACTTTCTAGTCTATATTAGGCAAGGAGCACTATTTATGAATCGTTGTGTAAAAATGCTACATAGAGGTCACAATTCAGATGCCACAAAATATACAGTAAACGAATTTAACTTGATTTTTATATGTCACATGTAGAAGAGTTCGCACAAAAATTTGTAGCAATCGAGCCACAGCCCTCGAAGTGAATTATGACAGTTCAAAGCGTAGCATGCCACGTTACTTGCGTGTAGGTATGCCTGAGTTGTGAATAAGGGCTTCGAGCTCACGAGTGAAAACAATTGCAAGTTGCCTCGTTAACCTAGAGCTTCCATCAAATTGTTTGCCGTCTGGTGTAAACTTGTGAGAAGCTCTGACACATAATTCATTATTTTCTATTATAAGATAAGTAGAATATACCTAGTCTACTTTTCCCTCAAATCCATTTATATTATACACATTTACTGTTTTTGTTTACATTGATGTTAAATACCACTCATTTAACATCAATTTAGTTACTATAATACTAGTAAATTTATCTTTATGTTATTCCTTCCTTCAAGCTTCAAGCGGACCAAAATTACAATGAAATAATAGAAACAATTTAGAACTAGTATTTACAATTGAAACAATTGAGCTAACTGCATACTGTTAGATAATAACTGTTACTATAATACTTTATTGTTTAACATGGTCAATTTTGTTATCAACTCGTCTTTTCCAAATTGAGATCACAGTGTGTTTCAGTTCGTGTGAGTTCCGTTTGAATCATAATCATTTTCTATGTACCAAACCAACTCCCAACCTACTAGCTTGAGGTCTAGAACCATCCAACTATTACTGGAATCGCGATCGTTATATTTAACTTCTCAATTAACTTTCCGATGAGTCGGTCTCGTGGACTATTAGTTTGGAAGTTGGAGTTCGGTGGCTACCATTTGCATAAGTTACACGTTTCATTTCCGTAATTACCATTCGATCGTTACCATTTATCTTTCGACTAAATCCCACCGGGAACGTCAATCGTTTGACTCTAATCACGGGATTTGCTCTAAACGCTCGTTTTCGTGCCGGCCTCTTAGCGAATCCTTTTGAGAAAAAAGTTGTTAAAAAACGGCACAAAAACAAAGGGAAATAGTCGGGGCGGTCCCAGGAGAGTCGTTCTTAGCCCTGGGACGGTACTTAAATCAAATGTTCACCATTCAAGGAAATTATAAGAACAGGGCACGGATTCCCGTACCCTCAGCGAGAATCCCCCTCGGATAAAAAGGCTTACGTAGGTACAGTGTTGTGAACAGTTTCATTGTCATCTAGCCCATTTCCTAGTGCCTAACTAACCATCGTGTGGGTACGTTTCACAGGATGGTGTTAGTAACGTGAGCCTTACAAGACGCTGCATATTCCCTAAGCTCATTGCTCGGTCGGTGATGCATATATTATGATCCTCATAACCAGCTGAACAACCAGGTGATTGCGTTCTTTACGTAGGTTTACCTACTTCTTTGTTGAACCTCTAATTTTATCAAAAATTATTAAGTGGAACCTTTTTTGTTGAACAAATTATATGCATTAGCGTCTTGCGCTCTCCTCCATTCTGATAAGCTTTGCTCTTTACAAAGATAGTTGCTACAGAACGTAGTCATAGGATTTTTGGCTCTTTATCATTGTGTTATATGAAATTAAAAAAGATTAAAGCATACAGGATTTATTTTTTCCAATGCAGGTTATACCTAGAGTTAAAAGCAGTTATTTATGTCTAAGATGGATCGCTAGCAAATAATTCAATTTTCGTTGATTTCAAGAAAATACTTTACTTTTCTTGAATTTCGCTTGAAGATGCGCGTTTTAGTACAAACTTTTACTTGTCATAAGAAAGCGGAGTAGAGCTGAAGATTTCACAGAGGAAGTTTTTAATGGCGCCATTGACATGATTTTTTAATTAAGGTTCCAAATACAAAAGTTATATTTCTTTGTCTCAATGGAATTACTAAATTGGGAATGTCTTCTCTTATACTCATGGATAGCGACAGGTAAAAATGTATCTCGATTCTTCTTTCTTCTACAGTATTATAAAAAAAAACCGAATAAAAGGTGCCTAATGTTCTCGTGTGCCCAGTCTCCGTCCATATGCCGTTGTCTTTGAAGCGAGGGGACCCCTAGACGCGAATATGAAAATTTTCTTATACAAATTGAGAGTTTGCGAAACGTGTCGATTTCTTTATTTATTCAATACTTTTCTCCTTTGAATCGTTTCTCCTTGGATTCGTCCGCGCTTATCTATATTTATGAATGCTTTTGGGTTTTACCGGTATAAACCACTTCCTTATTGCAGTTAAATTTGCAATAATTTTGAGGATTACCTTGTATTGGTCCTGCAGATAGTCCATACTTAGTTTTACATTGTGAGGTCATCGAAACTTGTACGCATTAGGGTCTGCTTTCACATGAATCCCTATGCAATATACCTAGCAATAATACTACCTAGTGTAACTAAAACGTGGGTCTTATTTGTAAAGGAGAGGTTCACTAAATTCAACATCAAATAGAATAGTCAGAGTAAGGTCTTCCAAGCATTTCCTAGTTGGAGCCGGTAAAGTGCGTTGACGGCAATTCCTGTTACAAAATTATAAACATTGAGCACCTATTGCCTATATAAATAGTGCTGAACAATCCACACAGCATCATCTAGTCTTAAGCCTAGCAGTGCTTGTGTTATGGTCCATAACACAAGCACTGCTTGGCTGACCCATAACTTATGGGTACTAGATGACTAATATACTTAATGCAATACATTACATAGAATATATTTTTTATTATGCAAAGGAAATTCCCAGAACACCCTGAACAAATATTCGTAGATTGTACAAACATTTGTCCCAAAGCGGGAATCGAGCCCGCAACCTCCTGCGTCGCAGACCTACCATCGCCCGCCGCGCCACATCGGTCGTCGAAAAAGTAGGTAGGTACGTATATACGTGAAATCTTTTTTACTATAAAAACTTTCGTAGTTTGACGAATTCATTATGAATGTAAGCGGGTTAACTACGAACCTATTTTGTGTTGGAAGAACACCAACACAAAATAGGTTCGTAGTTAACCCGCTTACATTCATAATGAATACGTGAAATCATTTAATACAGGAATATAAACGTTTTATATTTTCGCTCTGGTTTTTATTTTCAGTTTACCTGTCTAACGAATGCAAATTCAAAACGGTTCACGTTCATCTTAAAAAGAGCTTACTGTTTTATTTTTCCAAAGTGAGCAATGTTATTTATTAGTGAAAGAGAGATATCCTAAGGAGCAGTGAAAAATGTTCGTGGTGCGTCGCAGACCGCCAATATCTCGGTAACTGTTTAAAAACGTTTTGGAAAGTTTGGCTTTTCAAACCTTCGTTTTTTACGCCACAGGGGTTTGGTACGGGCACTTTTACGTTACGTAAACTGGAAACTCTTTTGCATATTCCCGCATGTTAACAAATTATGTAGAGCATGAGAGGAATGTCTCTTCAACCTCAGATAATTCAATGGATATAGATATCACTTTTATATTGATTCATCTAAAATTAACTTTATTCACAAAGAAAATTATACTAGTATTTACAACTGAAACAATTGAGCTAACTGCTGATTGTTGCAAACAGTCTACAGATAGCTCAACTGATCCATATCAACACCAGTCGGAAGCGTCCCCAAGACGCTGGCTGCATTGCCACGCTGTATGGCAATGCTGATACGCTGTGCCAGATATTCACCAGCTCTCGGGTCACGCGTCGCTTCGACCAGACGCTCAGATAGTTTTTTGAAAACCCGAAGAGCCTCGGTACCCCACGGACCTAGGGTCTCGACTCCAAGGGGAGCAAATGTGTAGGCTCTGTCGAGACCTGCATATTTGCGCCTCTTGAGATCTTCGGCCAAATCTGCCGCCGCACCCGCCCTCACGGATGTCCTCGGAAGATGGGAAGGCGCACGTGTGTCGACGCATGTAGCGTCCCACACAATGGGCGTCCCCAACTCCCATGGGACTAGTGTCATACCGTCGGGCCTCTTACCATCGTCACGCAACAGAAAATTCGGTTCGAGAATAGCTGGTACGTTAGCGGTGACAAAGGCCCGCCGGATGATGTCGTTAAGGCTAGCGTGGCGAGATATCCGACCGGCGGCCCTAGTGCACGATAATCCGTGATGACCAAGCTGTTCGACAGCAGTACCGCACTGGCATTGATGAGGCGCGCAACACCTTGCACCCAACCGGAGACATATTGCGATACGGAAAGTTACGGGATCCAATAAAGTACCAGTGTTATATGAAGGAAATGCTTGCAACCAATGTCCTGACTCCCATTTAGAAACGGTTGATTCATCTTCATAATCATCAGCCCATATTAGTCCACTGTTGCAAAAAGGCCTCCCCTAATGAGCGCCATAGCACCCTGTCTTCAGCTTGCCGCATCCAGCATCTACCTGCAGTTTTCCGCAGATCGTCATCCCATCTGGTCGGAGGGGGTCCTACCCTACGTTTGCCGAGTCGCGGTCTCCACTCAAGAACACGTTTGCCCCAACAGTTGTCGGTTCTTCGCCAGATACAGCCGGCCCACTGCTTGCTAATTCTTTGAGCTATGTCGATAACTTTTGTTCTCTGTCGCATGTAATCGAGGCGTTTAATATCCTTAATACCCTTGAAACTTTAGTTTTCAAGCATGACGGTATGGATGACGAGAAGACTCAACGTAGTTTCACGCTGTACCATCTTTGCAATGTGGTTGTTCAGGTCTGACCTCTCTGACGAAGTCGCTTGGGTGGTTTCCCGTTGACCTAGATTCGTGATAATTTGACATGACACAAGGTCTTACGGAACCCTTAGTGCGTGAGTCCGATTCGTTTTATTTTACTTGACGTTTTATTTTACTTCATCAATCTTTTCTGTTACTTTTAGTTAGTTTAATTTAGATACATTTAGTTATCTCTTACATGAATATACTTAGATTTACACTATTATAATTTTTTACTTATATTCACTCTTCAAATGAATAAGTTATTTATTGGCTGGGAACTTTTTCGTTAACGATAATAACACAAAACCTTTTGGAGCATATGGGAATATTTATGTTGATTTTTGGCTCAAAATCTCTTATTTCCAAAAATACAATTTAATTGAAGTTGGTTTTATCACGGTTCATAGAAAATGCTTAATGATTTACGGCAAATTACTTTTCTGTCACTTTTATTCCTTGAATACCTATAAACCTAACGAAAGAGTTTACATAATGAAAACACTAAACTTGGCAAAAGTACACAATCAACATACGCCAGCTCTGTAAACACATAAACGCTATTTGCATCTATGTTCGCAATACGGGACAGACCTGACGGCATCTGTTGGACCCAATGCAGTGTCTGAACATAGGATAGGCATCTAGCTAGTTAACTGTCCTGTGTAGACGTGAATCAGTATCGGAGGAAGGCAATACACATCATTGCCTATAGGTACCTATATGCATATTATGTACGTGTATGTTGGACGGTTTCGGTAAGTTCGATAAGGCCGAATCAAATCAGCGCCACTACCTATTTTATTAACTTCCAACGCAAAAAAAGACGGGAGTTATAAGTTTAACGTCTGTGTATCTGTCTGTGGTATCGTAGCTCCCAAACGGATGAACCGATTTTCGTTTAGTTTTTTTTTGTTTCATAGATAATTTTATCTCGAGTGTTCTTAGCTATGTTTCATGAAAACCGATTGTTCAACCAATAAACGTCAGTGGGCTTAAATTTTTTTTAATTTTGTCTTGTTTTTTCTTATTTTTTGTTAAACGAATAATTTTTTCAAAATCGGACTTGCTGTTTGTGATACCTTATAATTTAATAAGCTCATTTTTAATGCCTCTGTAAAAAATTTATTTTGTATAGTGTAGGCCAAACTACACTATGCAAAACTTTTACAGAGGCATTAAAAATAAGCTAATCACACATTATGTATCACAAACTGCACTGTATAACATAATAATAAGATAAAATAGGTGGTGGTGCTGATTTGGGTCGGCTATGCGCCTTAACTGTATTGCATCTAGGTACCTATAGCAAATAAATTGTATCGAGTAGTTCTCATGCAAATTCAGGTAACTTATATCCACATAGAAATACTTCTATATCAATAGACAGAGAACGGCGTAGCACCGATCTACGTCGTAGCACCTAAGGAAGCTACGGAAATTTTCGTAGCCGTATTTATTTTCCACTCGTTTCTGCCCGCGGCTTCGCACGCGTTGTTTCTACGGAAACGTTTATAAGTTATTATATCACATGGGAATTGATTTATGGGGTAAAACGTAACTTAACTACATCTACGCAAAATTTCCGCCCGATCCGTTCAGTTCTATTGGCGTGAAGAAGTAACAAACATCCATACAACCATCTATCCATCTACACATCCAAACTATCGCATTTATAGTGTTAGTGTCCATAGTACTTGAATAACAAACTACACAGATAGGTTTTCCGGGAAAGATTAAAAAGTCTGCAAGCCCGATCTAAAAGTAAGGTACCTTTAGTAAAATAAGCGCTAACAATGTTCGATAACATAGGAAGAAAGCAAAGTTGGTAAAGAGGATTAGAGTTGGTCTTACCTACTTCACAACTTTGTGGCTGGAAGGAATCTGCAAAACACCTACCCCTTGTAACTTATTCACGAAATATTCGAGTGGATAACGTCGTTATTTCATTATTCATTTTTGGGTAGCACTCGTTGTTGTCACTTTACTTCACCTCGTAAATATCCATTGTATTGTGTAATATTCCCGCCTGCGTCATCAATAAAGACGCATCTTATAGATAGCTAGCTTCTGCCCGTGGCTTCGCACGCGCTTTTCCGGGATAAAAGTAGCCTAAATCTGTCCTAGGGATACCGCCTATCTAGCTGCCAAATTTCTTTAGGAAATATTCTTCCCTAAACGGATGTTTAGGCGTGAAAGGAACAGACAGACAGAATTACTTTCTTGTTTATAATATTTATATTTATTTAGGGGAAAACCAAAGGCTTAAAATTAACAGAATTACAAATTAATAAATACCAGAAAGCTTTTTGAAGGTTTTCACGGATAGGTGGTGGATGGAAAATATATTGGTATAAATACTATCGCAGAAGCAAAATCCTTAGCCCTAAGTATCAGCAATGATAGGTAATTTTCTATACTAATATTATATAGAGGAAAGATTTGATTGTTTGTTTGTTTGTATTGAATAGGCTCCGAAACTACTGGACCGATTTGAAAAATTCTTTCACCGTTAGGAAGCTTACTTTTCACGGAGTGACATAGACTATATTTTATGCCGGAATTCCCACGGGAACGCGAACGCGGGTGAAACCGCGAGGCGATCTTCTAGTATTTAAATGAACCTTATTATTGGTTTGAGTCATTTTAGCCATATACAAACTTTAGAAAGCCCTGAATTATCAGTGACAACATAAAAAGCCGATGCAATAAAATAAAAGAAGTGTCGCAATAAGCCATCACCTAACTGCAAATTTGGTGACCGAACCATTTTTCTTAAATTTTCCTGAACCCGATATTTAATAAAAGCATCTGCCGCAATAAAAATAAAAGTATCAAAAGTTACATCCGTGGTAACTTAATCAGGCACGTAGAATCAAAAAAGTCGTTTCCTTTTTTGTGGAGCGTTCTCTCAAATTGGCTCCAGATCCATTCCTGTTGACAACTTTATCGAGCGGTTTTCGATAACATGCGGCGAGGGAAAACTAAATAAATCCGAGAAGGACTTTAGATAAGGTAATGGCTTTAGTAATGTCTAGCGACTGTGGACCGCTGGGCCATAATGCAATCGGAAATTCACCGAACCGCGTTTTCTACCCACTTCTGTAGCACCTTTTTTCGATCTATGTGACACCCTTTTATGCACATCAGCGCTTTTATCTCACAAAAGTTCTTTTTAAACTTTGGATACATTCAAAACTAAAAATTCTTATCAAATAATACACGTACGAAAATAATAGAACAGGTATAAATATGTAGGTTACCTGACTATTTAGTTATGTAAGAGTTAAACAATTAAATAACTAACACCGCAGTCCATAGTCATTAGAAACCTCATTAGAACCTTTAAAACAATTAAAGCCATTCAGTGCAAACCCCTGTTCCAACTTTACTATAGCAAAGACTTTTATTTTGCATTTAAAATGTCTTTGTCGAGAACTTTTTTCATTAAAATCTGGTCGGTTATGAAGGTGCCACGATGCATAAAAGATTTCAGACCAGATTCTTCGGTTTAAGGTGCTTTTCAAATTATTAAAAACATTAAGCAGTTACTTAATAAGTAAAATCAAATAAAACTAGATCGGCGTTCTTTAACTGAACTCAGTATGATGGAAACTAAAACAAAGTACGTTGAAGTAAAGTGCTTGAAACAAACATATAAACAAAACTGATTTATAGATGTACTTTAGAGCGGCAGACCTAACAGAATAAAAGTTTGAACAATCCAAACGCAGTCTAAAACGCATATCGAAGTCGCAAGACAAACTCATTGTCTTACAGCAAACATCGAAGCAACTTCCCAATGGAGAGCGAGCAAGATAAACTTTACAATTCGGCTCATACTTACGGACAAACTTCCTGAACACTTGAGCAGTGGTATCACCTGTAACCCCACACAGCCCTTAAAACCAACTGTCTAGGATGGCTTAACTTGAAACAAACACTCCGGTGTGTTCCGTGTCGCCAAAGTTAGCCACTAGTAGTGATTCTGTTTCTAGCAAAGCTAGTGTGAAATGATATTGGTTGGGTGAGAATCAAAACATCAAAACAACAGGCAAAACTTACGGGTTGGTTTGTACAAATCAAAGCCTATGTTTCCAGCATGATTGAGTGGAATGAGGTAGGTATGACGACGTACGACGACGTTCTTACCTTTGTGTGCTAATGTAGGATAGATGGATTCTGGACGTATCCTGCTTGAGAAAATTTTTAGAAGATAACCAGGCAAAAGATTATTTCGCAGAAAAAAGCAAGACCAACTGTAAATTCTGAAAGTGAAATTAAACGATCCTGATCATTTTTTAAAAACTTTTCTCATTTACTAATTTTATTCGCTACAATCTATAAATATTAGAGGAAACTAAGATAAATTAATGATAATAGCGCAGCGGTTAAAGCAGACTAATTCGACGGCATTGCAGGCAGCTTGCCGGGGCTGGGATGAAGGTGTAGTCCGCAACAAGCCGGATTTAACTTGTTTTTAAGTTTATCGCGGCTTTAATATTGTTCGCGACTTAAACGCAACGTATAAACCTTAGTCGACGGAACTTACGTACCGAGCACGTACAATGCTTCATTTGTGTTGCTAAGTCTTTCAATAGGTGCGCTACGAGAAACTTGTCCGTCGATGCAATAGAGAGCACGTTTTGATGCTTGTTTTACTTTATATTTTAAAATTTTCCTTTATTTCATAGCGTAACATTAAACTTTTACGAAAGTTTTGTCTACTAACATTCTTCTGAAAACTTGCCGGAATCTTAGCGGAATGTTTTATTTATGTTGATGTTGGGTGTAGGTACCTACATAGTAAGCACTTTCACCAGTGAGTTGGTGGAAGACTGTATGAGGTTAGAAGAGGTGAGCAAAAACTGCAAAAGTAGTAGGTAATCATCGATCAATATATTTGCTATAAATACTTATAGAATGCTACAAGTAGGTATTATAACTATGTAAAGGTTTATAATTATACTTGAAGTTTGTGTTTGATGTAATTACTAGCTTCTCCCCGTGGCTTCGCACGCAAATTTTCGGTATTATAAGAAGCCTATTAAGTCGAATTGTGTTTTAGTCTAACTTTTTCAGTCGAATTGTATTAGACGAATTGTTTTAGTCGAATTTTCCGTAGACGCGAATTTCATCTTGATCTGTTCAGTAGTTTTGGAGATCCTAGGTAACAAAAATTCTATTTTTACGAACTTTCAGCTTTGTAATATTACTAAAATACGGTAAAAAAAAAAAGTAGCCTATTATCTAAGGTAGGCTTTGCTCTAAGCGTACGCCAAATTTCATCTTGATCTGTTCCGTAGTTATATGCTTATCCGTAATTATGTTAGATCCTAGGTAACAAAAATTCAGATTTCACAAACTTTCGGCTTTATTAACTAATATTAGTAGGATAGGACGTGGGTTGTGTTTGGTTTGGCACTGATCGGGCTGACATTTTGCAAGTTGGATTAACAGGCTGGAATAACATAAAAGCAACTTCGCAGCAACTAGCAAAAACGCAAGTAAAGCCGCAGGTCAAAGACAGTTTGTACATATGTTGCGGATAAAGCTATGTTTTGTTTGTTGTGTGCGACGCTAAAACCATTTTCCACGAAAACAAGTTTCCAAAGCAGCAAAATTTTATTTCGGCAAATTAAACCCTGCCAAACCCGTATTGCATTTAAATGTATTTTCAAGACGGTTTAACACTGGACAAACATACAAAAAAAATGAATCAAAATCGGTTCGATTCGATAGGGAACTATAATTATAGTTTCCTAGCGGATGAACCGATTTTACAAAAAACCTTACAGATACCTACCACGCATTTTTCGTGTCAAAAGCTAGAAATTTGTAGTTTTTTCAAAATCTACTGATTTTTTCTTCAAGCTACTGATTTTTTACGTGACTTTCTACTGATTTTGTCAAATTCGATCTGGCAACACTGCGGTTTACACTTCCGCTCATCAAGATCTGGGAATGTACAAAAACATGAACCGTAATTTGCTAAGACGACTAACGTTTGATTTAATCCGGCACGTACCCCGAGCGGGCCCGTCGATTTACTTTTATTGCTATTTCGTTTTATTTCGCCGGGCCCGATGCTGTCTGATGTGGCCCTGTTTTCGGGATCGTTAACGGTAAATGTGCTAATCTTTTTTACACGCTTGCCACCCTCGCCGTCGCGTAACAATAAGCGACTTTGATGGTCTCGACCTACGGACACCGTTAGTCACGCTAATGTCCACGATTAAGGATTGTAATTTTCATAAGGCCGATCTCGTAATAAAAATCTTCGTACCCTTTCGCTTCCGTGATACGCATCGATGGTAATGGACCTCGATCCCTCGTGCATAATAAGAGCTAGATAATCTCATTACGTGATAGGAGCTCATTACTCTTCCATGTCGAAAAGATTAATCCCTTCAGATTTTAAATCGGAGAGTATACCGTGCCAAGTTTGTACTGGCGTGCTATAAAGTGGTTCCCAGAGTTATCCAGTTAACCATGCCTAAGTTCGCGCCGAGGGAAGTCAATTACAACGACTTTAAAATACGACACCTCAAGACATTAAAAGACAAAGTTAAACAAGCCAATAAACGCTTAGAGAAAATGTTGGGCTTTGCTCCGTGCTATTTTACGCTGAAAGGAGTTTGAGTTTGCATCATGTAAACTTTTTGTCCCGAAATGATTAAGGAAGTTAAAAACAAGTTGTTTACACGCTATTCGCAACATCATGTACGTAATCTCGGCTCCAAGATTGTTGTCGCCCTCGGGGAGTTGAAAGGAATTTCTCAGTTTTTTACTCAACGAATCTCATAGCACCTCGCAAACTCCTACATAATAAATGCTACGGCCTAAGCACGTACGCATCTCTCGTAAAAGGGATCACGAAACACACACAGTACGTTTTCAATAAAGGTGTCGTTACAAGGAACCCCGCAAAATCGACAAAGCGACTGTTTCATTTCGAAGGTGAAAGCAATTCCTTCTCTTTTGTGAGATAGAATTGCCTCTTAGCAGGCGGGACTTCGATGTAAAGTGCTCGGAATAAGAAATATCCCTTTCACAGCCGCATGCAAAGTACAGACGAATACTTCCGTGCCTTTATAATAAGGCCACGGATCTAATTGGACATTTTCTTTATTTTCATACCAACTAATTTAGTTAAATGGTTTTTTTTTAATCATTTATTTGGTGCATGAGGGTTTTGCCAAACATGGCATGTCATTCCCGTAATACTTAATAACAATAGTGCTTAATCCAACAAAAAATACATTCAATGTAACAAAACAAAATAAACCTAACAGAAACTTAATCTATGAGATTCTCCTCGATCTATCTTCTTTACTAAAATCTAAATTATACATCAAACAAAATTAATTTATCGAAACTAATCGATGACATTACGAACAAGTTTCAGCTTCCGTAATATCCTTCGGTAAAATATTCATTGGTGGTTAATAAATGGTCTATTTAGATTCCTGGA
The DNA here is from genome assembly GCA_963564075.1 of Eupithecia subfuscata. Lineage (NCBI taxonomy): Eukaryota > Metazoa > Arthropoda > Insecta > Lepidoptera > Geometridae > Eupithecia > Eupithecia subfuscata. The sequence goes on from OY751105.1 coordinate 9,156,342, forward strand.
ATTTTGCATAGAACCTAACGAAGTCAAGGTTAGCCCCGCAGTCTAGATAATAATATAATAATTCATTTATTTCAGACTACAGAAAAGTTACAGATCTTATTTAACTTATTCTACGATCCATAGTAATACATACCATAAACATGGAGTCAGTTTAAGTACACACACAGGATGTATAGTCAGTTTTTCGTTACCGAAGTACCTATCTAACAATTTGGACACAGTTACTTACCTATTTTTTACCTTAGTATATCACGCTCGTCACCCAAATGTTATTTAAACAATAGCAATAACTAGCCCATAAGTTCTCATCTTAAGTGATTTTTTGTAATTCTCATGAGAATAAAGTTCTTAAACCATAAACATTGTTTGTGTTTATGATTACGGCGACGACAACGTGTAGATAACGCAATCAAGGGCAGCTGACGACGGTGCACGGCTGTGTCCTCTTGCAGGCGGCCAGTGAACCTTCAAATCTTCACACCTTTTGGCCAAAACTCTGTGCTTAAATTAGCAATTCGAGTAGGTGTATATTAGGCAATCAGTTGACACCGCATTCAGAGTCGAACTAACGTGAATAAACCGAGTGGAAGTTTGGTCTGATTGAATCACTTTCGCACAATAGGCTTCATCAGTGTACGCGTGACAGCACATAGCTACCGTTCCCAGTTTATGCGATAGGAATTTATATTAATTTCCTGTGTCAGTCTGTCGGGGAACCAGTTGGATGCAGTCGATGTGGCTAGCGCAAACTGCGGTCGGCCGCCTGTCCGGACCTGTTCCAAACACTGCAATAGACATACCCGGCATAAACTCACGGGCTAATTCTACCCCAAAACTAATTTACTAATCACACTCCGAACTAACCAGGCAGTGGGTAAGCATAAATAGCCTAAAAGTGGTTGATGTAATTGATCGTAATTGATTAACCTCGATTTCGAATCATAACTTAACAAATATCCTCGTTGAAGGATTCCTATTCTGTACTTATAAAGAAGTTGCGCGAAACATCTGTTTTTTTAAAGAACTACAAAAATCTTTTCTGTATTGCATTAACGAACAGGTTTTTCTTCACTTGGTGACCCTAAACATGGCCGACTTTCGGTACTTACTTGTATATACCTACTGAGTAGGTACCTTTTGAGATAAAACAAATAAAGTTCCTCCAAACGAATTACAAACGGAATTATGGGATTAGCTTGTTTACCTTACCCAATCTAATTTATTTCATCGTATCACCGCACCTCAAGTTAAAGTTTCTTTATTTTTCAAGCGATCGTAAATCTCTAAAGAGAAAGAAAAGTACAATTTTTTAGAGTCTGCGCTTGATCGCCGTCCTTCAGTGTTTCGTGATCTGATAAGCCGTCGTCCGCGTCCTAACTCCTCTTAATGCTGAGGCATAAACTAACAAACAAGTTTTATCTCCGCAGAAGTTGCCATCGCACCTTCATCCTTCACGTGCTGATCTCTGAACAACAATAAAGCTCCAAATCCTTGTACATGGGGATTACACTTTTACTGGCAACCGATCAATATTTTTAAAGTTTCTAGAAAAAGTTTAATGCGAGTTAGGGAATTGGTTTAATGCGTCTCGTGACTTCGAAAGTCGCGTTGTTCTAGTGTAGGTGAAGAATAATCTTAGTTTGCCCTTACAGCGATAATGTCTGGAAGAAAAACAAACGTCTTCAAAGTTTGCGAATATGTCACTGTTATGGACGCAATGAACAGTGAAGCTTACAAACAATGGTCAATGTAGGTACATGAAACTTAGTTATAAAAAGCCATTTTGCTGGGTTGCTTTGAATGGGTTGATTTGCTGGTGGAGCTAAACCAGATGCTGGACGGCCTAGCCTCAGCCTCGCGACGCATCGGTCTTGGCATGAATTTGGATAAAACCAAAGTCATGATTAATGGCCTCATTGATCCGGGACCGGTCGTCGTACATGGCCACCTTCTCGAAATTGTTTCCGAGTATACTTACCTTGGGCAAATTCTGCAGTTAGGTAAAAATAATTTTGAGAAGGAGGCCAAGAGGAGGATCCAACTAGGCTGGGCAGCGTTTGGGAAACTACGTCGAGTCTTCTCGTCATCCATACCGCAATGCTTGAAAACGAAAGTCTTCAATCAGTGCGTCCTACCCGTCATGACCTACGGAGCTGAGACGTGGACACTCACGGTAGGGCTGGTCCACCAGTTCAAAGTCGCTCAGCGAGCTATGGAAAGAGCTATGCTCGGAGTCTCTTTGAAGGATAGAATTCGTAACGAATACATCCGACAGAGAACCAAAGTTATCGACATAGCTCAAAGAATTAGCAAGCTGAAGTGGCAGTGGGCCGGCCATATCTCGCGAAGAACCGACAACCGCTGGGGTAAACGAGTTCTTGAGTGGAGACCACGACTCGGCAAACGTAGTGTAGGACGCCCTCCGGCCAGGTGGGATGACGATCTGCGAAAGACTGCAGGCAGATGCTGGATGCGACAAGCTGAAGACAGGGCGCTATGGCGCTCATTAGGGGAGGCCTATGTCCAGCAGTGGACTAATATAGGCTGATGATGATGATGATGATGATGATTTTGCTGGGTTATGCAAGAGATGAAAATGAATCTTCAAACAAATAAATAAAATAATGTTGGACAATTCAGAGTGTGACAGAACTTTATGCTGTGAAAACGTGTATAGATAATCCATTTAATGAGTTGTATCCACATCGTAAAGAAGCACTTAGCAAAATACCAAACTGAAAGCATAAACCTTTAAAAGTCAGCCACAGGTACTCAAATGGTAAATTAGCATGAGATATTAGTTTATTTAAGCGTTCGGAGCGGTATCAAAGTTAAATCTCGCGCACGAAAGTGGTAGTAATCCCTATTATCCAGCACTTTATAGTGCAATGGAGGGTCCGCCGTTGTTGTAGAACCATCCAGCTTTACGAGCAATGAAACGGAGCCTCCCTGGACTGAGGTAATTACAGGATTACTTACATGTGTGCCACTCACTTGCCCAGGCTCAGCACTTCCCTTCCTGAACTGCCCCGCCGGGATTTTTATTTTCAACTGTTTTGTTTCAGCCAATTTACTTGAAACTGATTTTTGATGCGGTTACACTTATTGTGCAGACTATTGTTTGTGTTTGCCGACCTCTGTGGCGCAGCGGGCGAAGGTCTGCCTGCGACGCAGGAGGTTGCGGGTTCGATTCCCGCCTCGGGACAAATGTTTGTACGATCTGCAGACATTTGTCCAGGGCGTTCTGGATGTTTGCTATGTATAATAAAAATTATCTATCTATGTAGTGTATTGTATTAAGTAGTATATCAGTTATCTAGTACCCATAACACAAGCTCTGCTTGACTTGGGGCTAGATAATGCTGTGTGAATTGTCTAGCATTATTCATTTATTTATTTGCAGTTTAGGAGTCAGAAGTCAAAAACATTATTTGTATACTAGCTTCTGCCCGCGGTTTCACACGCGTATTTACGTATGTATGTAATAAGTCGCGCCTAAGCCTATTATCTAAGCTAGTCTTTGCTATGAACGTACGCTAAATTTCATCTTGATCTGTTCAGTAGATTTGGAGATCCTATGTAACAAAAATTCAGATTTCACAAACTTTTGGCTTTATAATATGAGTAGGATTATTATTTTTCCACCTAGCTTTTAAGTTCATAATATTCTTAAGCCGAAAGTTTGTGAAATGTAAAAATTTTGATACCTTGGATCTCAAAAGCTACTGAAATTTGTTCAGATTGAATTTTGATCCAAGATGAAATTTAGCGTACGCTCAGAAAATAGCCTCACGTAGATAATAGGCTACTTATTATACCGAAAATACGCGTGCAAAGCCACGGGCAGAAGCTAGTTAGAAATAAACTAATATTGATTTTCTCTTACAATTTTTTTTGTCCACTAGTGGAACAAGTGAAAACAAACCACTAGGACATTACTCGAAAGTTATTGTATTTACTACCTACATTACTATTGTTTAACAACAGAAAAACTGTATAGTGCTAGTTTTGCCCGCGGCTTCGCACGCGTTTTATCTATGGAAACGTTCAAAGGTGATTTTTATCCTATGGGATCTGATTTATGGGATAAAAAGTAGCCTATGTTTGATTCCAGGCCTAAAATAACCTGTTTGCAAAATATCAACCCGATCCGTTTAGTAATTTTAGCGAGAAGTACCTCTTCTCGCCAAAATTACCTCCCTCTTCACAAACTTCCATACATTCAAACTTTCGCAGTTATAATAATAGTATGACTAGTAGAATGGAATTTTTAATACTACATTTCAGTTGTTATTAGATTTCAATAATAAGCTGTTTACTAGGAATAACAACAACAATTCCGCAACGAAGGCAATTCCACTATTCGTTTCAGCATTATTTCTCGGATGAAATCAATAAGTTCCTTGTTTCTGATTTCTAAGTCTGGCTAATGGCTATGTTGATAATGGAAATAATTACAAACTTTTAAGTGGCTCTATATATAATATATGACTGCATAAATTCTATAAAACAAATTGTTTTGGTTTTGTGGTGATTTTACGAGACCCAAATTGGAGAAATTGATATTGTTTTAACATTTTACGAGACCGAAATTGGAGAAATTCGCTGATACATAGAGTGTGTACGATAAAAAAACTAAGCCAGACTCTACTTACAGCTAGACAGTAGATTCAATATAAATCATGTTAAAATTATACACAACAATTTTTGTGCAGAAACCTTGGGCATAAGCCTTATTGCCTTTTTCCTGCACAAATTCATTTTGCGACACATTTTGCGACGTAGGTACCTATGTAGGTAGTAAGTTAGGTATGTATTAAGGTGGTCAGTTTCAATTTCAGCTGAAACCCAGAATAGGGGTCTAATAAAGTTCATCTTTCCGCATGGTAATGTAATATTCGGGTTAATTAAAGTTCCCTTGGGTTTCCAGTAGTTCCTGCCTTCAAATCTGGCTTCCGGGTTGGAGGCTTTGAGGATTTATACCTTTAATGTGAGGTACTGGTACTGCTCTATGGGATGCTATCAATATCTAGATATTGAAAAGTGTACGTAGAACTCGACTCATGATAAAAAGAAATAAGGGAGAAATGATTAATGGACAAATTTCTGGAAATGACTCTCACCTACAACAAATTTGCTCATAGTCAGAAAGACTGATAGCAGATGAGAATAGAATACAAATAAAACGCCAAGTGCTAGTCAGAAGGGTTCTGTAAGACCTTGTGTCTTGCCAAATTATCATGATTCTAGGTCAACCGAAAGTAGGTAGGTTTTGGTCCATGGCGAGGATCAAAAATTATTTTTTTGTGATTAAACTACAAATTTACGGTTTCCCCTTTATCTGTGCTATAGGACCTTACTTCTTACTGAATTTTATGATTCTAAGTCAACGGAAAGTACCCTATAGGTTTTGGTTTATAGCACGAATCAAAAGAATTTTTGTTGGTGAATTAACTACAGAACCTGTTTGTATAGTTTTTAAGTAATTGCAATAAACATTTATTTGATTTATTATTTATTTTATTATTTATTTATTTATTTATTTATTATTTATTTATTTATTATTTATTTATTTATTTATTTATTTATTTATTTATTTATGTATTTATTTATTTATTTATTATTTATTTATTTATTTATTTATTTATTTATTTATTTATTATTTATTAACTACAAATCTGCTGTTTTCTGATTTTTTCCTTATTTTGTGGTATAAGGCCTTGCTTCTTGCCAAATTTCATAAATCTAGGTCTACTTGTTTCAATTATGAATACTAGTTCTAATTTATTTATAATTGATTACAAAAAAATAGTGTACGTATTTGGCCGACTAAATTGTATTCAGAAACCTTTCTGATAGTTACTCGGCTGACTCGCTTATTGTTATCGTTTATAAACCTCTGTGGTTTGCTTCGTCAATCTCAACCTCAACAGCCTGTATTGGTCCACTGCTGGACGCAGGTCTCCCCCTGTTAAGCGCCTTATTGGCTTTCATCTCATGGGGGGTAATGCCCATAATCCCCACGCTAGTCATGCGGGTTGGGGATCGCAGTTCGGTGGTAGAATTGTTCTGCAGGGGCGCTGGTGCCCGCCCCCGGTGGATATCCCTTAGTCGCCTCTTACGACACCTGCGTGAAGAGTTGGGGTGGTTTGCTTAAATAAAACAAACTAAACTCACTAACACACTTGAGTAATAAAATAAACAAAACAGCAATAACAAAGGATAAATAGTTTAGCAGAACATAACATAACAATCCGACGAACTAAATAACTTCCAGGGTAACTAACAAAAAGCATAAAACATTGAATGCTATTGCTAAATTAACGTAATAAACATTCTACGTAAACTTCTCCATCCGTACTTAAGTTTTATTAAAGTCGAATCAAAAGCAAATAACACCTTTACACAACAAGGGTTGCAATTTTCTTTTCGGATCATTACACACACATTTAATCGAATGACTTTCACATTGGGAATACTTTAGTGTTCCGAGATCGCCCCTTCCAGTACAAAGGTTGCGGAAAATAATGGCAAGACGTCTACTGAGTCTATTGAATCGGTATTCAGTATTCGAAATAAAGCACAGATATACCTATAATATCGACAATTATAAATTATCAAAATTCCAAAACCGACATCAAGCATAGCAGGGTTTTTGCGGTTTCTATAGCGCAGCGGCTGAAAAAACCTATACAAAATGAACATAAAAGATAAAAAAAGTGCAGCATAATATTCGTAACTAGCTACGGGTAGTACACGTTGTGGCTGGATGCGAGTGGTACAGGGAGAATGCGCACATGAATTGAATTAATGAATGCCACTTAGTGTACTGCTGGGGTAAATGCCTCGCGGCAAGATTTTTTCATCTTCTCTGTTAAATAATTAATAGTGTTATGTAGCTCGGTTTATTACTTCAGACGCTTTACCTCAGCTTAGTGAAGTTAACATGATAATATGGAGTTAAAGCCGTCGCCATTTTGAATGTTCATCGTAATAATTTATTTTTTAAAACTTTATTACACTGAGGTATAACGGGTGGGCTTAATGCCGGGGGATTTTCTACCTGCCGACCACACATGTTTTTACAGGGGATTGGCATCTTGTTTAATTAGATTAATAAAATCATATCAGTATAATATGAGTAAAATAAGCAATCAATGTAGGTTCTGAGCTGCATTCATCATAGTATTTTGGAATCATGACAAGGAGAATTCATCATAAAACACAAATTAAAGCCTGCAGTGCAATTAAAAAGTAATTGTTTAATAAACTTAACATTATACGCGTTGTCAAAATAAAACAATACAATTGAATCATGAACAAATTAATGTTTAAATAGTCATTTCTGTTCCGTGCAGCGTAATTAATTACAAAAGTGATCTGAAGTTGTAGTGCCTTCGGTAATGAGTAGGGTAAACTACTCTTGGAACAAGAATGGTTGTACATGCGGGCTTGAATAGCTAAATTCCTAATTTACTACAGACATGTTTGTAAGATATTTAGAAGTTCAGCTACTCAGGAGAAGAGGAGATGAAACCTCAATGTGTTTTCTAAGTACCTAGTGTGTAAGTTACTTGAAAAGGAAAATTATTATTTTGATCCAAAATACCATCCCTAATAATAATCGAAGAATCAATTGTACTCTTTTTTTTAACATGGCAGAAGCCTTTTTTCACTAAGAAATTACACTAGTATTTAGAATTGAAACAACTGAGCTAACTGCAGACTGTTGTAAACAATTGTACTCTGTCTACGCGTTTATTTTCTTTGGCTGAAACGAAAGAATGCACTCTGTTTCTTTTTAAAAACAGATTCGCATATCTGTCGACTCGAAAAACATCTGGACTAACGATAGCTTCGATATTTATGGAGCTGACAGATTACGTGTCTTTGAAATATTACATTCTTCATCATTCTACATCTTTTGTACGAGCCGTACAGACTTAGCTAGCTACAAAGAATGCAGTATAAATTAGTAACACGTATTATACGTGATCATGTCTTTTACCTAGCTCTAGCCTAACAACGATTAAAACACTTTCTTACAAGAAGTCAACTAGCTTGGTTGTATTATTCTCTCCGGAGATCAACCACCTATCAGCTCGAAGTTCGGGGGAGCAACCCTTAACTTCTACTCAGCTCATAGCTACCTCTAGCAAACAGCAACGTACTCAGCTTACTGTGAGCATACTGCTCTAACATCTTTCATTCATCATCATCATCCACAGGCGGATTTTACCCACTGCTGGGCATAGGCCTCCCGAAGTTTGTGCCATCCACTACGGTCCTGTGCTAACCGCCTCCATTGACGCCCTCCGACGCGTATTATGTCGTCGACCTCGCAACCGGGCGTCCGACGTTTCTTTTCCCATTATTGGCCACCAATCAGTAGTTGTTTTGCTCCACCTATCATCACATCTTTCATTCAGTCAAAGAAAATAAACGTCTGGACGGAGTATTATAGGTTACTTGTAGAAGCTTTGTAGAAGCGTCTAAACAGCGCGCGTAGACGCCTACGAGATGTCTACGCCGCGTGGACGCCTACGCAACGTACTCGTAGTCGCCTACGAATCCGATGATTGCAAACTTGACATTTAAATCGACAAAAAATTGATTGTCTGTAAAGTCGGTTTACTGACGATAGTTGAACGTGACAACGTCTTAAGAAAATACTGATGGAATGGTAGCATTTGATACTCGATCAAAACATGTAAATGTACTATATATTGTATAGCTATATATAGTATAGCAGCTGTCCACGCAGACGCATCGCTCACTCAAGTAGGAGAGAGACGGATGTCGAGCGCTCTCGCTTGCACTTCAAGCCTTACATGAAACGCCTCAGAGCGAGGTAACGCCGCATGACGTCATAGCGAGGTAACGCCGCATGACGTCATGTTTTTTCGTGCGTGCAGCCGGCTCTATCGAATTATAAGACGTTGTCACGTCAAAAACTTTTTCATTTACATATATCACGTCCGAATTTCCCACCAATTTAATGATCCATTTTTCAGGAAATTAATCATTAAATCCCTAACATCTGCAAGTAGGAGTATACATTTCAGATACCCATAATCGAAACGCAGAGTTTCCTTTACAATTCCAGCGCTTCGACCAGTTTGGTAAATGGAGGTAGGTAATCAACATCGGTAGAACCAATTAATAAACAATAGCTGCGCTTGTTGAATAAACTATCATCGATCTCATAAATCAGTTTCAGTTAGCATGTGGGGGAGAGTGGAGTACTCGATAAGCTGTGGCTAACTAGACAGATGAGACATATTGCTACCGAACGGCTAAACCGCCAATATAACTTGATCCCTACCATGTGTTGTCTGAAGTGATTTCTAAGGACGATTTATCAAAAGCGAGAACATTTCTTCTTTAGGAAACCAGTAAAGGAAGACATGCTCTTGCTGAAAAAACAATTTTGGCTTTTGCAAAATATGTAAGTAGGTTCTTATTCCATCTTAAATTGTAATATTATCTTAATTAATCACACTAATACTACAAATGCGAAAGTTGGGATGTATGGATGGATGGATGGTTGTTGCCTCTTCACGCCAAAACTACTGAATGGATCGGGCTGAAATTGTGGATTCAGGTAATTCTAATCCTGGAATCAAACATTGGCTTTCTATCCCATAAATCAGTCCCCATGGGATAGAAAACGTTTCCATAGGAACAACGCGTGCGAAGCGGCGAGCAGAAACTAGTCTCACATAAATTTTAGTGGTCCTTAAGATAAACAAACCTTGCGACTTAGTCGCAAATAGACTAAAAGTATCGTAGTTTATATGATTTGTGGTGGTGGTGTTATTCCATCATAAAAAAAGGTTCGTACTTAACCCGCTCACATTTATACTGACGACTGAAAAGTGTTTTACTTACAACTGAAAACTATGTTGAGTTGTCAAATATCATATCATTAAAGGGGCGAACCTAGCGGGTAGATCTCAGTACTCACGGGATCCCCTTGGTAAAAAACTAGAATTACATAAAATTCAACATTTTTCTTCAGTTCAAAAATATAAAAAAGTCATTGCACCTAACTTGGTCGAGATTTCGGGAACCCTGCGGTCTAAGGAAAAGATTTTTTTTTAGATTTGGTACGACTAATTTGTTGGTCTCTTAATACAATTTCTTCATAAGTTGTTTAGTTTCTTGTAACTAAGCAAAATCATCATTTTTGCGCTTACGCCGTTACAAAAACGTATGTTCTGTCCAGCTCCTATGAAAGCAAAATCCTATGCCTATCCTTTTCACAAAATAGCGCACAATGCACCCTCTGTCGGTGTCAGTGGATACCCTGGCAATGCACATGATACGTGAATAATAACCGGTCGAAGCGTACGCCATCAACATCAGTGGACGTTGACGAAGACCGGCCATAAATCCGCCATTGCTAGATCCATGCTAAGCAATGGATCATGTGCTGCAAATGGGTACCTACTCATAGCAATGTTCGACACTGCCTCGTTAAAGAACTTTTAAAACTATCATGGTCACTGTATGGTTTCACTATACATAAACAAAATCGCGCACGCGTCATTTTGCACGCGCTGCATTTTACTTTGATTGTTATAATTTTAAATACATACCTTCTTCAGTACGCGACCTACTATTACGCAGGAAACACCTATCAAGGGAAGATTTGCCACCTTAACCTTGTATAACTTAACTTCCTAAATAAACTAACTTTAACAGTGAATCTTGTGTTGTGGTCCTACTCATTTTAGCTGGCATAACTAACTTTAACTACATACTTATTACTCTGTCAGTGAACTCAGTGATAGATATATAGTGCGGTGCCATACAACTTGGATTACCTATCTACAACATCATCTTTCATGTAAGGTCATCAACATCCAGACCCTACATTTTGGTCCTTCGAGCCGGATCCCTACAGTCACAAACACTGAAAAGCCTTTAAGATGAACCGCTGGAAACCAGCGCTGCTATGGCCCTTGTTGTTTGTGATTTTATTAAGTTTAATAGGTACTTGTTATAAGTAATTTCATGTTATTATGTCACACAAATCTTCTATTCTATTTTAAGATTGTAGTACTTTTACATCGTTCATGTTTTTAGTTAACTAATTTGTAAGATCTAGTAACTAAATAAACTGAAACTTGAAACTAAAATCACTCATAGTTGTTTCTGTTAAATTTTCTGTTGTTTATTGTTTTCTAATTTTTGGCAGTTTTGCATGTTGTCATTTCGTGATCATGGCAATTATGCAGAAATATTGGAAGTGAATGTGAATCTACAGCTTCTTAAAACACAAAATGTCTTAGAAACTTGGTTTGGTATACACTCAAATCTTTTCTCTTTTCTCGTTAAAACTTGATAGTCGTGATATAGATGTTCTCATGATTAAGAAATAAATAGATAATGCTGGACTGTTCACACAGCATCATATAGCCCCAAGCTAAGCAGAGCTCGTGTGGTGCTATTTAACTGTTAAACAACAATAAGAACATAGATATTTTTTATTAAACATAGACATCCAAAACACCCGGAACCAATATTTGCCCATCGTACAAACATTTGTCCTGAGGTGGGAATCGAACCGGCAACCTCCTGCGTAGTAGGCGTAGGCGGACCTTCGCCCGCTATGCAACTGAGGTCATCATGCATATTTAGTAACAACACAGACATGGTTTTTGTTTTTATTATTACTACTGGTAGTCCTAATAAATAAAATGTAAAGTACATAGAAGTTACCGACATCATTAGGTAGGTATCATATTATGGATGCATAATTTGCTTGGTTCTTGAATGGTAAAGTATGCAGCAAATACTCTGATTCGAATTCGAATTCCATTGAACACTAGTGGCGGATGAAGTGATCAATAATTAGAAGTATCATCCGCCCATTTCAGAGTGCCTTCAATAAGATAGGAAGTGGTTTTAATAACTTTGAAGTCGCTTTCAATTCCTTTTGATTAATATCAAAGCCTTCACAGGTACCTAGGTACCCATGTACATGATAAACCAAAGTCCTCAAAAGGAAATATAGAATGATAAATATTATTCATACAACAAAAAGCAGCTAATAAATCCTTATTTCTGCTATCTTTTCTGCTAAAGGCCTGCCAGTTTATCTCTTTACTCCATAAAAATATTATTACAATTTTAAATGGAGGACCTTCTTTAAGCGAATAAAAATTGTCGCAAATTACTCTTCAATGGCGCTCAAAAAGACTCTGAATCCGATTTGGCAATAACGGCATTTTAGTTAGGAAAAATAGCTTGGGGCTGCTCTTGCGTGATAATCTGTATTAAACTTTTTTGGGTACAATTCACGAAGGCCAGTCGTAAAACCTTATTTCAGCTTTGGCAAACTCAGAGGAAATAATGAGGAAGACATGGTTATGTTTGGCACCTGTTATGTTAGGGTTAGGCAATAAGTACTTGTTATTCCTAGTTGTTACACTCAACCTTGATAAAAAAATGAACGACAACAGAAACAACATGTTCTTAGCAGGGCTGTGTTTAAGTGGTAGAGTCGCAGTAGAGTTCTTTGTAGGAAAGTATTACGCGGCACTTGAAAAAGTCTCTATCGTCTTATAGGCCTAAAGTCGACGGATAGAAAAGGAGCAATGGGGTGGAGAGCGTAGTAACTATGGTTTCTTCTACCTTAGTCAAAGTGGACCAGGTCCATCTAGGAATGGCAATAAACCGAATGATATACAAAAGATGCCGCGTGGTGGAGAGCATAGTAACTATGGTTTCTTCTACCTCAGTCAAAATGAACCAGGGCCATTTAGGAATGGCAATTAACCGAATTAAATCGAACTTCGATTACATTCATGATATACAATAAGATACCGCGTTATGCAATTGGATTTAAATTTTCGCAAGTCCAGCCGCCAAAGTTCAACAGCAAATGGAGCATAGTTACTAAGGTTTCTACTACATCAGTCGAAATGGAGTAGGTCCGTCTAGGAATAGCAATAAACCAAATTAAATCTAACTTCAATTACATCACCTCACACTAATATGATAAATGTGAAAGTTTGGATGATTAGATGTATGGATGGATGTATGTTTGTTACCTCTTCACGCCAAAACTACTGAACGGATCGGGCTGAAATTTTGCATACAAGTGGTTTTAAGCCTGGAATAAAACATAGGCTGAATACTTTTTATCCCATAAATGATTTCTCATGGGATAGAAATAACCATAAAACGTTTCCATAGAAAGGACGTGCGAAGTCGCGGGCAGAAACTAGCTCATAATATACAAAAAGATACCGCGTAATGCGATTGGATTAAAATTTCCGCAAACCAGTTCCAGCCGCCAAAATTCAACGACAAATCATGTGTGCTGTGTATACGCAACAAATACACAATGAAAACATCGAATTGCCGGGTTCGTCTCCTGTCAGGCGTGTTGTAGATACAAGTGTACGTGATTTATCCTCGATGCATGTCCGGCACTGTTGTTTTATAGCTCCATCATTGTGCCGAGTCCATTGCAGTTTCACTATGTCTACTCTCATACTCATACCGCTGCATAGCGCATCGTAATGTATTAATTTTGCTTATGAAATGCAGAGAAAGCACAAAATACTTACCAATATAAACTTAGCAAGTTCTATGTATGACTAAAGATTTTATTCATATCATTGTTGATTGATTTGATAAACTATAAATAAATTTATTGGGATTTTCGAGGGGATAATTAGAAACCTACAAATAACTGGCAGAGAAACCTATAAGATCCCTCATAAGTTACTTTGCGGAAACATAAAAAATACTTATGAAACACATAAAACACCCAAACAGTCGGAAACATAGTTTGAATTCTCGCAACTTCCCGACAGATATATCTATGGCACATCGGTTGCATTTACGGCGTCCCGAACACATTACAAAAGCCATTTTCTTATCTAATGTCCTCCTTGGATTTATTTAACTTTTCCACGCCTCCACATCTCGAAAATCGTTCGATAAAGATGTCAACAAGAAAAGGTCACCCGGGCCGTAGGGACACAAAACACAAACTCGTGTTTTTTATTGTCAAGTGGTACATGCTATTTACACATGAGGTCTTCGTAATAGATATACGCACGCGATCGCTATTCAAATCAAGAAATCGTGTTTGTTAGTGTTGATGGAACTTTGAACATTAAAATAAAGTTGGTTTTTATTGTTACGTATATAATTTATCTGCAATCAAGCGATAACGGCTTAGGCATTGGAATAAAGAGGGTTGAACTACAGGGGTCTCACAGATGTGGCGATTAAACCCGACGCGACGACGACGCGCCGCGCTGGCTTGTATCTGCCTCACAAAAAACATGTCAACGACAGGCGTTGGCATTAGAACAGATAAGTAGATAGTTAATTCAGGTAATTTTTAGTCAAGCAAAGGTTGAATTGCGTTATGCCTATGTTGAGGTTTCGTAGTATTAAATTAACACCAACTCGCACGCAACGCTTTGACACACTGACTCTGTGAGGTGGACTACAACGTATCCTCGATATAACCATTATTTTAGTAGTGACATTTATGCCAAGTCACAGGTAGTAAAGCGATCATTAAAGTAAATCCAGGCTTAGTCTCTTCAGAGCAGCGTGCCTTCGTAATAAGATTAAGTTCCCATTTTCAAGCAGGACAATACAATAACATTGATCGGCTTAGGGTGAGCGCACATGGAGCCTAAAACACGAGCACGCACCAATTCCTGTCGCAAAGGATTGTATGCGATAGATGAAACAGGAAAGAAAAATAATTTAAACCCCTTTCACAAAACAAAGCTTTGTTTTTAAAGCGACCAGCGCCTGAGTACCTACATAAAGCGAGCTGACGAACTCGGCGAAAAAAATGGATTATTGAGCAGTTCAAGAAAGAATAAAAATTTGTTGAGCCATAAATTAACCGGAGCGAGGGTGAGGTTCGCAATCTGCATTAGCCAAGACGCACTTCTTTCCAGCGATTAAATGAAATTTCACGGCCGGTTGCCTACAGAAACTCACTGGACAAAGGTCCGGGATATTTAAATTGAATGCTTTTAATCCGGCTAACTCTCACATTTTTCTTGGGACGATTTTAGGGCGGCGACGATTTCGAGCGACATTTTTGTTGTTTACTTGCCTTGAATAGACTGGTTAATAACAACGATTGCGTGTAATCAGATTTGGAAATGAGCCTAGAAGACAAATTTGGCCTTCGAAGTTCTAAAAGAAAGCATTTATTAAACTGAGTTGTGTTTATTTTAGTATATCTCTATATATTAGATATTTGTAGGTAGGTACCGGTACCTAACTACCAATGAATTCAAGGCTACTCAATTGTTATTGTTAGTATTCTCAAAGCTCTTACTAAATCCACTGTAAATTTTACTGTATTTGGTAGTAGATAAAAGAAAAAGGCTGTGTCCCACTGATGGACTTTAATTATTAACGTGAGCTTCGATACCCTTGCAGCACTTAAACTTTCACAGAATTTCTCCATTTCTTCAGAATTTTTAATTTCTCT
Organism: Eupithecia subfuscata; assembly: GCA_963564075.1. NCBI lineage: Eukaryota > Metazoa > Arthropoda > Insecta > Lepidoptera > Geometridae > Eupithecia > Eupithecia subfuscata. Next base: position 9,171,832 of record OY751105.1, read on the forward strand.
GCAACTTCTAAAACTCAATAAAATCGGAAACTCAATGAATCAATGAAATCGGAAACTTGTGAAGTTAATATTTATCAAACATTCAATCACTATTGTGTCACAAAAATATGATTATCTTGAAATACTGAGGAGAAACGGCAATTATTCGTGAAGAAACGGTACAGTTCCACTGAATATTGGTATCATATTTACGATATCATTAAAACATAACATACCTTACGTACTTTATTTGTAAATTTGTTTTAAGGGCCGTGGATCGCAAATAGCAGAAGGCTTGAGAAAACAGGTAGAGAAGTATCCCCTTTCTCACTAATCGAGCAATTTCGTCCATGTTATTAAAGGAAAATGGGAATGTTCGCAGCCCGTTGCCTTCTCTCAACGCGTTTCTTATACGATATTGAATTTTTAAACAAATTTTTCGGCCCACAGCTCCGACTAAAGAACCCACTTTATGTTAGAGGTACACCCGTAACATTAGAACGTTATTACACCATTAAAGGTTACCTTTCTTAAATTATTCTCATTTATTTTACAGAAGCGTTATCCAAACTTTTCCAATTCGTCACCCTGAAAAACGGAAAAGTGTGAATAAAAGATAAAGGAAATCAGAGTGACAAATCATTTAGTTAGCTTGACGCGAAGTCCCATTCTGTTCTATAAAACGACGAGGTTCACAAAGCTCCTGATTAGGTAATCAAATTAATAGTTTAATTAAACAAGACTAATAAGATCCACCGCAAATTCGGAGGATAAGCGACTGTAGCGACATTTAAAAAATACTACAAAACAGAGAGATATTTCCCTGGGGCGGCGTTAATGCTACGGTGCTGGCATGGGCCATTGGACCGAATCTCTGGAAATTAAGTCAGGGAAAAAAGTCAATAAATCCATGCACCAGGCTGTATAAATGTCCCAGGACTAAGATCAGGTAGGAAGGTGATACCGGAACGGGAATAGATTGCTTTGGCAGAAAAACTCAGGGTCAGGTAGTAACTACCGGATTTTTTTTATTTGCTTTAGGTGGTTTTCGTGTTACTGCGGCCATGACAGGCCTATTGTGAGGGCCACTTTATGTGTTCACCCCTGAAGCAAACGCCACTAGGGTAAGATGCAGTGAAATTATAGATAGAGAATTATACCTACTTATCGATAAGACCTGACATTGTATAGATGCCTGACATCCTTATAAATAAATAATTATTATTATTAGTGGTTTATACAATATCAAAAATATACCAAAGGAAAAGAATAGTTCACAATAGGGTTAAACAGGAAATCAACAAATAAATAAGCATTAGAAGTCGAAAGCGTTACACGCGCTCGCCGAAGGTACCCCTTTAGATTTGTTTTCAAGTCATTGCCTGCGGAAATCGTATATCTCGACAAGGTGTGGTGGCCGCCTCTGCTAGATAAATGCAGCAGTTAATATCCTTTTCATGGGTTTAACTGACGTTATTTCAGCCATTTTATCCACTATTTGAAAATTTCCTGAAAGTTTGTAATCTATAGGAAACTTAGAGCTTACGACCATTTTATGGTTGGAGAATTGAAAGTTTCTAATGGATAGGAAAGTATCTAATCTGATGTATTGTGCAAAACATCAGATTAGATATTTTCCCTTCTATTAGAAACATTTTATTAGAATGTATTCCAGGCTGGAATACATTTAATAAAACTCTTAGAACGGACATCCACTAGATTAGATGAAATTATAAATAGTCTGCTTCATTATTATCTGCCTCAGGTATCAACCAAAGCTATAAAAGCGATAACTAGCACTCAAACATTAAACAAAAAAGTTATAACCACAGTTCGACCGGAATGAGCGACGCAGCCGCTCATTTCACTACCAACCTACTACCACCACACCCTCAGTTGGTCAACTAATCCAAGTTTTCCTTTACTAGCTAATGAGACGAGTTTGATTCGAATTCCCGACGCGGTACTAGCTAGCTCAAATAGTTCGCGGCTGAAATAACCTTAGCGAATTATCGGCACCGTTTTTGAGACCGAGACCTTTTGAGAAGAGAAGATTTATAATAATTTGTCCAGATAAAAGCGGGAATCAAGCCTAATAGAAGATTTATGTGCTTAAATAGGTTTAGATCAGGCACCATTTCACAATCCACATCCTGATCAACATTAAGATATAAGCAGTGGAAACTAATCCACCCGACCTATGGATCAGAGTGGAATAGATTTAAGCAGTGGAAACTAATCCACCCGACCTATGGATCAGAGTGGAATAGATTTAAGCAGTGGAAACAAATCCACCCGAACTATGGATCAGAGTGGAACGGATTCAAGCAGTGGGAACTAATTCACCAGGGCTATGGCTCAGAGTGGAAAAAAAGGGAAACTGATCCATTATGGATTAGCAAAGTGGATCAGAGTGGAATAGGGCTCAGAGTGGAATTGGATTTTGCAAAGCCTGTGAAATGAGTTGTTGGATGATTGAGATATTAATTATGAATTAGGTAAATATTTTCCAGAAAATGGTCTCAAAGCTTATCAAATTCAGACCCAATTTATAAATTTAGTTTAGAGTTTTGCGCAGTATTTTCCATTGTATAAAATAAATGTCTATTACCATAATGTTAAACCATTCCTTATTCCAGAAAGAAAAGCATTTCAATTAAGAAAAGAATCTGCTTCTGAAAGACATTATTAAAACCACGGCTGATGCAAAACAGTACCAAAATGTACATAAGATTTCTAAGATGAAATGGAGAATCCCGGTGGTCTTATTGGGCCGGCGTGTATAAACAAAGCGTCTGGCCTTCGTAATGGAAATTACATACCCCCGAGGTCGGAAATCAAATTGACAGAAGAGGTTAAACAAACGATGCGGTCCGGCGGCCCAGACCGAGGTCCGTCGAATATTAATCGCTCGGTAAATGCGCTTTTATTTGTTTTTCCTTCGACTAACAGCCGCTTGCTGGGAGAAAGTGACATCTTTTAAACGGCTTAATCTGGTTTAAGAATAATAAAGCCGACGCATTTTATACAGTATCGAATCAGGATTTTTTCGTGATGATAGCCGAATAGCTTGGGATGAGTTTTGCTCCAGCTCGAAAAATAACACCGTACCAAAGTAAGGTTTCTTGTTCGCTTCTTTATCATTAAAAGAAACATAAAACTAACAAAAAATCAAAGTGATCGCTTTATTTCCAATATTTACTTATGTAATTTGAATTTCAAGTTTCAAGTGTTTTATTGCTTTCATGTTGTACAAAGATCTTAAGAATAGATTACAGCTACCAACATGAGCCCGGGTGGGGCACTGCAAAATATATCTTATTTTTTGCTCTTGTGAGCAAAAATAAATATTTTTACTTTTACATAGATAAACTAAATATTTATACTTACTTAATTTTGTGACGTGTCCACTAGTCCTGTCAGGTCTTAAGGAAATAAAGCACTTTGATATTTGATATGGGCTTCAGATCATGAAGGCCGGTAATAGTCAGTCCCGTACTAGGGTATCCAATATATTTTTAAGAATATATCTACTATATAAAAATAGGTCGGGTTTTCCTTCCTGGCGCTATAACTCCAGAACGAACGAACCGATTTCCACGGTTTTGCATTCGTTGGAAAGGTCTCGGGCTCCGTGAGGTTTATAGCAAAGAAAAAATTGAGAAAGTGGGAAACATAAATTTCCACGCGAGCGAAGCCGCGGGGCGCAGCTAGTTTTTTATATATTTCAGAATAAACCAAGGAAACAAGTGACATAGAAAAGTTTATTGAATAATATAAACTAACAAACCTCTCAATGGAGCAACAACGTATCAACTTAAATAGCATTCTACGCCTAAGACCAGCTAGTCCAGTCCAGGACCAACCTATGACTATATCTTAACAAGAAGTAGGTACCTAGATATGAACGTAGAGTCAACAGACTGTATGAAAGTCGACTCTAGAAAGCAGGCGCAGGCGCAGGCGCAGCCTAAAACTGAAACTCGAAAGTTTTTAGATTTTTTTCTGATGTTTGGGGAAAAGTAAGCAAGAGAGAAGCATCTATGAGAAAAAAAAATAGCGAGCGAAGCGACCCCCCAAAAATCTGTGGTAGACATAGGCCCCGTGACACAATCCCCCCCCCCCCCCTGGATCATTTTGTTGTCGGTCAACTCCCTTTTGGAGCCGTGGTATAAATCAAACTTCTATGTCAACGTAATCATAAGTTATAGCCATTTATGCAATATAGCAATATTTATAGGTTCTTCTCGTTGACCGCCTCGAAGTTTGGCATGAAGCAAGGACAACTAAGGGGAAAAATCCGAAAACCGCAATTTTTTAGTAAGGACACTATTTTTTTCCTGTACTTCTGGTACTTCTTCCAGTTGACCGAGAATCATGAAATTTGGTGAGAAACAAGCAAAGGAAAATAATCGAATTTACAAATGTAAGGTTTATAATATATATGTCGAATTAAGAGGTTAAAAGTGGGTGTGAATAGGAATCAGTGTCCAAACAGGAATTGGGTCGAAACGGGAATCTGTGTCGCTTCACGTGTTAAGTCGGGACGGAACGGGAATCAGTGGGCTATCTCGGGTTTCGGACATGTAGGATTCGCGTGGATGAAAATGAAATACTCCAAAGAGCACACGACAATTTTATTTTACGAAAATAAAATTCACGATCAAACAAATAACGATCACAAGTCATATTGGCACTTTTCTTTCATACTATGAGAATCAGTAAAGTTATCGCAATTTCAATAGTATCCAACTATCCACGTTATTATTTTCCGTAGGTTAATTTCGTGGTGGGAACAGACAAGTTCCTTCGTTCAGGAGTTACCTCGACGATACTCAAGAGAATTCGATCCTCTCCCGATGCCTCTCACAACCAAAGTCCTCCATCTTTCCTTTCAAACTCCCGTCCCTGGTAACTCCTACGAAGAGCCATGTCCAAACGTGAACAACCCTCACGTTTGCGTTTCCACCAATCAAATCCATCTAGTCACATTCTACTGATTCTACCAACATATCAGAGTAAATTCTTTAGTCTGATTTGACACTTGATCAGCCTCGGCAATATTACAAAACATAATAATAATCGGGATGCAAAACATAACAAAACTAATCTTCACAATCTGATTGGATAACTGATCTGTTTAGGCAACATTACGAAACAAGATACTGAAAGCTACTGAAGGCTGACAACATGGCGGAACTAATATTGCAATCTGATTGGTTAACCTTGGTTTGATTATTATAGCCAATTTAACAAAACAAAATGCTAGAAGTAAAGAATTGCTAGCATAAAATAATATCATCATAGTTGTCTATGTTATTAAAAGGAATGAGGAATAACTGCACGCGTACGGCGGCGCCATCTCTTGGTAACGTTAGCAAATTTAAACAAGTTCAAAGAGTATGGACAGTAAATGAGGTTCTTGTTCAGAAGTTTACTCTATGACCACTAAACCGTTATTAGCTGTAAATCAAATTAATCTACGACTGGTTGCGTCACACATCTCGATTCGACATATATATATTTTTTTAGTTCTAGGGGCTAAAATCTATAGAGTATTTCCCCTTGACCTATAATCATAATATTTGGCAAGAAGCAAGGTCTTATAATTATCCGGAAGCCTCGGTGTGCGAGTCGACTCGCGACGTGACGTGACGTGATTAGGGGACGGGACATAGGTACCTTCTTGTGTGTAACAATAACAACACCTATCTAATACCTACTTCTTTAAATTTATAATAATAATAATAATAAATAATGCTGGACAATTCACACAGCATTATCTAGCCCCAAGCTAAGCAGAGCTTGTGTTATGGGTACTAGATAACTGATATACTTAATACAATACACTACATAGATAGATATTTTTTATTATACATAGAAAACATCCAGAACGCCCTTATTTAAATAGCAACCTTCGTGTACTTTGCTAGACTATTGTATTTAAATAGTATTACTACGTGAAAACTTTGAGAGTTCTGTCATCGAATAGTTAGACACAGTTGAATCGTCGGGAATAAATTCTTGCTGTATTATGTTTTCTTGTACAAACTTCTTGCAGTAACGCACTAACTGCAAAAAAGGAAACTCACAGCTTATTTAAGTTTTAAGAACACTCAAAATTTTAGGAATTCAAACTTCTGGGGCCTTTCGACCTTTTTGCCTATATAATTAGGAACGATGTAACGCTAAGTCGAATTCATACAATTAAAAATTAAATTCACAAAGCGTTATCTTTCATTCAATAAAAGTGGCTGTAACAATACATTAACCTATGCCGAAATAACAATAGAACTTTTGGTGCTACGTGAAGTATCCTATCGCCAAAACTACTGAACGGATCCGGTTGAAATTTGCATAAGTATACTCGTATGTAGTTATAGACCTGGTAATCCAGGTCTATAACTACATACGGCTACTTTTTATCCCCGAAAAAGGCGTGCGAAGCCGCGGGCAGAAGCTATTAGGTACTAAATAAAAAAGTTCCAACATGAGCAGACATAATAAATACCTTTTCATGGTGTTCCTTAACCACCTTGTTGATCCTTTTAATTTCTTGACGCAGGTGGTAAGTCTCTTCGTAGCGCGTGTTTGCAGTCCATTTATCACCATTCAATAACAACGGTATGATATACGGGTATCCTAAACCAAACAAAATTTTATTAACAGACCAGCTAATCTTGCAAAAGTTCAACAACGTACGATGTAAACTATACTTTGAACCGTAATAACATCCGAACGGCTGCGCCAGTTTTCTTCGAACATAGTTATATCTAAGAACACTTTCAATTAAGTCGCCTATCGTAATCATCATCATCAGCCGTTTAGTAGGTACCTACCCATTGCTAGGCATAGGCATTATAATAAAACTTAATTAAAATCGATCGATGCTACAGATGAACATACAGGTAGGTACAATAGAAAGGTAAACATATAGCGTCTGTATTTTTGGTCGGGGCTTAAAACCAACGCACGTAGCGAGCATTATGGTTGTGTAGAAAAAACACTAATACAAGATAATCTCGCCCTTATGGAGTCATGCATTCTGATCCATTAAGAACATAGGTACCTTGCTAACGATCAAAGGACATTATTGGACTGCTTAGCTTGGCCTACATGACAGAATGATGACAGAGGTTTGCCTGCTTTCTGTCCACTTAGCTGTACATACTGTGGAGATAGGTAATTGATCTGGTATGATTATAATATGTGGTTGAGTGACACTTTCATTTCATTTATTCCACCGTAGGTACATGTTTATACACTTGATGTCGTAGTGTATTAAATGTAAGTTTATTGAACATACTTTATAATATAATAAACCCTCTAAACCTATCTGTTGGTGTGAAAATGTGGTGCGGCTTGCAATAACTTTCGACTGATGAATCCGTCATTATGAGGCAACAAATGGTTCGTAGATACTATAAACTTACTTTTAATATACTACCTTAGATAGGTAGTGTATTAAAAGCAAGTTTATAGTACTTCTATTAAACCCTGTAAACTATCTGTTGGTGTGAAAATGTGATGCGGCTTGCAAATAGTTCGTAGAGCATGCATAAATTTTTGTAATTAGTAGCAGTTGGTAATTTATAGTAGAAAAAATAACCCTAGTACGTATACCAAATCGCCTCCCAAGGCTAACCCAATAATGGCACCACCCTGGATACCTAGGTCCAATTAACGACTTTAGTGGCGCTGCGGGTTCGATTCCCGCCGCGGGTAAAAATGTACGATCCGCAGATATTGTTTCGGGTCGGTGATTTCTAAAAAAAATATCTTTTACTTTGGGGGTAAATCATAGGTACATACAATGATGCAGTGTGGATTGTCAATGATGGTCAGGTCAAACAGTGAACGGTTATGAGCTGTTGATGAGGATGAAAGTGAAAAAATCTCCCTTTTAAGCCCGTAATAGAGTAAATTACTTAGTAAAGTAGATTTCTACCTTTTATAGTCCCCAAAGAACCATCACTAATAACGCCCAAGCTGCGGTAAAATTGTTTATCTGGAGTTTCCCGTGCCGTCCAGACGTATTCCAGGCCTATGGTGAACACAGCGGCTCTGCCTATGTTACCATAGGGGTTAGTTGATGATGCTGCCACCATCTGTAATGCAGGACTCCTTTATTTTTTTAAGCGAGTTAAAATATCAGAGAATAACAGCGTGAGCATGGTACAAATAAACAAGGTATGCTATTCCCAGAAACAGCAGTCACGTGGGTTTTCCCAAGCGTACGTCATATCCGCTACGGTGGTTCTCAAACTTTTTAGTTTTGGGAGATTCGAGATCTAGAATTAGGTTTTAGGTTTTCCATGAAATTTTTCAAACTTAGTTTCCATAATTTGAGCAACGCTAAAATGAGCTCTGCACATGGATAAATCAATTTTTCCCTTGAAATGAAATTTTTCTAATCGCAGGAACATTTTTCAGCCACAGATTCTCTTTTCGGGAATTTATAGAACCTTATTTTACCGCCCTTCACACTTACAGTTACGGATAGAGTAACCGCCCATTTTTTTAAAAGATTTATCCGATCAGAAACGCGAGTGATTCACCGGCGTCAATAAAAGTTTGATAGTCACTGGCAAATTAACGTAACCTCCCATATTTGTGGCAATTGGACAGTGACGTAGGCTTGGGAAGATCTCGGAGTAGCATACCTTGTTTATTTGTACCATGAGCGTGAGGTGTCTCGACTGACGAATGAAGCGTGGCGCGATGAACTGGTCACCCGGTAGAGTGTGGATCCAATCCAACTGACTTAGAATGGCCCGCGACACATAGAAAGGCATTTACCCAGCACTTGGTAACACTGGGATACCTTCCTACTTGCCTTTAGGTAGGTTCAATAGGTACCTACTTCCCTGTTTTAAACCTTATTAGTTTTTGATGAATATGATTTTCTTTCAAATATGTGTTCAATAAAGTGATCATTTCATAACTTCAAATGTGCTTTCCATTGCATTTGCCCCTTTAGAAATATCATCTATTCCCCATAAAGACAGCTGAATGTGATACACGGGAATCAACCTCGAGAACTTGGTATACCACTTTCTCGAGGTTGATTCCCGTATATCACATTCAGGTAGGTGCTTTACTTACCTTAGGAAAGTACCTACCCACATAATCCATCCGTAAAATCAAAAAACCCATTCGAGTTAGACGACCTCAGTGGTGCAGCGGGCGAAGGTCTGCCTGCGACGCAGGAGGTTGAGAGTTCGATTCCCGCTTCGGGACAAATGTTTGTACGATCTGCAGACATCTGTCCAGGGCGTTCTGGTTGTTTGCTATGTAGTATAATAAAAAATATCTATCTATGTAGTGTATTCTATTAAGTAGGTATATCAGTTATCTAGTATCCATAACACAAGCGCTGCTTAGCTTGGGGCTAAATAATGCTGTGTGAATTGTCCAGCATTATTTATTATTGATTTATTTATTCAAACCAGAGAGAAGCAAAATAGCACCTTTTCTATATAATCTTTCTTCATCCAAGATTCATTAAACTGTGTATGGTCTAAGTTTATAGATTCTAACAGTTCTCGGCCAATCATGTTCCAGTCACAATTCGTCTGGTCTATCATTGGGTCGTCGTGTACAACATAGGGTTTTTCCACTTCAACGTGTAATGTAACATCATTCGCCGACCACACGTAGACATGGTTGATTGCGGAACATGTAGTCTAGAATTGGAATTAATAATGGGATAATTATTATTATGATATACAAGCTTCTGCCCGCGGCTTCGCACGCGTTGTTTCTATGGAAACGCTTTGAGGTTATTTTTATCCCATGGGAACTGATTTATGGGATAAAAAGTAGCCTATGTTTCATTCCAGGATTAGAATTATCTGTATACAAAATTTCAGCCTGATCCGTTCAGTAGTTTTGGAGTGAAGAGGTAACAAACATCCATCCATCCAAACTTTCGCATTTATAATATTAGTGTGATGACGACCTCTGTGGCGCAGCGGGCGAAGGTCCGCCTGCGACGCAAGAGGTTGCGGGTTCGATCCTCGCCTCGGGACAAATGTTTATACGATCTGCAGATATTTGTTCAGGGTGTTCTGGATGTTTTCTATTTATAATAAAGAATATCTAACTATGTAGTTTATTGTATTATGTCTATCAGTTATCTAGTACCCATAACACAAGCTCTGCTTAGCTTGAGGCTAGATAATGCTGTGTGAATTGTCCAGCATTATTTATTTATTAATTGCATATCAAATTAAATAATCACTCATCAATTTCTGCACAGCAAATTAACCATACTCGAGCGTAGTGCGGGCACGTCTGAAAATTACCATTTCTGACTTCCTTGCTGTTCCATTTGTTTATTTAATATCGAGTATGGCTCGCAGTAAAGCTAAGGCTTAAACCATGTAGTGCCAATTTCACCGTTTGCCGCCAAAAATACCATAGTTTTGTTTTGGCAGCGATGAAATTGGCACTAAACCATATAAAGTAGCAAAAACTTTGAATAATCAAACAGAAGTTGCAGTGGGCCAGGCATAGGAACGTATCTCCCGAAGAACCTACAACAATGGGGGTAACGGGTTGTTGAGTGAAGATGGCGACTCCGCTCTGTAGTCAAGTAGGTACTTGACTTGGTACTAGACGTAGGTATGTACTTGGTTCGCAGATCGTCAACCTAGGATGACGATCTGCGAAAGACTACTGGATAGATACTGGCTGTTGCTGGATGGCAAGCAGAAGACAGAGCTATGGCGCTCGTGATGGACCTGGTTTATGGCCGTTAAGGACCTGGTCCATGGCCAGAATTAGACTCGCATGTATTGATGATGATGAAACCATTTAAACCACTATATACATTAGCCAAACTCGATGTAGAATGTTTGTAAACAAACCACGACACAAATAACTAAAACTCACTTAGTGTCGAGTTTCAGATATAATTGTATGCAATATTTATTGAAAGAAGAATCTTAAATCGACAAGTAATTGAAACAAGACGTGGCAACAGACTACAGAGTGAATTCTAGGCTAAGTATGGGCGGTTTGTTTACAAACATTCTGCATCGAATTTAGTTAGTGTATAGACAACCAATTTAGAAACTTAGGGAAGCCGAAAACAAACCTTTAAATATTCAGCCAAAATGGTTTTCGCCATACCATTCAATGGAGTAGGGCTATAAAAAATATCGGTTGGTAAATTTCGTGACACAGTCTTTATTACGTCTAGACCAACCAAACCGTCAGACCAAATTAGCTTCTTCCTTGGCTTTGGCTCTTCTTTCCAATTCTTTCTTCTTCGTATTGGCTCTTCAGGTTCCGATGCTTCTTCAGGAATTTCTAAGCCATTTGCAATTTTCATTATCAAGTAAAGTTGGTCGAATGTTTCGGTATCAATGTTATCGAAGTCCAAACTGTTGGGATTCTTGAAGTGGCAGAGGAAGAGAAATACATCGGCGTCGTTGTAACTGCAAACGGAGGTAGAATGTGAGGAAATTAGATACTTAGGTAAGCTGTGTGGTGCCGGTTTAGAATTTTACCACCCCAACTCTTCTCGCGGGTGTCGTAAGAGGCGACTAAGGGATATTCACCGGGGGCGGGCAGCAGCGCCCCTGCAGAACAATTGTACCACCGAACTGCGATCCCCAACACGTATGCCCAGCGTGGGGATTATGGGCATTACCCCCATGTGATAAAAGCCAATAAGGCGCTCATCAGGGGAGGCCTGCGTCCAGCACTCAGCAGTGGACCAATACAGGCTGTTGAGGTTGAGGTGAGGTTGAGGAGGTAGGTACGAGTACCCCACCTGTAGTTTAGTCGCATTCACTGCCCAGTCTCGGCAGTGCGATCTGCGCAGGCGCAGGCCGCAGGGGCGCGGGGCGCAGCGCCACGGGGACCAAGACTAGGACTATCTACGTCTTGTGCACGCTCCACATTCTCGCGAGATTCTCGCAAGAAGGCGAGAACAACACGAGAAACGTGAGTGTGGAACCGATTCACATGTTCTTCGCACGTTCTCGCATAGTTCTCCGCTTTTTGTCGGTTTTTTGACGCGAGACAAAGAGCGCGAGAACGCGAGAACAGGCAAGAACATGAGAATCGGTTCCACACTCACGTTTCCCGTGTTGTTCTCGCTTTCTCGCGAAATTCTCGCGAGAATGTGGAGCGCGCTTATTTGCTAAAGTAGGTAGGTACGCGAGATTCTCGCTGAGAATCTTGACGAGAATGTGGAGCGCGCTTTAGACCATGGCTCCGAAACTACTGGACCGATTTGAAAAATTCTTTCACCGTTAGGAAGCTTACTTTTCAGGGAGTGAAATAGGCTATATTTTATCCCGGAATTCCCACGGGAACGTGAACTACGCGGGTGAAACGGCGAGGCGATCGTCTAGTAAGTAGTATAATTAAATAATCCATAGGAACGTATTAGAATAAGTTCATGAGTCACAGGTGACTCATATCTCTATACGATTTGAGGCTCACTTTTCGATATGAACGTGACGTGATAATTTTGTAAATCATACGTGGACGTATAGCAAAAAACTGACGTGGGGCATCAAAATAAGTTGTATGGGGACAGGGAAGTTGTTGTAGGGCGTGGCGGTCGCGTAAAAATTGCCCTCCCAATTCAGCCCGTGGACGTCGTAGGAGCCGACTAAGGGCATGTTCAACAGAGCAGCAGATTCTTTCTGTGTATGGTGATTTTGGCAAAACCGTGGTTTAATACGACCAGGTGGGATGACGATCTGCGAAAGACTGCAGGCAGATGCTGGATGCGGCAAGCTGAAGACAGGGCGCTATGGCGCTCATTAGGGGACGCCTATGTCCAGCAGTGGACTAATATAGGCTGATCATGATGATGTGGTTTAATAACATACATTAGGTACATACAACCATGTCTCAAATGGTTCGAAAATTTAGAACCTAATTTACCATTTAGAATCTAAATGGTCTATTCTAGCTTCCCTTGTAGCTTTGCACCCAGTTACCAATCACCCTGTATATTTCACCGCCAGTGAAAACTGGCGTGCCCATGGGCAAAACCTTCTTGTTTGAGGTAGGCACACGTACAATAATGGACGTAGGTATGATTAGGTACTTAATGCTAAGTTCTTACGTAATATAATAAGTTAATAAGGTCGTATCTACCTCCATAATATGTAGATCAGATACTAGGTACCTTACCATAAATAAAAGAATGGCTACAAGATCCGACTGTCTGCCCAATATGCAATATTGGAGCTCAAAGAGAATACAATACTACGAAGGAGGTGGAGCTAAGCTACAGGTTCAAGATAAGGGCTCAAGTAATAAAAAACCTACCTGGTAGAGATAAACCATTCTAAAAATGCACGCCCCCTCCATCATACAATCGGTGTGCATTTGAGAATGGTTTATCTTTTATTATACCTACCTACATATGTATCAAAGTAGTTTCACTTACGTTGGTAAATCCGACGATATTTCAATGGAATTCATACATGAAAAAGCACAAAGTTTCAACTGTAATTTTAAATCTAGAGCAGCGGCTTTCTCGTTCGAATAAACCAAAAGGATAAGATCTATTAGCTGGTTCTGTCCAAAAATCGACCCTCTTAATATTTTGGGAAGGATTAGATGACCAGCCCGAGTAAGTGAATTAATCAATAAAACTCTCAATGGTGGCAATCCTGGAGAGAATTGAAAGTTCATTTTCCGCGGTTTTATCGAATATTTTCGTCAATACAAGAAAATTGTTGTACCTTTTCTCTTTGAAAAAAATAATAAAATAAATATACCTACTTATCACCATCGAGAAAAAAATCTAGTCTCCAAAGAGAATGCATACAATAAAAGTCTCTAGCAAAGAGAATACAATAAGCAAAGCCAGACATTCTTCCTGTAGCATATAGGTCGAAATAGAATGTTGTATCCTTAGAGCATTTAGAACATGCTCTAAGGTTGTATCTACCATCACAGCCTACCTACCTATATGCATAACGTTTAGTGTACTACTATCATACCTCTCTGACCGGTAGACTGAAAGGAAAGAGACAATAGATTCATTTTTTGAGGCTACCGAAAAGAGCTTTGATATTCTTCTATAGAAATTTTGAAATTCCCGCGTGAACGAGACATCCCGCTTTAATTGTTTTACTATACTTAAACAGACTACTGATTTACAGGAACGTAGCCTTGTAGGTTCTACCAACACTATTATTTTACTCTTCGTACCTACTACACTTCGATATAATAAGATTTTCCACGCTCTACCCGCTGCTCTGCCATTTATAGCTCTACCTGCGCATTCCAAAACTGAAACTGGGTACAGGCGCCACCTATGAATAACGATAAGAACTCTGAACATGACTTCTCAAATGTGGCGTTCAAAAAATTGTAGTTGTCAATGTCAAAGCGAAAGTAACGTCATGTAATGTAACGTGGTGTCATTTTGAGTGACTTTCTAACAGGTGACAGGCAGTCAGGCAAATTTTTGATTTCATTTCATGTTGTTTTTGTGTCCTGTGTTGCGGTTGAGAGGGCAAATTATTGTAAATAAATGTTTGTAATATGTCTACCTCCCAAAATAAAGATGTGGACGTGTCCCCAGTGACTCCATCCTCATCAGTGAAATCAAGTTTATTCAATAGATCTCCATCCGTAGCGTCAATTAAAGAAGACAGGTGGCCGGAACTGTTGTTGTCCAGACCGGATAGATCTTACTTCTATACCACAAAATGTAAGTGAAACTATGTAATAATTTATTCTGCTATGATATCTACTAGATTAGCACTACAACCAGTGCTTACTATTATAATAACCCAGACCAACGCAACCACCAAATCCTGTACAACAACTTACTGATTATTTCTAATAAAAGTACTAAATTGTGTATTGGTGTGAGTTATCTATGCTAACAAGGACCTTAATTTTTTTGCATGTCTGTGTATTTTTCTAATCTTGCAACAATTTGGTGCTCATTTATTTGTCAATGTATTGAGGCTAAAAGTAGGTAGGTACTTAAGCTAAGCAATAACAATTACTCAGGTCATTCTGGCCTGAGCTAGCAATCTCGGAAACATCAGTAGGTAGTGAATTTTAAAAATATTGAAAGAAAGAAAATACAAGAAAACAGATACAAATTAGTGATTGTGTTACATAGGCCAAAAAGGTCCCTGTCTCAGCATTATGCCGCTACAAGCTGAAGCTAGTAGCGGCGCTGGTTTTCATTGGGATTTCTGTAATTCATTTGGCCGTTGCCCTTTTAGTTCTACTAAGATGTAAAAATGCCTAATTATATGATTGCTGAAAAACATTCATTCTAAATCATTTATGTACCTAAATAGTATGACTCTGTGATAGTAGTATTTGAACCTGGAACTTTGTAGGTCATCCAACAAGTCATTTCCTCCATTTCCATTTAGAGGCCTTGGAATTACGAGCTGGATGTATATGCCCTTAGCATAAACACTGAATGGTATCAAGAGGAGGCAAAAGAATGAGAGATCAATAACATTATTATGACGACCCAGTGTTAATCTGTCCAAATTTAAACCAAAATGGCTTTACTGTAATTGGCTACACTGAGTTCAATCTGTGTATGTTGTTATCTCCATAATTATTTCGTCATGCGCATAGTTTTTGATGTTATCATCATTCACGGCACAGACGACAATCAGCTAATTGATTACAGACACAGGACTTGCACCTTTCAATATATTTAACGCTACTTCCATCTGATTCACACATGAGTTTCTGGTATAAAAATACCCACTGAACTTCTATGGGCTCACAAGTAAACGATAATGCCATGATTGAGTTCATCACCAAAACTGGCCTTAAATCAACTACCTTCAAATACCTCGGTTACTTTTTATAAATCAACCCTCAACTGCCAAATACACAACAAGAATACCTATTGTAGATTTTAAAAGCATTGGATAGTTACATGACCAAAATGTATCTCATCACTTTTTTCCAAGTATGACTTTCGAATGCCATTGTAATGAAGTACAAACTAGCTGCTTTAGTTCTTAGCGAGCGGCATAGATGGCAGCACCGTGACGACGGCGAGCGGCACGGAGGCGACGCGGAGGTATTGATTTTCTACCCTTCGCCGTGCTTTGTAGGCATACACGGCGAATCGATATCTGAAAGCTGGAAAAACCGAGCGCTCGTAATTAGTCTCTGCGACGTACCGCCTTGTTTTCCCTTATTTTAGGGATTTTACGGGTCAACAGTCAAAGCACAAGGTTGCAACTAGTAAAACCGTCTTGTTTGCATTTAGTTCTCGGTATTCGATATGAAAATAAGCGGCTGATCACGATTAACGGACGCGTGTCTCTGTTTTCGCTTTATCGTTTCTTTGCTGCTTTATTATGCGTTCTCTAACCGCGATTCACGGAGTGGAACCCTTGGCTGTGGGGCTTCAGGGGCAGCCTCAGGGCGACAACCCGGACGTCGACATGGCCGGGGCGCAGGACACCATCTACCTGTGCAATTTCCGCGTTTCCGTGGACGGAGAGTGGCTCTGCCTGAAGGAACTGCATGACATGGACGCCGCTATGCAGGACTCTTACCTACATCCGTCGGAAAACAACGGTGCGATCACTTCGCCTGTCGATCCTATGCATTCCTTGATGGGTAACTTCATTGCTTCGTTCATATAAGTTGTGCTGTATGAGCAGAAACGAAGGTTATATTATTGTTATAGCTCGCGATCCAGTTGTTATTGAGCGCAGCAATCTCGTGAACATCTCCAAGTTGATTGTTAAGGAGTTGATTGAGCAGTCGCTGCGCTATGGACGCATGCTGGATAGCGACCATCTGCCGTTACATCATTTCTTCATTGTACTCGAACATGTTATGCGTCATGGACTCAAACCTAAGAAGGTAGGTAACTAATCAAAATATTTATACGCTAATACATTTTCTAGCAGTCGGTACATTACCTACCAATTGTTTTTTTTAAAGATTTAGGTACTACGAAGATGCGGAGATACTCGGTAAACTCTGCAAGTACCATGCAGATGAGACAATCGTTGGTACAGTAACATAACATAATTAGATTTGCATGTTTAGAGAGTGACTTCTCCGGAACGTGATCTTTTGTTATAACATTTGTTATAGCCTTAATGACTGTGCCATTGTTGACAATGTAATACGTTTGTAGGGACTTCTTGGCCCCAAAAAAGAGCTCTGGGACATCTTGCAAATGGTGGAGAAGTATTCACCTGAAGCTGCTGATATTACAGCTAGTGTACGTGATCTTCCAACAGTCAAGTAAGTCTGTGCTACTTAAATAATAGACCAAATAAGTACCTACTACATTTTATTTCAGTAGCCTGGGTTAAATCGGATCTCATAATTAAACAATACGCCATTTGTCTCTTCAACCAAACAATTAACCTACATAGGTTCCATATGTGTTTGTCTAGTCTTGCCAACCGCAAATAATATGAGTAGGTAATAATAAGTTATCAATATGTTTAAATCATACAACCTCTGTCACTAAAAGGTATGCTTTGTCGTTACTAGTCAAGTTCAAGTTTAAGTATATCCTCCGAAAAATGTCAAGGTTAAGAGGGTTCCTTTCCAGCGAATAATAACTACGTTGCCGAGCAACTACGTAATGTGTCAAACCACGCCAACTAACAGGATCGTTTATCTATCAATAATATCCTGTTGATCCCATGGAAAACACATATTATACCTTGTAAGATAGTAGGTATCGCTCGTTTCTTTCCGAAAATCGCTGACACCGTCTCGATAAGCGCAAAGATTTGATTTTAATCACTTGAAATCCCTCAAAAATTGCAGCAAAATATGTTTCCTAGGACCGCAATGGGCAGAGCTCGCGCCTGGCTAAGGCTGGCTCTGATGCAGAAGCGCCTCGCCGATTACATGAGGATTATTCTAGAACATCGCGAAGACACGTTGGAAGAATACTTCGAACCTCACGCTCTTATGCTGAATGAGGAAGCGGTTATTATTACTGGGCTGCTGGTTGGACTGAATGTTGTTGATTGTAATCTTTGTGTGAAGGTTAGTATAGTTCAGTTAATACCTCTTTCAGATAGATAGGAGATTTGACCTAACACTTCCCCTGATTCTACTGGTTAGTTTTATTCGAGGTCTTCAGTACCTTGCCTTGTATCTGCCTTGTATGTAATTATTAGATACAAGACTCTGAAGAACCGATGTACAACGGCCGTAGTAGATAAATGAGAAAATGGTCTTACAGCACTGAGCGCGATTTTGAAATGACTAAGAACTGCATTATACAAAAATCAAGGCCTCGAAAAAACTCTATACCTACTAACTAAAATACTTATATTTTTTACACTATGTTGTGTTACACCACGTAATAAATTCTGCGCAAAGCACCATCATTGCTTCAAGACAACACAATCAGAGCGAACATGTATTGTAGGAAGAGGACTTAGACAGCCAACAGGGCGTCATCGACTTCTCACTATACCTCCGTGGCAGCAGCTCTTCCAACGACCTCTCCGGCAATGGCAACAACGCCAACAACGAGCCGAAGCAACGCCATATCAACACTATGCTGGATCAAAAGAACTATATAGAGGAATTGAACCGGCATCTCAAGTGAGTAACGATCTTTAAGAAAATAAAATATGGAGTAATTAGCTTTTTCCGGTATAAAAAGTAGTCTATATGTTATTTTATCTACGTCTATGCAAAGTTTCAGCCTCATCTGTTCAGAAGTTTGAGCGTGAAGAGGTACCAAATCTATCTAGCCGTCCATCCCTTTCTCATTTATAATAATACTCGTAATAGTGTGTGTGATTTAATGTTATTAAATATGATTAATGAGTGTGATATTTAAATATGCAGGGTTATTGGTAATTCACTGACACCTTGTGAACTGCAAGTCCTGCCCATCATCACAAACACGTTCGTGCCAGGTCTTAGTTCTTTTTTTTTGTAAATCACCTCTAAAGCAAAAAGAAAAAAATATTTGTCCGAAATCCAATGAATTGCTAAAAACCGATCTTCTACTCGACATCCACTGTTAATTGAAGGCAGAGGCGTTTTAAGTTTAGATTAAAATAAAGTTTCTCTAAAGAACGATTATTGAATGGAGGCGGTTACCTACTACCAAAATCAAATTTAAGAATTAAAACCTACCATCTTCACAAACGTGTTCGTGAAGGTGGGCAGAATCTCTGGTTCACGCAGCCTCAGTGAATTACCAATAACCTTGTGGAGATAAACAAAATAATGTATTTTATGCAATTACATTAATAGAGTCATTGCCTCAAAACGGAAATGGTCATTGCCTTGATTCGAACCTTTAGTTAGAGCAACGAGACTTAAAGCAATTGATAAATTATCCAATCACGTAGACTTTACGATTCTCTCGACCTACGATGTCACTGGCCCGTTTGATGAATATCGCTGCAATAAACCGCGAAATTTAGCTTTTAGGTCCCATAAATGAACCTAGTTTAAAACAATAGCGCTTTTAGTCTAGATCTAGAACTTTAGGTTATAAATATTCAGTCTCACGGTGGAGAAATTAATAGAAAGTGTTCTTTATTGCCAGTTAAAACGTGAGAACTTTGATATACATCAGTTATGTTGGTATAATGTTCGTCTTATTAGTTTACAGGCCATTAAAGATACTGCTGCTATACAAAAGTGACCTTGTCTTCAAATATTTGATCTGAATTAGAAATGAGGAAGGAACTTGATATTTCATTTTCGCGTAATTTTAAGACTGCGTTGAGTTATAATAAATTTACAATCATTTAAAGTAGGTACCTATTGACATCTATTGCTTAGGTGTAATGTTTTACGGGTTAATCTGCTATTAGCATAGGAATTCGAATTTCATTATGTTATTGTTCATATCTCTACATGTGTATGTAGAGATAAGAACAATAATACTTATATACTAAAATCAAAAACTCTTTATTTCCATAAATAAAATAAATGTACACTCAGAAAAGGTCAAATTATATAACTAAACACTGACACGGAAATAGAGTGATATTTTTGATTTCTGTCGCTTCGATATGTAGACTAAAGTAAATAAGCGACGAAGAAACCTTTAGCCTGTTATTTGTATTTTTCGAGTTGTAGCAAAACCCGTCCCAAGCTTTTTTATCCTCTAAATAATCTGATATTTTATAGTAAGCCTTTTTGCACAGCAAGGTTTTGACAATTGGTTTAAATTACTATTATTATAATTTGATAGTGTTATCTTTCACATCAAATTATTCAAAGAAGCTGTCTAAGATGAAATCTTGTTTTAGTGCCACAGTCGCAAACTTGCAAGCCAAAGTGGAGAGTCTGACAACAACAAACGCTCTCATGAAAGAGGATATGGCTATATCCAAAAACACGATGATTTCACTCGTAGAGGAAAACAATCAGTTGAAACATGCCTTGGGTAAGTTCTCTGTGGTGTTTTTACTTAAATGATTTACCGCATGCAAGTTTTTAACGCTTATTTTCAGTTTTCAGTAAATATCTGAAATAACACTCATTCCTTTTCATTAATAACCAACACCTATATTTAAAACCAATATGTTGAGTTTGATCGTAAAATTTTCAAGACTGAATTTTATTGCTCTCCAACATGTGGATATTGCTTTATCCTTCATTCATTTATGTTGATAATTTAAGTCAGTCTACGCCATTTCTGTTTTTCTTGCGGGTAATGATTTACCACCGACTCCGACTGAAATAGTTTTTCCTAACCGATTTCCATCGCAACGGAAGCTTTCTTTCGACCTTGCTATTTATAGGAATCGTTATCCACTTTCGATCTCCACTGAATAAAATCTAGATTGTCACGGTCATGTTTACTCGTGGAAATCGCTTCGTGTTTATTGTCGTTAGATAAGACACCTTGCATCGATGAGTCAGTTAAGTCAGTCTCTTATTGTTTAGCGTTTTGTCAGTACCACAGAACAATATTATTCTAGCGGACAGTATGCATTATGGAGGCCATACACGTTAGGGTTTGCATGCTGGTTTTAGCCTTGCATGCATAACCGACAGGCATAACCGAGTTTCATATAACACATACACGTTTGGGTTTGCATGCACAGTTTTGCCATTAACTCTCAGTTGAGCTACGTGACGGTGTGTGTACGACGCCTAGGTACTGTGTACGGTATATACCAACCAAACTACAATGGACGACGACGATGTGATAGCTGTACTTGGCTTAGCACTTGTTTTGCAGAACAGAAAAAGAAAAAGAGATCGCACTGAATGGTCTAAACGCTGGTTATTGAAAAGAAAGCAGTTCTCCCACGTAAATTTGATAAATGAATTGAGATTTTCACCTACAGATTACGAAAACTATTTACGAATGGATGAAAAACTTTATTTAATACTGAGAACTGTGGCAGGCATGCTCGCCGGACGCCACACACGCTCGGTTATGCTCGCGCGCAAACATAACCGAGCGGCATAAAATATCAATTTTGATATTTGCTCGGTTGCATGTACATGCACCGATAACTGTACAGTTTTATCACATACACGCTAGGGTTTACCTGTTGGTTATGCATGCAAGGCTAAAACCAGCATGCAAACCCTAACGTGTATGGCCTCCATTAGAATGCCGGCAGCGTCGCACGCATTTATCAAACTCATATAGCATTCGCGTAACTGTATCAAACCGTTATGCGATACAACGACAAAAAGTTATTTTTTGGGATGGGGAATTCAACGTCTAAATCAAATAGGAACAAAACGATATGGTTCAGATCTTGTGAGTTATTTCAATGTGTTTAAATATATCTTCGCTGCGTCTTTCTGGTGTTTATTTGTGTTTGACACGTGCATTTTTACAGGCCAGGATATAACCAAAGACACAAGGATGAAAGTTACTGAGCTGCTATCAGATGAAGACGTAAGTAACTGTCTGATTTAGGTATTATTTTCATTTCGTGACCTTTAGGGGAGATATTTCCAGCTGTGGACGGCTTGCAGCTTAACTACCCACTCGTTAGGTATTTACCAAAAGTATTCTCCGATTTTAACTGACTTAAAAATTGAGAGGAGGTTCTTTGTTCGGTTATGTTCGGCTGTATGTATATACCGCGATATCTCTGTCGATTGTGGGCCGATTATCATGATTATTTGGTTATTGTATCGAGAATAATCAAGAGACGGTAGAAAACTAAACAAACAATGTAAATATTAACGAATTTGAAGTTTGTTTACAGTTTTATTTTTACCAAACATTAAAAAAAAATGATTAGTGCCTACGGCGCCGCGCCGTAGGCACTAATCATTCCGATAATTTAGATTATTTTAGATTAATTAGATAATTAGATTAATTTAGATATACAAACAGAAAAAATAATGATGCCGGAAATCATTTTATCAGCTGGTCTTTTCCCATATTATACACTAGCTTCTGCCCGCGGCTTCGCACGCGTTGTTTCTATGGAAACGCCTAAAGGTGATTTCTATCCCATGGGAACTGATTTATGTAATAAAAAGTAGCCTATGTTTTATTCCAGGCCTAGAATTATCTGTATACAAAATTTCAGCCCGATCTGTTCAGTAGTTTTGGCGTGAAGAGGTAACAAACATCCATCCATCTATACATCCATCCAAACTTTCGCATTTTTATTATTAGTGTAATGTGATTTAGATCACTTCATTATAAAAAGTTTACTTTCCCATTGTTATAAATTTGAGTACCTACTTATGAGCACCAAAAATATTACTCAACATTTTATCATGAAAAATGTGTCATTGTTAACTTTCAGGAAAAAAGAAGCGTGAAAAGCACAACGTCCGATAAGTCAAAGACAGATAAGGACAGTGAGACGGTGAAACTATTAGATGAGGAGAGAAAGAGAAATAATGAATTGCAAAGAGAACTGGATTTGCAGGTAAGTTAGTAAAATTTCTATCAGTATAGATAGATAGCTGAAATATGTTAGCTGTAGCTTATCTTTTCGATCATGACATATTTTCAACTAGCTTCTGCCCGCGGCTTCGCACACGTATTTTCGGTATAATAAGTAGCCTTATTATCTAAGTTAGGCTCTGCTTTAAACGTACGCCAAATTTCATCTTGATCTGTTTAGTAATTTTGGAGATCCTACGTAACAAAAATTCAGACTTCACAAACTTTCGGCTTTATAAAATTAGTAGGATAGCTGATTTATCGATTTTTTTTTATTAGCCTGATTGTAATTACTATCTACCCAACCTACCAAGTAAATGAGATAAGCAAAGTTATTTTAATGCCCAGCAGTGTGCCAGCAGTAAATAACAACGCCGATCGCGACCTAAGAATCGAGTCCCCCAAATCAGCCAGTGGATGTCGGAATAGGGAACAACGGGAGTAAACCTACCAAAGGGCAACAGATTCCTTCTTTGTCCGTTTAACACATCCACTGCTATCCCCCAACCTACTCGGGCTGGGGTCCACGGGACTACCACGCAATAATGACTTTACCCCCTAACGATAGTGCTTTAATTTGATTAAGACCACACTAGTTAGACGCGTCAAATATTTCGAATATTAAAATAACTAATGAATACTTGGAAGTTGGAAGTAAAATACAAGCACTAAATAAGTAATAAGAATAACAATGTTTAATACCGGGAATTGCTTAAAATGTCACGTGTCACAGTTTAAAAACTTGATCCTTCTCAGTATAGACAGTCATAGGACAAAACACACTAATGATAGGGAATAAACCTATTCAGATTGAGATGTACCTTGAGTAGTACGTTCTCGGTATTAGGTTACCCTACCATATCTTGAGTAACTCCATAGGACAAAACAAACTAATGACAGGGAATAAACCTATTCAGATTGAGATGTACCTTGAGTAGTACGTTCTCGGTATTAGGTAACCCTACCAGATCTTGAGTAACTCCATAGGACAAAACAAACTAATGACAGGGAATAAACCTATTCAGATGTTTGAGGTAAGTATGGGCAGTTATTATGAATCACTACAAAAGTAAACATAATTACTATGGACAGTCATTTTATTCTTTTAAGTACTTTTTATTCTTAGTAGACTGTTTGCAACAGTCTAGTAATTAAAAAGTCAATTCTAGTAGACTGTTTGCAACAGTCTGCAGTTAGCTCAATTGATTTAATTGTAAATACTAGTATAATTTTCTTTGTGAATAAAGACTATTGCCATTTTAAGTACTAATACGACTTTATTGTTCACTTATTTCATACTAGCTGTAGCCCGCGGCTTCGCATGCGCTTTTTAAGTGGTCGACATAGGCTATGTCGGTCCCCGGGATACCATTTACCCTGCCAAGTTTCATTAAGAACCGTTCAGCCATTTAGACGAGAAAAGCTAACAGATAGACAGAGTTACTTTCTAATTTTTAATATTCATATGGACTAGCTTCGACTATTATCTAAGTTAGGCTTTGCTCTAAACGTACGCCAAATTTCATCTTGATCTGTTCAGTAGTTTTGGAGATCATATGTAACAAAAATTCAGTTTTCACAAACTTTCAGCTGTATAATTTTCGTAGGATTAGTGTGATTAGATTACCAACGTGATGAAAGGTAAAGAAAGATACATCGAAATCTGATAACGTTTTGCTATGTTCGACAAACGTGACATTTGTAAACAAACCACGGAATTGACTTTTGTTACTGTTTCTCACATAAACTACTACTTTTTGTCTCAAATATCAATAGGTAGTTGTTATGAGAATTTATCACGATATTTCATAATTTGACTATAGTTTAGTTCATTTCATGTACTAAACTATAGTCAAATTGCAGTAATAAAATAATAATAGAACTATAAAGATGATGATAAATTACTGCAATTTGAAACCTAAGTCCCGTTGCTGGGTTTAGTCCTCTCGGTTCTTAAGTTATGTATAAACAGTAAAATAAATGAAAACACGCTGGGATCTAGCCCCAAAGTGAGCAGAGCATTACATAGGTACCTACTAGATAACTGATATATAATAAGATATTTCTATGTATGTATTTATTTCTATAATATAACTAAGTATGTATATATATCGTAATATTATATAAATGTTTTATTTTACACAGATTACATAAACTAACCACAGTTTATAAAAAAGATTTAAACCCCAAAAATATACTTACAATATAAAATGTACTTACCGGATTTTTGAAAATGGTTCAAACCTATCTAATTAAATACTTTCATACATTTCAGATCTCATTGAAAGCAGAAATGGAGGTGGCAATGAAATTGCTTGAAAAAGACATTCATGACAAACAAGACACAATAATTTCCTTGAGAAGGCAGCTAGACGACATAAAATTAATCAACTTGGAGATGTACAAAAAACTGCAGGTGAGGTCATGCATGTTTCTACTTCAATTTACCACGATTTTGTACCCTTTTAAAATATTAACACAGCACGTTAACATTTCTGTAAATAAGGACACGTCTACCGATTGGGCCTTCGAATTACTCTGCAATATCATATGCTTAAATCTGCAATATAACTATGGCTTTGTAGCACTTTATGAAGTACAGTCAGCGTCAAAAAGAACTGAGCGTCCAGCAAAACATAGAACTTCCCAAAGATCTAATTCATAAACGCTATCGGAGTAATCATACTATCTAAGCATTTATAGTGGTCAATAGTGGTGCACCATACATTCGATTGAATTAATGGAATTGAATCGATGGAATTAATTTGAATTTATACTATTCACAACTTTAAATGCTTAGAATATTATGTTACTCTTCGACCGTATATAAAATTGAACTTCTATAAATTCTATATATTTGGCAAGGCTTAGATCTAGCTCACGCTGACCGTACCTGGTAGAGCTAATATTTCATTAATCTTATACCCTACCGTTTATACGTTGAATCTTATGTTAGAGTACATAATTTAACTTGCGCAATTACTTAAAATCACTGACAATGTATTGCCCCAATGTTAATCCAAGTTCACGCGATTGTTAGAGTTGTCAAAGAAAATCTACGGGCAATGACCCGTGAAGGCCGACCAGTGGGCGCCTGCCCGACTCATTGTCTTACGCCCATGTACCTTTGTTACCTAATCCTTCGGTGCATCTTCTATTATCCTTTGTTTTGTTGCCGCTTGCCTTTTTTTATCTAAGTAATATCGCTCCCTATCTTCAAAGAACTGCTTCATCAGCATTATTTATCCTTCTAAAGAGTTAGACAACCTTGTTTTATGTGTCGTCATCATCATCATCATCATCAGCCTAGAATCGTCCACTGCTGGACATAGGCCTTCCCTAATAAGCGCCATAGCGCCCTGTCTTCAGCTTGCCGCATTTTATGTGTAGTGTAAGTATTCGTTGCTTTTTTTCTTGAAGTAGATTTCTATATGTATATATATTCAGTGCCACCGTCTATTTTGTTTTTTCATTTCCAGTCCATCCTAAGGTTGCCTGGAAGATATCGCTCTCAGCGATAAGGCCGCCCTTTCTACTTCCTTTTTTTCTAAGCATTTTCTCTGTATTGCTTCCTGTATTTCTGTGGTATAATAAAGTGTTTTCTATCTATCTATCTATCTAATATGTATAGTTTATGTATTTGATTAATATTTATCCCATGAATATGTATTGTATACTAACATATTGCTGTTCACAATGCCGCGATTGTCGCTCGGAAGGAATGCGAACTGGAGCTGACGCAGAAAGGAGAAATGGTGTCGAGGCTTCAAGTGAAAGCCGAACAGATTGGCAAAATATTAACAAACCTCGAGAAATATAACCACTTCCTAGGACCCGATCACGAGTTGGTCAAAGCCCTTAGGTCCCCCACAACTAACGAGAATAATCTAGGCGAGAAAATTGAGAAGTTCAGGTCACAAAACGCACAAAAGGGTGCAAAGTCTAAAGATGAAGGCCCTCCACATAAGAAACTGAATCTTCAGGAAATACCGCCGTTTCGTAAAAGTGCTAGTAAAGATAAGGCTGTTGCTAAATTAGGGGAATAAAATGCCTTGATGTTTCCCACTATTTATAGTTCAATCGTTATATTCTTAAAATAAATAAGAATAGAGTTCTTAACGGGTGGTATTTCCACTTCCTAATAATGTTATAATACTAACATCTTACTAATAGATTGTATTTGATAATATTGAGGATAATATAGTTGAATAGAACTTATTTCAATTTTAAATACTTAGCAATTAAATATAATCACTCCACTGTATTAGCCTCATACTTGGATGTCGGGTGATGGTGCTCCATTTTGCATTTATTCGCTTTACCTGAGAGTTGTATTTTCACTTTAAAATGTATTGGCATTGTTCTAGGAATGTGAAAGTTCCTTGAAACATAAAACAGAGCTAATAGCCAAATTGGAAGCAAAGACTGAGTCAATGGGAAGCACGATACATCAGCTCGATGAAAAGTAGGTTTTAATTTTATACTAAGAATTAACTGGCCCTGGGGCCTTCATACGCAAGGATTGAAAGAGTGCCTAAACTAGTGTGCTATGTTTACACTTAACGAGTGATTGGAAACGTGGACTCGCATCTCTATAAGAACAATACGATCAAGCCTTGATATATATATGATAATCAGCATTGTCTTAAATAAATAATGCTGGACAATCCACACAGTATCATCTAACCCCAAGCTAAGCAGACCTTCTGTTATGGGTACTAGATGAAAAGACAATAAGCCTTAGATCCTTTATGTTGCCTTTAAAACAGTATCTGTACCGGCACGGGGATTGTTCTCTATGGTAGAATAGACAATAATGACATCGCATTGTCATACATTGCGTATATTATTGAAGTTAAAGGAATGGATTTCAAATAAATAACGCATTCGATGACAAAGTGACGTAATTTTTCTCTATTATAGACAAGACAGGAATCCCCGTGCTTGGCCTACAGTTATTGATCAGAGAACTCGCTGTATCCAGCCTCTCGCTAAGTGTAAACAGCGCTAATTAATTGTAATCGCTTTACATATCAGTAATCGATTTGCACAGACTTGTGTGCGTAGCTCTCGCTTGCACCTGGCAGCTCTTTCTACCCGCTCGATATTGGCAAACCGTCACAATAAACTCAGATTGACTTCTGAGAACCGCGGTGATAGCGCAAACCTTAGAATTGTAATGCTAAAGTTGCTATGGCTTTGCTGTCGTAAATTCACGTAATATACGATACGATTATTGTTATATTTGTTTGATTTATTTTACCGATTTCTAGAATTTGTTAAATCAGAGATAGTAGTTTACTTTAAGTGCAAAATGTATTGTTTTGTTAATTTTACTGTTGTATTAATTTTAAATCATCCTTGTATGGATTTAAGCTTTTTCTGATGTTATTTATTATAGTGATATTAAAGTATGAAAGACTGTAAACGAAAATGACATGTATTACGGTTTATGATCTCGATAGTGTTTGCTATTAGACATGATTTATTGTATCCAAATTAAACTTTATGCTATTAGGAATAATAATCAAATTGTATATTTTCATTCGAATAGTTTTGTAATTCAAGGCGGTAGCTATGTAAAGCCTATTTACAATAAAGAATTTCATTCGCACATTGTATTTTATTGGATGGTTTTGTTTTTGTTGGTTTTGTTTGTTGTGTAGGTTTGCCATTATCAATTCATTGTGTTTGTATGATGAGTGATGACTAATTGAATACCATGACTTAGATAGAAGGTACCTAATCATCGCCCACATAATCTCCCTATTACGGCGATAAAGGCACCTTGATACATACATTATGTTTAATAATTAACAATAATGATCAATACATTCTACAGTACCCGGCGATAAATATTGCACATCGACCTTGAAAAGAGACAATCGGCTAATTTTGGCTTTGTAGAGCGTTATCTCTGTCGCACACTACCTATGTGACGTTTTGTCAGTCGATATTCAAGTGCGATAGAGGGCGGTCGCGTCCAGTTCAAAATACATATATACATATCTAAGTAGAGTTGTTAACACCCCCAAATTTATATTATAATTTAAAGTTGTACTTTGGCATCTTTAGGAAAAAGAGGGAAACCTTTACGAGGTGGAATGGAAATGGAAGGAATTGAGAATTAGATTTTTCTTTATTATTATAATAAAGAAAAATCGAATTCTCAACACTTTCCATAATAAATAAATAATGATGTGAACATGTTTTTTTAATTTATTTTACCCCAACCTAAAGACAGCTATGAAAGAAAAAAATGGTGTATTTTATACCAAGAATAAAAAGAATTACCAAAAGAAGCAAATCATAATTGATTTAACAGCTCCTAATAGATACCGGACTGTTAGTATTTCGTGCGACAGAGATAGCACTCTACGAAGACGAAATTAGCCGATTGTCTCTTCCAAAGGTCGATGTGCAATATTTATCGCCGGGTACTGTATGTAGAATTGTAGGCACCTACACTACACCAGGCAGGTTACATCATAGGTCATGGTAAAGCAAATGCCCCATACAAAAATTGGGTTGAATTTACCTATTAGCTTACGAATTCGTCTGCAAGCGACTTTATGTAGAACATTTTCGTGTAGTTTCCAATTTTTCTTTTCTATACCTTTCCTGTTATTAATGTTAGACATCTGTGGGGCAGAGACTATTTGGGCGTATTCCCACTGTGTCGTGGCGACAAAAAGTCGTGCAGTTTAACGCATTCACTGCCCAGCCTCAGCCGCGGGGAGTTGACTGACATATCTGT
Organism: Eupithecia subfuscata; assembly: GCA_963564075.1. Classification (NCBI taxonomy): domain Eukaryota; kingdom Metazoa; phylum Arthropoda; class Insecta; order Lepidoptera; family Geometridae; genus Eupithecia; species Eupithecia subfuscata. The sequence continues at coordinate 9,201,432 of OY751105.1, forward strand.
GTCTTGGGCCATGGATAGTATTAGTATATTGCATCGTGACTTGTATATTTATAAACAGCTAGCACGACAGTCGTAAAACGATAAAAACGTCACGTTTCATATTGTGTCGTTGTAGTTTGCAAACGACAAGGCGACTGCAGTAAACCGTAAAATGTCGTCACGATCCAATGGGAACAACTAGATACGAAAGTGGTTTAACGATAAAAAATCACGACTCACAATAAATAAATAAATAATGCTGGACAATCCACACACATCATATAGCCCCAAGCTAAGCAAAGCTTGTGTTATGGGTACTAGATGACTGATATACGTATTAAAATACATTAAATAGATAGATATTTTTAACAATGACGAAAAATAGTCGCTATAATGGGAACACGTTCTGCAGACATTTGTCCAGGGCGTTCTGGATGTTTTCTATGTATAAAAAAATATCTATCTATGTAGTGTATTGTATTAAGTATATCAGTTATCTAGTATCCATAATACAAGCTCTGCTTAGCTTGGGGCTAGATAATGCTGTGTAAATGGTCCAGCAATTTATTATTATTATTTATTATTATTACGTTAAGACAATCGTCCAACGATAATTTACGGGAACGACACAGCGTGAACGCGTCCTCGTCCATTTATGGCCGGTTTATATGATGAACGAAAGTGTACACATACATGCAGCTTGTAATCCGCAAGGCTATGATTGAAAATAAAAAGCCAAGTGTCCTAATAACTGTCTTTACTTACACACAGTAAAACATTTACTAGTACATTTTAATTAGCCAATACAAACCAGGCTTTACAGTACCTATCCTCGAACAGATTGCAGGAAGATAAGATCGCTAGGAAGGATCTAGAGGAAAGTGCACGCTCTTTGGGCCAGAAAGCAGCTACTGCTGAAACCAGGGCAGTTGCGGCCGAGGGCGATCTTAGGATAGAAAGAGAATGGAGGACTTCTTTACAGGTGAGTTTGTATTTTGTACTTTTTCTTGGAATTTATAGAGGAGACTTAATTAGGCACGATAACACCTTTACATCCATCATGATTATTAACACTAAAAGTCATTTCCTCAACCTATATTGGTCCAATGCTGGACGCAGGCGTCCCCCTGGAAAGCCTGCCTGTTATCTCTTGAGGGTAATACCCATAATCCCCACTTTGTGCATGTGGGTTGGGGATCGCAGTCTGGTAGTAGAATGGTTCTGCACGGGGCGCTGCTGCCCGCCCTCGGTGGATATCCCTTAGTCGCCTCTTACGACACCTGCGGGAAGAGTTGGGGTGGTGAGAATTCTGAGCCGGCATCATACGGCCATCTAGAGTCATTTACAACGTTATATTTACCTTGATTAGAGTGCGCCATGATCACGGAATAACTGTTACAGTTATCCGTGATCGATCATGGCGCATGAAACTGTGCCGAAATGTTGGAAAACTCAAAACTCTAATCATGATAAATATCCCGTTGTAAATGACTTTAATCATTTAGGCACATTTAGGCCTTTAGTGTGTTAAACTAGACGACCTCGTAGGTACCTAATAATGCTGGGTAATCCACCCAGCATCATCTAGGCCCAAAGTAAGCAGGGCTTGTGTTGAGTAGCTGCCCAACCTATTAGATAACTGATATAGGTACAGGGTATATGTTTATATTATGTATTAAACATTACAATACGCACGATAGATTTTTTTTTATACATTGAAAACACCCGGAACTAATATCGTACAAACATTAATTTGTCCCGAGGCTCGAATCGAATCAGAGGTCGACCTCTGTGTCTGTGACGCAGCAGGCGAAGGTCCGTCTGCGACACTGGGGGTTGCGGATTCGATTCCCGCCTCGGGACAAATGGTTGAACGATCTATCAATATTTGTTTCGGGTCTGGGTGCTATAACAAAAATGAGATTTATTTAAGTTTGTTAGTCTATTCACCATAATTTGTACCTAGCCATAATACAAAATCTGCCTAATTTAGGGCTAGATGAAGCTGTGTGGATTGTCCAGCGTTATTTATTTATTTTTACTGTAGTTTTTACTTAACCTGTGGGTTGAATGATGCTATAGATACTGACGATCCGCCTTAAACTTCAACTTCTTTCTTAATGGCGCCGCGCCGCTTGCTTTTCGCTGATTCGTTTTCGAAAGATCCTGCGAGAATAGACGTCAATGTCACGAGCTCTGCTTAGCTAGGGGCTAGATTATACCTACTGTGAATTCCCCAGCACTATTTATTTATTATTATTAAATACTCTCGATATTCGTTAAATACTCTCGGCGGCGCCATCTCTTCAGTCTCTCCGGGTTTAAAAAAAAAGATTCTGAGTGTCTGGTCGAAGCGACGCGTGACCCGAGAGCTGGTGAGTATCTGGCGTCGCGCATCAGCATTGCCATACAACGCAGCCAGCGTCTTGACCCTTCCGTATTGATATGGATCAGTTGAGCTACCTGTAGATTGTTTGCAACAGTCTGCAGTTAGCTCAACTGTTTCATGTGTAAATACTAGTATTAATTTGTTAAAATTATTTGTAGAACTAGAACGAAAATGTGCTTAAGATAAAGGGAGGTTTTTTTTATTTCTCAAAATATAATGCAATCTTTGGATTCAAAAACTATTGCATGGCTTTTAAAAGTACTGTTATCGTGTTACAGGAATCGATGGTGCGTGATCGTGATAAAATCTCCATGCTGACGCAAGAAGTTGATTCACTGAAGACAATAGGACATGTAAGTAATATCTATTTAATGTTTTCCTTATCGTTCGTTTAACACTTTCATTGCCGCCGTCGCAGGACAACTTCTTGCTGCAACTGCGGCGCGCCCCTGCTGGTCGAACCGCACAGTCGTCGCCGATCGTCGTCATGGCGTTGAATGCTATATACTTAGCTAAACATGATGTGATGTTTTTTATGTAAACCTACTGACCACCTGACTTCAGATTCCCAAATATTTACACTGTTGTTTAAGTTTTACGGGAGCTCAGGAACCTCGAGATTATTATGTATTCAAAAGCGTAAAAATCACAAAAATATGATAACAATTATTGACGAAAATATCGAATAAAAAAATTGGTTGTCTGTAAAGTTGGTTTACTGACGATAGTTGAACGTGACAACGTCTTAAGAAAATACTGATGGAATGGTAGCATTTTTCAAAAGAAAATTTTAATTTCATTTTTCTTTCTTCTTCTTTCTTTCTTCACTTGATACTCGATCAAAACATGTAAATGTACTATAGTAGGTATAGCAGCTGTCCACGCAGACGCATCGCTCACTCAAGTAGGAGAGAGACGGATGTCGAACGCAAAGGCCGATTGTGCTTCTTTGTCGCTCGTTCCGCGCTCTCGCTTGCACTTCAAGCCTTACATGGAACGCCTCAGAGCGAGGTAACGCCGCATGAGTCATGTTTTTTCGTGCGTGCAGCCGGCTCTATCGAATTATAAGACGTTGTCACGTCAAAACATAAGTAGGTACATAAAAACTAGATCGGCCTTGTTTTAATGAAGATACTTATTTATTTATTGAAGACTAACGACTACATTAAACTTACTATACATTTGTTTGAGTACGTTATGTTTGTTATTCGAGAGAACCTCCTAATTTTTTGCAGGATTCACACATTGAGATCGTCAGCAAAATGTTTATTTTGTATAGAGACGAAACATCAACAAAGATACTAAAAATAAAAACCAACAGAAACAAATTCTGTACCTCATCGACCTTAACCCTTATTATCCAGCCGTCACCAACCGTCACGGTCACTGCACAAAAACCGTATGAGGTTATTGCTCATTGGGTCCGTCTGGGTCATTATAACGCGAATTTAATGGTAGCAGACTTTTTGTTATGTGGGACACAGTTGTTTATCTGAACTTCCGTCCTGTTACGCAACTTATAATATGCATACTGCTATGTAAATACTAGATTCTTATTTTGTACCTAGGTATGTTAGGATGATAATGATGTCGATTCTCTTGTTTTAGGATTTTACGATTTCTAAATTTTATAAGTAAGGTGAACTAAAGTTATGGTATTCTCTATACAGACCCTAAAAATACCACAAAATACATATTTCACTATTTTCAAATGAATCTGCCCGTTTTTCTGCCTGCTAAAATTAGGTAGACGTTTCTAATCATAGCTAAAATGAAATGCAAAGAATAGGATTTTAGCTAAGTTGAATTGCTTTAGATCTATCAACCTAATTTTAAACCTAGCGGTCTAATTTTTTAAACAGAAAAGCTTTCGTCTATTTGACATTCTTAAATCCTAATTTTAGCAAATTCTAAAATAACAGAATCGACACCAATATGACCTAAATCTGTGCCTTAGGTATTTATCTCGTGAAATAAGAAATGAATAGGCTAGTGTCCTAGAAATTCTAATTAGTCCGTCAGTTAAATTTTATCAGATATTGGACGTGTTTTTTCTTTTGTCGATTAAACGTATAAAACGTCAAGTGCGAGTCGGACTCGCGCGCTACGGGTTCCGTAAGACCTTGTGTCTTGCCAAGTAATTATGATTCTAGGTCAACGGGAAGTAGGTTTTGGTCCATATCGAGAATCAAAAATTATTTTTTAGTGTATAAACTCAAAATTTACGGTTTCTGGATTGTTCCCTTTATTTGTGCTATACCCAATAACCTTGCTTCTTACAAATTTTTATGATTCTAGGTCAACGGGAAGTACCCTATAGGTTTTGGTCTATAGCAAGAATCAAAAGTTATTTTTTTCGGTGAATAAACTACAAATTTACGGTTTTAGGATTTTTTCCTTAATTTGTGCTATAAGACCTTGCTTCTTGCCAAGTTTTATGATTCTACGTCAACGGAAAGGTTTAGGTTTTGATCCATGGCGAGAAACAAAAGTATTTTCTTTTAGTGAATAAACTACAAATTTACTGTTTTCGGATCTTTTCCTTTACTTGGGCTATAAGGCCGTGCTGCTCACCAAATTTCATGTTTCTAGGTCTAGAAGAAGTACCCTATAGGTTATATGAGCATGTGATTCCCTTGGAAATTTCAAAATATTCGGACATAAACGGCTTTAAGTTTTGAGTGCGTTGACTGAGAAGTTTTATTTATATAGCAGCTCCAAGAGGTGACAGACTTGAGTATTTGACGTTAATTTCAACTGACGGTGTGACGTCGCTAGCCCCCACTCCCAAACTTTGAACTTTGAACCTTTGTCATTTTTGTTTAATTGACAAAACAAAAAATATGTGCTCAATATTTTTTGATAAACCGACTGACGACGGACTAAATAGAATTTTTTTTTTACCCAGGACACTACCCTATTATCTCTAAGGGAGACTTGTAACACCTATTCAGAAATTAATAACGTTTTTTTTCTTACGGCTTACATAATAACCTCATAGACAAGTAAACTTTTGAGCAATAAATTGTTATTATTAAATAAATAAATATTGTCAAATAAATAATTATATAACTATATTAATACCATCAAATACCTACCTAAGTATATAATCAGAAATAGTGTTAATTGATTTTCTCTTCACTTAGATTTTTTGTCCGCTCGTGGACAAAAAATCAACAAAATGTATTAATATATTGTTTCACTAGTTTATGCCCGCGGCTTCGCACGCGTTTTTTCTATGGAAACGCTTAAAGGTGATTTCTATCCCATGGGAACTGATTTATGGGATAAAAAGTAGCCTATGTTTTATTCCAGGCCTAGAATTATTTGTATACAAAATTTCAGCCCGATCCGTTCAGTAGTTTTGGCGTGAAGAGGTAACAAACATCCATCCATCTATACATCCATCCAAACTTTCGCATTTATAATATTAGTGTGATAATAAAATAGGTACTTAAATGCCACTCAAAACCCCTATACAACAAAGACAATAAAACTATCAAAGTTAGGTTTATTTTATTTGTAATTAAAGTTTAGTATTCTCTTTAATTTTTCAGAAATACCTTTCACTACAGGAAGAGCAGCATTTACTAAGGACACAGTACACCGAAGCGCAGAAGACGTTAGAAGAGGTCGGCGCTACACTGAGCGAGAACAAGCTACAGCTTGCAGAGTTGTTAGAGCGAGAGGCGAAATCCTCCACGACGACGGATGAAACGCCCACTTGGACGAGTGATAAGGATGCAGTAGCCTGTACCGCATGTACTAAGGAGTTTACGATAGCAAGGAGAAAGGTGATATTCTTCTTTAATTTATATATTATCTCATGAAAATATCTGTACTGTAACCATTTATCGTGGAAACATACGGAGTCGAACCCTGACCCTCGCAGTTGCAGCCATTTTGAATTTGTGTTTCAATTGATGGATGCCCGTATTGTGAAAGCTTTCTCAAACCTCGATCTATTTTATTTTGATGTATTCGGAGAACAAACAGTTTTACGCACTTTATAAATAAACTTACATAATATGACCTCTCATGTAGAAGCTAAAAGACTGTTTGCTTGCGGAGGAATGGAAAGACAGTTCTGTCCTGTTAACAACTAGGTACAACGAAGTAAACTAAAAGTAACTAACAAATACCAAAACTTATAAAATTACTAAAAATAAATTATACACACAAGACAGGATCTGATAGATATGCCTGAGTAATGCTTTTTTTATGGCATAACCGACTAACCGTCACACAAGTATATCAATGAGCAAACTTCGCTCGTAATACGAGCCACTCTTACCTACCTGTGCTCTTACTACAAAAAGTCATGTTAAGTAACTGGTATATGACAATAGCACAGTTCATATAATACTATACTTGTAACAATAGTAAACTTCGTGCGTTTTCAAAAATTCACAAATCCCTCCTGCAACTCTTAAATCGAATTATTGACAATAATGCAGTAAATGTATGGTTTTTCCAGCATCACTGCCGTCGGTGTGGCCACATATTCTGCGCAGCATGCAGCGAGAAGACAGTGGCGTTAGCTGGCAATACCAAGCCCGTACGCGTTTGCGACGCGTGCTATGCTGAAGTGAGACTGACCTAGTATGTATATCTGTGAAATATGATATTTCGACTTGGCTGATATGCGGCCGTACGTATAGATTTTGGCTTTGTACACATTGTCATTATGTCGAAAAAAAGGTAAACTTAAAAAATCCAATATTTCGGCGTATTGTTTGTGGTCCAAAGAGAACCGCATATTATCGCTGAATTTCGACATCTCACGTGTTAAAATAGCACATTTTTAAGACGCGGATGAATTGAAAAAATCATAATTATAATAAACTGATAATAGAACAAACCAACAGCTTTAAGAATGAAATGAATAAATCGATGCAATGAATTATCACAATAATTAAAAAAGCAAAGCATTAACTTATTCAAACTTTTGTAGTTTTCTAATGCAAACTACTTTTTGTAATGCAAAATAAATATTTACTATTTTATTTAGTGCAATTCATAACCTAGAGATTTAGAGGTGCTTAGATGAAATTGTGTAAAGTGTGTAAATGTAAAATCAAATATTATTATTCAATTGTTATCAGAAATTATTGATCTATACTGTAAATATATGTTTTATTTGTGTATTAATAAAATGACGATATAAAACAATCATTAAATACTACAAGTTTTATTTATTTTACAAACCTTTTAAATACCTAGTTTTCAAAACATATTGTACTTTATTTTGTATACATTAGTGTGACTAGGGCTTTCGTTTTACTCTACCCATAAAAAAATTTACACACATTATATATGTTTTAAAATTAAAGACGCTGTTTCCCGTATTAAACAATAAACTAATTAATAGAATAAAATAAATATCAATACAACAACTACGTTATCACTTTGGCGGTATAAAAATACTTCTAAAATCCAGATCTTCTGCCGTTAAATGCTTAAGTATGTGCTCCATTGCTTCTGGGTTATCTTCTGGTACCTGAAACGTGGGAAATAATTAGCCTAAAAGAATAAATTTCATTAAATTTCGTAAACCTCGACGAGGATTTCTTTTAACCATCAAAACATACTGACAGTACCAATCAATCATTAATAGCTATTGATATAACACTCGATTATTTTAGTGCTTTTAGAATAGCTTCTTACTATTTATTTTCGTTGATAATGTTTGCTTTTGTACGTAATGAACTTGATTGAGATTAAATTTTACTCTTTTTATTTTGATTATTACAAACTCAACCTCCATAAATTTTAATCTTATTCGTTCTAAAACTGACATTGGCAGAATTGTGTCAAACTATGACGCAGAGCCAAAAATAAAAGAAGGAGAAGAAGAAATTACCTTTCACTTTTTCAAAATCGGTTCATCCGTTTTGGGAGCTAGGATGCCACAGACCCTATCTCAGCGATTTTTGCTAGCACTAGCACTACTCTTTTTTATCGGAGGTTAATGACGTCAGCTTTTTGCAGGTGAATTTAAACCTCTCTGCGATTCTCGTGTGAATTGTCCAGCATTATTTATTTATTTAATTATTATAACCATCACATTAATATTATAAATGCGAAAGTTTGGATCTTTAGATGTATGGATGGATGGACTTTGTTATTTCTTGGTAATTCTAATCCTGGAATCAAACATAGCCTACTTTTTATCCCATAAATCAGTTCCCATGGGTAGAAAACGTTAAAGCGTGCGAAAGCGGAAACTAGCATAAATATAAATGTTTTTTAAGATTCTTACCCAATGACCAGCCCCAAACACGCTCCAAAAGCTCAACCTCTCCCAGTCTTTGTAAAACCCGTTCCGTTTTCCATTTATTTCATGTCTCTTGGCAGTAGCAAAGTTGGCAGCGCCGTGCCAGCGTAACTTGTGTACCCAATTTGATGCACCTATAATCAAAGTTACCCCTTAAATTAATCGCATCACATCATCTGCCTGTTTTGGTCTACTCATGGACATAAGCCTCACCAGCATAACCTTACTGGCTCCTATCTTGAACCTCAACAGCCTATAATGGTCCACTGCTGGACTCAGGCCTCCCGTGATAAGCGCCTTAAGGTCGATTCACACATATCAGTGAAGTCACAGTTCCGACACAGTACCGGCACAGTGCGAAATATTCTTTCATCAAAACCTCTCCGGTGTCCCTCTCGCCATTTTTCGCCGAAACACGGGAACATTTAGAACCTACCGCGGCCCCACTGGCGTCCCCTCTTCCTCCTATACATGGCCGGCGAGTCCACCAATCCACACACTCGCCGACCTCATTCTTCCGTCACCTTTCCTCCCCCCAATTAGGACATAGACAGGACAGACACAGTTGAAACCGAGAATATTTAAATCCCTGAATTATTTTTTCATTTGGCGCTACTTATACTTTGGTTAGTGGTAACATCGTTATTGGTAAATATAGTTGTTATGGTGCACATAGGAACTGTCCCAAGATCTGATAGAGCACAGCCACAAGGAACCGAATCCGAAATCTAGAAGTTTGTATCTTTACCTGCTACTGGAGTGATTAAGTCCAAATTGCCGTTGTAGACAACTATTTTCAAATCAGAATAGTCCAAAAGCTTTTCCACTGCAAAAAAAGTGCGAAACGAATTAAATAACGTACATCCCACCATCTTAAAAAAGTTTGGTAACAAGTAGCTTAATTTTGTGTACTATTTTTGACGTGACAACGTCTTATAATTCGATAGAGCCGGCTGCACGCACGAAAAAACATGACGTCATGCGGCGTTACCTCGCTCTGAGGCGTTACCTCGCTCTGAGGCGTTCCCTCGCTCTGAGGCGTTCCATGTAAGGCTTGAAGTGCAAGCGAGAGCGCTCGACATCCGTCTCTCTCCTACTTGAGTGAGCGATGCGTCTGCGTGGACAGCTGCTATACTATAGTACATTTACATGTTTTGATCGAGTATCAAATGCTACCATTCCATCACTATTTTCTTAAGACGTTGTCACGTTCAACTATCGTCAGTAAACCGACTTTACAGACAACCAATTTTTTATTTTACTACAATCATAATATTTATTGTATACCACAAAAAAATCTTCATTACAATTGAAACAATTGAGCTAACTGAGACCATAAAAATAAATATGTATGTGTTCATGGATTTTCGTTACTGACTGTACAGTGGACGGCCTACTTGATTGAGAATTGAGATATACTTACAAAACGAATAAGACGGATACAAAAAATTCGACTTCAAGTTCTGATAAGGTTTCGAAGATAGATATCGCCAATAAATACTTTGGTTTACATTCCTTAAAGTCGGTTTAACGAATAAATTAATTTTTATATTCAGGAGGTCTAAGGCTCCATATGGATTCTCCGCAAAAGCGTTGTTAAAGTTTATAGGACGATCTTTGTTGATGGTTTGGAATAGGAGATCGTCAAGTATCGTTGCTGTGACTTGGGATTTCTGGTCGATTGCTTTAGCCAATTTTAACGCTATCCTTTTAACGTTGATGTATAGGTCTCGGTCGATCAAACCCTGAAACAAATCATTTGCTATCACTGTATGTAGATCTTTTGTACCATTTGTACCACACAAAGACAAACAATACAGAGAGAAATGCCGAGAATCCCGGAAGTACAGATTCATCCGTCCGCATCAGTTATTCATTAATATTATGTATTATTTTTATTTATTCAATTTATTGTAATTTGATCTTGTGAATGTTATGAAAACTGATTCTCGTTATATTATGTACTGTGTATTTAAACTGTGATTGCTTATGATTATTATGTCTGAAATACTTACATGTTATTTTATTTGATTAAACGTTATTTACATATTTAAGTGAGCAGTGCCTTACAGCCTATGTAAGGTTTATCTAAACACTGGGTTCTCATCTATTTTATTTAAAATTTATTATACCTACTGTAGTTAACATACAATCCTGCATTGATACAAAGGACGACCTTATCGCTATGAACGATCGCTTACAGACAACCTGGGCCCGTAGAAACGAAATCGATTTCTGATTCGATTTCGTGCAAACGCTTATCTTAATTATGCAAGCGACATAAGAGATGGTTATGCACGACAACGATAACAAAACTTCGATTTTCCTTTTCCGAGTAGGCCCTCAGGACTTTGCTATTTCATTGGCAGGTTTTAGGTTATGCTAGGTCACGAAGTCATTTTAGCACCTTTGTGTTGTGTTCCATTTCCATCTGTTCATGCGCACTTTATCGTCTCGTTTGCCAGTTGTACCAGGGCTTGATATGATGATTTGTACATCATAATATAGCCGATAAATTTGCTTCCATTAGGGGATGCCTATGACTAATATGGGCTGATGATGATGAGGCACAAGTAATAGATCTTACCTTATGATATAAACAGTCTGGTTGCGTCAATATGCTTTCTTTTGGGTTTACCCATCCACCGCCGATCGCTATACCTTTGAAGTTCATTTCCAATTTCTTGTTTTTAATTGCCTGTGAAACAAAAAATATTAATCTTCGGATTTGAAACCCTTACTTATTAAAGCTAACTTATAAAACGCTTTACCCAAGAGAGTTATTCCGAATTTAGTGTTTTGGTTAAACCCCCGACGACTTAGAGAGATATTATAAGGTCGGCATGTATACCGGAGTGTCTGTGGTAAAGTAGCTCCCAAAAGGATAAACCAATTTGAACTATTAGATAGAGATAAACAAATTCAAACTAAAACTGTCCAGGATTTCAAACTTTATGAAAAATTGGCTTGCTATTTCTTCTGTTGTCGCAAGTCACTAAGTCAAAGTCAATAAAATCGTTAAATAAAATTTATTAGAGAGAGGATAAAACATAAATTAAAATTCACATACCGTGTAAAGATAAAGCGCTAATCGCGGTGTAATTTTACCGCCGTAACTTTGCCCTATTATGTAGGCTGGTGTTTTCCGGAAATCGGATCTTCTTCTTAGAAACATCTTGATAGCTTTCGAAAGGTCTATTGCTGAAACAAGAAAAACTTGACCATGAAGTGTAGATCAAATCTTAATATTTAGGCTGGCCTCATACAGCCGGAATTCCGATTCTGAAATCAGGGAAGGAATTCAGAATCTGATACCAGTGTGTGCGTGCTGCTCTATTCAAATGTACTACCTATACGAAAATATATGTTCTGAATTCAGAATCTTAAATATTCGGAAACCGATCTGACAATAAATTCAGGAAGTGTGTCATAATTCATGAAATTGTATGCAATTCCGGCCTTTCTGAATTCGGATTCTGAATTCAGAGATATGCCGGTATGAGATCAACCTTAGACCTTGTCCAGAAAGGGCGAATTGGCCGCGAATCGTTTTGCGCGAATTCATACGGTCGTTAGCGTGGTAGGTACTGGACGCCAATACATCACGTCCACAAGCATCGCGCGAATTCAAATAACGCGTAAATCGCGTGCACTTCGCCTTAGTGTGACTTATAGAAACTTTGTCGCATGTTACCGTCTTCTAAAACCGAAGGAGTTAAGGCCATAGCGTGACACAGCCAAACCTTTTACAGTCAGACCGTTATTGCCAAAGTTTTTATGAAATGCACGGTTTGCCAAATTAAAGTAGCGATTCGGCCTTCGGCTGATTTATGAATTTCAAAAATACCACCGTTTACAACTAAGGGCGCCTTCAAATTAACCGCAAATTGTCGCCCGTAGGCAGCGCGGCTGCAGCGCTGCGGCCGCGCTGCTGTAGCTTGGTTCGAGAATCATAGTGTTGTATATTTAGTTTCACGATGGACTCTAACACTAATAGCAGTGTTTCTCTATTAGTGTTACTATTAGAAAGAAAAAGGATTTTGGACAAAAAACAAAAAAGAACCTGAGAAAACGTTACCGTTATTTTGTATAACTCAACAAACTGAATTTTATAAAGTGCAAGATTACAGTGACAAAAAATTTCAGAATTACTTAAGATTATCAAGAAAACAATTCAAAACGCTAGTGCGCACCGTCACTAGTCGATCGATGAACTGATGCGCGGCCGCAGCGCGGCTGCAGCGCTGCAGTCGCGCGTTTTTAATTTATATGGATTTAGACAGCAGCGCGGCCGCAGCGCTGCAGCCGCGCTGCCTCCGCGCGACAATTTGCGGCTAATTTGAAGGCGCCCTAAGATCGGCTTTTCGGCTTAACAAAGTTTTTGGTGAGGTAGTCCTAAAAGCTTTTTAAATGGCAATTTTAAGTGGCGAAAATTGGATTTAAGATCTCGTACGCGTAATAAGACATAACGCAAACTTACCCATATCTCTGTCAGTGTTCACCAATAGCGTATCATTGTCGGCATAACTGAAGCCGGTTCCCACAGGGTGGTCTATTAGCAACACATTCCTTCCTTTTACCTAAAATGCGAAATACATTTCACTTAAATGCTTGTAACTATTTTTTGTAACTAAATGGAAGTTCTATGGCTGCACTCTTACGTAGAAAAGACATCTAACCTCAGTGGCGCAGCGGGAAAAAGTGCGCCAGCGACGACGCAAGAAGTTGCGGGAATCGATTCCCGCCTTGGGACAAATGTTTGTACGATCTGCAGATATATGTTTCGGGTGTTTCGGGTGTTTTCTATTATAAGTAAAAACTATATTATCTATGTACCTATTGTATTAAGTAGGTATGCCGTTATCCCATAACACTTTGGGGCTTGGTGATACTGTTTAGCATTATTTATTTATTTACATTGATATTAGTTGATTCATTTAAGTTTAATTCGCTTGAATCGTGCAATATGTTGGTACTGCAAACAAGCTGTAGCCAGCCACTTTTATTAATACAACTAGCTGTACCCGCGACTTCGTTCGCGATTGCCATTCCTGCCGACTAATTAAGTTCACATTTAACCACAGTTTCTCTCAAAATATGAAACGCCGCCGTGTAAAAAAACTTTGACGCGCAGAATTGGACCTATTACACTTTTAATAAAAGCATCTATATTTGGATCCTTGTTAAATTGTGTATAAATCGGGTAGGGTCTACGGGGGATAGCATGTTGTCATCTTCAATCGCATTCTTTATCCACACGACTTTTAGCTACGACTCGGCCAGCGTCAGTGTTAAGAAGTGACATATTCGTTTCACTTCTTACTCATGGTTCCGATCAGCTGGGGCCCTGTTCTGCTAAACTAATCGCTTCACTATGATAGGGGTATCGTCACAGAATGACACGTTTTGGTATTTTACCTTAGATGAAATAAATTATGATGAATGCAGATGGAGAGACGCGCGACAGGTTTGAAACCATTAATTTATCTCGCACGTACTATCTGGAGTTTTATTAATCTAGAAATTCTACGTCATAATTCTGTGACGATTCCATTGTCATAGTGAAGCAATTGTATTGTAGAATTGGGCTCTTGATCCATTTGACTTAATTTTTTTTCGATAGTAGGTAGGTACAGTTGATTGAGTATCAAAGTAAAAAAAAATGTTCTGTGGTCCAGTTAGTTTAATTAGCGCACTTACTCCAACCAAACTTCGGTGGTACAGTTAACTGGACCAGCTAAACCACCAAATATCATGTTCATGAAGATTGCATGGACCATTTGTACATTTTACTTTGCCTGAAATAGGCATTGACGCACCCATTAGTTAGATTCTACCTAACTAATGGGTGGCGTCTTCAAAAAATAAATAGATAGAAACTTACCTACCCTTTATCTACTGATATTTTCTTCAATCTACAGATTATTTCATCAATCTACCTATTTTCTTATAATTCGATATTGCAACACTGTTTCTAACAAAAAAAAATTGAGAGGTGTCAAGGGAAGGGACACCCGGATGGAACGAAGTTCCTTTCGATTAATCGCGCGTCCTCACGTCATCTTCAGTGAGGCCGCAGAAAACTGATATATCCCGCTCACTCCAATGACACGTTGCGCGAGCGAGCGGAACACACGATTGTTCGAATCGAAGCGCACCTCGGCTCAACTCGGCTGCGGTCGTCGCTTTGGTTCTCCTCGGTTGTCTTCGTCAAAATGTGTCGGCTCAACTCGGCTGCGGTCGTCGCATATATATCCAGCTCACTCCAATGACACGTTGCGCGAGAGAGCGGAACACACGATTGTTTGGAGAGCGATTCTTATTTTTGTGCAAACCTTATGTCATTCGCGATGACAGCTGCCTATCATAAACGCTACAGTGACAGTTCTACACTTTGACACTGGCTTAATATTGTGTTTACTTTCCATCAAATGTTAGGATATATTTGTTCTGTGTCAATATATTTGTTCTGTGGCAAAAAGTGTCGCTCTAATTTTCGTTACAATTTTTCCCTTTCACAACGCGCGATAAGGAACTTCGTTCCAAAAGAATGCATGACATCGGACGACGCGTTACAACTAAGTACTTACACATTTTGACTTTTATCCCCTCTCCCGAGAGAACTGTGCCTACTGTCCCAGATAAAATGTATCCTATGTTTTTCCTCGTAGTATGAGATCAAATCATGCATAGTTTCATTTGAATTCATTTAGTAGCATATTTTTACTTTCATCCACTCTCCTAACCTAAGGGAACCGTACTGATTGCGGGATAAAAAATATTGTTCATTTGAATTCATACTGTACTTTTGGCGTGATGCGCGGCCCAGGAATATGACTTTTATCCTCTCTCCACGGAGAACCTTACTAAATTCCGGCCTAAAATGTACCTATCTTTCCCCTTATTAGGAACTCGAATTATGCCGAGTTCCATTCGAATTCATTCAGTAGTTCCGTCGTGATGCGCGATTAAAGGATTTTACTTTCATCCTCTCTCCCGGGGGAACCTCACTCAATTCCAGGATAAAATGTATCCCATGTCCTTCCTTGTAGTATGAATGAACTCAAATCGTACCATTTCAGTCCAACTCATTCAGCAGTTTCGGCGTGATGCGAGGTGAAGGAGTTTGACTTTAATCCCTTCTCCCAGGGGAACCTTACTGAATTCCAGGATAAAATATATCTCTCCTCGTAGTATGAACATCTATCGTGCCGATTTCCATTCGAATTCATTCAGTAGTTCCGTCGTGATGAGCGGTTAAAGAATTTTACTTTCATCCTCTCTCCCAGGGGAACCTTACTGAATTCCGGGATAAAATATATCCCATGTTCTTCCTTGTACCTAGTATGAACTCAAATCATACCAAGTTTCAGTACAACTCATTCAGCAGTTCCGTCGTGATGAGCTGTTAAAGAATTTTACTTTCATCCTCTCTCCCAGGGGAACCTGACCGAATTCCGGGATAAAAAGTATCCTATGTCCTTCCTCGTAGTATGAACTAAAATCATGCCGAGTTTCATGTCAATACCTTCAGTAGTTTCGGCGTGATGCGCGTTTAAGAAACAGACAGACAGACAGACAGACATGAATGAAAAAAATTACAGTTTTGGCTTCAGTATCGATGATAGAGTGCCCTCCAAAAAAAATATTTAAAATATCTTCAATGTACAGAATTGGACCTGTTACAGTTTTATTATAAGTATAGATAGATAGATAGTACCTAAACTATGCAATTGGTGACTAAAGGACGGATTTAATGCGAGGCCCATAGATGCAACACGAGCAAGGATTTTAAAGACTGAATCACGAGCGCAGCGAGAGATCAAGTGTTTGAATCCTGAGCGACGCGAGTGATTCATGGCCCTCGATATAAATCCGTTTTATTCAAGAGTTGCTTAGTATACTTTATATCATGATTACGAGAAAAAGAACCAATGAAATCTCGAAGAGTTATTTACAGGAGGAGTTTGTATGTCGAGTATTCCTTGCACAAGAAGTTTGTATGAAGTATTTTATGCGCAAGGTGGTTGTATAGCATTGAGATAGAGGTCGAATATATTGGTGTTATCTAAATTCAAATACCAAAATAGGTCCTTCTTCATCACTGTTTTAAATGGGAAATGATAATTAAGAAACAAATTTTTACCCATGTATGATTGCGTGGCTTAAAGTCCATATCCAATGGGCCTATTTCAGCGAAGTTTGCCAACCCACTAGCAGCAAACCCCGGCCCACCCTGAATCCAAATCAGTAGAGGCTTGTTGAAAGCGTCATCTTTGATTCCATTGGCGTAATAGAGCTGGTAGAATAGATGAACTCCGGGGCGAATTTGGAGGTAGCCGTGCGCTCTCTGGCGCATGAGTGGGATTTTACGCATTGCTGCTTTGTATGGGTTGTGTTCTGTAGGATATTATGTAGAATTAAGAATAATCATACTAATATTAAAAATGCTAACTTATATATGTTTGTTACCTCTTCACGCCAAAACTACTGATCGGATCGGGCAGAAATTTTGCAAAGATGTAGCTCTCACCTGGAATAACATATAGCTACAGGTTACTTTTTATACCGAGAAAAGGCGTGCGAAGCCGCAGACAGGAGCTAGTTGTGCAATAATTTGTACTGATGAAAACATACCTGCATAAATAGGTTAGGTACCTACCCTACAAGTTACAAGCATCATTAATCGACTTAGCTATGCCATTGCTGGACAGGGTAAAACGGGGTTATTAAGAATCTTAAGATTTTTTTTTAAATATGTGTGATGGATGTGATGCTGCTATTGTATGCAAATTTCATATGAAATAGGTACTTAAGTACCTACCAATTACTTATAAATTTGACTGGTTGGATGGTTCTGACCTTTAGAATTGTTTTGTATTTTCTCACTACAAATTCTGTACAACTCAGCCGTGTAACTTTCAAAAATATCGTAAACTAAGTTTATTTTTCATTTGTTATTTCTTGTCTCTGTGTATTTTCTATGTATAATGAAAAATCTGTGTATTTTTTATATATAACGAAAAATATCCATATCGTATTATATTACATATCGACGGGTTCCGGGCTAATTGTATTAAGCGACACCCTGGGCGATATAGACTTTTATACATATTTGGAATCAGCAAATTTTTCTGCGTCGTTTGAGCTGGGTTTGGTGACGATCGGAGCACTTTTTTGTCGCTTAATACAACCGCATTTTTGGGGCCCATTTTGGACTGCAATGTATGAAGCAACACAAAATATTGACAAATTTAGGAACTGTGTACTTAAGCTCACTACCAAATACCAGACAGTCGTTTAAACTTTTTTTCCTGGAACAACAGTTCACAGGTAACGTACGTTAAAGCATTTAGCCTGGCCTTATAAATATATAGAAATGTCGCTTCATATAATTAGCCTCTGTGTTAAATTCTTATCCAGTGTCGCTTCATATAATTAGCCTCTTTGTTAAATTCTTATTCAGTGTCGCTTAATACAATTAGCTTTATCTTATAAATATACAAGAATGTCGTTTAATACATTTAGCCTCTTTGTCAGATTCATACCCAAGTTGTATGGATTTGTCATCATTGTTACATTTTTATTATATTACTAGGTATCTACACTAATATTTTGTACGAAAAAAATTATTTAATATATTCACAAAAAAAATGCAATTCATTTATTAGTCTAAAAGTCATTCCCTCATCGTGTCCCTCGGTCCGAAATAAAAAAAATATATATTTATTATACCATCAGATCTGTTCATATTCTTATAAATTTTATATTACATAAATATTTGGTAATAAGTAATGATTGCATGGTCAAGCTTTCATTGCTCTAAAATAATAAGGAATATAAAAAAATCGACTTAAACATTATGTCCCTTGGAATAAAATCATTCCCTCACCGGTTACAAATATTCGATTTTTCAACGCACCGTTTTACATTCTTGAACGCCGCTGTTAAGTTTTTAAAACTTGGCAACACTGCGAAAAATGTCAACATGGTGTATTTTCGTCATAATGAAAGGAGTTAATGCAAAAAAAAATTTGGTTTAAATTTTTAAAACATTACATTTCTCTGCGTTTAAAACATTTCATTACCTCACTGTTGATATAAAAATGTAAGCCTTTATACTATTGTTTGAATGTTTTTATATGGTTTTCGGGAGTAAAATGCATTAATGAAATGATAAATTAATTTAATTTATTCAAGTCCGTCAGTCCCTCACTATTTAAAAAGTGAGGGAATGACGATTGTATGAGGGAATGATTTTTGCATATAAAATTGCGTCTTAATGTTTTTAATCAGCTTGTATAGCATGCTTTTTCATTGCTTAAAAATACATATTATATGAACATCAAGAATAGGGAAAGTCAAAAAGTTAAGTGACGAAGAAAATAAATTAAAAAAGAAAGAGTACGTACGACCGAAAAAGGCAGGATAAAATTAAAAGTAATACCGACTCTTTAGAAGCTTTGCGTGAAAAAGGAAGATTAAAGTAGTATTTAAAAAAAGAGTAAAGTTGAAGTTAAATCAATAAGATCTATGAGTGCAAGAGAAGCAAGACAAAAACGAAAACAATGGAAAAAGAATAGTAAATTATATAGGGAAAACCATGTTACATTACATTCCAAAAAGCCTTTATTGAAAATAAAATAAGGAATGACTGTGTTCCTTAGCTTAGCCAAAAATACAAGAAGAGGTATTGGAGATTGAAATCTAAAAATTCTGACCCTGACTCTGCAGCAACTAAAGTGTTTTCGCTTGTAAAAATATACGAGTTCCTGAAAAAAAGACTAATTTTCGGAGAAACACTATCAAGGGACCTCAAGAATAACTATGAAGATCTTGGAAATAAACACGGAGAAAAGAAAAATATTACAAAATATTGAAGCTGAAATATATTTATATAGTAGTACAAAAAATAGAGATGCCAAAGATAATTAAAATGGGGAACGTCATTATCAAGGAGCTAAACGGTTCTTAAAGTTGAGTGTAACTGAAATGTGATTGAGATTTTAAGACAAAAACAAAGTGAGATTAATAAATAATAAGAGTAAAGATATTATATTAAAAAAAAAACACGTTTCGAGTTAACCTGATACCTACAGTATCTTTGTGATATTGTTATGAGAACCTAAGTGGCTCTCTAGACTATAAAACAGATCTCACTACCTATTCACCAATTAATAATGCCTTTTATTACCCATTTAGTATCAAGTTGTCAATAAACATCATTCCCTCATCCTGTCTGTCATTTCCTCATTCCATAGTTTTTTTGAAGTCATTTTTCTACAAGATAAAAATAAAAATATGGAAGACCTTCATTTTTAATAAACGTTATTAAATTAAAACTTATTTCTGCAAAAAAAATGTATATTAAAATATAATTATTTTAAGAAATGCAAAATGAAATTTCTACATTTTGTGAGAAATACCCAAATTCGTAATGTGTGTTTTATTTCTCATTTCATAAGTATTAAAAATATACCCTATGTATGTAACTTTTAATTTATTAATGTTTTAACCGCCAATTTCTGCAAACTTCATTATTCAAGTATGATTAAATTGCTTACAAACAATTTATTTAAAAAAAAAATCAGTCGCATAAACTAATTAGCCATAATTAATAAGTTTAAGATATGATATTTCAACCAATTAGCTTAGGTTTGAAATATGACCATATCTTTGATTAAAGCACTTAGCCTAGAGCCATTATATGCATGCCTAGGCGGTTAAGTCATTTAGCTTGGAACAAGAAATAATAAACCTAGGCGGTTAAATCATTTAGCTTGGAACAAGAAATAATAAACCTAGGCGATTAAGTCATTTAGCCTGGAATAAGAAACAATAATCATAGGCGGTTAATTCATTTAGCCTGGAACAAAAAAAAGTAAAATATGGGTCATTTTGTATTAAGCGACATTTATCTTCGTTAAAAATAGGAATATAAGAAAAAAACATGAATCCGATTATGGGGAATATGTTATGAAAACAATAAAATCCTTCTTTTTTTTTAAATAATGCGATTTGCTAAAGTTATATTTTTTTTTCTAAAAATCGACACTTTAAACTGCTCTCCTGTAAAGTTTCAAAAATGTCGCTTAATACAAATAGCCCGGAACCCGTCGATATGTACTAGCTGACTCGGCGAACTTCGTACCGCTCTCACCTTTTAAACCTTCCCTGAATAAGCTATCCTATCTTTAAAGTTGGATCAAACTACACACGGTGTGCAAATTTAATTTAAAATCGGTTAAGTAGTTTAGGAGTCCATCGCGGACAAACAACGTGACACGTGATTTATATATATTTTATAGGTACATACTTAATATACATTTTATTTATATTACTTGCCTTTAGGATACCGAATAATATGACATGGTGCGTACTCCTTTCCACACTCAAAGAAATCCGTGTAATTCACTGCTTCCGCAAAAATACACACAGTTATTAAACAAATTAAAACTTTCATTTTAACACTGCACAAAACTTTTAATCTGTACCCGCTAGGCAAAGGTACCTTCGAGTAGCACTGAAAAACGACACTGAACAAACAATTCACACATGCTATTCAACTAATTAAGGAATTAATTCAAATGAGGAAAAAAATACAGATGAATGAGCGGATCTATTAAATTTTGTCACGAGGTTCGTTACGTTCTCGTCAGAATGGAAATAATTTGCGCATTGCGCTGTCTGCGGAGTCTGGTTCTGCGACTTTACGTAAAGATCATGACAAAATGGCATGGATTCAAAGGTTGCATTGGTATTTTCGTGATACGACAACACGAACAATAGAAGGTGAAACATGTTAGACACATAGTATGTAATTATCGTCGGTGTTGAAAGGTTAAAACTAATAAATAACATGGACAAAAAATGTTTGAATAATAATTTATTTGAATAACAAATCTACAAAAGATCCTAAGATACCATTGTTATTCAGGTTTCTTGGTCGTTGTCCCCTGATGGGATAACTGGGTGGAATTGATGGGATGAATGGCATTCGTGTAGGATATGGTCTGGTGGTCCGTACTGGGTCATATCTGGGGGTGCGTTCAGCGTCATATCGTGGGGTGCGGTTCGGGATGAATGGACGAGTTGTAGTTTCGTAGTCATCCATGCTGGGTATAGCGGGGGACGCTCCGATGATGTGCCCCGAGGGTCCACCCACAACACTGGGCTGGTAGGGTTGTTGGATGTGTTCGGAATTCTCATAGATAGGTTTGATGTTATCTGCAAAAATAAAGTTAGGCGGTAAATTTGCCAGTTTTGCACTTGTTTCGGCATATAACTATTTATTCTGTACTAGCTTCTGCCCGCGGCTTCGGACACGTTTTATGGGATAAAAAGTAGCATATGTCCGTCCCTGGGATACCCTACCTCCCTGCTAAATTTCAGTAAGGTAAGAGACAGATGGAATTCCTTTCGCTTTTACAATATCGACTGTTTCCGATACAAAGGGCGTAACTCCAAATCACCTACTCGTGGCAATAAGCAAAAAACAAAATAATAAATATTAGTTTTTACATAACTTTTTTGTTTTTATACTCATAAAGTTGGTTTTAGGAAGAAAGTTCTTATATTTGGGCTGTCCTTTGTTTCATTTAATTACAGTTATATACGAGCGTTTGTTTAAAAGTTAGTATGGACATACACCCGTGAACCCCTAAAAAAATGTAAATACGACCTAATTTACGACCCATTAATGAATGGCCTGGTAACAAACGTCTGAAGTAACAGCCATTTAAGTACATACAAGGTTAATTCTTCAGGTTGTCTAAATCATAATTTTAGCAAAATGTAAAAAAAATTATATTATATTTATATAATATTAAATTTTAGGTGATAAGAACCACTTCTTTTGTCGTAGCGAAGATACACAGATCGAAAGAGCGTGAAAAATTATGTAAAGTTGCATCAAAAAGTTGTTTTGCCTAAAATGGTCTTTACGCCCTTTGTATCGGAAACAGTCGATATCATAGTTCTGTTTAGTTCTAATTATAGATCAGTTGAAGTGTAGGTTATCCTTATAGCTGGTGGAGCCCATCTAAATAAAAATAATTTTTAATTATTTTCGGTATTCGTTTCTTGACCTAATTCAATATTAACATTTAATTATTTACCTGTCGGATTTAGGTACAATGGTGGCCTAAAGTCATTCGATCCGAAGAACCCACCAGACCAATATGGTGGTCTTGTTGCTGGAAAATTGGAGATCGGAGGCCTCTCTGGCCTTTGAGGAGGTCTCTCAGGCCTAACAGGAGGTCTTTCTGGCCTATGAGGCGGTCTCTCAGGCTTTGGAGGGGGGAAACCTGAAGGCGGTCGAACGGGGTAGTTCGGCGGTCGGAACCACCCGAATAATTTGTTACGACCTTGTCTTCGCTGCACTTGTGGTGTTACTGTAAGGAATAAAGCTAAACTTCATCTTTGAAATTGAAACAGATAAACTGAATTATGATGTATGATCTTTTGCGGTTCCATGAAGGTAACCCCAATGAGTCGTAGGTCGTTGTGCTTTTGCGCTAGGCGACCTTAGGTTACGGTCTCCTGGTAAATGCTATACGTGACGTACGACTTCAGCGTAAACGTTCCGATCGGCGTCTGAACGCCAGACACAGCGTCAGCGGACAGTACATCTCAGCAGCGAACGACAACGGTTCACAACAGAAGTCGACAAACTGTGCTCGCGTGTAAACATCATCAAATTTCGCCATTTTATACTGACGCTAGATACGACCTTCACGCTGCAATGGTTCGAAATAACTAGAGACGCGGCGCAAAGAGTTTGAATGCCGTCTACGACGTCCACACGTCGACGTCAGCGTGCGAGACCACAACAGTACATTTTTATAATAAGCATCGTGACGCGGCGTACAGTGTAAGCGGTAAGCGGCCGATGGCGTTTATAGGAGACACAGCCTTAGCATTAGGTAGGTAGATATTACATTTCGATAGAAACCTGAGAGGTCTTTTTTTGTAGATTTTTATAATAATATTATGATAATATTGAAAACTGAGAATTCTGATAAATTTACCCGGCAACTTTTCACGAGAAACTTGATCAGAGAGATCTGTCTCAGTTTTTCTTAATTCATTATTGCACTAAATAAAACATACATATAAAACTAGAGAAGGAATGGCAAGGCGAGCGTAACCCTAAAAAGATTTCTCTTCCAGCAAACTTTATTGGGAGAGAGAGACAACTTTATGTGGGTAGGACCATTTTCTGAAGATATAAGGTAAGTACTTACTTGAACTCAAATCATTCTCGTCATAATCCTCTATCTCTCCACAGTCATCCGGGTCATCATCAGGCGTTTCTTGCAGGTCACTGGGAGCGTCATTCACATCATTCTGATACTGATTATTTGGTGCGAGTAGATCGTAGAAGGCGCCGAAAGTTCGAGCTTTATAGTCCCAGTTTTGTATCTGGCGTCGGTGCGGTGCTATTTTGTTTGTAGGACACAACGGTACTGTCACTGCTTCTAACGGGACTGCTATTAGAAAAGCCTGGAAGAAAAGTAACTATAAAAATCCTACTTACGGATTTGTGGCAATAATTTTTAGTTTTATAACGTAATTCATTGAATTGATTAATGTACTACAAGCTTCTGCCCGCGGCTTCGCACGCATTATTTCTACGGAAACGTTTTAAGGTTATTTCTATCCCATGGGAACTAATTTATGGGTTAAAAAGTCGCCTATGTTTGATTCCAGTGTCACTGACCTGTATGCAAAATTTCAGCTTGATCCGTCCAGTAGTTTGGGCGTGAAGAGGTAACAAGCATCCATCTAAACATATTATTGTGATGCTGGATTGATACCTACTTTTGAACAATATTTTTTTATTTGTAATTAGGTTTATGACATGTTACAAGCGTTATCAATACATAAATAATCTGAAACTATGCTAAAATTGAATCGTTACTCATGGTGATGTTGCAGTCACTAGTTCCATGTGTCAAAAACGAATAATAAAATAGACGGACTTTAAGATAAAGTCTACAAACGTAATAAACAAAATTGGTTTGAAAATTCGATTTACTCACCAGTAAAAAGAAGAGCTCGTATATACGTCGTCTCGACCCCATTATAAAGATACTTATGTACGTACCTACTTAAATTTATTTATTACCGCCCGAAATTTTTGTTTGATTTTTAAAATTCACAAATATGTCTCCGCTATGGAACCTGGTTGTTTTCTGGCAAAAGGATCCAAAGTCAAAATAGTATTACGTCTTGATTCGCCCACACATTCATGCATCACAATACTTGGGCAATGACCGGATCTATATACGGTAAATGATATTAAGTTTAGCATATCTAACCAAAATCAGCGAAGTTTGCAAATCTGTAAGAAGGTTATTAGGTCAGATAACACTTTATGGTAGAATGCTCTTTCTACACAAAGCTTATCTCCTATTTTGTAACGTTTAATATTTCTTAGTGAGATCATCCAACATTGACAGAAAGTGAATGTTAGATAGAACGGTGGTTTGTAAGTAAAACAAAAATAATAATTACTAACACAATAATTAAGATTTTTATTTAGATTTTTAAGATTTTAAAACTTATATGGACCGGCAAACTGGTAAGGAGGCGTCCATTAATTACGACCAAAATCTTACGACCTCTCCAAGGGGAGAGGAGGGTCGAAAAATCGCCAAAATCCCCTCAAATAATTTATGGATGCCCCCTAATGATACTTAGTATCTAAATACAATAAAATCCTAACAATAAAGACATCACAGCACTACTTCAAGGATTACAAATCTTTAACCCGACAACTTAAGGCGAAGAGTAGGGGCGATAGTGGCGCCACTACATATTTAATTTATTCAATATGTTATACAAAGGAATTATCAAAAAATCGGACCGCTGGTAGACGATACCTATCACAAGCTTTTATTTAATGTATCTGTAATAGTTTTGTTTTGTGTTATTCAATCAAAAACCTTGTTTGGAGAGCTTGGTGGCCACCAATAGGAACTAAAATCTTGAAACAAGTATCTGCCTAAATAATACAGTACAAAACTATTAAAGATACATTTAAAAAAAGCTTATGATAGATATCGTCTACGCGCGGTCCGATTTTTTGATAATTCCTTTGTATAACGTAATTATAAAATTAAATATGTAGTGGCGCCACTATCGCCCCTACTCTTCGCCTTAAAAACAATTTAAATAACAAGTGCTTTTAGTAAAGCCGACAAAAGTTTTGAATAACGATCATCAAAAAATTTGTAAATTTCAAATTAATTCCTTTTTGCAAAGTAGAAGCTACTTAAAATACCTATGTATTTAGAATATTAAGGTCTATAAGGTCCTAACGGCTCTAAGATACGCCAAAAACCTAAAGGTAGTGCTTAACCGCTAGCAAAACCATTCGAACGGATTGACGTCAGTAACGAGCTGAAACAGACGAGTTTAGGTAAGTATGCTCGCTTCTCTCCGACTAAACCGAGACGCAAAATGGTAGAAATTTGTCTGTACCCTCATTTCTCGCTACGCTCGCGCTTAAGCACCACCCAATTATAATTACAATATACTCCTACATTACTTCAAATTTCTAGCTGACTAATATTCGACTTTCAAATGCCTTGAATCTGTATAATTTTAAGAGTCATAAAAATATTATACATTCATTTGTCCCATCTATACAGTCAGCGTCAAATAGATCTTAGCGTTCAGCCAAAAGTATTATGTAGAACTTACAGAATTTCAAGTTTATATACGGTTTCATAGTAACCATAATATCTAAGCATTTAAAGATAATGCTGTGTGAATTGTCCAGCATTATTTATTTATTTATTAAAGATGTGAATAATGTGTGCTGTAAATTTAACTTTATTACTACGAATTTACGGTGCACATCATTGCTTACCTAGATAATTATTAAGGTTACTCTGATAGCGTATTTACAATTGAACTTTTGCAATATTGGTTACGCGGGGCGTGAGGACCTTTCAGACGCTGACCGTACAGTTGTCCCAAAGTTCCAATGTAGTCCGTATCATGGTATAATAATACAAGGTATGCTACTCCGAGAAACAACGGTCACGTGGGTCTTCCCAAGCCTACGTCATATCCGCTACGGTGGTTCTCAAACTTTTTAGTTTTGAGAGATTCGAGATCTAGGTTTTAGGTTTTCCATTAAATTCTTCAAACTTAGTTTCCATAATTTGAGCAACGCTAATGAGCTCTCCACATGGATAAATCAATTTTTCCCTTGAAATGAATTTTTTCTAATCGCAGGAACATTTTTCAGCCACAGATTCTCTTTTCGGGAATATAAAGAACCTTATTTTACCTTTCACACTTACAGTTACGGATAGAGTAACCGCCCATTTTATTTTAAGATTTATCCGATCAACAACGCGAGTAATTCACCGGCGTCAATAAAAGTTTGATAGTCACCGGCAAATAAACGTAATCTCCCATTTTTGTGGCAAGTGGACAGTGACGTAGGCTTGGGAAGATCTCGGAGTAGCATACCTTGTTTTATTTTACCATAGTCCGTATGTTCAACAGTATTCAAGATTCTACACCAAAACAGACCTATTTATCATCTAGACTAGACATTAAATATTATGTACGGAAGCAAAACTTAAGTACTACATACATATGGCAATAATGGACATGAAACGTGTTATAATACGTACCTACATGAATTGTTTAGTACTTGAACTTCAATCCATTTCCATTTTACCAATAAAAATACATAATGTGCTCGTACTTACAATCCAATAGAATGTAATTTTTAGAACAACTTTTTAAGAAGGTAAATATTTGTTTTTTTTTTAATAAATAATGCACATCTTCATTTACCCAGTGAGTTCAGTATAACACATTTCTATATCGAATACTTATTTTAAATAAATATTACACTTAAATATTATGACTAAGTACTTAAACTTAATATCTATTAAGAAATTCCAAATCCATACAAAGTTTTATAAAGAAATACCTTATTCATTCCAAATGCCTACCATATTTATGACCATAATGGTGTCAATTCAGTAAATAAGTAGTTAAGTATAACTATAACAATGCTTTATGTATACGCTTTTGTTGGCGTTCCTTTTTAATAGTCGCCAAAACCAATTTGACAGCACTAAAAAATATGCCATAGGTACTTTTGATTTCGCTCATTATGAAAGGGACGGCAATATTTTTAGACCTGTCCAAAATAGTTAAGTTTTGGCGAAATTTGAATTAATCAATTCATTGACCAATCTCCCAAATTTTACTTAGATCGATGTTCGCTTCTCGAAAGTGGACGGCTCAAATTAGGTACACCCACCTCAGTCATAGTCGACCGCCGCTGCCAGCGTTCGTGTTTCGCGTGCGAATTGTTGTCTCGGTCGAACTTCTAGGTACGTCTTTCCATCTTTGTTATTAATTAGGTAGGTATATTGCAAAATATTGAAAATAGCGTGTCCTTTGCGTTTAGTTGTAACACAGGCTGTTTGTTGAGTTAGCGCTGGGAGAACGTACCATACGTTCTCCCAGCGCTAACTCAACAAATTTATCTACAGAATTTTACTTAAATCTATGTATCAATTCGTTATTTTAGTTTAGTTTTGGCGAAATTTGAATTGACACCAATATCACTTACAAGATACTTCTATGCTCATCTCACTAACTAGACTTTTAATAAGTAGGTAGAGTAGGTACCTACCTATGTTACATATATAATAATTATCTTATTGGACAAAATGTAAACAGCAATATAATCCGTCAATCTCGAGTTGGGGAAGTTTTTGTTCGTTGGAAGACCTTAAACTTATTATGGGATAATTAATTATAGACCCGTTTTGATGGCTTTTCTCCCAGTATATCGATAACGAAATCTAAACAGCATTCAATTTATTCTCAAGCCATTCTAAAGGTACAATTGTAAACAACTCACTACACAAAATCCGAAATTGGCGTAGAGTTTGAAAAATAATTGTCAGCATTATACATTGCAGGAAAGCTCAGAGCTTAAATCGACAAGAAGCGCAAATTCTGTCAAAAAATCAACAACAAGAAAGTGGTATTTAGGTTAAGTATGGGGGCTATGTTAACAAACTTTGTATCTTGAGTTTGGCAGGAGTATAGGATGGTTAGACATGATAGGCGGATATCAGCTACAGGTTTCAGAAATAGAGTTATCTTTTATCTTATGGTGTCTCTAGATTAAGTACCTAACATGTTAGACAGGATGATTAGTAGCTGGGTGCAAAGCTTGAAGGAGAAGCTGGAATAGACCATTTAGAACCATTGTACAACACGTCCACAGTATTAAAATGTTAAATTATAACGTCCACATTATAAC
Organism: Eupithecia subfuscata; assembly: GCA_963564075.1. Lineage (NCBI taxonomy): Eukaryota > Metazoa > Arthropoda > Insecta > Lepidoptera > Geometridae > Eupithecia > Eupithecia subfuscata. Next base: position 9,230,391 of record OY751105.1, read on the forward strand.
ATGTTAAATAGTTATGTTTTATAGCAAACATGTATATTTATATATATTTAAACCGAACGGAAAGTTGTAAACCGTTCTCTATTCAATTGAAAATCCTAACGTTCTCATCAATTAATCTTTGAAACAGCAGTGTTTGTTAGATATCACTTGAATATTGTTGCAAAGTTTAGAAGTAAGCGACTTGATCAGAAAATCGGTTGTCCTGCAAATAAGTCTGCAATGTTTGATAAGAGCATAATATGCTATTTTGTATGGCACCTCGTATTTATAATCATAATCACCTTCCAACATTCATCAAAGAAACCAATACAAGACCAAGACAGTTGCTGATTGAGAAGGCTTATTTCAATGTAAATGAATATTTAATGGACAAATTCTAGGATAAGACAATTAGTTATAATAAGTAATTTAGGTATTGACATTGTATTTATTTTTTCTAATCTAGATTAATAATACCAAATAATGTTAATTTGCATGCTGTCAAGCTGATCATGGCTGTGTCCATTCTATGTTTTAATTGTCATCCCTGTAACCCATGTTTCGCAAAATAAATGAAATAATTGAATTGAATGTTTTGTAACTTAATCTGGACCAACCTTTAGAATAAAATTAAGAGGCTTAATTCAAACTGCGAATTAGGTTAATTTCAACTGCAAAAATATGCCGTCCCTTTCTGATAAGACTGAAATTAAATGGACTTTTAGCGAAGAGCGAGTAAACATTAGGCGTTTTTGCACTTTAATAACGCGCAATTTGAAAACAATCTGGTACATCCGTACACATCCAAACGCACGTTTGAACTTACCTAGAAGCTAAGACTAGATACAAAAGATAAAGTTAACTACAATATACACAAAAAATAAAAGACGAAATACACAATGTAAGTAACCAAACAATTAGTTCCCAGAGCAAAATGCTGCTGGTCCGTTATTTTCTATTACCGTCCATATGGATGGATATCCAATGCTGATAAATTGGGTTGTTGTACACCGTGCCAGAGACGGCCCTCAGTATACTGTTACCCGAGCGATTGAGCCTACTCCAGAAAGACGCTAATCGAGATTTGATGATGGCAAAAAATAAATCCGAGACTCCCACCTCGGAGAACACAGCACACGCACAGCAGTACCTCGGTAGCCTCATATTATTATTATTAAAGCGCACGCTTCAAATCGCCTTATGTGTATTCGCTCTAACACATTACATTGGCCACTTTTGTGGCCTCCATCCGCTGTTCGAAACTAATTAATAAATAAGTAAAAATAATGAAAGACTCACACAACCTCAGCTTGGATCACAACAGTCTCCTGAACCATACTGTCAGACGCTTGCCAGCAGCTTTGCGCGCAAGTGAATACCAGTACCGAGAGGAAATGCAGATGCGATAAAGAGATGTTGTTAGGAAGAACTTTGAGAGACTCTGCGAATTCTGGTACCAGTTGGAGTTCGCAGATGATGTGGGAGCCGCAGCGAGTACAAGCGGATGGTACGAGCGGAGTCTCCGGGTTGAAGGAAGAGGCTGGGATTGGAGCTCCGAGGATCGGCGGCTCCGAGCGGGAATATCTGAAAGGTTTTGTAACTTGAGATTTAGTCATTTATTTAGAGGATATTATCTAGAGGATTAAAAAGCTTGGGACGGGTTTTGTTCCAACCCAAAAAATTACAACTAACATGCTAAAGGTTTCTTCGCTTCTTTACTTTAGTCTACATACCGAAGCGACAGAAATCAAAAATATCACTTCATTTCCGTGTCAGTACACGGAAATGAAGTAATATTTTTGATTTCTGTCAGGTTTTTAAAAATTTTAATTTTGTCTTGTATGTTATGGTACGGCTCCATCTGCATCCAGCTGCCATCCTGACGCGTTAATTAGAGCTTTACGCAGATGTTGCCAAGCTTTTAACGTGTACCAGCCTAAAAAGCAGCGACGAAGGGTCATTGTTGCTTGACAGGTACATTTCAGCATCTGAGTGGTTGTAAAGGACAGATTTTGCAATATAATTATTTCCAATGACTTACCTAAGAATCTGTCTAGGGTTTTTCTTCAATCGCGTGATGAACGCATGAAACAGTCTGTCTCCGTGTAAAGGCGCCGCCTCTTCGTAAAGATCGTCTTCGCCGCCGCCGCCGCCGCCGCCCAGTCGTTCAACACATCCATCGATGTCTGAAATTATAAGGGTTTCATATAATACTTATTGGACATTTCAAGCACCCCTATCCTTATATAACAAAAGTTGTCCTTTAGAGGATGATATAGGATATGAATTTATATAATTTTTTTTGTAATAACTTCAAGACATAACACTGGTTTTGCTGAACAAACAAACAAAAAAACATTTGTAAAATATTTTCAAGAGTGCGTGAAAAAGAACGCGAAAATAAAAAAAATAAAAAATATTCGAAATTCAAAAAATTGTTATTCACAAGTTGATCCCTGGGGTCCAGAATAACACCCCTTTCGGCTTAATACAACCTTTCCGTGGCACCCTGTCTATAAAGGACTAGATAGATAATTAACAGAATCATGCAAAGCATTTTATATTATATAGCAAGAAATAGCAACCTCCTGTCTCTAGAGTGCTGATCAACATTGCATTCTCACTTATCAATGAGAACCATCTACGTAACACTTTAGTTAGAGATAAAAATCATTTGTATGAGTAGAGTTTCTTTGTTAACTAATTGATTTAAAAAAATAGAACGCCAACATTATCCAGGAGCTCAGGGATAATGTGGCTTTTTCCGGCCTTAACGACATTCACCAATTTTTTGGGGAAAAGATGTTTCTTATTTACCATTCTCCTTTTTGTATTTATTGATAAGTTCCGCAACCTTTTCATCACTACAGCCAGATTTCTTCCATTCTTCTTCAACATAGATGAACTTGGGCATAAATTGCAGTGGACCACTCACTAGCCGGCTTCTCATGTCATGTGGTAATTCAGCTGTCTGAAAAAGAAAGAAAATAGGCTTAATTCATTGTGAATGTAAGGGTGTTACCTACACACTCACTCTGATGAAGTTCCTCAGTAAGAAGTAAGAGGAACTTCATCAGGGTGTCCTCACCCTGATGAAGCCCTCGTTAAGGGATGAAACGTTGGTGAAACTAAACCAAATGAAACAAAGAAACCCAGCCAGATGTGTTTTTGGATGGATGGAAGGGGATCGAGAGTGCACTCCTCTGTTTCAGTGAAACCTTGTGAAGGCATGAGTGCCATGATAGTTTCTATTTTTATTGTTGATTTCTGTTTGATAATGATATCGCATTCACTGCCCAGCCCAGACAGAGATGCCAGTCTACTCCCCTGCAACACGGGTTAGTAGACTGACATCTCCATCTTGGGCCATGATAGTGTTAAATTTAATTAGCTTGGGGCTGGATAATGCTGCTGTGTGGTGCCGGCTTAGAATTTTCACCACCCCAACTCTACCCGCGGGTGTCGTAAGAGGCGACTAAGGGATAACCAGGGGCAGGCAGCAGCACCCCCTGCAGAACATTCTACCACCGAACTGCGATCCCCAACCTGCATGCCCAGCGTGGAGATTATGGGCATTACCCTCATGAGATAAAAGCCAATAAGGCGCTTATCAGGGGGAGGCCTGCGTCCAGCAGTGGACCAACACAGGCTGTTGAGGTTGAGGTGAGGTTGAGGTAGATAATGCTGTGTGAATTGTCCAGCATTATTTATTTTTTTACATATATTTCATACTTACCTAATATATTTCGTTTTATTAAGTAACAAGTGTAACAAATGTATACGTAGGTAATGTATATTATTTCTCTGAATTGTCTAAGTTTGGTAAATTAGTAGAATTTTTAATTTTGTGTTACAAGTTTAATAGTCTAAGTTAAATTTAGTTTCAGTTAAATTAGAAGATTGTGGTAACCTAATACCCTTTTTAGTAGGTTTTTAGTATGTATGGCCACATAGCACTTACCTACTTTGTTTCTTATATTTATTTTCTCCTTTATTTGTGAGTGTACAACCTTTTTCCAGTCCGCAAACAGACTATGTATTTGATCCCAACGAAACAGCCCTAACCTAGTGTGGGGGTCATAGTTAATCATCATATCCACCTAAACTAATCACCACACAAGTCTAAAACATAATGTAATCCATTGTTAAAATATAAGGTTTTATAAGCTTTTTGGAAATAATCTATTTGTATTTATCATGTCCTCCTGTCAGATCATAAAATAGTGACGGAACCGTGGTCCCACTGCGATGTCACATTTGTGTCACATCGTTGTCATGTTGTCACATGACAAAACTTTTTCGTGGTCCCACCACACACTTGACCGTCCACATCGGTGGGGGCAACATTAACTTACTGGGTTAGTGGCGACTCTGTGACTGAAAGGGTGTGTATATATTATATAATTGCACCCATATGTTGAACGGTCAAGTGTGTGTTTGGTGGGACCACGAAAAAGTTTTGTCCCACACCCATGGACATCGCAGTGGGACCACGGTTCCGGAGTGCATAAAATTACCTGGTGCAGTAATCGTTCAATGTCCGTAGATGGATTAGTAGGAGTATCTACAGTGATCAGCCCTGGTTCATCTCCTCCTTCAAATTCTGCAGCGGCCACTGGAACACCTATTGCACCAACAGCACCTGAAATGGTTGTAAATTTAAACCAAAATTAATTTTTATAAGTGAAATAATGAGTAGAAATTACTTAATGAAGACTGATAGATAACTAACCGACAGTAATACCAGGCGGTATTATATTTTCTAGAGAAATTGTTAAATTGTGTTTACTTAAACTTGTGAAGTAACCAAATAGATATTAACGCATTCGCAGGGGTGCACCGCTGTGATATAGCGGAGAAGACTGGTATCTGAGTTTTGGGCCATGAATGTGTCAAAAAGAAAATACTCTATTGTTTTGTCAATTTCAGAATTTACCTTGCACTGGAGACATGTTAGCATTGTGAGCGTCAAATACTTGCAGATTTCCAAGCGCCTGTTCTACAGATTCTAATTCATAAGAGTTGCTTTCATCATCATCAGAATGTCTGAAAGAGAAACAATTTTTGGGAGATTAGACCACTATGTCTATTAGACCTCTAACAGTGTTTAGATGAGGAGACGGATATTGGCAAAATTGTGTCAAACCTGACGCAGAAGCCATCAAACAAGAAGTTGAAGTTGAGTAGGTATTTCTCAAAATAAATGTACATTTGTGGAGAATAAAGTGTGCCTCAAAATAGTCACAGAGTTACATTGTTTTTTTTTATTAATTAATGCAAGAAAAAGAAAAATTATGCAGGGAAAATATGTCTTTTAAATTATGAATAATAACATAATCTTATTGTTTAACTAGTATAAATAAACTTTTTTAAGTGTTTTTAACTTTCAACATTTCATGCATGCACTGCCCAGCCACAGCTGATACCGACTTGCCCGTAGTTGATAAATACCTTTGTATAGCATTGTTTTGGCACGGTGCGTTATCAACAAGCATAATGTTTCCATTCGCTGAATCTCCATTGTCATTCTCATCCCACTCATCTGCACCATTGCACCAAGAGAGATTCGAGTCAGGACTTGGAATGGATACCAAAGAACTTGCTTCTATTCCTGATTGATCTAGAAATTGACTTCTGATGCATAGCCAGCTGGAACAAAGCATTTTGATTAAGGCAGATAAGATTTTATTGACTATAAGGATTCTAACTCGATGACTATATCTAAATACTTATAATTCTTACCTTTCTGATTGATTCCAACAATTAGGGTTAATACAGGCGAAGACATAGAGAGTACGATGATACTGTGAGATTTCGAGAGGCGCGTAGCACTGAACGACCAAAAGTCTGTGTAGCCCGCAAAGAGGACACTTGGAAGGCGCTTGTTTATTCTCATTAGGGGGCCAGTTCTAAACAAGGAAATCAAATAATTAATATCGTAAACGTGATTCAGACAGAAAATAATTAAAAACAATAGTAACATACTGGAAGTCCGCCGATTTTATTTACAGTGTAGTTCAATAGGGATAAATTCTTTTCGGTTACAGTCTCTTCTTCATACCCTATGTATATTTTTCCTGGACATTTAGCCATTTTTTCAATTCACAAAAATAAATCGATGAAAATGTAATCTCAAGGCGAGCGAAATGTCAATTTTTGTCTCATAAAAATTATTCAAAGCAAAGCATGGTACTGGTACCATGATTCAAAGAAAAAAAACCATATGCTGCTCCTAGATCTTCCCAAGCCTACGTCACTGTCCAATTGCTACAAAAATGGGAGCCGGTTACGTTCATTTTTGCCGGTGACTATCAAACTTTTATTGACACCCGCCCCCCCGGTGAATCACTAGCGTTTTTTATCGGATAAATCTTTAAAATAAAATGGGTGGTTACTCTATGCGTAACTGTAAGTGTGAAGGGCGCTAAAATAAAGTTCTTTAAATTCCCGAAAACAGAATCTGTGGCTGAAAAATGTTCCTGCGATTAGATAAATTTGATTTCAAGGGAAAAATTGATTTATCCATGTGCAGAGCTCATTTTAGCGTTGCTCAAATTATGGAAACTAAGTTTGAAAAATTTCATGGAAAATCTAAAACCTAGATCTAGATCTCGAATCTCCCAAAACTAAAAAGTTTGAGAACCATCGTAGCGGATATGACGTACGCTTGGGAAAACCCACGTGACCGCTGTTTCTCGGAGTAGCATATCTTGTTTATTTGTGGTACCTACACCATGGAAAAAACGCAAATGTCAAGTTATTCTACCATGTGCTTGATGAAAGATGAAACTCGCGATTGACGATGTGGTCAATACCATTTACACTATCAAATTGAGTTGTTAAAACTTTTACGGTTGTTACTGGGTTCTATGCACAGACCTACTCTACTCGTACTATTATTAAGGTGGAGGTCACCATAATAATAGTACGAGTAGAGTAGTTAGTGGACAATAGTTGTTTGTTCCTACTTTGGCGAAAAGGAAAAGTCCCTTCGCAACCGCTTCAGCCGTCTCGTCAGTCAGTGATTTCGTACGTCCACTATCTGACAGACTAATTTGATGTCAATTGCCTTGCCAAAGACAATTTTTTTCCGTATGGCAACAGGAAATAGACTTTATTGATTTATGCTCTCGTCTACCCCGTCTATTGTCTATGACTTTCCATAAATGAAATTCTACGGCGAGACAGCGGTGTGCGAGAATTTTCGTGAGTTTCATTATCTTGCAATCGTGAATCAATACTACTAGAAATAGTTTGAAGTGGAGCAACTTATCTATACGATAACTCCTAGTACCTTTTACCAGAAAGATAATCATGTCCAACGATATCGCAGTGCCTCCACCCGTTCTATGGGCCCAGCGCAAGGAAGACGTCTTCCTCACTTTTAGCATCGAGTCAAAAGATCCGAATATCAAAATTGAGAAGGAGTCGGTTTACTTCAAAGGTGTCAATGCCCAAGACAACAAAGTGTATGAAGTTACCATACCTCTCTTCGACGCTGTGGTTCCCGAAACTAGCGCCTTCATCAATAAAGGTAGATGCATAGAAATGATACTGCGAAAAGAGAAAAAAGATGCCCCATACTGGCCCTCTCTAACAAAGGACAAGAAGAAGCCCCACTATCTAAAGGTTGACTTCAACAAATGGACAGATGAAGATGATGTTGATGAAGAGGGCAAAGGTAACAAAGACTATGATATTGAAGAGATGCTACGATCAATGGGTGGTGCAGGAGCTGGTGCTGGAGATCTAGGAGCGGCCAAACCATCCTTCGATGACATAGAAGAGGATTCTGATGATGAAAATCTACCAGATCTTGAATGAAGTCTGAAACATATTTTATGCTAATATTTGATTTGTCAGTACATTATGTATAAGGTTTTTACAGTTACAATAAAATCATTCATGTAATGATTACAGTAGTTTTATCTTCCTATTATTTCAAAATGTTTTATATGTTCTAGAACTTTCTATCCAAAGGTTTCCCATTCATTATAAGTATAGCATTGAAACGTCAATGATCAGTTCTGATCAAGTTTACCTGCGTAATATTTCAAAATGTTAGTTTTTAGTGTTCTGGAACTTTCTATCCATAATGTAAAACAGGTAGGTTTACCATTTATTATTGCATAGAAACGCAAAGTCCTGGCTTATTGATCCATCCGGTCAAAAGCCTAACATTTTTTTGGCTTAGTAACATTAAGCTTCTATAGCAACCAAACAAAATGTAAGGGCATAATTCAGAAAGTATATTGTTATACCATGGGTTCTGTTAAAATTGGTTCAAGTCAAAATGTTTTTTTTTGTCACTCATGGCCATGATGCCTTTTTATCTGCAGGTCCTTGCTGTGAATACATTAACTAAGACAAATTAATTGAACTAACTGCAGACTGTTGTAGTTGTTTTAAATGGTGCAAAATGTGAAGTATAATAAAAGTACACAAATTAATATCTGAACTTTGGACAAAAGAACTCTTATCACAAGCCACAAGAGTGACCTTCATTAGTCTCACAAAAAACCCATTAGTGGTGGGGTAGATAGGCCTGTATCTAAATGTTACCAGTTTTAGAGTACTAGCTTCTGCCCATGGCTTCGCACGCCTTTTAAACCCTCAAGGATTCTTACTTATATAGCTTTTATGTAGGTAGCCTATTTCCGTCCCCGAGATACCGTTTTGGTTGCTCCCTGCCAAATCTGTTCAGAAGTGGAATGGTAACAGACAAACAGTTACCTACTTACTTTCGAATTTATAATTTCAGTATCGCCGCCCCGCCCGGAATGGCTAGGCTGATAGTAAAACGGCGCAATTCCGTTAATTGCCGAAGACAAATTAACGTTAGCCAACTTGTCAAATGTAATTATTTCCCAACTGTACTTAATAATTTCCCAACCAACAAATCGACGTTCGTGGCTGATTCTACGATCCGGCAGCAACAGATCCTTACACTCAGCAGCGCGTTTCAACTCTTACACTGTGTATTACTGGCGGCGTATCATGTAAAGTCCATTTCGGCTCGCTCTGACATTTTTTGAAGGAGCATACCTACCTACACGAGCTGAAATGAACTTGCTTACCTTTATTTTTTATTCGGCGAGGCAATTCGTTTCCGAATAAACTGGTCTGGGTAGGACCTGAATTAGGTATGTGGGACTCGACGCCCTGAGGAAGACGTAACGTAACACCCACTAAAAACCTCTCCGGTGTTTCTCTCGCCGCCGCCCGTTTTCACCGAACCACGGGAAAATTTAAAACCTACCGCGGCCCGACTGGCGTCCACTCTTCCTCTAGGTACATATGGCCGGCGAGCCCACCAATCCACACACTCGCCGACCCCATTCTTCCGTCATCTTTCCCCCCGATTAGGCAACCCCCTAACCTGCAAGTGCCAGTCTGTTGTGGGATAAGTAAGGAGACACTGCGGACCCACCATACCGCTGGGGGTATGGTGAGACGAAACCATACCACTATAAGTACCTAGCTACTTAGTGTTGGGAATCGAAAGAGATAATACAAAAGTTACAATAGGCCAGAGGCAGATACCTACCTACTTTCGTACCTACTAAATAACTAGATAGGTAGGTATACCTACTTCTTAATACCTACCGACCAAAAGTAAAATAATGGATGTCCAGTCGACTGGACAAGAAGCGGAAGAAAGAAGAACACATTGAGTGTCCATGTTGAAGCATCTATTATTGTAGATCGTACAAACATTATTAGTCCCGAGACAGGAATCGAACCAGCAACCTTCTGCGTCGCAGGCGGGCCTACGTCCTCTGCGCCAGAGGTCGTCCCTTTGTTTACCTACTTTGTTTAATCAGCCCCATTACCCTGTCTCCCTTAACTAGGTAGGTACCTACTGATAACGTCGGTCTACCTACTAGCTGTGACCTGCCCAGACCCCAAAGATCAAATACCTACCTAGATAGGCGCAAAGAGACAATATGCATTGGATAGGTGCTTGCTTGTACCCACAGATGTGATTGTACCTTACCGCTTATAGAATAGATAAAGGTACATACTCATACCGCGCCTGTGGTGGTTGTCTACTCGTCTACCCTGTAGCACTCCTGTAGTGCGAGTTGAATGCAACGCAACTAGGTATTTTCTTCATAAGGCTAAAGTAAAACCGAAACTAGAGCCGCCACTTATTTTATTATCTGTGATTTTAAAGACCTTAGAGTTGTGTTTAGTACTATGAAACCTACCTACCTGGAGGCCTAGCATGTGGATTGTTGTCTAGGGTAGAATCACGGTAGAATAGAGAAAAATTACGTCACATCGTTGCGTTAGACCGATACGAGAATGGGTCTCTTTATTACCTTACTGCCTTTGTACCTCACTCATTAGCCCCAAACTAAGCAGAGCCTACTCGAAAACAAAGGAGATATGTGTTATCCCACTGTGCAACAGTTTCACCACGAGGAAAAATTAATCTAGTTTGGCCACGAGGAAACACCACTTTATACAAAGATCAAAGTAAATTATTTCACGAGTCCATGATAGCTAAAAAGAGCCGGTACAAAAGGTAGACTTACGATGGAAGATTATGGATGATGTGATGCTGTGTGGATTGTCGGGCATTATTTATTAATTATTATATTTGATAATTAAGAAAACAATATTTGGTTTTATTCATAATGTATATTATTCGGTATCACAATAAACGAAGATAAAAAATTACTGGTGGCGCTAGATTAGCTTGTACTAGTTACATAGCCGGTGACCGCGTAGGTCCTTATGCATTCGAAGCGAACGCTTCGTATTTTTGCCTATATTGAGGGTAGGTACTTCAAACCTGCCACCTGCCATGCAACAAACAAAATGCCCAGTGATAGATTTTATTTTGACTTTTCAGAAACAGACACCGCTACACTATATAAATGAAATTGCTGGCCATGCCTCCTAATGTTTAATGTTAGAGTGATACAGTAAATGAGTCTGTTCAAACTCTCACATTTCAACATGTATGATGCTCCCGTCCCGGGGCTGAAAACCGGCGCTCCATAACTCTGGCAGTCAAACATGAAGTAAGATCCTCCTATCCGTCCGAAAGCCAAATTTTTCGAAGGGCTCGTCAGTATCCCTAAATTGTTCTTCTCAAAAAAGTATGACAAAGCCCTTGCCAGATTGAACCTATCCGGAGAATTGTTGTACACAAACCCAAATATAACATTCTCAAATTTGACTGAGAATGAGTAGGGGAACATGTCGTCAAACTTGCTATCAAGATCTTCCAGTGTTATTTCGTGATTTTCTTTGGGTCCTATCTTAGCGAGGCATTTTGTATGATACTTGTCGCCAGAAGTGACCACTCCATCCAGGAGGCTTCCGGTGAAAGCAGTGAGACTACACGCCTGGGTCATAACAACTGCTACGACACACGTAGCCAGGTACTGCTTCCCGCGATTGTCCACGTCGAATCTCTTATCTAACGGGTGTATAGTACCCCAGATTGAAAACAGATCCCCAGGGAACTCAATGTCCCAATCTTTCCACACAGTCCGAGGAGTCTTTCTTTGGAATCCTAAGTCGTTAACGGGACTCATTCGGGACCATGGTATAGTTTCTATGTTCAGCCAATACATCTTTTCGTCTACAAGAGGTCGGACTCTCCTCCGCTTAAGGTATTGTGTGTTAGGATTCTCGTCAGCTTTGAACAAAGGACTGAGTCTGTAATTCATAGCAGAGTGGCGAGGTGCCGTTTTCACTGACGTCAATTCGAATGTATAGAATTCGGGAGTGTCAGCTGTTTTAGCACAGACCACTTTCTTAATTCTTTTTACCAGAGCATCTATGTTACGGTAGAGTGTCCACGTCGCTACTGAGTTGCTTGGTTTCTTTTTCGTGGGCGGTGGGGGCGGCGACAAATTTCTTTCTTTCCCTTCAGATCCACTGTCTTCGAAGTCTTCTGGCTTCTGAGCGTCCTCGCTGGGCGGCGGGTACGGATCAAACAAGTGATAAAACCCGTTCGCCTGACAGATCACCAAACTACACTGAGGAAATCGGATGATGACGTAACGCAATCTCCGGAGCACAGCTTTCAAATACTGATCCAATCTCTTGTCCGGATTTTCGTTTATCACCATTAGTTTCTTGATATTGATGTTGATGAATTTTCCATCCAGTACAACGTTTTTGATGACTCGTTTCTCGCAAACATTGAGATTTGTCGCCTTGTCGAATATTTCTTGGCCTTTTTCCATGCATTCGTCTATCATGAGATGGTCCCAGGTCCTGATGGGATGCATCGTTGCCATGAGCATTGCAATTAGACTTACGAAGTGGCAGGCTTTTACATCAAAAGTGGCAGTTCTGTTTTTGAGGGCTGTCGTCCCTTCTATTCTGTATAGTCCATCTATGTATTGATAGCCTAAAACGGGTTGACTCTTTTTTTCTACAACATCGTCGATTGAACTCATTTTAGCGGAGTCGGAAACTACAGAAGGCTTGGACTTTTGTGATTTGGGTTCTTTGGTACTGTAATCGTAATCTTCAGGTAGTTTCACCCTGGGTTCTCTTAATAATCTTCTTACGAGAATTCTGCTTAAAATAAATTGCTGGTTTTCAACCCTGCCGTCTTTATTGTGTAATATTCTGTGAACAAGTAGGTATAAATTAGTCATTTTTAGATCCAAAAGTGCTCACGGGTCGATCAATAGAAAGTTATTCGTCACATCCTACTAATATTCTACTATCCAACTAATATAATAAAGGAAAAAGTTTGTGAAATGTGAATTATTGTTACCTAAGATCTCCAAAACTACTGAACAGATCATTATGAAATTTGGCATACATTTAAAACATAGGTTAACTTAGATAATAGGCTACTTATTATAACGAAAATACGTGTGCGACGCCGCGCTGCGGGCAGAAGCTAGTAATATTATAAAGTGGAAAGTTTGTGAATTCTAAATTTTTGTTACATAAGATCTCCAAAACTACTGAACATATCAAGATAAAATTTAGCGTACGCTTAGAGCAAAGCCTAACTTAGATAATAGGCTACTTATTTTACCGAAAATACGCGTGCGAAGCCGCGGGAAGCTATTTATTGAATAAGTCTAACATGATATTGTAGTCCAGTCAATAAGTGCTCAAAAGAAGGGTTGTGGAAAAAGTCGAAAGCAGAAAGTTTTACTTGGAAACTTTGTTTGGACTATTTAAAAGACAAACATACTAAAGTTGGACTAGTTAAAAGACAAACATACTAAACCACCCCTGTGAGGTGAGCGCTAGGGCACAAAGAAGGCCCCGTTTTTTAGTTTTTTTGCTAACATCCTGTAAACGAGGCGTCATTATAGGAAATTTTGTTATTATAAAAATGTATTGTAAAAAGTGTAAATAACGAAACTTGTAGAGAATTTTATCAGCTTCTAATAGTAAAAAAATTTTTCTAAGACTCATCGATGTCAGTGTGAGCAAAAAACTAAAAAGGGCACCTTCTTTGTGCCCCCCAAGGGCTCACATCACATAAATAGTCGGATCATATTTTTACAGGGTGCCACGGAAATAGCGTACTAAGGGTGATTCTGGACCCCGAGGGGACCAAATTGTAATTTTATTTTTTGCAAATAATAGTTTTTCTTCCTATTCGTGTTCTTTTACACGCGGTCTTGGATTATGTAACTTTACAAAATATTTTACAAATGTTATTTTGCTTGTTTTTTTCAGCTGAAAACCAGTGTTTTGTCATGAAATTATTACAAAAATATGATGTAAATCCTTTGAAATTTCAAAACAATACCTAATAATAATGTAAAAATACACGTAAAAGAACACGAATATAAAGAAAAATATCTAATGAAAAAAATATTCGATATTCAAAAAATCCTAGAACATACGTTGTCCCCTTCAATGCCCAGAATCACCCCCTTTCGGCTTAGTGCACCCTTGCCGCGGCACTCTGGTAGGTTTGTTATTGTTAGGTCTAACTCCTATTAATCAGTCGACAAAGGATTTGTTCTAAAATCTTTAAAAAAGAATTTAAACAAATTATAATTAACGAAGAAAAATTTAATGAAAATGTGATATCTGAAGATTTGAATATGATCAAATCATTATTGCTAATGTAATAAAATAACAGACAGGAGACACAAATCACAAAAAAAAAAATTAGTGCTTTGGGTCAATCTATACTAATATTATAAAGAGGAAAGATTTTATTGTTTGTTTGTTTGTATTGAATAGGCTCCGAAACTACAGGACTGATTTGAAAAAATCTTTCACCGTTATGAAGCTTACTTTTCAGGGAGTGATATAGGCTATATTTTATCCCGGAATTCTCACGGGAACGGGAACTACGCAGGTGAAACTGCGAGGCGATCGTCTAGTATAATATATTTTAGGTATGTAGGTATACATTACCTGGTCACGAGGGCACGCAAAGTTCGAAACCGTAGAAAGCACGCCTTGTCGCCTTTGCTAGAAGAAAAAATAATGTGGTTATTGGAAATTATAACAAGATAATATTACAAAAATGCGAAAACTCGACGAATTTCCTTGAACTATCGTAACATCACAACGGCTTTACTAATATTCATAAAACATGAGGACGACCGATGTGGCGCGGCGGGCGAAGAAGGAAAATAACTTTTTTACTCAAAAAAAAAGTATACTATACATATTCGTATGTAGGAACTACTCGGGTGAAACAGCGAGGCGATCGTCTAGTTACTTATATGAACGCGTAATGCCTATCCTTTTCACAAAGCGCCCAAATTGCACCCTCTTAGAAACATACCTGGAAGCGACAGAGTCTTTCGGCGTTCGCAGCCCCATAGGGTTACAAGGGCTGCCATCGAATAGATAATAAAGCCCGTTGCGTTTGAAAAAAGCCGCGCTGTAGTTGCTAGTTGTGATCATCCCACGGTCGTATTTCGGAAGGAATTTGTTTGCTAGCACGTCTTCTAGCTGCCAGGTGGCGCCTTCCGCAACCACGTCTATGTTAGCTTTGTAAGCCTGTGGGTGACAGAACAGTTGAAGGCGGCAATGTGACACGTTTGTAGAGCGCTTCCTAGACAATCATGCATGACTGCGTTTGTAAATCCTTCTATAGGATTGACAAATTTGTGAAATAATTGTATTGTTATTTTATATTATTACTAGCTTCTGCCCGCGGCTTCGCACGCGTATTTTCGGTATAATAAGTAGCATATTATTTAAGTCGGGTGTTGTTATAAGCGTACGCCTAATTTTATCTTGATTTGTTTAGTAGTTTTAGAGATCCTAGGTAACAAAAATTCAGATTTCACAAACTTTCGGCTTTATAATATTAGGAAGTAGGAGTACCTATCGATGAACGCCACTGTACATCATCCTCAAGTGCTTTATGCTATACTTACTAGTTTCTGCCCGCGGCTTCGCACGCGTTGTTTCTATGGAAACTTTTAAAGGTTTTCTATCATGAGATAAAAAGTAGACTATGTTTGATCCCAGGCTTCCATGCATCTATGCAAAATTTCAGCCCGATAGGTTCCATGCAATAAAAATATCTATCTGTGTATTATATTAAGTAGGTATATCAGTTATTTAGTATCAGCCCACAACACAAGCTCTTTTTAGCTTGGGGCTAGATACCGCTGTGTGAATTGTCCAGCGTTATTATTATTATTTATTTTATTTATTACTAGCTTCTGCCCGCGGCTTCGCACGCGTTGTTTCTATAGAAACGTTCAAAGGTAATTTCTATCCCATGGGAAATGATTTATGGGATAAAAAGTAGCCTGTTTGATTCCAGGCTCAGAGCTATACCTATGCAAAATTTCTGCTCAATCTGTTCAGTAGTTTTGGCGTGAAGACGTAACAAACATCCATCCATCCAAACTTTCGCATTTAATGTGATTTATCCATGTCAGGTAGAACGAAGCCTCTGGCTAGCTAGTTAAGATAATAAAAACGTACCTGATGCCCAATCGCAATTTTCGGTATAATATGCACAGGCGCCAACTGAAACTTCTGCTGCTTATTCGCAAACATCTTCTTCGCCGTGTCGATTATAAAATTCACAGTAATATCCGACCACGTAGTGATAGTATATTTGTAAGAAGTCACAATCGCCATGATCGAGGTAAAGGGTAGTACATCAACCGTTTCCGCTTCTGGTATCGCGGTATTCCCGCGAATGATTTCTGTGTGGTCGGGTAGTTCTCGGAAATTGGTCGGTTTTAGAAGTTCCTCTGACTGCGTGGCGTGGACGCTTGTTTCGTCTAAGGGCGGGGTCATTTTCTTCCTGATCTGTCTGAGCTGGAACCGCTTTCGTGCGTCCTCGGTGAGTAGGACGCGACGATCGACGTCCACAGCTGGGAGGGTTTGGACCTCGTCTTCCACTACTTGCATTGGCGCGAGCTGAAATGAGGATATTCGTTTGTTATCGCGTGCTGTGCTGATACAAAGCTGCTTTGCACACTGGCGGATAGGTGGGATTCTCCGTTAATGGAGCACTGGATAAACTTGCACGCAACCCCTTTTAAGGGGCGGTGCCCCGGTCACTGATGATCCCTCGTGTCCGCATATTAGTCTGTCTGTTACATGTATTCTTATTTTATATTGTATCTGATTTTATTTACTTCACATTTTTATTAGTTTTTTATTGTATTGTATTTATTATTATTGTGTATTTTAAATGTAATCTTATGAGTCATGTACTTGAAATAAACAGTTTTTATTCATTTATTTATTTGCATGCCTCCTCGGAAAAGGAAAATCGATTTATGTCGTTTTCACGCAAATCAACTCCTCAAATCAATGTCGCTTGCATAAGATTAGCGTTTGCAGGAAAACGAATCCAAAACTTCGATTTCGTTTTTACGAGAACGGGCAAGAGTACCTATAATTGACCAATCAGGAACCAGCGCGAGACGAGTGCATGTTTTTCGAACTAATTTGATTGGTCTATTCGGTTAGACTCCGCGTCAGTGAGAACATAGTCCGTTTTCTACAACCAGAGACCTATAGCCTATAGCTTACAACCAGGTGATTCCGTATGGTATTGCTCACGTATCTTTTGGCCAGTTTGTATTATTAGCTACTATTTTGTCTTTAGGACCTGGAATGGCATATTTAAACTGAATCAATGTTTGATGTCAACAATAGTTCAATTTGGAATGTCAAAAAATGAATAATACCTACTTATTCTGGCAGAAACAATAGAAGTATCCAGTGAGTGAGTGTCCTATGTCTTTCACTGGGTGTACCCAAGCTGAAGATGGTGATCGGTCCTCCTGGCCGAATTTCAGCCACGGCGGCAAGTCTCATCTCAACAGAGACTATCCCTGTGCGCGAAACATTGTAAGAGCACAAGGGTATGCACAAACACAGGTGCACTATCTATTAGGTACTTCACTCACAGGTATATAAGTTCTGTTATTTACTGTCTGTGCACTATCAACCCTTTTTCTTTTCTTATATCTTTTTCTCTCTTCCAAGGCCGCCTTTTGTACTATGTTTATTTCTCATTTAGACATAAGACTTTTATTTATGTTAATTACTAGTACCTACAATAAAGTGTTCATTCATTCATTCATAACCCGATGAGACCTTATTCGACTGACCTCGCCCCGGTCGTGTCGGTACCGATCTGGAAATGACGTCATCAACAGAATAACGCAATCTACAACGTTGTTATACTAACCGGGACTTCAATCTCTGAAGGCTGCGGCGAAGGAGGCGGCGGCGGCATAGCGGGCGGAAGCTCCTCCGCTTTCCTCCTAGCCTCTTCCTCTTCCGCTTTCAGCCTGGCCGCCTCCTCTTTCTTCGCTTTCATCGCCTCCTCGTCCTCTTCTTCTTCCTCTTCTTCTTCTTCCTCTTCGTCTCCTTCGCCTGGCTGTTGGAAAGCAAAAACTGTTTTATTTTCAGGTATCCAGGTCTTGATATCAAATAATATCGCAAAAATTTTCGACTTCGTTGGAACTTGAACCCGCATCCTTCCCTCAGTCTGGGAATGTGCTAACCAAAACCAACTACACCACGAGGTTAAGTGACGTAGGAGTCGAAAATCTTTGGGACTTTCTACGGTCTCTAGCGTGTTGGTTAGCACATTCCTGTACTGAAGGAAGGATGCGGGTTCAAATCCCGTCGAAGTCGAAAATTTTTGCGATATTATTTGATTTCTTAGAAATTACCCTGAGTGTGGGGTTACGCACTATATTAACAAAAAATCCAGGTTTTGGTTGGCCGGAACTACTGGCGATTTCCAATAACTCTACGTTAATAGTTAGCGAGAGGCAAAGACAGCTCAAAAACGAGATGGTGTCGCAGGCAAGGACTCACTGAAGCATAAATTCGAGTTTGAAGAACAAGGCTCTCCGTGGCGCATGTGCCAGAAAGGTTTTATATTATTAGAGAGTTTGGAACTCGTAGAGCAGCGGCGTCGGTTTTAGGAAAGGCGTAAGCGCAAATTGATGTTTTGCTTATTTAAAAGAAAACTGCACAACCTAAGAAGAAACTGTATAAAGGAACCAAATAATTATTAATAACCTACGAATCAGTACAAAAATCTTTTCTACAGACCGCAGGGTTCCTGTGATCTCGACCAAATTATGTGCAAAACAGTGCACTTTAATGACTTTTTTTTATCGTAATCTTTTTCGTAATTGTGTTTTCAGTTTTAAGAAACCAAAAGAAAAAATGTTGAATTTTATGTAATTCTAGTTTTTTACCACGGGGATGCCCCGAGTATTGAGATCTAGGCCTAGTTTGACAACCAAATCGCTAGGTGTGACCGCGTTCACTGCTAAGGGTCGCAGTTACAGGAGCAGAGAATGGTGTACCTCAATCTCAACCTCAACAGCCTGTATTGGTCCACTGCTAGACGCAGGCCTCCCCCTGATAAGCGCCTTATTGGCTTTCATCTCATGGGGGTAATACCCATAATCCACACGCTGGGCATGCGGGTTGGGGATCGCAGCTCGGCGGTAAAATTGTTCTGCAGGGGGCCCTCTTCGTAGTTTATAATACTACTGTAGTTATCATAGATATAATTAAAATCTGTAGATATAATACGTTCTCCCAGCGCTTACTCAACAGCTGCCCTGTGTTACAACTACCCGCAAACACTCGCTCACAGTTAGTACATTTCGAATGTTGTGCAATAATTATGACGAACAAACACGACAGCATTGCTGTAGTCTTTTAGTCAATAAAACACACTAAATGATGTCGTAGCAAGCACGCGTAACACGAACGCCGGCCTGACTATATCTGAGGTGGGTGGACCTAATTGCAAATTAGGTAATTTGAGCCTTCCAATTTCGAGAAGCTAGTAGAGATAAACCATTCTAAAAATGGACGCCGAGTGTACCTATGACGTTTTGTAGAGGGGGCGTGCATTCATTACGGATATAAGCTTGTTAAGTACGAACCTTATTTGTGTTAGAAGAACACCGTTTTATCCCTTACATCCATATATCATAATGAATTCGTTAAACTACGATACGTTTTTATAGTAAAAGGGGCGTGCATTTTTAGAATGATTTATCTCTACCTCATCTCCCCTTTTTTACTTAGATCGATGGTAGTTATCTAAAAGGTTGTTTACAACTGGAGGAGGCGGCGTGGGCGGCGGCGTGGGCTCCGGATCCGGGTCGGGCTCCGGCAGATCGTTGCTTTTGTCACGGGGCTTCGGCCACGGAGGCACCACTTGCGTCACCGACAACGTTGGCGAGTCGAGGTTTACTGAAATGAAAAAATTAAAATTAAAAAGTGTTTATAACATCTTAATACAACTAAACAGCTAAAGTTATCAGTGTAACATAGGTACCTATAATAAAAAAGTTTAACCCTTCCATCTTGGGACCAAAATGTCAGAAATGAATGACAGGCCGTGCGCCCTAGACACAATTGCGTCGAAAATCTCAATTAGACTGCCAAAAAAAAAATTAACGTCCACAGAAAATAAAATATTTTT
Organism: Eupithecia subfuscata; assembly: GCA_963564075.1. Lineage (NCBI taxonomy): Eukaryota > Metazoa > Arthropoda > Insecta > Lepidoptera > Geometridae > Eupithecia > Eupithecia subfuscata. Next base: position 9,250,279 of record OY751105.1, read on the forward strand.
CGTTCAGTATGTAGAAAATATATCAAAGAACCTAGCTCATTAAACTTCTTTATAGGAAAGTAGCCTCTAAACATGTAAAATAAGGTCCGTAATCAAATGCAGGAGAGCGGTAGCCGGCTACCGCTTGGGGTTTGAGTAAACGGTGCAGTGACGTAAGGCGCGGTGGCCGGCTACCGCTTGGGGCCTGAGGGATTTAGAAGGTACGGTTTACCTGGTAATTAAATATCTAACGCTCCGCGCAATAGGCGTAGCCTGTATCGCGTGGATCTGAAAACGATTTCCAGCAAAACAAATCCTCAGCTAAAGGCATGATATTAATTATTACATAATTAGCTTTGCTTACAATTTATAGGTTTTATATCTAGCTAAAATACATACAAAATTAAAAATTTAATACACAATAATTTAGCTAAAAGAATGAAGATTAGAAATAGATTTTATATGGTAGAGAAAGATCACTAAACTGTATTGACTAGTAAACTTTCAGTGTCGTCATAAGACAGTGTGGCTAACCATTTCTTGTAAAGTTATTTTGGCGTGATTGACAGAAAAAGAAAAAACATTAGAAAAAGGGATTACTTTGGGATTTTTTCTATAGAGTGAAGTTCATTAGATCTTTTAACTGAATGCGACTTTGACTAAACTAGATCCTTAAGTTGTATATATCTTTTGTTCAGAATTTTAAACGCTATTTTCAAGTCACATCGTCATCAAATGCGTATAAGCCCCGCAAGTTGATATTGCGATGGAACCTTGTCACAATAACAGCTGCGTGACGTCATCCGTCGCAAAAAAGTACAGATAGCAAAAAAATGTAATAAAAAGTAAATAAGCTAGGGTTGTGGGATATTTGTATTTAAACCAGGCCACAAGTTCCGTGACTTTGGTAGAATTTTGCAAAATATTCAAAATGTCTATTACTAGTTGCTTCGACATTAAAATATCCTCAGTAGTGTTCGAAGCACTTTTTAAGGCACAGTTTATATTTTGGATAACTAACTTAGAGTCTTCTTTCTGTTCAAAAAAATAATTGTCCACTTTAATTATCATTCCACGAGCACGACTGTTAATTAATTTCTTACTCATTTTAACGGGTAACAGGTAACAAAACTAAACAACAAAACTCAAAAATAACAATAAAACAGGATAACAAAAACAAAAGGCTATAACAAGTACTCGATGCGCGTAAGCACGTAAGCGCGGGCTGACCTTGCGAACGGTACTGACGGTGCGACGTCGACTACGTCACCAAGATGGCCGCAAATCGCAATATCAACTTGCGGGGCTTATAATATGTTTGAAATTCATTCCTTCAACATCAATAATTTACGCAATGTATGACAATGCTATGTCATTCTTCTCTCTTCTACCCTAGACATCCCCGTGCTAGGCCTACTGGACTATCAAGCCTTGAAACTAAACTAACTCTTTCATGGTTCAAGACGCAAACGTGCCTCTCGATCCCCGGGTCACACCGCCGCCCGCCCAGGCTGGACAGTGAAATTACCCATAGCTACCTTCCTGCTTGCTTGTTCTATATATGTCTATGTATTTAAATGTACTTACTTAAAAACAACCATCCATATGTCAAACCTGAATGTACCTACCTATTTTCGGCCAAATAAATGTATCTTTATCTTTATCTTTGAATGTGTTAAACAAGATTTTATTACAAGATATTATACCTAACCTAACCTAACCTTTTATTGTACTTTACTTACCGACTTTCGGTTCCAGAGGTTCTGGTTCCATATTCTTGTACCGCAGAGGTATCGGAGGCAGATAGTCTTCCTGTATACTATCGACCAGGGAAATTATGTCGCCCATTAGTTCTTCGTCAGGTAACGGCCCCTAAGGTAAAAAAAATACGATAAATACACAACATATTCTTATCGTAACGAATACATCCGACAGAGAACCAAAGTTATCGACATAGCTCTAAGAATTAGTAAGCTGACACGCTGGGGTAAACGTGTTCTTAAGTGGAGACCACGTTTCGGCAAATGTAGTGTAGGACGCCCGGGTGCCGCAGGTCATCATCCCAGGTGGGATGACGATCTGCGAAAGACTGCAAGCAGATGCTGGATGCGGCAAGCTGAAGACAGGGCGCTATGGTGCTCATTAGGGGAGGCCTATGTCCAGCAGTGGACTAACATAGGCTGATGATGATGATGACACAACATGATTTCACATCCCCGTTGCACCTTTTGGGGGATACCCCATGTCCTGCATTTTGCTGGTGGATGGAAGGTCATCTGGCAGCCGAAGGTCCGCCTGCGACGCAGGAGGTTGCGGGATCGATTCCCGCCTCGGGACAAATGTTTGTACGATCTGCAGATATTTGTGCCGAGTGTTTTCTATGTTTAATAAAAAAACCTATCTAGTATAACGTAATAAGTACCTATATCAGTTATCTAGTACCCATAGCACAAGCTCTGTTTAGCTTGGGGCTAGATGCTGCTGTGTGAATTGTCTAGCATTACATTTATTTTTTTATTTCTCCAATTTTAAAAACTAAGACCTGGCGTCTTCACGCAGCTGTTCGTGATGATGGCCAGAACCAGCACACTGTTCACACAATGTCAGAGAATCACCAATTACCGTGTATAGTGACTAACCCCACCAAGTGTTGCCCCATCCACGGATTCGTCCGGCACGACATCATGGAAGTGTTCCTTCCCGTCGCCCTGCGCTTGATACACGTTCATCGTTCGCCCTTTGCGCTTCGCTCCGGGAAGTTGCTCGTCGCTTAGTGTGCAGACTATCTTCTGCAAATAAATGGTAAGACCGCCGTTATTTATTACTAGCTTCTGCCTGCGGTTTTGCACGCGTATTTTCGGTATAATATACCTAATAAGTAGCCTATTATCTAAGTTAGGCTATGGTATAAATGTACGCCAAATTTCAACATGATCTGTTCAGTAGTTTTGGAGATCCTTGGTAACAAAAATCAGGCGCGGTCCCAGGGGGGGGGTCACGGGGGTCATGACCCCCCCCAAAATCTTAGTTTAGGTACTTAAAAAATTGCAACCCATAGTTTGATGATTATTTTTTTCCTATTTACTTCCGTTACATTGAATATGGTTACCGACTGCAGCAAAAAAAAATCGCGGCTCGCTCCGCTCGCCGATATTACTGTTGTTTTGGGCTCTGTGCTTTGATCAGCGCAGAGGTAACGTTACCTATTTTTAGTGGTCTGGCTGGTCCGTTAATGTCAGTTTGTATCAATCCAACCACCACAATAAAAAGCACACAATTGTTACTCAATTAATAATCTCCGAGGTCACTTTGTCAACTAGCGAAAAAAATTAGTAGACAGCAAAATTTTCGCGTTTTGATCCGCTCGCTGATATGATAACATTTGTTCCTTCTATGTTCCAAAGCTCGACCCCTGCCCCGCATTAGGTCACTTTGCCAAATTTTCTAAAAAATTGCGCAATATCTAACAAAAACCAAAAATTGTCGCAACAAGCTCTGCTAGCCTCTGATAGCATTCTGCTGTTTCGATAAGCTTCTGGCTTGCTCTAGTGCGGGACTCCTCCTCCGTTTTAGGTGCAACTGCAAAATATCTAATACCAAAGAACTCACACGCACAGCCAGATCATAAAAAATTTCGCGGCTCGCTTCGCTCGCCGTTGATTCCATATGGGGTCTAGTCTGTTGTCCTTATATTTGGTTGTTATTCGACAAATTAAAAAATTGTTCATAGCTCATTAGTTATCTTCCTTGTCTTGCATGAACCTCACCAATTTTAAAAAAGGCTGCGGCTCATTCCACTCACTGATATATATATTTTCAACATATTTCTTAGCCGCTGCAAACTTTCAAAATTTTCAGAGCTCGCTCCAATCGCTGTTATTTATTTTCTGAACCAGTTTGTGACCACCCGAAAAGTAACAAAAATTTCGGCGGCTCGCTCCGCTCGCCGTTACCTCTTTTTGGATTCCTACTTTTGGTTTACCTACTTACTTACTTGTTTCTGGACTGGTTGCGGAAACCAGTCCAGAAACAAGTAAGTTTAGTTTATTTCCCTTGCTCCACTCGCCCCTATTTATATTCAAAGCTTTATATCCACCACCACAGTCTTTCAAATTTTCGGGGTTTGCTTCGCTCACTATCATTTATTGTCAACAAACATCGGAAAAAAACCTCAAAAAATTTTTAGGCTCGCTTCGCTCGCCGTTACTTAAACTTACTATTGTTGGGAGTTGGGGGAGGCATTGTCATGTTTGCGGTCAATATGCAAAAAACTGCAGAAAATATAACGGAACTACTATATTTTTGCGGCTCGCTCCGCTCCCCGATAGTATTTTCTGGATTTTAGAAAATACTATCGGCGGGTAACCACCCGAAAAAGTAACAAAAATTTCGGGGCATCTTTTTCTTGTTTTTTGTTGATGTCCCTTGCTTCGCCCTTATTAATATTCGTAGCTTTATATTTGCTTTATATTTACTACCGCAAAGTCTCGTAAGATTTTCGGGGCTTGCTTCGCTCGCCATCATTATGATAGCGAGCGAGAGTAAGCAAGAGTAGTAGCAAGTACTCTTGCTTACTTTTCTTCAAACATCAGAAAAAATCTCGACAATTTCGAGGGTTGCCTCGCTCGCTATAACTTAAACTTACTATTGTTGGGAGTTGAGGGAAGGGATGTCATGTTTTCGGTCTTCAAAATCACTTGCCCGCCACCACGAAACATTATCAAAAAGGTAAATTTTTCGCGGCTCGCTCCGCTCGCCGAAAAAGTTCCGCTCTTCTGGATGGGGTTTGCAACCGTCTGCACGTGAATTTGTGGCTACGGCCCGCACCAAGCGTGACCCCCCCCAAAGTCTTGGGCTGCGACCGCGCCTGACAAAAATTCACATTTCACAAACTTTCGGCTTTATAATATTAGTAGGATTTCTTTATTAAGCTATAATATTAATTTTTATAGCTTCCGACTGATATGGATTTACATCAGTTGAGCCACCTGTAGATAGTTTGCAACAGTCTGCAGTTAGCTCAATTGTTTCAATTGTAAATACTTACTAGTTCTAATTTTATTGTTTTTCTTTTTTTATTATTAACATTTTTACATTACAAAATATTTAAAGCTTAGAGTAAAGACATAATATTGAAGCAGTAGTTTAACTTTTTTTTTTATTTGGTGTTCCTGTTTACTGTGAGGGTTAAAAACCCACGCATTTTTATTTGTATGTTATACTGTAAATTTATTATAAAACTTTACAAAACATTGTAAAACTAAACATTTTATCGTGTAGACCAGATATTGGTCTTATTTTCTGATATATTTCATTATCTACTTACCACACTAACATTATAAATGCGAAAGTTTGGATGGATAGATGGATGGATGGATGGATGTTTGTTACCTCTTCACGCCCAAACTACTGAACGTATGGGGCTGAAATTTTGCATTCAGGTAATTTTAATCCTGGAATCAAACATAGGCCATACTTTTTACCCCATAAATCAGTTCCCATGGGATAGAAATCACCTTTAAAAGTTTTCATAGAAACAACGCGTGCGAAGTCGCGGGCATAAACTAGTATTAGATAAGATATTAGATAAGTTTTAGAGAAATCTTTAAAACGGTGAGGACAGAATTGAGCAATTTACCGCAAAGCGTCTTAAAATACACAAAAAGAAGCTGGTGCCCTTCCTCTGGTAGGTTCAATCAGCCGACTCTTAGGACATCAACGGGCTGAGTTGCAGGGGTCGATTCTTACGCTACGACCACCACAACTAAAAATTTATGATAATAGACCATAGAGGTTCTAAAAACTTACCTTCCGTTCCTTTTTCTTCAGCTTCAGAACTTTAAACGCGTGTATATAGAACTGAGTTGTCGTCGGCAAATAATCCCAATTCCTCTTAAACATATCTGCCATAGTGTCAACATTGAGCAGCATCCAGCAACAAGCTTTCCCAACGGTGGCCGACCTCGAACCATCATTCGTTCGCGGGTACGGATCGAACAAATAGAACATTTCCTTCTGCCGCCATATAGCCAACACGTAGTTATTGAACTCTAGTATACCGCTATTGTATTCGTGACTAAAGAATTCTTCTAAGCCCGCCTGAATATTGAAAAGGCACTCTTTCGTAGTAAAAAGCTGACCTTTAACTCTATCGCGGTAGATTATTATCTCGCAAGAATAAGGCCCTACTTGGATATTATTCGGAATATTGTCAATAGTCATATCAATCATGACTTTGGGATGCGAGCAATCCACGTACAGCTTGTTCCCCAAACGAAGGACTTTGTCCAAAGTCTTCGTAAACCAAGTATTCGGTGGCGATATCTTTGCGTACGTCAGCGCCGCCACTGCGATTGGTAACGCCTGCCGGAACTTGCATTCTTCGAAGCACCGGTCACCTAAATGCATATTAGCGTTTACAATCGCACAGTTTTCGTTAAGTATTCTGTAGCCCATCATCGCCTTTTCAGCCTGTGTAAACTCTTTATCGGATTCGAAATCTTCGTCGGCTTTTTCGTCGATCATTTTAAGGACTTTAATGGGTGCTAAGACGAACTTCTGGTCTTCTAAGATGCTCCTAGATAGAAGTACCTCTGCGACGGATTCGAGGTCTTTCACGTTTATAAGGGCGGCGCGACCGTTAGAGTAACTTGAAAAGGCTTTCGAGTCTCTGCCTGCGGGGTCGAAAATGTAGAAGCATACCTTGTCTCTCCATACTACCAATTTTAGAACTCTGAAAAAAGAATGTTTATATCTTAAATGAGGATCCGTAACGTTTATAGTTGAGATGCAGATTTATAGAGCTAAGAAATCCAAAACACACAGTGCAAAAATTATTGTTCTAGGACAAAAATAGACGAAGTTATGACCCAATTACTAGCGAAGTTCACTGAGTGACCGCCGCGGGTGCGTGTGACGTCACTTGCTCGGTCGCCGCCCTTTAACCATAGGCAGATATCAGTTTTTAATTATTTACTCCGAAACTATAAGTTTAGGAAAAAAATTACAGAACCAAATAGACTCAGTTTTGAGAGACCCATCGAATAATCACACTAATATTATAAATGCGAAAGTTTGCATGGATGGATGGATGGATGTTTGTTACCACTTCACGAATAATATAAATAAATAGTATCACATGGCAAAAAAAATGAATAAAATGAACTGAGGACAGTATTATTTTTAGCATACCTACGAAGTGTTGACATTGCGAATAGGGGGAGGAATATTGTTCCAGCACTTCGTTGCCGAATACCTGAAACTTTCCCTGAAAGCTGCACTCTTGTGATTGTGATAGGAAAGTGCAGATCTTACCGACTATAACTTTTTATCAGACACGAAGTTAAGTTTTGAGTGCAGATACTCAGATGGGATCATTCTCTTTACAAAAACGAAAGAATCAGCAATATCGGTTCACAAATTGAGGAAGAAATTGGTAAACATCCATAACGTTGTATACTTAGAGCCTCCTTTTTTAAAGTCGGTTGATAATAGGTACACAGTATTCACTAACCTGGACAACATTATTCCAGCACGATGGTTACAGTCCCGGAAGAACGCCTTCAATCCTCTACACAAGTTGTACACAGTGGGGTCTAACGACATGGTGTAACCCACTATTTCAGGCTCGCACAGAAGCACTTGCATTCTCTTCGCGTTTAGGATAAGCGTTTGTTTCTTGCCGAACGGTAGGACTTCGCATATTCCTTGCACTGCTGCGTGGTCGTGGACTTTATCGAGGCATTGGGCGTACCTAGGAGAAGAGGATATTAGAAATAGAAATAGTATCTAAGTATTTATTTTCTTAAGAAATAGTGAGTTGTGAAGATACATTAGTTAAGCTTATAAACTTAGTGCAGTCAGATTGCACCAATTGAAAAACCTGTCAGCTTCCCGCATTTTGCAGCCTGTGTCAGGATAACAGAAAGCCTGTCTAAAAGCACAAGTAGTTATTTTAAACAAAATAGTTTAGATGACAAGCAACGATTACTTAAACTAAAACGGGTATTATATACTCAAAAGCTACACTTTAACTATTCCCTCTAATTTAAGTAATTCTAATCTATGTAAGGTTTAGTCTTAAATTGTAGCCAATCGGAAAACACAGTCTGTTCCCGCGCTAGGACGTTGCAGCCTGTATAGCGGGTAACAAAGGGCTTTCACAAGGAATCTATTTTTAGCGTTGCGTACCTCAAAAGGAAAAAAGGAACCCTTATAGGATCACTTTGTAGTCCGTCTGTCTGTCTGTCTATCTGTCCGTCTGTCCACCCCCTTTTCTCATAAACGCGTGGAGGAACGTATCGAGTTAAAATTAACATCAATTACTAGTCTTACTTGCATGTAATTGATGTTAATTTTAGACTTGAGTATTTGATGTTATAGTCTCGAATACTCGATATAAATAAAACTTCTAAATCAACGCAATCAAAAGTTACAGCCAAGGGATCACATGCACAAAAACCGATAGGGTACTTCCCGTAGACCTAGAAACATGAGATTTGACAAGAGACAGGGTCTTATAGCACAAATAAAGGGAGATATACGAAAACCGTAAATTAGTAGTTTAATAACCACAAAAATATCAAGGTTCTTAGGATTTCTTGGTTACCTTGGACTATTCATGGGCCGGACGTCAATTGCTGGACAAAGGCCTCCCCAAAGGTCAATTCTTGGATTGGTTGGTATTCCATTATCCTAACACTTCACCATCGGGTTGGCGATCGCAGTTCGGTGGGTCTGTACTTACTGCGGGAGGCGCTGCTGCCCACCCCCCGATGGATATCCCTTAGTCGCCTCTAACGACACCCGCAGGAATAGTTGGGGTGGTGCAAATTCTAAGACAACACCGTATATAACGTACAACGGAGCCAAGAAAACATACCATGAGTCGCCAGCATCCACCAGATTGTCAAGTAGCTTCATCGTCCACTGCTTCGGGTGGTAATGGAAAGCCAGGCAGTATGCCATGACGCTCATTGTCAACGCTTGTCTGCCTTTCGATCTTGCACCTAAAATAATGTAATAAATAAGTCATTATTAGCACACAGGCTGTGTGGTGCCGGCTTAGAAGGCTGTGAGGTGCCGGCTTAGAATTCGCACCACCCCAACTCTTCCCGCGGGTGTCGTAAGAGGCGACTAAGGGATATCCACCGGGGGCAGGCAGCGGCGCCCTCTCCAGAACAATTGTACCACCAAACTGCGATCCACAACCCGCATGCCCAGCGTGGGGATTATGGGCACTACCCCCATGCGATAAAAGCCAATAAGGCGCTTATCAGGGGAAGGCTTGCGTCCAACTGTGGACCATAACAGGCTGTTGAGGTATTAGCACGCGTCCATTATTACCCCTCATTTGGGGGGGAATAAGCAGAGGACATCCTCTGCTGAACATTAGAAGCTCACATCACATCACGCTTTTAAAAGGAAAGTCTTTCATCACTAACTAAATGTCACGTCACATCAGATTACTTAGCATGTCCAATATTAGTTACGTATAATTATTTTGTTATATGTATTAGTGTAATAGTTTAGTATCCGCCATCTTTTACTTTTCTTACATCGTTTTGGTTGCCGGGAAGAAATCGCTTTAAGCGATAAAGCCGCCAGTTCCATTGCTGTTCTAGCTGTTCTATGTTTAACTATGTAAAATTATCGTATGTATATATCATATCTAGTGTGTATTGCGAATTTCATAATGGACAAAACATCGAACAAAGAGTTTGTCTTAAATTTTGCATCGCCAATGGAATTTCGTGTTTGGAGTCACTGAAAATGTTACAGAAGGCTTACGGTGAATCGACTTTACCAAAAACACGTGCTTATGAGTGGTACAAAGCGTTCAAAAGCGGTCGAGATGTGATGGAAGATTTGCCTCGCTCTGGTAGGCCATCAACGTAACTGAAGTTAACATCGCAAAAGTGAAGGAAAAAGTGACTGAAAATCCTCATTCAACTTTGAGAGAGATAGCCGCTGAACTTTCTGTATCTCACGAGTCGATCCGTACTTTTTTAAAAAATCACTTGGGTATGAAATATGTTGCCGCTCGACTAGTCCCAAAAGACCTGAATTTTCTCCAAAAACTCAATCGCATGAGAGTCGCTGGGGACATGCTAGAACGTGTCAATTCTGACCCAACATTCATGAAACGCATTGTGGTACATAAGAGTCGGTGACGAGACGTGGGTTTATGACTTTGACATGCAAACTAGTCAACACAACAGGTCTCGGAGTGGCGCCTTCCAACTGAACCGAAACCGAAAAAAGGAGAATTCACGGCGAGAACTGAACTCAATTCCGGAAACAGCGACATGTTTTTAAGATTGGATTATTCGTTGGCGTAAGTGTATCGTATCTGAAAGAGCATACTTTGAAGGTGATAAAATAAATTTGGATGAATAACAAACTTCTTGTGTATTATTGATCTTTTCCCCGTACTTTCTTGACAGAGTAGTAGGTAGGCACATTGTGACATTCCATTTCATTATTATAACAACTTTTGTGACATGGTATTTTATGCACTAAATAAATTTGATTTGATTCTATCCTCACTAAGTAAGACACACATTACTAATTAGATTCAAAAGGCGCGATTCAGTTGAATGATGGTCTTGGAGTTAGGGGTCAATATGATATCAAAATCTTCAAAAGCTCGTACTTTCAATGTGCCTTGATCCTTTGTAATAGAATGAAACGTTCGTTTTTCCCATCCCTTCAATAGTACACCTAAGGTTCGCTGACTTAACAAATGAGCAATAAGAAAAGAAACTTACTAAATTTATTGTCATACATGTTGAAAGATCCTGTCAGTATGCCATACTGGATATGCCCCTTTTTATCTTTGGTGCAGCGAAGCACGGTTAGCGAGTGAGTTTGTAGCGTGCCGCGTTTCAGATTAGGCATAAGCACCTGTGGACCAAATAAAATAAATAAGTGGTGTAACTGCACATTCCCGTACTGAGGGAAGGATGCGGGTTTAAGTCCCGTCGAACTCGGAAATTTTTGCGATATTATTTGATTTCTTAGAAATTACCCTCAGTCATCGATCATGTATGCGGCCTCCCCCGTATGCGGCCTCCCCCGTAGATACCTAGAACCTTACAAGAATGACACTCAAAAGTGTCCACGTTTTGTTTTGACGCAGACAGTTTGCGCAGAGCCTGTCAAGTTTTTTGCATGCGGAACAAGAGATTAGTGGAGTCGAATTTACTTTATTTTATTTTGTAAGTAGGTAGGAAGGTACCTAAAAATAATTTATACACTGTTTATTTTTATAATATTTTTAATAATAACGAATCATTTATTGATACAACTATAAATTTGCGACGCAACAGTCAACAAACAAAAGGGTCATTTCGGACATACAATAATAGAAATAAGTTAACAAAATGTCTTTTCATGAAAAAAAAAATTATCACTTACTACAACTTACCACAAATAAATAAAAAAAAATTAGAAACAATAGCCGCTCCATTCATCAACTTATAACAACATAAATAATTTTACATAGGCAAACCCAACAACAATATTTAATGCTGATTTCTCAAGTATATAAGGCTCAATTGGCTCATATCACAATACACAGGTAAAAATTACATTTAAACTTACTGAAAATAAGAAATTCCATCCTTTTTCTGTTGCTTGGTCGGTCGATTATTACATTTTTTATACGAGCACTTGATCATGCTTTCGGTCCGAGAGCTAAAATGACACTAGTTGAAAAGGTATCCCATAATGCCAAATGGGATACCTTTTGATACTGACGTTTTCAGGCCGCGCATTGTGCATCTAAGGGGGGCCGGCCGGAAATTTTTGATCGATGCCCTCAGTACAAGAATGTGCTAACCAACTACACCACGAGATAAGTGACGTGGGAGTCGAAAATCTTTGCGAATTACCCTGTGTGTAGTGTGGGTTTACGCACTATAATATCAAAAACCTTAGAATTGAGCAACGCGACCCCTCTCGTCAAACGAACTAAATGTAACTGTAATCTTTGAACAGGTTTAGATAAACTTCAATGTTTCCCCTGTAGGTGGAGCTAACGGCGCTAGTCTGTAGGATGTCCCAAAGATTTTCGACTCCTACGTCACTTGACCTCGTGTAGTTAGCACATTCCCGTACTGACGGAAGGATGCGGGTTCAAGTCCCGTCGAAGTCGAAATTTTTTGCGATATTATTTGAATTCTTATCAATAAATAAATAATGCTGGACAAGCTGTGTGGTGCCGGCTTAGAATTTACACCACCTCAATTCTTCGTCTCCGTTTGGGAGCTACGATACCACAGCCAGATCAGACACAGACAGACACGTTAAACTTATAACACCCCTCTCTATTTGCGTCGGGGGGGGGGGTTAAAATAGGTACAGTTGTTCTATCTCACGAAGTCCGTCTGGGCTATGTACGTATAGTGAATGCATGTAGGTTTAGTTCACATTGTTTTAGTGCGCGTAAGCTCAGAAGAATCAGTCTCGCCCGAGACTCGGTCCGGGTCAGTGCTCATTGTATTCACGTCAGATTTAGGTAGCGAGTACCGTCAGCATGACAACTAAGCGCAAAGTTGTTCGTGAGGTAAGTTAACGGACTTCGTGAGATAGAACAACTGTACTCGGATACATAAATCACTCACATGTTCAGGCCTTTGTATCTCATCGAGACCACAGAGGGAGTCGGTTTCGCCAACGTATTTCTGCATGCCGCGCGTTCGCGGCTTGCCGTCCGTTACACCCAGAGTGGCGAATGGCAGCAGCTCAGATCCCCGTCTTGATCTGGATTTGAAAACAGAAATGCTTTTTAAACTTAGGAGATTTGTTAACATAATTAATGAACGTCGCTCAGCGAGCTATGGAAAGAGCTATGCTCGGAGTCTCTTTGAAGGATAGAATTCGTAACGAATACATCCGACAGAGAACCAAAGTTACCGACATGCTCAAAGAATTAGCAAGCTGAAGTGGCAGTGGGCCGGCCGTATCTCGCGAAGAACCGACAACCTGGGGTAGACGTGTTCTTGAGTGGAGACCACGACTCGGCAAACGTAGGTGTAGGACGCCCTCCGGCCAGGTGAGGTGACGATCTGCGAAAGACTGCAGGCAGATGCTGGATGCGGCAAGCTGAAGACAGGGCGCTATGGCGCTCATTAGGGGAGGCCTATGTCCAGCAGTGGACTAATATAGGCTGATGATGATGATGATGATGAATTAATGATAATTTATCGGGAATCTATCGCGTACCTTTTGTTATTATTTCCAACTACGTTCCTACGGCATTTTTGTTTATTCTATCCTAGACAACGCATGCTAAGCTTAGGGACTCTACTCTACCTACATCCGCTTATAGCTACAGCGAATATATATCTATATAATAATATCATATATATTATCTTCTTCTTTCTTCTCTATATGTATATATAAAAATGAATTGCTGTTCGTTTGTCTCGCTATTCGCTAAAACTCGAGAATGGCTGGACCGATTTCGCTAATTTTGCTCTTGAAATATTTGTAGAAGTCCAGGGAAGGTTTAAAAGGTGAGAGCGATACGAAGTTCGCCGGGTCAGCTAGTATTATAATATACTATATTTATATATTTATAGGTATTATTATATATATATAGGTACAGCGAATTAATCATTCCGGTACGAAAGAGCGTTTGTATAATCTGTTCAAGTGAACACCGCCAAGATACCTTAATAGCTGGTTTACACTTTGTTAAGTGCAAGTGCGAGTGATAAGTGAAGTTAACGTGTTTTTTTGGTGTCAAGTGTTAAGTGTATTCAGAACGTTCGCACAGTGTTTAGTTGATTCTGCAGGTTCAAAGTGGTTCTGTCGGTTATGGAGGACGAACAGCGGTCAGAAATAAGAGAAATTTTAATAGTTATAGTTGTTGTTATCCCATCGGAAATTGAACATGAATTGACGCTTGAAATCGTAAGACCTCAGAGGTTCTGGCAAAGCAAATGGATAAGAAGTAGACCTGAGTGTGGAGCTTTAAACTTCTTGATGTACTGATTAATGAGGATCCCATTAAGTCCCATTGATTCCCATTGACGCTGCGAGTGCGGGGAGAGCGCGGGTGTGCGGGGGAAGCTACTTAACAGTAAAAATAGACACGACTTCTAATCACTTTACTTCGCACTTGCACTTGTTACCTGCACTTGTCACTTAACAGCGTATGCGTTTACAGACTGAGTTTACTAATCACTTAACACTTGCACTTGTCACTCGCACTTGATACTTAACAAAGTGTAAACCAGCTATAAGTCCCTTGTTGATTTTATTTCATCAAAACTCGATGTGGCATATTTGTAAACAAAACGCCCATACTTAATCTAAAATCGTGGGACATAGGCCTAATCTATGCCATAAGGGCTCTTGTACACACACGTTTTCTTCGCCGTAAAAATCGACTATTTTTCGCAATAAATTAATTTAAAAAATAAACGTGTGTGAGTAATCAAAAGCCACTATGCTGAGGCCGCGGGGTTTGAGGCATGTATAATAAATGGTAAAATAACTAAGTACTTACTTTATTTACTTAAAAAGTATTTGTAAGTAAGATGATCGTACCTGCGTCTACCTTTCCTCTTCTTCCTGAAAACATATTTTAGTTATTTACTACCTTTAAGTTATAGGTGGTACTTACTGAAGAGTATATTTAATTATTAATGTTTTATAATAACGAAATACTGCAGACACAAAAACAACAAACTACAACGGGAAATTTACCATGATTCGAGTTTTGAGGTTTCCAATATTTCGGCACAGTTTTATGCGCCATGATCAAGAAGGAACTGAGGGTACTAAAACTCAAATCATGGTACCTACTAAAATATCTTGTGTGAATAACTATAAAGGATTAAAAAATACTTTATAATGTTAGAAATTCAATTCACTTACACCTTTCTACCCTTGCACGTTTTCTTGCCACAAACTCTGTAAAATAACAATATTCTATGCAGCCGATAATCTTGTTTTGCAATTGTATTTGTCTATTTATTTAGTACTCCATCTACGTTACTGTAAGTTTATTTCAATGGCCTGTGCTTTAATCCTGCTAATATTATAAAACCGAAAGTTTAACGTTAATGAAAAAAAAGCTAAAATATTGTCTTTGGGACACTAGTTTCTTATCGTTTAGTTTAGGTTCATTTATTAAAAAATAGGAACACACATTGGAACACTTGGTAATGTCAAATTTACAGTTTTATAACATACTAGCTTCTGCCTGCGGCTTCGCACGCGTATTTTCGGTATAATAAGTAGCCTATTATCTAAGTTAGGCTTTGCTCTAAGCGTACGCCAAATTTCATCTTGATCTGTTCAGTAGTTTTGGAGATCCTAGGTAACAAAAATTCTGATTTCACAAACTTTCGGCTTTATAATATAAGTAGGATTGCACCCAGAGTCATTTGCGACACGTTCGCGAGCCTTGCAGTGTGACATAACCATAACCGGCAATACATAACGCTATGTGTTATGTATTGTACATAACCAGCAATGTATTGTGAAAATGCAACCAGGGGTATCTTTCAGAGGTGCCATGGGTCCGGAATGATATTTTTGGTCCGGTCGCTCCGACCTGTGAACCTGTTCAAAGGGAGCTTGACTTACTTTCCTTTATGACATGGCTTTCCTTTTTTCTTGTGCCTGAAAAGAAAAATTTCCAAATATTAGCGCAAGGTTAGACTAGAAGTTAGAATTGACGAGTTTGGAACGCGGCCGATCCGACACTGTATGTTTGTCCGAGACGACAACTCGCGAAAAGATGATCCGATTTTGATGAACTTTAACACGTCCAGTGCCCCTGGCTCGCCCTGCGTGTTCACGTAATTTTTATTTCAGTGCCGGTGACGCACCTGGTGCGTCCACCGTGAAATGTACGCGGCATCCGGCAGGACATAATAAAAATCGTTGTGGCATTGAAGGCGTTAAATGTAACAACATAGCGTTAACAAAGATCGATTGTCACGTGCTGATAAGTATTTAATGTTTGTATTAGAAGAGTTAGTATTTAGAGAAAAGGCAAAGATAAAAATAATATAATTAAATAAACCTGGAAATGCGTCTAGGTCCCGGCATATCCACAACATCCGGAGCAAATTCTAAATCTGCGTTGACAACGATTCCGCTGTGAGGCTTGAAAAGGCTGAAAAAAAAATGTTTAATTAAAAAATAATACTGACTTCTCACTCGACAAAGACCTCAACAAAGCTTTCCCAAAAACAAATTAAAAAATCTGCCCCTCTCAGTTTATAGATAATAGTCTATGATCAGCGGAAAATTACATTTTCGCTAGTTTTATTCCTTGTACAACGCAGAAAAATTATAAAACAGCAAATTTTAATCTCGCGCGCAATGTCAATCGAATAACCCAGCAAACCTAACTAGCGAGCAATGTTAGCAATTTTTGAGTTGTTGAAATTTGAATGTTAGCAGTTTTTGATTAGCGTATTAAGCTTAGTCGCTTAATAGTCATATATGTACCTAATAAAGGTCGCTTAATAGTCATATATGTACCGTCGTCAAGGATGCGAAGTGCTTGTTGTTTGCGGATGACCTCAAGTTACTTTTACCGATTAAAGACGGAGAGGACTGTGAACGGCTTCAACGTGACGTGGACAGAGTGGTGGAGTGGACTGGTATGAACAAACTACAGTTCAACGTCAGCAAGTGCTCTATTATAACGTTTAGTAGAGCGAAGACACCACTACACCACAATTACCAATTGAAGGGTTCACAGTTAAAGAGAGTCGATTCGGTGAGGGATTTAGGGGTTCGTCTCGACGACAAGCTGCATTTCCGTGTACATGTGGTTAACATCTGCAAGAAGGCATTCAAGACCCTAGGATTTGTACTCCGTCAGACGAACAACTTTACAAATATGAATGCAATAAAGACTCTATACGACGCATTGGTGATAAGCCATTTAGAGTTTAATGCGGCGGTATGGGCACCACACGAAGCTAAGTACAGTCAAATGGTAGAGCGCATACAAAATAAATTCACCAGATTTCTGTACTTGAAGATCTACGGCGTTTATCCATTCTTCCCGCTGATGTATCCAACCTTGTTTGTTATAGGCATGGTTGGATACAACAAACTGGAGGTGAGGAGAGATGCAGCGCTTGCTCTATATTTGTTTAGAATAATTCGTGGGACAATCGCCAACCCAGGCATTTTAGAGGAAGTGAGGCTAAATGTACCTGATGAGTTCGTGCACCGACGGAGGCGGCCCGCCCTGTTTGCTGTACCAAGAGGAAGGACCAACCTCCTGAATAAGGCACCTATAACGCGTTGCATCCACACGCTCAATCTAGTAGCGGAGAGAGTCGACATTTTTAACTGCTCCCTGAGCGAATTTCATAGGACTCTGTTATTTATTCTATGCTATTTTAATAAGATTTGACATTTTGTAATTATTTGACATTATTATATTGATTACCAATTTTTCTTTATTATTATTTTATTAGGTTTGACATTATGTAATTTGAATTTATTAAGTGAATTATTATTATATTGATGTAAAATAATTTGACATTGTATATTGACGAATTTTATATATTATTGTGTAATTTTAGTTTTTAGTTCATGTAATTTTAATTTTTTTATTTTAATTTATATAGACTTTTTACACTATTGCATTAGGGGCCCCTGTAAAAATAGTGTAAGTATTTTTAATAAATAAATAATAAAATAATAAATAGTTTTTAGGAATACTTACGCGTGTCCCGATTTGGCCGGTAAGGGCGGGACCCACTCGCCAGGTTTGACTGAAGCTCTTACTGTTTGGATATTAGTTCCACTGGTTCTCGGACTTGGTACCTGAAATGCCATACAATCAGCACTATATTTATTTTATTTATTTAGTTTCACCAGGGACTTCGGTACCGCTAAATAAGTGTAGGTACCCTAAAGTTGTTGTATGACGTCATCCCGTTATGATAGCGATACCTTCGCGTTTGCAGCGCCAGAAAAATTACGGTGAACGTATCGATACACATTTCGGTACAGAAATTATTTAATACCGTTATTAAATAATTTGACCACAGAAAGACCACGGCCTTGTATTTTTGAATTTGCGTCGGCGTCCGTTCGTTTGTTCGTCGCATCGGTCGGCCGTCGTATATGTACCTATATCGCATTATATTTAGATGTACATAATGCAAATGGTACTAATTCTAATAAATTTGACAACTTTAACGTTAATGCATCATTTCTTTATAATAATTTCATGACAAGACACTGGTTTTGCAAAAATAAACAAGTTAAATTTGTGAAATATTTTATTATATTAAATTATACAAGAGTGCGTGCGCAAGACCACAACTAGGAAGTCAAAGTTTACATAAAATAAATGAAAATTTATTCAAAATTTAAAAAATCGTATATCATGGCAACTTTTTATTTCCCATTCGTCAACAGTGTTGACGACAGGGTGTTACCGAGCGGGAATGACTCCAAATAGGTTTTAATTATTGTGTAACTTAAAGAGGATTGTGTCGACGGCGCTTCCACAATTATAGCTGGATTCTTACTATACGGCCGCCACGGCTACCAACTCTGTCACAAATAAGTAGTAGGTTTTAATTATTGTGCAACTTAAAGAGGATTGTGTCGACGGCGCTTCCACAATTATAGCTGGATTCTTACTATACGGCCGCCACGGCTACCAACTCTGTCACAAATAAGTAGTAGGTTTTAATTATTGTGCAACTTAAAGAGGATTGTGTCGACGGCGCTTCCACAATTATAGCTGGATTCTTACGATACGACCGCCACGGCAACCAACTCGGTCACAAATAAGTAGTTTGTCTTAATTATTAGAGAATTTACTATCGAGCGCGTGCGAATCCGCGTGCAGAATCTATCTCTTAAATAAAACCGGCCAAGTTCGAGACGGAGTCGCGTACCGAGAGGGTTCGATACAAAATTGTAGGTATTTTGTGATGTGATGTAAGTATAAGTACACATTTTCGGTTCTAGTTGACTGTACCAATTTAAAACAATTGGAATGTCAAAAAATTCGGGTATCGTTTACAGTAATAACGAATAAATTCGGTAGCCGTTTACAGCTAATAAATTCGGGTACGGATTTTCGGGTACAGATTAGGTACAGTCACCCGGTTTTCAGATATTTCTCCTTGTGTCATTCATTTATTCATCCACATTGCTTCTTGTCAAATTTCAAATGATTCTAGAGGTCAACGTGAAGATTTATATGAACCCTAATAAAACACTAGGGTTCCGTACACGAAGTGTGAAAACGGGAAATTTTAAAAGTAACACACATCATATTACTATTGCTGCTTTAACAACAGATAATAAAAATAAAATAAATTTGATTAATAAGAGGGTTACGTCCAGGCCACGTTGAGTACCGATCACCGAAGTTAAGCAACGTTCCTTTTTCCTTCCATCAAAAACACGTTTTTAGGGTTTCTTTTGCGAAATAGTTTTGTTCGATGGTCGGAACCCTGCGTGTGTGATTAGACTCGCACTTGACCACTTGGTTTTATTTCATTTTGATGTACAGAAACCTAAAATTTACTTACATTCAATATAGACTTATCCGAGTCTGTGTGCTTAACAACTGGCACAGGCGTCGGCATCATAATGTCGCCAGGCAAGAGATCTTGGTAGCACACTCTCTTGCGAAAGCCGCGGTTCTTGCCGGTACGTATCAACTCTTCAACGGATGGTTCTTTTTCATGGTTGTATGGACATGGTTGCCTGGAAAGATTTATCTTTGTTAGGTAAGTATAACGAGGATTGCTAGACCAAGGGCTATTCGACTCTCCGCTACCAAGTATCGACACGGAATCTAACACAGATTCGCGCGAAATTCAAAATTCAATGTTAACGGTTTTTAATGTTTTCTACGTTCTGCAAGGAATTAAACTACCAGAAAAGTCGTTTTTCATAAAAAATAAAACATTTTCTATTAACCCTTGTTTTAACAAATTTCGGTTTAGTGCTATTTTTAGAGAAATAAATAACAAGAGTTTTTTACTAAAAGTCAACATATGACCAAAAGCTACATTCATACTTTATTGTAACATGAGTTCATAGAAATGGTCTACAATTTGTGGAAAACGTCTTTTCTGGTAGTTTAGTTCCTTGCAGAACGGGAATTTTTTAAAAAAATAGCTAAAATATTAGTAGGAAAGCCGTTTTGCACAACAAGGTTTTGACAATTTGTTTGAATTTATTTATTGATAGGTACTTACCTACTCGTAATTTTTGCAACTCACAAGGATCTTGTTGTAGAAGCGTATACATTGCCCTTTAAAAGATACCTACATTAATTTTGTGTAGCCTAGTTGTGGGCACACTAGCGAGTTTATGTTTATTTCTGGTGTTAAAATTATATTAATTAGTAGGTACTATTTGCGGGTATATTTATCGCATTAATTTACCTATTTTTCCCCGACGCGACGTTTCAACAGGTTCGTCTAGAAGTGTCAACTACAGCTCAATTGTAACAAGTAGATAAAACTTATTTACAACGATAGGTACTATACTATAAACTTACTTGTATCCCGGAAACGGTTCAACCTCTATAGGACAATGGCCGATATAACGTAATCTGGAAGAAAAATAATTATACATACATTATTGAACGATAGGTAGGTATTTGTTTGACTATCCACTCGATGGACCGATCATGGTAAAATAATACAAAGTAGGTATGCTACTCCGAGATCTTCCCAAGTCTACGTCACTGTCCACTTGCCACAAAAATGGGAGGTTAGGTACGTTCATTTGCCGGCGACTATCAAACTTTTACTGACGCCGGTGAATCATTCGCGTTATTGATCGGATAAATCTTTAAAATAAAATGGGCGGTTACTCTATCCATAACTGTAAGTGTGAAGGGCGCTAAAATAAGGTTCTCTAAATTCCCGAAAAGAGAATCTGTGGCTGAAAAATGTTCCTGCGATTAGATAAATTTCATTTCAAGGGAAAAATTTATTTATCCATGTGCAGAGCTCATTAGCGTAGCTCAAATTATGGAAACTAAGTTTGAAGAATTTCATGGAAAACCTTAAACTTAGATCAAGATCTCGAATCTCCCAAAACTAAAAAGTAGAACCACCGTAGCGGATATGAAGTAGGCTTGGGAAAACCCACGTGACCGTTGTTTCTCGAAGTAGCATACCTTGTAATGATATACCATAGGACAGATATAACGATCGCAGGGAGTCAATGGATGGAGGCGACTCGGGACCGCAATTCGTACCATTGTCGTCGTAGGGGGCAGGCTAACATCCACCCACTCCTATCATTATTTATTTATTTATCCTGCTGGGCACGTTTATGGGATTTGCTTTCATGGCTTTCTATGAAGTTTAAAGTTTTATAACGCGAAATTAAAAATACTCAGGTACTAAGTAGGTAAGTATTTCACCTCACCTCCTCACCTCAACAGCCTATATTAGTCCACTGCTGAACGCAGGCCTCCCCCCGATGAGCGCCTTATTAGCTGTTATCTCTTGGGGGGTAATGCCCGTTATCCACACGGTGGGCATGCGGGTTGGGGATCGCAGTTCGGTAGAATTGTTCTGCAGGGGGTGCTGGTGCCCCCCCCCCCGGTGGATATCCCTTAGTCGCCTCTTACGGCACCCGCGGGAGGAGTTGGGTACTTAGTAGTAGGTAGGTACTTATGTATGTTCTTATGTGGATAAGATAGTAGGTATAGTAAAATAAGGTAGGTACCTGGTGTGCATCGAAGGGGTCATAGGCACACATGTGTCTTTGAAACGGCAAGGTTTGAAAATCTTGGTTTTGAATTTTGGTGGTTTGGAGACATGCTTTCCGGATTTTGCTAACGAAATGTAAAAGAAACACTTTAATAGGAAATTTACCTCTTACTGGTCTACTTTATTAGGTACACAAAATATTAACACCTGCCCCGCTTGCACAAGGATTTTAAATGTCATATCTTATTTAAATTTAACGTGTTTGCAAGGTTTGACATCAAAAAAATCTAATTAAAAAAAGCTGCTTATAAATTAAATATCCTTATGCAAGCGGGTTAAATTTTTGACAATCAGTGATAAGATAATAATAGCTTTTTCTCAGTGAAAGAATTTTCAAAATCGGACTAGTAGCCCTGGCACTACTAGCCCGATTTTGAAAATTCTTATCGATATGATAGGCTCACAAACTTACATCATCATCATCGACCAGGCGCCACTCATAACCCGGCCACGCGCTCCGTCAAACCTGCGAGCTTGCCTACACAAACCAGTGTGTAGGTTGGTAAGAAAGTGCGTGTAGACGGTGGAAGCGCGGCTTGTGAAATCTTTGACATGCTGAAGTTTAAACTGCCGTGCCTCGGTCGGACTGCGCAGTTGGGATGCGCAGGCAAGACGAAGCGTGTGGACGGGCTATTACGGTCCTATACGCAGAATCAATTTTACCTCCTTATTATAAATAATAATCTAATTTAAAACAACACGATTTACATTTTATGTTACTAAATAAATTAACTAAGAACATTAATAAGATAGGTTAGTTTAAAAAAATGTTTATCTGGATTTATGTGACTCTTACAAACTACCGCAAACCACTTTAAACTGAGTGTACTCATTCATTTAATTACTTGTACCAACCTTAATGGAATAAGTAAATTTTAGTTTAAGAATATTTAAGTTCCCTAAGTGAAGACTGTTAAGCTTTAGTTAAACCATCAATGTTTGTACTCATTTAAGTTGTACAAGCTGTACCATCTAAATTTAAATGAAATAAATGTTACACCAAAGATACACACATCCTTGTAATATACTAGCTTCTGCCCGCGGCTTCGCACGCGTATTTTCGGTACAATACGAAATAAGTAGCCTATTATCTAAGTTAGGCTTTGCTCTAAGCGTACGCCAAATCTCATATTGATCTGTTCAGTAGTTTTGAAGATCCTAGTTAACAAAAATTCAGATTTTACAAGCTTTTGGCTTTGTATTACATATTAGTAGAAAGATAAGGGGCTGTGGCGCTCATTAAGGGAATCTAGAGAGAGAGACTAGTATAGGCTGGAGATTGAATGATGAAATGATAATGGTGTCAATACAGATGTCGCGATAACTAAACTAAACTAATTTGACAGCACTAAAAATGATGACATCCTTTTTATTTCGATCGTTAAGAGAGAGACCGCTACATTTTTAAAACTGCCAGATTACGATCTCTGTGGCGCAGCGGGCGAAGGTCCGCCTGCGACGCAAGAGGTTGCGGGTTCGATTCCCGCCTTGGGACAAATGTTTGTACGATCTGCAGATATTTGTTCAGGGGGTTCTGGATGTTTTTCTATGTATGTATAAAAGAAATATCTTTATACTACACCTGCTCGGAAAGTTGCCTATTCCTTTTCCATTTATAGAATAGAAAGTATGTCTTTGCAGGCCTATAGGAAACCGGGAGGAAAAACTCTATGGAATTTCATTTCTCACGTGTTTTAGCGGGAGGAAAAAGTGTATGGAAATCCATTTCTAAAGTGTTATTTTTTTTTAATTTCCTAAAAGATCGACCGGTAGCTATGGTTATTTTCGTTCGGTCAAACGACAAAAAGTTTTTACTCCAAGTCCATTAGGCCTCCGATTTGCGAACAATATTTTGAAAAAAGAACCCAAAGGCTGGCGCGATCAATGAGGTTTTACCTACATCATTGGGCGCGTTAAGTTCTTCTAGATTAATATAAATTTCAATTAATCATTAATTCTGCTTTTTATTTTCCTCGAAGGTGTAGTATAAAGCACTATAAAGCACTCGGCAGAAAGTGCGATTCCTACCTCGTGTGTTTTTAAGGCCCTCGGCTGCGCCTCGGGCCTAAAACGACACACTCGGTAGGAATTGATCACTTTCTCGCCTTGGTGTAAAATGCACTAATCTATGTAGTGTATTGTATTATGTATATCAGTAAGTTATCTAGTACCCATAACACAAGCTCTGCTTAGCTTGGGGCTAGATAATGCTGTGTGAATTGTCCAGCATTATTTATTTTATTTATTAGTACTTATAGTTTAGTTTTGGGGACATCTTGACACCAAGTGTAGGTAGTGTAAATAACATGAAAAGCACTGATGGTCGGCAAGTGTGTCATAAGCATTACTTACGCTCGCACAAAAACAGAGTAATAACTTACTGGCTTCCTCGTGTGTGAGCGCCTCTATGATCTGGGCGACATTTGTACAATCTGTTAACTTTGCATGTTTATAGGCATTATAAGCAGTTCTGTTTTGCTTGGTTGGACACTTACATCTGTAAAATAGGAAGCGTACTTATTAAATTAAACACCTAATATCAAAGAAAGTTACGGTTAATTAAAGAAAAGAAAGAAATTCGAATTAGTATTTACAATTTAAACTGTTGGGCTAACCGCAGACTGTTGCAAACAATCTAGAAGTAGCTCGACTGATTCATATTATTAGAGATTGCACACATTAGTTAGATACTAAAATCGGTAGTAGGTAGGTACTCACTGTTTTTTCTTACTCATTTTTTTCCTATTTATTGTATTTTTTTCAATGAAGACTAAGAAGATGTATTTTCATTGATTCTAGAAACAAGAATGTTCATTTCATTTTTTCTATTTATTATTTGTTACATTGAATTTTGTTTACAAAAATTTAGCATTTTTGACTTTTTGGCAATGTCACATCATGCATGATGGCTGTTTGAATTTGGAAAATGTTTTCAGTTGGCTTATATTATCCACAGATTGAAAACATTGTAATCTTTAAAAAAAACAGTGTATTCCACACTCGGAAATTCCACAGCATGTGGATACTGCTAGAAGCATTGACAAATTGGCATTCCTTGTACTAGTATAGTATTATAATATGTGCCTTGAGTTTAATTACAGTAGTGTGATGTCTAGGTCTTGTAGGTAGTCAAAAGGTAGGCAGACTAGCTTCTGCTCGCGGCTTTGCACGCGTATTTTCGGTATAATAAGTAGCCTATTATCTAAGTTAGGCTTTCCTCCAAGCGTACGCGAAATTTCATCCTCATCTGTTAAGTAGTTTTAGAGATAACAAAAATAGGTAACAAAAATTCAGATTTCATAAACTTTTGGCTTTATAATTTTAGTAGGATGGACAAAATATGGTTAAAAATAATCAAAACCATTGTAAAGCCACCCAAAATAAGCAAGGTAAAGGCACGGAGCAAATACAGAGTACTCTGTATTTGCTCCGTGGGTAAAGTTATATATTAAGCGAGAGTAGAAGCTTTGTATTAAGAGCTTTTATTACTCATACAATAACAGCTTCTAAAACATACTATGATAGTACTTAAAAATAACTAACAATGTTTGTTATTAACTAATATAATAAGGTTGTCTTATTTAATTAAGTATGATTCATTTGCCTTAATAATTTAAAAAAGTTTTTGTGTATATTTTTGTTTAATTTGTAATAAATACATAAAACATACAAAATAAATAAATAAAATATGCCATTATCCCTTTTACAATACATACAAAATCTACTTGCAACAATGTAAAATAATACATATTACCATGACCCTAAATCCATTTCTTACAAACAAGGTATTTGGAAAAAACTAAATAAAATCAATGTTTATTATCCTGGGCTAGCTAAACATTGAGTCATGCAATGTTTCCAAATCTTCTTTCCTTTGCACAGCACGCTTTTTTTCTTTCTTGAATGCTTCATAGCTTTCATTATCTGTTGGTAATTCATGTCTGCAGAAAGGACATGAATTTGTCTGAAAATAATATAATCCACAATATACATAATTGTCATGAGCATATTCACTTTATATGTATGTATTGTATTAAAAGTAGCCCATTATTGTGGTCAGATTTGGTTCTATATTTAGCTATGCAAAATTTTATCTAGATTGGTTAATCTGTTCACTACTTTTGAATATCTTATCAAACATGTTCATAATATCTTAATAAACTTTTCTCTCTTTGATTTAGGGACACAGTACGGCAGAAGTAGTAATGAAGCTTTGGGGACATTTGAAGTCTTGGGGACGCTTCCGACTGGTGTTGGTAGGGATCAGTTGAGCTACCTGTAGACTGTTTGCAACAGTCAGCAGTTAGCTCAATTGTTTCAATTGTAAATACTAGTATAATTTTCTTTGTGAATAAAGCTTTGGTGTACATATGGTAAACCACTCACCTTGGCCAGCCAAGTCAGTATGCAAGTTGCATGGAACAAATGTTGGCAGGGCATTTGCTTAACCTTGTCACCAATTTGGAATGTTTTTAGACATATAGGGCAGTTCTTTTCCTCACTCTCTTCTTGAATGGTAATATCAGGTAGATTTTTTACAGCTTCTTGACTTGCAGGAGGTGGCAATCTGTTAATAGTATGTTTAAATATCAGCATTTATAACTTATCATACTAACTCTAAGGACTCCACTCATAAAAAGTTTTTACCCTAGCGGTTGTCGGTTCTAAGGGTTATGGCTAGCGCACTACCAGCTATGCTATGCGATGTGATACCTGTGGTTTCCTATAACATATGTTTGTCACGAATCTTGTCTTTCCTAAAATCTCCAAGCATAGCACTTTCCTAGCCGCTAAGTGACTGGTGGACCAGTGCTACCGTAGCTGTCCACATCTCAGCTCTGTTCGTTTAGAGGTCACAACGGGTAGAACGCACTTTTTTGACGAGAAGACTACCTACGTAAGTAGTTTCTGCTGCCCAGCTGGATCCTGCTATTGCCCTTCTTCTTAAAATTGTTTAAAACCAATAGGGAGTAGGTACATAATATTGGTGAATGAATGAATAGAGTACTTAATCTAGTGATTTAGCACAAACCTGGGCCATTCTCCTGAGAAGTTATCGTCGTAAAGCCCAAAGTCTAGAAGAAATCTAGCCATGTGCAAAAGATGATCCGGGCGCTCTCCGTCTTCTAGTTCTCTCCAGCCCATTTCTTCGAAGTAGCCCGCCATTTCGAGCTTTTTATCTGCAGTTCATAAGCTGCTATTTGTTTCAAAAATGAAATAAATGAAGAAAACAATCACAGTTCACATTCACTCACATCACATCACAATGACGGACGATTGACGATCAATCAATTCAAAGAGAATTCAACTTCAACTTCTTGTCAAATGGCTTCTGCTTCTGTCAAAGAGAGAGAATTCAATACAATACACTAATTTTACTTTGATTTATTTATTTATTTAAGTTTATTAGGTACACAAAACACATAAGCAACAATAATATAACACAAAAAATTCAATGAGAATACGAACAGGCTTGAGACGTCACCTATGTGTACACAACAGCATATAATTAGACGTGTTAAGTAGACATTTTAACATAATATAATATGTTATTTATGAAATAACTAGTTAACAACAGAGAATAAAGGTATTAACAAAATAAACCAAAAATAAAAAGAAAAAACCATGCAAACTACTTACTATTTACCTATTTAATCACTTGGTCACAGTGGGCATGTTGCTCTCACAAGCATCACCGCCCCTGCGGTTAAAATGGAGGATGTCTTTATGAGTTTTAACAAACTTGTTTAAACTAGGACAAAATATGTCCATTTCTGTATTCACCTTTGAAAGTTCATTATACTGACGACACATTCTCAATAGTGGGTTAAAAAATGAAATGATATTTTTATAAGTATGTAATGAAAATAAATTACTGTAAGTGGCTCTACGTGCGCTTAATTTGGTAGGTATTTAAAGAAATATATGACAACAATTCGGGAGAATCAATAACAGAATGCATGATCTTGTATAGGTAAACGAGATCAAAGTATAAGTGACGTGTTTCCAAGGATTGTACGTTAAATCTGCATAACCGATCCTCATAGCTGAAAGTAGAGCGCCCGGGTTGGTAACGGTATATTACTAATCTAAAGCATTTTCTTTGCACTCGTTCAATAGCATTTATATGTACTTTGTAATTTGGGGACCATACTGTACTGCCATACTCCAAACCACTTCTGACCAAGGCAAAGAAGAGGTTTGTATTATAATATTTGTTGTTCAGTCGACCTCATAATTTGCTCACGCTGTGGCACCCTTTATTTAGAAAAACACTAGACTTAAAACTAATTTATTTATATTATTCTGTTTGTGATGTGATTTTTCTGTTGGGAGTCCATAAATAAATAAATAAAAAGTACAAAAGACTACGAGGTTTTTTAAAGCCCTTTGTTGATCTTAGGACGAAGCTAAGAAGTTGATTAGCCTTCGCTATGATATGATGATTAGTGTGGTCTAAAAGAGAGTTTACTATCAAATATAATTCCTAGATCCTTAGCAGTGTTAGACCGATGTAGTGCATGACCACAATAGATAAATTATACAGTAATCCGACTCCATACTAGACCGCCCGAATCGACGCCGACGCACGCACACATAGGCGTCATTTACACGGCCGCTAAGCATGTCTCGGCATGCACATCTATCCAGTGTCAGGCCGCCGCGCGCCGCCACGTCGCTACGCTGCTGGACGAGTTTGTTGTGCCGCGACCCCCGCGCTGTCCGCCCCCGTTTCGATACCTCAACGTTGTGCGCGACGAATAACAAATTAAATAATGGCGGCATCACGACCACGAGTATACTGCAGTGTTTACGGGTGCCTAAACTCAACGTTCGTTAAACCAACACTGTCATTTTTTCAATAAGGTAAAACAAGGTAAAATAAATATAGTCTTTACCACGTTTTAGGGTTCCGTACCCGAAGTATAAGTAATGCTAATGTTACTAACAAATATTGATGTACTTACCTCCATATTATTTTTTTATATGTAAGTAGGTATACTCGGAAACAATTTCGAGAAGGTGGCCATGTACGACGACCGGTCCCGGATCAATGAGGCCATTGATCATGACTTTGGTTTTATCCAAATTCATGCCGAGACCGATGCGTCGCGAGGCTGAGGCTAGGCCGTCCAGCATCTGGTTTAGCTCCTCTAGCGACTCCGCCATTAAAACTATGTCATCAGCGAATCGCAGGTGTGAGATGTAGCCGTCGTTTATGTTAATGCCCTTACCTTTCCAGTCCAGCGTCTTGAACATATCTTCCAACGCGCTCGTGAACAGTTTCGGGGATATAACATCCCCCTGTCTCTGTATAATCTGCATCACTGTGTGAATGTGGTCTATGGTGCCAAATCCTCCGCGGAACCCGGCCTGTTCCGGTGGCTGGAACTCGTCGAGTCTCCTGGCGAGACGATTCGTGACCACTCGTGAGAACAGCTTATAGACGTGCCTCAAGAGTGTGATGGGTCTGTAGTTTTTAAGGAGGGTTTTATCTCCCTTCTTAAAAAAGAGCACCACCAAACTCCCGCTCCACGCCTTTGGAGTTCTCCCACTGTGAAGGACGGTGTTGAAGAGGTTCTGAAGCTCCTGTATTACAGGGGCACCTCCAGCTTTCAAAAGCTCCGAAGTTATTCCGTCCTCACCGGGGGCTTTTCCATTTTTAAGCTGCTTCAGAGCTAACACGATCTCGCCTTGACTGATGTCTGGCAGTTCGTCGGTATAGTGGCGTTTCAGGGTGGCTCTAGAATCATGGTCGTCTCGTCGGGAATGGGGGGCATGTGCAGCGTATAAACGGCCATAGAAATCCTCTATCTCGGCGGAGATCTCCGGCTTCGACAATACGGTCCTCCCGTCGTTCGTTTTGTTTTGAGCTTCGTCAGGTGGCTCCTGCCAAGCTGCTGAGTGAATACTTTGGACCCTCGGTTTCGCTCTTCGATGAGGCGTGTGTAAAAAAAAATTAGCGAAAAATTAGCGCGCTAAGTAATAATGCGTTAGGACTTGGACGCAGGTGTAGCCGTAGCATAATGAACTACAAGTTTCGAACAGAATTGACAATATTAATTATTAATAATATGTTCGAAACGGACTTTTTATAATATCGTATCTCGATTCAGGTTGTCCGCGAATTTTTTTATAAATTAATTGTTTATTTTGTAATAATATCGACCTACAGATGGCACTCTTCGTTTCTATTTATGTTTTCTGGATCTAGCACAATTACGTGAATTTAGGTAACCTAGATTAGATCACTAACATGACTCGCGTGAGTCGCATCTTAGTCACGTCTTGTTTCGTCCGAGTAGCATCATCGTCAACAAAACAAACATAAG
Source organism: Eupithecia subfuscata (assembly GCA_963564075.1). Taxonomy (NCBI): domain Eukaryota; kingdom Metazoa; phylum Arthropoda; class Insecta; order Lepidoptera; family Geometridae; genus Eupithecia; species Eupithecia subfuscata. The sequence goes on from OY751105.1 coordinate 9,280,343, forward strand.
ACCATGGTAAAATAATACAAGGTACCTACCTACCTATGGCAATCCGAAAAACAACGGTCACTTGTGTTTTACCAAGGCTACGTCATATGCGCTACGGTGGTTCTCAAACTTTTTAATTTGGGGAAATTCGAGATCAGATTAGATTTAGGTTTTCCATGAAATTCTTCAAACTTAGTTTCTTTTGAAATTTATCCAATCGCAGGAACATTCTTCAGCCACAGATTCTTTTTTCTTGAATGAAAAGAGCCTTATTTTACCGCCTTTCACACTTATAGTTACGGATGGAGTAACCACCCATTTTATTTTAAAGATTTATCCGATCAACAACGCGAGTGACCACTATGAAGTGAACGTAACCTCCCTTTTTTTCACACCACACGATGAACGTAACCTCCCTTTTTTGTGGCAACTGGACAGTGATGTAGGCTTGGGAAGATCTCGGAATGTCAGACCTTGTTTTCTTAGATCATGCTTATGACCTTCTTCCGACGGATGTTCGGGCCAAAGAGAATACAATACCTACTACGAAGAATATCCACCTATACTCCATGGCTAGGTATATTATTAGAGAATTTACTTTTTTCCACCAAAATATGGTTCCTTATTACCTCAAAAAGAAAATAGGAACCCCTAAAGAAGCCCTAAAGGATCACTTTGTTGTCCGTCCGTCTGTCTGTTCGTCTATCAACCACCTTTTCTCAGGAACGCGTGGAAGTATCGAGTTGAAATTAACATCAAACACGCAAGTCCGTATCTTCTTGAATTTTGTTATAAATAAAACTTCTAAGTCAACGCAATCACAAGTTAAAGCATGTCCGAATATTTTGATATTTCCAAGAGAATTAAATCCACACAAAATGAAATGAAATGATAGTGTTTATTTGCATAAATACCTATAGGTTAACAATGATGATCATAAAATAGCGTATCGCTATATTTGACTTGATAGTCGTGTTAATGTTCAGTAGGGTAATTTATATAGGTAGGTACTTAAGTACATTGTAGTTTAGAGTACCTAGTTGTAGTAATAGTACATTCTCGTAGTTCTACATAATTCAAGGTTTGCTTTATAATATTTAAAAAAAAAATATCGGACACTATACTTAAAATTATAACCGTCAAAAGGAATACTTGTCAGAGAAATGAGATTAAATTATATTTAGTACATACATTTCTATTATTAAAATTATGTAAATTTAAATTTCAAATACCTACTTAATCAGTTATGGTATAAAAACAGTTATCATCACAAAGCCAATTATATAATTTGCGATTAAATTCATTATCTGTCAGTTCTCTCATGTCAGGTGGAAGTTTTTATGATAATTGTATGGCCATTGAGTAACAGTTTTTTTTAAACAGTTCTAGTCTAAATTTAAGGCATCTTAGGTGGTTTTTGCACTATTTTTCTTCTGTATTGAGACTTTTCATCCCTTTGAAACAGTGTTATATTGTTTCTGACAAACTTTAGCATCTCGATGACATAAGAGTGATGGGAAAGGTAACAGTTCATGTTTCATAAATAAAGACCTACAAGAGTCTCTCCGCTTAATGCCAAAATACACTTTTTCTGCGCAACAAAAACTCTCTGGGCATCCGTTGAGTTGCCCCATATTATAATCTCAAGACAGAGCGAACATGGCTATGGTAAACGGTAAGTGCGGTTTCAGTGTTAGAGAGATCCTTTATTCTTCTCAGTGCAAATATAAATTTATTAATTTTCTTACACACAATAACTCTTTCTTTCTTCCAATTTAAATATCTATCAATGGTAATGCCTAAAAATTTTATGTCAAATAAGTACTTTCTCAATGTCATTGTTACTGTAATTTATGTTAATGTTATCCATATTTTTTTTTATTATGTTGTTGGTATCATGAATTTAGATTTTTTGTGTTGATTTTAAGTTATTATTATCTAGCCATTCGATAACGTTATTTAGAGATTAAAATTTGTTCCCTACAGTCATAGCATTTACAATACATTTTTCCATTGTTAATATTGTAGTATGATCAGCAATTAGCAAACATGATTGTGTAGGTACTGGTCAGTTGCATTTTGGTAACTCATTAATATAAATAATAAATAGTAAGGGCCCAGAACACTGCCCTATGGCATACCGTGACTAATTGAGGAATAGAAAGATCTGAAGCTTTCCTGTGTATTAGATTCATAAGACATTTTTGTTATTTCGGTACATTGCTTTCGTCCTCTCAGATAACTTTCGAATTTCGAACCAGAGTATGCAGGACCCCTTACGCCATAGCATTCTAGTTTATCTTTCTAGCATACAGTCGTGGCAAACCATGTCAAAAGTCTTACTCATGTCTAGAAAGATGGCAACTGGTATTTCTTTTCGATTGATCCTGGTACCTTGAGTAAGTACATTATTTTGTTTAATTGTAAAACGTTCGAAACCCTCGGCACGCGAGTTGTACTCGCACTTAACGGATCTTGTTTCTCTTTGAGCGTGATCATCATGGTTTAATACGGATCAGATCATAGAGTAAAAACACCCTGCAGTCCTCTTTTTCTAAGGATCAGCTGATAATTATCACGGAGTTTTCTGTTTTTCTTTGGTTATTTTATTAGAATGCCTATTAAATTATTTTTAATAGACGAAGCTCCTAATGTAGGTAAGTACCTACCTAACTAGTTTTTGATCCTTGATGCCAAGTTGGGATTCACGTGGTGTTGCTTAGAACACAACCACAATACACAACACAACAATAACCTAACCTGTAGAGCCGGTTAACTTCCGCCGCACCCGGGACCGCGCTCTTCAGGGGCCTCTTGGACTTGCGCTACTGATATGGGTAGTTTATTCATCATCAAACTAGGGATATAGTTGTTCTATCTCACGAAGTCCGTTGGGCTATGTATGCCATAGTGAATGCATGCACACATTGTTTTAGTGTGCGTAAGCTCAGACGCAATCAGTCTCGCTCGCCCGAGACGCGCGGTTCGAGGTCATTAATGCCACGGTAATAGGTATTATCCTATAGATAATATTACCGTGATAATGCTCATTGTATTCACGTCAGATTTTGGTAGCGAGTACCGTCAGCATGACAACTCAGCGCAAAGCCACTACTACAACCAGGGCTAAACGGACTTCGTGAGATAGAACAACTGTACCTAGTTACCTACCTACCACGGTCAAACCGAATAGGTATCTACATTTGTTATTTTTGGCTTTGTTCTGTGAGCTTTGGTTTTGTTCTGTGAGATATTCTTAGTTGGGCGGGAGTACATTTTTAACAAATTCACTCACTGCCCAGCCTCTGCGGTGCGGGTGCGACCTGAGCCTCCCGCCACCAACGGTCCGTCGTCGTGGGAGGGAGCATAGATTTAAATCCTTTGGTAGGGAGGTGAACACAAACATGTGCTTAATAATATTTTTAGTTTAATAGTTCTTTCTTTTTCAGATCATGGAGAATATAATATACTCTCTATTTTGGATCTTAGTCCTGATCTCCGTCTCGTGGATCATAGCCATTATTACAGCTGGTTTATACATTTTCATACTACCCTTAACAGTTTGCATACCAGAACTAACGGTAAGCGAACTTTCTATCTGATACCTATAGGTTTTGTTTACGATCTTAATCTACGAGTAGGTAGGCAGGTATGATAATTCGTGGTCGGTGTTTTGGGCAGGGCACGCATTGAGCGGGCTGGAGGCTAAACGGCCGCGCATCTGCACTTGCGCAAGAAAGTACGGGTTTTTGACTCCCGAGGCCACCTCGGGAGCCTGAAGGATTTGGGTACTAATTAGCACCCAAACTCGGAGATATTAGGTATCTGCGGGCGCGAGGCCTGGAGAAAGGCCTCTGCCCAAAGACATTTGGAAATGTGTTTTGCCTTTGCCCCTCGAAGAGCAGAGGGGTTATCGCCGTATCGGAGTCCGGTACGGGGCGGCGGCCGGCTGGCGGCGGCGCCATGAGGAGGGAGAGATGTGTTGAGTGTCGACGTAGTCGGGCCGCGCGGTAGGTTTTAAATGTTCCCGTGGTTCGGCGAAAATGGTGAAAGAGGGACACCGGCGAGGTTTTTAGTGGGTATTACGTCCTTCTCAGGGCTTCGAGTCTTACATTATTCTGGTCCCCCCCAGACCAGTTTATTCGTAAACGAATTTCCTCGCCGAATAAAAAATAAAACGTCAAGTGCGAGTCAGACTCGCGCACTAAGAGTTCTGTAAGAACTTGTGTCTTTTCAAATTATCATGATTCTAGGTCAACAGAAAGTAGGTACCCTGTAGGTTTTGGTCCATGGCGGGAATCAAAAATTATTTTTTGTGAATAAACTAAGTAAGTACTTACTACGGATTCTGTTTTTTCCCTTTTTTGTAATAAAAGACCTTGCCTTGATTTTGATACTCTGAAAATGACGAACTTTTGTCTCTTATTCGTGATGTAAGTAAGCCGTTTTAGTTTGGTAGTAGGTACTGTGCCACACAGGGTAAGTAAGGATAGGTAGAAGAAAATGCAAGTATTTAGGTACCTTACCTACTATACTTGCATTTTCTTAAAGTGGCATTTTTAACCCTCAACAAAACCACTTTTTTTAAAGATTTTTGACGTGACAACGTCTTATAAATTGGTTTGCCGGGTGACACTTCAAGAAACTGCGTTACGCGTTACGCTCCGCTCACGTTATGCAGACATAAAAAGTGAAAGGAACTCAAAGTCGTTGTCACGTAAAACTTTCGCCCGTATACCGACTTTACAGGCAACCAATTTTTATTCAAGAAAAATTATTTAAGTCAATGGATAAAATAAATTAAAATGATGAACAAATTACTATCCGCAAAAAATATTAAGTCAACTTGTTCAACCAACCGAATAAAGTAAAATGCGTATTTTTGGTATCGTTTTTTAACCCTCAAGTACATAGGTACCTAACTATACAGGTTGTGTCAAGTCAAGACTAGGTACCTACCGAAACAAAAAATCTTAAAAAGTAATATCTCCGGTTACAGTTTTTTTTTCGGACAACGGTTTTTTATTACTTTTTTTGGGGTGCTGTACCACCCTTCCTTGTTTTCGGTAGTGGTCTTAACCCACCCTGTATGTATAACTTTTTCGATAATGATCCGATTTTTTAATTATTCGCTACTGTGATTTTATTGATGAAATGGCTGAAATGAAATTTTGATTCTGTTGACACAGAACTTAAACTAACTTAAGAAATCAAATAATTCGTAAAAAGTTTTCGACTTCGACGGGACTTGAACCCGCGTCCTTCCCTCTGTACGGGAATGTGCTAACCAACTACACCACGAGGTCAAGTGACGTAGAAGTCAAAAATCTTTCGAGAATTCCTACGGATTCTAGCGCCGTTAGAAATTATCCAGAGTGAGAGGGCTTACGCACTTTAACAAAAACTTATACTAACTTGACTAAAAATGTTGCAGTTCGCGGTCGGCAACATTCTAAGGCTAGTAAATTCAGGTTTTGATGCCATCAGAATAGACACCAATAGCAGTGTATGTTTGTTTGTAGTAAAAATAAAAGTTTTTTCACAGTGGATCTCGGACCATCTACTGAAATGTGTACAATTCCCAAAAACCTGCGCTTCTCACATATTGGAAGGAAAACATGTTACAGTAACCTCTTCCTCCTCTCCTAGCCCCACGGATACTTTGTCAAAAACTAAATATGATAATAAATCAAAAATGTGAAGAAGAACCTCGGAAGAAAAAGTGTTGGAAGGTATATACATAGCGTATGTTTTATTTAACCAACAATAACTACAGTGCAATTTTATCTATAAATAAATCAATAATGTTGGACAATCCACACAGCATCATCTAGCCTCAAACTAAGCAGAGCTTGTGTTATGGGTAGGTACTATATGACTGATATACAATATTACAATAACATAGATAGATGTTTTTGGAACGAAGTTCCATAACGCGCGTTCTGAAAGGGGGCTAGACGGAAAAAATTCTTACGAAAAGTTGTAACGACATTATTTTGACGAACCGAGGAGAACCTAAGCGACGACCGCAGCCGAGTTGAGCCGAGGTGCGCTTCGATTCGAACAATCGTGTGTTCCGCTCGCCCGCGCAACGTTTCATTGGAGTGAGCGGGTTATATCAGTTTTCTGCGGCCTCACTGAAGATGACGCGAGAACGCGAGATTAATCGAAAGGAACTTTGTTCCATCCGGGTGTCCCTTGACACCTCTCAAGTTTTTTTTTTAAACTATTATGTTCAAAAACGTCCGAAAATCAAAACGAAAATGGGCTTTCTTAGCGTGTTAAAAAAATCAATTGGTATTTAGACTTATTTTAATAATTTCAGAGAAACAAGCAAATCCTGGGCTATTTATACAGAGTGCCTCAATCCATACGACGACATGGAGCCCACGGAACTAGAAATTAAAGGGAAATGGTAAGTGGGCGTGGCACGCGTGCCACAATTAAGCGTTGTTGTTACGCTTACTTAACTGATCCCAGTCGGGTTCTAACATCGTGTGAAGTAGCTAGTATAGAATATAGAATAGAATAGAAAAGCATTTATTTCGACAAACATAATATAAAACATACAAAACCAAACAAAGAATAAGCTAAATTAAAAACAAGTCTCGCAACCAATTCATTTTTTCCGTAATCATGCCGTATTGTTCGATTTTAGAGTGTAAAAATTATAATAGGAGAAAAAATCTTCAAAATGGAGGTGTTTCGTAACATCGGTAAGAACTATTTTTACTGCTGGGCAAAGGCCTCCCCCCACTCTCTCCAGACATCACAATATTTTATTTTAATTTGTCAATAATTAAATAGAAGGGTTAGTCAAAATCAACCTTATGCAATTAAGATAAAGTTGATTTTGGATTGATTCTATTCTTCGCTACTCAATTAGTGATGTAGTCATTTTTGATGTTGATTTTATCGATTGATATCGATACAAGAATTTCAAATTTTAATGTTAATGTGTAAATCAACTTATAAATTATATTGTAAATTAATTATTTATTTAGTATTTACATTACAAGTCACTAAATAGACATCAGGTAGGCCCTCTAACCTTTATCTTAAATATTTGTAGGTTCCCAAAGATGCAAACGTCAAAGAGAAATGGATAGATGCAATGCTAAAGTAAAATAAATCTTATTTATAGAAGTCAAGGTTTATTTCCAAATCTGTGATGTTGGCTAGTTTTGACTAAACTTAAAACTACCAATCAAACTAATTGTTTCCTTGTAATGCGTTTTATTGATTACGGGTTTATTTGTGTGAGTTTGGTGACACCCTAATTTCTAATTCCGTGATGGAGCCAAACTCGATGTGGAATGTTTGTACGGAATTTATATTAGGTACTTGTCATCTGTATAAATTTACCCTTCGCATTACCTATGTTAACCTAGCTGTCATCATAGGTTCGTTACATTTATCCCACAGATCACAGAACTGTAGGTACTTACCTACTAATCAAAGATCTAAGTAAAATCTGTAGTTATGGTACCTACGTTCTCTTGCGCCTAATTTGAGACTTCCACTTTCGGGAAGCTAGTACCTACCCCATTTTCCCTTTTTTACTTAGATCGATGGTATTAAACGAATCTGTGATTTTGCCCACGGAACTAGAAATTAAATCTATTTCCGTGATTTTGCCCCAACCTGTAGGTACGTACGTACATGGACCGAGTGTGTGGAGTGGGTATGTAGTTATGTATATTTATATACCTATTAGGTAGGGGAAAACTGGGTACAGTTGATCCCCACTTAATTTTATTTTGGTCTACAAAATAAAGGTTTTACTTACCTAAAAACTGTCATGATTAATTTGTGATGTGACTAAAGCATTCATAATTTATCTAGTAAAATAATGTTTGAAGATACTTACTAATTTTCTTTAAAATGATATTTTAAAAAAGTAAAAAATGGGAATCGTACCACGTGTCCTCTTTTATGTGGGTGACTTGATCCTGGATGTCAAATGACTTGATCCGGGTGGAACAAGTCCCCCATTATGTATGGGAGACTTGATACTATGCGAGATTAGGGTAGGCGTGCTCGAAATGGTTGATATTGAGAAACCCACTCTACTAAAATAAAAACCGGTATAATAATCGCTAAAATAACCGATTACGGTATAATAATAATCGGTAAAGGTGGGAGACTTGATCCGGCAAATCCGATCAAATCTACCCAAATATTTTGTATCATGTCTCCCCAATCACAAAAAGTTTTTGTATTACTTATCTCATTTAATTTAAACCAATAACAAATAGAAATTTGGGTAAAAGGAAAATAAAAGCACACAATATTTGTGTATCTTACCTTTTATCAACAATCACACAGTCAATAAATTTGTATAACTCCACCCACACCCAAATCCTCCAAATCATGGTACAAATAAACAAGGTATGCTACTCCGAGATCTTTCCAAGCTTAAAGCTAGGTTCACATTGCTACATATGTCGGGGTGTGTCGTCGTGGCGCACCAGAACGCAATCGGTTACGTTTATTACCTATGACTAGATTCACATTAGTAGGTTGTGTTGGGGTGCCTTACTAATGTGAATCTAGTCATAGGTAAGGTTAAGTCGCCTAAGATCGGATGTGACATAAGATCGGATGCATGGAATAACTCGCAAACTAGGCAATATTTTCCACTGCTGGTGACACTACTAGATCCGCCATTTTATTCTGCCCTTCTCCTCACAATGCGGCCGGCCAGCGACCAGACGGGACGTGCACACAGGTGATTCGGCAGAAAAGGTGTATTTTGTGGGAAAAATCGTCGATCCGATCTTACCTACAAAACTTTGATGGCTCATTGTGGTGAATACTTTCATTGAATTAATGTAATTAATTATTTTGGGGCAGAATTAGTGAATAATCTTTCGATCTGTATACTTTGATTACGCCTAGGACGTTTACAACCCAAGATCCGGTCTTCCCTCCCAATGCCGAAGATCGGATATAGCTGTGTCCGTTCACGGATGTCAAAAAATTATCAGTGGTTTTCAAGTGTTCATGCCCACTAACGACGCTATGATGGCGCTTAGACGACGCTATGACTATCAGATATTAGGTACCTTTTCATTATTAAGTCCTAGGACACGAAGGATAAAAGTTTGCGAAACTTATTTAGGATGAGGAGGGAAGACCGGACTATGAAAACGCAAAAATAAAGAAAAATCCTATCTGTCAAATCTTTTGAGGAATTTCCTGACGGGATCATTGATATTTAATAAATGGACGAAGTCCGGATGTTTTCCTAATGTGTACTTTATCATTAAACGAATAGAAGTGAAGATACTACATAGTCCGATATTAGGTCAAAATTATATTTTCTTCACTATGATAAGTTGAAAAAAGTATGTTATTTAAGCTCTTAATTTGCTTAGATAGATAGCTTAGAAGCAAACCAAAAAATTAGGGGTTAACCAATATTTCATTGTCTTCAAATTACAGTAGACCGCAACCGAAAAACGACATTGAATCATGAGAAAAAAATTAAAAATGCAGTACGTCCACAATTTTCGGCAAATGCGTCCGATCTTAGGCGACCTAACCTTAATGAACGTAACCGATTGCGCTCTGGCGCGCCACGACACACCACGACACAGCAATGTGAACCTAGCATAAGTCACTGTCCAATTGCCACAAAAATGGGAGGTTACGTTCATTTGCCGATGACTATCAGACTTTTATTGACGCCGCGCGCCGCCGGCGCCGCGCCGCGCGCCGCTGAATCACTCGCGTTTTTGATCGGAAAAATCTTTAAAATAAAATGGGCGGTTACTCTATCCGTAATGTAAGTGTAAAGTGCGGTAAAATAAGGTTCTTTAAATTCTCGAAAAGAGAATCTGTGGCTGAAAAATGTTCCTGCGATTAGGTTTTCATTTCAAGGGAAAATTTATTTATCCATGTGCAGAGCTCATTTTAGCGTTACTCAAATTATGGAAACTAAGTTTGAAAAATTTAACCTAAAACCTAGATCTCGAATCTCCCAAAACTAAAAAGTTTGAGAACCACCGTAGCGGATATGACTGACATCGGACACATGACACAGCGGTCACGTGGGTTTTCGCCTCGGGTAAACCCACGTGACCGCTGTTTCTCGGAGTAGCATACCTTGTTTATTTGTACCATGCTCCAAATAATTTGGACCATGGTACAATACGACAAATACGACTTTTAATTATTAAAAGTCGTGTGTGTCGTATGAAAAAACCGCGACCGTTTGTAAACGCGACTGACTTTGACAGATGTTTCTTTTCTGCGGTGTCTAACCTTCAAAGTTGGTTTCAGTGTTGCCGTTCTAAAGTTATCTAAATCGTTTAGTAATGTTATTTTTGTTTTTATTGATAATAGTTAAGCGTTTGGCCACCAACTCACTTAAAGTAAGTGAAGATGTGGCCTAAGATGGAGCAGGCCTTCCCACAAGGAACCCTTACCCTGGATTTGAAGACTCCAAGATTGTACTCTAGCGGAAAAACAGACGCAGGAAGCTCATTCCACTCTTTGGCCGTGCTTATTATAAATTTTATTTTTTTTTTATTTTATTTTACAAATTTTCGGAAAACTTACAGCTATGTTTTTACAAAGGTCTTTGCTTAATATAACATGCATGATACATGCATGCTATGCTACTGAGGGCTAATTACAAGTTTCCACATAAAACGTTTTTATTCCAAATGTATCAAGTCTCCCGGAAGGATCATGTACTTATACCTACTTTCCCCTACCTACTTATCTACTTAGGTACCTAGGTAATTAAATAAATTCCTAATTTAAAAATAAAACTATGTACACTTAGGCAAGTCAGTACCTAAGACATAATTTACCAAGGTACCTGTCTATTGGAAGAAACCGGTTGTGGTGTGCATGTGCATGCGATGCCTACAAATTCTTAGAGACTTGAATCACAAACAAGCCACATAACGGTCCTAGGTAGGTAGGTACCTACCTCGGGCAGCGTCATCGGCACAGATAAGGGAACGTACGAGTACGGTACGAGTCGTTTCTCAAGGTTTAATAGTTTCACTTCGTATCGTCGCGTCGTCTCGCCAGTGCTACAGTGGAAAGTGAAGAGGCAAGACGATCGACCAACGCGTGCATTTGTAGTTTTCAAAACCGGTAAGTCTGTTTACATTTTCTATTATAAGAATAACTTACAATCGGTGTAGGCGGTGGCTGTGGCGCGTAGACAGACGCTTTTAGTTGTTAGCAGGCTGCGTGTTTGTCTTGAAGTTTTTGAAACAATTGTGAATTGTTAGCGGAGGATTTTTCAAAACTAGGTAGGTAGGTACCTAGATATTTTTGTGACTAACGAGTAGGTGCAGGTACCTAGGTTCTAAGGGGGTCTGTTGGTTCCACCTGTGTAATTTCATATACCTAAACATTGATAGGAGAACCTATAGTACCTACTTACCTACCTAGTGTAGGTACCTACCTACTTATAAGTTGTAAAGAGAATAGTGATAGGTACTTACTGTACCTAATACCTACCTATGTGCTAGGTACCTAGAGTGATACCTACATAAATTACCTAGTGCACGAACGAACTATAATAGGTGGCCTACCTACCTACTCAATCAAGCCAGTCTCAAGGTAGGTAGGTACCTACCTAGGTAGGGTCTACCTACAGTATATTTTGTAAACCACTCACAACAAAACTTATTCTTTTATGAGTCTAGTCTACCTACCTAGTTTGAAAAATAATTGGCAGCTTTAGGTAGGTAGGTAGGTAGGTAAGGTTAAGTCGCCTAAGATCGGATGTGACATAAGATCGGATGCATGGAATAACTCGCAAACTAGGCAATATTTTCCACTGCTGGTGACACTACTAGATCCGCCATTTTATTCTGCCCTTCTCCTCACACTGCGGCCGGCCAGCGACCAGACGGGACGTGCACACAGGTGATTCGGCAGAAAAGGTGTATTTTGTGGGAAAAATCGTCGATCCGATCTTACCTACAAAACTTTGATGGCTCATTGTGGTGAATACTTTCATTGAATTAATGTAATTAATTATTTTGGGGCAGAATTAGCGAATAATCTTTCGATCTGTATACTTTGATAACGCCTAGGACGTTTACAACCCAAGATCCGGTCTTCCCTCCCAATGCCGAAGATCGGATATAGCTGTGTCCGTTCATGGATGTCAAAAAATAATTAGTGGTTTTCAAGTGATCATGCCCCCTAACGACGCTATGATGGCGCTTAGACGACGCTATGACTATCAAATCTTAGGTACCTTTTCATTATTATAGGGATGCGCATATCATATCACTCTAATGAAAAGAGTGATACATATCTCTTTGATCTACTGATATATATCACTCATTTAGCTCATTTAGCTCAGTGGATCAATGATGTAGTCTTAGAGCTGGGTAGCTCATGAGTGAAAGAAAGATAAAAAGATAATTAGGTATCCGTTCAACTGAGCTAGCGCTAAAGAGTAAGTGACACATGAAAAAAGGTATAAACCTATCGTTCACAGTTTAAAGGCTTTGTGATTAATAATTAACATAGAGTAAACGATTTTCCTTCAGACTTCACAGGCTTAGGACATAGGTACAAGTGAAAAAGTTTCCAAAATTCCGAAAAAGTACGTAGGTGCTCAACGAAACCAAAACAACAACCAAAAGTAAACAAACAAAGATTCGAACTGATAGCGATAACTTTAAAAACAATAATAATTGAATTTGCAGATTTTGCAGTCAAACGTATTTGCATAACTAGAAGCCTGAACCGGATTTTGCTATCGTTCTCTCTTTTTCACGTTGTAAGTATTTGACATCGTGCATTTCACTCTATCAAATCATTCGGGATATTTCGGAATGAATCGCTCGCCTTGCTCGGTCGTCTTCGCTATCGCTCACTTTTCATTTAGCTCAACACTTCAATGGTTCGAAAATGAATCTTATTCCAAATGAGCTAAAGATATAGTTGAAACCAAGGTGAGCTAGAGATAGATTCGCTCAGTTGAACTGATCTATATCTTTTGTATCTCTCACTCATGAGCTACTCACCTCTACATTATTAAGTCCTAGGACACGAAGGATAAAAGTTTGTGAAACTTATTTAGGATGAGGAGGGAAGACCGGACTATGAAAACGCAAAAATAAAGAAAAATCGTATCTGTCAAATCTTTTGAGGAATTTCCTGACCGGATCATTGATATTTAATATATGGACGAAGTCCGGATGTTTTCCTAATGTGTACATTATTATTAAACGAATAGAAGTGAAGATACTACATAGTCCGATCTTCGGTCGAAATGTTATTTTCTTCACTAGAATAATTTGAAAAAAGTCTGTTATTTAAGCTCTTAATTTGCTTAGTTATATAGCTTAGAAGCAAACCAAAAAAATAGGGGTTAACCAATATTTCATTGTCTTCAATTAACAGTAGACCGCAACCGAAAAACGACATTGAATCATGAGAAAAAAATTAAAAATGCAGTACGTCTACAATTTTCGGCAAATGCGTCCGATCTTAGGCGACCTAACCTTACATAATGCATTGAAGGAAAGAGCTCAAAACGACCTACGTAGAAAGTGATTATTATGTTAAAACATTGTTGCCCCAATCACAGATCAGATAACGAAACCCAATACTTAGTATTGGGGCAACAATGTTTACTAACATCGTAGTAGGTCACCTACCTACCTGCCTATCTTGAGTTTGGCCGGAGTATAGGTTCACAGTTCACACTTACCTACATAGCTCTTTTATTACTTACGCTTACGTGTAGGTGAGTACCTACTTATCTTACATCTGTTGTGGATGTAGGTAGGTAGGAGCCAATTTAATGATCGATCATGGTATAGTAATTAATCTAGGTACTTTTAGGGTTTCGAAGATCGGTTTCGAAACCCCACAGATGTAGGTACAATTAAATTATTCCAACATCTGTCCGAAACCCTTATTTTATGGTCTCGCTTTGTCTGTCCTTTTTTCCCTCCACTCAGCAACTACCGCAGATATCAACTTGAAAGGGCATTGGGTAAGTTTGTATGGAGTCGTGGCGTTGTTTTTTTTTTATGCGGCCACTGATGGAATTTGTGTTGAATTTAAGTACTACACCTGTATATTCATTATAAAAAACAAAATACGCCGTAACTTATATCGGAGCCGAAATATTCGACTTTGAAGTTGAGAACAATATCATCTAAGTTAGTGATAAAATGCACTTTAATTTCAAAAATACTATTATTTTACGTATGGAACGAGTAAGTTATGAATAAAAAACATGTATCCCATCAATAATATTTTATTTCTAATAAGTACTACTATATAATATGTAGGTGTTTATGGTCATATAGCTATTTTGAAATGGACATCTGTTTCGTAATCTACACAGTCGAGTTAGTCGAAAACGATACCCATATAAGTAGGTGTGATGTCACACAGCAAGTGTGACAACAACGGTGTGACGTGTGTCGTATTGCGGTTCGTTCCGCTCACCGCAATCCGACACACGCCCGCCGTCATCAAATTCGTAATCCTCACCCCCATGTTAGTCTTAAACGATACCCATATCAGATTTTTGGATGGGGAAGGGGGTTCCGGGGGGGGGGGGGGCACGCGGGGGTCACAGCACGGCTCGCTTCGCTCGCCGTGCAATTCCCCGATATATATGTGCGATAGCGTCACGCAGGTAAACGAATAGTGCGCTGTGATTGGTTAGCATAACTGAACCGAGCTCCGGGCCGGTTTACAATCGAGCTCGTTATGTTTAATTTCATTCTACTACTTCTATGAAATGCAATGGTTACTAAAAACTGTAGGGAAGTCTTGCTATTTGTTTATTTAGACGATCATTTTATGATTTTTTGCCATTCGATATCTCGCTTCCGATATATTTTAGATAGTGGCTGTAGTAATGAAAGTTGCTCATTTTTGAGAGTACTAATTAATGGCAATAGTTTTTTAACTGGCCGCGGACCATCAAAAACAACGCCACTTTTACCCAATGCCCTTTAAAATGATAAATTCATAGATTTATATCGTATCTATGGATAAATTGATAATACATTTCGTGCGCCTGTAAAGAATTTAAGAAAAAAAAAATGAAAAATTAATTTGAATATTTTCCACAAATTGAAATGTCAAAATTTTAAAAGAGACCTACAAAGTCAAGTGGGCAGTGGCGGATTTGCAGTCCTAGCCGCTCTAGGCCCCAGGCCATGTGCCGCCCCTACTGAAGGTGCGTAACGTAAGTAATAATAATAAGGTAAAACAAAACTTTTTCAAAAATTCAAATTTTCAGGTATAATTTTTGAAAATCGAACATTTAAAAAAAATCATGAAAATTCATTCTTACAGTTTTTATGTCCAGTGTACGTTTTATTTTATAGTTAGATAGCCTATCGTTCCAATAAAGAACCAAAAAGAACACGTTTCCATAGAAACTTTTACTTACAAAATAAGCCTTGCTAGAAGGTTGGTAGAATGCGGGCGGCCGCTTATTGTTGCCAGGTATGGCTCGGTAGAAAACCATTGTGGTAGATTTTTTTTTTGATTTTTTTTTTTTATAAATCTTCCTTCTTTTTGGCACGATTTGCCGCCCTTAATATCTGGCCGCCCTAGGCCCGGGCCTACTGGGCCTTATCACAGATTAGTGGCCTTACGGCAAATCCGCCACTGCAAGTGGGGTATCAATCAAATGAAAGCTATAGATTTGTACATTTCAAAATAGTTTTTGAAATTTGTCTAGGTTCCATACTTTTTGAAATATTTTGAAAATAGTCTAAAAATACCCCCCCCCCCCCCCCCCCCCCCTATCTCCGAAGTTTGCAATGCGATCCATTCAAAATGTATGGAGCGTTTGTAGATACAAATCTATACAGTGTATAAGTACGGGAAAAATATAGAGAAGTCTGCAAAACGAACACTTTTTGAAAAATGGTCGAAGGGGGGGGGGATCATTAAATTTCGAAGTCTCTTCTGTAGGTACCTTTAGTACATACCTACTTGTTGACAAACGTTTGAAACTTCGAAACCCTCGGCGCGCGAGTTACACTCGCACTTGACTGAATCATGATACACCTACCTAATGATAATGAATGAATGAGCATGATATGAGCATATAGATGTAGGAAAGGTACCTAAGCCATTAGGTTACCTATACTTCAATAAATACCTACCTACCTACTAAGTAGATTGTCATAAATACAGGATATTCGGCACAATTGAAGTAAGGTGGCTTTTATAAGATTTTTAGTTTTTTTTTCTGAAATTTGAACTAAGTGCTGTATGTATGTAATGTAGGTAACTTTATTTGTACGAAATAGGTACTTATCATCGTTTAAATTTTTATTTTTATTGCCTCTGGCATGTTAGCTCTTACTAATAGAATTAATTAATATTTACGTGACATCTAGGTACCTAAATAAAGCCGCTAGGTATGCAGTGTTGGAAAGTGAAAATTTATAAATGAGAGTTTAACATTGGTTTAACTTTGGTTTGAATTAAAAACACTCTTACCTACCTACACCACACCTTATTTATTATTTATTATAAATTATCTGTTTCGACACTTTCGACACCACACCCGCTTAAATAACTTACAGAAATTTTACAAATTCATTAGTTTCATAATACCTATTAGGTATGTTAAATTCAATGACCCTGACTGGTTTTAAACATTTGATGGCTTTCACATTGCTATGCATAGGTATTACCTATAATGTTTAGACATGCAGATCTTTGGTACAGATATTTATACACACTAGCTGCATTCTTACTACCTAGGTACCCGTTGTCCTATTACCCGTTTTCCCGTAGGAATGAAGCATTTTCCCGCGGTAAAAAGTAGCCTATGTATGTTCATCCATCAGGAATAATAACGGTCCGTCGCGTCGTCGGTCCAGTAGTTTCCGAGCCTATTCAATACAAACAATCAAATCTTTCCTCTTTATAATATATTTGTTTACTTTAGAGATTCATGATGATAGATAATACAAAACTATGAGTAAGGTACAGGCAGGATTGTGTCACCGTTTAGTAGGTAGGTAGGTAGTATACTTAGTAGGTAACGTAGGAGGTACGCATTATTACACCTAGGTAAGTATTCCTTATTTCATAAAATCTATACCTAGTCACAAAGAAAATTACAAATCAACTAGGTAATAGAAATAAATTACAATTTATAATTGAGCTAACTGCAGACTGTTGCAAACAATCCTATTAAACAGGGTGGTTTTTTGAGGGAACGGGTAAAATGTCGACTATTTTCAAAATATTTCAAAAAGTATGAAACCAACAGAAATTTGAAAAACTGTTTTGAAATGTACATACCGATACCTTTCATATGATACCCCACTCACTCACTGGGGTAGCCCCCGCTTTTGAAAATTATTTTTGACCATTTTTCAAAAAGTGTTAGTTTACAGACTTCTCTATATTTCGCTCCATGCATTTTGAATGGATCGCTCTGCAAACTTCGGAGAGGGGGGGGGGGGGGGGGGGGGGGGGGGGTAAAATTATTTCGACTATTTTCAAAATATTTTAAAAGTATGAAACGTACAGAAATTTTAAAAACTGTTTTGAAATGTACAAACTGATACCTTTCATAATAATATGATACCCCACTTGACTTTGTAGTCTCTTTTAAAATGTTGACAACTGAACTGAATTTGTAAGTATGGAAAATGTTCATATTCTTTTTTAATTTATTTTCTTCTAATCTGTACAGGCGCAATCTAATCTGTACAGCTGCGGTAGTTGCTAATATAAAAAAGGACAGACAAAGCGAGACCATAAGGGTTTCGAAACCGATCTTCGAAACCCTAAAAATAGTTCTATGTAAGCAGATAGATAGGTACCTATAAATTAATTTATGAGTAGGTACCTAATAAGCATGTACTTATTACTAATTAAAATTACAAGCATTAAACAATACATTTGATTAGGGCATGTTAGGACTAGGATTAGGACTGGTAAGATAAATCATTAATAAAAAGAAACTTAGGTACTGAAAATTAAGACCACTCTCCTTGAGAGTGGTTTCAACATCTTTTTTAAATTTAAATACCTAGCCTTCTGTTAAAAATATCAATTGTCACTGTTATTTTATTATAACTAAAATATCTTTGTACCTACTGACGACACATTCTGACCACAGGGTTGTAATAAGAAGTAGAAGTAGTAGAAGAAGTAGAACCAAACATTGGTACCTACCTAGGCTTTTTATCCCGTAAAACATTTCCCATGGGTTAGAAATAACCCTGAACATTCCCATCTAAAAATTCCCATAAAACAACGCGTGAGAAGCTAGTACCTACCTAGGTACTACCTACCTAATTTATACAATCATCACTATAAGCAGGCGCGGTCGCAGCCCAAGACTTTGGGGGGGGTCACACTTGGTGCGGGCCGTAGCACCAAATGTACTTGTAGGCGGTTGCGGCGGAGCGAGCCGCGGAAAATTTATACTCAACTCCCAACAATAGTAGGTATAAGTTATAGCGAGCGAAGCGAGCCTCGAAATTTTTGAGATGTTTTCTGAAGTTTGGGCAAAAGTAAGCAAGAGTAGGTCCACTTGCTTACTCTCGCCCGCATCATTTATTTTGTTGTTGATAGTTAAATAAAAAAATAAATGATAGCGAGCGTAGCAAGCCCCGAAAATCTTAGAGATTTGCGGTAGTAGATATAAAGCTATAAATATAAATAGGGGCGAGCGGAGCAAGGGCATTAACAAAGAATTGGAAATAAAAAAAAGACATGGAAAAAAGTAACCGAAATTTTTGTTACTTTTTCGGGTAACTACCCGAGCAAAATGATGTTAAACAAGTGTCAAGCACTGGACCAAATACAGAGAAGGACAAAATACTATCGGCGAGCGGGGCGAGCCGCAAAATGCAGTGTTTGGCATATTGGCTGCAAAAATGACATCCCCCAATTCCCAACCCAACAATAGGAAGTATAAGTAATGGCGAGCGAAACGAGCCTCAAAAATGTTGGAGATTTTTTCTGATGTTTGGGGAAAAGTAAGCCAGAGCCTATGACAAAATAAAGTGAGCGAAACCTGCCACGAAAATTTTAAAAAGTTTGCGGTGGTAGATATAAAGCTATGAATATAAATCGGGGCGAGCGGAGCAAAGGAGATTAACAAAAAATTAGATATACAAAAAAGATACCGAAAAAGATGTAGCGGCGAGCGGAGCGAGCCGCCGAAGTTTTTGTTCCGTTTTTCGGGTTGTCTCAAACTGGTTCAGAAAATAAATAACAGCGAGTGGAGCGAGCTCTGAATGAGCCGCAGCCTTTTTTGAAATTGGTGAGGTAGCGTCCATGCAAGACAACGAAGCTAAATTATGAGCTACTAGCTTCTGCCCGCGGCTTCGCACGTGTTCTTTCTATGGAAACGTTCAAAGGTAATTTCTATCCCATGGGAACTGATTTATGGGATAAATAGTAGCCTATATTTGATTCCAGGCTTAGAGCTACACCGATGCAATATTTTAGCTCAATCTTTTCAGTAGTTTTGGTGTGAAGACGTAACAAACATCAATCCATCCATCTATCTATCACTTGACAAACAATTTTAAAGTTTCACGAATAACAACCAATATGCGGACAACAGACCAGACACAATACAGAACCAACCAACGGCGAGCGAAGCGAGCCGCGAAAATTTTTATGATCTGGCTGTGCGTGTGAGTTGTTTGGTATTAGATATTTTATAGTTGCAAACTCGCCTGAAACGGAGAAGGAGTCCTGAACTAGAGCAAGCCAGAAGCTAATCAAAACAGCAGAATGTTATCAGAGGCAAGCAGAGCGTGCTGCGATTATTTAGTGGTTTCGTTAGATTTTTGGAGTGTTTGGAAAACTGACCTCAAACGAGGGATGAGCCCATGACCAGAGGCAGACAGTGTAAAATTGCCGGCAAGTTGAGCGAGCTGCGACAATTTTTGGTTTTCGACAATTTTTGGTTAGATTTTGGGCAATTTTTTAGAAAATTTGGCAAAGTTACCTAAAGCGGGCCGGGTTTTGAGCTTTAGATCATAGTCAGAAGGAACAAATGTTATCAGCGACCAGACCAAAACGCGAAAATTTTGTTGTCTACTAATTTTTTGTACTGGTTGACAAAGTGACCACGCAGATCATTTGTTAAGTATACTATTTTGTGCTTTTTATTGTGGTGGTTGGATTGATATAAACTGACAATAGCGGACCAGCCAGACCAATAAAATTGGGAACGTTGCCTCTGTGCTAATCAAAACACAGAGCACAAATAACAGTAATATCGGCGAGCGGAGCGAGCCGCGATTTTTTTTATTGCTGCAGTTGGTAACCTTAAACAATGTAACGGAAGTAAACAGGCCAATATAATTAAGCTGTTTTAAGTACCTAAACTAAGATTTTGGGGGGGGTCATGACCCCCGTGACCCCCCCCCTGGGACCGCGCCTGACTATAAGGATAGGTACTACCTAGTAAGTATACATAGTTACTAGTAGGTAGGTACCTAGGTAAGTAGTTATTTATCATTAAATGAGTAAGTAGGTAAGTACGTAGGTAGGTATTTTCGATTCAAGAAGGTTTAGTTTCCAAAGATAGAGCCGAGCCAACCAGATTTTCGAGGCAAAGGCAGGACTCGGTGGCCACCTAATTATTATAGGTAAGGGCTTTGTGTACCAGAAAATAAGTACATACAAAGGTATTGTTGCAGTCGGCCTGCCTACCTAGGTATCAAGGGAAGGAACGTTAAGGTAGGCTCAGCTAGATGTTGTGTTGTGTCTACGACTACGACCGAGGGTCCACATTAAACGCTGCGCAAATTTAAAAGACACTTTGTTGCCGACACGGGGCACACCATCACTTTGATCGTTAATGAATACCTACTATGTGTTGAGTGGGAGCAACAGGAGCAACTGGACACAAAAAATGTTTACGTATGCCCCCAGGGAGTGGATGTTCATACTGGTTCTTACCTAGGTATTCATCGGTAGCTTGTAGGAAACTTGTAGAACGTGGACAACGTTCGCGCCCTGCCTAACTAAGTACTCATTTTTTAAATCTTTTTTGTAAGTAAGTATAAGTAATTTACTTTAAAAAATGATAAAATAATCGTAGTAAGTATAAATTGTAATTTATGGAATCTATGAGCGATCAGTTAATGAGTATGACGATCTCCAAACCGCGTCTGAGGCATTGGCGGATACAGGGGGGGGCCATGGGGGCCATGGCCCCCCCCAAAAGACCTGGGAATTCTATACTTTCGACTCTATTTTTTGAGTAAATTTAGGTGCAATTTAGGTTTAGGTTTACTCGGCATACCTACTCATCGGTAGGTTAGCTATGTACCTTTATTAGGAAACAGAAATATATCCTGAATTTTTACTTGTCAGTACCACCACGTCCACTTGCACCAGCAACAGAAATACTTAAAAATGTAAACTTTTACATTCTTGGGTTGAATTTCTAAAAAGCTGAACACGTAATTTGCATCAAGCAATAGGCAAAATACCTACTAATTTTCATGTTTCTGAGTAACGAAATTCCTATACTTACTACAAAGGATAAATTTACAAAAATATTGAAGCATATTTATTTACCAACCGAAAAACTAAATACCTAAAATCCCTAGGTATCAAATTTTACTGGTTTAACTTCAAGTTAAATCGAAAACTAAACTAGAAACTACTATTTTATCCCCTCAGAGCAGCTATTCTCAAAGTGTGCTTCGGGCCTCTGTGGGGGCTCCGCGACAATACTGGTCATATAAAAAAATAAAGGTTCAGTAGGTACCTAAACATGGTTGTGGAGAAAATTATACATTAAGTATATAATATTATATTATGTTATATGACAGTCAATCATATCAATTTTAAGTAGACAATCTTTATAACTCGAACTGCAAGGCGCCTTGTGGTCCACGGAACCAAACTACTTCTCTACTACCTTTTAATTTTCTGTAGAGGGGGATTGGCGCAGGTGAGTGCTAGAATACCTTCTTACTTGTTCCTACGAAGAGAAATAAATTCAATAAGTGCGGAAGGACAAATGCCCAGTGCGACTGTCAAACCAGATATTTTAATTATTTTAGAATTAATTTCGTGTATTTATAGATAGCTTCAGCCCACGGCTTCGCACACGCTTTTCAGGTAGCCATGTACGGAATACCGTTCGTTTAGCTCCCTGCCAAATTTCATTAAGACCCGTTTAGCCGTTTAGGCGTGAAAAAAAAACGTATCAACACCTATTCGTGTTGATACGTTCTCTTTTCCCAACAGTCGCTAGAAATGACGCAAAATTTTAGCGGCTCGCTACGCTCGCCGATATTTATGCCTTGGCTTTCTT
This sequence comes from Eupithecia subfuscata, assembly GCA_963564075.1. Taxonomy (NCBI): domain Eukaryota; kingdom Metazoa; phylum Arthropoda; class Insecta; order Lepidoptera; family Geometridae; genus Eupithecia; species Eupithecia subfuscata. Next base: position 9,302,610 of record OY751105.1, read on the forward strand.
CTCTTCGACAATTTTTCCAACCGCCGCTAGAGTCCCAATAATTGTAGCAGCTCGCACCACTCGTCGGCGCTGTTAAATCGTATTTGCTTTCTTTGCTTTCACAAATTTCCCAATCGTCTCTAAAAAGTCTTTAAAATTTTCGCGGCTCGCTCCGCTCGCCGTTTTTATGTCGTCTCTGCTTTCATTTCTCTCACAAATTTTGCAATCGTCGCTAATAAAAACATGAAAATTTTGTATTTATACTCTTTACTTTCACAAGTGTCCCAATCGGCGCTAAAATACTCAAATTTTTGAGGCTCGCTCCGCTCGCCGCACTGTTTTTGTATCGTCTTTTCTACATTTTCACTAACAAATTTCCTAAATTTCGCTAAAATATGTTTATAAATTTCGAGTCTCCTTCTGCTCGCCGTTTTTATATCATCTTTTCTTTCCCAAATTTCCCAATGGTCGCTAAGACTTTAAAATTTCCGAGGCTCGTTTCACTCGCCGTTATTATATCGTCTTTTCTTCCTTTTCTCTCAAAAATTTTCTAATCGTCACTAAAATATCTTTAAAAATTTCGAGGCTCGCTCCGCTCGCCTATTTTATAGGTTTGATCGTTTCTTTTACTAATATAAGTCGCTAAAAAGTCCTTAAGATTTCGAAGTTCGCTCCGCTCTCCATTTTTTTCATTTAGGCAACGAACTTAATTTTAGGTCTCTGTCAAATATTTCGATGTCCAAATGGTTTAAGAACCGCTAGCTCATAGAATGATTTTTTTTCGGCGCAACGCTGCACTGCCGTCTCTCCTCCCGCGCCGCCCGCGCGTGACTCGATAATTTATTTTGTAAAAAAAAATATTATATTATATTTTATAAAATATTTTGATATAAAAAATATTTTGCATTTATCATATTTCCCTCTAATTTTAACCCTTTCTCCAATCTATGTCAAAATGGCCCCCCCCAAAATGAGATCCTGGATCCGCCCTTGGTCTGAGGGACTGGACTAGGTACCTACCTATAACTGGTTGTAAAAATTGAGTGGATACTTTTACAAATTATAGACTGTACCTACCTAGGTTAGGTTTAGGTTTGGTAACAAATGTTTCGGGACATTTACTAATTAATAGCGTACACCTATTCAGAATTACGAAATTCCAATGAGGACCCAGTCGTAAGTCGTAACCTACCTAGGCTTGATAAACCTGTATACCTACTTAGTAGGTAGGTACCTATAGCTAGATGTATTAGTAGTGCGTGCTTATCTCCAACATAGAAATATTTTATCATAAGATTGTTAACTACACCTAATGATCAGCTTTGTAAGCAATGTCTGTTGTAAAAATTGTACCACACCTATCCTATATGAACCAAACTCGATGTAGAATGTTTGTGAACAAACCGCCCATACTTAGCCTAAAATTAACCTTTTTATACAGAATTTACATGATTTGTCGATTTGTAAAGTAATGTAACTCGCTTGGCGTCAAGCGAGTTAAAGTTTTAGTCGTGGTTTGTTTTGAAACATTGTACTTACATCGGGTTGGGCTAGTGTATAGTGCGGATTTATTTTTGAGATGTGTCTCGGATGAGATCATGAGACGCTCTCTAGAACACTTTCATGGCCCAAGACGTCGATGGTCACGTCCACCTCCATGTAGCGGCGGGGCGGCGGCTGTGCCCCTATGGGTCGCAACGCCAAGGCTGGACAGTGAATGCGTTAAGCCATTTTTTTGTTTATCACATGATGTAATAGGAGTTTGGTAAGGTACCTTATCAGCACAAATATGCCTTCAACGTACCGTAGGTACCGATAAGGTAGTGGTATCAAGGTACTCTTCCGGTTAGTACCTACCGGAAACGTCCCGTGTCGGACGACTCTAAAATATAATCTTTTCTTTTTCAGATCATGGGGAACGTGATATACTCTATATTTTGGCTCATCATCTTGATCTTAATCTCGTTCTTCGTGGCCGGTTTTGCAGCTGGATTCTACATTTTGTTACTACCTTTAACAGTTTGCATACCAGCACTATCGGTAAGTGAACTTCCTTTATAAGAACAACTACTATTTACACTATAATCCAGTCCCTTAAAAAATTAAAGTCGTCAACAAAAGGCAGAGTCTAACATTGCCACGTTGAAAAGCAATGCTAATTGGTTGACCAAAATAAAACCAGCAATCCTATCAACTGTGTGTGGACCCAATTTAGTCAAATTCAGACTTCCTATCCGACACTCTTAAAACGCCTCCCAGTTTGCTACCATTATACAAGGTATCATAAATTATGTTATCAAACGGTGAGGTCAGTGCTCACTCACGTCACGATTAACAATATAAATTACTAGCGGCCCATCCCGGCTTCGCACGGTAACATTCTAATGTTGAAAGAATTTTTGAAATCGGTCCAGTAGTTTTTGAGTTTATTCGTTACAAACATACAAATCTTTCTTCTTTATAATGTTAGTGTAGATGGGTTGCATTGCAGTCTCGATTGTAACCTAATAAATTTGAAGTGTCCGTCAAGTTTAACTTGACGGACACTTAACAGGCCACCAAGCCGCCTTGTGTCTATAGTACCATTAATTTGTACCATCAATGGTACAAGAGTTCGGTGTTAATAATACATTGCTGGCTTATTGTACCTAACTAAATATTTGCTTCTGATCATGTGATGGCAGATGCTGGATGCGGGAAGCAGAAGACAGGGCGTTATGGCGCAAACTAGGGGAGGCCTATGTCCAGCAGTGCACTAATATAGGTTGATGATTACCAACAATGATGAACAACAGGAAATGTCAAAGTGACAGCGAATGTCAAAGTGACAGCGAATGTCAAAAGTGACAGCAAAGTCAAAAGTGACAGCAAAAGTCAAAGTGACAGCAAAAGTCAAAAGTGACGGCAAAAGTCAAAGTGACAGCGAATTTAGCATTCGCTGTCACTTCTAACAAGCGCGCAATTCGCTTTCAACATTTCTGTAATTTGCTGTCACTTTGACTTTTGCTGTCACTTTTGACATTTGCTGTCACTTTTGACTTTTGCTGTCACTTTTGACTTTGCTGTCACTTTTGACATTCGCTGTCACTTTGACATTCGCTGTCACTTTGACATTTCCTGTTGTTCATCATTGTTGGTAATCATCAACCTATATTAGTCCACTGCTGGACATAGGCCTCCCCTAGTTTGCGCCATAACGCCCTGTCTTCTGCTTCCCGCATCCAGCATCTGCCGTCACATGATCAGAAGCAAATATTTAGTTAGGTACAATAAGCCAGCAATGTATTATTAACACCGAACTCTTGTACCATTGATGGTACAAATTAATGGTACTATAGACACAAGGCGCACCAGGCCATGGAATTCGGTGGCTTCAACTATGCCAATAAAAGTGTCATGAAATAGTGATCTCGATGCCCTAAGTAAATAAATAGTGCCCCAGTACTTTAGGAGATGTTTAGGTCTTTCACTGAGGGACTTTCACGGTGCAGATTCGTCTAAATCAGCGGGGCTGCCAGGTTGACGTCAAGATAGCAGCCACAGTAAAAGACCTAGATATCTCCTAAAGTACTGGGGCATTATTTATTTTACTTAGGACATCGGGATCACTATTTCATGACACATTAATTAGCATAGTTGAAACCACCAAATTCCATGGCGGGGCTGCTAACTTGACGGACACATTAAAGTGTATCATTGCAAGTTTTTTAACCATTTTGTTTTTATAATTTACAGGATCTCACGGACTTTTTACTGAAATGTGTTCAATTCCCAAGACACTGTGCAAATGCTATGATGGAGGGAAGTGGATGTTAATTAACTTTAATTTATAGTCAATATGAATGAAACTGTCTGTTTTATAATGCTAAGTTACATTATTAATAGGTGCTAGCCTAGTGCTAGCCGAATAATTATTTTAACAAACTTATTTTTTAACAAGTGAACCCAAAATCAAAAGTGCCAAGCTTTTATGGTAATCCACGTGCTAGGTCCGTTGTTAACTGTTATTTTCTTATCAACTAGGTATGGTAAAATTTAATAAAACATTTTTATAAAATTTAATTGGTATTTTTTTAATAATTTCAACATACGAAAATTTGCCTCGGGGACAGGCTGACATTTAAAATATCCATGGTGAAACAAGAGATGTTTAGACTTAGGTATACTTAGCTACATTTAATTTAAATTAATATACTTACGAGGCGCGAGGGAGTCATCATAATATACACATAAAACTAATCCTTCAATACGAACTGTAAACACAATGTGGATACTGAAACTATTGCAAGTTATTACAATTGTGTTTATTATCATTTTATTCTATTTTTACTCGCGATTTCGCTCGCACTCGGTTCCTTCATAAAATATAGCTTAGCTCAGTCAGGACTAATGCAGCTTTCTAATATTAAAACAACTCGCAAAATCGGATCAGTAGTTCCAGAGACTACGCCATACACAGACGCTTAAACAAACAAATTGTACCTCTTAAAAACATTAGAGTTGGCTACAATTTTATGTTTGAGTTTTCAATTACATATAGTATTTTGAATGGAAAAAAAAACATAGGTACGAGTACATGCTCAATAATTAACTTTGACTTACAACTTAAAAATAGGAGATACCATCGTTTGTAAAGTTTTCTGTCCATATTTATAAAAGTTCTACGTAAGTATTTACATTGCTTAAAAGTTATTTATATTATAACACATAAAATATAACACACAATACTTTTTAATGAACTTTACATAAAAGTACCTGCCTAAAGTACGAGTACCTATACCTACTACCTACATTTAGTAGTTAGTACATAAATGTTGTTATGCTTATCTATTCGAGATAAGCCTCGGAAGAAAAGATAAGCAACAAAAAAAAGATCTATTATGTTCACGAAAGCGAGCAAAATAAGCATTTCTTTGTTACATTAATAAATTTCACTTTATCAACTATTCATGGGCAAAGAACAGAAAAAAAACAAATAAAAGTCGCTTTCGTAGGTAATGATTCCAATGATCGAATCATCCTAAACGCCAGTCATAAATCCTTTCACGCCAGGATTGCAGAGGCCAGTGAGCACTTTCAGTGACAAAAAATATTAAAACTTTATCTACAGACCTAGGTACTTACCTAAGACACCGGTATAGCTTAAATAGCCGTGTGGTGCCGGCTTAGAATTTGCACCACTCCAACACTTCCCGTGAGTGTGGCAAGAGGCAACTTAGGGATATCCACCAGGGGGCGGGCTCCTCTTGCTGCACAGATCCACCACCAAACTGCGATCCCCAACCCGCATGTCCAGCGTGGGGATTACGGCATTAACCTCTATTGGTAAGAGCCATTAAGGCGCTTATCAGGGGAGGCCTATGTCCAGCAGTTGACTGATTAAGGTCAACAGCCTTTGTGTGATGTGATCGCTCAAAAAGGACTGACTCAAAAACGCTGGAAAAAGTCGAGCGGCCGCCTGCAGCGTCGCTTCTTGTCAGCAGTAGCCAATTTCTCTAATTGCCGTACGGAGCTATATAAATAACCAAATGATTGAAATGGTCCTTGCAGAGATGACATCTCAGATTTTCAGATTTCCACGAACATATTCCAGGATTGTATTTGAGTGTTTCGCGCATGCGGCTATAACATTTCTGAAATTTAAAAAGATCCTTTGTTAATAGCTCACTACAAGTAACTAAATAATAACTAATGAAATAGCTAAAAAACAGTGGCAATGGCAATTAATTGAGAGGGAGTTTAATCAAAGTGGCGTATTTTGAAGTGTTTTATTTAATTTACCTGTACTGCTGGCTAAATCTGTCATCAGTGAAATAATCGTCAGTGTTTTTTAATTTCAACAGCGTCTTAAAGTTGTACTCATGGTTGCTCTCAAGTTGGTTGGCGCTGCAATGCAAATGGACAGGTTAGTGATCGCAGCCCTGGTGAGTATCTGGCGGAGCGCATCAGCATTGCCATATAACGGGGCAATGCAACCAGCGTCTTGGCGATTGGTATTGTTTTTTCGGATTTTTTCCTTTACTTGTGCTATAAGACCTTGCTTCTTGCTAAATTTCATGATTCTAGGTCTACGGGAAGTACCCTATAGGTTTTGAGTGTCTGTCTGTCAACCCCTATAGTAGGTATATGAAAAAAAATGGGGGTTACCTTTCCAAGCCTTTGTGTATTTTGAGGAGAAGTGAGACCGCAAGCTTCACTTTGCAGTGTAGTTCTTCTGTACGCTTTGCAGGTTGCTTTTCCATTATTTCCATAAAATAGGTATTACTGAAAAAACAAATATATTAATATTAGCTGGCCGCCCGGCGACGTCGACGGGTTACAGTTACAGAGCACTGTAATCGTGTGATGCTCCCTAGCAGTACCACGGTCTGAATCAATGGTTTTTTCTACATTTTTTTTTTATTGATAACGGTTAAGCGTTTGGCCACCAACTCACTTAAAGTAAGTGAAGATGTGGCCTAAGATGGAGCACGCTTTCCCAGAAGGAACTTATTTACCCTGGATTTGAAGACTCCAAGATTGTACTCTAGCGGGAAAACAGACGCAGGAAGCTCATTCCACTCTTTGGCCGTGCTTATTATAAAAGTAGAGCAGAATTTTTTGGTTCGACACTGTGGTATGTCGACCAGATACGGGTGGTATTTTTCTGTGCGTCTGCTGGTTCTATGGTGGAAGGGAGAAGATGGGATAAGGTCGTGCAATGCCTGCGCACATTCACCAAAGTGGTACTTGTAAAACACTGACAGTCTGGCGACGCGCCGTCTGTGATCGAGGCTTTGTAGGTTACCTTCTGCAAGCGAGTCGTCGGTGTCGCCGATAAGTCTAACATTAAAGTATTGTACGTTTTAGGTACTAAATAGTCCGTCTAAAATAAAAATGGGTAAGTACCTACTTAGAAAACTAGAAGTCGGCTTGGTACACTGGCTAGGGAGCATGCTCCCTAGCAGTGTTCCATGTATCAGCTTGTACCTACCTAAAATACTAGGCACGCTAGGAGATGACTGTTCAGTGTAAATGTTTGTGCGTACTTGTGGTAAAACCGGTGGCACTGCTAAAGAGCATCACACCTCTATTCGACCTTTATATTTTTTTATCGTTTATATTTTTGTTATTTTTTTATTGTTATATGTTATTTTTTTATCGTTTATATTTTTGTTTTTTTTATCGTTTATATTTTTGTTATATTTATATTTTATTTTTCTTATTTTTTTTATCGCACTCTTTTTACCACAATCTCAACTGATGGCTAGTGACGATGTGGCCGAAGATGTACCACGAACGTCTAGAATACACCTATTCACTCTCGTATTGAAGAGAGCTAGGTTGTAGTTGAACGGAAGAACAGAAGCTGGCAGAGAGTTCCAAACCTTAGGGGTAGGTATGAATGATGATAAAGGTGGAGAAGAAAGAACCGCTTAGATTGATATGAAAAATAATTCCGTATTACATTGTTTTCATATTAAAGGTACAAATTGGTTAACGCGGCGCGCACCAGCAAAGCTCCCAGTCAGTATTACGTTTCTGACGTCTTCAACAGTCATCATTATATTTGAGCCAATTTACCTAGTGAATTATACAGGACTGGATTTTTTGGCCGGGGCAGTAAGAGGAAGAAGTGCATTTTATTCAACTTGTCTCATAATCATAATCCCTGATAGATGGGAGCTGGCTGGGTAAACAAGCTAATTTTGCAAAAAAAACGTCAACTATGATGTTCATAGTTGACGGTTTTTTTTTCGCAAAATTAGCAATTACAATCGGTATCCTTTTAAACTTTATTTTCATAGTTTTATGTTAAAGCAGCTTAAGTAATCCTTACTTTTGAACATTTCGTGTCTTAATCTTCACTCAATCGATTTATGAGATAGAATAGAGCGAGTGTGCAAGTGCGAGGTCGAGCAAGAAACCGAAAAAATCGACAAATAAGCATGTTTCGTGTACCTATACAGAATTATTGGAAGGGGGCCCCCTTACTTACCTTTTTTTTTTTATTCTTTATTTATTTTAAAGGAGTTTTGTCAGCATGACTATGTCACTCCCGTAGAGAATTACTTCCCTTTTCTATTTGTTTGTTATATCGGCTATGGAAATACACATATTTGTGATAATTCCATACTTTTACCTATTCATGAGATACAGCCCGCCGTCAAGACGGACGGACAGACAGCGAAGGCTTGGTAATAAAGTCCCGTTGCTCCACCTACACGTTAAACTTATAATAATCTCTTCATTTTTGGACGGAGGTTAAAAAATCAAAACATAGACGACAATGAATACTCACCACAATGATATAACTTGAGTGAAAACGTATGCCAATTTCACCGTGAGATTTTTTATGTGTCCTTGAAATATAGCATTAGCTTCATCTTCAATATTCTTCTCATTTTCATGAACTTTTTCCTCCATCGACAAATGATTTCCGTTTATTTTCCGTTCATCAAGATTGGATTTATCTACTGATATTGTCTCAAAAGTTTCATTTGCTGCCACGCTGTCTATTCCTAAAGTGTTATCTACCGACCGTATACTATCCCGGGTTTCGTTATATTTGCCGATCATATTGTCTTCTGGCTCTGAATCTTCATATCTATTTCGATACCAATTCGCTTTGACTTTCCTTTCAATGTCCTCATTTCTTTTGAAGGTACATACAACTTTCGATGGCGATATCTCATGCAAGTTATTTTCGTTACTAAAATGGCATTTCAGACCAATCAACTCCTCTGGACTACTTCTTGGATCTTTTTGTTCATCGGGAGCATCTGCTTTATTGGAACATATGACTTTAATTTTACAAGCTTTGAGTTTGTCAGCATTATTCAAGTCTTTTTTATCAAGTTGAAGACTACTGAAAAATGCTGAATCAGAACTCGTACCCATCGTTACATTCCTAACTTTAGAAGGAACGTTGACATCTGTCTCCTTACGCAGACCACTGATTTTTTGTTTGTTATCTACATTTTCACTTAGTTGAAGACCATGTAAAAATATTTTTTTACACCTCTTACCAGGCACCTTCATTTGTACTTTACGAGGAACCTCATCTGCTTCTGCCGCCTTATCGATTTTTTTTGTAAATTGTTGCTTGTTCAAAGATGCTGGTTTTTTTGCCTTTGTTGTAACCTCGTCTATTGTGTCCTGAAACATAATTTTATTTATAGCTCGATAGCTATCTAGCTAGTGTGAAAAAAACATTCGCTCTTCAAAATTATTGAAAATCTCACAGTCTGTTTTCTTTTTACTGAATAGCGTTTCACGTTTTCTGGACTCTTCACTTCGCCCATCTTCATTTTGGCGGCCTCTGTAGAGCTCTGCTGGCTCGTCTTCATATTAAAATCGTAATGAGCAGTATCATCAACTAAAAGAATAAGAGAATATATGAGAGAACATTTTTATTTACCTTTAAACTACTAAAAACTAATTAATACTACCCCAAGTTACAAAATAGATTTATTTTGTGCGTAGCAGTGTTTATGGCAAATATGCCCTGCACTCAGCATTATGATGGATGCACACTGGTGTATCCACCAGTTCATGGGGAGCATCTGCTCTAATGGAACATTCGACTTTAATATTACAAGCTTTGAGTTTGTCAGCATTATTCAAGTCTTTTTTATCAAGTTGAAGACTACTGAAAAATGCTGAATCAGAACTCGTACCCATCGTTACATTCCTAACTTCAGGAGGAACGTTGACATCTGTCTCCTTACGCAGACCATTGATTTTTTGTTTGTTATCTACATTTTCACTAGGTTGAAGACTATAGAAAAATATTTTTTTACATCTCTTACCAGTCTCAACCTTCTTTTGTACTTTACGAAGAACCTCATCTGCTTCTGCCGCCTTATCGACTTTTTTTGTAAATTGTTGATAATTCAAAGATGCTGGTTTTTTTGCCTTTGGTGTAACCTCGTTTATTGTGTCCTGAAACATAATTTTTATGGCTCGATAGCTGTCTAGCTAGTGTGACAAAAATAGTATCGCTCTTCAAAATTATTGAAAATCTCACAGTCTGTTTTCTTCTTACTGGATAGCGTTTCACGTTTTCTGCACTCTCTACTTCGCCCATCTTCATTTTGGCGGCCTCTGTAGAGCTCTGCTGGCTCGTCTTCATATTAAAATCGTAATGAGCAGTATCATCAACTAAAAGAATACATGAAGGAACATTTTTATTTACCTTTAGACTACTAAAAACTAATTAATACTACCCAAGTTACAAAATAGATTTATTTTGTGCGTAGCAGTGTCTAAGGCAAATATGCCCTGCACTCAGCATTATGATGGATGCACACTGGTGTATCCACCAGTTCATGGGGAGCATCTGCTTTATTGGACCATTCGACTTTAATATTACAAGCTTTAAGTTTGTCAGCATTATTCAAGTCTTTTTTATCAAGTTGAAGACTACTGAAAAATGCTGAATCAGAACTCGTACCCATCGTTACATTCCTAAATTCAGGAGGAACGTTGACATCTGTCTCCTTACGCAGACCATTGATTTTTTGTTTGTTATCTACATTTTCACTAGGTTGAAGACTATGGAAAAATATTTTTTTACATCTCTTACCAGTCTCAACCTTCTTTTGTACTTTACGAAGAACCTCATCTACTTCTGCCGCCTTATCGACTCTTTTTGTAATTTGTTGATAATTCAAAGATGCTGGTTTTTTTGCCTTTGGTGTAACCTCGTCTATTGTGTCCTGAAACATAATTTTTTATAGCTCGATAGCTATCTAGCTAGTGTGACAAAAAAAGATTCGCCCTTCAAAATTATTGAAAATCTCACAGTCTGTTTTCTTTTTACTGGATAGCGTTTCACGTTTTCTGGACTCTTCACTTCGCCCATCTTCATTTTGGCGGCTTCTGTAGAGCTCTGTTGGCTCGTCTTCATATTAAAATCGTAATGAGCAGTATCATCAACTAAAATAATAAGAGGATATATGAAAGAATATTTTTATTTACCTTTAGACTACTAAAAACTAATTAATACTACCCCAAATTACAATAGTGCATTTTACACCAAGGCGAGAAAGTGGTCAATTCCTACCGAGTGTGTCGTTTTGGCCTTAAAACACACGAGGTAGGAATCGCACTTTCTGCCGAGTGATAAATAGTGCTTTATACTACACCTTCGAGGAAAATAAAAAGCAGAAATAATTATTAATTGAAATCGCGCCCAATGATGTTGGTAAAACCTCATTGACCGCGCCAGCCTTTGGGTTCTTTTTTCAAAATATTGTTCGGAAATCGGAGGAGGCCTAATGGACTTGGAGTAAAAACTTTTTTTCGTTTGACCGAACGAAAATAACCATAGCTACCGGCCGATCTTTTAGGAAATTAAAAAAAAATAACACGTTGGAAATGGATTTCCATACACTTTTTCCTCCCGCTAAAACACGTGAGAAATGAAATTCCATAGTTTTTCCTCCCGGTTTCCTATAGGCCTGCAAAGACATACTTTCTGTTCTATAAATGGAAAAGGAATAGGCAACTTTCCGAGCAGGTGTAGTATAAATATCTTTTTGTTCAACGGGAGCATCTGCTTTATTCGAACATACGACTATAATTTTACAAGTTTAGAAATTGTGTGCATTATTCAAGTCTTTTCTTTTCAATTGAAGACTACTGAAAAATGTTGAATCAGAGCTCGTACCCATCGTTATATTTCTTACTTTAGGAGGAACCTTGTCATCGGCTCAGATTGTTTATTGTATTGTTATGTTAATGTTATGTACTTTTTTCGTTGAAGACTATTGAAAAATATTTTTTTACACCTCTTACCAGCATTAACCTTCTTTTGTACTTTACGAGGAACCTCATCTGCTTCTGCCGCCTTGTCGATTATTTTCGTAAATTGTTTACTGTTCAAAGATTCTGTTTTTTTTGCCTTTGGTGTAACCACGTCTATTGTGTCCTGAAACATATATTTTTTTATAGCTATCGAGTGTGACAAAAAAGATTTGCTTTTAAAAATTATTAAAAATCTCACAGTTTGTTTCCTTTTTACTGGAGAGCCTTTCACGTTTTCTGCACTTTCCACTTCGCCCATCTTCATTTTGACGGCCTCTGTAGAGCTCTGTTGTCTCGTCGTCATATTGAAATTGTATTGAGTAGTATCATCAACTAAAAGAATAAGAGAATATATGAAAGAATATTTTTATTTACTTACTTACTTTTTATTTACTACTTTTATTTACTACTTTGTATTTACACTACTTTTTATAAAAAAAAATCGGTAAAAGATAGAAAAGTATAAGTATCACTACTGCTACCTACCACTCGAATCCAATAAAAAGTCCGGTGGGTGATCTGCATATGCGTTTGCGTTTTGAATATCAAACAAAAGCTTTTTCAACAGTTCAGAAGCAGTCCTTACTTCATGGCAACTGCATTTATCTTCTGAAAAGCTACTTTGTTTTTCATTTTTCTCCATTGTGCTATCTATTTCTTTACAGTCGGCGCACATCATGTCCTGAAAAAATAATAGTTTTTGAGCTTGCACGGTGTGTTCCTATGTATGAATAGAGTAGCTACACAAACTGCATCGAATATATTGGTTGTTTAACTTCAAAATTTAAAACCACCTCATTTGTTCGTTTATGATTGAAATAAGAATGAACCGTGGCTTAAAAAGTTTTTATCAACCAATCAATCTTTTGCTATATTGATCCCAGTAAGGTCAAAAATAGTTTAGATCGCTTTAGCCATAGGATCATAGCAAGCTTGTTAAAACTTTTATGTTGTTAGATAAACACGTTTTCGTTTTCGTTTAAATCGTTTAGATGTTCCGTTTTCGAAGTTACAACTCTTCCACTCTGGTCCACACGCCATGTGTATAAAAATCTATAATAAGATCCCCGAAGATATAAGGAACGAAAGCAAATTACCTAAATTTAAGACACTTTTAAAAAACTATTTAATTATAAACTGTTTTTATACATTACAAGAGTTCTTGGAGCTGTAGGTAGTTATTTAGTATTTAGTGTGTTTCCTTGTTTATGTATTATTCTATTTTTCTCAAATTTTAATTCTTTTATTATTTCGTAAAAAATTTGTATTGTAGAAATTATAAATTAAGAAATTATTAATGATAGGAACATTAATAATTTCTTCGTGTTAGATTTAAGTTTAACATAATTATTGTAGTGCCCTAACCGGGTCCATGTTTGGAACTGTTTTTTTTTTATAAGACCAACAAACAACATGGTATCAATAAAAAATTTGAATTTGAATTTGAATTTGAACACACTTACCAGAAAAGTTTCTACTAAGAAGACACCATAACTGTACAATTCCATATAGTCCGATGGCTCTATGTTTATAATTTTTCCTGAAAGTTGATAAATAGATACTAAATAATGCCACTTATTTTCAAAGGAATAAATAAATAATGCTAGTGTGAGTAATTTTAACGACGACCTCTGTGGCGCAGCGGGCGAAGGTCTGCCTGCGACGCAGGAGGCTGCTGGTTCGATTCCCGCCTAGGGACAAATGTTTGTACGATCTGCAGACATTTGTCTAGGACGCTCTGGATGTTTTCTATGTATAATAAAAAAATCTATCTATGTATGTAGGGTATTGTATTAAGCATATCAGTTGTCTAGTACCCATAACACTAGCTCTGCTTAGCTTGGGGCTAGATAATGCTGTGTGAATTGTCCAGCATTATTTATTATTATTATTATTAAGAAGAATGGTATTTTGCGTAAAAATATTACTTCGAGTAAACATAACATTATAATTAAATTCTTATTTAGCTCTGCGAATATTAGTATACAAATCAATTGTAAACATTTTGTTTACCTATAATTTTGCAGAATCTACTAAATTATTAGATAAGGAAGAGTAGAGGTCTCACCGTTCTCATCGCTTGATTCGTAAAGAAATCGCGATAATTTGTTTGCCGCATCAACAACATCGAAGTGATTGTCGAACTTTTTAAGAATACATTTAGCAGCCTCTTGCAGATTCCAAGGAGCTGGTTCTTTCTGTTCGTAAGGTATCTTTTCTTGCAATTTGACTCTTAGGACCTCTTCCATTATTTGTACAAACCTAAACACCCATTCTTCAGATCTCAGCCTCAAAACATCTTCCATGCTTTGACCAGCTACCTCATACATTACTACGCTTCTTTTGCGAGATACTTTTTTACCATCCTGTTTTTTAGGATTTATTAGTTTGTCGGAATTATAACTCTCGCTGTTTGATATGACTCCCGAAGTAGAAGTTTCTTCTACGGTTACATTTTTATTGACCGTTTTTTTCAGACTAGGTTCACTGGTGTTGTCATTATCGTAACTTGCCCACGACGATGGTGATTTGGGTCTTTCTATGAGGGGTGTGATTTCTTTCGCATTATTTATTTGTCCTTTTGATGTACCAGTAATTAATTTATTCATGGATATAATTTTTTTTATGTTTATCGAGTCTAAGCTGATAATACTTGTAGATGAAGTAGAGCTACTGCCCATTGTGCTACGCATGTTTTTGTTTCCAGTATGATTCCAGTTAGAGTTGTACATTTTTCTAGGGCTAGCAAATACTGGCTTCGTTGGGGAATATTTATTAGCTTCAGTACTACTGTCTGATGGTTTTTTTATCGCACTTGCGTGATGGAAATTGGAGTTGTCAGGATCTGTTGGAGCAATGCAAGTTGCAGAACCTCTTCTAGATAATTCACTCCTCCTCCCTTCCTCTTCGTCTACTGCGTTGTTATTGCATGGTACAGCCTTCGTAGTTGGTGTAGGGGATATAAGTGGAGCTACTACATTAGATGCTTGTTTGTGTGGGTTATTTCCGTCAATTTTGGAACTGCTTGGTGAATTCTTACCTGGTGTTCTTTGAGTACTAATTTCTTGGACTTTTAAAGATATATTTGTTAATGCTGATTTATGTGGGCTTATATCATCAATTTTAGATTTATTAAATGAATTCGTTTCTTGTGTACTTCGAGTTTTTTCTAGTACATTTTTTCTTTCCGATTCGGGGCTGATTATAGCCGAAACAGGTTGCATTGAAGGTTTGGGAGGCATTTCTATCGTGCGTGATACGATTTTACCATTTTTTGTGGCTGGTGGTAGTGTTGTATAAAGTTTCTCATTACTTTCACTTTGATTATTATGACCATAATGGTTAAATAGTTCCCTGGAAATATTATTATCTGGTTCACGAGTGTCTTTATTATAGTTATTGGTCACAGTCACTTTCATTGCTTTTGTGGATGAAGGTTGCCTCGGTTTGGTGGATTTAGTCTCCAAAATGTCTTTCACAGCTCGCATGGTAAAAACATGAATACCCTTTTTTATTGGTTTGAATGTTAATGTTTGTCTGTATTTGGCAATCAGGATGACGACATTATTTCTTGTAGCTAGACGCTCACACGTTAATATTGTTTTGTGAGGCGAGTTAAAGCCTTCTTCTGGTTCTCCTGTAATAAACAAACACAAGCTTAGTTTACAAAAAGTCGAAACCCCCGACATTACGGCTGCACGGATTTCTTCGAACATAGCTAAGAACACTCGAAGAAGACAATGTTTGAAACAAATAAACGGTCAAGTGCGAGTAGCACCTGGGGTTCCTTGTCCACAGTGCAATTTTTTAGTGATGTAACTACGGTGGATGGACTATTTGGTACTTTTCAACACACTTGCTCATAAAGTGGCTCTATGGTCACCGCAATTAGGCACATAATGACACCCAAAATCAAACTGTGACTTTTTCATTGCTTTAACTCACTAGTGAGTTAGGATTTTTTTAATTTTATTGGTTGAGTTGCTTTGTTCTTAAAAAAAATTGAATTCAGAAAAAAGATCGTGTTCAATAGAACAAATTAAAAACAAACAAAAATTAATGTTCCTATTGCTTGCTCATTTAATGCAACTTCTTATTTAAATAGATAATTTTAACTCGTATGTGTTTAATAAATAAAATTTTCACTCAAATATAACTTTTTGTATCGTGGCAGAATAGGCGCAAACCCTATGCGCGAAAAATAAAAAAAACCTCATCCCTTTAGTAAGATCGGCCACAGCCGATCGCAATGCGCGCGCTTTTTATCTATTATATAAAATGAGTTTTTAGTGTTATTTTATTCACAAGTGTGTTGAAAAACGTCGTATGATGAACGTGTGTATTGATGATTACCGTCCTCGGCTCTCTTAAGACCCTCGCCTACGGTTCGGGTCTCAATGGCGCCTCGGCGGTAATCAAATCACCAATGTTACACACTAGTACCATAATGTACTATTGTCCAATCAAGATGAGTCGATTGTCGTCGGAAAGTTCTTTTCACGTGGACAAAAAAATTCTACTCCGACAAACCCATTGAAGTTGTCCTTTTCAACCGACGAAAAACGGAGGAGGTTGTCAAGTCGACGCGTATATATATATAAATAACTAGCTGCGCCCCGCGGCTTCGCTCGCGTGGAAATTTATGTTTCCCACTTTCTTAATTTTTTCTTTGATATAAACCTCACGGAGCCCGAGACCTTTCCAACGAATGCAAGACCGTGGAAATCGGTTCGTGCGTTCTGGAGTTATAGCGTCAGGAAGGAAAACCCGACTTATTTTTATATAGTAGATTATTTTGGTATGTATGACATCGAGCACATACCCAATAGGGAGGAAATGTCATTTATTTTGTTTAGACAACAATTCCGCCAAATCACTGCGGCGACCGCTGCGCTCCGCTTGGCCGACTCGTCAAGCATCACACTCCAGTTGGGCAAGCATATATTTTTATCAATATCGATAGTCAGAATGTTATACAAAACTATGAGCATCGCGAAAATTATTTACCTCAACCATAGTGAATTTATAATTTTTTAAAGCAAACAAATCAAATACGTAACTACTAGTGTGGCATTGTTATATTAGATAGGAATCTAACTAAAAATTTATGTACCTATTGTCTCTATGTGAAAATCAAATTATATATGTACCATACCAAACTTATATACGCTTTGTATACTTCCAATAAGTTATTGCCATGTAAATCGGCTTTATGAATAAATTGCAATTGAGGTACCAAATAAGTGACGTCGATTTTTCATCGTATAAAAACAGTCGTCTGTGAAATGTCGGGAGCAAACCAAAAATAAAGATACATTAATATACCGATTAAATAATATGCCCGGAGTATTTTATAAAACTTACACTGATCAACAATAACTCAATCAAATTGATACATTTTAATTAGGTACCTACTTCTTGTTAAATCGGGAGTATAGCATATACATAATTTTATTATATCACCACAACACTAGTATTATAGACATTTATAAGTGACAAATCACTGATTAGTTTAGGAATTCGAAAGATCATATTTCCTTTCCATTGGGTATGTGCTCGATGATGTATGACCACGCATAACTTTTACAGAGTAGTCCGATTTCGATTAATCTTTTTTTATTGGAAAGTATATAACCCGAAGGTGGTCCACTTAAATTTGAAAAAAAAAAACCATCCCTAAGAGTAGGAAAACAGGGGATGATTGATTGTTCACTCACTGATTGTAATGTTTGACCACGCATAACTTTTTACAGAGTAGTCCGATTTTGATAATTCTTTTTTTAATTAGATAGGGTATACCTCAAACTAAATTAGACTCGAATTTTAACTAGATGTCGCCATTAGAAGAATTTTAAGTAGGTTTATCGTTTTTTAAAACTCGCCAAATTATTGAAGTATAAGTAGGTACTCTTCAGAACATGTTGCGGTTTTATATCAGATAGAATAAAAAAATCCGTTATAGGTTCAGCTTCATTTTTGCGAAAATCACTGAGTGTAAAGATGACAATTCCTCCTAATGATAAACCTCTTTGATTTGGGAGCCCCGAGATTGACTAGTAAACGCTTGAGGGAACCAGCTGCACCCATTCAACAGCATGCGAGCGAAGTGCTCGCGGAAACTCCATCTGCTATCGAGGAAGAGCCCAAGATATTATTTTAAGCTTGGATCGACCTCGATGCTTACCTCTCCGATAGAGATATTGGAAGCCCTTGGTAGCGCCTTTGGTGGGCCGTGAAAACAGACGGCCTCCAACTTGTTGATCGCCACCCGGAGTCCCAATTGCTCTATCCTCCTATCCTCCGCACGACTTACTTTTTGATTACTCTGGCACCCGGCTGAGAGATTCTCGGAGGACCCAATGGTACCCGATCTTTCACCGGAATAGAATAGAATTATTTTCAGGTAAAAAACAACATTACATTTCGGTTAAAGTGCCTTAAAGCCTGTGTTAGGTTTAACTAGACACAGAGTTCTCATCTCACCTGGTTCAATAAGAGGTATTACCTACTTAAGTTACAATCTTTCAAGCTAGTTATTTTTAGAATAATTACAATACATAATCATAAGGACCATAACTTTTAACAGAGCTTATCTTACAATGCTTGAATCTATATCTTACTATATATAATTCTTCTGTGAGTGTGTATGTCACTGAACTTCTCTCAAACGACTGGACCGATTTTGATGAAATTTTTTGTGTGTGTTCAAGGGGATCTGGGAATGGTTTAGATTCACAATTTTAACGACTGGACCGATTTTGATGAAATTTTTTGTGTGTGTTCAAGGGGATCTGGGAATGGTTTAGATTCACAATTTTGTTTAATTAACGCGTGCGAAGCCGCGCGCAGAATCTAGTCTTATATATAAAAATGAAACCCGTTTCGCGTTGTCACGGCATCACGCGTGAACGGCTGGACCGATTTCGCTAATTCTTTCTTTGTTGTGTTTGTTATTGTCAGGAGAAGGTTCTTATGAAAGAAAAAATTAAGAAAGTTGGAAACATAAATTTCCACGGGGGCGAAGCCGCGGGGCGCAGCTAGTATGTATATAAAAATGAAACCCGTTTTCCTTGGTCACGGCATCACGCGTGAACGGCTGGACCGATTTCACTAATTCTTTCTTTGTTGTGTTTGTTTTTGTCAGGAGAAGGTTCTTATGAAAGAAAAAATTAAGAAAGTTGGAAACATAAATTTCCACGGGGGTGAAGCCGCGGGGCGCAGCTAGTACTATATATATTCATATATCTTCAATATCAAAAACAACCGTACGCATGATAAAGCACACAACAAACAAGCATTTCGCTACGGTCCGAATGTTGCTATAAATTATTGAATTCATTCATCGCGAAGTTAGCTGCTTATCGCAACGCAACATAGGCGCAAGGCGTCGCGTCGGTCGGTAAAGTTGACGCAGCCTGCAATGCAAGTTTATGCGTGCGTCCACCATACATAGGATGTTCCATTATAGCTAAACGGGTTTGCCCAGGAAATATTTTATGAGAATGGTTTTTATATTTTTTGTTTATTTTATTTTTAATTTCTGTAGGTAATTGGTTAATGAGATGGGGAATTCAATACTGTGAAGTTCTTTTGCCGTAAAGGTTATTATTTTGGGTTTTGTTAACATTATTTTAGTCATGCTTCTAGTTGTAATTGAGTGATTAATTGGAGTTTGAATGTCAGTGTGAAGTATTGTTCGATTAGTAGGTTATGCTGGACTCTTTTATGTATAGGTATAATACCACAATAGTCGAAAAGTTCGGCAGGGTTGTCTTTATATTTTGATCTTGGCGGGGACTATCAATTTTAAAATTCTGTGTTGTATGTGTGTTCTGTGTGGAGTGGTCCGGGAACCAATCCCTGCGGTTCCCCTCCTCAGCAGTGCCTCCCCATCCGGGGTATGAGATGTACCGATCGGAGAGGTACGCCGAAACTATCCGACTGAGGTAGAGAGGCACTTCATGCTTTATGCTTCAGCGCCTCACTTACACAACCCCACGGCATCGTAATAAAGGCGTTGGCAATGTCGAGTGACACTGCCAAACTAACGTCGCCACTAGCCACTGCTTCATCCGAGCGAGACCTAACGAGACATATAGCGTCAATCGTCGACTTGCCCGCCCGGAATCCGAATTGGCTATCGTACAGGTCCGCTCCCTCTAGCCTGAGGTGTTGGATGAGCCGAAAAGCTATTATCCTCTCAAATAGCTTGTCGGCTTCATCCAGCATCACCAGGGACCTGTACCCGGACGGAGAGTCAGCGGGACGTCCATTCTTCTTAAGCAGGACGAGCCTGCCCGTCTTCCACATAGTTGGGAACCGACCCGTCTCCAGAGAGGCATCGAATAGCCGTCGGAATCGGTCCCGGGTACGTAAGGCTAGGCGTTGTTCCACCCCCAAGACGGGCAGCTCTTCAACGTCTTCGTCCCTACTGGCTTTTTCTGTGGGAGCCATTTCAAGTGGAGGCGAGGCCCCCACTGATCCTCGTTAAGAGTCTCGAGAAGTCTTGCGAGCACCAGACCAACACACTCTTTCGAGGACGAGGCGGTCCGGATCGGGCCATCCTCGCGTCGCAAACATGTGACATGGCAACCCGGAACCACTGTGCCCCGTCGTCAACCAACGGCCCCTCAGGTGGCGTCTGCCAAGCCTGCACGATCGACGCTTGCAAAAGCACCTCGACATCCAAGCTCCTCAGAGGCCACATCGGTGACATGTGAGTCCGCCCTCTCGGTTGGCGATGGTCAGAGGCAACGTGGTCCGACAGCGTCTTCACATTGTCCAGCACATGCCGTCCTCTTACTGATGTTATTTCCTGTTCTTTTTTGTCTTCCAATACTCGGAAGAGGTCCATAATAAGTTTGTTTCAGATATAATTCAAGTTTAGTCGAAACTATTCATAACAAGTTATTATTTTTGTATTTTAGCTATTAAAAAAAGTGTGTTCGTATTTATGTACTGATTTCGGTTGATTCTTTAATGAATACATAAAACTTTATAGTAAGTATATAACTTTATAATAAGTGTCGTAGTTTTGATGATATAGGCCCTTTAAGTCATAAAAAGATAAAAACTGCTTTTACCAAACCTTTGGTTTATGCAGTTAATAACGTATTGCAGTAAGCGGACGATTTATCAGGTGAGGGTTATGTACGGTATGAGGCTGTTGTGGCCCGAGGGAGCTAACATGCCACAAGCCATAATTCAAGGCACAAACAAAACGTTGAAAATATTACATTTTGTGATAGTTTTGTGTGCAAGTCTGACTCGCACATGGATGGTTTATTATTCTAATGCTACAAACTCACCTAACATAGCCATGCCATTCTCAATTTGTTGGGTGAGGAAGCGCAATGTCCTGCGAGGTTTCACGTCGCTGGTCACTGACACATGCTTTTTTAGCTCTGATAATACGTGATGTGGTACCACGAGGTGGCAATCAGGATCTAAAACATTAAAAAATAATAGGTGAATTTTAGTGTGTATTTTTCTCATGTTTTTCCAGTGTTAACCCCTGACACCTGAGAATAAATAGGCGAAACTCCTCCCACTCGCAGGCGCATGCGCGGAAAATGGCCTGATCAGGCCTTGCAAGACCAAAGAGTTAAGCTAGAACCACACTATTGCGGATTGGTGTGTTGTGGCGCGTTAGAAGTGCGTCAATAGCTGTAACTGTTTCATAGATTAGCAAGACAACAAAGAGTTTTTTCTGTTGATTTCCACCGCAAAGGGAAAATGAGAGCATTAGAGAACGGAGCGTCATTTCAACGCTTTCTGCTCGACTATTTGTTGGTGGAAAAACATGTAAACATGAAATGTATGCAGTTTACTCTTGCGAGTTGGACGGAGTGCCATGGGTTCGCTCCGCTGGCTGCTAGCGGTGGAAAACTGGCTTTAGTATGGTTAAAAACATTATTGCAGTGACACAACACACGTAAAGTGTTTCTTACCAGACTAAATGTTCGCTAATTTAACCTGAGTATGATGCTCCTATGCTATAATACATTTTTCGTACCTTAAAATATCAGCAGAGTATCAGCGGAAAAACTGTTGAGGGTGTAGGTATCTATATAAATGGATGTGTGCGAAGAAAGTATGAATGTTTATGTGCAAAAGCAGACCTCCTGCGGTTTAAAAGATATTTTTTGACTCTGAACATCTACATAAAGTACAGGCGAGTATAGAAGTTCCTCGCACGTCGATCCCTTCTAGGTCGATTCCCGTAATGTTGATTCTTGTAAAGACGACCGCGCCTGAATTTCCTTTACGACGATCTTGCTTTTTTAGCGATGTACAGTCGGCTGCGCCGTAGAGAAAACGAATAAAAACTTTATATTATTTAGGTAAACGGGAAGTGCCCTATAGGTTTTGGTCCATGGCGAGCATTAAAAGTAATTTTTTTTAGTGAATAAATTACAAATTTATGATTTTTGGATTTTTCCCTTTATTTGTGCTATAAGACCTGGCTGCTCACCAAATTTTATGATTCCAAGTCTACGGGAAGTACCCTATAGGTTTTGGTCCATGGCGAGAATCAAAAGTAAGTACTTACTTACTTTTTTTGTGAATAAATTACAAATTTACTATTTTCGGATTCTTCCTTTTATTTGTGCTATAAGGCCTTGCTTCTTGCCAAATTTCATAATTCTAGGTCTACGGGAAGTACCCTATAGGTTTTGGTCCATGGCGAGCATTAAAAGTATTTTTTTTTTTAATTCGTAATTACAAATTTATGATTTTCGGATTTTTCCCTTTACTTGTGCTATAAGACCTTGCTGCTCACCAAATTTCATGATTCTAGGTCTACGGGAAGTACCCTACAGGTTTTGTGTGCATGTGATTCCCTTGGAAATTTCAAAATATTCAGACATAAACGGCTGTCACTTTTGATTGCGTTAACTTAGAAGTTTAATTTATATCACGGCTTCAAGAGGTTACGGACTTGAGTATTTGACGTTAATTTCAACTCGATACGTCCACGCGTTCCTGAGAAAAGAGGGTTGACAGCACAGAAATCTTAATAACAAGGCACTAGAAATGCTGAGTACCATCCGATCTATCGGGAATGCGTGTCGCCGGCTCGCCCCCTCTACTACCTTACCACTACATACACAGACAATAACTACGGAATTACGGCTACGCCCATCCAAAAATGCAGTGCAAACCAAATTAAGCCTTATGCGTAGTTGCATACGTTCGCTTACTCACACATTAGTGACAAGTTTGCATTTGTTGTCGTTATGACGTCATTTTAATGTAATCTACCCTAGTGCTGGGCACGAAATATCAGGTCACGTACCTATCGTACTGTTATTCTATGACTAGGGCATTGTACTAATAAAATAAAAATATAGTTTGTACTTCAATATTCATTTATTATTAACTAGCGACCCGCCCCGACTTCGCACGGGTGCAATGCTTATACTAAATATACCTACTGCAGAATTGGTACTCCGGCCGATACCGCAATCGCTATGTCCCTGTCATTTTAAATCTGTAATATCTTCGAAAATATTCATTCAAATTACATGCTGTAAAGGGCAATATTAATCTATATTAAATGCACAATGTATCTAAGTTACTTAATTGGATAAGGATTAATGCTGTACTGCTTAAAATCGCCTCGTAAATAAGCCATTATTTCTCGTAAAAAGTAAAGGATAAAAAATCGTTATTGTGGGTTATCCCTAAGAGATAGACATACAGGGTGGAATGTTGTAATGCCACCTGGAGGGAAAGTACTCTTAATACTGTAGATAGAAAATTGTACTAAAAGAAAACATTCCTTTATTTTTGAAAAGAAAGAAAACTGCATTCAAAGATTTTCGAAAATTCGCTTGCCACACCCGGGAATCGAACCGACTAAAATCTGTAAAAATTACACCCTGTACTTTTATTGCATAGATCGTTAGGGTCAATAATAAGGATGAAATCTCTCTAACAAACTTAATAAATTAAATGAAAGGAAAACCATGAAATCTTAAATTATAAATTGAATCGGTTAAGTTAAGCATTTTAACTGAAAGATCCATCTGTTTGTGTCAGTAATTAATAATTATCATTGACGTCATTTATCCATTAAAATGACGAATTAATATTTTGATAAGACAATTGAAATTTGCACGTGTTTGTACCTAAATAATGCAGACTCTTGTATCTTAAAATACTGGATCTCTTAAGAAATGAGTTAAATGGTTTCCCCGAGGCAGAGCGAAACCAAATAATTCTACAGCAAGATGGTGCTCCAGCCCATAACAGCAGAATCACTACTGCCTACATTAATAACCATTTTAATACCTGGATTGGTACCAACAACGGCACATTCAGATGGCCTGCGAGATTACCAGATCTCACCCCTTTAGATTTTTTGTGGGGATATGTAAAAATCTAATTTACATGAAATCTTATGCGAATGTAAACGAGTTGAGAGTTGAAGTTCAGAATACGATTTATAATATTCACCATCACCACAACACGTTATTAAAAGTTACTAGAAATGAATTCATTAGAAAAATAAATTTGTGTACCTATCCAAGAAAATGGAGCCCATTTTGAGCAACTATTTAGTAGTTAGTTGACTTTTTATTGTAAATAATTTAGGATTTCATGGTTTTCCTTTCATTTAATTTATTAAGTTTTTTAGAGAGATTTCATCCTTATAATTGACCCTAACGATCTATGCAATAAAAATACAGGGTGTAATTTTTACAGATTTTAGTCGGTTCGATTCCCGGGTGTGGCAAGCGAATTTTCGAAAATCTTTGAATGCAGTTTTCTTTCTTTTCAAAAATAAAGGAATGTTTTCTTTTAGTACAATTTTCTATCTACAGTATTAAGAGTACATTCCCTCCAGGTGGCATTACAAAATTCCACCCTGTATACTATCGTAGACTTTTTTTGTAGACCTTTTTAAGTTGTAAAATACTGTAGTACATTATTCTGATCTATCTCGTAGGGTTCAGCCAGCGTTTGTAATGTAAGGCATCCGGTAGCACTCTCAAAAAGGGGGGTCTTGGGAGGAACGGGGGGGTAAAATTTTTTTTGGAATCGAAATCATATGACCCCCTCTATACAACCCCCTAAAAATTTTTCATCAGTGTGACTCTGCTTGGCGCCCCCCTGGGGGGCGGTGGTTCCGGGGGGCAAATCTCAAAAAGTCGGAATTTTTCCTAGGTCCCCCGGACACCCCCTACATGATTCTGCAAAAAAAACATACCTCCTCCTCCACTATCAAGGAGAACAATTATGTCAGTCAGTCAGTCAGTGGTAATCGAGCTTTATAGATAGTTAGTTATTATGATAATAAATCATAAATAAACAATTTTAATATAACATCGTATTCCTAAAATACTATGTTAAATTATGCAAAGTTGTTTTACAAATCACAACCAAGGTAATATTAAGGATAATATTACCGTGTCACAACACTAGCTCGCGACCGAGTTCTGCGGCCGTACCACGATAGGAAATCGAGCGCGCAACGTTATCGTTCACTGTGCAGTACATTGCTTTTTGTAATGAGGTACCTGCCCGATGTTGACAAAAATAAGAGGCAATGTATAGTTAAACGTGATAATAAGAACGGTCGACTGTGACGTTCGTATTACTTTTAAAGATTCTATAATTTTAAGGAAAAACGGCATTATTTAGAAAAAACAATACTTACCGATGAAAAGTTATTCCTTTATTAATATAATTACAACTTGTGGAAGAATTTCCGCAATGGGAAATGCTGCAACACACCATTTTTACACACGCACGTTTCGAGAGCAACTGAACAGCAACGAACGCACTGGTGGCGTGAGAGTCACCTGAGCGGCGACAAGGTCACGCGCGCTTACGATTTCTAGTGCCTTGTTATTCAGATTTCTGTGGTTGACAGACAGACAGACGGACAACAAAGTGATCCTATAACGGTTCCTTTTTTCCTTTTGAGGTACGGAAGCCTAAAAATATCTGAGTATCTGGCGCAGCGCATCAGCTTTGCCATACAGCGGGGCAATGCAGCCAGCGTCTTGGGAACGCTTACCACTGCTATTGATATAGATCAGTTGAGCTATCTGTAGATTGTTTGCAACAGTCTGCAGTTAGCTCATTGTTTCAATTGTAAATACTAGTTCAAATTCATTTCTATTATTTGATCGTAATTTTCTTTGTCAATAAACCTAGGTACAAAAAATATAAAAAATATATTATTTTCTCTTGAAAAAAGTTAAGGTTAGGTTGCCTTAAAGCTTAAGCTTAAAATTTATCACAATGTTTCATCTTCGACAGGAAATTGCAATCTTCCTATACCACGGTATATGAACATGATACACATACACATTCAAATAAAAAAATAGAAAGAAAGAAATTATAAGGGGGGCATCACACATAATTATGTATCTAATTTGGCTGATATGTCAGGAACCCTGCGATGTTTTGAACTAATGTTTTGGTTCCTCTTACCCAGTTTGTTGATTAGTAGCGAAGTTTTTTTGTAAATACACAATAGCTTGATTTTTGCTTTCCTTTCCAAAAACGTATACTCTGTCCCGCTCGATATGAACGTGAAATCCTATGCCTATACTTTTAATTTAACATTATAAAGTTTGAAGTTATTTTTTTTTCTCGTCATTCCTCGAGACCCCCCCCACCACAGGTATCTGTACCCTAGGTTTTTTAACTGAGGTCAGTGCCACAGTAGATAAATGTATACAGTAGAATGACTCAGCCGTCTCTTTGAACTTTATACCTACAGTTGAGCGGAGCGCTAGGGTTGGTACTTACCTACAAAAACCAAATCTGTGATGCGTGTGGCCCGGAGCGTGTTTTGATAGGTATGCCCGCGGACGAGAACCGCACGCGCGGGCGCAAAAACGCATGACAGGAAAAGCGCCCTAAAAGCTAATACATATATACCTACATACATATTACATTAAATATGTAGCAGAATTTCCCATACATTTTTAATGATAGTACCTACCTACTTATCATTTGTCCATCACCCACCTCCGAAGAAACAATTGCGTGTCGACTTCGCATATTTAGGGTTCCGTACCAAAATTAGGTCTTTTATATTTAATGTAGAATGCATTTAGACCGCAACATAAGTAGGTAGGAAAAAATAAGTGAATTTCAGAAAAAATAATATGGAGGTACTACATAAATATTTGTTAGTAACATTGCCATTACTTATACTTCAGGTACGGAACCCTAAAACGTGGTAAAGACTATATTTATTTTACCTTTCAGCATTAGCAGGAAGTAGGGTTTATGGTTTCTCGAGGTATTTCATTTCTCGGGTCTCAAGAATTCTCGAGCTCAATTTCCCGGGTACTCCCGGGAAATCGAGAAATTTTACATTTATTATAAAAAAAATAAAGAAAAACGTCTCTAGTACACATAATGTTTATTGAAATTGGACATGAAAGAAATTACTATGTTTTTCTTCTTTAGAGGGAACTAAATATAATCAACATTTTATAAACTATCACAGCTTTCTTCTCTGTGATAAATTTTAATTAAATAAAAAAAATAAACTTTCGTATAAACTAAAAGCAAAGGAACACAACTCTTAGACTGTGTCATCTATATTGATGTAATAAATCTATGTCAATAATCAAAGCAAAAAAAAAGCACTTATAATTTTGAATCAATACTGATAAAATATGCCTTATGAAATATCAAAGCATTTATTGCGTTGTCTGATAGCCGGCTTCTTATTCTGCTGACAGTATTTCCCGACATGCAAAATACTCTTTAATTTTCCGTTGATGTTGGCTTTACCGAAATGAGTACTTTGTATAATCGTTCCAACTTTGGAGAACTTTTGACAGTTTCTTTAAATAGTAAAAAATCGTTTAAAATGATGGATTTTGATAATGCCACAGTCGCTGGATCATCTTTTTTCAAGGCGCCCTTGATTGCTCGATGTATTCAGTTGTTTCTTCTAAAGAAATACACATTAAGGGTCCGGCGGAGGATGAATTTCCCATACAAACGTAGTACCAAAATGATTTGTAATCTAAGAATATTTTCACAGTGGTTTGCTATTATTTGTATTAGAATAGTATTTATTTCGGTTCCTGCCACAAGCTTTTTTCAAAATACTTATCTAGAAAAATACTAAGAAAACATTCATTATTTGATGTAAAAATGCGATTTGGTTTAATTTCATTTCAGAAAGGTATTTTGAAAAAAATTGTGTCAGGAACCTAGATAAATACTATTTTAATACAAATAATAGCAGACCATGGTGCAAATATTCTTAAATTACAAATCATTTTGGTATTACATTTGTATGGGAAATTCATCCTCCGCCGGACCCTTAAGAAACAGTATTTTTGTAAATAAACTAACCAGTTTGCTCTGCCTCCATCAAAATAAAATATACGTTCGCATTCCACAACACAGCACTCGCGACAAGAGTTAAAACACAAATGAAACAATTGGTACAGTCAAAAGATGCCGCCGAAGTGTGTCTAAAGACAAAGAGTTGAACTGAATAACATTCTCGAGTTCTCGACTTTTCTCGACCTACATTTCTCGGATTCGAGAACTATGGATTTCCCGGGAATTCCCGGGACGAGAATTCCCGGGCATAAACCCTAGCAGGAAGTCGAAAAAATTACAGTGTTGGTTTAACGAACGTTGAGTTTAGGCACCTGTAAACACTGCAGTATACTCGTGGTCGTGATGCCGCCATTATTTAATTTATTATTTCGCGCACTTGCAACGTTGAGGTACCGAAACGGGACCTGACAGCGCGGGGCTCGCGGCACAACAAACTCGTTCAGCCTTCAGCGCAGCGACCAGTCTCGGCGGCGCGCGGCGCGCGGCGGCGTGACACTGGATAGATGTGCATGCCGAGACTACCTTAGCGGCCGTGTAAATGACGCCTATATGTGCGTGCGTCGATTCGGGCGGTCTAGTATGGAGTCGGATTACTGTATATTTATGTATTGTGTCAGTGCAGTTATTTACTTCAAGGAAGAAAATGATGATGAAAGTATCAAATCGTTTATTCCAGTTTATGCCCCGTAATTTTAGGGCTGCCACTTTCATTATTTTAAAATTTGCCGCGCTTTTTAGGCTCATCTTTCGATAGTCAGTCTTTTCTATGTATAAAATATTTTTTCCGGGTGTTCTGGGTATTTCTATACCGAGAACATTATAATATGCAGATCGTACTAACATTTGTCCCAAAGCGGGAATCGAACTCGCAACCTCCTGCGCCGCGCCACAACGGTCGTCACCCAAGTTGTTATTCCAGTTTTTTTGTTTGCTTCTGTTGTTACATTAAGTTTACCTAGAGCTAGTTGTATTTATATTTAGGCAAGTTTGTTTGTGATGATTTTTATGAGATAGTGTGGTCACAAAGCGACGTCGTTCTTTAGAAGAAAAAAATACACACCACATCCTAATAGTGTGGTTCTAGCTTATTATAATAATCTGGTTCTAGTTCAACTGGTGTATGTGTCAAAAATAGTTTGAGTATTCTTCAGTAAATGGCTTCCATAGGTTAATCCTATTTGACACATTTCGCCGCTTATTTATACAGCTAACGCTTGTCTACCTACAGCCTACAGTAGCCTGTAGTTACTGGCTCTGTAGCCAGTAACTACAAATGGTGCCAGATGTCTGGATAAATTCAAAAATAAAAAGGTAAACAAACTGTTGATGAATTTTGTTCTACTGACCTGCAGTCACCATGTCATCCAAGAAAGTATAGTTCTCGAGTATTATGTCTTTCTCAACTACTATGAACCATTTATTTGATTCAGGGTTTGTAGCAGTGAATGTCTTTAGTGGTGCCAGGTTTAATGGTTGGTTTTTAAAGGTGTGAGATGACACTGACTCAATCTGTAACCAACAATAATATTATATTATTTATCATTTTGTTTGTCTTCTCTTGCTAAATTTTGATATTTGACAAACATCAAGCTGGTACTTATTTATTTATTATAAAATACACACCCTGTTTTTCATTTCATGTTTTGTGCTGTTTTCACTTTGAAAATCATCATTATTATGACCAAAATCTGCAACAGAAATTACATAAAATTTACATTTTATAAAATGGGTAGTCTTGTTGGCATGTCTTGTTGGCATGTTTTGTTATATACAGGAATTTATGGACGGGGCAGTATGGGCAACCATAACCGTTGAAGCTACATGAAAATGGTCTACTGATCAAAAAGTTCTTTGGGACCAACTAAAGTTTGAGTACTAGGAAAGTCAGAAAAGCAAAAATACTTTTTCCATACATTTCGTACGGAGTTCTATCTAATTCTATTTATTTGCTTAATAAAACTTTTTGTAACCGTGGGTTGGATTGCAAAAATACTTGGTTGAATAGAAAATTTGTGTTTCAAGCAAATTTTTCTATTTTTTTTTTCAAACTTTATCATTAATATGTCTGTCTTTACTAGTACTCAAACCTTTGTTGGTCCCAAAGAACTTTTTGATCAGCACTTATACAAAACAGGATCGATTGGCATCCAAAAACGTTTATTTGAAAAATGCCCATTTTCTCGAAATCTGTAACTTTTTCTGAAAATCTGTGTGGAGATCATATTTTTTCTAAAAAGGATGGATAGTTTCCTAAGACCATTTTCATGTAGCTTCAACACTTTACTGCCTCATCCAAAAATTCTACCCTAAACAATACATAGACCCACAGTTGGGCAAAGAAAGCCACATACTTGTCAAACTACTATTATTATTATAATAATACATAAATACTAACTTCCGCTGCAGCTTTTTCTTCTTAATGTTATCTTTCTTCTCAAGTCACTACCCTTTGTGTGGATAAATGTACTTTCTTGTCTGTGATACTGTTCTTCACTCCAGTCACTATTTCCATAATTGAATGAATTGAAAGACCTTTGGATTGGTGTTTGTTGATTTTGACCATATTCTTGATTTGGAATGTAGGGTGCATTGTTATGTAAATTGGTAGACTGAGCAAGCAACTGCTGGTAGTTTTGTAAACTTGTTTGGTTTAATAAAGGTGTTAAAGCTGATGCTGGAACTATTGTGAAAAGCTGCTGTTGCAAGTTAACAGGCTGACCCTGAGAATTAAAGAGCTGTTGTTGCAAGTTCATAGGCTGGGTCTGGTGATTATCCCAAGATGGATATGGATTTGCACCAGAAGCGGTCAAAACAAGATTGGATAGCTGATTCGAGAACTGGTTGTTAAAAATTTTGGATGCTTGATCTGTGGGATTGGTCATTGTCGGGGAGCCTTCTGGTTCTGAGCCAACTCTACCAACTTTTTCTGCCAATGCAATCTGTTGAGATCAAGAAAAAATATATCCACAAGCAACTAAAATATTTATAAGAAACCACTCATCATACTTATACAGACACAATGAATTAAAATTCAACTATTAATACATCGTTAAAATTACCTCAGATTCTGTTATATTCCATACTTTGATACCAGTCACTTTGTTGACATAAAACTTTAAGCCTGGATGTGATCGAGAATCACAAATAACCCAAGCATTTTTATCAATGTTTGCAGAAGTTTGCACACTATTATGATCCATCCTGAAAATGCAAAATTATTTAAAAGAAGGCAATTCTGCATAATTATGATGGTGCTGTGTTACTCAAATTAGCGGCTAAGACCATGCATATATTAACACACTAGTTTATGCCCGCAGCTTCGCACGCATTGTTTCTATAAACATTTAAAGGTGATTTCTATCCCATGGGAACGGATTAAAAAGGGTAAAAAGCCTATGTTTGATTCCAGGATTAGAATTACCTATGTGCAAAATTTCAGCCTGATCCGAGCAGTAGTTTTGGCGTGAAGAGGTAACAAACATTCATCCATCCATCCATCTAAACGTTCGCATTTATAATATTAGTGTGATGCTAATTTTTCTGCTAGTGGTTATTCAAGCCAAACAGGAAACTTAAAGTTATAATTTGCCTAGTCAGTTTATATACACTTGGTAAATCATCAACGGGGGGAAAGGCACTTAGAATTTACACATTCAAATTTATGTTTGTTTTTAATTTACCCATATGTGCTCGATGAATTTACCATTCTGTAAAATAATAAATGAACAAACC
Organism: Eupithecia subfuscata; assembly: GCA_963564075.1. Taxonomy (NCBI): domain Eukaryota; kingdom Metazoa; phylum Arthropoda; class Insecta; order Lepidoptera; family Geometridae; genus Eupithecia; species Eupithecia subfuscata. The sequence continues at coordinate 9,334,446 of OY751105.1, forward strand.
ATAACCCTTAATTGCCAAGTTTTACAACTTTACAAATTCTCTGGAGATCATTCCAATTAATTATAAACTAACATATTGTAAAACAATGAATTGTAGTTTTCCCTTATGATTATTTACTGATGATAAATTGATAACTTACAAAACTGACTAGGTGAATTGTAATTATACAGTTCTTTCTATTTCACGGTGACATGCACACAACTCCAGACACAACCATGATTTAGTGACTTAGACTTCGAATTTCCTGATATTTTTGCACAGAGGCATGGCATGGGTATTATCAGAGAGTAATTGAAGTTGTTTTGTGAGTAGGTTAATCTAAACAAACATTATAAAAATGTGCACGAAATATTGATAGCATTACCTGCTACAAAAAATCAAAATATTGGTAGCACATTACCTACTAAAAAAGTATCAAGTTTAGATCCAATTTTAGATTGGGTGATTCAAGCAACATACTTATTGCAGTAAGAAAGTTATTTGTGTGCTAAAGTTACATGACAAAACAAAACAAGAGTTACAAGATCGTGTAAATATACTGACGCATTACACATGACAGCCTTGCTTTAAAACGAAAGCCACATCAAAAAACTAATTTTTATGTAGGAACAAGGCAGCTAACCTAATGATATCATCAACCAGTGCACTGACCAACCAAAATAAAAACCATCTAGGGCATAAGAAAGCAAGCAAGATTTACTATGGCTAAAACACCACAAAATTTATTGTTTCTAATACAAACAAAACCTTGTCTCTATCTCCTCGTTAAACACACCAGTACCAAATCTACCGGGAACTGGAACTTAATTTATCGGAAAAACTGCCTAGCAGCTATGTTGCTTGTAAACGAATCCTTTCGTCTAGATACTCACAAAAACAAAACTTTCTGCACTCTGTAATCAATCTGAGAATAATCTCAATTCAAAAGCTGCTTGTCAGTTGCACATGGTATGTTTACACCGCTAAAATATTGTCGTAAAATTTTTTATTTACGGGGTTTTTGGGAAAACAAACTGATACCTTCAAAAAGTATATTGCTGTTGTCCGTCCTTTGGAAAATATCTGCAAACATGTGCACTTGTACAATCACTTTCATAATTTCCGTAATTTCCGTAGACAATTATTTTCGGTCCGTTCCATTTTCCAATTCCAATCCAACCAAGGGTGCTTTCCGAATTACAAAAACAGCGCCGTTATCGATTACAACGATATTTGTCGTTCCAAATTAGTTAGCATGATATTGACAGTTGAGTGCCATCATCAATTCGGAACACTTTGTGAAAGCGCTCACGGCCACGCACGAGTCACTTGTCAAATGTCATTGTACTGTACAACAAACAAACAGTACCTATTCGCAGAACAACGTGAAAATCCAGTGAAAATGACTCCGATGACTCCGCTAAACAAACAAAAACTCTGCAAAACTTGCAAACAACAGTAAATTTGATGAAAATAGATGAAAACAAACAAAACAACATGTAATACAATGTGAGTTTTGACAGAGTAAACGTCAGTTTTGACAGAGCGCTCACAGTGATTTCAGTTTGTAGGATGGTCGGTGTTATCGCAAAATGGCGCATGTAATGACGTCATCTATGACGTCACACGGGACATCGTTGTCGCGCTCACAGTAATTTGGAACGCGTAAGAGAGCGCTATTATCGATATTAGCGTAACTCGGAATGCAACCCAAGTAAGGAAGTAAGTAAGTTCAGTTCAGTTCATTAATCATTCATTCATTCATTTTCATTTCATTTCATTCCAAAGAAAGAAAGAGAATAAAAGAATGAATGAATGAACTAGTGTTGCCAGGACAGTACCCTTGAGTCGTAAGTTACGTTTCGTTTCCTGTAATGTTACATTTGCTGCAAAAGTGACATTAATGCTTTTATTTTAGGGTTTCGAGATCTGTTTCGAATCCCTTATAGTCCGGGAGCCGACTGAAGAAAATACCTACTCTGTAGGGGTAGCTGACTTTTAGTAACTGCAACTGCTCTTGGTCGGCCGCGGCTTAACTTGGCAAATTTGTTGCAAATGACAAAAAAGTGGTACAAAAATTCATCAAAAAAAACCTCATCGAAAAATAGAATGAAACTTGTATGGTAGAATAGAGGCTTCGGAGGACAGTAAAAAAAAAAGTGGTCGGCCTAATCCTGCGTTGGCAGGTTCCTGTGTCCGACCGAATTTGTGGTACCACGTGACAGCTGCATTTTACCTAATCGAAAAATTGAATAAAAAAAACGGATTATATTAGCTAAATTAAACCTGTTGACGTTTGTGTCGGTCGGCCTCACCTTAGCCTGGCAGTTTTTGCAGTCCGACCACATTTATAAAAAATATTTTTTTAATTTAACAGTGAAAATAATGGTTTCTGCATTGCTTCAACTGAACTGATAATGCTTAATTTAATGAGTAAGAGTAACATAATTATATTCATAACCATGCCGACCTACAGAATATACTAGCCAACAAAAAAGTCATGCCACCCGCCTATAATAAGTGCGTGGAGGGTTTAGAGGGCTATACAAAAACAAATATCGAGTTCAAATTTTTATTCTTAAGTGTAAATTATACAATAACGCTTTTAATATTATTCATAATCATCTTCAAGAGTCGAAGTCTGACGAACTTTCCCCAGAAATTGACTTCAAATTTAGGTAGCAGCGTAGCACACAAATGAATGGCCCTGACTGACTCAGGCGGCGCGCGCGGTGCCTTTCGAGGAATAGAAACAAACAAAGGAGGTTTGGTTTGGTGAGCGTCTCTTCCTTTCTCATTCACTCACAAGTAAAAAAACTGAAACAACAATAGCGCGCATGCGGCCTCGCAGATACTGGTCGGTCGGATTTGTATGACTAAGGATGACTATGCCGTCGTGATTCATATAAAGGCAGTTAAAAATTGACCTTAAATGAAATGGTATTGAAATTGTATAAAGAAGACTGCCTTTTAAAAAAGCACGGCAGTACATTGCGATCATCATCATCATCATCATCAGCCTATATTAGTCCACTGCTGGACATAGGCCTCCCCTAATGAGCGCCATAGCGCATATTTGTGGTACCACAAATTCGGTCGGACACAGGAACCTGCCAACGCAGGATTAGGCCGACCACTTTTTTTTTACTGTCCTCCGAAGCCTCTATTCTACCATACAAGTTTCATTCTATTTTTCGATGAGGTTTTTTTTGATGAATTTTTGTACCACTTTTTTGTCATTTGCACAAAATTTGCCAAGTTAAGCCGCGGCCGACCAAGAGCAGTTGCAGTTACTAAAAGTCAGCTACCCCTACAGAGTAGGTATTTTCTATTTTTTTTATCAGGTAGGGTTTTTTGCAGTCGGCTCCCGGACTATTATGCTCTCGCTTTGTCTGACCTTTTTTCCCTCTTTAACCCTTAATAGGGCATGGCGCTCCTGGGTGTGTTGGAAGATATGGCTGGGCAAAAATGTAATTTTACATACATGTAGATAAGGATTGTATATAATGTGAATAATTATCTTGTTCCAATATTTCAAAAAAACATGTGGGAAATTATTTTTTTATTTAATTACTCTTGCCCATTCCGAACATAGTTCTGAGTGATAAGTGGGAAATTATTTCCCAGCAAGTGGGAAATATATTTCAACAACATTACAAGGAGAAGCAGCCTAAACATGATTGATGATATTAATAAGAACAATATTGAAAAAAAACACGACCATAACAGGGCAGACAATTGATTCTCAATATCTGAGTCGAAAGCGGATTTCTGTAAGAAAACAAGGACAAATTTGAAAATCTTAAAAACTCCCCAAAAACAGATTTTCATGAAACATGGCTAAGAACACTCGGGATAAAATTATCTATGACACAAAAAAACTAAACGAAAATCGGTTCATCCGTTTGGGAGCTACGATACCACAGACAGATACACAAATACACAGACAGACAAGTTAAACTTATAACACCCGTCTCCTTTTGCGTCGGCGGTTAAAAAACAGTAGTTAGTTATGTAAATTAACTTTATTTTATTTTTTAATTAGATATCAATCTAATATCAGGTTGATAGTAACTAAAAATAGTATTATGAATCACATTCACTATCTACGGGAAAACTTTTCCCACTTTTTTAGTACATTCTCGAACCTGAACGACCAACAGGTAAATATTGCCCACACACTTTGATCACAGAATATTCCGTCAGTTTTTGTATTTGTGACTAAAAGTTGACACAATTAGGTAAATTAATTCATAATCTAATGAAAAAATACAAAACTAAGTAATTACCAGATTTTTCCTCGACATTATTACCAAAACTTGCACAAAATCGCTTCAAAACAGTTGTCTGATCAAAAATTGTAGTCACTTTGACTTTGACACTTGTTTTTTTTTGGTGCGTTCCGTCGATCATTCTATTTTTAGTATGAACTATAGACTAAAATATTCAAAGATCAGATAACATTGACATTTTGTGGGAATAGGCGGCCTATTATTATATTGAACATTTAGAACTAGGGATGCGCATATCATATCACTTTAATGAAATGAGTGATACATATCTCTTTGATCTACTGATATATATCACTCATTTAGCTCTTTAGCTCATTTAGCTCAGTGGATCAATGATGTAGTCTTAGAGCTGGGTAGCTCATGAGTGAAAGAAAGATAAAAAGATAATTAGGTATCCGTTCAACTGAGCTAGCGCTAGAGAGAGAGAGTGACACATGATAAAAGGTATAAACCTATCGTTCACAGTTTAAAGGCTTTGTGATTAATAATTAACATAGAGTCAACGATTTTCCTTCAGACTTCACAGGCTTAGGACATACAAGTTTCCAAAGTTTCCAAAAAAGTTTCCAAAATTCCGAAAAAGTACGTAGGTGCTCAACGAAACCAAAACAACAACCAAAAGTAAACAAACAAAGATTCGAACCGATATGTAACGATAACTTTAAAAACAATAATAATTGAATTTGCAGATTTTGCAGTCAAACGTATTTGCATAACTAAAAGCCTGAACCGGATTTTGCTATCGTTCTCTCTTTTTCACGTTGTATTTGACATCGTGCACTTCACTCTATCAAATCATTCGGGATATTTCGGAATGAATCGCTCGCCTTGCTCGGTCGTCTTCGCTATAGCTCACTTTTCATTTAGCTCAACACTTCAATGGTTCGAAAATGAATCTTATTCCAAATGAGCTAAAGATATGGTTGAAACCAAGGTGAGCTAGAGATAGATTCGCTCAGTTGAACTGATCTATATCTTTTGTATCACTCACTCATGAGCTACTCACCTCTATTTAGAACCCGAAATATCTTGTGGGAAGATATACACCCATGCTCTATTATGGGTTAATATCTCTCTCAGCAACTACCACAGCTATCAACTTGAAATATTAATAAATTTCGTGTGCCTGACCAGAAAAAAATGAAAATGAACATTTTCGCGCAAAGCGTCAGTAAGTAAATAAGACGTGCTTCAGTGTTTTTGTAAATTTATCCCTTGAGGTATAGGAATTCCGTTAGGTACTTAGTTTTGTATTTAAAGCCATGAAAATTGGTAGGTATTTAGCATAATATGTGCATGAACCACCCTCCCAAGCAATTTGAAATGTACAAACCGATACCATTTATATGATACCACACTCAGTGGGGTAGCTCCCCTTTATGAAAATTATCCCCCCTCTTTTGACCATTTTTCAAAGAGTTCATTTACTTAACAGACTTCTCTATATTTTTCCTGTAAAATATAGATCTATATCTACAAACGCTCCATACATTTTGAATGGATCGCTCTGCAAACATCGGAGATCGGGGGGGGGGGGGGGGGCGGGGGGGTAAAATTTCGACTTTTTTCAAAATATTTCAAAAAGTATGAAACGTACAGAAATTTCAAAAACTGTTTTGAAATGTACAAACTGATACCTTTCATATGATACCCCACTCAGTGGGGTAGCTACCCTTTTTGAAAATTATCCCCCCTCTTTTTGACCATTTTTCAAAAAGAGTTCATTTAACAGACTTCCCTATATTTTTCCTGTAAATATAGATCTATATCTACAAACGCTTCATACATTTTGAATAGATCGCTCTGCAAACTTCGGAGATAGAGGGGCGGGGAGCGGGTAAAATTTCGACTTTTTTCAAAATATTTCAAAAAGTATGAAACGTACAGAAATTTCAAAAACTGTTTTGAAATGTACAAACTGATACCTTTCATATGATACCCCACTCAGTGGGGTAGCCTCCCCTTTTGAAAATTATCCCCCTCCTTTTTGACCATTTTTCAAAAAGGGTTCGTTTTACAGACTTCTCTATATTTTTCCTGTAAGTAAAATATAGATCTATATCTAAAAACGCTTCATACATTTTGAATGGATCGCTCTGCTAACTTCGGAGGTAGGGGGGGGGGAATGGGTATTTTTTCGACTATTTTCAAAATATTTCAAAAAGTATGAAACCTACTGCAATTTCAAAAGCTATTTTGAAATGTACAAACAAATACCTTTCATTTGATACCCCACTTGACTCTGTATCGTAGGTCTCTTTTAAAATTTTGTTATCTCAATTTGTACCTACCTACCTGTCGAACATAATTATGTATCGCAAAAAGAGACAGCGCGGCCGCTCTAATTATTTCGATCGACGTCTGCCATTGCCGAAACTTGAAAGCGAAGTAAGTGGTAGGGCTGTAGGTATGTAAACACACACTCCTCGCGATCCTGCTGCAGCAGTATTTAGGGAATTATCGCCGGCAGCGCGAGGGGCTGAATGTAAATGAGGCATTATGGAAAGTGCGGCTATGGACAAGCTGTTAAAAACCCAATTAAATACCTAAAATACTGTATCAGATTGCTGAAATTGTAGGTTCCATACGGAGATTATTCATAACATAAGGTAATGTGGTACTGAAACAAATCATTTAAAAATAATCACAGTATCAACACTATTCGAGTGCAAAGTGAACTTATAAAATATTATGCCGCATTAGCCCCAACTGACCTTACTGTTTTTACAGACGAGCACCCATATTGCAAAGAATCACTTCACAGAAAAAAATATAGCTAAAACCATCCAAAATTTTAAAAATCGAACAAAAAAACGCAGAACATACATGGGTGTCCAATCGATAGATATTGGTGTCCCCAGACCACAGACCTTCGCTGGTACAGGTTGCATGGGACACCCTGTACAGGAAAGTCTGTAACTGGTTCTATAGTACATTATTTTTATATTCGACAAACTTTCAAAACCCTCGGCCCTCAGCATGCAAGTCACTTGCACTTGATGGATACTATTTATGGTTGATTTGCAGGGCGACACTATATAGTCATATTATTAATTAAAGGGCATCTTAAACGGGAAGGTCCTGGTGTTTGTAAAATGATTATTTACTTTTTGGTAATTTTTAATAATATGATATCGGAACTTCTAAAGTTTGCATGTTGTTCTTCTTCAGGAATTTTTTCTACTTTGAAATAATCTGATATCTTTTCATAGAATATTTCCCAAAGTCTTTTCTGTATGTCAGAATCCCTCATCTCTTGAGTCAGAAAAATTGTGGGGTTCTTGGCTGGAGAATTAGTTAGTTGTTTTAAAGTTTCCAACAATGGTTCAACAGCCTGAAAAAAAAATGCTTTTTTATTTCAGAGTTTAACAACATCATGAAATTGAAAACAATATGATTTTTAGATTTACCTCCTTATAATAAATACAATCAGCCAAAACCACCATGTCGAAAACTTCTTTGACGAGTTCAGAGCTATTATCACCCCAAATGAATGATTCAGCTATTGCATATCCTCCCATACTGGATACTTTCTGTTTATTTTCATTAATATTCAAACGAAGTAGGGATAGTGCTTCTGGTAAGTCAGTTAAAGTAACTTGAGCCCTGCAAAATCATGCATAACAAATATTATTTTATTTGAGATACAAAACCTTAATGCATACATGTATGGCATGAAATTGTTTTATTGCACTTTACCCAAGCGTTGCAGCTGTAAGACCAACAACACCTAAACCAGAACCTAATTCTAAAACTTTTGTACCACTTAGAAATTCAGATTTCTTACTGCTAACTGTTTCTAAATATTTGGCAAGAACTAAAGAGGCATCCCATACAACACAGTTTACATCTCCCTCTATTTTTTGATATATTTTTAGTGTTTTTAGACAAACTTCAATATCAATTTCCCTTGGAAATAAGTCATTACTCAGCGAGTTTGATTTTCTGTGAGACATTTTATCAAAAGCTATGAAAAAGAAATAAAAAAGTCTAAAAAACAAAGGTTTTGTCTTTTGTGCGTTGCTGGAGTTGGATTTGAGCTTTTTCACTTATTTAGACTTAATTTTATACGTTATCGTAACCATTCGCCAGCTCCCAGCCAGCCATCTAAGTTTGGGCCAGCCAGAACAGAACACAATGGAACAGAACCTGTGGAAAACTGGAATGGAGATTGGTTGGATTGATTGATTGATTGAAAGAAAACCCCTTCGGTCGGAAGGAAACCATAAGTGGGAACGTAGAGTGGGAAAGTTGTTTCGTTTATTCTAATTTCCGATTATAGATTAAAGGTATGGTATAGTACTCAGATTATAGTACATATTGTAATGCACTAAATGCACAGATGTAATGGTTGTTTGTTTCGTTTGTTCTCTCTCAGATCCAGTGTGACCATTGAGAAAATACAGAAACTGCCATACGCTTACTGAAAATCTGCCAAAATCTGCCCAACACTCCAAGAAAAATGCCATAAAATATGCCACATACTTTTTTAGTGATTCTTTGATGGGAAATAAAAAAAAAACACTTATACTCAGGTGACTTATTAAAAAACATAAAAACACAAATACATAAAATTTAAATTATACAGTAAGTACTTATTTGCTTATAACTTCATTCAGTACTACCTACTTTGAATGTCCACATTCGCTTCATATTCTTCGTTCTTTTCGTCGTATTTTGATTCCAAGCCCATCTGTTTAGTCATTTCCTTTATGCCTTCTTTTGTGGTTATAATGGCAGAACTTACTAGAACTTACTACTTATCTAGAAAAATACTATGAAAAAATTTGTTCTTTGATGTAAAAATGCGATTCGGTTTAATTTCATTTCAGAAAGGTATTTTGAAAAAAGCTTGTGGCAGGAACCTAAATCAATACTATTCGAATACAAATAATAGCAAACCATGGTGAAAATGTTCTTAAATTGCAAATCATTTTGGTACCTACTACGTTTGTATGGGAAATTCATCCTCCGCCGGACCCTTAACATAGAGAATTTACACGAGAATTTACAGTTGATGATTACATTAGAGGTGAGTAGCTCATGAGTGAGTGATACAAAAGATATAGATCAGTTCAACTGAGCGAATCTATCTCTAGCTCACCTTGGTTTCAACTATATCTTTAGCTCATTTGGAATAAGATTCATTTTCGAACCATTGAAGTGTTGAGCTAAATGATAAGTGAGCGATAGCGAAGATGACCGAGCAAGGCGAGCGATTCGTTCCGAAATATCCCGAATGATTTGATAGAGTGAAATGCACGATGTCAAATACAACGTGAAAAAGAGAGAACGATAGCAAAATCCGGTTCAGGCTTTTAGTTAAGCAAATACGTTTGACTGCAAAATCTGCAAATTCAATTATTATTGTTTTTAAAGTTATCGTTATCGGTTCGAATCTTTGTTTGTTTACTTTTGGTTGTTGTTTTGGTTTCGTTGAGCACCTACGTACTTTTTCGGAATTTCGGAAACTTTTTTGGAAACTTTGAAAACTTGTATGTCCTAAGCCTGTGAAGTCTGAAGGAAAATCGTTGACTCTATGTTACTTAATTAACAAAGCCTTTAAACTGTGAACGATAGGTTTATACCTACCTTTTTTCATGTGTCACTCTCTCTAGAGCTAGCTCAGTTGAACGGATTCCTAATAATTATCTTTTTATCTTTCTTTCACTCATGAGCTACCCAGCTCTAAGACTACATCTTTGATCCACTGAGCTAAATGAGCTAAAGAGCTAAATGAGTGATATATATCAGTAGATCAAAGAGATATGTATCACTCTTTTCATTAGAGTGATATGATATGCGCATCCCTAGATTACATGGCGTACAAATATCAACAAACATTATAAGGGAATTCCCCTTAAGGACTACCTCGGACTAGGAGTTGCCAGGTGTCGGTAAAATTATTTCCAACAAAATTTAATAAGTATCCGTAATTTTTTGGTCTTACTATAAAATTTAATTTTTTTGTATATGTACGTATAATCTCCAAAATATATAAGAAGGTCAAACAGTTTTTGGTCCCAAATCTGTCAAAATCTGCCACACTTCTATTTCGTCAACGTAATATGCCAAACTGAAAATTCCATAGCCAAATCTGCCAAAATGGCAGAAATCTGCCACAAATGGTCACACTGCTCAGGAAGCTGATTACACTATTAACGCACGCAAGCAAACTCACGCAAACGCACGCTAGCGTGCGTTTGCGTGAGTTTGCGTGGGTTTGCGTGAGTTTGGGCTAATTTATTTATTTAGTTCATTTCTCACTCATTGAATGAATGAGTGAGTGAATGTAAGCTCAAAGTGTCAATTGTCAAATTATTACGCTGTCAAAGTACTAGCAGTATGAATTGTCAACTTCAATGAAGTCACGACATGTAACGGGAAGGTGATTTCCTTCGTCCGAGGTGGTGGTGAGGTCCGAGGTGTGCATTACGCATAGTGGCGTTAATTAAAAATAAAATTCACATTATTTTCGCTACTATTGTTAGTTTTTTTTTGTTTTTCTTAGTCCACTGCATCCATGATGTGCACGAATTTATAAAACACTGGTTTTACAAAACATACCCGACTGTATTAATGATAGGTGAAAACATACCTAAGTTATCTATTTATTTATTATGTTTAAGTTCCGAGATCTACCAATAATAATTAATAATAATAAATACGGCGCGCATCGTCAGGAAGTTCCTCTCTCTGCAGCCCTAGTTACGGCCGCTTGAGCCTAGCTTCGCGGCCGGTGATTCACTGTTTTGATATATTTTTTACTGTAGAATAGTTTTTTAATATTTTATTTTCTATAGTAAAAAATGTATTTTATAGATGACATTGAAGAATAAATGAGTGTATAATAATAATAATAAAAAATTATTTATTTCCAAAAATGGTTGATGGTATACAGATTAAGTAATTATATCTAATTAGGTTCCTTCTATATTGTTTAAGAATTACCAGTATGTACATGATACTCTTACCTTTTACAATACATGTCATTATTATCCTAAGATTGGATGATAATTTATTGATACATTTGAAATTATTTGCCCCTAGATATTATTAAATTCTCCTTTAGGAATATTCTTCTGGAAAACATTGATTTTTACCCCCTCCTAGCTCATAATCTTGATCTTAATTTATATTGGAAATAACATGTCAAAAATGTTACTGCTAAACTATCTAGATTCACATACGCTCTTTTTGAACTAAAAAAACTACAGACATAAAAACGGCAATCACTGCTTATTAGGCATACGCTCATTCCTGGCGGCATATGCGCGTCTTGTGTCGTGAGATTTGTCACGATTTCTAGAAGCCGCGCGCCGCACCGCCGCCCCTCAAAACGCAATATATTATTATAATATATTGCGTTTTGAGGGTTATACATATATATTTATATGTGTATTTGTGTATTAAATATTATTAGGTAGGTAGGTACCTCTCTCATTTCACCATTTCATTGATTTTGTCAAACTCCATCTGGCAGCACCAAAGAGAATAATATAACCAGGGGGCGTCAGCTTTTGAAGCAACCAATGCCAGCACAGGTTTGATGTGCAAAAAGAAGACGGTGCTCTACAAAAGAAGGAGATAACACTACTACTTGCCACGTGGACTTTTGACTACCACATAGGTAGATTTTGCATAGACAATGATTTTAATAAATAAAAATAAAACATTAAGTATCAAGTAAGCAATATAACACGAATTTCAATAAGAATCGCAAACTTTGAAATAAAGGTCCAAAGGTGTCACTATAACATATCGAGGGAAAGGTAGGATTTAGTGAGCGGCGGTGGCAACTCTTTTCCTTTGAACGAAACGAAATCAAACTACGAAATCAAAATGGTCGGCTAGTTTGTTTTTCGTTTCTTTTGTCATTGATTTGCCGGTTGCCGGTTTGTTTGCAAAAGAATTTTTTCTGCGTTTAAAGACCTTAAAGTGTCCTAGTTATACTTTTTGTGTTAATTTTGAGAAAGAGACTCCTTTGCGATATGGACGCTATTTGTGTGTGCTGTGAAATTTGTAATTTTGAGGATAAACTCTTATTTTTGCGATAGTGGACGCTATATTCTGCGAAATTGACGCTGATTTGTGAGCTAGAGACTCCTTAGCGAAATTGACGCTTTTTGTTGTGTAGTGCTGTGTTACTTTTACTTTTGAGAATCAAACTCACTTACACAAGAAACATACAATTTGCGAGGTGCGATAGGAACCTACATAGATTTTTCCAACATGGTGGGGAAAAGCAATTATACGTGATCAAAATGCGGCACTACATCACAGGAAGATACTTCTGTAACCTTCCATAGATTCCCTCTTCCGTCAGTACACGGCTCCTTAAAGTAAGTATATTTTGAACTGACTTCTATACTACTACTAAGTACTACCCTACTGCTTGCTGACTTTACATAGGTACAATAAAACCAATGATCAATTCTAAAATTCTGTAATTTATCTGATTTCAGGGCCAAGGTATGGGCAAAGTATTGCTTCCCGAATGAGGATTGGACTGAAGATCAATCACTATACAAATTATTCAAGTCCCATAAGATGATGTGTGGTAATCATTTTGATGATTCATCATTTACTAGCAGTGAAAGAAAACGACTCAACAAATTTGCAATACCGACTGAAGCTCGTGACATATTGGCCCAGCTTAGGGATCATCAACATCATAGAGATGAGGTAAGTGACATGTTAAAAATATAAAGAAGTTCCTCTTAAGGGGTCATCCATAAATTACTTCACATGAATCTTATAATTTTTTTGATGACCATAACTTAAAATGTAATAGTCACTCCAATTTTGGGTGTACCTGTGTTGTTAAAACAGTTCCTTCAACATTTTGTAATTTTTCAGATGGCATCGGAACCTTCCACCAGTACATCTTCATGTCCCACATCCATCGCACAAGTAAAAGAATGCAACCCTCAAACAATGCCAGTATGTTTAAATAAATAAATAAATAATGCTGGCCAATTCACACAGCATTATGTACTTGTGTTATGGGTACTAGATAACTGATATACATAATACAATACACTACATAGATAGATATTTTTTATTATACATTATATAGAAAACATCCAGAATGCCCTGGACCTGTCTGCAGCTCATGCAAATATTTGTCTCGAGGCGGGAATCGAACCCGCAACCTCCTGCATGGCAGGCAGACCTTCGCCCGCTGCGCCACAGAGGTCGTTGAATGTTTGATAAGCATTTCAATTTCATACTGTATGTGTTATATATACAACAAACATGATCATCACCAACGTCAAAATTTGTTGTTTGAACCAGTTTGAACATAATGTTTATGTTTAATAAAATGTTTCAGATGGCACCAGAACCCTCTGCTAGCGGAACCACGTCTCAGTGTTCTACATCACACCCAACTGAACAATACCCTCAGAGCACACAGGTATGGCTATGATCCTTTAATTTTTGTGTTTTTAATAAAAGTAATATAATAGATAGTGGCATATTTCTGCTTAGTTAGGAAATTGATTCGGGTGTGGATTGTTAACTTATATTTCATATGCCCTACCATCTATAGGTAGGATTGTAGGGTGTACCATTTGGGTATCCAGTAGCGGAACCAAAGCTTAAAAAGATATTGATTCATTTTAGCACATCAATATTATTATAAAAATGAGAAATCCTAAAATTCTGATCCAAAAGATTTCAAAATTTTAGGTTTCTCTGTAATTTTCCAGATTTAATGAATATTTTCCATTTATTATTTGATATTAACATAATAAAATAACATTAAATGTTTCAGATTGCACCAGAACCCTCTGCTAGCGCTAGCACGTCTCGGTGTTCTACATCACACCCAATTGAACAATACCCTCAGAGCACACAGGTATGGCTATGATCCTTATGTACCTAGTTTAATTTTTGTGTTTTTAATAATAGATAGTGGCATATTTTGTATTTAGTTTGGAACTTGGTTTAGGTGTGGATTGTTTACTTAAATTTCATATGCCTTACCATCTATAGGTAGGGTTGTAGGGTGTACCATTTGGGTATCCAGATAATGATTCATCTGAGCACATCAATATTATCATCAAAAATGAGAAAACCCTAAATTCTGATCTTATAGGTTATTTCAGAATTTTCGGTTTTCTCTGTATTATTTTCCAGATTCAATGAATCTTTTCCATTTATTATTTGATATTAACAATGTACTTATTTTTGTTTACAGGAATCTTATAAAAGCAAAGGTTTGTTGAAGGAGATAGATGTGAAGACACTGATGGAATTAACGCCTAAGAAAAAGAAAATGTATCAACGATGCAGAAAAAATCTTGTAGAAATCATGAGACTTCGGAGAAAATTCAAAAAAGTAAAGAAGAGCAAGAGAGATTTAATACAGTCTTTGGAGTCGGACAGTGCTGTGAACAGTATAATCAATAGTAAATTGGGTAGTCCATTTTACTTATTAATGCAAAGCCAGTTGAAAAATAATACTCGAAAGTTAGCTGGCCGACGATGGAGTATCCATGATAAGGTTTTCGCATTAAGCATTTATAAAAAGTCTAGCTCCTGCTATAGACTTTTGAGAAGGCTATTTTGTTTGCCGAGTGTAAGTTCACTAAAGAAAATATTAAACAAAATACCACTGAAGTGCGGAATAAACTCTCAAATAATTGATACAATAAAAGAGATCACAAAAAAGAGAAGTATTGAAGACAATATGTGTGTGCTGGCTTTTGACGAAATGTCAATTAGAAAAAACTTAGTATATAATGTGAAATCAGACATGTTTGACGGCTACCAGGATCATGCCAGTCAGGGTCGAACCCCAGAAATAGCGACCCATGCCCTAACTTTTATGGCTATTGGAGTTATAAAGTATTGGAAACAGCCCATAGCCTTCTACTTTTCAGGATCTTGTGTTACTGCAGATAGATTATCTGTACTTGAGAGGTTAGTCTATTTATTTAGATGTTATTAATTTGTGGTTCATTTCGCGAGTAAGAGAAATTGAGATATATTTCGAAGGAATAAGGTTGCTGCAAAATTACTTCCGCGTTATCTGTATTAGTTTTCAAATGTTGAAAATATTAAATGCCCGGAAATATTTGAATTTCGCGTCACTCACGAAATGAACCATCAGGTCGAACCGCACTTGACGATGCGCGGCGCTGACTGACGCGGCCAAATATTCTTTCTATTAACTTCAATGAAGCCAACCGCATTACAGCGGCAGAGCGTGGCCTCCGGCCAGGTGGCATGACGATCTGCGAAAGACTGCAGGCAGATGCTGGATGCGGCAAGCTGAAGACAGGGCGCTATGGCGCTCATTAGGGGAGGCCTATGTTCAGCAGTGGACTACTACAGGCTGATGATGATTATGATGATGATGAACCGGAATAATATTTTTCATTAGTACAATATTGTACTTGTTTCAAACCAAATATTATTTCTCTTCATCTCTAATGACGTCCATCTTTAATGAGATCTTGCCACATCTGGCTTTTTGCGCCGCGCCGCGCCGCTCTAGTGCCGTTCAAGCCTAAGTTCTAGCATGTTATTTATGCCCTGGTTTTTTGATGTTCTATTATTTGTTTCACAGTTAAAATCTTAAATTTACAGGTCTTGCGCACATGTTTTAGTGCTGGATTGGAGGTCATTGGCACTGTTTGTGATTTGGACGGCGTAAATTTACGTGCCATAAGTACACTGGGATCGTCAAAGGAGTGGCCATTCTTTGACCATGAAGGACATGAAATTGTCACCGTATTGGACCCGCCCCATCTACTTAAATGTTTTAGAAACAATTTTCTAAAACATGATATTCAATATCCTCAAGATGTACAAATAGATGGCCGACAAAGTATAGGTGAGCACCTAATAAATAAATAATAATAATTATGCTGGACAATCCACACAGCATCATCTAATGTAATGATCGATGTAGCGCGGCAGGCGAAGGTCCGCCTGCGACGCAGGAGGTTGTGGGTTCGATTCCCACCTTGGGACAAATGTTTTTACGATCTGCAAATATTTGTGCCGGTTGTTGTGGGTGTTTTCTATGAATAATGAAAAATAGCTATCTATGTAATGTATTGTATAAATATATCATGCTCTACTTAGCTTGGGGGCTAGATGATGCTCTATGGATTGCCCAGCATTATTTATTTATTTATCTAGCGCCAAGCTAAGCAGAGCTTGTGTTATGGGTACTGACTGATATATATAATACAATACATTACTTAAATGGATATTTTTTATCATGCCGCGATAATAATTAATAGGCCGCGCCACAGAGGTCGACATACTTACAAAACTTAAATATTATTAAGAAAAATATTGAATTATAATTGAAAATTACAACTAATAGATACAAGTACCTGTTTATAAAATTGTACATAATATTATGAAACAGTCGCACTATTGATTATTTTTTCACTTTTTTATTATTAGAGTACCATATATCTGCTGTTAAAAATACGAAGGATATACATTGAAATGCAACTATTTATATATATTATTATTTTTTTCAGGTGTAGCTAAATGGAGCCATATTCAAGAATTTTAAGATAGCGAAAAAATTAACCCAAATTTTGTGTTTGCTCCGGCTTTGACCCAGCAGCACCTGCAACCGAATGGCAAACAGAAAATGAAGGTTCGATTGGCTGCTCAAGTCTTAAGCCATTCCGTTGCAGCTGGATTATTTGCGAAAATAGGTCAAGGTTAGTTCAAAGATCTGCATTTATTAACTACCGCTTCTGTGTCTAAAATGTCAATTAAATAATTTATATAAATGTAATTAACGGATCTCACAATAGCATAGTAAAAGATAACGAGTATGCGAGTGGTAGACAATAATTTATGTAAAAAGGCTTTGTTGTAAAATATCTCACAGTATTAATTTTTGATTGCAGGTAAAATGTCACAGGAAGCAACTGCAACAGCAAACATTATTTCCAATTTAGACAAATTATTTGACTGTATGAATGGAGATTCACCACACAGAAAACGAGGCAAATTGCATTTCGGCCCGTTTTTTAATCAAAACCGAACCTTCATTTTGGCCGAAACCGATAAAGAAATCCTATGATTTTGCAATCGGGTTGAAATAAGCTACTTATCTGTCCTAGCCAAGAAAATATTGCCAGATTTACTCTAAAATATAGCGGGCAATGCAGCCAACGTCTTGGGGACACTTCCGACTGGTATTGATAGGTATAAATCATTTGAGCTACCTGTACATTGCTTGCTACAGTCTGCAGTTAGCTTATTTGCAAATATTTACCTACCTACTGGTTTCAATTTGGTTCTAATAATGTAATTTTATTTGTTATTTACAAGTTAGTTGATAAACTTACCTAATATTTGATGTAAAAATGTTAAGTACATAGAAAATATTATCTGCAGATCGTAGGTATAAACATTTGTCCCGAGCGAGGCAGGAATCGAACCTGAGTCCCAGGCTGTGTTTCGCTCACTGGACCAACAAATGGTAGAGACGTGGAAACTAAAAATATTATTTGGCAAAAATTGTTTTATTTTTTGTACATAAATAACACCAATTCCTAATAATACATGATAGCAATTAGAGACGGCAGCTGGAAACCAGCTGGTATTTTCTCATCGAGGGGTTTTTCTATTTTCTATAGCGATCTGGCCCTGCCGGGTGAGATCCCCGATTTTCCAGGGAAGACCCAGCGAATCGATCAGCGACTGTGGCAACGGCCACCGGGGGTGGCATGCCGATTGAGTGTCAGCTTCATGGCCAGTGATGATAGGGTCACTGAAAAAAAAATGTTTATTTATTAAATACTAGCTGCATTCTTCAACTTCTTATTTCTTATTTATATGGCACCGCTTGCTTTTCGCTACGACTCTGCCAGTGTCAGTAAGGAGTGTCGTAAACTTCAAAAATAATAATATGACCGGTTACAAAAAAATATGATCGGTTTTAAGAAAGCAGAAAAAAAAATTAAATTTTGCATCAAATTGATTTATCTAATTTTAATAAGACAACACAATAAGCAAGAGGACAACACAACATGGGAATGCATAACGCACAATGACATAGAGGATATTATACAAGTTTATATCTAATTTTTTTTTTTTTTCCATTTTTACAATCTAATATTATTGATTTTTACAAATTTACAGAGTATAAAATTAATAATGGGGGAAAAAGTTAGGGATAATAAAATTTTGAACGAGGTGGGACGAGGGATTTCTGGGGGGAGGATATCGTAGAGAGAGCACTGTAATTTTGGGCAATTGAAGAAAATGTGATCCACATCTCCTTCTTCAAGCCCGCATTCACACATTGAGTGATCCCGAATCCTTAATTTGGCAAGAAATACTGGTGTACATGCGAAGCCTAATCTGAGACGGCAGATGGTTGAAGTTACAACTTTACTAGACTTGCGAAACTTGAAAAACCAAGGTGAGGGGGGGATAACCGGTTGGATGTCGGAATAGTATTTGCCTTTGATTAGTCTTGAGGCATTCCATACATCCGTCCAGGATTTTGCAAGGTGGGATTTAGGGAGTAGGCATAGGTCGTGGCAATATGTTTTATAGTGTTCAAGAGAACCTAACTGGGCTGCGTCTTTTGCGCAAGCGTCTGCTGTCTCATTGCCTGGGATACCAGAGTGGCCCGGGATCCATGCAAGAACTACTTTGATGCCTAGTTTGTGACAATCATGAAGAACATGTTTAATTTCAAGAATAATGGGAAGATGACAGGAGGACCTGAAAGGGTTGGACAATAAAGATTGCAGGCAACTTTTAGAGTCCGAAAAGATGATGGATTTGTTAAGGTTATGAGATTTGACAAAGCGAACAGCTTCTAGGAGGGCGACAGCTTCGCCAGTGAAAACTGATGAGAGAGAGGGACATTTAAAGCTAAGGGTAATGCTGGTAAAGGGAATCCACACTGCAGCTCCAACTTCACTATCGTTTGATAGTTTGGATGCATCGGTATATATGGGTGTCCACTCTGGGAATTTCAAATTCATTTCAGCATTAAACATTCCTCTGGCGTCAACAGAATCCTTTGAAATATTGAAGTCTAAAATGATATGGGGTAGGAAAACTAGAGCATCATAAGGGATAAGATAAATCGGATATGTTGGGTATTGTCTGACAGAGTTTGCGAGTCCTGAAAATATTTTAAAACTATGAAGTAGGCAAGGAAGTTTATCAGAAGGGCCAAATAAACTTAGTAAATGTTTTAATTTTGGAAGAAGGGGATGATGTGAATTTTGAACCAGCTTAAACAAAAACCTATTGCAGAGATATTGTCTTCGTAGACTTAAGGGGGGTTCACCACATTCAACCTGCATAGCGTTGATAGGTGAACACTTCATAGCTCCCAGTATTATGCGAAGACATCTAGACTGGATTTTGTCGATTTTGTCCAAACCGGATTTGTTGCAAAGGTTTAGAAGGAATGCTCCATAGTCAAAGTGGCTTCTAATTATAGCATTGTAAAGTAGCTTCTGGGTGTATGGATGAGATCCCCACCATACCCCAGAGAGGCATCTTAAGATATTAATGTTTTTTTCACACTTTTGACCGATAGAGATGAAGTGAGAGGAACCTGTCATTTTAGAGTCCAATGTAATACCCAGAAATTTGACATTATTAGACATGGGGATCATTTCTTGATCGATAAAGATTTCTACAGAAGGGATGGTTCTTTTTTTTGTGAAAACGACAACAGAGCTTTTGGGAGCTGAGAGGGACAAACCATGGTTAGTAAGCCATTCACCGAGATAAGACAACGCGGAGTTGAGTCGGTTACTTGCTTCTGCCACAGAGGAAGAGGGAACATAGAGACAGAGATCATCAGCGTACTGCAAAATCTCACAAAAAGATTCTACAGTTTGCTCAAGATCAAAAGTGTAGAGACTATAGAGTAGTGGGCTCAAAACAGATCCCTGTGGGAGACCTTTCCAAACTGTCTTGGGAGGGAGGAGGCCAAGAGGAGATTTAATAATGACAGATCTCTCCATTAATAGATTACAGATGAACCGCACAAGCTTTTCAGGAATTCTCAGCTGGAGGAGTTTCCTCCTGAGAACCGAAAGCAGGACATTATCATAAGCTAAGCTATATCGAGGAAGACTCCAATTAGGTACTTTTTCTCTCTAAAGGCAATGTGAATATCTGTCATAATCAAACTCAGGTTGTCCATGGTACCCATACCCTTTCTAAACCCAAACTGGGATTTAGCAAGGACGGCACCATTTTCGGCCCACCACTCGAGACGACGCTTGATCAAATGTTCCGCCACTTTGGCCATTACAGATGACAGCGCTATGGGTCTCCAACTAGCGGGGTCCGAGGGGTCTTTACCAGGTTTAAGGATTGGGACTATAATTTGGGATTTCCACTGTTCTGGAACTATACCATTATCAACAAAAGAATTTACCAGGTTTAAAAAAGTTTGTTTCGTTTTTTCAGAAGCCTTAATAAGGAAGGAGTAGGGAATGCCGTCTATACCGGGGGATGAGTCCGTCAATCCGTCAAGTGCGAGCGTCAATTCACTATACGAAAATGGGGAGTCCAAGTTGCTTGTTGATGGGAGGAAATAAGGAGTTGATGGGAAGGATGAGACTGAAGGAACAGAAGGGGGAGCCAGTTTATCCGAAAAGCCTTCGAGCCAGGATACCGGATCGTTAGCTGATATGTCCACAATGTTAGAAGAACATTTAAAACGCCTAATCTGTTTCCAAACCAGAGCTGGGGGGGTTCTAGGAGACAAATTTTCACAGAAGCTAATCCAACTTAGCTTCTTCTTCTTACAAGTTAACTTCCTAAACTTGGCTGCAGCTTTTTTGTATTGTAAGAAGTTGTCAGTAGTCATTGATTGACAGTATGCCTTCTCTGCTGTCTTACGGTCAGCAACAGCCTCAGTACATTCCGCATCCCACCACGGAGTGGAGACCTTAAAGCCACGAGAAGGTTTTTTAAGTGGGATGTGGAGGTCTGCGCATGATGTCAAGATCTCAATAAAGTTATTATAAGAGGTGAGAGAATTAATAGATGGGGAGAATGAATCCATTTTGAGATCAAGGGATGAAGAGTAGGATGACCAATCAGCACCAGAGAGTCTGTATTTTAAAGATGGCGCCGGGTTACTAAAAGGAGTGACGTTATTTGGGGAATTTGTATGAATTGACAATAATATAGGGAAGTGGTCACTTCCATATGTTTGTGGAAGAATTTTCCATAGGATATCGGTGAAGAGCAAAGAAGAACACAGAGAAAGATCGACAGCGCTTTTCGGGTTCTGGTTAGGGAATACTCTACGAGTAGGGGATCCATCATTGAGGAGGCACAAGTTAGCCTCATCAATTATCTCCAGGAGAGAGTGGCCAAACAAATCTGAGTGGCTATGACCCCACACAGTGTTATGGCCATTAAAATCCCCCATGATAATCATGGGAGGAGGGATAGATGAAAAAAGGAGAAGGATGTCCGGGATTAGAGAGGAGTTAGGGTGAGGAATATAAAGGGATATAAAGGAAATACCGAAGGACCTGATACCAACAACGTTGATATCAGGGGGGAGGGACGGGAGAGGGATTTGGGTGAAGGAAAGGGAGCGCTTTACTAGTAAAGCGCTCCCGGCATGCCCGTCAGCCCTGTCGGCCCGGAGACAGGTGAAGCCCGAGATCCGATAATGGGATCCAGGCCTCAGCCATGTCTCCGAGACGGCAATGACTGACGGGCGGAATTTATTAATTAAATAGATTAATTCATGCGTTTTTGAACGCATGCTCTGGGTGTTCCACTGAAGAACCACCAGAGGATCCATCATGGGCTAGTTGACCGACTAATTGTGTAAGTTTGGAAGCAACGTTGGACGGTAGGGATTGAGGTTTAGTTAAAATTATGTCTATTAGGATAGAAAGTAGAGTTTCTATCACATTTATTTCGGATGATGAAGGTTGGTTGTTGCCAAGAGCACAACCATTTGGCGATGATGATGCTGGGTTGGATATTATATCCCTATGGGCAGCCTTATCATAGGATTTACCTAATGGGACTTTTGGTTTAGGGGTGGCATATACGGTCTGTACATAGGAGCGGGTAAGGGGGCGAGAGGAGCCTACAGAAACTGGTTTCTGCCTGCTAATGGAAGGGGTAGTGTTTGCCAAAAGTTCTTGGGTAACCTCAGAGAAGGATCGTGTAACTTTTGGGAACTGACGGGATGCTTCTTCGTACGAGATGGAGTTTTGTGCCATTACCATTTTGATAGATTTTTGTCTTTCCTGTTCTGGGCAGTTCCTACTAGTGGAAAAGTGTCGGCCAGAACAATGTAGACAGGAAGCATCAGCTTCTTGGATCACACAAGAGTCCCCTGAATGCTCTTTTGAGCAACGGAAGCACCTTGGCTTCGACCTACATTGTGTCTTTGTATGGCCAAATCGACAACAAGTATGGCACTGAATAGTAGGATATTGGTATAATTCCACAGGGAGGGAATTGTAGTAGAGGAAGATTCGGGGGGGTAAGGTTTGACCTTGGAATGTAATGACAACAGTTTGAGTCGGTACCCAAGAAATTTTACCATCATCAGTTACTTTTCTGTTGAGACGACGAGCCTTCAACACAATGCCACAACCGTCGGGAAGGATAACATCTTTAGCAAATTCATCCATGGAAAGGTCTGTAGGAACATTCCTGACAAGGCCCATCCTGGTGACATTGTAGGTGGGTATGGTAGGTACATATTTACACATGGGTAGGATAGGTGATACCAAAAATTTGTTTGCATATTCAGCCGAGGAAAATTCAACTGAGATTTTGTTACGTCCGACTTTTTTAACGCCTTCACCGGGGCACACTTTTTCAAACTTGTTTTTGGCCAAGAATTGGCCAAACTTAATTGGTTTAATTACAGCTCCAGTCGAGGGTTCAGATTCAGCTTGGGACACGTGAACAATGAATGGTCCTTTATCCATGTTAGTGTAGGCCTGAATAGCACCTACAGTTATAGACGGGTGTGTGTATACGGTTTGAATGGAGGGAACATTCATCTGATCCACAGAAGTTAATAACCTCTTCTGGGCCGGGTCATGAGCCGGTGTCCCAGATGAGTCAAGTTTACGCTTAGAAACATTAGCGCTAGTACTTGCGTTCTCGGGGACGGGATCGGGGGGGTCTGGCGGGTCCGGCGGAATTGCCGGCACAGGAGCATCGCACTCCATGATGCAAGTCCGAGGAAAACCTCAAACTCGAATCACGGAGTACTTACAGGCGAAACACTCACAAAAAACTAACCACCACCACACAGAACTACACAAACACTTATTAGTTTAGCTAAATCAAGTTGGAATCGGGAAATTTAGCCAAAATACACAGAAAAACAACCCGGGAAGCTTATTCGCTACCAAGGCCGACAGCAAAGAGCTAGCTGCATTCTTACTACCCGTTGTCCTATTACCCGTTTTCCCGTAGGAATGAAGCATTTTCCCGCGATAAAAAGTAGCCTATGTTCATCAGGAATAATGTGGGCTTCTAATGGTAAAAGAATTGTTTAAATCGGTCCAGTAGTTGCGGAGCCTATTCAATACAAACAAAATAATCTTTCCTCTTAATAATATTATAGTATAGATGTTACATAATGGTACCTACCTAGTTACTTACTCAGTAATTTTGAATTAGACTAGATGTCTGAATTTTTTCATTAATTTATTTTCATACCGATTGAATTTTTATTTTCAATCTGGACTGTCCCACTGCAGAGCAAAGGTATCCTCCCTCCCTCGTTTGCAGGTTTCTCTGTATAATATTATCAGCATTATACAAGAAAGATAGACAATGAGTTAGTGCAAAGTGATTTTTAGGTTGGTAAGGCATTATACCTTGGTAATGGCTCGAGTACTTTTAGGCAACTCATTTCTTAAGCAGAATAAATACTTAATTACAAACACTTTTAGAAGATTATCAGTGCATAACGGATGTAAGCGGGTTAACTACGAACCTTATTTGTGTTGGAAGAACACCAAATAGTTAACCCGCTTACATCCGTAATGAATTCGTCAAACTACGATAGTTTTTAAAGTAAAATTATCAGTGCAGTGATAAATAACCTATATATGAAATCATCATTTTTATCTTGCGTACTATTAGTAATAAGTTATTATTATTACCAACTAGATTATGTCCGCGGCTTCGCACGCGTTGTTTCTATAGAAACGTTTAAAGGTGATTTCTATCCCATGGGAACTGATTTATGGGATAAAGTAATAGTAAAAGCCTATGTTTGATTCCAGGATTAGAATTACCTGTATGCCAATTTTCAGCCCGATCCGTTCAGCAGTTTTGGCGTGAAGACGTAACAAACATCCATCCATCCAAACTTTCGCATTTATAATATTAGTGTGACATACCACATAAAAAAATATACTTACATCAATTCCTCTGAAAATAGGTAGGTACTTATTAAATTCTGTCATCTCGCCAGCGCCACTCTGTAGAGAGAGTCGTGAGTAGATGGACGCGCAATGCGCACTGCTGCAATTTCACTTTCTTCAAAGTCCTCTTGAGGTAGCACCCTTTCAAATCAGAATGTCTACCTTTTATTTTGGTTTTAGTAGTATTAAAACATTTCATTTGTGTAGTCCAAATAAAATACATAACATCACAAAAAGCTTTTAGCTACTTAGTTACTACCTACATACCTAACACTTACCTGTAATAAAGCAATATGTTGTACAATGTACATGCGGTGTAAATAATTTTTGATGCTACTTCAGGTTGGTAATGGAGAACCCTGTCATGTCTTAGGCATCGGAAACTATTCTTAATGTAGCCATTTGTCCTTTCTACACAGTTCCTTGCCCTGCAGTGCCACCGTGTGTAAGCTTGCTCTGCACTGCCTTCTGCAGCATGCAGAACTGGTGTCATAAGCCAGGGTTCTAAAGCATAGCCGGAATCACCTGAAAAATATGTTTACAAATATTGTATTAAGTGTAGCAATAAACAAACAACACAAATAAATGTACACTACTGTTATAGAGGTTAAGTGTAGCAATAAATGTACACTAATGTTAGAGGAAAGATTTGTATTTTTGTATGTGTGTAATCAAAAACTACTGACTGGACATATTTCACCATTAGAATGCTACATTATCCCTGAGTAACATAGCTTTATTTATAATGTATAATAAATAAATGTTGAAGCCAGGACCGGTCACTAGTGTCATATATTTTACTAAACACGAATTCATTATGGATGTAAACTTACTTACCTATCAAAAAGTAATTTCCTCCATTCTCATAGACCTCCTTCATTTCCCTTTTCACATTTGAGTGGTTAAAGATTATTGGTCATGGACCCGTCCTGGATATCGAGCATTCACACCGAGTATCCGGCAGTTAACATCAACAATCTACAACAAAAAGTGTATTGTTCATCATGGATTATGGTAAAGAAGTAGGAAGTAAGCGAAGAAGAAGTTTTATCATTATCAACAATGAACATACCAACTGACAGTTTAAGGAGTATATACCCTTTCTATTTTTAAATTGTGCAGATTGGGGTTTTTTGGGAGAAACTATAGCCACATGTGTGCAGTCTATAGCCCCTAGCACATTATCCAACCCAAATTTGGCAAGGAAACCATCTGAAATTTCCTTCCGTTGTGTCTCTGTGCCAGGAAACATGATCCACTTGGGCAGTAATCTGAAATCATAAGATGATCTGTAGATAGGGCATTATGGCACAAATAACTATTTAAAAGGACATTTCCTCTCTGTTATTTACAGAATTACTGATTATGTAAATAATTGAACTGTTATGTAATCATTTTTCACTGAGTGCTATTTTATGCCAGGCAGAAATTAGAAGTAGTATACTTACACTCTAATTACAGCAGCTGTTAAATGGTTCAGAATAACTGATACTGTTGGCTGCGCTATGCATAAACCCAAATTGTGGCCTGTTCCTCTCTGATAACTCCCATCCGCAATCAAACGAAGGCCAATTAGGACCTGTGAGGCATCATATTAAGGTAGAATAAAGTAAGGTATAAGGAATATAGTAGGTATTTTGGAGTGAAGGTATAAGGTGCTGTGATATATTACTGAGTGAGGAGATCTTTCTAGACTAATAAGTAGACCTTTATAGTCTTTTATGTAGAAGGTTTTGAGGGCAGACAAAAGTTGGGTATTTTATTATCCCTAGTAAACTCACTTTTAAATGGACTGGAATCCCTCCGGCGCGGTTAGGCTTGAGGTCATTTTTAAGCTGCTCGGTTATGTAAAGTACCATCGCT
This sequence comes from Eupithecia subfuscata, assembly GCA_963564075.1. Classification (NCBI taxonomy): domain Eukaryota; kingdom Metazoa; phylum Arthropoda; class Insecta; order Lepidoptera; family Geometridae; genus Eupithecia; species Eupithecia subfuscata. The sequence goes on from OY751105.1 coordinate 9,360,979, forward strand.
TTGTTGGCTCTGAAGAGCGAAACAAATTCACCCTCTGGGAGCTCAAAAGGGTTGGTTTGATCACGTATCGCTCTACGCTCCAAACGCCTTCGGTCGCTTCTGGCCCTATGCCGCCGTCGCCACATTTCCAATAGGGCGTAATCCATACTGTGAAACGAACAATAGTCTTGTAAATTATATTGTACCGATGTGTAGGTACCTACATAGTGTCTTGAATTGAATCCATTAGAAAAAAGGTAAATAAGTACGTACCGAGTTTGCATTGACTTCAACGAAAGTAAATAACGATGAATAACAACTTGTTTAGTTGATTTTACAAATAAAGCATGTTACCTTTTAGAATACTTACAAGACAAGATGATAACGCAGTACGTAAAAAGAATCATAAGCACAAACTAAATATACAAAGGAAATAAGTACGCACTCAATAAGTAAATAAACAAACAAATATAATAAAATATCTAAGCGAATCGAAAAATGTGTGCCTATCTCTACCTATATAACGATAGCTCATGGGCGCGATGCGGCCATATTTGTATGCGAGCGTTAATTTTATCCGCCTACAAGTCGACCCCGATAAATTTTTGCACCAATTTCCACTGCCGGAGTACTTTTATGCAGCAAATAAACGCACGTGCTAACGTAACGCGTGTAAGTGTTATCTACTCGCGCTACGTTATTAATAGCACCATTTTGACAGTATTTTAACGCGATTTGACATAAGAGAGTGTTATAATTAAGGTTCATTCAGTTGATTAGCCAATCGGCTCAAAGAAGTAAACGCAGTGACGCGCTACATAAGCACGCAAGATGGCCGCTAACGCACGCTAGCGTGCGTTTGCTTGCGTGCGTTAATAGTGTAATCAGCTTACAGATCGTTTGTTGGTTGATGTGAGTGAACTGACATGACATTGACACAATAGATAGATAATTAAATATCTACTGTGACATTGACAAGACAACAACGACAATGACTAGGGCTGCGTTCCGTTTTACGCTTAAAGCGCTCAGGCCGCGCCGGCTTGACAAGCAACATGAGATGATTGGTGTGGCTATTAAGTAATGATGAAAAATTTTGTATTTATTTATTTCAATGCTGGTAACACAGAAATCATATGACAGAAAATTCACCATCCAAAATTATTTTCGATCAAAATGGCTGGGACTACTCCTCTTTTTTGGATTTCTGTCGTTTTATCGATAATTGGTAAGTGCTTTGTGATTAATTATATTGGTATTATTTAGTTCCACCGCTCTGTATAATTTATTTACTACGATAACTCTTTTTAGGTCTAAATGCTGATGGCCAACTCTACATTCTTAATAGCCCTCAGTCCTTGAGCTTTTCAGGATCAAGTAAAGTACCTGAAAGCAGTCTGAAAGAAATATTCTCTGCTGCATTAGGGCTGTCTGTGGAAGAGGTATGTATAAGTGAAATTGTAAAATTATACCTTATGAAAATGACAAACTTGATCTATATTTTGGTCACATGAGAAGACGTTGCTAAGTAGATAAATTGAACCTGTCCATGGTGTTTCAGAATTCAGATTGGAATGGGTTGCGAATAAACGACCCTTTCGATACTCCTGAATGTGTAGTGGAAGTATACATAGATGGTGTCTCAGAACTTGGTAATACTGTAAGTACTTGCCTACCCATGGCCCAGAGGGGTAATAATATACTTTATACTAAACTAGCATTTTGGCCCAGCAGTGGGACAAACCAGGCTAGAAAAAAAAACTAGCCTGCTGGTGGCTTTGCTTGTGTGGTATATAATAGATTTAATGAGGGAAGTGATCTTAATAATAATTAAAAGATCAGATCATGATCATCAACATGCTTTGTATTACAGGTTAATATGAAATGGAAGAACTTCCCACTCATGGTAGATCAGTATGAGCCGGTGACATATGAAGAAGTGAAGCACAAGATCCTTCAGAGATACAACAATGGTGGTAGTAAACTCGTTAATATAGAATTACGTGGCAGCAGTGAGGTAAGTTGTTTTTTTGTAATTATAAAATAACAAAATATTTTTCTACCTTTTCGGTGCTTTTGAGCTGTCTGGTCAAGTGGTTGAATTGAAACTAATAGCACCAGTTTTTTCCAGAATACTATTTTTGGAGACATACATGCCAAACCAAAGAAACAAACCTTTAAGCATTTGAAATCCAATGTTGAGGAAGATGCTCAGTACCTTAAAGAGCTGGAATCCCTGAAAACGATTACTGCAAAGGTAAGAAAACATTCAGAAATATGTTGCTACTGTACTACCTAACCTACTAACATTTCTGATCCTTAATTTTGTAAAATTTATGTAACAAAAAGTAAGCACAAAACGTTCGGGGAGATTTAGCTTCGATCACAGAGAAATATTTAAAAAAAAATATTATTATTGTTATTAGATTATAGACGAGCAGCTGAGAGCTGATATGTCTATATCACAGTGCTTTCAAAGTTTTTCACTACACTAGTTTGTTTGTTTTTTAATTAACATAAATAAAATTACCACTACACAAGACAATGAGGGATGCATGTGTTTATTGTAATTTAAAGTAAATAAAAAAGCCTACGTAGGTACTTGTTTAGATGTCTTTTAAAAACCGAACACCAAATGGAGAAATAGAATAATAAATATTCGCGGCTCATTGCGGCGGTCAACAACCCGCGACATTGTCGGAGTGGGTGACATGCGTTAAATGCAATAGGTAGGTACGACGAATGCATTTTTCTTCGGTTATATTATATGACGATAAGCCCTAGTATCAGTAATTACCTGTTCTAGTGATCGCTTCGTTTATATTTATTTTTCGAAAACTGAAAGTCGAGAATTTTTCAGTCATTTTCCTGTGTTTAGCTGAACCCAGGCCCAAACAGTCAGGACCAAACTTTCAGGGGACCCCTGATTTTTGTAACACATACATTTTTATTTTCAGGTCAATTCAGGTGTTGTCTCCCCTGATAATGTGGTTGACCTCTGCTTCATCCGTGTCTACTCTCTTCATGCATTGTCCGACTTCCACGGCCCCAACTCCCTCCAGGTTAAGGAGGCTAAGAAACTCCTTGGTAAAATTTTCATCTCATATTACGTTATCTTGCTCTAGATGAGTTTTAAACAAATTATCTAATATATTTTGGTTTTAAGTGAACCTAAACATCTTATTTTACATTTTTGGAAAACAAACAGTACCAGTTTTACAAAGACTAATTCAAATTATCCACAAGTACAAAAAAACCGTTTTAATTTAATTCAAAATATGACCTAAAGAATCCAAATGTTTACTAAAGAGCCTTTATTCACAAAGAAAATTATACTCGTATTTACAATTGAGCTAACTGCAGACTGTTGCAAACAGTCTACAGGTAGCTCAACTGATCCATATCAATACCAGTCGGAAGCGTCCCCAAGACGCTGGCTGCATTGCCACGCTGTATGGCAATGCTGTTAAATGTTTACTTGATATTCCTTTTTGGAATTAAAGCAATTTTTATTTTATGTGTGAATACATAATTGAATAATTTTTGATGGAATGGTTACTCTTTTATAGGAGAGGCTCTGGAAGCCTTGTCCAATGCGTTTGACAAGGCATACGACGGATCCGTTCTCGTCACAGCGGTCACTACCGACATCGTGCATACTCGCAAATTCTCGCGCGTCCCGCGTGCTGCACGTCAGAACGACGTAAGTTACCTTTTACACATTAGTTAGTTACAGGCTGGATAAATGCAACCAATCACCTGTAATTTAGCATTCAAATTCGAGCATTAACATCATTGAGGGAGTAGAAACGAGCATTACAGTGCGCTGCAGAGCCTGTTATGGCAGCCGTCCGACATTTACTCCTTGGAATAAGCAAGCTCGTTGACAAATTTTTATAAACGGCTCTATGCTTTTATATGATGTTCGGAAGAACCTAGGATTTCTAAATAAATAATATCCGTAGAGAGAAGGATTAGGTTGAAATATTTACTGCAGCTTGCAGCTTTATGACGTTGGATAGTTTTGAGTTACGTTACGACCCTACGACCCATCCCAGCCAGCACCTCCTGGGTCGTAACGTAACTATTATTATTACTGTCTAATAGAGGACATTGTTGATTCAACCCAAGCAAGTCTACTCTACTGTCCAAGTGCACAGTTTATTGTATTTTGATGTGCTGTGTGCTGCCAGTTGAATTCCATTTAACTGACTAGAGGAGCAGTCTTCCGTAAATGTTCAGAGCTGAGTTGTAATTTCCATTAAGGCTGTTGTATGAAATTTGTGTAGGTATGTTGGTGCATGCGTCTAAGCCTAGGGCTTGCGGTAATTCATGGGTACGCGTACAACGTGTAGAGGATGGAGCCGAGCAAAGAACCCTATGGCCAGTGATGTATTTTATGATTATGCGCCCTGAGCCCGTAAGGTCTGCCGCCCCATAAATTCGCGGAAAAAACCGGCAACGTGTGTGTCAGTTGGGCTACGCGCAGTGTGGGGTTCCGTAGTTGCACTTGCACGATATCTTCTTATACTACCTGTACCTATTACACAACAAGCAACTTCATCTAAATAATTTTGAATGAAATGTGTTCCAAATTTTCCTTTTTGCCTGTCGCGGTGGTGGGTAAAGTGACCTTAAACTGTGGTTGAGCACTGCAGTGACGGCGTAGCGTGGGTTGGTATAGTACCCGGGGTGGTTTTCTACCAAGCACAGCCCAAAATAATCGAAACAAAAACGCTAACCGAAGTAACGGCGAGTGGAGCTAGCCGCAACTTTTGACGTGACAACGTCTTATAATTCGATAGAGCCGGCTGCACGCACGAAAAAACATGACGTCATGCGGCGTTACCTGGCTCTGAGGCGTTCCATGTAAGGCTTGAAGTGCAAGCGAGAGCGCTCGACATCCGTCTCTCTCCTACTTGAGTGAGTGATGCGTCTGCGTGGACAGCTGCTATACTATAGTACATTTACATGTTTTGATCGAGTATCAAATGCTACCATTCCATCAGTATTTTCTTAAGACGTTGTCACGTTCAACTATCGTCAGTAAACCGACTTTACAGACAACCAATTTTTTTGAGACTTTTTCGGAGGTTTTGTAAAAATGTAAGCTTAAAGTGTGGCAAACTAAATTATAGAGCCCCGAAAATTTTAAAGAAACTGGTTTTACATAGCCGCAATTTTGGAATTAGGTGAGGTAAGGTTATGTTAGCACCAAAGACAAGGAAAAATATAGGAATACAAGATAAACACGAGAAAAGAAATAACGACGAGCGGATCAGCCACCGAATTTTTTGTTTCTTTATCGGCCAGCTACAAAAAAGTTATAAGATTATAAATAAAATAAAATGTCAAGTGCGAGTCGGACTCGCACACTAAGGGTTCCGTAAGCCAAATTATCATGATTCTAGGTCAACGGGAAGTAGGTAGGTAGGTAAGTACCCTGTAAATTTTGGTCCATGGCGAGAATCAAAATTTTTTTTTGTGATTTAACTATAAATTTAGGATTTCTGGAATTTTTCCTTTATTCGTTTCTTACCAAATTTTATGTTATGACTCTAGGTCAACGGGAAGTACCCTAACTTTAGGTTTTGTTCTATAGCAATATTCAAAACTATTTTTTTGTGAGTAAACTACAAATATACTGTTTTTGGATTTTTCCCTTTACTGGTGCGATAAGAACTTGCTGCTCACCAAATTTCATGATTCTAGGTCTACGGGAAGTATAGGTTTTGAATGCATGTGATTCCCTTGGAAATTTCAATATATTCGGACATAAACAGCTGTAACTTTTGAATGTGTTGACTTAGAAGTTTTATTTATATCGCGGCTTCAAGAGGTTACGGACATGAGTATTTGACGTCAATTTCAACTCGAAACGTCCACGCGTTCCTGACGAAAAGGAGTTGACAGACGGACAAACAAACCGACAGACAGACGGACAACAAAGTGATCCCGTATAGGAATACGGGTTCTTTTTTCCTTTTGATGTACGGAACCCTAACAACTAGCGGCCCGTCCCGGCTTCGCACGGTAGGAAATTTATTTTTTAAACATTTTGGGATAGACGTAGAGTAATGTATCTTTATGCAGGACTTTTATATTTTTATTCACCTCCCTCGCTGCGTTGCCCGCTGCGCTGCACGGGGCCACACTGCGCACCGGCCACGGCGGCGCGGCGTGGCGGTGTTTATTTTTCTATTAGTATTTTGTTTAGATTGACAATACAATTACACTTTGTTGCACACCAAGAAAATACAAAAATACAATCCTCTTTATATTAGGGGTTAAAGTATGAAATTGCCGATATGTACTGAAAAAATATAATTTGTGTTTTTTTTTAATTTAACATTATTTATTTAATCAAAATAATGACCATTATTATCTATATACATTGCTGCCATCTAATAGGAAGGTCATTTATGCCTTTGCGATAGAACTCTGGTGATCTAGATTCGACAAGCTGTGTGAAAGCATTTTGTACTGCCTCCTGGGAAGAAAACTTTTTATCACGTAGAAAATTGTCCAAATCACGAAAAAAAATGGTAGTCCGTTGGAGCAAGGTCTGGCGAATACGGAGGGTGACGAATGGTTTCTAATTGCAGTTCCTGTAGAGTTAAAACGGTTTCTCGTGCTGTATGAGGTCTCGCGTTATCATGGAACAATGAAATGATATTGAAGATCGATTCATGAGTCGGGGCTGTTTCACTGCTAGGTTTCTATCATTGTTTGGAGTTCGGCACCGTAGACATCTGCCGTTATTACTTGACCAGATCGGAGAAAGCTACAGCCTTGACCAGAAGTATTAATCACCCTATTATTTACTGAATTTTTCGTGTTTTAAGTTGAAAAATTAAACTAATTTGTTTTCCAAGTTACTATGATTTTTGTAATTTTATGTTAATATTATTAACATTAAATTAAAAAAACACTAATATTTAGTTAACAACATTGATATTGCGAGCTGTTTCTGCCGCGTTAGTTCCGCGTCGGAATTTGTATTAAAAACTCGAATTTTCGAAGTATCCATCTTTCTTGTCCAAGCTGAATAAAAAGAAACAACTGAAAGTCGATACATAATCGAATGTTGCACATTTTTTAAAAGAAGAACCTCATAGGTAGATACCTTGTGAAAAAAGTACCTATCGCTCAAAAATCTCAAACCATGAAGGTTCTATGTCAATTCGAAGTACAATAAAACGGAAATTTCATACTTAAACCCCTATTAATATTAGTGTATATAAATAATAGTGGGCGGAGTGGGCCCTGAAAATTTCGGAGTTTGCGGCGGCTGCAGTTAAATAAATTGTTGAGAAAGGAATACAAAATAAATATCGGCGAGTGAAGTAAAACGCAGCCTTTTTGGGGTGGCAGTGGGATGCTTAGCAAAGACAAGGGAGCTAGCTTAGCAAATAAAAGGTAACTAAGATAAAGCTTAGTTAGCAAAGATAAGCTTATGATAAATTTATAATTTTTTTGGCGATTAACAACAAAATAAGAACAGTACAATATAAATTGAATGGCGAGCGAATTCAAAGCGACCTGATAAAAAAGTTAAAAATAATATGACTAAAGACAGGCGATATTACCGGCAATAAGAGCGCGCCGCGGAAATTCGGTGGTAAACAAGGGCTGAGCTCTGGACCAGAGGCAGACAAAAATGTTGACGTCGAGGAGAGCTAGCGGGGCGGCAGGCAGCGAGGGTCATCTTGCGCCGCCTCTCGCTGCCTGGCGCCCTGGGCCATGACCCACGTGTCCTAAAGGCAAATACCTGTGCTATATGCCTGTAGCACACCAGCGCTACTTTCATTGACGTCATTATCTTTCATCTCGCAAGAAATACACTTGCGAGCTTTAAACTGGAATCGCTTCAAGGGTTGTTCAAGACTAATTTTTACAATTTCTTTGCAGTGAACTATGAGTTAAGTGATGTTTTCCCTTACGCAGGATTTATTGGCGACGATAAATTTTGATTTAATGCACGATAATGTCCGCTGCCACACCGCAGCAGTGACTAGACAGTACCGACAGACGTCTTCCATGTCGGCATTCCCACACTAGACTGGCCAGCCCTTATTCCTGACTTGAACCCAATCTGGCATATGTGGGACGAGCTAAAACAGCGGATACGAGGGAGAAATCCAGCTAATCCAGCTCCGGCGCCGATAGAATCCGATAGATGCAACTTCGACCTATTGCAATAATTCCCAAAATTTAGGTAGCCAATTTAATTAATTTTAAATCTTCTTGATATCACTTGAAAGGTAACAAAATTACCTTTCAAATGATATACCACAATCTATAGTTCATTGTACATAAATTGTAAAAAAATTGTTTTGATCAACTCGCGATGAAGCGATTCCATTTTAAAGCTCGCAAGTGTAGTTATCAAATAAGATTATCTACGCAAGTTGCTGAATTTTGCGCAGTGTTCTTATATTTTGTTGCTAGCTTCTGCCCGCGGCTTCGCACGCGTTATTTCTACGGAAACGTTCATAGGTAATTTCTATCCCATGGGAACTGATTTATGGGATAAAAAGTAGCCTATGTTGGATTCCAGGCATAGAGCTACACCGGTGCAAAATTTCAGCTCAATCTGTTCAGTAATTTTGGCGTGAAGTCGTAACAAACATCCATCCATGCAAACTTTTATAATATTAGTGTTATTGTCGTTATACATAGTTAGTCTAACAAGTTCATTTCTACAGTCGTGTGTGTTCCTAATACCGAATTGGTGGTCTGGGATAATTTTTATATTCGATCGATCAATAACATAATTTTTTTTATTGATTGTTTTCGAAGCATCTTCTTTTTAATATCATCTTCATCTATAACATATTCATATTCATTAATATCATCTAATAACATATTCAGGGTGTTCGGCACTCCGTGTGCCATATGATTACTGGCGGTAGGTGGAATCAAGTGCAAAAGCTTGGCAACTTTTTTTTACCATGAAGAGCCTCTTAAGTATTTTTAAGATTAGTTTTTTTTTCGAAATTTGAACTACGTTATAGTAATGTTACTTTTTTGTACGAAATAATATGGCTTACAATTTATGTTTATGTTAATCTGTCATGTTAGTACGTCCTATTAAAATCAATATTTACGTGTGATCTGGGTTAATAAAGCCGCTATGGGCATGCAATGTGTTGAAAAGATAAAATTCGAAACTGAGAGTTCAACTTTGAATTTTTAATAGTTATGCCCGGTCTGGCTCAGTCTAAGAGTTAGGTAGGTATTATAAAAACCACACGTATACACAGTCAGATTATAATTGGGACACACACAAAAGGTTTAACAAAACAATTCACAAACGAGCACGGACACTAAAACAAGGGTAGAACCGAAAAGCAAACAAAGTTCTGGATTAGGTATGTCCTGTTTCCACGCCGAGCGTGAGCGAACTGCCTAGTCTAAGTAACGGCTCGGTCGTCTTAGTTTTCGTCCGCGCGCAGAGATGGCGCTGGCTGTCGGCACGCCATGGCTTGGCTTGACTGACACGCCCGATCCAATGGGGCTGCCAGTGTCATGAATATAAACGTCATTAGGACATTGTACTACACACTCCCCCTCCAAGTTGGAAGTACGTCCCGGGTCCGACTTGGGACTTGAATCGCGGATGCGTGGCCTTCCTCTACGCCCTTTAGGCCTAACCGGCACATTAGACTCTAACGGAGACGTGAACGGGGTTAAGTCAGTGCTGTGATATTTCCCTATAACATTATTATCGAGATCTGAAATGATGAAAGTCGTTGGGCTGATGATAGTATCTATGCGGTACGGACCATCACGCCTTGGCATAAACTTTTTCGTGATATGCTTTGCCGCGCTACTTAGGTTGTGCGTTTTGAGTAAGATTAGATCTCCTACCTCGTATCTAGGCGTTTTACGACGAGAAGTGTCAGCTACGTCCTTGCGAACGTCTTGGCACTTCTCAACCCTATCCCTGATATCAGAGAGCGACGAGACAAAGTCTCGTAGGAAAGGGGTGACCTGATGAACGAAGTTTTCCTTATCAAGGACGCCCCGTAAATCGTGGTGGACGTCAAAGGGTGTCCTCAGCTCACGCGCTAGAGTTAAGTACGCAGGCGACTTACCGGTGGTGGAGCATGTGGCGCTATTCATTGCAAATCGAATTGACGCTAGGTGCTTAGGCCACGCTGTATGGGTGTTCTTGACAAGAATGGACAATTGCACCTTCAAGTCCCGGTTCTTTCGCTCGGCAGGATTTGCTTCCGGATGATATAGCGGTATAAGCTCCTGTTTCACGCCTAACACGTACATACACTGCTGCATCACCGCCGAAACGAACTGCGTACCATTGTCCGACACGACGCGTCTTGGAAGTCCGTACCTGAGGAACACCTCCTCCAGCAGGATACGAGCGCAAGTCTCAGCAGTAGCATCTATGAGAGAAAACAGTTCCACCCACCTTGTAGCGACGTCTTCGACTAGGAATATCCACCGCTCCCCCTTGTCTCCGGTTGGGAGCGGACCGAACAGGTCGATTGCCAGGACTTCGCCTCGTTGTTGAAGAACCGGAGTTTGTAAGAGACCAGCTGGCTTTTGGTTCAAGGGTTTGTAGCGAAGGCACTCAACGCACTGCTTGAGATACTCGGTGACATACCTGCGCATCCCTGGAAAATAGTACCTTTCTTTCAGCCGCTGAAGGGTCCTCTCTATGCCTTGGTGCCCGGCGGTAGGGGAGTCATGAAGCTCCTTGAGAATGTTTTCTCTCATTGACCTTGGAACGACCAGTTGAGCATCCTCTGAGTCGCCATCAGCATCATAGCGGTAAAGGACACCATGAGACAACACGTAACCACGCTCGAGCCAACGACCGAGGGTAAGTTCCTCGGGGCTCTCCAGATCTTGTATGACCTTTTCCAGGTCAGGATCCTCCAATTGAGCGGCGCGCATGTCGGCTGGACTAGTGGAAGGGAGGTTAACAATAACAGAGCACAAACCACAATCCTCAGTACCTTCTTCTGTGCAAGGTGGGCGGCTGAGCGTGTCCGCGACTACGTTGGCCTTGCCCGGAGTGTACTGGTAAGTAATGTTAAAAGACTGCAGTTTCAAAGCCCAACGGACCAACCTACCCGAAGGTGATTTGACAGTCAGCAGCCACTTGAGAGGCTGGTGGTCGCTTCTGACACTTACCTGGTGTCCATCAATATATCCCCTGAAGCGTTCCACTGCCCAGATCACAGCCAACGCCTCGCGCTCAGTGGTGCTGTAATTCTTTTCGGCGGATGTGAGGAGACGGCTGGCATATTCTATTGGGCGCTCTTCAGTGCCCTCGCCCTGTAAGAGAACAGCTCCAACAGCGTAGCTGCTTGCATCCGTTCTCAGAACAAACGGTCTAGAGTAATCAGCCTGTACCAGAATGGGAGCGGTGGTGAGGCGTTTCTTTAACTCCTCAAAAGCATGTATCTGCTCCGCCTCCCAAACCCAAGGCTGGTTTTTTTTTGTCAGGCGTGTCAAAGGTTCGGCAACGGCTGAAAAGTTTGGAACAAACTTGCGAAACCACGAACACGTCTGCAAATAGGTTCTCAGATGTTTCAGGTTGAGCGGCGGTTTCATTTCTACGACCGCCTGTATTTTGTCGGTGTCGGGAGATACGCCCTCCGGTGTGATAACGTGACCGAGATACTTAACCCTTTTTCGGCAGAACACGCACTTCTCACGATTAGCCCTCAAATTGAAGGCGCGCAGCTTTTCAAAAACGGCGCTCAAGGCTGCCATATGACCAGAGAACGTTTCCGTTATAAGTAAAAGGTCATCCTGGTAAGCTAAGAGAGTGACGCTATCACCTGCTATTTGTGAGAGGTCGCGACACAGGTACGAGCGGAGCTTGTCAATGAGGCGCTGGAAAGTAGAGGGCGCATTTTTAAGCCCGAAAGGCATACGCTTAAAGCGATACGTACCAAAGGGGGTCTGGAACGCCGTTTTGTCCTTGTCGCTCTCTTTGACAACCACTTGCCAAAATCCACTACGCAGATCCAAGGTGGACATGAAGCAGTTGCGCCTAGTTGACTGCACCAACTCGTCAATGACTGGCATTGGGTAAGCATCAGTTTTGGTTACCGCGTTAAGCTTCCGGTAATCCACGCAGAACCTGACCTTACCATCCTTCTTCGGGACTAAGACGGCGGGCGACGTCCACGCAGACTCGCACTCTTCAATTATGCCGTCCTCCAACATTTTATCTAGCTCCGCTCTCATCAGCTCCTTCTTAGCGGGCGTAAGCCTGTATGGAGGAACGGAGATGGGCGGATGATCACCCGTGTCTATGTGATGTTCCGCGTATGTTGTCGGTGCTCCATTTGCCGCGAAGACATCTGCGTTGTGCAGCAGTAAGTCCGACAGCTCCTGGCGTTGTTCAGCAGCCAGCATCAAACCTTCTTCATCACGTAGAAGATCGGAAGAAGAGATCGCGGTACAAGACTTCGGAGTCTCAAACTCGGTTGGGTACATGATTTTTGAACCTGAAAAATGCCAGGTCGACGCAGCAAAATCCATGACGATTCCGGCCGCTGCTAAGAAATCAATACCTAACAGGGTTTCATTGTTTTGCGCGTCGGGCAGGATCGTAAAATCTAAGGTCACTGACCTGGCCGGAGTAATTCCTACCTTTAAGGTTGTGATAAGTACACGGCGAGTGCGCGACGAGCCATCTGCTAACTTAACGTAGCGCGTGGTCTCAGTGCGGGGGTGCTTCTTTTCCAGTAGCAACTCGTAGAGCTTACGGCCAACTACGCTACTTTTGGCTCCAGAGTCCAAGAGTGCCACTCCTCGTACTCCTAAAACTACTATGCTTAAAATAGGTCTTAACATAGGTCGTTGTCCCGAAGAATGACTCGCGACGTCACCGCCGACATCAGGTTCCACCAATGAAAAATGTCCTGAAATTTCCGCAGATACATCGGACACCCTACTTTCGTTCATCGTGGTTACCCCAAACTGATTCGCGTACTCACCAAGAGCATCAGTTTTTTTCGACAAGAAATTTCCTAAATTTTCCGCAGAAATCATGGTCACCCTACTTTCCTTCGGCATGGTTACCCTACTTCGTGAAATTTCGGACGCACCATCGGATTTTAGCGCATGAGCGCGTTCGGCGGACACATTGGTTACCCTACTATCTTTCGCTGCTGCCATGGTAACACCATCAGTAGCACGACACGACGCCGATGGCGGCAGCGGCGGTACTATGCCTACAATCTGTTTATGTAGACAATCCGTGAGTCTAAGTGCGGTATTACAAACATTGTTAGGCGAACGATTCGGATGTAGAGATACGACCTTATGTTTACTACTAGTACAAGCGTTAGGTATACTTGTACTTGGAGGGAAAGTGGTAGGTATGTTTTTTTGGCAACTTACCAATGGATTGGGCGGGATCGGATCAAGCCATGCTGAGTCGAACGTGCAATAATTCGCGTTGCACTGGGGACACTGTGACCGGGTAACACCTTTCGTATTGCAACCGTAACATGTAGGTACTGCTTCCGTATCTACTTTATCTCTTTTTGACTTTAAAACGGCACAAGAGTCTATTGAGTGTCCACGGCGTTTACAGTACTTGCAAAACTCCTTCGTTGACGAGTTAGGTGCGACGGCGGCGGCGGACGTGTTGGCGACGGCGGCGGCGGACGTGTTGGCGACGGCGGCGGCGGTCTGTAGCATGGAGTCCGGATCAGCGCTGTTGCGAACGGCGGCGGGGGCGCGCGCGGCGGGAGCGCGCACGTCGTTGCTATGCGCGGCGGCGGCGGCGGCGGCGTTCGCAGGGTTATTGCCGCGGAGTTCGCGCGAATTTGTTGATGCGGGCCGTGGAAATGGCGCGGTTCTCGCACGTTGGGCCTCGGACGGAGTTTCTTCGGTAGCGTCTTCGACATGCCGTGCCTTGCGGAGTAGAGAGTTGTACGAGTCAAACTCGTCTCGACGCAGGCGCTCTCGAATCCGCCGATGGAGAAGGCCGTATACCATGTCTAGCTGGACCTTCTCGCTGAGGTCACCAGGGGGTAGGCGAGCTAATAGTGCCCTCACCCTGGCGACGAAGACCTCCGTCTTTTCCTTGCTCTGAGACATAGAGAACAACTCCAGATAAATTCGGTGTGGCGGGCGTCTGTCCCCAAATGCGCTTCTGAGCGACGTCACCGCGTCACTCCAGGTAGTGACCGACGATTTTACCCCCTGCCACCACACGGCCGCGTCTCCCACCACCAGCATGGATATGCCTCGCAGTGCGCTGTCGTCGCTCACGCACGCACACTCTTTGTAGGCCTCCACGGCATCCAGGAAGTTGTCCAGGGAGCCTCCGGATGCTCCGCTGAAGCGAGCAGAACATGCAGCGAAGGTTCCCTGGAGTGGCGCTGGCGTAGACGCGGCGAACGTCTGCGAGTTGGGCAGGGGTGATGGAATCGATTCGCGGCGCGACTCGTGCGCGAGGACACGATCGAGGAGCCGCTCCATCATCGTGGTCTGCGTCTGCTGCAGAGTAGCCATCATCGTGGTGAGTTCGCTTGCCATTATAGAAGCCGTAGGCGGCTGCGTCTGTGGCGCTGGCGTCGGTTGCTCGTTTTCGGGTTCTTCCGTGGCGTCTTGAAAGTCCGACTGACGCCGCGATTGGCGGCGTGTATTAGGACGTGGCATTTTATGTAGTTAGGTTCACTGCGATGAGTAGGTACTTGAAGTTGAAAAGTCACATAGGTACACAGGCCCTCGCTTGGGCAGCCAGTTTAATAGTTATGCCCGGTCTGGCTCAGTCTAAGAGTTAGGTAGGTATTATAAAAACCACACGTATACACAGTCAGATTATAATTGGGACACACACAAAAGGTTTAACAAAACAATTCACAAACGAGCACGGACACTAAAACAAGGGTAGAACCGAAAAGCAAACAAAGTTCTGGATTAGGTATGTCCTGTTTCCACGCCGAGCGTGAGCGAACTGCCTAGTCTAAGTAACGGCTCGGTCGTCTTAGTTTTCGTCCGCGCGCAGAGATGGCGCTGGCTGTCGGCACGCCATGGCTTGGCTTGACTGACACGCCCGATCCAATGGGGCTGCCAGTGTCATGAATATAAACGTCATTAGGACATTGTACTACAAATTTAGACAGAATTTCATGGAAAACTGTCAAAAAATCGCATCATATGCATCATATCTGAGTTGCGATTGAGTATTCGGGTGTGTCTCTAATCTTCCAATTCACTGAAAACTTCAAAATACACAGATTCTCTTTTCGGGAATTTCAACTTCAACTTCTTATTTTCATGGCTCGCTGTGTCTGTGCTGCCACAATTCTGCCAGTGTCCGTGTCAAAAGAGTCATAAACTTAGTTTTATATACCGGTGGAATTTTCTATTTTAAAAAAAGACAAACAAATAACTCTTTTTGAATAGTACCATTGATTTGTACTTTCGGGAATTTAAAGATCCTTATTTTACTGCCTTTGACACTTACAGTTACGGATAGAGTAACAGCCCATTTTATTTTATAGATTTATCCGATCAACAACGCGAGTGATTCACCGGCGTCAATAAAAGTTTGATAGTCACCGACAAATGAACGTAACCTCCCATTTTTGTGGCAAGTGGACAGTGACATAGGCTTGGGAAGATCTCGGACTAGCATACCTTGTATTATTTTACCATGCACCATGTATAGTTCAAATTTCGGAAAAAGAACGAAATATCTTTAAAAAAAAAATAGACACGAGGCTTTTCAGAGTTGAAAAAGCCGCCAAGATATTGCACTTGGCTTCACCTACCCCCAGTTACCATTATGGCACACAGTCTGCCGAAAACCCTGTAAATCAAAAGGTTCGTCAGGATAACCCTGATCCTCCCCCCGATCCCCCTGTTCCTGACCCTGGTGATACTGTCCCTGACCCTAAGCATGAGCCTGAGCCTGCCCCCGTGCCTGCCCCTGATTTATCTGGAAGATCGGTAAGACCACGAAATTGGAAATTAGGTGGAATTAATGAATGAATGAATTAACATTTTATTGTACAAGTAAATAAAGTTAGTAAAAGTCATATCTAAATGACAAATTAGCATTGTACAAAAGGCGGCCTTATCGCTGAAAGCGATTTCTCCCAGGCAACCTTGGGATGGAGAAAAAGATGGGTTGATAGTGAACAGACAGTAAATAACAGAACTTACATACCTAATACATACATATTTATAATACAAAATTACTTATACTATCTACTACTAACATGGAAAAAAAGAAAAAAAAAACGAATACAGTACTGGAAGTGCATTGCAACAAAATTACTAAAGGCACCGGTACGGTGTCGCCAAACTCACACATATAAATCGGTAAACTAGGTAATCATTAATGTGTTACAAAGAAACAATTCGTTTGATAAGTCAAAACAGAGTTGGAATTTCTGATTTTTTTTGGATCATTTATACCAAATAAAACAATTATTATTAATAGCTACTTAATTTATTTCTAATTATTCCCGTTTTTATAATGTGATGTGTGTATTTTGTTATATTTATTCCATTTCATAATTTATTACATAATTTTTATTAAAAAACATAGGCAATGGATTTTATCAGCCATATAAAGTTTTTATTCATTTTCTCTACGCCGCAGCCGACTGTACACCGCGAAAAAAGCGAGGTCGTCGTGAAGGGAATTCAAGTGCCGTCGCCTTTACAAAAATCGACGTGCGAGGAACAATTCACTTTTGTGTGTGTCTGTACTTTAAAATGTATGTAGATGTTCAGAGCCAAATATCTGTTAAACCGCAGGAGGTCTATTTCTGAGCTTTTTAGGAGAACTAGATCACCTATTGTGACTAGATACCGTAAGGCACAGTTAATTGGCATAGTACATGATTCATAACTCGCTATAGATTCGTCGAAATCAGCGGGGCTGCCAGCTTGAGGTCAACACAAAAAAAACATAAAAGTACATAAAAAATACCTATTAACTATACAGGGCGTTTGGTATTGCGACCGACATATTTTTTTGGAGTTGGTGGGGGTAATGGGCTACATTTGCCTATGATTTTTTCGAAATTGAAAAAATTGTAAATCACCTACCCTTTCACCTTTAGATAGCCATGTTATCTTAAATACTACCACTACTACCCATGACACGAAGAGCTACCATATATATCGAAGAATGTGATCTATTTTAAAACCTGTTTCTCACAAAAACATTCCTTGTTCCTAGAGTATTTTTATAATAATGGGATAAACAAAACAGTTATTCTACAGAACACTAGTTATACTGAATTGAAAAAGAAGCTTAATTGGATCTCAGGGAGCCGTGATAGAGCGTCAGAGCGCGCTTTTTTTTGAGTCGTTCCGTATACTTACCTCAATTCACCAAAATTTTGGATCGAGCCAGTTTACGACTGGATGTACCTTTGATATGAACATCACATCCAGTGACGGTGTGTAGATCGACAACCGTTTACTAATACCAATGTTTGTTCTTTCAGTCATCAGACCCCACCGGAGATGGTTATTCCGCTGACTACGCTGCCATCTTCAACATAATCCTGTGGTTCGGAATCGTTTTCGCCTTCTCACTCGTCGCCATCGTCTACGCTCTGGTTGACATGGACCCCGGCAGGGATTCCATTATCTACCGTATGACTAACACTAGGATGAAGAAGGATAATTAAGTTGCTGTAGATGTGTTTAAGGGTACCTTTCCAGCAAAGATGTGGTGTGTTTCTGTGTCAACAAGATGACACCATCCCACCAATAGACTATTTGATTTGTCTTTCACAGACAAGCAAATCTTTTGATGGATGTAACACAAATTCACAGCTTAGCTACATAGCACGTCTCTGGTGGAAGGTAATCCTAAACGCATGCTTGGCATACCAAGATCTTCCCTTTACATTTTGCTTGATGTTGTGTATAAGATATTGTTTTCTTACATCACACGCAGAATTTATCGGGTTTCTTGCTGTGGCATTTTAGTCCCGTTAGGGATAAGGTTCAAGTTTCGAACTAAGGAAAAGTTCTAACTTAAGTATTATAAATCTATCAGCTATGCGATTACACCAAAACTACCCATCCTATAATGAAATTTGAAAGCCATTTCAATGGCCTCCGCCATACATTTGCAAATTACCAAGGCCATTCAGTGCTTCCAAATGACGTCAATACAATATTATGGGTGGTTTTTGCGTAATCGCAGAGTTGGCCTGTAATAACTTGGGCCCTTAGTTATAGATTGATTTGTAAAATAGTGTTGAATTAGTTATAATTTGTTAGCTATCAAAATTAAATTTTAATTTATTTGCAATCATGTTAAAAGATTACTAGACATAAAAATATATGTATAATATTCTACTTATCGGAATCGTTGTAACTCGTGCTGTTTATTACAAGTAGATTGCAATTTGTAATATTTGCAGGTAACCTAGACGTTGTTTCTGCTAGTATTGATAAATGTATCTCTCAAGTCAGTAAAATACATTCCCTGCCTCATAATCTAGTTTCATTTACTGCTTGCATACCTTTTGGCAAACGAACTTGCTACCAAAACCCAAACATTAGGTATACCATAGTACAACATTCTATATAGGTAGGTATTCTCGTACAATAAGTAAAAATCAGTTTTGTTAGTGAATACGTTTATTACATTTTGTTATTACTTATAAAAATAAATTAACCTACGATTACTTACGAAATATATTCTTAAACAGCACCAATAATTACTATTAAGCAAATGGCATGTTAAATAATAAGTATAGTAAGGCACATTTGGTCATATAAAAATGTAGATTGCACTGATCACGGAAAGTTAAAGCAAAATCAATAAAGCACCTAAAATCAGTTTATACATACGCTACATCGTAAATGTTAGCTTATATTTCTAAAATAACAAACAAACAAATTGTACTGTTATCAATGGCATAATACAGAATACAATCTAACAATAATATTTTAATTCATTATCTAAAAAAAAATATTTCATTTTAGAAGACATTTCACCAAACAGTGAATAATCTTTATTAACTCATGTCTAACTAAACACACAAAATAGGATTAGACACAACACATAAGTAACTAAATTAGTTAACATTAGATTCTGTTACATTAAAAGTGTAGCATAACCCACTCTTTGAAAAATGTGGTTAATTCACTTTGTTCGATTTAGCTAAGACGATGCTAAGTAAGCCACAATGAACACTGAAATTGTTTTTATTCGTATTTCTTTCGAAGGCTGACAACAGTGCCATCATGGCTCGACGATGTCTACGACCTCAGCCTATCACTGATGGTATCTTCTCTACGAGACGGCTTTGAAAGACGAAAGTTTTGCCGACATTCGTTAGACAAAGGATAGGTACCTACTGACATATTCTATGAATCTCAGGACTTTGGCTACTATCCCTTAATTAACTGCAAGTTTCCGCGTAACATTAACAGGACAGTCGCTTATGTCGGTAGCTAAAGCAATAGAAATAGAAGCAGTATAAATAAATAATGCTGGACAATCCACACAGCTTTATCTAGCCCAATATGGGTACTAGATGACTATAGACATGTTATTTATAATTTGTCAAATTATACGTCACAACATACATTCCTTGTTGTGGTGTTCCTTGGTTTAACATATAGATATTTTTACCCAACAAAACGGGAACTATTGCTCGATAGTAGCTAAGGTGCGGTCAGCCTATACAGGGTGTCCCAAATCCATGGGACATGGAAGGGAAGTACCAAAAATATTGGAGATAGCAAGTTTCACTAAAAGGATTTTTTTACTGGAATCCGTATTTTTTACTGGATTTGGAATACTATGTGTATTCCAGATCCACTAAAAAATACCGATCCGAAAAAATATACAGCTTACAACGGTTCATTTTCAAGGATCGCTTTATCATAGGTACATGGATCTTCTGTGCTTCACACAGCGCACTCCGTTAACATCGGCCTAGAGACAAAGGCCTTTTCAGACCTACGGGGTATTAGCTACCCAGAACGGTAGCGAAAGCCGAGTATATGCGGTAATCCTACGGTTCAAACAAATGCATACAAAATACCCGGCGGGATTCCTCAGCGAAACTTGCCGCTACCGCTCTGGGTAGCGAATACCGTAGCTCTGAATAAGTCTAACAAGTGACTATGGATTTATCTGCGCACAGTGTAGTGATGGGCCCTGCGCAGGCGCCGGCGCAACTCGCTCGGGAACTTCTCGTAGCAGCGGCGGCAGGCCGGCCGCTCGTCGTATTCGTAGAACTTACTACGAGTGCTGAGCGGGGCGTCGCAAACGGAGCACGCGAAGTGATGCACGCACCATGCCTTGTTCAGGGCCGTGAATACTGGGAACAAAAAGCAATATAGATAAGAGTCATCGTTACCGAATACGATAGCGTTTGGAATACTACGTCGAGTCTTCTCGTCATTCATACCGCAATGCTTGAAAACGAAAGTTTTCAATCAGTGCTTCCTCCCCGTCATGCCTACGGAACCGAGACGTGACACTCGCATCATAGTAGGGTTGGTCCACCAGTTCAAAGTCGATCAGCGAGGTATGGAAAGAGCTTTGCTCGGAGTTTCTTTAAAGAATAGGATTCGTAACGAATACCTCGGACAGAAAACCAAAGTTATCGACATAGCTCAACGAATTAGTAAGCTGAAGTGGCAGTAGTCCGGCCATATCTCGCAGAGAACCGACAACGGCTGGGGTAAACGTGTTCTTAAGTGGAGATGGCGAACATAGTGTAGGACGCCCTCCAGCCAGCTGGGATGACGACCTGCGAAAGATTCGAGGCAGATGCTGGATGCGACAAGCTGAAAACAGGTTGCTATAGCGCTCATTAGGGGAGGCCTACGCCCAGCAGTCGTCTATAACTATCTCGTTGATAACGATGATGATACTAAAGTAATTTTTATACCCCGGCGCATACAGAGGTTGTTATAAAAACCTTGGACGTGTCTATCAGGAAGATGTGTGTATGTCTGTGGCATTCTAGCTCCCAAACTGATGAACTGATTTTGATTTACATTCTTGGTTATTTTGGTTTCAAAAAGTACCTACATAAAGAGTATTCTTAGCTAGATAAAATATAATGAAAAACGGTGCAGCTGCTGCAAATGTTGCAATTTCATGTTTTCGAGTAGAAAAGTAAGCTGGATGGTTTGAATATCTAACTATGGCCTGCAATGACCTGGTTGCAGACATAGCAGAGGTTGCCAAACAGCTGTTGGTAATGTTGCTCGCAGTACGCCAGCCCTTTCTTCTCGTAGTGACGGGCGTGGAAAGGTGACTTTGTATAGATAGTTTGAATATCTTACCATCTCCTGCAATGACCTGGTTGCAGACATAGCAGAGGTTGCCAAACAGCTGGTGGTAATGTTGCTCGCAGTACGCCAGCCTTTTCTTCTCGTAGTGACGGGCGTGGAAAGGTGACTTTGTATAGATAATTTGAATATCTTACCATCTCCTGCAATGACCTGGTTGCAGACATAGCAGAGGTTGCCAAACAGCTGGTGGTAATGTTGCTCGCAGTACGCCAGCCTTTTCTTCTCGTAGTGACGGGCGTGGAAAGGTGACTTTGTAGATAATTTGAATATCTTACCATCTCCTGCAATGACCTGGTTGCAAACATAGCAGAGGTTGCCAAACAGCTGGTGGTAATGTTGCTCGCAGTACGCCAGCCCTTTCTTCTCGTAGTGACGGTGACCGTGGAATGGCTTCTCGCATTTCGCGCACACGAAATGCTGAAAGATTACAAAAAGGAACCCGATAAATATAGGTAAATTGATAATTAATTAACACCAAAACTTGAAAATATCTCTGAGCACATTAAATGCGCTTTTGCAAGGTTGCACAAGCCGTCCGGTCCAACTCATCAGTGGGCGTGGCTTAAATGTATGCCATCTCACCTGACATTATAGACATTCCCGCGCGATTGATGAAATGCACATACATTTATTGGTAAAACGGCCGCGTAAAAAAATGGGAAAAGACTTGTAGCACAAGGGTTATTTATTATAGAAAAACTATTGAGAGTATCTTTTCAAAATAAATTTATTTCAGCTTTTGAATAACTAAACTATGTCGCTGCGTCTTTATTTTAGAGTTTTCTTTCTCCGTATGTTATTTATTTTCGCCCAAAGTTGGGCTAAAATCGGTGTTGAAATACGAAAGTTTAGAAGCTTGTATTTTTTTATTTATACTTTTTTACGGTTTCGGGTGTGTACAAACATAGATAGTGACGAGATAAATTAATACTATCCTTAGTTTTGGATGGTCAACATCAAACAGCGTAGTAGTTACCCTTCCACGTTTGTATGGAAAGATGAACGACTCGTTTAGCCTTAAGAGCGCGCAATGCGCGCCATTTTGTGAAAAGCATAGCATAGGATTTTGCGTTCATAGGAGTGGGACAGAGCATTTGTTTTTGGAACGGGCGGAAATAAATAATAGATTCAATGAATGATTGATAATCTCTGTGACGCAGAAAGTTGCGGGTTCAATTCTCGCCTTGAGACAAATGTTTGTACGATTTGAAAATATTTGTTCTGAGTGCTCTGGGTATTTTCTATGTATAATAATAAATATCTATCTATGTAATGTATTGTATTAAGTATATCAGTCATCTAGTATCCACAGAAGCTCTGCTAAGCTAGATGAAGCTGTGTGGATTGTCCAGCATTATTTATCTGTTTTAGCTGTCCTGTTAATGTTACGCGGAAACTTGCAATTAGTCAGGGGATACTATATATATATAGATGCCAATGTACGATTATTTATTTATAATCCAATTCATAGTCCAAAATCACCCGATTTAGTCCTACCATTTCCATTCCTATAGTTGGCACAAACTAAAGACAAAATCATTTTAATGGCGAATAAGCGATCTTTTTAATAAGTTTTGCAGGCAGACTGATTTAGACCTAGATCTATTCTGTACGAGGATCAATTCAGCCAGTCAAGCAACTGACCAGAACTTACTTTAATAAAGTTCTGGTACTTAGTTAGTATTACATGAATTTTATGTACCTAATATATTGCTAATCTTTTTATTCCACGTCATTGTCGTTTGAGCTGTTGTCTATTAATGTTCACATTACATTAGTTTTATCACTTTACGTGAAAATCTCTAATTGGCTCTCTGATGTTATTACGTAATTTGATCAAGTTAGTTTAAGGCGTTGATTTTCGAATAAGTTAAACTTAATTTAATTCCAATAGATCTCAAGAGGCGCAAATATGCAGGTCTCGACAGAGCCTGCTCCCCTTGGAATCGAGACCCTAGGTCCGTGGGGTACCGATGCTCTTCGGGTTTTTAAAAAAATTCTGAGCGTCTGGTCGAAGCGTGACCCGAGCTGGTGAGTATCACAGCGCATCAACATTGCCATACAGCGTGGCAATGCAGCCAGCGTCTTGGGGACGCTTCCGACTGGTATTGATATGGATCAGTTGAGCTACCTGTAGATTGTTTGCAACAGTCTGCAATTAGCTCAGTTGTTTCAATTGTAAATACTAGTGCAATTTTCTTAGTGAATAAAGGCTTCTGCTATGTTAAAAAATATATATACATATATATATATAATAATATGTTTACCTCAACATGCCAATGCTTCCCGAGCGCAGTGACGATGCGCTCCTCGATGGGTCGGCGGCAAGCGCCGCAAATCGGGATGCCCATCTTGTCGTGGCAACGCAGGCAGAACAGATTATTCTGGAATTATTTATAAATACATTTTTAATTTATCCAATTTCATATATCACACAAATATTATATATGCCAAAGTTTCGATGTTTAGATGGTTTTGATGGATGTTTGTTACTTCTGTTACACACATTTCTGAAATAAACGTATTTGAATTTTTGTTTTTTGTTCTTCACGCCAAAACAACTGATCGGATTGGGCTTAAATTTTGCATTGATGTAGTCCAAGTCTGGAATCAAACAAGATATTGCCGACCAAATGCCACCTTAGCTTGCAAACTCTACGAGCTATAGGTCGGGTCAACTCAAGGTCAAATTGCTTTAGTCGAAAACTTTTTAGTCGAATTGCGTTTGCCCTCTCTGTATTTCTAGTCGCTCACTTAGATAGTTAGTCGCACGGATAGATTTTGATACGATCGTTTTATAATTCCCCAAAAAATATAAGACATCTTACCACATCATTAGCCGCGTATCCGGGGCGGTTCTTGACCTCCCTAGCAGTATGGTCGAGCTCGACGCCGCAGGTCGCGCAAGTGAAATGGTAGCCGTGGTACACTTCGCCGCGGTAACGCAGAGGCTCGCCGTCGATCACTCCGCTGTAATAGAACGAACAATTATATTTCGGGAAAGGAAGGGATAATACAATAAAACCTCAACCTCAACAGCCTGTGTTGCTCCACTGCTGGACGCAGGCCTGCCTCTGGTAAGCGCCTTATTAGCTTTGATCTCATTGGGGGGTAACGCCCATAATCCCCACGCTGGGCATGCGGGTTGGGGATCGCAGTTCGGTGGTAGAATTGTTCTGCAGGGGGCGCTGCTGCCCGCCCCCGGTGGATTTCCCTTAGTCGCCTCTTACGATACCCGCGGGAAGAGATGGGGTGGTGCAAATTCTAAGCCGGCATCACACAGCTACAATAAAACATCCAAACTAAACTGTGCGAGTAGGCGCAGTGTGGGTAGGCCCCCCACGCGGTGGAACGACGACCTGGTGAATGTCGCGGGAAGTTGCTAGTTGCGGGCAGCGCAAAATCGGTCACTGTGGAGGCCTATGTCCAGCAGTGGATGTCGTTTGGCTGATATGATGTTGATGAAATTATGCCTTGTCGTGTCGTATAGCCGTGGCCGCGCCATAAAGATCTTTCCAACTCAGGATATCGCATGTGGCGACTAAGGGAAACTACCACAGTAAAGTCAGTTGCTTCCTTGTTTATTTTTAACATGACCAATAACCAAATAGTTTAAGGTAGGCAGTTTCAGCAGTGCTCGTTTGACGAACGGGGGTTGCGGCGGTCTATGTATAATAAAAAAAAAAAAACTATCTATGTAGTGTACAGTATTAAGTATATCAGTAATCTAGCACCCATAACACAAGCTCTGCTTAGCTTGGGGCTAGATAATGCTGTGTGAATTGTCCAGCATTATTTATTTACTTAGATGAGGTTTTCAACTATGCGTGATGACCTCTGGTCCAACATAACAACCCTATGGGCCCCAACTGCCTTCAGACGGCATGGCAGACCCAGACGAAGATGGCTGTACGAGCTGGACTTGTTTCACAAGGATTGGACCTGGATAGCTACTCGTAGACTAGATGAGAAGGGAGATAGACAGGTTTTTGTGATGGCCTAAACTTAGTGATGATAGATTTTAATCTGGTGTAGGGAAAAGGCAACTTTCTATCTTGGAAAAACGCGTGCGAAGCAGAGGGCGGAAACTAGTTTCAGTATAAGATAGTTAATCTATGAAATATGATTCATTTTAGGGCCAGATCCATTTTTCGGTTCCGTGACCGGAAAAGACACGACGGATTCCGCGCTGATACCAACCTCACGGATCTTATCCTATTTCCATTAGAATCTTAGATACAAGACGTTCATGAACCACGGATTTTAAGAATAAACAACCAGTTAGACCTGCATGCATAGTGAACTACTTACTAGCACTTATGGCACATGTAGTTTTGCAGCCAATATGCCTTCATACGCGCATTGCACGAGTGGAACAGCGCGCGCCTGGCGTCCTTCATGTACCCAGCGTCTGCCAGCTCTAACATTGTATATAATACACCATCTATAGACCCAAATCTAAGAAGATACTCACTAGCACTTATGGCACATGTAGTTCTGCAGCCCATCTGCCTTGATACGGGCATTGCACGAGTGGAACAGCGCGCGCCCGGCGTACTTTATGCACCCTGCGTCTGCCAGCTCTAATATGGTTAATATAAACCAACTAAGACCTAAATCTATGAAGTTACTCACTGGCACTTATGGCACATGTAGTTCTGCAGCCCATCTGCCTTGATACGCGCGTTGCACGAGTGGCACAGCGCGCGCCCGGCGTGCTTGATGAACCCTGCGTCTGCCAGCTCCGTGCTACACTCCTCGCAGCGGAAGCAAGCTGGGTGCCAGTTCGCGTTCATCGCTTTTATCACGCGGCCGATCACGAATTCCCCTAAAAGATAAGATTACTTATTAGGTTGTCAAAATTCCATGTACTTATAATCAGCCGCAATGGGTCCCTCCCTAATAATCTACAACCTGACTCCATAAACATCTGACCTGCAAACTCGTAAGCAAAACCTATTCCTGTTGCTAGTCTCTTCCCTAGTTCAAAATGGCTTTTATGCTCTTAAGAAAAACTCTTTAATGAACACAACACCACACAAAGGCAAAATAATAACATGCTGAGAATCACGGGATACAAGCAATCTCATCCAGGCCACTTTGGGGCAGGCTGTACAAAACAAGAATATACTCATACAGGAAAATAAATAAATAATGATTCAGTAATAAAAATTAATGAAAAATGGTAAATAATACTATTGTCAACCTCATCTCAGTCCATTGACTAAAAACTATCTGAGCATCTGGTCGAGCGACGCGTGACCAGAGAGCTGGTGAATATCTGGCACAGCGTATCAGCATTGCCATACAGCGTGGCAATGCAGCCAGCGTCTTGGGGACGCTTCCGACTGGTGTTTATATGGATCAGTTGAGCTATCTGTAGACTGTTTGCAACAGTCAGCAGTTAGCTAAATTGTTTCAATTGTAAATACTAGTATAATTTTCTTTGTGAATAAAGATGTATTTAAAAAAAAAAAAGTCCATTGACTGCTGGGTGACGGCCTCCTATTTTGGACACCAGCTAAATCAGATCAGTTGGGTCATCCAGTTTTTGTACAAATCACATTCACGTCATTATTATTCGTATTATTTTTAATCCATGTTAGGAAGTTTGGATACTTTTTCACAACTAAACTACTGAATGGACTAGGATGAAATTTTGCATAAGGGTTAGACCTGGAATAAAACAAGTTTTTATCCCATAAATCAGTTCCCACAGGAAAGCAATAACCTTTAAATGTGTGTGAAACAGTGGGCAGAAATTAGTAGTACATAACATACCACATTTGCCACAGCATGGCGCGAACAGCACTTGAAAGTCGTGCTCACAGTATTTGCGACCTTCGAACTCGTAGAAAATGCCATCAGGAAACACACGAAAACATTGCGCGCATCTGAAAAAATATTATGGTCAAATTGAAGGCAAGTTCTATTCTGCAAACTTTCTCTACACTGACTAAAAATTCATATTATGTAGATAGCTCGCATGACACTGAGGAAAAGTTTTTCTATTGAAAAAATTTTAATGTTTCAGTTCATTGGTGTCAATATGCTGATTGAATGATCACAAATATAGCAAAAAACAAACACTTACACAAAACAATTGGTATGCCAAAGCTCGCCATTGGAGTTGACTATCTTCTCATTGGCTTCAAAGCCATCTCCGCAGCGGGTACAAAACATGTTGTCCAGAGACATTGTAGCAAGTCTGTAAAATATTTGTAACAAAAATCAATTATTTTCTTTGACATTCTCAGACATGGCTAGACAGACTATGTATGCATGGCAAAGTCAGTTATATTATAACCCTATAAGTTATATTATAACCCTTGATTTCTGGTTAATGAGCAGTGCTAAGGAAAAAGTTGATTTCAGTAGTAACAGGATAAATTCATATCTTTTGTTAATTGAATATGTTATGACCCGTTAGGTGTGTTTTTTTTATTATTATCAAATGATGGTGACTTATATGCGCTTTATGAGTAAGTAGCTGCATCTATAAATTAGTAATTTATATGCCCATTATTTTTCAGTTGATAAACATTTGATGATGAAGTTGTTGATGATGGAGTTGTTGATCTGATCAATGTATCATAGTAACACATGGCGATTGATCTGTTAGGTATTTGCTGCTTGATGTGGGTTTTTAGCATGAAGGTTTGAAAATGAGTAATCTACAAGTAGGTTAACCACTCCCACTCAAGAGCAGCAGATGTAGCTTACCCAGGCATTATTTCACTTTGGGTGATAATAATCATAAACGAAAATGCTCTTCACGCAAAGTTCTGCAGAAAAGAACAATAAAAATGCTGAAATACCAAGAAAATTTAAGAGGCCATCATCGGAAGGATCACAATGATGTAATGGTATCAAAATAGACCCTGAGCTTGGTGTTTTTCGGAACTTTAATGAATGTATGTACTTACTGGTACAAGTTTTATTGACTTGAAGTAATCACTGCAAATACGTGTACAAGTTAAAATTAGTACGATCTTCGAGTAAAATTGAAATGTTTACAAAAAAGAGAAAAGCACAGCAGCACACACACACCACAACATAAAACAACCAATAGTGATGTGCCGAGTACGGCTTGACTCGAGTCAGACTCGATTCCTGCTTAGGACTCGCCTACTCGAATACCAATTTATTATGATTCGAGTACGCCGGACTCGATTCCGGTACTCGAGTCATACGAGTATTATGCGAGTCCAACTGACTCGAGTCTTGTATTCCAGTTAGGTTGACTCGTTCATACTCAATCTCTTTTTACCTAAGCAATGAAGTAACGCCTTTCTTTTGATACAAGTTTGAACCTGCAACTTTTAAGGCCTCCACAGTCCCACACACAGACGCCCCGGAGGTGTGGTGGAGGCGGAGGCGTGCGAGTTGTATCTCTTTTTGTATCATATGAAAGACTACCACGCGGATGCTAAACGGTGCACGGCCGTGGACTCGAGTCCAGGACCCGAGTCTTGGACTCGAGTATAGAAATTCGAGTCAACATTCGAATACCAAAAAATAGAACTTGAGTACTTGGCTCGAGTACCGGAATCGAGTCAGGATTCGAATACCGTTTAAACTGACTCGAGTCGACTCGATTCACCAAAACAGCGACTCGGCACATCACTAACAACCAATAAGACAAGACAGTGTTGCTAGCTCGAAAACTGTTACTTACGATACGTAGGTTGTAAAAAAAGCCATGTGCCACGAAAAACAATCGAGTTGTTGAGTATTATAATAAGGGTTAAAATACGAAATTGACGTTTTATTGTAATAGGTACTTCGAGTTCGAATTGAAGTAGAACCTTCATGGTTTGAAATTTTTGAGCGAAACTTTTTTCACATTGTATGGTACCTATGAGGTTCTTTTTTTAAAAAATGTGCAACATGCATGATGCAATAAAATAAACAACTTTTTTATTCAGCTTCAATTGTTTCAATTATAAATATAAGTATAATTTTCTTTGTGAATAAAGGCTTCAGCTTAGACAAGAAAGATGGAAACTTTGATTTGAAGAACGAACCACGTGGAAGACACAGGTGAATGGAATAACAATGAATTGAAAGCGATGGTGGAAGCCGATCCGAGCTAAACTACCCAGGAATTAGCGGCATGCTTTAACGTTACCTTACCAACAGTATTGACTCAGTTGCTGCAAATCAATAGAAAAAAAATATGACTCTACTCTACAACTCTATTAGAAACCATTTGTCACCCTCCGTATTCGCCAGACCTTGCTCCAACGGACTACCATTTTTTTCGTGATTTGGACAATTTTCTACGTGATAAAATGTTTTCTTTCCAGGAGGCAGTACAAAATGCTTTAACACAGTTTGTCGAATCTAGATCACCAGAGTTCTATCGCAAAGGCATAAATGACCTTCATATTAGTTGGCATGGCAGCAATGTATAGATAATAATGGTAATTATTTTGATTAAATAATGTTAGATAAAAAAAAACGAATTATTACAATTTTTCAGTATAATTAAATCGGCAAATTCATACTTTAACCCCAAATTCTTACGTATGGCCAGGGGCTATGTATTAATATTTACAAAACAAAATCGCTTTTCATTTATCTTGGAGGTATGATTGTAGACTCATATCAACAGGTGAGGTGGGGTCACATGCGCAATATTTTGGTCGTGTAAAGGGTTCAAGAAAATGAGCCATTTATAGCGAAATGATCTACAACTAGCAACATATTTATTTAATATGAGTATGACGTATACATGTATGTCAGATGTGGTGAAACAGTCAGTGTCACTGCGACTATTCAACATCCATCAGTGTCACTTTGTTCGTTTTGACCTAAACATCTAATGACAGCTGTCTTTTAGTCCAATCCAATCAAAGTCGTCATTGTCAAATTTTGCGGCAAACAAAACAATATTTTTGGTTTCCTATTTGTTCGTTTGTTCAGCCTTAAATGTATTGAAACCATTGCAAATATAGCTAAAACACCGACTCTAGTTTCGTAGCAATGGCAAGCGTTGAATCTGTGAAGGAACTTATTTTAGACGAACAAAAGTTGGTTACTTACGTTTCTCTCAGCAAAGAACTTTGCATTCACATCAATGAATCCAAAAACTTGCTGCGGCTGGTTGTGGATGAAATCAAGGAGAAGCAACCTGATATTCAGCTAAATGTTAACTTTATTGTATCAGGATTATTGAACGACAGCAATACCGCAAGGACTTTGGTTTGTTCGGAGAAAGATTTAGGTGATCAGAAAACAAAGTTCAAGATTGTATTTTTCCAACATATTTACAGTGTTAGTCAAGGATTATCCAATGTGGATTGTGCAGCTTTAGTGTCTGTAAATAGATTTGAAGATTTCCCATTATGTACAGGTTTGATAAAAAGCAATTCATGCACCAAGAGAACAACTGATGAAATAGGGGCCTTGAAATACAAAAGCCAGGCGGCTGTTAATGCTCAGTCTACATCACTTCCCCCTGAAAAAGAAAAGCCTGTTAAGATTGTTCAAAACAAAACAGAAACTAAGCCTGTAGTAAAAGTCCAAACAGCTAAATCTGAGCCTACCATAAAAGTAGAAGTAATATCTCCAAAAAAAGTTACAAGCTCTACATCAAGCTTATCTAATGGTAAAGCAAATAATTTAAATGGAAAAAAGCCAGCAAAAGGCATTACTGGATTCTTTTCAAAAGCTAACAGCGCACCAACTATTAAGTCAAAACCAGGTCAAGAAAATGGCAAGAATAAAAAAGCTGA
Source organism: Eupithecia subfuscata (assembly GCA_963564075.1). Classification (NCBI taxonomy): domain Eukaryota; kingdom Metazoa; phylum Arthropoda; class Insecta; order Lepidoptera; family Geometridae; genus Eupithecia; species Eupithecia subfuscata. Next base: position 9,391,995 of record OY751105.1, read on the forward strand.
GACCACTCAACAGGTACAGAAGAATGTTGAAGATATAAAATCAGAGCAAATGGATGTTGACATTGAAGAAGAAAGTCCAGTTGAAAGAATAAAAGTCAAACCAGTTTCAAAAGAACCTGTTGGAAAGAAAATTAAAGAAGAACCAAAAAGTGCACCTAAAGCAGCATCAAAGAATTTATTGAGTAAAATAAAGAAAACAGCTAAAGTTGATAAGAAACGCAAAAGAGTATTGCATGTTTCTGATAGTGATAGCGAGGAAGATCCATTTGCAGATGAAAAGCAAGTCCTTCAAGAATCAGATGATGAGATACCCCCAACTCCATCAGCCAATACAGTCAAGATAACTTCTGGTATACTTAATCCCAAGAAAAGAAGGAAGGTTGTAGATAAGACATACACAGATGACGAAGGTTATATCCTTACAAGGAAAGAAGAGGTTTACGAAAGCTGTTCTGATGATGAGGAAATAAAACAGCCTGAAGTAAAACCTGAAAAAGAAAATGTAGAAAAAGCTAATAAAATTAAGACCGAAGTCTCACCATCTAAGAAAGCCAAAATTTCCAAGAAAAAGATTTCTCCACCACAGAAAGGAAAACAGGCTACAATGATGAATTTCTTCAAAAAGATTTAGTCAGATACTAAAGCTGATTTCTTTATGCCTGAATGAATGTCTTGTCTTGTCATGCAAGATTAACTGCATCTGGCATCGTAGCATGTTTAATCATGAACTTATTTTATTCCAAAAACTGAACCCTGGGTTCTAAGAAGTACTTGTTTATGTTGATCATGTTTAAATAAAACACAATTGCTTGTTGTTACATAATTTAATAAACTTGAGTACTTATTACACATAAGTTTTTATTTATTTACAGAGATAAAAAAATATTACCACTAAAAATAATTTAATAAAGTATTATCACACTAATATCATAAAAACAAAAGTTTGGATGAGTAGGTGGATGGATCATCATCATCCATCCATGGATCATCCAACCTCGAATAAAACTTAGGCAACTTTTATCTCAGAAACTAATTTATAATAATATAATAAAGTAACAGTTATCAGTAAGAGATATAAATACACACTAAGATTTCCCTGATGATAAGATTACGAAGCAGTAAGACAATACCTAGGTAGATAATGTTGTAATTTAAAAAGGAAACACCAATTTTACAAACTTGTTTAGAGATAAACCATTCTAAAAATACACGTCAAAATGCACGCCCCTTTCATACAATCGGCGTTAATTTTCAGAATGGTTTGTCTCTACTTGTTTATTATATGAATGTTAATTCCTATCCCCAACTCTTCCCGCGGGTGGCGTAAGAGGCGACTAAGGGATATACACCGGGGGCGGGCAGCAGCGCCCCCTGCAGAAAAATTCTACCACCGAACTGCGATCCCCAACCCGCATGCCCAGCGGGGATTATGGGCATTGCCCCCCCATGAGATAGACGCCAATAAGGCACTTATCAGGGGAAGCCCTGCGTCCAGCACTGGACCAATATAGGCTGTTGAGGTGAGGTAAGGAGGTAATTCCTATGAGATCAAATCTTTAATGTTATTATGATCTTAAATCTGACTTAACATCTATTTTTTTCCTATTGCTACAACCCAGTGTGGAAGCACTTGGACATCCACCACATAGGAACACTTGGTGTTATATGCATATGATGAAGTGTCTTGAGATGATTGCCTGTAAAGATAAACACAGTTGCATTAGGTTAGGAATAAAATACTATACACTACTATATTACTCATAATTGTTACCCCAGCGGTTGTCATAATTGACAACCGCTAGGGTAAACGTGTTCTTGAGTGGAGACCACGACTCGGCAAACGTAGTGTAGGACGCCCTCCGGCCAGGTGGGATGACGATTTGCGAAAGACTGCAGGCAGATGCGGATCCGATTTGAAATATTCTTTCACCATTAAGAAGCTTACTTTTCAGGGAGTGACATAGGCTATATTTTATCCCGGAATTCCCACGGGAACGGGAACTACGCGGGTGAAACCGCGAGGCGATCGTCTAGTATTATAATAATACCTTAAAACTAGGATATAGCTGTTTTTGGGCAATACAGTTTCCTAATCAGTCCCATTTGGGACTACACAACAATTATGAGTCATCATCATCATCAGACTATATTAGTCCACTGCTGGGCATAGGCCTCCCCTAATGAGTGCCATAGCGCCCGGTCTTCAGCTTGCCGCATCCAGCATTTGCCTGCAGTCTTTCGCAGTTCGTCGACCTGGCCGGAGCGCGGGCTTCACTACTTTTGCCGAGTTGGGAGATTGGATTGAGATTGAGATGGATAGATTTTGACGACCTCTGTGGCGCAGCGGGCGAAGGTCTGCCTGCGACGCAGGAGGTTGCGGGTTCGATTCCCGCCCCGGGACAAATGTTGGTACGATCTGCAGATATTGTTCAGGGTGTTCTGGATGTTTCTCTATGTATAATAAAAAGTATCTATCTATCTATAATAAAAAGTATCTATCTATGTAGTGTATTGTATTATGTATATCAGATATCTAGTACCCATAACACAAGCACTGCTTAGCTTGGGGCTAGATAATGCTGTGTGAATTGTCCAGCATTATTTATTTATATAACTTACTTGCTTTTAAGCTGGCTGTCCCACAAAAGTCTGACAATGCCATCCATTCCAGCCGAACATATGAGGGACTTCTCCAGCGAAGTGCCTCCGGCGTCGAACGCTATTCTACTCGTCAGGCTCGCTTCACCAAAGGATGACCAATCCAGTGCTATGGCTTTCCCATGGTGACCTTTGTACTCAAAAATGCACGTGGAAGCAGCTATATCCCACACCTTTATTTTCTTATCGTCGCCTGAAACAATGGTGTTTCATTAAATAAGATTAAATCAAATCAATGGAGATTGTTTAATAAGCACTCGGTTCTAATTCAAACAAAATATTAGATATCTAACGTTTGTTATTATTAAACATCCATTTGAAATGTATATTATACATCCTTTTGAAATGTATGTAGGCTTTTGGAAATATGTAATGTAATATAATCACATATGATGTGTGTGTATCGTTAGTCATTATCATTACGTTTTTTATATTTTATGTATGTTAGTTTTAAGGTATATATTACTATGGACCGTAGAATAAGTTAGATAAGATCTATAACTTTTCTATAGTCTGAAATAAATGAATTAATAATAATAATAATAATTACATATATGTGGTCACATATGAGATGACCTCAGTGGCACAGCGGGCGAACGTCTGCCTGCGATCGAGGTGGTTGCGGGTTCAATTCCCGGCGGGGCATAAATGTTTCCATGCAGCAATTTAGACTAATACGTTCTTGGAGTAACGTATAGGCTACTATTTAACTCGAAAACCACGCTTGCAAAGCCGCGGGAAAAAGTAGTTTATTATATTAATGTGTTTTCATGTTTTATTATTAGTTATCTGGGTGATAAACTAAATAACTGCTAATACTTACAGAGATTAATCTCTGCTTACTTGGGGCTATATGATGTTGTGTGGATTGTCCAATATTATTTATTTTTGATTTGATATTTTTCATTTGATTGATTAATCTCTGCTTACTTGGGGCTTTAGGATGTTGTGTGGATTGTCCATTATTATTGCAATTACTTGTACAAGCTATGTAGTTTCCCGAAGGGGAGAAGGCCACAGTTCTCAGGAATATAGGTTGTACCTAAGCTTTAAGCAACTATGGGGCTAGGTAATGCTGCGTGGATTATCTAGCATTAGGTATTTATTATCTGTGTGGTGCCGGCTGAAAATTTGCACCACCCCAACTCTTCCCGCGGCACTATGGGTCAGGAGCGTAATTATCGTGCCAAAAATCACTTTGACAAAAGTTAGATATCTACATTTTTCTCAGTGAATATATGAAGTAGGATAATTGAACTATCATATACCACCAAAAAAAGCTATAATAACATATTTTTAAAGCTATAGCCTGACCTTGAATGTTAGGAAGTAGATTGATTGATGTTACAAAATTTATGAGACGCCACTTTCAGATCGTTTTTTTTACAAATATTTGTTGATTAACTATTACATATTATACATCATTAAACGCGTGGTACTTAACACTTTCCATGTAATTCAAGCATACTCATATATGGCTAAGAAAGTTAGCTTTTTCAGTCAGTTTTTGAAAGCCCTCCTATTTTTTCAGTTTTAAAAATTCAAATTGAGTTTTCGTACTTGCCGCTGTCTCCCGACAAGGAGATACGACTACCTAAGCGTTCCTTAATCTGTATACTAACAGGATTTAGAACAAATTTTTGCCCCGATTTGCCCCAATTTGACTTAGGGGCAAAAAAGTGTACCGTGGGAAAATACGAAAAATCAAAAAAGTGTATTTTTTTCAAAAATTTAATTTAAATTGTGGCAAATATCCTGGTTTTTATATACTTGATGACCCTAAATTTAGTAAAGATTGTTTTAATTTAAAAAAAAAAAAGTTGACGCGGGGACCATGGTTACTATCTTAATTTATGAAGGTACCTTTTTTATAATTATTTTAACCGTAAATAGAGAATTACCGCATTATTTGATAATAGTTATCACCTTATCAAAGAAAGAAACGAAATATTGCGGTTGCTGAACCGAAAACCGCAAAGAAATAAATAAGTTATCAATTTCCAAAGGAAAATATTTCGAGGAATGTGTTCAAGAAACCGCAATGGAAATCTGTACTTACTGTCGTGTGCAAATATGTTATCAATTACTGTCACTATAAAAAGGGATTCAGGTTTCAACTACAAATATTTAAGGATTTGCTATTTTCGCGCAAAAAAGTGTACTTAGTAAAAAAACCAATATGTGTGAATTCATCGTATCAAAACGCCAATTATGTTCTTTTTTATTCGATAACGATGCCACTTCCGAAAATCTTCTTAAGTATTTGGTAGAAAACTTTAACTTAACACCTACTAAATGCCAATGGTCGAAAACATACAAAAAAATATCTTACAAAAATTTCGTGATCGTTGGTCAAAAGCTAAAAGAACTAAATCTCGATTTTTGGAACAAAACGCTTTGTGGTTAGATAGCGAGTTCAAAGTTGTGTTCGATGATGAAGAAGCGTGTCCTACACCAGGAACATTTACGGGTCCTGGTCGACCATCAAAAACATATGAAGACCTTTCAGACAGAAGCAAGAAACGAAAGAACATAAAATTAGTGCAAGAATATGGACTCGAATTTATACAGAACGCTTATGTACAGGGACTTCGATCACAAGGGGAATCAGAAGAAGCTTTTCTCATAGCCATGCTAAGACCGATCCATACATCTCGAGCCTAAGGAGACCAAGCGAAACTGTTCCGAAAGAACTGTGGCAGGAAGCTATAAATCTTTTAGATTCTTAGTCAACAAAACCTTGCATTAACTTTTTTACGATTATTAGAATTTTTATTTTTTTTACATAATATTATTTTATTTAATATTTAATATTAGAGTACCTAATTATATAATTAATTTCCAATTTATCTTTTGTAATGTCTGTAATAGGTTTTTATTACTTATTACACATTAAAACGTAAATTTTAATTTAAGGCAAAATATTTTTTTTACTCAATTTATGTTTATTAATGTTAAAGTATTATATTCTATTACGTCAATGTAGAATTTTGTTTAAATTATATGTCCATTAGATTATTTAAAAGCCACGAGGACCTAAAAAAAAAGATTTCTTAAGTTTAATGGCAATTTTTGTATACTAATAAAGGATTTTTATATATTTATTTCATTTATAGTCCATATATCTAAGATTATAATCGCGAAAGATTCATTAAGATATTTTGAAAACTGAGAAAGTTACAGAATTTTGACACGATAATTACGCTCCTGACCCATAGTGCGCGGGTGTCGTAAGAGGCGACTAAGGGATATCCACCGGGGGCGGGCTGCAGCGCTCCCTGCAGAACAATTCTACCACCGAACTGCGATCCCCAACCCGCATGCCCAGCGTGGGGATTACGGGCATTACCACCATGAGATAAAAGCCAACAAGGCGCTTATCAGGGGGAGGCCAATACAGGCTGTTGAGCTTGAGCTTGAGGTATTTATTAGTTGAATGAAAGTACCTGCACAAGCTAAGTAGGATCCCGAAGGCGAGAAGGCCACAGTTCTCAGGACCGCGCGATGCCACAGCACGCGCACCATGCGCCCGTCGCAGACGGTCCACATTCGGACACTTCTGTCTGCACTGCCCGACACGAGATACGCCTCGTTTGGGTGAAACTTGACACACTGGAAAATAATAACGTTTATTGAAAATATTTAGGAGTTAAAATTCATAACCTGCGTACTTACAGAATGGGAATGAGGTCATCGGGCCCGAACTGCCGTGCGATTACGCAAAACCACCCATCTTAAATTGACATTTGAAAGCCTTTTGAATGGCCTTCGTAATTTGATATTGTATGGATGTGACCATTGAAATGGCTTTCAAGGCCATTCAAATGGCTTTAAAATGTCAATTTTAGGAGGGGTAATTTTTACGTAATTGCACAGCTGAGCAGGAGAGCATGAGACGACGTCATCACATCACACTAATATTACAAATGCGAAAGTTTGGATGGATGGAAGTATAGATAGATGGATGTTTGTTCCCTCTTCACGCCAAAACTACTGAACGGATCAGGCTGAATGCATACATGTAAGTCTAACCCTGGAATCAAACATTTATACGACGACTACGACTTTTTATCCCATAAATCAGTTCCCGTGGGATAGAAATCACCTTTAAACGTTTCCATAGAAACAACGCGCGCGAAGCCGCGGGGCGTAGCTAGTCCATTATAAATCATTGGTTCCGGAACTAGGATAAACCTGTATCTTAGATACCTTCCATGGGTTCTTTACATAAAAAATAGTAAGCTAACGTAGCATTATATTTTATTTTAGTACCTATGGCAAAATTGTGAAAGAATGCATGTTGTAAGTATCAAAATAGGTTCCTGAGGACACCAATCTCATAAGATACTCGTATTTATGACAAACTTTGATATAATGTAAACATAATAAAATAAGCCGATCAAGAATCAATCGAGTTAATAAAGCAGCTGTTTACCTTTCAGTTTTTTTGATATGATGATCAATGATTTTTAATATAACTATTTTACGGTTATTTATCGTGTTTATTTAAGTACCTATTTTTCCCGACGATTCAACATGTTTACATCACACTATCACACTAATGGATGGATGTTTGTTACCTCTTCACGCCAAAACTACTGAACGGATCGGGCTGAAATTTTGTATACAGATAAATTATAATCCTGGAATCAAACATAGGCTACTATTTATCCCATAAATCAGTTCCCATGGGATAGAAATCACCTTTAAACGTTTCCATAGAAACAACGTGCGAAGCCGCGGCCATAAACTAGTACTGTATAGTTTTATTATGTGTTCTATACACCTCAGTTGAAAAAAATTACAATGATTTTTAAATGAAATTTCTGCCAGTGAGGTCAATTTATTTCATAAGCTCTACATTTATACTACCTATTCTTTACTGGAAAGGACTTTGCTGCGATGACTTACTGTAACATCAGAGGTATGGCCGACGTATATTCTCGTATGATAAGTCGTGTTCAACGACCAAAGCCGAACTGTTTTATCGCAAGAGCCCGTCGCAATGAAGAGTCCACTTGTCGATACATCCATACACCAAATTGGATTCGAGTGTCCACTATTAAAAATAAAAAAGGATTATTACAATAAAACTATTCAAAAACTTTGTATTTTCAAATCTGTCTATCAGCGTTTTTGTTTTACTGGCTTCGGCCGTAGTAGTAGTAGTAGCATAGTAGTAGTAGTAGTAGCATAGTAGTAGTAGTAGTAGCATAGTAGTAGCTTAGAGTAGTCAAATTTAACTTGCAAGATTTGATTACAGACACTGGCCAGGTGCATCTACATAAAACCTTGTAATAATTTGATTGTTTTGAAAAAAACTATGAACAGATTTCGAATTCCTTAATATTTATGTAAGTTGCTTGTACCTGACTTTTTGATTTTTGATTTGTTGAATAAATTCTTTTACATAATTTTTCAAGTTTCGCAGGTTAATACTAATCCCTCGGGAAATCCCAAAAAATATCATTAAAATCGGCGAATTGATTTAAAACAAAATAAATTGACGGAAAATCGGCGAACAAAAAAAACATACCTAGACCCGAACATAAAACCTCCTTCTTTTTTTGAAATAGGTTAAAAATGTGATAAATACCTGTAAGAAGCTACACATGAGTAGTCAGACAGCCGCCAAACCTTCATAGTGCTGTCCTGAGAGGCGGAGAGTAGCAAATCCTCCTTGGACAAGAAGTTGACAGCTAGGACGGGCCCCGAGTGACCTCTTAAAGCTAAGCCAGCTCCAATTTGTCTGGAAAAAGAAATGTTTTGAGGTGGTACATAACGCGCGTAATTAAATGACATATATGAAATACTTTTTGTAAATAATTTGTATCATTTACATTCTGACCAAGGGAGAGCGATACTGAACGTAACACAGACACTTTTAGCGTCTTATCGTTGCATTATGTTTTAGTTTTTAAATAATGTACAGTTTATCAACCTTTTTTTTTTTTTTTTTGTCTCGTCGAGGAAATTCGTTCACGAATAAACTGGTGTGGGGGGGACCAGAATTATGTGGGACTCGACGCCCTGAAAAGGACATAATACCCACTAAAACCTCTCCGGTGTCCCTCTCTCGCCATTTTCGCCGAACCACGGGAACATTTAAACATCCGCGGCCCGACTGGCGTCCCCTCTTCCCAAGCGCGGATCCAGGGGGGGGGGTCATGGGGGTCATGACCCCCCCTTTGGCTGGGTCTAGGTAGGTACTTTGTATGGTGGCAAAGGGCAAACTAGGTAAGTATACTTAGAACAAGGTGCAGGGTTCGTATTACGAAAACACTACCTAACTATCTAGGTAGGCCCAAAAACACGAGTAAGTAGGTACTTTATTCTCTCAACCAACACAAGTCAAAGCCACTCCGTTAGATACGAGATTTAAATCCAATAATTATTATTATTACACACAAATATTAAAATCGCGCGCGGTTTTAGCGACGACGTGCATGTCACGACGACGAAGACCGACCCGACCATTTTGGACGTTGGGACGTGTCTGTGAAGTTAGCAGAGCATCTTTCAGCCAAGCATAAACTGTGTCTATAGCAAGTTAGCAGAGCATTTTTCAGGAATCGAAATAAAATCTCGCATAATACCTACAGATAAACAATTCCTGGTGGTTGTCACAAATAGTTTCGGTGTATATACAACACACAGCTGACCCGCCGCGATTTCATTCGCGTAGAATTTAGTAGTAGTACTAATGTACTTACATCTGATTAATATAACCCGAGTACCACGCGTTTGAAGCCGCAGATAGAAGTTTAGGTAGGAACATAATAAACCAAGAATGTGAATTTCTAAAAAAACTGTTCTTAGTAGGTGCTTACGTCCTAAACTAAATTTTCATGCAAAATTTCAGCCTCGTAGCTTATCTAGATAAGACCGTTCTAGACTTTCGTGATAAGTCACTGAGTGGCCTAACTTTAAATCCACACCATTGGGGTGCGAATTTCAAAAAACCCTGAAAAACGTGTCTGTTATTTTAAGTCATCTTTCTACGCTACAAATTTTGAAGGGCCAACAGTAACTGTTTCTGAAGTTATTATAAAAATTACCTTAGAATACGAATTTCCAAAAATCCGTTCTTAGCGGGTGCCTATGTCCTAAAAGGAACCTCCACGCAAATTTTCAGCTTCGTAGCTTTTGTAGTTTCAGAGATCTCTTGATGAGCCAATTTTCTCTTCTCTTCTATTTTATATAGATTTTACCTAATTTAAAGATATGATCAAGTAGGTACATTTCTGTTCGAGTCGTAGTCGTGACTAGGGTTCCCATATGACAGGCGTTTGCCGCATTTGACAGGCATTTTAACGGAAAGACAGGCGTGCGGCCGGCATTGGTCTGAGACAGGCATTTTAAAATTTCGCGCCAGTGCGCGCAGTGCCCTTGCATTTGAATGACACTGGCAGCGGCGGTGGATGATTTTACAAAAAGAAATAAAAAGTTTTTCAAGTTCTGATTTAGCTTCATCTGTAGAATTTCTTTCTAAGCTGAATATCATTGTTGACGACGTGAAACTCTTTGACGAATACGAAGTTCTAAAAGAATATTGTAGAACTTCAGATACCCATATTTTTTTCTGAAAGCTTAACTACACAGTGGTGCAATTTTCTCAAAAGTAGGGAAGTGAATGGTGACATTACAGAATTCGTGAAAATTTGCCAGTTTGTGTTCTCTATTTTGGCACACAATGCGAACGTAGAACGTATGTTTTCTCTCAACGGCCAGTGGAGTAAAGAAAGAAATCGGCTGACAATTGAATCAGTAAAAGCAATATTGATTACTCAGGAAAATTACAAAACTGTATCATGTGAAGATTTTTACGTTTATATTTTAAAAAAGAAAGAACTATCAAAAAAAATTAGATCCTCTGACAAATATCAGCAATAAATATCCTTCTTCATTATTCTGTTGGCTTTTACTTATTTTATTACCTACAGCGTTTTGCTTTAGACAGGCATTTTTCTGAAAAAACAGGCATTTTAGGTACCATAGACAGGCATCCCTCTATTTTCATATGGTAACCCTAGTCGTGACACAATATTCCTCAGACCAGCGCAAACCACTGTTAAAATAGACTGCATTGAGATTAAGACAAAAAAGGTTTGTTCGTATGTTTATGACATATTTTAATAACCGTACTCCTGAAATTTTTATTTAAAACGGTCTTAGTAGGTAAAGTATAAAAATCTGAGTAATTTTTCGTCAAAACTGTAATGTATCAAATACCAGTAAGTAGAGCAAGTTTTATCGGAGTTCCTACACCATGCGTCGGGTGTAAGACAAACACAGGTTTGCTCATCTAGGGTCAGGTGGGGTAAATATGAGACAAAAAGGTAAACTTTTAAGTTTTAAGGCTGATAAAGTTATTTTTAACTATCTTTCAAGCAATTGCATTTTGCACTCCCTAATTTCCTACAATAAATTGCTACCAGTTATCTGTAAATTGCTATCTATGTATCACAAAACAATAAAATGTGTGTCTTATATTTTACCGCTACTTTGGGGTAAATATAAGACTCCGTAGTGTAAAAACAAGACAGCTTATTACTTCAATAGTTTAAGTAATTTTGAACTGGCTGGGTTGTCATGAGACAGAGCGGGAAAAATTAATACGAAAAAATAATTAAAAAAGTAGGAAATATACTTATTTGGTATAACTTTTTTGGAAATTCAATTATAGACAATATTTTGCTCGGCACTTATAGTCTTTGGAATGGTAATATTATTGATAGAACATAAAATAAAGTCACGAATGTTTAAGTTGTAATACTTAAGTATCTAAATGATCAAAATATCAGCACCAAATGAAATGGATACATCAAAATTTGTAATTATAAAAAAATCTTCAAATGAAAGGTAATTATGAGACGTTTTTAAACTACTTAAAATTACATTTTTCGAGATCTATATCGAACATTTTTTTCGGAGATTGCAATTTTATGATAATTTCGTCTTTGCGAATACTCTTCCTTGCTTCGGATTGTTAAGGTTGTGAATTTTGCGCCATATTAATGATTTATTTAAGCTATACCTTTATCCGGCTTCTCTGAAGGATAATTCACCACTTTGTGAGGTACAAAGTGGTGAATTATCCTCCAGAGAAGCCTTCTAGGACTTCGCTCAACATCAATTTGGTATAGGACTTTGGCACTGGTACGTAGCTCCTCGGCATCATGATTTGCTGCTATGGGCAGCTGTCTCATTTTTACACTCCGTAGTGTCTTATATTTTCCCTCGGACCTGTCTTATATTTTCCCCCAAAAGTAATGCATCCGCTCCGTGCGCTGGCGAATCGCAGACTGAAATGGCCGCCTACACACGATAGTTTTACCACTCCCGCGTGCGCGACGGGCAGGAAAGTACACGCGCGAGTTATATGAGAGCGACCACAACAAAAGTTCGCAGACGCCTGAAAAAAGTTTTCGCGCCTGAATTGTACACAAAATACAAAATGTTATAAAAGTCTAATAAAACTATGAGGTACGGTCATAAAAATTTTTGACGTTATAAAATAAACCCTAAGGATTGTTATTAACTGAAAACTGATTTAAAATGTAAGCTTTTTCTTAGCTTTATTTAGGTGTCTTATTTTTACCCAAAATATCGGGTGTCTTATAATTACCCCACCTGACCCTATAGTTTCGATACTTTTCAGAATAATAACTTTTAAAATTGTCATGAAATCAGTCTATAAAAAAATGACGAAATCTGAGACATGTGCGTTAAATTTTTATTGACTCAAACACCTGTAAAGCAATTTTGATTAGAGTTATATTAGCGTGCATTGAATTATAGTCAAACGAAGATTTGTATAAAAACAAATCTTCGTTTGACTATAATTTCGATACTTTTAAGAAGCAGAATTCCTGAAATTTTCATGTAAACATTACTTAGAAAAATGACAGAATCAAAGATATTCTCGTCGATAGTGTTTACTACACTACCCAAAGAATGTTAGCATACATTTATTTGGTCTCGATTGAGGGCAGAGCTTGGCTCCCTTTTAAAGTGGAGAGAAAAACCCAACAGTATCCAAAAAAATTCGCGGCTCGCTCCGCTCGCCGCTACCACCATTCAAACACCAGTAGAGCAAGGTTTATTGGAGTTCCAATAGCATGCATAGGTTTAAGACAAACACAGGTTTGTTCTCGTGATTTGTATACTTTCAGATGCAGAACATTTCAGAATTTTCATGAAAACGGTCTTTGAAAAATTTTGAAATCTGATATTATGAGCGTTGAATTTGTATTGATTCAAACACCTATAAAGCAATATAGATTAGAAATCGACTAGCGTGCATTGAGTTGTAGAAAAACGAAGGATTGTCCTTATGATTTTGATAATTTTCAGAAGCAGAACTACGGAGCTTTTCATTAAAGTGAACTTATATATAAAAATGACAGAATCGAAGATATTTTCGTCGGAAGTGTTTACTACACTACCCAAAGAATGTTAGCATACATTTATTTGGTCTCGATTGAGGGCAGAGCTTGGCTCCCTTTTAAAGTGGAGAGAAAAACCCAACAGTATCCAAAAAAATTCGCGGCTCGCTCCGCTCGCCGCTAACCAGTATTTTCTGCTTGGTTTAGGCCAGGGCCCCCATTTTCAGGTCATCTTCCCCACCACCGCTAACTAATTACGAAAATCTAACAAGGCACATATAATTTTCAAGGCTCGCTTCGCTCGCCGGTAAAGTTTATGGTTAACATGCTCGGTGGCAACGCCCCCCCTCCCCACCAATGAATTTCTGGCTACGGCTTCCTATAGTTTTCATCACCAAACAGTTACTGGTCCGTGACAAACCAGAAAGTGGTCATGCACTTCCATGGCAGAAAACTGCATAGCTGGGCTAGCGCTTCTCCATCTCCATGTGTAATTTAATAAAAATAATTTTGAATAAAACTCTAAATAATAAAAATCAAAGTGGTCACACGTGTCGATTTCCCACTTTAACACAAATCATTTGAAATATTTAACATGTTTCAGAGTCCTGTAAAGGAAATGATTTACGAATTTTAAATAAGTAGGAAAGTTTTGTTTTCGTCTGCAAAATTCATCCCACTGCTGGGCAAAGGCGTCCCCCACCCCCAAATCCTTCCACGTTTTCTTCTTAACTACATTAATTACTTTTTTCACGTTGGAGCCCGTCCTGACTAGATTTTGACTGTATGACCCCCCCCTTACTTGACGGCTGGATCCGCCCTTGCCTCTTCCTCCTATACATGGCCGGCGAGCCCACCGATCCACACACTCGCCGACCCCATTCTTCCATCACCTTTCCTCCCCCCGATTAGGACACAGATAGGACAGACACAGTTGGAACCGCGAATGTCCACCTCTGTGCCCAGATGGGCATTGTCGCCCCATACTACTACCAGGTGTGGGTCTCACATTTACACACACAAACACTCACACTCTCACTCAAACCATTTGTTCTAGTCACGCGAACACAGTGCCGCGCACACTCAGCTAAAGCAAGCGCGCGCATCACTGCGCCGCGTGTCCCACACCTGTGCACGAGTATCGCAGGTTACGTCCCGCGAGTCTCGTGCCATCCGTCACCTTTCACTATCACAAAACCTTATGGCTACATGGCCCTTTCATACGTCGTCGCATCTATCCCTCCTCATGTCGCCGCCGTGCCGGGACACTGATACGGCGACGACCCCTCTCCTCTTCGAGCGGCAGAGGCCTTTCCCCAGGCCTCGCGCCCGAAGATCTCTCTAAGTTCGGGTGCTACCAATTAGCACCCAAATCCATCAGGCTCCCAAGGTGGCCTCGGGAGTACATTAGTATTTGAAATGCGATTTTAGTATTTCCTAGGTTCTACAAGCAATTTCGCTAGGAGTAAAGTATACAAATCTAGTATTTGCGACCATTGTAAGCCAAATCACTTGTAGAACGTAGTAACAAATAAACATCCATCCAAAATTACCCTTAGTGTGGGGTTACGCACTATAATAACAAAAAATCCATCCAAACTTTCGCAATAATAATACTACTAGTTTCTGCCCGCAGGTGCGCACGCGTTGTTTCTACGGAAACGTTCAAAGGTTGTTTCTATCTCAAAGGCACTGACTTAAAAAGTATCCAACATGTACCAACCATGGTACCATGGTACCATGGACTAGATAATGCTGTGTTATTAATTGTCCAGCATTATTTATTTATTTATGGTCTAGCTACCAAAATATTTTAAAAATTTCAGGCCGATTCGTTCAGTAGTTTTGTCGTGAAAAAGTAACAAACATACATCCATCCAAGCTTTCGCACCTAACTTCGTGAACATCGTCGACCACATCCTCACTTTCCATCAGATGAGATTGTGGTCAAACGGTCTATCCATACTAATCACACTAATTATAAATGCGAATGTTTGGATGGATGTTTGTTACCTCTTCACGCCCAAACTACTGAACGGATCAGGCTGAAATTTTGCATACAGGTAAGTCTAACCCTGGAATCAAACAAAGGCGACTTTTTATCCCATAAATACTAGCTTCTGCCCGCGGCTTCGCACGCGTTGTTTCTATAAAACGTTTTGAGGTTATTTCTATTCCATGGGAACTGTCCCATATATGTAAAAAATAAATGGATTTTCTTTCTTTCTTTCATTTAGTCGAGATCTCAGGAACCCTGCGGTCTACTGAAATGACTTATGTTTTGATTCGTAATATTATAAATGCGAAAGTTTGTGAAATGTGAAATTTTTGTTACCTATGATCTACAAAACTACTGAAAAGATCAAGATAAAATTTGGCATACACTTAGAAGGCAGCCTAGCTTAAACAATAGGCTACTTATTATACCGAAAATACGCGTGCGAAGCCGCGGGCAGAAGCTAATTGTAATTACTAATAATTTGGTTCCTTAAACCAGTTTCTTCATTAGTTGTGTAGTTTTCTTGTAAGCTAAACCTTGATTTTTGCGATTACGCCGATCCAAAAACGTTTGCTCTGTCCCGCTCCTATGAACACGAAATCTATGCCTATCCTTTTTGATCGGTGGGCTCGCTGGCCATGTATAGGAGGAAGAGGGGACGCCAGTCGGGCCGCGGATGTTTAAATGTTCCCGTTGTTCGGCGAAAATGGCGAGAGAGGGACACCGGAGAGGTTTTAGTGGGTATTACGTCCTTTTCAGGGCGTCGAGTCCCACATAATTCTGGTCCCCACCCCCGACTAGATTATTCGTGAATGAATTTCCTCGGCCGGACAAAAAAAAATGCCTATCCTTTTCACAAAGTGGCGCATTGCGCCCTCTTAAAAAGCGCTTGGGAAGCCGCTAGTTGACTATAATACTACTAGAGTGGCTATCGCAGATTCGCTAAAAACCTTACAAGGGCTCATCTTCCCGTGGATCTTCCTCCGGCACATTGCACGCAAGCTCTGTCTGCGACATGTTTCTGTTCATGATCTTCTTGACACTGCTCTGTCCGAGGTCCCACAGTCTGATCACAGAGTTACTGAAACCTGCGGCGAGCATGGTGCTTCTAAGGTCCGTTTTCGCGCAGATTAACCTGAAAAATTATTAGGTTACAGAGGCACTTTTATCGTGCTGGAAGATAAGAATAATGCAACGTGTGAAAGATGACACGAGTAAAGGAATAAGTGCTGAGAGAATTACTGATAAAAGTGAATGGAACTTTATTAGTATTATTAATATAAGATTAAATTATATTAATAATATTTTTATTATTAATTCTATTGAATGTTGTTATTTATTTATTTTTGATCTGTTGATTGCCTTTAGTATGCTAAAGCTAAATTACTTTTCATGTTGTGTGTAAGTAGGTACAATTGTAAAATTGTATTTCATACTTAGATAAGACTTTATATACAGGGTTATTGGTAATTAGACCGGATCCTTTTAGGGGGTGATGGGGGAGGCCATTTGCAACTATTTTGACCCTATATCGTATTATGCAAAAGTTAACCATTTTTGAGATATTCGCAAATTCTTAATTTTTTGGGAAAACCCTGATTTACGTCTTCAAAATTAAATTAAAAAAAAAGTGATCATCCAATTCAAATTTTAGTGACTGATTTAGATAGCCTGAAGTCTAATTATTAATAACCACTAACACAATCGTATGAATCTGTACCCATATGGAAGCTAAAGGACATGTTTATAAAAACAAAGTTTATTTTTTTTGTAAAGTCCTTACAAAAACCCCATTTAACAAAAAAATACTCCAGTGAATTTGATCGGCATGTTATTTAAAAAACATCTACACATCTTTAGCTATCCAAAGAGGTATAAATCAATGCACTTTGTAACATAATTGCAGAAAAAAGGATAAACCATAAGCAGGTAGTAACTTCCAATAAATCAAACTATGAATTTTGTAAAACAAACAAAAAATTTATTACTATCAAAACAATTTACTATTTAATTTACAATTTACATTATTAATTTACAATTTACAAATTTTAATTTACAATTTACAATTCGTTTTCAAAATGTCCACCTCTATTCCGTATGCAAAGCCGCATACGATGGCGTAACTCAGTTTTAACAACCCTTGTTGTCAAATTTATTTTCATTTTTTCGGCAGCTCTTATTATTCGGCGTCTTAATTCATCCACTGATGAGATAGGTGACGTCAAATCGTCATAGACTAGGCTCTTCATATGACCCCAAACATAATAATCACATGGGGTAAGGTCGGGACTCCTTGCTGGCCATGGAATACTACCTCCTCTACCAATCCATCGGTTCGGAAAATGCTGATTGAACCATTGACGCACACTAGTCCTGTAGTGAGCGGGGCAGCCATCATGTTGGTAAATCATACCTTGGCGTGTTGCTAATGGTACCTCACTAAGAAGGCCAAAAACTTCGTTTCTTAAAAACTCTTCGTATGTGTCACCATTTAAATAATTAGGCAAGAAATAGGGACCAATTAAATTATCATCAATTATTCCCATCCATACATTAAGTGAGAATCGTCTTTGCGACCCTTGCTCTTTCTTTTTATTGGGATTAAGATCAGCTTTTCTAGACCAAAAATGAATATTATGGTAATTTGTGATTCCATCTTGATCAAACTTTGATTCATCCGTCCATAATATTTTTCTGAAAAAATTAGGGTTCTCTATGTCAGCATTTAGCATAAATCTGCAAAATGTTATCCTGTTAGCGGGATCTCCGTCTTCTAATACTTGTACAGGGGTTAAATGGTACGGATAGAGACCTGCTCCATGGACCGTATGCCAAACTTTCCATTGGGTTACACCGAGTCTTTGAGCAACCATGTTAGTTGAAATGGTAGGATCCTCTTCAAAATGACGAATGATTTCTTCTTCGTCCTCCGTTCGATGAACATGCGGTCGGCCGGCGTCACTTTGTCGTCTCTGAACACTGCCAGTCTCTCGAAGTCGCCGATATGTATTATCAAATACACTTTCATGAGGTAACCGGCGCTGAGGAAACCGAGACTGATACTCTGCCCGTGCACGTGTAGAGACACCGTTTGCATAACCATAACAAAACAGTATATCCGCATATTCTTCGTTTGAAAAGTCTCGAGGAGGTGGTAGGATGCGTGGCACTGCAGCCATAATTGTTGATAAATTAAATCTTTTATTACTTCACCGGTTCGAAAAATGCGAGAAGAAAAACTATTAGAATTTCATTTGTCATGCGTTTAGCGGGAGATTTCGGCGGTTATTTTCATTGCAGGTCAAACGACAAAAAGTTTTTACTCCGCCATGATATCAGCCTATTCTGTTTTCGGAACAATAATTCAAAAAAAGAACTAAGTGAAAATCGCGCAAGCAAAGCCCAAGTCCAAGATGTTGGTAAAGCAATGTATCCAAACTTATTCACCAGCTAAGTCATTACATTTACCCGTATTTTTCTGCAATTGTGTTACAAAGTGCATTGATTTATACCTCTTTGGATAGCTAAAGATGTGTAGATGTTTTTTAAATAACATGCCGACCAAATTCACTGGAGTATTTTTTTGTTAAATGGGGTTTTTGTAAGGACTTTACAAAAAAAATAAACTTTGTTTTTATAAACATGTCCTTTAGCTTCCATATGGGTACAGATTCATACGATTGTGTTAGTGGTTATTAATAATTAGACTTCAGGCTATCTAAATCAGTCACTAAAATTTGAATTGGATGATCACTTTTTTTTAAATTTAATTTTGAAGACGTAAATCAGGTCCGGCGGAGGATGAATTTCCCATTCAAACGTAGTAAAAAAATGATTTGTAATTTAAGAATATTTTCACCATGGTTTGCTATTATTTGTATTAGAATAGTATTTATTTAGGTTCCTGATACAAGCTTTTTTCAAAATACTTATCTAGAAAAATACTAAGAAAACATTCATTCTTTGATGTAAAAATGCCATTCGGTTTAATTTCATTTCAGAAAGGTATTTTGAAAAAAAAAATGTCAGGAACCTAGATAAATACTATTTTAATACAAATAATAGCACAACATGGTGAAAATATAAGTACTTAAATTACAAATCATTTTGGTACTACGTTTGTATGGGAAATTCATCCTCCGCCGGACCCTTAAGACAACCCAACCAAAATTGGCCGTAGTCGCTATGTGAGAATATACCCGCGCAGCCCGTGGATTTCGTAAAGACGATTAGAGGTTTCTACCAGAAATAAGGTCACAGTTTCCTGTGTATTTTTAACAGCTCCACTAGGATCTTAAGCCGATGTATGTATGCCCAGCGTGGGGTTATGGCCCTAATGATAGTAGCCATGGGAGGCCTAAATCGAGCAGTTGACAGGTAGTACGGCCGCATGTGTGTAGATTCCAAAGACAAAAAGAGATGCTTAACTGTGTGTCCGGAGCTGTAATTTTATGAAGCTTGAGAGGAACATAGAAGTCGCGAACGTTCTTGATTGTTTCTTGTAGCTCTCGTAGCGCTACATCAAGATCATACTCGCCGTTACTAATTTTGTTGGCAACTTCATCTGAAATATGAATAATATGGCATATCATATAATGTCTTTCATCACTATCAATCCATAATACTATACATTTTATTAAATCAATACATATACATTTTATTAATTCGAAAGTAGTTACTTTCGAATTAATAAAAAAAATATGGACTTTCGTCTGTTACCTACTTTTTCATCCCTACACGGCTGAACAGATCTTAATGATTTGGCTGGGACGTAAATAGAATGACGGGGACGGACATAGGTAACCTGAAAAGCGCGTGCGAAGTCGCGGGCAGAACCTAGTGTATATTATCAAACAATGTTTACCGCCGCGTCTGCCTGATACCTACCTAGCGATAAACTCAAAACTACCGGATTTCATTCGAGGTTCACTGACAGACGGAGTCATTTATTGTATTTTAACAATATTCAGGAAATTAACAGCTAACTTAATGAGTAGGTATGTGACTAAATACTGAAGGCTAATTAAAAATTTCCACAAAAAGCGACTGAAAATGATACTAAACAAAGTCACAGGACGACTACTGATGGTTAAAATCTTTATATATATAATTCTTCTGCGAGTGTGTATGTCACTGAACTTCTCTCAAACGACTGGACCGATTTTGATGAAATTTTTTGTGTGTGTTCACGGGGATCTGGGAATGGTTTAGATTCACAATTTTGTCCGCTGGACAATATTTTTTTAATTAACGCGTGCGAAGCCGCGGGCAGAATCTAGTATTATATAAAAGTTTGTTTACAGATATAGGTGAGAAATTCCTACCAATTTTGGTTTATGCAGGTTTGGTGTAAATTCGCTGAATTATGACGAAATGTTGAAGATGTCCGCGGTGGTCACGTAAAGCAGCAGTTATGATACCTATAGAAACAATGTGTAACGGAATTCTTCCTCTTCAAAAGGTCTATTAAACTGCTCTGCAACCGGTGCAAAGCCAGGGCAGTTTTACAATCATTCAGAACTAGTTAACCCGTGTGTTAGCCCGTGTGGTGCCGGCTTAGAATTTGCACCACCCCAACTCTTCCCCCGGGTGTCGTAAGAGGCGACTAAGGAATCCCCACGGGGGGCGGGCAGCAGCGCCCCTACAGAACATTTCTACCACCGAACTGCGATCCCCAACCCGCATGCCCAGCGTGGGGATTATGGGCATTACCCTCCATGTAATAAAAGCCAATAAGGCGCTTATCAGGGGGAGGCCTGCGTCCAGTAGTGGACCACTACAGGCTGTTGAGTTTGAGGTTGTGTTAACCCACGGTAGGGCAAAGCGTCCGGTCTCTAACTCCCTTTCGATTTTCTGTTGCAGTTAGCCAGTTAGTTATATGAAGCAGAGTCAAGTTTGTCCGCCCCACCTGCTCATAAATCGGCCACGACGTCGCTGCATTTGTGGAACCAAGGTTTGGCGATCTTTGCCCATAGCCCATAGGTTATATTAATGAGGGGCGATGTAACTATTAGTATTCCCAGCCCATTTTGCTCACAGCTTCTTTATCTGTGTTTGTTTTTCATTAAGTATTATATCAGGGATGCCTTTGCTTAAAAGTTGGACATGGTCTTATTTAAACCGTAGCAGATATCTTACCTTTATTGTCCAGTTCCATTTCTTTTTTTACATTTTTAATGAGATTGAGGTCCTCTACAGTTTCCTCATCATCTTCATCCTTTGAACAAAAGAAGCCATTTTTAATGAAATATGCAATGTTTAGACTGCATATTCAGTTATCTAGTACCCATAACACAAGCTCTGCTTAGCTTGGGGCTAGATAATGCTGTGTGAATTGTCCAGCATTATTTATTTATTATTTATATAACTATCATGGTTTTTTTTAAATGCTAGACAATTCACACAGCATTATCTAACCCCAAGGTAAGCAGAGCTTGTGTAATAATAATAACATACGAGTACATAGATAGATATTTTTTATTATACATAGAAAACGACCAGAACACCCTGAACAAATATCTGCAGATCGTACATATATTTGTCCCGAGGCGGGAATCGAACCCGCAACCTCCTGTGTCGCAGGCGGACCTTCGCCCACCGCGCCACAGAGGTCGTCAAATGGTTATTCACACTAAAAGCAATATTTTAACAGAATGTTAAAATATGGTATTTATAGGTTAGGAATGACCTTATGACTAGTGATATTTTGAGTTTACTTATGTTAATATGCCTGGCACTGTTGCATGCCCATTGGCCGTTGATCACGAAATACATAGTCACATGGGAGTGGGTCGTCAGCAGCTGATTATCAATCTATCTTCTTTGCTATTTGGCAAAGAAAATGCAACTGTGCAAAAAATATAGGGCTAACTGAAAACACTAAAAGTCATGGAATATTTCCCGTTTAAATGCCTTTACTGGGTTAAGTGATCAGTGAAATAAAGGCATTATGTCATTGGCATCAGGATTAAGAGTAATTAGGTCAGTCTGGCAAAAAGTTTAGTAAATAAGCAAAACAGCTTACCTTTGTTTCCTTTGCATCACCAAAGATATCAATATGGAACCACGTTTGCAGTACTTGTATCAATATAACATGACCGTGTTTGGCTAAATATGCTTTTAGCATATTTAGGGCATCTTGTGATAAATCAATATCATATTTATTCGATCTAAAAAGAAGCATTAGCATTAGTTAAAGTCAATCTATAATTGATTTGCTTAATTTATAAAAAATGTTAGAATGGCATCACAAATTTTTACAGAGTATCCTCTGTAAAAATTTGTGATGGGGCGAAACGGGTTTGGTTGTTAAACTAGACTTAGATACTCACGAGATCAAAAACTTGAATTACATAAATTCAATATTTTACTTTGGTTCCTTGCATGTGAAAAGACGTATGAGAAAAAAAAGTTACAATAAAAAAAAACATGAAAGTGCACTGTTTCACACATAATTTGGTCGAGATATCAGGAACCCTGCGGTCTATTGAAATGACTTGTTTTTATTCGTATGTTATTACTAATTATTCGATTCCTTCATAAGTTGCGTATGTAGTTATAATAAATTGTTAATAAACATAAGTTGATTTTTATGCGTTCCAAAAACGTATGCTTTGTCCTGCTCTTATGAACGCGAAATACTTTGCCTATCCTTTTCACAAAATGACAATAAAGCCATCATTCAAATAAAAAATCTAAATTAAATTTAAACTGTGCCATTAGGTAGCTATAGTGCCACAGACTGTGGATGTCTACCTAATGTATGATTCAATTTTAATGAAGATGTTTTATTTGAAAGGAGTCTTTGACAGGAACGTTAATTTTGCTAGACTTGATGCAGAGACACATCGCACGCTCACTTTGTTTGCTCGGTCAATAATATAGACATGTTAAACTTATAAAAGTCTTCTTTATAAGTTTTTCATGTTTTGTTTTCTCATTGTCTTTTCTTAAATTCTCATCTTATGTTTTTTTGTTAATTCGAGGAGTTTGAGGTTGCAAATAGATTACTACTTACCTAAAGGCAGCAATAATCGGCTTACATTCAATTTCCTGTAGTGTGAAAACCGTGCCAATGTTATCGAGAATCTGATTCATGTAGTCATTCTCAGGGGTGGTTTCATTGTCAATGGTCCCATTTTGCAATGAATTAAAAAGCTGCTCTAGGCTGTTGGGCCGGTATAAGGCAGATGGTAGATTGTCAATATGCTGGTGGAAGGAAAGGTCCCTCTGTGGCAGGGTGGCAGAATGCCTCTTTAAGAACACTTGTGCAGCACCCCCATGTCCTCCGCGAAGCATCTCTAGGTACATGTGGCATAGTAATGGACTCAATAGTCCAAAAAGCTCATTTTTAACTTTTTCCAACTTGATATCTTTTATGAAGTTGACCAGTCTGAAATAATATTTTCGTTTAGAGAGGTCTGAATAAGCGGGAATTAATGATATGCTAGCGATACCTACCAACCAACTAGTAGGTCTAAGATGATGAAAAAGTAATCATACCTGGTGTATTGTATGTCATATTGTCCAGAGTCATTGTTGATGGAAGAAAATAATATGGAATTGGCACGACTTGATTCACACTGAACTATACTTGCTATGGCCATTTGCTCAGCACTGTGGTTTTTTTTGCAGTTTAATATTTCGGTTTCCTGAGAAAGTTTTAACATAATAAGTTAGGATCGGATGGGATGCCTATCGAACAGGTAGCTAAAACCACATTTCTAGGTTTTGAGCTTGACAGGAGTCTCACGTGGGAGTACCACATTGACAAAGTGTGCGGAAAGCTTGGTGGCGCATGCTACGCGCTCAGTCGCCTGGCCAGATTCCTGCCAAGGCACGTGGTACGCTCCTGCTATTATGCGACTGTCCATTCACTTTTGCAGTACGGAGCTGAACTGTGGGGGCGTGCTGCCGACTGGGAGCGCGCCTTCCGCATGCAGAAGCGCGCTATACGGGCAATAGTGAAAATACCGCAGGACGTCTCCGCAAGACCTCACTTTAAAGAGCTGGAAATACTGACTCTCCCATGCATTGTGATATTTCAGGTATCGGTATACGTGAGGAACAACATAGAATTGTTCACTAGGAATAGTGACGTTCACAGGTATAATACTAGGCGAGCGGACAAGCTTACGACCCTGCCTCGTACTCTCGCGAAGTCTGGGAAGTTAACGCGCATAATGGGACCGACAGTGTACAACAATCTTCCTGAAATTGTCACGAAGGCAACTAGCCTCACATCCTTCAAGATCAAACTGAAGCACTGGCTCGCTAACCACAGCTTTTACAGCTACGAAGAATTCTTAGCCTGTAAAAGCGACTTATTGTAATTACCTATCTAGTTAATAGATAAACTATTTGTAAATTTTTGATTTTGACGTGTTATTCTTGAAATGAACGAAATAAATGATTATTGATTATTGATTATAGGACTTATTCGGACCTACATGGTATTCACTGCCCAAGCCAAAGCAAAAGCGAAAAATTTCGCTTGGTTTGTCGCCGAAATCGATGAGGACTTTATTATGTATGTAACGCATATCAGCTCGGCTTTTGTTGCCGTTCTGGAAAGCAAATTCCGCGTAGGTCTGAACCGGTAAATATGTGACACAGACCCGGGTAAAATCTTTTGTAGATCTACCGGGTTGCTAACGTAAAAAAGTGGTATGTCAATAAATAACTTACAGGATAATTACGGCGTTCAAGGTATGAAGAAATAGCAGTTCTGATGGTTTCATTCCTTGTTTTTTTAAAGTGAGACATTTTAATAACACCAAGGTTGGTTCACAATGCAAGGAAGGAGAACTTTATCCAGAATTTGATGCACAAACTCCCTACGAAGCAAAGGAAAATATAAATAGAAGAAAACGACACATTCTCGCTCGGAGAATACAATACAACAACAATAAATAAACCAACCACTGATTTACATTAAACATGCATGCACTAAAAAAATAAGCGTGCGCATCAGTGCTGCCACCTTGCAGAAAAAAATATCACTAGATTTGGTCTCAAAACTCACTAGATTTCGGGATATTTTGGACAAAAATCACTAGATAATTTAAAATGAAATTACACGCTAGGTACTACAAAATAATGTATTTGTGAAAATAAGAAACTAAAAACACAACATACTGATATCTAATAGCAAAATTTTTTGACACTAAGCTAGATACAATAGATATTTGTTTTTGTGTTTTTTTTTTATACACACAACTCTGTGTTTCTTAATGTCGCCAATTCTTGTAAATATTCCTTATATTACAAAATACTCCTTAAAATTACTAAAATTAAAAAATTACAAAAGGTTGTAGTAGTATCGTTTGCTACAGGCCGTAACCACATCTTGATTTCTTAGGTTCCCCATTCTTGTCGATATTTTTGTGAATAAAAGTCTTTTTTTTTACTGGCACGTCCATAGTAAATGCGAAATAACTAAGAAATACTTCACAAATCTTACGCGAATGATTTCGATGTGATCACCAGATCACTTACCTACTTTCCCGAACGAAGTTTAGCAAGAACTGCCTAGCAACAGTAGCAAGCACCTAACTAAATACATACTAAAATAAACTAGTTTAGTAGGTACGTGATAGGTTCTCATCAGTAGTCGGGGATTCCTTAAGGTAGGTTTGCATGACCAAACAAAAACGTTAAATTCATGAACCTATAAAGATTCATGGTTTAATTACGTTTTGGCTGTCTAAGAAAAGGATTGTGCTATTTTCACATAAATTGGGGAATTCGTTGCGAATAAGTAGGTATGTATTTTGAAAAAAAATTTCGAGATTTGATAAAAATCACTAAAAATCATCAGATATTTTGACGTGACAACGTCTTATAAATTGGTTTGCCGGGTGACACTTCAAGAAACTGCGTTACGCTCCGCTCACTTCAAGAAACTGCGTTACGGTCGTTGTCACGTAAAACTTTCGCCCGTATACCGACTTTACAGGCAACCAATTTTTTTTAGTGATTTTTTCTTCAGAATATCACTAACGTACTCCAAAAAATCACTAAATCTAGTGATAAAATCACTAAGGTGGCAACGCTGGTGCGCATCGCATCGCGTGCTATTTCTACTATCTTTCTGCTGACAGCTGACAATGACATAATTTTTGTCTATTGTCAGTTGGCTATCTATTTGACCGTCTCGTCGTCATCGTTGCCTATTTGTACCCACAATTTGTACCTATATTTTCGATTACCGCTGCCCCGCAAACAGCGGTAAATTCAAATGTGTTAAACCGAATTTAGGGATAATTAATTTAAGATGTATAGCTAGCTATCTAGCGGATAAGTACCTTGACTTTCCATTCTATGGTACCTTGTTTTGCACACTGTAAACAATTTGTTATGAACTCATTGAGCTTCAATAGACAAGTACCTACTGTTTTAATGAAGCTCAGTCTATCTAAGGTATTTACATACTACGAGTAGGTATAAAAATTCCTTGAGCAAACTATATGAAACTAGAATTTTGGAGTAGGAGTCAAAGAGAATAAAACCACTCCGTTACCCGGCGGGACGAACTGGATACCTATCATAAACCGAGGAGGATCAGGGTTCAGGGATACTTTCTAAGGCAACCAAACTTAGTTATTGTTTATGGTACTTTATCCGTATTCCTACTTAGCTGCCTATTCATAGCTCTTACTTATGCCATACTATATGTATCTAGGTAGTTATTATGTGCATGCCTATCAAGGCGATGATGATTCTAGGAACAGCTGTGACGGTACTCATGAATCTACCATGTAGGATAATGATTAATGAAACTCGCAGTTACTCGGCCCTGTATTCTTGAAAACGAAATCGAAGTTTATGGTTCGTTTTCGTGCAAACGTTAATCTTATGCGACAAGAGTTGGTTTTGCAGGACAACGAAAACGAAACTTCGATTTTCCTTTTCGAGTAGGCCCTCACAAGTTAATAGGGGCATAGTTCACGCTCACTATCTGACTAATGTGTTTAATGAACTTAGAAAACAATGTATAGTACTTACAAGGCGTTATCGTGGGAAACAAACATCTCTTTATAATTTTAATTACTATTAATTTACTTAGGTGTTCATAGTAGGTATTCTATTAACTGTGGTAAGTAGGTAGGTAAGTATAGAGATATCCCACGTTTTCGCAAAGTCGTCGTTCCGTGATTGATCGCTAAAAAATCTTGCCTTGTCGTCGTCAGTCCCCAACCTCAACAGCATGTATTGGACCACTGATGGACGTAGGCCTGCCCCTGATAAGCGTTTTATTGGCTTTTATCGCATGGGGGGGTAATGCCCTAATCCCCACGCTGCTGCCGGGCATGCGGGTTGGGGATCGCAGTTGGTTGAATTGCTCTGCAGGGGGGGGGGGGGGTGCCCGCCACCACCGGTGGATAACCGCGGGAGGAGTTGGGGTGGTGGAAAATTCTAAGCCACACAGCACGCGATTATTTAATGGTTTTCGTTCGGTCGGTGACATCATACCTACCTAGGTACATGCGATTCGTACCTACCGAGTTGTCTTGGGTGAAGTGAAAACAATTGTACAGTACCTACAAGTAGATACCTACCTACAACTTGATGACCACAGAATAGAGAATCTTTCTAATTCCGTGTTCATAACTATTTACAATTTAACCATCGGTTGGTGAATTCAGGTCTTAATCTTTACATATTATTGACGTAGACCTACTTCATTATTAGGTTAAGATTTATGCGAGCCAACCTAGTCTTGAGGCATACGCAAACGGCTTTAGGGTGCATTCCCACTGAAGATGCAAAGCGTAGACCATTTACATTGGTTGGCCGCTGCCGCCCGCGTGGCGGTCGGGGCGTATGAGTCGTACTTACCCAAAGATCCAATGACTACTTACGTTCCATAGTACTTACCCCATCAACTCAGACCGTGAATGTCGTAAGAGTCTATTAAGGGAACCTTCTTACCCGATTGCCAATTCCTGTGTACCTCCACTGCCATTTTCAATCAACCCGCCAACTTTGCGAAGTGTGGTGATTATTTGGAAGAAGTATGTTCAGCAGTAGACGTCGGAGTGTTGATGAGGAGGTTATTGGTTGAAATTGAAGTAAATATCTCGTCTCGTCATTCCACTGCTGGTTTGAGTGGTAGTATTGCTTGATTCCGCGTCCGCAGGATCGCACCTTTTTAAACATGCTGTGCTTATAGTAAGTATAGATCTAGTGGGTAGGTACCTACTAGATCGATTTATGTAAACATACAGACCTGTATAAATACTGACCATAGCACCATTAAGATTAGTGTTAGTTCTCTCCTCTCGTTAGTCAGACACTTTCATGATGTTATCTCGTCCAGTCGTGTTTCTTAATTTTATCAGCATCCTAACATTTTCTTGTGCTAATGCTGCTAGCGTCGATAATGCGACCTTACGCGATTTGTTACTTGGTGGTCAATATGAGTTCATCGATTTGACGTACCCGTTCGATAATCACACGGTTTACTGGCCAGGAGTGCAGAAATTTGAGTTTACCAAAAAGGCGGAAGGGTATAAAGGGACAGACAAGCCATGGTGGTAAGCGAAGTCGTTTTAAAAATGACTCTTAATTTTTTTTTGGATTTTA
Organism: Eupithecia subfuscata; assembly: GCA_963564075.1. Lineage (NCBI taxonomy): Eukaryota > Metazoa > Arthropoda > Insecta > Lepidoptera > Geometridae > Eupithecia > Eupithecia subfuscata. The sequence continues at coordinate 9,420,627 of OY751105.1, forward strand.
CACATTTTAAGGTACCTAGGTATATATTAATAATAGCATTCTATTCAACAATAACAATAAAAATTAGTGAAAAAGTATAATTTACTTACAGTAGGTACCTATTTAGATTGTCTTGCGTTCCCGCATATGCCTTCCCTAGTGCTTGTGTTACTTGCCATTATTTCCTGATATCTAGTTTAGTTGTCTGAACTAGTGAGATTTCTTTTCTCGTTTGTTCATTTACCAACAATTTTCAGGTATGCAGCATATGAATTTAAATCGTCAGAGCACGGGGGCACTCACATAGACGCACCCTACCACTTCTATTCCACTGGGGCACATGTGGGAGATCTCCCTCTTGATAAACTAATTGTACCTTGTAAGTGCTCTAATTTTGATGTTAAGTCTTACGAGTACCTATACTTACGAAGTAACATTATCTAATCTGTGCCTATACCTACAGGCTGATTCTTTATAGGTACACGAGCTTCTGCCCGCGGCTTCGCATGCGTATTTTCGGTCTAATATGTCCTAGAGCCTATTATCTAAGCTATGCTTTGCTCTAAACGTAAGCCAAATTTCATCTTAATCTGTTCAGTAGTTTTGGAGATACTAGGTAACAAAAATTTAGATTTCACAAACTTTCGGCTTTATAATATTAGTAGGATGGATCTAACAACGTGGGGTGATAGGGGCCTTTAATATGCATCGATTGGACCCTCAAGTATGTCCTACCATTTTGGATCGTATGAGATTTTTTTCTTTCTCCAATTTTGCCAATCGCCCGACTGGTCCATGAAAATTTATATGTTACCTTAAAGTCTTGTGCTAGGGCGCAGTTTCTCTAATGAAAGTAGTTCATAGTAGGCCTTTCGAATGATACATCATTTTGTAACATTAAACTTCAATGCTTCAAAAAAAAAAAAATTAAAATCATCTCTATTCAGTCTATTACACGAAGTTTGCGAGGTCATCATTCATGGGGTCCATCTGACAAAACCTACTTAGCAAAATGACTAGCTAGCAATACGTCAGCACCTCATCTTCTCTTCATAGCATTTGAACGACATCGCTAAACTGACTTGGTAGCAAAAAGACTACTTTTTCAAAGGGGTTCACATTGAATCAGTGTGATTAAGTTAAAATGAGCAAATATTATTTGATTTTTTTTAGTGTAGGTATATTTCATCAGAAATCAAGACAAGGTACCTAGTTGAGGATGCTCAGCATGATTGAGTTTTTACATTACTATATTATTAATAATAATGCTGGACAATTCACATAACATCATCTAGCCCCAGGCTAAGGAGAGCTCGTTTTGGGCACCTAACTACTAGATAACTAAATATGTACCTAGCTTCTCGAAAGTGTAAGACTCAAATTAGGTGCAATTATGTCCACCCACCTCAGTCACAGTCGGAACGGCTGGCGGCGCCGCAGTGGCGTTCGTGTAACGCGTGCTTGCTGCGGCGTACTTAATTTATTGACTAAAACACTACAGCAATGCTCTCGTGTTTGTTCATTATAATCATTGCAGAAGATAGGAAATGTAACACAGGCCAGTTGTTGAGTAAGCGCTGGGAAAACGTACCATATCCACAGATTTTACCTAGATCTATAACATACACAGATATTAGTTAAAATACTTAAAATAAATACAAAACACCTAACCAATTATATTATTATGTTTCAGTAAAGATCGTGGACGTCAGTGATGTGGTAAACGATGATCCTTCTTTCATCCTCTACAAAAACCATTTACAATACATAGTTGATGATGTGACCATGGAAAAGCCCTGCTTGCTGATTTTCAAGTTTGGTTGGAGTAAATTCTATCAATCTAATAAATATCTCGGATGGAACGCACAGAAAAGCACTATGAACTTTCCTGGTAAGTTCATGTAACAGGGCTCACAGTGTACACTACACTCTCACAGATCTCTCTAACCTACAGAACAAAGGTTACCACAATATATTTTCCAGGTCTTAGTGCCGAAGTGGCTAACTGGATTAAATCTGAGCACAAAAATGTAGTGGGTGTTGGCGTCGACGTATCTTCAGTGGATCCCGGAACTTCTAAAGAATTCGCCGCGCACAAGATACTCGCCGCAGCCGGACTTTACAACATCGAGAACGTTAATTTGAGTCGTAATGTTCCAGGTAAAATATTTTCGTCTTACAGTTCCTAAAGGGTCAAACGAAGTGTGGCATTCAAGGATTCCGATCTACATGGACCGCACCACAATACTTGAAAACGAAAGTTTTCTATCAGTGCGTCCTACCCGTCATGACCTACGGAGCTGAGACGTGGACACTCACGGTAGGGCTTGTCCACCAGTTTAAAGTCGCTCAGCGAGCTATGGAAAGAGCTATGCTCGGAGTCTCTCTGAAGGATAGGATTCGTAACGAATACATCCGACAGAGAACCAAAGTAATCAACATAGCTCAAAGAATTAGCAAGCTGAAGTGGCAGTGGGCCGGCCATATCTCGCGAAGAACCGACAACCGCTGGGTTGAACGTGTTCTTGAGTGGAGACCACGACTCGGCAAACGTAGTGTAGGACGCCCTCCGGCCAGGTGGGATGACGATCTGCGAAAGACTGCAGGCAGATGCTGGATGCGGCAAGCTGAAGACAGGGCGCTATGGCGCTCATTAGGGGAGGCCTATGTCCAGCAGTGGACTAATATAGGCTGATGATGATCTACATGGACCTTGTATGATCTTCTTTTTTTAGAATTTTTCTCCTACAATTAGTATCAAATATTGTTATAATATTATGACAGAAAAAACCTAATGATGCTAACGACAGTTTCCATAAACCTTTTTCCGATTTCATTATTCTGTCCTATTTACCAAAAATACTGTCCCGAAAATGGTAAATCATAAATGTCAGACTGTGCAACAACTGTTTTCATTTTCAGAAACTGGATGTATAGCATTGGCACTTCCGTTAAAAGTAACGGAAGGCACGGGGGCTCCCTTGAGACTCGTGGCAATTTGTCCTATCCAGGCTCCTTGAAGAATAAAGACCAATATTTAAGGTTTTGAAAACTTTATATTTACTTAGAATGTGTGTGTAATCTAATAAAAGAATATTTTAAAATTAAATAAACTTTGAGTAAAACAATCAACTTTAAATTAAAACAGCTTTTCTAACGCCTTTGATATAATTTCAAAAGTTATACTTGAATATAGAGGTACCTATTTTTGATTTTGATCAAATAAAGATAGTCTAACATCATACTGCGGTGGCTAGGCTAAGGCGGCGCGAAGTATCAAACATATGAAACCGCCGTTTACGTTCATACTAATCTCCTTATTCTTGGTCTGCTAACTTAAAATACTGTTATTTATCTTTTTGTCTTATTTTAATGGCATAAGTCAGAGAGAGAAATCACACTGCTTAGCAGCTGTTTTAAGTTAGCGGACCATTATGAATAAAGGGGCGAGTGACTAAGGCGACGGGCTTGAATTAGCACGCGTAATTTTATAACGCGGCCGCGCTAGACTCGCAGTATGGTTGAAGCCGGACTGTGCAAGACCTTTCTAAAAGCTTATTAAGCTACCTTTAACAACACTTGTTTACATAATAATCAAATACGAGAGATTTCTTGTGCAAAATAAGAACTTAAGAACTAAAATGGCAAAGCCTCTATTCTATACCTACGAGTATACTAAAAATATTTCAAACTTTTACGAACACTCCCTTTTCTACGAGTTTTTCAGAAAGTAAATCGTTGTTTGCGTCTTTTAATTCCACAATTGGTATAAACTCCTCGAAGTTAATGATTTTAGCATGAAATGGTCCTTTGTTCAACAATATTTCAGAAAATTCTTTTCTGATTATGTTGACATCTGTGTCAGGATTGACATCAACTCCATGTAATTTCGCATACACGGTACGTGGGGGTAAGGTTACCCACTCCTCCATGATTTCTCGGACATCGTTCTTTGAAACAAGCTCTACATTATCATAATCAACATACCTGACTTTTATACGATTCTGAGCCTCGCTGTATTCCAATATCATCGCTCTATACCACTCTTTGTCTTCTTCAAAAAGAGCAATGCAAGCCTTGTTTCTAAGAACGCCGTTCAAAGGCGGCATGCTGTCTCCTTTTTTCCGTATCTCTTCAAACATGTCTTCGTATATCGAGTCTGTTTCCGCGTCGTGGATTACGCTTAGAGGAAATACTCTAGTGTCATAAATAGTTGTAATGTTGCATGTAAATTCAACGTCGGATTGTTTAGGAAACATGATATATTTACCGATTATCGACTGATTATCACTGTCATCTGCAACTAAGTCGTTCCAATCTTTACCTTCAAAGGTGCTTAGGTCAAAAGAATCGTCATCTGGCAATGATTCACTTTTATCTTCAGCAATTAATTCTGGCTCTTCGTCTTCTACTATAAAGTCTGGCCCCGAATTCGTTTCTATGTTTGAGTCTGGCCCAGAATTCGTTTCTATGTTTGAGTTTGTCTCTATGTTTGAGTCGATTTCACCGATTGCCATTGCTCCCTTTTTTTTACCTTTACGTTTAGCCTTTTTGACACCGTCTACATACTTAGCCAATTCAAAATCAACTAGGTGATCATTTATCCACAGTTTATCGTATTTCATGTCTATTGGTGTGATACCATCAAGAGTTTTTCCGACTAATTTAACGAAACAATGTTTTTCTACAATCAACTTGTGTATGTAGTCTAGCGTTTGCCTCTCCCACTGGACGCCAATAGGCTGTATTCGGCTGAATACACATTTATGTGCTTGTATCGGAATTTGATGGAGTGCAATACTTTTTCTCATGTTGGCGAATGAGCAGACTTCTTCGTTACCGTAATCGATATAGTGTACCAAGCAGTTGGAGGCTATCTTATTAACTTCTACTACTTTGCCTCTGTAGAAGCGATTGTCGTAGTGGTAAAGAGCGACGCAAGGTTCTCCTACGGCCCACTTCACGTAATTCGCCTTGGGGTCCGGGTCGCGGTAACGCACACTCAGAGCATTAGATATGAGATCAAATGTGTCTTCCTTTGCTACATCATGTAGGTAGATTATCCCATCGTTGTCAACGAATCTGAAAGTAATTGGAAATTTAGTTAAATTCTGGAGTTTTATCCGTTTCTTTGCCGTGTAGTGCCGGCTTAGAACTTCCACCACCACAACTTTTCCCGTGGGTGTCGTAAAGAGCGACTACGGGATAGCCACTTGAGGATCCGCAACGTTTTTAGTTGAGAATGCAGATTTATAGAGCTAAGAAAGCCATAACACACAGTGCAAAAATTATTGTTCTACGACAAAAATTGACGAAGTTATGACCAAATTACTAGCGAAGTTCACTGGTCTCTCAAAACTGAGTCTATTTGGTTCTGTAATTTTTTTTCCCAAACTTATAGTTTCGGAATAAATCACTAAAAACTGATATCTGCCTACGGTTAAAGGGCGGCGACCGACCCAGTGACGTCACACGCACCCGCGGCGGTCACTCAGTGAACTTCGCTGGTAATTTAGTCATAACTTCGTACGTAATGGTCCGATTTGGATAATTTAAAAGGATATATCATTCTAATGTCATAAAGAATAACGTGGATACTAGTTCTATTGAAATTGCTATAGCGTTACGGATCCTCATTCTACCAGTGCGATCCCCAATCCGCATGCTGCCTAGCGTGGGGATTATGGGCAGTAATCCCATGAGATAAAACAAATAAGACGCTTATAAGGGTGAGGCCTGTGTCCAGCAGTGGACCAATAATAGGCTGTTGTGGTGGGGAAGAGTTTTAAGGAAAATGAGACCCTTAGATGTAAGTTCTAGGCAGTTTGAGATTTGTTGTTTATCTAATAACATTTCTTGTATAACGAATTACACTTACGTAGCGATCGCTGTGAATTCAGTGGTATGAAAAGGTTCTGCTGGCAACCATTCCGAGATGAAAATGCGGTTCGCAATACGTTCATCGTTCAAATCATTTTCATAAGTTTCGTCACATTCAATGACTGTTGAGGCACCCGAACCGCTTTCATTGTCTGCATTTGGGAGCAGTGGTTTTGTGGGCATCGGTTGTTGTAGCCATTCACTAACCAAGCCTGTGACATTTAGGAATGATAGAACTTCTTCGCCCTCTTTATGTTCTTTCTTCTCTTCACTTTGGTCGATGTATAACTGAAATGAATATACAAGTTTAATAATTTTATATCAAAGCAGCAACTCATCAACGTATTGCCCAGCCACATGGCTCTGGATGGACGGAGAAGGACCTCTGCGTGTCGTAGGCCATGATAGTGTTAAAATGCTTGGACTTATTTACGAAAAAGATGAAGGAAATCGTGATAAGGAAAACTTATTACACCTTACAAGAAATCCTAGACGACTCCAGTATTAATTGACATGTGGTAACAACAATTTTTATTCATTATTTATAGTTATTTTGACATTTTTATTCAATTTTATTCAATCAAAATCCTTGATATTTCATAATACCTACCTACCCAGTTTACTTCAATTTTCCTGGACATTCATCTCGAGCCTGAATCAGTCGACAGGTCAGGCTGTGTTGATAAGAACCTGGTACATACCCCGTCTGTGATATTTTCTTTATATTTTTATCTAGAATAATAATTTTGACAAAGCCCCTTTACAGCAGCTCTAGTAATTAATTTTTAAAATTATTCTGTTTAGTTTGATTATTGACAATGCCCATTTACAGCAGATACCTATAGATATTAATTTCTTTGTTTTGTGATACCTACTTACTATAATTATTTGATTTGTATTTTTAGTTATCTATTGACTTAACCAAGTGTGCCTTGTGCTCCTACGGCGAATAAATTTATGAGTATGAGTATGAGTATTGTTCAGAAAAATCAATGGTAGAGTAAAAAAAACATGAAAGTGGCCCGATCACGTAATGTTTGGTTTGATTATTTACCTGTTCAGATCTGATAGGTATTCCTAGTCCTTGTTCGATTATTTTCATATTCAGACAACGCCACTCTGACACATCGGCTTCCAAGGCACCTCCCGGGATAGTGTGGTACACCCATATCTCGATTGGCATGCTGTTGTCTTTGAAGTGGCCTGATTTGGTAATGAAGACTCTATTATAGGCCTCTAAGAGTTCTTTCAAATACTCTTTAGTGATGGAAGGCCATTCATCGCCTATGGCTGGCATGACACCGCTTATGTGGCAACATAGGGCCGCGACACAGATCGACGCGAACTCAGGCGCAAGTATCTTCAAGCTTGAAGTTTGTACAGTTTCCACGATGGCGAAGTCCATGTAAAATACTTTGGCATTAGCTCCGTCGAGTTCAAGAATCCTCGCTCGGCGCCAAGTTTGCCATTGGATGCATATAGTGCAACATTTGTCACCCACTTGCCATTCAGTTTTACCCTCAGTCTTATTCTCATTGTAATACATCTGAATGTTTGCAAACATTTCATTAAAGCTCTCCTGTTGGTGGGTCAGCATCAGATAAATTTGGGAAGGCGATACGTAATTTAAGACTTTGGCTTCCAACCTCAACGGGCCCTTATCTTTTGCGACTAAATCTTGTTCTTCAATTTCTTTAGTGTTAGGAATGTTAGGATCGTCTCTCTTGAGTATCTTTACTTTGTCAGATTTCGGCTTGGGTTGTTGGGAAGGCTTATCCAACGGTGACTTGTAACTAAAAGATTGATCTTTTAGATTTTCAGGGTTTCTGGTGAAATTGAAAATTCTGCAAAGAAAGAAAAGTATTAAGTTGAAATCCACCTCACGTGCCATATTAACACAAAAGCAATAGTAAAAATCGATTACCCAAATGTGATGGCGAATTTATATTTCACCATTTCATCGTTAATACAAACAATGTTTTCCTCATCAGTTTTGTCAAAGAGACAGACTCCGATAGAACCGCGAAGGCGATTTTCTTCAACTTCCATTTCAAGGACATGATTCTGATATTTCTTCAGTAAAGTAACCGATGCCGGACTCCACTTCTTGTTGTGAGGAGTTACACCAGCTAAGTGACATTCTGTAGCCTGCAAAAATTTAAATAAATTAGGGCGAGGTAAGTCATGCTCGAAAAAAATAATTACGTTTTTACTATTTTCTAGGTTCTACAAGTAATTTAGATAGCAGATTAGTTTTTGCTATGAACCCACGCTAGAACAATCTACGAATCAATTGTCGTTTTGGAATCTATTATTGACCTTATGAGATTTTTACTAAAACCAACAATTTATCGATAGACTCCAAAACTACACTTGATTCAAAGTTTCTTATAGCAAGGGCTTAAAATGTCCGCAAAACTTTTTATCAGCTATATAAATGACTTAAGACTTTTATTATCCATCTGGCATCTGATTTTTAAATCAATAATGTCTAATGTTGTCGCTAGGTCCGGGACATTGAGGAAACGTGTTGGAAGAATGGGGTCGGCGAGTGTATGGAGTGGTGGGCTCGCCGGCCATGTATAGGAGGAGGATGGGACGCCAGTCGGGCCGCGGATGTTTAAATGTTCCCGTGGTTCGGCGAAAATGGCGAGAGAGGGACACCGGAGAGGTTTTTAGTGGGTATTACGTCCTTCTCAGGGAGTCGAGTCTCACATAATGAGGATCCGTAAAGTTTTCAGTTGAGAATGCCGATTTATAGAGATAAGAAATCCATAACACACAGTGCCAAAATTATTGTTCTACGACAAAAATTTACGAAGTTATGACCAAATTACTAGCGAAGTTCACTGAGTGACCGCCGTGGGTGCGTGTGACGTCACTGGGTCGTTCGCCGCCCTTTAATCGTAGCAGATATCAGTTTTTAGTGATTTACTCCGAAACGATAAGTTTGGGGAAAAAAATTATAGAACCAAATAGACCCGGTTTTGAGAGACCCATCGAATAATAAACAAGACCCGTCAAGTGCGAGTGTAACTCGCGCGCCGAGGGTTTCGAACGTTTGTCAACTTGGTTAGAGACTCCGAAATGTAATGAAGACCTAAAACTAGTAGGTACCAACCTACATTTCAGATGGATCTCTCTGCATGCTTCGGTGATAGGGTGTAGCGATAAATTTTTCGACTTTTTTCAAAATATTTCGAAAAGTATTGAACTTACAGAAATTTCAAAAACGGTTTTGAAATGTACAAACTGATACCTTTCATATGATACCCCACTTAGAGGGGTAGCCCCCCCTTTTGAAAACTATCCCCCCCTTTTTGACCATTTTTCAAAAATTGTTCGTTTTACAGACTTCTCTATATTTTTCCTGTAAAATATAGACCTATATCTACAAACGCTTCATACATTTTGAATGGATCGCTCTGCAAACTTCGGAGATAGGGGGGGGGAAAGGGTAAAATTTCGACTATTTTCAAAATATTTCAAAAAGTATGAAACCCACAGAAATTACAAAAACTGTTTTGAAACGTACAAACCAATACCTTTCATATGATACCCCACTCAGTGGGGTAGCCTCCCTTTTTGAAAATTATCCCCCCTCTTTTTGAGCATTTTTCAAAAAGGGTTCATGTGACAGACTTCTCTATATTTTTCCTGTAAAATATAGACCTATATCTACAAGCGCTTCATACATTTTGAATGGATCACTCTGCAAACTTCGGAGATAGGGGGGGGGAGCGGGTAAAATTTCGACTTTTATCAAAATATTTCAAAAAGTATGAAACTTATAGAAATTTCAAAAACTGTTTTGAAATGTACAAACCGATACCTTTCATATGATACCCCACTCAGTGGGGTAGCCCCCCCTTTTGAAAATTATCCCCCCTCTTTTCGACAATTTTTCAAAAAGTGTTCACTTTACAGACTTCTCTATATTTTTCCTGTAAAATATAAATCTATATCTACAAACGCTTCATACATTTTGAATGAATCGCTCTGCAAACTTCGGAGATAGGGGGGGGGAATGGGTATTTTTTCGACTATTTTCAAAATATATCAAAAAGTATGAAACCTACAGAAATTTCAAAAACTGTTTTGAAATGTACAAACTAATACCTTTCATTTGATACCCCACTTGACTCTGTAGGTCTCTTTTAAAATTTTGACATCTCAATTTGTATGGAAAATGTTAATTTTAATTTTTCATTTATTTTAATTTTTTTTTCTTAGAATCTGTACAGGCGCGCGAGATGTATTATTATTTTAAATTTCAAGTCGATAGCTGCTGTAGTTGCTGAGTTATTAAGGAGGGAAAAAAGGACAGACAAAGCGAGACCATAAGGGTTTCGAAACCGATCTTCGAAACCCTAAAAATATCTGCCTACGGTTAAAGGACGACGACCGACCCAGTGACGTCACACGCGGCGGTCACTTAGTGAACTTCGCTAGTAATTTAGTCATAACTTCGCACGTAAGGGTCCGATTTGGATAATTTAAGAAGATATATCATTCTAATGTCATAAAGAATAACGTGGATACTAGTTCTAGTGAAATTGCTATAGCGTTACGGATCCTCATTCTGCCCCCCCCCCCCCCCCCCCCGACTAGTTTATTCGTAAACGAATTTCTCGCTGAACAAAAAAAAGGTCCGGGAAAATGTTTCTTTAGTCTCGAAAAACTGATGCTGTCCCATATCCCCGCGGTATAAACCCAAAATGGTACATTACCAGTGCTCTCAGCGTAGTAAACCTCGTCTGGATAGTTCTGAGCGAGCTCCAGTGCACCAGCAGATGCATGCCCGAGTCGACCAGTAGGACGCGCACTCGGCTGCGCGTCGCCATCTCAGTCACCACGCATCGCGCCCAGTTGAAGTCTTCCCCCATTATAGGGTTATTTTCTCCTACGTTCCGGTTCTTTTCCGTGTTCACAACGCATGCCATTCCTGTAAAAAATGCATTGGACTATAGACGCTCGTGGGGTGTGCAATACACACTTTTCATAGTCTTAGGTTAGGCTTCATCCTGAGGTTTTCCATTGTCCTAGGTGAGCGACAAACGCGACGCAATATGTAGTAAATGTGTTTTTAACCGCCGACGCAAAAAGAGAGGGGTGTTATAAGTTTAACCGTGTCTGTCTGTGGTATCGTAGCTCCCAAACGGATGAAACGATTTTAGTTTTTTTGTGTCATAGATAATTTTATCCCGAGTGTCATAGACAGTGTCATAGTTTACCCCGACAGATTTTCATGAAACATGGCTAAGAAGTCATGTTTCATGTAAATCTGTCAGGTGGGTTTTTAAATTTTCAATTTTGTTCATGTTATTATTTTAATCGCACCGCTGACATTTCCTAGGACGCCATTTTAGGCAGCGTACCCACTGACGCGGAGCGGAGTTGTATGGACCAATCACATTGGTTCGACGTAGACACTCTTTTCCTGCTAGTTTCTGGTTCGTCGAATCACCCTCGTTCCTCTTTCACGTTGTCTCATCGCGGTATTCAATTTAGGTACTTAACAAAAGAAAGCTTCGCAATGAAATTGGCACTTACCTAGTTCAGGTAGGAATATTTTTCCACAGTCAAGGCCCAAACTGTACTCTTGGTTTAGTTCTTCGCTCAGTCGGTAGTAATCGCTTTGATGTTGCTTCTAAAATTGAATGAAAAAATATAGGTAAGTTAGTACATCCCCCCCGAAGGGTTCCCGCCTTGTCGAGGCGGGGGGGCTTAGTAATCGCGGCCTAGTCACCCGCGATGAAGCTAAGAGGAACCCATGGGGCCGTGCCAACGCAGACGGCGACACGGCCGGCTGGCCCCAGGATGGACCGCTCCTCTGGGTTTTGCCCTCTAAGCCCAGTTGGAGCGGTAGTAGGTTGCGGTGTCGTATGGGAGGCACCGTAACTGAGGCGGGCGGCTGTGCTGTATGGGCAGCATGGCCGCAGTGAGGTGAAGGCCGCGGCGGGAGAGGAGTGCCGGTATTGAGGTACGCCGCTCTCCCTGCCTTCCGCGGCCTTGGCGGGGTCGCCACCGTTTGATGGTGGACGCGGTGGGGTCGCAGGGGAGGAGGTCTGTCGGTATGACGATGGCCGCTCTCCCTATCCTCTGCGACCGTGTGGCAGGTGGCGGGGCCACTCGACTGACCCGTCGCAGGGGGACCTTGGGCGTTCGGACACGGGGTCGTCCGGCGCCCAATTGGCGGTTAAGGTCCCCAAGGTGGTCGTGGCGCGTCATGTGTTTCTGGCGCGTCGCGAAGAGGGGGTGCTGCACACCCCCAGTGAGGGGCCCGATATCGGGCAGCCGCGGTGGGTTCGTGGATGAGTAAGCGTCCCCACGTTCCTACCACAAGCGGCAGAGGCGGAAAGCACCCTGAGGGTTTTAGTGGTGTTAAAGTCCCACATCATCGTACTGTCTCCCCGTGGCAGTACGATATGCGTGCGCATTTCCCTCAGGATAAAAAAAAAAAAGGTAAGTTAGTACATACCATAAGTATGTTACAAATAAAATAGCGAGATCTTACACTAGTGCTCTACTTACTTTCCTGACAAAAAACTTGTCTGGGCTCACGATGTGCGTGAAATAGATATCATCGATCGATTTCGGTTTGAAATCGCTGTTGCTTGTGAATATCTTCGGTGTTCCTCTCATCGTGTTTATTATTGGACACTAAAACAAAATTTTATTATGGATCGATCAAAATTATCGTAAGCCAGCGACTCCTGTCCCCCCCCTCCAATGTTGGGGGAGGTTTTTTCAGCAGTGGATGATATACGCTGATGATGACTAAGTATATTGGTGAAAGCTACCTTTAGTCTCGGGTTGAGCATTTTAGCACGGTCATGGAACACGAAAGCGTGTGCCAGACTGACTTTCTGTTCACACGTAATGACGTCACAATCCAACTTTGTGCCTCCTTCTGTGTCGATAACTCGTCGTACATGAATCAAAGCTTGCTTGCTGTTGGACAAAAAAATCAAGGGTTTAGCTGGCTGATATATGTGTAGGCAGAGATGCGAAGTGGCTCTTTTTGGCCACGATGGTGAGCAAAAAGAGCAACTTCGCATCTCTGCCTACACTGTACAAAAAACTTTTACAGAGGCATTCAAAATAAACTTATATCAGGTATCACAAACGGCAAAATTGAGTTTTGAAAATTCCTTCGTTTAACATAATAATAAGATAAAATAGGTGGTGGCGCTGATTTGGGTCGGGTTAGCGCCCTAAGCTGAACAGCTGTAGCTTTAGTTAGACGCGAAAATCGATTTGCACCAAAAAAAAATGTTACAACTCGTTTGTGGCCATGGCGTCGCATTGCAAATGTCTTATCAAAGGAAAACCAGCTTAAATGATAAAGCATGGACGAACAAAATCACATAATGGAAACTATCTTTGACTGTGGAGAAATAATTTGCTCATCCAATAAGTTTATAACTACAGTGGAGCGTTGATTATCCGAACGTCGATCAACCGAACGACCGCTTATCCGAACTACTACGCCCGCCCTACCCGCGTGTGCCTCTCTCCCGCCTACCGCGTTACATACAGTGCTCGCGCACTTGTCGCGACTGATGCTATGGCCAGACTATCGCGATAACGCGAAGATTTGCGCTGACGGGACAAGTCTGGCTAAGAAGTTCGTCTTATCGCGAACCATGATCGCGACAACAAATGCCCTTCGCGACGCGACGTTGCGAAGTTTTTATCCAATGTGGCCAAACACTTCGTCGTAGAACGAACACGAAGTTTTATCACGACTACGCGAAGACGAATCTTCGCCTTGTAATGTGGCCGTAGTATTCCAAGTAGCCGCTAGTCGATAAACTAAATTTGCGGCGTGAAAGTTCTCGATTTAAAATAAACGTGTTGCCCTTTCTACGAAAGATAAATTAATAAACAGAGGAAGGCGAATCTTTATCGTTTACTTGCTTAGATATTGCCTTGCGTTTGGTTTGAAACACAGGATGAAAGCGACCAGTATCAAATATATATCCTTCAAAAAGTACATGACCTAGCCGCTCGTAAGCGGGTAAGCTTGCTTCGGCAGACGAAGAAAGCAATTGCTTATTTACTACAGGATTGTCTGCACTTATTTTGTTTAATTCCTATTTGTCATTGTAGATATAAATGTAAATATGGTTTTCATTTACCTGTACGTAAATATGTATGGCTGAATCAATTTACATATAGGTAGTTCGATTATCCGAAAATACCGGTTTTCTGAACACTCGTGTGTTATTAGTTCGGATAATCGACGCTCTACATAGTTTTTATGCAAATCAAAACCTCTCATCTAACCTCTATCGGCAAAACAAGACAAATGAAGCTTTTTCTACCGAACTCTACTTACTTGTCCAGAATGTTCTGGATAAGGATGGAGTCTTCATTCATCCATTCGCCGTTAATCGGTGCACAGTTGGCCAGTGAGCAGTTAATGGCCAGCGGTTGTGGTGTGTACCATTTAGCAGGCGGCAGCAAACGTAAACTGTAAATACATTAAGCTTAGGAACTTGTTTGAACTGAAGCTAGTTAACCTAACTAAGCGCTTCAATGTGAGTCCGCTAGATGTCGTTAAGACAAAATTCCAACTTATCGGAGAAAGCAAAAAAAGAAGCATTCCTAGATCGCGCAAACGCTTGATTCTGTTACAACGAAAGACCACCGGGCTCAGTGGACCAGATGGGTCGGGCCCGGTTCAGAGGAGATCCCCCTCTGTCTCTATTTGGGGGAAATTCCTTCCACCTTTACCCCCAAATTTAGTTTGTTTATTTTAACCATAAAACACTTGGGAATATCAAATCAATATCAAATTCAATTGAGATATGCAAATACAATTGAGAAATTTATACAAATACAATTGATTATGGCTGGTAAGGCATCCTTCTTTACTACCTAAAGATTTTTCGTCTTAGAAGAAACAAAAATGCAATCATGGACTTGAATACACCTGAACTGAGTGCTTGTATGATACTTAAGAGATTATTTAATTTATCTACACCATCAAGAAAGATAGATTCTTTAACTTACTTGTTAATAGACACTGTTTCGATGTTTCCAAAGTCAAAACAGTATACAGTAAATCGGGGTTGCTTTACGTCCTTCTTCTCAATGCTAAGAACGCGACAACGCTGCCACAAATTGTCTGCCTTGCTATAAGCTAGATAAATCTTGCCTGTGTACAAAAAACATTAGATATCATTTTACTGATAATATAAAGCCGGTTATTGACCAGCGTCAGAATTAAGTAACCCCGCCTGCATAACACAATGCAGGTTAGAATACGATTTTTTATTTTTTTTTAACATAAGTATTCGTTCTGTTATTATATTTAGGTATTAGGTACCTCAATAAAAATATAAATTATACTACGATTTTAACATTTTATTTTTGGGGTTTGGATTTAAACCTGCATGTGTTATGCAGGGGGGTTACTTAATTCTGACGCTGTTTGTTCCGTTCGCAGCGAGCGATACGTTACACCCTGCCGCGCCGTGTGCTAAAATCCGAACCGATTGCATACTCGCTGTTTAACACAGTACCTGGTAGATACAAAAAGGTTTTAATTTGTTTGCCAATGTCTTTGAATTCTGAGAATGCTTATGCCTTGAATCATATAACAAATAACAGTAGGTACTTGAGATCGTAGCAGGGTTTGGGCTCAAATAACGCAATGTGTGTTAAAACTTGTGTAGCAAGAATTGGACGATATTTAATAAACGTTTGATAGGAAATTAAACATTTATTAACTACTAGGTTCTGCTCGCAGCTTCGTTCATACTGTACCAGGAGAAAATATAAGCCATGTTCGAATAGTTAATAAATAAATAATAAATAATGCTGGACAATTCACACAGCATTATCTAGCCCCAAGGTAAGCAGAGCTTGTGTTATGGGTACTAGATAACTGATATACATAATAATATACGAGTACATAGATAGATATTTTTTATTATACATAGAAAACGACCAGAACACCCTGAACAAATATCTGCAGATCGTACAAATATTTGTTCCGAGGCGGGAATCGAACCCGCAACCTCCTGCGTCGCAGGCGGACCTTCGCCCACCGCGCCACAGAGGCCGTCTGTTAAGTAAATTTCAATGATTACTCACAAACTAGTAAAGAAAAAAATAAATTTTACCTCTCTTATATAATTACTAGCTGCTGCCCGCTGCTTCGCACGCGTTGTTTCTATGGAAACGATTAAAGGTGATTTATATCCCATGGGAACTGATTTATGGGATAAAAAGTTATGTTAGCCTATGTTTTATTCCAGGCCTGGACTTATCTGTATGCAAAATTTCAGCCCGATCCGTTCAGTAGTTTTGGAGTGAAGAAGTAACAAACTTTTTATCCCATAAATCAGTTCCCATGGGATAGAAATCACCTTTTAACGTTTCCATAGAAACAACGCGTACGAAGCCGCGGGGCGCAGCTAGTTTATAATAATATAAGTGTGATAAATTACAAAATGTTATATTATAAGTTACTTTATTAATTAGTTGGCTTAGAAATTACCTTCAGCAACATTTCCCAGCAGTGGTTTTGGCTCTGAGACAGAGTTCCGATATTCCCTCAGGATATCCTTTACCAACTTTTGATCACTCGCACGTTGAACAAAGAAGTTGTGTGGATCCACAATGTGAGATATATACACGAGTTCCTGGGATCCTGCAATCGATGCACAAACAATATTTAATTAAATTATGATTCTGGGTTTCGATTAGGGATTAGGGTTGCAATTCGGTGACACTTCCAATACCGCCGGATCCGGTCGGATTTATCAAACAAATTAAAATTATTTTTCCCTTTGGGTTCTAAAAGAAACAGAACGCTCACGCGCTACGCTGGTCCACGCGTTTAAAGGCCGCTTCGCTGTACATTATTAGGCTAAGGTGCTAGGCCAAAATATTATCGTACTGATCATTCTACATTGGCGTATTGAGATTTTTTTCCTGAACCAATGTCAATTTGCACGGTGGCTACAGAGTTTTAATTTTCGTAATGTAAGTTTTCGCCATATTTTGTCCAATAAACACTGGAATTTCGGTAAGTTTATGATTACACTCCAAAACTACTGAACGGATCGGGCTGAAATTTTGCATTATAATATTTTCTACACCTATACACGATTAAATAAAATTGTAGGCACAGCTAAACCTTTAAAGTATAAAATATTTTTGTAGAATAACTACTCTAACGCGATCTCTAGGTAAAGCAACTACCTACAACTACCCCCAAGGATGGTTACCTAGGAAGTTTTTTATTTAACGACTAGACGATCGCCTCGCGGTTTCACCCGCGTAGTTCCCGTTCCCGTGGGAATTCCGGGATAAAATATAGCCTATGTCACTCCCTGAAAAGTAAGCTTCCTAACGGTGAAAGAATTTTTCAAATCGGTCCAGTAGTTTCGGAGCCTATTCAATTCATACAAACAAACAAACAAACAAAAAATCAAACCTTTCCTCTTTATAATATTAGTATAGAAAACATGGCCCTAAAATCGCTCTTTTTCAGGGTTCCGCACCTCAAAAGGAAAAAGGAACCCTTTTAGGATTACTTTGTTGTCCGTCTGTCTGCCTGTCTGTAAAGATCTTTTTGTTAGGAACGCGTGTGGAGGTATCAAGTTAAAATTACCATCAAATTCTCAAGGAGCTGCGAAAAAATCATACTTCTTAGTCAACGCAATCAAAAGATACAGCTGTTTATGTTTAAATTTGCCAAGAAGAATCCATATTGAAAAAATATAGGGAAAAATCCGTAACCATAAATTTGTAGTAAATAATTATAAAAATATTTCTTAATGCTCGCAAGACAAAACCTATACGTAGGCCTTTATGGTACTTCCCGTTGACCTAGAAGACAATAAAGGTAAAAACCGAAAACCGTTCATTTTTAGTAAAATCACAAAAATTCGCAGTTGTGTCTGTGTAAATGAATGTAAGCAGTTTAACTACGAATCTAGTTTATGTTGGAAGGACACCAACCCCAACGTTTCATCCCTTAACGAGGAGAGGGACTTCATCAGGGTAAGTATACGTTTGTACAGAACCCTCGGCGCGCAAGTCCTACTCGTACTCGACTATTTTTAGGGTTTGTATGCTCTCTTGTGGTTTCATTCACATGATCGTTCACGAATGGAGCTCTGTGGTGCCGGCTTAGAATTTGCACCACCCCAACTCTTCCCGCGGGTGTCGTAAGAGGCGACTAAGGGATATCCACCGGGGGCGGGCAGCAGCGCCCCTGCAGAACAATTCTACCACCGAACTGCGATCCTCGACCCGCATGCCTAGAGTGGGGATTATGGGCATTACCCCCATGAGATAAAAGCCAACAAGGCGCTTATCAGGGGGAGGCCTGCGTCCAGCAGGGGCAGAATACAGGCGGTTGAGGAGAATCGTTCACGAATGTGGCTGGGTGTGCCCAGCATGAAAATCGTTTTGTCGAAAATGGGCATCACCGGATCCGGTATACTCGTATTGGTACCGGATCCATTAGTCGCTAAATGCGGCCGGATCCGTCCTATTACCGGATCCGGTTTTCCGGATTGGAAACCCTAGTCTCGATTCAAGGAACACTAATTTATCAATAAGCTAGCTTCTGCCCGCGGCTTCGCACGCGTTCTTTCTATGGAAACGTTCAAAGGTAATTTCTATCCCATGGGAACTGATTTATGGGATAAAAAGTAGCCTATGTTTGATTCCAGGCTTAGAGCTACACCGATGCAAAATTTTAGCTGAATCTGTTAAGTATTTATAACACTACTACTAGTTTACTAGTTTATTTATTAGTATATGCCCGCGGCTTCGCACGCGTTGTTACTATGGGAAATGATGATGTGATAAAAAGTTTTTTTTAATGCTCGCAAGGGAACAAAACTTATACCTACGTAAGACTTTATGGTACTTCCCGTTGACCTAGAATCATGAAATTTGGAAAGAAGCAAGGTCCTATAGCACAAGTAAATTTTATCATTAAAGTAAAGGGAAAAAACGGGCACGGCGCGGCTACAGTGCCGCGCCGTGCCCGTTTTTTTCCCGCGACATTTACAATGGAAACTTGTGAGCCGAAAAATTGACACAGACACAACTGCGAATTTTTTTGTGATGTTAGTAAAAATGAATGGTTTAACTAGGCCTAGTTTATGTTGGAAGAACACCATCCCCAGCGTGCCGTGCCGTGCCCCGAAATGCTGCCGGATCCGCCGTATTACCGGATCCGGTTTCCCAGATTGCAATCCCTGGTCTCGATTCAAGGAACAATAAATTTATCAATTAATATTTTGCAAACGTGGACACCTGTTATTAGTAAATTATGGCTATCTCGAGATTTAGCTCAACTGTTTTCATCAGAACAGCTACAATTGTAAATGCTAGTTGTAATTTCTTTAGTACTTCTTCAGTGATGGCATTTCATTGTTAGACTGCTTTGAATAATTTTATAGTATATTTTTCTTTTATTAGATCCTACCTACCTATTGATAAAATTATGCCTATGATCTTATAACATGGCTATGATATGATGTCATTCTTTGTAAAGTAAAAGTCTTTAATAATAAATGTGATTAAAAATAATACTTTACCTTCCACCAATGGTTGTCTCTGTTCCTGGTCCTGCGTGTATGGAATGATGCGTGGGACGCTCTGGTACGTGTCCTCTGTGTAGATAAGAAATTGCAATACATAAACAAGGCTAAGTTCTTTAGTGAATACCGAATGAATATCCGTTCAGTACTGTTTTACAATTATCGCGTGCTGTGTGGTGCCGGCTTAGACTTTGCAGCACCCCTACACTACCCGCGGGTGTCGTAAGAGCACCCCTTGCAGAACCATTCTACCACCGAATTGCGATTCCCAACCCGCATGCCTTGGCATGGGGGGATTATGGGCGTAACCTACATAAGATAAAAGCCAATAGGGCGCTTATAAGGGGGAGTCCTGCGTCCAGCAGTGGACCAAATGAGGTTGAGGTGAGGTGAGGTGAGACAGACAGACGCGCCGGGGGGACTTAATTTATAATCTGGATGCTAGAATCCAGATTATAAATTAATATACATAGTATGTAATTCTATACATACTAATTCTAGACAATAAACCTAGTTGTTACTGTTACCTGGTTTGTAACATTTTATAGAAGAGTCACTGCTGCCAGAATTCAACGAGTTGACAGAGGAACTCTTGCTGCGAAAGCTCGGAACATTCTTGTAGTATTTGAATGGCTTTGAGGATTCTTCTCTACGTCTTGGCTGCGGCTGCGGTGGCGGCACATTTGGATTCTGTATTTGTCTTACATCTGTGTAAAAAAATGTTTATTACTACTACTACTGATAAATTCGAATGAAACTTAAACATGATTTGAGTTCATACTATAATAAAGGACAAGGGATACTTTTTATGGGGATGAAAGTTTAATAAAGAGGACGATATTAAAAGTTGTACCTCTAGGTAACTGTGGTGGGTACATGGGTACGGGTGGAGGCGGTGGTATGACCACTCCTTTGAGATCCTCCGGCGTACACAGCTTGTAAACTGAAGTGGCGTTTCCTTCCAGATGAATATAGTCACTGATGAGCGTGTTGAGATCTTCATTCACCTTTATCCTGAGAAGTATACAGTACAATACAAAAATGCTATCTTGTACACCAGAAAAAGAACATTATTTAAGACAAGTACAATGGACGGCTTAATCGCTTAGAAGCGATCTCTTCCAGGCTACCTTTGGATGGAAAAAAATATGTAAGGGTGTACCAAAGGTAGGTGGTGGGTGGAAGGATACCAAAGGTGGGTGGAAAGGTAGGTGTAAAATAAATATTAACAAAACATTATGAATACCTAAAAACAAATGATCTATATAATATAACGGAGAAGAGAAAACTGGCTCATCAAGAGATCTCTGAAACTAGAAGAGCTACGAAGCTGAAATTTTGCATGGAGATTCCTTTCAGGACCTAGGCACCCGCTAAGAACTGATTGTTGGAAATTCGTATTCTAAGGAGGTCAAAGGTATTTTTATAATAACATCAGAACCGTAACTGTTGCCCTTCAAAATGTAGCGTAGGAAGATGACTTAAAATAAACAGACAAGTGTTTCAGGGTTTTTTGAATTCACACCCTAAAGGTCAATGGTGTGGAGTCAAAGTTAGGCGACTCACTGACATATCACGAAATCTCAGGAACTAGAAGAGCTACGAAGCTGAAATTTTGCATGGCATTTTGCTTTTCGATTAAGACGTAGGCACCCGTTAAAACCGGTTTTTAGAAATTCGTATTTTGAGGGGGTCAAAGGTCATTTTTAGAAAAAGTTCAGAACCGTAACGTTTAGCACGTCAAAATTTGTAGGGTCTCTTTTTAATCACAAAGGGTAATTCTTAAATAATTCAAATTCTTTAATCCCACGGATATTGGTAATTAAATAATTACCAATATCCGTGGGATTGAAGGAATCAGTCGATGAACTTTGTCGAGGAAGTTTTGACGAAGTGCTAGGCTCTGCTTGTACATCTGGTGGTGTTTTTGCGGCTGAACGGTGATCGGAATCCTCAGATGTTTCTACTTTTCTTTTTCTTATTAATTACATGACGGTCTATTTTATTATATTGTTACGACTTCGGTAAATATACAAATGTAATACAAATCTATGCGATTTTTGAAATCTTATCTAAAGTATTTATTACCGGCCGCGATATACGTAGGTTTCAATACTCAAAAAAACTCAAATCAAATCTTTTTATAGTTAGATAGGTATTCATTCTTCAGTCTTAATATTTCTGCTTCTGGATGTAACCTAGCTTCCTATTCGACGAATAGTCCGTATTAATAACGCCACATATCGAAGTTTCTCTGTACAAGAAATCAGTAGAATATCTGCGACTTTTCTCCAACAAATGCAGAATAACGTATTGGAGATCACTAGAATGGCCGCGACTTTTTCGTAGGTATCTGTTACTATCTTCGTGCCAGACAGAAACGTACAAAGCACGATAAAGCGGACGCGCGTGTATCATAGGAAAGTACAACTACTCGATAACTCGACTCAGTCGAAATCGCGTGCGGCTGCACGTCTGCGGGCTGACTGTAGAGGTGTGTAGATCCGGAGTCAAACGGCTCCTGGAGTCGTGTCCGCTCCTGGAGCCGTATGGTTCCGCTCCGGATTAGCGTTCGTGGCGTGTCCACGGACACGTTGGACTCGTCGGTCTCGATCCATCAAGTCGAATGAATGTAACAGCGAGCGATTGGAACTGTGTGGATCTGGGCTTCGATTCGGGTTCGGACGTGTTCGATCGACAGATCCGGGTCCATTTACGAGTAACTACTACAGTCAAATTATACCTACTATATTATAATTTGCTAAACAAATCGAAATATACCCACTTATTTGTACTTTTGTACCAAAAAATAAGTAATTAGGTATAGGTACTTATTATTATTATACTTATACCTACCTTAAAAAACTTAGGCTAGTATTTGCCACAGATTAGATCCCACTAACGAACATATTGTCATCCCCTAAGGAAAAGCATTGCTATGTTTTTATTAGTCATTGATTCATTAGATCCACCGAAACAAACGTGTCCTACAAACAGACAGATCCAATGGACATGTAGGAACTGTTAATAAAAGCGGATCCTACCCGATCCGCTAGATCCACTGATCTAATGGACATGTAGGAAGCGAAATTGCACGCGGATCCAAACAGATCCACGGACACGACTCCTGGACACGTGTCCGGACCCAACTGGAGTCGGACCAGATCCGCTCCAGTCGTGGACACGTTTAGCGCATGCCTAGCTGACTGACTGACTGGCGGCGCGGACGGTATGTCCCGCAAGGGGGGTAGGGGGGGGCGCCCCGCGCGCCCCATCCGCCACTGCAGTTAATGATGGTTAGTGGGTACTTACTTGAGTGTATTAGTTTTGTCTTCTACTTTCAATAAGAACCAAGGTGTTTCAGCTACCTTTTTGGCATCTTCCAAAAGTACAGACAGGTTCATCTGAAAAGAAAAAAGTGAATTGATATTTTATTGTGAACACATCAGCTGATTTTATCCGGGATATTGTTTAAAAACCTGGCAAATTTAATTAGGATCTGTGTAGCCGTTTCGCCGCGAAAATAGATCGACAGAGTTACTTTAGCTTTTATAATATGGATTAGCCATGGGATTACTAACCTGTTTGAATTCTGTTGTATCTGCAGACGCAGAAATCATTCTCAAAACCGAGTTTGCCTTTTTCAAGGCATCAAGTACCTCCGTTTTAGCTTTCACTAGAGATTCCTTTTCCGCAGATTTTACTTTCATTGCAAGTTCAATGGTTTCCCTTTTATGTTTTTGTGTTATGGCACAGAGCTTCGAGAAGTGTTGTTCAATGGCTATTATAATTTGAGTGATTTCTGAGGGTGCCCCTATTCCATTGTCGATGTTGTACAGCTGCTGACCTATATCCTGAAAATACAATTCAGACCCTCAAGATCTATCTTTGACGACGCATTCCCATTATGTCGTAACGTTTAATTTATCATTGCTGTTCCCTAAGCTGTTTTTGAAAGTTGTAGACGACGGTTAATTGTGCCATCATTTATGTCAACACCTCCATTTAAATATACAAGCCACTATGCTTCAAACTGCATGATAATCTGTCGTCACGACAAAGTGGGGATGCAGCCTAAGGCTCATGGTGAAAAGAAATAATGCTTCTGAGTTCTGAGGATAGAACAAGATAGTTTTACTAGCATTCTAGTTTATTCCTCATAACAGTACCAAGAAACTAAGTCGTTAACTTTACGGGTAATGCTTGTGTTGTTTGAAATTTTCATTGTGCTTCTATATAAATGTCTTATTAAGTGTTATGTTGGCATTGCCTTAAATAAATAACTAATTATTTTACCACAGCCGTTTTCGTAAGCCGTCTGAATGTTTCATCCACTTTGGGTTGCACTTTGATTAATCCTTCCATGTGAGTTTCATTCTGTGAAATAAAAATTCACATAATTTTATACCATAATTAACAGCACCCTAACCTTGGACACAACCTTAAATGCAGGCATTTTCTTGTACTTTACACTTGATTCTAGAATCCAAGATATTTTAAGTCAACAAAGGCATTTATGAATAAAAACTTCTCAAAAACTGTTACTAAATAATGTGTCCTTACAACTTCTGAAGTGGACTTCAAATTGTGCTCTTTGCAAGACTTATCGCTGCCGACGAGCAAGCAATCCATGCAGATTGCCTTGGAACAATCAGTGCAGTAGTATTCAAGCTGCTTGTCATGGACTTTACAGTTGTTGCTGTTGTCGCGTGTTGATACTGTTGAAAAACAAACTTTAAATGTAATAGTTTAAAGCATGTAATTGCAGCGCTTCAGCACAGCCATACAGGTGAGGAATACAGCCAGCATCTTAGAACGCTTCCAACTGGTGATATACAGCTACCTGTAGATTGTTTGCAACAGTCTGCAGTTAGCTCAATTGTTTCAATTGTAAATACTAGTATAATTTTCTTTGTGAATAAAGGCTTATTTGTTTGAATATCTATTAGAACAGTGAACGTCAGACCACATATCAAAATGTGATAATATTTAGAGAGGCTGATCGTCTATCGAACACGGAGCCTTGGAGAAGTGACTGGCTCATATAAAAGATCCGCCTCCTGGCTGGCTGTGCACGCTCGTTAGTGGGTCTGCAGGGGTCTATATATTATATTTGTCGATATCACTAAGGCATAACCCCGATCCAAATCAGCGCCACCACCTATTTAGCTCAAAGGTATCAATCGTAAATACTATTTGTTTCTATTACTTGATTGCTTTTCTAATAAATTAATTATTATAAATTAATTCTAATAAATTAATTAGTCTTTGATAATAAAGTATTTTTAAAACAAACAAAAAATTGCTTAAAACACATGATCAACAGTTCTTAATTTTCCCTCGTTGTTAGATCAATAGTAAGTATAGTATAAGATTACACACCTATCTTCTGAAGTGCATGATTTTTGAAGATCACAAAATTCTTATGTGTTTTGTTAAAGCAGGTCTCACATAGGGCAGTGTCGCATTGTTTGCACATTTTTCCCGTCCTTTTATGGCACTCGACACATTCAACTGAAATTAGAAATCCTCAATTAATGTTGAATCCTCCAATTATTAGGTGTTATGCAGCTTATTTGCAGGCTAAGAAAATACTTTCATAAAAATTATAGAACAAGCAATGAGAAAATACTTCCATAAAAGCTCAGTGATGGTAGATTTATGATATTGGTATTTCAAGTAAGCTTATGAAAATTTAATCATAGATTGGCCAGGGCAATGATATGTAATTAATTA
The DNA here is from genome assembly GCA_963564075.1 of Eupithecia subfuscata. NCBI lineage: Eukaryota > Metazoa > Arthropoda > Insecta > Lepidoptera > Geometridae > Eupithecia > Eupithecia subfuscata. Next base: position 9,445,802 of record OY751105.1, read on the forward strand.
CCATGGGTATTGCCTTGGTCCATCATAATGCTTTGAATGTCAATAAAGCATTCATCCACTGGTTCTGAGACTTTCTTACGGACAGGATTCTGCATAGAAAATGGGTTATTATTTTTTGTAAATGATTGAAGTAAAAATTGATATAGCGATAATAAGCGAGTGATATTTTTGCCCAATATATCAATGGATGGGGTTGCGAACTTTAGATATGTTAATAATTCAGTAACATTTTTATGTCAGAAATAGAAAATTAATGAGAGGCATGACTTGAGAAGCCAGTCATACAAGTGTTGAAATTAAATCAGATCAATTCACATACCATCAGTTGCAGTGTTAGCTCTCCAAGTACTTGGAAATTAACAGGAAACATCTGATACAGGTTGGATTTATCTGCAGCCAATAAAAGGACATCTGCCGCTTTTATTTCCATGCAATGGAGGCATATTTTACACTGAATAGGTTCTTGGAACTTTGTAAGATTTCTCACACAGGTCTCGCATATTGTATGGCCACATGATAGTAGGATGGGGAGGTTCGCCTTCAAGCCTGATGATTGATCTGCAAATAAAATAAGCAAGTTAGGTTGTTAAGTTTTATTTATTTATTTATTTAATTCGGATTGCCATCAGCTTAACTAATTACAATAGAATTTAAAATATACACAGAAAGCTAATAATAGGCATTCACTAATAGAATTATAATAAATTACATAAATAAGTGTGAACACTAAATTTTTTTCATTGACAATCGACATAATGAAGCAATAAGATTATACTAATTAAAATTAAGAAGAAAAAACAAATAATAAAAACATGTGCTGATGCATCGGTATACATGGGTGTCCACTCTGGCAATTTTAAATTCATTTCAGCATTTAACATGCCTCTGGTGTGAACAATCCTTTAAATCTAAAATGATATGGGGTAGGAAAACTAGAGCATCATATTATGGGATGAGATAAATTGGATATGTTGGGTATTGTCTGACAGAGTCCTGAAAATATTTTAAAATGAGGATCCGTAACGTTTTTAGTTAAGAATGCAAATTTATAGAGCTAAGAAATCCATAACACACAAATTTTTGTTCTACGACAAAAATTTACGAAGTTATGACCAAATTACCAGCAAAGTTCACTGAGTGCGTGTGACGTCACTTGTTCGGTCGCCACCCGTTAACCGCAGGCAGATATCAGTTTTTAGTGATTTTTTCCAAAACCATAAGTTTAGGAAAAAAAAGAAATAGACAGTTTTGAGAGACCCATCATATGATTTTTTTTTCATTTGATGATGGTTCTGTCATTTTTTTCATAACTTCGTACATAATGGTCCGATTTGGATAATTTATAAAGATATTATCATTCTTATGTCATGAAGAATGATGTGGATACTAGTTCTATTGAAATTGCTATAACGTTACGGATCTTCATTATGGAGGAGGCAAGAAAGTTTATCAGAGGGGCCAAATAAACTTAGTGTTTTAATTTTGGAAGAAGGGGATGATGTGAATTTTGAACGAAATTAAAGAAAAACCTAATGCAGAGATATTGTCTTTGTACACATAAGGGGGGCTCACCACATTCAACCTGCATAGCGTTGATGGGTGAACACTTCATAGCTCCCAGTAATATCAAAGAGATCTAGACTGGATTTTGCCAATTTTGTACAAACCTGATTTGTTGTAAAGATACACATTAGCATTTAGGTATGGTTAGCTATTTTGGGGACAGAGAATGCGGCCTGTGTGAGACAACCAGAAACGACAACATCGCACGCCGCACCGCAACAATTTCGCCGGTTGCCGTAGCGCTACTTTCAGCCGATTTATTGAGTATTTCTTATAAGTTGTTAGATATTTTATAACACGAATGCAATACTCACTTTTTATATAATATAATTGACAGCAATTTGGACAACTTTTGCGAATTTTGTCGTCCATCCTTATTCTGGTCGAAGTTATCTCGAAAACTTTTACATTCGTAGCTCCAATTTACATCCAAGCTGTGTGAGAAAAGATAACATGAATTTACCTATCGCTGTTCATTCATCTATCAAAATAAATGGTATTTTGGTGAAAACTTACTGAAGAAAACTCGCGACGCTAATCACTTGATTTGATTCTTCTTTCCACAGATTTTTACAAGTAAAAAGCTTTTTTTGCTTAATTTTCGTTGCGTTCGAAACAAAGGGTGCTTTCCGAATTACAAATACAGCGCCGTTAGCGATTACAACGATATTTGTCGTTCCAAATTAGTTAGCTAGCACGATATTGACAGTTGAGTGCCATCATCAATTCGGAACACTTGTAAACGCGCTCACGGTCTATGGTCACGAGTCACATGTCAAATGTCATTGTACGTAGAGTACCATTGTTCTGTGAATGGTAGTGTGAGATTTGACAGAGTAAACGTCAGTTTTGACAGACCGCTCACAGTGATTTCAGTTTGTGGGATGGTCGGTGTTATCGCAAAATGGCGCATGTCATGACGTCATCTATGACGTCACACGGGACATCGTTGTCGCGCTCACAGTAATTTGGAACGCTTGTGAGCGCGCTATTATCGATATTAGCGTAACTCGGAATGCAGCCAAACAGGGTAGGTAGGGTAGGGTAGGGTAGCCAGCCAACCATAGACATTTTTTGTTTCATAAATAAATCAGGCAGATAAAAATCCATAGATATTATAAGAATCTAGATGTGTGGCAGGCGTGTTCCAGAGCAAGACAAAGTACAGCTGGACCGAAATTAGTAGAAATTAATGGAACTAAGCCATCGATGTAAGTAAAATTCGGAAGATTGGGCACTGGCTTCTCGAAAGTGGAACGCTCAAATTGAGTCCAATTAGGTCCACCCACCTCAGTCACAGTCGGACCGGCGCGGCCGGCGTACGTGTTTCGCGTGTATTGTTGTCTCGATCGCACTTCGGTCTAGCTAGATACGTCTTTCCATAATTGTTGTACAATAGTTAGGTATATTGCAATAGATCGGAAATAGCGTGTCTTTGCGTTTAGTTGTAGGTAACACAACACTGACCATTTGTTGTGATTTTGTGATAGCGCTGGGAGGACGTACCAATCTATAGAATTTTACTTTTAACTATGAACTAAACTAAACCTTTGCTCTGGCAACACGAAACAAATGTCAAATCTGTTTAAAATGTCACGCACATGTAAATAAACATTGGGTACCTACCTCAACGAAATTTGCATTAAAATAACTGTATTAATGTGTTTAGTGTAATTCAACATTGAAAAAACTTATCACAGTAGAACAAGACATGTGATTGATAAAGTTTTCATACGTTTTTTGGCCAAATTTCAAGTGGGAAAGCTATGGCCCGATGTTTCAGACAATTATTTAACAACAATACAATACAATGGTATTTTCAATGTTTATTTCCGTTTGTATTAGAAAAGTATAGTTCACTTCCATATTTTGAGCCTTTAAAACAAAATCATCATCACCCGTTTTTGCCATTTGTTGACTTCAAAACCCATCTGCCACTCTTAACGGTCCTGCGTTACATTTCAGTAGGTATATACATTTGTTTTTGGGTAGGTACATCCGTTCTGATAGCATAACAAAAGAATATTCAAAACTCCTGCAGAAAAAAGAAAAGGAAGATCTTATATGGACTTCCTTTTCTTTTTTGACTTAAGGATATATACCAATTGGACGATTTCAATTTGTGCGCAATCAGAAAACATGTACCTACCTATTTTTTTGATTATGTTATGACATTATATTAGATTATTTTTAAAAGTGGTTTAGTAAACTAGATAAGCGGGTAGGTATAAATATTATTTTTACTAATTACGATGACGGTAAGAATATGAGATTACTTTTGTATTCGTAAATTAATTTTGTCTACAAAAAACATTCATAAAGAGTTGCCAGTTTATAGTAAATTTTCGTTTCTTGATAATCAGTTTCTACTATTTTTGGTCGAATTTGTACCTATTGACACCGTCTGCGTCTCCCATAGAGTAAAGTATCTAAAAGCTCGATTACACTTTACGGTTCACCGTCAACGGTAAGAGTTAGGAAGCTTAAAACGGAAGGTGTAATCGCTGTTAGGAAGAAAGGATGCCGATACCGGAAGACCGTGCGCTCCCGGCCGTCCTAACTTCCTAATTGCCGGTGCACCGGCAAATGTAATCGCTGAAAGAGAGACCGGCCGCTCAGTCGCGCGAGGCTTTTATTGTGAGCGGACGTGCATCAGCGAGCCTTGCGTGCAAAAATGACTTCCCAAAAGGAAAAGGATGTATTGTCCAATGTTCTAGAACTGTAGGTATAAAGACATGCCTACGTATGGAACAAAACTCATCAGGAATACAAAAATAAACAGCTTAGACACGACGGGTTTTGTGTTCTTTTAAAAGTTTATAAAAATTTTGACAGTGAAGCCACAATAAAAACGATTAAAAGAAAAATAGACAACATGAGGACAAATAATCAAAAAGAGGCAAAAAAGGTTGCTACCTACTTACATTTTATTATTGTTAAATAAAGGATTCTACTAAAATACTTCTACTTAGATAGATACTTAGATACATTTGTCTACGTTTTGCTGTGCTATTCTAGGTAGGTATACTCTAAGTGGAGAAACAAGCTACTTTTCAAAGACCGGACAAAAATGTATAGGTAGACTAGAAGGGGTTGAAATTTTGAGAGCACAGGCGCCATACTCCTACTACGTTCGACTGGCAACTGAGTTAGGAAGGCGGCGACCGTGCAGTGTAATCAGAACGTCCTTTCCGCCGCCACGGCGCACCGTTCCGGTAAATCGTGAAATGTAGTTCCTTGGTCTGCGTCGTCAGGCGTCGTCGTAGTATTCGTGTTGCCATCTAAACGACAGCAGCGCCCTCATTTATTTTCTACTCTTTTTGGTCGCACTGGTTTACAAGTGGTTTACATACAAATTACAAGGACTGATAAGAAGTGGTGCGGGGAAAGGTGTAGCCATACAATTTTATTACCCCGATTTTAAGTTCTTTACTCATGTCTGGCTGGTTGGAGGATTGAATTTGCGATTTCCAGAATTTAGTAATTCAATTTCGGAACAGGGAATTCCGTCAAACTTTTGTAGGTACCTTTCTATTCTAGTAGGTAATATACACGGCGGGCGTCCCATGGCCATGCCACATGGAAGGAAATATCTAAAATATTGTGAATAGAAAATGTCACTGAAAGAAGACTTCATTTCGTATTTTAAAAACAATTTAAGCTGCTTTCAAACATTTTTGAATAATTGCCTGTCTGAACCGAAAATCGAACCCGTGGCTTTGTAAAAACACCCGTAACTTTACGAAACCGATCAGAACTGCCTAATTCTAATTCTAGGTGGGGGAACTGGGATCTGCACTGACATCTCGCTTAGGAGTGTATTGTGCATTGTCCCCTGCCTAACCAGGCCCTAACCAGCCCAGCTCCTTGAAGTACCGGAGCAGGACTTTTGGCGATTGACAGCTTCGTTTCAGCTTTTCTGTGGGCGAGGACGGGTTAGATCCCTGTATAAGAGTCTTCAATCCCGTTACCCGTCTGGCCTCCTCTGTGGCCGTGCAGTGAACCACTACATGTACCACAGTCTCTTCTTCCTGTAAGCAGCCGCGACATAGGCTAACTGTCTGTGGCTCCAGTCTTGAGCAGATGATGGTTCAGTTCACAGTGACCTGTGATGATGCCCACCATTGTTCTCAGGTCCTCGCGGCTCATCTTGAGCAACGTGTTTGTGGTTTTTCTATCTTTGGAGGGGAATATTGATCTAGTATGTTAGCAGTCTGTTCGACGCTCCCATAATTTTTGGTGTTCTTTTTCTGAGTTTAGTTTAGTTTGTTTTTTACTTCCGCTGTGGGCGGATTTGAGAGACTGATGTACTGTTTTGTTGGGGTCTGTCTCGCTCCTTCTTTTGCTAGTCTGTCTGCTTTTATGTTGCCTGGACAGGATCGACTCTCCGTCCATTCTATGCTGACCTTGATATGCTCCTGCAAGCACCGTGTATAGCGAGCGATTGTTTTCGGAGGCTGGTAACGTCTACGAAGAAAAGAGGAATAGGCTGTCACCAGAACGTGCTGAGAGCCTTGTGTTCCTGCATCATAAATTCATAACTTAGGTACCTTTATTAAATTTTAAATATTGATTATTTTTATTACTGTTCTCTTAATTTTGTCTCATTATACTCATTCATTGGCATAATTTTGATTTTAATAATTGAGATTGTCAAAGATTTCCTAAATTAGTAATAAATACTTATTGATTAACACTATTGTTTTAATTATATCTTATTTATATTGCTTTTCTTAAACAAAGTACCTACTTATACTCGGCATTCAAACCGAGTTATTCGGCCGAGTACAAGTATCAAAAAACCCGCCGAGTACAAGTATCAAAAAACCCGCCGAGTACCTACGCCGAGTACCGACTGTACCGAGTATCAACCGAGTACTCGGCCCATCTCTAGTAATTAATAAATAATTACTCCTATAATATTATAAACGCGAAAGTTTGTAAGTATGGATGGATGGATGGATGGATGGATGTTTGTTACTCTTTCACGTAAAAACTACTGAACAGATCGGGCTGAAATTTTGCATGCAAGTAATTGTAATCCTGGAATCAAATATAGGCTACTTTTTATCCCATAAATCAGTTCCCATGGGATAGAAATCATCTTTAAACGTTTATATAAGCAACGCGTGCGAAGCCGCGGCGCGCACTAGTTATCTATACATAGTTAAAGTTCTACATATCTTTACCTACCCACATAATCAAACCGGAACGTGAACGTCGTTATGTTATTTATTTATTTAAAAAAGGGCATCCTACGTAAAAATCACTTTTATGGCTTAATAGTACATTTCATTTCAGCTCTTAATATCTATGTGTTTTCACACTTATGGAACGCCACAGCGTGCACAAAATTTTTGCTCAACTAAACTAATCATAATAAAACAAACAGTAAAACAGTAAATGTTGCGGACTGTACCCACCATTTTCATTTAAACTGCCTTTGATGAATCCAAGTCATTCCAATTGAGCATTGAGCACAACGTGTTTGACTGTCCCCGAAGGCGCACGCGAGACTTTTCCCCGCTGTTATGCAACTCGCATAAAACATAAAACCAGACACACTCGGCCGCTCGGTTCAGTAACCACCACTCACGTTTACCGCACTTACGAAATTCATCAATCCTCTACAGGAACCTTGAAAACTTCAATGCCGGCTAAAGCTCCGCAATTGTGTCAATGCTCAGTTAAAATATGCATTTTGGTAAATGAATTGAAGTGAAGACGTTCTAGATTCGAAATGTACGGGTTTAATGTGTTTGGATTCATCGTGGTGATATCTTTGTCGGTAACTGGTAAGACTATTTTTGATACGCTTTATTTACGAGTTTCCATAACATCTTTATAACAGTATCCCATGGGAACTGATTTATGGGGTAAGTAATAAGTAGCCTATGTTTGATTCCAGGATTAAAATTACCTGAATGCAAAATTTCAGCCTGATCCGTTCAGTAGTTTTGGCTTGAAGAGGTAACAAACATCCATCCATCCATCCATCCATCTATCCATCCATCCATCCAAACTTTCGCATTTATAATATGAGTGTGAAGTGTGACTAGTGTGACCCTTGGCTTCGCACGCGCTCTTTAAGTACGTACTACCTATGTCCATCCCCGGAATAGGTATTAGGTACCATTTCAAGCTCAAGCTCAGCTCAAGCTTGTTGAGCTTGCCTGTATTGGTCCACTGCTAGACGCAAGCCTCCCCCTGATAAGCACCTTGTTGACTTTTATCTCATGGGGGTAATGCCCATAATCCCCACGCTGGGCACGCGGGTTGGGGATCGCAGTTCGGTGGTAGAATTGTTCTGCAGGAGGCGCTGCTGCCCGCCCCCGGTGGATATCCCTTAGTCGCCTCGTACGACACCCGCGGGAAGAGTTGCGGGTCTGGTTTTTACCTAATAATAATATTAGTAGGTACCTATGGATTCCTCCAACTGCCTACCGCCCATAGGCCGCCAGTGTCCAAAATAATGTCTTATGTAGCAGTAGGTAGGAGTACCAAGGGGTCTCATTAGTGGATGATATCAAACCAAACTTCAAGTGTGATCATTCCTATCCTGCGTATTATGCCCATTCATACACCTGCCAAGAAGTTATTGAATTACTAAAACACTTTGTTTATGTTTAACCCGAATTTTAACATCGATGTGTTTAACACGTTTTGGAGAAGGTCCAATCAATTTCCAATAGCGGTAGTTTATCGACAATCATGCACCAGAGCTGCATTGTTAACATGAGTTTCCTTGGTATGACCGTCGACAGAACTTGAGTATACTTGGATACTTCACGTTAGGCAGGCAGTGAGTTGCCGCTGTAGATAGCCTAGTGTTGTGACGTTCATTGCGATGGTTGTGTTGCGATGGTGCTGTGGATGCGGCCGAGTTTTATTCGGATCGTTGAAGCATCAGTGCTCCTCCTGAGTGATCCTCAGTGATCAGAACTGACACAACACGCCCAACGTCTATGGCGTAATTCAGGCTCAGTTATGTCGCTCGAGTGGTTGCACAGGGGAAACTTTAGGGGCATCCGTCACTAAGCGGAGTGCATAGGAGCTTATCGCTGTAGGCATAAATGACAACCGCTCAAGCACTATAGCTTAGACAATTAAAATAAAAACTTCCTGATGGGTACCTCCTGTGCTAGCCTCCTGTCCTAGCTGTGTGTGGTGCCGGCATAGAATTTGCACCACACCAACTCTTCCCGCGGGTGTCGTAAGTGGCGACTAAGGGATATCCACCGGGGGCGGGCAGCAGCGCCTCCTGCATAACAATTCCACCACCAAACTGCGATCCCCAACCCGCACTCCCAGCGTGGGGATTATGGGCATTACCCCCCATGACATAAAAGCCAATAAGGCCAGTGGACCAGTATTAGGCTTTTGAGGTGAGGCTGAGGTGAGGAGGTACCTCCACGCTGGTACCTAATTCCAGTTCGCCGTCCACTCATGCATTTAGGTTTTTATCTACCTATTCATCCTATTCCAGGAGGTTCAGAGAATGGAGCCCGCGTGAAGCGCATCCGGGCGGACAGCGCGGTGTCCCGCGAGCCGGCACAAGCCCTAGACGCACCGGATCCGGAACCGGATTCCGAGCCAGCACCGCCGTCATTCCTGAGTCCGTCTGTCAAGGAGTACTTGGAACTTGGGATGGCTATTCCCGGTGAGTGTCTTTAGCTCTTTTTGCTTTCTATGTGGCGCAATGGGCGAAGATCCGCCTGCCATGAAGGTTCCGGTTTTGTTTCCCGCCGCGGAACAAATGTTCGTACGATCTGCAGATATATTTGTACCGTGTGTGGGCTTTTTCTATGTAAAATAAGGTATTATAATCTATTGTATCAAGACAAGTAGTTATGGAGCTCTGCACACTTTGGTGCTGGATGATGCTATGTGGATTGTTCAGCTGAAGTCATAGCACTTCATCGCGCGTTAGGCTGATAATGATAATTATGACGATCTTTAAATGTAGTCATGTGCGTTATTGTCTGGTTTGCGTTATTTTTATCGCGTCATAGTACCTGCTACTCCCATTGAGCTCTACAGGGTGCCACGTAACAAGTGTACAAACCTGAAAGGAAGTGATTTTGGACCCCGAGGAGATTAACTTGTGAATAACGATTATTTGAATTTGTTATAAAAAAAAAATTCTATTCGTGTTCTTTTACATGCACTCTTGCATTATTTAACATAATGAAATATTCCACAAATGTTTTTAGTGCGAGGTATTAATATTTTAAGGTAGGTGTATTAGTATATTTAAGGTTTTTTACTGTAAAATTTTCATCTCGCAACGACCAATTGAATATTTTTCTGTTTCTTTTATTTCCGGCTACGAACCAATCGCGTGACAAAACTCTATTCACCAATTAAAATTGATGCAATCAACGTTTCAAGTTATTGTTTGCTTAGCTTGGGGCTAGATAATGTGTGAATTGTCCAACATTGTAGAGTATGTATCTTAAATGTGCTCACTGTGCTCAGATAATAATTTGGCAACTTTAAACTGGTAAAGCAATGAGAGGTACCTCACACCATTCTAGATAGGTAACTAATTAAATAAGTCAAATATTTTTATTTATTTTTAAATAGAGAAACTTACGGCTAGGTTTAAAAATACAGACAATAATGTAGAACATGGTAGGATAGTAGATTTAAAGTATTTAGTGCTGTAAGTTTTCTTGTACGGAATAACAAGGCTTACATATTTGGTTGCCTGGAAGAAATCGCTTTAAGCGATAAGGCCGCCAGTTCCATTGCTGTTCTCTATATGTTTAGTGTAAAATTTGTTTTTTGTTAAGGTGATGAATAAAGAATTATCTATCTATCTATCTATCTACATTTTTTTATTGTGTTCATTCTGGCATGTTAGCCCATACTATTAAAATAAATATTTACGTGAGAGGTAATAATAGGTAAATAAAGCGACTTTGGGCATGCAAAGTGTTGAAAAGTGAAAATTAAAAACTGAGAGTTCAACTTTGGTATGAATTTGAAAAAAAAACTGAGTGTCTGCGGTTTTCTAATTCATCGGAAACTTTTCTAGTTCATGGCCATTCCAACGGTATGCCACATTTGTGTCAAAACTACATAAGATACATAACGAAATAAGCGTTTATTAAAAATCTGCCATTTTGAACATTCCGAAAATAAATAACTTTTGTCTCCTAATCGAGTTGTAGGTAAGCATGTTTAGTTGCGTAGAATTTGTACCAAAGAGTAAAATAGGGGTAGGTTAAATTAAGTGCAATAGTATGGTCAAGGTAATATTATCCTATAAGTAATCCGACTTCATACAAACGGGCGAAACGCGAGCTATACCTACGCGCCTCGATCTCGGCATGCGCTCAGCATGCAGACAGTCGCGGCTGTGCCGCAGTGACGAACTTATGGTGTGATGTTTTTTTAACAATAACCGCACGATTTTTTCTCTAAAAATAAGTTCAGGTTTATATTTAATAAAGTAGCTGCAGGTATCTATAACCAAGTAAAAGATATTCCTTTTTCTCCAAAAAAATGTCCTAAAATTTAATAATAAAGCATTTTGTAGGTACGTCTCAGTCGAGGCGCAAATATTTTTCGGTCGCAAATTTATGACCGATTTGTTATTCAAACATAAACAGGTTTTTTAATTAAATCTACCAATAAAAAAACAACACGCATTTTTATTGAACACTTCCCATTCAATTCACAAAGTATTTTATTTGTTTATATAAAAAAAAGTACCTTCCTATATTTACAACCACAAAACTAAATGGAAACACAAAGTAGGCAAATGTAATTAGGTAAAATGGTGGAGGTGGGCAGCCCTATCGCATGTTTACCTACCGCGCGGCTGTAGGCATTTATTTCAAAGATACGGCCGAGTCCAAATACTGTTGGATAATATTACCGTGGTATGGTGGTCTTTTTAACCCTTAACTTTCCACCACCCATAGTTACCATATGGCACACGGTCTGCCGAACACCCTGTATGGTCGTGCAGTTTGATTACGTACGTTACGTATGTATGTTATTATTACGCACTTGGCCGGTTTTATTTTTAAAGATGGGCATCAAGCTACCTATCTTAGATCCACTGTCCTCGACCTTTAATTAGTCAATTAGTTTACGGATCTGATTTAGCATGTAAGGATTATCGTATTATTCTAGCATCTTATTTTACACTAGTTTCTGCCATGCGGCTTCGCACGCATATTTTATATTGAAATGTTTAAAGGTTATTTTTATCCCATGGGAACTGATATATGGGATAACACTTTAGCTATAATGCTGATCGTTTGCGCTTTGTCTATAAATATTATTTGTCACACTTTTTATTGCCTCCGACCAAACTCGTATTAAATTTTTAGCTTCCGCCCGCGGCTTCACGCGCTTTTTTCTAGCATAATACTTAGCCTATATGTTGTTCAAGGCCTATAACTCCAACTATGCAAATTACAGCCCGATCCGTTCAGTAATTTTGGCGTGAGGAAGTAACAAACATCCATCCATCCATCCAAACTTTCGCATTTGTTTGATCTACCCGTAGTACCTACTCAATTTTACTGTTTGATTTATCACACTAATATTATAAATGCGAAAGTTTGGATGGATGTTTGTTACCTCTTCACGCCAAAACTACTGAACGGATCGGGCTGAAATTTTGCATACAGATAATTCTAGACCTGGAATAAAACATAGGCTTTTACTTTTTATCTTACTTTTTATCCCATAAATCAGTTCCCGTGGGATAGAAATCACCTTTAAACGTTTCCATAGAAACAACGCGTGCGAAGCCGCGGGCAGAAGCTAGTATTAGAATATGATTAAGTCTTTTAATTTTCTTTGTTATAATTTTATTGCTTCATTAAGTACGCAATTGTTGAAGTAAAATTTTTTAGTGATTACACTTAGGTAGTTTATTATAATTCTATTAGTGAATGCCTATTATTAGCTTTCTGTGTCTATTTTAATTTCTATTGTAATTAGATATGCTGATGGCAATCCGAATTAAATAAATAAATAAAGTCACTTTATGCTAGAGTAGGCAAGACTATATTCAAATCTTTAGAGAAGCCCTATGTCGGACCACAAGCTGCACAGACAAACCAACGTTTGCCGATTTAGAATAATAACATACATAGATAATAATAAGTTAGTAAGTAATAATAATAAGGCATAGTTTAAAAATACCCTGAATGTAAAACAGCAATAAAGGCTTATATTATATTATTATACTAGAGTAGAACCTAGGTAGTTTTCGTAAATATAATACGGAAATATTTCGTAAAGAAATATTTCCGTATTATATGAATGTTAGGTTGTCTTGGGCTTTACCTATTATGTTTATTTTTTTGTATTAAATCACAGTAGAGCTCTGTTTAGGTATTAGAGCTCTGCTAACACAAGGGTAAAGGTGGTAGACCAGAAAAAAGGCTCAAAACGAAGGCTAGGTTAAATTGAGCCTACAAGTGGCAGCAACAAAATTAATGGATGCTGGCAAAAAGTTGAACTGATACCAATCCATCAAAATAAGATCACACCTATGGACTTGTGCAACTCTTGGCAAATAAAAAACAAATTAGTTTTGGGTATTTCGAAACTTATGATGAGCTTATTAGCTTATTGGGGCAGAATAACTTCTACCTACCTAGACGTGGGTGAACTGTAGATGTATGGTGGTATGATTGTGAAGGTACAGTCGGCTGCAAAAATATGTATACACTCCCAAGTTTTCAATTTGACAAGACAAGTAAGTTTATAGTAATTGTGATAATTTATGCACCGCATTCTGACAAGTACGATGATTACTTTGTACTAAAAACGTGTGCGTGGCCTTTTATTTGAAAAGTTCCGAGTATAATAAAAGTTAAGCCTTGGAAGTGTATACATGTCTGTGCAGCTGACTGTACATTTATCATTGACATTCATTTTGCAACCGCTGTAAATAAGTCTGTAAAAAGAAAGTCTCTGTATTTTTTTAAATATTTTACCCTAGTTTTTTTTAGGGTTCCGTACCTCAAAAGGAAAAAAAGGAACCCTAGTGATCCTTTAAAGGATCACTTTGTTGTCCGTCTGTCTGCCGGTAAGCCCCCTTTTCTCAGGAACGCGTGGACGTATCGAGTTGAAATTAACGCCCAATATTCAAGTCTGTAACCTCTAGGATCCGCAATATAAATAAAACTTCTATGTCAACGCACTCAAAAGTTACAGCCGTTTGTGTGTGAATATTTCAAAATTTCCAAGGGAATCACATGCACACAAAACCTATAGGGTACTTCCCGTAAACCTAGAATCATGAAATTTGGTGAGCAACAAGGTCTTATAGCTGAAGTAAAGGGAAAAATCCGTAAACCATGAATTTGTAATTTATTCACTACAAAAATTACTTTTAATGCTCGCCATGGACCGAAACCTATACTTTCCGTAGACCTAGAATTATAAAATTTGGTAAGAAGCAAGGTCTTATAGCACAAATAAAGGGAAAAACCGAAAACCGTAAATTTGTAGTTTATTATCGAAAAAATAATTTTTTGATTCTCTCCCTAGACCAAAATATACAGCAGGGTACCTACCTACTTCCCGTTGACCTAGAATCATGATAGTTTGGCAAGACACAAGGTCTCTCTGAACCCTTAGTGCGCGAGTCCGACTCGCACTTGACGTTTTATTTTTTTATACTACCAAGGTGGCAAACAGCCATTCGGCCTGCCTGGAAAGCGGTTACCGCATCCTTTGCACGCCTGCAACATCAGGGACATAACACGCGCGTTGCCGACCTTTTAAGTATCTTTAAAGACTCTTTTTGAAGACCCCCATGTTCTTCTAAGTAGGTTTAGCTACCTACTTAAAAAAAAAATAGGGTGGTCCAGGCATCGAAGTCTTTACGAAGTAGGGGGGTGCCTTCCTACTTTGTTTGGACGTCGCGTCGATGCCTGGAACAGTCTGTATGGGTCTTATAGTACTTACAAAAATTTTGTAAGTATGAGGACCGCCTGACTTAGTCATAATATCCCAAATTCCCAACCAACCTCATCAGTGTTGTAATTCAATGTAGGTATCAATCAATGCTATCAATTTAAAAAGTTCACTTCAGATAATTTAAATTTTTGCATTTAAATAATCTGTTTATAACTAGATTATTTGCTATTTGTATTTATATAATCCTTCAAAATTAATTTAGTCTATTTGCAATTTGCATAGATACTTAATCATTAATATTAATAATAACTAATTTAGTTTATTTATTAAATCCATGTACTTACCTATTTGGCACAGCAGGACATCCTGGCATAAGTATATTTACATACAAATCAAAATCAAAAAACTCTTTATTTCCATAAATACAATAAATGTACACTTAGAAAAGGTCAAAAATACTTAAATGGATGTCCTATCAACTGTTTAGAAAACATAATTTTTATACAAATAAGTAAACAATTTTCAATGTAGGTCTAATACCTTAGGACCGCTTTCATCGTGAACTATGCTAATAGTTTCGCAAGTGGCCGACATACAACGGGATCGTTGCCTAAAGCAGTGCGATTACGACCTCGTCCATAATGTACGATTGTTAGCACAATAAAATTAAGAGTTATGACACACGATATAGGCATAGGTACATGCTGCTAGACAAAGCCTGCGACGCTTAGGAGACCAAGGTTGAATACGTCACGCCATGGAGAACTGTCCCAAACAAAACAAATGTTTATTATTTCGTAATTCAAAGCATGTTCCTGGTGCAAATACGTTTATTGCCCCGTTAGAATTATTGTTCTCTTTTAATTATTGTACCTATCTAATTTACCCAACTTCTTAGATAACAGAAATGATACCTGTGACAGAGGTATCATTTCTGTTTGGTATCCAATAAGAAGGAAGGTAGGTATCGACCTCTGAACTTTTGCCACGATCGTTAACTGCAATGTCAAAATAATATTAACAGAATCAGATTTATGGCAATCATAAAGAGAAACATAATAATTGAGACATATAAATCATTAAAGTGGTTATTAAAATGACACCGATTACATATGCAAAGGAGCATCTTCTTGATTAGTCGAATAAAATAAGAAATCTTGGATGTCTTTAATAACGTACCTAATCCAATTAGTAAATCGCAAATGGCAAATGTATGAAATTAGATCTACACTAAATGATAGAGAACTCATTAAAAAAACATCTTTCAATCAGCATTTATTTCGGTAGATTCCTACTCTGTTAAAAATTGAAGTCTACTACTGTTTGATGTTCCACAAAGTAGGAATATTTTTCGACTTTTTCAGCCACTGTTCATTTAATTTTCAGAACGTACGCTTTTTAAATTTCCAAAATTTTACAAAACTGACATCAAATAAAATTTTCATGGGCTTTGATGAGTTTTTACGTCCGTTACTTGTGTCCGTAATTGCATTTAATCACATACACAACAATTCTACTATATACTACACAGCAGTATTTTACCTATAGACTGCATTTGAGCCAATCGCCCTGACATTCTGCACTCAACGTGAGGTCGCCATGAAGGCAGTCCTGTAAGCTTATAAGTTTGTAATCATTCAACAATTCAGTTATAAATAAACCTAGAAGCAGGAAATTCACGGTGCACCCTGTACCCCTTGAAATTGTTGTTGTTGCCCCAGTTAAAGAACGCCTGTTTGGACCCTGCTCAATGTTGACATCAAATACATATTTTCATTTTACCGGTCCTTCTGTGATACAAAATATGCTTATTTTTGAATAAAAATAAACTGGGGTTCGTTGGTAGGCATCACTTGAGAAAGGCTGGCCGTATAAACTATATTTTGCCTATTTTACAAATTGATTCTGTCTGAATTAGGTGATAAAAAAGTATTTTGTACAAGTTTTTCCGAAAAAATATGATACCTATTCATAAGGAAGATGCAGAGAGTGTTTTTTTGTCACAACCATGTTTTTCGGGCCAGCTAGTTTTCGTATACATTTTCACAATTGTTTATTAAATCCAATCAGTGCTAGTTGATGCACAAAGTAGATGATACGTCAAGTACTCTACCTCAGTATAAAAAGGTTGCCACTGCCACACATAGGTGTAAATGAAACATGCCATTCCATAGTTTTATTAGGATCACGAGTAGAATGCAGCTGTCTTTATAATAGCAAACTCGTTTGACTGCAACGAACAATGCACAAGTGAAGAAGAACAAATTCAGTATTTACCTACATACCTTAGGTACGTAGCCGTAGCCTGCTTTGAAATTTAAATCCTCACACTAAAAAGGAACCTAAGAAAATGCAAATAAACAAGTCATGATGCAAAATTAACGACTAAATACTATTGCGGTAGAGCCATCTCGACACATTACCACGTAAGATGTTACTGCGGTGAAAATCATTGATTTTAATGAGCTTTGAAACTTCCTATTATATTGCTATAGCGAAGTAAAAGTTCTCCCATTGGAATAGAATTGTTATTACGAAGTGCTATTTGTACGATTCCTGTGTTTTGTAGGCGTGCCGCCGCCGCTGCTGCCTCGTAGAGTTGCGACATCGTGTGTTGCGCCATTTGCTGGGCACACTTATACACCTATTATTAAAGATTAAGATATTTATCGCTGCTGGCTTAGACCGAGCTTAAATTATAATCTAAAGTTTTGTGTGCAAGAACGTTTGCTGTAGTAGGTAACTCAACTCGGTACCATCAAGGTGACACTATCGCAAGCTTCTTCCTCGTGCTCCTACTAAATTCTCCTACTGAACATAAAAACCACGGGGAATAATGTAATATTTTAAATTTAATTCCTCCTGCTCCTATCACATAACATATTGAACAGTCAACTACTTTAAGCAACTAATAAACAAATAATAACTACTTATACCTAAACACTAATGTTTTCCCTTGTAGGCCTCCCACCCCCGCGAAGCGGGGGGGGGGGGTCAACATTAACTTACTCCTAACGAAGCCCGTCCAACCCCCGCGAAGCGGGGGGGGGGGGGGGGGGAGCGGGTTCGTGGCGACTCTGTGACTGAAAGGGTGTGTGTATGTATAATTGCACCCATAGCCATAATATGATGACACAAAATAGTGAGGTGACTGTTCACCTGTAGGTACTTGAATCAGAGTATGCCTATAAGGAAATCTATTTTAGTTATGTCTCGATGCTCCTACTTAGCGTTTTACAATTTCCTTTTGCAGTAGGAGCATCAGGACATGGGTGTCCCGGTGCTCCTACCAGTAGGAGAATTGAGTAGGAGCACGAGGAAGAAGCGCTATCGCATAGGTAAGCCTCTGCGAAAAAATAAACTATTTTTAAAAGATTGTTTTTGCATCTTGGAGCATCGCTTCTTTGGGTGTAATGATGTAATTCCTAAATATAATTGGCTGGTTTGGTAGCGTCTTCACGAATTGCGGAGACTTGTGAAACCGGTTTCTATTTTGATGTCAAATCTCAACGACATCTTAGATTCTATAGTTTTAGTATAAGGGACCTATTAACAGAACATTTAGTATTAGGGACATTTAGTATTAACTATTTAGTATTAGGGACCTATTAACAGAACATCTCTGAAATAATTTCATAGGTAGGCTCGTAAAACGTAATGCACTTAGCTTAAAGCACATTTTAAGAAGGTGCTTTACATAACTTTTCTCAGCCTACAACAAATATATTTGCTCAATTTGTCTAATTACAAAATATAGAGACGCAATCAAAACTAAGCAACATTCTACAGGTTTTTGCATCCTAAGCTTCATAGAATCTAGGATCTTTTTATGAGCAGGTTGATGTACCTTGGCTACTACCTAGGCTTGCCTGGTACTCCTTATTTAGGTAGGTACTTAGCTAGGTATTTGTAAATATCTGACGGAGGGTCTAACTAACCAGTCTCTACTTACTAACATTCCACGCTCAAAATTTAATATACTACAACAAACGAATAGGACCATTTTACCTTAAAAGTCGTAACGAAACTGTTCATTGTCAATGTTAAAAAATATGTTCGCTACGACTCATCTTAAATTATTACATAAGGTCTAATGACGACCTTGTTTGTCGAACACAGTTCAGTCAGACGATATGGTTGATTTATTAAACACTTCGTTACATAATGAAGAAGGCCTTAACTTATTGTTTCCGATATTCAATAATTGAATCCAATGCCACGTAGGTACTTAGTTATGTTGGTATTTGGCCTGGCCATAACATTCGGTAGGTATATTTGTTTCTATGGCAAACAAACAATAAAAGGGCATTTGGCTCTACCTCAAATAATTATTTTATTCTAAAAATTATTATGTTTAATATGTCAAAAATTATATCAGTGCGGGAACGCACTACAGATTGCGCCACAAGGTCAACTACAAAGACCCGACTGGTCGAAGTTCTTTGGGACTTTCTACGGACCCAAGCGCGTTTTGCTTTTTCCCTAAGTGTGGGTAAGAATCCGAAATCGGAAATCAATTTCTTTAGGCTGTACCAATGAAGCTCTTAGAGAAGTCAAATTTTAAACACTAAAACTTTATACTCTACCAGACTCTACCTCTACCAAAGAATACCTACTAATAATAACATAAGCTCCGTTAATATAGTACCTATGCTATAAATCATTGTGAATTATAAATAATGCAAGAATCTGAAAGAACCTTTCCCAACAAAACGTATGGTAGAAGCTAATTATCTACTTGAGATCTCAATGTAACATTGCAAATATGCAAATAAAATTACTCAAAAACGATAAATTTAAAGTAAACAAATACTGTGTGCGTTGGGGTTATGTCACAGAGGTGTTGTGAAAAGTCGTAAATACACAGGTTGGTAAATATTTACGAGTTTGTGTAGGTATATTCCTCCGTTCGGACAGCATTTGTTTATTTAAGGCTCTGCAATTGGCTTTTGGCCATCCTTATTAGCATTTGTTTATCACACTAATATGCGAAAATTTATATGTTTTTAGATGGCCGTTTTGGATGTTTTAACCTCTTTGCCAAAAGTACCTACTAACGGATCAGGCTGAAATTACGATTTCGAAATTTTGACCTGGAATAACATAGGAAATAATATGCAATAACATTAGGCTACGTTTCTAATTCTAATTCTGCGTGGTGGACCTGGGATATGCACTGACATCTCGCATAGGAGTGTATTGTGCATTGTAGTCCACGTTTTATCCTAGAAAATCGCTACGAAGAAAAACTACGGAACTCAGTCATTTAGGTAATACGTTTTGGTGTGACGACTTTGGTCTGAGGCAAGAAAAAGTGTGAAAAGTAACATGTCGATTTATAGCGCAAACGATCAGCATTATAAAGGAAGCTTTAATATTAAATTATCATGATTATGAAATAGATTTCCTTATTGTCCAATAGTTCAGTATTACGTTATGCAACAGTTCGAGTCAACTCTACCCAGATGATGAATAGAAGGATTTTTATCAATGCTTGCTAAAGCCCCGAGTCCGGTTGATGTATCGATACGTGATTGTGACGTCTCATTTTTGTATGGGATTTGCGCAGTTCCCTGTCGACACGATAGAGACGCTGTACCTCAACCTCAACAGCCTGTATCAGTCCACTACTGGACGCAGGCATCCCCCTGATAAGCGCCTTATTGGCTTTTATCACATGGGGAGTAATGCCCTTATAGACCAAATCCTATAAAAAAAAAAAAAAAAAAAAAACTGTCACGATCACGGTTCAATCCCATCGTCAACCGGACTCACACTACACGTAGGTATATTTATTTCACGAGAAATTATTTTATGATGCTGTTACGTGTTGACCGACTCTTCTGTCATCATCTTCACCACCCTAGACAAGCTGATCAGGTAATTTAACCATCAGCGACAAATTTAATAGTGATGCTTGGTGAAAATATGAACTATGACGAGACAGCACCTTAAATATTTTTTAATTTATTCAAATGCTTCCGACTGGTATTGATATGGATCAGTTGAGCTACCGATAGATTATTTGCAACAGTCTGCAGTTAGCTCAATTGTTTCAATTGCAAATACTAGTTCTAATTTATTTCTATTTTATGATTGTAATTTTAGATTAAAGTATTTTTAGTTATAAATTCAAACAAATTGTCAAATATGTATACCTATCCGTTGTAAAAAGGCACCTTAGCGAGGTAAAGGTTGCTCGTTCGCTTCTTTGCTTTACCTTAAAAAGATTGAAGTAAACAAAAAATCAAAATAACTTTAATTCCTAGTTTTACTTATGTAATTTGAATTTTGTGACATTTCCAAGAGTCCTGTAAAGGTCTAAAGGAAACAAAGCACTTTGATATTACTGGGTTCTAAGGACAAAATTTGTATGAGCGTCATCATCGTACTATAAATTAGTGAGTCAAAGGTGAACTGCACCGTTTGCAGCAACGAGGTTTATAGCTGTTGGCATAACTCGTTGAATTTCGAAAGAAATTACTTAGGGCATTTACTGCATACCGTGAATTTATGTAGCGATACTTATGTTACTGGAATTATACGGTGATTTGTCTCAAGATGGAAGGTGCATAAGTTTATTTCTATCAAAAATTTGAGCATTTCTTTCTACCGTTGTTTACCATACAGATTAGGAATGGTTAAAAAAAAGATTGCTAGAAGATTAAATATTATCCACAAACAATGAAGATAATGACTCGTTAAGAGATAAAATGTTGGTGTTCTTCTTCATCCGTAATAAAATTAATGAATATAATAGTCATTGACTCTCTGTAGAATTCATTTTAACGAATTCTTATTTATTTTCCTTCTATGCCAGAAGCTTGTAGATGCTGGCTGAAGTTCCTACTTACGTTCTACTAATTAAGCATTAAGGGGGTACCTACCCTCAAATTGCTTATTTTCAACTCCGTCGGACCTCCATATCTTCCAAACTACTGAATATTTAACTTTGAAATTTATATATGGTAAAGTTCAGGACTTATTCTATCGATCATATGTTCGAAAACAAGATTCCATAAAATTTTCTCGATAGAAAAAAATCGCAAAGTTACCTTTAATTTTTTACTAAAACCCTAATTTCTCAATAAATACAGATGATACGATCTTGAGATTAAGCATCGTAATTGAGCTAAGTATAAAGAACATTTTATATGTTGCCTTTTTTCAATTAACTATTCTAATGTTTGTGGGGAGCAAATAACTACTAAAAACTTGATTTTTGGGCTTACGCCGCTTTGCTCTGTCCCGCTCCTGTGAACGCGAAATCCTATGCCTATCCTCTTCACACAATAACGAGGATGGTACCGCCTTAACTGTTAGTGGTTCATATTAGCCATGCCTTTATAAGATATACCTGTCTCCTTTCCACTGGTAGGAAGGTACGTATATAATTACATACAGTCTATTACCAAGCATCTTATGAAGGCAGAGTAAAGGTTAGTCGCCGGGTGAAAGTGGCCACTGTTTAAGCTTCCCGCTTCGTAACCTGCAAAGAACTGCAATAGACTAAAGGTGATCGTGATCACAGGATGATTATTGTAGCACGATTCAATTCCAATAAGTAGTCTGTTTGAATAAAAGATGAGCTTGCCAATTATTTCGAACGCAAGATTGAGTTGTTGTTTGCACTGGCCAATATGTTTAACTTTAAAGGTTAAGTAGGTAGTCCCTCACCGTAAACATTCGCCTGTAATGTAATATTGAATGAAATACAAGGATTAACATCAATGAGCGAAGAGAAACGAGCATTACAGCGCGTTACCTGTAATGGTAGCCGCTCGTCTGGTATTTTATAACAACTGATTAGAATGTAGCAAAATGCTCAAAATCGGTTCTTGCCGACTTATTTAATTGTGGTTGAATGCTCGTCAGTCAGGGAGGCAGTATAGCAACGTGCTTACAAAATAATCTGGAATGTTAAATTATTGACGAATGCTCGTAGTGAGGCAGCGTTAAACAAGACCCGTCAAGTGCGAGTGTAACTCGCGCGCCGAGGGTTTCGAACGTTTGTGAACAAGTAGGTATGTACTAAAGGTACCGGTTAGAAACTCCGAAATTTAATGAAGACCTAAAACTAGTAGGTACCAATCTACATTTCAGATGGATCTCTCTGCATGCTTCGGTGATAGGGTGTAGCGGTAAATTTTTCGACTTTTTTCAAGATATCTCGAAAAGTATTAAACAAGCAGAAATTTCAAAAACTGTTTTGAAATGTACAAAACGATATCTTTCATATGATACCCCATTCATTGGGGTAACCCCCCTTTTTGAAAATTATCCCCCCTCTTTTTGACCATTTTTCAAAAAGGGTTCATTTCACAGACTTTTCTATATTTTTCCTGTAAAATATAGATTTATATCTACAAACGCTCCATACATTTTGAATGGATCGCTCTGCAAACTTCGGAGATAGAGGGGGGGGAACGGGTAAAATTTCGACTTTTTTCAATATATTTCAAAAAGTATGTAACCTACAGAAATTTGAAAAACGGTTTTAAAATGTACAAATCAATACCTTTCATATGACACCCCACTCAGTGGGGTAGCCCCCCTTTTGAAAGTTATCCCCCCCTTTTTTGACCATTTTTCAAAAAGTGTTCGTTTTTCAGACTTCTCTATATTTTTCCTGTAAAATATAGATTTATATCTACAAACGCTCCATACATTTTGAATGGATCGCTCTGCAAACTTCGGAGATAAGGGGGTGAATGGGTATTTTTTGGACTATTTTCAAAATATTTCAAAAAGTATGAAACCTACAGAAATTTTAGAAACTGTTTCGAAATGCACAAACCGATACCTTTCATATGATACCCCACTCGGTGGGGTAGCCACCCCTTTTGAAAATTATCCCCCCCTTTTTTGACCATTTTTCAAAAAGTGTTCGTTTTTCAGACATCTCTATATTTTTCCTGTAAAATATAGATCTATATCTACAAACGTTCCATACATTTTAAATGGATCGCTCTGCAAACTTCGGAGATAGGGGGGGGAGCGGGTATTTTTTCGACTATTTTCAAAATATTTCAAAAAGTATGAAACCAACAGATATTTCAAAAACTTTTTTGAAATGTACAAACCGATACCTTTCATATGATACCCAACTCATTGGGGTAACCCCCCTTTTTGAAAATTATCCCCCCTCTTTTTGAACATTTTTCAAAAACGGTTCATTTTACAGACTTTTCTATATTTTTCCTGTAAAATATAGATTTATATCTACAAACGCTCCATACATTTTGAATAAATCGCTCTGCAAACTTCGGAGATAGGGGGGGGGGATGGGTATTTTTTCGACTATTTTCAAAATATTTCAAAAAGTATGAAACCTACAGAAATTTCAAAAACTATTTTGAAATGTACAAACTAATACCTTTCATTTGATACCCCACTTGACTCTGTAGGTGTCTTTTTAAATTTTGACATCTCAATTTGTATGGAAAATTTTCATTTTCATTTTTCATTTTTTTTCATTTTTTTTTCTTAAAATCTGTACAGGCGCACGAAATGTATTATTATTTTAAATTTCAAGTTGATAGCTGCTGTAGTTGCTGAGTTATTAAGGAGGGAAAAAAGGACAGACAAAGCGAGACCATAAGGGTTTCGAAACCGATCTTCGAAACCCTAAAAATCGCCTAAAGAATTCGATAGATGGTGGTTGTCTAACTAACTAACCGCTGATTGCGTAGTCGACGATAACTAGTCTGGATATTGAAAATTTTGCTAATTTATAGCTGATAATCCATAATGATTAACTGTTTAGCGATGCCACGTTTCGCAGGGTATTATAAGGGATAATGAATTTTCCGTTGAGTGCAACACAATGAGCTCAAGTGCCAGTGAGATACTCGTAATAGTCATAGTTCATTGGGCGTGGCGATTCACGTTGATTACGATGGGAACTAAGTAGATAACTGCTATAACATTATAAAATAAATCATGAGTCAGATATAATATTATTCTAGAATTTTATAGGATCAGAAGAAAAAAATTTAGGTTCGGGAACTTATACCAATTTT
Organism: Eupithecia subfuscata; assembly: GCA_963564075.1. Classification (NCBI taxonomy): domain Eukaryota; kingdom Metazoa; phylum Arthropoda; class Insecta; order Lepidoptera; family Geometridae; genus Eupithecia; species Eupithecia subfuscata. The sequence continues at coordinate 9,470,284 of OY751105.1, forward strand.
TAATAAAAAAGACTTTAACGCGCTACACTTGTACTTTTGCAATGAAGTATTTTTTTGGTAATTTGAGTTTATTTACTTTTATGGATTTGTGTTTCTTTTTACATAATTGTGGACTCAAATTCGGCAATGTTTAATCCTCCCTAAGGTAGGTCCGGCTGATTAAAAAAACTAAATTAAATACTGTTGAGTTCGTGTGTTTGGAATATATATAATATAGTAATATATATAATATATATAATATAGTAATATATATATATAATATATAATATAGTATTTAGTACAGGGGCGTTCGTTGTCAGCTAACTGTTGTTGTTGTTGGATTTTGCGATTGAAATCAATTTTTATGAATACAGAACTAGGACAGAACGAAGAAAAAATATCTATCTATGTAGTGTATTGTATTAAGTATATCAGTTATCTAGTACCCATAACACAAGCTCTGCTTAGCTTGGGGCTAGATAATGCTGTGTGAATGAATTGTCCAACATTATTTATTATTAACTATATTTAAAGTAGAATCTTTCAGTAAAATGAAGACATACCGTCATTTTTAACTATGAGACTTAGAACCTGTCAGATGAGGTCAGCTGTTTAAGCTAATGGTAATTTACACGTGTAGTGTAAATTTATTTACTTTTCTGAGATTCTAATTAAGCTTTTCTAAATTCCAGGAAAACCAGGAACGGACTACCCACTGCTGGGCGCCGTGCCGTACACCAACTTCTACTGCGACGAGCAACCTTACCCTGGGTTCTTCGCGGATATGGAGACGAGGTGTCAAGGTAAGACAAAGATCTCTGTGGCTCAGTGGGTCATGGCTTGCTGACGCAGAAGGTGGCGGGTTTGATTTCCGTCGCGGTATAATCAGCAAATATTTGTACTGGGACGAGATGTTTTCTGTATAAACGGATTTAAAAGGTTGCCTGGAAGAGATCGCTTCTAAGCGATAAGGCCGCCCATTGTACTTGTCTTATGTAATGTCTCCTTGTAATGTTATTTTTATGGTGTACAATAAAGCATTTTGTATTGTATTGTATTGTATTGTAAAAGAATTGGGGAAGTAAATAGAAAGAAGAAAGAAAGAAAGAAAATTAATTTATTGGTTCACTAGTACAGCTTGCAACTATTAGAATTACTTATACTTACATAACAATATTACAATAACAATTACCTAGTTAATAATAATAATAATAATAGCAGCAAGTAACGCAGCAAACCAAAAGGTCCCATCTCAACATAATGTTGCTCCACAAGAAGTAGAGTAAATCTGTGCTCGTAACTCGTAGCTCTACTAAATAGTACAAGCTCTGCTTCAGTCCTGCTGTGGACTGGTTCAGTCTGTTGATGATGCTACCGAGCTCTGCTTATTTCAGAGTTGACCTAAAATGTCCTCAAAAAAATTGGTTGTCTGTAAAGTCGGTTTACTGACGATAGTTGAACGTGACAACGTCTTAAGAAAATACTGATGGAATGGTAGCATTTTTCAAAACTCGATCAAAACATGTAAATGTACTATAGTATAGCAGCTGTCCACGCAGACGCATCGCTCACTCAAGTAGGAGAGAGACGGATGTCGAGCGCTGCCGAACGCAAAGGCCGATTGTGCTTCTTTGTCGCTCGTTCCGCGCTCTCGCTTGGACTTCAAGCCTTCCATGGAACGCCTCAGAGCGAGGTAACGCCGCATGAGTCATGTTTTTTCGTGCGTGCAGCCGGCTCTATCGAATTATAAGACGTTGTCACGTCAAAAACTATGGGTGGTATAGCTTGGGTCCACTAAGAATAAATCTGATGGATCAGATCATAGTATTAATTATGATACGTAATAATGGTGAGTATCTGGCACAGCGCATCAGCATTGCCATACAGCGTGGCAATGCAGCCAGCGACTTGGGGACGCTTCTGACTGGTATTGATATGGATCAGTTGAGCTACCTGTAGATGGTTTGCAACAGTCTGCAGTTAGCTCAATTATTTCTATTCTATTATTAATTTCAATTGTAAATACTAGTGGAATTTTTTTTGTGAATAAAGGCTTCTGCCAATGTACCTACTCAATAAAATTATGATACGTAGTTAGGGAAAACCAAACAATTAGTCAAAAAAATTAAACATTGTTATTATTATTTAACAGATTGTTATTATTTTTAGAAATAAATTCGAAAAAAAAGACTAAGTCACGTGACCGTGAACACCAATCAGAAAGTATGATGTCACGTCTTTCAAAACATAATTGTTGTGTTGGACCAAAAAGATCGACACCGGCAACGTGCGACTTTTTGGACCACCAAAAAGATCCACACGCTGGTTTTAACTAAATCTCCCTATACAAACAGTAATGTTTCGAAGGAAGTGACGGCATTCAAGATGCCATGACAGTCTTGAGAATTGAAATTGTTAAATACCAAAAAAATTTTGTAAATATTAGATTTTTGTAAATATTAGGTTTTAGGAGTAAAATAAAATAGGTATTAAGGTATTATAATAATAACCAAATTTTCAAATTTATTCAAACAGCCTATGATTGGTTAGGTGTGCGAATTTTATGTGAACACGTAGGTGCAAAGTAGGAATCACGAATCATCCTTGATGAAACTAATCTATCCAAGTAAAGCAACATTACGTCATACAAAGCCGAAATAATAACGTAGGAGTTCGTCTTTAATGTTCCCATTGTCTAAATCCTACGAGAAAACCTTGGCCGTGCTATAATGATTAATATTGACCTTATAAAATTGAGAGATCGGTTAATTATAACAAAAAGTGACCCGGAAGATGATCTCGACATGAAATATCGCTTTTAAACGTGAGATCCGCTAGTTGTTTTGATCGGAATCTATTAACAACTTCAATAAATGCTATGTTACTCGTAGACGACCTCTGTGGCGCAGCGGGCGAAGGTCCGCCTGCGACGCAGGAGGTTGCGGGTTCGATTCCCGCCTCGGGACAAATGTTTGTACGATCTGCAGATATTTGTTCAGGGTGTTCTGGATGTTTTCTATGTATAATAAAAAATATCTATCTATGTAGTGTATTGTATTATGTATATCAGTTATCTAGTACCCATAACACAAGCTCTGCTTAGCTTGGGGCTAGATAATGCTGTGTGAATTGTCCAGCATTATTTATTTATTTATTTATCGGTTTCTAAAGGTGAAAAATGTTGTCTTGATCAGCGTGTATTCTCTTTGACCTTTGCTGAATATAATCTCAACAAGAATAGATACGTATGAACGTAATATAAACTCTTTACAAACTACACATTGGATTGTATATTTTACATTGAGTAGCCGACCTTACCTTTGGGACCGTAGACTTTTTTGAACGCGATATATCTTTCTGACATAATATGTAATATGGAAACTTTGACTGGTAGATTAGAATTTAAATTGATTTAATCCAGAGGTTGGCTTAGAAAAAAATCATGATGGTTGCGAAGCCAACCCATTGAAGTCCAAAGAATTCTCCACATGCATGGCATTGATGCACATATTGACCTTTTGTAGTGAGCGTGGTTATGTGAAATTAATACTCGTGTCACGTATAATTGCCACATACCTAATGGTTTGCTATCACAATAGAATCAAGAGACCTTAAGGTCATTTACGATGATGATGCATTCGTGTTTATTAGTAAAAGATCTTGGATGCTTTAAGCCTGCATCAGAGGTCAGTTAAATGCTCTTATTGTATGTAAAAGTCACAAAAAATACCTAAGTATTTTGTTGTTTTAAACGAGAAAAAAATCTGTAGGTAATTAATCGATCGGAGTGAGCGAAGTGAACGAAGATTTCAGTGGCAGCTTGGGTGGTTTGGCTTTATTTATGGTGCTTCAAGCATACTGTGCAACCGTTGATTCGAGTTGAACCGTAACGGCGATATTGTTAGGGGCTAAGCTAACTACTAGACATTTAGATCATTAGTAAGATTTTAAGCATATAAGTCATTAAGATATTAGACGAGAAAATATTGTCTTGTGGTATGGTATTGTTTGAAGTACCGGCTGCGTGCGTAGGCGCCATCAATTAGTTAAATGACAATGTCCACTAAGGCTATTATAAATTAAAACAACAATTTAGAGATGTGCGACTTAGACATCTTCAAGTCTTACAATTAGTAGGGCTATCACCGCGCTATCATATTTTCTTAGACCACAGTTTAATTAACTTACCCCTGCGCTGTGATTGAAAAATTTGGGTCCAATTGCTGTGAAGTCTACTATCTAAATTTGTAGTAATAGCATTAATACTGAAATCAAAATACCTGTTTTCCAAAAAATCTGCTGGTCAATTCAGTACTTATTCGTGAGTGTGTCACTTTTACTATATTTAATGGTTCATTTTAGGATAAGTCGATTTTTATTGGTTCACAAGTCACAAGAAAATACAATTATAAAAAGAATTAAAGAGAAAAACAATTTGAGACCAAAAAGCTGACACTCAGCGTGTGCTGCAGGAGCTCGGGGACCAACTAAGGCGTTGGCTGGTCTTCCGCGGCACGTTAGCGTAGATGTTGCAATGGACATACATACTCTTTACTTTTTATTCGTAATCAAAATGCAGCCAATGAACGGCGAAAATAGTACGAGTGACACACTCACGAACACATCAGGAATTGTGGTGGCACCGTGGCATCCATTCCAAAAAAGACTCTTACGGCTGTTTAATTGGCTGTCACATTTAACATTTGCTGTTACTTCATCATCATCATCAGCCTATATTTGACCACGGCTGGACATAGGCTTCCCTTAATGAGCGCCATAGCGCCCTGTCTTCAGCTTGCCGCATCCAGCATCTGCCTTCACTTGATCAAAAGAAAATATTTCGATAAATCCAATCAGCCGGCAAGTGTCATCAACACCGACATTACAGTTGCAAAAAAGGTTCAAAAGTCCTTTTCAATCAAACAACCGAACTACTGAGACGTCGAGCAACTCACTTAAAGCCTCCACCACACAGCCGCGATTGTAAAGCGCGTCTTGTGCCCCCCCCCCCCTCGCCTTAATACACTGTCTCCGGCTATCGCCCTCAACCTCAATAGCCTGTATTGGTCCACTACTGGACGCAGGCCTCCTCCTGATAAGCACCTTATTGGCTTTTGGCAGATGGGGATCCATGTGATAAAAGCCAATAAGTGCCCATAATCACCACACTGGGCATGCGGATTGGGGATCGCAGTTCTGTGGTAGAATTGTTCTCCAAGGGGCGCTGCTGCCCGCTCCCGGTTGATTTCCTTAGTCGCCTCTTACGACACCTGCGAGAAGAGTTGAGGTGGTGCAAATTCTAAGTCGGCACCACACAGCTACCGCACACGGCTACCGCCCGCCCCCTGCAAAATTGCAAAACGCAGCTTCAAAATCGCGGCTGTGTGGTGAAGGCTTAATTGTAACCGGACTACTGAGACTACACCGTCTTTACCTACCTTTCTGTTTCTAAAATATTTTACGTTATTTCAGCCTGGCACTACTGCGACATCGACGGCCGCCAAGCATCATTCCTCTGCCCCAACGGAACCATCTTCTCGCAAGGGGTAGCCTCTTGCGACTGGTGGTTCAACGTTCGCTGCGCCCTCTCACCAGCTCTGTACCAACTCAACGCGAGACTGTACCGCCGACGGAAAAGTTCCCGCCCTAAGCCACATCGAGTCATAGACAAGGAACTTGTGGATGAGATATTTCTGTGAATTGTAAATAGTTTAGTTATAAGTTAGGTTTTGCTAGCAATGATTTGCCATTTAGTTTTTGCCTTATGTAAAATAATGCTTTTAGGTAATAAAAATTAAAAATATGTTTCTTATTAGTTCTAGTGATTTGCGTTGTTTAAATACAGCCAGAAATTACGAAAATATTTTATTCCATAAGTAAATGCGTGCGAACAGTTACCCCGTACATGGGGTAAGTGTGTGGGGGTAACTGTTCGCAATGACAAATTACAAATGAATGCACATAAGTCAGAAAATTATTAACTTAGCCTAGCACTTTCTATTGCATAATACGCTTCGATAAGATCCAAATCCATTACAACTGACTTGCCGATATCGGCCCAGCATCTTAGACGCTACACGCTTCGTAAAATACACAAAAGCGAAATTTGAATCATCAAAATGTTAATTTTCATCCTACTAGGACGCGCTGCGCGGTCAAGCGATGCATTGTAGCTCGTTACCAATCTACCAAAACAAACTGTAGGTATACCTACCCCACGCACCCCGTTCCGGAGATAATGTATGTGCGCTCATTTACCCACTGCGATCGGTTAGGTACCCCGAATGACTCCATCTACCCATCCCTAGACCCTTGTTAAGGTACTGACGAGTGGAGACAGTACTGACCTATAATGCCATGATCTAATGCTTGGCAGAGAAATCGAGAAAGCGATTCCCGTTTCCGGCATTTCTTTTTAACTTTAGACTTGCAGGTGCAACCAACTAGCCTGTGACTGTACCGTATCTACTCACTAATTTTTGCAAGCTTTTATTTAGCTTGCTCTAGTGTAGGATAAATCGTGCAACTGAATTTTAGACCCGATCCTCAACCCATTGAGCTGAATGTGAGTAATGTAAGTTCGGTGACGATGCAATGTTATGGTACTATGGAGGTGGTCTAATGATGGAGACAGCAGGTTGTTAATATGTGTGGGACAAATCTTACAATACAACTGTATTTAGACGAGATCTGCAACCGATTGAGCTGAAATAGCGCATAATAATGTAAGTTCGGTGACGATGCAATGTTATGGTACCATATGGAGCTGGTCTAATGATGGAGACAGTAGGTTGTTAATATGTGTGGGACAATTCTTACAACTGTATTTAGACGAGATCTGCAACCGATTGAGCTGAAATCACATCATCACATCACATCACACTAATATTATAAATGCGAAAGTTTGGATGGATGTATAGATGGATGGATGTTTGTTACCTCTGCACGCCAAAACTACTGAACGGATTAGGCTGAAATTTAGCATACTGGTAATTGTAATCCTCGAATCAAACATAGGCTACTTTTTATCCCATAAATCAGTTCCCGTGGGATAGAAATCACCTTTGAACGTTTCCATAGAAACAACGCGTGCGAAGCCGCGGGGCGCAGCTAATATGGCATAATTATGTAAGTTCGGTGACGATGCAATGTCATGGTACCATCGAGCTGATTCGATGATGGAGGCAGAAGGTGGCTAAAGGAACTCCTAAACCAAATGACACCCTGTCGAGTTTGGGTTCGTTGGATTTGTCTTTCCAATGAGGTAAATGATATAAAAGCTCGTTTTTAAAATAAATAAAAAAATATTTATAAAACCATTCACTATTAAAAGATGGAACATGCAGAAGATGGCCATCTGATGATATGAGATATGGTAAAGTAACCATAACCTCGCAGTTCTTAGTGCGGGTTGCGCAGCCGTAGTACTAAGGTAACCATAGTACTACCGCTTAACTTAGTAAGGTTACAGATCATTATTTATTAAAATTTTACCACTTTAGAGGAGTTTTCGTTTCTTCGTGGTTTCTTCCCATAAATTTAGCGCCTTGCAGCGCCCCTGCCGGAAAGAGAAGAACTACTTCTCGTTGTATGACAGCGCTATAAACGTTTCGTGCCAACCTACGCTGGGAGGGAGTATACCTATCTTCGACGGACGAGCTCTTCCTTTCGCAAGGAACCATCCTGCACTTGAAAATAAGGTAACAAAATAAATAAATAATGCTTGGCAGTCCACACAACAACATCTAGCCCCATGCTAAAAAAATAAACATACAAGTTAGCCACTAAAAGGTAATTAAACTTATATCGTGTTTATAAAGGAGATCCCCTTAGTATTATCCTGATTACAGAAGTAAAATTTTTAGAGTAGAAATTGTAGTACCTAAGCTTAAGATCCAAGACAGTGCTGATGTCGTACCGAATCCTTACCAAGTAATCAGAAAAGGCACTGAAATAGACACTAAAGCCTGAACGTAGCGTAAAAAAATTAAGAGGCTGTAATGCGCGCCATTTTGTGAAAAGGATAGGCATAGGATTTCGCGTTCATAGGAGCGGGACAGAGCATACGTTTTTGGATCGGCGTAAGAGCACCACGGAAATATAAATTTCTAATTCCGTGAAGAGCACAAATCAAGAAAACTACCCCGCTTATGAAGAAACTGGTTCAAGAAACCAAAAACTTGATAATATCTATGAATCAAAAGATAAGTCATTTCAATAGCCGCAGGGTTCCTGAGATCTCGACCAAATTATGTGAGAATATTTTATCATAAAAAATACGTTTAAGTAAATCATGAAAGTTTCTCAATCGTGTTTTCACTTTCAAGGAACCAATGAAAATAAAAGGAATTTTGTTTTTATCACTGGGATTTTTTTATCTCGTGAGTGCTGAGATCTAGGCCTGGTTTGACAACCAAACCCGTTAGGTTTGCCCCTTAGGGGAATCTATGATACTGTTGGAGAACATCAACTACAAACGTATCCAAAAAATAGCTCTAGCATTCTAGCCCCTCGTAGCGGGTCTAGGGGAATGAATGGTAGGTATAGGAAAACATTGTAACTCATATGCAATTTAGGATGAAAATCCATGATCTTTTTATAGTAATAAGTCAAATATAGTGATACCATATTCATTAACCATCAATTGTTAACTTATATTTAAGCAAATAAATACTATTTCATTCATTCATTTCATTTCATTCATTCAGTAGGACAACCTAACATTTTATGTATGAAAACACGGGTTAGGGTATATCTGGGCCGAATCTCAAACTGATCCACGGACGAGATGTCCACTTCACTTTTGAGTAGGGGTACATCTCGTCCAAATCTAAAATCTCTTAGTTTTAGATTCGGATCAGTTGTACCCTCAACCAAAAGTGAAGGGGACATCTCGTCCGAATCTCTTTTTTTTCTTTTCAAGGGTTCTGTATCGAAATGTCTTAAATACACATCCAGCACAAACACCCCAAATAGCTTTTGCGGCAAAATCCAATGAAGGCACTTTGCTCCAACTATTGTATCGTATCGCCTCTACATATTCATATTTAACATGGCTGTTCCTGTTTGCTTTTAGATGAAGCAAGGGAAAATTCATTATTAATTGCCCCCTTAATTGAATAAATAAAAAGGTACACTAAGGACATTTAAATTGCTTCGTAGAGCCGTCGTAGCATATTTACGAAAATATATTTCTAAATAAATGTAGTTTACTGCTAATTACCAGTTTACTTTCCAGTTTCCACTAAATGAAAAAGGAACTTTAAGTATGACCTTTGTTCTGAGCCTTAAGTAAATAAAATACTAAGCAACTTCGGCAGCAAAACACAACCAAATCATTTTGCTCTTACAATTATAAGAGAGAGTGAGTAGAGTGGATTATTTGATTATGTAGTTTGCGCTAATAATACAACAAGGGAAGATAAAAAGCATATTTTTGTTTATAGTTAGGTTGATAGATAATACGAAAATATATTGTAGACTAGTTTCTGCACGCGGCTTCTATGGAAACGTTTAAAGACTATTCCTATCCCATGGGAACTGTTTTGATTGAGTAAAAGTCCTATGTTTGATTCCAGGCTTAGAGCTATATCTATGCAAAATTACAGCGAGATCGGTTCAGTCGTTTTGGTAACAAACATCTATCCATCTATCCATCCGTACATCTAAACATCCAAACTTTCGCATTTATAATATTAGTGTGATATAAAGTAAGTAAGTACTTGAAAATTACACTAGTATTTACAATTGAAACAACCGAGCTAACTGCAGACTGTCGCAAACAATCTACAGGTAGCTCAACTGATCCATATCTATACCAGTCGGAAGCGTCACCAAGACGCTGGCTGCAGTAATACCTAATAATGTAATAATTCTATAATAGGTACCAAACAAGTACCTACGTAGGTGTCCTAGACAAGAACCTAGACGTAACGCTTTGGAGAACTTTTATATTTTTACTTATATTTTCACATTACAGCACAAGACTTGACGAAGATGCGGCCACAGACGTCGCAACATCATCTTGTTGGGTGGGTCCGGGTACACATCCCTAGCCGATAACAAATCTTGGTGCAGCAAGTGTAGATAGTTCTGCACTCTGTAATGTTAGGTCTGGTTTTAATAAACGAATTAAATCGAATTCTTCTTTTAACGTGAAGAACAAACAACCATACGTCCATCCAAACTTTCGCATCAATCGTGTTAGTACAAACGTGTTGTAATTTTTAAACAGATAGCATCAATTCCTCATAACTTTTCATAGTCGTAGGATTACGGGATATAAATAAAAGAATTCTAAGTAATGTCCCGAAGTTCTCACGGCAATAGCACAGTGGTATTATTGTGCTAAAACAATGCCGATTCATGTCCAAGGGTCTTCGATATGAATTGCCAACTGTAAGCTAACAACATGCGTGGGAATTTGCGATAGGTAAGGTTTTTTTCAACATGCTTTGTATGGTCAAGTATGGTATTGCTTTGTATCGATGGTACGCTAGGAGTTGGATAGGATGATGGAGTGTTTAAGGATATAAAAAACAAGTGAATAATTATATAGAAAACTAGACGATCGCCTCGCGGTTTCACCCACGTAGTTCCCGTTCCCGTGGGAATTCCGGGATAAAATAAAGCCTATGGTCACTCCCTGAAAACCACACAGGGGTGATCATGGGCGGATCCGCTGAGGCCTTCTTTCACTTCTGCCCAGCCTTCTTCATCCTGTGCTTCTCGTATCCAAGTACTCTGCAGCATTGACGCACCTATAAAGTACCTAGGTATGACATCGTTAAATAAAATGTCAAGAGCGAGTCGGACTCGCGAACCGACGGTTCCGTATAATTATAAGATTTCTTGTCAAATTTTATGGTTCTAGGTCAACGGGAAGTACCCTATAGGTTTAGGTCCATGGCTAGAAACATTTTTTGTGAATAAACGACAAATTTACGGTTTGTGGATTTTTTCCGATTTTTTTGCTGTAAGCCCGTGCTTCTTGCCAAATTATATAGTTCTGTAAACGGGAAGTAGGTTTTGGTGAATGGCGAGCACGAAAATATTTTTTTTTTGAGAATTAACGACAAATTTACAATTTTCGGGTTTTCGCTTTAGGTACTTGTGCTATAAGACCTTGCATTCTTGCCAAATTTCATGATTCTAGGTCAACGGGAAGTATTCTATAGGTTTTCTGTGTGTGTCATAGGAAATTTCCAAATATTCTGCTGTAACTTTTGATTGCGTTGACTTAAAAGTTTGATTTATATCACGGCTCCGAGATTTTACGGATCTGGATGTTTACTTCAATTCGGTACCTCCACGCGTTCCAGAGAAAAGAGAGTTGACAGACGGACAGACGGACAACAAAGTGATTCTAGAAAAGTTGAGTTTTTCCTCTTGAGGTACGGAACCCTAAAAATATACTATGAAAGTAGTTTTCATATCACAGACTAGGTAGAGACACTAAAGGTCACTTACTTCACCTGTTTATCGAGCGGATGTTCGTTGTTCGTTGCACGTTTGTTCGACAAGACAATCTTACTCACCAACAGACTAGGTTTATTACAGCCAAATACGATGGAGAATGTTTGTTATTACAATTAGCTTTACTTGACTACAAATTATTATCTGTATATTGATTGTAGTTATAAATAAATTTATTTTCTTTCTTTCTTTCTTTCTTTCTTGTTATCAACCGCCGCACTCTGTTGCCGCATCTTTTCATACGGAATTTACTTTACTCGTACATGTCAATTTGTGATCCTTCCTTCAATAAATATCATTGCCATACAGCGTGGCAATGCAGCCAGCGTCTTGGGGACGCTTCCGACTGGTACCTATTGATATGGATCTGTTGAGCTACCTATATAACTGTTTGCAACAGTCTACAGTTAGCTCAATTGTTTCAATTGTAAATACTAGTATAATTTTCTTTATGAATAAAGGCTTCTGCCATTTTATCTGTTTTTCAAAATGGCTGCGTGCGCTTTGGCTACAGCAGAGCTTATACTTTTAAAAAATAAATAAATATTGCCTACAATTTATACCTGAAACTCGACGCCAAGCAAGTGAGTTTAAAGTTTTTGTGTCATGGTTTGTTTAAAAACATTCTACATCGAGTTTGGCTAGTATAGTTAGAGACACTATTATCATACGTAATCTGTGTGATCTCCACGCATGAATGCACCAGTCCAACCTTCAACGTAAACCAATAGGTTCCTCAAAACGGCCGTCCGCGACTTTGAACGCCAACACGCGGTCATTTGTATCGCGAAGCGCGCCACTCACACGCGCGAGTTCCGTTGCGCGTACACACGTTACGTGGGAAAATCACCCTGTGTTTATGTAAACTAGTGCGAATGCCGGGAGTAAGGGACAATGAATAATCAACACAGAATGGAGCTTTTAGCGCTTATTATATGCGGTAAGTGTTAATTTAATATTTAAAATTATAGTACTATACTCCCATGCCATAGAATTGACTACTGGGTAATTTAGTTTTAACGTATTTTTATATTTTTATTGGTCGTTTTCTATATATAATAAAAAATATCTATCTATGTACTCGTATATTATTATGTATATCAGTTATCTAGTACCCATAACACAAGCTCTGCTTACCTTGGGGCTAGATAATGCTGTGTGAATTGTCCAGCATTATTTATTTATTTATTTATTTATAACAACATTTTACTAAGAACCGATAAATAAATAATGCTGGACAGTCCAAACAGCATAATATAGCCCCAAGTTAAGCTTGTGTTGTGTTGGTTTTGGAGATGGGCTTCTAAATATGTATTTACTAGTTGTTACTAGTTGCTTTGGACGCGTTATTTCTATGGAAACATTTAAAGGTTATTTCTATCCAATGAGAACTGTTTTGTGGGATGAAAAAATGCTACGTCTATGCGAAATTTCAGCCCGATCGCTTCGGTCGTTTTGGCGTGAAGAGGTAACAAACATCCATCCATACATCCAAACTTTCGCATTTATAATATTAGTGTGAGTGATGTGATTGGAAAGGTTGACTTGGCTTTTATAAATAGAGATTTAATGTCCCTATAAATAGAGACAGTAAAACATCAGATGCTAAAAACCTGGGTAATACCCGATAACTTTCATCTACCTAGAGTTAAGCTTCTCTATATCTTTGATGAAAACACCGGCAGTGTTATTATATTTTGACCTTAGACTGGAAAGATTTTATGTACTAGACAAGACGACCATTAAACAAAAACAAAACTATCGAAGCTAACTTAAACGAAAAATAAATTCACAAATAAAATTACACTAAATTACAGTATTTACAATTGAAACAACTGAGCTAACTGCAGACTGTTGCAAACAATCTACAGGTAGCTCAACTGATAGGTATACCTATATAGCCTTAGAACTTATTAACTTTGAAAAACTTAAAAGACGTGGATGGACTGATAATTTTTTTAGTCAAAACTGCCCATTATAAGGTAATATCTACTCAACTAACACAAAATTAAAATTACCTAAATCCTACTTAAATTTTCAAAAGTGCAAGTTTCTTTGCTTGGCCGGATTCACGCTAAGTGATTTCGTTTTAATGACGGCGATGATACGTATTCTGTTAAGGTCTTTAAATATCTACACGGATTTTAACTTGATTCGAGTTGGCCTCATTTTTAACCATATGGTTGGTAGATGATAGCTGCATAATTACATAAGTTACATCATAAATGGTGTTTTCACGAATACTTGCTGGCCTCTGTGTACATAGCTAGTACCTACGTAGGGCCTATACATTTGGCGCTTATTATATTATTTGTATTTAATTAAATGTTGCGCAGGGCTGGATTGGATAGTGTTAATTAATTTTTGCTTTGATCTCAAATTTAGTGCGGACTGGCTTATACTAGAGGCGTAACTATATACATTTAGATACAAATATAATGTGAATTAAATTACATATATAATTTAAATACAAATATTATATTGTGTACGGTTATTTCTATTTGGTTGAGTTTGTGTTTTGCCATGAAAGAATTGATCTCTAACGGGAGTGGCGTAGTCACTGTGTAACAAAACTCTTTTATAATAAATAAAGATAAAAAAAAAAAATATAGTATGTAAGAAAAGAGAAATAATGTACTTATGAAAATAATACTGCTGGAAATAGTCACAGAGCTTCATCTAACCTCGAAGTAAGTAGTACTAAAAGTCAGTAAGTAGAGCTTGTGTTGTGGTTACCAGACTACCAGTACCAGACTGATAAATAAATAAATAATGCTGGACAATCCACACAGCATCATCTAGCCCCAAGTTAAGCAGAGCTTGTGTTATGGGTACTAGATGACTGGACATACATAATATAATACATAACATAGACAGATATTTTTTATTATTCATAGAAACGACCAGAACACCCAGAACAAATATTTGTAGATCGTACATACATTTGTCCCAAAGCGGGAATCGAACCTGAAACCTCCTCCGCCGCAGGCGGACCTTCGCTATATTTACTCACTTTATAAATAATACGTAGAATAAACACAAGACCAAGAGTTTGGTAGACGTATAGGAGCTGATGATGATGATGAAAACAAAGACCCGACTGAAAAATATATCAACTCAAAATAGTGTCAGCTCAATAAAATATCAATCGCAACAAAGCTGTTTAATAACTTTGAGATTAATAGCTGTTTTTTATTACCCACGATATGCATTTCGTTACTTCAATGCCAATGTCTTTGTGGGAAAATAAGGTAAGGTATTTAGCTATACGTGTTTCTAATGTCAAGTCTCCTACTCTATCGCACAGGCTGTCAGTGCTGTGTAATTATGGTTCAGCCGTTCAACCTTCGTTAGGTACTAGGTAGTTTGCTGAGTGCATTGACTAATCCACCTAGACCTACTAATTAAAAAGGTTGAAATATTTGCGTTTGTGCATAGTACTTATCTTCTCAAAAAAAGTTATATGGCAGAAGCCTTTATTCACAAGAAAACACTAGTATTTACAATTGAAAAATCTGAGCTAACTGCAGATTGTTGCAAACAATCTACAGGTAGCTCAACTGATCCATATCAATACCAGACGGAAGTGTCCCCAAGACGCTGGCTACTAAATTTTGTATGCAAACCGCCTCTTGTCACTTAGTTACTATGTTGTTTTGTTTCTGTCGATTTAAGTGTGCAATCAAGCATCTTCTATCTATTTTTCGATATGTTCGTGTCAAATAGGCAGTAAACACACTGATGTATTCTCAAGAAAGATGTTATGTTACGAGACGGTCCTGAATGACTAAACGGATCTCAATGAAAGACAGGGAGGTAGATGGTATCCCGGAGACGGACATAGAATACTTTTTATTCTGGAAAAGAGCTTGCAAAGCCGGGGGCAGCAGCCAGATTGACTTGGCTAATAAATCGCAATGGAATGTTGATATGCCATTCATGGTTAAAATGTCGACACTAGCTTAAATGCGCATGTTTTTCAAGTTTTACTTAAATTTATAACTAGAACAATGTGTGGTTATTAAATTTTTATAATGAAACTGCAGAACTGCGCGACCTTACTACATTTTACTGAATGCTAACGAATACAAGGTTGCATTCACATATGAATTTGTATGAGTAGTCTAAAATTCATATGTGAGTGGTATGTTATTTGTTTCTCAAGTCGTTCTATTCTTTATTATTTTTCATCGAGTGTCTACGGTAATGACGATGAAACGTCAACGTTGACACTTCGTGCTGTTTTGTGAGTCACTCCAGTCTTTCGATTACTTACATATTATAAAGACAAAATAAACACTAATTCATGAAGTTCTTGAAATACAGATCAGTATCAGTGAAGTATTTGACTTGACCCCAACATTTCCTTGCCACTCCAGAACAAGCAGACGTACCGCGCATTACAACCTTCATCTTGTAGATATTCCTTTCAGGTTCTCTACCTTTATCATTCGTATCGCTAAGGTTAGGAATTGGCTGCTTGCTTCTATTTTTCCGGCCAATTAAGTACAACCTGACCCAGGTTGTACCGAAATCTTCAAGACAGGTTTTTTTTTTATTTTTTTATTTACCAACTTAAACAAATTTTACATGAAAAGTTTATTATTATAACACTGAGTAAACCACAGAGGTTTGTAAGGGAGTGTTATTAGCGAGTCAACCGAATTCTCACTGTGAGTAAAGTACCTGCAGTTATTAAAATACAATATTTATACGAGTATATCCTGAAACTTAGGTAGGATTGAATATGTGTCTTCTAGACCTTCATGAGCTGTCTGATGCCGGCTTAGAATTGCTCCACCCCAACTCTTCCCGCGGGTGTCGTAAGAGGCAACTAAGGGATATCCACCGGGGCGGGCAGCAGCGCCCCCTGCAGTAAAATTCTACCACCGAACTGCGATCCCCAATCCGCATGCCCCCAAGTGATAAAAGCCAATAAGGCGCTTATAAGGGGGAGGCCTGCGTCCAGTAGTGGACCAATACAGGCTGGTTGAGGTTGAGGTTGAGACCTTCATGATTCATGGTCGGCCACATCGTCGATAACCATCAGGGGAGATTGTGGTTAATCACCATTGCTTAACCACAGTCACCAACTATTCACGAGAAAAAAACGTACCAGTCGTTTCAATTCTTCGCTTCAATTGTAGGTACGCTCTAGCAGCAATAGTTTACTCATGCATATTATGGGTACCAACTATGGTTTGAATACTATCAAGATATATTTATCTCCTCTTGGAAAATTAAGTAAAAGTGAAGAGAAAAGCCCTAATCGACGCATAGATTACTCACTTGATGGACATTTCAAAGACGAGGAAATTGTTTTTCTCATTGTCCGCAAGCTTAATAGCTTTCTCTGGCTGTGTTTCCGCAATTTATCTCCTAAATGCTTAGTAAGCATGCAGACATTAAGTACCTATCTATATTTATTCTGTGGTGAAGCGAGACCCGAGAGCTGGTAAGAATCTGGCGCAGCGCATCAGCATTGCCATACAGTGGATCATTGCAGCCAGTGTCTTGGGGATGCTTCTTACTGGTATTGATATGGATCAGTTGAGGTCCAGAGCTGCAGATTGTTTGTAACGGTCTGCAGTTTGCTCAATTGTTTCAATAACTAGTTCTAATTTGTTTCCACTGTTAACAAACATTATATTACGTGGTACAGATGAGATATTAAAGAATGATAAGTGAGACATATGAACGGCATACCTCTGCCTACAAACCATCGAATTAGGATCACAAATTTACATCTTAAATTAATGTTTTCCTGTCTAGATCACTTTAGAATACATAACAAATTAAATTTGTCAATTGTAGGTACCTCAATATATGCCAGGAAGTGCGAATTTGGATTTCTCCAATTAAGTATTTATAATGTAACAAGTTGTTGTTTAGTTTGAAACCTGTTTTCTGTTGTATATTACAGTTTTACGAAATGATAATTGGCTCAATTATTGGCTAATCCTGAAAACACAGTTTGGAATCTTCCTTTAAATTCCAAACGGCCACCTGAATTATTTTGTTACGTGTTTGTACAATACATATTTTTTGTTGCAATTTAAAAGTAACCCGCTTTTACGTGTAAAAAAA
This sequence comes from Eupithecia subfuscata, assembly GCA_963564075.1. Lineage (NCBI taxonomy): Eukaryota > Metazoa > Arthropoda > Insecta > Lepidoptera > Geometridae > Eupithecia > Eupithecia subfuscata. The sequence continues at coordinate 9,487,825 of OY751105.1, forward strand.
CTTTTGATAAGTCACCTTCCTTGAATACCATACCTATCAGGAGACCAATTCTGCTAACTGGACGTAGTTATGCAAAAAGGAACCAACCCTCAAGATGTTACTTTCGAGATAATTGAGTTTAAAGAATAAAGCTGTGTAGAAATGTCTAGGTAGCTTTTATTAGCTTTATTGTTTTACAGTCTTGTGTAGGGTAATAAGGGCTTTATACAGAGCCTAAAAAGTTAAGATTTTTTTGGGCACAAGTAGTTGTTTTTATATTAAATTGCAGTTGGTTCCAATGCAAAATGCAGTTTTTGTGGGTTGGTTCCCTGTTACAAAAAATTCTTCTAGTTGCATTGTGTAAAAATGGAAGCAAATTATTAGGTTTATTCATGTTTTATTAAAAAAATGCTTAACTACTAAACAAACTAAATATTGAACACAGCTAAGTAAAGTGGCACAAACAATCTTCTCATTCCGGTACATGCTAAATATGTTTTCTTATTTTTACGTTATTCAAAGTTAAAATAAAGTTAAGTTAAATAGTTTAGGCTTATTTTAATATCTTTATAAAATCGGATACTGACCGGCGTTATATAACATTGTTATTTATTATATTATATTATATAACGCCGGTTGCATTGTGACATTGTTATATCGCACAGTTTTAATACTGTGCTTTTTTTAAGTAACAATGTTAAACAACAAGTTTAATCATGTGGACGTGTTATAAAACGTCTTGTTATTAATCTGGAAGTACTTTAACGCTCCAATAATAAACTTTTTAATCAATGTTATCATCTTCTTCTAAAATAAAGTCCTGTTCTCCGGAGAAGCCTTCGATATCGTCTTCAATATTTGCGTTTCCAGTTAGATTTTTGTAAAAATACTGGGCATCTTCGGGCACAAGATTTAAAAGATTTTTCAAATCTTTTAGTTTGGCTTCTGGTATGTCTTTACCTTTGGACCAAAGCGGGCTCATTGCACCTATTGTCAAAGATACAGGACCACATCTTATGTTTTGACGTGACAACGTCTTATAATTCGATAGAGCCGGCTGCACGCACGAAAAAACATGACGTCATGCGGCGTTACCTCGCATGCGGCGTTACCTCGCATGCGGCGTTACCTCACATGCGGCGTTACCTCGCATGCGGCGTTACCTCGCTCTGAGGCGTTCCATGTAAGGCTTGACGTGCAAGCGAGAGCGCTCGACATCCGTCTCTCTCCTACTTGAGTGAGCGATGCGTCTTCGTTGTCACGTTCAACTATCGTCAGTAAACCGACTTTACAGACAACCAATTTTTTTTAAATATTCACTTTAGAATACTCACTATTAAGGTCTTCTCTCATAAAAATTGAAAACATTCGACGTGAAAAAGCGGAAACGTAGTAACCAACAATGTGGAAAGTGTTCACCAGAGCCAAAAAACTTTTGAGAATTCAGAAAAAAAATCATATCTCCTTTAATATTAATCGCACAAGTGCCATTTTTTAAGAAATGTATTTTTGCATCTTTTATCAAGACAACTACCCAAATTCTACTATAAGTTACTTTTTAACTATGTTTATGTGGGTTACAGCAATCGTACTTTTTTTTGTAACGCAGAAACGCTGTAAATGCAATGCAAAAATGTATAGGCGACTGCAAATCAAGTGTTTTCTTATAAAGCGGAATTGCTGTAACTACATATCAGAATAATTTCAATTACCTTAATTTTGACGAAAATGCAATATTTTTTGTAACTAGGTGCACTGAAACGGCTTTATTGCTAAAAGTTAGAGAGGATAGTAAAATTAAAACGATGTAAATATGGAATCCGGATCCTGCTCCTAAGAGTAGCAGACGAGTATGGCGATATAAGTCAGCAGACTGGGATGAGATATGACATTTCTTCGCTTTTTATCCGAATGGACTACTTTATTCCATATACTGATGCTTCACCCTCCGACAGGACTACTCAGTGGTTTAACTCCTCGTGTGCCAGTGCTGCTGCGCTGAAACACAGGGCTTATTTTGCGTGAGTCGACGCCCGGAACAGTAAAGCCTCAAACAAATCACAAAGGAAGACAGCCTACAACAAAGCCGCTAAGTCCTTTAAGAAGACGCTAAGGAAGGCTCGCTTTGACCGGATTGGCCTACTGGGAGCTAGGCTCACCTCATTCGCAACAGGCAGTAAAGCCTTCTGGTCGTAAGCTTAATCCGTCGAAGCTAACTTTAGCCGTCCTTCACTTCCTCCATTGCTGAACCCAGACGGATCGCTGGCCCACACTGCGCTGCGTATGAGAAAGCAAATTTATTTGTGACTCCATTTGCAGAGGCCTCACGTCTTGAGCCCACAAACGTTTCTCCACCCAGCCTTCCTCGATGATCGAAATCCACGTACATCAAAAAAGTGCTCAAAACGTTGCGTGGTCTCGATGTGAACAAGGCTAGTGTTCCGGAAGGAATATCGGCTGTGGTGCTGAAGTCCTGCGCTCCTGAGTTGTCTCCCATTTTTACGCGACTATATCGCCTGTCCTTGATATCTGGTAAAGTCCCCAAATCATGGAAGCTTGCTAATGTGCCAGTGCCCAAGAAAAGTAGTCGAGCTGCCCTACGAACTATAGCCCCATCTCATCAGTCACCTCCCTGTTATGTAAATGCATGGAGCGTGTCCTGAATGGTAAGCTCCTGACATACCTCGAAGACAGCGACCTCGGGCAGTCGTTGACGGCTGCTCGTCTGATCAATTGGCTATCAACGCCGGGGTACCTCAGAGGACAGTACTCTCTGCCACGTTGTTCCTGCTGCACATTAACGACCTGCTGGTATCCGGTATCATTGAGAACGCAGACGACAGCCCCTTAGTGGAGAGGTACCTTTCCAACGCCAAGGCCATTCGGAATGAAATACAGGCGCAAAGAGAAAACATGGTGCAGCGCTTGAACTTGACCCTTAAGGCAGTTTCGGATTGGGGCAAAGCCAGTCAGTTCAGGTTAATTTCAATGCCTCGAAAACGCAAGCATGGCTCTTCTCTGAAAAAAAGAGTCTGTTGGTACAGGCTCCTATTTTCTGGAATGTACCGGTACCTATAAAGGATCAACTGGAGCTTCTTGGTGTCACTCTCACCCCAACTTTGAACTTGGGTACCTTCATCGAGTCGAAGGCTAAAACAGCAGCCATGAAGCTCCTAGCTTCAAATCCTAAATAAGGTTAAGCGATACTTCACGCCGGGACAGTTTCCATCTCTTTATCAAGCACAGGTTCGATCTGGTTTAGAGTATTACTCGGCCATGTACCAGCTTGCAGCCTTGGACTTGATAGAACAAAGAACCTTCAGACTCATTGACGAGCAGCACCTTGCAAAGACTAATGTCCAAAGTCTCGGTGTTCAAGACTCTCGATCCTTTATAGGTAAAAATTCACTTACAGCAAACACAACACACTCTCTTGACGGTCGCGTAAAGACGGAGCGGGACGTAAGACGCAAGCCACACAGGCGCAAGTATTAATAGCGGTAAATCCCCATGATCAATATTCGACAACTGTACTATAAAGGGCATAAATACGAAAATCCTACGAATTTAGACTTTTTAAATTAGCGTAACTGATAACTGTCTAATCTCGGTGTTTGTGAGAACTGTAGTAAGCCACGACAAATAACAATTTATTATATTATAATTGTAGTAAGCGTGGTGCGTTTCAATTTTCTTATAAGCAGAAACGCTGTAACCCGCATTGCTCAAAGTTTCAACAGCGCTGTAACTACCGCGATCATATACTTTGCAAAAGGTGAATTGTTGTAAATGCAAAATGTTCGAAAAGAACATTTTTTTTATGCTATTTACAGCAAATGCTTAGGTGGTCCTTCAAAAAAATAGGGTGAATTTCAACGCTGTACAAAATTTTCTATTGGTAGTAGAGCCACGGAAGTCGGACCATTCGACGCGGGATTTTTTTCTGATTCAGATTATGAAATAAAAAAAAAATGGCTTGGGTGTTGGTTTTTACGTTTCCGCTTTTTGGCGTCGATTTTCTTTTTTCAACATTATTTCCTTTGTATCGAGCCATTTTACCTTGGCTCCATCGACTGTTTTTTTCCTATTAACTATCTTTTTAAATAAATAATGTGGCAAGACGGAATAAAAATAATGTTTTCGTAAATATGTGTATTCTGGCAGTACTCCCACCAAAACTCTTGGAACCATAGAACATGGTGCCATAAAAAATCCAAATTTCCATTATGCAAACTAAAACCATCCCACAGGCTACTGGTCGAGTTTCGGTATTTTGCTTTGCAGTCAAGAACTAACCCACATGACTCCGTAGACTTTGGGTGTTTTATTATGCAAACTGTTACCAAGAAACATAGTCCCTTTATTTTATTTTATTTTTCATAATGCAAACTGGAACCAAACCACTTAGCACCTGTGAATTTGTAGAATTTTATTAATGCAAATCAGAACCAAGCCACTCGGTTCTTGTTAGCAATTACATTGCAGGTAATATTTTTGTCCTTGTGGTTTGGTTCTAGTTTGTAATAACTAAAATATCAAAGTTTTATGGGTACCATATGCTATGGTTCCATTTAACATATTAAATCAGCTCATTATAGTAAATCACGCAGCATGGTTCTAGATTGTAAAATATGAAATGTCGAAATGTGGGTTAGTTCCCTTGTGACATACTCATATCTTTGCTAAGAGCCGCTAGATGGCCAGGATCTTTTTTGAGCATATAGAATACATGCTTAGGAACCTCCCTGTGCACTTAACTCCATTTTGACCGAGTTGTGGGTTGGTTCCTTTTTGCATAACTACGTCCAACTATGGGTCGGTCTTGGCCTGTTTAGAACACAACTTGATTACATTTGATATTTGCCTAGAACTTAGTCCACTACTTAATGGGTCGAGCACTTAAATCTACTAAAACACAAATTGACTGATGCCGAAAAAACCTAGAACACATTTTGCCTTCTGTTGTCTTTTGTTTTTGAATTACATACAGGCTATCTATAATCGCTTCACTATGAGAATCTTATAGTCGCAGAATCGCCACGTAGAATCCTTAGCTGAAAGAAAGTCCAGGTTAGTGCGTGCGTGCTTTTTGCACGGAGAGATTGATGGTTTTAATCTCGACACTTTTGACGTGCTCCCCTCCATCTGTAGTTTCTTTAACCTTACTGTAGAATACCTAAAACGTGTCTTCGGTGGCGATTCTGCAACGATACGATTGTCATAGTGAAGCGATTAGTTTTGCGGAATAAGGGCCCTGGGCGTGGGTATATTCCGCTAACTATCTAATCAATCAACGGCGTTTATTGAACAGAAAAAAACAATAAACATATTTTTAATTAATTACAATAAAATTTGTAATTGGTTATGATAATTAGACACTTTAGACAGCTCTATCGTCTTACGAATAATAAGTAAAACTGTAATTTGCACTCATAATCGTTTCTGATTATAAATCACTACTTTCTTTAATGGAAATTATTTTAATTTATTTATAAATAAGATATTCAAAAGCTGCTAATTAGCAACTCAATTTGATGTGGCAAAATATTTAGCATATTAAAAAATTGCTGCATGGTTAAAGGAGGTAGTATAAAAGACTTTAACGCGCTCCATACAAAACTTTAAATCCTCTGAAATGGTTTAAACCTTGTATTGTAACTACACTTATTTTTAAGAAGAAGATCATTTTGTCCCTTGAATTAAGTGTCAATTAAGTACGTTCACTTCCGATGTATGTAAAACTTGTTCCACCGTCGCAGGCACACTTAAAACTAGTAAGATATTATTTCGATAAAGCGAAAGAGTTTCTCAGTAGGATAGGATTCCGACAGCATAATCGCATGTGCGACAAAGCCCTTAATAAAGAATAAAAATAAAAAAAAAAAGTTATCGACATAGCTCAAAGAATTTGCAGGCGCTGAAGTGTCAGTGGGCCGGCCATATCTCGCGAAGAACCGACAACCACTACAGCAAACGTACGTGTTCTTGAGTGGACACCGCGACTGGGCAAAAGTAGTGTATGACGCCCTCCGGCCAGGTGGGATGACCACCTGCAAAAGACTACAGACAGATGCTGGATGCGGCAAGCTGATGACATGGCGCTATGGCGCTCATTAGGGGAGGCCTATGTCCAGCAGTGGCCTGAAATAGATTGATGATGATGATTATTTTGTTATGTAATGATTTTAAAACCTATACACACGTAGATAATTAAAAGTAAAGCTCATTGAACATACGCACATAAAATATTTATGATTCCGATGACGCAAATGCAGCATATTACGTGTATATATCAGCATAACTTACTGAGTACATAATATGTAATAAGTAGATGTACCACTCCAACAACTTTAGGTCAATAATGCCCACACATGGACTACATTGGTTCCGGTTAAAATCAAACATATAGGGCTGTGCTTATAGGCACCTGTAAGTGCTTATTTGACGGAACAAGCAAATGGCTCACCTGATGTTAAATAAATTGATTGTTTTGAAAAAAAAACTAAGGTCTGACAACAAATTGATTCATATTTACACAGTTTTTTTAAGTTTTCCGGAAAAATACTGATCCTTCAGGAATAATTTTCTTATAGGACCATCCCGTGACCATTCTCTATATTTACAATAGCTAAAGAATTATAAAAATCAGTCCACAATGGACAAAGTAATCGACGGACAGACAGAAAAAAACATCCAGCCGAACATAGAAAGTCCTCCTTTTTCCTGAAGTCGGTTAAAAACAGCTTTTAAAGAGTAAAGCAGGGCACACATTGTAGGAATGCGCCCTACAGTACACTTGAGGCCTCATGGGCTTACTACATATGCCTCAAGTTAAATAAAATAAAATAGCCTTTTAATTCAATGCTATTCCTAATACATCCATTCTAAGTTTAAGATTAAATAACACTTTCATGGCCCAAGACGCAGGTGATCTCCCCCAGCTCCGTGTAAAAATTTCTTGAGCGATTCGTACCGCGGTGCGAAAGGACCCATTCAAAAAGAGCTCTTAGGCGATTCGCACCGCGGTTCGTACCGCTCGCGGTGCGAAACGACTCATACAAAAAGAGCTCTTGGGCGTTTCGCGAGCGGTTCGAACCGCTCGCGGTGCGAAACGACAAGACCCCGGCGGCGCGGCCTGTCATACGTGTTAGTTAAATATAATCTTCACATTTAATTTAACAATTCATATAAGAGTGAAGGCCTCCAGACTTCTCCATTGGTCAAGTCAATTTTGTTCTAGACTGCCTCGTTGGTCTAGCGGTCAGCTTGTTCAACCGCTGATTATGATATGGGTTCAAGTCCTGGGTCAGGCCAATACTTTTTATTGGAGTTTTTCTAGCAAGAAAAATTCACAGTAGCAGCCCAGAGTCAGAAAGTTGGCAGTCTTACACCCCGACCAGGATGTCAATCGCTTAGTCCTCTCGCGGACCTCGGTGGCGCGGTGGGCGAAGGTCCGCCTGCGGCGCGGGAGGTTGCGGTTTCTATTCCCGCTTCGGGACAAATGTTTGTATGACTACAAATATTTGTTCCGGGTGTTCTGGTCGTTTCTATGTATAAAAAATATATATCTATATAATGTATTATATTATGTAGATCAGTCATCTAGTACCCATAACACAAGCTCTGCTTAGCTTGGGGCTAGATGATGCTGTGTGGATTGTCCAGCATTATTTATTTATCTACTGACTTTTATTCTGGCAACGTGTCCCGCCACGGATCATGTGCCTGCCTGTAGTTATATCAAACTTCTTTATGTAATAACTGCTATTAACGGTTTAATTGCCATTAACATAGCAATTAAACCCCGCATTCAAAAATGTCAAGCACGAATTTCTAAAATAAACGCTTTTAATGGTCATTTAATAATCATTAGGAAGCTTTTTAAAAGGGAAAGTAATAGGAGGAAATGCATCCTTTGATGGCGATTATGTCTTGCAATAATTGCGTGTCTACCGGATGGCAATAAATATACATAAAATAATCTCGCATAAAACTGACACTTAATCCAGCTAAACCATTGAAAGAGACATAATAAAATAGTTATGTTATGTGTTGTGATATTCAATATTGGTGTGCATTCAGATGGCACTAAAACTGAGCTAAGCAAATTTGATAACACTAAAAATAATTATTATAAACTAGTTTATGCCCGCGGCTTCGCACGCGTTGTTTCTATGTTTAAAGTTTTAAGGTGATTTCTATCCCATGGGAACTGATTTATGGGATAAAAAGTAGCCTATGTTTGATTCCAGGATTCGAATTAAGTACCTATATGCAAAATTTCAGCCCGATCCGTTCAGTAGTTTTGGCGTGAAGAGGTAACAAACATCCATCCATCCATACAACTTTCGCATTTATATTATTAGTGTGATATCCACGGGTAACCAGTTGAAAAGTCGCGACATATAGGCAAATAAACGCTATACCTACATACAAATAGGCGAATAAGTGCGAGTTGAACTCGCCCACCGACGGTTCTGTATCTTAAAAGACTTTGCTTCTTGCCAAATTTCATGATTCTAGGTCAACGGGAAGTACCCTGTAAGTTTTGTGTGCATGTGATTCCCTTGGAAATTTCAAAATATTCGGACATAAACGGCTGTAACTTTTGACTGCATTGACCTAGAAGTTTTATTTATATCGAGGCTTCTAGAAGTTACGGGCTTGAGTATTTGATGTTAATTTCAACTTGATCGACGCGTTCCTGAGAAAAGGGGGTTGACAGAGGGACAGATAGACGGACATCCAAGTGATTCTATATGGGTTCCTTTTTACCTTTTGAGGAACGGAACCCTCAAAAATGGAATGCATTTCAACTATAGGTACACGTTGGTGTATATGTCGTGGCCATATCCTAGAATTGATCACTTCATGATGTGATCGACCATTTCATGAAATGGTAGAATTTCATGACATGGCCAGCTAAAACTGACTATATCGTTTAAGCATCAACGTTTAATGATATTTCTATCAACGTTTGGCCATATCATTTATGTAGGGATTCCATGACATCAAAAGGTTTAAGGCTATGGCGCTCCTTACGGGAGGCCTATGTCCAGCAGTGGACTAATATAGGCTGATGATGATGATGAAAAGGTTTAATGAAAAATTCGAATTAGGAAGGAACTTTATATTTAAAAATTGCTTAATGCAGTTGGCTTTCAGTTTAGACATTACCTATGCTCGTTTTTCGAGTGACTTTTATAAAATTCCTGTAGCTTTTTATCGTAACGGCTCCTTACTTCATTTTTGTCTTCTGTTGCACATTATTATTGGCTTTTTTAACTAAATAATGGTCCGCCGACATGATGCATCACAGAACAGAAACAAACAAACACTCAAAAACCACAGATGTCAAAAACAAAACAAAATCAGCGCCTCTAACGGTGGATAATGTAACTATTTTATGATATTGTTTGACCTTATCATGAAGTAGCCGTGCGTTTAGCTTTTCAAATCGTTAAACGCTGATTATTCATTGATCTGGCCTGACTACATCATGATATGGCCAGCGCGTATTTTCCATGTCATGAAATTCTACCATTTCTTGAAATGGTCGGTCACATCATGAAGTGATCAATTCTAGGATATGGCCACGACATATACATTTAGCAGTCCGTCGCGCGACGTATGACTCGGTCACAGAGGACCATAGCCAAAGACCGTATAAGTGTTAATTAGAGCTAATATCATGGGAACGGTGTCGCATAATCCAGTTCTTTGTCGATTGAACGTAATAATGAGATAAGAACTTCCGCGTCAGCTTTTATTGATCGGAAACTTCGCATGGCTGACGCACATGATGTGGGCAAATTATAGGAAGGTGTAACTGGTCTACTGGCTTTACGGCCACAGAATAGACTCTACTTAGTAGGTTCAGCACGCTTTCTCCGCGCGCGTCTGACCTTCTCGACCTTAGTGACCACCAAACAGGTTAAATAATTTTATACAAGCTGGTACCATCTTGCTTCATATGGATCATGTAGGACATGTAGGTAGGTACACCCAATGACAAAAACAAATGATTTGTGTTTCATAACTCGTTTCTTAAATATCAGAAGCAGAAGATGTTTAAAGGTTTTCCTTGTTCAGGGAATTTTCACGTCTCCACAGATCCTATGACTACGTATACCTTTGGTTCATCATCATCAGCCTATATTAGTCCACAGCTGGACATAGGCCTCCCCTAATGAGCGCCATAGCACCCTGTCTTCAGCTTGCCTACCTTTGGTTGACTCTTAGTAAATATATTACCTACTTTGTGTAGGTAGACGCTATCGCGTGTCTAGATTCATTAGATTAAAATAATAAACGTTTGAGTGTTTGTAAATGAGTTAATAAAATGTATTTTATTGGTTGCAAAATATTAGCGTTCAAATGTATCAATTAATAAGGTTCATAACGATTGAATTGCTTTTATGATCTCACTTAGTAATTTATGTTTTGCGAATTGAAATTCAAATGACTTCGGTTGGTTTGTTTCTTTACGTAATGTTTCTTGGTGTACTTAGTGATATCGAGTGCACTATAACGTGATCTGGCTAGGGCCATAATGAGGTATCAATTTTCCTACTTTACCTATGTACCTTTTTTGGGTTATTCCATACACTTATTCGATCATTTCTTGTCCATCCTAAGGTTGCCTCGACGAGATCGCTTTTAGCGATAAGGCCGCCCATTGTACATTATCTGTATTTGTTTTTGTTCTTTGTGATTTTTTTTATTTCTTGGTGTGCAATCTATACTTATAATAAAACTGTAACAGGTCCAATTCTGTACATTGAAGATATTTTAAATTTTTTTTTTGGAGGACACTCTATTATCGATACTGAAGCCAAAACTGTAATTTTTTTCATTCATGTCTGTCTGTCTGTCTGTCTGTCTGTTTCTTAAACGCGCATCACACCGAAACTACTGAAGGTATTGACATGAAACCCGGTATGATTTTAGGTCATACTACGAGGAAGGACATAGGATACTTTTTATCCCGGAATTCAGTCAGGTTCCCCTGGGAGAGAGGATGAAAGTAAAATTATTTAACCGCTCATCACGACGGAACTGCTGAATGAGTTGGACTGAAACTTGATATGATTTGAGTTCATACTACAAGGAAGACATGGGATACATTCTATCCCGGAATTCGGTAAGGTTCCCCTGGGAGAGAGGATGAAAGTAAAATTATTTAACCGCTCATCAGGACGGAACTACTGAATGAATTCGAATGGAAGTCGGCACGATAGAAGTTCATACTACGAGGAGAGATATATTTTATCCTGGAATTCAGTAAGGTTCCCCTGGGAGAAGGGATTAAAGTCAAACTCCTTCACCTCGCATCACGCCGAAACTGCTGAATGAGTTGGACTGAAATGGTACGATTTGAGTTCATTCATACTACAAGGAAGGACATGGGATACATTTTATCCTGGAATTGAGTGAGGTACCCCCGGGAGGGAGGATGAAAGTAAAATCCTTTAATCGCGCATCACGACGGAACTACTGAATGAATTCGAATGGAACTCGGCATAATTTGAGTTCCTACTCCGGGGAAAGATAGGTACTTACATTTTATCCCGGAATTTAGTAAGGTTCCCCGTGGAGAGAAGATAAAAGTCATATTCCTGGGCCGCGCATCACGCCAAAAGTGCAGTATGAATTCAAATGAACAATATTTTTTATCCCGGAATCAGTACGGTTCCCTTAGGTTAGGAGAGTGGATGAAAGTAAAAATATGCTACTAAATGAATTCAAATGAAACTATGCATGATTTGATCTCATACTACGAGGAAAAACATAGGATACATTTTATCTGGGACAGTAGGCACGGTTCTCTCGGGAGAGGGGATAAAAGTCAAAATGTGTAAGTACTTAGTTGTACTTCATTAACGCGTCGTCCGATTTCATGCATTCTTTTTTGTTAGAAACAGTGTTGCAATATCGAATTTGACTAAATCAGTAGAAAATCGAGTAGAAAATAGGTAGATTGATGAAATAATCTGTAGATTGAAGAATAAATCAGTAGAAGGGTAGGTAAGTTCCTATCTATTTATTTTTTGAAGACGCCACCCATTAGTTCGGTAGAACCTAACTAATGGGTGCGTCAATGCCTATTTCAGGCAAAGTAAAATGTACAAATGGTCCATGCAATCTTCATGAACATGATATTTGGTGGTTTAGCTGGTCCAGTTAACTGTACCACCGAAGTTTGGTTGGAGTAAGTGCTTTAATTGAACGAACTGGACCACAGAACATTATTTTTTACTTTGATACTCAATCAACTGTACCTACCTACTATCGAAAAAAATTTTAGTCAAATGGATCAAGAACCCAATTCTACAATACAATTGCTTCACTATGACAATGGAATCGTCTCAGAATTAATGACGTAGAATTTCTAGATTAATAAAACTCCAGATAGTACGTGCGAGATAAATTAATGGTTTTAAACCTGTCGCGCGTCTCTCCATCTGCATTCATCATAATTTCTTTCATCTAAGGTAGAATACCAAAACGTGTCATTCTGTGACGATACCCCTATCATAGTGAAGCGATTACTTTAGCAGAACAGGGCTGAACGGAACCATGAGTCAGAAGTGAAACGAATATGACACTTCTTAACACTGACGCTGGCCGAGTCGTAGCTAAAAGTCGTGTGGATAAAGAATGCGATTGAAGATGACAACATGCTATCCCCCGTAGACCCTACCCGATTTATACACAATTTAACAAGGATCCAAATATAGATGCTTTTATTAAAAGTGTTATAGGTCCAATTCTGCGCATCGAAGTTTTTTTGCACGGCGGCGTTTCATATTTTGAGAGCAACTGTGGTTAAATGTGAACTTAATTAGTTGGCAGGTATGGCAATCGCGAACGAAGTCGCGGGTACAGCTAGTCTATACTTATAATAAAACTGTAACAGGTCCAATTCTGTACATTGAAGATATTTAAAATTTTTTTTTGGAGGGCACTCTATTATCGATACTGAAGCCAAAACTGTATTTTTTTTCATTCATGTCTGTCTGTCTGTCTGTCTGTCTGTCTGTCTGTTTCTTAAACGCGCATCACGCCGAAACTACTGAAGGTATTGACATGAAACTCGGCATGATTTTAGGTCATACTACGAGGAAGGACATAGGATACATTTTATCCCGGAATTCAGTCAGGTTCCCCTGGGAGAGAGGATGAAAGTAAAATTCTTTAACAGCTCATCACGACGGAACTGCTGAATGAGTTGGACTGAAACTTGGTATGATTTGAGTTCATACTACAAGGAAGGACATGGGATACATTTTATCCCGGAATTCAGTCAGGTTCCCCTGGGAGAGAGGATGAAAGTAAAATTCTTTAACAGCTCATCACGACGGAACTGCTGAATGAGTTGGACTGAAACTTGGTATGATTTGAGTTCATACTACAAGGAAGGACATGGGATACATTTTATCCCGGAATGAGGTAAGGTTCCCCTGGGAAAGTAAAATGAAAGTAAATGTTGAAAGTAAAAGTAAATGTTGGATGAAAGTAAAATTCTTTAACCGCTCATCACGACGGAACTACTGAATGAATTCGAATGGAAGTCGGCATAATTTGAGTTAATTTGATTTCATACTACGAGGAGAGATATATTTTATCCTGGAATTCAGTAAGGTTGCCCTGGGAGAAGTGATTAAAGTCAAACTCCTTCACCTCGCATCACGCCGAAACTGCTGAATGAGTTGGACTGAAATGGTACGATTTGAGTTCATTCATAGTAGGGAAGGACATGGGATACATTTTATCCTGGAATTGAGTGAGGTTCCCCCGGGAGAGAGGATGAAAGTAAAATCCTTTAATCGCGCATCACGACGGAACTACTGAATGAATTCGAATGGAACTCGGCATAATTTGAGTTCCTACTGCGGAGAAAGATAGGTACATTTTATGCCGGAATTTAGTAAGGTTCTCCGTGGAGAGAGGATAAAAGTCCTATTCCTGGGCCGCGCATCACGCCAAAAGTACAGTATGAATTCAAATGAACAATATTTTTTATCCCGCAATCTGTACGGTTCCCTTAGGTTAGGAGAGTGGATGAAAGTAAAAAATGCTACTAAATGAATTCAAATGAAACTATGCATGATACTACGAGGAAAAACATAGGATACCTACATTTTATCTGGGACAGTAGGCACGGTTCTCTCGGGAGAGGGGATAAAAGTCAAAATGTGTAAGTAGGTACTTCCCAACAAACATTTCAGTCATATAAGTACAAGTTACGTGACTCAAAATGGTATAAACATCGCATTGAAGTAATTTTTGCGTGTTATATCACTTAGTGCCTCTTATCTTTATACAACTTCTAGTCGTATATAGACATCATTATTAACTTCTATACGACTGTTTATACGACAATTATACAACTTTCAGTAGTAAAACCACTGCTGAAATATTAGTAACGTCTATACGACTTTTACATCGGCAATAATCGTGTTAGAGTTGCGAGAACTACTTTTACGTGACGTTCGTGTAAAAGTGATAAATTGTACCCTTATACGACTTTATATCATGTTAGATTAATCGTGTTAGAGTCGCAAGATCCACTTTTACGTGACGATTGTGTATATAAGAGTGGTAATTTTCACTCTTATACTATTTTAAGTAAATTTGAACCCTTTTATCCTACTATTTAACGACTAGCTACCATATTTTTGTAATACAAAAAAACAGTTGTAAGTCATTAAAATGAACAGACAAAGCTGGTCAAAGATAAAAAAAGTGGTGCTTTAAAAAGAAAAGTAAAAAAAAACTATATTGCGCTTCTTAGTTCCAACTTTATTACACCAAATATTTCTAAACGACAAGTAAACTGTAAAGAGACTGCAATGGGTTCCATACAAAGTTTAATTTTGAACTCAGGAGATTTGATTCCTAGACTCAACTACTATGACAATTGAGGATGTCGCTTCTGCGTCCACCATGGAATATGAGTCTTTCGCCACCATAGCTGAGGATGCATCATCTGTCGCCATCATCGTTGAAGATGAATCTTTAACTACTATATCTGTAGATGAGTCTTCAGCCGCCACCATTGGGGATGCTTCTTCAGCCACGTTACTTGCCTACAACATACATACACAATTACAATTACAATTCATCATCATCATCATCAATGGCCTTTACATCCACGAAGGATGGTTTATGTAGTATACAATTACCTACTTAGTACGACTGCTTTTACCGAGCCTATTGTTTTTGGATTATCGAAGCGCAAAAGTTTTTAGAATTATCGGTTGGAGCGGTAAAAAACAAAGGTATCTTCTCGTAACCAAAGAACTAGGTAGGTGTCCGTTTGTGGGATTATAGTTTTGGAAAAATACCTATTTTGAAATTCCTAAAAATTAAAAACCATACATAAATAAGTAGGTAGGAGAAAGTTTAGATTATCTGATCAAATTACGAAAATAGCTTACCGGTAAATATTTCCTGTCATAATTATACCTAGTTTCATAAACACTAAAATGTTTTTCTCATAGGATTTATTTGACTGAACCCTAATTACGTCAATATGGCAGATAACAAAAGAAGCGCAAATAGTGAAAAGTCGTTAAGAAATTGTATTACGGTCGTGTCTAAAACTCTAAGTCGTATTAAGGTAGCCTTTATGACATCCGTCAAATTAAATTAAAATAATTGTTTAAAATTAAATAATTTGTAGGGCGCATTAATTATATTGAGATTAGTAGCGCATATTACCCGATAACATTAATTTCCCAATTGAATTATTTATTTGAAAACTAATTTCAATGATGTACTTACGTAATAATTATAAAATAAAATGGCTGTACTTACCTTACAAGATAAAAATGATATCACATTAAAAATAAACTGTCTGATTTAGTTTTACACGATATCTTTGAGATCACTTCAGAATAAAATCCCGTGAAAAAGTCGTCATTAACACTACATAATCGACAAAATGTCGTAAAGCAGCGGTAATAAACACCATAACTCGATTAAAAGTGAATAACTCGACATCTATACGGCCACTACACGACCATGTTAGTGATTAATACGACTGCTACACGACTCTATTACGACACTAATTCGTATAAAATGGGCCTTTTCTGGGTTGTGTTAACGTGATAGCGACGTCTTTACTACCAGAGTTGAAACCAAAAGTTAGAATCGGCACGTTGCGGCGACCTAAGAAATGTTTGTTGGGTTAGTTGTAATTCATTAACGTGTCGTCCGATTTCATGCATTCTTTTGGAACGAAGTTCCTTATCGCGCGTTGTGAAAGGGGGCTAGACGGAAAAAATTGTAACGAAAATTGGAGCGAAACTTTTTGCCACAGAACAAATATATTGCCACAGAACAAATATATCCTAATATTTGATGGAAAGTAAACACAATATTAAGTCAGTGTCAAAGTGTAAAACTGTCACTGTAGCGTTTATGATAGGCAGCTGTCATCGCGAATGACATTAGGTTTGCACAAAAATTAGAATCGCTCTCCGAACAATCGTGTGTTATATATAAGCGACGACCGCAGCCGAGTTGAGCCGACACATTTTGACGAAGACAACCGAGGAGAACCAAAGCGACGACCGCAGCCGAGTTGAGCCGAGGTGGGCTTCGATTCGAACAATCGTGTGTTAGGATAGTAGGATAGGATAGTAGGATAGGATAGTGGGATAGGATAGTAGGATAGGATAGTAGGATAGGATAGTAGGATAGGATAGTGGGATAGGATAGTAGGATAGGACAGTGGGATAGGGCAGTGGGATAGGACAGTAGGATAGGACAGTAGGATAGGATAGTAGGATAGGATAGTAGGATAGGATAGTAGGATAGGATAGTAGGATAGGATAGTAGGATAGGATAGTAGGATAGGATAGTAGGATAGGATAGTAGGATAGGATAGTTGGATAGGATAGTAGGATAGGATAGTAGTTGTAACGACATATTTAGAAGCGGCGACCGCAGCCGAGTTGAGCCGAGGTGCGCTTCGATTCGAACAATCGTGTGTTCCGCTCGCTCGCGCAACGTGTCATTGGAGTGAGCGGGATATATCAGTTTTCTGCGGCCTCACTGAAGATGACGCGAGGACCCGCGATTAATCGAAAGGAACTTCGTTCCATCCGGGTGTCCCTTGACACCTCTTTTCCAAGTCGCACCCATTAGTTAGGTTCCTACCTTAGTAGGTAGGAACCTAACTAATGAGTGTGTCAATGCCTGTTTCAGGCAAAGTAAATGTACAAATGGTCCATGCAATCTTCTTAAACATGATATTTGGTGGTTTAGCTGGTCCAGTTAACTTCACCACCGAAGTTTGGTTGCAGTAAGTGTGCAGTAAGTTCAATGAAACTAACAGGACCACAGAAAAAATATTTTTTACTGTGGTACACACAATCAACTGTACCTACCTACTAACGAAAAAAAAAATACGGTGGTCCAGTCAAATGGATCAGGAGCCCAATTCTGCAATACAATTACTTCACTATGGCAATGGAATCGTCGCAGAATCATCACGTAGAATCTCTAGATTAATAAAGCTCCAGATAGTGCGTGCGAGATAAATCAATCGTTTCAAACTTGACGCGTGTCTCTCCATCTGCATTCATCATAATTTCTTTTATCTAAGGTAGAATACCAAAACGTGTAATTTTGTGACGATACCCCTGTCATAGTGAAGCGATTAGTGTGGCAGAATAGGGCCCCAGCTGAACGGAATCAGATGACAACATGCTACCCCCCGTAGACCCTACACGATCTATTCATAATTTAACTAGGTACCTACCTAAATATAGATGCTTATATTACAAGTGTAAAAGGTCCAATTCTGTTCATTGAAGTTGTTTTGCACGGCGGCATTTCATTAAATGAGAGAAACTGTGGTTAAATGTGAACTTAATTAGTCGGCAGGTATGGCAATCGCGAACGAAGTCGCGGGTACAGCTAGTAAAGAATATTTGTATTCATTATGAATGTAAGCGGGTTAACTACGAACTTCGTTCACTAATTAATTCGTCAAACTACGAAAGGTTTTATAGTAAAATATTTGTATTGTATTGTCATGTAATAAATTTATTCACAAAGAAAATTATACTAGTATTTACAATTGAGCTAACTGCCGACTGTTGCAAACAGTCTACAGATAGCTCAACTGATCCATATCAATACCAGTCGGAAGCGTCCCCAAGACGCTGGCTGCATTGCCACGCTGTATGGCAATGCTGATACGCTGTGATATTCACCAGCTCTCGGGTCACGCGTCGCTTCGACCAGACGCTCAGATAGTTTATTCAAAACCCGAAGAGCCTCGGTACCCCACGGACCTAGGGTCTCGACTCCAAGGGGAGCAAATGTGTAGGCTCTGTCGAGACCTGCATATTTGCGCCTCTTGAGATCTTCGGCCAAATCTGCCGCACCCGCCCTCACGGATGTCCTCGGAAGATGGGAAGGCGCTCGGAAGGGGACGCTACATGCGTCGACACACTTGTGTCGACGCATGTAGCGTCCCACACAATGGGCCTCCCCAACTCCCATGGGACTAGTGTCATACCGTCCTGCCTCTTACCATCGTCACGCAACAGACCATTCGGTTCGAGAATAGCTGGTACGTTAGCGGTGACAAAGGCCCGCCGGATGATGTCGTTAAGGCTAGCGTGGCGAGATTGTCATGTTAAGCTCAAACTTTATAAAATTACGCATTTATAGTAGTACTAGCTGCTGCCCGCGGCTTCCCACGTGCTTTTAAAGTAGTCTATGCCCGGGATACCATTTACCTCCATGACAAATTTCATTCAGATCCGTTTAGCCGTTTGGACGTGAATAGGTAACAGACAGGCAGAGTTTCTTTCGAATTTATATATATTACTAGCTGCATTCTTACTACCCGTTGTCCTATTACCCGTTTTCCCGCAGGAATGAAGCATTTTCCCGCGGTAAAAAGTAGCCTATGTCCAGTAGTTTCGGAGCTTAATCAATACAAACAAACAAACAATCAAATCTTTCCTCTTTATAATATTAGTATAGATGGATTGTGATTTGTTAAAGTGTATAAAACTTGGACACTGTAGACTTATTGGCTCACCCGATACTCGATCAATAACAGTGATTTTGCATGCTTTTGCTTCCGCCTCTCGACGCTTTGTGACGTAACCAGGCTCTGTTACAAGTGGACAGCTGAATAATGGATACTTAACTAATACTTAGATTTCAAGTGGAGATATTCTGTTTCTAGCTAGAGGTATTAGCTAAATGGCTTTGATTACTTAAATAAAGTATTAGTGGCGACGCGTGACTGACTGAGAGTTGCTAGTATCTGGCTCAGTGCATCAGCATTGCCAGATTTGCTAGTGATGCTTCTAGCTGGTTTTGATTTTGATCAATTGGGCTACCTCTAGATTATTTAGAATGTAGTCTTTTGTAAATACTTGTATCTATTAGTCATATTAGGTACCTATCTAGTTGTAGGTAGGGGAGAGTGGGGTATCCGTGTCCTCCATCTAAATAGGTACTTATATAACGTTTATTGTGCGCGGCGATGTGAAAAAAAAAACAAAATGGGGACCGATGTAAGGGCTAAAATCTTCAAACCTCTTTGCGGTTTTCGGATATTTCCGTTTACTTGTGCTAGGTATATGAAATTGGTTCTTGTCAAATTTTATGGTTCTAGGTCAACGAGAAGTACCCTACAGCTTTTGGTCCATTGCGAGAACAACGGTCAATCAAAAATTATTACTTTTGTGACAAAATGATCATATAAGGGTTTCTTTTTTCCTTTTGAGGTACGGAACTCTAAAAACTTGCTCAACTATGCGAGCTAAACTAAACTAAGTTAGTTTAGCTGGCGTTGGACGATCGGCTTAAAAATAGAAGGCATTAGATACAAAGTTACAAACGTCTAGAGTCTAGTCACAAAATAAACTACAAATGACTCAGACCAGACGTGAAATTGATTATGCCCGGAAAGCACCGGACCGTCTCTACCGATATCACCGATTACGATTCTTGAAGGCCAGCCAGATGATAGTCGTATTTTATCTTCCATGAGATACATCTTTCTAACCTGTTTTACATCCTTACGCTACTCTTACTGCAATTCTATATTGGTAATGAGAAATCACGAGAACATAGGTAGGTACTTAATGGTATACACTAGCCAAACTCGATGTAGAATGTTTGTGAACAAACCACGACGCAAATAACTAAAACGGGCGTCGAGTGTCAGACATAGCAATATTTATTAAAGGAAGGATCTCAAATCGACAAGTTATGTACCTAAATTGCGAATAAAAAGACGCGGCAACAAAGTGAATTTTAGGTTAAGAATAGGCGGTTTGTTTACAAACATTCTACATCGAGTTTGGCTTGTGTATAGGTAGGTACTACTTGGAACATTGAAATGGGTGAAATATAATACCCAAGCATTTGACTAGGGAGGATACTCGAGCCTTCAAAGGAACTCTTGGCATGACTTGGATGTCAAAAAAAAACAGCCAATTGAGAACCTTTTTTGACGTCAGTAAAAAAATACTAAGCAGCGATAATACGCAGTTGCAGCGGGATATAGCTGGTTTCCGCCAGGTCCATGGAGAATTGTGCAAAACGACAAAAAAATAGATGAAAAATCCCGCACCTGGTTTGAACAAAAATGCAGCCTTCCATTGGTAGGTTTACCTTCCTCAAACCTCACCTCAACAGCCTGTATTGGTCCACTGCTGGACGCAGGCCTCCCCCTGATAAGCGCTTTGTTGGTTTTTATCTCATGGTAATGCTCGTAATCCCCACGCTGGGCATGCGGGTTGGGGATCGCAGTTCGGTGGTAGAATTGTTCTCCAAGAAGAGAAATACCTTCTTGCTCTACACCTTATATAATTCATGGGTATAGAGGTTGACCTTTGATATCCGTCTAGATCTAATGTGACATGTTGTTTGTCTTAGTGACAGTTTATTCAACTGTCTGAGTGTCGTTGTTTCCTACTATTTTCTAAGTTCATTTAATTCACGTTATATCCAAATTCGGGAGTTTTATTTTATTGATTGCGGAAGTTCTTATCTCATTATTACGTTCAATCGACAAAGAACTGGATTATGCGACACCGTTCCCAGGATATTAGGTGTAATTAACACTTCCACGGTCTATGGCTATGGTCCTCTGTGACCGAGTCACACGTCGCGCGACGGACTGCTAAATGTATACACCAACGTGTATAGTTGAAATGCATTCCATTTTTGAGGGTTCCGTACCTCAAAAGGTCAAAAGGAACCCTTATAGAATCACTTGGATGTCCGTCTATCTGTCCCTCTGTCAACCCCCTTTTCTCAGGAACGCATCGATCAAGTTGAACATTTTCATGTTCATTTAATACACGTTATATCCAAATTCCACTGTGCCTATCACTCTGCTCCCTTATCCCAACAGATATCCCTTAGTCGCCTCTTATGACACCCGCGGGAAGAGTTGGGGTGCTGCAAATTCTAAGCCGGCACCACACAGCTAGTAGGTTTACCTTGTCTTGTCACAATATAGAAGTCTTCCTACCCCAATGTTGAGTTTTGTGATTAATGGTGGGTATATGAACCATTGTAACAATAGCAGAACTTTCGTAAACAAACATCACCTTGACTCCAGAACAATCGGGCGTGCGACACGCGCTTGTAACTTACTAATTAACACGCGTAATTACTTTACTATGTGCTAACTGACATAGAATGTTTACGCTGTGGGTTCTTATGTCAAATTAGCCGTAAAATTATACATAGATAATTACTTTATCGCTGTATCAAAACTTTTTAAAAGGTTCTTTAACATTGTTTACAAATTTTATTCAAATCATTTATTTGCAGGAATGTAGGTAAAAAAGCTCTTAAAAATAATGGTAACTCCAATACATTCTGCCTCGTCAAGGCGTGCAAAATTAAAATGTTAGTCTTTATTATAGTAATATGACAAAGATTCACCATTATCATCAGCCTATGTTAGTCCATCGCTGGACATAGACTTCCCCTAATGAGCGCCATAGCGCCCTGTGTTCAGCTTGCCGCATCCAGCATCTGCCTGCAGTCTTTCGCAGGTCGTCATCCAACCTTGCCGAAGGGCGTCCTACACTAGATTTGCCGAGTCGTGGTCTCCACCTAAGAACACGTTTCCCCCGCTTATCGGTTCTTCGCGAGATATGGTCGGCCCACTGCCACTTCAGCTGGCTATAATTCTTAGAGCTATGTCGACAACTTTGGTTCTCGGTCGGATGTATTCGTTTCGAATCCTACATGATGTCATTAATCCACCACCATTCAATTAACTAAAGCTAGCATTAGTATACACTTCAAAACGTGTGTCAAAAAAATTTGTTAGTTAGATGATACCGGGTTATTCCAGTTTTCCCCCTTGAAGATTAGAAGGGGGAAAACTGGAATTCCTACGTCAGAAAAAGTTTGATGGTCGAAATATTCCTATATGTCATAAAACATTTCTCCATTAACCACACTTTTAATTTAATTTTAAATAAATTAAATGGCATAGCTTAAGTTCATTGGACAATTTGTTGTAAATTTTTAGTGCCTGGTGATAAGTATTACCTATTTGTACCTTTGTTACAAGTTTTACTCTGTGTTCCGGGAGATAGAGTTTGTCTCTACGTCTCGTCCGTCTCTCCATCATATCGGCGTGTGTCTTCAAGTAATGAGGATATTGATTAATGTCATTCATCATGGCATTATGATGCCAAGCAGACGTTTTGCTATTTTCGCATTGATAAAACCAAGTTAGAACACTATTTTGAGTAACCCTTCCACTCGGGAGATAATGCAGTAGGTACATTACTATTAAAGGGAGAAAGATTTGTTCTTATAGGTAAAAAAATATCTTAGAGATGCTGATTGAGTAGGAATATGTGGCAAAAAATAAGATGTCTTTTTTTTAAATGCAAGTGAAAGATTAAATTACTTTATTCATAAAGATTACAATCAAATAATATAAATAAATTAGAACTAGTATTACAATAATATTATAAATGCGAAAGTTTGGATGGATGGATATATAGACGGATGGATGTTTGTTACCTCTTCACGCCAAAACTACTGAACGGATCGGGCTGTAATTTTGCATACAGGTAATTCTAATCCTGGAATCAAACATAGAATACTTTTTATCCCATAAATCAGTTCCCATGGGATAAAAATCACCTTTAAACGTTTATAGAAACAACGCGTGCGAAGCCGCGGGCATAAACTTGTTTATAATAACGCAGCCAGCGTCTTGGGGAAGCTTCCTACTGGACTGGACTGGTATTGATATGGATCAATTGAGCTACCTGTAGATTGTTTGCAACAGTCTGCGGTTAGCTCAAATGTTTCAATTGTAAATACTAGTTCTAATTTCTATTATTTGATTGTAATTTTCTTTGAGATTGTATTTACAATTGAAACAATTGAGCTAACTGCAGGCTGTTGCAAACAATCTACAGGTAGCTCAACTGATCCATATCAATACCAGTCGGAATAAGAATAAACTATGTTTATGAGGCACAAATAGACTTCTACTTAGATTACAGATAAGATAAGATTAATGCTTATAATCTACAGATGATCAAGACAAATTAGTCAAATGTAGAGTTCAAAATTAGACTCATCTTTATTCATGAGATGTTATTATAAGTCACAGCTCATGATCATAAAATTCAAATCGCCTTACGGTTTTATTTATTTATGGGTTTACGATGCTTGTATTTCCTGATTAATCACTAAATCCATTCTAATATTAGACATACGAAAGTAATTCTGACTGTCTGTTACATTTTCATGCGCCTAAACGGCTGAACGAGTCTTGATAACAAAATTAAAATTTTGAAAAACCCGCCTACGTTTATTGGCTGAACAGATTTTCATGAAACATGGCTAAGAACACCCGGGATTAAATTATCTATGACACAATAAAAACTAAACGAAAATCGGTTCATCCGTTTGGGAGCTACGATACCACAGACAGATACACAGATACACAGACAGACACGTCAAACTTATAACACCCCTCTTTTTGCGTCGGGGGTTAAAAATATGCAAGAAGGTAGACGGTATCTCAGGGTCGGATATAGGCTACTTTTCATTCCGGTAAAGAGCATGCGAGGCCGCGGGCTGCACGCTAAAAGCTTCAACTGCTAAAGAGACAAGATGGTTTAATACAGTGGCGGATTTATCAGCAGGCTGAGAAGGCTAGAGCCTACGGCGGCAGATTTATGCATCCCAAGGTTGCCTGGGAGAAATCGCTCTTAGCGATAAGGCCGCCTTTTGTACTATGTGAATTTGTCATTTAGATATAAGACTTTCATTTACTTGTAAGTACAAATAAAGTGTTAATTCATTCTTTCATTCATTTATGGGGCGGCAAATTTGGGGAGCGAATTTTTTTATGTGCTGTTATTTTTCAGTGTTTCGTGGATTGTAAGGGGTTATAAGGTATGAATATTTTCATAGCACATAAATTAAAATAAATCATCCGCACAGAATCAATTTATTGAAAAAGATACAATAATAATAAAGACTATTTATTGATGTTAACCGAATGTACTATATCATTGTGTACCTACGTAGCACACATTACCCCGCCTTGTTAATCGCACATGATTGAGCTTTGAGTAGCTCAAAAATATAAGAAAGAAACGAAATTTTTGGGTTGTAAAAATAAGCTAGGACGACAATTGTAGAGGCAAGGGCGGCAAAAATTTTACAGCCTATACCTTGAAAATGTGTAAATCCGCCTCTGGTTTAATACCTATGCTAACTCAAGAGTTAATTTGTTTGTACTAATTAGATTAACTTTGCTCTGAACCTACTTTCGTAATATTAAAAAACCTGTACAGCTTGTGACGGTCTAGTGATTGTTGTAGTAAAACCAGCTCCAAGAAATCATCTAGGATCAGATTTGCAAAACCGACACTATAATTTGATAGGTTGCAAAAGTTTGTATGATGTTGATGATTAATCTTTTCTTACGAGGATAGTTTATTTGAACCTAACCGATGTATTGACCTAATGAGTTTTTGTATACGTTGCATAGACTTATTGGCAAGGACCTTAATGGAAGAGTAAAGGTAGTGGAACGAAGCTGTATGACTTACTAGTTTCTTCTGGCTTCGCAAGCGTATTTTCAGCATAATCAGTAGCTTAATATCTAAGTTAGGCTTTGCTCTAGGCATACGCCAAATTTCATCTTGTTCTGTTCAGTATGGAGATCCTAGGTAGCAAAAATTCAGATTTCATAAACTTTTGGCTTTATAATATTACTAGCTTCGGCCCGCGGCTTCGCACGTGTATTGTCGATAAAATAAGTAGCCTATTATCTAAGATAGCCTTTGCTCTAAATGTACGCCAAATTTCATCTTGATCTGTTCAGTACCTTTGGAGATCCTAGGTTACAAAAATTCAGATTTCACAAACTTTCGGCTTCATAATATTGGTAGGATAGGATCCTACTGTAGGATTGTACACACTTTGTATTCCTTCCTACATTCAAAACTTCCATAAACAGAAAATTAATGGCGCTACTGCTTGTCAAAGTAGGTGCACGTGACCAATAGGATTTTTTGGTTTGTCTATTCATAATTTAAGTGAATGTTCACCGGTACCTCCCGATCGCAATTTCCAAACGTTTATTTAGCAAATCATCTAGGACATCTAGAACAGATAACTTGTAAAAGGGCTAACTAATAATGAAGTGGGGACAGGTAGTGGCCTACTTTCAGCTCTGCAGAATTGCGTCAGTCTGCTGCCCTGCGATTTCTGCTATAGCCCTCGGCGTGAATTATTATAACCGATGGACATATTTTCTTGTCTAGGTACCTTATAGGTCCAAATTCCTGCAGCTAAATACCTTTCTAGAGAACGTTGGTTCCTACGTAATGTCATCTACATTATATACCAGTTACTCTCTATGGGTTTAGTTGTATCAACAAACTGGAGAAGTGAATAAAATTAGACCAAATTATCGGATGATATAATATTATGATTATGTAACAAAGTGGCTTGTGGTGCTTTGAACACCCATCAATAAAATCTGATGCCATCATATCGATCATTTGCAAGTAGCATAGTTTTGACGCTCTACCGCCGCTTATAATAAGGCTACCCTTTCTAATTACGAAGATATTCGTAACACCACAAGTAAATATTCAGAACTCATTGAGGCATTCGAAAGTACTCTAGTGAGCGTTTGTTTCGACACGATTCACAAACAATGGAACAGATAGGGCGCAGTGGACCAAACTCGGACTTACGTATCAATTAAAGCAATTAAGGATAATGCGCGAAACACCTGTCTGGATTGATGCTTTCAAAACAGTCTCACGCTAGCCTGGTTATTAACCCATTGAAATAATGGACCAATTAATCCTGATATGAAAAGCACCTTACACAGAACACAATGCATGAAGATGCTAGGTATGAGGTAGGTATTCTTGACCTAGTTCATTTACAATTACTTGCTTGAGAGAACGTGGAAGAACTAATGTTTCGTCACAGTCAATTTTGCTATAGATTGGTTTGTTGCGGCATATTGAATTTAGCATATTGATTCTATAATTTCTACATCGATAAGTAAACATTTCAAATGTCCTTACAAATAGAAACACTGTTACTCTACCATAACGTAGCTCACATTGGTACCTAAGTACTTTACAGAATACCTACATTCAATTTAATACCCACATAGCTATTTATACATTACATTTAATGACCCGCCAAGACGGTACCTACAATGTCAGATTTGAGCAAAAGCATCTCTTGACAAGGAAGAGGAAATTCATTTTTTTGTAAAAACAGAATCATAGTTATAAATGATTGTCGAACAGAGCGGCTAATATCAGGTTTGTAGAGTCCGTATCTCCCTTACAATTTACGCAGATTTCCGTATAGATTTCCAATGCAACAGATGCTGAGATAGCAACGTATCCGCTGGATAGAGCTGCTTTGTATGCAAAAGGACGGCTGGATCGGAAAACTAGAAAGGAGTTGTTTCAATCTGGTTTGCTATTCCGGCGAAATTGGATTATGGAGTAGGTAACTATCGGATTGTGCTTAGCGTCTGATGCAAATGCTGATTCTAATCTGTAAATACCTGGATAGCTTCATATTTTACCCAAGATTTCTGGAGTAAAACATACCTACGTAATTTCGTAGGTACCTAAGTAATTTCTTATGAGGAAAAATACGCGTCGCGGTGCCTCAATGGATGCAGCTCGCAGAGGACCGTGGTGGATGGCACAATTATCGGGAGCAGTGGGAAAAATCCAGCTGCGGTGATTGGAAGAAAATACGAAACATATTCGATTTGTACCTATTAACTGCTAAACCTTGCACGTTCTAATTAGTCAGGTATCTGCTTACGACTCTACATAATTGGATAATACAATTTATCGCATTACTCAATCGTCGATCCAAACCGCTGCAGCAGTGGAATCATAGCCACTGTTGCAGCTGCTTAGAATAGGCCTACGTGCTAAAGATACAAAGCATACTTGACACCAATTCATTGTTCACTCGAGTAGGAAACTGAGACCGTCGTTGACCGCTTGCGGTTCCACACAATCTCACCTAATCGGTATACAAGACCCGATTTATGTAATAACCGTTTTGGTCTGTCGTACTGTGCCCGTTTCGCTTTCACTTTAATAACACTTTCTCGAAGTTTTGGCAGATTCATGCGATTCATGCTAATTATTCAAGTGATATCTCTCAATTCTGTCACATTACATTATCAAATTATCATCCAAGCTACCATCTTGCAGTGCGGCTTTGGTCTTGCCTAAAGCTCCAAGATATGTGTTAGAAACATCTATTTGTAGATACAAATAGATGTTTCTAACACATATCTTGGAGCTTTCTCTCGATAGGTTGAGGGCTCAACTTCCAAGCCGATAACTGTTATTGACGCTTCGCTTGTTACTACTTGTGGAAGATGTAGGTACATAAGAGCAGATTTGCGTGAGCAAGCATTGGCATTTTAGACCGATATGGAAAATATCTATGTGACTTATTGATTACACAACGGCTAATCTTGAACTTGTACCGTAGAATTTGGTATTAGTTCATTTCGATACAGATTTGGCTATCTTATAAAGATCTCATAAATAAAAAAAACCTGGTGTAACGTGTAACACAGAACGGGGAATTTTTTTAATTTCTATTTTATTATTGTTATTTATCATGGTTTATTCGACAAGCTTTTCTTTTTTTGCAGACTCACATCCTGCAAACAAGTTTATTGTGATTGGTAGATAATTATCAGGTCTGTAATCCGGAGTCAGAACATTCAAATTGCATTATGTGTGTCCGGTTGTAAAGATACAGTTTCACCTTGGCAATGTCCAAAATGAGCCAAAACGGATATGTATTAGGATTTGGAGCTAGACTGAGAACATTTGAACATTTATCAGAGCAACTTATCTTTTGTATAATAGAGGGTGATGTCCGATGAGATCCTTTAGGGTTAATTTACGTAGAGCTTAGATTTTATTTATTCACTTTATAACAATTTGGTAGTGTTATAATCTTATAACTTGGTAGGTACAGTTAGTTTTGGGTAAGTACTTACCCAAGAAATTTACAATAGGTACAGTCTAATACTTAATTTACGCCCATAGATATATAATGTTAACTCCAAGTTTAAGTCTACATCGATGTTTGGAACGCCTTTATTTTTCGGAATTTCGCCCACCAAAATAAGCATTAAATTCGTTTTATTCTGGTCCCTCGTGAGTTATCATCATGTCTCCTTTTGACGTGACAACGTCTTATAATTCGATAGAGCCGGCTGCACGCACGAAAAAACATGACGTATTGCGGCGTTACCTCGCTATGACGTCATACGGCGTTACCTCGCTCTGAGGCGTTCCATGTAAGGCTTGAAGTGCAAGCGAGAGCGCTCGACATCCGTCTCTCTCCTACTTGAGTGAGCGATGCGTCTGCGTGGACAGCTGCTATACTATAGTACATTTACATGTTTCGATCGAGTATCAAATGCTACCATTCCATCAGTATTTTCTTAAGACGTTGTCGCGTTCAACTATCATCAGTAAACCGACTTTACAGACAACCAATTTTTTTTTCTATACAATTTGTTCGTCTCTATCGTGCGGACAGGAAACTACGCAAATCCTATACCTACTAAAAGGAGACGTAACGATCACGTCTCGTTACTAACATCAAATAGACTCTCCTCTCGGATCAAATTAAAAAACAGCATTCTAAATCTGTATTGTGCATAACTTTAGTTAGAAATTTCCAATTCGCTGCAAGACCATTTGGCGCCAAGTCACAATGGCTACATTATAAGCTAGTCACTTCCAAGTATTCCGTGATCTAAGGTACCTTGGCAATCTGTGATCTAAACTCATCACGCATTGTGCTCGTCCCGCCAAGCGCAAGCGTGACCATCAGGCGTGTCTACGGGTGACACGAGTTGCCTAATATTACGACCCATTTAGGTATTGTCTTTTGTGAGAATGTGAAAACGTTACGTGACGGAAGCTACTTGTTTCCTGTTCTTTGAGCAGGGTTCTTCCGAGGACGGGGGATTTATCTGCTAGTGAACCCATAAAACTTTTAAAATCATACAGCTGTCCTGCTGAAGCGTGCTTGACTAATAGCTCATTTGACGAACCACGTATTAGTATATTTAAGAACTTGACGAATCATGTATTTGAAAAATTTAGGTTTGGATCAGTCTCTAGTTTGACATAGTTTGACGTATTAGTATATTTAAGAACTTGACGAATCATGTATTTGAAAAATTCAGGTTTGGATTAGTCTCTAGTTTGACAAATCAAGGTTTTGACGAATTGCGAAATTGACAAATTAAGCTTATGGACCTGTTAAGCACATGGACAAACAAGTAGGTATTTGACGACTGTCTGCGAAATCCCTACAGGGGTAGGTCAAACATCAACTACATCCTACCTAGGCATAGAGCTCCCCTGATAAGCGCTTACATTATACATAAGTATAGGAAATTATACTTGATGATTAAACGAAGTTACTAAAACCTGATAGAAGCGCTTAAAACCTTAAAAGCAGCTACGAAATCAAGCTCGAAGATTAGAAGCTTCAAGTTATAAAAAACCTGAACCCTTCAAGGATCCTACAGGACAGCATCGCAACAACCGTAATATACCAGCAATCGTTGAGCGTAGAAGAAATTATGCAAGCCGTTTATCTTAGATCAATTTATCGTCAAAGCCATCCTTTCATGGAACTTTTATTTTTGATCCAGTTGTACAGCCTGAACGGTGGTCCCTAGATGCGACTACAAGTTGCAAATAATTCCTATTTTCAGGACACTTATTTATTTCTATGCAAGTATAATGTCTGATGGTGAGTGGTTTTTGTGTTGATAGTAAGTAGGTACCCAAGTCCTTGTGCGTTCACTCCGGCATAAAAAGTGAATTATAAAATATGATCGGTGTATGACCGATCGAATTATTAGGACAAGACAAAAACCTTGGCTACCTGTCAATGACTGAAGCAAAAGCAATTCCGCCATTCACGGGACAAAAATAACAATCACCACACCACCTATGATCCGTGGCTTAGATAAATCGTGTCAGATCGACCAAGCTATGGATTTTTTTAATTGGACGAATCGCGTTTTGGTCGAAATGCTAACAAAGCATACATTATCCGAGCGCAATGCATTTATGCGTTTGTGGTTGCGTTGTTGTTTTCGTACATCTTGTCGACACACTTTTTGACGTGTCTATACAAATCGTAAAATGTATCAATGGGATCAGTTGCCCAATTCAAAATATTCATTAGGTGAACTGATCCCGCGGGATAAGTTCGAGCGGCCTCAGTTTACTAACGAGCCGATAGAAGACGGAAGTGAGACCCGAGCAAAATAAAATGCTGCTGATCAATTCATCAGATTTATTCGTGAGTGTAATTTCGGTAGGTACCTACTCATAGTTGTCAATTCAGATGTCACCAAAAGTAAACTAATTTGACAGCACTAAAAATGGTGCCTTCCCTTTTATAACGATGATAAATTTTTTTATGCGACCACCTGGAGATCATTCTTTAGTTAGACAATAGTGAAAGAATCAACAAAATCACAACTACGGAACGTGGTCATAGGATTTTTGATCACAACATAGGTACAGACGAATTGAGAACCTCCTTCTTTTTCTAAAGTCGTTTAAAAAGGAGTTTTAGTTCTGTCAAATTCGTTTAGTTTTGGATAGTATCCTCCCTCATTAAATCTGTGGTTTTGGTGACGTGTAAATTTGCACCATTAGCTGCATTTTGATGGCTCCTTCCCATCTCGCAACCTTCCCATTTACGAATAAAAACAAAAGAAATGAGCTACGAAAATTGTTGGTGTGATGCAACTTGTATTAAGAGGTGTCAAAATAAAATAATCACTTTCTTGATGATTGCTATTGCATTTGTGCGTTTGTAGTTGCGTTGTTGTTTTAAATCTTGCCGAAACCCTTCTTTCCGTGTCTATACAAATCATAAAATGTATCAATGGGATCAGTTGCCAGATTCAAAATATTCATTAGGTGAACTGATCCCGCAGGATAAGTTCGAGCGGCTTCAGTTGACTAACGAGCCGAAAACATCACTGCGATAGGAACAGAACAGTCTCTTTATTAAAATTGCTTGCGGTTCGTACGCTGATACACATAGCCAGTCTTAACACAAACGGCACCGAACATTTTCATAACGATCTAGCTAACCGATCTCACGTTGCGAGGTCACCCGATATTGGCATTGTCGGTCGGCTGGAGTCGTGGCTCATTGTCTATGGCTAATCTTGCCCTGTTAACACCGCCGCATAACGCACAGTCTCGAATTTGCAAAACAAATGACTGCTACGATCGTCCTATGAATAATCATGTTTCCTAGGTCCTACTGTGGGAAATATTGGCTGCAAAAAGATCTTGTTCGGATATGTGACACACCTACGCAAAGCGTACGAGCGGCAGATAATTCAGGATTTATTGCTTTGGTCTTCTAGCTGTTCGCTGTTCGATTGGATATAAGATATTAAACCATGCTGGTAAGTTTTATTATTTTTTACGCTGTAGGTAAAGGTCAATCTGAGTCGTGACGAATTTTTTTCTTTAATGTCTTGTGTCCGATTTCAAGCTCTTGCTTGCCATCACGACAGGGTCGATTTCGAGTGCTCTACAAATGCTCTTGTCAATCACTGATTGATCATTCTGGACCGTTTGTCTACCAATTATTCCCTGGTAGACAGTAGTTAAACCTAATCGTGGAGTTATTATCTCGATGCCCTACAGACCTACGTTGATCTTTGGAGTTGTGTTGACTGGTTGTTGCTGAATGGCACAGTTTGAAAGGGCGTTGTTATGTTAACCCTAAGGCCAAGGCTTGAAAGAGCTCTTTCAAGAGGTGAGCTCACTTCATACCAAAACATTGCTCCTAAATGAACGCCAGTTTGTTAAGAATCACCGATGATATGGACTGGCCAAGGATACGAAGGCTGCCTTTTTATCGGTACCTAAGTTATTATGTAGGTAAGTAAATTGGAAAGGTGCATTATACAGGGTGTCTCATGCAACCTGTATATATGTATAGCCAATGGGCATTGATATTGCATCTTGTTGCGTGGCTTACGTCCGATATTGCCTGGAAAAACCAAAACCTTTATAAGACCATTTTTGTCTGTCTATTCTAGTTTTGCGAATCATAAAATTTAAACTCGACTCTATCATAACCAGTGACGAAGCACATAAAACTATTAATTATTCTTA
The DNA here is from genome assembly GCA_963564075.1 of Eupithecia subfuscata. Taxonomy (NCBI): domain Eukaryota; kingdom Metazoa; phylum Arthropoda; class Insecta; order Lepidoptera; family Geometridae; genus Eupithecia; species Eupithecia subfuscata. The sequence continues at coordinate 9,520,554 of OY751105.1, forward strand.
CTAAAAATGATTAATTAACTAAGTATTCATTATTTTGCTTCTTTATTCCAACGCATGAATCACTGATGATATGGACTGGCCAAGGATACGAAGGCTGCCTGCTCTAAACAGAGAGCGAAGTTGCTCTTTTTGGCCACCATGGTGGCAAAAAAGAGCAAGTGCACATCTCTACCTCCAATATACAAACTAAAACATTTTTAGAGGCATTAAAAGCTCATGATAGGTATCACAAATTGGCCAATAGATTTTTGCAAATTCCTTCGTTTAACAGAATCTAAGTATAGCTTAATATTATAAAGAGGAAAGATTTGATTGTTTGTTTGTATTGAATAGGCGCCGAAACTACCTACTGGACCGATTTGAAAAATTCTTTCACAGTTACGAAGCTTACTTTTCAGGGAGTGACATAGGCTATATTTTATCGCGGAATTTCCACGGGAACGGAAACTACGCGGGTGAAACCGCGAGGCGATCGTCTAGTAATAAGATAAAATAGGTGGTGGCGCTGATTTGGATCGGGGTTGCACCTTAATGATATCGACAAATATAATATAATAGACCCCTGCAGTGTACACTAACAAGCGTGCACAGCCAGCCAGGATGCGGATCTTTTATCCGAGCCAGTCACTTCTCCAAGGCTCCGTGTTCGATACACGATCTGCCTCTCTAAATATTATCACATTTTAATATGTGGTCTGACGTTTACTGTTCTAATTTAGATATTCAAACAAATAAGCCTTTACTCACAAAGAAAATTATACTAAAACTAGTTTATGCCCGCGGCTTCGCACGCGTTGTTTCTATGGAGACTTTTAAAGGTGATTTCTATCCCATGGGAACTGACTAATGGGGTAAAAAGTAGATTATGTTTGATTCCAGGATTAGATTTACCTGTATGCAAATTTCAGCCTGATCCATTCAGTAGTTTTGTCGTGAAGAGGTAACAAACATCCATCCATCCATCCAAACTTTCGCATTTGTAATATTAGTGTGATGTTATTTACAATTGAAACAATTGAGCTAACTGCAGACTGTTGCAAACAATCTACAGGTAGCTCAACTGATCCATATCAATACCCTTCGGAAGCGTCCCCAAGACGCTGGTTGCAAATCAAACAAATTAGGTTTCCGTTTCGAGAAAGTAGGTATCGAAACGGATATCTAAATTCTAAAAGGCCTCAAAACTTAGATACTTACTCAATGAAATGGTGATCTAACCGCCAAGCCAACTTCAACAGCGAAATATGTCGAGGAGTCGAGAATTGGACTACACGGATAAAGGCTTTAGTTTTCTAGGCAGCTGATTTGCCTGAAGCACTTAAGTTTATACAATACACCTACTACAAGGTCCGCCTGCGACGCAGGAGGTTGCGGGTTCAATTCCCGCCTTGGGACAAATGTTTGTACGATCTCCAGATATTTTTTCCGGGTGTTCTGGATGTTTTCTATGTATAATAAAAATATCAATTTATGTAGTGTATTGTATTAAGTATAACAGTTATCTAGGAGGTACCCATAACACAAGCTCTGCTTAGCTTGGGGCTTGATAATGCTGTGTGAATTGTCCAGCATATATTTATATTTTTGTGCGAGTCAAGTCTTCACAGTTTATATAAGACTAGTATTTAGTTTTAGCCTACAAACTTCAGACCAATCTAATTTATACGACACTGATCGTCTGGGACGTACAGTGCAACATTGTGTGTACATGGTCAAATATTTGCATGACAAATTAGTAAAAAATAGTCCAGAGTTGACAAAGAAATAATTAGTAACTGTACCTTGGAATTAAACATCAACTAGGCAAATTTATACATCATTAATAAAATTATAACGTCTGTCTTTGTGCACTTGATTTTCCATTGAATTTTGGATTTGGTCATGGACGATGCGAAACTTTCCTTAGCATTCCTCTAAGTCTCTGTTTTATACTACCGCTAAACTAAATATTTAAACTGAACTATTAATGCACATTTTTTGGCTCTATGGTGATGCTATATCTAGGTATAATTTGAGTTATGAACTTATGAGACAGTTGGAACCTTCTCCTTAAACGGACTCATTATTTCGCAATCGCATTGGAATAGCAGATAAGATTCTCCATTCTGATCTATACAACCAAGGTGAACTCAATTAGATGATTAATTGAACCGCAATCTAATTGTTTCAATTGTGTACCTCCCTACTTTACTTATACCTAGTAGATTTCGTAACTATTAGTCAAAATTGAGTATACTTATTGGCAGCATAAACCATTAATAGTTTATTTATTGCATAAGGTAATGTGTAGAGACAATTAAGTCCATTGCATAGGTGTTAAATTTTTAAGATAGTGGCTAGGCTACTTACATGAGCGCTGTAGGGGTGTTGCATCATTTTATATTAAAGTAGATAGGCTGTTGCTTTAGTAAATAACAAAAATACTTGGCTGCAACAACTGTGAAATCTAATTAAAATCGCGTAAAACGAGATGCGCATAATTTATTCGTCTTGCTCATTATATTTACAGAATTTCTTGAGCAACAGTTGCCACTAGAGTTTTCGACCAGTAAATCACTAAGGCCCTCATCTAAATCAAAGGGATCGTTTGAATGGAGACGTATAACGCGTGACAAAACTGTAACCAATTGGATACCACCTCACGAATGCACGATTTACCATCACATAAAGCAGGATTTATAAGCGGGACCATTAATTAAATTAATTTTATCGCTTTTTAAATCTCATCTAAGACGAGATCTTAATAATAGGTGCCAATTTTTATTTGTACTACTTAATTATAACTTTAAGGTTAATAAGGAAATCCAAGACAATGCTTCATACTAATTTTGTTAATGGGTCAAGGAGCTCATACATTAAGATTTAATTAATACGCAGATAATTGCGTCAAATTTAAAACATTGGTTAAGAAGTTGGGTCTAGTTTTATCATAGATCTCCGGGGTTTTATATTCGACCGAGGACCAAGGCTTTTTGCACTTTCATAATATATACGTATAGTATCTAAGCATTGCAAATAGTTAGCGATTTGTTAAGAACTTGCAAGCCTGCGACAGGATTTTATCGAGAAAGTAAAAGCTATTCATTACTTACTTGGATAATTTATGTTTATATTTATAGCTTTATTGTGCATGTAGTGTAGGTATGTTGGTAAACATTTTCCTAGTAAACGGTTTCCGCCGCTTGAGATTTTCGTAGATAATGTCAAGGAATAGGTATACCTACATATACCTAGCAGTTTCGTGATATAAAGTCGTATATTTTATAGTATTATAGCCATTATTAACTTTGATATAAATAATAAATCAGTCCAATGTCAAGTTGAAAAGCACCGACCTCGAAGTGCATTGTCTGAAGTGTGCAGTTACGAACTAGTGTATGAGAAATTATAACACGGTCAACCGACGCGTTAACAGTTTATATATTGTACTAAGTTGATAAACGTTTTCTTTTGTTTCAGTTTTACCAGCTGTCACCACATCGATCTCAATTTCTCCAAACGGAAACAGCCCACAGGTGAAAATGATAGGAGGTATGATGGTAGATGTGCAGAAAGGATTCGTTCCAATGACATCTAAAGTAGAGACAACAACAAAGAGTAATTATGAGAAGAGTCGAAATACAGAGCGTGCTGTAAATTCCACGAAGCTCTCCTTGAATGAAAGGTATAGAAGACTAATACCATACATGACATTCTACTACGCTAACGATGTGGCGACACCTACTACAGATAGCACAAGAAACGTGGAGGTAGAAAAAGCTCAGATAGTAGAAGCAAAACAAATAGAGGATATTCAAAGACAACCGAAGAAAATATATTACACATCTCAACGGAATATACCAAGGTTCCAAGGAAACAGGTTGACTCAGTACAATATCGCGTCGGCGAATCCAACAAAAGTATTTTACACGGACAATAAAGTCTATACAGGTCCTGTATATCAAAATTCTCAGAAATTATCTCCGAACAATCCATTCCTATCTGATATTCATATCAACCAGAATTATGATTCCAGAAGATTTTTACCAAAACCAGTTTTGCCATCGACTAGAAAACCTTTCTTTAATCTATACAACGAAGATACTCCAAATATAAGGTATTATCTGCCTGAAAAGGAGCCAAGATACAAATTGATTCCTTACGAGCAAACACCACCTGTCAAAGTAATTCCACAAAAAGAATATTATGAAGCACGGAAGCCTGTAGTAGTGTCAACTGTGTTAGTGCCTCAAGAGCTCCACGTGAAACCGAGGCCAGTACGGCCTCACGTAATTTACGATAATACTCAACATGTGAGAAAGCACCCGTCAATTGTATCAGAAAGCTACTACGAGAAGCAACGACCTCCGTCCATAGCAGTGGAACCAGTGATCGAAAGCGGTTTCCGGCCGATCGTCACTCCTCGAGAATACACAACAGAAGCACCTATTTTCGCATCCACTGAACCAGAAACACCTGAGGCTGAGGAGAACTTTGAATTTGCTAAGCAACCTCCACAAATAGTACAGTCAATTCCCCAAGAACCAATAGCAAATACAAAGCCGAATTACTACCAGTACGTTGTCGAGGAGCCCCATTATACACCAGCTAAACAAACATTCAACACGGTCTCGTTGGCATCGCTTTTGAATTCACTGCAGGTGAACAAGTCTATTCCAAAACCGATCACAAGAGAAAACGTCGCATCTTCAATAAAAACCTTACTGCAAGTTTTAAATGTTCTGAAAACCGTTGAACATCCCAGCGAAGCGCAGGGCCCAATCCTTAGTACTCCTAAGCCATTCATAGCTCCGAAAGTAATCGTTGAGCTTAATAAGCTTTCGAATACTGCGACACCAAACCCAGAAATTGATCCAGAACTAAACGAAGAACAGTATCTTGCTGACGTGGATATTCCGTCACAACATTTAGACGGTGAGTTAAAGTACCTACCTAGTGCTAAGATGACAAAAATCGCACTCAATTCAAAACCTTTAAATGTCGTCTTCTAGGAACGCCTAGGCTGTGTGCGTCAATGATAAAGCAAAAGAACTTACCAAATATACGTTTTCTTTTGAACTCCTTTTCAGATCACCCAGGCAGTACGAGTCAGCGATTCCCGCAGCCAGTGGTGTCTGATGAAGAAGGGGGTACCCCGGGCCGGCCAGGTATCGACTATCCTGTCCTCACAACTATTCCTTCAACCAAATTCGATTGCAAATCACAGCGGTATAAGGGATTCTTCGCGGATACTGAAACACGCTGTCAGGTAAATACATTAGCTTGGTTAAAAGTAGTCATTCATGACATGTAATGTTAAAATTTAGATACCTATAAGCCGTTACGAAGTTCGAAAGGTAGGTAGTCAACACAGTAATCTACTTAATATATGTAAGTAGATAGAACGCACCCTGCAAAGGACGTATCTCAAAATGGGCAATGACCATATTCAAGTTTTGTTTCCTTCTGATTCTGGCATGCATGATAATTTTGCCTCGGTGTGGATTTGAAGTGTTATAAAAAACCTGAGCCAGTTCTTACGCAGAATAAAAAGTGGTTAAGTTACGCTTAAGTTCTCCGCATAACCGTCTTACCGGGCGGCGCGGCGGCTGATTCAACTGGATTAAAATGTAATATGAGGAAGTACATACCTACACAATATCGGTATAGCATAGCACATACTTACCCACTTAAGCAATAATTCTCCAACAATATTACATCGTAACCGTATTGGTAGTGGGTAAAAATATTTAAAAACCTTGAAATATCCTGCTTTAGGATTGTTGCATAAGTTGCCTACCTGTCTAGTTCTTATTTTGTTGCATATTTATGAGCATGATGTTGCAAAACGTTTACTTCGATACTTACGGTGCTTTTCCCCATTAGGTCACCATCATCATACTTACTCAGTCCGTTATATTTCAGGTGTGGCATTACTGCGATCTCAACGGTGGGCAGGCTTCCTTCCTCTGTCCAAACGGGACCATCTTCTCGCAAGCTGGGCTGACTTGCGATTGGTGGTTCAACGTCCGATGCGACTCGACAACACAGCTCTACGTACTCAACGAGAGCCTTTACAAATATATCCTGCCTCACTCGCCTAAGTTCCCTGAAGATTACAGCGGGCCATTGGTGGATAAGTGAGTTATATTCATAGATTTTTTGCTGGACATAGGCTTCCTACGACTAGGTTGATTAGGTTTTAATTAATATCTCGATATTCTTACGTAGAAGGTGGACGTTTAAACGTTTCAAAATTAAGTTGATTGTATTGACCTCGCGGATAAGAAAGAAGGCGGTAAAGTAAAACCCTTTAGCGATTGTACCTACGTTGCCCTTTCAAGTTTTTACTTCCTAGATCTGAAGCATTGGCCATGAACCTTTACCAATTTGAGTCCTTATGTCTATCTTTAATAAATGCAATTTTCCACCTTCACAGATACCTGACCTTGAAATTCAAAGAAATGGAAGAAGAGTTCAATAAAAACAAGAAAAGCAAGCAGAACTCTGATTCAGATAAGGAAGAATCTGAAGAAGAGGACGACGAAGAAGAAAGTAGCAAAGTGGCTTCAGCAAAGGCACAGAGAAACACTGTTAGCGAATCTAGTGTTATTGTCGAAAGTCCCGGTGATAGTGGAAAAGTGCAAAGATTAAACATTGATTGAACAGTACACATTACCTAATTCATAACACCATTGTCGATAGCGCCTTATAATAAGTTTATGTTCCGGTAGAATTTGCATTGTGTAATTTTTGAATACATTCAAGTCTATCCAACGACAACACCTCAAGTGTGTCGCAAAGGGCGCTCCATTCAGAATCGCGTCGTAAAGGTCATGGAATGTGATCTTCTCAATTTTTGGTGCGGATGTCGGTATTGCGTAAGGAGCACCCTTTATAATCTTGCATACTTACATGGACATACAACTTTAGAGTAGGTAGAGTTTTCGATGCCGATGTTCTGAATTGCAAGTTTTCACCGCCTGACTGGGGTCCAGCCAGTGTCATTTTGCATGTTTGCATGTTGTGCATTTTGTAGCACGATACTATGAGAAGTTGCACTCATAAGTCCCAACAGGCAGCAGTTAGAGATGAGATTCCTACATTAAGGATAGGTTTACCTACTAACACAGTACTGCCAGTAATGTAGTTGTAATTGTAAACTGTGATAGTTCAGCAAGCTTAATTTGATAAATCTTTTAACCAACAAGAAACAAGATGTTGAATGATTCTCTGTGTATGATTGTTCCATTTACATGTTGTTAGCTGATGTAAATCAATGCCTTTGATTAAAAGTTATGGTTACACAGAGAGCGTCAAGGTGGTCTTATTTTCTTTTCCGTCAACGAGAAAAGACCTTGCAGGTGACGTCAGGCTTACTTGCTATGTGTAAGCAGACCTTAAATTTTACTACCCTACCTATTATCATTTTTTAAACACTGATTTTAATGCGGGAGATTAAGTTATGTGATACCTAGACCCAATATTATATCATCTAAATACTAATGGTACCATAATGAAAGGGAATTGGGAATTTCAGTTGCTTGAGAAATATATGAGTGTCTAATAGATAATAGCTTAGAGCATTTTGAACAAATGTTATATTGAATGTTTATAAGATTTAATATGAAGATTAGAGGCCATTAATTGGTAGCTGTAAGTCATTTTTATTTATCGGATTTAAATGTAATGGTCGGGTAAGCAATTTTGGTTGATTGATAAGGAGACAGCATGCTCTCGTACGCATGCGAATTAAACTTGCCATCCTTTGCCATGTTTGATTCAATACTACATTTTGATTATAATTAGAATAAGTTTAAATTATTTCGTATCTACCTATTAAAGTTATGATTAGTCCTACCTAACTTAGGTACCTATATTCGTGCAATGTTTATAGTGAGTTTAAAATACGAATATAAATATAGAAATTAAAATATTTGAAAATATAAGAACATAGTTTGTTTTGAAAGAAAATCCGAAACCATTGTTACAGTGAATTTATTTACAGACTGAACTTTCATGTATTTCTTAAATATCTAATGATTATTTCCATTAACTGTAGAAGTCGAAGGAACGAGATTATAAAGAGTGAGCAAAAAGTGATGATTCTAAAATTGTGTTTGACACAAATAAAATTTTAGGTAAACAATACAAAGCAATACAATCAGACCTATTCCAATATTATTATGTAGATGATTTCATGATAAGCACAAATAGCGTCCACATATACCTACGTAAGATTCACATAACATTCATTTTCAAGTTCAGATAGCAATACTTCGTAACCATTAATAATACTGAGCATACATAGACCTACAGTATAGGTTAATACTATTATGATAACTTTAATCTAACCTACCAGACATTAATAAATAGACAGTCACATTAAAAGGGTAGATAAATGATGATGGACCGTATGAATTGGTCCTTTGAAGCTATATAAAATAATGTTATTGATCCTTATAACTACTAATGTCTTGGTAAATTCGTGAATAAGTACTAAATTTAATTTTGGCTCAGCTCTTGAGAGAGTTTTAAAAATGTTTAAGAATATATTTTTAGAAACTATACTTACACAACTCGGCTGACTAGAATGTTAGTTATTTAGATGCAAAAAGTTAATTGAAATGTAGAAGAGATAAGAAGTTGCTTTTACAATTAAATATTATATGTTACAAGATTAGTGCCTTTACGCGGTGACAATAATTAAAATCTATACTTCCTATGTGATATGAATATTAAAATAGATGAATGACCAGCATAGCCTAACCTTAATTATGACAATATTATATATTATTATCGAAATTTGGGCAACACTTTTTTCCAATCATTGACATACGCATAAATTTAGTATAGGTAATGCATATGCAGACAAATATTTTATACAAAAATATAATTTCGAAGTTACTACCGATAGCTAATCATATTCGATCGTGTCATATATGTAATTGGAATTTTGAACACGTATAAAGTCCTAGATTTTTCCAATACCACATTAAAATACGCCAAATTATTCACATTATATTTACATCCGATCAAAGTTTCCCTCCATTTTAGCATCAATCACAAGCTGTTGTCAATTCAGTCTCGATCTCTTCATTTTAAATGCAATTTTACGAGCAAATAATCACAACAACCTCCATATTCAGATATAGGGGCGATTATACAGGGTTATTGGTAATTCACTGACACTATGTTAACTGCAGGTTCTGCCCACCATCATGAAAACGCCCGTGAAGACGCCAGGTCTCAATTCTTAAAATTGGTGGAAAGGAATGATAATACTATGTACACCCTTCCATTCAAAAATCGTTCATTATAGGGGTTTTCTTTGCAACTAAAACCTAAAAACGGCTGTGCCCTGAATGAGGATCCGTAACGTTTTTAGTTGAGAATGCAGATTTATAGAACTAAGAAATCCATAACACACAGTGCAAAAATTATTGTTCTACGACAAAAATTGACGAAGTTATGGCCAAATTACTAGCGAGCTGAGTGACCGCCGCGGGCGCGTGTGACGTCACTGGGTCGCTCGCCGCCCTTTAACCGTAGGCAGATATCAGTTTTTAGTGATTTACTCCGAAACTATAAGTTTGGGAAAAAAATTACAGAATTATATATGAGTGGGAGATCGGTATTTCGTAATTAATTAGGTTTCGGACACAAGTTTGTATGTGAGGAGATTTACAAAAAAATTAAGAATTAAGACCGCAGAACCTGCAGTTTACGCAGTGTCAGTGAATTAAGAATAACCCTGTATAGTTCTAATCTAGTAGGTAAAATAAAGCAGGTATGCAACACGAAATGCACACCGAACAACGAACACTGCATCAACATTCAATAACATGGTATAGCTACATCCTACTAAATCAATACAAGTAAAATATCCCAGAATATCCTAGGGGTTTACTCATAGCACGTCGATTGAAAACATAACGCCTAGCGTCAAAATCAGATTACAAGCAGGCGTTACACTTACTACGTTTCTTTTAATATTACCCTGGTAAATTACTTGTATAATATAATAAACCCTTAATTAAATAATAAATGCACAAAATCGTGCGTTAAAATGGTACATTTACCTACATCAAATGCACAAAGGTTTATACTTACAATAATTTTTGAGTGCACGGTAGGAGTCGGGTGACTTGGTCCGACTTGTCGATTAATTTGTATTTCGTGAGTATTCAGGGCGCCCAATATTTATTAATTGTTGCCCAAGACTAAAACTTTTGCTTATGGCACGAGATCTGCCTGTAAAGCCTTATCTTATCTGCTTTGCTCTATCAGAAAAAGCAATTTTTGATGATGTCATTTTGCATCCGTCTTTTGCACCCTACACACCAAACTCGGCGACACAGCCTGGCGGCGGGTTGGTGCGATATTTCAGTGTAAGATTATTGTAGGCTGCCAATAGTGTTTTGTCAAGCTGTCGCTGGCGGCCGATTTTGGCGTGTGGGAGCAGATGCGTAGATGTTTCTTCATAATTATCTGGTTACGTGAACATTACCTACGTCGCAAGCATGAGCTACCAACTAACTGGGATTTAGCTGCATTATGCAGTAGGGCAAGCACGGGGATTGTCTAGATATATTCTTAACGACCCCATTGACTTCCCCATCAATGAAATGGTTGGAAAAAAATGTTTTTTTTTTAAGATTATCATTTGATTTAACATATTTGCGTAGTGATTATTTTACGAAAAATGTCATCGACCATAAACCAGAACTTGAATTGCTCGTATGAGTTGGCTGTTTTATTTCCGACTATTCCTACTTATACTCAGTTATGTGAATAGTAAATAGCGAGATTTAATATTTCTTTAATTAAAGTCAGAGGGGTGGTTTAGTTTAGTTTAATCAAGTCAAGGTGAAAATTCCCATCCACCCAATGGGGACTTAAGTAATGGGGTGGATGGGATTTTTTTTCCCAACCACCCCATTGATTTTCTCATCAATGTGAATATATCGTTGTCTAGGGTAGATTGGAGAAAATATACGTCACTGTCATCGAATGCGTATAGGTATTACTTATTTGAAATTCATTTCTTTAAGCAATTTCTGACGATGCGATGACATTATTGTCTTTTCTACCCCAGAGAACAATCCCCGTGCTTAGACTACAGGTCATACTCATCTAGGTTTGAGATAACTAAGTATAAAATTTTAGCTTTCGCTGGCATAACTAGGTAGAGTAGCCAATGCTTGAAACGGAGATAATATTCCACGGGTGGATTGTGTCGTCAATCGTTTATATTGGTCGAGGTCGGATGGCGTTTGTGCCAGTTTAGTGTTTGATGATCATATTGGCGTGTTTGAGGCGCAGATGCGAGCGCAGGGTGTCGATGCGGCTGTACGTGGCCGGGCAGTAAGGGCAGAGGCTGCGCTGCGCCGTGTGGGAGTGGTAGTGGTGCCAGCGGTTGGAGACCTCCTTGCCGCAGGACTTGCAGCGCCACAGCGCGGCGCTCTCGGCCGCCGCCACGAACATGCTGTGGTACGAGTACTGCGCCCCACCACCGCGCATCGCGCGCTCTGCGAACAACCCGCCCATTGCCACCGTATTTACACCTAAAGGATACACGACATTATAGCCGCGCAATTAAATCGAGGTGGAACACTGAAACTACACATTTGTAACCACAATTTAATGTAAAAATTAGTAATAAATACAACAGATAAATGCAGGAGTTTGCAACATGTTAAAATTGCATTACATAACATCAAACAATGTGAAAAAAAAATTGCATCAACTGCTTGCATAAAACAAAATTATTTAAATTAATAACGGAGGCATCAAACCAAGACATCAAAACAAAATACTCATAAACAACAAATGGTTCATAAAATTTCATGTAATAATATAACAAGAGCCACAAGTCGGATGATAGGTACGCGATTTGACACCCCCTCTATTAGTATTACACTATTGTGATATACGTCACTATAACAAATTGGCTAATGTTATTAAGAACAAAGTAAACATAACTAGACCATCGCTATCCTGAAATAACCTTAGCTCGTCCTGCACTCCGTTGATTCAAGAGTTACCTAGTTCACATCCTTGTGATACAATAATTGTAAATTTTAAAATACAATAAATTGGAATATTCAATAGATTGGCCAAATAAGTGACTAGGTCCACTAGACCCCAATTTCATAAGACTAAATTTAGAAATTCGTTAACCTTATGTTTAAATTCCACATGGCATAAAGTTAGCTTTCAATTAAGTCCAAAATGGTCACCATTATTAAAATTATTAAGTTGCATACTTTTTGAAAGCTGAAAAGAGATCAAAGGTAGATATTTTCTGAGCCAAACGATGTGATACTCCAAAATATTCTGGCCAGACACTATCATAGTATCCTAACCTAAAATATCTAAAATAATATTCTATGATCTATTCAATCGATTTGCTATAGCAAATTCAATATTTAAAATTGGTCTCGAGATAGTAATATAAAATGCATTCACGATTGATGAAGCGATGACGCGGTTGAGCGCCGCGTGCGGAATTGCTCTTACTAGCCCTTCGACAAGTTACTTCAGATTATCAACATCTTTTATACTAGATTTTGAAATTTTACTGAATAAAATGTGATTCTCCGATATAAGACATGCAGTAATGGTGTGCGATGGTTAGTCGAAGTAACCGATAGAGGAGCGGACTCGACTTGCATGAGCGGACGTCGGGAGGTGCTTACAACGATTAAAGCCCCGGACTGTGGGCTATAGGACCCGTATCGGATAGCTATGATCTATTTCAACAATACACGATAACTTGCGCGACAATAAATTATTAAATAGTACATAACTATTACGATTGGCAGAGGTAAACAAGCTAATCTTAATATTACCAGCTATAAAACCTGTACATCACCGTAACCCAAACAGACTGCGTTTCACTAAGTAGAAATAAAAAATAGGAGTAGTTCACTTATGTGTAAATACAAATAGGTAGTTACTCTCTTCGTGATATTATTATTCATTATCATTATATATTTTAAAATATCCTTTAGTTTGGTTACGTAATTAAATAACTAGTAATATTGCACTGAGTATGAAATGCTATCAAATAATAAGCGCCCACATGTTACGATTAAGTATAAAAATCTTTGTCTTAAAGTAAATATAAAATCTTTGTGGAAGAAATATGTTTGGTGACTATCGTTAATTAAGGGGACGAAGGAGCTCGTGCTTATTTAATTAAGTGGGCCCCTATATTCAATAGACAATTGTATAATCTAGCTAAGTATGAGTTATGACTATTTCAAAAATTGCACAAGTGGAATTGCATTTTCACAGCTAATAAACAGCACTAATGCCACAACAAAGTTAGGGAAACTCTCGGTTCTCGATCGGATGCTCTATCCGACTACTCGCTCTCACGTCTCATATTTGGTAGGCAAGGATCAGATTCATATAAATTGTCTCTTATAGGTAATTATTAATTATTTATGTATTAGTAAATTTTAGATCTCGGAAAAATTAGGATAAAATCTCGAGTGATACTGTAATCTCTAACGATCCATGCTCGTGTTCCCGGCCGGGCGACTGGGTCGACTGCGGCCGGCCGGATGCTAGATGCCCTTACGTATAATGCAACCTAACCGTTAAAACATTTAAATATAATAGGAGTCGAATCGTAGCGCGTTAACACTCTGGTTCTAGCACCATTCCATTTTATCACATTTCGGTTACCGTACCACTCTAAAGTTTAGCTAAAAATTTAACATCTTAAACGTTAATTGAAAAATACATACATAAACGCTAGGTTAGTCCCAATCGTAGAATGCCAATATTAGTTAGTAAATGCGCAACCTCGAAACGTTTTATCGCACCGTGTCTTATATTAATTTATTTAATTTTATTTGATTGAATGTTCTTCAACCCAAGCGATCACACGAGACGGCGGCCGCGGCCCGGCGCCAGGCAATACACACAACTATTACTAAACGCCCACCATTCAATACAAAACACCCCTTAGCAGCTCAGCGCTAGATAAAATCAACTCAATATAAACTCAAATAATGTAACTATAAAAGATGAATTAACTCAAAACAAACAACACTAATAAAACATATTATAGAATTAAACATATAAATACAAAATAATATGAAATCAGACATGTATATAATATTGTTAAAATATAAAAGAAAAACAATCTCCGTAATTAGATCAACTACTCTAGTATAAAAAAAATCTTTTCGTATGTTTCCTTAGGCGCTATCCTTTTAATACATCACAAATCCTTAATAATTATCCATCCTGCAAAGGCCTCATAGAGTTACAAATGCATCTACACTGAGATTCAGTCAATATTTATATGTCGCTGACTCACGACAGATCACATCTCTTGCCAGTCCCCAAATATCTGTTCGCCGATGTCATTTCATTCCAACCATAGGATTAAACATAATAACATAAATACAATTAGCTACAAGGAAACTCATAATTTCCTATCTAATGAATAAATATAACAAGAAAAGGTGAGCCCGTACCGGGCCATTGCTAATAGCCAGCATCACTTCGCGGTCGCACCGCTACTCGTTCAAATGTATATTCCTAAATATCTTAAGGTTCCTATCGATATAATATAAAAAATAATATGGTAATAAAATTAACTTCATATTATTGCTTTTGCCCGTTCCCGTATAGCGATTGGTATAGAAAAAAATTTGCTTATCTACCTATAAACGCTTCGAGTCACTTCAGTAACATTGACACTATAGGTACTCCTGATGCGAATTCTTACAAAAGATCACATTGGGGCAAGTCGTACGCACAACCGAGACAATACTAAACGAGGCGCCCGCCCGGGCGGGCCGCCCGAAAGGCCCGTTAAGTAATAGCACTTCAGCTTAATCCTAAATAGGAAGCGAGGGTCTCACACGGTCAGGTGTGTGACAGAGTCTGTGTCTGAGGGGCCGGCGCGGAGGGGGGCGGCCAGCAGACGGATCAGTCGTAGTTTGCGTCGAGGTGGTTCGCGAAGAGCGGCGCGTGCGGCGCGTGCAGCGGCGGCGCGGGCGGCGGCTCGAACTTGCGCGTGTCGGGGTTGTACGCTGGGTGCTTGAACTTGCAATGCGTGCGCAGGTTGTCGGAGCGCGTGTAGGTGGCGCGGCACAGCGGACACTCGAACCGGCCCGGGAAGTGCACGTGGTAGTGGTTCCGGATGTGCGTCACCACCTTGCCGCACAGCTTGCACCGGTGCAGGTTCAGCGCGCCCGCCACGCGCTCGAACGTCAGCCGCATGTGCCAGCCCTTCGAGCCTGCAACCCAACTCACCCTCACATCTCTCGCCAAAACAACTAGCTCGCTCTCTCTCTCTCTCTCCCCGACACCCGCTCCGCACAGAGCAGGGCGTCGACGATTCCTCCCCGGCGTGGTGCATACATCATCTCAATTCAAAGTAATGTAATGAGTAACAGATTCGAACGTTAGCACTATTTAAAGCTTGGATATTGGGTACTGTTATCGCCGAACTATGCTCTCCTAGCACTATTTAATTAAATAGAAGCGTTATTACCGAGTACAAAATTGAAAATATTTTAAATCAAAGAAATAATTAATTGTCAACAAAACAGTAGATTCAATGGAGATTCATGCATAAATGAATCAATGATACGGAAGAAATGGTGTTTGTTATTTATTGTTATTGTTCGCGTGTAATTTTGTTAATTACTGTCACCAAGCCTGTATGCGGAAGGCGATTCAAATAGAGAGAAATAGGTCTGCTATACATAAATAAAGCATGGAAGAGGATGAAATGAAAAGAAAATGGTACTAGTATAAATAAAAGGTATATATTTCCAACAAACACACCATAACAATACCTTCACATGTGTTCATTTTAGTCGAATGTAATGTGTATGAGAAATAAATTAAAGTTAAGAGGTAAGTTAGGCACTAATCACAAAAGAAATATTTATCAGTCATGGATACCATGGTAAGGGGATCCGTATTACACCTACCAGGAACAAATCGAGATCGGTTAGATTGACTTACGTGGAAAGTACAAATATCAGTCAAAATTTTACTAATAACTAATGCTCACCTATACCTATGGTTGTATAATTATCTCAACTGATGGGTTGAGTAGATTTTAAAACGTGTTTTAATGAGAAAATTCATAATAACATTACTTACTAGAGATATGTAAAATTTATCAATTGAGATTATTATATCCCACTCCTAATAATCTCATACTCATGAAGAGCTGAGTCAACAGGTACATGTTACAATACAATAACAATTAAAATGATCACAATCATTGATTACTACAGATTTTTTTTTATTGTTAAGCGAATTGACCATCATTTTAAGGCACCACATACGGCAAATATTTTAAAAGTTATATTGCGACATTGATAATTTTGTATTTAGTTATTATTATTATCATCAAGTTATCAAAATTTAAGAATCAATTTGAGTTATTTGAAGATTAAAATTCATTTCATCTAAGAAAATTGTAATATTTAAAATTAAGTGGATACCTCAATATTAATTGTTTTGACATGTCTATCATAAGAGCTGTCAGAAATTCATCTCAGTTAAAGTGCATTGTTTTTTATGCTCGACGAACAATTGACATGATTTTAACAAATAATTCGCTTTCCAATAATATATTAATACATAATTTTAACAAAACAAATAAAATCACACCACACCTTACAACTAAATTATAATAGAAGTTGTTAAAACCAATTAGGAAAGTCCATGTTAATAATATGTCTATGAAGGTTAGTCATGTTAGTGCGTAGACCATTGTGACCAGAATTTAACTAATGCGGGCAATTCGGTAGCTAAATTATCGCAAGACAAACATTTGTAACTAAGGTAAAATTGAATTAAAACCTATCTATCTTTGTCTGAACTATGTCAGCTCATATTTGGCCTTGTTATTGGCAAAACTATCGGACATCAAAGCAATGCTTCATACGGAGGTGCCGTTTCAAGTTATCCGCGCGAGTCAACGTGATGGGACATAGAGGACACTTGTGCTGTTCCGGGTTATGAGACTTCATATGCTTTTTCTTATTACTAACGAGCTTCCCGCAAATGTTACAAGGCTCCGGAACGTTGTTCGATCTCTGAGTTAGTGCTAAACCGAAAGACTTAACTAAATTCTCGACATTGGATAATTTCTCGGAGAGCGGGTAGCGCGGTTTTATATTCTCTTCGTTTTCACCTGCAATATACGCAATTTGTTTACAGCGGCGCTGTTTAATGCATGCTGAGTGTTCAAATCCAAACGTACCACTGCACATAGCTCACAACTAACCGATACCAAACCCACGATCACACCATTCCTACCGCTAACAATCCTCACATGCAGTCTTATAGCTAGTAACCACTCTTAAAACGGGAGGAAATACGAATTTACAATTGCTTAATTTTACCTACGGAACTTATAAAATCAAAGTACATAATCAAAAATTTTAACACTGCACGACCTATGTCCCTCAGGGGCGCCAAATCATCACCAGTACGAAATCTTATGACACCGATTCTTCTTAACAAAACAGAAATCGTAGTAAGCGTAAATTATTGATTGAGAAGCAGATGATTAGTGCAAATTAGGGTGAGATGATAAGCGAATAACAACATGCGGCTTGGTGCTTACGTCATGCGTCTATGGTTTCGATTTAGAATTGTGACCAGCAATATCAAAATCTCAGAAAACTGATTTAAACCAATGTAGGGTAATTTTTCACTGTCACAGTTTGAAAGGACTAATATTTTATACTGCTTGTCAATATTCCAGGGTCAACGCAAATCAAAAAAATACAAACACGATTCAATAACACAGATTCTTTATTTTCTGAAGGGCCATCACTTTTAACAAGGTTGACACTTTGATAATTCCCAACGTGAATACGTAAGATATTAAGGCCGTCCATAAAAAAATGTGTGTCATTCAGTTTTAAATGTCTATTGTCCAAGTACTCGCCACTTTTGAGGACAAGCTAATTTTTAGACTTTTGTCTCAAAAGTGACGAACACAATGGGAAGCAAAATAATTCGACGACCACCGGCCGAATATTTAGTTCTCGGCTGATTTGAAATGCAAAACTCTGGACCTTGAAGGCAATTTTCCGAATCGGACAGCGCACAAACACGAATGTGTAAGAAACGCGCGCCTGGCCATCTCTACATTGTATGTGAGATTGAGATTAACATGTTATGCCAAGTTTTTTGTAATTGCGAGGAAAAGCATTCGTGCGAGTGCTTTCCGCTTGAGCGGATCTTGAACGGTATAATAGGTCGGTGGTCAATTAACGGGTAAGCACTCACCATCTATGGTGTCTGTCTGGTCTGGTTGCGGCTGCAGAATCTGGTCGCCGTCGTTGCAATCGTTGCCTAGCTGGTGTTGGGTTAGCATGGATGCCATTTCTGTGACTCCCATTGCCTGGAACATTTGTATTTACTCTCAACTGAAGGTCATTGCCATTTCAATAACTGTATCTACTCGTGTGTTGCCGATTCGCAGGCGCGACCCACTCGGTTATAGATGGATTCGTTCTAGTTATAATACATTTTCAGCACGTCGGCACCGGCACCTACTCAATTAAAGGCAATACATGTAGCTGTAGGTATTTATTTTATCGATAGCGAATCAAGAACTAACAGGATCTTAAACGGGCATACTGTCTCACATGTTCGGAAAAAAATGCGGGTTTCAATTATAATACTTTATTCATAAAAATAAATATCTAAGTCCTTGACCTTAATAAAATGAAACTGTTTGTCACTAAACAATCATGTTTAAGAGTTAATAAATGCAATAAAATACTTGTTTCCTACATAATCTGGCTTTATGAAGCTTATGCTAGATACTAATTTGATCAGACCTAAATTACTGAGTAATGAGTGTAATGACTTTAGACACACTTGAGAACAAAATTTACTCTCAGTGATTATCATAATGAGAATGATAAACAATGAGATCGAATTGCACATAAAAATGTAGTTTATGTTATCACACAAATATGGTAAGTGGTTACGATATTTATTATATTCTTTACTGTTGAAACTTATAATTATCTTTTTTTTACAAATTATATTAGTTACGAGTGCATATTCCGAGCGGACTCGCGGTCTGTACAAAACTTATGAGATTTGCATTTATCATGATGATTAACTATTTCTAATCTAAAATTGGCGTTTCCTTCTATAAACGATGACCTTTTGACAGAAAGTTCATGGGACCATTTCCTACAGTAAGTACAGAACATGATATTTTTCGATTCATCATATTTAAGCCATGGGTATGATTCAAGCCAATTTGAGCGGAATTTCCCTGCCTTTTTAAGTGTGACTGGTTTTATTAGCGGGTTGGTAAGAATGGACCCCAGTATTGTATCTTGCGGCCTCTCCGATCGCTGGTCCACGGTAGAATCTTCTTGGGAATGCCCTGCGTCGATCATGAGATTTCTCTTCTGCCAACAAAGAAGGAAAGGATCTGCTTAGCAACAAATCGTGAATCTACTTTCATGATTCAGGCAGATCCTTTCCTTCCTGCTGAAGTATCTGCTAGGATGTGGTAGAAAACAGAAGAAAAAGATCGACCGAAAGATATGAAAGTTGATTAATATGGACAAACAGGTATGAAATTAGACGGATATGGATTTAGAATGCGCCGAATTTGCCTTTTCATCGCTTGTGTTAAGCTGAGAAAAAAATAAGTATCTTTGTGTAGATGATGATGTGTCTTCCAGTAAATAAATAAATTTGTATCTGTCATAATATTTGCTTTTGTATCAATCACCCTGAGGTATAGATTGCTCTACAATTACTACTATTTATATCTCACGCTCATGTTTATAAACAGAGAAATTGGTTACGATAATTTCACTAGTGAAAATAGACTCAGATTACCAACAGACCATGTTGTATTTATTGGGCTTTAACAACAAAGGTAGTATACCATTTTATGTATCTTACCTTGGCTTCCTTAGTTATCTTATCTAAGACAAAATCTAGATGTTCGCAAAGTACGAAGTTATGTTATTTAGTATGATCAGTCGCGAATAAATAAGTAGCCAGTAAAATAAGGCTTCATTATAAAACTCACAATTTAAGTTTGGTTGGTCTCTAGAGCGTTAAGGAGTTTGATTGTCCAGTTCTATAATGCCATGTCTATTGTCTACTCTGTGGTTCAGTAGTTAAAGTAAAGTATGTACTTAAACTTTTTTAAGCTTAAAACGTAGTTTAGCACTGGTTGGCTACCAAGGTTGGTATTAATACTTTTCATTAAGAAATTTATTTCCTAGTATTATTTAGTTTTAATTTAAATACGTTTGACCTTAAGGTCTTATAAAGCATTTGAATACTTGGTTGGGATTTTTAGAAGGTTTTTGATGCTTGAACTCCCCTGTGATGAATAATACGTTAGCTATAGGGGTTCTTTTGTCACCTGTATATGCGCCTGGTCGAAATGCGGCGGCGGATGCGATGCCTGCGGGTAGGGAGAGTCAGGTTCTTGCTTCACGAGCTGCGCGTGCGGCGGGGAGCGGGCGGCGCGGTGCGGCGTGTGCGCGGGAGGGGGGGTCGACGGTTCGGAGCCGGAGCCCGTGGAACCGCCCTTCAGACTGCCTTTTATAAGATGACCCTGGGTGAAGAGATGGTTTAGTATGTTCAATTGTGGGGATGTGAAAACGATCGGTGTGAATGCGGTTGGGGGGGGGGGGGGGGGGGGGGGGTTGATGGTCTGAAGGTAAACAAAGCACATTTGGATTTTTTTATAGTGTTAGTAATAGGGTAGTGTGAGTAAAAAAAGTATTATTCTATTTAAGTAGTCCGTCAGTTACATTTTCACATTATTTGATATTGGACACATATATTTTGCCAAACAAAAAAATTACAATAATAAGTGTCAAAGTGGAGTGACGTCACACCTTCCTAAAAAGTGTCGTAAGGAACGTCACGCGGAACTTTAACTGGCTACATCTTGATAATTTTTTGTGTAATCGACAAAAGATAAAATGCATGTCCAATATCTTCTAATAATCTAATTGACCGACTAATTAGAATTTTTAGGATACTAGCTTATTGACTAAAAGCAGATGGTACTACAGCTGGATAATCTGCTTATTCCGTCAATAAAACGACAATAAACGACTGCAGTTGTATAACCATCGCTAGACTTTTCTAAATATCTTAAACGGTATTCTATAAATAAAGCTCCCAAGAACTCGCAAGGAAGAGCAGATAATAATCACCTCATAATG
The DNA here is from genome assembly GCA_963564075.1 of Eupithecia subfuscata. Classification (NCBI taxonomy): domain Eukaryota; kingdom Metazoa; phylum Arthropoda; class Insecta; order Lepidoptera; family Geometridae; genus Eupithecia; species Eupithecia subfuscata. The sequence goes on from OY751105.1 coordinate 9,541,760, forward strand.
TCGGTACGATAAGTCCATATCATCTCTAGGCACTGTTGAGTTCTTCCTCCGTCGCTTCTCCGGCGGCAAGGCGTGATGCGGCGGGTGGTTGGGGTGGGGGGCCGGCGCGAGCGGTGTGAGTGCGGCCGGGCAGTGAGCTGCTGGGGGGGTCGCGAACGACTCGCCACGGGATAGGTTCTCAGCACTCACGGACGGCGTTGGCCGATCTTCAGACTGTTGCAAATACCGTTACATTATGAAATGCCTTGGGGTACTGCCACCTACGCTCCGTCCACGCATTTATTTTCTTTGACTAAATGAAAGAACGCAATATTTTATAGACACTGCTTCTTTAAGAATAGTTTTAGTGACGCGAATCTATCGTCTCGAAAAATATCGGGACTAACGAGAGCTTCGATATTTATCCAGAAGTCAAAGAAAATAAAAACGTGGATGGAGTATACGACTCAATGATTCTGACAAATTACATTCTGATAAAATTGACACTTGTGGCATTTTGTTGAAGTGAACGATACGCTACACGAATTACGATTTTTACAATGGAATTGAAACAATCTGTGGTAGCGATGATATATCGTTTATTTGCTCACAGATTCAGCGCCTAGATTTCATAAACTCTTAAAAGAGTTGTTCTGTTCTCTGAAAATAATCGGACGATCAGTAGCTTCGTAGATTAACTTATGTATGAAAACTTCGGTCAAAAACGTTAGTTAAAATTTTGCCGCCTAATCATATTTCAGAAAAACACCGTCTCTAGACAATAACTCTGTTATATACGGGAACGTTATGATTAAGACCGGCGAAGTGAAGTTTTGACACGAGTAGGATGCGATCAGTGGTCGCGCTACTTTGTCTATTCTCTCTCAAAGTCGGGGCCTAGATTTCGCAAAAATCCGAGCATTGCTTAATCAATTAATTGAATAAATTGGTCAAAAAAGAAGCCAAAAAAACTTGACTGGGTGAAAGGCCCTAGAACACCCATGAATAGATCGAATAATCCAGCTTAAAGTATTTTTTTCCCGATATTTTATGTTGCAGACATAAAAAATAATCAAAAGCAATTAACGGGACATTAATAAAGATAATTCAGTCGTATAGCGTACAACCTGTTTAGAATCATGTGATCTGGCATAAATCTAGTAAATCCGTACCGTTATTTCGAATAAATTATGGTGCAGATTTATATAGCAAAAATATTCGCAGATAGGTACCTAAACAGACACTGTTGCGTAGTTCTGCATACAATAGGCCAAACATAACGATTGTTGACTAGGGTAGAATAGACAAAAACGACAGAAAAAAACAAAACAGAAATTATTGAAGTTGAAGGAATCAATCCTATCCTATCCTACCATATTATAAATACGTAAGTTTGTGAAAAGTGAAATGTTTGTTACCTAAGATCTCCAAAACTACTCAACAGATCGAGATGAAATTTGGCATACACTTCGAACGTAGCCTAACTTTAAGAATAGGCTACTTATTACACCGAAAATACGCGTGAGAAGCCGCGGGCAGAATTTAGTTTCCAATATTTTACGCTTTCGATGACGATGAGACGTAAATTTTCTCCAGTCTACCCTAGGCAATATTCGCAGTGTTTGGCCTACTGGATTTAAATAAGGACTTCTGAAAACAAATGAAATATGAACTTGTTATTTAAAATAATTGGTGTTTCGATGTTTACGCGATTCTCTTTTGTTATTTGAACAGCTCTGTTAAAGTTGCAACTACATTACTCTCATAGTAATAAAAGGACGGGCATCGAATAAGAACGGGATAATCTGCCGGTCGGTGGCCGCTCATACAGTGAATGCGAAAACCCGTTAGTTTTGCAGTATGCAGCTTTCGGCGACCCTGCGATGCGGCGTTCGAAAGTTTTGCCAGTTTTAACCAGAACTCAAGAAATATCTTAAGATCAAACTTTAAAAAACAAAATAGAAAGAACATCACCCAGAATTTGTTTTTCCAGGTAAATTAGTCAAAAATTGCGATCAGTCGTTCACCATTCGATGACTATATTGATTTGTCAAATTATAACCACCCTGCCATTCGACAGGCGAAAATGAACCAGGAACCTATCTATGTGTAGAACAAAATCACAGGCTGTCTGAATATAACTCACCTTAGGATTCAATGTGTTGTTTTCTGTCAAACCTCTTACTTGTAAGCTTTCAGCCGTTTTTAGGAACATCGGTAGCATATTTTGGCCAACATTCACTTCGCCCTAGAAAAAATCACGTGATTACTAAAATGGTTACATAAAATGGCTATCGGTAAATTATAAAACCAGTTATAAAATAAGTACCTTATACATGAAGTCCAAAAGCGACTTCATCTCCGAGTAGCGAACATCTTTTAGGAATATTATCGGATGAGGATGGGTGTTCTGCAGGAATATGGTCTCGAAGTACGGTGAACACGCAGATAAAATCGTTTGGTGTGCCTAAAACAATTAATTTAGGTACTATAAAAATAATCTAGGTGTGATGATGATGTCCTCCTAGCCGAATTTCGACCACGGCGACCCTAGCCAGATGCGCAGGACATATTATAGTGCACAAGTGTGGGCGCAAACACAGGTGCACTCTCTATTCCCTCACTCTCATAATCCGATGGGACGACAGACCAACACGACCGGAATCTAGGAGTAGTATGGTAGAAAGACTGCAGGCATCTGCCTGCATTCTTTCTACCATACTAGCCATACCATAGCGCCCTGTCTTCTGCTTACCGAAGCGCTATGGCGCTCATAAGGGGAGGTCTAACGTCCAGCCGTGAACGGTATTGATGATGATGACCAGTATAGTACATTGTAGTCAGAACAGCATCCCTGATGCGCCGGGTCAGGGGCGGTATCAGAAGCTATCTGAAACTTATAGCTGGAAGGCTGGACACGGACTGCGCTTTCATGAAGCACTGCACGCGCACACAAATGCGCTTTTGAGGTTCCATTAATTTACGATGTTTTTATTTAACTTATTAATCTATGCCTGAAATATGTATCTATGTAAGCTGAAATAAACGTATTGAATTGAATTATAATGGAAGACGGAAGGCGACGTCCAGGCTGAAGCGTTAGCGGGACCATCACGAAGCCTTTGCCTTGCGATCTCCCTCCATACCCTTGATGAAACGTAAGGTTTTGAGGAGGCCTTCCCAGTAGTTGGAGGCGACAGGCTTGGAAAGGAAGTATAAATGCGAGAGTGATCTCATACGACATTTTGGTAGTATTTTTTATCTAAGCTACGAAATGGATTTGGATGAAATGCAAACATGACCCCTGATAACTTTTGGATATGATTGATGTTGAATCAATATTTTCTTTACCAATGACATGCGGTTTGAACTAAAAGTACTATGCAAATAATAGGTATCTGTTTATCATTTAGCTAAACGTTGTATTGTAATGTAGGTAAGTATACCTACTCCCAAGTCCGTATTGAATGACATACGTTGATTACCCCCGAATAGTCAGACGAAACTCAGATTTTAAGCATGTCTCAAGTCGCGATTAATTGACAGTTTTCTATGAAAACCTGACAAAAATTCGTCTTTTGAGACGTGCTTAGCTGGTTGCGTCTGAGTTTTCGGGAGTAAGATTGTTATGGGTGTAAAACGACTTGAATTGAGACATGATGGCAACACCCACCAAAATACTCTATGCATTGTAGGTACTTTATATCCTATCAGATAATTCATTCTAAGCTTTCTTTTAAGCTTTGGGAAAATTTACTTTCTCTCTGAACTCTGAATAAATAATGATTTAACACCATAAATAAAAAAGAAATAGATAATGCTGGTCCATTCACACAGCATCATCTAGCCCCAAGCTCAACAGAAGCTCTGTTTAGCTTGGGGCTAGATGAAATAATAGTTAAGTACAAATCAAGGTTTGCCCTAACAGTAACTTGTTTTAAATCGAAACATTAAAAATGATCATTAAAATATTTTTTTACATCAAGTATTTATATTAAATATCGATTGATTTATAGGCATTATGCTTTGATATAAATTGGAGATAAATATAGATTCTTACAGCATTAAAAAGTTGAAATTAAAGTAGTCTGTTGAGATAAATCTTAAATAGTAAAATAACTTGTGTTAGAAATATCATTTGCCATAGAAACATATTACGAAAGTGAAAACAGCTACTTCCCTAAACATAAAAATCACAAAGATGATGAAGAAGACTAGATCTAGTCTAGACGCAGACTAGACCTTAAAACCAGCAGCCATTAAACTAGAAATATATGCACTATTTTAACTTTCTAATTTTGATAGCTCAGCTCCTTTCGACCTACAAAACAAATTGCATAAAATTTGCATAAAAGTTTTGGCTTTCATAGTTAATTGTTGAATTAAGTGGTTTAGAAGTGTTACTGACCTTTATGAAGAATACATGTATGTATTATCAATAGTTTATCTTATATCACCTGCCACTTTTTGAAGTATTAAAGCAAAAATTATACGCAAAAACTAGTTCAGTATCGAGACAGAATTAAATGTTATCTTGAATCTTAATAAGGGAAACTTGCAGAATCTTCATTGTAAACCAGATAATTTGACATTTAGGATGAATAAATAGGGCTAGCCTAACCTTGTCTGGACCTGAAGCCATTTACATTTTGGCTTTTTGCATTATTTTAGCCAAGATAAAGCAATAAAGCAAAAAGCCTTTAAATATTTTTGTGAATACTGGTCTATGCCTACATAATTTACATATCAATGGTAACTCATTCAGCATGCTAAGGATCCAATTATGTTTCCAAATTGTTGAACCTAAGTAAATTAGGTATGTGGTTAGAGCCATGACCTTATATTACAAGCATTTTGTAGGTACCCATTTATTGAACAGCCACAAGTACGAAAGATAAACTTAAGTCAATAAGATTAAATGGTTGGTCTTGGAAATGGCCAGACCTTACAACCAATTAACTTAGTAGTAATATTTATCTGATCCTGCATGATTTCTTCATGTGATAGATTCTATCACATGAAGAAATCGGCCAAAAGAAGAAATCTTTCTTCTATCAGATAGAAGAAAGATAAATTGGCCAAATCTTATCTTATTTAAATGGCTAACAGTATCCATGATTTGAAAACAGATGAAGCTTTTTATTTTGGTGAGGTATCCCAAATAAACTTAGGTTCTAAACTGAATTATAGATTAATTTTAAACTCAATGGAATATGCAAAAATTTTACATTCCATTCCCAATAAATAAAAGATAAATGACCTATTTGATTTCTTAAAAAATAAATTCTCAACAAATTAATTTAACAAGTGCCATTGATAAGTGTAATTATGTAATAGTATTACTCATGTTTGTTTACTATAATGCATTTTGTTGAGGCATAACAATAAATGCCTGTGCTCATGCAACCTGAATGTCAATATTTACATACACTTCCTACAATGTGACACAACTTTTATAAGATGAAACAATAACAAATCTGTGATGTAAATGAACAGTTATTTATATTTTTAAGCTTTCTTCAATTGTTGGTACTGAGTTTCATTCAAGAAATGATGATTTGAGAGCAATTAATGTTCGACTTTAACATCCTTTACCAATAGGTAAAGAAAAGATAAATGATTTATACTGAAGATGAATGGATTACAACTATCATTATCAAAGATGTAAGTAATTGATAGGATAGGACTCACCTTAACAGTCTCTCCATCACAGGCAAGTGTGACATCGCAAAGGGCTTCTCTCTGTAGCAGACTTGCGAGTACATCAGTCAGATTGTTTGGGTGGTTGTTCCAGCGTAAGCAGAACTGCTGGTCCATTGTAGGAGCTAATGTCAGTGACCGTGCTGCAAAAACAGTCAGTAAATTATACAACATTATCAACCCTAGATTCCTACAAAAAATATACATGCAATGCAAACTCAAGGTTATCCCAAATCATTGAAATGTAAATTTGTGGACACAAGACGAATACGAACCTAAATTTGTAGCACTTAGTATTTAAACAAGTGGTAATTAGAGACGTGCGCCGGTTATCAAATTTACATAGCGATACTAGGCATGTGCAAAAAAATTGGCGGCTATAGGGCCTAGATAGGAGAGCGGAGATAAGTGACATCAGCCGCTCGAATTAATGGGGGCCGCGGGCAGAGAGCTTACTGTACTCCACATTGACAGTTATCCCGCCGACACATATCTACTTGTTGCATGCTCCAAACAACACTAAACATTATGTAATTTATCTCCAGAAGGCAGATCGCGGGGCCACCGACCCTACGGGACACGGAAACCTCTAGCCGCCTCTATAAACGAGTTTATAAAAGTAGTACCGCTGGCCAAAAAAATCGCAACATGCTGACACCGTTAGAATCGCCAACTTGGATGTCCCAGTTGCTAAGTCCACACGCGTGCTATCAGGATTTTTAGAATGCACCACTATTTGCTAGGTTTCACAGATCATACCGCGTGCCTAGTTATTATCAATTGAAGAATTTTGAGTTTTATAGACGCGTAGTTGTGTCAACTTTGGCTATTCGTAGCGCCATTGCTGACCCCATATCACTGAATCAGGAGAATTTTAGCAATAATAAACACTATTTTTTTACTAGATCACAAGAAATATTCACTAGCACCAAAACAATTCAATTCCGAGACACAACAATTCATTATTTCTTAGCTCACCATTTGCAAAAATTTTGCCATCACAAACGCCACCCGACCCCTACCTTGCACTGTCTTTTTGACCACACACACATCTCGATTTCCGTGTTCACTCACGGCCTTCGGAATATCTTTCACATCAATCGGGCAGATTCGCAACGCGAACTTCACGCGTTTCTCACGCTGTAGCGCGAAATTCAAAATTGGCAAATGTGTTTTGTTTTTCTTATTCCATTATGTATCTAGAGTTTTGTAACTCGCACTCATTTGTTAGTTTTATATTCATGTACGGCAGGCAACATTTATTCATTTTTATACTACCTGTGAATAGCGAAAATTAGAGATGGGTACTCTTTATTCCTCAAAGTGAAAGTATTCACCTATTCCGGATCCGCCATCGGATCCGATTCCTCATAATGTTTCCTTATTCCTCTTAATGATTCCTTATTCATTTGATTAATTTACTCTGTACTATTCCGTACGCCGGCCCTGCGCCCCGGTAGGAGTGAGTGAAGCTAGATTTAAACCATTGTGTGTGTCGTGGTTTGTGGCTCTTGGCGAAACAGAAAAGCACAATAGTATTTAAAACATTAGGTAGCTCTAAGTTAGTTAGTTAGTAGGATCCTATTATGTAGGTACTTAGGAGTAAGACTTCCATAATAATTTGCTCTTTAGGATGGTCTAATAGCTCTTTTAGATAAATATAATAAATAACATAGGTACTAGGTACTTAGGTACTTACCTACATGAGTTTCAAGAAGCATGTACTTACCTAGGTAAAGTTTAATTTACTTATCTGTAGGTACTACATTATTTTACATAAAGGCATCACTTTTTTTAAATTGTGTAGTTATATTAATAAAATAACAATGAATTATATGAACCTACCTACCAGAAGGTGATTGATTTCCTTTCGTACTTTCGGCTCATACACAAAACTGCGAATCAGTGCGATGCGATTCCTCGTGACAAAAGATAGGTCTAGATCGCAGGTTTTTGCGATGCGACCGTTGCATCGCAGTTTTGTGTACGAGCCGTTTAACAGGCTTAGGACTGTCAATCTAATAAATCAAGTTATTCTTGTTGTCTAAATTAAATATACCTAACCAAGAATGAACTCAAAGTTCAAAACAACCAAGCAAGCAAAAATCATACATAAACAAACATTCGAACGTGCTCTTCCTCTCCTTCGCACTAGTTTATGGAATCGTCCATCCATCTCGCTCTTGTTCGTTATCGCACCACAATGTTCCTTTCATTCATTCATTCAGTGAGCTCTCTCGCCCAGTGGCCGGTTGTTCCGCTCCGGAGCCGAAGCTCGGAGTCGGAGTCGTTAGCAATTGGGTGGAATAAATAAGTCCATCGTGTCCACGTGCGGAATCGACTCATTTTATTCACTTATTCCGGAGTTACCCATCGCTGGCGAAAATAAAATACCAAGATTTTTTTGGTAAATGAAGTTATGGAGAGGTTAGAACGCGCGGCTATTTTAGCAATTGTAAAGATTTTTCGGAAAGTATATTAGCCGTTTATAATAACACTTTATTTTGCTAAACGTAACTGATAATGATAACAGTAAAATTTTAGCAGACTATCCATATAGAATTATAAATAACAATAACCTTGACATTATTATCACAAAATTCGCACATGTTTGCTTTGTCTCACTGGCTTTTGAAAGTTATCTAACGCCATCTACATATTTTGTGGTTGCATTTTTGGTTATCGGTTGAAATCAGTTGCAGTGAGATGGCGCTACTAGTACTCTCGTAGCCGGTAGTCGTAAAAAATGTAGAGATGGAATGATTTCTACCTAGTCTACTTATAGTAGTTAGTAAGTACCTACCTACTTCAATCAAAGATTATTGACCCTGATTATGGGCCGACAAGATAAAGGTAGAATCACGTAGTACTGTACTCGGGTAGGTATAATAACGGTAGGAAGATGTAGGGTACCCAACCTACTCTATGAGGTCGACAGCGTGGTAACAGCCAGGTGTTTAAACCAAGATTTAAATCGTTTCACTCTTTGGTGTATATCATTTCCAAAATATGCAGTAGCAACCTTTGGTTATGTCCGAGTCAAGTTTATACGTCGCTCCCTTTGTCTCTATAGACGGTTACGACAACGACGTAAACCTACACACAGGTGATACCTAATAGAATGTGCCCTAGTTTGACATCGGAGCTGGCACCTAGCATATAATATAAATGAATGAATGATGATAATGAACACACAATTCGACATGCGATACCTCAGTGGTTGCCACGTAAGCCTTGGCTACACCACTTGGTAGAGTCACTTAACCCATCACGCCGACTACTAGGTACCAACTTTACATGTGCTAATTATCGCACCCAATTGCAAATTGCACCTGATTCGTTTCACTGTATCTTTAATGCACAAAAATTAAAGACGTGAATTTATTTTTTGTAGAAGGTAAGGTAAGTACCTACCCATCGATTAATTCTAGATCAGAAAAAATTAATAAGCTAGCTCAACTACTTAATTTTTTTTATTTGCCATTTATGGGGGGTGAATCTTCTAGGTCTGGTAGCTAATTATCGCCGTGGCAGTAGTATCTACAAACTCCGCTTTCCTGTTCCATTTTCCCCTCTACTATCCCACTCTCCCGATTGGCTAACTCAGGACCTACAGCGCAGCTTTTATTGGAACTGCCTTGACCATCGACAGCCGTGTAGTGCCGGCTTAGAATTTGCACCACCCTGGCTGTTCCCGCAGGTCTCGTAAGAGGCGACGAGGGGATATCCACCAGGGCCGGGCAGCAAGCAGCGCCTCCTGCAGAACAATTCTACCACTGAACTGCTATCCCTAACTGACATGCTCAGCTTGGGGATTACGGGTATTACCCCATGAGGTAAAGACCAATAAGGTGCTTATAAGGGGAGGCCTGCGTCCAGCAGTGGACCATGTAGGCTGTTGAGGTGGCCATCGACTGGCAGTAGCGTCAGCAGTGCGAAAAAAGCTTTGCCCTGCGATCCCCAAGTTGCGTGCCGAGCGTGGGGATTATGTTATTATCCCCTATTATGAGGTCTTTGCTAGGGGAGGCCAAAGTCCAACGCTGGACTGTAATAGTCTGTGTTATCTACCTAGGTACATATGCATTTCTTTCGGTCAAGGTTTAATACTATCTAACTCTACGCATTTACGCACCACCAGTGTTCATTATATTATGTTTTTAATTAAACCGGACTATTGGAACCTAAAGGCTCATTACGCTCCGATAAGTGCGGAGTGGATCCGAGATAGCAATCGGATCGGAATTTAGCGTCGTGTATGTTCATTGCCACTATGATGAGAGTGGCTAGCCGTGTCAGTCAGTAATGTAATGCAGTGCAAATGAGTCAATCTCTACGGGGCTAAGGGTGGTCACAACGCCATTAAGTAATCGATTTGTTCTCGTACCACCTATGTAGGTATAGGATGGTTCATAAAACGATGGAGAAATTTGTGCAGGGTGTCGTTATCTAATTTTCGATTAATAACTTCTGCTTCTGATTGACTTTACGAGTACTTATGTCATCTCTGTTGACTTTTGTAGCTTTAAGTTTTGGAGTCTTGCCTCCTTACGGTAGCTGCGCTGCTGATTTTGTGACACCTAAACACCAACCTACTGACATGAACAAGATATTACACATGTTACAGGATGAATATTGGTCCATGGTTCCTGAAGGTTCCAGTCAATAGAGTAAATCAAATAGAGTAGAGAAGAGACTAAAGAGTTGGTAGAGCAATGATCGAAAAAGGTAATACAGCCCAAATTCCTAGAGTTGTTTATATCTGCAGCACATCTACCTGCAATCTAATAATGACGTGAGAGGAAAGTCGACCAGTGCACTTAGTTTTCCAATCTAAACAATAGAAATTCTACGGGTGCGCGACCCACGGGAGCCTGTGATCTATTTCTATGTAAATTATGCGAATAACAGACTTGTCGAGTTTCGCTCATCATTCGGCGCGCGGTGCTCGCGACACATTTTTTTATCGCGGCCAATATACTGCGAAGGCCAGTTTGAAGGTATGTATGTACTTGCCATGAATTAGGGTTTCTAGTTCGAACTAGTTTTAAGCGCTTCGTCGTATACGTCACTACGCGTCGTCTCTGTTTTAAATGCCTTGAGTTTGCACGTTCCATTTACTAGAGAATGTGGCCTTATCATTGCTATTCATTTAGATAAGTATCTTCTTAGAAATCAAATAAGTATCTTCTTATAAAGTATCTAGGCCATTTTAAATGGACTAGGTTTGCCTTTATATATATTAACAAACTGACTTTCATTACTAAAATGGTAGCTATGGATAAGACCACTTACCCTTAAAAATTTTAATAAACACTTACCGGGATGCGTCTCGGATTAAATCTATTTCGCATAGGCTTGTGCATAGGCGAATTAGATAACAGTCTTTTCTCGGCATCTTGAACCATTCTAGGAAGAGTTTGTAGAGTAGAGTAGGGCAATGTCGGGTAATACCGGTCAGTTGGCAATACCGGTCACCTTACTTTCTAACAAAATACTGCGTTTATGCTCATACACATTATGCAAAGAGGGTCGTGTGATCGTTCCCTGCTCCGACGCACCGACTCCCGCTTAGTTTCGGCCACTTGTCACTGCGTCCGAGACGCGTGTGTGTTTCGCGCCACTTTGTTATAACTTTCTGACCGCAGAAAATAAGAGGTGAGTATCGTAATTTTCATATTTCATTTATTGTCTATAATATTTTTTGTGTAGCAGTTATCTAACTATGCATTAGATTGTAGATTTGAAGCAATTAGCGACGCGTTTTTTCTTAAATTATTATTAACTTCAAAAGTGCGCAGGCGGGTAATGCCGGTCACCGTGACTGGCATTAGCCGCAACCGCAAGTCACAAATACAAAGCAGATGATATATTGCGACGTATAAAAATTGATTCTGTTCTATGATCGTAGAGTTTGTGTTTATACATAATTGTACTAAATCGACTTTTTAAAAAAGTTGGAAGGAGGTTCTATGTTTGACTGTTTGTGTTTTTTTATGGTCACCGATTTTTCTGTCAAATGTGGACCAATTTTGATGATTCGTTTTACATTCGTTTTCACACACAATTACTGGCCTATATAATTGTACTAATGTATATTTTTTGTGTTCGGTGTGGGCACGCAGAATGCTCGGGATACGAGTCCCCCGAAGATTTTGTGATTTATGGCTTTAAAATAACTGATCGGTATTGTCAACCTGCTCATTTTTTAAAGTCTATTGTGCCATAAGATTTGAGAAAACTGATCTCAAAGTTCATAAGTATGATAGAATAATAGTTAAATATAAGTTTTCCAAATAGTTTTTATATAAAAAGTAGATTTTTTTGTGATTTGTGTTTCATTTTGCTTAGGTGACCGGTATTACCCGACATTACCCTACCTAGGAGAAAACGTAATTCGCAGAGCAGAGTCTGTAATCAAATTTGATTTGATCGGTGTGTGTTGACAGTTGGATAAAATACCTATGTATTCATTAGGTTTGTATTTTTTTATTGATTTTAATGTGGCATGCAAGTGGAGTTATGTGGTTGTATCTTGTTAAAAATGTAGAGTCGGGGAACTGGGTAGGTGCTTCGTTGAAACCACTAGGTAATTATTAGGAATTGCAAAACGTGAAAAGTGTTCTAGATTGTTATCGCTAAGTAGTTCGACAAACAAAAGTTGACTAAATTCTAAGTACCTACTAGCTGCTGAACAAAATGTATTAAATTTTACTACCTACCGAGAGGTACTGCTACTTGTATTACTATCGACAATTTTTTTGTATAATAAATAAAAATTGATAGGTCTACTAGATACCATATAATCAGGTATAAGAATTGGACGTTGTTATGTAGAAGCCGATCACCGGCATTGCTTTATATAATTAGGACTTTCAATAAAAACCTATTAATCAGAACGCACAATGGTACCATCGATGTAATGGAACGACGGCAAACAATAATTGCCACAGTACCATTGATGGTACTATCTAATGGTACCACGGTAAACGAACGCAGATTTCAGAATATCCAAACGGAGCAAACGGTGCTATTTGCACGGAACGGTGTGTGTCGAAAACACGGCATCTTCACCCGGTTTCCTAAGTTTTGGGGTAATTTTTACTGGTCTGTCTTATGATTACCATTAGTGTGAGTAGCAACTTCGACGTCTTCGCTAGTCTTCGTAGAAGCGCTCTTAAGCTGGTTTGAGTGCCTCGTGTTGTATCTGTAACCTTCCTCAAAGCTTGCAGATTCGTCAAAGTTTTGATGCACATATAATGCGGCCTGGTATATGCCAAGGGCGGGCACGGTCAAGATCTCCAAGGATACAAAATGCATCCGCGCGAACCCATCCTGTGGAATTCGCACCATCGCATCGCCCTTATCGCTCTCTTTTGGAGTCTGAAGACGCGCTCCCAACCGGATGCACGCCCCCAAAGCTCCACACCATACCATAAGAGCGAATGGACGTTGACAAAATAAATGCTTCTCACCATAGCTGTCTTAGGTAGCTGAGTGGCGCCATAGAGCTAAGCATGACCTGCCTATCTTCTTGCATAGTTTGCCTCTATGCGCCTCCCACGTTAGACTCTTAACGAAGTTGAACTCAAGCAAAGTAGTATTAAGGACTTGGTTGACTACTTCGCCTCCCAGGCTCACGGCCACCGGCAGACTGATGTTAGTATCTTTATTCACAAAGAAAAACTGGACTAAAACTGAACTGAAACTAGATTAGAACAATACCATGGGCATTGCAACTCATTTAAGCAAAATTCGAGGTGGGTTGGCTTCTGCATAACTACGCCCAAGTATCAAAAGTATCAGTCAAAATTATGGATTTCCTATGCATAATTATAAATACGGACCGTTCCGGCAATAAATATATTTGAACAAATCCTGTTTTGTTTAGAAATTCCCGAGCAATAAAATTTATTACTTTTTGATACAACATTGTATTGAAGAAGTAGGATGGTATTTGGTGTTATTTAATTATGTACACGTACCTAACAACATGATTTTTAGAGTTCGGTACCCGAAGGGTGCAAACGGACCTATTACTAAGCCTCCACTGTCTGTCCGTCTGTCAACGGGCTGTATCTCTAGAACCGTAAAAGGTAGATAGTTAACAATTTTACAGAAAATGTATTTATTTTGCCTCTATAAAAAACACGTTAAAAATAAAATAAATAATAAAATTCAGGGCGGCTCCCTCCCATACAAAAAACATGTTTTTTTTCGGTGATTTTTGCTCTATGTTTGTCAAGGCTGTATCTCTTGATAGACAGACAGTTGAATTTTTCGCAGAGTGCGGATTTATATTGCCAATATAACAACAAATAAATATAATAAAAATGAAATAAATATAATAATGAAGGGGGGGGGGGGGGAAGTCCATATCAGGCTGATCATCGAACTTGGGTGCGTCAGTAATTGGATTGCGACTGCGTCATGTTGGCTTATTGTTTTTTTTTATTGATCTCCCAAAATTCTTCATTTTAGGGTTCCTCTAGATTATTTTTCGAAAGTTACTGTAGCACCACCTAACGGTCGGGGACGGGTCCAGTTGTAAATCTAAATAATCCAGAGACCGACTCAAACGTACACAATAAATGTTTGTTATCAAATTTGGTCCAGCCGTTAAGGACGAGTTCAGTGCTTTACACACGTCGGTAAGAATTTAGTTCAGCCGTTAAGGAGGAGTTCAGTGCTTTACACACGTCGCTAAGAAAGAAGATTATAGTAGGTTTATTAAGTTTGGCAAATCAAAATTAATTTTATAGCGTGCCAAATTTAATAAAACAGCTGCCTTACTAATATATTGCTGCAGAGATATTTAATCGGCTGCCCAATGTCACATTAATTGCTGACCAATTTAATTATTTTTGCCGACCACAAGATGCAGCTCAATTCACCTTTTCTGATGGCAAAATCCATTTTTAAGCCGAACCTCTGTAATTTGCTGACCGTTTATATTTAAACTGTAAGGGAATTATTATTATTATAACCTTTGTGTTTTTGTACCTTGCCTATAGGTATCTAATACAACAAGTTCTACTTACCTACTATTGATTTGCTACTAGGTGATAATGGTCATTGATTCTAAATAGTTCCTTAAAAGCTCTATAGCTCTATGTATCTCTAAAAAATCGTGTATTTTTTGTGCAGTTTATTATGCGTGTGAGTGTGTGCTGGTAAGCGTGATATGTAGGACGAAAATCGCAATGCGCAATGCGTCGACCAACACCCTGCAAGAGAAAAGTTGTATTATTCACAAAGTTAAGTTACCTACCATCTTTCTTCGATTTCTTTATAGAGGTTGATAGTCTTTACTTACATTTTACATACTTGCACCTCCTAGTCCAAGAGTTAACGCGTTCACTGCCAGACCTCAGTGGCTCGACCTGCAAAGGCGCACGGCACTCCCGGCTGCTTCGACAGACATGATGTGGGTCAACGCAATGGCACTCTATGTATCAAGTGCTCTCTTTTTCGGCTTTCTACCTTCAAAGTGGTTTTTTCAGAGCTCATTTTTACCAAAGACAGGTTGCAGAGCAAACTTATCTTCCCATCTCCCCTTACTGACAAGGGAGCTGCCATCTCTTGTGTTTAAACGAGTCTCCTATTTCCCATAAGTGCATTAGACGCGTTCTTATTTAATAATAACCTCTACACCTAAGTTCATTGAAAACTCTATAAGAATTTTATATGACCCAGTCACGACTTCACAAGTGGAAAAGCAATTTACATATAGCCCTTTGCATCGGTAACATCGTTACATCGATCGGTAGATAATTTCCTAGGAAAGTGCTTCTACGAATAACATGTGTATAAGTAGTCTGAATCTAGGTAGGTTACCTACTTAAGTATCAAAGTGACCGTTCGGATCGATCTTTGTTAAGTTATCACAAAATAAGGAAGTCGTCACTATGATTTTCTTATCTACTGGTTTCAACAAAAGTTTTACTCAATTAATTTGGAACTGTACAGAAAGAGTTCCGTGCCCGTACGTGCGTTAGTTATATCCTTCTACTGGTAGGAGCAACAGTAGGTACGTAGAACAAATTATGTCTGTCAAGGGTTATTTGGTAGGATACCCAATCATTTTGATCTTGACTGTCAGTCAAGGATGAGGCAAATTACAGTTAATAGGTAGGTACTCGGTAAAACCATTTTCATGAGTCTAAGGTAGAAAGAAATTAGGTTGGTTGGTATAGTACCTACCTAACAACAGACGTTTCTATGACGTGGGCGATTTCGATCGGAAATGTAAGCTCATGCAACTTATGAATTTTACATTGAATCGATCACAAAACGGTCTTCATCTATAATTTGTTCGGTAAATTGAAGCCATAGTTCCTATTTATATCCAGTCTACCTACCTGTGGTTGCCTTAGTTTTTATATTTACATCGTAAATAAGAAAGAGGATGTTGCCAGTGCTGGTTCTTCATAAGGAACGAAATTCCTTAATTCAAAAGACAGTCAGTAGGTAATCTGGAAAATTTCTATTTTAGCACCAAGGTAGAGTCAGTAATCAGGAAGCTTTCCACTGTTTTTCCCTCTCTGGATTCTTGACCTTGGTTATTTTTCTTGTCAGTCATCGTGTTTGACGTCCATTGAGCAGCTCGATTATTTAGATTTCTTCTAAGGAATGTCATAGCAATAATGAATATCAGGTTCATCTTCAATTTTTCTTCATTCTCTTCCTCGGCTTTCGCCCATAACAGCGCGTTTCTGAAACCATGTAATTTATTCGCCTATCCGCTTTAAGATTATGACGTAGGTCACATACGCACCTTCAGCATCGCATAAAGTAGATGTAAATTTAAATTTGTTATATTGACAACGTGATATCTTGGGAACTGGATAATTTTTTTATAAGTCTACTTCGTTTCTATTTTATGACAACTTATGGGCTAGATAATGCTGTGTGAATTGTCCAGCATCATTTATTTAAACATATCTAACCCCTTGAATAATGGAACTCGACTAATTTGATCTGATCATCATAGAAAAGTATTTGTATTTTGTAGTAGGTAACTGTTGCTCTACTACAGTATACTATAGTTAACATACTGAATCATAGGAACTTAATTGTCTAAAAACACCCTTGTAGGTGTAAGTTTTTTACAATTTCTACGATCAATAAAAGTTTGATTAATTATGTAGTTGTAAAGGAAGATGCGTATTGACCTTATGTAAAACGGGGTGAATAGAGACTTAAGGGTAAATAGAAATGGACAAAATACTGGAGCAAAACATCCTTTTGCAGAGGTCAGATGGACTGACACAGAAGTTGAACACACACGGAATAAGGATACTTCCACTGCTACCAGCCAGGTTATGTCTTGCTCCAGCATTTCATCCATTTCTATACACCCTGGAGTCTCTATTCACCCCGTTTTACGTTACATTTCAAAAAGGTTGATCACATAACAATCAAACAATGTTATTGCAACTGTGATTTTTGAATTTATTTCTTATTAAATTT
Source organism: Eupithecia subfuscata (assembly GCA_963564075.1). Classification (NCBI taxonomy): domain Eukaryota; kingdom Metazoa; phylum Arthropoda; class Insecta; order Lepidoptera; family Geometridae; genus Eupithecia; species Eupithecia subfuscata. Next base: position 9,558,908 of record OY751105.1, read on the forward strand.
CTTTTGTTTTTCTATTTGGCATTTGAGGTTATTGATTATGTTACGACTTCTGGTTTTCTTTATTTATGTATCTTCATTTATTTTTCTATTAAAATTCTATAATTAGTTAACGTTCGCTGTTGTGTGATCAAACAATTTGAATTATTGAAATGAAATTATACGGAGTCTTTACACCAAAGTCGGCTGCATAGACCGGCGGGTTGGAGCGACATTGGGCGTTTCTTCATTGGCCGGCACTGATACCTTCACCGACATCGATGGACGCATAATAAAATTCTATGAAATTGTATGGCACACTGTCTCATTGGCCAGACACCGCCGACATGCCGGCGGTGTCAGCGCCAGCGCCGACATATCGTCGCAGCAAGTCTCCCACTTGTGACCCGATCGTTACGCAAGCTTCTATGTGGGCGTGCGTGCGAGGTCTCTGTTCAACTACAAAGCCTGTCGAGCCAAGAATGTAGCTGTCGGTGGAGTGTCTTTGAGTACTGTCGGTGTCGGTGTCGGTGCCGGGCCGGGCCGGCCAGTGAAGAAACGCTCATTCAGTGTCTGAATATTTTATGGACGGCCGACATTTTTTGTTAATTTGTCGGCGGACCGCCGACTTTGCTGTATGACTCCATTAAACTTTCGCAATCAGAGCAAATAATAATTTAATTTTACACGGGCATATAGTACGTATCTTCTTATTTGTTTAACGTAGGTACTAGTCGTATCAAAAGTTTGTAAAAAGATATTTACGGCGACGCCGCGCCGCTGCCGTCTATAATTGAATAATTAGGTAGAAATAAAAAGCAATTCATTGTGCAACGATAAACACAAAGATTTTATTCATTCAAAGTAAGGCCAAAGTGAGGGACTTAATGGCTGAACCTGGAGAGTCCTGGAGACGCGGCAGACACCCGTCAACAGACAGGTCGAGGTCGACTGTCAAACCGTTCGGTGGATGACGTCAGGCAGGCGAAGATCGCATGAAGTAGGAGACGAAGGAAAGGACACTTTTTGTCTAAAGAACTAACTGTCTTTGAACAGGATTGGATAAACTTCAATGTCTCCCCTATAGGTAGAGCTAATGGCGCTAGAGTCCGAAAGAAGTGCCAAAGTTTTTCGACTCCTACGTACACTTGACCTCGTTAGAAGGCTGCGGATTCAAGTCTCGTCGAAGTCGACATTACTTTTGGGAGATTATTTGTTTAAGAAGGAAAGAAGCCTACATTCATGAGTGAATCTCGACGAGGCCAAAAAGACGATGATGATGATGGAAGAAATCAGATCCAGCCTAGGACCTCGTCACATCTCATCCATTGAGCACGGCAGAGTGCAAATCTGCCTTAGTGCAAACCTTACAAAAATTAATAAAACGTATAGGTATGATACAAACTTGTGAATACCCGTGTAAAGTTAAATTAAGTAGGTAAATATCAAACTGCCTTATGTCCACTGACATCGAAATGTGACTTTTTGATTTGGTTGTATTCCTTTTTATCAATATACCAGCTCACTTCAAATTAAAGTCTATAAGTTCCAGGAATTGCATTGAAAAACCTGTTTAAAACGTGTATTTTTTAAAAATCTAATCTGACCACAATTAAATCCAAAAAGATTACAACTATTTCAAATTTTCACAGGTCCCTTGCGACCAACCACGGATATCCACTGACAAAACATTGTGTCAGAATATTTTATAAAAACAAAAATAAGTAGGTACATCCGATTTATATCAAAGTATCCCACGGACATGGGTCCATGTATGCCATGATTAGTTGATATCAATCGTCAATATGTTGAAACTATTTTACATCTTTTTCTTGTTTCTCTAAGTACCTACATGTTTGACGTTGACATAAGTACTACTGGTTGGTATAATTAATTTTTTTACAAAAATATGTTTAGAAGGCTATTCTAACTGAGGGGTGTAGTATCAAAAACCACTATAGTAACTTTCTCAAAATTTTCACATTTTAGAAATAACTGTTAAATCTTGACCAATGAATCGTTATTCATAGTTTTTGGTCTTGCCGATTAGTCCTGGGCATGGCGCCACTAATCTTAGCTTTACCAACAGAAATCATAGAGAAAATACTGAATTATAAGCAAATTAAAATTTGTTTTAGAGGATTTTGAAACTAATCTTGCATAATGGCGGGTTTTGAAAATGAACAGTCATATTTTGGCGGGTTTTGCAACCAATCAAAACTAACAATATGATGGTGGATGGATGGCATTGTACGACATAATTTTTAAAATAGGGGTCGGAGGTATATTTTATTACTAGGTGTTAATAGGATATTATTTTATTACTAGGTGTATTGTATATGATTACTATGTTTTCAATTATATTATTATATATTTTTAATTGTTGTGTCATTGACACGTGAAGGAAGAAAAATAGGTAGGTACCTATTGTTAACATAGCAAAGATATTTTACCTAAAATGTATTATTTACCTGCGTACATACATAAAATAAAAAGATATGAAGTATTTTTATAGTTTTTATTCAAAATTTACTAAACACGAGTTTCTCTTAGTTATAAAATGGTACCTACGTACATAACTGGCTGAAAACTTAACTAGGTACATCTTGCATAAAACTTTTCTTGCTAACTTTCCAGGAGATTTTTGTTCAATTTTCACTCACCATTTCTTGCGCTCCACTTCACGTTTCCATGATGACGGATCGCGTGGCCTCTTCCCCAAATGCTTCGGATCTGATTTTTGCACAAACTGGGCTAATTTTTCCATGTTTTTGCATTAAATTTATTAAAAATCCGAACACTTGTTGTACACAGAAAGTCACAACCGCCATACTATTTTCTCGATGAGGCGACGCAAATCCGGTGCTGTGATTGGTCGATTGTGTTATAGAGGATTTTGAAACTGACCTACGCTATTATAGTGGCTTTTGATTCTAACATCGTTCTCTACCAGCGAATTTCTCTGTGTTTTAGTGGGTTTTGATAGAGAAGCAGCCAACCATTTCAAAACGATTTTTAAGAACTTTTGATTGATGGTACTAACACGATATTGGTCAAAAAGCATTATAGCGGGTTATGATACTACACCCCTCAACTATTAAACAAAAATTTACCGAAATATTACACAGCGCATTATGCGAAACACAAGGCGTCCAATTGCCAAATTTTTTACATTTTACATGCAGCGGACTTATGACAGTTTGAAATTTACCTTCTCATTATTATGAATCAAAATTTGCGAAGAAAGAATATATTTTTGCTGTGCCTATCTAAACGACATGAAATTAACTCTTATAACGGGATATATTTCATCATTTTCGGACGTTTTGCAGTATCTGACATCTCAACTTTAACAAGAAAGAGCGTATTTTGGAATGAACTGGTGAACTTAGTTTTCAAATGGTTCTTCGTTAATATATTATTCTAATTATCCTGTTATAAGTGCCAATGCTTGGTCGGAAGTAGCAGCGCTAGTAATCCTGAAGACTTACCCTTCGTAGTTAGATTCATTCGGTCCTCTTGGTTTGCAGCCAATCAGTACCGATTACCGGACTGCGTGCTGATAATTTCGGAATGCGGCTGATTAACCTGCGAATTTCAGTAGGTGGTACTCACACTGAAGGGCTATGAATTAGGATGCCGGTGAACCTGTGTGCGTGTGGTTTGCGTTTACGTAATAGAGACAAGTGGCACTTGCCTTGGCTTGTGCGACCTATTCGTTACACCGAGTACTAGGAGAGCATGACTGCCACAGAAGTGGATACACGCACACAAGTGAGGGATCGAATAAGGGCGGCCGCGCACTAGTTACCCGCAGTCGAGACTTTTATTTTGTAAAATGACTGAAGTGAGGTGTAGAGATGCGTAATTATGTATTAAATATTCAAGGACATTTTTGAATCCTGAGTTTAGTTTATCTTGACTTTGATAAATATCATGTTTTGTTCCTCCTTCTGTATGATAAAAAAATATATATGATCATTCATACCGAAACTATATTGTTATTTTTTATCATACAGAAGGAGGAGCAAAACATAAAATTTATCAAAGTCAATCAACCCAACCAGCATACAAACATACCACTTGCAAACATGTTAAGCGTTGAGCTGACCCTTATTTTTGACGTGACAACGTCTTATAATTCGATAGAGCCGGCTGCACGTTCGAAAAAACATGATGTCATGCGGCGTTACCTCGCTCTGAGGCGTTCCATGTAAGGCTTGAAGTGCAAGCTAGAGCGCTCGCGTCTCTCTCCTACTTGAGTGAGCGATGCGTCTGCGTTGTCACGTTCAACTATCGTCAGTAAACCGACTTTATAGACAACCAATTTTTTTCCTAATCATTTTTGCCACGTTACCAACCAACACTCAAAAATGTAGACTATTTTATCTCTCTTAAGAACAAGCACTACGGGCGAATATTGGTTTACTGCTTGCCAGAAACAGGAAACTTGGCAGAGTGCGTGGCTACCCTTATTTATATCGGGACGTGCGGGTGTCAATGTGTGCGTTATTATAAGACACACACCCGTGCACACACGGATGTAGTCAGCTTTCATAAGCCTGTGGTTCCCTTGACGTAACGTCCGCAAACGCAACCGAAGTCCACGTTTGTCGGGTACTGTTTGTTACTGTGTTCCAGCATAGTTTGAATGAAAAGTAGTTTCGTGTGCTTCAGTATCTGGTTTTGTTAAGCTAACTGAAATCTATTCGTAGTGTTTGTAGCAGAAGTGTTTGAATGTGTGTGAAGGAACTTTACTTACGATGGCCGGAAAGTTTTCCACGTGGGTTAACTGAAAGAAGGAAAATAACAATTAGAAAATAGGTATTAGGCAATGAAGAGAAATATGTACATAGGTTATTAGCAGAACCTGACAACGAAATTAGGACAATTTATTTATTATTTACAGAAGTAGGATTTTTGGTAGATTCTTTTAATTTTGTGCCTACCTACTTATCTTTGTTTACATTTTGGAAAATTAGTACACAAGTAGATATACATATAAGTACATTGTCCAACAGAATAAAGAAAGGATTTTTTTTATTCTTTATTAAGGGTATGCCCTGGTAAGTTAAACAAAGCTTAAATTAAATCTTATAACCTAATTCCCTAACATAACCAGTTTGTACAGCGTTCTAGCTGCGTCCGAAAAGGCACAGCTAGAATGCTGTTGCAGTGACCGATATCCCTATAACTAAATGATACAAGACAGGATTATAAAAAAGAAACTAGTTACAAGAAAAAATCGTATTAGAAGTAAACAAGCTTCGGACATGAAAAAATGAGCCGTGAAGCGAATGCTTACTCTGATAGAAAATTAAAGAACCGATCAACACGCTTGGGTTACCTGGCATCTATATTCTATAATGAAATATTATCCCCAGGGTTTAAGATATCTTCTAAATCCAACATACCTTATATTGGTCGACAGTTTTTTTTAGTAATCATGGCGTCTTGTTTTTTCTTTTTCTGTTCTAATAGGTTATCTTAAGATCACGCAGAGGTTGGATTGAGGTTTTTGCTCTAGATCCTAGCCTCCGACGTAGTATCACAGAATAAAAATTATAGTATTAGGTAGTATTATAGTATTACGTAGTATTTTATAGTACTACATAGTCATAGGGAAACCAGTTTCTTTCTTATTTTTAACCCCCGAGGCAAAAAGAGAAAAAAAGGTTTAACGTGTCTGTCTGTGTATCTGTCTGTGGTATCGTAGCTCCCAAACGGATGAACCGATTTTCGTTTAGTTTTTTTTTGTTTCATCGATAATTTTATCCCGAGTGTTCTTAGCCATGTTTCATGAAAATCTTTGGGGTTTTTTAAATTTTGTTCTTGTTATCTAAAACATTTGATTTTTTAATAAATAGCCGTTTGTGTATCTCCTAATAAGACAATAGAAATAAATATTTTTTTGTATAAACGAAAAACTGTTTTCTAACGTTATGTAGGTAAGTATCACACTAATCACACTATTATTATAAATGCGAAAGTTTGGATGGATGGATGTATAGATGGATGTATGGATGTTTGTTACCTCTTCACGTCAAAACTACTGAACGGATCAGCCTGAAATTTTTCCTACAGGTAATTCTAATCCTGGAATCAAACATGCAGGCATAGGCTACTTTTTATCCCATAGTCAGTTCCCATGGGATAGAAATCACCTTGAAACGTTTCTATAGAAACAACGCGTGCGAAGCCGCGGGTATAAACTAGTAGACTTATTAAAATGTGTCATGTTTTATTTATCTTTCATAGACCTGTTTGACAGCAATAAAACCTAATAGTACCTAAGTGATGTAGAAGACGAAAACACTCTTAGTAGAATCTTTAGGTTACCTATATATATTTAGAATTATGCGTAATTTTATGCGAGGGCTATTACATGCAAAACTGTTTGCCAGTTGTGTCCATGTGTCTCGAGAGATTTCCTTAAATTAAAATATTCATAATTTTAATATCAATGTCAAGATATAATAATATACGATAACAAACAAACATAAATGTCACAGGCAAAAAGGTAGAGGTCGATTTCGTGGTTAGTTCCCTAAAACAATAACTAGATGTCGCTACTAGAAAAATTAAAAGGCGCTATCGAAGCGTTCACGCTGCAAGACGGTCTCAGAACCTTATTATGGTTCTGGTATCATCATAGTCCCTAAACTGCTGGACATAGGCCTCTACCTATGTAGTTTTTAAAGCGTTTTCTCACTTATGGTGATGAAATGCTAATAAATACTTGAACGGATAGTAAAATGAGTTGATACTCTCTGTACTGACTCATTGAACTTGGTTAGAAGCGCGCAGCGCCCCTAGCGGAAAAAAGTTTTCAATGTTTTCAAGATAGTGAATTACAAAATTATTGCTTTCAAACCATCGTTATAAGGTTTTCACCTTTCACTTTTGTAAATCACTCTTGTGCATCCATGAGCATAATGTGCATTCAATGTACCATCCATGTGCAAAAAATGCAATAAAATATTGTAGTTTGGAATAGGTTCCACAAAATCTAATCCATCTTTGATTCCGGGTTAATATAATCGCAGGTGCGTCCTAACAAACTGGTGGTATGATTGTGGCCATTGTTTCGCAGTCCGTGTCCGTCGCGTCCGGGTCAATTTGGTCCATTGTTACAAAATAACCCATTGTAATTTAACTGGGAAACGTGAATACGCAGCTCATTTTTATGAATTTTTGAGTTTGAATTTCACAAGGAATTATTTTCATTCATTAAAATTTCTACAGATCAGGGTTGTGATAAAAATAACGGCTTATTTGATGTCAATAATAAAATAGCATGTAAAGTTGGTATATTTTACGCGGAAGTTTTGGAAGTTAAAAACTTTTTAACGACAGCGTAGCGACGTTGCAACGGCTACGGTGCTACGGCGTAGGTAACTGCTACGACAGATATCGTTACTTCGTATCACGTATCTCAAAGCTGAATTACTTTTGGTAAGTATTTATTGATCGAGGGTTTCTTATTAAACCGTAAACCGTAAACAGTTTGGATCCGAACAAGCAAATTCTCGTGCTCTACTACTATATTCTGTGTCATATGTTTTCTTTTAGGTACGTAAGAACTGGTTTCCAGTCAATGTTTTGCATTTTGCATGATAACTCTTCTAGTGCCTCGGATACGTGACAAAAATAACAATTCACACATAATGCGAAGCTATCAGTGTTATTGTGGCTGTCATTGACAATTCACAGTGCTCGCTTTTAATTACCACCATTGCGAAAAAGTTTTTTGGCTGAACTTATTTTGCGGGTAAAAATGACAGGTGCAAAAGTACGTTGTAGCGTGTTTTTATGTAGGTGATATCGTATTCAAAGATTTTTGTTATTATAGTGCGTAACCCACACTAAGGGTAATTTATTCTAAGAAATCAAATAATATCGCAAAAATTTTCGACTTCGACTGGTTCAAGTCCCGTCGAAGTCGAAAATTTTTGCGATATTATTTGATTTCTTAGATATCGTATTCAGTACAAGTTTATAAAATAATCGATTATTGGTACCTAAATCGGAGAACAAAACCCACTTGTTTCTGATGTAAATCTTCTAAAAGAGTGTGTATTAACGCATTTTGTATCAAACCCCAGAAATTTAACATTTTACACAAATCCTGACGGGCTTAGAGATGTTAAAAGTAAAATTTCTAATTATACTTTTTAACAAATTATAAACAATACAAAAAATATACATTTTAAGTACCTACATACTACTTTTTATCTATTTTTCTCAGTTATTTATGACATAAATAAATAATTTCCCTGCACGATTTAGTACAGAAGATATCAGGCAACAGACCTCAAAATTGCCGTTTCGGCGTATTATGCTTACGCTTTTGCCTGGCTCTCATACGGAATCCTACTTTGGGGAAATAGTACTGACGTCCAAAATCTTTTTGTTCTTCAAAAATCGTGTATCCGAATCTTAGTTAATATAAAGAGCCCTGAAAGCTGCAAAGACCACTTTCGTCAACTAAAAATACTAACACTGACATGTATTTATATATTAGAATGCTGCAAATTTATTCGAAAATATCCCAAATATTTCCAAAAAACAGCTGACCTACCGCGACGCTATCCGTCTAGGTATCAGCACAAAATCACACTACCCGAGTCAAAACTAAAAATGCGAAGTTCTGGGCCAAACGCCATGGCTTCTAAAATTTATAATAAAATACCGGATACACTAAAAGACGAGGAAAAAGACCAAATATTTGAAACCAAATTAAAACAATACCTTTTACATAAATGCTATTATGATTTAAATGACTTCTTCAGCGATAAATTAAAATAATAAAATAAAAATACCTACTAATAAAAATGCGTTATCAATACTTACATTGCAACCTATACAATATTTTATAAAAACGTACATATTCACTAAAAACATAAGTTATTGAATTATATTTTCCTGCTAAAACCCAACCTGAGATTCTTATAGAAACCCGGTCCACCTCCACTCTCAGTACCTATTGCCACGCCCTGCTAGGGTACCATTGTGTCTCTTATACATTACCTAGATACTAAGACCTAAAAATGTACACAGTGATTGCAATAAATAAATATGAAATATGAAATATGAAATATCAAAATAAAATTGAAAATCTGTACCAAAAGCGCATAGTAGGTACCTAGAACAAAATTTAAGTAAACTAAAATTCAAGTTTGTTCTCTTATCCTTTTGTATCGGTACCCACAAAGAGGTAATTATGTACACTCGTGTTCAGATTCCGTGAATTTGTATTACCATTGTAACACATGGAACAATAGAAGTTGGTGGAATACCTATTCTAGTCCTTGTTACGGCAAATATACTTTATTGATTTTGATGGTTGACCTCACTTCTCCAAGCGCAAAGGCATATCTATGTCATCGAACTAGCCATTTTTCAAACGGACTGGGGCCTGAATTCTGTTAACCAATCGTATAACTATGGCAATGGTATCGTTCCAGAGTCGTCCATAGATGAAAGAAACTCTAGATCGTCCGTGCGGTGTATGTGCACGGAGAGATTAAAGTAAAGTCAAAGATATTTATTGCGGCAAATGATAGATATTAAGGACCCTAACACACTATTTTGATTGACAGATTGATTTGAAACTTGACACTTTTGACACGCATCCCTCCATCTATAGTTTGAACATTGACACTTTTGACACATGTCCCTCCATCTGTAGTTTCTTCATGAAAGGTAAATTGCGGAAATAGTGGAACTCGGCCCCTGATTCATCGATCCAGTGGTTGTGACACCTACATAATATCCACTACATTACGAAGTTTCTTGTCTATTTTTTCAATTCTAGTCAATTTAATATGCTTATTTCCATTTATCGCGTTACTCAATTACAGAGAAAGTTTCTATTAACCCTCAAAACGTTTTGCGAATTGATTACAGTGTTACTATAAAAGCAGGTGCAGTAAATAAGTGTGTCTGTGCTCGATAAGTATGCGTGAATGTCCTATGTGAGTATAATTATCATAAATCGATAAGTACCTTCGTGATAATAAGGGTTACAGTGGCCCCTTTAATTTTGCAACCAAGCACATTAAATGATTGAACGTAATAAGTACCGGAGGCTTCTCTACCCTCTATTCTATAATATACTTAAGTAGAAGACAAATTGTGTGAAATAAAATAGCATGCACACACTTGCAGGTGTAAGGTCGTGTGAATACCTTGAATAAAATAAAATGTTTTCTATCTGAAATCTAATGTCAGAATGAATAGATATTTTTAACGCAATTTATCACACACACTTCAAAAGTTTCTGTCCACGGCTTGGCATGCCCTATTCCAATAAAAGCCTGTTATTATTTTAGTCAGATTGTGTCTTAAGTGTACCTACCCCTAATTTTATGTTGTTTTTTGTTCAGTTTTTCAGGTTTTTGCTGTTCTTTGAAATGTTATCTTGATTCTTTGTTCAGTAGTTTTTGAGATTACAAGATTATAAGATTTTACAGACATTACAAGATTTTAACTTTATAGACGCGTGACCCGAGAGCTGGTGAATATCTGGCACAGCGTATCAGCATTGCCATACAGCGTGGCAATGCAGCCAGCGTCTTGGGGACGCTTCCGACTGGTGTTGATATGGATCAGTTGAGCTATCTGTAGACTGTTTGCAACAGTCGGCAGTTAGCTCAATTGTTTCAATTGTAAATACTAGTATAATTTTCTTTGTGAATAAATGTAAACTTTATATGTAGAAATATGGATTAATATTCATCACTGACTATGACTAGGTTATCAAGATTATTTAACTTCACTTTAACTAAACCCTAAACCGCATAAACAATTATTCCACAAGCCGAGTATAACGCATTCACGAAACAAATCCAATGTTACACAAACACAACCTGGGTATTGGACAGATGTTCTTTGTTATGCAAATCCATGGATATGTCCCCTCGTGGACGGTCCGGTGGTACCGCTCAAGGCTATGACTCCGGTACCTGTAACCGGTACACGCTAAATGGTCAATTATGTGACTATCCTACGATCTACACAAAGGCTGTTCGAATTCACCCTCCAGTCAAAGTGGTTCGAGGAAGGTATCGGTTTGCGCCTAACTTTAATGTGTCTGCGGAAGTAAGGTTACAATCCAGCAGGACAACGACGTCTGCAGTTACCAAAAGAACGTAACTTCGTAACCTGAACTTGGATCCGGCACATTCATGCGGGCGACGACCTCGGTTCCGGGTTCGATTTCCGCCTCGAGACAAGTGTTTGTACGATTTGCAGATATTTGTTCTGGGCATTTTCGCAATAATCCGATCTTTAATTTAAAGCCAATTACTTCAGGCATCGATCACGGTATTGGCCACATTTTATTTATTTATTTATTTGTGGCAAGTGGACAGTGACGTGCTTTCTGAAAATCTCGGAGTAGCATACCTTGTATTATTTTACCATGGTTGCTAACACATGGAAATAAAAACTATAACACGCACCTGGGCCGTTGCAGCTGTCAATTTCGCACACAAAGTAGGTAGGTACCTACTTATAAGGATTTGCATAAAATATCAAAGGCAAGCTGCCATAATGATGGTGTCTTACCTTTTTAACCGACCTCGAAAAAGGAGGAGGTTCTTTATTCGGCTATATATGAGTACGTCGATATTTCCGTAAATTTTGAACCGATTTTGAAAATTCTTTCGTTAGTGTATAGAAAATAATCCTGAGGTGGTTTCATAAAAAATATTCTCGAGTATTTGTCCCACAAAACTTAAAACAGTGTAAAATTTTCTAAGTAGGCTTTAAAATTTTTCAAAACGATTATAATTTCTCAGTAGGTATTTTTAATTCAGTTTCTGCGATGAAAATCCTTAATGATTTCAAGATATTTTTCTTTTGTTATTCCCACAGGAAGTGTGTTCCTCTAAAAGTAGCAGTCGTAGGCTTTAAAACCCCATGTGATTATTATAAATTTTGTTTTTTCTCATTTCTCTACATTTATAACACTCCCCGTTTTGTTATGTAGCCGTTGATAAGTAGTTTTTGGAACCTTAACTATACCGCTCAGCAATTGTGTTATCTGTGCACCTTTGTATAATTCTCAGAATTATTAATTATCCCATAACTGCTATCAATAGCCATTTGTATTATACGAAAATTAATTTCCCCAGGTATATTGCATCGCAACACAATCTGTTGCGTAATATCGCCTTGGGGTCCCTCGTCCTGTGACATGCAAATCTTCATGATGGCATTAAATCCCGCAGACCGAAATGGACGAGTCGATTTGGACAAACTGATGTAAGCATTTGCTACGTGAGACGACTGGTACGATACCTTGCCATGAGATTTTAATAACTAGATCACATCCACGCAAATTGCTCACAATTAATTTGACAGAACTTCAATAGTTTCAAAGAGGATTTCCTAGACCTCACCTCGCCTCAACAGCCTTTAATGGTCCACCTCTGGACGCAGGCCTCCCTCTGGTAAGCGACTTATCTCATGGGGGGTAGTGCCCATAATCCCCACGCTGGGGTTGGGGATCGCAGTTCGATGGTAAAATTGTTCTGCAGGGGGCGCTGCTGCCCGCCCCCGGTGGCCTCTTACGACACCCGCGGGAAGAGTTGGGGTGGTGTAAATTCTAAAAGCCGGCACCACACAGCGATTTCCTAGACAGAAATGGGTAAAATGACATACATTTCATGTATTTTACTTCTGCAGGTCGCATCGCTGCCTATTTTTTGTTATATCCGTCAATTTGTTCCAAAATAAAGACTTTTTAGGTTTATGCTTATGTTTTTATGCAATGGTATTGTAAGACAGTCGTGCTAGAGGCACTGCGCATACAACTGACCATCGAGACTTAGTTAATTCTATTGCGAATTCCTTTGTCGCAGCGGATTGCCGCAAACGAACCGGAAGTTGATAACGCACGGAAGTTTGGACGCTGATTTCATTGGAAGGTTTGGTTTACGTTGATAAGACCGCTAATAAGTGAACGAATGGCTTGCAGAACCCAGTCACGTCTCCAGAAGTACCGTCTCGGTTAAGAATAAATAAATTCTTGCAATTTTTTAAAGAAATGGCTGTAAGAAATACTCTCTTGTCAAGATGCGTTCAATAAACGTTGAAAAACTTTTAGTGATAATTTTCCAAAGCGTTTCTTTTATTTATATAATTACTAGCTTCTGCCCGCGGCTTCGCACGCGTTGTCTCTATGGAAACGTTTTGAGGTTATTTCTATCCCATGGGAACTGATTTATGGGATAAAAAGTCGCCTATGTTTGATTCCAGGGTTAGACTTACCTGTATGCAAAAGTTCAGCCTGATCCGTTCAGTAGTTTTGGCGTGAAGAGGTAACAAACATCTATCCATCCATCCATCCAAACTTTCGCATTTATAATATTAGTGTGACTATCTCATTATTCAATATTCAAACTATGAGGTGTTTGTCGCCGTCAAAATAATCAAAAATAGATGATTTCTCAATGTGGAAATGTCTACGCAAATAAAATATTAATGGACAGAAAAAAACTACGATTCTTCGTTCTGCTTTTATGAAGCACTGGACGCGCTGCCATGCGCTTGTGGGGCAGATTGTGTCCTAATGGGATATAAGATGATTGATCCCCAACCCGCATGCCCAGCGTGGGGATTATGGGCATTACCTCCCATGAGATAAAAGCCAATAAGGCGTTTTTCAGGGGGAGGCCTGCGTCCAGCAGTGGACCAACACAGGCTGTTGAGGTTGAGGTTGAGGTGAGGGATATAAGAATATAATTATGGGATACAATTTAGGATATTTTGAATTAATTAAAGAATCAATGGCTGAAATGTGTATCATATTAAGCTTAAATAAACGAATTGAATTGAATAATCGATTACCTACACCATACGAAATTTTTTGCATAGAGCCTAGTTATAAAAGTAGCGAAGTATGTACCAAAATTACTTATTGCTGATGCAATATTTCCGCAAATTTTCTTTTGTAAACAGGATCTTCTCTAACTAATAATAACTGAACTTGGGAGCTACCCCTGTAAGTCACCCCTATCATTGATGCGAATCATAGGATCGGGCTTATTTAGGAGCGCCTACACCTCTACAGTAAAAATTCTGTTATTAAGGTGAGTAGTTACCGAAACTAAACACCTATGTGTAGCCCTCGCCTTTAGATCAACTCTTATAAAGGGCCTCTGTGCTTTTGGCTGCGGCCCGACGCATGCCTCCCAAACTCTCAAAGGACCGGGTCACTATTTTTTCGCGTGCCACCGTCTATTTTGTTCTCACATGTCCAGTTCATCCCAAGGTTGCCTGGAAGAGATCGCTCATAGCGGCAAGGCCGCCTTGGTACTTCGTCTACTACGCATTTATTTCTGTAGTTATCTGTCATTATGTGGTACAATAAAGTATTAGGTATCTATCTATCTATCATGATTTATTAATAGAACTTGATAACTGTTAGAGGTGCATTATACTAGAATATGTAGTTCGATATTTTTTATTATAAAGAAAAAACACCCAGACCCGGAACAAATATCTGCAGATCGTACAATTATTTGCTTTGATATAACTATTTGATATACACTACAGGGTGACTTTTTGAGTGGATGGCTAAACCTGAGAAAAGTCATGAAAGGAGTCATCAACTCGATTTATGAAAAAAAAAACTGGAGATTTAGATTTTTTAAATCGTTTACTTTTGCCGGAAATTGAACCGATTGATATTTCAAAAAAATATGTAAGTGTATACGACACTGCGCCACCGATATTGTCTTAGCTAATACGTAGGTACACCATTTCATCACTTATTATTCTCTTCACTGAAAAACCGTTTCAACATAGGACTGAAAAAGTACCTTCACCTTATATTTAATTCATCGAACGTCTTGTAAATGTAAGACACAACTGGGTTGGCGTCGATTCAAAAAATCAGCTCTGTTCAGCTGAAACTAAATTTAGCGCGTCCCTATAGTGTAGCTTTTGCAGATGGAGCTGCTACCTAAAAATTTAGTCTGGGCTAGATATTCTGGTTTTATTTATCGCAAAATCTGAATAGCTTTGTGGAGTTACTAAAATATACAGGCTCGCTGTTTTAGATGGGAGTCTATGGCAAAATCCGAAAATATGAGGGTTAGAGAAATACGTGAAAGGAGTCATGGGCTCTTTTTATGAAAACTGTATACTTTTTTATTTTTACGGAATTTTTGATTCAAGTTTACAAATATTTTACAATAGATGCTTTATCAAGGAAACCTTTAAAATACAGACTAAGTATCCTACTTGCTAGCAAGTAGGTACACCAGTAGATCGAAAAGATTGTTTAAACTTTTTACATTGATGCTTAGTGGGGAGTATTCCATCAAAAATTGTAAAATAGAAATTTCATTTCATTTTCAATAATGCATTTCTTTGCAAAGATTGATCATTAACAGCAACCGAATCCGTTGGTGCAAGAATACAGGGTGTCATATTTAAAAAAAAATCACTCAGTTCGATCTAAGTACTGTAATAGTAAAAAAATTTAAAATATTACTTACACCGTTTTTGTTCTCTTATAAATCGAGGTCACGACTTTCTCTAACTCTCATGGTTTCGGATTTGTCCATCCACTCCCATCTCAAAAAGCCACCCTGTATATGACGTAAGTAGGTCTCTACGTATCTAGTAACTCCAAAAATACCTCAGATTTTTAAATTTTCCCAATAAAACGGAAGTATTCCGTTTTATTTGAAAGAAAAGTTGGTTTAACAACCACTACTGGTACACTAGCCACGATTTATTCACAGCTTAGGTCAAACAATCTCAAGGATTTGTGACCACGTGATCAGTTACAGTAATCTTTACATAGTATAAAACAAAGTCACTCCCACTGTCTGTCGTCTGTCTGTCTGTCCCTATGTATGCTTAGATTTTGATGCGGTTTTTTTAATAGATAGAGTGATTCAAGAGGAAGGTTTATATGTATAATACATGCACAACATAGTAGAGAAACACTGATAGTTTTAGAGGTTTTTAATGTGATGTCGTAAATAAACACATTTGTTTGCGCTTACATTGCAAACGCTGGCTGAACCTTACGAGAAGGATAAAAATAATGTAGTACAGTATTGTACCTACAACTTAAAAAGGTCTACAAAAAAGTCCGCGATGGTATATGTCTATCTCTTAGGGATAACAGGGGATAACCCACAATAACCATTTTTATCCTTTACTTTTTACGAGAAATAATGGCTTATTTACGAGGCGATTTTAGGCAATACAGTATTAATCCTTATCCATTTAATTACCTTAAATACATTGTGCATTTAATAAAGATCAATATTGCCATTTGCAGCATGTAATTTTAATGAATATTTTCGAAGATATTACGGATTTAAAATGCAGGGACATAGCGGTTGCGGCGGTACCGGCTGGGGGGCCGATTCTAGCATGTGCGAAGCCGGGGCCTAGTCACTAATAAACTGATTCACAGAGCTTCAATCTAAATGCCAATCAAGCATGTCAATTATATCCATATTCTGACGACGGAATCAGCTCGCGCATTCGAATTACTGACTTGTACCGACGTAATAAGGAACTGAATTGCACGAATCAGGGCTACGTCACATGCTGTAAGAGGAAATTGAGGAAACAATCTACTTAATAGCAAATCAGCTGTACAAGAAACGAAGGCCTATAACATTACTTTCAAGTTCACTTTTTATTGATTCCATTTCACGCGTCATCAACTCATCCATAGTTCATGCATTTATTACGAGGAAAGTAAAGTTTTTGACGTGGGTTGACTATCTAGTATTTATTCTGTACCTATAGTATAGAAGTGTTCCCGCTTTAGCTTGGTTTATCGTAGAGCTGGCAACGTTGTAACCGCGGTCACGGTCACCCGTGAGGAGGGGTTGATTGCCGTTTGAACTTTACAGATAAGTAGATCAATGTAGAATAACCACTATGTTGCAACACCAAGGAAATTAAATGGAGTTTTAAATCACACAAAGAGAAAAAAATCACTTGTTTGGAAAGATTTCTTCGTAGATGACTATTAAAATATCTATGCAAGACTAACGGCAACTCTGCGGCAAAGTTCAGATGTAAAAATCTCAAGAAATTATAAGCAATAAATACCTCATTATCTGAACATTTAATACACCCTTCGTTTGCTGTCCTATAAATTTTCCGCTTCAAAGTTCTCGCAAACTAGATCATTTACAGCGCAGAGAGCGAAGTACTAGGAGAGCAGAATCGAGGGGTGGTGGCGCTTACACGTGCCGCGCACACAACGGAGCTTTCACAACGTTCACACAGACGTAGCTTACACAGACACTGTGTACTCAGACTACAGACGAGCGCCGACAGCCGCACACACGCAAACCGCAGGCTTCGGAACTACATGAACAATTCACAGACGTGGTAGACTGGAAAATGCATTTAGACGGAAAGGTTGACAGATTTAGAATTCATGATTAGCCATCGGTCAACTAAACGTTGCGAATTCGAAAAACGTTCTATTTTTGTAGGAGAACGTTCTGTAATAGCTTATTGAGATGAAAAAGCTCTTTGCTCGCTAGTTTACAGCAAATAAAAGTGGAGCCACAAAGCACCTGTTTAGACTTCAGCTGAAATGAAAACCTCTAAGGGGAGATCTTGACTTTCTTTAATAGCTAAGCTTAACGACTTTCCAGGTACGTTTCTCTAAATGTAAGCCAAAGCAGTGGGACGCGACACTCAATTAGTAGTTGGATTTGATATTTTCTGCACAGTTTTCTAAGCAAGCGGTTATTTTTCTCTATAATAAGTTAGCCATTCAGATAGGTGTCGGGCAGTTATTTATTTTCTCACACATGGTTGATTAAGGTTTTGATTGGAAACGTTGGTTTTACTAAATACTGGATTGGGATTTTCTCTGATTTTATATTTTAGAAAACTTTCCTGGTAATCAGTTCTTAACATAGGTTGTTGCTATACACACGCTCTGCTTAGCTTGGGGCTAGATAATGCTGTGTGAATTGTCCAGCATTATTTATTTTTACAAATTTTTAATTATCACACCAGTCTAACTTCTTGGTCGTCTTCACACTGATATTATAAGTGCGAAAGTATGGATGGATGGATGTGTGTGAACTTCTGTACAACAAAATTACTTAACGGATCGAGCAGGAAATTTGCATACATGTAGGTATAACACAAATAACAAAAAACACACCTGAAATAACACAAAGGCTACTTTTTATCCCATATACACACGGTTTCCATGGGATATAAAAACTCTTGAAGGTTTCCATGAACAATGCGTGCGAAGCCGTGGGCAGAACCTAGCTATCTATTTGTTCTTAAGGCCTGTTGGATGTAATGCAGTTAATTTAATTGCGCTGGTGCCCTAGAACTTTCAGTTTCCACCCGCCCCCTCACACCCCAGTGTTCCTGGGCAAAAATCACAGCCACCCCGTCCCAGTGTCTGATAATATTGACACTGCATTTCTCCTCGTATTGATTTCGAAACAGTAATAATTTCTAAGTCTTTATTCACAAAGAAAATTATACTAGTATTTACAATTGAAACAATTGAGCTAACTGCTGACTGTTGCAAACAGTCTACAGGTAGCTCAACTGATCCATATCAATACCAGTCGGAAGCGCCCCCAAGACGCTGGCTGCATTGCCACGCTGTATGGCAATGCTGATGCGCTGTGCCAGATACTCACCAGCTCTCAATTTGAGCTCATTCAAATAGTTGTAATTTTTATACACCTAGTGTAAATTTAAAATCAAGTAATTTATGGTATTGGAATAGGTATTGGTGTGATTTTTTTACCTGAAATCGCTTAGTTTAGTTTTACCTAGGTACATGGATTATGAAAACACTAGATTCTGCATGCTAATAATTTAATGTTTTGAAAATACTAAAAACCATCTTATAATTCCTTAATATTTTCTCTATTTTTCAATATTTTCCGGACATACATACAATGGTATAATAATGATAGGTACAAATATACTTATCTATTGGGAATAAAAACAATTATGGTATAATTTCGGGATCATTTTCTATACAATAGCGAAAGAATCATCAAAATCGACCCATAATTACGATAAATAACGACGAATATACACAAAACCAAGAAAAACATACCTACACCCAACAACCCGTTAAAATGTGAGTTTATTCTTTCTGAAAATAGATTATTGATCAATCCAATTCCAAGCATTTATATTTTCTAGCATAATACATTTTTGAGAGCTCTCTGGGCAAAGGCTTCCCATATTTCTCACCACGTCTTTCTAGTGCTATATCCCAGAACTGGGCTTAAGTTCTTCTAAAATAAAATGTCTGTGTCTGGCCACTCGGCAAATACCAATGTTACTGGATTCCAGCCAGATCAAAAGTAAGATGTACGATAATGTAAAAACGGCACCATGTAATTTTGGTACGAATCCAAAATTGTTGCAAGGTTTCGCAAAATACCTAGGAGTTAAAAAGTTTATTTTATTATTTCATGAAACGACTCTCAAAAAGCTGGGGTTTTCCATGACTTCTTCTTTCCATACAAAAATATCAACCTACAGCGGGGCAAAGCAGCCAGAGTCTTGGGGACGCTTCCGACTGGTATTGGATGTATGGATCAGTTGAGCTATCTGTAGATTGTTTGCAACAGTCTGCAGTTAGCTCAATTGTTTCAATTGTAAATACTAGTTCTAGTTTATTTCTATTATTTGATTGTAATTTTCTTTGTGAATAAAGTATATTACGTTCAGTAGATACGTACCTAGTCAAGTTCACATACATAATTTTTTTTTTAATTTGACTTCATCGTTCATGCGTTTTTTAGAATTTTTTGTTTTTGGGGTTCCGTCAGTCCGTCTGTCAACTCATTTTTCTCAGAATCAGGTGGAGATATCGAATTGAAATTAACATCCAAAACTCAAGTGTTTAACTTCTTTATCTTCTCGCGACCGGTGTCCTCAGGAGCTCCAAATACATAAATACACATAAATACATACGCACTCATCTGGTAACTTCGGTTGCCCTGACTGTTACGAGACCGGTGTTTTAAATTCACTCGCATACACACGAATAAATAAATAAATATATTGAATTTGTACTACCTCTGAATATTTATAAACATAGATTTTTACATTATAGATAGACATCTATTCATTAATTTAATGGTTTATTGTTATCTTAAAAATTGTGTAATGAAACACCCTGTCTGTGAGGAGAGCGACACAGTTTTACCTATTAAAACTGTACCTACTTCCCGTTGACCTAGAATTTTATTAATTACTAGACGATCGCCTCGCGGTTTCACTCGCATAGTTCCCGTTTCCCTGGGAATTCCGGGATAAAATATAGCCTATGTCAGTCCCTGAAAAGTAAGATTCCTAACGGTGAAAGAATTTTTCAAATCGGTCCAGTAGTTTCGGAGCCCATTCAATACAAACAAACAAACAATCAAATCTTTCCTCTTTATAATATTAGTATAGATATTAGGCAACAAACAAGGTCTTATAATTATACGGAACCCTCGGTGCGCGAGTCCGACTCGCACTTGTCATTTTTATTACTCTTTACTAATTATGAGCTCTGTGCTTAAGGGGCTAACCCGACCCAAATCAACGCCACCACCTATTTTGTCTTATTATTATGTTAAACGAAGGAATTTTCAAAAATCGGTTTTGCAGTTTATGATACCTATCATAAGCTTATTTTTAATGCCTCTGTAAAAGTTTTATTTTGTATAGTGTAGGCAGAGATGCGAAGTTGCTCTTTTTGCTCACCATCGTGGCCAAAGCGCCTTAAGACAATCATCAAGTTACGTCAAATCACATATTAAAGTATTTTTTGCTTCGTAAAGAACTCATCATATAACTCATTACGAAAGCCATACGTCCATTCAAAAGCAAAGGGGCTAACAGAACATCACGCACAGCTGACTCTAAATTACATCCACGGTTGTCAAGCCGTTAACAGGCTACCACAACAAAATTAACTAGTAACAGTTAACAAGCGCCCTGTGTTTGTGTAAACTCGGCTAACTACTAACTAGCTGGTTTTTACGTCAGACAGACAGACGCGAAGAGACTTGTATCATTTGCATTGTATCTTTCGAGTTGATTGTGTAAACTTATAGCGGTTTCGCGCGACGATTGTAAAATTTATGGTTCTGTCATGATTTTTAGGTTGGTGAGCTAAGAGAACCGAGAAGATTATATGCCGCTTATAAAAATCTGGGGTGAACCTAAAGGGTTTGGTTGTCATAGTTGGCTTAGATCTCGGTACTCACAGGATACCCGTGGTAAAAAACAAAAAAATAAAAAAAAAATCTTGAATGGGAAAAAACGATTCCGAAAAAAATTACGATAAAAAATCATGAAAGTGCACTGTTTCACACTTAATTTGGTCGAGATCTCTGGAACCCTGCGGTCTATTGAAATGTCTTATGTTTTTATTCGTAGGTCCCCTAATGAGCGCCATAGCGGCCCTGTCTTTAGCTTACCATTACCATTTACTTGTCCATAACAAAAAATTATAATTTTACTCTACATACCATATCAAGCTTGAGTTCTTTTAATAATGCTATTAACGCATTTTTTACTACACCTGCTCAGAAAGTTGTTTATTCCTTTTCTTAACATAACCTAGAGAGTACGTTATTGATGGTGTGCTAAAATACGGTACGGAATGGAATCTCATTTCTTACGTGTTTAACGGGAGATAAAAGTATGTCCAGCAGTGGACTAATATAGGTTGATGATGATGATGAAGAAGTAAATGGTACCCAACAACTCAAACGCTGTTCATACAAAATGCTAACTTCTATAGCTTGGTGATATGATTCTGAATGGTTTTGCCCGTGGTTTTGCCTTTACAAGCATTCATAACTTTATTTGTTTTCCACTTGGAAATTTCAGTTGCATCTTTGTATTTTTATTTATTAATACATAAACATTATTTCTGTTTACACGCCACTGTCTAACTTTTTCACTCACTTCTTGGCCATCCTAAGATTGCCTGAAAGAGATCGCTCTTAGCGATAAGGCCGCCGTATTGTACATTATCTGCATTTGTTTTTGTGTTCTATGATTTTTTTTTATTATTTGATGACCAATAAAGAATATTTGTATAAGTAGTAGGTACCTTCTTTTTGACGCATGAGAATTTTTGTTATTTGTTGTTATTTTTTGTTAATAAGAGCCGTAGCAACAGAAGATGGTGTTCTTTTCTTTCATTCTTACTCAAACACCGTCAAAGGAAAACGAATAGGATAGGGTTTTTTTTTACAAAACATTGGTTTCAGTTTTCGCTACATAACAATTTAGTCACGCGATGTACCTATGACTAGATCAATCCTTATACAGGGTGCCACGTAAAGGGTGTACTAAGCTGAAAGGTGGTGATTGCAGACCCCGAAGGGATCAACTTGTGAATAACAATTTTCGAAATACAAGTATTTTTTGGAAAAAAGGATTTTATTCTTCTTATTCGTGTTCTTTTTAAGACTCTTATCTAAAAATATTTTCAAATCGTAAGGCAAATGTCATCAACTGTTGTACTACGATTTTTCAAATTTTTAAACCCCATCGGGGTCCAGAATCAACCCCTTTGTTTACCCCTTACGTGGCACCGTAAGGAGTGAACTAAGCCGAAAGGGGTTGATTCTGGTATACGTACGGTAGATATCATTATAAATTGGACCAAAACACAAGCTGTGCAATACCAAGAACAAAATCAAGGTTTCCATCTCAAACGGTTCCAAGTTCACATCAAAAGCGTAAAGAAAGCAAGTCGATGTAAGCCTTGGAAAGTTCGCGAATGAATCGGGTTTCTTGTTTACCTCTCGCTTTGCCTTTAGCCGCCCTCTTATCTCGGTTTCTGGAACGGGGTGGCTGTTTTTTCCTTTTCAGAGATCTCATATTGGAAATTTGATCTTTGCGCGATACATAGTATCAGATATTGTTAAAAACTTAAAGAACTTTATTCACAAAGAAAATTATACTAGTATTTACAATTGAAACAATTGAGCTAACTGCTGACTGTTGCAAACAGTCTACAGATAGCTCAACTGATCCATATCAACACCAGCCGGAAGCGTCCCCAAGACGCTGGCTGCATTGCCACGCTGTATGGCAATGCTGACACGCTGTGCCAGATATTCACCAGCTCTTGGGTCACGCGTCGCTTCGACCAGACGCTCAGATAGTTTTTTGAAAACCCGAAGAGCCTCGGTACCCCACGGACCTAGGTTAAAAACCATATCTTGTATCTGGTTACTCACCTATGAATTTAAACCCCGATGACTTAGGATTAAGTGTTATAATTATGTTCCAAGTTTCCATGATTTCACTTCAATAATTTGTTCTTCATCATCATCATCAGCCTATATTAGTCCACTGCTGGATATAGGCCTCCCCTAATGAGCGCCATAGCGCCCTGTCTTCAGCTTGCCGCATCCAATTTGTTCTTATTAACAATGAACTATTTTTTTTATTATTTGATTGTAATTTTCTTTGTCAATAAAGATTTATTTACACAAAGAACATTACAATCAAATTACAGAAACAAATTAAAACTTATAAGTATAGATTATCTATACAGTGTTTATAATACATATTATGTATTATAAACACTGTATCTTTTGGAAGGCATGCGTAGTCCCAACGCCAAAAACAGAGGGGAGTCTTGTGCAAGTTGATCTAGTAGGGCACTGACCTCCCTTCTCCCTTGCACGCATCATACAATTATTCAAATGCTACATACCACAAGGACTACCTTCAGACTGCACCGATTTAATTGGATGTCATAAATATTAGCTTTGAAAAATCCCTACGCAGCAAACTAAGTTACTTGAAACTGGCGTGTATTGGCGGTAGCTACGTGATAACGTCTACTCACAATTATAACTAACGAACACGTAGAACTGACCACGTGAAAACAATTCAGTTATCTAAGTATGAAATATGGGAGCCTTTTGAACATTCGTTGGTCACGAACAAGCTGTATTTGTAACGAATTTAGCGATGCAATTTTTCGTAGCATGTGCTACGAACGTCTACGAAACGAAATAACGAATTGAATAAATGGGTAGATTACCTTATTTATGGTATAGTGAACACTTTATCTATAGTTTTTGAGTAAAATGCCGATTTTCTTGATATATTTTTTTGAAAATCCGTGAATCGTGATTAAAATTTCTCTTAAAATTATTGATTATCTCTTAAGACTATTTTCCAGTGGCCACAACGGATAACGTTTCTCGGGAGAATAAATTTTATTTGTAAATAAACTACAAATATACGGTTTTCGGATTTTTCCCTTTGCTCTCGCATTACATGATTCTAGGTCTACGGTAAGAACCTTATAGGTTTTGATCTATGGCGAGAACCAAAAGATTTTTTTGATGAATAAACTACTTTTCAATTTTCGGATTTTTTCTTTTCTTGGGTTACAATATAAAACCTTGCTTCTTGCCAAATTTCATGATTCTAGGTTTACGGGAAGTACCCTATAGGTTTTATGTGCATGTGATTGGAAATTAAATAAAAAAAAGATTCCTCAATACATTTCTAAATTTTCGGACATAAACGACTGTAACTTTTGATTGCGTTGACTTTTTAGGGTTTCGAAGATCGGTTTCGAAACCCTTATGGTCTCGCTTTGTCTGTCCTTTTTTCCCTCCTTAATAACTCAGCAACTACAGCAGCTATCAACTTGAAATTTAAAATAATAATACATTTCGTAGGCCTGTACAGATTTTAAGAAAAAAAAATCAAAATAAATGAAAAATGAAAATGAACATTTTCCATACAAATTGAGATGTCAAAATTTTAAAAGAGACCGACAGAATCAAGTGGGGTATCAAATGAAAGGTATTGGTTTGTACATTTCAAAATAGTTTTTGAAATTTCTGTAGGTTTCATACTTTTTGAAATATTTTGAAAATAGTCGAAAAAATACCCATTCCCCCCCCCCTATCTCCGAAGTTTGTAGAGCGATTTATTCAAAATGTATGGAACGTTTGTAGATATAGATCTATATTTTACAGGAAAAATATAGAAAAGTCTGTAAAATGAACTCTTTTTGAAAAATGGTCAAAAAGAGGGGGGATAATTTTTAAAAAGGGGGTTACCCCAATTAGTGGGGTATCATATAAAAGGTATCGGTTTGTACATTTCAAAACAGTTTTTGAAATTTCTGCTGGTTCAATACTTTTCGAAATATCTTGAAAAAAGTCGAAAAATTTACCGCTACACCCTATCACCGAAGCATGCAGAGAAATCCATCTGAAATGTAGGTTGGTACCTACTAGTTTTAGGTCTTCATTAAATTTCGGAGTTTCTAACCGGTACCTTTAGTACATACCTACTTGTTCACAAACGTTCGAAACCCTCGGCGCGCGAGTCACACTCGCACTTGACGGGTCTTGTTTATTTATATCACGGCTCCAAGAGGTTACGGACTTGAGTATTTGATGTTAATTTCAACTCGATACCCTCCACGCGTTCCTAAGAAAAGCGGGTTAATAGAAGGACAGACAGACAGACGGACAACAAAGTGATACTATAAGGGTTCCCTTTTTCCATTTGAGGTACAGAACCCTAAAAATCACTCTGTATTTGCATGAGAAGGAAGTTTGATTAAAGGGTCAAATTCACTTGATGAGGCGCTAGTAAAATTTTGTGCTTTACTTTCCTTGGGAGGCATAAATAGATGGGTAACTAGACTACTATTGGAGTACTGCAATGATGGTCAGATTGCACAATGTAATCTAGTGAAGTCCAATCCCGGATGTGCACATCAAAACAGCAAATACCGAGTGCGATTTATTCCAATGATGTAGATTGAAACGACGGTTGGGCATAATCCGCTCTGAATACACAGCATCCGGACTTTGTAACACAAATGTATGATTTACCATAATCGGATGTAACACGGACAGACACAACAAATAAAATTATTCTTACACTAGTTTATCCTCGCGGCTTCGCAGGCGTTGTTTTTATGGAATCGCTTAAAAGGTATATCTGTCCCATGGGAACTGATTTATGGGATAAAACGTAGCATAAGTTTTATTCCAGGCCTAAAACGACGTCTATGAAAAATTTCAGCCCGATCTTTCGTTTATTTTATCAGTTTTGGCGTGAAGAAGTAACAAACTTCCATCCCTCCATCCAAACTTTCGCATTTATAATATTAGTGATTTCCGTTTAACCTCCGACGGAACGCGCAGGTAAGGTATACGGAGAGATTGTTTGTTTATATGTGAATGTTCTTATTTATCTCCAAAAAGGTTCGAAATTTTAAAAAAAGTTTTCTGGAAGAGGTTTGTGATTCATCAGCTTTGGTTCTTGGATAGGTGTAAGGTACGAGTATGCTGATTTCTGCTGGGTATTTTCTATCTATTATTAAAAATATCTATCTATGTATGTAATGTACGTATAGGACATTTATTCACAAAGAAAATTATACTAGTATTTACAATTGAAACAATTGAGCTAACTGCCGACTGTTGCAAACAGTCTACAGATAGCTCAACTGATCCATATCAACACCAGTCGGAAGCGTCCCCAAGACGCTGGCTGCATTGCCACGCTGTATGGCAATGCTGATACGCTGTGCCAGATATTCACCAGCTCTCGGGTCACGCGTCGCTTCGACCAGACGCTCAGATAGTTTTTTGAAAACCCGAAGAGCCTCGGTACCCCACGGACCTAGGGTCTCGACTCCAAGGGGAGCAAATGTGTAGGCTCTGTCGAGACCTGCATATTTGCGCCTCTTGAGATCTTCGGCCAAATCTGCCGCCGCACCCGCCCTCACGGATGTCCTCGGAAGATGGGAAGGCGCAAGTGTGTCGACGCCTGTAGCGTCCCACACAATGGGCCTCCCCAACTCCCATGGGACTAGTGTCATACCGTCGGGCCTCTTACCATCGTCACGCAACAGACCATTCGGTTCGAGAATAGCTGGTACGTTAGCGGTGACAAAGGCCCGCCGGATGATGTCGTTAAGGCTAGCGTGGCGAGATATCCGACCGGCGGCCCTAGTGCACGATAATCCGTGATGACCAAGCTGTTCGACAGCAGTACCGCACTGGCATTGATGAGGCGCGCAACACCTTGCACCCAACCGGAGACATGTTGCGATACGGAAAGTTACGGGATCCAATAAAGTACCAGTGTTATATGAAGGAAATGCTTGCAACCATACTGTACGTATTGTATATCAGTCATCCGGTACCCATTTATTAGCTTGGGACTAGATGATGCTGTGTGGATTGCTCAGCATTATTTTATTTATTTAACGTCCATAACACATCACAATCACATTCATATTATGAGGTTACATAAAGTTACATTAAAACTTGATTGCAACGTAAACATATGTACTGCTTTAATATAAATATATGTATATTGAGTAGGTAGAGTTATTACTATCTATTACAGGTTGTTGAAACAAGAAAGTAAAAAGCTATTAAATAATTACGATTACGGTAGCAAAAATGAGATTACATGCTGTACAATGTGTCTGGTTACCGGTGTCGGAGACTTTGGGGGGGTGAAGTACGGTAAATTTTATCGACAAATCACTATCCTTATTTTTTTTTTCTCGCTCCCTGATAAAATGGCAGCCATTTTGTTTTCTTTTGCCTCAAAGCACGGGTGCTTGTATTGTTTAAGCTATAGCTACCCATGCAGAGGTTCTAGGAGGACGATAGAGGACTCATTTGATTGCCAGTAATGTAGGCAATAAAGCAATGATATTATTGTTGCATTTTCTGTTTTATAATAGAAAATAAGATAATTTATAAAACAAAAAAAAGTTTTTTTTCAAGATTTTTTTAAATTTTTTAGCTTTTTCATAAAATTGAAACTGTCAAGCTACATGTTTTTTGTTTTTTAACGATAGTACAGAATGTGTGCTTCAAAATAAGTCATGCATCTTAGCCCTGAGTAAGATAGTTTAGAAGTTATGACGATTTGAATCTGACCCTTGAAAGTTTAAATATCCCGCTAATAAACAACTGGACTCACGGTTTCGAGGAATTGCGTGTCAATAGACAATTCTGTGCTTTGTTGTAGATAAGGACGTGCTGAAACTGAAAAAAAAGGGCACGCTGTCAGATTAATTTTTGTTAAGTTTTGTATTTTTCGCTGACGAAAGTTTTTTATCAGGGAGCGAGAAAAAAAAAATAGGGATAGTGATTTGTCGATAAAATTTACCGTATTTCACCCCCCCCCCAAAGTCTCCGACACCGGTGACCGGACACATTGTATAATTGTATAGTAGACTATGTATGTTGTACTATGTACTTGAACTCGGTTTTATTTTTTTGATATTGATGTGGAGGATCTCTTTTAGAATTTAATGAACTGACCTAATTATTAATTAGGTCAGTTCAACAAACTACTAACATTAAACGACACAACATTAAACTAGTTCATTTACTATTAATTTATTATTATTAAATCGATTCAGTTTCTGTTTTTATCACATCAGGTATCCGGGTTTCCATGTTGGATAATCAAGGGTTTGGACTGTTTTGTTAAATTATTATTTATTTCGCTGTTTATAGGAAAAAGCCATGTAATTTCCTCAAACGAACTTATTCGCACATGAAATATAATAAAATTGACTCTATTCACCAGCGAAAGTTTATTTATAAGCAAAAGTTTCCTGAATCGGAAAACCACACTTGGCTTTTACACTAACTCTGTGAGAGTTTTTCAAAGGGTGATAAAGTTAACTAGGGCGTACGTACAGTGAACACAGCGCTTATGCACGCACTTGTACACTAAGTATGACATCATCATTAATAAAGAAATTATTTCGTAAATTCAAACATCACACTAATATTATAAATGCGAAAGTTTGGATGTATGGATGGATGGATGTTTGTTACCTCTTCACGCCAAAACTACTGAACGGATCAGGCAGAAATTTTGTATACAGGTTAGTCTAGCCCTGGAATCAAACATAGGCGACTTTTTATCCCATAAATCAGTTCTCATGGGATAGAAATAAACTCAAAACGTTTCCATAGAAACAACGCGTGCGAAGCCGCGGGCAGAAGCTTGTTAATCATAACTTCAACGACGCAATCTGCAGCGATATTATTCGGAGATAGAAAGTTGAAAAATATTGAATTCGTCTTTATTTATTGTAGACTAGTTGACGCCTGCGGCTACGCACGCGTTTTTTCTATGGAAACTTTCAAAGATCATTTATATCCCATGGGACAGTTCCCATTCTACTTTTTATCCCATGAATCAGTATTCATGGGATAAAAAGTAGCCTATGTTTGATTCCAGGATTAAAATTATCTGTACCTATGCAAAATTTCAGCCCGATCTGTTCAGTAGTTTTGGCGTGTAATGGTAAAAAACATCCATCCATCGATCCAAACTTTCGCATTTATAATATTAGTGTGACTAGCTGCGCCCCGCGGCTTCGCCCGCGTGAACATTTATGTTTCCAACTTTCTTATTTTTTTTTTCATAAGAACCTTTTCTTGACACTATCAAACACAACAAAAAAGAATTAGTGAAATCGGTCCAGATCTTCACGCGTGATGCCGTGGCCAAGGGAAATAGAAATTAATTTATAACTATATAAATTAAATAAATAAATAATAAATAATGCTGGACAATTCACACAGCATTATCTAGCCCCAAGGTAAGCAGAGCTTGTGTTATGGGTACTAGATAACTGATATACATAATAATATACGAGTACATAGATAGATATTTTTTATAATACATAGAAAACGACCAGAACACCCTGAACAAATATCTGCAGATCGTACAAATATTTGTCCCGAGGCGGGAATCGAACCCTCAACCTCCTGCGTCGCAGGCGGACCTTCGCCCACCGCGCCACAGAGGTCGTCAAGATATACTAAGATATACTACTAACTATAGAGATAATTATGGTTATTTGACTTCCAAAGCTTCAAAATGTAAATCAAACTAGTTAAAGAACTCGGCACTAGCATCAAGTTCGTTTACAATAATTAAACGGAGCCTTTGCTCACTCAAGTTACTGTTGTCTTGATGAATAGATGGGTATGCAGCGGAGTCAAATATCCACCTCGATAAGGATTGGTTTCGTTAGAGTGGTAGCAATATTTAGACAGCGTTTTATTTATGATCTCTATGGCCACACCAGAGATCCTATAACTCTGGTGTGGCCATAGAAATCATAAATTAAGAACGAACGAGAAATTTCCGCGATACCCGACCCAGACCAGCGCCACCACCTACAAGTCTTATCTTATTAATATGTTAAACGAAGGAGTTTTTAAGAATCGCTTTTGCTCACCATTGTGGCCAGAAGATCAACTTCGCATCCTGCCTACACTACACGAAATAAAACTTTTACAGAGGCATATAGAAGCTTATGATAGGAATCACAAACTGCAAGTTCGATTTTTAAAAATTCCTTCGTTTAACATAATAATATGATAAAATAGGTGGTGGCGCTGATTTGGGTAGGGTATGCGTCTTAAGATGGCCGTTTTCTCGTGGTCCTACTATTTTGTCCTACTAGTAGGACCACGAGGGAGACCAGTTTCTGTTCGTCCTACTATGACATATTATTCCGATGCCTACTGAAAATGCACCCTAAACAAAGGAGTTTTATGTCCAAATAGTCCCATTACAGCTATATAAACTCAATAGAATAGCTTTCAAAGCTATAGAGGGCGTTTGAAACGTATCGATACCTATCTCCAATTTAAATTGTGAAACTGCACGTATTTTAGTACAACACAAGCACTTTAGCCGTAGTTAGAGCAAACTTCACGTTCACGCCCTACTAAAAGCATGTTTTAACCAAAGGTGACCATTACACCGCTTGTAAACTTTGAATCTAGTTACTGGAGCGATATTATACTCCTTTTGGGCTTTAGTTTCGAAATAGGACACGAGAGGTTCTCGATTCTTCTTCAGTTACAGTTTAGTCGTTCTGTGACCATAAAATTTGCACGCCAACCTGTAAAAACGTGTGTTTTTGGTCGGCAGGTAGAAAATGCCTCGGCATTAAGCCCACCCTTTGTACCTCAGTGCAATAAAGGTTTAATTAAGTAAATAAACAAAAAATGACTTCTTCTAGATGTGATCGGAGCTCTGAAACTGGTTGACAGAAGTGGGTATCGACACGTGATTGTGACGTTTAATTTTTGTTTGGGATTTGTTTACGTAGTTCACTGTCTGCAGGATAGAGGTGCTGCAACAAATCCCATAGAAAAAGGAGAGGTCAATTTATGACGTTTTTTATGCCTTCCCTTTTTACGGCATGCAAAAACAACGTAGAGTTTTTAGTATCATTTTACCAACACATTCCAAAATTCTTCGTTTGAATCTCTGTTATAAGTTCCGTAGTCTATGTTCAGATTGAATCTAAGTAGTTTTGTGATAAAGTTCTCAGTAAAAAACTTAGTATCTTTGCAACAGAAACTTAAGATCATGAAGTTATCAAGATATTGCTAAGCTTCATAACTTTGTAAGAATGTCAGAGGCGGTAGTGGTTTGAACAATTTAGTAGGTAGTTCTGGCAAAATACCTTTTATTCTCTGCCTCAGGTTAACTTGTGTGGTCTTTAAGTAAGTTGCGTACGAAGTTCCTTGCGTGGCTGTTGGACTAGCAGCCACATTCTTACAAGTTGGGGCCAAGTTTAAGCGACAACAGAACATTGTTAGGGATACTGAAGTACCTATTAATTTCCTGGGTTGGTGTGATGAACGTAAAGTTCTGCTAACATGCCTGTAGGTATCTAATATGTTACTATAAAATATGATTACCTTAAGATTACTAAAACGCAATGAGACTACTTTTATGTGACTGCTCGAAGGTTGTTTGGTGGTATGACCGAAAAAATAACCGCTTTACACATGCTTAACATAAAAAATATGATTACCTTAAGATTACTAAAACGCAATGAGACTACTTTTATGTGATTGCTCGAAGGTTGTTTGGTGGTATGACCGAAAAAATAACCGCTTTACACATGCTTAACATAGTTAGCTCAACAAAAGTTTTTTTATTTAAAAAAATTAGACTTATATGATACGTAACGTAAGACATCCCCCAAAAACACGGAGGAGTTGCAGAGCTGGTAAGTACGGTTTAATAGAAATAAAAGATTCACTTGTTTTTTTCCTAAAGTATAATAGTGCATTTACACCAAGGCGAGAAAGTGATTAATTCCTACCGAGTGTGTCGTTTTGGCCTTAAAACACACGAGGTAGGAATCGCACTTTCTGCCGAGTGATAAATAGTGCTTTATACTACACCTTCGAGGAAAATAAAAAGCAGAATTAATTATTATTTGAAATGTATATTAAAATTATTACCTTACCGCGCCCAATGATGTTGGTAAAACCTTATTGACCGCGCCAGCCTTTGGGTTCTTTTTTCAAAATATTGTTCGGAAATCGGAGGAGGCCTAATGGACTTGGAGTAAAAACTTTTTGTCGTTTGACCGAAGAAAAATAACCATAGCTACCGGCCGATCTCTTAGGAAATTAAAAAAAAATAACACGTTAGAAATGGATTTCCATACACTTTTTCCTTCCGCTAAAACACGTGAGAAATGAAATTGCATAGAGTTTTTCCTCCCGGTTGCCTATAGGCCTGCAAAGACATACTTTCTATTCTATAAATGGAAAAGGAATAGGGAACTTTCTGAGCAGGTGTAGTATAAATATAGTTGTTGACCTCAGGATAGACAAGACAGCGTTACCGGACTATGGCAAGCGCAGAGGGTCCTTCACCGGTAAAAGTAAGGTGAGGTTAGGCTAGCAACACGCACAAGGACGCCACTTAGGTTTGGACCTCGGTTTGGGCTGTTGCCAAATGCTAGGGGAGGAGTGGGAGGTGGGCATTGGGCATAAGTGAAAATAAAACGTCAAGTGCGAGTCGGACTCGCGAACTAAGGCTAAGTAAAGTCTAAGTATAAGTCCTAACAAGCTACGTTAGGACTTCTAATTATACGTAATAAGTGCCGAAAAACGAACACTACATAGACCATCCTTCGTGGATGTAAAGGCCATTGATGATGATGATGATAATTATAAGTCTTAACGTACCTTGTTTCTTGCCAAATCCATTCTAGGTCAACGGGAAGTAGGTCCCCTACCGGTTTTGGTCCATGGCAAGTATCAAAAATATTTTTTTGTGACTAAAACAACAAATTTAAGATTTTCGTTTTTTTTTCTTAATTTGTACTATAAGACCTTGCTCCTTGCTAAATTTCATGATTTTAGGTCTACGCGACGCGAAGTACCCTATAGGTTTTGTGTGCATGTGATTCCCTTGGAAATTAAAAAATATTCTGACGTTTTACTATAAAACTTCCGTTGTTTGACGAATTCATTATGAATGTAAGCGGGCTCAAACAAACTAGGTTCTAACTAGGTTCCAACACAAACTAGGTTCGTAGTTAACCCGCTTACATTCATAATATATTCTGACGTACTTACGGCTGTAATGTAACTTTTGATTGCGTTGACTTAGAAGTATATCTATCTCTATATCACGGCTCCAAGAGGTTACGGACTTGAGTATCTGATGTTAATTTCAACTCGATACCTCTACGCATTCCTGAGAAAAGCGGGTCGACAGACGGACAGACAGACAGACGTACAACAAAGTGATCTTTTATGGGTTCCTTTTTTTCCTCTCGAGGCACGGAACCCCTTAAAATCGTCTTAAGGAGTAAGTGGGTAATTCTTCTTATCAAAAACTGACCGCTCCGGACGCTGAGATAGCTTTTGGTCGGGCGTCACTACACTATAGTGTGTGAAGAAAAACCGGGACCGGTTGCCGTGATCTCCGGGTTAGCGGTGATTGGGTCAACCGGGTCGCCGAGAACTTGTCACAATTGAGACAAGTTCTCGACGACCCGACCATACCTTAGATGTGAACAGATTAGATGAATGTTGAATGAAAAAGCACTCCCGCAACTGACGGGGACCTCAACACGTCAAGGTGTTGTAAAACTGACGAAACCTAATTATTTTTTCGTCATCAGCAATAGGGCAACAAAGTTTATTTTAGGTTAAGTATGTGCGGTTTCTTTACGAACAATTCTATATCGACTTTGTCCTCTAATAAGCGACTAATTCTGGCTTAATTTTGCGTAGCATAAAATAAATTACCAGAGAGTTTACTTATATCACAGAGACACAGTAACTGTATGTAGAGTCTATGATGCATGTAGTGCATATGCCCACTGAGCACTGTACGGCTTGTAAACATGGTTCCAACAATAACAAGGTTACGAGTTCGGACCAGTGGTGTGCGTGTAACGTGCGTTACGAACTAAGGGTGATAGGTAACGAGGAGGTATCTCCCTATAACCTCAGAATACATCATATTATACTACGTATAATGAAGGTAGATACTACCTACGTCATGCAGCAGTTAAATAGTACCTGGTTGATCAAAGAAGATGTAAAGGTACAATGATAATAGTAAATTTCATACACACAACCGTATTACTTAGCAGGTCTATAAAAAAAACAAGACTAAAATAAGATTCTTACCTTGTAGGTAAGGTAAAATGCTCATTAGATCCTTTAAATAAGGTACCCATTATGTATATAATTTTTTTTAATGTTAAAGAATCTTATAAGGAATCTTATAAAAGACATTTATTCACAAAGAAAATTATACTAGTATTTACAATTGAAACAATTGAGCTAACTGCCGACTGTTGCAAACAGTCTACAGATAGCTCAATTGATCCATATCAACACCAGTCGGGAGCGTCCCCAAGACGCTGGCTGCATAAGGAATTAACAACGGAATTCAAAAACAACTTTTACTAAACAAACGAATAAAAATGCATTCTTATCGTGATCACAGTTGGTTTTCCATAGGAGCAAACTGTAGAACAGAATCGGTGATCACTTTTGAACGTTTTTGGATAAATTACAACCAACTACAACCGTTATTACAACCGCGCAATCACAATCCCATATTTTCGAATTCTTGATTTATGAAAGCCGCGACCGACCGTTCTGTGGCTTGAAATTACGATGGACAAAACGACCAACGTCCTACCTACCTATACAGAACAAGGTGGCAACGTGAATCACGAAAGTGATTCGGGTGTCCTACACCGAAACCGAGTGATTTTATGCGAGTCACGGGAGGGTTAACTTTTCCTCAACGAAAACCTTAACCTCCTCAACCTCAACAGCCAGTATTGGTCCAATACTGGACGCAGGCCTCCCCCTGATAAGCGCCTTGTTGGCTTTTATCACATGGGGGGGGGGGGGGGGTAATGCCCATAATCCCCACGCTTGCCCTGCAGGTTGGGGTACAATTGTTCTGCAGGGTGCCCGACAAGGTGGATATTGAAAGACAGAGAGACAGAGCTGCTCTCATTAATTGCCTATATTTATATTGTACTGATTTTTAGTGTACCTATAACTTTTTTACCTCATCGTTTGTATTTAAAAGTCTCGAGATAGTGTTAGCACAATGTGTCACAATCTTCAAGTTGAATGTCTCAAGACGTTCACCCACGCTACCGCTGATATTGTGGCAATAATGTAATGTAATGTAGCAACAAGTGTTCGCCCCTCACTTGCTGTTTATATTTATTGCCGTTTCTCGCCTGAACGCTTTAGAAACACTTGAGGGTACTCAAGTTCAGTTCTAGGCCTGAAATATTTCTATAAAATGTTGTTCGTCAGGAATTTTTAAGAGACTTCGTTCTATCTAAAAGCATATTTTATTTACAACTCTTTACTTGATTAGACTTCAAAAAGGAAAATGTTCTCAATTCGTATTTTTTATAGATTTCAATTACTAACTTGTTGATGATTCTTTTGTAAAGTATAGATAGAGGAGAATACCGAGGTAGATCCATAAAAGTTTCGGTCAGCAGCTTTTAATCTTTGAACAAAAATTATGAAGTCGAATTTTTGTTAAAAAGTCACCTATTTTTATCATTTAATTTCCACAAATCTTTCTTCACGAATAAATTATATCATTCACCATCTCAGAGACCACTCTTTGTCCATCTATAAGAGCCTTATTACACTGACGATTTGCGAGCAATTTCAAGTGCTAGCTGCGAGCTCGCTGCGTGCCCGCGGCATCGTAGTGGTGTGCTCGCTGCGCACTCGCCTCGCTTTGAAATCGCTCGCAAGTCGTCAGTGTGATATGGCTCTTAAATGTCTAGACAATAACGTACCTATACCTTTTTGAACTGCATGGTGCATATGGTTAATTATGTATCTTTTCACGTTTCAACATGTATGAGGATGCTGCCAATCTTTGTCCATTCGACAGCTCATTTATCATCCGACCACAAACTACCGTTCGAAATAGATCTAAATTCTACTGATATGAAAATCAGCCCTAATTAGTTGGCTAATTAATTCAAATGCATTTGGTTATAGCTATTTGGCTAAGCTTTTAAATATTTGATGATGTCTGGACAGTTTTAAAAATCGAGGTTAGTGTATCATTTGAAGTTTGGCAGAATAATAAAATAGCTCTAGAGCTCTACATGTTTCTAGAAACATGCAACCAATTTTAACACGCATGGATATCGTCCAATCAAATTATAAGATTATAATTTTCACAGCGGATTTTAATATCAGTTAACACTGATTTTATCTTCCTGATTTTACTGTAACTTAGGCTTAAAGATAGACTGATTCCTAGAAAAAAATATATTAAATAAAAGTTACTGTAAGCTATCCAGAAGCTAACAATTAAAATATGACCTTTACTCGATTCCGTCGTGGCCCACTTTTACTTAAGCTGTCAAAACCAAATCTATTAAAACTGCAGAGTCAATTAAGCCGCTTTGGGTGTTAGTGTTACGTAAAAACCTTTTTAATTCCTAGACTTCCTAGTACGCGTTTATGTAAGGGGTTATTTCAGTTTTCCTCCTTGAAATCCCCCTTGAGGGGGAAAACTGGAAGTAAAAAAAATGAATTCCTGTTTTCCCCCTTGAAGATTAGCCTTAAGGGGGAAAACTGGAATACCTACATCTATTTGGTGTGAAGTACAGCCTTCGCTGCAATAGGTACCTACTTGCTACAGCAAGTAGTTGTGTAGCGCGGCGCGTGTAAGCCAGGGTCGTCCCTCGTTCCTCTTTCCAACCCAACCACCCCCTTCTACTTATGTTTGCCTGGTACCCGAGCAACCTACTGTAAGCCCTGTAAACTTAGCTCTCGGCTCAAATGTCAATTCAGTGTTTTATTTGTTTGCTTTTTAGAGATAACGTTTTAGATATTGCTTTATATAGATTACTTTATTCTATAGCTACATAGTTTTTGCTAACCTTTACTGAAAATATGTCTATGAAGTGTGTCTTTAAAATATTTAATTTTACAGAGAATTTACTGAGTTTCTTCGTTACTTTATTAGATACCACAAGTACGTATTTTAGTTCTTTCTAACGCTAGCGATTTATGAACCATTTTTACGTAGGTTGATGGTTTTCACGGAGAGCAAAACACCCAGTGTCCTTGTCATTAAAGCCAGCTTGGGTTTACTTTGAAAAATATAAGTGCTTCTCTATGTCTGAAGGAACCGTAAACGGAAACATTTCGGGGTGACCAGCGCAAGCGAGTGGCAAGTAAAGCCGATTACACACGGACTACATTTCTCTCTCAGTGTATTTTCTCCATTATAGTACCTGACTGGTTTTGCGAAGTATTCCGACTGTTCTGAATAGAAAACGTCAGCTGTAAGTTTTCCCTATTGTACGTTTTATAGTTTCCACAGAAACAACTGTGGCTTGCTTAGTTTTGTTTATAGTTTTTAGCACATGTGTTAGATACAGGTGGGTTTTACTAGATAAATTACAATTTACATTATGAGCAGGCAAAAAGATTTTGTTAAATAATATATTCTCTAATTTTTAAACAATAATAATTATTTAATTTATCAAGTCATAGCTTGTTTTGGTAATTACCTTTTGCGATCGCAATTAACAGGCCGCCAATTTAATGTTTATATCATAAAATACATTCATTCTAGTACTGAGGGAAGGTTTCGGCTTCAGGTCCCGTCATGGTCGAAAATGTTAGCGATATTATTTAATTTCTTAGAAGTTTTCTGAAGTGTGAGGGGTTAGCTCTATAAAAAGACCTTAATCATAAACTATTCAAGGAAAATAAATTAGGTAGGTACTGAATTATAAATGAATTCGTAGCTCAATCGATGCAGCGGGTGTTATTCGATATCGAATGTGGGGTGGTTACAGAAAGTTATAAAACAAGCAACAAATTATCCGAACCATTGTACAACATGATTTTGGGAGTCGTTTTTCATTCACAGGGTGTCATGGAAAGGGTGTACTAAGTAGAAAGGGGGTGATTCTGGACATCAAGTGGTTCTACGATTTTTTGAATTACGAACACAAAGGTTTTTGGAAAAATCACAGAGTTTTTTCTTCACATTCCTGTTCTTTTACGTGTATTCTTACATTAATAATGATTTGAAATTTCAATGGATTTACATAATTTTCTTTTCATGACGAGTGGCTGGTTTTGCTGAAAAACCAATAATTTTTTTTTAAATATTCCAAAGCACGGAAATTGTTATTCACAAGTTGATCCACTCGCTGTCCAGACTTTCGGCTTAGTACACCCTTTCCGTTGCACCCTGTATATATTTGGTGACAAAATATTGGTCATATTGAAGCATAAAATTATAGTTCCGGTAAGGTAAGAATATCCTCAAAACCTTGATTTATTTATAAGCTCAATCAATACATCCAATGAAGTATAAGTTAGGTACCAAAACGTACTAAAACTTAAAAAAAAACTCTATTTGCATTATTTGGGATATTTTATATTTGTCACAAAGTAAATTCGTTACATTTTTGTACACTCCATAAATTGAAAGTAAATTCGTCACATGCGTTCAATAAAACGTCAAGTGCGAGTCAGACTCGCGCACTAAGGTTTCTGATTAATGGTAAGACCTTGTTTCTTGCCAAATATCATGATTCTAGGTCAACGGGGAGTAGGTACCCTGTATATTTTGGTCCAGGGAGTGAATATTTTTTTTCTTGGTAATACTTAATAATAACTACAAATTTACGGTTTTCGGATTTTCCCTTTACTTGTGCTATAAGACCAAATTTTATGATTCTAGGTCAATGGAAAAGTACCCTATAGGTTTTGGTCCATTACGAGAATCAAAACAATTTTTTTAAAGATTAAACTACAATTTTACAGTTTTCGGATTTTTCTTTCACTTGTGCTATAAGGACCTTGCTTCTTTCCAAATTTCATGATCCTAGGTCTATGTGAAGTAGAAATTGCAAAATATTGGGGCATACAGCTGCAACTTTTGATCGCTTTGACCTAGAAGTTTTATTTATATCGAGGCTTCAAAAAGTTATGGATTTGAGTATTTGATGTTAATTTCAACGCGCTCCTGAGAAAAGGGGGTTTACGGACGGACAGACAAACGGACACCAAGGTGATCCTATAAGGGTTCCTTTTTTCCTTTTGAGGTACGGAACCCTAAAAAACGGTAGGAATTTGTCCCAAACTCTCACATTACATAATTTTTGCATAAAGTAGGGTTAGCAAGTTAATGGTGTTTACCGCTCGAAATTACAGAAAGGTTTAATAACTATTGTAAAAGTTAATAAAATACCTACAATAAATATTAACGCATTCACTGCCCAGCCTCCGCTCCACTGAGCAGCAGGAGGACATCTGCGTCATGAGCCATGAAAGTGTTTGTTCTAACAGCAGTCATCACAAAATAGGCAAATGTAGTCATACACATATCTCTCTTTTTAACCGACTTTAAAAAAGGAGGCGGACGAGATGAGGGAGTACATATGAAGGCATTCTCAATTCGTCATGTCTTCATATGTTATTATAAAACAAAACACAACTTTGTAAACCTGTGTTTACATAGGTATGACTTTGAACTCGAAGCATCTTTGAAGAATTGATACAGTTTCCTTTTTGTTCCTTAACAAGCCAAATTGGACAGTTCACTTTGTCGGGAAGGTAGGTACCGTACGTCATATAAAAACATAGGATGGTAGAAGATGTTACAGTACCTACCCATAGGTCCGTCCATCTTATTGATATAGGAATGCCTGACATTTATAGAACTCAGCTACTGAGAAATGGTCATTACAATTAAAATTTATTTACTTTAATAAACGCTTTTAAAGTTTTAAAACGAATTATACAAAGTCTAGAAAAATATTGATTTTGCAAATGATTCCAAATCCATCAAGAACCTCTACAGTTTCTTCATGTCGTTCCTCGCTGACCATCATTAAAAAGTTCACAAATAACAGGTTTTATTAATATGAAATACTAGACGATCGCCTCGCGGTTTCACCCGCGTAGTTCCCGTTCCCGTGGGAATTCTGGGATAAAATATAACCTTTGTCACTCCCTGAAAAGTAAGCTTTCTAACGGTGAAAGAATTTTTCAAATCGGTCTAGTAGTTTTGGAGCCCATTCAATACAAACAAACAATCAAATCTTTCCTCTTTATAATATTATTAGGTATAGATTGTAAAGATAACACAGTGTGTCACTTGACACCACTAAGCCGATAGAACTTTTAAAACAATCATGGCAGTGGTAATGTTCGTAGCTAAAGAGATTCTGTATAATTGTAAGACTTTGCTTCTTGCCAAATTTCATGATTCTAGGTCTACGGGAAGTACCCTAGGTTACCTAT
Source organism: Eupithecia subfuscata (assembly GCA_963564075.1). Taxonomy (NCBI): domain Eukaryota; kingdom Metazoa; phylum Arthropoda; class Insecta; order Lepidoptera; family Geometridae; genus Eupithecia; species Eupithecia subfuscata. The sequence continues at coordinate 9,599,545 of OY751105.1, forward strand.
ATAGGTTTTGCGTGCATGTGATTTCGTTGGAAATTTCAAAATATACGGACATAAACGGCTGTAGCTTTCGATTGCGTTGACTTTTATTTATATCACGGCTCCTAGAAGTTAGGTACAGACTTGAGTATTTGATGTTAGGTAATTTCAACTTGATACCTCCACGCGTTCCTGAGAAAAGGGGGTGGACAGACGGAGGGACAGAGAGACAGATACACGGTCAATAAAGTGATCCCATAAGTGTTCTTTTTTTCCTTTTTAGGTATGGAAACCTAAAGATACCCTAGCTAGAAGATAGTGATCGGTACCTACACTGTCACTTTCCCCACACTAGTAGTGTAACCACGAGTCTTATGTTTCACTAATTACTGTTGATCACACCGCACAGTGTGACCACGAGGAAAATAAATTACTCGTAGTCACACTGGTGTAGCAAAACGGTGTGACCACGAGTCCGTCATCGATAGATCGGTATAACTGCCAATAAAAAAAAACTTACTCGCACTTAACTCAACTGACTTCAGTTATTCCGCTCATGAAACTGTGCCGAAATATTGGAAAGCTCAAAAGTCAAATCATGGCAAATATCCCGTTGTTGTAAATATCCCATTGACTTTATCACTAAGCCGTTTCGTTTCGATTACGTAATGTAAAACTTAGATCCGTGTTTGACGTGCCGAATCGATTATCAGGGGTGCCAAATAAGCAAACGTTTTACACTGAAGTAGTAGTTAGTACAAACATTGTGAGAAATCACAGTTTTTAATTTTTTACAGTAAATTCAATCATAAGTAGAGAGGTAGTAGCAATAGCATTCTCAAAAAAATATCAGAAAAGCAGTTGTGTCCAATTCGGTAATAATCACACTAATATTATAAATGCGAAAGTTTGAATGGATGTATGGATGGATGTTTGTTACCTTTTCACACCAAAACTACTGAACGGATCGGGCTGAAATTTTGCATACAGGTAATTCTAATCCTGGAATAAAACCTGTCCCAGTTCAGTCAGTTCATCAGTTCCCATGGCATGGAAATCACCTATAAACGTTAAACATAGAAACAACGCGTGCGAAGCCGCGGGCATAAACTAGTTAGTTATAATTTAGATTCAGGTATACTATCCATACTTGGGTAAAATTTGTGTGTCTGCTATTTTGTCTATGGACCATTGCTGTCTGCCAATAAAGTTATTGAATTGAATTACAAAATGCGCCCGCTATACTAGCGTGCCCCCGGCGGTATCTAGACACGTCTTCCAGAATTTTACTTTTAATCTGAAATTTTGAGGTACACCTACATTTAATAGACTTGCAGCCTTAATCCGTGTGCCATTAAGCACCACTGAACCCTTTCGTTATTTCGATTACATAATGCTTAGCTTTGATTCGTGTTTGTGACGCGCCGAGTCGATTAACGGGGGTGCCAAATACTTACAAGAAGCGTGTGCCAACCGCAAACCAATTGTAACTGGCAAAGCCATAAAGAAGGGATGCTGAATAGCGTCATGGTCGAATGCATTTAATTGTGGTTGCGTGGATGTCTCTTTTTCTATGTTTGTAAGCAAACTATGCTTTCTGAACCGAGTCATAATTATTTTAATGTAATTTTGTACCCTTAACGTGAGAAACATTACTTACCTACAAAATTGTTATGTTTTGATTATAATGACGAGATTTAGCGAATTCCTTGAGATTATGCTTGTAAAAATGTAAATAATAGGGTGGCATTCGTTTCAAAGATAAATATATCATAAAAACGTCCTTTGAAAGAGAGAAAAACATCCCTTTTTAACATTGATGTAGAAAAGGGGAAGATGAGGCACTAGCTTCTCGAAACCGGCAGGCTCAAATGAAGTCCAATTGTGTGCTCTCGCCGCAGTCATAGTAGGACCGGCGGCGCGGGCGGACGTGATTCGCGTGCTTGCTACGACGTACTGACTGTGTTTTACTGACTAAAAGACTAAAGCAATGCCTTCGTGTTCGTTCACAAGGTGTACAAATAGCTCAAAAACCAAAAACAAAGCCCAAGGCATCACTTTTCACGCGTAAGTACACCAAAGAATTTAGTTTTTTGATTAATTTACTGCCTTTTTTCGCCATTTGCAGAGAGGGATAGAAATATACGAAACATAAGTGTGTAAACAGAGATAGCAATAGCCTTATTGCGAGTCGAGTCGTTCTTCAACTCGTACCATCAATTTTGTCCCAACTGGTGTGAGTTGACGAATCGTAAAGATGATAGGTATTATTTTCAATCTGCAACTCGCATCACTCTTTGTTTCTATTGAATTTATACGTCGAGTACAATCACAAACTCTATGTGGAACTCATTTGTATTCATTTCACATTATTTTATGTACAAAACACAAAATAAATATACCTCTTGCCTATTATTTTACTAACTTTTTTTGGTTGACTGTACTAAAATTCAAATTACTAACGAAGCGTATAACATTTTTACGATTCGTCCGCTCATACCAGTTGGGACAAGATTGATGGTGTGGGTTAAAGGAACGACTCTACTATTGTACCTACCGTAACTCGGGGAAATCCCGAATTTGTTTTATTATACCTAGTGGGGTCGTACCAGAGATTAATATAGTTGTCTCTGTCTCACTTCGGTCTTAGGTACATCTTGCCATCTTTGTTGTTCTTTATATTGCACAGGACTGGAAATGTAACTGTGAGCGTATGTGTTTGCGTGTAGTTGTAACACAGGCCAGTTGTTGAGTACGCGCTGGGAGAACGTAACCCATCTTCCCTTTTCTACATCAATGCTTTTTAATGATGTAGAACACTGATTTTACAAAACATTGGCTATACGTTTTAAAGAAAATGAAAAATAAAAGCATTATCATCAGCCGTTCTCTACCTGTCCCTACGAAACCATTCGTTAGACAGACATCTTAGTTACTAATATTATAAAGACGAAAATTAGCCAACATTTTTGATACCTAGAATCTCCAAAATAGGGTACTAAACTCCAAAATATTACTATTACAATTAATACAAATGGCACGTCATATTAAAAAAAAAGAATTTTTTAATTTATATTAATATAACGTGCCAAGCCGCAGGCAGAGGAGGTCATAAACAGTCAAATTTAGTTCTCGTAATAAGCAGATAATTTAAAAGTGCCTAAGTTGTTTCATTTCTGAAATAACATTACTTTAGTCCCTCGGGATGAAACGTTGGTGTTCTTCCAACACAAATAAGGTTCGTAGTTAACCCGCTTACATCCGAAATGAATTCGTCAAACTACGATAGTTTTTATATTAAAACTAGCTACCGCCTGCGGCTTCGCACGCGTTGTTTCTATGGAAACGTTAAAAGGTGATCTCTATCCCATGGAAGCTGATTTATGGGATAAAAAGTATGTTTGATTCCAGGATTATAATTATCTGTATACAAAATTTCAGCCCGATCCGTTCAGTAGTTTTGGCGTGAATAGGTAACAAACATCCATCCATCCATCCAAACTTTCGCATTAATAATATTGTGATTACTATAGTCCTTTGGCAGCCCTGCCGTCGGCGTCAGTCGGGCGCAAAGGGCGCTTACAAAATTCACGAAACAATCTAATATGCAAATACGATAATCCCTGTAATAGCCCCACTAAAGATCACTCCGATACTTTTATATTCAAGTCAACTTTAGGTTTTTCAATTGGATTATGTTACGTCCGCTGTATCAGAATGCGTACGCAGCGTAAGGATTTGTTGGCTTTGTGTTAATTTCTATGGTACAGCGTGCACTGGATAAGCATATCTGCGTATCGATATTTCTGCCGATGACGTCATCCGCCACAATATGCTTGTTTTTGTGAAAGTGAATTTTGACAAATGTTTTACTTAATATTTAATTACGACAACAAAACAATTCTTAAATTTAGATAATACCTAAATCTTACATTTGAATATATCTTATGACAATTTAATTATGCTTGATTATTGTTTAAGTATTATTTGACATAAATAGGTACACTATTTCTAGCATTATGTACCAACTTATTCTAACTACACGTATATATAATTTTAAAACCTACTGTAATTAGTATAATTGGCATAGAGCCGTTCTAATTACATCAATAAATAAATAAATCCTCCTTACTACAAGTATATTGTTGTGGATGACTTTATCGGCAAACTCAATTCAACTGTGAAATTCGAAAGCAGTGGATATCGGCATATTGACGCGTAACTTTACACAGAATCGCAGTATTTTTTTCAGTCTTTTGGCATTAGAAAGTAGGATTTTTGGACATTTGCTTGATTTAATGGAAAAAAATCAAACCTGAGGAAGATTTCTACTTTGACTTACGTTGAGATTGGAGGGGCACAAACACATTGATAGGAATTTGTTGGAAAAGGATTTTGAAATAATTTTATTGTTTTGAAAAACCAAACACCGACTTTCAATTTCTTAAGATTTACTCTGTTTAGTTGTCTCTTAAATTTTGCGGTACAAATACTAATTCCTCGGGTAAAAAAACCATCTGCGGATCATTCTCTAGCCAAAGAATCATTCAAATCGGTCCACTATTGACGAACAAACAAAACACATACATACAGTCGAACATAGTACCTCCTCCTTTTTTTAAGTCGGTTAAAAGCGTTGTATTTATTACCAAAGCAGAATAAAATTTCTCTGTGACTAGTCCAAAAGTGTCAATACTCACATTTACCAATTATGAGGATTACTCAAAGCTATTTTCAAATTAAGGGAAATAACCAGTTTTCATTGAGATCCGATTAATTGGTGAGATTAACAAATAAGCTCTGATTTAATTAGCTAATTATCGATAGAATTGTTCATTTATTTATTAATTCACCGCAGCTTATCCGGAGGGATCTTCTTGCAAAGTCAGAGCTTAACAAACAAGATGACCTTTATACCTGCCATTCTGGTACGATAGGTTTTATTATTTGTATGGAAGAGCTGAATCACAGTGCGATTATGTTTTTCGCACGTTTTTAAGCTGAAAAGTAGGTTTATGTAAATGAGATATCTTCTAAGTGAAAGTACCTTTTGCGTTTTATTTAAATCTGAAAAAATACCGTGCAAAGACGCGATCAGAAGCTATTATATTCTATAAAAGTAATGATAATAAATTTCCTACCATTATGTGATAATCCAAGGTAACGCCAATTCTTGTTTTACTATAATATAAAAAGGAAATATCTTTTGCCATCGGTCGGTTACTTTTTTCTGTGCTATTATTTTATATATTCCAATAAAACGTTTCAATATTTGAGCTGACGTTCGCCTACAAGAGACGGCGGCTTCTATTCAATTGAACCTTGAAATAGTTTTGAAAATAGGCAGGAACAAATAAAATCAACAAAGCTTAAAAAAACTAAAAATGTTCCAAATTATCGTAATGCGTGAATACATGATTTTACACAAACGTCATTTGTGAAGAAGATTTAGATATTACTACTACTTAGTTCATAATTGTCCATTCCTTTTTGCTTTTCAAAAGAAGATCTTGTAACAAAGATATTATTATCTCGAGGGGTGAGAAAATAGTAATATTAAAATAATTAAAAACCTAATAGCCTAGTGAATCACGCTCACCTGTACCGTAGTAGCCCCGTGTTTTGACTAAGATGAGACATCAGACAAAGTAAGTTTTATAGCCAGACATCCCCGCCCACGCGATTTTGTAACAACTCGAGAGTTATTGATCAAAAAAGCTTTACTTCACCCTAATTGTTTTAAAAATTACTCAGACAGCTTTTAGTTTAAGTTTATTGTTTAACAAACAATTTTTTTAAAAGAAAAATCCTTAATGTATTTAGTCCTTCAAGTTCAACATAGATACTAGTAACTATGTCAAAGTTGATTGATTACGACTGCGTCTGAAATTTCACTAATTTTTGGACTTACGGTCGTCAGAGTATTACCAAAAAAATGTTTGGTTAGTATTATTCATTTGAGTTGACGACGGAAGTTTCTTGTTTGATAATAGAGTAGCATTTTGGTGGCTGCCGGTTTGAGCTCGAGCCAAATGATCTCCGTAGATGACACGCTCCCTTGCCTCAGAAGTTACAGTTTCAATTTGAAGAATTAATTTTAAATCACCCGAGCACTTATCAAATTACAATTGCGTTTCATTCCAAATTGGACGTGCTTATTTATTTCAGGACCCACTCTTATTATCGAAACGCGAATTAAACCCATTAAATCAAAAGTGTTTCGTTGCGCCCCTGTATCACCCTATATTAATATCATTAAGAGCCCCGATTATTGTGACAACAATCGCATCAGGGATTAAATAAATTGAATTGTGAAGTAATAAGTTAATATCATTATGCGTTGTACAAATTAAGTGTTAACCGCATCAGAATGACGTTTAATTTTAAACTATCGACGGATGCGAGAAAAACTGATTTTCATTTGGGTTTGTGTTCGCGGTCAGGGGTAGGCAGGCCGTGTGGGGGCCCTCCACCGCCTCCACCCGACGGCTCTGTAATACGACCTTCTCATAACTCCTGCTCGCCTGGTACTATTTGGCATTGACTAAGGGGTGACGTCTGACAATTTGAACGCTAATTTTAGAGTGAATTGTCGACGTTGTCGCGGTGATGGTCCGATGTTTCTATTTGTTTTTACATCGTCTGTCCGTTGGTGGAAATGGGAAAAGCCGAGCTGGAGGTTTAAGTTAATAGCTTATTTTCTCATTTCCGTTGCCTTTATATTTTCTGTAATTTCTTCAATCTTCCTCGGTTATTTCAAGTGACAAGTAGGTATGTACCAGCAGTATAATGAACAGATATAACTACCATTTATTTGACGTTCTATTGAAGTCGATTTTTCAGTCCCATTTAAATGATTGTCAACCTCACCTGTTTTATTTATCTCAAACAAAAAGTTGAAAGGTTCTTCGATCTGAAATATATTCTGTAATTTATTTTCGACTTGAAGGCTTTGCTCACTACAAGTCTCCTCACCCAGGAAGCGAAGGGCCGGGGAAGAATATTTGAATGCCTCAATTTAAAATCATCAATTGAACAGTACACTAATTTTTACCGGTCATTAATTATCCTATTTCAAAATCATGTAAAATCGACGCTAATGTAGCAAAGGATGCAAAAATGTAGGAAGTCCGCTACCTACCCAAAATACACATATATTTAGTTTGGTCTAGAATCCTAAAAAGAAAAAGTACAGAACTTTAAAAATAGGTCAGCCCAGCGATACAAAATATTCACCCTCACACGCCTAAGTTCACGCGTCACCTTAAAATAATAATCATGAAGCGTTTACAAATTGAAAGAGAGAGTTGGAAGCTCCGAAACCCACATTCCGACGATAAAAGGGAAAACCATTTAAACTTTGAGGCGGAGGGGGATGGGTATAAGGAGCGCACGGTTGCGCGAGAGGGAAGAAGCATATTGTAAAAGGTTTACCTCTTTAGCGGTGCTGGTAGCCTGGTAGAACGTTACAGGTCGCGTAATGTCGCGGCGGCGAGACGAGCGGGCGCAAGGAGCGGGCTTCGAGCAAGGCTCCGGAGCGCGAACTGCTTGCATCGCCCGCTGCCTGGGGGTGGTGCACGGTGTGCAAGCGAGACTGCAGCGCCCGCCCACTCGCCGAGTGCCTCACTTTCCCGCCCTAATTGTTCCTCCACTTCCCAAACTTACGTCTACGATTTCCAATTACACCTATTAAGATCTCAAACTTTATCTTAAACTCTTCATGTTTGAAGAAGAAAATCTTAGATAACTCGAAAAGCGTTTTATTTTTTAGCTAGACATGGTATGTGGTGTGCGTCGCTAAGAAGAAACGAAGTGTAACTGAAATTATTAGGAATTGATATGTTTTTTCGTCGTTTGCTTACAGTGATAGTAATCGGCTGGTGCTGGGCGGGCCCGCCTACGAGCCGGTCGCTAAGGTGACCGCCCGCCGACCTGCGCCTCATGTATCTCTCTCATAGCACAACTCAACTAGTTTACTGGTTATTTTCCAAAACTAACATTTTGCTAAGCTGCGTAGCCGTCTGCTACGAAATGCTACGGCGTAGCACCGCTACGAGAGACATATCTGAAAAGAAAATAGCCGCTATCTTTTCAAATTTGTCAATTTGTTTCAAATTAATCTCAAAAAAAATCTGAGCCTACTTGTTTCAATCTCGGTGTTTATTCATATAAATAGTTAGTGCCAGAACGATCATTTCCGTGTTTTACGATCACAATTAAGAATTACCACATAATGACATTTTTAGCGACAAACCTGACCGATTGGTTACAAACTATAAAAATCGGTTTCATGTTATGCGTAAAATCGTTCTGCGAATTTCAGCCAAAACTGCATTTCGGTTACTGTGACGTAGCAATTTGTAAATCTCGTTTCGCGGGCAATATTGGCGGAAACAATCGGAGTCCGATGTTACATCATGTCAAACGTTTGATAGTTTTGAAATCGTTAGCATTTTTTGCAGTTACGTGGGTAGTTGTAGTCTTACTGTGGAGTTTTGTTCTTTTGAACTTTTAGAAAAACAAAGCTTTTATAAAACCGATTTACTTTTTGTAGCATAAAACAGTGAAATAGAAACTTCTCTTATAAAGTAACAGTAGGTAAATATTTGTATAAAATTGGTTTTTAAGTTGCATAAACTTTTTAAATTTAGGTAAACTATACCAAAGATAATAAATACAATCACTATGCCCACGAATGTCATTTAATTTTATCTTATTTGCTATCACCTAACTATCGGTTTGAGCTATTCAACCTTACTTTACATAATGTGTGTAAACAATGCTTTTAAAATTTAGCCCTAAAAGATTGGTTTATGAATGTAAACGACAATTTAAGTAAACTTGGGTAAACAACAACATAAAGCTGACAATGCACTCAATCAAGATAAACAAAATAGGTTAACTTAAACCGAAACCGAATTAATATGTGATTTTTTTTGTGTCTATTTAATCCTACTAATATTATAAAAAAGCCTTTATAACATCTTGTGAAATCTGAATTTTTGTTACCTAGGATCTCCAAAACTACTGAACAGATCAAGATGAAATTTGGCGAACGCCTAGAGCAAAGCCTAACTTAGATACTTATTATGCCGAAAATGCGTATGCGAAGCCATGGGCAGAAGCTTATGATTTATATACGTCATCAGCACACACATCCATGGATGGATGTATGTATGGATGTATGTGAGTACACGCTAAACATGCCCCTACCAAACGCATAATTCCCAGGCAAGCAGGTCATTCATTTGAACCACCAACAGTTGATACACACAATTATATTGTTGGTTTTTCAAACACCACCGTCTATATTGTTCTCTTATGTCCAGTCCATCCCAAGGTTGCCTGGAAGAGATCGATCAAAGTGATAAGGCCGCCCTTTGTACTTCCTAAATTCTCAGCATATCCTTATGTATTGTATTTTATGTTCGTGTGGTAAACTAAAGAGTTATCTAAAAGGAAAAAGTAGACTTCACGACACGTCACGTTACTGACGTCAAATAGGCGCCCCTGTGTGAATAATTGTTCCTAAATGTTTTCCATCCGAATACTTACCCTTCTGCAGCGGGCGAAGGTCCGCCGGCTACGCAGGAGGTTGCGGGTTCGATTCCCGCCTGGGGATAAATGTTTGTTCGATCTGCAGATATTTGTTTAGGGTATTCTGGATGCTTTCTATGCATAATAAAAAATATCTATGTATGTAGTTTATACTCGTAGTATTAAAAGTATATCAGTTATCTAGTACCCATAGCAAGCTCTGCTTAGCTTGGGGCTAGATAATGTTGTGTGAATTGTCCAGCATTATTTATTTATTAAATATTAGGCTACATATATTTTACTTACCGAGTACATCAAGGCAAATCAGATTTGAACTCATCGAACTCGCTAATTTTTACAAATAAATAAATCATTTGAAACATGACTTGAATTAATAAAGAATATTGTTCAACTGTTGCTTATAAACAAGCATTGTGCTCTAAAATTACCACAGAGCAATGTCTCATACCAATTACCAACACTTTTACGTCATCGTAAAGCAGGATTTCCATAAAGAAAACTGACGGTGCGTGAACCTGCCGATTGACGACGGCGGGCAAAATGTAGAGCAGTTGCGTCGAAAGATAATCAGAGTGGTGATACTAGATAACCTTTTTAAACGCTGTTCAATATAATCTTGATGAATCAAAATACTAGTGTTACCTTTACCTTAATATCCTATGCAATTCTACTTTTCAGATTTGGCCGAAGATCTCAAGAGGCGCAAATATGCAGATCTCGACAGAGCCTACACATTTGGAGGAGCCTTGGGGTCCAGACCCTATTTCCGTGGGGTACCGAGGCTCTTCGGGTTTTCAAAAAATTATCTGAGCGTTTGGTCGAAGCGACGCGTGACCCGAGAGCTTGTGAGTATCTGGCACAGCGCATCAGCATTGCCATACAGCGTGGCAATGCTGCGGCCAGCGGCCAGCGTCTTGGGGACGCTTCCGACTGGTGTTGATATGGATCAGTTGAGCTACCTGTAGACTGTTTGCAACAGTCAGCAGTTAGCTCAATTGTTTCAATTGTAAATACTAGTATATTTTTCCAGGTACTTAAACCATTACCTTTATTTTGGCGAGGCATGTTCAGCTGTTGTGTTACGGCTTAGATTTTGCACCACCCCGACTCTTCCCGCGGGTGTCGTAAGAGGCGACTAAGGGATATACACTGGGGCGGGCAGCAGCGCCTCCCGCCGTACAATGCCACCCCCGAACTGCGATCCCCAACCCGCATGCCCAGTGTGGGGATTATGGGCACTACCCCTACGAGATATAAGCCAATAAGGCGCTTATTAGGATCGACGTATGCTGATTGAGAAAACTTATAGATTACCAATCATTGATGATCAGCCGTTAGGTATTTGAATCTATCAAATCCATGAATGAAAGAATTCACAAGAATCAATTTCGGTCAACATGCTGCTAGCATTCTGGGCACTCTGCCTTCTGGTGACGGCTTAGATTTTTAAGAAATGGATATGTAGAGGCCATATCCTAGAATTGATCACTTCATGATGTGACCGACCATTTCAAGAAATGGTAGAATTTCATGAAATGGAAAATACGCGCTGGCCATATCATGATGTAGTCAGGCCAGATCAATGAATAATCAGCGTTTAACGATATGAAAAGCTAAACGCACGGCTACTTCATGATAAGGTCAAACAATATCATAAAATAGTTACATTATCCACCGTTAGAGGCGCTGATATTGTTTTGTTTTGTTTTTGACATAATTATGTGGCTTTTGAGTGTTTGTTTGTTTCTGTTCTGTGATGCATCATGTCGGCGGACAATTATTTAGTTAAAAAAGCGAATAATAATGTGCAAATAGAAGACAAAAATGAAGTAAGGAGCCGTTACGATAAAAAACTACAGGAATTTTATAAAAGTCACTCGAAAAACGAGCATAACGTCTAAACTGAAAGCCATTAAGCAAGTATAAAGTTCCTTCCTAATTCGAATTTTTCATTTAATCTTTTCATCATCATCATCAGCCTATATTAGTCCACAGCTGGACATAGGCCTCCCGTAATGAGCGCCATAGCCTTAACTAACCTTAACCTTTTGATGTCATGGAATCCCTACATAAATGATATGGCCAAACGTTGATGGAAATATCATTAAACGTTGGTGCTTAAACGATATAGTCAGTTTTAGCTGGCCATGTCATGAAATTCTACCATTTCATGAAATGGTCGGTCACATCATGAAGTGATCCATTCTAGGATATGGCCACGACAGATATACGTGTATATACTAGTTGTTATTGTTTTATTCTGTTAATGTTATTTTCTATGTGCTAAATAAACAAATTTTTGAATCACTTTAAGTGATTCAATATCTGAGATGAACACATTCAAATCAAACATTCAAACTGGACGTTCGTGAGCCTGAGTGGAAATACGCCCCGCGCGTTACCGTGACCCTAATAGATATAGGTTAGAAGGGCGTCGGGTTGCCATGGCGATGTCTACCTACTGGGAACGGCGAGGAATTTGGCCGACGAGAATCTTATTCTGATTTTCAATTGATTGTCCAGCGTTATTTATTTATTTAAATATGAAATCGTCAAATAAATCAATAAAATCTGATCTGCGGAATGTTTTATTGCGATTTGACTGCAACTTTAAAATAAATGAATTATTAATCTGCTTATATAAAAATCAATTGCTGTTCAGTCTCGTTAAAACTTAATAAGCGGATTATCGATTTTTGTCGCAAATAACAGTCGACTTTACGATTTCTGCGAATGTGATTGCGAGTAAATTAGACAGCCCGATAAGTATGTAGCGATCGTCGATAGTCAAAAAGAAAATTTAGAAAAAAAATATCATGTAAGGAGGTTACAAGTATAGTCGCGATACACATGGTAAAATATGTGCAAAGACATGTCTAGGAATATGTGACGTCAAAAGATATCAAAGAATCTAGAAGGGTTTTGAAATAGGAGATCGATGTACATATGTAGGAGTGTTGCGAGATCTTTTGCCATAGTATCGAATTTAAAACCTTTGAGAAGCAGATGTCGATTTGTGCAAAAATTTTATAAAATTTGCAAGAACATACATTTTATATCGGGCCATACACATAGCCTAATATTGGCTATAACATTGGCTACTTTTTCATAGCCTAATATTAGCTATAACATTACCTACTTTTTATCCCGGAAAAATAGATGCACAGCCGTAAAACGACTTTATGGTTATTTTTGGCCGTTTTATTTAAAACCCATGTCAGCAAAAAATTATCACATTTTCTTTAAAAATCGTAAAATTTCCTTAGATTGTTTTTTTAGTTTATGTACTTAGATATATTTTTATCTCAGGTTTTTTTTTCTCAAGCGTATCTCTCTCAGAGCGAGCGGAGCGGACAACACAAGTGGTCATTAGCCGTGCGGCTAGGATATTGAATTGTTTTTGACAAGGTCCTGCCGCCCGTTCCCCTCGCGCCCTGTTAATACAGCGATCGGTACTTTACGAACGCTACGTCGAGACTGCATACCCGTGTAGTTTAAAATAAAAAGAGGCAAAATTGAAAGTAATTACGAAGTTCACGGGATCATCTAGTTAGAAATAAATAAATAGATAACCAGCCTTTGCCCGTGGTATGGAATTTTCTTTTGATTTTTTTTTATTTTATTACTTTTCATTTAGCTTTTGGAACCATGACGTAGCATGGTTCCAAAAGCTAAATGAAAAGCGAGCACTGAGGCACCAACGGGCTGCAGCGGCTGTCGCAGACCCACCACTATCCACCGGGGTACACGGATGCCAATACTACGGCCGCATCTGCCATTCCCGTATAGACCTTACAAGTCATCTACGTAAGTGCCGAAAAACGAACACTACATAAATCATCCTTCGTGGATGTAAAGGCCATTGATGATTTGCCCGTGGTTTCGCTCATGTGGTACCTGTCTATGCCACTCGAAATTATAGCTACTTAATAGTGAAACCGAACCAGTAGTTCCGGAGATTTCCTATTCAAACTTACGAAGTCTATAATTTTATTAATAACTAGCTTCTGCCCGCTGCCTTGCACGCGTATTTTTGGTATAATAAGTAGCCTATTGCTTAAATTAGGCTACGTTCTAAGTGTATGTTAAATTTCATCATGATCTGTTCAGTAGTTTTGGAGATCCTAGGCAACAAAAATTTCACATTTCACAAACTTACGCATTTATAATATTAGTAGGATTTGCCGAGTCTTTCAATTGAATTAAATCTCAAAATGTTCACAATAATAATTCATATGTTAAAGACTATAGAAAACTTACAGATCTTAATTAACTTATTCTACGTTCCATATTCCTTAAAACTAAAATATTAATGTAAAATATAAAAACTTAATTAATTTCACGTTATTTTTGATTACGGCAGCGGCGGTTTATTGTGGACATATTGTTACTGTGTTAATATTACCTACTATTAAATTCTCGTCGGCTCGTGTCGGCTTGCCGTTCCATCGGATTATAAGAGTGAGAGAGTGCACCTGTGCTTGCGCACACACTTGTGCACTATAATAATCTGCTCACCTGGCTAGTCTCCCTCGAGACTGACCAACGTGGCCGAAGATTCAGCAAGGTGGACATCGATATAACTATTTCGATAAAAGACTTAATGTGTACTGGTTTAGCCCTTCCCACCAATCAGTTTTATCTACAACACAATCCAATCCTGATACGTCGTTGACTGGTCTGTAATAGCTCCGTGAGCGTGAAACAAAAAAGTATTTTAATAACCTTATTTGAAAAAGTCTAGACAATAATATGGTGTAGTCTCAGTAGTCCGGTTACGTTAAAGTCAACCAGACTACTGAGTCGTGCGATGTATCAAATGTTCGGTTCAATTAAGCAACCGGACTACTGATACATCCAGCGACTCAGTAGTCCGGTTCAATTAAATATAACCGGACTACTGAGACTACACCAATGATATCTGTCAACCCTATGGTTTCGACAGAGTAATTTTCCGTCGATTTCGCCCGAAGTCATCATTCATCAACCATCTGATCAAGCTTCATTATTTAATATGGTGTAGTCTCAGTAGTCCGGTTACGTTAAAGTCAACCGGACTACTGGGTCGCTTGATGTATGAAATGTCCGGTTCAATTAAGCAACCGGACTACTGATACATCCAGCGACTCAGTAGTACGGTTCAATTAAATATAACCGGACTACTGAGACTACACCAATAATATCTGTCAACCCTATGGTTTCGACAGAGTAATTTTCCGTCGATTTCGCCCGAAGTCATCAACCATCTGATTAAGCTTCATTATTTAATATGGTGTAGTCTCAGTAGTCCGGTTACGTTAAAGTCAACCGGACTACTGAGTCGCTGGATGAATGAAATGTACGGTTCAATTAAGCAACCGGACTACTGATACATCCAGCGACTCAGTAGTCCGGTTCAATTAAATATAACCGGACTACTGAGACTACACAAATAATATCTGTCAACCCTATGGTTTCGACAGAGTAATTTTCCGTCGATTTCGCCCGAAGTCATCAACCATCTGATTAAGCTTCATGATTTTCTAAGCATGTCTATTGGGTAAAATGGACAGAACTGGCGCTGTCCACGCATTTGTCTCCTAAACCGTCCAAAGCTCCAAATTGAACTTCAACTAGCAATCTCGTGGACGGCGATGCGTTGTCATTGATTTTACTCGCGCTACAATAACATTCATCCTTCTATTCATAAATGATAGGGTTGGCACATCAGTACTGTTTACTTTTGTTATATCAAAAGGTACTTTTTTCTAATATCCGATAAGTGGAGGTACCCACTTATCGGATATTAGAAAAAAGTACCTTACTTAACATAGGATTAGTTGCAAACTAGTTTATGCCCGCGGCTTCGCACGCGTTGTTTCTATGGAAACGTTTTGAGGTTATTTCTATCCTATTCTATTTTTGAGGTTAGGTCAAGTCACTCTTGAATGCTATCGAACAGAATAAATAGTATCCTATGTCCGTCTCCTGGCTCTAAGCTAACTCCTCACCAATTTTCAGCCATATCGGTAAAGCCGTTCTTGAGTTATAAAAAGTGTAACTAACACGACTTTCTTTTATATATATAGATTATAAATTCAAATCATTTATTTCGGTGGTTCACCATAAATGTTAGTACAACTACCTATTACCATAAAGAGGAAAGATTTAATTGTTTGTTGGTTTGTATTGAATAGGCTCCGAAACTACTGGACCGACTTGAAAAATTCTTTCACCGTTAGGAAGCTTACTTTTCAGGGAGTGATATAGGCTACATTTTATCCCGGAATTCCCACGGGAACGGGAACTACGCGGGGAAACCGCGAGGCGATCGTCTAGTTCCATATAATTTGGTACAGCGCCTCTGTCGTGCGGACTGGGAACTATGCAAATTCCATTCTAAAAGGATACGTCACGGTCACGTCTCTTAACTAACGTCAAATTCCATTCTAAAAGGAAACGTCACGATCACGTCTCTTAACTAACGTCAAATAGACTCACCCCTCTGATGGTTATTAAAACGCGCGTTACAAAAGTGCGGGAGACAGGTGGGAATAATTCTTCAAAACGCCCAATGTGTATACTGATCTCCAACCCGCATGCCCAGCGTGGGGATAATGGGCATTACCCCCATGTGATAAAAGCCAATAAGGCTCTTATCAGGGGGAGGCCTGTGTCCAGTAGTGGACCAATTCAGGCTGTTGAGGAGGTACCTACTTGCTCCAAAACAGAGGAATATAAATAAATAAATAAATAATAAACAAATAAATGATGCTGGACAATCCACACAGCATCATCTAGCCCCAAGCTAAGCAGAGCTTGTGTTATGGGTAAGTACTTAATATAATACATTACATAGATTTTTTTTTTTATTATACATAGAAGCGACCAGAACACCCGGAACAAATATTTGTAGATCGTACAAACATTTGTCTCAAGGCGGGAATCGAACCCGCAACCTCCCGCGCCGCAGGCGGACCTTCGCCCACCGCACTACCGAGGTCGTCAAAATATAACCTAAAAAAAAAACTCGATTTCTATTCAGATTCTTTAAATTGGATTTCGTTTACAAAAAGAACCATGTGATGTACGGTTCTCTCTTCGGGGAAAACCTGCCCTGCCATTGACAACTGTATTTAACATGCCACAAAGCATTTGAAAGTGTGATTGATAGGTGCATCAAGTATGCACGTCCAGTGTACTTGATGTAGCGGTTGATAATAGTTGGTCGTTAGTTACCATTCGTTTTACTATGATTTATTTGATGTGATATGGAATTAGCTTGAATGAGCCAATTATTTTATGAAGAACATTATTGTTTTGGTTAAAAAATCAACTATAATTCGATGTGAAACGTTTGTAAGCAAACCGCCCATACATAACCTAAAATTTAGTCTGTTGCCGTGTACTGTTTCGCAATTTACGATTCTTGTCGATTTCAGATCTTTCCTTCAATACACAGTAGGAGTACAGTTTTGGTTCGTGCTAAAAAAAAATTTCTTTACATTTCATCTATCACACTTCACACTAATATTATAAATGCGAAAGTTTGGATGGATGGATATATAGATGGATGGATGTTTGTTACCTCTTCACGCCAAAACTACTGAACGGATCAGGCAGAAATTTTGCAGACAGGTAAGTCTAACCCTGGAATCAAACATAGGCGACTTTTTATCCCATAAATCAGTTCGCATGGGATAGAAATAACCTCAAAACGTTTCCATAGTGTAAGGAATAACAATGTAATTTAGATCTTGATTTGTTTAAACTAAGCTAATATTGTAAAGAAGTTGTTTACGCTAAATGTTTTTATCGTAAACAGCTCTTAATATTGTTATACTATGTTCAGATAGTTTTAAAAGCAATGTTACAATCTTGTTGATACTTGGTTGTTGATACTAGACTTCCAGAGTAACTGTCAGATGTAAATTCTTATTGGAGGTAGGTAGAAACTAGTAGTCTTGTTAGAGCGTTTGAACGAAGCGGTCGTCCGCTCGGAACACACTAATAGTGTGAAATTGCAATAGTGAGTGCCCGTCAGCTGTGGCAGTTAAGCTAAGGTACCTACGTTATTTTCTTGCTGTTCTTAGTTTTTCTAGTCGATAAGCGATATTTAGTTAACCAGCTAGTGATTTCTTTTTCGCTTCTTTGCACTAGCTTATAAAAGATTGAAGCGAAGAGAATCAAATAGTCGTACATTTTCTATTTAGTAGATGTAAAGTTACAATGTTGGAATAAGCCATGAGAAAATAAACGCATTTGATTCTGATTTTCTTTTTATTTTATCATACTCCTATAACTCAGAAGCGGGATAAGGCGAGTATTTGAAATAAATTACTCGCCGCGCCCATGTCTCAATGTAAAAATAAACATTTATTTATTTTGTCATGGCCAATTTAACTGCAGAACACAGAACTATCGTGAGTGATATTTGTTTAACAGCTTAATTTTTTTTTGTGTTCCTTTTTATTTCATTTCTCTTTTTGCTCATCAACATCACTATTCCTATGGTTGAATTTTGTCCGGCGTCATGAAAATTTATGGCTTGTTAAAGTGTCTTTAAACATAATATCCAATTTATTTCTTTATTTGTTTTTTTTTGTCTGGTTTTATTATTATTATTCTTTGTCTTCACTCATCGGTACACCGTAATCGGTATATACTATTCTATCTAACCACGAACCATGAAAGAAGAATAATCGCTAGGTAATTAATAAGTATTCGAGGGTGGAAAACCAGAAAACGATTACAAACTGCACAAACTTCATTGTAAATTAGTTCTCAACTTGTTATTTGACATTTTTGTCATTTACTACCATATTTTCACTAACTTCCCGGATCAACCCTCAACCTCAACAGCCTGTCTTGGTCCACTGCTGGACGCAGGCCTCCCCCTGATAAACACCTTATTGGCTTTTATCTCATGGGGGGTAATGCCCATAATCCCCACGCTGGGCATGCGGGTTGGGGATCGCAGTTCGGTGGTAGAATGTTCCCTGCAGAACAAAATTGTAATAATTATACGGGGCCAAGTAATAATACGAAACTCGATATATTGTCAAATAATTTAACTATAATTTTAAAGAATTTTTTATTTTTATAGTTTTGAGAAACGATTTTAATAATAATAATAATTATATATCATGAATGCCTATAAATTACTTAACCTAGACTAGAATTAAACACAAAAATTAAAAAACATAGGCAGAGATATCAAAATTTTACAATTTTTGTATGGAAGCTCGAAAGTGGCTGTGTTCATTTTGCAGACAGTCGCTATCGTTATACCGGTATGGATTTCGGTTACACCGGTATGGATTTCGGTTATACCGGTATGGATTTCGGTTATACCGGTATGGATTTAGGTTATACCGGTATGGATTTCGGTTATACCGGTATGGATTTCAGTTATACCGGTATGGATTTCGGTTATACCGGTATGGATTTCGGTTATACCGGTATGGATTTCGGTTATACCGGTATGGATTTAGGTTATACCGGTATGGATTTCGGTTATACCGGTATGGATTTCAGTTATACCGGTATGGATTTCAGTTATACC
Organism: Eupithecia subfuscata; assembly: GCA_963564075.1. NCBI lineage: Eukaryota > Metazoa > Arthropoda > Insecta > Lepidoptera > Geometridae > Eupithecia > Eupithecia subfuscata. The sequence goes on from OY751105.1 coordinate 9,618,623, forward strand.
GGTATGGATTTCAGTTATACCGGTATGGATTTCGGTTATACCGGTATGGATTTAGGTTATACCGGTATGGATTTCGGTTATACCGGTATGGATTTAGGTTATACCGGTATGGATTTCGGTTATACTGGTATGGATTTCAGTTATACCGGTATGGATTTCAGTTATACCGGTATGGATTTCGGGTATACCGGTATGGATTTAGGTTATACCGGTATGGATTTCGGTTATACCGGTATGGATTTCAGTTATACCGGTATGGATTTCGGTAATACCGGTATGGATTTCGGTTATACCGGTATGGATTTCGGTTATACCGGTAAAGATAGCGGTTGTACCGGTACTGATAGCGGGTATATCGGTACCTCAGGTATGGGATACCGGTATTGAATACCGGTTGTGGAAATAAGTTGCTAGGTTAAAATTTGTATTAAAAATAATGACAATAAATTGTAAATGTTAAAATAAATGATTATGGTAGTTTATGATGTCGGAAGTTTATATTTTGTTTGGCTAGGTTTGTAAAAAAAAAAAATACAGTTTGAACATTAATTCAATAAACAAATACAAATCGTCCTAACTAAAGGTAGGACGTTCTATAATACGCCCTCGTCTATACCTGTTCAAATAATTACGTACCTCGCATTTAGCGTAAGGGTCGCCCATTGTGCAAGTGGTTGTGTTTTTCTGTTAGTTTGCCTGTGTTTAATTGTGTTTTTTTTTGTTCTTGTTGCGAGCTATGGCGTCAAGTCGATCCAGTTACATGGATGGCGGTGACGATGCAGCAGCTACGGGCAGGCCGCCTCCGACGACAACCAAGGAACACCAGATCGAGCATCTCAACACTACACCCTCTCGTGGAGAGAGCATCATTAACAAATGTAGTTCGAACTCAGTACCCTATCATGATAAGGTTGGTGAGAGCCGGGCTGATCAGGTCGGCAAGGACTCGGAGCTTTATGGTGATAGGGGTGATGAGAGATGGGCTAATCACGCTAGCACGGACTCAGAACCTTATTATGAGAAGGGTTTTGACAGACGGGCTAATCCGGTGCCCTGTTATGAGGAGGGTACCGAAGCACCTTGTTATGAGGAAGGTGGGATGGCGGTGACGATGCAGCAGCTACGGGCAGGCCGCCTCCGACGGCAACCAAGGAACACCAGATCGTGCATCTCATCGAGGTACACTTCTCCGACCGGTGCAGCTATATTTCCGGTCACGTGTTCAGTCGATGAGGCATAACAGTCAGCAGGAGAAACCACCCTCTCGTGGAGAGAGCATCATTAACAAATGTAGTTCGAACTCAGTACCCTATCATGATAAGGTTGGTGAGAACCGGGCTGATCAGGTCGGCAAGGACTCGGAGCTTTATGGTGATAGGGGTGATGAGAGACGGGCTAATCCGGTGCCCTGTTATGAGGAGGGTATCTAAGCACCTTGTTATGAGGAAGGTGATAATGCGTTCAAGCAGTTCAAGCGTGGAGTCAACATAGCAGCGTCGTCATTAGCGTCTTTGCCGGCGTTATTGTGGGGATCCTAGATTTCAAATTTCATTTATTCATAAAGTTTCAGGTTTATACATAGATCTTACAATTATTATTATAGCTACTATTACCAAAACCTGCCTTTTCAGGCGTATGAATATAATATAAGAATATAAATGATTGTAGGTTGTAAATGAAAATACAAATTAAATAAAATTTACATTAAAAAAAGAAACATGTCACACATAATCATGCAAAATCAATTAATAGTTACCTACAGTTTACATTTAAAAATTCATTTATACTATAAAAACATATTTCGGTCAGCCATTTTGTCAGGTTACATTTAAATCTAGTTAATAATGTCATTTCTTTAAAATTGTCGGGAATTTTATTGTATATTTTAATTGCCATCATAAAACTATTATTCGTGGATAATGTCAATCTTGTTTGATGTCTAAATAATTTATTTTTATATCTTGGTCAGACGCTATAATTACTCATTTGATTTGCCGATTGAAATTTGCCTTTATTCTTAAAAACAAACACGAAGTTGAACACCTAGTCGAAGTTGAACACGCAGTAGAGGGATTATACTTCGATTGCGTTCGAAATCTATCGAGTCCGGGTGTAAAACCACCTAATAATCGTCACTTAACCCTACGAGCGTTTCTGGTGACCGCACGGGTGTCACCTAATAATCGTCACTTAACCCTACGAGCGTTTCTGGTGACCGCACGGGTGTCATGACCGGCCGGTGATACAAACACTAACTCTCACTGCAGGACAAACCAGTGTTTTACCCTACGTACGTGTAGGCGTTGAATGTCGGTACCTACACAAGGGCGTACTAAAGGCACAGAACGTACCTACTCACTATTACCTAATCTACGTAGCCTAACCCCTACTTACGGAATCTAATTTGGACCCTAACCACGTATCACGTATCCTATCATCCCTAATGGTGTAGCCCTATCAGTGCGTCTAGCCCATAAAATAGATTAATTTATAAATTTAAAAAAAAATCGTAAAATTCAAAATTAGTTACTGACGCGTGCGTCATCGTTTTTATCGTTTTTCTTTGTATAAGTTATGTTTTCTTTTTTTTTTGTTTCTATTGTAACGATAAGCTATGTAACTTTAAAATAATGCATCATATCCCATTTCCGCGCGGATGCGCGGCATGTTTACGTTTATTCATTGTAAGAACTCATTGTGTAAATAAATTGTTTGGAAATGTCTTCGCTCATCAGAGGGTGCTGATACTTCAGGGTCTGTAAGGTCTTCGTAGAGGGAGAGGAGTAATACTCGAATCAGTGCTTCATTCTAATTTATTTATTTACAAAAATGTACAGTTTCCATCCTAAATCTGGCGCAGCAGTTTCGCTGAGTCATCACGCTAGCACGGACTCAGAACCTTATTATGAGAAGGCTAATCCAGTGCCCTGTTATGAGGAGGGTACCGAAGCGCCTTGTTATGAGGAAGGTGATAGTCCAAGTGAACGAGATGTGCGGCGTATCGTTACTCTATTGAAGTTTGGACTTAAGAGCGCTTTTACATCTCGGCGCTACTATTTTTTATTTAACGCACCGAGCGGGCAGCGAGCTAATCAAGCGTAACTTTCTATTGTCTCGCGATTGAACTGACATAGGTCTGCCCTCGATAAGCGCTCGCGTGGTACTGAGGGTAAATCGCCGGCGCAATGAAATATATACTACTTTTAAATAATTCATTTTAGAGCCATCTGTGTATGTTCTTATTTCGTATATGTTTGAGCTATCACTTGGCTCTTCGTGCGTTTGTATGGTGAAGCTTTTTGAGTGTATGTGTTTTTGGGTACCCTATCATAAATCGAGAGTAGCATGGGATTACTCCCTGCGTACTTGTCCCATAAACTTAAAGCCCATACTGCTCTCAGCTTAAGCGTGATAATAGATAGATAGATAGAAAATTCTTTATTGCACACTTATCAAAATAATTTACAATATTGAAATAAACAACAAAATTACAGACTATGTAACAATTGACGGTCTTATTGCTCAAGAGCGATCTCTACCAGATAACCGTGAATGGATAGGATCTATGATCCAGTTTACCATCGTTAGCCCCACTCCGTGATTTTGCAGGAATGTATTGATGCTGTCAAAGTTTGTCATGTCAGAAGCCCCTTCGATATCTATGAAGGCTGCGAAATGGAGCGTTTTGATTGAGATGTCTTGTTCTAATCTGCTAACTACTGTGCGCAGCGCAGATGTTGTTGATTTACCTGAGCTGTAGGCGTGTTGTTGTGGGTGTAGTGGTTTTATTCGATAATCCAGCTGTTTCAAAAAAATCTGGTCGCTACAACAACGCTGAAGAGGGACATCTTTCTTCGATGTATCCAATAGCAAGAGCGATATGTAAGGCTATATATATAAAAGGCGGGGCATCTTAATAAATTCTTTGAAGTAGGTACTTAGATCCCATGCTAAGAGGGTTGAACAATCCTTAATTAAGTCTCATTGGTAACTCAGACGTAATGGCCAATACGACAAACATGGGACGATAATTCAGAAATACAAATCAGGCTGAATACAGTTCGTTAGACCACAATTCGACAGATCATTCAAACGTGCTCATAAGCTTGAATAATATTGATGAATAAATATAATATTAACTATAGATTACATGATTAATTGGTTACAAGTAATAAGTATTGAAACTTATATAGTAAAAAAATCTACACCAGAACTTTATTTTTAATTAGAGATTTTAATTCAAATTTTAATTCAATTAACGTATTCCTCAACAGAACCATTTTACACCTATCTACATACTTTGTCGCGTAGGGACTAGCTCTAGCAGGATGGTCGAGCTGTAAGGAATAACAATGTAATTTAGATCTTGATTTGTTTAAACTAAGCTAATATTGTAAAGAAGTTGTTTACGCTAAATGTTTTTATCGTAAACAGCTCTTAATATTGTTATACTATGTTCAGATAGTTTTAAAAGCAATGTTACAATCTTGTTGATACTTGGTTGTTGATACTAGACTTCCAGAGTAACTGTCAGATGTAAATTCTTATTGGAGGTAGGTAGAAACTGGTAGTCTTGTTAGAGCGTTTGAACGAAGCGGTCGTCCGCTCGGAACACACTAATAGTGTGAAATTGCAATAGTGAGTGCCCGTCAGCTGTGGCAGTTAAGCTAAGGTACCTACGTTATTTTCTTGCTGTTCTTAGTTTTTCTAGTCGATAAGCGATATTTAGTTAACCAGCTAGTGATTTCTTTTTCGCTTCTTTGCACTAGCTTATAAAAGATTGAAGCGAAGAGAATCAAATAGTCGTACATTTTCTATTTAGTAGATGTAAAGTTACAATGTTGGAATAAGCCATGAGAAAATAAACGCATTTGATTCTGATTTTCCTTTTATTTTATCATACTCCTATAATAGAAACAACGCGTGCGGACAGAAGCTAGTACTATATAATATTATAAAGAGGAAAGATTTGTTTGTTTGTTTGTATTGAATAGGCTCCGAAAGTACTGGATCGATTTGAAAAATTATTTGACCATTAGAAGCCCACATTATTCTTGATGAACATAGGCTACTTTTTACCGCGGGAAAATGTTTCATTCCTACGGGAAAACGGGTAATAGGACAACGGGTAGTAAGAATGCAGCTAGTTTCAAATATGAGCATAATCATAAATTGACATCCCTGATTACCCGATCCTCGGATGAGGGGTAACGCACGGCGGTTCCCACAAAGATTCTGTTGTGTTCGCACAAGAGCGGTTATTACCGACTGAAATTAGGCTCTGACCGATCACCGCCCGCCCGCCCGCGGCTACGCTGGACGCTACGCCGGACGCTACGGCGTAGACCCGCTACGTAGTGCTACGATTTGTAGTTTGAAGCTACGAAAGTAAGAAGTGATGTTTTTCGCAAGTTGCATTTTTCAGCAATTGCAACCTACGAAAAACAAAAGGAGGTTCTCAATACAGCTGTATGCATTTCTTTTTTATGTACTCAATGTTTTCTTCAATTGTGGTCCGATTTTGATGATTTTTTCGCCTTTGTAAACAGACTGATAGCGAGGTTGCATTTCTTTTATTTATGTACTCGATGTCTTCTTCAATTGTGGTCCAATTTTGATGATTTTTTCGCCTTTGTATACAGACAGATCCCGAGGGGTTCTCATTCCCCCGGGATCACTGTTTGTCCTGTAAAACTTAAAAAAACACTTTAAAATGAAATCAGTATTTCGTTTTTGTAAAATATCAAATTATCGTGTACCAAAATATCTAATTATCGTAAAAATACCTGATCATATATCAAAACTACTGAACGGATCGGTCTGAAATTTTGCATACAGATAATTGTAATCCTGGAATCAAACATATTTTTTATCCCATAAATCAGTTCCCATCGGATATAAATCACGTTTCCATGAATCACGTAGTTTTTATTTTTACATAAACATACCCCTAGGGGTGTACAATAAATTTCTAAAATTTCCACGCGGGCGAGGCCGCGAGGCGCAGCTAGTTTTACATAGACCCTGTGCTGATCTTCAAACGCAAAATCAGATTTATTTCTACAGTCGTCGTGTTCTGAACGTACTGTTTTGAAATTTTCAAGCTAATGATACTCTGCATACCGCGTGGCAATCTAGATATGACGAACTGGCTTTGTACGGGTTACTGGGCTGTTAAATTACACATATACGTTAATTACAAATACAAACAGAATCTGTATATCAGAATGGGACGCAACCTTGTCGAAGTAGATATTTTACTCCACATTTATAGTATAATCCTTGAGTGGTCAAAGTGGGATAGAACTTGGTTAAAGTAAATGTCAGATAGCGCTTGTTTCTGATACTACAAAAACCAACGTAAACACTGATGTAACAAGCGTTTAGATATACAGTGCCTAAACTGTTAGACATGGGTTTAACGAGATTATCTCCATACATTTCAAATTGCCAACAAAAACAACCTTATTTTATTTAGAGAGAAATTACATTTCCTTAACCATGAAATACATCCTGGTTCTTGAGCAATCGGAGAACGTAAGGTAATTGCCCTACATGCTGATAAGTAAACATCAGAGAGATAGGAAACCTGATGCGAAGACTGACCAGCGGTGCGAGCAATGCCTTGTTGTCGTACGAAGGTCGATAAGATTTGGTCAGCCTGCAAATATCGATGTTTACCAAAACTGAAAGAGAGAAAAAAAACTGAAAAAACGCTCCATTCTACTCTAATCCACTTTACTAATCTATTTATAGATCAGGTTCCACATTTTTTCCACTTAGATCCACCGATTGATCAGTTTCGACATCAAGTTCCACCCTGATCCACTGATAGATTGGTTTTGACATCAAGTTCCACTAAAATCCTAGATCACCAAGATCCGAAGGTACCGGTGACTTCGCTATTTAATGAATACCTAAAAATAGTAGGCCTACATTTCAGATGGATCGCTCTGCAAACTTCGGAAATTAGAGGCACGAGTCAACAGTGTACAAGTGCCACAATAAGGCAAAGTGAAAATTAGGCGGGCCATAGAGCCTCTTCATTTCCTGAATAAATATTTTTTTGTTAACTTTACCCATCATCTTTGTATTTATGTATGTATGTAAAATATACAGAACGAAGAAGCTGGCTTTTCTATAAGGTACTCAAAACATATTGACTACACACGAATAGCCTAGAGGTGTTTTAATTTCTAAGAAATCAAATAATATCGCAAGAGTGCGAGGCTTACGCACTATAATAACAAAAAACCTTAGCCTAGAGGTGTTGTTATGTCAAGTACTTAGGGGAAGAAACTGTTCGCCTGTAACACAGCTACATTGTAGCTACCACAGGAGACAGTGTTCTTACTTAATTGTTACACACATTTCTGAAATAAACGTTTTTGTATTTGTGTATAGAGATAGCAGAAAGTATTGCGTAGATTTCTGTAAGCTACCTACCCAAAACAAAACAAATCCGATTGTAAAATGATTTCTTTTATACCATGGAATCATCGGATGGGGGCTTCGTCGAGAGGGGTTTCCATCAACGCGTCACTAATTGGAAAACGACAATCCTATTTCGATGATTCACGTTGGCCGGATCATGGGACCTACCTCGTGTAATGCCGTGTTTGATCTGTTGATGAGCTCCATTGTTTTTGACAATGTTTAATAATCAAGCTGGTTTGAAATAGGATGTTGCTATAGATTGCACAAGGTAACAAAACTTTTTGGTTTCAATTAATACTTAATTCATAATGAAGTTTTAGTCAGAATTGAGCGTTTGAGCCAATAACAAATAGTACGGATGTAGTATAGAACGTGTCAGCATTTATTGTTGTGAAATTGTGAGGGTACAGTAGTTCTTAAAAACTATAGAATGGTCTCAACAGTTTGTCTAATAGTTGTCTCAACAGTTTTTCATACATTCTGAGAGCACCGTGTGCTCTACATACAATCAACAAAAATAGTCTAGACCAGACTAAAAGTCTTAATACAAGGAATCAATCTACACTTATGGAAATATATACACTGTAAAAACACTTAGTATAATCAATACCTACTTGTTACCAAGAAGGTATTTATAAACATAAGAATTCTTGGAATCCAGATAACTTCTACTATTGCAATGTTATATTTAGGTAAAAAAAATAAGTTTGTTTACAATGAATATCTTTGCTACCCGATACAAATAGATTTTACTAATCATTTAGCTTCAATACATACGAATTTACATATCTCAATAATAAACGATTTAGGTGGAACTTGAACCTGAACTATAAAAACGAATAACTTATGAGATACGTTTTATCGGTACCCTAAGAAGAAGTCGAGTACAGTAACTAGTTGTTTATAATGTTGAGCGATATATGGAATATATCGCTCCATACAAGCAACACTACAGAGACTAGCGAGTCATATAAATGTGAATGTACACAATACAGAAACACATGTAACAGTTATTTGGAATCAATTCCGTAGTTCTCATAATGTATGCGAAGTGGCCGTTTGTGTACACTAACTATTATTAATAGATACCTATTGTCTACGACACAAAGGGAATGGACGTAGATGTAATACCCAAACCGATTTTAAACTTACAGTTACAGAGTTGGACTACAGCCAATATGTCCTAGAGGCACTGACTGTGGATGCAGAAGATTTCAACTAGGACAGCTTTAATGAATTTGACGCTCAGTCGTCAAATCGAGCTAATGTTCATTGATTTAGATAGATAGATAGATTATTTGTTTATTGCACCATCAATAAATGAAACACTTAAAAACGAAATTAATACTAACTATATCTAGTGTGGCACAATCGGCGGCCTTATCGCTAATAGCGATCTCCTCCAGGCAACCTTTGAATAGATAGGATCGGCACGTATTTAAGCTGACGGTGGCGTAATGGATGAAGACACTAACAAGTAGGTACTTTATATAACAGAAATGCAGTAATTTTGAAGAAGAGAGCAAAAAGACAGAAAATAGGAATAGTTAACGAAATATAAAAATAATATTAGGATTTGTTATTCCTACTGCGAAATGTCGGTGAGATTGTGTCACCATCATGGAAAGTGTTCCATGATGGTGACACAATCTCACCTGTCAAATGAAGGTTTATTGTAAAAAAAATGTCACAAAACCAAGTTTGTTAATAGCACGGACGGAACCTTGTACCTTGACCTTGAAGTAAATATCTTTTGTACGCATCGATCAAAAATTTCCGGCCGGCCCCCCTTAGATGCACAATGCGCGCCCTGAAAACGTCAGTATCAAAAGGCCCATTTGGCATTTTGGGATACCTTTTCAACTAGTGTCATTTTAGCTCTCGGACCGAAAGCATGGTCAAGTGCTCGTATAAAAAATGCAATAATCGACCGACCAAGTAACAGAAAAAGGATGGAATTTCTTATTTTCAGTAAGTTTAAATGTAATTTTTACCTGTGTATTGTGATATGAGCCAATTGAAACTTATATACTTGCGAAATCAGCATTAAATATTGTTGTTGGGTTTGCCTATGTAAAGATATTTATTTTGTTCTAAGTTGATGAATGGAGCGGCTATTGTTTCTAATTTTTTTTTTATTTATTTATGGTAAGTTGTAAGTGATAATTTTTTTTTCATGAAATGCATTTAAAATAACTGGTTGAGGTTTATAAAATAACTAGCTGACCCGCTCTCAATTTTATTTGCGTGGACTCTCTAATAAAAGAAAGACTACCAAAAGTATTCGATTTAATCAACTTAGTATTTAATTTTTAGTTACCCTCGAGACAGTGTATAAATTATTTTTAGTTACCCTCGAGACAGTGTATAAATCTCTACGCAAACTGTCTGCGTCAAAACAAAACGTGGACACTTTTGAGTGTCATTCTTGTAGGGTTCTAGGTATCTACGGGGGAGGCCGCATACTTGATCGATGTTTGTACGTCACATATTTCATATAATCCGTGCGTTGTCGACATAGGATATAACTTTGTCAAACGAAATTAATGACCGACCGCTTTTGTTTCAGATAGAAATGGTTCCATTGGCGCAGCTAGTATTAAGTCTGTGGTTGAATTAAATTTTGATCGCGCGTTGATTATTTTGAAAGCTGTCTCTTCTGTTTGTGACCTTTTATAGACCTTTATAGATCTTCTGGTGTTGTATAAGGATGGTCCATATAAGCTGCATAAGCACTACCTATTGAAATTTATAATAATAAATACTTACATTTTTATCTTCCTATTATTATGAGGCGACATTTTGTGTCATAGGATAAATGTATTGACAAAAATTTCTATTGAAGGATGTATGTTACTAACCTCTTCAGGCCAAAACTACCGAATTGAAAATTTTGTATTCGGTATCCATGTGTATGAAATATATGTGCTTCTAAACCTGGGATATCATAAAGGCTATTTTTTATCCCGGAAAAATTGCAAAGCTGCAAGCAGAAGCAAGAATTGTAAATGTAAATTATTTCTATAACTCTCTCTATAACCGTTTATTAAGTTCCTAAATAAACGGTTATATAGAAATATGCAGTCTGAGCTTATTTACTTTACACTAGTTTATGCCCGCGGTTTCGCATGCGTTGCTTCTATGGAAACGTTTAAAGGGGATTTCTATCCTATGGGAACTGATTTATGGGATAAAAAGTAGCCTATGTTTGATTCCTGGAATAGAATTACTTGTATTAAAAATTTCAGCCCGATCCATTCAGTAGTTTTGGCGTGAAGAGGTAACAAATATTCATCCATCCATCCTTTCGCATTTATAATATTAGTGGTATTTACAAAAAATCGTATTTTATCGTTGCCCTTTCACTAAGAGCTGGTTTCGTTTTGCTCTTGGGTCGCGACTCTGCTAATTGGAAAATTAAAAACCTTTTACAGTCTCTCGAAGTCCAACGGAAGGCGTTCTGAATGAAATTCGATTGATCTAAGAAAAAATAAATGAAAGGTCATTGAAAGGTACCTTCTAGTTCTTTTGCTGTGGTTGGTTACAAATATTTTACATAGAATTTGGCTAGAGGTATGGTTTTCGCCTGTAGATGTGTGGTTATACCAAAAAAGAGCAGAAGTGTCCTTCGAAACCTTCCCTGTACATCCTCTGGTTATGAGTTTTAATTTACTCGTAAAAAAAACACAGAAACACATACACGTATAGAACCCAGAACGATCATAATTAACTGAAATAAGGTTACGTTATTTACGAATTAGAGTGCTTTGTACAACCAGCGGAGCACTACATTGGATTCTAATTTGACTTTATTAGATTTGAGGGACATTTAAAATTCTAGTTCAAATTAGACCATAAAATTGGATTGTTTACTGCCGAGAAGTGTTAGTAATGAGTTCCGGTTGTTGCCAACTCAACGTTTTTTTACGGCCAGTTTTGAAACAAATAAGTAGACTCGAAGCTTAATAACGACAAGTATTTTATGGTACAACATACTTTTTTTCGTGGATTGTCCAGCATACGTTTACTTATTATTTATTTTAATATTTCATAGCGCTGCATATTGAAAATAATAACAAAATGGTCTATGACATCAAATTCATTATCTGTGAATTTTATGCTTTGTAATGACTCTATGGAAATATTTCAGGTTTCCGTTTCCGCTTAAACTACTTCCTATTTACTTGTGACAATGTACATGTGCTGTGCTCTGAAGAAATAAAATTTTACTATAAACTCAGTGTTTCACATTCCAACTAACTAATACCAACCCCAACCAGGCACAACACTGCATAACTAAAATTCAATCTAACTAAACACAATACAAAACGATTTTGGATAGTAAGTAGAGCTCTTGACTCTTATCACACCGTAATCTAAAAAAGTAATACGTAAGAAAGAAACTAAGTACCTTAAAGGTATAAAAATACAGCAAATAATTACCTAACGTATGTTTTTTCGTAAGATGACTTGACTATTTGTGAGAGAGAAATGCTTAGAATGTAATAATTTATCTTTTTTTAACCTAGCCTTTGCCACATCTAGCATTAAAACAAAAAGCTGGCAACACTAGCTCCGGGCCAGAATCTCTGTTCTAACGCCTACCGTACTTCAGATTAACGAAACGCGAGCCACTTACACGTCAATTTACTTTATCAGACTGAGCTTTTTGTTGGCAACACTATGCAATTACTATGAACATGATTTTAGTAAAGTGGATTCCACCTAATTAGTTTCTACTTTACGTAACTGAGTTAAGCCTAATTTATATTATTGATATGCATGTGTACAATTTAATGTTCAATATATACTTTCATAAAGCTCAGTATCTGAAAGCTAGCTTTCGTACTCTATACCCAGTCCGAGTCAATACAAAAAATTGGTTGTCTGTAAAGTCGGTTTACTGACGATAGTTGAACGTGACAACGTCTTAAAAAAATACTGATGGAATGGTAGCATTTGATACTCGATCAAAACATGTAAATGTACTATAGTATAGCAGCTCTCCACGCAGACGCATCGCTCACTCAAGTAGGAGAGAGACGGATGTCGAGCGCTCTCGCTTGCACTTCAAGCCTTACATGGAACGCCTCAGAGCGAGGTAACGCCGCATGACGTCATAGCGAGGTAACGCCGCATGACGTCATGTTTTTTCGTGCGTGCAGCCGGCTCTATCGAATTATAAGACGTTGTCACGTCAAAAACGTTCGATAAAAGTATAGTAGCGAATAGTGGTAGTGGCTACCATTAATTAGAATGGTAGACACAAATGAAGTGTAGCCAAGAAAATGCGAGAAATACGTCTCATTTTTTTATGCGTATTCGTACGCTCGTGTGCGTGAAAGCCTTGAAGTTATAATTATGCTTCGCGGAAAGTTCGTCTAAAACAATTCGACTAAAACACTATTCGACTAAAAAAATTTCAACTAGTAACAATTCGACTAACGACTAAAACAATTCGTTTTAACAACGAAAATTTTGGGTGCTATTATACATTACACACCCTTTCTGTCACAGAGTCGCCACGAAGAAGGGCTTCGTAAGGAGTAAGTTAATGTTGACCCCCCCCCCCCTAGGAGGCCTACAAGTCGGGTCAAATCAAGGTCTTCGTGCTTTAGTCGAATTGTCATTAGTCGAAATGTTTTTAGTCGAATTGTATTAGACGAATTGTTTTAGTCGATTTTTTCGTAGACGATAATTATGCTTCTCAACTCACACATAGATTCGTTTTTGCCTTCGAAATCAAGATAATTATTGAGAGAGTGTGTTTTACCTCAATGATAATGTGTTTGGGTAAGACTTGATACGCTCAGAGATCGCGAGGGAAATACTTAGATTCGGTCCGAGTGAAATCTTTTCCTGCGTGTTCTTATTTTTTCTAATCAGCCAGTGAAGCTTTTACTGCTCACTATGCATAAAACAAAGGTTTTATGTACATAAAGATGTGGTACCTAAAGATGTACTTGACTATTTTCTAAACAAAATACAGTTCGAAATTCAAAATCAACTGCGGACCGCCAAACACAACAGTAATGAAAATTGCTGGTCGCCTTTTGAGTAAGCTTCAAAGAAGGTTGTCAATAATAATGTAAGTACAGATTACGTAACGATGTTTGAGTAAAATAAATTGAAATAAGTATTCAGTACCTAATGAATGTGTCGTAGGTGTTGCTACGCCGTAGACGTGCTACGGTTTTCGTAGACGCTAGTAGCATCGGAAGCTAAGCTAGTTATGGCGTATCGAAGCGAAATTGATTTTTTATTCTGAAATGACACAATGGCACTTAATGTGCCATAATAAATGACTAGTGCATAGAACGGCATCTTCAGATCATGCGTGACTTGGTGTGATTCTCAGTTTCAGGCGATGGTTTCTATGTACCATGAAGTGAGTCATTAACTTGTTTGATATTTTATTATTGTTGATGGAAACAGAAACTGACGAGTGTATGTACATGTACAGGGTGTCCTAAATCCATGGAACATGGAGGTCAAGTACCACAAATATTTGAAATAGGACATTTCACTGACAGGAAACATTTCTTTATTTTTAAAAATAAGATAACCTGAATTCACAGAGTTTTGATAAAATACTTGCTTTATGAAGATTATATTAAAAGTAAAAGAATGATTTCTTTCAGTTAAACTTCCTAACGTCAATATTTCTAGTACTTGCCCTCCATGTCCCATGAATTTGAGACACCAAATATTGATATTTATTCAATTAGTTTTTTTTTTAATTCCATTATAAACAAAATACATTGTGTGTCGGAAACTTAAATATGAAACTCCTGAGTACAGAATAAACTTACTGACTAATTGGACAGTGAGGTCCATTTAAAAACACCTTAGCAAAATAGGAAACGAAGAAAATATCATAAGAACTTAGAATAGAAAATGTTAAGTCTTTCATACTAAAAGTATTGTCTGTTTTCTTTATACCAGATTCAAGATAATTAAAGAACACTCGACCTAAACGTAAAGTATTGTCTGTTTTCTTTATACCAGATTCAAGGTAATTTAAGATTCAACGTATCGAGTTGCGTTTCTATGTAATACTATCATCGCCCTGTGCTTGCAATTAAAAGTTTATACTCTACGCAGATGGAGTGATCGGTAGAACGAGTCTGTAAACGGCTCGTATGTAAACCCCTCTAATTGGATCTAATACCTTTTTCTAACTTAATTTCAACTATATTGCTACACGTAAATATAATTTTAACTTTAGCAACACTTATACACGTCTTATAAAGTTATCTCTGAAGGCAAATTATCGGCATTGAGTGACCGTCTTGAATGATACCTACAGTCTACACTCCAATTTTTAGGGTTCCGTACCTCAAAAAGACAAAAGGAACCCATATAGGATCACTTTGTTGTCCGTCTGTCTGTCTGTCTGTCTGTCCATCTGTGAACCCTCTTTTCTCAGGAGAGCGTAGAGGTATTGAGCTGAAATTAACTTATAATACTCAAGCCCGTAGCCTCTTGAAGTCTTGATATAAATTAAACTTCTAAGTCAACGCACTCAAAAGTTACAGCCGTTTATGTCCGAAAATTTTGTAATTTCCAAGGAAATCACATGCACCCAAAACCTATGGGGTACTTCCCGTAGACATGTTATTTGGTGAGCAGCAAGGAAAGCACAAGTAAAGGGAAAAATCCGAAAAACATAAATTTGTAATTTATTCACTAAAAACAATTACTTTTAATGCTCGCCATGGACCAAAACCTATAGGGTACTTTCCGTTGACGTAGAATCATAAAATCTGGCAAGAAGCAAGATCTTATAGCACAAATAAAGGAAAAAAATCCGAAAACAGTAATTTTGTAGTTTATTCACAATAAAATATTTTTGATTCTTGCTATTGACCAAAACCTATAGGGTACTTCTCGTTTACCTAGAATCATAAAAATAGGTAAGAAGTAAGGTCATATAGCACAAATAACGATAACAATAATGACGGTAAATAAGTAGTTTATCAACTAAAAAAAAAGTTTTGATTCTATCCCTCGACTAAAATATACAGGGTACTTCATGTTGACCTAGAATCATAATATTTGGCAAGAAACAAGGTCTTTCAATTAAACGGAACCTTTAGTGCGCGAGTCCGACTCGCACTTGACGATTTATTTCTTCTCGCTTTAATCATTATTATCTGGTCACACAACAAAAGAGCATTTTAGATATCTATATGTATTCTAATATCAATATCTCATCATTCCAGTCAGCTTTGAGGCCAATTTAAGCTCAAGTATCAAATTAATAGAGTATCAAACGAAACGAACATTCTGAAATAATAAAATAACCTAATAATAATAATAATGATGGACAATTCACACAGCATTATCTAGCCCCAAGCTAAGCAGAGCTTGTGTTATGGGTACTAGATAACTGATATACTTAATACAATATACTAAATAGATAGATGTATTTTATTATACATAAAAACATCCAGAACACCCTGAACAAATATCTGCAGATCGTACAAACAGTTGTCCCGAGGCGGACCTTCACCCGCTGCGCCACAGGGGTTGTTAGATCAGTTTGCTCGCAGTAAGCTGAGTACGTTGATGTTTGCTGGAGGTAGCTATGAGCTGAGTAGAAGTTAAGGGTTGCTTCCCTTAACTTCGAGCTGATGGGTGGTTGATCTCCGCAGAGAATAATACAACCAAGCTTGTTGACCTCTTGTAAGGAAGTATTTTAATCGTTGCTAGGCTGAAGCTAAGTAAAAGACATGATCACGTAGCATACGTGTTACTAATTTATACAGCATTTCTTTGTAGCTAAGTCTGTACGGCTCGTACAGAGGTCGTCTAATAATATCTGCTTAGAATCTTAGTTACATAGACGCACTTAAGGAATTAATAACGTAACTCCGAAAGATCTGCATTCTATGATACCAAAACAGACCGCATCCTGAAATCAAAGCCATAAAACGTTTCTCATCTAAACGTAGGTTTGTTTACAGTACCTTAAACAAAGAGCATTAAGCGAAACGATCTCCTTAAACCAGCGCGCGAAGAATGCATAAGGTTTCCACATAAGAGGGCATTCAGCAAACTATAGAACCATCTTTGAACCGATTTGAATTTGTTTCCTTTTCTACAGAAAGATGGTTCAATGGTTCATTTATTGGTAAAAATATAGTTTTACAAGTCAAATGGTTATGATGAATAATATTATTGTAAAAATTATAATATATTTGAAAAAAAATCGATGAAACATTAGGTACATATGTTAAATGTAGGGCAATAACAATATTAGAAGTACACTTCCAATAACAACTATATACACGTATATCTATTTCTTAAAAATCTAAGCCGTCACCAGAAGGTAGAGTGCCCAGAATGCTAAGAAAATGTTAAAAAAACCTTTTTAGAAACGAGCTTTTAAAGCGCTTGGGAAGAAAACGCAACGTAACCAAACTCGACAGTGTTTAGGAGTTTCTATGGCCACCTTATCTCCATTACCAAACCATATCGTTGCATTGTCACCGAACTTACACAAATATGCCCAGTTTCAGGTCTATCGGTTGAGGATAAACCGGTCGAAAATTCAGTTGCAGGATTTGTCCCACATACACGTATGTAGAGATAAACCATTCTAAAAATGAACGCCGATTGTAGGACTTTTAGTGGAATCGGCGTTAATTTTTAGAATGGTTTAACTATAAATACCTATTATAGTTGTTCTATCTCACGAAGTCCGTTTAGCCCTGGTTGTAGAAGTGACTTTGCGCTTAGTTGTCATGTTGACGCTACCAAAATCTGACGTGAATACAATAAGCACTAGTAACCCGGACCGAGTCTCGGGCGAGACTGATTGCTTCTGAGCTTACGCACACTAAAACAATGTGTACATGCATTCACTATGACATACATAGCCCAACGGACTTCCTGAGATAGAACAACTATAACAGGGCAAGTTAAATAAAAGATTGTAAAAGGAACAAACCTTAAAAAAAATGTTTTTCTTACTTTTTTTGACGGCCGGTTAACACCAGATGGGCAATTCAGATGTGTTCGTGGTCGTATTTCATTTACTTTCTTCCTAAAAGATGGAAAACGTTTCTCTTTTGTCTTATTCTACGCCTGCTGAAAGTGTTTTCGGCTAGGTTCAGATAATTCGACGACCGATGTGGCGCGGTGACGACCGATGTGGCTCGGCAGGCGAAGGTCCGCCTGCGACGCAGGAGGTTGCGGGTTCGATTCCCGCCTTGGGACAAATGTTTGTAAGATATACAAATATTTGTTCCGGGTGTTCTGGTCGTTTCTATGTATAATAAAAATATCTATCTATGTAATGTGTTATATTATGTTTAACATTCATCTAGTACCCATAACACAAGCTCTGCTTAGCTTGGGGCTAGATGATGCTGTGTGGATTGTCCAGCATTATTTATTTATTTGTTAATTAACTTCAAGTCAGTAGTATCTGCTCAAATACCTTACCATTAATTTCACCTTCATAACATTAGTAAGCTTCATTACTCTCATATGAAGCCCCAGGTCAAATTTCGCCTAGTCAGATATAATTAAAAGTCTTTACGATGGGCGAGAACGACGCTGTAAAGTGGCAAGGAAAATTATATGGAAAACGCGGGCACGTCACTAATGTCGTAAACTATGGAAGCATCTCCGTAAGGCATCAGACACACGGCAGTGATTTCTTCACTATTAATTAAAATATTTTTATGAGTACCTATTACATTAATGATTTAATAGGTATTTGTTATTATAGTGCGTAAGCCTCGCACTCTGGCTAATTTTTTATTTCCAACTTCGACCGGTTCAAGTCCCGTCAAAGTCGAAAATTTTTGAGATATTATTTGATTTCCTCGAAATTTGAAAATAATGATTAATTGCTCATACATCAGGTAATCCGATATTATGTTACAACTAGTATTTACAATTGAAACCAGTGAGCTAACGGCAGACTGTTGATAACAATTTATAGATAGCTCAACTAATCCATATCAATACCAGTCTGAAGCATTGTAAAATTGTACATACTTACCTACACCAATGAAAATACGAGAGATACTCACAAAAAGACATGTATGGGCGGGCTTATTGCTTAAAGGCGATTTCTTCCAGGATTTCTTCTTCTTGTGATACGAAAGAGCATCGACTTGCTTGGTGAAAAAGGTTTCCGGCGGCGGCTGTCTACTTTACTTGGCAGGGCCACTACTATCGGCATTGATAATCAAGCAAAAAGAAATATGCATTAAAGAAATATTGTATGATTGTTGGGTAATGAAAATGACAAAACATATTTAATTTCATTTACATACATTGTATTTACTTGCGTTAATCTAATCTGATAGTTTTAAACTTAAAACAAGTACCTACAGATGCGGATGTCGATCTTTGAAATTAAATTAAAATAAAAACGAATTCATCAAAACACACAATTGGCCACTTTAAAAGTAAATTTAAATATTTTTTCTTTACAAATGAAAGTTTGTTTTGCTACCACTCTTCTACAAAACTTTAGCCTATGTAAAATTGTGCTAAAGAACTTGCCTCGGACCACTAACCGTTATTAATCGCATGTTTATGCGTGTCCAATGTCCACTCTAAATGCGTATTCATGTGTTACATTTAATATTACTTATTGAAGCTGTCAAGATCCTAATGAAAAACGACGGAATAAGAGGAACATTTTATTCTGCAGCAGATGATGGATGCGGCTAGCGGAAGACAGAATATTATCAGCCCTTGTTAATCAACTACTGGACGTAGGCCTCCCCGAATGAGAATCTTATTACCGATCTATTTCCAGCAGTTGACGTTCTTGGGCTGTATCATATCACACTAATATTATAAATGCGAAAGTTTGCATGTTTGGATGTATGGATGGATGTTTGTTACCTCGTCACGCCAAAACTACTCAACGGACCGGGCTGAATTATACAGGTAGTTCTAGGCCTAGAATAAAACATAGGCTACTTTTAATCCCATAAATCAGGTCCCATAGGATAGAAATAACCTTTAAACGTTTACATAGAAAACACAAAACTAATAATAAATAAACTTTACGGCAGGAAAGTTATACAGGTTACATGGTACCGGAAAAAGCTCTGAAAAACATAGCCTGAAAAAAGTATCGTATTCTGCAATTTGCGGTCTTATCCTTGCCGGATTTCTACCAGACGACCAAAACACAAGGGACCTGAATGGCTACGTACGAGCTAGCTAGTTGTAGCTACTACTAGCTACCGGTACTAGCTAGCTAGTTGTGTGTATCTCTGTGACGATGATGCTATTGTTGACATTTTGATTTAGAGTTAAAAATAAAAAGTTATCTTCTAACGATTTTAACACGTGTAGTCTCTCCCTTATTTTCCACGGTCACCGTTTGCCACGAATATCACCGGAATACGGTACCTCGCTGTATTAATGCCCATATTACCTACGACATATGACTGGATGTATGGCTGAATATTTTTAAAAATATTCAGGACTTCGTTGAAATTACGTATGAAATAGCACTCTTAAATATTTTATTTTTCTGGGTCTAGTACCTACTTGCATCGAAATACAAATTTACCTCATCACCTTTATACAAATACCTATTCGTATAAAGGTGATGAGGTAATTTTGTATTGTAATTTACTTAAAGTTAAAAACATGTAAAAACCACCTAGAACAGTACTACAAAATATATTTATATCAGAGAATCTACGTTAATATTTCTAAATTGTAAATTATGAGGAAAAACCACCTCATGTTCGTAAAAAAACTCACAAAAATCATTCCCTGCAATCTCTACAAATTACAAAATATCTCCCTCACTATAAAAAGTTTGCTTTGAGTCTTTTGCAAAAACCGACGACCAAATTGATATAACTCATGCTCACAAACGTAAATTGGCTCTCTATGCATATTTACGTGAACTATTAAAAATTGATCGATTCACATTTGCATCGACCGCACTAGAGATACATGCATCCAGCGAATGAAGCATCGGTCATTATCTGGAGGCCACTACTCTGTATATTCGTCTACACTGTAGACTCTGTAGACTCTAGTCTACAGTGTAGACAAATATACATTACCGAATTAAGCCTCAGTTTATACCGAAGGAGGGGAGAGAAAATGTGTAAAACCAATAGCATAGTGTCAAAATAACGTCACAATCATCACAGCACTGTTTTCGAGATTTCATTGGTTGTCTGTAGTTACGTATGTTCTCATTATGTGCTTTTTATGGAAACCACAATTAGTATTCATTAAAAATAAACAAACAAACGTAGTGTAGGACGCCCTCCGGCCAGGTGGGATGACGATCTGCGAAAGACTGCAGGCAGATGCTGGATGCGGCAAGCTGAAGACAGGGCGCTATGGCGCTCATTAGGGGAGGCCTATGTCCAGCAGTGGACTAATATAGGCTGATGATGATGATGAAAAATAAACATGCCTGTCTATGAGTAGGTATGTTGTCAATTTTTGTCTATGGACAATGTAAGATCCGTTCATTTAGGAGAGTGCAAAAAGATTAGTAACCTCAATGTTTGTATACCTCACGTTTTTCTGCGGAGAAATAAAGCAACAGTTTACTATTTCAGTTATATCTTTGTTTTATTTCAAGAGAAGGGTCATACCGCCATCAATTAGAATATGTGAAACGCACTTTCTGGCTTAGATTTAACGATTTAGATAATTCACAGGAAGCATAACGCTTAGCTAGATATAAAATCTCTTTAGTCTACGTTAGCAAGCACTGATTCATCCTTGTCGTTAGGTAGGGTCAGGGGCGATTTTGACTAGAGCGAGTCCTTGTCACCGCGTAGTCTCCGTCAGCGCTTAATATAGCGATATTTTATTAAACGAGAGTAACGCAATCAAGCGACCTGATGTTAGTGGTTCACAAATTATAGACCGCGACGTTTTATCTATCCCATACAGATACTTTACGTTCACTAACAGGACACTGAGGTAAATACGACATCAAACTATTTTGGTTTGATTTTGAATCTATAGAAGGTCCTATCCTCCTATGACAAAAGGACCTTTCGTAATGTACCTTATGTATGCACTCACATTTTGAAACCTCGATAAATACAGGGTGCCACGAAACATGTGTACTAAGCTGAAAGAAAGTAATTTTGGACCTCGAGGGGATCAAAATTTTTTCTACGAGTTTTTGATTTAATAACCTTAATTTCGACGAAATAAAAGAAGAAGAATACGGTCACATTATGGCCTCTTGCCAGCTGAGAAGTTAAAATATTCGAACATCAAACAATCGTTATTCACAAGTTGATCCCCTCGGGGTCAAGAATCACCCCCTTTTGTCTTAGTACACATGTTTCGTGGCCCCTTGTATAATTACATGCTTACCCATTAAACTTAACTCAGCATCCAATGCATTTTAAATGCATCAACTACACCCGAATTCTAATTCGAAGTCGAAAAACGTCGCGTCGGATGTTTTACACCACACTGGGAAGCGATCGTAAAAACTTTTAATTATTTTGGAGGAAATCCACCGCCTTAGAGCAAATTCAAATACCTACCTGAGTACCTACTTACCTAGGCAAGTAGGTACTAGGACTTATTCCGTCAGACCGCAGGCGTATACCGGTTGGTATTCTTTCTCTCGACGCTACAAGTCGTTAGCGCGTTGTATAAAACTGTTGTAAAACAAACGCTCACCTTCGAACCAAGAAGGAATAACCCCGTCCTTTTTAAAAAATAAAAGTTTTCCCGGAACCTCTGTATTTCACAGCCAAAAAAGCGAGATTCACTCATAAAACTTTAGGGATTTGCTCCGAAGTTTCAGAAAACGACGTGTTGTTTTTCTAATAAGTGTTTGCTTTGCTTAGTTATGTAGTTTAGACAGATGTTTCCTCCATCAGATCTTCCCAGATCTGATTAACTTTTGTAAAACTGATGGGAATCACGTATAGTTTCAACTTAGTTTAGTATATCGCATTCACTGCCCAGCTTCGGGGGAGGAGAAGGGCATCTGCGTCTTGGGCCATAGATGTGTTAAACGTGAGGCAATTCTGCAGCAAGGCGATAATTCAGCTAGGTACCTATCGCTACGCAATAAAAGCGGATAAAGCCGAGTAGCGCAGGCACAGTACTTACCTTATATCTTATAGAATCCTGCACTGGTTGTATACGAAAATATGTATTTTGAATTAAAAAATTACAAAAGCATTAAAATTAAAAGCACATTTTTTATTATACGTTTCTGGCATGACAGTACGTTTCATACTTAGACTTTCAACTTCATTGTGAAGTTGAGAACTGCAGAAAACTTCGCAATAGCTTTTCAGATAAGTAACTAGCTCGTGTTAATGTTTAGCTCTTTATGATTCCATGCGACACGTGTATTTGTATGATGCCGAACTACTTTCAGAAGTTAATTCGTCTCGCACAATTCCAACTTGAAGTGGCTCGAAGACGCGCAGTGTGAATGAAAAATTTTATCGTCGAAATTGTACGGAACATATTAAATCTCGTGTTGCATAGGTAATTATTTTTCAAACTTGTCTAGGTAAAGGTATTGCATTTAAAAAACAAAAAAGTCCTTATTATTTGTCGTATTAAAATATTTAATTTCTTACCGTGTATTTTTAAAACTTTACAGTAAGAAGTGTTACAGTTGAGCCCACAGCACTATTGAACTGTATATTATCGATATAAATCTCCATACAATGACTATCCAGAATTCAAACTCAAACCCGATAAGGTGACTACACACGGTGCAGTCTCGATTCTGTATTCCGAGTACAAAACAGCAAAGTATGAGATGCAATAGGTAATGAAATGATGTCTTCCCGATTCTGTTCGCTTTATCCGGATTCCCAGATTAGCTTCCCCTGTAACCTGCTTCGTTTGAATTCTTATTAAAATCCTTGCAAACTCCACGTTTCTTATAAATAAGATAAGGTAATTTTGTTTATCTCGAACTAGTCTTTTGTTCGTAGGGTAGAATATTTGAATTCGGGTTTAAAGCTACCTTGTGTCGAGCTGTAGTGATTCAATCAACATTGTATTGTACCAACTATGCTAATTGAAATGTCACTGATTTTCCAGATATTTTCAAGGTTTTTAAACTGGATATTTTGTTCTAAAGTAGGTTTGATACCTACATAATAGGCAATATCGTTGAATATTTTTCCAACATGGGGGAATAAGGTGTGCTATCAAAATTTGATTCGGATTTGCATAAAGATAAGCGGGATCAAAGGATTGCGTTCAAAGTGGTTTACCTTGCAAGCATATTTAAGTTTTCATGAAGTGAGGAAATGGAAAATAAATTGGTATTTGTATAACTTTCTTAAAAGCAACGCCTATACGCAAATACTTTCCAAGATATGCAAGAACTTATTTACTTTGTTTCCTGCAGGATTATTTAGTTCATTATTATTCTAGCATTGCAAAGGAACCGCTGCTGCTGGTAGCTTAGTAGGTACCACTTTTCTTATTTTATTTGAAATAAATAGTGAAACATCATATAAGTTGGTTGGCTAAGATACTATGGATGGAACTACTTGCTTTAATGCAGAGTCATTAGTTAGTCATTTGTTTTGGTATTAGCAGACTATTAAAGGAGTCAACATTGATTACACTTTAATTATATCACATTTCAGTCATAGTTACGAAATAATTTCTTTGTAACGACCTAAACGAGTACCTAAACTATGTAGTTGAACGTTGAACATACAGTCACAATACTTTTATTATTATATTTCAAAACTATGAGAAAGTATGAGTAACTGCCAACTTTTTCGGTAAAATCCCTTAGTATTTAACAGAAACACCGACGTGTGATGAAAATAATAGCTCGATACGGAACATTTTGAACTTTTAAGCGCATAAACGAACGTATTTAACAAGCAGACAGACGTGATACAAAGAGGAAATACATTAACATAGCAACTTTGCGCAGTGTGAGGAGTTTCAAACATTCCCCGTAACTTTTCTATACGAAACGCTATTGAAAGCTTTTCAGAGATTATCACACGAGGTGAAAATATGCGCTCAAGGATTACCTCGGACTGGGCGTGAAGTTGTATAATCTACCTACTTATAATAGACCGAAGGCTTATTATTAGCTTGTATTTAGTAATAATGCGTCCGAAGGCTTAGGAATTATTTTCCAAACTCATTCCATCGAATTTGATTTTATGTTTCAGATTTTTGGGAAGAATGTTTAAAATATCAAAATGATTTGTGGTCGTCTCCCAATTTCGCACGAGCACAAACTTACTACATAAGGAGTCTCACGAAAATATGTTCACACCATTGCACAGAATACAAAATAAGGAAATAAAGAACACTGGCAGCTTTGTAAGCATAGCGCAATATTGCTGCTGAGTGACGGCTGCAAGCTCCAGCGTTTTGCCTCTAGACGATATCCCACGAACAACGATTGCTTAATTAATTCCAAACATAAACCACATATTAAACAAGAATTACACCTCCTTTGTTGCTCATTGGCAGCTCAAACATGCCTGCAGTCATCCCGCAGCTAACAAGATCTTTGAACGCAGTTTGGACTTCGGTTGATCGTATTTGCTTACTGCTCACTAGTTAGTCTGCGAATTGCGGATTGTTTCTTTGTGTAGCGGAGTCACAACTTCACTAACTAGCTGCTGGTGACTGATTATGAACAACAGCGTATACCTCGCGTACGATGCGACCTTCCGTAACATTTAATTAAATTTTAGCAGCAGTTATTTTTTCTTTTAACAATTACGCATACAGTAGCTAGATTTTGAGGATATTTTTTTTATTTTTTACCGTATAACGGTCGATAGACAAATCTAGACATCATGTTGTTGATTAAATCTGTTATAAAGCGAATGCGGTTAAGCTTTTGTTCCCTTGAAATTCTCATTAACATCTCCTGCCTTGCATTATGGGCTCCCCAAGTATTTTCTTGCATGTTTGCTCCGTGGTGTGGACCACTGCTTCGATCGAAACTGGGTGAGGCTTGATAGAGTACACAAGGCGAGGCATACGGCCTATGAACATTGCCGCAGGGAGAACCATGAGTACGTTGCTGTGGAGAACCATGCAAAGGTTGCTGTGGAGAACCAAGCGCAGATTGCTGTGGAGAACCATGAGTAGGCTGGTGTGGAGTACCATGAAAATGTTGTGTTAGATGTAATTGTTTACTATGTCCATCGTTTGTTGTAGATTCTACGGTTTTCATTTTCTGAACTTCAGACAACAAAGATTTTAATTCTTTTGCGAGCTCCATTGGGTAGTTACGATCAAACGCTTCATTTTCTTGACCTTCTTTTTCTTCCGTTACCACAGAAACAGTTTTTGTGATATTAGCTGTTTCACTTTTATTGGGGTAAGTTATTCTATCAACTATAATTTCTGGATATTTGTTAAGCAGGTCATTTTCTGTTTCTGACGCTCGTCGTATTATGTCTTCTTCAGGAATATCTTCTTCTTTACTGGGTTTTTTCTCCATAAATATTGGTTTTTCTAATAGCTCCTTAAGGTCATCAATGTCGAATTTATTGTTTAGTTTTACGCCTTGCTCTACTGTGTGAGCTATATCTTTTAAAACTTGATGTTTATCAACATTATCTCCTGTTTTAGAGGGTGTCAGGCCTATGGCATCCAGTAAATCGGCAACACTCACTTGATTATCAATATCAGTCTGAATGGTCGAAGAATGGGATGTCTTCCCATTAGGGTCATTTTTATCCGTCCTCTTGTGAGTCTCCTTCGTTTTACCTGCTGGATTGCTGAAGTATAAGATTCTAGAGTGGTTCTTTTCCGAGGAATCAATTTGGTCCGCTGGTTCAGTTTGGCGAATTAGCTTTTCTAGTGTGTCGTTTAGAGTTTCTAAACTGTCTTGTTGCCACGATGTGTGCAAGATCAATACTATGGTCACTGGAAAGAAACAACAATATGACCTATAACAGAAGATTTTAAAAGAAAAGTACTCAGTACCTACATCATCTTTGGTTCATAAAAGTTATTACAAAAAAGTTATTAAAAGTTGTTACACATTTGCTCCCCTTGGAGTCGAGACCCTAGGTCCGTGGGGTACCGAGGCTCTTCGGGTTTTCAAAAAACTATCTGAGCGTCTGGTCGAAGCGACGCGTGACCCGAGAGCTGGTGAATATCTGGCACAGCGTATCAGCATTGCCATACAGCGTGGCAATGCAGCCAGCGTCTTGGGGACGCTTCCGACTGGTGTTGATATGGAACAGTTGAGCTATCTGTAGACTGCTTGCAACAGTCGGCAGTTAGCTCAATTGTTTCAATTGTAAATAGTAGTATAATTTTGTTTGTGAAAGTTATTATGTATGTATATACCATAATTATAAAGGTTCATAAGTTCTCAAATTCCGTTATGAGGGCTCAAATCCCACTTGAGTCGTTTATTTTAGGGATATAATATGTATTGACGACCTCTGTGGCGCAGCGGGCGAAGGTCTGCCTGCGACGCAGGAGGTTGCGGGTTCGATTCCCGCCTCGGGACAAATGTTTGTATGATCTGCAGACATTTGTCTAGGGCGTTCTGGATGTTATATAAGTATAATAAAAAATATCTATCTATGTAGTGTATTGTATTAAGTATATCAGTTATCTAGTATACATAACACAAACTCTGCTTAGCTTGGGGCTAGATTATGCTATGTGAATTGTCCAGCATTATTATTTATTATTATATATTATTTATTAATTCACAGATTTTCCCTGAGTGTGAGTAAACACTATAGAAATATAGTTTTCCACATAAACGACCCAAGCGAGACTTGAGCCCGCAACCTTTTACTCTGTACGGGACTCAACCACCTGACTAGTCCCGCCATTAATTTTTAGTTTATTCATTTTCATAGAATAAAGGAATTATACTCACAAACAACAAGCTTCATGTTCACAGTATATTATCCGAAGTTGTACTACGAATTGTTGCGAGCCATGTGCGAGTTGTGATCGGTTATTAATTAAACTGTTATCGCATTGCCAGCTCTTGTGTTGATAATCCAATAGTTTACGCTTTTCTTACATTTTGCGTAATGAATAATTAAATCTATGAATCAATCAATGTGTTCAGTTGTTTACGTGATAGTTTCGTTTGATTTTATATCTATCAACATGCACCAATGTAGAAAAAATATTGCACACTTAGCGAGTAGATTTCAAAATTGTGCAAATAGAGGACAGGTACGACTGCGATATAACGGAAAAAACTACATACTTTGTATACTCTGTCTCAAAAAATCAAGAAGCATTTTATAATAGATGGAACCTACTTAAAAGGGACGACTTGCTTCACTTGCACCCGGAACAATATCATAACAATTTTTAATTTACGCTGTCAGTTTACAAGTGATCGGAGAAAAAAGCAATCTCTTAGTTATCGGCGGCGGGAGTAAACAGCGTGGGTCCTGCATTTCAATCGATTGCATTTGTATTTTATTGGGACAGACTCAGACCCAGTCCAGTTTGTTTATATAGAGTTTCTTTATGAGTCCCATTCTGTATTATTTATTGAAAGTATTAATTGTAGTTTCTAACTTAATTTTGAATGGGAGATCGCAGTAAATTTTGTAGAGCGATTGTAGAGTCACTACTACATAGTTATTTCGTTGCTTCGATTATAAATTCAAAATTTTCTTGGAAGGTAAGTTAAGTACCTTATTAGATAACTTCTTTACTTAGCGTCCCTACTTATAACTCTATCTCTACACCACATCGCACTAGCGGGTAATTTTGGTTTCTCTACGTAGGTAGGCTTTAAATATTTTTTGTATTTGTTAATGTTCTTTATCAAAATTACCTGATTTTATCCACTCTCCAGGTTGACCCGGAGAAGACCTTTCTGCTTGTAAAGAATTCTATTAGGAATCCATTAACTTTTTCAATTTCAGCACCGGCACTGATTTAATTGCAAGCAATTCAGCGCTGTAACTTACAATGGCTACAGATTTTCAATTTCGTTTAACTAGAAAACTAGTTAAAATCGAAGGAAGTTAAAATTACAAATATTTAAAACAAGGGTGTTTTTATTTAGAAATAACCAGTCAGTATTATTTAAAGAATGGCTATGGCGCTCATTAGGGGAGGCCTATGTCCAGCAGTGGACTAACATAGGCTGATGATGATGACGATGATGATGATTATTTAAAGAAGTAAATAGTTTGAATGACAACAGAACTACTCAACAGAACAAGTGAGAATTGGATCCCATTCCAATTGTGGACAGAACTAATGAAAAAAAAATCCCAGTAGTTCTGTCAACAGAACTACTCAACAGAACAGGTGGGAGTAAACGAACAGAACTTAATACAAGGATTGAAATAAATAACTTAACACTAAATTCATGTCCAAAAAACTTTGTGCGGCCGGTTCGAAACATTGGCAAGCGGTCTCGTCGGCATATGGTTGGTTATTGTCCACAAGCGACTGTTGGAATAATTGAGGTGTACATTTTCACTTTGTTCCGTTTCCATTCGATTAAAATCGTTGTACCTCAGCTGTAGTCGACCTATTCGTTGTTGCGTTTACTAAACGATTTGAACGGTTCGACGGTTTGGCCAACCAGTCGCGTGAACTTTTTGCACCGATATTTTATGAATTCGATAAACAAAACCCATGAGCAGGAATTCAAACAGCGCTTAATAAGCTTTTTTATGTTTTAGTATAACTTTATTTTATAAGGATATCTCCGGCTAAACATAAACGCGGAACCACTTTGTTAGAAAGAGCGCATATAAAAGCGGCTGTTATTTAAAGTCTTAAGTTTTATAAAGGTTAGTTACAGGGTAGTTTGAAATATATTGGCTACTGGGTCTCGCGAGTCGTCCGAGTACATTTTATGAGCATCTAATAAAAATTTTATTGTGTAACAGTAAAGAAGCAATCAGTCTGTAGGATATTGGCCTGTGGGGTCCGTAAACACGTGCATTTTTATGTTCGTTTGTAGTTACCGCATTCATACTTAGATCCGTACTTTTACAGATTATCTA
This sequence comes from Eupithecia subfuscata, assembly GCA_963564075.1. Classification (NCBI taxonomy): domain Eukaryota; kingdom Metazoa; phylum Arthropoda; class Insecta; order Lepidoptera; family Geometridae; genus Eupithecia; species Eupithecia subfuscata. The sequence continues at coordinate 9,648,025 of OY751105.1, forward strand.
CATTCTACAGGGAATTTCTCGAATTTAAGACCTGGTTTGGAGTGAAAGGGGTGCGTTCCGGAAGGCGTGTAATGCAGGATTTTCCGCCTCGGTAGACGGGCCCTCTTGTAGCGAAAGCACTTTACAAATATCTTTCTAGAAACGACAGACTACAACCTTTTTATTTATTTAGTGACAAGGCAATTTTAAACCTGTTTATAATATTAATCTTAATTCCTCGAGATTAGGGGATAAACCTGGTAGTTAATCCTGGTTCTGTTGTAAGAGCCTCTTAGCGTTCCATCTCAACAATTACACGAAGTCGCGCCAGTGAAACGTTTAGCTAGTATTAATTAATACTAGTTTAATTGTTCGCTTGCCTAAAGGATTAGATTTAGCCTTGTTGTTTTCAGTTAACACGGAGTTAAGTGATTATTCTGCAGCAAATCAAAGCATCTACTATAAAAGCACTAAGTGAAAAACTTATCTTACCAATTTATTTACTTTAATTTATGAAAAAGGAAAGGACCGCATTGCGATTATACAGCATCAGAATCTATTTCATAATTGTTTTCATATTCTCATAGACTTAAAAAATAGTATAGAAAAGTTTAAATTTAAACTCATAATGAGAAACAAACCTAAGGCCGGCATTGCACATAACGCTGCGTAGGTACCTACAACAATGATCTCGTACAACAGAACAATCCCTGGCGAGGCTCGCAGGGCACGCGCGGCCTCGCGTCGTTTGACCAGGCTTTACCAGCGTATGCTAATATGTTTGTACCTCCGTACGCCTCTGTCAATACATAGCTCTATGGTTTATACTAATGTCTGTTACTGTTTGAATTGTATTAAACGGAACAATTTGAGGGTTATGTATAAATTCGTCACCAGGTCAGCTCACAGACGTGCACAATCTATTTACTTAGCGGGCCTACTCGTAAAAACGAAATCAAAGTTTCCGTCGATGACGACCTCTGTGGCGCAGTGGGCGAAGGTCCGCCTGCGACACAGGAGGTTGCGGGTTCGATTCCCGCCTCGGGACAAATATTTGTACGATCTGCAGATATTTGTTCAGGGTGTTCTGGTCGTTTTCTATGTATAATAAAAAATATCTATCTATGTACTCTTATATTATTATGTATATCAGTTATCTAGTACCCATAACACAAGCTCTGCTTACCTTGGGGCTAGATAATGCTGTGTGAATTGTCCAGCATTATTTATTTATTTATTTATATTACAGTAGATTTGTTTACCAGCAGTACTAGAGAGGAGGCCTATTACCCAGCAGTGGGCACTGCTGGGCTCAATTTTTGCAAAAAGGGCACCTTGATCGTTAGTTTGGTTAGGTAAGACAGTACTTCCCGAGCATTTTATATGGAAAATAGTTGTTTCGGTGTTTGGTTAAAAACATTTTCACAGCTCTGCCTAGAATATCTGAAGAATACTTCTATAAATATCATAATGCCTGCATTGTCGATGTGTTATCACTTGAAGGATACTTTCATGTCCTTTGTAAATCCTCTCTTGTTTCTCGGTAAGCTTCCTTTATTTTCTCGGACACAATGCGTTCCCGTCGCAAATACGTAGACAAAACAACGCACTAAGGGGAGAAATCAAAAACTCAACTTTCGCACCCTTATCGCTTTCTACACCAATGATGTCCTTTTATAAAAGAAAAATTTTGAATCGAGTGCAAAGGAACTCAGGTTTAATTAGTTCCCACGATTTTTGCAATTAAAAGATTGGACGGGAATTGGAGTCAACCCAAACGAGTTTCTAAAAACAGTAAAACAATGCACCAACTTATAATAGTGTGTTCGGTGCAATTGGCAGCTAATTACTTGTTAGGCAAACGGTATTGTATCAAATTTTTAAATCAAATTGCTTTGTTGGTTTCTTTTGCTGAATTTTTAAATAGCTACGCGAGTTTCTGTGTGCGACTTTAATTAAAAATATGTAGGTAGATATGTTCTTGTAGGAAAGGACGTAAGGTAAAAATAGGTTAGAAAAAATCTGAATCAAATTCATTTTGTGAGATTGCTCAGCATACTCGTATATGCCACCACAAAAACCAGCATAATAACCTTCTGTGATATAACTTTTACAAAAGTTTTTTCCAAAACTCGTAATAAAAATTCAGCAAAAATATCCGCAAACAAAATTAACATCTAGCATGTGTGTCATAAAGGTAGTACGAGTGAGTATATTAAAGAACCTACTTGCTTAGGCATATAATAAAATTCCGGTGAACCTGATGCTCAGAGTCAAAATATTATATGCTCACAACATTTCAGTTTGTAAAATTCAGCTCTGTATATTTTAGGTAATCACTTCAAGTCTTAGCTGTACCTATTCGTTCTTCACTACATATTATAAAACAAAGTCGCTTTCTCTGTTCCTATGTATGCTTAAATCTTCAAAACTACGCAACGGATTTTGATGCGGTTTTTTTTATAGATATAGTGATTCAAGAGGAAGGTTTATATGTATAATACATGCATAATATAGAAGAGAAGCATTGCCCCGGCTTCGCACGGGTGCGAAGCTGGGCGGGTCGCTAGTATATTATAAATGCGAAAGTTTGGATCGATTGAAATCGTTTTTGCGGTTTGTAATACCTGTCATAACTTCATAAGCTTAGTTTTAATGCCTCTGTAAAAGTTTATTTTTATAGTGTAGGCACTGATGCGGAGTTGCTCTTTTTGGTCACGATGGTGAGCAAAAAGAGCAACTTCGCAAAAATCCTTCGTTAACATAATAATGAGATAAACTAGGTGGTGGCTGATTTGGGTCGGGTTAGCACCTTAGATCTTTGCATCTGTGACAGATGATCTAACCAGCATCGCGAGGGTATTTTAGTAGGTACGAACCTTGAGTAAAATTTAGAGCGCTCTTGCGAATTTTCACTCTCCCCTCCCCCAATCCTGGCCACGTCTGTCCGTGGCGCAATAAAACTCCCCTAGTTATGCCATAATATGCATATGTGATGGACAAAATATGACTGCTTTAAACCTGAATCACGCACTCCAACTTATCTCAATAGAGACTATTACGCAGTCTCCATCTGGATATTTGAATTCTTCCAATATTTTATTGCAGTTGCGTTTTTAGGTACGTAATCACGTACCTATTTTTACCTACTGTTGTACTGTGGTAGTTGTCAGGTTCTCTCGCGTGATGATACTCAGGAAACATCTAGAATAGAATAGAATTATTTATTCAGGTAAAAGACAACATTACGACCTCAGTGGTGCAGCGGGCGAAGGTCTGCCTGCGACGCAGGAGGTTGCGGGTTCGATTCCCGCCTCGGGACAAATGTTTGTACGATCTGCAGACATTTGTCCAGGGCGTTCTGGATGTTTTCTATGTATAATAAAAAATATCTATCTATGTAGTGTATTGTATCAAGTATATCAGTTATCTAGTACCCATAACACAAGCTCTGCTTACCTTGGGGCTAGATAATGCTGTGTGAATTGTCGAGCATTATTTATTTATTTATTACATTTCGGTTAGAAGTGCCATAAAGCCTATGTTAGGTTTAACTAGACACAGAGTTCTCATCTGGTTCAATAAGATTATTAGGTAGTTAAATTAATCGAAATACTTAGGTTACGATCTTTCAAGCTATTTTTAGAATAATTACAATAAAAACAAAGAGAATCCGATGAATATCGGGTGCCTGTTGAGAAACATAACTTTTGACAAAGCTTATCTTAACATAAATAAATAATGCTGGACAATTCACACATCATTATCTAGCCCCAAGCTAAGCAGAGCTTTTGTTATGGGTATTAGATGACTGATATACTTAATACAGTACATGACATATAGATATTTTTTTATATATACATAGAAAATACCCAGAACACCCGGAACAAATATTTGCAGAACGTACAAACATTTGTGCCAAGGCGGAAACATCTGCTATCTATTGATGATAGTTATCTATTGAGTGAAAGAATTGTCACCAAATTGAACAAGTAGTTCTTTCAGACATGTAAAAAACTTACAAACTATACTATGAAATCTTCTTTTTCCTCAATTTCCGAAATGTGTAACTACGTAGGTACTTACGTAAACACGCAACCAGGTAAGAAAAGTTACTTATAATTATATAATAATAATAATAAATAAATAATGTTGGACAATCCACACAGCATTATCTAGCTTCTTTCTGCCCGCGCCTACGTAAATGTTTTTTCGGGTTCACAACATTTGCCCACGAACGCAATTCCTGGAATAAGTTTGGGGGAGACCTTTGCCCAGCAGTGGGACAACATAGGTTAGATAATAAAACTACATCTGCAAAATTTCAGCCCGATCTGTACACTAGCTTTGGCGTGAAGGGGTAACAAACATCTAAACATCCAAAATTTTGCATTTATAATATTACTTGTAACAGTTATGGGTAACAAAAAACTCTTCATAATATTTGAAATGCAATGTCCATGATGTTACGATGCAATCACATTTCGGGCGGATTATAAAGGGGTGTATTAGCAAAACAACGCTAACCCGCTTGGAATATATTACGCGGCACCCCATCACACATCCATTCGATTATCGAATGTAAGGTTGTCCACCTTACATTCGATAATCGAATGGACTATTCATATCGATAATAGGTGAAAAATTTAAAGTTAAAGCCTCCACCTGAACATGCTTTGTCTTGCATTGCTAGGCTGAGCAGCGTTTGGGAAACTTCTCGTCATCCATACCGCAATGCTTTCTCTCTCTGTAGGATAGGATTCGTAACGAATACATCCGACAGAGAACCAAAGTTTTCGACATACTTCTATGAATTTGCAAGCTGAAGTGGCAGTGGGCTGACCATATCTCGAAGAACCGATAACCGCGCTGGGGTAAACGTGTTCTTGAGTAGAAATCACGACTCGGTAAACGTAGTGTAGGAAGTCCTCTGGCAAGGTGAGATGACGACCTGCGAGAAACTGAAGGCAGACTGGATACGGCATGCTGAAGATAGGGCGCTCATAATTTATTTATTTATTTATTTAATATAAGGGGGGGGGGGTTGCCCAGCGACTAACATAACAGACACTGGACTAACATAAGCTGATGATAATGATGATGAAAATGCTTTTGTAAAATCAATGCAGTTCATCGAGATTCCAAAAAAAAATCAAATGCCCTACCACTATTCATGTTAACCTACATCAATTCAAATAAAACTGCCACATTGGGTCGATATTAATTTTCATCATTGCTTGTACAAAATACAGATTCGTGCGTAAGAACGCTTCAGCCGGTAAAATCATTTCGATACATCGAGCTGTTTTTGCGACTGGGAGCGAATAATTTTATAAATAATTAATATGTCACATTTGTGCCGATGAGTGCTCGCAATGCACTCGACAAATTGACTGATAACCGCAATGGGGAAAGACTAAATACCGGCTAATGATAGTACGATTGATGCTTTTAATTCGGCATGCAGTGCGACACATCTGGGATGACCGGACGTCTATTATTGCCCTTGGGACCATTCGGTTGACTTAGCAAAATATTGAAATCCCAAAATGTATATTTTCCCAGAATGTATGCTAGTACATACTTTATTCACAAAGAAAATAACAATCAAATAATAGAAATAAATTAGAACTAGTATTTACAATTGAAACAATTGAGATAACTGCAGACTGTGGCAAATAATCTATAGGTTGCTCATTTGATCCATATCAATACCCACGTCCCCAAGACGCTGGCTGCATTGCCCCGCTGTATGGCAATGCTGATGCGCTGCGCCAGATACTCACCAGCTCTCGGGTAACGCGTCGCTTCGACCAGAATGTTGATATCTTTTTGTTTCACAAAAAGTTGAATACTTAGAATGTTGAAATCCCAAAATGTATAAGAATGCATGTTGATTTTTTTGTTTCGCAAAATGTTGAATTATTTAAAAGTTGTATTCCCATGACCGATCAAAAAATGACAGACCATAGAAACAGCACTAGGATGCTTGTTGTAGATGTGTTTCACAGATTGACTAACTTACTAAGTTGTGGTGGACAATAACCAGTTATGTGTTTTTCTCGTTTTAAGTATGCAGGGTGCCATGGAAAGGGTGTAGGTACCTATATGAACAAAATTGTCTCTTTTTTCAAAAATAGGACAAATGTTCGAGATTCAAAAAATGGTAAAACATACGTTGATCTTCTTGATGTCCAGAATCACCTCCTTTCGGCCTAGTACACCCTTACCGTGGCACCTTGTATACGGCACAAAATGTTTTTGACGGTAGATATATAAGTCGATTTCCCAAAAAATGGCGCTTAGCCCTTTTTGGCTGTTAAGCATCGATATATTGGTAACCTATAATGTCGTGATTGTATGACGACCTCTGTGGCGCAGCGGGCGAAGGTCTGCCTGCGACGCAGGAGGTTGCGGGTTCGATTCCCGCCTCGGGACAAATGTTTGTACGATCTGCAGATATTTGTTCAGGGCGTTCTGGATGTTTTCTATGTATAAAAAAAAATATCTATCTATGTAGTGTATTGTATTAAGTATATCAGTAATCTAGTACCCATAACACAAGTTCTGCTTAGCTTGGGGCTAGATAATGCTGTGTGAATTGTCCAACATTATTGGAACGAAGTTCCTTATCGCGCGTTGTAAAAGGGGGTTAGACGGAAAAAATTGTAACGAAAATTGGAGCGACACTTTTTGCCACAGAACAAATATATTGCCACAGAACAAATATATCCTAACATTTGTTGGAAAGTAAACACAATATTAAGTCAGTGTCAAAGTGTAGAACTGTCACTGTAGCGTTTATGATAGGCAGCTGTCATCGCGAATGATATTAGGTGTGCACTTCGTTCCATCCGGGTGTCCCTTGACACCTCTCAAGTTTTTTATTTATTTATTTTATTATTGTATTTCTGAATGTTACTGATGGACTCTTGATTGATGATGATGTTAATGTACGATCAGTACGATGACTTGAAGATGACCTGCTCTATTGCTATAAAAAACAGCTTAGTTTAGCTGGTTATCATTGCCACTCTACCAACCTACATGTACATCACTAATTATAATAACGTTTCGAGGTGGAAAGGTTACCAACTGGGAAGAATCCAAATAAAACATATCCTTAGCACAAAACCAATCACCAGAAAACTGTGTTGCAGTATCTGAAAAATAATAATCCAATTGAGTACTTAAATCCCGATGGCAAATTAATATTTCGTCGCTCGATCCTAGCCCAAATAAATGTTGGTTAACGTTTACATGCCAGTTTATGTTCGCTGATTTTAATATAATTACCGACATGTCCATGGAAACTTGTAAATGGATAATGATGTTGGTGTTTTACTGAATTGTATTGATGACTTTACATTCGATGTTATTGAATGACATTCAGTCATACCCGGGGAGCTTAGCAAGGGTTAATCTTCATTTGTTTTATACCGACTATAAATTAGGATGGGTATTCAATAAGTACCGTGTTCTGCTAAATAGCTATCTTTCTAGGTGACTGTACATACACTATTTTACACTATTACTTGAAAAGGTTTCCAAACGCGACGAAATGTATGAAATATGAACATTTTCTTCAGTTGTTTAAAAATGGTTACAAGATGCGGAGGTTACGAGATGGGAAGTAGCCAGTAAATCAGATTTGAGCAGGTCTCAAGTCACAATTTCTGTCGGATTTTTATTGAAAATTGACAAAAAATCACGACTACGAGACTGGCGTTCAAATAATCGAACGCAACTTACATTTGACCACATCTCAAGCCGCAATTTTTTGACAGTTTTCAATGAAAATGAGTGTCAAAATTTGTCACTTGAGACGAACACTTGATTCGAGCGCTACTCTGAGTTAGCTTGAGTATTGTATTATAATATCTGTGGCTTGAGTAAGTCTGATCGTTTCAGATAGTTTTATATATGTCGTGGCCATATCCTAGAATTGATCACTTCATGATGTGATCGACCATTTCATGAAATGGTAGAATTTCATGACATGGCCAGCTAAAACTGACTATATCGTTTAAGCATCAACGTTTAATGATATTTCCATCAACGTTTGGCCATATCATTTATGTAGGGATTCCATGACATCAAAAGGTTTAACGCTATGGCGCTCATTACGGGAGGCCTATGTCCAGCTGTGGACTAATATAGGCTGATGATGATGATGAAAAGGTTTAATGAAAAATTCGAATTAGGAAGGAATTTTTTAAAAATTGCTTAATGCAGTTGGCTTTCAGTTTAGACGTTATGCTCGTTTTTCGAGTGACTTTTATAAAATTCCTGTAGTTTTTTATCGTAACGGCTCCTTACTTCATTTTCGTCTTCTATTTGCACATTATATGTGTTTCGAAACGGACAGCATGGTTTGAAGAACTGCATTTGAAATATGGATGTATATATATGTCTCTATGGTAGTTTTCTTGGGAATAATGCCTTAGTTCCTCCGTCAAAGTCATAGCAGCAAGTGTCCATGTCATTGTGACTGTCAATGTCAACTCATAGCGTTTGAAATTTTCAGCGGTGTATGCGGAAAATTTTGTGTTTTTATGGTTTTTTTGGTGAAAAAACGATGTTTATGGTGAAGTACAAGCATTTACTTTGTGCAAAATTCGTGCCCATCTCTCCGAGTTATAATCCCGACCACTGGCTATGAGGTAAGCGTGGAAAACTCAATCACGAGCCTGGCACAAAGTTCCCATCGGATGGTACCTAATACTTTGTTTATTCATGTCGCCGGCACCATCAGGCCGGCCGGTACACGCACGAGTGTGATCCTCTAGTACAGTTTGTCTTATCAAGTTATTGCGATAATAACCCAGGTTGAAGTACATAACCTATAGACGGAAGGTGCGGTGGCACCTTTTAGCACCCTAGATCATGTTAAATCATTTTGCAATCTCTAATTGAGTGTTACAAACATACTTTTGATGAAAAGATGATGATTTAGTAACATGACTACTATTATAAACAGATTTATGTGCATGTAATAGGTATGAAATAATTGTTTGAAATAAAAACATCATTGACACCAAAGTTTGGCAGGGCAAGACATACAAATGCCTACATAAATAACATATCGAAATCTTCGTAGGCTACCTGGTAGTACCTACCTACCTGGTTTGGTAAATAAAAAGTTGACACATTAATGCTAAAAGCTGTCATACTAAACACTTGTAGGATTGTCAGAAAAATCCTGCAAAATGAACGACCTAGCACCTGAAGTGCACTTGCCTGAGGCCCATGTGCTTTGTTTTTTACCGGTTTTTCACAGAGAAGATTAAACCTTAGCACAATAATAATAATCATAATAATAAGTCCCCAGGTTCGGTTTGTACTGTTAGGGGCAGAATCACCACTTTATTTTGAAGAATCAGAATTTTGCTACATATTTCATTGTTACTGGCAGACAGAGTACAGAGAATATATCAGAACAATAGCTGATTTTTGACTAACTAATCTATATTGTATTGGAATTTAAATATAATATTATGAAAATGCCATAAGTAGGTATATAATTATAGCTTTCTTTTGCTTAAATTATTAAAAGAACAGTACCTACCTACCTTATAACTATTAAGTTAAAAGGTTCTGCAAATTGACCTTTCACATTACAGCTTGTAAATAAAATTACCTGCAGGTATGTTTAACACTTACTCGGAGAAGGTGCCAAACATAAAAATACTTTGTAGTCTCTCATAATATGTTACTTTCATTGCATTGAAACTGAATATTATGCTCTAGATCATTGTCATGGTGATCTCCGACATTTTGAAGTACCTATCTAAAACATGATTTACTTCCAAGATCTGTTGACACCAGTTGGAATGAACATCACATATTGAACCTAGTTTCACATTCCCAGAATCATAGGTTATTTCCACAGTTGTTTCCTATGGCTTTCATAGAACAACTTTATTTAATAGTAAGTACCTAAAATTAGTTCTATTATTGACCCCGTATTATTCTGAAAATCATTTAGACCCAAAGTTTGAAATAATCAAAATTAAATTCTCTGCAACAAACTAAAAATGATCAAGACAAATACAGATTACTATTATTAACCTAGGATGTCCAACAGCAGGGCAATGGCATTCCTTTAAATTAAAGATAAATTCCTACTGCTATTTTGTTTGAGTTAGTGCAACTCACTTCAGGTGAAGGTTAGTGCTCACCAACACACCATCAGAATCTGGTATATTAAATTTTTATTACAATATTCACAAGTCACAAGAGTCACAAGAGCTCAAAGTTCTTTCTTAGTTTTGTTAATTAAGTAGCAGAGGATCATTACATAATTATTTGGTTTACAATAAATACTTTGAAACCTCATAGATAACCAAACCTTCACAGTTGGTTTCACTCGGATGTGATCCACTTTTGACGAGATGCATCGGATGCACTCATTTGAACGAGAGGTTCCAGTCAGGTGGGCAATGACCCTATCAAATATCTGACACTCAAGCCAATATGTGGGACTATACCATTTCATACCGGTAAACGAAACTTATTATTTTAAGTATAAAATAAGGGAAACTTTATCCTATCGTCAGAAACAATGTAACTGGAACTAATAATGGTGATGTTCATGAGAGAGTTATGTTATAGTTTGGCCAACTAACAGTCAAATAATCAACATAATACCGGTATGGTACTTATTGCCCCTGGCCTCGGAGGCTATATCCTAAATTAGGGGCCATCGCATGCTTACTTGGGCTAGGCGATGATGTTATTGGAGCTGTCTTGACGACGATTCAGGACACTACTACGGCAGCATGCCTCTCAGGGAGGTATAGCGGCATGGCCGTCTGCCAGCCAAATAATCTAAACAGAGTATCGGAACGGTACTTATTGCCCCCGGCTGCGGAAGCTGTATCCGGAACATGGGGCGTGGCATTATAGACATCAAATGAAGGCTATTACAGTAAAATAGTACAATACTCCTCATTATTATATTTCTTCTCATATTAACCAAGTGTGCCTTTTGCTCCTACGGCTAATAAATTTATGAGTGTGAGTATTACCCCATTCATGGCCTGGACTCTGCGGTGTGACCCGCAGAGGTGGCGACTCTGGTGCCCCGTTGCTAAACCTGATAGGTTAAACTAGCAGATGGACACTAACAATGTTAACTCCAGTGCGGAGGAGATAAGGATGCAATTTTTCGTTAAGCCTTCAATGGCTCGAATGGTACTTAAATACCTCTGGCCTCGGGGACCGTATTTAAAAGAGGTTTCCTAGGTGACACTTAATCATCATCAGCCTATATTAGTCCACAGCTGGCTATAGGCCCCGCTGGCACTTGGTCTTAAAAGCGATACCTCGCTATAACAAGGTCAGGTCGACTTTTATAACACCTTCAGTCGAAGTGTGATCAGTCTTGTCTGAATATAGAGACTCGGAGACTGTATCCGGATAATGGGGCATACATACCAGGCGATTTACGCCCCAACAAAGTGACCGACATTTTGCCAATATATTCGAGCCTGAGAGGATAGCACACAATCTATGATAATGCTTCTGGCTTATACATTTTAAATCTTGTATTGAGGTTCTGTCTGAGCTCCTTTAATGTTCTCTCCCCAGTGAAGTCCCCCCTAAGATGGAGACAATGGAACTTTTGGTAAAAAAGTGTGGGGGGGGATGGGGGGTCAGACGGTACGGTGAAGTAGACAAGTGGTAAGACTAGGCACGTCACCCACTGTCCTGTATCAGATTGTCCATCATTATCACCAACCAAGGTACCATTACCCTTTACCGTCGGATATGACGTGGTTCTTCGCAATTAGATATATATCGTCTAGCGGGAACACCATGGAGTTATGGTGTCAGTGGATTCATAACCAAGTATTTTTCATGAAAACAATAACATACCCAAGCAGACACCTGTTTTGGTGTTTTCTGCAACTGGACCTGATTCAAGTACTTATGTTGTTCAGTTCAGAGAACTAAAAAGCTATATGTAGATATCATTAACTACCATCTTTATATTACATAGAAATACCGATAATTACACAGCAAGGGTTATAGCGAAATAACCCCTTGTAAATAAGTTATCCATACCATAACATATTTTATTTTATATTTGTAATGTAATAATGTTAAAAGTCCTATTTGAACTAAATGCAATTAGTATGGACAGTTAATTAAAGATATACTTATGAAGTATGTTTATGTGAATCCCAGATCTCATAATAGCAAGATCAATTAAATTTATTGATTCTAAAAATGAGCACATTACCAAGCATGTGATCAACAAATAAATCCTGAATTAGATAAAATTAAAACTATCACATTCAAACTGAAAATATTCTACTAAGCAGAATTCCATTCATTGAAATATTAGACCTTGCATTTTAGAGCTTGCATTTTAAATCAGCAAGATTTTATGAATACCATAATCCTATTTAATAAATTGATGAATCTAAATGGTCCATAGTAAAGTTTCAAATAGAAACCAGAACTTTACTCATTTAAATAATGAAATACCTATATTACCTATACATACAATATTTTCATACTTAGATCACTGCCTTTTACCCAGTTTATGACAGTTTTAAACATTGTCCGGCCCCACGAAGCGATCTGCTGTACAGCGACAGAACTGCGGCGTCACCGGCTGCCACTGTCCAGACCTAAGCCCCAACGAAGTGACCTGCATGACGGCGCACAATACAACTGCAGAACGGCGTCGCCGGCTGCCACTATCCAGATCCAAGTGTACATAAATGTGCTTCAGGGGCACTTTGTGTGATGCTAAGTATCGTTGATTTCTGATCAATTAGATTTGATAAATACTCAATATTTTGTTTTACACAACTTTAAAGTCTTAGAAATTATGTCCTAAGATCTTTGACTTTGTTATTTATGTATTACATGTTAGTACCTACTTAGTTACATGTCATACATTTTATTTTCACATAGCGTTTGTCCGTCTTTCACCAGCAGATAACAAACAGGTCTTCAAACCATGCTGTCCGTTTCGAAACACATATAATATTACCGTTTTGCACAAAAACAAAACGGATATTATGTGAGTGGAGAAACGGACAGCATCAGCAAGGTACTTGCTGGTGTTGATGACACTATGAGTTGACATTGACAGTCACAATGACATGGACACTTGCTGCTATGACTTTGACGGAGGAACTAAGGCATTATTCCCAAGAAAACTACCATAGAGACATATATATACATCCATATTTCAAATGCAGTTCTTCAAACCATGCTGTCCGTTTCTCCACTCACATAATATCCGTTTTGTTTTTGTGCAAAACGGTAATATTATTATTCGCTTTTTTAACTAAATAATTGTCCGCTGACATGGTGCATCACAGAACAGAAACAAACAAACACTCAAAAACCACAGATGTCAAAAACAAAACAAAACAATATCAGCGCCTCTAACGGTGGATAATGTAACTATTTTATGATATTGTTTGACCTTATCATGAAGTAGCCGTGCGTTTAGCTTTTCATATCGTTAAACGCTGATTATTCATTGATCTGGCCTGACTACATCATGATATGGCCAGCGCGTATTTTCCATTTCATGAAATTCTACCATTTCTTGAAATGGTCGGTCACATCATGAAGTGATCAATTCTAGGATATGGCCACGACATATACATCATTGTTTGCATGTAATTATAATTAACTAGTGTAATTGGTGTACCTATCGCCGTTCTAATTAATTTCATTTTAATTTTAATCTATACAAATATTATAAAGAGGAAAGATATCCACCACCGAATTGCGATCTTCAACTCGCGTGCCTAGCGTGGGGTCTAGGCATTTTCCCTGAATGATAAGAGCGAATCAATGCCGGACATTGCAACGCTATAGTGTCATCACCTCTGTCGGACAAAACAGCACAGCTGTATGACCTGGCTGAATTTGTTTGTTTGTTTGTATTGAATAGGCTCCGACACTACTGGACCGATTTGAATTTTTTTTTCACCGTTAGCAAGCTTACTTTTCAGAGAGTGACATAGGCTATATTTTATCCCGGAAATTCCACGAGAACGGGAACTACGTGGGTGAAACCGCGAGGCGATCGTCTAGTAATTAAATAAATGATTAAATGACTGATTTGCGATTTGACTAATCGGGAGTCAGGAGTATGTGATTCCATGATTTTCAGAAATGCTACCATAAATTACCTTTGTCATATTAATTTGCTTCCTATTTATAAATTAGCATTTCAATTTCTAAGTTTAATGAAATGTCATACTTAATAATTAGGTTCTTTTCTCTTCTTTCTTCTAGTATTTACATAAGTATGCTAAAAAAGAATGCCGCTTCAAGTATAGTGTTTTTATACATAACTTGTCTGTAACCAATAGCTTAAATATTTTGTATCGATGTTATGTGTATAACAAATCAACCAATGCAACTCTGTTCAAATAGATGTGCTAACACGTTTAATGAGGTACCTACGTTTTGCAAACAGCTAGATGTTTGTAACAGCCAACACCAATCAACTGAAATATTTACATAGGTAATGATACACCATTATTTGATCCAATCAAATCAAAGTTACACGAAATCTAAAAGGAATTATTGCGTTTTATTGAAAGTCACAAATGAGAAAATCAATAATAATAAATCAATAAATAATAAATAATGCTGGACAATTCACACAGCATTATCTAGCCCCAAGCTAAGCAGAGCTTGTGTTATGGATACTAGATAACTGCTATACTCACTACATAGATAGATATTTTTCATTATACATAGAAAACATCTAGAACGCCCTGGACAAATGTCTGCATATCGTACAAACATTTGTCCGGAGGCGGGAATCGAACCCGCAACCTCCTGCATCGCAGGCAGACCTTCGCCCGCTGCGCCACAGAGGTCGTCATAATGAAAGAAATTGCGAGAAATGAGCGACGCCTTTGCCCAGGAAAATAAGAAAAAGATATTGAAGGTCTTAAAACTACAAGGATTGCTTTAAAAGTTGCAATATCATGAAAGCGAGTGTCCTGTATTTTTTTGCCAATTTTGACACTTTCATTGTTAATGACGAACTTGGACGTGTGCAAACACCTCCAATTGCGAGTCGCCCCGCAGAGTCATGGCAGTTGCGCAACAGGAGCAGAATGCCATATGGAGTATCATGCTCTAACGGAGCTTTAAGTAGCAGTACGAAGAGAAGGTGAAGTCCTGGCAGATTGAGAGTAGGACGGTACAAATATGCAACACAAAGTATTAGCCCAATATTCAATACCCATAACCATAACGCTTATCTACGCAATAAAACCCGGCTGACAATCGTATTTAGAAAAGTAAACGAACACTGCAAATAAACAAGCTTCCGCGAAATTTCAATCGAAAAAGCGTTTGTATTTTTTCAGTTACTTAAAGTTTGAATGAAACATAGATCTAAATTTTAATCGAATCGTTTGCGGCCGCTGTACAATTCAGACAAACAAATTAACGCTGGTTGCGATTGGGAAATCTGAACAAACGGTCAAAATGAACTGGATTTGAATTTTGACATAGTTCGTGCGTTTATTGAATTTAGTTGTTAGGTGACAATATTTTATTGACCTTTAGTAATCACTAACGCAGCATCACGCTGATTTTTATTCTGATCGATTTTTCACGAAATAGGTAGGTAGGTAATTTTCACATCGATGCTTTTTCTAGGTGAAGGTTAAGAAAATATAACAGAATTTTATTCCATAAAAAATCCTCTACTGGCCTTATTAAAAATTTAACCTAGTTTAATAAAATACTGATATCAAAGAGCAATGCATACATGCGATAACTAATTGAATCAAACCACAAGTCAGATATTTACTTGGTCTCATTTCCATAATCAGTTCACTAAACGCAGCACAAATAACCGAGTTTGTCTCATTTTGAATATGAATAGGAAACGTGTGTAGGTTTCGAAACTAATAAAAGCACCGTATGATGCAACTTTGACAATTTTAACCCATAACGAATGCAAAGGACGATCTACACAAAGATAGAGGCGCTATTTGTATGAAACGAGCTCAATATTGAGTTCTAGATGACAAAAAGAGTGTTTCACAATGAGCGGTGTCCGAAAACAAGCGACTGAAGAAAAAAGAACCGCTTCAAACTTTACCTTTCTGAAACGTGTCAGTTGGGGCAACAAAAACTATTAATGTAGAGCCCAATGTAGAGGCTCACGCGCGAGTGAGTTGTCAGTGCGTTTCGTTTGATAATTTCCGTGTACAGCGAGCTTTAATCGAATGAACAGGGGGGCACCCTGTGGGCCGCCCCCCTGAGGCCTCGAGCGCAATAAAATTGTGCAGCTCGATTATCGTGGACGGAGCGGGAAGATTGCGCGATTCGGATCCGACACCGCTCCGCTAACTGTGATGAATGAGTTGATGGTCGGGTCAATTTACGTAAATTGGTAGCGCGGTTCTGAGGTTTGTGTAGTTATTACAAATGATGTTTACATCTTAGTTTATTAGTAATCGAACTTTAATTACAACAACAATTAGACAGATTAGAACAGTTAGACTAAAATGTTGGCTGATTTTTCGAATATTATAGGTACGAGGACTTGTGACAGATTGGACAGAACGTAGATATTCTAATTAATTATTTTAAGAGCTGTACCTGTACCTACCTATGTAAAATAACAGGAATATTTTGTACTATTTCGCGAAAGCGGAGTAACAGCTTGATTAACTTAATGATTTTTTCAGTACCTACTGATGCCTACTCCTTAATGACTGCCATGCATGAGGAGTTTGTGGGTTCAATTCCCGCCTTGGGACAAATGTTTGTTCGACCTACAAATATTTGGTCTGGGTGTTCTGGTCGTTTCTTTGTAATAAAAAATATATATCTATGTAAGTATATTGTATTTTGTATATCAGTAATCTAGTACTACCCATAACACAAGCTCTGCTTAGCTTGGGGCTAGATGATGCTGTGTGGATTGTCCAGCATTATTTATTTTATTTATTTATGATCTCCTGTTGCGAAGATCAAAATTATCCAGGGGGTCTAACGAAAATATAACCGTCAAAATCTCAGCTATACACAACAAGCGCTGCAGCCAAAACATCATGTGCAAGAAACCCTTTAAACAAACAGTCCGGACGTCCGCTTATCTGTTTACCGAATAAAACAATTAAAGCTAGACAGGTCGTCGAAATTAACCCCCGCGGCGGTACAGCATCCGTCGTAATAAAACACATGCAAAGTTTTTCTTTGCGTAGGCCAGTGGCCGCAGCGAACGGAAGCGAAGCAACAGGCTTGATTAAAACACGTGTTTACAGAACGCACACGGATGCAATAATACTAGAGAGTTATCTAACGTTCGCACATACCGGGTAGTGGACCATGTACGCTAGACCATTTGCCCAATAAAGTAAAGTATCGTTTATTGCATGAAATACATGTCGTGTAGGTACAAGTGTTTTTATGTCTATTATGCGAGTCAATGTATTACCGGTTTTACGGTGTGCAATGTCTGTGAACAAATAATGCTGTGGTATGCTGCAGCGCATAGGCCAAATGTCTCATGCTGCCAAATGGTAAGGATCTTTTTTCCTATAATTTGAAATCATTTAAGTTGTTGATGAACTAGGCTAATAATATTAATAATAAATAGTTAGTTTTAAGTAGGTATTTAGAAAAGTTAAGTAGGAAGGAGAAACGATGGGACACTTTTAATAAACATCACTATATGTTGTCACTTTACAGTCAACTTGGTAGAGTGAAACCCCTCAGTAATTTTCACATCAGCTGTTAAGCTTAAAAAGGAGTGTATGTTCTTATCTGTAGAAAACCGTAATATTTAATAGGCATCACAGTCAGTCAAATTTCTGAAAAACTAGCACGCGAATAAAGGACACTGAAACAATTCGGAAGTCAGAATAAGCGACAGCGGCGCGATATTTCCGCGCCTTCAAATGTTAGCCTTAGATACTAACTAAAGGAAGTGTGCGAGGTGCTTTAGATTTGTACTAACGCTGTTATAGCTATAGCCATGCCCTGTTTCAAAATCTGATGTGCAATTCGACTATCACTTTATTTGACTCTGGAAAACTAAATATTATTTATGAATATTTACTTTTCAAACAAACAATCCTATGGGATTGTTTTGATTTTTTTTAGAAGATAAATATTGCTTATCAGGAATCATAACTGCTGCTGAACGTTCCTCCAGCAAACAATATTGTTGCCATAATGTTTTGCTATAATATTTTACTGTTTGCAACAGTCGGCAGTTAGCTCAATTGTTTCAATTGTAAATACTAGTATAATTTTCTTTGTGAATAAATGTCTGCATTTTTGCTATAATCACCACGCGCTGGCTGACCATGCAGTTTTAGGGTGGAAGTGGATGAGTGAAAAAATACACAGAAGGAAGCCTTAACAGCCTGAATTGGTCCACTACTGGACGCAGGCCTCCCCATAATAAGCGCCGTATTGGCTTTTATCACATGGGGACTAATGCCCATAATCCCCACGCTGGGCATGCGGATTGGGGATCGCAGTTCGGTGGTAGACTTGTTCTGCAGGGGCGCTGCTGCCTGCCCCCGGCGGATATCCCTTAGTCGCCTCTTACGACACCCGCGGGAAGAGTTGGGTGGTGCAAATTCTAAGCCGACACCACACAGCAGAAGGAAGCGACTGCCCTTCATTTGCAGGTGCCCTTAGTTGGCTCTTACGACATTAACGAGCTGAGTTGAAGGGTATTTCTTACGGGGGGAATTCTTACGCCACGACCTGCTGGATAAAGGTTAGTAGGTAAAAGAGAAAGAGGCATTTGCTTTAATAGTTGGAACAGGATTGACGACTGTGACCAGAGTACAGAGACGATAAATAGTTTTATCGCCGATCCGTAAGTAAATAAGAATCAGGTTATTATAGCCTGAGACGAATAACCAATAAGTGCCATACACGAATGGGAAGCAATATCCCCACTCCGTCTCAGAAACGGCGTAACATATAACTCAGCGCATTTTTACGTCTGTAAATTATAGTTTTACGATCGAAAATCATTTTTATGTTTTCGGAGGAATTTAATATCACGCCAGCTTTGCTGGCGCATTCGCTCTTTTATTGCGCTGTAATTTTATTGTTTTCTCAATTTTTATTAACTATCAACTACCTACTTAGGTTTTCGTTATAGTGATCGATAATATTTTACTTCCTAGGATATAATACGACGTATCTTTATTACATTTTAATCGTGGTCAACAGCGCTCACGCTTAGGTTATGAACAAAAACATGTTTTTAAATCTAATCTTACAAAGGAAACCGTGTTTCGTACAGAAAATTACCTATTAAAACGTTGAATGCACACCGCTGAAGTATCTTTTATAAATTTCTTCAAAGGAGTTTAGTTTTTAAAGCTTAGCGGTTAATTCACTCTTGTATAAACAAAACAACGCCTTGCTTCTTTATTCCGCGTTTGAAACGAATGTTCCTTTATTTTTTATCTACGTATAGTTTATGCAGGAGATTGGATATAGTCGTGGTTTCCACTAGGTTGTACTAATAATCTTAGTATTCTCTTTGCTGATAATATATTTTTTTTTATTGTACTGTATTATTAGCATTTTGTGTTATTGTACCATTTTTTCATTCACAAAAAGATTAGAGTAAACCATATTTCGTGCTATTGCTACAATTTCATAGAGCGTCTACGGCGTAGACGCTCGTAGCGAAAATCAAAGCGCGTAAAATTATTGACCTTCTTAGACCAAGGTACTTCAAAAAAGGAGGTTATCAACAAGGTTTTTTATTAGGTACTCACAGACAACAAACCTCGTTTGTTTGTTTTGTTTACAAACAACCTCAGCAACCTAGACTTTTTACAGATAATGTTTGATTCAATCATGTTTCTTAGCAACCGTTTCTAAGCAAAGTAAACAATTTTCTAATCAGATTCAGTGCGGGAAATCTAGATTTTGTTATTTATTTTCTATCAATTTTTGACAAACAACAGTCTTTGCTTCCAATAGTGTAGTTTTTGTTCGATACAATGACTTCAAAAACAATATCTGGATTAATACCAACAACTATAGGGATATCCCCAAATCCAGATTGCTTGAAAGGAGTTGCAGCATGCCAGTGCGAAATAGGTCGAGATAAACTGCTTACAGCTCCGATCTACGGACGCGTATCCAATGGCTCGCCCACGCGTGGGGAAGATGACGCCGAGGCGCGATACCAAACTGCCCCGTGCGCCAGAGAACTCGACCAATTCAAGTGCCCAACCAGCCATATTCTTATCACATTCAAATCCCCACTAAAACCCCAAGAAGTGTTCAATAAAGTCTTCCCAGCAAGTACCCCAATTAAATACGTCAAGCGAAAACTCGCGAAACTACTTTCAATATCGAACAATAATTTACTTTTGACGAAGAATCGAACAGTACTGAAAGAAACGAGCTTACTGTCTGATCTAAAAACGGATGCGTTGGGCAACATGGCCATCGATGTTTACACTAAAGACTCTGAAGAAGTCGCACTATCAGAGATCCCTAAAGACATGTACATTCACGATTTTCTTCACTCTTTTAATCCTAAGAAGAAGATGCCATTCATCGCAATTAAATTCAAGGTACCGGATCAGAACGAGTCATTTACAAGATCGTACAATTCGATAACGCGTATCCATGAAATCAAGAAGAACCTGGCTGGATTGTTTGAACTGGACCCAGATAACTTAGTCATGTTGCGTGGGGAGCATCCGCTGAAGGATAGAATGGCCGTCATGGACCTGGACTACGATAAATACGGAATTGTAGAGGTGGAACTCTTAACGAAGGACCATACAAAATTTAAATTTGACAAACTTTACAAGGAAAATGTCGTTAATGAAGTATTAAATGTTGTGGTTCCGTATGGAGAAACGACCAAACACATAAACGTGGAGATATTCTCTGAGCCAATAGAAAAGCCTTACTTGGGAGGATATAGAAATGTGAAGACAGGTAGGTATAACATGATGTAAAACTACGTAGCATATTAGGTCCCAATCAAATAGGTGTGAAGCAAAAAGACTTGAAAACTAAATAGATTTACTAATAAAAACAGTAATTTGTGTTGAAAGTTCATTCAATTTATCTTTCACTGCAAAAACTATTACCTAACTTTATTTTTTACCTAGGTACTACGAGAAGAATCTCAACGTAATACTTTGGGGCTGAATAATGCTGTACTGATTGTTTATTATTTAGTTTCTTCAATTTGGTAGCTAGAAAATGCTACTCCTACTATTCTAAGAATAGTTCAGTAACTACTTGCAAACTTTAAAAAATAACTAAGTAAATAAATAAATAATGTGGAATGTCTAGCATTCCACACAGTACCATCTGGTGATTATAATTAAATGTTTATAATAAATATTTTTTGTGTTTGTATATTTAGTTGGGTATTGGTTATATTTATTAATTTATTATTTATTTTAGGTATTCATAATGTTATTTTAATATTGTCTCCCTGTCTTTCTTAAATTCGCATAATTATTTTCATTCAAATGTTGCCTGGAAAAGATCAATTCTAGGCAATGGGCCAGGCCGCTCATTGTACTTGTCATATGTAATTTCTTATTGTAATATTATTTTTCTGGTGTACAAAAAAGCATTTTTGTATTGTATTGTAAAATAATGTATATTTGTGTACTTTTAGGTGCAATATTCCACCATGCCTACACTCAGACGCCGCAAAAGCCTGAAAAACTACCTCCTGAGAAGAAAAATTGTAGAGACACACAAACTGCTGAGGAGCGAGCGAAAATCTACGTAAGTCGTTGTTAAAATTCATAAGTCGTCGTAAGTTAACATTTTACCAATAAATTAGTTACATTATTCTTATTCCACTCTCTTATTTTCTGTTTGGTAATCGATTTTGGTATTTTTGCCCGACATTTTCTTTTACTTTACGGACATACTCATACATACTCAGGTGTTTAAATGACTTTATGTTTAGAATCCGAATTATATTCAAAACAGTTATTGAAATTTGTGTAGGTTAGGTACATACTTTTTGAGATATTATGAAAAGCCGAAAAATTTAAAACTACTTCCTAATCTCCTAAGTTTGCAGAGCGATCCATATGAAATAGGTTGGTGCATACTACTTTTAAGTAATCATTATTTAGCGAAGTCTCTAGTCGGTACCTAAAGTACATATTTGTATAATTATACAGCTGCTTTTTTATTGACATTTGTTGACAAGTAGGTATCTTAGTTTTTCTGAAATCATTTTTAATTGCAGGCCCTTCTACAGCCAGCCATTTGTTATTTTATAATTATGTGTTTATGTAGGAACCACTGTCTGTCTGTTTATTTCTTTTTCGCTCTTCTTCTGAGTACAATCACCTAATTTGTTTCCTTGCCTCTCAAAAATCTTGTGTATGTCATAATTGAAAAACAATTATGTTTAATTATGCAATAATAGTAAATTAGATTTCAACGACATCAAGTGTATTTAAATATGTACCTACCTACGGTGGAATAAATGAGATGAAATTGACCAACGTTCGAAACCCAGCGTGCGAGATTACTCGCACTTGACGGATCTTGTTAATCACGCGCGTGAGGTACCACGTTAACTGCTATTAGATAGGTAATGCTAGTCTATAATCATTAATCACGGAAGAGTACATTGGTACCTTTCCAAAAGTGACTCATAAACCTCTAAGCTTAATTTGAGTAATATGACTTAATTTGAGTAATATGATAATGTCCTCCATGCCGCAATTCA
The DNA here is from genome assembly GCA_963564075.1 of Eupithecia subfuscata. NCBI lineage: Eukaryota > Metazoa > Arthropoda > Insecta > Lepidoptera > Geometridae > Eupithecia > Eupithecia subfuscata. The sequence goes on from OY751105.1 coordinate 9,670,730, forward strand.
GTTACGGCGGCCAGTCTCATCGGAGACTATTCACAGGAGATTATTATAGTGCACAAGTGGGTGCGCCATCACAGGTGCACAGTGCAAGTCTCTATTTCCTCAATTTCATAATCTGATGGGACGGCGGACCGACACGATCGGGGAGAGGCCAGGCGCAGGACCTTTTTCTCAGGCTTAGCGAGCTTTCCGAAGCACAGGGATGTAAAGTGCAGCCCGGAGTCAGGAAGTTGGCAGTGGCCAACTTCCTGACTCCGGGCTGCTACTGTAATATTTTCTTGCTAGAAAAATACCAATAACATTAACTCAATTTAAACTATTTTTTTTCTTTTAACTATGTTATAAGATATTAGGTTACTTATTTAATCTAGAGTTAACATAAACCGTAATTAGTTTGTCTGTAAGCCTTTATATATATATATATAATGCTGGACAATTCACACAGCATTATCTAGCCCCAAAGTAAGCAGAGCTTGTGTTATGGGTACTAGATAACTGATATACTTAATACAATACACTACATAGATAGATATTTTTTATTATGCATAGAAAACATCCAGAACGCCCTGGACAAATGTCTGCAGATCGTACAAACATTTGTCCCGAGGCGGGAATCGAACCCGCAACCTCCTGCGTCGCAGGCAGACCTTCGCCCGCTGCGCCACAGGGGTCGTCCTTTGTTTCTATGGTAAGTATACTTATGTAGGTAGTTTAAATAAATAGTATATAGGTACCTACCTGCGTTAGGTAGATACAATCAACTCGTACACTTGTTAATAGAGATGCAACGAATAGTGGTTCGGCCGGATACCGGATTTCGAAAGAACCGACAACCGCTGCGGTAAACGTGTTCTTGAGTGGAGACCACGACTCGGCAAACTTAGTGTAGGACGCCCTCCGGCCAGGTGGGATGACGATCTGCGAAAGACTGCAGGCAGATGCTGGATGCGTCAAGCTGAAGACAGGGCGCTATGGCGCTCATTAGGGGAGGCCTATGTCCAGCAGTGGACTAATATAGGCTGATGATGATGATGAAGTTTTGTTACCTACTGAATTGTATGACAATTATATTATACAGAGTATTTTTAGGGTTCCGTGCCTCAAAAGGAAAAAAGGAACCGTTATAGGATCACTTTGTTGTCCGTCTGTCTGTCCGACTGTCAACCCTCTTTTCTCAGGAATGCGTGGAGTTGAAATTAACATCAAATACTCAAGTCCGTAACCTCTTGAAGCCGTGATATAAATTAAACTTCTAAGTCAACGCACTCAAAAGTTACAGCCGTTTATGTCTGAAAATTATATAATAATTTTACCAACTTGATTCATTTTAAGGCGCTACTCATGCTTGACCAAAAAAAATTTAATGCCAAAATATTTTTCTCCAAAAAGGAGCTGATGTTTCAAAAGAAACTGCACCTGTATCTCCTCTGATTATAGGTGTCCCCGTACTATCCCAGTAAAAAAAAAAAAATTGGTTGCCTGTAAAGTCGGTATACGGGCGAAAGTTTTACGTGACAACGACTTTGAGTTCCTTTCACTTTTTATGTCTGCATAACGTGAGCGGAGCGTAACGCGTAACGCAGTTTCTTGAAGTGTCACCCGGCAAACCAATTTATAAGACGTTGTCACGTCAAAACACTGTATAAAGTTGATTCGTATAATTTAATTGTTTATTTTTTTACAAATTCAACAATTCATTGATTTTATGCTATTCGGTTTTCGGCCGGATATCATGGAATATTCGGCTGAATACCGAATAGTAAAAAAACGGCCAGATAGGCCGGATACCGAATAGTTACTGATATCCGTTGCATCTCTACTTGTTATTTTAAACTTAAATTACATTAAACACCTAACGAAATTTCACGTCAGAAACAAAATATAGCTAGGTACCTAGTTCCGAATGCATCTGGAAACCGAGCAAGTACAAGCGTACAAGCGAAATTACAATACGCTCGTTCGTCACTTTCGTCAGCGAAAAGTTCTGTAGTGTCGTTTTTTTTTTTTTTTTGGTAAGAAACTAGGAATATTATTAAAGTTTGTTATGGAAGAGCATTACCTCCTAATACAGGTATTTCATACTTAAAAGGAGGTTCCGAGCACGGTAGTATATTGTAGTAATATTTGATTAATGAAATAAACATTTTGTATTTGTATTGTGACGACCTCTGTGGCGCAGCGGGCGAAGGTCCGCCTGCGACGCAGGAGGTTGCGGGTTCGATTCCCGCCTCGGGACAAATGTTTGTACGATCTGCAGATATTTGTTCAGGGCGTTCTGGATGTTTTCTATGTATAATAAAAAATATCTATCTATGTAGTGTATTGTATTATGTATATCAGTTATCTAGTACCCATAACACAAGCTCTGCTTAGCTTGGGGCTAGATAATGCTGTGTGAATTGTCCCGCATTATTTATTTATTTATTTATTTATTATTGTATTTGTATTTGACGATGGACTGATACGTAATCGTGACATCTCCTTTTCCCACACAATTTGGTATGGCCTATGCCAGATTCACCACTCGGTACCTATGTGTAGAAAAACTCGGGTAATCATACTACAGTGAATGTTTTTCAGGACACCTGCTACAGCCGTTCTACGCAAATGGAAAGCGAACAAGTGTACATCCCAAATGTCACTGACAGGATAATTGTTCCAAAGCCCTATGAGACCTACGAGGAAATGGTCAAGCGGCTGAACCACGCGCACCATGCCACGGTCATCCAGAGATCTTTCAGGCATCATCAGTTTCGACAGAAGGTCAAAAGATGGCTCAAGAAATGCTTGTAAGTTCCTGCCAACGTATACTACATAGGTACAGATCAGAAAACTAGGGGGGTTTTGACCACCACGCTTGAGAGGCGGATTGGAGATCTCGGAGGATATTTTCTCACGAAATACCACAACATATCTATTGCCTACTCTATTACTTATCGATTATTCTGTATTTATTTACCTATATAATTATCTCTATCTTAAATTTGACTGACTTCCGCTGCTCAGATTTTTTTCATTCGATACAATAAATGATCTTACAAAGGACTGAGTCGATTGGGATCAAATTTTTTTTTATCAACTTGATTCATTTTAAGGCGCTACTCACGCTTGACCAAAAAAATTTTAATGCCAAAATAATTTTCTCCAAAAAGGAGCTAATGTTTCAAAAGAAACTGCACCTGTATCTCCTCTGGTTATGGGTGCGCCCGTACTGTCCCAGTTAAAAAAAACACACTGTATAGCATCACACTAATATTATAAATGCGAAAGTTTGGATGGATGGATGTATGGATGTTTGTTACCTCTTCACGCCAAAACTACTGAAGGGATCGGGCTGAAATTTTGCATACAGGTAAGTCTAACCCTGGAATCAAACATTGGCGACTTTTTATCCCATGAATCAGTTCCCATGGGATAGAAATAACTTCAAAACCTTTCCATAGAAACGCGTGCGAAGCCGCGGGCGGCAGCTAGTCTTAAATAAAAGGAAGACCATGTAATTTCACATTCATAATTTCAGGAAAATTATACTTAGCCTTTCCTTTAACTGTGCCGTCCTAACAATCATTAAAATTTTCAATCCTACTAATATTATAAACGCGAAAGTTTGTAAGTATGGATGGATGGATGGATGTTTGTTACTCTTTCATGTAAAAACTACTGAACGGATCGGGCTGAAATGTTGCATACTGGTAATTGTAATCCTGGGATCAAACATAGGCTACTTTTTATCTATAAATCAGTTCCCGTAATAGAAATCACCTTTAAACGTTCCCATAGAAACAACGCGTGTGAAGCCGCGGGGCGCAGCTAGTATACAATATTTAAGATAGGTGTTTTACCTCCTACAGGGCGTCCCACAGCCATGCCACATGGCATGGTCGTTGGACGCAATATAGTACCTGAGTACAAACAGTTTTAAAACTGAGATTTAGATAAGTGTTTCGAAAATGATTAGGTAAAATAAAATCGCTTCATTGCATAAATCATAATCTGAATCAATTCTACGCGCTGTCCATCAGCGTGAACACTTTCTGAGTTGGAGAAGGTGTTATTCATAATTTTGTTTTTTTTAGAGAAAGAATAGCAAGGATGAAGGAGGAAGACAGACTTGAGCGAGAGGCAATGGACAAAAGACTTCGCAGGGACCTCATAACTAAGACGTATCCGAAGACGCGCGAAGACTTTGATCAGCTTTATGCTATGGTACATTTACAGTTATCATGTATTTTTGTATGATTATTAATGTTGATTTGAAGCCATTAAAATATCAGATGTAATTTTCAGGTTGATCGATGGAAACACGCTGAAATAACTCGCATATCTAAGTTACACTCAAAGGGACCTAAAATAGCTGAGTTCACATTGCTTCTCGACAAAGAAGTAGAGCTCCTCAGATGCATCGAAGATTACAGAGTTCAAGTGAGAGAGGATAGCAAGAAGATTAAAGAACAACTATTTTTAGATGAAATCTCTAAGCCTATTGCATGGTACGGCCGAGACGGCAAGCTCATCCAAATGGAGACTGTTGAAATACAGAAGGCGCGAAAGCTAAAAGAGCTCTATAATGCGTTTCTACGTAGCGATATGGAGGTAAAAGAACGTATTGAACTGCTGGTGGACATGAAGTTCGCATTACAAGAATTTCGGCATCCACTCGCCGAAGAAGTTATAGAACTACTTGACCAGGAGTGCGACCTCCTTGTGAGAAGGTGCAACGACTATCAGCTCGAATTCTTGAGGCGTAGGGTTGCTATTAATGTGTTCCAGCTCCTCAAAACTTCCGAGCTCAACTCTCGCGTCACAAAGTTAAAAGATATTCGAGATTACAAAAAGATGGAGAACAGCCGCCTACACTTCTGCGAACTGTGTCACCAAGTGAAGTCGTACACAGAGTTCCCGCTGAACGCAAAAATGAGTGGATTCTTCGTCTGCAAGTCCTGCTCTTGGAAAGATGTCACGGAGCGCAAATGGATAGATATGACACCATTTAAGTTTATTTTAAGAGCTGTTCAACGGGACGAACGCCGTCGCAAGTGTTGGGGATCTTTAGCTTTCGTGCTTCAGGAGAAAGACGTGTACTTTATAGTCGAGAAGCTGTGGCACTCGCACTCTGCAATTAGCGAGTGTGATGATGTCAAAGAGCTCAGGTTATGTCGCTGGCACGTCACAGAAGATTGGTCCCCGTGGAATTGCTTCTTAGTGACAGTTCAAGAGATGAAGGCTCACCTGAAACTGGAGTGTCCTGAGCACGTATACGATGAGGAGCTGGTTCAGAAGGTCAACAATAAGAATAAGTTGGCGAAGGCGTACTTCGAGCAGCTGATGACTGTCAACAAGCGGTTCACCGAGACCGGCGATTGGCAGGGAGTCCGGGCGCCAGCCATTGCTCGCGTTGATGCTGTAGACAAAATATAGATCATGAAGTGTTTATACACTTTATACCGGCTAGATACATTATTTCAATAATGTTATAAATTTCTTAGACTTACCATTTATAGTGAGCGAATTTTTAGTACTTGTGTGTGATACTAACTCGTGTTTTGGTAGTATTAGGTAATGTTATTTATTATCTATGACTGGACTATTTCCGTGTCAATTTTTTGCAGCCTTCCATATACAGGGTGATTGTATTAGTAATTCGCTGACGGCGTTAACTGTAGGTTCTTTTCGTCTTCACGAACACGTTCGTGAAGACGCCCAGGGGGCCTATATAATTCTCCAACACGAAATTTCGTGTTTCGTTTCGGCTAATTGGTGTAAGTACCTACTCTAATACACCGAATTCAAGTGCCATTTGCACAAAAAAAAAACAAAACGAAACAATTCAATAATTGTATCGTATTTTGGAGAATTAAACAGGCCTCCATGTCCCTTCAGGTCTCAATTCTTAAACTTGGTAGAGAAAGTAATGATTATATTATTAGGTAGGTAGGACGCACACCACTCAACATTTTCCTAATAAACTTAAAAAACTGCTCTGTCCTAAATTAAGGGTGGGTGTCGGAATTTTAATCAGAGAAAGTCTAGTACTTCATTGGGTTTCGAATCATTTTTATTTTGTACTAGCTGCGCCCCGCGGCTTCGCCCCCGTGGAAATTTATGTTTCCAAGTTTCTTAATTTTTTCTTACATAAGAACCTTCTCCTGACAATAACAAACACAACAAAGAAAGAATTAGCGAAATCGGTCCAGGCGTTGTTGAGTTATGCGCTTACCAACACATTTTGCGATTCATTTTTATATTATAGATGTAGGGTGATTTTTAAGAATTCACACCTGGCGTCTTCTTAAACGTGTTCGTGATGGTGGGCTGAACCTGCAGTTCACGCAGTGACAGCAAATTACCAATAACCCTGTATATTATGAGTCACCTTGGTAGGTACTTTGCATACACATTTAATTACTTTATCTTAATATTTTATTACTATTGCTTGGTAACTATGAATATAGTTACAAATTCTACGCTTATTATTGTTAGATTTACCTACCTATCTTCTAAAATGTGAATAAATGAAACATAATTGAAATTGTTTTGTTTTAATAATTACACGTAATACTTTATAACATAATTACACGTTACATACAATAATAATTTCTCAAAACATCCAACTCTTGTGATACTGAAACAAAAATTTCATCAAACATGATAATTCCGATCCCCGAAAGAAATGCAAGGGCTACGCTTACTTTTACAAAACGAATCAATAAATTAAGTAAATATAAATTTATAGGCAATACAATTTTATCATAGCTGTACAAAAAACAATGATCTTATGATACTAGGTCGAGATTAATATACTTTAAACTCCTGCTAAACGAACTTGAAGCCACTACACTTCGTGCCAGTTCATCGCAGTATTAATAAGGTATATTAAATCCACCCTAATTTTCTTTGAAATCAGAGACTAAAATAACCCCCGAATACTCAAACGAAACTCAGATTTAAGCACGTCTCAAGTCGCAATTTTAAGAGTTTTCAATGAAAATCTGTCGAAAATTCATCATATTTTGAGACGTTCTTAAATCTGAGGTGCGTTTGAGTATTCGGTGGTAGTTAGGTTAGTTTAAATAAATTGATACATTCACATTTACCTACTCAGTACTATTTCAACGTAAATCACTTACAAATAAGTAAAGCTGTCTGAAAATTTAACGGTAACAAACTCCGTGTACATTCTCTTTGTAGTAATTCCCATCGAGTCGACGCGACGACATGCCCATAGTTACCTAGTTATAAAGAAATAAAAAATAGAATCTGATTTAACTAGCTACTTTAGACGCCATGATATAGGGCGCACCGTCCTTATTTCTATCTTTTATTTCTACCTTAAGTTCACACTCAACAATTTCGCACATAGTCAAATATAAATCTGTCTTATAACATAAACAACCTACTCGTAAAATTCTGTCGAAAGTTTAGAAAACCCTCAAATTATTGCCTTTTCATGACACTGGATAATAACCAGGAGCCCTAGGCTGCTTAACCAAGACAATGGTTTAGTCGCAGAATTGCCGACAGCCGTTTTGGTATTCTACGTGGCGACGATTCCACTATTGTCACAGTGAACCGATTGGTTAAGCAGAATTTTGCCCCTGCTTTATCACGCAACTATGATGCGAACCTGTTGCAGTTAGTTTCATGATTATATCGATATGAATGGTCAAATGGCACAACCCCAAAATGGAACTCAAGTACGAAATTAAATACATAGTTCCACCTTAAACTGCAAGTGATCTTCAAGTTTGGATTACATGCAATAAGCTGTCATATTTGACGGTTACATTAGAAACTGAATGCAACAGGGTCATCAGTAAAAGTCCTACAGGAGCGGACAACGATAATTTAAAATAGACTTAAGTGTAAATAGCTTCATACGGAAATTAATTTAACTACGTTTTGTAAAAATAATTTACGAATACCAAAACGAAATACATAAAAAAAGTTCATTCTAATATAACCAATCCAATAAATAAAGTGCAGTACAGTTAATTTAAGTTAAGTATTGAAAGTGCCATAGTAGGTTCCAATCTGTACTTTACAGACAAATCAGTATTTCATTGTAATAAAGTCCCTACAGATGCCATAGTAGGTTCCAATCTGTACTTTACAGACAAATCAGTATTTCATTGTAATAAAGTCCCTACAGATACTTTTGTGTTTACAGATTTACTTGATTTTCACCCAACTCGCTAATCGGACTTGGTAAGTATTTGTTTGGATTAAAATGTGTCAAGGACAGAATTTTTCATCGAAAATCAAGCGAATATGTAAAAACTTTAAAAATTGTTACATTTCCAAAAATCGGAGATTGTCCTAACTTACATATATCTAAATCTAAGCATAGATTCTCTCGTTCGTTAATTAGGTGTGTAACTCAACACGCACCAGAGTCGAGTTCAGGTTTCTATTTGATTGAAAGGCACAACACACAAACGCATATCAACCAACGGCTATTTTGAATATTCAATCGATGGGCAAGATTGACGGTGATTTTTAAAACTGTAACACACTAACTCGGTAGGTATCTCATTAACTCTCAGAACTCATTAACGGGGTAGGAATCTATGTAATTTCATTTTGAATAGTAAAATATCCAGCTCCAATTAAATGGAAATTAATAAATAAATAATGCTGGACAATTCACACAGCATTATCTAGCCCCAAGCTAAGCATAGCTTGTGTTATGGGTACTAGATAACTGATATATTTAATACTACACTACATAGATAGATATTTTTTATTATACATAGAAAACATCCAGAACGCTCTGGACAAATGTCTGCAGATCGTACAAACATTTGTCCCGAGGCGGGAATCGAAACCGCAACCTTCTGCGTCGCAGGCAGACCTTCGCCCGCTGCGCCACAGAGGTCGTCAAAAAATGCTATAAAAGCTATAAAATTTTGAATAAAATGTCGATTGAACATTAAAAATGGCCGAAATCTAGCTTAACCTCAGACAGAATGACCATAGTTCCAACATTCAAAGAAGACGCCTTAGAAATTGAGTTCTTATGAGCCTGATGGCAACTATGGTGCGTATTCACTACTTGGACGGTTTTCTGGCAAATTTTATAGAGATACTCCTGTTTCCTATGCCAACAGACTAATAAGGTGGCATCGCAACCTTAGAAGTATCAAATCTTACATTAATCCAGATCTTGCTATAATCTTCTCAGGTACAAAAATGAAATCACAATTTGTTTTCAACAGTTTATAGATTACAAGAGTAAAATAGCATAATAATAGCTGTGACTCTATAAAAATTGACAAAACCCGTCGTGGTGCTTGAAACGATCACACACAGCAGTCCCTACCAATCACACAAATATAGTTTGATCAATATCCTATAATAGCAGCGAGACTAGCTCAGCACTACACGTAAACAAATCTCATTTAACCGGTCAATTAAACCAAAACTACGCTAAATTTAACCAACAAAGACCAATCTAATGTCACTAGCTTAAATATATTTACAATAAAGAATTGTGCCTCAAAAGAACAATACTCTAAATATAATTTGTAATCCTCTCGGAGCCGTATAATACAAAAAGTGCAGACAATATTCACATAAAAAGAATACAATATTTATTATACACTTACATACTTTTATTTTTGCACTTTTATATTGCCAGTTCATTGGCTTAAACTCGGAATATCTCAATTTTATTAAGACTTCATAACCCATAGCGCGTCAACGTAACATTCATATTATTTACACCGACATTAAGGAAGATATAATATTACAAAGAGAAGAGATAGAGAGAGGATATTTCTACTAAAAGCTGTGCAATCAAACCACCACCTACATTTACGTTAAATGGCATAAATAAACCTATCGCAAATGGTGTTAGAACACCTAAGGATTAAAAGGGTCGTATTTACATTCTTAATAAGATAACTGACCTTGTTTCTTTGTTAAAACAAACGCTCCAAGTCGTCAATCTGTAGCAGTCACAAGTTTATAAGTAGCAAATCCATTTCTTGACCTAATTTAACCCGAAAACTGACAACTAATGGAATTTCATATCAGTACAAACAATTTTTGCTCATAGTATAAATTAAAATCGCCTAACACAAAATACACCTAAAATCTAAATAGTGTAAACGTAAGACTGGCATCCACCACAGTGACGAAGAACATAGACCAGTTCTTTTACAATATATAGCCAGACGAAGTTTTATCAGCGGTACCCTTCGGCTTCCATGGAAGACGACATTCTATCGGAGCTGGAAGTACTGTAGTTGTGGTACTGATTTAGACTATTAAGAGACATGTCTTGAGGCATATCTGACGGCGAGGTTTGGTAGTAGTGCGTTTGGTAAGGGTTGGAGGTGGCAGTGTACGGCGCAGCCGGTTGGGATGGAGCCTCGAATTCCTTGTCGCTCGCCTCCATGAACTGAATGATGCGATGTGTTGCTTTTACGTGCGCTACGATGGGCGCTTCAGCCTGGAAGGAAGAAGTAGTTTTTCAGGCGAGGTATTGCTTTAAATTTTCTTGGATATGGAATTCAAAAAGTACATCAAATGTGTTTGAATTTGTAAACAGGCTAGTATTTATACGATATACCCACCATTCTTATAGAAATGAATTCGAAAAATCGTAGAACCAAAATGATCCCCTTGGATTGAATAGCTGATTCAATTTTGCTCATTTAGTACGCAACACTTGATCTATTCTTTTACACACAGAAATAGGCTGAAAAGTGAGGTAATTGTCTTCACGTTGACTTTGAAATTCTTATAATTTACACATTACAGCAAGGATTTGAGACGAAGAAGCGGTCACACAGACATCGCAACACCATGACTTGAATTTTTAAATATAACAAATTTTAAAGGAGCAGATATTTATTTCAGAGAAAGATTATCTGTATCTTCATATTTTGAAGATACAGATTGTCATAACATTATTAAACTCAATAGCAACTTACTAACATTCAATGAACACTAATTGGCACACTGCCAAAAACAAACCTGTCTAACTAGATAAAATGAGGAATACGATTTACTTTTTTTTATAGGAGCAATAACCTCGTTGTAGTGCGTAATTAGTTTATATTGTATTAAACTTTGCGGCTGTACTCTATTGACGTCAACATCAACACTATTGGTTGACTATTGCTTTGCTTGACAAGGTTTGAATTATTATATTGAAGAATTATTATATTCATACCACTGCTTGGAAGTCATGGAAATAAAATAATTACTTATCCTACTAATATTATAAAGCCGAAAGTTTGTGAAATGTAAATTTTATTTTGTTATCTAGGATCTCCAAAACTAATGAACAGATCAACATAAAATTTGACGTACATTTAGAACACAGCCTAACTTAGACCATAAGCTACATAATATACTGAAAATATACGCGTACAAAGCCGCGGGCAGAAGCGAGTAATAAATAAAACACAAAAACACGACTGCTTAGAATGAAATACATGTCATTTATGAGCCAGACGATTTATACCACTGAGTTTTCTTTACTAATGGATCCAGAAGAAGAGTAATGGACACCTCATTTTTCAAAACTCGTCCAGCGGCTTATGCTACATAACAGCCAACACAACTTACATACACCTAGTCAATGTCAGTCAGTGCAATAAGAGAAGCGTCTTAGGAATTGAGGTCACGCGTGTGCCAATTTACTACTTTTGTTGCTTTGACAACACTGCTCTGTCAAAAAGAAGATGAACAATAATTTAAGCCTCTACCCCATAGCCGCGATTTTGAAGCACGTCTTGTGTCGCGCAATTTGTTGCGATTTTGTAGCGCGATTCCTTATACACAGCTGCGTTTTTGTAAGCGTGATGTCTAGACGCCGCGCGCCGCCGCCGCTCCCCAAAACGAGGCAGTAAAGTCGTCGAAGTTGACACTTGACAGTTGCGTGACGAGACAGATGACAGCGGGATTGGGTTGCCATATAAAAATCATAATGTTAGTTCACCGTAACGCCACGACGGCTCTCTTTTTGCACAGACATCCATAGACCCAAAAACTCTATTTGCAATATAAATAATAAACCAGTTCATTCACCAGCAACCACAAAACAAAAAAGTTACTTACACTAGCAGTGAGCGACAGGAAAGTGTAGTATTTCTTGAGCGTGGGTAGCAGCGGCGCGTAGGAAGGAACGCGCGTTTTGACCGCCGCGGCGTGGGCGGGCGAGACCACGGCCATATGGCCGAGGAGGAGCGCTATGTATGCGCCCACCATTGTGTGCTCCATGTGGGTACCGGCTCGAGCTAACACTGGAACGAAAGGATTGCATGAACGTATTTATTGCAGAGGCGTTGTTTCAGAATCGACGTCAAACACGTTTGCTTCTTTATGACCTCGGGAAACACTTAGAAAAGGCGCACATTTAAACACTTACACAATAATGAAAACAAAACATAGTGCTATTTAGTTATATTTTCTACAATCGTATTCTTAAGTAGACCTTGTTTGTTCACAAGTCTACTGTAGTTGACAAAGATTTTTGTAAAAAAAAAGGTTTGCTTCAAACTTGGCAAAAATCATATTTGGCTCTGTAGTTAGTGATTTGGTTAGTGATTTCACGCTAATATTATAAATGCGAAAGTTTGGATGGAAGTGTGTTTGCTACTTCTTCACGCCAAAATTACTGACCGGATTGGGCTAAAATTTTGGGACCGCCTGTGATATTCCAGTTCCAAACCTACATCAAGGTTTGGAACTGGAATATCACATAGGCTACCTTTTATCACATAAATCAGTTCTCATAGGATAGAAATAGGCTTTAAACCTTAACATAGAAACAACGCGTGCGAAGGCACGAGCAGAACCTAGAATTCAATAAGAAACTTACACTTAGCAACCGTCTCATCGATATCATCCTGAGACTGCTTTTTGTTGTTATCGCCTTCGTCACTTTCTTTTTCACCATCCAGCAAGGCGTCGGTATTTTCTTCAGCCCGCCTATAAAAAATTAACAAGTGATTACTGCAAAAAAGTCGCTGTGTGGTGACGGCTTAGAATTTGCACCACCCCAACTCTTCGGGTGTCGTAAGAGGCGACTAAGGGATATCCACCGAACTGTGATCCCCAACCCGCATGCCCAGCGTGGGGATTATGGGCATTACCCCCATGTGATAAAAGCCAATAAGGCGCTTATCAGGGGGAGGCCTGCGTACAGCAGTGGACCAATACAGGCTGTTGCGTTGAGTACTACAGTAGTAGTAGGAAGGCAGGCGTTTGGACTGCAGAATAAAATTACAACCTAAAAATAATAATGGTTATAGTTAGTTAGGCCACGATGATTCTAACTTTATAATCGCTGATTGTATGACCTGTGTTGAGAACATACACAGATACTCTTAGCTTTTATAAAATAACGAAGGTCTGGCCGTCGCAGGCTCTTAGCCTATTATTACAGTTATAAATATCCATGCAAATTGAACGAAAGAATAGATTAAACAAGATCAATAAAACTAGAAAGTAAGTACTTTCTAAACCACTACTGAGGTTAACGACCTGCCCTACCGCACCAATATAGGCACTATTTATAGCGATGACTTACATTCACCGTCTTACGAATTGAGGATTTATTACTACCATGTGGTTTTGTAACCTAACCGCCACATGGAATCATCATGTTTCGGGGCAAAGATATGTTTTTGCCCCAAAACATGATAATTCCATGTGGTTGTATACCTAACGGGGTAACGTTATAAAATATGGGGCGAAACGTTACTGAAATTAAGCAACCACAGTTTAGTACAAGCTATTCCAAAAATGACAGATTAGATAAATGTCAGGATATCTAGTCAGGTTAGACTAGTTTACTTATACTGTAAAGCAGTGTATGTAAAAAGTTGCGACACCAGCAAAGAGCTACAAACAACCATAGAGACAATTTTACGCAACTAAACGTGTTGAATGTTGCATTGAAAAAATGGTGGTCATTTCAAAAACTTGGTAGAATAAATTAAAGGATATGAAAACAATGCATTTTATTCATTTTTGACGTCATGTTTCGTAACATTAACTGCTTAAGGGCGTATACAACCTCAAATTGCTTATTTTCAACTCCGTCGGACCTCCATATCTTCCAAACAACTGAATATTTAACTTTGAAATTTATATATGGTAAAGTTCAGGATTTATTCTATCGATCATATGTTTCGAAAACACGATGCCATAAAATTTTCTCGATAGAAAAAAATCGCAAAGTTACCTCTAATTTTTTACTAAAACCCTAATTTCTCAATAAATACAGATGATACGATCTTGAGATTAAGCATAGTAATTGAACTAAGTATAAAGAACATTTTATATGTTGCCTTTTTTTCAATTAACTATTCTAATGTTTGTGGGGAGCAAATAACTACTAAAAACTTGATTTTTGGGCTTACGCCGCTTTGCTCTGTCCCGCTCCTGTGAACGCGAAATCCTATGCCTATCCTCTTCACACAATAACGAGGTAGGGTACCGCCTTAAGACCTACACTATCGATATCTAAATAGTGTTAGTTTTATTTTTCAAAACGTCCGGGTTCGATTCCCGAGATGAGTACAAGTTTTTGTTTAATGAATGCAGTTTTTCTTGTTACTAAAATCGATGACATGGTTCCTAAGAAGAGATCTTCGTATGACTTATAGTTTCAGATTTTCCCATACTGACTGACATAATGTGCCACCCTGTATAATAGGGTATATGCATGAGACACCCCGCCCCCTTTAAAAAAAAAAATAGAATTCTATGCATATACCCTATTAAAGGGATAAACATATTATTAAGAATAGATTCCTTGTTTTGAATGCAAAAGTATGGATGAGTAACTTTATACTACACCTGCTCAGAAAATTGCTTATTTCTTTTCTAAACATAAGGTAGAAAGTACGTCATTGCAGGCGCACTGAAATGCGGAGGGAAAACTCTATGGAATTTAATTTTTTCACGCGTTTAGCGGGAGAGAAAAGTGCATGGAAATCCATTCCTAACGTGTTATTGTTTTTTAATTTTCTGTAATATCAGCCGGTAGTTATGGTTATTTTCATACTAGTTCAAACGACAAAAAGTTTTTACTCCTAATCCGCCATTTATGATATCGGCCTCTCCCGTATTCGGAACAATAATTCAAAAAAGAACCATGTGAAAATCGCACGTGCGCGTATTTAATGCTACATTTGAGTTTAAAATTATAATTTTCTAGACTGATTTTGAAGATTCTAAAACGATGATTTTCCTCGAAGGTGGGAACAATAGTTGAAAAAAGAACCATGTGAAAAAATAACATGAGCGCGTATTTATTGCTCTATTTGAGTGTACAATTTGAATTTACTCGTGATTTTGAAGATTCTAAAACGATGATTTTCCTCGAAGGTGTAGTATAAAGCACTATGTATCACTCGGGAGAAAGTGCGATTCCTACCTCGTGTGTTTTAAGGCCCTCGGCTGCGCCTCAGGCCTCAAATGACACACTTGATAGGAATTGGGCACTTTCTCACCTCGTACAGTGTACTATTCTGGCATTGATACCTAGGTAGAAAGTTACTTAAGACTTGGAATAACAATAATTATAGACGACTTTTTATCAGAATACATAGCGGCTAAGACGCGGTCAAAAGTAAGTACGCCTTTTTATCAGGATACAAAGCGGCCAAGACGCAGTCAAAAGCCAGTAGGCCTTTTCATCAGGATACAAAGGGGCCAAGACGCGGTCAAAAGTAAATAGGTAGAAAAAGCTTTTAAAACTGTGTCAGAGTGTAAGTGCCAAAACCCATTAGCACTGAATGTCACGTGCGGTGTAATTTTCTCTTCTATGGCGCAAAAGTGCAAAACCAATTACAGCTGGCGCCGTCCTTAGGTCTAAAAACGCGCCAAACCTGTCGCTTAGGTGGGTTTTGCCTCTAAGACCAGTATTATGAAAGCTTGGTCAGCCATAGATAGCTGGAAAAGCGTTACTTAAGCATATGTCGATGACTGAGTAATCTTTCATAATACGGGCCTACATTTTGCCACGATGATAACCGTTACGAACCTGGCAAGGTCTTCCCGCTTGTAGAACAAGTCAACAATAAGATCCAACGACGGCAGGCTACGGGAAATGATATCTTCGTCGTGGTCTACTCGAATCCGCACGGTCAGTAGCCTTTGCGTATTCACGTCGCTGTTCTGTACCAGGTTTATTAGAAGAAGCAGCACCTGTGAAATATTTACTAGTTAATTACAATGTAGCAAGTGTTTAGATATTTTTTGTAAAGGTCCTACCACAGTCTACCAGTAACGCAGTGGTTTGGTTCGAACAATATTCGAACGTAGGGCTCAACCTCTGTATAGTATGTCAGCCCGGTCACGAAGTTGGCGGTATTACACCCCCGTGCTTCGGAAAGCACGTTAAGCGGTTGGTCCTGCGCTTGACCTCTCCAGGTGTGTCGGTCTGCCGATCGGATTATAAGGGAATAGAGAGTGCACCTGTGCTTGCGCACATACTTGTGCTCTTTAATATGTCCTGCGTAGTCTCCGATGAGACTGGCCGCTGTGGTCGAAATTCGGCTAGGAGGACAATAATAATATACCCCAACTGTCGGATGCAGAGCGTATCGTATGAAAGGTTCCTTTGCCCAGGAGAGTTATGTTTTCAGAGTGTTTGTAAGTGGTCATTTGATACTCTTTACTACTTTGAAGGATCCAAACGTCTAGTGATTTTGACAAATGAGGTATCAAAATATTCGTCTGGACTTCTGTAAGGTTCTTAGCTACATTTTCCGAACAAGTCGGGTTTTTTTTATAGTTTTCATTTCATTACTTGCTGTTTTTTTCCCGAGGAAAACCCCGCCTTGAAATAACAATTATAACAGACTCCTATCGGCTAAATGTACCATTGTGTTTTCCTTTATCTGCACATAAGCTGAAAATAAGCTGATTTTCATAAGACGATATAGCCACCCACAAAATGTCATTTGCTCATCTTCAAATTGCGTATGACAAACTAATCAGATAACAGAAAATCTGGATGGGCTACTTACACAAACACTGAATTCGAAGTTTCTGTTGTCGGGTATAAAGTTTCCTTGATTGTTAAGAATGATGAGGCATATCTCCATTAGCGACGGTTGATCGCCAACAACTTGAGCGCCGAGTGAGACTGGAAAGGTTAAAATGGTAAGTAAATGTCTTCAAACAGGTGATAAATGATTGACTAATAGTGTAGGTAGTCGGGTAATTGTGGATCTTCAGTGGTACAGGCATTTTAGACGTTTTTTACAATCTTTGAATATAATCAAAAATGGCTGTGGTGATATTGGCAGTGTGTTCATCATTGCTTTTCTAAATTATATCAAGACAGTTTAAGAATCGCCTACCCAAAGTCTGGAACCCTCAGCGAAAGGAGACTCCTACTACAAATCCTGTGGCTCAGCATAGCCACCAAAATGAATCTTTGTCTCCGACACAAGACTGTTCCAGGCATCTGGTTCATAAGTTGTATATAATACGTACTCTTATCTCTACTGCAAATAATTAAACTTTCCAGCATAATTTTCAATACCTTCATTAGATCTGAACGAGTGCGAAAGGTTCACAAGCACTTTGATCGCCGGTAACGCCGCGTCGAGTAGCGAGGTGCGAAGCGGACTGTTGTGACACGCCTCGCCCGCGCATCTCCGTAGTAAGCCGACCACAGTGCGCGCGCAACCCAACGGCCCGCTTACAAGGTATAGCTGGTTGTCTTCGTTTTGTTGTGTCACCTGGGAATTATTACAACACAATTAGGCTAGTCTTAAAAAAATCTAATTAGTCCGTCAATTAGATTGTTATCAGAAGATATTGGACACGTATTTTTGGGTCCGGTCTAGTATGACTGAATGTTGAAATGTACATATTCCAGAAAGAACAATTCTTAAAATGTACTTTTCCCATAATGTCTGAAATTCCAAATAACTGATTTGTACAATGACTGAAAATATGAAGTGCCCATCAAGGTACAATGGCACACAAAATTTGTAAATATTTTTTCAACACACTTGCTCATAAAGTGGCTGGCTCTATGGTCACCGCAATTAGGCACATAATGACACCCATAATCAAACTGTGACTTTTTCATTGCTATAACTTACTAGTGAGTTATAGATTTTTTTTTATTTTATTGGTTGAGTTGCTTTGTTCTTAAAAAAGTTTTTATTCAGAAAAAAGATTGTGTTCAATAGAACAAATTAAAAACAAACAAGAATTAATGTTCCTATTGCTTGCTCATTTCATGCAACTTCTTATTTAAATAGATAATTTTTACTCGTACGTGTTTAATAAATAAAATTTTCACTCAAATATAACTTTTTGTATGTGGCAGAATAGGGGTAAACCCTATGCGCGGAAAATAAAAAAAACCTCATCCCTTTAGTCTGTGGCCGATCGCAATGCGCGCGCATAGGAAAACTGATTAATTTTTATCTATTATATAAAATGAGTTTTTAGTGTTATTCTATTCACAAGTGTGTTGAAAAACGTCGTATAATACACGTGTGTATTGATGATTACCGTCCTCGGCTCTCTTAAGACAATGGTGCCTCGGCGGTATTCACCAATGTTACACACTAGTACCATAATGTACTATTTTTCGTTTATCAAAACATGGACTATTATTGTTCTTAATTCTTAACTGTGTATACCTACCTAATATATTTAAAGTAAAAAAACTTTAAAATACTTTTATTTTTAATTCAAGTACTACTTCTCTCAGAATTCCTTCTGAGGGAAGTAGAGGTAAATCAGCACACATCCCGACAAATTTTTTTTGAGCTACTGTTTTTGTCGCTTTTAATTTTTCAGCCTGCTTCCAAACTGCCTGTTAAAATGATAATAACAGCCTCGTACGTCAGCAGAAGGAAAAACCTTTTTTAAGGCATTGATTAAAGCAATCTCATAGTCGCACTTAAATAATTGAATATTCAAACCTAATCTGTCCTTCAGCAACCTGAACATCCTTGTGTACGTCTCTTGCGTCTTGTTCGGTAACAGTACATTAACGATATGTACTACGTTCGTAGTTTTATTGTTTCTACTTATGTCTACGTGAAGAGTGAAAATTTGATAAAATGGACTGGGTGTTCGTTTAAATGTTCCGTCACCACTCAATATTCTTTTCCTGTTTTCATTGCGTAGTTCATTTTTAGCAATTCTTGTCGTAAAAATTAAGATCTTTTCGTCTTCTCCATCTTCAATATCAAGAAAATTATCAGATAATATTTTTGGAATTTTTACGTTGGCCAAATGATCAAATTCTGTGTTAGTTTGGTTCAAAAATTTAAGTATGTCTTTTTCTGTATAAAGCACTTTTTTTACGACTGTACCAAATTCATAAGTCATTTCGGAATTCAGACATTACACAAATCAGTCTTTTGGAATTTTAGACATTATGGGAAAAGTACATTTTAAGAATTGTTCTTATTAAATGTTCTTTCTGGAATATGCACATTTCAACATTCAGTCATACTAGACCGGACCCGTATTTTTTTCATTTTTCGATTAAACAAAAATGATGAAGATATAGCCAGTTGAAGTTCCGCGTGACGTCACACCGTGTGACACTTTTTAGCAAGGTGTGACGTCACTAGCTCTCAAACTTTGACGCGCTTTATTTTTGAAAGTTTGATTGACAAAAGAAAAAATATGTCTCCAATATCTTCTGATAATCTAACTGACAGACTAAATAAGATAATATATTTTTTTTACCCAGGACATTGTCCGACACAGTCTGCAACTCTCTGCCCTTCATCATCATTTCCCATTCTACGGGTCGGCATACAAACTACACATTTGATGGTGGATAAAAAAGAACCTCTCTCAATGTGAAAACGTTTATGTGGCCATGAAATAGGCCCGGTCTCACTTTGGAACAAACTATCTATTTAGAAATAGACTTCAAATTTAGGAATCTGCTAATACTTGCATTTGCCAGAACCCGCATACAGCGATCAGCATTCGTAAATACGTCGACATCGTTGTATTGACGAATCGACCTTCCTCCAACTCGCGGCCGGCGGCGTCTCAAACCGCCCCCGCGCAGTCTTGTTTCCCACGGACGATGTGGTCAACGCCACGGTCAGTCTTATTATGGAACCTTACTCCAAATCTTCTACTTTAAAGACAAGAATCAATACTTACATTCTCTAGAACCCGCATACAGCGATCAGCTTTCCTCAACACATCGACATCGGCTTTCGTCCAACTGGCGGCCGGCGTCTCAAGCCGCCCCGCGCAGTCGTGTATCGTACGCACGATGTGGTCGACGCCGCCTAAGTTCCGCAGCTCCTCTTTGAACCATTCGCCGGCACGTTTCGATGTAAGGGATAGTAGGGTTTCCATTGCTAAGTGGCCAACCTGTGGACAATTAGGTAATTTTCGAAAACTTTAAATGTCTGTAAGAAAAGAGTCTGATACCGCAGATCACCAAAACATGTTTTGTTTGATGGTTTACACATTACTTTATTGAAATAAAGTAAAAAAGAACCCATTTATTATTCCAATTCGCCGATATTATCAATTAACTGTAGAGTTTTGGGTTTTTTGGAAAATCCTTAAAAATTAGGTAAAAAATTAATGGTCAGACATCGTCTTAGACAACCATGGCTCAAATGGTTCCAAATGGTCTGCGCTAGCTCCACCTTCAAGCTTTGCACCCCGCTACCAAATACCCTGTATAAAAAAAAAACATCTATCTATGTAGTGTATTGTATTAAGTATATCAGTTATCTAGTACCCATAACACAAGTTCTGCTTAGCTTGGGGCTATGCTGTGTGAATTGTCCAGCATTACATATTTATTATTTATTTATTTATAGTCAAGTCTACATATTTTTCGCCTTAAAGCTGCAGTAATACCTACATCATAGGGGAAAAGACATACTCATTACTGAGTCATTAAATTATCTCTGTATTTCGTAGTCACAGCAAAAACTTTGATAGTAGAAGGTCATGATAAAAGACCTTAATTGACGTCGTGAACGTTAGTGAACGAAAGTCTTCGTTTCAGGTCTGGCCAAAATGGCGTTTTTGTCAGTATGTCCGTACTCCTCTACAGGTCGTATTTTACAACCGATCGGTATGAAACTTTGTGTACAGATTCTATGATTTTATAGAATTTTATTGTCGTCGGGATTTTTTGATTAAAGGCGTACATCTTAGACAATAAGGCAAAAAGGCGGATTTGGAATATCTCCGCTTTAAGAGATCTGATTTTGATGATTGTACTTTTAATTGAAAGGTAATAACTTTATACTGTTCTTATAAAAAATTGGTAAAGATCTGATGAGGATTTTCGGCATGACGAGCAGAATAGCTTCGCAAAATGCAGTAATATGCAAGAGAGCATTTACAGTACAGCGCCACCTATTAGAACATCTTTGTAACACTTCGAGAATTATATGAAATAGCGCGGCCGCATACACCGTCGTCGTCGGTTAAATAATAAAATAACAAAAACTTTGGGCTGATGGATCAACGCCATCTATTGATACTAATAATAATAATAATAATGCTGGACAATTCACACAGCATTATCTAGCCCCAAGCTAAGCAGAGCTTGTGTTATGGGTACTAGATAACTGATATACTTAATACAATACACTACATAGATAGATATTTTTTAATATACATAGAAAACATCCAGAACGCCCTGGACAAATGTCTGCAGATCGTACAAACATTTGTCCCGAGGCGGGAATCGAACCCGCAACCTCCTGCGTCGCAGGCAGACCTTCGCCCGCTGCGCCACAGAGGTCGTCGAAAGGTACCTAGGTACAGAATTTCGAGCTTTGCTGAGAAACGTAACTTAGGTACTTTGTATGGACAATTGGTCTAATGGTTGATGTGTTTGTGCAACATTTCGTTCAAAAATTCCGACAACAATCGTATCGCAAGTGAAGTGATCTGTAATACCTACCTACCTACCTTTCCAAGTGCACCTTACCTACCACACCTACCCTACCCACAAACAAGATTGAATCCGTTCAGGAGAAACAGACGCCTATTCTTGCACGGTGGGCATTATTTCAAAGGTACCTAAGGAAATCATTTCATTAGTTTTGAGCTAGGTATATAATTATACCTACTAAAAAATTACCCTTACCTACTTACCTATCACTATCACCTAAGGTTGGTAAGTTGCCCAATGCACACCACACTAGCGTAAACCAATATTTAGGTAGGTACCTACCTACCCATAGTATTTTTCATACAACGCGTCCAAAAGTAAGAGGCACCGATAATTACATAGATATTAGGTACCTATAATACTTATGACAAGTTTAGCGCCATTAAAGGAAGGCTGGCGCCTACCTATGCTGGTGCTTATACTGATAATAGGGCACTTTTGCTCCGTGATAAGATGCTTTCACACTGGCATGGCAATTTGCAAGGAGTCACCGCCTAAAAACATGGTAGGTACATATACCTAAGTACCTAAATATCCCGTTTTATATAACTTTAGTACTTAATATAATATAAGTTACTAATATTTATGTTGAAAAAAAGTTAATGCTTGCGAGGTCTACTGTTCGTAGAACTGCTAGAACATCATTGAACTACTAGAACATGTAGGTACAGGAACTTTTGAAAAGGTGTTAGTTTTACAAACTTCTCAAAGTATATTTTTCCTGTAAAATAATAGATCCATATCCACAAACGCTACATAGGTAGGTACCTAGGTACATTTCAGATGGGTCGCTATGCAATCTTCGGAAATGGGGGGAAGGGGGGGGGGGGGGGGGTAAAGTATGAACCCCACAGAAGTTCTCATTATATAGGTACCAAAATATCCCGTTTTAAATAAAATTACATTAAGTATTATGTAAATTAATTGTTGAAAAAAGTTAGTGTTCGCGACGTCTACTGTTCGTAGAACTACTAGTAATAAAGAATTGTACCTCGTCTGTACTGTGTAGGTCATAGCTGTGTGTGTCGGCTTAGAATTTGCACCACCCCAACTCTTCCCGCGCGTGTCATAAGAGGCGATTAAGGGATATCCACCGAGGGCGGGCAGCAGCGCCCCCTGCAGAATAATTCTACCACCGAACTGCGATCCCCAACCCGCATGCCCAGCGTGGGGATTATGGGCATTACCCCCCACGTGATATAAGCCAATAAGGCGCTTATCAGGGGGAGGCCTGCGTCCAGTAGGAGGTTGAGGTGGTACCTCGTCTTGTTTTTATTGTCTTTTGGTGACGCTTGATGGTTTAAACATGTCACATTCTAATTATATTCACTTACCGTTATGTTATCTAGATCTAGATGCTGTGCTTTGCTTGGGCTCTTGATTTCTGCGCAGAGCTCTCTGACTCGTTCTTGAGTTTTCGTTAACTGCGCCGATGTCAAGCCACAATCGTCAAGGGCATTTCTGTAAAGATATTAATGAAGATGTTAAAATAAGAGTAAATAAGTGGGAAGAGTAGCAAGCCCAGTGTGCTAATAAGAAGTACCTATAGTTCTTAGAACTTACTCTAATCTTGCAGGTGGGCGTTGCGATCTGCGACACAGCATTTTACTTCTGCAGGTCACATCGCTGCCTATTTTTGTTATTTGCCTCAATACGTTCCCAAATAAAGACCTTTGTTTTATGTTTAACTCTGTTATCTCTCTTTTCCTGTATTTTAGTATTTTCTTGGTGTGCAATAATAATGTATTGTATTGTAGCAATCAGATAGCTCTCCAAAAACCAACCACGTTGCTATTGGCTGGTAATTTCCCTGTTTTGCAATTTTTCATGAACAACATACTAAAATGTATAAATGTGAAAGTTTAAATGGATGTTTGTTACATCTTCCCGCAAACATTTCTGAACGGATCGGGATAAAACTTTGAATATAAGTAGAGAACTGGAATAGCACATAGGTTTTTTTATCACATAAATCAATTCCTATGTGATTTAAATAAAATATTTCCTTAGACTTGAATAAAGTAAGTATCTATAGGTTACTAACACATTTATTCACAAAGAAAATTATACTAGTATTTACAATTGAAACAATTGAGCTAACTGCCGACTGTTGCAAACAGTCTACAGATAGCTCAACTGATCCATATCAACACCAGTCGGAAGCGTCCCCAAGACGCTGGCTGCATTCCCACGCTGTATGGCAATGCTGATACGCTGTGCCAGATATTCACCAGCTCTCGGGTCACGCTTCGCTTCGACCAGACGCTCAGATAGTTTTTTGAAAACCCGAAGAGCCTCGGTACCCCACGGACCTAGGGTCTCGACTCCAAGGGGAGCAAATGTGTAGGCTCTGTCGAGACCTGCATATTTGCGCCTCTTGAGATCTTCGGCCAAATCTGCCGCCGCACCCGCCCTCACGGATGTCCTCGGAAGATGGGAAGGCGCAAGTGTGTCGACGCATGTAGCGTCCCACACAATGGGCCTCCCCAACTCCCATGGGACTAGTGTCATACCGTCGGGCCTCTTACCATCGTCACGCAACAGACCATTCGGTTCGAGAATAGCTGGTACGTTAACGGTGACAAAGGCCCGCCGGATGATGTCGTTAAGGCTAGCGTGGCGAGATATCCGACCAGCGGCCCTAGTGCACGATAATCCGTGATGACCAAGCTGTTCGACAGCAGTACCGCACTGGCATTGATGAGGCGCGCAACACCTTGCACCCAACCGGAGACATGTTGCGATACGGAAAGTTACGGGATCCAATAAAGTACCAGTGTTATATGAAGGAAATGCTTGCAACCAATGTCCTGACTCCCATTTAGAAACGGCCAGGAGGCGGGCACGATCTGCAGAGCTGGAGCACGTTTGTAACAAACAGTTCCGTGTCAACTCACACAGAGGCCCGTCCCATTGCCGTTGGGACAAAAGTGATTTTGGGGGAGCAGCATCGGGGCAAGCACTATGCCAAGCCGTTCGAGCTTTGTCTAAAAATGAAATTTTCAATGACATTCCAGGTGGGACCAAAGGAGAAGGATTTAAAATTTTTTCAACTAAAGAACTAGTGCTGTAGACAGAAGACAAGAACGCTGGTAGGGCTACACTTGAAATTTTGCGTATACCTAAGCCTCCCAATTTGACAGGCAGGGAGGCCTGCGACCATGCCTTGTCATCTAAATCGATATTCAAAACCGATGATAATGTATTCTTTATTATGTTGTCTAAGCCTTCCAAGAGCTCGCTGTGTTTCCACATTTGACTACATCTCAAAGAATACGTAAATTTAGGTACAAATAGACAGAACCGAATAATTGTAAAAGCCATATGACTATTAATTTTGAGCAGTCTGTCCGAATTTTTGTGGAAATTTTGAATTTTCTCATCTACAAATGACTGAAAAGACTCATCAAGAATTGGTGAACCAAGGAGTCGAAGTGAACATTTATCAACAACTGTAATGTTGGGGGCTAATGTATTGAATTTCTCAATGATATTGTTTTTGTCTACACAAGAGTCCGAAATAAAAAGCTCACACTTTGAAAAATTTAATTCCAAACCTATTTGTCGAAATTCGTCTGTGATGATTTTTAGATCATCAAAAACTGCGTTCACTTCTCCACCTAATGTTCCATCATCCAAATACCAAACATTAAGCTTGGATTGGAGACGTTGAATTATGGGTTGGATGGCAAGGCTAAATATGGCCGGACCAAGAGGGTCGCCCTGCTGACAGCCAACAGCGGACGAAATGACTTTATTCCTGTATATTAATTTTGATGGCGAACCGTAACATTGCCAAAGAAATGGGTAAATTTCTGGAATTTTGTCTTTAATTTCTTTTAGCAAGGCGCCCCTGTCTACGGAATTGAAGGCGTTTTTGACGTCTACCTTCAGAATTACCTCCCCATAATTTTGGTCTAAAAATGTACGAAGGGAATGTACTGCGGCCTCACATCCACCTCGCGAACCAAAGCCTAGCTGAATTGGTCGGAAATAGTCGCCTAGATAGTCGGCTTCTTTCCGACAGCAGACTTTAGCTGCGAGGCGGCGGTAGGTTACTTGTTATCCTCGAAACCACGTTTGCGAAGTCGCGGGTGGAAACTAGTACAATTTATCGCAGTACTAAGCAAGCGTAGCGTGAACTTCCTAATCAAAGGTTGGCACATTTGGGGTAAAATTTACGTGCATAGGAGTGTAAGCAAATAGATTAAAACTTACTTGTGTGAAGCATCCGATTCCAGAAGATTCAACATAAGCTCAAGCGATTCTCTATCGAGGTCCATATTGAGGCGGTCTTGTGACAACACAAACATCACGGTCGCTGTGCAAAGTCCCAGGCTCTGGAATAATAACAAAACACGTGACTTTGTGAAAATTATTGTAGGTCATCCAAGAATAAAATTGTTACAAGGTCAAGGCTGGAATGGTTTGATAATAAATTACAATCAATTTAACCAAATGAATGCTCTAATTAGCTACTAAATAAAGAGTAACAAATTGAAACTACATGCTGTAGCGTTTGCTTGCCAGCAAATCTATCTCACATTAACTCATTATAGAAAGGCTAACTTGGAAGTCCAAATGCACAGAAGAAAGAAACTGAATTTTAGTGTTTTCTTCAAAGCTAATTTCAACACACTACAAATTGTTTGGCATGGTTATCATGCAACTCAATTTGTTTATTAAAACTTTACAGACAACCAATTGGTTGTCTGTAAAGTCGGTTTACTGACGATAGTTGAACGTGACAACGTCTTAAGAAAATACTGATGGAATGGTAGCATTTGATACTCGATCAAAACATGTAAATGTACTATAGTATAGCAGCTGTCCACGCAGACGCATCGCTCACTCAAGTAAGAGAGAGACGGCTGTCGAGCGCTCTCGCTTGCACTTCAAGCCTTACATGGAACGCCTCAGAGCGAGGTAACGCCGCATGACGTCATGTTTTTTGATGTGTTCTACGCGGGTGAAACCGCGAGGCGATCGTCTAGTAATAAATAAGTTACCTGGTCGTTGGTGGCGTCGTGAAGCGCGCTAAAGAACTTCTGCACAGTGCCATGCGCACGCAAGTGCATGCGGAACGCAGGCGCTGTGCATTTGCTCGCCAGCGTGATCGCGGAAAGGCAACGCGTCGATATGGGGTTTGTATCCTAGAAGTTTAATCTGATTAGAAGTTTGATCTGTTTGGAATGGAATGTTATTATATGTCTAGCAAGAAGTTGGGCAGTTAGCGTAGGTCTGTCTGAGACCCCTAGGGAACGTACTCGAAAAAAAAGGTCGTTTTCGTTGTCGCGCAAAACCAACTCTTTGTCACTAGTTTTGAGTACGGGCCCTGACCATACAAACATTTGTCGTGTGACCAATATTTGTATGGTCTGTACCAGTAGTTTGAGAATCACGAAAACCTGTGAGTGGAGTTTTTACAACTCCTTACACTAGGACTTTCTTTGATAGCAGAATGAGTTTTATAGAAACATCATTCAATAGTTGAAATGAATGAGGGATAGGTAAGCTTGTGAATAAAAAAACATACCTGTAATGTATCCAGGAGGTATTCCACATCATCATTAAACTCTTGGAATTCTCCAATTTCTTGTATTTGGTGGGCTTTCTTCACATTTCTTACAACTGTATAGTACTGTAAACAATAAAACTTTGTAAAAACCAGACCTCTTAATGTTGCATAGGGACATTTAAAAATATTAAAGATAATATTATAATGAGGAAAGATTTGATTGTTTGTTTGTTTGTATTGAATAGGCTCCGAAACTACTGGACCGATTTGAAAAATTATTTAACCATTAGGAAGCTTACTTTTCAGGGAGTGACATAGGCTATATTTTATTCCGGAATTCCCACGGGAACGGGAACTACGAGGGTGACCGCGAGGCGATCGTCTAGTATTAAATATAAAGAACTCATTAAGTCATATATGATACAGCTTTATTATTTCAAATGTATTTTCTAAACACTGCCCATATTAAAATTTGAAGTTTAATAAACCTACCTCTTTAGCCTCCTTATTGCATTTGACACTTGTGTAGGGTTTCACAGCTTCAGCTGGGTCGTCAATAATGGGGTCTGGTGCCCTGTATCGGGTAACTTTGGTCAACTCTTCTGAAACCTCGGCTACTGGATTTGGTGATATTGCAGGAACCTCCTGTGTTTCCGGTCTAGGAGTCTCATTTCCTTTCTGTAAGTGTTGAAAACTTATTAGAATAATTTCTATAGTCAGCTAAACTTTATCCTGTTGAGAATTGAGTGATTATTACCAATAAGAACAAGAAATGAGAACCTAAACAAGGTCTACTTGTTAGTCAATCACAACTATCTCTTTAGTTTTGAAACTTATGAAGTGTGGTGTTAATTATAAGATTATCAAGAGCTGCCTATCTCTGTCGACTTGATGTTTAATGTATGAGAGAAAAATATTGTTGAAAACTGCAATTTAGCATCCAATTATCTTTTAAAGTACTAATATTCATAAGCCATATACTACTAATAATAATGCTTACATCATTTGCCCATTCATGTCGGTAGAGATGCCGTCGTTTTCTCGCTGGCAAAGGTGATGGATTGTCATTCATCAGGGACTTACTCTTGAATATAGAGCCTTTCTTTTTAGTAATAACCAACTTCACACTTGGCTTGTCTTCTAAATGATTGTCAGTGTGTAAAGGTGGTTTAAAAACATCATCTTGTGAACTCTTGTGAGAATCTTCCTCAAAGTTTTCATTAGGACAGCTATTGTATGCAGAATCAGATGATTGTGTGTTTGCTTGGAGGTAGCTCTGATTTTCATTTGTATTTGATTCTGGTTCATGCAAATCTTCATTAATTTCATCATTAGCATCATTTGGGGCTTCCAGGTTAGCTGTCTCAGCTACACGTTGAACATTACTCACATCTGGAACAGTGTGAGACTCGGGACTTAAATGTTTCATGTGCCTATGTTTCTGTTTTTTATGAGGTTTTCTATAAGTTTCTTCTTTTTTGTTGGTGTCACTGCCAGAGAGAATGTCTATCAAGTCAGAATTTTCTAAGTGATCATCTGGATTATCAACTGAATCTTGAATAGGTGATGCTATCACTGGGGCCTCTGCTACAATGACTTCATGCCTTTTCTTTCCTTTTCTTGACTCTCTTTTCAGGTCACCAACTGTCTTTATAACAAGTTTTGGAGGAGCTCCTCTAGATTTAGTAAGTGCATCCATGTAGTCATCATTTTCACTGTAGTTAACATTTGGCCTGTTTCTTCGTGATCTCCCGGATGTCTCTGGAGGTTTAGGTTCCGGTTGAGGCTCATTTGGTTCTAATCTGGGTGATTTGTGGGTTTTAGTGGAATCAAGTTTGGCCAGCCGAGATTCAATATCATCTATAGCAGGCTTGGCCTTGCTTTCCTTTTCCGATTCATAGCCTGGTGAAACCAGTGTTTTATACAAGTCATAAACATCTGAACCTGGTGTTGGTGATGATGGTTTTTTCAGGGGTTCATCATCACTATTTTTGTGATGACGCTTGTGAGCCTTGTGTTCTTTCTTCTCCTTTTTCTTTTCTTTTTTGCTCTCTGTTGTCAGACCTGGACATTTGATAGTAATTTTGAGACCTTCATGCTTGGGTGAGCATATTGACTCCAGGGCTGGACTTTTCTTGATAAATTCAGATCCCATGTCAGTGTGTGTGTCCAGAGAGGAATGCCTATCAGATCCAGGAGAGGTAAATCCTTCATTTGAATCTGTGCTTACAATTCGAGAAGTTCCTTTAGATATTCTAAGCACAATCGGTGGTGGTTTACGCTCTTCATTAGAATCTTTACTTGTTGATGGACTTGCAGCGTCCATCTTAGTAGACACTGGGCTTGACATAACAGGACTTGCTTTTGGTGACGGTACTTTCGGTGACGGCATTTTAGGAGTATATACTTGAGTAGATGATTTTGGAGGTGGTGGAAATTCATAACGGCTTAAATCAGGTATAGGACTATTACTACCATCTTCAGCATAATTGATTACTTTATCACGATTTCGTACCAAATATCTTTTATTTGGTGGTTGAAGATTGGGATCGAGAGCCTCTTCCTTTCTAGCAGCTTTAGTTGCAACACTTTTCTTTGTTTTAGACTTCTCAGTTGAACCACGCCAGGGAATTTCTGGAGAGGATGAGTCCCTGGTGTATGCTCTACTTCTTTTAGTACTTTTCTTTTCCTTGCTATTAGAAGGGTGCTCAGGAGAAAGTGGAGCTGCAGGTACCGGTGGTGCATATGTGATTTGTGGAACTGGTGGAAATGCTTCGGCATTTCGTGATTTAAAGAACTTCTTCGGTTTAGGTGGTGGTTGTTCGGTTTCAACAGCTGGCACTGTCAAAGGACTGTTTTGATCTTGCACAGGCTTCTTTACAACATTGTTGGCATATGCTGAAAAACATGCAGAAAACAATGTTGAATTAAGTTATATACTGTATGTCTGTGGGAGATATTATTATTTAGAGGATTGCAAGTACCTAAATACAACACAGTACAACAATAAGACCAAAAACGAGGTGACTAACAAAACACTTTCACTTTTTATGCAGCTACTTCACATATCAGTCTGAAGTGGCAAGAATTAGGCTATGGGTATAAGTGAGGCAGTTGTGACCATAGAATCATTGATGAGCTTGTAGAGAGAACCGGAGAGCTTTAATAAAGGAAAAGTTTCTTACCGTAGGGCGCACTCCTTATTGACGTAAAGCTAGTGATTCCCCATTTTCCTACAGTTCCTGCGGATCGAGCAGCTGTAGGACAATTACTGTTTTCTCTAAATAGGGCACTGTCAAGTGGCACGGCCACGGTGCCGCTGCGGCCTCTGCCCCAGCGCGACATTCTGATAATCTCATCAGACGATGACAAACGTAGGTACCACCTTGATAAAGTGTCCTTTTGTTGTTTTAGATAACACCACACAAAACTTCATTGAGCGAATTAGATTCTGAGTACTTCAAAACTTTCTACAACACACTCCCAAACATTGCTTCATTCAATATGACGAAATGAAAACAACCCAAGGAGATAACACACCCGCCATTTTTACGCGAGCAAGAACTTTGCTTTGACTCACTGTAACGTAATTGCAGAAGACGGGGCACGTGTTACATTAAATTGAAAAGCATTATTATAACCAAATCTCTTTGATTTAGTGAGGTAGATTGATTTACGGTGAATTTATCATAACTTATTGACAAATAGGACACAAACTGCGATGTTGTCATCTCATAACACAAAAGACGCCATGTTGGATATCTAAAACAAGGTTTACAAAACAGCCAATAGAAACACCGGAATCCAAACGCGGAAGAAATCATAGATAATGAGGACTGTCTATGGCTGAGCGGGACGGCTACCAACACACTGAGAGTGACTTTTCGGTTCAATTGAGTTTGACATTTGATATTTAGACATTGATGTTGACAGCTTTGTCGTCATACGGATCTCAGCGGGTCTATACCATAGTTAAGATTGTTAATCTTAGAAAAAGAAGCAAGAAAGCAAATGAAGAACTTGAGCAAAATGCCATTTCGTATTCACTCACACTAAAGAGAGAACGACATAAGCTTCAAGATTATTAGCCGCCACACTGAAGCCGGAGGTGGAGCGGTGGCGGACGGTAGCCGAGCCAGGCGTGGCGTTTGCGGTGCGGATGTCTTCACATTGCAAGCGTGCGAGAGATATGGCAAACGTATAAACAACAAAGTGGTTGGACTAGCACTATCATTTTTTCAGTAAAGTCCATTTTATTTAGCGCCTTATTCGGGTCATAAGCTAAAATTTTGTAAATATATTTTTATTTAGCGCCTTATTCGGGTCATAAGCTAAAATTTTGTAAATATATTTTTATTTAGCGCCTTATTCGGGTCATAATCTAAAATTTTGTAAATATATTTACAACTTGTAACTCATCTAGGTGCACCCCGCCCGCGCCGCACCGCGTGCGACGCGCCGCGCTTGCACTCTGTGTGACTCTCCTTAAGCTAGCTGAAATACAATGCTCACACGCCACGCCTCTGTCTGAACCCAAAATCGAATCCGCATTTTGTTAAACGAAACACACGTAATTTTACGATACCGATCAAAACGGCCCAATCGTAAGGGTTATTTTTGACGTAACGTCTTATAATTCGATAGAGCCGGCTGCA
This sequence comes from Eupithecia subfuscata, assembly GCA_963564075.1. Lineage (NCBI taxonomy): Eukaryota > Metazoa > Arthropoda > Insecta > Lepidoptera > Geometridae > Eupithecia > Eupithecia subfuscata. The sequence continues at coordinate 9,702,795 of OY751105.1, forward strand.
CGCACGAAAAAACATGACGTCATGCGGCGTTACCTCGCTATGAGGCGTTCCATGTAAGGCTTGAAGTGCAAGCGAGAGCGCTCGACATCCGTCTCTCTCCTACTTGAGTGAGCGATGCGTCTGCGTGGACAGCTGCTATACTCTAGTACATTTACATGTTTTGATCGAGTATCAAATCCTACCATTCCATCAGTATTTTCTTAAGACGTTGTCACGTTCAACTATCGTCAGTAAACCGACTTTACAGATAACCAATTTTTTCCAAATAACATAGCCGTTCCTTTTATTTAAGATGCAATGTTATTTGGAAAAAATGATTCTTACGATTGAGCCTTTTGATTGGTATTACTAGGTACGTGTGTTTTTTACAATTTGGCGTGTTCGATTCCCGGTTCAGATAGACAATTTTCAAAAATCTTTGAAAGTAGTTTATTTTATTTTTCAAATCAAAATTAAGTCTTCTTTCAGTAAAATTTTCATTAAACAATATTTAGGATACTTTGCCATGTGGCATGGCCGTGGGACGCTCTGTATAAGAATGGTTTAAGTACAAGTCGTGGTTTTTGGTCCTTACTTTTTGTTATAGCCTGTAGATATTAATTCTCACTAACGACATAATGCTCCTGTTCTAACAGAACAAATAAGCAAAACTTGATCCTTTTCTTGTGCTATTGGTTAAGTTTAATCGTTCTTGTTCTTTAAAAATAAATAAGTACCTACTCAAATTATGTTCGTATGCGGGAATAGGTAAACATTTAATTTAAGTAAGCATAGAAATAACGTTAAGTTAGGTATCATTTTTTATGTATAGGCACTTATTACGAGATACAAGTAGAAATAACTTTAAAGACTAGATAAAAGAAAAATAATGTAGTTTCTTAAATTTACTATTTTGTTAGGGAATTATATTCTTACACGTTTTCCAGGCGTGGTCAACTAACTTCGAAATTAGACTTCTGCTAAATAATTTAATCTAATCATTTGGATAATTGCTAAGATAACCTTTAATTCGAAATTAAATGGGTCTTTTGAAATTTTGTTTCAGATAAAAAGTGCAGAGACAACAAAATTAAATGACACGTTTACTCTACATTATTACCTACATCCCTGCCTTATGAGCCAAATATTTATATTCTGTTATAATTAATAAATATGAAAGAAAAGAAAGAAAGAAAATAATTTTATTTTTAACTTCAATCACAAGAGTTTATAAAGTACTATTTACAGACTAAGTACCACTAACAACCTTAAAATGATGTGATATTTGTTTACATAATATGATTGAAGCTAGAAACTGGGAGCTGGCTCAGCATAAATGCTACGTGCAAGCAGGATACACATAACGCTGTTCTTCCGCCGGTTCCCACAATCAGTAGCGGGTAGTACAATAACCTAAACACATAAAAAATGGGAACGAAACATTTAACCTATGTATAGATAGGGTTTGCTCACCCAATAGCCTTTGTTATGCTCAGATTAAAAACAAAATAATTAGCTATACGGATCAGAACTTAAATGTAATAAAAAATATAAAAATAATCCTAAAATCTATTTAATTTTCTATAAAAGAATATATTTATTTATCTATAAAAGAAACAAGATCAGAGAGACAATTTGGTGTTTCCTACTTATGGTACTAGAGAGTACACATATAATAAGGGTTAATAATAATGGTAAATAATAAGGGTTATTTATATGGGTGTCAAGCCATTTGTGTGGACAGAAGTGTGATTTTGAGTCTACGCTTAAAGGTAGCCTTCGAAACAGGTTGCCGTAGGGGCGGTGGTAAATTATTCCAACACTTTGTGGCCTGGAAGCGGAAGCTTCCTCTGAATGCAGCGGTTTTATGTAGCTTAACTACAAGTAAGAACGAAGAAGCACGAGTTTGATAGAGATTCCGTGATGAGGACCACTCAAATTTGTTGAATAAGTACTTAGGGCGTTTGTATTTTATTATGTCATGCACTATGACATACTAAAATACAAACGCCCTAAGTACGCGCCCCTGCGGGTCGCACCGCAACGGGACTCTGGATGAGATAGAAAGCCATTCGGTCATTTCTTCTGCTCGAATCATAATTATGTCGTTCTCTCTTTAGTGTGAATGCGATGGCATTTGCGCTAGTTCTATAGGCTTCTTTTTCTAAGGTTTATACGCTATGGCCATACTACGACGAGGGAGGAGGCCAGAGGAGGCCATGGAGGAGGCGAAGATTTGCTTTCGCGTTGTTGTCGCAATAAAACTTCGTGTTCGTAGATCGAACACGGTAAATTACCACACATCAATTTCTTTTATGGCGCTTCTAAACGGGCTATACTTTGCTGCAATTTGTAGCTGCATTATCGGCAACTGATGGCCCGGCCATTACAAAAACATTGCTCGGCAATTGATGTCCGAGCAATGTATGGCCGGGCCATGTATTGCACATGGCCCGGCCATGTCGGCTATACAGTGGCTCATGATGCAGACTCCTAAACGGGCTACACAAATCGGCAACAATGGCTGACGAAATCACACATGTCGCACACACTTGCATATATTATTATAAAACCAAAAAAGGAAAAAGAGAGATTGTGGATTTTCTCGTTAGTCCACGTATTAGTCATTTTTGTTTTAATAAATACTAGCTGCGCCCCGCGGCTTCGCCCCCGTGGAAATTTATGTTTCCAACTTTCTTAATTTTTTCTTTCTTAAGAACCTTCTCCTGACAATAACAAACACAACAAAGAAAGAATTAGCGAAATCGGTCCAGCCGTTCACGCGTGATGCCGCCGTGACCAAGGAAAACGGATTTCATTTTTTTATAATATATATAAAGTTTATATATCGCACCTCCAGAATAAAAGTGACTCATCTCAAAAAATAGGGAAAATGAGTTAAATATGTAGAAAGACTCAGAAAAAAAAACTGCATCGGCTAGTGATTCAAAAAGTGCCACTTGTTGGTTAGAATGCGCAAAACATAATATGTGCGTCTCTTTCATTCTGGCGGTTTCTCTTCCCTCCCCCGCGGAATAGTGATCGTGTTCAGAATTGCGTCAGCCAAGATTGGAGTAAGTCGTCGCGCGTTTAGTATTGGAACGACCTAAAGCCAAATTCAACACTTGAGTACGCAAATATCAGGTAAGATTGTTGTAAATTTTGAGTGATAAAGTGACCTCTTTGTTGTTTTGTGTCATTTTATTACAATAAGCTTAGTTAATTTATGTAACTTAAATCTAATTACATCATGTTTATTACTATAATTTTGCTTATTTTAATGACCGTTTAAAGTTAAGGTCAGTTTTGTTTTTAAATATAGAGTGACTTTGTTGTCTTATTTGTGGTTTTGTCTATTTATTATTAACTTGTCAAATCTTTCCCAGTTTTTTTCTGGTATGTTGCTGTTTTTGATTCAAATTTATAATTATTTTCGGTTTAGGTCACAATCACTATGAGTAAAAGAGCTCAGTTAATACTGAACATGGTGGATACCAGTCGACAGAAAAATGTAAGTATACCTACTTAGGTAGGTTCTTTATCACCTATTCTTTTATTGAGTGAAATAATAGTCCCATTTTATTATTTGTACTAACATTTTTATTATTTTCTTGTAGATAACTTCTGAAGAGCCACTTGATGATATTCAGATTAAGGTATGATTTCTTAATTTTATTGACTTATTAGAAACTTGAACTTATTCGATACGTAATTAAAAATAAATAAATAATGCTGGACAATTCACACAGCATTATCTAGCCCCAAGCTAAGCAGAGCTTGTGTTATGGATACTAGATAACTGATATACTTACAATACACTACATAGATAGATATTTTTTATTATACAAAGAAAACACCCAGACCAACGGAACAAATTTCTGCAGATCACACAAATTTGTTCCGAGGCAGGAATCGAACCCGCAACTTCCTCGGTCGCAGGCGGACCATCGCCCGCTGCGCCATGGAAGTCGTCTATCTGAATACATACTCATAGTTTCATTTAGTTATATTTAAGTACACAATGATTTACTTTATTCTTTTTACAGAAAAAATTAACAAAGATGAGCAACCTTCTAGTCCATCTATAATAGAAAACTCACCGGAAAAAGTTCCGAAGAAAAATTCTGAAGACCCGACCAGTAGTTCTACGTGATGATGTTCAAATCAAGGTATGAATACTTAATCTTGCGAACCTATTAGGTACGTGTACTTCATTTTTATTACTCGGTTTCCTTAACATTTATTTACGCAATGCTTTAAATTATTATTTTCACAGGATAATTGTGACAATGACGAGAAACCTTCTAGTCCATCTTTTATAGAAAACTCACCGGAAAAACATATTGTGGACTGCACCCGAATTCTTCAAAATAACGTACACAACTTCCTATTCAGACAAGGAATATGGGACAATTGATACGACAAATAAAAGAAAGAAATGACAAACGCTGCAGATAAGAACGGAGAGATTGTATCCCGAAAAATTAGGATTGAAAAAAAATAAGAAAAATGACCTCAAAGATCTAGTCAGGAAATAGTAGATTGTTAGCCTAGGGTTGAAAAGAACCAATTCCCGAGGTAGTTAGACGCCCGAGCGCAGCGAGGGCGTCTAACTACCTCGTAATTCGTCTCTCACACACACTCGTCAGTAGGAATTGATTCTTTTACCCGTGGCAAACACTCTACTTTTCATTTAGAATATGAGGAAAATAAAAGATTTCCTATGACACAATTTGCCTCGTCTGTAATGGAATCTGGTGTCAATATTTAGCTTGAACTCATTTATAATATTCAATTCAAATCTTAGCACAAAAGTCCGTCACAGATACATACATAACAGATTTTAGTATCCCACCAATTTTTGTTGACTTTTTAAATTTTAAATATGGAACTCGCCGCTCGCCGCGTGATTGTCGCGGCACTCGCGGTTTATTCCGCTCAAAGAAGTTTACGCTAAATTCACACTGGCTGTTTAGAAAGTCATGATATTTTTTATATTAGTTTTTTTTACATAGAACTCTTCACAGCTGACGGCAGTTCTATTTTTTGATTTTTGATTTTGATTTTTAAAGTTCATTCCGGCCGGAATGAATTTGTATGAGTTTTTCCCTCCCTATGAAAGGAAAGCAGCATTTTCCATCCAATAATCAGATCAAAACAACACTACTTTCCGAGTATGAGAAATGAAAAATCTCATACATACCTACTTACTACGCAAACTTTTACAACTCTCTTTAGAAGTTGATTGGTTGTAAGAATTAATATAAAATTATAGTATTGTTATTATGATAAAATATGTTGCTATAATGATAAAAGTCCCGTCGAAGTCGAAAATTTTTGCGATATTATTTGATTTCTTAGAAATTACCCTTAGTGTGGGGTTATGCACTATAATAACAAAAAACCTTATGATAAAAGATGTTATTATAAAAAATGTTGATATTCTGACGCGGACTGTGATATTTAAGTGAGATTATAAGAATATTAAGATTAAGTCTACCTATATTGAATACCTCTTTAAAGTTCCTGTTTTTCCATTGTGATGTTAATTTAGTGATCAAGTTACTGATAATTTATTAAGGTAAGAGAAGACTACATTTGCTAAGAGACTGTTTTTTGTTTGATTATTTTTAGGAGGTTTTTTTAAGTTTGTTATCATTCTATTTCGATTATTTCATTGTTGTCTTAGGCCCGTGTTATAAAAGCTTTCCCAGTCACCGACCTTTGCCTAAATAATGCTTTTCTAAGGAATAAAGGTCACTCAAACATAAATCTATGGCGGAGTAAGCTTTCATAATACGGGTCTTCAAATCATTTCATAGTATCGATTCTGAAGTGATGTGTGCTAAAATGATAGCTGTTTTTCGTACTACAATCTATAAGATAAGCAATAGTTTTAAGAGTGTCAAAAAAGTTTAGCTAAGGAAAATGTACATCAGAATCGATACCATTGTCATACTTATGACTGATGACTAGGTACACCGAGAATTTGTATGTTGTTTTCTTAGATTTGCTTTAATTATAATGGGTTCATTGTTCAAGACTGTTATTAATGGTAACCAAAATGTTCAAAATGTTGTACTGTTGGTTACCGATTTTTGATAAGGTTTTATTAGAAAGTAATTGAAGTTAACTTTCTTAATTATGGTGTTTTTCTAATAAATATATTAATCCCATCGTACTAAAATGCAAAAGTTTATTTTAAACCAAATATATTGCCAAGCGTTCCGAATTAAAGAGACCTATTTTCAAATAAGTCATTAGTATTGATTTAGTTTCAGTACAAAACTGACTCAATTTCGGAAGGTTTTTTTGAAATGGTAATTACTTATATAATTTAAATAAATTTTCAGTCAGTAATAAGTTCAAAATATAGATAAAATACCAATTTATCCTAAGATTTGTAAAAAATATGGAAATTTCGTAATTTGATTGTGCCATGATACAAATACGTAAAAATAACGCAAAAGTGAAATCATTTTACCGCATTTCAAAAAAAAAACATGTTTTTTGAGATGAGTCACTTCTATTCTGGAGGTGCGATATATAGATAAACACAAACAAGCACAGTCCTCAAAACAAACAACAAAGCACAGAACATAGCAACAAGTCAAAGGATCACTCATAACAATCTTCATGTCGGTAGAAAAAGATGCACTATGCCATTACAATAGGGAGCGACTGAAACAACAATAGAACTGGCCCGGCATTATTGCAGTTCAGATCGATCGGTCAGCGATCGCTCGGCCATGTATGGCCGGTATTGCTCGCAATACCGGCTATACGGGCTACACCGAAAATGTTTGGCAATGATTGCCGGGCCATTACTGCAAGATTGCATAGTGTGTTTGGTGTTGCTTGCTGGCAATGTTGCCGGGCCATACCAGACACATGTATTGCAGCTACAAATTGCAGCAAAGTATAGCCCGTTTAGAAGCGCCTTTATCCATGAGAAAATCCTACCTTATCTAACCTAACCTAACACGACAGAACAGAGAAAAATGTTTTCTCTGTTCTGTGCCTAACACCATCAATAAAACGAATTGAATTGAAAGTTGAGAAACAAATGTCTGAATAATCAATTATCAGACTATATAGTTAAATACTAGCGCCCAGGCCCGGCTTCGCACGGGTGGACATTTATTTTTAAACATTTTGGGATAAACGTAGAGAAGTTGGTAGGTGCCTACCTAATTAATGTATCTTTAAGCAGGACGTTTTACCTAGGTAGGTATACTTTTACATCCGACTTGATCCGACATTTTATATCCGACTGCCTCGTTGGTCTAGCGGTCGCGTTTCCAACCGCAGATAATGAGGCTCGGGGTTCAAATCCCGGGTTTGACCAAGATTTGTGCTGTCGGGTCTTTTTTAGCAAGAAATATTCACAGCCCGGAGTCAGGAAGTTAGCGGTGTTAGACGACTTAATGTGCTTTCCGCACGTTAAGCCGTTGGTCCTGCACTTGACCTCTCCCCGGTCGTGTCGGACTGCCGCCCTATCGTAATACAGATACGTAACGGTAATTAGTATAGGAATGTAGGGGATACGTTCCAAGAACTCAAAATAAAAGATAAAATCAATTTCATCTAATCACACAATGTAACTCGTTTTATAACAATACCTACTTATTAATTATTATCTGGCTTAGACAAAGGTTTAAAAAAATTAGTAATTTTCTCTTGATTTTGCCGCTTTTAAAGGCTCCAATTCGATTCGGATTGACATTAGGCAGTGGCGTTAGTAATTTTCCTTTTGAAAATAAGACCTTTCTCCATAAATGGGTCACTTAAAAAAATATCACATAGTTCATTTGCCATGCGTAAACCTTCAGTAAGGGTTTTCAGGTTTATGGACGCCTTTTCAGTGCTTGTGGAAGGCTCTTTTTCTATGGAATATTTTACCTTAATTCTTGCTACTAAAAATATGATAAGTATTTTCAAACATTATTTGTACATATAGACAGTTTTACTGTTTTAAATAATAATTATGTAAATTTTTACATAAGTTACCTACGTAAAGGACTTTTCCACAATAATTTCAATTCATGTCCATAGGTATACCTACGTTTGTACCTTCTCTTTTTCATGTCAAAATCGGCCTTCAAGATGTCAAAATCATTATTGTCTCGTTATAACGTCGGACTCGGAGCTCGAGCATAGTAAATTTTGTATTTTGATACGTTATGTTTATGGACCCTACATATTTTAAATTTAACATTAGTTGTTATTTTATATGGAACAATGTCTGAAATACTTTTGCAACTGAAGATGTTTTTATAATTTAATTTGAGTAATGAACATTTATTTTGCTTTAAATATGTAGGTCTGCGTGCCCTGCTCATGCTTAATATATAAGAAGGTGAACATGAAATAGAAGAAGACGTCTTCTATTTCATATTCACCTTCTTCTGAATATCAACTCATTCTATCACTTTCATCAGCGTTAGATTCAGGTTGTAATGCTTTCCTTTTCATGGCTTTTGCTTTACTTTTCTGTACTTTATTTCTTTTTTTTTCTTCTTCACGTTCTTCTATTTCTTTTCACCACCCAATCAGGTGTAGCAGTAGCGATCATCGATTTTCCTTTAGGTCGTGGCTTTTTTTTCTGGGAGCACTTTTTGGAAGTCCTCTAAATTCAAAAGGACTTGGGTACAACTGCTTGCTGTTGTTCAATCGATATAATATTAATGTTTAAAGGACTTTGGCCGGCCTGTGGAATCGAGATAATGTCATGAGCGGAGAAATTTGCAGTTTGCTGTGTTATCAATCAGTGGTACTGTCAGGTTGGAATCCGAAATATTAGGCGGGTCCAAAGTCAAAATTGAACGATTTACAGAGCCCGCTGACGTTGTATTCAATAGATTCATGTAGTGGCTGTTCCTGAGTTATCTCACAGTCGTCTCTTGGAGATCTAGCAAGTTGGGTTTGCAGTAATGAAGCAACGGGTAATTCGTTTGGTGAATGATCACCTTGCACATTTTCTTTGTAACTTCGCTTGGAGCAAAGTCCAAATCTGTGAATATATCTCTATTAAAAGGGAATATACCAGTGCACTCGAAAGCACTGCAGATGTTGGCCGAAGTCATTGATTTTAAGTGAGCTTCTTTAATTGAGCAACCTCATAAATTGAAAAGGTCTTACCAGTATTCCTCATAAGCCAACTATCTACTGCAGCATTATATGCAATTTTAAAAGGCCTAAATATTGCAACATCGAGTTATTGCAATGTCCCGGTAGAGTGGGGAGAAACTCGTAGAGTAGAATTGTTCTGTGGGAGAAACAGTCAAAATTGTTACCCCATTTTCTTTTGCCAATGTTATAGCTTTCGTGACAAATGTGGGCTTCTTAATCTATATATATAAAAATGAAACCCGTTTTCCTTGGTCACGGCATCACGCGTGAACGGCTGGACCGATTTCGCTAATTATTTCTTTGTTGTGTTTGTTATTGTCAGGAGAAGGTTCTTATGAAAGAAAAAATTAAGAAAGTTGGAAACATAAATTTCCACGGGGGCGAAGCCGCGGGGCGCAGCTAGTTGTCAATAATCAACAATGATAGATTTTTTGCTGCTTTGGGTGTGTTTGATAAAATGTTCCATAGTTTTCAAAAACAGCTCAGAGTTCATCCATGCAGATGGTTGGCCAATACTCTATATTATTGATAACAAAAATATTAGGTACACGTCACAAACAATAAACACTTAGCTACAATGTAAGTACAGCATACCTACTTAGTTTATAATTAATTATAATAATAATAATACCATAATCATTCAATTGTTTTTATCAAATATGTCTGTCTGTCTGTCCGTCTCTCAACCCTCTTTTCTCAGGAACGCGTGGAGGTATCGAGTTGAAATTAACATCAAATACTCAAGTCCGTAACCTCTTGAAGCCGTGATATAAATTAAACTTCTAAGTCAACGCACTCAAAAGTTACAGCCGTTTATGTCCGAAAATTTTGAAATTTCCAAGGGAATCACAATCTCCCAAAACCTATAGGGTACTTCCAGTAGACCTAGAATCATGAAATTTGGTGAGCAGCAAGGTCTTATAGCACAAGTAAAGGAAAAAATCCGTAAAACATAAATTTGTAATTAATTCACTAAAAAAAATACTTTTAATGCTCGCCATGGACCAAAACCTATAGGGTACCGTTGACGTAGAATCATAAAATTTGGCAAGAAGCAAGGTCTTATAGCACAAGTAAAGGAAAAAGTCCTAAATCCGTAAATTTGTAGTTTATTCACCAAAAAAAATACTTTTAATTCTTGCTATAGACCAAAACCTATAGGGTACTTCTCGTTTACTTAGGATCATAAAATTTGGTAAAAAGCAAGGTCATATAACAAAAATAACGATCAAAATCTGACTACTGTAAATTTGTAGTTTATTAACTAAAAAAAGTACGTTATGATTCCACGACCAAATTACACATGTGTATTTTGCTCGAGGGAGAGAATCATAACTTACTTAGGTTACCTACTTCATGTTGACCTAGAATCATAATATTTGGCAAGAAACAAGGTCTTACAACTAAACGGAACCCTTAGTGCGCGAGTCCGATTCGCACTTGACGTTTTATTAGTAGGTATGATTTTGACTTTTATTTTGAGTTCTTGGAACGTATCCCCTACATTCCTGTACTAATTACCGTTACGTATCTGTATTCGCGGCTTATTTAGGTCTTTGACTTACCCTACCCATAGGTAGGTATCATACCACAGCTAGGTACATAAAAAGAAAGAAAGGTTTTATTGAGGTACTAGGTAACTACAGCTACTAAAAAAGTAGTAGGTAATAAGATTGCGAAGTATTGAGGAGACTTAGAATAGGTACCTACTTCCTCACGCAGAACTGAGTTCCCGTCATTGAGCTGATCAAAAGACCTGGAATAACTTTAAGTATAGCTTAGTACCAACTAATCCATGAAAAAGTTTGGAAAGTCAAACCAGAGGCGGAAGGTAATACAAATAGTATAAAACCCACTTGCACACAAATGTGGGTTGCCATCTTTTGGCTTGCTCATGAAATTGGCGGGGTTGTAAAAATAGCGGTCCGCCATTCGTCGGGCCTTAATAAAACTGGAAGGTCCGAAACGACCCTCGGTTTATCCCCACACGGGCACTTTAATAGTTTTTCATTACTCAAGTAGACGCCCATAAAAACGAGAATAAAGTTTGGGAAGAAAATTGCACAGCTTGCATAATACCCTAGCACCAGGCCTTGGTCGTAAAATAGCAACCCAAAATTGGATTTGGAGATTGTTTGTCGTGAAGTATTTATGGCCACAACAATGTTCTTTCCTAGATGAATTTGATACATAACAATATAATTTTGTTGATGCTTGTTAAGAGTCAGGGTACCGTTTTATGGGCCTCTACAAGCTTAATGGGGGTCTTGTCATGGTAAACATATCGGTTTTTTTGGGTATCTAAAACAGGCATATTTTTTTAATACTTACCCAACTCTATTAGAATTTACAAAAGTCGGTTAAATCAAATTTGTGTGATCTGTGATTGGTAGAGGTATTATGATTGAACATAATACGTTGATAAGACCTCTGATAAGATACCTAGGCAGTGTTGAATGATCACAATGTCACATTCGAAATATTTCAGCGCTTTCTTCTTAGATGTTCTCACAAAGATCCATAAAACCTAACATAATACGTTCCTTTCCTACATAGCAACGTATTATGTTCTATCATAATACCTTTATCAATCACAGATCACACACATTTGATTTAAGTAAGTAAGTACGATGACTTAAAAAAAACATTAAAATTTTACCATTTTCACGCAATTATAATTTAATTTTAATCAACCTCATCAGTTACGTTTACAACATCAAAATATTTACATGCTGTTTTGTAGGAAATTTTATGGAGAATCCAAATATATATAGATGTTACGAGGTATTACTAGATAATAATCAAGAAATCAGCGAAATAATGCATCACATCCCATTTCCGCGCTGGCGGCCAGCATGCTGTAGGTACAAAAATTATCACCATCACTCGCGACTTCAAATTTCTAAATATTATCACTGCTTTTAAGTTATACGGGACAATTAAATACCTAGTTATTATCTAATCGCTAAGAACAAAGTCCGGTAACGCTGTCATAGCCATATGCAGACAACAGCATTGTAGTCCATTCGAAAAAAAAAATCGCTTGGAAATAAAAAAAATATGGGAACACGTCGCGATTATTTTCTAAACAAAAGCGAAAGAATGTTCAAAGTGGATTAACAATTTAATCGATAAAGATATCGATCAACGCATAAACAAAAAAACAATCTCAATCAACTCGAATTGAGAATCTCCTCCTTTCTTGAAGTTTTCCACCCGTTAAAAATTCCGTAGCCTCTGCGATTTGTGTAAAAAATTGTGTAGCAAATTCTGTTGTGATGAATTCCTGCATAATGATTTTGTCAAAAATCATTTATTTGCATTAGAATTATTATTTACTAGCTGACCTGGCGAACTTCGTACCGCTCTCACCTTCTAAACCTTCCCTGAACTTACACAAACATTTCAAGACCAAAATTAGTGAAATCGGTCCAGCCGTTCTCGAGTTTTAGCGAGACTAACGAACAGCAATTGATTTTTATATTAAAAGAAGAAGATTGATAAACTAATTCTTTATTCACAAAGAAAATTACTATCAAATAATACAAATAAATTAGAACTAGTTGGAGCTGCAGACTGTAAACTAGTTCTAATTTATTTCTATTATTTGATTGAAATTTTCTTTGTGAATAAAGAATTATTTTATCAATAAATAATAATTCTAATTCAAATAAATGATTATATTGTTGCAAACATCTTACAGGTAGCTCAACAGATGATGTATTAATACCAGTCGGTATTTTATGTAAACTTTTACATATTTTTTTCTATTTAGCTACTTATTAATACGTAGTTACGTATCTACCTACCAAGAAAGCACTAACTCCGTTTATGTGAGCCCACTTTTTATCGTGGCCGACGATATGGCTTTTTTATTTTTATGGCGGACGTGCTACCGTCTACCTCAATTATTTATACGATCTACTAAAAGCTGCATCTAATGTTTTATATACCTACCTACTTAAAGTAGCTACTGGGTGGGGTATGAATCGACGTAGGGGGAATCGACGTGCGCGGAACAATTCAGGAATTGTAGGACGCACAAGATATATAAAAAGACGGAAGCCCAGCGTTGGTTGCAACCAACCCATGCTGAGGCAGAAGCCATTTTGTGCCTTCGGGCTTACATTAATTATACCTAAGTAGTTTTATTTTGTTTTAAACGTTTTGTTTTAAGGTTGTAAGTCTGATTGCACAAATAAATCTATTTTATTCCTATTATTTTATTCTAAAAATATTCACACCGCAACGTCTGGCCCAAAAACCTACCAAGGAGCTTACATAAGCTCCTTGGTAGGCTAATAATATGTAATAAAGTACCAACTACATAGTAGGTACTTTATTAGATATTACTAGCTTCTGCCCGCGGCTTCGCACGTGCTTATAAAGTAACCTATGTCTGTCCCAGTTCCCTCTCTGTCGAATTTCATTAAAATCCGTTTGGCCGTTTAGGCGTGAAAAGTTCACAGACAGACATACAGACAGAGTGGCTATCGAATTTATAATATTACGATCGCCTCGCGGTTTCACCTGCGTAGTGCCCGTTTCCGTGGGAATTCCGGGATAAAAGCCTATGTCACCAAAAAGTAAGCTTCCTAACGGTGAAAGAACTTTTCAAATCGGTTCAGTAGTTTCGGAGCCTATTCAATACAAACAAACTAACAAACAAACAATCAAATCTTTCCTCTATATAATATTAGTATAGATTATGGATTAGTTTGAATAGACCCGGAACAAATACTTGCAGATTATACAAACATTTGTTCAACGATAGAACAAACAACGATCTTACAGGAACTAAAAATCACGATAAGGAGTTTTTCTAAAACTGAGCGTTCAGCACTAGATGAAGATATAACAAACAAAAATATAACAAAAAGAAACATATAAGAACTTATCTCCAAAACCAACAAAATTGGGTTTATTCGATGTAATTTAGACCTTTTAATTAGTCTATCACAACCACAACAAAGGGCAACACAGATCATATAAGCACGTCTCAAGTGACAAATTTTTGAGATTTCCGTTTGAGTATTCGGATGTAAGTCGAAAGCGAAACTTCTGATGAACATTTTCGTGTATAAATCTTACGTTTTCGTAATACCTACCTACCTCAGATCCTACTAATATCCTACTAATAATTTTGACGACCTCTGTGGCGCAGCGGGCGAAGGTCCGCCTGCGACACAGGAGGTTGCGGGTTCGATTCCCGCCTCGGGACAAATATTTGTACGATCTGCAGATATTTGTTCAGGGTGTTCTGGTCGTTTTCTATGTATAATAAAAAATATCTATCTATGTACTCGTATATTCTTATGTATATCAGTTATCTAGTACCCATAACACAAGCTCTGCTTACCTTGGGGCTAGATAATGCTGAGTGAATTGTCCAGCATTATTTATTTATTTTATTTATTTATAATATTTTAAAACCGAAAGTTTGATGGAGATATTTTACACCAAAACTACTCATTGGATCTGCCTGAAATTTTGCATAGATGTAGAGCTCTACACTGTACAAAAAGTAGCCCTACTTGTTTGAATTTGTTGAGCTTTAGATCTACGCTGGGCTTGTAAAGTCCGTGTAAAAGACATCGTTGCCCATTTAATTAGCCAGTCAAATAATTGAAAAGCTGATTTTTCACAGAAAATCAGCAAATGAAAATATCAGCTAATTTGAGATTTACGATATCGTAAATCAATGTTTTTTGGGCAAAGATATTGTGTTATGCTATGCTTTATTGTTATGATATGATAAATGTTTTTCTTTCGTGGCCATTCAAAAGAATATCAGATTTTGTGAAAGTCGAATAAGCGAGTTATGAGCTAACTAGACGATCGCCTCGCGGTTTCACCTGCGTAGTTCCCGTTCCCGTGGGAATTCCGGGATAAAATATAGCCTATGTCACTCCCTGAAAAGTAAGCTTCCTAACGGTGAAAGAATTTTTCAAATCGGTCCGGTAGTTTCGGAGCCTATTCAATACAAACAAACAAACAATGAAATCTTTCCTCTTTATAATATTAGGTGAACCGAGGCTATTGTGACTATCAACTAAAATTGTAAAAGTTTTTCATTAAAAAGTAATAACAA
Organism: Eupithecia subfuscata; assembly: GCA_963564075.1. NCBI lineage: Eukaryota > Metazoa > Arthropoda > Insecta > Lepidoptera > Geometridae > Eupithecia > Eupithecia subfuscata. Next base: position 9,717,997 of record OY751105.1, read on the forward strand.
ATTAAAGCCATATTTTCTAAAGCTGACCGCCCGTCAGCTGTTTAAATACTAATGTATTAAATACTAGCTGTACCCGCGACTTCGTTCGCGATTGCCATACCTGCCGACTAATTAAGTTCACATTTAACCACAGTTTCTCTCAAAATATGAAACGCCGCCGTGCAAAAAAACTTCGATGCGCAGAATTGGACCTATTACACTTTTAATAAAAGCATCTATATTTGGATCCTTGTTAAATTGTGTATAAATCGAGTAGGGTCTACGGGGGATAGCATGTTGTCATCTTCAATCGCATTCTTTATCCACACGTCTTTTAGCTACGACTCGGCCAGCGTCAGTGTTAAGAAGTGTCATATTCGTTTCACTTCTTACTCATGGTTCCGTTCAGCTGGGGCCCTGTTCTGCTAAACTAATCGCTTCACTATGATAGGGGTGTCGTCACAGAATGACACGTTTTGGTATTCTACCTTAGATGAAAGAAATTATGATGAATGCAGATGGAGAGACGCGCGACAGGTTTGAAACCATTAATTTATCTCGCACGTACTATCTGGAGTTTTATTAATCTAGGAATTCTACGTCATAATTCTGTGACGATTCCATTGTCATAGTGAAGCAATTGTATTGTAGAATTGGGCTCTTGATCCATTTGACTTAAATTTGATTGAGTATCAAAGTAAAAAAAAATGTTCTGTGGTCCAGTTAGTTTAATTAGAGCACTTACTCCAACCAAACTTCGGTGATACAGTTAACTGGACCAGCTAAACCATCAAATATCATGTTCATGAAGATTGCATGGACCATTTGTACATTTTACTTTGCCTGAAATAGGCATTGACGCACGCATTAGTTAGGTTCTACCTAACTAATGGGTGGCGTCTTCAAAAAATAAATAGATAGGAACTTACCTACCCTTTATCTACTAATTTTTTCTTCAATCTACAGATTATTTCATCAATCTACCTATTTTCTACTCGATTTTCTACTGATATAGTCAAATTCGATATTGCAACACTGTTTCTAACAAAAAAAACTTGAGAGGTGTCAAGGGACACCCGGATGGAACGAAGTTCCTTTCGATTAATCGCGCGTCCTCGTGTCATCTTCATTGAGGCCGTAGAAAACTGATATAATCCCGCTCACTCCAATTATGACACGTTGCGCGAGCGAGCGGAACACACGATTGTTCGAATCGAAGCGCACCTCGGCTCAACTCGGCTACGGTCGTCGCTTCGGTTCTCCTCGGTTCTCTTCGTCAAAATATGTCGTCACAACTACTATCCTATCCTACTATCCTGTCCTACTATCCTATCCTATCCTACTATCCTATCCTACTATCCTATCCTACTATCCTATCCTACTATCCTATCCTACTATTATATCCTACTATCCTATCCTACTATTATATCCTACTATCCTATCCTACTATCCTATCCTACTATCCTATCCTACTATCCTATCCTACTATCCTATCCTACTATCCTATCCTACTATCCTATCCTACTATCCTATCCTACTGTCCTATCCAACTATCCTATCCTACTATCCTGTACTACTATCCTATCCTACTATCCTATCCTACTATCCTATCCTACTATCCCATCCTACTATCCTATACTACTATCCTATACTACTATCCTATACTACTATCCTATCCTACTATCCTATCCTACTATCCTATCCTACTATCCTATCCTACTATCCTATCCTACTATCCTATCCTACTATCCTATACTACTATCCTATCCTACTATCATATCCTACTATCCTATCCTACTATCCTATCCTACTATCCTATCCTACTATCCTATCCTACTATCCTATCCTACTATCCTATCCTACTATCCTATCCAACTATCCTATCCTATTATCCTATCCTACTATCCTATCCTACTATCCTATCCTACTATCCTAACACACGATTGTTCGAATCGAAGCCCACCTCGGCTCAACTCGGCTGCGGTCGTCTATTCGGTTCTCCTCGGTTGTCTTCGTCAATATGCATCGGCTCAACTCGGCTGCGGTCGTCGCATATATATCCCGCTCACTCCAATGACACGTTGCGCGAGAGAGCGGAACACACGATTGTTCGGAGAGCGATTCTAATTTTTGTGCAAACCTAATGAATGTCATAGCCGTCTAGCCCCCTTTCACAACGCGCGATAAGGAACTTCGTTCCAAAAAGAATGCATGAAATCGGACGACGCGTTAATGAATTACAACTAAGTACTTAGACATTTTGACTTTTATCCCCTCTCCCGAGAGAACCGTGCCTACTGTCCCAGATAAAATGTATCCTATGTTTTTCCTCGTAGTATGAGATCAAATCATGCATAGTTTCATTTGAATTCATTTAGTAGCATATTTTTACTTTCATCCACTCTCCTAACCTAAGGGAGCGTACTGATTCCGGGATAAAAAATATTCTTCATTTGAATTCATACTGTACTTTTGGCGTGATGCGCGGCCCAGGAATATGACTTTTATCCTCTCTCCACGGGGAACCTTACTAAATTCCGGGATAAAATGTACCTATCTTTCCCCGTAGTAGGAACTCAAATATGCCGATTCCATTCAAATTCATTCAGTAGTTCCGTCGTGATGCGCGATTAAAGGATTTTACTTTCATCCGCTCTCCCGGGGGAACCTCACTCAATTCCAGGATAAAATGTATCCCATGTCCTTCCTTGTAGTATGAATGAACTCAAATCGTACCATTTCAGTCCAACTCATTCAGCAGTTTCGGCGTGATGCGAGGTGAAGGAGTTTGACTTTAATCCCTTCTCCCATGGGAACCTTACTGAATTCCAGGATAAAATATATCTCTCCTCGTAGTATGAACTTCTATCGTCCCGACTTCCATTCGAATTCATTCAGTCGTTACGTCGTGATGAGCGGTTAAAGAATTTTACTTTCATCCTCTCTCCCAGGGGAACCTTACCGAATTCCGGGATAAAATGTATCCCATGTATTCCTTGTAGTATGAACTCAAATCATACCAAGTTTCAGTCCAACTCATTCAGCAGTTCCGTCGTGATGAGCGGTTAAAGAATTTTACTTTCATCCTCTCTCCCAGGGGAACCTGACTGAATTCCGGGATAAAAAGTATCCTATGTCCTTCCTCGTAGTATGACCTAAAATCATGCCGAGTTTCATGTCAATACCTTCAGTAGTTTCGGCGTGATGCGCGTTTAAGAAACAGACAGACAGACAGACAGACAGACAGACAGACATGAATGAAAAAAATTACAGTTTTGGCTTCAGTATCGATAATAGAGTGACCTCCAAAAAAATATTTAAAATATCTTCAATGTACAGAATTGGACCTGTTACAGTTTTATTATAAGTATAGACTATGTTTAATACTAATATTATGTTAAACGAAGGAATTTTCAAAAATCGATCTCGCAGTTTGTGATACCTATTTTAAGCCTGCGTTCAGACATGCGGGAATCGTGCGTTTACGCATCGCGCGGTTTGAAACCGCAAAATTGTGATGCTATTCAGACACGCGCGGTTAGTATGCGATTTCGTGCGGGTTAGCGTCAGTTTCAAAATGGAGGCCGACGAAGAAGTGTGTTTACTGTGGTTGCTCCTTAAAAAAAAGAAAAGAAAGGTATTGGGTGCATCCAATATTACGTGACCGACTAGTACATGGTCAGTTCGTAACGTTATATCCCAAATTAAGAATGTATGATAACAAATTTTTGAAACGATCCATGGCGAACTCACGAGCAGTGACGTGCTCACCGCGCGGTATCCGCAACGCAACTGAACGCGAAGTAAAGACTCCATAGTAATAGAAACGCGCGGGAGCAGCGCGATTCTATTTTCTGGCGGTTAGGTTGCGGTAACCGCGCGGCTTGATTAACCGCGCGGTTATGTCTGAACGATTACTTTATAACTCATACAAATAAGACCCGCGCGATTTCCATGCGATTCTGAAATCGCGCGGTTCCCGCCGTGTCTGAACTAGCGCTAAGTAATAATAAGATGAAATAGGTGGTGGCGCTGATTTGGGTCGGTCGGGTATGCGCCTTAATAGAAATTTTCACTAAATTTGGTTGTTACCATGTTCTGACTATGAAAATAAATCGCTGGAAATCATTCTGGAAATTCACACTGTTTTATAACTACTGTGCATGCACGAATGAAAACCATGATTTACTTGAATCAAAGCTACCTGAAGAGTAGTTAGGTACTTAAAGAATTAACTAAGAGCTACCTCAATCGATGATTATTGTAGATATTTTTGTATTCTTCTCCCCGCTCGATCAAGAAAAAATCTAAAATAAATCAAAAAGATCGAAACAGAACCTATCTATACTAATATTATAAAGAGGAAAGATTTGATTGTTTGTTTGTTTGTATCGAATAGGCTCCGAAACTACTGGACCGATTTGAAAAATCTATACTAACATTATAAAGAGAAAAGATTTGTTTGTATTTTTGTATTGAATAGGCTCCGAAACTACTGGAACGATTTGAAAAATTATTTTATCATTATAAGCCCACGTTATTCCTGATGAACATAGGCTACTTTTTACCGCGGGAAAATGCTTCATTCCTGCGGGAAAACGGAAAACGGTAATAGGACAACGAGTAGTAAGAATGCAGCTAGCCTCTAATATACATAGTTATTATAGATCGGTTCTTTTAAATAAATGTACCTATTTCATAATGGCATTCAATAGTTTTAAGATATAATATTCCTCTTAGTCTAAGTTTAATATATATTCTGTGTAAGTCTTAGGTAAATCCACGGAATAGTAAATCAAATAAATATATTCTATTCAATTATGTACTGTAGAGTAGACCGTAGAATAAGTAAAATAAGATCTGTAACTTTACTAAGTAACTGTAGTCATGTAGTCTGCGCATCAGCATTGCCATACAGCGTGGCAATGCAGCCAGCGTCTTGGGGACGCTTACGACCGATATTGATATGGATCAGTTGAGCTACCTGTAGACTGTTTGCAACAGTCTGCAGTTAGCTCAATTGTTTCAATTGTAAATACTAGTAAGTATCATTTTCGTTGTGAATAAAGACTGTAGTCTGAAATAAATGAAATAATATGTAGCCTTCGCCTTTAGATTATTCTCTGCTCTACTCAACTCTACTTTCTCTCTCTCTAATCTTACAAAGGGTCTCTGTGCTGTTGGCTTCGGCCCCACCCATGCCATGCCTCCCAAAAGGCTGGGTCCCTAACAGGGTGCCACCGAAAGAGTGTACTAATCCGAAAGGGGGTAATTCTGGACTCCGTGGGGGTAAACTTGTGAAAAAGATTTTTTGGATTTCGGTTAGGTACCACCTATTTATTTAAAGTTTTTTGCAAAAATAAAGTTACTTTTCTTCATATTGGTGTTTTTTAAACGCACTCTTTAATTATTTAACGAAACGAAATATTTCACCAATGATTTTTGCCTGTTTTTAGGGTTTCGAAGATCGGTTTCGAAACCCTTATGGTCTCGCTTTGTCCGTCCTTTTTTCCCTCCTTAATAACTCAGCAACTACAGCAGCTATCAACTTGAAATTTAAAATAATAATACATTTCGTGCGCCTGTACAGATTTTAAGATTTTTTTTAAATACTTAAATGAAAAATGAAAATGAACATTTTCCATACAAATTAAGATGTCAAAATTTTAAAAGAGACCTATAGAGTCCAGTGGGGTATCAAATGGAAGGTATTAGTTTGTACATTTCAAAATAGTTTTTGAAATTTCTCTAGGTTTCATACTTTTTGAAATATTTTGAAAATAGTCGAAATGTTACCCAGTCCCCCCCCCCCTATCTCCGAAGTTTGCAGAGCGGTCCATTCAAAATGTATGAAGCGTTTGTAGATATAGATCTATATCTTACAGGAAAAATATAGAGAAGTCTGTAACATGAACCCTTTTTGAAAAATGGTCTAAAAGAGGGGGGATAATTTTCAAAAAGGGAGGCTACCCCACTGAGTGGGATATCATATGTAAAGTATCAGTTTCTACATTTGAAAGAAAGAAAGAAAGAAAATAATTTTATTTTTAACTTCAATCACAAGAGTTTTTAAGTACTATTTACAGACTAAGTACCACTAACAACCTTAAAATGATGTGATATTTGTTTACATAATGATTGAAGCTAGAAACTGGGAGCTGGCTCAGCATTTCAAAACAGTTTTTGAAATTTCTGTAGGTTGCATACTTTTTGAAATATTTTGAAAATAGTCGAAATTTTACCCGTTCCCCCCCCCCCCCCCCCCCCTATCTCCGAAGTTTGCAGAGCGATCCATTCAAAATGTATGAAGCGTTTTTAGATATAGATCTATATTTCACAGGAAAAATATAGAGAAGTCTGTAAAACGAACACTATTTGAAAAATGGTCAAAAAGGGGGGGATAGTTTTCAAAAGGGGGGGCTACCCCTCTAAGTGGGGTATCATATGAAAAGTATCACTTTGTACATTTCAAAACAGTTTGTGAAATTTCTGTAGGTTCAATACTTTTCGAAATATTTTGAAAAAAGTGGAAAAATTTACCGCTACACCCTATCACTGAAGCATGCAGAGTATTGCAGAGAGATCCATCTGAAATGTAGGTTGGTACCTACTAGTTTTAGGTCTTCATTAAATTTCGGAGTCTCTAAACCAGTACCTTTAGTACATACCTACTTGTTGACAAACGTTCGAAACCCTCGGCGCGCGAGTTACACTCGCACTTGACGGGTCTTGTTTTTTGTAAAACCAGTGTTTTGTCGTGGAATTAATACAAAAAAAATCCTTTTAATTTTCAAAACAATAATAGAAATGTAAGAATACCAGTAAGAGAACACGAATAAGGAGATAAAAACGTCTCTAATTTTATTCTTATAATATTTCGTCTAAATTTAATGGTCCGAGATCATGGAAATGAGAAACATATAATATCTAATAACAATATCGAATAAAATACTGTAAGTGAATAATAAAGTAATAAATAAAGTAAAATAATAATAAACATAACTTTTATTCTGTTAATATAATTTCTATGTGCTAAATAAATATTAAAATGAACATAATAAAGTAACTGGGTGCGGCGGCAGATTTGGCCGAAGATCTCAATAGGCACGAATATGCAGGTTTCGACAGAGCCTACACATTTGCTCCCCTTGGAGTCGACACCCTAGGTCCGTGGGGTACAGAAATTCTTCGGGTTTTTAAAAAATTATCTGAGCGTCTGGTCGAAGCGTGAGTATCTGGCACAGCACATCCGCATTGCCATACAGCGTGGCAATGCAGCCAGCGTCTTAGGGACGCTTCCGACTGGTATTGATATGGATCAGTTGAGCTACCTATAGACTGTTTGCAACAGTCTGCAGTTGGCTTAATTGTTTCAATTGTAAATACAACTATAATTTTCTCTGCAACTTAAAATATTACATGGAAAGCAAAGCTACTACATTATTTTGTGATTACAAATACGTACCAAATACTTACATAGGTATGCTCTTGCTAAAAATATCGAATCTTTCCACCACCTGCCTCTAAGATAATCCATTTTGTAACTAAGTTGTAAATCCAACAATGCCATTTCGTTTCATCTACGAGGGTGCTTCGTTCTTCCAATACATCCCCCTTGGTTTCGTGTTGTAAATTACATAAAATTACGACAGTCATATAAAAATACAAATGCTAGGGGAAATTTTGAGATGAGAAAATGGTTTCGTCCGTGATAGGGTAGGTATTTATTATGTACTGGCTTCTGCCCGCGGCTTCGCACAGTTTTTGGAATAAAAAGTTGACTATTATGTTATTCCGAGACGTGAAATGCGTGCAAAATTTCAGCCCGATGCGTTCAGTAGTTTTGCAGTTGTCTTTGTCCACCCTTCTCACTCTCACTCAGTGAGTATAAGTTTTATTATTTCTGTTTTTTGAAATTTATGGTACCTTTCATAGGTATAAATATGTATATATAATATATAATATGACATATCATATCCTATGGTACTTAGTGGCTATCATAATACCCACTTTTAGATTACTTACGTAAATACTAGAAAACTACGTATATTTCTAAGTCAAAGAAGGCAAAAGCCTTCTTCCAAACATTCGGGTCGATGTTACCATGTCATAAACTTTATTAACAAAGGAAAGTACAATCAATAAATAGAAAGAAATTAGAACTAGTACCTACCTAGGTATGTACAGTTGAAATGAAATAATTGAGCTAGCTGCAAGCAATCTACTCATAGCTCAACTGATCCATATCAATACCAGTCGGAAGCATCCCCAAGAAGCTGGCTGCATTGCCCCGCTGTAATTCACTAAGTACCTAATTCACGTTTTGACTCCCATGACATTTGAATTTATTTGCGACCGTAGATGATCCTCTGTCTAAGGGGTTCCATCCATTCCCGTGCCCAGAACGTGTGATAAACCGAGTCGTGTGATGCGATGGGCTAATTTGAGATTTACGATATCGTAAATCAATGTTTGTTTGGCAGATTTGTGATATTTTGACGTAAAAGTTTGATGTGATTCGATAGTAGGTAGTTTTGTTTCAGTACTCAGAGGTAGGTAAAGATAAACCATTCTAAAAATGAACGCCGATAGTATGACGTTTAGTGGACGGGGCGTGCATTTTGGCGTGCATTTTTAGAATGGTTTATCTCTACCTAGGTATTAAATTTTTGGTTTGCTATAGCTACAATAGTATAAGGAAATAAATTATTATGCAGCGAGGAGAACTGAAATATGCAGTAATAATTGTGATTGATTACTATGAATGCGGCAAGAGAAATTTATAAGTACTATAAAATTTGAGTTTATGATAAAAACCAACCAATGAAGCAACGATCTATAGAATACCCACTCGTCGAAAGCAAACTTCAAATGATTTTTGCCTTTCAGTGAGGAAAAGTTTCGGTCGACTTTTTCAATCGTATTCATTCATCATAGAAAATAGATAGCTACGAACTTTTTAAACCGGTTTTAAAAAAATATTTCAGCCAGCCAGCCTATAACAGGCCTATAAACGTCGGCTGGTTTTTTAAATTTTTAATTTTGTCTTGTTTTAGAGATACTTTAATAAAATAAATGAATGATGCATGATCCAGTTACACTTACAGTCCTATTTGACTTCCTTTTTACTTTCTATTCGCAAACGAGAAGCCATACTTGACTACTTGACTTCCATTTTGCTTTTCTATTTTCAGAACGGACGGAAATGGACAAACCCTCTCGCTAACTTCGATCGGGCCACGTGACGTGTGGATACAAACGCGCGCATTAATTTTATCTTTCACTCTTTTGACAGTTGTTCCCGCCCTTACAGCAATGGCGGCCGGAAACAACGATTCCTATTCGTTGGTTCCCCGTGCTTTCCTTTTTGAGAGAGCACGCATGCGCTCTAGAATGATTCAGTGTCATCAATGAACCAATCGGGGATGTAAAGCAAATATGGCGGTATAAAATTTTCATCGAGCCATCGATAACCATGAAGACCGTAGCCCGTAAGTGATTTTTTCTTTCTATTCGCTAAATGTTTTCAGTAAAAAGTGAGTGAGAATATTAGAAAAATCAATCAGAAAAAAATTTAGTTACAGAAATGTAAACTAAGTAACATTTATTATTATTATGCACCTATGGCATAGGAACAGTATGACCATGTCGTCTCACAAGCATGAATTTTCGTTCTATTTCCAAAGTGTTGTGATTTCATTATTATTACCTAAAAGCAAAGTGCATTGATTAGTACTAGGTATTCAATAGGGACTGCTCTTTATCACTTACCTACCACTCAGGTTTACCACTTTATGCACTGGTTAGAATTTAAAATTGATTATGAAATATCACAAACACCTTGACTTTGTAGTGCGTGTGAACCAAATTAAGTAACTACTTACAATTTAACCTTTTAACCAATGAATGTTACGCTATTTCACTTTTATAACTCAACACACGAAGCATGGTTGATGTGATGACTGATGATGTTATGTAGGTTAAGTATTTTTATTTTGGCATCGCTTGTGCATCCCACCAGAGGTCTCAAATCCTTAACTAAAGAAGTACACAATCTTGCTTTGCAAAACTAAGAATGAGCAGGGCCGCACTCAGTATCAAATCAACACACTGGCGGGCCCGCCAGTGTTGGCGGCGGCGCCTTCTGGTATGAGCATGACGTAGGTATCCTAGGTACACTACATCAGTATCACATTTATATGGAGGGCTAGTTTCTGCCTGGGGCTTCACACAACTTTTTGTCAGGATAAAAAGTAGTTTGTCTGTATTTGTCGAGATAAACAGTTACTCCAGGCCCGAGCTTTTTGTGAAAAATTTTAGCACGATCCGTTTAGTTGTTTTGGCGTTGTTTTTGCCCAAATGTTTCACAACAACGGCACAAACTATCGCCTAATATTATCATCATCATCATCAACCGTTATTATGTCGTCATCCCACCTGGCTGGAGGGCATCCTACACTACGTTTTCCTAGTCACGGTCTCCACTCAAGAACACGTTTAACCCATCAGTTCGCAGTTCTTCGCAATAAATTGCTAGCCGACTGCCACTTCAGCTTACTTATTCTTTGGGCTATGTCGATAACTTTGGTTCTCTATCGGAGTATATTCATAATATTACTAGACGATCGCCTCGGTGTTTCATCTGCGTATTTCCTGTTCCCGTGGGAATTCCGGGATAAAATATAGCCTATGTCACTCCCTGAAAAGTAAGCTTCCTAACGATGAAATAATTTTTCAAATCGGCCCAGTACTTACTTTCGGAGCCTATTCAATACAAACAAACAAACAATCAAATCTTTCCACTATATAATATTAGTATAAATGTAGTACAATTTTAATTTTATCTGTGTAGTCGGGATGTCTGCTGACAATATTGTGATTGTTCCCTTGTAACAAACCTAATTTAAGTATAGGTTTAGGTAGGTAGGTGCGTGCTTAAAAGTTCCCGCAACTACCAAACACTCTGTTCCTTGTCTTGTCAGTGTCATGTGAGAGCTCTACATCCGTGCCGATTGCACTCAATTTAGCTACGTAGACGAATATTGGACATATCTCAGTGTTAATTCAGCTACCTCCCACATCCCTAGAAGGGATTTAATCAATTAAAATTGTAGTAAAATAATGTACTATTTTAGTCTATTTCGTCCCACTGCTGGGCAAAGGCCTCCCCTTCACCCTTCCAAACTTCTAGGTCTTTTGCAGACTCCCACCACTCCGGGTCAAAAGCTACTAGATCGTCCCGCCACCTTTTACGTAGCTGACCTCGTCGTCGCCTCCCATCTTCTGGCAGCCAGGGTGTTATAGCATGGGCCCATCTCTACGACTGACGTGGTCGGCCCAATCCCACTTTAACCTGCCTTTAATAGGCCTTTGCTAAGCAGTGGGCCGAGACATACTAAATAAAAAAAAATACTATTTTACTACAATTATTAATTAGGTAAGCTTTTACTAATTAAAAAAAAAAAAAAAAAATATTAGGTATTACTCTTACCTACCGTACTAACGATTTGACCTGCAGTGCGCGTTGAAATCTTTTATTTAGAAAATGCAATGAAAACTTAGAATACCTACCTATATTTTGAAAAATAATGGAATCCCTTGATTACAGCCCTGTGAAGGTATATTGTATTCCTTGCAACAAAGGTTCATTCAACCCGTTAAGGGTTTTATAGCTGTGTTGAGTCACAAAACATTCGATAATCACAATCATTGTTAAAGGTTTATGACGAAAATAAAGATGGACAAAAGCTCCATAAATGGGTCAGCCTGTTCTATAAATCTCTTGTTTTGTTTGTGACGTCCTGTGGTAGGGTACCTACGTAGTTACAAATCCACGGTACGTAGTGGCAGTGGGCCGGCCATATCTCGCGAAGAAACGATAACCGCTGGGGGTAACGTGTTCTTGAGTGGAGACCACGACTCGGCAAACGCAGTGTAGGACGCTCTTCAGCAAGGTGGATGACCCTGCGAAAGACTACAGGCAGAAGTTGGATGCGGCAAGCTGAAGACTGGGTGCTATGGCGCTCATTAGGGGAGGCCTATGTCCAGCAGTGGACTAACATAGGCTGATTATGATTTTGATGGTACGTACCTACCTACTTCTGGGTCTTCAGTAAGCATAGCACGGGGATCGTTGTCTAGAGTAGAATAAAGAAAAATTTCATCGCATCGTTATAGGTAAGGTCAACCAGTCTAAATGCGTCTATGGGGAAAATGCGTCTTTTTGAATTTATTCGAAAACTGTTCAACATACGTTGACTTCTGCCATCTAGTTACATTTGTTTGAACTAAATACTGAACATGTAGTTCGTGCGAATGGCGTTGCAGTTCACATATTCGAGTATTTGGCCATTTTGAAAATTGCACGTGGCTGAACAACTTGTGACTGCGGGAGGTGAGTTACTAAATCCATGTTAATCATTAGTTTTCTTCAATTAACTGATTTTATTCAATAATAATTGTAAGGAATAGCCTATGGGCTACCTACACAGACAGTTATTTTTAGTGAAATAGCTTTATTTAAAGAAATAATAATGTCTCCATTTATAAGGTTAGGATTAATTTATTGGGGTAAATGCGTCTGCTGTTATGGGGCAATGGCGACTATGGGACGCATTTGCCCCCAAAACATATATCATTAACCTTTTTATGTCGGCACATTTTAATACGAAAATCAAATGCTCATATCAATGTATCAGATAAATCCGCAATTTAATTTAATAATGCTGGACAATCCACACCGCACCATCTAGCCCTAATCTAAGTAGAGCTTGTGTTATGGGTCAGTCATATAGACTGATATACTTAATACAATTCATTATATAGATAGATATATACAGGTTATATGTAATATAATAATACGGGGTGTTTGGTGCATTGTTTGATAAAATAATAATGGGGTTGGTATCTTCTGAACCCCCTCAAAAAATTTCTGGCTCCATGGAGGTTTTTATATCGATTTTGTTAAATTATTATTTGAAAATATACAAAAGTGTGAATATACTTAAACTTAAATTAAAAAAAATGTGGTGTAGCCTTCAAATTTGTGTTTTATTATAATCTGTATTGTTCTACGGTTCTATCAAAATCTCACGCGTTTAATTTTAATAAAGATTTATATTACTTTCCAGATTTCTTTCACAACTGTCACCACTAATAACTATATAACTATAACAGGTACAATACCTGTTTACTAGTACAAGTAGTAAGCGCGAGCCACTCAAGTAAAATGTTGACAGCATCTGCATTTGATAAGGGGCTAATGCGTCTATCAAAATATAGGCGCATTTGCCCCATTTTTACTAAATGGTCTCTAAATGCGTCAATTATTCTTTTTGACTAGTTTAACTATCATACTATTGCAAAGAAATTTGAACCAAAAAGTAATACCTAGTTATTATCACGAAAAGCTTACCAATTAAGTTTTTATTCAATAAAGACGCATTTACCCCAAGCGTGGCAAATGCATCTAAAATTACAATTTAAAATAAATAGCCAATTTGAAACATCTGTAAAGCTCTGGCGAAGATATCGCTGCTTGAACTATGTGCAGAAATAGCCATAATATTGGACTACAGTTTCAAAAAGTGGATAATGCCATACATTTGATCACAATGAGGCGATAACTTGAAGTGATCGAGAAATATGACGCATTTGCCCCGGTTGACCTTACTTACATTGCGTAAATTATTGAAGTTGAAGGAATGAGTCTCATATATTTCACGCATTGAGACCTCATTTTTCTCTATTTCATTTTCATCCTCATTTTGTATTATTTTGTATTCTTTCAAATAAACTACCTAGGTATTTGATTTGATTTGATCTATTCTAACTTAGTAGAGAACCATCCCCGTTCTTGACATAGGTACAGGGTAAAAAAGTCAAAAACATTCAGAATCATTTCTATTGTTCACGACATCTATGATTTTTTCAAATAATTTAAATCCAAATTGGCCGTTCTCCTACCAGAGATGGGAGAAAAATAAGAACCACTAGTAGGAGCTTTGAAAGCTCAGCATTCCAAAAAGTACATCACTAAAACGCTAGATGTCGCTGTGTTGTAAAGTCCAAAACTACGAAGAAGCAATTTAAAACGATATGGCATGGTGATAGGTGTTCTCTGCACTTAGTTCGAAAAAAATGCAACAGATGGCACTGGCATTCAATAGTTCGATGAAAATGCAACAGATGGCGCTATTCAAAAATGAACCTGGGAAAACTCTATGGAATTTCATTTCTCACGTATGTATCTCTTATTGGTCTGTGTTTCTCACGCGTTTAGCGGGAGAGAAAAGTGTATGGAGATCCATTTCCAACCTAATATTTTTTCTAAAATATCAGCCGGTACAAGTTTATTTTCATAATAGATCAAACGACAAAAAGTTTTTACTCCGAATACGACATAATGCTATCGGCCTCTTCCGTATTCGGATCAATAATTCAAAAAAAGAACCTTGTGAAAATCGCTTAATTATGTTATGCGCGTATTTATTGCTACAGTTGAGTTTACAATTTGAATTGAACATTAATACCAACACAACACATAAATTAACACAAGTACCTTCCTGAACATTGGGTTGGGTAGCCCACTCAGCAAGCCGACGAGCGCGTGTGTGTAGCTCTAACTGATCCTGACTCAGCTTGTTGCTCTAACATAAAAACCTAGGGTAGGTAAGTAATTTGTGAAAGAGCGCTGGTTTTCAGTCAGGAATAGGTCCTAACTGAAAACCAGCGCTCTTACCACACACGTCTTGTGTTAGTATTAATGTTCATTTGTGTTTTTGTACGTGTTACTACTAGTCTTTTTATTTTATTTTATTTTAGTTACTTCGATCCGATCTATTTGTAAGCATAACTCAATCAAAGTAGTCGTCATCTCTAATCTCGGTAGAGTCGGTAGGTGTGTCTAAAACTAAGTATAAATAATCAGGAACGTGATTCCGAGCCCGCAGCCCGCATTAGGTATGGATGACCCTCCGATTCCCCTCATTTAATATTGTCCCTGGACAAGGGACAGAGGTCCCTTGTTAATTTCCCTTATTTAAATAAGGAATTAGTTTGTGAAGCGTTTGTTTTGATAACCTAACGTGACTCCGGCGGCGGCGCTGAGAGGTGAGTCTATTGGTTGGCATGGATCTTGGTATACTTTTAGAATTAAAATACTTACCTGTTATTTATTTCTTGATATTTCTTTTTGTTTGAAATTACACCAAACGTCTCAAGTTAAATAAATAAATTTTAACGTAACTTATTACTTACGTTGGTGGTTTCATTAAATATTTATTTTATTTATGCTATTTTGGAAAGATTTCGGTGAGACCTTTGCCCAGCAGAGATACAGAATAAGCTGAGGCCAAAAAAAAAAAACTAATTGAAACGCATGAATTTAACAATGCATTTATGTAAGTGTTGGAGCTTTCCCCAGCTTCTAAATTAATTGATCGAACTCTACGGTATCTTCTATGAAAATCAATTGCTGTGCGTTAGAACCTTAGTTAACTGACGATTTTCGAGCAATCGATGTCAAGGCGAGTGCACACCGAGCTTGCTGGGATTACTAATCGCGCCGCGGGCACGCAGTGGCGTGCCCGCGGCGGCGGCGGCGTGGCGTCGTCTGACATCGCCAGTGAGACAAGGCTCTCGCTTGACCGATGAAAAATGTTTTATTAGGGGCCATTCATTTATTACGTAAGACGATTTTCCCCTTTTCCCTTATAAGAAAAAATAAGAATAGGCCGACCACCTACCCCCTGTTTAATTTTATTTCGATCTCCTTCCCTCAATTATATGAAAAAATAAGAATAGGCCGACCACCTACCCCCCTGTTTAATTTTATTTTAACCCCCTTCCCTCAATTTTTTGATCTGCTCCGACGTCAGCCACACCTCCGCTATAGTTCTGCAACTCAAACTACACTTGATCGCAGTGAAATTCATCCAGCGCAGCGGTTCCGCTACTCGTATTCCGCAGCGGAGGTGTGCTACGGGCGTCAATGATTTACAGACTGGTCAACAATGTCTGTTCAAAATCAAGGTACCTACGTAATCAACGCATTCAAGCAACCCAAATGACACTCAATTCGAGATTTGATCATTAATTAGTTAATAAGAAGATGATCTGCGTTTTAGAAGCCAGCTGTTAGTGTCTTTAAAATTAAAAACCACTTGACTGATTTGGTTTTTTGTTTTGTTTGCTCGAATACAAAAAAAAAAAGGAAGGAAGGAATAACAAGCCGACTGTGTAGGTGGAACTTTTATATGCTGCTTTACCATTAAGTATGTATTTAACTGGATGTATCTAAATAAAAAAGCTTTCTCTGCTTTACTTATTTTCTTTAATTCTACATAAGTTAGTAGTGTCTTAAAATAGAAGTAATTAAACTTTTACTTAATAAATCAACTACGCTTCGAAAAACACCTGTTTTATTTCACTTGCTCCCCCTTTTCGTAAGTAATTGAACCCTGCAATAGAAATAAAAATTAATGGCAAAAATCACTAAATGCAGCGAACATAATGGACCAATACTCCTATAATAACATAGCTTCTCTAATATGCGATCGAGTTCACGTGATTTCACTCAAAATTCCACCCTCACCCTATGAAATCACCCCCTTTTCCCCTCGACTCAGCATCCGCCATCTTTAACGACTGGAGAGGGATAGACATATATGCAAGTAGAGGAAAGAAAGACAGGGATTGTAGGGGTGAAAAGGAATTATAAATGAGCTTGCTGAATGTATAACAGGAACAGAGAAACTGTATTGCGGAAATGGTTTGAGTTTTGGATTGAAGATAATTTGTGAATGGTGTATTCATAGATATTAAAGTAAAATTGCCGTATTTTTGATTACGTTATATTTAATGCAAAATAAGTTTTAGACCAGTTACTGCACGCGGTTTTGCTTGCTTTTTTCCGGTATTAAAAGTCTTATCGTAGTATCTATAAGTTAATCCAGCTCTAAAACTACAATAGTGTAAAATTTCAGCTTGATCCGTTCAGTAATTTTGGTGTGAAGAGGTAACAAACATCTTGACAATATGCATGTGCTAAGTTTTTCTCGCAGCTTCGAATACGTTTTAAGGTAGGTTTTATGGAATAAAAAGTACCCACCTAGTCTTTATGTTATAGCTGTATAAATAGTAGCTGGGATAAATGTATTTTTGAGTGGAGACCGCGACTCGACAAACGTTATGTATTACGCTCTCCAGCCAGTTGAGCTGACGACCTGCGTAGGACAGGCAGATGCTGGATGCGGCAAGCTGAAGATAGGGTGCTATGGCGCTCATTAGGGGATGTCTATGTTCAGCAGTGGACTAATATAATAGGTTCATGATTATGATGATTTATGTTATTCCAGCTATATCGTTTACATACATATAGCCGAACATAGAACGTCCTCATTTTTTCGAAGTCAGTCAGTAAAAGCTATAGATTTTGAGTGTTCTAAACTACTGAACAGAGTAAGATGATATTTTGTATGCATAGTTTATGACATCATTTTGTCCGGCAGAAGCAATTATTAAGGATATAATTTAGTCACAATAATCGATACCAACCGTTCCTTAAGGCGCTACCCGGACCCAAATCAGCGCCACCACCTATTTTATTTAATTATTCTGTTAAACGAAGGAAATTTTTAAAATCGATTGGCCAGTTTGTGCTTCCTATCATAAGCTTTTTTCTAATGCCTCTATATATGTTTTAGTTTGTATAGTGTAGGAAGAGATGCGAAGTTGCTCTTTTTTCCCACCATGGTGGCCAAAAAGAGCAACTTCGCATCTCTGCTTAACGTATTCAATATAAAACTTTTACAGGGACATTAAAAAAAGCCTATGATAGGAAGCACAAACTGGCCAATCGATTTTTTAAAATTCCTTTGTTTAACAGAATAATTAAATAAAATAGGTGGTGGCGCTGATTTGGGTCGGGGTAGCGCCTTAACATGAAATCAGTAAGAGCCGCACTACACTTAACACCTGGACCTGGGTCCAGGTCTTTGTATGCAAAATTTCAGCCCGATATATTCAGCAGTTTTGGCGTTGTCTTCGACTAAACATCTTCACAACGGCACACACTTTCGTTTTTAAAATATTATGAGAATACTAGTAGGATTTGTTTTTAATTTATTTATTGAATTTCAAGTGCAATCTACAGTTAGCGTAAGTGTTTCAATTGTAAATACGATCTCACCTTCCTTAGCTTAACAGCCTATATTGGTCCACTGCTGGACGCAGGCCTCCCCGTGATAAGCGCCTTACTGGCTTTTATCTCATGGGGGCAATGCCCATAATCCCCACGCTGGGCATGCGGGTTGGGGATCGAAATACGAGTTCTAATTTGTTTTGTGTTTTTTTTTGTTAAAAAAGTACTTACTCATATTTATTTTGTAATATTTTAAGAGACAGGTTTCTCAACAACAATGAGAAAAAATATTTCTATGCTTATAATTAACTAGTTTATGCCCACGGCTACGCACGCGTTATTTCTGTTAAAACGTTTCGTCTAGGATTTACCTGTATGCAAAATTTCAGGGCGATCCGTTGAGTAGTTTTGGCGTGAAGAGGTAACAAACATACATCCATCCAAACTTTCGGATTTATAATATTAGTGTGAAGGACCTAGTTAGATTGTTTCTTTCTTTTCTGACCCATTGTTTCTTTCATTATATTTAAAACTAGCTTCTGCCCGCGGCCTCGCACGCGTATTTTCGGTATAATGAATATTATAATTATCCTATTATCTAAGTTAGGCTTTGCTCTAAGCGTATGCCAAATTTCATCTTGATCTGTTCTGTTTAGTAGTTTAGGAGATAGGTATAGTTGTTCTATCTCACGAAGTCCGTTTAGCCCTGGTTGTAGTAGTGGCTTTGCGCTTAGTTGTCATGCTGACGGTACTCGCTACCAAAATCTGACGTGAATACAATGAGCACTAGTGACCCGGACCGCGTCTCGGGCGAGACTGATTGCTTCTGAGCTTACGCACACTAAAACGATGTGTACATGCATTCACTATGACATACATAGCCCAACGGACTTCGTGAGATAGAACAACTCTATCAAAAATTCAGATTTCACAAACTTTCGGCTTTATAATATTAGTGGGATAGTATAGTATAGTACATACCTAAACCTTATAAGTGATTTCTTTTGTATTTACTGTCGTCTTGCTAACTCTACCTTCCTGTCGGCTACCATTACCACCCCTTAGAAAAAGCACTCAAGTGTTTCCTGTTAGTGGAGTTATAGCGCCCGTTATCAAGACCGTTATTTCTTGCCATTTGATCGCATTAGAGGGAAGAGAAAAATAAAAACTGAGTAAAAAAAAAACACTTTAGAAATATGATCTAGGTACTGTAGAGTAGTTTGAGATGAAAAATGGCACATAATGAAGTTACAGATAGAAAAACATTTATTAATATGGCCCTGATACAGTACAGAACAAAAATTATAAAAAAGGTTACTTACAGATAATTAATTTAAGATGACCTCTGTGGTGCAAGGTGCGAAGGTTCACCTGCGACGCAATAATAAATAAATTATAATGTTTTTATTATTTCTATGTGCGGTAAAAAATATCTATCCTGTATTGTATTGAGCAAGACAAAAGTGGTAAACACCATAGCAGCAAAGAAGTGGACTTGGGCAGGACACATTGCCCGAATGGATGCGTCACGTTGGACCCGGAGAGTCCTGGAATGGAGGCCCAGAGCTGACACCCGAGGACGAGGCCGACCACCGAATCGTTGGGTAGACGACATCAGACGGCACGGAGGACATGACTGGATGAGACGGGCTCAAGATCGACAGGAGTGGAGACGAAGGGAAGAGGCCTATTATCCAAGACTGGATCAAGATGAGGCCACCATGATGATGATGATGATTGTATTAAGTAGGTATACTTATCAGTTATCAACATAACACAAGCTCGGCTTAGTTTGGGGCTAGATGATGAATTGGGGCTAAATGGTGAATTGTCCAGCATTTTTTATTTTATTGTCCTTTAGTTACTATTATACAGACCGACAGCAAAATAAATGACCGAAAAATTTAATTAAGAAAAGTGTAGATAACTTAGTATAACCACCCACCTACTTAAAGGACGGAACAGTTTATGAAATAGATAACACTACAAGACAGGAACAAAGTAATAGGCAAAATTATTATAGCTAAGAGCAAGGAACAAAGGTATTTATTCAGAAGTGAACATGTTCTGTTCACTTCTAGGTTTTACGATTAATCTTAGAATAATCAATCCTATAGGTATATGCTCTACAAATGTAGAGCATGCTGAAGTAGCAGTTAGACGGCCACATCTTCCAAATAAACGATCACTGTTGGAATAAACGTGTTCTTGAGTGGAGACCGCGACTCGGCAAATTTAGTGTAGGCTGCAGATTCTCCATGGCGATGGTCATTAGGCGACTAACATAGGCAAATGTAATGTCTTGTAAATGAATATCCACATATTTATTTAGTAATTTCAATTATTCTCAACAAGTTAATGGTGTATAAAAGTGACACGTGTGCTTTTAATTACTGCTATAGATTAAGTACACATGGGGTGAAATATGTACTTACCTACAGGGAAGTAAGTATCTTAATTGAGATTGTTTTGCGTTATGATGCGGGCCTTGATGACTTAGTTTGAATATATTGTAGAAGGCCATATAGGTATTTATAGATTACCTAGATCCTATCTTCCGAGAACATCCGTGAGGGCGGGTGCGGCGGCAAATTTGCCGAGGATCTTAAGAGGCGCAAATATGCAGGTCTCGGCAGAGCCTACACATTTCAACCATCAACAGTCTGCAGTTAGCTTAATTGTTTCAATTGTAAATACTAGTTCTAATTTAAGTCTATTAATATATTTGTGCCTTGGTGTTTAATTATCAATTTATAATTTTATTTTTTATTTATTAGGTATTTAGCTGCTGCTAAATAAAATATCCACACAAAAGGCGCTCAAAAAAAAGTTGTCTCTTTATCCTTATTTCTGTTAAATTGTAACTAATAGAGACAAAACTACAACTATTTACCTACACTTTTTTAAAGTTTAATTAATTTTAATGTGAGTTTCTTGAGCTCATCCCTAAATGTACATATTTCAAATGATAAGATATATTTGATAGAAACCTCAACAACATCTACAAACAACGTTAAGATTTAATAAAATTCTTAAATAATAATTCTTAACGTTTAATATTTGTAGGTAATGAAAATAGGTAGGTAAATATATATAGGTAGGTATATAAGTTATTTTTGACTATTCTCTTGACAGCCGAGGTCGATCGATGCGCATGAGTTACTCCACAGCTTTCTTCACCCTTCGTTGATACCAAGATCCCGGTCCTGAAAAAGAACAAAGGTTTCTAAAACAAATGACTAGAACCACAACTCTAATTTAAATATAGAGCCTATTGTTAAGTGAACTTTTAAGTTCGAAAGAGAATTAACTCACGGCCTTACCAGTTGCCGACGGATATCAGAGTTATGTTACCTGACTATGGTGTTGGAGTCCTAACACCAAAGTCGCCGACAACTGCCGACAAGCTGACAAACACTGTCGAATATTACAATACTAGCTTCTGTCCGCGGCTTCGCACGCATTTTCGGTATTAAGCAGCTTTTTTTTATTCGGCAAGGAAATTCATTTGCGAATAAACTGGTCTGCGGGGGACCAGAATTATGTGGGACTCGACGCCCCGAGAAGGACGTAATACCCACTAAAACCTCTCGCCATATTCGCCGAACCACGGGAACATTTAAAATTATCTAAGTTAAGCTTTGCTCTAAACGTACGCCAAAGTTCACCTTGATCTGTTCAGTAGTTTTGTAAATCCTAGGTAACAAAAATTCAAATTTCACAAACTTTCGGCTCTATAATATTAGTAGGATATGATTCAATTGATACAATATTAGAAGGGGCGAATGAAACCCGTTAGGGTTTGGTTGTCAAACTAAACCTAGATCTCAGTAATCACGGGAGCCCCGTGGTGAAAAACTTGAATTATAGATAGATAGTTAGATAATATCTTTATTGCACCATCTAATATCATCTAATACACAAAACAATGTAATAAGAACTGAATACTAACTATATAGAACGTGGCACAATCAGCGGCCTTATCGCTAACAGCGATCTCTTCCAGGCAACCTTTGGATGGATAGGATCGGTACGTATTGAAGCTGACGGTGGCGTTATTGACGATGTACTAAAATAAGTAATAAACAATGTAGGTACTATAGAAAACTATAGAATTATATAAAATAGATTTAACATCGTTTCATAAATGAAATCATGACTGAGAAAAAAATACATAAAAGTGCACTGTTTCGTAATGTCTTGTAAATTAATTCGGTCGTGATCTCAGGAATCGGTCTATTGAAATTACTTTGTTTTGATTCTGGTTATTACTAATTATTTGGTTCCTTCATACAGTTTCTTCATAAGTTGTGTAGTTTTCTTCTAAATTAGCGTAAAGTTAGGTAATTTTTGCTTGTTGACAGTCAAAAACTTTTTTTTTTTAACACCACACAAAAGGTTTTGCCGCTGAGCGACCATATCGCCTAATTTATACATAATTACAATATTTTACACATGAAAACTAAGAACTAATATCTACAGAAATGATTTAAAACAAGGTTGTAAATTGAGCGGGCTTCTTCAGACAATGGATTGGATAACATACAAGCTCTGTCCCGTTCCTATGAACGCAAAATCCTATGCCTATCCTTTTCACAAAACAGCGCACATGCGCCTTGCTTGTCGTAAACCTGGAAAGCACCACTGCAGCTTAAAACAAAAATGTGCATTAAAATATGTGCTTTAACTCGTAACATTACGATGAATTTTTCATTGACGGCATCAGGTGACAGCCAGCTCGCAGAAGTCTGAAGCTTGTAGGAAGTCATTTTGCCAGTGTAAAATGTATCTTGTACTTAGCACTTTAGTACAGTCATATAAGTACTACGATAAGTGTAACGTACGATAAGTTACAATTAAGTGTAACTAAACCGACTAGGCTTGGGCTACCCAAAGAAGTGTCGTAATTTTGAGAAAACACTTTTCTTCGCTGTCAACCGTGTAGCACTCTCAGAAGAGCACCTATACCTATACCAACGGTAAGTGTAACTAAGCTGACTAGGCTTAGACCACCCTAAAATAGTGTCGTAATTGTGCGAATTTTGAGAAAACACTTTTCTTCGCCATCAATTGTGTAGCACTCTTAGTAGAGCACCTATACCTATACCAACGGTAAGTGTAACTAAGCCGACAAGGCTTAGGCCACCCTAAAATACATAGTGTCGTAATTGTGAGAATTTTGAGAAAACACTTTTCTTCGCGATCAATTGTATAGCACTCTTGGTACAGCACCTATACCAACGGTAAGTGTAACTAAGCCGACTAGGCGCGGGCCACCCTATAATGGTGTCGTAATTGTGCGCAGGAATTAAGTGTTATTTTTATGGTGATTTCTCGACTACCACTAAGTTGCCTTAAGTGTGCGTAAACTGTTTTATTAATTGAAGTAATTTCTGGTATTTATTGGTGGATCATATTTTTTGCTGAACATAAATGTGCTCTAGATTTATTACAGCCGTCTCAACTACGCGCGGCTACGCACAAAAAAAAAACCACTAGGCAAAAGATTAAGAATTTCATGCATGTAAAGTTTTAGCCCGATCCGTTCACTAGTTTTGGGGTTGCCTGGTAAGTAACACATCTATACATTTCACTAATTTTCTCGTTTATAATTTAGAAGTAGGAAAGTATACGGTGTCAAGTGCAGAGGTGTACGTACCCAGGGGGTAACTTTAACAAGGTAGATGTACCTAAATTCTACAAGACGTCTATACTATAGGTAGTTTCTGGGAAATATAGGTATAGCTGCAGTACATTGCCGGCATTACTAAGTAAACTATGCATTACGCAGAATTTTAATATTCCATATTTCTTTTAATATACAATGTGTCTGGTCACCGGTGTCGGAGACTTTGGGGGGGTGAAATACGGTAAATTTTATCGACAAATCACTATCCCTATTGGTTGGTTTATTGGGAAATCTTCTCGCATACTCTCTTACAGCAGCATTATCGTTCCCGTTGCACAATCCATAGACGAAATGGATGTTGGTCACGTCCTGGCTGGAATAATGGAAATCTTCCATTTCTGTTAACTTTCGTCAGCGAAAAATACAAAACTTAATAAAAATTAATCGTTTAATAACAAAAAACATGTAGCTTGACAGTCTCAATTTTATGAAAAAGCTAAAAATTTTAAAAAAATGTTGAAAAAATAATTTTTTTTTTGTTTTATAAATTCTCTTTTCTTCTATTATAAAATAGAAAATGCAACAATGTTATCATTGCTTTATTGCCTACATTATTGGCAATCAAATGAGTCTCTATCGTCCTCCTAGAACCTCTGCATGGGTAGCTATAGCTTAAACAATACAAGCACCCGTGCTTCGAGGCAAAAGAAAACAAAATGGCTGCCATTTTATCCGGGAGCGAGAAAAAAAAATTAGGGATAGTGATTTGTCGATAAAATTTACCGTACTTCACCCCCCCAAAGTCTCCGACACCGGTAACCAGACACATTGTATATTGTACCTACTTACATTTTTTTATGGTAAAAAACATACCATTATTCACAATTACAATCAAATAATTTAAATAAATTAGAACTAGTATTTACAATTGAAACAATTGATCTAACTGCAGACTGTTGCAAACCATCTACAGGTAGCTCAACTGAATTGTAAGTACTTACATTAAGTATTGTATTCTACTAATATTATAAATGCGAAAGTTTGTGAAATGTGAAATTTTTGTTACCTAGGATCTCTAAAACTACTGAACAAATCAAGATGACATATCGTATACGTATACACTTATAACGTAACCTAACTTAAACAATAAGCTACTTATTATACCGAAATAAGCGTGCGAAGCCGCGGGCCGAAGCTAGTATTACAATAAAATTGCCACTAATAGAGACAAATTATAACTAGTATTAACACTTATATAAATTGTACTATCAACTCAAAATCTAAGCCGTCATAAGAACAGAGCGCCCAAGACTCCAAAAACCGTCTAGATCTTTTTATCTTCATCATCTTCTTCAGCTTCATCATCGTCATCAGCCTATATGTCCACTGCTGGACATAGGCCTTCCCTAATGAGCGCCATAGCGCCCCGTCTTTAGCTTCCCGCATCCAGCATCTGCCTGCAGTCTTTCGCAGATCGTCATCCCACCTGGCCGGAAGGCGTCCTACACTACATTTGCCGAGTCGTGGTCTCCACTCAAGAACACGTTTACCCCAGCGTAGTTCTTAAGGCTTAAAAAATGCTAATTAACTTAAGCTCTACATCCCTAACTTTCCGCTCATCCCACAAAGCAATTTAAAAATTACAAAACTATAAATTTATGCAGTAGAATCTGTAGAATACATACCTGACCCGGCCGAGGGGTTAGCGAATATTTATGGCTCCAAGTCCTGACTCGCGCATGTGCGAACTTGCTCCGTGGCAGTAAATGTACTCGTAAATTACGTACAACTTTGTATGGCTGTTCTTTGCCGACACTGAAAGGTAAGGAAAAATTTTGCATCAGAAAAAATCATCAGCAAAGGTCTCGTGTAAACTATTGGCTATGGCGGTTGCGGGATTATATTACAACCCCGCAACCGCCAAACTTTGTGAAATCTGAATTTTTTTACCTAGGATTTCCAAAACTAAGAAACAGATCAAGATGAAATTTGGCGTACGTTTAGAGCAAAGCCTAACTTAGATAATAGGCTACTTATTATACCGAAAATACGCGTGCGAAGCCGCGGGCAGAAGCTAGTTGTTGATGTATCAATCATTGATATAAAAGTTGATATATCAATTATTGATATATCAATAAATCCCACCCACCCCATGGATGTCGAAGACTAAGAAGAGACGACTAAGGTGTATTTTATTTGACATCTTTAAGGTTTTTGCGTAAATATTAAGTAAATTCTTTTTTGGATATTATTTGATTTCTTAGAAATTACCCTGAGTGTGAAGGCTTAATCACCGTAATAACAAAAACTTTAGAATTGAGCAAACACGACACCTCTCGTCAAACGAACTAAATGTAACGTTTGTCTTTGAACAGGATTGGATAAACTTCAATGTTTCCCCTGTAGGTGGAGCTAACGGCGCTAGAGTCCGTATGAAGTCTCAGAGATTTTCGACTACGTTACTTGACCTCGTAGTGTAGTTGGTTAGCACATTCTCGTACTGAGAAAGGATGCGGGTTCAAGTCCCGTCGAAGTCAATTTTTTTGACGTGACAACGTCTTATAATTCGATGGAGCCGGCTGCACGCACGAAAAAACGTCGTGCGGCGTTACCTCGCTCTGAGGCGTTCCATGTAAGGCTTGAAGTGCAAGCGAGAGCGCTCGACATCCGTCTCTCTCCTACTTGAGTGAGCGATGCGTCTGCGTGGACAGCTGCTATACTATAGTACATTTACATGTTTTGATCGAGTATCAAATGCTACCATTCCATCAGTATTTTCTTAAGACGTTGTCACGTTCAACTATCGTCAGTAAACCGACTTTACAGACAACCAACCTTTTTGATTTCTTATTCAACAGCTCTACCTACTGTGATCACCAATTCGCCTGCCAGAGCAGCACTTAGTTCAGCGAGATTCTTGGACTTTGACCGACGATTATAGGCTAGAAATAACATCAATTAAGTACTACAAGAACATACGATGAAAAAACATAGAAGATACTTGCGAGTAGATTAGGTTTTAACAAAGTTAAGTAAGAAATAGTAACCTACTGTTCGAATTCTTAAACATACTTTGAAAAAAGGAGGTTATTTTAAGTTCAGCTGTGTGCTGCATATTTTGAACTCCTTGCCCACCAGTTACTTCACTTCAAATATTTATTTTACTTAATTTGTTAATAACTTTTACACACAAAAATGTACCTAGGTACTTATGTCCATTAAACTATTGTTTAGTTGTTTAGTCTTAACTAGTGCTCTCCTGACACCCAAGACACAAGCCTAGTATATATTTATCTACTGTGAGCCTAGTGCTTAGCTTGGGTCTCACCAGAAATTCCTAAGTTGTACCTATATGTATATTTGGTGAATAAATGATTTATGACTTCGCACGCGTTGTTTCCGGGATAAAAAGTAGCACTAGATTTTGTTGAGTTAAAATAACGTATCAAACGTTATTTTAACTCAACAAAATCTAGTTATTTTCCTATGGAATCGTTTTATGGTTATTTCTATCCCATTAGGAACTGATTTATGGGATGAACAGTAGTTTTATTCCAGATCTAGACCAACACCTGTGCAAACTTCAGTCCTATCAGTTCACTAGTTTTGGCGTGAACAAGTAACAAAACCAAATCCATCCAACCTTCGCATTTATAATATTAGTGTGATAGTGTGACTTATAAAAGAAACTGCTAACAAATTAAATAATTATCCCACATGTCTCACAATATTTTCTAAAGACGATAGTTTTAATTGTGAACAAGTTAGGTCAGTTCAACCCACACAATTTACAATGTTTTGAACTTTTTTAATGAACTCTGTGTTTTGACCGTTGTTCGTGATGTAACGAGGGAACAAATGAGCTTCAATTATACTGGTGGCGCTAAGCGGTCACACTGTGGCGTTAATTTGACTAATTTTAGTGTCATCTATTGGATTTATTGATTTGGATTCGTGAGGCACGTGGTGGTATGAGATTGATTCTCTAACCACGCTTGATAAAAAGATTTACAATAGAAATGAAATCAAAAGTTTTTAGAAAAAGCTTTTAGATCTCTGTCTTAAAGCGAGCTTTAGTTTTTTTAGCGAGAGCTTCCAAAAGGAGAGAGAGAGAAAGAGGATTTTTTAGGATATTGTAATTTTTACAACGTTAGACAATAGATAGGTAATGTATCTACTGACCCGAGGAACAACATCACCAGAAAATCGACGTCCTCTATTAGTGGATTTATTTCCGATCAAAAGGAAATAGATCGATCAGACTGAAAACCAGCGCTGTTTTGTACCCCGGTGCAAAACAGCATAAAACTAAGACTGATCCGTTAGCTGTGTAGTGCCGGCTTAGAATTTGCACCACCCAACTCTTTCCGCGGGTGTCGTAAGAGGCGACTAAGGGATATCCACCGGGGGCGGGCAGCAGCGCCCCCTTCAGAATAATTCTACCACCGAACTGCGATCCCCAACCCGCATGCCCAGCGTGGGGATTATAGGCATTACCCCCATGAGATAAAAGCCAACAAGGCGCTTATCAGGGGAGGCCTGCGTCCAGCAGTGGACCAATACAGCTGTTGAGGTTGAGGATCCGTTTTGGCTCACCCCGGCAGCACTGGGACACCTATCTGTCACAAGTAGGATAAGTTAGTGTGCATATTGTACTTAGCTTTTAGAATATACGCAATCATTGTACCTACTCAAGTTTTAAGTTAGTTTTTTTATATACCCACCTACTTGTCTATGTTCGATTGCATTTTGTGCTGTCCATTTGTGAACCAAATAAACCATCCATCTCTCTTGTGATGATGACGACCTCTGTGACGCAGCCGGCAAAGGTCCGCCTGCGACGCAGGAGGTTGCGGGTTCGATTCCCGTCCCGGGACAAATGTTTGTACGATCTGCAGATATTTGTTCAGGGTGTTCTGGATGTTTTCTATGTATAATAAAAAAATATCGATCTATGTAGTGTATTGTATTAAGTTTAACAGTTATCTCGTGCCCATAACACAAGCTCTGTTTAGCTTGGGTCTAAATAATGCTGTGTGTATTGTCCAGCTAATTTATTATTTACTAGATTCTGCCCGCGGCTTCGCACGCGTTAATGGACAAGATTGTAAATCTAAACCATTCCCAGATCCCCTTGAACACACACAAAAAATTTCATCAAAATCGGTCCAGTCCTTAAAATTGTGAATCTAAACCAATCCCAGATCCCCTTCAACACACACAAAAAATTTCATCAAAATCGGTCCAGTCGTTTGAGAGAAGTTCAGTGACATACACTCACAGAAGAATTAAATATATAAAGATTTATCTAAGTATCTAGATGCAAAAACAAGAGATTAGATACCTACACTGTTGGAAAGCAATTTCGCATCAAACCTTTCATCTAACAAGGAAAATAAACAAACTGAAGCTGAAGAAATAAAACCGCTATCTATCTTTACAGCGAAACCGGAACGTTCCAAGTTCCTCGACATCAAAAGAGAACATTATCCTTTCTTCGAGGCATCCATAAAACCTTATCTCGAGAAAGCAGCGGGCCTGCAATCTACATAGAGCTGATAATGGCAAAACCAATCAGCAAAGAACCCCCAATGTCCCTTCTACTGGGGTGTTTCAGGGCGTATAATGAAAACAGGGTGTCTCGCTGAACTGGTCGCGATATAAGTAATCTTGAAGCTTTGGGGAGTTTATGAGTGCGGGCGGCGGCGAAAGCTTTTATATTTATTAAGTAAGTTGGGCTTTCGGCTGTATTAATCCACCTTTATGTGAGTGCCGAGCTGCCTTTGGAGTGCTAGTGGAAATTATCTGGAAACACTCTAAACATAGTAGAATTTTAGAGTATTTCCAGATGATTATAAATCTACTAAACTAATAGCGGGAATTTGCCAACCAATCGCTTTACTATGTCAATGGTATCGTAAAAATTACTCATACTCGCAGAATGCGTCATTTTATCATTCTTAAGACTACCATAGCTTTATTTATTACTGGCTGACCTGGCGAACTTCGTCCCGCTCTCAACTTTTAAACCTTCCCTGAACTTACACAAACATTTTAAGACCAAAATTAACGAAATCGGTTCAGCCGTTCTCGAGTTTTAGCGAGACTAACGAACAGCAATTCATTTTTATATATAAGAAGATTTATGTAATTAAAACGGTTATAGAAAAAATCACATTTCACTAACTTTCGGCTTTATAATACTACTTAATAGGATAGGATTTCAGCCGTCACTATTTATTTATTTATTTAATTTATTGGAAAACCAACGGCTTAAACTAACTTGATCAAATTACGTACTAACAACAGAGAGCCAATTAAAGATTTTCACGTATAGTGACAATTTAACTAATCAAATGTGAACTTAATAGAAAACAGCTCGAACGACAATGACGTGGAACAAAAAGGATAAGTCACTATAAGTAAAGTAAACAGGTAGGTAGTTTAAAAAAGGCAATGCAGCCAGCGTCTTGGGGACGCTTCCGACTGGTATTGATATGGATCAGTTGAGCTACCTGTAGACTGTTAGCTCAATTATTTAAATTGTAAATACTAGTATAATTTTCTTTTTGAATATAGGCTGGTAGTTTAAATACATAGTTATTTAATTGAATTGATCTCGCATTGTGGTTAGGTCCCTTTTTATTGATAAAATTGTGGTATTATTATGCTATATTACTGAAATTATAATCACATTAAATTTAAATAATCTCATCTACATTATGTAATTTTAGTATTTCTTTAAATTTTATATTGAAAGTTATCCAAGGTCTTTCTGACAAAAGAGCTAGATTACATTGGATAAACTGTTTTTTTTTTTAATTTGGGCCATCTGCTATCTGAGGGTTGTAACATTTGCACCATAGAGCTCGATAGTTGTGCCACTACTGATAAGGTTTTTTTCAAAGTGTGGTACCTAGTTGTTCTTGCAATAAAACAAGTCACTATATAATACCTATGACCGTTATATACCTTCACTGATTAAGTATGTATAATTATAATAAGTACCGGTCATAAAAATCACTTTAAAATTTATAAACGAGCTTAGAATTGACGATCGAAATAATTATCGCATTTTGTCTTGAGACTCCACTTAATATATCTTCATCGGTAATTTATTAATATTCGATTGACAAATTAATGCTCGTACTTAGAGCAGTGAATGGGTAATTATTTTTATGATGGCTCTTCACGGATGGGTCCTGGGATGATTTACGAATCGTCTTCGTCATGACGTAGTACCCATTATGATAATTACCTAGGTTGGTACTCTACGTACTAACTTCTTGGAGCACTGAAACTTGGCTAAAAAATGGTGTCAGTCAAAAAACCATTACTTACTTAACTAAAAAAAATATAAAAAGGAAGATGGTCCAAAATGCTCTAAAATGTCATTTGAACGCCTACGGCAGTTTAAGTATTAACTTGAAGTTTTTTGAAAGTAAATATTTTTTATTACCAATATAAAAAAAACTGAGTAGGTAGGTACCTACCTATAACGATAATGCGCAATGAGGGCATTCTTATAGCGTTTGTGAATAAATACCTGATTTTTATATATATTTATTTAAATATAAGCTACATTATATCAAAATAATACCTACGTAATTTATCAAAGTTATCTACTTTAGGTATTTTTAGCTGAGTGGGAGGTCTGCTATTATATTTTATAACAACATTAAAAATCTTTGTATTAAAAACTGGGCTAATTAGTCAGCTTTATCTTGGAATTTGGTAGTTACCGTATACAGGTTGATTCACGAAAGTGGATCTAATGAACGAGCAAGACCTATCCTGAACTAGTAAAAGCTCTATGGAAAGCTTTTCTTAACTTCTCTAGCAATGTGACTAGAAGTTACTCGTATGCAAAAAAAATTCATAATAAGGTATCATTTATGTGTTTTTGAACTGTACACTTTAATAACAAGAACCGAGCCAACCTAATAAAACCATAATTCCCTTTTATAATTTATCTGAAATAATTTTTTGTCTTTTGTGCACATCCTGTACATACGTATTCAACGTCATAAAACGTACTCTAGAATGTTTATTTATTTTTAACTTGAAACGTAATCTAATAAAAGAAATCTGGAAAAATGGATTACGCTCGCACCGTAACACCGTAAGCGTAAGGTACGGTACGGCACGTGAACGTTATCATATTTTTACGACGAACGTGAAAATGCACGCTTTTATTACTTTCAGTTTTATTAGGTTTTCTAGATTAGAAGGCGGGTTGGTTGAGGTCACGGAAAATGGGAAATTCCAGAGATAGCTTCAACGTTAATAACGTTCACGTGAATTAGTACAGTATCATATAAATGACTCGCAGAATCCGTTATTTCTGACTGTATATACTTTTTTTAAGTAACGAAGTGATTGGAACCTCAAATTGCCTGAAATAAAGGTTTAAATTGTAGGATGAGTAAGTTTATCCAAAGATTAGTAGTATTAAAGTATTTTGCAGTGATTCTCAACCCGCATGCCCAGCGTGGGGACTATTATTTATCTATTTATTATTATTTATAATATCTCACTCTTAAGCAACACAATCTGCCCTATAACAGCTGATATGTGGTTCACATGAATACTATTAGCTGTACAAATCTGCAGTTTAACAGCCTTAAGTTCATTTTACCGAAATAATAGCAAAGAATTTTAAAACAGCTAATGAAGGTAACTAGGCATTACAAGAGAAAACAATGTAGGTACCTACCTACCGGACAATGTTTTTTAAGAGGGTAGAAGTAGGTAAACCTTTCAACAGACTAAGTGGTAGGTATATGGGAATCATTTGATACATTTCTAAACAAGAAATAGTTCACTGTTATACTTTATGTTAGTCAGTTATTAAAATAATTGATACATACGGCAACACATGGGTTATCCTACTAATATTTTAAAGCCGAAAGTTTGTGAAATCTGTTTTTTATCTGTTTTTTTTTACCAAGATTTACAAATCTACTGAACAGATCAAGATGAAATTTGGCGTACGTTTAGAGCAACGCCTGATTTAGATAATAGGCTACTTATTATACCAAAAATACGTGTGCGAAGCCGTGGGCAGAACTAGTTACTATATAAAGAAACTATTTATTGTAAGAGAACTGAAAAAGCTTCTGATTAACAAAAAGCTGACATTTTTGAGTTCATGCATGTCATTCGATCGGGATTTGGGAGCAGCGTACTAAATCTTAAAACTACAGACATAAGATTCAAATTTCACAGCGCGCCAGTAAATTTCAGGACCCAAAATCCACGCCGAGTTTTAATTGCAGTATCTCGCTTCGCTCTGTCTAACCGAGTTATATTATATTTTGCATATTTTTGGGTAAGATAATGTAATTTACTTGAACCAACGCCCTTCGCCTTATCGGTTAGAAGCAGCCGTCTCAAATCGTTAATTTTCAAGATAAGCCCAAAGTTTTCAGGGAACAATGAAAATTTATAATCGCATATTATAATGCAAAAGTTTGGATGGATGTTTGTTAATTGTTCATGCCGTAATTACTGAATGAATCGGGCTTAGCTTGGATGTAGGTACCTACGCAGTTTGAGTTGGACCTAGGTAGCTAAGTACAAGTACCTATAAATAAATAAATAATAATAAATAATGCTCGACAAGCCACACAGCATCATCTAGCCCCAAGCTAAGCAGAGCTTGTGTTATGGGTACTAGATGACTGATAATAATAATAATAATGTCCTCCTAGCCGAATTTCGACCACGGCGGCCAGTCTCATCGGAGACTAGCCAGATGCGCAGGATATATTATAATGCACAAGTGTGTGTACAAACACAGGTGCACACTCTATTCCTTCACTCTCATAATCCGATGGGACGACAGATCGACACAACCGGGGAGAGATGACTGATATACTTAATACAATACATAACATAGGTAGATAGATATTTTTTATTGTACATAGTAAATACTCAGAACACCCGGAAAACATATTTGTAGATCGTACAAATATTTATCCCAAGGAGGGAATCGAACCTGAAAACTCCTGCATCGCAGTCGGACCTTCGCCCGCTGCGCCACATCGGTCGCCAAAATATATAATAACTTAATATAAACTAAGTAGATACTGGTAGCTGTGTGGTGCCAGCTTAGAATTTGCACCACCCCAAATCTTCCCGCGGGTGTCGTAAGAGGCGACTAAGGGATATCCACCGGAGGCGGGCAGCAGCGCCCCCGGCAGAACAATTCTACCACCGAACTGCGATCCCCCACCCGCATGCCCAGCGTGGGGATTCCATGAGATAAAAGCCAACAAGGCGCTTATCAGGGGGAGGCTGCGTCGAGCAGTGGACCAGTACAGGCTGTTGAGGTTAAGGGTGAGGTTGAGATACTGGTTTCCCCACATAACTATTGGTTTTCCCGGAAAACGTTCGAGAATCCACGTGCAGACGTTTGAATTAATAGGTACGGTCTCTACTTCGGGTAAAATAATGTTTTTAATAGGTACCTTCTTGTATATTTTTAGTTAATAATTGTTTATTCTCTGCCAGAATAAAAAGTAACCTAAGAACGTTCCGTCGACTTCCCTACCAAATTTTAGCGTTCCGTTACCATTCAGCCTTTACACGTGAAACAGAGACACAGAGTTCTGTAGGTACTTTCGAATTTATGATATTAGTATAGACGTACTTACTATGTATATACCTAAGTATAGATTAAAACGGGCTATGTACCTAGCTTAGGGAAATAGAGCCTACATAATGTACCTACCTAACGATAAAACGCCCGAAATTTCGGCACAAAAGAGGAAAAACAATCTGCGCCGTGACGCGTGAAGGAATCGGCCCGTATTTATAGTCCCAGTTATTGTTTGAAACGTCTAAGTCGTAATTCCGGGACATAAAGCAGGCCTCGCTTTGGCCCCCCGTGGGGGGGTGGCCCCCCTATCACCGGGATGCTGTTTTTCCCGGGGAAATGGCCCGTTTGAAATCGTTGTTTTATGTGAGTTTTTAGTAGTTGACTTTGGATGGAATATAAGAGATATGTACAGAGGCAATCCCCGTTTTAGTACATAGAGGAAATTTTAGACGATAATGTTCTTTGTTTGACCTTATTTTTATATATTTTTTGCCACGTCCGCGCAGGTACTCACTCTGTGTTATCTTTTAGATAAGCTTACAAAAATCACTCATTGAAACCACAAAATAGGTAGGTAATATAGGTAAGAAGAGATAATTTTTCTTGCAGCGGCTATGAATTTAAGAGGGGTAAAAAATATGGCAGATATCACATGTATAGTAATAAAAGGCTTGAAACCGGCCTTCCTACACAATTCCGAAGATATCCCAAGAAATATTGAAAGCAGGGCCGATAAAAACTCAAAATAACGACCTGTCACAAAATAATATACAATGAAATTATCTCCACCATTTTTAAAGTTGGAACGCGCGCTCGATGCTCGCCTCTGATTGGTGGGCGGATGACAGCTGGTTGAAATACGTCGAGCTTCGCGCAGCGGGTGACAACATGGTGCCACTAAAGTTCCCTAATGAAATTAAATTCCGTACGTTTTGGACTTGATCGTAAATAATCCGAATCTAATCCGCTGATTAATGAACATTTGGGAATGTTACTTGAATTTAATTTCGTAAAGTGGATTGTAAGATTCAGGAGACGCCCGTAAAGTTACATTTAAGTAATATGAATATAAAAGTATACCATTACATACCTACAGATTCTAAGGTCTATAAACACATAGAGGAAAAACACGCTGCATAGCAGAGGAATGGGATGATACTGATTGTGTTTCTGGGTACAATAATTTAATTTTTTTCTTCTTATTTCTTTTTTAGGGATATTTCATTAAACAATTTCCTTGATTTTGCAGCCAAAAACGAATCTTTATGTCAGATGACAAGCATGTATAACTACAGCGCTTTCACGCACATAAGCGCACGTAACTATGCGAATGGGAAAATGCGACTTTTTGTCGCATTTTTGGCTACATTTCGTTTGTGTCTATTATTAAACGTTCTTCTTAAACTTAGAAATCGTTCTTATATTATCATACTAGCTTCTGCCCGCGGCTTCGCACGAGTGTTTTCGATATATTATCTAGCCTATTATCTAAGTAAGGCTTTGCTCTAAACGTAAGTACGCCAAATTTCATCTTGATCTGTTCAGTAGTTTTGGAGATCCTAGGTAACAAAAATTTTGATTTCTCAAACTTTCGGCGTAGGATACCTACGTGTGTATAGGGTTATTCCAGTTTTCCCCCTTGACGATTTTTCGTGTTCCAGTTTTCCCCCATACACTTATTTCTTAAAACAATTAGCACTTATTTATTTCCCGTCTGTACAAGACGTTGATTTGCTAGAAGTTCTCACGCATTTCCTTAGACTCAAGCACAGGATGCAGATTCACGTTAAAATATCAACCGTATGAAGTTATTTTAATAGGAATTCGAATACCTTCTCTTGTCTAATTCAAGATAACGAGCATGCCCATAACAATCAATAAATCGAACAGACGTCCACCAGACGTTTTTACGACATATTGCTACAAATCATTACGACGTAACTAGACATAGACAAGCATACTGACACTTTCGTCTACGTCATACCTTATGTCCGATAAGGCTTCTTAGGCGCATCGCTCACTGGTAAGTTGAGGCGAGGTCGAGGCATGATTTGAATTTAGAGTCGAGGCGCAGGTTGCCTTCATACATATTACTAATGACCGCAGAATCATGGCACGGGTGCGTTAACGCCTCTGCCTGGAGTCCACGTCAACTCCGCTGCGCCTTCTCCTCAACTCCGACGTCTTGACCTCGCCCGTGACTCGACTCTAGTGTAACTGAAAACTCAAAGTGATTTATTTCCTTTAGATCTTACAGGACTCTTAGACACAGGACACGTAAAAAATTTCAACATGGGTAAAAATATGTGAGTGTTTGAGCGGGTGAGCGCAATGGCATTTATTTTTAAAGAAAACGTAGATGCGGCGCGCGGTTTTTGCGTTCGCGCCTCGATGCCGCCTCGACTCTTAGTCCTATGAGCGACGTGCCTTACACAGAGGCTCTAAAAGCACTCAGATAAAACGGTGAACAACGCCAAGGATTCTGTTACAAAATTACAAGTTTATGGTCAACAATATCGACGTGTAGCGACTAAGGCCACATTTTGATATTAGGGTTGGCGCCCATTAGGTCTATGACATTAAACACTGTAGTTCCAGGGCTTGAGTCAGTTCCATAAAAACAGCGATTACCAGAAATAAACGTAAGCTCGCTGTGCCCACATTTTGTGTAGCCTACACAAAATTAATGTATCTTTTAAAGGGCAATGTATACGTTTCTACAACAAAACTCCTAGTGAGTTGCAAAAATATCAGTAAATAAATTCAAACAAATTGTCAAAACCTTTATGTGCAAAAAGGCTTACTATAAAATATCAGATTATCTAGAGGATAAAAAAGCTTGGGACGGGTTTTTATCCAACTCGAGAAATAACAACTAACAGGCTAAAGGTATCTTTGTCGATTCTTTACTTTAGTCTTCATACCGAAGCCACAGAAATAAAAAATACTTATCACTTTATTTCCATGTCAGTGTTTAGTTTTATTTGACCTCTTCTAAGTGTACATTTATTGTATTTAAGGAAATAAAGAGTTTTATATTTGATTTGAGCTTCTGTAATGAGCGCTCATATATTTTCCTTTATTATTCTGACGTGTACTATAGTTACTATATTTAGTACTATAGTTAAAAGTGCTATGCCATACGACGATAAACTGTAAACTCATACTAAACGATAAATTCAATAGCATAATATGGAATAACTTTATCTATAATGCTTATCGTATGCCAAGCAAAGAACTGAGGCAAACAAAAATTTGTAGTGTCGATAATCAAGATCCACAATCACTGCTGTGACACACGAAAGTACATATCTTTATTTATTTATGTAGGGGAAAACCAAAGGCTTTAAAATTAACATAATTATAAATAATAAGTACCAGAAAGCTTATTGAAGGTTTTCACGGATAGTGGTGGAATAGTATAATAAAAAAGACTACATGATGTGACTAGTCTACATGCATCATCTTTAAAACATAAGTTAGAGATTAGGTAGTAGATTAGGATCTACATTACAAAAAATTTAAACAATTTATTTATCATCATCAAAAAACTCTCCGCTTAGCTAGAGAATTCAATAGTTGTAAAAGAGGAAATCCTTGAAATTCTCAAGTGGTATACTGGTATAATCAGTCTTATTTACCACTTGAAAATTAAAACTGATTAGTGCCTGGCCAGGCTTGATTAAAAGTCCAAATAATGTTGAAACTGATAACTCGTAGCGACCTTTTTGTAGTCTACTTTACTTCTCTCAACATTGATCAAGCCACAATGCTCCTATATGACATGACGTCATCAAACCACGCGACAACCCTACTCCCTGCGATGCACTAAAGAGTTGGTTTACTACTCTGATGATTTAGTGGATGCATTCCACGTATATAGCCGGTGTAAATGTTTGAGATTAACGGGAGAGGCTACTTGTACCATATCTTAAAAACACTCTCTAGGTTAAAACTGTTAACTGCTTAGGGAGGCACTAATTGCTTCGGCAAATGACGGAGAAAGTACTTAGTTTCTGTTGTTTATGGAAGCTACCTATAGCTGTTAAGGTTTCAACGATGTATATTTATGTAAGCACTAGATTCTGCCTGTGACCTCGTTCACGTAGTATGTACTTTGGTTAAACATAGCCTATAAATACCATATAGAAATAGCACTCCAAACCGAATTCAAGGGTCAGAACCTTTAAAAAATTAGGTACCCGCTTTTGCAAACCAATCAACACAGACTTCCAAATTTATGTAATTTATTTAACCTCTATGTATTATTATTGTAGTAGGTAGGTGTAGATTTGCCACTTTCTATACGGGCCTATGCTTGCCTTGGAGACATAATTATACCCAGCAAGTTACACCATCTGCTTTATTAACAAAGAAAATTACAATTAAAGAATGCATACGCGTCGCTTCGACCAGACGCAAGAAAATCGGAAATGCTCGATACTCCACGGTGTCAACTCCAAGGAGAGCAAATGAAGTTCTATTGTAAATGATTATGACGACGGATATTAAAAAAAAATATCTCCATTTTATTCCTCATCATCATCATCATCATCATCAGCCTATATTAGTCCACTGCTGGACATAGGTCTCCCCTAATGAGCGCCATAGCGCCCTGTCTTCAGCTTGCCGCATCCAGCATCTGCCTGCAGTCTTTCGCAGATCGTCATCCCACCTGGCCGGAGGGCGTCCTACACTACGTTTGCCGAGTCGTGGTCTCCACTCAAGAACTCGTTTACCCCAGCGGTTGTCGGTTCTTCGCGAGATATGGCCGGCCCACTGCCACTTCAGCTTGCTAATTCTTTGAGCTATGTCGATAACTTTGGTTCTCTGTCGGATGTATTCGTTACGAATTCTATCCTTCAAAGAGACTCCGAGCATAGCTCTTTCCATAGCTCGCTGAGCGACTTTGAACTGGTGGACCAGCCCTACCGTGAGTGTCCACGTCTCAGCTCCGTAGGTCATGACGGGTAGGACGCACTGATTGAAGACTTTCGTTTTCAAGCATTGCGGTATGGATGACGAGAAGACTCGACGTAGTTTCCCAAACTTTTAAAAACAAAATTTTATTCCTAACATTTATTAAATATTATTTGAAATACTGTTCGAAATATCTTAAAAAGAAAAACCAAATAGGCTAGAGATAGTAATGTATGAGCTGTTCGAAACGTGCTGTGAATAAAACAGCCTTAAAGGCGAAGGGTAATTTATGAAGGCATTATACGGGTTCCTTAAGTAATCCTCGCTTTAAGTGTTTGGTTTAGAACCAGTTTTTGATTTAAATAATCACGAGATTTGCATCTGCTGTAATATTGTAGTGTCTGTCTTCGTCAATGAATTATGAGTCTCTTGTAGGGATAGAGGGAGGGATCTTCTTATATCGTTTTTATCCCTATACGTAATTGTTGTACAGCACAATGAAGTATTATAATGCAGTTATTAATGTTACTACCTCACCTCACCTCACCTCAACAGCCTATAATGGTCCACTGCTGGACGCAGACCTCCCCCTGATAAGCGACTTATCTCATGGGGGGTAGTGCTCATAATTCCCACGCCGGGCATGAGGGTTGGGGATCCCAGTTTAATGGTAGAATTGTTCAGCACCTGGGCGCTGCTGCCCGCCCTCGGTGGATATCCCTTCGTCGCCTCTTACGACACCCGCGGGAAGAGTTGGGGTGGTGTACATTCTAAGCCAGCACCACACAGCAGTTAAGTACCTATTCATTAAGTTACTACCACCATGACTTTAAGGGTCTTCGTGAGCCTTTTTTACAGGAATCTTGCTGACGAGATTCATGTTAAAGAGACTTACTTAAGTAAGTATTGTAAGTTCGATATCGCCGCTTAAAACATATAATTATATTCCGTTACTGCAATGAAACGAATCGAAAGATCCAGTGAGATAATAGAGATCCATCAATATACTTGATTTAAGTGGTGAATATATACGAGTAATATCCGGTTTACGTGATCCCTCACGATGATGTTCAAATAATTTTAATAAGGTTGATTATTTTGATTTGGAGTCTTAACAAAGATTGATGTTGTTCTGTGGAGTATATTAGTTTATCTACTTAATTGACCATACTTATCACTATCTAAAGATTTTCCTCGACCTGAAATAGATCGTAGATTTATTTAGGTACTTCATTTTGCTTTTGCGTAAATCGATATTAGAATAATTGACAATATCGAAACGCAGCAGGTGTGAAAGATATTAAATCCATAATTCATACCTCAATCTCACTCTAATGCGCTAATAAAACCGTATTTTCAGCGATTTCAATATTTTCCTTTGAACACATGCGTCCCGAAGCATAGAAGTTTACGATCTAATATTTTTATGCAAAGTAGGAACGCCAAATGTTTCACGGTTGGTGCCAAAAAAGGGCACATCCGTAAAAAGGATGCGACAGAATAAATAAACAGAGTTACCCTTTTTGTCCATCAAACGAGCTCGGGTTTTTTCTGCCGCCATAAAATGTGCCCCAATAAATATGTAAATCTAGAGGAAAAAAAACTGGTTGAGTTTCACTTTCTGTTGAAGTTAATTGGTACAATTGAAGGGCCGTAATGCCAACGACCTTCTTGTGTAAGTCTTTTTGTATTAAAATGCAAATGAGAATTTTGTTGTGGAGGAATTCTAATTCATTTTGTAGGAGCAAACATGCGACAGCTATATGATTTCGCAGTTAATGTAAATTATAATTAATCTATTGCTTTTCAAAGTTTTCTCTGGTTTTCTTAACCGTGCATAATGATTGCTCATAATTACGTTTGTAATTCTAACTGATTACATAAATGGACATGTAGGTATCGTATATGTTCTGAGAGAATTTTATGGGCTGCGAGAGGTAGGTAGAAACGTAATGTGCCTCATAATCTAACCCTCCTTAGAACCCCTTTATCTCCCCTAAGTTTAACCTAACTGCTCTTATGTGGCTCTCCCCTTTAACAGTCATTAAAACTAAGTAGATTACGTTATTTTCAGGCTTCTATAGCTTCTTCCATTATAGAGTTACTTAAAGCTATGGATAAGGTAAGATATGTGTATGTAGATAATATTATAGCCGATGGCAGATGTGGACAGATGTGACTGTATGGATATAATGCATAAATTTGAACCTTTTCTACATAGAAATAAAGAATCGCTTTCTACGCAAAGAATTCAAAATGCATGATAACATTGAGAGATAGAATCATTGGTCTACTAAATAGCATGCACCAAACATTAACAATGACATGCAGAAACACGATAACTACCGTTTCTGTACTCTACGAGTTTTTGGCACACCAAAGAAAACAAAGCCATCTATCTATATAAAAATTATTCATGATTCTGATTTTGTCAATGAAAAACACCGTAAAGATATACAAAAGTGACTCCAGTAATGTATGCCATTCAAGGCGAGGTAAAATAGAGCTGAATCGATCCGTAGGAACGTGATGGTGAGCCCTTCCCCTTTCCAAAATGGCGGGTAAGGAAAGTGCCTCAGTTAATTACGAGGGTCTGCCAGGGATTTGGTTGTAGGTAAATAATTGTGTTTACTTACGTTTACCTTTGAGAAAACTTGATTTCTACTATACTATGGATGATCCAGACGTACATGGATGTCGGATCATGCATAAAAATTAGACTAAGATTAAACTATAATAAATAAAACGTCTATACGATAAATAAAAGTGTGAATTGTACTCGCGCACCAAGGGTACTGTAAAACCTTGTTTCTTGCCAAATATCATGATTCTAGGTCAAGGGGATGTAGGTAAGTTCTTGCCATGGAACAAAACCTATATGGGGTAGGTACCCCATATAGGTTTTGTTCCATGGCGAGAATCAAAAATATTTTTTTTCTCACTCGCAACAAATTAATAGTTTCCGGATTCTTTCTTTTACTTGTTCTTGGCAAATTTTATGATTCTAGGTCTACGGGACCCTTTATGTTTTGGTCCATGGCGAGAATCAAAAGAATTTATCTACTAAGATATAAAAATAAGTCGGGTTTTCCTTCCTGACGCTATAACTCCAGAACGCACGAACTGATTTCCACGGTTTTGCATTCGTTGGAAAGGTCTTGGGCTCCGTGAGGTTTATGGCAAAGAAAAAATTAAGAAAATGGGTAACATAAATTTCCACGCGAGCGAAGCCGCGGGGGGCGGCTAGTTGTTTATATAAATTACTTGTAGAAAATAGTAGGAATATCGGGTTTTTACTAAAAAATAGATACTTTTTTCACGCCTGTCCAACAATTAAACAGAACTTAGAAACGAATAAGAACGAGTATCAATAGTTGGCCTGACTGCAGGCTGTTGAAAATAATCTAGAGGTAACTCAACTCATGCATAATCAATCTCTCCGCCAGATCGTAGAATCAGCCTGTTTGTAGAATGGTTGGCTGATTGCAAAATGGCACAATTCAGTGAATTGTCTATACTGATTGTTGAACGACCAACTATCAACAATATTGCTAAATGTCAACAACCTCGTCGAATGAAATTAATTAGGTATTTCCAAGAAATCAGGGTTTGTTTTGTAATCAGCCAAGCCATTCTACAAAGGGGCTGATTCTAAACTCCAGCGGCGACGTCAATACCAGTCGGAAGCGTCTCCAAGGCGCTGCGCTGGCTGCATTGCCCCGCTGTAATTTTAATTGGATTTTGATTGGTTCAGACCATTAATCTCCGTGGCTCAGACAAACTAGATATTATTGCGATCCAAACTCAACTCCATTAAGTGAGATTGTGGTCAAACGAAGATCTATTGTCGATAAAAAATAAAAATGAAACTTGCTGGCAGCTTTTCCAGCAAACGCTTGGCAGTTAGCAATACAAGAGAAGTTGAGTCAAAAGCTTGCAAAAGTAAAATCTCCAAGAAAAAAGAACAAAAAAGATTCTCTACCTGAACAAAAAGCAAGACAGCTCGTTCCTCGTTATTTATACCTTACGCCAAAAAGCTTTTCGACCGCAAACGATCGTCAAAATGTTCGTATCGATACATTTTTCCTTAATGAATGGTATTGATCGCACTCGGCCATAAGCGGGTAATTTACGATTGTACCGGGTACAGTTGAAGAGAGAAGTGCAGGTGTTTTGACGAAATAAATTTTAGTTGATCCGTTCATCAGGATGAACGGATGAGCAGGCTCATCAGTAATAAGGATAAACCAACTGATTCAAAAGATCAACTTAAGTGCATTTCCCTATAAAAACTTCCGTGGTCTTAGGAATCAGGTTAAGGGATGATGAACGCGCACGTCTAGAACCTCACTCATCCTGAAGAAGCTGACAAAACGTTGGTCTCCTTCCAACAGAAACTCTGTTCGTAAGCCCACCTTTTTTATTGATTGGTTCACAAAACTGGTTGTTACACAGAACAAAGACTAGGATTAAGACAAATAATAGATTCAGGCGTTACTTTGCGGAA
Organism: Eupithecia subfuscata; assembly: GCA_963564075.1. Classification (NCBI taxonomy): domain Eukaryota; kingdom Metazoa; phylum Arthropoda; class Insecta; order Lepidoptera; family Geometridae; genus Eupithecia; species Eupithecia subfuscata. The sequence goes on from OY751105.1 coordinate 9,761,777, forward strand.
ATCCATTGTATAATATTAGGATAAAACAATATTAGACTAGGATTAAGTTAAAAATGAGTGTTAATGAGTGTAAAACCTACTCGTTGTGAACACAGCTTGCTTACATTCATCCTCACCTCAGCTCAACAGTCTATATTGGTCCACTGCTGGACGCAGGCCTCCCCCTGATAAGCGCCTTATTGACTTTTACCTCATGGGGGATATTGCCCATAATCCCCACGCTAGGCATAGTCAGGGTTGGTTATGAGAAGCAGACCTCAAAACTTTTGGTTTTGAAGTTTTCTACCTATCAATTCCACCATGATTCTGCTTACCGGACGAAAATAATTTCTTTTACAGCTACAGGCCTTTGTACAGATAGGGCAAAAAAATGGAAAAAAATTGAAAATACCTACGGGTGTAAGCAAATGTTTGTATTTAGTGTGTATTCAGAAATATTTTGTTGCAAAGTATAAAAGTCGTCGTAAACCCATAAACATCGGTACTCCTTGTCTGTTCGACTGTATCGGACCGCTTGCGTGCAACGAAGGTGTGTTATTTATACCCCCTTTTTTATTTATGCCCCCTTTTTTCGCAGCTCGTAACGGCTAGCTATAAAGGGGACGTTATTTTAATTTCATGATTGGAAAGCTCGATTGGTCGGTTATGTGGCCTAATGAGTTTATAGGGCAATGAGAACGATAACTGTCGTGAGATTTTGAACGATTCGGGGCTTTAAGGTCATTTCATGCCCTAAGGCCATAGATTCTACTGGTTCGTAATGGAAACAAGTGAACTCATAAATCCGTGAGCAATAAGTTTACGCAATGTTGAAGTTTAATTTCATTCTGCTCGAAAATTAAAAACCTATTTTCATTTAAAACAAAAAATGTCTGAAATTGCTTTTTCTCGACACAAAACCTCAGTCTTTTTCTCGACTTGAACCGAAAATAACACAAATTAAAGCGTATCTTCATAAATTAAATCCACTTGAGCGTCTGTCTCGGTAAATGAGTCGAACCCTCGAGTTCTCACACGATATTGAAAAATATAAATCTTCGCCCCACCCCGCCCGCTTTCGATCCATTAGCTTTTTGTTTTTTGTGCGCAACTGTACATAGACGCCGCAATACACCTAAAATCATCAACATACCTAAATGGTAAAATTTTGAGTGCTCAGTTTGACTGTCGTTTTATTTCCTGCATTTACCGATTTAAGTTAGGCAGGCAAGCACTAATCTTGAAAGAAAAAAAAAGTGCAATTATGTATTTTTTTGGACAAAAACGGAAATCTGTTCTTTCAAGATTCCTGGCTGATTATCTATGTCCCGAGAAAAACTGGTCGATAGGTTAGGACTGGTGGTGGTAGGTGGGTATCTATGAGTAGAGTTTATGAGCTTGTGCCAAGACCTTCGTACAGTTACAAAAAATAAATTCTAATGAGGTTTAATGAGGTTTCTTCAAGTCAAGATCATAGTAGGTGCCCTTCATTATTAAATATACGAGAATTAATGTATCTTTTTGTGGTTAGTTTATGCCTTACCATAAGTTTAATTAATTTTAGTAGAATCCTTCACATCACGATATCCTTGAAACTACTACACCTAAAGTGTGGGTATTGTAAGTAAGCACATATAAATAATCTGACTACATTGTAACATAATATTCCAAGCATTATCTCATACCATATTTATAAAGTATGGCACTAAAATATGCGCAGAAAATCTTTTCAAGCCAAGCAAAAAGCGAGAACCTTACAATGAACTTGATTTATATCTACCGCCTTCAAGTTGTGCTCTCACATATTTTTTATTCTACATTATATTCGCAACTTTGTAGCGTCACATAATATAGAGTCAATAAAAATATGGCGTATAAAATCACAAAGAAAACAGTGTTTTCAGAAAAATAGTTTAGGATGAAAGGACGTCGTAACTTGGAGCATAAAGCTTTTTCAATGGAATCTATCGACGGAATTGTTAATAAAGATATAGAGCGATGTATTACGGTACATTAGCGATGGTTTATAGCCGCAATGATGGCTGTTATCAATGCACCCATTCCAAAGATGATGACATTATTTGTTGCAATTTATCAAACTAATGCGATTAGGTGACGCTGAGATTTCACTCGGTGCTTTGTGCTTTCTGGAATAGTAAAAAAAAAGAATGAAACTCTATACATTTCATCATCATTTTTATATCTATAGTGGAATATATGTTTTTCAGTAACTATGTCGTTAGATTAAGACTCGTGGTGGTAGTAAATTTTTCAGTATGTTCCTAATATACACACTTAAAAACTGGCAATTTTTGTGGGACTAGATTTAAAATGGTTCAGGAGAAAATTTAAACTATGGAGATAATCATAATATATATGCCAGTAAAGTCAGACTCAGAAGAAAAATCACTGAGATGCGAAAGTTCTCGTAAATGTAGTTAGTGTAAAATAAACTTGTTATAAGGAAGAATTAAATTAAAAAAAATTAAAGTCCCTGACAGCTTTCATGAAACATGGCTAAGAACACTCGGTATAAAATTAACTATGACACAACAAAAAACTAAACGAAAATCGGTTCATCTGTTTGGGAGCTACGATACCACAGACAGATACACAGACAGACACGTTAAACTTAAAACACCCCTCTCTTTTTGCGTTGAGGGTTTAAAATAATAAAGAAAATTCTTTTAGATTTAACAATCATTCAATGATTTTTATGAATTACATGAATTTAAGAGTGTTTAAATATTATGCCTACTTGTTTGACTGCTTTTACATATCCATATAGATTTTTAATTTACCCAACCGACTCTACCAAAACCCAATTTACATATCTTTAATCTCAAACAGAAATATAAGAGGCCCATTTTTGAGAGCCATGTAAAATGCGCAGCTAAAAAAATGATTCCACGGTACCTATCTCAAACTGGCCATAAATGTCTTGGCCAGGATAATATTTTACGACGGCTTATGCCGGCCTGGAGAGGCGGGCTGCCTTATCGTACCTACACATGTGCCGTGACAGCCAAATTTATCGACTTAAAAATATACACCCAAGATTAAAATGAGATACAGTCGCTATACCCCACCCGATGCTTGGATGAAACATTATTTTTAGAAAATCTACTTATTAGATTCTATGAGAAAAGGCGTTTTTGTCGGTTTCAGAGGCGTGAGTCTCTTTGACGTTAATAACGATACGTGATCACGATCACCTTTTCTACGTCAGGGGCGACGCAAAAAGAGGGGTGTTACTAACCCCCGACGCAAAAAGAGGGGTGTTACTAACCCCCGACGCAAAAAAAGGGGTGTTACTAACCCCGACGCAAAAAGAGTGGTGTTAAAAGTTTGACGTGTCTGTCTGTGTATCTGTGTATCTGTCTGTGGTATCGTAGCTCCCAAACGGATGAACCGATTTTCGTTTAGTTTTTTTTTTGTCATAGATAATTTTATTGATATTTGGCCTCCATCTCGTGATGAAGATGCGTGTGAATTCAGGAGAAGACTATAATATGTTGATGTTGACTCATGCAAAAAAAATTGCATACCCTAATATTTCCTGTACAGTTTACCATCGAACCTGAAAAAAAATTCGCGGCAAGTGTTTGTATAATATGTATAATATGCTTTGGTAGTAAAACTAAAAGTTGTAAAAAATAGTTTCGAAGGATGGGAAACGTACAAATTGGGATGTGGGTACATCGTTTAGTTAATTAACTGTATTGTTAGTTAGTATTGAATTTGTTTATTAATATGATTATTATTTTTGTATCTAGGTTAGTAGATATTAGTAAAAGTAATTTTGTATTGTAAATTCTGTCTATGTATTATATAAGTCTGTTATTTACTGTCTGTGCACTATCAACCCTTTTTTATTTTCTTATATCTTTTTCTCCATCCCGAGGTTGCCTGGGTTTGTACTATGTTTATTTCTCATTTAGATATAAGACTTTTATTTATGTTAATTACTAGTACAATAAAGTGTTCATTCATTGATTCATTCATCGTTGGTGGACATTTAATGAATAATGATTTCAATGTACTAAAATGTCCACAAATCTGAGGAGACGGAAGATCCGACACGACAGATAAAGATGTCCCGGATTCAAATCCAGGTTTGGTCCAAAAATAAATACGTAATGTATGCCGTGTTTTTTTTGCATTTTTTTAACCAATAAAGTTTTTTAATTGACTTATTAGTCAGAAGACCTGCTTTAAGAAATTAAAATGCTGCATTCGTGCTTCTGTGTACCTTAGTCACATCTTAACAAACAAAGTTTACAACTATTTCCTCAGAACACTGTGAGAATTGTCACCTGTCGCAAAATGCGAGTTCTCAAGTAAATGTTGAAAAATAAAAGCAACAAAATGGTTCCAAACTTTGCCTACTGTGATGTAACTATTACTTTGTGTCTAATGCCTTGATCTTTTACCCTTATAATATTAACTCCAACTCTATGCTCAAGACTACACAAATAATGGCGTCACAATAATATTATAAATGCGAAAGTGTGGATGTTTAGATAGATGTAGGTTGGGATAGATGTTTGTTACTTCTTCAAGCCAAAACTAATAAAAGGACCTGCAAAGCCACGGGCAGAAACTAGTTGTAAATACATATACTTACTAGTTGTAATAAATATACTCGTTTCTAGAATCTAAGATATTTCATGTTAACAAAGACATTTATGAATTAAAACTTGACAATAACTCATAACCTTAACAGAAAATAACTAGGTAACTACAAAAAACAAAAACGAAAACTACAACAATGTACACACCCGCAGCGAAAAAGTGGAAATACGAGTTCAAAAACGGACGTTAGTCGAATTGAATGATGAATACTATGTAATGTATACTAAGCTTTCAAAAATTTAAACCAAAAATTGCTTCGAACTTCTGCAATTTTTTCCGATGCTACCAGTAAGTAGTGTCATAAAATATTTTCCATCAACATTTTCTGTGATATTGTCTATGACTTAATGTCTGCATTTGTCTAAAAAAAAATTTTTTCTGGAACCGTCTATAATAGATACCTAATGCATATGTGTTTAACTCGCTTCTGAAATTCAAAATGCTCTATACATAAATAAAAGAGAATCGACAGGCCGGATGAGCGATTGTCTTTTATTTTTTTATACAATTATCCACGCTGACGTCACAAATCCAGGCCTTCAGAGTACGAAAAACAAAAGAGAATCGCGCCAGCATTTAAATATACCTCACACCACGCAGTAGGTAGGTAGAGCTAACAAAATGGCGTCGGTCCGATACAAAGTTAGAGGCCAAATGCATCACCAATAATACATGGGATCACACTCGACTATACATAAGTGCTACCATTTGCCACATGTGTAAGCCACTTGAAATTCCGTAACGTTATAATTTCTTATGTTTATGTAGAGAATATTTTTTTGTGTCTACTCTACTGCTGATGTGGCGTAGATAAAGAAAATCAATTTGAATAACACGTGATTTAAGGATCTAGGATTAAAGATTGTCAATTAAGGCTTGACTTTTTAGAAAACTATGAACTATAGAGACAATTTCGGAAAATTAACACAATACATACTAGTTGTAATTGTTTTATTCTGTTAATGTAATTTTCAATGTGCTAAATAAAAAAGAATATTCTTCTATCGTTTATAAAGAAAAATACATATCCTGCTTAAAATTGAAGGCACAGCAAATCAAAAATAGTATTTTGATTGTTTCATCAAGAATTAGGAATTGCGTTCATAATATGTCTCTCCTTTTGCTGTATTCAATGTATTTCAACCATAATTTTAATTATGCGAGTCTTCCAAGCAATATTTTGCTGACGTCACACCACTGTCAAGGTAAACAAGATCACATCCGTTGTGTAGCTGATTCAAAGAATATAGTATTCAGTAGAAACCATTTAACACACGGTGAATTATCTATGAGCATTGGACTTTAATTTCAGCCCTCGTTAACACGTCCAGGTAATGCATTTCAAACGTTATATTTTAGAACTTGAAAAATCGTAACGTCATTGATTAGAAGACCTTAGTTATGTCTGAGTCACAAACACCGCGTATAAAACCTACATTCCTTTATTTATACTTGAAAGGAAAGTTTGCCTGACTCTATCTCCCCGTTGAAACAACATAGCACGCATTCAAACCGGTCCGGGTCTGGCTCGAAGACAGAGTACGATAGAACTTACGAGTAAGTATCATCTGCTCATACACACCCAACAACAGTCTGTTTATTTATGTAAGGTAAGGTACTATTTAACACAATCAGATCACGTTAGTAAATCGCAATATATGGTCACAAGTAACAAAATAGACATATTAGTTCACTTACGAGTACACCACTGAAAGTACTGGATTTTTTCTTCAGTTTTAGGCACTCGTTTTAGAAATTCACAGACATTAGCACTTTGAAAACCTGACTTATCCCCCTTGTGTTTGAAATCGAACTAACTGGCCATGGATGAGAACTGGCCTGAGTTATATGATCGTCAATAAACTAAACCGCATCTATTCGACCAGCTGACTTGGAATTTAAAACAGGCTTTATGGCTTTTGGAACCCCTGACCTGGATCTACAGTTCCATTTTGAACGTTAATTTTTAATTGGTGTAATTATTTGGGAATTTAGAGTTACGGTGAGCGAGCAACAAGGGCTGCAGATAATTATGAAATCGCCTATCTGCATTTTGATATCTACCAAATTGTTTCTCTTTGATTTATACAGAGCTAAAAAAACTATTATTTTTCATTTGTGATACTTTTGATAAAGGTGATTTTTTAAGATTTATATCCAAATAACAGATTTTATAAAAAAAAAAGTGTATGTTTGGCATAAAAATTGCCGAAATATTGTACCCTATTGACATTAAGTAAACAATTACCGTCCTATTGTTTGACATCGTCACGCAACCGCGAAGTGCCTCAATAGTTGCCGACAAGTCGCTTGAAAATGTGAACAATATCCTAATATTTGAGAGCAAATACCAAACTAAAGCCTGAATACACTAAATATTGGGACTTGGACACGCTAAGCCGGCTCCAAGTGATGTAACAACACATGCAAACATACGGTGTGTATCCGACTTATTAACAGATCCTCAGCTTGTTTTGACGATAAACCCAGAACAGCCTATGGCTTTCAAACCACCGGTTTTCACATTGGACTCTATTATACACAATTTTAAGATCTAGTTTTGATGGAGTGTTTATTTTAAATTGCATTCAGATCATTCGGTCAGCGTTTATTGCACCCGAAGGCAATTCAGTTGGCGTTAACGTTTGACTAATTTGTGAAGTTATAGACGCATCATAAAACACCAATATACCTACGGATCAGCTGATCGACTGGATTTCGAATACGAAAGTAACAGTAACGGAATAAGTTTCTGAGACCAGGTGAAAATAAAAGAGAAATTAGGTAGTACAAATTTGATTTACTTACCAACTCATCACAGCAATATTTGTTGATAGGAATTCTGATGTTTTTTCAGTTTCGAATACTTGTTGAAATTCCGTCCGTGATCAGGTGATCACATTATTTCTCGTATGATTGGGTATTATGATAGATATATTCTGACTGTCACTTAATCGTTCCTAAAACTATTGCTTTCCAACCATCACGTGTAACACAACAGAAACCAAAACTTCAACTGGCCTCAGTTATACCTTCAACAACATCTTTGTTTTCACTTTTCGCGTACAAACAAACTCGCACTGTTTCGGCCAGTCTTATGCAAATCATCAGTAGCAGTGTTTATGGGATTCCGAAAATTAGAAGAAAAAAACTAGTGAAAAAACTTTGAAAGTGAAAGCCAACTGGGGGCATATTGTGTTCCTCCACGCTTCCTCCAATCTATTTCTATTGTCGGGACAAATATTTACGTTGAAGATGCAAAAGATGTTTTTACAAGCGCTACTGAACTCCTTTGTTATTTAAAGCAACCCTTTTCGCAGTTTTCGGTGTCTTTGAGTTCTTTGATAAGAACTGTGTTGGCTAGTGTGAAAACAAATATTCTACGGGTGTTAGTTCGTCTCGGTAGAAATTGAAAGTGGCCAGTGAAGAGCTAAGGATAAAATGTTGAGAAGTTCAAAGTCAAAAACAGGTATATTTATGTATTATGTAGGTAACTCGTGAATAAACTCAACTCACATTTTGGACGACTTCTGTGGCGCAGCGGGCAAAGGTCTGCCTGCGATGCAGTCAGGTTGCGGGTTCGATTCCCGATTAGATTCCCGCCTCGGGATAAATGTTTGTACGATCTGCAGACATTTGTCCAAGACGTTCTGAATGTTTTCTATGCATAAAAAAATTATTTTTAGGTATGTAGTGTATTGTAATAAGTATATCAGTTATCTAGTACCTTAACACAAGCTCTGCTTAGCTTGGGGCCAGATAATGCTGTGTGAGTTGTCCAGCATTATTTATTTATTTATATTTAAGACATCAAAGTCGCGATTTTTTCACTGATTTCAATGAAGATCGGTCGAAAACTCCCTTGAAACTCACTCGCTTAAATCTGAGTCGACATATTATCTGACCTAAGTGTGTTTGTATTGTATCCCTTTGGTTAAGGTGGAAATTGACGTTAAAAGACCATTCTCAACTTCAACCTGAACTGCCTATAATGCTCCACTGCCGGACTCAAGCTCCTTCTGATAAGCGCTTTATTGGCTTTTGTCTCATGGGGGTCGTACCCATAATCCCCACGCTGGGCATGCGGGTTGGGGATCGCAGGGTTGGTGTGGTAGTCTGGTTCTGCAGGGGGCGCTGCTGCCCGCCCCCGGTCCGGATATGCTGCTTAGTCGCCTCTTTCGACACCCGCGGGAAGAGTTGGGGTGGTGCAAATTCTAAGCCGGCACCACAATGTATGACCATCTACCATCTTAAAATATTAAATATATAAAATAATGTTTACTAACATCACATTCGTAACAAAATATTCTTTAGAAATAGAGATTACTTTGAAATATTAAGGTATTGAGTCACGCAGCCTATAAAATCAATACAAACTCCTCTAATAAACCCTTCCAAACTTTATTACCTAGTTATATTTAGATCAAAAATATCCCAAAGATTCCAAGAATGTCACCGAATCTCCATACACATAGCTAGCAGTAGCAAGCCGGTATTAAAGTTTACGACAGGGATGCGAGACGCCATAAAACTCAAGATAAATCCGATCAGGGACCGAGGAAAAACAATCCACTTCGTACAGAATTACTTGAGATTGGGACCGGGTGAAACGAATCACTGAATTACAGATTGTATTTAGATGAGAGTTGCGGTGGGCATCGAGGCTTGCAAAAATTACGACTCGCCGACGAACAATCTCTGAAATGTTTAGGTCTTTGCACTGAGCAAGTTTTCAATCAAAATACTAATTTACAATCATGTCATGGTACTAATATTGAAGTAGTATTGAAAATCGTACCTACGTAACGTAGTGTAGGATGCCCTCCGGCCAGATAGGATGAACACCTGTGAAAGACTGCAGGTAGATGCTGGATGCGGATGCGGCAAACTGAAGACAGGGCGCTATAGCGCTCATTAGGGGAGCCCTATGTCCAGAAGTGGAATAATATTTGTTGATGATGATGACGATTGAATAACCAAGACCCTGATCACTGATTTCAACGTGATCAGATCAGAGAGATGAGACTGAAATAACATATACTTGAGCTGCTTTTCATTTTGAAGATACGCATGCTAAGTCAGATATTTACATTACAGCAATCGTGCCATCGATCGCAACAGCAAGCTTTTTATAGTTAATATAAAAACCACTTACCCTTGTACCAACCTACCTTGCAGTTTTAAGATAAAGCTGATGTTTATCTGTTCACTTACAATTCCTCAGTTAAAAAGCAATCACAACAACAATGTACCTACAGCTAGTAATTAACCCTCACTTCCTGCATTGTGACCTGCAGTAGGTACAGCCTGCTTACAGCGTACCTACCTAGGTAGTTACATTGCGGAGGTGCGACTCGTTGCAATTAGCGGTGCACTTCGCAAACAGCCGGACTATCGCCTCACAGGTAGAGTACTGGGTGCAAAACAAGAGGATATCATCGAAATGTTCACTAGCCATGGAATGAAGAGGTTGATCTCCCTTCAGACTACCTTTTGTCCCCTTGAGTCGAGAACGCATTCACTGCAAATGCATATATATTCACTACATCATGCGACACCAAGGGGCGCGCCGCCGCGACACGGGGGAGTCAACTGGCATCTGCATCTTCGGCCATGATAGTGTACCAAAATAATTAAAAAGTCCTGTAAAAATACTTTAAGGCGCTACCCCGACCCAAATCAGCGCCACCACCTATTTTATTTAATTATTACGTCAAACGAAGGAATTTTAAAAAATCGATCGGCCAGTTTGTGCCTTCTATCATAAGCTTTTTTTAATGCCCCTGTAAAAGTTTTATTTTCTATACTTAAGGCAGAGATGCGAAGTTGCTCTTTTTGGCCACCATGGTGGGAAAAAAGAGCAACTTCGCATCTCTTCCTAAACTATACAAACTAAAACATTTGTAGAGGCATTAAAAAAAAGCTTATGATAGGAAGCAAAAACTGGCCAATCGATTTTTTGAAATTCCTTCGTTTGACATAATAATTTAATAAAATAGGTGATGGCGCTGATTTGGGTCGGGGTAGCACCATAATTAGCAGTGCAGTTCGCTTATAGCCGGAATATCACCCCACAGGTGCAGAACTGAGTGCAAAACAGGGCGTTGTTATCGAAATGTGCACTCGCATTCGAATTGAACTGTCTTCATAATTCCAAATTAATAATATGACTCCTAGTAAGTAATATAAAAAAGGTTATTAAACTTCTGTGAGCTAATCAGGCCCAAGGCCGGATAATCAACGGGAAATGGCCGCAAGACCTCAAAAACAAAAGCATAGCAGGTACTCTGATTATGCACGTTTTTTCATTTTAAGTACCTAGATATCTTTAAGAAACCCCCATTCAATTCTAGAACTATAAATAATGATATAAAAGAAAAAACTTTACACATAAAATGAAGAAAAAAAAATGCTGGACAGAGAATTATCTAGCCCCAAATGGGAGTTTATAGGGCGATGCGGTGATTTCATAGGTAGTTTTTCGCTTGTATGCAATGTATTAAGCTCTGCCCATTTATAAGATACCGTGTCTTCAAAAAGAACTTAAACCTATAAGCAAAATGTTGGCAACACTTCTGACTGTACCTAGGTACCCAGTAATTTTACAAGTAACTTTGTGTCGGCCGACGAGTCAACACCACTGGAATGTAGCACGTGCTTGCATCCTTGCTGACAATGCTAGTTGTAGCGTTATCCTTTTAGGTGTTACAACTCTAATCCACATTATTTGATAGTGGTTTATGTCAGCTTCTTCCTGGGTTTCGTTCACTATACTGCAGTATTCATAGCCTTAGGGATTTTGTTGCTTACTATTAGTGAAAACCAGGTGAAAACACGTTGAAATATATAAATAATGCTGGACAATTCACACAGTATTATCTAGCCCCAAGCTATGCAGAGCTTGTTCTTAGCAGCGGATACTAGTTAACTGATAGACATATTATACTACTTACACTACATACAGTTACATATATATACTTACAACACTAAAACACTAAATACAATACAATACAAAATACTTTATTGTACACCAACAAAAATATTATTCAAGAGACATTACATAAGACACAAGTACAATGGGTGGTCTTATCGATTAGAACCGTTCTCTTCCAGGCAGATATTACATAGATCGATATTTTTATTATACATAGAAAATAACCAGAAAACCAGGAACAAATATTTGCAGATCGTACAAACATTTGTTGTGAGGTGGGAATCGAATCCGCAACCTCCTTCGCCCACCACACCACAAAGTTTGGAAACCAAATATAATTTCCTGTTGCTTGGCTTGTAAATCGTACAGCTGGGTATAATTTGTAGTGTGTAAAAAGAAATTACAATTAATATAAATTAAGGAGTGTATAAGCTGGTGAAGCTAAAAAAACTTAAGGTTGTCACAATAAACCATCTCGATGTCAGGCTCGATTTCCAAAATTGTAAGCTTCTTAATAGGTTAGATCTATTTATACCTTAGAGGTTTCAAGTATTTTTTCAGTGATTGTTTTTAAAATACAAGCTACATAACTTATTAATTAATTCATAGTAATTTATAAGCAAAACTACCTACAACGAACTACTGATTCAACCATAAATTATATTCATAGTGTCTCAAATCAATCTATAAATATTTAAATTTCTATATTTTACATAATACGGTTTCCACATCAATACAGATCAAGTTGTATTATTATTTTAATCCAATTGAATATTATTGAATTAATAATTTCCAAGAACTTAAATTAAGTTCAAGCTTAAATTCTAAATGTACAAAAAATAAACAAAATGTACAAAAAATAAACAAAATGTATAAAATTTACTCTACCTAATGTAAAACAAGTTAAGGCTGATGTAAACGTAAAAGGAGAAACATTAGAAATTGTAAACAGTACAGTATTCTTAGGAATAACCTTAGATAGTAAACTTCAATGGGGCCCACACATAGATAAGCTAGCAAAGAGACTTAGCTCTGCAGCGTATTCAGTCAAAAAAATCCGTCATCTTACAGACGTTGATACTTCTAGACTAGTCTATTTCAGCTACTTCCATAGTGTTATGTCTTATGGCATTCTGCTGTGGGGGAACGCTGCAGATATTAACACCGTATTTGTGCTGCAGAAGAGAGCTGTTCGTGCAATCTATAATATGGGTCCCAGAGAATCCCTGCGTGATAAATTCAAAGAAATAAACATAATGACAGTACCATGTCAATACATTTATGAAAACTTGTTGTACACTCATAGAAATATCAATCAATTCCCTAAAAATAGCGACATACATAATATAAATACTAGAAATAAGAATAAACTCGCTGTGCCCACAACTAGGCTACACAAGATAAATGCATCTTTTAAAGGGCAATGTATACGCTTCTACAACAAAACTCCAAGTGAGTTGCAAAAAATATCAATAAATAAATTCAAACAAATTGTCAAAACCTTGCTGTGCAAAAAGGCTTACTATAAAATATCAGATTATCTAGAGGATAAAAAAGCTTGGGACGGGTTTTGCTCCAACTCGAAAAATAACAACTAACAGGCTAAAGGTTTCTTCGTCGCTTCTTTACTTTAGTCTACATACCGAAGCGACAGAAATCAAAAAATATCACTTTATTTCCGTGTCAGTGTTTAGTTTTATATTTTGACCTTTTCTAAGTGTACATTTATTGTATTTATGGAAATAAAGAGTTTTTGATTTTGATTTTGATTTTGAAATAATAATTAGGTATAAAACAGTTACCGGGAGACCCCCTGGCACTTTCGTTTTTAAGACATAGACTTATAAGACCTAAGTTTTGGTAAGGGCTTTCTGTATCTAGTGGCACTAGACATAATGGAAATAATGCTGTGTTTGTGTTTGGTGTATGGACTCACTTCCACTTTTTATTGTTACTTTACTGTTTGAGACAAAGATTCAATATACAGGGTTATTAGTAATTCACTGACACTGGGTAAACTTCAGGTTCTGCCCATAATCACGAACACATTAGTGAAGACGCCAGGTCTTCATTCTTTTTTTTTGTAAATCGCCTCTCATACAACCTACTTTCCGAATTCCAATTAATTACTAAATACCGATCTCCCACTCCTACTTAACTACTTTTACTTAATCCACATCAATATCATTGGCTTATTTTACATCCACGAAAGATGATTTAAGTGGCATCAGTCTAGTTGGGAGTCAGCCGAACACACATACACCCTCTGATAATTCAGGGCAGAGCCGGTTTTTGGTTTAGTTTAAAAAAAAACCCTATAGTGAACGATTTTTGAATGGCGGGGGTAATAACTAATATCATTCCCTTTACACCAATTTTATGAATTGAGACCTGGCGTCTTCACGGACGTTTGCATGGTGGTGGGCAGAACCTGCAGTTCACATAGTGTCAGTGAATTACCAATAACCCTGTATATTCAATATGGAATAGTCATAAAAAATTATTTGCTCGACGCATTTAAATCCACATCCATTACCAAAAAAATTTACAGTAGCATAATGCTATCCTACTAATATTATAAATGCAAAAGTTTGTAAAATATGAAATTTTTGTTACCTAGGATCTCCAAAACCACTAAACAGATCAAGATGAAATTTGGCATACACTTAGAACATAGTGTAACTTAAACAATAGGTTACTAATTATACCAAAAATTTGCCAGCGAAGTCGCGGGCAGAAGCTAGTAAGGGTCTATAGCTTCAGGATTTATAAAACAAACACATGTTAATGCCTACAAGAGCGTAGTGGCAAAATATCTATTCTCTGTATATAAGTTCACGATTTGAAGGCACAAGTTAATTGTCATTCGATTTGTGCCACATCAACAGCCAGCAACTACAAAGTATATTTATGAGTATATAGCTTCTGGTTTTATAAAACAAAAACACCGTTTGAATAGCCACATCAGCCTAGTGGCAAAATATCTATTCTCTGTTAAAAAGTTCACGATTTGAAGGCACAAGTTCATTGTCATTCGATTTGTGCCTCACCAACAGCTAGGCACTAAAAATTATATTTAAGAGTTTATAGCTTCAAGTTTTATAAAACAAACACCGTATGAATGGCTACAACAGCGTGGTGGCAAAATAATGGTACACTAAAGTAATTTGAGCGACTGCAACACATCTATAAAATAATTGAGTGTAAAGGCTTCATCATTAATCCATAATAACTAAGCTTTGTATTAAATGTGAATAAACACCATCTGAGAGGTTATCCGGCGTAAAAGATACTATCATTTCTCTCTTACAATGAATCATTTAATACTGTATTTAAAATATACAAGGTGCCACGAAATATGTATATTAAGCCGAAATCTGGAATCAGAGGGGGTCAACTTTAGTTTTACTATTTTAGATTTTCGATGATTACCTTAATTTTTATCATCAATATTTCTTTAATATTTTTTTTATTTGATTTCCGATGGTTACTTCATTGTTATTATCAATATTGTATTTTTCTTATATATTTATTTTTTATACGACTTTTGATATTTATATATATCTTAAAGGGAACTAACAGCTTATTAGACCTAAATACGTTAACTTAATGCTTAACTTATTCCTTATTTATTGCAAATAGGCCTGTTTATTAATTGACTTTACTAGATAAGGGGAAAACGAATGATTATACATAAAATATCTGATAAATACTACCGAAAATAACGTAGTTATTCATATTTTATAACGTAATATGCAAATTGAGTAAGTACCTACCTATATTTTTGAGTACAGCTATTTTAATTAAATAAATGTACGCCTATTGTATGAAGGTATTAAGTATTACATTACGCACAGATAATTCTACCGGTATAAGAGCAATAATTATAACGAACGGGTCAGAAGTACGAACAGTCTCAACTAAAGCCTACTGAGATGTATTAGAATTTTAGTTGGGAAAATTATATTAAAAGTAAGGTAAGTACTTATAATACCTAGGTATAATTTTCCCAACTCATTGAAAAACGTGGAAAACGGAGGTATCCTTCGAAAATTAATCAAATCCTGTCGCAAATATAGTCCTATTTCCAAAAGATTATTTTTTTGTGTTTTGGTGTACCCATTGAATTCTACGACATTATTAATTTTAAGGTTTTGTTATTATAGTGCGTAAGCCTCGCACTCTGGCTAATTTCTAATTTATTATTAATTTTCTTTATTGAGATTAAGGATGGTATCGAGTATTAGAGGCAAATATAAGATCACTTATTATTAAGGTATACCCCGAAATATATATTTTTACTACTCTTTGATTATTTAAAATAAACCCTATCGTAATCTGATTGTTTAAAACTAATTATGGTTTAATTGCGTGTGTATTTTACTTTTATAACGGGGAAATGCACTGTTGTATTTTTGATAAGCGGAACTGAATTATAAAATATATATATATATAATATAAAATATATACTTATATAATAATTATAGCACTCTTTTAATTTTATAATTATTAAAAACTGCAAACGTAAAAAGTTGTCGGTATTACACTAAATATCGACTACTTCACCCGATTCTCGAATTATAACTATACTTGTTTTTATTAGACAAATTCATAGGGTAAGTTGCGAAGAACGACCAAGGTGCAGGCCACCCGCCCTGATGATGGATTGATGACATAAAGACCAATGTTGGGAACGACTGGAAACAAAACGCAAGAGAACGAAAAAATGCGTTTTTAACACCTTGACTGCTATCCACGTACTTGCCGTCCTACGGGTGCTTGCAAAGCAGCGACACGCCCCCCCCCCCCGACCCCTCCGTGTCGCATTGCTGAAGCTTGGCACTGAACGCGTTAATAATAATAATAATAACTCTTTATTCCATTCTCTATACACAATGATCCATTTCCAAATTTTTTTAACTGCAGAACGTACAAAAATCATGTTTCATCTACGACTAAAGATAATATTTATACGATTTAAGAGGAGCCCTGTACTGTAGCAGTGGGATCATACAGACTTTAATAATGATAACAAAATCCTATAAAAAATACTATATGAACGACTGTAAAGTGCCGTAACCACCAACAAAAAATAGACGTCATAAAAATAGGCATTTCCCATTATATCAAAGGAAAGAAAGGAACAATGTGCTTTTTAATTGGCTATTTACCCTCACGGCTCCCTGAAGTATCTATCGTAATTTAAGGTCGTAGCAAGTAGATACTTAAATTACTCATCAACCGCGAACAATTGTCGATGATATGAACTCAATGGATGCACAAAGCGTCATTACCTGCAAACGATGCGTTAATAATAAAAAATGGTTGTGGAAGTTGACGCTCGAGGCAGGGGTCGATGTTTCCCGGGTCTAAGATGCGCGGCTCAGCTTGTTGGCGCAGCGTGCGTACCCAGCCAGGGCAGAGGCTCCGCCCGCCCATACGCCGCCATACCGTGTCTCGACTCCGCCGCGCGAGGCCGCCACCGCGTGCCAATCCGTTATTACTTTAGCCACATAAAACAGTGCACATAATTAATTTACAACACTGTAAAAGTGATGATACTAGTTTATCGTCGATAAAAGTGATCACGTGTCGCAGGTAAGTGGTAATTGCTTTGCTTGTTTGTAGGCAAACAGAAAAGTTGTGAAGTGGGCCCTTTGTTGGCTTGTGAATTTTTGACGGTTTATTTTGAGTTGTGCTTCTTTTGTTTTGTTATCGTGATTGTTTATCTTTAGTTGTGAGTTTAAAGGTTAGTTTTGCGCTGTTAGTTGCTAATTTGCTTCCTTATACCTAGTTACCTACATCCGTATTAAAATCAGTCCAAACAGATTTATCTACTTCTTCTTATAATCTAAGAATCTTATGAAATCTACTGTATGTCTTTCTATTTCCAAAAGTGGTATTGCGAATAATTTTAATTTCATCGAGCAGTGATTTAATTAAATCTGTATTATATTACATATCTTCACAAGAATTATTAAAAATCTGATTGGATTTTTTATCAGAGATGGATCAATCTGAAACCTTTTTTCTATTTCTTTTAATAATATTAAGCTTATTTCGCGTGCTGTTAAATAAAAACAATGAAAATTGTGTAATAAATTGAGTCATGCCTTTAAATAAGTGGGTATAATAGTTTTATAAGTTGGTAGGTGTAATAAGGAAATTTTCTCCGTCGCTTTGGACCTTTAGATACCTACTTTAAAAAATAACTCTTGCTTATTTTATTTATCGGTAACCATATTTTTAAAATATTTTATGACGGTCTCTAGAAAAATTTCAATGCGATCTGATTTTATAGCTTTGGATTTGGATTATTTATTTCAAATACTTTAGTTTTTCTATATAATAACTTAGTTCTAGTCCTGGAATCAAACAAAGGCTAATTTTTATCGCATAAATCCGTTCCCATGGGATAGAAATAGCCTATAAACGATTCCATAGAAACAATGCATGCGAAGCCGCGGGCAGAAACTAATCCTTAATAATTTTGTATGATGACTAGGTACTAAAACAAACAAAAAATGGTGAACTCTGACAAAAGTAAGTACTTACTTGGTTTTAAATAGGTAAATAGAAAATACCAAACAATTCCATTTCATTTGGAACAAACAATTTTTCATACAAAAGACATAAACGCGCTGCTTTGAATTGTGGTCCTTATGTAGGAACATCATCGGTTGGATAAAAAGTACATGCTTTCTAATTTAAATAAATAAATAATGCTGGGCAATTCACAAAACATCATCTAGCCCTAAGCTAAGCAGTGCTTGTGTTATGGGTACTAGATAACTGATATATAGGTACCTACTTAATACAATGCACTACAAAGATAGATATGTATTTTTTATTTTACATAGAAAACATCCAGAACGCCCTGAACAAATATCTGCAGATCGTTCAAATATTTGTCCCGAGGCGGGAATCGAACCCGCAACCTCCTGCGTCGCAGGCGGACCTTCTTCCGCTGCGCCACAGAGGTCGTAATTTACTTTTGTACATGTCACAGCAAAGTAGTATATTCCTCTTCTTCTATTCAAAGTAGGTATATACAATATTCTTTACGAGCGCGGATCGTACACAATTTACAAACAAGGGCAATTAATTTATAAATTGACATCAATTGTCCAAGGCTTATGCACTTCAAACGGTTTGTTCCGCCGCGCCAACCAAACAAGACAATTGGTTGTCTACGTGGAAAGAATTTTCCGCGGGGACAACCAATTACTGCATACAATTTTATTTCCATCCACTCAACTGTTTGGTAACTAGTTGTCTCGTAATTGCAACCTACGACAATGGGTCTATGTATGAATATCTCCTCATACTATTCACTGATTCCTTATTAGTATTCAGAGCGAGTCACAAACTGGTTGTCAAAGATCCGCCAGATAAAGCCAATCTATGTTTACTTATTATCGGCCCTGGTCATCCCACTGTTGGGAAAAGGTCTCCTCATTCCCTCCAGATATCACGATCTTGAGCCACCTTCGACCAAGTCCTTCGTCCAAGCCAATCTATTGGTATTATTTTCTATTAGTGGTAAGATCTTGAAAGTATTTACCACCGTTGTACCTTTATAGCTCTTTTCCAGGAGGTAAAGTAAACCTAAATCTAAAAAAGTAAATTATTTGATTGTTATAAAAAAACGAAAAACTAACTTCGAATCACTTAATTTAACTCTGTTTTTTTTTAATTTTGTGGAAACATATCCCTCGGGAACAAAATAATTAAGGGTAAACATCGGGATTATTTTTCATATAAAAACCAGAGTTTTCAAAATCAGTTCATATAAGGGCTAGCGCATACATACAACTTTTAGTTGGACAACTGTTTGGTAATAAATTTATTCACAAAGAAAATTATACTAGTATTTACAATTGACTGTTTGTTTGTGTATGCCCTTAATCGCCGAAAATATAATTTAATAAAAAGTAAAAAAAAAACAGCTGAACATAGTAAGTACTTACCTCTTCGTTTTTTCGAATTTATTTAAAAACTCCTTGACCGGATGCGACTTCACGAACTCCAAAACGAAGGGTGCCTTGTTCTGAGAACTACAGTAGAGCATGCACGGGAATTGTTGTCTAGGATAGAGAAGAGAAAAATTACGTCACTTTGTCATCGAATGCGCAAATATTTCAAATTCATTCCTTCAACTTCAATAATGTACGTATGACGTTTCGATGTCACATCGATGTCATTATTAGCTATTATTTCCTACAAAACAATCGCCGTACTTGGCCAACATTGTCTCGTCTCGACACCTCGTAGGCTAAAGCTGCCAACCAACTGTCTAAAACGTTCCCTCACCGAGAGCATTTCTCTAAAATGTAACAATCCAAGATTCGATTTGAGCATTACGTACTTACGTTACAATTCTGGAATCACTGTCCGTCTTGCGTCTTATAACTTAAGTTGTTTCCTTTTTTGACAAATTATGGTGTGTGATGTACTTATGATCTTATTTATGTTATTTAAATGCAGGTATAAATGCAGGCAAAGGTAAAATAAAAAGAAACGATATCAAGTGTATCAGCATAATTCAGTATTCATAATTTCATAGTAGGTAATGAATAAGTGCAATCTTACTGGCTGACAAGCATTCGCTTGTGATGTAACAATCCTTTGAGCATTCCAATGCTACCTCACTAACTGACGAGCATTCGCCTGTAATGTAACCATCCTTTTTTCAAAACCGCCTTCCTGACTGGCAAACGTTTGCCTGTTATGTAACAATTCTTATAGCATTCTGTTACAATACTGCCTCACTGCCAAACGAGCATTCGCCTGTAATGTAACAATCGATTCGATTTTGAGCATTCGCTTGTAGTCGAATCAGTTGTTACTCAAAGTCAGATGAAGTAGTTATACTGCTCAGTCCGGAAATATGTTACAAATAGTGTCGAGGGTGCTACAAATCGTTTCATTACAGGTTGCTCAGTATAATGCTCGGTTGTCCTCACATGCTGGTGAAGGTAATGCTCGAATCTAAACTATTACATTACAGACGTATGCTCAGGGTGAGGCACCACCCTAAGAGAACGCCTATTCTGTACTCATTCAATTCACTTCATTTCCGTTGCCCTTCGAAATGCAACAAGCGCCACAAATGAAATTCCCCATTAAATGGCATCTCATACACATCTCATACACTTTAGATGAAATGTGCCAGTACCTTGTATTTATTCCATCAATCCATCACGTACGATTCGCTAAATGAATGACACTGGCCGTAAACTCATAATAGCCTAGCATCTTGATTCACCCACGTGTTCTAAGCCGTGCTCTCTGCACAATAAATCTCTACTTTATCATAATTGCTGTAAGGTTGAAAATGTTTATCTCGGACATCGTAGGATAGTGAGTAGATTCAGAGACATGTAGTTTATTACTCCTCGACATAAAACTAGACACCCAAGTAGTGGATTAGAGCGAGAAATCCCAGTGAGTTGCGCAACATAGGCAGTAAAGTCATTTTGAAGGCGGGAGGTCAAATTTTAAACGTCCACTTGAGTAGCGTTTACGGTTTGTTGTTATTGTTACAGTTTTATATTTGAACGCTCGTTCGGATTATGAACCTAACCTATAAATTCAATGTGAGTTATGAATGAATTTTTCTTTCTTCTGTTACTCTGTTTGTGACTTGTGATGGGTAGATTTAACTAATGGGTAAATTTTTAAAAGCTGCTGCTTTTGTTTTTCTTACAATTGCTGCCACGCTGACGTCACAAATCCAGGCCTCCAGTATACGAAAACCAATTCAATTCAATTCGTTTATTATATAAACCAGACATAAAGTTACAGAGTAGGTAGGTACCTAAACTCCAACACGTTACATGTATAGGACATCGCGGCAGCTTTTAAAAATGTATCTTTACATAGTATAGAATACTTGCAAATCTACATATACTTAGGGATAAGTAGAAAGTTGAATTATTTAGTAATTACCTCAAGGCGTTTTTATAAATAAATAATTGTCAAGACTAAAAGACGGCGGCAAGGCGTGTCTCTCTATTATTCTAAAGTCAGTGCACGGTGCTAGGCCATTTAATTTTCTAGACCGGTGTATATTTCATGTCGCCGCCGGATTGTAGAATCAGCCCGTTTGTATAGAAGGTCATGTAGAGTATTTCATGTCGCCGCCGGATTGTAGAATCAGCCCGTTTGTATAGAAGGTCATGTAGAGTATTTCATGTCGCCGCCGGATTGTAGAATCAGCCCGTTTGTATAGAAGGTCATGTAGATTTGCGGCGGTAAGGCGTGTCTCTCTATATTCTAGTCATTGAACGGTGCTAGGCCATTTAATTTTCTATGCGGGTGCATATGTCGCCACCGGATTGTATAATCCGCCCATTCGTAGAATGGCTCGGCCGATTGCAAACAGTGCCATTTAATTAATTGTCTACGCCGATTGTTGAAGGATCAACGTTCAAAGGTCTTAGCTATCTCGTCCAATGAAACGAATTAGGTCTTTATATCAATCAGCCTTCGTTTTGCAATCGGCCTAGCCATTCTACAAACTGGCTTTTTCTACGATCCGGGGCGGCGACACATATAGAGACGATAGCAGTTGACTTTAGTTTGACATGACATCCTTGCCGATATAGCTGCTCTATTGTCTTCAAAATTAAATAGGTAAGTACTTAGGACTTTCTTGAAAAACGCCTTTGTCTTTTTTTTTAAATCATACCGTAGTAGTTGTGAAAAAAAATCAGTAGATTCTTTTATAGAAAATGTAAAGAGATCTAGTGAAAATAATCCCAAAGTAACTAGCATAAATAGTGAAATCGCTATTTATGATTACCTAGTCAATATTGCATCAATTAATTGTCCTAGCGCATCAGCATAGCCATACAGCGTGGCAATGCAGCCAGCGTCTTGGGGACGCTTCCGACTGGTATTGATATGGATCAGTTGAACTACCCGTAGGTTGTTTGCAACAGTCTGCAGTTAGCTCAGTTGTTTCAATTGTAAATGCTTGTGTAATTTTCTTAGTCAATATTGTTACTGTCTTAAACAAACAAATTGTTAAAAAAAATTTAAATCTACATCGTCAGCTACCTAAGCAGCTCTTTCGTAACATAAAAATTATAATTACCGTTTCTACTTTTCGATTAAAAACCTTAATGGATGTTTTATTTAATCAATAGCCTTAATAAACTGTAGGTAGGTAATTACATTAATGCAGCGAGTGTAAAATACACGATGTTTGAAAAGAATATTGATTCAAAAACAGTGAAACGTTGGTTTCTAATCAATATCCAATCAGTGCTGGGCTGTAAAGTTAACTAAGCGGGAAATTAAGCTGGTCGGTCGAGACTGGCTACTGTCCACGTAATTGCAGGGTACTGTTGTTGAGCTGTGGTTGGGTCAGCAGTAACTTCACTGTTCGGATTGTCTTCGGCTATTTTCGCCAAACTTCGGTAAATACTTCGGTGTTCGGGCTTTTCTCGGCTATGGTCGGTAAAGCTGTTAGCGCGTTAGCTAGCAGTGCGTCTAAAGCCTCGCTTAGTTTGCATAGACTATGCAAACTGAAGAAAGACAACTGTTAGCTATTAAGCGCTTTGATGAAGTGCAAGCTGAAATGAATTGGTTTTGCATAGAATATAGATTCTAAAATAGACTATATTCAATACAAAAAGTTTAATTTTAATTTTAATTTTATTTATTAGGTCTACCAGTGGGTGTTACAATAATTCTTATAATATAAAATGCACACTTAATGAGATAGTTCATTGCACAACCAATTATAGGTGGACACTGCATGCTAAATAGTAGGTTATCAGAGGAAAACTAAAGTAACAGTAAATGTAAGATGCAGCAATTTCACCATCTCCAATAATATAGAAATTAGAAAATAATATAGAAATTACGACTTAAAATGAGAATAAATTTTGAAGTTAATAACAACTGGAAATAGATGAAACTGACTTTTATAAAATAAAATTATAAACTAAAATTAACAGCTTATATTAAGTAGGTACATAAATCAGACATATTTGGAAGGGACTTATTTAGAACTGTTGGACAAGTTCTCGGATAAGAACTTGCGGAAAATCGGTAGCTTTATTGAGAATATATCAATCAGGGCGCAATGATTATTAAGTTCTTTGCTGATTCTAGGAATAGGTGAGTTTTTGCCGAGGACTGTTGAGCGGTGTGGTGGGTCGAGGGTAGGGATCGGTTTACGTGGAATTCTACGGGGGACTTTAAAGCGAATTTTACTAAGTAGAGGAGGACAATTTATTTGGTTGTTAAGGAGTTTATATAAAAATATGAGATCTAGCTGATTACGACGTTTTTCAAGTGATGACATTTTGAAATAGTTAAGGCGATCCGAGTAAGAACGAAGTATTTTAGCCTTCCTAGCCGTGTAAGCTAAGTGCCTAGTAAAGCGTTTCTGAATGCGTTCAATTTTTAAAATATGCGTAGCATAATGAGGCCGCCATACTGTAGGGCAATATTCAAGTATCCACTTGAACGTCCAGTGGCACATAAGTACCACAAACGTTTACCCCAACTTACGTCCATGGTACAAAATGGCCACACGACGTCTACCTCCGATTTTTAATGATTTTAGTTATTACCTGTGGCTCTTGTGTGCCTAGTCTGTGGTTTAACGGAAGCGGAAATAATGACCGAACGAACTAAACCACGTCTCAAATGACATTTTTACAAACTTTGTGTCTGTCAACAAAATGAAAACAGGTGTAATGATTTAAGCTCGGAACGAAAGTATGTTTACGTTATTTAATGTCGTAAATCCTTCTGTTTTATTGTATATTTCTATGATTGTTATACATGTATTTTTTTAGATAAATCACTGGTTTTAATGGTATATGAACATCATACTTATTATTCCTCTAAAATTTATAAATTTTGAAAAAACTATCGCCGAGTACCGTTTGTGTTTCAAAATGGCCAGTGTTTTTTTATTATTTAATTTATAAATATGGTGAAAGTTTAATGATTAGGTGGATTAATCAAGTTTATTCTCTATACATTAACGTAAGTTATGTTTTTTATTGTTTTAAAATTACTGTAATACATTTTTTTTGGCAAATTTTTTTATTGTTGAAGTCCAGCGGCGTTATAAACGCGCTGGCGCTCGGACGTAAGTTGCCCTAGACAACCGCGGCGCTGGACGTTCAAGTGGGTATGCTGCGAACCAGAGTGTTGTAAAGTACAACTTTGGTGTGTGACGTTTTAAATATTTTGCCATTTCTAATAATAAATCCTAACATTTTTGTTCAAGTTCATTTAAGCTTGTGTATTTTGTCCCGGCCCAGAAGGATAGGCCAAAAAGACTTATTATATGTCGACAGGCCATTAGTAGTACTTACATAGTTTTTATTTGCCACCACAATACACACAATATAAATTTACAAATTGATTTTACAATTAGATAAATCATCAACAATCTATACTAATATTATAAGGAGCAGATTTGATTGTTTGTTTGTAATGAATAGGCTCCGAAACTACTGGACCGATTTGAAAATTTTTTTCACCGTTAGGAAACTTACTTTTTAGGGCTACATAGGCTATATTTTATCCCGGAACTCCCACGGGAACGGGAACTAAGCGAGTGAAGCCGCGAGGCGATCGTCTAGTAAGATATATAATAAAGAAAAAGATAAGATGATAGAAAGAAAGACAAAAGAGAAGATAAAGAAGAAAGGGAAAGACATATTATGTGCATTATGAGAAGGTACTTATTACAAGAATTTAACCTAAAAGCGTTTTCTCCTTACCCTTTCTATGAAATTGTTGTTCTCCGGTGTCTTCACTTTTTAAGCCGAACTTCGTTTTTAGTAACAACTCATTTTGCCCAACACTAGCTAAGGTGGCACTGGGTACTAAGCCTAAGTTGGTTTCTGAACATTTTCTAATTTTCCAATAGGATATCAAGTGATTTGATGTATACTTAGGTACTTAGTTATGTTTCTGAATTTAAATATAATATGGCTTTTTGAGATAGAACTGGATGGAGAAAACCAAGAGAAAGTCTTAAAAGAAATCATGATCTCGGTTTATGAGAAAACAAAACAGCGCTTTTAGATTTTCTCTTCATGTTTAAGTTTTGCAGGAAAATGAAACGATTGATTTTCCAAAAAAATATGATACTTACCTACTTTGGATTTTTGCACTAACGGATTTGGTTGCAAATAAGTATCAATCTTGGCAAAGAAATGTAGGTATTATTGAAAATGAAGGGAAATGGTTATTTTTAACAATTTTAGTTCCAAACTTCCCTTTAACCATCAATGTGAAAATTTTAAATAATCTTTTTGAACAATTTCCCGCTAGCCATGATACTTAGCTTGTATTTCATAAGGATTTATCTTCGATGAAACATCTATACCTAAGTAGGTAGGAAAAATTTAGTTTAAAAAAATGTGTGATGTTTTTATTATTTTCTTTAACTCCTATAGTTTCGGATTTGGCTATTCACACCCATCCAAAAAGCCGCCCTGCATACTTATCAGAAATCTGTAGCGGTGGTGTATGTAGGTACTGAATGAAAACCTACCTACTTAGGAATATAAGAGACGGATTAAAATAAAAAACCTTTGGTAAGTAAGTAAGTAAATCATTTATTTGTCACATAAAACACACATCCAATAGGTTTACTTATTACAAATTAGCCTTATTATCAGATAATATAAAATTTACACAAAAACTAGTTTTTTTGGGATGGTAGTTATCATGCATGTGTACCAAATAAATAGAGTGAAATGTACTAGCTGGATTCACACTATTGAATGAACTAGATAATCATTCAATAGTGTGAAATTAAATATGTAGTGGCGCCACTATCACCCCTACTATTCGCCTTAAGCGTTCAAAAAATACAACTACTATAACTACTATTATGATCGAGCAAACCAAAAACTACTAAGCTTTTGGTTTGGCTCGGTCATAATAGTCTCCCATAAAATTATGGTTTTTAACTAATTTTATTTTCATTATTTGTTGAGCTAGATTGAGCTTAGGTACTGTTACTGGAGTAGCTCATTTTTTTTTAAATGTAGGTATGTTGTAAATCTACTATGGTTCAAGAGATGTTGTAGCAATATTTTATGGGTAAATAACGCCATAAACGTGTTTTTTTGTACGGGGACCACTGAATTTTTAATTTTTTGAGAGTCAGTATCAGTAGTAGTACCATTTTTTTATCTATCTATCAGACAGAAACACGCACGACAGACGAAATTGTCCAGCATTATTATAATTTATTAATTTATTTTTGCTGTAATTTTTGCTGTAGGTAATTGTTCAATAGTTTTATGATATATGTAAGTAAAAGTTCCTTCTCTATTCAAGACATATGCATGTGTGTGACATTAGTTACCTATATGAAGGTATTTTTATGTAAGTACTTATCAAAAAGTTTTTTAGTTACGTATTCAATAAATAAAACACTTGCTGTATGAAATTAAGAATGTTCATTCATTCATTCAATAAATATTTCCTTTTCTGCAAATTAAATCCTGTTCTAGGAAACAGATTGAGGAATTGAATGAATATTCTTAAAATGCATGAGGTTGCTACAGCTTGGGAGCTGTGGCAACCTCATGCATTTTAAACGTATAAATCGAACGTAGTAAGTACTCAACGACTTCTGCGGCAGGTTATTCCCCATAAACACTCACAAATGGTCTGTAAAATTATTGTAAGCACCTACTTAGTTCTGCTTGTCTTTACTGTACCTAGTGTAACTAAACTACATACCTAAGTAGGTAGCTATGTCTTTAGAACTCCGTCGTCAATAATAGGAATGTTTTACACTCTTGTGATAGGTAGGTAGGTAGGTAGGTAGGTAGAGGTAGGTACTACTTAGAAAAATGATGTACCTACGATAAACATAACTTGATAAATTACGAACCATAATAATTGCTAGGTCTAATAGGTATTCCTACCTACCTACGTGGGTGGATAGTAGTAGGTACTTGCCTACAATATTGGTAATACCTACCTAATGGATGGAAGTAGGTACAGACGAACCTACCTATTTTTTACTTGGAAGCAGGTAGGTAGACAATTATTTAAGAACCCACACATGCTGAGACATTTTGACCCTTCATCATTCACCGTTCAACGCCAATGCATGTAGCATGCATAAACCAAGTCCTACCTACCTATCTATTTCGATCACGAACTCGGAAACTTACCTACTCCAATCCTGTACACCCACAAAAATGGTAGAGCTTGAAATGTGGCGCGAAATTTGCATTTCCATCTAGCAACTAAATTAGAATGCCTACTCTTTTGTTCAAAGGCCTAACAATGTTACGCTCTCTCAATTCGGTCGTATAACATCTTACGCTCCGCCCCAAGTGTCAAAATGTGACAGTAGCCAACATGGCAGTGGCTCAAAGGCGGGCGCGATTTGGCTGCGCGTGTGGGCGTGGCCTAAAGATACCCGACCCTTCACAAATGGCGCCTAATTCGACCAATGAAATTCAGCGGTTTGTATTCCATTTTATGAATTCACGTAGGTTGCTAGGCAACCTCGTAATTTATTTGACGTCTTGACAAAGCAAAAAATACCAAAAATAACGAACGGGAACGACCTTTCCTTACCGAGAGCAGAGTATCGTTGTCTAATCTGTGCCGAGAGTAGCATTTTTCTTATTATTACCTACTATCTCGGTTAGGTATTTATGTATTCGTTGCGACCAAAGATTTTGACTCTACTTTTATTTATAAAAATGATCAAAATGCTTCAGTGAAAATAAAATTTTAATGTAGAGTTCCTTATATTATATTGCTTGAAAATTCCCTTTTATCATCATCATCATCATAGCTGAATGAGGATTTAAACATTCACATGGAATATAATATTGAAAACTGTTTCATAGCACACAAAATAGGTAATGAATTAGGTACAACTGCACCTATCATTTCATGACACAAAATATCTAAAGTAAAAACTGTCCCTACAGATTATTTTACCGCAAACCACTTGAGATTTCAATACTGACATCTATATTTTAAATTGGTACTACATTGTAAGCTAGCAAGCTAGCAACCTATGCAGATGAGCTTTCAAAAGTTCTTACAAATTTTACTTACTCTTGTCAGCTACCTATATAAATAGTTCACCAAGTTCAAAGAAGATGTCGCTAGTTCCGGGAGCAATACAGAACCCACATCGTCAGTTGAGATGACTCTACCTTACATAGTAGTAAAGAAGTGTCGCCGCAGGCTAACAGATGGCGTTGCATGGAAAGCTTGGGCGCTACGCAGCTTTCGTAGATGGCGATTGATTCAGTATTTGGAGGCATTTCTAATTTATTTTGTAACTTAAAACAGAATTGTCTATATTTTTTTTTTAATTATTGCTAAAACTTCTAGATAGGTACTAGATAATTGACAAAAAAGTTTGAGCCCAGGATAGATAGGACCCAAACTTGATTTTAATTTCTGCTATGATCATGTTGTAATGATGTTAGATAGATAAGTTGTAAAATTTTATGAACAAAGGACCACTAATAGTAGGTAGGACGAAAAAACCGATAATGCTGGTACATTATCGGTTTTTTCTTAGGTAGGAACCTAGTGCCTGTAGAGCTGTTAGAAATGCCTAGGTATTAATAAAAAGTACCTAGGTACTACCTATCGGCAATCCAATGATATTTCTATGTTGTTTTCGGACATTTTTCTGTTTGTGCTCAAAGATAAGAATTTCTCTCGGAGCTTTTGAGTTTGTTTTATTGGTTACCTACTACATCCATCAATATAGATTGATTCCATTTTCTTTTCGAAAAAGAATGTTATCTAAAATACTTACCTACAACAAGTAACGACAGAGCCACCCTTACTGAATTTCTACTTCTCCACTAAACATACCTATACTCGCACAAGCAAACAAAAGATACACTCAAGATTTATCCATTGTTACTTCTGGATCTTATTTCAAAGGTTTTAGGGAATATTTTGCTTTGTCCAATGATTACTAAGAGAGAGGGGTGAAACAGGGTGGCATCCTTATTGATCGGCGGCCATTTTTGTTACGCATGCGCTGTCATCTAGAGTTTGTAACTGGATTATCGAATAGATGGCGTTGTTACACCATTGGTTGAATAATGATTATCTGCCCAGCTAGGATTAACCTAGCTACGAGTAGGCACACACATATTAATTTATTATACCTATGTTTAGTTAAAAAAATGTAACTTGTTTCAATAATTACCAACTTTGGTCTACCAAATGAATATACTTACAAGTGGATTCGACTAGACTAAAGTATACAGTTTTCGAATATTTTGTCCGCTTTAACAAAGTACCTAGTTCTTCAGAATAATTATCATATCACTTAAGTACATAAATTGACGACCTCTGTGGCTTAGCGGGCGAAGGTCCGCCTGCAACGCAAGAGGTTGCGGGTTCGGATTTCGCATCGGGACAAATATTTGTACGATCTGCAGAATTTGATCAGGGTTTTCTGAGGGTTTTAAATGTAATATAAAACATTATATATCTATGTAGTATAATGTATACCTACCAGTTATCAAGTACCTTACCTATTCATAACACAAGCTCTGCTTAGCTTGGGGCTAGACTTGGGCTAGATAGAATGATAATGCTGTGATATTAACAGCATTATTTATTATTATTTCACAAAATGCCCATCTTCTGTCTGTACTTAGTTACCTACGGAATATCGGTGATTTCTGTGAAATGCCAATAAAACACAGGCGAAAAAGCTAATACCTACTCCTAATCCTAATAGCTAATTCCTACCCGCATGCCCAGCGTGGGGATTACGCATTACCACCCATGTGATAAAAGCCAATAAGGCGCTTATCAGGGGGAGGCCTGCGACCAGAAGTTGACCAATACAGGCTGTTGAGGAGGAGGAAGAAGCTGAAATACGAATTTAAATTGAGGATTTAGATATCAATTAATTAATTTTCTAGCGTAAACAGCAGGAAACTTTCCTTCTTGGGCAGTTCGTACAATTAATTAAATAAATAAATAAAAATTGCTGGACAATCCATACAGCATCATCTAGCCCCAAGCTAAGCAGAGCTTGTGTTATGAGTTCTAGATGACTGATATTCTTTATACGATACATTACATATATAGATATTTTTTTATACATAGAAAAATCACCAGGAACAATTTGTACTTTCTACAATTTTATAGTCAAGATTTTCTACATAATATCATAGGACCACTATACATACATAGGTAGTTTTGTTTCTATAGACCACTCTCTCTTTGCAAGTAAAATGTTTCGTAAAAGGCCGGTTTATGCCCTTTATGAATACTTCCCTGAGGACAAACCAGACCTTTTGCGTCTTTTAGCAACTATTTTAGTAACGTATGTAGGTTTTTTTGACGTTATCTGAATTTTGGTAACAAACATGGTCACATCTTTCCATCTTTCGCCTTTATATTATAAGATTACTTTGTGGGCTTACACCACCTGTAATAATACTAATATTATAAACGTGAAAGTTTGGATGATTAAATGTATGGATTGTTATCTCTTCATGCCATAACGCCTGATCCGTTCGGGCTGAAATTATGCATAGATGTAGCTCTAAGCCTGGAATTAAACATAGGCTACTTTTACTTTTATCCCATAAAACAGTTCCCATGGCATGGAAGTGACCTTATAACGGTTCCATAGAAACAACGCGTACGAAGTCGCGGATAGATACTGGTAATATAAATAAAGTGGTATATCAAAGTACTAACCCAAAGAGATCATCACTAATCTCCTCTCCAAAGCCGTTTATAAGGGGGGCCCCTTAACCCTTGCAATGCGGTGGGTCCTCTCAATTAAGCCTTTGGATGGCACCGGAGTGACATTAACGTTGATGTCAGGGCCCCGCCTAATGAGATGCGGCTGCTTTGAACGTTCATACTAACCTACCTATTAAAATCTTAATTAAAAAGAAACAGAGTTATCGTTTCGGTTTTCAGATAGATAAAATAAATCAGATTTTTTGAAATCTGAAGATGTCTTTAATTTCCTGGCTGGGGAAGTTTTAACCCCCGACGCAAAAAGAGATGGGTGTTATAAGTTTAACGTGTCTTTCTGTGTAACCTACATATTAAAATCTTAATTAAAAAGAAACAGAGTTATCGTTTCGGTTTTGAGATAGGTAAAATAAATCAGATTTTTTGAAATCTGAAGATGTCTTTATTTTCCTGGCTGGGGAAGTTTTTAACCCCCGACGCAAAAAGAGATGGGTGTTATAAGCTTAACGTGTCTGTCTGTGTAACCTACATATTAAAATCTTAATTTAAAAGAAACAGAGTTATCGTTTCGGTTTAGATAGGTAAAATAAATGTGTTGAGATAGGTAAAATAAATTTGATTTTTTGAAATCTGAAAATGTCTTTTCTAAAAGTTCCTGGCTGGGGAAGTTTTTAACCACCGACGCAAAAAGAGAGGGGTGTTATAAGTTTAACGTGTCTGTCTGTGTATCTGTGTATCTGTCTGTGGTATCGTATGTAGCTTCCAAACGGACGAACCGATTTTTGTTTAGTTTTTCTTGTGTCATAGATAATTTTATCCCGAGTGTTCTTAGCTATGTTCCATGAAAATCTGGTAAGGTGTTTTTAAATTTTTTAATTTTGTTCTTGTATTTCATTAATCTGCAGTTACATGCTATTTTTAACTGAATTAGAGCCCCGAGTCCGATTGACAATAGTATCGAAATGTGATCGTGACGTTTATAATACATTATACATTATACATGTCTTTGACTTGCATAAACAAATAAAAAAAATGTTATGTTTCTGATTGTATATTACCATTATCAATTCCTGAAATAGAAACACCTAGCCCCGGTGCAAAAATATGCCAACATGTTTTCTCGCTTTGAGAATCGAACCCACTACTTCCAACTTCCGCTGTTATTCGGGGACTATTGGTTAAGCTTCAGCGAACTCTTCCAATATTTGATCTCTGAATGACTTAACAACCATAACGAAATAGCCCCATACTGAAATAAATAATTAGCAAAATTAATTAATTGCACTGTGTAATTGGTAACTATGTCGATGGAACTTGATGGGCAACACACTTCATCTCAAAGATAATAAATGGAACGCTTTAAAAAATTCACGCACGGGGGCAACCCTTTAAAAAGTAACAGCCAGGTTAAGTAGCGATTTTCTGACTATGTCAGCAGATGTAAAGCAACGACTCAAAATTGTTCTTAACTCTCGACTCAAAATTCTTATTTAGTTTTGAAATGTAATTAGAATAAACAGAGTCGCTTCTCTTTCTTCACTCGCTTCGCTCGCCCGGTCTTATTCAGCGGGCGAGCGAAGTGAGCGCTTTGTAGAAGGCAGAGAATCTCTGTCTTCTTCTTCACTTCATCGACATCTGATGTCTTTTTCACAACCGGTCTGGACGAAACTTAGTGTACAGGATTAACGACTTTATATAATTCTTAAGTTGTCAGTGATTTTCGATTAGAGGGGTACTTACTTCGTCTAAAAAGGGGCAAAACGGGCGCTACTGAATAATTCCGCCTTATCTATATATATAAAAACTAGATTCTGCCCGCGGCTTCGCACGCGTTAATTAAACAAAATTGTGAATCTAAACCATTCCCAGATCCCCTTGCACACACACAAAAAATTTCATCAAAATCGGTCCAGTCAAAATTGTGAATCTAAACCATTCCCAGATCCCCTTGAACACACACACAAAATTTCATCAAAATCGGTCCAGTCGTTTGAGAGAAGTTCAGTGACATACACACTCACAGAAGAATTATATATATAAAGATGAAACCCATTTTCCTTGGTCACGGCATCACGCGTGAACGGCTGGACCGATTTCGCTATTTCTTTTTTTATTGTGTTTGTTATAGTCAGGAGAAGGTTCTTATGAAAGAAAAAATTAAGAATGTTGAAACATAATTTTCAACGCGGGCGTAGCCGCGGGGCGCAGCTAGTAAGATATAATTTCGATAGTTATTTTTTATTTGAAAGGTAGTAACTATAAGTCGGTTTCGTAAAACATGGTGATGAAGATCTTCGGCGTGAGAAGCAGGATAGCTCCTCCAAGTTAGTTTGTGCTCGCGAGGTCTGCTGTTAGTAGAACTTCTACTTTATTTACATTTGGGAATAAAAATACTTAGATAATATAATAGAAAACAGATAGAATAATTCGTTGTTATTTAAATTAAAATACTTACACAGGGGACTTATGATGGCAGAGAGTAATTCATAAACATCCATTCCACAGTCAGAGTCCATAATACTAGCCATCACTAAAACTACTACGTAGAAGATATAAACAACGATTGAGATCAAAACTGCGTAAATGAATATATTAGCAGTAATTGGTATATACTGGAAAAAAAAAAATAGTGGTGAGGCGCGTCAGGTAAGTCGAGGCAAGGTCGAGGCGGCGATATCGTGGCGCGATAAAGTCGTGATCTCGTATGTAGAATCAAGGTGCGGGCGGCTATGCTACCTTCATACAAATTCCATCAAAATGGCGGCGGAGTCGCGACGCGGGCTGAGAAAACGATCTCGCCTCGACTCTCGACTGCGCCACGGCCTCACCTCGCCCGTGACGCGTCTATAAAGCGTATCTCTATTTATTTCTAAAGAAAACATTTTGCACTCGCGCCTTTTGCATTTGAAATGAGTAGGTCACCATAGGATTTTGCCACTTATGTTTCGCAGTGGGCGAAGGTCTGCCAGCGCAGAAGGTTGCAGGTTCTATTCTCTAATAACAAATGTTAGTACCACAAACAAAACATCGTCTAAAATGTACTTTTATCTTTGTTCACCACATAAGGAACATGTAGAGTAGAATTTTTGTCGATTCACATTCACCAGGGACATTCGGCTATTCAGCATCGCTGCCAAGTCCGAGTATCGAGACATCGACACGGAATCCGACACAAATTCGAGCAGAATTCAAATATTTTAGCGCTTTTTAATATTTTCTGTGTTCTAACACTCTTGATCACAAATTCTTTATTGTAACATGAGTTCGTGGAAAATGGTCTACGATTTGTGGAAAACTACTTTTCTGGTCGTTTAGTTACTTGCAGAATGCAAATATATTAAAAAAATTGGTTGTCTGTAAAGTCGGTTTACTGACGATATTTGAACGTGACAACGTCTTAAGAAAATACTGATGGAATGGTAGCATTTGATACTCGATCAAAACATGTAAATGTGCTATAGTATAGCAGCTGTCCACGCAGACGCATCGCTCACTCAAGTAGGAGAGAGACGGATGTCGAGCGCTCTCGCTTGCACTTCAAGCCTTACATGGAACGCCTCAGAGCGAGGGAACGCCTCAGAGCGAGGTAACGCCGCATGACGTCATGTTTTTTCGTGCGTGCATCCGGCTCTATCGAATTATAAGACGTTGTCACGTCAAAACCGCTAGAATATTAGTCCACTCCACTTCCACGACAACTTCTTTACTGCCCGCGCTATACAGCTTTGGAACACACTGCCAGTCTCAGCAAGGTGTGCAAAGTCACTAACAATATTACCTACTGTAGACAGAGTAGACAGTAGTAAACAGTAGTCTACGATTTGTGGAAAACTCTTTTTCTGGCCGTTTAGTTCGTCAGAAAATATTAAAAACAGCAAAAATATTTGAATTTCGCGCGAATCTGTGTCAGATTTCTTATCGATGACTCGGTAGCGGAGAGTCTGAATAGGGCTGCAGAACTCAAAAAGTTGCTTCGGGTACCTTGTGATATCTGTTACCTAATTGTTGTCAAGGAGATGAGATGATATGTTATTTTTAAACATGTTCCACTCACCTTAAAAACGCCAATAAGTAATATGATACTGGAAATTAATACAATAATTCTAACTACAACGGATATTACTTCAAGGATTTCTTTGAATTTTGTAATTCCTTTTGATTTTTCACACTTAGCATAATAGGGAAAAAGACCGGCTCCCATGAAAATCTGAAATAACAATTTTTATAAAAGCAAACAAATAATCTTAGAAGCCATGGTTTCAGCAGCTAGACCAAGAACCTATTCCTATTTAAAGATGCCACAAGGTTACCAAATGGCTAGGCACACTTTCTACTAATATCCTACTTACATTTATCCTATTATTAATATTATAAATGCGAAAGTTTGTGAAATGTGAAATTTTTGTTACCTAGGATCTCCTTAACTACTGAACAGATCAAGATGAAATTTGGCATACACTCAGAACGTAGCCTAATTTAAACAGTAGGCTACTAATTATATCGAAAAAAAGGCGTGCGAAGCCGCGGGCAGGAGCTAGAATATTATAAAGGCGAAAGTTTGCATATAATTTGTATGCGTGTTCCGATGTTTGTTACTCGTTTAGGTAGCAGGATATTTTGTATCCTGTATTGATACATAGTCTAGTTTTGATCCCGGAAAAATAGAAAAGTTTCCGTGGGAAAATCAAATAAAAAAAGTCGAGGTTTCGCATAAGTACGTATGCAATTTTAACTTTGATTTTGATTTAATTTAAATTTAAAGAACTTACTATTCCGATGATTGCGATAAGCATAGTTCCGACCCTGAGGTTTATGCAATGACAACATTTCGAAACCTTTGGGATATATTTGATACACATGGCTCTAGTGCTTATGCTTCTTGATACACATGGAAAAAAGTCTTTCTGTAAAATAATCGGAAGTCCCTAACATTGGGTAAGTATTTGTTACAATAGAGTGGACACAGAGTTGTTGAGACTAAACAATTTGTATATTTATTTCTTCGTTATGGGAGTATAAATTATTTACTGTAAAAAGACTTGTTATATCAAATTTTTATGACAATCGCATTGACAATTACTCTTTACTTCTTTTTTGAATTGAGCTCTTCTGTAGGAAAGATGTGGTGATTTTGTTCGTCCACCATGAAGCTTTTCTCCTGTATTCTACGACGCGTACCAGATCGAAGGTTGTATCATATTATGATATTACCTTCGATCTGATATTTGCTACTATTCACCGCCTAGCGGGGCCACCGATTACCTTGATCGATGGATGAGTAAGATGCAGTAGAATTTCATAAAAGTCCTGTTTTACTTTTTTGCACCCAGATAAAAAATACAAAAAGCATGAAAGGACATGGAAAACCTAAATAAAATCTCTAATCTTTTGTCAAAACAACTCTAATAGTTAGTAAAAAGTCTATTGATTTTTTTAGTTCGTCTCTGTTATGATGCTTAGAAATCTAAATAATAGTGCTATTTAGATTTCTATGGTAAACTACCAAAATTTTGGTGTCGACCAAATTCTGGGTGCCTAGGCCATGGTACCTACCATGGTCGATTATGTCACTTTACCACTATTGGGCATAAAGGTACCTTCCTTTTCTTTTTCTACTCCTCGTGGAATAACCTTGCTCTGCTCGATAGGTACCATGAAATAATAAAAAAACTTTATCCGTTTTCTTAATACATTTATTCCGATTTAGTCGGTCAATAATTGTAATTCAAAATGATTATTCTTCTGAACGATTATATGAGTTTATAACAACTACAAAGTAAATCCACACTGAAATAAAATAAAACAATTTAATAAACTAAATAAAATTATGTAACTGGGTACAATATTTTGAAAATTCGACATTATCACACTAATATTATAAATACGAAAGTTTGGATAGATGGATGGATGGATGTTTGTTACCTCTTCACGCCAAAACTCCTGAACGGATCGGGCTGAAATTTTGTATACAGATAATTATAATCACGGAATCAAAGATAGGCTACTTTTTATCCCATAAATCAGTTTCCATGGGATAGAAATCACCTTTAACGTTTCCATAGAAACAACGTGTGCGAAGCCGCGGGCGGCAGCTAGTAAGATATAAATGTCGAATTTTCAAAATTTTGTATACCTTTTTATCATGTACATGCTCAAGATACTCTTTGGAAGATTAAAAATGAAATCCAAAGTTTCTAATAAGTTAAAGAATTGTTTAACTAAGTTTCCGCTACGTGGCGGAAGCAGCATCTACACGACTTATTGATTGAATAAGCTTAACTTACATATAAGAAACAGTGCAAGAGTTAGAACATCATGAGGGTTTGGACACTTAAGGTTAATCATATGCACAATAATTAATACAATGAAAACCACCGTCGCAATTGAAGTGAATCCGATAACACCTATTAAAGTATTCGATGTTGTGGAAAGCGGCTGAAATAAAATGATGTTTAAATCAAAAGACATAGAAATAAAAAAAATAAGAAGAAAATGAAAATTGGTTCACTGAAGCACAGCTTACAACTATTGTAATATGTATATGTAATATAAATAAGAACATCTTACTAATCCTATTAATATTATTAATGCGAAAGTTAGTGAAATGTGAAATTTTTGTTACCTAGGATCTCCAAAACTACTGAACAGATCAAGATGAAATTTGGCATGCACTTTGAACATAGCCTAACTTAAACAATAGGCTACTTATTATACCAAAAATACGCGTGCAAAGCCGCGGGTAGAAGCTAGTTTCAAATAAATATAATCTAGCATGAATTAAAATAGAAACAAGTGTCTCTACGTAGCGAACCAAAAAGTCCCGTCTCAGCATACTGATGCTCCACTCAAAGTAGGGTAACGCTGGTTTACTGACAGGACCTTTGGCGAAACCAAAGATTTTTGTAGCCGTTGATCTATAATCTTCACTGCATTCAGAATTCCACTGCTCACCATAGACCTCCCTTCCTTTTCTCTACACCTCAAGCTCAACCTCAACCGCCTGTATTGGTCCACTTCTAGACGCAGGCCTCCCCTGATAAGCGCCTTGTTGGCTTTTATCTCATGGAGGTAATGCCCATAATCCCCACGCTGGGCATGCGGGTTGGGATCCATATCAATACCAGTCGGAAGCGTCATTATTCACATTAGCTATAACGTATACCATTTTTTGGGAAATTTAACAATTTTTGACATTGGCTGTAATTCTTGACGTTTTCTATGTTTGGCAATTCTGTCACTTTTACTGTAATTTTTGACATCTAGTATTTTCTGACATTTGCTGTCATTTTCTGACATTTGCTGTCATTTTTAGGGTTCCGTACCTCAAAAGGAAAACAGGAACCCATAAAGGATCACTTTGTTGTCCGTTTGTCTGTCTGTCTGTCCGTCTGTCAACCCTCTTTTCTCAGGAACGCGTGGACGTATCGAGTTGAAATTAACTTGAAATACTCAAATCCGTAACCTCTTGAAGTCGCTATATAAATAAAACTTCTAAGTCAACGCACTCAAAAGTTACAGCCGTCTAGGTCTAAATATTTTGATATTTCCAAGGAAATCACATGCACACAAAACCTATAGGGTACTAGGGTAGACCTAAAATCATGAAATTTGGTAAGCAGCAAGATCTTATAGCGCAAGTAAAGAGAAAAATCCGAAAAACTAATTTGTAATTAATTCACAAAAAAAAAATACTTTACATCATCATCATCATCCGACATCCGCGAGGGCGGGTGCGGCGGCAGATTTGACCGAAGATCTCAAGAGGCGCAAATATGCAGGTCTTGACAGAGCCTGCACATTTGCTCTCCTTGGAGTCGAGACCCTAGGTCCGTGGGGTATCGAATCTCTTTGGGTTTTCAAAAAAATAATCTGAACGTCTGGTCGAAGCGACGCATGACCCGAGAGCTGGTGAGTTTCTGGCACAGCGCATCAGCATTGCCATACAGCGGGGCAATGCAGCCAGCGTCTTGGTGACGCTTCCGACTGGTATTGATATGGATCAGTTGAGCTACCTGTAGATTGTCTGCAAAAGCTCAGTTGTGAATACTTGTTACAATTTATTTATAATATTTGATTGTAATTTTCTTTGTGAATAAAGGTATAGGATATACAATACCTATAATAAATCTACGTTTAAAGTTAAACCAAATTTTGAAGGATCAGGTAGAGCTCCGCATCAGCTCATAGATGTCCACTGCCGAACGTGGCTCACGGAGTTTTTTGCCATAATCACCACGATTGGCAGGAGATTGGTGGAGTGTTAAAGAATGATAGGATTAACTTCTTACAATGCCCAAAATATTGAAGAGTCCCAACAAGTAAAAGAAGTTACTGGACAGCACGAACAACTTCAGTACGAAAAGTATGCACCTAAAAACGTATAAAACCGTGTGCAAATGATCATCGGAGTCTTCATACCGCTTGCCGCATGCCGGCCAGATTATTGTCCTGAGCTCTGCTAATACGGCGAACTGAAAAAAAAAAATGCCTGAAGAATTGGAAGCTGATAGTAAAATTTATTTGGCTTATGGGTACAGAATGTACAGAAGTTAAGGGTACCTGACGGGTGAGTTTGGTTGACGATAGTTGAGACGTTATCGTGATGACATGTCTCTCCTTTTTCTAAAAAATTAGGAACTACGCAAATCCCATACAAAAATGAGACGTCACGTTCATGTCTCGATACTATCGTCAACCGGACTCTAGGTTCTGTACTATTTTCTTTATCATAATCAGTTATGTGCACTGATGAACATGCTTCTCCCAAGCAAGGGTTTTACAGCGTGATCGTAGTAGAGGTGATGAAGATACACAGATGGAGCTGCTGCCCTTACCCTGGTAGGTTCTCTTGGTCGACTCTTACGACATTCACTGGCTGGAGTGGTCAATTCTTACTACACGACTGCCACGGCCCAATATGCCCCAAAATATTTAGGCAGGTATCATCATCAGCCTATGTTAGTCTACTGCTGGACATGGGAGGCCCATAATGACCACCATAGCTGTATTAGCCTAGTATATAGTAAATTAATTAAAATCTATAAACTGCAAAAATATTTGAACTAAAATGATTCTACACATAGAGGGAAATGAGGAGGGTGATATGGCAATAGTTGTTGTTGTTACTAGAACTAATTTTCACCATCATTTTCTTATTAAAAGACACAATTTACCATAATTCCAATAACAATAAAAAGACAGGCAACTTTGAGTTTCCTTGTACACATACAACATCGGTCCACAGTGGGCAAAAAGCTGAACGCCGCCATAGTAGACCTTTAAGTATACTTCATATATTCAGGAATGCACGTCAATTTTGGTTGCATGCTTTACGACTTTTCCATTAATTCATCTTCCTCAAATAGATACAGAGGCTTTTATCATGAGATTCATAGAAAGTAGCTGGTTTCAGCACTGATTTCATAAGTAAATGGAGGATAATAATGTAACTGAGTATTCATACGACTTTGTGAATCAAACATTCATACAAAACTGGATGGATTATTTTGTACTAATAAAATATGCACTGCAAGTCCAAATATTACTATTGCTGAAATAAAACACTCTGAATAAATCTTTTTGAAATCAAAGTTCCTCTTCTTCTTTTGGCGCAACCAAAGGTACAATAACTGGCGCAACTTATACTTTTCTCTTCCATACGCAATGCGGAACCATAGACAACCAGAATCATCACTATTCTAACTCTATGGTATGGTATCTACTTATAGAGGTATTATAGTACAAGCTATGGTACAAGCATATGCTTCCTTTAAATGGTAAGATAGGTACCTAATACCTAGGTTTTTTCTCGACGTTGTACGTAGTAGAATATTAGTCATTATCATCAGCATCATAATCAGGCTATGTTAGTCCACTGCTGGACATATGCCTCCCCTAATGATCGCCATAGCACCATGTCTTCAGCTTGCCGCATCCAGCATCTGCCGGCAGTCTTTCGCAGGTCGTCATCCCACCTTGCCGGGGGCGTCCTACACTACATTTGCCGAGTCGTGGTCTCGGTGGGTGGTGAATAGTAGAGTACGTAGGTATTATACTTCCTCTAACTGAGCATCACAGATTAGTCGATCATCAATTGATAGTCAATTGATGGTCATCAATTAGGTGCTACAGAATATCAGCAAAATCGCATAGCTTTGTCGCATAGAGTTTGATCAGATTGGTTCTCCGATTCATGCCCTTGATACAGGGCGCTGTTATTAACTTCTTGAGATATTGATTGCGATGCCACCGCTACAGCCCCGATCCAATCTGAGTCTGTGCCTACAGTAGCTGCAGCAACTCCATTCAGTATTATCTCAATAAAGATCATCCCTCAAATAACAAGTCTACACCCGTTATAAAAATATTCTTTAATAAAATTGTTCGTTTAATACATTTACTTTAAAGTTCGGCGCCATTGCCAAGTGCAAACTTTCTTCTCGCCAAGTTTCTTCTGGCTTCACGGTTTTTGCCAATTTCTTCTCGCCAACTTCTTGCCAAGTTCAAGTGTAAAGATTCTTCTCCAGTTTTGCTTATTTAAACTGTTAAGTGCGGATTCTCACTCAATCTATTTATTTCATCGTGTATTTAAAAGCGGCGAAAGCGATTTTTCGTAAGAACGGATTACTATTATAAAATACATCCACACTGAAATTAAATATAGTTATTGAAATAATAAATTTAGTGGTTAGAAAATCCAAGATAGTCTAATATGAATTGTGGTAGGTTGTTCAGAACGAGACCATAAAAGTAGGTCGTGAGGTAGGAATAGCGTGATTCGATAACTGATACATCTTTTTTGACTTTGAATCCATGGTATAATTTATATAGTAAGTATATCCACATAATCCAAACTGAAATAATAAGAAAAATACCTATGAGTCTGCTTGCCCCTGTACCAGGAAACATGTGATGAAACTTATATTACGAGAGTACAATCTCGGAGTCTTCAAATACCGAATGAATAAGTTCCTTCTGGGAAAGCATGTCCCACCTTAGGCCACATCGTCACTTTCTTAAGTGTGATGGTGGTCAAATGCTTTGACATACACAATAAACAATATACATAATATTGGTAGAAGTTAATACCAAAAAATGTATAATTTTAACTGGACTAGCATCGGGAATAATACTGCAAATATCCTAATTTTGTTTAAAGTTTGTTTACTTGGGAATGCCAAGCGAGGAAAGTAGTATGCTCCTGCAAACTACACTCATCGTAATTTTTAAAAAAATATTTATAATACTCACGCAGTGCATCAAAAAATGTAAACACGAGTTCGTACAAAGGGAAGGATCCACCGGTAGTCATGCAAGCTGCTATAAACACCAGTCCATAGAAGAATGAGAAGAAGATTAAAATAGAACATATCCAAACAAAAGCTGCTAAGGATTTGTCCGCCGGTCTTGGCTGGAATTAAAGAAAACAGGTTGTTATAAATAATGCTGGACAAATAAATAATGCTGGATAATTCACACAGCATTATCTAGCCCCAAGGTAAGCAGAGCTTGTGTTATGGGTACTAGATAACTGATATACATAATAATATACGAGTACATAGATAGATATTTTTTATTATACATAGAAAACGACCAGAACACCCTGAACAAATATCTGTAGATCGTACAAATATTTGTCCCGAGGCGGGAATCGAACCCACAACCTCCTGCGTCCCAGGCAG
Source organism: Eupithecia subfuscata (assembly GCA_963564075.1). Taxonomy (NCBI): domain Eukaryota; kingdom Metazoa; phylum Arthropoda; class Insecta; order Lepidoptera; family Geometridae; genus Eupithecia; species Eupithecia subfuscata. The sequence continues at coordinate 9,804,728 of OY751105.1, forward strand.
ACCTTCGCCCACCGCGCCACAGAGGTCGTCAAAATGTTATTAAAGTACAGTCTTAATAATTTGAAGGTTTTTACAGTCTTAATAAATTGATGTTTTTTTTAAACTAAAAACTGATTTCAAATTCCATATATTTACACTATTCTTAAGAAGAAAAATAGTAAATAGTAGTCCCTTGGAAATCAAACTTTGATGGGACTAGTTTGGGATAATTTTTATCATTTCAACATACATTTAAAAAATACAGCCGTTACGAGAACCACCTCTTTTTGTTTCTCGTATAAGTATCTTGATTTCGGAGTAGACTTCAAAATATCATGTGAAGACTTACGTGAAATATCCTATACAAGAAGATAACACAGGTTATGATAAAAGCAAGGTCGATTGTAAGAACCATCCATCCTACACATTGGACTACTAATATCATTACATAGTCTCTAGAGTCTGTTCTTTCATTATATTGTTCTGCTTCCCTTAAAATCGCAGTTTTATTTACGCTTCCAAGGCAAGATGGACCCAAGCCAGCGTTTGCGCCGAAACCAAAAGTTAACTGAAAAAAAAATGCAGTTTAAACTTAAAAAAGATCTCACACGCGTTTTGTAAAAATAACATTATTTTGACTACATAACTATCAGTTTTTTTTAATTACAAAAAGCTCATTGTTTTCTTTTGACTTATTCGCTTTGGATTTATTAAAATTAGATTTCGAGAGATATTATTATTACGAATGAAAAGTTCGGGGCGATCTAGAAGATAGACATTATAGTAAAGTATTATTGTATTATATATCTATACTTACTTATATTTTAAAGAGGAATGATTTGATTGTTGGTTTGTTTGTATTGAATAAGCTCCGAAACTACTGGACCGATTTGAAAAATTCTTTCACCGTTAGGAAGCTTACTTTTCAGGGAGTGACATAGGTGATATTTTATCCCGGAATTCCCACGGGAACGGGAACTGCGCGGGTGAAATCGCGAGGCGGTCGTCTAGTATTATATATATATTGTCAGAATAGATTAGAATAATTTTTCTGACCATCGTACCCGTTGCAGTCAAGGTTGCGTAGGAATTGACCCCTCCAAAAAAGCCCATGGATGTAATAAGTGGTGACTAAGAGTACCAGAGGAAGGGCAACTACAACTTTCTGTGTATTATTTATCACCTCTAGTGATCACCAATCCGCCTGCCTCACATGGGAAAACCCTCGTTTTTTGAGGCAGGCATGTATAGCAGCAGGTTCAATTTTGTAAAACTTATGTTAAAGTTAGCTTAACGGTACCAATAATTAAGGTGAAACTTGCTACGAAAGTTATTAGTAAACTTCTGTAATGTCTTCTGAAATTCATTAATTAAGATAGTAAGTAAGGTTTGTACTCATCTAAGTGAACATTGTTCTTTTGAGTAAATAAATTCGCTAAACTGAACTGAACTGATGTTTATGAAAAGAGTTGGGGAGAAAAGATTTCTGATGAACACCAGAAGGAGAATTATTAAACGACACGATAGCTTCTTATGACGGTTGCATGCCGCACACTGACACCGCCACCTATTTTACTTATTTAGAAAAACAGTTTGTGACACCTATCCAAAACTTTTTTAATACCTCTGAAATAGTATAGTTTCGTATAATCTAGACAGAGAAGCGAAGAGTTCAGTGGCCACCAAGAGCAACATCGCTATTCTGCTTATAGGAAATAAAAGTAAAATACTTTATGGGTACCTAAGTATTGAAAAATGCTTAAGATATCATAAACTATACAAAGGACTTTTAAAAATTCCTTTGATTGACGTAATTATAAGAAAGAAAAGGCAGCGGCGCTAATTTAAGGCATACAACCGCCTTAAGAAACATCTTAGAAAAGTACAAGGAAGACCAGGAAGGGGAATACTAAGAATTAACTACTTGAGTCAGATCAAAGAGAAAGCCGCTATCATGTCGTATAAAGAAGTAAAGAGACCGCATTAGAACGAGAAAAGCAGAGAAAATTAATTGCAACGACAAGAGCTAGTGTATTAAGATTATGAACAAGACAAAATTAAAGTTTTAAAAAACCCGCCGACGTTTATTGGCTGAACAGATTTTCATGAAACAAGGCTAAGAACACTCGGGATAAAATTATCTATGACACAAAAAAAACTAAACGAAAATCGGTTCATCCATTTAGGAGTTACGATACCACAGATACACAGATCGACAGATGCACAGACAGACACGTCAAACTCACTCCGGAACCGTGGTCCCACTGCGATGTCCCAAGTTTTGTCCCACCAGTGGGACATCGCAGTGGGACCACGGTTCCGTCACTGTCAAACTTATAACACCCCTCTTTTTGCGTCGGGGGTTAAAAAAGGTTTGGCAGGAGGAAACTTACAACATTATTAAAACTTATATCTACGACGTCTGGTCGGGATTCTGCAACGGTGGCATAACAAGACACTCGTATAACGTATGAATGCCTCACCACTGCCCACGATAGAGCAGGGCTCGTCATCTGAAAAAAAAAAAACGTCAAGTGCGAGTCAGACTCGCGCACTAAGGGTTCCATTAAATTGTAAGACCTTGTTTCTTGCCAAATATTATGATTCTAGGTCAACATGAAGTAGGTACCCTGTATATTTTGGTCGAGGGAGAGAATCAAAACTTATTTTATTGAGTTGTTAAACTACAAATTTACGGTTTTTAGATTTTTATCGTTATTTGTGCTATATTATCTTGCTTCTTGCTAAATTTTATGATTCTACGTCAACGGGAAGTACCCTATAGGTTTTGGTCCATGGCGAGCATTAAAAGTATTTTTTTTAGTGAATAAATTACAAATTTATGTTTTTCGGATTTTTTCCTTTACTTGTGCTATAAGACCTTGCTGCTCACCAAATTTTATGTTTCTAGGTCTACAGGAAGTACCCTAAAGGTTTTGGGTGCATGTGATTCCCTTGGAAATTTCAAAATTTTCGGACATAAACGGCTGTAACTTTTGAGTGCGTTGACTTAGAAGTTTAATTTATATCACGGCTTCAAGAGGTTACGGACTTGAGTATTTGACGTTAATTTCAACTCGATACGTCCACGCGTTCCTGAGAAAAGAGGTTGACAGACGGACAGACAGACAGACAGACAGACAGACGGACAACAAAGTGATCCTATAAGGGTTTCTTATAGGATCACTTTGTTGGATCACTTATTTTCAGTTATCTTCACTTATTTTTGAAGAATCACTTATTTTTTAGGGTTCCGTACCTTTTGAGGTACGGAACCCTATAAAACAAAATAAAGCCATACTAACATTTTAAACTAGCTTCTGCCCGCGGATCCACACTCATGGTTTGCGGCCTCGCGCGTGATCCTTGCGCGAGTGTGTAGAGAGAGGCTTACACAGGGTGTTTGGTACATGGTACGACATGATCGGGGGTTGTGTTGTGGGGTCATGCTCATGCGCTATATTTACCCTGTAGAACCAATGTCCCACTCCTAAGTGTAGTAAAACGCGCAGTGATGCGTGAGATATAATTGATAACGTTTTTTTTTTAATCGCCATTCGGCAAAAAATCATTAATGAATGAATGAATCTTTTATTTCAGGCCACTTAGTCCTATACCTATATTTAACTATTTTTTAAGTGAATTGTATTAGGTAAGTACAACCATATTCGATATAATAAGTAGCCTATTATCTAAGTTAGGATTTGCTCTAAACGTACGCCAAATTTCATCTTGATCTGTAATAGTTTTGGAGATATTAGGTAACAAAAATTCCGATTTCACAAACTTACGGCTTTTTAATTAGTAGGATAGGATTGGAAAGTGACTCTGCCTGTTACTTTTTCACACCTAATAATAATGGCTGAACGGATCTTAATGATATTTGGCATAGAGGTAAAAGGGATTCTGAGGACGGATGTAGAATACTCGAAAAGCGCGTGCAAAGCCGCGGGAAGCAGCTAGTAAACAAATAATGCTGGACAATTCACACAGCATTCTCTTGCCCCAACCTAAGCAGTGCTTGTGTTATGGGTACTAGATAACTGATATACTGAAGATTGTTTTCATTGCAACAGTCTGCAGTTAGCTCAATTGTTTCAATTGGAAGTACTAGTTCTAATTTGATTCTGTTTTATGATTTAACTAGCTTCTGCCCGCGACTTCGCACGCGTTTTTCTATAGAAATGTTTTGAGGTTATTTCTATCCCATGGGAACTGATTTATGGGATAAAAAGCCGCCAATGTTTGATTCCAGGGTTAGACTTACTGGTATGCACAATTTCAGCCTGATCCGTTCAGTAGTTTTGGCGTGAAGAGGTAACAAACAAACATCCATCCATCCATCCATCCAAACTATCGCATTTATAATATTAGGGTGATTTTCTTTGTTAATAAAGACGTTAATGTGCTGATATACTAAATACGATACAATACACTACATGGATAGATATTTTTTACACATAGAAAACATCTAGAACACACGGAACAAATATCTGCAGATCGTACAAACATTTGTCCCGAGGCGGGAATCGAAGCCACTACCTCCTGCGTCATGCATGCATGCACAGCTTAACATGCTTTCTAAGGGTTGGGGGTTGTAATACTGTCTGACTCAGGGCTCGGTGAATTTTCCTACTAGAAAACAATGGTATACTTCCGACAAAAACAAGGTTTGTAGCTAACCCGCTCGCATTCATAATAAACTCTGGACCTTTCACACAGCATCATCTGGCCCTCACAGCTTGTATTATGAGAGAGAGAGAGAAATAATTTGTTTTACCCAAAAAACACATTAAAACCTAATTTTAGGCAGAAGACAACAACACAGTTATCAACATATTTACTATGTAGGTACTTATATTTACGGAGATAATAGTTAAGGGTAAAATGGGTCCCAGCCTTACAGATTACTACGGTAGTGTCCATCCACATAATTATCATCATCATCGTCAACTTATATTATTCCACTGCTGGACATAGGACTCCATAGTGCCATAGCGCCCTGTCTTCAGCTTGCCGCATCCAGCATCTGCCTGCAGTCTTTCGCAGGTCGTCATCACACCTGGCTGGAGGGCGTCCCGAGTCGCATTCACCACATTTACCCTAGCGGTTTTCGTTTCTTTGCGAGATGTATGTCGATAACTTTGGATCTCTGTCGGACGTATTCGTTGCGAATCCTATCCTTCAGAGAGACTCCGAGCATAGCTCTTTCTATAGCTCGCTGAGCGACTTTGAACTGGTGGACTAGCCCTACCGTGAGTGGCCACGTCTCAGCTCCGTAGGTCATGACGAGTAGGACGCACTGATGTAAACTTTCGTTTTCAAGCATTGCGGTATGGATGACGAGAAGACAACAACATAATAATCATAGAAATTTGTTATACTAACAATACCGAGCACAGCAATGATGGCAGCCGCGGATTTTAAATCAGTCACACAGTCGCAACAATTGGTAACAACTGGCATATGTCTCCATGGCATCACTAATACAATAAAGTACAAAACTTTGTTCAAAAAAATCATAAAAATACAAATTATTCAGATAAAAACATTAAATGTCGATCGTGTGCCAAATGCTTGTCAGTCGATCACCAAAGATAATATATACATGAAAATATTTTTTTACTACAGAGTTAAAATAGTACAGGATGTTAACTCTATGGTTCTAACTAATTTATCCTACTACGAGCTTCTGCCCGCGGCTTAGTAAGAATCCTATTATCTAAGTTAGGCTTTGCTCTAATCTTACGCCTAATTTTATCTTAATCTGTTCAGTAGTTTTACAGATCCTAGGTAACAAAGGTTCAGATTTCACAAGCTTTCGGCTTTATAATATACTAGCTGCATTCTCACTACCCGTTGTCCTATTACCCGTTTTCCCGTAGGAATGAAGCATTTTCCCGCGGTAAAAAGTACCCTATGTTCATCAAGAATAATGTGGGCTTCTAATGGTAAAATAATTTTTCAAATCGGTTCAGTAGTTTCGGAGCCTATTCAATACAAACAAACAAACAAACAATCAAATCTTTCTTCTTTACAATATTAGTATAGATAATACGATAGGAAGTGATGCTGCCAGCATTCTGGGCACTCTGCCTTCTGGTGACGGCTTAGAGTTTCAAGAAATAGATATAAATGTAAACTCATGTGTACTAGAAGAGTTGTAATAGTGTCCTGGGTAAAAAAATATTATTCTCTGTAGTCCTTCTATGTTTAATCGACAAAAAAAAAAATATACGTGTCCAATATCTTCTGATTATCTAACTGACGTACTAATTAGATTTTTTTAGGACACTAGGCTTTTGTTTGTCTGTTATTGTAATATTCTGTCTTAAATAAATTTGATTTAGTTTTTCATATCAATAAGAAGAATAAAGTATAAGGATGTTAGAAAATGAAACAAAGCGAATTGAACCAAACAGCAATCGCTCCAAAAACTAATTTAGCTAAAAATATAGCTGTAATACTTGGCTAAGTTGGAAGCTCCGAAAGCTTTGGCGTTATTGCTTCAGAGGGAGGGGAACTCTTAACAAGATTACTTGGGGATAAAACACGCTCAGATAATACGGGCTGAGGGAGAAGCTCTAACAAAATTAGAATTGAACAAAGCTTGCTCGTCAGTACAGTAGTAAGTTGTAAGAATATTGTGCTACGTGATTTTAAATCTAGCCACAGAATTATCAAACAGGATTGTTGGTAAATCACTGACACTGCATGTACTGCAGGGTTCTGCCCACCACAAACACGTTTACGCCACTTGGCACAAACTTGGCACATTTTGGCATTCTTAAACTTGGTATTGGTGGTTGATACCTCCCTCCATAAAATAATAGTTCTTCAGAGAGGCTTTATTTAAAACTGAATATAAAACAGCTCTGTCCTGAATTTACAGTGGGTGTGGAAGAGGGAAATCAATCTTTAGTCATTCATTTGGTTCCGGACAAACGTGTTAACTTATTTCTTCTTCTGACGTGATTTACATAAAAAATATGAATACCTGGCATATTTACGAACGTGTTGGTGATGATGGAACAGCAGAACCTGCAGTTGTACCTATAGGCAGGGAATTTCCAATAACCCTGTGGTGTAAAAACAATGTTTGATTGTTTTACATTTTTTTGGTTTGGTTCAACTATTTTACACGGCTCGACGATTACTAAAGCATGTAAATCGACTGCTAGTAGTTTCTAATCATGGTGATTCAAGTATATCCTATTGTTTTTGGGCCACATAAAAGCTAAAGTAAACCCATATTGATCAGAGCACTCGCTTGTTTCAAATTCAATTCGCAGAGTGGGAATAACAATAAAACGTGAACAGTCGTGTTTCTCCTGATATCACCTGAGACCCGGGACGTGGGTGGAATGCCAGTACCTACATGCACAGAATTTTAAACAAACTTCCTCTGATGAGGTTCGCAATACATAAATAAAGATATACATAGATAGGTACAGTACATATTCCTAGTTATTCTGTGTTTACAGATCACAGGATATACGAAATGTCGAAAAATGACAAAAGTTTATCAAGATATCGTATAGCAAAGCCCGTGTTGCCTACCTCCTAAAATAAGACGATAAAATATGGTTTCCACGAAGGAACACCCGCGCTCCGTTTCAACCGCGGCGCGCCTACCAAGAAATGTCAAAATATTTCAAACAGAAACTTTTGTATATAGGAGGTGGACCGCAAACCGCTATGATATATCTCTATTTTAACCACTCTATCCTTGTTCTAGCAAAAACACGCCTCCGGGCCGCAGTCACGAATCGCAATATGGGCTCCTGATATAAATCTTCACGAATCCCAAGTTTTATTTATTAAGTTGTATGGTGTTTTTACGATGTAACGCCGCGGGAGCGCTCATTACGGCGTAGCCTCCGTCAAACGTGATGAAAAAACTTTCCCCAACGATATCTTCGTGCAACATTAATTACGAAACTCGGAAAGTTCCTTTCACGAAACTGCTCCGGTACACTTTTACGATTCCTTGCTGAAATGAAAAGGACGGGTCTAGCCTGCTGATAAGAATATATTGAGAAATATAAGCAGTAAAATATCACGTAGAAAAGCAGGTCTCCGAGTTTTATGTCGGCAATTCGGGGCGTTCACAAAAGAAATGCTAACGTCGTCGAGGCGAACGTGACGCTGCCCCAACCGACCCCACGAGCCAAATGTCTCCAGCTCAACTATATCTATATCTGTTTACTGCTATATATAGATTATGCTCATTGTTATACGTAAACATGTTTGTTTGATATACGAATGAGCGAGATATTTGCCGAACTAATCATTACCCAAAGTCTGCTTTCAATATTCTGGCTCGCAATATCGTGATCGCTAGAATGTATTTTGTATGATACATAACTGAGATATAATATAACTATGGAATATAAAGCTCTCCAATAAAACCGAAGACAAAATTGCCTGTCACAGCGCAATCGCTTCGAAACCGGTAATGAAACTGGCTGCATATTACCATAATCTGATACTTTTAAACCCAAGCTCTTTTTTGTTTACCTTTTAGGGGACATGCTATGTAGGACGTAGGTACATTAACATACATTCCGTACTCGGTAGGTTTCTTTATCGCATATTAAAAAGTTTAAGCTGAGTGGCCTGAAAGCGGTTCCTTTTAAAATATTTCCAACTTTATAAATCTATATGAAGCAACTTCTAATTATCCCCTATCGAAGCACTGACAGACAGACAGTCTTCTGAGGGCGGTTCTGATAAATTTATGTTACTATAACTCAGTTGGACAGCTGTTTCAATAGGTAATTTAGATGTTCTGGCAACATTGTCGTAATGAGAAACCCTGGGGTAGAATGTAGTTTATTAGTTGGTGAGCGACGCACTGCAGTGGGTGGGAACTGTAAGGAGTCTTTATATGCCTCCTCTGAACCTCACTTGATGATAAAAGCTGTAGAATGTACGGAAGACGTTAATGGGAGTGCGGCTGGGTGGTACCGTGCTGGTTTAACTTTAAAGAGGTTTTACTTACTCGTGTAGGTACATACAACATGTACAGTATAAGTAACTAGTTAGGAACTGGGATAAAGTCTAGATAAAGGAAATTGAGAAACTAACATGAAATATGAAGATATTTTCCGGGCTTTTTATCATGATCACACACTTCGCGTAGTTATACGGGAGGCGGGTAGCAGTACAAAATTAAAGCTAAGGAATTTAAATACTTTTGAGACAAGTTCGTCGGCGTTTTATATCTCCACTTCTGCGTTATTAACAGTTAAGTAAAACATCCAAAGGGCGGTTCACATTCTTCCGGCTGATATCAGAAAACAAAATCCTAAACTATGCGATATTAAACTCTCTAGATTCTCTTCAGAGTTTAATTTTCAGTGTCACTGTTTGCGTGATAAAACATTTCGGAGTCGCCACAAAAGGTATCCAGCTTAAACGAAAAAGCTCATAATATACACAAGATATGGCCTTGTATGGCAGTTTGTTATGAAGTTTATAGTGTAGCCAACACGGTTCTAGTTACATGCTTATTGGGAGATGAAAAAAAGCAGAGATATGTGTAATAATTTAGGAGATTGAATCGCAGCGCAGCGGTCAAGAAAAGGAAAAATAAAATTATAAGAGTGCAAGTAATTAGATAGCTATATGTTGTTCACGACATGTAGGTTGTGCTGTACGTTTGTTATGATAGGGTACATGTGGAACATGATGTTGGAATGTTATTAAATATTTTTATTAAAGCTAGAGTCGTAAACTAGATCATACGACAGCTTCGGCTTTTAAAGTTTTCTGTGACATTATTTTAATTTGTGGCGTGTTGAAAGAGTTTATACGCTTTTCTTAGTTTCCTTGTTTATTCTTGGTTTTGATTTATATTAATAACTTCGATTCGACATTTAGTAAGTATTTTAGTGGCTACTAAATGTTATACAACGTCTTGTTCACCGTCCAAAAAATATGACACATAAAAACTAAATGATGAAGAATGCGTTGAAATGCCGAAACATCAAATACACAAAAACATGCTTTTCTAATTGGAGACTTGGATTTGCTGCAGACTCTTCTTTTTGATTTTATTTATCGCTACATAAATAATTCCCAAAAAAAACCGTCTACAAGCATGTTTTTATTTCAAAATACGTGACTAGATCCCGAGTTGTTTTACCCAAGCTGGTGTCTCATAAACCACGTTCCCCAAAATAGTTTCCAAGTTTTCGGTCACTACAGGAAGCGTGTGCGCGTAGAGTGCCGTAGGTGTGTCGTAAAATGTACGTTTTATGGAAATATAAGATCCTTGTCGGAGGTACAAGCGTGCCTGGCCCCCGCCGTCTCAGGAGAATGTAATCTCTTAGCTAAGAATATACGACCTTAGGTAAAAGTAGATACTGCATAGATAAGCGAGGCTTGGCTTAGCTATTCTATTTGCTTTCTGCAAGAGCAAAGCGATGCCGCAAATATTTTCTACTCAGGGTTTTAAATAGAGGGAAATACTACGAGTATTACCTACTTAACATTACATATAAGACTAGTGTAACCTGCCGTAAAATTTCTTGGAAATAGGATCCATTCTATAGGTCCATGTTATCGAATAATTTATTTTACTTACATATATGTATAGGTACAACAAAATGTAAATACGTAAGTAGAGGCAAGAAGCTGCCTGACTTTTTTTCTCGATTTAGAATAAGCATGATCAATCAATGAACAATCAACAATGATCAATATGTATTTGGGCGTAATTATCTTAATACCTATTGTATTTTATAACACTCAACTGCAGATTCAAGATTGATTTAGAGTAATTTAATTCTCTCACAACTGCATAATAAACGAAGGCTTTATCCAGAGCAATGAAATTTTGATTGCGATCGAATAGGCACGACTTTAGCAGACGAAACTGGGAATTGCCCCGCATTACTTCCGAATTCTCGAATGCGGGCGAATCGAATCGATAGTCGATTCCAATAAAACAGCTTCGATTCGCGAATACATAAAACGAAGGATTCGAGACTCACGCTCTTTATGTAAAGCTAGGAGAGAAGGGTTCCCAGTTTTATTACCAGGAATTTGCATATAAAGTAACCATTGAAGAAAAGCGATCTCCGTTTTGCTGCGAGTTTTTTTTTCTTATTTATTGTTACGAAGACCGCGGCTTTTATGGGGCCTGCTTTCTTAGCGTTTAAATAAATAATGGTATCAACACTTTTTTCTACAATGATTTATTAGAGTCCTTTATGCTTTGATATGAGATTCTTAATTATGTTTATGCTGCTCATAAATTCTATCACGATTAGTTTTATTTCTTTACTTATTGTTAATATTTTTTTCGTTCTTTTCAGATTAATGGATTGGCAGCCACAGTGATAATGGATTAAAATTGGTAAATATTTTATATTCTTATACATTGTCCGGCGGTCGTAAAATCTCCGTGGTACCTATATAAAATATGCTAAATGAAAATAAAGTGGCCGACGGTCGGGTGTTTCCAGCTATTTCCAATAAAAATGATATTTAATTGGAGTCGATATCACCTCGTGAGATGTCTAATAAACTGTCTTTATTATTGTTGCGTTAGGTCGGCGCGGGAAGATAAAACCGCGTAATCTTCTATACCTTAGTCGTTTTTTTCATTTTATATTCTTTTTGTATTAAAATGAGGTTTCCTTTATATTTTTCTTATCGTGGTTTTTACTTTGAGTTTCTCAGAGCTCTCAGAGTATTTACCATACACATTAGCGTTCGAGTATGCTATGCGTTTTGATTGCAGTTTTATAATTTAAATTCAAGAAGAGAAATCTATGTAGAGAGCGGTGTGTTTGTGCGTTTGTCAATAAAGTAAATTTTGCATATTCTGAACTTATGCACATTTTGATCGGAACTGGAATATTAAAACAGCAGACGCCAACTTGCATTTTACTGACATAAAAGTTTTATGGACGCATCAATATCGCCGGGGAAAATAGTGGATTTGAATGAAAAATCCGAATACTCATCACAAAACTAGCAAATAAAAAAAACTGGGTTGTTGAACTCAATACTTGCTAAAATATTTGATTATAATAATTTAAAATATTCTTAAAAATACCATGTATATATAAAAATACCAAAAATATACCATAAACATAACATTTATTAATATATAAAATTTTCTTTCAATTCTCAAACTAACTAACTAGTTTTTTTTTATCCTTTTGCTATTAATTTTGATGTTTTAGTAGAATAGGTTTTGAGTTTGCCATTGATATTTCTACGGTGAAATAGCCACATGTCGTCGTTTAAAAGTTATTGTATGTTTTGTTGTGGTTCGTGATCTTTGTTTTGTTTTGTTTAGTGTTATTTTATCTTGTATTTTGTAAGTTTATAACATTCTACCTATATATATTATAACATTCTACCTATATAGTTTATAACATTCTACATATACCTATATAAACCTATATAACCTAACAGTTATAACATAATTTTGCACGCCTTGACGAGGCAGAATGTATAGGACCTAAGCTTTAATCATAAGACCTTCTGTATACCTACATTCCTACAAAACAAACAATTATAATTATGAAAATAATATTAAGGAATACTAAAGAAATAAAAAGAATACTACTAGTATTCTTTTACCTTGGTACCTACTAAAGAAACGTTTATCGTGAGAAATTGAAAGAAGTAAGAAGTAAATCTACTTGCAATTGTCGTCATTGAGATAAAAGCCGCAGTAGGTACCTACATTGATGTACAAGTGATAGTTATGGCACTTTTATAGGCAGTTAGATTTATTTTTACAGCTGTGTTGGTCTTAATACGTATTTCGCGTCGAGAGGTCTATTCGATGCTTTTCGCTTGCATAAAATCATCAAAGCCTGTCCATTCATTTAAATTTTATGCAAATAAAGAGAAATGAGAGAGAAAGTTATAGGTGCAAGAGATTTTTCCGATTTACACGTAGGAGACCTGCTACTCTATTCAAACCAAAAAAAAGCTAAAACTACCATCCACATAAAAATAATAAAATTAAAAAAATATTTCGAATAAATACCTCATGATGGGTGATTGAGCGGAACAGAAGCTTTTGATTAAAAGTGACATTTCACTTCTGATCAAAACTTTCTGTTCTTTATCCTAGGCTAAAAATGTGACCTAAGATTAAAATACTAAGGAAAGAAAGGCGACAAATACAGTAGTGTAGTTACAAATATGAGAATCCACCCCTCTAACTCCCCGTGGATGTCGTAAGAGGCGTCTAAAGGAACCTACCAGAAAAATGGCAGCATCTTCCTTCTGTATATTTTTATCACCCCATCTGCAATCACCAATCTGCCGACCAAGCGTATTGAATATTGGTTAACCCCCCTTTTGAGCAGGCAAATTCAGCAGTGGACGTATAAATCAATAATGCTGGACAAGTCACACAGCATCATCTAGTCCCAAGCTAAGCAGAGCTTGTGTTATGGGTACTAGATGAATGTTATATTTAACACAATACATTACTTAGATATATATTTTTTATTATACTTAGAAGATACCCAGAACACCCGGAACAAATATATGCAGATCGTTCAAACATTTGTCCCAAGGCGGGAATTGAACCCGCAACCTCCTGCGTCATATCGACATTTATGTGTGCTAACTAGGGGATAAAATTGAAAGTAAGTAGAAATGCGTATTACTATTTTCTCTACAGACACGCAACTGAAACGTCTTATGAATGCTCTAAATTTCACGCTTAAGAACAAGTAGAATAAACGTAGGTATATTGTTATTTTGTTCTCTAATTTCCACGCTATTATGTACCGACAAATTGATTGTGCGATTTTTATAGGTCATTCGGAGTATTATTCACAATCTGTTTTATGACTTGTAAAGTAGGAGTTTATATGGTTCGGGTAATGTTTAGCGGACTGACTGTAATAATCGGTTTTTATATACTCATATTTATGAACGCAACGATTTAGAATAAACAAATAGCAATAGATTGACCAATTAAATGTTTTAAATGGCCTTTACACATTCTTTTATGGCATTTATTCAATAAATTCTCGGTTTACTCAGCGTTATACGATAAGCCACTGATGATTTTTATAGGTAGGACCTTCCCCGTAGATTCAATGATCCATTTATTATAGCCCAGTGACGCAGGAAGGCCCAGCGGTCCTAATCAGGAAATATAGGGCCATAAAATACGGTGGCGGACCGAACTAATCGAATTGACCAAATTACGGCCGAATGGGCTTTGATGAGGCTACACGTGGCAGGTAATTAGCCTATTTAGACGTCTGTTTTTAATTTTCATACTAAAATTACGTACAGACAAATAATTAGAGTGTGTCTTGATCCTAGTTTTTATAAAAATCTTAATTAAAAGACGTGTGTAGGTGTAGCGATAAAATTATAAATTGATTTCATTCCGAGAGAGAGAGTAGGGCAGCCAACTTGATCCGACCTATCCCCGTTTTCCAAAACAAGGATCTCATCAAAAATTCAGCATGTGACTCTGGATGTGCCCAATAAATCAGTTTTACAGCATTCCCGTGTCATTTCAGTCGTCGAACGGCATAAAATGATAATTTTACTGCTCTCCCCTTCCGTCTACAGACTTTACGACAATTGTGAAATGTATCGACACTTCGGATGACACCTCAGAGGTGGACCAACTTGGAAACCCAGCTGAAACATTAAATTTCCACTTTCCTCGGCAGTAAGGTTCAAAATCATTTGAATCATAGAGCAACCATTGAAGACATATGGTACCATCTCCCCTTGAGCCGTGATCTGATATTTTAAGATAGGTGCTCTGAAAGTCATCAATCTTCGGTATAGTAAAAACTTTGAATTATGGGTCTTAAAACCTGAAATTTTTGGGGCCAAAGAAATGTTTACTATTTATATTTCGCTCACCACAATAGAACAGTTCTGTGATTTCATAGTTAAATTGAGGACAGGGAAAAGTAACAAAAAAAATCAATAGTCTAATTGTGTAGTAAAGAATCAAAGGCAGCTACATCCCATTGTTTTCAAATGGATGTAGCTGCCTTTGATTCTTTACTACACAATTCAAGTCGGTATTATCCAAAAGAATAATCTTAAAAGTTTTCTTTTTATGCAAATCATCTTACCCAAACGATTAATTTCCATAATCACAAAAGTTTGTTTACGAAAACAATCAGGGCCGTAAACCCATAAACGCAAACAATAATTAAACCCAATAAAATGAACAATGTCATTAACATAACCATTTATTGCTCAAAGGCAACATAAGCTTACAAATTATACTTACACCATTGTTTTTGTAGGAATGTTAAACAGTTTTTTTGATTTTAGCATAATTAATTTGAAAGGCTCTCGGCAAGGAAATGGATTGACAATGTCTTCCTGTCTTCATTGCTAAAATCACCTAATATTATGAAGGTTAAGCTAAGAATAATTAGCTATTAAAGTATTTTAATAAAGCTATTATAGTATTTGGCAAAAGCTCGGTCTATAAGGTGGAGGCCAAACGAGCGTTATATTTTTTAAGTTTTGAATCATGTTCAATGAGTCACTTTAAACATAAGCCCTGTATGTGACACGCGTTGAGTTAGGAATTTCTGGTAAAAATACGCATTATAAATAACTCAAAAAATTACGCTTGTTCGACCTCAGCTTATATGCTTATTTTGTTACCGACTCTACCAAAACGGATGGTGTACAACAGAGGAAAATGGGGGTGAAGGGAAAATCCATCTATTCTCATTAAAGCAAATGCTATCTATGGTCATGTATCTAGTCCCCTACCCCTTTACACCCCCTTTACACCCTCGTTACACTCCCTCCCTAAGTACCCACCCCAAAGTACCAAGATGGGGTGCAGGGTATGAACCCCCAAAGTACCTAGATGGGGTGCAGGCCTCATTAGACGCCTCTCGGCGGTAGCTCGTTATACCTCACTAATGGCAGGCTGTAAAGAACATTAGTGCGGTCCTTGTAAAATTGTGATCATAGTTCTAGAGGTAATGAAAGATGCTTGTAAGTGATAGGGGAGTTTTGAAGTTGAACTTTATGATAGTTTATAAGCTATCATACAGTTCAACTTCATAACTATACATTATATAGATAATGATTTTATCGAGTATTTATCGCGTACCTTTTGTTATTAATTATTATTATTAATAACAAATATAATGTAAAACATATTTATTCACAAAGAAAATTATACTAGTATTTACAATTGAAACAATTGAGCTAACTGGTTACTGTTGCAAACAGTCTACAGGTAGCTCAACTGATCCATATCAACACCAGTCGGAAGCGTCCCCAAGACGCTGGCATTGCCACGCTGTATGGCAATGCTGATACGCTGTGCCAGATATTCACCAGCTCTCGGGTCACGCGTCGTTTCGACCAGACGCTCAGATAGTTTTTTGAAAACCCTAAGAGCCTCGGTACCCCACGGACCTAGGGTCTCGACTCCAAGGGGAGCAAATGTGTAGGACCTGCATATTTGCGCCTCTTGAGATCTTCGGCCAAATCTGCCGCCGCACCACATATAATATTATTATAGTTATATAAATACCCGATAAAATGATTAACTATGTTAACAAATCGCGAAAGTTTAAAAAGTTTAAACATTTATATATTTATTAATACGAGTATATATATAGCTACTACCTTATAAGGTACTAGCTCCTAAGCCCGTTCCTGAGATACCGTCTACCTCTCCCTGTCAAATTTTATTAGTATGCGTTTAGCCGTGAAAACGTAACAGACATACGCAGAATTAGTTTCGCTTTTATAACAAACTAAAATGTCACTACCTATAATGAAACAATGAATAAATTACAATTCTGGTTTCTAGATTCAATTTAACCAATTCTATTAGTATGAAACTTATTTATCTGTATGACAGTGTTATTGTTTTAATTAAGTATTTTGAACTCTATTTGACATGTGTAAATAAAGTACGTACGAACTCAGTTTTGCAGTGCCCTTGCAGGGTGCATGTACTAGTGCCAAGACTCTAACTTACCATTCACTTAGACCTAAGAATGAATGCAACAAAAATAAATAAATAAATAATTTTAGTATAACGTTTTTGTTATTATAGTGCGTAAGCCTCGCACTCTGGATAATTTCTAATTTCTATGAAATCAAAAGTAATTAACGATTATTCTTTAACTTATAAATTTTCGCTAACGGCGCTTGAGTCCGTAGAAAGTCGCAAAGATTTTCGACTCCTACGTCACTTGACTTCGTGGTGTAGTTGGTTATCACATTCCCGTACTGAGGGGAGGACGCGGGTTCAAGTCGAAAATTTTTGCGATATTATTTGATTTCTTAGAAATTAGAAATTTTAGTATAGATATTATTCTTTCATCATTATCATCATTTTCGCCCGGAATCTCCCACTGCAGGGTTTAGGCCTTCTCTCACTTCTGAAAAACTTTTCTCAACTACGCGTGTAGCTGCCCTTATTGTATAAAAGAGTCGAGTCAAAAAAAATCCTAGAAAAGTCTTCTAGATTTTCATGATACATCGTTGACTCCACTTTCAAGCAGGTGAGATTCTGGTCAAGCGAACCTACTTCGTTTGACCAAAATCATAGGTGTTGATTAAAAAAATTACCATTGTTATTAAACAAATTGTGAATTGTCCAGCATTATTTATTTATTTATTAAAATTAATAAATAATGCTGCACAATTCACACAGCATTAACTAGCCCCAAGCTAAGCAGACCTTGTGTTATGGGTACTAGATAACTGGTATACTTAATACAATACACTACATCGATAGATATTTTTTATTATACATAGAAAACATCCAGAACACCCTGGACAAAATATGTCTGCAGATCGTACAAACATTCGTCCCAAGGCGGGAATCGAACCCGCAACCTCCTGCGTCACAGGCAGACCTTCGCCCGCTGCGCCACAGAGGCCTGATATCTAGACTCGTACATAAAGTACTTAGATTGTTTTTAATTGAAAAACAGGAGTTTCTAGCATTTTTACTGCTACTTCCTGCTATTATTTTTTTTTCACTGATGCGCCCGAGGAAAAATCTGCTTTATAGTAAAGGTTCACCTACCTAGCAGTAAAAATAAAACGGTGGAAATAAATTGGCAGTTCTCACATCATTCTACATTCAATAGAAGCATCTGATTCTGTAGATAAAATCTTGAACGGTATAGTTTTTCTAAAAATAGGTAAATACCTATTTGAAAACTTTTAACCATGTAGGTATATCGGTTCACGAAATGTACGTACTTACCTACGGATTTGTGTAAACTTAAACTGAGTGTTGAAATAACTTGGAGAGCCTAAAATTATTTTAGGCTGCAGGCTTTATGGAAATAAGTTAATTAAACTTGCTTTATGGTTACAAAAATCAGTAGTAGGCTACTGATTTTTGTAAACTTAAACCGAGTGTCCAAATAACTTGGACAGCATAAAATAGTTTTAGGCTGTACCTACTACGGATTTTTGTAAACTTAAACCGAGTGTCCAAATAACTTGGACAGCCTAAAATAGTTTAAGGCTGTACCTAGGGACTACTGATTTTTGTAAACTTAAACCTAGTGTAAAATAATTTCAACAGCCTAAAATTATTAAGTAAAGTAAATAAAAGTAAATTATTCTGTGTCAACAAAATTTACAAAAGTTACAACATTGACATCAAAAAAGGTCGTCGCTCAGCGATTTTAAGCTCCATGCTTTATGGAATTACTCATACTCATAAATTTATTCGCCGTAGGAGCACAAGGCACACTTGGTTAAGTCAATAGATAACTAAAAATACAATTTAAATAATTATAGTAAGTATGTATCACAAAACAAAGAAATTAATATCTATAGGTATCTGCTGTAAATGGGCATTGTCAATAATCAAACTAAACAGAATAATTTTAAAAATTAATTACTAGAGCTGCTGTAAAGGGGCATTGTCAAAATTAAGATTCTAGATAAAAATATAAAGAAAATATCACAGAAGGCGTATGTACCAGGTTCCTATCAACACAGCCTGTTGTGTGTGATTAAGTTAATTTAACCTGATTTTTGGTTGATAAGATCCACTTTAACTTTCCAAAATCGCAATTTCCTTGAAATTAAAAGCAAATCTCATAAGTTGCCTGCCGTGAATTTTAATTAAGACCAGCCCCTCGTTAGGGCTCGTGATGGTTTGGATTAAGACGTAAAGATCTCTGATTACTCTGCTCATGCATCTATGGATGGGATCCGAGTTAATGACGCTCTCCTAATGGAACCCCTGTATTTTGATGGGTGTGATGGACATTGTGGAAAAATAGATAACGAAGGAGAATATTTTCTGTTGCTTTTCGACTTTATTACTGTAGCTGTGCAGGAATTTAATAGGTAACTTGTAAAACTGTCGACTTTTTTATTTTGTTGTGTCTCTGTGACTCTATGAATGCAGTACGAACATTCGTCTGAAAACATAGAATAACCTTAAAACTGCACTAGAAAAGTAATCACGAACAGTATCTACTCTATATTATACTACACAAGCGTACTATCTATCTAGTAAAGTAGTAGTATAAGGTATCTGCACCAAGATTACGTCACGCGACTACTACATACAAACCGGGTCACGCACACAGCCGCACGTGTATGGATTAGCACGGGCTGCCGAGCGAGCTAACGTCACAAAATGGTGGCCGTAAAACAAGTGAACAGTGAGTTACGGCCCGGGGGAATGGAGGGGGGAGCATGGAGGCAAGGCCCAATCCCGTACCGCTGAGCGAGCACCCACAAAACATCAACTCCGCTCTTTCTTTTATGGCGACGCCGTTTTTCTTTTTCGCTTTTTTTGTTTGCTTTGCAGATACAATGTTTGTTTTAGTGTGCTCTGGGTTAAATACGTGAATAGAATGGACTAGGTTTAGCGCTTTGGTTTATGTGGGAAAGGTGGTAATGGTCATTTGATTGAATAGCTCTGCATTTATCTGATGGTTGAGGGTATATCTACTATAGAAATATATAATATTATAAATGCGAGAGTTTGGATGGTTATATGGATGGATGGATGGATAGATGGATGAATGTTTGTTACGTCTTCACGCCAAAACTACTGAACAGATTAAACTAAAATTTTGCATCTGTGTAGCTCTAAGCCTGGAATCAAACATAGGCACCTTTTTATCCCATAAATCAGTTCCCATGGGATAGAAATGACCTTGGACCGCTTCCATAGAAACAACGCGTGCGAAGCCGCGGGCAGAAGCTTGTCCACTATAGAATTGTGGCGAAATTACACATCTTATTTTTCGTGACGATTTTACTTTGTGGTAAACGTACAACAACCCTGTATATTTTATTTTCTTTTATATTAGGTAGGTAGTAACCTACCTAATATAAAAGAAAATAAAATATCGATGCTAATTTTTTCTTTATTATACTTTGGTCTTTTATTTTCTCTTCTGACTTCGCTTTTTTCCGTCGGCTATGCAAGTAAAACAACAATTGACAAAACTACCTACTCAGCTATTTTTACTTTTAACTCACGCTCTCAAAGTAGCTGGTAGAGATGATATTTATAAAACTCATTCCATCTCAAACATAAACAAAATAAAATTCTCCGTTTAATCCTACACGGCAATAAAAAGTAAAAAGATATTAGGAGCGGACTCATCGGGAAAGTTGCAGTGTAATAATTTACTTAGGAGATGTCGCTAGGGTAGGGAACGATGATCCGGTTCCGTTTTCCGGAGATTTTATTATTTTATTTGAAGACTACAAATATTTTTTCAAACCATTTATCTACTATATAAAAATAAGTCGGGTTTTCCTTAATGACGCTATAACTCCAGAACGCACAAACCAATTTCCACGGTTTTGCATTCGTTGGAAAGGTCTTGGGCTCCGTGAGGTTTATAGCAAAGAAAAAATTAAGTAAGTGGGAAACCTAAATTTCCACGAGAGCGAAGCCGCGGGGCGCAGCTAGTGTAACATAAAATGATCCCGTTAATATTAAAAACTTAGTGCTAAAGAAGCGTCAACCTGAGATGTGTGGCAATAGGTATTTTTGATAAAAGTTTAAATAAAAATCGCGGTCTCGATTACTTTTAAATTGAGCATTTTCTTTTTTAACTTTTTGGTATCACCAAGGTTTGCGGCTATAGCAAAATTTATCATGTACTCTAAATTAATATACCGAATTAAAATAACCCCTTTTTTACTTATTAAAAACTACCCTGAGTGTGAGTGGTTTACGCACTATACATAAAAAGAAAAACCTTATAAATGTTTTTGTTGCTAAATAATTTTATAAACATCGCAAGCCGCAATATATTTCTTCCTCTATAATTATTATACGTTAACTTGCCATTGGTAACACCAACTGGTCATATCAGATGTACCTACGTATTAGGGATCGTATGACGTATACCATCTTTGAACTCCTTGGTTTATTTTTTTAATTTAATATTAATTTAATTTAATTTCAAATTGGTTATACCAAAATGCAGCCGTTGAGCAGCGAAAATATTATGAGTGATACACTAAATGCCTTTTCACACGTCCCGGTTTCCGGAAAGCCGGTGCCGGTGGCAAAGTATATGGGCGGGCATGTGCATACGATAGCTTTGACACGTACTGGAAAAACTTGCATACAATTCGCCGCCGGGTGGCCCCGGCTACTCAGCGACCGGGAAATGTGAAAAGGAACTAAGATATATCTGAATTATCCAGCAGTCTAGAAAGAATTCTTTAGAAAAATGTATGTGTGTTGTAGCTTTCTACTGAATTTCAGCTTCTAGTTATAATATTAACATTGTACGTAAGGCTACAAAGTTACGTCCCTAGTTAAGACGAGGCCATGTCTTAGGTTGTAATACCCCCACTGACATATTTATTGTTTTGGAGGGTTGGGCTCCTCCCTTCGCGAGATACAGGGTACATTGTCTATGTCAAGCAGTTTCTATACTAAATTTAACAGATAAAATCTTTTAACAAAACTTGAATGATACGAAATATCTGACACCTTCAATTTTTTATCTTATTTAATAGATAAAATCTTCTAACGAAGCTTTTTAAGGAAGTTACAAAATTATTGACTTGAATTTGAAAAAAGATACGAATCAAGATTTTTTTGTGTTGTTTTTATCAGATTTTATCTACAGGACAAGATCAAAAGATTTCTAGGAATCGCCATTTTTTTTGTTTGAAACCAAAAATGTTTTTTTAAGTTATTCAATGATGAAGACAGGTGAACTTTTTCATAGAAATAATGATGTTTTATCGATGAGCATAAAATGTAACTTGCATCGAATGATGAAATAGGAAAATGATGAAATAGGAAAATGTTGAAATTCCCATTTCACCATTTTTCTATAAAGTGTCACACCTAAATACTTACTATGAGTTTTCGTGAAGTTTCTATTTTCCAAACCCTACTACAGATATTATTTAGAGTTCAAACTCAACCCGATTAAACCCAATTCGAATTAAATTCGGTTTAAGGACTTCGC
The DNA here is from genome assembly GCA_963564075.1 of Eupithecia subfuscata. Taxonomy (NCBI): domain Eukaryota; kingdom Metazoa; phylum Arthropoda; class Insecta; order Lepidoptera; family Geometridae; genus Eupithecia; species Eupithecia subfuscata. Next base: position 9,827,149 of record OY751105.1, read on the forward strand.
ATAAGATTATTCATATCGTAGGTGGTTTTACGACCTACACCAAAATTACTGCTAAGATAAGTGTGGTATGTACCTTGGCACTGTAACTGTACATTTAAGGGTGAGTTTATACAGGACGAAGGCGAGGAGTAAAATTAAAAAGCGGACGTTGAGATCCGTAGGGTTGGTACAAGTTTCTTAAATAAGCCTTAAGAATTTTATCGAGACTCACCGAAACCGAAGTTTTACAACTTTCCATTTGTTATGATTTTTCCCGTTCTTCATATAAAATAATGTTTAACAGGAATTCGATGTAATTTATCATAACAAGACTGCAAAAGGTTGTGTTGACAATTTTTGTTATATTCGTAGACCCTCTACGAAATGCTACGCGAAATTATTTATACCCGAATTATTTTGAGCCCGAATTTTTGGATTTTGAATAATTGTATTTCACGTTTTTGTTTGAATTTAATAAACTTCTACGTTTATCAATAATATTCACAGGTAGGTGCTTAGATAGGATTTAAATGAAATAGTATTTTAATTATTGAACCTTTCGCTGCCACAATATGTGCAAATCTGGTTTACCCAAAAACAGTTCCCAATGAAAGTATTCATCTAAAAAGAAAGAAAATTGTTGAGTATCGTTTGAGGAAATAATAATTTAATAAAACCTTGTTGGCAGCCCTGGGAGTAGCGTGGGGAGCCGAGGTCAACGACCGCCGCCCGCGCTTGAAATACGCCTTGCAATATCTGGTTCGGATTATACCTTGTCTGGACTAAGCTTTATAAATCTTATTAAAGGAATAACTTCGGTGTTCACTTTTAATGAAACACCGTCTTTTGCCCAACGTAGTAAATAAAGTAAATTATTGTGAACATTTCTGGGACAACCTTTTTCGGCGTTAACTGCTTTAACATTTTTTTTCATGAATCAAAAAATGATACGTAGGTACATTGTGATTTTATGGATTTATTCCCATCTGCCTTGTCCACCTAGGGGGACAAATGAGAAAAAATTTAGATCTGTCCCCCATTTTGCAACGGTGGGAGAGATAAAACTTTTATTAATTAGGATAGTTCTATCTGTCCCCCTCTTACCCAGTCCTTCAAGAATGTTATTAGGACCTATAAGCATATTCGCAATCTGACAATTGCAAAAAATGCTTATAGGCCTGAAATTTAATTTTTTACTTTTCAGTGAAAGGTAAAGGAAAAAATTAAATTTGAGCTGTGACAGGTTCTTTACTGTCTTTTCCGACTAAGAAACAATTCTATTGGCTTTTTCACTTCGTTAGTCCTATGAAATTAGTAATTCCATATAAATACTGGTTTGTAATCATTCTCTAGGCACCAAGTACCTCAATAAATTCCGATCGTAGTTATTTCCATATAAATGTTCACTCAGCGAGTGATAAACTAAAATAACTATGTTAAGTTCGTACATAATGACTTTTGTTTAATTAAGTAACCGGAACAATTAAATTGGACTTTCTTGAGATAAAGCTAATCGACAATTAAATTATGCGAGAACTTTAGATTAAAAAATATTGATAAAATCATAAACGTATTAATTCTCATACCCTTTGACTTGTTTTTGTTGTTCACTCAATTTATATTTATTATATGGTTTTTTCCTAAGCAATACGTATCATAGAGAGTACCATGAAAGCAGTATATGGAAATATTTGACCAAATTCTTTCCACGCAAGTTCTACTTTCATGATGCGGGATTGTAAGTTACAGCAAATTAAAATCGAATAATTAAAATACATAAAGCTATGACTATGTAGTTTTAGCTCCAATTTACCAGTAAATTCTGTGGCTACCATGCTCGTTTACGATGCCTAACCGTAGGTTGCTCTTATTTATGAGGCGAGCCAGTTCACAAATCTAGGTAGAGCGTGGTCTGGGACCAAATTGAGTCGTTTGGAAACCACAAGAAATGCTGGACTGGAGCCGGTTGCTCATTATATTAACATAGCTCCTAGCCTATAAATAAATACCGGCCCACTCGCACACACGTGCACAATATGACGTTTTAAGTTTATTTTATTTTTGAACGCGCCAGCGATCGTGAGCGCGCAGCCTGTAATTTCGCAGTGTTCGCGTTGTGTAGGCGCTTGCGCACGCTTGCCAACATGGCGGCTTACGATTATATACTCAAATCAAATCAAATTTCGAATAATTGAACTTGTAAATCGAACATTTGGAAACCTCTCTCGCGTTTGGTCACGCTGACGTCATCTCCCTTATCGCGAGAACTGGAAGTTGAATTCATAAGTGCCTCATGTTATGTTTATAACTTCATATAAAATTATGTCTTAGTTATTTTGCCAGAAGAATTAGGAGATTTATGGATTGGCAGTGAGTAATTTTTACAACCATTTAAATTATTTACGGGCTGTGAATTAGATTTCATAGTTTATGTCTTAATAGTTAACTTTAAGAGTTATATATTTTACATTAATGTTTCATAAACTTCTACGTATACTAAAAACTTTCTCTAGTTACTCATACGATTATTGAGTGTGAAGAGGATAGCTATATCTCTGTACTGATGTTTTATACTTAATAGATATGTTTTTTCCGTGCTGCTGCTGGGAAAATAGTTAAAAGAGGCTTTTATCCAGTAGTGAGATAGGGGTTATGCAAGAAACTATACCTACCTAATCAACCCACTGGATGGTTCACAACAATCTTGCATAACACAGGCAATTATAATTAAAAGGATATATAAGTATCATTCTTGCATCCGACAAGGTATACTTGCCGGATGCAAGGATTCAGTTATGTCGTAAACTTATCAAGATATACATTACTAGCTTCTGCCCGCGGTTTTGCACGCATATTTTCGATGTAGTAAGTAGCCTCTTATCTAAGTCAGGTTATGTTCTAAATGTACGCCGAATTTCATCCAAATCTGTTCAGTAGTTTTGGAGATCCTAGGTAACAAAAACTTCACATTTCACAAAAAGGCTTTATAATATTAGTAGGAAGATATATGATTTATAAATAACATTATTTTTAAATGCAACGTTATTGATGCAAAAAACTAGAAAACGTTTTCACCGGGTATCTTTTAATTTATTCATATTTCATTCCTAGTATTTTATAATGCGGGCAACCACCACTAGGTTGTAAAGATGGCGATTCGCTAAATTCCTACTTGTTTGGCCGTTACTAAAAATAAATCAGACGAAAGGCCACCAACGAGGTCGAGCTGGCAATGCAAGGGTATTAGTCACTAGAATATACAATCAGATATTATAGAATACAGAATCATTGATTTTCCTCGATGCTAATCAATGCGATTTTGCTGAGAACGGTTATCAATGATGGGCGCCGCGACAAAATTTGTCGACTGTTTTGACCTTCTCTTTTTCGTGCGAATATAGAAAGAAGAAAGAAAGAAAGAAAATACATTTATAGCGCTGGTCTTGCGCGGCACCTTAGCGTTGAGCTCATCATTACAAGATGAAGAAGAGAAGAGAAGAACAAGACGAACAGACACCCAAATTGTGACGGCACGCGTACTTAGCCCGGTGACTAAGACTTAATATTAATAAATATAAAAAATCTAAAACATGTAATTTTAAAAAAACATAAGTACCCATTTGACGACCGATGTGGCGCGGCGGGCAAGGTCCGCCTGCGGCGCATGAGGTTGCGGGTTCGATTCCTGCCTGTTTGTACGAGCTACAAATATTTGTCCCGGGTGTTCTGGTCGTTTATAAAAAAAATATCTATGTACCAAATGCATTATATTAAGTATATCAGTCATCTAGTACACATAACACAAGCTTTGCTTAGCTTGGGGCTAGATGATGTTGTGTTTATCGATTGCGGTAACGTCTTCTATTATAAAGTAGGCGTGGTTTAACCTGTCTACAACATAGGGACATAGGATAAAAATATGCTGATACGGCCGATCAAGCGGGCCAATCAATCCCATCCTATAATTATAAGCATTTTACCTCTTCGATTATTTTCATTTATTCGAAGTGATGTGCCTTTTGTTGTTGTTTGAAGTTTTGCATTATTAGTGCTAACAGCAAACATACAATATACCTACTCACTTAAACTTTATTTATAACGATAAATTTAAATCTTGAACGAAGTAACTTAGTTTTTACTTAGACTGTTAAAGACATATCATTTTCCATTGGTTTATCCGTGGTCGAGTAATATGAAAGCAAAAGAGAGAATACGAGAAAATAACCCGACATACCAACTACATAATTATTTATACAGCACGCATAAGTGGACAGGAGCCAGTAACTAGTTTTACACATTATATAGATCTTATAGCATAATATAGCACTTATAGCAGTAATCATGTTACCTGCAATTTATGACTCAACCTTCAGCCATGTTCCCCAGCCGCTAATTACTTACACTTGGCCATAAAACAATCGTGATCTAGCATATCGAGCTATCCTAGAGAACACGATTGAAATTCGTGAGCTTGATTTACGTGGAGTGGTACACGTTTTGCTAATAGGTGAGTTATTCATGTAGAAGAAAATAGAAAAAGCTTTATTGCACACGTAAATCTAATGGAAACTATTTAAAACAAAATGCCTTAAAATCTAAGCGATAATTGGCGGTCTTAAAGCTCACGAGCGATCTCTACCAGACGACCATGTATAGATAAGCTTGTGGAAATTTTTAAGATCATATTTGATAAGTTTTATTTGAGGTTTAGGTTTTGCTTTTTATTTATATTTTAAGATCTCAGACGAAAAGTAGTACATTTGTGTAAGTATACTTTTTTATTTCTATTCTTACACTGAGAATTCTGGTCCATGGGTCTAGGTAATTGAAGTTTTGTTTGATAGTTAGGTATATCTCTGGTCAGTATCTATTTGCGCATTATATTTTTTAGGTAGAAATCTTTCAAACGGTGAGGACAGAATTGGGTTATTTTACTTGGGAAAAGAATTATCGGCGCAAAGTGCAAGTTACAAATTATTATGATATAAAAATATAGTTGTAGTAGAGTTATTTTCATGTGTGTGTTATTTTCTCAGAAACCTGACGCTTTACACATTTTTATTTTTTATTTATTTTAGCGTCTTCTATCCAACTAAACAACTTTTACTGTGCGTCGCGATTTTGAAAAAATAAATATCGAAATGGCGGCTGAAGTTAGGGCCAAAATTTTGAAACCCCGTTCACAATTCCCAAACGCAAAATTTTGTAAAAAGGTGTAAGAAAAACCTTAAAAGTCATTCCTATTTTAGAATTAAACTTAACTCGCGTGAGTCAAGCATGAGACATTTTCCCGTTCAGTGCACCTACCTACTCGGAATGGCAATTTTTATCGCAAGTCCGTTATCGTTGCCGATCATAAATCTGTTTTCAAATCGCAGCTCACCATTGCAACAAGACCACATTGCACGCTCGTTTCAAGCGAAATCAAATCGTTCCATATAAGCTGTAAAGTTTAATTTACAATAGCAGTGACCTTTATTTAGAGCATTCGGTTTTAAGCAGGGTTTATTGTCGCATTGTACCTAAGTATTTGCCAATGCACGTAAAATTCTAGGCGAGGTTCTCAAAATGCCAGACTTATTTATGGCCTGAGCTTCGTTGGGAGGTTTCTTCTTGTTAACGGTAATGCATCCCTGAATAAATAGTCTCAGTTTTGGCAGGTTTCATGGGGTTCCTATAATTAATCATCATCATCATCATCAACCTATATAAGTCCTCTGCTGGACATAGGCCTCCCCTAATGAGCGCCATGGCGCCCTGTATTCAGCTTGCCGCATCAAGTATCTGCCTACAGTCTTTCGCAGGTCGTCATCCCACCTGGCTGGAGGGCGGTACCTACATTACGTTTGCCTAGTCGCGGTCTCCACTCAAGAATACGTTTACCCCATCGGATGTCGGTTCTTCGCAAGGCATGGCCGGCCCACTGCCACTTTAGGTTGCTAATTCTTCCTATGCAATAGCCGTAATATGACTATAAAATTACAGGGTGTTATTTTTTTACATTTTAGTGGTTCGATTAAGTACCGGGGACCGGATAAGGTCTTAAGTCATCTTTGGAAATTCAGTGAATGTAGTTATGTTATTAAAAACAAAGAGATTGTTTTCCTTTAGTAAAACTACGTATCATAAATATTTAAAGTTCTTGCCCTTTATGTGGCATAGCCATGGGTAACACTGTTTTTATAATTTCCCTGTCATTATATCCTTCAAAAACTCTAATATCAAGCTTACTAAAATGTAAGTTATCAATCTAGAAAATTGTGCAAGAAACACCTAAAGAAAAAGACAAGAGCATTGCAAGATATTCGTTACCAAAGAAGTATTAGAGTTACTAAAGCCCGTTACATTCAAATGTTTAATTACCAACAAACTAATGAACATTTTGTAACTCCTACTTCAGATAATAATACGAAATAACCTATTAGGTATTGGGTAAAGAATGTTCACGGAACCACATAGAGATTTCAAACTATAAAATGGTTGATTAATTGTGTTTATTGGTACATCCAATAAGAATTTATGGCCTTCTCGACTTGAGTCAATTACTTGCGATTATCCGGTAGTTTCTTGAATGATCGTCATTGCAACTATCCTTGCTACTTTGCTACTTATTTACAGGGTGTCCTATTTTATGTGTCTATATTATAATGTCCTACTCAATATGGGACACCCTGTATTTGCGTGTGCACGGAATCCTGGCCAATTATATACAAAAACAATTACCAAAAAAGTTGAACCGTTTGAGTTAGACAATATTAATTAAAATTGTATACATTTTTACTCCTGTTCACATTTTTGGGCATTACAATTTAAGCGATAACTTTAGTTTAAAAAACTGTATTTAATAATAGTATTGTTCCTAAAACACGCTAATTTTATCACATTTAAAGCCCTTATGCGTAACTCCCAAGCAGTTAAAGTTTTTTGGTTTTTGTGTATAATCGGCCTTGCACACGCATTTGCAGGATTATTCACTCAATATGGAGCATCCTGTATATTTCTCAATCATAAATCATATCTCTCAATGTTTAGATATCCTCAATTATAAAAATATGTTTCTCAATCATATATAAAGCTATTATTCATTGAAACAGAAGCCAATCATGAACAACCAATCATTTTCTGAGATAGTAATTATTATTACCGACGGTCCAACTAAATTGTTTGCCATGATTCTTATTTTTGTGACCATAAGTGTGTCTATTGCATTAAAAATTCTAAAAATGCAAAATCGAAAAATATTTTTCTCATAAATATTTCATTAAAGTTCAAATTTATCAAAAATGTGATAGTGTTAGGTTCCTAAGTTTATCAAAAATTCATGATTATTCTCAACTGTGGCTAGAGTGTTTAATTATATCTAATAATTCATCCGAAAAACCCCATAATGCAGTTATAATTGGCTGAATGGTTTGCTTATAGAACGGTTACAGTAATTAAACAGAGAAATTGGTTTGATAGCAAATGTTACAACACAATAATGTCCATTAATGAAATCTAATCAAGCGGTAAATTAAAATCTCTACGTTTATCAAAGTGGTTATGAAAACTCAGCTATTGTGTAAAAGGTTGATTCGATAAAGAGCGTGTAACGAAAAAGTGTAATTAAGTTTAAACAACTCGTAATTATGTATAAACAATTAATGATTACAGTTGAACATTACTAATTCCTATTGAACAACCCTTTTATGATTGGATCGCGATAAAAGCGTAATTGATTTGTGTGTCATTTAAAGTCGTAAGAAAAACTCGCAATTATGTTTTTTTGTGATTTAATAACGTATTTAACTTTAATCACTTATCAAATGTACTTCGCCTATGATTAAGTCTTATATTACACAATATTATAATTCTATTAAAATTGAATAAAAACCATAAGACAGTCTAAAATCTATCTTGACAATCATGTCTCTGTTAGGTTATTCTTGAAACCACAATAACTCAATTCAAAATGGCGTCTAACCGCATGCGGTCATTCATCAGGAGATGTCATAAAATAAAGTTACTCTGATCACAGGCTGTCCCAGGATGATTACTCTGAATCAACATAAATCAATCGTATTCTACCCGCACCCATAGAATAATAAACCCTAATTGCACTCCATAGACACCTTTAACTACTAAATCAAATTTTCGTTTCTGCGGGTAGGCGGATTTTTTATAGGTCGGTTTTCTAGGTCGTAAATCGCGGCTGAAACTTTCGGGATTAATGGAGCGGTTTTAATTTATAAGATGGATTTTGGGTGTCGGTTTGATCCCTGATTTTTTGTGGTTTTTTCTTACACTGGGATAAATAGATATGGATTATTTTCGATTGAAATTCGAAACGAACCCTAAATTATGCTGCTTGACGGGAAGCTCTACCCAAAAGTTTTTGAGCTAGGAGTGTGCGACTCAAAGATGTATTTTTTGTGTAGTTCTAATAACTATAAGTTAAAAATAAGTGGTGTGTAACGAGATTTTATCACCGACTTATCAAAGGCTTTCAAGCATTCTCCCGAGTGTTGAAATCCCTCAATACCATTCGAATAGTAGTTTTATACCTCTACGCAACCAAAAAGCAATAAATGGGGCTCTAAACGTGACACTTACATATACAAGATAGCCCATGGGTAGATACATAGCTGATACCGCGTCGCCGACTGTCGTCGCCCCGGTATCTGTAATACCGAACCGGTACCTACCGTACCGAACCTCTATCGTGGCAGTAAAAACTTAACTATCCGGTAACACGAACACACCTGAATATAAATCACAACAACTGGTATCGTACTTATCGAAATATGTACGACACGACCGCCATTACAGAACATTTCTACTCTCTCGTTATTATCACAAATCACGCACTGAACCACCTCGTGCGGACTCCAAGTCACTATAAACGACGTAAAAGCCAAAAAAGAAAGTATTTTACCGCAAAACACAAAATATTTAACCGTAGAGAGTGATTTCAATTATTATGCAAATGGAACCCTTAGATGGAAACGGGCTTCATAACGACTGTACAAGGACAATGGGGGCAATCATTGCTTTTTTTGTCCGGTTCTAGCAGGTTTTGTTCGGTTTTGGAAAACCTTTGCAAAGGCGCTCCTAATTTGTATAATGCGTGTCGATAATTTATGCATAGGTTACGCAAGTTTGTGCTTTTGTAGTCTCACTACACTTTCGGTTTCAGCGTACTGATTTGCATAAGGGTGGAAATACAATGCTCGGACACCCTTTGACGAACCTTTTCACTTTTAAAATGATCTTATTGTTGACATTCTGTAAGTAATAAATAAATCAAGCGCAAATTTATACGGTCTGGCGCATGTGGTGGTATCGGACAACAATGTTGCCAGCGGATTCTTGCGAAACTCGTTCACGTACATTGGTAATGGGCGGTATATAATGTGTTAAATGCACTGCACAGTACGAACGGCTATATTTAAAACCGTGAGAACTATTTAGGGCGGTTGCAGGTGAGTTCTTTGTGCTTGAACTGCCAATTTCAGTCACTAAACTTGATAATATGGCACTTTTGAATGTAGTTCTTTACCGCGTCGTATGCTACACGGCTACGCCGTAGCCTGCTACGACCTTGCAACGGAAAAACGTCTTTGAAGGTGTAGGCTAGGTTGCTAACAGGAAATTCTGATACTCTATCTATTTTACAAGCTTTTACTTATCTTGCAATGTTTGTTTGTACTGGTGGAATCATGCATCTCAATTTTTAAGAATATCTTCAACCGATTGAGCTGAAATCTTGTATACCTACACGTTTAGTTTGGATCATAATGCATTACAAGCTTGTTTTTAAAAAAAGTTTATTTAATATATTTTAACTTATTTCTTTACGTAATATAACTTTAATAATGACAGCCCATGGCCATAACAAGTACACCTTAACCTTACAATTAAACCTTAGCTGAGCTTACCTCTTGAAACCTAAGTACTTACCTAGAATTGATAGTCTTGATTCATAACCTGAGCTAGTTTAAGCATCAGAATGATCAATGAACTCGACATAGATTATGCGGTCATTGATGGTGAAATGGGTGAAATAAATGCCAATACACACATTATGGCATGTAATATCGTTTACAACTTTAAGGCAATAAATAAATTGACTGCCGTTTGTGCATTTCATTACGATTTTAAAGTCGATGAGTGTATGAAAATGGATAATTGATTTATTGGTTGTGAACTCTAATTTGAGACCAATTGTTAAAACTAACAAGCTCATCTTTTTTTTTCTTAGTTACACTTTGTTTGGTAGTTCCTTATTATATTACATTTTATTTTTCATTAGATTTTGTTAGCCGAAATTTCGTTAAATTAAGTCAAATTACTGGTCTCCACCATACAGGCTTTGCCTAGTGAGACCGCAGGAAAATTTCTGTAAGATTGTTATTACCAAAATAAATATATTTTTCCTTTTTTAATTAAAATTTTTACGTGTTTATTCGTTATATCTCACAATCTACGGTTTTACTTCAAATCTTCCTTTTTTAATAAAGTTTTATAAGAAACTAGCTTCTGCCCACGGCTTCGCACGCGTTGTTTCTATGAAAACGTTTTGAGGTTATTTTTATCCCATGGGAACTGATTTATGGAATAAAAAGTATGTTTGATTTCAGGATTAGAATTACCTGTATGCAAAATTTCAGCCCGATCCGTTCTGTAGTTTTGGCGTGAAGAGGTAACAAACATCCATCCATCCATCCAAACTTTCGCATTTATAATATTAGTGTGATGTATACTATGAATCTCACTAAAGTCGGTTGTTTGCACGCCGATCATATCTATGGTTACTTAATTAATGAAAGAATAGAAACAAATTAAAACTTTTATCGTATTTGCAATAGAACTACTTGGGCTAACTGACGACTGTTGCAAACAATCGAGAAGTAACTAAGCCATGTCAATACCAATCGGAAGCGTCCTTACGAAGCTGGCTGCATTGCCCCGCTTTATTGGCAATGCTAATACGCTCCGCATGATACTCAGCAGCCCTCGGGTCACGCGTCGCTTCGATCAGACTCTCTGATAAGTTATTGAAAAATCTGAGAGCCTCAGTAGCCCATGGAAATGAGTCTTGACTCCAAAGGGAGCAATTGCGTAGGCTTTGTCGAAACCGGCATTAATCAAATTGCTTGTCAACGTCGATTTGGCAAGAGTTTTGAACCATTAAGAATGTACCTTGTTTGTATTGGAAGAACACCACGTTTTATACCATAACGAGAGACTTCATCAGGGTGAGTGCATTATTATAATGATGAATTAAAATAATGAATAACTACGAAAGTTTTTATAGTAAATGAGATTTGATTATTGATAAGTTAATTAGCGTATGAACAACAAGTATAACTTTTTCTACGGAATAGCCATTCTATAGCCTTTTTATATAATGCCCGTAAAGTGCTTGTTCATAAGAAAAATTGCAGTAATCACTGTGTGCGTGACTGTATGTTCATAGTAAGATCGTGACAAGTGTCATCAACAAAGGAAGTTATTACCTACTAGGTACAAGGTTTTCCGGCGAGGTCGTTTCATTATCTACAAGTGCCTACATCGTTTCAAGACTTAGGTACCACCCACTGCTACTGCCGAAGAAGAAGAGCTATCAGTCGGTAGCTATATCAGTGTATAGTCATACATGGTAGATTTTTTGGCCGGGACAGTAAGGGGCTCAGTAATTTCTGACTTTTTAACCACCAACGCAAAAAGTCTGTCTGTGTATCTGTCTGTGGTATTGTAGCTCCCAAACGGATTAACTGATTTTCGTTTAGTTTTTTTTGTGTCATAGATAATTTTATCCCGAGTGTTCTTACACTCGGGATAAAATTATAGATAATTTTTTTTGATAATTTTGTCATATATAATTTTATCCCGAGTGTGGGATAAAATTATCTATGCTAGCTAAGAAGCTACGTTTCATGAAAATCTGTTTAGCCAATAAACGTCGGCGGGTTTTTTTAAATTTTAATTTTGTCTTGTTTAGTATTCCAACCTCAGTTGGTCCGATAGAAGTTTTTGATATATAAGAAACAAGAACGATTGGTATCAAAAAAGCTTTTGTGTAAATTGCTCATATTTTTGCTAACTGTTATTTTTTTAATATCTGAGAATGAGGTTGACGAATTGGTGTAGTCTCAGTGGTCCGGTTACGTTAAAGTCAACCGGACTACTGAGTCGCTCGATGTATCAGAAGTCCGACAACCGGACTACAGACACCTTTTTTGCAACTGTTATTTCGGTGTTGATAATACATTGCCGGCTTATTGCACTTATCTTCTATGCAACATAGAAACAATCATAAAATTTTATTTTATACATCCATACGCACTTGATGTTGGTGACGGTATTGGGTCGGGTCTTTTAACACATTCACTGCCTAGCCTCGACCCGTACGAGCCCGGACGGGCCGCAGCTGCCATCGCTCTACAGAGCCGAGGGGCGTGTGCATCATGGGCAATAAAAGCGCTAATGAAGAATCGCTTAATGGCAAATTATCAGGACCCATGAAGTCACAGTCGACCCGCACAAGCCCGGGCGCTCCACAATAAAATTGGCCATCGGTGAGTTATCAGGATGATAGCTCATGAAGTCGCCAAGATAGGCGAGCAGGGGTACTTTAATTCATTCGATTCGAGGAGCTCCTCCTCATTGACATGGACATTAGTCAACAGATTCGCTTCGGATTTTCGGTCATCAACCCGAGGCAAAATCAAAATAGTGTTTTATAGATCCGTCGGAATCGAATTCGTATCCGACGTTTTCAATTCGGATACGAATCGAATGAATTAAAATACTCCTGAAGTAGCGCTTGGCGGCTGCTTGTGTGACTAAACTTATTGGAAATATGGCGGCCATTTTAGTGTCCTGAAATAATAGTAATAAGTATAAGAAGTATTACTATTATTTCAGTCAATATATAAGAAGTCATGCATAAGTATACTATGAAGAGGTTGTAGGTAGTCCGTTAATATAACCTATCACAATCGGCATTTACAGCACTAATTCAATGGGGTATCACACCTAACTTAATGATCGTAGTTTTCTACAAATGTTTAGTGTTTAGCCGCTTAACACGTGTTAATAACTAATAAAACTGCTTTAATGGTACATAAAAAGCTAAGATTTATAACAGATAGGTAGCTTTTGCATTATGATTGGTTGACTCGACTTCCACTCGTGCCTGAGTTTTTGGAGTTTCATTGCCTTCTTTAATTATTCAAACTGAATGTGGTTGTAAATGTAATTATGAATAATTATTACGTTCTGGGAAGCGGATTACTTTTCTGTTCCATAATCTTTTAAGTCTATTTGGACTTAAATTATTTAATGAACATTTATATTTACAAGCTGACATGTATGTAGAGGCAATGGTTAGGTAGATAAGTTATTGTAGAGTGTAGTAAAGTTTATTTTAATCTTGTCTTTTTCTTTGCTCTCAGTTTACAAAACCTTAAAAAGTCCAGTGCATTATAGAATATCTGTTTTAACATAAAATTTTCAAATACTTTTTTTCATAAAATGTCTTTCATAAAGTAACACCAGGGTAAAAATACGAAATATTTACTTTCATAAATGAATTCCTTTGTAAATAAATTAAATAAAAAATATTATTTCATAAATAGCATAAACAGCAGTGGGACGAAATAGGCTAAATAAAAAAATAATAACATAGAGACGGGTTTCAAGACTCTAGCTCGAATTCTCATCAACCTCCTATCCATCGTCCTAATAAGTCTAAACTAACACTATCAATGCCCAAAACGTAGATGCCACTCTACTCCCCTCTGTAGCGGAGGCGCGTCGCACAGCCGAGGCTGGGCAGTTAAAAACTTATGTAAAAGTCACAAAAAAAATCAAAATAATCTACAAGCTTTCTTACTTAACGTCTCGACGTCGGATAAAGCTAATGAAACTCTATCGGTCTTAACATTTTCTTCGGATATACTATTCATATCAATAAATAACATCGACTCGCCTTTCGATATTCCAAACATTGCTGGCTGAATAGACCGGCATGAAAGTAAAGGCTTGTACAGAATGTGTACAATGTTACTGAAGAAACTTTTTTTAAATACCTCCAAGATGGCAAATAAGCCTGATGGAAAGCGGCTACCGCAGCACATCAGGGACACTACACGCGCGTTACTGACCATTTAAAAGTCTCAGAAGACCTTCTTTGAAGGACCCAATGTAGCCCTGAGGGAAAACTGTGACATGATAATGCCGAACGATTCCGTATTGACCATTTCAATGGGAGTTAATGTGCAGTATTTTGTGGGTAGTGTTTAAAAATATTTTTGACTTTTTACTAAATCTAAGAATTATTTGTTTTTCTTTTATTAGGTACTTAATTGACGTCGCGAACGAAGTGAGCGAAAGTCTTCGTTTCAAGTCTGACCAAATTAGCCTTTCGGTCAGTATGTCCGTACTCCTCTACAGGTCATATTTTACTACCGATCGGTATGAAACTTGGTGTCTTGGTCAACGATTTTATAGATTTTTTTTCACGTCGGGGTTTTTTGATTAAAGGTGTTATAGTTTTTGAAATTTATGTAGAATCTATTATTTTATAGGAAAAATATAGAGAAGTATGTAAAACCTTAACTTTTTGAAAAATGGTTAAAAATGGGTAATTAAAGGTACTCGTATTGGTTTGGACATTTCAAAATAGTTTGACAAATTTCTGTGAGTTTCATACTTTTAAAAATATTTTTAAAATAGTCAAAAAATACCTAATCCCCCCCTATCGCCGAAGTTCGCAGAGCGATCCATTTAAAATATATGAAGCGTTTGTAGATATGTATCTATATTTTACAGTAAAAATATAGAGAAGTCTGTAAAAAAAAATTTCAAAAAGGGGGGGTGGGGATAATTTTCAAAAGGGGAGACATTCAAATGAATAGCGTGAAACGCGCGCGACTAAAACCCTGAAAAAGTCCCTCGTTAAGGGATGAAACGTTGGTGTTCTTCCAACACGTGCCATGTTCGTAGACCTTTTGAACGCCACAATCACCTATACATGATCGACACTTACGGGTCCTCAGCCTATAGATATTGTGTGTCTTGGCGTAGAGGACACGGGAATGCGTTTGTGGCGTGGCGCTCAAAAGTTTAACCCGCTTACATTCAAAATGTAAATAACTTTGTAAGAAAACATTGGCACTGTATGGAGTCACCCTTAGGCGTGGGAGCGGCATCTGGGTCCGCCCGATCTGGCAGGGAGTCGTAAACAACGGAATTAGTGCCCCAACAACTAACCGGGGAAACAAAAACACGCTTTAAATATAGAGCCGGCATCCTCTCAGTATCCCTTCGAGTAATGATGAGTCATCATTTGCTGGAAGATGGAAGATTCGGAGATAGAATCCAGGATATTTTTAGTCAACAAAGACTTGTGTATGAAAACTGAACAGTAGTAAGTCAAAAATTCACAAGCGCCGCGACAGCACATTTGAATTTGATAACGGCTAGAGACGAAATGAAATGATGATGACAGCTGTCAAAACCAAAAATTGTATTAAACTTTGGCAATCTGCTTCAATAATGAAGTAAAATATCTCGCAACAATTTTTAATTATCTTTATTCACAAAGAAAATTACAATTAAATAATAGGAATAAATTAAAATTAGAATTTACAATTGAAACAATTGAGCTAACTGCAGACTGTTGCAAATCTACAGGTAGCTCAACTGATCCATATCAATACCAATCGGAAGCGTCCCCAAGACGCTGACTGCATTGCCCTGCTGATGTATGGCAAAGCTGATCCAGCTCTCGGATCACGCGTGGCTTTGACCAGACGCTATATTTATTTTGATTTGTCAATCATTTGTTTAAAAACATTATCTTGAATTCTAGAGAGTAAAGTATAATTCTTACGTGCGTATTGGATTAGGTTGTTCTATTTTTACCATTGCTTTTTTTTCTTTTGTATTGTACCAAGTAGTTTGTACATGATGTCAATAGATAGGTAAACACACTCGAACTTAAATATCAACCTAAGTAGATACATAAATATATGTACAATTTTTGTTTTTCTCATCTAAGTGAACTGTATTTATGTTCTTTGAGAAAAAAAAAAGATTCTTTAAACCGATAATCCTTGGATGACACTCGGATAAATAGCGCAAGGTAACGTGTATATTGACCCCTAAGAGAGGGCGATAGTAGGACGAGGTT
The DNA here is from genome assembly GCA_963564075.1 of Eupithecia subfuscata. NCBI lineage: Eukaryota > Metazoa > Arthropoda > Insecta > Lepidoptera > Geometridae > Eupithecia > Eupithecia subfuscata. The sequence goes on from OY751105.1 coordinate 9,843,308, forward strand.
ATTTTCAGTAAGCAATAAGGGTCATTTGATTTCATATTTTCCTGCTAATTCTAATTCTTCCAAAGGCTACACTACTTTTGCACCTACAGTTCACAAGTGAAACTTAAGTCAAATACATATATCGTTGCTTAGGTAACTACTTTTTATATATGAGGGTTAAGTCAGCTCAAAACTAAAGTATTAGTAATTTAACATTTATATTAGTCAAGGAAGTATTAAATGTTAAATACTTAACTACAAGTAATATTCCATTAAAACCTCATATCCCCTAATTCAGTCTGATTTTAGTACTATTTGGATAATTTATGAAGAAGTTTAAGTATTTCGTGACGTTTTAATTATTGTTAGAAATAAATTAATTCAAGGCTTTTATTTGTTACACGCGACTGGCTTTTGATAATTATTTAAATGGAATATTTTGTACTGCTGCGGTGTAAAATTGTTGAAAGTTTAGTTTGTGTGGTGTGTTCTACGAGTGTAGACAATTTTCAGTTTAGATTGGAACTTTTACTGAAAATGTTTTTCATAGTGTAAACTAAATTTATTGAAACCATGCATTAAAAAAACGAGTAGGTATTAATAAAACCAAAAGGCGTAATCCCTAATTTGACGAAATTTCAAATTGTCATGGTCCGGGAAAACCTTAACATCAATTTTTCTCTCTAAATTTTGTTATATTAGATACTTCTGTTATAAGAAAAGCTTATTAAGATATTTAGTTAATTCATGATTGGATTTGGAACTCGAGAAAATGTTGCCCTACAATAAATCAAGATAAGTGAACCATTTCATAAATTTAATGTGTAGGTAAGTTATGAACACACTCACCTACTTGAGAGGATATTTATCGTTTTAAGTTCTGAAAAGTCAATTGGGGTCTAACCAAAGATCAATTCAATAATTTAGCTTGTTGTTTGAAGTTAATCCCGATTTAAAATCTTACAATTTAAAAGTTTCAGATAATATGTTTTGACTTTAAAATAAACACAATTTATGAAAACCCCTTTATATCAAACGTCCATATTTTATTTCCATCTCAAAATTAAGATAGAATAATTTTACTGAACTCAATCTAAAGTTTTCCCATCAACCCATCATTTCAAATTAAAACACAGAGCACCCCTATTCCACTTTTTTCTTTTTTAATAGCCGTGTCATTTTAGGGTTGTCAAAGGGTGGCTGGTGGGAGTGTGAAAAACCATGTTTGGTACATGTCGGGTACAAATTGAGTTAATGGTGTCTGTTTTTGGATCATGGTGGTTGAATGATGGGAAAGTTCGTACTTGAACTCCTAACGAATATTGATTGTGTGAACTATTTGTAAAGGAAGACATTTTAAGAGTAATCGTCATAGAGAATTAAGTCGTATTAATATCTCTTCTTGAGTACAGAGAATAGACAATTGTTTGAGAAATTGTCATCGCCAAATACCAATAACCTTTTTGGTAAAAAAAATACAGACGCACCCGAGTTTTCTTTTGTTCGTACCTCACGTACATAAAAAGATTTTCCCTTCGCTCCACTGGTTATTATATTCATGATGCGTGCCAAGATTTTAGTTCTCATGTAAAGGGCAGTTTTAGGGGAAAATGATTTTTATGAATAATGTATACCAAGAATTTAAAATTCAAAGTATCTTCACGGAACATTTCCCCGGAACTATGAGTTAGCCAAAATTATATCCGAGAGCGGCAGATAGGGGAGCGAAGTTTTTATTATTTATGTAATATTTTGCAATTTTTAGAATCAGAAGGGTGGAACCCTGCTATAAAGGGTGGGCCTTGAATGAGTTTATGGGCCTTTGTAGATAAACATATCAATTTGTTAGTGTTTTGTTAGCGGATGAAATAAATGAAGTCGTATGTGATAGTCGTACAATTGGTCGACTGCTCAGTTGCCCCGATGACGGCACTGGTTCCACTTGGGAATGGAATTCAGAGTGATTTGATGTGACAAGAAGGACTGTAGTTCCAGTTCAAATGAACTGATTGGTGTTGTGTTTATCTGAATCTCAATCGAGGCGAATTTATTTAGGTGAGTACAGACTATTAACATATCTTATAACAGCCTAGAAAAAGAAAATTGCAATCAAGGATTAGAAATAAATAAGTACACGTACCCAAATAACGTTGTCTCTATCTCGCAATAAGGTTTGCTGGAAGATAGCTCTTATTAGGGTTAAGCTCGCCTTTGCCATTCCTTCTATAGTTTATGTTTTAAGTGTATGATTTATTTAGTGCAATAAAAATTAAGAATTATGAACAAAGTAGTACTAGTATTCACAAGCAAGTGAAACAACTGAGCTAACTCCAAACTATCTACAGGTAGCTCAACTGATCCATCAATGCCAGTTGGGAGCGTTACAAGTATTATGATAGAATAGAATAGAAAAGGTTTTGCCTTTTAAAATTACAATACCTACAGTAGGTACTAATAAGGAATTAAATGAAAAAATAAAATACATAATGTAAACAAATATTAAATAGCCTAAACACTAAATAACGCCTATATTCACAAAGAAAATTACATTCAAATATGTAGGTAATAGAAATATATTAGAACTAGTATTTACAATTGAAACAATTGAGGTAACTGCAGAGTGTTGCAAAAAAAACCCGCGTCCTCCCCTGAGTACGGGGATGTGATAACCAACTACACCACGAAGTCAAGTGACGTGGGAGTCGAAAATCTTTGCGACTTTCTACGGACTCAAGCGCCGTTAGCTCCACCTACAGGGGAAACATTGAAGTTTATCCAATCCTGTTCAAAGACTAAAGTTACGTTTAGTTCATTTGACGAGAGGTATCGCGTTGCTCTAAATCTAACGTTTTTGTTATTATAGTGCGTAAGCCTCGCACTCTGGATAATTTCTAATTTCTAATATAAGAAATCGAATAATTTCGCAAAAAAAAATTCTGAGGGGAGGACGCGGGTTCAAGTCCCGTCGAAGTCGAAAAATTTTTGCGATATTATTCCATTTCTTAGAAATTAGAATCTACAGGTAGCTCAACTGATCCATATCAATACCAGTCAGCAGCGTCCCCAAGACATACATTGCCCCGCTGTGTGGCAATGCTGATGCGCTGCGCCAGACACTATACGCGTCGCTTCGACCAGACGCTTAGATAATATACAAGACAAAATTAAAATTTGATAAAAACCAGATATTCATGAAACATGGCTAAAAACAATCGAAATAAAATTATCTACGACACAAAAAAAACAGACAGACTTATCAAACTTATACTTTTTGCGTCGGGGGTTAAAAAACACTAATGAACTTCATTCAAAGTTACGTTTATATTAATAGCAATGATGAAGCATTATAAACTAACTAAATTCCATTTAAACCACCTGAAACTGCCCATTCTATATGCATTTAAAATACGAAATGTCACGTATAACTTTCAAAAAGCAATTTCGATGCTCGGTAGCTTCCTGTAATGTAAACTTATCTCGTCCTACTTTGTGGAAGGTATAGTTGTATCTGGCAAAAGCTTCCGTATGTAAAATCTGTCGTGGGACTTTACCCACAAATCCATTGAAAATCGAGCGAATAAAATCGATTTTCCCCCAAATTGAATAGTCGTAAACGTAGGTAGCAAGTTTTAATGTTCGAATTGTTTACACGGCGGCGTCGTAAGTGTAAACTATTGTCGATAATTGATGATGTGATTTACAGCATCACCAAACAACCGGTGTTTGGGCTATCGTGATACGAATAGCGTTTGAATGGTGCATTACGTATCTTACGGCCGTCTATCTTCCTCTCGATGTTTATGACTTTAGACTCTACCTATTCGATTTGAATTATTAGCGTTGTTGTTTACAATGAATGTTTTACTTATGGCTGTTCGGAGTCGGTAAGTCAAAACTTTATATTAACATTTTTATTGGATGCAGCTTTTCATTTACCACAACATTTATGCATTTTAATTTTCCAATTTGGCAAAACCACTATTACAATAATAACATTTTAATTTGCATAATTTTCTATGACTTTTAATATAATGACTAAAAAGGCTATAGATTTTTGAGAGCTAACCAGAACTTTAGAATTTTATGTTCAGTTTTAGGTACTCAGGGAATTTCAAGTTTTTCTTGTACAACAATTAGTTCACCATAATACTTATTCAAGCAAATAGAACCATACTTGTTCAATTTCCAAGGCACATGGCATTGTTTTGTGGGCAAAGGAACGTAAACAAAAGTGTATGGCTCCAGCAGGCACCGTATAGGAAATCATTATGAATTTACCGTAGCCGCACGCCTCACATTATACCCAGAAACAATGGCTGAGCCAACAATGAATTGACTAATATTCGCATTGAACCATTAAAAAACCGTAATCAAACGATTTAAAGTTCAAAGCCCATGGCTTTATGATCCACAATGCTACCGAACGATAAACAAAGAAACGTTGTACACAATTTTTGCGGTAGGTTAAGGCATTGTGACTCCTTCCGTGAGTTTTATTATTTTTTGTTCAGTCACGCTTGGACAAGGAAACGGAAAACAGTGGAGTTTGCCTCACAATATAATGATCCATTGCAGAAAATGGCACCTTGCACTTTCAGATCCTATACAATTAATCAATAATTTTATGCAACGACAATTTCCGTTCTTGTGAGCATGACTGCATTTTCAATCCGCTTCACGTGGCGGTCACAGCGAAAAGCGAAATAATCGACCCCCCAGGGTAATGACGGCAAAACCTGCCCTTGCTTGGAAACGCACGTTCAGTAGTCATGTGTAAAGAATTGGTGTCATGATCACTGCGCAGTAGGTATGTTGCGTTATGCGCTATGCGGTGTCGGACACATAATAGGGTAGGGTAGTACCTACCTACACTCATTTTTGAAAAGTGTCTCAATTAGATTCTACAGTGCTAATGAACCACCAAAAAATTCACAAATTTTTATTCAATCGTTAAGTGCCATAAAATGCATTTTAATTTTGCATTTTCAACATTCGCATGTAATTTGACGAAAATGCTGGACGCAGTGGACGCCATATTGCTCTGTGGTCATGACGTCAGTTGGCTGTGTAAACAAATGCAGTGTTAAGTTATAAATTAAAGGTAAGTTGACACTTCTAAGTTTACATAGCCGTATGACGTAATAACATGGCGACTACTATTTAATGGTGTTATGAAACAGATTAAAAAGCCGAAACCTTTGAATTGAATTATAAAATTTAGTTTGCTATTTTATGAACTAAAACTAAAGATTTCTGAGTGCTTTTTCCCTTAGCAATCCCCAATAATATATGTATATATATAGTTTTTTTTTCATTTAGAGTAAAATACCCTATCTTTTGTTCCGTAGAATTCTGCGTGGTAAGAGGCAGTACGCAGTACGTAGCGTACTGCATGATGATCAAGAAACCAAAGCTTTAGTCGTATATATGTGCTAAGAAGAAGGATTGCCCGCGTTTTTTCCCTTGAAAGCTGTCAAACACTCTCCCGTTTCAACTCTCACAGTCCACCAAAATGTATTCATCCAATGCCTTGAGCGGTATTCTAAGTGGTTCTTTCAAAACACCGAGTGTCTCGATAGCCAATAAATTTATAATTTTACTGTCGCATCTTACTAAAAGCCTGACTGTCGGCTTTTTCTCTAGCCCCCTCTTGTCGACTAGTGAAAATGCTAGAGATGGGACAACAGCCAGTACTTTTGATTGAGATACAAGCGCACGTTGGTGACGCAATTTAAAGATTTGTAGACGGTATTTCTTCGATTTTTTTCTTACAAATAGAACATTAACTCTATTTCCAATTAAGAAATCAAAAATCAATAACGGTAATTTCTTTAGACTTACATAATAAGCTCGTAGACTAGTTAAATTTTAAACTAAATAAGCAATTCTGCCTTAGAATGAATTAATGAATATATTTTTATTTCAGACAACAAAGTCCATAGTACAAAAAAACATTTTTGACACATAAAAATAGGAACATAAAAAACATTTAGAACAATAAATACTAACAAACTTTAACATTTAAAGTGCAGGTAAAAATGATAATAAAAATCTATACAATATGTTAGGGACTTATTTTTCTTACATTATTTTGTGCTAAAAATAGAATGACTACATTTATTGCTTAAATTCTAGATAATAGTTTTAATCCAAAAATGTACAATGGTGCAATCAAATTTGAACTTATTAAGTTCAGAATGCTATTGTGACTATCTCTCATACGGTGCAATAAAGCTATATATATTACTAGATTCTGCCCGCGGCTTCGCACGCGTTAATTAAAAAAACATTGTCCAGCGGACAAAATTGTGAATCTAAACCATTCCCAGATCCCCTTGAACACACACAAAAAATTTCATCAAAATCGGTCCAGTCGTTAAAATTGTGAATCTAAACCATTCCCAGATCCCCTTGAACACACACAAAAAATTTCATCAAAATCGGTCCAGTCGTTTGAGAGAAGTTCAGTGACATACACACTCACAGAAGAATTATAATTATATAGTAAGATTAGAGCTCGTTTTGTTACTCATGCTTCAATAGAACAACGATAGCCAATTATTTTATTCAATCAAATAGCAGCCAATCATTAATATGTCGCCAATCATTCAGAAGCTAATCATTCAAGCTAGGTGTTATTTGACAGTGTCGATGTGTTAAATTGCGATTAATAGATGATTAGACGTATCGGCAGCGTTTACGGCGGTCATGTAATAAATTCAGTTTATTGCGTATCAATCACATGAGGTCTACACACTTGTGCCGAGACAGAACTCTCGTCGCGTCTTTAATAGTCGCTGACGATCATTTCATTTGACGTAGTGGCTTTTAAGAGAAGTAGGTAGTTTGCACTGGTACTGAGCTTTCTAGTTGGGTTTTATGAGTTTGTCATCAAACTCTTCATCATCATTATTCTAGCCCGGAATAACCTATCGCTGCTATAAGTTTCATTTCGCTTTCGCCAGCAACCTTTGTCATGTGCTTTTCGCATCTAAGCCTGAACCCGAGATTGTAATAATACTCCTATTTTTAAGTAGCTACCACCTTCTTCAAGGAAACACATAGTCTACCTCACGTCCTAAAGATTAATAAGAGCTTCTGATTGGTTCCCTACAGTTCTTACAGCTTTTCATAGTTTCAATAATGATGTCAAATAAATAAAATAAAATAAATAGGTTCTTGCAGCTTTCTAAGCTACTTGAATTTGGAATACCAAAATAAAACAGTCATAATGATTATACCAAAAAAACGCGTAGCTATCATAGGTTAGGTTTAAGTGTAACCTTTTTATTCCAACAGCGAAAAAAATTAGTATAGTACAGTAGAGTTGCGCCACAAATGTGTAGCAACCAAGATCGGTTTGAGTTCGAGTCCCACTTTTTGACCTTTGATAGCGTTGTAAATATTTTTAATGCTGCAATTTTCACTTCGCTTGTAGGTTACACTCATATGTTTACATGTTGACGTTTATGTTGCTGTTTTACTACCAGAAGAACTTTGCGTATTTTGCAGCTGGATTTTTAAGAATGATAAAAGTGCTGCTATGACACTATCTATTTATTTATATCCTATTTGACTTAGAAAAACTTTTTTCGTATTACAAATATGAGAAAATACGTTTACGAGCGAGCAACGCCAAAACTATACTGTACGGATCGGGGTGTAATTTTGCATAGAGTTCTGATTGTAAAACGTCTCTTTACGTTCCTTTGTACCTATTTCGGGAAAACGCATGTGTTTCTGCTTTCAAAAGGTAGTAGGTATGTGCTTCCTTTTTTTTCACACCACACTACAAAAGGATTTGTCGTGGAGCGACCACACCGCCTAATTAATTAATATTTACAATATTTTAAAATAAATATAACAAAGTAGTTGTACCTACAAATTTATCAAACTTCTCATAGAGTCCACAGGTGATCAGAATGGCTTTTATTTCGGTCAATGAACTAGTAGGTATTGCCATTCAACGTGGTTGTGCTACCAGCATTCTATGTCTGCCTTCTGCTGATGGCTTAGGTTTTTAGGAATTTGATATAAGTGTAAATACTAGTAGGTACTAACGTTTTTTTTATTATATTGCGTAATCCTTCACACTCAGGGTAATAGTACTTGGGCGCGCGCCGCCGCCCCGCCATGTTGGAGGTGCCCAACTGTAGGACCAACCTACTTAAGTTTGTCCAAATGTTTGCTGTTACTTACCTTCAAAATCAAAATCAAAAACTCTTTATTTCCATAAATACAATAAATTAATGTACACTTAGAAAAGGTCAAATTATAAAAACTAAACACTGACACGGAAATAAAGTGATATTTTTGATTTCTGTCGCTTCGATATGTAGACTAAAGTAAAGAAGCGACGAAGAAACCTTTAACCTATTTTACTATAAAAGCTTTCATAGTTTGACGAATTCATTATAAATGTAAGCGGGTTAACTACGAACCTAGTTTGGCAGAACACCAACGTTTCATCCCTTAACTCATCCTGATGAAGTCCCTCGTTAAGAGATAAAACGTTGGTGTTCTTCCAACACAAACTAGGTTCGTAGTTAACCCGCTTACATTCATAATGAAACCCTTAGCCTGTTATTTGTTATTTTTCGAGTTGCAGCAAAACCCGCCCTTAAGGCGGCGTGTAATTTTTTTACTACCTTCTACGCCTGTGTGAACTGCAAAGCCCCTCTCTCCTGGCTCCACTATAACTGCGGCCTATCTCAGCGCCGTAAATTCAGCGCCATTAAAATTTGCTTAAGTCACCTTAAAGGAAACTCCTGCGGCCGGCACTAAGTATAGATTATCTCATGACTGGCTGTAAATATCCCATGTTACTGCAGAGCTGGAGAAACATTATTTAATCTGTAAGTAGACTGTAGGTACCTATAGGGCGTTCTGGATGTTTTCTATGTAAAAAAAATAATAAGAATAATAAAAATAAGAAAGCCTTTATTATTCCTGTAACAAGTTGTTTACAGTAGAAAAAAATATCTGCTTAAAAAAATATAATTTATGTTAATTGTTAAGGACCCCTCTTCGGTTATAGGCCTCCTCCAGTTGCATCCATTTGTTTCTGTCCTCTGCTTTCTCTGTCCATGTTTTTCCCCCAATTTCTACTATCTCGTCTTGCCATCTTTCTTGTGGTCTTCCTTTCCTCCTCTTTCCATAAGGTCCTTTCCAGATCGTGGTCCTGCGTGTCCATCTCTCTTGTTTTCTATTACGTACCTACAATAAAAAATATCTATCTATGTAGTGTATTGTATTAAGTATATCAGTTACCTAGTACACATAACACAAGCTCTGCTTAGCTTGGGGCTAGATAATGCTGTGTGAATTGTCCAGCATTATTTATTACTTATTTTTTTATACCTACCTATTCGTACTGTAGACTGTGTTGGTTTATTTTACTTCGAAGTATGGAGTAAATAAGTAGTCTGAAGTGGGATATAGCCGGTCATATCTCGCGAAGAACTGATAACCGCTGGGGTAAGCGTGTTCTTGAGTGGAGACCGCGACTTGGCGAACGTAGTGTAGGACCCCCCGGCCTGGTGCTAAAGATTGCAGGCAGATGCTTGATGGCAGATGTATGATAGGGCGCTATGGCGCTCTCTAGGGGAGGCCTATGTCCAGAAGTGGACTAATATAGGTTGATGATGTTGATGACGATGATGATGAACTACCTGTTTTCATGAGTGCCCTTGAAGGCAGTAACAAAGTCTCGAATTTTATATATGAGTGCTCACAATCATTAATTGTCTTGACTATTAAATATAAATAAATAAAAATAATGCTGGACAATTCACACAGCATTATCTAGCCCCAAGCTAAGCAGAGCTTGTGTTATGGGTATTAGATAATAATAATAAATAAATAAATAATAATAATAAATAATGCTGGACGATTCACACAACATTATGTAGCCCCAAGCTAAGCAGAGCTTGTGTTATGGGTACTAGATAACTGATATACTTATTAATATACGAGTACATAGATAGATATTTTTTATTATACATAGAAAACGACCAGAACACCCTCAACAAATATCTGCAGATCGTACAAATATTTGTCCCGAGGCGGGAATCGAACCCGCAACCTCCTGCGTCGCAGATAACTGATATTCTTAACACAATACACTACATAAATAGATAGTGTTTTATTATTCATAGAAAACATCCAGAACACCCTGAACTGCAGATCTGCAGATCGTACAAACATTTGTCTTGAGGCGGGAATTGAACCCGCAACCTCCTGCGCCGCAGGCGGACCTTCGCTCGCTGCGCCGCTAAGGTCGTCAATCAAAACAATTTTACCTGCCTTACGAAATGCTTAGGTATAGTTTATTGTTAGGTTTTCTTCAATCAACCCGAGATAGAATTTGTAATCGTCCAATCTAAGTCTACGTCAAAACCGGGTAGGGCGAAGGCTGCTAAAATATTTGAATTTCACGCGAATCCTTGTCAGATTGGGTTAGGGTAGGTACATCTGGTCCGAATCTCAAACTGATCCGCGGACGAGATGTCCACTTCACTTTTTAGCAGGGGTACATCTCGTCCGAATTTAAAATCTCTTGATTCCGTGTCGATGACTAGGAAGCGGAGAGTCTGATTAGTCCTACAGGACCGCTATTCGTGGCGTCGTCTTTTAGGGGAGGCCTATGTTCAGCAGTGGACGTACGGGCTGATGATGATGATGATGTTAAATAACTTAGGCCAACCATTATAACCATTATAAATTCTTAACATACCTTTATCTGATACAATCTGGCTGTACAGGGCGTCCCACGGCTATGCCACATGCAAGGAAAGTATCTTAAATATTTTAGATAGGTGTAAAATTTCATGGTCTTCCTTATATTTAAGACTAGCTTCTGCCCGCGGCTTCACACGCGTATTATCGGTATAATAAGAATCCTATTATCTAAGTTAGGCCATGTTCTAAATGTATGCCCAATTTCATTTTGATCTGTTCTCTACTTTTGGAGATCTTAGGTAACAAAAATCCACATTTCACAAACTTTCGACTTTATAATATTAGTAGGATGCTAATGTTTTTTGGAAAAAATAAGTCTTATGATTTAACCTTTTGATCGGCATTGTAAAATTACGGGTGTTTTTGTTTACAATTTGGCGGGTTCAATTTTCGGTTCAGATTCAGGTTCTGGCAGTCGTAAATTGTTTTTAAAATCAAAATGAAGTCTTCTTTCAGTAAAATGTTCTATCTACAATATTTAAGATACAAAATCAAAATCAAAAACTCTTTATTTCCATTAATACAATAAATGTACACTTAGAAAAGGTCAAATTATAAAACTAAACACTGACAGAAACCTTTAGCCTGTTAGTTGTTCTTTTTCGAGCTGGAGCAAAACCCGTCCCAAGCTTTTTTATCCTTATAATCCTATCCATACTACATTCCTTCTACGTGGCATGGCCGTGGGACGACCTGTATAATACCTTTATGTACAAGTGTGTATAAATTCCTTAGGTACACATTTAATTTACCCACATACATAATTTAACTTGTGCCCTTCTAGGCGCCGGTATGATAAAGGTTATGCAACTGAAATTAGCATTTGACCATAAAGTTCTTATTACCCTACCACCAATAAGAAAGACGCATATTTTCGTGTTTTCCATCCATTTACCAAGCGCACTTTACTTATACATCGTGAAGTTGCCTTATTACAAATTCAATGCTTTTTTCTCATGAAAATCGTGTTTCATCGTAATCATAAGTTCTACGCGCTTTTATGGTAGGAACGCAGGCCGTGTAATTTCGGCGGGAAAAATATATTAATATTTGTAGGGAAATATATTAAAAGAGCTGATTTCCTGCTGAAAAAGACGCATTTTCTTAACAAGAAACTACAATGAATGTTTGCATGTTTGTTACCTCTTCACGCCGAAACTAGGTACTTACTGAACGGATTGGGCTGAGATTTGGTAGGTTTTTTCGTCAAGACCTGGATTAACATTATGTATAGGTAATATCGCTTCTTCCTCGTGCTCCTACTAAATTCTCCTACTGGTAGGAGCACCGGGACACCCATGTCCTGATGCTCCTACTGCAAAAGGAAATTGTAAAACGCTAAGTAGGAGCATCGAGACATAACTAAAATAGATTTCCTTATAGGCATACTCTGATTCAAGTACAGGTCACTGAAGAGTCATTTGTGTCATCATATTATGGCTATGGGTGCAATTATACATACACACACCCTTTCAGTCACAGAGTCGCCACGAACCCGCTCCCCCCCCCGCTTTGCGGGGGTTGGACGGGCTTCGTTAGGAGTAAGTTAATGTTGACCCCCCCCCCCGCTTCGCGGGGGTGGGAGGCCTACAAGGGAAAACATTAGTGTTTAGGTATAAGTAGTTATTATTTGTTTATTAATTGCTTAAAGTAGTTGACTGTTCAATATGTTATGTGATAGGAGCAGGAGGAATTAAATTTAAAATATTACATTATTCCCCGTGGTTTTTATGTTCAGTAGGAGCATCAGGACATGGGTGTCCCGGTGCTCCTACCAGTAGGAGAATTTAGTAGGAGCACGAGGAAGAAGCTGGTAATATGCTGCTTTTTTCAGCCTGATTGAACTAGGTTAACTTTGAAATAGAAAACGCCTCATCATTTGTTCAAGTACTAGCAGTAACAAATAATGAGGCTTTTTCTATTTCAAAGTTAACTTAGCCAAAACCAAAAATAACTTTTTTTGATAGTAGGTAACTTAGTAAGTACCTAAGTTACTATCAAACCAAGAAAAGAAAAGTGACTTTTGGTTTTGTTACCCGCTAAAATTATTTTTCTTCTTGTGAAACATTGGTGCCTCTTCAAGATAAAAATTGTATTTTTCATTGTTCCAGATCTCATCAAGATGGTATGAAGAAAAGATAGTCCTTTGGGCGTTTGAAAGACGTTGCCTAAGAGGTAAGATATACCTAAAGTTTTGCCCTACCTGCAAAGAATATCGATCCTTGCGCGTAGTTTAATTTGAACTTTATGTCTAGATCCATACGGATCTTCTCATTTTACTACAAAGGTTCACCCCACTTTCAATAAGAGTTATACCATACCTAAGTAAATAAATAGGTATACTTACCTATGTATTACCTTAGTATTAACAGTAATCATAAGTACCTAAGTAGCATCATTATGTTTTTTGAAACTGTATGTTTTCAATATAAAATAAAACTTTTTAAACTTTCGCGATTTGTTATCATAGTTAATGATTAGGTATATCGGGTATTTATCGCGTACCTTTTGTTTTATTTCCCCTACGTTTCTAACGCGTTACAGCGATTGTGGTCACGGGGCGACTGGAACGTAGGGGAAATAAAACAAAAGGTACACGATAAATACCCGATATAATCATTAACAATATAAAATACTTACCTAGAGTATGCTCTACCATAATTTAATCTCCTTACCTGGGACCTCTACAAAAAAAATTGTCTAGGTTGTCTGTTATCCGTACGAAAACGATGTAAGGTTGTAACGCATTATCATTTCAGACAAATCATTCCGTAACTATCAGTACCTACCTAAGTAGTAGGTAAGTAGGTATGATAAAATAGTCTCTGGTAGGTAGAGTTTTAAAATCCGGTTTGAAGCCCCACCCAGTCCAACTCATCGTTTCGTTCCGCCATTATCAAAATATTCCAATAATGTCCGCTCGATTGCCTCAAACCGGCATCGCCATGCTTTTTTATTTTTATTTTTCCATTCCCCTCAAATGCTGAGAAGTCACGCTGTGATCACCCATCTCGAAAGAGATAGGATGAGTCACCTGTCTCGATTGACCAATGAAATACCAGGTTAGAGCGAGAGAGATAGAAAATAAACTAACATGGCGGCGAAAAGCCGGCGTGGCAATGGCCTGTTCGGATTCTGAAGCACACACGCAAAGAATGCCGTTGTCTGTTGTTTGATAGGATGAATATTCTGTAGCAGGTGTCCCCAACATTTGGAAAACACTATCTTTTTTAAGATTTGCCGTTTTAGTTTAGAAAAAAACGGTTATAATTTAGTAAAAAACTTAGATAACTTATTATTTGACTGTAATACATAAAGAAAACAATTTTTTTTTTCAAACAAAATCTTTTGATTTGTCAATGCTTCTTTTGTAAGTTTCGTTTATTATGTTATTATTGCAAATATTAGGAAATTGAACGACATATCTGACAGTTGTGTGGATTATCAAAAAGATATCTTTGCAATCAATCAAGGAGTCAGAATAATAAAAATTATATTGATATATTTTCTTTTTTAATTTCAAATTCTTTATTCACGAAGAAAATTGCAATCAACTAATAGAAATAAATTACAACTAGTAATTACAATTAAAACAACTGAGTTCGCTGCAGACTGTTGCAAAGGTAGCTCAACTGATCCCTATCAATAGGTACCAGTCGGAAGCGTCCCCAAGACGCTGGCTGCATTGCCCCGCTGTATGGCAATGCTGATGCGCTGCGCGAAATACTCACTACCTCTCGCGTCGCTTCGACCAGACGCTCAGATATTTTTTTAAAAACTACATTTTATTATTTCATATTATTATTAATCAATACCATCGAAATCCAAAATTTTATATAAAAATTTGTATTTAGACGTGTATATAATTTATCTTGACAAAAAATGTTGGAGACCACTGCTGGATAGAATAACACGTTTTAGTTCTAACGTAGTTGTGTAGAGGGCACTTTTACAAGCTTTCTTACGTTACGTTACGACCCAAGGACGCAAGGTAATGAATAACACTCTGCCCACTCAACAAAGAAACTACCTACGATAGAAAATACTGGTATTCAGCATTGTTACTTGTGTAAGTTTAATAAATACAAGTATGAATTCGGAGTAATCCGCAAATTAGGATTAATTTTAGATGTGCATATGGTTATTATTGGCAAATTTGCCTGTATTTATGTAGTTATCAAATTAAAAAAAACATAAGTAAGTACCTAATATGTATTAAAAAATATATTAATAAAATACATGCTCTATTGTATTGTATTCCACACAAGTTTGAAGCTGTAGTAGGTACGGTACCATTGTATTCCACACATACCACATTGTATTCCACACAAATTTGAAAGCTGTAGTAGGTTCAGTAGGTACTTATTACAGCTTTCAAACTTGTGTGGAATACAATAGAGCATGTATTTTATTTCTCACACGTTTGAAAGTATTTTTAAACTTCTGACTCTACTTTTCTCAAACTCTACATAATTTTTTGCCCACGACTCGCGAGACCCTCTACACGCGATCGTGAGCTTTTCTAAAAGTTCAGCCGGTATTAACAAGATGGCGCTTAAACAAATTTCTAAAAATGTAGTGCCTGATATTGATACATTTTCTTATAATACTCTGATAAGCTGTTTGAACTATCTATGGCTTTTGACAAGTAAGAGATAAACTGTGATTGTCAAAAAGTAATACTTACGTAAGCATATAATTTTATTTCTAAAATTACAATTAAAGAATAAAAACAAATTAGTAGGTAAGTTAAGGGCTTAACCCTTGAGCTAACTGCAGACTGTTGCACACAATCTAGATATACGTACCTCAACTAATCGTATAATTGACTCACTGAGTTTGTACCTACCTACTTATTTCAATACCTACCTAGTAAATAAGTTTTACCGAGAGCTTCCCGTACCTACCTACTATGTAACTAATAGTAATAAGTAACTTAGATTTTCTAAAAACTAACAATATTTGGACTTAATACTTAGTATGAGTTGATTGAAGGTACCAATATCGATAGTCACAAAAATAAACAATATTTAAATTGCCAGAACGAGTAGCATTGTCACCACTACAAAAGGGTTAGCGCAAACAAAATAAAATATGCTAATCGCAAACCTTATTTGAATATTGCACAAAACAATGTTTTGTCAGAAAGCTTAAAAAAAGTTGACTTCATAGATTTAACTGCGCAGGCGGTTCTAGGAAAGACATCTGACCCAATTTTCTAAATTCAAATTACTTTTTTTGGCGTACAAAGAGAAAGCAGCTTGACATATTGTCAGTTTTAGGCCAGATTTTATCCGTGCAAGTGGTGTTGGTGCTTAGAAAAATTATGTTATTTAATTTACTAAGCATTCCAAGACTTAAATACAAGCTTTCTTGGGTGCAGTGTAGCAAAATGGTGAAGCATCGGTGGAGAAGGAAACTTGGACTTTCTAGGTACGTTTTTAAGGTTCATTATGGAGTTGCTGGTGATTCAAGAAATCTGTACAGTTATCCGGGCATTTCAGTTCTTGATTTCCATCCCAGAATTTTATCCGAAGCTATCTGAATTAAAATGTTAATGTAAAGACCGGTCCTTCGTGTGTGGTCTTTATCCATAATTGAGTTTATAATTCTGTGGTATTCAGGTTGCGATGATCTTATTAAAATATTTCAAGTTTTGTTTTTATAGACATTGTTACTGTGCTCTTTTTAACATATTTTAACTTTTTTTTTACTTTTATTATGTATTAAATTATGGTTATTATATTGGTTATGAGTCTAGTGCGTTCTTGCTACTTTAATCTAATCAATTTTGATTTTGCTCCTACTAGGAGCTCCTACTACGTTACCGGTTCACAATATTGAAACTCGCATAAGTATTATTTTTACCTATTTTTTAATAATCTATACTAATATTATAAAGAGGGAAGATTTGATTATTTGTTTGTTTGTTGAATAGGCTCCGAAACTACTAGACCGATTTGAAAAATTCTTTCACCGTTAGGAAGCTGACTTTTCAGGGAGTGACATAGGCTATATTTTATCCCGGAATTCCTACGGCAACGGGAACTACGCGGGTGAAACCGCGAGACTATCGTCTAGTATTTACTAAAGCCTGGTACTGACTGGTGTTACGGGCTGTAACAAGATCGTTGAAGCGAGCAAGATACGTTACACCTTGTTCTAGAATTCGTCTCGTTGTTCGTTGCGAACGCCTTCTTTCGATGTATTCCCGTTGTCCCCATTGACGGTATTCCCATTCAATGGGGACAACGGAACTGAATAAAAATAATTAAAATTTATTCCCGTTGTCCCCATTGACGGTGACCTGGTAATGGGGACAGCGGAACTTCCCCGTACCGACTGCACGAACGCTCGCTGTGTAATATACGTTACATTAAGACGGGTCCAGATATGTATCACTTGCCCGATCCGATCACCGTATCCGTATCGCCGACGCGTATCATGATCGCATATGTGGACGGGTGATGATACGCGATCTCGATACGCCGTTTTGATACGGCCCGTCCCATATCGTGTCGGTTTTTGTCCGATCATCAAAGGTAATACAGATACGGGCGTCATATAGAACGGAAGATACGGATACGGAGCAAATCGAAGCGTCCACAACTTGATACGGGGCTTGATACGTGATACGCTGATACGGATACTGTGATCGGATCGGGCAAGTGATACATATCTGGACCTGCCTTTACGCCCCGCAATGCCAGTCAATACCCGGCATAAAAAGCAAAACTTCGAATTATTTTCTCAAGTCCTTACCTCACAGTGAAATTAAGGACTCCATAAACAGTTCCTCAACCATAACTTCAGCTTTTCATTCTCTAGAAGCACGTAGACAATAAATTTCATTCAAACCACTCAATCAAGGCAGAGTTGTTAATTAAAGTCCCGAGTCTTATTAGTACTAATGAGGTAATAAAGTTACCAGACATAACTTATGGCAGGGAACACCCGTGTGGTGTCCAATAGTGACTCATGGATAAGTGCTTTTCAATCATTGAATGTAAGCATATAATAATAGGTACAAACAGTGCTAGTAAGCAAGTTCTGGTCAATCTGCATTCTTGTGCAATTGTGCATCTTTGGTCTACAAGCATTGTCCCTAGACGATTTGAACTTATGGAACGGAACACCCGTGTATCTAATAGTGGTGAGATAGGTATAAATAGTAGTGTTATAGAGTTCTAGTAGGTATTTCTGCTTTCTTGTGAATCTTTGGTCTACAAGCGTTGTCCCAGAGACTAATTGAACTTTGGAGGCTCTATGTTTGGAGGGAACAGCCTTCATTACCTGGTGGTCCGATACATCGGTCGATTAAATTATAAAATTTTGGAGCAGACTTGTCCAGTTTAAGGTAGATCTACATTATTGCTGACTGTATAGTTGCTAAACTAATTTCTGATATAAAAAAAATCGATTTCTATTTATTTGCGTGTATCAATCCTTAGATTTTACTGTTATCTTTCGAAATTAAATGGTTTCTAATTTTTTTCTACTTACTCTTTTTCTATAAAAATTCTCGTAGTTGGCTTTCTCAAATTCATTATAATATAATAAGAAAACAAACTCGGTTAATAACGACAACACAAATTAGGTTCGTAGTTAACCCAGTTACATTCGTTGGAACATCACCAAAAGTTTCATCCCATAACGAGGAACTTCTTCTCGAGATCTTTCTTTCTACTCTATCAAACATTGTCGATACACTTCTTTTTATCTAAAACAAAAATATATTATCATTAAAATTGTCAGGATACAGTAAGAGAGAAGTCGTTCCCAAAATTTTCTGCACGTACCAACATGTCATAAAATGTAATATATTTCAAACAAATCTAAGCATAAACAAAATCAATTTATTAAATAATTCTGTCAGATTTTTACGACTAGCCACAATAAGTGGGGAGTAAGTGAATGTGTGTACGGAAGCGGGGAAATCCGCGTAATAACACTAACTCATGGGTCGCGGTCACACCGCACGCGATGAATTCAATGTCGTCTTTTATCTTCTGTCTGCTTAGCTTCGGGCTAGATGATACTGTGTGGATTGTCCAGTATTATTTATTATATATATTTATTATTTATCTTAGATATAATAATATTCCCTCCTGGCCAACGAACGCGATTCCTGGAAGAGTTTGGGGGAGACCATTGCCCGGCAGTGGGACAAAATAAGTTAGATAAAAAAATTACTAATAAATCAAAAATGCTGGACAATACTTATAGCATCATCTGGCCTCAAGCTAAATAGACAGTAAGTTTGACAGTTATCTTGTACCCATTAAACAAGTAATAAGTACGACTAGATAACTGTTCAACTTAATGCAATATATCACATAATCTGTAGATAGATGTTTTTAATACCCACTGGGGTCTTATAAATCGTATCATAATGAGTATTCTAAATGTGGTGTAAGAGTACCAAACATCCATTTATGTTTTTCACTATTTACACAAAAATTAGGTACTGAACGGATCGTGAAACATTTCATCGATTTTATAACTATTGTGATGTGATAAACATAATATCTAACTTTACTTTTATGTCATTTTTATTTACTTATTAAAAGAAAACAGTATCTAGGTAGACTTACAAAGTAAACTATGAAGATAAACCGAACGAGACAACTCGACTCGTAAAACTTTGAGCGACCGTCTTGTCTTTGTAATGTATATACCTAGGCTAGAAAGTGATATTTTTTTAATAGTAATCAATATGCATGCACATTTAATATTATTAATTTTTATTTTCTACCCTTATTAGTACTTATACTTATGCAAATAAATGTTTTGAAGTTTGAAATTTGAAATAATACTTAAATATTAATGTGAAAGAAAATGTGCTTACATATTGTTTAAATTTTAGGATCCTATAACTTTTTTCACTTTAACGTTAAAATATAGTTGTAACATATAAAAAACTCCTTCCGCTAATGTGCCGAAAACGAACACTACATAAACCATCCTTCGTGGATGTTAAGGCCATTGATGATGATGATGATGATGAAATAAAAAACAGTAAAAATAATTAAAAAAATAATTTAGTCCCGCGAGCATGTTTTGGACAGAATACTGGTCGTCGGTGTAACAATAGCCCACATAGCTTCGCGCCCCCCCGCTAGATGGCGCGCCGCGTACACAAGTAATCCATTTATTCTCAGGGCGCGATTTATGTAGGTCTGAGCCAGTGCTATATTGTTTTATGTTATTATTTATAAATATTGGTGCGTGCTTTTAGCAACACACGAGGGATTATACCCCGTCTTGCTTGTTTCCTCTAGTTTCACTACTGTATTTTGGATATTACGTTTCCGTTGTGGATTAAAAACTTTTTCTTTCACTCAGGAAACTACTAAGATAATTTAATTAATAGTTTTATTGCGTAAACGTTGGGAAACGTGCTTTTTATTATAATAATAATTTTAATTTTAATTGAAAATCTCTTGTAACACAACTTCATTGTGACAGGCATAATATTTTTTACGAAGTCTCAATATTCGTGCCGTCATGACTTCATATGAATAAAATAATTCTGTTTACTAGGAACAAAATACAATTTCAATTTAATTATCTACTACATTACCTACTAGGTAACCTTTACCGCTGGGTGGGCGGCTATTGCAAGAGCTTTGACATTTAATGTAGATAAGTAAAAAATGTAACTATATACAAATAGTAATTAAAACATGTATTTTGCTGTTTTAAATACGTTAGTACCTACATGTATTTGCCGGTAGTTTCATGATTAAAAGTATTTTGCCATCAAAACTATAGACTACTTGACATTATCATATCTGTAGAGAATATATAATTATATAGGTATGCCTTAATGCATTCACTGCCTCGGGGGTGCAATGCAACCCCCAGGGGCGCATCGCCACCGCCTCTAGGCGCTTCAGATGGACATGTGCGTCTTGGGCTATGAAAGGAGGGCGGATCAGATTAGCCTAATTAAATGGCCGCATAGCTACATTATAGTAGACCATTGGAACATTAATTAAGGATAATGATTCCACGTCTTCATCTCTGTCGGACTCCAACTTTTTTCCATGATGGTCCGAGAGTCCAAAGGATTCCTCAATGCTCATGTTCCGACAATTGTGCATAAAAATATCTAAGTTCAAAAGTAAATTTTCATTCCTTAAAGCAAGATGTCTTAGAGATTATCGTAAGAGATATTCTAAGTATGCGAGTCAAGCAATTAATTCAAAGTAAGTACAGACAGCAACGACACCTAACACGCTAAACTTGATGTATTTATTTAATTCAAAATAAAATTCTGAAGTTCATTGTAAACGGAAACGACGGTAAAGATTTTTCAATTAATGATTATTAGGAAACTGTTCAATAACCGATCGGTTCAATAAATACATATTGATTACAAACGCATTTATTTATGATCAATGTATTAGCTACTAGATGGCCTTACAGATATTTTTTAAATAAAGCATTAGCTTGTATATTCAAAACTATTTGAGAAGCATGATCTGCTTTTGAAAACATTTCAATTTTAAAATAAATTTTAATATTTGAATCGTTGTGTCTGAACACAATTAAAAGAAAGAAATGATCTGCGAGCTTTTCCATTAAGTACTAGATTTTTGGTATTGGAATTTTAGAAAGAAGGCGGCGATGGCGGCAAAATACGCTTTTTTGCTGTCGCTACCAAGGGGTGGTATGCTGAAAGTTCTCGGCCCCATGGTATTCTGCGGAAATAACGTTTTAATTGGATCCCCGGGAGGATATTTTGTTACTGCCTCCAGCACATTCCTTATTCATACGCAGGTGGATTCATTATTGTTTTAATCCTGCTGAATTAATTTTGGATTTGTTTCGTCACAAGTGAAGCTAAAGCAATGATAAAATATTCTCTACTCTTTATATTAATTTAGGGACAAAACTAGCTTAACCTGATTCTGAAAATAATTACTTCAGATTATTCAAATCTCTTTTTTCATCAGATTGGAGTTATCTATAGGTAGTATATGATTTATCAGTTAGTTAAATAAAATATACTTATGAGTAAATAGTTAAAAAAACAATAGATTCATCTATACATACTTATAATATACCCGGCACCAAAAAAGCTTTTAAAAAGTTCATGTACTTACTTATACTTATCTACCGGGAATCAGATTTTTTAAATCTTACTTATTATTCCCTTGACAAATTGCTGACAATAAAGGTTATCTTTTTAAATTTGAAAAGTTTTAATATCTCTCGATAAACTCTCCTTTGAAAGTTCCCTTCTGTATCCTTAAATTCTCAACCCGTCTTCGTACTCTTTTGAAGAATGAAAGAGTAGGTACTTATAGATAACATCAGGGTAACAAAGAAAGTTTTTACAGTCCAACTTCAGCTGAGTTTTCGATCAAGAGTTTCCAATTTAAGAAAAACGTTGATAGTAAAATGTACGGTATTACGGATAGTTGTTGGATCTAGTGTCTAGTACGAATAAAATACCTAATGTTGAGCTCATATTTTACCGTCGCTGCTAAGTAATACCTACCTTAGTTAATTATGTCAAATTAAATATAAAAAAACCTGAAATGATAGATACTTTTGTGCATGAACAAAATTTCTTGAATACTTATATCTTTTTAGAAATGTCAAGTAGACAGAGAGAGAGAGAGAGAGAGAATACATACACATAAATACAATAAAGATAAAAATATAATATAATGTCTTTAAATTGCAAATTATAGGTGTCCATTTGCGGGTAACAGCTTAAGTAATTATTTCGAAGAAAAAACATTTTCTTATCCAAAACTGTAAAAATCTACTCATAACTTTAGATTTGAATACGGAACTGAAGGAATTTTATTAATCTGAATTTAAATAAGTTCATCATAATTTATAGACCACGCTCGATGCCCAAGGGAACTCGTTGTTCGTTTTATAATGTAATTTTCTCAAATTACCTTCAGCAAGCCCTTAGTTAGAGGTTTGCAAAAAAATAACTGACGGCTAAAGAATTTCGTAGAGTTTTAAGTGTATTTATTAGGTATAATAAATAATAAAGTCAATCAAATTTAAATACGTATCAATTATACCTATTTTCACAAAGGTAATAACTTTATCACACAATAAATTAATCAGAATACAAGGAAATTGATTTATGCCTGTTAAACGTTTGATTGGTGACATAAACTTTATTTTATACTACTAAAATTTACGAGCGTTTAATTGCCATAAACTGACATTATTTGGTCGTAAAGTTATTATCAGTTCGTCAATTTCTGAAAAATGTTGCCACTTAATTTAAAATTTGTTCAGATTGACTAGTAGTACGTACTTACCTACCTAGATGCTATAAATAAATGCTGATGCTTGGATGTGTGTGCGCATGCTCAGAGGTTATTCACCCCAAACATCTGTTCTAACATTTAAGTCACAGACTCGTTGGTCGACACTTGAATTTCAATTGTAGATCAATTAAAACTTGAGTGTCTGCTGAAAGCTAATATATATCTAAATTTATTGGGTAGGTACTTAGATTTAATAGCTTACACAGATTAAGACAGCCTAAACACTCTATGCATCTACAAAATCCACGTTATGATATTTAAACAATCTACTTTTAATAAATAATAATGGTGCTCGTTTACCTGACACAAGACCGTCCTCCTCAACATAATAATAGGGAATGTCACAATACGGTCCAATAGGTATTTGACCGCCATCTTGAATTTATACCCAACTCGCGCTCTGATTGGCCGATAGAGCAAGATGGCTGCCATGAATTCTTACAAGATTGGTTATTTGGAGTGATTGTGTTCAGCCGAATTGGGAATCCGCTGGTTTTTTATGCAGGTATTTGACGTAAGAAATATTTGATGACAGATTTTTAATTAGCTATAATTAGAAATCTGCAAAAATCAAGTGTCTTTATTTCCAATGTGTTCCGAATAGCCGAAATCCGAATTCCTATGCCAATTTTTTTATTGGTTGTAAGTGTTTAGATTTTTGTATGAGGTGTATTTAAGAGGCTATAAAATCAAAAGGTCATCAAATCCATAAACGTTAGGTACTTATTTTGAAAAAATATTAAACAAACAAACAATCTCTCCCAGCTTTAATAAAAGTATGGAGCATTGCCATTTAGTCTACGTAGCTTCGCTCTGCAATCTCATCGTGTATTTTCAACAGAATTTCTCAAGATTTATCGTCTTCGACGCTCGTCGATTCAGCAAATTGAAGTATATTACTGACAGACAATCTTTCGTCTCGTAAATTAACGGAATAAAGTTCATTTTTCCACTGCAACATTCTGGGGCTTAAATTAAGGTCGCGGGTAGACGTACCCTGTAAGTTATTTGAATAGTCTCAGTTTTGCGGTATCTGGTTAACTGGTAGCTTCGAGTTTATACTGAGCCAGCATTGTTTGTGACTCAAGCAAATAACCATAATATTTTCTTCCTGTCAGGCAAACCTAGACCTTCTTGCTCATCGATATAGAACAGAAATTCCCTTGAAAGGTGGATGTAGATAAGGTCTGTTTTAGTTGAAATATCCATTCGTTCAGAGTGAGTTGTTTAGTTCTACTGAGATAACGTTTCAGGATGAGTTGAAAGCCATGGTTGTGATGCTTTTAGCTGGGATTTCAATAATATTCAAAGTGAAAGTCTCTTTTATGATATTTAGAACGGGAACGTTTTTTGAACGTAGGTGCTTATACTAGCTTATGGTACAAACTTATAAAAAAAAAAAAAAACGTTTCTCAAATTCCAAAAGAGCCTTTTCACAAAATTTTAGCTCGTTATTAGTCACTGTGGGTATTACGTGAACAAATGAAAATTTTAATTAAGGTTTCCACATTCGTGTTATTGAAGGCACAACCCTAAGCAGGAGCTTAGTTGGACCTTTTCGGAGTTACGCCCTTGCCCGGGTAATTTAATAAATATCCGGCAGGGCAATTGAGGAAACTCATTGGACTACGTGGGTATTTTAAGATAGGCTGGTTTTGCCATAACTGGGGTCTTAACATTTATCCAAAGTAGTTTTTACTCTATAAAATATTTATTTTACACAATAATACAAACAATCATTTTCTTTTTCATCGTCATCAAATTTCAAACCAGCTATTCATATTCAAATCTAAACCAATTGTTCAATGACGTACTGTTTACTCCGTTCTACTTTTGTTATTGTATCGCTATAGAAGCTTTTGTGTGTCTCAATGTCTTATTGATATGGAATGCAAATCAGGTGAAAGCGTCTCAATTGATAAAGAGACAAAGTCAAGACTTCGAAGTTTGGGAAATGTTTTTAAGTTATGCCGCTGGAATAGGCACTATAGAAGAACAAAGGATACAGGTAGAGGTGAGTCGAAATTTTACGTTCGTTTCGTACTATGAGATAAGTCATTTAAAAGCACAAAAACTTAAATTATATGAACAAAATACCCCTACGGAGCAGTCATGCTTACAAAATATCTTTGAATATAAGCGAACGTAAGAATAATATGCAAATGTAGAGATAACGTAATCGTAGCAAATGAGGCGGTCTTGTTAATTCTTTTCAAGCTGAAACTAACTTTAGAAAAATAATCAAGCGATTTAGGGACAAAGTACTGATACATAAATAAGTAGGAATGTAGGTACAGGTTGTCACAGAACGTATACAATTTATTTCCGATATGAAAATTTGTTTTGAAACAAATTGGAAATCTTAGGTTCTTACTACTATGTACTTATCAGTTTTGCCTGACAACGCTAGTAAAGATTAGTCTTTGGAATGACTCAACATGCATATAAATAATATTGCTTTGTTTCTTAAGTAACCAAAATCATTACGGATATTTTATAATATAATTAGGTTGTCTGTAGAAATTGTCATTATAGAGGAAACAAAACTGTCTGACATTGAAAAAAATATTTCCTATATAAGTAAACATTAACTAACGCTGTGTGAATTATACTCATACTCATAAATTTATTCGCCCTAGAAGCACAAGGCACACTTGGTTAAGTCAAAAGGAATAACTAATAAGACAAATTAAATAATTATAGTAACACAACAACAACAATTGTCCACCATTATTTATTTAATTACTAGTTACCTACTTACAAGAATATAAATACGAATAGGAATACGGTAGCCCTGCAGTGAGTCAGCACAGGTTGAATATTTGTATTTGTATTTATTTGTATTTATTTATTCCATCGTAGGTACACTTGTGTTACACTTGATGTCGTTACATTCTATATTTATGTACTATTTTAATAATTACATCTATAGGTTTTTCGTTATAATAATAATACAGACATATCGAATAATAATAAAATTTAGAACAACTTTCAACCGCCTGGGACACCTTTCACGAAGCATGCATATTATCAGCGAAACATTGAAACTGGGATGATTACGGTCGGTAAAAATAAACCCACTTTACTTATCTCGATAAAGCCTCAATATAAAGCCTGTGCTGACGAGCCTCGGCAGGGAACGGCCGATTTACATACGAATGTTAATAACTTCAAGTTTACTTCACCGGTCTGAATAAAAACTTGAGCTCATTTTGTAGCTTTTTTACTTTTTTGCTGTTTTTTGTTGATTGCGACTCTCAGGGATTATCATACCTACAAAGTAACTTAAATTATTAAGATACCGGTTGCTTCTCTTGCTTTTTCTTGGGCTTCGTTTCATGTGAAACGTTTTGTACGCTGGTTTTGATCAGTCACTTTAGATACAAGAACAAAATTAAACAATATAAAAACCTCCCGACAGATTTTCATTAAACATAGCCTAAGAACCTAAGCCTAAGAACACTCGGGATAAAATTATCTATGACACAAAAAAAAAAACTAAACGAAAATCGGTTCATCCGTTTGGGAGCTACGATACCACAGACAGATACACAGATAACACAGACAGACACGTTAAACTTATAACAACCCTCTCGGTCGGGGGTTAAAAGTTACACGAATTTCTAGTAATTTGATTATTATTATCCACGTCAAAGACGTCATTCGAAGATACATTTTCTTATACGACCTTATTTCTCATCTTCTCTGATTATCGTTACTGAACTAAATAATAATTATCCGCCAATTATATTAATAGAGATAGTATTAAAAGGATTATCTGAGTCCCTTTCGGATTAAGTGGTCCGTATCATATCAACCGGAAGGCGTCATTAGATTCAGACCTCACCAATAGAATTGAGTGGAGTAAAGTTACAACCTTCATAAAATCACAAGCATTAAGGATCATGTAGAACCTACATGATAATAAAATACCCAGCGGTTGAGTTAACATCATGGTTATTATCATAATACTTACATTTACATACAGTTTGAACTTATGTGTGAAGTGCAACTTGGTATTTAAGCATGTAAGTAATTTAAAGTAAATAGGTACTTACATACCACCCACTGCGCGATGTAAAACATATTTAGCAAGTATGAGTATCTACCTATTGCTCGGAAGAAAATCTTTCCAACGAACAATTTGAACAAAATAAAATTAGGTGCTCGTAATTTACACAGGACCTATTTTTATTAGGCCTATTGTGAAATATGTACCGACCGGCATACGAGTATATATTGACTTTTGTTCTTTCATTTTTATCTTCGGGCTGTGTGTGTATTTCCGTGAAATCAAATCGTCAGGGTCTGCTACTTCATGAATCCCAATGTCCCGGAAAATATAACAAGGCGATTTATATTCCGGGAATGTCCCGGGCCTTTCTTGTTTTTCTATCGGAGCCATGTGTGCTACCCCTACTTTTCTATCGTATATTGCTACCCCTTAGCTTAAGTTGTTTGTGGTGTTAGGGATAAAAGGAAAAGCTATTTTTTAAATTTAAAAGAAGATTGAACTGGATTTAGTATAACTTTGATTTTATTACAAGGGTCTTTCAATTTATCACAAAAATAAGACAAAATGACCTAACCGCAAAAGCGGCCAACATTTTAGTTAACTTTTATGTTATAAAGACGTCAAACTAATTTAAAGCAGACAACAAAGGTCACAGTTTTATTTAAATTAAATGATAGGTCTTAAAAGCGCGGACCTACCGACAAACATGACAATATTCATAGATATAACAATAATAGTACCTAATTTAAAAAAAATGTCAGGTCTGTTTTCTTATCATTTGTCGTGACATGCCGTTGATGTTGTCAATTCAAAGCTATTTAGCACCAAAAATGAGATAGATCCAAAGGAAATGGACCCACTCAGGTAATCTAATTAGAATCCCTATACTTACTTTGATAATTCAATCACGGATCCTATTGCATCCGGCTGGCCACGAATGTCAAGAGGGAGGGGGAAAACATCATTTCTATAATAGAACCGTCGCCGCCCCGAAGACAAAAGGCATTATTTTTATACGGCACGCTCCCTGAATACCAAACAAACAGTTCTGCGTAAAAATATCTTAATAAAACCGGAATAAGGCAATTACATTCTGATCATGCGCCACCCGGTTTCCTCTTTGCCGAAGTGTTAAAATTTCTGTTCTGATTTACACTCGCAAAGGCGAGATTTACGATTATTTAAAAGGATTTTTATTGTTTGTCCAATTTCCTCGGTTAGTGATTAATGAATAATCTGAAGAAAACTTGGGATAAAACATTTAGTTATTTCTAAACTTGAGATGAAAGACAACCAACACGTGCCAAAAACTTGTGCTCGTAAATTGGAATAAGACGCGGTGCCTAATGCGTTTTATAAAATAAACTCATTAGACATTTCAATATCATGCCATGAAATTTGACATCGATGAAATAAACTATTGAGCTTATCGTCCGCAGTCGCAACCACAGACATTTCGTTTAAAATTATATTCTCCTGAGCTGCCCAAATATAAATTCTCATTTTTAATGGACATTTTTATACATCCTTACATTTGTATATTCACTTCAAACTTAATTAGACTTTATAGAGCGTTCCTTCCCAATTTCGTTCTCTGACGCACGCTGCGACTTGTTCATTGGAGGGGGCGTTGGAAGGGGGGTGAAAAGGGGGAGAGGTGGCCCGAAATAGCAAATAAATGAGACGAAAATGTAAATGTTGCGCTTGAAAGATGAAAAGCGCGCCGCTCTCCCGTTCCCGCTAAGCTCATCGCAAATGTACCAGAATTAGAACCCGGCCTGAAATAATTTTCAGGGCAGATGTATAACAAGGGTATTTTGAAACGTTGAATATAAAAATGCTTTATGCGCTCTCTAGTTAAATAAGTATATATTCGTGCCTCCATTTTCATTTGTAAGTAAAAATTGGCACTTGGGTTTTTAAGTCTCTCCCAAGAAATTAGGATCACTGTAGATTTTTACATATATCTAACAAACATACGTAATAACATGTGCTTCAACGATATTGCTTCTCTCAAAATAAATTGGTTAAATATAAGTCCATAAAGCACACCACATGTCCAGGGATTATACCTACTTACATTGAATGATTCTGAAGTCCCCTCAGGACTTTATCTAACAATATGTTACTTTATGTATAGTTAAAAATTCCATCATTCGGACAGTAAAGTTACTGTCCGAATGTTGAAAAGCTTAACAGTGACAGTATTTTATGAAATAAGGATTATTATCTTAATAATTTATTTTGAAGATCAAAGTTTAAGTATTCGCATACTGCATGCAGGTAAATTAGAAACTCTGAAACCTACTGATTTAGATAATAAAGAAAAAGGAAGCTTACCGCTGTAAGTAAAATAGTCATACAATATGACACTTGATAAATATGTCGTATAATCATTAGTAGAATGGAATCACAAATGCATTACAATTTAAATCAACCGATATATAATATATATAAAATATTTCTCATATACCTTTAAGTCTGTACAAGAACAGTTACGAAAGACATCATGTATAAAACTGCTATTTTATTGTTCCCTATATTCTATTGCATTTATGCACATAATATGCACATGCACAAACAAGTTTAATCAGATTGCATGAGCCGCTATGAAGTCGTAAAGGCAAAACAAAGAGTCGCATATATCTTGTCCCCTAAATTATGACATTCAGACCATAAAGGTTTGGTAGATGCACTTGCATGTTCTATACGACGTTATGTCTAAATACAGTTGTGATCAAAACTTTGGTAGTCGCAAACATTAACTAAATATTTTTATATATAGTCACCGTTTGGATGCAATAAAAACACTTTGGTCTTACATAGTTTGTTTTTCATTTTAGTCCATCGTCATCCTCCTTGTCGTGTCTGTCTGAAGCGATGTAGGGAGTTTGTCTGAAATGAACCTAAAAATGGCTTCCAAAATCAAATTATTTTCCAAAATCATTTTGGCTAAAACATAACTTAAAATAAATAAGTTTTTACTCAATTTTTCACTCTGAATCAACCAGATTCATACGCGTACGTCCTAGTGAATAATGTAAAAATATTTATGAAAATAATATACAATTTATCACATAAATCACTTATTATTTAAATGAAGGCATTTTGTAGGAAATATTTTGTGCGCAATTGTACCTAAGTCACTTTTCCCATTTACATTTTTATGCTAAAGCGTTCCCGCAAGACTCCAGTCAAGATAACTGGCATTTACAGAGATAATGTTTTCAGAGTGAATAACCTTATCCGATCTACATAATATATAAGGAGTCTGTGTATTCGTTTGTTAGTGGGATAAAAACTAGTAGAATAATATCAAAACTTACCCATGATAGCACAAAGAATGATTTTGTGACGCACTTAACTAAACCCTCAAGGGCATCACAAATTGATGATTCTAAATAAAATTCACAAAAACGCCGCTATCGGATTTGGTATCATCATTGACTTCGTTATTATCTTTTGCTCATGGATACAGAATATATAAATATTTATAATTTTATCAGGTCAAGTTTTTATATTATTGTCTGATACAAGTTCTATAATTTATTTAAAACGCTTTGTAGATAAAAGTCGTGTTACTTTGAATTTATACCTTTATAGATATTAAATATAGTTGGTACCTACAATTACATAGAGCAGTGGATGTTGTAGGTTGCTTGCAAACTTTTAGCGACATAAATAATTTGAAGGCAAAATTTATCCAACGCGGTAAAGTTTACTAACCGCGTTACATAAAAAAGTTATAAGAAAAGAAAAACTAAAGTTCTCTACCATTTTGTAACTAGCGTGACAAGGTGTATCGTGACAAAACTCACTCTGAAGAAACTATTTGTGCCAGCGGCGTTATTACAAGAGAACACGGAATCAAAGTGACAACTTTTGATATATTTATAGGAGAAATAGAAAACGGCCTTCCCCTTTTCCTTAAATCAGTGTTTTCTTAAAGAAAATGTGATGATTCCATTTTATTAACCTATCAATGCAGCCAGCGTCTTGGGGACGCTTCCGATTGGTATATGGATCAGTTGAGCTACCTGTAGATTGTTTGCAACAGTCTGCAGTTAGCTCAATTGTTTCAATTGTAAATAATAGTTGTAATTTATTTCTATTATTTGATTCTGTATTTGATTGTTCTCTTTGTGAATAAAGATTATAAATAGGTACCAATAAATATAAATAATAAAATAAAGATTTGTTAATGATATGTTGTTAAAAATTATGTATTTTAAGCATACAATCGGTTGCTAAAAATACAGTGTGTCCAATTCAGATGTAATAAAAAAATACTTATAATAATGTTTGCTTCTGCTTTTTGTTGGTAATCAAAATACAGCCATAGAGCGGCAGAAATAATATGAGTACTTACTAATCTGTATCAACTAGAAGGTGATTCAAACAAACCTTGCTGCAAAATTTCTTAATATTCAGTTCATTAAATAATTATACAACATATTTGTATGCAAATATGAGTAGTACTCGGGTTGTAAGAAGATCTTATAAAAACCAAGTCGTATCTTTAATAGCATCGTCACATCCGTGCAGTTAGGTACTGAGATCACTGATAACTGCACTTCTGAGAAACTGAGTCCGATGCACTGAGTTTTTGCAACATATTTCGTATATACATTCGCATATAATGCTTGTATATGGATGTGAGATGGGGTTACGTGCCCTGGGTCTTGAAGGTTAGCTACTAAGAAATGCTTGCGCGTGACTGTGATTTTAAACGCAGTTTTTGTAGTAGTACAATCGTATTGACAATGCTGTTCCTAACAAAACATTTTTAGTTTTAGAGTATGGATCATTTCATGCAGTGAAATTCTGTCTCCGGAAAAACACTTCGCCCTCCCAATCGTTATTTATTAGCATTTCAGAATAACTCACGTTTTCCTCCCACTAGAAAACAACACCGTAAACAATCGAACGAATAAATATTCATATTTATATTGTTTATACATGAAAATGAATGAATTTGCTCAGCGGATCTTCCATCTCAGCGCCGTAAATATTTTATGGCTGGAGAAAAAATGTCCGCACAAATTAAGGGGAAATATTGCAAACAGTTTTCAATCTTGTACTTGTACTCTAAGTGGGGCGGACGATAAAATAAATTCAGCTCTCGTGGGCATTTATTGCAGAGATTTCTAGAGCTGGAGAAGGTACAGTAACGCATCCACTTTCTAACCCTGCTAATGGAAACCCCGCTGTGGCGATACA
This sequence comes from Eupithecia subfuscata, assembly GCA_963564075.1. Classification (NCBI taxonomy): domain Eukaryota; kingdom Metazoa; phylum Arthropoda; class Insecta; order Lepidoptera; family Geometridae; genus Eupithecia; species Eupithecia subfuscata. Next base: position 9,875,570 of record OY751105.1, read on the forward strand.
CTTTTGTTTACTTATACTTATACTCAGTTTAATGTGGGGTTGGGGTTATATCTTGAATACCTAAGACATGGTTTGTGCATTCAATTTATTTGGATAACGTTAGGACGAGTTTGTTTCGCATATTTTGTAGGCCTGAAAGCATAAAACAAGAATATTTACCATGCTGATAAAATATTTTGGCTTCTCAAAATGTTGTAGCCAGAGTTTAGTTCTTAAATCGAGTTTGAGGTTTAATCAAAAATTAAGTAAGTATTGTTAATTTTTTTCAAAATATAATCAAATAAAGTAGGTATTCACGAAAAACAAGAAATAAAAATACCGAATATCGCCCACACAATAAAACGAAACCAAAATTCCGACGTTCACAGTAGGAGTTTCCGACATCTTTATCAAAATTTCTATCAACATTACGCTTATTTATGTTCAATGCGCTAATCTTGATAATTTTCTGAATAGTTTACAAAATAAAAATGTAAGCATAAGGCCTTGCCCGTTGTGTCGTTGTTTGTGAATGCTTTCGGCCACAAAGGGTTAAATACATAAACAACTTTGCAAATTGAATTGAATGAATTTCAATAAACTTACAAAAAATTACCAAAGGAATATGAAAGTTTATACCTATACTTATGTACCTTTCCCTATACCTAGGTACTTATACCTATACCTAGGTATAAATTTTAACGATGTACCTACCTATATACACAATGAATTTATAGAATATATACCCACAAGCTTTTTACGAGAGGTTGACTCAATAGGCAACAAAGTATTAAAATAAAGAAAATATTGTTTACCAATGACATTCTTTATCTCAAAACGTCCTAGTAAATAACCATTCTCAATGCCCACATTCAGGATTTTTTATTTTTACTACACTGTAAAACTCTATAAATGTGTAACCAATTTATTGTAGCTATTTAAAATGACCACAAAGTAAAGCTGGAAACCGAGTACATTGCCATTTCGGTGAATTTTACAAAGCTTAAGTAGGTTGACCTTTAGTTTAATGAAAATAAACATGTGCGAAATAGCTAGTTGTACGTTGAAAATAAAATGTCGTTTTGAAAAATAATACTTTGAGAATCTTGGAACATAAAACTTCAAACTTAGAAGTTCTCATTTTTATATACTACCTCAGTCTTTTGGCTGATGAATGTATGTACCTACAGACAACGACAGAATTAGGTAACCCCCCCTGCATATTACATGCAGGTTTAAATCCAAACCGGTTAATCGTATGAGTTATAAAATTCGAAAATAAACTTAATTTTTATTTAGGTAACATAAAAACTGAACAAATAGATAAAAAAATCAGATTCTTACCAGCATTGTGTTATGCTGGGGGTTACTTAATTCTGACGCTTTCTGTTAATTCATCTGGCAAAACAAACCGAGTGGACGAAGGTATTTGTACTGAAGTGTGGCCAAATTCTCAAAAAACATTAGGACCTTTGCTTCTTTGCTATCTAGTAAATATTATAAATGAGCATGACAAAATTACCAAAATATTGTCAAAACTTAGTTGAATTATGGTCAAAGGTACCAGGAATGCATAGAAACTCGAAGGTGAAAAACTTTTTTGCTTGTTTCAGGCGTGTAGCTGGTAAGGTTCGGGCGCGGCTCTCACGCGGTCGACCTTACTAACAGGTGAGGCGGCGACGCCACACAGAACATGATACTAAGGTTTGGATTTGAACTCTATATTCTATATGGTAATGTAGCTTTTGCTTTGAAGCTTTGATTTTCATAGAGGCTATTTTGTATGTTCCTACTATCTGGCATGTAAAGTTTGATAGGTTTTTGATCAAAGGGTTCCCGTCTTAATCCCTTTAATTTCACGGTGTTGTACCAAGTAATTGGACTGAACACTGTTAGTAAGACCACTCCTATAAAGCTCTACATTACCCGACGAATGGCGTTTGAGAATGCGGACCTAGTGATATATAATGAATATTAGTCGATGGGTTAAAATAATAACTAACTTCTATTAAAAGTTTCTAATGAATCTACGGCAGCAGCCGTAAAACTATCTCGTATTTTGCTAAGTGCATGCGTGCATTCACGACAAAGCGTGAGCGCAAACCGCCCACGGCACGATTTACATTTTTATTACATGTCACTCCTTGTCCCTTAATCGCAGGTAGGTATACCTGCGTGGTATGCACGTTCGCTTTACTTTGTGTTCTATAAACTTTCGCAATGGCCACCTGCAAGGTTATTACAAATCTAGAATATTCTTCGATTTGAATTTGGAAAAATTCGTTAGGCGAGTGTCATTTATTTCATCTACTTAGTGTATGTAATAGTCATAGTAACCGATGTGTAGGTGCAATAAAGTTATTTTTTTCAGTAGCACATTTTGTGGTTAAGGTTTGGATAGGGTAATCTGATACCTATTCCGAAAATGACCATGAGTATATATGGCAATGAAGTTCGTGATTGCGTGTTTTATAAATCCATATTTTGTCTTTAACGTTTGTTCTCACTGCTCCCTTGATGGATTTGAAAAGCTCTAAATTTTAAGATTTTTTGAAATAAAAGAAACTGTGAAAAACTTTTTATAAACCGCCCTGTTTACAGTCACCGAAAAATCGTTATTCAAACGTTCCAACATAAAATCAGTTTTAGAACAGGAAATGATCGACCTCACAGTTTATACCCCATTCTCTAACTTTTTACATTGCTTAACCAATCAAATGCCCGATGTACCGTACGGAATCAGCGATAAATTAACATAGGTATTGCTATGGTATTGGTCCGTAAATTTGCCTTGGTGGAATTTGTTCTACGCATGAAGATCATTTCACGCAAGGAATCATAGGCAATGCAAGACTATTGGCATTTAGTCGTGGCTTTTGGCCATTTAAGTATATTTGAGCAGTGATTGTTTTGAAAAGACTAAAAATCGACTTGCAATCAATTATGTGTTATAGTTACTACCATAACTTGTAATTTCGTATTTTTTTACACGGGTCTTAGGTTTTTCGAGGCAATTAATAACCCAGGACTTTTTTATCTATCTATTCGTGGATCATTTTCTATATAAAAGCGAAGGAATAACTGAAATCAGTACACAATTAAAATAAACCGGATAACGTACAAAAAGACATGCATTTAAACATATAGAAACTATCCCTTTTTTGAAGAAAGCCACATGGATGAGGTGAGGTTGGGTGACAATAATTTCGTAAAGTGTCATAATTTTATACGAAAGTTTTAACCGAAGGTGCTTTGATAAATAATCATCGGTTTTACCCATGAGTATGTTTTTATAGACTCAAGGAAAAGTGTTAAATATTGACCAATAACATCCAAATAACCTAGCCTCAAAATATCAAAACATATTTTTTTCGAAACATCATAAATAATATTTTAATAAAAATATTGTTTATTTGCACAAAATGTTTAGCATTACAATAAAATTACACAACCTTTGAGCAACAACGACCATGGACCTCGACTTAGACCATCTGTGAGTTGCCTAACCCATCGATCGAGGCTTATATCGGTTGAACGATCTATTCCGGGCTTACCGATTACGAATCACAAGCCGTCCTTGAGTGTGTGAGTGATTCGAATAGTAAATAGGAGACCACCACCGGTACGGTACCGGTAATGTCCAAGAACTCAAAAATGGTGGAACTTTTGGTCAACACTCTTTTCTGAATGAATAAATAAACATGGATAAATATTTCTAATCAGAATTGGCCCCATAAGCTGGTGAGAAATCATTTCAGTCACACCCATGTTGGTATTCTCTGATAAACTAAAACAGACTTACAACCAAACTTGGCCCTAGAAAACATAACTAAGAAATTTCGAAATCAAGAGTTTTATAGAGTTAAACTTTTGATCGATAAAACATGAGCTTTTTATCGAAATTGGATAAAATTACAAAAAAAAAACAATTATACGCGAGCATGCGTACGATAAAGACCGTTTGTTTTACCTATAATTTGGATGTCTCTAAGATCTATTAACGAGTCTATCAGCATCTTTCTAGGCAAGCGGGCTTCACCAACGCTTCCCGTCAAAAGTTAAAAACAAGCTTTTTCGTACAAAAATAAATAAATTTAGAAACCTTTTAGATGACCGTACAAAATGTCGTTGACTGTCCGAAAAACTGCTTAAAACCGGGCGTACATCAAAATTGTAATCTTTGCCATACAAGTCACACAGGAGTCGATAGTGCGTTATCTTTCAATCGAAGTCCTTATAATTCAGTGATTTTCCTTCAGCACGCATGTTGAATCATCATTTATGATCTGTGCGTACTGAAGCTTCGTTTTGAATTTAGATCGTAGTGGCAATAAAATTACGTCACTTTATGGTTGAAAATTGACTCATTGATTTTCATGAAAACTGGTAGATATACACAGCTATTTTAAGACTTTATTTGATTTGAAAAAAAATCAGACCAGTTTATTTGAATAACTTACACATGTAGCTGTAAATTGAAAACGTCATAGGCCAGTGCATATGACAAAAATTTTAAAATCCCGCCTTAATGGCAGGTATTTTGAAAATTTTGTTTATTCTTAAAAACAGTACAGATGGCAGCACTGTCTATGCATCTGAATGCTGTTTTCAGAAATCCCTTGCATTCCCAAGTTGGTCCTGAAATCCAACCTACTTAGGTATACTTATACAAGATGTTTTGACATCTACTAGGGACGTCGCTAAGTCGCATTTAGAATTGCAAATGAATCGGCCGTTTTCTCGTGTCGTAAACCCAGGGATATGATCCAGTCACTTTTCGCGCCATTAAACTTTCGGACACACTCCCCCGAAGATATCGTTATTCTGTTGTGTTTTAAGAAAACAACATGTTTGTTAGGTGTTTGGAAAAAACCCAGTAGTTTTAGTATAAATGTTTCAATATCCGTTAAGTTTCTAATAATGATGATGATATTGATAAGGTCGAACCAAATCCTTTGAAGTTATAAATTTGAATGAGTTTTTGAATTCTTATTTTGAAAACTTCGAATATATATTTACTTCAGCATCTAAATGCTTTTGTACCAAGAAGGTTAGCTTAGACTATTAGTACGCGGCGTAGCCGCTAGGGGCGCTGCTGGCAAATAATATTGGCTACAAACTGATAATATCAGATTTATGTAAAATCTTTGTGTTGTTGCTCTACCTAACTGTGAAAACTAAACTGCCTTGTGTGCAACTTTCTTAGTATTTTAGAGCTCAAGTTTGTATATCTTTTAGAGCTGATATTAAGATTGAATTTTATGTTTATTCTGAACGTTTCCTGTGTCCAGAGCATTACGTTAGATGTGAATTCAAATGAAACCGGCGTCTACTTGCAGAATAAAACCTTTAATTAGACATAATACTGCGGTTACGAAGGCTAAGTAGGTATATACATTTAGGTACTAAAATAATGCTAGACGTTTTCACCCAGCAGTGCAAATATTTTCACTATAAATAGCCTCTCAATGTCAGAGATGCAGTATTAAAGACAAACATGACTTTAAATAACAAAATGACGACGCAAAAAGTGACGATGCATCTAGCTATATAGCAAGAAAGGAGTAATTTTGTATCAATATTAAATTTATCTTCAAAGAGCTTTCCGAAAGATAACTTCTGTCCAGCCAAGCGTGGGATAACAATCACGTTAATACTTGCGGCAAGTCGCATCACAGATAACATAACCTGACAGCTTGTAATAACCAGCTAAACAAGTCCTGTCACTTTGAAAAATACGCCAGAATAACACGACCCCTGGGCGTATAACCTTGGGTGTGTTTATCTCGAAGAGGGTAGGTCTAATTAATTTGGAGATAGGCAGCCGTATGCCCGGACAGTCGGCCTATGTTCGGGATTGAGTCGTAAATGTCAAGTCGAGTGGCCTATGCCATAGCTTCGCCCTATTTACTCGTTGACGAAAGCGGAAAAAGGAGCAAACGAATTACTCAAGTTTCGGAGTTGGAAAAGTTGGATGAACGTTACCCGGAAAGTTTTCAAATTAGCGTTGAGTAGAGTTCTCAGTTTCAGTCTCGGCATTCAGATAAAAGTTTTATAGAATCCCTATATGTAGGTATTATAGTATGTAGTGTAAGTATTATTATTATTATTTTCGCGTGCCACCGTCTATTTTGTTCTTACATGTCCAGTCCATCCCAAGGTTGCCTGGAAGAGATCGCTCATAGCGATAAGGCCGCCTTTGTACTTCGTCTACTCTTAGCATTTATTTCTGTATTGTTATCTGTCTTTGTGTGGTACAATAAAGTATTATCTATCTATCTATCTATCTAGGACCATTCTCATTTAGCGCTTTAAAAAGATACGTTCCCCTGTCACGTAACTCGCCTTAAAAGGAATCAATCGTTGACATACACAAAACAGACTTTTACGACTCTGTAATAAGTAAAATATACTAAAAACACTGAAAACATGTTTTTTCAAGCGCCAAGCCCTCCCCTGGAGGCACACAAAAACCTCCCGGCATTCAACGCCAGTCACCTTCTTTATGTAAACTTCGTGACTAACCGCCATATCGAATGAGTTCGGAAGGATTTACTAACTTAGTTTCCACTTGAAATTAAAGTTGGTAAGCTTGTACAGTCAAATCCATAGATCGTAGAGCTACAGAGTTACATAGTAGAGGTTGTTGTATCCCTATAAGCTTTGCCGTCTCGTAGACTGTGTAGATTAATTTGTAGTTGATTGTACTGAAATTCAAAGAAATGTTTGTGGGTCGGACTTAAAAATAGACGTTTGTTCTAAGTTTAATGGCGACAATGATTTAAGTGGAGCTCCCTAGTTAGTCACGCACTGACTTAGCTGCAGTGGTTGACTATTTTTAAAATACCACAGTAAAAGCAGCCATTTACTTACTAAATTATGTACGAAAGTGATAAATAAACAAAAAATTCCATGTGAATTCAGTATTCAATGAAATGCACGATGCGGACTTCAGCTTGATAATTTCCTTGCATGTACGTTTCTTGCAGATGTTTACAATTGATGGCAAATAAATTAGATCGTATTTTAAGTTAGGAGTTTATTTTAATTCAATTGTTTGTTGCAGGTTGCCTTGCCCTTTTACGCAGTCGTCACTCGCGAGTTTACGACAAGGTGAATATACCAGACGTTTTATTAGTAAAGTTTAGTAATTTAATAGTGCATTTTACACCAAGGCGAGAAAGTGATCAATTCCTACCGAGTGTTGCGCCTCGGGCCTTTAAAACACACGAGGTAGGAATCGCACTTTCTGCCGAGTGATAAATAGTGCTTTATACTACACCTTCGAGGAAAATAAAAAGCAGAATTAATTATTAATTGAAATCGCGCCCAATAATGTTGGTAAAACCTCATTGACCGCGCCAGCCTTTGGGTTCTTTTTTCAAAATATTGTTCGGAACTCGGAGGAGGCCTAATGGACTTGGAGTAAAAACTTTTTGTCGTTTGACCGAACGAAAATAACCATAGCTACCGGCCGATCTTTTAGGAAATTGAAAAAAAATAACAGGTTAGAAATGGATTTCCAAAAACTTTTTCCTCCCGCTAAAACACGTGAGAAATGAAATTCCATAGAGTTTTTCGTCCCGGTTTCCTATAGGCCTGCAAAGACATACTTTCTATTCTATAAATGGTAAAGGAATAGGCAACTTTCCGAGCAGGTGTAGTATAAAATAACTTGCAGTATTAAAGGAAAACTGTTCCAAGATTTCCTTTGAAACTAACCTGTTTAAAGCTTTACTGAATGATACTTGGTCCTCGATCAGTCACTGATTTAATTTATGTAAAAACGCGTCGAAGTTCATAATCTTACTAGAGTTGAAAAATAATTGAATAAGTAAAATGGATTGGAAAAAGTCACCATACGAAGTAATGTTTCCTCTCTCTCGTGAACATGAAATTAATACAGAGAAAAAGAGATAGAGATACCCCAAATTCCAATAAAGTTCCTGTAGCTTTTCGATCGTCGAAATCCAGTCTGGTAACCTCGTTCTTAATTCAATCAACGGTATTATATTACAGTTAAATAAATACACGTTTTATCAAGTATCTACTGAGAAAAAGCGATTGGGCGATTGGTAGATATCAAACTGGTATTTTGTTATCATTCCACGAAATAAATGAACACGAAAACGAAAAAACCCCCAGTTAAATGTGGTCTACAAACAATATTACAAAAATAACAAGTGTAAAACTTACATGCAGAGTTTTACAATAAAATTTACAGCAAGTATGGTTTTTACCTACGTAAATAATCAGAAAATTCGTCTGAAACCTTGCTCTATTTCAAAAAGCCAATCTCTTTTATCTAGAAGCCATTTATTTCTGATTTTCACGTTAGTAGCACGGCCGCTTGCGCAACTCTTGCACACATGTTCAAGATAAGAAAGCTCACTACAACACTGCATTTTACAGGCAAAACTGGTTTTGCCCGATTATCCGCAGATAATTTACTTTCCTTTCTCTACTTATCTCTTTATGCATCTTTCTGACAGTAATGTAGGTATAACAGCGGTTACCTTTGAACAACGTAAAGTTAATTAACAATTTCATTGAGAATTTGTCACATGTTAGAATAATTACTTTAGAATAATAAGTCCCTTGCGTAACTCAGCAAAATGATTGCTTAACCCTCCAGACATACATTTTGTTATTCAGCCGGCAATCTGTTTTCAATATGAGTGTGAATTCCGCGTTAACATGGCCGACCATTGGCCTGGAGAGTTAGAGTAAATATTTATAGACCAGCCGTGGACGAACGCAGTGCGGGGCGTCTGTCTCGCCTTCCCACACTCGTAAAACGAGCTAAATAGTAAGATAAATAAACAAAGAAAGCACAATGCTATTTTGCCGTGATCTACGCTTTTATAACATCTTTTAATAGATGAAAAATCTGGTAACAACGCGTGGAGATCAAAATGTAGAATCAGTATCTAACGTATTATCGGAATACTTTTAACAAAACTTTATAAAAAAATTCATGGACGTAGTTAATGATTATATCGGGTATTTATCGCGTACCTTTTGTTTCGCCCCGTGACCACGGTCGCTGTAACGCGTTAGAAACGTAGGGGAAATAAAACAAAAGGTACGCGATAAATACCCGATATAATCATTAACCATGTTAACAAATCGCGAAAGTTTAAAAAGTTTTTCATGGACAGTTTGAAAATAGGTCGTGATTTTTATTTTCATATAGAAATGCCACATTTTTCTATGTTTTTGCCCCCGACAAAGACTCGAATACGTCCAAGAGGCACCATTCGGGCGTACACTTGTATTCATGTTTGTTTCTGTCACTCATCGTATGGCTCGGTCTGTAGATTATGTTACTCTTCTTTTGGGATTTGTTTACGTTCCTATCTCTTGTGACACAGACACATCCGTCTGAATACATAGATTTGTACATAATGGGTTGTGTTCTACAACATTCTTCCATCGACTTTGAATAACAAAATTAGAAAGGTCTTTGCTCTTGCGGTACATGTCGGATTGAAAACTCTCCGGATGTTAATACAAAGTCCGTGTTTGCATTTGCTTGTAAAGGTGAAAGAAAGAACTCAAATAAAAAATTTTAACTGAAAATAAAATTTTGAAATCCGCAAATAAAAGCGAGAACCAGGTACTGCATCTTTATCAACACATACCAAGTCAAACAAATCTTTCACTTAACATCATAAAGCTACATAATAATCCATATTATTAGTTTTGTTGACACGTTCATAGTTGCTGCGAATTTATTGCTGCCATTCTTGCACCTTGTTCTTTGTGGAACACCAATTACTGGTGCAGGATGGTAAGTGTGGGAAATTAGGAAGGTTATGACTGTCGAAAACGTTTGTCGCCTGGTCATAGTGAAAGCGATCGGCGTTTTAATGGAGTGTTCTGAAGTTACAAACGCTTATAAGCGAGTGTTGGTAGACTTTAGAACGCGTTGCCATTTTAAAAGAAACATAACCTATAGAACGTCTGTGATTTTGGTGAAGCTGATTTAAATCCGACTACAAATTAACACAAATAATTTGCTCAGATTACCTAATGCCATTATGATTAAGCGATGCCGAGACATTTAAAATCATGAGATCAGAAAAATCTGCGTTTGTTACAAGGAATTTTCGCTTCATCTTATTTTTTTTTGTAAGTATTTATTATATATCCATACTAATATTATGAGTTCAATAGTAACTTTGTCTGTCTGTTCACGATTAAACGGCTGAAGAGATCTCAATGAAATTTAGCAAAGAGGTTAATAGTATCCCGGGGACGGACATAGGCTACTTGAAAAGTCGCGGGCAGCAGCTAGTTTATAGCTAGTTATAATTTAGGAGAGCTGGAGTTAGAAAAACGCTAAACGCTAACAATAGTTCCACCCGAAGGTCTTGTATTATATTTTGACAATTCGGTTACTATTAACATAATGCCGTGCTAAGTTGCCATGTTAACATGATTTAGCGTAACGATATATGTTTTTCTTTTGTTTGGCTGATATATTTTATAGCCGTGTCTTGTGTAAACAAGTATAAGGTGTGAATTGTACCTAAGCAAATTTATTGGTTATACGACTCATTGTTCGCTTAGTAAAGAATGAAAGAAGGGTGCCAATGGGATGGGTTTACTTGCTTCAGTCTAAGTACGTATGCGACTTGACAAATGACCTTAAATTACCCCTAAGGTCTATTTCGTAAGGGGTCGTCTATGTTGGTAACAACAATAATTTGGTGAGAAATGCATGTTCTTTACAAAATAGTTGTTAAAGGTTAAGTCGAAAGATATTCAAATGATGTATTCAATAAAACCTGTCTGTAATTTGCTTTATTGATGTAAAAATAGATATAAAATCAATGAATTAATTTGTACTTAATCAATTCATCAAACCAATTTAACCAAACGACCTTGCATTCGACAATAAGCTATAAAATTATATTATTTAATCTAGTACCTAACATTATTTGTGGTGAAATTAACAGACGATAAAATTAAGTTTATACTCACAATAAAATGTGAGTTGCCGTCATAAAGTCTCGCGTTTTTTATTAGTACCGATGGTCGAGTGACGCTTGCAGTTTGGTTAAACGGCAGTTTATAGCTATTTTGCCTCCATTAATCGCTTTACTACGCACCCGCGCCTTTCGACAACCCTTTGAGCCTCGTAGGCGGTTATTGCGCGGCTTGTACGACGAACATTACGGAAAGTGAAATTAATTGTTTTATGGCAGAATAGTTGGTAGAGGCTCGGCGTGCTTTATTATTTAGAAATGAATGATGAAAAATCGCTACACTAAAAATTTACCAATGAAATTCTGAACACGGAAGTTCACTGTACGTAATTTTTTTGACATGAATAACTTGAATTAAAATCTGTCTGCTAAGCTAAATAATAATAGGTGTGAGTGGGTGCGTTGGGCCGCTGTCGCCGCCCGCCTAGCAGTCGCGTGTCAGCCGTGGGTCTCGGCGCGGAGCGGCGCGGGTCCCGCCGCCCGACGCTAGATGGCGGCGCGGCGGGTGCGCGCGTGTGTGCGCGCCCGGCACACCGACACACGCGCCGCCACTCCGCGCTCGACCGCGCCGCAGATCGCGCGCTTCGCGTATACCACTCGCCCGCACCTCGCAACACGACTCGCGACAACAAAATATCCGCGCGCTTGTTCGATCAACAAAATAAAAAAACTGTTGCGTCATCGCCGAAGGCTAAAATTGACTTTTCTGAACTTTTGTGCATCAAGAAAAAACTATTTTCACCAGTTTCCAGACTTTTCGCAGTTTATGGACTTGACTCCCCGGAGGTTACCACCTTATCATATCAGTGACCGTTCGACGAACCTAGTTCGTTTTATAATTTTCCGCCGAGCGTAGATCGGTGCGAGTTTCCGCCGCGGTCAGCTCCCGTCCGGCCGGCTCTAAATCGGGCTCGCGTTTTAATTTTCATGTGCCGCTGCGGCGTGTGGGACGCGTGGTATCGCGGTGCGATGTGCCCGCGACGCGCGTGAACCCTCCGCGACTCTCCCGATCCCCCGTGGCTTGCCCGGCCGCCACCCTGTACCCTGACAACCATGTCGGGGGCCTCGGCGCGCCCTGCGATGCGGCTGCCGCGTCGCCAGCGCCCGCCTCCGGCCACTCCGCCGGCCCGGCCTGGTGGACCATGATGAACGGCGTCGGCGGCGCGCTGTACGAGGAGGCGCACGCGTCGCCGCCCGGCGGCTCGCCGCCCGCCGCGCCCGCCGCCGCGCCGCCTTCCGCCTCCAGCGCCTCGCCGGCCAGCGTGGGCTCCAACCCACCACAGCCACCGCTGCACATCCCCGCTAAGCGCTACGACCCCGAGCCGGGCGTCATCCGCCACGCGCAGCAGCCCTGGGGCTACCCGCCCGACGCACCGCCCTCCTTCGACCACCAGTACCCCGCGGGGCCCACCTACTACAACCTTCCCGTGGAGCGCGAGCGCAAGTCCGCGCTGCCCTTCTGGCCGGCCGGCAGCGGCGAGTACAAGCCCTACGCGGACGGGGCCTGCCACCAGGGATTCTCGCAGCCCTGCTGGAACTACCCGTACGGGGGCCCGAGGGGCGAGCAGCCGCTCTCCTACGTGGGCGGCGAGGAGCGGCGCACGGCGGTCTCGGAAGCCTCAGGGTTCTCGCACGATGCCTACGGCCTCCGGAACTACGCTCCAGAGTCGGTCTCCAGTGCGCCCTACCCGCCTCCAGGCTCCCTGCCCGGTCAGTATTACTCATACATTATTTATGGACTTCCTAGAACCCGGAGCTCACGTTTTCTGACGCTCGGCCGAGATGTTTGTAATCTAGAAACTTATCGAGATCGAAACAAGTCGCGCGGCATAACATTTTTCGTTTATAAACAGATAAGTTTCGTACCAGGAAACGTGAATTTCAGGTCTTGGAGCTGTGCCCGAGAACGTACCTAATGAACTTTTATGTTTGATTTTTTATAGTTTAACGTTTACAGCAGGATCCCGTCGAGCTGAAGCTGATAAAGTTAATTTGTAAATAATAATTTCTTATGAGTTTGTCAACCTTGACCTGTCCGCGAGCGCCGCTTGCCGCTAGATGGCGCGCGCTCACGCACACAGGCACCGCCGCGCGTGTGTGCGGCTCGCACACAGACGCCCCCCGCTGCGAGGTCCTATGTGGGTGTTATATCAACAGTTCGATGCACACCATCATGGCTGAATGCATTGGTTTCTCTTATCGAAGACAACTGATTGGCACGAATACCAGAGTTCAACTTGATTAGTAGAAATTTTATCTTTGTTAATTTTCTCCATGTCGATCTAAGTACTTACATAAGTAAGTATATTATCGACGTAGAAAATTTGTAAGGCTATAAAATTTGTATCAATGGGTTGTATCGTGGAAAAATGAAATTAATCAGAAAGAAATTCCATTATTTGAATAATGGTGACTAAAAATTGCCTTAAAGCTGCTTATAGGAAAGCAAGATCTGATGAGGAAACAGACCTAATAAAATTCCAGGTAAAAAAACATCTTTAAACATATTAAGTACCTGAGCATAACAATTCAAATCAATTTAAAAATGTCCAAAAAAGTCACAAATTCCGTCTAAAACTTGGTGTAAACTTCATTCTAAAATATTATATTACTTCAGATAAAGTAAAGTTCTCCAAAGATCCCTGACAGCAAGCCATGGAGCCAAGAAACCCTCTAAAAATTTATAACCCTCTACAATAATTAGAGGAAAGCATGATCTTATGAGAAAACAGATCTAACAAAATTCCTGGTAAATAAAGTATAGGTAGCTTTATAGCATTGCATTTCAAATCAATTCTAATATGTCAAAAAGTCACAAATTCTGTCTAAAATTTGGTGTAAGATTCGTTCCAAAACATGTTACTTTGGTTAAAGTTAAGTCTCCTCAAAATAAGGCGGCAAGCAAGGGGAACCCAAAGGAAGCCACCGTTCGCACAAACCAAAACATTTTCCCACAAAACACTATAAATTTGATGAATGAACGAAACACGTGCTACAAATGTTTAAAAACGAACCGTAAGCACCTTTTTATAGGCAATGTAAAACGCTATACTTACAACCGACAATAAATTAAAGTTTACGTAAAATAAAGAACCCAATAAAAATGTATAACTAATAAATAAACACGATACCTGAGCGTTAAGACAATAAACTGATTGTGTAGAGGTTGTAAACCAAATATTGCTGCAATAAACACATTATAGGTCGATGAGACGATAAAAGCAGAAGTCTAAATACTGGCTACCGCGGTCCCGCGAGTGGGGCCAGCCGTGCATATCATTCGCTCCTAGCAGATTCCTATCATGTTTATGATTCATAAAACCGCCACGTCACACCCGCAATAATACTCGTTTCTACGGTTTCTTCCCCAAATCGCGATAGTAGTATAGTAATTACTAAACTACGACCGCCATGTCAATAGGAGAGTAATAAAAAGGCTTCATTCATAAACCGCTAAGCGCTAGTTCGCTTTCGATCGCCAACCCATAAAGATGGGTTTATCGCGCCTCTGTTACAGCAGAGGTGTAACTTGACATAATTTTGCGTAAAACGTGCATATAATGGCCCATTAAAAGGAAACAATTGTTGAAAAAGTTATACGAGTGTTCGCGTCACTTTATGATTGTGTGTTTACAGCCCACCTGAGGTTGACATTGACTTTGATTTGTACATTTATGGGTTAGTAAACGACTAAACGGTTTGTGGAATGGCTCCATTAGTTACTACCTCCCATTACTTGCTAGTGCTTGATACTAACAACGGTTTCATGATGCGTTTATGCATCCGCAGACTCTTCGTCTCACTTTCCTTTTTGTGCAACATTATTATGAGCATGTAATGACCCCCCTATTATTTTCAATTTCTTCAAAGAACTATTTCACAAAAGGATATTATTAGGGTCTCTTAAAATATTTTGTTTCAAATGTAAGGTATTCAAAAGCAGACCTTATTTCTTTAACAATAAGTGCGTAGGGTGAGTTGCCTTACCGCAAAGAAATCTTGTTTCACGATATAGACAGAGCTCGGTGTTGGGTAGGTAAAGTTTTATGGTCGAAGAGAACCCACACTTTTATTACCACTGATCGCTACCTATTCCCTCATAATTGACAACTCGACTTGTCATTACGTTCTCTAAACAGAAACAGTTCTACCCTTCGCATATAACAGGATATTCTGCAATTTATTTAAAAATATTGTGTCTTGGCTCTTTAATTTAAATTACCTTAGTAATTTAACTTTTTCAAGAAAGTACTTGAAGGTTGCCATTTATTGAATTGAAAATATGACTCTCAATGTTTTTCAATTACCCAGTATAATAGGGATACACTGCCAACCCGTTGAGATGTTAATAATAAAAATGTCCTTACACCGATTGCATAAAAATGGGGCTGACGAGCGCGTAGGCGACATTTAAATATTGCGGTAGGGCAGTTTTATGAACTCTGCTTAGCTCAATAGCTATCAACTTTCATATTACCTCACATAAAACGTAAACAAGAGGCAGGCAGGTTCATAAAAAGACAAAAATACTAGAAACTAAATAGAGAGAAATCCAGACAAAATAACAGGGAACGAAATGGGGTCTAACAAATTTTCAATGAGGAAACAGTATCTATTACATACTTACCAAATAGGTAGATATTAATTTACGTAAACGTAAATCTAACAATATAAACAAAACTGTTGTACAGTGTAAGCCGTTGTAATATGGTCATTCTGAAATGTCTACCCAATAAAACGTTGCAGATAATTCTGTCACAGAAAACAATTCTTACGACACGACTCATTGCATCCATCCGCTAGACAATGAAGCATCTATTTCTCAACACTGCTCAGCGTTCATAAGAGCTCTGTTTTGAATAATAGGAAATGGTGCAGTTTGCTGCACGCATCGGCTATTGAGAATATCGTGGGCTGCATACAAACTTTATCGTCGGTGATCTCATCAAAAGGACCGGTCGCATAAATCGCGCTATGTGTTACTTCTAACGTGCCGTACCAGCCCACAATTGTTTCTATGAAGGCAGCATGGAAATAGCTAGTTAAAAATGTTATGCACTGCAGTCATGCGGCTTGCAAAGCATTTCGTGCAACCTAATTAACGCGCTGGGTAGTGAAAACAGAGGTCTTGGAAATAAGTCAAATGGAAGCCGACAGTCATATTTTTGTTCTCTTTACAGTAGTCGCACACTTAGAATAAATATTCTTCTAAAATACTTTGATATTAGTAACTGGAGTATTCGTGCCAACATACTATTTTGCATTTGACATTGTTTAGTAAATTATAAGAACCACATGTTAGCATCTGAATTTTCTCCCGATTCGTGTTTATGTGACTCTTGCCGTCAATTAATAAGTATGTTTTATTTGTGCAGGTTCCCTATCGATGTCAGTCGGAGTTGGGGTCGGCTGCGGATCCTCAAACCCTCTAGATTGGACCGGCCAAGTGACCGTGCGCAAAAAGCGCAAGCCATACTCCAAGTTCCAGACTCTGGAACTAGAGAAAGAGTTCCTGTTCAACGCTTACGTCTCTAAACAGAAGAGATGGGAGCTCGCGCGGAATCTCAACCTGACGGAGAGACAAGTCAAGATATGGTTTCAGAATAGACGAATGAAGAACAAGAAGAATTCGCAGCGGCAAGCGGCTCAGGCGGCGCAGAACAATAATAATAACTCGAACGCGAACAACCACAACCATCACGCGGGGCACCACCACGCGCCGCATCACGTCGCGCTGCACCACGCCCCGCCAGCCAAACATCATCAGTGACCCGCGCCTTTCTCTGGGACTTACCCCCTTCACCACGGTATAGCCAGCTAAATCGAGACGAAGACGATAGTTCCGAGAGACAATGTGACGATTGAGTGGTAGAGGTGAGGTCTCCATCCGGATGGATGCCTGACGTCTGCGAGCGAGTTCGCTATACCCGTTCCGTACGTAATCGCGTGGACGCTTTGCTCGCGCCGTGCGCAAACCGAGTCCCAGAGAATCTCATACTAAGATTAAATGTGTTGTCGATTTGTGTATAGTATTAATTACGATTATGTTCTGTAATTTTAACGAGACTAAGTAAATGAGTAGTTAACGATTCCTGATATTATTAATATCTAGATAATAGCGCTGAATATGTATTTGAAAGTAAGTATGATATTTCATTTATTTTAAAGACGTCACCATTTTATAGTTTCTAGATAGTTTATTGGATTTTTGTAAAATATTTTGTGAGACTGCTTATTGTTGTATTCGTATCGCTGTTCGGAGGTGGATTGTGGATTAGTCATAATCAGTTACTTTTTTATTTTCGTTACCAAATTGTTGAATGACTCTGGTTGCTTTGGTGGCAGTTAAAGATATTTATTTGCGAATTGTAAGTACGGTATTTATATGAATTAGATAAAGTGCTAGCATTAGCTGCATTGCTCTACTACTACCATCAACATGTCATATTTTTCTATTAATATAAGTACATTAGCAGTTATCGGAATCAGATAATGATCAAATATTTATTACTGTTTAATTTCTTGCGTAATTCGTAAATTTTGTTATTATAAATTATGGATTTCTGACAAAGCTTTAACTCGGTTCCAGTAGATTATACAATAAGTTACTGTTATGACTTTTGATATTGAAGTTGATGTTATAATCAATTGATTAGATAATTATGGGCAAGTGCATTAATTTTGTCCTATTGATCATTTTACTGTTCGCTTTAGCCTGTCTTTTTACTTTTATTTTTGTTTTAGTTGAATATTTTATTATTTATTTTAACACGAGTTTTATGTACAACAATCTATTTAATAATTGTATCATGCTCTACATCGAACGAATAATGTACATTAGGTACAACATGTATTATATGAATGTCAATATGTTTTATTATGATATTTCCTAGAGATCTTAATTGTAAAATCATCTCAGTCTTTAGAGTATCTACTTTGTAATATTTAGCTACCTACATTTTATATTTATCTATGTACCTAATGAATGTTTCTATTGTAAACTTAGTAGTTTACTCGTTCTATTCTTAAATCTGTATTGTCCCGTAAAATACTTTTAGTGGTAAAATAGGTGTTTTGTACAAAATGGCGACCTCGTCTAGGTGACCGAATTTTCTATGTAAATGAAAATACATTGATGTTTCTTACCTAAGACGAATCAAAATAAAAGCAAATTGTTTACCCATTGGTAAAATTAAGAACATCCATAAAATGAACCAGTTTAAATTTGATCTGATTGAGTCAATTTGAAGTACTTAATATTGTAAATTTAGATGTCGCAAAGATAAAATACCTTAAAGAATAACACTGCTTTTCGGATTTTATAAAGTTTTGCTTCTCTTAGAGACTGTATATTCCGCAGTTTTAGTAGTAATACCTCTAGAAGAGCCTACCTGTGTTTGGCTTATTATTATCAAAGATACGTCGCCTGGTACATTTTGATACTAAATTTGTCCAGAATTTCAGTCCTTACCGTTTTACTCATAGGAAAGATTTATGCGATGTTTAGCTAAGCACAGGTGCGTAACGACCTTAACCCATCGTGGTTTGAAAGAGCCTACCTACTATTGTAATAATTAAAGGTCTCGTAATTATTATATTGTACAGATAAATTAAAGTAGTTAATCACGCCAGAATATGTGAGGTTTTGTTAAGATTAATGTATAATTAAACATGAATGTGCTCTCGACAGTTTTATGACGAATTTAGAAAAGAATGTATGAAAGGGAAAAAATTAAATACTTCGTCGTGTCCTGGTTACTTTCTTTTACCATTTTATTTCTTCTGAGTTGTGCGACGTTTCTATATCTTTTTAATTGTTTTATATTGAGTTGCATAATTTCTTGTAAAAAAAATTCACACCTTTCCAATTTCTTGCACAATCAGTAGAATTGCTTATCTAGTTAAATTAGGTAATAATTTTAACAAGCTTTGGTTTCTTCTTCAATAATTACTTAAACAAAATAAGATGGCTGAGGTTAATATAAGATCTTTTGCTGGGGATATTTGGGAGGATTGTAGGAACCATGTGATAATCTGGGATTGATACATCCGGTGTCAAAACGACCAAAAAGGAGTCTTGAATACTTGTCCTGATGGTCATATGACGTCAATCAGACGTAAGATGCTGTGCTATTGGTTGTTGGTACACAATATACACATCTCCGCTTCGTTTTGATAGAAACCGGTTCTGACCGTATTGTATACCGCCACTTTGTTGAAGGACTTTGTCAGAGAGTATCTAATAACGTAGACTAACTATCTCGGTAACCTTGTAAACCATCTGGTCTATAAGGCAACTTCACCTGGACTTTGCGCCATTTAGCGTCAGTCTTGCTAAACCTTGTAGGTAGGTACCTTGACTTTCCTATCTTGAGACCAAAGCATCGTCATCATCAACACTGAACATAAGAGTGCCATTAACGCCATCGATGATGTTGGACACATAAGGTCCGAAAATCAATAGAGGTATTGATTTTAACAGCACTCCAAATTAGAAGCTCAAATTGCTCAGGTCACCTTTGCCCGGGTAGTGGAACGAGATATACGAGTATATTCGAGAACGAGATATCGCATAGCTTTCGCAGTTTTTCATATTTGTGTGCAAAGTTAGCTTAGCTTTCGGTCTGCATTGCACATGATTATAGAAAAAGCTAACTTAAAAATAAATTGCGTCAGCTATGCGAGCTAAAAAGCTTTTGGTCTGAAACCCGCAAAAAAGTCTTGCCACCATAGCTTTGAACGAGGTTCAAAGCTATCGTAAACTCCTTGGTTACGATAGCTTTTTCTTATAAATAAAACACATCCCAATATAAACGAAGTTCAAACTTCGAACAGACCAATGGTTAACATTATTATGCAATCTGTGACGCTAGTCGATTAGACTTGACTAGTCACGTGTGGAGTTTTTTCCGGGTTCTCAGCTCGGCAGGTAGCGGATGGCGGACAGCAAGGTAAGTCGTTGGAAACTGATCTTTATTAAAGAGCTTATAAGGTTTGATGAGCTACAGCAGATTAGATTTACAAATTGGTTTGATTTTGGATAGGTGTCAGTAGGAGTGAATCTAGTAGGTGTATAATTCATGCGCGATCAGAATTGGACGGAACCATTTCGTACCAATAAAAGGGCGGTCAAACTTTTTAAAATATATTTTTAGAAGGTTATTTAGATTGTCCAGGTTCTATTCCACCTTGAAAACTCAAAAAAAAAAATTACTTTGACAAGATTCCGCCCCATTCTGATCGCGCTGGTAGTAAGTGGATGGAATAGGCCCCTATCCTAACGTTCCTATTATAGACTAGACTTTTCAATTACTTACCTAAGTACTATGGGAAACTGCGACAAATATGTGCCAAGAGGTAGAGATCCCTCTCGTCTACATGACAAGTTACTAAACTTAGTTAGAGCGAGAAGTTGAACCAAATGGAGAAATAGATCTAAAACACAAATTTATTTAACCTATAATTTATGTTATGTAAGAGCTGCAGAAATAAACGATTATTTTGCTAAAAAGTGGGTCCAGCTGGGTCAGGATTAAGAGTCATGTCATCATGTGCTGAATTGCTGAGTACTGGGTTACTCTTTTTTTTAATATGGTTTTTTTATATTATTATCATAATCATAAAAAACACCTAGAACAGCCGAAACAATTATCTGCAGATCGTACAGACACATACCCCGAGACAGGAATCGAATCCTCAACCTCCTGCGTCCCAGACAAACCTTCGCTCGCTACGCCCGAGAGGTCGTCTAGCAGATCGATGGTGGTTGTGATTGTAAGACATGAAAAAAAATCTACAACTCTCAGTTGTAGGTTTTTTTCTGTTTTTCCGATTCGTTTTTTTTTTGTTGGGACCCCAAAGACTACTTCCAATTATGAAACAAGATCTAGGTAACTCAGGAGACACCAAGAAGCGATAATAGACAATAATATAAGCCCATAAACTAAGGTACCTATCTACTCTTAGCTACACCAGTTACTGATAGAAACTAATTTAGTTATTGCAACATCATCATGCCTATGTTAGTCCACTGCTGGACATAGGCCTCCCATAATGAGCGCCATAGCGCCCTGTCTTCAGCTCGCCGCATCCAGTATCTGCCTGCAGTCTTTCGCAGAGCGTCATCCCACCTGGCCGGAGGGCATCCTGCACTACGTTTGCCAAGTCGCGGTCTCCACTCAAGAACACGTTTACCCCAGCGGTTGTCACTACATGTTGCTACACGCTACCACAGAACATTTGCAGAATATCTAAGCTTTATTGATCATGATAGTAAGGTAGGTAATAATTATGTAGAGACTAAAATAATGTAGAGAGTTTAAATGCAGATACAATCTTTGAACACTCAAATAAGTATAACTCATTAACTAACTTAATATTTAAGACTTATAAATAGAAAAAACCCAGTTCCTGATTGAAACAAAATAATTTATTGCTACACGCTACCACAGAATATTTACAGTACCTATATCTAAGCTAATATTTATCTTTATTCACAAGGAAAATTACAATCAAATAATAAACATAAATTAGAACTAATATTTACAATTGAAACAATTGAGCTAACTGCAGACTGTTGCAAACAAGCAAGCTTTATTGATCACTAGCTGCATTCTTACTACCCGTGGTCCTATTACCCGTTTTCCCGTAGGAATGAAGCATTTTACCGTGGTAAAAATTAGCCTATGTCCATCAGGAAAGAATTTTTCAAATCGGTCCAGTAGTTTCGAAGCCTGTTTAATACAAACAAACAAACAATCAAATCTTTCCTCTTTAAAATATTAGTATAGATGATAGTAAGGTAGGTAGGTAATCATTTTGTAGAGTACAAAATTCTTGTAGAGGGTATAAATACAAAAACAATCTTTGAACACTCAAATAACTATAACTCATGAACTAACTTAATATTTATGACGTATAAATAAAAAAAACGTAGTTCGTATAGTACCTACCTACACGTCTTTTTAAGTTTAAGGTACCCATATTATGGTCTTCAAAAAAGCCTGTCTATAAGGCTCCACGGCACACACAATCAACACTGAAAAACGCTGAAATGGAGATCAACGCCATCTATTGACAATGGAACGTTATCGGTAAAGCTTCAGCTTTCTCTGAAGAAACGTGAACTCTATGCTATGCGATGTTCTCAAGAACGTAAAGGTTTCTGGATGAATTTTCCAATACCTTTTACGTACTTTACGTCTGAGTATAACCTTATTTCTTAAAATAAGTAAGAAGTATGAATGTGTATGAATTTTCAGATGAAAATGTAGAGACAATGAATATTACAAACATTAAGCAAGCGAGCAACATTAATGAATCCATGTCTTGCCTACACGTTTTTTTAAGCTGGAACGAAGTGTCATTTAAAATAGTAGGTACATACCAACTATTTAATAAATAAAATAAATAAATAAATAATGCTGGACAATTCACACAGCATTATCTAGCCCCAAGATAAGCAGAGCTTGTGTTATGGGTACTAGATAACTGATATACTTAATACAATACACTATATAGATAGATATTTTTTATTATACATATGGAAAACATCCAGAACACCCTGGACAAACGTCTGCAGATCGTACAAACATTTGTCCCGAGGCGGGAATCAAACCCGCAACCTCCTGCGTCGCAGGCAGACCTTCGCCCGCTGCGCCACAGAGGTCGTCAATTATTAGAATTGTTACAATTAAAAAACCTAACATAAAAAACTCAGATTCATTATTCTAAGCGTAGGTACTAAGACTTCATCTCACATCCTCATCTACCAATAAAAAATATCAAACCATTTTATAGTTTCGATTCTCAACTCTTCAAACTGAAGCCGACTCTTAGCTTAAGTAAGTACTTATACTTACGAAAAAAAAAAACGATCCAATTCAAAGCTGTTGATGTTGATACATAATAAGCCGTACTTATTGCCTATTATTTCATTTAATACCTACGTAAAGGAAATTGGTATCAAGCCCAGCCAATAACGTGAGCTTAACAACAAAGTAACCCGAATGGTATGCAAGGATCTACCGGTTCAGCTTCATTAGCATATAAATGAACCGATCCGAGACAACTTTATACAACCCACCACTATAATTCGACCTCCTTCCCCTCCCCCACAGAACTATAAATCGATGACAAAGGGGTATAGGAACGAAAAGCGTGCAGGTCATTACCTCTGGACGACGGAAACCTGCTCCCATTGGTTGTCTGCGTTGATAAAAATCATCGATAATTCGGACCAGATAGTTTTGATATCTTAAGCAATGCAGCAAACAGCAACTATGTATGTCGGCGACTTTATACAGCAATGAAGTCCGATGTTTAGTGTAAATGAGAATCGACTTAATGGTTAAGTTTGGTATAAACTTCTGATAATGCAGCTATTTTATATTCCCGGAGTAGGTAGATCTTCTTGGAATTCGTACCTCTTTACGTTACTTTGGTATGTAGGTAACTTTCTGATAATTCTTGTAAATGAAACCTGACCAGTTTAATGTGTCGTTTAGTAAAATATATGCCCATAATACACTACATAACTCTTTATTATGCATCTTGAAACTAAACAAAAAATAAAGACATTTGACATGAAACACAAAAGTACAATGGAAGGTCTTATAGCTACAATATTCAAATTATTTGAAGTGCGTAGCTTGGTAAGACAAATTCATGAAAATTAAAAAAGAAAATACTTACAATAGGATATTTTTTCAAAAAATCGTTTTATATCATGTTCTTGTAAACATTGAACCCAACTTTTATGTTACCAAAAGGTTTATCAGGTACCTTTTTGTTAACATTTCAGTATGAGCTTTTGAATGGCAATAATAAAAACATAATATCTCTACATTTTGGTTTGATTTTATACGTACAGTACAGTAAACCCAGTAAACTTGAATTTTATTTCAATTTCACCAAATGAAATAAAAATATCAGTTCGGACCACACTGGACTGGTATTGACTATAGATTTGGCTTATATTGTCCTCAGTATTATTTTGGGGGCAAATTATGATTCAGTTTGTTCTTAGTTTAGGCTTTTTTACTGAAAACCAATACGGGTTAGAAATATAAAAGCTTATACATATTTTGAAATAAAATTTCAAAACAGATCGCGAATGTTAGTTGCTGGAAAAAACAATAAAGAGACTGTACTGTGAGTGTGTATTTGGAAATGGTATCTATCATTGATATTAAATCCTAAAGGTCCTCTTGAGTTTCTGAAATAGCCGCTTGGCATATCATCTGCAAATCTTATGAACGGGATCGTTTATTGTCCTTCGTGCAAGTGTCACTCGTGCAAGTGTCCTCTCGCGCAAATGTCAGCCTCGCTATATAGGATTGAGGCATTTAAAATAGCCACATTAGCTGGAAGAGGGTGGAAAGGATTAGCTGGACGGAGAATGTTACTAATGAGAGGGTGCTGAAAAGAGTTAAGGTTTTTGATGAACACCATTCAAAGCAGAAGAGGGAAAATTATTGGACATCATTAACGACATGATAACTTCGTAAGACAACATCATAAAAGAAAAAGTAGAAGGAAGACGAGGGAGGGGAAGACTAAGAATATGAGACATATAAAAGAGAAAGTTGCTCAGGTTTTTGGTAATTAATAGTACGTAACCCCACACTCAGGGTAATTTGTAAGAAATGAAATCATATCGCAAAAGCTAACGGTGCTAGAGACCGTAGGAAGTCCTGAAGATTTTCGACGACTTCGTCACTTCACCTCAAGGTGTAGTTGGTTAGCATATTCCCGTACTGAGGGAATTATGCGGGTTTTCAAGTCCCGTCAAAGTCGATTTTTTTGCGATATTAGTAAATTTCTTAGAAAAAATTGCTGTCATGTCGTATAAAGAAGTCAAAGAGACCGCATTAGATAGTGAAACGTGGAGGAAATTGCATCATTGAACCAACAAGAGCTGGGCTCTTTAATTCATAATAATAGTGTGTTAAAACATAAACTAATATGGTAGTAATATTTACAAGCTATGAAGTTATTTGCTTTTGAAATATACTAGACTTTATTATCATACTTAAAAAACACCTAGAACACCCGGAAAAATATTTGCTCGTACATTGTCCTGAGGATGGAAGTGAATCTGCAACCTCCTGCATCTCAGATGGACCTGCCCGCTGTGCCACTGATGGTGTCAAGGTGTGTTTGAACAAAAATGTGTCCTATCAGAACATACTTTGAAGGTTCGGTGCCAATCAGCATGTTTTGCCAGTACAACACTGCATTAATTATTCTACAAATTGCCGTAGCCGTTTGTAATAGCGTTAGACAGTCCGTCATCATAGTTTTATAGTTTTTTTTAGGTAAAGAGACTTCGATAATTAATGAAAATAGCGAAGTCTCTAACCGGTACCTTTAGAACATATTTGTATACATGACAAACGTTCGAAACCCTCGACGCGCGAGTAACACTCTCCCTTGACGAATCTTGTTTATTTTGATTTTCTTTCCTGGTTCGTCCCACAGCTGAGCTAAGGTTTCCCCCAAATCTTTCCACTGGGTGCAGTCCCAACCAATTTTTATTTATGATTATACTTAGATTTTTAAGGTTCCGTACCTCAAAAGAAAATAAGGAACCCCTATAGGATTTCTTTATTGTCCATCTGTTTGTAAACCTCCTTTTGCCAGGAACGTATGGAAGGGAGGTATCAAGTTGAAATTAAATCAAATACTCATGTGCGTAACCTCTTAGAGTCGTGATATAAATCAAACTTTAAAGTCAACGCAATCAAAAGTTACAGTCGTTTATGTCCGAATAATTTGAAATTTCCAAGGGAATCAATCACATGCACACATAACCAATAAGTCACTTCCCGTTGACCTAGAATCGTTAAATTTGGTACCTAAGAAGTAAGGTCTTATAGCACAAGTGAGGGGAAAAATCCAAATATTTAAATATAAAATTTGTATATTTAGCTCATTTTTTTTGGGTATATTCCAGTTTTCCCCCTTGACAAATCCCCTTTAGGGGGAAAACTGGAATTCATTTTTATAAAGTCCGGTTTTCCCCCTTGAGCAGCTTTCTCAAGGGGGAAAACTGTTTTTTGTTTAATTCCAGTTTTTCCCCTCAACGACTTTTAGCGTTCCAGTTTTCCTCCTTGAAAAAAGGAAACCAAAGACAAGCAATAAAAACTATAGTACTTAATAGTGAACAGTTGAGCTACCTGTAGATTGTTTGCAACAGTCTGCAGTTAGCTCAATTATTTCAAATGTAAATACTAGTATAAATTTCTTTGTGAATAAAGGCTCATCTAGCTAGCATCAAGCTAAAAAAACAGTGAAATAATTTTTTTTGTATCATGACAGCAATTATCTCTCATAACAAGCAACAAGACGGATTTTAGAAACGGATACGTTACGTATCACGCTCGCTGCGAATGTTCCATTACACCCAGTAACACCGGTCAGTACCGGGCCTTAAATTATCTCAAAGAAAGCGTGCCGTAAATCCAAATACCTCAGCGCTACTCGCACTCGTTTTATTTACATTCAACGCAAATTGAATCCTTGGTACTGAGCCAACGCATAGCTTATACATAAACAGCTAGGTAAAAAAAAAACTGTTGGACAATGAGGATCCGTAACGTTATAGCAATTTCAATAGAACTAAGTAGTATCCACGTTATTTTCTATGACATAAGAATGATATATCTTTTTAAATTATCCAAATCGGACCATTACGTACGAAGATATGACTAAATTACTAGCGAAGTTCACTGAGTGACCGCCGCGGGTGCGTGTGACGTCACTCGCTAGGTCGCCGCCCGTTAACCGTAGGCAGATATCAGTTTTTAGTGATTTACTCCGAAACTATAAGTTTAGGGAAAAAAATAACACAACCAAATAGACTCAGATTTGAGAGACCCATCGAATGAAAAAAATTAAATAAATAAAAATAGCTCGAACAGCTTGGCATGGTGCTTGCCGATCCTGCTACCCCAAAATCACTGTTGTCCCAATACAACGGCAATGGGACGGGCCTCTGTGTGAGTTGACACGGAACTGTTTGTTACAAAGGTGCTCCAGCTCTGCAGATTGTGCCCGACTCTTAGCCGTTTCTAAATGGGAGTCAGGACTTTGGTTGCAAGCATTTCCTTCATATAACACTAGTACTTTATTGGATCCCGTAACTTTCCGTATCGCAATATGTCTTCGGTTGGGTGCAAGGTGTTGCGCGCCTTATCAATGTCAGTGCGGTTCTGCTGTCGAACAGCTTGGTCATCACGGATTATTGTGTACTAGGCCCGCCGGTCGGATATCTCGCCACGCCAGCCTTAACGACATCATCCGGCGGGCCTTTGTCACCGCTAACGAATCAGCAATTCTCGAACCGAATGGTCTGTTGCGTGACGATGGTAAGAGACCCGACGGTATGACACTAGTCCCATGGGAGTTGGGGCCCATTGTGTGGAACGCTTCATGCGTTGACACACTTGCACCTTCCCATCTTCCGAGGACATCCGTGAGGGTGGGTGGGGCGGTAGATTTGGCCGAAGATCTCAAGAGGCGCAAATATGCAGGTCTCGACAGAGCCTACACATTTGCTCCTCTTGGAGTCGAGACCCTAGGTTCGTTGGGGTACCGTGGGGTACCGAGGCTCTTCGGGTTCTTAAAAAGTTATCTGAGCGTCTGGTCGAAGCGACGCGTGACCCGAGAGCTGGTGAGTATCTGGAACAGCGCATCAGCATTACTATACAGCGTGGCAATGCAGCCAGCGTCTTGGGGATGCTTCCGACTGGTATTGATATGGATCAGTTGAGCTACCTGTAGATCGATTGCAACAGTCTGCAGTTAGCTCAGTTGTTTTAATTGTAAATACTAGTGTTATTTTCTTTGTGAATAAAGGCTTCTGCTATAAAAAAAAACACAATACATAGATATTTATTATTATACATAGGAAACCTCTAGAACTTCCGAAAAAAACATCTGAAGGTCGTACAAACATTTGTCCCGAGGCGGGAATCGACCCCGCAACCTCTGCGTTGCAGGCGGACCTTCGCCCGCCGCGCCACAGATGTCGTCTTTTTATTTGTCTTGTAGATTGCTACGAAAACTTTCATTAATAAGCTCGTTGGTTGCTGTGGTGCCGTCTTAGAATTTACACCACCCCAACTCTTCCCGGGGGGTGTCGTAAGAGGCAACTATGGGATATCCGCCGGGGGTAAGCAGCAGCGACCCCTGCAGAATCTATAACCAAACTGCGATCCCCAACCCGCATGCCCAGCGTAGGGATTATGGGCATTACCCCCTGAGATAAAACCAATAAGGCGCTTATCAGGGGGAACCCTAAGTCCAGCAGTAGACCAATACAGGCTCTTGAGGTTGAGGATGAGAGGTGGTTGCTACTGTTAAATATAATATGATACGTCATTCGAAAGTAACTCTGTCTGTCTGTCTGTTACACTTTCACGCCTGAGTGGCTCTACGGATCTGATTGAAATTTGGCAAGGAGGTAGATAGTAATCTAGGGCACGGACTTAGGGTTTTTATTACAGAAAATTGTTTAAAAGAAGTTTGAAATTTTGTGTGATGAATTTGCATTGGTTTGCTGCCTACGTGGCTGATGATGGCAGTAAAATCTTTTATTTTTCAGTTTGATAGATCGAATATTAATTATAGTATACAAACCTTAATAATAATAATATAATAAATCGTTTATTTCTCAAGGTCTTACATATAACATAAATTATAGGAAAAGTACATTTGTGTTTTAGACCTATTTCTCCATTTGGTTTAACTCCTCGCTCTAACTAAGTTTAGTAACTTGTGATGTAGACGCGAGGGATCTCTACCTCTCGGCAAATAGCTCACACCTAAATGATAAGGTAAAATATAAAGGAATATTTGCCTCAGATAAGCGCCGACGCACGATGCGACGTGCTAAAATCTTTACCCCTGAAATTCTCTATCAAAAAATAATTTATTTAATTTATTCGAAAATTCACAGCTTACATTCGTTCAAATTGATATTATTCATAATTTACCACCAGAAACTCAAATCGGATGCATTTGGGTTTCCTAACTTTTGACACATCACAATTGAAATCTGTCAAAAATCTGAGTAGCGTAGTATAATAGGGAGTTAATATACCTGATTTCATTTTAATGAAAACTGACCTATATAAAATCCGGACCAAATGTCGAGCTTCTTTGTAATAATGATGGTGATGAGACTGTGTATTGTAGAGTAACCCAGCTACTCCCCAAGAGCTGTGACCCAGGCCCATCTCGTTCACATATCCCGTCGGGGGCTGAAGCGTGGGGGAAGGGGGGGGGGGAGAGATTCGATTTGCCTAATAGGAGGGGGGCGCACTCAATTACGCTGAGTGAGCCGAGGTGTCCCGTAACGGTGTACGTAATTACATTATCCCGGTAATCTGACGAATTTGTCTCTTGTGAAAATTTCAAGGGAATTAGAACTAGTATTGTGACTGGTGATTTTAGCGTTTGTGGTGTAGCTTAATTATCGTTGTGGCGACCGAGGTGGCACGGCGCGTGAAGGTTCGCCTGACGCAGGAGGTTGCGGGTTCGATTCTCGCCTTGGGACAAATGTTTGTGTGATCTGCATATATTTGTTACGGTTGTTTTGAGTATTTTCTATGTTCAATATAAAATATCGATGTATTAATTATATCAGTCATCTAGTACCCATAACACAAACTCTGCTTGGATGATGCTGTGTGGATTGTCCAGCATTATTTATTTATTTATTTTTGTTATTGATAGACTACTTTTGCTTGGCGGGGTATTTTATTTTAATACTCATTAATATATTATATTGTCTTAAAAAGTAAAAAGTTTGTTTGAGCTGTCGGAATTCAGAACTATTTCCGTTAATTAGTAAATGTTTAAAAATCCATAGCTATTTGTATTTAAAATCCTAATACCTTATAATGATTCTAGATAGGATAGAATGGGTATACCCATTTCTAGGCGCTTTTTTCTTTAGCTATCTTCGTCTATCTTGTTTTCTCGCAACCCTAGAATTTTTTTATTCACCAATGGAAAAATATAGATTTTGTAACGAACCAGAATAATTTTATTCCAAGAGGAAGGGAAGTCGTTCGAAATTCAGAACCGAAGCAATCGCAACCGGCAAATCAAATAAAAGTTCTGCAAAACTTTCGTCAGCAAACTTGATATCTTCGATCCGGGTATTTGTTTGTGTAGAATAATAAATGTATTGGAAGTGCAAAATCTCCCTTCTTTCGTGTTCCATCCCTTTCCCTCCGTCGGAGCTACGCGCACGTCCGGAGGCTATAACACCGTTTGATGTTCTGCTCTCCAATACTGGCGGCGGTATAAAACAAGATGAACTTACGACTGCGCTTTGGGCGACGCCTATATTGCCTAAACATCTTTAGTGTTATAATTCCGTGCGAGGTAACCTTGTGTAGACGTTTAGGTTTTTGGAAAAAAAAATAGTTTTTTTTCGTTTTGTTAAATTTCGTAGATGGGTCTACGGGGCTGCTACGAGCGTAGCACTTGCTACGATACGCTTTGCATAAAGATGCTTTTTTATTTTTATCATAATTATTTGAAAGTTTCTTCAGTTTCTATTATTTTTATAATCCATTGTTCTCATTGTTCCTTTTTCAATAATTTCCCTGGTAGCACAAAATGTCAAAAATGTCAAAACGCTAAGAAAAACAAAAAATATAGTTTCTTTTTCAACTCACAACAACGGTTTCTATTTTTAGTATTTTCTTAGATAAAAATCGTACATAAACATCCGCAATCATGTGCTAAAACACTAATCAATACAATTAAGAATAGTCCGATTTCTCAAAAAAAATGTCAGCCATTACGATTTCTCTACGCCCCACCATACAAAGTCACCTCCTTTAAAAATATGCAACACACGGCGGCACGTTACTGAGCGGATACCAATTCTATCAACAACCCATAAACCACAGCCTTTCTTTGTCTCGCTTCTTAACGCTATCGGGCCGGAGAGCGAGATAGAAATCTACAAGTTTAATGGGCCGTTACGTGAGAAAAAAATCAGTCATTCGCGAGTAGATACGCGAGTGATAGTGTCAAGACGGAAGAACACGGTGCATTGTGTGATACCGGTGTTATCATGGACTTGTTGCTGAAACACGTGAGTATTCACCATAAATCATCTGCATAACATGTCACTGGCAATGTAGAAATGTTCAGCTCATTCGAAATTCAAATTTCGTACGCAGTGCGCGATGTTTTTGTCATGACATATTTTCGCGCGTTTATCTATCCACGTTACTGCCTTGGTATTTTACATTGCCAGTAGCACTAAACTCTATTTTCTTTGAAAATTATTATACAGTTTATGTTTTGCCATGGACGCGTGGGCTTCCCGTCGTCGACTATTTAATACTGAAGGCAGTTACAAACCGGTTCTGTATGAGATAACCTTTAAGTGTAGCTGCATTTCATTGTGGTATGATTGAGACCACTGGATATAACCTTGCTTGAGTCGAAGTAAATCGTATTTTACAGTTTTACTATAGCATTGGTAGAGCTAACATTAGGTATATTTATAATATGCATGAGATAGTTTTGTATCATACCATACGAGCAAATATTGAGAACGTAGAAGTAATTTTACTATAAAAACTATCGTAAGTTTGACGAATTCATAGATTAGGTTCGTAACTCCTGATATTCATAGTAGTAATGTTGTAGCGTTCATACCAACTCACTGAATTATAGTATTTACCTAGTACCTACGTTAGGCGTTTTCCATCCGCGTGCATTTCCTAGCGTTATTATTATCTAGTTAAGGAACAAAGAACCAAATCAAAGTCATCAAAGTTTATTTCAGTAGTACTGAAATAACAGTGATGACCGTATCATTCTATGCGTGTAATTCATCAAGCCAATAACTACTTTACCTTCTAAACTCATTTAAATCATCTCTGATACATAAAAGTGTTATTATTTATGTAGGTGTGAAACAAAAACTGATAATTAAATTCAAACACAACAAATAACTGTGCACTTTCTAAACTACCTATTCGAATGTCTTGGAATATGCGTGTCTTCTATTTGGCCCATGTATCAAAACTAAAAAGCAAAACCTTCCAATTGGAACAGTGTGAACAAAGCACTGGTTCTCGTTAGTGGTATTCCATTGAACTGCGATTGATTGATTGATAAGGAGTTCAATCACCCCTTTATCAAGCACAGGCCAAGTTCGATACGCAATGGTTCAGTCACATCAGCACTGGTTGGAGCAATTTGTGGAGCCATTGATAGTAATTCAGGGAATTTAGAGGTAGTTAACGAAATCTTTGCAGTTTACAAGTTCTGATAACTTTTCTTAATACTTTGCTTTATTTTATTGGTTATTTTTAAAGAAAACAGCGACATCCTTACACTGTTTATCTATAAATTCCTGTCTTGTGTGTATAATTCTTGTTAACTCTTGTTAGTAATTTTATTAGTTTTGTTAGGTATTCTTAGTTTACTTCGTTTCGTTGTACCTATTTGTTAACAGGACAGAATTGTTTTTTCATTCCTCCTCCGCAAGCAATACATGCTTATGAATGATAAATAACTAAATAAAAATGCTGGACAATCTACACAGCATCATCCAGCCACAAGCTAAGCAGAGCTTTTAAGGGTATGAGATGATTGATATACATAATACAGTAAGTTATTATGTAAGTTTATTTATAAAGTGTGTAAAACTGTGTTCTCCGAATACAACAAAATAAAATAAATAAAATACTTCTACAGCGGCACATAGTGTTGAATAAATCTCTCCAAAATAACGGAGATTTTTGCATTTGCAATAATCACCACACTTGGCATGCAGATTTATGATCTCAGTGGAAGTGTTAGAAGTACACAAAAAGAAGCTGCTTCCTTTTCTCTAGTAGGTAAAACATCGGCAATACTTCATTTCATGACCTTAATCCATTGCTAGTCGTTTCAAGAAAAAGTTTAGGGTTTCATAATCATAATCATTTATTTTCAGAATGTATGTACAAGAGTTCTTAAAACTAAATAATTATATCCATTTACAATCTACCCATTAAGGTGTGCAAAAATTAAGTTGGTTAAGTTGAGTTAAAGCTAAAGTAAGCTAGAGTTGGTTTCTACAGTACCCGTCTTATTTCAGTTCAAATGGTTTGTATTTGTACGAGTATATAACCAAAAATACTTTTTAAAACGAAGCTTACCTAAATGTACTTATCTTTAAAACTCCCCATGAGCTTGTAAGATTTTCATACAGTCAACAATGCTGTAGCTTTCATAAAGATCTATTCCTTTCTAATACCAAAAAAGTAATACCAAATGGTATTTGATTATTGTCCTCATTAAATTCTATTCCTAACGAATACCACTCACAAACGAATACCAAAACAAGATAAATGGTATGAGGTACAGTCAGTAATAAAAATGCTCAAGTGATTGAAAGTAGTGTTTATTTAAACAAAATCAGTCTTATTGAAACATTTTTATTCCAATTTTATTCTCTCTTTTTTTGTGTATTGATAACCAGATTTAAAAAAAAATTGGTTGTCTGTAAAGTCGGTTTACTGACGATAGTTGAACGTGACAACTTCTTAAGAAAATACTGATGGAATGGTAGCATTTGATACTCGATCAAAACATGTAAATGTACTATAGTATAGCAGCTGTACACGCAGACGCATCGCTCACTCAAATAGGAGAGAGACGGATGTCGAGCGCTCTCGCTTGCACTTCAAGCCTTACATGGAACGCCTCAGAGCGAGGTAACGCCTCAGAGCGAGGTAACGCCTCAGAGCTAGGTAACGCCGCATGAGTCATGTTTTTTCGTGCGTGCAGCCGGCTCTATAGAATTATAAGACGTTGTCACGTCAAAAAAAACAATAAGAGGGAGGCTTGCGTCCAGTAGTGGACCACTGCAGGCTGTTGATGATGATGATAATTGATGAACCAGATTTTAGTAGAACCAAGCCACTATTTCTTTTTATGAATGTTTATACTCCAGTGATTCCCGAACATGTGGATGGCCGAGCTTCATCAGAAGAATACTTGAACATGACAAATTAGTTAAGAATTTTATAGTTAAAAAAATTGAACTAAGTATACATAATACATAAAAATTAAACAAACGATATTTTACGAGGAACATTTAGATAATTATAAAATTAAAACACCATAAAATTACAAATAATAAAAAACTTACCAGATACCACTTTCACTGAGTTTCTAGTAACCTACTCCTCGCTTGCCACCTTACGGAATAGTACAGGAGAAATTGACAAAACATCCCTCAAAATTAGGGCAGGTAATACTATAATTTATGCAAGGACAAAATTATTGTAAGAAAAAACAGACCTTATTTCATTGACATAACCTTATTTCGTTGACCACCAAAACAATAAAACATTTTAAGGAGCTTCGTTTGCACGGCGGCGCTTGAGTTGATTGGTTGTTTCGGATTTTAAAACAATAGGAGCAAGCTCACCCTTTTTTGCAGGTATATTTTTTGGCAAGTGATTCACTTATGGTAACGAGTACCATAAGTGAATCACTTGCCAAAAAATATACCTGCAAAAAAGGGTGAGCTTGCTCCTATTGTTTTAAAATCCGAAACAACAGATAAAAATGCCGCAATGAAATGAATTTGTAAGTACAGGTTATAAATTATGATCACGATATTAAATTATTTGAAAGCAAAATAAATTGTTTCTGTGACTGTACCAAAAGTTCTGTTTTGGTATTCGTTGGGAATAGATTTTGTATTTCATTTAAAGATTTCGAATTTGGTATTCGTTAGGAATGGAATTTAATGAGGACAATAAACAAATACCATTGGTATTAGTTTTTTGGTATTAGAAAGGAATAGATCTTCATAAATTACATCTTTAATAAGTTACCAGAATCTATTAAAGAACTCAATGGGAATTTATTTAAACAAAAATTAAATAAGTGGTTGCTTGACAAATGTTTCTATAATGTAAATGAATATATTAATTTTGAGTAGAATAATTTATTATGTTATGACTATGATTGTTAATTATTGTTTTTTAACTATTTAATTTCGACTGTATTGTTCTAGATTATTTTTAAAATTGATTATTTTAACGATTTGCATCATTGTGATTTAATATTTGCACACCTGCTTGCGGGTTGAATACATTTGACATCACTCTAGTCATAAGATCTGACATGTACCTGTAATAATGTATTCGGCAAATAAATGATTTTGATTTGATTTGAAAATACATAGTGTTCAGTGAACACAACTGTATTTTTATAAAAGGTGAACACTGTTCACCTCAACCTCAACAACCTATATTGGTCCACTGCTGCACGCAGGCCTCCCCTGATAAGCGCTTTGTTGGTTTTATCTCATGGGGATAGTGCCTTTAATCCCCACGCTGGGTATGCGGGTTGGAGATCGCAGTTGGTGGTAGATCTGTTCAGCAGGGGGCGCTGCTGCTCACCCCCAGGGTCGATATCCCTGAGTCGCCTCTTACGACACCCGCTGGAAGAGTTGGGTGGTCAAATTCTGAGCTAGTGTGTTTACAGTAAGAAGTAGTCAGTACACAGTGTTCAGTTTTCCAGTTATCATAATATTCCAAAATCTTATACCCTTCATTATCAAGATTGAAAAAACAAAGCTTGAACAACATGCAGTAACTTTCAAAAAATTAACATAACAACAAACCAAAGGATGTTTGGAAACTATGTTTGTTACATTCGATAGGGTTATTGTTATTTTAAAGCAAGCCTTGTTACTTATTTGCATAAAAATGTAATTCAATAGCTTGTTGGGTAAGGTTGTCGATGAAAAAAGATGGTGTCGATTGTCACATTCCTACGATCGATACATAAAATTTAAATATTCATGTGATCTTCGATAGTAAGTTAACTGGCAACAATGTGTTTACTAAAAACCTTATCCTATTCTCTCTTATCCGTATTACAATAAATTGTATGGAACCATGATATGTTTTATCAAGGACATTTTAGAATTTAGGTACTTAGCAACTCTACAAAACTACGAACCAAACAAATTGAGTAAGCTAGAGGAGTATTCTACATTAAATTATATAGATTTAATGTTACAATGTTCCATTAGAGTTTTCAATTTCATCGTCGGCAACACTGCATTTTCTATCAGGTGAGACTGTGATCAAACGAAGGTATATTGACGATATAAAAATATCTGAAGTCTTTTATTTACTTTTTGGTTAAACATAATGTCCCGCAGTTAGTATTTACATATCTTATGTATTTATGGTTAGTTTTTTTCGTTAGAAAACGACTAAATACAGCTCACAAAGGACATGCCTGGAGAAGACACGTCAGATGCCATTTATTTTGAATAACTGAGCCTAAGATTTCTCAAAGGACGAACGCCACACTGTGATGTTGTCGTACAGGCTGTAAAATCTATCATCGCAAATGGCGTTCGTGTTGACTCGGCCAACATTTAACTGCAACGTACAAAAGCTTCTCATTTTGTAGGAAAAAAGCTGTAAATATTACACAAAAGAATAATTTAGAAAGTAGGTCGCAATATTCGAACAATAAGGGTGGGTGACTGTTATGCAAATCAGTAGAAAACAGTCCAGGACCTTCTAATACGGACGTTGGAGCCTCAAAATGTGATTTGACACCGTCTGCACTAGTTGTATTGAGTATTAGAAATTTGAGTGTCTTTGCATTGTGTTTTTGTATAATTAGTTTGAATATTGTTAACTGTCTTTTAAAGATATGTTTTATAGGAAGTTTGCTCCCTTAGTAACCTATAAACCTCTCAACTTACAAATAACAATCTGAGAATTGCTTATCACATTTACTGCCCAGCCGACACCTGCAGGAGTTGCAATGGACACGTGGGCTGAGTGGCTCCTGAAAGTGTTATTATATCGCATTCACTGCCCAGCTACGGCGTTGTGACCCGTAGGAGCGCGCTGCCGCTGCAAAGACCTTAAAATGGACGACATCATCGGGCGTGTGCGTTGTTGGCCATGCAAGTGTGTTGAGAGAGGTTATTATATCGGGACTCGGGAGGTTAGTTGACACTCCAATCACAAGCCACTAGTTTGTCACATGACTATGTTTCAAGATGACATCAACCATTTTTACCAATGCTGCACCAGCCAATTTCTTTTAGAGCTTGACCACACTGGCGATTTGCGACCTTTCAAAGCAAGTCGAGTGTGCAGCGAGCACGCCGCGATGACGCCGCGAGCATGCAGCGAGATCGCCGCGATTGGCAATCGCAGCTCGTTGTGGACTCGCCTTGAAATCGCTCGTAAATCGCCAGTATAATAAAGCTCTTAGTAAATGAAATCAAACATGATATTTTGACTTAGTTGATTATGTCTACTCTACATGTCTACGTTGTGAATACATATGTGTATTATGTTACCAACTCAATTTGATAAGAAAATGTTCTAGGGCGCACATTGTTCGAGACCACTTAAATTGTAATATTAGAGTCAATTCAATCCCCATTTGTTCCTATTATTTCCATTGCTCGTGTCTATATTTCATAATTTATTAAATTGCCTTTTGACAACAACGCAGTCCCTTGAATTGTTCAATTGTGCCCCAGAAAAGGAACTGATATGGAATTTTAGATCTCAACTCAATTCTTTAAAATGAGACAAAGACACATGTATGAATGTACTACTACGAGTATTATGTATGTATGGGAAACCAAGTTTTTATGTACTTTATGTTTTCGGTAGACAAAAATCCCATGAATATACAAAATTGGTATCTTGTTTCTATCGTTGTTACGCTTTCTATTCCTGATTCTTTAAACTTTAATCAAAAAGAAAATTAATTTAAACTTAAATAAATAATAACAAAGAATTCCTTTAGGTACGGTGAGTAATATAATAGCGCAAAGAAATAGCAAAAGCAACCGAAAAAATTTAAAAAATACTTTTTATTAAGAAATAAACACTTTTGTTTGTCAACGTTATAATAATAATTAGAAAGAAATACAGTGTTCTATTCACAGAAATCTGATTGTTATTAAGATTTCTGTGGTTCTATTATATACACATAATAGGTATGTGCTTATGGACTGAGAGTTTTAGAATCTCTTCAGTTAGTCTCCAGTCAGTCAGTCAGTTAAACCTCTAGCTTGTGAGTATTCGTTAGATGAGCCATAGTTATTTGGTAATATTATTTACACCAACTAATGTCCATTTTGCCATTAATATTCGGTTACAGATATATCTAACGGGGTAGGGAATTCATTTAGCTTGTAGGCATAAATTGGGTAATATCAGTTAAAAATAAAGTTAGGGCCTCGGACTCTACGGAAGTATCGTATGGAAGAAATCGCTTTTAGCGATAAGGCCGCCCATTGTGCAACTGTTTTTGTGTTTGTTTTTTTCTTTTCTGTTTGTTTTTCTATCTTGGTGTGCAATAACGAATATTTGTATTGTATTGTATTGTATTGTAAGACAGTTTCTACGATCTCAAACTACCAAGAGAATACCCAATACTCCATCAACATCTTTCTGCCACGAAGATCCATCTAGTGCCGCAGGGTTTCCAAATAGGTCAAATTAGGAGCAATAAACTAACTAAAGAAGGATTTAGAGAAAGAAATAAAGGTAGAAAATTAATTTATTGGTTCACATTACAAGAAAACAAAGAATAAAATAAAAACATTCAAATAATTAACTCTAATAAATACTCAACGTGTCTCCACCATCCAAACCAAAAGGCCTCGACCTATGGCCTCGAATTTATGTTGCTCCAGAGGTTTTCTGGCAAGGCCTTCGGTGCCTGCGTGTCTACACCGCTGACATAATATCATAGATGAAACAGAACAAAATACAAAAAACATGACAGTTAAAATCTAGTGATTATACAGGATGATTGGTAGCGGGGTGCAAAGCTTGAAGGTGAAGCTCGCGCAGACCATTTGGAACTATTTGAGCCATAGTTGTCTAAGACGATGTCTGACCATGAATTTTTTACATAATTTTTAAGGATTTTTCTAAAAAACCCAAAACTCTACAGTTCATTTATAATATCGGCGAATCGGAATAATACATTGATTCTTTATTACTATATTTTCAATAAAATTATGTGTAAACCGTATCTTAGTATGTACTTACTATAAAACCAAACAACTCAAAATCCAATTCGCTTCCGACTGGTGTTGATATGGATCAGTTGAGCTATCTATAGACTGTTTGCAACAGTCGGCAGTTAGCTCAATTGTTTCAATTGTAAATACTAGTATAATTTTCTTTGTGAATAAATTTAATATTTGCGAAAAAAAAAATTAAAAAAAAAAAACTTTTAAAAATAAAGATAAGCCTAAGTGAATTCTATAAGACTATCTGTTTAACACGGCATATTAAGGTTTAGCATAGCAGTTAGGATTTCATCATCATCATCATATCAGCCCTTGTCGATCCACTGCTGGGCATAGGCCTCTCTATGTTTATGCCATTCACCTCGATCTTATAGATCATCGATCTTATATTATTAGTTAGGATTTAGCAAGGAAAATTATTATTGTAATATTCAAAAGAAATTAGCTAATTACTTTTGAAGGGAAGAGAATCTTGACCCATCCATCCATAATTTTCATCCCGACATATTATCTTTATCCGAATACCTTCGTAAGTTTATTCCATACACCGTAGTACTTGATACGTTCTGTTTACATTCGACTGTTCACTGCAGTCTAGACATTTTCATTACCCAGCATTCGTCGTGCCAAGATCTTAACGAGCTCATACGATAGTTGAGCAATTTAAACCTAAGCATTAGATTACTCTCTTAGCTTGAAGTATCCTAGAGCTACTTCGTAGATTTGCTACGATAAATTTTCATTTACTCGGTGTAGCTCAGGACGTACGATAATAGAATTGATTTAGTCATGTGTCTACTCAGATACTTAGTAGGTTCCTGTATTCAAATTCCAGGTTGGGCCAAAGTTGTTATTGAGATTTTTCTAGCAAGAATAGTTCACAGTATAAGTCGGGAGTCAGGAAGTTGGCGGTGTTACAACCACGTGCCTCAGAAAGCACGTTAAGGCTCTACCTCCCCGAACACTAACGCCGCCACATATTTTATCTTATTATTACGTCGAAGAAAGGAAATTCCAAAAATTACGTTGGGCAATTTGTGATACCTATCATAAGCATTTTTTTAATGCTTCTATAAATTTTTTAGTTTGTATAGTGTAGGCAGAGATGCGAAGTTGCTCTTTTTTGCCACCATGGTGGCCAGAAACAGCAACTTCGCAACTCTGCTTAAAGGATACAAAATAAAAAAATTACAGATGCATTAAAAAAAAGCTTATGATAGGATTCACAAATTACCCAACGTAATTTTTGGTATTTCCTTTCTTCGACGTAATAATAAGATAAAATATGTGGCGGCGCTAGTGTTCGGGGAGGAGGAGCCTTAAGCCGTTGGTCCTGCGGATGTCTCCCCGGTTGTGTCGGTCTGCTGTCCCATCAGATTATGAGAGTGAAGGAATAGATAGTGCACCTGTGTTTGTGCACACTTGTGCACAACAATATGCCCTACGCACATGGCTAGTCTCCGTTGAAACTGGCCGCCGTGATCGAAGCTTGGCTAGGAGGACCTCATCAACAGGTGCTAATTTTTTTTAATACTTGCAGATCCACCAACTGATTGTGATCCCCAAACCTGCATGCCCTGTATGGTGATTAAGGCATCACCCCTTAATCATAAGAGTCAATAATGTCTGGAGGTTGTCTTACTTTTCTGTGGAGGTTTTAATTTCTTTCTCGATTACAAAACTATTTTATACTTAGTATTTACTAAGATCATGTGAATGTTATTGCTAAACATACTTTTAGCATCTTTCTGCGGCTTTATAAGAGATTTTTATAAAAATCTTGGATCAGAATAGGTACATGGGTCACTTTAATTCCTTTATAAATGGCAAGCTCCATCATAAATAATAATAAATAGTGCTGGACAATTCACACAGCATCATCTAGCCCTAAGATAAGCAGAGCTTGTAATGTGGATACTACTACAATGCATTACATTGATAGATATTTTTAGTATACATAAAAAACACTCAGAACACCCGGAACAAGTATTTGCAGATCGTACAAACATTTGTCCCCAGGCGGGAATCGAACCCGCCTCCTGCGTCGCAGGCGGACCTTCGCCCACCGCGCCACATCGATCGTCAAACAGACATTAATAAACAGCTTATTAGAATCACATGGTTTAAAAATATTGCTACTCTTTACCCTCTCCCATCCTAACAAATAAAACAAAAAGGACACAATTTATCGTCCATTCACCTTAACATACCAAAAGTCCAACGTACCTGGGACCGGACATTCGTCGATAGTATAATCTGATGCAAATAGCAGACGTGCAGTTCGCATGCGCAGTGCGTACTTTACATCCTATCGTAAAACTGTTAGTACCACCTACCACCCTTGGGGAGGGATCTCCCGTCTGCCCGGCTCTTTGTTTTTGGCTGTAGGGGAGAGGAGGGTGAAACGAGCATGCTGTTAAAACATTCTAGACAAAACTTACAGCATCAACAACTGTTAGTAAGCAGATAGTAAGGATGATGACCATGGCGTGAAAATTTTTAATGCTGGACATGTGGATATTTTTTACATTGTCATCTAACCGTAAGTGAGCAGAAATTACTTAACTTGCGTGAATTAGATGTCTGATAAATTACCAAATACAGCTTTAAGGAATAGAAGTTAAAGTTCTTTAAATTGGTTGACTTATCTGACCCTTTTCTAGTACGTACGATTAATAAATTAACAGACAACTTTGAAAAACAACTACATAATTCAGTCGTAACGAAAATTATTTAACTATTGTTTTGGCCATCTCATAAATCTTTTGTCTTGCTTTTACATTTGAGAATTAAAGTTTTACATCAAGAAAGGAAACGCTTCGCTGGCTCATGCATTAGGAAGTTCATTAAAGTAAAAAACTTTTTAACATAATTACACGAGTATATTATGTGCATGGGTCATTTAATTTAAAATGTTCTTTGCGATAAGAAATCATTTGTCATCTTACTGGTCGTTAAACATTAAAAAAAGTTAGGTACTAACACATACCTACAATGAATATTCAAGCATTCAATATTAACAAAAGGTCATCGTGGTGCAAAAGCTAAATTAAGCAAGTTACATGGGATTTCATGTAAATGTCTTATTACCCTAATCACAGCTAGCCCCTACCTCCCCTCCTGGTAACCTCAGGGAGCTTAAGTCCGGACTAGTCTAAGACCCCTTTAATGGCCGCTGCGGTGTGCTATTTGAAGGGTTGAGAATTTTATTAAAATGTGTCGAGCGTTTATACCTAATTTGCGTAGAAATGCCAGGCTGTAAAATGAAGTGGTTTCCAGGAATTAGAAAATTTTCTTAAAACTGTAGGTAAGTATTCTAACAATTTATAAAAATTATAACAAAAAATTGTACAGGTGAATAATCTTCTTATTTTTTTTCGTCAGTTTAAAATCCGTTTATGGTCCGTAAATTATAAACAACACAGGTTATATAATATTTTTTTTTTAAATAATAATTATACATAATTATTTTAGTGATTTTCAATAAACAGAGACCATTGCAATAGAAAGCGCCGTTCAAAAACCCGGTATTTCAAACTTATTTATTTGGCTTCTATTTTACAAAGCTATAATAAAAACTAAACTGATTCAAAGTTCAAATAACAAACATTTTGTTATTCTGAAATCGTGCTCAAATAAGGTTCTTTATCAGGTAGATTGGGCATACGTTGTGTACCCTACTCTGCAAGTTTATGTGACGAAAGAGGGTGGGGTTTCCAACATTTTAAGGGAAATTATCCGGCGTACACTGAAGGACAAAATAAGGACGGATTTTTTTGAGTAGTTTACGCGAAGCCTGGCATTAAAAATATTAGAGGGAGATACAAAATATTGTTCGATTCTGCTGATAACTTGAGAGTTACACTGCCTACGAACTACGAACGGCTCGAATACAACCTTTACAACCATTTTTGTTACATCTTCACGCCCAAACCACTGAACGGGTTGGGTCTAAATTTTTAATAGATGTACTTATAGACCTGGACCTACATTAAGGTAGGTAGGCAATGGGCAATAAAGGCATAAAGGCTGCTTTATCTGCGGTAGAAACTATTATGTAAATAAATACTTTTAGGACAGGTGCATTTTTCAGCCCACTAATTATACTATTTAATTTACTTATCCATTGAGAGTAAAAAGCATGAAGGCATAAATACCCACAGATAAATTTTTAATGCTTTGCTTAACTAAATTATTGGTTGGTAATCTTTGTTTGACTTTCAGAACTTAGCAGAACTAACTGACATTGTTTTGATTTTTTTTTATTTTGAAAGGTATATGTATAGGTAATTTTATACAGACAGAAAATTACAGTTGAAGAAAATGAACAAATTTGACTAGTATTTACAATTGAAACAGTTGAACTAACTGTAAACTATGTAGGTATTGGGTATTTATCACGTAAGACCTGCCTAATGTTATTATTTCTCCCCTCATTATTTATTTTTACAAACCGCGAAACTTTCAAAAGTTTTATCGTAGACCGATGTAAACTGATCCATATCAATAAGAATCGGAAGCTTCCCCAAGACACTGGCTGCATTGCTCCGCTGTATGGCTTTCTTTTTAGTATCAAGACTTGTCATAGGTAAAAAAAAAGTTTACGCAAAGACTGCGATTTTGTCCGACACTGTACGAGTCTGCCCAGCATACAAATTGCGATTGCCTTGATCGATCTCGCCGCCATGTGAAAGGTATTCGATTGAAAACTCGTGTGTTGGTATTCTATACCTACTTTGGTACCTTTGTGTTTTCATTCCGTTTGACGAATTGTAGAAAACGTTTTGATAAACGTAGATATAAAGATAACTATAAGGATGATTTTTTCTTAGAGGATTGAAATGTAGTACCTAAAGGTCTACATCGATGAATGTAGTAGGTTACCAATCAAATGGACCCCTTGTCTGTTCTACGACTTCAATTTGACCATAATATTTTAAGATTGTTTTTTTTCTACAAATAGGTATTAAAATAACTCTTTATTCACAAATACATAAAATTAGAACTAGTATTTAAAATGAGCCAACTGCAGACTGTTGCAAATAATCTACAGGGAGCTCAACTAATCCATACCTATATAAGATTGGTTGGGAATATAGACCCGTCTCACGTAAAACTTTGGAAATAAGTAATAACTCTTTTTGACGACTTCCGTGGCGCAGCGGGTGCAAGTCTATCTGCGACGCAGGAGGTTGTGGGTTTGATTCAATTACAAATGTTTGTACGGTGTACAGATTACTGTTGCGGCTGTTCTGGGTGTTTTCCATGTAGGTAAAAAAACACCTCTTTGTATCGTTATGTATTAATCATAGTGTGTGTGGATTGTCCAAATAACAAATTGCTTTATTTCCTTTAGACCTTACAGGACCCTTGGACACGTCAAAAAAATTCAAATTACATGTCCATCATGAATTATTAATTATTATTTATTATTCTTATTATTATACCAATTTTCAAATGAAACTTGCACTCAAATAAATAAATTATTTAGAAAAATGCTCGTCGTGACATATTCGCTCTTTAGTTGATATAACTTTAGAGCTCACAAA
Organism: Eupithecia subfuscata; assembly: GCA_963564075.1. NCBI lineage: Eukaryota > Metazoa > Arthropoda > Insecta > Lepidoptera > Geometridae > Eupithecia > Eupithecia subfuscata. The sequence continues at coordinate 9,920,170 of OY751105.1, forward strand.
GCCGTCTATATCCTGGTTATTTAATATTTTTATATTTATTTATAAACGGGTTCCTATTAAATAAATGACTTAAATATATCTTTATTCACACAGAAAATTACAATCAAATAATATAAATAAATTATAACTAGTATTTACAATTGAAACAATTGAGCTAACTGCAGACTGTTGCAAACAATCTAAGTACAAACAATTACTTAGGTAGATACAGCAGGAATAACATCTATGTGTAAGAAGGTACCTATATTTTATTTTTAAAGTTAGTAATATCTAGACGACAGATAGATAGATAGATAGATAAATGTTTTATTTGGATCACAAATGGACAGCACAAAATACAATCAAACATAAACAAGTAGGTAGGTATATAAAAAAAAACTAGTTTAGAACTTATGAGTAGGTACAAGTAATGGTTTTTATATTCATAAAGCTAAGCTTACATTCTAAAAAGTTGTACCCACTAACTTATCCTACTTGTGACATGTAGGTGTGTCAGTGCTGCCGAGGTGAGCCAAAACAGATCAGTCTCAGCTTTATGCTGTTTTGCACCGGGGTACAAAACAGCGCTGGTTCCATTCACACAGATCCATTTCCATTTTCCAATGGATTTTTTCCTCAGTAAAAATATCCTAAGATTCCAATACACATTCTCTAGATAGAGTCTTGAGCCTTTCAAACTACAAAGTAAAACAAAGTTGTGAATTCCTTGAATCTGAGAAATGCTGGCCAGTCCACACTATCATTCTATTCAATGATCTGAAACAACGAAAAGTTATGTTATTCTATGGAGATAAAATTACACCTTGTGTAAAGGTAGAGTTGATGTTTTTATTTGAAATTATTGTAGATATTTCTTTTGGTTTTTGAGCTTAGAGCGATCATATAGATATATCAACAAATAAAGTAGAAATTATATGAAAAGGAAATCATATAATTTCTACTTTATTTGTTCCGTGTGTTTTGGGTATTTTGTGTAATAAAGATAAATATTCACCTATGTAATGTATTGTGTTAAGTACTCATATAATCAGTCATCTAGTACCCATAACACAAGCTCCGCTTAGCTTGGGGCTGGATTATAAATAAATAAAATAAAATCAGTTTATTGCAGGAACAAAAAGAGAACCTCATTAGTTACGTTAAGCAACATCAGAATATTTCCATGCTGTTTTGTAGGAAATTTTATGGAGAATCCAAATATTATATAGATATTACGAGGTATTACTAGACAATAATAAAGAAATCAGCGAAGTAATGCATCACATCCCATTTCCGCGCTGGCGGCCAGCATGCTGGCGGAAGCCTTGCCACGCAATGGCCTTTGCGGCGCGCTATGGACAGCCACCAGAGAGGATAGGTACGATAGGTTATCTATTTTCTATTTCCATCCATGTCTGTAAAGAGGATTGGCTATATAGTCAGAAACAGCCCTCAAGATGGTGTTGTTGGAGCGACTCAGTCGATTCCACTATGCTGTGTGGATGGTCTAGCATTATTTATTAGTATTATTATCTATGGCTGGTGGTGCACCTAAATATAATAGGACAATTAGCAGCATCGTCATTTATTGGGTTTGTTTTTTTTAAGAAGTAAGTACTTAACTTTATTCACAAAGAAAATTATACTAGTATTTACAATTGAAACAATTGAGCTAACTGCTGACTGTTGCAAACAGTCTACAGATAGCTCAACTGATCCATATCAACACCAGTCGGAAGCGTCCCCAAGACGCTGGCTGCATTGCCACGTTGTATGGCAACGCTGTGCCAGATATTCACCAGCTCTCGGGTCACGCGTCGCTTCGACCAGACGCTCAGATAGTGTTTTTGGGTTTGTTGTACTTAAGCTAGCTACAAATAAAATTCGTCACATTTTTATACACTCCATACATTGAAAGTAAATCCGTCACATGCGTTAAAAAACTATGTGTAAGTAGTTATAGTAAATTTATCCCAAACTCTCATTTTACATAATTTTTGCATAAAGTAGGGTTAGCGAGTAAAGTTGATGGTGTTTTGTACTTATGAAAACTTTTGTCAAAATCATCAATTAAAGTGTTCTTCAGTGCTAGACTTCTTTTTTAAAAACAAACGCCTACAATGGTTCAAGGCCTACGTTTAAGATCCACCGAAATTTACAGGACGTTTAAATTTACAGGAAAAACTTTTCTTAACACTATACTTTTCTAAAAGCATTTTGGTAGGTAAATTATAAGATATTAATCGGGGTTTCGAATAAAATTAAGCTTGTCTCAATTGCTCAACCTTTTTATTCTCAACCGAGTTTTAAGGTATGAAGGTTGGTTTTAACCTCTCGGGTCCAAACTTTCTCTTAGAAGTTAGAGATATTTATAGATGAAAGATAAAAAGGCGCAGCTCCCCCACTGCGACCGCAGCGCCAGGTCCCAGCGTCAATTAGGGCGCAACACCCAATTGTTGATCATTAGCTACTAATCCTGCTCATATTCAATCAATACCCAAAACTTTACTCGCTCACCTCCCCGCCTCGTCCCTCGTCGCGCGACATTTAATGACACCCGTGCATCGGACCCGACGAGCTATTATAGCCTCTCCACCTTCCACGCAAGGTCCTCACTCCCCTGAACCCGCCCACCGCGTTATATAGCACCGAGGATCTATAAAAGTTACGTCTGTAATCTAACATAAAACTCGGGCCGTTTAGATGCGAACGCGGCCACGGACGACACATCTCGGCTCGCTCCGTACTTTTACCGAAATATGATGGTGATTTTTGTGTGAATGTACGACGTTTTTCGTGTAAAATCAAGGTTAAATCGGGTGTCGTCGGTGTAGTGACGCGGACGTCACCGGCCGCGTCGTTCCGCGGGCACGCGACGGGTTTTCTGACAAGTTTGACGTTACCAGCGCTGGCTGAAAACAAATGTGAGTACAAAATTTGAATATTCAAAGTTGGAACATGGCTGACACTGATTTATAAATGGAATCACCGATAATTTGTGGTAAAAGCTGCCGCTTGCGTGCGAACAGCTCATTTTCTTGGCGGCAAGTAGTAAGTAAATGCGGATGCTAAAGAAATTAGCTACTTCTTTACAAAGTGATAAATTGAAAGTGACAAGAACTTTTAACTTTTTTGACAACCTTTATGACATAAATATCTTGATACGTCACTTTTATTTTTTAATCACTTCTGTTGGTAGAGCTGTTTATACCAAAATATTAAGTACCTAGGTTCTAAGTACTAAAACTAAGCTTTTGCAGTATAAAACCTACCAACCAAATTTATCAAAATTATTAGATGTTTACGAGATGTAACTGGAAAAGCTTTATAGATTTTTTTACTTTGAGTTGCGCATTCAAAAAAGACCCATTGGTAAAATATGAGTACAACCGATAACAGATAATGGTAGGTTGGTATTTTACATAATACAATACTAAAATGAAAATACTTTCTGTCATATAATTACTTTAAAAAAATGCTGGACAATGCAGACAGAATCATCTAGCCCGAAGTTATTATTAAGTTTGTAAGTAGGTAGGTACCTACTTAATAATAATACCTTAGTGCCAGTATATTTGAGAAGTAAGTATTTGATTTATTTGATAAACTCGAATAATGCTACATTGAAAACCCACTCACCGATTTCCTTAAAATAATTTCATGAAATAATATTATAAACTTGATTTTTGCGCAAAAACTTTGCCGTGGCGCCATCTTTTAAACACCCTGCAAACTTGATGACTGAGGGGCTTACGAAGATTTTTATTGCAACATGGCTAGTGAATTCCTTACATTTCTCTCTCTTTCCCACTCGCACATCAGACCTGTCCGTCCCTTTCCCACTCATCACAGCTCCAGTCAAAGAAGAATGACATCTCTGCATTCGAAATTCAACCCTTTGTCTAAACATTAAGGTTGCAGTTGCAATGAAAATCAAATATGATACCATTTTCGTAGCAGCGCTACGAGTGCAGTTGGATATACGTTTATCTCTCTCGCTCGGTTATCGGCATCCCGCTTTGCTGCGTGTACTGCTATATGTAGATATCTCATTCACAGGAGATAAACAGATGTCTGTTGTAATGGTTTGGTAGACGCTAAGGAGGTGAAATTCCCACCATGATAGAAGAGGCGGAGCGACCTCCACGTTTATACAGTGGTTTGGTTTATACGATCCAGTGCTAAAGCCAGATTATGGCGTGATGTATAAAATGTTATTCTATGTTTTCTATTTTGTATAAATAATATCTGGATGGGCTTACTACCCTATACACATATATGAAGTCTAATTTTGGCCCGAATCTATGTAGGTTAACGAATATAATTAAGTACCTATTTTCAGCCATTTTTAAGTTAAATTGTATTTTTTTTAAATAGCACGCGGAAGTGCGAGTTTAATTAACGCACAATGGCAAGGGTTCCGTGCAAATGAAATTTATATGTTTATACTCGGTTCTAGAATCCAAGATATTTTACCTATGTCAACAGAGAACACTTTGAGTAAGTACAAACGACAATAATGTAACATCAAGATACCTAATCAATATTATACGAAAAAATAAGATAAAGTGCGACTCTAACTCGCGCGCCGAGGGTTTCGTACGTTTGTTAATTACCTATACAAATATAATTATACCAAAGGCACCCACCGGTTAGAAACTTTCAACAACGATTAATGGAACAAACGCAGCGAAAAGGTATAGATTCGAGTTTCAAAACTTACAACAGACGATTGAAATGATAAATGTAATCTTTCAAAACCAACACTGGTTTCTAACTTCTCTTACATGCCCCAATGCCGATGATACCAGTGTCATGAAATATTTCCTTGATTTTGTAATCTCTTTGTTAACAAACAATATCTAGGATTCTAGAACTGAGTGTACCTTGGTACCTAATTATTTTATATGTGATGCTACTACAACAAAACCATTTTCAGTTTTATGCCAAATTACTTTGATTTTGCTTCTTGCTTAACACTTTCATGGCCCATGAATGAAGCACTTTGTCTATCTGCAGCAGTCACACCGCCGAGGCTTGGCAGTAAATGAGTTAATTTAGCAAGAATTGCTCTGAAAAAGCGGCATTTTATTATTGCTTGCTGGTAGAAACTGGAACAGTTAGGTAGGTAAGTACTTACTTACCAAAAAATAAACTTGATGAATGTGTCTAGGTAGGTACAATTATTAAATTGGCAGTGGCAGCTTGGGTGATTTGGCTGTATGGAAAATCGTCACTTTGACCATAAGTGTCCCACCGTTAATCCGATTTGCGTGAAAATTGATAGGTCAATAGATGAAACATGTGAAATATGCTTATTACTTAGAAAATACTTACTTAGGTACTTAGAAAATACTTACTTACTTGGCCAAATCTGTAGAAGGGTTTTTGAGACAAGGAGGTCCAAATGGGGGCAAAATCTATCAATTAAATCAAGTTTGGTCTCATATACGCATGTGCCATTCCCGCATAGGCCTTACAAGTCATCTACGTAAGTGCCAAAAAACGAACACTACATAAACCATCCTTCGTGGATGTAAAGGCCATTGATGATGATGATGATGGTCTCATATAATAATTTACCAACATTTCACACTGTACACATACTACATTATAAAATGATTTTTATTTTTTTCTAATGAGCAATTTTTTAAAGAATTTTTCGAATTTAGTCCATTTTGAAGACCTCTTATTTAGTAGAGATTCTATGACATCGGAGGTCTTCTAAACTGAATGCACCGAATGTGCACTGAAGTATCCGTGATCTCTCATATGTGGTTTTGTTTTGAAATACGACTCCTACAACAAATTTGAAAAAGAGTTAGGATTCAACATGCAGCAAATTCAACTTTTTGCAAATTTAACATTTTAGGAAATCATCTTTCTGCAAATTCAACAATTTAGGATTCAACATTGTGTTCCTAAAGGAGGTCAAAGAGGTTAGCCTCTGTGACCGTTCCAGAGTAAGGATAAATAAACAAACTCCGGCCAATTTTTGACAGTTTTAATTTTTCGACGATTTTCTGAGAAAGTCATTGATTTTGATAAGGCACCTCTTCACGAACGGCGATATTTAATTTTTGAATCGGTTATTATTTAGATTGCTAAAAAAAGTGTTAATGTTTAGGTACCTACTATTGTGAAAATAGTTTCCTTCATATTTTTTCTGGGTTTAGGACACCATACCTTCTTCTCCTTGCAAAAAATTACATGAAAAGCCTGAGAATAAACCCCTCACGCAATATCTTCGAATCCAAGGGCGAAAGACTCATCATGTGGGGTGTCTACGTGATCAGCAGAAGGAGCTTTACAACTTGGCTTCAAGGGAATTTCAAACCGTAATCATTCCAAGGAACCATGCAAGATAGACCCCCGTCGTCGGATCTATTAAAAATCAGGAGAATGAGCTCTACCACATTGATTAAGAACTCCCTCCCCCCTCGAAAAATCCCTCACGACGTTATTGTTAGGGCTAACTACTAGGTGTAGTAGTGAAACATGCCTAAGAACACTCGGGATAAAATTATCTATGACACAAAAAAAACTGAACGAAAATCGGTTCATCCGTTTGGGAGCTACGATACCACAGAAAAATACATAGATACACACACATACGATACATCTATACTAATATTATAAAGAGGAACGATTTGATTGTTTGTGTGTATTGAATAGGCTTCGAAACTACTGGACCGATTTGAAAAATTCTTTTACCATTAGAAACCCACATCCTGATGAACTTAGGCTACTTTTTATTGCGGGAAAATGCGAGAAAACGGGTAATAGGACAACGGGTAGTAAGAATGCAGCTGGTCTATTATATATAGGTATATTTAAATAAATAAAAATTGGTTTTCTGTAAAGTCGGTTTACTGACGATAGTTGAACGTGACAACGTCTTAAGAAAATACTGATGGAATGGTAGCATTTGATACTCGATCAAAACATGTAAATGTATAGTACATTTACATGTTTTATTAGTATAGCAGCTGTCCACGCAGACGCATCGCTCACTCAAGTAGGAGAGAGACGGATGTCGAGCGTTCTCGCTTGCACTTCAAGCCTTACATGGAACGCCTCAGAGCGAGGTAACGCCGCATGACGTCATAGCGAGGTAACGCCGCATGACGTCATGTTTTTTCGTGCGTGCAGCCGGTTCTATCGAATTATAAGACGTTGTCACGTCAACAAAGTCGTGTTAGTTACACCATTTATGTATAACTCAAGAACTGCTGGACCGATTTCAAAGATCTTTGATTTGTTGCATTTGTCCGGGGTTTTTCCGGGGTAGCAGAATAACCATCAACAATTTGGGTTCCGCGCACAAATTAGAACACTATACTATACTATACTATAAACTATAGATAACATTTATTTAGCTTTACAAGAACCTCAACCGCCATATTAGTTCACTGCTGGACGCAGGCCATAATACGGGCCTTAGTAATTGTACCGTCATGCCATGTGTGGCTTTATATATAATAAAATCCCTAGTGACATCAAAGACTTACCTTTAAAATTATTTATCAAAAAGTTAAAATTTTGGCTTATTGAAAAAGCTTTTTATAGTGTTAAGGAACTTAGGGACATGAAATTGAGAAATTAGTAGTATCGATATTTAATTTTGTCTAATTATTATTTAAATTATTTGAAATGATAATCATATATCTATAATATAAAAATGAATCGCAAAATGTGTTGGTAAGCGCATAACTCAACAACGCCTGGACCGATTTCGCTAATTCTTTCTTTGTTGTGTTTGTTATTGTCAGGAGAAGGTTCTTATGAAAGAAAAAATTAAGAAAGTTGGAAACATAAATTTCCACGGGGGCGAAGCCGCGGGGCGCAGCTAGTTATAAATAAAAGCAATTTATATAGAAGCCTAATTTTAAGACATTTTGCATGCCAATGTGTTTTGGTGAAGTATGTGACACTATTCTAATGTTTAAGACCTTGTTTTATGACCATATTTCGTGCAGTAAATGAAATGAAATGAAATTAATTGTAATAAATGGTAAGTTGAGTAGTACCAACAGATGAACTATTCCACATGTGTAACTCTACCACCTAATTATTCTCTGAATATGATATGTGCTGTTCTTGTAAATGTCTGCCGTGTGGTGCCGGCATAGAATTTGCACCACCCCAACTCTTCCCGCGTGTGCCGTAAGAGGCGACTAAGGGATACCTACTGGGGGCGGGCAGCAGCGCCTGTAGAACCATTCTAACACCGAACTGCGATCCCCAACACGCATGCCCAGCGTGGGGAATATGGGCAGTATCCCATGAGACCCCATCAGATAAAAGCCTGTAAGGCACTTATCAGGGGGAGGCCTGTGTCCAGCAGTAGACCAATAGAGGCTGTTGAGGTGAAGTGAGGTGAGGAGATAGTTATACTTTTCTTAATAATTAGGTGACTCTCTCAGCTAGAGTTCTCGATATATTTCTGGATTAATAATTAAAAAAAACTGGTATGTTGACATAACGTTAACTTGAATCGAATTTAATTCAAAGCATTGAAAAGCTGTTCCTAGGAATCACATCACTTCACACAATGTTTAATATTATAAATGCGGAAGTTTGAATGGATAGATGGATGGATGGATGGATAGATGGATGGATGTTTGTTACGTCTTCACACCAAAACTACTGAACAGATTGAGCTAAATTTTGCATCAGTGTAGCTCCAAGCCTGGAATCAAACATAAGCTACTTTTTATCCCATAAATCAGTTTCCATGGGATAGAAATCACCTTTAAACGTTTCTATAGAAACAACGCGCGCGAAGCCGTGGGCATAAACTAGTTTCTTAATAATTAGGTAACTTTCAGCTAGAGTTTTCGAGATATCGCTGGATTAATAATTTTCAAAAACTGGTACGTTGACATACCGTTAACTTGAATCGTATAGGTTCAATTTAATTCAAAGTATTAAAAACCTGTTCCTAGGAATTTCGCATAAAGTGAGGTAAGGTAGAAGGGAAATAAATTATGAATGAAGTCATCATGTGGAAACGAATTTTTTTATTGTAATTTTTCCACCGAAAGCCTTAAATTCTGTTATAAAAATTGAACAAAATTAGAGATTTGAATATTGTTTGTCCATCCATTTTGTTTGAGTTAAGGAATCTTTATTTCTCATAAAAACTATAAAACTTAATTTACAATGAAAATAATGTATAAATTACATTATTACCTCTAGGACCTAGGTACTTACCTACATATACATGTGTAGGCATAGGTAATCCAATAGCCTTTATCACAAAGAATTATACTAGTATTTACAATTGAAACAATTGAGCTAACTGCAGGCTGTTGCAAAGTTGCTGATTTCTATTGCATCAGTACCTGTAGACTGCTACAGGTACTGACCCAATAGTAATCCAAGATTATTTATCTGTCGCCGCCCCGGATCGTTTAATTGGCTCGTTTTATTTGATGAACAAAACACTGCAGGTACTACTGTATACTTATACTTTTCTAAATTCTATCATTTACCTCACCTCAACAGCCTGTATTGGTCCACTGCTGGACGCAGGCCTCTTCCTGATAAGCGTCTTATTGGCTTTTATCTCATGGGGGTTAATGCCCGTAATCCCCAGGCTGGGCATGCGGGTTGGCGATCGCAGCTCGGTGGTAGAATAGTTCTGCAGGGGGCGCTGCTGCCCGCCCCCGGTGGATATCCCTTAGTCGCCTCTTACGACACCCGCGCGGGAAGAGTTGGGTCTATCTATTTAATAAATACCAATAAGATTTCATTATCACCATCAACCTACCTATATTAGTCCACTGCTGGACATAGGCCTCCCCTAATGAGCGCCATAACGCCCTGTCTTCAGCTTGCTGCATCCAGCATCTGCCTGCAGTCTTTCGCAGGTAGACATCCTACCTGGCTGGAGAGCGTCTTACACTACGTTTGCCTAGTCGCGGTCTCCACTTAAGAACACGTTTACCGCATCGGTTGTTGGTTCTTTGCAAGACATGGCTGGCCCACTGCCACTTCAGCTTGCTAATTCTTTGGGCTATGTCTATAACTTTGGTTCTCTGGCGGATGTATTCGTTACGATTCCTATCCTTCAAAGAAACTCCGAGCATAGCTCTTTTATCCTCTCACGTGGCAAGAGGCCATAATATGGCTTCTCAAATAAAACCGTTGTGTGGCAAGCGACCATATTATGGCCGATTTTCCGATTTTTTTTTTGTTGTTTTTTGTTTCGTCGAATTTATGTACTTAGAGTCAACTTTTCAGCCATGTCAATGTCTTAAAAGTTGACTGACAGTGTCAAGCTGACGTTAAAACCATAAACTAATCAAGTTTAGAAGAAATTAAAAAAAAATCGTAAATTTAAAATTGAAATCTGACACCCGCGCCATTTTTTTTATCGTTTTTCCTGAATTAAAATTAATTTAAAATAAATGGCTTGGAAATGTGTTCTTTTTTGTGTTTAGTGTAATAATATGATGGTAAATCTCTAAAATAAAACTCAAACTGGACATAAAAACGGTAAACTTTTTTTTTTATGATTTTTTTAAAAATTATTAAAATTTTACCATTTTTCCGCAATTATAATTTAATTTTAATCAACCTCATTAATTACGTTATACAACATCAGAATGTTTCCACGCTGTTTTGTAGGAAATTTCATGGAGAATCCAAATATATATAGATGTTATGAGGTGTTAGTAGATAATAATCAAGAAATAAGCGAAATAATGCATTATGATGCATTTCCGCGGATTTTCCGCGCATTTTGCGGAAGTACCTGCCACACAACGGAGATAGCGGGGCGCGGGGCTTGCCACATGAGAGGATCCTACTATATCCTACTATCACATCACACTTATATTATAAATGCGAAAGCTTGGATGGATGTATAGATGGATGGATTTTTGTTATCTCTTCACGCCAAAACTACAGAATGGATCTTGAAATTTTGTATACAGATAATTATCATCCTGGAATCAAACATAGGCTACTTTTTATTCCATAAATCAGTTCCCATGGGATAGAAATCACCTTTTAATATTTCCATAGAAAACGCGTGCGAAGCCGCGGGCGGCAGCTAGTAATAAATAAAAAGCGGAAAGTTTGTGAAATCTGAATTTTTGTTACCTAAGATCTCCAAAACTACTGAACAGATCAAGATGAAATTTTACATACACTTAGCGTTAAGCCTAACTTAGTTAATAGACTACTTATTTTACCGAAAATACGTGTGCGAAGCCGCGGGCAGAAGCTAGTAAGTATATAAGTTCTGTAAAGGTACCTTTAGTACACATATGTATAACTAGCTTTTGCCCGCGGCTTCGCACGCGTATTTTCGGTATAATAAGTAGCCTATTATCTAAGTTAGGCTTTGTTCTAAGCGCAAGCCAAATTTCATCTTGATCTGTTCAGTAGTTTTGGAGATCCTAGGTAACAAAAATTCAGATTTCACAAACTGTCGGCTTTATTATTATTAGTAGGATTGACAAACGTTCGAAACCCTCGGCGCGCGAGTGTCACTCGCACTTGACGGATCTTGTTTCATTGCCCTTTTGATTGATTGTGACTTATGCCATAGGACCCTTAGATGGGGCAGACGGCATCCACAGAAATCAACATCTCACCCTGTCTTAAGTTTAGCGCTTTATTTTGCTCCAGGCTTTGCCAATAGTTCTTCATTTCTGCTAAGATTAAGGCTCTCCAGGTCTTTTTGAGGTGTCGGTTTGTCGCTTGCCTTGAGAGTTCTAGCTCTATCTTCTAAACATCAAAGTCGTTATTCACAAAGAAAATTATACTAGTATTTACAATTGAAACAATTGAGCTAACTGCTGACTGTTGCAAACAGTCTACAGGTAGCTCAACTGATCCATATCAACACCAGTTGGAAGCGTCCCCAAGACGCTGGCTGCATTGCCACGCTGTATGGCAATGCTGATGGGCTGTGCCAGATACTCACTAGCTTTTAAAATTTTACCTATAACTACACCTTTCTTACCTATAACACTTTTCACACTATCTATCCTTTTCTTTGGTCTTCCTCTCAGGCATAATAATATTATTCTAAATTAATAACTTATTCATTATTAGCCCGTAAATACGTTTAATTGACAAGTAGGCATTGTGAGCTGTAAATCCATAAAGCGTGTAGAGTAGCAGACTCTTACAATGTTATGTTTGCCTAGTACTTGCCTACCTTAGCAAGAAAATAATTAGTATACAATTAGGTATTTTATGTAATGATAGACCACCTAGAAAGTGCTAAAACAACGGAACTCAAGCGCGAAACTGAAAAAACACAATAATATGGTTTATTCAAAGGAGTTATTAATTCACTTCAGCCAATTTTTTTCTCAACCGGAAATTATGTGTAAATGAAAGCACTTGCAGTAGAAATTATTAAAAACCATATCATTTTTTGTTTTCTCTGTTCGCTACGTTATTGTTGTTTTCATTTAATTTTATGGATGTGAATGATTATTTTCTTTTATCTCTTTTGTACCTTATTGTGAATGTGAGTGATATCGTATCTTTTGTTTCATTTATTGTTTTTTTGGTGTAATATTGTATTGAATGCGATTTAACAACTGTAGATACGTAGGTAGGTACATATTTATTGTATTGTGTGTTATGGGGGAAAACTATTTACTTACATTAAGTTTTACAAATTCGTCTCTCTCTCCCAATAAGGTTTGCTGGAAGAGAACTCTTTATAGGGTTAAGCTCGCCTTTGCCATTATTTTTCCTGGTAAATGTTCTACTTATACCAATTTTGTGCAATAAAGAATTATGAATTAAGTAGGTACATTACATACGTACGCAAGTAACATTATTATGTATCTATCAGTGGATTCCTGGCAATAGCCCATTAATTTCTATTGTATCACCCATTAATGTGTGTGTGTGGGTTTCCCTAAAAATAAACGTACCTATTACAAGTGCACACATTGTTTTTAAATTTTTCAGCTTCACTACATAGTATAAAACAAAGTCGCTTTCTCTGTCCCTATGTATGCTTAAATCTTTAAAACTACGCAACGGATTTTGATGCGGTTTTTTTTAATAGATAGAGTGATTGAAGAGGAAAGTTTATAATGTAAAATAATAGTAATAGTAATATTTTATTGCACCCGTGCGAAGCCGGGGCGGGTCGCTAGTATCATATACCTAAACTCACAATCAATAATGACATTCATTCGTTATTGGTTTAACAACAACTTAATGGTCATTTATTAACAAAGAAATTACAATCAAACAAAAGAAACAGATAAGAACTAGTATTACAATTGAAACAATTGAGCTAACTGCAGACTGTTGCAAATAATCTAGAAGTCAATCTACAGGTAGCTCAACTGATCCATATCAATACCAGTCGGAAGCGCTCCCAAGACGCTGGCTGCATTAACAACTAAATAAATTTATTTGGACACAATTAATAAAAACAAATAAATAACTTACCTACTATAATTTCCTTTTGGTAATCTTCGACTCCCAAACTGTAGCTCTAATAATAAACCCATTTAAAACTGCTCTCTATGAAAATCAGATAGATAGATAGTTAGATTATATTATATTTATTGCACCATCAATACACAAAACAATTAAATAAGAACTTAATACTAACTATATATAATTTGGAACAATCGGCGGTCTTATCGCTAACAGCGATCTTTTCAGGTAACCTACCTAGGTGTGTATTTTTATAGTGTAAATAAAAGCTATGATAACTTCACACATATAGAAAAATTTAAACCTACCAACCCAGCAAATCATTTTCTTGATTTACAGCTTCACTCCAGTTGCAACTTTGTTTGTTTTTTTTATTGCTCCTTTAATTATTCACTACTTCATTTTTTGCTTTGCGGCCTAACATCATAGGTGACGAAGTGCTGTTTACACAAAAAGCTCTTAACTCGACGCCAAAAAGCTTTTATTGCCTTGTAGATAAGTAGTTGATAGTTCCATTCACTTCGCGGAACTTGCTTTTAGTTCCGACGTTTTCCGTAAGAGGCCGTGGCAGCACCGTCTGCGAAAATGATAACGGATTTAATATAAGAAAAAACAACAATCAATATTTACAAATAATATTTCAGTTCTAACTTGTTAAAATTTATACATTCCTGAAATAAAATATTTTTATAAGCAAGTTTATACCGCCATCTATCGTCGAGTGGCAGAACATCGTAGTGGCACGTACATACAAAAGGTCTCCCCTCCGTAAGTAAATACAGACGCACACAAACAAAGCTCGTGGAAGGGATTTGCGGGGTATGGGTGCGGGGAAAGCAGCGGGAACGAAATCTTATTTTGAGTTTTTTTAAACCTTGTTCCTACCTATCTTTGATAATGGACTTGGTAGGTACTTGAATCTGGCAAGCTAGAATGAGGTGTATAGTAAAATCCGATGTGGCTTAAATAATTGTTGTTTCAACTATCAGGATAAATTACTTTAGAATTTAGGCAGGGGATGAAAATGATAATTTTTCATTCGTTCATTCAAAATTCATTAAATTTTTACCGTTATTGATTTGGGAACCCTTTATACTATGCCTATATTTTCAGTATTATTGTAAGTTTGTATAATTGGTAGAGTTAGTTAACCTTAGATAATTTTGGCTGAGGTGGTAAAATGAGAGATTAATTATCAATCAAAAATATATTTTATCCACTTATGATATTTGTTCTTCCATAAATATACCTTTCAACTATCTAGAAGAATAAAATATGTGGATATATTGGCTCTGCTAAAAATGCATAACTTAGAGCTAAGCTTCGGACAGTTAACATTGTGTTAAATTAAGAAGATTTATTAAAATATTAATAAAAAATGTTTTGACTTCAAGCCCAAAATTTATCTTAACGGTCTGCAAAAACCTACGCCACATTGTCCGTTGCTATTCATTTTTTACGCAAAACTATTTTTTACTAACGACCATCGTCTCCAAAACTCTGTGATAATAATGACTCTACATTTGTTTCATAACTGTGGTACACCGTAAAAAGCACAACAAAAAAAAGCAAATCTAGAGCAAAAAGTAGAGCAAAAACGCATTGTCAAAGCCTCTTTTTCACGCAAAGGGTTACAGTTACGCAAGAAATCGTTTATAGGGTAATTTAAAACACAATAGTTACGGGCAGTATTGCTAATGTTATAAAAAAACAATTCGGTCTACGAAAATTTGAACCAGTTGTAATTTTTCAGTTACACGGTAAAGTCTTGCGTGCGCTATTAAAAATTTAATGCGTTTTTAGTTTCGTGAATGAGTTTATTTAAAACGTGTGTGAATAAAAGTGATAGTGGGTAATAAAATATGAGTGATATGTGAATGAAGTGGTGATTATAAGTAACGTTGAGATTAATTGCTTTTCAATAGGTTAGCTGGTTAATGATAATGGTGAGTTGATGTTCGTTCATAAATAAAATAATGTAATTTGATACAGCATAAAGCAGAGCTGGTATTTATGGGAACCAGATGATTGATACAGTTAAGCACTCATTTCTATATTTTTATATATGTATACATTCATAACATACTATTAATTATATATATTTTGTTGAATTAACTATCACAGAAAGGATGGTTAAATATGATCTGTGGTTCAGATATTGTACGACTATAAATCAAGATGGCTGCCATGAAAAAAGTATTCATAAACGGTTTTCAATTCTCGAGTATTTATTGAGTATAATTAATTTAATTCTATATTTGGCTAGTTTTTTAATCTCTAATCTTAGTATCTCCTAAGTTCAGAAAAAACCATGCTATAAAATTTACGTCACCTAAAATAATGTCTGCATAAAAAACATAAGACACAACAAAACAATTAACAGTTGACTAACGTTGGACCACCAGAACGTTTGCCAAAAATATGCAGAGGCGTTAAGTTGAATACAAATTAGTTAGCCGTGTGGTAGGTATACTTCGTCACTGAATTACTACATGAATACTTATTCATATTCATATGATTACTTATTCATATTAATGGCAAATGACGTGATGTGACATTGGATTCGTTTAGCGGGTATGGTGGTTACTAAAGAATTAAAAATAATATTCTAACGGTGGTCCTAACAACTTTCACTTCAACTTTGCTATTTTTTTTATTTTTTATTTTGGTAAGAAATATCGTCTACAAAGTATCTTATTTAGTTGATCTAAATTTCTTGTTACAAAATATAAAATAAATAAATAATGCTGGACAATTCACACAGCATTATCTAGCCCTAAGCTAAGCATGGCATTGTTATGGGTACTAGATAACTGATATAATAATTAATACAATACGCTACATATCTATGTAGTCTAATGTATTAATTATTATTCTTATTATTTTTTTATTATTATTTTTATTTTTAGTCTAACTGATGTCGGGTGTTTTGATAATTATTATCGAATTATTAGTAAGACTGCTTAATCTTAGTTCTTCTTATTTTGTGCCCGTCATATATACCCACACTAGGTTGAATTATTTTAGTTAGATTTAAACACGGCTTGGGCTGTGTACAGAATTAGAGTTTCAGAACTGGCTTAAATCGAAGTTTTTATAACTAGTCCGGAAATTTAAAGCACCAAGTCCAGTCCACTTAGTCACAATAGATTGTAAGACTTCACTTAGTCCATAGAAGGCTGAAAAACCTACATCGATGCATTAATTTTAATTACAAAAATGTGCTAAGCCTCCACCAATTACATACAATGTAGCTTGTTGCCATGTAAAGGCAACCACAGGTAGGAAACGTCTAAGGGCAGCCCACACGCAAGATAGCGTGGCTGTTACCCATTGCAAGCTAAAGTCGCCTACATAAGCCAAGGAACCAATCCACGGAAAACACCCACCATACTCCAAACAACCCTTATCACGAACCAGCAAAGTACAAAGTTGAATACCACCAGTTTTCCCTCAGCCAGAAAAGAGAATCTAAAGGAAAACATGGACGTAATGAACCATTTGCCTAGTTTATTGAATAGAAGTAGGTGTAGTCAAATGAGCTTAACTTAAAACTTTCATTGTCGGACTCCTTTTGGCGTTTAAAAGTAACTATGAACCAATTTACGTGCTAATTTTCACTAAAAACTGAAACCATTTAGATAAATTAATTTACATACGAAACCCGTATTAGGCCTAATTACTAACCCCTTTGATAAAAGAACGTATAAAAGAATGGTTCCAAAAATAGGTCAATCAGTTGGTTCTGTGTTGCCAGTATTTTGTATTGTGCTCTAGGAAGGTTAAAACGAAGGAACAAGCGTGACTCGCGTGTTAGTAACAAGTTATGTAACATGACACTAGTCAGGTATGCGTCTAAATTGTTTACTTACTGACATAAACTGTTCTTTTCTTAGTATTCATGATGTGGTTAACAGTAACCGGAATTTTACATCGGTAACTTTCTGGTTCTCGAGCCTAGATGTATCAAACGTAGGCTACATTATTTTGTTTTTATTTTTATAAAGACACATCGGCCCAGAAATCGATTATGAATAATAATTATGAACATGCCATATATGCTTTTGTCTCATTTTGTCTCTCTTTTGTGTCATAATTGAATATTATATTTAATCAGCAATAATCGTAAATACAGACATTTATTCACAAAGAAAATTATACTAGTATTTACAATTGAAACAATTGAGCTAACTGCCGACTGTTGCAAACAGTCTACAGATAGCTCAACTGATCCATATCAACACCAGTCGGAAGCGTCCCCAAGACGCTGGCTGCATTGCCACGCTGTATGGCAATGCTGATACGCTGTGCCAGATATTCACCAGCTCTCGGGTCACGCGTCGCTTCGACCAGACGCTTAAATCGTAAATTAGATTTCAACGACATCAAGTGTATAAATATGTAACTACGGTGGAATAAATTAATTTTATTTTATTGAATGGAATGCCTATTTTAGCAGAAAGCTTAAAATCCATGCCGACAACTAAACCTTTTATCTTCGACCAATCTTTAATTAAGATCTTTCAACAAAGTGGAAACGTTTTTAGAAATAAATTATAACATTAATGCTGTTTAATTAGTTAAAAGATAAAACATCTTACAATATTTACAAAGCTTGTCTCTCCATAAATAATTTTTGGTTACACAATCTTTTATTTTTATCTTATTATCGAAAATCTCATGCCACAGGGATATTTCAAAGTTTTAAATTTGGTTTGATCGTTCAAGTGTTCCTAATTTGGTGGACAAAGCACGCACTCAAGAATTCAAATCGTTTAAATTTCGTCGGTGTAGAGAGGCCTAAGGTGACCTTTAAATATTTTATCTCAACTCCACTTGATTGTCGACCCACGGCCCTTCCACTGCCTTAACTTGGCCAGCACAACCTGACACTCCAATTCTCCTCCAGACCTTAGAAATAGAGCTCAAATAACAGAGTCCGGAACTCTTTTATAGCTCTTCCAAAGATGGACAGTTAAGTAAGTAGGTACAGGATTGGATAGGTAGACTTATCCCGAATAAAACTTGACGTTATCCCGAAAATAAGACTGGAGTACTTGAGAGTTGGATTTATTGAGGTAGGAAAATATTTTGTTGCGTAAGTGGGCCAGTTTTTGTAGATTGGGTAAGTTGAAAAGGGTACGGCATGGGAATGAAGATTCAATTTTGTAGAGTTTTATTTTTTCTGTTTTGAAACTGATTAAAACATTATTCTACCATCTATTTATTTTGACCAATTTTTTTTTGATATGCCTTACTCTGAAGGAGACATAATTTTGATTTTCGAAGCAAAAACAATTAAATTGAAAACGAAATACCCTATAATATTTTTCAAATCTAAAAACCTATAGCAAGAATTTCTTACGAAAATATCAAAACGATTGTATTTTTAAGCGAGCCTCACCAAATCTCTACATTTTACTATCTAGCAATCAAACCATCATCTTTCACCCCATCGAATAAACAGCCTCATTTGCATTGACCCGGAAATCATTCCCTCTTTTGCAAAAAAATCCACGGGAGTAGTGTTTGTAAATTTTCCCTCTGACCTACTTGTACATCTGCAGGACCAGACAAAGCTGCCCCACCTCGTCCCTCATTCTCGCATGCTGATTGCTAAAAAAGGGGGGTTTGGGATGTATATTGGGGGGTCAGGATAAGTTGGTGAGGTGGGCTGGCATGGATCGATAGTGGCTGGCAGGTCGCCCAGATCCGCACCCACATTATTGTTATTGCAAACCGTCAGCTTCTATATGCTTCCGCCATTGGTTCGAAGCCTAGTAATAATCAGAGACAAAGATGAGGAATAAAATGCTGATAGACGTAGCTAGGTTATCTGGGTAATGCTACAGTTTTTTACGAGTTTAATTATAGAGTTGTGTGCGCGAACTAGATTTAATATATACTTTTTAACGTTTGGGAATTTTTGTCATGCATTTCTATTTTTCAGAACAAATTTGTCAAACAATATTATAGTTAATAGTTTAAACATAATTAAGAATTAAGAATACATATTTTGCTCAGTAATTTATTTGTCTTATAGACCAGAAAACATGTTACCTAATTCTCAATATAAATACTTAGTTAGTATTGATTGTCAATCAATTCAGTTAATTTAATTTCTAATTATCTTAAGCCGTCATGCCAAGAAATAAATTATAAATTTAATCCTGAAGAATTATCGTAAAAGTTGTTTAGAAAATACTTTTTATTTAAAAGTAAGCTTACTAATGAACTGAAATTAGTGACAAGTGTCAAATATTTTAGAATATTCTTTGCAGTTGGCGGGAGACCGGCCATTCCTTTTAATTCAATTGAAAAATTATTTAAATCAGCAACGTGGACTCTAATTTATGTACGCTATGTCATACAATAACGTCTTAAAAATGATGGATTAGTATGGATATGCTATTTTATCATTTGATAAAGTTTTTAACCAAGCAAAAAACACTGAAATGGCTGCCAATAATGAAATAAGGAAAAGAGAATCGAGAAAGTTAAGCTAAAGCCATCTTAATTTTGATTAAGTCAATAAAATTATTGTATTTATAAAGATGTATGGGCAGAAGCAGATTTTTTTTGGAATGTGGCCCAGTGAGGCGAATGTGGAACAAATCGTATTAAAAAAGAAAATAAAAATCCTACTAATATTATAAACGCGAAAGTTTGTAATTATGGATGGATGGATGTTTGTGACTCTTTCACGTAAAAACTACTGAACAGATCGGGCTGAAATTTTGTGTGCAGGTAATTTTAATCCTGGAATCAAAATGGCTACTTTTTATACTATATATCAGTTCCCGTGGGATAGAAATCACCTTTAAACGTTTCTATAGAAACAACTTATATCTTTTTCCATTTCTTTATCTTGTAACTCTACATTCTTCTCATGTCTTATCCATAACATTTTAATGAAATAAAGAAGGTGTATGTGAGCTTGCCCAATCATATTTGGTTGGAACATAACAATATACATCGCACCAACTCTACCAATGTCATTGATCGGTTTATTGCCTTGCTGGTCCAAAATCCAGGAAGATCAATATTTATTCTGGCTCTACCATATATATTTTATTGAATTTATACCTAATAATATTTTCAATTAGTAACAAAACGAAAGGTAAATAAAGCATATAATAATAGTAATAAACATTGAACATTGGACAAAGAACGAAAATAGTCTAAAACACGTGGATTCTCTTTCCCGCCGCGGTCGACTAATCTATATTTTGTTATGTTCCAACCAAATATGATTAGGCAAGCTCACATACACCATGTGAGGTTGCCCAATCATATTTGGTTGGAACATAACAATATACATAGCACCAACTCTACCAAAGACATCGATCGGTTTATTCCCTTGCTGGTCCAAAATCCAGGAAGATCAATATTTATTCAAGCTCTACCACATACATTTCATTAACTTTATATCCAAAAATACGTTCAATTAGTAGTAAAACAAGTATTTTAAATTAATATTATAATATAATAATTAGTACAAAAAGGTAAATAAAACATAAAATAATAAAAATAAACATTGGATATTGGGTAAACAACAAAAATAGTCTAAAACACGTGGACTCTCTTTCCCGCCGCGGTCGACCAATCAATACTTTGTAGGTATCCACCCAAAATTCAGGAGGCAAGCGTGGATTTGTAACATTAACAAAGCGATGGTGGAATTGATTAGGTATGTATGTATAAGGCATAAACTTTTTTTTACTCTACGTTTCGAAATGTATTTCTGTTTAGATGTCACACGAATTAGAGGCGAAAGTTTGTCTGTAGGTATTAATATTTTTGCCGTGATGTAATCATCACGGCAAAAATATTGACATTTTGAAGTTCATTTGAAGTTAAAATATAATTCGAGCGAAGGTCCGCCTGCAACGCAGGAGGTTGCGGGTTCCATTCGAGTTTGTACGAACTGCAGATATTTGTTCCGGGTGTTCTGGATGTTTCTATAGTACCCATAACACTGCCTAGCTTGGGGTTAGATAACGCTGTGTGAATTGTCCAGCAGTATTTATTTATTTATTATTAATTTAATTTAGGTAATTTTTTGAGGAGGAGGAAGCTTTTGCCCAAGAGTGGTACGAAATAGGCTAAATAAGAAAATTAAAAAAACTTTTTTAAAAAAACTTTTTACCAAAATAAACGCATGCGAAGCCGACATGAGCTAGTAAGTTATCAATTAAATTTAAGTAGATTAAGAGCATAGATTTTTTTTCATAAAGTTTGAATCGAAGAGTTTATTTAAAACTGTGAACGCGTGACAAATTCTTCACAGAAAAATGTTATTCTCAGAACTCAATTAAGATGATTGAAATGAAAGTGGTAATTTGCTTTATCAATTAAATTAACATTCCTGATAAGATTACCTTGCAATTTTGTAGTCATTATACCATTATACACGTTCTTCAAGTGCAGTTTGTTTGTAATGTGCTTCTACATTGTAACACTTGCACCTGCCAACTCCCACTCTACAGGGTGCCACGAAACATGTTGATTAAGACGAGGGTTCATTCTGGACCCCGAGGGGATCAACTTTTGTTCTACGATTTCTTGAATCCCGAATACTTTTAACTTTTTTTGAATAAAAAATTGACACACTTTTTCTTCATATTCGTGTTATTTTACGTCTGTGATTATTGTTACTTTTATTATTGTTTTGTAATTTCAAAGGATTTACATATTTATTGTAATAATTTCATGATAAAACTCTGGTTTTAATGAAAAAACAAGCATAAAACATTTGGTTAATATTTTATCGTGTTAAATAATCCAAGAGTGCGTGTAAAAACACGAAAAGAACGAAAAAAAACATTATATAAATTTTGAAAAGTATATTCGAAATTCAAAAAATGGTTATTTACAAGTTGATCCCCTCCGGCTCCAGATCAACCCTCTTCGGCTTAATACACATGTTACGTGGCACCCTGTATGAGTACAGTCACTAAAAAAATGGTTAAAAATAGCAACGTTTCAACACATAATCGCTTTCAGTATTTTCAGTACAGTTGTTGCAGTTGCGTGACAAAGGTAGGTAGATTATAGTCGACGACAAGTATTTTGCATTTGATTGTACTACTGTAATGAGTTTGTTGTTTTGTTCCGATGCTAATGCTGTGATTTGTATCAAATACAAATTGCTTGTTTGTGTATAAGGTTATTCAATGGTTTCGTGAAAACATGATATTGGTTTTTCCTGCAACACTAAATAATATTAACATATGAAATCAAGAGCTTGTGAACGAAACTGACAATGTCTTTTTGCTTTCCTAACAGTTTTTTCCTTACATTCAACGACAAAAAAATTAATAGGTCGTTCGCAAAATTTTATTTTATCATCATTATTCATAATCATAATTTTAAAAAGATTTTAGTTAGTATTTGGGTTGCTTTTAAACTTAATTTATGTCATTTCATTTAATTATTTGTCAATGTTTCTAATATTAATAATTCTATAATAATGTTGGACAATTCACGCAACTTTATCTAGCACCAAGCTAAGCAGAGCTTGTGTTATGGCTGTTATCTGATATACTTAATACAACAAAGATATTATATTTTTTAGTTTACATTATCATGTTTCAGAACACCCTGAACAAATGTCTAGTAGGTGAAAATAAACTCCACCGATTATTTTTTTTAGAATATGAAGATATTTAATGTTTTGTAGTCTGTGAAAAAAATATGTACAGAACATTTGTGCTTACCTGCCAGTGTGAAGCAAATCGTACAAAAGGTGTGCGCGGAAAATTTACCTATAAATTTAATAGAAAACCGATACATGGCAATTGTCTACCAGCGGGCTTCAATTTCTTTTAGCAATAAACTGAATACGTGTACATCAGTTAGATGTTTGTTGTGATGAAATTCTCCTGCAGTGTTGTTCAATTAGCGTTTATGTCTTTTTTAATAAGGTATAAATTAGTTGAGGGTAACCACTGTTAAGTTTCAGTTGATCGAGTAGTAATAAAGTGCTATATGTTTTTTTTTAAAGTTATTTCTTTATTTGTAGAATTAACAATGTACTTACTCTGCCTAATCTACTAACTTAAACTAACCAACACCAGCAATCTACATACAAAATAATTGCTACAAAATGGCGTGCGACTCAAGCTTGATTTTGAAATTGCCTTGCTCCTCTACAAAATCATGAAAATAATTTAGTTTTACCTTACTCGGTAATAGATTATTTTTAAATAGCTGTGCCCGGCTCGCGGCACGCGTTGTTTCTATGGAAACGTTTAAAGGTGATTTCTCTCCCACGGGAACTGATTTATGGGATAAAAAGTAGCCTATGTATGATTACAGGATTACAATTACCTGTATGAAAATTTCAGCCTGATCCGTTCAGTAGTTTTCACGTGAAAGAGTAACAAACATCCATCCATCCATCTTACAAACTTTCGAGTTTATAATATTAGTAGATTCATGACTTTACGAAGCGTCCTGTACGGTCATAAGTAAGCAAAATCACTATAATTTTAATTCTGATGTTAATTTTGATTTTAATTCTGATTCCGATTCTAAAGTTTACATGTTACACTGTCAAGCAATTCACTGAAGCTTCCATCCAATTTATAGAAGGCTACATCAATAAATTAATTAATTGAATGTTGTGGTCTTCCGACTGCAAGTAACTGCACAGTTTATGCATTTTACATTGAACCGAGGAGAGTCATTCTGTGAAGTGTTTGTTGATGAATGTCACCTTGCTTTGAAAAGGATTACAGAATTGTTGTTTAAATAAAATTTTGGTGAGACATAATTTTTTTTTAATGTTGGTCGATTGCATCTAAAAATTTTGATTAAAACTGATTGACAGAATTTTATTACCCAGTCATTAATTGAAAACTATAAAAAACTCCGCAATGGTTCTCGTTTATTTATTTTTTACTAAAGTACTAAAATTTTGGCAAAGACTAATGTAACTCAGAACTCTTCCAGACTTCAGAAGAATGATTAAATACTTACTTACTTCATTTATCAAAATCGGTTACACCGTTTGGTTGCTTTGAGGTAAAAAAGAGTCCCAGACCACATACGTGGATACACGTTCAAAACATATATCCTCGCAAACAGAAAAAATAAAAATTGAACTAATTCCGAGCTCAAACCCCCGCATAATTCCAAATATACCTACCTAATTGAATTGGACCAACTATGTGCCCTTATTACATCGTCGTTCAGTAATCTCTTTGAAAACAAAATAAAATCGCCATTCCACATTTATTCACGC
The DNA here is from genome assembly GCA_963564075.1 of Eupithecia subfuscata. NCBI lineage: Eukaryota > Metazoa > Arthropoda > Insecta > Lepidoptera > Geometridae > Eupithecia > Eupithecia subfuscata. The sequence goes on from OY751105.1 coordinate 9,944,828, forward strand.
CTTGTTTTCATTCGAAATGGAAACATCGCAATCAAGTTAACTTTATATTGATGTTGTCCGACTGATATTACGTTGTTTACTTTATTTAATTCTACAAGTTGCTGCTAAAGACAAGTCTAAGTACCCAATTCCGTGCCTATATCGTAGTCTACACAGTACACACTCGTATGTTATTCTGACAGTATCGAAGTGGTCGAACGCCTACAAAAAGGTTCTATTCTCCTTGTTGTACCGTATCATGAATATTGATCAAGCAGTATACATTACATATCTCTGCCTGTCTCCAGAGGTCGTTGACTTGTCTCACAATGCATCCGCTGTTTTGATTGAATGAAACATGCTCTGTCATACAAGTACCCTCCACTTTCTTACCCAGCCCACAACGTGTCACATTCTTATTTTAAAATCTCAAACAGTTCAACGACCACCCATCAGATAACGGAGCTATTGAAAAATTCGAAAATGGAACGAGTTTGGAGCGTTCTTTTTTAGGCATTCAACTTAATTTAGTATGACACTGATTTTCCATAAACTCAGCGCTCGAATAGAATTTCTTATGAATATTTTTGTTACAGGTACGTTTTGTGATGAAATCTCCCGAGCAGGTTGGTCGTTCAATTATAATTTTGATGAGTAGGTAGGTTCAGAAGAATCAGTTTTAATCCCCCGAAAAAGGTCTTAATTAACGGGGGGAAAGAAAAGTCCGAGACACCTCCCGTTTCATTATCATGATCCCCTAGGCTCATTAAGCCGTCCATGTTGTATAAAAAAGAGACTTTATATAAGAAGTTAATTCGGCATCACACCTGTCGCGGTCGTAACTTCTCCCGCAAGATGGCTTTACAATGAAGCCTGGCCCCATCCAGCCAGTACTATTATTTTACGTTTAGCCATTCATCGTCGGCATCTTCAAAGAATGTATAAAATAAGGTCTTCATTATTGAAGTTTGACAGTTCGATTTTTGAAACAGCCGCAGCGATTGGTCGGATATAAACGGCTGTGATGTCATAAAAAGTGGATTTGATGTTTGACAGCGGCTATGATAGGGTAGAATTAAGTTGATTACTTATGTTTCACACCTGTATCGTATCTAATTTTGAACTTAATTAAAGTTTGTCTTTAAACAGGGAATTCAATTTGTAACATGGACAAAAGTAAGCATAATATTCGATCGGATATCATACAAAGATGGTTACTAAAATTTTAAATAGGTTATATGATTTTATCTACTGGTTTAGGTTCTTACTTTCGTCAAGTAATTCGATTAAAATGTTAAAGCAAAAAAGCGAAAGTGTTATGGCTACCCCCACTAGGTACCCTTAGCTAAGTGAATACTTTCTGGAAATTTCTACGCGAAATGTTCCAATTCCATTTCGGTAAGAGACTAATAATACACTTTTTTCCTCTTTTACTTCTTGCTTTCACCCTTTACTGTTAAATTCGAGAAAAGGAGGGCGTAGAGTCGCCTCTTTCATTTTATATCTTTTAATTTTTTCCATTTCAAAATAGCCTCCGCCGACATAAACTCGTTATCTTCGTCTTGTTCTTGTTAAAATATGATAATGATATGCTATAAAATATTTTATCAATATAATCTTAATCAGTTAAACACTTTGTAGTGCATTATTTTTAATTAAAACATTGCATCAATTATTTAATTTTCAATTGCAATTGCGTAAAGGCCATTCTAAATTATAGATTGTGTAAAATAAAAGTCGGAACTTTTTATACTTACCTACCTATTCTACAAACCACTTAACCGTTTTTTTTTAATCATTAAAAGAACTAGTCCAATTTACTTGGACAATAGCATTTATTCACTAAGAAAATTATACTAGTATTTACAATTGAAACAATTGAGCTAACTGCAGACTGTTGCAAACTGTCTACAGGTAGCTAGTCCAATAGAAAAAATCGTTCAACGCAGCTTGATTAAGCTCAAAACTAAACAGACCTATGTATGTTATAGTTTCGAAAACTTAAGAGTTTATTATAAACAAATATATAAACTCGTAAGTTAAGTATACAAACTGGTACTCATAACAAGTTTAGTTCGAATGCAATCTCTATACTTTCCCGATCTCGGAGAAACTACAGACAGACGGACAGAGGGTCAATTATTTAGATTGGTGGCGGCGACGAACCGACTCTAGATACCTACGTATCTACGTGATGAACGTTCATCGCTACGAGTAAAAATAAACTTGGGAATATCTATTTTGAAACCGGAGACATGAGAGTTTTTCTTCGGATTTGGATCCCGCTGCTGTAAAATTTTATTCGACGGAATGATAGCGTTTTGTAAAAAAAGTTAAAAAACAGTAGTGGCATGGACGTCGATGGGTATTTAATATTGTTTTAATTATTTGGTTGCACGAACAAAATGGCACGAGCCGTGTAAAATGTCGAAGTTCTGCTTTAATAAAGCATTTTATTACAAATAGCAGCTATATGCCTCATCATGACCCTGTGTACTTTAGTGTAAAATCACACTAATATTATAAATGCGAAAGTTTGGATGGATGTATAGATGGATGGATGTTTGTTACCTCTTCACGCCAAAACTACTGAACAGATCGGGCTGAAATTTTGTATACAGATAATTCTAGGCCTTGAATAAAACATAGGCTACTTTTATCAGTTCCCATGGGAAAGAAATCACCTTTAAGCGTTTCCATAGAAACAACGCGTGCGAAGCCGCGGGCAGAAGCTAGTTCAAGATAATTTAAGAAAAGTGACTGATTTCCATATTGGTTGCTCATCCATCACAGACACTAGTATATAAATACCTATAGATAGGGTAAAGTCTGGATAGTCGCCTCAGTGGTGATGCTTCTCTGGCAAAAATCCTTACGAGTTAGCCTAACAAAACTTGATTGATATTTTCACAATTTGGGTATTTTATTAGTAGGAAAAAGATCCTTCGGCCATCCTGTCTGTCCTATGTCCATGTTAGGTTATAGTCCAGATTGGACTTATACCTAACACGGACACAGGACAGACTAAACAAACAACCACCTGAATATTAATGAAACAAACTTCTATGATCCATTACTATTGTGAACCTCAACCTACTATAAAATAGAATGGCCCTTTATGAATCTTTATATGTTTTCTATTTAAAATAAATAGGTGGATCACGATCAACCATTTTGATGCTGACGAAATCAATGCTTTTGGGCGTAGGTAGTAAGTAGGAGCTTACGTAAAAATTCCACGTATGAACAGCTTTTGTGGCGATGAAGTTGAAAGCGATGGCGATTAAATGTCAACTTTTTGGCCGGAAAATAGTCAAAGGGACGATTGAGGTACAAAATCAACTTTGAATTTGATCTTGCGGCTTTGACAAGCTTGGGCCGTAGACCGTGGGACGAATGAAGAATAACGCGGGTTTGTTACAACTAGGTATTGATGTTCTTTTTAAGACTTTGAACCAGTTGCTTACGCATATGATAATTTCTACCCGAGATTGTCGAATGCTACATGACCAATAAATAGTTGAACGTATCAAATTCAAGTGAATCTCGAAATATACATGCTCGCGCGCAAAAAATTAGTACCTTTTGAGTTACATTTTTTCTTCACATGGGATAGTATTATAATATCTGTGACATGGGGAAAAGAGGTTCGTTTTTTAAAAAAATCCCAGTGTCCCCCAGTGATACCAGTGTATCTAGGTGGTGAACAACGGAAATAATTCCATCGAGGGTGCTGGTGCCCAATCCTGTAAGCCAATCGCTTCACTATGACAATAGTATCGTTCCAGAATCGCCTTATAAACCAACAAAACGTGTTTTGGTGGTGATTCTCTGACGACATCATTTTCATAGGCCTAGTGAGTTGCAAAAATTATAAATAAATTCAAACAAATTGCCAAAACCTTGCTGTGCAAAAAGGCTTACTCTAAAGTATCAGATTATCTACTAAATAATAAAAAAGTTCGGGACGGGTTTTGCTCCAACTTATATAACAATATTATATAACAATAACGACTAACAGGCTAAAGCTTCTTTACTGGTAGTCTACTTACCGAAGCGACAGAAATCAAAAATATCACTTTATTTCCGTGTCAGTGTTCAGTTTTATAATTTGATCTTTCCAAGTGTACATTTATTGTAAATTGGAATAAAGAGTTTTTAATTTTGATTTTAACTGCAGGTTGATTCAGGTATATTCGTGAGTGAGTAAATGAAATATGGCTGCATTTTATTTATGAATAAAAACGAAAGTAAATGAACCAATGAGCCGCAAAAATTGTATGACTGATTCACTCACGAATATATCTGAATCAACCAGCATCATCGGATGCTTCCAATGAATCTGAAAAAAAACTTAATTAATTATTATTTTTTATTTTTACAATTGATAAGCTACATAAGTTTTCATTAAGTACCTTACCTACATCGATAGGAAAGCCGTTAGCTAGCATTACACGATTACTTCTTGTGACTGATCAACCAAAGAAACAGAAGTATGCCTCTTCTACAATGGATAAACTTTGCATAAGTCTATGCAAAAACAAGCGCCCCCTGACGACCACTTTTGCCAAAATTGATATGCAATCAATAGGCTTAGTTTGTAACTGATAAACCAGCAGAGGCCGCACTTTTGTGATTTTGGAATCATCTGAGACTTAGAAAATAGTGTTCAAAATCTGAAAAAAAGATAATGTTACTTCAGGATCTAGTCTAGTCATTCAGTTACAAGATCTAATGAACTTCACTCTATATAAAAAAATCCCAAAGTTACTCCTTTTTCTAATATTTTTTCAATATTATGACTAGTGAACTACTGATATTTTACTTTTTTGTACATAACTAAAGACACTTAATATTTCTAAACGAATTCGCAGAGTTTGTCTTGATAAAATGATTTTCATAATCACTATGTTTCAATTACAAACAAACACGAGCGCAGCGGCTTGGCAGGCGCGCATTCTCCCTTACGCCTACAGTTACTGTAGGCCAAGTACAGAGATTGTTGTCTAGGGTAGAATAGAAAAAAATTACGTCATATCGTCATCGAATGCGTAGTATGTTTGAAACTCATTCCTTCAACTTCAATAATTTACGCAATGTAAGACAATGCAATATCATTCTTCTCTATTCTACCCTAGACAACTATCCCCGTGCTGCTTCAGGAATACCTGGCCTTAACGCCAATTTCGCTGAAGTTTTTCACTTGCCCCACCAATAAAACGTACGATTCAATACTTGAAAGTCAAGGCGCGCTTGCTACCCGTATATCAGCTCTGTCGACGTTTCAACTCCTTTTCATTATCGCCAAGGCTTTACACCACTCATAACTTGGTTAAGTGATTTTCTTTTGTTAATGGCTTTATTTTATTCGCTTGTGAGTGCCCGCTTTGTGTAAGTAAATCACATCACATCACACTAATATTATAAATGCGAAAGTTTGGATGGTTGTATGGATGGATAGATGGATGGATGATTGTTACTTCTTCACGCCAAAACTACTGAACGGATCGGGCTGAAATTTTGCATACAGATAATTCTAGGCCTGGAATAAATCATAGGCTACTTTTTATCCCATAAATCAGTTTCCATGGGATAGAAATCACCTTTAAGCGTTTCCATAGAAACAACGTCACAAAAGTTCATCAGACTACAAAATAACTTTTGTGTCATAAAATGTATCTTGATCATGCAAAGTGCAAATTGAATGCATTTATTTTTCAATAACGGAGGAATATACGTTCCAAAGTCATCTTAATAATATTTGTACATTTTATAATAAAAAAACCTTACGTGACTGTCTGGTAGAGCGTTTTGAGAACTCGATAGACCTACAAGGACTGCTTAGTGCGTTATAGGTTTCTCGTTAACCTCCAACTTTACGCAATAACTATAATAAACGGGAAGAATTTTCTAAGCTTTGTTTTGAGAAAAGGTGTTTCTCCAACTATCTATACTTATCTATACTATAATATTATAAAGAGGAAAGGTTTGATTTTTTGTTTGTTTGTTTGTTTGTATGAATTGAATAGGCTCCGAAACTACTGGACCGATTTGAAAAATTCTTTCACCGTTAGGAAGCTTACTTTTCAGGGAGTGACATAGGCTATATTTTATCCCGGAATTCCCATGGGAACGGGAACTACGCGGGTGAAACCGCGAGGCGATCGTCTAGTAATATTATAAAGAGGAAAGATTTGATTGTTTGTTTGTTTGTTTGTATTGAATAGGCTCCGAAACTATAGGACCGATTTAAAAAATTCTTTCACAGTTAGGAAGCTTACTTTTCAGGGAGTGACATAGGCTATATTTTATCCCGGAATTCCCACGGGAACGGGATCTACGTGGATGAAACCGCGAGGCGATCGTCTAGTATGAAATGAAAAAAAAATACTTTATTGTACACCAACAAAAATACAATACAGATACATTACATAAGACACAAAGAGAAGCGACCTATTCCAGGCGAATGAAAGTTAATTTCGAAACAAAAAAATATTGACGCGTGCGTTTGAAGCATGTTTCGAATCCACACCTTGTTCTTAGAAAGGAAAACGTGCCGTCCAAAGTACGATCCAAAATAACTTCAGGCGAAGTTGAAAGCTCCCACATAGTTTGAAAATTATTTAAATTCATTTACGACAATGTTCTGTTATTTGCATGGAAGCGGCCATTCGATCTGATTATGCAGAAATAATGTCAGCTCACTGTGAACCCAATTGGCTTTGCAAATCGGTGCATATTCCTTCTCGAGCTTTTATTTGTATTAACAATGTTTCAGACGGGGATTATAGTTTTTGTGTCAATTTGTATTGAAATGAGAGACGTTTATTCAATTTGGTATTTTGTGTGGGTGTGTCTTGGGATCGATATTTCAAATTTCAAAATTACTTACGTAGGTACAAAACGTGGTAGATAATATAAACATATTTTATACATATTTATTTTTTAATCCTGGACAATTCACACAGCATTATCTAGCCCCAAGTTAAGCAGAGCTTGTGTTATAATGATTATAGGTTGTGTTATATTATGTATTAGAAATATTTAAATGAATCTTAGGTAAAATTGAATAACCTTACTTGCCTTGCTTACCTACTTTGAACTAACCCTAAAATATAATAAGTATACCCACATTTTATCCTGGTGTACCTATTCGTATTTCTTCTGCTTCCGACTGGTATTGATATGGATCAGTTGAGCTACCTGTACATTTTTGCAACAGTCTGCAGTTAGCTCAGTTGTTTCAATTGTAAATACTAGTGTATTTTTTTTTGCGAAAAAAGGCTTCTATCATTTGTAAAAAAAATGTACCTTTTAAAATTGAAATTGTAAGGAAACATACAGTACGTACTGCAAATTTGGATAAATTCAATTCAATTCCATTCATTTATTCCACTGTAGGTACCTACATATTTATACACTTGATGTCGTTGAAATCTAAAGTACTCCAATAGTGAACAAGCATTCAAATTTTTGCTTTGATTTGATACTATGTAACCCTACCTATTATTTCAAGAGATTTTATGACCTTCTCAAGTGCAATCTATGTAATGTGCCTATGAGAACTGAATGCATGAATTTGAGCTATGGTCTGATGATGGTATACTCTCTACTCACTCATTATCGACTACACTTCTTACTCAATAATCCAAAACCTCGATTATGTAACTCGGAGTTTTCACGATAAAATATAGATCGGTATTATTTCAACCATTATTACGTTTATGATTATATCCCCGGATAAGATTTGAGATCTTCCGTAATGAAGCATAGAAAATAATATAGCTTCCCATCAAAATATCCAATGTACATCGTTACACTACCGAATAGATAGCGACCATCAACATGCCAGCAAATAAAAAGTGAATAAAACTTTTTTCGTCCAAAATCAACGACAAAATTATTCAAATAGAGAATGCCAGGCACTAATCTGAGAGAACCGAATTAAATTAACGTTTCGGTACATTACCGCTTTTCCGATCCCCCCCTCGTTTCCTTTCATTGGTAATGAGATCTCCCTACCATCCTTAGATAAACAGCAATGTAAAACGAAAACACTTTAGCTTACTTAGTCCAGTCAAGAACTATGTTTTGACTAGCTAAGAGACAAACATACTAGAAGTTCTCACCCCTATGAGGTGAGCCCACAAAGAAAGTCCCGTTTTTAGTTTTTTGTTTACATCTCCTAAGCGATGCGTCATAGGAAATTTTGTTATAATGGAAACAAATAAAATTTTTCACAACTTTGGTTATAATACACATTTTACTTATTACCAATCGTTGTCTAGATATGAGTGCTTCACCTGAATGCTCACTTTAGCATACAAAACGAAAGATGTTGAATATTTGAGGATACTTCTTGAGTTGGATTACGTTTCTCCACTTGTCTAAGGAACACCTAAGGATTCTACCTCTAAATTATAATGGATTCTACCTACCTATGACAGTTACAACACATCTACATTAATTGATTGTGGGCAGTTACATAAATAATTCTACATAATAAGTATTATCAAGACGGTATTTAACAATCTTGACGAGGTAAATATGCGATTAAGGAGCTTGTTAATTAATATCCGTTGACTTTTATTTACTACTTTATGCAAAATCTATACATAAATTAACTATAACTTAGACCTAAACACGATAATGCGCTATGAATTTAAATAAGTATTACGGTATTGTGTATTCTGATCCATTCTGATCCATAAGGCAAAATATACCTACAATATCCCTTTGTTTAGTCTTTTGAGACTTGAGGCTTAATAAAAATGAACGACTCTTCAAAATTTGGTAAAGTTGAGAGTCTATCAGAGTTTATCGGAGACATACAGACTGATAGGTACAAATGAGATAGCTCTAGGTTCACTGGGCGTGAAGGAACCTGTAAAAATGTTCTAATTCAGTTTAAAGTATTGTAGAAACTTGGGTTTGAGTGTCCGTTCACCAACACGTTCTGCTCTGACCAATGTTTATTTCCAAGTGTTGAGGAACCACCTCCTTTACGAGACTGTTAGCTGGTCTTGAGAATTTTTGCTCGACCAACCTGCACGGCCGCAGTAAAATCCAGGTGCAGTGCATTTTTAAAAGGGAACGCCCCAAGGCTCGGGCTTTTCATTATTTTAAATATTCAGTGACGTGCAATGTGTCCCGGCCTCGAGTCCCATGTGACAGTGCTTCTGTATCGGTGAGTACGCTTTCACATTACACCCAACCCTTTTAGCATTCATCGGTTTACGGCGCTTTGTCGAACACGCTCTAGGAGGCATCATCATTAAAATTAACCACCCCCACTCAAAATTAAAGTTATGCCCTATAAAAATATTTGCACAACAAACCGAGGGACCCAATAGCCTCATTAGTTACCATCGCCGCTTTTACGAAACTCGTTACGTAGATAATTTTCGACCACGGAGCCTGCGCGGCTCGCCGTCTGACGTTAAAAACTCCCAGAGGCTTTCTGAGTTTGTACAATTACTCCCTGAAGCGAACCGTCGTCGCGCTCTACAATTACCTTCCATTCAGCTAGAGGCTCTGCGCGGAAAATAAAATGAAATTGAAGCGGAAAAATAAAACAAAATATCAACACATCCGCGCGTCCAATTATTGCCCGTGCATGCTTTATTTTTGCCGTAGGTACGCTCTGCAGTGTATAATTTGCAGCGTAAATTGTGTAGCAATTAATGCCGGCGCGAGTACTGCTGACGCATTAAAAGCTGACGAATAAAAGCCCCGCTGCAGCGTCCAGCATTATTCAGGAGACTGGTTCATCTTGTGTACATGAGCCATTTAAATAGTTGCTTTTAAATTGCGCGGCGAATCAACTTTGTATGTTACTGCTCTGTACACTCGCGCTCACTTCTACTTTAATTTTGGTACATCGTATATCAAAGGATATTCAGCTTTCAGTAAGCTTATGCGAACGCCACAAGTTTTTCGTCGTAAGCTCTCAAAACGTTAAATTTATTTCGGCCCTGGAGCGTTGGATTAAGGGTTGCCTTAATCCTTTCGAAACGAACTTAACCCAAATCATAAAGATGGAACAAGGCAACTTGTACAGAGTAAAGTCAAAATTTATCCTTTTAGAAGATTACCTACGGAGTTATTAAAGCTACGTAGGCAGCGCACCTTTCTAATTACACAGAATTTTGCTATGCTTGGAGATCTTTTGGAAATATTATGATTCCCATTCTCGACGGATTACCCTTTTACTCAAAGTAAAATTATGCGTCAATGGTTTGATTATGAAGCCATTTCTAAAAGAAAGAGCTGAATTGCGTAAGTAATAGCTACTTATTAAAACATTTTGAAATCGTCATCATTTAATTACAATTTAAATTAAGCTCATTTTGATTTAAAAGACAACCTATTTTTATAATAACAAATTAGATTCCTTCCATCGCTAATACCTATCCACTCAAAAGCAAACAACGTTTGTATAATCACACACAAATCCTCATGATCTAGAGGAATGTGTTGAAAAAAAGAATGAGCGCGACAAAATGGTCGGACTGCAAAAAAAACTGACGGAGTGTCGGCCATCTTGAAACCGGGTAGGGTGGGGCGGCGCAATAGCGCGCGCGCTTGATTTATTCGTCTCGAAGTGTCGATGTTTGAATGACTTGTGCTCGTGAGTGTACGATATAATTAAATTCCTACTCGTTTGAATTTGCTTTTGATTGGTTGAATAAAGAACCTGTATTACGCTCATTGCGTCGATGATTGCGCATTATATCGAATATTTGTTTTACTCTGGAAAAACTTATAATCGTTTTCTTAGTATGAAAATTATGACATAGCCTGATTTAATTAGAAAAAAATAAAGAAGAAAGAAAATTCATTTATTTGGCCCAAACATACACACAGACAAATAATAAAAGGAATAAAAATTACGTAAGGGGCCCAAAAGGTCCCTGTCTCAGCATTATGCCGCTACAAGCCACAGCAAGTAGCGGCGCTGATTTTATGAAATTGAATTAAGGAAGTAAATGTCACTTACCAAAGCTTCTTTAAAAACGAGTATTGAATTAATCAAAACTGCGGTAGGTCACATAAAGCGCACTAAATATAAATTTAAAATTCATTTGCGATAATCGCAGTAATTATGGAACTTAAATATCCCGCTAAATGCCGACAAAATTTAGCTGCTAACGCTACATTGTATCAAACAGCTTACGGAATGATATCCAAAGCTTTCAGCTCAAAGAGCTTAAAGGACATTCACATCTCAGGCAACTTTATCCCCTAATATAAACAAATAGGGTGAAAAATCTCTCAAACTGTTTGTTGTTTTAAGGTTTATAATGAAATATGTTTTCGATTGAGTTGCAGGTTTAACTTTGTACGTATCAGGCCCTGAGTAGGTACACGTCCTTTTCTAGCAGGAGATTAAGATATTGAATGCTAGGAGCCTTTGTAAATACCTACTCAGATGATTGTTCAAAGTACTTTTGAAAGAAAATAGGTAGCTATATAATATTCCTTACAATAAAAAAAATAATAAATAATAAATAATTAAAATAGGTAGCTATATAATATTGCGCTGCGGGATTATATCTCCATCTTATATTGTTTGTTAAGTATATCTTCTTATAACTGTGTCTGTAACAGTTGCAGACTTCAAACAACAACATGGACGACACAGTAAAGTGATACAACTTTAGACACTTTTCATAGGGACCTTATCACACTTCAACAGTACAGTATAACTCATAGCCGTAAAACATCGTCTATGGAAGGGACTAAGGGACTTTCTGTCCCTCCAAATGAATTAATCCATAACTAAGCTCTGATTAAGCAGTCTAGAGTACGCTTGACCCTTTCAAAGGGTACAATAAATTTCAGGATAGGTAAGAACGGAGTAGGTAAAACAATTCAGCGGTTGAGGATCGCAATTGAAAATTAAACAACTTATAATGTTCACTCTCAAAAATGAGTAGGTGCTTCTTGAAATGCCCTCTTCTAATGAGACCGATTTAATATGATTTATGATTATTTTTTGGGTATTTATCGCGTACCTTTTGTTATGTTTGTAAGACCACATTTTGTGGGCCGTTTTCTCGTGGTCCTACTATTTTGTCCTACTAGTAGAACCACGAGGTAGACCAGTTTCTGTTCGTCCTACTAAAAAAAAATTAAAAATACTACCACCTGTAGATAGATAGAAAACACTTTATTGCACACCACACATATACAATTACAAAATAAACTAAAAATGTGCTTGTGTTGAGACTACACCTTAATTTTATATGAAGCTTTTGACATTGATTTGTGCACAAGTGAATTGAACTCCAACAAACGGTTATTAGAAAAAAATCACAGGTAGTCATAGACCTACTCCTTATGTATTGTCAAAGGCAATAAAAATATTTTTACTCTACAAATGAATTATTGGGAGGGTTTCTTAATGTCCCTAATCAGTGGCTTAGGCTTTGAAGAGCCACACCAACAAAATATCTACCTATGCCTTCCCATGCTGTTATTTTCTTTAAATAAGGAATAAGATAAAAAATTCAAATCCAAGATTTGCTCCCTTCTTCAAGGAAAAAGAAAGCTTTAATCTCACTTTCCTTATTATCTACCTACTTTCTCTCGGAATTCTTTTAAAACATTTTCCTTTTTATCTGACTTGAGCGTAATTTCTGTGAACATTGTCGAAGGTCTCGCTTCGACATTATCTTGCTACGTTTCTGTAATCGTGAAATCTAAATTGAACTGCTAAATTTTGTATTTTTCTAGTATAAATTATAAGAATCTCTTGAAGCTATACATATTTTTACTATGTCTTAATGGCACAATAGAGTAGGTAGGTATGTAGGGGCCTCCTTTTGATCAGAAGCAAATGGGTTGAATTTTTTCTCAACCAAGATAATACAATAAACCAATTCGTTGTTTGGTTTATCTTATGATATGAATAATTCTAACCTCAAAGCATTTGCTGTCAAATCAATTATCATGTATCCTTAATTCTTGGTTTGTGTCTTTACAAGTAATTGCACAATTTCACGCCGAGTCGGAGATGAAGATCCCATTCCCTGGATATATCCCGGTTCTTGTTATGTCCCGGAACGAATCTCGAGACCATATGGAATTACCACTAGGCTTCGTGAGAAGTAGGCGTTACAAGGCGGAAATTACATGTTTTCAAATTCGGTTATTGTTTTAGTCACGGTCTATGAACCAGGGGTTGAAAGGCTTATTTGTCATAAACATATCAATTAGAATTACTTCTGTAATAAATAAAATAACAGAAACCAGCTCATTAGTATTTCCGACAAACAGACGGGAAGTTGCCTATTATAGTTACTACCATGGTTACTATACTACTTATTATGTTTGTCTTGTTCCTTACACAGGCCGAAAGGCGCCAAGAAACGAGTCTAGCAATAATTGTTTTTTTTATCCGCCCATTCCCCCGACTTTCGGTAAGCGATAATAAAAATCCTGTCGTTGTAACTAGGCCGCAAGTTCCACAAAACTCTTGTCAGTGAATGGACGATAATCCAGCTCTTACTCCCTTCCGTAAAAAAACTTTTCCTTTTGAATAACCCCTCATTTTCCGGCATGCGACCCCTCTTTATTCATAAGCCGCTGACGTAACTTTGAGATCCCTAAATGAATGGCTGTTCGTTGTTTTACGGGTCTATTCACAGTGCCTTTGCTTGGAAACTTCAGAGATTTGCGCACGAGAAAAACTGAAGAGATTTCGCCATGAAATTATATGACGCCTGATAAATTATTGTATTATCTCGGAATTTCTAAAGGTTGAGATATTTGATAGTTTTGGCATTAATTCCTACTACTAGTACAAGAAACTTTGATTAGGTTTATGACTACAAGTCTCTTATTTACGATCGAAGAAATCCTGTCCGCGGGAGATGTCTTCATCTACAACTTCTGCATTATTCATGGAGCTTCTGTAATCATTTGCTGCTAGTCATTCACTTGATAAAGATGGTGATGATGTTAACTTTTATAAACGTCACACATTTTAGCATACGTTTTTGACCTTCCTCGTTTCAATATACATATTTTGCCTATAAGCAACCAGTCACATCAAAAGCCTTTTTTATTTTTACAATGTTGATTTTAAAAGGTAGGTAATAACCTACGCAAAGCATTTTGATAAAATAATCAAAAGACCCCGACTACAATATAAACAAAAGTTCTGCAAAATTGTCTCAGATATTTAGCAGATAAGGAGCAAACAACTCGATTAATAAGAAACAAGACAAGATATCGACATTGCCGTTCCTATACTACCTCTTTAGGGAATTTATCGCCCACTAAGAGGTACGAGTATAAACTAATTGCTTTCGGGATGTACGGCAACAATGTAAAGCTTTAATGGGTCATGGTTTGAATCAGACAAATAGTATGACTTCACTAAACAGATCGTTTGGTCGACTTTGTAGGCAAGCCTACACTATGTAGCTAGGTTACTTCACAAATCAATTATCTTGTCGCATCTCATTCTATTATTTTAATGTCCCTATGTATATTAAATCTGTTATTTTAACACACTCAGCGCCAAGTCCCGTGGGCCGTTCCGTTCATTTCCAAAAATAGGTCAATAACATTCAAAAATCGTTTTTTTTTTAAACTCTATCCCAACTCACACCAAAAGAATGCACCAGGCCAGAACTTTAACTTTTGCGTATAAAATGTATAGAAAGTGAGCGCCTAGAGGAAGCACAGTGTTCTAACCAAGTACAGGAATAATATATACTTTTGAATACACAGTATTTCAGACACTGTGTGACTAAAAGATACACATGGCACTGAGGGTGACGCTAAAATATCTATCTCTCTAATGATCTTATATCAACGAAACAAAATGATATAAGACAGTTATCGTCATGGAAACATCGAAAGTTTTTAGTGTAGAGTTTTGTTAAATTGTAGAAAAAAAATCGATATCTTTACTGAGCCAAAGCTAAAGGTTTGTTATCAGTCCACGATGAGAAATTTACAATTTATACCTACTATACATAGGTTGGTAAGTACATATACCTACTGATTTATTATGATTTGAAGAAAGCGGAAAAATAAGAAAAGGTAAAAAATATCTAGCGTAAATTCCAAATCGGATTCCTCCAGGCAAAGCTCGTAAGTCTGCAAAGGAAAAATTTGAATTTAGATGTTTCGAGTCGCTTGGATCCTTTGCTTTAACGACGCCGGGCTAAAACGCTGTTCTCGAGTTCGCTTGAAAACTGTGCAGGGTTTACTGTGAGAGTCGAGAGCCAAATGGCCACCTCCCGGCGAACGGTGCGGGCGGCAGTTTCAGCCAGAATGGGGGTTCTTATTACGGGTGGGAATCGCAACTGTTGGCATTTGTTTTTGACTTTCGCTGTTGGTGTAACTTTTGGAGCTATTTATGCATGTTTTCTTTAAAATGATAACGTTTTTGACAGAAGTTTTCATACGTCAAAGTTAACTGACGAAGCTGGTAATGGTCCGAACAGATTTTGGTGAACACTAGCCACAGCAGAAATGTTTTTTTGCTTTTCGATTAGTCTAGAACGCAATGTTACCCGTGAGATACTTCTTGTATTAATTATCACCACATCCCTTCAGTCTCAACTGATGGGTATCCTTGAATTCATTTGTTGTCATTGTCATGTGCTTATTTCTAACAAATTCTCAGTAAAACACTCCCTAAATTTTAAATTACCCTCTGTTGCATTAGAAACTTGATCATCTGGTTGACTTATAGGTATTCCTATGCAAACCATTTAATTGTCTGATGCAAACTATACATTGATAACTAACCTAATTAGCTTTGAAAACTTAAAATATCCAGTATTACCTTCGTTAAACCTACAATACCAAGTGTTCCAGGCGTCAACTTCAATATAAAAAATCTTTCAACGTCACACAAAATAGAAAAATCTGTGTCAAAATGATTTAGTTTTAGATACAATACAATACAATACAAATATACTTTACTGCACACCAAGAAAATACAAAAATAAAAATAAAAGAGAGATACAAGCTGTACAGAGAGCGATCTCTTCCAGACAACCTTGGGATGGACACGAAGCAGTTGTGCTTGTAAAGACGGTGGCGTATTACTTAAATATACAATACATACATATAATACATAATATAAAATAGATACTCACGCTTGACCTTTTTTTGACATTTGCACTTCCTTTTCTCTCTGTCCTGTCTCTTGCTTCTGTACGTCTGTACGTACTCTAATAATCCTGCACATTAAATAGGGATTTTATTGAGATCAACC
Source organism: Eupithecia subfuscata (assembly GCA_963564075.1). Taxonomy (NCBI): domain Eukaryota; kingdom Metazoa; phylum Arthropoda; class Insecta; order Lepidoptera; family Geometridae; genus Eupithecia; species Eupithecia subfuscata. The sequence continues at coordinate 9,961,050 of OY751105.1, forward strand.
TACCAGGCATCTACGAAAGCCCTGCAATTACACCAAGCTCTAAGCAATAGCAACAGAGAACCTATTGCTATCACGACACGTAATACCAACCATTATCGGACCCAAGAGGAAGCTTGCTAAAGTCCGTTACATACAAATGCCTTTCATTAACTTGTCGATGTTTCGTCCGAAATACTCTGCGCCATTGTGTTTTAGCAGTCACAGCAATGCATCAAACGAAATACGGAAACTTTTGCTGTTTCCAGAAGTTTCCAGAATATATCTTCGGATAAAATATTTACTACATAAAGCTTTCCACCTTAGCTTCTTAGATAAATGGCTGGATAGTTTGGCCCGCCCACATGTAGACGGAAGGTTGGTAATATGAACCGTCGTTGGTAAATTTTGATCTGGGAAGTAAGTTTTATTAGGTAGGTACTAGTAGAAAATTGATAGGTAAATTTTTGTTGAGAAGGTAAGTAAGTAATTTTACCATAAGTAACTTTTATGAAGTGTTGTTGTTATGCGAAGTAAGTTTTATTAGGTACTAGTAGAAAATTAATAGGTAAATTTTTTAAAGGTAAGTAAGTAATTTTACCATTAGTAACTTTTATGAAGTGTTGTATTCATAATAGGTTTTAAAAAATATATTAAATTGCAAACACAGCTTTTTGAGCTTTTCAGGAAAGTTTTATAAAAACACGAATTTATAAATTTTCTGGAATGAAAATAGTTTCTCTGAAATCCCGCACCTAATGCTTTTCAGCAAAATTCCCACGGCAAATATAAAAATATAGTAAAAGACAACTCCTAAATCCGAATTCATATCATGTCTTATCAGAACAGTTTCCGTACGGCTAAACCCAACTGCGGGCTGCTTCTATACGTCACAGGTTGAAAGGAAATAGCTGGTACAGTTCCGTGATGATACGAATTTTGAATGCATAATATGTCTATGTCTGGCTGCCAGAAGATAGGAGGAAACGAGATATCTTTCACGATAAAAAAAGACAAACTTTTATGTTTGGAATGTTCAAAGTACCTGAAAGGGTCGTTATTATAATACAATTTCAAGCAAGTTGCATTTGTAAGGAGTATGTAGGTACTATAGTAATGTTTCTAGTTTACATATTTTATCGTTACGGCATATTGATTGGCTTATTAGCGATAAATTTTCTGTCGTAAATATAATTGCAATCAATTTTTGTTCCACCTTGACGTTTATTACTAAGTAGGTATCAAGTGCTATTTAGTTTCTAATTCAGTTATTTTCAAATAAACCAGTGTCATAAAGGCCCACTATTTTACGATTGATTGCCGTCTTAAATGCTGTCATATTATATTTGTTTAACTTTTACGCAATGTAGAAAGTATATCAGTTATGTAGTACCGACAAAAATCTCTGCTTAGTTTGGGATTATCTAATCCCATTACTATTAATTAGCATATATATCTATTTAAGCTAATTAATAGTAACGCCTCTAGTATAAGCCAGCCCTCACTAAATTTGAGATCTAAGCAAAAAAACAATCAACACTCCCATCCAGCCCTAAGACCCGAGTTCACCAACAGATGGTTAAATTTTAAACAGTTGTTTTGACGTTTTTGACACAAGTTTTCATACATTAAACGTCAATTTAACCGACGAAGCTGCCTAATTGTCCGATTATCTATTGGTGAACACAGACCTTAGTCATCTTGCTTATTCTCTCCGACAAATGTAACCTAGCTGTTTCAGAACAGGCTGTGGCTCTACTGCGCATAGCTTCTATACGTGCAGCTGTGCCGAAAAGGTCTCATTTACTTTACTGCTCCAATACCGACGTTATCTTAGCTCCGATAGGTTCTGATACGTGGTTTATTAAAAAAATTGGGCCACGGTGTATTTCTATTTACTATTTTACGATACGAAGGAGATCAAAATGGGTAGTGGCGGAATAATGCTTTATAGGTGGGAATAAGTGTAGCGAAAGGAATCGATCCTGAAAAGTAATAGGATGAAATAAAAAGGTTGTCATAATTTTAAGTGTTGCAAATTAGTTTAGTTTAGTTTTGTGGATATCTGAATTGACACCAATAGAGAACGTTCAAGGAACAATATTAGATACCATGTAAATAATATAAATAATTTTTTTATTTCCTCTTCACTTTCAATAGGTTTTACAACATTTAACTTTTTTTACATACAACAGGGCAATGCAGCCAGCGTGGGAGTCTTGGGGACGCTTCCGACTGGTATTGATATGGATCAGTTGAGCTACCGGTAGATTGTTTGCAACAGTCTGCAGTTAGCACAATTGTTTCAATTGTAAATACTAGTTCTAATTTATTTCTATTAATAAATAGTAATTTTCTTTAATTTTCTAATAGTAATTTTTGTTTTACTTACTTTAAAATTTAGTTATTATAAGCACAGTAGATCTATGTTAATACGAATGGTCAATAAAAAGAATACAATACGACAAATCTAGAATAGACCACTCAAAGAATAAATCGTAATGAGTTATCAGAATTCAAAAAAGAAATGATCAATTTATAAGCACGGAGTCGAAGAACATTCATCCAATATCCTGTCACGAAAGCAAAACACAAGATGGACGCTAAAAAGCTTTACGCAAATATAAAATACAATCTTCTTGAAATCCAATCTACCAACCGACCTCATCAATATTCCGCCTGCTTGTTATTTTCCTCGAGGCTTTAAAACAAAACAAAAGAGCCTCTGTTATTTAACTCGTTTCCGATACGGCGCCTATTTCGTCGTATAACAAAATTTCCTCCACGAATAAGTTTGTGAGATCTCATTTGTCTCAGAAATGGAAGCCGTAGCGGGAATAACAATAGGTAAATTTATGTAAATGAACGCTGTTCGTAACAAAAAGGAAATGAGCCCAGTGGTGTGAGTGTTCTGTTTGATTGTCAAACGGTTCGAAGACGTTTTTGAAATTACCTCCCATGCCGTATGAAACCCGCCATCGCTGTTATGGGTATTGTTCATATGACAGCTGTGTTCGTATACTGTATAAGCTTGAATACAGCCACTGGCTACGGTAGAATTACACCTACGTGGTTTTCGAGCAGACGGTTCTTTGTCTGATATTACATCCAGCTAAACCAACTTAATATCTTTCGTCTGAGTGATATAACTTTTGGTTGGATAATTCTGTTTATTCCAAAGCTTGACGACGAAATTTCGTTAGTGACAGTCTCTACGAGCTTGTTTATTTATTTTTCTATCTCAGATTTTTCTAAACACTCTAGACGTAATCCAAATTATCTAAATGAGAAAATGTTCATCATCATTAAAAACCAGTAATTCGGTATCAGCGTATTAAGAGGCTTTTAGTTTTTAATCTAAAATAATATATTCATATCAACCCTACCATTTACCCGAAGGGACAACCCTGGAATAATAGATAGACCGTCATAGAGACCCGTCACGCTCCCTCTGAATTAGGGTCTCGAGGTTACTGTGACCGTAGGCGAAGCGTATCGGAGTCATTACTGACATGCCACGCTTATAGAACGGCATAATGAGAACATATAGTCCGTAATGAGCGAGTTTTGGCCAAAATATTTTCCCTACATGGCGGCATGTCATGCGAGGCTTAATAAGGTCGAGGTTTTCTTTTTAGGGTTTACGTTTTAGGGTCCAGTAACTCAGAAAGAAAAAGGAACCGATAGATCACTTCGTTCTCCGTTCTTTTGTCTGTCAAGTCTTTATGTCTATGAGTAGGTTAAAGTTAAAAACGTTAAGTGATCTCTTGATGCTCAGAAGCCCTATAAAGCAATGAATACTCGGCTGAAAAGCTCCATGGTTTTATTTGTCTAATGCAAAGGCTTTCCTTCACGGCGTAACTTAAGTGCCAACTTACAAAAGTTGCTCGAACAAATTTTCGTCCAGATACTTACTAGCTATATTTTTATAGAAGTTTTATATTGAATGTGTCAAAGTTGGACAGCAATTCCTCTCAGCGAGCACAAACATGGCTATTATTTTCATTGACATCGCGTTTGAGAAGAAAAATACAAACTTTGTTGATAGCTCTACACAAGGTTACAGTTTTCGCTGGGTTGTTTTGACATTCAGTAGTTGCTTGTAAATAATTCAAAGCATCACAAAGGCAAGTCGTTTGGTACAGAAACATTTTTTCCTTCCAACCTCAGGCGTGCCAGTGGGTACTTACAAAAGTAGCTTGTTTTCGGGCCGGTGTTATTACATTTTCCTATTTACTTATGTAGGTAAGTGCTCGGGAGCGGCATAACGCAAGGGGTCTTTTTCATTTCCGGCATAAATATAAACGTAGGTTGTACCTACCTCTTTTACTTTATTCATCTCGTGTCGAAAGTGGAAAAACCTCGCAAAACTTTCATTGCATGCGAAGCTTACCTCCACGTGTGTGTCGCCGAAATATCTACCAATTTCATTTCTCCGTGCACCTCCCTAGAGCGTAGTAAACACCAACCCCCTCCCACAGTTTCCCACCCCCTTCGTGTTTGTCCAACTGATACTCTTCAAGATACAGAACCACTTCCAAATGACCTACCTTTCCTCTCAAAGTATACGAGTGTTCAGGCAATAGCAGGGGGAACGCTCAATCAACAGAGGTCTACGTGGAATGGTTTTAAAATTTAAAGTTGGATTCCTGTTTTTGAACAAACACGATGACAAGTTTAAAAACTTCTGAAAGAATAGATGAGAGCAGAAAGTTTGCGAAGTTCTGTTTATTGGAACTGCGATAAAATGTAGCAATTGAAACGGTAAAATATTGTTGACATAAACTATGTAGGAGAATCACAGACATAGAAGAATCCAAATCAAGAGAAATAAACCTGTTTGAAGACGGGACTACGTGTCGAGAATAAACATGAACATTGAATATGTTTCTTAATAGTGGACCGGACCCTTTTGGACCGGTTTATTTTTGTAGAAAGACTAGAGTAACATTAGACCCTAATAAAAGAAATCGTCAAAATATTTGCGACTTCCTATTAAAATTACCTATAACACTAATTATTATAAATGCGAAAGTTTGGATGGATGGATGGATGAATGTTTGTTACCTCTTCACGCCAAAACTACTGAACGGATCAGGCTGAAATTATGCATACAGCAAAGTCTAACCCTGGAACCAAACATAGGTGACTTTTTATCCCATAAATCAGTTCCCATGGGATAGAAATAATCTCAAAACGTTTCCATAAAAACAACGCGTGCGAAGCCGCGGGCAGAAGCTAGTTTAAAAATATATTTCAGTTTGATTAAAGTACGGCACACTGAAGACCAGTGCTTTTGCTTCATTATAATCATGTAGGTATTATATTATATATTTTATGCTTTTGTTAAGGAAATAGACATTTTCTCATTCTATTTTCGATCGTTGATGAGAATTTGTTTCTTCATTTCAATAGAAAAACAAATCTCCACTTGATCCTCCACACCAAATAAGAGTCCATGTTCAAACAATCAGTACAAGCGTTCGATTCCTATTGGCTGCGACAAGTGTTTACATTCATTAAGTGTGTTTGCGCTTGTCTAATTTACGATGTATTCACTGTTACCTCACTCTAATTGGTTGATGACGCGTTGGGGCTGGTGAGATTGTTATTCCACGATTGTTATAAAAAATACGAATCGCTGGAAACACTTGGCAACACATGGGAATTGAAAACTATACTTAGGCCCATATTATGAAAGCTTCCTCAATCATAGTTCTAAACTTGAGTAACGCTTTTCTATGTTATAAACGTCACACAAGCATATATATCATCTATGATTAAGCATGCTTTCATAATACGGGCCTTAGAATATTTTGAATGAAAGTTCGAATTTTAAATTTGAATAAGAACTCCTCAGAAACTCTTTTTGGAAATTTTTTTTTTTTCGTATGATGATTAAACACACCATCTATTAGGGGTTCAAATCACTCCCTTTTAGCTTTGTACACATATTACGTGGCACCCTGTATAGATTGATAGAGTTCTGTTATGAAAGAGAGACACGCATGTTTAAAGAAGTCCCTTATTCTCAGCTGTGCAGTAAATATTATTCTGATTATTCTGCAAGCCAAGATTTTCCTGGGTGCGTCGTTGGTCTATGGATAAATTATACTAACTGCATTTTTCTGGATAAAGTCGCCCCTCAAGTTGGTACTATTGACAGCTCTGGTACTTATAGCATGACTCTGCTTACGTTGAGAGTGTGAAAATTAGAATCGTCAAATTCCCTCGTACCGACATCTTCAAGTAGATTAAACTTATAATTGATCCCAGCTCAATTTTCTCAGCTAATTTCCTGAGCTAGTTCTAGTTCACGTTTACGCCTAAAGTTAGAACGACAACCATTTGATTCCAACTCCTCAAAACACTGTTAAAAGTTGCTGAAACTTCATCTGGTATAACTAGCCCAATATGAAGTTAATCAGACCACTTAATTAAACACGGCCGTAAAGCCTGGGCACTTATTCAATAAACTTCGCTTCATACTGTTTGGCACAAAACTGGGTGACACGACAGCGAATATTCAAAGCAGAGTAATACACCACAGAATATTATAAAGTCACTATAGAATACTTCAGGGTAAAGCCACAGTATACGGGCCAGTTCCTCTGCACAGTTCCCAGTTTATTTGTGTTCAAAACAGAAAATACTTGGCAAAGAACCCGGGCACGCTCCATTTTACCGAATAGAGGTTTTAGCAAGGCGGGCGGTATAAAATTCTCTCGTGAAAATTCCTTGAGGAAAGAGCGGAAAATGTTGAATCAGCAGTATCGAAAATACTTTTTCTATGGGTACTGAGATACGGGATCCGTAATAGGAAAGCCCCTGTTTATCATGTTTTTGCGTCGAGACTCTTTGGTAATCCAATGTTTATTTCTTTCGGTTTTTCCAAGATAAAATATTTTTTGATGTGATGAGTGTTCTAGCAATATATTTCGGAATAATATAGAAAGGTTTGGATATACTATCAATAAACATACTATCAACTCATAAATATCTAAAAATTGTTAGGTATCATAGTGCTAAGCAGCACGCTTCTTACCGTATGTAAATCGTGTTAGAGAAATCTAACAAAATGCATTCCCCTATTCACGCTCCTTCCAAAATCAAATCTAATTTAGAAAGTTTCTCCCAATTTCTAAAAAGGTTTAAACGTTCCGTTACGTAGTCCATAATGAGAATTCTTAGTCCGTCATTAGTTGATCGGGTCGGTCCATCGGGCTTATGGCCCGGGCCTCCGGGGTGTAATGGCGGCCCGGCCAATATACGAAAATTGGGTACGGAACGTAGCTACGTGCACACTGTACTTTACTGAATACCTATTCTGAAGTGAACTGTTTGTTGGGATTTGTTTTGTTTTTCGGTTGCACAACAACAACAACTTTTGACGAAAATGGGAGAGCAGACTTTCTTTAGAAATCCGAGCGTGGAATTCCATATTCGTGAGCATGTGAAAAACCTAGGGTATAATTAATGAGGAATCTTAAGTCTCAAAATGGTTTTTAGATTCCTACCTAATGTGGAATCAGGCGAATGTAGTCAGTCTAATTAATAATAATAATAAAAATATTTATTTACAGAAAGGTTTACAATATTCGTACTAGTCTAATTAATAATAGTAATATACATTTCGACTGATCACCTAGTTAGTGATAACACAAATAAGTATGCTTAATAATTGTGACATTTAAGATTAGATTTTGAGAATATCTCTATCAATCTCACTAGATTCATATGTACCTCAGTTTTAATTCCTATTCCCTTGAAGTATTTTTAATTTAGCAGTGTGTACGGTCCATAAGAATTCCTGAAGCCAATATTCCAACACTTTGGGTACACGCCTCTACACGCCGGTACCTATGTCGCTACATTACACGTCGCTGCGGCCAAATGACCCCATTATCCCACCCTTACCCTACCCCAAACTCAAATACCAACTTTATACATAAATGTCGTAAAGCCCAAAATCGGGTACCTTGAATTCTAATGAACAGGCGACATCGTTCGAACAAGAATCAGATAATAACTTACGTATTTTGTATGAGTTGATTTTAGCTCAACTATTGGAGATTATCAGATTTCAAGCGGAGTGAATAAATTTTGATTTGAATCGGTGAAGGAATTTTATCGACGGTTTGAAAATAAAGTTTGTATGTAAATGTTGAATGTCGAAACGTTCCCGTTCGATATTCAAATACGGCGTGCACGGATTATATCTAAATGTGTCTGGTTTTTCGATGGAATGCATGGCTACGTTACGTACCTATGTACCTATTACTTATCTACTCACTATTTATGTTACATAGAAATCCATAAAGTAACGATAGTCACCGCAGGTAGGATAAATGCCTTATTTTCAAAAAATAGTTTCTAAAAATAGCAATCAAATATTGAAACATATCACTAAGAACGTTCTTAGTGATATGTTATTATAAAATTAAGTTAAAACAAAATTACCCATTAGTCAAATCTGTGGCTAGATTGTAATGTTATTCTAGTGTATTTAAATATGTTTACTAGACTATAGTAAAAAAAAAAAATTGAAAGATAAAATATTAGCCTAACTCTAAGGCTTAAACTGCGTCAACTATCCCGATTTTACCCTACTTATAAGCATGTTCGGTTTCTAAGAAATCAATTAGCCAGAATGCGAGGCTTACGAACTATAATAACAAAAACCTTAGCGGTTCAGTTTCACTCAAAACCACCTAAGCTTCAGACCTATTCACCATAAACTCATTAGCTTTAACATCTACAAGAACCACGTTCAAAATACGTCCCAAGGCATCACATAAAAACTTTGTACGCTCAACCTTATTGAAAGCAATCTTCATGCACGCTTGGTAAAAGCATTGGAATTACCTTCCATTCGAGAGTACCACCTGAGTTTGAATATTATCTACAACAGGTTATGTCATAGCTACCAGTTAGGCAATAATATATCTACTCCACGGAAAACTTGTCGCTTTGACGTTATCTTGTTTAGGCACCGCGTGCCGGGATATTATAATATTTAAGTGGTACATGTCAGTAGTTGGAATATCTAACTGGACTGTACCGGTAAACTTCAGTTTTAATGCGATTGGATGTATAATCTTGTCACTTTTATGTCGATTTAATTAAAATAGTCTCAACTCCACGCCCGTCGAGCTTAGTAGGGACAATTTATATGTAGGTACATCAAAATCAATCAGAAGTACTTTTTGTATCACCGTACAGAAAAATAATAAAATTTTATTGTATTATTACTACTTACTATATTAGAAATTATACATAAATACCTAATGTACAGAATTTTATAATCCACACAGTCATGTAAAGAGAAATAAATAAAAAAATACTTTTGCAACACTTCGTTAACAATAATTCGATTACAAAATAACCGTCATAGTCTGAAATATTTCCATCACAGTATTACAGCCAATATTTTTCAGCGTATATTGACCTCGAAAACCCCGTGCATTGAACTGAAAAATAATAAAACTTGAACAGTCTTTATATTAGCTACTGAGAATATAGAGGTTGGAAGTTTGTTTGTTATCTATTACTGAACACAACTCATATCTTACTATAATATAATCAGAGACAGCTAGTTTTTATTTTAAACAAATAAAAGGCAATACAATGTTATCCTTTTCAGGTAAAAAACTCAATAACATAATGCAATTTCATATGCTTTATATGTGGAAAAAAACACATTCTTTGGAAATATAAAAAAAAACAAATGAATTGCAACTCCGTTTAATACAATAATATCAAAATACCTGAAACAGATAACCGGTCCGCAGACAAAAAAATCGATCAAGGCTTATTATCCGTTTAACAGAGTCAAAGTACCAAGTTTTATTTTAGCAGTAAATAGCAGTCACGTGATAACGCCAGTTTTTCACGTAATTGTACGCGTATGTAATGCAATTAATGCATCTCGAGCGACATAAAATGGGTCATGGTACTTTTGTATCTTTAAAATCACGAGGAAAAAACTGGTGGATTAATTGTATCTACATAATTCCATCAATCATTAGTAGGTACTCTACATTATTTATCATTTATATTTCGTAAGTATATTTATATTATTTATATGAGTATATTATTTAGTTCTGGCAGTACCTACAACGCGTACAAAGCCACGGGTAGACGCTACTTTTTTACGTATGCAATGGATGCATGGCATACTGCGCCCATTGCATACATATAGCAATAATACATGCTCAAGTGACATATGGCGAGACCTGGCGCTTTTCGTGTGAAAAAAGAGTTCATACGGGATAAACATTGAAACTACGAGAAAAAAAAACTCGGAGAAGTCATACTCTACATTATTTATTTAAATATACTTACCTCAGTAATTCAATAATTATACCTACTGAAATATGTACAAAGCCACGAGTCGACGCTAGTTTTTCACGTATGCAATGCATCAGATGGTAATAATAATACATGCTCAAGCGACATACGGCGAGACCTGGCGCTTTTTGTGTGAAAGAAAGAAAGAGTTCATACGGGATTAACATTGAAACTACGAGAAAAAAAACATCGTAAAAGACATACCTACTCTACATTATTTATTTAAATAATACTTACCTCAGTAATTCCAGAATTATACCTACTAAAATAAGTACAAAGCCACGAGTCGACGCTAGTTTTTCACGTATGCAATGCATCCGATGGTAGTAATAATACATGCTCAAGCGACATATAGCGATACCTTGCGTTTTTGACGTGACAACGTCTTATAATTCGATAGAGCCGGCTGCACGCACGAAAAACATGACGTCATGCGGCGTCACCTCGTCATGCGGCGTTACCTCGTCATGCGGTGTTACCTCCCTCTGAGTTGTCACGTTCAACTATCGTCAGTAAACCGACTTTACAGACAACCAATTGTTTGTGTGAAAAAGAGTTCATACGTGAAAAACATTAAAACTACGAGAAAAAAACCTCATAGAAGACATACCAACTCTACATTATTTATTTAAATAATACTTACCTCAGTAATTCAATAATTATACCTACTAAAATAAGTACAAAGCCACGAGTAGACGCTAGTTTTTCACGTATGCAATGCATCCAATGGTAATATAATAATACATGCTCGAGCGACATACGACGGGTCATGGCCGCTTAGGACCCTTGAAAGCGATTAGGCTGGGGTTTTATTACATAAGCTAAGCGGTGAAAGTTTAAATGACACTTGTATACGTCAAGTGGATTATCCCATCCCGAATTAAATTGAATCAAGAGACTTGCTTCAACCCGTAGTTTTAAATGGTGCTTCAGCAAAGAAATACATTTATTTTTACTTCATGGTTGTATTTCGGTAGTTCTGGGTGTTTCTAGATATATTTAAAACATAACAATGCATGTATAGAATTAGGTACCTATATCAGTTATGTATTTCCCATGACACATGGGATTGTTTGATTATCCAACACTATTATCATTTTATTATTTTATACGAACTGACTGAAATTTTATTTTTGATAAATACATTTTGCTCGTAGTTCAGTCACTGAATCAGTCATGAGGCAATTGTAGAGTAGTAGAATAAACCTACCTATGTAAAGGTGTTAAGGCCTAGGCCTTAACACCTTTACATAGGTAGGTTTATTCTTTTATCGTATCGTAATATTTCTATTATCGTAGCAAGCAGAAAGACATTTCTAATATTTTATTCATGAAATATTCAGGTTATATTTTCGATCCTCAATTCAATTTTGTAGCGATGACGGTTACTATCAATAAATGCTTGCTTTTGACGTTTAGAGCCAATTAACAAGGGATTTCGTTCTGTAAAAAAATTATTTTGGCGCCTGGAGCTGGATCGTACGTGCCTGAATTAATAATATAGGATTTTTATAACTTCTGTATACTTATATCAGGAATTTTCAGTGCTGTTAGTGTGAGATTGGGCCGTTTGACAAACTATCTCGTCTCAAACGTTAGCCGAGTAAAGATTAAGCCACGCCCCGTCGTGGCTCGATATTCAGAATATCTTCGGTATGGCGACAGAAATATTTGAAATTCTAAGGTAAAGCTAGAATTTTCGCTTATTTTCATCATAAATCGAATGATCGAATATCAGGGCTTAGAACTTTCCAAATAAACTCTAAGATGATCGCTTATCACAAAGTCATTACCTAAAATTAAAGCTCGTGTACGCTCGCGCTCGTAAATCGTAACGAGTCCATGATTTATATCCAGACACTAGGCGTAGGTACGTTATATTTAGACGTACAAAAAATTATATCTTGTGTGCGTACACATGGTCCAAGGAGTACGCGTAACACGGAAGGCATAGACAAAACAAACTCTAGATTTTATGATGTTATTAAACCTCATAAGCTTCTTACCTCATTACCTATTGGTTTGTGTTCTATATTCTAGGCTATTTCAAAGTCAATAGTGAAAATTGAGACAAACTATTTTGCTTTATGTATTTAATCACTAGCTTCCACCCACGGCTTTGCACGCGTTTTTAATCTTAAAAGTAGCCTGTGTCCTTTTCCAGGATACTATAAATATTCATGCCAATTTTAATTAAGATCCGTTTAGCCGTTCATGTGTGAAAAATTATGATATTAGTAGGCACGATGGACGGATGGATAGATTCACGGTGGCAAGACCCTAACAAAACTTTTTTTGTAAATATTGTTCAAGATTTTGGCGGCTTTTTGGTACGATACTACAGGTATTGAGATTCTAAGAGAGTAGTAATAAGTACAAACCGATAAAACTTTCGAACTATCGAACTTAAAGTGTTCATCAAGAGTCGCATATGGTCAGGCTCCATTTAATCTTCAAACTGGCTCATAATATCCCACGCTTATTCAAATTCAAAAGCTTCAAATTATTCCCCCAGTACAGGACTTTATTGATAGGTATCGATATCTAAACGATGGGTGTGGAATCCCATCATCTTTCATGGGAAGTCGATATTCCAATCGTTATCGTCATTGATGGAATCGAACGTTTTGAAGTCTCAAATATCTTGTGTAGGAAACTCTTAAACACATTTTGACAGTAATGTTTTCGTTAGCGTTTGTTCTACACAATGTTATAATATATAAACGCTCGCGGTTTCAGCCGCGTAGTTCTCGTTCCCGTGGGAATTCCGGGATAAAATATAGCCTATGTCACTCCCTGAAAAGTAAGCTTCCTAACAGTGAAAGAAATCGGTGCAGTAGTTTCGGAGCCCATTCAATACAAACAAACAAACAAACAAACAATCAAATCTTTCCTCTTTATTATATTAATATAGATACCTAGTTCTTAAAAAAGTGAACTAGAGCATTTACTAGTAACAGAACATCGAACATTCGCTGTTTTTAAATTAACTCAATCCACATTTGAAGTAAGTACCACAGTTCGATGTTTTGTTAAAATCTGGTTTTAAAAACCATCGAGGGTTTTGTTGTAACGTTTTATCGAGCAAAGAGACGAGTGCAGGTGACAGGAGACGACGGGGAGTAGCAGGAGGGAAAATGTACGCAAAATAGAAAGAAATGTTACGGGTAAATGCTCACTTGCCGTAAGCATTGCGTACACAGCGTCGAGCATTAGCAAGAACAGTACTTTTATTTCATGGAAATGCTTTAGGAAACTGAGCATTTGACTGTTTTGTACCATTCGTAAGAATGTTAGATTACATTGTAATGCTCCAGTCTATACTCACCTTAAAAAGAATTTATGCACAAAGAAAATTACAATAAAATAAATAGAAATAAATTAGAAGACTATATTTGAAACAATGCACATTTTACATTGAACATTAAAACTTTTGCGTCAAGACAATGAACTTAAAAATATTTCTAGGGTTCCGTACCTCAAAAGAAAAAAAAGAACCCTTATAGGATCACTTTGTTGTCCGTCTGTCTGTCTGTCTGTCTGTCAGTCTGTCAACCCTCTTTTCTCAGGAACGCGTGGACGTATCGAGTTGAATTTAACAACAAATACTCAAGTCCGTAACTTCTTGAAGCCGCGATATAACTAAAAGTCAACGCACTCAAAGTTACAGCCGTTTTGTCCGAATATTTTGAAATTTCCAAGGGAATCACATGTACACAAAACCTATTGGGTACTTCCCGTAGACCTAGAATCATGAAACTTGATAACCAGCAAGGTCTTGTAGCACAAGTAAAGGGAAAAATCCGAAATCCATAAATTTGTAATTTATTCACAAAAAAAATTACTTTTAATGCTCGCCATGGACATAGCCTAGCCTATGGGTACTTCCCGTAGACCTAGAATTATGAAATTTGGCAAGAAGCAAGGCAAGCCTTATAGCACAAATAAAGGAAAAAATCCTAAAACTGAAAGTTTGTAGTTTATTTACCAAAAATACAATACTTTTAACTCTTGCTATAGACTAAAACCTATAGGGTACTTCCCGTTTACCTAAAATCATAAAATTTGGTAAGAAGCAAGGTCATATAGCGCAAATAATGAGAAAAATCTGAAATCCGTAAATTTGTTGACTATTAATAAAAAAAAAAAATTTTTGATTCTCTCCTTCGACCAAAACCTACAGGGTTCCTATACCTACTTCATGTTGACCTAGAATCATGCTATTTGGCAAGAAACAAGGTCTTACAATTAAACGGAACCCTTAGTGCGCGAGTCCGACTCGCACTTGACGTTTTATTTTAATGTAGGTAACTTTTTGATACTTGAAAGATACCAATGATTTACAACCTGCCTAGATATTAACTCCCACATTACTCATTCATATTTTAATTATACCTACAAGTACAGTCATATAAAATCCGTCAACACTTCGTTAAAATCCGTCATAATTCTTCTGATTATCAAGACATAAACATAGGACCCCACAGAAGATGCGTCTTTTTGCGACACAGTACAATTACCTTCTTTTACGGCCAATTATTTTGGAAACTCCCCCTTATGTTTTCTTCGTCTATAAATAAGAATACGAGGTCTAATTGCATCCCTTAATATTTTGGTTCTTTTATTTTCCAATCGTTACATTTTTATTAGGAATTTATTGTTTTTATTTTTACTTTGTTTTTCCGTTTACGGGAATAAGATTTTAGTATTGACGTTCGTTGTTTTGGTTACAAACATGTCTGATATGACAGTAAAGCCACATGAAACTTTTGGTTCATCCGAAAATCGTAAATGCTAAAATTGAAAAAAAAAGGGCTTCAGTATTGTTTTCTCAGATGTTACAGACGTCTTCATTAAAATTCAAAAATGCGCAGACAATTCTGAATTAAGCAATGCCAGACTGTATTTTTCACGGTATGCAGATGCAATAGTCGGAGCAATAACCTACCCTATACAAAACAAAACACAATAGAACTGCACTATCTGAATTACCATACAACGTTGCGCAATGGACAACACTCAAAAGAATCTGACAAAAGAATTTATCTCAACCCTTTTTTGCATATTCCAAAATTAACGACTTCCTACGAAAACTAGAGCAGAAATACTACCAGAAAAAATTAACTGTTCTTAGTTTTTACCTAGAAAGGGTTTAAACATTGCGGTCGAGTATTGAACAATCGGTACAGTTATTGTGGAGGTTTATGGGTTGTAAATCATTTGGAGAAAAAACAGTGACGTCATTGGTTGTAAAGATTTAACGGTTGCGATCAGCTGAGGTGGAGGTCGGTGTGATGACCTGGGGTGAGGCAAGGCATGGCTCTTGGCCCGTTCATTTTAATTGTGTATGGCCTAAGTTACTAAAAAACAATAAAGTACTACAACATTTGGTAAGAAATCACTGCATGCTTTCGTTAAAATAGCGCGCGGCTATTTTGACATGTTTAGACTAATAGACTTGTCTATACAGGTTGCCACGTTGTGAAAAATTATATGGGTTATTTAATCATTTGAAATTTAAAAACAACAATAATACTTATAATATATGAATACACGTAACAGAACAAACATTATGAAAAAACAGAGTCTGTTTTTCAATTCCATGTTCTTGCATGCCATCCCAGCTTAAACTGCAATGTACTCATAGACTTAAAACTAAAAATTTGTGAGCAGGTTATCTCTACCAAATGTATAACCCACCTAACCAGATTTTTTATATTCCATACTCCAAGTTGCATATTCATCTCACAGTTCGTATAACCAACACAATAACATTTCAGGTGAGCTGATAACAAAATAGGGCGGCCGATAACAGTGTAACTTTCTACGCATATTAAACACGATAACAGGATCGATAAGGAGGTCCATTGTTTTCAGAATATCAAGATCTTTCAGAATTGAAGCAATCGCGATTTTAGATTAAATCTTGATTAAAGACTGAAGGCTGTAGGTACTGAAATCTTCATTTAGGTGTGCTTACCTAGCTTTGGCGTAGCTGACATTTTCTTTTTTTGTGTGTTTGGCAGGATGGTATTTTGTGTAGAGCTGAGATTGGATTTATAAAACTTTTCATTTATACAGAATACTTTCGATGGAACTCTTTTTCTTTTAGGATTTACTTTTCACTTTTTCAGCTTTAATTTAAATTGTTTATCTATTCACTTACGCTACTGTTTGTTGCGCTCAACTTTGTGTCGTAATATGAACTCTACTTCCAATCTTGTACTTGCTGATTTGTAATCACTGCCAAAGGCAAACTTAATATAGTAGAGCTGATATGATTGCGTTAATTAAATATTGCTATGCCTATGCAATTTTCCTAACGCTTCACTGGGAACTCAAACAATTTTTTGTTCGTTTGAATATTTATAAAATTCTATAAGTGCTTTCTTCTGGTTTTATGACCGATTGATTTATATTCCCAGGTTCCAACATAATTTATTTAAAAGGTTACCTTTTTTGTATATGTAAAATGAAACGATAGCTCAAGTGAAAATTCTTGAACATAAAGCTATTAGGGGCATGCAAAAAGCCATTATGGCAGTTTTATCGTTAATGCATCAATAAAAGTCGCAAGTGTAACCGACGCGTATAAATTGGCAAACTAAACAATAGCCAATGCAGTTTCGCTCTACATTTCTTCGCGGTGTGTTACTGTGAAAATGAAAGAAAAAACAAGCAATTTTATCACAGTTATGAGAAAACCTCGCAGTGGTCAGCACGTCTCTGTTTTAATTAAACTCAGACAGTGCCGTGTGTCTAAATTTGTTTTACCTACTCGTGGCACGTGCGACCCGAACAGTGTAGACGTGTTTGAACAGCGTAGAAGTCCACCCAATATAATCTGGTGAGTGCTCGACGAAATGTTGCCGCGCGAGAAGCGAGCAAACGCTACACCCAGAGCCATCTATCCAACCAATAGATAAATAACGGGGAACATGATCAACTCAACCTTTTACATGGGACGTAAACACATAAAAGTCCACACGCACAACAGTAAAACTTGATCGGTGTGTGAGTGTGCGTAGAGCTTTCACGCACACAGGGATGGTGCGAACTCGTTAAAACAGCCATTGAAAAGCTTCGGCCGTCCGCCGCGGGGTGGCGCTGTTCCAAAGGTTCGTATCTGGATAGGGTGATTTCAACTTTGAGCATTTGGCGCTGCTGTGCAGTGGGAAACTTTTAAATTAGTTTTCTTATTAGATGAGGATGCTCTGGTTGGTTGAACTCCACGCCTTATTGGATTTTGAGAGGTGGCGAATGAGGTTCAACATTATCGTAATTCGGTATTGGTAGGCAACATAATCTTTGGCTTAGAGTTTGAAGACTATCTTAAAGCTTAGAATTGGTTCCAAACTCTACTTTAAGTGGGTAGTTAATGCAAAATAATTTTTAAATAGATTTTCGATAATATTATTATTTATATCAAGTTCAGTCGTCAAATCAAACTTGAGACTTCTCTAGAATAGTTTGGGCCTCTCAAATTCTTAGAGTCTAATTAACGAATATAGAAATATTTGAGCTGAATTGAAACTCAAAATAATATTATATTTTTAAAATCTTTTTTTTCCTTTTCTTATGTAATTACCTAATAGTTACCTAACTAGCTTCTGCCCGCGGCTTCTAACGGGTTGATTTCGGAAATTGGCCTATAAATACTTACCTACATAATTCTAGTTCACATTATTCTAAGTTCACAAATACGTAATTTCATAGTTAAGGATATTTATATCCCATGGGAACTGTAGCATGGGATAGAAATTTGTCTGTGTCTTACAATACAATACAATACAAAAATACTTTATTGTACAACAACAAAAGTACAATATAAGAGACAATACATAAGATACAAGTATAATGGGCGGCCTTATCGCTTAGAAGCGATCCCTTCCAGGCAACCTTTGGATGGAAAGAATTATGTGAATTTAAGAAAGGCGGGGTGTACCAATTATATGCAATCTTAAATAAATATTGACAAATTATAAATAGGTAAGTATCTAAATATAAGAACAACTTAAATAAATACCCAACTATAAACAGTAACATTTATTCACAAAGAAAATTATACTAGTATTTACAATTGAAACAATTGAGCTAACTGCCGACTGTTGCAAACAGTCTACAGATAGCTCAACTGATCCATATCAACACCAGTCGGAAGCGTCCCCAAGACGCTGGCTGCATTGCCACGCTGTATGGCAATGCTGATACGCTGTGCCAGATATTCACCAGCTCTCGGGTCACGCGTCGCTTCGACCAGACGCTCAGATAGTTTTTTGAAAACCCGAAGAGCCTCGGTACCCCACGGACCTAGGGTCTCGACTCCAAGGGGAGCAAATGTGTAGGCTCTGTCGAGACCTGCATATTTGCGCCTCTTGAGATCTTCGGCCAAATCTGCCGCCGCACCCGCCCTCACGGATGTCCTCGGAAGATGGGAAGGCGCAAGTGTGTCGACGCATGTAGCGTCCCACACAATGGGCCTCCCCAACTCCCATGGGACTAGTGTCATACCGTCGGGCCTCTTACCATCGTCACGCAACAGACCATTCGGTTCGAGAATAGCTGGTACGTTAACGGTGACAAAGGCCCGCCGGATGATGTCGTTAAGGCTAGCGTGGCGAGATATCCGACCAGCGGCCCTAGTGCACGATAATCCGTGATGACCAAGCTGTTCGACAGCAGTACCGCACTGGCATTGATGAGGCGCGCAACACCTTGCACCCAACCGGAGACATGTTGCGATACGGAAAGTTACGGGATCCAATAAAGTACCAGTGTTATATGAAGGAAATGCTTGCAACCAATGTCCTGACTCCCATTTAGAAACGGCCAGGAGGCGGGCACGATCTGCAGAGCTGGAGCACGTTTGTAACAAACAGTTCCGTGTCAACTCACACAGAGGCCCGTCCCATTGCCGTTGGGACAAAAGTGATTTTGGGGGAGCAGCATCGGGGCAAGCACTATGCCAAGCCGTTCGAGCTTCGTCTAAAAATGAAATTTTCAATGACATTCCAGGTGGGACCAAAAGAGAAGGATTTAAAATTTTTTCAACTAAAGAACTAGTGCTGTAGACAGAAGACAAGAACGCTGGTAGGGCTACACTTGAAATTTTGCGTATACCTAAGCCTCCCAATTTGACAGGCAGGGAGGCCTGCGACCATGCCTTGTCATCTAAATCGATATTCAAAACCGATGATAATGTATTCTTTATTATGTTGTCTAAGCCTTCCAAGAGCTCGCTGTGTTTCCACATTTGACTACATCTCAAAGAATACGTAAATTTAGGTACAAATAGACAGAACCGAATAATTGTAAAAGCCATATGACTATTAATTTTGAGCAGTCTGTCCGAATTTTTGTGGAAATTTTGAATTTTCTCATCTACAAATGACTGAAAAGACTCATCAAGAATTGGTGAACCAAGGAGTCGAAGTGAACATTTATCAACAACTGTAATGTTGGGGGCTAATGTATTGAATTTCTCAATGATATTGTTTTTGTCTACACAAGAGTCCGAAATAAAAAGCTCACACTTTGAAAAATTTAATTCCAAACCTATTTGTCGAAATTCGTCTGTGATGATTTTTAGATCATCAAAAACTGCGTTCACTTCTCCACCTAATGTTCCATCATCCAAATACCAAACATTAAGCTTGGATTGGAGACGTTGAATTATGGGTTGGATGGCAAGGCTAAATATGGCCGGACCAAGAGGGTCGCCCTGCTGACAGCCAACAGCGGACGAAATGACTTTATTCCTGTATATTAATTTTGATGGCGAACCGTAACATTGCCAAAGAAATGGGTAAATTTCTGGAATTTTGTCTTTAATTTCTTTTAGCAAGGCGCCCCTGTCTACGGAATTGAAGGCGTTTTTGACGTCTACCTTCAGAATTACCTCCCCATAATTTTGGTCCAAAAATGTACGAAGGGAATGTACTGCGGCCTCACATCCACCTCGCGAACCAAAGCCTAGCTGAATTGGTCGGAAATAGTCGCCTAGATAGTCGGCTTCTTTCCGACAGCAGACTTTAGCTGCGAGGCGGCGGTAGGTGGTGCCCACGGCTATGGGTCTTATTCCGCCATCCTTCTTTTTGAGTGCACAAAGATTCGCACCGTAAAGGAGTTCTGTGATCTCGCTATTGACTCGGCCTGACAACATCAGGTTGATCAGAGATGTCAAATCTTTCAGAAGGACTTCACCTGCATGGCCAGACCCGCCAGATAGAAGATCTTTTAGATGCTGTGGAGTCACAGCATCCAGGCCGCCGGCAGAGCCACTCTGAAATGATGTGACAGCTTTAAGCACATCCTCGCTGGTCGTGTCCACGGCGACATCACAACACATCACAACTATAAACATACATACTAAATATATACATACAAGGCATAGGAGTAACAAATATATACTACATAGATACCTACATAAGAAATAGATAGTGTCTTATTCTAGGCCTATCTACAGTTTTGCAAATTTTTTACCTTGAAGAAGCGTGCAGAAGTAGGTAACAACATATAAACATACAAACTTTCGCAATTATAATATTATTAATGTGTTGCATGATTATTTTATCCAAGTTAGCAATCTTAATATTAAGAACACCTACAAATAAAAGTATCATTTTATGCTTTTATGAGTATCGCTTATAAAGCAATAACTTTTGCTTTCCATAAAATTACCACTAAAGAGATAAGTTCATTCATAAATTAACTTAGTATTTAGAATAAGGCTTATCTTATCTACCTTTTAACTCACATATTATGTAAGTATTTTGATAATTATGTGTAAATGTGCCAATATTACAATGTTGCATTGAGCTATGTACTTATCTATGTAGGTACTTTCCTGCCTTATACAAGTTATGTATTGCATATTAGTAGGTAAATGTGCATTTTGACATTTTTGTATAACATTTTAGGACTTAGACTTTGTAGTATATAACAGCCAGTGTATTAAGATGTACCTATTCGTGAGTTTTCCACTCATAATATCGACCCTCATCAGCACTTTGATAAATCCAAACAAAAAAATAATTAAAAAAAAGCAAATGCACGAATTAATAGCGAAAATATATGAGGGATCGTCAACATCATTGGCCTGTCTACGAAAAATGATATCTACTATACGATAACATTTATTATTCTATATTCCTACTATAAAACATAAATAAATAAAAAATGCTGGACTATTCATACAGCATTATCTAGCCCCAAGCTAAGCAGAGCTAGTGTTCGGACTCGGAATCGAACCCGCAACCTCCTGCGTCGCAGGCGGACCTTCGCCCGCTGCGCCACAGAGGTCGCTACTATACGATGATACTACTACTATATCTACTATATTAAGATATTACTATTATGAGATGATAATCTACTATTCTTTATTATATATCGGAAGATGATGTAGGTGGCATCAGTTTGGTCAAGAATCACATCACGCTATCACACTAATATTTAAAATGCGAAAGTTTGGATGGATAGAGGTATGGATGGATGGATGTTTGTTACCTCTTCATGCCGAAACTACTGAACGGATCAGGCTGAAATTTTGCGAACAGTTAATTCTAACCCTGAAATCAAACATAGGCTACTTTTTATCCCATAAATCAGTTCCCATGGGATACAAATAACCTCAAAACGTTTCCATAGAAACAACGCGTGCGAAGCCGCGGGCAGAAGCTAGTATTATAATACGTACAAAACTAATAAAAAAATTCTAGGTTAGTTTCAAATAGAATTAGTGATGTTACTGAAAGTCTGTAAAGTCAAATTCAGTTGCATAAATTAATGAAAGGACGAAGAACAGGAAGGCAAAGGTCCTTTTTCCAATTTAGAATAAAAAAAGATAGATAGAAAATTCTGTATACACACTTAACGACACAATGAATACGACAACGATGACAATGAGACGACCTCTGTGGCGCGGTGGGCGAAGGTGCGCCTGCGACGAAGGAGGTTGCGGGTTCGATTCCCGCCTCGGTACAAATATTTGTACGATCTGCAGATATTTGTTCAGGGTGTTCTGGTCGTTTTCTATGTATAATAAAAAATATCTATCTATGTACTCGTATATTATTATGTATATCAGTTATCTAGTACCCATAACACGAGCTCTGCTTACCTTGGAGCTAGATAATGCTGTGTGAATTGTCCAGCATTATTTATTTATTTAATGAATAAACAAAATAAAATAAAAATTACAAAAAATGTGAAATTTGGAGGTCTTATCGCTCAAGAGCAATCTCTATCAGACAACCGTGAATGGATAGGATTGTTGGATTGAACATGAGGATCTGTGTGTGTCTTTGATTCAGAAGAAAACAAATTCGACGGTATTCTTTTTACCCTTACCTACCTATTTTTATCTGTCTGCAAGGCACCGGGCGAATCGCCGTTTTTATAAAACTTTTTACAAAAACCGCATACCTAACGAAAACCTCTTTTTATACAAATTCTTATTTCAAACTAAACCTTGGCAGGAATTCAGGCAAAGTTGAAGTTTTGCCATCACACTGCGGAACGCCGATAGAGAGTGAAGTCATCCGTGACCAGGGTTACCAGCTTAAATTATCAAAAGTAAAATATTAACATGACCTGCATATGAAACCCTAATAATGTTACGTCTGAAACAAAAGCACTTTCATTATGAATGTAAACGAGTTAACTACGAACCTAGTTTGTGTTGGAAGAACACCATTCATAATAATTTCGTCAAACTACGAAAGTTTTATAGTAAAAAAGCACTTGCGATAAACACCTATTTCCTAATATTTCTGAAACGTCCAAAACTTCAAAACAATACCTACTCATTTGGTCTTTCTCGCACGATGAACATAATTAAAATCTACGTTTTTAGTATTAATGAGCCTCAATTAACGTTTATGAAACTTACGTAACCAGAAAACATTGTAATTCAACTACTTATAGAAATATTTAATTGGGAAACTAAGCGGTGAAAAAATTACAAATTAGATTCCTTAAATAATATTTATCTAAAAATATAAATTTCTAGCGAGTAAGCAACTAACGGTTAGGGTGGCAACCCTAACCGTAGTCCCCTTTCGCTACCCGCGCTCATCTAACTTGCTCCATTACCGGGGTCTTCCATTCGTTCCAATTTCAAATTTGAAGCTGATGGCACATCTATGGTACCGCAGCTTAGCTCCAAGATTGAGCGTGTGGATGTAGGCATATTTATACACTGAGATAAGCAAAGTGTCGAGTTATTTTGGGTTTGAGAGGGATTTTGTAAATTTTGGAGTCTTGAGCTGATGCTTTAGAATTAAGATAAATAAACCAAAGTGTTCGAAGTTTTGTAGGTATTTTTCAATTGAAGATGTACGGTACTTTACTCACTCGCCTTTTTATATTTCGAGAAATACCCAACTAATCGTTTTTTCAAGCTTTTTAATAATATGTCTGTATTAAAACGATAAACTGAATAATTGCTCAGGGTGCCATTCCCCAGAACATCCTGTAGAGCACCAAAATAAGACATAATCTTTTCCCCAAACATAGTGATTTTCGAGATCTGTTCTACGCCACTTGATACTGTGATGATGCTTGAAGATCGTAAATAAAAATATGAACCAAAAACTGAACATCCCGAACGGAAAATTATATTTTTAATCCTGAATTGAAATGGTACTTAATGACAGAATTTTTTCACAACCGGCTGATGATGATGATGATGAAATATAGCTTCTAAAATCCCGTAAACAAAGTCCTTATTCCAATTAAGCTCCCCCACTGCACCATGCACCGCTGACTTTCTATTAGCTTTGTGTCGGTTCTGGCAACTCGAAAATAATTCCTTTCGTATCCAAGGCACGTCCAGCCGTTATTTTAGTCTGGCCAATTCCCCGTCCCGGCCAAACCTGTTTGAAATCTGAAATTCTGGGAGGAATAAAACTATGTATGATTTTTTTGTGGAGCTAGACTTGAATAGTGAGTGGTTTGGCTACAAAAAATAATGTTGAAGTCATGTCTGGCTAATTGACTAGGTACCCAAGGCAGGAGTAGAGTTATACTGAGTATAGTTTGACTTCAGCTATATATTATATTTATGAAGCTTATATAAGTAGATGAAATACATATCTACGGATACTAATCAGATTATTATTTTTGACTCTATACTATAGATTATAGAGATATAATATAGATTATATAATTTGTATGTTATGTAATATGTAATTTGAAACTAGATTGTGCACTGAGGGCGCAAAGCAGTGTCCTACGTCACGGGCGTCATTGACTCCCGAGCAAAGCGAGGGATTCCTTTAATCCTGAGTGTGAGAGGTATTTCATCACGCCTGAGATGTAAACAGCTTTGTGCACCAGGAGTATACCCCACTTATTACACTTTCTGAGAGTTAATAGTTAAACTTGGGTTATTCGTAGCATCTGTTTTGATTCCGCCTTCTGAACAGAGGTGAGTTTGAACGGATTCTCATGGTAAAAATTTTCACACATGAATAATGAACATTATTCCCAGGAGAACAATGAGATTAAATTTGGAACACGAAAATAATGTATGGAAATGTGGACCAAGGAGGTCCTATTTTAGAGATCTCATTCAATTTGTTTGAATTTGGTAAAATATTCACCTTTTTGAGCTTTATGGGCTATAATCACTTGCTTTTGCTTTGAAACACATGACGTATAAAGTGCGATTAGAGTGTCGAAAAATTGTTATGAATGAAGCTGTCGGCTAAAGCTAGAATACAAGAAAAGAAGCATTCTGAAATAGTTTGTAGAGACGAATAGGTACTCGATTGGTTTTGTTTTATATTCAATTTTGCCTCTTCAAGTAGCGAAGCTGTATACTATTACTTCTTTATTTAAATACTATGTTCACCAGGAATAAAGTGGGCTTCTATTGGTAAAATAATTTTTCAAATTGGTCCAGTAGTTTCAGAGCCTATTCCTCCTCCTCGCGTTGTGTATTCTCATGTCTGAGGGTCGTGATTTCCCCGTGAAACTTTGTCACGGACAATATCGTGCCAGCTGCGTCTGTCCTTGGCGGCGTGTAGAGCGTTGTGGAGATTCGTGTCCAGGGTCGTGCGGATTTGGTCCGTCCATCTTAGTGGGCTGCGGCCACTTGAACGCTTGCCATCAACCTTCCCCTGACTATGAGTTGTTCAAGGTTGTCACCGGATTTCCTGGCTATGTGACCAAAGCCTATTAAATACAAAACAACTAATAATACAAAAAATAAATAATAAAACAATCAAATCTTTTCTCTTTTTAATATTAGTATAGATTTCAGATTCAACATCATTTAGCTTAACCGGAGATAGTTCCTACACTTTGCCCAGATTAGTAATTATTTTACAGATTTTTGCAGAACAAACCGAAGTTTGATATGGCGGAAATCGAACCCTTAACGTGTATATCCGTAAATTTTAGTCTATGACGTACGGTACCTACCTACTATTACACTGTGATTATGCCATGCTACTACCCTGTGTACATAACTCGTTCTATGTAGGTATTCTACATACCAAGCAAACCGGATATACAAACTATACCTACATAAGTAGGTGTACTTACAAGGTACTACTCGTACGGCACAAGATGCTCTGTCTTGAAGTGTTCCCACGTGGTCTGGAGTCGTATGGCTGTTGTCTTGTGTCTACTGCTTTACTATTTGTACGGTTTTGACTAAGTGGATTTTGTCTTCAAAACGAAGATTGTTTTTTTGGTGATTTTCCACACATACCTACTACATTATTTCTGTTTACTGATAGACTTCTGGTCAATTGGACGATTTTTAATGTAATGATGATTGGAACTGGGTCGATAATAATAATAATAAGTAATGCTCAACAGCGTCATCTAGCCCCAAGCTAAGCAGAGCTTGTTTTATGTGTGCTAGATGACTGATACACTTAAAACAATACCTTCCATAGATAGATATTTTTTAGTATACATAGAAAATATTCAGAACAACCGGGACAAATATTTGCAGGTCGTACAAACATTTTGTCTAATGATTCGAAAAAAGCGGAGGTATTATCGTATCATATCAACAGCCTTTACAAGTCCACTGCTGGATAAAGTCCACCTCTAATAAGCGCCATCTTGGCTCTTATCATTTAGGTTTGCATATTTGACTTTGAAGCAAACCAGACCTGCCTTCATTTTTTAAGAGATTAGGTACACATGGGAAGACATGGGAAAAAATTGGCATCATAACGTTATCCATCTGTAGTTGCACCAAGCATGGAAAGTCACAGGCCGAAAATAAGTTGGTATTCTATGACTAGGTACTGATTTTGAAAACCTACTCTACAAAAATCTGCAGAGATGTTTCAAATTCACCACTGAATTCGTAATGCTTGATTATCCCGTCTATCTAAAAGCAAGGAAAAAGAAAAGCCATAATACTCATTCGCCAACCAAAGGAAAAACACGCTTCCATCTTTTGCTTTCATCTTCGAATGTCATTTGTTTTCATAGGCGGTACCCACATGGTAGGGTTGCGAAAGGAGTTGGAACAAAAGTAGGGTTAACCTTACTTTCGTCATAACCATTTAGTTAGATATTTGAATCAATCACATGCTAGCAAACTATTGTAAAGCATTATTATCTGTTTAATTTTAATTTCAATCTTTCAAATATGCACCTTTCAATAATTATAACTGTATATTACGGAAGAGCGGAACCCTCTAACACAGGTATCTCTATACTTAAAAAAGGGTTCCCAACCCATGCTATGTAAATTAATTTAAGTTTCCTTAATAAATATTTTGTATTTTGTTTTTGTATTTGAACTGAAGTTAAAATATGTGAACTGAAGTTCAAATGAATATGTGTACTGAAGTTCAAATAACCAAAGTAGTTATGACATTTGGTTGTAAAAGATTTAGGTACAAAATGAGCACTTATTTATGTAAAGTTTTTAATTAAATTTATATTGGAAAAAGTGTTATTTGATTCTCTTCACTTATTGTTTTTCCACTAGCGGAGGAAGTGAAACTGAATTCACTTGCTAGCACGTTTGTCATATCACTTACGTATATGTAAATCTTATAATTTTTTGTTTTTTGGTGGTCTTAGAATCATCTAGAATCTGTCAAATTTTAATTGACGATTTATTACGTAATACAAGAAGAAATAGCTGATTGACGAATTATCTATCACAAGAACATCTTATTGTGCAATAAAAGTTTAACTAGTTTTCTTTTAATGTTAATATTAAAATGTAAAATGCCAAGGCGCGTTACTAGTACTATCTCTGTCATGGAGAAGCACCCCAATTTTATCACAAAAGTGCGCATTTATGTCACCAAATACAGTATAAAGGGGGTTCAAAGGCGTCAAATTGTAGTGAGTCACGTTTCATGTAGAAGCCAGGTGATTGGTACAGATAAAACACATTTTTTTTATAAGAACACAAACATAAGATTAGTTACTGTAAGATTTTACCTATAAAGAAATAAACAGATAATAGACAAAACTTGATTGAATGATTGAACGATTTATTTGCCACTTGTGTACGTAAGTACATTGGGAGATCTCGTTCACTCTGTCCCAACTCTACCCTGCAGGCATCCCTCAGCAAATGTATTCGGTGGCACGGATGTGCGCAATATCAGCCAATATGCGAATGTAGGCAGTAGACAGGCGCCCAATTTGTGCGAAACAACAACTCTGTATATTTCCCACGTGACATTTGACTCCACCTATCATATTTTGTTCAAGTTTTTCTGAATTGTTCCGAACTTTTATAGAGCTAAGTTTTGTTTTATTCAAAGCACGAAAACAAAAGAAGATCGAAAAGTTTCCTACTATAGTCTTTTTCTCGTAGGAAGCGTGTCCTGACAGTTGGACTGCGATAAATTTTAATTGACTAGGATTGTGTCACATAAACATTTCGAATTCAAATAAATTTTATTTTCATTTCGGCGAATTAATTATCCTATAGAATTTCAGTAGGTACGCCCACTCAAATTATCAAAAACTAAAATATAATTAGCCTCTCAAAAAATAGAAAGCATATTTCTTGTAAAATCTGTTATAATTATTTTTTCGTAGAACGGAACGTAATAGAAATGGCCAAAATAAAAATCTGGAAAATCAGAAAAATAATCGATTATTGCAAATTAAAATCGTAACTTACTACATCATCATTTTACATGAGGCTTGCGTGTTTTCATTATTTTATTATTCATTTTCTATTACTTACCTATCTGCTTGTACTCAAGAAAAGAATTGAACTGTAAGTTGAGGCCAATACAAATATTTTACTAAAAATCGATTTTGTATAAGTCAATCAACTCACTAAAAATCGAATTAAATTATTTCGATTACAAGGTGTAATCGAAATAATTTAATTGTGGTCATTTCTTTAATTGTCATACTGAAACGTAACGGAACGCTTTCTATGTGAAAAAGACTATAATAGACTATATACTCGTGTTTGGACAGAATATGGGTAGCTCACTCGTGTGTAAAAATATTTCAGACAGCATTAATATCGATAATAGTTTGTAGGTAAATTATTCAAAATTTACTATCTGCTAATATTTTTATAAGACTGTGTCTTCAGATTGACAAAATAGCTCTTCTCAGATTATTTGGTTATTACCTGCAATTTGAAGATTTCTTATGAGTCAATGTCAATATTATGTAAAAATAAATTCATTAACACGACTCACACTCGTCGAGTGAAATAAAAATCGATCTTGAATGTTAAATAATTTACATATCGGTCAAATAATAAAGTCGAATTTCACAGCCCTCAATTGCCGAAACAATTGTCGAGATAAAACTTATTTCTGTCCCTTTCCGGATAAAACAAACGTGTTTCGGGGACTTAAGGTGCAATTTACACATGACAAAGTCCTGGGTGGTCATGGTCACAACGGAGTGGGTATAAATATAGCAACGCTGCATCAACTACTAAGAAAGTATATCCAACTAGTTTCTGCCTGTAGCTTTACACGTGTTATTTCTGGGATAAAAAGTAGGCATTTGAAACTTTATTCCAGGTCCTTTGTTGACCTGTAATTATTTTATTATAAAAATACTTTCGTAGTTTCACAAAACTTTGGTGTTCTGGAAGAACTTAGATTCATAGTTAACCCGCTGACATGATTATGGAATTGAAGAATTGTTTGAAACCTTTTTAGGTTCATATTTCTCATGGAAATTTATTTATGAGATAAAAAGTAGCCGTGTGTAATTTCACGTAAACCAATATGTAAGTAAAATTTTAGCCCAATCGGTTCTGTGATTTTGGCGTGCAGAAGTTGCAAAAATACATCCATCCAAACTTTTTTATTTCAAATAATAGTTTGACATGCGTCGTATTGAAGTCAGTCTATAAAATGTATACAGTCCTTGGCAAATGTCCTGGTTTTCGCTAAGTGAATGTACCAATAAATTCCTTAATTTAATTAAACTTATTACAATCTGTTGAGATCATAAACAGTCTCGTCTTGCAACATTGTAGATTATAGAATCTACTAGATTGATATGGAATTCTTAATCTAAGTTATGTGTGCATCATATTCCCGGAGAAAATTTGGACAGTTTTAGTTTTGAATGTATTTTATTGAAACTGACAGCAATATTAAATTAACGCTGTACTAAGAGATTATTTATTAAGCACATAGAAAATTACATTAACAGAATAAAACAATATCTATTTTTTTTTAATCTAAGCCATCACCATGCGGAAGGCAGAGTGCCCAAAATGCTGGCAGCATTGCTACGTTGAATGGCAATGCTAATTCGCTGAACAAAATAGAAGCAATCCTTCCATTCACCTGTAGACTCTATAAGAAGTTTGGTAAGATCTTTATAAATTGTGTGTGCCCCAGGTACTAAAAAGTTTACCATGACTACTTAATAATGAGACAACTACCTACCTGTCTACTTGATAATCAACATCTCCAACTTTAGCAAACAATTTATTGATTACCTACCTGGGAACAAGATAATATACTACGCATAAATATTCTTCGTAATTAGGTAGCTGCGTAGATTTATTAGATCTGATTTGTAATCAAGTCTTGATATTTGATTTCTTGGTAAATTACCAACCTAATTAGTGTACCGACCTGAATTATTTTGTACGAAGTGTGTTCCTTATACACATAAAAAAAAACATAATTTATAGTAACATTTTATCTAATTAGCGATCTGATTGTAATCAAGAAATCTGAATGTAAATTAAGTACTGCCTAAATATAGGTAGGTTGTTAGGCATTAGTGGTTTTGCTTAGAAACCGGTTTTAGTTTTAAAATTGCTGGTTCCTAAATGATTTTACAGGTTAAGAATTTTATTATACTCTGACCTAACATTGCCAGAAGAAAATAATAAGAAATAGGATTTTAGTTTTGTATTTTTTCGACTACAACAAAAATAACGGAGTCTAAACTCACATCTGCATAAAACATCAAGTCTCGCAAATATCGACAGCTGCGGATATTTTTATAAAAATAGTTGGAAACATCTCGAGGACGGCAAAGTTTCGGAGCCATTCCATGCAAAATGTATTTGCTTGTCCTGAAATTTGTATCAAGGGGGATATAGTTCCTCGTCTGACGAAAATGTTTGATATTTTTGCTATATTTGTAGAGCGGGATGTAAGAGAGATGTTTGTTTTATTAAAAGGCTTCGGAAAAGTTTTGGGGAAATTGGAAGGATGAAAACACCGTCGTTGGGAGGCTCTGTTTGTATTCGGGTTCAGATACCGATTGTGGTAGGTATGTAAGTATCTATAGGTTTTCTTATAACAATATTATGTTTTGAAAAGTCTTTAAATCTCTTTTTAATCTAATCTCTACTTTGATCACAGGTTGAGTAGGTACTTAAAGATAAAACTATAGCATATTAAAATTAGGTAAACCATGCTTTAGTAGATACTATTTTATAGTTTAGGCTACTTATTACAACCTACGAAAGGTAGTATTAATTATAGTAGGTACGGTACACCAATCCAATAAAATACGTATATTTCTCTGAGTTCAAAATGGAGGGTCGTGTATATAAACCATTTGGTAGACAAAAGGCAGTTCCCACGAAAGTTTCCCTTTAAGCGCGGCATAGTTCCACACCTAAACAAAACACCGGCTTCCTCGCCCGAACAAAATCCGTAAAATTAAATTATTTACCGTAATATTTTCCCCAAAGTTGGCGTGAATAGCGTGAGCTTACATCGTAGAAACATAACGTAGCGAAAAAACGTGTGTTGTGTTTTTCTGAAACAATATTTCATCTCGTGTCGTACGAGCTCTAGGCACGGCATCGGGTATTTTAGACTTATCCTTCAAATCAACGTCAGTAATTTGAGCCTTTTGACCTTTTGACGACCTCACTGGCGCATCAAGCGAAAGTCTGCCAGTGACGCAGGAGGTTACGGGTTCGATTCCCGCCGCGATACCAACGCTGCATAGTTTGGGGCAAATATTTAAATGGTGCTTTGCAAATTATCCGAATTTTTTTAGACAACAAGTGTTAAATTAATAAAAAAATGTCACTGATAAGAAAATAATTTGACCAACATGGTCAACTGACAATCCTTTAGTTTGGGGAACAACGATGTTATAATTTTAAATCTTAAATGTTTTTATTAAAAATAAATGTTTTTACAATTTATAATTTTTCAATTATTGTTGGCTAAGAGAGACCTGAGATTAGACCTAATTTAAACTACCCCAATAGGACATTCAGATCAGTCAGTAGATAATGATTAACAGCTTTGAGATTATTCAACATTAAATTGTGTCTTTATTGAATTAGACCTGCCACGTCAAAATGGATTATCATGTGCAGGCACCCTTAAAAATGTGAAGTTGCTTTGACTTACCTTGTTTTTATGAGAAAAGTTGAAACAAAAATTGTTTCTACGGTCGAAAAGTGTCTAACATCTGATGATTTATGTGTTCCTTTTTATGAAGTTCGTACATTCTACTTAAATTAGGTATGATTGACGTAAATACTAGATACTAGCTTCTGCCCACGGCTTCGCACGCGTTGTTTCTATGGAAACGTTCAAAGGTTATTTCTTTCCCATGGGAACTGATTTATGGAATACAAATTAGCCTATGTTTGATTCCAGGCTTAGAGCTACACCAATGCAAAATTTCAGCTCAATTTGTTCAGTAGTTTTGGCGTGAAGACGTAACAAACATCCATCCATCTATCCATCCATCCATCTTAACTTTCGCATTTATGATATTAGTGTGAAGTTCACAACACACAAACACACATACAAAACCTTACACGAAAACTAAATTCACTAATTAGTCTAGTTCTATTTGCCATTTAATTATTAAATTAGAACGCAACAAAAATCTGTCCCATAGCAATAAAAAATCACCAGCTGTTTTTCAATCCTCAATTTCTATGCAAAACAAACTCTTATTGGCACCCTGCTGCTAAATATCTTAACCTTACAAATACCTATTTTAAATTAACACATTACCTACGAAGCTTATTTTTTCAAAAACATTTTCCTCTCCGCAAACCAGCCCGAAAAACTGGCCAAGGCGAAAAATTCGAGTAAAAATTCTTGAAATTTTAGAACACGCTTGTGAAAACATTTTGCTAAAGAGAATTACGCAACGTAACCCCACGTGTCTCAGTTTAAACTAACGGTATACTAGACTATATAGCACGTGACACTGTAAACGCATTACAGTATGTTATGTCACCACCAAACAGTAGAGTTTATAACTAGTGCCTAGTTCTTATCTGCTGTGCCCTAGCCGGGTCCATTTTCGAGACTGTTAAAGTATAATAACTTTTTTACAATATCTAATTAGATAGTTTTACCAGGATCTCCTAGAGGATAAGGCCTTACTTATGCCCCACTACAGTACCTATAAGCCTATAAGATACTTATTAATATTCGAAGGCTTTTTGGGGATATTATATAAATAAATAATGCTGGACAATCCACACAGAATCATCGTATATTTAATTTCTTAATATTTGAAGGTGTCCGGGATAACGAATAATCAAATGTAATAAATAATAATCTGATTGACAAGAGATTCGAGTCAAATTTAAAATAGAAAACGAAGTTTCGAGCAAAAATATATAGTTATATGGCCATTTACTTACTGAAGTAGAGTTCATACCTTTTTTAGCTCTATCCAGGCTCTAGCAATATAATGTTTGTCCACACTTCAAAAAACTTATAGTTGCTCTAGTGTGATAGTTCTCCTCGGTGTTGATTAAATCTACCTACTGTTTTAACATATACTTTAGCACGGGTCAAGTTACTATGAACGTTTTGTGCCCCTTGTGTACATACGACTTGCAGCTAAAAACTGGCTTAATAGGTAGGCATCCTGGCAACGATTTAGGTATGCTGCTAGTTTGGTTTGGTCTGCCTCTATGAAATAAGCGGCCACTTGTCTAATTTTTTACAAAACACTTTTTCGAATAATGTTTTGACACTCCATCCTACTAGCTTAACGAACTTTATACGACTTGTAATCTTTACAGAAAGCAAGTGATTATAACCCTGTTCGCTGAACAAGGTAAAAGTTTTACAAAATAAAAACAAATCGAATCAGATCTCTTAGTGTGAGTCTCCTTGATGAAAATTTCCATACATACCTTTATTGAGGATCCATATTCAATCTCATTTCTCCCTTGGGATTAATAAACATTACTCCCAAAGGAATGATAAGATTGAATTTGGAACATCAAAATATGAGTGATTTTTTTACCAAGGAGATCCGTACATAAAATGAGATCTTCGAAATTTGAAGAAATCTCTGTTCAGAAGGCGGAATTAAAAACTTATGCCACAACCACGTTAGCAAACTTTAACTATTTACTCGCAGCAAGTGAGAAAAGTATTCTTCTCGTACATAAAGCTGTCTTCGTCTTGGGCGTGATTAAATCCCTCTCGCACTCAGTAACTCCCTTGCTTCGCTCGTAAGTTAATATTCTAGACTCCTGAGTTGCGCTTGGGATACAATGACGCCCGTGACGTTTGTGCTTTATGCCCTCGGTGCATAATCTACTAATATGTGAAAATTTGTGTGGATAGATGGATGGATAGATTTTTTATTACCTCTTCACGCCAAACTACTGCGCATATCGGACTTGAAATTTCGTTTTTAAAGGTTGTTCTGTTAATGTTAATCGTAGAATAGCAACAGCTAATTTTATACTGAAATACGAGTGTGGAGCCGCAGGCAAAAGCTAGTCTAATAGTCTAGTCGTAAAAATATTTTTGTTAACTACCTATAATTTTCTATGGGCATTGTATTGGCGCGGACAATAAAACAAACAGTTTTTTCTCAATTTATTGCACGAACTTTAAAGCGAAAGTAAAATAAACAGAGGCCAGTCGGTAAAATTAAAAGGTCTAAAAAGAACAATAAACAGATACCAAACAGTATCTCACCTGTAAAAAGACAATAAAATTTTAAAAAATCTTACAATAGATAAAAAGCAGTAGCAATAGATGGAAATAAAAAGTTTTACACCTTTTATAGCAATGTTTACCTGTCGGTAAACTTTTATTGTTTCCTTTTTATGAATACAAAAAGTGAAACCTACTTTGAGTAACATGTTTTTTTTTTAATGAAAGTGAAAGCCAGTATTATTTTAAAGTACTTAAAAAAATGAAGGTACCTACTTCGATTTGTTTTAGGGAAGTTGGTAGTTATATCTTATCTACAGGGTTACTGGTAATTCGACGTATTCCCGCCAAGGCGTGGTAGTTGGGGTCATAAGCTATCAAATGAACCATAGAAATTAAGCATTAAGCAAATGTGGATCAATTTCGAGATAATCAGCCAAAATTTGTCCTGTGGAGGGAATGCGCAACCTCCTGCATCACAGTGGTCTCTAAAATATTCAATAAATCCCGTAAAAAAAAATTGGTTTTGCTTACAAACGCTTTCACCTGTCCACTACTCCACACAAACCAAAAGCAACGAGTAAAGTTGCAAACAGACCGACCAATGTACACGCCACAATTATCCACTCTTTATCATAAAGCCTGGCCCGGGCCTTAAATGCAAATACTTCAAACTTATGCTAACAGTTGAGATAAGCCACCCTTTTGTCTCCCTTGATAATAAAACCGGGAAAGTTTGAATTTCTTGAATTACAGGTCTCTGCATGGGTGCGAATAGGCTTCTATTTAATTTACCCTTTCATTTGCATGCTAGTCTGCCAAATGTGTTTATAGTTATGGCAAGACTTTAAACAAATTATCCCCTTCACATTTAGTAATACTTTATAACGAATGATAATTATTAAATACCTACACATCCTACTAAAGTGTACGTATAAGTACGGTAGCTACCTACAACATAGTATTATTAGCGAGCGTATAAAATATATATCACACTAATATTATAAATGCGAGAGTTTGGATGGATGGATGTATAGATGGATGGATGTTTGTTACCTCTTCACGCCAAAACTACTGAACGGACCGGGCTGAAATTTTGCATGCAGATAATTTTAATCCTGGAATCTACTACTGGAAGCTACTTTTATCCCATAAATCAGTTCCCGTGGGATAGAAATCACCTTTAAACGTATAAACGTTTAGAACAACGCGCGCGAAGCTGCGGGCATAAACTAGTCTAGCTTTAATTTAAATTTTCTTGTTACGAAAATGACTAGCCAGTTGCGCAGGACATATTATAGTGCACAAGTGTACGCGCAAGCTCAGGTTCACTCTCTATTCTGTATACACTCTTATATTCCGATGGGGCGGCCGGCAGACACGACCGGGGAGACGCTAGGCGCAGGACCAACAGCTTAACGTGCTTTCCGAGGCACGGGGTTGTAACACCCCCAAGTTCCTGACTTCGGGCTGCTACTGTCAATTTTCAATAAGACAAATCTTGACAGACCCGAGATTGGAACCCGGGACCTTATTATCAGGGGTTGAACTCGCGACCGCTAGACCAACAAGGCAGACAAAAAATTATACTGTCTATTAGGTCTAAAACGGAGTCTAATTTTTCTTAACATTTTCCTGTTTATTCCAAGATTGTTTGAGTACCTACAATATAATCACAAATTATCTAAGTAGGTACAGGAATTTATTCACAAAGAAAATTATACTAGTATTTACAATTGAAACAATTGAGCTAACTGCCGACTATTGCAAACAGTCTACAGATAGCTCAACTGAGTACATAGATTTGGTATGAACATTGTCTGCATTTAGTTTAAGATTTTTAATATAATAAATGTTCTTTATTTTATGAAATACGAGCAATTATGTAAATCCTTTGTTCCAAATTAGTGTCTTAATAAGACAGGTGTGGGCAGGTGATAAGCGTCATAAATTTTCATGAGCAACCTATGATCTTTGCGTTTTACATAATACGAAGTTATTCCAAAATGGATAATTATGCATTTGTGGGTATATTAATTTAAAATATTCTGAAACATTTGTACTAAATACTAAATTTTGTATCTACAAATTTGTTCAGTTTTATACAATTTTTCCAAACAATAATGGTTCCAAACAATAATGTTGGCACAAAATTTATGAACTACGAGTTTATGGAACTGATTTATGTGATAAAAAGTAGCCTATGTTTGATTCCAGGATTAAAATTATCTGTATACAAAAAAAAATTAAAAGAAAAGTATCGAAGAAATTTCAGTTTAAAACAATTTCATTGACCACCATATCTATTATTATTTTATCCTATGGTACATAAGCCTAATTGATACATCAAAAATTATGCTACATGCACCGAACACAAACATAAATATTCAGACGACAAATTGTCTGATATTATTTTATGTATGTAAGCACTTATACATAAGATTGTTTTATTCTTCTAAAAGAAATGAGCTCTCTCTGATGCCAGTCACGCCGATACCAAGAATGTAGATTAGAAAAACATGGTAATGGAAGACAACGGAACTCCAATCTGAAACAGAGATATTAGCATATTGAATAAGTTATTTAATGAATTGGAAAGCCACCAAACATGGTTCGATGTTCTTATTGTTAGAGTAATATTTGAATTTGTATGGGTGGTTGGGAATTTGGTAGGTATGTAGCTATATGTAAAGTTTGTTTTCTATATAATAGCTTCCAGATTTTTGAGATTTTATATGAGTTATGTATTGGTTTCAATTAATTCGTGGATAAAAACACTTCAGTACACTTATTAAAGTATTTAGTGAACACCACCATAAAACACCATAGCTATTATGTTATTCATTTTACACAATATATTCATATTTGAGCGTCTGGTCGAAGCGACGTGACCCTAGAGCTGGTGAATATCTGGCGCAGCGCATCAATATAGCCATAGAGCGGGGCAGTGCAGCCAGCGTCTTGGAGACGCTTCCGACTGGTATTAATAATGGATCAGTTGAGCTACCCGTAGATTGTTTGCAACAATCTGCAGTTAGCTCAATTGTTAATACTAGTTCTAATTTATTTAT
Source organism: Eupithecia subfuscata (assembly GCA_963564075.1). Taxonomy (NCBI): domain Eukaryota; kingdom Metazoa; phylum Arthropoda; class Insecta; order Lepidoptera; family Geometridae; genus Eupithecia; species Eupithecia subfuscata. Next base: position 9,998,782 of record OY751105.1, read on the forward strand.
AGTATTTGATTGTAATTTTCTATTTACATCATATAATTTCTTCGTATATCTTGAAATTCCCTTGTAAATCATAAATGTTTTCATTAGAAGAAAACATTTAAGTTGATTGCACAAGGGCTAGGTTGGTACTTTACTAATCAAGATAAAAGAATGTGACAGTTCCTAATTTAAATTTAAATTATAATTTCTTCATCGATTCCATCAAATTCCAATATCTTTCGGAAACTAAGGCAGATAAGTTTACATAATCAAGCAATAGACCTCCCACGTTATACATCAACTGGTCGATACTCTGTGGTTTATCAAAGACCCTCCCTATTTCGATAGATTTGATTCGTCACTAACGGACGTAGATATTTTTAGTTAATGGGCCGAGAATAATTGAGGAACAATGGGAGATGAAGCTTCAAGAGATATGATGGATGGATGCAATGTTCTTGTAGGAACGGAGTCTGATAAACCTACGTAAATGATTTATATATAATGAGCAACGCAATCGAAACTGGTTATTCTTTAAGATTGAGTATAAAATAAAACAATGTCTTTTACGAAAAAAAAAGTAAAGTTTTCTAAAATTGATTTTGCTTTTTTAGTTACCCTAATAAATTATTCATAAATCCGGTTCCCTATATTTAAAATATATTTAACTCTATACTTAAAAAGAAAAATCAAATCGTAAAATACAACATCCAACAAAATTGGGTGTTTATCGAGCATTCCTCTAATAAAGCTCAATGATATCAACTTAGCCGATTCCTATGCAAATGTAACAACTCTTGCTCTCAAGAAATTCTTGGATTAAAAGAAGAGATTCACAATTCACCCTTGTTTACATTAATTGTTTTGTTTTCTAACTTCGAACAAAACAAAACAAATGAATGATGATGTTTGCCGAAACATCAGAGTTAAAATTAGCATGTTGTTGTTATTCGAGGTTATTATAAGCTTAAAGTATGAAGCGATGACGTTGCTAGTAGTACGTTAATAGAGCTCATAGAGTCTTTCATTCATAAAACTTCGGCGCGGGGTAAATTTTATAGCATTTTTATTACCACTCTGAGGTAGACAGTAAAAATTGAAGCTTGAACTTGGGAGCTGAGCTTTGCATGGATTTGTTTTATAAATGTAAACAAAAGTTGATTTTGTATTGGTTTTATTTAGTTTCGTTAATTGGGGCAATGAAACATGAAACCTTTTTATAGCGCTCATTTGCGCTTGTGAATTTCAAGGTGTTTTCTCATTACCTGCAGACCTATTACTGTTACGAACTGGCAATTTTTGGCAACAAAAACGGGCCTTGTGAAAAATATTGTCATTTTGAAACCTACATTAGACCTTTCCTCCAATTTGTACGTTTTGTATTTCCGTATATTCTTGCCTTATCCTGAACTCCAAAATTAAGTTAAAACACAGTTATAAAATACAGGGTTATTGGCAATTCACTGACACAGCGTAAACTGCAGGTTCTGCCCATCATCACAAACACGTTAGTGAAGACGCCAGGTCTTAATTCTTATTTTTTTTTTATAAATCGCCACCTACAAAATAATGTCCCAAACCCAATTAATTATCAAATACCTATCTCCCAATCCTATTTAAATCCACATCATCATTATTGGCTTATTTTACATCCATGAAAGATGATTTAAGTGGCATCAGCCTGGCTGGGAATCAACCGAACACACACACTCACCCACTGATAATTAAGGGCCGATTTTAGGTACAGTTTGACAAAAACCCCTATAATGAACGATTTTTGAATTGAGGGGGGTACATACTAATATAGCTCCCTTTCCACTACAATTTTAAGAATTGAGACCTGGCGTCTGCACGGACGTGTTCATGATGGTGGGCAGAACCTGCAGTTAACATAGTGTCAGTGAATTACCAATAACCCTGTTTATCACTTTCAAAAAAAACAACAAAATCTTGGCTCTAAAAGGTTGACTCCAATCTAATAAAATAGTGTTCTTAAAAACGAAAACATCGACAGCGATTTTTGACCGCCCGTCTGCCCGACCCTTCAAGGGCAGACCAACGTAAAATTAGAAGGAATAGAAGGGAAATAGGACGCGATAATTGTACCTCCCTCCACTTTAACCCCCTCAACCCTCGTTACAGTTTAATCTGTTTAAAGTTTTATTTTGTAAAGGCAAATTGAAGCGATTAGCTACTTTGACTTTTCGTGGGAATGAAAGGCCTCCTTGATTAAAACTGAACAAATTAATATAAATTTGTATTCATTGGAAGGTATCCCAAATTGAAGAGTTGAATACGAAGGACCAATCACTGTCTATGGTATTTTGTAGGATCGCCGTCATTCACATGACCCATAAAATACGGAATAATTTATAATATTGGACTCAAGAAAACATAATTAAGTCAGAGTGAGAAAAAAACTGCAAATCAACTGTGTGTAATTAACAAATTAAGTACAGGAATAGAGGGGGCAAATAATGTTCCAAACATCAATATCTTAATACCTATATATAAATTACGTGTCACGTTGTTTGTCCGCGATGGACTCCTAAACTACTTAACCGATTTAAAATTAAATTTACACACCGTGTGCAGTTTGATTCAACTTGAAAGATAGGATAGCTTATTCAGGAAAAGTTTAAAAGCTGAGAGCGGTACGAAGTTCGCCGAGTCAGCTAGTATTATGTATATAATTATGTCTCTAACTCTGTGTATCTACATATCTCCAGAGTTAAACATCCATGGTTCAATTTGTTTTCTGGCTTCAAAACACAATTCCCATGAAATGTTATTGCTTCATATTCCCTAAGTAAATCAATGTATCTATTCAAATTACCAATAAAGAGGTCGGGAGTAAGTAATCTAACGTAGACGACTGATAATAATCATCAATAGTCACAACTCATTTAGAACTATCAAATTATGTAAATCTTATCATTTTTTACTTCAAACATCATGTCTTTACGTGATTCTTGGAGTCAGTTACCTTTATGTCGATATCGACATTGAATTATCATGAGATCAACATGTAAATCGTTTTATATAACAACATTTAAATATAAAATGTCTGCTTAGTTGTATAACTATTTACTTTTAAACTCGGTATGATACGAATATTTTTATGCATAGAAATAGCTTTGATTATAAAATAATGAATAAACTTGTCACAATTATATCAAAACTGAATATAAATAACGCCATCCGCCTTCAACTTATCGCATTTGATTAAGTTAGTCAAACAATTTTGCTTGTAATAATTTTGTCTATGAATATAAAGTACGAATTTTTCCGATGATTCAAGACGACATTCTGACGCTGCCATTGATTTTCAGGTTCATTGAACTGATAACTTTCATGCACGCGTGTGAACAGCCCGTTAAATACTATCAATAGTAACACGTAGATACTAACTTACCTAACTATCACAGAAAATATAGATTTTGAAGTCTTGTTATGTATCTTTGACCTTTAAATATTGAACAGTTTTCAAAGTCAGGCTGACAAACTTTAAATGTGACTCCAAAACTAGCTTCGCTTACAGAATACTAATGTCTGATATGAATAGAAAGTTAGCTCTCAGCGGAAACGTTCTGCCGCATCCCATATCATTCTTACAAATGCATGCAGTTGCGGTCGGCCATGTTACTATCCCACACTATTACCAGACGGCCCTACGCTCCCGATCTCCGTCTCTATCCCACTCATTACCTTATGCATCTTTCTATCGCTCGTGTTGTCACTCCCGGCACCAAATTAGGACAATACGCATGCGCGCCGTGTCAATGTCAAATCAATCTTTGTAGGCTGATGCAACCAACAATTTGGTCGAATCGAATAGTTTTGAATTAATTAACTCTGTGATTTTTTGTTACAGATACTGGATTTAATTATGAAACGAGGCGTGGATTGGATTGTAAGTTATCATTTTGACGTTTTTAAATAAAATGTAGAATGAATGTTCCATTAAATGTTGTGAAGATGATGTCTCTATTAGTGGATATTTGGTTTTGTATGATATTAGGAAATTGTATGATAATTTTGGTAAATTAAGGCGAGAAGATAATGATGCTGCTTAATTGAGAAGGTACTACCATGTCTAGTACTGTACTGATATACTTAATGGTAATTGTTTTTGACATTTTAGAAGTTGTTAAACGATAATATTCATTCTTTTGAAAGTTTGTCCTTTTTCCGGCTCTTCGAAGTTGTGACTATAATAGTACAAATAAGCCACAAGGTAAAACCATGTATCTGCTAAAATAGCACCTATCTGTATGCGTATAAATAGCACAGTGCAGGTCTCGAATCGACCTTAACCAGTCCTTTGAATCAATGCCCACGAAAAAAATAATTCTTGACTTTACCTGACTATTTCATTACAAAATAGATGTAAATAAAGACGGCTGGATAATGTTCAGTGGTTCCACCATATTGGTTTTAAATAACAAAAGGTTCTCGACCTAGACCCTACCTCATCTTATCGTAGCCCCTTGGGCCCCCACGTGCCTTTGAATCTAAATCGTCAGTATTGGACCTCGGATGAATTCAGAAAACGGAAAGTCCGTAATAGATTCTCGAAAAGTTGCACTTAGTTTTGAGTAAAGTTACAAGCATAGGTGTTTTGATAAGTAAGTAGAGTTTACGTGGATTGAAAAGAGTTAAGTGTTCGAATTTGAGTTTTAATTGCTACTGGATTGAAAAGAGTTAAGTGTTCGAATTTGAGTTTGAATTACTACTCTACTTAAATATTTTTATTGTTTCCAACATAATTTATATACTGACATATGAAACCAAGACTTAAACCCACTGTCTGTTTAAAGCCACCTTTGTTTAAGGGTGTTAATTGCAAGTAATATTGCCTCCGAATATCAACATCCGTGCTTATGCAGTACTTTGTTATACCATCACAAAATATGACAAGTTTGTTAAATATTTAACCATAGACCGGGAGCCGTCCATATTTTTATGAGTGGCAAGGCTCATTACTATCTTATTACGTACAGTGTCGGTCGGGCAACACATCCAATTTCCAGCTTCCCATTTATTGATATTGACTCTGCGAGGACGCCTCGGAGCTTGTTGTCTAGGATATTGGGGTACTGGATGTAACCCTAAAATTATGTTTTATAATAACACTAGCTTCTGACCGCGGCTTCGCACGCGTTGTTTCTATAGAAACGTTAAAAGGTGATTTCTTTCCCATGGGAACTGATTTATGGGATAAAAAGTAGCCTATGTTTGATTCCAGGATTATAATTATCTGTATACAAAATTTCAGCCCGATCCGTTCAGTAGTTTTGGCGTGAAGAGGTAACAAACATCCATCCATCCATCCATCCAAACATTCGCGTTTATAATATTAGTGTGATTTTTGAATTTTACATGACATGTATCTGATCAACTCAGTATGAAATATCTTTATCCACGATGAAAATTACAACTAAGTAAGAGAAATAAATTAGAACTGGTAGGTATTTATAATAGAAACAATTGAGCTAACTGAAGACTGTTGCAAACAACTAAGTATACACAATTCAGATGTTTGTTTAATTTATAACACCGCTTTTATATAGTTTATAAAATAGATTTGAGGAGAGGCTTGTGCCCCGCAATGTTTTAAAATTAACATTACATCGGATCATTGTTCGCCACTCACTAAAAATATTATCTTGTTAAAGAAAATAGAAACCTCATCATAGAATTTCAAATAATAAGATGTCATTTCCAGGAGCACCAAAATCTTTGATGCCATATTTGGCGGTATCACTTATTATCATCAAACCTAACACGGATAAGCTGGAACAGATACGTGACTTGCGAAAAATAGTCCTTTCAATCCCCCGGAATTTGGCAACTCGAACCCTGCTGGCATCTCCTAAGATGAATCATGCATGCGCACTATGCTACATCAACATTCATAGGGAATATACTTGGCAAACCCTTAGTAGGTAAGGTATTGTGTATAGTATTATAATATCTGTGGTATTGTGAAGACCACAGATAATATAAAGGGCGAAGGTTCGCCTGCGGCGCGGGAGGTTGCGGGTTCGATTCCCGCCTTGGGACAAATGTTTGTACGATCTACAAATATTTGTTCCGGGTGTTCTGGTCGTTTCTATGTATAATAAAAAATATCTATCTATGTAATGTATTATATTATGTATATCAGTCATCTAGTACCCATAACACAAGCTCTGCTTAGCTTGGGGCTAGATGACGCGGTGTGGATTGTCCAGCATTATTTATTTTATTTTTATTTTATTATAATACTATACGTGAAGACAAAGCAATTTTGCAGAGAAAAAAGTCGGTGCAAATTTAGGTTTTATAGCAACTTTTCAAGACTTTGGCAAGTTTGCATATGCGGGTGTTTTAGTTTGGTACCTAGTTTACCATATAGGTATAATGGTATATCAACCAAAATTCAATACCCGTATTGCAATCTAAACTACGGGCTAAGATTATTATAATTGAAAGAATGACACCGACTTCTGACTTCATCTACATTAACATAACATGCATAGAAGGCAATTCGGTATTTTAAAAATAAGAAGTCACCTTCAAAATTGAGTTGCATCTAAGAATTTTAATTTCAACATATTCCAATTAAGATTTCTTCCAAACGATGTCCAATTTACTAACAAGAATGTTGTTTTAAAACAAATGAAGAGCAAATACCGACTCATATCTAAATAGGCATAGAAGAGACGTCTAGGGCACAGAACTTAAAGCATTTAGCTGTTAATGTTCTTTTGAAGCTTAATGAAAATGAGTCAGAGTTCAAAATAGTTGCAACAAAAGAAGCCACAAACTCCAGCAAGCATTGATATTTTTCCAATATAAATCTAAACTCAACGAAACAGAGCTCGGATTGTACTGTCAACAACTTTGTAGAGACAAAAGTCAGGTTCGGCAAAGCCAAGAGCTCGTCCCTATCGATTTCGAGAAGCAGTCCAAGTAACAACATTATGAAACTTTCTTCAACTCCATGTTATTCGGGTTTAGTAGCACCACCTACTTGACAAACTGTTGGGAGAACTTTGGGAGATTAAGACGGTTACCCAGTTAGCCTTCAAACATGTTCTGATAAACAGGGTTTTCTATTAGTCGGCTGCTGTGATTAATCAAGTAGGTTACTGTTTTGATGGAGTGCTAAGAAAGACCAAAAAAACCTGACAATTATCAAAAACAGAAGTTCATTAGTCTTATATCCTGTTTTATTTTTTGTGATTTATTAGGGTCAACATTACTAATGGCGATGATTTCAGCCGTGTTTTTAATTAAAACTCAGTAAACAACAATGCTTTCTGTCTAATTAAGTTAATTACTTTGATGTGCGGGCGAACATCTACATACCTTGATTAAATTGCTCTCCGTTTCTAATTAGCCCAAGCCTATCGGTAGAGTAATCTGTAATCTGTTTGACGACCTCTGTGGCGCGGTGGGCGAAGGTCCGCCTGCGACGCAGGAGGTTGCGGGTTCGATTCCCGCCTCGGGACAAATATTTGTACGATCTGCAGATATTTGTTCAGGGTGTTCTGGTCGTTTTCTATGTATAATAAAAAATATCTATCTATGTACTCGTATATTATTATGTATATCAGTTATCTAGTACCCATAACACAAGCTCTGCTTACCTTGGGGCTAGATAATGCTGTGTGAATTGTCCAGCATTATTTATTTATTTATTTATTATTATTTATCTGTTCAATTTGCTTCGAGCCAGTAGGAAGTTTTGTTACATTTTGGCAAAAGGTCACCAATAGAGGATCCGTTGTAGGTAAAGACTATTCATCTTTATTCACAAGTCAAAAAATCAAATAATGTTAAAAAAAGAAGATTGATTGAATATTACTCAGATTGATTATTTTTTATATGTTAAAAATGGCTCGAAGGCGACAGGTAAAATACAGTAAAGATATCTACAATAATTATATTTAATCAGATGTAAAGGTAAGTGTACACTCTGGTTTTTACATATCTAATTATGTAAACACGCCGCACTGGTTCCGAACGGAATTGGAACCTGTCTGTCAATGCGGAATAAACGGAGCCAGTCAGAGATAAATAACATTGGGTCCGCCGTGGCCCGTTTCATTTGCATGTCAATGACGGGGAGGGGGACAGGTAACAATGGCCGCCTGACAACCGGCATGCCAGTGTCAATGACAGATAAATTTGTAGCCGCGCGCCCATTACGTGTGAACGTAGTATTTAAAGACTGGGTAGATATTAGGTGGGAACGTCACCGAGAGAGCTATCACGTTAATGACAATATCCACCTACAAAGTTGGGACGTGACTCAAACTACAAAGTTATGAGGAATTTGCATACATATTGCAAGGTCCAACTAAATGCTCACCCGGAGATAAACCCGGAAAATAAAAGGAAAACTACGCAAAATACCTACGGAAAGGACTTTTTGTTAGATAAGGTTTACCTGCCCAATGTATTTTTCTTAAGCTTTCCTCAAAGAAAAGCTATTCGTTTCTAAATATTCTTTGGGAAAGTTCACGACCGCTTAGGTGCACTTGAGACTCGCTGGGACCAAAATGTTCTGCACCGCTGGATGACGGATTTTCTCTGAAAGTGGAATTTGAAAAACTTATTCTTTTGGCGAAAGACTGCGGAAAACACTTTGAATATTTGATTAGTGTTTTCGCAGAAAGAGGAAAACCCGAGAGATATTCCTTGATATATTCATAGTTTGCCATTATTTTCATAAACATAAGAATAACGTTATGATAATGTCATTGACGACGATCATCCGTCAGCGTTCTTATATTCATGCATATTTTATTAGAAAAATAATTTGAGCGAATACATTTTATATCTGGGTACTTTGGCGGTTTGGCCAAAATAGTAGCACGAAATTCGTGGTAATTGAAACATAATACCTATTTTCATTCATAATTTGAAGGTAATCAAAAATTAAAGTTTAAACGAACCTTAAAAGTAACTTGATATACCCTTACTTTAAAACACCAACGTGATAATTGCCTTGTTACAAAATCTTTTTATAAACACTTACATAAATGAAAAGATAAAAAGAATATCGTCAGATATTTTAGTCTCTTGTAACTTCGATCGTTTGATGGCGATGGTAGCCAGTGTCAAAGAATAACGAGCCTTTATAGACTGTCTTGTTAGGTTTATTGCTTTCGAAACTGTCTTGTTTTGACGATATTGAATAACGTACTTTGTCTGTTTTATTGATCGATGTGAATTTTTATCATAGTGTATGAAGTAAGTGACAATTGATTCTTAATTAACTATAACATCAAATGTCCGACTTAACGTCTGATTTGCTTTCGATTATTTTGGACATTATTATTTATTTACTGATTCCGTAGTACTGATCGTTTTTACTGTAGGTAAGTATACTTATGTTTTTCCATTACAAAATAGAAAAACTCTGACTAACCTAATAAATATAGTGGTAACTTCTTAGGAAGAATAACATTACATTATTTATGTCACATCTCATTCTATCCACTCTCTGGATATTCGTTTCCTAGAGTCATTCTCCTATTGAGATTCCCTAAGACCATTGGGCGAGTACGTGACCTTTATTTTCCCCGCCCTTTGCAAACTATGAATGTTCATCCGAATAATATTACTATGCAAAAGTTCCTGGATGTTTGTTTGTTTGCCGGACCCCGGTTCGTGACCATTGCGTCACTCAAACTGATTAATTGGTCGATGACGTAAACCAAAAGTAAAATTTTAGACTTCATGCTCTTAGTATCGAAACTTTTGATTATGTCCATCATTATTCACGATGCAACTCATAATATTTCGGAAGCAACGAAGTCGAGGGAGTTAGTTTTATATTTTTATGTTCTTCCTTGATGTTCTTGACCGAAAATTTGTCTCGCAACAATAGAACAATGGAACAATTAAGCTTTTTCTATTCATGGCGTAGATACCTTCTACATAGATAATGACTATTAGTCTCCTAACTTGTAACATACCTATATTTTGTTTAGGTAAGCCTACCAATTTTTTCCTTAAGTAAAATTGGAAGAAAAAACAAGAAATATATAAACCCAACGTTCCATCAGGAATATTATATAGAACCAACTAGTTTATACATAAAATGCAAAATATTTGCGAGACGTGAGGCAGCTGTAGGGAGAGACCAAAATATAGGCACATGTTTTATATTATTGATGCTCCGGTGAGTCGTGTTTACCTTGTTTACACGGGCACGGTGTTTGGAGACAGAAAGTTATTTTGGCTCTATACTCTATACTCGACTATGTTTGTCTCAGTATTAACATGCAAAGGTATTTTTTTCTGTTAGAAAACTGAGTCTCTCAGAAATACTAGACTGTATCATATTTCGTATCCTAAATATTTATTAAAAATATGTTGAATGTCTCTCGCATAGAAATTTCTATTCAATAGGATTTCTGCAAACTATTTATTTATCATTCCTCGCGTCAGTATTCTTGAGTATGGTATTTGAAAGTCAAATGGCAAGTTTAAAAATGCAAGATGTCGCCGATACCAAGCAAAGACAACTTATGTAAATATTATTGAAAACCTAAACCTATTTCGATGTCTATCTTGGAAAGTATCGACCCCGGCCGATCTAATATGAAACTAAACATTTGCATTCTGACGTCCCGAACCCAAATGTCTTTCATATAACATTGAATAAAAACAAGAACATTGTTTGGACTCGCGTCCCTGATTATATTTGGGCAAAATATTCCTCGTATCTCGTGTACACAGTATAATAAGTCTCTTGGGCCGGCAAATGGAGGAAAGGAAAACCATCTGAGCGAACTATAGTTGTACCTACATCTTACGTGATCCGTGTGTTTATGTAAGGAATGAGATGGACAAGGTGAAATCTCTTAAGCTGTATTAAGGTGAGGAGGCCTCCCAAGTGGATTCTATTTCGGTCTCTTATCTTCGCATATCGCTCGCCAGGGACCATTGCATGTGACAAAGAAATTGAAAGTCGATGGGTGGATAAAAACATAAAAGGAAATGTTCACGAAATGGAATAGGCTGACGAATACAACGTGAATGTTGTTGTTGACGCCTCAGTAATTACAATGTGTCAGCGTAAACATTTCCAACGAAAAATATTGGACAATATCCTGTCAAAAATACCGCACTATTTCTTTTTTTACGAGAGCGTTCACAACAAATTCGCGATTAGTATGAAAAGGTTTCGTCCCAAAGGATTTGATATTTAACTTATTGGAAAAAACAAGCATTACCGTCGAATTTGATTCGCAATTTTAAACAAACGGCGCTCGAAAGAATTTATTTAATCCAAGTTCCAAAAACTGACGCTGCGCCAGTACAGTTTTGCGAAGAAATTCTGGAGCCGCTTTTTCGACGGGCACCCGTCGACACTCTAAAAGCAACCTTGGTGCCCGACCACAGAGATGTGAACCTTTTGTATTTGTCTCAAAATTTAAGCCTTAATACTTCAAAGAGAAAACAGCTTTACCTCAGAAGAGATAGGGTAAAGTATCGTCTGTTGTGTTTTGTAAATTTGTGCCCACCGCCCGTAGAGATGGGACCACGGAGCCCTTATTTATGTCCACTTGAAGTTTGCCGTAACTACAGCCACATTGGGTCGACGTTTTTCTCCAAAACACGTATCACTAGCGATTGAGGGCAATCTCTTTTAATTAGTTACTTAGAATTCTTCGGGCGATGAACTTGGAATTTACATCTGGAATTGACTATCTTATCTGATAGTGATCTTGGTTATTCTGTACACTGCGTTACGTTTTGAATAATTATGATAATATTCAGGTTGGTAGCTTATTTCATAGATGATCTTTTATCTTTACCACTAGTCTAGTTTATCGCTGTATAATCCACCTACCGTAAGAAACGCAGCTACTGAACGGATACACCTACAAACAACGACTTAGATATTTATAAAAGTATGTAAAACTAGCTTCTGCCCGCGGCTTCGCACGCATATTTTCGGTATAATAAGTATTATCTAAGCCTATTATCTAAGTTAGGCTTTGTTCTCGACGTACGCCAAATTTAACTTTGATCTCTTCAGTAGTTTTGGAGATATCAGTAGGTAGTTGAGATTCAGTAGTTTGGGTAATAAAAATTCAGATTTTACAAATTTTTGGCTTTATAATATTAGTAGGATAGGATGTGGTTTTAAAACTTTTTGCTAAATAGATACCTAAGTATCATCTACGTAGCCGCTCGTAGGTAACACGATAGATAAAATAGAAAGCAAGGGTTGAATGCTCACGAGGTAAAGGGTAAACAAGGTAAAGAAGGAACCTTTTCCAATTTCTTAAACAAAAGCCTACATTACGCATAAAGGCCCGTCCTAAGCTGGGGAAAACAGGGAAGGGAAATTATCCGCCCTAAGCCTACACAGTCCCTATGTTGATAAGTTTGCTTTGAAAATAACACCGTGCCTGCAGGAAGAGTATTTTCTTTAATCTATAAAAATTTCTTGAGATTATAAACGAGTTGGGTTTGCCACTAAAATTGTGCATCTAGGCAATTTCATCACTAGGTTTTTGCACAAACCATAATTTTCACTGAGTACATTATGTCTATTTTATTTCATACAAAACTATTTCTTTAAGGAAAAAAACAGGAGCCAAGGTACATTCTTCTAAGCAATTTATTTTGTGTTCCCGAAGACTGTGTCCCATATTTAACCCTATACAGCTGAGGCAAGCTTAAAGGGTTTTTTGGCTTAAGAAGGGCCGGGATTGCGGTACTGCTTCTTCCCGTTTGATTACCGTTCGCCCTTTAAAAGCCCTGTATTCATACATGAAGCTATGAAAGAAATATTTTGGATAAAAGCATGATTGTTTTGCATAGTATTTCAATTTTGTAACTATGAACCATTGATATGGCATTTAAATTATATTATGTAAACCATTGTGTGTCATCAGTCATCACTCATCAATCATCATCCTTTTGAACAAAAAAAAGGATCGTGTAACTGTAAACATACTGAACTATAAACAAAAAAATTATTAAATTACAAATAATTAAGGTAATCTTGATTAAGGTTATATACAATTTTTAGGCTACACAGCTAAAACCAAAAGAACACCTGTTTTGTTAAAAGCAACGGAGCTATCAAAATAACACCGAGAAAGAAAGAGAAGGATAGAGATAACACTAGCGGAAAAAGGAGACGGGTTTATTTTATCAGATGCTGTATCAAAACCAATGGCCTAAAAATGAACGCCCCAAAAATAGAAGTTGGTTTAAACCTACTTGTTGTTTTCTGTGAGATCTTACATGCGATTACTTATTAAGATTAAAATGTAAAGAAAGTATGCTCTTCAAATATCTACTAGTTTTTTTTTTTATTCTACTAAAGCGTCGGCCGGGCGGCGCGGCGGCGGTGCGACCCGCAGGGGCGCGCCGCCGCTACACGGAAGTGGAGAAGATATTCTGCATTTGGGCCATGAAAGTGTTAGTTTAGTATCGCATTCACTGCCCAGACTTGGTGTTGCGACCCAAAGGGGCGCGCCGCGCTATACGGGGCTGGCAAAGAACATCTACGTCTTGGGCCATGAAAATGTTAGGTTTAGGGTTTTTTATGAGCGAAACCAAGATTAAAATTTAGTATTTATAAGCATTAGTTGACCGCACTAAAATATCTAGGTATATTAAAATATTATAAATTAGTTTCTGCTTTGCATGCATTTTTTCTATGAAAATGTTTTAAGGTAATTTCTATCCCATGGGTGTATTAATGCGATAAAAATTATGTTTATACCTATGTGTTATTCAAGGTTTGACTTTATCTATCTAAAATTTCACCCTGATCCATTCAGTCGTTTTGCCGTTAACAAGTAACAAACATATCTATCTATGTAGTGTATTGTAAGTATTATGTATATCAGTTATCTAGTACCCATAACACAAGCTCTGCTTAGCTTGGGGCTAGATAATGCTGTGTGAATTGTCCAGCATTATTATTATTATTATATATCCACATATTCATCAATCCATTCAGTCATATAAACTTTCGTATTCATAATATTCTCTAGTGTGGTACCGAACATACCAATATTTTTAAAGACCAATGTTCCACCTGCCATATCAAATGTTCTTGCATCAATGTCAGGGCGTATTATCTAAACCGTGAAGGATTAAAACATCTGCCTAATATTTTCGGTGGCATGTGTGCTATTGTTCACACTTTCATAAACTCTGCATATTTCATGTTCATTATGTGAACATAATTAAGAATATTAACATCTCAAAACACCTTTTAAAAATAACTTAAGATATTCATAATTTTGTTACGTTGTCTTTTTCTGCTAAGACCATAATCTTGTTCTACTTAAACATGGTATAAAATGTTATTCAACAATTAAATTATATTTTTAATTATATTCATTTAACATTTTTTTCTATGCATACTTACTGTACCTACATTTTTAAATTCTTGCATATTTTGTAATTTATTTCTTGCTCACGCTTGTTTTAATAAAATTAAACGATATTGAAAAATACTATTTTCGAAATAGAAACCTCTCTACCCACCTACGAAATTCAAGTAAAGCTAGATGCACACTCTAAACCGGTGCAATAAATAAGCCGCTGTCAACGGGATGCGCCAAGACATTGTTCAGTAAGTGCACTCTGCCCGATATACTCGAGATATGACGGTAATGCATAGAGCCATAGAGTAGACAGATACATAACCATAGAGTATAAAGTTGGTATACCGTAGACGCTCTCGTGGGATTTGGTCGCAATGGCGGCGCCAGAACGAGGATGTTAATAGATAGGTCATATAGTAATATGTTTGAGGAAGTATAGTTCGGTAAATGATTGAAATGTCATTAGTTGTGTTGCTCGAAACTAAAAATTGTCCGTTTTTTAGTTACACGAGATGATGAAAAGACTGTGAAAGGTAAGTTAGGTGTAAAAAGGTATTTGGTTAAAGATAATATATTAAAAAGAGAACACCAAAACATTTTACAATAAAAAGCACAGTAGGTATATAAAAAGTTAACATTACGCGTCACATGCGCCCTCTTAAACGCCAGTGTGTGTCCGCTCTTATTTACCAGGGTAAGATAAACGCTGGCTTGCTTTTAACGGGAACCTCACATTTTCTATGATTTGTAGGCACAAGTTACGTTGAGTACTTTTATGGAGTATACCTACCCACTGCACAATTTCAAATGATGGTTAGGTATACGGTGCGGGCCTTTAAAAGCAAAAAATGTTTGTAGTACGAATTTGCATGAAAACGTCTTTGGACTATTTCTTCAATGCTGCAATGCTGCTGTTCTCATCTCTTATGCAAAACAGAGGCTGGGTCTAATAGGCTGGTAATTTATTGACAGAGTTGCTTCACGCTACAGTGGACAAACTCCTTTAAACATACTTTACTTTACTAGTACCTACTGTAAATTAAATAATTTTCTGTGTTGTCCTGGTTTTTTTATCTTTTTTGGTTCCCAGGGTATTTGATGATGTTTCTATTGAATTGTTCTTTTCTTTTCGAAGATTACCAAACATCTTTAATTTTATTAAGTTCACTCACCTGCTTATCAATATCTCTGTCTCATTAATCTCAGTTATTTTCATTCTTTTGAGTTGAAATGTTGTTTTTTAAACTTTTCCAAGAAATAAAATCTTGTTTTATTGGACTGTCTAGGTCCCAAGAGCAGCTTTTATAAAAGTCTTAAGTCTAAAGTGTTAGGGCGGAATTTTAGTGTACCGGTACGTCGTTGTTTGGCATTGTACAAAACAAAACACGGTTTGAGCAGCAGATCAAACTGGGTTTTGTTTTTAGAATAGAATAGAAAATCATTTTTTATGCTCTCTGCTTGAACTCTGTTTTTGGATGTGGGAATTTAAGTTCATCCTGCACTTTAATTAGTATTATAATGGAGCAGGCTTTTGAAAAAATAATATTAAGAAATTGGGCTGAAATTTTAGACAAAAGCTCGGCATCTGTTTCAAACTACTGATATTTAAATAATAAATTGAAATAGAGGTCTTATACATGGTGTAATAATATGTAGTAGTCTATGAATTATGTAGTAAAGTAGGCCATCTTTTCTCTAAGAAATTATGCACATGTACCGACATAACGTTGTCTCTCTCTCCCAATAAGGTTTGCTGGAAGAGAACGCTTTGTAGGGTTAAGCTCGCTATTACATATAGTTTTATTTAGTGCAATATAGAATAAAGAATTAAGAATATTTTGATATAATAAAAATGAGTCCATAGTGTAAGTCACAGGCATAAACCATCTGTCATTTACAACGGGAAATTTACCACGATTTGAGTTTTGAGCTTTCCAATACATGGGCACAGAGTCATTCGCCATTAGTGTTAATAATCATTATGGATTTAAAGTTTTATTATAAACTATTTGCATCTTATGCACTAGCTACTGTGGCTAGAATTCCTAAGAGGATCTGGTCAGGCAATTAACAATGACTCTACCGATACTACTCTTACTATGCAATTGAGTCATGCGTTTGTAGACGCGTAATGGAATCCGTTTATTTATAAACGCAGGAAGCTCAGGGTTTTGATCAAAATAATATTGAGCTGAGGGGCGAGTCGGTTTGACGTTAGTAGTTAGACGTGATTTCGTCTACTTTTAGTATGGGATTTGCATAGTATCCTGTCCGCATATCACCTAGATTTTATCAAAGATGAAGCACTTTAGCGTTCGATCTCACAATGACTAGAAAAATTACGAATTTGACGTGTATACGTTTTGACGAATAATAGAGTTGACGAATCGCGAAAATGATAAATTAAGCTTTTGACTTGACTATGATATGATAAATAAAGGATTTGACGAATTGCGAAATTGACAAATTAAGCTTATAACTTGTTAAGCACATGGACAAACAAGTATTTGACGACTGTCTGCGTAATCTGATTAAGATGCTGTACTACATTTTTTTGAAAAAGTGGATATCCCTCTGGTAACTCCTGTAGTCGAGCAATTTGTTTAAAAATTAAAAAATGATAATCTGTAGGTACACAGGAAAGTTACACAGACGAGAATTTTTTTCCTTTTCATTTGTTGTTCGTCTAGAAACCCTACAAATGGTTATAGGTAAGGTTGGATTGTTCTTTTTATAACTCCAAGACATAATGTACACCTACTACCTACCTGCCATTCTTTTTTCTTAATTTCGTATAAAACTAAGAAGGTATACAACAATTTTATCGTGTGACTTGTGTCGTGTCTTGGCGTTAAGGTCAACAATCATAAGAAAAAAATTGATTACAAAAAAACTTCGTTTGGATAGTATTATTCGTTTACAAATAACATGGCATAGGTACCTTCCGTAATTTATGTCTCTATTCATAGGATGATAATGCAAGCAGGCAATCAAAATGTAGAGCACAATATGGTAGAGTCAATTACATGGCTTCAAGTACCTACCTACCACCTATTTTAAATTAAAAACATGTGAGGGAGGATTTCGGATACATTTCAAGCTGAAAATGTTGTGAAATTCGAGCTTTTAGTAAAAAAATAGGTTGGTTATAATCAGAACCAATTCTTTGGGTTTTTTTTCACTTGCCAGTACAGGACCAAAGTCAATTATTAAAACTAGAAAATTATACTATGTAAGGAATAAAGGTCTGTTTGACTACTACTGATACTCTTCACTTCAAAACAAAATGTAAAAAAAACTAAACACTTTGTACCACGGGAAGTTATCTCATCAACGCTTCAAATAAAAATGTCTGTAGGTAAGTAGCTATTTGCATATTTCCAATTAACAGAATTTCCGAACTCAGCATCCAACACGTCCGCACAAAATGAAGCTCCGAATTCATATTTAAAAGGGCCCCAAAAAAGGGGAAAGCTAACCCTATTGTGCCACCCTCATCAAAAAACTGGGCCAATGGGGAACGCTTGGTCGGTCACAATAGATTTTTTCCTACCAATCAATATGATTTCACAACATGGCCGCTTGGTATTTTTTGTTAGGTTAGAAAGCTGGTTGTTTTTGCTCTACCCTTGTCAATGTCGCATGTTGCAGTCGTTTTTTTTGCAAAATGACTCTTTGACTGAGGAATTTTAAGTTGTTTTTCAAAATCATTTTCGGATTAGTTTTAATATTTTTTCGACACTCAATCCTAACGTAGTAACACTTTGTAGCTCACACAGAGAATTTTTTTATTCCAGGAAAGTCTGTACTTTTTGTAGCTTGCAAGGGCTCGGACTTGTTAAATCTTTAGAAAATTTGGGAGATTTTTTCAAAAATTTGTCTGTAATGTATAGTTAATCTACTAAGAGTAGAAATAGCCAATCTTGAGCTTTATGATACGAACAGTTCATTATCAAGGTAGACAAGTTGTTTCCTATCGTTATAAAGAGCCGTAGACATTACAAACCAATAACATGCCATTACATTATTTACTGAAATCGCGCATGCTCACGCCATCTATCCAACGCACATAAGCTTCTACATTTTACTCTCTATCGTAGTGTTCGTGAAACTCATTTATAAAACGAAGACGGTTTATTCACACTAATACCAATCGGCAATACGTATTTACTCCAGCAGCCTACATGTGTGTGTAAGCTACGTAAACTGTGTGTAGGCGTCTCTCGTAGCGACACAGCGTTGCTACGCTTCTGTCGATGTGTGAGTACCGTATACAACAGTATTCGGCTTGTTTGTGTGCTTGCGCCATGCCACGTGAGTTTTACGCACACTTGCAAAAACTTTGTTTCAACTTCGGAACTAGTAGCGACATCTCGTGTGAAACAGCTGAACAACGATGTTACGGAGCTTCTGAAAAAAGCCGTAAGGAAACTTGGCTCACTTATAAAGTTCTTATAGGACAGACTTTATAAATAGGTTGAAATTTACGTTTAGAAGATGTCTGACGAGGCCGGTCCGCTTACGAAATTTTCATAAAATGTTTGATGAATCATTTAAAGGAACGGGCTCTACTTTTTACTTTAAAAATAATATAGCTATAAGCTACATTTAATACTCAACGATAATTAGCAAATTAAAAGAAAAAGTACCAACATACTCGAGTATTCTGTTTATAAAGAAGTTTTTTTGACGATGCCAACGTCGAGTTACACAACAAAATTAAAATAATCATAAATAAGAATTCATTAACATTTAAAGTATCCTTGGATTTATTTTAATTAGGCAAAGTAGATGATTTATGTACCTACTGTACCTGCCTATTTGGCACATTACCTGCCAAGGATATTTTTGTTTCCATATTTTGGAGGATTTAGTAAATAAATTGGTGAAAATACACAAATTTTATCAAACATTTGCGTTCAATAAACTCGCAGATCGCTAAGTTTACCTAAGTTTAAAAATAAAGCAGACTAGCATCAAAGACTTCCTATTAGTTCTGGGTAATTGTTACCAAGGTTTCAGTAAATCATAATTTTATTCTAGCTGTGCTCATGGACTATGACAACGGAATAATTCAAAGTTAACAAAAAATACAAACCTCAATGAACATGATGACGCGAGTGTTTTGAAACGGAAAAATATCCGCATAACAGAAATGTATAATTTAAATAGGTACCTTAAAATATTCGTTTATCAGCAATTTATAATTTGAATACCATAGAATCGAAATAAAGGCTAAAGTTTGTATTGATGTTTGTCATTGGTGCACGTTACCTATTTCAATTAATTTACATAAAATATTGAAAGTATTCGGTAAGAATTGCATTTTGTTTTGCATATTGAAACACGTGAGCGAAGCTATCGTCTTGAATATTATGAATATACAATTTACATACATGAAAATACGAGTTTCGCTAACACTTTTCCTATATGCAAAGCATGGACATTGACCAAGAAACTTCAGCCTCGCATCAACTTGGATGTTATGTCATGCGTTTTATTGCCTTGACGAAGTCGGTCAACGGCCCGCAGTCACAGATTATAAAAAGCCAATGCACATGACTCGTAAAAAATATGCTGTCAACTAGCATATAATAAATAAATAAATAAATAAATAAAGCTGGACAATTCACACAACATTATCTAGCCCCTAGCTAAGCAAAGCTTGTGTTATGGGTACTAGATAACTGATATACATAATACAATACACTGCATAGATAGATATTTTTTATAATGTAATTCATTTGTTTTTTCATACAAGTGACAGCGCTGACGTCACAAACCTGTCGGCACAGTATACGAGAAACAGGAGACTGCCACGCCAACTCCGGTTGCGCTACCTATATACGCGACAAAATCGCGCTGCAGATTATATTTTTCTCGTCGCGTTTTGGACTCGTCATGTGCATACGCCTTTATTTGCTATGGTGACAAGATTGCATCACGATTCACGCAGTAGCAACGATTGCAAATAACGTTCCGTTCTTAATTGAGATTGTTCTGCTGCTATTTCTGGAAGGCGTTTTTGTGCTGGCCCACAATTGAGATTAGGAGAGTTCATTGACTGGCGACGGGGGAGTGGAGCCTGGGCGTGAAATATTGCTAGGTGATGGATGTGAAACTTCATATTTTTTATAATTCTAATTAGTATGTAGGTAGGTACTTACCTACTTATTAATTTGTATGACCTTTAGAGATATAAGTTATATTTTGGTATATTATAATAATCTACAGTTATCATTATAAGTTCAGGCAGTAAATATATTTTCTTTCTTTCTTTCTTCATAGAAAATGGTTGAGGCAAACACTCGTAATCATCTCATTAAAGTAAATGAAGATGTGGCCTGCCTTAATGGAGCACGCTTACCCAGTTTTTTTTTTATTTGCTTAGACATAAAAACAATAGACAAATGTAGAGTCGTATATTATTATTCATTTAGTTGGTTTTATCATTGACGATCCGTTTCGTCAAGGATTAATTTGTGGTTTTTCACTTGCTATGATCGTTGCACACCTTTTTATATTTAAACTAGTTTATGCCCGCGGCTTCGCGTAGCTTCTATGAAAATGTTTAAAGGTGATTTCTATCCCATGGGAACTAATTTATGGGAAAGCCTATGTTTGATTCCAGGATTAGAATTACTTGTATGCAAAATTTCAGCCCGATCCGTTCAGTAGTTTTGACGTGAAGAGGTAACAAACATCCATCCGTACATACATCCATCCTAATTTTTTATAATACTAACTTCTGCCCGCGGCTTCGCACGCGTTGTTTCTATGGAAATGTTTTGAGGTTATTTCTATCTCATGGGAACAGATTTATGGTATAAAAAGTCGCCTATGTTTGATTCCACGGTTTGACTTACCTGTATGCAAAATTTCAGCCTAATCCGTTCAGTAGTTTTGGCGTGAAGAGATAACAAACATCCATCCATCCATAGATCCATCCAAACTTTCGCATTTATAATATTAGTGTGATGTGATGTGATACCTCATGTGGTAAGATTGATACCTATGTATATGATGTCGATTTTTAGCATTCAGGTTGATGAGTAGGCTTGCTTGCCTCTACTAAGCTTCGATGCGAGTTTCACATCTGCTAGTTCTTTACTCATTAATCCCTGTACTAAGTGGTCCCACATGTGAGAGTTGAAGTCTGCAGCGAGGCTAGCAAATTATCGCGACGTCTCTTGGTAGCAGGTGCCGCTTATTGGCGTTTGTCGGCCGCTTGTTTGAACTTTTGAAGGTCGAAAAATAAGCGTTTGACGCGTCTAGATTCCTTAGGTCTATTTGAAATTTGAAATGAGATTGAGTTGCTTGGAAAACTTTTTGTTCATTCGATTGTATGAGAATGGTATGGGATATTTTGAAGTGAAAATTGAGTTTCAGTTGTGACGATTTTATTTATTCTGAGTGGGATTTATTTTGTCTGTAGATTTCGCTGCTCAAAATCTTGTATCGATTTTTTGATGTTACAAAGAAAATCACACTTATTGACTAAATGCGAAAAATTTAGTTTTATCTTGGTTATTACAGCAGCATCTACAGCCAATACTGTAATCGAAATAATTTACTCTTATTTCTTTAACTTTACAAAGTTTTATCATAGAATAGACAATCACAACCCTAGCGTGTTGATCATGATCCACATTGCCATTCCAAGTCTTCCCATTGCAATATTTGCGGACGACCCGTGTCCTGTACAGTTTCTTGGATTATATTCTTATGTAATACATAATAAATTTATCCTACGCAAGCTACTAAACAGGATAATTCGTTGCTATTTATTTTTCCATTTTCATCAATGAATAGAGTTGAGAGACTAAAAAATACCAGCGTATAAAAGCTAGGCTGAACTATCATTGGTATAAGAACTAACTTTCGTGAAAAATCGATTACGAGTTTCACGGAGTTGCCAACCCGACCAGCCAGTGCCAACTATGTCAACATAAATCTACTAAAGGAATGTTGGCTTGCATTTTCTAGATTTCACAGTAGACGGGATAATATATTATACAAATAAATTGACGGGAATAAACGGGTCTTTTTGCTGGTATATTAGAGCGATAAATAAAACGTGTTTTTTGACGTGGGTAGTAAGTAACATTTTTTATCAAGAAGTTTTTTTAAATATGTAGGCTAATTGCCTTATTTATATGTTGGATAAAAATTTTACCAGACTCGGAGAAAATGTTTGCAGAATGCACAATATTTGTCTCGTTGGAAATCGAACCCAGAACATCGTGCAGCTCAGGCGTCACTAAGAGAATAATGGTCAATCCATCATCATCATCATCATCCCTTATTAGTCCACTGCTGGACATAGGCCTTCCCTAATGATCCAGATATTACCACAACTTAATTTAACTTGTTTGACAGCATCATAATAATTTGAGGAACGAAATTAGAAAATAGCACATAATCTATGTTTCTTGAATGAGCAAAAAGTAAATATTTTTCTTCTTCTTCTTCTTCATCAGAATTATTTATTATAGTTCATTTCACATATGAACCGTTCCCTGGCAAGTCACTATTTCTTTGTTTCACGTGTAATTAATTGACTTAGGACAGAAATTAGTAAAATATATAACATAGAAAGTCATTTATTTCATGTAAGTCATGATTTAAATATTAGACAGTTTCAATTATGTAAAATGAAGCAAATACAAGAATACATAAGGTCGTACAATCGTATTACACCCATTAAAAAATTCCAAAACAAACTGCATAGGCCACTTTGCTTGCTGAGAAGAACTTTGTTTATTTAAAAGAGCTAAGAATTGAACCATTATATATACCTACGCTTGTTTTAGCTGAGAGAATAGTACTTGATGATACAAACTTAACCAACTTATTCACGTTCCAGGTGCTATAGCGTTCCTTGCACAATTGATTGAATGTTGCAAACACGGTATAAAATAATCATCTAGAATAGAAATTGCCTCATCATCAGGTGATAGGGAGATCTCTATCCTTATCGTTAATTGGGATTGACAAGGCCTGTTTTTGTCTCCTCTCATACATTATATTTCACTACTTTATGCCCGTGGCTTCGCACGTAATGTTTCTGGGACATTAAGTACATAGGTACTATAGGTAATACGTACATCACTCCCATATTCCAAGTCAACAAATATCTAATTATTGTTCTATGGAAACGTTTTAAGGTTTCTATGGAAACTGATTTATCTATTAAGCCAGATTCGTTCGGTAGTTTAGCTGTGAAGTAACCTGACAAACATCCATGCAGCCATCTATATTCGCATTTATAATGAGTGTGATTTATTGTAGTAAATACATAGGAGTAATAAAAGTAAACACATAAGAACCATTATTAGAATATTAAATATATCGCCACTGTCTTAACATTCACTGATTTCATTCGAATATCAAATATGCAGGTCTCGACAGAGCCGTGTACACATTTGCTCGTGGAGTCGAGACCCTAGGTCCGTGGGGTACCGAGGTTCTCCAAGTTTTTTATAAACAATAACAGATCGTCTGGTCAAAGCGACGCGAGACCCGAGAGCTGGTGAATGATTTGGTAATCTGGCGAAGCGCATCAGCATTGCCATACAGCGGGGCAATGCATCCAGCGTCTTGGGGACGCTTCCGACTGGTATTGATACTTAAATACTAGCAAAAATTTGGTTTCTATTCTTTAATTGTAATTTTCTTTGTAAAAAGTATGTTATACACTCGATCTATTTACGTATTTTCTGATATCTATATATCTCTCTTCATATATGACCTTATATTCCATGCCATCAAATGAGGTGTATATAATACATTGGCCACCCAATATCCCGCCTACGCGGACGACTCAATCAGAATAATTTAGACATGCAGCGGTGATCGTCAAAGCCGGAATTTCCATTTCTTTATTTCTCTTTATGATATCAAGATAAAATAACCTCATTATGTTTCTCTGAAGATATTAGGAGATGCTAATTAGGTCGGTTGGAAGAAATGTTGGTAATTGAAGCATTTCGTTATTGAAATGTTCCTACGTTGTCCACCTAAATAATGTTTGAATTAACATAATAAACGAGCAAATAAATTACTTGGTAATTGAATCATTTCGGTATTGAAATGTTTCTATATTATACACGTAAATAATGTTTGAATCAAGTTACCAAATGAACTAACTTAATCAATGAAAGTGAAATAATTGCATGATTAGCGGATTGTAGCAATTAATAGCAAAACAGCAACAATCATATTTCTTTTGAGAACATAGAGGTACGTACGCAAAAAAATACGCACAATTTATTTACTTATATAATTTATTACTTACTCTCTTTTAAAAAATACGCAGAATTTACTTAATATTTTTATGGGCCGTTCTAAGCTTTTACTAAGTTAATATTTATCCCCGACGGGCGAGGTTTCCGACGGCAGAAACGCAATCATAGAACACTTTATATAACTATGTATTATACATAACATAAATATCTTGATTGCTCATATTTAGAAACTATTTTCTAAATATGAGCAATCAAGATCTATGTAATGTATAATACATAACATAGGTTAAGGTAAGGTTAAGGTAAGTCGAAACTGAATCTTTCAAATAAGAAATAACATTTAGAATGAAATATCATGGTCCGGTTATTGCAAATTTAGTTTTAAAACAATGAACCTGCTTACATACATACATTATACATTATTATGCCTACATTATTTACTAAGTACGTTTGTTATGTAGTTGCTTGTAAGTAGAGTCATGTTGTCATTATTTGAAAGAAAATACTACAATACCTTGCGAAATTTCAGTGTTTTATTTCAATAACTCCCACTACGCACGTGGTGGGGTGATATGTTCTTGAACCCACGTTCAAGAACATATCGTATTTGCTCACCATAAACGGAAACTGTAAATTGTTTTGCATCAAATTTATGTTAAAATTTATGTTATGTTCATTACTCTTTATAAGGTGAAAAAATCTTTTTTCATAAAAAACTGCTACAACTTATATACCTAACTTTAAATGCTAATCTGTAATACCTTCTCGAATTTCACAAACCAAGTCTGTGATAAAAATACTCACATGCTCTATTTTCATAATTATGTACTCTATAGAACTAAATATATAATGCTGGACAATTCACACAGCATCATCTATCCCAAAGCTAAGCAGAGCTTGTAGAAAAGATTATTTGAGTGCAAATGAGGTCTTTTTACCGGTAGAGCAACTAAGATAAGAAGATTCTTAAAATCCCTGTACACTCTTAATTAATTCGTTTTACTGGGCCGTTAGTTTTCACGAGAAAATAAATATGAGTGGCATCTCATAGATTTTTAAGCACTGAGTCATAATTATTTTCGTACACACCCAATTTATACAAAGCGTCAAAAAGCAGATTTTTCATCGGTAGGATTAAATAATTTAGGTTGCTAAAATTTCCGGCTAAAAATATAAAATACCTAATATTATACAGGTCTGTAACTATTACCTGTGTACTTCCGTGTCAAATGGCTTTAACTAAATAGTTTTATTCAAATGTATGAAAAAGGACCTTCCATTAAAATTCCTTTAAAATTCATGTAATGTTCCAATTCCGAGGTTGACGTAGATTACTACAATAAAGTGGCATTTAAATAACAAAATTATAAACTTACAAACACAAAAATCCCGAAATTAAAACATTTTTCATCCGTGCACAGCTAAATTACATAACTCCGTTTCTTAAAATTCTAAATTCATAAATTTGTATACATGTTAATTATATCCATCAGATTAAAAATTGTAAGCATTCGTTTTGTTATTTTAATCAGATTTTGACTGTCATATTTTTAAAAATAATATTCCACGCATATTATAAATCCGACACCGCCGACCCAAAGTGCAATTAAATATTCCAACCATAGAGAGCCCGCCTAAAATACTAACCCAATAAATTTCCTTAATCGCTTTCTGTCTTACGTATCTAAATATCCATTATGTACTATGATAAATAGACGAGACCGATATCAGCCATCTAATTAAGAAACCCTATACATATCCCAGTGCGTAGGTTCGTATATAAAAACTCATTAATCCACAGGAAGTCGAAGGGCCGCATTTCGCTTACGTAATATATCTTATGTCCTTGTCTAGCGCATGTCTAAATCGCACGAGGAAAAAGAGACAGGTACTATATAGGCTGGTGCGTCTTTCGATAAGGCTCTACCGGGGGGAAACGAGTTTCCACCGAATGCTTCGGGACGTTCGTCAGAATATTTTGATTTATTTTTGTATGAAATTATCGAATTTCTTAATTAATCGGTAGGGCACAAAATAATTCTTAGAAATCACAAATATTTTATATTGTTATAATATTTTGTGATATTGTAATCAAAGGTGCCTTTTAAATCAAAACAAAAAATATTTTAAAATGCCCAAAAACGCTCGAAATACCTAGGTAAGTACGTAATTTGATGAAACGTTTTGTTATCTAGTCCTTGTCGGTTTGGCAACAAACTTGCAGGTACCTAAATGCGGGTTGATTAGATAAATAGATAGATAACGCTAAATTAATTCCAGTTTTGCAACTCACTCGAATACTATCCCGAATATTCAAACGCAACTCAAATTTAAGCACATCGCGATATTTTGACAGTTTTCAATAAAAATCTATCAAAAATTCGTCACTTGAGATATGCTTAAATCTAAATAGCGTCTATGTATTCGAAGGTTATCTTATTATTTTCAAATTCTGTTTCATAACAAAACGAAAATTAACATGAATGCTATCTATGAGCTATGAATACGTTCAAAAACAAAAAGAGATTATTGTTACGTTCATTTTGTGTTTTCAAAGTCCCGAAGATAACTGATTTGTGGTCTTCTGGTCTTCGGCGTCATCACATCTAAAATCATCGACCTTAGATAACCATGCTAAATAAGTGTAAATTAGTAACCTACAATACAATGGAATTGATTAAAAATAAACACGCACTATAAATTGAAATAAACTGGTAGTTTAACGACTTAGATATTTAGTTATAAAGTATCTAACTTTCAAACTACAAACGTCATCATACAAAAGTAATTGTAGAACCAGTTAATACATCTTTGTTTTGATAAAAATCATTAAAGTTCTAATTAAGTTGTTTACATTTGGCTGTGGCCCTGTAACTAAGTAGAACTAAGTAGAAACCTATTGTTTGTGTAAAAATCGAATCAAAAAATTGCAGCTCCCCCAGCAATGCTGATCCAAGGAAAATATTTCATATTTTTCTCTACCTCTCTAACTGCTTAGTAAGAACAAACAGCTTTTCAAAGGAAATTTTTAAAGAAGATTATTATATTTAATTTAAATAGAAATAGTAAGAAATCACAAAATGAAAATTCGATTTTTCAAATTCGCTAGCGTTAGTTGAGAGTTCTGTGACTTTGGTCGTTTAAACAAAAATGTTCATTTTTTGCCACAACGATGGACCAAATAAGTTTGTGATTCGCATGGAGTAGAACATACCATTTCAGTCTAGAATTACAACATTTTCAGATTAAATGGACTATGATAAATCGTAACATTATCATCATTATCACCATCATCACCATTAGGTATTCTGAAATCTGCGCAGTTTTGCGTGGATAGAATGATTTTATATTGTCAACGTTTTTCATTAAATTCTTGACAATTACCGTGACTTTCAATTATTTTTTCACGCTTTCATACACACAATAATGACAATTAAAGTAAAGAAATTAAAAACTCACGAAATTGTATTAAAATTGACGACGTGACACTTTCTTACAAACTAAATCGGACAAAATAAAGCGACCTACGTCCCGAAGCATTCGGTGCGGTAAAGAAAAGCCTCCGACGATTTTGGATAGATGGCGTTAGGCTGCTACGTAATGGCTTCCCATAAGCAACCTGCGACCACCTCTCCCAACTTTCTAATTTTCACTACTTAGAAACTGCTTTAACCCTGAAAATTCCTTCCCACACAAAATGTAACCGTCTTACAAGATCTCAAGTGGAATAAATTTGAATACATCTTATAAGATTGAACTCTTATCTTGTTGATAAGTGTCAAGTATAACCAAATACGCCTGGGGCTTTGCTCTCGAAACATTGTATGAGACCACACAGTAATGGAATTTGAATTTTGAACACGTAGAAAAACCAAAACCTGCATTGAATACGAAAACATAAATCGATAGATAACAATGTCAGCGGTCTAGCGTCAGATTTATCTTACCAAACATTGTTTGAAGAAGTCTTATAGAGCAATTTTATAACCCAACAAGATAGTACTTCTATACATTCTCACAAGAATAGAAACTTTTTAGCCTTCTACGAAATCTAATTAGGTCTCATAAAGGGGTCTATTCTCAAAGTCTCAAAAGATTCGCAAAGTTTGAAAGTAACGCTGTCGGGAATATTTCTGAGCGTCAGTCTGCTAGTATTTTTCTTCGAGACCAACATTTATCTCGACGTTTCTAGATCAAATAGTGTTGCATAACGAAGGGTGGCTGGGCTGGGAGCTCCCAGGCGTCGTGCCTCGCGCCTGCGTGCTGCGTCCTATCCCATTTTGTTAGTAAACAGCTTTGTCGCGTGGTCGATATTATTTTGTGCACAGCACAGGAAATAATTCGGCTCGATAATGTAGGGTACGAACGCAATGGCCCGGGCTATATACCATGAACAAAGATAGGAACGGTTGATGGCAGCCTTATGTATTTTCCTCAAACGTTACATAGTCGATTTTCCTACTGCGAACACAGATTATCTATATTATCTTTCACTGTATACGCATGCGCGGTCGTTTTTTGGGACCTTGTGGCCTCGCCATTTATATTCGAGGATATTTTTTCATGAATAATAATCATCATCTTTGCCTACGAAAATCTTGCACACTCATGCAATCTTTCGATTCTGGGATTTCGGTACCTGAATATTACGTAAATGTAGGTAATGAAATTTCCAAGTCAAAATCTATTATCGATAATTCATTAGCATATAAATTGAAATACCTATGTATTTGACTTGATTATTGCGCGGTACGAAAGCTCCATCAACGAAAAACGTTTTAGCTTAATATAAAAGCCTCAAAAAATTCGGGCTCCCTAAAAATATATGGCATAATTTTAAGGTTATGGAAATGCTTTAACAACACTCGTTCACTTTGAAAAATTTAGCGTTTCTCTTCACTTCATCTTAGCGTTGATTGAAGCCATCAGTGTTACAGTTTTGCCACTCTACATTTACTCCTGAAATTTCCAACCAGCAGCCTTATTTCGTCGAAAGAGAGCTGTTTTTTGAACAGTTTTGTGTTACTTGGTTGGTTTTTAACCTGGTTTTCTAAATATACATAGGATATCTTCAATCAGTAGTCGTGCTAATAGCCCAACGCGTGCTGAGGTTAAACATATGGGCATCAAGATATTTTTATTGGGTACCTATATGATATATCAAGATATGGGGTTATTTATGACTGCTCCATTTCTAACCACCCTGTCTTAATAGGTTTTTCCAAACAGTGATTACAAATTTTCGACGACACTTTAACGAAAACCGAACTTTTACTTTTGCAAAAGTTTTAAGAACATATAAGTTTTGAAAAGGAAATTGAAAAACAAATAATTTATTTTTTACTGTCTTGTCTATACTAGCTTAGATTTTGTTATCAAAGGAACAACGTAAATTGATATAAAACATTTCTAGTCGCATCACAACGACTCTGTGGGAACTATATTTCAATTAGATAAAGGTATCTTTAGACGGCGGCGCCTTACCGGACGTAGGTACAGCGGATAGGCATCAAATACACATTTTATTGATTTGATAAGTTTTTTACTTACTCAAATATAATTATATGCAGGTATTGAATTTGTGAACGATGTGTCATGTGTAAAAAGACTAATGGAATAAAAAAAAACACTTATGTGCCGTCTCAAAACCAATATTTCGTTTTGTAAATGTTCATTTAAAATCCTTTGCTTTTGTTAATCGGAGTGGTTATGTTCTGTCACAAAATGCACCTGTATAAAGTACCCATTTTGAACCATTTACCTTTTTTATGTTTAAGTTACAATCATAACAATGTTATCTTTGAACTAAAATGTACCAAAATCAGGTTTTAGTCACCTAAAAGCTCACATCAAAGTCGTTGGAAAACATAAAAACGAATGAGCCGAGAATAATTTGTGGGAACTTCAGAAACATTTATTTGTTTTAGCTACCGACGCGTATAAAATATACATATACCCACCAACATGTTCAGTTATATTTCGGATTATGAAGTCAGTGTATGAACCCAAAGCTCGGGTTAGAATTAATCCCTTAAATCTGCGTCGTTTAAAACGGGTCCGACAAACATTGTTTCACAAAATACATACTTATCAACCCACCAAATTAAGCTGAAGTTTCGCTTCCCGGCTGTTTCGTAACAAACAAACATTGGACCCTTGGGGGGACGCGTCCCCCAGTGGGTGCACTGGGGTTCATTAGGGGGTTTTGTGCTATACCTACCTACGTACTATAGTAGACGTAAGCTCACGTTGCACTGAGCTAAAACCGCTTCAGATCAGCATGCGAATCCCCAAATTTACTGAATCTCGTTTCTATATTCGAAAATGACGTTGAATCTTTGTTTGAACGAGTGTCTTCAGACAAGATGAGATTTTGATGGAGAAAGCGTTCGATTTGTGATATCGCGTACGAACTAGATTCGGTTAGGACGTGTGCTGTGTTGCTAATTTTGCTGATTTAGAATTTTGATTAACATTGTACTACGACAGATTCGTATTCGATGCACGTGCTTACAATGTTGAAGCGAGATTGCAGTCCTTTTTTGACAAGTAATTGTCTGACTTGTATGGCATGTTTGTTTATGTATCAATAATAATAAATAATTATTGTTATTGACACAGCAGGACACGTGAACAAACAATAATGTTACTCACCAGAAAAAGAGAGTTGAAAAGTAACAAGGAGCAAAGATACGAATTTACCCGTTAGTGAAAAATTCCGTCGGTAATTTGCCGTCGGCGGCGTCGGCAACTAATCTCTGTTTTATTTTACCATCTTACGAAGCAAATTTTTATCATTAATTAAAGACAATTTTAATTTCAGCCGCTTTAGAATAATTTTCCACTTATAAATGTAGATTATGGCAGCTATGTGGTGAGAACGGAATCGAGCGATAAGTAGCCATTATGAACTCAAAGATAATCTTATGTTTATTAATATTTAGTATTTCGAAATAATTTCAACATTCTGTATTGAGTTATAATATTTCTTTAGTATACCGCTTAACGGATTAGTTTATGGCGTGGAAACAACCAGACGTAATTATTATAATTCTAAACATAAATAATGAACATTGTGAATGATCAAACCATTTAAAACGATATTCTTGATAAAGTGATTTTTAATAATCATTACTTATCTTAACTACCGTCGTTTCTTGAAAGACAATTTGAAATTAAATTAAATAATGTCAACTATATTGTGTCGCAAACACGTCAAGGTAGGTTTTTCATTTGTTTTGAATATTTTGAATTCGTAACATGACACAAGAACTGTGATTCGTTGCACTTAAAGAACGAATAAATTCAACTTCTGCAGAATACAATCAGTTAAAGCAAATATTCTATGAACTCTACGCGCACGAATACCCATAGTAAAACATATTTTGTATCTTATCGCCACCGAAAAAATATCATATACCTATACCCGTGATGTATAAAACATCATAGAACGTGCGGGAAAAAATAAGTCCATTCTTTTTCAGGGAAAGCGAAGTAATTTATTGAAATAATATCACACGGAGGAAAACCTTTTCGCAAAAATGATTCGAATTTCCGAACCGAAAGTTTTTGTTCAGCCCTCACCTATGTAAGTTTTATTAAGTAAGTCCAGACGGTTCAGTACATTGGGTTCATAAGGAACCCTTGAAGGTATTTGAACCCTCGAAACGTTCCTGCCTCTAAACAGTTCTGAGTGGCTTTGGAAGAATTGATTGGTGCAAGTTAGAGAAGCAAAGATATTATTGAAAAAACAAAGAACATTGCCTTTGCTCGCGGCTTTTCACGCGTATTTTCGGTATAATAAGTTTTAAGCTATTATCCAAATTAGGGTTTGCTCTAAACGTACGCCAAATTTCATCTTGATCTGTTCAGTAGTTTTGGAGATCCTTGGTAACAAAAATTCAGATTTCACAAACTTATTAATATTTATTTTCAATTGTTTCAAAATTCTTTTACAATAATATTAGTTACTAGTAGCTCCCAAGCAATCTTTATATTTTAAAAATATTATAGCAGACGACAGCTTGACTTATAAACATATATCAAAATAAAAGCCAATGTCTCTCGGGATGATTGTATAAATTCTAACGAAAATCAAACAACATCCGAATCTGTTCAGTTATTTGGAAGGGTGGAGTAAGGAACCTGACATTTATACATGAACCCTGAAAACAATGTACTACTTTTTTGGACAGTCGTGTAAAAATAGTTGAATAATGCCTGGAGAAGTTTTGTGTAGGATAGGAAGCCAAGATTGACCCCGTGACCCAGCGGAATTAGCTCTTGTAGCTCGTAAGGTATATAAGCTAAAATATAAAGCACACAAAAGAGACCCTAATCATAATGTAGGTTTAAAATGTACTTGGGTTAAATTCCTACCTATTTGAAACACAAAAAACGAATTCTTGCAAACATCAAAATGCAAATCTCCATGTAAATTGAACATACCGACGCTTCTGGTATTTAGCGAAATATCTTTGAAGAATAATATTTTATTTTCCACTTTGTTTAGCATACCTACCTAAATGACGGAACGTTACCTTTTAGGCAGGTAGAAATAAACTACAAAGCGTGACCTTTACATTTGAAGGAAAAGCTACAAGCTTACTACAAAAATATTCCAACTCCTCAGTGTAAAACGGCTTTATACTGTTCGTCTAGTTACCCCAGTACCTACTTCGCAGGAAAACGTCGAACTTTTCACAAAATGTCTTGAAAAGTTGCTTAGCGTTTGAAGGACCTACTCTTTATCGCTCTACCCTCTATTTGCATTTCTTTTATAACAGAGGAAACTCGAAATGTTTTCTTGCTAGAAATACCAGGTATTTTGCAACAAGAGAAATAACTTGTAAGATACGGACTAAATTATTTCTGTTAAAACACCCACGAATTTAGTGAAGGTACTTTTAATCTGCATGTTTTAAGTAAGGAAACTCGGGCATTAAACACTGCTAATTATTTTCTAAATTACTTCATTTCCTGCACCCGACAAAATTAAACGAACCTGAAAATCAACTTTCGTCGGAACACGCAGCGATTAACAAAATAATTAGCAAACAATTATTTCAGCGTCAATAACGACTTCATAAAACATAAAACCCGTAGGCCATCTGTTTCTTACCCACAGTCAATACCTAGTGTCTAATTCAACATTAAAACTAACAATTCAACCCTTCTATACTAACAAACAAGGACTATTTTTCCCTGAAGGGTAAACTACCTCTCAAGATGGGTTAGCCTCTTGTTGTTCTGTTCTTAAAATTAATTTGAGCCTCTTGAGACTTCACTCGGCTTTTGGTCGAGATTAAATCTATCTCAAGTTAATGAAATTAGTATCGTTACAAGATAGAATGCTGAAACGAGATACAAGAATCTTGAAGCCATAATGACGGTTTTTGTTCACCAAGAAATAATTAAAGTGGATTAAGGAGTTGAAAAGACGGATAGCTTCAAGCAACTCTGGAATCCCAGCGAAATTAATTTCATTGAAAAGCTTTATGGTAGAATATTTTGTGGAGCATAATTTGGAAGAAGTTAAGAGAGGTAAAATAAAATGAGAAAGAAATTTCTAGTCTCAAATACACACATCGCCAATTCATATCCGAGGAAAATTTATTAAAGTACCAGCTCGAAACAAACATATAGGTATGCATGAACAAGAAACATATAAATTTAGAGCAAACGAAGAAATATTGTTCGAATAAAACACAGCCATGTTAAACTGTCTACAAAAACAAATACCTATAATATAAGTAGGTATATTATCAATCAAACCCAATTCCTAAACTAGTTTTTCTTCTTTCCTCTCTTCCATTACATTACGAGAGGATCCGCTCGCCGGAACCTTGTAATGAATAAGGGTAGAAATGGGTAGAATGGGTGCCTATTACTTTTCCGTATCATTGCCTTTACGTAGATTGATACTTATTGAGAAGCTGAAAGGGCCTCTTTAGCATTCGATATTTTCTCTTCTTCTCAAGATATATGGATTCTTGAAATGTCTTACTAGACGTTCTAAATATTATAAAAATATCAAAAATATCGTGTACATTATTAAAACTAAACAACTAAAACATTTGATGATCCTATAAACATTCAAGCTTTCTTAAGATCGTAGCGAAAAAAATAGTAGTTCTCTGTATTGTTTCCTGTATTTGTCTGGTATAATAAAGTGTTTTCTATCTATCTATCTAGTATGTACATACATAGGTATAAAACGTCTATCTACTACTTTTCGCTTAGAGGTGGATACCTATAAGTATAACCTAAGGCTATAATAATATATAATGACCTAATAATTTAGGGCAATACACGAGTATCGGAAGCAACATTTTCACTACAGCAGAAGCTTATCGTAATACATCTAACTTATAGAATAAAATGAAAATGATGCCATCTATGTAAACTACCTAACAAAAAAATCTTCTCACGCTGATAACTCGGCTTAAATATTCGGTCCAATACCTACTCCACGTTACCAAGAAAATGATATGGAAAAAACACGATTTAATTCGATACGTATTATAAAAACTGTGAATTTATTTGCGATACAACGGCTTAAAATGTTCATAAAATTAACATTGTATGTTCATGTGTCAAGGTGGCCCTGAAAGTCGGGATTGGAATTTATTGTGAACGAGGTTTGCGGTTTCTTGCGACCGGCGCTTACATGGTTGGTAACTTTGGTGGAAATTATACCTAAACAATGTTATAAAAAATTATTTAGACTTTTATCATAAAAAACACTTTTATTGTATACAATAAAAGTGTTATTTTCAATTGTAAATACTAGTTATAATTTAATTATAACTAGTATTTACAATAGAAACAATTGTGCTAACGGCAGACTGTTGCAAACAATCTACAGGTAGCTCAACTGATCCATATCTATACAAGTCGGAAGCGTTCCCAAGACGCTGGCTGCATTGCCTTACCTAAAATTTGTTTCTATTTGTTTGAAATTTTCTTTGCCAATAAAGTAACACTTTACTTGGCCAAAAAAATTTAGATAAGTGAGAAACGAATGCTAATGTATCTAAAATAATAGGTTTTCCCTGATAGGCAAATACAAGTAAAAATAACATAACATAAACATTTATTTATTTTTTAAAATATAACTTAGTAGGTTGGTACAATATACATAATATTAAGGTAAACATAGTTAGGTTTTGAAGACTAAAAATAATAAGAATAAAAATAACAAGAAAATAAAACAATTACATACCTATGTCTACGACTAAGTATTATTTATTTGGTATGCATGTCATCAGTAGGGACGTGTAGAGTAGTAGAGACTAAAAACCTGCTTTCTATATAAATCAGAGCAATAAGATGTGTATCAGATACATTTACTTCACGCTGAGAGGTTTTAACGGAATTTCGATATTGCAATACAATATAAATGCAAAATAATCTGATACGTTCAATTTCCCTAATGAGCCTTATTTACAAAGGGCATAAAGTTATTAGAATATGGGCCGCTGTTATCCATTGAAAATTAGCATTATTTAAATTTCAGATCTGATTTCCTAAACGAATTGAATTTTGTATCTATAATCTACTAGCTTCTGCCCGCGGCTTCGCACGCGTTGTTTCTATGGAAACGTTTTGAGGTTATTTCTATCCCATGGGAACTAATTTGTGGGATAAAAAGGCGCCCTTGTTTGATTCCAGGGTTAGACTTACCTGTATGCAAAATTTCAGCCTGATCCGTTCAGTAGTTTTGGCGTGAAGAGGTAACAAACACCCATCCATCCATCCAAACTTTCGCATTTATAATATTAGTGTGATATATCTAATCGGTTATTGTAGAGTAGGGGCATTGTATGTTCTATTAGTAGGGGTCTAAAATATGTTAGGTTTGAAATTAGAGATAATTTTGCAACTCTAAGAAGTTTTCATTAATCCTAAGTGTGTGTGCATATTTTAGGTTCATGAAATATTTATAACTAAAATAATTATACACAATTATAACCACGCAAAAAAATGTCAGCCATTTTTAAATCACGCTCGATCGAAGTTCGATTTTAAATATGGTGCCGAGTGCACCGAACCCTATTTCGATGGACTGATACATTTGCCCAATTTAGACTGGCCTTTGAGGGATCCCATATTTCCGGATTACTGTAGAGCTTAGTGAAGGATAGCGGGAGGGGAGGGGGATATTATTAGATTGGTCGGCGCGGCTCAGCCCTCAGTGGGGACGGCACGGTAGAAACACGCGAGGGATTGTCGATGTCAACATCTATCATACATTTTATAGCCGAGGTTTAAAAGAGGCCGCTTTGCTACATGCAAGTCTCACCCACCTTGTCTTAGCCAATATTTGAGACATAATTCATAAAAATATGACAGAAGGTCGACACCCTTATTGCGATTCGGTCAAAAACATATTCACGAAAAAGCTTTTTTGCTTTATTTATAAATGAGTTTTGATAATTCTACCTGCGCATCGCAATCTTTACTTGGCAATAACCACAAAATAATTCATAAAAATATGACAGAAGGTTTAATCGAAAGATTGCGATTACGTCACGCTTGAGCTTTTCTCGTTTTTTGCTCCTATTTATCATAAAAATTCTATACCTGAAGCAATTCAATATTTTAAAAGGGATTTGGCATAGTTCATTAAATTATGACAGTTTAAAAGTAAGAGCCAAATCGAAATAAATCTTGTTTACCTACCATTAAATGCCTCAAAGTAAAAACCCCGCTTCTTGTTCTAAACCCACGATTTCCTCAGTTTAAATTGATAAAGTCATTTTCTGTAAGTAAATTTCACGAATATCTTGAGTCTTTGTAATTGGTCGTATAAATTGTGATTCAATTTCAACTTTTTGCCGAAATAACTTAAGTTATTTCGCTAAAATAAATCAAGTCACGCGTGATCTGTGAGATTGGGACATTCCAGAGTTTCCCTCAGTTTTGATTAGCCCGAGCCCGAAACTAAAAGGTCGTTATCAAAACTTCGCCGCTTAACTCCAAAATGGTTCTGGGAAGAGACCACCTTATCTTGCCTTCATATCCAATTCGCATATTATCACAAATCCTACGTTAAATTGAGGTTTGCGAATTTTCGAACACTGTGCATGTAAACTCGAAAATACTGTCATATTTTACACAAACTTTCCTCACAAGAAAACATCACAAAGGCATTTGCAACTCAAGGAAAAATCAACTTTGATTCCTTTGACAATAGGGTTTGAGTCTTGAACATATTTTGAAGGCAGGTACTTCTTTTATAACCTTCGTGTGAAGATCAGGGACTGGTTGGTAAAAGTTTGAATCCCTGTTCAATTTGGAGAGGGGTCTATTTGCATCTTTTGGTTTAAAGTTTTCAGCTCCTGTTTTTACGCCAACTTTTCGGTAAAAATATTTTTGCTATTCTAGTATGTGAAACAGGGGAGAGTAACCAATTTATGTTGATGTATGTATATGATTACATTTTCTTGCAATAACACAAGAGTCACATTCATATTTTAAGTGCGATAGATGTTTGGATGTTTGTAACCTCTTCACACGGAAACAACCGGACGGCTACTCGGTTCAGTTGTTTTCGTCTCTGCGGAATCCCGGAAAAACGCGTATGAAGTCGCGAGCAGAATCGAGTTTCTTGTATTTTTCGTGATTTACTTATTCATTGCTGAACATATAAACACAGCCACGCTTAGAGCTCTACGCGTCCGTTCGCGTGCCGTTATCATTAGATAAGCGGTTACCAACCTCTCGCTTCCGTTTCGTACCAGCCCTAAGCTTATTTATTTGACAGCCGACGTCTACGATGGCTCAACAGAATAAATATCCAATCTTACTGCACAATTCTACATAACTCAGACCGTCGAAAATACGAGCAAACACGCTGTAGGAATTTGATAAGACGTTTGTTTCTGTTGCTATTTACTTTGGTGTATTTAATTTCCTTGCGGGGAGGTTAGACTTGTATCATGCCACATGTCAACACGCCTAAACTGTACTATCGGCACCCCACAGACACTATTCCATGCCAATTGCCGCCGTCTTGGTGTAATCAACACTTTATTACGCCAAAGAAAAAGCCAGGATAATAATAACGAAGCTAGCAACGTGTCGCGCTTAGATATGTTCCATTTCGTCGCAATGTTTGACACGTTTTACAAATATTGTGCTACAGACTCGGCAAATACGTAGGAACAAATGGGTGTGCAGAACAAACGTAGGGGAATAACAGAGTAAATAACTCGATATGAAATTACGAGTTGTTTCTAGCGATTGTCTCTGCCGTCGATACTGAGGCACGTGCGAAAAATATAGCTAGTATAGTTTTCGCAAGCTCCAACGATTTTTCTATTATCGATAAGTGTTTTTCGCAGAATTGAGATGTTTTCGAGAGTGGAAGTTTTATTTGGACTGTAGTTTCAGAAAGAGCTTGTTTGTAAATATTTCTGTGTATTGAGTTTAAATCTCAGGGACAACCATTTTTATAAATCCGTATTGCAAGTCTCGTTTCGATTGATGTACTAACTTCCCCTTATGAAATAAAAATATTGTTGAATTTTATCCAAACATATAAAAAGGTTGCTGATAAAAATAGTAAGCTTGAAAGAAAATTATTGCGATGCAGTTTTGTATTTATTCAGCATGGACAAAAATTTTCTAGGTGGGAAAAGCGGAACAATTTTTTTTTATTTTGCTGCATTGTGGAACACGGAACAAAAAAGTGATACTAATTAGATTTACGAAGCATAACCATACCTTGTATTGTACTCTCTCCACTCTCACTGACCACTGTAATAAATCAATGATTCCAAATAAAAGAAAACGATTAAAGAAACACCAAAAACAATATAAAACCATTATCA
Source organism: Eupithecia subfuscata (assembly GCA_963564075.1). NCBI lineage: Eukaryota > Metazoa > Arthropoda > Insecta > Lepidoptera > Geometridae > Eupithecia > Eupithecia subfuscata. The sequence continues at coordinate 10,038,208 of OY751105.1, forward strand.
CAATACACACGAAGCATCTTTACTATTTCACCTGTAATTTCGTACTGGGTTACCTTCTAGAGCAATTGTTGCAACGCGGAAGGGTTTCGTCCACTTTTTTGTTTACTGCTCTAAATTTTTATGACCATAAAAATGCCGGCAAAAAGTAAACTTTAAATTTAACAATACACTTTCAGTTTCTTTATAAAAGCGACGACAAAGACGGAACCAAACATAGCAAGGTGTTTTTTAATGCCGAAAACAAAAGATTGTTATGCAAGTTTTGTTCGATGAATGCAAAGTGTTTTTTACGTGTGGAACATAAACCTTGCTGATAGACATTGCTTCCAGTCTTTCTCAGAATGTATTGCTGTGAGTCGGTTAAAACTAAAAGCCAAGTTTTTTGATAACAGAAAAGGCAGTGATAAAAAATGTGTTCGTGTTTATCAGCATAGATACGAACTCTACCTACGACTCTAGTTGTGTGCGACGTTTTAGTTATAAATTCAGAAGAAATAAGTCATAGAATCAAGGTGAAAAAAACAATTTCTGTTGAATCAGAGATAGAGAATATGGAAGAAAGTTCTAACAGTGCAAAACAAAAACATATACAGAGCATTTACATAATTATTGTGGTAAGAAAACAAACTGTGCTACTAAAATGTCTCTTTTTCTTGATATTTGTTTGCGGCGATATGTGTTCAAGATGCGGTGGTTGCTCAAATCGATGAGTTTAGTCTGTTGTATAATTTAGACATAAGAGGACATACGCATTTTATTGTGCCTCCATTCTGAAATCTTTGTCTTTACGGGTGTGACTTGGCAAGAATATAGAAATCGATGTCTGATGTAAATAACAGGATAATAGAAATTCCCTTGTTATCTGGACAAGTTCTTATCCACTTGTGTTTGTAACACCAAACTACTAAAATGGTTAATTCATTGACCACAAGTGATACGAATACTCACTCACAAGCGTTTTTCCTATCCTAAAGCTTTCATCTAGCAGAGAGATTTCACGATCTTTTATTATCCGCTTTAACAACGTATCACACTAATTTTATAAATTCGAAAAATTGGATGGATGGATGTTTGTTACCTCTTCACGCCAAATCTTCTGAACGGATCGGGCTGAAATTTTGCATACAAGTAATTCCAGTCCTGAAATCAAACATACTTTTTATCCCTTATATACGTTTCCATGGGATATAAATTACCTTTAAACCTTTCCATAGAAAAAAATGCGTGCGAAGCCGCAGGCATAAACTAGTTAATAATAATTGATTGTAGAAATATTCTACAATTTTCCACCAATTGCAATGGTTGACAAAATGTTGGTTATGTTGTCATGGTGTAGCAGAAAATAAAATTTGTCGTTTTACAAACTATCATAAAACTGTTCAATAAACTAATATATCCAGCTTATACCAGCGTATATATACCAGCTTCCGTGGTGTACGGACTGTACAATACTGTAAGGCCAATTGCCTACATTAATTACTCAATTAAATCACCCACTCATTACTAAAACAAACAATCAATTACCGTGCCCCTTTACATACAAAAGAATACATGAATACATACGATAAATCCAAATTAGTATTGCACCGTCGTCATGAGAACTAGGAAAGTTACTTTTGTCGGTGAGAAACAATCCAAAATGTAATGTGATGTATATAATGCTAGCGGGGATAATACAATGTGAAGGTATGTCGTGTTTGTTATTTTTAACTCAAATAGTGTTACTTTGTGTCTTGTTCAAATACTTTCAGTAAATTTATTTTTATGTAAAATTTATTGTTAAACCTATGTCATCATTCAATTGAAAATGTGGTTATTTTTATCGGATACTCATATAGATTTGGTTCTATTTTATACATATCAATATCGAAAAATGTATCTTTATTTACAAAGAAAATTGCAATCAAATAATAGAAATAAATTAATGATAAAAAAAATAATTGTATTTTTTGTAAATAACAAAAATTAGGTGTATAGTTACGTCAAATGTTAATTGTGTCAAAAATCAGAATAAAAAAAACGAAAATTCCCATATTTGGAGTAAATCGAGTATAATGCATAATGATAACTATAAAACAAACAAATATAATTAAAAAATAATTGTTCCAACTAATCAAATGAGACTTAGTTCATATAATTGTGAGCAGAATAGTCCAATAACTCTCGTCTCCAACTTATAGTAATTTTCTAGTTCCGATTTTGTCCACCGGCAGTTAAGTTCGTGACCCTGTACAAACGTGACCCACGGAACCCTAATTTGTCGATCGATTTGTAGTGGGTTCAGGTAACGGGGAGCACCAGACCAAATTACACGCATGCGTATGATCGGTGGAAATTAGGAGGCTTATTCAACATGGGTGTGATGCAAACGGGTGTTAGCGATCGGATGAATTATAATGTAGGTAAGTTTGAATCGCTTTCGAAAGTTGAGAAGCAATTGGCAGATTCGATTAATTTTGTAGTTAATGCTATGTTTACAAAATATACGAATGGCCAATACAACGATGATGGTCAGATCCGATTGAGTAGATTAATACGGAAGAGATTCAAAAAATTGCAGACAGGTTTATCTTAAATAAAACTTAACATCTATGAAATGTCAAGTAGGTACCTTAAAATATTTTCACACAGGATCATCTGAGACTTTAGTGTGAGTTTCGTAAACTTGTTTTCGAGAACATGACAGTTTACTACCGCTCACTTGTCAAAAAGTTTTTATTAGAGGAATTATTGAATCGACGCGCCGTCATACTACAAACTACAGAAGTTCCCCACATTATCAAGACAAGGTGCTAAATGTGTGGATAGAAACGTTAACTTTTTAGTAATAGTAAATCGTAATTCGTTGCAAAACTCGTGTGTCGAAGTGTGATCTAAATTATTTGAAAGAAAATAAAAGAAAGAAAGAAAACTACTTATTGGCTCACAAAATACCTTTAACCATACTACAAAAACCGTAAATATAAAAATATTTTGTCCACCATGTGAAAACCAAAAAGTCTGCCTCAGCTTAATGTTGCTCAACAGAAAGTAGAGCAACGCTGGTTGTCTGGCATAGGATCTTTGGTGCGTGCGTGTGTCTACAGGGCTGACAGAGAGTACACATATGAAATTCCAGTTTATTAAAAAGTTACATGTTATTTCAATCTATGTACTAAGTATAGTAAACGAAACAACTAAAAATAATAATTCTAATTCAATAACAATAAAACCTAAGTAAAATCTATAAGACTATAATTGCGAACCAACAGGAAATTTATTTAGCTGACTATTCATAAATTACATTTTCTTAATAATGTAGAGCGCCAAAGCCAATCTCTACCTATAATCCAAAAGATCCTTGTCCGACGCGGTCTGTATTTAATTGGGGTCGTCACAGTCCCCGAGATTGGGAGGAAGTCCCATGTGCCGGTAATTAAGCCAGCTTTCCTTCCCTTCGGGCCAAAACCTATTATTTTGCACCAGAAACCGCTTGACGGCCAAATTAGGGCGCTACCCTTCGTGGAAAACGATATTTCCTTTAAGTTATGAAATGAATAATAATAAGGTTACTTAAAGATTTATAATGCATTTATTTATCTCAATCTTTATTAACAAAGTAAGTTACAATAAAAGAATAAAAACAAATTAGAGCGAGTAGATATCTATTTCCAATTGAAACAGTTGAGCCAACTGCAGACTGTTGCAAACAATCTTAAAGATTACCAACATATAGAGCGACGTAATACAAAATGGCGCTCAGAATAACTGAAACCGTCACAAAAATTGAGAATATCATTAAATATTTTTCATCGTGTTTCTTGTTAACAATATTTGAAGAATTTACGATTTTCGTAAGCACTGTACCGTAATTCCACTAATGAGATGTAGGGTACATTATATATATAATATTTGATCATAGGCATACCACAAGTTCACCCAATAAAAACAAAGATTTACTACACTTGTTTCAGCCAAGACTTCATTTAAAATTTGGGTTAGATAGATGAAACGAATTTCAAAAATTAAAACGTACTAATCTTTGCATCCATGACATGTGGATCGCATATATCTGTTCTAATTGGGTAGGTTATTCTTTTGAAGGACTGGTGTCTCTACATAGAAAATAAAATATTGGTCTGCGAGGGACTGGGAAGATCCGTTGCCAAATTGGAGGGACGCCAATAATACATTAGACTCGCATAGGTTATCAATCAATTAGGCTAAGCCGAGGTTAGTGATAAGAGGTTAGGCAACTTGGTTAATCGCAGGCTCTTAGGTCAATCGCCAGAATACCGGCGTCATCTCATTAAGACAGTTTAAGCTGAAGGCAAAAAAAAGCGGAAAACGATTTGTTTTCTATACTAATATTATAAAGAGGAAAGGTTTGATTTTTTGTTTGTTTGTTTGTTTGTATGAATTGAATAGGCTCCGAAACTACTGGACCGATTTGAAAAATTCTTTCACCGTTAGGAAGCTTACTTTTCAGGGAGTGACATAGGCTATATTTTATCCCGGAATTCCCACGGGAACGGGAACTACGCGGGTGAAACCGCGAGGCGATCGTCTAGTTATTAATAAAATGGAGAAGCAACGAACCAAGTAGGTAATGATTCGTTATTTATATACTTCCCTAACTTTTGTAGATGGAACTATTGCATCTCAAGATTGTTGTATGTAATGAAACGTAAAACTTACGAAGCAATATCGATTATGAGACGGCAAATATCTGCTCTTTACAAGATGAAAGTAAGTGCGTACCTACTCGTATAAATATAGAAGATATTGCTCTATGAAAAACAAGCCGTGTTTTCAAGAATATAAAGCAGAAAGAGATTATCCAATGATGGTAGTCATATAACCCTACATATATTATATCGATGATGATGAACAATATAAAACGAGGCATCACTGTGTAGCGTGACTTAGAAGTTAAGTAATTTTGTAAATCGTTACTTTTTGAAATATAGAAAAGCTTGTTATACCAGCACTGCTTAGCTTGGGGTTAGATTATGATGTGTGAATTGTCCAGTATTATTATTAATGATTTCTTAGTTTTCATTTCAGATTAATTAGTTTTCTATATATTTTTCAAACATTCGTCAACAACGTTGCTTAGTCCCCGCAGCTAGATCCTTAAGTTTTGACAAGATTGAATATAAATTTTCTAAATTATTAACGACTTGTTTTCATAACCATGTATAAACAGATATATTTATTTATGACTTATCCACACCACTCGATGACGTTATTAATGCCAAAACACGACCACAAAATATTCTGTCCCAAGTTTGTAGTCTCTGTGGAAACACCCTTAACTAATTGGCTCGGCGCCAACGTTCTCCTATGTTTTAATATAGAAACAAGTATACCTTGTTACTATTTCAAACTAAGGCTCCATTGTTTTCAGATTCTACTAACAAGGTGCCTTGACGGATCTTGTTAGCTGAAATTACCGTTGTTTATGAGTGGGTATAATTTACACATCGTTATTTTTAGAATGAAAACTTTTTGGTCTGTAGACTTTGTTGTGCTTTTACAGATAGGTATTGTCTGTTTTTAATATGATGCTGAGTTTTATAGAAGTTTGTTTTGAATCATTTTATGATCTAACATTTTATTTCTAAGGTTTAAATTTTGGTTAAGTAAGGGTGAAGGCAAACAAGCGTTAGTTTTTGAGTTGTGAGTCGCGTAAAATGAGTCCTTTCATACAAAAGTCCCTGTTTGTCGTTGTGGCTGAGGCCAAGCGAGCGTAACTTCTTGAACTTTGAGTCTTGTAAAATGCTTACTTTCAAAATAAATGACCACTCAACGACAAACAGGGACATTTCTGTGAAAGGACTCATTTTACGCGACTCACAACTCAAAAAAATACGCTCGTTTGCCTTCACCCTAACACTTATTACAAGAAACCTTTGGTAACTATTTGACTCGAAAAATATTTTTCATGTCTAGACACATAACATTTTGCATGTAATTCTGAACAAAACCCAGTACCTACAGAAGAAAGTTTGCACCCAAATCACGACATTATTTTGTGCATGATCACCGAAAATCCCTCGGTTATTTCTCTTTAGAAAGCATTTACCTACTATGAAATTCGCATGGTAGCATTGGAGAAAATCAAAGCGTACAATCTTACTTTCAAACCCTCTAACAATAATTGGAAAAAGCTTTCAAGTCTGAGGTGCATACCCCTATTCTGTAGGGGTTGAATTTGCGGTACGAGAATGTGATGTGTTTGTACGATGTTGCATTTCCTGCAGCCAGGGGTAGTGGTTGCAAAATAATCGCAACAGGAAAACGTAGTTAACCCATTAATGGTCAAACGAAAAGTACATGGATTTATTTGAAACTTCGTTTATTTATTTATTATATAAGTTACAAAAAAGTATGTGAAAAGGAAAAAAGTTAGGTTTTTTTGTTTTTCAGTATTTTGAAGGGGTGTGCCCAAATTGGCACAGTGGCCACATATGAGTGATAATTTTCGAAACAAGGCTTTTCTATGCACAGTGTTTTCTTGCATATTTTGCAGATTCAACGGCGTCTATTATGGCAAATAACACAGCGTATTCGTTTCGGGAGCGTTTCAGGTAGGTACGTGGTGGGCGCCGTCGAGTTGCAAACCCTCGATATTTGATGTTGAAGGACGAGCAGAGTGTATTTGGGGCGATTTCAGATATAATCTGGCTATGATTCGTCGAAATAGCAGTTGGTCCATGGCTTTTTCTCTAGATTGTACGTACAATCGCCAAGCATTTGATATGGCCATATCATGTTTATTTCTGCGTGTATTTACGCCAAACTGGTGCATTTCATGTAGAAGGACTCGGTTGAGGTACATTGGTTCTGATTCAGACTCTCTTGGCAGCTCGAGACTCATCATCACTGCTTTTTTCTGATTCCGAGAAACAGTAAACATCACGGGCAAAAACCTCGATATTTCCAGGAACATCATTTGGCAAGTTAGATGGAGCATCGTTGCCGTCGAAACCTTCTTCTTCATCAGTGACAACACTGAAATCTGGAGGAATTATAGCCAAGTCGTACTCCCAACCACCACTGTCTTCTTCTATGGAATTTATAGCCTCTTCTAAGCCTTGAAAGTTGTTACTAACGCTATGAATCATTTTCAAACTCGAAAAACATAGTGGAAAAACTTAGTACACTTGTGGCCACTGTACCCGAATTGGCACAGTAATGTTTTATACATCACAGAAACATAAATTATCATAGTACGTTACTGAAATATGCCACAAATCATCAATTATTTATTGTATTTTACATATCATAAGTGATCAGGGTGATTATAATTACCTACTTATTATAATATTTAGAAACCGATACATACCTCCACACGTCTCTTGGTATAAAAATTCAGCAAGAAATTATAAAAAAACCACTAATTATAGCTAAATCATTTGAATGTTTATTGAATCCCTGCACTTCCAAGTACTCAAAACTGCAATAACATTTCGACTGGTGTCAACACTTTTTTTTTCTTCCCTCATTATTTAGGTGTTCCCGAATTGGTACGGCGACCATTAATGGGTTAATAAAAAAAACTATTTGACTTAACAAAAAATAAAAAATAAACATTCCTAATACAGATACTTCGTTTGGAAGTATCGGTCGCGACGCAAGGCCTTTTGTAAGTAAGGTTTTTACGTTTATAGGAATATAACAAATCACTGGTCCTTTACAATCAATAAAAAGTAAAGAGAGCTTGAAAAATATAATAAAAAATACACATTACTCGTTTACGAATCAGACAAGTCAAAAGCACAAGAAAATCAAATGAAATTCAGTAATTTTATAGCCAAATTTTATAGCTATAAATCACCCTTTACAAAGTTTTTTCCACTTTTAATTTTAGCAAGAATCAAGTGAAAACGGAGGTTTACGCTCTCCGTTAATATCTGAACGTCAAAATCTAAATATTATTAAAAACATCAAAGAAAACGTAAAATATTCCTCGCATACTCGCAGCATGAGATTGGGTTTACCAGTGTTGATGTCATCCTTTAGAACTTTACCAATTCAAGATAAAATCTTTCATGCAAATTATTTTATATTTCAATTGAAATATTTTATTACTATCTATGTCGATTCAAAAAATAGTTACAGCCAGTAAGACTCAGGTAAATCTTAATTTGTTTAATTTCAGATTGTATCTCTATTTACCAAAACTGTGATGGCGGTTGGTGAAAGTCGTACCAAATCTGTACCTCACTCAATAAATGAGAATGTATTGCCCACAATTTACAAATAAGTGACTCGGCCGGAGTACATAAACATCGTGTAGGAAGACCTTTACCCAATCGTAGGATTACAAAATAACGTCATTTACAGTGAAATCCTATGTGGATAATCTCAGTAAGATTACAAAGTCAATGGTTTGTGGGCGTGCGCCTCATTGAATTCTAGTTTTATTTACCAAATCTGACGTTTAGTTAAGCCGGTCTTGGGACCCATTTTGAGAACATACCAAAGGTACCTCGTAAACTTCTGAATTTATTTTTTTATCGATACCAGCGGAGTGTTACTGGACAGGCCGATAACCTTCCTTCATTCCAATTATTTTGAGGGCAAATGTCAGATTAAGATATTCCGGAGAGTTCGTTAATTAACGCCGTCGTCCAATTAGATTCGGATGGAGGGCTTTATGTATTCAGGGCGTCTATTCGAGTAAAATATAGACGGAAAAACAGGGAGAGGCTGAATTTCACTAATTGAAATATATTGCAGGCAAGGGCGCAATCTCATTATGAAAAGACTAACAAACCAATCTACATTTTTTAAACATTAAGGTAGGTAAGTACGTGCGCCTTGCTGTTTCAGTACACTAATGAAACTGGATACAAACCCCAGTGTTCAATGTGTTTGTAACCTGATACAAAAAGGATGTTTTTTTTCTGTCGGTCCACTCCTCTTTTCTGTCGCAATCTCGGCGCCCCATCACGCCATCTTGTACGATATCATGCCGTCTGCATAAAAACACGAAACAAACAACGAAAGAGCGCTTAATGAACGTTGGATTTTATAAGCCTTATCCAAAAGTCGACTTACCCGGTAAGGTCATACGGGGGCTGTCACATTATGTTCGCAATTTATCCACGCATTTACAAGTATTCGGCGCTCCATGTAATGCAAAAATGGTGTTAATGCTGCATTTTATGTATGAGAGAGTTCGCCTTGATTAAAAAATATTTGAGCAAAAATGTTTTCAATATTATACGGATACAAGTAGGCCGATTCTACGAATTTATGCTTTGACAGCTTCTCGTTTTGAGTCGAATTTATTTTACGAGGCTCTGTCGCAACCATCTCTCGAGAATCTGTCTACAAAAGAAACATAATAAATGTTTCGTGAGAAAATAAGAATATTTTAGCATTATTTTATGCATGCATCAAGTTACAAAACGTTACGAAATAAGGACACGGTTCCTATCTAGCGTCACGTAACCAATTTCAATACAGAATCCAAAGAGAACGAAACTGGCCACCAATCAATAATGTACGGGTTACTTATCCAATTCCCTAATAGAACAGGTACAAACATCGGAAAACACGAACGCTCCGAGGGAGGCGCAAACCAATAACAAAAATATTTACGAAAGCTCGAAGCGAATAGAAAGATGTCCCTTAATACGGACCCAGATGCACTCTTCCTATTATTTTTCCCCAGAAAGGTTCACCTTGGAATTATGAAAGCGTAATATAATGCAAATTTCAGGGTTGGTGTGGCTTGACACTATTTTTCTTCCTTTATTTTATCCAAGGACACCTTAGGGGACAATGTTTTAAAGAAAGATAAGTGAGACGGAGGCGATGTCGATTTATCGTTTTTCGATGTGGTCGGATACAAATAGGCTACACAAAGAGGGTAAACTCGTCTCCTGAAATAAATATGTTGCGTTCACCGCTTGGTACCCCGTGATCTACTTCGAAAAGAAAACTAGTGAGAAACTTTGGAAGATATGAACTTATTCTGTGTTTTTCTTTTTATTAGTTAAGTACCCTTTGGTAGTTCCATAGTACATTTAATTTTTCGTATCGTAAATTAAGTCAAATGACTGGTCTCCACGATACAGGCTTTGCCTAGCGTGGTGACCGCAGAAAAATTTCTGTAAGATTGTTAAGATACTTTTCATTTCATTTTCAACTCGGAAAATATAACAACATGGACAACAAAGACAACAACACAAATTAATAAAGCAAGATTGATATACTCGTAAATATAATAAAAGTTCACCTCGCGTGCAACTATGAACTGCTAAACGGTATAAAATTGAAAGTTTAGCACACTCGAATGACTCACGAGTACGCTTATAAGCGTCACAGATTACGACATGCTCGTAAAACAACGTCCGTCCATTGAGTAGAACAATAAAACGCGATTTGGATCAAACGGTGTCACTAGCCTGTCAAGTTCAAGTGCGCTATTAAGTTGCACAACACGCCGTAAACATTTGAAATAAAAACGTAAATATTTGCGCTCGTAAAGTGTGTATCATTTGTAATAATAGCTGGTGGATTGTTATTTTTATACGTATCGTTCGGTCGTAAATGCCGTAGACGAAGAGCAGACGGGTTTTACGGTGCGGAGACGAGGGCAGGTGATGAGCTGTTATAGTCTATCTGGACGGAATCCTTCCGTTTGTTGCATTGTAAACATTCGCCTCTATGATATGACGCTAGTTGCACGTATCTTGAAATACGGTACCTTGGTATTGCTTTTATTTTGGTTATTCTGTGATAAGTATTGAGAAAGTTTTACTACCGGTAAACCGGAAGCTTGGAGTTATTTTCATATGAAATATCTATCTATCACTTCGTATCGTTTCATAGGCTTTATACTTATGGTGTTTCACTTCTTGGCACCTTCATTTGTTTTGGTTCTGATGTTGAACCATAGGCTTATATTCAAGTAGATACCTATCTTAATATCATCTGCATCAACTACGATAATTCCAAGAGGGATGACAAGCTCTAGAAATAGAAATTCAAAATTTGTGTAGCTCCGAGGCACGTTCAATAGATATATTCACGTTCAAGATGGAGTGGAATGTTAAAAGATTTAGAATGTTGTCAGGAAAATGTTGTTTAGTTATTTTGGAAAGGTGCAGTGGCGTGAATAAAATTAATACGAAGAGTATGACACATTATAGTTATGTATTGCGTCGTTATTTTGTTATTTTTAAGCAGTAATGTTCAAAACACTTCTCTTTTTACAAAGATTTCAAATAACGGTCATTCAGTTTTCTATTATTGAGGTTTGTGGGTTAAAATTCTTCTTGTTGTGGTTTTAAAAGCGTTTAAATTCTTTTAGCCCTTTTTTGAACTTTTAGCTTTTTATCTAAAACCATTAATTTTTATTTTCAGATGCACAAAGAAAACGGATGACGTGGAACAAAGGGAACCAGTAAGTTAATTTCCAACGTCCCCGAGTGGGTAGACCCTTCGGGCTCGCTCGGACCCCCATCTTGTTATCTTTCCGCTGAACTGGACTGTTTTGAATGGATTGCTTCATTGCTAGGGCCTAGAGGTGTTTATTTTGCAAAGCTATGGAATAATTGGATGGTCTTAAATGTAATGGCATTTTACTTAGATCTATTGGTATTATGTAAAAGTTTTCTCAGAGGTTACTCTTTTCTATTTATTTATTTATTTATTTAAATCTTATATTTTTAAAGGGCTTCTAGCCAAACACTGTCTACGTCAGCCCTGTTAGTATATTTTTTTTTTTTTTTTTTTTTTTTTGTTTGTTCCGCCTTTGGTCCCTCCGATATGGATCGGAGACGTTTTTAAGGCTAACATTTTGCTTAAGCCAGCTGTTTAATTTAATACGTAAGCGATCAGTGCAACTTCGCGTCTGGTCGTGTCGTCGTTTTGTTATACATACATACATACATAAGTTATGTTATGATCTCTTATTCTTCTTCTTTCTTTTTTCATATTTTTCTTTTGTTTTGTCTATTATCATTATTATTATTTTTTTTGTCTTTTATTTTTTTTTATTTATTTATTTTTTCTTTCCTCTTTGATATACATATGTTTGCTTAAATATAACTTAAATATAAAAACTAATATTATTAAATATACACAAACCACACTACAAAAAATTACATTTACAACTGAATATTTACATTGGTATAGTTATTTTCATGCGGGCAATATATAATCATTAATATATATTGCGCTCATGATAGTTTCTTATGTTAGTTAGACCTATTGTTTTTTTTTTTTTTTTTTTTTTCTACTTTCATGTTACTTATAGTTAGTAGCTGTTAGTATATTCAATTAGTTGCTAATCTTATAAAATATCATAAACCATTTTATAGAGGATCTTGGCCGCCGCGCAAAGCGGTGCGGCTGAGATGCTTTGAAAATTGCCAATATTTAACAAATTTAATTCAAAGTGCGTTTCCAAATGTGATCTTAAAGACTGGCTCCGTACACACTCAGTCAGAAGATGATGTACATCTTCTGCAACATCACATAAAATAACAAATGACGAACGATTAGATTTTGAAAGTAGAATCTTTGAACAGGCTGGAAAGACACCTGAGAAAAAAAAACTAAAATTGATCAGCCGTTGCTTTTCTTCTTTGGATATAGGTACTATACCGGATATTATCATTTCAGCCGAAAACCCGATAACTTCTTTAAGTATTTAAATATAATAAAGTTGAACAACTTAAGAATAATTTAGTGCTACCTTATTTCTCTGGCGTCATTTCTTTGTGTAAATAACAAGACAGAGGTGTAAATATCCTAAAGAATAAACCTTCATAAAGTATCAAATATCTTCCTACAGCCGGATCACCAAGCAAGGGCAGAAAGGTCGGTACAGTCGCCAACAAACAAAATTAAATGTCTGTTTACATTCCTGAAAGAAAATAATGTAAAAGATATGTTAAAACCTAGACTTCCGGATGTAAAAGTCATGTAAAACACGACATAGACTTGCAGACACCTTGTCAATCTAGGTATTTAATTCAAGATCCTAATGACATGTAGATAAAAATTAGAATTGAAAATGTCATGCTGCCACACTGCTATGACAAGATAATAATAATTTGTCAAATGTCTAGGCGGGACAGCATGGCATTTTCAATCACAATATTTATTTATTTATAGGTTGGTACTAAGAATGTCTATATCAATAGGATTTTTAAGCTATAAAGCAACTTCAAGAAAGTGGTGGGTGTCATAGTTTATCGTACCTGTATTCAGTCAGATCAGAGCTAGTTCACTGCAGTTCTCACCTACATTGTCTACCCATCTCAGTAGTAAAATTATAACAGTTTATTTTATTGCCATTTCGAGTTATGTCATTCCGTGTTATAGTGGCGCTTACTTATACAAAATCACATAAAACTAAACACGTCATTGAGACAACTATAATGTTCTATTAGGGGCAATTTAAACAGCTCTTACGATTTTACGATTTGAGCGTTGTTTTATGACGTAGCACGCGCCTGACTTTGCTCGTAAAAACCTACGGTCACCTGTTGTGTGTTATCCTTGCAGTGTCAATAAAATTTTGTCAATGGACGACGTTTTAATGTGCCAATTATGGGCTATGTTTCATTCAGCTAAAGTTTTACGACTTTACGTAGCGCCACTTGACTTCTTAGTGGAGTTCCCACGGGGTTATTTTTTTGGCCATAAATGGGGAATAAAACTGAACTTTATATCCCTAAAACAACTGTTTGGATTGAGTTTTACCTGCCTACATTGTTTAACATTTATTTAGGACAGATAATAAAAACTATTTAACTTCATAATGTGTTTGAACAGAAGTTGTTACCTACCTTTTTGGTTTTTAGTTTTTGTAAAATTAACTAATATAATATGTCGATTATCCAACTAACTAAGTACCTAAATAAAATTATTCCTGTCTTGTTGAAGTTATCAACTTATTTTAACTTATTTTTTTAATCCTCATTTTGTTGGTATGACGCCATGCGCCAGCAGAATATCCAAGCCTTTTTGTTAGTGACTGTACCTGCCCCAGTAGGTAAAATGTTAATGACACGGAGCTCCACGGGCTTGGTCTGGCCATCTTATTATAATTTTTGTCCGTGGTGATACCTACTGTCTAATGCCAGTGAGTTTATTTCTCCTTTTGCTACCCAGTATTTTACAAATTGCTTGTCTTGAGTTTTCTCTTACATTTTCTAATTTTTTGATGAAAGCTTAATTATTTTTAATTTTTATAATTATATTTCAATTGCTAATTTTATGTAGCTCAGCTCTACAAAATTTTAAATTAATTAAGTACCTAACAACTTTATGCACATTTTTAATGTAATCACTTTGTAATCATTTGCTTAGCTCTAATATAGTACCTACATTACTTATCCGTCTACTAATTACAAGCAAGAAAATTCCAACCCCAGAGGGGTATAAAAATATCATCAAGTCTTATTGCCTACTGATCACTCAGCATTATTTTTCCGCTGAAAATATTGTTGCCAAAAGAAAAATCAGCAGATTTCTTATAAATACACGTATTCTTACGCCATCATCCATAACTCAAATGACTGCATACGTCAGGAATATAAAGGAGGTTCTTTGCCCGAGCCACACCTAAAATAGAATGGCGGTCTGAACTCGCTCGCCAGCCTGTGTTCGATTGGCGTGATCTGGAAAATACTAGTTCAGTCTCTCCCACGTTGACCAATCAACAGCGCGCATTTTAAAAAGCCAATTTAGAAGACATCTTGGGTGGCTCTCTTATCTCGCTCATTACGTATGCGAGAGAGCGAGCTGCAAACACGTGTCAATGTAGAGGAGCGTGATTACGAATTTGCTTGACGCCGCATGTAGAGGGCGCTTGTTTGTAACGTAGTGCAGCCGCTTTTCGCTAGATGGCGTAAGACAGAGTCTGCCTATGCTACGCTCTGCCTAATAGGAGTCAGCTGGTAATGATGGGTCGTAATGGAATTGGGTTTCTAACAATATTCTATGAAATGGACGAGATTGTTACGAGCTGGCTTCCAATTTTATCTTTCTCGGATTTGTAACAGGAGTATTTGTAATGGATTTTGAGAGATTGGTTCTGGTTAAAATATTGGGTTAATTTAGTAGATAAATTGACCTATTGTTATTTTATACAATACTAGCTGTTACCCGCAACTTCGTTAGCGTGGTAGGTAGGGTACCTACCTTACTAAAGGTCACATCAGTGAAAAAAAATAGGCATAGTAAAAGCGAACATATCTGCGACTTTTTACACATGAAGCATTTCTTTCTGTAAATCCTAAATAGGGGCAAAGCCCTAAAAAATAGCCTATTGTTTATGTTAGGCTACATTCTAAATGTGTGCCAAATTTCATTTTGATATGTTCAGTAATTTTGGAGATCGTAGGTAACAAAAATGACATATTTCACAAACTTTCGCATTTATAATATTGGTAGGATCTAGGCAAGAAAATTAAAAATTGATTTTGAGAACTGTGATAAGCTTTTGTAATTATATAGAACAGAGCCCTGAGTCTGGTTGACGATAGTATCGAGACATGATCGTAACGTCTCATTTTGATATGGGATTTGCGTAGTTCCTTGTCCGCACGATAGAGGCGCTGTACCGAATCCAATAGAAAAATGACACAACAATGAGATGACTATAAATTTATACATTACAATCTCGACTTTTGACTTTGTATTCATATGCATTTTCAATATGTAGATAGATAGATAGAGATAGAAAATTCTTTATTGCACACTTATAGATAGAAACAATACAACAAAACAGCTTAAAAACTAAGTGACAAGTGGCGGTCTTATCGCTCAAGAGCGATCTCTACCAGACAACCGTGACGTATGTATACTACAGTATATATATTAATTGGTAATATAATATTTATACCACAGTATATCATAGTATATATACTTAATAATCATTATAAAATAAGTTTAAAGATCTAAAATCGAAAATCCATATGAATAAAGAAATCAAAAGTCGTGATTGTTAATATAATATATACACTACATAGCCCAAAGCACACTTTTTAAATTTCTATCAACACGTGCACTAAGCTGTGCTATTTCATTCTTCAACTATTTTATTTGCCCTTGAAAAAGTAGCGCAAGAATTTCTATATAAATGTTGAATTTGTTACAAAATGTATAAAACCAAAAAGGAATAACGAAATACATATAGGCATAGAGGTTGGTCCTTTAATTAAGAAGTTAATTTTTGATAATAGGCTTAAAAAATCTGTTCTATTAACGAAGTCTATGACCTGGAGCTCTACAGTTGAGTTGAGACGTTAGATAGGTACTTTTTGAATGAAAAACAATCTAATAATAAAAAATATTTTATTGATAAATTAATGAATTATACTATCTGTAACAATAAAATCATAAAATAATACCTCTACAAATCAAGCAATATAAATTACTAAGTGCAGATATTATTGCGAATGTATATAAATGTAACTTTTAAAAACACAATGTAATGATAAATTAATAGGATGATCTATTTTGATAGAAACCCCTCTTCATCTAAAAATAAATCAAACTCTGTAATGGAAGATTACCAATTGATATAAGATTTATGATCCAAGATACATTTACAAGATAAAGGGATCATACACATTGCATAACGATACAAAAAGGCACTAACAGATTTAAGGTGTGTCCCACTGCATTGGGACATGGAGCGTAAATACTCGAAATGTTTAAGATAGGAACTTTTACTGAAAGAATATATTCTTTTTATTGATTTTTATGATGGATAAAAAATTATGTTGCTATTTTTAGATATAATTGGGTTCCGTCACTGGATAAGGCAAATTCTATAAATACAGTTTTACTTTCTTTTGTTAAAAAGGAATGTTTTCTTTCAACAAAACTTTCTATCTTATTTTTCTACTTTAAACCCGCCATGTCCCACAGCCGTGGGATACGTGTATATGGAATAGTTATATAAACATACGTTGTAGTCATTAAATACATCGAAAGTAAAAGTTATTTTATTGTTATTGATAAGTTTGCAATATTCTCAATAGAAACGTTGCTTCTAGTATCTTTTAACTAGCATCAAGCATCAAAAGAACACTAAAAACAATTCAATACCCCATCATCCGTTATAAGTGGTAGTGAATCGACTATAAAAACAATTCTGTCATTATACCTACTCGCTTCTAGTCCGGTAAATCGATTTGAACGATTCGAATCATGAAATCGATTGCTTATGGCAACATTGTGTTCATACGGCGTTGGTTCACAGCTGGGCTAGCATAGCTGGTCCATTTCAGTTGCTCAACTTCGTTCTTCGTGGGGTCGCTGATCGAGAGTCGGGGGACTCTCAGTCGCTTGCTCGTCTCCATTATGTCTGAGGGATAACTGTAGTGAACGGGGCTATCCCTCCATAGGCCGAGGTTCATGAACCTACGGGCACACCGCTGGCGCAAAATTGTGAATGCTAGCGCGACCCGATCTTGCCCCACCACGGCGAAGGACTGTTCACAGGTGGGTGTTAAGTGGGTTCAAGCTCCACACACCCCCTACGGCACCCCCGTGGCGGAGGGGTAGAGCGATGGCATTTTACCTACCCTGAGCGGGTACATAATTATAAGATCTACCAACTAAGAGTGTTAGAATAGTGAAATATTCACTACCTAGTACTATATATTATACTCACTACTATACCTATACGTTTAATACAACTATGGATAAAATAAATGATATATGAAACATTGTAGAGGTAACTCAACTCATCCAAATCAATACAAACCACAAGCGTTTCCAAGCCGCTAGCTACATTGCCCTGCTGCATGGAAATGCGGATAGGCTGCACCAGATACTCAGCAGCTCTCAAGTCACGCGCCGTTATTTTGTTAGCTTTAAGATAGTAGAGTTTAGAAGTCAATTTTTTGGATTGCACCAGCTGTTTTCAAGGAGCTGTGGTTTATTTGAGTCATAACTATAAATAGGTGGGTATGATCAGTTATTACGACATAAAATACATAGAGGCTTAGGCACACTTACCATCAATGGTAGGTGATCAATTTAGAAAGCCTACAGCCCTTACTCTAGACTTGAACTAGATGGGTACCTATAACCTTGCCAGGCCTATATTTCCCAGGAAATAATCCAAAAAATTTATCTGTTAAGTAAATAACCTGTACAAGCTTTCGTTTTATTGATTGAACTTAAATTTGCATACGAATTATGCCTTTTAAATGGTTGATATGTAAACAGCCACAGAAACCCGGTGCCGCATTCTTATCAATTTTTTTAATTCGGTTAAAAAATAAATATCTTAGACTTGTAGCAGAATATGATTGTATGTTATGTCCTGAAGGCTCACATTTACCTACCCACAAAAATAAAACAGCAGGATACTTCTTTTAATAAAATTGCGTTTTAAGCACTAGGTTACAAATACAAAAGATAGTAGTCAATAATGACCTTAAAATATAGCCTTTACTATCATGTAAACTCACTGTTCGTATGTAACGAGCCTTGTTTTCAACTGTCGTATTCGCAAAACAGATTTCAACTGTATTCCTGATTCATAAAGCTGCTTTTAGCTTGTACCTTCGTTTGCGTGAGTAAGTTGAAATTGCGAATTCATATTCAAAAGATACCTAGGTACAATCAAAGTATCAATAATCGTAAAACGAACAATTTAACTCCGATTTTGTCGAGTTTCGTATATTGCTGTGCCATTGGATCGGTAAATAACCCACACAAATAGTGGATATACTAACTTACTTACCTACTTAAGCTTAGTGTCGATTGAAACTATTTAGGTAAAGGGTATTTAGTCATACTTACAGTTACATACCTACAGAGGAGGTTGCGGGTTCGATTTCCGCCGCGGGACAAATGTTTGTAACATCTGCTGATATTGTTCTGAATGTTTACTATAAATAATGTGTACCTATTAAGTAAATAAATAAATTATTAAATAAATAATGCTGGACTATTCACACAGCATTATCTAGCCCCAAGATAGGCAGAGCTTGTGTTATGGGTACTAGATAACTGATATACATAATACAATACACTACATAGATCGATATTTTTTACTATACATAGAAAAACCTCCAGAACACCCTGAACAAATATCTGCAGATCGTACAAACATTTGTCCCGAGGCGGAAATCGAACCCGCCACCTCCTGCGTTGCAGGCGGACCTTCGGCCGCTGCGCCACAGAGGTCGTCTATATCCTACTAATATTATAAAGCCGAATGTTACCTAATATTTACAAAACTACTGAACAGATCAAGATGAAATTTCTTTCTTTTTTTGCGTACGTTTAGAGCAAAGCCTAACTTAGATAATAGACTACTTATTATACCGAAAATACGCGTGCGAAGCCGCGGGCAGAAGCTAGTTAAGTATAAGTATATTATGTAAAGAAATAAAAGTCTAGTACTCATATCACAAGCTTTGGTTGGGCTTGACGACACATGTGGCGCGGCGGGCGAAGGTCCGCCTGCGACGCAGGAGGTTGCGGGTTCGATTCCCGCCTTGGTACAAATGTTTGTAAGATCTACAAGTATTTGTTTCGGGTGTTCTGGTCGTTTCTATGTATAATAAAAAATATCTATCTATGTTATGTATTATATTATGTATATCAGTCATCTAGTACCCATAACACAAGCTCTGCTTAGCTTGGGGCTAGATGATGTTGTGTGGATTGTCCAGCATTTTTTTTTTTTTTTTTATTTATTTGGTTACTTTGGGAATGATAGTGTGTGGATTGTCCATGAAGACATGATTTTTAATGGTTATGTTTGGAACGGAAATAAAACAAACAACACTAAATCAACATATTATTAGATGACAGAACTCAATTTACTATGCATATTACAAATCGAATGATTATTATAATTATTTAAATGAAACCATGACCCATGTAATATTTTACAAGACATTTGCAATAAATAACATTAATTACAATAAAACGAATCAGAATTTCAATGTTTTTTTAACGAAACTGGTTATTCAAAACATATTTGAAAAGAGTTTTTCTTAAAAGGTTCTCATCAGCCTCTCACATGATTTTACGAGATATCACTATTTAGGAGCGAGATAAAGTAAGTTGGCAGAACTTCAAGCCTACTATAAAACTATGAAAATATTACAGCATTATCTATAGAAAAATGTTCATGAATTTACGCTAACAAGCGCTTTATAAATAAAAAGCTTGTGAAATCGAAAACTATGTAATTAGATAAAGTGTAGTTTCTACCAGTGAGAGGGAAACTTTAGTAGGTACTTTTATCTATCAGATGGAAAAAAGCTAAAGCTTATTTTTTATCTTCTTATTTTAACACTATGTTTTTCATATTCTAATGAAAATGCTTTCGCTCAAAAACAGGCCGGGGATACATGCTTATAACAATAATTTTGTTACTGCAGTACCTACATGCCATATTTTTGCAGTATTTTTTGTTGCCCTTTGCGTCTTTGCGTTTTGTTCACGATGGATCTTGTCTTGACTGTATTTATGTCAGTAGAAATAAAGTTTATATACTATTGGGTGATTTACATAAATAACGCTGATGTGATTGCTTGAGCCTTTCGCGGTCTGGCCAAGTCCGAGTAAATTCTGAAACAAATATAAAACAAACAATAATATTAACAAACCTTAACGACTCTACGTAGAACCATTTTTATAATTTCAACGTGTCTGTCTGTATATCTATGTATCTGTCTGTGGTTTCGTAGCTCCCATAAGGATGAACGGATATTCGTTTAGTTTTTTTTGTCATAGATAATTTTATCTCGAGTGTTCTAAGCCATGTTTCATGACAACCTGTTCAACCAATAAACGACGGCGGGGTTTAAAATTTTTAATTTTGTCTTGTTCATGCTAAGGCCATGTAGACTGATTATTAGATGATTTTGTAAATATTTTTGCAGTATTAGTTTGTGGGGTACTAGACATTTTTGTCTCCGTCATAATTCCACAAGACAGAAAAACTGGCATGGCGTAAAATAATTCAATACCATTGCGTTTATGAGTATACACTTATTATGATTATGATTCCAGAATTTACCAACAATTAATGTGATACATTAATTGTAAATTAAGGACACTAAGTCCAAACGATAGGCCGACTTCAATTTTATAATAAAACTTTACATATTATAAAAAATTGCAAACACATTAAGTTAAAGAATGCCAATTAACGTGTACCTAGCTTATCTTAAGATGGGAATAGCCTTTGACTCGTTCAGTTTATAATGCCGCTCAAGTCTTTATATTTAATACGAATAAAAAAGAGCTTATGTTTTTCCAGACTTAGAGCTGGGCGGATCAAGGTGCAATTGTGCATTACCTCAACCTCTACAGCCTGTATTGGTTCACTGCTGGACGTAGGCCTCCCCTTTATAAGCCTTATTGGCTTTTATCTCATCGGCGGTAATGCCTATAATCACCACGCTGGGCATACGGGTTGGGGATCGCGGTTAGGTGGCAGAATTTCCATTTGTGCATAGATGTGCACATCTGATCGTACCTTGATCCGTTTGGTAGTTTTAGCGTGCGTTTGATGTAACAAACATCTTAACATTTGTATTCAAAGTTTCGCATTTATTATGTTAGTGTGAAGCGTACTTTTTAAAATATAATATGGTCAGTAAATAAACGATTGATTTCTAATCAAATGCTCAATAAATAAAGTCGACCCTAAAGTGCCGAGATTTAATACATATACGAATACTCGTAATACCCGAATGTAATCAGATTAATACATAAATGTACGTATAAAATTTAAATAATACGGGTTTTAAGTAGATATAAAAAGTATATCTAATTTGATTGAATTTTCGCCTGATTATAAATTATTTATTGTATAGTTTTAACTTTGGATCAGATTATATGATACATATTATTATTATTATATTGTTATGGATCAGTTGAGCTACCTGTAGATTGTTTGCAATAGTCTGCAGTTAGCTTAGTTGTTTCAATTGTAAATACTGGTGTAATTTTCTTTGTGAATATAGCCTCTTACCCTTCTTTAACTTTGGTGCTGCACTTTAATGATATGTTACTAAATAACATAAATAAAACTGTTTTGATAATTTATTTATGTGTCCTAGTTAATAGGTACTTAATAAAATTTGAATAGCTCCAAGAAGTTCTTATAAGTAAGTTCCATTGCGATAATAATAAGTAGGTACAAAATTTGATAGTTTATATGCAAACGACGTAGAATACATGCTGATTGAATTATCCTTGGGTGGCAACGACTCACCGGAAGACGCAACGACAAACTCCATGTATACATAGGTATCAAATTGTGAGAATTGTCTTAATCTACGATTATAATTAAAAACTTTATATATTATAAAACATATTTGACGACCTCTGTGGCGCAGCGGGCGAAGGTCCGGACAAATGTTTGTACGATCTGCAGATATTTGTTCAGGGGTTCTGGATGTTTTCTATGTAATAAAAAAAATATCTATCTATGTAGTCTATAGGAATACATTTATTCACAAAGAAAATTATACTAGTATTTACAATTGAACCAATTGAGCTAACTGCCGACTGTTGCAAACAGTCTACAGATAGCTCAACTGATCCATATCAACACCAGTCGGAAGCGTCCCCAAGACGCTGGTATGTAGTCTATTGTATTATGTATATCAGTTATCTAGTACCCATATCACAAGCTCTGCTTAGCTTGGGCTAGATAATGCTGTGTGAATTGTCCAGCATTACTTATTTATTTATTTTATTTTTATTTATTTTATATTATTTACTAGCTTCTGCCCGCAGCATCGCACGCATTGTTTCTATGGAAACGTAAAAATTTCTATCCCATGGGAACTGATTTATGGGATAAAAAGTCGCCTATGTTTGATTCCATTACCTGTATGCAAAATTTCAGTTTGATCCGTTCAGTAGTTTTGGCGTGAAGAGGTAACAAACATCCTGGATCCATACATCTATCTATCCAAACTTTCGCATTTATGATATTAGTGTGTTATCCCATGGTTCATATTAAAATTTATTTTATTTTTTTGGTCTGGGTAAACACGGTATGGAAAATAAATTAAATTTACCCTTTTGCTATTGAATTAGGGTAAATCCTTTAAAAAGTTATTTGTTTAAACTGTATTAAAATTATTTTATGGTTTTTGTTATTATACTGCGTAATCACATCCACTTATTTGCTTTTCGTCAAAATTAATTGAATAATAGTACTTTAGTATTATTGTAGGTATATAGTAGGATTTTTTTTTTAACCCTCGGTCAGTCGCGTGGGGTCTTTAAAAGCCCAGGTGTTAAAAAAATTAAAAATTTAAACAGTTTAAACTATCCCAGCCGTTCAATATTTTGTGTACCCTCCTAAGTTGGATTATAGTTGCCGCGAATCATCGCTTACTTTAATTCGCGTGCAAGCAGCGTGAGTTATAGAAGTGTTTTGCGCGTACGGGCTTTGAAAGACCCCACGCGACTAACTGCGTGAGTAAAATTGAAGTTAAATGTATTGTTCTATTTCTTTTGTAACATGTGTTTTCTCGATATTTTTTGCTGTTTTTGATATAATTAACTTATAAAATGTACGAAAAACTACAACGTCGCACTTAGAGCTGGTTGGAACATGAAAGCGATGATGTTTGTAATGATGAAGATGAAAGCGGTATACCCGCATGAAAGAAGTGATTATAACACTGACTCAGAGCAGGAATGTGAAGATTAATCTACAGAACAACATGAGGTATCTCCAGATGATCTGCCTGAGAATTTGGAATCTGTTAATAAGCATCAGGTTCTGGAATTTTTGAAAAAATGGAGCTGTCAATGCTCACATAATATTTTGCGTGAATTACTGTGAGTTCGGATAACAAAATGACGTGATTTTTTTAAAAAAACAAAGGGGTCAAATTATATCATCCACAATTGCGATCGCGGGCCACCTTTTCAGCTTTGGCTCTAGAATCGAAACAGACTATGAGACTATTTTAACCTCCTCTTCAGAATGTTCAACCCAATGAAAACAATTTCTTTCCTTTGAAAAAGCGTTGTGTTCATTGTCCAAGACAAACAGATTGAAAATTTAAATCCGTTTGGTATTTTTGCATGGATAACATACGCCCAGTACATACTAAATAGGCATGTAATGACTGTGTTCAAAAAAAAGTTAGTAAATAATTGTCTGACTTCAATTGGTAAAAGTTTATACTTTTTTTATTAGAGGATTCCAAATTTTACGTAAAAGTCTTCATTATTAAAGCGTTATCGCATCAAAATGTATTAAAAAGATACATTCTTTCATTTAGTAGGGTTAAAACATTTTTTTTATGACTATGATTACAAAGAAGAACATTTATGTTCCTATTTTTGGACTGTCAGTTTAGGGCAGCAGACAAACAATATGTCTAGGCAATTTGTTGTAGTTTTTTTGTTATAAAGTTAATAATCAATGACTTTATTAGAAAAATTAGGAAAAATTTAAGAAAAATGTGTTTATTAGCCTGTTTGTTTTTGGGATCTTCAGAGACCCCATGCGACTAACCGCGTAAAGAAAAAACGCGCGACTGACCAAGGGTTAATTACTTTAGTAATAAATACATACAATAAATTTGATTTACATATAGATTCCAAAGTGCAAGCGAGGAATCTCTCGTCTCAAGTCTCCAGTCACACTGATAATAATACACTCTTATGTCAGATGTAATCTTACACACGTATTCTCTGATGGTGTTTTAAATAGCAATAGTATAACACCAAAGAGAGATCTTGTCGTGTCACGTATAGAACAAGTCTTGTACTACTTTGTGCTCTAAAGTGTCATTTGAAGTATACACCTCTTCTAATTCCTTGCTACTGTTTCTTACTAATTTAAAATAATACCTACTAACTTCACAGCTAATTAAGATACAAATAGAAATTTAGAATGAGAAAAAGATAAGACTCATTGAGAGTTAAATTCTTTACCGTAATTTTTAAATAAATACTTTCATAATTAACTACTTTAGATAGTATGAGCACGTATAAAGCGTAGGTATGGTAAAAATGCCACCTTGCTTTGATAAAAATCTAAAAGCATGAAAATAGTTGATTCATGCTTTGCTGCATATTTAGGTGGACGGCTAGATATGAAAAGAAATAACATGGCTCTCAGCCACCATGGTATTTTACCAGCAGATAAAGTCCCCGATCAAAATTATGTGGTCTAAAATGGAAGAGTCAAGTAAAAGAGCCCTGTCAAGGCCAATTGTTTTTATAAACAAACACATTTTCATACAATTAGTAATATTTAATGAAGCAGATCATTAAATTGTACCTTTAGTATTGAAATTTTATGGTTTTCACAACTATAACCACATATTTTCGGTACAAAAATCCGCCACATTGCTCTGCAAAGTTCCATATTTGCCATGTTCCTACCTATATAGAACAAGAAATTCGTCTAAAACTTACCTTACGTGTTCGGAATGGAAAAGAAGGTATACAATAAATATAGGCGGGCACGTATTATATATGCCGGTCGGGATCTGAAGTGCAGTTAGGGAATACGGCAGCGACTGATATGCTATAAAGTACTAGGGTTCACACAAGGGGTGAAGATACGTTTTTACGTAAGGTGACAATTTAAGATCTTTTATTTTGTTTCTTATGACTTGATCTTAAAAATATTTCGTTTTGTATCTCTTGATTTACTTTTCAGTGAAAGTTCAACTATATCACTGTCTTCAACGATTTTGTGCTTATTATTTCTGTCTGCGATAGTCATGATAATTTCTCCTACACACATTTATAATGTTTGTTCAGTTAAATCATTATTTAATTGATCACAAACAAGTAAACTTTTAAAGTTGAAAATGGTTTTAACATTGACAATAATATGGACATAATCATTCTCATCTTTTTAAATTTTCTATACAGTCATATAAAGTTACAATTTAAAATCAAAAACCTGCTAATCATCTTCAGAAATATCTTCAAAATTGTGTCCGCAAGCTTCATCCATGACTCCAACAGTGTCAATAAAATATGTAGGCAGGCACGACGTGTGATCCCGTCCCTCCGTCTTTCCTATAACAAGGCAGAATTTTTCTATGCATTTATTTTGTCACTGAAAATTCTTAAGACAGCTCTTTGTATATTTTATATGTTAACAAGCGCTCTTGGGGGAAAATTGGCGCTTGAGATATAAATTATGTGGAATTCTTGAGGTTTTCTTTTGCTCATACAAAACAGGATAATATAGATCTCTATTTAGCTACAATGGTATGCTTGCTCACGTACGGCCACCCAAGTATTGGTTTATCTAATCATAGTTCCATTCAACTAGAACTAGGTGATTGGGACAGTTTATACAACCAATTATAGGTATTTTATTGCTAATATACTCAGACAAGACTAAATATTTAATTTGAGACCCCAAAACTCCATGTTTTTTCACCAAAGCTATGGTGAACACAACCTCATTTAAATTCAAGCCATTTCACGTGAGAGCTTTTTTGAGACACTTTCGAGATGATTTACTTGAGGTAATTGCACGTAATAATATAAATAAGCAATTCGAAAGGTCTTTACACTTATATTTATCCCTAGAAGATTGACTTATTTTCAATAACAGAGTCAATAAATTGATTGGTAAAAGTGATAATAAAAACAAAGGTTTCAAACGCGACTTCTCCGATATCCAAACAAAACCTACATTTGGATCGTACAAATAAAATAACTGAGTCAATTTACATTAATTATTATGTTTTTTTAACTGCATACTAAAGAGTCTTTGGTGTGCATTTAATAAAAAACGGGTTAGATAGAAGAGGCCTGTGGTACAAACGCCAGATCAGAACAATTTGTGTTGTATTATTTTACAAATTGTACTGGCTGCCACCGTAGGCATCTGTCTGGGAGAAGATATTATAAATTTCACAAAGATGCGACAAATAGTCGCGTCTTAAAAAAGCTCACACGTTTAAGTTCATAGGGCATGTTAGTAGACCGCACTGCGTTATGATACGAGAATGACACGATATAATGCTTTTAATTTACGATATGACACTATTTTATTACTATAGAGACGTCCACAATTATCCAATGGGCTGAATGTTTCAATTGATTTGTATAGTATCTACTTAGCCTCCATTTACAACTGGCATGATAACTTACTGCCTTGTAAAGTGACTGTGAAATATTGACAAGCTTGTACTCGATGTATTTTAGGCATTAGGGTGGGAAGTGTGTGGGAGATTTGAAAGTTAACTGATAAGTGAACTGGCAAGCTGAAGACAGGGCGCCATAGCGCTCATTAGGGGAGGCCTATGTCCAGCAGTGGACTAATATAGGCTGATGATGATGATGATGATGAACTGATAAGTATGGAGAAAATAATACATAACGATGTTACGCATATAAATTTAGAATAATGTACCTATTTATTTACTGTTAATGTATATGTATATTTTGTAACCTTACGCTTGTAAAAATTCAAGGCTAGTGCAGGTATGCGAAAACAAAGTAATACCGTCCTATTTGATATGTATGTATAGAAGAACCCAAGTTTTCAATACCTGTACCCAACATTCCCCTTCATTTCTTATAAACTATTTAGGCTCGAAGGAAGGGCTGAATTTCTTACAAACCTACCCAATTTATAATGTAGGTAGAGCAAAATATATTGTAGGTTTCGTACCTATACTGTATGTGCGGAGAATTCGTTCTCCGGAAAAAATAACATGCAAAAAATATCGCCAACCTTTCAGCGGCTTCTTTGAAGAAAATTAAACCCATGTTTCAAAACTTTGCTTCTTTATGAACTGTCAAAACGTACACGTTGGTTGATGCCAAGTCGTGCCAAGCATTGTTTTCAGGTTCCCGAAAAAATGATTTGAATTTTTTCGTAAAATCGGCCAGTCAAAGCTTTTTTGAATTTCAGATAAAGATCATTTCGAAGGTAAAGTCATTATCTGGGTATCAAAATTATGAACTGTTTCAAAAAAATGCTACCGAATATGAAACTAATGAGTTATGCTTGGCTCAAACCAATGAAAACTTTAAGACACAATATATATATATATACGACCTCTGTGGCGCAGCGGGCGAAGGTCCGCCAGCGACACAGGAGGTTGCGGGTTCGATTCCCGCCTCGGGACAAATGTTTGTACGATCTGCAGACATTTGTCCAGGGCGTTCTGGATATTTTCTATGTATAATAAAAAACATCTATCTATGTAGTGTTTGTGTTATGTACTCGTATATCAGTTATCTAGTACCCATAACACAAGCTCTGTTTAGCTTGGGGCTAGATAATGCTGTGTGAATTGTACAGCATTGTTTATTTATTTATTATTTATTTATTTATACTTACACTATATGAGACACTATATACGTCCTTTTCCAAGGCAAACAAAAATCAGGTCTATTAACTTCTACATCGGAACCCTAAAATATATTTTCAGTTGTATAAACAAAGCAAAGAGTTTTTGACAGAAAACGGGCTACTCTGAAATTGCTGTCTCATTAGCAAGAGTCCTACGCTCTTTGCGGTAAGTTACCGATGACTGGCGGTAGTAAAGTACGACACTTGATCGGTAAACATTGGCTCCTTGGGCATAACTTACGGGGTAGGTTCCGGGGGATATCGCTTTCGACTTTCGTATTCGAAATAACATAGTAGTATATGCAATGTTGTGGCATTAGCGATATTGGTTGGATAGTTGCAAATGGTTGGAAATGTTGTGTCAGCTGAGTTGGTTCTTTTGCTTTGTAGGTCATTGGCCGATTTGTTTTTTATTGCAATGAAAAGAAATGAGTTTAAACACAATTTATTTTTGAAAATAGGTACTTACGAGTACCTTTAAGTATTAAGTCCAGCAACCCTATCATTTCAAACTGAAAAAAATCTATGTTTTTTTCATAATTATCATGTTCGTATAATTTTTTGAATCGTAGAAAACATGTAAGATACGAATAAAATAAAAACATTCGCTTAAAACCTATTTGTTACATTTTCATACAACAATACCGTTTATCCAAGAACCAAGTACCCAAGAAAATGCTTGCGTCTGAAATCACCCTTTTAAAAGGGTAAAAGCATTTCTAAAAATAACTAAAAAACGCTAACCATCCCAAAGCCATTCGGGCCCACCGAGAGGGAACGGGAATAGCTTCGTCCCGAACTTTCACATCTACCGAGCGAATAAAGAAAACAATGGTGAAGGTAGCGGCGTTAACTGTGCCGATAGATTGTGTGAAGTAGTATAGTATAGTCAGTATAGTCTCTATGAAAAAACAAAAGACGATCGCGTAAGATCTAAGTAACCGAGCCATACCTACACTTTCACGATGCGCCAAGCCACATTGAACCTTATTAGGCTATGATGCAGGTGAAAATAAAAGGGGACATCGAAATATAGAGAGTAGGGGTAACTTGAATGTCACTTAAAATTGCTTTGGCGAGTGCTAACCGAACGTATTATGATTATTGTTATTTTTGTAGAAATTACATTTAAATAATTGAATACAAATCTGTAGCTCCGATAGTAAGTCAACGAATGGATTTTAATGTTGTTTTAATGATAATTTCTTCCAGTAATTTACAATGAAATCGCTGGAAAGGTCAAGGAAATAAACCTAAACAAAAATATCTTACTCAGAAAGAGGAAAGTTAAAAGTAAAATTAATGTCCAGTTCACAGTTGAAACTGCTTCTTCAAGAGCTTAATTTTATAATTTGCACAAAAAATGCGTTAATTAATACAATCCGATGGGGACACCGCCTTTATCTTGGACTTTTGAGTACCAAGTAATGTTAATTCAAGGGAAAAAGATACGGAAAACTTGATATTCGCAGTTTATCTACGTTGATAACGTGTCAGGCGTAATCTTAATCTCTCGGAATACCTATGGACTTCATGTGTGTTCGTTTGAGTTCAAAACAGGTCTGATATTATGCAGAGCGGTTAGATAGTGATTTTATGAGACAGCCGGGAGTAAACGCCTTTCGATCCCTGCCCCGGCAACGCATAGTACGTACCTACATGCGGGTATAAATAATTCGCTTGCCTTCCGCATAAATATTAATATTTTTATTTTTAATCATAAGATTGGATCACCGCCCTAAACTATGGACTGTTAAATGGTCAGTTTCTGACCGTGGTAATGCCGTAAATTATCGAATAAAGATGGCTTACGTAGGAAAAACTCTAAAATTTTTCAATATTAGCTCGTAGTGTTTTCAAGACATCAAAGCCCCATCTAGCATGTGGTTTTCCTTGCAGTGACTCGGGATTTAAAGTTCCACACAACAAGCTACACACCGAAAAAGCAAAACAATCAAATTAAATTAACTACAAATCACCAACCAGCTTACATGAAATATTTACTACAAATGAATATGAATTTTTAATCTGCAGCAGCGTAAAAGGGCGTTCTTTCTCTTGAAATTATTAACACATAATAATGTAACTTTATGGTTTCTTTTAATGGAACTCTGGCTATCTAAGTGCCTCGGGGTTCCAGATACGGGCTCAATAACACTTGATGTTAATGGACTTGTCGAGGTGTGCTATATACATAACGTATCTGTGTGTGTCAGAGAAATACCTAGGTATACATAAAATAGACAAGCTATTTACCGAGATGAGTAAAGTATCTCAAAACCTTAAATAAAGGATTAGATCTATTCACACTTTCTCAGACACGAAAATATCGACGTGTTGTTTTTTGAGAGCACAGATAGATCTTGAAAACTAATTAGTTATTTTGACAACAGCTACTCAAGCTGGGTCGTAAATACAACGAAAATCCAAACAAAATTGGATCTAGAAGCAATGAGTTACAGTTTGTTTTTGTGTGGTTGGGGTTGAAAAAAAATATGACACTTTCCTTCGGTTGCGCTAGACCTCAATTTTAATTTGGAATGAGCTTTTTATAGAGGATTTTGAGGAGGCGATTTTTCATGATGAGGCGGAACTGATTGTGTGTATTGGATAAATATTTTGTAGAAAATCTCGGTGAAAATTACGATAATTTACTCTCGAAGACACGTGTTACTAATCTGTCGTTTATACAAAAGCCCTTGTGTGCTTAGTTAAATTGGGGGATCAACATGAAATATTGCTGAGCAGGTACAAAATTAAATCGTTCGTAGACACAACAGAATTAAGAAATTTGTATTCAAGGAGCCTACCGAGTTTTTTGTTCATAATTCAACCGTCTGGGATAAAGGGAGGACAAATTGTTCATCATATGATTTCGACCGCAGGCAGATGGTTTTTATGTAATTTAATATATATTTTCTTTGTAGGTATCAAACGTATTTTTAAAACATAACGAATAGTTTCACATGTTATTTCTGAACTTCTTAATTTCCTGTGCATTTTACGTTCAAAATCTGTAGGCGGGATTAATATAATAAATTATAGTTAAATTAAACTTTAAATTAGCATATTAATATTCCCGTAAGCCTCACTCACATGTTGCTAGAATTTACACGAATCGGATTGTCAACCCGAAAGCAATTGGAAAACCATAAAAATGCTATAAAACTTTGGTCGTAAAAGAATTGTAATTCTCTGCACATTTTAACACGGAACAAAATGATGTCGGTGTTCAACTGATCGAAATATTTAATTATAATTATGGAATCTACGATTTAGGTTTGGTCGTAAAAATCGAATTGTGTTTTACTGGTAAGAATTTGGCTGGAAGGATTGGAAATTGATTTTATTTTAGTTGTGTTTTAGGAGAGTGTGTCAGCGAGGCTTTAAGTCGTAAAAGTGGAGTAAAAGACACCGCTTTTGATATTTTTCCATTTAACATATGCTTTATTTTTTGTCAATGTAACTTTCAGTTAATTTTATTACAGATGTATAATGCTATAAAAATTCCGATGTAAACTGTTGTTTTAAAATAAATTGAGATCTCCTAGCTGTTTTCATACCGAAAGTCAGAGTAACCGAACAGAAAATTGGTAATGTCTTTTACTGCGATCAAACCTACTGGAAAAGTTCCCATCCAATATCTTTCAGTTTCGGTAAGTTACAGAATGTATTCATTCCCCGAAAGCGATAGGAGTTCGTCGCGTCGCAAGTTTAAGATAAAACTTTTAAGATTTTATTTAAGAACTTGTCCAAATTTATTTAAAACTTCGGCCATAACGGGCCGCCCCGACGCCATGGAATTTCCAAAGAAATTTCTTCATTTTTAGGTGGTGTTATTTTAATGCTGCTTTTTTGGTGATTAACTGGTTCTTAATGAGTTTAAATTGCTAATTTATGAAAGTTTTCACCACTGCCACTATAGTGAGCTCATCACTAACCATAACGTGATTTACTAAATAGCCTAACAAACGGCTTGTTGAAACAAATAAATTATCATGTTTGAATAAAACATGGTTATGCTGCGGTAGCCATTTTTATTTTACCGAATCCCGCACTGTATAGATAAAAAATACCACTTACAATCACGCTGTTATTAAAATTAAACAAATTACAAAAATCTTCGCTGAAACATTGAAAACGAGAACGATATTTATCGAACAGAACTCGATAAATAACCTTATAACACCTGAATTACAAACCAATCTGTATCCAAGACACATTACTGCCCCTTAGCCTAGCCATTTCCATTAGTTTGATTAAGAAAAGATCCAATAATACGAGAACATGTTTGGTATTTAACTTTTAACTACCACACACATATCCACACAACTACGTGAGCTTCCGTCTTCGCTCCCAAGAGGTAACGCAAACAATCACGAGGTTATGTAGCTCGAAATACAATCCAATTGTAAGGAAATAAGACTAGTTTTCCACTGATATGTGTGGGTATTTGTGGCGTGATGGTTGGGGGTATTCGTATCGATTGGTAGCCGCTCGGAGTCGATACAACCGCTTCTATTTACGCTCTTTACCTATTTATAAAGCTGGGTATCTTACGTACCTGCGTTTGCTCTCATCCTCATTCTGTATGCAGATAACTTCGTATTTTTCAGAGAAAACACAAATTTCTATACTTTTGTTGGGTTAAATAGAGTTCGGGAGAACTGCTCAAAATACTAAGGTACTTAAGTAAATGCTGAGATGATGGCAGATAGACTGTTTGAAGAAAACATGTCGTTCTTTGTATGGAATCGGAGCAAGGTGAAAGTATCCAGGGTTGGTTGAAATGGATTGAAATAGTGAAAACACAATAACCTAGATACAAAATTTAAAACTGTTATTCAAACGAGGCCAGCATAATTTCTTGTTTTATTCTGAATATATTGTCGTATAAACAGAAATGTAGATGAAGTATGTTGTCGAATCCCCAGCTGTGAGTTCGTCGACACTGCTCCAATAGGGCTCAAGACGTATCTAAATGACGTAGGGTTCTTTAACCTTTCATTTTATTACGTGTGAAATTGGGATTTCTGCTCGCTGACAGCTACTTAATATTTCGAAAATTATTTTTACTTCTAAATTATCGGTTTGCTTTTTGTTCACATCCTAAATCTACGAACTGTTTATGTTCAACGGATATTTTAAATTTTCCGCAGACACCTGCTCGGGGAAAGAATTTATTTGAATGTGATAGCGATTTCCCTTCGGTCTAAATTAAATTTGTGTTTGCTGAAGTGTCGCAGAAAACATGCCACGTGCCGGCCACTTTACTGTCCATAAACTGAAGCTGTTAGAGCTCATCTTTCTTGTTAACGACCACTAGAATTGTTTATAGTATAAAAAGTGCCAAGTTAAGTTCGGAAACTTGCATTAACGGCCAATGATATTTATGTTGGTGTCTCTGTAATTTACAGGCGTCGACGGATACTTGGTAGCAAGTTACATTATTATAACTTTATCTCGATTCGTCGACCTAAACTTTTAACGTGCGGTTAGTCAATATTTGCACTGACATTCGCTTAGGGCGAAGCTGAAGGAGAATTACGCAACGCCCCATATATTATTGAAGTCGATCATAAAATGCTTGAGTTACCGATTCGAGTGACGTTTACTGCCAAACAATCGGCCGTGGTCGGTGAGTCAGTTGGCTATGGGCTTAACCCTACGTTTCAGCACGAATCAAGGTATTTTTCATGATCAAAAAAGTTGATATAATGTACCCATAGATTGAATGCTATAATTTGCACTGCGGTGCTTGAAGCGTGAACAAAAATAAATATCCTGAACCTACCAAACCATTCTTTATATTTTTTATTAATTTGTTATTTCCCTACATCTGACCAAATAAAAAATCACTGTCAAGCATGAGCCTATCAAAAAGCTTTCTTATAAGTTAATAAATTAGAACATAAACGTATATTTTTTGCGTTTATTTAAACAAAATTTTCTCGACGTAGAAAAATTATAAGCCCGTGAATAGTTCAATTGAAAATGACAATAGGACAATAATGCAGGAAAATTCACACAGCATTATCTAGCCCCAAACTAAGCAGGGCTTGTGTTATGGGTACTAGATAACTGATATACTTAATACAAACTTAAAACACTACATAGATAGATATTTTTTATTATACATAGAAAACATCCAGAACACCCTGAACAAATATCTGCAGATCGTACAAACATTTGTCCCGAGGCGGAAATCGAACCCGCAACCTCCTGCGTCGCAGGCGGATCTTCCCCCGCTGCGCCACTGAGGTCGTCAAAAGCCAACAAAATGCTGATCCAAGTCTACAAATAAGGCTCAAACCTGAGTCGGCGCCTCAAGCTGAGAGCATGTAAGGACAGCCATTGAATTTCGACTTCTATTCGGATATGAGAAAGAATATATATTAATAATGTATCCTTTACTGCCAGCAGCGGTCTGATTGGCGTTCTCTGGAAAAGTGGAACAGTAAACAGGTTTTTTTTATATATTTAATCACGATATTTTAATAAGTCTCATTGCTGGTTTTGCCAAAAACCAGCAATGAGACTTATGACGATGCCAAAATGGTAGCAGCAACCTAGCCTTTTTTATAAATTTTCTACTAAAATTTAAAAATACTTACCAAAAATTCACATTTTGTTGCTTCTTAAAGTTATTCGGTTAGGTGACAAAACTCGACAAAACTAGTTTTTAAATATGAGTGATTTTTGTCTTAAGCATCGTTAGTTCGTAGTTTTTAACGTAATTACCTTCTCCATTCATCGTAATGTCTTTGACCCATAGAGTACGAAGAGTATCAGCTGTTCTTATTGAACTATACCATGCTTGTAGCACAAACACTTGCTAGCCCGAACAGACAAGCCAATGCGTAGGTGTGCACTACACGGGAAGTCACGCACGATTCGAATACATTAAAACTTACACAATCATGATTTAGAATCGAGATCTTGTAGTAGAAGCTATTCAATTTAATAATGAATAGGTTTTAGTTTTATCTAGATTTTAAATAGTATCAATAACTTTTGAGATAATGTTAGTTTCTGATGTCCCGCATTTGATTGTTAATCAAATTTACCAATTTATTGAGCTAGCAACATTATTTTATGTCGGAACCTATTTAAAATGTGCGTTATTTTTTAAAATAAATTTTCATTGAATTATTCCATTTGAAATCTTCATCATGGCATCATAAAAAGGTAAAGTAATATTTTAGTTCAACAATCAGAATTTAATTCAAATAAACGTGATTCCTTCCCAGAATTATAACAGCGATAAAATCCTTTGAAGATGGCATGTTTCGCGAGTTTCGCGAACCCTAATTAAATATTTTAATATATACCCTTACATTTTGCGTATTATTTCATCTACGTATAAGGCGTGTTTAATTAAAATACTTACGTGTGTCGTGTGTCAAGCAGATTACTGAGTAGCTTTATTAAAATCTCAATATCAGTGTAACTTTGTTTTTATGGCTTTAAACCAGGAGTCTGATGTGCCACTGATCGCGAACTACGCATTAAAATCAACTAAGAACTGCCAAAATCAATTAAATTGCCATAAAAATGGATTCCCACGGCGATCATAGCGTACAAGCGATCTCTGCATGGGAAGATAAACATCGCTCTCGTGCCGATGGTAAAAATACACTTTTGTTACCATTTTATGACAACAATTACGACCTATAAAACCTGCAGCGATTATTCTCTGTAGCGATTCTTGTGGTCGCGCTGTCATCAACCTAGAGCCTCAAGTTGCCCACAGAAAAACACATGTACCCCCAGCGTGTTACAGTAAATCACACTTTATTTTACGGGCAGTAAAGTTTCATTTCTATTTGACGATGGCGAGTTGACTACCGAAGACAGTTCCGCTAAGATTCAAGAACCTTGACTTTGTCCGCTATTTTATAATTATTTGAATGATATCGGTGTTCAAATTTGATGGTTTTTTAACCGTGTTTGTTTGTGTAAGCTTTTTATAGTGTTCTTCAATGAGTTGGTTTTTACGAGTAGGCGGTGTTGTTTAACAGAGTTTTACGTTGTATGCGTTGATTTTTTAATTACCCGCTGTTGATATTTATGTGGTCGGGTATCACGCTGAAATCACTTGTGAACAGTGGAGCATAAAGGCACTTAATCTGATTTCATGCATTATGAATTTACCGGCGCGATGAAATAATCCGAAAGAATATCAAAATATGAGGTTATTTTCGTCGGGGTGGCTAGTATGAAAAGCGGGGGATTTTCATGTTTCAGCTTACAAATTAAACCAATTTATATTTAACACTTCAGTAGCAGATAGCTACAATAGTACAATAGGGTGTGTTTACAATGGTTTCGTGTTAAAATTTGTGTGGAAATGCAACCAATTTGGCGGATGAAACAAGGGTTACAATTTGTGTTGATAGTTGTTATCTGTGATATCCATCGGTAGGGTTTAAGGTAGCGTTAGCAACGTAAATATTAATATTAATTAAAAAGTAAAGAAATTAAGAAAAATTCAAAACATTTTTGCCTACGAAAAGAGCTACGTCGTAGCAGCTCGTAGCACTTCCGTAGCAATTAAATTTTGCTTTCGTAGTATTTGGCTATTGTGGAATTTGTTCAGATCAATTCAGATTTAACCTGAAATTATGTAGAAATTGCAAGCAGTCATCAAATTAAGTCTTCGCATTATTGGGAAAGAATATAAAGATCAAGTAGATAAAACAATAGGTTTCCTTAAATTTGAATTACTTGTAAAACTATCGTAATTAACTCATTGTGAATGTAAGCGGGTTGGTTAAACTCTCATTCGTACTGAATATAATTGTTTATCTGATCCAAGCAAAAGATCTTAACAAATTTCATTAGTAACTTGTAATAATGATAATGTTACATCATCCATGCTACCCACTGGAAGCAATTGGCAGTATGCATTCGCGCCACACTCTCCGGAAGCTAATATAGCAGATACATAATATAGTATAGCGGGTATAGCAAACACAGTCTGCCCTTTCAAAATACCGTCAGCATGTGACATTTAGATAATTTAATATTCATCGCTATGAGGCAGCATGAAAATGGAGCGTAAAGGGCGAAATGACAAACACGGATTTAAAGAGCGCGTCGTTATGAAGGTTGATGGAAATTTACAGGGTTTGGCGGTATTTAGGTAACACAGCTTTGTACAACGGCTTTGTTTTGAGATGTGACTGTTAATGTAATTTGTGATCATGGTATTTTTAAACAAAGATATGAATTGAAATTGTGAATAGAAAACAATAGGAAACACATTATATTAGTAAATCGGTATTTTTTGCATACCTGGTGTTTTTTTTCTCTACGTTTATTGTGTTAACAAATATGCGAAAACATTTTTAACATTAAAATACGGCTACAAATACGTCTCATTTTCCGATAAAAGAAGGGTCTCATTTTCAGATCCAGATATCCAAAAGATCAGAATTTAATACTTTCTGATAATCGCATCGCAAGTTTTTTGCGGACTCTACTTTAGTTTCATATTCGCCTCGCTCCGCCTGTACTTTGAACGAGATGTTCCGAACTACGTCTGACTATTCTACCCACGCGGTATTTTACACAACATGGGACAAACACAAGCATTCGCAAAATGTTTGAAAATGCACGCGAGATGCCCACGCGATAACATAAATAAGCAAAAATATGATTGGTCAATGCTGTGGCTAAGATTACATTAGCAAATCAACAGTTATTTAAAACATTTGCCAGACTTACAGAACAAATAAACGAATTAACAAATACGGTATATTGTTTTACCGTTGTTGTGTAAATCGTAAACGTCGCGATTGACTTCTTTGAAGTTGCCTTTAAAAATGTCAATACGCGGAAGTGAAATTAACGGATAATTTTACTTACTTTCAATTTTAAAAGATTACTTGGATTGTTTTTTTTTTTAATAACGATATGTTTGAAAATGTTTATAGAGCTAGACAGTTTTTCCAAAACATCTATATCAAGGCAAACCTATAAACAAGTTAGGTATAGGGTAATGGCGCGCAATATTAAGTAGTATTGATTAAATATTTACTTCTTGACATGAAAAGGGTAACACAATGGGAGGTTGTGTGTAGCAGGGTCAGACCCTCGATATGCGGTGGAATAACTTTAGGATTATTTTCAACAAAGTTCCGAACTTGCCTCTAACCCTTTGCGTGGAAACAAAAGTAATAAGTACTCGTAATATAGTATAAATCTAATTTGCAAACACTCTTTTTATAACTATTATGAAAATCTATATATTCTCTACGAACGACGATTTTCTCTTCATTATAAAATTTTCTGACACGGTAGCCTTTTTAATCACAAAATAAAATATCATCATACCTTGAATCTAATTTTGTATAAAATTACAGGCAAATTTGAAGGTTATCACATGCGTAACTTCTAGAATAATTGTCTTAGATATTATATCTCTAGCAAAGATTAACACTTTTCTAACACATAAATCGACTACCAAAACTGCGGTTGGTCTTTATTTCACAATTAACATAATTAAAGTACACATTCCGTGGTTTAATACCTTGGTTGGCAGCCACCCTGCTTATTAAGGAGGATGGAGTTAAACTTAATTACAGAATGGCACAAAACAGGTGCCAACTTTGAATATTAACGAATTATTTTTGTTACCCTTTGTGCAAAACAAGACGTTACGTAGATTATCTACATTATTTTACCC
Organism: Eupithecia subfuscata; assembly: GCA_963564075.1. Classification (NCBI taxonomy): domain Eukaryota; kingdom Metazoa; phylum Arthropoda; class Insecta; order Lepidoptera; family Geometridae; genus Eupithecia; species Eupithecia subfuscata. The sequence continues at coordinate 10,077,207 of OY751105.1, forward strand.
CTTGAAAGCAGTGGAAATTTTTAAAATAATATGTGTATTTATTTTATGAAAATATTGAATAAAAAAATTCTGCTTTCATGCTGAAAAATAATGCTATGTACTTATTAACTTAATTTTGGCCGCTAGGAAATAATGTACATTATTTCCTAGCGGCCAAAAATAAGTTTTAAATGAATAGCAATTTTAAAAGAACCTAAAGGATAGCAGTGGCTTTCGAGAATCCAATTCATCCAACATATCAAGTCATAAATTGTAAACAAACACAAAATCTCACCACAACTTAGAAAGCTCTATTTAAAATTGGAGCCACGTTTTCTTGGACGCTTTCCACAAAATAAACTCATCTTGTATGCATTGCAGCAGCAAAATTTTTAAAATAAGGAAAAATCTTTATCAAAATTGGATCTCTTCATCGGGGGGTATGGGTTTTAATAAAATATTTTAAATATGCCGTAGTCCTTGCAAATTTAGAACCGCGATGGTAAATCATCGTAAGCCAACCAAATTAAAAAATCTCGGCCCATCCCTTTGAAAGTTGCAGAATCGAGGCATCAGGTGCTACAAACTGATCCAAAAGAATGGTATTATCCGGAACATATTTCCCGAGTTGGGCCGTTGGGGTCGTACAAACCCCACTCAGAATAAATTACTTATCTGCATGGATTTTTCGTTTCACATTTACATAGGCGAAGGTTTAGAGGATAAATGCCGAAATCCGACCGTTATCGTAGATGAAATTGCAGGGGTTAAGTCAGACAAAGGTCAAGAAACCAATATTCGCCTCCCTGAGATGCTTTATAAGATATTTTCAAATGTATACTTGCTACATAGAGGAGATATTGCAAAATATAGAGCTTGTTTGACTAAAGAATCATGCCCTTAGAAAGTCAGATCTGGATACCTACCTACTGGTATCAACTGGTGTTCGAGTATGTTTGAAATGACACTTCGGCAAAAAATTATATTTTTATAACCTAAAAATTAAACAAATCGAATACGGCGATTAAGTTTTATGATTACTCATCTAAACTTGAATTAATTGACGATTGAAGCGTCGTAAAATTGGGCTGGATGGAATGTTGGTAATAAATTATTATTGACAGCAAATCGTTCTGTATTTTACTTGAATCATTTCTGAGGAATGTTTCTTCACCTTTATAAAACCACAGAGTTGCCCGGAGCTCCAGTCGTTATTTTCTCCTGTTAAGAACTTAAACATCAGATTATGTTAATCAAAGCGTCTAGTCAAAGCGACGCGTGACCCAAGAGCTGGTGAAAATTGCCATACGGCGGGGCACTGCAACCAGCGTCTCGGGGACGCTTCAGATTGACATTGAGATGGATCAGCTTAGCTACTTCTGGGTAGTTTACAACAGTCTACAGTTACAGTTACAGTTAGTTCAACTGTTTCAATTGTAAATACTAGTTCTAAATTATTTATATTCCTTTATTGTAATTGTCTTTGCTAACAAAAAACTCTTACTTAAGACCAAAATCTTAAGCATTAAATAAAGTTCCCGAGTGAAAACCGTTCTACTTTCAACACGCTCAGTAAACTGAACCATTTAATTTATCACAAGCCTATCAGAGCCAACAAATTACATTTTCTATAGCACTTAGGCGGTTCCCAATTTCATTTCAGTCCCGAAAATAGAGAATTTACATTACAAGGGATATTTTCTTTTCAATTTAGCGATGCCCTTTCGTCCGGATTTTGACCCGGTCGTCTAGACGTTTCTACACAGCGGGTGATAAACAGCCGAAAATTACCGATTATAGCCGAAAACTTGTCGAATTAGAAGCCGAAAGCTATTGAACACTTTTCATTTTCTGAGTTTTTGTTTCTCAAATAATTTTTAGGTAAAGTAAATAACTTTTAATAAATTTATGAAATACTTTAATCACAAAGAAAATTACAATCAAATAAGAACAAATATTTACAATTGAAACAATTCAATACAAACTTCATATATAATAGAACTAAATATATGACAATATTACAAACTTTATGCATATACACAACGAAAAAATAAAAGAAATTTATCTCAGAGTAAAATAATTGTGTCAAATTAAATTCAATAGTCTTTCAAAGCATGATGGATGTCACACAAGCTACTGTTTGTCAAACATGCATTAAGTACAACATACTTAAAGTGCTAGCTGATCTCTATAGTAGAAATAAAATTATTTTGAAATGAAATTAAATAGTTTATTTAGCACAATACAAAAACACGCTTAAATAGGAAAAACTAAGCTAGGAATTTGCGATTTAATTTAAGAAATAAAATAGAAATTATCGTATGGACGCTAAAATTAATATTTATCTCAGGCCTATGTTAAAGAACTTTCACAGTGTTTTCTTTTGTTTGTTTCAGGTGGGATGAGAATTGGACAGGACGCGTTGTAAGGTTGGTCTTGTTTGTAGATGAATTTTTTTTTCAGGATCCATATAAGAATCGATCCATGGTTAGGAATAATAAACTAAGCTTAAATATATTTTTGATTGCTTTGAGTTTCAGTTAGAGTGGTATTCTTATGCTAAATTCGAAATTTTCCCAAAGGAAACCCCAGTTCTGATAGGGTATTGCTTAATCGAGCTCGAGGAGAGTCGGCATTAATTGCTTCTTACTATAAACATAATAAAATAATATGTAATAGATTTTATTTAAGAGAGATTGTACCTAGTTATAATTGTATGGCACAAGTTTTGCCCTATTCAAATAATTGGATTGGATATATTATATTCTTTTTATTTATACAATTTGTAAGTTTTTCTGACCATCACCAAAGATAAGGTCTAGGTAGAGTATTGCTTAATCGAGCCAGGGGAGAGTCGGCATTATTCGTTCCTTCCCATCAAAAGAATTTTGACAGAAATTACGAATTCTAGCAGAAAATTGATTATTTAAATACGAGACTATTGTAACATAATAATATTATTTGAAACCTCAAATATTATTTGCCTCAGGCTCTTCATATAATTTAAATTAAAAAAAAAAAACTTTTTGTTCATGTGTATCAGTGATTTAAAATAAACAAATATTAACTATAATTACAGAATTCACAACTTTCCCTACACATAAAAGTTGCGGTTCAAGTTGAATACCTACCCATTGCGTTATCAAGCCTGAGGAGAGTCAACGTTAATTTTTTACCAACAGATACGTACTATTATAATATTTTTCACCCTCTGTGCACTCTATTTCTTAGTTGGTCAACATTTCCATACATATTTTGAGGTTCCAAATCCAAACTCATTTCTCCCTTGGGAATAATGAACATTACACCCAAGAAAATAATGAGATTGAACTTGAAAAATTAATATAATATTTAAAAATAATCCAGGAAAATCCGAACAAGGAGATCTAAGTTGAAATTTGAACTAACCTCTATTCAGAAGGTGGAATAAAAAACGAATGCCACAAAAACGTAACCCAGACTTCAGACTTTTACTATTAACTCGCAGAATGTGTGAATGTAGAGTATTCTCATTGTACACAAAGCTGTGTTCGTCTTGGGTGTGATTAAATCCGTCTCGCACTCAGGTTTCTAGTAACTCTCTCGCTTTGCTCGTGACTTATTATGGAATACTAAGTTGCGCCTAAAATTCAATGATACCCTAGACGTAAGACATTGCTTTGAGCCCTTGGTGCATAGTCTACTATATATTTTATAATTTTGTTTTAGGGTCAGTATTGGGTGCCATGCCATCTTCAAATATTCACATTGAAGTACTACTTTAATGTTTTTGAATAAACGAATCCAAATGATGCTTATAATTCTAGATAAATTCAAAAATATCCTCTCAAAGAAAACTCCCGGTTCAGGTAGTGTATTGTTTAATCGTGCTCGGGGAGAGTCAGATTAATCGGTTCCTACAATCAACAGGATTATTATAAAAAAATCTATGAGAGTTTTTCTATTATAATACATAATTCTGTTTGAAGCTTTTGCCCAACAGTGGAATCATCAGATGTTTGAATAAAATTTCAATGCATTCAAGCACTCATTAAAAAACCGTGATAATACCTACATAGCTTGCTAAACTCAAAATTTCCCCTCAAAGAAAACCCCCAGTCCAGGTAGAGCATTGCTTAATCGAGCCCGGGGAGAGTCGGCATTAATCGAAGGTTTTACGACGGAGTCTAAGCCGCAGACAGGCGCTCTGTGTATTGGCGGTGTGTACTCAGGATTTGTAGATAAAACTGGCGATTGTGCGATACTTTAAGATTATTGTTGAGAAACTGAAGTTAATTCTTGCGGTTTTTAGTAAATAAATTGCCCGTGTTGTAATTAGTTGGAAAAAGTCTTGTTCGTTTTGAGAAAATGATGGAAATCTCTGGTGGTATATAATTTTTGGAAATAATTTTGGATATCATAGGCACATAAAAATTATAGAATAAAATTAATAAATGGGTATAATATCATAAAACTTTCTCGTTTTTATATTCTGATAAATTAACGGTCTACTAGTTTTCCAGTTTTAATAGTTGATTTTTCAGAATTATTTTACAGTTTTACGCGCAAAGGTTTACTACACAGGTAGGCTACACAACTCAATAGGTAAAATTTACAAAGTTTAACAAGCCAGAAACAAAGATTTGTCTGAAAACAAACCCTTGGGTATCCTACATTTCTATACAGCGAGAAAAAGTAGTAACTGGAATCGAAGGAGCTCGTCCAAACTGGAAATATAATTTTAAAGATGGCCGCCACTCTCGCGCTACGCTACCCCTACCCGCGCCCCTCGCCCCGACGCAGCCTAAAATATTATGCACCCAAAATCCATTGTCTGTTACCATGACAACGCTCCGCTCGATACTCGTGCTACAAAGCTGAACAATCATCGCAGCAGCTGTCTCTATCGCACTCGCAATATTCACAAGCTGAATCCGGATTTTCGTGATCGTCGCTCTCACCATGGCCCTGTGCCAACATGTAGGGTTGGCATAAAACTTGCTAAGAGCAAGTGGTCTTGTTGGAACCGCGCTGGGTCGAACAAGAATGGGTACGCTATGGGTATATGGCTATTCTGACCTATATAACTTACGTATTTAGGATGTAGGTACCAGCGTACCTTAAATACGTCAGGGTGTAGGGAAAATTTATGTGGAGTTGGCAACTTTGCTATATAGAGTTATGGTATAAAAGTTTAGTAGTAAAAACTTACCAGTTTGGTTTAAGTAGGACAATTTGGTATCATGAAATCAGTACTTGTGATTCTACTGATGTTTGTTTTCTTGGTAGATTTTTTATTCACAAACTTCCTTGGGTATTCGGAGCAAAATCAACTTTACAGCTTTTTTATAGCTGGCAATTTTGTCATGAAGCACATCATCACTTTTTCTTTCAAATCTATTTTGACACAACCCTATTTTAGGCTTTCTATCAAACTATGATTGACTAAAAATTCACAGGATCCAAATTCCTAGGTTCCTTCACTGATGCTACCGTGCAAATGGTAGAGCAAAGTTTAAAATGGATCCCAATAAAATTTAGAAAGTTTTTCAAGCGTTCCCATTGGTCAATTCCACAAAACATATTTTTTTCTTACCTTAGGGATGACTTTCTCTTTTTTGTTCCAATTTCAAGTCTTCCTTATTCTACCTTTAACGCGGAAGGGTTGTCCAACTTTCACTAGTAAAACAATAGGCTATTGTTGGCCCCATAGAGCTGTACTGCACTATTGCTTCTTTAGAATACCATTGTTACAAAATTTACCACAGATTTTTTTTTCTTTTAACTTAATAAAAATATATCTACCTATTTGGTCTAGTTTAAAAAAAACTGTTCAAATTAATGTTGAGCTGACTAACGTATTCCTAGTTGAAAGGAAAACATTGATGAGTTTTTTCGAAGTGGCTTCTCAGAACTTTACTTACCAACATATACCTACTCATTATAGATATAGTGTATAAGTTTTTGAATCACGAAAGCTTTTACTTTATCAAGTCTATCTCTATCTTTTCACTTGTTTCACTGCCTCGTTACATGTTGTGTTACGATGTATGGTTTCATTTGTTTATTAAACTTAAGCAATTAACAATTTATTAACTTTTCTAAGAGTTAGAATGCGATAAAACATTATGAAAGTTCCTAGTTCTACATGCATCTCTACAAAAGCTCAAGTGGAGCTCCGCGTTTCGTTATAAAGTTCAGCCATGTTAACACAGATGGCGCTTACGAAGACTCATAAAAACCTATACCTTGCATTCAAAAAAACCTTTTTATTACAGACTAAATTTCCATAAAAGTATCACTTCATTTATTAAAAAGCTATGTATAATCCTACTTTAATCAATTACGAGATAAAATTCGAACTTTTATTCTTACTAAGTACGTTTTCATCATGTCTGACATTTCGCTTACAAATGTTGGTCTAGCCATTCAAAACTAAGAAACCACCTTTAAAATAATAGGTTTCACTTAAAAATAAAATACTTACCTCATCTCTTCTAAAATATATTTCTAAACTTCGCCCAGCTCTACCAAAGTACTGCAACTTTAATTTCTTCGCTAAGTATAACTTTACACGTTCCCTCAGTGTAGGAAGCTATTTAAATGCTATAAACCGAAGATTGCCGGTATCCACCGTTCTGGAATATTCATGCTGTAATGTAAGGGGTTCTGGAAATTCAAAATACCCAAAAGGTTTTTATGGATTTTTCAGGGTCTTGGCCTTTTTTGGTTGATCATAAATTGGGGGGGGGGGGGGGGGGGGGTAGTTTCTAAGAGAGGTATTTTTCACACTGCAAAAGAAGTGTTAATTTTATACGAAAGCTCTACTGATTTGTAGGTATTGATTTTCATAGAACTGTACCTAAAAATTATAAGAAAAACTTGAATTTTAAACTATCTATGTGTGTTTAAATTATTTTTCCTGTGAACTTGTGTGAAAATTAGGATATGCCCAAAAGCATGACTGCATTATTGGACGACCTCAGAGACGCAGCGGGCAAATATCCGCCTGGGCCTCCTGCGTTGCGGGTTCGCTTCCCGCCTCGAGACAAATGTGTTTGTACGATTTGTAGATTTTTTTCCGGGTGTTTTCTATGTATTCAGTATAAAAAATATCTATCTACGTTATGTAGGTACTGTATTAAGTACATATGTCATGACTGATTTAATCCTTAATACCTACATGTGTTATGGATAATTTGGGGCTACATGAAGCTGTGTGGTCCAGCATTATTTAGTCAAATATAAACTTATAAAAATGGGTTTTCTGTCGCCATACCTAGTTTAAGTTTATTTAAATTCCATGACGAAATTTTTTAATTACCAACATTACTAATCAAAATTATAATTTATAACTATCTCTCTATTTATATAGTGACAGAATCCTTCTCAATGAAGTCAAAATTATTATCATCATCATTCGCTCTGCGAAATACGTGGCTAAATACTTTTCAATGGAAATTTTCTACAATACTATAAAGATAAGTTTTTGAAAGCTCAGTTTCTCGACTTTGTTATAAAATATGATAAAGCCACTGCTAAAGTAAGTATCTAAACTTCCATCAGAACAAAAAGTTCTGGCTTCGAATCTCTGAAGAAATTTCATTAAAGTTCCCTATACTAAATAACTAGAATAGTTGAATCTAAATTCAAGTCATTAGGGTTTTATGTAGCTGGTCAATTTATTCCGACCGTACTAAAACCTAGATCGTCTTCAAAGTCATTAATATTAAGGACTTTGATCCTACTTTATCTGAATTCTTAAATGTAAGGGAAAGAAATTGAAAAACCTGAGAACTTTATTTAATTTTATTCATGAAGCTTTAGCACTAAGAACATGTTTACTTTCATGATGAAGGTTCATGAAATATTTAACAAGAATGTACCTAATTTAATAAGCATATAGATAATGTTTTAGTTACCTACACAAGTGTTTTAAATTTTATGTATAGAATAGTATACATACATACTGTAAATTAAGATATACAATTTGAAACCTTAAAACATATTTACAAAAACTGTATTTGTATTTGTCGATAAGTAGTATATTCATGCATGAAGACGAAGACTCGAAGACTTGAAGACTCCAACAGCATCGTAGACCAGTGTCATCCTCTGTTACGTATACTGAAGGTATACCGGAAAGAATGGTGCACTCAGGATACATTCAGTATACGTACAGAAGGCGACACGATATCTTCTCTTCAGCAACAGTACCTGAAAAAAGAAAATAAATTTGAAGAAAGAAAATTTTTAGATGTTAAGCCCTGATTTTACCTTTTATTTAAACACGTTAGAGGCAATAGGTTACGATTCAAATGTGACTTTCTCACACCACATCGGAGTCCCTCGCAATATCCTAAAAGCTCACCGACCGATGTAACTCACGGCCCGCACTCTCGCTCCTTGGGGAACACCACCTATAAAATAAAGCAACCGATTTACAACACGCCAGGGTCTTCAAATCGAAAAGGGTAACACTGATAGCACATAAGTTCAGCTACCGTAAGGCAAACAGTAAAACGGAAAAGTTATGTGCCCTGTAAATATGTAACCTTCCCAGTCAAGCCCATCATTTGACTCGAAATCTATTGTCTCCGAAGACCAATGAGATTCCGGGCTGACTTGCGAATTCACGCGATTGGTTTGCAAAAATTATTTTCGCAACAAACTGCTAACTAAAAACCGTTTTTGAAGCCTATCCTTCGGGGGCCAGCCGCCCGCAGAGCCCTTTGTCCACTGTCTATTGTTGCACAAAAAAGGATAAATTACAAAAGTTCGACCACCACTCGTAAAGATAACTAAAGAATTTTGTATGCACCGAGGGATTGAATAGAGCGGCATGAAAGGGCGTAAGGGGTATTATATTTTGTAATTTACGACGCGAACGTCACACCGGGCCTGCATTATTGATTCCGTTGCACAAAGTAGTCTATGCGTGAAAATATTCAGTGGGAGAGAAGGTGCGGGAACGGGTAGGTTAGTTGCGGAGGTAACGCGGCAGCGCGCGGAGGAAAGCACGTGACTTACCGGTTGTCGGTCAGCTGTTCGCGTCGTCCGGTAAGTAAACATTGACGGATGAGGTATGGGGTTGTCGCGGGTCGGAGGGACGTGCGAGCAGGGTCGGCGTCGACGGGCGTCTGTCGGTCTAGCGCTGGGCGTCGGGGCGCGCGTCCCGGCATCGATTGCCGCCCTCGCCGTCGGCGCGCGCCGCTCCACCGATGCAAGACTCTCATTACATACCTACGCCATGATACTTGTTATTTGCACCCCGTAATGTTTTTTGATAGTTTGTTTAGGCCTCGCGACGTTTGCATTATGGCTATTTACATACATTTAGATAGGCGCCGGCTTATTAGGATAGGCATGTGTGGTTGCTGATAAAAAAGTCGATATAACTTGTAAGTCGCCACCTGTTTCTGCCGTCCGTAGATTGCGTCCTGCGGCACTCTGCAGTTTTTAATACCGGCGCAGCGGCGTGCTCGTTTTGCTCAGGACTTAGGATAAGATTGTTGTTATTTATGTGGTAAGGCTGGCAACATTAATGTCATGTCCAGTATGAAGCTAAGTGTTGGTAAACGTTTACTTGAATTATTGTTTTAATAAAGATAATATTAAATTAATAAGCCGCAATGTTGTAATTTTAGGAAAGTTAAGGTGCCCTAAAGATTTCTGGCGATAATTTTCTTAAAAAATCTAACTCAGCTTTGGAGATCAGCTGATTTCCGAACGTAATTTTTGGCTTTTGTTCAATTTTCGGAGATAATGAGCCAAGTCTATTAAAATATGATTATTTGTTCTATTTTATATACCTACTGACTCCGTTCTTCTTAGCCTACTAATGTTTAAACTTATCAAACTAACTTTTATGTTTTTATAAATAGGGAGAGATATGTGGTAAAGATAATTTGCAGTAAAAGAAATTAAATAGCAGAATAACAGTCCTAGTCCATAAAATTTTAACTTACGTCCTTTTCCAGTTTTCAGATATAAAAAAACATTTTCTTTTAGACCATAAAGTAAAGCGATCCAGGCCTTGGATAACAAGCGAACAAATTAAAGTTATTTATAAAATTACATGCGTTTTATATTGTCCAATTTTCCAATTTGTCTTCGGTTTAAACCAATTGTAGAGTCAAACGATGTTGAAGGCTTTTAGGCATCTGACTCATAGGTTTTGCTTTCAATTTTAGTTATACCTAAGTCACATAAAATGCTTACGTGAGTTTAATACTGAGGTCTGCACTCAAATAATCCGATAAGAATGAATTAAAAAAAAACTTCCTATAACTGACTTGATTTAATTTAGCGATGCCCAAAGTAGTCTATATTGACTCCCAAGGGTCGAGAAAGACCAGAAAATAGTCCACGGGTCCTGATACGGATCCACACCGCTCGCGGTTTTCCCTTTTGGTTTGGTTTTCTAGCGATACTGGGCAACTGCCGCTCCATCGTCTGAATTTCTTGTGGCTCGCTTGTCTTACTATTCTTGCCATTTCGGACAACTTTCAAAAGACCTCATTCAGACCTCGGGGTCTGCAAAGTTTTCGCAGCTAGCTTTTTTGTGTATGTAATTCTGACCTTTTGTGGTACCGTATCGATCCTAATGAATTTACATTCCAGCTTGATCTAGTCAAAACTTAAAAATATGGCAAGTGGTCTAGTATCTTCAGTCCTTAAGATTCTAGTTTCTTCAGTCCTTAAGATATCTAATAGCTTCAGTCCTTAAGATTTGTCTATTGTTAGGTTAGGTTAGTTAACTATGTGCAATTTTAAACCTTGCCATACGATTCTAGACTTGACTTTAACCTTTCTTAAAGAGGTAATTATACATACGTATAATACTTGTTTTTGATATAACACATTTGCCACGTTATAACAGTTTGCTGTATGAGTCCTACGAGTATCAATGGATGGAAAACTCATGATTGTTGGTGTCACTACATAGAATAACATATAATTCATAATAATAGTTTTACTTTCCCTTTTATCCTCTATCAACGTTCTGACTACCTAAGTATATTATTCAGAGGTTTAAAGATTCAACCTCAATATCCTACTGCATGTGATCTCATAATACTTTTAACCGTATGAGTAGAAATTGCAACGCACGTTTATAATATCAAGTGTTTAAAAAAAAACAAGCGCTGGTGACCGTTTCCTGTGTAAATGCGTCCTGACATAGCCTACGTGTCCAAGAAATTAAAAAAAAATGGTTTCGTGGTATCGTATGTCCATAGCCCCAAGACATTAGTGATTGCCAATAAAAACGTCCCAGCTTTTGTTGGACAAAATGTAATTACACTTTTTACCTTAACTGTACTTTGAGTATAATTGCACAAGAAAGGGTTAACAAAAGGTACAGGTAAGTACAAAAGTAAGGTTGTTTAGTTGTAAAGAAAAGACGTAATAAACGTTTTGGTTTTATGCTTTTGTTTTGCAGAATAGAAGTTTATAGTGTTAGAAATTATTTGGTTTTGGCTTTCGCAATTTGCCACACTTAAATGATCTGAAGAAGAAAGAATTGGTCATAAGTTCTTACCAAATTTAATTGATTTCTAACTTACTTTTATCGTAAAATATCCAAATAAATAAATCTAGATTTTGGCGAGATTGTGGTATATAAATTACTTCGAGAAAATATAAATTATTTAATATAATAAGTCGAAATCCGCCGAAAGTACTATTTTTTCTTATAAGTGTTTATATGATAACTAGGTTTAATTCCGGATAGTCGCATCAGAGGTGATACGCACCTAACTTCCAAAAATCCTTACCTCTGAAAGTCGCAATCGAGTATTGATTGGTTCATAATTCAGCTTATTTTCTTGGCAATGTAGCCAATTGATTTGAATTGATAGGCTAACTATAAAGTTAACCTAACAAAACTTTATTCCGATTTTCGGAAGATTTGGTTTTTACAGGGGTGCACAAATCTCTCCTGGCGCATCAAAATTCAAATCGGACTTTACGCTATTGATCCAGGCATCCATGCTGATTACGTACGTACAGAAATTGCATTGCTCATGACAATGCAATTTCCGTACCGACCTTTAAGCAGTGCGTCGTCTGGCTCGGAACCGAAGCGTACGCAGCGTAAGGATTTGTTGCTTTAGGTATATTAATTTCTATGATACAGCGTCAACTGAATTGACATATCTGCCGATACCGATGCCACGTTCACTGCGTACACTGCGTACGCTCCGATTCCGATCCGGTAGACGCACAGCATAAGAGACATATTTTCAGACGACACAAAGTATACTTACCAACTCGGTAGCTCACATTAAAATGACCAGACTGCCGCTTCCAGGGGTGGGACCAAGAAAAAATAGGGTGGCACCAACCCTGCAAGCAAAAAATTAAGATTTATATTTATACTGCTATTTGTAATAATAATAATAATGGAGGTATGAGTGGATATGGAGACTCAGAAGCGGAATAAACGAAAGTCGTGAGTTGAATATTGATGGTTCTAAAAATAGTGCTGTGATTCTAATTCGAGGAAAGTATGAATCGATGTTTAAAATTGCTGGAAATTGATATTTATTAGCATCGTTTCACGAGCCAGAAATAAGTAAGTATTTAACACTTTCAGTGCGCCATTTTAATTTCGCTAAAGTTAGCAAATACTGGCGACTTCTTTGATATCAACTAAAACGGTTATAAGTGCTCAGAAAATATTTAAATCACAGTGAGATTTTGCAATTTAGTGATGCATTTGGATGGTATATTGTAAATAATGTCGGTTTGGACATAAGTTTAAATTAAAATTTATTGGTGGTTTAATTTTAGATAGCTTTGATCGTGGTCTCGATGGAAATAAAAGGTTTTATTAATTTGTGATTTAATATTGCTTACTCTAAAGTCTGCTAAGATGAGTCCCGTAGCTGATTTTTTTTTTGAAGAATAATCAAGAAAATGCATGAACATACAGTTAATTTGGTTATCTAAATGTTCTATTACTATTCTAATTATTACATTTAAGTTTTATATGTATAGTATTTAGTACGTCCATGTCAGTGTACAGTCAGCAAGTATTTTAAACTCAAATAACAGCTGAACTAGTAGGTTATTTTTTCCAAATAAGAAGCGAATATTTGTGTGCATCATAAATACGAGCAAAAACAAAAGATATTAATTAGCTTTTAAAAACTTCAACTGATAATTAATTTTTATTGCTGTTTGAACTTATTGTTTGTTAGTTTCACCGAATTAGGTTTGATTAATCGTATCGGTAACTATCTAAATAATGCCTGGCTGCAAATTACGTTGAAATCATTATTTATATATGTTAGTGTTGCGTTAATCTTAGGGCAAATAAGGTTAAATACGAAGCCTGGCAGTTGTCATGTGAATTACTCATTAATGCGTAAATATTTATAAGAAGGCAGATGAGGCACCCTTACGGAGGCAGTACCTTTAAAATGTGTAGATACCTACTAGGTATGGTTATACCTAGGTAGGTATATACCTAAACATCTAACCACTCTTTTGATAACGTGGATAAATGCCTATTGAAAGTAGACAATAATAGGTAGGTAATTTTACTAACAATTTACGTAAAATTTTAAAATAAAGGAAAAATAAAAATTTGGTGTCTAATTTAGTAGGAAGGTTTCATAAAAAATTAAAAACTAATAAGAATGCTGTCTGATTTTATATAAAGAGATATAAAATGTAAGTCAAATAAAAAATAATTTTAACGAAGTCTGGACTATTTTTTTTTACCGATAAACCTTAATCAGTAAAAATAAAATAAAAACAAATAAATTTAACTTACCAACGAAAACAAAACAACACCGGTTTATCACAGTTTTACTACATTAACTTACATATTTAAACGTTAAAAATAAAGAAAAACGTTTATCTCGAATTACTGTGCTATAAAAGTTATTTTATTGTGTTATTTGCTATTATTTTCAATGATTTCTTTCCAACTCTAGGCCTAAACACAACAAAAGCGGCGATGGTGAGCCGACGGCCGCCATATTGTGGCGCTGCAGTCGCGTCTCGCCTCACGCTCATTGGCTGAGTGACGTCAACCGCGCCATGACAGTCCTCCATTGCGAGTGGCGGACAACCCACCTATCCATCACCTCAAGTCATACTCCCCCTTATCGGTATAAAAATAGAATCTATTGTAGCTGCAACAGTAAGTTGGTATATTCAAACACGCGTCTAAGCTCGTCGGCCCGCATTCTTGCGTTGTGAATTATCGCTTTAGAAGCTCTTAGGATGCACCCTAATCGAGTAAAGAGGATCATTTAAATTTCACGTAAAGCAGTGATCGGTTTAAATTTCTTATTGGCTGTTTATTTGCTGTCTATATAATTTGTAATTTAAGTAATTTTAAAAAGAAAAGTTCGGTTAATGATTAATTAATCATTAACACAGTAGGATTTAGGCGTTGTGCGGAAAAATCTTAAAATTATCTTAGAAAAAAGAAATAGTTTCAATAGGTGAATGTTTCATAGCGTTTGTAAGATTATCTTATTATTTCTATGGGTAATTTGTTAATTTAAACTTATTCTTAATAGATTACCTCAAAAAGAAGCATCTACCATCTTGTTTATGGTACTCTAATAAAGGTAACCTTCATTATATACCTAGCAATGGGACTTAGAGAGGAATTTATGCGTCCACCTTTACAAGGTTTGTATTTTAAATGGTAATGGGGGTCCGCAGTGTGCGTAAGATATTACTGCAATAATTTTACTAAATAGGTAGAGCTTTTCTTTAGTAGATAGCTGAAAATACTTCAAGAATAATCAAGAAAATGTATGAAAATACACTTAATTTTGTTAAAACTATTAAACTACCAAATAGGTAGGTACTTACCTAGTTGGTTGTTACTTTAAGTTTTAAGTTACGTTAATTTGATACTTCGACCTACTAAGTATCAAATTATTTCTGAATCCATTGATTATTTTTAAAGGTAAATTAGAAACCTATTTTTCCACCTCCAGCAACTCATAGCATAATTTGATAGCTAGTTATTATTTTCTAAATTAGTTTTTAACTTAGTAAAACTACTAATATACTTTGCCCAACTTCAAATTAAAACTGTCAAAGTTACCGTTACCATAAAAAAGTGTAAGAAATTTAGTATAAGCTATGTTACTACATCGATTTAATTCATTGTTCGCTCATTATTTACTATTTAATATTGACTGGAGCTCTTTCGAAGAACGACTTTGCCGAGTTATATTTTTCTTTGTCAGTATTAAGTTTTTGGTTGAATATCTCCGTAAAACCAAACAAAAAATAGTTAATTACCACCTATTTTTAGAAGAAAACAGTACATACCTACTGCATTTTATTATATCGTCATAGCTACTCATACTAATGTTATTACAAAAAAGAAAATACAGAATAGCAAGTTTTTAACAGTTTTTCTTCGAACTTACCCAGCTTTAGGTTCAGCTTTTAAGTTGTCATATTATCATCTTAAATAATTATGAGCCTTTCGACCACCTCTTTTAATAACTGTATCTTTGTGACACCGATTTTTTTTTTATAATTTGGAACTGTAAAATATAAAATCGCAATCAAAGCGTTACGAAGAGGGGAACGAAACATCTGTTGTGCCCTTTATTTATGCGCGTAGTAGGCACAGACGTCCAACGTGAAGCATGAAATTTAAAAACTGCAAATTATTATTAAAATTTTCGCTAAAAAACTGTTACCAACTGGCATATCTACGCGTCTAAAATTAAAAATAATAACGTCTCTGTATCATCTACTTTATTCTTGAAACCTTTATAAGAAATAATAAAAAAATAATGCTTGACAATTCACACGACATGAGTTAAGAAATTATTACTTAATAATTAAAAAATAACCATTAGGAACTAAAAACCTTTAGTATGTAGTTTTTGAAAACGTTATCGAATCTAAATAGATAATATTACTATCAGGATAAGACGAGAACGATGAAATATTACCGGCATAGTAAAAGTTCAAACCAGTGCTACAACTCTCCTTAGTTTTTATTTTACAATCTTTTCCAAAAAACAGAAATAGGTACTACCAACAAAATTACATTAAACTTTCTCAGTAGGTACGGCAGTTTTTTGTGATTGAAAACCTGAAGACAAAAAAGTAGGTAGGTATACCTAAAGTAAGTTCAGACAACCATTGCAAACCTAAACATCAGCAGCTTCAGGGTAGCAGAAACTTACCCTAGGATTAGTCAAAGTTTTCCTCATTATCACAGTGTGTCTCGTCAATCGCGTAGAAATTATCTATAAATAAATAATTGTTGCCACACCTTCAAAAGAAAATGGTGGTAGCTTTATGGTATCATCTGGTGTACGGAGAAAAAATGTAAATAGGTTGGAACTGATCTTAACTTCACGTTAAGATCAGTTCCAACCTATTCCTTTTTTTTTTTTGACGACCTCTGTGGCGCAGCGGACGAAGGTCTGCCTGCGACGCAGGAGGTTGCGGGTTCGATTCCCGCCTCGGGACAATTGTTTGTACGATCTGCAGACATTTGTTCAGGGCGTTCTGGATGTTTTCTATGTATAATAAAAAATATCTATCTATGTAGTGTATTGTATTAAGTATATCAGTTATCTAGTACCCATAACACAAGCTCTGCTTAGCTTGGGGCTAGATAATGCTGTGTGAATTGTCCAGCATTATTTATTTATTTATTTTATAATTTATTTGAGAGCTTATTTTGTAAGCTTAAAGGAATAAGTATAAGTTATTAATTTCTGATTTTCTATTCAACAAAAAATACTCCTTACTTGAATACAATATAAGGGTAGTATACGTAGGGTAGTAACAATAACTATTACTTTGGATGTTTGAATATCTATTACTAAGGATGTTTGTTAGTACTATGGATATATGAAAATTCTTGTGTTTAGCTTAATTATAAGCACAAACAGGTGGCGGCGCTAGTGTGCGGCAAGCAACCGCTTTAAGACACTAATTAATCGTAGCTCTAAATACCTGTTTTTTAAATATATAATTAGTAGTTATAGTAAAAAATACCGGTCAAGTGCGAGTCAACTTGCACACGGAGGGTTCCGTTCTATCTTTCAGAACTATTTGGCAAAATAATAAATAACATCATTTATTACCATGCGTTTTCGTCAGCGCGATCTAGATACCCCTTTAAATATTCACTTTTATTTTATTTTCATTGCAGTTGAACGATTGAGTCATTTTTAGAAAATTTCATGTCATCAAAGTAGATCAAAAATAGTCAAAAAAATTACCTTGTTTTGTATGGGAACCCTTTAATTTTAATATTTATTTCCTCATTATTATTTGTTGTTAAAGCGGCAAGAAATACACACTCTGTAAAAAATTCAACTATCTACGATTTACGTATTAATGAGATACAGCCAGCTGAAAGACGGATACACAGCAGAGGCTTAGCAATAGGGTCCCGTTTACCGTTCACCCTTCGGGTACGGAACCCTAAAAACTAATATGGTTTTTGCATTCTTGCACAATTTTAATGAAGCTAATACTGATCCATGTTTTTAAATAGATAAGCTAATAGGTACTCAAAAAACTACTTTATAATTTATGTTTTCAAATTCAAAGATTAAATTCGCACTGGTTATTAAAGTTTCATATATTTTTAACTTGCTTCCGCCATCGGCTTCGCACACGTTGTTTCTATAGACATCAAAGGTTATTTCTATCCCCTAGAAATAGATACCTATATATATGGTAAAAATAAAATAGCTTTATGTTTGATTCTAGGCCTAGAACAACATACTACCTGTATGCAAAATTTCAGCCCAATATCCGCTCTATAGTTTTGGCGTGAAGAAGTAAAACACATCAAAATCGAAACCAGCGGTTGATGAAAAAACCTACTAATATTATAAAGCCGAGAGTTTGTGAAATGTGAATTCTTGTTACCTATGATCTCCAAAAGTACTGAACTTAATGAAATTTGGCGTACATTTAGAACATAGCTTAACTTAGATAATAGGCTCCTTAATATACCGATAATACGCGTGCAAAGCCGCGGGCAGCAGCTAGTAAGGAATAATTCTAAAAACATATATATTATCCATATCCGGAAAGCCTCGATGGATATTTTTTAAGCACTTTCAGCCCTACACACTTGTGTTACTGGATTGTGACCTATACTATGTTCCCCATATCTCTGGTGAAAAGTTATGGGGAAAGGTTTTCCATGTGTGAGAGTGGGGTCGTCAACGTTTTGCCTTATAAAGTCAAGTGGGTGGAACACGTTTGGTGATGATAACGCCGCGGCTGCCCTAATGGCTAAAAATCGAAACTCTTTTAGGACCTCTTTTAGGACCATCGAAAAACGGAGGGGGTTCTCAAGACGACGCGTATATTTTTTTAAGTACTTATAACTTTTTATTTCTATGTTTATTATAAGAACTTAAGCTATAAATCCTAAATTGAAACAGTTGATAAAATCGATAAACGAAACGATCTATTTTGCCTGAGAATGTTTCCAGTGGTTTTAAAACAATGAAGACTCTCAAACATCGGTGGGTGGGTAGGGACCTATGTCTTCGGTAATGTAGTCTAAGATTTATCTGAAACTGCATCACCTACATCACCATAACCACACCTAACCCAATCAGCACAAAAATACCAACGAAAGTAACATCTTCAAGCCGGCCGCGTTGAAAGGAGGTCATTGCACCTACTATTTTTGAACCACGCCGTAATCCAAGGGGATAGAGTCTGTAATCCGCAGCGGTATCAATGTAGACGATCAAAGATGCAGATACGTGTGACGTGACGTAGTGGAGTGACATGAGGTGACCTTGAACCGAGGATGACGGATTCCGGCCTTGCGGGGTCGGTGAACTCTAGATGTAGGTTGACTATCTCTGGCTATATCAAAGGCACGATGACAAGATGCGGTCGCGTATCTTTCTGAAATATTTGAAAAGCGATAGGTTTCGTTACTTATGTCAGGCAGTCGGCACCTACAATAACTTTAGGTTTGACGCAGACGGGCGATTATTGACGACATCGTCGATAATTGAAGCTCCATCGTAGTTATCGATGTCTCAACAATGACGTTCAATTGTTCTGTTTGTGTTTTCAGTTGTTTTTTCATCTCTAGCGCTTTAGAAGACGTTACGGTCACTTTAATGCGTTTTAAAGGCAATTATTCACAAGTGTGTCCTTGTGCGTATGTCGTCGTGTCGATCAATAGCCATACTACACTAATATAAGTTTTTTCAAGAGCAAGCATTTGAGATTAGTTTCGTGTAAGTACTTAAAAGGTAAATTATTAGGTACAATGTATTACGCAAATTGTGACAATAATTGTCAATTGGCGAACCAATTCCGAAAATCCTTTACTTAAGTGACATGTCTCTAATTTTGGCTTCATGATTCACACTTATAAAAATTAACCTTTCCATGAATTTCTCAATCATCGACCTTTTTTCACGTTTCTAAAAATGTCGTTTTCTCTTTCGTGTGAGTCACACCTTACATGATACACTCTAGTAAGGTGACGAGTAGATAAGCGGTAACTTTATCTACCCCTAAACCTAAACCACTAAAGCACCATGTAGATAAGTGTTGTAGAAGCCTTTATGTTCTGATTACAAAGA
Organism: Eupithecia subfuscata; assembly: GCA_963564075.1. Lineage (NCBI taxonomy): Eukaryota > Metazoa > Arthropoda > Insecta > Lepidoptera > Geometridae > Eupithecia > Eupithecia subfuscata. The sequence goes on from OY751105.1 coordinate 10,096,751, forward strand.
TTAAGGAATAAAAAAGTAATCAAATCACCGATCTTATTGTAATGAGCGAATCGTGGGTGGCACCGACTTTGCTTCTTCACAAAATAACATGTTTAAATGCATTGTGTGTTTGCAAATGAATGTGACTTTACCTTGAGTTTTTATACAATATGTTTTTAATATAAAAAGAGAGTTCGATAAATGTTTTTGATCCACAAAAAATATCAATCAGATGAAAAGACAAAAACTATTTATTTTCTGCGCAGGCATTTATATCAGTCATAAAATACATTTCATTTGTATTTAATCTACATTTTGCAAAAGTAAACAAACAATGGTGAATAATATTAGGAAAAACACAAAAAGGTGGCTAAAAGTAAGTAAATATGCACGTATAATAGTCGTTTATCTGATACGTTATCAACATTAATTCATGAAGCCTCGTAAATCACATGAAGTAAGTACCTACCAAACCGCACAAGTTCTACAGTAGTTCAACAGAGCATGAATTCACTGGTCGTCCAACCGATAAATTATTTATTAGTTCCAACAAAGGAGCAGTTTGGCCAAACAAATCGTCCCCAAACACATCCCATCTGATTTAAAACACAGGTATTTGACCGAGCAGGCCGCACTGTAATCAACTTATTTACGACAATAGGCTACAAACGATATATTAGACTCTGTTTATTGGTATGATTAGTTCGGAGGTACAATGTACGAGCGAAATTTAAGTGAACAACAAACGAGACCTTTATTCAAATAAATGTTTTATTAATTTAACTATTTTATTCGCCATTGACCGCAAAACAGGCGATGCGTTTGAGCCAATTTATATCTTCCCACAGGATTGTAAATCAGTGCAACCAAAATATCTCGATTTTATTTCAGTCTGATTACTGACTCTGATGGGTTGCATAATGTAAGTCGTTAATTGCTGCGTAAATTCGCCTCAGTGTCAACAGCTCGAGTGCTTGACGTGAAGTTAGTGTCAGTTGTGTTGAATTCTCGTGGTAGTGTACTCTTGTACCCTTGCCAAATATCCCAGCTGTGGACAGAAGCGTCGCGGACTGATCAAATCTTCGTTATTGTTTTCGTTTTTTTTCACTTTCGTTGTATGGGTGCCTGCGTATTGAATTTTTCATAGCGCTGTATTGGAAGTTTGGTTTTAACAGACACGTCCGCCTATTCGACAGAGTTTATGCAGAGGAAGTGTTGCCAATTATATCGCCTCTGCGGCGGCATTAGCGTACATATCGCGTCCAACTGAACTGCCTTTATGAGCTTTTGAATTGCCTTAAGTGCTAAATAAAAATAAATGAATGTGTCTATATTGGATCTATCTTTAGAATCATTTTATCACGGCGGCGGTATTGCTTTCGTAACACAATGTTACTACGAGTACTTAACGTCAAATCATTGCCTACATCGATAGCAGACGGGTACAAAGCACAAAAACAAATCGTTCTTTGGTATTATATCGTATTTTGGTAAATAAACAGCAATAACTTCGAAACAATGTCAAATAAACAAACATTTATTGACAATACAGATACGAAATCACGTTAAAACATAGAATAGCATCGACAAAAAGCACTAAAAAAGTCAATTAATAGAAAATTTCAAGCATCGTGACTGTTGCCATATCACCTTTAAAATATGTGACATAGTAGAGCCTTCAATTTACGGACGGTGCTGTCCCTTTCCCTCTAAAGGGAGGGTGCAAAAGGGGGAAGGGAGATACATGTGCAGCGTCTACCAAAGCGCATTTTGTAATAGTAAACTAGATTACTTTATGATCGCTGCAATGCATATTTTTACGAGGGGCGAAAAGGGCGTACGTCGATTTTATTCATATCTGGATTATTCAATTCGATGCACGAAAATACATGCACGGGAATAACTTACCTACCTACATTCGGGGCTTGTACATAATTGTAAATTTAGCTTTGTTTACATTAAAGTTGGTATTTTCGTGAGATACAAGAACCCTGAAAATAAGCATGCATTGGACTGAATATTTCATTGATTGGCCGAAATCTAATTTAAAAGTTTCACACATAAATATTTGGCTACAACATTGAAATGCATTACATAATACGATTTAAACTTTCGACGTTACAGAGAACACCTGTGTTTATAATACCATAAAAACATTAGCGGGCCATCAAATAAAAAGGAATTATAGCAACCTTAAATCACGTTTTAGGAAAAATAGCAGGAGATAGGGATCCGAATTTACTGATACAGTGGAATGTAAGTTTAAAAAACTTACTTTTAAAATGTCACTATTAAAATTAACAGTCCATTGGAAAGTGTGTCGTACACCTATAGAATTGTGATTTAATTTTGCGTTGAAATGTTAGAGCATTTAAGCCGCTTTTCCAGGTTAAGGGGAGGATGTAGGACGTGCAAATAAACACGGTATTTTTATCGCAGCAAACCTTTATATAGTTGCGGTCGATTTCTCCTCTTTATCTCCTCAGTGCGGTGTTTGCTTTATCTTGAATAAGGAAAGGTGTGCGTCAAAGGGTTTACTGCACCTATTTAATTGCGTTTTACCTTAGTTAGTTTATTTATCATTCCCACTAGGTTGATATCTTTGCCTGTAGTGACTTTCGATTCAAATACTTGAGAGAAAACGCTATTAAAGTTCGTCATAATGGCTTGAGAAAGCTAACCGCTTCCATACATTGCATTTGTCTGACGTTCTACTGAACTAGTTTTGTTTATGTCTTGATTTGATTCCATGCAATTACAAATTCTTTAATTATAAAATTAACTCACAAGTTGAAGTAGCTACAACTGAGACCTGTCAGAGTACAGAGGTTATGGAGCTTCATCTATGTATATTGTATATCCTCCCGTAGAAAACTAATATGTCATTACCTGTCAACTACACTGTAGTGTATGTCCAGGTAATATAATATAAACCATGGTCTACATACGTCATCTCGTAGGTCGTGGTGTTGCCAATGAGCTGTCATGTCACTGTCACTTGTCAGACGGACATAGCCGAGAAGGCGGGAATCCGGGTGACAGGCTAACGGATGTCTAATGGAAAGTGAGGACGAGCTCATGCATACATCACCTTGGCTGTGCCGAGCTGATGTATCCCTTATCGTTTATACTATCGGTCTTTGGAACCCCTACATACACTATCTATACTAATATTATAAATTCGAAAATAACACTGTCTGTCTGTCTGTTATCTTTTCTCGCCTCAATGGATGATTGGATCTCAATGTTTGGCAGGGAGGTAAATTGTATCCCGGGGCTGGACATGGGCTAGTTAAAAGAGCGTGTAACGCTGCAGACAGCGGCTAGTATAATATCAAAGACTTTTAGGCTGCCTGTCTTCTGACGCGGAGCAAGGGAGCAAAGCGGAGGTGCTAAGCAATTCTATTGGTCCACCAAAACATAGCGAAGATTTTAGGCAATTCTATTGGTTAGTATTGCTTATATCTTCTAAGCCTCGTTCCGCACAAAGAACAGGCAGTCTTAGCTTTGCCTTAGTTTTGAAAGGGCCATCTTGTAACTGTTTTTTTATAACTGTTATAATTGTTTCCTATCCTTAGATCACTCATACGGGTTGGTTTTATGACTCGACTTGAAAGTTTTACGACCATTAAGAATAAAGATAAGCCAAACATTAACAATGCAAATTTACATTCACACGTTGTAAAAAGATAATAATTGTAATAACTCTAATAAAGGTATCCATGAATTCCAAATTTTGCATAAGCAGTCGTAAAATCTCACCTAATAATTTTAAATGTTTCATAAATTAAGTGAACTTCAAAATAGTAATACTGTGTGCTTGCAACGGTATTGCAGCAATTAAAAAGGTTTTCATTAAAACTTTAATACAACAAAATTGAACGGAAGGTTTCCCAAAAATCTATTAAAATTGCAAAATACAGGCATCAAAAATGCATACTCATTAATTTCTACAACACTCATTAATTTCTACAACACTCATTAATTTCTACAACACGGGACCTTTTTGTTCAAAGGAGTTGTTTTGGTTCCCGAAAAGAAGCAAAGTTTTCAAGCCATGAAAAAGTTTTTAATAAGAAAATGCGACCTTATTAGCAGGAAAATTCTTATACTATGCGTGCCGTGTATTTTGAAACCCCAAAAAGTATCGAAAGATCCTATCACGCTGTTGTAATTCAAATTAGCTCTTTATAGAACTTACACATTTGTTTGTTCTGGAGAAAATTTTCTATTCGATAAGAGATCGTAAAACACTGCCCCTTGTGTCATAAAACTCTGCGTTTGTCAAAGGAATCCAACCCTTATTTTCAGGTGTTGTGTAACTTGTGATATATTTTTTGCCGACATTGTTTTATGTCTTATGGGTTACCAAGTTACGTAATGTAACAATAAACGTTTTCGAGAGCAGTAAATTTTAATAGAGCAGAAATTTATGAGCAATTTGTGAGGACATTTACAGCTGATGAACTAAAAACGTTTAGGTAGTTATCGTGTTTTGTGAGGGCGTCAATCTTTTACAATGGCCCTCAGTTTCAGAGAACAATTGACAAAGTTCGTTTCAGAAGTCTCAACTTCCATTTTTATTAGCGCTTGAAGCTTCGATTTTTTTCCGACCAAAGAACTTATAACTTCAACAGTTTACGCGCAACGCGCTTGTAAGATATTGTAATTTATTTAATAATTAATATATAATATAACAAGTATACATAGTGGTAAACAATAAGGTTTCAAAAGATATTCAAAACTAAAATGTAACAGGCCTGATTTCCTACTTGTTTTCCCCGCTCAAATTCAAATTCTAGGACAAATCAGTTTCATTTAATAATTAAACTATTTCATATTGCATTATATTCATTAAAGTAGGTATCTTAAATGTTAATTTATATTTAAGAACATTTGTCATGGATATTATAGCATATTGGAAGATATTTCAATGTATTTAGTTGTGAAATGTTATAACAAACCATTTTGCCGATGTTTGACGGAATGGCTCAAGGTATAACGACAGCCAACGGTTCGTTGAACTAAAGATATTTAAAAAAGATGGTGGGCTGGCTCTGACACTCTTTGATGGCCCTGTAAGCTGAAAGCATCTCTCATTATGGTAAGATATTTTACATTGTAGAACCTTTTTCTAGATATTGTGCCCTAGTTTGTTTTAGCATTGAAATTATTGAAGGTCAAGATTAAATTATAAGGTTATCTATTCTTTTATAATGTTTCTATTCGTATGATCTAATGCTTTTGTTTTAATAACGAACATTGTAAGTATAATACACTTAATATGTGATTGTTATAAATGTGCTGGTGGTTTCTTTTTCACTTCTTCCACTAGTGGACAAAAGATTGAAGTGAAGAGAATTTCAATAACACTTTATTTCTTATTTGATAGTAATTGATGGGTAGACTTGTCTATGTGTTTATCTTGTGAGCCTAAAGGAATAAAGTTATTGACTTCTGACTTCTGATTTCATTATTTCCAATTCCTAAATTGTGAGGTTGCATTGTAAGGTAGGTATTCCATGATTCTATCGAAATAAGATCATTTTATAGGTAGGTAAAGGCCATGAATCTATCATCAGAAGTGGGATCGGACATTGGTAGCATCACGTCACCATCTTGTCGCAGATTGGAAGACACAGCGTCAGTCGTCGCACAGTCAGAAATCGCCTTGAGCAGACCTTCGTACTCGAAGGTCTGCTGCGGGATCCAGTCTGGAACTGTTTCAAAAGCCACTTCAAGTAACGTTTGATCCATGTTATTGTTCGGGAATTCGAGTTGTTGACGTTTTTTCTAACTACCGGCAGTTAATAATTTTTGAAGCTTTTTTTACTTCTGTACGATTAGCCCAACCAAAATGTTTAATACTTATTGTTATAAGTGTCTCTGTAAGTGAATTTACCTAATTCTTAAGAGAAATCTGCAGAAAACAGCTGCGAGTAAGCGAAAAAAAAAAACGCAGATTATTCCGTTGTAATATAAAGTACCTACCTAACTTTTTGCTAAAATTCAGTTTGTAGAAATACTAATAACCTGATTTATTTTAAGTAGTTAGTGAACGTCACACGAACACACAATAGATTTGACCTCGCCTCGTAAATTTTTGTTGACTGTTGCAAACAATCTACAGGAATCTAAAGTAAAAGGCTTTTTACATGGTCACTAATATTACTATTGATGATTGGACGGTAGTTAAAAGAACAAAAGAAGAAAAAAAAAAAAAAAGCAAAGGAATTTCAGTGGGTCTGAAACAAAATATTTTTAATGTTATACCTATTTAAAATTAAAATAAAATAAAATAAAATTAAATTTAATGAAAGAAATTATACGTATTTAATTAGATTAAATGAAATTAAATTAAATGAAATTAAATGAAATTAAATGAAATTAAATGAAATTAAATGAAATTAAATGAAATTAAATGAAATTAAATAAAATTAAATGAAATTAAATGAAATTAAATGAAATTAAATGAAATTAAATGAAATTAAATGAAATTAAATGAAATGAAATAAAATTAAATTAAATGAAATTAAAGACAATTAAATGAAATTAAATTACATGAAATTAAATTAATGCACATACATTTCATTACACTGGCCAATTCACACATCATCTAGCAATATTTTGTACTATGCTCAATTATGGGGACACTGTCAAAATAAACATATTTGCATAAAAAAATATAATTTGAAGGCCAATTCAATAAATTAGTGAGCTATCTTAATTTGATCAAAATAGTTTTATTTTTGTGTAATCAGCTTGGCCGAGCGATTTATGGAAGGTTCAGTAACTAATAAATACAACCATACGAAATAATTATCCAGGATTTACCCCACTCTGATTACTTTTTATATGGAAGTTGAGGCTAATAAACATACCTACTGGGTACTACTAGAATAAATGACGTACTTGGTGATACTCGCCTAGATCCACAGATAGATGCTCGATCTGTTACGGATGATGTACTTAGATAGGTACCATTATCTTAGACTAAGTTATTAGATTTAGTTAGTCTTAATTATTAAACATTTATGTGTCCTTATGACAAAAAGGTTGGTTTTAAGTAGGTACCTATGTTGAAAGTGATAATAATAATTGAGAATAAAAAGAAAATAAAACTCAGTAAATTTTAATAAAACGAAAACAAAAATACGCAATAAATTCCGCTGGCGATCGTTGACTTGGTCTATCGATCAGAGGAATACGAGGACAAAATTACTGGATTCGAAATAAAAATAGTTCCTCCCGCTAGTCGACCGTACACTTAGCGTATACTTTGGATATTAATAGCGGGTATAGCGAGTATGTGGCCGAGGTATACGGTAAGAGGAAAACATAAAATGCTTAATGAATTAGGTCCTTCCGCTGGCGGCCCACGGACTTGATGTATACTTTGGATATTAGCAGCGGGTATAGCGAGTATACATGTCGAGGTCCCTCGGTCAGAGGAAAACAGACTTGTGACTTTACTTTCTACGACTAACTTTTAATATAACTTTACAGATATAATGATGCGTGTCCAGATGTTGGACTATAAGATAAATGAAAAATACTAATAAATAACTTTGAAAAAATAAAATCAATAAAGGTACCTACATATTAATGTGCTTGATGGTTCTGTTTCCTTTAGATATAAGTAGTTACAAAATGTGTAGGTACTAACATAGTTGGTCTTGTGAACTACTTGTAAATTGTTCAACAGGTTGTCTTCTCATAAAATAATAGCATTATTATTAACATTCATCAATAAACTTGAAATTAGAAATGAATATGTAATAAAACGTAAAAATTACATGCTTCGAGAACGAAGCATTTGTCAGAATGGCAGTGTAAGATATTGTAATTTATTTAATAATTAATATATAATATAACAAGTATACATAGTGGTAAACAATAAGGTTTCAAAAGATATTCAAAACTAAAATGTAACAGGCCTGATTTCCTACTTGTTTTCCCCGCTCAAATTCAAATTCTAGGACAAATCAGTTTCATTTAATAATTAAACTATTTCATATTGCATTATATTCATTAAAGTAGGTATCTTAAATGTTAATTTATATTTAAGAACATTTGTCATGGATATTATAGCATATTGGAAGATATTTCAATGTATTTAGTTGTGAAATGTTATAACAAACCATTTTGCCGATGTTTGACGGAATGGCTCAAGGTATAACGACAGCCAACGGTTCGTTGAACTAAAGATATTTAAAAAAGATGGTGGGCTGGCTCTGACACTCTTTGATGGCCCTGTAAGCTGAAAGCATCTCTCATTATGGTAAGATATTTTACATTGTAGAACCTTTTTCTAGATATTGTGCCCTAGTTTGTTTTAGCATTGAAATTATTGAAGGTCAAGATTAAATTATAAGGTTATCTATTCTTTTATAATGTTTCTATTCATATGATCTAATGCTTTTGTTTTAATAACGAACATTGTAAGTATAATACACTTAATATGTGATTGTTATAAATGTGCTGGTGGTTTCTTTTTCACTTCTTCCACTAGTGGACAAAAGATTGAAGTGAAGAGAATTTCAATAACACTTTATTTCTTATTTGATAGTAATTGATGGGTAGACTTGTCTATGTGTTTATCTTGTGAGCCTAAAGGAATAAAGTTATTGACTTCTGACTTCTGATTTCATTATTTCCAATTCCTAAATTGTGAGGTTGCATTGTAAGGTAGGTATTCCATGATTCTATCGAAATAAGATCATTTTATAGGTAGGTAAAGGCCATGAATCTATCACGCTCTACATTTTCCAGAATTTTATTCTCGACAGAAAAATCCAGTTACATTTATACAGACAATTCCCTATACGGAAATATCCATGATTTTATAAGGGAAACAATGCTGAAACACACGGTAAAAGTATCTGAGCATTGGTGTTGATCCCTGACCTTCAAGGGTGCTCAAGTAAGTTTGAACCTTCCCACCTTGGATTTAAACTTACAATGACGCAAAGAGTCTTTTTATCTACATCCGTGTCGATAACTATATATACCTACGTGGCAAAAAAGTCACTAAGCCAATATATTGAAATTGCAATACAGACAACGCAAGTTCTTTCATTAGGGTTGGAAAATAAAAACAATACAAGTGAAAAGGGTATTGGATACTGTGCGCATATTTGCCAGAGAAAATTCTCTAATATGATCCCTTCCTAAAGTCAACGTATACGTACTGTACAGATCTGTGTAGCAATTGTCTGCCGTCCGCAACATTAGTGATGTTGCTTTTATCGACAACATATTAAAAACGTCGGCAGTATACCTACGATGGACTTGAGTCAGTTTATAATTAACTGAAATCATATTTACACATCACGTCTAGCCCTCTAGGATTGACGGCTCAAACGATCGTGGTATCATTAAAGTCACATAAAGAATGAATAAGAACACCAAAGTATGCTTAGGTTGCTCGTGTTTTATGTCAGTTAAATGTTTTATCGATATAATTTTGGCACGTGTCGCATCTCTGTTCCACCCGCAATCTCCCACACATGCTTAGCAAACAGAACGAGCACACATACACGTTTATACAAAGCTTAAGGTACGTATTTAGAGACATAGTTTCATCCGCGACCAAGAGTGGAAATTTCAATAAAAATGCAAATTTTTTTCCGAGCAATTTCCTTCTCACTACCCCTGCTCGGTTATTGGGTCCTACCGCATTATGTTTGGGTTCGGTTATAACGTTGTGGGTGGATTATCTTGTATGCATTGTACCTATTTACTTGTTAATTTTATACGACATCAAATTACTGGTACCGCACGCGCAAGAACGAGTGTAATCCTTTGGAATTAACACTTTGTTTAGTCAAAGACAATTTTGTTTTGTGTTCACGGAAGGAGACCCATTTTGATGGTATCTGATAATTTGCTTTTCTTTAGGTGTAACAAGCCGCTTTTATTAAATACCTGCGCTGGGATAATAATGTCCTACTTTCCCCTCTACCTACTCTGTGTGCGTTTGTAAGCAGAAACTTAACTATGAATGGTACGAAATTTACCGTTCTGCGTTTAATTTTGATCATAAATAATTGGGGACCAGGTGTTGCAAATTCCAAAGATTCTATAACAATTTGAAAACAGATCGAATCTTTAATTAAAAAGATAAATTTTCCAGCGCCACCGTAATCACGTTATCTACCTAATTCGCGCAATAAAAGCAACTGACTTTGAAATCTGCATAAATATAGCGTTTTAAAACTTTCCGCTTAGTTGAGACGTGGGGGAAAGGGGTGGGGGAGAATGGGGCAAACAGGGCAGATTAAGGACGTCGGAGCGAGGAAAGAATACACAATTAGTTTGTTGCTACCTGCTGCAGATAACGTATCCAATTTACCGAGATCCGCATCGTTACCGGTCTGAGTTCCACATCCATTCAATTTCCTATCCAGTATGAAACGTGGGGTCTCTCTTACGCTGGTCGGCTTAAGGATTTTAAAAACGTGGATTTAGCCCCGACCGGAACCGTGGGGTACTGGATCGATCGGAACTACTTGCCATTGTTGAAAAATCAAAAGTAGGCTGTTAGTATTCAAGTATTTAACATGCCTTGTTGAGGGGATGCTATAATGGCTTTTTTGATAGCCGCGATATCTTCTAAATTAAGTAGGTTTCCTTTTGCGTGGTGATGGTGGTACTTACAAGTTGTAAATGAGGGGGCTTTTGTTTTTCCTGTTTATTTTTGAATAGGTTAAAATATAATTTTGTTGGATCATTTTCCGGTGATTGTTGGTGTACAATAAGCTATTGGGAGAATCCCGTCTATCCTCAATCACTTGGAACTAAAATGGAGGTTGACTCATCGGTTAAGAGCTGTCTTTGTCAAGAATGAACGTCGATAATTATTATGAATCACAAAAATGTTGTGAAAAATTATGACTGCCATACAAAAAACCGTAACCAGCTATTCTCATAAAACGGGCTCATACACCGGGTCCCTATGTTTGTCTTATACCTTATAGCCGACAAACCGCATAGACCGATATCTTTATACCTTAGATTTTAAGGCTCAAAATGGAACGTGATAATGTTTCAGTGAATGTAAATTGTATGTAAATATTTTGCGTTTATTTTCAGTGTTGAAGCAACGAGATAAAATTCGCAGTCGTAAAATAAACTGAGGGAAGACTAAGCCTATTGTCTGAACTATTGTAACGAAATATTTCGTTTGCTTATAGCTAAGCTTAAGGTTTAACTGATTTAAAATATAATAAGCAGGTCTGTTAAGGCCGCTCAAGAACCGAGTAGTTGCATTACATTTAATTATATACTCTATGTAATAGTGATATGTGACAATTGTATCATGTAAAAGTTGAGTGAGTAGGTAGTCATTGTTTTGCCATAAATTATACAATGTGTCTGGTTACCGGTGTCGGAGACTTTGGGGGGGTGAAGTACGGCTGCCATTTTATCAGGGAGCGAGAAAAAAAATAGGGATAGTGATTTGTCGATAAAATTTACCGTACTTCACCCCCCCAAAGTCTCCGACACCGGTAACCAGACACATTGTATAACTGTTTCGAAAATTGTTATTTGCTAAGATTGTTTTAAAAGCCAAGTTACGTTGACTAGTAAATTGGAATAGTTTAACGAGTCATTTAAGACTTTCATTGACAATCACGCTCATGCCGTAGCCTTCAATTCGTTGGCGCCACTTTGGGTCGCACCGCAGAGGCTGGGCAGTGAATGCGATATACATATCTGAAAAAGGTTAACTAAATTGGCTAACTTGTACTTGGGTAAATAAAACAACAGTAACTGCAGTAACTGTTAAGTTATTATGTGTACCTTGTACTTATTTGAAATTCTATAATTATTTCCTCAAGAATAATGCTGTACCTTTATAGTCAGAAAATTATGAGTTATCAACTTTTATGGATACGTACCAATGAACTTTCATAATTGGATAGTCGAAGCTTACGAGATAATAGGTCTATAAGTATATATACTTACCGTACGTGCGTTGTTAAAAAGTAGCATAAGGCAGAGAAAAAACGTATGTTGGCATTTACTCAAAAAAATAAATTATCTAGCTTGTTTTTATTTTTGAAAAAATCAAGTACGAAAGTCATTTGTAGGTAAGTAACCTCATTGGAAATAAATCCACAGGCAAAAACTGCAATAAAGAACAATGAAGAAGTAAGTTTACGAAAAAGTACGAAGGCTACCTATCAAAAATATAGATATAACAAAAATGTACAAGCTTGAATAATTTATTTATAATAGCTTCTTACGATCAATACAGTCTAGCCCTAGAGCACTAACATTGATGTAAAGCCTATTTTCCCAGGTAAGTTTTAATAAAAGCGCCCTCCTGCGTAATCCACCTGCAAATTATTTACTTATTTGCACCAATAAATTTCTTAATATTGCCACCACGTTCACCTCCCTGCAATAAGGCAGTGCCGGACTGAGGAGTCACGATATTGCCTAAATCCATGGATAAATCTTGTAGCTTGTAGGACACTTTTGGTTATTTGAATTTACGTAGAATAGTTACTACTGCTCGGACAGACGGAGTCAAGTTTTGCGTTTTCTTATGGTGATTGTTGAAAAAAGGAAGAAGAGGAAACTGTGCCTAACCAAAGGAAAGAGTGAAACTGAAACTAATTTTGACGATACGTCCAAACAGCGTAGAGAAATGTGCAAGGTTTCATACGATTTCATACAGCGAATCCGTGTACCTCCACAGATCCCTCGGCTATCTTGGCGCAATTGGCTTAAAAAATGTGCTGTAAATAGCTTCAAATGTTTTCTTTCCGATAGAAGATATTGTAACCTTATTTAATAGGATACTAAAACATAGGGCTCCTTTTCAGCTGTAGATAATCATAAATCAGTGTTTCATACGATTTCATACAGCGAATTCGTGTACCTCCACAGATCCCTCGGCTATCTTGGCGCAATTGGCTTAAAAAGTGTGCTGTAAACAACTCCAAATTTTTACTTTCCGATAGAGGATATTGTAACCTCTTTTTAATAGGACTCTAAAACATAGTTCTCTTTTTCAGATGTAGATAATCATTACATTAGTCATGCTTGGCATACGATATCTGTCATATATCCCAGGCACCACTGTCCACCTGCAGAATGGGTTGAAAGTTACATATGGCTGGTTTAAGTACAGGAAGTTATGAATAAAAACACATAGAGAAGGATCTTACATAAACGTGCTTGAATAACCAATAACGATACCTACGCATAGACCGCACGACTCAAGACATGAACAACATTTTATATGACTCTTAAAAGAGAAATAAAATTAAATGCTATCCTGATAGTATAATCCGTAGAACATTACTTATGTATTATATTACTTACCTGTATTAAGTGAAATAATAGTAAGTAAAAAATAACAGCGTTATTAACAAATACTTTGAGGCGAGTTAAATATATATTTCATTCAATAATTTTTATGGTGTCTTAATTAAATCCACTGTTTTATGAAGGTTAGCACCGTGTTCAGCAGTTAATATCCATTGTAATTCAGGCTGACTTGTGATATTTTCGGTATTTACTGGATAAAATTTACATAATCAAAGAATATGACAAGACCAGAGAAATCAAATAATATCGCAAAAATTTCGGCTTCGACGGGACTTGAACCCGCGTCCTCCCCTCAGTACGGGGATGTGATAACCAACTACACCACGAAGTCAAGTGACGTGGGAGTCGAAAATCTCTGCGACTTCCTACGGTCTCTAGCGCCGTTAGCTCCACCTACAGGGAAAACATTGAAGTTTATCCAATCCTGTTCAAAGACTAAAGTTACATTTAGTTCGTTTGACGAGAGGTGTCGCGTAGCTTAATTCTAAGGTTTTTTGTTATTATAGTGCGTAACCCCACACTAAGGGTAATTTCTAAGAAATCAAATAATATCGCAAAAATTTTCGGCTTCGACGGGACTTTTGCGATATTATTTGATTTCTTAGAAATTACCCTTAGTGTGGGGTTACGCACTATAATAACAAAAAACCTTAAGACCAGAGAAAGTCCAAAAAGAAAGAAGATTATCTTTGATCTCTTCGAAATTAATGATAGAGCTTACAGAAATTTTATATATAACTCGGTATAAGTCATACGCCGACTGCCAATGAAATGACCAGATAATTGCACTTCAAGCTGTATGTTCAGGTATTTAAGTATAAAGGCTCTAGTTTTGCAAAACAAGCTTTAAGCTCGCTTGTTACAGCTTTTTCCAGACAAACACACTCGAATCGAATCGAATGCAAACAATCGATGCAAAGAAATGATGCCGCGGTTTGATTTTTGTGACACATAGTGAGAAACACACTGAATACCAAAAATATTAAGACAAGATAGACCGTATTGGAGTCTGATCCAATATTTTTACTATCTGCAAGTGACTCAAAAGATTTCTTTTCAGCATCTTAGCAGAAATGGAAGTCTCGTTTGTATGAGTCATCATTATCAGCCTCCTACCAAACAACACCTGGATTGATTTTAAACCTGTTCTGGTTGGTAATGCCAGCACTACGTTTGTATGAATGAATACTGCGAAAAATTGACAACCCGCCATCGAATTGAATATGCATGGCGTGGACAGTGTTCTGTCTGCGATAATTTATAGAAATCCATTTCATCTGCTAACTAATGGCCTGACGATATTTTCATGTAGATGGCAGATTATGATTAATCGTAATTAAAAGGTTACAAAGTGGACGTAAAAAGACTACGAAATCCCCAGGCCGCTGGTCTGACACTGTGAAAGAGATCAAGGGACTGCCAGTGACTACTGCTCTCAGACAAGCTGAAGATAGGTTGAGAAGATAGGCGTCGAGCAGCTGGTTAACCTCAAATAAGGCTTTTCAGAGTGAGCACGGCCTTCAGTAATGTAGATCACGAAGAAGAAAAGGAAGTAAAATCCTTGCAAAAAGCTAGCCACTTTCTTCACCATCTCGTCGATTGCATAGCATTCATGCAAAGAAGGTTATTCTGACTGGCCCAGGTGCTAGTAATATCAGCGTTTTCTAGTTAGTAGTAGTATTGGGGAGAGAATCAATAGAAAACCCTGATCCTGAACCTTGAACCCTGAGGTATCTAAGGCCAAAATTGAATTGAACTGTTGATGAAGATGATACAAAGTCAGGTTGTTCTGGAGGAACTGATGATACATTTTACTTCCCTGGTTTTAAAAAGCGAAGTGATCAATATTGCCTAGTAGACGATACGTGTCGTAAGAGGTGACCAAGGGATTTATACCGGGGCCGGGAAGCAGCGCCTCCTGGAGAACAATTTTACCACTAAACTGCGATCCTAACACGCATGCCCAGGGTGGGGATTACGGGCATTACCCCCATATGACAAATGCCAATACGGCGTTTATCCAGGAGAGTCCAGCTTCCTACTGTGGACCTGTATATGCCGTAGATGATAAATCCTACCCACGGTTGAGCAAAGACCTTACCTGAAGCTATATGCACCCTGATCCTGAGTCAGTTGGTCCTAGGCACTCTCTACCGATGTGTATGGTTCATTGTGCCATCGCTTCCTAGGTCTACCTGACGATTGAAAAGATTTTTTTTTTATTTACATGCCTAATTTACATACAATTTACAACCCCCCAAGGGTTTCTATTAATAAGTACATAACTATGACACTTACTCATTATAATTTTAAGAATGTTTTATGTTTTGGTAGAAATATTAATTATATAAAATCTTTAACATATTTACCACCATGAAACGAATACCTAAACTAAACTTTTGCAGCATTGTAATAAGGCGAAATTAAATTTTAATCGCAGCAATGAAACCGACCCTTAAACGCATTAGCGGCAGCTTAAAGCTCTAGAGAATAATCTAATTTAGTCGCTGTCTGTCTAGTTATATCCGAGTCACACTTGACCAATTAATGTAGAGCTTTCAACGGTGCTTTGAACCTTGGTTAATTTGCTACTTCCTTAACTCCAACGGGTCATCTTATACTAGTTCATGTTCGCGGATGTTCAAAGTATAGACAATAGGTATGTGTATTTCGTTAAATTGTGAAGAAACTACGAGAATTCTCTTCGGGCCCTAGGGATGACCGTCTGGTCTAAACACCTTCAAGATACTTTGTATGTCTGTCTTTGTTTAGTTATTCTACTCGTGCAGGTTTTAAACGAGTTAGAATATATTTACTTCAACAGCATTCATATGCACTTAAGTATTGGCTGACTTTGCTTATGCAATCTATTCTATAAATGTGCAAAAAAAAACAAATAAAACATCATTATGAATCAGCAGCCCTTAAAATTATAAGTTACTAGCTTCTATCCGCGGCTTCGTACGCGTATTTTCGGTATAATAAGTAGCTTATTTATCAAAGTTAGGCTTTGCCCTAAATGTACGCCAAATCTTGATTCCGCTATCTTGATATAATATTCGTAGGATTTTACCTACTTTGCACAAAATTAAAGAAGTCTCTCCCAAATCCATTCATTTTATACGACTAACGAAACTTCTGAAAATCAATCTTCTCTCTTATCAACTTATCATAGAAAGAAGATTGATTCTGGACGTTGGAAAGGGTGTGAATTTTAGTGTGCTTAGACCTCCGTACCTAATATGGTCATTTTGAATTGCACTATTTATTCTAAAGAACATTTTGAAATATAGCCCTCATCTCATTTTCATACTTGGTTACCACAGATGTTTATAACATTTACAAAATATGTACTTAACAATTTCACACAAAGAAAATTCAGGTGTGCGCAAGAGGTACTTAAAGTTAAATTTATTGCAACGACGTCCTTTTATATTTTGCTCACAAATTTAGGGTAACACCTCGTTTGAATGCAAATTTTGAGGGAATTACTATGAACTAGTTTTTTCTAAATTGACCAACGTAGTAAGGAATATTTAACAGCTTATATCAAACTAGCTGCCGCCCGCGGCTTCGCACGCGTTGTTTCTATGAAAACGTTAAAAGGTGATTTCTATCCCATGGGAACTGATTAATGGGATAAAAAGTAGCCTATGTTTTATTCCAGGATTATAATTAACTGTATACAAAATTTCAGCCTGATCCGTTCAGTAGTTTTGGCGTGAAGAGGTAACAAACATTCATCCATCCATCCATCCAAACTTTCGCATTTATAATATTAGTGTGATTTAAAAATGCATTGAAATTATAAATCAAGAGAACAATCTGTGATAATTTTTGATAGAATCAAATTAGGTAAATTTTATCTCAAACATAAAAGAAAATTTATAGCTTAATAAAAAAAGTCAGAAATTTATCAATAACCTAGTTTCTTAGGTTCGCACGCATTGTTTCTGTGGAAACGTTTAAAGGTTATTTCTATCCCATGTTCAGTGGTATAAAAGTAACCTATGTTTGATTCCAGGCTTAGAGCAACATCTATGCAAAATTTCAGCCCGATCAGTTCAGTCCATACCTCACATCCATACCTCTAAGCATCCAAATTTTCGCATTTATTATATTAGTGTGATTGACCACGAACTTTGTCAGAATAAAATACTTACTCGTACAACGACAAACATTCAAAGTTATGTCTTTAAGGTTTATATACATTCATCAATACCTATTATCTACTCCTTTTTACAAAATGTTTAATGATAATCCCATCTTAATCCTTTTTCTTCCAATATTATCTTACTTTGTTAAATTAAATCATCATTAATGATATTGTAAGTCAGACATGGTACACGTAACATTAGATATACATTGAAATATGCTTATACCAGTCATACCTAAACCACCTTAATTGTACACATGTCATGTATTTCACCCAATAAATAATACTTTACTTAATTTACTTTAAAATGAGTATTAAAGGTATGCCTTTACAAGTAATTTTAGCGACATATTCCTCAAAACTCCGAAGAGAATTCCTGTAACCATAAGGCCGAGCGATATGAGATAGATAAATTCCAAATACCCCCGTAACTGCGCCACACGGCCAGCTGAAGTACACACATCAACAAAATCGCAAGACATTATCCCATCTCGTTATTATTCGCCTTACTGTTCGCATTACCCTTGATTATTGTCCACACAATTGCACCACCATCCCTTCACTCGTACTACCATTAGCAGCTCTCATAACACTATATCTGCTATGAAATATGCGTTTGACTGTACCGTAGTATCCCTGCAGTTTCAAGCGATAATGGTTTCTGTCGCTGAGTTCGTAAAGGTGGGTTTCGCATGGGTGAGTTTCAAAATGGAGGGTTCTAATGTCCGGTGGTTGACTCCCGCTTGACCATAGGGGTAATTTGGAAGCAGACAGCAGACTCATTTACATCACAATGTGAGTCGGATCTGGTCGGTGGAGGGGCTTCCGTAGGATAAGCCAATGTTTTGTATGTATAAAAGTGTTTAGCTCTGTCTAGTCACTGAATACTTGCATATTAATTTGTTCGTGGAAAACTGTTTACGGTTAATATTCATGGATTATTGGAAAATCATTCTTAGGGATAAATAGCTATAATCTTAACTGTGACTTTTATAAGTAATAATTAGGTTGAGATTTTCCAAAAAATATTTCGTCTTTTTGTCTAGACATCATTGTAATCAATTTTCGCAAGCAATCGAGAATTTTCTTTATACTGACGCTAATGGCAGCTTGCTGAGTTTTCGCAGCGAACTCTGTTTTCTTTGTTAAAAGTTGCGCTTTCTCTCCTAAATATAATTGGGTGGGATCATAAACGAGTTATTTATAAGGGCTTTTAGAAGCTTATATTCGGATTTCTGCTGCAATGCGATTTTCTTTCTAAAACTTGTACTTTACTCTGAAGTTTGAACGTGAAACTTTGCAGTGAACAGTAGCTAACTTGGAATATCTGATAGATTTATAGAGCTACAAAATGGAGTCAACAGTAGTCGTTTATTGAAATCAAACATAGAAAGTGCCTACCTCAATGCAAATGGCATTAAACCTAAATAATAAATCAACTTTACAGCCTTAAGGGACCATAAACCACGAGTAACCTAAACCATTCTCCATTCTTGGCACACGCTAAATATTATTCGTACATTATTGTGTGAGAACTTGCTGCTATTTCATTAATAAAAGAACGGCGTATAGTCGATTACGTCAAGATGATTCTTAAGGGCGCCAGTGCATGGGATGAGCTGGAAATATCAATTTCATGCGAGTAAATGCACTATGACGTGACATGCATCGCTGTCTCTACTATGTTCAATAAGGAACCCAGACCTAGACAGAGTAAAGGTTTTATTCCTATTCAACACAGTACTACAACTTAGTTACGAACAGTGATTCAATTTTATATGGATGACAAAATATACTGAGTAATCACTGAATTTCACGAAAAATCGCCGCGAGAAGCAGTTTTCCCTATTTTATACTTTCGGAAAAGTCACCAATGCCATTGTTTATTACATAAAAAAATAGTAATATATAAATTATATGTTTATATGTAATTAGATAGGTATATGTAAGTATTCCAAGAATCAGTTTTATTGCCCTTATGCAGCTGCTTTTTTTATTGACATTTGTTGACATGTAGGTATCATAGTTTTATAATTTTATTTCTGACATCATAATTAATTGCATGCCCTTTTACAGCCAACCATTTGTTATTATATTATTATGTGATTAGATAGGAATCACCGTCTGTCTGTCTGTTTTATTATTCTTCTGCTTACAATCCCTTAAGGTGTTTCCTTGCCTTTTAAAAATCATGTGTGTGTCATAATTGAATATTAGGTTTAATTAGCATTATTCATTAAATTAGATTTTAACGACATCAAGTGTACAAATATGTACCTATGCTAGAATAAATGAATTGAATTGAATTGAAATTATTCTAGAAATTTCGAGTACTTCTTTGACTGTACTCAGTAGTCAGTTTACTATGGCAACTAGGAACCCAGACTAAGTTCTTAGTAAACTATAATGTACAAGTTTCTTGTATATTATATTGTACATTGGCGCTGCATACTAAATAGTTAAATGGTTAAACTACAAGGCACTTGTAAACTTAAGTGTGGTTAATGACGGTTTATATCGATGTTGTTGATTCATTTCATTTAGTAAGTGTAACTATAACTAGGTATCTATTGCTATTGCTTCTTTATTAATGGCTTACTTTTGTGTATTTTTAACACCTCCACTGTGATGACAAATCCGCTTGCCAAGCGAATTATGGCAACACCCCTCTTGTTTGGGGGAGTTCAGCAGGTCATACCGGTCATGTCATAGTCATGTTCAGCTGAAGAAGTATGTGCTAATGAGCGAGATCGCTAATTATCAGTTTAAGGAGTCAATCTTTGGGTCGGTTTGATATACAATTATATTTTATTATTCTCGTGCAAGACAATGAATGATAAAAAGGACGTCATGTCATACTGACTTGAATTAATGAACATGAGATTGCGGAGATGGGAACGAATATTTTGTATTACATTTTTCAGGTATATAAAGTTCTACGCACTACTGGTAATAGTTAATACTTGCTATTAAACTTCGAACCAGAAACTATTATGTGCACACATTAAGGAAACAAGCTTCTATTAGTAAATATTCTGAAACGTGACACCACGCCACTACGTCAATTAACAATTATAATTAAACTTTGTTGTAAGTTGGTGCATAATGAATCACGGGAGATGAGGTGCATACGAGATCATAACGGGTGACAATGTTCATCATCATCGTTGACAGAACTGCTAGCAGATAAAATTTGGCTTTAACAGGCTCAGCATAACTATTAATCATCGGCCGGCGATATGTCTCTTGTAAAGAGAGAAATACATCGAACCGTCATCGAATGCGTCAAGTATAGGTATACCGCCAATTTCTATTAACTACTTTGAAAGGGCTTAGGGTAAAAATGTCACCGGGTAAAATTGTCAACGTAAAAATTTAGTGTAACTTTGTCATCGCTCAAATTATTTTAATATTTTTAGGGTAAGTTTGTCACTGACTACTTTTAAACTGCTACAGTACAGTTACCGAAATAGTGATAGACCTTTAAATGTAAACTAACATGCCCAGTTATTTACTTTGTATCATTAAAACTAGACTTCTTGCTCTACATGAATGATAGAAAATTACATAAATAAGTTAAATAATGGTGATATTTAGCTTTTGGTTAGGAACGCTACTGAGGCAGCCATGGTGGTAGCAGAATAAATCGACCTCTATTACTCAACCCTGTCACGGATGACATAAGAATCAACTTTCGGAACCTACCAGAAACAGGGCAGCAGTTTCTTTCTGTTTCTTTTAAACATTTCTTCTGCGATCACCAATCCACCACCCAAGGGTGATGATTATGTCATAATTCCCCTTGTTTGAGAGAGACATATTCAGCAGCTAAAGCTGTGTGGTGCCGACTTAGATTTGCACCACCCCAACTCATCTCGCGTGTGTCGTAAGAGGCGACTAAGGGATATCCACCGGGCGCGGGCAGCAGCGCCCCTTGAAGAACAATTCTATCAGCGAACTGCGATCCCCAATCGTGCCCAGCGTGGAGATTTTGGGCATTACCCCCCATGAGATAAAAGTCAATAAGACGCTTATAAGGGGGAGGCCTGCGTCCAGTAGTGGACTGTTACAGGTTGTTGAGGTGAGGAGAATGTTCAGCTGTAAACGTATGTGTACTACGTCTTGACTATCCACTCCACCAAGATTGATTTTAAATCCTTGGCTCTGAGATTCAAATAATGACGCAAAATGTCTAGGCAGCTATCGTTAAAGTCGAACCCTACTGTAACCTTGGCAATAAAATCGAATAAGTACTAACCAATAACGTAGCATCAAACACGACAAACTATTACCTATGGTAACTAACCTACAGCATGATAACAACCTCACATCTCCAAGCAACAATGTAGCTGCGACCTTCCTTAATCAATGCATTCAGCGTCCACAATCACCAGTAATAGCCTGATATACTGCTGAATGCACTGTATGTAAACTTAATTTGAAAACTGTACAGAGTAAATCCAACCTTAGAGAACCGGAATACAACTCAAATCAAGTTGGAAGAAGACTGCACAATATAATAAAGAACACAGTAGAGGCACGATGCGGATGCAATAGCAGTGTCCCTTGCAATTGAGCGTGAACTCCGTTATACTATAGGTAGGTAGAGGTATGGGATTCGTTTGCAAGGGTTATGAATTTTGCGCGAAGATCGGAGGGTCAGAGTTCCAAATGGGTCATGAACGTAGTGTTGTGTAGGAGTTAACAAATTACTAAGTAACAGACAGAATGGTTTCTACTGAAGGAGGAAGGAAGCTTCTTTACGATATCAATGGACTCTTCTAGAAGAAGTACTTCTTCAAGTCTTTGTTTGGTTTGAAACGCGCTGCTTGCTTATGTTTTTTCCGGCCAACTTGAACCTGGGTGCGAATAGGTGTCTTTTTTACTTTCGTGATACATCGTGGGCCACATCGTCTCATACCGTCAGGTGGGATTGTAGTCAAATTAAGGTCCATTCTTTACACGAAAAAATACTTTTATATAACTCTGCTTAGTTTGGTGTTACATGATGACGCGGTGTAAATTGTCCAGCATTATTTATTTATTTTATTTGTATCAATAAAAAAATCTTGTGCTATGCCATGGGCAATGCAACACTGCTACGAAATCTGTATAAAATAGGTCAAGATGGAAATTAATCAGATAAAAAGCCAATTTAATTGGATCGACAACGATTCTATTCAACACCACGAGAAATACTAATCCACTTAATATGAAAATGATCTTTATTTATCACAAAATATATTTATGTTCTAGCAACAATCTGAACAGGTGGAATAGCTCTAAAATAAAACAGTTTGACATTAATATGCCATTAAAATGGGTTTGAAAAAATATAAATGTGCTTCTATCCTACTGACTTTTTGACTGCGGAAGTCAACATTGTCTAACAAAACACTTCAAAAATTACGAAAACAAATAATAAAAGACTGACGCAGACAAAAGTTCTTCTACAAAAAGCGAACAAAACGACAAAGACTCACAAAAAGACAATGAACTATTCAACCCTTTCGTCAAAATATGGACACTTCCTTATTGCGTCATAAATTAAAAGACGAGACGTTTTTTGGGTAAAGGAATTCGTCAAAGCGTTTGCCGATTAGTCACTCTCACGACGTGGACTGCATTGAATTGACCCAGAATTTACTCCGAGATGCAAGGCGACACAAAAAGAAAAAATAGGTCACATCGACGACGCGACGATTTTTCGAGGAGCTAAGATGTATATCAAGTAAGAAAGTTTTCGATTTTCTCGCAATTTCAGAAAGATTTTTACGATAACGCTCAAAGGGAATAGGTTTGAAAATGCATTTAGTTTTACACGTTTTTGTCTGTATTTTTTGTTTCTTTTAAACTCAGTCGAAATCAAACGAGCTTAGCACTCTCTCGAAGAATAGCAATATAAAGTGTTTTTGTACGAAGTCTCGATTTTAAATGAGCTGCAAAGGCTGCTTCTAGGTACGTAACTACTAACAAGTCTCCATTTCTGTAAACCGTTCTATTCGTAGAATACTTGTTTTAATTTTTATTTATCTAAACTAATATTATAATCAGGATCAGATCTCGATTTTTGTATGTTTGTAATGATTATACCCAAAAACTACTAGACTGGTTTCAAAAATTCTTTCACCATTATGATGTGTTATTCTAAGAATTATTTTTTTGTTTTTCAATTTTAAGGCCTCTGAATTAATTAGCCCAACAGCTTAGAAAGTTGTTTGCATAGTTCATGATAATGTTCTGATGATTATCAAGATTTAATCGTTAATCGGAAATTAATGTGGTTTTAATTCTAATTTGCACACTTGTCCTATTTCACCGTAGATTTTCAACGGTTAACAAAGTTATAATTATAAATTACAGTCACCGCAAAAATTTACCTGTTCTGATATACCTATGAATTCTATGAGATTTTTCGAATTCTCATTTAAATTTAAATCTCGTTTAGATATCATTTTATGTAGACTTGCCTTTGCGACGTAAGAATTGACTCCTCCAACTCAGCCCGTGAATGTCGTAAGGATCGACAAAGGAAACATGCCAGAAGAAAGACAGCTGCTTCCTGCAGTGTATTTTAACACCTCCAATGCGGTCAGTAATCCACCTTAAGGCGCTGCCTCGTCACACTAGCGCCGCCACCTATTTTATCTAATTATTACGTTTAAGAAAGGAATTTCCAAAAATTACGTTAGCCAGTTTTTGATACCTATTATAAGCTTTTTTTTAATGCCTCTGTAATAGTTTTGTATAGTTTAGACACAGATTCAAAAATAGAGTTCGGTGGCCACTAAGGGCAACTTCGTTTCTCTGCCTATACAAAATAAAACTATTATAGAAGCATTAAAAAAATCTTATACTAGGTATTACAAACTGGCTAACGTAATTTTTGGAAATTCCTTTCTTAAACGTAATAATTAGATATAATAGGTGGCGGCGCTAGTGTGAGGGGAGGCAGCGCCTTAAGGCTGATTATGCCATTAAGCTCTGCGCACAATACCTCAACGCCGCTACTGCACCGCACAAAAATGTCCATTCAAATATGGGTTTAATTATATTTGTTGCCTTTATATACTTACGCCTGTAAATTTTGTTGTTGTTTGTAAATTATCTTGATAAGTGTGCAATAAAGAATTTTCTGTCTACATATCTACCCACTTTTTCACTGATAAAACGGCTTCCCACGAGCTTCAAACAAGTAATCGGCGAGCTTTCTGTCATCTTATGCCGTCAATATGAAATGCATCTAAGTCTTACGAGTTTTAACTCGTAACATTTAGATGCATTTCTTTGGGCGCTGAACTTTAGCCCTTATATGAATGCACATAGTTAGGCTTCGCGGTAGCAGTGCGCCTCTAATGTGCGACAACCTTTACCCTTCTTATTTTGGACATACATTTTCAGCAGTGGAGGTGCTTATAAGACTTTTCTCTGATTATTTACCATCTATTTACTACTAGTACTTAAATAAGACTGGCCAAGTTCACTTTAAACAAACAAATATATCTGCTTGTACATTATATGAAACTAGTAGGTATGTAATAACAAAGTCTGCAGCTTAGCGTCAGTATATTTTAAAGGCTGTCACAGCAATATGACGCTGGCCACGGCTGCCTCACCCCTTGTACAAGCAACGAGAGAAGTGGCTGACCGCTTACAAATGGCGGTATTTTGCACTGTTTGTGCTGTTGTGAGAAAAATCTGCACAGATGCTTTTGGAATTTTAAAATGCCTATTAATAGAATTTAGACATGTGTAATATATGCATACGTTATTTTAAAAATGAAATATAATTGTTTAAATAATGTTTGCAAGATCAAAGATGACTGTTAAAACGGACATACACATACTGACAGCGGAGCCAAGTCTCCAAGGGACTCACTAACAATAGAATCCGGGTGTTCCTCTTTTGGTAGGTAAATTTTAAAAGTTTCGCGCTTTCATCTAAATGGTATCGTTGTAACCTTTTTTCAGAAGGGTTTTTTTATAATTTAGAGCACATGATGAAGTAAAAACCTTCATAGTTTGAAGAATTTAATTACATTTTATTGACATTACTAGTTTATGCCCGCGGCTTCGCACGCGTTGTTTCTATGGAAACGTTTAAGTTATTTCTATCCCATGGGAACTGATTTATGGGATAGAAAGTATCCTATGTTTGATTCCAGGATTAGAATTACCTGTATGCAAAATTTCAGCCTGATCCGTTCAGTAGTTTTGGCGTGAAGAGGTAACAAACATCCATCGATCCATCTATCCATCCATCCAAACTTTCGCATTTATAATATTAGTGTGATTAGTGTGATTTGATTACGGATGTAAGCGGGTTCACTACAAACCTTATTTATGTTGGAAGAACTCTTCCTGAAGAAGTTCCTCGTTAAGGTTTGAAACGAACATTGGTGTTCTTCCAACACAAATTAAGTTCGTAGTTAGCCTTCTTACATCCATAATGAACATGCTGAAGTGTTCCATTTAGTGATTTTTTTAATAAACCTTCAGGGTTTCCACTGTATTTTCCTCGCACCAGTACAATTTCAAACTTAGCACAAACTTAAATTGGGGTTGACTTGGTGTAGGCGAACTACTTAGAGCAATTTGAACCTACTTGAATTATTATTACGTATACCATTTGTCGGATAAAGTACATTGTACCTACCATAAATGTTGCTAAATAATGACTTTTATAGCACCAGACATAAACACTACAAGTAACGGCCGATAATGTCTCAACCCTACGTTGAGACATTAACTTAGAGATAATAGCAGTGCTTGGTCGATCATTTTGGAACTTATCGATTGTTCGACGTTACTTTAGGGTTGAAAGGTTAACTAAGTTGGTCGATGGGCTTTATATATACAGACACAGATAAGTAATGTTTTATCGACTTTTGAGCTACTCTATGTAGTTTTTATTTGATGCACTAAACGTAGTATAAAATTACTTTAAAATCAGAAGGTTTTTAGTGCATACGTTGCATCTTTCTAAAGAACGCTGAAAATTTTTGAAATTTAAAGATTGTCTTACGTCACTTAGACATATCTAATAGACGAGTGGTGTAGATTTCGAGTACTAGATAAAGCCAACTTTTTAAATAGGCACTATACCAACATGAAAACAAACAAATCCTGAGGAAGTGCGTAGGTATCTAGTAGATAATGCAATGGAGTAGGCACGCTTACGGCGTCCAAATATGGTGAACAGCAGTAATGTCGTTAATAAATGGACAGGTAGCCTCTTTTAATTAAAACCTCCTTTTATGTGTGCGCATATATTCGGTTACTGACTATTTTATGAGACTTGCACGAGTAATGAAGTAATAAGTTAAAAATTGCTAAAGAATTAAGTAATTTTTCATCAAATTTATGTCTTTCTTCTGGACAGTTTGCTTTGTACAAAAAATAAACTTGATATTTTTTTCCAACAACGTGAAAACTCGCGTTATTTTTATTTTTTGTTGATTATACTACCTTAATTTTATAAAAAAACTTGTAAATGTAAATCATTATAGGTAGGTACTTTAAAATCTAATTAAGTTGGTAGCCGTTACCAACGTGTTGAATAAAGCAATTATACAAATTAATTTACTTCGTTGAATATGCAATTTCTATGGCCTAAGAGTATGACTTTCATTAACTTTATTCTATAAATTCTGTTAATTGAAATTCCTATGTAAATTGGTGTCTTTGCTTCGAGAATTTTCGCTAAATTCTGCCGTTTCAATCTCCTTCTTGGGATCTTAATTTTTAGATCTCCCAAATGGGGAAAGTTTAGAAGATAGTGTTGAATTCTGATTATATTTCTGACACTTGATTACTTTGTAAAAGAGGGGATTTTGTGTCGTAATGCTGTTGGTAAAATCCGCCCCAAGAATGATATTAGGGCGGATTTTATACTTACCCAGCAACAAAACCAAATTAGGTCTTATAACTTATAAGACCTAATTTGGTTATCATTATCACAGTAGGTCACAAGGGCATCATGAAATTAACAGGACTCTGTGTATGGCGTTTAAGAAGCGAAGCGAAACCTTGTAAAATTAGCTATTATTCCTAATCTTTTCTTATTATCTCTGCAGCCAATCCATTAAATCAGTCAATGAGGACTCATATCTGGGTATAGCCTCTAGCATAGGTACCGAAAGGTACGTAGATGTCGTCTATAAAGTTAAATTCGGGTAGAACACTAATCGTTGTTTCATAGCACGATCCAAGTTAAAAGTAAACTGATTAACATTAACCCCTAGGTACGTATCTACGGCTCGTTTAACCGGTAGTTTAAACTTTTCTAATTATAGTTAATCGACGGTTTACGGATGTAGGCTAGGTAATTAGAAATGCGATCGCTCGAAATGTAGAGCAAAGGTTGCCTTGTTTACAAATTGTTGGAAATCACAATTTGATACTTAGGTTGTGTTAAGACTTGAGTATTCTTGCCAACGAACTGTTCATTAATTGAACTGATGATAAGAATTCTAAATATCAAGTTCATGTATTTTTTTTTATTTATGCATTTAAATTTATACTAGTGCTAGCGACCCGCCCCGGCTTCGCACGGGTGCAATAAAATACAACTATTACTATTATTATACATATAAATCTTTCTCTTCAATCACTCCATCTATTAAAACCGCATCAAAATCCGTTGCGTAGTTTTAAAGATTTAAGCATACTTATGGACAGAGAAAGCGACTTTGTTTTATACTATGTAGTGAAGTATTCTCGTAGTTAATGATAACATAGCCTTTTATTCAGATCTTAAAATAACATGGTTATAGGTACTTAAGAAAACTAAAAGTACCTACCCACTTGTAGCTAAATTAAAATAAGATTAAACTTAGAAGTTAGCCTGGTATTTGTTTATTTTCTGCAGATCTGTTTGCCAATCGGCAAAGACCTCTTCCAACCTTTTCCATTCATATCTTTCTTGAGCCACTCTGTTCCACATCACTCCTGCGACTAGAATTATGTCCCCGTCCCACCTTTTCACATGGAAAAAAAAATTAATTACCTGTTCTTTAAAATTCTGTTAACAGAATTTTCGTTCAGAAAAGACTTTGTTTAAAAAAACTGATTAAATATTTTTGCAAAGGTTTTCAAAAATATTTAGTCAGTTTTGTCGTCTGGTTACGCCTTGTTGGTCAAAATTAATTATTAAGACCACATTAATATTTGGTTGAGTTCCACTCGGTTATTCTACATTTATCGTACACCTTAAATAATTGCATGAAATAACATCAATAATAAATCTAATATAGTAAGTATTACCAAAAAAACGTAAATTATATCCTTAACTCCTCGGTGTACAAATAACATGTTCGTGCAATATCATTTTTTTAACCCGTTTGGTAGTTTCATGCACGTGCTACACCCATGTCTGCTTATGAATAAATAAATGGGTGAACCGGGCCCACATTGTTCCGATCCCAATCCAAATTTTCCTCTACAACATCCTCTCAAATGAAAACAAACCTAATCTTAATCGGCTTTGGGTTCAGTACGGCTCTTGTTTTGATTACTCTAATGGTAAGCGAATTCTGCTGCCTCATGATTGAATTTAGAATCGAAAATGATTGCATTGGGTTTTCAACCTTGGTCATCTAGGTTATGGTTCTTTATTGTTTAAATGCCAACCTCAGACTTTTCAATAGTGCTTGTTGTACTCGATTTATTCACGGTCAAAGTGAAACGCCTGAACTTCAGTTCTAAAGTTGTTAGCTAACCAAACTGCGATTCCTTATTATGTAAATGTGGACAATTAATCTTCTAGTTAATCATCCGTGAAGCTTGTAGGTACTTATTTACCTGATCTGCTATCTGACCATCTCCCCTTTATGTCGTGTATGCAGCTGTCTAAATGTATGTAACCGGTTCGGGCATATTCAAATTTGCTGTTTTTATGCTTCAATGCACATGTTTAGTTACTGTTTTGATAGGTAACTATGGCTAACGTTATTAGATGTGTGTTTTTTGGTCTAGTTAAACATGGGTTATCACATTCCCGTACTGAGGGGAGGACGCGGGTTCAAGTCCCGTCGAAGTCGAAAAATTTTTGCGATATAATTCGATTTCTTAGAAATTAGAAATTATCCAGAGTGCGAGGCTTACGCACTATAATAACAAAAATCTTATGGGTTATTACAGTTTTCTCCCCTGAAAGCCCCTCAAAAAATGAATTCCAGTTTTCCCCCTTGAAGATTATCCTTAAAGAGAAAACTGGAATTCATTTTATTGGAGTCTAGTAACAAATTAGAACTAGTATTAGAGTACTTAACAAGGTATATTATAGAATAGAATAGAACACAAATAGGCCACACAGGCTCGAAAGACAAGGTCAATATCTACATTTTCGATGACAGCTGTCAAAGTTTAAATATAATATACCAAATATTGTAGATTTGCGACTCTACATGTTGACACAGATATTAACAGCCGGGTGTTCGTACGCCTATTAACTAATATTATGATCAAGCAGTTCCTTCAATTATCGAACTGACTTTGATAAGATATTTGATAGTAGATTACCTGATAGAATAGTTAAAATTTGATGATCAGGTAGGTAGGTAAATACTTATGGATGGCCCAGGAGAAATTCATGCTCACACTGCCAAAAACCCGAACTTCCAAAAATAGCAATCATAATTATGTTGGGTTATATGTAAGTACATTGTACATTGTACATGTGAGTACATCTTAGCGATAAGGCCGCCCATTGTACAACTCTGTATCTCTCTTTTCCTATATTTTTATTTTGTATTTTCTTGGTGTGCAATAAAGTGTATTTGTATTGTATTGTATTGTATTGACCGCTATAGGCTATAGATGATGATGATGATATTTTGATTATTTAAGTAGCATAGAAAGGTAAAATTTTTAATTAAATATACAATGCTGGATAGCTATTTGAATAAGATAGGATTTTTTGACTGGAGACCAGACCCTTACTTTTTTTTTTTGCTACCGTGTAACATCTAACTACAATATTAGGTACTTAAGTAACCAATGATATAAACTAGAGTACATGACAAAATGAAATACCGAATCAGGCAATCGAGCATAGACAATGGAGTAGACATTGCCGTAAAATACTTGTTTACTGCTGAATTTGTCTCATTGCGATCCAAACCAATGAACTTCGCTTCATTATTTACTCAGGATCTCAATTGAAAGATTTACTGACTCACTTTTGCAATTTATTGATGCCATTCGTCGCAAACAACGCTTTGTTCAGAGAATTCATTAAATTTTTCAAGCTACTATCAAAATATTTAGCCTGCAATACCTACCGGATAGAAATAGGTACCTACACAGAAAGCTTTATTGTCTACAGTGACATTCAAACAATGGATACTAAAGCAGAAAATAATAAGCATTCTAGTTTTGAAAGTACCTCGTTACCTCATCTTCTCCTATCGCTAAACGCAGGTTATAAAATATACGGAATTCGCGACTTAGCTCAAAAACTCTTTTGTAATAAAATATGATTGCCGCCAGTACCCAGCCTTCGCATCATGGCCGATCGTAAAGGGCTGGCCATAAAAAGTAAAAAACCCAGTGAACCTCGGCACAGATGAACTTCAAAAGCTTTCCAACCAGTCGGACGAAAACTTTAAATTGGTTTCCACCATCGACTTTGCGAATGGGAAAACTAGTAACGAGAAAATTTGCTACCTACGGCTAAGTTTTTACTTAATGTCTTGTCTTGAACATAGCCCATTATTACTGGGATGATCATGATTAAAATGCAGGGATTATGATAAAAGTTATGTAACTTTTTTGGATCAGTTTACATAATTGTGGTAGTTAGGGTGCGATTAAGTAATATCTGAAAAAAAAAAACATTTAAAAATAGTTTTAAGAAAAATGTGAAATAAAGAAAGGAAAACCGGTGAAGCCACTCCTGAAAATCACCAAAAAACCTCAAATCTACTATAATAGTGCCGGTCGGAACAGAAACGCTACAGTTGGGTCTTACCGTTGTCCCATCCGTCTCAAATGAATGATTGACCTGCCTCAAGAACATTGTCATGGCGTCGCAACGAGGCGTTTCCGGGTGGGGCCAAATATCAGGACACTCCCAAAGCAAAAAACTGCACTAGGTCGGTTTGTTCTTATTCAAAAACTGCACGTTCCACATTTAAGAACTGCACGATAGCATAATTTATTCTGGAGTGTGTCATTTGGAGTTGTTCTATCTGCAAGTCGATTTAATTTTGTTTGATTGTCTCAATAGGTAATCATAACCAGTTGTTGTTGGTTAAGTTTGGCAAATAGGCAAAGTATTATCAGGTTCCTTAAAAACATCGATTAAAACGCAGCCGTTTTACTTCAAAAGATTGATATCCACAATAATTTGAAACTAATTGTTCATTTGCATGGCATAATCTAAGCCTTCTAACAATATTATGCAGTGTCGGCTGGCGTATGCAAATATCTAAGGTGGACGCTATATTTGAATGCAGCTACATTACCAACCTTGAGTAAAGATATTAGAGTTTAAATTAACAATTCAGAGCACACACATGTTTGACTTGACCTGTGATTCCTGTGAATGACCGTAGAATTTATTTTTAGACAGTAAAATGGACGGTTATCGTGTCATAATGTAGCAGAGTCTGCTCCGAGTTTTATATCTATAAGTTAATTGAAAGGCGCCTTGTGTGACACAAATCATTCCAATAGATTTATAGCACTAGAATGGATAATTTACTATGTCCTGTGATGAGTTTGATAAGAACCAAATTAATTTTGAAATTCGTATGTAGAATTGATAGAATCATTACCAGCAGCGAATCTGGAGATCGTTTTGGCAATCTTACGTCAAATTTGAAGACATTTTCTTTAAGTTTTTATATAAAAATATCAAAATTTACTTTACTACCGAGTTGAACTTGAATATTAGTAACCGCACTCTGAATTTTATAAAGTTATGTATTAATTACAGTAGACCACCTACTTAAAAATACAGACAGCTCCATCGATAGTTGACCCCTTGTTAAGTTTAAAGCGAATTCCTACTAAACCAGAATCTTAAATTTGAATTTGTCACTAATAAAATTAAATTGAAAATATTAGAAACCTATGTCTTAATATCACTTCACTCAAAATTAACCAAAGTATTTTTTAAGTAATTTTCCGTTCACTAGCGCAACCAAATACAAACTGAGGTGTTGATGTCAACCCTCAATACCTGTCGATAATTATCGCTTCAAGCTATCTTTTGTTGTTTAATTACCTTTACAGTTATGTTTTACTACACCTTTACCACTAACATTGTAAAATAAACCGTATTCTCAAACAATATGATTGAAAATTTCGAGAATTTATTACACCTCAAAGGGTTGGACGATAGTCTTGCGTAGTTTTATTGTTATTTGCGCAATTTTCTTGCATTGTCCACGATAGTGTAGTGCAACCGAGCAGTATTGGTACTTTGACCATGTTCACATCTCGTTAGCAACTTTGTATTCGAAACTTGTGGTAACTGATATTACATGGGAGTGTTAGTACCAATTGATATTTTATTACTTAGTTGTACAAAACAGGTTTTTAATTAAGTAATTCTAAAACATTGACATTTATTCAAAATTTACAAATATATATTTAACGAGACCACGAAAAACTAAGTTAAATATATTTTTAATCACTTGTTAATAGCGTTAAATTAAATATAACTTTCTATTATACGTAGCACTTAATCAAATCGTCATTAAATTATGCATTTACGAGCTGATAAACTTTTATGGATACTTATGTTAATTTACGTTGCAATAAAACCTAAATATGTCACGAATATATTTGCAATAATTAAGTTACCGTCCTTTAGCTTGTAAACAAAATAATTTAAGCTGAAGTAGTATAGATGTATTATATTGACATTTTGAGTTAGTTTATACAGATAAGTTTTTTTATCGAAAGTTCCAACAAATCGTATTTCTAAGTTAGTAAATAATATCTCATTTTTTTAAATTGATCAAGTCCAGTAAAAGTTGAAATTTTTTTGAGATATTACTAGATTTTTGGGAAATTACCCTGCTTGCAAAATATTTGGATGCTAATAAGCAATAACATGTCAACCCACAAAAAGTCAAAAAGTGAGCTAAGTATGCAGAACGCTGCTTCGGCACATAAAGAACGTTTTGCAACAACGTGTTAACCTGAAAACATATTTAAGTACCAGAAATTATGTACAAAAATGTTGACACTAAATCAGTTTGTATGGTTGATCGGTTTGCAATAAGATGTCAAGGTACTTGAAACATTATTTTATGCTATAGAGCGCCATCTATGTAAAGCCATACGCAGTCATGGTACTTGATCGGTTATTGCGTAATTAGAAGTTGTTATTTTGAAAAACAACTTTCGGTAAAACTATTTGTTAAAATTAATAAAGTGAATTGTCAGGACAGCCAGATACAAATACTGCATGGGAAACGCATAAAGGACCTTGGGAAATAAAAACATCATCAAAGGTAAGCCAAAATAGTACTACACTTACGGAATGTACCTAGACAAAATTGTAGGTTATTTTACCGGCAAAACTAAAAGAAAAAAGTCTTCTTATGATTAAGTTATGTTTAAAATCAATATGAAACTTAATTTTACATAGTCACAGTATGATGTTATTACCTTAATATTGAATTTACATTAAATGTTGTTTGATCGGTTTTTGCAAAACAAAAATCAGACTATTGACCAGCATTTGTAAATATACCATAGAGCTTGATACGTTATTGCTAAACAAGACGATATCCCTTTCTTTTTTGTTTGTTTATTGCAATAGTATGTTACATGATTTGAAACATTTTTGAAAAACTTTAAATGTTTCTACGTATTTTCATACAACCCGGCTGGTGGCTCTAATGGTGCGGGTTCGATTCTCGATGTTAGCATGTTCTGCAAATATTTAATGCTGGTTTGAGTGTTGTGTGTGGTAGGTAGGTACTAAGTTAGTAGTTTCTGATACAGATGACCATATTAGTATTCATAATATAATATATTTAGAATTATACTAAGGCTGGTTTGTTAATAAAATCTCTTGGGGTTATTTTAATGAAACTTAAGTAGGTAGTAAGGAACACGTCAAGAATGAATGAATGAATGAATGAATGAATTAACACAATTAAGTGTTGTGTATTGTAAACAATAAAGTTTACAATACATAAAATAACTTATATCTAAATAAAATAAAAACGTACAATGGGCGGCCTTATTGCTTAAAATTGTTAACAAGTTTATTTCTTCAATTACTTTCAGAATGCCACCGCCAATATCGCGAGGTCTCATGCTCGTAAACCTTGTGAGACCCCACCAGTCTTCGCTTCTTCCTTCAGCCGACCTAGATGTTCCTTCAGCCGACCCAGATGTTGCTTCAGCCGATACCTCCTTTGCAAATATAAGTATTTCTGAACATCCTTCTGCCGACCTAGATGTTCCTTCAGCCGACTTAGATGTTCCTTCAGCCGATACCCCCTTTGCAAATATAAGTATTTCTGAACATGATGTAGTATTTGAACACTCTGAATTTATTGAATGTTCTGTGGTCGCTGAAAATTCAACACCATCTCAGTGTTCGACCATCGAGATAATTGTTCAACCAGAAAGTATTCAGTCCACAATCGTTGAAAATGCAATACTAGATGATGCTTGTAATATTGAATTGATTGATCATATAGAAACTATTCCGTTTCAGTCCAATGATGATTTATTGAGCCCTACAAAAACATTGGAACCTTTATTCGCTGATCTGGAAAGTTCAGCAAATCATTTGGAAGAGCCACAGGCACATTGTTTTGTATAGTCACCTGACCTAGAAGAACAAGTAGGTGTTGAGAATTTGCAAACAGGATCTGGTGCAAGAGAGTCACAGCGAATAAATTTAGAAGACCCTGACTATATACCGGAAAATAATGATTCTTACATCCAGGGCACACATATTTACCAAATGATTCTGAATTTGGAGACGTCGAATGTGCTTTGAAGAATCAGATGCGTCTGTACACAGCAGAAGACTACATCACTGTTATGAGAAATTGTCGTAAAAAGAAAAAAATCAATATAGCAAGACTCCAAAAAGAAGATTTTCGCTCAGTAGCGCCAATGTTGGAACGCATTACCAACAGAAAAATGGATATAGAAAAACAAAAGATATCTTGGATGACTACCTTTGAAATAGAAGTCCGGAAGAATGATCCTGCAAAACTCTTTATGAAAAATAAATTAGAAGAGAACCCCAAAGAAGTTGACATATCCAAAGGTGCTAAAGGACGTAGAAGTCGTCCAAATTTTGAAATAGATCTTCCAGTTCTTTACCCAGATGGTCGAGCGTTGTCAGAAGCAAAGATTAAAGACTTAAAAGAAATGCTCAAGCTTATTCCAGCCGATGCTAAGCCCTTTTACAGCTTCTTACGGAATATTGCCTCCGGTGATTTTATTGATGATACAGAAGGCTTTGGCAATACTATTGATTTTGAATTGAACGACGATGAAGAATACGTATAAAAGAAGGTTAAGAAAAACATTGTCGTAAAGTGCCTGAAAAATATATATGTTAACGTATGGCTTTATTTTAATAAATATACTATTTTAGTGTAAGAACATAAGCGCTATAAGCGCATTAGAAACTACGGACACCGCTAGTATTGCTATTAAGATGAAAATTGTTTTGTTTATATTCTATTTAATTTGATTTATAATAATTTACCCACCTACATAGAGTATTGGTTAAGAGGTACCTATGTGTGTGTAAAATACTAATACTCATCGTACTTATTGTCTACCTATGTATGTCTTCAAGACTGAACGGCTGACGGACTGAATTGTTCCTATTTTTTATGTGTTTTAGAAGTATAATAAACCTTTTCTCAATGTTGTATTACGTTATGTCTTTTATTGATAACTCATTTGCAAATCAATTTTTACACTAATAATTCATTTAGCAATATAAAGTTATGGCTCTTGACATACATCACATATATTTTAAAATAACTATTTTCAGTTTTTCAATAGTGTTTTATGAGACTTGAAACATTTATTCAACTAAAATACGTAGTAACGCATTTCGTTATAACAAATTTGTCGTTTTTTAGACGCACGCCAAATGATTTTACATATTAAAATGATTAAACTATGATTAAAACTGATATCGCTATTCTAATAACTGGATAATATCAATTTGTATGGAAAATCCTTGAACAAAGTAATTAAATTGGCGCTGAAATTTTAAAACGCGTTTTTCTCAAAATGGCTTCCACGTAGGTTGACATGTTATTGCTTATCAGCATCCATTTACGAAAACCTTAAATCATCTCTCAGCATATTATCAGTATTTGTTTTGTTCGTTAATAACACCAAAAACAGTCAAGCACTAAAGGTTTCAGATTTCAATAACTTTATTTTAGTAGGCTTACAAAATAAGCACTTAGACAAGTCAAAATTTGTAAGTACATAAGAATTAAGGTGTTATTAATTTTTAATTCACTTAAATTTTTTGAAGAATTCATCGGTTTTTAAATACAAAAATTGACTCCATGTAGCGCCAAATTTGTTCGAGCCCGCTCTATAATATGATTTTCAATTTTAGCACAGTATTTTGTACTCTGCAATAACTTTCGTTATTCTTAACTCGAATGTAATGCTGCAAGTTACTTTAGTCTCTCATCGGCACACACAAAATGTACGTGTATTGTGATTTCGACCCACAATTTCTCACCACGAATTTAAAATTGTTATTTCGACCCAAAAGTACGTTCACTGCTGAACATCTATACTGTTTTCATGGCAAAATCCGATTTGCCTGCCAACCATGGTGATTATGGAATCACCATGGTTGGCAGGCAGATCGGTCATCACAATGGAGGTGTTAAAAATACACAAAAAAAGTTGCTGCCCGTTCTTTGTCAAGTTTCTTTCGATACACACGTGCTGAGGTGGAGAAGTCAATTCTGAAGCCGAGTTACCACAGCGAGCGGAGCGAACCCATTCAGGACTCCGTTTAACTCGCAAGAGCAAACTGGTACTTGTATTTCCAACCACAAATCGTCGAGCGGAAAACTGAGCGAGCAGAAAAATAGTCGTGGCGAAGGAGTGAGCGAGCAGAAAGCGTTGAAATAAACTCTAACCACTCATCTCTCATTTACCGCTCATTACCCTTTCGCGGTGGAAATCCGGCATCCACCGCCATGGTAGCCCCGTGACTGCCTCGGTAATTTCAGTACACAACAACATTTTAATTTCAATAAAAGCTTAGTCTTCTAACTTTAACCTATAAGTTTCAATAAAAACTTATAGGTTAAAGTTATTATATTTCAGTACCAAATTACATTGTTTGGGGCTTGACCATCCTCAAGACTTAATCGTATGATTTAGCCAGAAATACCACAATAGTCAAAAGAATAGAAACACAATTCAACCCTTTTACGAAAGAAACAGTTTTTATTGTACGAGAATAAACTGTTACCTACGCAATTACGGTACCTGAGTAGGCCATTGTTACAAATCTAAGACAATTAGTTTTCAAGCAATCAGGATATTATTACAACCCTTTATAGTATAGGTTCCTTCGTAAGGTCCACACCTTAATTTTCGCTTTTTAGAACTTGCCCGATTGAAACTGATTCAAGCACGGAAACTTTAAGAAACTGCTCTGGATAGGTAGGACATACAAAGTTTCAGGCAGGAGACATTAGAAGCCGACAATTGCCTGTAGATCAAGAAATTAAAGTTTTACATTCTTATAAAAAGAATTCGGAATATATTCTCGCTCGATGACTCATCTATTCACGTAAACCACCTTTCAGTTCTCACTGTACACTGTATTCACCACAATCTTAGACGAATCAATGATATTTTCCTTTGATTCACTTATTTTGCGAAAACACCATCTAGTCGCCAAAAGGTGAACTAGCTACTGTGTAGCGAAATACAGTAGCCCCATCTTTGGGGTACGCCAGTATTTGCAATACAATGCGCCACCCCAGTCTGCAACCCCTGTCTGCAAGGGGTGACACAAACAGCGGCTCTATTACGTGTAGAATGTCTCGTCATTGTTGCTATCAGATTGAGCATCGTAGAGGTGGAAACAAGTAAATTTTTGTGTGTACTTTCTGTAATTCTGTGTAATTGTTAGTAAATTCTGTTTTCTGTAGAATTTTTTTTGTGTTAAACGTCTTATCAATGATATAAATTTTTCAATTTATGTTTTAGTTTGATGGCTTAGATGCATATTTTGTTTCTTAAACAGTCTTTTCAAAATTAAATTTTTAACTAAAAAAAGAGTTATCTTGTAAGCAACGCGTGACCCGAGAGCTGGTGTGTATCTGGCACAGCGCATCAGCATTGCCATACAGCGGGGCAATGCAGCCAGCGCAGCGTCTTGAGGACGCTTCCGACCGATACGGATCATTTGAGCTACCTGCAAATTGTTTACAACAGTCTGCAGTTAACTCAGTTGTTTCAATTGTAAATACTAGTTCTAATATGTTTCTTTAATTTCATTGTAATTTTCTTTATCTTGTTCATATTCTAATTCTGAGATTACTGAGATACTTACTCCTATGATTTAGCGGCCTGAAGTCTGAAGACACTGTCTTGGCCCAAGACACACTTTGCCAAGGCTCTTAGTTTCCGTTAAGAGAAGACCCCTTTTTGGTAGTTATAAGTTTCCGTCAGTCCTCCGCTTATAGATACCGCTTAAGCTTTGGTCTGGTGATCATGACGCACAACGCTGCGGTATGCGCCCCAACGCAGCGTCACGACGCAGCATTTACCGTCCCTGCGGAGAGGTGGTCAGTTAATTTTGCCGCAGCTACCAAGGTATATTGTCAACCCGTGACGCACACCCGCACACCGCAGCGTTGAAACGAGAATGACGCCGCGCTGTGCGGGAGTACACCTCCTCACTTCACCGCGCTTGCTCCTCGCCGCTGACGCATACTGCGACGGAACAAGAGAACATTCTCGACGTTTTTCATATGATTGAGTGTCCGGCATCGCATACCGCATACCGCAGCGTTGTGCGTCATGATCACCAGACCAAAGCTTTAGACAGGTACACTTTCGCCACATACTTAGCACCAATGGCGATGCGGTTGTGGTTATTTTCTAGAGAATTACATACTTGATATCGTAATTTTAATAACTTTGAACCAACTTTTATGGACACTAAAATTAATTAGCCACTTTTACACTTACTGTCTACAGAGAAAATACAACAATAGTGAGAAATGTCTATTTATTTACTTAAAAGATAATAGAATTCACTAGTTTGTTATAAAAACGTAGAAAAAACGTCGTAAAATTGATCTTTAGTGTGATTACCAACCAGTTATGAGAAAATGTTATGTCTGCAACATTGTATGTAAGTAATGTATCCTAGTGGACTTTGCTATACGCCAGGTAAGACTTCCTAGCCGGATTTATAAACTGCATATCAGAAAACTGTAGGTAGAGTATTAGATATAAAAGTCCTTGACCCTCTTTTGAGGCTTCTTTGCTCACGTTGTAATTTAAATTAATACAATTTATTGGGTGCAAATATTTTAAGTTATTTAATTAAACAATAAATAAATAATGCTGGACAATTCGCATAGCGTAATTAGAGGTTTTGTTATGAGTACTAGATAACTGGTATTATACTTAATACATGACATTACATAAATAGTTATTTTTAGGGTTTCGTGCCTCAAAAGGAAAAAAGGAACCATTATAGGATCACTTTGTTGTTCGTCTGTCTGTCTGTCTGTTTGTAAACCGTCTTTTTTCAGGAATGCGTAGAGGTATCTAGTTGAAATCAAATACTGAAATCCTCAACTTCTTGAAGCTGTGATATAAATAAAAAATCAAATATTACATCCATTTATGTCGGAATATGCAAATGTGTGCATGTGATTCCAAGGAATTACATGCACACAAAACCTATAGATAAAATAGATTCTTGGAATGGACCAAAACGTATAGGATACCTAATTCCTGTTGACCTAGAATGATATTTGGCAAGAAATAAGGTCTTACAATTATACAGAACCCTTAGTACGCGAGTCCCACTCGCACTTGACGTTTTGATTTATTATACATAGAAAACACTCAGTACATCCGAAACAAATACATACAGAGCGTAAAAATATTTGTCCCGAGGCGAGAACCAAACTCGCAACCTTCTGCATCGCAGGCGGACCTTCACCCGCTGCGCCACTGAGGTCGTCAAATACATATCATGAAGCTTTTGGGCACATAGAGTTTTTACTATAAATTAAAATGCCAGACACTATTTATTTTATAGAGTCTAAAATTAAAAACATGAGTGCAAATAAAACTTATGATAAAAATTATGAAAGTGCACTGTTTTGAACATAATTTAGGAACCCTGCGGTCTATAAAGTGATTTTTGTTTTGATTCGTAGGTGACTACTGTGAGTTAAAACTAAAAAAGCGCTATGTCCAGTTTTTTTGTCGCACGCACTTCAAATTTCACTGTACGTTTTCTTCAATTTCGGGCTTATAAAATGGTAAAACAAGATCACCACAAAACCTCAATAACCGAGAATTTGTTTCGTAGAATTCTTGTTGTCATTTAAATATGGAATCATTTTATAAAGTTTACAATATTCCCAGTCTCAACATTCGATAGCCACCCATTCGATAGATTCCCAGTTTCCATGCGTTCCATAAACCTTTTCTTCTTCTTTTTTTCCTATAGTCTAGTATACATATTTAAATACACTAGAATAACATTACAATCTAGCCATAGATTTGACTAATGGGTAATTTTGTTTTAACTTAATTTTATAATAACATATCCCATAAACCTCTTGCTATCATTTTATTCAACGTCGTATACGTAATTCGGGAGGAGACGGCGGCGGCGTAACGACAACCAACTCTAGTCACTTTCGCAACAGAGCCACAGTGAGTTGAAGTGTATAATTAGCTTTACAAAATGAGGACATCCGCTGCATTCTATTTTAATCTTTAAATAAAGATAGTTTAGATTAATATTTCTAATTATATTTTCAGAATGTTTTGACTGTGAGCAGCTTAAACTTAAAGTTTCTCGTTAACAGATGCACACAGATCTTACCCCATGTACATATCCGACGATCCTATCCATACCAGGTTGTCTGGCAGAGATGTCTTATCGATTTACAACCCCTTCGATTCGATCGATTTGAGCGATAAGACCGCCAATTGTCACTTAGATTATAATCTACTATATAAAAATAAGTCGTTTTCCTTCCTGACGCTATAACTCCAGAACGCACGAACCGATTTCCATGGTTTTGCATTCGTTGGAAAGGTCTCGGGCTCCGTGAGGTTTATAGCAAAGAAAAAAATAAGAAAGTGGGAAACATAAATTTCCACGCGAGCGAAGCCGCGGGGCGCAGCTAGTTATTTCATAAATTTAAATTGTTCTTTTTAAATTGTTTCTTGGTTTTAAGTATACAATAAAGTATTTTCTATCTATCTTCTCTGACACTTGTTTATAAAGTCCCTGTTATCGATTCTACCATACGCTGTAGGTAAGTACATACTGAACACTGGCAAGTGTATTGAGTAGACTCTTTAATGTAGTTACATACATCCTAAGTAAACCAGAACCGAATGCCATGAGAGTAATCTTTGCGGAGTCGGCGCTAGCTTCTCCTATGCAAATAGCATTCAAAATATCTTCGAAGTGCTTGCATAACGTGTCTTCTTAATCACCATCTGCTGAATTAATTATTTTCCAACGTTTCTA
Source organism: Eupithecia subfuscata (assembly GCA_963564075.1). Classification (NCBI taxonomy): domain Eukaryota; kingdom Metazoa; phylum Arthropoda; class Insecta; order Lepidoptera; family Geometridae; genus Eupithecia; species Eupithecia subfuscata. The sequence goes on from OY751105.1 coordinate 10,138,960, forward strand.
CATATTAAAACTGGTCTTATTTACTATATCCGGCTATATTCAAAGCTAAGTACAAGCTTGAAGTCATAATTACTTACTAATTATAATTGTAAATGAAATTCCTTGGGTAATTAGAGGCCTAGTTGAGTCTATAAGTTCACATACTTTATTAAGTAGTTATGGTACATTGAAAAAATTAATGCTTAGCACAAAAGGCATTTTTAGTTTCAATCCGTACTTTTTGGGTCTCAACTCGTCTCTATTTGTCATTGGATCAAAAGTATAATAATATTGTCAAAACTTTTCAATTGTTAAAAAAAAATGAAAAAAAGTGGCGTCTTAGCATGCTCATAGTTCAGGCATATTCAAAACGTACACAAATAAATCTTAACCAGAATAGAACAACTTCTAACGTGCCTAACCCTAATAAATTCAAAACGATTGAGTCACTATAGATAACCCTCACAAAAAACTACGCAATTTTGGAATTCAAAGCCAAAATTGCGTGCCAGATATAAATACTTGCATGTATATAAATATGTATATAGTAACACGTGTTCGTGAGGAAACGAATCGTGCGTATAGAATGACAATAGGGATTTCCCTTTCAAGCGGAAAATTTACGTGATAAACATTCTAAATCGTGGCGTGTGAAAAAAAAATGTATCAAGTCCAAAAATGTATCATTATGTAGTCTTATAGAGCAGGGTGCTTTGCTATAAATCAGAGAAAGACGTGAGAATAGCGCCGTTATTCAGTCAATATGCTGTAAGGCGGCTATAAGCTCACGTGTTTCAGTAAATTTGCTATAACTTTGTTTCAATATTCTGTATTTCTTGGTGCGTTTTAATCCCTTGGGTTGACCTTCTTTTGTTGGTTATTATATAATGTAATTTATTTGAATAAACATCATCGTAAATATTTATTTTCATAGATATTATGGTAGAGTCAAAATCTCTACTTTATCATTATTTTTATCATAGTATTTATTCAAAAATATGTTAAAAATGATGATTTATATAAATTAATGCTATTTGGTGTTAGAAATACGATAATTAATTTTGATGATTTTCCTAATTTATTGCTACTTAAAACGAGAAACGTTATTCAAGCTAATTTGAATACAAATATTTAAAATGGTATATGTATAATTTATTCTTGTAAGTTAATTATTATTTCTACAGGGCAATTAGGCAGTTAGTTAGCATAACACTTGACTATTATAACATTTAAGTCAAAAAACAGTAGGTTATAAAGCAATTTGTTTTTATTAATTAATTTATTGTTCGGTTTCTACACCAACCAATTTAAATTTATGCACAGGTAAAATAGAAAAACCGAAGAATGATTCTGTTAAACTCAACAAAAATTAACCTACGTTCTAGAGTTGAAAAGAAGCATTAGAATTGAAATCAATTTTACAGAAGTGACATTTATTTTGGCCAGAATTTCACTTATATGTACATGCTGGTTTTGCACTCCAGAGCTTTTCATGGTTACTTATAAGGGTTGCAACATTGCGAAAACGTTTGCATAGGGACGCACGTGCACTACAAAGTGCAACATTTTGCAACCCTTTTTGATATTAGTCATGACGCCACCTCAGAGATGGCGCTACCAAGCCAAAAATTGTTATCCGAATAAACCCTTACAACATTTCAAATTAACGGCAACTGTGACCTTATTCACCAGTTAAATTAATTATTTCCTCTATGAACAAAAATATCATGACAGCATAATATTTATAGCTATTCACATCCAAATGAGAGCTTTACCAAAGAACTCTAGGTTCGTGGTTCAAGGTAGAGTTCCGCGCAAGGATACCCTGTGGGTACGTAGTTCACCTTCATCAAGATAGATGTCGCTGTCACGTGATTTTAAAGTTAGATCCAAACTTTGGTTTCCCTACTAAAATGACTAAAATTAAAGCTTACAAAAAATACAAATAATATTGTACGCTTGACTTAAATTCTAAGCGGCTATCAATCTTTGGAACAAATTTAGTAGGTACCGTCTATGTGTTGTTTGAATGCCTAGTTTACATTGTTTAGGTAAAATTGAATGACTATCATTGTTTTAGGTAGTTATCAAAAATAAAACAATATAAGTAAATAAAGTAAGCTCTACATAACTTGGTTTAGTACAACTTAATTAACCGCATTCCTTCAAATACGATAGGTAGATATATTTTTGACAAACTTACACACACCGTGACGTGTATGAATTTGGTGTATTATGATTGCTCACACAATAAAATAGAGACCTCATCGAAACGAACAAGAAAAGACCCCGCCATCGATCAACGACTCAATTCCTAAATGACAAGAGGAGACAAAACACGAAGAAAAATGTCCCACATACTTCAAGTAATCGTTTAACATCGCGTGAGAGTATTGAGAGCGAAAACTCGCTAAATTTGAGGCGTTCTTGAAGGCTTTTGAGGAAAGCTCAATGTTGGTGTTAAGGTCGGAGCAGACGAGCCATTTCTGTGGCGATTACTAAAATCTGTGGCGATTCATCACGTCAACTGTTCGAACAGTGTCAATAGCCAAAATAAACAACTACACGTAGAAGATTTTGGTTGCACCTAAATTTTTGATGTAGGTAATGTTTTTGATGAGAATATAGATAAATGATTATATTATGAAAGAACTGTGTAAGGGCTGTATTACTATTAGAAAACTATTTGTTAACTGATATTACCTATTGTAACTGTTGATTTTTTAAATAAATAAACGACAATATAAGGCGATTCGTTGGTCGTATATGGGAATTACAGAACTAACTCAAACGGGAAGTTAACTTCAAATTCATGCTAAAGTTGAATTTCTTAAAAAAATGCCTTGTTTTCAGAATTTATCTATGTTCCTGTATGCCTACGACTTTTTCTAAATTGATAGCTAATAAGTAAACGCTTGATGGGCCAAATTGTTATATTCTGAAAAGGGCAAGCAACGGAAGTTTATAAGAACAGCGCGGTCTCAAAAGTAAACATTGTCCTAATGATCGTCATGATAAGCAAAGCAGATGTGATACAAACATTTTTTTCGTGTATTTGTTGTGCTATTGCTTGATCCACCCCACTCTTGTCATCCATCTAACTGTTGATGGAAGACCAGAGAGACAATGTGTTGAACTGGGTGCAGGCGGATACAATACAATACAAATACTCTTCATTGCACACCAAGATAGAAAAAAAATAGAACAGAAAAACACAAAAACAGAAACAGTTGCTCAATGAGCGGCCTTATAAGCAATGAGCAATGGCGGCAGATCAAATAATCTATCAGAAAGTCGCTAGTCATTAACAGTGATTATTGGCTAGTGGCCAACAGTGTTGCGCGACTTTTGTCGAAGTAGCCACCACTATAGGTAAGTGGCCCGTCTGCTGCGAGCTGAAAGCTCGATGTTGGTGTTATAGGCAATGAGGGCAGGGAGGGTAGGCTCTATAGGCACTTTACACGCTCTATCTACCGCTAACCTTCGCCCAAATGTAATAACACCCCGCGTGCTCTCTGTTTCAATTTGTTCCCAAATTGAAATTGTTTTTATTTGAATAATATTGCGGTGCGCGGTCCTTGGAATGGACAGTTAGGAAATATTGTTTCGTTGTAATGTCCGTTACGAAGCTTGTTTTGCTGCTCAGTTTACTGTCTAAGGGAACTTATACTGCTCTACTGCTGAGTAATGCCCTTCCGTTTTTGTGTTTTATGTTTAACTATCAGATAATAACTGTATTAAGCTTGAAAATTAAATGAGTCACACAAGTATTCTGTGTCACTTATTGATTTGTTTATTGTGCTTTATTCAAGTGAGTCGTATAATTTATTTACTTAAAAGGTTGTTCCTCGTATTAAGACATTTTGTGGGCAAATGGGCTGTACCAACTCAAAAATTTATTGTAACCACATAAGCCTTCCAATTTCGAGAATTTTCCATCGGAACAAATTTCTTAAAGATAACTTACTACTAAAGGTCTTAAGTAGCAATATTTATTAAGCCATTCCAGTCGTATCGTATACAAGAAGGGGGGTAAGTAGGAAATTTTAATTTCGCGTCTAGAGCCAAGCGGGAGCGGAAATTTGTGTGGCATAATAAGTGAGATTGTTGCGAAATTTGCTACAAGAAAAAGAAGGAGGGATCGCATCTCGCTGAAGATATCATAGTATGGATCCAGTTTAGAATTTTTATCAAATCTTTATGTTGAATTTTTGATAGAGGCCTCTAATTTCATAAGCTTTTGAAACTTTAAGTCGAGCTTCGAGAGTGGATTGAGCCGTAAATTTTCTAGCGGTTTTGTAAAAATTCATCATCTACTCGAACTTTAAATCGGAAGTTATTTTTCACTACTATGTAATTTTTTCCTGAGAACCATATTCAGACCTTACCATTGATATTTTTTTAAATTTTTTAGCAAACCAACTATGTTGATACAATATTCTTTCTCTTCAATCACAGCTTTTGTATCAATAAATCAATTATTTATTTGCAAGAATGCATAATTGTCACAATATATATTCTTGCAAATGTCTAGCAAAGGTCTTAACTAAAAGTGAACACTAAGTTAGGTAAGAAAATAACATTACTAACAACTACATAACTAGTATATACATTGCTAATGTCTTATATCTATTTAAGTAAGTGTGTTCAGCCTGCACGCAGGTTTCACATTATTAGTTCACCCTTGGAAAGCACGTTAAGCCATTGGTCCAATAGCTGACCTCTCCCCGGTCGTGTTGGTCTGTCGTCCCATCGGATCATGAGAGTGAGGAAATAGTGCACCCGTGTTCTAACACGGGTGCACTCTCTATTCCCTCACACAATTGAGCATTATCATATGTCCTTCGCATCTGGCTAGTCTCTGATCAGACTGGCCGCTGTGGTTGAAATTCGACTAGGAGGACATCAGCACCTACACAAACTTTCTGTCCCACTCCTGGTTAAAATTTTCTTCGGTATTGTAATCATGCTCTAAGGAGCGTGATTACAATACCGTACTTTTATATACCATTATGAACGACGTTCAAGTCGTCAGCCAGCATCTATAAGTCATGCCTCAAATGTGACCAAAATCAAACTGCACCTCCAGAATCATACTATACTTAGTTCTAAAACATTGTATGTCAACATAGACATTAAGAAAACTTAACAAAAACTGAAAAAATAACAGACAACAACTTTTTAAAAAACCAAGTCATCACTAAAAACTAAAACACATACTTCAACAACGCACACGCGCAGAGGAAAAGGTTCAAATTTTAAATCAAAAAAAGGACGGGAGAAAGCTTTCCTCCGGTGATAAATGTCTCGATAAATATCTTCCACCAGTATTTCTATGATTTTGTACCCTTTGTTCACAAAAAAAAAATCTATGATTCTAGCAACATGTACCTGACAACCTCTGTGGCGCAGCGGGCGGAGGTCTGCATGCGACGCAGGAGGTTGCGGATTCGATTCCCGCCTCGGGACGAATGTTTGTACGATCTGCAGACATTTGTCCAGGGCGTTCTGGATGTTTTCTATGTATAATAAAAAATATCTATCTATGTAGTGTATTGTATTAAGTATATCAGTTATCTAGTACCCATAACACAAGCTCTGCTTAGCTTTGGGCTAGATAATACTGTGTGAATTTTTATTTATTTATTTATTAAAAATATTGTACACCTATCATTACAGGCACACCTAATGCGATAGGGTACTTATTTATTCCCAACCATACGGTTACAGTCATCTAGGTGATACTAAATTGTCCAGCATTATTTATTATTATTTATTACTTACTTATAGTCTTATCCACTGTATCTTTCCGCTGGGCGGCGGGCGCACGTGTAAGTGGCAGCTTCAATATTTATGTGTAATTTTTCCAGCTTCGCCTCATCCCCCCCCATCCCCTCGCTAAAGGATGCAGTCCCCCAGAGCACACTGGAATTGCGTAACAATGAGGCCCGTTTATAATAATTTTATTAATAAGAACCGCGGTTTGGAATTAGAAGGCTCTTGAGTCGGTGTAACGTGAACCTAATGTTGTACAACGTTTGGTACAAAGCTGTGCGGCATGAAAACAATAGAACTCCATTGTTTTCATGCCGCACAGCTTTAAGTAAATTCTTAAAAGCTGCGTGATCCCCTTTTGTTTTTCGTATACTGGAAGCCTGGATGAATGACGTCAGTGTGGATAATTGTATGAAAAATATATGACAATCGTGGCGCAATCTATACTATACTATCACACTAATATTATAAATGTGAAAGTTTGGATGGATGGATGGATGGATGTTTGTCACCTCTTCACGCCAAAACTACTGAATGCATCAGGCTGAAATTTTGCATACAGGTAAGTCTTACCCTGGAATCAAACATAGGCGACTTTTATTCCCCTATATCAGTTCCCATGGGATAGAAATAACCTCAAAACGTTTCCATAGAAACGACGCGTGCGAAGCCGCGGGCAGAAGCTAGTAATATTATAAAGAGGAAAGATTTGATTGCTTGTTTGTTTGTATTGAATAGGCTCCGAAACTACTGGACCGATTAGAATAATTCTTTCACCGTTAGGAAGCTTACTTTTCAAGGAGTGACATAGACTATATTTTATCCCGGAATTCCCACGGAAACGGGAACTACGCGGGTGAAACCGCGAGGCGATTGTCTAGTTGGCTTATATTTTTTCATGCAAGCCTTTATAAACTTACCCTTAGTTTAGCTCCAAGGCGGGGTCTGTCTTGTCTAGAAAGCACATTATTTTTTTTAAATCTTGTCTTAGGTCGGTGAAGGTCTGACCCCTGCGTTCAGTTTGACAATGGTATCTAGACCTCACTGTGACGTCTCATTTTTCTACGCGATTTGTACAGCGCCTCTATCGTGCAGACATGGAACTACGCAAATCCCACACCAGACTGAGAGGTCACGATGATGTCTCGCTACTATCGTGTTACGAGTCTATTTGAGGATAGTAGATGTGAACGTGACGTCTCATTTTTCCATACAATTTGGTACAGCGCCTCTATCGTGCAGACATGGAACTACGCAAATCCCATACCAAACTGAGAGGTCACGATGATGTCTCATTACTATCGTGATACCGAACTCAGGCCTTTGAGGGGCGAGTCTATTTGACGATAGTAGATATGAACGTGACGTCTCATTTTCCTATACAATTTGATATAGTGCCTGTACCATGCAGACATGGAACTACGCAAATCCCATACCAAACTGAGAGGTCACGATGATGTCTCGCTACTATCGTGACACCGAACTCAGGCCTCTAAGGGGTGAGTTTATTTGACGATAGTAGATGTGAACGTGACGTCTCATTTTTCCATATAATTTGGTATAGTGCCTGTATCATGCAGACATGGAACTACGCAAATCCCATACCAAACTGAGAGGTCACGATGATGTCTCATTCATTACTATCGTGATACCGAACTCAGGCCTCTGAGGGGCGGGTCTATTTGAGGATAGTAAATGTAAACGTGACGTCTCATTTTTCCATACAATTTGGTACAGCGCCTCTATCGTGCAGACAGGGAACTACGCACATCCCATACCAAACTGAGAGGTCACGATGATGTCTCATTACTATCGTCATACCGAACTCAGGCCCCTGAGGGGCGAGTCTATTTGACGATAGTAGATGTGAACGTGACGTCTCATTTTTCTATACAATTTGGTATAGTGCCTGTATCGTGCAGACATGGAACTACGCAAATCCCATACCAATCTGAGAAGTCACGATGATGTCTCATTATATTACTATCGTGATACCGAACTCAGGCCTCTGAGGGGTGAGTTTATTTGACGATAGTAGATGTGAACGTGACGTCTCATTTTTCCATACAATTTGGTACAATGCCACTATCGTGCCACTATTATCCACTATCATCTATCGGACATGGAACTACCCAAATCCCATATTAAAACGAGACGTTACGATCACGTCTCGTAACTAACGTGAAATAGACTCACCTCTTTGGTCTCTCCATGGACTGTCCATGGCGATTTAGTACCTAGGTAAAGATGAAGACGGAGAATTTTTTTCCGTATACAGTCAGTAAAAACAAAAATTCGATTTAATGTTAGTTAGGGCAGTTTCTTTACCCTTTAGGTAAGCTATATGTATCCTAATTCATAATTTTTTATTGCACAAAATTGGTACAAGTAGAACATTTACCAGGAAAAATAATGGCAAAGGCGAGCTTAACCCTAAAAAGAGTTCTCTTCCAGCAAACCTTATTGGGAGAGAGACAATTGTAAAAGTGGGTACATGTGCTTAAACAAAGGATACAATATTTAATTTTAACCTACTTATTATATAGACTACATAATAATATCCTACTAATATTATAAAGCCGAAAGTTTATGAAATCGATTTTTTGTTACCCAGGCAGGATGTCCAAAACTACTGAACAGATCTAGATAAAAATTTGGCGTACTTTTAGAGCAAAGCCTAACTTAGATGATGTTATTTATTATACCGAAAATATGCTTGCGAAGCCGCGGGCAGAAGATAGTATTTAAATAGAAGTTTTTTGGTGATCATAATTATGTTACGGTATGTTGGATACGAACATTCAATGTACGTATCGTACATACGTTTAATATGTTATTATGTTATTATATATTGTTCTTAAAATTTACTTATTTTTATTGAAATTACCTACTTATCCATTTTTGACGTAGAAAGGGGTACCTACTAATTAAGTATCGTACTCGTAAAACCTCTACCAAATTCAGTTATCAAAGAACCCAAAGTCTTACAATTTATTTTTCTTTTTCAGGTGAAAACACAATCTGGGTAAGTCATCGCATCACGTGCCTACATCACCACACTAACCTGGCCTGCTGTTGTTTGGGCAGCTTGGGGCTTCTGAGGTCTCATAAATTTGGTCTTATTTAAGACGAGGTGACGGAATAAAGCATGACTCGCTATTAACAAACGAAAACAGCCGAGAACTTTTACTACCTTTAAGACTGAATAACACAATATGAACTAACCTACTTCAAGGCTCAATTTCTGTATTCCACTTTCAAAACTCAATAGATCTCGTACTTATAGATACAATGATTTTTTTCTTCCCAAGCTAGTGAAGCAGTCTAGAATAGAGTCACGATCGTAGCAAGTGGCCCTAAAGTGTACTGCTGAGGTAACGAGGGATTTAAAAGGCACGAAACTGAAAATATTTGCCCTAGAGTTAAACATACGACTTTTCACGATAACTAGCGAAAATAATTAGCAATTTATAAAACAGGTCGAATGTCAGAAACTTATTGTGGTCAACAACTTTGGAGGGAAAAATGCTATAAACCTCTGTCAAACCATGAACAGACGAATATTTTTTTATTAATGTTGCATTGTTCTGAGTCCAAATTACTTGTTTCGACAAGTTTAGTGGACAAAAACCCAAGTTACTTCTTTATTCCACATTAGCAAAACCAGATTTTGCTCACCGTTTTGGAGCGAGAATGGTAAAGAAAATAACCGAACTAAACAAAACCCTATCAGCAAAACAAAGACCAACCAGGTATTTATGGAAAACCACCTCTAACATAACTCAAAGATCAAACAAGCCCCATCAAACTGAAACAAAATCAACTACCATCACAACATTAAAACGAAATGACCAGAACGACCCAATAACTCAATATAAAAACCACATTTGTCACTATAATGCTTGTTTCATTGAGACAAAGCAACTTTATATCGGATTTAAAAGCTCTGCATCTATAAACTGCTCGTTAAATCTTGCAAGCGCTAGTTGTAAATTTCCAGAAGACCAGAGAGATCTTTTACGATGGACACTTGCTCCGCCCACCTGGGACTTTGCGGCTTGCATAATGTTACATTTGCCATAAACAGGGCGAAATGGGTGATGCATCATCTTCGTTCGTGATACCAGCTTTGATGTTTACGATGATTTTTTTTGACATGCTCTACTAGCCGAATGTTTGATGATATTCGTCTTGCTACAGTTCTTAAAAGTTTTTGATGAGTTTGATAATAATGTTGGTCAATCCACACAGCATCATCTAGCCCCAAGCTAAGCAGCTCTGCTTATGGGTACACAAGAATCATTGATTTTTCTTATTGGAATATCTTATAACCCGGCTCATATAGAAGTATCATCAATAGTCCAGATTCCTACGTTCAGAGTCCATTAATTTATTCGCTCCCAAAAGTCACCATGTATATCGACCTCCCTGGGATAAGTGGGTACCTACCAAAGCAAACTATTTAAATTCATCAAGAGACATTCTTTTGCACGAAATTTCGGACTTACTCATCCAATATTTTGGATTCAAACTGCTAATGAATTCTAGTAGGTACCTAATAATCGAATGCAGACAAGATTGAATTAAAAAGAGTTCAGTTCAAGACTTTTGTTTCCAAGTTTGAGAAACAGTGATCTTAGACAAAATCTTACTAGAGTCAGAATCTAAAGAGATTTATTAAAAATTGTCTTGTTTTGACACATGGAGAGAGAGAAGTAGGTAAGTCCATAATCGGAAACTTATTTTAAATTTATTTTTAAGTAGGTAAATTAATTTGACATAGGTACTAACGTATATATAGGTCTGAGTACGTACTCAATTAAATTAAATAGAATTATTGTTTTAGTTAAGATGATGTTTAATTGTTTACTCATAAGTAATAGTACCTAGGTACTTATTGAAATACTTTTTAGGTACTCTACCTAATTCAGCTCTTAAAATACTCTCTCCCTCATATTTGTGATTACTATGAGAATTAGAATATTGCTTGTAGGACTTATTGATCGTTCTATGGAGCTTTCACCCCCTTAAATCAAAGCTGCAAAAGGTACGAGAAAAATAATAACACCTTGTGCTAATTTAGTAACTTAATGACTAAATTAACAACATTTTTATTATAATATAAGGTACCTATTAGAAGTTGGTATTAGGTATAACATATTATTAGGTTATACGTAATAATACGTAATAATTGGTTCGATTTCATATTTGATAGATATTGTATGATGTGTAGGTACATACATGTTGTTCAATAAAAATTTTTTTGACGAAGAATAAGTACCTACTAAAACAATTCGGTGTAATAAAATCTGCAATTACCGGTGTAAAACAGTCAAAAATCAAATTTGATATAATTAAGTCAAGTCTTATCCAAATAGCCCCATTTCTAATTAAAAAGATAAAAATATACTACCAATTATGCACCAAATCAATGAGTTGTAACCTAGTTCGCCTCTTTATAAATTAATAAATAAAATTGTGTTTATAGCAGCAGAATGACCCAAACTGCCCGTATCAGCTATTCCATACGTTTACGACAAGTACATCACAATAACAACATAAAATCTATAGTTATGCAATGCTCTACTACCACACCGTCGTACCACCGACCTGATAAAGCTGAAAAGACAACTTAAGCCTATAAAAACCATGCACTAAACACAGCTAACAATCAAAAGTGTAATAAATAAATAAACTTCTCAGGCAATAAAAGGTTTTATTTTAATAGTCGTAAAGATTCTTATTGCACATGTGCTCGCTGTGGTTACGTCGACTGAGGATGAATGAAAAGTGTGAGAGAGAAAGGACGAGCCTGTGGAAAGAGTGCGACCGTACTAGCCGGTTCACGTGGCCGGTGTTGTGCAACAGTGTGCCATTTTTCAATTGGATATTTCCTGGTGTATTTTTCTAATAGGTGCTAATCATATTTAATTCTTATAAGAAATGTTTACTATCAGATATAGGTGATTACTACATTCCCCGTTGCGGTGAAAATTAATTATAATTTTTTATCACTCATTATTTAAAAAGGTGGAGTTCAAAAGTATTTGGTGGGAATGAACACTTATTTTACGCAGTTTTTGTGTTTATTTTATACGTTTTACATATGCTAAAGGCCTTTCTTTGTTTAGAAACCTTTTTTATAAAGGATGATTTCAAATGCATTTTCATAAAAAAAGTCTTGTACTTACATGTGTGTTCCCTGTGAATATTTATTACTTAGCTACATTCAATAATTTTGATGAATTTAAAAGTTTTTCACCGTGGGATTATTATCCTGTACCGGTAGGTATGGCTTTAAAATTGTGTGATAATTAATAACTGTAATAAGGAATTTGAAGTCGGTTTTGGTTTTCGTAAAAATCATCATAAAATTTACACCAATATTTGTATAAAATAAAATAAAAAGGTAATCTTTGTATAAAACGATATCATTCAGGCTTTTTAAGGCGTGCATTTACAAAGATCAATGGTACAAATGAATCTTTAACTTACCATGGAATTGATTTATTTTAATAGATAGAAAATATTGTAATACCTGTTTTATTAAAACCTACAAAGCGGATCTCCTATTAAAAAAAATATATTTATGGCTGCCATTTGTAGAGGGCAAAAATCTGCAAGGACAGGTGTTTTAGAGGCTTTAAATGTTATGAAAATCAAAACCTAATTATTTGATTGTGTGTTGTTGTTTAAACCCATTCACTTTGACAGCTAGAAGTGCCGGAATGGTTTGTGATTGGTGGTGAATGTTCTGCACCGGATCACTATTGGCGTAGACGACGTCGGTGCGGGGGAGCGCGGAACCAGGCGCCATTACGAACAATGGCCGTCAGAATGGTCGTTAGCGAATAGCTTTTATCTCTTTCTAATATAAGCCACGCAGGTAGGATTTAATGAGACGGAGAGGGTTCCGGCGGGTCGCCCCACTTTATCGCTGCATCCCGCTCGCACGCACGTGGCAAGTTTTGCCGTCTCGAGCGCGGCGCGCGGCAGCGGTAACGCTCGCCACGACGGGGAATTCGGAGTCGTAGAGCCTCATACGCGGGTCATAAACGATCCGCGGCCATAGTAGAGGTGCACGCGCGAGAATCGATCCGAATCGCCGGCGATAAACGCATCTCCCGCGAGGCGATCGTCGCGCGCCGCGTCGCCGCCGAGCGATGAGTTCCAAGTTCATCATCGATAGCATGCTTCCGAAGTACCATCAGCAGTTCCACCACCAGAATTTGTTCGCGGGTGCTGGGGCGTCGCCTGTAGAGGCGTCGCTTTCGTCCTCGTTGTCGTCGTCGCTGTCGACGTCGCTGTCGAGTTCGCTGTCTGGCGGACTGGGAGCAGCGGCCTTGGGAGCGGGCTCACCGGGGGCTGGCAGCCCGCAGCGCTCGTCCTCCTCGTCTTCGGCATCGCCGGGGGCGCCGGCAAGGATGTATCCATACGTGTCTCATCACCAGCAGTTTGGAGGTACCGTGCCCTTCTCGGCCGGTGGAGCTTTGTCTGCTGCTGATGATAAAAGTTGCCGCTATCCGACAGCGGTAGGCGGTGATCCGATGGTGAATTACGCACTTGGGCAGCACAATGGAGGCGCGGCGGTGTCAGCTGCTTCTGCGAGCATGGCTGCGGCTGCCCAGTTCTACCACCAGGCAGCGGCTTCAGCGGCCTCGGCGGCCTCAGCTGCGTCCGTGGACGCCATGGCCTGCTCACAACCCTCAGCTCAACCCCTGCCAGATATACCACGGTATCCGTGGATGTCCATCACTGGTAAATGTTTTCCTTTTTATTTGCATGCTGGTTTGCTTGTTAGTTTTGTAGTTTTTCTGCAACAAAAATGACAGAAAGTTAAATATTTTATTAACATTCAAGCCTTATAATAACAGACCGTATTATTATGATAAGTAAATTGTTTTACAAATAAACGAATATTAAAATGCTTTTTCTATGCAGATTTTAGATAAGCTTTAAAAAACCTTGTGCGTAAAACGCTATCATAGTCGATAAAACGTAGGTATTTACAAGGTAGCTTACTTAGATATTATTATTTTATTAGGTAGTATCTTATTAGATGTTTTTGTAGTACTTAGTTACCTCCGTAACTACAGCGTAATTGCTGGCTCGCTTGGTTCTAATGAGAATTCCTTTATTTCTTATTTTTATACTGAGAAACTACAGTAAAAATTAAAATATAATTTTTGGTACGTATATAATTAATAAAACATTTCAACAACAGCTATATAAATGTAATAAAAACACTGTTATTGTTTTTATTATCAATGAATCATTATAATAACCCATTTACGTACGTCATAAAATTCTGATAGGTATTTTATTACATAATAATCGTTATTTGGGTAATTTCGCTGAACATAAACAATAAAATGCATAATTGGTGCTTTATTAATTGATTTATATACTTTTTTAATGCTTTTTTCTACGGTCTAGGTACAAATGGAATCCGTCGGTAAAACGTCTCAACCGAGATTTGCTTTGTATTGATCTTTCAAAGCGTTTATATGAATTGTCAGTTACAATGATAATCGTTTTTAATCCAATAATCATACCTATTAGTCAAACAAATAGGTTTTTATCTACTCACATAACAATTAAAATGAATATTGAGTTTATTACTATTTTTATATACCTAAGTATATTATGATATTAATACATAACATTGAGTATATTGGTACTAAAATGTGTGGTTTAATAATTTTTATTTTTTTAAACCTATGAATTATTTAAAAAAGATGCTTTTAATACACAAATAATACTCAAAAGCTTTATTATTCTACTTAAATAATAAAAAGTATTTAAAAGTTTATGGAAATACTATAATGTTTTTTTTTTAAACATTCAATTACCAATTATTAAATTGAACATACATAAGCATATTAGAAATACCTATCCCTGAATAAAGGTGTCTTTATTCATCTCTACACATAAAATAATTTATGTTCGACAGATATATCAGAAAAAAATACAAACAATTAAACTAATTATTATTATATAATGCCTGTGTACAACCAATTCTTCTGTGAGGTCTATTGAGTACACCAAAAGGCAAACAATTAAGTTTAAACTACCTGTTATATACGTTACTTAGCATACAATAGTACAATTATTTTTTATTCTCAGTTTTACTGTCATACAATCTGCTATCAGGCATTAGGAAGCTAAACGTATGCATTGGCATTACAAATGTATCATTGATTATACATTTATTTGGCATAATACTTATCATAAATAGATCAATTGCCAATCTTTCATAAAGTTTTAATATAAATTGGTTTATAGACAATAAGTATTTAAGTATAATTAAATAAATAACTACAACTTATAAACATAATATACAATGTACACTTATGAGTTTAAATATAACTGTTTAAATCGTTATCTTCTTAGTGACAAGATAAAAAGGACAGGTAGATAATGTTAAAATAAATGTTTAATTAATATAATCTATTTATTTGCATTTTACATACTAAAATGAATATACTTATTAGATAACTTAGTCCCCATTGAAACTGGTGAAAATGATTGCAAAAATTATTTATAAAAGCACAAGTTTTGATGTTCAAAACATTTTTACGGGTCATTCGAAAAGACGTTTCCCAATATTGGATATATATTAAATAAATTCATAAAAAAAGCTGAGAAGGCCTTGGCCTACCTAGACTAGGCAATGGATTTACTACTGACATACCTACAAAAAAATCAATCCTAACTTTTAACAATACAAGCGATTTAAAGTATATGCTTTAAATAACCTTCCTATCAGAATACCTACGTGACATTTAGTTTTGCGATAGCTACGTCTGAATTCATTTTTGAATCAGCGATAACCAGTGTCAAGGAACCTACCGTCCTTGTTGGCAAATACCTACCTGCAATGAATAAATATGACAAAGCCACAAAAATATGGTTAAAAAAGCAACCTGTATATCACTAAAATTGTTTAAAATGACCAATAATCATCTTGTTCTTGTTTAGAAATGGACTATATCAGTGATTTGTTGGCAATGTTGGCTTATAAAAATGTCCGATGTAATAGAAGCGAGAATCCGTCTCGGGCGTACGAAAATAGCCCGGTAGCGTGTGCGCGCGCGCAAACCGAAATAAAATGGCGGAGTTGTTAGTGAACCGACATTTATTCGTCGTAACGATGTACATTCTACAACAATTTGACAGCAGTAACGGCGTATTACGCTCAAACTCTACTCCAAAGCTAGTTTCAATGAAGTATCCGTCCGCAATTCACTAGTTTCACTGTTTGTTATTTTTTTGGCGGCGGCGGTGTGTTGCCAAATTAAAACGTGTTTGATACGGTTTATCTTGTATGGTTAATGACCATGCTATTTTATAGTTTTTTTATGAAGTGAATAATCTAAAACAATGTTATAGACGACTGCATTGTGTTTTAGATGCTTCTGATTTCAACTTGATATTAATTGACGTAGGAAGGTAGTAGTCAGCTTTGATTTTTTTATTAGGACGATCTATTATCTAAGATGTAAAAAATTTATAAAAATATTGTATTGTCAAACAAAATATTCGGTATCTTTCTTATGTCGGGTTGTAGCGTGGTCAACAAAAGGAAAAAAAAAACAGTCACATGTGTGCGGTGCGACTCGGCGCATGCGCGGATCCAATATGGCCGTCGCATCCAGCCAATCAGAGAGTGCCATCACCAATCGGAACCCACATGCCATCAAATGCCCTTTATGCTATTGATTGCTATTTGTAGCACGTTATTAATTAACAGACGATTTTACTATGTTGTTTTAAATTAACAGACAGGTATTTAAAGTCAGATTCTGTATAAAATACAAAATGCACCTACATTTTATGACCTATTTTGTATAAAATACAAAATGCACATACCTACTATACATTATGACCTACCTACCTTAAATGGGACGTAGAAATTTATAATTATTTCAATAATTATTATTAGGGAATATAATAAAATTATTTTATTCTATTTCCCAACGTGGTGGTTCTGAATTAATAAGTTTAACATGTTTCTCGATTAAAAACTGAAGCGATACCCAAAAAAGTTAAAACGAATAACAACATTATCTTACCACGGTGACATACGGTTCTGATACGACAATCTTTACTTACCTTTCCATTTCGGGTAGAGTTATTTTCCAAAGACATTTTAATGTTATTCGTATCCGTGGAGTAGTGGAATTGCAGGGAAAATAATCGATTTTATTCGAGTAATTAACGATTGCACTCAATCGATACAATTTAAATGATTCCGATTGGTGAAACTTGTATTTTTTTTGCCGAAAACCGGAGTAGCGGAACATGCTTTTTAAATTGAACGAGTGAGTTATTGATGACAGAACTGATAAAAAATGGCGGACTCAATTTGAAATTTCCGAAGAAATGAAGCCATAAAGTATGTACAGGTTAATTAAATGGTTCAATAAAATATTCAAAGAATATAAATAGCAATGGATTAATATTATAATTATAAATAAGCAGGCAGCAATTGTAGCAAGCAGTGGAAACAAAGTAACTTAAAAAAGTCATTACTCATCTACCGTTGCATTAATTGCAAAAAATTAATCAATTAGTTTTGCCTATCGAATTTATATTTAGAAGAAACAAATATTTACAAAATCTCAGAAGAATAAAAACAGTAATCATTGATTTGAAAACAAATCGCTTGCGCTACGTTTAACTTCACAACAATAAAACCAAAGAAATGTGCGTTCTCAATTGATTAAATGCAATTGTGAAACCAATTTCGATTCAACAGAAAAACTAGGAAATGGGTAATTGCAACTGCACTTAATTGGTAAATCATCGGTTCTGTGAACCTATGAGCACCTAGACCACTCTAGTCTGATGCTAAAACAAAAAAAGCAGGAAATTTGTTTAACATACATAAGTATTCGTAGATATTTTACTTGGGTTTAGAGCAAGTCGTTTAGTTTATTTGTTTTATGGAGATAAAACTTGGTCTAAGGTATTGTGTGCTTGTAGCAAAAAGTTTTTTTCTGTTAAATTTGAAGAAGTGACGTATTTTGTTTTTGTTGTTGAAATGATCGTGAATGATTCCTTTTAGCTAATGTATGTGTTGCATGCGACCAGACTTAAGAATTTCAATACCATTGATAATAGATTTTCCATTTCCAGATTGGATGAGCCCCTTCGACCGCGTGGTCTGCGGTGAGTTCAATGGTATTTATCGTTTCAAATTTATTTTCTTTTACTTTTAAGCAGGTATATTTGGTTTTGTACGGTGAGTTTGCAGATGAGCGACTTTTGAGCGCGCGACTTTCAAAAATTTGTAACGGAAGGTATATGTAGGTGTAGGGTAAGGTACCATCTTATCATTATACCATCGTACAAATGGTGTATAAAGAACAAGAATAATTTTATTGTAAAACAGTGTGAATCATACTTAGAGTTACATGAAGGTCTTATAATGAAATTATAGTATCAACAATTATATGCAAGGTTTATAATTATAAAGCTTTGTGGTTTATTTATAATAATAAACCATAAAACCACTCACACTGTTAAGATCCTTCTGTAACCTGAAAACATTAGTGCTGTTTTTCTAAAAAATTGTCTTTTTCATAATTGTTTTTTTATACAATTTGTTTACTCAAACATACTTACCATCGATTCAGATTTCTAGTAAATTTACAATAAATAGGTAGGTACAATATATCTTCCAGTGCTATGAAAAGTTACTAAAAAAAGTTGAATTTTTGCAAAAGTTAGTCGCAAGTCTGCAGACAGCCTAAGCAAAACCTTTTAACCTTTCTGTTGCAATCGTTCCTTTGACATGGCTTCGTGAATTATTGCAATGAATAGTTTTTTATTGTCGGTAAACATTTTTATTAAATTTCTGAAAACCTGCAGATTTTATTTATAAATCTAGTAGTTTTGAATGTTTATTTCGTAACTTAGATCTGAAAATGTTTACCTTTTTATGTAGTGTTTTCAGGTTTTTTATTCAAGGTTTCTAGGATATTCTTATTTATCCTACACTTTTTGAAAGAAAATATCTTTCGAATGTATTGTCAACTTTCAAGCTTTCGTCGACGTGCTACCTGAGATTTCTTGCATCGTATATCACATTATAAAGGTTTTTAACTCTAAGCGCGACAACAATGGCAAAGTTTGTTGTTCTTAACAATTATTTGGCAAACATTGCGAAAAAAGCCCCATTCGTGCTTTTTTGCAAGTGATGAAAGGGTTTTAAAAATCTAAAAAGAAACTTTCTCTAAGAACAATAGACAAATTGTAGGTCATCGGTTCTGGATACCGAACATTATTGTAAAAATTTGCAACAATGCCAAAAAAGGGTTACCAATTTTTCCGTAAAAAAAGGAAACCTTTTGTTAATTTCAGTCAAACAACTCATAGATTAAACGGATTTCTACTTCTAAAGTAGAAATCCGTTTAATCTATGAGTTGTTTAACTAAGGTAAGTATCTCAGTATATAGATATACTATATCAGATTTTACTGAAAATATTAAAAAAATATAGCCCTCGGATCTTGCTCCAACGTTTTTGAAGACTGTGGTTAGCCTGCGTTTATTTAATTTTAGAAAAACAAACGTGAGTTCTTATCAAGGTAATTTAGGCCTGATTTCTATTTTTTTACTTTAACACTACCTACTATCATAACCTTCTTAGGGTCATTTGATTCAACTTCATAGAGCAAGCCGCTATGGAATTACAATAAACACAGCTAATTTAAGACAAGTACTTTATTCAAACTGTCCGAAAGCCTAAACAAAAGACCCACGGCAATAGTTGTGCAAACTTTTTGCACAAAAACAACAACCCTTTGTACTGCTAAGATGTTTACAAATAAAGCAAATCAAAGGGGCTTAAATCATGGTGTCGAAAGCTTTAAATCTTTAAAACAAGCTTAGAAAGGCACCCATTGTTATGCAGACCCAAGCCAATTGCTTTATTACTACTAACTCTTTGAGCGAAAACCGATATCGCCAAAAACGCAGTCAAAACATCGTTTGTTATCAATGTGTTCGGACTTACGGTCGTGTACTCTAAGATCTTTACACCCACCTACATAAAATGTTTGTTTAGAGATACTAAATGTTAAGTTCAGATATTTGAAGTGCAGTTTTCTTTTTGTGCTTGGAGCGTACAAAGTAGCTCTTATCAGTTGAACGTATTTACCCACATGAAACTATTTTTCTCATTCAGATTCCAAAGGTGTAAAATATGATACCTATTGTAACAAAATTTCCATGCAAGCGAAGAGTGAAGCTTTCCGCTAGTTTATAATAAACTGCATGACGCCGACACCAACACGATACACTGAGCACGCTCGATTCCCGCATAAAATATTAGATAAGTTCCTACGCATAAATCCTTCGCAGAATTTATATACGCGACACGTCTAATCCAATGCATAGCCAATTCCACATAACTCACAGCCAATTGCGTATTTAACGATACCACTTTTTGTAACCATAATCGTTTTATAACATCGTAACAATTAACGTTTAATCACTGTCTATAAATGATTGGCGCTTGTAAAAAGTTTGTCCACGAACAATAAGTGCCGGGAATTGACCATAAAGTGGCGACCTTGTGGCAATAAAAATTTAACGAGCGTAGTACAAACTACGAGCATTGTGACTTGTGACGTGATTGCCATAGAAACAGCTGTTGACGCATCTGTGCATTTGACAGACGCTGCTTTTGGAGTCATTAAAAAAGCAAAGAGTTGAGGAAACGAACTGTTAATTTACGAGCATTTGAAAAGCAATTTCGGGTCATGATTTATTTTGAACAAATCTTTGTGGCTCGTTTTTGGGGATTCGAAAAACGTCTGCGCAACGACAGCTTTATGCTTGAAATAATGTGTGAAGTACCAAATGCTGCAAAATCCACGAAGTAATTCCTGTCGTGTGGGTAAATAACCCGATGGTTTATCATTTTGATAAAAATGTTACATGCCACGAGGATCATAATTTAATGACAACAAGGATAAACATGTAGTTCTTGATTTAAAAATGTAAAAGAATCAAAAGCATTCATCATAATCAAGTTCACATATTTATTTCAAGTTCATACGATGAATAATGACTTTGTCATCGTTATTCACAACATAAGGTTCCCCTTCATGCACACACACTCACACAAATTGACGTTACATGTGTGCGTACTATATGCGCATACGCGGCCTATGCGTTCATTATGAAGGGCGATCAAGACAATTGAACGTAATCTTTGTACTTTGCTGTTCAAGGTTTTATTTGTAGATCCTTTTCTTTATTACGTCATTGTGATATTATTTGGTTATTTTTGTTTCATGCTAAGCTTAAAACTTAACTTCTCATAATTCTTTGGATGTGAGTGTAGGAGAACTTTTTCATATAGGTACCTTTATTCCATTAGGTACTTGCTATGTCAATTGACTTAATTCGAGATACCATCTCAACTTCTATGAACGGGTACGAGTTTGATGATGACGAATGAATGCATTGTTCAATATCATCATCATCATCATCATGTTTGACTTATTCATACTGCTGATTTCATGCTACCTCTTGCTAACTAGTCTCAACTCAAAATTTCTATTAATTCAAGAGAGCCTGTAAAATTTTTTGGAATGTGTATTTTTCTTTTACCGAATGACTGTAGTTTTATATAAATGTAAGAATTGCAATCGTTTCGGGTAGGTAGAGCCTTTGACGAAGTTTATACATACACATAAATACATATTTTCTTGGGCTGTAGAGCATTACTATGGAAATTCAAAAAAGGTACTGAGACCTTCCAAGAAAAAGCCATTTGAAGTATGACTTGTGACCTGGTTAGGTCATGTAACCTTGGTACTTAAGACGAATTTGGGAAGTCGCTATGTTTTTTGTAATTTATTTTATTACTATAACAATTACAGTAATTTTTTTTATATAATAATTTATTTCCTGGTATGGCATACGCTCCGCCATAATACGTTTCTATACCTTCTACCAAATACGACCGTAATAAAAAATAATTGTCTCCGACACGCTCTTAGCCGATATATTTATTTGTCTATTACTGTCTGACTAATTTTACTTTTAACGCTTACCATTTATATTAGCCTATTTTTTCTTTAATTACAATTAGCATTTTCATTATTTTTAGCTCATACATAACAAGTGGCCCAAAAAACAGCATCTGATTGTATACCTAAATAATTTGGTATGAATGGACGGGTAGACCAAGACGCGACTTTTAGTCGCTAGGGCTACTTTTATGATACTGAATTTGTGTAACATTTTATAAAATAAATTATTGTTAGAAATTTACCTACGGATGTTAAAAAAGGTTTTTATGCTAAAAATGGTTTGTCTTATATTATGACGACAAACAATTTTTTGAACCATTTTTCTGTAGGTATATGACCTACAGACAGAGTTTTTGGTAGTTCACTGACACTTTTGTTAGCGAACGAACGTGTTTGTGAAGGTCATCAATCATCATCAGCCCATATTAGTCCACAGCTGGACTGATTTTCTACAGTGAAGATGCGAGGTCTCAATACTTAAACTTGGTATTGGTAGTCAAAATCAAAATTCAAAATCAAAAACTAATTATTTCCATAAACACAATAAATGTACACTTAGAAAAGTTCCAATTATAAAACTAAACACTGACACGGAAATAAAGTGATATTCTTGATTTCTGTCGCTTCGGTATGTAGGTACCGGGTCCGTTTAATAATCGGTCTAAAAAGAGGTTTTTCTTAAACTAAACATAAAAATGGCTCTGCCCTGAATAAGCAATGGGTGTGGGAGTGAGACTGGGAAATCGGCGGCGTGGTGGTCTTTACTATTTCTTTGGGTTCCGGACAAACGTGTCTTTTAATTTTGCATCACACACAGGTGATCTACAAAAAATTATGAATTGAAACCTGGCGTCTTCATGAACGTATTTGTGATGATGGGCAGAACCTGCAGTTCACACAGTGTTGATAATGATACTTATGCGTACTTTTACTTTCTATTGATACATACTAATAACGAAGGTTTTTATTTCCTTACAAGCTCATACCAAACAATTCATTCTGTACCTTTATAAGTCGCGTCCGGAACATGGTCTCTAGTTTTACACAATTATGCATTGTATTACAAATTTTAACCTTTTGAAGTCAATAAGAAACAGCTCAATCACTGAACAATTTAATTTATTTAATTGTAATGTTAATACAGTTCGTATGTTTTGTTTTCATGCTTATATTTTGTGGGTAATTAATGTTTTTCGAATAAATAAGTTCTTAGGTTCCTACTAAACAAACTCATCATCATTTTCATCAATCAGCCTTTACGAGTCCAATGCTTGACATAGGTATTTTCTAATGAGCGCCATATTTATTGATAACTGTATTAATATTTGTTTCTAAACTTCCTTTACTCACATTTTATTTTTAATCATAACCTGATTTAAACCCATAAATAAGTTTAACAAATAATGCCGGACAATCCACACAGCATCATCTAACACCCAGCTAAACAGAACTTGTGTTATGGGTACTACACGGCTATCGCTATATACTCATAGGCATACTAAGAAGTAACTATTAAAATAAAGATAAATATAACAATGAGTTTAATAGTAACATAATATATACAGGGTTATTGGTAATTTACTGACATTGCGTAAACTGCAGGTTCTGCCCATCATCACGAACACGTCAGTGAAGACGCCAGGTCTTAATTCTTAATTTTTTTTATCTCGTCCCATTTAAAATGTCCGGAACCCAACTAATTACCAAATACCGATCTCCTACTCCTATTTAAATCCACATCATTATTATTGGCTTATTTTACATCCACGAAAGATGATTTAGGTGGCATCAGCCTGGCTGGGAGACAGTCGAACACACACATAACTGATAATTCGGGGCGTTTTTACGTTTAGTTTCTAAGAAAACCCCTATACCTAAAGAACGATTTCTGAATGGAGGAACATACTAATATCATTCCATTTCCACTAATTTTAAGAATTGAGACCTGGCGTCTTCACATATGTGTTCAGGATGGTGGGCAGAATTTGCAGTTCACATAGTGTCACCAACAACCCTGCGTTAGTGTTCATGTAAACCATAACTTGTTACTGTTTTTATTATAAAATATTTCTTTTTGCCTTTTTTGTACCCTATCTAATTAGATAGAAAGCATTTTAATATAGGTACGTAAACTGTACACGTATATAAAGCAAGATTTTAGTTCAAGCGAACTATAATTAGTGTTCATGTAAACTATATTTCGTTACTGTTTTTACTAAAAATAATCTTTTTGCCTTTTTTGTTCTCTGTTTAATTGAAAATATCTTTATTCACAAAGAAAATTATACTAGTATTTACAATTGAAACAATTGAGCTAACTGCTAACTGTTGCAAACAGTCTACAGGTAGCTCAACTGATCCATATCAACACCAGTCGGAAGCGTACCCAAGACGCTTGCTGCATTGCCACGCTGTATGTTTAATTAGATAGAAAGCATTTTAATATAGGTACCTAAACTGTACACGTATTTAGAGCAAGATCTTAGTTCAAGCGAACTATTATAGTTATAACTAAACCAAGTACAGCAAATGCTCCTAACGCGACTCAATAGCGTCAAGAATGCGCGTGCAGCCATTGTTACTTCGTCCGACGAACTTTGAGAAAGCTACGGTTAGGGGCCAACTGCCTACATCATCATCATCATCATCATCCGCAACCCGACTTCACCCACTGCTGGGTATAGGTCTCCAAACTTTTCTGCCACTCCACACGGTCCTGCGCTAATCTCATCCAGGTTCGCCCTGCGGTGTTAGAGATGTCATTTACCCATCTTGCCACTGGACGTCCAACGCTTCTGTACCCAGTTCTTGGGCGCCATTCAGTTAGCGCTTTGCTCCACCGACAGGTGTCTTGTCTCCGTGCAAGGTGTCCTGCCCAGGTCCATTTTTGTTCCATGATGCGATTTCCCACGTCCTTCACATTTGTTCTACATCATAGTTACATTCAATATCATCTTCGTCATGTTACATAGCTACATGCGTGTAGGCACTGGCTGCATCTTCTTTTTCATATTTCTTTTCTTGCATTCATAATTACAGGTAGGTACATAAATATTTCACTTTTCTAACACTCTTAGTTGGTAGATCTTATAATTATGTACATAGTATCCGGTCAGGGTGTAGCAACTTGAGAAGATACTTGAGAAGAACTTGTTATTAAAATTAATATATAATTATTTACTATCACATTAATAAGTATTATCATCAAAGAATTAAATAAGTGTATAATAAAAAATTTCTAGTAGCATATTCTTTAGTAATTTTCTTTTTTTTTTAGTCAGTAGTTAGGCTCCTTCTTGTGAAATCGTTGTAGTTTTTTTTAATCTGAGTTTTTGATGGATAGAAAGAACGGCAGCGCCGTGTTTTACGAGGTTTTAAAGAAAATATCTCGCCCGTTGGGAAAACGTCGTGAAAACTTGAATACAAAAGTTATTTAACATGTTTTGTTAAATGGACGATGGATGTGTTAAAATTTAAATTTTTAATAATGTGGATGTGTATATTTAACATAAGTTACCTATATCTGGACGCAACTTTATGTTGCAAACTGTAAAATTTGGCTCATCAAAATTGAAACGAATACTAATTTTTTACAGGTCGAATAGTGATAGTTTATTCACAAAGAAAATTATATATAGTATTTACAATTGAAACAATACTAATTGACTGAAGCATCAGATTTTGCACGTAATTTTTTAGTTATCTATTATTTTTCTGATTGTTAAATGTCAACCCGAACCTGAACAGTCGGACGACGAAACGGAATAAGTGCTTGTCTAAGCGTTTATTTTGTAAGCCTAAAGAAATAAAGTTATTGAAATGTGAAATCTGAACTGGTAGACGACTGGTGTATTTCATTTAATTTATTTTGGGCAATCAACTGAAAAAATCAGACAAGAAACCAAAAATACTTAAAGCTAGTTCTCTCTAAAATAGAGGTAGCCACATCATCGCAAAAAACAAGGCAACTCAAAGGAAAGTAACCGGTGATAAAACTAGTTATACAAATAGACAAACGATACCTTTTCTCTTGACTGAAAGATGCGAGTAAACTACAAAGCTTTTGTAAAACTTCCAAAAGGCGTCATGTAAATGCACCCTATCCCACCCCGCAAGGCTCTGCCAACAACGTTATGCTAATATTGATACCATGTCTGCCAATGTAACTTCATTTTACTTTATTCGTCTGCACCGAATTTCTAACAACTAATGCTTACTACACTATACATCGTTTATTTTGCATATTTGACGCTATAGCCAACTTTGTTAACTACACAATTTACGAGTTAGTTTAGGACTTTCATCTGGGGATTCGGGTAAACCTTCGCAAAATATTACAGCAGCCAGTCCTGTTTTGTTCGATAAGCGTTTACATAACGTATGTATAGGTGTTGATTTCAAAGGGATAAATGGAATGCTTACAATTTATATCTCTATTAACGTAGTGTATTGTTTACTCGGCTGACCGCGGCCTCTGAGTCGAAACTCGGCCGCTGTGAAAACATTCGCCTCGAGATTAAAGGTAGCCACAGTCGTTGAGTCCACTTTATGGTGAGCTGTGAGCCGTCAATATAAGCTTTAGTTGGGGTGTCGATGTGTGCTGGTCGCTTTAAGTTTGTTTACAGCGGGCTCAGCGTTTCCGAACGGTTTGCATAACTTGAGGGTAGTCTCAATAAAAACAAATTGGCTCGCTGACCAGAGTTGCGCATTACACACGTTCGAGGAAGCTGGCGAATGGCGACACGCTTACTGGTGATTTACTGACATACGCAAATAGCTCTAGCAGCTGCCTAGAGCTTGGGCTAAGCCCTGTTTACTTTTCGGTTGAGAAAACACTTCAGACCGTACTTTCATCTGCGTAGTTCTTGAAATCAATACATAGAGTCGAATTCGGTCAATTATACTAGCAATATTCATGAACGTTGAAGAAATGAAGCAATTTTATCTCAAATTATGTGATTTTTTAGAGACTGTGTAAAACAATACCTTACTACCTGGCGGAAATTTTGAACCATCTTAACACTTTCCGAACCAATGAATCGCTACATAAAAATAACATTCAACGTCGTATAAAATGGTTATTGGTAGTTTATACATAATCAATATTCACCGAAAAAAATGATGAGATGAGCTTTATTTTTAGAGTTAAATATTTACTCTAGGCATTCTCGTGTTCTATTACAAAATTCAACCTTCCAACTACAACTTCTGTCATAAGCTAATTTGAATAAAAGCCATGGATCTTCATTTCTAGCTCATATAGTCGTTTTATATAACGAAGGTATATAAAGGTAAGAATATAATATACCACTTGCTATATTCTAGGCGGTGACGTTTTCCTACAATATTTTAACCTCAGTGAGACTCATCACATTAATCTGTGAGATACAATCGCGGTCAAAAGCGTCGTGTAAATCTTTGATAGTGATCATGATATACAATCGTGGATTATTTTGTTGGATTTTCAACTGTATTCCCACGTGGTAAGGCTCTACGTCTTTCTCATTGAAGAGGGTGGAGGTTGTCTCACGTAAGCCATGCTTTAGGGCTTTGATAAAGGAACGGCATTGTTCAGATCAGGTTGCGTAGATATTTGTAGATAGCTTTACGTTTTTTTTATTTTGGATTTACACTTCTATTTAAAACGGGCCTTGTTCATTATTGCTACGACAAAATCAAGGAGTTTTCCAGAATTATCTACATGTTTTCTTTAAAAGTCTTGGCTAAGATTTTCCCATGACGTATTTGTGTTGTCGTCCTAGCCGAGTTTCGGCCAGTTTTAACGGAGACTAGTCATGTGCGCAGGACATTATAGTGTACAAGTGTGTGCGCAAACACTCTCTCTTCCCCCACTCACACCATATTTATCATATACTAGTTAATATAGAACAATGTCAAAGCCTAACCTTATCTTTAACTAACACTCAATCTAAGGTAAAAATCAAAACACTAAAAATAAAAGCTGAAAAACAACATTTTATAACATTTTCACGTAATCAAAAAGTCCACTCACTCATAACGTGTAAAAAATGCTGTCATAATAGTTCGTTTTCGTGCGAGTATGATATTAAAAGTCGGCCAAGATATATGGGCCACACACGATCCAAAACGACGAAGCTACTTCCTTGTCCATTAAAACTACAAGAAATTCATTTCGTCCCCTAGAAAGGACATTTTTCTTTAGAAAGACTGGCCTTTCCCGACGAGTCGATACTTATTTACATTTAATTGCCACAAACAGTTATTAAAAGGTTAATTTATTGTAGAGGAGTTTAATTGCAATCGGAGAATTTCTTGATGGCCTTTGATAGGGACCGATCGAAAGTGTGTCATTTTCTTTATCGAAAGTTATGTTTGACTACATCTATCAATAACACATAACCCAGTAGGCATTCAATGCTTCTATATGTAATGAGTAAAGCAAAGATTAACGAATCATCACAAAAAATATTCTCTGTGACGAATCATCAAAAAAAATTTGCGATATCTAGACATTTGGCTACTATTTATGCCGGTCACGTGTAGCATCGTAGTGAATATTTTTATAGAAACGTAACTCTCTGTGGTTTTCCTATTTACTGTATTTTTTTGTCCCATTTTGCAAAATGTGTAGCTCTCTAAGTAGCTTTAAATCACAGATCGCCGACTCTACATATTACACTACCTCATCATAAACATCGGTCTTGTTCTGTCTTTAGAGACGATTTAGTTTCCCATGCCTACTGTTCTTATTTTTCTCAGTAAGAAACAGAGAGAGAGTTATTATTTATTTAATTAGAGTAAAAGAGATGCCAATTATGTATTTAAATTAATTGACGAACAAAATCTTTGTATTGACTACACCAAGCCCAAGGCACTCTACTTCAAAACAGAGTTTCTAAGGTAGAGGCCCAATTCGGAATAACACGTAGAGACGTTCTTCTATTCCGTATTGGGCAGTTGGGCATTCACTTGGACAGTTTGGCCGTAAATGAGTTTCTGTTCTACGCAACAGTCCAGTTTTATCCTTGACTGAGTTATTATGAATAAAGACTAGGCCCGCTCATTTTGCCAGCGGTTTATGGAAATTAAACTCGGAAAACTGTAATCAGGAATTGTTAATTGCGTCTGTTACCACCCACGCTTGTATGGGTAGATAGATATTATTTATGCAATGGATTAACAGTGGATAACTACAGTAGTGCCGATTTGGTTTTACTAGTGATGGGACAAAATTATATTTAGTTTCGTAATTTTTAATACATATACCTAGGGTTCCAAAACGATTGGAATAAAATAAATCTGCCTTTTCTTTGAATTTCACAAAGGTAATTTTAACAAGTTATATTCTACCTTTAAAAAAATGTAAGTAAGTTTACTATTGGACGGTTTTACACAGCAACCAGCTTCACCGTCGCGTTCACATATTACGTTTATCACAAAGACTTAAATCGTTAGATATGCCCTTTCCGTAGTGAGATCGTGGCGTGTTGTTGCCAAACGAAATGAGATAGCTCGCTCATTTGGAATCAGTATAGTGTGTTTTTGTGGTGTTTTTCCACAAAAGTTAGTGCAATATCATGCACAATAAATTGTAAAAATAACAGTTCGGTTTATTGGCAAAACTGCTATTATTAACTACTTACTATTTATTTATTATTATAGTGTGCGTGCGTCGTCGGCATTTTGTTACCGCACACATTCAAAAACAATGCCACAGTTTTTGGTGTCAGTGCGTATCTAACGATTTAAACCGTTGGTTTATCAGTTATTCTCTGAAAAAGGATGTTCACTTTCCATCAGCAAGCTAGATAAGCTTTTACAACACCTCAAAGGCCCGGAAAAAAGTGAAGCACACAATCGATAGAATAAACTGTTCAAATCAAAAGCACGGTTCTCATAAGTAGGTAATTAAACGATTATTTTTAAATGATGTCGGCGCTTTGCGTGCTTTTATACATGTTTCTTAGTGCGCCGACCGGATACTGAATCGCGATAAATTCCTTGTTTACATTACGATGGGTATCTACGTTACGGACGACAAGCTTTCAATAAGACTGTACCTACATACGTACATACATATGTACATATAACTTATATTCATACACTGTTGTGAGAACTTTAACCCTACGCAGCCCAGCGGGCATAAATTTTCATAAATTGAGCATTTGTCTAACATTTATTTATTAACTCAATAAGAAATGTTTGAAGTTGGAAAACTTTTTCCATGTATCTTCACAGTAAATCTGAGTAATATTCACTAATATGTAAGAATTATTTGATTCATTGGTCATTGGTCACTCAGAGTAAATGTTTAAATACTTGAACGTACGCTCTTTTCGTCTAGGGTTACAAATTTATGGACGAATGGAGTGTAAATTAAAAATTAGTAATTTGATCAAATTGGTATAATTCAAATTTAGTGTTAGCATTCGGGTGGTGTTGTGTAATGTATGTTGGAGGGCCTCAGAGGGGACCAGAGGCTTAGGGGACAAGCGCAGGGTGCGACTGACATTGAAGAAGTGCCAATAACAGTGGTATAAATAGCAGGGGCCGGCGGTAGGGCGTTACTACTGTACGAGATCGGAATATTTTGTTAGTTTGTGCCCTAAACAACGGATTACAATGCGGGAGAGCGGGTGCTAAACGATATTGATCCATGTTTGATAAATGGTGTCTTTGACTAGGTTTTTGCTAGGGCTTTACTCGGTGATCTCGCTGAATCTTGACAAATGATGATCTTTACTTTTATGGCTTGTGACATTTATGAAGCTACTGACATCATGGAAAAAATTATAGTACGTATCATGAATTTTTTTGAAAGCCTTTGCACTGTTGACCATTATAAGTAAACAATGATAAATTTACCTTTTTCAACCTACAAATCCGGTCATACGATCAAGTTGCTATTAGCATCAAAAAAGAAGCCATAAATTCACCCCTAAAAATTGGTCACCCTCGTAGACAAAAATGACCAGAATAAATTGGAATGGCAGTGGCAGCCGATAAAACACTCACTTTATGGGGTGTCATATTTACATTTGGGAAGATATCGACGTGGGAATACAGATAAATGCCTTATTGTCCTGTCTGTACATCCTTAGAAATGCGTGCCTCGACTATTAGAATTCCCAAACCGGACAACAAATTCAAAAATAATAAAATTTGCTTCGGTAAAAGTACCCAAGTGCCCAACCTCGTGAGGGTTAAATTCCTCGCAAAACTTGCTTCTACTGATACGTTTGTTCATTACTTACGGAAGCAATAGGGGCTTGCCTACATCGTCAGTTAATCCAATCAGCGGCACTCCAATTAAACAAAGCTCTCAGCATTGCTAATCGATTGCCTATAAATTGGGATTTCGACGTTTAAGCTTGATTTCATGCACCCCATCGAAACCTATGTTTATATGTTATCTTGTTTTGACCAAGCTGTAGGTACTTAGTTTAGAAAGTGCATAGAGAAGTCATACCTACGCAACGTGTTTAAAATGAATAATCTACCTACTGGTTTTCTGTCTGCTAATTAACTAATAATGTTTACATAAGCTCTTAATTAGCTATTCAAGTTTCTAAATACTGATGCAAATTTCAAAGAGCGCAGTCTTATTTATGCAAAGTTCTCTGTAGTTTTATTTGTTCGGGCAACTTTGTATAATTGTAGGTATCGTTGGGTGTAAAAATACCTACAGACACGATAAACTTTTTCTACGTGAAGGCACATTCAACACAGTACACGGTACAGAAAACTTTGAGCTTAGTGTTACCCCTCTTGTAAAACATTACCAAATTAGCAGAAACCACCCAACGTGCAACTAAATCCTGTCTGATCTACCATCATAGCTCGTACGTGTGTAATTTCCAGCGATATTTATACGAAAAACGCGCGAAAACACCCCTTAAATGGGGGCTCAAGATTAGTCGACGCAATTTCACCGCGTTACGCGAATAGCGAAGCTACGAAATAAAATGTTTAGGGTCATTTTGACCGACAACGAGCACGGCTAGCTCACCCAAATGCCAATAGGTCTATTCGGCCCCCACGCCCCCTCGGGCTTAACCATCATAAATTGTCCGAGGAAAATTTGCAATCCTATCTTTTTCGGCCGGTGAGGGAGGTAGGGCATTAACATAACTGTATGTTGGGCAGTTTCACGTGTACCTTTATGAATATGGCGGCCCTTAATGCCACTGAGGGTAGCTGCACAAAATTTCACTTTTAGGCTTATTTTGGACTACTTTATAGAGTCGGAAGTTGTAAACTTTAGAACCATTTAGTTTTATAAGGCCTTAATAACATGAGAATAGGTACTTCCTATCTCCTCTAAAATATTCAGTCGGGGAAATTTTAGAGCATTGCGAG
Source organism: Eupithecia subfuscata (assembly GCA_963564075.1). Taxonomy (NCBI): domain Eukaryota; kingdom Metazoa; phylum Arthropoda; class Insecta; order Lepidoptera; family Geometridae; genus Eupithecia; species Eupithecia subfuscata. The sequence goes on from OY751105.1 coordinate 10,171,107, forward strand.
TTACTCAGTATGATGACCAGAACCATTTCAGCATAATCGATATTTAAACATACGAGAATCTCAGTTTTCTCGGTTTCGGAATAATTTTTAATTATAATTGCGTAGCAAATGGAGGTCGTTCATTGAAGCAGTTAGAATGCGTGAGAGGCTCAATTTAATCACTCGGCTTATAACGAGGGGAGGCTGGGGAAAGGGGGTATATTAAGCATTCTAAGCATTCTTGAGTTATAAAGACCCCTTGATTGCTCTTAGATATTTTCTGCCTTATTAAATATACCCGCAGAATTTATATGGAGCTATTTGGATGAAATGGAAAATTACTTGCTTTAAAATTGGTGTAAGTTCATAGACTTCTTATCGTAAGCGTAGTTTATCAAAACGTTTAGACTATGAAGCTGTCCTTTCACTTTAATATTTACATACCTATTTTGATGATTTAAGAACACAATCCATCCTATAAACTCGGTAAACTAGGTCAAAGGCAGATCTAGCTAAGCGTTAACATTATAGCTAAGTGGATAATCGCCGTTGTCATTTAGCACGGTAATATGAACAATATGAAACTGTCCCTTTAAAGGTACAAGTTGAACGTTACGCGGCCCTATCATAGTTTACAAGCACACGAGCGAGCGAGTAAAGGCACATTATACCCTTGGAATAGGGCCTCTCTAATTAAAACACCCTTAACTGACGATTACCAAGTGCCTATGAACGCTAGTGGCGGAGTCAAGTTTAAGTGTTTGAAATTTTAAAATGGCTACAGTTTGTTGGGTTGTTTAATTTTAGTACAGGTTAAGGTAGAATATTACTCGTATCTCAAGGACGTTCTTTCTATGTTTACATTTATATTAATTTTACTTCCGTTGATTCGTTATCTTTATTTAACGATTATTTTTGTGTTGGTTCTGCATAATTGACTGAAACGGCATAAATAATGATAAATTGAAAAAAATATTTCCCACTTTCAAAAGTCATGTTCTGTTTAGAAAAATAAGGAAAAGATTGCAATCACTTGTTTATTAGTTTCTCATTGCATTAAGTATCGTGAGAACGTTCATCTTTGCTGTTGGGTGGTCTCTTTTCATTTGTACTAGAAGTTCCCCACAATCACTATGAATCAAATATCAGATATGAGACAATAATAACAATGTTAGTTAATATTTTGCAAACACATTAAAAACACATTGTGTGCAAGAAACAAAGCCCCAATAAGCGTGAATCAAAATTAACTAAGTATTGCCTATCTCCGTATCACCCGCATTAACTTTCAATTAAAACAATTTATGCACCCAGCAGTGGTCGCTTATTGTAAACCTATAAATTACATGCTTGAATTAATAGTCTGCTGTATATTGCAGGCAGTAGCTAACAAGCACAGGAGGCGGCGACCTCCTGCGTTGGGTTGCATTAAATTTGCATGTCTGCAACCCTGTTTTCACCCTTTGGCCCCTATTGGCCGTCGCTCCCCTACTTTGTCCAGCCGCCATTTTTGTCAAAGGGTGATGCGGTTCGGACATCTGTTTTTGGGATCAGTTTGTAATTTAAATTTTATCCTTGAATAATTCAAAGAAATATAACAGAATAAATCACGAAAACGATATAAATCAGTTGCACGATTCTACAAAGTAGAGTTCTACTCACACAGAGGTGCACTATGAAGACAAAGCACTCTTAAAGCAAATACACACTGACACTCAAATAAATAATAACCTAAGTTTGATCACAAGAATAAATGTTTGTAACCAAACCTAGGAAAACTCTTTAGGTAGAGCTTTCTTTACCTGAACTTTGAGGGAAGCCAGTATCTATCAGCTAAGTAGCATCCTCGCCCATTACGCTAATACCCATTCCTTAACACTATCAGACAAAAAGCCAATTTCTCCTGAGATAAAAGCAGCCATTTTTCGCGAGTGCTCTCTACCTAGAACATTACCGTACATTAGGGTGCCTATTCTAAAAAAATATTATCTCTACGTTGGGGAAATGCGAAATTATAAAATATTGCCATGTTCCTCCCTTTGTTTTGGCGTAGGCTTTGTAGGGGCATTCAGTATTCAAATTCGGTTCTACAGGGGTGAACTAATTCGTTTTAAATTGCGTTACGATATTGCGTCTGCAAGTTAAATATTGCTGATATAAACATTGAGAGGGTTGGAGCAAAACGTGGAGCTCAGGTTCATTTTGAAATTAGATTAGGCACCTATTTGATACGCTTATGCATCGCAATTTATGAGAAAGATTTATTTTATATCTACGGTCTGAAATTGCTTTAATAAAGGAATCTTTAATCTGGATATTAGTGTCTGTGTGTGATCTTAGTAATCACTATATTTTTCTGTTGCCTATCATCATAGATAATAATCTTTGTAAAACGCAACTTTGAATGGATACTTAGGTAATTTTACGACAAAATCATATTTATTGCTCTACACTAAGGTTGTAAATGAAAGTAGATGCCACTATTATACATGTGCAATTCCCCTGCTTTCAAAAAAAAATCAAGTTATACACCCACAGACATAATTTACAACAGCGAGACAGCAAAACACTGTTATCGCAACACGTTCGCAATGAAATTTATTAGACAGGTGTATATTTTATTAGCTTTCGCATATAAAACACGTAAAACTATCGCCTCGAACAACACCAGCACAAATCTTCGGAGCGAAACGTTAATAAAGTAATATAATAATAAATACAGAGGAAAACCTTTCGGGAATCAAATTAAACTAAGGGTAGGAAAATTGCGAGAGTCCCTACGGAACGACAGCTGCCGATCCTAATGCCCTTTTATATTTATCTGTGATCAGGGAAACTGTGTACGTACACTGTATACGAGATATAATATTAAGCAGAAGAAATCGAGACAGAAATAACACTGATTTTCAATACAGATGCATCCATAAACCAATTGAAATTTCAATATAATACACGCCCTTATATTAAAGCTAGAGCGTGCCAATTTCAATGAAATACAAATATTCATAGAAACATATCCGGTGTTAATGATTTATATCCCAATAAAACCTATTCAGTAAACAAAAATTAATACTAGTTTATAGTTATAGGTCTACGGAATTGCGTAAGGCGATGACAATCTCTGTTTTATGGTGTAGACCTCGTAAATGTCTATTAATATGAATAGACTCCAATTACTTTTATTATTCGCGTTTTGTTGAGAGAGTTCTAAAAAATGTTTACGACCTCTGGATATTTGACTTTATGTATAGGGTGCTCATGAAAGGTTCGAGGTGGACAATCACATTCAGGCTAGACGGCAGATGGCGCACGGAAATCTATCACCTGTTTATGATATACCAAATCCGTGTTCTTTTGTAGAGTCTGGTCATAATGACTGCGACCTATGTAAACTCACGTTCAATGCGCAAAATTGAAAGCCAATTTGATGAAACAGTACCCTAGGCATTAATTCCTTGTTTTCTAGCGACATTGTAGTGTTAAAATTTGACGGTGTTTAGATCTGATGATTATATCAAGCGAAAGAGGACACGTGGTGGCACTTTTCAGCACACATGGTCCATTTTTGATGCCACGAAGCATATAAAGCTATCTGAAATTCAGTGTCACGAACTGAAACAAATCCAACCCACGATGAAGCAATAACGATGCAACTCGCAAGAAGCGCCGAGAGATTTTATTGCAATTTGAGTTCCATATTTATTTACATAATAACTGAATTACCGTGTACTTGACATTATTTGCTTTTGGTTGGTACGTAACCTCTTTGAGACGCAATTTTAAGTTGAAAATGATTAAAATCTGCCTGTTTTTGAGGAAAAACCACCTATTCAACGCATAAAACAAACATAATCGGAATCGGAACATTCGATTTGAGTATCGTTCATCCGATGAATGCAAATGCTTGAATCGAATGGGTATAGTCCAATAACGTGGCAACTTCCTATAGTGTGTGCCAACGGGCCGGTGGACGTCTATCACATCGTATGACCCTCTGAATGCGTCTTATTACACTTTTATCGGTCGTATCAGTCATAAAATGCTAATGAACGGCCGTTTCGGACCAAACATCCGAGCGCAAGATTCAAATGACGATATAAAACGTAACCTGAAGTCGACACTTCGTCGGAACTGTAATCGTAATAGGTCTATGCGCTTTCAAAACAACGCGTAACTCGAGCGTCTGTATAGCCGTGGAGATACCTCGATGTTTTTGAAAGCTCCTTTATTGTGCGACCGATATACCTAGTGTACCTTGGACCGTTGCCGTTGTGTTTTGTACTCAATATCGAGAACAATAAGGGCGTTGTTCGTTTGATGTACGGCTGACACGTCTGAAATAACTGCCATGCTCCGCGCTTATTCATGATTCATAAGTTATTTGGAATTTTTACAGCACAGTTTGATACGTTGCTGGCTGTATCATGTAGGTAATTTAAGCGTGTCATAATAACTCTAATTTGGTTTTCACTGCTGTTGAGATTACATTTAATTTAAAAACATAGAAAGACATCAAATTAATCAATTGAATGCATCTTTGAACGATTTTGATTCGGCTATTAACAGTAGATGTGTAATTATGACACAAATTAAATTTTACGACATGCTATTTAATTTAAAAGACGAAAAATGGACAACAAATTCAAAACTTACGACTATAATAGATGTTTTAAATCGATATTATAAATATTAATGTCTATGCAAAATATCTTCTTCGACAATTTCTGAAAAAAAATACTTGTTTAATTTTTGGGAGGATTGATGATCAATTTGAAAGCTTAATTCAAAATTACTATCATGTTTTCGATACCATAAACAAAAGCTGTTATTGTTAGAAATTACCAACCACTAAAATTAGTGTATCTTGGTAGATATGTTTACTTTATTCCCCCACCCTCCTTCAAAGCTCTTAGTGACACCCAAAGCTGCAGTGACTAATGTACTAGTCATTTTCAAAAATAACTGGCCCTTACTAATTTACGGCCTCATACTATCAAAGTAACGCTCTGTTCTTGGCTTATCTTATACAAATAATAAGTTATAGAAAATGTAGTAGGTACTTAGCGGAGCAATTTGGTGTTTCAAACATCCTGTTAATAGGTAGGAACACGTGGGCTCTTGTGTAAATATTGACGGAGGAAAAGAAGGTAAGGAATGTTCCAGAATCGTAGCCCAAAGGTTATTGAAACAAGCTTTTGCTCCTGGTTTTGTATGAACGATATGGCAACCTTCATGTGGAGTTTATCCGTCTCTGCTTATTTTAGTTTACGTCTCAATGCCAAGGTGCCGATTATTTGCAATATTTCTTTTTGATAGGTTTAAATGTAAAGAAAATCATCCATACGTTTGTGTATTTGTGTTGTGTGACGTTTTGATACGAATTTTAACACCTACATGGCCCAAGAAGAATTGCATTTGAAATATCGATGTATAATAGGTTTATAAAGTAGTTTTTTGAAATATTGCTGTGGTTTTTCCGTCTAAGTCATAGCAGCAAGTGTTCCTTCATTGTGACATACTACAGTTACTGTCAATGTCAACTCATAGTGTCATCAACACCAGCAAGTACCTTGCTGATGCTGTCCGTTTCTCCACTCACATATAATATTATACCGTTTTCACACATCCTGCAGCCGGCGGCGGTGTGGCCGAGGCTGGGCAGTGAATGCATTAAACTTGAACCCGATACCGAAATGCAAAAAGTTTTTAATTAAAACATCAGAGGCAAACTGAATTAATGTCTATGTGGGCGGCAGACCGCACTCACTTTATTTGTGTAGCTAACGTGCATTTCAGACAAAGCCGAAAGGGAAATCCTTGCTGAAAATTTTCTACAAAATGAACTTTATCTTCTAAGTTTTAGAGGTTGCAGTAGGTTTCCTCTGTTGGTAGACATTTTGGCTTTTCAGTAGCATATCCTGTGCAGGGTAGACTGTATAATTGCACTTTGGGATCTGGGTATTCTCAGACCACTATAATTGTAACTTGCGCTGCGACATTGTATTTAAAACGAAAGTATATAAATTAAAGCTTTTAATTACTCTGTAATTAATGCACAAAGCACTGAATTAAGATTATCTTGTCCATTGAAATTGGGTGAAGCAACATTGTTCAACATTTGGGGGCTTATTGCAGTTTATGGTTGCATCGAAATGGTTTCAACATAAAAATATGCCGTTATTGTGTACATTAGGTGACCATTTTACACCTCTGGTTCATTTTATTGTGGCACATTATTACAATGTTTCTTTTATGGTTTACGCAATAAAATGCATCTACTATCCAAAAAAATATACCTACCTACCGAGTTGTGGCATAAAAAGTACTTATACCTAGTATTTGTGATAGGTACGTTATGAAGCTATATTTTGGAGGAAATTCTACTTCAAAATACGAGTGTTACTACTTTGCTAATTTAGTAAAGGAGCAAAGTTTCAACCCACAATTGCGCTATGCAGAACCTTACGCCTTGTGGTCACCTACTAAAGTTTAGTGTACATATTTCCCAGTTGGTTTCATTTCAACATCCTTAATGACAAAAAGTTTCTTGTTCTCGAAACTAGACACGTTTGGTACAGCTACTTTCCATTCTTAAAATTTCAGATGAGTTGAATTGTCTGGAGAAGTGGATTTTGTCATCGTTTTCCATCAACCTTTAATCTAATAGGATCATTAGGCTCTTTATCTTGCACTTTCTCTATTATCCTTGGTTATTTTATTTTTTATAGAGTGTGCCCCGGAAAGAGTGTAGGTACTAAGCTGAAAGGGATACTGGAAATTGAGGGGGTCAACCTTTGTTCTACGATTTTTTTAAATTCGTTTTTTTTTCCTAGTTTTGAAAAAAAATGAGACGCGTTTTCTTCTTATTCGTAGGTACTCTTTTATTCTTACATTATTATTATTTTACTATCATCAAACTACGATAGTCTTCCAACACAAATAAGGTTCGTAGTTAACCCGATTACATTCGTAATGAATTATTATTATATTGAATTTTCAGCGGATTTACATATTTTTTTGTAATAATTTCATGACAAAACACTGACGAATAGGAAGAAAAATAACTTTATGTAATACAAAAATTAATAAAAAAAATACTGAAAATTCCTAAAATCGTTATTCACAAGTCCCCTCTGGGTCCAGAATTACCCTCTTTCGGCTTAGTATATCTTTTTCGTCGCACCCTGTTTATATGAAATGTCACATTTGAGTAGTTGATTTACAAAAGATAAATAAAATGTGTCATTTTTCATATTTTAGTAGTGAAACTATTCTATTTATGAAATAGTTTTCAGAAATATAAAAGTTTCACTTCTTTATTCTCTTATCTACTCTATCCTATCCCTTCCTCTTATCAATTAAGTCAGTTGCTACAAACCAATCCAGAAAAATATTTGTTAGAATTCAATAAATTTAACTTAAAATCCCTTGTAAATATCCCCAGCTCCTAAATACGTTAAGCTTACGCATTCCACAAATGGAGCTTTCTTGTTTACTCACTAAGCGGATAGAGTATTTATTCGACCCAAAAATTCTGGTGCCAAGAACTACCTATTTAGAAATAGAAATGGTATCGCTTTTCATACAATTCGAGGCTTGAAAACTTCATTCTAGAAAACAAAAGAAGTGGCTCTACTTCTTCTCCAAAACAAAACACGACGCGATCGTCTTTTTTTTCGAAAGGCATAGTCGTACCTTATCGAAATCGGAACGCGTTTTTAGAGATGTTCATGATTCAAAATCTTTCAGTATCTCCAGCAACTGAAAAGTACAGCGCTAGAACTCGTTTAATTGGGCTAAAACTAACTTTTCTTGAGAGAAAATGTATGTACGAATACCAAATGGATTCGTTTCTTGTTGCCCCAACATTGAGGATGTCTGACAAGATTGCTAAATAAAGCTATCACTACATTATTCCGCGTGCAATGCATTATCAGATTGTGTTTCGGTCAGCTACCGGGAATGCTTTTATAGCTTGAGACAATGATCTTCTTGCATTCTAGGTTGAATGAATGTAGGTCAGTATTTTTTTGTTAATGGCAGCATAAATAAATTATTTTCATTGAAATTCGTATGACATAAATTAAGAATAAAAACTCTTGTAGTTTGACGAGCTCTTCATGAATGTGAAGAAACAAAGTTCGATTGTAAACCTGCTTACATTCACAATGAATTAATCGATATGAAAGAATACAAAAATCTTCTTTCTTGTAATAAATCTCACCAGAGTTTCCATGGTCTTCTACTTAAAAAAAATCGGGCCAGAATGGATTAGCAAAGGTAGAGACAGAAAAGCTTGGAAAGAAATGGGGGAGGCCTACGCCAAATAGACGACTTCTACTAATACCGATGGATTAATATTTTGATGCAACCTAAAAGAAACATCTATAAATAAATTTAAAAGGTAATTGACATTTTATTTGTAATACTAAGTAGTAGAATAAATTACTTTTTTATTTATGCATGGTTTGGAAGCGGACGTACCTATCGGACAGTCCGCAATGCTGACTATCCGTTGCGAATGCCGTCATTCGGACCACAATCGCACGCCCGATCCGTCCGCCTTTCCTCAATCCTCACCATCCGCGCTCCAAGCCGCCGGGTTCCTATTCTCATTCGTACAAAATGCGTCCCCTTTGAAATGCAAAGGGCGGTCGCGTCGGCAATCTGGTTGCGACGGTTACATTGAACACACCACCCGGCATTACGTTCAAAAAATCCGTCTGATGCGATTGGCGCGGGCTAATCCGATGCCAGCCATCATTTGACCCAGCAAACTATTACAGATACATTAAATAAAAGCTTGAGATAGGTATCGTCTACGCGCGGTCCGATTTTTTGATAATTCCTTTGTATAACGTAATTATAAAATTAAATATGTAGTGGCACCACTATCCACCCTACTATTTGCCTTAAGAATCATTCTGGTGGTCTTTGTTTGTTCTCAAGGTAGAGTACCGGACGATCGTGTTAACCTATTTACGGTTAGTGGGTACATTCATAAATATATCTGAGCTCTTTGAAGTCGACGGAATTGCTGTTAGAGAAAGCACATTGTGGGGAAAGCATTTTATGTTACGCGAATTTAGTGTATACTTATTAGATGTGTAGGCATAGAATTAAAACTAGTAGGTTCTTGTACTAAAAAGGTGTTTCGGATAATTAGTAAATGTTACTAAGTGTGTGGAAAGTGGATATTACTGCATTATAACGGTCAATTTCACTAATATGACTTTGAGTCTTTGATGATATCAGCTAGGTTAACAAAATGGAATAAATAGTTAAATCAAATAACATGGTAAAAAAATCAGCTGGGTATCAGGTAAAAATAAACAAATATGAATCCAACCGAAAATAAGCCACAAAAAGAGAACATTACAATAAAATTATTTGTACCTAACTGTAATAAACTGTAATAAATAGTTAAAATAAAGATAAAGGAATCATTCAAGATAATTAAATCGAATATTAAAGTCTTCAAGATATCATTTGACCCATTTTATCTCCTATAAAGTCATACTTACATTTCAATAATAACAGTCGTAATGTTAACAATGGTGGCCATTTTATTAATAATCTATGCAACTATGTAATTGTGGACATATTTATTATGATAAAATACTGTATGCACCTATATTGATTACCAGTCAATGCCTAGAGCCGCGTACTCACTACCGATCTGTAACCGTAACCAGACGGATACAGAATTTTTGGTTTCTCAGTCTATACGTATGACGCTTTTGACGTTTATCAATCGTCCTTTAGCCGAACTGTATATAATAATACTGTATATTTTTTTGATTTCTTATCGTCGGTTAGCTGTGAACCCTTCAAATCCAGGTTCTTGAAGGTTTGCAACCACGCACAAACTATGCATTTATAATACAACACACAGTAACATGCTACGGTCACTGGTTTTATTAAGAGAACGCAGTTAATATCCGTGGAAGTTTCGCGAACAACGTACTAGTTACGTTGTTCGTGATTTAATGTTACAGTAACATTATACGGATACAGTAACAGCTTTATTTATTTATTTATTTATTTATTTATCGTACAAAACACATCACAATCACTTTCATATTATGAGGTTACTTAAAGCTAGATCAAAACTTGATTGCAACATAAACATATGTACGTGCTGCTATAATATAAATATATATCGAGTAAGTAGAGTTGTTATATTACTATCTATTACAGGTTGTTGAAACAAGACAGTAAAAAAGGTATTAAAAAATTACGAATTACGGTAGCAAAAATTAGATAACATGCTATATTATTGTATATACTATGTACTTGAACTCTATTTCATTTCTTGGATATTGATTTGGAGGATCTCTTTTAAAATTTTAATGAACTGACCTAATCTTGGAACAAATATGTCGAGTCTGCCGTCATCCCTATGTAGCTCATTATATTGACGTGCCATTCTTGTGAGGGGATTAAAATGGGAAATATTATTTCTAAAAGTGTGTAATGCAAAAACGTTCTTCTTATTAGAGTTACGAGATCTGTAATTAATATTAAATGATATTTCGGATAAGAGTTTTGGGGAATCTATTAGAGAGTGAAGTAATTTGTAGAAATAAATAAAGTCAGAATAAATACGACGAGTTTCTAAAGAAGTGACGCTGAATTTATAGAGCCTCTCTTCGTAATTCAGAGACAGGCGCCCGGGCTTAAGACGATAACATAAGAGCCTCAGGAATTTTCTTTGAATCCGTTCGATGTTGTAACTATGAACTTTGTAGTTGGGAGACCAAATAGGACTTCCGTATTCCAATACGCTTCGCACTATAGAGTTAAAAAGGTAAATTAAGATGCGATAGTTTTTAAAGCCCTTAGTAGATCTTAAGACAAAACCCAATAAGTGGTTGGCTCTATCTATGATATACTGATAATGTGCCCGGAAAGTAAGCTTATCATCGAAAATTATACCAAGATCCTTTGCAACAAGGGAGCGTTTGAGTTTATGTCTGCCAATGGTGTAATCAAAAGTTATTTTGTTTCGTTTATTGGTGAAAGAGATGAAAAAACATTTGTCGACATTAAGGTTCATTTTGTTATGTTTACACCAATATGAAACAGTATTCAAGTCATTTTGCAGAGATATGCAATCACTACGGTCATTAATTAAATTAAATATTTTTAAATCGTCGGCGTACAAAAGGCAGTTGCAGGATAAGCGAGAAACGAGGTCATTGATAAATATAATAAAAAAAAGGGGTCCTAAATGGGAACCTTGGGGGACGCCTGAGGTAACCGCCACTGGTGTGGATACATATCCCTGCAAGGCGACCAGCTGACTTCTATTACTCAAGTACGAACAAAGCCATCGATATAGATTTCCATGAAAGCCGTATCGATGCAGTTTAATACTAAGTAAATGATGACTGACCTTATCAAAAGCTTTTGAGAAATCAGTATACACTGAATCGACTTGACCGCCCTTAGCAAAAGCCTGACAAAGAAAATGTTTGTATTCAAGTAAATTGCTAATTGTCGACCTGTTTTTAACGAAACCGTGTTGTTTATCAGACAAGATAGGTTTGATGTGGTTAAAGAGTTGTGTATATACTAGAGATTCGAACAATTTCGCAAAACACGATAGTAAGCTTATAGGGCGATAGTTATCGCACCGAGATTTGTCGCCGCCTTTATAAATTGGAATGATATGCGCTGTCTTCCAAGTTATAGGAAAAACACCGCTCTTAAGAGATTTATTAAAAATAATATTGAGTGGAATAGCTAATTCATTGCCGCAAGCCTTTACAAAAGATGTTGGAATCATATCTGGACCAGGTCCTTTGTTTTTATTTAATCGTTTAATTTTTTGAAGAATGTCGTTTTCATTAATATAAACTTGTGCCAGAGAGTGTGAGATGTAGTTATCAACTGGGGTCAACAGGTCGTTTTCAATAGTTTCTTCTTCTGCACTAACATCCCTTTCGAAAACAGAACCAAAGTACTGAGAAAAGAGCTCGCATACACCGTTTCCGTCACTAGATGATATATTATTATACTTCATGGTCTGAGGAATAGAAACGCGGCCCTTTCTATTGTTCACGAATCTCCAAAAAGACTTAATATCCGTCTCAATAGATTCTTCAGTCGCCGAGAGATACCTATTATAACACTCCTCGGCTAAAACCTTACATCTATTGCGAAGCATGGAGAACGTGTCGTAATCACGAGGGTTTCCAAACTTTTTATATAATTTGTGAAATTTGTTCTTTTCTAAGTTGCAATTTATCAACGGTTTGCTAAACCAAACAGGGTAAGATGAATACTTTAGAGATTTCAAAGGCGTGTGCCTTTTGATAATATCAAAAAGAATGTCATAAAATAAATTAGTACAACAGTTAACATCCGTTGAAGACAGCCTATCCTTCCAATCCACTGAATTCAGTTCAGAATTGATTAAATCATAATTACATTTATCAAAATTTAAGCTTGCATGGTTACGTGCATAGTACGTTAGTGAGTACCCAGCCTAGAAGCTCGAGGTAAAAACTAAAAACAATTATAAATAAGTTGTTCCATGAATGGTAAAAATCTAAGAATGCTGGTTTTCAAATGTGGACATTTATTAATACTTTTATTTCACCAAAAAATGTTTGCATCTGTCTTCTAGATATTTTAATTAAAATAAATTAATACATACTCATGCAAATGCGCATTTATTGCATTAGGAAGTGGTCAATTTTAAAATGTTTTAAATAATTTGTTTTTGCAACCGAAAAATTAAATATAGACACAAATATACAAAGGAGAGCCCGAAAAATTAGGTTCTGCCACAAGGGGTATTTTCTTCTATGTGTCACTGGCGAGAGAGAAGAAGTGAAAAAAAAAACTATCCCGGTTTTCGCTAAATTACTCTCGAAAACGTATATTTTGTTTTCGTAACCTGCCAAATACTGGCAGGTTTCAGGATCACCCTTTCCTCTCACATACCGCAGATGGTGACTTTCATGCGATCACTATAAATAGGTTAGTTTTGTCTCTTAATTCAAAAGTCAAAGTTTAAGTGTCGCGTAGCGCAAAATCCATGCGAAGGGTCATTGAACTTCGTCTGTGCATTAAATCAGCCTGTCTGGTTGTTAGTTCGTTTGCGAGGGACGCACTACATCCCGCAATGCAGCTGTGTGTGACGCTCTACGTGGATAACGTCGTATGTGCCCAGTGGCTCATTCTCGATCTTTTGTTTTGAAGTTGAACATATTATATCACATTATGGAATTCAGTGATTTTGCAAGAAATTATTATTCTGTAAGTAGGGGAGTATTCCCGTTGTCCGCCATCGAGATATTCCCCATTCGGGGACACTAGTATTTTTTATACGTAATTGGTATTTAAAAATGACAGTAAATGGGTATATGAATTTAAAACTTGAGATTTTATACTACTTATTTCAAATTGTTTGAGAAAATCTGTACAGATTGCATCATTTTCCGAATACAGATCACAAAATTTACATTACCTGTCACCCGTCTATGGTTGCGTCATAAAACTACTGAACAACATTGTCAACTGCTAAGTTTACTGCCCTATTAGTAGTCATGTAAACCTATTAAGGGCTTTAATAGGTAAACTCTCAATTACATATCAATTAAATACTGCTTGAATGCATAATTGTGGCGAAATAAATATGTTAACGAAAGATAATTATAAAATAATTTCTAGATTTTACCGTTTATTTCATATGAGTTATTGAAGGACATTTAACTAAAAAGCTAGGTTACGCTCAAGAAACTAAATAAATAAATTTTAATGACTTATACAAAGACGTTAGTGACTTGAATATCACAAATCGTGTTATATAAATTAAATTAACAATCTCTGTATTTCCCTAGCATATGTTGTCGTATGGAATAATTTAATTTTGTCATTTAATTTTGCCACCTGCCGGTCACCAGTGGCTGCTTGTTCGAGCACAACAGAAGGCTAATAAATTATGAAGGCATTTTGCCAGCAACTCCAGGTCATTTATCGTATGCGAACATTTTAGTAAAGTTAAATGAGTTTAATTATAAACTCGTTGATAAATCACAAAACGCACTTACCTTCTATTAACGTAAGGCCGCTAAATTTAGCACCACGCTGCAACTGCGATTTTCTATTGAGATTGTATAAAATTTATTACTTGACTCAAGTTTACTAGCAATTCAATATCTTTTAACCGATCACAGATGATTTATCGGCTATAGAATTGGTACAACATAACCTATAAACCTATTTGCTATAAATTGACTAGGTAACTAATTAAGAAAACGATTACATTGTTAAGACAACCTTTGAGTACTTTATTTTATACGTTGAGTAGAGCCAACATACTACCTTTATAAATTAATTATCTATGTTATTTGCATCATATTATTACTGGCAATGTAATAAATTATTTCTTAATATATAACTCTGTACTTTGAATGTCTATTCCTCACGATGAATATGTATAAAAATAACAAGTCTTCAGCGTAACTTTCATTCATTATCTTTTATTTGCTCAGTAGTGTAAAGATTGTCGCACACCTGGAATCACCAATGCAGCACAGCAAAATGTGCATTCAAATATGAGCTTTAACTCGTAACACCTAGATAAATTTCATATTGACGGCATCAGATGACAGACAGCTAACAGACCACTCGTTTGAAGCTTGTGCCATTTTGTCACTGTAAAATGTATCTGATGATACCAAGTTTAAGCCCATATTTGAAATGCACGTTTTTTTGCCTTGCGGTAGTGGTATTGGATTAATGAGCGCAGAGCTTTACAGCGCTGAAAACTTCATAGCTTAATTGACAATGGCATGGCGTAACGGTTTTTTTAAATTTGCTATTACATATATCAATAAGATAATACTATAAACAAATCTCCTGCATATTTCCTACAAACGAATCTGTTTCTGTCTAAAAAAATCGATAAGTCGTCTGTACAGAGGTCTGCAGTTCATAATGCATTTGACAACTTTAATATTAAAGGCAATGCCCGAGCAACCTCTGCTCGATTTACAGAGTTAAGCAGTCGTTCGCGTTGACCTAAACTAGTACTATCCTACTGAAGCCACTCTACTAAAAGCTAGCTGTTAGTAATCTTATAAAGCTACAAGGCTTTCGTTTGAGTTGATACTGTCTTGCTTTTATTTAAATTGCTTTTTCAACTACTGCAATTGCTTCGCGGATTGGTATTCATCTTGTGTAACTTTATAAAATCCTTTATTTAGAATACGTACCTATTATGTACCTACGTATTATTTTGAATTCAGTCAGTTCAACCTACTTCAAAGTCCCTACGATTATCTTTTGGTAAATTATACTATTGCTGTAGAGCTCCTAATAGGGACCATTATAAAATATCTGACACCAACAGCAGCTTCAAGCTCTGCGCTCATTAATACAATACCGCTACAACACAGAACAAAAACGTGCTTTCCAATATAGGCTTACACTCGTTATCATTAGGTATATTTTACAGTGATAAAGATCAAACGAGTGGTCCGCGAGCGGTCCGTCATCTGATGCCGTCTATATAAAATTCATCAAACTGTTATTATAAGTCATGCAAGCCCAATGTTGTGCTGCAGCGCTGCATACCAGGCGTGACAAACTATACTCGTAAAGACTGCGAAATTATACAAAATACTTATACAAGTGCCCATGATGCGCATCCCTAAGTAGAACTCTCTCCAACAGTGGCACATACCGCTGCCGCCACGCCCATGTGGGTCGAATCTCTGTAACTGGGCAGAGAACAGGTTAAATATTATTTCCTAGAACTATAGATTTCAATATTTTGGTTAAAAAGAGTATTTAACATACAGGGTGCCCAGTAATTAATGGAAACCCCGCAGGTACTTGTGGGGCCAACACGGATACTCAGGAAAAAATATAAAAAAAATGTAGTTGCAGCAGTCTACGATTTTTTACTTTCCTGTATTGTTTTTGTCCGTTATCGGTACTTATTTCAATAAAAATCTATACCTATAAAAGTCATGAGAAATCAGACTCAAAAAGATAATTAAATTTTGCACCAAAGAAATTCAGTCGCACTATAAAATATTAAATCTATTTGCTTGTAATCCTACCATTAAATACGAAAACCGATAGGTAATAATTTCAAAGCATGTGCAGTCATACAAATCAATACCCGTAGGACAGTGGTATCTGATCAATATGCGCAGGATTGGCGCCAGTTACTCTTAAGGCGGTCACACACGGGTTTAGTGTGCCAATGGTTTTTCTAGTAACAAAACCACTTATTTCTCACAAATTATTTCAAAAATTATTGGAGGACTGTATAATATCACCAATATTGTTGTAGCTAGTCGTGATTTTTCAAAAGTGTTGTTTGTCGAGATTCTGTGCATCGAGATAACGTGCGTCGAGATGCCGTAGTTCACTCCTGTATTCTCACTAATTAAAATCTTACATAGAATCTTTTTTTTTTACTCGTGACTGTCGTTCCCCACGAACAAATATCTATCTACTTCTCTATTAGTAGGTAAGAACTGTAATAAGTCAAAAAGTCTATTTATTGTGTTCAACGTGAACAAACCTTATCTTTGTCATAAAGTTATGTCACGTCCATACCTACTGCCCGTTTGAATACATAGTTCAAACACAGAACGATTAAATCATCGTAAAACTTTTTTAGTTAACCTACATGATAAAAGTTATCAATATACGGTTAAAAATGACGACGTGATGAGAAATATATTTCGGTACGTATGCGGTTGAGTCATTCATTACACTAATATTATGGATGGATATGAATGGATATACTTTTGTAACTTCCTCACACCCAATACTGCTGAACAAGTCAGGCTGTTTTAGGATTCCGTACCGTACCACAAAAGAAACAGGAGTACTTTGTTGTCCGTCTGTCTGTCTGTCCGTCTGAAAATATCGAGTTAAAATTAACATCAAATACTCAAATCCGTAAGTTCTTGGTAAATATAAATAACGCTTCTAAGTCAACGAAATCAAAAATTACAGCCATTTTGTCCAAATATTTTGAAATTTCTAAGGGAATCACATGCACACAAACCCCGGGTACTTCCCGTAGACTTAGAATCATGAAATTTCGCAAGAAGCAAGGTTTTATAACACAAGTAAAGGCAAAATCGGAAAATCGTATTTTTGTAGTTTATTCACAGAAACAAAATACATGTGGTCCTCGCCATGGACTAAAACCTGCAGGGTACCTACTTCCCGTTGACCTAGAATCATGATGTTTGGCAAGAATCAAGGACTTGAAATTATACTATTTATTATACGGAACCCTTAGAGCGCGAGCCTGCACTTGACGTTGTAATTTTTAAAATCAACATTTTGCATTGATGTAGGTCTTGAATAGTACCTGGAAACAAAGGCTACTTTTTATCATATAAATCAGTTTCCATGGGTAAGAAATATATTTTCCATAAAACAAAAATGATATTGTCGTTCCGGAAGAACGTATAGAGGCATGGACAAAAAATATGTACTTTTCATCCCGGAGACATCGCGGGCGAAGCCCTTAGGAAGAAACTAGTTCAAAAATATAATTACGAAAAGAAATGAAACTGAAACAGTTGAGGGCAGTTCAAACACGCCGATGAAAACAATGACGATCAACATTTCGAACACGAACTATTTTAAGATGGCGTCCCGAACACTCCCGAGTCTTTACGACGATTCGCGAATTACGATCCTATAAACGTTGTCGCTGACACGCGGCTTTCAGCCCTAAAGAACTTCATGCCTGTTTAATTGATATAAGCTGTACATTATATTTAACATTAATTGCTTTTACAGGCCCTTTTCGATAAAACCGAAATATCTATAATGATACCGCTGTGACCGTTTTAATTTAAATTTCATATAAGCGCGCCTTTAACGCTCGCATCTCATAGATAGGCAGACCAAACACTGAGATACCAACTGTGTCTCTAAATCCTACCCTATCTTTCCCAGCGTAAGATCTCAACAAATCTCAGTTGTCCGACTGTCCAGTGCCGAGCTTATTCGTAACATAAATAACCATCTTACTGGACAAATTCTGTTAT
This sequence comes from Eupithecia subfuscata, assembly GCA_963564075.1. NCBI lineage: Eukaryota > Metazoa > Arthropoda > Insecta > Lepidoptera > Geometridae > Eupithecia > Eupithecia subfuscata. Next base: position 10,189,130 of record OY751105.1, read on the forward strand.
AATTCACAATCAGACCTTTATTACGCCGGCGGGGCGCATTAATCAAAAGTATGGAATGGGTTAGGTACAAAAGCGGGCGAGTTAAATAAAATAATAAATAAGCAAAGGCCTGAGATTTATTTCGGAGAAAAAGCGAGAGGGTAAGAGGCAGGTTCTGTCGCAGCATGTTTATGGTTGTCCGGCGCAGAATAACTGATAGTCCGCCGCCGGTGTCGGCACAATGTACAGCCCTAATTAATGCCCTGCCCTTGCTCTCGGGTATATTGTTTGTGCCAGTATCTTTTTAAGTTTTCCTTTTTTAAATATTTTAAAATGGAAGACATTCTTTTTGATTTACAATTATTTTCTTTTTTGTTGGTTTATTATTTCTAACAAATGACAATCGAATGTTCCTTGCAACTCTATGCTTTGATTATTTAATGTTATTACTTTATTCACAATGCAAACTACAATGAAATAATAGAAACACCGGATAGTTTATGAGATCAAAATTAACTGGAGATAATAAGACCAATGATGATAAAACTTTTAATTCATGGTAATCCCGTTATTAATACTTTAGTAATAATGATGATGTTAAAGTAAACAGGAAATAACAGTAAAGTTTAATTCGAGGTTCGCTACATCCTGTGTTCTTAAAATTCAAGGCATTCAAAACCTCTTGATCTGAACTGAATACTAAACAATTTTTGTATTAGGCCTGCTTCAATCGAACCCAAAATACACTGCTCGAAATAAACAAACTGCTATCAGATCGATAAACTACTATAAAACAATGCGAGAGCCGAAAACTTGATGTACTATATCCTGAGCGACAAATCCGATCATAATCTCATGGGAAAGGTAAAGCAGTTACCATTAAAAAAGATGAGCTCTACAGGTACAAAGGTGATGGTGGAGCTTCTTCGTGACAATGCTGTTGGAAATAATGGTCGCCAGCTGACGGGAGGTGCCTTAACGCGTTGTCATGGCGACCGAGAAGGGTGGCTAACCTGCCGAGGCGACATATCGACCAAAAGGGCGCATACGACCCCACGTCGCACAGATTTAGACTCTACCTTGTAAACCGGAAGGTAGAATTTCACGCGCCATCAAACACCACTTACGACCGTTCTCCTCGATGGCATTATTGGGATGCGTGTATTGTGTTTCGGGTTCCATCTTTGCTTTTTTTAAATTAGAATGTCCCTATCTCGCTCTTATACGTCGTTATGTCCGTCTAACCGCACTTGTATAATTATTCCATTCTCTTTTTATGAGATTTTAAACAGTTTTAAAGTTTTTGTTGAAATAAGAGCGTACCATAAATGTTGTTGCGGCAGTAAAAAGGCAGTTTTGGTAATTTACTGCTCATGTAAATGTGGCATCCGACTTTCCGACGGGTTATTTGATTTATTGCTGCTTGCATATTTTACATTGTAGCGATGGCAAAAAAATAAAACCTCTTTAAAAAAACTGCTCTGATCCGAAGGTGATACTAATAATTTGAGACAGTACTTTATAGATGTACCTACCTATAAAACTATCGTAGTTTCACGAATTCATTATGAATATAAGCGGCTCGTTGTTAACGAACCTTATTTGTGTTGGAAGAACGTTGGTGTTCTTCCAACACAAGTAAGGTTCATAGTTAACCCGCTTACATCCGTAATTCATGTACCTACTTGTAAAGTAATTTTATCAATATACACAGTCTTGTTACATAAATCAATAACTTCTTATCGTAGTAAACAATGTTACCTAAAATGGCGCCGTCAAAGTTTATTTCTCTATTAGGCAATGCTTTGTTACTTTGTACTAAATAACCATTGCATTTAGAAAGGCAACCAAACAATGTTTCATAAATTGTTTATACCTCACGTCTACAATTTCAAAGTGTCCACAACATCAATTAAAACGATCCATTAGTCGTATCTATAGCTTTTTACCCGGACAGGTAACTAAGACCCGGCCTACACAGTCGGGCATTCCGACACCGTTGGCCCGCTATCAATTTTATACGCAATGGGAAGGCTATTTATCTTACCTTATTTATTGGCTGACTCGAAAACCAGTCTGGAACCCGCTTTGTGGGTCTCGCCTTAACCCGTCTATGTATAACCAACCTACATGTGTATGACTTGTGAGAGCGCCTTCTGATCAATTCGCTCTCTGCAATCGAGGCTAAGTGAACCGTTAAACTTTTAAAGCGATATCGAGCATGATTTTTTAAAGGGTTAAAGAACTTTCACAAATTCTCAGAAAGCGCCTACACGGCGACAGAATAAAAGGACACCTTACAAAGCATTAGAAAGTTGCGCAACCCTTCTTTACGCATCCCTGATTTTTTGTAACGATTTATTTTTAGAAGAACACCATTGTTTGCGCCCCGTTTGCTGCTAACCCTTTCCGTTATTCTTTGATTATATTGTTTTTACAAAAAATGGTATTTGAACAAGCGTCATCATGCTTTGCGACACGAAATTCCAAAAGCAAGGTGGTCATGCCATGCCCTACTTGTCCACTAGCATTCTAATGAAATCGGTCGCAGTAGCTGGCAATTCATGAATTAACTTAAGCACCATAATAAAATATTAATGAGCCATTAAAATCTAAACTGGTATAAAAGTGAAATTTTATGGTTTTAACTCGAAGTCTCTTGCGAATCCGCACCGCTGGATTGTGATATACGATGCAATAAATCGATCTAGAAACGTTAATGTAACTGTAAAATATAATTTATTGCAAATAATCTAGTCTAGTACAAATAAATGTTTACGTGATCTCAAATAGCAGAATTAATTTTATTCTTCTTTGTTTCCAGGTCCAAACGGATGTCCGCGAAGGCGAGGGAGGCAAACGTACACAAGGTTCCAAACCCTGGAGTTGGAGAAGGAGTTCCACTTCAACCACTACCTGACGCGTCGGCGTAGGATAGAGATTGCCCACGCACTCTGTCTCACAGAAAGACAGATCAAAATCTGGTTCCAGAACAGACGCATGAAATTAAAGAAGGAACTCCGAGCCGTAAAGGAGATAAACGAACAGGCTCGCAGAGAGAGGGAGGAACAAGACAGAATGAAGCAGCAGCAGCAGGAAAAGCAGGCAAAGCTAGAGTCGCAGCACCACGGGCACCACGTGACCCACCACCATGACCCGATGAAGATGCCCATCGACAAAGGATCCAATGACCTCCACAAAGTGAACAAAGTCCCCGCGTAAGGTCCGCGTATCTCGCGATGATATGACTGATTCTGTAACATATAGTGTGAATGGAAGTGTTGCGTCCACAAGGACCTGCGGTAGTCGATTCGTATCCACTAGTTTTATGTTTGCGGCTGAAGTGTGCCTCGTTGTTGAGGCGCTCAGTGACATTTATTTTGTAATGTTCCTTTAGTGCGAAGGACTTGCCTCCGTGTCGATCGTTTGGCGGACAAGCTGGTGATGTGCTTTAAGCATTTATTTTGTTGCCATAACCACAACTTGTATTGCAATAATATTTTTACTAAAATTTACAAAAATTAGTAAACGCTCTAAGATAAAAGAGCTCGAGTGAACTTCGGTATTGTTAGTTAAGATTTTAAATCTGTGAATCTCATAGTATTTATTGCTACCACTTACTCTAATCCATTATGTTATTTTTTTTATTAATAGATATTATATTATGTACATTTTGATGTATATTTTATTTTTTGTTCGCTTTTAGCGGACTGGTTATGTTTTGGTGGTCATATTTTTTATGATTGTAAAATTTGTTGTATATTATCAGTTGACTTCAAAATGGTTTATATTATTTTGTTCAGATTTTGGTTAAATAATTCCAGTTTTTAGTACATGATTTTTGGTTGATCGTTTTATTAAAAAATAGATACTAAAGTGTAACATTGTCAAGATTGTTGTCAAGCATTAAATTAAACTTGCATAGCTAATGTCGTAAGAATCTTAGGAATAATATTAAAAACAAAATACGTATTGAAGTACAATTGAGAATAGGTCTTTTTCATAACATTATGTTATGTTTTATACATTCTCTCTTCACGGATTCATATTTAAAATTTAGAAAGGTATTTTTTGATAATTCTAGGAAAATACCATGTCCATATTTATTGAAATAGATTCGAACAAAGGGAACCTATAGTAGATGGACGTCGTGGTGGTGAAGTCCATGAATCTCAAGTCATCTGATGTTCAAAATTATATACGTAACGATGATACATATAATAAAATTAACAATAATGTGACTAATTATAAATTTTACACGTAATAATTAAAGTTGATTAGCCTAAGTGTATTATACATAGATAAGTAGATTCAACTTTGTATGAAGTATTGCTAAGAATTAGGTATCGCGTAAACCAGTAAATGTAAGCTATTGGAATGATCAGTGCCCACACGCTTTTTTAATTAGGAAAAAAAATGTTCCTTTTTTGAATGTAACAATGGGAAGTTTCCTTTTGCGTTTCGGAGTTGAGACAAACGGTAAAATTATGTATCCTCCAATGTTTACAAAGTCGTGTGCACATTTGAATTTACCGGCTCGGTAATTTCGAGCATGGGCCTACAAACCGCTTACTCGGGCGAGTTTCACTCGAACAATTTGGCATTATTTATAAACATAGTATAAATAAGCATGCTTTATTACAACGCATTGTCTCTAGATACTTTCTACTCGCTTTCGATTCCATATTGTGCCAAAATATTTAAATTAAAGCTTCTTCTCGCGACCAAAAATTTCTTTGATTCAAAATTTCTATACGTAATCAAATCAAAAATGTAAAATTAGTATTGATAATCACCATTATACGTAAATTATTGTCAGGGTAGAAATAAAAGTATGATATATGGTAAAAATTGTATTATTCCGCTTAATTTTTTATATCACCTCTTGATGATATCTGTCCACTGTATTCCGCGGAATTTAAGAACCTATATCGGTAGCTGTTTACGTCATCATTAATGTCGTGATATCATTAGGGAAGGTTAAGTCTGTAGATTTAACTCATTGTCTGCTATAACATTATTTTAAAAATAAAAAAACGGTTTCATACACCTAATAATGTTTTTAGATTTTTATTCCAAAATTTTGTAAATTTATTCTGGATGTCAATGATATTATTTTCTAATTCGTGCAATAATAAATCATGCAAGCCATATTTCCTCATCATAAGGTACGTAAAATTTAAGGTTGTCGTTAGAATAAATCTTTATCCCATCTTATTTTTAAATCGAGAGTTAAATCGAACAAAATGTACTTAAGTAACCTCGTTATAAGTAGGCTTTATAAATTATAAAACGCGTAGATATAATCGTAGACACTCTTAAATAAACTAAGAATCTGATGTTAGTATTTGAATTTACTGCTTAAATATTTTAGAATCATAGAGGTTGTTTGTCAAAAAATTGGTTAATTTTACTCAAGAGTATTGTAAATAAGCTAAAGTTTCATTGTTGTGAACATTATAACCATCACAGCGATCAGATATAGCTGGTTGGCACTGGTTCATGTTCATACTCAAACCTTAGTCTTTTTGTTCTTACTCTGTCTTTTCCGGGCGTACACACTAGAAAACGTCATCGTTGGATTTGGAACACATAGTGTGTATACGATCATAAATTGTTATTCGAACATTCATTTTTGTTTTATTTTCTTGTTCATTTGTTTCGGTATTGGGAAAGTGCAAATCGAATTTATGTTGTGAAGTAATATTGTAATGTTAGCTACATACTCATTAAGTTTCTTCTTCTTTAACAATAGGCAAATCTTGTAACATAGTAACGATTTGTGTGTAGGTACGTCCATTGATTTATGTCAGGTTTTCTTTATTGTTTCTGAGTCGTAAAGAGCTGTAATTCATGTGAAACAATGAGCAATTTGCTAAATAGATTATATACGTCCTCCATTCGTAATGCTGTCTTGCCATATAGCTAGTGTTTTGTAGTCTTTAGGTATCCATACCTTACTCAGCATATAATATCAGTAGGTTTCATGTCTCAAATAAGTAGGTACTTTTCTATTTAATGTCATCCAGTTTTATATTATTTCATGTTATGTTTTAGTTACTTCATTCAATGTTTAACTTTAATCAAGACTTCCGTTCTATTAGTTAAAGTATCAAAGTAATCGATCAATTTTATCTATAAAGGTAGCTATGTATGTATTGTATGTACCTATATCTATATTTTTAATATAGTTAATTAAAGGTCTTATTATTAGGTAACTGTAAATAGTTGTGAAAGTTTATGTGGCGCATTATTTTTTGTTTATATTTTCTTGTTTTACGTTATGTATTTATGTATTGAAACGATCGTGTGTTTCGGATTCACGTCCACTATAATAAGACACTTGTAGTCCATTGCGTTTGTATGGAACTTAATGTTTGTGAGATGCTAAGTAATTTTGGTTGGTACTTTTCTGAAGGTTGTGAATCTGCAATGGCATTGCAGTGTTTTCTCGCAACTCTAACCCAACCATCATAACTTGAACTGTCTCTTTATATTATTTGAAAGTGTTGAAAGTCTTCTTACAGTGGTCAGTGTCCAAGGATACGATCATTTGTGACTGTGTCGTGGTATATAAGCAAATAGTTGGGTGATTGTATAAGAAGCCCGCATTCAATATTGTACCTAATATTAATTTCAAAAGTTCAAGAGAATAAAGAGTTAATAAAATGTAATAGTATTTTTGTTTCCTTCTTACAATGTAGGTACATAACCCATTTCCCTCTCACCTTCCCACTACCATAAAGATACTAGCAACAACTATATTTTACTATCATAATATGAAATTATATATTTGTTTTAACAAAGGGAAAACGATGAATAATAACGATACGACGTTATAAAAAACTACACATGTAAAAATTAATGTAAAGCTACTAAAACTCTCGAAAGAGCATTAGGTTACGAGTACCATAGGTTGTAATGTAAGATTTTAACTTACGCTGTTTTCGGAAGATATTATTCTTCTAAGAATAAACTACCTACTGTTTTCTGGAATAAAACAAAAGAATAAGAGCAAGAATTCACCCCCCTCCTATGGGAGCCATTCCTCATGTCTCAAGGGTGTTATAGCAAAACAAACATGGAGAAGAGAGTCTTGCAATTCATTTTTATGCGATTTTCCTGATGAGCCTTACGGCCTTGATGTTTACTAGAAGCCAAACTCAGCAAGTCACTTCTATAATTTATAACAACAAGAATACAGTGTGATGTTTTCGTAAATGTTACATGGAAGATCGTTCAGAAAATTCATGTAGAGTAATAAAATAATATTTCGGAAACACAAATAGTAATACTATAAACACGAAAGTAACTCTGTCTGTCTGTCTTTTAAGGTTCTCATGGCTGAACGGATCTTTATGAAATTTGGCAGGGAGATAGATATATAGATAGAAAACACTTTATTATACCACACAAATACCTACAGGAAACAATACAGAGAAAATGTTTAGAAAAAAAAGAAGTATAAAGGGTTGTTATCGCTGAGAGCGATCTCTTCCAGGCAACCTTGGGATGGACTGGAATTGAAAGAACAAAAAAGACAGTGGCACTGAATAAATATATAGATACCTACATAAAGAAAAGGAAACAAATACTTACACTACATACCTACCATAATACCTACAAAGATTAATAATAAACTTACATAAACATAAAATAAGGTTGTCTAACTCTTTACAAGGATTATATAATGCTGATGAAGCAGATTTTTGAAGATAGGAAGTGATAGGGAGGTAAATGATATCCCTAGGACGGGCTACGTTCTTGAGAAACGCTTGCGAAGCCGCAGGCAGTAGCTAGTAAATATTAAATATAAATAAAATAATAAGTAATGCTGAACAATTTACACAGCGTCCTTAAGCAGGGCTTGTGTTAAGGGCAACTAGTAGAAAACTCATATTACATTATTTTTATAAAGGCGAAAGTTTTGATGTTTGTTACCTCTACATGCCAAAACTACGGAACGAATCGGTCTGAAATTTTGCATAGATGTAGCTCTGCAATATTTTTTTTTTTTTTTTTTATCTCAGAAAATCACGTTCCAGCCACAGGCCAAAGCTATTACTTAATACATTACAATAGATACAAACTAGGCACAATGTTTTTAGTCTTCGAATATGCGTCCTGATAAGCATAAGTATATTTTGGTATTGACCAACTAATTAATTCTAACCGTACAAGATATTGTTAGCTTTTCTTAGACATAGCTAAGTAATAACAAACTCAATGGTGCTGGGAGTCAAAATGATAAATCACACAGTAAAAATAAAATCAAAGTTTATTGATTGTTACTACAATCACAATAGCAATTTTAACAAGTCCAACCCCTGATTCTACATGAGTATCCCCTAGTTGAATAAAGATTTTATTAAATTATTTCTTTTATATTGTGAATTGCCTATCGTCTGTTGTAAAGATTGTAAGAAATAACTATTTGATTAAAATTTCAAGAAGAATGTTAGTACCGTTGAAAAAACGGCCAATCGCCGTGTTAAAGAAGGGTTACAAAATGACTCGAGTATTGATTTGATCAGAGTACCTATAACTAAATATATTATTTTATGGGTAGCCTAGGTAGTATAATTGGGTATTAAGATTAAAGAATTAGCCGCCAAGCAAAATATTGCTTTGCATGTTATAAACAACATTATTTACAAATATAAAATATTCCTTTCTCTACCTACAACATGTTTGAAAAAAAAAAGGGACATTTAAACCATTGAATAAGATCTAGAAAGCTGTAAAAAAATTCAGTGTAGGTAAATAACCATACACTTATAAGCAAGAATGCACTTCAAGAGTGATACATCTTCAGTAATCAGGGTCAGATAACACCATGTCATGTTCATAGTCGCCTTTTAGTTTTACAATCTCAAGCACACTCAGAGTTATCGTCCATATTGCTACAGGCGTCTCGACATATCTACTTAAAACTGCATCAATTCCCACCGTAACTAACGAGCGTTCTGTCGGCAACTCATTCAAACAACATTTTCCTTGTCTCATACATCAAAAAACAAAAAAACCATGCCCCTAATAGTTATATGCCTCTAAATACCAATAACGGTGTGTCGCATCCCCGCCAAAAACAAACCATGAGTTATATCCATAATGCATTTTGCCATTGCCATTTTCCATTCTCCACAGACACTGCTGCTGTCAAATAAATTTCAGACCTAAGGAATTCACAATAGGTGGGACCATCCAACATTAAACCGAAAATCGCTTAGCAATCCACTCGGGCTCCTGAACAAAAAGCAAGAAAGAGCTATCGAAGGGTTTAAGCGATTCTGGCTCGATACTGCCACCAATTTTTTGTCCCGACCTTTCGTCTAATACTTTGCTTTTATAGCCTTTGTTGATAGTTTTTTTCGAGTGGTATCTTTTGACATTACCTTTATGGCGCCCGATATCTCTTGGGAACGATCATAGCAAATTCTAATGGCTCTTAAAAGTCGCTAAAATGGCTGTTATTGCCAAAACAAAATCGGTTGCTGTTATGTTAACCATAATGGGAGACAATCGATTGACCTTATCTAGATTGAAGAGTTCCAAAAAAAGCTACTTTGAAGGTTACCGTATTTGGAGATATTTCGAAAACTAAAAACAGCAACTAAGCTTTCTAAATTCTAACACCACTTAAAAAGCCTAAAATAAATGAGATCCTAGTAAACACGTAGAACAATATGTAAGAAAAGTAATAAACGTTAAAGAAAGACATTAAAAGCTAATTTAAATAACTATTCTATTGGCTCATTAATTGTAGGTGTAATTGAGGTTGTTTTTTTATGAAAATTACCAAAATCTCATTTTCTAGTCGGCCATTAAGCGCGAATGCGTCCTGATGCCAGTCTGGGCCAATTTCATGGTCTAACGCTCCCACCCTGCACAGAGATCACTTACTACGTGTCGTTTGTTGGTGACTATTGCTATCAAATAAAGTCAACTGCTTACCCGTGTAAGGTTAAGCGCTTATTTTGAGAAAATGACACCTAAACCTAAGAACAACACCTGTAGGTATGCATAAAATCACAATAAATGATATGAATATGAATAGATGCAATAGAAGTATAATTGAAACTAGGTTTTCCTATCCACTATATATTTTCATAATTTTGAATATCCACATTTATAGACAAAAGTTTTGCTCTCAGGCTCTCTTCTCTCTGCATCATTAAACTTACCAACCATTCTGTCACCCCATATGTCCTCCATTTTGATTAATCAACGAATGTTTTTTTTTGTATCAATATAAATTTTAAAGAAACGAGTTAAAAAAGAGTACCTGACTCACTGACAGACAACGCTCAGCCCAACCACTGGCTCTAGAACCACTTGCTTGTACTTATAACGCATACGAAGACGCGGGTTACAGCTAGTTCTTCAATAAGAATAATACAATATAATAGGCCATTTCATAAGATTGATGGATAACTCATTTATTTTAGAGCTTTGTCGAAGAACCATCTCCTGTGTAGGGACCGTAATACGGTTAAACGGATCACAAATGGCGGCCATGTCCATAGATACCTAAGTGGAAAACACCCTTTGAATACACGAAACATTTCGGAAAACGATGAATCAAAATATATGTTCGTTTTGTAAGAGGTATCTACATATAAAATCTTGAAGTTCTATTGAAAACGGTTGCTGAAATACAGAGCATTTTTGTTCTCACTTTCAACCCAGATTTTGAACCTTTCGATGTGCTAATTTTCACCGTTCCTTTCTTAATCCTCATTTTCGTATCAATACCAACCCTGCAAGTTTAAAGACTCTACAATAAATGGTTTGGGCTGAGGGTTGTTTATGAGTCAGGACAAAGATTTTTATATTAGTTTAGATTATTTTCTTAATTGGAGTAGATACCTAAGTCATTAAACTTTCGGTAACTAAACGCGTTCGAAGTAAATATCGTAATTTCGTAAATTTTCTTAATTTTTTTGTATTTTTTACTTGCTGTTCCTTTTTGGTATTATAATATGAAAACAGAGTAAGTCTCTTTATGTTAAGTGATGATGATGATGATGTCCTCCAAGATGAATTTTAGACCACAGCGCGCGGCTAGTCTCTGTAGAGGCTAGCCATTGTGTGTTCGCAGGCACAGGAACACTCTCTTTTGTCTTTTAGTCAACTATTATATTAATTTTAGACCACAGCGCGCGGCTAGTCTCTGTAGAGGCTAGCCATTGTGTGTTCGCAGGTACAGGAACACTCTCTTTTGTCTTTTAGTCAACTATTATATTAATTTTAGACCACAGCGCGCGGCTAGTCTCTGTAGAGGCTAGCCATTGTGTGTTCGCAGGCACAGGAACACTCTCTTTTGTCTTTTAGTCAACTATAATATTAATTTTAGACCACAGCGCGCGGTTAGTCTCTGTATAGGCTAGCCATTGTGTGTTCGCAGGCACAGGAACACTCTCTTTTGTCTTTTAGTCAACTATTATATTAATTTTAGACCACAGCGCGCGGCTAGTCTCTGTAGAGGCTAGCCATTGTGTGTTCGCAGGCACACGAACACTCTCTTTTGTCTTTTAGTCAACTATAATATTAATTTTAGACCACAGCGCGCGGTTAGTCTCTGTATAGGCTAGCCATTGTGTGTTCGCAGGCACAGGAACACTCTCTTTTGTCTTTTAGTCAACTATAATATTAATTTTAGATCACAGCGCGCGGCTAGTCTCTGTAGAGGCTAGCCATTGTGTGTTCGCAGGCACAGGAACACTCTCTTTTGTCTTTTAGTCAACTATAATATTAATTTTGGATAACGTAGGCTAAATTCAGACTGTAATAATTTTTACCTTTTCATCCTGTCCAGAGGAGGGCGCTACTGAACGCGACACAGCTTTGTACTTTTAGCGTCAGTATCGTTGCATTATTGTGTGCATGGTATCAAAAAAACTATTTGTAGGTTAGTATTTATCGCCTACTATATTATTATAATTGTTCCAATTGTAATTTTGTTTCCTAGTTTTGTTTCCTAGTTTTGAGTGAACGTGCAATCAAATTATTTTCTGTCCTTAAAAAATAGAAAAATGGACCTCATGTCTGTTCTGCAGTTATTTACCCACCTATTTGATTACAAGATGTTAGTAAATTCATATAATTTCAGCAACACGACACGTAATAAGACCTGCCTGAATTGAACATGGCGACTGCGATCCGCTTGCAAACTACTCCGGATGCGATAGAAAACTCCATCCTTTTATTTTATTCCCTTTTTGCTTTTATTCTATCAGAAGTTGTTTCGTTTCATTGTGCGGGTACTGAAAATAATATTGAAGATCTCTTTCAGGTATTTGCTGTCGTCGTGGTCTATAAAAACTTGTTTTATTTACGTCCAAGATATACTCTGATCATGATTTTATGACATGTACTATTTGTAAAAAAAACTGATCTTATTTTTGATAGACTCCTCGATGATGATCATAGTTCGTTTAAATATGATAGTCCATCGTCTGTAATAAAGTTTTATCTATACAATTACGGACATTTCATTTATCTGGTAAAACAGAGTTACGTTTTGCCTTAGCGTTTTGTCCATAAAGTCATTTTCCATTTTTAATCGTAATCGAAATTTTCAATACATTGGCAGCGGCGTATCTATTGTAGATGAATACCATTACGAAAAACAGACCAAAAGCTCAGCACTTATAACCAAAGCTACCGTGTTTCTATTCTGCGCAAAGTAAAGTCTCGTTTCGACTGTCTACATAGCTATTCTATGCTATTCATGCTATATCTATAGCTGTAAGTAAACAGGTAGTTCGTGAGCGCCCCTGCAGTATCGATTTAAGAGCGTTTATCGTCTCGCATCCCTCCGACAGCCTTCGACTTTATCCAACTTAAGATAGCTTGATTTTGCTGCTGTAAAGTTTTATGCGCGGAATTTTCATCGTGGATCCGATCGAGAAAGCTACTTCAAACGGTAATATGAACTTAATTAGTTTATTCTGTAAATCTTGAGATAGTTCAAAAAGCTACATGAGATATAGTGGTTAGTAGGTATAACTTTTCGTTCGGGTTAAAAATAATTCCCGATTTGCCAAAAATGGCTGAAATAATAATTATCAAAGTTACTTTGAACATAATTAACTTGCGTCATATGATAAAATGTTAAAGACGAATAATAATTATACACAAGCTTCGAGCGATTTTTTTTATTCTACTGCGTGATATACGCGCCATCGGAAGCCATCAGGTTTACCAGCTGTTGTTTTCCGGAAAGAGGTTGCAAGTTTGACAAAACAAGATTCATATCAAAACAATCCGGTAAACACATGCCTACAAAAAACATGAGAAACGAAACTTTTCAGATTAGGTAAATTTATCCTACTTCTACAACACATTTTAGAAACGTAAGTCAATGGGTAGCAGCATAAGTTTTCATACAAACACGCCCTAAATATGACATGAAGAAACTTCAGCAATTGTGTAGCAAGTTTGTAAGAATTCTCACAATTCGGGACAATGGAGAAAAGTGCTAACGCAGCACAAATATTAGCATTTTTATCGCAAACAACTCGTACCAGGTGAAATATCATCAATGTGGAAGTAGAAGCTTAAAATAAAACCATGTCGAAACGACTTTTCTTTATTTAAATTAGCTAAATTTTAAAATAGCAGTTACGGTATTCCGTCGTGCTATGAATATGCACGCAAAGCAGTAATTTATACCTTATTTTTTATTCATCAGAGAGTATATCTGCATAGAGCTCGGAAAGATCCAGTAACTTCTGACCGGCAGCGTTTCGGGGACGTAATGCGACTGCGCGAAAACTTGCTAATAGCCACATTGATTTTGCAGATAGAAGCCAGGTCGGAGCGCACAAACCTACCTTGTTCAAGAATTCAACTACCAACCTAAATATCACTCTATACCCTGACCACTGAAGATTGAATGTTGGCTAGCACAAAGCACTTCAGTTTTCAGCAAGCAATGGATTTGCACAGAGCGATACATTCGGTTACGCGGACGAAATCCCGTCTCGCAATACGAAGGTTAGGTTAAGGGTAGGTATAACAATAACTATATTATTATTACCTATGTTCGTTTCAACTGAAGCCATGGTTTCTTCTTACTTTACGTCCAATAACGACGGATTGCCATTGGGAAGGAAAATCGTTATTATATAACAAAATGTAATATTACTGTCTTCGGTCGATTACATTTTCCGAGGGAAAATACAGGAATATTGAAAGAAACGGTCGAATTGTCCTTTTTCTATTGAGATGGTCGTAATAATTTGAGGAGTGTAGCAATTTTATACACTTTGGAGTAGATTTGACTGTGGGCACGTAAAAAGTTGAGTAGAACTGTTTATAAATTGGTAGGGAATATTAATATGAAGCTTGCTAGCGAAGCAAAACCGCTGGCTAAATTAATATTGGTAAAGTTTTTAACATAGGGCGTTATCTTTGTTTAGTTTTCATCACCCTCCCAACACCTATGAGACTAAAACTGAAACTGTATAACTGCAGTTTTGAAATTTAAGCTTCTCTACTTACCATCCTATACTGAACAGCAACGTATAAGTAGATAAGTTTTCCTTGAAAATTTTAGTCTTCGTTGTTATTACAAGTACAAACATTGTGAAAGTTAAAATTACCATTTTCACTGCTGAGTGAATGTTTAATAAAAATTGTTTTCCTTTTTTTAGTTTGTCATACGTTATGCTTCCATTACCATTATTGGCGAAATACTTGTTAAGTTCATTGGTAACTTTGAGATCTCAAACTTCACTCCGAAAATTCTCCACTACCCACCTTTCTAGACAAATAAATACAAACTACAGAGCACAGCACATAAATTCATAGCATTTAATTGGATAATATTACGTGGTGGATAGTCTGTGAGGCCGCAATATACTACTCGTACCTACGGTAAACAGCTTCTGAAGTTACGGCTGTGTTGCTATACCATGAGTTTTCGCGAGCACTTATACCATACCTACCTTTAGTTTGCTGATACTGAAATGGTCTGTATACAATAAAAGATATAAATCTAATATAATTTTCAGGTAATGTAGTCATCGTCAGTTATAAGGTTGTGTGAAATGCATAAAATGAATAAAACAGGTCACTTAAATAAGGAAAAAATAGTATAAAATATGAAAAATCTATTGTAATACCTACTAAACCGTTTATTCTCAGTTAAAGGTAACGATTCAAAATACAATACTAGTACGTGATACTTCTCAATGCAATTGTACAACACTGGGGACCGTTCATCGAACGAGTTTGCAACTCCACTCGAAAAGGTCGTATAGCATCCAACATCAAACGGAATAATGCCTCTGTCACTGCCCAAAACAGACTCAATCCCTCTCTAAATACAAATGCCTCAACTCGTTTTTAGCACTTTTGGACTTACGCCACTTTTACTTCCAACAACCTGGAAATTTCTCTCTCAAAAATGAAAAGGGCGTATGTGTACGGCGTTGTGCTAAGCGCTCCGGCTTTTTGTCACAAGTGTGCACAGTCTTATCTCGCCTGTAGCAAGGTGATTTACTATAATTAGAAAGATAGCGGTGGATGCCTTTTGTTATAATTTTCCAGGCAGCCTCACGACCGTTTCCCGCGCAAAACTCATGAAAATGGCGGCCATTTTGTAATGTGCCTTGTTTTTTGATAAGGGTATTAAAATAATGGTGTATTCGGACGGTTCTTTGCTTAACTATAGGTACTTGTTTATATATTTGTGTAGGTGGCTAGGTACGTGAGCGTACATTTTGAATGCAAATTGGAAGAGTTGCTAATGAAATTTAAGGAAATTAACTATCCTTTGGAGGTACTTAGCCGGCATAGGCCATGGTTCTGTGTAATAATGATAGTGAAATTTCCTCATTTGAATATTATTCCTATCTAAATAAGGTGCTGGAAAGGCTCGCTTTAAAAGCTAATGGGAACTTGGGAAGTAGCCTTTGGAATATTTAAATCGAATTAATGCTTAAAAAGAGTAGGTACCAACTTAAAGCTCGGAACGGCAAACGAAATAAATCTTTGTCAAAAATGTGTATGCTACGTCGTAGCGGGGCCTACGAAAGTCGTAGCACATTATAACGAGGTTACCTTTGGCACTTACGTGATTACGTTACACGATATAACTGTCGAAGTACGTGTCAAATGTTACGAGTTCCGTATGTCGGAGATACTAAACATTTTACGAAATTATACACAAAGAAACATGGAAATTCTTTCGGGGTCACGCCAGGAAGTATCAGATATTGTTTTGCCGTTTTAAGTGATATTTTTTATCACTCAAATAAAATTTTTAATTTAAGTTTTATTTAGGTACCTACTACTCATGACAACAATATTATAAATGTGAATGTTTGGATGTTTGTTACCTCTTCGGATTGGACTGAAATTTTGCACAGATATAGTTATAATTTAGATAGTGGTTTTTACATCGGAAAAATAAATGACAAGCCACGGGCAGAAGCTAGTAACTGCATAAAAAAATTTAAACTATTCGAGTTTTAAAGAACAAACACAAATCTAATACTTTTACCCCATTTCATGAATTTCATTCGCGATTCTAAGCACGTTGTTATTACGGATCGATACGAACGAGCATCATGGCGATCTTTAAGAGAGTTCAGACAAGCGAAATCCACCTCTATGGACCGATCAAGTTTCTACTTAAACGACGGAGTAAGTAGTGACTATCTTAAAGTTCATTTTTGAGAATTGTTAAGCGACGATATAACCTTCGTAAGATATTTTTTTACTTTTCTATTAGTATTATGATTCTACTAAACATTAGCAATACTAAAAATAATTAATTGACCACTCATTTATTATGTGATAAGTAGGTATGTACCAGATGACTGATAAACTACATACTTACATTGTCTTTTTGTAAATAAACGTTGCGGCAGGAATCAAACCAGCTCTCCGCATCTCAGGAGGATTTAAGGCCACTGCGCCCACAAAGTCGAGCTTTATTTGTTGTGTTCAGGGCCATTACAACGGAACCCCAAAACAGTGTCACGTTTTTGTGTTATCACAATATTAGCAGGGGCATTAATATCGCCATAATGCAAATACACACTGTGAATAGCCGTGTCGCTGCCGTGACGTTGTTTGGGTTGAACCACATTTGATAGCTCATTGTGAATGTACGCGGGTTATCTACGAACCTAGTTTGTGTTGAAAGAACACCAACGTTTCATCCCTTAACGAAGGACTTCTATGATGACTTTGATATCAAGAATATTATTCTTTTTTTTCTGCGAGAGGTACCGTAAACGTTTTACGTTTACTGGCCTAAAAGAAACGTGTTATTTTAGGACTTTAAAAGTATTTTTGCGAATTAAACTAAATTCCTTTTTAGTCCAACCCCTTTAGTAGTTTCGGCGTGAAATATCAACAAACATTAAGCTGAAACATAATTATTTTTCGAATCTGGTACACTTGCGCCAAGAACATTTTCGAAAGAAAACATTTGCGCGAGTGGACATTTGTTCGAGTGACACATGCACGAAAGACATTTGTGCGAAGGACACAAGCACGAAAGACATTTGCGCGAATGACACATGCACAAAGGACGTTTGCGCGAATGGCATATTCGCGATTGACAATTGCGCTAGTCAACACTTGCACAATTGGACACTTTGCGAAAATACACAAAACTCCTAATATCTCTCTACGTGGTCGTCGCAGAGAGTTACGAATTAATAAAAATTGATAAAAATAATTTAATGTTGTAAAACTAGGTGTAACATTACATTAATATTGATCTTATGTCAAATATATTATAGTAAGTCAGCCAGTTAGGCTTACAACAGAGGTATGTAAACATCCCAAACAGTGAAATTTACAAAGCGTTACAGAACAGAATAGGTACATATGAATTAATAAAAAAAATATCCTTAACAAAAAAATTTAATTGTGAATTATATATTACACATAATGTTCTACTTTAAAAGAATTAAAGTTGATCAGCAAGGAAGTCGTCAATTGTACCTATAATAAGCCTTTTCTTCGAGTAGTTTATATAATTTGCTTCTAAATACGTTCAAATCACTCTCGGAGCGTATTGACAAAGGGATCTTATTGTAAATTATAGGAACCATGCAAAATGCACTCTTCCTAAGTAAGGCGATTTTACATGGGTGGTGGTGCAGTGTACCCCCGCGGCGAGTGCTAGCTGGATACGAGTCAAATCGTTCCATATTAGTCCGAACAAAGTTAGTCACTTCATATATATACAGAGAAGGAAGAGTAAGTATTTTCCAATGCTTAAAAACATTCATGCACGTGTCGGTTTGTCTTAAACCAAACATTGCTCGAATGCAACGTTTCTGTGATATGAAAGCTTTTTTTATTAGTGAAGGAATCTCACCATCGTGCTCGCTTCCCTGTTTATGTGTCATCTTAACCCTCTCTTCCCTATACACAAAATTAATAACCCCCCCAAACTAAACAAGCATTTGAACCCCAAAATAAACATTTTAACGTAGATCTTTGTAGCACATGCTACGATGCTACGACGGACCGGCATAGCATACAAAAGACTACAACACGCACTCACTTTTTCTACTACACACTAAATTCCTCCTAGCTCCGAAACTAGTAGACCTAATGAGTTGTGGTTTGAGAATGATATAATATGTTGTAGTAAAAGTTACGTGTCTAACACAAGAGCAAATGATTTTGTTTCGTACCTTTTAAATCCCTAGTTAGCTCAACAGTCAAGAATACAATAAAGGACATTGCGAGTGGCTCTATTATTTAAGAAGTAAATTTTAGAGCCACTCAAAACGCTCTAGCTGAGGATTGAATATCGCCACGCTCAAAAAAACATTTTCTCTTTCATTTTGATCAAATTGTCAATAATTATTTTGAAAATACTGGTTTTGCAATACTAGTTGATCCAATTGGAACACTTCAATTAAATAATCTAATAATTGACTAATCTATTTACGATTCGCTGTTCGCTTACAATTTAGAATCTAACAGTCATTATAGCTTCGTCATCATCATTCCCAGACAGCTCGTAATATCGGTCCGTTGGATAAATAAGATAATAAGCAGAACTGGTATGTATCTTCTGCTTATTAAATTTTATTTTTCGTTTCTTAGGTCGCTCCTCACTGCGAGCGAGAGGGCTTTGGTCGTCTCTAAAGCCGGGTACCTGTGTTACGGGGGGTAATGTACCATTTGCAGTGAGCATGATACGTTACGCCGTGTGCTAAAATCCGTCTCGTTGCTCGTTGCGAGTGGCTTTATCCCCGTACTGACTGCACGAACATTTGCTGTGTAACACGTTACATAACACCCCGTAACACCGAACAGTACCCTGCTTTATATTGCATTTCAATATAGTTTGTTGGTGGTGTCCAACCATTTGATATTTTATAATTATGTGTTTATATAAGAATCACTGTGTGTCTGTTTTTATTTCTTTGCTATTGTTCTGCTTACAATCCCTTATGATGTTTCCTTCCCTCTCAAAAATCTTGTGTGTGTCATAATTGAATATTAGGTTTAATTAGCATTATTCATTAAATTAGATTTCAACGACATCAAGTGTTTAAATATGTACCTACAGTGGAATAAATGAATTGAATTGAAGTTTACGAACATTACGTCTCAATAGCGCTCCCTGACTGACGAGCCTATTATGTAACAATCCAACAAAATTCAATTTCAAGCATTCTGTTGTTGTCGATTAAGGGGGTACCTACCCTCAAATTGCTTATTTTCAACTCCGTCGGACCTCCATATCTTCCAAACTACTGAATATTTAACTTTGAAATTTATATATGGTAAAGTTCAGGACTTATTCTATCGATCATATGTTTCAAAAACACGATTCCATAAAATTTTCTCGATAGAAAAAAATCGCAAAGTTACCTCTAATTTCTTACTAAAACCCTAATTTCTCAATAAATACAGATGATACGATCTTGAGATTAAGCATAGTAATTGAGCTAAGTATAAAGAACATTTTACATGTTGCTTTTTTTTCAATTAACTATTCTAATGTTTGTGGGGAGCAAATAACTACTAAAAACTTGATTTTTGGGCTTACGCCGCTTTGCTCTGTCTCGCTCCTGTGAACGCGAAATCCTATGCCTATCCTCTTCACACAATAACGAGGTAGGGTACCGCCTTAAAATGTTTTTACAATGTCAGACGAAGCAATCATTCCAGGCTGCGCACTGTAATGCTTAGTTCTCCTCCCTCATTGTATGTAATGCTCGAATCTCCCGCGGGTCAGTTATCTGAATGTTACGTTACATAAGAATGCTCGCGGTGAGGGACAATCTTATAGCTTTCGACGGCAATAAGTTAATTAGTGTATGTACTACTCTGTAAGTGGAATTTCTTGTTCCGAGTCACTGAAAATGTTGCAGATAGCTTATAGTGAATCGAATTTATCAAAAACACGTGCGTATGAGTGCTATAGTGCATTGAAAAGCGGTCGAGATGCGGTCAAAGATTTGCTTCGCCCTGGTCGACCATCGACGTCTTCAACGGAAGCTAACATCGCAAAAGTTAAAGAAATGGTGACCGAAAACCGTCATTTAAATTTGAGAGCGATAGCTATTTGTCACCCTTTCATTTCATCGTATGTCACAAATCGATTCGGACTATTTTGAATGATCGTTTGGGTATGAAACATCTTGCCGCTCGTGTTCCAAAAGATGGTCCAAAAGACATTTTTCATTTCTTTTTTCAAGACTAAAATTAGCACTTTGAGGCACTCGTTTTCAGTCTATACAATAAAAGACAAAAGTCGACATAAATGAAGATTCGCGGCGAGAATTGATTAAGATCCCAGAAAATGAGCTTAATTTTTTTATTTGATAAATGGATTATTCGTTGGCTTATGTGTATTAAATCGGAAGGGGCCAGTCGAAGGGGTCAAATGAAGTCAATAGATAATTAAAATAAAATACAAAGAAAATAAAAATATAAATAAACACTTGTATTAGAGACCAAGCAGAATACAACAGCTGTAGTCCAACCCTAACAAAAATTCCGCCACGTTTTCGACTCTCGTGGGCTTTACATGTATTTTCATGTTATCAAGTACTTTCCGTTTTTAATTTTAATAAAATTTTATGCGCCATTTTGTTTAGGTGTGAAAGCTCCCATTTGGTTTGCCCGCGTTAAGATTATGATCTGTAAAGGGTGTATAGGGTGGAACAGAATCGCTACGTACAAAATATTTTTCTGAAATCTGATTAGATTTTGGAACCTATAAAACCACATTCCATACGACGAATCTGTCTTAATAATATGTTTGTTAATATGAGTGAAAATATTGGGTACATTTTACCCAGAAGTAACAGTGAATCTAAACAGATAAGTATGTATAATGTATATAATCTATACTAATATTATAAAGAGGAAAGGTTTGATTTTTTGTTTGTTTGTTTGTTTGTATGAATTGAATAGGCTCCGAAACTACTGGACCGATTTGAAAAATTCTTTCACCGTTAGGAAGCTTACTTTTCAGGGAGTGACATAGGCTATATTTTATCCCGGAATTCCCACGGGAACGGGAACTACGCGGGTGAAACCGCGAGGCGATCGTCTAGTAATATATAAAGTTGGTATATATGTTTAATTATTAGAGTTCTCTATATGTAAAACCTATATATTAGCACGCCAACCCCCAGTAAAAACATGTGTTTTTGGTTGGCAGGTAGAAAATGCCTCGACATTAAGCCCACCCTTTGTACCTCCGTGCAATAAAGGTTTAAATAAATAAATAAATAAAAATCTAGGTCAGTATATGGTAATGATGATGATTATGAAAAATACTCACTTGAATCACTAATTAGACACAAAACTTATAAGTGTCAATTGAAATCATAAAAAATAATGACTCTATTGTCCATACAGGAAGCGGATAGAGGAGTATCAATACAAGCCCGTAATATAGGGAACCGAAATATATAATTACAAGATAATTAGGTTCTTATTATTTCGTTAGTGTCATGTAACCCAACCCACGCGGAGTGAGTTGAGAATATCAGTCAATACCAACCTAAACAAATAGAGGTGTAACTGTCTACAAGTAAAAAGGACAGAAGCTACTAAAAAATTGGTTGTCTGTAAAGTCGGTTTACTGACGACAGTTGAACGTGACAACGTCTTATGAAAATACTGATGGAATGGTAGCATTTGATACTCGATCAAAACATGTAAATGTACTATAGTATAGCAGTCTGCGTGGACAGCCACGCAGACGCATCGCTCACTCAAGTAGGAGAGAGACGGATGTCGAGCGCTCTCGCTTGCACTTCAAGCCTTACATGGAACGCCTCAGAGCGAGGTAACGCCGCATGACGTCATAGCGAGGTAACGCCGCATGACGTCATGTTTTTTCGTGCGTGCAGCCGGCTCTATCGAATTATAAGACGTTGTCACGTCAAAAATACTTTTTTACGCATTTATTTGAATAAATTGTAGCCTGTATGTTATTCTTGGTCCAGATCTTTGCGTGAACAAAATTTTAGCCCGATTCATTCAGTATTTTTGGCATTGTCTTCAGCTAAACATCTTCACAACGGCACAGCTTTCCGCTTTATAATATTTGTGGAATTAGTGAACCAGGGTTTTGTTAGCAGACATCGCGTTTTAGATATTTCTAGCAAGTTGCGTCGTTTTTGTCGATTTTATCTTCGATTTTTAAATCTATTGTTAGATTTATAGCGATAAAAGGTGAAATTTAACGCTATGTCTAAGCGTACTTTTGGTAAAAAAATAATCTCCCTTAGTACAAATACATATGCACAATAATAAGAGAGAATCGTTTTTTGAACTATTTTTCACAATTTTATTACCGACTTCAAAAAAGGAGCAGGTTCTATGTTCGGATGTACTTATGTATGTTTCTCTTTACTTTTTTATGTTATGGTATTTTATGTATTCGATTACTCCGTTAATCGTAAACCGATATGGATAATTCTTATTTTTGCTGTTGTATAGAAAATGTTGCTGAAATAGTCTCATAAAATTTTTATTCCTGAGGGATGAGAACGAAAAAACTTAAAAAAACAGTGTAAATATTAAGAAATTTGACGTCGGGATAATATACCGGCGTCAAATTTCTTAATATTTACACTTATGTCTTTTCAAAAAATTCAAATTTTTATTCAATTGTTCTCGTACGTGAAGCGTGAATACATCTCCGGATTAAGACAATGGTATGAAACTACTCAGGATAAAAATCTTTGGCATCGTCACACCATAACGTATCTTATTCAATTGCATGGAAAATTGTCGGGATTTCTGCGTACCCTTTTGCCGTCCCTTTTCCTCTACACTTTCAATGGTTCGTTAGAAAGAGATGGTACATTCGTAATTGAGGGCAATATAGAAATAGTTTCAGTCTAGACAGGGTTAGAAATTGCAAATTACAGGCGTGAGTCTCTGGTTAAAATTTATTGTAATGTTCATTGCACATACGCCTTTTTGAATTTACGAGACTTAAGAACTTCATGAAAATGTTTTAGAGTAGGTTTTTTCAATTTTCCATTGAAAGTTTTACATTTTTGTGAAAAAGCTTTTAAGAAAATTGCTTTATTAAAATCAACTGGTGTTCTTTAAATGGGTGGGTTCATACCTACTTATGTAGGTAGGTAGGTGTTACAATGTAGCATCATCTAAAAAGCTTTGTCTTTTGTCAGTAGGTACCTACGTATTTGCCTTTTCTTACGTTATTAGTTGAAATCATCGTATTAATATCAGGTAGGTATCTAGGTAGTGAAAATTATACTAGTAAGTACCTATTTACAATTAAAAGAATTTAGACTTTTTTAGTAGCTAACTGCAGACTGTTGCAAACAGTCTACAGGTAGCTCAACTGATCCATAATCAATACCAATCGGAAGCGTCCCCAAGATGCTAGCTGCATTGCCACGCCTAAGGTAATAGGTTTTCACCGTATAAAAAGTAAATATTATTTATTCTGTTACACAAAATTACAAGCACAGTGGAAGGTGGTGTCTAACGCAAAATACATGGATGTATTTCACTTGCTCGTATAAGTAAGCTATAATTTATACCGCATCTAGCGCAGGTATCACCTATATTTTATACGCCGTCAAACGATAGCGCACCTGCGGTCAACTTAAAACAAATACAGTTGACAATCCAGCTGCCAGAAGTTTACGCCCCCATAAACCTCCCAAGCACCCATAAAAGCATTATTACCTATTAATTTCACACCACATTAGCGGATCTCACAATAAAACTTCAACATTCGCTCAGAGTTCGACGTTCGACAGTGATTTCAGTTCTTGTGTTTTGCGCCATCTACCGGCCGCGGGCGGAGGCTCGCAGGAAAAGATTATAGGCATTATACGAGCGGGTTTACGACGTCGTAAAACTTGGTCGTAAAAAGCTAAGGGCACGCACGCCCTCTGTTAATCGTTCAGAAACCGATATTGTGGTGAGGTCTCGAGATAGATTACTTTTTAGGAATAACCTCTTGGCGTTTGTCTATTTACGCGCCTGTGCTGAATTGTAAGCTTACCTCACGGCTATAAATCACTCATGCAATAAAACGTGTAGGTCCTCTCTTAATGGATTGTTTGTCTATGCTCTACCTAACTGTCAGGAACGATTTTTTTTCTGATTTTCATTGTGATAAGCATAACTCTCCTATTTCTTGAACGAGCAAAAATTTCCAAACTTTACCACCATTTACGACGTGTAGTGACAATCCAGTATTAATTAACTAAGTAGTTCATTCTTTTTCATTGCTTTTGTTTTTTAATAACAAAGTAAATTATAATAAAATAATAGAAACAAATCAGAACTATGGTATTTACAATTGAAACAACATTCGGGGCTGGTCATACCTTTAGTAGTATTTAGTTTACATAAGATAATCTGTTAATATTTAAGTATGATTGTTTGTTATCCTTAAGACATAAAAATAAATAAGTAAATAAAATTTACTTTAAAACATGTATTTTTTCCAAAAAGAAAAAACAAGTTAGCCTTAACATTTACCTCTATATAGGAAGTAACCAATCAATGAAAACAGTATTATAAACAATAACCTACAAGTGCTATAAAAGTAAGTTTATAGCACCCTAACCGTTAAACTTTTATAGACCCCAAACAGCCTCACTTTAAAAATACACAAATTTATGGTCACTCAAATTGTGAACGATTATTCGACACGTCGTAACTATTTTTATTGCAACAATCAAATAAACAAAACATCAATTTGGGTGGGCAAGCAGTAGTATCTCCTCTTTACAGGTTTTTCACCATAGACGTTTTAGAGGTTAAGTTATCTGAGGTGACAGCACTGACGATGGTGATGACTTAGCGTGATCTTTATAAACATAGTTGTAGAGTTCAAATTATCTTGTACTCAGATAAATTATATGCTAAAATTATAAGCTAAATATAGGCTCTACATAGAGCTATGTAGAGCCTATATTTAGCTAATTTTTTTGAGCTCTTCCTAGTACACAAAAGTACAACAAAAGTCATGGAAAAGTCACTGCTGCTATGCATCTACCTACTAGATTTTACCTTTGTAATTCTTTATAATTTAAGAATTTATTTCGTTGAGGCTTCCTTCTTTTATAATTTATATTTTAAAACATAATTTGATCTATTTAGTTTAATACTTTTTTATCAGTTCTTATAAAACATCTACGAACGAGCATTAAATTCAATTGTTATTTTGAGGATTTCATTTGATTAGAGAATTTATCAAAACGTCTTATAATTTTTGTTAAAAGCATCATCTATCAGAAAAAGTAAGCAACCACTTGCAAAAGAGCTTACAAAGAGCGCGTTGCTAACTGAATAACTTGCATATCATTTAGTGCATACGCACGCTCACAGATGGCGGTGCAGTACGCAAATTATGAAAGAACCAGTTGTGAGCCCAGTAAAAGCTTAGCTGATGAAATAAATATAGGGTTTGCCAGCAGATGGTGCTTTTGTAAATTATGAGTGGTAACAAAGAAATTGTAACAAAGCAGTTGTGCTACCTACATTTTCCTAAAAGAGTAGTTCTAACCCACAAAGAAAGAAATAAAAATATCTAATCCGCCTTTTCTGTTGATTTGATAAGGGCTATTATGTAATGGGCTTTTCAAGTAGAGCTGAACTCTACCAATAATAATTTTTGTGATGATTTGAGAAACGTTTCCGGAAAAAATTAATATTAAAATTGACCTTGAAGTTCTACGATAAAGTTACATCCTTAAATCCTCCTGATTGATCCTTAAATCCTGTTGAGACTAGTCTATTTCAGCTACTTCCATAGTGTTATGTCTTATGGCATACTGCTGTGGGGGAACGCTGCAGATATTAACACCGTATTTGTGCTGCAGAAGAGAGCTGTTCGTGCAATCTATAATATGGGTCCCAGAGAATCCCTGCGTGATAAATTCAAAGAAATAAACATAATGACAGTACCATGTCAATACATTTATGAAAACTTGTTGTACACTCATAGAAATATCAATCAATTCCCTAAAAATAGCGACATACATAATATAAATACTAGAAATAAGAATAAACTCGCTGTGCCCACAACTAGGCTACACAAGATAAATGCATCTTATATAGGGCAATGTATACGCTTCTACAACAAAACTCCAAGTGAGTTGCAAAAAATAAACAAATTCAAACAAATTGTCAAAACCTTGCTGTGCAAAAAGGCTTCTTACTATAAAATATCAGATTATCCAGAGGATAAAAAAGCTTGGGACGGATTTTGCTGCAACTCGAAAAATAACAAATAACAGGCTAAAGGTTTCTTCGTCGCTTCTTTACTTTAGTCTACATATCGACAGAAATCAAAAATATCACTTTATTTCCGTGTTAGTGTTTACTCTTATATTTTGACCTTTTCTAAGTGTACATTTATTGTATATAAGGAAATAAAGAGACTTTGATTTTAATTTTGAAAATAGGTACTATACGCATTTTCTTTCGAATTAAGAGACTTTTTAATGATAACGATAAATTAATAACCTGTACGGCAAACGGACCTCCCAATATTTAATTCCTTATTTAATAAATAATCTACCAATGGAAATTACAAGTAAAATTAACCGTAAAAACATTAAACACATTTTAACAAAATATTACTTGTCTTAAGTTCATTTAATTAATTAATTTTTAATAAACTTATTTTTATTTATTTATTTTTATTTTTTGAGCTTCACTCATCTTTGTTAACGTTTGGAAAAAAGGAGCATCCTGTAGCTGAACTCAGGCGCATTAGAGTTCGCTGCTCGTGCGTGATTGGTCGATCGCCTGTGTGTGCGGCCCGAGCCATGCAGCGGACAGCGAGGTCACTGTGCTTGTGTGCGTAGCTGCCTACCGCATTCATTTCCGATGCTAGCTTATAAAAATTATAATTAAGTATTACGTAGAGAACTCTAGTGTCTAGATAAACCTATGTTAGGATTTAAGACGCTATTAACAAATTGTAACAAACTTAAAACAATAAATAAATATCTATCTATCTATCTATCTAATAGATAAACATTTATTCACAAAGAAAATAATAGAATAAAAAATAATTAATAGATTGATGTTTATTTTTTGTTCATGTTTAAGGAGTAGCCTATTCTACCCTTAGAGGAAATTAAATGATAAGTAGGTAATTTTCTATAAATATTAAGTTTAGGTAAGTACCCTATTTATATTGATATAAGGTTATAACTAGATACTTACAGTCTCAGAGGTTTCAGCGTCAGTGTACCAGTCCAAAATCAATCTTCACTGATTTCACATAAATACTTATTATAATTACTAATTCATTATTCTAGGTTTTAAAACTAAATTAATATAAACATGTTCTGTAAGTTTTTGTCTCGACAGTTAGAACCAAACTAAAATAATATTTGAACAAATACCCACCGAATTGCAATACGGTACTTTTCTAAATCACCTAACAGCAATAAAAAAGGGTTTTTTACAGTTTTATTGAACTAGCTTTGAAGAAAGCGGCAAGTTGTAAAACAACACCAATAAAGTAAAAATATACCTTGCAAGACCGAAAAAAAATTTAGAGTGAAAAAAATGTTTTCACTCTATAGTGTTGTCGGAGGCCAAGATCTATTTTGTAGTATTTTGTTGCAAGTTCGGTGAGAACGTAGAAATAACTTAAATTCGAAAACATTTTACAAAACGATGTAATCATCAGTACTTCCTCTGGAAGGTTCCTTTACCACGGCAATATCCCGTTTTTTGCAGATACGGTTTTGCAGGATCCCGTTCAGTAGTATCCCGTTCAGCAGTCGTCTCACAGAGATTAGGTACTTTATTGATTGAAGATCGGTGGTTACAAATTTGATGGACATCGACAAAAAGTAATTTTCATTGACAGTATTATAATATGACTAGTTTATGCCCGCGGCTTCACATGCGTTGTTTCTATGGAAACGTTGAAAGATGATTTCTATTCCATGGGAACTGATTTATGGGATAAAAATTATGTTTTATTCCAGGATTAGAATAACTTATATGCAAAATTTCAGCCCGCCGCCGCAGCTGAAATTTTTACCTCTTTTTTTAAAATTATAAATTTGTTACCTCTTGAAATTTGGTGAGCAGCAAGGTCTTATAGCGCAAGTAAAGAAAAATAAACCAAAACTTTTAAGAAAAAAAAAATGAAAAAAAATTAAAATGAAAATGAACATTTTCCATACAAATTGAGATGTCAAAATTTTAAAAGAGACCGACAGTGTCAAGTGGGGTATCAAATGAAAGTTTGTACATTTCAAAATAGTTTTTGAAATTTCTGTAGGTTTCATACTTTTTGAAATATTTTGAAAATAGTCGAAAAAATACCCATTCCCCCCCCCCCTATCTCCGAAGTTTGCAGAGCGATTTATTCAAAATGTATGGAGCATTTGTAGATTTAGATCTATATTTTACAGGAAAAATATAGAAAAGTCTGTAAAATGAACCCTTTTTGAAAAATGGTCAAAAAGAGGGGGGATAATTTTCAAAAAGGGGGGTTACCCCAATGAATGGGGTATCATAATTATGAAAGGTATCGGTTTGTACATTTCAAGACAGTTTTTGAAATTTCTGTTGGTTTCATACTTTTTGAAATATTTTGAAAATAGTCGAAATTTTACCCGTTCCCCCCCCCCCCTATCTCCGAAGTTTGCAGAGCGATCCATTCAAAATGTATGGAGCGTTTGTAGATATAGATCTATATTTTACAGGAAAAATATAGAGAAGTCTGAAAAACGAACACTTTTTGAAAAATGGTACATACTTTTTGAAATATATTGAAAAAAATCTAAATTTTACTCGTTCCCCCCCCCTCTATCTCCGAAGTTTGCAGAGCGATCCATTCAAAATGTATGGAGTGTTTGTAGATAAAAATCTATATTTTACAGGAAAAATATAGAGAAGTCTGAAAAATGAACATTTTTTGAAAAATGGTCAAAAAAGGGGAGCTAATTTTCAAAAGGGGGGGTCACCCCACTGAGTGGGCTATCAAATGAAAGGTACTAATTTGTACATTTTGGAACCGTTTTTTAAATTTCTGTAGGTTACATACTTTTTGAAATATATTGAAAAAAATCGAAATTTTACTCGTCCCCCCCCCCCCTCTATCTCCGAAGTTTGCAGAGCGATCCATTCAAAATGTATGGAGCGTTTGTAGATATAGATAGATAGATAGATAGATATTTATTTATTGTTTCAAGTTTGTTACAATTTGTTAATAGCGTCTTAAATCCTAACATAGGTTTATCTAGACACTAGTGTTCTCTACGTAATACTTAATTATAATTTTTATAAGCTAGCATCGGAAATGAATGCGGTAGGCAGCTACGCACACAAGCACAGTGACCTCGCTGTCCGCTGCATCGCTCGGGCCGTACACAGGCGATCGACCAATCACGCACGAGCAGCGAACTCTAATGCGCCTGAGTTCAGCTACAGGATGCTCCTTTTTTCCAAACGTTAACAAAGATGAGTGAAGCTCAAAAAAAATAAAAATAAGTTTATTAAAAATTAATTAATTAAATGAACTTAAGATAAGTAATATTTTGTTAAAATGTGTTTAATGTTTTTACGGTTAATTTTACTGGTAATTCCATTGGTAGATTATTTATTAAATAAGGAATTAAATATTGGGAGGTCCGTTTGCCGTACAGATTATTAAATTTTGGTATTTTTAGCTTTTTCTGTGCTATGCTTCTAGTGACTATAGTGTGGTTTTTGAGTGATTGGATGTCTGGACGAAAGTACTGTTCTATAAGTAAGGTAAGTACTGTTCTATAAGTAAGGTAGATTTATATTTTACAGGAAAAATATAGAAAAGTCTGTAAAATGAACCCTTTTTGAAAAATGGTCAAAAAGAGGGGGGATAAATTTCAAAAAGGGGGGTTACTTCAATGAGTGGAGTATCATATGAAAGGTATCGGTTTGTACATTTCAAAACAGTTTTTGAAATTTCTGTTGGTTCAATACTTTTCGAAAATTTTTGAAAAAAGTCGAAAAATTTACCGCTACACCCTATCACCGAAGCATGCAGAGAGATCCATCTGAAATGTAGGTTGATACCTACTAGTTTTATGTCTTTATTAAATTTCGGAGTCTCTAACCGGTACCTTTAGTACATACCTACTTGTTCACAAACGTTCGAAACCCTCGGCGCGCGAGTCACACTCGCACTTGACGGGTCTTGTTTTAAGTGTTGCGAGCTAAATACTAATTTCTCGGGATTCAAATTTTTATGAGACCCCCTCGAAATCATCTTCTATACAAAAGCAAAAGAATCATCCAAGTCTGTCCAAGTGACGGAGAAATGGCCTAAAAAAACATACAATAACATAACGCATAGTTATTTATTAGGCATACCCTATATAATACAATAATATAGGGTATGCCTAAAAAAACATACGAACGCCAAACATAAAACCTCCTTCTTCTTTCAAAGTCTATTAAAAACCCAACTTGTTCCCCGCTTTATAGATTTTCATGCAAAATGTGGGGCAAAGGCCTAAATGTAGAGTCCGCACGCGTATTTTGATGGGTTGGTACCTCATTTGTCCTATCTATAGTCTATAGTAATATTATTAAGAGGAAAGATTTGATTCTTTGTTTGTTTATTTGTATTTCAACTTCTTATTTATATGGCACCGTTATTTGTATTTAATAGGCTCCGAAACTACTGGACCGATTGGATAAATTTTTATACCATTAGAAGCCCACGTTATTCCTAATGTACATAGGCTACTTTTTACTATGGGTCAATGATTCATTCCTACGGGAAAACGGGTAATAGGACAACGGGTAGTAAGAATGCAGCTAGTAACCGATAAACCCATCTAACCTTCCTCCATCTTTTAAACCATTTATCCACTTACTACTTTTATTGCACTGCAAACATTTTCTATGTTTTATTTCTGTATTGTTTCAAAGTAAGCAACTAAACAGAAAATAAACACATTTTATATTCTCATTGCTCATGCCTATCTCATGTCGCCATCTAGCGGGGCCTCCCGACATTTTTTATCGCTAGATTAAATCGTCTCAGCTACCCCTTTATTGGACGTGTAGGTATGTATGAAGATATTATCAACTAGCTAGTGTTTTTATTGTCTTCATCATAATCATCAGCCTATATTAGTCCACTGCTCGACATAGGCCTCCACTAATGAGCGCTCTGTCTTGAGCTTGCCGCATGTAGCATCTGCCCGCGGTCTTTTAGTGTTTTATCTTTAAGACGACCTCTGTGGCGCTGGGGGCGAAGGGTTGCCTGCGACGCAGGAGGTTGCGGGTTCGAGTCCCGCCTCAGGACAAATGTTTGTACGATCTGCAGACATTTGTCCAGGGCGTTCTGGATGTTTTCTATGTATATTATAATAAAAAATATCTATCTACATGTAGTGTATTGTATAATGTATATCAGTTATCTAGTACCCTTAGACAAGCTCTGCTTAGCTTGGGGCTAGATAATGCTGTGTGAATTGTCCAGCATTATTTATTTATTTATATATACAAATGTGTAGTATGTTTGGTCGGATGCTGTAAGTAGGTACGTACGGGTTTAGATTTCGATGGAGGTTCACAGAGAACTCCATCAAAATCTAAACCGAAAGAAATTAGACATATTCATGTACCATGATTTGGACCCGCAGTGAGTGAAATTTTTTTAGTGTCATAATGTAGTAAAAACTATTTCTTTGTCTTGTGTTTCATCATTTCATCAAAAAGGTTTGATATTTTTTTTCTCGTGTGTTATCCATTTGTGAATACAATTTTTGAACATAAGATATTAATTTTGGTAAGGCTCATTTTTTATACAGTGTGCCACGGAAAGCGTGTACTAAACCGAAAGGGTGTAATTCTGGACATCGAGAGGGTCAACGTTTGTTCTACGATTTCTATAATTACCAAGATTTTTTTACTGTTTTTGAAAAAAAAAATGCTGACCTTTTAGCGTCATAATATCCTTATTCACAAGTTTATCCCCTTGGGGTCCAGAAGTCCTTTTCGGATTAGCACACCCTTTCCCTGGCACCCTGAATAAAGAGATCTCTCTTTATTCAGGGATCTCTCCTAATAGAAAAAGAAATACTAACTTTTCCAATATAATTTTATTCCAGAATAAGTACCCACATTGCACAACTCTACATTTTATTCAGTCAAAACAAGGTCAGCAACATAATTCAATCAACACAAAAACAGCATAACATCATTAACATCACCTCGATAAACACGCGCGATGATTTTATAAATACGTCATCGACTTGCGTTTTCATTGATGAGTGAATCGACGTTGAACAGGACTCGTATATTTTAGTAACAGAATGATGTAACTGAAATATACCAGAATTCTGAGTGTTGAGGTAAATACGAACTTCCTTGATGGTAGGTAGAATCTATAGAGACGGGTACTGGAAGCGTAATTCAAATTCAAATTTATTTATATCAGACTAGTTTAAGCCCGCGGCTTCGCACGTATTGTTTCTATAAACGATGAAAGGTGATTTCTATCCCCTGTTAACTGATTTATGCGATAAAAAGCCTACGTTTGATTTCAGGATTAGAATTACCTGTATGCAAACAGATTTTTTTTTATCTGACCTATTTTGTCCCACTGCTGGGCAAAGGTCTTATTAAGGTATTTCTTATTATTATACATAGAAAACCTCCAGTGTTCTGAACAAATATCTGCAGATCGTACAAACATTTGTCCCGAGGCGGGAATTGAACCCGCAACCTCCTGCGTCGCAGGCGGACCTTCGCCCGCTGCGCCACTGAGGTCGTCGTTTGAATAGTCTTAAGCGATAGCTTATTATAAGGTTTCGAAAGTTTAATATATTTTTTAACATAAGGGCTGGTGCTGCGGCAAATTTAGCCGAGGATCTCAAGAGGCGCAAACATACAGGTCTCGACAGTGCCTACGCATTTGCTACCCTTGGAGTCAAGACCCTATGTCCGTGGGCCTAGCGACGCGTGACCCTAGAGGTCGTGAGTATCTGGTGCAGCGCATCAGCATTGCAATACAGCGGGGCAATGCAGCCAGCTTCTTGGGGACACTTCCGACTGGTATTAATATGGATCAGTTGAGCTACCTGTAGATTGTTTGTAACAGTCTGCAGTTAGCTCAGTTGTTTGTTTGTAATTTTCTTTGTTAATATAGTTTGTTTCCCTAACCACCAACATAATTAAACATAATAGTGAATATCAATAACTAAGCATTCAATAATACTATATATAACCAAATCTATATTTTCTACTTTTAATAAAAATGGTAAAGTTTTCAACCACCATAATAACTTACGAAATTGAAAAAGGGGCTTAACATAGAGCACGCATTCCCAGAAATAACTTACTACGTACAACTTACGACTAACAGCACTGGATTTAATTTTATTTGCATTGCGAATAACTACACAAAATATTATATAATTTAACAACTTACAAAATATAATTTAACCGACTGAAATGTTTTAAAACTATCGACCGAAAATAACAGACGGTAATTTGATTGTTTTGAAAGAACTAAAATGTGTTTTCACTTTCTTAAATTATCACAGTTTTTTTAAGATTTGTGGTACAAATCCTAATCTCACGGAAATAAAACTTTTATAGGATCACCGCGAGATATTTTTATTATAAAATAACGTAATGATTTTCTAAATTTGTCCTTATTTGACATAAAATTCGACGAACATACACAGAAAAGTAAAATAAAAACATACATAGAGCCGTATAGAATCTACTCCTACCTATTTGGTAAAATTCTGGTTGCGGGTGGACTCTATTATAAAGTCAGTTGGGTGTATGACCGTAGTAAATAAATTTATAGTTTGAATTAGATATGATGCTGAAAATTTTAAAAAATATTTCCACATGTTAAAATTTTTTCAAATGTTGAGTCATTAAAAGACAAAATTCGTTTGTGATTCCAAATTTAATAGCCTATGTACTCGCCATGACTCGGCCAACATCGGCCAACATCCTGAACACTAAAAACTCTTATTTGAAACTACAACTTGAGCATGCATCTTATTTCTTGTTAGATTTCATTTCATTGGTTTTGGAAACCGATAGAACAAACGAGTTCACTTGTTAAACATAAAATCTTCGATGGTTTTTTCTTATTATAGTGCGTAAGCCTCGCACTCTGGCTAATTTCTAAGAAATATAATAATATCGCAAAAAAAATTCAAGTCCCGTCGAAGTCTAAAATTTTTGCGATATTATTTGA
The DNA here is from genome assembly GCA_963564075.1 of Eupithecia subfuscata. Taxonomy (NCBI): domain Eukaryota; kingdom Metazoa; phylum Arthropoda; class Insecta; order Lepidoptera; family Geometridae; genus Eupithecia; species Eupithecia subfuscata. The sequence goes on from OY751105.1 coordinate 10,223,805, forward strand.
TCTCTTAGAAATTATAAAATCTTCGATTTTCTTAATCAAAGAACGATACAAACTCAACGGCGAACTTATGGTGCACTTATAATAAACAAAAATAGAATTCACAACTTACCTTCTAAATCAACCGAAGCCATTACGACTAATTTTATATAGTCGTCAATTGCATCATTAAGGCATAAAAGCGATAATTCCATTAAGGCTATCGAAGACATACTTCCCAGATAAAACCCTACCAGCTCTACCGAGTATTGCAATATATCAGACGGTGGAAAAATCTTTATTTAATTCAAGATTTATAAGTTTACTCCCATGTAGAGACCATTAAGGCCAGCGTGGATTTACGATCAATTAAATGTGTATCTTTGAGCCAATTAAAGATCAGTTGGTTTATTATTATTGTTTGCTGTGTTTATAGAGGATACTCTGCTTGGACTGGTTGGGATAGGCCTAGATGATGCAAGACCAATTCTTTGGATTGTTGATTTTCTTTTGTTTTTTTAATTTAACTGGAACTCGCAGCTTTGTCTGCGTTGTGCTGTACCGTTTTCTGATAGCAAAACTTCGTTCCCAGTGGAGTGGATTTTTATTTTGGGTTTGAGAAAATAGGAGGTCTTAAAAAGTATACATAATTAGTATCTTCAATATTCACAATTTCTAGAAATCACAAATAAAATATTCGATCGAAGTAAGTAGGTGCACAAGAAAAAGTTCTTGTTGGTTTCTTGCGACATTGACACACGGTGTCCAACAAGAACTTTTTAGGTAATTGCCTTCCAACATCTTATAGGATAAAAGTTTTTCATGATAAAGGATTTAGGACTAAATTTTTTACAGGAAATTAAAAAACATACTCAGCATTAATGCTAACAATACCTAACTACCAACAAACACAAGAACTAATCACTTAAAGCCATACCAATTGCTTTCGCGAGGTCAATACAACAAATTTTCAATTACCCTCAATGGTAACAAATTCAGCTCAAATGTAAATTATTTCAGTGTGTGCATTATAAATATAATTGTAGGTGTGTGTAGGGCGGAGTATGGTCGAATGGTGAGAGAAGAACCGCCAATGGGAGAGAGGCTCGGAGGCTGGGCGGCGCTTACGGGAAGACTGATGTTTTACCCGAGAAGCCTCCGTGGAGGTCGTAGGTGTCCGTGGCCTGTAGAAAATAATGCGTTAGACGGTTTTACAGGGTAGAAGCATGGGCGAAATGATTAATGATAATTTCATAACTTCTTATTGGTCCTAAGGTAGATAATTAAGGTTAGAACTGTTTAAACATAAAGGCTGTTGATTTTATTTTACCATAAAAATAAAATGAAAATAAATTCATATATTTTTAAAAAAGAAAATTACAAGTAATAGGTAGGTACGTTTTGGTTGATTTTTAAGTATAACAAAGTATACAACAATGTAATGTGCTGTTAAGTTTTTTGGTTTTCGAGTACGCTTAACGCAAACTCTGCTAAGCTTGGGGCCAGATGATGGTGTGTGAATTATCCAAAAAAAATTTTTATACAACGTAAAATATAATCTAACGGTCGAGCATCTGCAGACTGCTGTAATCAATCTAGAGAAAGCTTAACTAAAAATTTGTGTATTATGTGAAACGTCACAGTTAGTTTCTTAGTGTTAGTTACTTTAGACTTGAAGCATCAGAGAAATTAATAAACAATGACGAATGATAAAAAGGTGCTGAAATATGATTTCTTTGATTGATCTGAATGGCTGTTGAATTTTTATGATGGTACGGTACAATCATATTACCAATTTAAAACCGATTGGCGATTGGATTTTATTTTTCTGAATGGAAATATTAGAAAAATTTTATGCATCATCATCTAATAACACCGTTTTATTTTTGTCTCCGTAACACACAACAACTAAGCTCAAATAGCAGAGAAAATTATGTCTACCGTGAATCTACTGATCTTTCCTCAATTAACCTTCGCTCAATTTTCTAAGAACTCATTTAGAATATAGTGACTTCCGTCGATACTCTTAATAAAATGTACCTCATTGCCTTTTTTGAGACAAAGTTTATAAAACCTAGTTTCCGGAAAAAGCTTCCTCTGCCACTTAACCTAACATTTCCCTTACATTCGGAAGGTGTAACTTAACACCTATACAACATCGACGTTTACTACCACCAAATGAGTCATAAAATTGCCTAAATGCCCCACAACAGATAAATTTTATCGATCAAAAGCGTCGCCGAGATCGTAAAACCGAACCGGCTTTTGACAACTGGGAAACACTCATGAGCTCTCATGTCAATCATTTCTGTCAAACAAAATATAAAAATCAATTTACAACCGACGTTATTGCGGCAGTGGAAAACCACTTCATTACTGCTCACAGTGCTCGTAAAAATATAGTTGTATTGTACAATGACCCCGATATAATTTGAGAATCTCAATATAATAATATTAATTCGTACCAGAGCGAGCCTTGCAACAATAAATTTGCGATTAGATATAAAAGAGAAATGTCTGCTGCAATTTATGGCGAGGGAAGCCATTTTGTATTCCTATTTACCTGAAGTGGTATTGTAGTTTTTGGGTAATTTAAAATCGACCACATTGGCGAACAAAAAAAAGGTATCTTTTGGTGTATGAAATGAATTTTGCACGTTCATTATTAGCGTGCAACTTTCTTTTGTGATCCCGACAACGTACGATGGAATGCTTTTGGGTGATACCCACAAGGATTTATTCAAACACCTTAAATTTTCGAAACTTTGCTATGTCTTTGTAAGTCTATTATTGCAATTAACAACGTGTCAATTATAATCATGATTTTCTATAACGCAACAAAATACATAATAATAGTACCTACACAGAAAAAAACAAATGTTATAGCAAGATTATCTAAACAACTAAATCCAACAACAAGAATCACACTCCAAAGACAAATTCAAAACAAACGTTTCAAGTATCAGCCCATTCGATTCCAATTTTCGGTCCAGACAAAAGCATTTCCTACAGTTTATACGATTTATAACAACTAAGGCAATCTTAGAACCCTTACTTGGATTTCAACATAATCTTTATGTGAACATTAATATTTTCTCCGACTTATTTATCGGTTCATAGGACCAGGCCCAAGCAGGTGGTCCCTACTTAATCAAGACGTTACCGAAAATAAAAAACCTCGCTGTTATATTTCGTTTTGTCTGAGTTATCGCTTTGTTCTCTCTAAGTTATGCTTGAAAAGAATAGTCTGGTTTTTTACGTTTTAATGCGATGGGAAAGACGTATGTTGCAATGAATATATTAGCAGTAAAGTACGAGGTATCTGGTACCAGTTGTGTGCAATAAATAGCTATATGACATGTTAATATCGTGAACAAATGCATATTTAATAGGAACTGGAAGTGAATTAGGCAGACTATTTGGATTTTTGGACGAGGTAACCGTAATCTATTGGATGTGGACTTCAGATATTGACCTAAATAGGTTACGTGGCCATCTACGTGGTATTATCGGGTATTTTGCACCTGGCTTGCCAGGTATTTAGCAAATTTGACTTGACCGAATACTTACGTGAAGTATCTGAAAGTTATGTATATCGATGCATTTTTGCAGAAATATGAAGAAAGTAACGAAAAAATATTTTTGTAAGTATTGTTAAATTTTTGCTTTGAATATCCGACATTTACGCACAAAGTTATTGCAATATCCACAAAGAAGAAACACCGCGACAACCGTCCGTTGATAGGTAACTATTTTTGCACTGGAAATAAATTATAAGTGGGCTGAAGTTGCAAGGGATCTACATTTGCAACAAAGTCTCAGGAGGCGGGCCTATGATAAACTTGCTCTAGAGCACAAGCAACAAAACCAAAACCTGAGAAACCACCACCAAAACATTTGTTTTCACAACGAGACAGTAAAACATCTGCCTACACAGCAGATCGCAATTCAGATAGAGGCTTGATTTAGCCATCTTGCCCTCCAGATTTATAACGACAGACGGATAGGTTTATGAAGGTATTTGTTCGTAGGAAATAATTATGGCCTGGACATTTTAGTGTTAGGGTTCGACGTTTTATTGGTTGGCCTTTGTTGGGAATACTGCTGGCTAAGTGGAGTACTAAATTATTTGTATGAATAATATCTTTGATAGTAAAAGCTTTATTCACTGCTGTTATCTTAGAATCTCGAAGTATTCAATCCATTGGCAATTATGATATCTATACAAATTTGATATTTGAAAATTCTGAGATTGGTGGTTGTGTTTATAATTTTAGTTGACAAATCTAAACCTGCCCATGAAAACCTTTATCTCCTCAAAACAAACAAAGCATTTTTTTAAATCCCCCACAAGCGAATACTACCCGGAGGCCAAAAGGGCGGGAGCCAAAAGATAAAAGAGATATATAAGTGGCCCTCGGCAGTGCCATCAAGTCGTTACAACAGCACTAAAATATTTCAAATTGTGCCCAATGCTGCGGAAAACGGAAGTTCGTATCGATCCGACCCGATTCGAATCGAGACGTGTTTTTGATTTGAGTATCGATTATGGCAATTATGCGGTAAACTTTGCTCTACTGATGCGATTCGATATATCTGCAACTTCATTACATTATTTTCTTCTATAAAAATGAAGATGAATAAAACTTTAATGTTCCGGAATAAGCTTCCAATTGCACCTATTTCTTATCGATTTTTTTTCTGTACTTTGTTATGTAAAAACAAAATTATTCCGCTCAACATTACATACATTCAAAAGGAACGCTCGTGGCCAGTTCTAGGTATCCAAACCTCAAGAGTATGTCCATCCACCCTCTATGTAAACAATGCTTTATCCATTTATCTCCTTCGTCCATTCCCATGACAACAATGGATGAAAGTAACATGCAAATATCATTTGAATGGGGGATATTAACAGTTTTATGGAGGGTCAGCACTCATGCAAATACAGAAGCTGTTGGATTTCCCAAGTGACCCCTCGTATTGAGCTATAACTTTCAGTTATGTTCTGATATGGTTAGATGACCACTCGGAAGGGTGCGAAAGGTTTTTGACATTATCTATTGTGTTTGTAACTTGATATTTTTCAAATGAGTAGAATCTCAGATGCAGAATCAGCAAGACGCGATAGATATTGTGATATATGTTGACATTGGATAAGAAGGTGTTGTGTGTTACATGTCTTGCATAACTAGAAATTAAAACTCAGAAAATATTTATATATTTTTATGCCAAAGAAAAATAATGTATCTGCCAGTCATAGATCTTATCGTACACTGTCCAAATAAATAGAGGCATTATATATATAACATAGATAAAATAAGTATACAACCATGGTTCTACAAAACCAACACGTTGAAAGAAGAAACGTAGAAGCACTTTTACCTTACTAGGAAATCACAGGCTCTCAAAAAAAGGAAACCTATTTGCATTCAGGCATAGCAAGACTGTATCTTCACTATACCTATTATGGGTATAGCGGAGATAGAACCGACCTTTAATAGGTATTCCAAACAAAACAGAGCAGTCGATAAGCAATAACAGTGCATCACGGTATAGAGATGTCTGTGTGTAACGTAGCGCGACCTGTTTCACGCACGGCCGCCGCGCGATGATCATGTCTCGGGTCCTTATGGCCTCGTGCATTACATCCGTGCATGGGTTGCTTTATTTTTGTATTTTCTTGTGTAAAATTGTAGAATAGTTGCGGACATTGCTCGGTCGAAATTGTAGAACAAAAGCTGTTACGGCCTAGGTCATTTCTAAAAATAAATATATGAATTCGTTGTGATTTTCTTTGATTCCAAAGGTTTTCAGGATAACTCTAAAATATGTCAATGATTTATTGAAATACTTTTTCATAACTCTATTATTTTCTATGAATTTTTAATATTGCGTTTTTATCAGTCCAGGAACAATGCTCTTCAGTGAATAGGAACAGTTCACTCGCCCTTCAAGAGATGGCGTGACATGTAGCGAATTAATAATACAGCATATTATTCCTATTATTAACTATTTTCCAGCTAGTTTATAATTTTAGATAAAATATGGATATAAAATCTAAGTCTCATTAAATGGGATAATGATAAGAGTGCACATTGTTAAATTCTCAATTTTTCTAACGACCATTAATTCTATTAGTTAATTTGCAACGGTCTACATAATCTTTCTAGAAAAAAGACCAAGTACATATTCACAATTGAAACAATTAAGCTACCTGCAGACTGTTGCAAACAATCTATAGGTAGCTCAACCAAAACAGTTGATCATACTTATCAGTATTTCTTATAAGCTCTCCGTCCAAAAATAACATGCAACACCTATACCTACTTTCAAAGGTGTTCACGTGTTCAGGCAAAAAAATTATGCCAAGTAGGTATTTTACGTGACGTTTTATATGGTTGTTGAATAATGCTTTACTTTTATGGGGTTCCTAACATCGCCGTGCGAGCGTTGTTGGGGTGACATGCATCTTGTGACACTGGAATAGGTCTTCTTATCCATTTCGATTCAATTCAAATATCTAAATGCTGAACTTCATGAGGCTTCATTTGAGGTTGAGGACTTATTTGAGGCGCTTTTACTCCTTACCTGTTAATCATATTAATTCCCACGATGCAGGCCCAGCCTAGTGTGGAAATCGTTGTCATTTGAGTAATCAAATTATCTCTATTTACACAGAAATGATTTGTATTGCCTAGTTATAATTCTAATTCTGTTTAAGTAGCAATGACTATTCTTGCTACGAGTCTCTTCATTTTCTATTTCGAATTCACCCGTCGACTGCCCATACTCTGCGGTGCGTCCCGTCAGAAAAAAATCCAGAAATCTATAGGTAGATCGTTTCTACCTATAAATTTCTGGATATTTTTTATTTACGCGATAACTCTCCAAAAAGAATAATTGTTATAAGAAATTAAATTAACGGCAAGCAAGCCTTTTCGATTTGACAGTTTCATCGTTAACACTTTCCTCGCCCTCGACTCACAGGTTCAGATAGACGAACGTGTCCCTGGGCGGGACGCACCGAGGTTGGGCAGAGAACGGGATATACTAACACTTTAATTTGCCCGCCTGTCCGACTTACATGTTCAAGTAGACCAGACTGTCCCTGCGGTGCACCCCGTGATAAGTTAAGCTGTTAGAGTCGACACAGAATGATGATTTATTTCAAAATGATCACAGAATTTCAATGTATGTATTAGTTCGTGATTGATACTGAAGGAACAATTATAAATAAAATTAATAATGCTGGACAATTCACACAGATCTATATCTAGCCCCAAGGTAAGCAGAGCTTGTGTTATGGGTACCAGAGAACTGTTATAGGTACTTAATTCAATATACTACATAAATATATTTTTTTTATTAAACATAGAAAACATCCAGAACCCCCTGAACAAATGTCTGCGTACAAACATTTGTCCTGAGGCGGGAATCGAACTCGCAACCTCCTGCGTTGCAGGCGGATCTTCACCCGCGTCGAAGGTCATCAAAGAGCATTTGAATTGAATATGAGAAGATCACAGTTTGTGTTGATGGTGATAGCACCAATATTGATAATGTAGGTACTCTGGAGCATATTTCTGTGCTAAAATATCAATGCTTCTTTTATTTGTTTCAGGTAAGCTTAACACGCTGTGTGGTGCTGGCTTAGAATTTGCGCCACCCCAACTTTTCCCGCGGGTGTCGTAAGAGGTGGCTAAGGGATATCCACCGGAGGCGGGCAGCAGCGCCCTCTGCAGGACAATTCTACCACCAAACTGCTATCCACAACGAGGCCTGCGTCCATCAGTGGACTGATATAGGCTGTTAAGGTGAGGAATCTTAACAATCGACGAGTCTAACATCCCATCCGACCTCAGCTGGTCAATCCAAACGTAGATATACGTGAGTCAATCACTTATACTATTTTCGCCGCTGATTGCCTGCATTTTGATAACGATTTAAAAATTAAATAAAATGAAGTAATGAGCGAAAAAAATAGTTTGAATAAAACTTACGAATACATCAGAACTGCCATGATTGAGTAGAACAGGGAAATATACTGGCTCCAGACCTTGGTGAGATTGCCTGAGTTTATCACTGCATTTCTCTTTTCTTTATGGCTTTCTTTATGTCTTCTAATAGTCACTGAAACTACCAGTACAACATTCATCTGACAGAGCGCCGAGTGTCATTTTTAGATTTGCGTTGTTCCATATCCGAACAATTAGAGGTGCTGTAAGAAATCCTATAGAATTTTTTCCTATAGATTGCAAATCCAAGTTCCTTCCAGCTTCCCCACATCCATGTAAACTTTACAGGTAAAATAACTATACAGGGTTTCCTTTGTGATGTGTCCTTGTTATTGAAATAAGGTGCGGCTGTATCCGATCATCGTTATCGATATAGCTTTATCCATAAGGCCTACGTTTATGTAGTAACTTCCTTTTTCTTATGGCGTATGGGTTCGGCAGCAACTTTTATTACTATAGGTATCGGAGGTAGGGTATGTGCATTTTAGATGCTTTGAAGATGTGTCTTTTTTGCTTATAAAATTTTCCCTGTGTGAAGAAGTTTCAATTGGTCGATAGGTCTTCAAGTCTAGTTGTAGTGTCTAGTATATTATACATACATATATACATAGTTCTCAAATCATTTTTTTATTTGTTGATGTTCCATGAAATATTATAGGAGATATAATATAATCCACAAATCCCAAACACATATTTAATTAAGCAATACAAAATATAAACATAATTCAATGCCACATAATTTAGCAAAATAATGTGTCTAAAAAAACATAAACTATTTCAAATCTTGCATATTTTCAATTTAATATTATCCAGCTATTTCCTAAATACAGATTCAACTATTTAAATTGGCTTGAGAAACTAATAAAACAATTAATTTATGTGCATTAGTAGGACACACGAATAAATAAAGCTATATTTTTGTATTTTAATGAATATTTTCAAAACCGGCACGCATGGCGCTGATTAATGTGAGCTGGTCACGAAACTTAATCTGCTAATGACCTCAAAGCTTTTAGGTTATTTAATGAGATCATCAATTTCATTCGGAAGTTATTTTTTACATGGAAATTAGGTGAGAGGAATAGCTTTATTACTATTGAAGCGACATCTGTTTCAAACACTGTTTTGGCCGGTTCACTACAATAACTGTCACCCAGAAAGCTGTTGCAGTTGTATAAAATACTAGACGATCGCCTCGCGGTTTCACCCGCGTAGTTCCCGTTCCCGTGGGAATTCCGGGATAAAATATAGCCTATGTCACTCCCTGAAAAGTAAGCTTCCTAACGGTGAAAGAATTTTTCAAATCGGTCCAGTAGTTTCGGAGCCTATTCAATTCATACAAACAAACAAACAAACAAAAAATCAAACCTTTCCTCTTTATAATATTAGTATAGAAAAGACTGTACCTAAACCATCATCATCATCAGTCAATATTAGTCCACTGCTGGAAATAGCTCCCCTAATGAGCGCCATAAGCATCCTATCTTCAGCTTGCCGCGTCCAGCTTCTGCCTGCAGTGCTTCGCTGGTATTCATCCCACCTGACCAACCATGCGACCATGCTAACCATGTTGTATACCATACGTTGTACAAAAAAAGACAAAAAAACCCTTGTGATTTTTTTTTGTGTAAGTGACATACATTTTTTTAAATATTAGTAGAGATAAACCATTCTAAAAATGCACGCCGAGTGTAGGTACCTCTATCGATTTCTGGAGAGGGTGTGCATTCATTACGGATGTAAACGGGTAAACTACGAACCTTATATTTTGTGTTGGAAGAACACCAACGTTTCATACCTTATATTCTTAATGAATCCGTCAAACTACGATAGTGTTTATAGTAATAGATAGTAGGATGGTTTATCTCTAACATAGTATCATCAAGAAAGTTAGAGAAGGTACCTCACCTACACATTCACAATAGATAGTCTTTCACCACCCTCCATAACAATAATGAACCTTACTCCAATGTTTATTGATTATTACACAATACCACTACCAATACAATTCACGTCCGCAAGCCGCACAGCGATATGCGAACCGAAATACGTTTTCGGCAATAACTGAACATTCTAACAATTTAATGCGGCATAAACAATAGGAACATTTGTGTCGGTTTTGCCTCGGGCGAACCTAGTGGTGAGGTTTGAATTTGGAACACCGAATTTTGAGGGTAGTTTTACGCTTGTAATCATTCTGCATTGCGCATGTGATAGTTTCTTTTCAGCAAAATTGTAGTGTGACTAAAATAAGAATCTGTAATTTTTATTTGATTTTTTGGTGAATTCCGAATGTGTTTAATCTTACCGCAAAGTAGATAAGACGCGATGCGGTTGCGGTACAAAGTCCATATACCACAGTCTTGTGGTACCAAAGTCCATTAATTTAGTACTGCTGCGTAGTCACGTAGGTATATATTTATTGAGTGCAGTATTGTTTTGATTTTACATTCCGCATCTTAATTCCTGAATTTTGTCTGCGGTAAAATTTTACCGCAAATACCCATCCAACTTTTTTTATACTTTTCTAATGCCATCAAGGCATTAGAAAAGTATCAAAAAAAACGGATGCGATATCAAAGTCTGTGTTCCGGTTCCTCTCGTTATAACATTTTTTTATAAATTTCAAAATGCTGTTATTATAAAACAATCTTACTATTTTCATTTACCGAAAAATTCTGCTTTTAATTTATAAAAAATTATTTCAATCTTAACAGGGGGTCGATGAACGTCACTGTACGTACATACATTATATTATTTATTACGCACAGTAATGTAGTGCGGCCTTACCATATTACCGAATTTCTGAGGGACTCTATAAACATGATGCATTCCGCATCTTTTCTCTGCGATTTTGCCACAGGTTAAATTTACCGCATTTAACACTTTTTTGAAACTTGTCACATATGCGAAAATATGCAATAGGATTGCGGTATCAGAGTCCTATGTTGTACCGCAAAGTCGCGCACATATTTATTGTGCACAGTAGTGTGGTGCAGCCATTACCGTGTTTCTGAGGGCTCTATAAACATGATGCATTTCGATTATTTGCTTTGCAATTTTGCCAGCGGTTAAATTTTACCGCACTTGATGTTTGTGTTTTGTATCAATGGACTCGAGTCTTAGAAATTATAACAATGTGGAAAAAATTTGACATAATGTAACTATTGTTTATGAGTAAATGAAATGAAATTCGCCAAATATGCGGTAATATGGCGCGATGCGATTGCGATATCAGAGTCCTATGTTGTACCGCAGAGTCGCGCACATATTTATTGCGCAGAGTATTGTGGTGCGGCCATTACCGTATTTCTGAGGGGCGGCGCGAGGCTCCCATGAATCCTGATACACGCCGACCGGTTTATTGGAACGTGGTTTTTAACTGCGGATAGAAAATGAGGTTGTGTTAGGTGTATATTGCAAAGTAGGAGTTATTGGGTTTCTGTTTGGGGCTTGCTGTGCTATTGTTCCTACTATGTGTGCAGAGGAACGAAGGCATAACTCAATGGGGAAATGCACCCCTTGGAACGAAGAGGATAATTATTGTGTTGTGATGTGCAGTAAGTAGGTACTTACATGTAATTTGTCTATATCTATATGATGGTGAGATGAATTCAATGGAAGTAAAGTAAGTACCTAACGTTTACAGGAATTATGAACATTACTTACTTTAATAGACTTAGTACGATTTCAGATCTATGATAGGGAACACTAAAGGTTAGGTTATGTTAGAATAAAATATTAAAATTGTCATTTTCAACCTTTGATTTTTTAAAGATGAAGACTTTGATTTTTTAAAGATGAAGACCTATTTAAAGATTGTTTGGATTATCAAATGTATTTTATTATTGAAACGATACTTAAAATGTTATCCCCCAATTCTGAAAAATTGAGAAGAAGAAAACATACAACTGCTGGTAAGGAATACCAGTTGCACATGTAGATATTTTTTCTTCTGATTTTTTTATTCTATCGTGCCAGTACGGTAGGTCTTACATAAACTTGCCTACCTCATTTACAACTCCAGCCTACTTCCTCACATACACAATCCTTACTCAGCAGCTCCAAAGCCATACATTAGGCAACACATAACCATCTATCGCGGCTACCATCACCATATTTATACCTACAGCGACGTCGCAGTGAAAGGGTTTGTTGATTGAACAGGGATGGCCGGGTCAGCCCTCGATCCCTCTGACCTAGCTGATGTACACTTAGCTGAAGCACTCAAGTTTTTATTTAATTTTACTGCAATAGTGCAGGGTCCTACAAATTTTATTGCAATCCTTATGGTCCTACCAACCTATCAGTTCACTTCGTTCATTTATCAAAATCCATAGGAACACAGATTGGAACACTTGGTTATGTCAAATTTACAATTTTAACATAAAACATATTAAAGCATATTATATGATGTATGTATAATATATTAATATATCATCACATCATACTAATATTATAAAGAGGAAAGATTTGATTGTTTGTTTGTTTGTATTGAATAGGCTCCGAAACTACTGGACCGATTTGAAAAATTCTTTCACCGTTAGGAAGCTTACTTTTCAGGGAGTGACATAGGCTACATTCTTCTGTGGCTGCCGGAATTCCCACGGGAACGAAAATACGCGGGTGTTACCACGAGGCGATCGTCTAGTCAGTAAATAAATTCAAACAAAATGTCAAAACCTTGTTGTGCAAAAAGACTTACCATAAAATATCAGATTATCTAGAGGATAAACTTAAGACGGGTTTTGCTCCAACTCGAAAAATAACAACTAACAGGATAAAGGTTTCTTCGTCGCTTCTTTACTTTAGTCTACATACCGAAGCGACAGAAATCAAAAATATCACTTTATCTCCGTGTCAGTGTTTAGTTTTGTAATTTGACCTTTATATGTGTGCATTTATTGTCTTTAGGGAAATAAAATAATAGTAGTTTAGGAGCCTATTCAATACAAACAAACAAACAAAACAATCAAATCTTTCCTATTCATAATATTAGTTTAAATAATTATTACAACTACTAGGAGTTTTTCTGTAGAAGCGTAAACATTGCCCTTTAAAAGATACATTAATTTGTGAGTGACCTCTATAAGATACATTATCTTGTGGGGGATATACCTGAGTATAAATAAAATAAATAAATAAATAATGCTGGACAATTCACACAGCATTATCTAGCCCCAAGCTAAGCAGAGCTTGTGTTATGGGTACTAGATAACTGACATACATAATACAATACACTACATAGATTTTTTTTATTATATTTAGAAAAACATCCAGAACCCCTGAACAAATATCTGCAGATCGTACAAACATTTGTCCCGAGGCGGGAATCGAACCCGCAACCTCCTGCGTCGCAGGCGGACCTTCACCCGCTGCGTCAGTGAGGTCGTCAGTAAGCTTTGTAAGTGTGAGTGGAAGTGAACCAGCTCTCCTTACACTGAAGCTTCCACAGTCCCTCTGACCCAGGCATGTTAATAGGCTTAATCGACCGTACAGTCAGTCTCGAAAATTTATGTATCATTTTCGATCCTATTATGCACGCGGGATTATGCGTACGTGCGCCCAAATGGTGATGGTCCGATAGTCAGATACGAATTTATAATGGTGCTGATTATTTTGGAGGAATAGTGACCAGAGGGTGTAATGATGGAGGTTTTAAGCTTGGCCATTAGGTATCTGATATTATTATCTGAACTCTGACCTTTGTCTCGTCCGAAACGTCATTGTAATGTTTCCATTTTCTAGGCTAATTCCACTAATCCCCATTGACAATCCCCATCAACTGGGATAAGTGAACTTTTTGGTCATTATTCCCCGTTGACGCTAATGCGTACTCGCAATGGGGATTAGTGAACTAACAAAGTTCATTTATCCCCAGTGAGTCAAAAATAAAATACTAATACCTATAAGAATCATCGTTTTATTTATTTATAAGGACTCGCTTATTGATTATTCTAATCTATGGGATTCGGAACAATGCAACGCCTCTATCGTGCGGACAAATCCCATACAAAAATGAGACTTTACGATCTCGTCTTGATTCTATCATCAACCATACTCAGGGCTCTGACATCAGTCCTTGAAGCAGAGTAAGTATTTATTGTAAGTATATTTACTAACCTATTTACTTTGCTCTTACCTGCTGTGTTGTGCCGGCTTTGAATTGGCACCACCCCAACTCTTCCCGCGGATGTCGTAAGAGACAAGTAAGGGATATCCACCGGGGGCGGGCAGAATCGCCCCCTGCAGAACATTCTACCACCGAACTGCGATCCCCAACCCGCATGCCCAGCGTGGGGATTATGGGCACTACCCCCCATGAGATAAAAGCCATTAAGGCGCTTCTCAGGGGGCGGCCTGCGTCCAGCAGTGGACCAACACAGGCTGTTGAGGTTGAGGTTGAGGTTACTTTGCTCAGCTACCAATAGTGAATCTTGGCCTTCTAGAACAAGGACTTTTCCGGGCAAAAAAAAAACACGCTCCTGACCTTTTTGCCACAAGCATGTAGTACAGTACTGTAAAGTAGTAATATCGAGCTCACTCAAAAGTTGCCATAAGTAGTGTGTCAGGTAGTTTTATCATCATCTTCAGTAAAACTTAATTGAGTTTATCGATGACCTCTTCGGCACACATTACTACGTCCACTGCTGAATAAGTAAGTAAGTAAATCATTTACTTGTCACATAAAACACACACATACAGTTGGTTTACTTATTTCAAACTGGCAAAATTTAAACATAACATAAATATAATAATAAGAAGTTAGTGCTAGCCCCGCCGCTAGGTTCCTTTTAATAACATTAAAACTTTTCGACATTGACATAGACACATTACACATGATTTTTCAGTAGTTTAAAGGAACCGGGCTCAAACACTAAGTAATTTGAAACAAAAATTCGTGTGTGTAGCAGTGGCAAACGGGTATTATCTCAGTGATAATGTTTCTCTATGGCTAATATGCCCAAGCATCATATTACTAAGTTTTATCACTAGGTTATTATCACTAGGTTTTTTCGATATTTTTTTGTTAACTAACAAATATTTTTATACTACACCTACTCGGAAAGTTCCCTATTCCTTTTCCATTTATAGAATAGAAAGTATGTCTTTGCAGGCCTATAGGAAACCGGGAGGAAAAACTCTATGGAATTTCATTTCTCACGTGTTTTAGCGGGAGGAAAAAGTGTATGGAAATCCATTTCTAACGTGTTATTTTTTTTTAATTTCCTAAAAGATCGGCCGGTAGCTATGGTTATTTTCGTTCGGTCAAACGAAAAAAGTTTTTACTCCAAGTCCATTAAGCCTCCTCCGATTTCCGAACAATATTTTGAAAAAAGAACCCAAAGGCTGGCGCGGTCAATGAGGTTTTACCAACATCATTGGGCGCGGTAAGTTCTTCTAAATTTCAATTAATAATTAATTCTGCTTTTTATTTTCCTCAAAGGTGTAGTATAAAGCACTATTTATCACTTGGCAGAAAGTGCGATTCCTACCTCGTGTGTTTTAAGGCCTTCGGCTGCGCCTCGGGCCCAAAACGACACACTCGGTAGGAATTGATCACTTTCTCGCCTTGGTGTAAAATGCACTATTGTTTCCTTTGTTATTTTGTTGTTATTCGCTATTTTTTTGCTTTTTTTATTATCACTATCACCACACTTGGCAGGCGAATCGGTGATTCTAGTAGAGCTGATGCTCTTCCTCTGGTCCTTAGCCTTTCAGCTGTCAGGCCCTGCGCGCCGCAACATCCGTGTTGGATGTTGCGGCGCGGCATGCCAGGGCTGGCCGCGGCATGGCAGGGCTAGCTCGGCATGCCCCGCGGAAACGGGATACGATGCATTATTTCGCTGATTTCTTGATTATTATCTAGTAATACCAGTAACATCTATACATATTTGGATTTTCCGTAAAATTTCCTACAAATAAATATGTAAATATTCTACGATATACACGGGCCGAGTTGGAGGCGTTGATTCCTACGCTGCGACCGCCTCGGCATGCTAAATAAAATATTGGTACAAAATAGGAATAATAATCAGAAAACAATAAAGTTAAATGGATGGCTGTAAAGAAGCCATAAATTATAATAAGTTTATATAATCAAAATAGAAATTAAATGAGTGCGGCTGTAAACTAGCTTTGTCTTAAAACTAATAATTAAGGGTAACTAATCAGTCCAGGATTCTTTGTCATGAATATAGTCATTGATACAATAATAACCTTTTTTTGATAGGTTTTTACGAACATGTTTCTGGAATGCTTTTTCTGGTAAGTTTACAATATGACTAAGAATTTGATTGTAGAAGCGAACAGAGTTACCCACGAAACACTTATTAGACTTTTGTAACCTTTGCTTTGTTTGAAATCTGGTCTTTGGCTCGTGTATTATAGTTATGTCTATCACCTCGTCTTTCAAATAAATGTCAATAAACCATGCCATTAACTTAATAGTTAGCGATTAATATAGGTACTTACCTACATTACATGTGTTTGCGTTATCAGTGAGCTCCCAATATAACAAAGTTATCTTCTATCTCCTAGGCTAAAACTAACTCAAACCATTAATTACAGGTAAGGCTTTTATCAGAATTTAAAACAAGGATTAGCTGCGTATAGCTCTGCTGCATATCGCAACACTCCGGCAACCGGATCCGGGGCATTTACCCGGATTTAGCCGGATTAAATCGGATCAAGCCGGATCACGGCCCCGTACGGCGCCGCGCCGTTACGATATCGTATTGTTTATTCTGCGTTTTAAATACGAAATTGGATTGTTAATATCGTTTGGGATTATTGGTTGTTGAAAAGGTTTTTACTGTAAAAAGCTTCAAATTAATTACATCAGTTTGTTATGGAAGAGCGTTACCTCCTAATACAGGTATTTCATACTTAAAAGGAGGTTCCGAGCACGGTCATAGTATATTGTAATATTTGATTATTGAAATAAACATTTTTGTATTTGTATTTGTACATCAGAATTAATCAGACTGTAGAACACGCCACCGTCTATACATGTTCTTCCATTTCCTGTCCATCCAAAGGTTGCCTGGAAGAGATCGCTCATAGCGATAAGGCCGCCCATTGCGCATTGCTATGTGTTTGTCTTTTCCTATCCCGTGTTTCTGTTTTATTTGGTGTGCAATAATGAGTACTTGTTTTGATTGTATTGTACATCCATACAAAAAACTACAAGAAGCCTACTTTAAAAATTAATTATTTAATAGTTTTTTTGAGATATGCCTACGTAGAAAACATAAATCCAGCAAAGGCTGGTCCTCATTTCTCGATGTAATGTGACGTGGCCATGTGGCCAACTTCTATAGGGTGGCCAAGGAAACAGATAAGGCCTATTTATACATGGCCTATTTATACATCCGTAGGCATAGTATGGGTCTCAACGAGCTGATAATGATGATGATGAAATTCTTATTCAAAAGCCGTATTCTTCTCATTCTCCAAACATGACAGAGTTCATCATATCAGCTGTAAAGTAAGGGACAATTCACACATTCACCACAGCCACACCACATCGCAGCTACAAAAAGTGGTTAAGCAGTGGTTACGTGTGAATAGTGTCGCTGCAGTTTTTTGCTGTTGCGTTGTAGTAACTACAAAATGCCGATGTGGTTGCGTTGACACTAGTAGTTGCGATATGGCTGGCAACTAGTGCGCAGTGTAGCTGGTAGTTGCGTTGTGGTTGCGATGTGGCCGGTACCGAACACACGATGGAATCAGAAGGCAAAATGAGGTCAGTG
Source organism: Eupithecia subfuscata (assembly GCA_963564075.1). Taxonomy (NCBI): domain Eukaryota; kingdom Metazoa; phylum Arthropoda; class Insecta; order Lepidoptera; family Geometridae; genus Eupithecia; species Eupithecia subfuscata. The sequence goes on from OY751105.1 coordinate 10,241,554, forward strand.
TGAAGTATTCTTTTTCATACAAATTAGCAGTCGACCACATCTTGTCGTTCTTGTGATTGTGGTTGTAGTGTGAATTGTTCCTAAAGTAAAGTAGACATAGTAAGTAAAGTAAGACATAATTACATTAGGTGCCAATTAGGTGTTACATTACCTCAGGGAAAATATAATAATTTTATCTGCATCCGTTCGTAGACCCTCTACGGCGTAGCACTAACATATAATCCTTTTCGCTACAATAGCAATTTCAAACTTCCTGAGGGGCTTTGGATAATCTTTCTTTATATCGAGCTCCGATCCGCAACAGAAAATACATCCCATCCCATTCACACAAATAGAATCACAACGGGTTAGAAAAGGAGAGAGAACACAAAAGCCTGAAGAAAATAAAGAGGGGAGAACAGTAATGTGTATTTAAATTTCGGTTCAAGTGTAATAATTTCTTTTTTAATTTAATTTCTAATGGCGTTTTACATCTTAGGGGTGAAGTGGAGGCTCATGTAAATCTTATCGGCAGCAATTTTAAAGTTACCTTTTTAATATCGCGGTGAAACGATTTTTTTATTTAAATGATTTTTAAGTTTAAATTGCTTTTATGAGTTTGACTATTAATCATTTCAGGATAGATAAGAAAGAATCATCATCGTTTATGTCTACTTTTGTCCTACGAGTAGTTTGATTCCTTCCTAAAATCATTTTACAACCCTTATGCTTTATCGTTGTTGCTTTTAAATTCTTGCAAGAAAAATAACAGTTTTACGACTAACGCTATTGAAAAATGTATTTAGTTTTAATTTTTGAACTAAAAATTATCAATTCAGGAGTATTCCTGTAACAAAAGTTTAAAGAGTAAAATATAAATTGCAAATAAAATCATGTTAGAATGAGTATTTATTCTAACATGATTTTATGTACAATATTTTACTTAAGTAAAAATAAGACTATGAACTCAATAGATTGTAAGTGGGTCGCAATATTTACGAGGCCATAGAGACAGCTCCAATTACGAAGCACGTACCTAGAAAGTATCCTTAGGGACCTAAAAATCTATATCAATTTCCTTATTAATTTCGCGAGTGGCAAAACCGTTACATTCATAGCCACTTTAATGGGCAATTTTCATAAACAAAGTTGAGAATCCCTGAAGATGGGTGCGGGGGAGGTTGGGGTAAGGTGGGAGTCCTTTCCGAGATAGAAAACAGCTCTGGAGCTGGTATAATGGGTTTTCGGAATGGCGTCGTCCGTCTTACCCCACCCCCCTCACTCTCCCCGGGGCGAGAAAGGATGAATTCTTATTTCCTCATCTCGGGGCGTCCGGTACAAACCCTCCATGTAGATTGCCTTCTCTCGTACAACCTTCGTATAACATAACAATGGCATGTTTTCAATTTTGTTGGTGTTATTTCTTTTTTCGGAAACTAGAAAGAAAATGTGTCTGTTGAAGGCAATTTCCAGCTGAAATACATTTTTTTACTTCCTGTGTCGTAAATTTAGAAAAAAAAAATCTTGGCAAGATATTTAATTTTCAATACAATTTGGGATAGTTATAGGTAGCGTCCATGAATTGGTGACCGAGCCAAAAATACTTTGACACGATGCCAAAACATGCAAAACACACGCATAAAATACAGTCCCCGGGCTGTGTTATGACAATTTTTTTAATTTACTTCAACCAGGCCTTTTTGTTATTAACATTATGTATGCAAAAACTCGAAACGCAATAGTGAAAGCTCCGGGATCCAATTCTTCTTGAAACCATGACACCGATGCTTTCTGAAAGACGAAAAAAAGGCCGTGAATCACAAATACTCTAACATGTCACATAGTTTTTTACGGATTTTTAAATTGATGTAACCAGCACCCTACAGCAAATAAACAGGCCATAACACAAAAACATAACAAAACTAGTAACACGCCTTTCAGTCTTATAATCAGTCCCCGAAAATCTGCTTTTATTCCTAAGCGACATTACGAACACGCTTAACAATACGTCTACTATAATAAGACCCGCAGCTTAGTTCTTCTCTTTAATTTTCCCCTTGGTTTCGTTAGAGGAGGTAGGGGAAAGAAAGGTCTTGTAAGAATGGCGATTTTACAGCAATCATAGCAGTTGCGTGAAATGAGAGTTCTCCCTTAAAAGGATAAACAAGTAACGTGTGCGGAAAACTGCCAAGACGCTGAATTCATATTTCACTGAAGCCTCCCTTGTCTCATACTGAGAGAGAAAAATAAAATGTTTTGCGTGTGGCTCTACCTTTGGAAAGGTTTCATACAATTTGAAACAAAAGAGTACCTAATAAGAGCATAACTCAAACACTTCGAAATTCTTTAAAAAGAAACTTTGTGATTTTATGAATCGAAAGTCAAAATTCACACAGAGAGTCATAAAAACTATAATTATTTCGAAGGGAATTGTGAATAGTAAAGATAATAGAAAGTGCCTTATATACAATCTAAGATACTACATGTTTTTTTTAAGTAAAAATATTCAGTAGTCAAAGTAAAGCTACAAGCAAACTGTATCAAAAATAATGTACCGAAACGTTTCTGTTGTACCATTCTACCATCAAAATTGCTTTTCTTATATCTTCAATAAATGTTTAAAACATTCTGGCAAGCATGTCTTTTATAGATTTTAGGGTTTGTTTTATTAATTTCACTGGTTTTTGAATTTATTCAACTACTGTGAGGAGTTTTTTTTCATTCTTCAAGAAGTTACCAAGTAATAGATTTATAAGAAATATAGAAATTTTGCTCTATTTTCAAAATAAAAACGGTTGCATACTCATTGTTCTGGAATTTAATTTATTACTCTCTATTTTTATAACCGAATAACAAAAATGTTGTTCCTACGCATACCAATTAATTTCGAAAAGTTTGAATACAAAAGTAACATAGAACAATGAAAATCAGAGAATTCAGCTCATAAATATAGACGGTGTTACAATAAAGTGGGATATAGTACGTTTCTCCTACTGCTAGATTTATACTTATCTCATGGCCGTATAACGCTATTAATGCATATAAATATATCAAGCGGAAGAATGTAGGGTAACTATTGTTGGGGAAAGTTGGGACATTATATCCCTAGGAATAGTATTGACATACTATAAATTGTACTTACAAAACTGTGTAGAAGAAAATCCAAGATAAATCAATTTAATTTCTTGGGCTTAATTAGTATAGTTCAAAATTGGAATCACGGGTAAAGCAGACGATGACCGCAACGTCAACTTCAAACAGCAAAATGATGTTCCTCCTTCTCATAGCTTTGAAGGCAGCAGTTTTATATCAGCTCAAACAGAAAGACTGATCTTGGCATCTGAAACAATAAATATATCCTTAATTTTCCTACTATCACAGTCACCCTTAAGCTTTCTGTCTCCCTTTTGCCAGCTCGGCGGGAAAGTTCAGATCCGTTTCCTGTGTTTGCCTAACCCCAAGCTCCCCTGGCACCCGGGGCTCCCTTGTACCGTCCACAAATATATGTGACTTACATCGGAAATAAATCGCCCATTTGAAAAACAACATTTACTTTTTGGTTCTTTTGTTTTGGTTTTACGACTCTTGATGTTTACACATGCTTGTTTGGAATAATAAAATGAAAATTCTACCTTATAAACTCACAAAGTATCTGTTAAATATAATAATCATATGAAAGAAAGTTAAGTTTACATTTAATTACGTAAGATAATGTATTAAATAAGTAGATATGAAAAGTCAGTGAGCCCGAATAAGTGTTCGACCTTACCACATTTTATTTAAATACATAATTTTGATTAAGCGCAGGAACTCAAATGTAAATTTTAATATGCTTTAAACGTGTAATTAACTGCGTCAAAAATGATCACACATTTAAGACCCTCCTTCAACCACTTCTCATATTAACATTCATATCAGAAAATTACAATTTTATCAGAATTATGATCAAAACTTCCTGATTACTTTCAAGCATTTGCATTAAAAGCTTATTAGTGTACTATGAAGCAATTAAAAGATTTCATATTTTTGGAAATTTTACTTATCTACAAAGTGATCAAAGATGCGGCGAACATAAAAATTAATGGTTACAAACACTCCATTCGAAGACACATAACTTGAAGGCAAATCTTGTCTAGCGAGTCTTTTCTTGGACCTAGGAAATGCTAGAAGTGACAGAATCTAAACACTAACTCATAAAATCTGGAAACAAACACCGATATGAAAATTATTATGCATTGTGTTTCCCGTCTCAGAAATTCTCTCTTATTGGTTTATTTATCGAGGAAATGTTTAAATGCTTCCATTTAATTTTTCAGTTCATTTATTTTCTCAAACAATTTACATTGTATCGGTAATTTCACGTTACACCTAGCTTATCGGCTAACGTAGTGTAGGACTCCCTTCAGCCAGGTGGGCTGACGATCTGCGAAAGACTGCAGGCAGATGCTGGATGCGGCAAGCTGAAGACAGGGCGCTATGGCGCTCATTAGGGGAGGCCTATGTCCAGCAGTGGACTAATATAGGCTGATGATGATGATGATGACCTAGTATATCTTATTAACGAGTAAATTGTAAGACTAGAGCGTAATTAAATAAACTAAAAAAAAAATAATACTTAACGGAGAATTGGAGTACAATATTAAATTAATTTTATGCATAAGACAAATGAAAAACATTGAAAAACGTTGGTGTTCTTTCAACATAAACTAGGTTCGTAGTTAACCCGCTTACATTCAAAATGAAATGAAAAACAGTATGACAACTTTCGACTAATTTTTTTTATTTTAGTTTAGTACCTACGAGTATATCCCCTTTACTGCCGCTGCGGCGTGTCCCCGCGGGTCACACTGCAGCTGGAAGAGGTGGAAGTCGGTCCGCAATCCGCATGCTAGTAAATTGAAAGACTAGAGCGTAATTAAACAAACTAAAAAAAAGAATACTTAACGGAGAATTGGAGAATTGGTGGCACTGAAATTGTTAGGCTTCAACCATAATGGAAGCCTAGTGCGGGCGCGTTTAAAAATTAAGCGTGCTTACTCGGTTAAACCCGTCGCGCTAAGCGCCCGCCTTAGTCACTTCAGTATGAACTAAAACGGCGGTTTCATATGTTTGATTCGCTAGGCTTACAGTAGGGTTCAAGCCTTAAACTAAGTCAGTTTATCGTTCGGTTTGCAACCCGGGTTAGTTACCTATCTTAAACCTAGATATTACCTTAAGTTATCTTAAGCCTTAGGGTATCTTAAACATTAGGTTATCTTAAACCTTAAGTTATCTTAAGCCTTAGGATTTCTTTAACCTTAGGCTAGGTTAGGTTATCTTAAACCTTAGGTTAAGGTACCTATCTTAAAAACGCAACAAACTAACATTGAATAGAATAACATTGATTAAGAAATGTATTTCAAAGATGTGAAATCTGCCACTAAAAACAACCATCTCCATTATTTCTTCTAAACAGCCTTCAACCTAACGCGAGATGTCTTTTCCATAGACTGGACCTCCAGCCCGGAGCCACGCTGCAGTCAACAAAGGCGCCCGATAGTGGCACAATAAACCGCCTCAAATGGTCCGGAACTTTTTCTCTAATGGTTTATTTAAAAAATCTCACAATTTTCATTCCAAGTTTCCTTTGGGAGTCGAAATAAATCTATTTTATTCCCCGTCTGAGACATTAAGCTTTTGATCGGAATGGCTTTTATGCGATGTTTGTGCTCTCTCAGTATCTTTGTGATTTAATGTTATGTTCTGAAAGACGTGTCGCTCTTTTATCTGAGATGGCCCTTTAGAATCAGGAGGCAATGCGTCATTTACAAGGTGCTTACGTTTGTGTTTGTATTTCATATTAATATTGTACGTAGGCATAATGGTTTTCAAAAACTTGTGGAATCTTTTCTTACAAGAAACATAAGGCCTTCTTAAAAACTCATGAAACATTTCACCATTTTATAACTAGGTAACTTTACCTAGATATAAAATGGTGACGTACTTACGTTATAATAAAATCTACGGAAGATTCTATACCTACCCTTGTAAAATTATTTCGATTTCCTTCTACGCACATTCGTGGTTTGAAATCCCCAAGAAACTGCTTACAATCGCTTTATTGAAGGCACAAAGGCTGCAGTATCGAAGCCGTCAGGGCCGGCAGACAATCGCGTTTACGACGCATAAAAGTTAGTCTTTATAGGCTCTCGGTGTATAAAAGTGGCGTTTATGCCTTTTTAATTAATTGTCGTGCCGTTAAAGGCCATATCAGCTTTGTCGCTGATGCTTATGGCTGGAAAATTGTTAACCGAGTAGTGATTTAATAATAAAATGTATTTGATGGCTGAACACTTCATAAAAACATCGTAAAGTGGATAGTAAATTTCCGAGAGAGTAAATTTCGCTTAGGATTATTTATGGGACCAAAGACGGGGTGACGTGAATGGGTAGGTGAATAAATGGTACACTCTAAGGTGAATCTTATTTTGACGACAAATAGTCGCGCGAGTAGAATGAAACAAAGAAATGAACCGATCTAAATGTTATATAGATTTTTGTTGCTTAAAGACGCTTGATTTTATAGGGAACGCTTTGATCTCCAAATAAGACACAATCTTTTAAAAATTCCTTAAAACCAGTGACTTCATTAAAATACCTCGATAGATTGTTTAGATAGCAATAAATCGTTAATGGTAATTCAGAATCGACGTTTTATAAATTAAACACCTAATTAGTTTTTGTAGGCGGGGTCTCAAAATGTCTTCATTCTAATATAAATTAAATCTAATGTTAAGTTATACAGGATTGTATAAATTCAAGCATCATTTATCACAGCTTGAAGCCACATCTATTCATATTTACGGGCCATTATATCCGTGTAATAAATAAAAAGATTCTTAAAATAATTTACCCAAAACCAACATTCACCTTCCATTTTGTAACCTCTATTCCTTTACCTATAAGTTTTAGAACAGCGTGAATTTTGAAGTAGTTTTGTGTATAAAATGATTATAGAAACAGCTTCTTACTGAGAGTTATTAATAATAATGTAGGTGTAGTATGTGCGTGCGTGTCGTCTTATGAAAATAAATCCATTCAGGATTTCATGTTTACTGCCGTTTCATCTTCGTCGTGTTTTGAGGATAATTTCTGTATTTGATACCATAACATAACGAATTAGAAATTTATTTAAAACATTATCAAGCAATCGCTAAAATAGCCTTGATCTACAGAGGAAGAATAAAGATAAACGGCGAGAAACTCTGTTCTGTATTTGAACAAAACATCTACAAATAAACAGTACCTTATTACAACCATAATTAAAGGAATCTAATTCATAAACGCTCATAAAGCAACCCCTCGCAAGCCGCTCTCGGTACTTTAGGCCCAGCGAATTAATTCCCATTTTTTCCGTCAACAACGAAGTACAAAATGGCCATAGATACAAATACAAGTGGCTATAAAATGAATAGCTGAGTCAGTAGCGGCACTGCGCATGTGCGGTACATTCCGGTACTTTTATTGATTTCAGTAGCACTAACTGGTAATAAAGCCGATGTGCCGTGCTCTACCCCCACTCTGCCCCTTATTAGGTACTCACAATTTCGCCTTTTACTCGTACTTGTGATCTTTATTAGAGTTTCATAGTTTTTAATTTTGTAATGGGTCAGCAAGCTTTTATTAAAGCTTTTGGAAATATAATGGGTACTCTACAATACTTTCTCGTGGAGTTTTCTCTGGAGTTTTCTCAATTTAACAGTTTTGATAACCGCACTGTGTTGTTCGGAAACAAAACATTCTGTTCTACAGATTAAATCGAGCGATATCATCAGAAACCGAGAACAAATTCCATATTGTAGTGTTATAATTTACCGCCCATTAACTTCATTAAGATTACATTTAAGCTATAGATAGTTTACTTAACTGCCATACCCCCATTCGTATCCAAAACAAACTAACCCGGCCTACGGCAGTCGATAAACACCCAGCGCACGTATTTTCGGATTAACGGCTTAGGGAGTAGCCAATCTTAATTGCCTTCGTTCTCTTTTGTCCCATACACGGGTCGTTTTGACCCGTGGGCGCGTAGTATATTATTTTGTTTTTACGGCTCATTTGAGGGTTGTATTTGGTGGGTGTGTGTTTGCTGATAAATGTTTCTGTTCATTAATACCTACCTACACTACCAATCTTAATTATGTATATAATAAAAGGTTATATAGGTAGGCAAGGTCCAGTAAGATATGTGTTTAACACTTTCATAGTCCAAGACGCAGACGTGCTTTTCGATCCCCGTATCGCGGCAGAGCGGCTCTCCTCCGTGGGTCGCACCGCCGAAGCTGGGCAGTGAATGCGTTAAAGATTACACTTGACTTATCTCAAACGAAAATTTTTGTTACAACATTCTAAAAAAAATCTTATTTTTTTCAACATTTTCATAAAAATAGGATTTACAAAAAAGTGTGTGCGTTATGAAAACCGTCAGCCTTCATTTTACTGCTTACGACCCTTCGCAGTCATTCTCATAAATTAATAAACATGACATTATTATTTTACTATAAAAACTTTCGTAGTTTGACGAATTCATTATGAATGTAAGCGGGTTAACTCACCCTGATGAAGTCCCTCGTTAAGGGATGAAACGTTGGTGTTCTTCCAACACAAAATAGGTTCGTAGTTAACCCGCTTACATTCATAATGAATGACATTATTACCTGACAAGAGGTATTTCTAATCTGATTAGAAAAAACGGTCTCTGAAAATCGCAGGAAAAACGAAAAAAAACGGTTTTCTACTCATTCTCGAGTTCAAAGATTAAAAAAAACATGTTTATTCAGTTGATATGTTGATGCACGAGTAATTTATTTAAAAAAAACAAGATAGAGTTTACTTCAACACACTGAAAATTCATTAAAGAAATAGCCTCGAATAATTTAGTGAAAATTCTTTCCTCTCGTTTAAAAATCTTGAAACAAACATCTCAGTTTAATCTTAACACAGTATAACCCAGAGATTGTCAACCCTAAGCACATAATAATGCTTCAGTGTAATATCAGAGAGCGTTAGTGGGTGTTCTCGTAATATCGCAGACGGCGGCTGTGGTGGTCCTTTATTAAAACAAAATTTCTCCCCACAAAATGTCCACAAGCATTGTTCGAGGCTGCGGAATATTCAATGCTCGATTTTAATAAGTAAAATGTATTTTAGGTTCTTTATTTCAGGAAGTTTTCTGTAACGCTTTAAAATTTTAAGTATAATTTTTGGTGCTTGATTTTAGCTAAGTATTGCGGGTGGTAATGTAGAAGATGCCGTAGTAACGATTCAAAAATATTATATCGTCCTTTTTTGGTATAAACCTACATTTTATATTTTCTTTGGTTTTACATCTTACCCGTGCTGGCGTTCGGGGAGAATATACCGCAACTTCCTGAAAAGTGAGTACTACAATACTGGCTCTAGTCTAACATTATTAACACGGTGGTGGAGGAACTTCGATCTGCATCCGATGCTGCTATTTCCGGTTCAGTAGGTAGAGCTTTTACTTCTAACCAACGCTAAGTATACCTACTATTATGTTTAACCAAAAAAAATTAAATCATCAATCTTGATTTTATTCCCAATAAACCAGTCTAATTAATACAATTAAATAATTTCACTCACGTACGGCCCGCGCAGACCCGTTATTGTTTTTTTTATTGTGAATAGGTATTTAGCCACAATCTCACCTGAGAGTAATATGACCGAGGATGTATCACGAAAACAACTATTCACTCTTGCATTGAGCAGACCAAAGTGAGCCACCGCGAAACACCGACAAAGACTTAAAACGTACGACACAATATAATCCTCATCATCCCACCGCACAAAAACCCTGAACACTTCCTAGCTAAATTGAATAAAACTTCTTACATCTAGGTATACAATATGTCGGTACTGTGCGGCAGTGAAGCGATGATTTCGGTACATTTGCGCCAACCGTAACGATGCTCCGAATAGCTTTGATGGACGCTTTCAATGAGCTCTCACAACATAAAGAAATCCCCTTAAAAAGGGTAGCGAGGGAGTGCCGTCGCACTCAAACTCTAGAGAAAATTAGGAAATGCGCGGCGAATTACGCTTGATTTTTGTGAAGCGATTTTGGAAAGCTAGTTGATAGTTACATTTGAGTTATAGCCACTTCTATTAAATTGATTAAATTAGTACTGAGGAATAACACTAGTAGGCCTTATGGAACAGTAGAAAGTAGCATAAGAATTTATAGCTCAGCAAAAAGTAAAGCTAGGTTTCAGGCTATCATGTGAGTTGTGATTAATTTAGAACAGAGGAAATAATTCTTGGACAGCTTTAAAAAGAACAAAGATTTGTAAATTTTATACCAAAAAAAACTTACACATGACTTGACATAAACATGCTGCCGTATTTGAAAGAAAGAGATAAGAAAATTAATAGAAATTTTTACAAAATAAAATTTGACAATACTAAAACTAAAGGAACCCAAGAGAAAAAACTTCCCTAAAGCCATTTGGCATTACATTACACAAATGTTTCTTACAAAAACAAGCAAAACTATCTCGCTAGGTATCTTATTTCTACGGGTATCTCTGACCCGGAGGGGAGTAAACAAAACAACATTTTTCCGACGGATGAATAAATAAGAGGGAGCAACCCTCCTTGTTTGATTTGCATGTTTTAATCCTTTAGCAATCTTGGACTCAGATGGAAACTTGCTACGTAATTGGGATTATGTTTATTTATCAGTACATTTGGAAATTAAGCTCTAAATAATTCAAGCTTGCTAAATTGCCTTGACACCATTTCTGACTTGTTTTACTACCTTTCAAAACCTTAGTAGCATTTGTATTTATCTCCATATTTATCAAAACTTAAGCCTTTATTCAAAATGAAAATTATTCTAGTACTTACAATTGAAACAGACACAACACAACTTTTTACAATTGTAGACTGTTTGCAACAGTCAGCAGTTAGCTCAATTGATCCATATTTATACGTTTTGTACTAAATGCGTGATATGAAACAGTAAGTGATAAATTTTCTAGCATGGGACTTTAATGAAAAAATCTAGAGATATCATTTCAAAGATGCAGTGCGCGAGATTACGAAGGCCGACCTATTTACAATCAGCATATTACAAGAGACATTGACCAACTACCGAAAAAAACATTTCAAATTCACCATCTTAGCATAACTCGCTTCACGGCTGCCCGGGTCCGCCAGGCCCATCGGCGATGAAACTAACGGCCCCGGGCATCAACAAAAGGGCAATAAGATATGCTTGGAGGAACTAGAGTATTCGTCCCGCGGGTGTCATGGGCCTTCCTATCCCCACAGCAGTCGGGGGGTTACACTCTTCGGATCGAGTAAATGACGATCGGAATTGCTCCGACGACATTTGTGGGTGATATCGGATTGATTTTCATTTGTTTTTCGGTTAAAGTAAGCTGTTTTGATGCAGTAGGAGCATTGAGGGCTCCATAGAATAGTAGTTTTCGTAATAAGAATATGGATGAAGGGAGTGCTACTTGTGAGAATAATTTTCTACAAGTAAGTAGGTGCCCCAACAATGAATGCTAGAATGGAACAAATGAATACCTACCTTCATTAGTTTTAGAAAGGCCCTTTAAATATCTTATATATCGTGGTCGTTAAAAAACTTCACTTACAAAAACGTATCGAAACTTTAAATCCCCAACTCCCAATCAGCACCATCCAGTTCAATTCACATCGCAAAAACAAACTATAGTTTTCGCCGTTCCGGATATTTACTACAATCGCGTAGGCTGCAATATGTATAATTGCTCGGGTACCAGGGACCTGCGTTCCTGGTTGGTACCACGTCACCGGGACTGCCGCGTATATCCCGGTAATTGGACCGAAACCCGGGATTCCACTTTCTTTATTGCGAATAAACTACTCTAGCTGTGGTGCTGTTTTAGCGGGTGGTGGAAGTTGGAAAATGCTAGCGGAGATAGTAGAAGCCAACTCAAAATTATATTGCTTTTAAATTGATATATTATAAATCGTCGTTATATTGCATTCTAAAGTGAAACCGAATAACATTAGTAGGGCTTATAGAACCGGAGGAAGTAGTAGAAGATCATAGACTTCAGCAGCAAGGGAAGCCAGGTTTCAGGCTATCATGTGAGTTGTGATTAATTTATTACAGAGTAAATAATTCTTGGACAGCTTTAATTTTTTGTTAGTGTTTTCGTTCCACTGCTTAGCAAGGGGATGGTAGAGATGGTAGATCCCCTTGCTAAGGGAAAGCTAAGGGCTGCAGTAAGTAAGTAGTTATTCATTTATCTGTTTGCTCCCCTTGAAGTCGAGACCCTAGGTCCGTGGGGTACCGAGGTTCTTCGGGTTTTTAAAAATTATCTGAGCGTCTGGTCGAAGCGATGCGTGACCCGAGAGTCGGAGAGTATCTGGCACAGCGCATCAGCATTGCTATACAGCGTGGCAAGGCTGCCAGCGTCTTGGGGACGCTTCCGACTGGTATTAATATATTGATATGGATCAGTTGAGCTACCTGTAGATTGTTTGCAACAGTCTGCAGTTAGCTCAGTTGTTTCAATTGTAAATACTAGTGTAATTTTCTTTGTGAATAAAGGCTTCTGCCATTTTATCTGTTTTCCAAAATGGCTGCGAGCGGTGAGGCTACAGCAGAGCTTACACAGGGTTGTTTAAATGTCCTGGCTGTTTTTTCTCGTCTTCTTTCGCTCCTTCACCGTGACACTGTCTTCTCTTCTGCCTCACACCACACAATCTCTAGATAGCGTTTACGTAATTTACCGGTTGAACTTACGATCGGCCTCATTACTGGAAGTGTTTTCGGAACGATTCTTAATGTCCCATTTTATTTCGGAAGGCTACATCGCGGAGGCTTTCGAATTCACCGTCAAGGTAGTTTTCAAAGATGTGAAGGGTGGAGATAAGTAGAAAGAATTTAGTTTTGAACCTTTAATTTGAGGTGAAAAGTTATAATTATATCTAAAACTATTTCTTCTTCTTCTTATTCGTAGCGTTCTTGGCAGAACGGTCGTGGTCGTCATGACGAGTCTTTTGTTGTATGGGCTGATATTGCTCGCCTCACGATATATCGCCATCTCTCCCTGTTGGTGGTCATTCTGGAATATTCATGCAGAGGGACACCTACGGCAGATTTTATCTGATCGGTCCATCTCATAGGCGATCTTCCCCTCGTTCTTTTACCCTCCACCTTTCCCTGCATGACTAGCCATTCAATGGAGTCATTGTATCGCCTCGATACATGCCCGAAAAACTATTTACTTTGTTGTTTATTACTGATTTTAATAAATAATCAGTAACGCCACTGTCAGCTTCAATACGTACCGATCTTATCCATCCAAAGGTTGCCTGGAAGAGATCGCTATTAGCGATAAGGCAGCCGATTGTGCCACAATAAATATAGTGAGCATTAAGTTCTTATTCTAATTGTTTTGTGTACTGATGGTGCAATAAATAAATAATCTATCTACCTATCTAAAAGCTCTACCTGATTTATACATATCTGTACAAGATAAATAAATAAATAAATAATGCTGGACAATTCACACAGCATTATCTAGCCCCAAGGTAAGCAGAGCTTGTGTTATGGGTACTAGATAACTGATATACTTAATACAATACACTAAATAGATAGATATTTTTTATTATACATAGAAAACATCCAGAACGCCCTGGAGAAATGTCTGCAGATCGTACAAACATTTGTCCCGAGGCGGGAATTGAAACCCGCAACCTCCTGCGTCGCAGGCAGACCTTCGCCCGCTGCACCACAGGGGTCGTCAAAAAGATACTACTAGAAGATATTACTAGATTCAAGATATTACTAGAAATGGATTAATGAAACTGAAACGGCATCAAACAAATTGTAATAATACATTGTCTAACTTTTTTATACACACAGAGCAAGAATAGGCTATAATTTATACTAAGAAATGTATTACATGATATAATTTATTTCATATTTCATTTATTGCATTCATAATTACAGGTAGGTACATGAATATTTCACTATTCTAACGCTCTTAGTTGGTAGATCTTATAATTATGTATTTAATGAAACTAAAGACTTGAATGATAAGTAGAAATTAATTTAAGTCGGCACTACCTTATAGGGAAGGAATTATTCTGTTTGGCATTCGTTGATACCGACGTATCCTAAAACACAAGCAAAATCGCAATTTGAATATTATCTTCCCTCACTTCCCCAAAGTTATTTTTACGGAAAATACAAAATAAAAATTCCATTTCGCTTCCTATTTCCTTACAAACTTATATTATCTGTCCACACTTGCCGTCGGCTTTCGCCCAGACTGAATAATTGCAATAACTTCCTTTCCTGTTTTATTTTGTTTGTTCTTTTTACGAAATTCTTTTGTTTCTTTGCGATCTATTTTATTTTCAGCCAGTGTCAGATATTTTAGAAATTGAACGAAATTGTCTACTACGCTCGCAAAGTTTAGTAAGGAAAATGACCATTGTTTAGTTTCTTCGTGTACAAACTTACAAGTAAATAATAATAAATACATAATTATGAACAATTCATACGCATCATTAAGCCTCAAGCCAAGCAGAGCTTGTGTTAAGAGTACTAGATAACTGATATTCTTAATACAATACAAAACATAGATAGATATTTTTTATTGCACATAGCAAACACCTAGAACAACCAGAACACGGAATATCTACAGATCGTAAAAAAATTGTCTCAAGGCGGGAATCGAAGCCCAACCTCCTGCCTCGCAGGCGGACCCTCTCACGCTCCGCCATTTTACTAACACTATTCTAAAATAGACAGAGACATTATTTTTTTTTTAGTTTCTTTGTTTCGTAATGACTAATCATTACAATTTTTATCATTAATATGTTTCATAAGTTAATTCTTTTCATTGTGCGAGATTTTATATGGAGCTTACTCACTTTTGAAGCCATAAAGCTTTTATCATTTTGTCATCCTCTCATTCTTCAGTTTCTTTGTTTTATCTCTTGTGTTGCCATATCTCACTGGCACTTCATTTGCGAAGAAGTATGACCTCCTTTAATGTGCAGCAACGAATTATGTCTGAAAAGGAAAAAACAATCTTACAGGATGAGTTACATTTACGCCAGAATAAAGAACGTAAAACTTTGAAATAATAAAAATGTTTATTGACTCTGTGAGTTCAATTCAAACAAATACAATCACCAGAAAAATCAAATACATCTTTAGCACCGGGTACCATAAAATTTATTAAAAACGAAGTCTAATTAGAAGTTTAACCGTCTTTTTATTTCTTTGAAATAGACTTAAAAGAACTTTACTTTTGAACGTTCTACCTAAAATACAGAAAAACACAATACCTACAATAGTAAATGTTTACTGTAAAAACTATCGTAATTTGACGAATTCATTGGTGTTCGTCCAACAGAAATAGGGTTCGTAGTTAACCCGCTTACATCAGTAGAGAAATATTTACCACATGTCATGTACCTACTTAAAAAAATAAAAACGAAACCTATCAGACCTCGAAGTTAAGAAATTTGTCCATCAGTTTCTTCGTCTGTATGGAAGAATTGACCTCACCTACAAAAGCTTTAGTATCAACTTGTTTAATCTGAGACATGAACACAAACGTAACTCGGCAAACGTAGTGTAGGACGCCCTCCGGCCAGGTGGGATGACGATCTACGAAAGACTGCAGGCAGATGCTGGATGCGGCAAGCTGAAGACAGGGCGCTATGGCGCTCATTAGGGGAGGCCTATGTCCAGCAGTGGACTAATATAGGCTGACGATGATGATAATGAACACAAATGCCACAAAATGTCATTAAGGGGGTACCATACCTCGTTATTGTGTGAAGAGGATAGGCATAGGATTTCGCGTTCACAGGAGCGGGACAGAGCAAAGCGGCGTAAGCCCAAAAATCAAGTTTTTAGTAGTTATTTGCTCCCCACAAACATTAGAATAGTTAATTGAAAAAAAGGCAACATATAAAATGTTCTTTATACTTAGTTCAATTACTATGCTTAATCTCAAGATCGTATCATCTGTATTTATTGAGAAATTAGGGTTTTAGTAAAAAATTAGAGGTAACTTTGCGATTTTTTTCTATCGAGAAAATTTTATGGCATCGTGTTTTCGAAACATATGATCGATAGAATAAGTCCTGAACTTTACCATATATAAATTACAAAGTTAAATATTCAGTAGTTTGGAAGATATGGAGGTCCGACGGAGTTGAAAATAAGCAATTTGAGGTACTATACCCCCTTAATTAATACAATGAAAGGCAATGCTATTATAGTTCATGTTTAGTTAAACAGTTCGAGCTAGAACATTGTTAATGGTCCAATGAATACTAATTTATGTGCGTTTAATGCGCGCGCTATTAGACCGCTTATGTTCACTTTATGAGCCAGTTTGAATAATTACGGAATTTGGAATAGGCAGTTTTGATTTGAAGAAAGTGCGAAAATGTCCGACGAAAATGTGTACAAGACCGTCCTTATATTTCATCCAAAAATTGCCCTAAAATTTATGACCTACGTAGATATGTACACAATTTACCACGAAATTCTAAACTAGGTCAGACATCTCTGAGGTTTTTTTCTCAAAAAGGGTATCAAAAAGGAAAAATTGGCCGATTGTGTTATTCTTATTAATATCAAATACATAAAATGACTAAAGCATGAGATTAATTGACCGTCCATATTCATAATTTTTTTCATGTTCAGCCGTAATTTTTCCTAAGATAAATACAAAAAAATAATAATAAGTAAGTAAATAAAATTACATTCAAATTTTTTAAAGTTGAACATTAGGTAGCCAGTTCGATAAAAATTGTATCTACTAATCTACAAAAACATACAATAGCAGTAAACAGTACTCGTGGAAACGAAACTACATTGAATCTGCTTTAAAAAATAAAGGTAAGGTGAAATTTATTTGTAATGGCCGCCATACAACTGAGTCGGCATTACAAGAAAATACACTCCACGTCCAGAAAGTCCTCGACCGCTTCTAAAAGAAACTCCCTTACAACTCGTCCATGAACTTTGTGGACGCAGCTGTTTTTAAAGTCCCTGTTCAGTTTGTGTGAACGTTTGTATGCAACGTCGGTAGGGGACTTTTGGGACGGAGCGGCTTCATATAGAGTTGTCAAGGGCGGAGTTTCGTGATGAATTGGAAACATTCTGAGCGGGGGGCGAGGTTTTTTAAGGGGAAGGGGGTGGAAGGGGGTGATTAATGACCCCGCTAGAGGGAGCCATGTTCATTATACCGACGAAACGATGTGTTACTTGCCTACTAATATATTTCGCTTAGGCCTAAGCGCCGACGATGTTATTAGTTCATTATTTTAGACGTTTTTATCTCTTCCGGCGATAAAAGATGACGTTTCTGATTGTGGGCGTTGTCCAAGAATAGTATTGTTTACTGTGACTTACAATTAGGCGGCTTTGCCTTGAGTTTTTTTAGTAATATCTCCCTACAGAACAAAAAACAAGACATTATTTAAGTTTTTTTTAATTTTGTGAGTAGTGATTTAGAATGCAGGTTGTTGGACATATACTATACATTTACGCATATTTTTCTCCTTTTTTTTATGTTTTTTATCAATTATATTATTTATTTTTAACACGACCTAATATCTAACTTCATTTCTGGTAAACCATCATTGTTAGTAAGGCGCTTTCATACAAAATCTACCCTAATATTATAAATAGGAAAGATTTTTAATTTTGTATGTTTGTAACGAATAATCTCAGAAACTACTCGACCGATTTCAAAAATTCTTTCACCATTAGAATGTTACATTATCCTTGAGTAATATAGGCTATATTTGTATGTTTAAAAATTAATTTCCATCCGTGTGAAGCCGGGACGGGCCGCAAGTAATAAATACAGATCATGTTGCATTACATACAACGCAAAACCGCTCACATTCACTGAAAGGAAAGTACTTAGATATTTTATACATGATATACTCAGCTTATATACACAGTCTACATTGTCCTAGATTTTTGTTTTGGTAGGTAAGTACCGAATTATTAGAACTAAAAAAAAATTAAAAGCATATTTTTAAGTTTTAATGAGTTAATGAGTGAATGAGTGAAGCGCATGAAGAAGAAAAACAAATTAGACAGTCACAATTGGCAACACTTCTTGATAGGTACCTATCTGTTTGCAATTAATATCGATGTAAAGGTGAATTGTAAAGTTGTACTTCTCTTCTACATTCAGGCATCCGAACAAAAAAAAATTTTTACTCCATTTACTAAATCTTAGATGTTGAAAATCAGAATCAGAATTAAAATTGTTATTAACTGCTCTACAAAAGATCGTATATATATAAAAAAAAGATTCAAGCAAGAGCAATCATTCTGTTATAATAACTTCTTAGATGTAATATTGCTCAAGCAGGTCCCACCATACCCTGTATAAGCTCATAATACGCAGTAAAAACGCAGCGCGTGGAATTGCGAGATACGCGGCTATGTTCATGTTTAGCTTGCTTTATGATAATGAGAGGGTGTGTGGCTTAAAACGCTGTTATTGTCACCTTTTTGGCGTAATTATTTAATTTTATGCGGGGACTTGGAAAGCTGAGTTTTGTTTGTGAATTTAACGTTGGTTTTGGAGCTTAGTTATTTTGTGAAGAAGATAAAATTACATTATACTCATAATCCCATAATAATAACTATAAATATTTTTAACGCATGTGACGAATTTACTTTTAATGTAAGGTGTGTACAAAAATGTAACAAATTTACTTTGTGGCAACAAAACAATCATCTAAGTACCTACGTAATGTTTGTTTTCTTTAGTCTACTCTGCAATTTTTTCTAATAACGGAATCCCGTTCAGATACTAC
The DNA here is from genome assembly GCA_963564075.1 of Eupithecia subfuscata. Classification (NCBI taxonomy): domain Eukaryota; kingdom Metazoa; phylum Arthropoda; class Insecta; order Lepidoptera; family Geometridae; genus Eupithecia; species Eupithecia subfuscata. The sequence continues at coordinate 10,260,409 of OY751105.1, forward strand.
TTTGCCGGGCATATTATAAGATTTTCGGTAGGTAGTCATAATTTTCCAACACTTAATCGAATTTTGGGTCGGAATTTATATTATAATTACATTTATTCACAAAGAAAATTATACTAGTATTTACAATTGAAACAATTGAGCTAACTGCCGACTGTTGCAAACAGTCTACAGATAGCTCAACTGATCCATATCAACACCAGTCGGAAGCGTCCCCAAGACGCTGGCTGCATTGAATTCGGAATTTATCCTTCATTTCATTCATAGTGTTCTGGTCGTTTTCTATGTATAATAAAAAATATCTATCTATGTACTCGTATATTATTATGTATATCAGTTATCTAGTACCCATAACACAAGCTTTGCTTACCTTGGGGCTAGATAATGCTGTGTGAATTGTCCAGCATTATTTATTATTTATTTATTTATTTATTTATTTAAAAACTAGAAGATATTTTTTTGTAAATTGTTTTCTCAACTCCCATGTCTCTACATTTATTCGGACGAAAGTACCTATTCCACACTTAGCTACCTTCAAAATCTTTAAACCTGCAAACAAAACACACGTCTTCTTAGCATTCCATCCGCGCGTAGCACTTAAAACAGAAACAACTGCGCCATTAAAAATCCGCTCCCGGGATATTTCCCGGGATCCCGTAGCGGACATAAATCGCTGGCTTTCCACGAAAGCTATTTCCAAAGGAGCGTTTTCTATTCCGAGCTGTGCACCCGTTTTTCTTAGACACCCATTATAAGACGGAGGGTGTGTCCCCCCTCAGGGAGGTAGCGCCGAAAGAAGAAGTTAAAGAGGCGGTGGTGGGTTTTTTTTGGCATTTAGAGACTCAGGTGTTGGTTACATTGACACAGAAATTATTAAGTAGGTACCTACATATTACCGCATTGTAGAACTCAACTTAAGGCGTCATCGAAATGCATCGACCACAGACCAAGAAACCATCAAGTGTAAATCAAATCGTGCTTCCTTATTTTGCGTTTTGCTTTGAGTTAAGCTTTAGAATGGGTCCATCAAACTGCTTGCAAATGATTCGTTTTTATACCAAAACGTTTTCACAAGCAGTGACGTACCTACTTTCTTGCATTCTAAAGATAACGAATTCACTTACATGGCCCAAGACGCAGATGATCTCTCCCAGCCCCGTGTAGCGGCGGCGCGTCCCTACGGGTCGCACCCTACGGGTCGAGGCTAGGCAGTGAATGCAATATACGTACTGAACTAAACTAAAATATACTAAACTAGCTGCCACCCGCGGCTTCGCACGCGTTGTTTCTATGGACACGTTCTGTGGTTATTATATCCCATGGGAACCGATTTATGGGATAAAAAGTCGCCTATGTTCGATTCCAGGGTTAGACTTACCTGTATGCAAAATTTTAGTCTGATCCGTTCAGTAGTTTTGGCGTGAAGAGGTAACAAACATCCATCCATACATCCATCCATCCAAACTTTCGCATTTATAATATTAGTGTGACTAACACTTTCATGGCCCAAAACACATATGTCCTCGTACAGCTCATTGAAGCGGCGGCGAGCCTGCGGGTCGCACTGCCGAGGTTAGGCAGTGAATGCGATATACTAAACTAAACTAAAATATACTAAACTAACACTTTCATGGCCCAAAACACATATGTCCTCGTACAGCTCAGTGGAGCGGCGGCGAGCCTGCGGGTCGCACCGCCGAGGTTAGGCAATGAATGCGATATACTAAACTAAACTAAAATATACTAAACTAACACTTTCATGGCCCAAGACGCAGATGTCCTCGTGCAGCTCAGTGGAATAGCGGCGCGAGGCTGGGCCGTGAATGCGATATACTAAACTAAAGTATACTAATGTAAAAAAATCTAGAGGCATGAAGTTACAAAGCCACCACCGTCTCTTACGCCAGAGGGTTCGTAGGCTACGGCTAAGTCGACGTATAGGCCGTTATGAAAGTTTATAAGTAGAATGGATGATAATTATCAGGTTTATCGCTCAGTCGTGCTTTTTCAGCAATATCGCCGCAAGAGTTTTGTGAATCGCGAATTTGGATAACGATTCTGGCAAGATTTCGATGACAGGGCATATACAGGGTGTAATCGTTAAGTGTGCACAGGCGATTATTCCGTAACTATTGCAGATATCAAAAAACTTTAAACTGATATCGAAAGTACTTTACCTAATGAGTAAAATGACATTAATAACTTTTTAAAAATAAAACGAGAAATATCCAAAAAATTTACATTAATCACTCCCATACATTTTATTTCTTAGTAAGTACAAAATTTTGTGTTCAAAGCATATGTTCGAAGTGACGTCCTCCTTGTGCAATACAATGACGAGCTCTATTTACAGTTTCTAAATGAACTTTCCTTAACATTTGCGGAGTAATTAAAGCAATTGCACGACGTACACGATTCTGTAACTCTTCTAGGCTGTGTACTCTCTCAGCGTACACGTAACATCCGCCGGCGGAAGTTCAACTATGTTTTTCAAGGTTCGTCGTATATTAGAAACAATGAATTGATTACTAAAATTACCTATAAAATAAATAAAAATAAAAAGCCTACTAATTCTACTACTAATATTACAGTAACATGTCGAATTTCGATTGATTTATAGGTAGGTACTATTATAATGTGTCAAAATATTTATAGTCACGTAAGTAGAAGTCACCTGTTCGGCGTAGGCATCCCCCATCTCTTTCCATGCTCTCCATTAAAAATATTTGCAAGCTCTACGTTTCTAGATGTATCCAATAAAAAGGTGTTTGGATTAAAACTATTTATACGCGTGCATAAGAAAACTAATCTAACTAATAACTAACTATAACTAAATTATTTGTTATTTATTTATATTAATCTCCAAAAAAAATCTCGTGCACCAACCCGAAAGTCTAGCCGCAAACTCCACTACTAACGCCATCTATTTGCATGTAAATACTTTGAAAAAGTAATTTCAACTCGCCGCCTCTCCTCGCCCTCGAGATTGCGAAAAGGCACATTAAGCTTCCTCCAGGTGATACATGGTTACTGTTATAGTCGAATATAATTTTCTGAAACCTCCCCCTTAATCCCGCGAAGAACCTCTGAAATTATTCCCGAAGATATTTACGGTTTCGTGAATAAATAAAATTATGAACGGTAAGGCTTGTTGTTTATTATTATGCCTATATTAAGTTGTTTATCTTTTTAATGGGCCGAGAGAGTTATATGGGTCGGAGGGATTTATGTTTTGGATAAGGAACGGATAAAGGAATGTCGGGATCCAGATCCGATTCCGAAGGAAGATTGGGTTTTTAAATTTAGATGTGATGGTTTGTTTTCTTTTGGAACGGAGGTTAATTACAGTGTGACAGACTTATGGACATAAGTAGACAGCCTTATGCTCATTAATATATGGATTACACGACAAAACATCCTCATTTTGGATTCTTGGTTGTCTTTTCATCATCATTTTCAGACGCTTTTAAAAAGCACTAAGTATACGTGTAGATACAGAAATTAGTCTTACCTGGTGTTCTGATGTGGATTTGATGATAATTAGCAAAGTCCTGAGTACTCAAATGAATAAAATGAACACAAAATTTAAGTCAGCACAGTTCGCGTAAAATCACTAAACTAAAAATGGTTTTGGATATATAACCAAAAATAAAATATTTTTACAACCAAAACAATCGCCGATGGCATTTCAACAATTATTCCATACAACGGAACTTGCGCAATAAATTGCCCAAAAAGGACAATGGACAAAAGGGTAAAGATTCTGGCCCTCGAACCCTTTATTGCTTTCGAAAGAAAAACAACCCTTCTTTTGTCGTTGAAAACAACTTTTGTCTCCAAAGGTCCGTTATATGACGCAACACTTTTTACAATTTCTAGGAAAGCATTCACGGCAGAACTTGCACAATCTATTGTTTTATTACTATTCTTGACCATAGAATTGCAATTTTTTTACTGACCAGGTACGTTGTTGGCAATAAAAGGGTTTGCAATTTTTCGCAACGAGTAACAATGAGCAGGTATTTTGACTTTGGGGTTTAAAGCGTTTATGAGACAATTAAATTTTGTAAAGGTGCTTTTTCTTCGAGAAATGGTTTAAAGCCGCTTTCTAAGGTATCTTACTGAGACATTAGCAATTTTTTTGCAATGAACAAAGATCTTGCATTTTTTAAATGTTGATTGTGTATTTATCTTTTCGGGTCACGATTCTTCACCTATTTTGTTTTTACCTGAATGTACTCTGATTCCGCACATAAAAATGGAAACCACCAAAATCACACACGAGCTCAAAAATGAACTCTACTGCCATAATATTACCAAGCAGATAAACCCACCACGTGTATCCTCTCATCATAACTCCGAAACAGCGATAAACTCGAGTGCAACGACCTCATTGCAGACCCTATCCAAGGTCGTGCTAGTAAAATGTTTATGGTCTATAAAAGAACCGTCTGCAGTGTGTCTGTGTGTCAAGGACTCCAGACGAATTTTATTGACCATTCTGTGACATGACGAGACGTTTTACAACTGTCAAACGTCAACCCCTTTTGTTTTATCGGCAGATGTTGTTTCTTGGATGTTTCGACAAGATTGAGCGTCGAGTTGGATGTTCAGGGATATTTGACGGTTGTTTCAACAGATGTGCAATGTTTTGCTACTATTTCATTAACAAACTGAGAACAATAGCTGAAACAATACTTGTTAAAAAAGCCTTTTTTATAGAAATTAAAATAAAACTTATTTGTAAAGATAATGTTTTAACTACTGAAAAAAACATGCATGCGTTTGACCGGTCCTAGAAAGGACTTAAATAGGGCTAAGAGTGTTTTCCGGTGGTGCTGATGGTGAGGCAATATCACGATCATAAAAATTGCAAGCAGATGGGGAGAGAGCAAAATTAAATATTTCTCAAAATCACAGTTCCGAAAGTAAAGTAATATCGAAGACGCAAGTGGCTAATGACAGTTTGATGCCGTCGGAATGGCGCACTCGTAAAAAATCACTAGAAATGATCCCATTTTGATTAAAAAATCAAAAGCACCCACCCTAACTGCTAACAGCAGCCTTAACAAAAGGAAACTTCCGAATGATTTAAAAGTTTTAATAACGGAATCCTAGTGAAATGACATTATACTTTCAAATTAGGAGTGAAAATTTAATTTAAAGGAGACAACTCGGGGCGAATGAGATTCGGCCGTAAAAATGTAGAAGCACTTCTTTCTCGAAGTTTCTTTTCAGCCTAAAGAATTTATGCCGCTTAAATCTCTCCAAGGAAAATTGCAGGGGGCTAGAGATTGTGTGATATACGCTTCTAGCGCAGTACCTACGGTTTTATTTCACATGTTTTCCATTCATAGATTATGGTAGCTATAAGTAAGGTACTTACGTATGCTTTTTGACAAATATGGGGTAGCCTTAAATCACTGTCTCACTAGCTGGTCGATTGAGATCTATTCGTGTCTCAAACTGTATTCGACTCTCATCGGTTCATTCTCTTTTGTTTTTTAATCGTGATCAATCTAAGTAGCTAGTGAACGGGCAAATTATTATCATTGATACACTCACGTATGCATCTTAATTGAGCAGCTGATCGGCTCAGTTTGAAGAATCCCTTCTTCAAAGTGAGCCTTCATGATTTTCTGGATAAAATTAAAACATTTCTTCAAGATGTAACGCCTTTTGCCTTTTGCGCCAAAATGCCTTTAGTCGGCTTATATTTATTAAACTCGATGGTTCGCACTCGTTTTAGAAATTTTAATCGCAAAAGTTTTCCTTATGAATGCGGCTTAGGTACGACTTTCAAGTTATCCTTTATTAGTTTTCGGTCTTCTAAAAAGGGTTGTCGAGTTTCAAATTAAACGCTGAACTATAGTTTGTAATTTTAATTAGCATTAGCGATGAAAGTTTTGTCTTTTTCTTTTGAAGAATATTTTAGTCTTGAAGTTTAGCATTACCTAAGGTTTTTTGTTAATAAAGTGCGTAACCCAACACTCAGGGTAACTTCTAAGAAATAAAATAATATCGCAAAAATTTTCGACTTCGACGGCGCTAGAGACCGTAGGAAGTCCCAAAGATTTTTGACTCCTACGTCACTTGAGCTCGTGGTGTAGTTGGTTAGCACATTCCCGTACTAAGGGAAGGAGTCTGGTTTAAGTCCCGTCGAAGTCGAAATTTTTTGCTATATTATTTGATTTCTTAGCATTACCTACTTTTTTAAACTTAAAGATTTGCACTTAATATTATATGTCTTGCGCACATGGCTGATCTTCGTTGAGATTGAGACTGGCTGCCGTGACCGAAATTCGGTAATCATCAGAAAATAAATGATATCATCAGATTTACAGTACAAATTTAGCTTAGCTCCAAGCTAAGTTAAATTTGTATTGTAAATCCTACATTTTCCATCAGAAAGAGAAAACCAAATAGACACTACTGTATAAGTTTTACGATAAAAAAAATCGTAGTTTGACGAATTCATTTTGAACGTAAGCGGGTTAACTATGAACTTAGTTACACTACAGTTAGCTCTAACCCTGATGAAGTCCCTCATTAAGGGATAAAACGTTGGTGTTCCTCCAACACAAACTAGGTTCGTAGTTCCGCTTACATTCCTAATGAACTTTATAAGTTAGTTAAAACACGAACAAGCTTTTAAACTTTTAATTTCTAATTGTAAGCGTAGCGCATACATCGTCAACTAAGGTTCTGTACACAGGAGTGTGTAACTGCGATTATAATTTTGCAAAATGGGCCCACCCAAAGCCGGTGCACAGTAAGGACTTATTGCTAACAGTTAAGACAATCGACTTACGGAATTCAATACTAGTAAAATGACATGCGATATCTTCGTTGAGTTTACCTTTTCATAATTTGAATGTTACTAAGGCTTAGCGACTCGGGGTTTGTTTTTGCATCCGACGAAAATATCACCGTTTTAGTCGATCTTTCATTATCATCAACTTATATTATCTATTCCATTATGGGACGTAGGCCTCCCATGATAAACGCATCGTGGCACTATGCGCTCATCGTCAAGCTAAAGTTCAGTTTGACGCATCCAGCATCTGCCTTCAGACTTTCGAGGGCTGTCATCCCACCTGACCGGAGGGCATCCTACACTACGTATGCCGAGTTAGTTCTATCCACCTTACCCCAGTCCTTTACAGCTTCCGGCCCACTGTAAAAACATGGAAATCGCTAAATAGTACTTATTCTTACCACAACCACAAGTATTTATGCTGTAGCATCAATTATAAAAGTACAGTTGATGAATTTAAGAATATGGATTTACAGAGAACAGAGACTGCAGAGTACAAAAGTTTTAATTTTTTACTGTAAACAAAAACCTCTTAAAGTATCAAAGCATCTTTCTAGTTGTTTTACTGTTTCAAATGATATTTTCCAGTGGCCATTGCGAGTTCCAGAGAATTCCCGTGTATCGCTAATTAAAATACGCTGTCGCGACCGTAAACGGCACGGACGGTCTTTTAACACTGCCAAATAATTATTTTGTTTGATAAATAAATTTTTATGATGTTATTTTTTAAAACAGTAGCTAGTTTATGTTTCAGGAACAAAGGACAATTTATTTTGATGTTTGAGTGAATGTACTGAATTATTATGCTACAATATTATATCCCCGGTGGATATCCCTTAGTCGCCTCTTACGACACCCGCGGGAAGAGTTGGGGTGGTGCAAATTCTAAGCCGGCACCACACGGCTTCCACCGGGGGGGCGGGCAGCAGCGCCCCTTGCAGAACAATTCTACCACCAAACTGCGATCCCCAACCCGCATGCCCAGCGTGGGGATAGCGGGCATTACCCCCCAAGAGATAACAGCTAATAAGGCGCTTATCTTAGGGGAGGCGCTTATCTTGCGTTCAGCAGTGGACTAATGCAGGCTGTTGAGGTGAGGTGAAGTGAGGTAATATAATATCAAAACGTAGGTGGAAGCTTTTTTGACATTTTGCTTTTGTTAGCTACAAGTGGTAAGGTGATATGTTTTTTATATGTTTTTTTATACTCAATAGACCTTCGATTCACCAAAATCTCACTTGATAGAAAGTGACAATGTGGCCGAAGCGACGGTCGGTGTATCGCGAAGTTCTAGAAGTTTATGTTACGTGCCAAGAAATGACTTTTTTTAACCCACTTCTTGCACGTAAAACTTTCCAAAAAAATAGAGAAATAAGTTTTTAAAAGGTCTACACAACCAACGGAATTAAATTATTTCATCTACTTGCATGGTTTACAATTACTAAGTAGATAAGCAAATTTAAATATTTGTACCTAAGTTACCAACGTTCATTTAAATTAATTAACCATAAACGTTGCTGCATAGATCACAGAAATGATAACAATGCTTATAATTAACAAAAAACAACTTAATTTTCAACCTGCCAAATAAATTTCAAGAGAAACTGAATTTATTTAGCTACTTTTTGATAAAATGCTTAGGTATCTACTAATTTTGGTGCTTCAATTGAGTGGTTTCTTACTTAATTATACAGGTATTTATTAATGAAATTATGTAGTCATTTTAATAAATAAAATCTTAACTCCAAATAATTAAGTATAATAACTCATGAGGAAGACATTTGCCGAATATATACGTGGATGCGTGAAAAATATAGCGACCAAATTTTGCGTGTAACAGCACTTTCCTGATTATTCAAATTTTTTTTATCCTTTTTTCACAGAGAAATCATATAAATAATGTTAAATTTTATGTGATTTAATATTTTAAGCACGGGGATCTTAGAACTCATGGGAGTTCTAAGATATATCTTATATATCTCTATAGTATCTTGTATTTGTCAAACGTTGCCGTACATTATGTTTTTTTATTGTTATATTTTTGATTGTTTGTGCCTTATGTGTTAACTTCCGTGACGTCACCAAACGGCTCTATTGGAAGATCAGCGTTGGTTGTTACGTGGTAACAACTAGCTTATGCTGAGACAGAGACCGTTTTGTGACTTTAATCGACAGAAGCTGTCTCTTTTATTTTATTCTTAAATCATGTTTGTCTTATTGATTAAGTTACAAATAAAATATTCTCATTCTCACTCTCTTAAAGGCCTAGTTTTCAACTAAACACGTTATGTTCGCCTCTAGAACAGGTAAATACAGAAAACAGATCAAAATATAATAATTATTGTAAATAAAACGAACACAAAACCCGGGCTTGATAGTTAATCGGCCATTTTAAAAGCGTTAAGGCAAGGTGGTCGTCCGCCATTTGCCATTAGCAACTGTTTAGCCGTAAAGTTGACACAAGTTGAATCGTAAAGATTAGCCGAGTGTATACCGCTTCATAATGCTGTGTTTCTTGGCAAAATATTGGTTTAATTTACCTTTTTCCGTTCATAGATTTGCTTACAAGTTTATAACTTAAATTGAATTAGGTAAGTATCTAAAAGTAATATTTCATTTATGAAGCTTTTAGAATCTTATACTAGAAATAAGAAAATAGTTCATTCATAAAGAAAATAACAATCAAATAATATAAATAAATAAGAACTAGTATTTACAATTGAAACAATTGAGTTGACTGCAGACTGTTGCAACCAATTTACAGGTAGCTCAACTGATCCATATCAATACCAGTCGGAAGCGTCACCAAGACGCTGACTGCATTTGAAAAAAAAGGAAATTGTGTAAGTATAATAAAAAAAAAAGGTAGCACTCCGGGAGTGCCGGCAGAAGTGAAAACGTACATCTTACGATCTTACGCTTTTTCGATCAGCATCACGTGACCCTGACGTGAGTTTGAAAGTTTTTACCCATACAAAAAAAGTGCTCAGCGCCGCTAAAGAAGTTTTCACTTCAAAAATATTACTTCTTTTGATGTGGGTTGAATCGCTGACATTTTTTGGTATGAAACGCCGAAAATGAATTTGTGGTGAGAACCTGCGGTGCGAAACACCGCTACACCAATTTTCGTCACCAAATTGGGTTCAAACAGTATCCGTCTCCTTTACTGAATTTGTAAATGAATAAACCGATTTTTTTATTAGCTTTACCAATGGTTGAGTTCTTACATCACTCACACTAATATTATAAATGCGAAAGTTTGGACGGATCGATGGATGGATAGATGGATGGATGTTTGTTACCTTTTCACGCCAGAACTACTCAACGGATCAGGCTGAATTTTGCATACAGGTAAGTATAACCCTGGAATCAAACATAGGTGATTTTTATCCAATAAATGAGTTCCCATGGGATTGAAATAACCACAAAACGTTTCCATAGTAACAACGCGTGCGAAGCCGCGGGCAGAAACTTGTCTTTAATAAAAGAGACTTGTTTCCCTGTTCAAAGAAATAAACGAATCAAATACCATTTTTCAAACCGTCAATCTTTTCCATAAAAAAATCCACAACACCTACCCCGCATCCATTCCTCTTCCCAAACATAAAGCCTATGAGCTTACTATTCTGTAAATTCCTACAGTACTGTTGGCCCATAACGAATGGGAATGACCCCATTACAGAGCACCTTTTAACGTATTAAATCGGAACTTATCTGTGGAACTGTTCGCGACCTGACCTGAGGGTGGCCCTTATCAATGCTGCCACTCTATGCTAGGGGATAGTCCGGTATTTTGTGGTCACGGCTTGATAAGATAGTTTGTTATGAAGTTTTTTTTTGGGTGTACCCGAGAAATAATATCTACTGAATGTTGAATAACGTTTGGCTCAAAAACGGAAGAATAACAAAAAACAGAATAATTTTTTTATTGCTTTTTAGGTACCTACATGGAAAAATGGAATTTTGGCTATTAAGATTATTTTTTTGAACGATTTTTTTTGAAGTACCTATATTAATTTTGACAGTCAAACATTACTTGAAATATATCTTTTCCTATATTTTACTAAAATTGAATCTTCAATTTAATTTTGTTAAAAAATGGAACTGACATAGTCAAACAAAAAAAAAAATAGGTAGTACCTTGGTACTAGGTACTACCCTGCATTTTGAAAGACGTCAATGCATGACAAAACTGGTCAGTGATTTCTGGACTCATATTTCTGACGCTAAAGGTAATTAGTATTTATACTTATATTTATTGTTCTAACAGTGTTTGAAGTTGGTCTTAAGAACTACTTTTAAATTGTTCAACAGTTTGTCCTTTCGGACAAACAATAATAAAATTATAATTAACATTAGTTAACAAACTTAGATTTATAGGATTTTGCCTTAGGTGAAGATAACAACTTAATAAATACCTACATCCACCCACTGAAGAAAACCCAGTAAATTTCTAACTTACGTAGTAATTTCATTCAGCTTCATAATAATAACCCTTTCGCGAACGGGTTACAGCGCCGCGAAGGTGCGTGTGTAAAATCAATTTGATAGCGTGGAAGCCTCCAGACGATTTAGTTCCGGGCCTCTTGCACAGATGGTAGCACCTGTAACGAAAATAAAAACACATCAGTTTTAAAATGCTGTAGGAACCATAATTAGGTACAGGTAGGGTTTCGATGAATAAAATAATTTCTATGGTCGTACAATTTAATCAACTAAGTGTATAAAATCGGTTACCTTCTGGAAACTTTACTCATCGTATTTTTAAACACTAGCATGAGTCATTCGTAATTTTTACCATAGGTAATTAACGAAACGCTATGGCAATTTTCACACACTCAAATACAAATTCTTAATCATCAACAATCAGTACCCATCAAAACATGCAATAAAACACTTAGTTCCATCAACCCCTATACACTTGCCATTTCACATCGCTGCTAAATTGGTACAAAACATAAATCCTTCCCTTTAATTTAATCAACAGCAGCGTTCTTCATTTATTTATTTACAACTTCACCAGTGCAACCTGACCCCTCTTCCCCATTGTAAAAATCTCTCCCATAGGAAACAAGGAGGATAGTTTACTCGAAATAGCTCGAGCTATAGTGGTTGGTAGGATGTCCATAATTTTAAATAATGTGGGAGCCCACGCGTTTGTTGAATGCTCTTAACAAGAGTGAAAATTAAATTAGATCAATATAAGGGCCAAAGAAGGATGTTGTTTTTGGTAGAAAAAAATACTTCAACGGATTTTGAGATGCAAGAAGATTGTTAAAAACTTATAAAATCCTACCAATCTTTTAATTAATATATATATTATTATATTCCTATTCTATAATATTCTTCAGCAATGCAGCACATGGCTAGTCTCTGTTGAGAATAGCCGCCGTAGCGACAAATTCGGCTAGGAAGACCACATTTCTCTGCAATAGGCACCTGAAATGTTTGTTTTGACAGTACCTACTACACAAAGGGAAAGCTTAACTAGTAATCTCAATTTAAAATAATAACATAAAACTGTGCTTCATTACTAACCCACCAAAATGTAGGTAATAAGCATGGTAAGTACCTACCTACCTGAATTACCCTATATTCCAATTGAATGTACCATTTTTTTTTACTGAACTACAACCTCCTAATATATGCTTTAACTGTTCAAATCAAATTCAACAACCAAATGAAACCATCAAACACTTTAAACTCCACCATTATCATAATATCATCCAAATAATGCTATTCTAATTCAGAAATCGAATCCAAAATGGCGGCGCTAGGACTAGGGTGTCTCCCCTACCGGATGTTTGCGCGTCTCCGCTCGGAAGTGCGGGGAATGAATTATGATCACGTCATCATTTATTTATTTTATTCCCCAATTTTGATGACACGTTAATGTTCTGTGGAATTGTAGTTTGTCCGGCTCGTGCTTTTACGAATTTAAATAAAGTGACGTAATATAAAATTAACCTATCATTGTGTGAATGATTCATTTTATGCGCAATAATATGATTTGATTTTGAATAGAGACATTAGTTTTGATGGTCACTTATATGTATGTTTACAAGATGCACAGATAATTTTTGTAGGTCATTAAAATGAATTTCGGTATTGTGTGATAGATACACGAAAAATTTGGATAGGTAGGAGCTTTATTTATTGTATTAATGTTTATTTTATTAATGACAACCTTTGAGGCGCAGCGGGCGAAGATCTGCCTGCGACGCAGGAGGTTGCAGGTTCGATTCCCGCCTCGGGTCAAATGTTTGTACGATCTGCAGACATTTGTCCAGGATGTTCTGGATGTTTTCTAAGTATACTAAAAAATATCTATCTATGTAGTGTATTGCATTAAGTATATCAGTTATCTAGTACCCATAACACAAGCTCTGCTTAGCTTGGGGCTAGATAATGCTGTGTGAATAGTCCAGCATTATTTATTTATTTATTTATATTTATACGAGTATTAGGAAACCGTAAAGTATTTTCTAGGAGTTATAAGATTACTAATAACAATGTAGGTATATTAATAAACGCATTGGTATATTCTATCATTACAGCAAACATAACAAACACATGACCACGGTGGTCGCAGCCTAAGAATCGACCTCTCCAACTCAGCCCGTGGATGTTGTAGGAGTCCGTCAAGGAAACCTACTAGAGGAAGGACAGCATCTTCTTATGAAGGACACCTATTACACCTAGTGTGTATACCTCGAAGCTAACTGGTTACGTCTAAATAAGTTACAAAAATTCAGAGCAAACTAAAAACCAAAAGGAGCAAACCGTTTTGAAAACCGTTTTATTGGAAACAAACCGATGAAAATAAACAGTCCAACTACACTAGGCAGTACTTTTCCCCCCTTCACTAGCACATCCCCGAGTAAATAAAGCAACTTAAAGCCAACAAAGGAACATTCCGAACGTCAGATAATGAGCGTGGCTAGCGGAGAGGAACGAAATGTCTGCTCGGGAGAGGTTGCGATATTTCCGCGCCATTGCACACTTTGTTGATACCCTACACCGTGTCACGGGCACGCGGGTGGGGTGAGAGATGGCAGTTTTTGAAGAAAAATACTATACTTATTCGCTTTTTGATATTAGATTTTTTTTAAACCGGTTTTAATTGAGAAAAATAGTCAATGCAGTAAATCTGCTTTAACAAAAAAAATACAATAGTTTTTTACGAGTTAAATATTTTTTACTAAAATTAAAGTTTTTGACAATTTAAGTCATAATTTATACTGTTAATAGCGTTAGATAATAAGTAAATGGTATTAAAATTTCAAATCGTTATCCCATAATTAGTACATAAAGTCACTAACTGAGCAAGTTCGATATGTAGGTGCCAATTTAGATTTTTCTTGTAAATATATCATAAAGTTTCCGTTCTATAAATTGAAAAAAAGGTGATTATTAAAAAACAGTAATAACCTGCTTCGAGTAGCACATAATTACCTTCTTATAGAGTAACTACAGATGGTTCCTCATCAGTTAATTTTAAAAGCGGATAAAACAGATAGGTACCTACTCTAATGCAATAAGATACAAAATAAACATTTACGCTACATATTTCCGTAGGTAAATTGATTTATTTTCGTATCTGTAGACTGTTTGCAACAGTCGGCAGTTAGCTCAATTGTTTCAATTGTAAATAGGTATTAATATAATTTTCTTTGTGAATAAATTTATTTTATTTTCGTATCATAACATTCATAACTATAACCATGTTAGGATTTTCTCACCTGTTTTATACTACGGAGATAATAATAAACAATTAAATTCCTGCGTAGTAATAATTCCACTTTTTACACAGTCAGATGAAAGTAAAAATTAAATTTACCTCATGAATTATGAACATGTCTCGTTTAAAAAATAATTTGCAGGTGCCATGCTCATAAATTATTTGTGTAAATGGCGTTCATGAAAATGCATGAAACCTTGATGACTTTTGCGAGTTGATTTTTGTATCATCACAAAAAACTCATGGTTGGTTCCAGCTTTCGAAACAGTATTTCATAACCTACCAACACACACATCAAATCAACAGCCTTTAGCAGTACACTGTTGGACATAGGCTTACCCTGACGCTTGACTCTTGGCCTTGGCTCTTGGCCTCTCTATTGGCTCGTATCATAAGTGGGTAATGTCATAATTCTCACGTTGGGCATGCGGGTCTGGAATCGCGTGGATCTGTTCTGCAGGAGGCGGCCAACCCTCCCAGTGGATATTCCTTGAGCAAACTCTAATCCGGCATCACCACCTATCAACTCATCGTTTATAAAACTTGTTAGGTATTAGCAAACAATCTACAGTTTATGAAAATCCCTTAAAAATCTTCAGATTCAGTTTCAAAACAAATCCCCTCCTGTTTCATCTGTAGCTAGTCATATCGGTCACTTCGACTCATAAATTGTCCCGCTGAAAAGAGGACACCTGGCCACACGACTCGCTAGCGGATTCCCAGTAATTTATAGCAAGCGATATCGTCTGCTGTAAACGTCGACGTCGTCCTATCGCCATCGACAGCCTATCGCTGAGTTATAGCTAGACGATGATTGGGATTTATTTGCAGAGGTCAATCAGAATGGATGCTAAAGGATTTAGCTATTCGGTTTTAGCTAAATTTTGTTTTAGGCGTAGGTATAGACCAAATAAATAAAATTCGTTTCTTTCAGGCACAATTCTATAATTGTGCCTGAAGTAAACCAAATATATTATTATGGGTTTTACCCATATCGCAGAGTCCGGTAGGTATTGAAATAAAAATTGACAGAAAATTAAAAAAAAGCAGTTTTTTAATACGGTTAATTTTTCTAATTAAAGATAAAACTATTTTAGAGTAGTAAGTAGTTTGCCAGGTACCTTTTGAATAAAACTAAGGAAAATTTTGCATCATAGGTTTTTCATTGTTCGTTATATTTTGAACTTATAAATACAATATAGTCATTTCGAAAATCTTATTGATTCACGTAAGACGGTAGGTAATTCACAATAATAACCTACTGTTACAAAAATACAGTAATACAAAAATACAAACAGCATTTCCAAAAGGCGTGAAATAAAAAACTAATTGCAAGGCAACTGGCCGGTCAATTACAGAAGATTTATCAGTTTAACTGATCAAATAATTAAAAATGTACCGTATGGTAGACGGAACAGGTCATAAATTTGAACTCACGCATTCAATTTGTATGGAAAAGGCCTACCCTGGAGCAATTTATTGAATGGAGAATCATTTCTCAGCCACACACAGTTCGTTTACGATTGTATTTATTTAAATATTTTTTTGCACTGAGATAAGGTACAGTTTTATGAACAGCTATAAAACATTGCAGATAAAATTGATAAGATTGATTGACCAACACGATCATCATCATTATTTTAAATTTGTAATATCAATAGAATGATGTCTTTATTATTAGTAATGTCCGATTAAATGTGAATTTTTATTATTTTTAAATATCCCGTGAAAACGTACCCTTTGTGTGTGGTTTCATGATTAGATGTGATTTTTGATTATTTTCAAATATCCCGTGAAAACGTACGCTTTGTGACACGACGTGTCAGCTGTCACAAATGTGTCGTCGCGGAAACGCAGTGTCCGTTAATAGCTGAGACGCATTTTTTTTACTTTTTGACCAATGTTAGTTTATACTTTGTAACTTTTTTACATTTTTAAATGCGACACTATTGGTCTTATCCATACTAATGATATCATTTTATTCCATATCTGTTGATCGAGCTCTAGGAGTCTGGTCTGTTGATCGAGTCCGTTTTCTTTAAATGTGCAAAAATTGGTTTTTTAATTAATTTACAACGGACTTTTGTACAATAAAATGGAATAAATTCGCTCACTCTGATTGCAAGTTAGAATTATTAATACATCGCAAGGTAATACAGGACTAAAACATTTAAAATATATTAGCTGATTTCATAACAATTTCAACGATATAAGTTATACATAGTAGCTCGCTGCAAAACTTATGAAATTTCGTCATTTTAATCGCACGCGCCGCTCTCGCGCCTCACCAGCCCGAATTGCCGCCACATATTTGCGAAGTCGTGCAAAACTACCGCAACACACGACGGCGCTCCCGTTGTCTACCAAAAGTACACCAAAGACAACCTACCCTTCACTGAATAAGTTTAATATACGACGGTATAGCAACTATTACTACTATGGCCGTGGCAGCGCAAGAATTGAGCCCTCCATTTCAGACCACGCGTGGAAGCTCGTCGCTCACGACATCCACGCGGGAACCTACCAGATCTTCTTGCTTCTTCTGCTTTCTTCTGTGTATTTTTAACACTTTACAGCAATCACTAATTCCCCCGAGAAGACTGCCAAGAGATTTTGGCAACCCTTCCCCCGTTTTTTGGGGTGGCATGCTCAGCATAGACGCATGTGTGCTGGTGAGGTAAGCTATTATTACCTCCACGGCAAAAAATCGTTGAGGGGAAAACTGGAATTTAAAAATTAATATTCCAGTTTTCCCCCTTGAAAAAGTTTTCTCAAGGGGGGAAGTGGACTTCAAAAAAATGTACTCCAGTTTTCCCCCTTACGGGAGATTTGTCAAGGGGGAAAAGCGGAATAACACATGATATGGACCTAGGTCCAATTTCACCGCATCAATAGGCTAAGTACCTACTTGACTAATAACAAATTCATAAATAAATATTTTCTGTAGTATTTCACTTATTAAAACAAATGAATATTTATAGATATCTGATATTTAAAAGTGTAAGATTTTAATACATATTTTCATTTATAATTTTTTTTCTTTTTTAATTTTGAACTCTGAAAACGCCTGTTGGCCATGTTGTGACGTCATAGGCCTCTGAGCCAATTTCATGTCGGATCTTGTACGAGAGAAATTCGCTATGTAGTTCGTCTATATTTTTACAGTGATGGACGTTTGCTTACGTAATTTTTTTATTTTCTACGCGCAGATAGTATTAAGTCTTTGGTTTTCTATCCGTATGACGTCACAACACAGATGGCTGACAGCGTTTTTGCCTGTTTACGAAAAGTAGACCTTTAAAATAAAGCTTTCGGGTTTTGTAGGTCCTACAATTAATAATATTAGACCTACTTTAAAAAAGATTCAACTTGCATAGTGAACGGTATCAACAAACATCTACTCAATCCAGTCCTTTGAACAAGTAATTCGGCGCATAGCGCACGTTGATCCGGTTCAAGCTGAACTTAGTATAACAAACGGTGAAATTGGACCTTAGTGATTATTATAACTACGCTTTACATACCTATTATTGTGTAGGTTAAATAAATAGGTAAATAAATAAGAAAAACAATTGCAAAAGGAGCATTGACTTAGTGCTAGGTAATTTATTGCACTCATAATCGTAACTCATTAATTGGCCTGTCCCATCCGAGAGGTCAACTTATCATTGAGCCCAGTTTGTAGTTATCGATCATGCAAGTAAATCTTTCAATAACAATAACGCCTTTTGTTTATGTGATAACTTCTGCCTTTAGTTTTGCCTTCTTGTTATCATCATCCAGAGATCGATTTCACAGGGGTTTGATTGAACCTGAATGAATGAACACTTTATTGTACCAGTAATACACATAAATAAAAGTCTTATACCTAAATCACACTAATATTATAAATGCGAAAGTTTGGATGGATGGATGGATGGATGTTTGTTACCTCTTCACGCTAAAACTACTGAACGGATCAGGCTGAAATTTTGCATACAGATAATTCTACGCCTGGAATAAATCATAGGCTACTTTTTATCCTATAAATCAGTTCCCATGGGATAGAAATCACCTTTAAACTTTAAACTTAGAAACATCGCGTGCGAAGCCGCGGGCATAAACTAGTGAGAAATAAAAATAGCACACAAGGCGGCCTTATCGCTGAGTGCTATTTCTTCCAGGCAACCAGGCACCTGCTGTAGCGATAATTTATTTTTTATTCTTACTAGCGCACCCATGACTTGTAATTGGTCTGTTCAAATTGTATTAGTTGCTCAATAAATAAATAATAAGTGACTTAGTCGATGAGCCCGCGAGTTAAAAAAACTATCAGGTCGTCGGAAAAGAATAACAAAGCTACCAATTTCTACCTCCGGGAGATAATCCATAATTATGGATTCCAGCAGCAATGAGCCCATATTGCTGCCTTGACTTACCGATGGTAATGGTACTGATTGGTACCTCTACTCCACATACTGCTGACATCCTGACATTCACTAAACTTGCGAAAAATTTGAGCGTTTCAGCAGTCAGTCTAAAATTTACTTTTGTGATGTGGTATAATTAGAGTTGTCACAGTAGAGAGGTAGCTCTACCGACGTGCCGTGTTTTGACTCTTTTAGTCTCTGGTTCCAGTAGCCAACAAGCTGTACTTACCTCATTTTGATTTCTAAATTTATCAGACAGTCTCACACTTTACTATAAATGCGAAAGTTGGATGTTTGTTATCTCTACGCCA
Source organism: Eupithecia subfuscata (assembly GCA_963564075.1). Classification (NCBI taxonomy): domain Eukaryota; kingdom Metazoa; phylum Arthropoda; class Insecta; order Lepidoptera; family Geometridae; genus Eupithecia; species Eupithecia subfuscata. The sequence continues at coordinate 10,279,684 of OY751105.1, forward strand.
TAACTACTGAACGGGGCAGGCTGCAATTTAGCATGTTACATAATTTATGTATATGTAGTAATTTGAGACCTAGAATAAAATATATTTGGTTTACATGAAATAACGCATGTGAAGCAGCGGTTGGAAGCTTGCGTGGTAATTATGATACTGATCAAGAAAAAACTGTTTCAAAAGGCTCCAAATGACAGAATTATCAGGTTGAACGGTAAGTTAATACATTTAAAGCAAGCTAGATAAAACATTAAAGACAACTTTGTAAAATTGTCAATAAAAAACAATAACGTTAAAGACCTCCCGGGTGTTTTAACAAGTTCTTTGTTTTATATCTCATTAAAAACACACTGATACAAAAATAACTTTGCCCGCCCTGATTCATTTACTCTGGCTGATAAATCGCCAGCTGGTGGTGCAAATTAACGTGCACCGTACACGGTTGAAATTATACAATCGGAACATTTTTATTTATCAGCAGCAATGCTATTGTATGACAAAATACAACATTATTTATTTAATAGTATTTTTCTTTTCAGCCATATCCGTTCTGCTAGAGTTTAAACACTGCTCAAATGAAACAAAAAATTTAAATTGACTGGTTTGTAATTTTATCTATATTAATTTCAGGAATTCTTAATTGCTTTTATCCGCCATTTGTCATTGTTGGTTGGACTGAAAACTCTACACAAAATAGCACCTCTAGATCGCGGGATTATTTTAGTATTTGATACAAGTCCTTGAACAACATGGTTAAAATCTTAAAGAAGGTAAGCTTCTACTGCAGTGTACTACTTGGGTTCACACATCGAACCAGTCGATACCTTAGATTAATTAGATAGTAAAATACCTTTGTAGAAAGTAATTAAATTTATATTTAAAAATCGTTTTTTTTTTTTGGAAACCCGGACGTCGTTCCTTTAATTGGTTCCTAGTGTAGTAGCTTGTACAAAAAGCCTCTTTCAATCTTTGCGAGTAGTGAGTACAAATGGGGAAAATCGAGCCGCCATTTCCCATTCATAGTTTCAGCACTGCTATGTCACTTTCCAAGACAAAGTTTTTGCAAAAAAAACTCGTTTGATAGCCCAGATCGACTATACACACCATGTATTCAAAGTTAAAAGGAAGCTTGAACAGTATCTCAAGTGTTATGGATTGTGTAGTCTTGTTAAAGTACTGCTTTTTGATCACGCAGCCTTGAGGGCTTTGAACCCTCAAGTGGAAGTCTTTTATGATGGATATTCGTGTTTGTCTACAGAAGATTACAAAAAAAAAGTCCATAATAAAGAAAATAACAGATTCGGTATCTAATGCACCTACTACTTTTGTTATTTTGTTCCAATTATAAACACTTTTATTGTTATCCTTAAGTTATGGTGCTTTAATAAATTTCAACTGTTATTTAAATGTATAAAAAATTGCACAATCTAGCATTCACTTACTTAATTAACTAAAAAACGCTTTAAACTGGCTCGTTTGAACGCATCATCGTTGTATCAACTATAAGTATAGTCTGTGGCACCCTGTGCTTAGAATACGAGATTAAAGGGAACTAATTAAAATGCTGATCCTCCTATTGAATGTCTTTGGGTGGATTTGTTTATTTTACATTGCTTTGTAGACTTTAGATAGTTTTACTTAACTTAAGCACTCAAAACGGGATATTTACCGTGATTTATACCTAGTAGTTAGTGTTACCTAACATTATGAAGTTCTCAAACTTCTACTTGACTTTTTACCTGGGTACTTTAAACGTTGTTACTACCTGCTTTTATTATAAAAAACACTATTTAGCATTTAACATTTAACACTTTCTATCAAAAAATGCTTTATGATAAACTTTTTAATTTAGGCCTGCAACTTTGCCCATTCATTACAACGGAAGCATGTAAGTCTCCTAACTTTGCCTAAACTTTTGACTACCGCCAACTTTGAAGTAATGTTGTGGTGAAACTTGCGGGACGTACGCCATAACTTAGCAAGTTTGCGGACGTACATTAATTTGGGAGTTTAGTGACGGTCACAGGAATTATGGCGCCAGTGTTGTCTGTACGTCTTTCTAACAGACGGAAGTCTGTACGCCTTTAGAAACAGCACAAATTACATATTGAGTTCTCGCGCGAGAGCTATGGTATGCAATCGGTGAGATTGCATATTGATTGTTGAAATTAAGGTTGATCGTATTGTGTTGGCACCAGGTTGAATTTTTCTGTATTTTTTTTGCGTTTTTTTCTACAAGGAATAAAACTAACGGAAAAGTAATTGGCCGCAAATCGTCAACCATTTACTAGGATTTATTTTCTGGGTGTAACGGTTTTTCGAATATTAGATAATAAGGAAAATAAAGATCCCTTGGACAAAAGATAATGATTTTACTATAGTGTGAGCATAAAAATCTAGGTGCTGTGGCGCAAACCTGGAACACAATACTAAAATCTGCAGCAGTTTGGATAATTTTACCAGCACTAGGTCGTTAACTTTTGTTTTTTTTTTTAATTTGTAATTAACATGCTTCCAGTGAGTGGTGATCTTAGTGATACACTCACGAACGCGTCTGAATTGATCAACCGATGGCAAAGTTACCAAACTTATCAAGATGAAGAAAGGCCGAAAATGTTCTATTCGTGTATACAGGGTGCGACAACATCAGCTGAGCAGCAACCGGTCACAGTGGGTATAATAAACAACAGGGTGTTCTAAACTTATTTGCATTTACACGGGCCAAGTAATTGCGCTGCGCTTCAGGGCGAAGTTTAATTAAAGTAAGTGCTTTAAACTTTCAGATATAGACTTAAGCGTCTAATAAGAAAAGTTTTGAGAAAACTAAGCGGTCGGTCTCCTAGGGTGGTTGATAGTTCTTAAAAATGAAACGGTATCTACCTAGCTTACTTTATAAAATCATGCTTAGGTAAAAATTATAGTAGTTTCTGTAGTTATCCATATCAAATCTCAGTTTTTTATATTTATCTCAGAAATAATGTGAACACTGCAGTAACTAGCCTCTTCTAGCTAATTTGCCTCTTCTAGTAAGATGTTACATTAAAGGAGTTAGATAACTTACGTTATAAAAATCACGCTGAGCTACAAAATTATAGTACTTTCTATAACTATCCATCATCATCAAATCTCAGTTATTTGACAGTTATCTGAAAATAGTGCGAGCATGGCAGTAACTAGCCTCCTCTAGCTAATTTGTCTCTTCTAGAGCAAGATTTTAAATTATTATGGAGTTAATAACTATCACATAGAGTGCCCATCATGGACAACTATGGCGTTATAAAGGACTTTATTGTAAAAACGCAGTAGCAGCGGCGGTGGCAGCGGTAGCGGCGCAGTGGTGGCGTACCTTTGCAGGTCGAACCATTGAGGCTCTGGCGCTGGGCAGGGAGTGAGATAATTTATTCCATGATTTACAAAATAACTACAAAAGCATTAAGTATTAATGGACGCCCCCCTGATAAGCGCCTTATTGACATTTTTTTCTTGGGGGTAATGCCCATAATCCTTACGCTGGGCATACGGATTGGGGATCGCAGTTCAGTGGTAGAATTGTTCTGCAGAGGGCGTTGCTACCCGCTCTCGGTTGATATCCCTTAGTCGCCTCTTACGACACCCCTGGGAAGACATGGGGTGGTGTAAATTCTAAGCCCGCAAAACACAGCTATTAAGTTAAGTAGTATTCCCACCTGATGACCTGCAAAAAACTGCAGGCTGCATACAGATGCTGATGTGGTGTACAGTGTGGCGGTCATCAGGGAAAGCCTTTCTCCAACAGTTGACTAGGATAGACGATGATTATTTATCAATAGGTGGCTATAGCTACGTAATGACGCAGCAATAATGCGATAGGTCAAACCAAAAAGCTAAATTATCGCGATCTCTTGATTCGAGCTAACACTGATGTATGCTCGAACTATTTACGAGGGTTGTGGACACAAATTGAAAATTATGACTTGACGCGGCAGTTGTAACGAGAACGTTAAATTATACTGCATGTTTATGTTACAACAATCCAGTAGGTACGAGTATACGTTACGAAAGCGCGTAGGGTTGCCAGCTTGGGGAATTCTTCATTGCCTAATTATCCGTTTTGCTAAAACAAAAACATATATTTTTTTGTAAAATATCGTTTTGTCAAAAGAGCCTTAATGCTCAATATAAAAATAGATTCGTAGTTAACCCGCTTACAGTCATAATGAATTCGTCAAACTACGGAAGTTTTTATAGTAAAATAGCCTTAATGCTATTACTAAATACTTAGGTTTTGTAAAATTTGTTTAAGTATTAACACTGTAAAAACTGTACGAACCAGGTAATTGTTACTTAAATCCGTAAAAGATACCTAGACTTTTACAGGTTCCAAAATTTTTTGAAGACTTCATGGATCTCAAAAAGTGGTGGTCTCAAAAAATTTGGTAATTTTTAACAGGAAATTCTCTAGAACTTTATATTTTAATCTTTTTAATTCAATAGCTCTAAATATACCCATGTAACCAACACCGATGAATCTAATTTCAAAACTTTTACTTTTCGTTGTAACAGCCCTATTTATAGGCAAGAGTAGGTAGTTTATTTTTTAGATCGTCAGTTGATTACGCTTTCCATTAAACTCGTTTTAAGTAGACTGTAAATGCAGTTATTTTGGTAATCATTTTAAATAACGTATTTAAGATAAGGTGGAGATTACGTGTAGTTAATCATGGGTGGGAACCTGCTTCCTTACACATAGGTGGTATAAATCGATTAATAAATTAATCATATAAATTAAATTTATGAATAATTTTGCAATTTTATGAGAATACTAGCTACGGCCCACCGGGGTAACACTGGGTAACACAACGGGAACTGATTTATGGGATAAAAAGTAGCCTATGTTTGATTCCAGGATTAGAATTACCTGTATGCAAATTTTCAGCCCGATCCGTTGAGTAGTTTTGGCGTGAAGAGGTAACAAACATCCATCCATCCATATATCCATCCAAACTTTCGCATTTATAATATTAGTGTGAAGTGTGATGTGATATTAGTGTGATATAGTGTGATGTGATGATTGTTAATAACCTGTAGTTCATCATCAATGAGCATCACAGTGTAGTTGCGCATGAACAAGCTTGGCCTAAAAATGTTAGCCCAATAGCGGACACTCGGACACGAACGTGCCGCTGACCCGTTGCCACCCATGGTCTCATTTATCTGTACAAAATGCAGCCGAAGCAGTCGCTTCCGTATACGTCTTTTCAGACACATACGAAACTGTGCGGCTGATTGGTGACGTAAACTTATTTCACCTGAGCTAATTCTCCTAGGTGCATTAGGTAAATACAACTTTAAACACCTGGGTGTATTAAAGTTACTTTTAACAATCTTTACTCACCTGCACCTGGGTGCATGGAAACAATATGTAAGCAACAAGTGATGTCTACAGATGAACCGGTTCCTAAAATATATGAAGAATGCTTACAAATTTATTCACATTACAGTAGGGAATGGTTCGTTGTCTTCGAATGTTCTAAGAAGTCATGGATACCTTTCAAAATACTAGATATGATATGAAGTTCTCCACCAAGCTGATGCCACCTACATCATCTTTCGTAAATATCTAGAGGCCAATGGATGCAATGACTAATATTTTAGTGTGATTTAAAGTCCACGTTTTAAAATAACAGGCGTATGATTTTTAAGTACCTACCTACCTATTTTAGGAGTTACACAGCGTAAAATACTTACATTGTTAACAAGGCTGAGAAGTAATCTAAATTTTTCCAATTTCCAAGTAAATATAAATATTAAAGAAAACCGAGACGCCATGCGCAGAGCTCGTTTGAATTTGAATCAAGTTAGAAATAAAATTTAACGATATGTCAAGCAGATGCTCACTTGAATACAAACACCTGAACAAAACATTCAGTATTGCTTTTGTCCTATTTTAAGATATTGCTTAGACTTAGATAGGTTTACTTTCTATTTTTTTAATCTATCGCTATCGCTATCTTGGGATTTAGTTGTATTTTAAGAACTTTACTTCAGCAGGCTATGGGGGGGGGTTACGGGGTCTATGTCCAAAATTGCAAAAAAAAATAACTGATTAAAATGTTCCTCACTGCGTTTTAATTTGACAGCCGTGCTCACTTGAATACAAACACCTAAAAAAACATTCAGTCAGTTTGGCTTTTGTCCTATTTTAAGGTATTGCTTATACCTAAAAATGCACCTACTTACATACTTGAAAAAAGCGAAGCATTTTATACATCCCAATGCTCATGCTGTATAAGGCACGGACCTATTTTTACCCTAGTTTTAAGGGACCTATTTTTACTAAATTATTGTGCCTTTTTTGGCAAGCGTAGAAATGGGTGCCATTTTTGGCAATTTGTAGGTATCAAACACCCTTAGAACTTAAGGAGATAATGAGGTGGTAGTAATTGTTCTACTTTTTATAAGTTTGTTTCGATTTCAACTTTGCTGTGATAGATAAGAACTAAAAAAGCATCATCCATTGGAGATTTAGAAAAAAAGTATTCGGGCTACAGCATATACCTCATATGCTGTAGCCCGCGACTTCGTACGCGTTATGCGTACAAGCCTCTAGAACCACTGGTTTGGGCTGTGCGTTGTCTGTCAGTGAGCCAGGTACTCTTTTATCATCAAAATTCATTGGTCAGTTAATAAACTGACACATGGATTTTTGATATGCCTCTGTACCTAATAGTTTTATTTTGTATAAAGACATGGGATGCGAAGTTGCTCACCAAACTCGGTTTTTGCCGCTCTGTCTACACAAAATATAACGAATAAAGATACATTAAAAAAAATCTTATGATAGGTATCACAAACAGACCAACGGATTTAAAAAAAACATTTAATGTAAAAATTAAAATAAATACATAGGTGGCGGTGCTAATGAGAGTCGGGGTAGCGCCTGAAAAATGTTGAACAAAGCAACCACCGTCTAGGTCTATAAATAAACCAAGACCAACCGTATAGAAAACAAACAACGTAAACATAAATCTAGAATTTTCTCACGTGCTGCTACCGCGTTCTCAAGGTCAGATCTATGATAACTTGGGAACACACAGGCCGAAACGGTCATTTTGACGACGCTTGATGGGTCATTTCGTGGCACTAGAATATGTGATGGGCAGTTTTATGTGCAGTGTAGCTGGTATTATAAAGCTTGTTCAATGTTCATATACCGTAAAGACATTGTGTTAAAAGACAGATTGTAGTGGTATTGGAGCATTTTTCATTCGAATGTAAATACTAAAATGGTTGGTTAGCAAGATAATCATCGAGATGATTATATAGGTAGAATGCCTAAGTCATGATGATGATGAGTTGAGCAATCTTGTAAACCATTTCCGTAGAGTAACCTTAAAATGCTTGTATGCTTGAAGGCCATCGTCTATAGCCGAATTCTGTAACTTATGATAATAAGAAGTACAAAAAAGAAAACACCACTAGTGTAAAGAACCACTTGTGAACTGCAGGTTCTGCCCATCATCTCGAACACGTTCGTGAAGACGTCAGGTTTTAATTCTTTAAATTTGTATCGGCAGTAGGTACCCCTTTCTTTCAATAAACGTTTATTACAGGAACTTTATTTGAAACTCACCTTAAAAACGGCTCTGCCCTGAATCAATAGAAGATGTGGAAGTGAGAGATCAGTCTTTAGTAATGCATTGGGCTCTGGGCAAACGTGATTGTACATTTTGTATGGGAGGTGATCACCATAAAATTTTAGGAATTAAGACCTGGCTTCTTCATGATCGTGTTCATGCTGATAGACAGAACCTGCAGTTTACGCAGTGTCAGTGAATTGCCAATAAACCTGTATAGCAAGAACAACGTAAAATATTCTTATCTATACTCTACATAAAAGATCATATAAATTCCTTGTCCGAACTACCGGGAAAGACGTATACGAGGCTTTTTCCCAGCGTAGAGATACACACAAATACTTGTAGGTATAGGTAATTGTAATTTACGACGATTAAGCTTTTGCGGAATTCAACTATTACAATGTTAATTTGATACAAAGTAAAAGCACATAGTAAGTATGAAGGAATAGCTTCCAAAGTTCCAACTGAAATAGACATTCATAGTATCGCACATGCAGATAGAAATATACGCAAAACACGTGCTGGAATCGGGCTCGTATAAATTCCGCGAGTTTCATTTGTTCTGTGCATTATTTGGTACAGGTTATAGGCTTACTAGGGGTTATAAGAAGAGACTTTTGGAAAGTTGTGGTCTGCCGTTTCACTGCCCAGCCTCTGTGGTGCGAACCGAGGGGGCGCCCTGCTGCTACACGCTGATGAATCTGGACATCTGCGTCATAGACAATGAAAGTGTTAAGTCGGTTAAGTTTCTTTACTTTTCGAGGAGGTTCTTTCAAAATCATAGAAAACTTTAGACGTCTGAATCTACGTACTATACACGAGTTTTAATTTACTTATTTGTTTAGTGATGGTATTTTTAAATGTTCAGAAGAACTCTAGGTAAGTTTTTTACATGATCGAAGGTACTAAAACTTCATTTGATTAGTGAGGGTATTTTCAAATCTTCAGAACTCTAGGTAAGTTTCTTACATGATCGGAGGACCAATACTTCATTTGAGTTTACAAAAATACACAAAATAGAATCCAGAATTATTTTGACTTTGTCTCTCGGTTTGACTTTGGTTTGGTCTTTGTCTATTGTAAATATAAACCTTTCGGTAAAGTAAATTGATTATTTCACTCCTTAATATTAGTTCAGCATCTGCATCTGCTTTTGTCTTGAGCCGCAAACATGTTGAACGCATGGCTGCCATACATTCACCCGTTTAGGTATGCAGATCAAAGGGTACTGAATTTAATTATATCCTGTGAATATCACACTTAACTGGACTTATTGATTGGAACAAGGATTCTATAAAAGCAGTTTGTAGTGTTTGTTTTTTGTATTTTGGTTTAGCTTTGAAATTCATGTTTGTTTACTAGCGTATCAATGTTACAAACCAATAAACTATGTCGATAAATTTGGTTCTCTGTCAGATGTATTCGTTACGAGTCCGAACGCCGTGTTTAATAAGTTTTATATTTTAAATAATCTTTTTTAAGAGCAGTTTTTATTGCATTGTCATCCAAATTAAACTTGTATACAAAATTTCAGCTCAATCGGTTGAAGATATCTGCTTCAAATTTGAGTTGCAAGATTCCACCAGTACAATCACAATTACATACATTGCAAATTAAATAAAAGCTTGTAAAAAACACAATAGGAAGTTGATGTTTCATTCTTCTAGTAGGTTCTCTTATGCTCTTAATCCATGGGCTGCGGTTTAGCTTGACATTAATTCGGTATATTAAAAAATAATGTTATTCGTATAAGTAGTTGGTCTATGATAAGTGATAACCTAAAGTTTGCGACTAGACATAACATAGCATAGAGTCTTTCCAGCCACAAAATTTGCCATTTAGTACCGGAGCCCTAGAAAGAAAGTCACTATCAGATAAATTAGTGTCAACAACTGTGATTCGTTATATGATGGATGAGGTACCGAATGTAATGTTTGGAATTATGCATTTATCCAGTAGGTATTTATGTAATTAATTTTACATTATGTTTGATAATTTGCCAATGAATATTCGATGTAAAATATGAATAGTTACATAATGAGTTTTCGGTGCCAAGTACCAGCCTGATGTTGCATGATGTAGGTGCCAAATTTGGGTCAAATGAGCCTATCTAGGTCATTTATAATAGATGGTAGGTATATTAAATATTAGTGCTTACAGATAGATAATTAAGTCCTAGCAATCAATCTAGTTCAGACCAGATTCATCCAGCTAAGGTTATCTTACCTACTTAATTAGTAAATACCTAGGTAAGTCCCTACTTATCTACGTTATAGTTCTATAGTAGTACTAGGTAGATTGTTTCTTACGTCTTCACGCCTTTTTCTTTTCTCAACATTCTTTCCGCTCTTAACTACCACATAGTTCCTAAATACCATCCTACTAACATTATAAAGCCGAAAGTTTGTGAATTGTGTTTTTTGTTACCTAGGATCTTCAAAACTACAGAACAGATCAGGATGAAATTTGGCGTACATTTAGAACATAGCCTAACTTAGATAATAAGCTACTTATTACGAACTTATTATACCGAAAAATTGCGTGCGAAGCCGCGGGCAGAAGCTAGTTTTTCAATAAGGGAGGAAAAAAGCAAGTGTCAGATATACATTCTGTTTATAATTTACGAACGGAAACCCCAAACCTTGATAACGCCTAGCCCATTAATCCATCCATCTCTTATTTACAACAGAAATAAATAAATGCCTCTGGTTATTTACTTCTGATAGCTTTAGCGCGTGGGTAACCGAAGCCATGGGTACTTATGTAACTACGAAGTAGATACTAGTACCGTCGGCCACAAGTTTGAGAATATTGGACAAAAGTCGGAGAATTCGGTTTGAATCCAAAAACACTACCCGACCAAAATGTTGATAGGTACTTTTTAAGTTCTATTATGTTTAATTTGTGGCATGATTAAGTACTTTTTATTAAAAACACGATCAAATGAGAGTTTATTTTTCTTAAGACTGGATACTTTTATTTTCAATTTGTTTAGTCGCGATTTTACGCCATGATAAGACAAAGAGACTCTATTTTAACTTTTCATCGAAAATTTTTATAAAGCCTAAAAACTGTAAAAGACTTATAGAGACAGTAAAACTGAACTCCGGCCTCCAAGACTATATCCAAGAATTAAAGTCCCAACACTATTTCCATAGATTCCTCACCACAGCGTAGAAAATAGCTACATCTACTAACAAACCCTTTTGTCCAGTGGATTAATGTTCCAGTCCACACTAAACCATGTCCGACGCTATTTATAACTGAAACGAGTTATATCCGTGAGTAATGGAACTTATGTATTTTTGTTGATCACAGAAACAAGACTGAAGCAGTCTCCGTCTTGTTTGTGAGTTTAAAATTATTCAAAAGTGCGGTAATCTTCAGAACCCCTACAGGTTCTGAAGATCGATAATAATATACGCAAAGGGATAAACCAGCTCACCGGTATCAAGGTATGTATTCCCCAAGCATCTCCAAGCCTCACCTCACTAACCAGTATCTATCAGTTCACCTGTCAACCAACACCGAATTCCCGCCTCCTTGGCTATGTCAATGTGACAGACATGACAGTGACAGCTTGTGGAGCTTGAGTGATAACTTATTGATAACATGCAGGTCTCGACAGAGCCTACACATTTGCTCCCCTTGGAGTCGAGACCGTTGGGTACCGAGGCATTTCGGGTTTAAAAAAATATCTGAGCGTCTGGTTGAAGCGACGCGTGACCCGAGAGCTGGTGTGTATCTGGCGCAGCGCATCAGCAGTGCCATACAGCGGGGCACAGTTAGCCAGTTTTTGCAACAGTCTGCACTTAGCTCAATTGTTTCATTTGTAAATAATAGTTCTAATTTATTTCTATTATTTGATGATATTTTTTTGACAGTAAATATATGTACATAAAATAGAAAAACTTATTGGTTAAGTAATGATAAACTTCATTTGCATCCACAATAAAAATAAAAAGCGTACCCAGTCCCAGAACTAGAAGCGTAGGTGTGCTGGTTTTGAATTAGTAACCTACCTACAGCTCAATTTAATATGTTACCTATTTTCTTTCAGGTAAGCCTACTAACTACGGAGGAAATGCAAATGAGTAGGTAAGTAAATGAAAATTTCATAAGACGTTCAGAAAAGGTAAGTGCAACGAGAGAGGATCTGTTATTATTATTACTGGGGCAACGCGGAAAATTGCAAAAAAACAACCGGCTTGAATTTTCAATGTAACCTACTTACGAGACAAATACAAGACCAAGACTGCGTGCTGCATCCCATCCCTACGCATTATGCCGCTGTAAATCTACCGTAGTGTCGCGTTCTCTATTTAAATGTATTCATCCAAGTTTATCCGGGCGTCATGCAGAGAGGCTTTCGCGGCTATAGCCAGTCGTTCTATGAATAATTTTCGTATAAGCCCATAGCTCTGATATCCACGCAGGCATGTATGAAATGGTTACATAGATTTGTTGGTTTCACTGAATATGGAATGAGCATAGAAGGTACCAACCTACTTTTTACAGGTCTTGTTGGTATACACGTGGCGTCGAGAGTGTAAAATTGGGTTTGAGAAAATGTGTAAATATTGTAAAAAAAGTGTTAATTTTTTGCAGGCACTAAGAAGAGTTATATTAATGTATAAATTGATACCAAATGACAAAGGTATCTGAACATGGTAACAGCTTCTTTGAAAACTACAATGGTCAGATTGGCCAGCTAGCAATTTTTTTATTGATTTTACATTGTCAAATAAAAAAACTAGTACATGAATTTTCCAAAAGAATCCACTTTGGGTACCTGTGTTATAGGAAGCGAAATAACGGTGTCATAGACAAAATCATGTTATAATCAAAATATTAAACAAGCGTTTCAAACCATTCCTATTCATCGAACCCAATCCATATCTAATTCTGTAAATGTGTTGCCTTAATCAAACCTTTTCGAGGTTATTTTGGCCCTTAATAGAAACCACTAAATTACACCTGCCTACTGTAATAGCCGACACAAATAAGGAATTAACATATTATTTTAATCATGTGGTCGTATTTCAAGAGTTTAAAAGTAAAAATTACGCTATTGCGTTTTTAAGAAGCGCTTAAATGGGAGCGCTACATGCGACTGAAGTTTAAGGTACTAGTTTTTAAATAGCACCTCGTAAATTTACACGTTGAAAAGAATTTTTCTCGTCACATTAATTTGAAATAAAGACCCTGTTGGAATGCTGAATGCACTACAAAAACTTCAAGCAAAATTATATTTAAAAATGCAATGAATTGTATTGTATAAATAAGTCAATATTTTTTTTAGTATTTACTAGTTATATAAAAAAATGCAAAATATTGTATTGTCTATGTGCGTCATTATTCTCTCATCTCTCATCATCTAGAAATTAGATAAATACTACAAAAAATTACAATATCTGACCAGAAAAGGACAAAAACAAAGCTGCAGACATTAGTTCCGAGTAGCAAAACCTCGATTCCCATTTCTATATTTCTAAATCCTCTTGTAAAGTCTACCTGACCTGACTTGAAATCGTTCCTACTAGGTAATTAGCGACAAGCTTCCAATCAACTTAATAGCTGCTAAACCATTCGTTACAGTTATCACTCAATATTCCATAAAATTCGATCATGATACGGTCAATCAAAACACATTAACCGGCTATTAAGTGGTGAGAGCGGCCGTGTTTTCAAAACAAGTATGGCAACATTGGCGACTGAGGAGGCCAAAAATTAAATAAAATTTTACGAAGTTGTCAATGTGAGATTCGAAAGAAATACCTACATTTTTGTCAATGAAGCTGTATTAATCCAAAAAGGCACAGATGAATTAATTCCTGACATGCATTAAAGCTTAATATCAGTTAAATGATGATTTGATCTACCTGTAAATTGCTCGTAACAGTCTGCAGATAGCTCAATTGTTTCAATTGTAAATACTAGTTCTAATTGATTTCTTTAATTTTGATTGAATTTTTTTTGCGAATAAAGATGTTTTTTTTTAAAAAAGTTAAGTGATTCCTCAATTACGAACAATCTGTTTACTTCCGGGCAAAATGAAGGGTTGCCTGATGTTTTTTTTCGATATTAGGTACTTATTTTTTTCAGTCTTGGTTTTGCTTCTGAACCCGTACTTAAATATATCTTATTTACAAATAAGCAAGTTCCCTTATCAAATAAGCTGACCAGTTACGTTGGATAAACTAATAATTAAATCAAACATTTTAGATAGAGAGGTACAATAACCCCGATGAAAACTGAGAAACCCAAAGGCCCAAACAAAGTGTTATCAGAGCAGTTTAACCTGCTAACTGCATAGCCGCATCTTAAAAATAGCTCGTACGAGACCATCCCGTTATTTCTTCAAACTGGAAGCGGGTGTATCAAAAGATAATAAATATTCGAGGAATCGAACGTAGCGTGTTTATGCTCATTGAGCCATGGCAGTATCCATGAGGCTACTAAAGAAGCCGAAAAAAAATATAGCCTTTTTTCTTAAAAAAAAAAGGTAAATGTATATATGGTGTACCCAGTGGAGATGTTCTGGGTGTAGGACTACGGGAACAATCCTGCATAAACTTTATTCAATCAGACTCTGTTCTTTAAAAATAAACCCGGCAAAAATCCTGTGTCTAGATAAATATAAGCTTTCTGGCACTACTAACCAAACAAAGTAATGATACCTTTTTCTTCCACTAGTGCAAATATATCAATATATCAATGAATACTATATTAAAAAAAATATTTGATAATATTTATAGTTACAAATTGGACCTATATAAGAGCTTATTTTGTAAGCCTAATAAAATAAAAGTTACCTATTGATTTCATATATTTTTACCCATGTAAAATATAAAAAACTTGAGAGGTGTCAAGGGACACCCGGATGGAACGAAGTTCCTTTCGATTAATCTCACGTCCTCGCGTCATCTTCAGTTAGGCCGCAGAAAACTGATGTTATATTCCGCTCACTCCAATGTGACACGTTGCGCGAGCGAGCGGAACACACGATTGTTCGAATCGAAGCGCACCTCGGCTCAACTCGGCTGCGGTCGTCGCTTCGGTTCTCCTCGGTTCTCTTCATCAAAAAGTGTCGTTACAACTTTTCGTATGATTTTTTTCCGTCTAGCCCCCTTTCACAACGCGCGTTATGGAACTTCGTTCCAATATGTCTTTCTAACAATAACAGCTCTCCGCTATAACATCCCCTATTACTACTGCTGACTACTGCATCGGATTTTCTACCTGATCAGGTTTTAATTTGACTCGACTTTGTCAATTATTTTTAGGTCTCTACAGATTTAAATTGATGTTCATAGGATGGTGTTTTTCGAAAGATAATCGGGCAAGCTTTGTCAGTTAACTTTGACGTAAAATGTTAGAAACTTTTGTCAAAAACATCAAATTAAAAGTAATTGTTGGATTATTTTTTTGACGCCTTAGGCAGCATGATAAATAAGTAGGCAGCTGTTATGTACATACTTAATTTTTTGTCCTCCTACTTTTTACTGCAAAATACCTCACTTCTTTGTCGATAGTTATTTAAGTGCTTTATAATAATCGTAATTTGCAGCTACTTGTATTTGTAGGATATAATGTTACTGCATTTACTCTTCGACTAGGTAGGTCTTAAAATATTTGTCTGCAGTTGTAACTTACCATCGACAAAAAACCGTCGTATAAATCCCAACCTCCTTACATGGACGCATCTGTTGTGCTGGCATCTCAATGATTTACCAATAAATACTCTTCTGAAATATATTTCGTAACCTTTAGGTTGGTAACAGATGACAAGGCCACTCAGCCTGGGACCAAAATGCGACTAATGTGAACTGAGTAGGGCAGGTGCTAATTTTAACAAAGTTGTTCTGTGGTTTTTAGATACGCTAAAATCCTGATAGCATTAAGTACTAAGTAGGTAGGTACCTCCTTTTTTATGATGTCCATCCTTATTTTTTTTTTGTCTGAATGAACACAACTACAAACAGTACTGTTGTTCAAAAACCAAACATGGTTTGAACCACGGTCGACACTGCACAATCACGACGTAGAGACACTGCATTTTTTCGACCAATATATCTCACCATGAAATCAATAATGTATCTGAGAAAATAAAATTTTATATAATTCCATTACTTCAAAACGACAGCATTTAAAATGAATTACCTGTCTTGTTCTCGCCATGGTGAGTTATCACGAGAAAAAACGAAACATCCGTTTGGCTTAGACGACATGTTTTGAATTATAGATGTGGCTCTTGTTTCAAGGAGGTAATTGTTACGATGTGTTTAAAATGCTATTACAGGTAACAAAAAGCAGCTTTTTGCTAGACCTGCCTCAATATTTTTTATTCGTAGGTAATAATAAGTGTATCAACATTGACCAGTTTTTTTTAATTCACAACAATTAATATATAGTACATAAACATACAATCCTACTTGATTCAATCAGCCGGTAGCAAGCGGATAACCAGATGTTAAGAGTTAACCATGTCCTCGAAAAGGTTACGGTGGTAGTACTTAGGTAAGTTTTTTATAGATCTTGCGAAATAATGTAGGTAACATGTTTTTGATGGTTATGTTATTTACCCAGCCTTTAGAGGTGAAAGACGATCTTGGCTTTCTTCTGAGGGGGGCCCAGAAAGAACCGAGATTCCTGAAGATAATGATCATCATTTTCAGGCATCTGGTTCTTCCTAGCCAAATTTTGGACACGGCTGCCAGTCTCAAAGGAAACAGTGCATCAGGAATGTGCGCTGGACATTTCCTGAAGAATGTCGTGTCAGAGGCAAAGATCGGCTTTAGGTTGCTGTGCTGAGCCACAGTGGTAAGTTCGTACCCAAGTATTAAATTTTAAGTCTGGCAAAGTCAAATTCTAAAAACATAATTATTAAAAAATTTCCAATCGCTTGATTTATTTATCAAATCAGAAACTTTTACTTAAGTACAGTTTGTATGTAATTGACTAGGTTATATATACCTTAAAATGTATCTCAATCCTTAAAATACTAAAAGTTTGCCTTTAATGACTTCGCTAGTTTATAAAGAGTTATTGGGAGCGAAGCGAACCGCGCCAAGTTTCGAAAGATTGTAAATTGCACCGGGTGCAGTGTTTATTGAGCCAGCCTCGCTACCAGGCAGTCGATTATTGATCTGTATTAAAAGGGTTTCATATTTTTTTATTAGGTCAAGTTGGCAAAGAAATCATTATGCAAAATGAAATAAAGTAACAGGGAACAAAAAAACTCATAGTTTACTGATGGTTTAGGATTACCTAGTTTTAGTTGCATCTGCTTAGGAAATACCTAATTAATTTATTACCAAAAAAACTAGTGACTGTCTTGGTATCGAGCCAATTAATAAGTCTCATCTTAATAAGTCTCATCTATCCAGTCATGCCAAAAAACAACATAAAGGTCTCTAGAAACAGTAAAATAACTACATATAGGTAAGTACAAATGACTACATGTAAGTACTATGTTCTATCTATAATCTATCATAATAAAAGTGGAATAGTAAAATGTCTAGACTGACTGGTTCTAGGATATAGAAAACTAAAAACCAGTCGACCTTTACCATAAAGATCGATAATTTAGGGACAAGTATGCCAGCCTAAAGGTCCCTCCAAACAATGGTAGGTATGCCGTACCTGACATTTCATCGATGGAGCCCATAGCATGCTCACCTACTTTACTTCAGTTAGGTCAGAATCTTAGACAAGAAGTTCATAAAAAAGTGAGCAAAATTGCAACAAAAACTTAGGTACTGTCATAATTTCCTACATTATCTTCTGGAAAGAAAACACTCAGTTATTTTGGCAACCTATGGACTTCTGTTTAATGCACGTTGCGCGCGCTATATGGTACCTCCTACCGGTCATCTTGACCTGAGCGTTTTACGCTTTCGTTTTGTAAACTATCTACGTTTTAATAAAAGTAGGCATTAAATCAACCAAGTATGGCATCCGTGCCCTCAAAATTCAAGGAACAATATAAAAAGCTATCGACGCCTACCGCATCGCAAAAAAGAACAACTTTTGGCCTGATGATAAACAGGTTTCCGAACAGGCAATTCGTCTTGTCTGTCTCATTTTAACGCGCCAGTTCGAAGTGTGTTAGAGCAAGATGGATGCCGAAACCAGTTATTTATTTCTTAACTTGTTACGGCTACATAAAACAGTCTTCGATTTATCACTCGCAGCCAAGGTATTGGTAATTGCTTGCCGTCGGACTAATTTGCATGGCGTCGATTTCTTATGTTGCAAGTAGGAAATAAATAAATTGATTCGATGCTGCTTGTATTTTTAACTAATATCGGTCCTTGAAATTTAAAATAATTAAAATTTAAATTATTTTACAGATGTATAGGTACCTACGTAATTATATTAGAACTTACCTAAACGCACAAGCGCAACCTCTCCAAGCGGAACCTCTTTGTGATCTTTTTCAGCCATCGAAATAGAAGTGGGTATCCTCTACAAAGATTGGGCGAGATTGGTAATAAATTGTTGACTTGATATTTGTCTATTTTTAAAAGAGTACCCACCACGCTTATCCACCATTGCTATCACGAACTAAGCCCGTAATAAATCGTATTATCCTATCCCAAAGCTAATAAATCACAGATATATTTTATTCTAATGCAATAAGGCTCAAAATGGCCTGAATAATAATTCAAGATCGGAGAAATATGGTGTCGGATCGCAAGCTCGAGGCTTTAGCGCGTAATAAATAAAGGGGGGAAGAATTAAAGCTTTATTCCTTATCTGACTAAGAAAAGGATCGTTTTCCTTGCTAAGTACCTACCTTTTGAAACTGGTTTCCGTTTGTTTTACTGAAAATTGTTGGTTTGTATAATAATAGGCATTTTATTTTATCTAAAAGACATCGAACACCCCACGTCTTTTAATTTTTTTTATAATTTAGTTTGCCTATTTGATCATCGAAGTATAGCCGAAAATAAAAGCAATCGCTAAATGTAGCCCATTTTTTACTTAGTCCAATTTAAAATTCAAATTTAGAACACGACTGCGTTCTTTGGAGCAATCTGTGAATAGGTTACAAACTCCATGAAATGTCAGAACATAATCATCCTCTTTCGTAATTTTTCCGCTCAATTTAAATGCGCTTGGAATAAAACATTTTTGAACATATTCGATTTGCTCAGCACAGTGCCCAAAAACAAATATATAGGCAACGATTTTAAATTTCAAATTGGAACATGAGCCTGTTTGGCAAGCAGAGAACAGAGGGGCTGATTTATACTGGAGCAATGCAGTGTATGCAGTTAGTATTGATTTCCATTCATCCCATCCCCATCTCACCTCACGCACTGACAATGGCAAAAAGCCAAGTAATCTAGTTGCGATGTAAGATAAAAAACAGTCAAGTACGGTATGGTAAACAGTATAAAGTTAATTTTACGCGAAGGAATAGCAGGTGTCTCTTTTAGGGAGAATAATCTTATCCTACTTACTAATATTAGAAGGGCGAAAGTTTGTAAAGATGTGACATGTTTGAACGCCAAAACTACTGTATGGATCGGGTTGTTGTATTTTGCATAAATTTAGTGTAGATTGTTGCTCTAAACCCAGGGTAATATAGCTACTTATATTAAGACTATTTTCATCCTGGAATAGCGCGTCTGAAGCCGCGGGAAGAGCAGGTATTTAACTAAGATCATTGTTTCTTCAGTCGAGTTTTCACAACTCGTGCGCATTATCTTCATGCTCTCTATTGGTGGTTCGGTATTAATCAAACCAATTTAGATCTACCTACTATGAACTACATCGCAGTGATAAACAACTGGCCTCGACCAACCGACACACTCCCGATGGGGCCATTGACCTTAAATTCGGTTATGAAACACATGGTTAACCAAATAGTATGCCTTAGACTGTAGTAGGTACCTACTACAGTCTATGGCATACTATTTATTTGGTTAACTGAATAACTGTATGGTAAGTAGGTACCTACTTACCAATACAGTCATTCAGATTAGTATTTTGAACGTTCAATACTTAAGAATATCTACTCTAATAGATAATTGCATGTGCAGTGGGGATTGTGGGCCTTACCCACATAAGATAAAAGCCAATAAGGCGCTTATCAAGTAGAGGCCTGGGTCCAGCAATGGACTAATATAGGCTTTTGAGGGAGGTTGAGGAGATAATTGCAACTACAATTTTTGCTGATGGGTTTATGTATTCCAAAAAGGAGGACACAAAAATTTTACTTGATGTGCTTTATTGTGTCCAACTCGCTAAAAGTGGCAAACCGCGAAGACACTACTTAACTAATCCGGTTTTTGAAATAAATTACATGAACTGAAAAAGACTTCCTGTTGAAATGGTCGAAAATTTTCAAGAGATGAAAACTCACTACGAACACTCAACGGCGAACAAGTTTCCCTATGGTGAGCATAAACACTGTCATGGAAGAGACTTTCCCAAACAAGTGATGGGACATAGATACGATCACTGTCTCTTCTCTACATATAGAGGTAGAGAATTTGCCGTTAGGGCGGTGAGTAAATTTGTCACAACAAAATTTCTAACAAGATAAATATAAACTCAAGATTTGAAAGTGATCCGAAACCTAAAACATAAACTCGTTACACATTTTTAAGTGACGAGATACATAGGTACTGAATTACAAAATTAATAATATTATGAACGTCTACTTAATATTATTCAGTGTAGGTAACTAAATAACTGGCATTTTATCTCGGCAAATTTATGTATATTTTATTTAAATACATACAAACCACTCAAGCGGTAGGTATTGAAATGTGTTTTGGCTTATCAAAATCCGTTTTCGGTTTAGTGACTGTTGTTAATCTGTTAAAAAGGTTTAAATCGATTAATTATACAATGAATTTACTTTATATTTAATAGGATATAGCTGTGGGTGACAAGGTCGACCCCAGTTTGTTAGATAGGTACCAAATGGCTGTTTCTTTTAATTTCTTTATTTAGCTATTTTTATCTGCAGAGCCGAATAATAATAATCTTTTAAAATATATATTTTTATTATGCATCGCTTGACACAGAAACCTAGAAAATAGAATAAAAAAACCTATTTCTATTTATACTATATCCACAATCGTAGGGTAAGTTCATAATGTTCCTTTACAATCTATAATTTACTTTTAAAAATAAACAAACACAATGTGGTCCCAATAAATCACAGCCAGACTTTTCTGAGCATTAATTTGAGAATCGAATTTATAATGGGAAAAGCAACAGATTTATTTCCGAGGCATTCGAAATAAAGTTCGTTGACACCCACTCTTCCTGGTTCTGTATATAAATAACCTACTATATAAATATATAGGGAGTTATATACAAAAGTCGCGTGAGACGTTGATTCTTATCGGGTATTCGAAAGATTTATTGAGGGCATTCGATCGGATTTATCGCTCGGAACCCGTTCCGTGTTGCTTCGTAAGGAATAAGTCCCTGTAAATAAAGCCGAACCTAAATTTATGGTGCGCTTTCTCTAAATAGATGACTAAATACCTTGACTCACGGCATCTAAGGCTAATTCTCGTGGAACAATGGCAGGTGTCACTAAAACATGGTACTTACGTAGCCAGCCTAAGAATAGAAGAACCGTCAACAAACAAAAGAGGATCAAATTGTATCAAATTATATAAAGTAGAACAATTTTTGTATGGATTGCTTATCTACGATAGTATTGGAAAACAGGAGTCGTAAAACCGCTCTATGCTCCAACTCATCACTAAGAACCTGAGAAGACTCTGGTTTGCGATACTTCGGACCAACTTTTAGGAGATTGAAAACTGGCACGCCGAGATTGAACGAACTATGGCCATGTTTTATATAAAATCTCTTACCTTCAAGATCCATTGTTGGTGACATCGTCACAATCATTATTACATTAAACAAGGTCTTAGTTTTTGAACAGAGTTTGTATCGTCTACAGTCTACCTATGCATCTACGGTTCAAGCAGCATTTTCTTTATACATTATGATATTTTCCTTTATTTTATTTTATTCTTACAAATGTTCGGAAAACTTACAGCTATGTTTTTACAAAGGTCTTTGCTTATTATAACATGCATGATACATGCATGATATGCTACTGAGGGCTGATATGTTACTGTTTGCGTAACCTCTTACAAATTACATTGATTGCTTTTCTTCAATATGAACCTAGCCTTACACTTGAGTCTTGTTTATATTGGTTTACGTAATCTTAGCTTTTAAGGCGTGACCCGCACCACCGGCTAATCTTGAGTAATGCGTCTACATAGTGTGCTTTTGGATATATCTCTTACTAGCTCTCTGCTCACAGCTTCGATCATACAGTATGAAACCGAGTAATATATATGCAAAAGGCCCATTCTGACATATTTCAGGTTCAAATTACTTTCTAATTTGAAGAGTTCCAGTATTCAGGTACTGTTGTTTAACTTCGTGATTCTTGAACAGGAAAGAAAAACGACTTAATTTATAAATGTAATTGTTCATACATACGTAATGCAAATATTAAAACTTGCTGGTTTATTGTATAGTTATTCAAGATTACTATATGGACAAACGGAAAACGGTCGGAGTTCCGTTTTATTTAATAAAGATGATATATATTATGCATAACAGAACCAAGAAGGTTACCATGCTGAGTGAGTAATAGAAAGGTAGGCAGGTTAGATACCGAGCTTACAACAAAATTTATGTTTTTTCATAGTTATGTGTCCAGTCAAAAATGAAAACATGAGTAGACTTACTATTTTCATTAGAAGTGGTTTGTTTCCAAGGTAAGTACAAGCATAATTATTTGTCAGATTAAGAGGATATTTGACATAATAATGCAACATTTTGGATATAAGTAAAAATATACCCATTAATCTTGCAAAGGAGCCAATGTCAAAACATTGTGGTAGGTATGGGAAACACTGCGCAATTAATGACTGTCGAATTTAAACAGCCTTGAGAGGCACTTTGTTACTAAAATACGAACATAAAATGCACTGCCAAGAAGAACAACACTAAATATGCAAAGAATGACAATTTAAGGTTATATACTAAGTCAGTAGACTTTTCATAGGTACCACCTAAGCATTTTGATCAGATTTGCCGTAAAGCAGATGTCTGTGCCAAGAAGGACTGTGGTATTTCTTTTTTTTTTATAATAAAAAAATTTTGAGGTGAAGTAATACCAACGAGATGAAACGAATAAATTAAATATAATTTTACATCTAGACACTTTAAGCTTGTTACACACCTGGAAACCACCGTTGCCGCAGACGTGCATTCATAGTGCATTCAAATATAGGCTTTAACTCGTAACATATAGATTCATTTTATAATTGACGGTATCAGAACAGCTCGCGGGCCACTCGTTTGAAGCTTGTCGGATTTGCCATTTTGCCAATGTAAAATGTATCTAAAGATAACGAGCTTAGAGTTAAAACACGCTGCTGTCACGGATAACGAGAATTTGCCCAAATTTGCATGCTCATTTTGGGCTGTGCGGTAGCGGTGTTGGAATAATGTAAGTAGAGTTTTATAAACGAGCATGAAGTTCTAAAATTATATAAGAAGATGACTATGACTCAAGGTAAGGTGCGCCATTAGCTTCTTCCGTCTCAGAGTTATAAAAAAAAACTAGTCTGCGATTCTTTTACGCAGTGAGGGCTTACTCAAGGTAAGTCGGAACATTGCCGGTGTTATCGCATTTATTTACGACTTTGAATGTTATTTATAACGAAAAATACATAATTTATCAAGATGAATGGACTCACGAAAATTTTCAGGAAATGTTCAACCTTTTTGGGTCACATTTTGTTGATTTTATAACTATGTTGTTGTATAGAGTACATTATATAATATTGTATAAGCACCTTCTTCAATATTGATTTAAATGGAATAACCGTTAGTGATGTTACTGCAAATATCTACCCTCAACCTACGTCTTTGGTTACCTTAATATATGATAAGAAATCGTAGGCGTTAGCAATTTTTAATTATTGCTACAAATCTTGCGGTCTGAATTTGGTAGCCTATTTTGATACAAACATTGTAGCATCTTACCATTATAATGGCTCGTAGTTTGATACTTTAAAATTTCAGAAAAAGAAAGCCATCAACGTCATCTAATAACACGATTCTAACGTTCTATCTATCCCAAAAGACATTAACAATTCTAATACCAACCAAATAGTTTACAGTGATTCACCTCAGTACAATGCCCCATAGATTTATTACCAGCGTGATCGTCGACTTTCTTACCCTGAATAAGTACCACACGCACTTTATGTACAGACGTGCACAGATTTATAGTAAAACGATACGAAACAACAGTATAGATAATGTTGGTACACTGAAGCACAGATTTCGTGTACACAGAAATCCACTTACCCCTTGCAGGGCCCATGGAAATGCGTGCGAGAAAAACTGTCCTGTCTGTTTTGAGCCTTATTAGAACGACTTAGGGGTGGGATAGCATTAAGGCTGAGTTTATTTATTCGTTCATTATACTGCGGCACGGGAGATCCCAGCAAGAGACGAATTTTGGGATAATGGCCCGCGGTGATTACGGGTTTGCTTATAATATCTAGGCTTAAAAGACTTAACATCCAGTAAAATGTAAGAACCTAATTTATTTTATCGTCCAACGTGAAGCTTTTTCTAGAACTACCAGAGTTATAGTCTAGGTGCTTATTGAATAGTAGCTAAGGAGAAAATACCTAATTCAAATTCAAAACATGTTTTGTGAATTGCAATTCAACTTATTCACACAAAAAGCTATTAACTATGATGATTCAATTTCACAGAAAATAATAAAACTAAAACGTGAGAAACAAAACTATTTTATCGATTAATTAATCGAATCGGAAATAGTTAAACCGAATTAAACAAATCGTAAGAAATTCCTATTATCTACACTTGATTTGAACGTAAGGTTCGAACACATGATATTTGATCACTGCAGACGATCTCTTCATATGAAATTTCTTAGTACTGAGATGATGTCCTCCTAGCCGAATTTTGACGGCGGCCAGTCTCATCGGAGACTTGCCAGATGCGCAGAACTTATTACATATTTATAGTGCACAAGTGTGTGCACAAATACAGGTACATGCACAAATTCATGGGACGGCAGACCGACACGACCGGGGAGATGTCAAGCGCCTGCGCTTACCAACGGCTTAAAGCGCTTTCCGAGGCACCTGGGTGTAACACCGCCAACTTCCTGACTCCAGGCTGTTACTGTGAATTTCTTAGTAAGTTGGTAAATTAAAACTCCACATCCCTTGTGATCTAAAAATTATTAATTAGAGGCATTTATAATACTTATCATATTCAATTATAAGAACTATGAAAACTCATGTTAATTCAATAACGGCTTCTAAAAGTAATTTACAGTGGAATATTACCATGATTTTAGTTTTGAGCTTTCCTATATTTCGCATGACTTTAGTGTTAATAACCACCATAGATTTCTAAGGCTCCTATGTACCCTGAAGCCAATCGATAACACGACTAAGGAAAACAACGCAAAATTTCAAATCAAAAGTGAAGGATAAAGTGTTCCGCTACTCACTTGAGCAAGTGAAGTGAATTCGATTGCACTCGACCAGTGTGTAATGCCCTTATACGAGCAGCATGCTCAAAAGTTGATTGAGGTAACAGGTTTGTGTCGAATTGACGGTTGTAAAACAGTTTAATTCTTAATGGTGTTAGGTTCAATTTGGCGTGAAATTCAATAATTTCTTCGGAACACCAGTAGAGTTTGATATTAGCGATTCGACAGAGAGATTGACCTTAGACTGCATCAAAATGGCAAATCGTGGGATTCTTAGAAACTTTCAAAAATGATTGAGATTATGGATTCTATTACCTAGCTCTTCGGTTGTTAGAAAATTGTCTGTAAACCTTTGAAAGCTTCTAACGGTGAACGTGAAAGGCCAAAACTTTCTAGAAAGATAAAAGTTTTAGAAGTAACATGTTAGCTTCGTCGTCATATTAATTCACTGTGCACTTAAGCAGCTCTACAAGATACACTTCCAAGGAATTTGTTAGCAAAGACATCTCCTTTACGATAATGTTCGATTTTCTATTAAACTCGAAAGCGCTCCACGTCCCACATTCTTATCTGGAATGCTCTACGACATATTTTTCCAAAGTTTCCCGAGCGCTTTCAGGCGGCCGCGTATAAAGCTCTATTCACACATGGCAGGAGATAAGGTAGCTTTCACACCATTAAGCCGCGCACTGGAGCCCGGGGCTTTTCCAGATTAGATTATACACTCGATTTATGACGTCATTAAAGCTTTGATAATTACTCGGGACAGGCTGCGTAGGCAAACGCGGGGGTGCGGAGGGGGGATGAAAACTCGGGGGAAAGGGGGGTAGCTTGTACTGTTTGATTGGATTCCTGGTACGGCGAGGGTTAAAGGATTAAACTTATGGAGATTAGTTCGCCGCCCCGCGGCCCGTTTCGTTTATGTTAAAAGGTCTATAGAGATATGTGGAGATAAGAGATTGGTTATTGCGAATTGTTGCGAGGCAGGTTTTAATTTCATTCGCTGGGCTGATTGGTTTTGGCTCGTTTGTTTGCAGCTTACCCGGCACATATAAATAAAATGGAGATAGGCCATAACAATACCGGTAGCAAGCTTCTGTTTAATTGTCTATGGGTACTGGCCTATAACGTGTTAACTGCCCTATCTATTCACCTTTTTCTAATCAAAACCTATTAATTGGATGCTTATAGCATTTATCTAGGTAAGTTTGCATGGTTATACATGTGTCAAACTTTAGATTCAAGTAAATTTAAGACCTAAACTTTACTTTTAAGGTTTAAATTTAGTAATTTAGTTTCGACAAGAAGAACTTTACATGAATCTAGTTCTAGTTTTGTCAAGAAATGACATCTCTTACCTCTTGGATTTGATTGTGAATATTTTCAATGCATATCACCTACATGAAACTCAAGATAAACACCAGAAATTTATATATTTTCTTCACCCTCTTGCGGGTCTAATGTCCATTTATATTCATATTAAAAAATATTTTCCATGGTATGACATTATTTTTCCCTCCATACTTGCACGCTTACTCGCCAACAGACAACATCTTCAAGAATTATTTTCTATTCATAATGAAAACCCCAGACAACAATAGATAGATACTCGTACTGACTGGTTTTAATCGTAAAGCCTCTAAGGTGTTGCCATACCGTATCATAATTTAAACCTCATTTTAGGCTTGTTCTACACACACCTTTTACACCTAAGTACGGGCCACAGTCATCTCAGAGGCTCAAATGACTTATAAATCTTGGAAATTGCACAGAAAGGGATCAATTTACCTCCTGTACAACCCCTGGGACTATAATACATACAATTATGACCATTATTCCTTATATATTACAGGTAATTTTCCATCGCAACAGGCGCGTATGAAAAATGTATATTTTCTCGGAAACAAAAGCGGTTAAGTCGACTTCCTATACAGCCTTATCTATTATGCCTCACATACATATTTCCCTTGTCGCTTGAACGCAAAGTAAGCGAGAAATTGTTTTCCTTACAAAGGTTAGTTGAAATATTTATAAACGATTGTTCGAAGTGCCCACATTTTTCAACTATCTGTAACATCGTGAAATTTAGTGTTTCAGTTCATACAAATATGGGTATAGTCGGCTGCTACTGCTGCAGAATCTCGTCTTTATTTATCTAGTAAAATTTTAGAATCATTTTGTAACAATGACTATGGCAAGAATATATGGTTTCGTCACAGAATCGCGAGCGGTGCTATTTGCACGAAGAGATTGATAGAATTTCAGTTTCAGTTATTTATTTATAAGATATCAATGCCAGTGCGGTACTGCTGTCGAACAGCTTGGTCATCACGGATTATCGTGCACTAGGGCCGCTGGTCGGATATCTCGCCACGCTAGCCTTAACGACATCATCCGGCGGGCCTTTGTCACCGTTAACGTACCAGCTATTCTCGAACCGAATGGTCTGTTGCGTGACGATGGTAAGAGGCCCGACGGTATGACACTAGTCCCATGGGAGTTGGGGAGGCCCATTGTGTGGGACGCTACATGCGTCGACACACTTGCGCCTTCCCATCTTCCGAGGACATCCGTGAGGGCGGGTGCGGCGGCAGATTTGGCCGAAGATCTCAAGAGGCGCAAATATGCAGGTCTCGACAGAGCCTACACATTTGCTCCCCTTGGAGTCGAGACCCTAGGTCCGTGGGGTACCGAGGCTCTTCGGGTTTTCAAAAAACTATCTGAGCGACTGGTCGAAGCGACGCGTGACCCGAGAGCTGGTGAATATCTGGCACAGCGTATCAGCATTGCCATACAGCGTGGCAATGCAGCCAGCGTCTTGGGGACGCTTCCGACTGGTGTTGATATGGATCAGTTGAGCTATCTGTAGACTGTTTGCAACAGTCGGCAGTTGGCTCAATTGTTTCAATTGTAAATACTAGTATAATTTTCTTTGTGAATAAATGTTTTTCCTTTATAAGAAAATTTTCTTACATAATGTTTCTTGATTGGTTTCAACCTCAATACTTTTGACGTGCGTTTTTCCATCTATAGTGTTATTTTTTTCCATCTATACCTGGCAAAATTGTGTCAAACCAGATGCAGAAGCCATCAAACAAGAACTTGAAGTTGAAGTCTTTCATACCAAAATGTGTCTACGGTGACGTTACCGCGGCGATACCATTATCATAGTAAAGCGATTAGTTAACAGGATAAGGCCCCTGGATCTTCAACTATCGTAAGAAAAGATTCGAATCAAGATTACCTAATTAAACCCATAACAAAATTGCCAAGCAATTTGGTGTAATTTTTACTTCCAGTCCTAAGTTTTTGTAGTACCATTTATGCGGACATTTTAGCCCAAAACCACCCATCAAAGTCCTAAAACCCGTCCGCGAATGGTCCTCCAATTAAGTGTAATGAGCCGACCCATAGAACCTACCTATGGAAGCAAATTTACATAGGTATCTTCCTAATAGCTGCTTAGCTCTGTATGTAGACCTCTTAGGTAGATTTATGTTATGTTAAGCTGTTACTATGATCTTTTTAAGAGGTTTAACCTAGTGCTTAACCCATTATGTTTTCTGTATAAAGATTTCATAGCGAGAGTTATGCCATTTTTATCGTTAAAATATCTTCCGCCTGAGTTTTTGTTCTCAGTTAAGAATTATTTATTTTATATATTTTATTTAAGAGTTAATTTTGCAAAAAATAATGGTGGACCATTCATACATCATCATCTAGCCCCAAGTTAAGCAAAGATTATGATGAGGGTAGTTTTAATACAATACCTACTTTACATAGATATTTTTTTATTATACATGCCTAAGCAGGTATTCTATTTTCTATCACAGCATATTAGAAGTTATATAATATCAATATTTTCATTGAACATCACCATTTCTAAGCACAGAAGAAAATTTGAATCTTTAGAATTTTCATAAATGGCTTGCTACGGTTCTGCTATCGTTCCATCCAAATACCTACCCATCCATCCACAGACATCTCAAGATCAGCATATTTGGCCCGTCCGCCAAGATCCAGGTCATGAGCATACATCTATCAGCTGTATATGTATACAGCTAACATCCAGTATACAAATACGGAAGCCAGCAAATATTTCAGCGCCATCCATTATACTCTATTAGAGGTCCGTAATGGAGCATTAAAAGTGACTCCCATCATAATTCCGATCGCATTTGGCAGCGGTATTGTGATCCGGATACGTCGAACAAACGCGTAGTAATGATGTTTCAGTGTACTCGCTTTAGTGATTGTGCGTTAGGTCCTTTGCGATAGCAATACATTTAAGACTTTAATTATAACTTTAAAAGGTACAGATCTACCTGTAGTGAGTTGTAGTACCTACCTATAGCGGCCAAAAGCTACATATTTTGCTTACAAATGTTGTTTTTATGTAACATATTTTCGGTTCAAAAGCTTTAAAACAAGAATTTGTGTATCTACCCAGATTTGATTTCAATCATCTTATTGAATAGATTACAAAATCTACGGATGGCTTAGTTAAATAAAACATGACACTGTTTGTAATCAATTAATACGTGTTATTAAACAAAACCAGTCAAAAAAGATCAAAACAGGATTAGATATATAAAGAAAACTTTATTTTTCTTCTTAGGTGGCACACCTACGATGTTATATTAAAAGAAAACACGAAACTAAAATATATTACAACGTTCAACTTATTTGACCTGCCACAAATCACAGATAATCCAGCGAATACGTAGGCAAATTAATGTACCAACCGAGAACCATTTAGAAACAGGTTAGAATTGTCATCTCTTATTAATAATTTTCCTATAAATTACTTGCCTACGCGTGTTTTTATATTTTGGTATGCTAATAAAATTGTAATTTTATATTCCAAACATTCAAATCGAAATCGTGGAATTTTTATTGCGAAATTTTGACTCAGCATCTAATCTAGTGAACATAAGTAGAGCACTTGTGCAGTAGGTAGGCAGTGGGCTTCCGATATAGTCCGGTCAAAATAGGCGATAATTATGAAATGTAGCATCAATTGTCCACCCATTAGAGGGCTTTGTGGCAGCGGCTATACGTGCCGGTTTGTAGATAATGCAAATGTATATTGTATGTAGGTATATTCGGTTGTATATTCAGTTGGTAGACACTGTGCCGGATTTATTTTTATCAAGGTCTCTGAACTTCGGAGAAGCGATAACTTTTCTGGTGGCATGGGAATGTTTTAAGTGTTATTGGATATTATGTTAACAGACGAGCATTAGTAAGCAGGTGATAACTTACCACAGTTTATTGAGAATTGAAAATTCTTTCGTCCATTCATAGAATTTTGATTAGAAAATTCTGTATTCACACCAATATTAATTTCCCTTTACACTTGGTATAAAAGCAACAGGAAAATCATTCAAAATCACCAATTTCACCACACATTTGAAAACTTTGCTTCCAAAATTTGAAGACAAACTTGACACACAACGAAATAATCAAAACTGAGCTCTAAAATTCAAGAAAGTTGCTTTCTTTGTCACAATAATCTTTTGTCAACATTTCATATTCGTTACAATAATCGACTGTCAAATATTTCACCTGCGTAATCACCGTAACTAAACCGATAATTTTGAAATTTGCGCAGTTTTGACAGCCGATAACGAGAGAAAGACTTTCTTTTTAATTTTGCTGAAGGTGTAATTATTTTACCTTTGTTTTGTAACAAACTGTAATGGCCGAACACTATCCCCTTTGTTTGTGTTGTAACAACGTACTTTTTAGTGGTTTACGGTGTAATAAAATGTGAAAGAACATGCGAAAACATTGCGGGACTTTGAGCAAAACCTTCTTAGAACTTTTTTAAACTTTATAGTTCTTTTTAAACGTCAGAAATACTGGCCGCTTTTGTCAGAAGGGTTATGTTTTTTTAACAATTTTTCGAAGTTTTTGTGAGGTTGTTCTTTGAACGCGGTTCAAATAAAAGCTGGAACGTTTTGTATCCCAAGTTTTTGTTTTGTTTTCGGACTTAAGTATACGTTTACGTTCAGGCTATTGTTTTTGAGAAGTTTGTTGTCGGGTTATTTTAGTCTTGAAAAAATCGTTCTACTGTTCGCATGGTTTTTGATAGTGGTCCATAAATAGTGATAAAGTGAATTTCCAGTGTAAAATGTGTAAAATTGGTGTGTACAGTGATTTTAAATGTGAGTAGACACTAATCTTCATAGATACTTAGTAAGTTATTTTATTATGTACCTACACAAGTGCTTGTGTCTTCTTATTCTTCATCTTCATGATCAATGGCATTTTAATCCTCGAAGGAGGGTTTATGTATCACTAGTTTGGCGGCTATAACCTATATCTTATATAACCTTTCATGTAGTTTAAATTGTGGAATATCCAGTAGATCAAACATATATTATGCAAAATGATCTTGAAATCTACTTATAGTAGGTTACCCAGTAAATATTAAACTCTACTAACTAGTTTCAAAGATAAAAAGATAAAAAGAATCGTTCAGTGTGAAACCATACATAGTAAAAGAAATGCCTATCTGCGGCTACGTAGGTACACACATTCCAAGATAGGTATACGCCCAAGTTCCAGCAATATCAACTCTCCAGCAATAACTCAGGTGTAGAATAAACAACAGTTACTTCAACCTCCAGAGTCACAGGTCATTGCATAGTTTGTATGCTCTTACTCCACTCTTTTCTTTGTTCCATGCTAGTACAGTAATATTACCCAAGTGAGTTGAAAAAAAACTGCTTGTAGGAGATGCTTAGATTTGAAGTAAGAAAATAACAGCTAATCACTAATTTACGTGTAAAGTGCTTGAAGCATTCTAGATCTAGCAGTCCAATTTTATAAATAGGTATATCTGCTCTACCATATATTTTTTTTTAATTTTTTGTAAATAAATAATTCTATTACGAAGTAATGGGCACTAGTTAGTACTATGGTATAATGAATTTGTCAAACTATGACAGTTTTTGATGGTGAAATAGTATAGGTAGTGGGTGGCTACAGAGTTATTACCTTGAAACCCTGATACGGAGAAAACTTGTGAAAATTTTCAGGGCTGCAATAAAAACAATTGAAATTTGGATGTTTTAACCAAATTTTCATCGTATAAATTGCCTATTGGGCGCCTGAATTAGTTTTCAGTAAGCAGGTGGGATATACGAGCCAAGATCCTAGATACGTCACAAGTTCCGTAGAACTTACACGTTCAGAATTATTCATGGTAACTTTGCCCCTCCAGTCCATAGACTATTTGACAGTTACTATAGTTACAGCGCCCCCACTCTCTATAGAAGAATAACTCTCAAGAATAAAATACTGCCAACTTATTTTTTCTTCTTATTGTGTCTAGTGCTCCTTGTTTATTGCGTTTCTTTATGATGATAAGAATTTCTTTTGTTATTTATACTTGCGCTTATCTATAATGTGTATATCGGTGAATGAGCCATTAGTAGCCCACTTTTATTTTAATTTATGAGTCTAAACTAATTTAAATTTTATTATCAATGGGTTTACAAAAAGGTATTTTCCGATCTAAGTTATGTTATGTAGAGCATTCGATTTATTTGCACACCTAACCTATATTTTATAAAATATGTCATGCATACAGTGTGAGCTGGAAATGCAATTAATTAAATGGGTTGTTTTATATTTCCTGACGAATGTACAGAAAAACACTATTTAAAAGTTTTTGAAATAAAAAGATTTCAGAGTTCATGAAGAAGTCTTTATTGAACTATCCTAAAAAGGGTTTCAGACATTTATAAATGACTTTTTGACAGATTGAGTATTTTATACAAGTAACCTACCCAGTTTTTTAATATTTTTTTACAATGATAAGTTTTGCTAATAGAATCTCCATTCTACGAGTTTTTTTTATAATATATTTTTGTTAAATTAAAGTCGTATCGGTAAATGTAGTTGCTCTCTCGTTTTATCTCGTGACACGCAGTGTGTCACGACTGCTCGTACGTGACCGAAATGCAAGCCGATTTATAATCCAACTTTAAATTCTTTGTTTTGATTCGTCACTGGGAATTCTACTTTTTATTTTAAAATTGCTTTTTTGTTGTCAAGTTATTAATGGTGGTGCAAAGTAAACAGAAAAAAATATTTGTTATGAACTTGACGGTCAATAAGTTAAGATATTTATTGCTGTTTACTTAATTTTAGCTCTAGACGTCTATGATAATTTCAGCTTTATAATCTGACGGTAAATTATTTGAGGAGGCTTTTTCCCAGAAGTGAATTAAATGAATTAAAAAGGAATAAACAAATATGTTAAAAAATTGTTTTATACCTACTTAACCCTTGCGTCATTGTTTATTTGCGATTCCACCCAAATAACTCACAAGAAAAACCCTTCCCAAATAAAATAATGCCACAGTATCTCAGTTAGACAATTTATGGGAAACATTACGCGACCCAAAAGATACAATAAACCATAGAGTACACCGTTAAGCTAGTTCAAGCGCGCTTAGGAATACTTTAGAGTAACTTAGTGTTGGTTTACTGACCCTTTATCTTGTAGTTCAGCAGTTAGTAAGCAGTAGGTATATTACTTTACTTACCTACTTTTTGGGGTACCAAACCCAAAATATGGTAACGGAACCTTATTAGCCTATGCTGCCGTCTGTCTATTCACCCGTCATAGACCTCCATCTCTGTAAACATTATTTAAACTTTATGTAGTCTAACACTTTCATGGCCGCATGTGCACATCCTCGTTGCAAGGCGGCGCGCCCCGGACCGCCAAGTTACGGCTGTGATGGCGTTAAATTAACTCAAAATTAAAGTTACTATGGCTACTCGGCGATTTTACTACTACGACAAAATAAAAACCTCATTTAAAAAGTTACTAAATCATACAAATATTTCAGAAGAAAATAACAATATAAAGTTGTAGTAGGAACGGAACCCTCAGTTTGCAAGTCCAACTGGTACATGGCCGGTTTATTTAATTTTAAAATAAAGTAATTTTGAGAATTCAGAACCTGAATCGTGTAGCCCTTCAACGAAATTGAGAACATCAATTGCGTCGCCACTTGATGCGTTGGCGCAGTTAATTCTACGACATTACAATATCTCTCCCCTATCACAAGAACTATCTTATCCCTTTCTCGATAGAGCTTAAATTCCTTTGATAATTTGTAGTGGTGTGTATGTAGTATGGTTATGAACAGATTTGTAAAAGACAGCATGTCTTGTAGAATATTGCTGAGGTCCTGACATTCGTGTGTAATGTCTTTGTTCCAATTGCATTCCGTTTGTTATATATGGGATCAGTTGGATATTAAATTGATGGGGAATGTTTCGTTGACTTCTTATGATTTCTCGTTTAAAAATAGCGGTGCAAAATTAGGCCAAATTATCAGCGAGACGATGCCAAAATACTTTAATTACCTACCACTGCATACTTTGCCCATACCGTTTTAAGTCGTAATGTGATACTTTTAAATGGATACTATTAAAGATTGGTAGGATGTTCAAATAATAAAATACTTAATCAAAACAATTAAACAACAATTTGGTAAAGTGCTTACAAAAGCATAAACCGGTATACCACCTAAAGCGATAATTGATTAACGATGAAATAATAAGCCACCGTACTCGTAAAACAAAGATTAACATACATTTACGGTTGTAAATAGGCTATAACTTTGATTTTTACGACTAAATAATCGTAAAGGAACCCTGCCAATGGTGCAAAGTTGGGGAGACTTGCTTTGTTGGTCGAAGGTAGGTAGACTTCGGTCTCTCCAATTTGTCGGTTTATAATCGCGGACGATGCAAACGGGAGGCTCGTTTTGATGCACTTTTATTTTACGAGGAACTCATAACATAAAACGCTGAACGTCTCAACAACATTACAGTTAAGGGGGCATTTGAAGTGAAGGGACGGGGGAGGGGAAGGGTGACTTATTTGGACGCTTGTTGAAGTAGTGATTCTTGACATTCTCGGCCAGCTCGGAACTGCTGTTACTAAATTTTGTAGGCAACATAACAGACCTACAAAAAAATAAGGAAGAACTATTCCGCTTAATTCATCTAAACTCTAGGTAGATTTTTTGAGGGAAAAGACGGAAAAGACAGAGCTTGTGTTATGGGTACTAGATAACTGATATACATAATACAATACACTACACAGATAGATATTTTTATTAGACATTAGATTCTTGTTGACGTAGTGATGAAGTGTTTCTTGAGCTCGGAATAGCTGTTACTAAATTATATAGGTAACGTAACATTCCTACAAAAATAAGGAAGAACTATTCCGTTTAATTCATCTAAGCTTTAGGTACCTAGATTCTAGAAATTTGTCTTAAAAGATTTCAAAAATTTTGTATTCTCTACATAAGAAAAGAACATAGACCCACTTAGTTGGCTTTTAAGTCTAACAAAATTAACTTTCATTTTTATTTTCTCTACATATGTATGCCTATACCGAGTTGGCTTTTCAAGTCTCACAAAAATGAACAGCCCATCTTTTTATAATATTAGTATGTAAATAAATAGAGAGCCTACGGTATGCATAATAAAGGCACCTTGTTAAGCTGCAGAAGGAACCAGAATAAATTGTTCTGAGCACAGAACGATACACCCTGTTGGCTACGTTGAGTCCCGTTGATCATAGAATAGACCATGGATGCGGCAAGTTTATTGTTTATAACCAATCTTATGCCACTACCTAGGACTTTTTGTTGCTGGTATGGCATCAAAAAGTAACCTTTATCTAGGTAAGTAGAGTTAAACCATTATAAAAATGCAGGTCAAAATGCACGCCCCTTCCGCTAAACGTCATGCAACCGGCGTTTATTTTTAGAATGGTTTATCTCTACCCATTTATTTGAATTAATTGTTTTTGATAAAGGCTTGTAAGCAATCACACCAATATTATAAATGCGAAAGTTTGGATGGATGGATAAATGGATGGATGGAAAGATGGATGGATGGATGTTTGTTACCTCCTCACGCCAAAACTACTGAACGGATCAGGCTGAAATTTTGCATACAAGTAATTCTAATGCTGGAATCAAACATAGTATGCTTTTTATCCCTTAAATCAGTTCTTATGATAAAAATCACTTAAAAACGTTTAAAGAAGGAACGCGTGCGAAGCCGCGGGCAGAAGCTAGTTATTAATAAATTCACACAGCATTATCTAGCCCCAAGCTAAGCAGAGCTTGTGTTATGGGTACTAGATAACTGATATACTTAACACAATACACTACATAGATAGATATTTTTTATTATACATAGCAAACATCCAGAATTATTCAGTTCCTTGAACCAGTTTTTTCAGAAGTTGTGTAGTTTTCCTGTAAATAAGCAAAACCTTGGTTTCGCGCTTACGCCGTTCCAAAAACATATGGTCTGTCCTGATCTTGTGAACGCGAAATCCTATGCCTATCCTTAACAAAATGGTGCATTGCTCCCTCTCAACTTACTCTACCCAAAGGGGTAGGTAGAGTGAGATAGGTATTTTAAATAAGTACTTACCTATTTAAGATTTTGAATATAGACTACATAATTATACTATGCACTACTCTTACTTATACTCTTCTACATATACTACGAGTATACCTATTAATACCTCCTATTGAACCAGGCGAGAACTCTGTGTCTAGTTAAACCTAACATAGGCTTTAAGGCACTCCTAACCGAAATGTAATGTTGTTTTTTACCTGAATAAATAATTATATTCTATTCTACTTGGACGCGTTGTTACCTATGCATATATTCTCTGCCTATACTCTACATATTTTACAGAAATACAGATTTTATTCATTACTCCTAGTAACATGTCAATAAAAAAAATTATAATTAATTATAATTTGAAAATTAATTATTAAATAATAATTTATTTATTTAAATTTATAATTTCTGATGACAAATAATGCCGTTTGTTATAATTCGTAGACCTTTTTTTTTCATATATATTCTGTTATAAATACCATCATTAACTATCTTCACGGTTTTGTAAATATCGCTCTTGTATTTTATCATTTTTAATATTGACCGTTCTGTTTACATTACAGAATAAGTCGTCTATTCTAACGTTCCATGTTGACCATAGAGATAATGCAGGCGCTCTACACAGTGCATTCATAATGCAAGCTCCGTGAGCTTATTTCCTACCTCAACGGCGCGACCACCTAATTCCACTGCGTCCGCCGCCGCGTCCATTACGGTTTCCCAGGGCCGAAATTCCGAGTAATTAAACAACTGAAATTTTAACAGTACCCTGTATAAATTTAATAAGGATGGGTCATTTACACTGTAAATGGGGTAAATGTTTCGGTTTGGCCAAAAACCAAAATTGTTTGGACGCGTAAGTTTCGCTCATAATGCGGTGGTCATCAACGGTGAAATATTTCATGCTCATTTTATGGATGTGTTTATGGAAATTACCTACACATCTTTGGCGTTCGCTAAGGGGTCATAGGGGTTGAAGGTTTTTATTTCCCTTTATCTCAAAAATTATTATAACTATGTACCTTGCCTACGTTTGCAAATCAATTCTCAATCAAATTAGTTTAGTAACATCCGCTCTTAAAATGCCACCAAATGAGTTTTTTTTGCTTACCACGAATAAATTAATCTGTGTTTACCAACACACAAATTTAACATTCATAATATATTTTAAAATAGTCTCATAA
Organism: Eupithecia subfuscata; assembly: GCA_963564075.1. Lineage (NCBI taxonomy): Eukaryota > Metazoa > Arthropoda > Insecta > Lepidoptera > Geometridae > Eupithecia > Eupithecia subfuscata. The sequence goes on from OY751105.1 coordinate 10,317,492, forward strand.
TATCCCTATTTCATAAGACGGGAAAAAGAAAATAACAATCACCAAGGTTTTAATTGAACGGCAGAACCGAGATTCAGCGAGTGCAGAGTAAACGTCGTGAATCGCCCAATAATAATGAAAGTGATGGCAGTGTCGCCGTCGGTGTATGAAGCGGCAGTTTCGGCTACATAAACAGCCCGTATACTACCCAGCCAGTGTACCTCAAACTTAGGATCACCTCTATCACAACGGTAAACGGGTGATATTCCAACGCCGCGCGGGTTAGCTAACGCTGGTCTAAGATTGGATAACCCCCCTCTCTCTGTCGGCGGGAGGGGCCCCGCAAGGACGGCTCACACAGATACAAAATGGCCGTCTTTTTTAAGCGAATGTTTTTGTGATAGGACGCGTTTTTTGTGGATCTAAAATTGTATTTTGTGTTTTTTCGATCGTTAAGTTGATTTCAAGTGAGGTTGTTATTTATCATGTTCTAAGTTTCATCTATTTTGAGTTTTTTTACAGCTACATTTTATATTTAAAATTATTATTTATATTATACTTACTGTCTTGTTTTTATAAATAATACATTTTATTATTTTTTCGTCTGGTTAGTTCACTCTTACATCCTTTATGTCAGCTCTTAGAATAGCACAAAATACCTAAAATATCATACCAGAATCAAACGGAAATCTGGCGCAACCACCAGCTCCTATTCAAATCGAACAAATTATCTTGTTCTATTTCAAAATCATTGCAAAATAAACTCCTCAACCGGCGCATGTAAACCAACTGTAAAACGGTTCCATAGCGAGTATTTCTTATTCTGTGTTGAGGGTGGATATTTTCAGCCAACACGACACTTCCCGTGTGGCGCCGACGGACTTTCTCTCATTTCTTTTCTCTTTAGCAAGACTTATTATCAGAATGGTTACTGATTCAACTTTTATTTTATCCTATTTTAAGGCACGCTCGAGACCCATTTCAGTTTTTGAAAGTTTTCATTGTACAGCAATTTTAATTTCAACTTGTAGGTGAAACAATTTTTTAAGATGTCAGTGTTTAGCAATTTTTATTTCAACTTCTAGATGAAACAGTTTTTGAAGGTTATTATTGTTCAGCAACTTTTATTTCAACTTATATAGGTGAAACAGTTTTTAAAAGTTGTCATTGTTCAGCAATTTTTATTTCAACTTGTAGGTGAAACAGTTTTTGAAAGTTATCATTGTTCAGCAATTTTATATTTCAACTTAAAGGTGAAATAATAATTGCTTGTAGGTGAAATAAACAACCACAGAGACGTCAGGAAACAGCAAGGGATAAGAAAATATATCTTCTTTTACTTAGTCACTACTTTTAGACTCTTTTGCCTTTTTAATGTTCTTACCTACCTACATTAAAAAGGCAAAATATAGTGAAGATTTAAAGATGTGAGATTAAGTGTTTGTCACAAGACAACGTCAATACGAGGCACTGAATGGATCGTGATATTTTTTTACATTCATGATGTTTGTAATAACCTAATAATATATAGGCTACTTTTTATCCTTAAAAGCAAGTGTGAAGCCGCGGGCAGAAGCTTATATATAAAACATTACCGAAAAGAATAATAATAATAATAATGCTGGACAATCCACACAGCACCATCTAGCCCCAAGCTAAGCAGAGCTTGTGATAGATGACTGATATACTCGTAAGTACACAATTATAATGCCTTCATAACATAGATAGGTATTTTTTATTATACATAGAAACGACCAGAACACCCGGAACAAATATTTGTAGGTCGTCCAAACATTTGTCCCAAGGCGGGAATCGAAGGTCCGCCTGCGGCGCAGGAGGTTGCCTCCTGTGCCGCAGGCGGACCTTCGCCCGCGCCGCGCCACATCGGTCGTATACTTACTACTGTATTAAAACCCTTTGTAGATACATTATCTCATATCCTAACACCAGAGGTAACATTTCTAATTAAAAACGAAACTAACTCTTTCAACGCACCATTAATTAAATCTTTAGGTACCTATCTACACATAAATACCTCGACGGATATCGACGAAGCACGTGCTTGCGTGGTGGTTTAGCATTCAACTCCCGCGCATCTCTATGTGTTCACACCATGGGGGCTCGCTGCGTGATTGTTTTATGGAACGAAGGATGTGTTTTAATGAACCGTGGGTTTGAGTCGAGTTTAAAAATAATTGATTTGATTTAGAGGTGTTTACGTTTTTTTTTCTAACTTGGTTGGAAAGAAAAGTTGTATTAAATAAAATACTTATTTAATACTTATTTCACCTTACTGGTAGGAAACAGTACCTAAGTTTAAACATATTTAGGTAATTCAATAAATTTATTTATTTATTTTAAGGAAGGTACAGCTCATAATCACAAAATAAATAACAAGAATTTATCAACATCAAAGCTAATGAATGGCCTTCACGGCTAAATGACAGTGTGGATATCAAATACGCTATACAATCATACAATTTAGAAAAAAAATGGTCGAAAATCGCTATGTAGACAAAATATAAGTTTACCTATAAAAAACAATGTACCTACCTAATTAACAAAAAAGAAGAATAACACCCCCCCCCCCCCCCCCCCCCCACTTAAAAATTTATCGCAACGCTAAGCAATAGCTAAGAGTCGTTTGTTTCTTCATGTTGACTGAGTGAGGAAAAAACACTGCCCAGCTATGTTGAGAGATTCCTAACCTATGTAAAAACCTATGTACATAAATTGACAACAAATACATACAATAAATTATCATTAAAAAATTGGCCGCTAAGCAGCCGCCTTGCCGAATGCACACTCGTGCAATCAAGGTCAATGTTATCGTTATCTTTACAAACTTTATTCAGTTATATGCACGCTTTAATTATAAACGAGTTTTGTCTATAGTTGGTGTTAGTAAATGGAACATTGAGGGTTGGACTGTATCGCACACGCTTTTAAGTTGATATTGCGAGTAGCTCTGGACAGTCAATAGAGTTGGTTAATATTTTTAAGAGAAATGTTATGTCGGCTATATCGCGTCTAGTAAATAAATAATACTGGACACAGCATCATCTAGCCCCGATTGATTCAATTTAAAGGATTCAATTGAAGTTTCCTTACTTGCATAGCTTAGCTGTGTGGTGCCGGCTTGTAATTTGTATCACCCAACTCTTCCCGCGGGTGTCATAAGAGGCGACTAAGGGATATCCACCGGGGGCGGGCAGCAGCGCTCCTTGCAGAACAATTCCACCACCAAACAGCGATTCCCAAGCCGCATGCCCATTGTGGGGATTATGGGCATTACCCCCATGAGATAAAAGCCAACAAGGCGCTTATCAGGGGGGAGGCCTGTGTCCAGCAGTGGACCAATATAGGCTCTTGAGGTGAGGAGATAAGGTTTCTTGGTCGGAAAGAAAAGTTGTCTATAAGTATTTCACCGTACTGGTAAGAAACAGTTGGAAAACCTTAATTTGGGTTCAGTACCATCCTGTAAGAAACGTAGAGAAGGAAGGTAGAGATTGATTTATGGCATTAATGCTCTATAACCACATTTATATGAAACTAAATCAAGAGTGGGATGCGCAGTTGAATAATAAAAAGTCTCTTACGTTGTTGATTATGCCTATTTTTTAAGCCATTTCTAGTTTTAGTTAGTATCTGCTGATATAGCTTGAAAGTCACACACAGCTTAAATTATTTTCACATAATTTGGCTTAAATGATAGACATTCCATTTCATCACTAACTTTTTGTTTAAGAAATCAAATAATATCGCAAAAATTTTCGACGTCGACGGGACTTGAACTTTTTGTTTTATCAGTGATAAATAAAACCTTGCCAAATTGCTTAATTTTATGATAGTTTTTGTTTCATGTGTCCCTATGCATGCTGACTCTATTTTATGTTATAAGTAATTTAGCTTTAACATTTTAATATATTTGTATCAACAAATTAAACGTAAAAAATTAAACGCAGAAGAATATAAAAAATTAAGAATATACTTATTTGAAATAAAGCGGGAAAAAAAACAAAAAATATTGATAATACTTTGTGTTGTCTGAATCAAGCAATGAATTTTATTTTGTTAACTATGTATAATAGAGGGTAGTAGGAAAGTAGTATTATATTTACTAAAGTAACGTAGTAGGTATATCTACGAACAGCGAGACCAAAATCCATGCCGTTATTTAAAATATAAGTAAAATATGTCCATGTCTTCAAATTAAAATACAATTAAACTAAACTGTATTTCAATAAACCAGCTCACAACCACCACCAATTTATAATGGAAATTTGAATAAGGAAGACGAATAAGAAATACTCATACAATACAAATTCGAGTAGCATAAAGCATACAAACTAAACAATGGCGGTGGTCCGAAGAAAATTATCACATGACCACGATTCTATTGTGACTTTGTGACACTACAAAGGTGCATACATATCTATATATGTATGAAGTTTATTCCTGTGCTTGAGATAGCTTTTCTACTAGTGTATGTTAAACAATTCAAATAGAAGTGCGATTTGCAGCGTTGTTTTACTTCAGAACTGAATTGAATGAATGTTTTGGTATTTCCTTGTTTGGAACAAAACATAATATCATTATTTTTAGAGCAGTTGTTTGCACAATAATTGTGAGCACAATAAGTATACCTACCAAAAAACTTGTACTTAAATGTAAAAGTTTATAAAATTTCATGAAATGTAGGTATATAGGTAAAAGGATGCTCGATTTAAACTACACTTAAAAGTTTAATAAAATAGAATATAATATCATTTATTGTTCAAAGTCACCTACAGCAAAGTCCTTAAAAAACCTAGTGCGCGGCACAATACAATGGAGTCGTCATTTGAGTTCAAAACACCTAGGCTTATGTGTTGTTTTTAAATTAAATCAGAATTGGTTTAATTCAGTATTTTCTAATATTTTTAGGAAACATTTAAAAAAATAAACAACCGCAAATAACATTATTAAACTTCGCACTTACAATTTACTCCCATTTTTCTTCTGGAAAATCATACTCCATCTTAGGCCACCCACATCTTCACATACTTATTATAAGAGTTGGTAACAAACCGCTTGACCATAACCAATAACAAAAAAAGTTCAAACACTTTCCTATAATCCCAAAATTTATTTATAAACAGTTTATGCCCGCGGCTTCGCACGCGTTATTTCTATGGAAACGTTAAAAGGTGATGTCTATCCCATGGGAACTGATTTATGGGATAAAAAGTAGCATAAGTTTGATTCCAGGATTATAATTATCTGTATACAAAATTTCAGCCCGATCCGTTCAGTAGTTTTGGCGTGAAGCGGTAACAAACATCCATCCATACATCCATCCATCCAAACTTTCGCATTTATAATATTAGTGTGATGTGATAAATATTGACTTGTTACCATACCTAAGTTACACAATGATGAAATCTGCTTTCTAATAACTGTTATGTAATCAGTTAAATTGAAAACTTGGGAGTGTATACATATTTTTGCAGCCGACTGTACTTACCACACTGTAAAATTATAACAAGTAGGTAGGTACCTACCTAAGTAGGTAAGTTTAGACGATTTTAAAACCAGAGGTAAGTAATACTTTATTATTGATTTATTGGCAATATAAATTCTTATTTCTTTTATTATTTAATTGCAATGTTCTTTATTACTAAGAATTTACCTACTGAATTGAAATTGTAAGTCTTATTAAACCGACGGGTTCATTGTGTTAAAAAAGTCATACCATGATCTTAATTAATTTGTTCTCATAAACAAGTAGAAATAAATGTACAAGTCCCTTTAAAATATTAATTTAATAACAATGGAAAAGATAACAATTTTGATTATAATTTTTAATATTATCTCACCCGAAATCAAGCAATGTCATTCACGCGAGAGCGAAAGAAATGGAATGACTATCGCTTTCACTCGCACAACTGCGGAGCGACGCTAGCTCAGAACCGGAATAGTCGGTGCGAGAAGCAATCGTTTACTACCAATTTTTGGACAATCACTACATGAAATATCACTTTGTCTAACGATCACTTATAGATTTAGCACTTTCTCACATAATTTTGATGGAAACTGGTGAAATAAAACGCTTATAAATAGCTAAAACACATTTTTCTTCCCCTCGCTGCGAAACGCATAGGACGCCATCCGAATTCGTTGATGCAGAGATGGATTGGAGATCATTAAACGCTACCCATAATATTATTATTATTACCTTTTGTATAATACGAATTGAACGCGAAAAAGGTACATTTAGATCTTTCTTACCAATATTATATCAGTACGAATATAATATTAAATATTTTATTTACTTTATTTTATTTACATTACCTAAGTATTCCAACGACTTATTTTAATTCAGATTATGTGAACATCTATAGGTAATGTTGTATGAATCGAAACGACAAACAATTTAAAACGACTTAAGTTATTTTGATCAATTTTGTCCTAGCCAAGAATGTCGTAGACTACTTCGACGTAGCGCTACGCGAACGCTCTACGACGTAGCACTACGGCTACGGCGAAGTATGCTGCTACGATCTCGCTACGATCACAAGACAAAATTGAAAATATATTATGATCGTATCGAGATCGTAGAATAATACTACGCCGTAGCCGTAATGCTACGTCGTAGAGCGTTCGCGTAGCGCTACGTCGCGCGCAGTAGTCTACGACATTCTTTGCCTAGGACAAAATTGATAAAAATAACTTAAGCCGTTTGAAATTTAAAAGATTAGGTGTAACAAAATAACAGGTTATTCTTATAGATAAGATAGCAATGGAGTTTTGGGTTAAGGAAAAAGCTTTTACAATCATCAGAACGTGAACATGATATTATTGAAAGATGCTCATAAAAGTGATTTGGCCGAATACGGTTATTTAATTTTCTTTCAAAAGATATTCTGATATACTGAAAATATGGCCGAATAGGCTGAATACCGAACAGTGGCCGAATCCTTAATATTATTATTTTAAAGTTGTATGGCAAATACTTCAGTACCTACTACAGATTAGGATTTATTATACTTACATGAGTTCTTTCATCAGAAATGACAATTAAGCATTTTTAATCAAAAAGTAGGTTATGTAGCCGATATAAGTCAAAAATATTCCGTGTCACTTTGAATCCATCCCTGTCCATGCACGCTCCGCCCATTACAACAACAAAAGTTGGCGTCGTTCCTTCAAAATATCTCGTTTGGAGGCCATTTTGACGATCGCGCCAGAAAAGGATGGGCTATATTGCACGGTCGTTACGACACAGCGTGCGTGAATGAGACGATTATGCAAAGATTGTTTAGTTTTAATGTCACTGTAGAGTGCGTGGGGACATTTATTTTTGTGTGTGTGTGGTGGCGTAGAAAGCTATCCGGTAAGTATTCATTCATTTTGCTTCAGAAATGAGGGAGCTTCCGAAACATTTTTAGTTATTTCATTCTTTTGAATATTTTTGGGATAAAATATTTTTGGCTGGTTACCACGTATAATTTTAGTCTTTGTTTTTTTTAAATAGGTACTTACCTACCTATCGGTATTTTAGTAGCTATCATATTTTTACAATATAATTAGGCCAAAGAAGTAGGTAGGTAGGTACTATCTAGGTTACCTACCTTTCTAGGGTTTTTGTGACTCATGAACAAAGGTCAATTTTTTTTAAGTAAGTACCGAAGTCGTCTTTAGAAAACCCAAATTCTCGTTCACTTTCCTCTTTAAAATCATTAACATAAGTAGTACCTACCTATAACCTACTTATTGTAAATAACAACTTGTAATTTTTTTATTTATAAATACCTAACCAGGAACTTTTACAACTAAACTCTTAAATCTCTACAAAAATGTAGTGATAACAATTTAGTAAATCACCAATTCCACATTTACGACGGATCCATTCAGTTGAGGGTTGTGAACTCGTAAAACCAGAATCACTGGCTGCCGTAACCAAGTGGCGTCACGACGTGGTTCACTTCACTACTACTAGGTGGCGCTTAACCAAACATCAAAACGGCCATAAAAATAAATTTTATTGTTATGACGAAAATAAAACGCTTGTCGTCAATTTAAACATAATTTTACGTGCAATAAGATTTATTTTACGATTAACAAGTGTCTTGATGAATTTGTATTACTCGGGTGATGAATAAAGCTATAAAATTCGCTTTTATGTTTTTGTTATCGCTTTTCTATTGGCACTTATGTTGTTTGGTGTCACATTTTCATACAAATAGGTGTGAAACTATAATGTTATAATTATGACTGTAATAAAACAGAGCTGGTTAAAATTGATAACCTTACCGTTTGACTTCTTGACTCACTGTGTTATGATAATAAAATTTAAGTTGCCACTGTTGGTAAATATCTACGTATTTAGGTAAGTACCTAATGTTTATTTCTCAAAGCTTTAAAATTATTATTTTTAAGCTGGAACAAAATCAACTTTCTTGGTAAGTAGGTACTTTCATGATGTTATCTATTATTTTTAACTAGCAATAAAAGCTCAATTTTTAACAATAGTTAGGTACCTACCTATTAAATATTATATATAATTAGTTTCTTTTTGGTAATTCGACTGACGATCTAATAGTCATGTCCTAATGCATTGCGGATATCAGTTTTTAAGACAAATGATTTAGTTAATATTGCTCAATATTTTGTATTATTTTACAGACTTTACTGAGGCATCTAAATGATATTTTTTTTGGAATCAGAATATTGAATATTTACCTAATACAGTTATATTTTTGTTGTTTTATTTTCTACTTGCTTCTGCACTACACGCGTTTTTTCGTGATAAAAAGTGAGACAGATTGATTAACTGTGGTAACCTAAATTTTTTATACTGTTTTCAATACTTTTTGATGGAACCATCACGTAGAATATGTTCGTTACATAACTACGAGTTTGTCGGCTCGATAAGAATCGAAAGTTTCGTAAGTCCGATATCTTTACAGTCGACAAATTCGTATCTCTATCTGATATAGGTACTTACCTAAGAAACTGTGTCTATAAAATACTTCATTTTGTCATTCAGTCTTCATTCACTCACTTGTCAATAGTTAAGGAACTTCATAGTCGTGCGTATACCAAACAGAAAATAAATTTGTTGACGGGGTATACATATACCTACAATAAGTTCTTACTCACAATTTTACCTATCTTTATCTTAGTTCCTTCATCAGTTAGGTAGGAATACAATTGGGTCTCCTTTGTTTTACCTTACTATGTAAAAATCATTTTTTAGGTTTTCCACAGTAAATTAAAAAACATTGAATTGCACGTTGGATTTGGAATCCACGCCATAGCATGCTGTTGCGATGGCCGTACGCTCCATAAACCCGAGCTTTTGCTACAAGCTTCAAGAGCTTTTTAAGAGGTGGCGCTGTTTGCAGACTTAAAAGCTTTACAAATTTTGAGCTTAATCACTTATAAATTCATACATTAAAAAGTCAGGCATTTATGAAATGAGTTTTAAAATGCTTTCCATAATTTAACATTGGATAAAAGAAGAATTTTCAAATTCACTTTTATCTTGTGTTTATAGAAAGGCTTCTCATAAGTTCGCAGTTTTCACGGTAGGTGGCGTTTTCTCTTGCTGCCTTAGGTTCAGTCTCCGTCAGTCAGTCAGTCCTTTTAAAATTGCTAACCAAGCAGTTAAATACGTATACATAGACTGTAACCATATTAATTTATCTAACTCAAAATCTCCTCCTTCTAATTAAGTAGCTGAAAAGCTCCTTACCAGTTTTAAATAATCGGCTGGATCTGATTTTTAAAATTTGACTTGTCTAGTTAGTAATCTAAGTAAATAATTATGTGTTTTTTAATAAAGTATCTATGTTCTGTGTGGAGCCGTCTTAGATTGTGCACTACCCCAACTTTTCCCGCGGTTATCGTAAGAGGCGACTAAGGGATATACACCGGGGGCGGGCAGCAGTGCCCCTTACAGAACCAATATACCACCGAACTGCGACTCCTACCTAACCCACATGTCCAGCGTTGGTATTATGGGCATTACCTCCATGAGATTAAAGCCAATAAGGGGCTTATCAGGGGAGGCCTAGGTCCAGCAGTGAACAAATATATCGCTGTTGAGGTGATTAGGTTAGGTACGTACGTAACGTACCTACTGAATTCAAGACATAAGCCTGTAGAAACTTATTTTATTTAATTTCAATAATATAGGAAGGTAAGGTAAGCATCTACCTACTTCAAACCTACTTCTGATTCTTCCACTACAATATCTCAACAACACTGACAATAATACAGTAGCTTAAATGGAGCTCATAAATCGTAAATATTCACTTAGCCACCGCACAGACATCAGCAATCATAAAATTATCCGTACAAACCTGTGATTGTATCAATCCACGCACCCAAGATACGAACTCAATAAAAAGGAAAATTACAGTCATAAAACCGAGGCACGAAGTAAGATCAGACATCTAGACGCGTTCAAATCATCCAATCGTTGTATTGTATCCTCACACGATTGAGTCATAAACTATCAACGACTCCTTTATCTCTATTAAATGGGTGATACTTTAAACAAGTCAATAATCGTTCAATAAATGTCTAAAGAACTGCATAATAACAAACCACGTGGCTTAGGCTAGCTCACTACAACAGCACGAAACTGATTTTACATAATGAGCAGAATAACGTCGAGCGACTTTGAAACTTCAGTCGATGTGAAACAGCTCAATTTCACTAAACACTTACTAACTTGCAGTGTGCATACAACCGAATTTCCCAGGATTCCACCACCTTTATCGTAGGTAATTTCAGATTCTCAGTCGAAGCAGCTAGAGCTTGTTTTCCATTGCTCTCAGTGTGAAGTGATTTGGTCCTTCGGCCGCCTACGTCCATAAAGTTTCGAATTTATATAAAGGTTTAGCCCCACAGGCGGTTAAGAAACAATGTTGCCAGAGGTCTCAATTTTGTACGATCTACCCCAAACGACGGGAATTGACCATTCACGAGAATTAGGATGTTCTCGAGATTTGCAGATTTTGTCGAGCGAACATTGAATAAGTTCGTAAAAATTTGGTTTATTGTATGGTTTCTTGGTTCTGCCTGAATAGAAATATCAAATAAATATAATACATACATTTTGAATAGTTCTTCCTAAATATAAATATTTTTAGTACCTAAACAGCAATAAATAAACGTTGTAACTATGAATATTTTACTATTCATTATATTTATTTATAGAAAAACAATAAATTAATAAATAATGCTGGACAATCCACACATCATCTAGCACCAAGCTATGCAGAGCTTGAGTTATGGGTACTAGATGACTGATATACCTACTATATTTTTATTATACATAGAAAATACCCAGAATATCCGGGACAAATACTTACAGATCGTACAAACATTTATCCCAAGGCGTATCGGTAGTCAATAATGCTGGAAATTCTCACTACTCTCCTCATCAACAAACATTGTCCACTGCTGAACAAGGAACATGCCACAGGCCTCCTCCAAACAAATGACGTTTTTCTCAATGGCCAATTGGTGATCGCAGTGGAGGTTTTAAAAATACACGGAAGGAAACTGCTTCCATTCCTGTAGGTAATAGAATAAAATATAATTATTTATTCAAGTAAAATAAACCGGCCAAGTGCGAATATACTCGCACACGGAGGGTTTCGTCCCATCGTTCAATCCTTTTTTCAAACAAAAAACTAAAAACACCAAGTGCTTGGAGACCCTCTTAAATTTTCCACATTATTTTATTTTTAGTATATGTTGGTATTAAAGTTGAACTGTTACTGTCTTAGAGAGTATCATGCGTCTGCCGATTATGGTTCAAGAGAGAGACAAACTTAGAGCAAAATTAGTCAAAATAATCGTGTTTTTGTGTGGGAGGCCCCTTTAATTTTTTTTTTTTAGTAGGTAGGTACCTATCTTTTTGTCACATTGGCAAGAGAAATACATATCCAGTAAAAGTTTAATCTGTCTTGCTCATGCGGTTCATGAGATAGAGCCCTCTGACAGACGGTCGGACAGATAGCGGACGCTTAGTAACAGGTTTTCGTTCAGACCCTTCACCCGAAGGGTCTGAACGAAAACCTGTTACGAAACCCTAAAAAATAACATTACATTTTGATTAGAAGTGCCTTTAAGCCTACGTTAGGTAAGTAGATTCCTTTAGTCGGCTCTTAGAACCACTAGAAGAGAGGACTACCAGACGACTGAAAAGTATAATGTGAGTACTCCGATGGTAGTAGACTAGACGTAAACGTAGCACAAAATATCTAAGTACAGAACTTTGATCTCAAAATGTGACAAAACTACTTACAAAGTGCACCAACATTTTTTTCTCTACAACAACCAATTAAAGTATCACTAAATTACGCAAAGAAATAAAATCTGGCAACACAATAATCCAGTGGCGTTCACTGGGAGTTCTACAAACGGCGCAATTCACGTGACGTTTATGAGCATTCAAGTGGCTGTAAAAATCGTGTTTACGATGCGCCTGGGCAAAGCGTGCCATGCGCAGACGCAGCCCGATCTGAGGTTGGGAGTCAGATTTTAAAGACGGAAAATGAAAATGTTGGCTTCCGGCTATATATTTATATATTTGACTTTGGAAAAAGATAACCATCCAGCTGGTCGTAAAGACGGAAAATGAAATTTGGGCGTCCGGCTATATTTGACTTTTGGGAAAAAGATAACCGTCCCTCCAGATTTTCGATGCAGATATATTCGTAAGTGTACTCATGCGATTCTCGCCACTAATTGTTTTATTTTTTTATTCGTTATCAAAGACCAGCCAATTTGCGGTAAAAATTTATATTTGAGTGATACATTCACAAATACCAACATTTGAATTGACCTACGCAAAATTGACGATCTGTGACTCTAGATGTTGTATATATAAGTACCATTTTATTATATCATGGTATTTATAAACATCTGAAGTTTCAGATCGTCATGTGACTGATGTCTGTAAATAACAAACAACTAAAGTTTTTGATGGACTTTTGATATAAATTTTATAGCGTTTATTTTACCATTTTAGAAAATAGGTTGGGCTTGGGCGGCACGGGCTTGTTAATGGTGTCTACATTTCAGGTAGACATTTAGCACAGTAAGCTATTTAAACTGCAAACGCTATAGGTACCTGAAGTAGTTATTCACTACATAATTAGCAAAAATATCTTTGCACTGCTTGCAGTGAGACAAAATGAACTGGCCAAAATGCAATCTAATAAAATCTTAATTTTGACACTCGATGTCAAGCAGGTTCTAATCGTATACAATTGACACAGCACCAGCTCCAAACTAAGCAGGGCTTGTGTTATGGGTATTTATACAGGTTGCCACGGAGTGTACCTACTAAGCCAAAAGGACCCCCTCGATGACCAAAATCACCCCCTTTACCATATACTATATATTTATACGTTGTAAGTACGACAAAGATATTTGTTTTAATAATACATAAAAAAAACTAAGAACACCAGGAACAAGTATCTGACGATCGTGCAAATATTTGACGACGATAGATTTGACGACCTCTGTGGCGCAGCGGGCGAAGGTCCACCTGCGACGCAGGAGGTTGCGGGTTCGATTCCCGCCTCGGGACAAATGTTTGTACGATCTGCAGATATTTGTTCAGGGGTTCTGGATGTTTTTCTATGTATAATAAAAAAATATACTTATATCTATCTATGTAGTGTATTGTATTATGTAAGTATATCAGTTATCTAGTACCCATAACACAAGCTCTGCTTAGCTTGGGGCTAGATAATGCTGTGTGAATTGTCCAGCATTATTTATTTTATTTTATTAATATTTTTCCCAAGGTAGGAATCGAGCCTGTGTCTCCTGTCTCTCCTGCGTCGCAGGTGAACCTACGCTGGTTACGCTACAGAGGTCATCAAATGTACGGAGATAGCCGGATTCTCAGGTAAAGCCGGAAAAAGCCTTGTATTACAGGCTGCATTCAACTTATTTCGATGCAAATCGCTTAAATGTCACATGAATGCGGATGAGGTTTTTGAGACTTGTGTGATGATAAAAGACCGGTAGCAAAGAGTTGATAAAAGAGCTCTACTGAGACTTAGATAAGCTCTACGGCAAAAGCCTTATATGATTCCGATAAGAAATTTAGAAATTTAAAAAGATTTAATATTAGTCGTGTAATCGTGTACCTACTTATGTGGATGTGTTATTGTGAAAATTACCAAAATTTTGTAAATTTTGGAGGCATCTGAATGCTCATTTGAGTTTCTTAGCTTAAATAGAAATCAAGATTTTTTCAGGTTTGCAGGTATCAATAAAATATTGAAATTGTTGCATCAAAACCGAAAGAGATGTTGAGATTCGCAATTATTGGGCTATTCGTAGCCATCCGCAGAGCAAATTTTTAAGTTTATGTTTTGCTCAAAGAGTAGATTACCTATTATAATTAAAAAGAAAGGCAATTTTAATAACAATCTTTCAAACTGTTCCTAATCAAGGTAGGTGGGCAAAATCATTGCCTGGCGATTCAATATAGCCTTAGGACCTTGCTCTACAAGCTTTTACCAAACACGTTGATCATCGGACATAACAAATGGCCAATCAAGATTTTAAATACTTCCTCAAGCAGTTGGTCATTAAAATGTACAAAATATACCCTAAGTCGGTCCAATTGAGTTGAAAAAAACCAGTCACAGTCAAACCCCGTCCCTATATCGGCAAATATTTGTTTAAAGAGGTTACAATAAAAATGTGAACGTCTGGTAGGCCGCACTAAAAGCCATTCATTCGTTTGATGACTTCATTTGGCCGCGCAAACTGAGTGCTCTTGCGATAATGCGCTATTGTTTACCCTTCGATAGTGCGGTATCCACTGCACGCGCCACACTGCGCTAGACAAAGACAGCAAGAGCCCTCACAGCTCCGTCCCGCCGCATCGCCGCCACGAATCACAGCCTATCACTTTCAAGCCAACGCAAAATGCAAACGAGCGAGCGTAACAGCAACATCACCCGTAAAAACAGGTAGTAGAAGAAATAATAATCATCTTTACGACTTCTCACTCTATTCAGCACCTTGTTACGATACTCCGCGCTCATTGTGGCACGGTCGAGGAGCGGTTGTAAAATCTTTTCTTTACTGGCCCGTTTCACTAATTGTACGTTTATGAGTTTACGACTTTTGTGGCTTAACTTTTCAGTTGCTGTCGTTTAATGAGCTTTTGTTGCCTTTTTAAGTAAAGGTTTGTATCAGTCTACAGATTTAAGGACAAAATGAAACCTTTTATGATTTATAGGTTTCAGTTGCACAAATAAGTGTAATGCCACTTGACATTTGACGTTGCGAAAGATAAACCATAGAGACATGCTAAGATAGATGAGTTTCCAGTCTCCTAATTAACGAGCACCACGTGCTTCAGTAGGAGTGATAAGAAAGGGAAAAGAGAGCGTAACTGATAATATTTATAGTGATTAGCGAAAAGGGGACGGAACAATCGGTGGTGTAGCTCTGAGAGTCGGCGCGGGGCGGCGCGCGTGTCTCGGCCTCGCGCTGCCGACAGTAGATTGCGTGAGCCGAGTCGCGCCGGACGCATACGGCATACAGCCGCGCGCTCTCGCCACACGCGACACAAAACTTCGCTCGCGACGCACGCTCCCAGCTTTCGACGTCCTGAAAACAGAAAAAAATATAAACACATACGCCCGCACCTAACCCGGCACACTGAGACAAACTGGCGCCGCAGACGAAACCGCTTAAAAAGTCGTAAAACCCGCGGCACGCGCTCCCGAGTCGTAAAATAATCGTAAAAAGTAAACACACGTCAACTGGCCTTTATCGCCAACGAAGCCCATTATGACGCTCGAGTGACGTTTAAGAGGCAATAAAATTAATAAAATTAAATTACATTGTCCGTATTTGGAGTGACATTGGCGGAGGTCGCGTTATCACGGCGCGTGGGACCGCGATGACATAAGTGCTTCCTAGTTTTCTAACTGAGTGACGTTAGTGCTTGTGATTGGACAGAATGAACTCTTACTTTGAGCAGGGTGGCTTCTACGGGGCGCATGGGGTGCACCAGGGTGGTGCAGGAGGCGACCAGTACAGAGGGTTTCCTCTAGGGCTGGGGTATGCCCAGCCCCACGCGCTGCACCAACCGCGGCCGCAAGACTCGCCGTACGATGCTTCGGTCGCGGCCGCGTGCAAGCTCTATGCCGGAGAGCAGCAATACGCGAAGGCAGATTGTACAAAACCTGGGGGTGAGCAACAGAATGGCTACGGGGGGAAAGAAGCCTGGGGTTCTGGATTAGGCGCCCTCGTGAGACCAGCCGCTTGCACCCCGGAAGCTAGATACAGCGAGTCTTCGAGTCCTGGAAGAGCTCTACCGTGGGGGAATCAGTGCACCCTGCCCGGCTCCGCGGCCGCAGCAGCACAGCCGGTCCAGCATCAGCCCAGCAATCACACGTTCTACCCATGGATGGCTATAGCAGGTCAGTCACCTTTATTACCTGTCTCTACTATATCAAAAAATTTGCATCGTTATCTTGTATACCTAAGTACTTAGAAGTAGTTAGTTCGTCAGTTTAATTCTTTAAGTAGGTATATAAAAAGTTTTTAAATTGAAAAACAAAAGGCATTATTTCATCATAATACCAAAATAAAAGTACCACCTGTGCTTCAAGATCAAAATTTGATTGCTGGTTGTTCCATCTCAACTCCACATAATTGCACTAAAATGCTGCTGTCCAATAAGACTTGCCAAAATCCAGTCATAATCTAGAGGGCCCAATAAGAACCGGTGGCAAAGCTTAGGTAGCAAATAAAGAAGAACCGACAACTCAAGTGTCAATAAAAAGCACATAAAATGAACGACCCTCGTTAGCACCTTATTAGTGAGGACAGATTTGAGTGCCATTCATGATTTTATTGCGGTCATCAAATCTCGGAAACTTCACTAAATAATCAATTTGAGACAATAAAAACATCGTAAAATTATAATGGCCGCTTATCATAAAATGGAGCAATAAATAAAACATTTGATAATAAAAAGGCGTAACTGACTGATCTATCATCATTGATTTCATTTATAACACTTTACTTCCTTTATTTTAATTACTTTGATAATATTTAGGCAATAAACTTTATAGCTGGTTGCATTATCATTTTATAGCACCAATCAATCTCGTTTTGATTTTCAACGACTGCACAGGAACCAATAATAATTTTTAAGAAAAAATAAAATAAAACAATGTCCCATTAATCAGATTTCAGATTTTAATAAATTCATTTCTTTAGGCTTACAAAATAAGCGCATAGAAAAGTCAAATATTTTATTTAAATAACGTTCAAAAACTTTATATTAAAACAGATGAATCATCATATTTAAGGACTGAACGCAAAATCATAAACAAATTTATCAGAAGTCCTCTAGAAAAAAATCATAACGAAAGTCCGAACAAGGCTTGGCAGCATTTTAGCGCTCCTTCTGCCGTCGATGGGACGCGCGCCCGCGCAGCCAGGTCAACGGCCCGATCTAGTTTGGGCGCATTATTATTAGCTTGAAGAACGTTGACCAAACTCATCATGGCATTGGCCACTTGTCACGCATAGAACACGAGAAAATATATATCTTACAAATTTAAAAAAAAATCACGTGAAAAGGGTTTAGAAAAAAACTCATTCCAAAAAAACCCACCTTAGCATCCACATTATAGATCCTATCTAATAAATGCCCCGTAAATTTTTCTATACCTCTTACATGTGCCAGATTAATTTTGTTTGGACATTTGCTTGGGCTTCTGCTTTTAAAAGTTTAAAAAAAAGAAAAAACTACTTTTTTATTTGATTCAAAACGATTATATTATATTTATTAATTATTCAAAACGAGACCACATTAAATAAAATATATAATTTAAAAATCAAGTCTCAACGGTTCGTTATTGATGACTCAAACAAAACAGTAACTGTTATTGTCATCAGCGCCAATAAAAACTATGTTGGACAAATATTTTGACTACGATGTTCTATTTTAAGGACTATCAATGAATCTTAAATAAAAACCAATTGGATAATAATGAGGCTAAGAATCGAGTTGGTTCAATATCTTCTAAGTAAAAACAAATAAGATTTTAAAGCCAATTGGACTGCAGAACCGAGGATAAAATAGCCTTATAAAAAAAAATTGTCGTAAAATTATACCTACAGGCATGTAAATAAAATTAAATATTTTTGAAGAATTAGTAACGCGTAATTAAACCAACGCGTGTGGTCCACCTCTCATAACTCATGAGACTTGATAAAATTAAGTAACACGGGCTGAAAAAAAAGAAAAATAAGTAGTCGTTCTGTCGGCTATATTTCACTCTGAGTTCACGCAACACGGCTCGCGAAACAATACAAGGACGCGGGATACGGGATGAATTAAAAATTCGGAGATGTCCGAATATTCAAAATTCCCCAATATAGTTCAACGACATTAATTAAATCGAAAATATCCGAATAAAAATGCAGGTTTAAACAATATCCGAACGTAACTTCTAAGAAGATGGTAAGAAGTGTCATATCTGTCAAGTTTCTATTCTGTGGCTCAGAGTCATGCATTGACTACGCCCCTTTAGATAAAGGTGTGTTGCACTTTTTGTCATAGCATTCTATTATTTTATGCTGCAGTTCACAAAACAATAAAAAAACAATTAATAATCATGATAAACGACTATTTTATAAATTAAATTCAATGAATACCTACGCCTAGCTCTTCTATGAAACTTTGATAGGAACCTTCATGCCAAAATACTTATATAAAAATTATGATTTTGAAATTTAATAAAACAAAGCCAACAACTGCAGTTAATTTCACTTTAACTCGATCTTGAGTACGCCGGTACCTAACCGCAAAAGACTTGACCCTATAATTTCTAAACGGGTTCCGAAATTGGCGACTCCACTGCTCCAGGGCTGAAATCCTTTTAAATTGATAGGTACAGACTTGGAGGGAAATTAGATTTGTAATCAATAATAAGTCCATACTTATACTGAATATTATAGAAAATTAAATAAAATGACAAGGTTCAATGTTAACCGTGACCAAATTTTAAGTTCCTTGTCGCTTAACAGATATTTCTTTAGGTACCTACATAATGTAATTATAAATTGAATTATATTGTATTCATTTATTTTCAATTTAAAGTAGGTACATTACATAATTATGTTTCTGCCAAACTGTGCAACAAAGAAAATTTATGAAATAAAACAAAAGGTACGCGATAAATACCCGATATAATCATAAACAAAGAAAATTTAGTTTCTCTGACGTAAGTATTTCTGATAACTGAGAGGAACCTCCTTTTAAATTACTATAGATTCGTTCTAAAATATTTGTTGTACAGCGTATAATTGTGTCTCTATTTTATTTCAACCACCTTCGTACCTAAGTAGGTAAAATGTAGAAAATTTTCCCAATGTCACGCCTAGTACCTTTAAAAAGTGTTTACAGCATTTGATTCCCAGAAAACACTACAGGAAGCTATCAACAAAAACTCACGGATAAATACCGTTTTAAGAGGTTAATGAATTATCTATTTATCCTACTCAATACATTGTAGTGAGTATGGCGCGAGTACCCGTGTCTTATAGAATGCGGGTTTGCGTCGTGTCCTATACAAGTTCGAAACGCTACACAAGTGGCTCTACTTTCTGTGAGAGAAAATATATTAGCTTTGGATTAACATACTGACAAACTACTAACTTTTATAGTAGGTAGGGTACCCAAAATGTGATTTTGATGATTTTTTTATTAATAAACAATATTTAATGTGCGTAAAAAATAAAATAGACATCAAAATAAATGATATAATACAATAATAAACCAAATAACATCTACTTTTACTTAACGATACGTAAATTCATTGGATTGAATAAGCTTGCATATAACTAATATTCTCAAGAGGTACCTAGTGTTGTAAGTTTCTACGAAGAGAGCTACCTCCAGAACTACTGATCTGCTTTTAAAAATAGATAGATAGATAATACTTTATTGTACCACACAAAGACAGATACAGATACAGAAATAAATGCTAAGAGTAGACGAAGTACAAAGGCGGCCTTATCGCTATGAGCAATCTCTTCCAGGCAACTTTGGGATGGACTGGACATGTAAGAACAAAATAGACGGTGGCACGCGAAAAAAATAAGAAAACAATAGTTACATTACATACTATAATACCTACATAACCTACAAACAATATTAATACACTTACATAAACTACCAAGCAACCACTTGAGTTTAGCGATATATTCGGAAACGTGGCCATATTTGCGAAGGCCAAATATGAACCTGATGCTGAAATTTTGTAGGCGCTCAAATAAATATTTCACTAATACTTAGATATAAATTTATTCCTGAGTAACATAACATAACATTGTATTATGTTACTGTACAGCTACTTTTTATGTGGTTACTACGTGAGCGAAGCCGCGGGTAGAGGCCAGTGTTAAAAAATCTTGTATTATTAGATTTAATTTGTTATCTTATTATTCCTACCTGTTTTAAAATGTGCATTAATAAACCTATTATTTGACACCCCAATTGTTTAGTAACATTCGCACACAATCATAGCAAACCAACACAAGCAAAATAACATAATAGCCCAACTTACAGTCGGTCAAACCATAAACTAATAATGGGGGAGATGTTTTATGGGTTTCCAGTTTTGAATACGTTTAAAATATGTTTTTGTTTAGTGCACCGCAAACGTTCTGAGAGATAGCACGTTTGATTTTTTAACTCTTGAAAAAAAATACAAAACAAAATAACTACCAACCAACCATACATAAACAATGGCAAGTGAAATGTTAAAGTAGAGTTACATGAAGTGGAATAGACAAATCAACAGCATAAAAATATCCTTCTAAAAAGTTTGTATGCGGATGGGAAGAGTGTTCTAAATTTGAAATGATTGACGGGTTTGAAGTAAGGAGGTGGGCGCGGGGTTCGTTTCCCGCCTGCGCTCGCGCCGTCGTCGGCCATCTTGGATAAGATCGATCATAGGTGTGCGCGCAACTTTATTGTTATAAAATTGAAAGTGAACTGGACTGTGATGATGGTCATGCTGATCGTGAACAATCTGAAATAAGAAGAAAAAAATAGATTTTTTTCATGTGTTGTACTCATATAAATTTAATAATTTAAGTTTAAGAATATTAACAATTTAAGACAAAGAAATTTAAGTACAATCAAATAGTAAAAATAAATTAGAACTCGTGGTGAGTTCTAATTTATTTTTAAATGAAATTGAAACAATTGAGCTTACTGCAGAATATTGCAAATAATCTATAGATACCTCATCTGATCCATATCTGTACCAGTAGGAAGCGTGTTGAATTTATATGAATTTAATATTTTAAACTTTCGCGATTTGCTAAAAATAATTAATGAATATTTATCGGGTATTTATCGCGTACCTTTTGTAGTTAAGGGGAAATAATAACAAAAGTTACGCGATACATACCCGATAAATAAATCATTAAGTAATTTAATATTATAACTGTCGTAGAACGACAAGTATTTTCCACGCGTTCTCTTCAGATTTTATGTTATTTCAAGATGATTAAAAAGTTCCAATGGTTTTTCATTAGACAAATTACTGTGTGACCTACTGTAACTAAAACTTGGTCAAAACACTATCGTAAGCTTCAACAATAAATCTTGACTCTACTTCATTACATGTTAAACTTGAACGTTACAATGCTGGCCGATAGATTCACCAAACAGGTATCTACTCAGAACGTGAATAAAGATTCCTTTCCACTAAACAATTGAAGGTATAATATCAAAGATAAGCTATAGGGTAAATAGTGTAGATGACTGAGCGATTAGATCTTGTGACCTCCAAGTTTCAAATAGTGAGGAAAATTAAACGGCAAGTAGGTTCTGTCTGTATTTCCAAAATGCTTAATAAGTTAAGAAATATTTCTGATATTATGTTGTGATTCTGAACGAAAATCTTATTAATTGTACCTATAGGTACAATCACAAATTTACTGCCGATAATACAAAAACCGGATTGAAATTTTATTACGAGTAAGTCTGGTCTAATTTATTTGTGTAGCCTATATTTTGATTTGAAAAAGACAAAAGAAACACAAACATAACACTAATATTATGTTGATCAAGGCGTCTACAGTGTACACATAAAATAAATGGACGCAGAGCAAAGAACAATGATGGATCTACAGCTTCACACTTTTGAATTGCAGTTTTTGCATTTTCATAGCCAGGAATTATCTTCACACGCCGTTGGCATTATTGCTGTTGCATAACTCTTCAGAAACATGGCAGAACGCGAGCAATTAATTACGTTATCTAGATCACAATCGGTAGCAGTTAGAGAAATTCAGCTTCGGGTATTATCCGTGGGAATTATAGCATAGCTTTGGGTGGAAGTCTGCCCTAAAATTCGTATAATGGATTGCTAGGCTAATTGTTGCATGGTAACAGATTGTTGGTATGTTTTTCGTCTGTAATTTAGTTATTAATTTAAACTCGATTTACTCGCGTTTTTTATCATCGTTTGTAAAAATTTACTTGTGATTATTTATAGAACCCGGTTCGATTAGATGCCTATCATAAATGATCGCTGCTTATTTTTTACAGATTGTGTACTCAAACAAAAAGTACTTACCTACGTTACTTATTCAGTTAAGACAATTATGGTGTACCAAAATAATCAAATAGACAACAAATTCCATTAATAACTCCCGAAACCTTTCCCAACTATAATTAATGTATCGAACCAAAACAAAAATCGATAGTTTCGCCTCGTTACTTAGTTTTATGGAAGTCTTGCTACTTTTTAATTTTCTCTGGTCAATTACAATCAAAGCTAAGCCAACCAATCTGTTGATTCGATTCACCGATCTCGGATTATGGCCGGTTCTCATTGAAGCTATCAATAAATTTTATCACACCATTTCAGTAGGAATCAAAAATTGAGCGACCATTAAAATTTACAACGTATTTTTAGTAGTGAAAGTAATAGTTTTTATGTTAACTTTTGTTTCAAATTAAATCCAAAAGGTAAAGACAATTTTGGAATTCAATATGCGCTCTATCTCGTCTGGATAAGGTGCAATCGACGGGCACAATGTCACGTACCATCGGGTGAGATTTTGGTAAAACGAAGGTCTATTCACTTTTAAAATAAAACGTCAAGTACGAGTCGGACTCGCACACTAAGGGTTCCGTAAAATTGTAAGACCTTGTTGCTTTCCAAATAATTATCATGATTTTAGGTCAACGAACAATATGTAGGTCTTACCTATTGTCCGTTCAGATCAAATTTCTCATTGCTATTGTACTACAAATTTACTGTTTACGGATTTTTTCCTTTACTTGTGCTATAAGCTTCTTGCCAAATATCATAATTCTAGGTTTACGGGAGGACCTATAGGTTTTGTGTGCTTGATTCCCTTGGAAATTTCAAAATATTTGGACATTATTAAAAAGTTGTAGCTTTTGATTGCGTTGACTAAGAAGTTTTATTTATGTTAAGGCTTCAAGATGTTACAGATTTGAGTATTTGATGTTAATTTCAACTCGTTACCTCCACACGTTCTTGAGAAAAGGGGATTTACAGACGGACAGACAGACGGACAACAAAGTGTATAAAGATTCCATTTTTCTTTTTGAGGCACGGAACCCTAAATATGCAAAAAGTAAAGACGATTACATACAGCTTATAAAAGTAACCGAATTCAAAGGAGGACGCTCTATGTTCGGCTGTATGTATGTTTTTTTTATAATGTATTTTCGTCGATTATTCCATAAGGAACGATTTTTAAAATTCTCTCGTTAATTTATAGAAAATGATCCTGAAGTGAATTGTGTTCCCGAGGAATTGGTGTTTGTCCCGCGAATTATATAACGGTGTAAAACTAAGAGATTTTTAGTTTTGTCAAAACAATCAAATTATAAATAAAATATTAACGTAAATTATTCGAATTCTATGAGTCATTGTAATAAAATTAAGGTATTCGCGGCAGGGACAGATATAAGGTGCGCCGGCGCCCAGATATTGATGTATGGCTCCCCACAAAACTAATAAACTCCGATAGGACACACACATTGAATACTAGTTTCGGTAGTCACCGTTTTTATAAAAATACCAGTTATTGAACAGTTATAAAGTTAAGTTATATTAATGCAATATATATTAAGCAATTTTTTTCGCAGTTTTGGTAATGGTCGGTTTTAAATTGATGCTACTGTTCAGAGGTTTTTGAGTTGAGAACGGCTCAGTCAACGAACGTTATTTTTAATTGCCATTAGTAGCAAGTAGGTAAATATAATTTTATGTGAACTTATTAAAAGATAATTCCTCATAACTTATCACTTTACCTGTTATGTAGAATTTCCCACAAGTAACCGCTATTATTTTAATTTATAACTTCATATCAGTAACAATAACATTGTTAAAAGAAAGAGATAACAATGTTGCGTCAGTTCTGTACAATAATGACTGACCAGCCAAGGTCTATGGCCGCAAAGCTCCAAAAAATGGTACCTACATGCGGGCAAAAAAACAACGTTTCTATTATAGAGGCCGTTTTTTTACTGCATAGCATGATAGAAATAACATAAATTATAATTTGGATACCCTTCGGAATTAAGATATCGAACAAACTATGGCGGTATCCTTTCAACTTGTTAGTGTAAGTTTTGTAACCGAATAAAGTAGACGTTGACCAAATACGAGAGTGACTTGTGACTGAAGTCCTTGGCTTGAGAAGTGACCTACCGTAGTTTGCCGTATTTGCCAGTGTACAGGAAATTCGATGCACGTATCACCGATTTAGACGTGTTGTGCCAAACAGTGCCTTGACCACGTGACTGATTTTGAAATTACAAAGTACAAAGCCCAATCAATTTCTTCCTTCAAAGATGCAGACGTCAGGAAAGCAAAAAAGAGGCTTTGTCCCGCCCAAAAGAAGAAGTAATCAAAAGTCCAAAACTCCAGAATCAGGTTAAACAGAAAAGAAATAAAAACAATCGGATATCCTTTAAAATCTTCAACATCGTCTGATTTTGCGAATTTTTAAGAACATAATCTTTTCACACAAAGCAGACAAGACCATTTTAGTTTGCGACGCACGAACGCTGGATCACCGGCGCAAGCGCAGAATTCCGATGAAGGTTTCCTTCAGTGCACTCTTATTGTGTGCAGAACAATACCAATCATGTTAACAACGGCAAATAAAATCACTGGCTGCGTTTTAAAAAGACAATAAAAATCAATAAATCAGTGAATCAGACTGTAACAATACAGACGTATTTTTATGTGTGTGTGTTTGTGTACTTTGTGATTTGTTTCTGATACAGTTCTAGATAAATGTGCAGAGCCTAGATACCGTTGCGAAGACTATAACCACCTACATTTAGTTATGTACCCAGAATATAAAACAGAAGGCGATACATACCTACAAACCGTCTTTTGTTTATGTAAAGATTTTGTCTTTCGATTCGCGAAATTCAAAAATCTTATGAAAATATTATAGTCACCTAACTGTGAGCTTTGTGGAGTCATAGAAGATGTACATCATCTTCTGACTGAGTGTGCACGGAGCCAGTCTTTACGATCACATTTGGAAACGCACTTTAAATTAAATTTGTTAAATATTGGCATTTTTCAAAGCATCTTAGACGCACCGCTTTGCACGGCGGCCAGGATTCTCTATAAAATGGTATATGATATTTTATAAGATTAGCAACTAATTGAATGTACTAACAGGGCTGACGTAGTCAGTGTTTGGCTAAAAGCCCCTTAAAACTATAAGATGTAAATAAATAAATAAAATAACTTTCGTACCTACACATTTTGCAATTCTTAAACCGAAACACCTCCTATTTTCACGTGATCTAGCTCTCGCAGCTTCTTTAATGTCAGTTAGTAATTTAAAGAGGTCAGACACCGCGCTATAAATGCGAAAGCACGGCGCGCCAAAAATATGTCTTTACAAAAGTTAAACAGGGGAAAATAGACGAAAATGGTTCGTAAAACCAACGGGCCTCGATTTACCTTGTGGGTAAGTGTACAAACCCTGCACTTGCATAAATGCATTTTAGTAATTATGAAAATTCAATTTTGTATATTAAAGTAATTGCTCTATGAATATAATGAATAATTTAGAGGGTGCTTAGGTTATTTTAAGCGTTTTTCTATAGGTCACGCGAGGTTTTTATGGTAACGGTTGCATCAATCATTTCATGGCATCATAGAGACAAATTAGAAGTGTTTTAATTGGTTTTATAGCAGTTATTGAGCAGAATATTTCTCGTGGCAGGTTAAGATAGCTCACAAGGTCGTTCGTTTTGCGAGTAAATCAACAGAACACAGTAGAGGCTGGGCATTGAATGGGTTAAATAGACCATAGTTGAAATTCATAGTTTTCTTAATTAATGATATAACTATATTTCAATCTCAATTATTTATTTACTTTATTGCTTGCATGTAAGTACATTCATTCTAAGGTCTAAGTGAATTGTTAGTTATAGTTTTGTCACTACTAGGTACATGCACCCTGGAAGGCAAAACTGAGTTCGTACGTACTTTATTTACACATGTCAAATAGAGTTTAATTAAGCGCATTTTTTTTTTAATTATATAAAAATACTCAATGCAATATAAGCAATGCAGCCAGCGTCTTGGGGACGCTTCCGACTACTTGTTGACTGTTTGCAACAGTCTGCCGTTAGCTCAATTGTTTCAATTGTAAATACTAGTATAATTTTCTGTGTGAATAAAGGCTAATATCGATTATTTTTAAATTAAAATACTTACATAATTAAAATAATAACATTAATGCCATACAGATATAGGGTGTGCTGCTGCCCGCCCCGGTTGATATCCCTTAGTCGCCTCTTACGACATCCGCGGGAAGAGTTGGGGTGGTGCAAATTCTAAGCCGGCACCACAAAGGTATCAGTTATCTGTAGTCCCATAACCCAAGCTCTGCTTAGCTTGAGGCTCGATGCTGCTGTATGCATTGACCAGCATTATTTATTTCACACATCACCTTCCCCCCAAAGTAAGATACCTTCATCAAACAAATTACCTCATACTCATCTACTCATATTTGAAATTAGCCTGTCTTCAATGAATACCAGCCGTCTGAAGCAGGCTTTAGTTTCAGTTTCAGTGGGGTCAGCGGGCCGGAAGGGCGGAGGTCGCCACCCTCTTGCCCTGGATAGAGCCAGCGGGTTTATTACCCGATTGATAATTTTAGCTCTATAGAAACGTTCAGGGTAAAATACGAGCTACTTTAAAGATATTCCGAGATTTTCGGGTATCAAATAGAGAACGGCAGAATTGTTGTAATTTTAGAGCTAAGAAACTTACAATAATCTTTCCTTTATTAATCATAGCGTAGTACTCGTAGGTACATAAAAAAATTATAATAAATTACTTGTCATTTTCAGCAAAAAAATATTCAAATATCATTTTTATAACTTTTATTACTAAAATTTAGTTATAAGATATAATAATTTAAAATATTGAAAATTTAAAAAAAACAAGGTGAATAAAATAAAATAAATTAATCAATTGTCTATACTTACTTATATTATAAATAGGAAACATTTGATTGTTTGTTTGTATCGAATTGGCTCCGAAACTACTGGACCGATTTGTAATATTCTTTCACCGTTAGGAAGCTTACTTTTCAGGAAGTGACATAGGCTATATTTTATCCTGGAATTCCCACGGGAACGGGAATTACGCGGATGAAACCGCGAGGCGATCGTCTAGTAGTAAATAAAAATGCTGTGCAATCTACACAGCATCATTTAACCCCAAGCTAAGAGGAGCTTGTGTTATGCGTACAATATGACTGATATACTTAATACTAGCTGATATATTAATATAGCAATCACTTGTCCCTAGATAGGAGGACTGTTTTGGGTTTATTACCCTATCGATAATTTTAGGTCTATGGCGACGTTCAAGGAAAATACGAGCTACCTTGAAGATTAGCTACGATTTTTGGGTATGTATATGGGAACAGTATTCTAGAGTCAAGTAGCTAAGTATCTAAGTGCTTCGTTCCTTGCCCATTCATATTGTATTTTTAAAATTGACACTAAAATGACACTAACCTATGATGAAACAATGACTTAGTTTAAGAATTCTGGCTTCTAGATTCAATTTACTCAACTCTATTAGTAAACTTATTTTCTGAGTGACATTAATGTTATTGTTTAAATTAAGTATTTTTAACTCAATTTGACATGATGTAAATAAAGTAGGACGAACTCAGTTTTGCAGTGCCCTTCCAGGGTGCATGTACCTAGCTAGTGATAAGCCTATAACTAATCATTCACTTAGACCTAAGAATGAATGTACATGCAAGCAAAAATAAATAAATAAATTATATGATAGGTCCCTAACCCAATAAACATTTTTGGGTGTGACGTACCAATGCTAAAATTTTGAGCTATTCTCACGTTACAGTCATAGTATATTCACCTAGCCGTTTTAGGCTACAGAGACTTGGACTTTGGACTTAATATTTATCAAGTTTAGGGACTTTGATGGTTAGCCCTCAGAATTTTGCCGTAGTTTTGACAGTTAATTGCATCTTTTAGTTTAGCAGGTGATTCCAAGTATGGTGTTTCACAGCAATTTTAGAATTATGTCACTGTACCCATAATTTTACTTGATTTATTTTGTACTATAATCATACCGTAGTATACCAAATCGTAATCATGTAGTTGATCGATCTAGAAAATACGTGTTCCTATGTGTGTCAGTCAATTATTTACTATTACACTTTAAATATCTATCTCCGTTGAATGCCGCTGAATGGACTAGGTAGTTAATATCTATTTGACTTGTAACTTTTTTATTGAACGTTGTAGACAAAAGCAGGTCAATCTTACAACGAAAATTATACGAGTATCTATTTAGACTTAATTACGTTTTTGGAAATTGAGAGAGTTCAATTTATGTCGTTGATTGTACTTTTCCCGTGAAACATTGCTAACTCTTAGCAGATGAATACCAAGGCATAAATATTGACGCTACAGTAAAATAAACATTAAGCCGAACCAGTTTAAATTGATTGTCTCCAATTTGAATAAATTAGTAATTTATTTCTAAACAAAATTTGGCTCCATTTGTCTGCCTGTACGCTAAAATCTGTAGCAAGTATTGAAGACTAATAAATTTAAGTATTTTATTTGATTATAATATGCTAAATGTATAATTTCTTTCATAAATTAACCAAAAATTATGCAAACAACGCTCATTAATTACGTAATAATTGTGTTTCGACTAAACGTTTTAAAATAAGCTTAAGGAACACACGATAAAGTTCTTGATATATTGGATAAACGTACCCAAAAATCTCATAATAAACCGAACAAGAGCAAGTCGGACTGGCGCACTAAGGGTTCGGTATCGCGCTCAGACAGGAGGCGGACAGGAGGCGAAGGTCTGGTTATAGGGTCTCGTTGGTATAGTACACAATACACCGTAGAACCGTAAACATGTTGTAAACTTATCGTATATTATTGTAAAAAAGACTTCCCAAAAGCAACATCCTCGTAAAATCAAGTTGTTTCCAGATTTCAATTTACAAAATAAAGGTCCGTACACACCGGTAGCACTGAATTAAGATAATGTTCACACCTGCGCGAGTCTGTATAACCGTCACATTGTAAGGCGGGCGCAGTTTCGATGAACATTTTATGAGTTAGCCCCAGCCACAGCTTATGCATAGAACGGCTGGGGTAGTAAAACGTTTTACCGAAATATCATCTGATGTTAAGTGACAATGTGGCGGATGTTTTATCCCGAGGACCTAGGAAACAACTAGCATTCTAATCAAGTCAAAGTCAAAAAGATCTTATTTCGGTAAGTACAATAGATGTACTTACAGAAAAACTGAAATTCTTAACATAAAATAGACATGGAACTAAAGTGATATTTTTCATTTCAGTCACATAGAGTAAGGAAGCGACGAACATACCTTTAGCCTGTTAGTTATTCTAGTCTTGAAGGGTCTCTCGTTGTAATTGAAGGTTTAGTTACAAACCTCAGTATACACTCTCTCTAGCTTAGAGTTCATGACATGTGAAGGTTGTGTGTGACGAGCGAACTGCTCTCTGTAAGAAATAATATACAGCTTTACCTAAAGTAGAGATATCAAATAAAGAAACAAAGAAACTGATCTTTTATTAGGTACATCTAGTGTGCACCGGCACTCTACTTGTTTATAGATTCTACATCAATTAATTTACATAATGATTAATTAATTATTCTGTTTAATTGAAGAAAAAAATCTTGTAAAACTGGTGCTGCTACACTAAAATCGAAATTATTAAAATTGACCGAGCTATTCCTTACTAAGCTACGTCAGCTTGATCGCGCGCGCGGCGTAGCCATATCGCGATGTAAAGTGACATTTATTTACCGAAAATCACCCTTTTGAAATAATTTCATTGCAAGAAAAAGAAAGTAAAAATGCAAATATTTTTCTCTAATTGATTATTCACATTGAGGTTCTTTGCCACCCGTTAACATCAGCTGCTTGGTTGCCGTAAAGCAGTTAAAACTGAGTTTATATTCATGAAGTGTTTAAAATTGTCCTCTTTATAGGCAGATAATATTTATTACTCATTATTTCTGCGTAAATTACCAATTAAACTTGCATTTATTTAGTTCTACCTTCCATTGGCAGAACCACCACCGGAACTAAAAGTAAAAGCGCGGCAGGAGAGAATCAAGATCGAGTGCATCGTGGTGTTGTAGTTTAATACAAAATTATTTTAAGCAGAAAATAATAGATAAATTATCAAATTAACTATGCTTGCAGACCAAACATACTTCGGTTCAGAGTAAATAAATCAAAACGAGTACATCGTTTTCGGTTATAGAGGGGAAAATCACACTAATATTATAAATGCGAAAGTTTGGATGGATAGATGGATGAATGTTTGTTACCTCTTCACGCCAAAACTACTGAATGGATCGAGCTGAAATTTTGCATACAGGTAATTTTATTCCTGAAATAAAACATAGGCTACTTTTTATCCCATAAATCAGTTCCCATGGGATAGAAATAACCTCAAAACGTTTCCATAGAAACAACGCGTGCGAAGCCGCGGGCAGAAGCTAGTAATAAATATATACAAAATAGTATGTCAAACGTGTGTGCAATAGTGGCAAATGTGCTAATAGTTTCATTGCCTGCAAGGTGAAAAAATATTTTTATTGCGTCAGAAAACAATCCTCAACTAGAGAGAAAATAAAATAGAAATGCGCAGTACCTTTTCGTTGCGCAAGTCACAACCCAGTTGGTCGGTAACTGTTATTACCAAAACTAATAAAGATTTTATTATAGTCAGGTAAAAACTATTGAGTTACTGTTAACTGTTTTACGGTTATGGACCCAGGAAAAATTGCATGATTTTTACGACCACGTGATTGTGGGAATGAATGGAATCTCTGTAACCATTGTCTATGGTTTTTAGAATTTCGGGAACGGTTACGGTGTTCGTTTTTCAAAGTGAGTTTAATTAGTCAAGATTATTGGTGCCACGTTTTGCGTTTGTTGTTTTTTGGTTTTACCGTAACATTGAACGTTAATTTGTTACCTGCTACTCCTAGGAGAGTACAAGTTTTTTCGTAATATCACAGGTTGTAGGTATCTATCGCAAATTGATATAAGTAAGTATACGAATATGACAAAAAAATCTAAAAATCGAATCAACAAGTTCATATCTGTTGGGACAATCGATAAAAAAATGCTAAGTGTATAAGTCCAGTTAATCTAGTTGCTTATCCAAAACGTGATACTCTGTTGCCACAATTGATAGG
This sequence comes from Eupithecia subfuscata, assembly GCA_963564075.1. Taxonomy (NCBI): domain Eukaryota; kingdom Metazoa; phylum Arthropoda; class Insecta; order Lepidoptera; family Geometridae; genus Eupithecia; species Eupithecia subfuscata. The sequence continues at coordinate 10,349,315 of OY751105.1, forward strand.
TACATAGTTGAAAAACGTGATCTCAGCAAAAATAACAACTTAGCTTAAGACGCATAAATCTTGTTTTTGTTCAACATCGGTCTTTATGCGGTTTTTATTGTATAAAAGTAACACCAAACAAAAAAGTACCAACGGAGTACGTAGTAGGTATAAAGTAAGACCCTTGGCTTTACAATGGCAAATTACTGATCTTTGACATAGTAGAACAATGGGCAGACTCAAATCGGAGATTTATTATGTGATGGTAATCCCATAGATTAGATAATGCGACAATTAACAGATAAGACTTGTTTAATAGGTGACAATGTTATGTATTTGCTAATTGTGCAGGTACTAATTGTTTCTTAGATCGTAATAATGATAATTGTTATGGTTTTATAAATCATGTAATAACACCGTGTTTGCTTTTAAAAAATTATAGCTATCATTACACATTTTAACGATATTTATTACAAATTTATACTTGGTATTTATAGTTACAAGGTACTTTCTATCATATATTTTAGAATACTTTTTTAAGCACAGTCATAGGACACTAGATTCTATGTTATTTTAGGCAGATGCAATACAAAACCAAGCTTTATTTTCCTTGAAATATTAAAAACATCAGAAATAAAACTACCTATCATGATTTGTAGCACAAATAGTAAATATGCCATTAAGAGAAACTTTAGCATGACTAAAATACCTACATATAAAACTTCCTCTGTGAAGCATGCTCAGCCATTTATTTATTATGTGTCGGTACTGTCGAAGATTCAATAATGCGTACACGCATCGGCCCACGATCGAGTGACGGCCGAGCAAAGTACGACTTACGTATGACTTATTGGCATTCCTTAAAAGATTTAATCATTATTATTTACAGATAGGTTCGTTCAGTATGTCATTTATTTAGGTTCTGAAAAAGTAAAACAGGAAACTGGACACGGAAATGACGCGATAGACAAAGACAACATAAGTATACTTAGTGGTTTTACTACATCCTGTATGGCATATTCACACAAAATAACCTTTGGTACGGCGCTTCGGCGCTCATTAGGGGGGGCCTATGTCCAGCAGTGGACTGATATAGGTTGAAGTAAATTTTGAAGTATTTGTTAGTACAGTAACCTACTCGAAGCATTCCAAAACAGCTGAATTTAAATCTACTTAGTTTGTGGCCTGTATCAAAACAAATTTTATTTTATAGGGGTGTTGATGACGCAAAATAATATTTTATAAAAAAATTGAGGCCATAATTGATGATTAAATATGAAAACATCCAGCAATCAAATGTTAAGTAAGTACGTTAAATTAAATTGGAATAAAGTTCAGCGGTATATCAGCGCCAAACTATCGAAAAGCACGAAGACAGACCACCGTTACCAGCCGTAGGGCTTGGTAGAGCCCGGTACAAATCCCTTGTTATGCGCTTGCGCACCGAATGATAACCATTATTGAATTAAAATATAGATTCATCCTTAAACTGCCTTAAGAAAATAAAAGGCTCGTTTAATTTTATTATTTTATTTACAAGAACATCTTATTTATCATAATATTTATCGGTGAAGAATCAAAAAGGATGGGCAAAAATAAAGTCAAGTGGAGAGGTCAATAATCATAACTAATTAGTGCAACATCAATTTAAAACATAATGCTTATTACGAAAGAATTACTGGTAATTGATTATTTCACTGTAATACCTGGCATATACCTTTACAAAGAATGTACAATGTTATTTCGTCGTCTGACCTCATAACAGAAAAATAATAAATAGTGACCATCATTAAATTATTTTCAAAATAAACATACACACTTCATAACTACGTCAATACTAGGTTTATATATTAAAAGAAACCACCATATACATAGAATCCCGAAATAATTGTAATGTTCCAACATCTACAATGATGAATCAACTCTACCAAAAACCTCTTTTGAGATTGAACTAAAAAAACTTCAAAAGGACTGAATAAGCAATCATTCTACTAATAGAGAGTCAAAAAATTATAAATGATACAACAAGAGCGAGAGGTAATAAGGCAGTAGAATTATCGACCGACAAAACTGTGAACAAGTTCAAGGCCCCAATAAAAATTACCAGCAACGTATGCTTTGCAGACAATGGACGTGATGAATTTAGTGTCTTATATCGTTTACATAGGGTTTCTTTTAAATGACTGAAGTTTGAATGCTAGTTTTCTAAACCTAGATGTACAGTACACAGGTAATTAACGATAGGTAGATACTGAATAAGTGATGTATAAAATGTTTTGACATCTTTGTATACTCTATTTATGTCAAGTAATGCAAATTATGTATAAAAATCAACAATAAAAAAGTGTTTTTTAAGGTTAAGCTCTACATTTTTAAAGGATTGTGAACAAATGTTGTATCCTGAATTAGGTTGGAGTGTGGGTCTATATATAATAATATTCTGATGTAAATTTGAAAAAAAATGACTCAGCTAAACACCGATCTATTTCAAAACAAGAATCTGTCTACGCTACTGTTGCAATAAACTGAGTGAAAAGTGTTATTTGGTAAACATTGGTGATGTTCGGTAATATTTTACGAATGTCTATTCTAGAGTTTTTACCTCTACCTACCGGTAGCGCCGGCGTTGTAGTTTATGAGTGGTTTACTCAGTAATGCTTTGAATTTTTCCTTTCATTGTTTTTTTCTTATGAACATGTTTGTTAGTTTTTGTTAGATTTTGATCCATTGTTTCCTGCTTATTTTTAAAACGGTCCTCTTAAAATGGTTCTTATCGAAACATCATAAATAGAAAAACTCTGTAATTAATAATGTATTATATTATGCAAATACGAATTAATGGTTTGATAATTAATCCAGTTTATTTTGTATAATCAGATATATAATTCACACTTCTCAAAATATGTACGTACCTACTTGTTTATTGCTATTGTTTGAAGTTCTCATAAAAATTAAGTTATTTTAGTATACAGTAGATTTAATAACCTTTTATGTTTGCTAAACCACACTTATTCTTATTTATTACTCATTAGTTTATAAAGTGAGTGCAGAGGTACTAAGCTAAGACAAAATCCAATGAATGAATAAGCCATTCTGAATTCTAAGTTCGTTAACCTTTTAAGTTATTCCTATGTCATCCCATTATACATAACTTTTAAGGTGTGACATAACTTTGTGAGTTGAGTTTTCAGTTAAATAATTATTTATTAAAATGAAAGCATCTGGTGAACTGAATATTGATATTGAGATCTGTAACGGAAATATCCAAAACATTGTTATAAATAATATTATGTTTCACACTATTATTCCGGCCTAGATTAAAGTTCTGTGCTTACATTTTCCTGTGACCAAGCTATTAAGCGTCTAGACTGTATGATATATAATATTGAGATAAAACACGTACTCTTTGAAGAATGTAACAGCTGGTAGGTTTCCCGAGGCATCCGGGGCTACGAATTCAAAACAAAACTGTATAATATCACCTTAATGTTGTACAATTTATAATAGCTTTTGGGATGTTACACTTATATTGTTACAAATACCTTTTAGGCTTTAGGTGTGACTTATGTTCTTACTATAATTGTGTTTTCAAAATATTTTGTAATTTTTAAATAAAATATTGATTTAATTTTTTTTTTTTAATGTTACACATATTTTATTGAATAAATAATGCAATTTTTTGAAATTAATCATAATTTAGTTTTGATCTAAAGTTATACGAGTAATGCTAAAATATTTTCAAATGAAAACAATTTATTATGTATTATTCAATGGAATATTTACGCAAACTTAACCACATTTAAGATTCAATTTAAATTCTAAATGAAATTGGCCGATCGACCACAAACATTTCCGTTTTATAAACGTTTTTATGATGGAACTCAAATCGAATTTAGTACGAGAGAAATGCATAACAGCTTTCCTAATCACTCTGGACCCTAGAAAACAATTTATTGTTTGGTTCACAGCAATTTTTCCACGCTTTTTGCCAGCCAAACTACTACGATTATTCGGCTAGTAGGAGCTAGGATACTTTATGTCTTTATATCGAGATCGCGTGAGTAATAACAGTATGGATCTACGTGTCTCATGCTTCATAGTACCGCATGCTTTTATCAATTATGATTTTTATGTGGAAATGGGCCTATTATGGCAGATATAGGTCAATTAGGACCTCTTTATATGTGAATCAGAAATAAACATAGCATGAAAGGAGAACAAGTTATCGTAGATAGCACTCTCCAAAAACCTGAATGAGATGGCCAAAAGTTGCCCACTCTAGTATGGAACCTGAATTTTTTGCTACAATCTGACATTTGCAAGAAGCCATAAACAATTTCAAAGGATGATGATAGCGTTGCGTGTAACAGGGCTATTTACGATTTGCTAACTAATACGGAAGGTGAGTGAAGGGTTATCTCTATGAATTATTGCATTACTATGGATATAGTAAGTGCTACTCAGTTATTTTAGTAGGCACAAACAACAATTCTAAATAATAAAATATTATGTGATAGAAGGACAGCTTATAAGCGAGAAAAAACCTTTTGATGTTAAACTCTAACACAGTGCAGTAAGGTTCTATATTTTTTACAAAAAACATTTAACTGGTCGATAGGTAATTGTGTGTGGCATTTCCATCGATGTTGATAAACTAATAATTGCAGGTTAGTGAACCTGTTCAGTGTTCACACCAGACATTTACACTAAGAACTAGTACTTTTCTAAAAGAGGGTACATTACTTTAAACTGTTTACGACATAAATAAGGTACGGTTAGCATAAATATGGCAAAGGTGTATGAAGGAACTTAGAATGAGTCAAGAAACAGAAAAAAACTTTTAAGTTGGTACCTATATAAAATAATTGGAAATTTTTTAATTTTGAGAGTAACTAGCGAGTTCCTCGAACTAATTATTTTAATTTTGAGGTATTGGTAAGTACAGACGAGATCCAGCAGAACCAGACAAATTTGGAGATTAAACACTAGAAAGGTAACAACGACACAAAAAGACGAAAGATAAAACTGAATTGAAAATCACGTATTTGAATTGATTGCCATTGTGACTTGTTTTCTTGTCACTGTAATTATTTCCAAGAACAATAATAATAAGAGATCATATGGTTTAAAAAATAACTACCTACCATTCGATCACAGACAGTTAATAACTCCTAATAGATAGTAAAAAGCGGAGATCGTAAGCGAGGTTTGTCAACGATGTTTTAGGTGGGAATCTTATAAATGAAATAAACACTTCTATTGTTTCAAAAGCAATGCAAGAAAATGTACAAATCAAGCTACATTTACAAAGAAGACAGACAAATTCAGACAAGCATGCCTTATATAAGCATGACACAATAAATTATGACGGTGAGAAGTTAGATAAGTAGCAATTTTAACCGACCTCAAAAAAAGAAGGAGGTACTATGTTTGACTATATGTATGTTTTATGTAATAATAATAATAATAGTTATTATTATTACATAGTTAGTTAGTTAGTTTTCTTCAAAACATTTAAATTATTTAAAAAGCATCTATATTAAATACTTCTGCAAATATCAACCTGTTTTCTACATAAATGTATAAAATCAACCTTGCTATATAATAGCAAATTTCTACGTTGATTTATAGCTGACGTAGAGACTAGCGTAGAGCGACGTAGAGCGTCCTAGATTACATTTAATAATTTGAATACTAACCTATACCGACGCAAGACGTTGTTTCTTGCGTCGGTATAGGTCTTTTGTCTCTTGTCTCTTGTCTACACGCAAGTGTAGTTAAAGAACTAAACGAAAAGTAAAACAGCTATTGAAAACTCAAGGTTCTGAAGTGTGCCGTTCGAGACTATATTTGTACTTGTATTTTTTTTTTAATTTCGTATAAGTGCACGAAATTTTAACAACATTAGGACTAGTAACCTTTACGATGATATTGTATGATAGGCCATTGATAAGTTCTATGAATTCTGTAATTGTATAATGTACAGAAAAATACATAGTATGAACTTATCTAATAACATATGTTACTTATTACATAGGCGAGCTAAGCCCATAAACAGAGTTTTCTCCCACCAAACCTATGAAATCAAAAAGGTGGGTGTAAAAATCCCTTTAAGAACACAGTGCTAACTTAATAATACTTATATCTATTCAGCTCATATAGTGTGTGAATGTTAACAGTTTAGGAGGAAATTGCGACTTGTTTTTCCTAATGATATTCCGATTGGGAAGCAAATTTGCTTCGATTTGTAAAGTAAAATAGGTTATTTCCGTAAATTGAGTACAAAGTCCACGCGATTTGATATAGATTGGGCGTTGCGTCATACTGATGACTGCGATAGACGATTGTGGTGTTGGTACGTTAGTTATGTTTTAATTTTGAATTTATAACTAACAAAATATTTATCAAAAATTCAAAGACAAAATTCTGTAGGCGGCCGAATTTTTTGGTGTAGGTAAGTACTTAACTTACACAAAGAAAACTGTTTTGGCTTTCTCTCTGGATCAAGTAGTTAAGCCGCCGATAAACCAGTAAAGTAAAAAAGTTGAGATAAGTGTGCTTATGTTATATTCACAATATATGAGTAAACTACAAATTAATTTCGACATAGAAACCGCATTCTGCTCTATTTGGCTATCAATTGATAAACAACATTTCTACAAGTTGGCAACACCGCAAGCTCAGCGGGCGATCATACTCAGGCGCCGCAGTACAGCGTCCCTATTGGCCTGGAGCGACAGGGCTGCCAATCTAAGAATAACGAATGCACAGACAACCCTGCCATTATAATTTAATTGAGCACTTCCATAATTACTGCTCGCCGGCGGATGTATCGCTACCATTAAAAATGGTGTGCACGTAGCCTAATTTCTTGACTTGCTCAATCGGTCACCTGCTTTGTCTTGAACTATTTTTGTCTTGGAAAACAGACAGGTCATTTTTATATAACCATTTTGTTCCGAACTAAAACGGCGTAGAAGCCTTGACACAGTTACACAATTGCATTGTCTAAAAGTTTAGTAGAGAAACAGCTAAAAATAGAACCATCAATACAAAAGCAAGTAGATTCTTCGCATTAAATCATACCACGAATAAATCAAGCAAACCCGTTCTGCAGCTTATCAAAACAATACGCAGACACACTTCCAACCTTCCATAGAAATCTGTCTGCTTCACACGAACCGACTAACTGAATTTCAACTTACTTCCTGACCTAAAAGGTTGGAATTCCTGTGTCATCAAAAATTGATTTGGTACCTTCTGGAAGTAAGACTGGATCATTTCAAAATTAAGCCTCAAGAGTATGATAAATTTTCATAAATCAGGCGTTATTTATAGGAGTATGGACTTTAAGGTGTTGCCAATTGGTTTAATTTGGTTTTACGGGATTTTTACTGATTAGACGTTTTAAATTTTGCGGTACATTGTGAACCGTTCTCGAAGGTATCGTGATTTTGCTATACTACATACCTTTATGTTCCGATTAAATAATAACGATCAGCGATTATTATCAGTCTACAAATTCGCTGTTTTTTAAACAGCACTTCCTTATTTATTTATATGCAAAACCAATTTAATGGCTCGATATTCATTAATTAAAATTATGCTTTAGAAATAGGTTTAATGTTATAATCAATTAAAATTGAGGAAGGTTAAGGTAGGTAACGTAAGTTCTAAATAAAATAGCGATTTTGTTTTTTTTATACCAAATTATCAGGTAAAGCTTTGTGATATCAGCCTTCTTCAAAAGGAAAAAAGCCCTGCAGAACGTTTTTCGCGATACGCTACAGTCTCAACAAAGTATGCTCTACATCTGAGGAATTCATCATAAAAATAAATGGTGCATGATTAACATCAATGAAGCTATAAAGCTAGGAGTAGATAATTAATGACTCAATAAGTACATAACGTACCAACTAGTTTTACGAATACCAATTGTAAAATATACAAAAATTAAATATTCATTGATTAAACTTTTTAGAAACAATAAACAAGGAAGAAACAGATAACGCAGAAACAAGCTGAGAGGTAAAGTTTGGTTCCTCGTAATTCGCTCTTAAATAACTATTGTCAAATAACAAACCTGAGTCAATAAATCATAAACACGAGGCGAAACGAAATGCATGCTTCATATCAGTTGCCTCCTGATCACTATCGTTATAATTGCGCAAAACACCACTCTCTACGTAGATATACAGATAATAAAACCTTTTGTTCAGCTCCCGTGAGTTTAAGAATGGGCTTAGCTTGGATTTAATTGGTTTAATAAATTGATTATAGCCTTGAAAAGTGTAATTATAACAACCATGGAAAATATCTTAAACATTTAAAAAACTCGTAGAAAATTTTACAACATTTTTAGACTAATAAGTATCAAAGACGGCACTGGAAACTCAAACAATGAATCAATATAGCAGTTTAGGGTTCCTCATTATACATTTAAATATTGATAATTTGTCGAACCCCGGAGCGAGAATGAACGAACATCGTGTCGGTTCGTAAATCCTTCAATTGTTTCAATAAAAAAACAAAACCAATTTATTGGTAAAACAATTTGAAATATTTTGATGAAAAGGTAGATAACGCTGCGTTTAGCGTTCAGATATTTGTAGGTATAAATAAAATGCCATGGGAGAACCTGTTTATTGGAAGGTTAGCAGAAAAAGTGTTTGATATAATTTTTTATTAAATGTTCAATAAAATACCTTAGCACGTATTAAACCTAATATGTATTTTCAAAACATATTTAATCCTAGCTTAAGGCTAACTTGATGTTAATTAACTGGGTATTATTTACGAAATCCAGAATGATTTTAAAGAATAAACACCATACTAGATTATTTTGTATCCTTGGTATTAAATAAGATTGGATATTTTCAATATTATTCATTCTGCAAACCCTACTCTAAATCTCAGGAAGATGATGTTATTCAAGATGAGATCAATTTTATTGAGATTTATTCTGTGAACACATTTTGTTATAATTTTATTTTTATCTATTTAGCTTTCGGCCATTGATCACTTGCACTCATTCACTGCAATCAATTACCGACGTTCTAAAAATTTTAATGACATAGGCAATAGAAATAAGTTTTTAAAATAAATAAAAGTAGACAGATAGACATAAAGTACCTCAGTATTTAAGGATACCTAAACACATTTAAGATTATACGAGATTTAAAATACAATTCATATAATTTTATATCTTGGCATACTAGTTTCATACAACAGTCTAAGGCCCTGTTGTGCGAAGCGGATGTAAAATAAAGAGGTTTGAAGGTAATTGATAGCTGAGTTGCTTTTATAACCAATTTAAAATATTTAATGGTGAGCACGCTGAACTAAAGCGATTTTCCAAGCGTCATTTTAGCTATCTAGATAATTTAATAGCTCTTAACAGTTCGTACGTATAAGTTAAAAGAAAGAGGTCCAAGGTTGGTTCCTTGAGCAATTTATGTAATTTATATGAGAAAAAAGCAAAACATCATATAAGGGCGCGATCTAATGAGACCACCATCGAACGAGGTTAGGGCTGACTAGGTACTTATTATTAAGCTTATTTCTTAAATGCATTCATTATTCGTTGGTTTTCATAATTATAAACGCTATTTAATATTCTGCAAGCACTTAAAAATATGTTATTTTTAAGTCGTTCTAATGAAAAATTTAAAACAACTGCTGCCAAAACAACTGCAGCCATAAATGGTTAAAGCAAATAGACATCTGAAACCAGGTTGTCTATTTGCGTGAACCATTAGGTATGGCTCTAATACAAACCAACCAACCTACAGTGAGCCACGTCATAAAAGTTTAGGTACCTAGGTATAGCTTCCTTTGCGGATTTAAAATCTGCAAGACTAAGAATCACATTACTTCAACTGTGAAAATTCCTTGCTGTCAGGTATTACAAATGGCGGCGAATAAAAATTTTCCAACTCGGCGGCAACCCTACCGCGGCCGGCGGGCGTAATGCGCGTGAAACCGTTCATCACGTCAAATCGAATTTTAAGCTTCGCTATGTACAAGTCCTTACTGCTTTACACGATGTGGCGACCTTGAAAAATGTTCAAAATAGTATCCTCATTACCTAGATTGAATATTGATATAGATAAATGACCAATGCACAACCTAAATTAACTAAGTAATTATTATGGGTATTCGAGCAGAAAAAAATACCTGTTATACATTTTTAAGCAAGCTTTTCTAAAAGTTCTACTGTAAATTATTTATTTTAACGCATTCACTGCCCAACCCCGGTGGTGCGACCCGCAGGGGCGCGCCGCCGCTACACGGGGCTGTAGGAGATCATCAGCGTCCTGGCCATGAAAGTGTTAGATATTACCTTAAAAATAAGGACAATAAAGAATAGATATACATTGAAAGAACCCAAAAGAAAATATAGCAAGCTCACTCCTTGACTTCCTTATCCCGAAAACAGAAAGTTCCCAAATTTCAGAAACGGCGCCAAACAAAGGAAAGAGCAAGCTGACGAAGCTTAGGCTGTCGCTGTCCCTCCATACTTAAACGCTTAAAAAGCTCCATAGATGGCAGTAAAATCGTTGCACCGTTCAAGCGACCACTAGTGCCGCCATCTAGCTCCGTATAACCGAACTTTTATCGCACGTTTATTGAAGAGGGTTCTTCGGCAGGTCGTAAACGATTTTATGGGCACTAACGAAGTCTACTCTTGTGCCCGATATTACCCGACCGAGTACGGTGGGGAATGCAATATTTGGATGCTCTTGTTGAGAGAGGTGTATTCAATTCTACCGGTGTTCATCGGTTTATGTGCGATTCAAGGTGCGATTGGATGGCGTGCTCGAGCGTTTATTTCTCTTTATTGTTGGGGTTTGTTTATGCGATTGCTGTTTAACCTAGTACGATGTTTGTACATGCTTTTGTTATGATTATTATGTTGTTCCGTATAATGAGAAGGTCCGTGGGAATTCTCCCCAATTTACACATTTTCCTTGAACTTTTTTCTCCAATTAGGTTTCATCGTAGTATTGTCTAATTGGAGACCTGTAGGGAGGGACTATGTGAATGAACAGAGTAAACAAACTGCCCATTTTAAAGTAATTAAACATGACTTTGCTTGGAAAACGTTCAAAATGTGGTGGGCGGTAACGGAAACAAAGTTTAAATTAGATAGGTACAAAACCCAATAACCATTTATCAGTGATTTATATTGGAGTTTTCCCCAAAACGTAGCCGTGAAAAAGGCAAATCATAAATAAGATCCGATTCAAATTTGTAGAAGATGCTATCTGTATGATTTGTGGGCTCGCATACCCGAGAGCGCTTTGTCTAGTGATGTGCTAATTGCAGCGTCACGTATCGATAAACCGAATAAATGGACCCACCACTGCACGCTTTTCGATACGGTAAAATGGTTGCCTACCTGCCTATGTTAACTATCGATTATGGAAGGCGTTTATGATGGTAAACATTTATAGATTGGTATTTGATTATTTTCAATGAAAATCAAGTTTGCCTAATTTGTGTACTTGGGATTTTTATTGAGTCCAGCCAAACAATCAAAAACGTTACAATTCAAAACAACAGGCATATTTAGACAACATACTAGTTTTTATTAGATTGGGATTTAGGAAATAAATTTTATTGAGAAATCCCAACGCTTGCTGTCACAGTTCTCACAGCATCAGCATCTTTCGGGTAAATCTGCCTGTGATTTATCGCTGCGGGCCAGTTCTTTTTGTTCATTTCTTATTTCTTACTGCGTTTGCATGACGCTTTTCGTATGTAGGCGAAACTTACGAGGTGTCTGCCCGGTCGGTGACTGCGGGATGTCTTGTCACTAATTATTTTTATTATTTATCTTGTGTTTTTAAGATTTCATTGGCCCTCATTAATATTATAAATAAGGTTAATTTTTGTTTGTTTCTTACTGAGGTAGCTAATGAGTATAGTTAGTTTCCGATACCCGAAAGCAGTTTCAAATGAGCCTATGGCGTGTCTGGCTCGCAGACACGTCCTATCAGAAAGCCGAAACGAAGAACATAAATTCTCGTTAATTTAAATTCGATGCTTGCCCACGCACTAGCAATATCGATGATTTAAGAGGTTAAATTACTTTTTGTCATCTAACTAAACAAATACTTTAAATTAAATACTTCGGAATCTGTTTTATCGAATCTGCACCAGGTTAATATATTCCGCGCCGTGTGTCGCATTATATATGAGAGGACCCGGTGATGTAAATGCCACCCTGAAGGCATTATATCCTCGACCGCGACAACCGACAAACAATTTTTTTAACAAAACATACCCCAAACAATGCCTTATCTGTCCTAATGTGATTTAACAGGTAATTTTCAAAATAGATTACCATTAAATAGAGCCTGATTTATGCGCGGGCACAATGTAAATAGGTAAGCAACAGAATGAGGAACTACATTTATTTTCATTTACCTCCATTTATATCGCGGCTCCACGTGGAGATTACGTGATTTAACAAAGGGAGTGCTATAAATCTCACAGTCCTGTCTTAGTAGGCTTTTGTGGGCATTTTTGATATGTGCTTTTAAAAGCTTTTTTCTGTATTTAGACGAGAGTTCATTGTGTAATTCATTAGAGTAGGGGGTAGGTCGCAGTGCGGACTGCGCTCGATATCGAGAGATAACGCGCTATTTATTGCCGACCAATAAGATGTTCTACAAGGACGGAATACTTTTAATGGTCGAGGAATTAGTCACTACAAATTACTAAGAGGACTTATCGATTCCACATGCTTCAACGGATTGCTTTTTGTTTGATGTAGTAACAAAAACAATACTTCAAAAACTTACAGATACATTTCAACTTGGCAGTAGACTCATATTTATACGTCAACGAAAGCGAACGTTGATATTGTTTTATCCATCTTTAATGATGAGGTACAAAGAAATTTATTAATAATTCTATCACGTGCTAAACGTGATTTACTTTTACAATTGACTGCTCGCCTCGCCACAGGCAATTTATGTGCAAATATAAAATCTCTGAAGTAAGATAATCCATTATGCATCAATGTTGCCAACGCTTATTCTCTGTACCCAATTTGTTAGAACAATTATTCTTAAAACCTACAAAAACCATCTCTATTTCATAAGAATCTTATTGGTATAAAAAAATGTGACGAGAGAATAGGTAGGTATTTTGAGCAATTACTCTCTAGTCTAACAAGGATCCATTGAGAATTTGCGGGTGGTCCAATAAACTTTAGCTCACATTGTCTATTCCAGAATCGAACTTGCGATTTGCATTGAGAACCTACTTGGCATACATTAGTGCGGTGTCGCGGCTAAGTAATTAGCACTTGTGTCGATATCGATATTCACATCGAGTACTTCATTAGTAGCTGCTTCTATCCTCTACATATTTATATCCTCCATACTCTGATATAATTTATAAAAACCGTGGCAACTTTCATGCATTTACCAGAAAATAAGTAAATTATTAATAAGATGGAACAAGAATAGGTCTGACCCCACCGACCGCCGGCACAGTAATACGTCACGACAAGACAGGTTCCCCCCTCCCTTGAGTCTCCGAAAGCTCCAACTCAGCGTTAAAACGGGACAGATGATAACGAAGTACACAAGCGTGACTGAGAGGTATCGAACATGTGAAACATGGCGTATAACGCCCCTTGATTTATAACAGTATGCCAAAGTCCTAAATTTATGTGTGTTAAAGTATGAAAATTACTTTCTTCTGATAGAAAGTCAAATAGATCCCAGTTATGAAAATTTGATCATTAGGTATTATTGTTCAATTGACAATGACCTTAATTTGTTCTCAAATGAGATGATATTCGATAGAAAATAAATATTACATGTTTGAATTAAATTAAATGTATTTCCGTAAAGCACGCCTAATGTAATAAGATATTTTACTCAATAAAATATTTCTGATAGAATTAATTAGGTACTTGCAGAAAAATAATATATATTCCATTTTTATGTCAACCATCAAGCAGCATTGATCAGATATTTATCGATACTCAGCAGAGCTTGACATATTCCCATCACTAGTGTGTTAAAATGCTGTGAAATTCGTTTTTTTAATCTACGGATTTGTTGTTCCAGTTACTATTCTGACCCAATTCCTATGCAACGGAAACTATCAAAAGTTACCTAGGTACTTTGCAAAATAACTTCTAACAGTCTCAAGAGTATTACAATTAAGTCATAGAAGAAACAGTCTCTTCAAAACAAACTTAATTCATTTTTTGTTAAAATTTACACCGACGCCTTCCTACCAACACAAATAATATTAACATCGTAGTACCTTCATTAAAGGGTTATTAGACACCGAGCGAACTGAGCAATTTGCTAAGCAAAATATATAGCGTAGGTGGCCACAATACTGCTGGGTTTGAGCAGTAAACAAGCTCTTGCTTCCTCGCTGGGGGTCTTAACTCACAGAGTATTATTTATTATGTAACCCGACGGAGTACAGTAGCTGGAGCTGAACATCTGTCAGGGGTTACTCTCGGTGCGAAACATTGTGTTTATCAGTGGACTAAGTAGTAGGTTAACATTTTATTGTGTAACTTGTTAGAATGATCACTACTGGACGTGGTTATCGAGCAAAGCAACTTTGATGCAGCAAGGTACTAAAGAGAGGGTATAGTATACCCACTCTTTAGTACCTGTATGATAATACATGGTCGGCAACGCGCGTGTAATGTCCCTGATGATTCAGGCGTCCTGTATTTAAAGAGAGGGTATACCCTCTCTTTAGTACCTGTATGATAAATATGATAGTACAGAGTCGTTAATGCGCGTGTAGTGTCCCTGATGTTATAGGCGTCCATAGGATGCAGTAACCGCTTTCCATCAGGCGGGCTTGTATGCCAACTTGTTGGTGGTATAAAAAAATAAAATACTAGTCCAGCTACCTATCTCACTGGATACAGACCCAATTCAAGGTTTTTTGCTATTGACTAGACTAACAAAATCTGCTAATGATAATCAGCACTATGGCAACCACAAATAAATCTACCGCACCAAATAATCCCGTTCACTACATACCTACATGATGTATGTTTATTATCAACTCGGAATATTGGCTCGAAACATAGTGCTGAAGCGGGCAACACCCGATACTGTGGTATTATCTGACATTATTTGTCATTGGAACAACAATGCGCCCCATAACTACCTATCTTCCTCAATTTCCTGGCAATTTGGAGGGAAAAAAGCAATTAAAAGGTCAGATCTGGCTGTAAATTTAAGTAATTAGGGTAAATTATTGTCGCTTTTTATTAACGTAGTGTAAACTGGTTTTAGAATAACCTTCTGAAAGACAAAATCGAATAGCTTCGTAATGAAACATGGTAGGTAGAGTTGATCTCTACCTAATGAATGACCCTTGGTAAGGAACCCCAAATCTCCTCTCCGTCTGTAATTAGTGCATATACCAATTTGAGTCTATTTATTAAATTCCGTCCTGTTAACCGTCATAATGACATGTTGTCAGATCAAGGGCTCATTGAGGAGCCACGTGACTCACGACTTTCCGTGAGCCCAGCTCGAATTAACGAAGAAACGCACAGTGTCAGAAGTAGCTCAAAAGCTATTTCGAACTTCCTTCAGCGCATGTTTTTGATGTTTAAAACACGATCATTTAAGTAGGTACTTAGAGACAAAAGAAAGGGGGAAAAACGGTCATTCCTAGACCACCATTATTAGACCATCAATGTGTTAATGGTTTTTTGATAAAGCAAATTGAATCCACAAATAAAAATAATAGATCCAAACAGCGGCAAAATAACAAGCATCAATCTCTTATATTAGCTCCAACCTCAAAAGAACAACATAAAACTTCCTATACGCAATCATAAATCTCACGTTTTTTAATAGATAAATAGGGCCTCGCACAAACGAGCAATATCGCATTATTTGGCCCTCCCTCAGGAAAGGCCCTCCTGATAAAGCCTCCTTGCCTCACACCCTTCATGCTAATGTACTATGCCAGACGGTGACAACCATTTTTTGGCCCACTTGGCTACATTATGGTAACCGTAAAGAGTATTTCAAATTATATTTTCCGTGTCCATTAAAATGCGATGTAGCTTTCTCTCGTTTATTTTTAAACAATTACAAAAGCCTTTTTAAACTTTTAACGGCCGTGACACAATTTTTGTGAATAAAAACAGGTAGCGTCGACTTAGTTTTTTAGGAGTTTACAAAACAACAATTGTGCCGTTGTCGGTTAAATGCCTTAAAAGGTACAAAGATGTTCGTACAATATAATAAAATGTTCAAAAACTTCCAAAAATTATGCCGTCATAAACAAAGCGGTTCGGATGCAAAGTTAGATAAAGAACATCTCACACACCTGAGCTAGAAAATTGCTTTTTTTTTTAAGCGGCTCCAGTTTTTTACGAAACTTTCTCCGAGAATAAAAGAAGTTTCGTGGAAGAACTTTCTTTTTGTGCTCACATAAATCAAACTTTATTCCGTTGTATGATGGGATGCAAGGCGCGAAATATGGTAACAATGAAAATATTGTGACGTGAGGAGAAATACCGGACGCTTTTGTTTTGTTGCCAGGTTTTGTGTTTTGTTTTTTTTTGCGAGGATTTGAATTTCATTCCAAGCCGTCATTTGTTTCAAGTTATTACAAAGCTCGCATAAACCACGCAGACCCTTATCAGAACTAGTTAAAAACTAATTACCGGAGTGACACCACCTTTCCGTAAATCTCGCGGCTCCTTCGAATTACTCTGACAAAAGTTATTTTAAAGAAAAAAGCCCTTGAGGCCTTCTCTCCCTGGCTCCCTCCCACGAATTCATCACGATTTATATTCATGGCATAACAACAAGACCCGCTTTAGGGTGATACCATTCGGATTGTAGACTGCTAAATAAAATCTGTTCAATTTTAGAGCGGCTTAAACTTTTTGGTTTATTGTCAGTGTTATTTTTGATAAAAATATTACCCTCGGAGTGTCAAGAAAAATTTTTACTCGGCTAGATCTGAAAATCAGAACTTACTTTAAAACTAGTATTGAAGAGTTTCTACTCGCAAACTCAACTGACGAAGTATAATCGAAATTCTTTTATAAAAAAAATCCAGACTGAACGAAGATATTATCCAAGAATAAACACAACTAACCGCGTCCCAACTAAGAGTAGATCTACACACCGGCATTAGTCTATATTTACTAAACTCGGTGTGAGGATGCCACATGGCGACAAACGTTACAAACATTAGGCCAGTAACTCTCCGCAACGGAACAACAAATCAACTGCGGTTTGGAACCGGAAGCGTTCCTATGTAGAGCCCATAAGTCAGTGTTCCGTACATTAAAATAATAAATAAATATAAAAATCCAAATTATTTAAATTAAATCCAACGTTTAATTATGCTAATTCCAATTCGTCTCGCATGTTTGTAAAGTAACATAATTATGTTAGTTTCGAATTAATTGCTCTAGTTTTGGATTTATGCGTAAACTCCCCTTTTGTGAGTTTACAGTTTATTGTTTTAGCTGGCAACTTTATTAGCTATTGTATAGTCATCATCATTATCGGGCTACGTTTTCTCAGTATATTTTGAATTCACAAAACTAAATAAATCAATGAAATTTGTATCTATCGCCATAAAAGCTCAGACGATATTTTTAAGTGTTTTAAAAAAATATTTTCAACCTTAGCTGATAAGGTATAAAACCTGAATCTGTATTCAAGCTTTCAGACTACTCTATAGCCCTCTATAAAATGCAAAGATATAATAAAGAATACAACAAAAGCCTAGAATTTTCTATCTACAAAACACATTCAGCAACAGTTTTGCTGCCAAAACCTAGGCTGAGCCTGGCGAGGGTGGCTGCGTCATAATTGATGAGATTCTTAACGCGGTGGAGCGATGACACAGAATACGTTTTAGTTCGGACCTCTAAAGTTTCACACAAAAGTTGAGCCTATAATTTTTTTCCTAAGTAAAATTAACGAATTATGTTATCTTTCGAAAGAGCTACCGATTCTTATACATATAGATAGATAGATAGATATATCATTTATTCATTTCAAAAAAACATTACATAGGTTGGTTAGTAATGCCTTAAAGCCTATGTTAGGTTTGTCTAGGCAATGAGTTCTCATCTATTTTACTTAGGATTTCTTATCACTACTGTTGGGTCATGTAATTTAACTTGCCTAAATATACATTGTAGGCAAATCGCTTATGTATAAATATTTCTATACTTCACTGATATGAAGCATATTGGTTTCTTCCATGGCTATTATTACGTAACAAGACATTCAGTAGTCTCCGTGAATGAAGAATCCGAAAAAACACTACAAAATAGCAAGCAATACAGCCTCTAAAACACCCGATCTAGAGCTCATTTCACAATAAAACACCACCTCAAAGACTCAGGGTTGACACAGCGGGGTGGTGTGTGGAGATATTATCACCACGACACTGCCCCCATTAATTTGTGATTAGCCTGCAGGAGACTCTTACACAGGCTTTCTTCTAATTAGATAATCAGTTTTTCCGAGAGGAATTTAAGTCTTGAGCAGTTGTAATTAATGTTTGGCGGAGGGAGGGCTTTGTTATTCATAATGGCTTTCCTTGTAAGTTTATTCGGTTTCAATACTTAGCAACTTCGTAAGTCTTTGATACTTTTTGGGTGGCATTTAACTTTTGGTGGAACTGGATTGAAATAAGCATTTGTATTTCGTTTATTGGATGTACCAAAATGTGCTCCGGTTTAATAGAAATAATGCAAAGACGTTTGAGATTAAACTGTATTTGCCAAGTACAAACAAGCAAACATTTTTTAATACTTTTTTGCAAAATACGGAAGTAAAAAAGTGACAACATTTTTGAATAATGTCTCTGTTGTGTCTCCCTAAAAAACGGAGACAAATACGAAGCAATACCTTGAAACTCAATTCATCCCCCAATAAATATCTCAAGCATCGTTTACTCGGAATGAGGCAAAAACGTCCCCGAACTGTTTATTTTAAAGGTGGATTTGTAGGATATTTATTCACGTACCCACTACATGTACCTATACAGGGGTTTTGTTTCGTGCGAACAAAATCACGGATACGCAGCTGCTCTTGAAAAACGGTTTTGTATATGTTACTCAAGTAGACGAGTCATTGTAATCTTTTTCAGTCCAAAATGTATAAAATTTACTGGCTTTCAGAACTAGGTACTATGATTATCAGAGGTCATTTGGTGCTTTGTTTTTGTAAAGATAAGCTTTAATCGAGAAAAAAACGACTGTACATGGCCGTAGTCTCAGTGAAAAACGTTGAGTTGAGCTTTTTGCGTCGCTATTGAATAAAAAACATTGCATAAATGATTTTCCAGTAATAAACAATACAATTTAGATTGCGAATTCTCCCTCCCTCGCCTATAATTTCTCCAAGTGGTTGGCTAAGAAAACCTACAATCAGATTAATTCTGTAGGGGTTGGAGCCAATTTGTCTGATTGCTACCGATCTCAATTTATGTGACTTACCTATGTATCTATTCCTTAAATTGTGACCCTATCTTGTTACGTCCCCAACTATAAATATTTGCGCATGATCAATTCAATAAAGTTACTGCTTCTGAATATCGGAATCGCTTCTTGTGTCGCATTGAGCATAATAACTCATAAGTCAACTGCATTGTTCAATGAACTTTGAGACATGGAATTGGGTTGTTCCTTCTTTAGATTAAAAACTTTTGATTCAATACTAGTAAAAGAGATTCGTAAAAACGTACTGGTCCAACAAACCTGTGTTATATATTAACTGTAAAAGTTCAATTTTCTACTTAGGTACACCATGTGAAGAAACAAACGCTTAAGAAAACCCTAAACATGAGCAGCGAATGAACAAGATTGCTCACACTTTGTCCAGGGGATGAACTTATCCAATAACTCTCTTTCACCTCATAGACTGTCCAGATTAATTACGAAGGTTATGCTCTCTCGACCCTACAGGGTATTACCGTAACGTACACGCCTCTTTTGGGTTTTCCCGGATAGCGACACGAGGGGAAAAATCAGGCAGCAAGCTAGGGATTTTGATGGATTTTGTTACTTAATCGGATACACCTTTTCGGCTTGACGTTATTTTTATTTAATAATGTAAATATTAATAGAACACAACTGCATAATGCAATTTTAAGTGCTTAATATTGTGATTTTTTTTTCCTTAAGAACTTGCGAACTTCAAGAATTGGCTTAGAAATGTGAAACTGCTGCTGTGTCCATCCATCAACACAGTATTAGATATTTGATCTAGAGTCGTTGCTCTACATAGAATTATTAAGAAAGTGGAAAAGAAATCAGTGAAATTTTATTAAATCGAGCTCATAAACTAGCATCACCATCATTATCATCAGCCCGTACACGTCCACTACCATAAACATAAACTATAGTGAAACAAAACAGACCTTTTGTAGGACCAATATATTCCAATAGTATGTTTTATTTTATTCGTTTGTGAAAGGTACGCTCGCCAATCAAGTCAAGAATTGCTCGCGTGCAAGTCGAGATTCATCAGCACACGGGACAGGCCAGTTATCTAGATCTCGCCTTACCCTTAGTACTTTTCCATACATTTAATTGGCATCTTTTGATTATCCGGGACATGCATGCTTTTAAACTTTGGAATAGTTTTCATTCATTACGTTTGTAATTAGTCTTGCGAGGAGAGATGTTTGTCATTTTAACAGAGTTGCAAAAACGTACTTGGGATAAACGGAGAACTTGCATGGACAGAATAAGACATGAGAATTCCTACAGGTTCAATGATTAGTAAATCGGTCTTCAAGAGAATTTTATACAGTAAAGTACGGTGAAGAATTTTCCTATAGATGGATTTACGCGCTTTTCCGTAAATGTTGCTTTAAATTCCCGGAAAAGCTACTAGCCTTCATTCGTAAGGGTTGCGATCAAGATAAGCCGTCACATTTAAGATATTTAAATCGATTTCGCCCAATTTTCCGCGGGCGGGCGCAAGTTAAGTAAAGTCAATTTATCCTGTGTCGCTCTGGGGGGCTGGGACCGAGCTCTATTGTTCGCCAAATGAACTTCCAGGCTGAAATGCTACAGCTTCCTTCAAATTTTTACGGTTGTTTACTAACACATTTTCATGCATTAAGAACATTTTGAACGGATTTTTGTACAGATCTTTGAAGTAAAACACGCCAGAATTACTTAAGTCCTGTTAAGAAACTCTATATTACTTAAGTAAGTAACAGAATAAGTAATTTATTAACGAAGAAAATTACAGCTAAGTAAAAGAAATAAATTTAAACTAGTATTATCAATGTAAATAGTTGAGCTGCGGACAATCTAGAGCAAGCTCAACTGATCATCACTACCATTCGTAAGCGTACCCCACTTAGATTTGCTTATTAGGTATATGTGGCGTAGTTAAGTATTGGGATTCAAATTAACAGCCTCTCTCATGTTATCTCGCTAAAATCATACGGTTCAGACAACTATTCTTCGTAAGTATTCTATACAGTACGATGATTTTTACTCAGGATTTTATATTTCATTGACAGCTGCAAGTATTTGAGTGTTGAATTTCGAAATTCCGCTGTATTCGAACCTATTTGTTGGGTTTCTATTTAAAACATTCCCCCGACTTACATAGATCAGATACGTTCAACAAAGGCTTTTGTAATTAAGAAAGATATTTTAAGTCGGCGGCAGCTTGACTTTATACGCAAAATGAATTTACTTTATTTAATGGTGTTTTGAGTTTCTGCTCGGTTTATTTACGGATTTTAGGCTGTCAGGGATATTATTCTAGTAATGAGTTAATTTAAGATTTTTTAAATCAAATTCTCCTTAATTTTACAAACCACGGTTCTTGAAATGTATACCTAAACTCGAAACGTTTTTGATAGAGATTTGTAGTAATTGCGATCAATTCGATGAAATTAAGATTTTCATCGGTTTCGCCCATGTTTTGTCATTTAGTCCGAGCCTTTTCCAAGAAGATTAGTTACCGGCGTAAAACACGCAAAGCAATACTTTAAACGAACAAAAATAAATTTCCGAACTCCAACCCCAATTTAGGAGTGCATTATTTTCGCTTTCACAGACATCCGATACAATTAAAATCTTCTTTAATTAAGGGACGATCGTGCATCAAACGCACGTGGCGCACTGAGTTTTCCACTTGTATACGCATCACCCTTAACGGGAGCTGCCTTAGCTCGTAAATTTCCCGAACAAAAAGCAACTTTATCGTACACTATTAAAGGGCAATTCGGTTTGAGCTTTGGTGGGATTTAAGGCGAAGTTGGTCGTAGATTTCTGGTATCTCTTTTCACTTTATCGCAGTGTCTCCGTTATTTACTCGTACGTGAGGGATGCTCGCAATAAATAGGTGCGCACAAACATATTTGACGTTTACAAATACCTCCCAAATTGGTTTCCTTGGCGTGACTGGCCGTTATTACGTATTTTGTTTGCTTATTGCTCGCTACTGAAAGGTTGGATGCTGCTTGCTGATGGGAGATTCGGCGAAAATGACCAATGTTTGAACTTTGGCTTCCCATTGTTTGTTCATTGCATTTCATTGGGACGTTTTTAAGCTTATCCGTGGAACTTTTGGCGTTGTATTTAAAATGTTTCAGGTCAATTTGGTTTCATACTTCACTTCATCGTCTTCCACAAATGAACTTAATAAACCAGTTTTATTAACTTTCATCATCAGAGGTGTTGGATTTCAAATGTAGCCTTGAAATGAGAGGAATGATGTCAAGGGACTGTCAAGGTTGAAGACAACATTACAACCGTTTATGAAGCGATAGCAGTTTGTTTCGTACCTCATTGCCTGAAATCCCGAAAAATAGATCACCATAAAACGAGGTGCGACTCGCAATTCGACCATTCCAGCGTCCGTCCGCCGGGAGTTATAATTCAAGTGACAAATATCGAATGCTACAATTCATATTTTTCTGCTATCTCCGCTTGTGTCGCCATCTGTGCCGGAGGGACGACATTGGTTCTACATCAAGTGGTCGGTTGATGTATTTTTTGTTGCAAATAAAACATACTTTCCCAGTGGAATTTGTTTTATATGATATTTTATGGCAGAATCGTGATGGTCTTAGGGTGCATTGGTTTAGTAGATGATGCATAGAAAATGCAACCCTCGCACATGATTATCATAATCCTAAGAGACCAAAGTCCAGTTTCTTCGTAAAAATACGATAAATATTTTATTATTGGTTTTTGAAAAGAACTTGAATTGCATCATCGTTAAAATTAAAATTGGAGTCATTTAAAAGGTACGATACTCGAAAATAGTGTTGGCCGATGCATTATCGAGATCGGAAATTTCACGTGGTCATATAATTTTAAGCTCGTAAAGCCCGAATAATAATTCACTGGGAGCATTTGCGGAAAATGCATTTTATTGTTAAAACGTGAATTTTATTTATAGTCGACAGTCCGCGGTGGGGTGGTGGGGGTTGATTTGCAGTAGTAGCGCATCGATACCACCCTTTGGCACCGATTATTTATACTAAAGGTAATTTCACCGGTTCATTATTGGTAAATGTAGCATTTGTATATCACAATTATTTGCAGTTCATTAAGAGTGAACAATAATCGACGTTTATTTAAATCTGGATAAGTATGCTTTATCGTTCAAATCAAAACCAACTTTGACACCATTGATTATTAGCAATTCATTGATTTTCTATCCGAAATCAGTGTAGTTGATTACCTCCACATTCAATGAAACAAACCAACAATCTATTACAAAAGCCTTAGCAAGATTACGCGAACAAGTTAAAACGACCACTTAGCACTTTGTAAATCATACAATTTCGCTGTCTACTTTATGTGATAGTCTAGCACGCGCTGAGGCTTTGCGATTGCAATCGCACTTGCAGGCGTTGCTACCACCGACCTGAGGCAACGCCCTCACCATTACACGACGTTTAATTGCTTATTGTGATTTATTTATTGCCTGCATTCATTAGTTATCGTTTTCAATCTCAACT
Source organism: Eupithecia subfuscata (assembly GCA_963564075.1). Classification (NCBI taxonomy): domain Eukaryota; kingdom Metazoa; phylum Arthropoda; class Insecta; order Lepidoptera; family Geometridae; genus Eupithecia; species Eupithecia subfuscata. Next base: position 10,373,288 of record OY751105.1, read on the forward strand.
GCGTTTTCACACCTCGTTTAAAGATTTCCAACTACCAAATGAGCTATGAAGTGGAGTCTTTTGAAATCTGATACACATCAAGCTAACAAAATTATGCTTTTTTATCTTAACACCCGACTAACCTTCACAATGCTCTGTCAAACTGGTGTAAGGGTTTTTGGATAATCTATGTAGAGTCGTGAACCTCGCTGCCTTACGGTAAGCTAACAAAGTTGTATATCTTTTTAAAAGACAACAAAAGGCAGACCGCTTTAAAAGCTATTTAGCCGGTCCCTAGATAGCGTCTACCGCAGCCCCCATCCGGTCCGTTTTTTCCCCGCTGAAAAGCCAATTTGGAATGAATCACTGTACAGTGGCGAGCATCTGTGCTAATTTACCTACGGGCGGACAGTCTAATGCGACTCGTTCGATCGTAAATATGGAATCGCGACCGAACGCCGAATATCGAAAGCCGGCATTAGCCGGATACAGCTAATACACACGGGGGTATGTGAGATAAATTATCGTGCGTTCATTTGGCCTCCAATGTTTAATCTATACGCGGCGATACTGTTCGGTTTCGGGCGATTATGCGTTTTGAATCGGTGTATCGGGTTGGATAATCTTACGATACTGTATCGATTGTTTACATTCATTGACGGTTTTAGGATTATCTCTATTAGATTGTCAAATATTCTATGATTGTACTATCTGAAACGTTTTGAAATATTTAAAATATTATCTATAATGATAAAATAATATCTATAATGATAAAATGCGTCAACATCAACACAAAGCCAAGATGGCCTTTGTGTTGATGTTGACGCAGTCATGGACAGTAAAAAGCACTTAAATGTCCACTATTTAACCGAAGCTTGCAGTATATTTGCTGTATTTTACCTGATGGCTCAGTTGTGTCACATCACTTACGAGTAACATCGAATAATCGAGCAGTATCGAATGAAATGGACGTGTCCCATCACTATGTTTGCAACGTTGCCCTGATGTAGCAGCGTTCGCATTTCGTTCCGTGCATTGTTTATGAGTTTGTATTTCATTTTGATATTTGTGCTTTATTAACTGTACCGAAATTCACGCTGCTTACTAAGATGAAATTACATTTTATTTCTATCGTCACAGCATTTAAACTGTAGCATGTTTTTGTGTTTAATTTCTAATGTTGAAATTTTTGTTCCAGGTAAGGTCACCTAATTATACCGCCACACCCGAAACTCGCACCATGAATTTAAAGTAAGTAAAACTTACCCTAATAAAAAACTCCAAACTTTATCACCAAGACAATTTTATCGGGACCCCATTTGATATGCAATAATGGGGGGCAATTTATCAAACTAGCTATCTAACTTAAACGCAATTTGAAGTATGGCGGCCTCTTAAGTCTTCCACCCCCAAAAGGGGGTGGTGGGGCGTCTTATCGCGGAACTGCAGGCACTCGCCCGTTTACCTTAAGATCTTTAATATTAAATATACAGTCAAAGCCTTAGATTTACCGTTCCAAAATGCTTTATTAGTTGGCATTTGAAATAAATATATAAAGCCACTAAATACGGTATGTAGTCTATTCTTATCCTAGAACAATTTTCTAATGATACAAAAGATAAACGACCTTCTTTATACTGTAAAGAAAACAGCGTTTCGCAAACAGTATCGTTAAGTCTACGTACTGAAGCGACAGAAATCAAAAATGTTACTTTATTTCCATGTCAGTGTATAATTTTAAGAATAATATGACCGTTCCTAAATGTACATTTATTGTATTTATGGAAATAAAGAGTAGTTGATTCTTGATTCTAAAAGTATGTACATTCAATATTCACATCTATCTACCTACATAAGCATAACCGAATGAACATGCTAAGGTCATGTCCAGTCTGTCTGCGTGTGCGCATGCCAAGCACCACGGGGAATGAAGACGTTTAATAATTTAATCGGATAGTTGCCTGGTTTATGCACGCGAACGAACCAGTTCTACGCCTAAATGAGTTTTCTCTATATGCATTTATACAGAGTGCGACGAAACATGTGAACTAATTTGAAAGGGGGTAATTCCGGGCACTGAGAGGATCAACTCTTGACCTTCGGTTTTGAAAAAAATTTGAGACTTGTTCTTCATATTCGTGTTTTTTTATGTGTATTCTTACATTATTATTATTGTATGGAAATTTCAAAAGATTTACATTTATTTTGTAATGATTTCATGATAAAACACTGGTTTTGCTGAAAAATTAAGCAAAAACATTAGTGAAATATTTTATAATGTTAAATAATGTAAGTGTCAGTATGAAAAAACACGAATAGGGAGAAAAAAAGTCCCCCCTTTCGGCTTAGTACCTACACATGTTATGTGGCACCCTGTATAGATTAGATACGAGTATAATATGGGAGCATTTTATACATAGCCTAACAAAACATAGCTAAAAAAATATCGCAGTTTGGCGAATTCATTATAAATGCAAGCGGGTTATATACGAACCTTGTCTGTGTTGGAAGAACACCAACATTTTAATCCTTAACGAGGTACCGTACTCACGAATAACGTGAGTATGGTTCTAGTTGCGTACCCCGGCGTCACAAAGTCCCTTGTAGGGGATGAAGCGTTGGCTTTCTTCAAACACCAACAAGGTTTGAAGTTTACCCGCTTACATTCAAAACGAAAACACATAGCATTGAGCTTTCTAAAGTAAATGTGAACGACGTAAGAAAATACTGATATTTTATTTACTGTAAAATAACATACCTCTATATAATACATACCATATTGGAATACTTACGGTTTAAACTTAATGTTGCGTGAATGTAAAAGTTTCATCGTTTTTCAGGAAAACTTTTTTAGCTTATTATGATTTAATATGTTGAGTTTTGATGTATAGTTTCGTGTGTTCTTCATATCTTGCCCATATTGTCTATCCTCTATTTTTGTTTGAAACTGAAACATGTTAAACAAAGCAAAAATTTTAAAATTCTTAAATCTCTTTTACACTTCACATATAAACGTTCAATAATTGTTCTATGTGCTAAATAAATGTTTTGAACGTTCAATTATCTTCTTTGAACATTCTTCACTTTCCACTTTACAAAATTTTTGTAACTTGCATTGCTGTTAGAAAGCTGTTTATTATATGCAAGAATGTTCGATTCATATTACAAAAAAAAACCTAAAATTCCACAAAAAAAATTGTAAATATAAGTTTTAACCGTTCCGCCCGAAAAATCCCACACAAAACGTAAAAAACCATAACTCGAAAACTACGACAAATCGGAGAGCATGCATGGGGTATTTTCAGGTGAGGCATTGTTTTTTTTATTTCACTGTTTACCCTGTATTTATTTTTTATTATGCATAGAAAACACCCAAAACACCCGGTACAAATATCTGCAGATCGTACAAGCATCTGTCCCGGGGTGGGAATCAAACTCCAAGCAACCTCCTCCACCGCACGCGGACCTTCGCGCACATAAGTCGTCAAATAAACTAGGCAACAAGACAATTTAAGACTTAACGGTTGAAGGAATCTCAAGTTTTCTCAGTACTCCATCAACAGCATACCTTTTTAATAGTTTATTGTATAATTTTAAGAAACCTCTGACATTCTTTAGAGGTTTTCTAGCACGTCTTTTTTTATTCACTGCAACACCATGACCTTCAAAGCTTGTAAATCCATCATGATTAATATGATTATTAACACTAACTTCATTTGCAACGACATATTTTTGTAATCGTTTTAATCAATATGTACTCATTTTCAGGGCCTTAAGTTATTCCGTGATCATGACACATGAAACTGTGCCGAAACATTGGAAAGATCAAATCTTAAATCATGGTATATATCCCGTTGTAAATGACTTTATCATGGCCGTTTTAAGTAATAATTGTGTTTATCTTACATTAAATTACGCATAGTTATTATAATTTATTTTGAATAATTATTGAGAAGGTAGGTATGTTGTTTGTTGAACCATAAGAAATTTAATGCAACTATTGAACAAACGAATAATCTATACATACATATTTGTAGCTTTTGTTACGACAACCAGTTGGTGAGAGTGTGTAATTTATTTATTTGTGTAGGTAAATAAAATCGAGGTATGATCAACTTTATCAAAAATTTAGAAGCCAATCTAAAAAAGGAAAGTTATTTTCTGATATAAAGCCTACTAAATTAATCATAGCCGTCATAATAACTCATTATACTGAGACCAAAGTTGTGTCACAGTAACAATGCAATTACCGACGCAAATTGGTGCTTAAACTTTGCCAGAGGAGTTACTTCACTTAGGGTGTGTTGAAGTTTTGCATTTGACTTTGAAAATATCAAATACTCAGTAATCATTTTGAAACATTTTCATATGAATAAATAATATATGTGATTGAGAGATTTCCTCTAAAAGTTCGGGGGAAATCTGATCTAGAATAAAAAACAAAAGAATCTTTAAGATACAAGACATTCAGTAAAAGTCAAGAAGTGTAAAAAACATTCAAAGTAGACTTATAATAAAAAGCAATATAGTTCAAGAAACCATTTTGATACCTAATAAACGAAAAATCTTTTCATTCACCAATTAAGTATTATCCTTATAGAACTATCTCCGAAACCTATATTGTAGTCCTTGTAGTGACCATAAACAAACCTGGGTTGCGGTGACGGCGCGTGGGCAGTGATCTACAATGCGGCAGCCATATTGTTTTCTAATGACTCAATAGTTCGTGGTACCCTTTTTGAAATTATCCCTTCACAATACGCATTTTTGAAGTTATTTTCGTCTTTCAACGAATTCCCTACAATACGTTTTTTTTAAAGAACTACATGGTGTACCATGTACTATAATAGAAACATTCACTGATTTTGAAATTATTAATGATTCAGGTTATACTTAATTCGAAATGAATACATTGTTATATTTTTATAATATTTATATACAATATTAATTTTGAAAATATTATAAAATCTTAAAAAATATAAACATTTCATTTAGAAAATACAAAGGTATGCGTGGACGGGCTTCAATCAATAAAACTCAAATTATTACAACAAGGAAAAGTATTTTTTTTATATGGAACAAAAAACCGCCACCAAAGCATATAAACAAAAGGCGTAATAGAAGGAGTTTAAATCAAACCTGATGATATTAGCTAAAAGATTTCTCATACACATTACTTAAACAGAGATTTATAACTCACACAGAATTAAATGTTCTAACCACAATGTATTGCGAGGTATTACGGCTCCCCAGTAAGTACACACGAGATATATCTTACGAAGATAGGGAGAGAATTCTTGGCTAATTTAACTAATGGACTAATATAATATTTCTCCTCATATTTGTTCTGCCCTTTTGTGCGAAGAAACCTCTATATTTCCTACAAAATTACTCAAAGTTGAAATTACTCCAGGCTTCATAACTCACTGTGGTTTTGCATATTATTTGCTTTTTTGTACGAACATCAAATAACCTAGCAGTAAAGGAGAAAATGTTTAGGTATAGCCAAAGATTACCTATATATTATATGAATAACGTTCTACTATACCTACGAATATCACACAAAATTCATAAATATATAATATTTCGAGCTCCAGCTTCGCACGTGTTTTTTCGGGATAAAAAGTACCTACATCAATGCAAGATTTTCCCCCAATCCGTTCTGTACTTCGGGTGTGAAGAGGTAACAAATATATAAACTTTCGAATTTATAACATTAGTGTGACACATAAGTGTACAAACGAAAAAAAAAATATGTGTCGGTCGATGTGAGCTATATAATGTGTAAATTCTATTTGATAGGTGTACATATTTTTCAATTTGTTCCCTATTCCAATCAAATTTACTCCGATCCAAACCAATATGGGCCTTAGGTACTTATAAAGCACGTGCCCTGACGTGATAGATTGTCCTCATGTGTGTCAATAAATTGATTAAGCGGGAACACACACGTATAAATTTGGCACAGCACCTAATAAGTAATGTATGTACGTACAATGTGTGCTTACTAGAGAGCGGTAGTGTATTGTTCATGAGATTGTTGGAATTTAGATTTTGTTCACAATTTTATTAAAATCAAATCATCGATAATATATTTTCACCATTTCTTCTGCTTAACTATTTTTTAAATACGTACACGAGATTTCGAGCTTCATTTTTATAGAAATATCATTGAAATTATAGAGCTTTGATGGCACTATTAAATTAAATAACAGGAGGGCTTTTTAAGAAAATAATTGGGTTTGTTGCGAACCCATTATAACTCAATAAACAAAACCTTAGTATTGTAAAGATAGCTTCACTAGTAAGGGGGAGTGAGGGTGGCACTGGCACCACCCTCTGCAAAATTATGTACGACGAACTGGGACCAATATATCAAGGGGAGGACATACCAGGCTAAGGAGACTGGGTATGGGGTGGGCCGGTGGAATACTTAAGAACCCTGGTGACACCCCATTAAAACACATATACCGCATTTTTGGCTAGACGTTTTAATTTCGCGAAACAGGAATTAGATTGTGGGGCGTTGTGAAATTGGCTTTAGATTTGGGATTAAGTAGCAGGCTCGCTGATAACAAGAATGTTTTTCTGTAGTCGTTAAAATATTGGCATATAATATTAAATCTAGTTAGGTTTAATGAGCCCTCTCCATTATGATTCAAAACGCTAGCATGTTTCAATAAAATTGTATTAAAATTCAATAACCAATAAAACTAAAGTTTTACTGCCATAAATCAAGACCAAATGCACCGGAATACACCCAAACGAGGCGCGAAACACGCGGTGCCTGAACGCATCCGGAATCATAATTCCGACCAAAATAACTCCAACCTCCCCTGCACTCCCCTCACTTTTTTTGGATAAACTGGATTCCCCACCGTTAATTCCCAAGATAGACATAATTTGGAATTGGATCCATCTATCCTGTACCAACCTCCGAACAAAAATAAGTTAGCGCGGGCCGCGCTACGGATTTATGTGGGCGAAAACAAAAGTAACTATTTATTGGATACAGGCAAGGTTGTATCGTTTTAAAAACTTTTTTACAGCTAAAATAGCACCCCTAGACGGAGTGCCTTAATTTTGTTACATAAAATTCTATCGGTTGAAAATAGCAGTGAAAAAAGGACTTCAAAAATTAAGCTGTTCGAACGAACATTGAAGTATAAATTAACATCAAAGTGAATTGTTGTATCTTGAGAATGAATGAAAAATCCAGTTTACAAGAACAAAACAAGTAAAACGCCACAAACCATCAAACAATTTATTTTACGAGCGATCCTTACGCTTAACAGGTCATAAAACGACTCATAAACACCGGCTCGTCCATTCACAAAATACTCAACTCTATGTTTACTTACCGTTTTAAATGCAAATACGATTACACAACAGTTTTGTGACATTTTCTGCTGCATACCTACAATATCAAGGGATTTGAAACCTTATCCTCTTAAAAATACGGCTGGTTTGTAAAGAATGGTCTTATCAATACCCAAGCAACTCCCAGCTGATGTAACGCAGACATCGCGAAAGATAAAGTATATGCGTGTTTTTTATTTCACCTTTGACACTTTAATCCAATTTGTTTTCTTTGTATCCCGCCCTTGGGATGGGGGAAGAATATTTTGTCCATATAATTGTTATTTTGAATTTTAAATTTCCTTCCGTGTAGAACCTCTGTGGAAAAGTATTTTTATTTTGTCGTCTTTAATTTTTAATGTCTCATGAGGATACGCTCTATTTTCATGTTTACGGAAGGACAACAAAGAGTGTGGCATGGACTGTAGGTTTGTATTGTTCGCCATAGAACTACCGATAACTTCCCTCTCTATCCGGCAATAGATTATAGATTTCGATATTCGCCGAAGAATTCGAGCATCACTACCAAAAGTTAACCCGTAAGTGGCTGAGATGGCTTTCGAGGTCGGCCTAGCGATTCTTTTTATAGCCAACTAAGAAAATTGGCTCATTAATCTTTAAGATAAATGTCCAGCCACTATTCGGCCCATCTTATCAGAGCAGAATGAATGGAAGTGTGGATATTGGTACCTAAGATTTTTTTTATCACATATATCACGAACATTTACGGAACTCTATCGATTTGTGCCCGGTTTATGGGTAAAAGAGTGTTTTAGAGGCAATTTCGCTATTGGAATTACTCTGATAAAAGCAATAGAAAAACTTGTACAAACTATATTTTCGTACTAACTTGACATCTGCAAAATAAAACTGAACGCTCATCAATTATTTATTTATAAAGCTGATAGAATTTTAACTATTCGACTTGTAAATCAGTGTCGGTGTGATATGTTATTCGAGTACCTACTAGAATATCAGAAACAATAGAACGTCGCGCGTCGCCCAGATAATCAATGTGGAAAATCATCAGTAATAAAGTCACGAGTCAAAAACCGCATCGGACTAACTCTCATAAAGTTAATTCAGGACGAAGGTGATTAAAAAAGAATGGTCTTTTTTCTAGAAACAATCGCAAAAAGGAAGTCAGTGTCGCAAGGAACTGTGAGCTGAAAGTTCCTGACATAAATCCATGCGAACGAGTTAACTGAAGTCCCGGGTTGAACAAACTCGGCCAAGGAACTGGCTACACGCACACAACCCGGGAATTTTTTAACCAGCTCCGTTTAAAGTATGTGTGTGAAAAAGGTAGGGTGTTTAGTTTGTTTAAGTAAATATTTTAGTTTAATAATTTTTAGTAATAAGTAGTTTTTATATGGCGTGAAAACTTGGGTAATATAATTATACGCTCACTTGCGAAAACGTCGACGTAATATTTTAATAATATTTTTATTCACGCTACATACCAAAATGTGCCATATACCAAAGTCTGAATTGTCGAATTATACCAAAGTCTGAATTGTCGACATCTACTCGAAAATAAACTCCAGCCTAGAAAGCGAATGGACAAAACAGCTCAGTCCATTTCATACGTCAAGGTATCTGCGCCGGGCATAAACCACTCGCGCGAACGTCTCCATCCAACAAGCCATCCTTATCTCTCTTGTTATCAACACTTGCCGTGGAAAAAGACAGGGAAACAGTAATTGTATGCAGCGGGCTTCAACACACGCTAAAGAAGTGCGACATCGCATTTTCCAGGAAAACCAGACGGTATTATCGATATAGAGCTGTGTAATGCTTTGAATAACACGTGTTTTTGTTTGGTCAATCCATTCATAGTCAAAAGTTACTTTGAAGCAAAATGAGCTCCAAAATTATGTGTTACGGTTAGGCAGGAGTAGATAGTTAATATTTCAAGTTGAAATTTTATTCGTACTGCGTTGATACCAGCAATCAGCTAGTGCTGTGTAGGTGCTGCAGTAAAAGATAACTATCATTCGATCATTTTGGTTGTTTATTCAAATTTTATTCCCCGGGATATACGAATGAGTAGTGGGCTAGTGAGGCGATAAATCTTGTCGATGTCGCGACGTGTCGCGCGTCGGGTTAAAAGCTCGATAACCGAGCACACCTCGCGCCAACAATAACCCCTCGCTTTGTTTTATTTCTGAACCAATCCGACCAGATATCCGCGAAGGATTTCATGCATAAAAATATCGATATATAATTGCTTCATTACGTCCCTGTGTTGGTGAGTAAAATATGTGGGAGTTGTATACAGGGTGCTTTATTTTTCTTTAATTTTTGAGTTGTAAATTTTAAAACGTCTCTACCAATAGGTTGCTGATAGAAGTCACAGTATCTAACAGTAGGTAATATGTCCCCTGCTAGTTATTTTCCAATTATTTTAATTTCGAATGAAACTTTATTTAATTATCAGATAACCTACTTGTATGTTCTTGCCTAGTTAATTATAATAAGATTTCTACCTTCCAACTGTTTAATTTATCATTACCTTGGCAGTTTTCCCAATACTCTTATTATCATCACACGTATATTTCGCATTCTCAAAACATTCTATGTTAGGTACTAGTTATTTGGTTTTCGTGTGCTATTGTTTATTTTAATTTTATATACTGTTTTCTCTAAAATATTTATAAACATCGTGGCCATTATCATTAGCGAAATGTTCGATGTTGCATTTTGAATTGTTTGATGATTTGTTACGATGACATTACACTTTTAAATCTATAGTAGACAAAAACGCTTCTAAGTAGGCAGTTATATTATTATATTAGTTTTTTTTATAAAAAACCTGAAATGTTCTATGCTATTCATTTTAAATATAACAAAAATAATAATATTTCACAGGATTGCTAACTACATATGTTGTACTAGCTTGCGACTAGGATAAACAAAACTAACGGGAAAATACAAAAATATGTTAACTCTTTTTACGTTAAGTCGTCTGGATAAATAATACTGGTCCTAAAGCATCATCCTTTGTAACCCAAGAGAGTCCAGTTCTCTGGTGTCTGTCTGTTGCCGGTGTCGCTATCGTTGTATCGGCTCTGCCACAGGCTTTGCTTTATGGTGCCAGCTCTTCTGTAATATATCATTGGGATCGCACGCCGTGAATCATTCGAAACCACTTTTTAACTTTTACAAACGTATGTAATGAACTCGGATGGCGGTTGATAAAAATTTAAAAAGAGAATTAGGAATCGTTAATTTTGTTTTTGGAACTGAGTCAAAGATTAAACAGTTCAGAGCGGTCGGTACACAATGTGCCAAAGTTTTTTGATTTTGCTCAACCAGTCAGTACGCTAGTAAATTGATGTTTATTGGGTGGGTCGTTCGTCGAAAAAAATCTAAATCGTTTTAATTATAATAACTATATAGCTTCAAATATAGTACAGTGAAAGAGATCTGATACCCACCAGTAGTAAACAAAATGTACGAGGCACGAATCGGGAATACATAGGTACTTAGACTGACTAGATTAGAATAAAGAAAGTCACTTGAAGGCTTGGAATTGAGGGGGCGGCCGCGGCTGCGTTGGTTGTCAGTTATAATTGGCTGGTCCTGAACTTGTCCACCGAGTCGTTGCGAATTTTTTTGTACCTTTTCTCCCCGCGCTAACATTACTCTTCGTCTCCCGGGAGACGTAAATTGCGAGCTCAACCCATGGAAACAAGCATTGATGTGACGTATGAATACACGAACATGTGCTATATTAAAATTTAAATTAGAATTTCTAAGCGTGCCGTGTTTGGAACTGAAAAAAAATTCTCGGTAACTTTTAATTGTTTACACAAAACAGAAACTGACTGGAAGATTCGCACAATAATAATTATGTACCAAGTACTTTATCGCTTTAATAAACCAAACTAAATATCTGTCAGAAGTTGTCCTTTCTAATTATAATTTACAATTAATTATAACTATCTACCAAATTGCAGACAGAATCTTCCCTTGCCTTTACTTAAAAATTCATAACGTTTCAAACTTGAAGATATAAGTTCAAATTTTAAAATATTGGGATATTTAAAACATCTCAATTGCACGCACAAGATCTGTATCATACGTATGCTACAGATCTTGTTCTTATCTCTGTTTGTTTGTTACTAATACTAGCAGCTGTGGGTCTTTACATAATTCATACATAATGTGTTTTGCATATCGACATAAAGTGACATGTGTTGCATTTTGCATGTATTTGCGGATTCAAGTGCTGTTTGTCCGACTTTTTTGACGAAAAATGTAAAAACATGGTTTTTAAATCCCTACATTTTAATAACATCAAAAAATAACTTCTCGTAAAAGAAATTCAAACATTATATAGCAAAACGAAGCACATTATATTGAAGATGTAAGAATTAGGTTTAACTTTTGTAAATAAAAATTGACGGTTAAATCTGTTTGTGAGGAAATTGAACTGTTAAGCTTATTTTATGACTCATTTCGACCAACTATCGATAAGCTCAAAGCACAATCGGTGGCACTAAACTAGTTTATCTACAAACAGATTCCGTGCACGTAAACGGACCGTGCTAATGATATGTTTCATGACACGAAATTCAAATTACCAATCAAATTGATGACATTACTTGTTATTTATTAATTTTATTATTCGCATGCCTACTACATTCAAATAACACAAATTTAATGTAATTGAAAAAATACTCAAAAAATCCTGTTATTGACGTTCTGTATAAACTTATTTCAGATATTCTTTGATTAAACTGGTTTATTATTAGCTAAGAGATCTGCATCTCTGTTATTTCTTATTTTGTTTTTAGACAATCCTAAATCATTTAGTTTTATTTATTTGATCTGCTTAAATAATGTGAATTATTATAGTTTAAGCTACATCAAAGTTACTAAACTGCTGATGATAATTTAGGTATCTACGCGAAAGTTCTGGAATAGATAGTTTTTAGTTTTGTCTTTCTCAAATATTTTTTAGAATACTAACCGAATCTCGGCTTATTTAGCTCTAACTTATGCTCAGTAAATAGTCTAAAGTTCGTGCTTAGCCAAAAAATTCAACTGACTCATAATAAATAATACATGAGTTTATTTATGAGAACTCATTACTTGGCCTAACTTTTGAATGTATTCTGGTTTCTTTAGAACGGATATGGCTCTTTATTGAACTTTTTGTATAGGTAAATATGTGTTAATTATATCATCAGGCAACTCATAAAATGTATATTTACTTATGCTAAATATAGGGTAATATCTTTATTCTAAATTCTGTTTAATAGTGAAAGATAAATACCACATAAAAATACTACATTGAAATTTAGCCACTAGAGTACAATCTTGGAGTCTTCAAATCCAGGGTAAATAAGTTCCTTCTGGGAAAGCGTGCTCCATCTTAGGCCACATCTTCACTTACTTTAATTGAGTTGGTGGCCAAACGCTTAACCTTTTTCAATAAAAAAATTTTTTTTTTTGCTAGCATCACTCTCATTATCATTAATGATCTAAGATCATTTAAAAAAGTTTCTGATGATTTACCTATGCTTCTGTTTAATTAAATTGCTTGATTTTAAGTTAAATTGTCTTCTCTTTTTTATGCCAAGAACAAGTTACTATTTTACCTTGTCGCTGCATTAAATTTTTATATCTTCGTGGTCAAAACTTTAGTTAGTTACAGCCGGTAATTAGTTAGTCGCTTCTTGCAGTTTTAATGAGGGTTCTTTGTTCGGATGAATTCTTTTGTTGGATATCTCCCTAGGTGTTAAACAAATAACTTATAAAGTTTTATAAGAATTGTGTGTAAGTTAGAGTTCATTTAAATTTTAATATAGTGTTTTTAAAACTTTTGCATTAATGTTAAATAAATCATTCGATTTTGATAATCTGTTACAAAACCTGCCGATACCTCACAATCTTTTGCATTGGTCAAAGCAAGTAGGTGCACTTTTCTTGTGTGTACAAAATGATGACAGCTGTAGTCAAAGAAAAACTCTCATAATACTCTCATTACGACTATATAACAGGCTTTTTGTCTCATGTGAACTCAGATATAGAGATAAGACTTCAAATTGCTTCTTCGTCCACTGTCTACTCATCTTCTTATCAAATCACATTGTTGACACTTTAACCTTTATCTGATTTGCACTCGGATAATGTTGCCAGTTTGAGATGTCTCTTATCTTTATACATTTTGATAGTTGTACGAGTTCTCTTTCATTTGGTTGTGTGTTTTGTGACAGTTTTGTCGTGACTGATGTATTGCGACTGACGTTTTATTGTTTAGTTAATTGCTTTGATTTATGGAATGTTTACAAGTGCATTGTGTGTGCGTTATTAGAAATTTAATTGCTTGTTACGTAATCGATAAATTATAATGATTGTTTTGCTTTAAGTTTGACAGGTGTCATAGTGACTTTCGTTTCGTTATATTGCTGTTATCATTAATTGTGCTATCGGAATTATTATTGAAGGGTTTGGTTACTTACTTTTTATTAAAGACATTCTTTGATAAGAATTAAATCAGCAACAAGATAACTAAATCAAGCTTACTAAAAGCAAATTATTTTGAGTAAAGCTAAGCTATAACGTTCGAGAAACATCGTTTGCTTTAAATTAAAAAAAACTTTACGTGTGCAGCAATGATTTTCGAAAAGGGAAATTCGTAGCCACTTTATTCAAATCCAAAACCTTCGTTTTTCCGATCAGTCACGCTTCCCCCCATAAATATCTCGAGATACCCGCCCTAGTGAAGAATAAATAAAGTGGATCTTGTTAAAACTTGCTGGGTAAAAAAACTCTTACATTTTCCGTCGCTTTAAGACGCTCCCCTTAAGGAGGCTTTCATAAATATGCAGATATGCCCTCACCTGGGTAAATCCACAAAATTTACCACAAGCAATTTATCGTGGCAATAGAAATATTGTAAATACGTATACTCTGCGTGTTTAGATAAATGTTGTCGCGTGCTTTTGCATAAGTAGCTCTTGTTTTGGTGCGCCTTTCGTAATATTCTGTCAAAATTAATTTAAACGGGGCAATTTCTGTTTAAATTTCTAATTCGTAAAGTGCACAAGGGTTTTGTAATTTTGAGAAATACTATCAATAGGTATACGATAGTAGGTAAATAAAGTAAATTAAAAATATATTTATTTCGTCAGAACATAAAGAGTTATTTGAATTCATTCAATAAGTACAATAATTAGGTACTCTTTTCAAAAAAGAAACCAGATAAAGCTACGTAGGTTTTGTTATACAGCCTTTTTAAAAGATCATGCCACTAAAAAGATTCTAATTCAAAAACTCTATACGTATGTACTCAGGTGCGTACTTATATAATATACTTTTTTCTCTATAAAGCCGTAAATCCAAAAGCAAAACGAGAACCTGAACGATAAAAATCGCACCATTCAGCATTTCTTATTTGGTACGTTTTATTTTCATGTTATTTTTCCTCGTTCCTCGACCTAGTATTTCACTCAAACATTCACATAATACACATTTTCAAAACCAACCAACGAACGAGTAATGTGTCTAATTTAATGTTGTAATAAATTACGCAAATGTACTACCATTTATTGTGTATGTTGGATAAGCATCTATCGATCACTTGAAGCGATTTATTACGAACTCCGTTATTTCTCTCAACACTTTTGTAGTAAAAAAATTAGTTCGTCTATCTTGTGCTTAAGTATCTATTTACCTAATACCTAGGTATCCATTGAAATGCCTACACATTTATAGAAAATAAAGTCGAACTTTTTGCTATTTCCCTAATTTGGTTTGCTTCTGACACAAAGTCATCTCATCCCACGTTCATCCGAGTCATAATTTTGAAACGCAGGTGTTAAAACCGTATTAGAGGCACAAACAAGCGCTAAGCCCGTGGCTTCGCCCACACGGGCACATTTACTACGAAAGCAGATTTTGTCGCGCTTATACGGCGCTTATAACAGCTAACAGTGGGTAAAATCCGGGGCGGTTGATGATGATGACTAGGCGCTTACCTAGTAATATTTTGTACAGGTGTGAAACCTACCTTGCGTGCCTAGTTATGGCAAAAGTTAGGTAACGACGTAGTAGGATATCAATTAAAAATTTAAATCAACAAAGCAATCTCAACAACGACTGAGAAAATAAAACTACTTATGTCGTTATCAGCTGTAATAATTTAAAACTTACTTAGCCTACCTCTGTACCAAACGCCTGAAAATACGCAGGACTAAAATGAAATTAATTTGACCGTTGTCAATAAAAATCTACTTAAACAACTTGATGTGAAAGCTATACGATATTCCAGAATTCGGGGGCCTACTAAACAGTTTTACTAACGGGGTCAGAAGTGCATAAAACCTACAGCCTTACTCGCTTTCTGTGTAAATGAGTCAAACTCGGGTAAAACGGCTTCAGATTAGCTGGACTCGTATTAATGTTACGGGCTAAATATCAAATGTTAGCTCTACGTCATCATTACCCTGTAATTGGGACTCTAACATTTGCATAACGGAGAGTCGAAAAGTAAAAGCTACAACTGTTTCCGTTGTTTGAAATGTTTGGTAAAATTAATATATTAATAAATATTACAAGCTTAAATATTACAAATGAGCTTTGACTTTATTCCATGTTTAAAGAAATCATAGAAAGAACTGATGTTAGTCATATTTATAGAAAACCAGCTAGGGTATTTTTGTACGGAGGCATCAAAATTTTAAAAAATAGAAAATCGCCCAATTACTCTTGTTAGGTAGCATTCTTGCACGCAATCTGCCACTATCATTGAATTCTTATTAAAAACCCTCTTAGTTTTTCTATTGAAAAATGCACAAATCGTGTACCGCGTTAGGATATCATTAATTATTTAAAAAACTTCTTCTGCACTGTCATTTGTTATTGTTTCGAAAGCAGGTTGCATTGTTTTAATTGCATTTAACGGTTCAATGTAGAGCCTTTGTTCTAAACATAAATAAAGGTTCTCGAGATCTCAAGAGGAGTGATAAATAACCGAAAAATAAATTGCGGAACGTGTCTCGGGTTAAAATAGGCGAATTACTTTGAATTTATAGTGAGTTCGTAAACGGCTGCGAGCTCGCGTAGATTACCTTGTTTATCCCTTGATAATGTTGGTTGGAAACTTTGACAATTTTAGTGACGTAGCTAGGTGTAGTCCGGTTCGGTTTTCGTTAATTCTGCGTGTGCCGGCACCGGCGAATTTGCATTTTGCACGCGTGATAAGTGGCCGGGATTACACGGGATTCCGCCAGCAACCTCTGTTTGTTCTGAAATAAAGGGCTGTTAAACTTTTTTCATGGTAATTTGGGTCACCTTCGGAAGAAACGATCGCTGTAAATTTGTTTAAGTAGGCTTAGGTCCGGCGCGTTTGTTTAAATTAGAACGGATGCATTAGAATAATTTGATTAATTTGTTTTTTTAGGCTGGGAAAAATAAATTTCAAAAAGTATAATAGTAATAAAATTCCCATAGAGCGTTACCAAAAGTCTAACCCGGAAGTGAGGAGTGGGTGGTATTTTTCCATTCTGTGATTAATGAAAGCGACCACATAGCATTCCCGGCGGACTTCCAAAATTTCCACAGTAAATCTCTCCATTCGCATCGCTTCTTTTGCCCGGGGAAGACTTGGCACCGTATTTTATCTCTGTAATGCAAACGTTGCTCTGTAGCTTGGTAAATACCGACCATAGACTAGTCTTAAAGAGTCAGGGAAGGCATAAAGACGATATAATGCCTTTAAGTAGGTCTGCAAGCTGGAAAAAATAGTTTTTTGGGTACTTAATTAGGCGCAATTTATGCTATTGTATTTTGTCGATATTTTTAGTACCTTCATAATTATTTGCCTATTGTCCTAATTTTTCTATGTTCGTAATTTGAGGTTGCTTTCATATTAAAATTCACCTAGTTTCCGAGGTAAATCCCTTGTTTACCTTAACTTTGAGGGGCAATGAATTTTTACAACATTTTTTTTTCAAATAAACAGCAAAGTGTATATTACTTAATATAAATTTAATGTCAACATTTTAAAACTTAATAAATTGCTTAATACTTGAATGTATTTCTTGCTAAAATTGACTTGGCAGTTTATTCATTGGCTTCTAAATCTAGTACAATTTACTATCCCCTATGGATACGCACCTACTTTATAAACATTAGTTTTATTCATTAGTAATTAAACGTTCTGGCAACAAACAGAATACATTCAAACGGATTAGCTTCAAGATAAACGTTTTCTTACTTGTGAAGGTTTTGATTACAGTTTCCAACTTCCTACGAGAATGTACCCAACAATTATAAATATACGGCAATTAAATTATTTAGGTTAGTTTTAGACATACTTAATTTAATTTTAAGTAGTTAGTTAGTTTGTTAAAATACGAGACTGACATAGTCACTAAATGGTAATGACTCAAATTCCCCTAAATAAATATGAATTAAAAACTAAAATACTTCATTGGTACCCCATTATTATTAATCCAATATTGTATGTAAGTACCTCTCCTCTACCTCCTTAGTTAAACAGTAGGTACCTACTAAATATTAATTCCTAAAATAAAACCATCGTCGATAGGCAACTCCATGTCAATTTCAAGACTTTATCTGCATTTTAAAAAGTCAGGTAAATTTTTATATAGATACTAGGTATTATTTTAGTTAGGTAAAGATTTTGTCTGTAGTTTCAAACTCTCGAAGTGTATTCATCAGATCTATTTAGAATTCTGAATCGTACGCTTACGCCCAACTTTCACAATATTGCACCGACTGAAACTTCGGCTTCCTCAAAGTTTTATCTAGAATCTTCGGCTTAGAATCTAGATATATGTTTGTATTTTAAGCAATATGAAGTGAGGCGAGTTGTATTTATTTAAATCAGATGATTTGTTCTATGTTCTATTAAAATGTTTACCCATAGTCTTTTAAACTTAAGTAAAATAATCATCTATAGGTATTCAATGCATCGATAAGACATATAAAGAATATAAATTTCAGTTAGCTACCTATATTTTTTTGTGAATTTTCTTTTTAGTAACATCAAATTAATACCCAATCTAAAATTGCTTTACTAAGTCATAACTAAAATTATTTAGGTCCTGAATAATAAAGAAATAAATTGGTAAACAAAGGAAGATACAATAAAATCAATATTTCTAATAAATAACACAATGATGAATGTTTTGCAAACCTCCATTTTTGTTCGCGCATGCGCCGTCGGCCCTCCGTCGGGACGTGATTCAACACGGTTTGAAAGGTTTATCGTAATAATAATATAGAGATTTCCCAAACAAAATGAGGAACCATTTATCCATTATAGTACAAAGTTAAAACTTGCATGTAGGTAAAATTAAACCTAAATATAATCAACTTCAATGGGATTTCGATGTTGTAAGTAGGAACAATAATTTTAAAGAACACTAATTTATAAGATAAATTTAGTTGTTTAAAAATTAAAAGTAGGTATCTTATTAAGTATCAAAATTTTGCACTTCAAAAATACTTAGATAAAGATAAGATAAACAAAATAGAAGGATATGCAAATGAGAATCCAATTAGGTAGGTTTTATTTCAACCTCTTGATCATCAAACTCCACGTTCAAAGTATTATTAAAAATTCGCAAATCTAAGCCTATTTTTAAAATTCGGTAGGAATAATTTTTTATCCTTTAATACAATTATCCAAGTAAAGAAACGCCGCTTGAACTTAGCCCTAGTTACTTGACGGTAGCGTCCTTTCGTCAACAAACCACATACTATCACGAAATTCACCGAAAAACTTTTGAAACACGTGTGGGAACTCAAACACTATCGAAAATTCACAGTTTCAATGCAAAACTACCTGTAAATACTGTTAAAAACAATTAAAAACTTGCAAAAGAATGTGAAAACAACAAACGCGTTGTGCATTAGTTCAGCGAGAGGGCAGCTAAGTCGCATCATTCAATATGGCGATGGCTTGCCGAGCGCTGATTGGTCCATCCGGCCGACTGCCGTGAAGTTGGCTCGGGTGAGAGAGCGAGTTAGATTTATGTGATGTTTTGGCGTCGATGAAAGACAGAGAATGTGTTGGAACGGGAGTATTTTGTATGCGGTCGGCGTTTCGGACCGGTTTCGTCAGAGGCGTGTATGTGCGCTCTATGTGCTGAGGGCAGGTAGCAAGCAGTCGCGCTCTACATTATTGTACCAAAAACTGCTGAATTAAATGTTTTATTGTCTACTCTTTCTACCAGAATAATAAGAAATGTTTTTTGTATGTTTTTTTTAAATTATTGTTAACAGTTACGTATGTCAGTATTTATATATTATGAATAATGGAAACAGTTGTAATTTATCTAATTTTTTTCTATTGTTTCAGGTTTGTACGAGTTATGAAACTTAATGATTTCAGTATTAAACCGAAACTGAGACACGTAAGTATTTCAGGGGCGAGAGTAACGTAAGTATTTCAGAATCGTGAGTAAGAGCTACAGGAAATTCAAAACTACAAAATTAAACCTTATTCCTCTAGCGTATAGGTTGGTTATCTAAACATCCCGGACCAGGGACAGCTATGTGACCCTGAGTCGCTACGCGCTGGAAATAGTTTGAAACTGAAAAACAAGGTTTTGAATGCCCTTTAAAGTTTATTTTTCATCTGGCAGTTATTCGTGGCAAACTCTAGAGCTTAAAATTTCTCATCTAAGATTTCTACTAAAAATTATTGCAAACGCACGCACGTTTGAGAAAAAGACATTTAGGTACAGTGAGTTGTAGTAATAGTAATTCAATGTTTAGGTATATTTATTTTTAAATTATCATTATATTATTATTATCTCTTGCTTTTGCAAGAGATAAGAGCATTTAAAAATAGTTTATGATTTTCAAAAACTTACTAGTAGATAATAATAGAATCAATAGGTACGGTAAACGAGAATTTCATTTATGATAGCAAAACGATTAAAACTTATTTTGTCTTAAAGTCACACCCGTAACAAAGTCTTGGACTGAAAGCGCGACATCAAATCAAACAGCCGGAAGTGCGTATCATTTACACAAAAATCGCAAATATGGCCCAGACCCAAGAGGCTTTACTCTGTCGTATACTAGCAATAAATATGCTAATTCACTATGGCTTCCATACCCAGTAGTAACGCGATTCAAAGAGTCTAAAAGATATCAAAATTGCACTGCGCACTTTTCAGCCACACAGCCGTCTCATGACGTCACAGAAAAATTTGTTCTGTACCGTCGAACGCATGGTCGTAAGTATCTCAAAGGAATTTATGAAGTTACGTCCTTCTGATGTCGATGCGTAGTTTTATCGACCTACGGCAACTACTAACCCAATAAATTTTGGTGTTTCGCTCAGTGAATCCATTCGCTGAACGAATGCATCGTCCCAGATACGAATGTGCAGGATTTGACTGGGAAGATTTATCCATATGCCGAAAGTTATAGAGAAAATTGGTCAACAGTTACCGGCACAGATCACATACCCAATCTTTAACTTTGTGGTAGGTACAGTAGGTAGATACGGATGTAGATGTAGATACCATCCTTTTTAAAGATTATTTGTTCTTATAAAAGCAATGATTCAATGACTATTGGAATACTAAGTAGCAGATCCATTAAGACTGAACAAGGTCCAATTGTATCTCTTAATTAAAAACAGAATTTACGAATAAATCAACAGCTCAACTCAATAATGCAGAATGAAAACAATCAAAACCAATATTTAATTGATGGGCATACCTTAATTAACTTGTAGTTCGGCGGTCCCAAGTCCCTCGGATAAAAGAAGCCATCTGCATTTTGGTATTCAAATAATTCTCCAAACGGGTTCTCGCTTCTAACAGAGGGGCAATTAATAAAATCACTTCATCACACTCACTCCTGCGCATGGTGCCTTTGAGAGAACGGCACAACCCTTTTCTCTCGGGTCCCTCAGGGGCAATATAGAATTCTCATATGGACCGACAATAAGACCAACTAAAAAATCACGTCACAAAAGATTTGCCTAACTAACCTCGTTAGGAGATTTCTGGATAAAAGAGTACCGTTTTTCAGTATGATCACGATTGTGATGAGGATCGGATAGCTCGATCAGTGTTGAGTCTCCAACTAACGTATAGTAATAGAAATTATAGATATTGAGTGTTACGCAAGTGCAGAGAGAGTTCCTCGTGTTCCGCGAACAAAAAAGTAAGTTTTTTGAGTTATTGTTCGGGAGAAAGTCGCCATTGTTCCCTTAAAAAGCGGTTATACCTGCGTGGATAGGGGTCGCGCAAGGTTTACAAGTATTTTTTAGTATTCTATAAGCTCCGTTATAGGACGAGTGTGTTGTAAGTTTGAAAGTGACGCAAGCGGGCGCGACAGCTACCAAACCAGGTATACATAAATATTTTTACCGTATCTAATGCCACCAGATTAAAGTACATGGCTCGGACATGATGAAACGGAGTTTTCTCCAAAAAAGGGTAATCGAGTGTGACACGTTTGAAAATTTAATCTCATGGTCATGTTGCTCGTGTACAATGTTGGGCAAATTAACGGAGCAGTTTTTAGGCAATTTGTTTTAGGCAATTTATGTGACAAGGTTTTTAGTTTGCTGCCTTAAATTATTCATGTGCGAAATTTTGTTGGTTAAAATTTTCTCCTGTAAAATTTATGTGCTTTTTCTTAATAAAGCGTTATTTTTGGGGTTTGATATTTCATGATTTAATATATCCAAATTTATAACGTAAGTTTGGTTTGAATGATCCTGATATATTTACTGTTTGTACTATCAACTACGGCACATTACCTATACCAGAACCAGAAACGAATCAAATTTTACACATAAAGCAAAATATTCGACCGTGCTTGATAGAACCTCGGGTTTACTAGCAAAACTTCTCGAACAACAATAGTTGGCGGTCTCGCGGTCACAACCACGCTTGGGACAATGCGTCTCAGTCCAAACAGAACATGTTGAATGTCTACGCACATACAGACAAAGGAGTACGCTTAATTAAACTAGCGAGCGGGGCAAGCGAAACGTAAGCATTTAATTTATATCCCTGCAGTAACTCCGCGGCCGCTTCTGTACAACTGTGAGTTCATAAGCGAAGCGATTTAATGCACTATGTAGCATCAACAGAAAACGTAACATTAGGACCTCAAAGTTTTTCCGACAATGATGAAACATTTGTCATTACTAGCTGACCAACCCGATTTCATTTTTAGGGTGAAAAACTTCCTCGAAATTAGGTGAAACGTAAGATTTCAGTGGATTTCGGGGTTTTAGTTATTTCCGACTCAGTCAGAATAAATGGGAAGAGAGGTTCAGAACATCAGAAATAAAGGGGAAAATCAAAAACACACACAGAAACCTCAAATTGGTAGTTTATTTACAAAAACAATTTTTTTGATTCTCGCCATTGACCAAAACCTACGACACTTGTGTCTTGCCAAATAATCATGATTCTAGGTACTGACCAAGACCTTGGTCTTCTAGGTTGTCCCAGGTTGAGATCGCTCTTGAGCGATAAGACCGCCAATTGTCACTTAGATTATAATTATTTCATTATAAATTGTTTCTTAGTTTTAAGTCTGCATATATTAACGGATCATAGGTAATCAATGCTCTCACATTACATCATGCAAATGTAACATCTATAGGTAACATTAAGATATTAAGTTTGTTATCCTAATGGCCAATAATTTTTTTTGAATTTGTATTGTATTGCAATAAAATTATTTTTATATTTTATTTTTTAAAATTATTTTATTCTATCTATCTATCTTACGGAACCCTTAGTGCGCTGGTCCGACTCGCACTTGACGTCTTATTTTTTGTTACACACTTGCCGTTTAGATGCCACACTAAGGATCTGAATCTCTAACACCCTACTGTAGCCCGTTTTAAGAGGAGTATCGAAAATTCCTGAAATACATATTTCATTATTTTGTATTATTTTAGTACTACTACCTATAATAAACATTTATACTACATAAATTACAAACCATGTTGTCACATGAAACATCGGCAACTTTGACCCCCTTTTCATTCTAATTTAGAAATTTTTATTAAAAATCGTGAAACATGTCTTTTAAATTTATTGTATATTCAGTTGATACATAAAATTTCAGGACAATAGGACAGCACGTTAAGAAGTTACAGCCATATCAATACGGTACCAAACTACGCATCTCAAACTTTAATTACCCAATTTACCCAATTTTCAGAAACATTTTCTAAAATTCTGAAACACGTTATAATTGTTTTGTATTTTTATTATTTTCAGAAAGTTTCAAGTAAATCTGTTCACTGATAAAAAAGTTATTCATAAATTAATTCATAAAAACAGCTTCCGACTGGTATTGATATGGATCAGTTGAGCTACCTGTAGACTGTTAGCAACAGTCTGAAGTTAGCTCCATTGTTTCAATTGTAAATACTAGTATAATTTTCTTTGTGAATAAAGGCTATTTGCCTTAAAAATTCATAACAATATCTAATTATGGGTATACCTATTTAGATTTTTCTTGAAACACGTCTTTTAATTTATTGTTACATAAAAATAAATATCAAAATAACAATATATTTCTGTATTAAGAAAGTTTCAGGTCAATAGCATTATGCATTTAAAAGTTACTGACATATCAATACGGAGCCAAATTACGAATGTCAAACTTTAATCAACTCAAACTCTGGTTTGAGCTTTTTTTTAATCCTGAAAAATGTGCTCAGTAGAAAATATATTCTTAGAATTCTCTGTGAGTTTCAAGCAAATCAGGTCACTGGTTAAAAAGTTACAAAAAAACCTTAAAAACAAATCCCTTTTTATCCCAATTTAGGTATTTATATGAAAAATCCTGAAACACGTATTTTAATTTATTGTTGTTTTAATTTATTGTTATTTTGATATAATACTGAAAATTTTAGGCCATTAGCATACCACATCAAAAAATTGCAGACACTTCAATACGTTGCCAAACTATGAATTCATTAATTTATTAACCCGTTTTACCGAATATTTTGAAAAATGCTGAAACAATCAAAAGTTTTATATTCTTAGTATTCTTTGTAAGTTATTTGAACTTAGACTAAATTCGAATTCGAGAATTTAGTCTTAGTTCAAAACAAACGCAAAAAGGGTGTTTTGGTGCGTTTTAGTAAAACAAACTGTCATCATAAGAATTAAAAATCACTGTCTCTCAGTAGTTATTCATAGAAACAGCCTTTATGAACGAGCCGTAAACTCTCACACAGCGGGCGTGGCGAGCCAAGCGAGCGGCATTCCCTCACGGGCTGTGCGTATCCGTAGGACATTTGCGCAAAAGACATTTAAACTAGACACTTGCGCGAGTGGACTTGCGCACTTAAGTGAACCTCCATTTCCACTTAAAGCATCTAGCAAGAGCCGAGGTTCGTGTCTGAGTGGTGGCCCTTGTGCGTGTTGCCTCAACCTAACTTTACCGGTGAGGCGCCTTCTGCGCCCGCCAAAAGTCGGTAGCGCTGTCATGGCCATCTGCGGTCAACAGCATTTTAACAGGTCATCTCTGAATTTTACTATTCTTGCCGTTCATAGGTTCATTTTCTTTTGTTATTCGTTATGGAAAATCAATGAGCAATCCTTTAATATAGTGAAAACGGTATAGTTTTTCAGATATGGATTTTTTATCAGCAGCAAATGAGACGTGAAACGCTGAATTTTGCTGCGTTGATAGGCTAGTTGTTATTATAAAAGCTCGTGGATATTATATTTAATCAAATATTTATTCACAAAGAAAATAACACAAGTATTTACAATTGAAGCAATTCAGCTAACAATTTAATCAAATTAAATATTTTATTTCATTTGAAAGCTATTTGTTCATTTCACATTCATTTCATTTTAACTGTAATGTGGAGTACATTACAGTTGTACATTACAGTCCAATGTATATTTTATAGTTTTGTTATGTATGCAGGTCAGTCTACTAATTCAAATCGCTATTCACTTCTCCCTTAACAAACCCTGGTTTCGTTGTATATCCATACAAAAACTAGCTCTAGTAGGTAGGTCCTGTATTGGGATTAACTATTCTAATTAAGATATAATGTTCTGCGTTGAATCGATAAATGATGAGATTATTAATTCAATCGAGATATACATACCTACATAATAATAATAATAACAAATACATAGTATGCATTTCTAATTCATAACATTGAAGCTGTTTAAGATATTAAAATAATGTTTTCATCCATTAAAGATGTGATATTTTTTGGTTTGTAGATTCATTGTTTGTTTGAATAACTATGATATAGTACTATCCTAACCACTGCAACCGCAGAACTTTACAAACGTGGTTCTGGAAATATAGTTTGTTATTCCCGAAGGTCTTAGTTGTGACCACTGGCACAAGTTTACCATCTTGATTTCCCAGAAGCCAAATTTGAGGAATGAAATACATTTTGGACAAACGGTTTGCTTACGTTATCGTGTTTAAACATAGATATATAGAAAATACTTTATTGCACACTTAAAATTAAATAATAAATAATAAATAAATAATGCTGGACAATTCACACAACATCATCTAGCCCCAAGCTAAGCAGAGCTTGTGTTATGGGTACTAGATGACTGATATACATAATATAATACATTACATAGATAGATATTTTTTATTATACATAGAAACGACCAGAACACCTAGACCAAATAATTAAAAATTAAATAATTAATTAAATTAAGAATCAATTTGAAATGAAATAGTTATAATATAAGTGACAATTGGCGGTCATATCACTCAAGAGCGATCTCTGCCAGACAATCTGGACACACATAAATCTTACATAATAGGAAGCCGTTATATATGTATTTTGATGAAGGCCAAACGGTGATTGTGAGCTAATGTACATTCTGGGTAACAAAAAATAGTTTGTATGAATTACATGATGATCCACCAGCATGGTTTATCGCCTCGTACGTATACGTATAACAAACTGAATTTACCTTACTTCAAATAAATAAAAGCAGTTCACTATTAACTAAACAAGGTATTAAATTTAATGAGCTCCATAGAAATTCCCCTCCAATTCACTATTCAACACCTCAGCCTCAATAATCTTACCTATTCCCGGCTACACTCTAAATACCTGTAGATCTTTCTACCCCCTTTAATTAACTCCATACCGGGCTAACAATGGCTCGCCGATGCGCGAGTAGATATTCAAATATGTCCAAAGCCCGTATATATTGGTAGCATTTATCAGTTACAATTTATCTGCAGTGTTTGTGAATGATTAGTTATTTTAAATTTAGGTGTACATTTATTTCTAGGATGCCTTATATTTTTTGCCTTACTAAAACCATTTTTAGTATCCCACCATAATGGTATTCATTAAAAACTTGGGTATACTAAACCATGCACTCTCCTGCCTATGCCTAAAATTATACTATTCTCATCTCGTTATTCACAAAAACCGATTTTAGTTTTAAAAACATCACAGAATACTGCGTACAAGAACTATAACTTTCCTTATAACTACCAGCAATATATGTTTCAAAAGATATTACAACTCCGTCGTCACTGGCCCGGGATCCCAAATGGGACATCGATCCTAACTGTACCGTCTGTCTGGCGCTACATCCAGAAGGAAGCTTTTTGTAACGAATTTGTTTATAGTATGTGAGTTCTATTTGTGTTCCGTTTGGTTGTTCGGTTTTAATTTTTAGAGAACATTGGTCACACACATCAAAGCTGTTTGGAAATTTTAATATCGTTCTTCGGGTTGCTTTTACAAGCATAAATTATTTGTTTAAATAATAAATGCACCGAATGTTGTACCGGATCCTTGGATAAAGTGATACAAATGCGTTTTGAATAGAAAGCACAAACAACAAATTGGAAACCTTTCAGAGCGCTTGGTTTTCCCAAACTAACTGTAATCGCACCGTGACTAGATAAAGTCGTTTTGAAAGCGATAGCATCTGCTGAAGTACCTTTTATGGTTCAACTAACGATGCGCTTCGAAGTACAGACCTTCTATAATCCCTTGGATCGTGTATCTTCTACAATTTGGGTGCCATGGGTGGTCCTTGTGGTACACGTTATAAGACCATTAATACCGAGTCAGTAATTGATTTATCAATTTATTTATTCGATTTCGAAGGCTGACCTTCACATAATAAGAACATAAATTGCTACAATGATTTATTGACTTTAATTAACTACAACAACATAATCTACATAAAGCCGTAGTCAAAGCCACGAAAACAGATTTTCATTAAAAAACTGATATGATGATGACTTCTTCAGTGAAACTTCATTGTGTAAAAGTGTAAGGTAATGAAAAATAAAATAGTACGTTATAAAAGTGCATAAAGGCAGATGCACATGCGAAATAAAAAAAGAATAGCAAACGCGACATGCCTCTTGATTAATACTTTAAAGGAAACTTGGGCTGCGACCGAACCCGAACTAGGCAGGCGGGTGGACTCGTACCTTATACGTTATATGAAATGTGTTAGTTATACATAGGTACTGTAGAACTTTAGTGACAATGAACTTTACGCCAACAAAAAAATGGAAAATTTATTTGCAATCGTATAGGTATTACGTAGACATATAAAATATACCTTAAAAAAGTCAAATAAATAATCATTAGGGATATGGATTTGCATGTATGGATGTAAAGTTTTAGCATTAACCGCGTATTATTATCCATTTACCTGTATTTATTGCAGTAAATTAGCATCAAACTTACAAAATAAGGTAGAAAAATACCTAAAATATACGATGTAGAAGAAGAAATAGTCCAGTTTTACATATGGCCGAGGTAAAAGTAAGATACTCTCAAGAGTCGCCGCATAAATTGGTTCGTTCGTGATGCAGTACCTTGTTGAATATGTATAGGTGCGCTCCCTTCCGTACTTCTCATTTTACTAATAGATTTCTCTTTGATTAAATTTGTGTTGTATTCATATGGCCGAGACCACTATTGTTAGTTGCCGGTCTACTTAAATCGATACTAGCTTCTATATCTTGATAAGCTTCTTAATTAGCATTGTCTGTTGTTTTAATTTGTAGTATAAGAAACAGGATTTCATTACTTTTGTAATTATTTAAATTTGTAGCGCAAAAACACGAACAAATTCTTTGCTCAAATTAATGAAGGTGAAAACGCAGATCGAGTCATATGCGAAACAATGCAAGGTCAATGTGTGATCGGGTAACACGAAATATTATTATAACATTCTACGATTTTTTAAAACTTTATGAACGAAACAGCTTCTTAAAAGAGATTTTTGAAACGTATTTACTATATAATTACTTGACATTAAGTATATCTACAAATGTCGGTATGTAAAAATATATGAATATCACATATAAATTATTGTGGCCTCAAGTGATATATGACCAGTAACCCTTTGGCATTTAGCATCGAGCGGTCTTACATGAAGGTATCAGATATTTATAATGGCTTTATTAAGTCAAGCTATCCGGTGAACTCACACCCGCTTATTATTATAATATAGACGTTTGCCGAAAGCCTTGGAATGAAGTCATCAGTATAATATTTAGGTACAGTTTTATCGTAATCGTATCTGTGATTTTATTCAATTTCAAATTTGATTCGAGCACGAAACGCAGTGTTGATTATATGGATATTAAGTAGGTAGGTGATTAAGTCAAAGAAAGAATTTAAGGTTTTACCAACGCGATAACGCAAAACAACAAATCATACACTTTCATTTGTTATGCAAAAATGTAAGCGAAGATTTCGTGACGCGAAGCCATGGCGGCGCCCTCATGTTTATTATGTTGATACTTTTTGCTGCCCCGTACACGTGAGCATGTCTTACAAAACGCTTAATGAGCTGATCGCAAAACATTAATAGACCACATCAAGATATAGCTTTATCAGCGGTTCCTTACATAAAACGCCAAGACTTTTCTTTCTTACGAGATAATTAGCTTTATGCTGCATTACGCAACTCCCAAAAAGGGCCACTAATCTCGTAAATGGTTATATTTATGAGCGCTTTACCTCATTGGAGACATTAAAAGTTTCAGCCATAACTGCGGGAAAGCTCCTCTCATTGTTCATTCCGAGTGCGTATATTGGAGTTGAAATTTGTAGGCGTACCGTTGAAAAAGTGTCAATTCATCATAGCAAAGCCCGAGCTCTAGACCGAAGTCCCCGAAATAAATCTCACTTCCATACTTTCACGTGGGGAAACGACTGCTTTATGGGATCCTTAAGGCTGTATGGATTTGGAGAAATATTTCCTCTGCGTGCTTGCCCCCGACAAATGAAGGAGCATTGGGAACATTAGAATGTGTGAAAGGGCCTATACGCTTTTTATTGTTATGCGAAGCAATTCGTTTAAAAGCTAGTGCGTTACGGCAGTACATACGAAGTGCCTATTTGCTAATATTTATTAAGCCAAAGTACCTCTAAGGGTTGCTTTACGAGAGAAAGAGTAAGTAAATTTTTATGGGAATAGGTGGTAAATAAATTTTCGGTTTCTTTCCAAAATCTAATGCTTTTTCGAATAGCTGAGTCTATTTTCGTCGGCGATGCATCACCGATGTTTGGAAACTCTCGGTAATCTTTATTTATAGTTGTCACGGTGTTTATTTAAAAACAACTAACGTTTCACCTATAAATTTAAAAAGCTTTTCTAATTTGAGATAGAACCGCGTCCCGTAATTGAAATGGGCGTATGTATTAGTTTCATACCTAAGGATATAGCGCTTTAGCGGGCGTGCGTGCGTGCAGCGTCCGGGTAGCTTTAAAAGAAGCCCTCCCCCCTTCCCACTGCCTGCGCCAGCGCACCCGTTTATCCAGACCCACGACATTTCCATCGTCTGCACGGAAATAGACATTAAAAACTGCAGCTGCGAATGCACAAGATTCTTTCATACGTGATAATTCACTATAACTCTACAAAGTTTCTTTCAATATGTGGGATTTCTTTTATATAATGGAATAAAATACATACGTACACGTAAAGATATCTTAGGAAGGATCCCAGCGAGCACAAACCGTATAAGGCGCAGCGGTTAATTGGATGAATCAAGGGCGATTTGATTTGAATTGAATTAATTATGAGAAGCGGGGACTCGCTCACGAACTTCAGCAGGAAATGCAAACGAGCTAAGGAAAATTCACGAGAGATTATTGGTTATTTTCACCGGTTCGAGGCAGCTCCTTATCTGGAAACCGGGTTCAATAAACCATGGGACGGGGCCTCGCGGCTGAATCGACGAGAATTTATGCGACAAAATAACGCATACAGGTGTCGCCCGGCTCCGCGCCCCTTCAAATAGCCGCGGAATAGGAACTTAAATAGGCAAGGGGATCCTTAAGCTCCACCGCTGAAGCGTTAGACACGACCGATGCGGCGATAGCGCTCCCAACACATCCCCAATTACGATTTATACAGTCTGTAAAAGGGCACCGGTAATGACGTACCATTTTCTCACACAATCGAAGTACAATTATACTTACAGTACCTCAGGTCGGTTCTCGGTCCAAGGCACAGAAGCGAGTCGTAAATCGACGCTGGATATTTGCAGCGCGCTCGGAATATGAATTATTCTCTCGGTGATTGTTCTTGCGACCACGTCATGGTTCATACATGAAGCGCGAACTAGTTTTTTCGAGGTTTCTGCCGTCCTCCGCTCGTAAATAAAATCCACGGTGAAATGTTCCATTTTTACCGCGTCCTGCAATTTTTTTACGTCGGTGCTTTTGGTGCCGTGGTCGTTTCGAGAGGCTGATCGACTTATTATTTTGAGCTCTTTATAATTAACATTATCGGCCGTTAAGTGGTACGGCTGAAATTGGCCTTTGGAAAGCGGCCTCGCCGTGCACCAGATAAGGAGAATTTGTTTGGACGAATTTTTCGGAACTCTTTTTATCAATCGGGGTCTGGTTGGTAATTGGCAGAACAGGCTGCGAGGCAGGCAGGCATAATTGACAGTGCTATCATTCTGAACTTTTCGCTCGGACATTCGGGGAAACTTTTAATTGGTCCACTTTGTATCGTCCATTAATGCCGCTTCGATCACTTTTTTCAATTTGAAACAATGTACAAAATAATTACCATAATGATAAATAATACTAATTAATGGTATGGAATGTGTAAATATTCGTTACCTGTTTGTTTAGTCAAGTTTTAAAGGATTAACCCTCGCTTATATTTGGAACTTTTAGTAATTTGTTCTTTATTGCTAATCAACAACAAAAACGAGTGCTTCTCCTTACGAACTTCTCATTATTCTTATGTTTCATTGTGATTTTGTGATTCAATTAGTTGCATATATCATGTCTGTTCAGAAAAATATTGCAACAATTTTATTGAATTCAGATTAGCCTAGACGGGAACGGGTTTTGCTAACATTCTCCGCATAAGCCTGCAGCCGAAATCAAAGCATATTTTTTAGTTTGAACTGGATCGCCATTGTTAGAAGACTGCAGATACTCTACATCTAAAGAGAAAACTTTCTTATTGGTTCACAATTAAAGCATCCAAAGGTGACCGTACCATCGAAACTCGGATAAAAACGTTGCATTCATCGAATACTAAACGAAATCGGGTTCCACTGAAATTCTGCATCGAAAAACCGCTCGGCGATACTTATCAAGTGTTTGAAATGACACAACCGGATTCCAGTGCTCTCGACTTTTCGTTTTTCAAAGGGATAAAACTGACGAATTTCTCAATAAGAGAGAGATGACCGGCGGGCCGTCACGTACAGGGAGTTCGCTCTTAGTATTTGATGCAGCAAAAACTATTTGGGAGCCATTATTATGGCATTTTTGTCGTCTGACCGGGCTGTGGTCGCGGCCATTGGAGCTGAGAGGGGGGATGCGTGATCCCTTCCCCCCGCGTCTCACCCGCACGCTCGCTGCACCATACGCCATCCATCTTCAATATGCACATAAAGCTAACCGGCTCTGTAACGGCAGACCCACATTCCCTGTGCTCATAAATGTATTTATCTCTTTATTAATTCTCCGGTTGAATTTTAATGTTGTGTGGATGTCTTTGGTTTTAATTTGATAAGGTTATTAGATGAATTTCTTGAATAACCAAACATAACTATTTGAACTGGTGAGGAGTAACTATGCATGCCGCCATGCTTCAGCATTTGATTATCGGTTGGTTTATTTTGCAAAGTGATGACAATCATTGTTTGTTTAACATTTTCCCATGGCCATTAAGGCATAGATACTATAAACGGAACTCAATTAGATTCACCTGCTCTAACAATGGGATCGGTTGCGTGTGCTTCTTGAGCTATGGTGGCCGCATCATCCTCTTAATGGCGGTGGTAGTCAGCTGGTCTATTTTAATAAATTCGAGCAAATCTTTAATTTTCGATCAAGGATTTTGTATACAGCCACGGAAGGGTGTAACAAAGCCCAAAAGGGGGTGATTCTTGACCCCAAGGAGATCAATTTGTGAAGAACAGTTTATTGTTTTTTGCAAAGAATATAGTATTTTATATTATCCAAACTCTTACATTATATAGCAATACAAAATATTTTACAAATATTTTTTGATCGTTTTTTGAGCAAAACCAGTGTTCTGTCATGAAATTACAAAAACATGATGTAAATCTTTTAAAATTTTAAATTAAGTATAACAACGTAACAGAACACGAATATAAAAAAACAACGTCCTTAACTTTTTTCAGGAATAGGAAAAAAAAATCTGTATTAAATTGATACATTATCGTAAATATTTATGCATGTCGCCGCTGCTGGGTTGAACCCTGATTTCTTGGGAAATTCTAATAAATATCATTCGTCGCGATGGCTACGTGATGTTTAGCCATATTCTTGAACATTGAACGTTTAGCCATATTCTTGAACATTGAACGTTCACAGTAGATTAATTGGATCGTGTCATTTTGCAATCGGCCTAGAAATTCAACAAACGGCCTGATTCTACGATCCAACGGCGACATGAACACAATTATTACTATTTGAACATAGGTTTATTTAGGAAATACCCCACTTTCTGCTCAAATAATAATAACACCATAGTTTCCAAATTAGGGATAATATTTTTATACATAAGCACCTACTGATATTATCACTGCGTTGACTGGTTGCGTGTGCTGTCCGCGTGGTGAGGAAAAGAAAAAATTTGGTTTTTGCCCAGAAATTATAATGATCATATCAAATTGATACGTCATTCAGCTATTCCATAAAATTATAATACTACTTCTATAATTGACACCTCAGTAGCGCAGCGGGCGAAGGTCTGCCTGCGACGGAGGAGGTTGCGGGTTCGATTCCCGCCTCGGGACAAATGTTTGTACGACCTGCAGACATTTGTCCAGGGCGTTCTGGATGTTTTCTATGTAAAATAAAAAATATCTTACTATGTAGTGTATTGTATTAAGTTTATCAGTTATCTAGTACCCATAACACAAGCTCTGCTTAGCTTGGGGCTAGATAATGCTGTGTGAATTGTCCAGCATAATTTATTAATTTATTATAATCATTGTCCGTAGATGACAGTGATCCAGCTGTATTGTAAAATCACTCCATAATATATCTGGTTGAACGTGTTTGAAATGTGGCTTTCTATTTTTACAGTTGAGAATTCATATAGTTTTTCTTAGATAGGAAAATATGGAAAAGGTTTTACACCTAGGGACTACTTTATCAAAGCAATTAAAAGGTTTGTCTTAAGCAAACAATTTAAATATAGAAACAAAATTGTTTATCAAATTAGTATTTGCTCTACCCTTTAAAACCAATCGATTCGTGCTAAGAAACTCGGTAGCACAATTATTTTCGGTATGCCTAAAGTAAATAATGAGATTGATATTGCTTACATTAAATATCCAAACCAATCAAACCATTACCAGATAAGCATTACCTATAAATTGCATTGTGCACAAGCCGCGGGCGCAATCTAGAATATCTAATAGGTGTCTAGATAGGCGTTTGATTCAACTGCATTTATGAGTAAAGCAGGTTTCCAGTAGCTGATTTAAGTATGTCACAGAATCTAAATGTTTGCATATTTTTACACGTCACAAACTCAGTTTACTTTGGGGCTGATGAATGCCATATTATTGCCCGAAATATTTATTCAAAGATATATGGTAGGAGTATCTGGCGCAGCACATCAGCATTGCCATACAGCGGCGCAATGCAGCCAGCGTCTTGGGGAGGCTTCTGACTGGTATTGATATGGATCGGTTGAGTTAGGTTATTTCTAATTTTTTTATTATTATTTGATTGTAATTGTCTTTGTCAATAAAGATGTACTAGTAGTAGTATTTAAAGATATTATAGGGAAATATTTCTGAATTCACACATTGTACCATATGTACCCATAACACAAGATTTTCTTAACCTAGAGCTTTATGACGCTGTGTAGATGGTCAGCATTACATATTTATTTAAATTTATATACGTCCCTGTTTTTCTAATCACATGTGAGTTTATTCATTGCCATAGAGATTTTTGATAAATACTACTACTTTGAAATTATTTTTTATTAGTTAATTAAAATATTGTTTGTACGTATATTTCTTTCGTATAGCCTGCTTTCCCTACAAATGTCGTCGTAGGTGTTCTGTCAGTCTAATTTGCAATAGGGCCTTTGTGTTAATTGATCCCTGGACATTTGGTTACGATAATTGTCAATAAATTGTTCCGCGCATTAATCTAGCCATCAAATTGCTTCTCGTATTAATGGCATTCGATGGTATCGTAGGTTCTAGGTAAATTTGTATACCTAGTAATTTCCTATTTATATCACACAAGCTGTGCCCGCAGCTTCACCCGTGCGTTGTTTGATGGTTATTCTACTATTTGGGATGGAGACAAATCTAACAAATCAAAGATTGAAAAATCGAAAAATCGGGAAAAGAATTAAAAAAATCGAAAAAAGGGAAATGATTTTTTATATAAATTTATTTGAACTAACTTATTCATGGAACAAAAATAATATGTAAGTAGGTAAGTATACCTAGTTTTTCACTTGAAATACAATTTCGCCCGCATAAATAAATAAAATTACTACTTTAATGTGGGTAGACCTCGATATAATATGTGTACCCGAGTATTACCAATGAAAAAGCTGAAAAATTCCTTTTCTTTGTATGTTTTCAATAGAGATGAAGCACGCGAGAAAATGTGCTTCAAACTGCGTTGAATATCTCACGGAAAATATTTTAAGCAACTGGAGACTGTAATCTCGAATACATACACGCTCAAGCACGTGAGGAACGCACTAATTAACGTGAAACTTTACCTTCCACCTCCACCAATCAACCAAGAGCCACAGCACTCCATATATTCTTCCACTCTCCTATTTTCCCGAGCCTCCGGGAAGGGTATCAGAGGTCTCTTTGCACTGGTTACCCTGTAATTGCGTGTCTAACGCTCCCTTCTCGTAACATGGCCTTTTATTAGGTGGAAATTCTCTGTACTACTGTTGTTGAAGTTACCTACAAAGAAACTGTCTGCACTTAAAGTTCACAATTGTATAGTAAAGATATAAAATGTCTTTCCAATAAATATTAAGTAGGAAATTTGAGCGTAACAGAAGTTAATAAAAATATTTACATAAATGAATTTTGATAGCATGTTCACTTCACGCCTTGTATTCTATGTGCCGTATCAAATTAATTTCGAGATCTTTCGAAGTTCATAGTCCCGTTCGGTTCAATGAGGCTTGACACCGTTGATGTGTTATTGTCATGTTGACGACAGTCGTAAATGTCTGCATTAGTTGAATATTATTGTTTATGGACTATTACTTGATATTTACTTAAACATTCCTCTTGAATTATGGCATTATTATGGTTTTCAACGATGATTGATTTGCATTGAACGAGATATGTGAAATCTTTTAAGATTTTGATTACTCGGCTTTAAATACAATCATGATTCCTACATTCTACACTTTTACAAAAGTACGGGTAAAAGATTATATGTATTCCATCAAATTGTCGAAATACGTAAATATGTTCGTATAATGTCCAAAGTTTTTTTCATACTAAGGTTAATTCTCAAGTTATTCTTAAAAGTATCCATCAGTGTTTAAATTTAAGACTGCACCATCTAAGAAACTGGAACCTACACGTACGAAGCTAGGAAACCTGGAAATATCTAGATAGGTACAAACGTGGCTGTCCCCAGCATTGTTCACTAACAAGCTTGTCTAACCGCACCCAGGCACGACAGAAAATGCTATACAATGTACAGGCTGTATAGAGTGTACATTCTTGATTCGGGTATATGTATTATAAACTGCATCTTCGTACAGATAACTATAATGGTAATGTAGGTATGTTTTGATTGAAAACATAGATTAGGTTAAGATTCATGATTTCATGATTGATGCTTCTATACAAAAGTAACAAAATTATAATCAGGATGTTTGAATGATAACAAAATTTGATATTATGCTGTAATTTTCGCCCAGTAATGGAGTTTGGCCAACCGTGCAATCCAAAGAAAACAAGTTTTAAAATAAATTTTGAAACATTGAAGCTTTAATTGGTGCATTTCATACAATTTCCGTGGTATATGCTTTAGCAAAGGCTCGGACTCTAGCCGTTGCAAGACAGCCTCCCCACGGAAGGCCATTACAACCTCCATTATCAACATTCCTCGAAAACTATGCATTAATTAAACAGATATGCCACTACGTATAAACCCGTCTGAATTTACCCGTTGTTAATTTGTCACAGTGAATTAGCCACGGACGGGGTAACTGATAGCGTTAGCATGTTGCACCCTGTGCTACGCCAATATGCTCGTAAATGTCCTAGGCAATTTAATGACCAGATGTATTATGTCTATGTGTTTATCTGTTTAGGATACGGGTGATCATTCTATGGTAATATTGATAATTATATTTTCCTGCAGCAAGACAAACACGACAGTCTCCTAAAAAAACATGTACCTAGGTATGTAAAATATAAGATCGTAAAATATGACTTTGTAAACGTGGAT
The DNA here is from genome assembly GCA_963564075.1 of Eupithecia subfuscata. Lineage (NCBI taxonomy): Eukaryota > Metazoa > Arthropoda > Insecta > Lepidoptera > Geometridae > Eupithecia > Eupithecia subfuscata. Next base: position 10,410,567 of record OY751105.1, read on the forward strand.
TTTGTTGAAGCTTTTCCTAAGCGTTGTATAATTACAGCTTAACTCTCCTAAACAATTCAGAAGATATAACTTGGTTGGTTGATTTCTCCAATCAAGACATAATCCTAATTCAATTCAAGTATCACGGCAAGGCTATCAAAAAGCTCGCTACTGCCTAAGCTGAATTCAAACAAGAGCCTCTTATCTCTAATTGTCATTAGACCGAATAGTTTCACCATCCAAACAAATCCATCAAGAGATTAGGATCACGCAACGTCAATAACACCATAAAACTATTTCGTCTCGCAATTTGCAACCAAAAACAAACTTGCAAAAAGTTAGAAAGTCAAAGACAAAAGAGCCCCGTTCCAGAACTATTATATAGTAAAAAAATACAAACGGTACTATACTTTTTAACTTTTGTTTGAGATAAAGGGAGAAAGTTGCGCAACGGTCAGCTTTCTAACTCCTTTTGTCAGTTTATTGTTCGGTACAAAAATCTCAGTTCCTTGAAATAGCTTTGAAAGGGATTGAGGCTTACGTAACTGCTGACTTGTGGTCTGGGATTGGACACTATCATTCATCGGAAGACAATAGAGAAAATGTGAACTGTGTTTTTTTAACATTGACTTCACACACTGTTTCAGCTAATTCGCACTAAGTGGTCACATACCACTTTGAAGGACATCTTTTTAGAGGCTATGATTTTAATCAGTAATTTACCTAGAAATGTTCGGATCCGTTCTTGACTCTCAAAATGATTTTAATTTTAAATCTTCGCATCAAAATCCATTAGACATTTATTTGAATTTATTTTAGTTTGCAAAAGTCCACAATCTTTCTAACAATCCGTCTGGAACATTCTAAAACCAAGCGCATTATTCTCGACTAAATCTAATGTTCCCACAAAAGCTACTGTATCGCAGGGCTCAGACAAGAATAGGATAGCGACACGGGACTTGGTATAGCTCACAAATGATGAAAGCTGGTTTGTTTTGATCATACAAAACATTTGTGATCAGATTTGAGAAATAAATTTTCACGTCGAAGCGTTCATCATCGGCGTTGGCAGAATCGTATAAAAGGAATTATCAATATTATATTCGTGTGAAAGAAAAACGAAACTCATTCCAATCTGACTGAATCTAATTCTCCGTTTTTTATGACGATGATACAGTAACTAGAAAAGAAGACAAAAATCCATAACTTCTTATCAATTTATAATATAAGCAGCTGTTCTGTAAAGCTGTGATACAGTGCATAGACTGAACCGGATACCTTAGTACAAGTACCTACTGGACGAGTATATAATGGAGCAGCAAGTGTGCCTTCAACAGTTTGTGAATGAGTATTTTAGTTCAGTAATAATAACTTAACCAGTGCGGTCAACCAAGCACGTGTCCAGATCTATTTGACCACTAATGTCATCAATTTTAATTTCGTGATCAGGTATTCGAACGTTAACTTGTATCGGTGTGATGGTCTTGAAAATATTGGGACAAGAACAGTCCCTATAGTTAAATGATAGTTAAGTATATTTTTAACTGCTTTTGTTAAACCAACGGTTGAACCGGTGTCTCATTATTTACGTCAAGACAAGCAGATGCGGTTACAAAGCCGCTATAAAACGTTATATTTGCAAATTAATTTTGCTATAATATTGCAGTTTTAAGAATTAATTTCTTAGATAGTATGTACTGTATGCGGCAAGCTGAAGACAGGGCACTATGGCGCTCGTTAGGGGAGGCCTATGTCCAGCAGTGGACTAATATAGGCTGATGATGATGATAATGTACTGTATGTAGCGAATATGGTATATAGGTACAATATACAGGGTGGGTATAAATGAAATGTAATGTTGAAACGGCCTGTTTGATATTTACTGCGCGGTTGAAGCCCATATTTCATATCGGCATTGTTTACAAGCCTCCCCGGTGAATCACGTAGCTATTGCTATGTTTCAGTATTTACGATTGGATGTTTATAATTATTTTATTGATTTAACTTTGCAACAAGAATGAAATGTCGTAACTTGACCCGAGGATACTGAAAAATAACAATTATTCAAAATCACTGATCACCTTGCTGACTAAAGAATATTGGAACGATGATTTCGAACGTAAGAAATTCGTTAAAGCTATCATCGAAGTCGATAAAGGTAAACATAACATAGATTTTCCAGAAAGCACCATGAAAATCCTAAGTCACATAAAGGCAGTAGACACGTTCCTAATTCGCTCGACGTTGGCGGTCGTGCGCATTCTATCTCCCATCTGAGAGTGTCCTATGTCCTTTGAACAGACGGACAGGCTTTACAAACCTGTACTTATACCATTGTCCGTGTGACGACAGACGACAGTGACAACTGATGGATGTGGCTTGTTGTTGACTGACACTGCAAAAATTTGCTGCAATTGTGGTCAGATGCAAAATTAACTAATAGACAGTGCAAAAATTTGCTATTAGATGGAAAATTGTTGGGTTTCTCATTCAAAGCAAATTGAAATAAAAGTCACACTGATGATTCCCGAGCGATTTAAACCACGGCGGTTGTGCAGTGAGCTCTTAGTGACAAAAGTAAGTAAGTGTTGTACTAAGTAGGTAAAGATGCGACTATTCCAATATAGGCAAAGGCAATTTAACACCGTAGAGCGAACCGCACCCTTGGTCGGACATCTGACTGATATAGCGCCAACGGGAAACTAAAAAACAGCGCTGTTCCAACAACAAATTTCTCTTGTTTGTCCGCTTTCCGCGGGTCGGTGATATTCGCATAAATCGAGCGAAAAAGCTAAATTGCAGGGCACGGTACACGCACACCACTCAACTAAAAATGGCGATGTTTCACAAACAAATATTGCATTTGTACCTACGCGCTGTTCAACTTCTTTTTTCTGCTTTATGACTTCCTAAAATACGAGTTTTGCTCAACGGGCTAGCCCAACTCGAAAGCCTACGAAAACCTCGCATGTACAACTTTACTAAAGTTGGGTACATGCCAAACGAATAGTGGCTCGATAATGCATTATGGATTAGTTGCTTATCTAAATTCAGTACAAAAACAAGTGTGTCGTTTTAGTTGGACAATAAGCTACTGTGCAATTTCTCTCGACATTAAAGTTATAGGACATTCAGGTCCATTCCACTTCGCACCACCAGAATAATCCCTCAAAGCTTTGCAGTTGCAAGAGCGCTGATAAACGGCAAAACTAATGCCACAGGATTGCATTACGATGCAAACTTTTTCAGTAACTGGCGCGTTTCGCTTAAATCGAATAAAAAAGAACGGAATAAATCGGAGGGATTTTTCAGCGGCTCCATTCCGCATTCGACGATTCGATAATGAATCTGAATGCAGGTAATACCAGTTTCTGAAACTTTACGAATAAAAATGTTGAATTGCAATTTACTTGCGAACTGAGACCGATATATTTTTTGAAAAACGAGTTTATATCGTTGTATTATCATGGTAATAAATTTTGGTTGGTCAATGTTGCCAAAGCGAATAAAGCAATCCGTGTTCATGTTGATGGTGTCTAGATCTAGTAAGTTCCTATACGTGTACCTAGTTGCGTGTGGATTCTCTTATGATGATTTAGTGTTGTACGCGACACTGCTGGATGGATTTACCGGCGTATGAACGGATTATGTGGGCGAGAGCAAACACGGGGCAGCGAACGCCATATTGTGATTTAGTGCCAACTTTTGATTCGCGGCTTTATTGCTCCACCGCTGCAATACGGGGAGGATTTTAAACTGTTCTGCGCTTCGGTGGTTTTTATTGTTGAAATTCGGAAAGTGTATGATATTTTGCGCTCTATATTTTGTTTCCTATCAATGAAACTACTGACTCTTTACAAAGAATTAAAAATCAGTCATGACGTTCTTACACTTGCCTAAAATATCACCTTCATTTGAGTTAGTAATTGCAATAACTCTGGCTAACCTCAACATATTTGCTAATAAACCAAGTAATACTTCCTGTTTCTACATTTTTCTATCCAAATAAATAAGACAAACAATATATCATGTGCGCCCATTTCCTCGCAGTAACAAAACAACGGACGGGGGAGGATGGGGAATTATGACAAATCATGCATTAAACATAGGGAATAAATGTTTTCTTATCACGTGCCTATTCCTGTTTTGATATTAGTTTCCCTTTATCTTTATTGACACAGGTTTTAGGGTACTGCTTTATTATGGGATTGACAAGACGATTTTGATCTGTTTTTCGAACACTCGTTCGTTTAGTTCTTATTTGTTTTCTGAAATAACGTTTACTGATTTATTACAAAAAATTATAAATTATAAGAATACCTATCGACGTACCAACGTACAGGCTATCTAATGACAATATAGATTTTTTCTAGAACGTGCGTATTTTTTATAGTCGCTAATTAAGAGAATGTGCAGCGAGCCTCTGAAAATCAAGTACTACCAAAACAAGAAAATTATATTATATATCATGACAATGTTTGTTAGTTAAATAAGCAATAACAATTAATAAAATAACAAGAAACATTACAATTAAAGTCATTATATTATCAAGATCCCATAAAATGTTAGCACTTACTTTGTAGAGTCAATATTTGACGCCGATAATAATCTTAAGGACATGATTCAGTATTATCCATCAATCTACAATCCAGTTGCAGCGCCCGTTTAAAACTCGTATGTCTTCTTTGCCATTTTGAAATAATTAAGTAACTGCGATCTCATAAATTTTTATTGCCTCGTTTGAAGAGATATAATTATAGTAAAAGCTGGTTGCTGCAGATTTGTTTGATCAGATATTCATTGATGGCATGGTCACTGGAAGAAGGATATCTCAATAACTTTATCTTACCTTGTTCCATTGTTATACTTTTATCATTATTCATTTTTAGTTTTCACCATCTGAAATTAACTCAGCAGCTACCAAGATAACCCTGGTTCCTCTTTATTTAAGAAAATTTAAATGTGTACCAAAGCCCTAACATTGTTGAGATTTAAGTCAGTCGTCAGACAGTGCAGCGCTGCGGTTTCTTTACTTAAGACCAACTTAAACATAACTTAAGTTACAGTTCCACGCCCAACTTGGTTTACCGAAGCTTCTGAATACCAACTCCTTTGCAGGTGACTTTGTTCTGTTTAAAATTTCCCAAGGATTTTGGAAGATTCAAAGTCTCGCGGATTCAAAGTTTGGGTATTTCAAATTCAGATAGGCATTTAGGATAAGATACGTTTGTGTTGTTTCTTTTGTGCAATGTTCCGAAGTTAAACGTATTTACATACAGAGGTCTTTTGCTTCACGTGCTTTTACGTTTAACAAAATGACAAGCTATTTGAAATCTGTTCGTTACGTTTTGGATACTAAGTTAAATTTTTAATGATAGACATTCTAAGTTTCCATACTATTCAGTTTGAGCTCTGAAATAATGAAACTTATTGTAAAATAGCAGATTTCGAGTGATACAAACCGACTTGATTGCAATAAATTGTAAAGGTTCACGATTTATTTCAAGTCTACCGTTGTGCTCATTGAAATGTACGGTTGGAATATTCTAGAGAATTCATTAATTTAATCGTCATACTCAAAACGAAAATTGATGAATATTTTCCAAACAAAATGATAAAACGATAAATGTCAATGTAAAATTTAAACGTATTTCAATACTTAAATTAATTAATAAATTTCTGATTTAATAAATGAATTATTATTATTAAAACACTAAAAAAAATTTTTTAAGCGTTTCACGAGCATCTCAGCGAGTGGCACTTAAGTAGACCGCTGAGATGGCGAGGGATCTAAAAGGCACAAATCGAAAAATATTATCTCTCGAGATAAACACACAAATTTTCGCCACGTCTAGCGAAAAATTAACATGCGTTTTGTTTTTTTAGTGATCAAAGCCCGATTTTGCTCACTATTGTTGACCAGCAAAGTCACCGTTTTCGAACGGGAGTGGTAAAAACACTATTTTGTAGCTACTTTCATCAGCCACAGACGTTAAGGAGCTCAGTGATAGATACAAACTTCAAAACACTTTATTCTTCTTTTATGCTGTCTGTACTCAATCAAATCGCAAACCTCAGTAATATCATGATATTGTAAGCTTTCTATCTCTGTATAATTTCAGCTCATCCGCTAAATGGTAAATTGCCAGTTCTGTGCATGCAACTCTTTAGTACTTGATTACACTTACCCTTTTATGAACTTTAAATTTCTTGCATTAAAGGTGGAATTGCTTTGACTAGTATATGATCAGTGGTGTAGGTAAGTGGAGGTTTACCCGCCTTCTTCGCGGTCTAGTAACTACTAAACGCCCAGTGGTTATCGTACAATTGAGCACTGTTTTATTAGGACATTTGCGATATCTTAAGGGTTTTATCACTTGATTTTTTCATAAATGTGTAAAAAGCACAAGTATCCTAAAATAAATCTTTGGTAAAGCAATTCGGACACCCTTGAGAGATATTTTTAATTTTATTATGACAATAAATTACCGATTAGCCACAATAAAAACGCGAATGTTTTGGCTCCAAGTGTCAAAATATAAATCAAAAGCTTTATTTCTGAGTAGTGCTATAATTTTACACACCACAGAACAAAGCAGCGATTTTTCAAAAATGTTCCCGGTTTTTTTACGTGGGTGTATATCAGTGTATCGCGATTTCGATGGCAAGTCCGTTTTAATTTAGTTGGATATAAGACAGCGTGCTAGAGAAAGCAAGCGGCTATATATCAAAGTTTGACAGGTACAAGCATTGAGCAATATGGCGGTCGAGCCACCCAATGAGGGACGCGGGTCGTCACGCAGCGCTCGTTCCAAACTTGGATACATTAATCACGCTTGATTTATAGGGGAAGGAGTGACACTTTATAATCTATTTTCGAAAACTCCAACGAGTTTTTCAAAATGGTCTCCGTTTGAAATCTCGCAACAGCTGCATCTTGTTAGCGCTTTGTGTTAAAATTATTTGCGTGAATGAGCACTTATATTTGGCTTGTACTTGCTCACTCCCATTGATATACATAGTTGTTATTGAATAATGAAGCATTGTGCCAATTATTCGGTTAGTAAGGCAGTTTGACGTGTCAATAATTGATATATTTATCACAATATTCCGAAAAGCAGCTGATGGTTATTAGTCATATCTGTCATCCAGCGCCATTAGGAGCGAGCCATTAAATGTGTCTCTTATAACATTACCGTTTTAAGTTCTCAACTAAATTGTTTTTTAAATAACATAGAATAGCTTCCCCTTCTAAAAGGAATGGGCAAGGCTTCGCATGTCACATACGTCAGGGTTTGGTCTAATCCTCTAGGGACGTCCAATTTTTATTGCGTTCTATCGTGATCTACGAGCTAATATTGGATAGAAAAGCGATTTTAAAAGGGTTCCTCCCATTGTTGGGGTACTTAAATTTTCCAGAGATGAGTCTGTAATCTCATGAAATTGAAATGACAATATGACGGAGCAAAGGCTGGAGGCGATGTGAGAAGGGCAGATATGAATCGAGTCGACATATTCCGATAAGTTATCGGGCAATCTCGGCCATCATTCGGCAATTTCACATTTACGCGAAATTATCATCTAGAGGCGCGGCGTATCATTGACGTCGCCATTTTGGTTCGAAAATGATAATTTTCTTGGTAATACATCGGTTCACTTTTCGTTGCATGTGGGTAATGCTGGGTAATTATTTTAATAGTGTCTTCGGGTAACATAATCAGTACCTACATTAAGGATTGAAGGTTTTACGGGTAGGGATAATGTTGATAATTTCACGTGATGTATGTGGCCTTATGTACACAGAAAATTATTCATGTTTATCACTGTACTTAGGATATCATTATTGCTACAGTCTCCATTTATAGACATTTTAATATTTTTCTGGGATATGTATTTAGCTCAAAGTTTTCAGAATTCAAACAATCATTATAATTTGTAATTATTTGTTATAGATTTTTTTAATGTTTAGGGCGAATATAATTTTCTCTACTTAACTCTCAATCCAGAACGCATGAAGGCGGCTTATAAGTACTTGCGCGAGACAGAATAGATAAGGGCTTTATTTAAACAGGTAAATAATGGTTAAATGTTCATTAAACGATTACCTGTATTGGTTAAGAGCCTTTAAGTAATTGAAAACAATTAACCCTAGTGCAGGCCGTGTAGGTAGATACGCCCTTTGGAGTTTAACTGTTGATTGAATAATACAAGTTAAGTAGGTTACCCTTTATAATGAGACATACTATTGTATAATCATTATGTAACTTATTGAAAATAAAAATACACAGGGTGTTTCATTTTTAGCAGATTAATCAAAGTGAGATGTTAAAGGATTCTAATCTTCGTTGCCTTTTGGAAACTAGGTTGAAAGTTCTCGTTATCCATAACATCCGCAATACTTGAAGATGAAAGTTTTCATCATCAGTTCCATGGATACCCACGGTAGGCCTGGTCTTCCAGTTCAAAGTCACTCAGCAAGCTACAAAAAGAGCTATGCTCGGAATTATCCTGTAATAATTAGGTATATAATATTCCTGAGAAATTATAATATTATAACAGCAATTAAAAGTTATCGACATAGCTCGAACAATTTAACAAGCTGAAGTGGCAGTGGGCCAGCTATGCCTCGCGAAGAAACTAAAACCGCTGGGTAATCGTGTTCTTGAGTGGAGACCGCGACTGTGCAAACGCAGTGTAGGACACCCTCCAGTCAAGTCGGATCTGGTGCACATGCGCGAAAGACACTGGCGCGACATTTTCACTTGCGCGAAGAATATTTGTGATCTCAATTCGACCCCATATTCGTATTCTAAACCCCCGTTTAGAAGACAAGTTAGTCAAAACCAAGACGTGTAATATCATAGAACTTACAAAAGATTCGCTTCTTTCTTCCGCTGCCATCTTAGATTACAATGATTGGAAGTAAATAAGAAGACCAGTGACTAGTTGAATACAATACCTTATGAATACTGCTGCAGCTGGTATCTCTGAATGTGGCGTAGCATCGTAGCACGTGCTACGAAGGTCGACGAAAACACAATATAATATGTGTCTGCTGAGAACGAAAGAAGGGAAAGTCAGTACCGCAACTCATTAAGGTCTACAAGTTCCAAAGCTAAGGGGAATTTAGTATGTAGTAGAAAAATGGGTGCGCGTTGAAGTCTTTTGTATGCCACACCGATCCGTCGTAGCATCGTAGCACATGCTACAAAGATCAAAACGTTATGAGGAAGGATAGGTGCAGGATAGGGAAAGGTTACATTAAAAAAAAAGAGTAAAATACCCTAAATAATGATGAAACCCGCAACTGTCTGCGACGCCTATTTTTAGAGATATGTTCTTTTTCGCGCAAAATGGCCACTCGCACAAATGTCTTCTTGCACAATTTTCCATCGCGCAACTGTCTCTCGCGAAAATTTCCTTCTATCGGTTAGGTGGGATGACCTACGAAAGACTTCAGGAATATGTTGGAAACGGCAAGCTGAAGATAAAGCGCTATGGCGCGCATTAGGGGAGGCCTATGTCCAGGTTAGGCTGATGATGATGATGAATCTGCATTAAATGAACTCCAATGTATGCGATATTTATTTTAATGTTTTTTGATCATTATGAAAAAAAAGAAGGCCCACGTAATATCCAACTTTTTCAAATGACCAATTCTATGGTGCATAGAGACACGCTGTGTGTGTTGGTACGATAATAAATAACAGATAACATTTCATAAAGTTATTTGGGTTTAGTAAAATTTTAAAATAGGTTTAGGTATAAAGACACTGATTTAAATCACTTAATTAAATAGTAAATACTAATAGCTCAATTGATTCTTATTGATTTCTTATGCAAATCTAATGAAATACCTATCTGTATTAATCATAAATTAAACGATCGATCGGAAGATATGGATAAATAAAGTCAGGAATGTTATTAGCTTTCTTCATTCATTACCTATGCTAATTTTACTAATGAATATGTTTAAGAATTATTATTTATATGCTAGTGTAAATAAAACATTATGTATAACAGAATAGTTCTACTGTGGTCCAAATACAACGTCGTTTCCCGTTTCCCACAGTAACAAAAATTTCATCAACAATTAAAACAGCCGACATTGTAAGAGCTGTTCATTTTTTCGTCGCGCAAACCCATGTACGCGAAGTATGTAACTCATTTTAATCCGTTAAAAGTACCGATTGCATAAAAACTGGATTTCCAGTTCCTTTCGACTGGCCTGTTTCATTTTCAACCTTTGAGTCAATTAAGCTTCTCCAATTTAAGCCAGTGTACACCAGCCACTAATGTATTATTCATATTGTGTTTTTGAGATAACAAGCACGCTTAAGTCGATACACATCTAGCGGACTGATTGGAAGTCAGCGCTGCAGATAGGTAGCAGCCGCTTTAAGCGGTGCTTTGGAAACTCTATTAAAATTACACCGGTGTAGTGCTGAAATGGTAATAGATATTTTAGCATTTGTAGCGCTGCCGTTGCTTCCTTAAAGCAGCTTATTTTTTGTCCGTGTGGCCTGGCTTTTACCTGAATACATACATTTTTATCAGGTCTATTCTATCCCATAAAGTGCAATGCTCTATATTGCCCTATGCACTTTTTAAAACACATTTCTTTGTTACATACAACAATTATGTGACATAACTTAACACATAAAATCACTAAAATACTTTATCTACTCACAAAAAACTTACTGCGATAAGATAAAATGTTAAGCTTTTTCTTGATCTATAATATTCAGTAGCTCTGAATCTATAATAGATATCGTATCGCCTACGGAAATTGCTAAAGGAATATCTGTAGCAAGCCCTAGCAATCTTGAACGGAACTGCTTTAATTACTACCAGTATCAGAAGCGTATTTCATTCTCAGCGCCAGTTTAAATAAAGTAACACATAGCTTCAATGTGCTTATATGCTCCATAATCGGTCAGTCTCATTTGGACCACCCAGGTAGTTCGGTACGTCCTCTTACCTGTTTTACCTACCGTATATTATAAATACATAGACCTCTATAGCCACAGAGAGAAACTCGACAACGCCTTAAACATTTTGATACCAATTTCGTAATTTGCAATTCGTGTTACCAATTTGAGTGATTATGTTCCGTTGGAGGAATATGTAATAAGGAAATTCGGTACCTGAAAATTAGCGGTTGGTGTTATTTAAACCCGAATCTTGACATGTAATGAGATGATAATTTAGCGATAATTCACATTGAACACGGTAAAGGCACCAGAGGAGAAGTGAGACGTATAAGGTCGAAGGCGCGACCGCCCAAACCTTTTTATTTTCGGTTATTTTGGTACCCAACGAATTATAATAAGCGCTGCAGATAATCTCATTATTTGCATAGCATAGAAAAGTACCTGTGATCATTTCATCATCGAAACACGCATTGTAACCAATGACCCACAGTGATATATCCAATTAGATACCTAATAGAATTGTCTTTTACTATACCTAATTATTCTTAGATAAACACATAAATGTAGCCCCGGGCGTATAATTAAAGTTGTCTACAATGGCCTCTATACGGCCTGTAATAGAAAATTATACAGCTCCTATACAACGCGGAGTAACCTCGCCCTGTCTGGACGAGTCCTAGACACATTTATTGACTAGTAGAACATGTTATGTGAACTCGAACACCGTGTTATCTTAATTCAGCTCATTACACTTGGCGCGCAATTATTTCTACTTTACATAATTTTATCGAAGAAAATTGTGCGCGTGGGCTTACGAGCAACGTGATCCATTTTAAGTGATCTTCCATTGAAATATGCTAACGCTCAAAGACAACTGTCGTCGCAGCTGAGAAAAGATTACAGTCGTCGTTTGTTTTTGTCATTAAACCCGCTCCCACAGGCTTAGTTTAAAAACTATTAAGCATGTGCTCTTCCAAAAAACAAAAGCAACCCGATCCGCTTAAACAAAAGCCGTAAATAACCGTGAAAAGTTTTACGAATTAGAAACAATTAAAACATTGAAGCAAACAACAGTTGTTGCAAATGTTCTACGCAATTGCGGGAGCATTGTGAATAACGAGCGGTTTACAACCGATAGATCTTTGTCCAAAATTCTTTACGACTAATATAACTTGCGCAATCCTTTTGTCGGAGTGGGGAAGTTGGGTAAGTTCTTTTGTTTGCGAGTTCGTGACACGTGTTGCAGAACGGGTTGTACCTGACACTTGTAAGGGCTCTTGGGAATGGATCTTAGTCGATTCTCTTTTATGAAAGAAAGTCTCGTTTAGATTGTAGCAATTTCCTACCAAATCTTTTCACTGGAATGGTTACGCTTCCAACTGGTCTGTGAAATGAAATACCTGTTTTCGGGTCCATCGCCCCGAGACTCTCTCGAATGCAATCACGGAGCTGAAACCATACAGTAATTTTATTATTGTCCCTTGAATTACATTTAAGACCTCTTAATGTGGGCTTAACCATGTGCAATTACTCTTTTTCTTAACCCATCATAATTTTGTTTTCGTGAAAGTAATTTTCTGTTTATTATGAAATCATTACTGAACAAATTCCAACTTTAATAAAATGTTGTGTGTGTTGCAAATTACTTGGTCATTTTATACGTCTCGTCTACAATCTATTATATAATTTTGGAGGCCAGAAACATACATATTTCATAATACGAGTACATTAATAACTAATTAATGTAACATCAAATGTTTTACAAAACTCAAGGTTTCCTGGAAGCGTGATTTTGATACCGATATAAAAATGGCGTCGATATTTTATTTGAAATCTGAGTTTGTACACCCCCGCCGGAACCCAAAATGCGTCAACACAGATGTCATCTCTCATGCATAACGGAAACCGTACCATCATTATTTACATATTAAGGCACTCCAGTTGCCACTACATATCTTTTTTTGCTAGACCTCAAACCCCGCCCATGGCCTTAATGAAGCCATTTGTGTCATGTTTATTACTTTTACGGCGTACTCCGGATTTTGAGGCAAATTTATAAGGCGTAAATTGACACAAATTTCGGCTATTAGTTTGCACAATTTGCACATGTGTGATTATAATTTTTCGTCTTTTTTGACGCATTCAGTAAATTTTTGCTTACAAAAAAAAAATGTGTTCATCTATGTTCTGAAAGAAAAATTGTGACTGCAGTTTTCTAGTTGTATAAAGACGAGACTCTTGCTGCATGGTTTCTTGGTTATAATTGCAATTTTACTGCTTCACTATAAATAATTAATTATATGAACGTTCTTTATTCTTTGTCCATAACTTAAGGGCATATAATGACCACACAATTTTACTACCTCTACTTGCTAGCCTCTTTTTGTATTTAAACTGTCTTAATTAATTTTAATCTTTCTCTGCTCAACATTAAAGTATATATCATGTGAATGTTCCAAATTGAGCTCAATTTCTGACGCATATATTCATTTCCTGTAATCAGTTTTAAAAAGCCATTTGCTTATCGCCGACGCGTTCCATTCGTCAATGTTGCTTTTAATGAAGTACTCACATGATGATAAATGATTTGAGAATGGCCGTGTTATCGGTATGCTTGAATCACATGGTCTGTTTTGAGTTATAAATGGTTAAGTTAGAACCACGTTTTACCCAGCTAAAAGAAAATTTGAGAAACTAGTTAATGCTCAAGTCATTTACAACGGGATATTTCCCATAATTTGAGTTTGAGCTTTCCAATATTTCGGCACAGTTTCATGTGCGATATCAGAGAATAATTATTTATTTATGAAACTGTGCCAAAATATTGGAAAGCTCAAAACTCAAATCATGGAAAATATCTCGTTAGAAATAACTTTAGTGGTAATAACTATGATAGTTTCTTAAAGTTATAACCCTGATTGATTATTTTACTAGTTTTGGTAGAATCAAATATTTTACACCTAAAACAAGCCTACCATGTTCGCAATTTATTATAATAAATAACGAAGTAATCTTCTAAACAGGAATACCTAGTACCAACATAAAGAAAAGCGAGAGGTCCCTCAATATTTATCGCACACCCTCTAAGAGGCTTTTGCGCTTTAGGCAATTAGCGTCACTCAATTAACCAAGCACTACCTACTCTGTGGTAGAATTTTTGTTAATTATTAAAAAGGTGCACTTTACTTCCCCTGAAGATTTACGTGAGGAACAGAATTTACTGGACGAGTTTCTTGCGAAAGTTTTATTTAATTGATTTCAGTCAAAGAAACTAGATAAGCTAGAGTTCAACAATATCTAATATATAAAATATAAATATATCTAATATATAAAATTCTCGTGTCACAGTTTTCGTTGCCATACTCCTCCGAAACGGGTTGACCGATTCTCATGAAATTTTGTGAGCATATTGAGTAGGTCTGAGAATCGGCCAACATCTATTTTTCATATCCCTAAGTGATAATTTTAAATTTCCACGCGGGCGTAGCCGCGGGGCGCAGCTAGTAATACATATACATACTTGATATTAAATAGACTATTATTTTTGTGACCTTCTTAATAGTCAAGCTAAGTCGCGTTATTTGACATTAATGTAAGATTCAGATAATTATGCCATTTATTTCCAAACCAGTTGCTTCGTAATGCGAGATTTTAAATGCTTTTATTTCTTTATCGACCATAACACAGACATGTGTTAATACTTGACTTATCTGATTGGTAATTCAATTTTCACTCTCGTTTTGTTTTGTTGAGATCATACTAAGTACCATTTCATAAGCACATGTGCTCACTTGAGTTCCCTACATATCAAATTCGTCTTTAAATTGAATTTTGGTATTTTCTGATTGGAACGAACAAGAAATTCAAATAAAAAGCACTCCGTGGCTTAAAAACAAAAAGGAATTCACAGCGTGCGTTCGAAGTCCAAAGTTAAGTTTAAGCACACGCAATGTAGCATGCAAGCGTTTCATGCCAAGTCGAATACTATGGCGGGCCGGAGTGACTTCAAAAATATTTATTTAAATCGTCACCAAATGATCTTGTTGCACTAATGAATACGGATCGGGATTAAAATCTTAGATTTTATCGAGGGCCTGCATTAAAACAAATTTACATTTCATGTTTGGCGCTTACTCATGTTTCTTAATCAAGTTTGCGAGCATTAATGCCTCGTCGGTTCTTTCAAAGGCGGACTGCGGCGACCGTTAATCAACATCGACGTTTGAACGAAATGAAGCCGTCGACACCGCCAATTGTAACGTCATTTCAACTAAACCCGCCGAGACAACCGATCCCATTGAATTCTCAACCTCTCAAGTCGAAGCAGATACATCTGCAACCAATTCAACCCTTTTTAACAATCCACTTGACTTCAATATTCCGGTGATTAAGATAAGTTTTTGTTTGTTGCAGGAGCGAACGGCCTCAGAAGACGGGGGCGGCAAACGTATACGAGATATCAGACGCTAGAGTTAGAGAAGGAGTTCCACACGAATCACTACCTCACGCGGAGGAGACGCATCGAAATGGCGCATGCGCTATGTCTCACGGAGCGACAAATTAAAATATGGTTCCAGAATCGAAGAATGAAATTAAAGAAAGAAATTCAGGCTATAAAGGAGCTGAACGAGCAGGAGAAACAAGCGCAAGCGCAGAAAGCGGCGGCGGCGGCGGCCGCTGCGGCTGCGCAGGGTCATCCGGAGCACTGATACTACTAGAGACCCGGTCTCGGTCGCTCGCGTGAGCTCTCGTGAACGGTGATAGGGCTCCTGTCCCACTCGAACACTCCCTAGCTTTGTGTTTGTAAATTGTTTGTATTTTTCGTTAAATAGTGTTGTTCGGTTGTTGTGATTATTTTTAGTAAAGAAGTTTTGTAACGAAGAGAACAATAAACTGTTGAATGCTAGAATAGAAACGGGTCGTATTATTTTGTGTTTCGGTATTTTGTTTTTGTTGATTTATTGATTTTTTAAATGTATATTTTACGCGCGTGATATTCGCGTTCGGAAACCAGTGCAATTTGTAGAAATCTCTTCCTTGTATAGTGTAGGTGTATCGTAGTGCGTTTGACATGGTGCGCGATCGCAGCGCCCCCGTGGCGCCCGGTGGCGACATGAACTATTATTACATTGTACAAATAATATGCCTACCAAAGAGACCCGGTCTCGTACCCTAGCTAAGTAAAATGTCGTAAGTTATTTCCGCTATGATATCGGACAGTGAACAAAACCGCGCCATCTTCAATACTCTCGCATAAGTATAGTGTAAACGTGATCGTGTTCCTGCAGTTTTAATAGTCGGTGAAGTTAAACAAATTGCCATAAATATAAGTAGTATAGTAGTGTAAATAGTTAGGTTTATAGAAGTGCGTTCCGATGCCCTGGCGCCGTGGAATGGTCAGAAAAACGAGGAGAGAGGGCGACAGCGGGATGGGGTGCGGGGAGCGCGGCGGCCGGCCACCGAACACCGACTAGGTAAGTTTTTGTCAAAGTCACCGCCATTATTTATCGAGTGGAGACGGTGGCGAAAAACTTACTCGCTCGTCACCGGCCCTGCGAGGCCATTTTTGAACGAGACCGACAGACATCTGCGTGCATTTTGCAGTGTTTTAATTTACTGAATGCACTTTTTCACCGCCGTCTCTACTATCCTCTACTATATTATAGTGTGAAATGCTATAATAAATAACAAACGTTGTAATTTTTATAAAATGAATAGCACTTTGCACGTCATTTTTTAGATCCATTGCGATAAATAGTTCATTTCCATTTTCCGTTAAGCATCATTCATAGTGTTTATGTCCCTTCAACGCCGACAGCTCATAACCTACGGTAATAAAAATAACATTCAGCTTAATGAATCTTCTATCTGCAAGATCTCACGTCGAGCTGTTAATATTTTGCAATTTTACCAAATGACTCTATCTGTTAAAGACCAGTAGTTAAGGAACTATTTTAAGATATAGGTAGTCTCTATCCAAACATGGCAAACATGGCATCTCTGTAGAAAAGAATTTCAAAGTGTACCGTCCGCAAAAAAACTCACCTAAAATTACTGAGGGTAAATAAAGTTAATCAGCACATACTTACCGACACTTAAAACAAGATTTATGTCCAGTTCGATCCGGTAAAAACTAGATCACGCGACTTCACTAGGAGGTAATAAGCAGGTTGGTCGTGTTTCACATACACGTTGTAGTAGGAACGAGTTTTGCAAAGCAAAAACAAAGCCTTATAAGAGCTTCATTCTGTTCGGGTATCGTGGAAGCATCGATGCCCCTTTTGGTTAGCGATTTATCTCAGAATTGTGCTAAAATCTCACGATTACTGAAGGTACTGACGACCCTATTGAAGCTTTGTAGCTTTTGATCAGTTTTACTAACTTTAACTACAACATTATTAACTATAACTTATACGTTTCCATTTTCTATATAAACAAACAGTGTTTGTGTTTAAATTCTTGGAAGATAAAGAAAATTTCCAGGAAGCTAATCGATTTATTTAACAATTAATTGCTTAGTTAACAGTCTCTGGATTCATTTATTATGGGCTGAGGTAGCTACCTACCTCAGCACATAATGCTTTTAATTTTATAAAAAGTAGGTATTTACTGTTATGTTGTCGGTACTTTATTTCGGCCATTATTGCGGTCCAGGACCTGCCCCGCCAAAACGTTGATAGCAGATAATTATTTAGTCCGATACGAAAAATTATTGGTTACTCAGAAGCCACGAATCAGGTTTTGAACATCTCAATTTTGCAGACAGTAATGTCCTCATTTTATATTGGGCCATGACTTAGTTGATTTAAAATGTACTTGGCATTTTCCATCATCTTTCAAGAATTTTAAAATTTTTAAAAATTGTAGTAATTTATACTGCCTTGGGGATTACAATAATACAAAAAAGAAAAAATATGATAAAATGTAGTAGAGTATTGTTTTTAAATTATGAAGGTTTTTAGCGATGACAAGTCTTATTAAAGTTTATTAAAAGCTACAAGTCCTAAGTAATAATAATAACTAACAAGCTCTGTGTCATAGTGGGCAAAGGTCTGTCTGGTCTGAAGAGAATTTTTGTTAATAATATGTAGGTGAGTACAAGACAGTTTTTGTTTATTAAAGTAGTTGATTGAAAAAGCAGATGGCGCACATATTCATGGCCTACAAAAAAATACCTTACATGGCATACGCACTAGGAACGCTCTCTACGATAAACTATATAGTTATAAACTATATAGAAAGTAAGAGAAAATAGCAGAGTACAACAGACATGTCCTCATTTGTTATTGGACCATGACAATACGTACCTTGTTATTAAAATATTGAATGATCACTAAATATCTAGGAACTTAACTGTTATTGAATGATAAATGATACAATTATCAGAGTAAATTATTACTTATTTAACGATAGGTAAGCTGGAAATTCTATACAAATTGGATGATAGATGATAAAGTAAATAACAAAGACAAAGTTTATTAAAGTAGTTGATTGAAAAAGCAGATGGCGCACATATTCATGGCCTACAAAAAAATACCTTACATGGCATACGCACTAGGAACGCTCTCTACGATAAACTATATAGTTATAAACTATATAGAAAGTAAGAGAAAATAGCAGAGTACAACAGACATGTCCTCATTTGTTATTGGACCATGACAATACGTACCTTGTTATTAAAATATTGAATGATCACTAAATATCTAGGAACTTAACTGTTATTGAATGATAAATGATACAATTATCAGAGTAAATTATTACTTATTTAACGATAGGTAAGCTGGAAATTCTATACAAATTGGATGATAGATGATAAAGTAAATAACAAAGTCAACATAATTTATGTACCTATCGGTAAGCTGCAGCATGAAGAGCACCAATTAACAGTAACGATCGTGATGTTTCTCACTTAATTAAAACATTCCTTATTATAAATGCCATAAAGGGCAGATGCCATCACAAAAACATCAAATAATGAGGATAATTTGACCATTCCGTTTCTTTCAGTGGATTTTTCTCCATTCAATGATAAGTGCATTTTCTTCTTTAAGGTTTTAAATGCTTGTTTTAAGGTGTGACTATAAAGTCTATAAAGGCAATCAATATATGATGAAATGGTGGATTGACTTGAAGTTGAGGTAGGTACTTGTGTAACGGATTATGTTTTTGTTCTCATACCAGCCTACTTCATTTTACAGTTGACAGAATAAGTCATCGTATGCACAAAACTACAACACACGTCATAATGTACAACTTACGTTAATAAAGATATATTTTAAATATATTTATCGTTAAAGTTTGCTTTAAATTTATCATAATAACACTTAACATCTTATATCAACCGAGGTGTAATCATCGATATTTTGGAGCCATAATTTGAATAAATCTCAAAATTATTCATATTATCGTCATAATTAGATCAAAATAAGTTCTAAGTCCCGGTCTCAATTTTATTTTACACACTTTAAATTCTCTTGAATTAGCTAATGTAATTAAAAAGTTCATATAAAAATTTCTATAGTGGCCAGACGTGTTTATTCTTATTTTAAATAATTGATATTCAACGCAGGTTCTTATTAATATATTGCAGTTTTATATGGCTCCTGAAGACAGACCTGTTTGTAATAAGAAAACTGCTACACGGGCATGTTGTACCGTATATGAGCTTATATCGTCTACAGTAATACGTCAGTGCATATAAGACTTTATTGCTTTTGCTATAAGGTGCTGGCAGATGTTGTGGGTGGGATGAAAGATATGTTATAAAGAGGCGCTATTCGGCACGAGTTGTGCTCCGCCAAAGAATACGAAACGTTGTTTTGTATAGTTATAAATCTTAATTAAATTTATAGCGTTATAGATGATGGTGATTTGATGGTAAGTAGGCTGATGTCTCGTTTAATAAAAAGAAGTCTGAAGATACTCTTTTCATAGTAAATCTTTTAATCGTGAATCTAATCATAATTAAAAACTCTTTTATAATGATATTTTCATTATAAAAGAGATCTCTTCACTATGATGATAATAAAGTTGATGAAGTTATTTAGATATAATTTATATAATTTATCCATTCCCTTGCTAAAGTTACTAAAAGGTGGTCTTTGAACGTCCCCTTTACAGGTGCCCTATTACTTTATAGCATTTCAACGCAAAATGTAAACAGTTGTTAACATTTATAAATAAAAAGCTGATTAAAGATATTAATTTTTTATAAGACCAAATATAAAAACATTTATAAAAACGAACTAATAAATACCTGTTTCACTAGAAAATGATAAAAACACCACAAGTATATTGATTAAATATAAGCAATGAAGGTAGATGATATGCAGGTTGGTAAGTGTAAACCGAAATAAAACAAAAACCTGAACAAAATCACACGTTTGACGAATATAATAATAACAGACTCAATAACGATATCGTAAGTACCTACCTAACGAAGATAGTTAAAAGGCTATAACTAGAAGTCTAAACCTAGAAGCTCAACAAAATCACAGTCGCCACACAAGTTTCCTAGATCAGTAAGGTTAACTGAACAGTTACCAGCCAGGTCGGGACAGGGCAGGTTAGGTTTGATACGATCATTGCACGATTCTATAGGTAAGTATATACAAACACTAGGCACACGGTCGTTGAAGACATAAGCATCGCAAGACTATGTTGTCGATGTGTTTGATGGGTTAACTTAATCGAATAAAGTTTATTACGTCCATAGATTATTTCTCAAATTTAGATGAAGGAAGATTAAAGAACGGAAGAATGAAGGACTCTCTCTCTCTTTTTCCAGCAAGTTATCCCATATGGTGGTGGGGTCAGCTTTTCTAATTGATTTCCTCCACTTTGCTTAAAGAATGAAGGACTATTAAAGTTATATATAAATATAAAACGATACAACTAATCACAACATAAAAACCAAATAAAAGAAACAGAACAAAACAAAAACAAATAGTTCTAATGGTTTAGCTTGAAAATTTCTAAACATTCATACATATGAAGAGTCACACTGGAAACAATATATGTAGATAGACATAAGAACAACAAACATATTAGTGGCTTCATCTCCAAAATAACATGTATTTAGCAAACCTCACATATACTGATAATAATCTCAATATTATACACAATAAACTTACCCAATACTAACAGTTAATCGAGTTAACCCTTATACAGCACGGGCGATTCGCAATTTATGAGTTTAACGAATTATTCGCTTACCAACAGTTATTAATTGTCATCGGGATGCGGACCAGGGAGGGGTTCAGTGGGATCATCCCCATGGGTCTAGAGTTCCAAGTTTTATACCTAACCCATATCCCATAGTTATTTATTTACTTTTACAGGTACATAAAATCTTTTTGATTTGATTGTTCTCTATTATGAGCATTTTGTCATTTTTAAACTCGTCTTCTTTTTTTAAATCCTATGCATTTTAGTTCAATTTTAATGGCCCACAACAGGTTTCTTTGAGTACATAGGTAATGACATCAATTGGTGTGCTTTTCATACCTATTAATAATCTTTTCTGAAACAGCATTGAATATCAAATAACATCGCAAAAATTTTCGACTTCGACGGGACTTGAACCCGCGTCCTCCCCTCAGTACGGGGATGTGATAACAAACTACACCACGAAGTCAAGTGACGTGGGAGTCGAAAATCTCTGCGACATCCTACGGTCTTTTCGCGCCGTTAGCTCCACCTACAGGGGAAACATTGAAGTTTATCCAATCCTGTTCAAAGACTAAAGTTACATTTAGTTCGTTTGACGAGAGGTGTCGCGTAGCTTAATTCTAAGGTTTTTTGTTATTATAGTGCGTAACCCCACACTAAGGGTAATTTCTAAGAAATCAAATAACATCGCAAAAATTTTCGACTTCGACGGGACTTGAACCCGCGTCCTCCCCTCAGTACGGGGATGTGATAACAAACTACACCACGAAGTCAAGTGACGTGGGAGTCGAAAATCTCTGCGACATCCTACGGTCTTTTCGCGCCGTTAGCTCCACCTACAGGGGAAACATTGAAGTTTATCCAATCCTGTTCAAAGACTAAAGTTACATTTAGTTCGTTTGACGAGAGGTGTCGCGTAGCTTAATTCTAAGGTTTAGGTTATTTGATTTCTTAGAAATTACCCTTAGTGTGGGGTTACGCACTATAATAACAAAAAACCTTAGAATTAAGCTACGCGACACCTCTCGTCAAACGAACTAAATGTAACTTTAGTCTTTGAACAGGATTGGATAAACTTCAATGTTTCCCCTGTAGGTGGAGCTAACGGCGCGAAAAGACCGTAGGATGTCGCAGAGATTTTCGACTCCCACGTCACTTGACTTCGTGGTGTAGTTTGTTATCACATCCCCGTACTGAGGGGAGGACGCGGGTTCAAGTCCCGTCGAAGTCGAAAAAATTTTTGCGATGTTATTTGATTTCTTAGAAATTACCCTTAGTGTGGGGTTACGCACTATAATAACAAAAAACCTTAGCATTGAATATGGTGTATCAATCAAAGAGTTCTGGAAAATTGCTTGTTGCAACAGCAATCATCTTATTGACAATACAAAATATATCATCAACAACATAAAACATAATTATGTGACCTACCCCGGACAATCCAAGTTCCCTTATTACGCCCCAGATTGTCACGGATATAGCAATAAAGCCGGGACTACACTAGTCGCTATAAACTAACGGCTATCGCTACCCGGAGCTATGTAATAGACGCTTTATAATTGCTCTCGATAATGTTCTGGCGGAAATTATTGTTGGTATACTCCAGCCTTTATGTGGAAATTGATCATTGATAGGAAACAGTAGTTGGAAGATGTAGATATTGGGATGAAATATGGTGGAGATGAAATTAATGGACTTGCTAAAGTACATAACATAGTATGGATAATATCCTGGATATGGATGGGTTGAGCTACCTGTAGACGGTTTGCAACAGTCTGTTAGCTCTATTGTTTCAATTGTAAATACTAGTATTAATCTGTTTCTATTATTTGATTGTAATTTTCTTTGCAAATAAAGTATTTAAAATTTAAAACTCATAGTATATCATGGTGTTTGGGATGCCCTCTCAGAATGAGTAGAACCTAACCTAAAAATCTACCAAACGGATGAACTAATTTGAATGACCCATTAGGGATTCATTGTAACCAATCCTTCTGTCCCAAAAACGACACCCATCAATGAAGTCGCTAATCATAGCCCCCATAAACAATACCACACAAGTGGGCGTCATGTACCCACCATTTACAACGTTTACACCGTTTTACAATCTCACTGGGTTGCCATAAAACTGACCAATAAAAGTTCATTATTCGCTTGTTCGCTTCCAACTTTTATTTGATTAGTTTACGACAGTTGTAAAACCATATAGTTTGGACTTCGATGTGTCGTTGTAAAGTTTGTGGGAATTATGTGTTTATTGTGTTTTATTGATGATGATTGTTGGTGGTGATTTTATTAGCGTTTTATGGCTTGCTTCTGGTGTTTGTCAAATAAATTAATGATTATTAAATGTTAATACATTATATTAAAACATTATATTCCGATTAATGTATTTTATAAAAATGTATTTCATTTCAAAGCAAAACAGGTTTAACCCTTTATGACATGATTTGCGTGCTTTGAAGTTACATACATCTAGACGACATGGGTGTAGTACCTAACCCCTACTTTTCTGACGGCATAAACAACATTATTATAGCTACTATAGCTACAACAATTAGTACCAATGGAGGGATACAAAATTGCAGTGTCATGGGTATAGTACCTAACCCCTAGTTTTCTGACGGCATAAACAACAATATTATATCTACTATAGCTACAACAATTAGTACCAATGGAGGGATACAAAATTGCAGTGTCACTGGTTCATAATTTTCTGCATTTTCTCACGACAACTTAACTTATAAATATTAATATATTCTCTCTGAGAAAACATTTACCTACCTCCGTAGGCATAATTTAAAATTACCATTTATTAAATACCTGAAAAGTGTAGATTGACATGGGCGTGGGGATATTTACGAAGGCAGTCAAGTGGTAGGTAGGAGCCAAGTGGCTGGTTTGGAAACGGTAGCCATGAACGCTACTTACCTAATTACATCATGAGTTGATGACTATGATTGGCTGAGGTCGGATGTTGAAATAAAAGTAAAGTGTGTGTGTACGACATATCATCATGGTTGCCAGAACGAACTAAAATAATGATCCAAAGTTTCAAAGCATAAGGGACTAAAAATGCAGTATTGTTGCTTTTTGGACGAACGTTAGCTTACAAGGGTTAATCAAAAAGCAAATTCATTAAAACTCATTAATTAATTTTCTAAGCAAATATACATTCAAAACTGAAACAACAAAACACTCCTAAAGGAATAATTAACATTTCAAATAAAATAACAGCAGTTAATCTTTCCAGCGTTTTAATTGAAATCGTAGTTAATTGAGTGAGGGGTACTACGCATGCGCTTTTCGAGATTTATGTCGATTTATTCTATTTATGTAACCAACGCACGTTCACATTTATACCTACTGGTCCTGCAGATAACTAGACACCTAAACCTACGTTGGTACAGGTAGTACCTACTCCACCAACGTTATTAAAAAAAGGTGTCTAGATTTAATTGGTAAAATGGCTCCATTGCTCTGGGTGTTTCACCATCATCAAACTCACTGATTGTTAGATAACCCTTTAATTCATGCTTGCCTCCATGATAATGATGGAATGTCAAGCTTGGAAAGTGTGATGGGTTAAGTTACAAAGAAAATTGAAATCAAGTTATTGGTTTTCAAATCAATTGAATCTAAAATATCCCCTCATGAGCCGGTCATAAACACAGAACAAACGTCAAAGTAGAACCAAACAAAGAACAAAACGTCAAAGTAGCTTAAGACCTTAAACAAAGAATATCTTAAAAGTCCAAATAAAAAACATCGCGGTATAATTGAAATCTATTCCGCTTTTGAAATTACTGTTTCTTTTTGACGCAGTATATTTTTTAAACTAACGATTTAAGAAAACTTTCAAACCTTTAATACAGATCTCTCTCAAAGGGTTATAATGGCCACCGAGCTACCCCGAAAGACACTTCAAAATCATTATTTAAATATATTACTATATTATATCTATTCTACACAATTTTACCTATATAACACACCTAAAAGATACTTACCAGAAAAACACTACAGAAAGTCGAACTCCCCCCTCAGTTGGGAAGGGTTAACTTTTTCCTCTCCGACCCCCATTCGTCTCTGGAGATACTAATTTATCTTTATCTGAAGTTCTTTATTGCTCTAGAAATTCCCTTTTCGCGGTATTGTTCAAGGGTTTGATTAAAGTTGGGTTGGTAGGGATTTTTGTATGTGGAATTGTGGAGTAGGTTAGCTTTAGGGAATTTTTCAGGTTTTTTTAAGGGTTTCATGGAACTATTTAGTAAATAACTAGTTCTGAATAGTGCTTTATACATTATACCATGAAATACTTCGAACAAATAACAGACACTGGTAGGTCTGTTCTTCTGTTTGAAGTATTTCATGGTTTAATGTTTAAAGTACTATTCAGAAGTAGTTATTTACTAAATATGTAGTACCATGGAAACCCTTAAAAAACCTGATAAATCCCCTAAGCTAAATAACAAATACCTACATCCTGGTCCAATAAGATGTTATTCGTGAGTATACTTATATCTACTATTTTCGCAGTTCAAAGGCCAAATAAGTGGCGAATATAGGATGAGTGTATCGTGAGTGAATCACTCATGAATTGACCAGCTTGTTGAGTACTCCATGAAGCAGTATCTGTTTTAAAACCTATTCCTGGACGAGTCTAAAAAACGTTTTAACCAATTTATTTCAAAATATCAAACATTCTAAATAACACGTGAATTTAATAATATTCGGTTTCGGACCTTAGAGAACGTGACAATGTTAATTAAACAAAATAACGGGTTTCAGAACAAAGCACCATTCTAAAAAGACCCTTGGCAGAATTTAGAACCCGAAATATCCCGTAAGAATATCGGGAAAGAAGGTGTGGGGCGGTTCTAGTTAGAATGGCCGTAAGTTCATATGGGGATGGAGTACTAAGGTTCCAACTCGATAGTAAACCCAACCCAACCTAACATGATCGAGTACGAAGTGTAAGATTTTTAGATAACATTATTCTTATTTGAGAGTGGGGATTTATCTGTATTAATTTCGTTTAAAATGTATCGGTTTTTATCTATACTATTAAATAACATAACTTACATACCAACGAAATATATAATATATCTGCGTAAAATATCTTTATAAATATAAAATAAGCCTTTAACTTATCATTTTCTACTTACGCTTTCACTGTCCACGACGCAGATGTGGTTCTAGCACTGCTTGTAGCTGCGGCGCGTAAGTACTTTCAGGCAGATATTTGGATAACATATTTGGAACGAATCTTACAGAAATTACAGTATAAAATAAGCAGAACCTACTTTTTGATAGGCTTAATCCAGTTTTCCCTGGGGAAAATTGAGTGGAAAATTGAATGATTCCAGAATTCCCTTTGAAGTTCCCCTAATATCACACGAGCTGTAAATTTATCAAACAACTCACTATCGAGAACTTGTGGTAATGAGAAGAGCACCAACTCAACCAAATAATTGCTATTCTATTCACACCGAGAGGGCGATTTATGCCCGGAATTATTTCCTTGTTGTTTTATTCGAGGATTTGTCACTCGCCCCGCTTTTATAATTACCCCCAGATATCGAGTTAGTCTAGTTCGGATTTATGTTCGAGAACTTTTGGTAATTATGTCGCAATGTTATGGGTTTATGTTTACCTACTTGTTATTTTTGGAAAATCATAATAAATCAGATCATAAAACTTTTAAACCAAAACCGGAAACTTTTAAATAAGAAAGCCAGAAAGGTACTTACATTGCTATCTCATTTATATTGATATCTAATTTACTATAGGTATCATAAACATTAAGTTTAGTGGATTTTATTCAAATAGGATGAGCTCTATTAATAAACATTTTGTGTAAAAAACCATGTTCATAAATTATATCATACAGCAAAAATCATAAACAGACATTATTTTGTTCTCAACAATCTTAGCCAAACTTTTTAAAATACAGCTAGCGACACCTACAATTTTCTCCCATTCATTTGGCTGTAATGTCACGACGTCGTTCAGTTGTCTGCTGGTAGATGGCGCGCATCGTAAATCGGAACAGCGCTGCAGCGCCACTGTACAATGACGGCAAGGAGCAAAAACTTGAAAAGCTTGCTGTCGTGCGAGCGTTCACAGGAGGTTTACGACGCAATTTACAGTTCGTATATTGCCAGCCACTTCATATAACACGACAATACAGTTCCTGAATCTTCATTTTGTGTTTGTTTTGCAGTTTAAAGCAACCTGCTTGTCTGGAACTTCTTTTTGTTTGTAAGAATGGTCGAATTTTATATTCAGTTTCAACCTATTTTGAATTATTTTGTTTGAATGATTGTGTTTTAGGTAAATAAGTTCGATAATTTATTTGCGTAGATTTTTTCGCATAAGTACCTACCTACTTACTTACCTGAAGATTTAACACATACAAACAAATATAATGTACAAAAGAATTGAGGTCGTTTGGCATCCCACTTTGTTTCACATTCTCTGCAACGCTACAGTAGCGTCATCAAACGAAGACATAAAGCATCAATTTTACGACGTGCCGAGGCCGACCGACCCCAAATAGCTCGTAAAAAGCTTCAGCGATACAAACACAGATGGCGTTAAGCGGCTACTAGCGCCATCTATAAGGAATCGAGTCGGTGTTTATACTTTCCCGCCAGATTCGAGCTCACAGGTTTCGGGAAGGTTATGGTTTTATTGGGTTATAAAAGTTACGAGTTACGATGCGACCGTCGAATATGGAGATATTGGGGCGAGTGGGCGTGTAGAACAAGAGCGACTTTTATTGTTTGTAAATTGGCTGTAAAATTATGAGTTCAGTCGTATTGTGGGTAATCAGGATCAGCTGGTTCTTGGGGATAGATCGGTTTATTGCCTCTGTTATAACTACACGTGGTTTTGAACTGGCGTCTTCATGTCTGGTCCGTCGATGCGCTAATGTGTTTGCTGACGGTTTTTATTGCTCTCATCGATTTATAGCGTCGTTTTCTGAAGATTGATGAATGTCAATGTGTAAGATTATCATAAAGTCCCCATTTACAGCTTTTTTGCATAGTAATTAATGTAACTCTTTTAAACACATAATGAAATCATGCATGATTAGGATGAAATTTTAATTTTATTAAAAAACTATTTTTGTTTATATCTTTAGATTTTATTCCTTCTTTAGATTAATTCTACTATTCGTGCCGGTTTTTAAACAGAATTAAAAAGATGACTCTACCATCTTGCTCTACAGTATTGGAATAATTTAAAAGTGTAGCTACTCGCTAACAGATGGCGCTACCTTACACCAAAGCATTTTCTTACCAACGAAAGTTAGTATTTTATGAAAGTACCTGCCTGACTTTACAAAACTGGTGTTGGATTATTTTCAATAAAAATAATCGATGCTTATCACTTAAATTCTTTTCCATAGGCATTTTTTCTATTACCGTCCTTCTTCACATTCACTGTTATATTAGAAAAAAAAATTAGTTTAAAAAACAAGCTGCATCGATAATCCGTAAAAACAACCGATTTACCTCCATTCATAAGTATTATCTCCTTGGTACCATAGAGTCGTCAGTTAATTGTTTGTTTTACGACTTTTTTACGAGTACAGTCATCGTAAAGCTGACGTTTACGATCGGTTAGCACTTGTCGTGATTGAAACTTCTTGAATGATTTCACAAACAGATTACGGGATCATGAATGGACTTTGACTTGTTAATTTGTGTGGGAAAAATAGGTTTGGTATCGGATTGGTTGGTCCAACCAAGATTAATATATATATATACTTAGGCAACCTAATGGGTTATATTCTGTCGCGTGTCTGGGTGAACCTTAAAATTGATATTTTTGCCTAATGTTATTCGTTTATGCCTTATATTTTAGTTAACTTAAAACCTATTTTGCTGTGCCCTAGCTGGGTCCATATTTGAGACTGAATAACTTCTAGTATAGTCGCAATCAAAAATTTGAATTTAAGTTGTACTATACAGGGTGCCACGGAAAGGATGTACTAAGAAAAGAGGGGGTGATTCTGGGATCAACGGGTTCAACGTTTGTTCTACAATTTTTTTTAATTAGACGATCTTTCTTCATATTTTTGTGTTCTTTTACGAATATTCTGACATTGATATTATTGTTTTGAAATGAAAAAGGATTTGTTTTCATTTTTTTTAATAAATCCTTAACAAAACACTGGTTTTAATAAAAAAAATTACCAAAAATCATTTGTGAAATATTTTGTTATATTAAATAATGCTAGAGTGCGTGTCAAAGAACACGAATAGTCTTTTCAGCTAAGTATACCCTTTCCGTGACACCCTGTATAATTTATAAATAACTAGTTTCTGCCTTTGGCTTCGCACGCGTTGTTTCTATGAACACGTTTTGAGGTTAGGTATTTCTATCGCATGGGAACTGATCTATGAGATAAAAAGTCGCCTATGTTTGATTCCAGGGTCAGACTTACCTGTATGCAAAATTTCAGCTTGATCCGTTCAGTAGTTTTGCCGTGAAGAGGTAACAAACATCCATCCATCCATCCATCCATCCAAACTTTGGCATTTATAATACTAATGTGATTTACTTCGACGCCTCCGACAAAATGATTATCTTGTGAGTTTAAAACTAGCTAACATCTATTTTCAGTCAATTCGAAAAAGTAATTATTTTTCACCCTAAACTTATTTGATTTTAATAGAATCCTTCTTTGATACATTCCTAATTTAAAATGCTGACATTCAATCCTAGCAATAAACAACATGTCAGCCGTTGATATATTTTTCTATCAAAAACAAAGTAGATACTACCCCCAAGCGTATTCAAGCTAGTTAATAAACCAAGCAAGAACAAGACAAAAAATAAATCAAGAGAGAAAGAAACAGTGAAGGAACTTTATTTATGGATGCACATTTGGGATGAACGGCACAAAATAAAAAGTTATTTCCTGGTTAGGTCATTATATAAATGTTTATTTATTCCTTTTGATAAAAGCTGCTCTTGATGGATCTAAGGCTTCGTTACCTAATTATTTCCCAAACAAAATTCTTCCATAAGGTACAGTATGTACCTACTACTTGGTAGGTAGGTACTACTACTTACAATTCTACATTCAAGTTTCGTAAGTTAGAAAAAAGAAGGTTTGAAAAACATCAAAAAAATACGAAAGTACAGGAACATAATGAACTCTAAAAAATCACCTGTAAGACTTTTTAAAGAACCCAAGAAAAATATGGATAATATTCTGTAGACATGTTTTTTTGCGAGCGTACCTTGCCTTCCTCCTATCGCTATGAGTAAGTTATGGCCGTCGTAGGGTGAGTTACACCCTGCTTAGGTCACGTGGTCCGAAAGGGATGGCAATACAAAAAAATCACGAGCGAAAAAAGGACGCGTAAACTTGGGGCGGCAAGTTATCTTCGTTTCATTCAACTCGCACTCGCTCCCGAACGTCCGTATAGATCAATAAAACTACTTTATCTCTTTTTGGCACATCCCCATCCCGTTGACGACTTCCTAGAACGATACTTCGTTGCATCATGCTTTCTACAACAAACAACATGCAAAACCTAGCTTTCTCTAAAAAGCTTATCCTAAACAACAATATCGCAACTCAAAAAAGCGCGGAACAATAAGATTCCAAATTGAAAATCAAGCTGGCATAAAAAGCAACAAACAAAAGAATGAATGACGTATTCAAAAATAGAATGCAGCGTGACAAATTCGAAAAAAGGAAGCAATTGTTCAAAAAGGTTTGTCCTGTTTTAAAAAGGACCGTTAACGCAATTGTGGAGCGTTTTTTAGCGTAAGGTCGTGTAAGAGCTTTTTATCCGTGTTTACAAAGGTAAATGGTCGTAAAATAATATTACCGGGCCATTAGGAAAGAGCCACAGGTAGTGTTCGCTGCGATAGTGCACCGGTAGTAAGTAATTGAAGCTGTTAATTTTCTAGTAAGTGTTTACGTGATTTTGAGAAGTTTGCTGTTTTCGTACGTGTGCGTGATTTATATTGTGATTCTGGGTCAGTATTTTACTGTATCATTACTTTTCCGTTGTAGAAATACTCACCAACTAATTACGTATTTTGGAAGCATAACCGTCGTTGGCGTCGTTGCTACGGTAAGATCATATTTTATAGATTTATTTATTTTTAGAAGAACTATGGCTTAACATAAAATAAAATTATGTATCAATATATGGATAGCCAATAAAAAGTTTTCTCAAAAGTATTTCCATTTTCCAACCAACTGAAATGCATTCTTAATGACACCCATTACCAACCTTTTGTCTCTTCATTAAACGACGAAATTGTAATTTTAATTAAATTGTAAGTGCCATTTTAATTACTACTACTTGCTTTTAGGACCTTAGTGGAACAGAGGATTTCAAAAAACACCCATATCATCTCATACAAAAGCAATAAACAGATCTCCCAAAAGTTGTCTGTCTAGTTTTTGGTATCATAAACATTTTGGACATAGGTACCTCTCTTGGTAGAAACTTTACCAGGTTCTACCTAGATATTCTAACTCGCTTAAAGTCGCAGAACAAAGCATAAGTACTTATATCTCGCGTATCAAACAAAAGTTTGGTCACGCTTAATGCCTTTACGACTGCCGGGGGTGACATAAAGAAAATGAAAAACATTTTGTATTATTCTTGTTGCGCTCCTACCCGCGTAACTACGACCCTCGAAGGGCAATGCAGACGCAAGTCCAAGTAAGTGTTCTTTTTTTAATATTGTAGCATCTGTCTTTTGTTTTTTGTCTGTGAAGTGTTCGAAGTTGGGTAAGAAGTAGTCATTGTAGGATGTAAAGTAGTAGAGCTACCTAAAAAAATTTCAAAATGAAGGATAATTGACGTTCCTAGGGTATAAGGATATCCAAGGACTTAATAAATTAAGTATATATTAGTAAATTTCATTATTAATGAACAAAATTACAATTAGAGAATAGAAATGAATTTGAATAGGTACCTATTAAAAAAGATTTAGTATCTTTTTAAATTTATTTCTATTAGTTGATTGTGATTATCTTTGTGAATAAAGAGTTTCTTTTTCAATAAAAGATATATTTTATTAGAAAAGATTAAAACAAATATAAAGTAGGTACATACATACAATTTCGTTTAAAAAAAGTTAACCATAATGTTATAAGTAAATATCCGATAAACTAACCACTCGCTGAAGTACTTACTCTATCTATGTATTTAGTTGTGTACTTACATTAATTTTGTTTTGTACCTATTTGTGTGTATCTGTTTGTAATATAGACTTAGTTGTCTAAAATAAAAATAAGTGCCTATATTTAATCATTAAAGTTCGTATGAAAAGTGCCTAAGAATGGTCTGTTAGTCCTCCATTGTCTCAAGACTCGGTATTGAGCGTCTCGAGTTCCTCTTCGGGTCGCTGCTTAGACAAATATCCGCAGTAACTAGGTACGTGTCTCGACTTGGTATGTGAACCCTGGAAATAAACAAATACTGTTTTAGCTGCTATGCATTTACTATAAAAACCGTATAGATTATAGGAGGGTCATTATTATTTGAGTATCAGCATCACCACTGCTGCCCTTTAATTAACTGCTGCGGTCCTTATGTCCATCTCCATCAATAGGATATAATGCATGTGACTTCAAATAAGTTGATAATTTTTTTCGTATTCTCTATTGATATAGAAATATATCTGTATATTTATTTTTTGATGTTTTTTTGTGAAGTTTAATCATTGAAAAGTAGATATTTTAAATCTCAATCGCATAATTTCTAAACGCAACGGTATTGGCAAGAGTGAACCGTGAT
Source organism: Eupithecia subfuscata (assembly GCA_963564075.1). Lineage (NCBI taxonomy): Eukaryota > Metazoa > Arthropoda > Insecta > Lepidoptera > Geometridae > Eupithecia > Eupithecia subfuscata. The sequence goes on from OY751105.1 coordinate 10,443,433, forward strand.
GTTACGTTTTAGTAATGTATTTACCTAAATAATCAATAAAAAAATTAAAAAATCCTATTCCGGCCGGCCTCTATCATTTGTCTATTATTTTCGACAGATCAAATTTATTCTTGCTTAGGTGATATTAATCTGGCCAATAATACACGAAATGAAAAGGTAGTTTAGCAAACTATTCTTAAAAAAATTAACAACGTTTTATGAAGCAAGATGAACGCACTGACATTTTTTGTGAATTCAAATTTAAAACTGTAATGTAAAATTATTAGCCATGTCACGTATGAATATTAATTTGGGCTTTATTAATGTTTGTTTTAGGCTAAAATGATGAGAAAATTTATTACGGAACTTGATGGTGAATTTAATTTGTATGGCTTATAAAATATTCGTTACAACGCTATAAATTTTAAAACATGTGGTGCTAAGTTTGGTTCCCAGCTCGAATAGTTTCGTAGTATCATAATTTTTAATTCTTACATGGTTTATAGTATCATTTTTTAAACACCTTTTTGCTAATTTAAGTTTCGAACATGAATTCAACTCATTCGTTTCTCAATTTCTATTTTGTTTATTCCGAGTTAAAATGATTGCATACCAAAATTTTCAGCTTTAGCACCCGTCAATGAATTTCTTTTTAATTGGACTAGACAATAACAAACATTCCAGAGTTTTCTATTGAGGTTGAGTAAATAAAGCAATGTCTTAGTTTAAGCCTCGAAATAGAAGCTTCGCGTAAATCAGCGAGGAAGCGACTGGAAAAGCTTGGTGTTGAATAAAATTCTGTAGCCCCCACTGTTTGTATATACCTACTGGTAAAGGGCGATATAAAAAAACAAATTTTGATATTTTATGAGATAATAACAACGCAAGATCGCAAGGTAGGTAGGACATGAAAAACTTAGTCATTAAAAAGAAAATACTCTTTCGTAATCATTTTGAAAGTTTTAAAAGAGTGACGTGGGAGTAGAGACTCGATTTCAGCCATTTTACCATGACTTTTATTAAATTTGTTAAAAATTATAAAATACACAGAACTTTTCTACGTGTGACAACCTTACAGTTAGTATAATTTCGTAAGAACGGGCCGAAGCGAGCTATAAACTTGTCAACTCGAACTATTTCTGAGCTGTTTGTTTTCCCTTTTGACAAATCGCGTCGGGGCACCATCTTGCGGCGTTGAAAGCACTGTTGAATTGTAATAATAATAACATAAAAGTTCACGCCACATTGTTTTGTGACAATATTGTTACAGTAACTTTACATTGTGTAACGTTATCTATGCATGTATATAATAATAATAATAATAATTCATTTATTTCAGACTATAGAAAAGTTATAGATATTATTTAACTTATTCTACGGTCCATAGTAATATATACCTTAAAACTAACATACATAAAATATAAAAAACTTAATTAATAACACACAATAACAACATTGTGATTACGGCGTCGACGTGTAGATGACGCAATCAGGGTGTCAGCTGACGACGGTATATAAGGAACTACATAAATACATAGGTACCCAATGTTTTAAAACCTCCGGTTTTTCATCTCAGCTGACAAAATAGCTACATAGTCAGAAATACTCAACATCTGGTCGATTGAAATGTATTTGTAAGTAAATCCACTCATAATATTTCGCCACTCGTTGCTTCAATTGATACATTTAATTGTTAGCCAAATGCAGCCCTCTTAATCTGCTAAATAGTACTTAAACTTAAGTGATACGACGTTAGTACCTATTCACAAATAAATATATCTGAATTAGCCGTAGGTACGTATCTAAAGATAAAACAAGTGGTTAAGAATAACCCTCGTGCTTATTTAAAAAAAGTGCTATGTTTGCTTTAAGAATAAAGGTGTCTCCATATTGATAGTCAAGAAGATTAATAACTATCTCTTTGCTAACAGTTTCTTCAACAAAACAGAACCGTGCACCAAAACTTAACTAGATTTTACCAAATACAATACATTTATCAAAAATATTATATATCGCGGTCATATAATTCAACCCATGTCTCGGGTTCGCTCGTAATTCGTCGTGTGTGGCTCGCGACTCTACTCTATAACACCACCTTCGCTATATAGACCAATATCCTTCCCACTCACAACGAAAAATAAATGCTTTCCTCTAGAAAAAAAGGTTGGAAATCATTTTCTTCGACAAAGGAATATAAGCCTTTTATGATATAGCAGAAAAGTAAAACCTTAGACAAATGTGATCTATGATAAACGTGATTTTGGTAACGAGAATCGTCGTTGATCTATGCTCACGACCTGTTTTCTTAGTAATAGGAAAAAAGAAAGTGTGAAAGGACCTTCATAAATTATATTTGAGTTATTGTTTATCGTCAGATCACGTGATTAGGCGTAATAGAAGGGCTCTAATCTTTGGGAGAGTGCTCTGTAGTAGTAGGGGGTAATTTGTGGAATTGATGGACAAAGGCATTATCAGGAATCATGAAGAACAAAACAATTTATATAGTGACGTATTCCTACTTGACAATACTGAGGCTAAAATGATTTCATGACAACCGATAACAGTAGTGGATAAGTAATCCTTTATCAATCCGCGATATTACAATGACAATAGACCATGTGTTTTTGGATTACCTATTCAAAAACAGATTTTAACCCTTGCCGACCAAAGTATCTAAAATCCGTAAGGTACGCAAAAGCATAGGTCGTAAATAACGTAATTTCTATAAAGAAGACCTCTGGTTGACGTCAACCGGCAGGCGGCGCGGCATCGGAGGTTTATTACAAATCATAGCGCGATTTACGAGGTGTGTGCAACCGAGCACTAGCAACTGCGCTGAAATATATGAGGTTTAAATGTGAAGTATCAATAACAGAGAATGGCTTCGCAGGGTTAAAAGAAAAGTAAACTTAGTATACTTAGTTGGTTTATATTTTTAGAGTCTATCAAAAATTATTCCGCATCATTGTCTCAATTTATTTCAACTAATAATATTAAGATTAACGGCAAAAACTCTACGTCGTAAATATAACTAAATTATGCTATCAAAATTGTTGTCAATTTGGCTGGACAAATATTTCTTCTGGATTTATGGCATAACTCTATGGTCTGATGCTAGAATATCAAAGTATTGAGATAAATCATTCACTTGAAAACGGCCTCATTCTTGGTGTTCTAAATTATTTCGTTTTATTTATTTATTTATTTTTATTTCGAAAATCCACAGTAAAATTTAGGACGAAAATGACTTGTACCAACTGTTATTCTCACTTACAGGATAATTACTTGACTTTTCAGTATAATATAATATATAATTTAAATACAATATAACAAAATATTCTGATTACCAAACACATAAAAATGAAGTTACGATGCAAAGAAAGTTTTGATTGGCTGGCATTGGGTTTTAATTATTCATGCAGAGTGCAGTACGTACATAGACTTTATGCGATGTTGGCATCTCGATCTCATCTTATTTCCTTGGCATCGAAGCCGACGACTCACTGATTTATAGCACAATACCAACCTACAAAACTCGGATTAAATAGTTTTTTTTCTCGCAATATTTGCCAGAATTTTTGTTGCCAGTATTCGTACGAGTTTTAATTTATTACTGTGTAGGTAGCAGTGCGTGGAGTGGTTAGCTATGAATGTTTTTAAAATTTGTTTGCTGCTGCGAGAATAAAAACTAGCATTGTTGTATTTTATGTTAGTTTTATAGCAGCTTTCGTATCTTTATGAAAGAAAAAAAGCTGTACAAAAGAAAAAAGTTTCAAAAGGAGGCGCCATATTAGCTAAAATTAATTGTTCCAAACACCAAAACGGTAACACTTCTGTTCTATAAACAGATCTAACACAAACTAACAAAGCGTTCCGGAAATAAATAGTGAGAAAAAAATATAGATTAGTCTGAGCACGTCGACCGCATTAGCTGAGCCTAAAAATAAAATTAATAAATATCGCTTGTGTGAAAGTCCAATATGGCGACAACTCGGCGACGCATGCGCTAACTAACGGTTAGCTTTTAAAAACTTCCATGTAATTGGCTCGGGAAGAGATACGTAAATTTATGGGCTTAGCCCTCGGAGTAGGTTAGAAGAAGTTTGAATAATGCATGCTGGATAATGGACACGAGTATTCTACCGTTACTTAGTAAAACATAAGAATATATTAGAATTCAGATCGTAATTTTTTAATTTGTAACTAAACTGAATGTTAGTTTGAAGTTTTTTTTTTGGTCACAAGCGAGCAATATATTTTTCTCGAAAATATGACGAGTGTCGTTTGTAAAAATCATTGCAGCAAAATACAGCGCACATTTCTCTGTGTTTAGAATAACTTTCAGTCGTTTTTTCCAGAGTGTCATGTTTTGTGAAATTTACGTCCAGCTTAAAGCGTCCAAAATTTTAGCTTGTGCCATCCAAAATCCTGATAAATGTTTTGGGAGGGTTGTGGAAAAAGTATCTATAGACTTACGTCCTTTAATGTTATCACTTATTTTATTTTACTTTTGTTAGAGTTTTAGATTTTATGTAGAGGTATTTTGAATTGAAGATTTTTTTGTAATTTTCACAACAAAAATTAAACCATATTGCGTTAGTTGAGAAAATCTTTATTTAAATAATCTACTTTTTTCATATATCTCAAAATAGGGTTCTTTTTAACCTCCTGGCAGAACAAAATATTATTACACATTCAGCCGCCGTCGCCATGAGTCGCCATATAAAAAAAAACGCAGTTCAGATAATAGACAACAGAAATGGCGTTCTACTCCACACGTCACGCAGGGGCCCGCATACGTCGAGGGAGAGTAATGGCCACTCCGCTCAGGTAAGCGTGGGGCGGCCCTAGTAGATTTCAAAAATGGAACCCCTCGATTCCGATTTTGATATAAAAAATTCAGTTATAAGTCGATTGTTGTTCGTATTTTGAATTTTTAGAAGTTGATGACCCATGATAAATACCTATGTATGTTAAATATATTTCCGTGTAAAGATACAAAACATACCAATGTTTAGGTTATATCTAAGTTGTTAGAATATTTTATTTTCCTATTGCCAAAATAGCGCTTATTTCAACACCGCAAAGTCAAAATTAACATACAAAATAAACTGTCAAGTATTAATGTTTTATGCGGTAACGAATGTAATAAAATCCTGGGGTTGGGGGTTGGAATCTGAGACAATTTGCCACTGCCGCCCCTCTAAGCCCACCTATGCATCTTTCTTATTGCCGCCTAAATCTCGAAATACAACTAAGATTAATCCTGCTGAAAGAAAGGGTGTTTTAACCCTTTTGAGGGATTGTTTTTGCTGTAGCAATAGACAAGTGTTTAAATATGAGCTTTATGTGATTTTTAAAAACCCGAAATTAAAAGTAAACACATTACTATACCTATGACATTTCATATCTGCCACCTTTTAAAATATCTATGGCAAAATACTTATTTAATGATGTCATCAAAATCTGTCTGCAGTTTTGATTTTTCGGAATTTTATTCAACTAATTTTGTTATCCCTTTCACAATATTTCTTCATTCGCAACCATGACAAAGCATGTCTGCTGTCATTGCTTTTAGACCGTTATTAGTACTTCTGCTCACCTACAGATACTGCACTAAATATATGCTCATTTCCGTTCTTCCCCAAGCCCAGTTCCACAACTCGGTCGATATTCATTATATCGCCGCAACCCTTATCAAGAAGACGCTCGTTTTTTCTCGGTTTTCCCAAATAATTTATTTAGCCCGCCGTCAATTTATCTCTGTGGGAGCTAATTTCGCGTCGGCCCGGTGGCTGGCGCATGCTGTAATTCAACAAATTGCGCGTCCTGCTGGATTTATGGGCCCTCGCACTTGACGGAGCGCCCTTCTTCCATTGTTCGTGCGATTGTACTGGAGCTGGTCAAGAGTGAGGATAGAGTTGGGACACAGAGTTGACCAATCGTTGTACCGGCTAGTTGGTTCAGTGCTCAGTCTAGAAAATGGGGCTAGAGCTCTATCTCTATGATCTCTATGATGTATTGCCGAGACAAACCTAACATAGGCTTTAAGGCATTACTAACCAACCTATGTAATGTTTTTTTTTATGAATAAATGATATATCTATCTATCTATCTATGTAATGGTTCAGATACATACATATGTGCTGAGTCATGTGATGAGCCTATCCTCGCTCAGGGTTAAACAGGCTGTCAAATCTTTCATTATAAACGTCCTTATAAAGGGCTTGGCGAACATTTAGCTTAAAACCATAACATCCATGTAGTGTCATAAAGACTGTATACGTGAATTCCTTTTAATTCGTTGTCACTATTACTGGATGTCCTAACGGACTGCCTATCTGAGTCAGTATTACCTACCTTTTAATTTTTTGTTTGCGGTTTAGTTTTCATTCAATTCCATTTTCCCTAACTCTTTGTTTTTACGTGTTCTGTCCACCTCTTCTGTCGGTAACCCTGTAACACATAATCGTATCAATTATTCGGTTGGCGTCCTCCTCCCATATTACTTTGCTCAGACAGTGGACGAATGTACCCTTTTTGTGGCTACTTCTAGTTGATTGTTTACACGCTTTTTGTTGAGTCTAAGATTATTAGGACTCTTTTGTTGGTTCTAAACTTATTCTTATGCTTACATGAAAATAGAGAATTATAAATAAATAATTTATTTCATCTGACACATGAAACTACCTGCTGGTCATTATGTTTTTGTTACTGTTTCACTCAGACTATTTTCGCCAATGATTGGCTGTATTTTGAATAAGAATAAAAAACAAAAGAAAATCAACCAATGAGCGGCGAAATTAGTATGAGTGACTCACGAATACATCTAAATTGACCACTGATGATACTGTGTGGAAAATTGACCATCCAAGACATTGATGCAACGTATTATCGTCATTAAATATTCAGATTTCCTATCATTCACTCAATTTACTAACTTACTAAAGTACGGTTCCACTAAAGCAAAGAACCAACCGCAAAGTCCAAAAGTCAGAGAACCGTTTCATTACCTCAAACACCCTATCATTTATCACATACCTATCCGGGTATAAACGCCTAAAGAGATCGATTCGCAATTCGTAAAGATTCAATGGATCAGTGGCATGCAAGGGTGAAGCAAGAAAAAATTCAACTGATACAAAATTTCATTAGTAGCAAAAACCAGAACGAGTTAACTATCTTAGTTAACTTATACTGGTTTTTGCTACTAATTAAATTTGTTGTCTATTGTTGTTTTTGAATCATTTATACCTATTATAAATAAATTAAGATAACTGAACGGCTAAAATTGCAGCCATTATGTGATCATAGTGGCTGCAATTTTAGCCGTTCAGTTATACTGTTGAATGGTGATCCATTCAACAGTATAAGTACGCCATCTATGTACCTACTTATGTCAACAATGAAAAGGAAGATATAGTGAAAATGTTTATCTCATTGCCCTAAGATAGAACAATATAAACCAAAAACATTAAATTTTAATGTAACAAAAGAAGCGCTTTTGTTTGAAATTATAAATCTCAAAAACTTATATATAGAAATAGCCCAGATCCAATCAATTTCCTAGACAACTTAAACCAACTTGCAGGATAGTTTAATACAATAGCAGACAAGACGCGTAGTGCGAACGTTTCTGTGCTCCTTTCTGCTGACTGCGGACCTTGGACGTCCCTCGCGCGTTCGCCTCGCGAATGGGCTATATCAGCATCCGTACATTTATATAGAGCTGCTTTATTTCTTACTTTATTAATATTTTTGATGCTAAGTTGTATGATTTTGGCAAACGTAACAGTATAATATAATCTAATCCACTGTCTGAAAAAGCCGAAACAATATACAACCTTGCTTTAAGTTAGTGTATGTGTGTGCTTTAAGTAAGTTATTTCTGTAGAGATTCGTTTTTAGTTTTCATTTAATTTTGTAAAATATCGTAAATATATATAAATTAGGCGATGTGGTCAGCGACAAAGCCTTTTACGTGGTGTGAAAAACAATTTTTTTATCAGGTTCTTCGAGAAATTATACGTAATTAGCTTTTACGTGAGTGAGATACATATAAATAACACAATAAAATATAAAGCATGTTTAACGCATTCACTGCCCAGCCTCGGCGATTCGACCCGCAGGTGCGCGCCGCCGCGCCGCTCCACTGAGATGCAGTAAGACATCTGCGTCTTGGGTCATGAAAGTGTTAAGTTCACGTATTCCAAAAGGTTTTAACTACTACTAAATACCTATGTAACAAACTCATTTTTATCAATATTTTTTTAATGCACCAATTGTTACATTAGACTATGAACTATAGACCAATTTGTTAATTATAAACCAGATAAAAGTAAAATTCTGTAGATAGGGTACGTTCTCCCAGCGCTAACTCAACAAATTGCCTGTTCTGTGTTACAAATAAACGAAAAGACACGCTATTTCCAATCTTTTGCAATATTACTACTTATTGAACAACAAAGACGGAAAGACCTAGACTGTACCTAGACTGAGGTGGGTGGACTTAATTGGACCTAATTTAAGCCTTCCACTTTTGAAAAGCTAGTAGGTACCCAATTTCCCGAATTTTAATTACATCGATGATATTAACCCTGAATTTCGTGTACCTACCCAAAGTAAGAATAGAAAATGAATCGCGCAAAGTGCATAATCGATAACTTTCAGTCTACCAGTCTTGGTGTGTGAAATAAATTCGCTAGCGTTGACACACCTGAATTAAACCTGTCACACCAATAACTGCTCTATATTATCTCCGGCGTCTTTGTAAATCAGCATATGCAAAGTGGTATAGCAATAAATCTAGAAGCTCTTGCTCGTTCTCGCATCATGTTACATCTTAATTTCGAAGCCGGCTCGACGGAGCCTGCTTGCCAGAGATACAGACTTTTATCAAATACACATTACGCTAGAAATTAACGTTAACTGAAAAAAGAAAAAAAAAACAGTTTCGTGTTCGTAAGCTATAAATAATGGAAAGCTGTTAGATTAGAATGCTGAGTTTGTTTTAACATGCCCAAGGGGCGAGCGCGAATTATTTGCATTTTAAGTCCGCCCTTGTTTGTAAGAACGCACATATTTTTGACCTCATGATTTATTGCTAAGCTTTATGTAAGTTATGTATACCTACTTCCTCTGCAAATTTGAATATGGTTATTAGATTTTTCGCAGAGAAAAATCTATGAACTGTTCCATCCCTCGACGCATTTGCTTGCAAATCCTGTCCCTCGCTGTTTCCTTTTTTTTATTATTGGCCTTTTGATTAATTTCGCTTTTCCTTTTGTTCCAGGTGGCCGTCGGGTCTATCGATATTTATCGTTAGTTAGAGGTAACTATCAGTAGATAGCGAACTCAAGTACAGGCGCGTCTCTTGCGTATCTCGCCTCGCTCCAAGCCTCGGTTTTCCCTTCGCGGTTTGACGTCGCGAGATCAAGATATCAAAATCGAGTGTCGAATAAATTTTTATCAGCCCACACTGCCGCTTAGGCAATCGACTCCCGAAGATTTATTGTCAAAATTTCCCGTTAGTAACGCTTACCGAGCACACTCCACGTATCACTATTTCACAAATAAAAGAACCAGTCGCGATATCATCGTCGACTATAAATTATCCGAAGCTCGGATGAAAAATACGCGGTTCGGTCTTTGCTTATTTATCGCTTAGCTCGACTTATGTATGAATACATTAGTGATCTAAATAAATAGATGAATAATTACGAAATGTGTTGCGGAATGTGACGTGTCGATGGGATAGATAGGTGGAGCGAGCGACTCGGCCGGTTATCGTCGGGGGCACAGCGAGGCCCGGCAATCTGGCGGGTTGATCTGCTATCGTGTCCATCGGACGGTGGCTGCTCCGCGCTAGGAATAGGTCGACTCGAGTTCCCGCGTTGTTCTGTACCGTGATATATTGTTCCGCATCTTCGTGTATAAATCCTGAGCGCCTGCTGAGGTACACGGACGCGGCCGCCGCTCCAACGCTGAGCTTCAAATGGAATTGTGTTTTTATTTATCGTGCGAATCGTGCCCCGCTATCGCTCACTCGAAATCGCACTTTATCTGCCCAAACGCGGCGTCGAATCGCAGGGGATTTTACAGCTCTCTACATATAGTTATTACTCGTTTATTTACATCCAGCTCTATGTCAGAACAGTATTGTAAAAACCTTTTTCAATAGAAATAACGTAAAAAGCTTCAAGGTAGATCTTGATAAACAAAAATATATACGAACTAGAATCTAGAGAAACAGGTTTTTTTCATACTTAAGTAGGGACAGTTAGTACAGAAAGTTATATATAAATAATGTTAGTCGACTCAGTCTCGATGTAAAGCTTGCCACCAGTCAATATTTAGATACAAATAGATATTCTAGCGTAGATTTTCATTTCAATGTAGAAATAACTAGGGTTTCGAAATAAATTAATGTACCTATTGAATAATGACATTGCTGCGTTGATGAATCTATGGTCTTGTAAACTCAAACAAACAAGTTTCTCATAATCATAGCTTCTTGTCGTAGCAAGTGTTTAACAAATCATGTACATAACTAGTTAAGCGTTAGAATGTATGTATTTATAACAGAAATCTGATGTACAACGTCTGTATACGTCTAAATATACGAAGTGATATAGGCCCTTAGTTCGCAGTTAATGTTCAAGTATACTTATAGCGTGATGCAAGAGAAGAGAACTTCACACTTGATGTCTTTTGTATCCGATGCATCATGTTAAATATCCTAAATACGTAATTTGGAAGGCTTTAGTATTTTGAAGAAATATTCCATTCTTTAGTGTAGCTTAACTTATTACTTAGAAAAATAGATAACCTATAGTCACATAAAATGACATGAATCAAAACTAGTTGTGCCCAGTATACGAATAGCTAATTAAATTTAAGTAACATAATTTATTTTAAGATGAGTAGTGGTAATATTTTTGGATTCCTATAAACTTATACGTAATTTCTTCTGTAATTTAAGATTAATGTGATCGCGATCTTTTCTGTTGAATTTTATTATGCCTTTAAGAGTGCCAAATTATTTTTGATTTTTCAATTCATTAACTCATCTTAGTACCTCTTTGAAGTTCCTTTTATTAGTATGATTTATAGCATTTTTTAAAGACCAATATCATTGCATAAACAGAAAAGATCCTGATCGCTCTCTTGGCAATCTTTTGTTGAAATGTAAATATCAATTGTTTTATTTATGGCTTTGTCAGTTTTCAGTAATTAAGTTATTTTCATAAAATTCTAAATTGGAACACTTGTTTTCTTACGTCACGCAATGTTTTGGCTTTATTGTGAATTATAAGTTTACCTTTGGAATAAATTGTTAATTTATTTTAATTCGAATCGTGCTCATGAATGTTATACGTAAAATTTGTCCTTTAATGAAAGCATTTGTCATACGTAAATAGGTAGGCCCAATTTATTATAATGTAAAAATATAATTATTAATACTGAAAGAGAATACTTAACTCGAGGAAATCTAGCGTAGAAAATGATTAAATGTTTGTGTTCTGATTGTAACTGTGTGAAGAATTGTGTAATATTATTATATTACCTATCAATACATTATATTTAATGAACGGAAGCGATATTATAATTTTTTTGTACAATATCGGCTATAGTGCGAGATGGATTCTGCATGAAATAAAATTCTGTTACTGTAAATTTGTATTTTATTCACCACCATCCATAAATTATGCAGACGTACCTACTTTTTTCTTTGTATAAAACACTTCTGGATTTCATAATTATCTTAACAGAGATTATTTGATCTGAGGAACCAAATTACACTTAGAGATTCCAAAGTAGATTCTGGGGGAGTTGCTTATTTTAAACTTTTTTATGCTTCATCAGGCTGTGTCTATATCTACTATATATAGATCTAACTAATCTATAGGGACTGCCTTTAAATAAAAATTTGAATTTGAAATAGGTATTTGCTCATAGCCTAAAATACTCGTATACCTAGCACGGTATAAAACAGCATGGGTAGAAGTAGCCATGGTGTCGTGCCAAACAGGAAGTGTGCATGCGAAGCCGACACGGGATGTGGGCTTCGACTCTCCTGCTATGGCATTCTAGACCTTATTTATTTAAATAATACCTATGAGCTTCGAAAAATGAAAAACAATCTTTACCATGGGATTCTCGACCAAATTTTTACTTAGAAATCTCAAGTAAGATAAGATAAGATAAGATAAGATAAACTTTATTTGTAGCTGTAAAATATAACATTAATATGTACTAAAACTAATTAAATTACTAACACCATTTAAACTACATATACATATGATAATACTCGCATATAAAATACCTTAAAGCTACAAAATGGCGTTCGACTCAGCATAAGTTGTGATAGCTATAGGTTATAGCTACTACAACGCTGATCTTCCGTCGAAGCCATTACGTTGCGTCACGCACGCGACTCTATATAAAGAAAAAATAGCTAAAATAAAAGAAAAAAAAATCAGTAGAGGCTATATATAAATAACTAGACCTACAAAGTAATTAGTTATCCTACTATAGATAACGTAAAACAACTACTTATGTTCATTTCAACAGCGAGAAATACATTTTTATGTAATATTGGAGAATATCTATATTAAAACAAGAAAAAAGAAAGAAAGACAAAAAAATACAAACATGTACCAGGCAGACTAAGCCTAAGTTAATAAATAATACCTAGGTTCTCAAAATATTAGCCTACAGGTGACCCGAGCAAAAAGGCAAGGAGAGAGGAGTGCCGGTAGAGCACTTAATACAATAATTGGCATACCGCAATACACATACTACAAAATAGAAATTTCGTTTCTGAGATCTTCAGTGGTTTTCTGGTGATCTAAAATAAACTTTTTAAGTTTGGCCCTAAAATTTGAAAAACACTGAAGCTCCCGTATAGGTGGTGGGATATTGTTCCAGCACTTAGCTGCAGCGTACCGGAAACTGCCTCTAAAAGCTGCCGAGTGGTGTTGATGTGTCGACAGCTGTTTAGAGCATTTGCGTAATGATCTCGTCTTGGACATCCAACTGAGTCTCTTGTATAAGTACCCAGGCGTACGGTACTTTATCACTCCAAAAAGTAAGCAGGCGAGATGGAGCTTCTGACGTGCTCTCATACGGAGTATAAAGTTCTGGTTCAGAAAGGGGGTGACGTGAGTCCGGGGAGGAATTTTAAAACAAAAACGAGCGCACGCATTTTGTACTCTCTGAATCAGACGCTGCGTGCGTCCCAGCAATCGAGGTCCTGTTACAGTATCCACGTAGTTAAGTCTGGAGAGTATAAGTGACTCAACGAGCTGAACACGTAATTCTTCACTTAAATAAGGTCTGATATTATAGAGTACTTTGAGCTTATAAAAACAAGATCTAACGGATTCAGCAATATGTTTCTCGAACCTTAAATTAGAATCAAACAGAAGACCTAAGTTGCGTGCCTCATATACTCTCTCAACAGGCTCTCCCATCAGCAGAATATCCAATGACGGATTATATTTACAAAGTTTATTTTTAGTACCGATAGCCAAATATTTTGTTTTTAAAGGATTAAGTACTAAACTATTTCGCTCTGCCCAATCTGCAATCCTATCTAGGTCTTTATTTAGCTTATAAATAGCGGCACTCGCCTCATCAGGTTTAAAGGAAATATATAATTGGACGTCATCAGCGTATATATGAAAATTGCAGTGCTCTATGCAATTACAAATATCAGCAGAATATATTATAAATAGGATAGGACCTAAGATTGACCCTTGGGGTACGCCTCGCTCAACTGACACATCATTAGAAACACTCAAGGTACCATCCGAGAACAGTCGAGAACAGGATCATGAATATCGGCAGAGACTATAACTAGAACATTGATTCCAGGGAACCACACTTGGGCTCACCCAACCAAGGCTGGTGTATTAACTCACTCGGCGGACGTGGGAACCCTTTGTCTTCCCCTTCGCCGACTTGGAGGCCATCACCATCCATCTACCTGGAAACAGCCACACCTACCCCGAATCGGCGCTCACCCTGGACCCGGACCTGCGGCCTGCGTTCCAGAACCATCCGCTACAGGGAAGTGCCGTGTTAAGGCAAAGTGAAAGTTAGGCGGGCCATAGAACCTATACCCTCTTCTTTAATTAATAAATATTTTTATGTTAACTTTACCCATCGTCTTTGTATTCAATTTCCACGATAGGGTACCTGTAGGTTACATTGGCAAGTGTCAAATGAATGGTTAGGATTATGGAATTAATGTAAGGTGCTATGATCAAAAAACCCGTAACTATCGATAAAAACCTGTACCTACTCGTTAGTAGTAATGATAAAACACGTTGCCTACTCTAGGATTTTTTATGACTTCAGGTTTCCAAAGTTATAACATAACGTACGAGTTTTGTAGGCAAAAAACGCAGTTTATTGTGACTTAGCCAGGTACATCATCATCATCAGCCAATACCAGTCTACAGCTGGATTTTAGGTCTTCCCTGATAAGCACCTTATTCGCTTTTATCATAGGGGCTAATGCAATAACCTCACACTGAATATGGTGATCGCAGTTTGGTGTTTGTTCTGTTCTACATGACTACTTACACATAGTGCTACTTAATGTGCGAATTCAGAAACACATAAATATTAATATCAATGTAAGTCCTTTCTTCTTTAACCACCATCAACCCGCGACCCTATCCCTAGGATTTGTCCCATTATTTATAACTCAAGGAAGAAAGCTTCATTTTTTATAAAACACCTAAATTTGGCTGTCCGTCTGTAGGTCCCTTATAAATCATGGCGTAGTCTCGGATTACTGTAAGAATAATGACTGTGGTCCACCTGGTACAGTAGCTGCGAAGTAATCTGTAGGCGTGGTTATCCGTAAAACTTGTTCAATCTGATTTAAAATTATCATCACTCGCTGGTAAATGTAGTGTAGATGTATGTATGTAGATGTGCGTACCTTTACATTTGGTCGTAGTTTTAATTTAATACTTTTGTGACATATAACATAGGGACCAGTACAATATAAAAATACTTTATTATACACCAACCAAATAACATTAAATTTGAAAAACAGCATAAGACACAACACAAACGTACAATGGGTGGCCCTAACTAGCGTCACTTATGAAGAGAAATATTAGAAATAAAATGGATTCTACGAAAATGCTTTTCGAAGAATCAATTTTATTTCTCTTTTGAATTGTGTTAGGTATTTGTCTTGACGGTGATCATGGTCATACAAATCCTGATTTCGTTGATCTATGTTGATGTCTTGAGATGAACAGAGTTTCTTAAAATCAGTAAGTATCTATACAGTTTTGAAACGGTTTTAATTATTTATTAATACAGTGATTTGAGGACTAGTTATCACCTATTATTTAGCTAGCAGTAAGCTACTAGCTAAACTTTGAATTTTGGTTTTGCTCCCTAGTAGTTTACACAGCTTGTTGATTTTTATCTAATCAAAATCAAGTCTTTGAACAATGTAATAGCTTGCCTAAAAAGTAGGTTTAGAGTTGGAAATAATTTTATTGTTAGATTGTAAAATATTTGTGATAAGGGTGCAACACTATGTCATGGACGCCGTTGTAGAAAAGTTATGTTGATATTCTTATAATGTTCTAATAAGTTGTAGAAAGGATTATAGCCCATGTTAATGTGATGCCCTGTTTTATTTCAGTAACACGTCTATTAGTTATCAGTCCGAAGAGGGATAGACACGCCTACACGGTAATGTGACATCTACCAACCGAGGTCAGTCAAACTTATTCTGAAAAAACTCAAGTTTCGATGACCTATCCAATGATTTCCTACATAAATCGGCTTATGACAAAAACAAACGCTTAATTGAATCGGAGTGGTTTTATTCTCTTTGATTTGAATCATTGATTTTACATAATAATATCTACAAGCCTACAAGTTGCAATTATTATCCTGGCCAAACTTTGGCAAGCGAAATATTAGATTGTACTTTTATTGATTGAAAACGATTTGAATTCAATGGTAAATAGCGATGACTTTCATTATGAGTTCAAAGAGTGATATTCATCCATAACATTACTAAAATGAAACAAAACCTGTAACCTCCAATATGATAAAGTTACTTTTTCCATTCTTTTCTTGAGAAAGATAGCCAAAACTCATATTGTAAATTTATCTGAACCAGTAAAATACAAGCTTTCAATGAAACCCATTATAAATCAGTAATCAAAGTGACCAACAAAATGTATTACAAGTTTACTCCCATGTTCATCGAGCAATTTTGCTACAAGTGATAATATTTGATTAGGTTTTTACAAAGGCCTTTACTATGCCCCATTAAATTAATAGAGATGAATGGGATAATTAAACACATAAATCTTAAACACAAAAACACAGAAATTGATTATTCAAAGTTAGTTCGGTTAATTTCATGGAATTATTTGATTGACTTGTTCACAATTTGTGCTAGAAATTGTGCTCTAACATTCTGAATTGTGATGGTACTTATTCATCTGGTAAAAATCCTCAAATCCACAAAATCTCCTAAAAATTTACAATGTGTAAAAACAAAAATGATGAATATTGAAAATTCCTCCCGTTGTGAGAATTTGTTACTTGTTATGCATTACATTCTGGATAAACATTTGGTTGAAGTGAATTGAAGA
Organism: Eupithecia subfuscata; assembly: GCA_963564075.1. NCBI lineage: Eukaryota > Metazoa > Arthropoda > Insecta > Lepidoptera > Geometridae > Eupithecia > Eupithecia subfuscata. The sequence continues at coordinate 10,460,058 of OY751105.1, forward strand.
ATGGATTCTGTATGCAAGTCTGACTTATTATTTATTTCAATGATAATCACACGGTATTGTCAGAAAGTAGGGAAGTACCTAAGGACACCAATTGTTATGATGAGGGAGCGTACTCATACTCATTTACTCGCCGTAGGAGCACAAGGCACACTTGGAAATGTCAATTTGAATATACAGCGTTACAATATGTGGTGCCTATGTTATAATTCAAGGCCATAAAACAGACAAGACAGAAAATAACCAAGGAACTTAGGAATATTGGTACATACAAAAATAGATAAATTGATAAATGGATCAGCTGTAAATGGGCATCGCTAGAGTCATGTAAACAAAATAATAATACTTAATTATAAATTCATGGTGCTGCTGTAAAATGGCATTGTCTGATATAGTTAATTCTAAATAAATATTAAATGGGGATCACAGTGTAGTGTGCAGTTACTTTACCTAGGTAGAGTATAGCTGCTAAGAGTGCATTGTCATTTGTGGACTAGGCTATGATAAAATAAATTGCTATAACATAATCAATAAGTACTTATTCAATGTCTTGAGCATTACCTACAATAAAATGAAATAAAGCAGCTTGATGTGCATTGTCCGGTTTACATAAAACAACATGATTAGCCTAGCCTGTCGACTGATTTAGGTTCCAAATGCATGACGCTAAGAAATACATTATTGAATATTTGCTCTAATGATTATAAATAGAATTTACAACCCTCATTCAGGCACAAATAATAAGAAAATAATATTAAGCACTATGTAAGTGTAGTACAAATGATCATAATAATCTTACATAGAATGTCAGGTGACCAAGATATCTCTTCTCTTGCTCACAAAAATAACTTCCAAGTGGTATTTGAAAATAGTAACATCAGTTATAAAAGTAAGTTAGTTACTACTAGCTTAACTTTGACTTGAAAATATACCTACAAGTAGAGAATGAAATAACTCTATTATAATAACTTGGTTGAACGATGATAATAATCTAAATTTAATAATTTCATTAATTCAAAATGATGCATTATTTTCATACCTATCAGAAATACAATTTGTCAACTATCAGTTTAAGATATTGTATTAGATGTTCATTACTTGACGGGTTGGGAGACAAGAATAAATAATTAACTTAATTAAATTGTAATTAGAATAGAAAATAGTGACACTGCTATTGGTAGGTATGGGATATAGATAGATAGACACTTGAATGGCATTTCATCGGCTTCATGAAAAATAATGACTGGATAATGGTTTTTTTTGCGGTTAACCCTTAAATGCATACCCACCGTCTTACAGACATTACTGATATTTAACCCTTAACTACTTACCCATAGTTTCACAGACACTTGTGATAATTTTGTGAATAAGATAAGTAGGTAGCTCCTGAGAGTTAATGAGTACCTATACTCAGTTGCAACATTGCATATTATAGTTGAATAAATATATAAAAATAAACACATTTCAAATACGGTGTTATTTTCGTTATTGTGCGTTAGTGCTTGTTATTGTTCAAATGACGAATGATAATAGAGGAGTCATCATCATCATCAGCCTATATTAGTCCACTGCTGGACATAGGCCTCCCCTAATGAGCGCCATAGCGCCCTGTCTTCAGCTTAATAGAGGAGTATTTGAGAAATATGATAACGTATTTCAGAGTGTAATATAAAAATAAAATGTGAATTAAAATAAATAAATGATAATATTGATAATTTATGAAAGAAAAATAAATCACTTACTAGTTAATTTATTTGACTTAAGAGTGACATAACTCATGCGAAATAATAATTTGAAATAAAATAACAAAGTTTTACTGTTACTTACGTATACCACTTGTTGTTGTGTATAGGTGCACGAAATTACTAGGAAAATGGATTCAATTAACTATAGTTTATCTAGAACAAGATTCCGAAAAGATGCAATAAAAAAGAGCCTTAGTAAAATAACTCAGACTATTGGTGTGAAGCAAACAAACTTTACTTGGACCTAAATAAGCATAATATAACAGATCGAATTCTTAAGGGTAATAAAATGGTATCGATAAATTTTGAGTTATCTATCCACAATAAACAAAGGCACGATTGAAACTTTAAAAAAAAAGGTAGGTATTATTTACACAAAAATAAGAGAATTAAAAAAACGCAATGAATAGAGCAAATAGTATACATACATTTTGATAAAACATGCATACGAAAATATTGATTTAGTCTATTTTATTTTGATAATATTTAGGTACATATAGATGAATAAAAACGAACACTTCTTTAAAATATTACGTTTAGATCAACTTCATATGAGACTGATACAAAGCTTAAAGATGAAATGTATTGGCGATATCAACTATAAAAGATAACAAATAAAGGAAGAGATAGTAATGTTGACATGACTGTGTAATTTGTTTCAGTTTAAATACAGCAAAAAGAGACAATAAATAATAAATGACAATAGAGATGTTTTTTGAGATCGATGAGTCATCCATCATTAAAGTACCATCAATTCATCAGTAAACGAGAAAATAAAACTCTTACGTTCAAAAGTGGTTCAAGGGTATTACTGAAAAGAATGTGTTTGTTTTTAGCAGAATAAAGACTTGAAATTTAAAATTGACTAATTTATTATTATGGTACAAAAGACGTGGTGATGAATAATTTATATAACAACAATAATTATTGTTGTAGAAACATACTTTCTGTCTCACTACCCAAAAATTACATACCTACATTACAATAAAAGTGTTATCAATTAAGAGATTAATGAAAAATAATAATATAGAATAATCTTGCGAAAAAAAAAAGTTAAAAAAAAAGAAATGTAGTAAAATGAAAGGAAAACTTTTATTTTAAATGAAGCACGTATATTTAATTATTTTTATTTAAAGTGAGTTACTAAAGTGAGAAATTATATTTGAGTTATGAGAGCCATAAATTGATATCAAGTAAATTTAGTAGGTACACATGATGTACAATGGCAGAAGAAAAAAAAACAATTATGTAAACTAATTCCTCGAGATTGTTTTGTGTATAGGTACCTACCGTTTAAAATGAAATTATTAGAAAAACATCTTTATTTACAAAGAAAGTTATACAAGTATTTACAATTGAAACAATTGAGCTAACTGCTGACTGTTGACAAACAGTCTACAGGTAGCTCAACTGATCCATATTAACACCAGTCGGAAGCGTCCCCAAGACGCTGGCTGCATTGTCACGCTGTATGACAATGCTGATGCGCTGTATCAGATATTCGCCAGCTCTCGATAAAAATGAATAATAAATAACAAAAATGTATTTTAAAGAAAAAGAGAATATTAATTGTGAATTGATAGTATTAGAAAATGTTACTCTTATCGATTATTACATAAATAACTTGATAATTTGTTGATTTAAGTTTTCCAATATTTCGGTACAGTTGTTTCATTATGTGAATATTGAACGTGAATGTTATTAGAATAGAACATCATAATATGATTCTTATTTTAATTAATGTGAATATTGAAAGTGAAAAAAATATGTACACAGTAAGATTCTATTGTGTGCATCTGATACGAAAAATGAATGTTTAGAGAATAAGCATAATAATTTTAAGAGATAATAATATTAATTTTAAGTATTATAAGGGTGATCAAGAAAAGCCAAAAATTATAGTGATTAACGCATTCACTGCCCAGCCTTGGTGGTGCGACCCGCAGGGGCGTGCCGTCGCACCACTGAGCCACAGGACATCTGCGCCGTGGGCCATGAAAGTGTTAAGTAATGTGAATAAAACTTCTAAAGACAGTGATCAACGAAAGCGATAATTGTGATATAATTTCCCTAAAAGTAAGAATTCAAAGTGAAGAGGACATTTAATCCCAAATACATTTCATAAAAAAAAAAGTGAAAAGTGAACAATGTGAAAAATTAAAGAGCAAATAATAGTGATATAAATAAAACAAATACACAGTGAACAATTAAAGCGATTAAAAAGAAGAAGAATAATAATTAAGCGAATAGAGATAATTTAATTATTTCCTAACGTGAGTACAAATGAGTACACAGATAAATGATAGATTTTTTTTGTAATTATAATATATAACAACATAATAGCGACCAAAATTATCTGTTGGACGCAACATTACAGTGATCTATAGTTTCTGTTGGACGCAACAGAGAGAGAAAGAGAGAGCGAGAGATATATATATATTATCTCCTAAAGTGAGTACCGATGAGTACATAGATAAATGAGATATTGTATTGTAATTTTTTTTTTGTACAACATAATAGTGACCGAAAGGATCTGTTGGACGCGACAGTGATCAATAGTTTCTGTTGGACGCAACAGAGAGAGAGTGATCCGTTGGATTGCAACGGTGTAATTTGTTACTTATACCTTAAATGTAAGGTGTTAGTTATATTTAAAAGATCTGTTGGACGCGACAGTGATATATAGGTTCTGTTGGACGCAACAGATAGAGTGATCCGTTGGATTGCAACGGTGTAATTTGTTACTTATACTTTAAATGTAAGGTGTTAATTATATTTAAAAGATCTGTTGGACGCGACAGTGATAAATAGTTTCTGTTGGACGCGACAGATAAAGTGATCCGTTGGATTGCAACGGTGTAAGTTGTATAGTTAATAAGACTGTTAATTGCAAATTAAATATTAGTCATCTGCATATTGTGCTTATGAAAAAATGTGTCTGAATCTTATAATTTTAAAACTTGTTACGTAATATCAAGCAGTTTACTTGCGATATTTACTGACATACAAATATTTTGATATCGAACGCGAGGTCGCTTATATTATTGAGCAGTATGGCCGAGACAAAACAGTCTTTGTTATAACTTGGATGCTTATTACAAATTATTGTATACTTGAAAAATAATGTAGTTATCAACTATGTTTAATAATGTTATGTTATGATGTACCTTAAATTTTCATTTTCCCCTAGAATCACTACTTGAAATATCTTTGTGAATCATGATAATTAATACTTAAATAATAACATAATAGTGATACTAAAATGAAATGAAAGCGATATGACAATGTTAAGTAAGAGTTAATATAATGAGGTGATAGTGAAACGCTTATTGATACCAGCAACATTATAATTCAATTTTGTTTGTTTTGTGTTGTGGTAGACAAGTAGGTATTAACGATATTCATACATAACATTAAGTGCACTGTGATCTGCCAATAATTGTATAATTCTGACAAGCCAGGCAGTCCAAACTATCTGGATTACCACTAAATGTAGTCAACTGATACTACGCATTTAAGCTTTGTATGTATGGAACAAACGTTGTGAGAATAACCAGTGTATGACTTATTCGTTTAGTTTGACCTATTAATTTTAATTGTTCGAAAATGAAGAACAATTCTGTTTATTTTAATAATTCTAACAATAATTATTGTACGTCCGAAAAGACAAACTGTTGAGTAATTTATATGTACCTACTTCATAAAACGAACTGCAACTAGGTAATACAGTTGAATCAGTAAATAAATCTTATTCTCATGATGAAAATAGAAAGTATAAATGTATTATTATTACTTAATAAATTTGTAACTGCCAACTTAATTCCGATGTAATTTTGACTAAAATATTGTTTAAATTTAACCTAATCTTAGAGCCACGCGAGGCGCGTGTTACGTCGAATGGCCAAATAATAGCTTGCCTAAAAAGTAGGTTTAGAGTTGGAAATAATTTTATTGTTAGATTGTAAAATATTTGTGATAAGGGTGCAACACTATGTCATGGACGCCGTTGTAGAAAAGTTATGTTGATATTCTTATAATGTTCTAATAAGTTGTAGAAAGGATTATAGCCCATGTTAATGTGATGCCCTGTTTTATTTCAGTAACACGTCTATTAGTTATCAAATGGACCAATTTTTTTCTTGAGTTTGTATCAAAAATATTGCACCGTTTGAATGTTTGTTTGTAACAGGGCCATTTTCATGAAAAAAATATGTACCTACATAAAAACAGTACCAAAACTTAGAGAGGAAGTCTTAAATGTAATTAAAGGAACATCCATAGAGTTACAACAACTACAACTCACCTTATTTACAAGGACTCACAAATTACTATCAAAACCCTCATAATTAGTAACAAAATCCGGTCAAAAACGGCAACTAGATAGTCTTTTATGTCGGAATTAAGGCTCCCATGAAAGGCTTATAATTAAGTGTCTAATTAGGAACGTGAGACTTCACTTTATTAGGTTGGATCGTCGTGTTGGATGCCACGATATCGGGTTTTGGTACTACTTGTTTAATTAGGCATTTTCATGTTACGTAAATTTTTGTTTTCTTGGTTTATGGTTGTGGCTTTAGAACTATGAAAGGAGCTGTGTCTCTTACTTTATAGAAGAGAGTTTGATAAATAATCATTATCACCAATGATAAGGTGTATTTTTAGGAATTGCAAAGCGAGACGTTACGTAGCGAATTCCAATCTATTCCATACAAATTTTTATGCAAACTATTCCCGTAGACGACCTGTAGCCCAATAGCTTCATATTGAAATTGTATAAATGAGTTTGTACTGTTTTCTTCACTAAAATGTCTGCCCACGAGGTATTGAATGAAACGGAACATATAGTAAGCTATAACATAAGTAAACATTCTAGTAAAATAATGTTTTAAATTGGTTCAGGTACCTATCAAAATTCTCTAGACACTTTACAAATGATTACCAAAATGCCAAGGTTCAAAAAGCTGTAATTACAGTAGATTTTAATATAACACTTCCCGAAGCAACCCTAACAACGGTTTGTAAAAGCCCCAAATTTAGATTAATAAAAATATTTAGCCAACTACCTGAAAACCTAGAGTGCGAACCAAATGATAATATTTTATGAAACACCTGAAAACTAATTTATTACTAAAATGCTACTATTCAATTAACGATTTTTCTCGGATGATAGTTCAAAACAAATAATCAAGCTGACATACAGATGAAGCATACCCACAGATTAAGTTAGTAAGTACCTACCTAATCACGACATTGACCTATTTTACTTACATTTATTTGACGTTGTAAATATGTCATTAACAATTAATAAATACCTACCTAATTGTAGCGCCCTGACAGGGTTTTTATGGATTGTGTACCCACTAAGACTACCTACACCTAAGAACGAAATGTGTATAAAAAAAAACACAATAGATGATATGAATACAAATAGATACAATACAATACCTCTTGAAGAAATATCAAAATGGTTCATCCCAAAACACAAGATTTACGAAATTTATTATTAAGGTACCTACAGCAAAATGTTCTGATCAAACAACAGTACAAGACAACAAGCCATTGACAGTAAACCAAAGTCAAAGCACATTCATCAAACAATTTGCTCCACAATCTGAGCGCAAAAGGCTATCTTGCGTGCGCGCAGCCATACTTCGTCTAGACATATTGAGTTATCTTAATTAGTTGGGACCCACCACCCAGCTGATCCAGTTCCGATAATACTTGTAAGATAAAAGTTAAAAGTACAAATAGATATATGTAGTTCTGTTATGAGTATAAAACATACCTACGTTTCTTGAGTACAATGTCATTTGAAATTTACCATTTGTATTTTGGATAAATAATATTGTATAGGCTTTATTTACAAAGACACTGGTATGGGGGGACCAGAATTATGTGTGACTCGACGCCCTGAGAAGGACGTAATACCCACTAAACCTCTCCGGTGGTTCGGCGAAAATGGTGAGAGGGATCTCGCCATTTTCGCCGAACCACGGGAACATTTAAAGCAAATGCGCGCATCACTCTCCCGCGCTTCCTAAACCTGTGCACGAGTACCGCAGGTTGCATCCCGCGAGTCTCATGCTATCCGTCAGGATAGCTAATGTTTTAAATGTTTCGGTGGTGGTATTATTGGCTAACTTGCTGTAGATATGGTACGTTCTCACAGCGCTGACTCAACACGTGGCCTGTTTTGTGTTACAACTAAACGCAAAGACACGTTATTTCGAATCTTTTGCAATCTACCTACCTAATGAACAACAAAGATCGAAAGACGTACCTAGACCGAAGTGCGATTGAGACAACAACACGCACGCGAAACACATACGCCGGCGCCGCCGGTCCGACTGTGACTGAGGTGGATGGACCTAATTGGACCTAATTTGAGCGTTCCACTTTTGAGAAGCTAGTGCCCAATCTTCAGAATTTTACTTACATCGATGAGGACAGGTATTTATTTCCCATAATACACAATTTGTGAGCATTATCATAAATTATCTCACATTGGTTTTTGGAATAGGTATACTTTATTCATTGTCACGCTTTAGGTTTTCAAAATTTCAGCCTATAATCAACCTAAAATAGATTTCAGAACTTGAATTCCATTTTATTGCCCCTCACGGACATGGACGTGTTCCCGGAGCAGTACCTGCACGTGGCGTGCTCTTTCGATACGCACCTCAATAGCTGGGCAGTGAATACATTAATCAAAACTGTCTTTACAATCACAACAACTAAATTTACAATCAACGATAACCTTAAAATCGAAGCAGTGCAACGTTTATTAAATAAACTAAATCATATTGAAGTTAAAGACTTAATTAGCGGTCGCGGCGGGGCGCACGCGTCCTTTATCTTATCTGCGCAGGCGCACGATCCGCGAGCAACGAACCGAGTGATGTCTTTTGTGTATCATGCGATTTATTATGAGAAATATTGAAGGTGAGGAAACTCGAGAGGGAAACTTTATTATCAAATGGGAATGGGAGGAGACAATTAAGTAAATGTTAAATAAGTGTGCAGAGGCAAAGCAGGTGAAGTTCTGCCTGCGACGCAGTTTGTTGTGGGTTCGATTCCTGATTCAAACGATTCATTTACATGAGTATTTGTGATTGTAAAGGCAACGATTTTCAATCAACTGACTCTCTAGTTCTCAGTTTGGTGACCAGAGGGTTAATGACAATAAAGCTGACAATCTGGTAGGTATGCAGATTATAGAAAGAAATGCTAGACAATTTACAAAGCATCATCTAGCCACAAGAGCTTTTATTTGATATGGGTACTAGATAGCCAACTGATAGACCCAATACATTTGGTACATATAAACATAGATAGATATTTTTTGTTATACATCGAAAAAACTCAGAACACTGATAAAACAAATATCTGCAGATCGTACAAACATTTGTTCCTCGGCAGAAATCGAGACTTCGCTCGCTACATAAAGGTCGTCGCAAAGAACGTGTAAGTCAACAATATTAGTAGGCAATGATACAATTAATAAATTACCTTCTCCTAAACACAGCTCCATGTCACAGTCTCCTACTGCGCAAGAGTTGCCGTGCCGATACAGCTGACATGAGGATTTATGCACGCGGTACACGGACCTGAATATTATCATCACAATAAACGTTCATGTGTGTTGTGTTGGTATTTGTAGCGTATTTGGCGAATTTCTTGGACACATTTAAGGATGAATGACCAAAATTATTGATCAGAAATTTTCATATACAATACATGCGTCTTGAATGTGCCTAAAAAACTGAGCAAGATAGACAGACGCTCAAAGTCGTAGGTTGCTGCATTCTTGCTTGTCTGGCCATGAAACTCAAGAAATGTTATTGTAGAGCAAAAAATTAATAAATAAAAATACTGCTGTGTGGATTGTTCAGCATGGGGCTAGCCCCAAGCTAAGCAGGTTACTAGATGACTGATATACTTAGAATATAAAATTTTACAGTAGAGCAGTGATTTTTTTCCACGGTAGAGTAAGGTCGTTTTCTAATTAATCGGTAGGTAGTCTTTCAGTACGACATCAGCACGCTCGGTATACGTGGTACCGAAACCTTACCGAGCGCTTATCTATGGAACGTTTCTGATTAGGCGGTAAGCGCGGTACAGTTTCGGTACTGCACGCATCATCCAACATTTTACCGAGCCGGACTAAACAAATGAAAGGATTATCATCAGTCGAACTTAAGGCCCTTTTTACACACACACGGTTTCCGTCAAAACGGCGCGCACGATGCCGTACCGTGAAAGCGCTTTCCATGTACATAACTTCACTATGACGCCGGCAATTGCAGTATTATCGAGGTACCTACCTACCAGACTGAAGACGTCACGGCGGTCGTTATTATATTATCATTAAACGGAACGAAAAATATATACATATAGTCTTTCTCCTAGTGCCTAGAATAATAAATTTATGTACTTATAATAAAAAAGTATGTAACCTTTTCCTACGGGAATCGAATTCCCCACGCTCGCCATTCCGTGTTGCGCTCGTGTTCATGTGAACGAGTTTATGTATAATACAAGTCAAACTGTGAACGGTTGCCGCGACGAAACCGTGTTTAAAGTGGATAAGGATGGACGACAAACGGTACGGCACGATTTCATATGCCGTACGCATGTGAAAAAGGCCGAAGACGACATTATTTCACTATGTCACAAGCGGCTCTGCACAATTTCTTGCAGACAAGTGCGAAAGTGCAGGCGATGCAGCTAACTTTCGACAACCGAGTGTGCTAGTGTCGTGCCTTACCGACTGATCAGAAAACGGCCAAAAGTGATCAATGATAGTACTGGCTAGGATATGACCTGAAACATTGTGAGTACCCACTTAATATTGTCTGTTTTAACATTCAAGGTAGGGTATGTCTGCAGTTAGGTACTTACTAGTGACAATCATTTGAAGATTGCTTCTTTTAGTATGAAACCAATATTCATCACGGCTTTAAGTTGTAACAATAAAAAGGTAACGATCTTAAAAGTGTGCATTGTTGTTGAGATGGTTCTTTTGTAGATGCCGAAAAAGTTGCAATTCAATACGCTCTACATTTTAATAATTTGCATACAAATTTCCAACCTTGACAAAAATTTACCTGGCTCAGCGACAATGACTAAAATCACTGTTTACGTCCGTAATAATGACAATAAAACACCACAACAATATTAAGGGTAGACAAAGGTTTTGCCCAACTGTCATAAATACATGATTTACTCCATAACAGAGCAAAGACGACGATAAATTACTGTTCACCTCACTTTGATCATAAACCACCTTTATTCTGACAATACCAAATTCGTTACGGATCTCTCTAGATCTTATCTTAAAGACATAGAGGTGATTATACCCGAGGTAGAGTCAAACTGTCAGCAAATTGTAGTGGTAAGGCTTAGTTCTGATTATTCACAGATATTGTAACAGAATATTACCACCCGCTTGCTTGAGGTGACGCAAAATGAAATTCGTAAAAAAGCAGGTTCCTGTCGCAGACAGAAACATTAAAGTTTTTGTAAGGTGGGTTTGATTTAACAAGCAAAGAAACTGAAACACCTATCCATTTGGATCTATGAATTTAGAACGGCTGGGTTACCTGTTTGTAACATTTGCTGTGGTGTTAAGTTTGTAATTTGATTACAATCTGTGAGCATAGAAGTTCAATGTATCAATCAGGTAGATACCAAAGAATTCTTAAAAGTCTAAATAGAATATAAATAATGCTGGTCAATTCACAAAGCATTATCTAGCCTAAATAAGCAGAGCTGGTGTGCTGGGTACTTGATAACAGATGTACTTTATGATACAATACTTACATGATATTTTATGTGAGATGAGATAAAAGCCAATAAGGCACTTATCAGGGGGAGGCCTGCGTCCAACTTTGGACCAATATAGGCTGTTGATGTGAGGAGGTGAAGTGATATTTTGAGTAAACATAGAAAACACCCTGAAGATATATCTGCGGATTGTACAAACATTTGTCCCAAGGTGGGAATCGAACCCGGACCCTCATGTGTCACAGGCAGACTTTCAACTGCTGAGATACAAAAACTGACATAAAATCGAGACTTCGTGATATTTGCGTTTTAGTATTCGGGTTAAATATCAACAACACAATTTTTTTCTTTTAAACATTACACGCCTGTGTCATGTGGCATCCAGCCAAACATAAATTTCTTAAAATTCGTGTCAATATTTGCCATGTAAAAGATGTAAGTAGGTTTCAAATTCAAGCGATCAAACAATCAAGATCCTAATGTACTGTCAATCATTCTTACCCCGGAGTTGCATGTATTGAATTTTAATTTATTTTTTGTGTGAACTACTATTACGGAATTTTAAATGCGATTGATGTGTCATGATACCAGTATTTTATATTAGCGATGTGTCTGATAAGATTTGATGATCATTGCATGACACTATCGTCACTTCAATCGATCAATTTGTCTGTGGTGTTGACTGTTAATATTCATAGATTAAAATATTGGCTAAATTCTAGTCATAAAGCTGCTATAACCCTATTTATGACTTGTTTTACGTTTCAAGCGCAGAAGAACTTAGGGTTATCAATTTCCCAAGCTGTTACCATTCCTAGTCGATTCCTAACCAATCAGCATCACCAAGCAGCATCTCAACCACAAAAACGATTAAAAAGTCTTTCTTTATAATATATTTTGGAATCTATCAACAAAACTATTATTCACAAAGAAAATTACAATCAACTAATGGAAATAAATTACAACTAGTATTTACAATTAAGCTCACTACAGACTGTTGCAAACACACTGGTAGCTCAACTGATCCATATCAATACCAGTCGGAAGCGTCCCCAAGTCAACAAAACTAGTAAGATTTAACAAAAAAATCAAACACGGTGCGGGTCAAAGTGGACCAACACAACAGCCCAACATGAGAAGTGATATATCAACAGCCGAAACACCGTACACGTCCATCTTCAACCATTTATCTTCGTGAACTCTGGTTAAGGCTTGGAGCACACATGTTGGATCCATGAAAGTGCTGAATCTACAATCTACATAGCCAATCAAATGTTTTATGTGTTTGCAGATTTGGAAGTTTTATTAATCGGGTGTTGTTAAATTCTCGTTTTCCACTCAAAGAAAAAGTCGTCGTTGCGTTTTTCTTTTATCGTTTTTAAAGTTATTTAATTTAATTTAAGAAATCGTTACCTAATCAAAGTTCATTATTGACTTTTGATGTACGATTATGAAGACTTTATTATTTTTTTCCTACTTGATATATAGAGTCATCATTTTTTACACCCAATGGTATTCCACTTTTGGATGTCAGCTCCTAGACGGAGCTCGTCTAAGGCATGAGGAATTCACTGCAAAGCTTCTACGGTGCAACGTTAATGGGTGCACCGGCGCAACTAGCGGAGCAAGCACGTCCTGGCTTTCGAAAGTGTTGACGCATCCAGCAATGGATCGATAATTTCACTGTTCTAATTTTTGCCAAAATCTAGTTTTTTGGACCTTTTAAATTATACATTTATAATAATACCTAGTTATGCAGCCAGCTGCTTGGGGACGACGCTTCCGACTGGAATTGATATGGATCTGTTGAGCTACCTGTTTGCAACAATCTGCAGTTAGCTCAATTGTTTCAATTGTAAATAGGTACTAGTTGTAATTTATTTTTATTAGTTGATTGTACTTTTCGTAGTTATTGTTTGAATACACGTATATTTTCCACAATTTGCATAGTTGATGATCTTTTCGTCAACAAACGTGTTAGCATATAGGTACATTTTAAAGACAATCATCTCTTCCTCATAAATTGTCAGGTGATTTTATTGTATCTCTATCCTTACCCCCACGTAGGTACACTGATTTACGTTTCTCTGCGGTAGGTGAGCTTAGATTTAGATTTCCGATTGGTATTGATGGCTGATCGGTCACGTCTCCGATACTTATAGACTTCTAATTATTACAGGCGCCTATGACGTCATACTATTGTGTTTTGAGTAGACTGAATGGCAAGGTTGTGAATTTAATAAGGAATGAGCACTTGTGTTATATTCTGAGTGAAAATTCGATGTGGATAGGTACGCAAGAGCGTTGTTAAAACTTGGACTCCAGTGGCTTATCGACCCAAGTACGTTGTGATAGTGATTAAAATTAAACCTTAATTGATTTAATAACAGAGGGTCTTCTAACGTATACTAAAACGTCATAAACGCAAAATATGAAGAACCTAACGTTTATTATGCTTTTTGCGTTTATGACGTTTGTTTTTAATGACGATTTGCCTTATGGACCTTTTCTGTTGCAGACGATTAGCTTCCTGGTCTAACAATTTTGTTCGACGGACGTTATAGTTAGAGGACTTTATACCTCCGAGGACTTTGTGCATTGAGAAGTAACTGCTCAGTTTTCAATTAATATACTTGGTCGTCAAGGCACATGTGTAAGCACAGCTTGTAATGTTCCGAATAGTTTAAAATGTATTTTCCTTTCATCAAAATTCAAATTTAAACTTTGCATGCATTAGCCAAACTATAAATTCTATAAGTTTCAATATTAATTTAAATAATGTGTTGATAATACTAACATAACGTTAGTTTAGCCAAACCTTTTAAACTACTTAATAATTTATAGTCAAATATCGCATTTGATATTCGGACCCACAGAAGCCTTAATTAAATAAAATTGAAATGAAATGCGAAATGGATTTTACGTGCCTCTGTTAATGGGCTTGGTTGTATTATTTTCGAACATGTAAAGGCTTAGCTACATTATTGGTGGTTGTGAATCTGCAATCATCTGTACCACAAAAAGCCAAAGTTTCATCTGAAAACGTTTTAATTTTGTTAAACTAGCTTCTACCCGCGGCTTCGCACGCGTTGTTTCTATAATCGTTTAAAGGTGATTTTTATCCCTTGGGAACTGATTTATGGGATAAAAAGTATCCTATGTTTGATTCCAGGATTAGAATTACTGGTATGCAAAATTTTCAGCCCAATCCGTTCAGTAGTTTTGGCGTGAAGAGGTAACAAACATCCATCCATTCATTTATCCGTCAATCCATCTATCCATCCATCCAAACTTTCATATTTATAATATTAGTGAATATTAGTGTGATTTCTTCGATGGTTAGGAATTAAACCCTGAAATTAATGCTTTTCCTTGGTAAAGTATGGTTGAAACCACTTATGGTTCATCTTATAGAGGTTGTAATATTGTTGTTGTCATTGATGTTCACTCATGTTATATAGAATATTGGCAACCAGTTCCAGTTGAGCCAGACCCAAGTGTTTTTCGACTTTCCTTTTAGTCTTCTCCTATACTGTACTCATTCCATAACATTAAATAAAAATAACTCTGAAACATTTTAATTTGTGGTTTTCAGACAAATCGTGGTCCCCTTGAATTTCAGCGTCAGTCATCATATTCAAAATGCTGTGTGGCTTTGCCCTAAGCGTAGTTATTACAACTATCATTCATTTCAGCTATAATAATGCATTAAAAACCACATGTTTTCATTAATGTTGTGCTGTGGTGGCTAATTTTGTATGGCATTAAAGTTTATGATTAAAATGCATTGTGGTCATATTAACAAAAGGGCATATACGTGTTTACCTATCTGCTAGAAAATAATATTTGGTTTGTTTTTACCTCATTAGATTACAATGAAATGTAATACAAAAGGTTTTAGCTTTAACCATATTGCGAGCTTAGCGCGCGTGCAAAGTATCAAACATATGAAATCGCCGCTTGAGTTCATACTGAAGTGTAAGGCGGGTGCTTAGCGCGAGGGACTTGAGCGAGTAAGCCCGCCTAATTTTTAAACGCACTTGAAGTGTGGTTGATCACTAAGTCATCGTTATTCTACGAAAACGCTTTTTACATCGATGAATTCCTACTCAATTCTATGGATAAATAAATAGGAAGCCTTCAACCTACTTGTTAGGAAACAAGTAACATAAAAGACACTCGTAAAAAAAGAAGTGTACGGTAAACTTAGTACAAGTCTGAGTAATCGCTTGACATCAAAGAACGTAAAATATAAACCATAAATCTAAAAGCTCCCCATTAACTCAGAAATCGTGTGTGTCATTCTAATAGCAGTGGAAAACTACGCGGCCTAGCCACGGTTAGCATAATGACTAAAAATAAGTAAATGTGTGGAATATTTAAGTAGGAAGATGTTGATGGATTAAGGTTGTATAACCTCCGTTATACAGCCTTAATCCATCAACATCTTTCTTGCTTGTGAACATGTGTTTCAATACAATAATGGAGTATAAATCACCTAGAATCGACTGTACAGGTAGTGATTTCACGATGAAATGCAGAGTAATGGTAAAATGGTTGTAGATACGAGTACAAGCAAAAATAATCCCGAACAACGCCTTCTACGACGCTAATGTTAATTGTCAAATCACTCAAAACTGATTCAGAGAAGAAGAGAAATTAAGACAGAATTACTTTTTAAAATATTAAGAAGTATGGATTGCCTAAGGTGGTTCTAAAGACAAAAAAGATCTTGCTGGTCGAATTTTTTGTATCACAGTAACACTTATTAGTGTTTGAAGCAAACAGGCTCTGTGGTAAGTATTGCAAATACCCCCGATCTGCATGCGTTCTAAGACATTTAAATTCTACTTAAATATTCACCTAGTTGCAAGCAGTCTGGGTTTAACCGGTAGGTTACGTAAATTTTCTCTTTCATCATCATCAACAACATCAGCCTATATCAATCCACTGCTGGACATATGTAGGCCTCCCCTAATGAGCGCCATAGCGCCATGTCTTCAGCTTTCCGCATCCAGCATCTGCCTGCAGTCTTTCGCAGATCGTCGTCCCACCTGGCCGGAGGGTGTCCTACACTACGTTTACCCAGTCGTGGTCTCCACTCAAGAATACGTTTACCCCAGCGGAATTTTCTCTTTCGCTATACACAAATTATGAATATTTTGATTAAGAACGTTGCACGGCGCTGCCAGATGTTATCAATAGATTAAAGTTTTTTTTACCGTTTCTATCCTTAAACATATACTCTGTAGCCCACGGAGAATGTAAGAAAATGCATGAAAATTTTCTTATTAACAAATAACTGCAACTGAAACTGGAGGACGCGACGTGAGATTTGACCCCTGCAACTCAGCCCGTGGATGTGGTAGTTTATTATATACTAGTTCTGATTTGTTTCTATTCCAGCCTATAAATGCTGATGAATGTTGGTACTCTTTGGCCGGATGTCCCTGACTTTATAAAATCTGACATAGAGACATTTGGAAAATAAGGATTTGATCAAGGAAATTAATTTAGTTTCTGTTGTTTCATCTCGCATAGCCAATTTTCCTCTCCAAACAAACAGAGTACAGGTCAACAACAAAAGAGTAACATCCAACATGAAATACCCAAAAACAAATACTATTTATTACGTTCTAAGATGTTTACCGGCCGATGTTTGTTAGGCAATGTCCCCCGAACATTTGTTAGGGACTGTCTAATTTTCTACGCGAAAAACACAGCAGTGCGGTACGTTCCGCAAAAAAAAGATGAGAATAAACAGAACGACGAAGAATGGCGAGAGAGCGCTCGAATTTTGAATACAAATGTAAATTAGTATCTTCACTAATTACCTCGGCAGACACGTTCGGGGCCATGCATCTTGTAGGCTTACTGGAACGTTCTTTTTTGCGCGAAAAGTCGTTTCAGTTTTCAAATTTATCGGGTATTTATTGATGTCTTTGGTGCTTTGTAGGACTTTGTGCCATTAGAAACGATCATTGATAAATTATTCTGGATAGATATGAAGATTTATTTGTTTAAAAATATCCCTGAAAATAATTATTCAGTTCGCCTAAATGTTACACTTGTAAATATTAGTTCTAATTTATTTCCTTTATTTTATTGTAATTTTCTTTATCAATAAAGTATCTTTTTGTAACTTGACTCTAACAGCATGTTCAGTGATTTTAGGTGTGGTTTATCTTGAATTAAAAAAAAAAAATGAAATATTGCAAACCCGAGTAATCTACCTACATTTTTAACTCATTATTCATCTCGAGCTGGATGTTTTACTCTTTCATCGTCACTTCTTCGCTAGGTTCCCGTTGGAATGCGAAATTCGAAAGACAGTTACTACGTCCGATATTTTTTAACTAAATATTTTTTGCTGCTGTGTCATAGTATCTCAATGTGAAAAAAATATTTTTTATATTTTTCTTCGTAATATTATCTAACAATGTTTATTTACTTTTGCAAAATATAATATTTGTCATGTCTCTTTTAATGGTACTGTGTGAGCAGCAAATAAATGCATGTCTGTCTAGGTGCTGTTTGCAGACCATCATTTTAGCATTGAAAATCAATAAAGGTTTCTAAATACTGTTTTCTTTATAACCAAGGCCGATTTTTTCGTAGTCTGAATTAAAATGTAGTGCCAGTCATTTCTCGCAGAATTATCTAGCCCAATATAATCATAATAATATAATTATAAATGGGAACTTGCTTTCTAGTCCAATCGCAATATTGTCAAAACTACCCTTACTCGATTCTAGGATCCAAAGTATTTTAGCTCAACAAAGACATTTATGAAAGTAAACCAATAAAATCTGACAACTATAACAGAAAACAACAAGATAATAGCAAAGTAATTACTAAAATTCAAGAACACCAACTACTAATAACGCATAATTGCAAAAGCTCAGCAAAAAAGGTTTAAATTAGAGTTACAAAACGGTCAAAAAATCGAGTGAAATGATGAACATGAGAGAGAATCAGCTTTTAAAACCGAAAATTGTTTAAAATATTTTACAGTAAAATTTTTATGGAATTGTAATTTGTTTACAAAAAATATCTAAGATTCTTAAACCGAGTGGAGTCATTTTGAAATGTAGACTTTATTTTAACTCGTAATTGAATATAGTAAAAATCAAGGCCTGGCATAAATATAACGTAGTCCAAAAGATTCTGAGCCGACTAAATTACTGCTCTACCTACCCTCTTCTTTTTTTGATCTATATACCCAATACTCTACTATAACTAAATACTTGCTTATGAACCCCAAGCTGGTCGACTTTGCCACAGAGATCGCATTAATAGTGTGTCAGTAATAAATAAAGTCGTGTCGCATATAGCAAAAGTCTTAGACTGACGAGCACATCCCCCCCTCGTCCGTCGGAAGTGTATAAAAACGTTATAATCTTTTATTTTGCTCGCTCACAATTTGCATGTCGTGTTCCATGGGATGATGTGCTATGAAAATGTTCTAAAAACTTATTTATTATGTCTGAGCGTAAGTTAATTAAAACAGTTCATTAAGAATTAATGTAGGGCTCCGTATTCCCTCGCGGTTGAAGTTGGATGCTAATTTTTTAATGTTTCTTAAAGCTTGTGTTTCCATTTTTCATATTTTTCTGAATATTATATGAATGTATTCACATTCGTTGTTATTATCTTGAGACTCAAGTGAGGGTAGGTACTATAGTACTAATCTAAGTTTAAAATGTTTTTTTGAAGCACGTATAACATTTTACGCACAAAAACAATAAAAGTAGTATAGTACTACTACATGGAGGCAGCTCAAAATCGCTATTCGATTTGTCGTTTATTGGAGGCCTATGTTCAACAGTGGACTTATACGGGCTGATGACGAACTACTACTATTAAGGTACTACTACTACTACCATAAAGGTACCTTCTCTTTTATCTGATTTTATTCTAAAAAAGATATTTACTTACTTGAGAAAATATTACAAAATCTCGGTCGGTAGTCAGGTAATATTGAACCAGAATCAGCAAAACTCCCTTTCGAAAAGAGGTAAGTAAACACTTTTATCATCAAACATCCTTCCTCCAGCCTACATATTTTAATCAAAACCAATGCTTTTGTTTCCATTGTCGGTAAATTTGAGATACAATTACAGGGGTTGCGTACATAAATCACGGGACGAATTAAAAATTTATTTAGAAGCAAATGTAATGTTAATTTTTTAGCGATTCACCGGTGGCTCATTCTGGTGATTAAGTTGCGTGATACGATACTTTACTGCTTTAAAGTTGAATAGATTTGATTGCGTTGTAGTGTTTTTTGGCGCTGTAGTCCATTATTTAGTATTTTAAAATTAATTACTCTCCCCGGTGGTGACGGTCTACGGTCCCATTGGATTATGAGAGTGAGAGAATAGAGCGTTTGCAAGCACTTGTGTACTAAAATAATTATATCCTACACACATGACTAGCCTCCGTTGAGACTGGCCGCCGCACCGTGGCCAAAATTCAGCTAGGACTAAATCTTTCTTAACACCAGCGTGTCCATTTGTGTATTTGTGTGTTTGTCTGTGACATCGTTACTACCATTTATAAACTGGTTTTTGTTCAGTTTGAATTGCAATTTCACCACACAAAGTGTTTTAGCTATCTTGAAATTTTGTGTACTTAATCGTTCTGATTTAAAAATAAATAGATAATGCTGGACAATTCACTCATCGCCATCTAGTCCCAAGCTAAGCTGAGCTTGTGATAAGGCTACTAGTTAACTGATATGAGTACCTTATACATTACATATGTACATAGATATATATTTTTATTATACATAGAATGCACTCAGAACAGCCCGAATAATTTCTGCAGATCGTACAAACATTGTCCCGAGGCGGGAATCGAACCCGTAACCTTCTGCGCCTGTTGGTGTTGATGATTTGAAGTAAAATAACCGAGAAATAGAATACCCGTTTTGTTTTTGTAAAATAAATAATGCTGGACAATCCATACAGCATCATCTAGCCTCAAGCTAAGCAGAGCTTGTGATATGTGTAATAGATAACTGGTATACTTAATACAATATATTATATAGATAGATATTTAAAAAAATCTACTTCTCTACATACTATTATAGTAAAGATATATTTGCTGGTATAAAATACAGTTCAAACCACACACTGGTATTCAAACCGCAATACAAGTCGAAGACATTAAACTGTAGTAAAATAACCTCGTCTGCGATGGTAAAGCTATTCTGTACTTAGTCAACATGCCAAGTTTGGTCACCGAGTTAGTGCGGTCAGAGTAATTGTATCAATGAATAGTTCTGAAGATTCTTTAGTTTGGTAAATTTATTCAAAATCAAAAATCAAAATCAAAAACTCTTTATTTCCATAAATACAATAAATGTACACTTAGAAAAGGTCAAAATATAAAGCTAAACACTGACACGGAAATAAAGTGATATTTTTGATTTCTGTCGCTTCGGTATGTAGACTAAAGTAAAGAAGCGACGAAGAAACCTTTAGCCTGTTAGTTGTTATTTTTCGAGTTGGAGCAAAACCCGTCCCAAGCATTTTTGTCCTCTAGATAATCTGATATTTTATAGTAAGCCTTTTTGCACAGCAAGGTTTTAACAATTTGTTTGAATTTATTTATTGATAATTTTTGCAACTCACTAGGAGTTTTGTTGTAGAAGCGTATACATTGCCCTTTAAAAGATATTTTAATTTTGTGTAGCCTAGTTGTGGGCACAGCGAGCTTATAGATAATGAAATTATGATAATATCAAAAGATATTCGCGGTATATCTTTTGAGTGTTTTTCTCTATTCAATCTTCGGTTTCATTGTAATTGTAAAGATGATGATGCAAAGATTCAATGAGTTCGGATTTTATTACGAAGACAAAAAATATAAATATATTATATATATATAAATAAAAAATGCAAATTACAACTAGTATGTTATTTCAACTTCCTAAATCTAAGCCGTCACCAAAAGGCAGAGTGCCCAGAATGTTGAAGCCAATTAATATTTGATTAACGACATTGAAGTACTGTTAACACGTTTTCACAAAATTTGCTACTCAAAAAAGGTAGAAAATGCCTCGGCATTAAGCCCACCCTTTGTACCTCAGTGCAATAAAGGTTTATATAAAAATAAAAAAACTTCACTCTCATGTTGATTTTTACTTAAGTTTTTAGTATCTATATGTGGAAACTTGTAATTAGCCCTCAGTAGCATAGCATGCATGTATCATGCATGTTATAATAAGCAAAGACCTTTGTAAAAATATAGCTGTAAGTTTTCCGAAAATTTGTAAAATAAAAATAAAAAATTAAAATAAATGTGTACGATTATATCTAAAGCAAACAATATTGAAATAAATCTATAAGCATAATGAATTATTGAGTTCTTTATAAAACAGACTCAGTATACATATACAAGAATAATATTCAATTTTCAAATAAACCAACACAATTTTAAACTTAGTAACAAAACTAAGTTGGTTGAATAAGGAAGCCCTCCAAACTAACAAACTTATTTATCCAAATACAGTTGAAGCAAAAATAATCCGCGTTAAACCTCCATAAAATCCGCTGGCTCTAGAATGAATAGACCAGCCCACATTCAGGCTCATGAAAAGAGCCAACGAAAACGAATATATTTCTAAAGAGAAACGGCTGAAATACGTCGCGCGGTGGCCTGAAGTTTAATAGTTTCTCTGGAAGGTGCAACGTGTTAGAAATCTGATTAAAAAATTAAAAGAGCACGATCTTTTCTATCCGAAAATAGCACAATTTTTCAAAACATAGACATTTTTCACGAAATTGTCCTTAAAAACTATCAAATCCGGTTAGGCTTTCTCTTGATCTGACAACGTAAATCAACCTAATGGTGAATTAATATTGACGCTCACAGAAAAAAAACATTATTGACATCAGTAAAAAAACACTTTCGATTCCAATATCCACTGTATTATGCAGGCGTAGTTTTAATCAGGTATGCTACTAACAAATATGCTGCGTTATTATTCTGACGTCTCACGAAAGAAGATTGGCGTAACTCGTCCCAATAGTTTGAGGAACCGTACTTGATAAGAAACATAAAACATTAATTCATTTGACAATCCGACTTTAATTCTAGAAAACTCTTGATTTTTAAAGCAGGGAATCATAACTTTTAATATTTTCAAACGTTTTCAACGATGCAAAAACCAAGAGAAATGAAATAGGTGCCAAGAATGGAATGTTCAAACGTCAAACTATGTGTCAAATGTCAAAGTCGACCGACATGCGTGCAAGGTTCACACTGATTTTGTAGACTCAATTATCCAATTACTTCGCCAGTCATCTTTGTAAGAAGGTTGCGTACATAAAGTTTAGTAATCTTCTTCTTTTTCATACCCATCCTAGTCAGTCCGTTAATGTCGTAAGAGCCGACCAAGGGAGCCTACCAGAGGACCAGCAGCAGCTTCTTTCTGGGTATTTTAATTCATTTAATCCACCGGGAGTCGGGCATGCAGAAAAATTCAACCACCCAACAGCGATCCCCAACCCGCGTGCCGAGCGTGGGGATTTTGGGCATTCCCCCCATGAGATAAAAGCCAATATGGCACTTATCAGGGGGAGTCCTGCGTAGGCTGTCGAGGATTACCAATCCGCCTGCCAAGCGTGGTGATTCTGGCAAACCCTCCTTGTTTAGGGGAGACACGTTTAGCTGTGTATGTGGCTACTTTATTAAGGCCACTGCCATTTTTCATTTCCTTAAGTTTTTCAAACGCCTCCATCTTTAATTTTCTCATGTCCAGTCCATCCCAACGTTGTCTGGAAGAGATCGCTCAAAGCGATAAGGCCGCCCTTTGGACTTCCTTGATTCTTAGCATTTAATAATAATAATGTTGAACAATTCACACAGCATTATCTAGTCCCAAGCTAAGCAGAGCTTGTGTTATGGGTACTAGATAACTTATACATAATACAATACACTACATAGATAGATATTATTTACTATACATAGAAAACATCCAGAACACCCTGAACAAATATATGTAGATCTTACAAACATTTGTCTCGTGGCGGGAATCGAAACCGCAACCTCCTGCGTCGTAGGTGGACCTTCGCACGCCGTGCCACGGAAAAAAAATTACTTCTGTATTGTATTGTATTTTGTGTGGTACATTAAAGAGTTGTCTATCAATCTATCTATCTCAGGCCATATCCAGTAACATCCTACATCTGGGATAGCTGAGCTACAACGCAGCGAGAATACCTCGAGTAGAAAATAAAAATATAGCCCGAATATACAGCGTAAACATGTTTACAGTTGCGGTGCGATTAAAAATTGACATCACCAGACACGTAATACACGACTAGTGATTTGTGGAGTGTACCTGGAAAGTTTATGGTAGTATTTTTGTAGTTGCAGATAGGTGTACCTAGATCAAAATTTAGATGGATGTACGTGAAAACAAGTGACAGTATTGATGTTTTAGATATTAGGGTTTACTTGTTTTCATATTATTGATTTTCAGGTGGATAAGTATAATGTAAATTTCTACCTATTTTTACCTAAAAAATGGTTGTCTGTAAAGTCGGTTTACTGGCGATAGTTGAACGTGACAACGTCTTAAGAAAATACTTATGGAATGGTAGCATTTGACACTCGATCAAAACGTGTAAATGTAATATAGTATAGCAGCTGTCCACGCAGACGCATCGCTCACTCAAGTAGGAGAGAGACGGATGTCGAGCGCTCTCGCTTGCACTTCAAGCCTTACATGGAACGCCTCAGAGCGAGGTAACGCCTCAGAGCGAGGTAACGCCGCATGAGTCATTTGAGTTTTTTCGTGCGTGCAGCCGGCTCTATCGAATTAAAAGACGTTGTCACATCAAAAAAATTATGTAGTAAATTTTTTGGGAATCTCGTTCCTGGTCGGGTATTCCTCACATCACATCAACAAACCTTACCAGTCCACTGATGGACATAGGTATCCCCCTGATAATCGTCTTACAGCGGTCCTTATCATTAGGAGGTAATTCTCTAATACCCACACTGAGCATGTGGGTTGGGATCGCAGTTCGGTAGTGGATCTGTTCTGCAGAAGATACTGCTGCCCGCCCCCGGTGGATATACCTAAGACGCCTATGACGACACCCTCGAGTTGGGGTGGTGCAAATCCTAAGCCCAAACCACATGGCAAAGTGTTCTTGAATGTTATTGTAAATTTTTGAATTTTTGAATCCCTCAAATCGAAAAGTAAGGAATTGATTTCTGAAATTGGTATCCCTAATTTATAAACTGTATAATTACCCTTTGAAATAATGTTAGCTAACAATTTTGCTTTAACCTGTTTGTTTTTAATTACACGGTAACCCATTAAATTTAAACGATTACAATTATTAGGCACATTCCGATATCGGTTTTTCCGACCAGGATAAATAAATAAATAGTGCTGGATAATTCACACAGCATTAGCTGTATCAGCTGGCAATTAAAACACGCGATTAATGTTATGTGACATGTTTCCCTATTTTACCTTACTTAGTTTAATTTCTTTCTTTAACTGTTTTTTCTGGTATCTTTTGTATTATTTTAATTTGTGTATTTTTCAAGGGTGGCATGTTCAAATATTTAAATAAACCCTAAATAAATGATTTAAAAAAAACTAGCCCCAAGATAAGCAGAGCTTCTGTTATGAGTACTAGATAACTGATATACTTAATACAATACACTACTTACAACATAGTTTATGAGAAAAAAAAGCCTCACGGTTTTTGAAGAGTCACTTAACTAAATATATCTCTGTCTATTACCATCTCACGCAAAACGGCTAAAGGGATCTTTGTAAAAACAACAAAAGGGTAGGTACCTAGGTACTTCTCTCTAGCTAGAAATATCTCCCCAAAACTAAAACTATTTGTTCCTCAAACCTAATACTTCATCGCAAAGTCCCAACAAAAGGGACACCGTACTTGCTACAGATACTCCATATATTACTGCAAAAATACGAGGCGAGCACTTAAATACGACAAATGGCCACGTTGCAATTGACAGTGTATTAAACAGTTGCTTGCATGCCAGAATAGGGCCGATAAGTTTCGTTAAGGAGACTGCTAGCTGTACAAAACTATAATTTAATTTGAAGATATAGAATCTATATTAAAAAAGGTGTTCTGGCCCTTGCATCCACCAAGGATGGTTTATGCCGTAAGTTTTTCGACATTTACGTAGATGATAATACGTGTAACGGGACATATGATGTACCTACATATATGTAGGTACACATTGCAATCCGTGCGCTACGGTTGATGGTAGATGTGGTGTCACTGAATATTTATAAAAAAAAATAGACTGGAAAATATTAATGTATTACTTATTCTAATTAACAAATTAAAAACTTGTTCAGAGTACAAGCTATTCCCAAGCTATTTATTTTATTTCATTATCATCAAAACCCATAGTCGTCTCTCTTGATTATTTTTTATTTCGATTATAGAAATGATAGGCATATGTTTTAAAAAAATTGATTAGGCATCTATTTGTTCTTTAATTAATGGCTAATATCAATAAAATTCTAAATCTCCGCTTTCTAAACAAATCAATAGTTAAAAAATAAACATATATAAATCTTTCCCCAAATCTGCAATCCGCTTTAAGCTCGGTTTGCACGGGCGCCTTGCAGGTTGCCAGAAACTCTGCTACAACTTTTTCTTTGATAGAGTTCGAATATATCTGGAGCGAGCAATGCAGACGCCAACGGACGTGCACGTCGAATGCGCGACGGAACGAACGTTCGTCAGTGTGTAATGGCCTTAAGTTTGCTGATGCTTTGATAGTGAGCTGCGTTCTTTTGTTAGATTTTCTCGAGTTAGGATGTTTTCGTGTTATTTTGGTTGGACTAATTTAAGTTAGTCCAACCAATTTTGCGTACCGATAAGATTTATTTTTCGTATCATAAATTAGTTTGCGCAATACAAATTAGTTTCAGACATGATTTAACCCAATATAATCAATGCTTCAATTTACTTTTTTTTTAATACGAAACCATATTTTATTTAATATGTTCGTTTCGTATTAGTGCGAGTTACAATGTTTTTGAGGGTTTTTAAATATAATTTATAAAATTAAATTTAAAAATTTTGCGTTCTAGGTACAAGAAATAAAAAAAATTGTTTACTATTTGCGACAAATTACTCAATTATTTAAGACCGCAACTTAAAACAACAACTTAAAGATTACAAAAAAATCTCGCGCTATCACGAAACAAGCAGGCCTAGTATCAGTAGTCCGATGATTTAGTCCGACAATCTATAAGTGAGAACGGAAACTCATTTCATCATCATCCTCATAATTTCAGCCCATATGTCACCAAAAGCTGGGAATAGTGTTTTTTGCATCTAACTTACTTAGGCAAGGTTAAAATTATGTCCCCTACAACAAAATGAAGACAAAAACGGCTTGATGTTCAAGCGACAGATTTTTTTAATTTCTCAGGATAAATCAAATTAAACAGTGAAAGCTCATATCAGTAAATAACAGCGATGACTGGCTGAAACTATAAATTTAACTTGAAAAGGACCCACTTAAAACTGCACAACACTGAAACTCCCTTGTATTGTGCTTAGGCACGCGACTCAAGCATAGAACGGAATTTGTTAACTCATTACTTCATGTTTGAAAAATTGTTTCATAAATTTGTTGAAAATGGTTTTGAGGAAATCATTTTTGCAACCTTTTAAGTGCCTGTATATACTAGCAATCCGACTAGGTGGGACCTCTTGTAAAAGACTGCAGGTAGATGCTGGATGCGGTAAGTTGAAGAAAGGGTGCTATAGCGCTCATTATGGGAGGCCTTTGTCAATATGGCACCTAGTAGGGGGAGGCCTGCATCCAGCAGTGGTCCTGTGGTAGGCTGTAGATGAAGATGTACGATCAACTAATATTTGTTCCGGGTGTTCTGGGTATTTTATATATAGTAAAAAATATCTATGTATCTATGTAATGTATTGTATTATGTATATCAGTCATCTAGTACCCATAACACAAGCTCTGCTTAGGCTAGATGATGCAGTGTGTATTGTCCAACATTATTTATTTATTTATGTCAAAAATAAAATAGCCTGTGTAGTGATGTGTGTAGTGATGATGATGTACTAGCAGGCTTGTCACCTCGTATGATTACAGTAAAAGGTATAGAATCGGTAAATGTGAGTAGGAAGCTCTCGCGAGTAGACTCTACATTAAGAAACCCATCGAAGTCAAAGTTCTTACAATATTTTCCAGAAGATTCTTACTTTCCACATTGTGACTAAGTTGCATCAGTATTTTATCCAATAAGTCCTCAAACATAGATATTATTTATGTATTCCTACAGTTTTGTACTAACTCTATTCGTCTGCTTGAGTGGTTCCACCTATCCAGAATAACGTGAACCGCGAATCTTCCGATATTCTTTTTATTGTTTTATTACTAGTACAATCCGAGAGTTCTGAATAAACTGGTTGTATCTACGCGGAGAGGCGAGTATGAATAATGTATTTTTGTTTTAGATTTTTATGAGGAAAGTTTTGATTATTTTCAGTTCGGTATAGGTATATGAGTAAAGGCGTACAAAGGCCAAATGAACGCGGAAACTGAGAACAAAGTTGTTAGGATGTTAGGGGAGTGAGCTCATACACGCGAAAGTTTTATGTTTTCCAACGGAAATACAGCCTTAAATTATGCTGGAGAAAATCATTGAAATCGATCGAAATCTCGCTCATTATTTAACAATCTAAACAGGTCAAATAAAGGAAAGTTATTACTTTCCATCGATTTTGTTCATGAATTTTTTTAATACCTCATCTAAGCGGCACCTCAAGTCTGAAAAATCTTAGTTAAATTCACAGCAGAACATAAACCATCCTATCTGAATGAAAACCGAATCGACCACACAATCTGAGCAAGCGATCTCTACGCCTTAACACTGACATTAACAACACAATTAAAAAGTCCATCAATTCACTACCACCAACTCTTACCAACTCCACACGCAATTTAAGCCTTATTACCGTATAATAAGGGTGGTAAGATCCTTTTGGAGTGGTAAGGACAGGTATGTTTGTCCCCAAGGCGCGCACGCAAGCAGCAAGTATCTCAATAAGGGATGTAAAACAAAAAGCAAAGGTTAAACTTCGTTTAACATGCAAATTTGAGAGTTGCGAGACGGAACGAGCGTCGATACTTAATTACTTGTTTAATCGTTCAATCTGGCGTGTAGGCTGAAATTCGGTGACTGGTTTGCGGTCAGTAGCAGTAGTCTGGTTGTAAAGCAGGTCTGTTGGTCATATTGATACTCAGCTCACCTTATCAGTCTTTATTGTTCCACAGTTGGACGCAGGCCTCCCCTGATAAGCGCCTTATTGGCTTTTATCTCATGAGGGATAATTCCCGTGATCCCCACGCCGTTCTGCAGGAGGCGCTACTGCCTGCCCCCCGGTGGATAACCCTTAGTCGCCTCTTACGACATCCGTGGGGAGTGTTGGGGGCTAATTCTAAGCCGGCACCACACGATACTCAATGAAGTGGAACTGCAGAGATATCAAACAAAAAGTTGAAGAGGAACTTGTGTTGAGTTTACTAATAATAATCAGAGATAAGTTTAATATTAGGATAAAACAATATTTAGTAACAATTTGGCGCAAAATGAAATTTGCGCGGAATTGTTGTGGATTTCCGCAAAGTAACGCCTGAATCTATTATTTATCAGAGATAAGTTCCCAAGTGACGACAGATAATTTAGATCATGGATTAATTTTATTTTCCGCACTCAAACCAGTTGTATATTTTTGTTAGATAGACAACTTGTGAAGTTGGTACTACTATCTTTGAACCATAGAATAGGCGAAGAGCCCTTACTCAAAGATTATTCCGAAAATTCCATCCCACAGTTACTGTTAATGCAATACCAATATTATTTTACTATGTTGTTCTTGTTCCGACTACTTATCAAATTGAAGGCATTTAAGTACGCGGAGAGAAGATGTCTAACCCAAGTGTTAAAAGACAAGACGTCTTAGCTCGTAAACACAGCCCTGGTCCACAAACCAGTTGAGGAAATTACAACAAATTGAAAGATACTCAATCCAAAGCGAGCAGTATCTAGCCGGAGGTATCACCATCAGATGAAGAGCATCCCACGAAGAAGGCAGTAAAAAGCCTGTTCTCGCTGTTCAAATCGTCGCAATATCGATCGCGTGTGAATTTATCTGATTTGTACAAACATGTAACAAGCTACCGGTTGAACAAATAAACGGGTAGACATACTGAACGCAAGCATCGTTTGAAATTGTTTTACTATAAACTGAATTAGTTTTGGAAACGTCCTAAAAATTGGAAGCACCACAGAAGCTTTCGCCATGTCCATAACGGTTATCGTAGCTTTTTTGACTCAGTACAGGCAGGTGATTTTTTTGTTTACATCACTTGTTACTGTGAACTGACGCCGTGTTGTTAGTAGATTGTAGTTAATAAAGAGATGATCGGCGTATGAACAACTACCAGTTGCCATTGTTTTGTTAGTATAAAGAATTAATATAAGAAAAAGAAAGTATTTGAGTCAGAAAGATACACGCTTTTGTTTTTAGTTTGAGTGTTTTAAAGCTACAAGATGATTTTGTAAGCCCACAGACGCACATAATTTATCGAAAAACCTTTTCAAACAATCAGCGGACTAAAAACAACCAGAAAATAAGGACAAAAAGCAGAAGCAAAACAAACTTTCTGAAATACAGCTACCAAAAGAAAACAGCGGAATTTATTGTTTACACATCCACATGCAAAGTAAGAATAATGTTTGATTACGAAGATCCATCTAGATTTATGTACGGTGCGCTCAAAGGGTGTGTATTTATTAAAATGCTAATTTTCTCTCCGCGGCTCCGTGTTAGATACAGCGCTATCGGGACTCCACACGCTTTGTATACAGCCTGTAGATTTATTCCATACGCTGCAGTGCTACTACTGAAACTCGACCTGAAATTACTGGAGAATAGCTAACTTGTCCGTGGAGATCGCCCAAAGGGGCCGAATAAAATTAAATTTAAGAGCTAGCTGTATATAGTCTCGCACACTTGTCCTCTTCAAGCTTCACTTGGCTCCTTCGCAATTCGATTCCTTTGGCTCTCTCGAAAAGGTGTGTTCAGCGTTCAGCTTCACCGCATGCCAAAAATATTTGCTTTTTATAGGTAGGGGTATCTTAAACCTTTTATCTTCGTTTCAAGTCAGCTCAGCGGTCTGGTCCTCATTTCATTCTGACACTTCAATCGAATGAGTCTTTTCTTCTAGCGTGAGGTCTGTCAAAAATACAGTTTATTTCAATTCTAATTCATTCATCTAATTATATTCTAAAAACTAGATTAACCTACAATCTTAATTTACGTGGCTGCTTTTCTTCGAGAACTTGTAGTAATGGGCGATGATACATCACATTCGGGTAGGGCGCGCTCACAAGGGCAGCAGAAACGCAAATTCAATCATGGTAGATTAGAGGGCCCTTAATATTTTAATGCCTGACCACTGCCCGGGAATCGATCCCGCACCCCTTTTCCAAGCATACATGTAATATGCACTGTCTATAGCCATATATCTCATCTTGGCTAATTGGGGTCGCTTTAATATGGCTTACCGAAGTAAGTACGTAATTTATTTCGCTCATGGTTAAGTTATGTTATGATACGGTGGAAGGTTATTATCTGGAATGTAGGTGATCAACACCTTTATCGAAGGTTTCAGTGTATTATGTCACTGTTGTTTACACTGTATACGTAAAGAGCTCAAACAGTATTTTAGCTTTATCACTATATTTGGGTAGGTAGGTCATAAAATAACCTACCCTATATGGATGAATTGGTTATTATCAAAATGTCCACCGATACTTAATATTTTAATAGTGAATCAAAATAGAAAGATAGTGATGGTGACTCAAGGTGCACACAATAGTTGTCATAAAAAATGGACTATCCACGCAACAACAACATCATCATCAGCATATTAGTCCACTGCTGGACATAGGGCTCCCCTAATGAGTGCCAAAGCGCCCGGCCTCCAGCTTGCCGCATCCAGCATCTGCCTGCAGTCTTTCGCAGATCGTCACCCCACCTGGCCAGAGGGCATTCTACACTACGTTTGCCGAGTCGCGGTCTCCACTCAAGAACAAGTCAACATCATCTAGCCCCAAAGTAAGCCGAGCTTGTGTTATAGATAGGTACTAGATAACTGATATACCTACTACTTTTCCTCATCAACTGTAATATACACAAAGATAACTATTTCATGGCACATAGAAAACACCCAGAACACCCGGAACAAATATTTGCAAACATCAACCACGTATGAAGTCATTTTTCACTAGTTTTCGAGTCATTATGAAAACTGTTAAAAACCTGCTCCCAGTTACACCGATAATGCATTCTATAATAACATAAACTACAAGTAAGTTCCTAGTTTCTTACATAATAGCATAAAATACACAGAAACTATACAACTTCCGCTTTTGTAGTATTTAAAGCTCTTAATTTTATTGCTGTATACATACATAAAGCTAAGCAAGTGGTCATCGTAATCTTGGATAAGGGTTGGTACATAAATCACGGTGACGCGGAGCTCCAGGCCTTACTTTATCTACTGCGAGTGACGCTACTGTGCTGAATGCTGGAAGAGACTTTCTAAGAAATCAAATAATATCGCAAAACCGTAGGAAGTCGCAAAGATTTTCGACTCCCACGTCACTTGACCTCGTGGTGTAGTTGGTTAGCACATTCCTGTACTGAAGGAAGGATGCGGGTTCAAGTCCCGTCGAACTCGAAAATTTTTGCGATATTATTTTATTTCTTAGAAATTACCCTTAGTGTGGGGTTACACACTATAATAACAAAAAACCTTGGAAGAGACTTTGGCTTCGATAAAATAAATAAAGGTTTGCTTATAGTTCAGTAAGGCTTAGTTTAACTGAAAAAACTTTAGATTCCTTAGTATATTCTATAGGTATATTCTAGACTCTAGAGTTAAGGGTCATCATCATCATCATCATCAACCTATATTAGTCCACTGCTGGACATAGGCCTCCCGTAATGAGCGCCATAGCGCCCTGTCTTCAGCTTGCCGCATCCAGCATCTGCCTGCAGTCTTTCGCAGATCGTCACATCACCTGGCTGGCTACGTTTGCCTAGTCGCGGTCTCCACTCAAGAATACGTTTACTCCAGCGGTTGTCGGTTCTTCGTGAGATATGGCCGGCCCACTGCCACTTCAGCTTGCTAATTCTTTGGGCTATGTCGATAACTTTGGTTCTCTGTCGGATGTATTCGTTACGAATCCTATCCTTCAGAGAGACTCCGAGCATAGCTCTTTCCATAGCTCGCTGAGCGACTTTGAACTGGTGAACCAGCCCTACCGTAAGTGTCCGCTCGTCTCAGCTCCGTAGGTCATGACAGGTGGGACGCACTGATGAGGGGTAAGGGTAATTTTGCTTAATTTTTTATTTAGTCCGTTGCTTTTAATATTGAAAAAGACGCTTCTCACTGTGGAATACCCTCGAATAGCAAAGGTTCTAGATAGCGAGGGCCAGCTAAGAATCGAGGATCTTGGAGAAGTCGTTAAAGTGTCACAGCATTTGATTGATATCTCACCATTACTTTTTTGCATTTCTAGTAACTTATGCTCACTTTCCATTGTTTTTAAATGGCCCGAACCATCCTGTTAGTTTGTCAGCCCAACCCAGGGCTCCTGAACAAAACTTGCTAGTTATGTATCATGTCTCGTCCAGTATCTAAGTTTCTCCGTGCTCGATAATTGCCGCCCCGCACCCTGAGCCACCTCTGACCCATCCTGAAACTTGCAGCCGATCACAATAATTTATTATCCATGCCTTTTAGCCGATAGAATATGCTGCCAATGCATATATTCATTAGGCTTAGCATTAAGGTCTTTGTGGAAATCGATGGAACTGAAAATTTGACTTGGCCTATTCATATTTAATATAATGGCCTAATATAAAGGCCTTACATAACAAATTTAGTGTATGTGTAAGATCAGTTCAATATTATCAACATTTTTTTTTTATTTCTCTATTAGTATTTTTAAAAGTCTTGTTTTTGGAGGCCTAAATCCACTTTGGCACTTTGGTTCACATCTAGTTCATAAGTACATATAAGTTCATATATATAAGGTATCTATTAATATTGCTGGGTCTTAGAGAGATACAAATAGGGCAGATAAAACACGAATGAAAAGTTCCAACCAGAGCCTGTAAAATCGTTCTGTCTATCCACAAATCTAGACACCACCTAATTCATTCTTCGTCACAAGCAGCTCATCCAACACGAACAAATTAGTATTATTCCTATAGACATTAATTTATCACTGGTCTTAGCGCGCATGCGTCAATGTCGACTGATTTACACACAAAACACTACCCGATCTTATCCCGAGGACAGGGCGGTCTCATAAATAAATGAACTAATTCTAAGAGGCGACACTAAATAAATAGGCACTGTTCGCCCAAAGTGTTCCGCTTTGTCTCTGATACAGGTTTGGGATAAGGAAAGAAAAATGAGTAACAGTCTTGGATGTTATAAAAGTTTTAATAATAGTTTTATAACGATTAACTTTATCAAAGATTATATGGTCAGAAATATAATAAAAGCTGTATCATTTTTGATAAGTACAAAAAAATAACGAAATGTCATTTGAATCTTGCAGACTTGCTTCAATTTTGGGATTCAAATACATACAATATTTTATTTAACGATGATCCACACTGCACAGTAAAAAACCTTAGAAGTGCGAAAAACAATCAATAATATCGAACATCTAAATATACAACAAAATCCAGATACCCCGATGAAAATATAAACGGTTACTAAATAACGCGAAAACTGCGGCCTAACCGCATTTGACATTGCGGATAAATTGATATTTATAAGTCGAAGGGCCACGCTTAAAGGGATTCCCTTTATTGCTATCTGAGGGATGAAGGCGAGACTGGATCCTGTCCCGGTAATATTATGATCTATACCGACTTGAGGAACGTCGAAGGTGTATTTATGAGTTCAGAGAAAGGAATTATCGGCACTGCCGGATGCTGCGGCAACGTTATTATCCGTTTTATTGGTATAATATTTAATTTTTGGACCCTTGGATATCTTTGGGCTGGTATTCTGGTGTGTTGGTGGTCATATAAAGTGGAAGATTATTTTGACGATGAATTTGGAACTTGAAACCTGTCATTCATTTTTTAAACCTTTGTTTTGTGTTTATTACTCTGGTGGGTTTTTAATTTTTCATAGAAAAGAAGAGTAGCCATGTAAAAGCTATGATTATATTTAAGTAAAAGACTAAATTATTCACATCTGTTTTAAGACGATAAACTCCACAATTGCGTCAAAACAAACAGAAAAGGGTTATTCCAATTGTGAACCTCGAGTGCAAGTTTACATTAACATTCATTAAATACCTACATATGTCCTTTTAAATTTAGAGCGGCGACAAAAATAGAGTCATATATTACGAGGATTTACCGTACAAATATATGTAAAGTTTGCTGGATATATTATATTTTGGGGTTGGTCCCAAGATGGGGGTGAACGTGAAAACATTCGTGTACGTGCTTTAGCATAATGCCTTCCTAAGGGCGGTGCGATGCTGAGCTATTCGTCTTTCAGGAATCTCTAATTTGAAATGGTGATTCGTTTCTAGTTAGATGCCTGAGATACAGGGTCAGAAAGGATAGTGCTTTATCTGATAGCGTGGCAGTTCAAAATTATACATATTAAGTACTTAATTGTTCAGTTCCAAAAACGACGCTTTGCGAACGAATGATCACAATAATATTTCAAATGCGAAAGTTTGGATGTTTGGAGGTTTGTTACATCTTCACACCTAAACTACTGAACGGATCAGAATGACATTGGCATAGATCTCTAGACATCAAATATGTTACTTTTTATCCAGAAAAAACGGTGCGAAGCCATGGGCGGAAGCTAGTTAGAGTATTAAAAAGAAAACATACCCGACCTTTGCAATGGAGAAACTCTAAGCAACTATTCTGTGCATCTACAAATAAATCATAAAGATAAACCAAAGTCAGAGCAAGCGAAAAAAACGCGTTTTTCTTCATTACCCACGCAAACAAACGTTCGTAGATTTAAATTTTTCGCTTCAAAGTTGTTAGGAGATTAGCGACAAAGCGGCTGGGACTCGGTATATTCAGATCTAGTAAAGCAACTTACATTAAATAACTAGGAAATGCAATTCCCATGAATTCAATAGCGTATTTTACTCTATAAGAGAAAAAAATCTAAAAATATACGATTAAAATAGCTGCGAAAAGTCAAAAAATGTTGGTTGGAATTGTAGTTTTAGTACATAAAACAATGAAATTAATTTTAAAATTCAATTCAAAGTTTTCAGTTATGTATCTGTTTTTTAACACCATGACGATGAAGATGCCATGTTATTACATCATACGGCTGTGTAAACTAAACAGTGTCAACTGCCAACTGATCAGTGCGGTCTATACAAGCTTCGTAAATGTATTATTTTCGTAACCAACTTATCCGCATTTGTTTACACAGACAACTGACGTCATGACCACAGAGCAATATGGCGTTCACTGTCCAGCGTTTTCGTCAAATTACGAGCGAAATTTGAAAATGTAATATTGAAATGCATTTTTATTTTCACTTATCTTTTGTGTATTTTTGTCTAACAGCCGTTTACAGGGCCAATACGACAGACGATATGAATATTGTAGACAGTGTTTTGTCAGCTTGTCCGTGGTTTGCCGATTTTTAAGCGGAGACTTCCTTACATTATTTATACTCTATTTAAAAAGCAAAACCGCCGAATACTCCAACGCAACTCAGATCGCACGTCTCAATAAGTCGCAGTTTTTGGACAGTTTTCAATGAAATACTGTCAAAAAGTCGTCATTTGAGACCGGCTCAAATCTGAGTTTTAGATTGGATGTTCAAATGGCTGTAATGAACTACAGTGGTATATTATTCAGCTTGACAGCTAGGATCATAAGTCTTTTATTAAACAGAAACGAGTCTCAAATAAATGATTAGACCAAAACAAAAAAGGTCATAAATTAATGGTAATATTAAATCACTTTTAGCCACCAATAATCAGTACAGTAGGTAGTGATGTATTCAGTCTTACGTATTTTAAACCTTACGGATTTATTACCAAACCACATAGCGATACGAGACAGTATTCCATTTCCCTGTTGACATGAGACACTGCATCCCCGTTATACTCTGCAAAAGCAGAGGCTGCGATATCTTAAATGCGAATCTGTTGTAAACAAATTCTCGCGCGCCAGCCCGATTTATGAGTTTATTTATCATTAACAAATTATATTAAAGCTCATGGAACACAGTTTTTTGTGACTTGCCTCTTTAGCGAGTTAAGCGATGTGGCGGTAAGCTTTTTTGATGTTTATCGGGTAATGTCCTTTGTTTTTTGGGACATGCGTTAGATTTTAGTCGTCCGGTAGTGCCCATGTTAGTAAAAATCTAATTAGTTTAGCGTAGGTAAATTAGGTACTTTACTTTTGGGTTGGAACAGTAAACCAAGGGAGTGGAAGAAATCGAAAGAATTGCAAAATTCTTCTATCACGTTTCATTACAGCCTAAAACTTCGTATAACTTTTTTGACAGTCTCAATTCAGGAAATGAAGTCCCATCATTTCATCTGACCGTTTCAACAAAACGCATTAGTATCACCATCAGAGATACAATCATCCGGAAGAACACATAAAATCTTCTGAAACAATATAAACAATATTTTCGGGCAAGTGAAAAAATGCCCTTCAGGGGAATACACGGAATTTCCGCAGAGCAATACAATAGCGGCGTTAGGGCGGGGCGTCGTTGAGGGTATAGTGCTTGGACGCAACCCGACGGTAAGACATGGACTGATTCACTAACTCGTACCATGCGGCAAATCAAATTAAAATCAAATTAAATGACACAGCGCATCAGCATTTCCATACAGCGTGGCAATGCAGCCAGCGTCTTGGGGACGCTTCCGACTGGTAATGATATGGATCAGTCTACAGGTAGTAGATTGCTTGCAACAGTCTGCAGTTAGCTAGTAGTTTCAATTGTAAATACTTGTGTAATTTTCTTTGTAAATAAAGGTTTCTGCCATTTAAAAAAAAAAATATATGATTAGTAAAGGATTTCGATAATTATAATCGATTTTAAAAAACGTGCCCGCGCGCTAGTTTACGTATCAACTGGTTTATGTTTATCAGCTGGCTTGCATGACCTGAAGGTAACTCTTTTAATAGTTAAATAATAATGATACGAATACAACGAACAAATCCACTCTGAAAAGGTATTAATTTTTCCACGAAAAGTTTCCATGAAAACAATTAATAGGTGACAATTGGAATGCCCTCGACTCGAAGACTCAACCAACTTGCAGTTTTGTATTGATGTATCGGCTTAGAAGCGTTCCCTAATTTGGATTTCCCAACAAATTTTCTTACGCACAAGCTTTCCTAGCTTTACGCAATGCTTAGAAGTCGTTTTATATATTCTGTTGCCATTTTTCTAATTAAAACAAAACGCTGCGTAACAACTGTTAAATTTTTTACAAAAGTCACTTACAATGAAATAAATATCCCACGATTTGAGTGTTTAAAAGTTTTCTTGATTAAATTAGGAGAGGATTATGTTATAAGTAATTACCTAGGTACTAAACACTACCTACTTAAAGAACATAAAAAAACATAAACATAAAAAGTCTTAAAAAGTCTTCTGGAACATATTGAGGGGATGTAACAAAAAACAGGCAGCGATGCGACCTGCAGAAGTAAGATACTGTGTTGCAGATCGCAACGCCCACCTCCGGGATTAGATTCCATGAACTTACAAAAACATTTTATGATTTTACACATACATACATGATAAATTCTTAAAATGTTTTTTTGAGTCCAGAAGCATACCCGTCACAGACCTAGGCCCATCTGCTCTCGCCTCCGAGATTCAATTAAATTTTTACTGAAGATTATCACGCAGACGGTGAAGACAACTTATGTGTCGCCTTTCAGGATTTCTACCTTCTCGTAAACTGTAAATAAATAAAAACAGACAAAGAAGAAATCATTTTAAAGGTGTTTTCTTTAAAATGATTTCTTCTTTGTCTGACATTTCTTTGCAAGAAACTGAAGTATGTTCATAAATAAATACGGTTAAGAAAAATAAATAAAATAGTCTTTGAAACAAGTACTCATTTAAGTACATACAATTATTAATTGTACATACCTATGTTGTTACTGAGAAAAAAAAGAGAAAATGTTATCCGTGTTTCTAATAATGCTAACAAAGTGAAGAACAAATGGTAAAAAAATCTCAAGATCACAATCAAATTGTGATTCCCTCATTTCCTTCTCATTCAAGAAAATATACAGGCCTATCACGAACACCGAATACAAGACAAGGGAAAATCGCCGCTAAAATCTCTCATCTTCCTTATAATTGAATAAAAATCCCGTAATTATCATAGATATACTTCCATAACAGAAAGTTACGGGTGTTTGCTCGAGCCGGCTCGTACGTAAATGAAAAATAAACATGCGTGCTGCGCTTTATGTGATATGCGAGTACTTATCAACAATGTTGAGTTCATATTGCTGTTTGTTTAGTGCTTGTTCGTTTGAGTTGAGAGTTGGTGATATTCTTGCTTTATTAAGTTGGCGTGACACAAGACTTACCACAAGGATGTAGTGGTGTAGTGGAGTTTCATTGAAGATTGGTTGCAAAATTAAACATAGGTAGCTTATGACTTTCATGCACAGAGTAGGTACTCTTTTCCCTCTTAAGGGGGATTTTTAAGGGGAAAACTGGAATAACCCCTCCTACTCTGTGCATTAAAGTCATAAGAGGTCTCATGAAGGATTTCAATTTTATGAATGTAAAAAAATCAATGTTTATTTAACGTGTATTAATTGGTGTTTATTTAGAGTTTTACTCTTTGTTATATCAATCATTTTATAATAACTTAAATAAAATCAAATCAAAAACTCTTTTATTCCATAAATACGAGTAGGTACAATAAATGTACACTGACACTGAAATAAAGTGATATTTTTTATTTCTAGACTAAAGTAAAGAAGCAACGAAGAAACCTTTAGCCTGTCAGTTGTTATTTTTCGAGTTGGAGCAAAACCCGTCCCAAGCGTTTTTATTCGCTCCTCACTTCACCACAACAGCCTACATTTGTCCACTGCTGTACGCAGGCCTCCCTGCCTTTTATCTTTCAGATAATCGATATTTTAAAGGAAGCCTTTTTTATGCACAGGAAGATATTGACAATTCGTTTAATTATATTTACTGATAATATTTGCGACCTACTTGGAGTTTTATTGTAGAAACGTATACATTGCCTTCTAAAATATACATTAATTTTGTATAGCCTTGTTGTGGGCACAAATCCCTTTTTATGACAAATTGGAGTTAATGAAAAACTGTTGACTTTTATCAAATTTAATTTTCCCCGCCTCATTACTCCCTCCAATAACCAACACTACCTAAACAACCCAAAACAAATTACCATAGGAAAGAGATTCAAAAAACTTTCTCCATACCCATTATAAGTTCCGAAAGAAAAACACTTTTCTTGCACACGTCGCTCGGCTTTTTTCGCGGCGCACTTTTCTAAGTGCTATAAATCTTTCGCGTAAATAATTGAAGTAATATTTTATGCCAAACATTCGGGTGGGGGTGTCACGGGGCCACCTGACGCCCATCCCATCTCAACTTGTACCACTTTCCCACTTTAATTTGGTTGCGTAATGTATTTTCAATTACTTCTAAAGGAGGCAAGATTTGTGGCGTAGGCGCCACTTCTGTTGACTAATTAAAGGTTTTTCCTAGGTCGATTTAGCTTTTTGAGTAGACGACCATTGCAGGCACACATATATTTGAGGAGGTAGGTAGTGGAGTATTTGTATGTGGGAATTTTTCGTTGTCATAAAAATTCTACGAAAATAAGGATGACTGTCAAAAATATTCTCAGTTTAGTTTAAGTGCAACGTTCCAAAAACTTCAAAAAGAAACATAATTAAACCCGTAAATCAAGAAACAAAATGTTAGTTCGCATGCAGATTTCATCCGAGTGATACAATCACGTGCAAAAGAAACAGAAAACAAAGTAAAACTTGTACACTGCGGGACAAAGGAACAGCACGTCATGACAGTGCATTTGGTACATTGATCTCGCGTCAAACTGCGCCGGAACACGTTTTTTGAATGCAAGCGAGATCTGATAGCCGACCTTTGGGCCCTGCTGACATAAAAAACAGGCTGCCGATGCTTGCTAAGGATCCTCATGGGAAATACCTATCCTAACGGCGAATCAATACTAAATTCGTACTAAGTGAGTTTACTTACTTACTTCCTGGCGTGGCGCAGTGACCCGAAGTTGATCTTGAACTCCGACACTAAAGATCGTCAGTTGTTCCTTACCTGTATAAGATATGTCCTTCCGGATTATTGTGTACGCGGATGGCCTGGCCCTTCTAGGAGATAGGGAAGGTGATGTGCGGACGGTGATCCGGCGCTTGCAGGAGGAAGCCGCAATAGTTGGTCTGCAAATAAACGAAGAAAAACAGAGTACCTTCACATTAAGCGTTACAAAAACAACCGAAGTGAGTTTACCTGCGATAATTTCTTTACGCCAATGTATTGTTGGACTCAGTCGTAACTTTTATAAATTTTATCATAATACACATGATGCACATGTGCTGGTTTAACACTTTCATGATGTGACCCATGACGCACATGGATGTGTA
Source organism: Eupithecia subfuscata (assembly GCA_963564075.1). Classification (NCBI taxonomy): domain Eukaryota; kingdom Metazoa; phylum Arthropoda; class Insecta; order Lepidoptera; family Geometridae; genus Eupithecia; species Eupithecia subfuscata. The sequence goes on from OY751105.1 coordinate 10,501,390, forward strand.
CGACATGGTCTACCTGTCGCTGGGCAGTGAATGCGTTAAAAGGATGTAGAGTAGGTTAGTGGTGCTCTTGCAGGCCACACCACGCTGCGACTGGGTAGTGGACGCAATAACAGACAACATTGATGCTGGTGTAATCTATGGAAGATATACATTATTAATTGAAAAAACCCTCCGAGTTTCGCATAACGTTTACCTACCCTTTCCTTATTATTTAAGTTTTTGTATTAGTATTTGGCTATGAGAGGAACGAAGATTGCATGAATCTAACCTGCTTTCTGTCCAAATGTTCGAGGTCGGGATACACTCCCGCGTCATAAATAAACGCTCACTTTTTCACTTCCAATGGGAAATTTATCATTTCGTTCCACTTTTTTCCCCTTTTTCCTCCCCACTTTTTGTACATCTTGGATCACACTTTTAAAAGCCATTTATTTCTCAGTTCGACGTTCCATAACGTTTTACGGGACCCTGATGAAGGTATCGTAATGTGGTATCTGATAATAAAATGCTCGAGTTGCTTGATTCGATTTGCATTCGCTTAGGGTTGGTATCTTTTAGAAAAAATGCTTTATGTCTGTTCGTGAAATGTGTTCGGTTTTTTCGGTCTATAGATTTGTGATGCGGACAAATAGATCGAATACATAGGTACGTAACGTTTCTGTTTAGCTTAGTATTTTCAATTAAATTTTAGCAATATTTTATTTGGACACATTAAAAATATCACTGACTGAGTGCATAATATAAAAATGTGGATTGTTTCATATAAATCAAAGGTACTTTATGATCTGGCATTTGATATTTTCAATGACGAAAATATCAAAAACTTTATTAAATTCTTTCATGTAAGCCTTTATTTATGGTCCGATTATTTTGGTCTATTAGACACGAAAATAGTTTGAATAGATTCGGCGACCATTTTTCATTTTCGAATGTAGAAGGGCAAAACGTGACTAATGAAGCGAGCGTCTTTTGTTCGTTCAGTTGTTTTTATATGCATTCTTTGTGTTCTCTACATAACACAAGTGGATTATAAACAGCATCTCTTCGCCATTACTCATACGTGTAATGAATAAGGGTGATTTGTTTTGAATAACACTAAATTTATGGACAATATCGGAGTTTTTTACACGCGTCTCGCCTGCTAAGGCTATTGTGCTTTTTCTGCCCCTTTTTATCTCATTTTTTGTGACGTTTTACGAGTTATTAATTGGTTGTCACAGGTTTATTTATTTCTCTATTTTGACAGAGGTTTTTCGTCGTATATTACGGAGGTCGGATTGAAAATCTATCATATTCAGGTTGTCGTAAATTTCACGTGATATAGTGGGTTTACAAGGTAATAATTTTGCGAATGCGTCGCCCAGTGTGGACGGCTGTGACGTGTTAAATAACGACTCTGGATATTAAAATGGCGGATGAATATTCATGTTTTAATAATGCATATTATTTTTAAAAATGCCAGATGTAATGGCGTTGTTTAGACAAATTACGGTGATTACTCAGCACTTTTAATAGGCACTTAATTTATGTTACAACTCAATCGGTAGCTATATAATTATTAACTGTACTCTGTGAGTACAATTAATGATTATTTACCTACATTATATACCGATATCAAAAAGCCTTATTTCCCAAGAAAATTATACTAGTATTTACAATTGAAACAATTGAGCTAACTGCAGACTGTTGCAAACAGTCTACAGGTACTTAGCTCAACTGATCCATATCAATACCAGTTGTAAGCGTCCCCAAGACGCTGACTGCATTGCCACGCTGCGCTGTATGGCAATGCTGATGCGCTGTGCCAGATACTCACCAGATCTCGGGTCACGCGTCGCTTCGACCAGACGCTCAGATAATTATATAAAAAGTCTCGGTACCCCACGTATACCTAAATTATATATCTACATTATGTGCACCTTTACAAATAATAAAAAATTGGAAGAAATTGAGTTTATTTTTATTTCTGTTAAACGTGGAACATTTTTTTTTGCAGAAATAGTTGCGCTAAGTAACAATTGCAAACGACCCAGCTTAATTAAAATATGGAACCATCGAATACAAGCACCAAAGCACCAACGCCAAGGTCCACGAAGCACAGAATTTCATCAGCGAACTTCAACCTTTCTCTTACGCAACACTAACATACATTATGAATGCACGAAGGTCTGTATGCTATTTCCCCGTCTTATATAGGTACTTTTTTTCGCCCATAAACCATTGTTGGCTGCTTTATTCCTTGATTTATAAGAGACGTTCGAAAGACAAATAGCAGGATTGTGTTCCAAATTTTTAAAGCCACATTTCGTTTCGCTCGTGGCGCCCCCCGATGGAGGTAATACCTTATTGGGTGCGGGGGGTTTTGATGCTTGGGTAAGTAGGAACTAGACTTAGCAATCTATAGATTGGCCTTGATTGATAAGAAACAATCTATTTAGTAGGTAGTTGCCATAATTGACGATGAAAAGGTTGAACAACGTAAAGTTTTGTCGGAGGGCATATGGGTATATCCTTAAGGCGGTACCCTACCTCGTTATTGTGTGAAGAGGATAGGCATAGAATTTCGCGTTCACAGGAGCGGGACAGAGCAAAGCGGCGTAAGCCCAAAAATCAAGTTTTTAGTAGTTATTTGCTCCCCACAAACATTAAAATAGTTAATTGAAAAAAAGGCAACATATAAAATGTTCTTTATACTTAGCTCAATTACTATGCTTAATCTCAAGATCGTATCATCTGTATTTATTGAGAAATTAGGGTTTTAGTAAAAAATTAGAGGTAACTTTGCGATTTTTTTCTATCAAGAAAATTTTATGGAATCGTGTTTTTGAAACATATGATCGATAGAATAAGTCTTGAACTTTACCATATATAAATTTCAAAGTTAAATATTCAGTAGTTTGGAAGATATGGAGGTCCGACAGAGTTGAAAATAAGCAATTTGAGGGTAGGTACCCCCTTAAGACTGTGCTGCTGGCAACTGCTAGGCATTCATTGTCCAAGCTCAACATGCTGTGCGTTGTAGACACCCAAAGTGTTATAAAGCACGCTGGTCAGTACTATACTCTATTATTTTTGTTATCATAGTGCGTAAACTCTCACACTCAGGGTAATTTCTAAGAAATCAAATAATAACGGCGCTAGAAGTCCCAAAGTTTTTCGACTGCTACGTCAAGTGACGTAGGAGTCGAAAAACTTTGACCTCGTGGTGTTGTTGAAAACCTTAGAAAACAAAGCGGTAATTCAAGTATCAAAACTCCCCTGCTACACTACCTGGACTCTAAAAGAGTCCCTTATTAAAATGTGTTTTCCAAGCATCTTCTCGCTGCTTAGACAGAGCGCCACCTATCGGCCTGTTAGAAAGATTTAATGTGAAATTTTCTCATTTCTATCGGGACTTACAGTGGAATTTATTCTGGTTCCGCGGATCTTTTTTCCATACGATTGTACTTTGGTGGATTTATTCGCTAAAGCTTGTTTGCATGAGTTGTCTTTAATGTTTTGATGATGGTTTTTGTTAACGGTGATACATGAAAAGACAAAGATCTTCAATTTCAAAGTTCATCTGTCGTCTCTACTATAATGAATGAACTCTTTTGACATGGACAAGAACATTGGGCCTCTGCCAGAGTTTGAGTTAAAGGCAAACCAAACACAGTGAGATCAGCGAGAGACTGCAGGTGAGTGCTGGACGTTGCAAGCTGATGACCCCTTTTTTATTTTATTTTTTATCCTGAGGGAAATGCGCACGCATATCGTACTGCCACGGGGAGATAGTACGATGATGTGGGACTCTAACACCACTATAACCCTCAGGGTGCTTCCGCCTCTGCCGTTTGTGGTAGGAACGTGGGGACGCTTACACTCATCCACGAACCCCCCGAATTTTAATTTAATTTTGGAATGATAATTTATTGAATGTATTCTGAAGTTTATGTGACCTGAATAATTGAAATATGTTTTTATGGTAACTAACATAGTGTACAGGTAGTTGTACTAACATTTATGGTGAACTACCAAAATAAATAAATTGACTTTTGTCTGGTGTAGACTAATGTTAATAAAACACAAAAAACGTTCTTGTTTGTGTTTCATTAGAAATCGGAATCACAAAAGTTATGATAGATCGAGTATAGAGGTATCGTTCTGTTTTCGTGCCGTGTCTTTTTCGACAATCGGATAGAATATCTGTGATAAATCGCTGAGTGGCTTTGAATTTGCTCCACCCCAACTCTTTCCGCAGGTGTTGTAAGAGGCGGCTAAGGCATATCCACCGGGGGCGGGCAGCAGCGCCGCGTGCAGAACAATTCTACCACCAAACTGCGATCCCCAACCCACATGCCCAGCGTGGGGATTATGGGCATTACCCTATGAGATAAAAGCCAAATAAGGCGCACATCAGACCGATATAGGCGGTTGAGGTTGAGGTATCAAAAACATGATAGCTGTTGATTATTTGCATGGTTGGAAGTTTATAGAGTTGGTCTTGTTTCTGGTACGACATGTTTAAACTTGGACAAAAATTTCGTTTTTCTGATTTGACCTGTTTTATACATTGATATTTTTCAATTTATCCCACTTTAACTCAACCTTCCGATTCCGATTAAAATCCAATTTTACCGTAGCAATTGAACGCGCTCAATGTGATATAAACTAAGTTTAGCGCTTTAAAAGAGTTAAGCGCATCTCACCGGCATAAAATTAATTCCATTAAAGCGCTTAACCAAGTTCAAGAGCTGTCATGACATACTATAGGTATTACAAATTTGAACTGGATCAAGCTAAACCTAGTTTTGTTGATCAAAGTTTTGGCAGAAAACAGTGAAATTGGACCTAAGGGCTCTAAGTGACATACGATAGGTATTACGAATTTGAACTGGATCAAGCTAAACCTAGTTTTGTTGATCAAAGTTTTGGCAGAAAACAGTGGAATTGGACCTAAGGGCTCTAAACAGAACGTATTAGCAACGTTGTTTGTCTCTATCATATACCAATTTCCATAAAACTTGCCTCAGCCTCACTATCCGGCTCGGAATCAACACGTGAGATCGACTTAATTTTTACCCCATAAACGCACCCCCAAATCGCGATACGGTATGGAAATTCGGCTTTCTCCGTCGGCCATTCGGCAATATTCGGAAGAACGTGAGTCCCGCACTAAATTGCCTATTTATTCTTAACTTCATATATTACTTTGCGCGTGTTGTCTGCACAAAGCGATATTTATTGTTTGGCCGTTATTGCGTCAAATGACGTATTGGTACGTAATAACGGATGCGTGAGGTATTGTGCGTGCGTGACGCGGACTGTGCTGAAAACACGTTGCATTTCAGAAATGACCGGAGTTTTGCAGCAATTCGAAACTATGTGTTCATTATTCTATGTAGGAAGTACACTTGAAAACATGTGTCCGTTTTAAATCTCTCTTGTGAACAGTTCAACAAGAATCTCTAATTTAAACAAACATGCTGTTTTTGTTTGATGGAGAAATTCTTCAATCATGCTTAGCTCAAAAAGCAATCTAGAGAAGATAATCTAATACTTACCTCTAGTTTTAACAGACGAATCCCTCTGTAGTGTCAGCAGCGAGTTTTTATTTTTGGATCAGACAATAGGTAAATAAACCTACGTGGTTAAGAATAATTATTACAAAAAAATATTATTTAATTTAATATGCCAGTAATAAGCTTTTAATTAGCGTTAAGCTCATCATTATTTCAAAATCTAAAATGAACATGTCCCAGGGCGTTTTCCCAGCAAATATACTTTAGTTCTTAGAGTCATTTAAGTTCCCAGGAACTCTAAAAGCACACATTAAAATCACCAATTTTCCGCTTAGTGGAAAGAATAGGAATAAGTTGACAGTGACTTCGCCCCTGAGTTATGGTTCTCAAGATAAACGACGCAAGCGAAATGAAGTCGCACCCCCACCCCCTTTTCTCCCCCCTAGGCCCTCTAGTGGCACAACGCGAACATAAATTTTGAAAGAAAAATCCACGTTCTTGGAATGTGTGATTTGGGTTTTAATTGAATTGGCTTCCATTTTTATGAACATTATCATTATAAAAGTTTATTTTCCTTTGATATGACGTTTCAAAATATGTATCACGGCAGCCTGTGGCCCCGTAGGCCACCAAATATTTTTGGAATCAATAAGATTCCAAAAATATTTAGTGGCCTGATCTCGTAAGCTTTATTGTAAGATTATTAATATTGATCGTGATGTAATGAAAGCGACTCAAATTATGATCGAATGATCTACTGGGTATTTCTATCTACAATAAAAAATATCTATCTGCGTAATCTATTGTATTTTGTATATCAGTCAACACAAGCTCTGCTTAGCTTGGGGCTAGATGATGTGTGGATTGTTAACTATTACTAATTTTATATGTATAATGATCTTGCTTAACTTTTATCCTTATCCATGTCTGTGCTATATGACGCAAAGTTGATGATATTGTTTATCAGAAAATTGTGAAAATCAATCATAAATAATAGATCAATAACTATTTAACACTTACAAAAACGCTCAACATAATCGAAAAACTTCCATTATTTAGCGTTCAACAAGACAAATCTTCTTTTTTCCCGTGTTTTTCCATTCATAACGCTATCTGAAGAAAGATATCTATTGCTGACCTGTATTATTGTCATAGGGATATTTATACGTTCATTTATTTTGTCAGCCCCCTCTTATTTTCCGTTCGAAGCCAATCCGATAAAGACTGTTGAAAATTTTTCGTAAGCAGCAATACATCTTGTCATGCGTCCTATCTCTCGGCGAACATTCGACGGCCGCCCCTATACTTGGTGCAAAGAATAATAGAACAGATCATCCAAATTCTAACTAAAATAACTGACCGAACTCATAAAGTAACTAGCTGCGCCCCGCGGCTACGCCCGCGTTGAAATTTATGTTTCCAACTTTCTTGATTTTTTCTTTCATAAGAACCTTCTCCTGACTATGACAAACACAACAAAAAAAGAATTAGCGATATTGGTCCAGCCGTTCACGTGTGATGCCGTGACTAAGGGAAATAGGGATTCATTTTTATGTATACAGATTTGAGCATGGTGATATATTTGATTTTAATCCATGTCGTCCGCCAGTGCAAAGGCGTCATACATTCCTTTCGATCTTGAGCTACAGTGAAATAAGCAAGAATATCTACAATTCTATTGAATTTGAGTTGCCTTCGCAGTGTTTATAAGATTTTTTTTCTTATTTAAATAGTTAAACATATCGCACATGCGATTATGACGCCCTGGTGAGTGAAACAAAGGACAACAAAATTAAATCTTATAAATATTGCAATACTTTTAATAAACGATTCGTTGCAAATACACTCCATCAAAATGTGGTAAACATAGTCTATACATTTGAATGGTAATTCGGTGTTGTTGATTGTTTCACTAAATGTAAAAAGTTATTGCCTGGGATGTATCCGGATCGAAGTCGAAATGCGATAGGTAACAGTTTCGTGACGATTCAAAATGTTGTCAATGCGCGGAGAACTCAAGGGTTGTGGTTGAATGGTTTTATACCATATACCTATTTCTCGAGATCGCACATTCTTTCCATAGGTTGTAGCAATTTTAAATATAAGCATCTAATATATACAGAGATACCATTCTCCTGGTTTGAACCCTATAGCGGCTATAAGGGAGTTTTATATCCTGTGCATCACCCAAGATAGGCCGTGGGTTTGTAGCAACTGAGCAGTCATCAATCAGGAACTCCATTGTAAGATAGCGATTAGAAGACAATGAGTAAAAAAATCACGCGTTGACACTAATTAGCTGGTCTTGGTATCGCTGGATTGACAAAATGAGCTGACAATCTACCCGAACTTGATACTATCCGGCAAAAGACAGCTCACAACCGAGAAGTCTTGTATCTGCTGCTAAGATTCATTATAGGTGGCTTAGCCACAGTTGTAAGTCAATTAAAAGCAATCTAAGCGAATTGGAAAGTTTTCTTCAAAAAGGCGACCCGGTCTTAGACGTTTTTCTAGTTTATTCGGTGTCCTTTCTGTATATCCTCTCCCTCGCCACGTTGGGATGCTCAGCCACAGAATAAGTAAAGTAAATATAAATGAATTTGAGCTAGTTTGGAAGCTTTCTTCAAGAAGGCTTCTCAGCTTAGATATTTTCAAGTTTATTCGGCGTCCTTTCTGTATTGTCACATAATCTCTCCCTCGCCGCCCGCGCGAGCTCGGCCCGGCTAAAACCACTTGTGCCAATTTTCTCGGAGACTCTTTCCACTTTACTTGAGCCTCCACACTCACAGAAAATAAAGGCGTATTTTCACTTTTCCCACAGCATAAAATGTATTTTACGATCTGTAAATTAAAGTTTGTTTTCCTCTGCCTTTTTATGCGATTTCAGGTCTTCTTTGATCTAGTGGTTCGAGATCCAAGGGTATATTTGGAGGCCTAGGCATTTCTTTTCCCGCCTTTACTAATGTCTTTTGGTTGTAATGAGAAGAATTTAGTAGCGGTTTATTTTTAATTTGATATTTGGCAGAGGCTTTTGGGGATCGTATTATTTCTTAATTTAAAGTAAGGTTTTAAAATAATGGAGATTTTTGTAAAGATGTTGCTCTTTGAATTTAGTTTTTCCTTGACTAAACTCAGTAAAATTTAACTAATTCTTGTGATAACATTGTAGAATTTAACTCATTTTAGTGATACAGTTGATTAAGTCTAAGTATGTCGTCAAAATAATCCTGTGCAAGAATTATTTCTACTGCAGTTTCAAAAACAATTCATACTCATCAAACAATTTTTTATAATGTACAATGAATAATATTCACGTCAAAATAATTTGGTAAAATAACTCAAAGTCTTGGAATACTAAACTATGACCCATCAGACCATAGTATGTCCATTATCTCGAACTAATTCTTGTCACATGGAGTTAGGGTGACAATTTAATGGGCTTTTAGAAGACCTTTTAATTGGATAATGCCTAACTATCTTATAAAACGTACGGTAGCTACTTACATGGCACGTAATTTTGTAAAGTTAAAGACCCAATTCTGCTAGATATTTTGTAAATGATCCAAGAACAATTTTCCTCAAATATTTACTCCTACAAAGGCAAGCTAAGTCCAAAATATATTTATTTACCTACTCACTCGAAACATAATATCACTATAAGAACATTTTTGTATGGATATTCTTATTTTTTACGCTAGTACCAGTTTTTGTTCCCACACGTAAAATTTAATATTTTAAGTTTCTGGGTGACCATGTCCAGTGGCCATTTCTAAGAATGGTTAAAACCAGTTGCAGATAAGATTTTCTGAAATGCCGCCCTACTAAAGTTACGCATGGCAACCCTAGTAGGGTAATTGGGCTTTTGTTACTCTGAACAGTTGACTGCGTAATATGAGTTTTGTGACTGGGTGGTAAGATTCAAAATAAAGTAACTTGAATTTTGTGAATTTAAGTTCTCACACAATTTGAAACTTAGGTACTACTTACTCACTAACTTTTATACCTCGGATCTTTTCAAAGAAATAGTAGCTGCATTTTTAGTAATGATATAAATGCCGAAAAGGTGCTTGTTTACAAAATTATGTTTCTTGAATTCGTTTTGTTCGGCTGTTATTTTTTTTTTCATAAAATAACAGAGAGAGAGAGAGAGAGAGAGATATTACTTTTATTTACCTTCTATACACAATTAGCCTTAAGACTTAATTAATTAATACTGCCAAATTGTTACAAAATAGATACAGCGATTTGTTTTGTGCAGCGTTTATGGCAAATATGGCCCTTCACTCAGCGTTGTGCTGGATGCACACTGATGTGCCCACCCAGCGCTGATTTCTAGTGAAGACCAGAGGAATCGTGTCACGTCACAATCGTCAGGTGAGGGTAGATATCATATTAACTAAAAGATTCCATTTCATAATTATATAATAGCGTTGTGTCTAGCATAGATACATAGAAAGCTGTAAAGCTGATTTTTATCCCTTGGGAACTGATTTATGGGATTAAAAGTAGCCTATGTTTGTTTCCAGGATTAGAATTACTTGTATGGAAAATTTCAGCCCGATCCGTTCAGTAGGTTTGGCGTGAAGAGGTAACAAACATCCATCCATCCAAACTTTCGCATTTATAATATTAGTGTGATTTAACAAAAAGTTTATACTTACTATTCTCCCTTCCGTGTAGTAAAATTATAAGCGAGGATCATAACTTTGGGCGTCGACCTTAGGCCGCGGCCACAGCGAGTACGATAAATCTTAGCTGTCAAGATCAGGTGACACCACCTTCTTTATGTTTTTTCCCAAGCCATTTTACGGGAAAGATAAAAATCTTTACATATTTTGACGCTGCTTTACGGACCTTATTCTCAAATTACGCGTGTCCATTACATAATACTTGGAATGAACCAGTTTATTTTGGACGACGTAGTTCAGTTTTCATAGTATTTTGTTGAGTCAGAATTTGTTGGTTGTTAGGTCTTTGTTTAAAGGAGGAAGGTATGTTTCAACCATCGACGAAACTATGCTGATGAAGAAGAAGAGAAGAGTTTTTTGTCTAACTTTCTGTAGAGAGACATTTCTTTAAATGATAGTAACTAATTATTGCCCCTTTAACGCAATAATTAATTGTGATGTAGGTATATGTATATACATATACCTACATCACAAACGTTATTTATCTGATGCCATACATAAAATTACTAACATTACATTACAAAATACAAAAAATCTGTATTAGGAACAAAACATAACTAGTGTCTACCAGAATTTCATTAGATTTCCATTGTTTAGTGGTTGTGTATTAGAATAAACAATCCGTAATGTTATTATTGTGATCAAAAAATTTAATTTGATTTTGAATCATGTATGTCTAATTTCCTACCGCAAAAACCAAATCTGTGTAGCGGAGGATGCTTAAAGCCAAATTGATCAAATATTTGTTAGGTAGACGTCGTTTCAAAGACAGTAATATTAATCTCCCACGCAAAACCTTATTACGTCTGTCTCAAGCAAAATGTGATATAAATTAAGTGGTTTACGTCTAAACAATGAGGTATTGTCCTTATGAATCACCAATCTTAATATCGCTTACACTCATCCACATTTGCAAGTTTGTCTGCTGCACACCAATCCAACCGGCACTAAACGATTAACGACTCTAAACAAACAACACTGAATACAGAAAGCAAACTCTATCCCTCTAGACAGAAAGACAAATTTCCTTTTTTATCAAACCGGTCTTAAGATCTTAGGGAATTGTCAGAAGCGACGGAAAAATCTGAAAGAAACGGTTTTATACGGAGCTACACTGATTTCCCAAAATACGATTTAACCGTAACAACATTTGTGCGTAATTCCATTGCTCGGATACAGAGACTTATTCACAAAAGTCGGAAGCAAGACCGGCAATGTATAAAACATTAGTAGATACAGAATAGCGTAGCGTAGTCACCGTCTATGTGTACCCTGCACCGCAGTGGGCAAAACGAAAATATATTACTTTTCCGAAGATTTAGGACTGTTTGGACCGAACAATAATGTCCGGCTTTTGTGGAAAAAGATAGATGGCAATGCATAGGTTACATAGAGGTTTTTCTTTTGTGTGACGAACAAAACTCTAGCGCGGAACGTTGTGAGTCTGTTATTAATAATATTTATGTTTTCTGTACATTACTCAGCCTATTGTTGTAGGAAAGATTTTCCGTAAGTAATTTTGTGTATAAGAAAATACGCAATTTATCTTTTGAGTTAGGGGATTGCCAGCGACTTTACTTCCCTGAAGTTTTTACATTGCTAAGAGTGATCTGCCAAATTCTATAATTATTTATTCACTTTAGTTACTAATGAATAATTATTATCCAGCCATCGATGTCTCAATGCAAGAAAAGGGCTCCATTTTCTTCTACTCTTCGCAATTGAAAGTACTAACGTTTAAAGTTAAGATAATGTATAGAGATAGGTTTATCTGTTATTAGCTGACTGAAATAAATTTAATACATTTTCTATATAGGTATAGGTAGGTAAGTATACACATAAATAAAATAAGTAGGTAGTATTTTAAAATTCAAATGATATCCGGTTAATTTGAATACATTTGTGAGCGTTAGGAATCGGAACGCGAATGATGTTGCGGATGCACTGTATCAACAAATTCGTGATTTATTGCAGCTGCGTTTTATGCATTTTGTTACGCTTCAATTATTTTGTTTTGGTTACCTCCATGATAACTTCTAAAATATCAGCGTAAACATGTACCTACATAAATATCTGATTTCGTAAGCTGTAATATTATCTCTGTACTTAGTATATTTAAATAAGAGAAACTGACTGTACCTAATATAAATAAATCTCTAAAACTACAAGAGCTACAAGGCTGAAGTTTTTCGTTCGCTACGCTCTGTCCACTCGGCAACAGATAGCAGCAAGCTCGCTGTCATAGCACGGTGGACAAATAGCCGTATGATCGTAGGGATAACTTCCTTCAAGCGAGCTGTTCAAGCGGCTAACTAAAGCGAGCCAGCCACTCGCTTACCACTCAACTCTCGCACTGCTCAACCTCAAATTGCGGTGATGGCATGCTGTCTACGCTCTGTCCACTCGGCAAGAGCTAGCAGCAAGCTCGCTGTCATAGCACGGTGGACAAATAGCCGTATGATCGTAGGGACAACTTCCTTCAAGCGAGCTGTTCAAGCGGCTAACTAAAGCGAGCAAGACACTCGCTTACCACTCAGCTCTCACACTGCTCAACCTCAAATAGCAGTGATCGCATGCTGTATACACTCTGTCCACTTGGCAATAGCTAGCAGCAAGCTCGCTGGCCTATCACGGTTGACAAAAAGCCGTATGATCGTAGGGACAACTTCCTTCAAGCGAGCTGTTTAAGCGGCTTAAGCGAGCAAGCCACTCGCTTACTTCAAGCTTGTAGTAAGCAAGACGTTAAACCAACAAAATTTTAGTGACTGGTCTACGGCAAGCTTGCTTTCAGCACTCTGTCACTGTTAAATGTATATAAATATCACCAGTAAGCCATATTTAAATGTTCGTAATTTTGCCTTGCGGAACCTTTGAGCTGGCCTTAGTCCTGCAGTAGAACGGCCATAATTCATGTGACGGTGGTGACAGAAACTTCCTTGATGTTCTCTAGAAAATACAAGGAAACAACAACAGAGATTAATATCAATCCGCATTATGATATGTCAGTTGGCAGGACGCCTGCGCCTGCGCACACGAGTTGCAGAGGAATTGCTGATTAAAAATTCATTTGGATTGTCCCTTTCAACCTTCAAATTCCTATGATGATGAATAATTTAGACTCTATTGTGAGACCGTTAAAGTTGAGAGTATGTGTGTGCGGTCTTTGATTCGTGTTACAGAAGTAGACCTAAACCTGACTAGAATAAGTTATGTTACACTTTCTAAAATAATAAATGCTGAAGCCATCCGTGTCCGTGTGGTGCCGGCTGAGAATTCGCACCACCCCAACTCTTCCTTCGGGTGTCGTAAGAGGCTACTAAGGGATATCCACTGGGGGACGGACAGCAGCGCCTCCTGCAGAACAATTCCACCACCGAACTAGGATCCCAACCCGCATGTCCAGCGTGGGCATTACGGGCCTTACCCCCATGAGATAAAATCAAATCACTGTACCCAAATCCTATAGAATATTGAGACGTCACGGTCACGTCTCAAAACTACCGTCAACCAAACCTGGTTCTCTCTGGTTACGTAGTACCTCTACGTAGAATTTGCTACGCCGTAGAGGGAGTCGCGTTGAAGTCTTTTGTATTGAATTTTGTTTTCGTAGACCTGCGTAGCTCAAACGCTACGGTTAAAAATGTAGCTTTGAGAGCCATAGGTATCTACGTAGCTATGTGGTGCCGGCTTGAATTTGCACCACTTCAACTCTTCCTGCGGGTGTCGTAAGAGGCGACTAAGGGATTTCCACCGGGAGCGGGCAGCAGCGCCCCCTGCAGAACAAATCTACCACCAAACTGCGATCACCAACCCGCATGCCCAGCGTGGGGATTGTGGGCACTACCCCCCATGAGATAAAAACCAATAAGGCGCTTATCAGGGGGAGGCCTGCGTCCAGCAGTGGACCTATACAGGCTGTGAGGTTGAGGTTGAGGAGGTATCTACGTTTGGTTTGTTTCGATAAAAAAATCTATAATATTTTGCGCAAACGCAGCCAAACTCTCGTGTTCACTAAATCTTGCTAAAATCAAAATGATGAAATAAAAAAATGCTACATACGTAACCACTTGCTTAAACGATTTAAAAAAATAAGCAAGCTGCATTATACACACAGCATCCTGTAGCGTCAATTTAAGCTCCCTTCTTGTTTAAAAACCAGTTGCCAACAAAGAATTGATGAAACAAAGTCAAAAGCATTCCCCTAGTCTATTACAAACAAAACTTCACACTGTACAATTTGCTTGATAGTCGAATTCGGTGCAAAGTATGCCAGTGTAATTTATCGGCGGTAGGGCAACTCTCATTAAGGACAGGGTTACCTCGCCACCTGTAGAATGATCCGCCCGGATAGATTTATTGTTCATTACAATTTCTGCTTTTTGCGTTTACTGTGGCTTTCTAAATTATAAGGATTTATAGGTGCGAGAAAATATTTTCCACCTACTTGTAAATTACTTTTGAAATTAAGTTTGCATGTAGGTATTTCTGACGGTCGATTCTTTGCTATAGGATTTTCGTATAAAATAAATTCGGGTTAACTTTTTTCATACGACTTATGAAGCAATTATGCTTTTTAATGTGTCAGTGTGATTTTTAATCTATTTTTCAATGGTTCATATAAAAATTCATCAAAATTTCATAACATTTCTTCCAGCTTTTCCCACCTGGTACTGACGACGCCATTCTCCCGACTGCCGCGTCCCACTGCACGCGGCACGCGCACCGCCCATAAACAAGTCACGCGCACGTTGCGATTTACGACCTCTCGCTCTAACGTACCCATAACTTAGCCAAACAAAAGGGAAAGCTATAACGCTCATCGGTCCCATGCGGATAGTTTAATTTACGCACACATTCATAAAGCATGAGCTAGTATGCGATTTGTTAGCGCGTATACTGTGGGTTTTCAGATGCATTTTACAAGTTTGTATGGAAATTTTGCATAAAATTTGTAATGATGCTGTTGTAGACAGTTTCGCTATTTGAATCTATTTCCTTGATTACTTTTTGGATTCATTTATGTGATTATTGCAATGCAACATCGTAAATTGGTGCTTATACTATGCAAATCTTGCTCTCGGAGTATCAACGGACTCGGAACGCTCAGACTTGGCGTCGGCAGAGAGTCTAATGGCTTTATCTCTCTCTAACACACAATTCCCAGATCGTAAATCTCGAAATGGCCGCATGTAGGTTACGCACGCCGTCCGCGAGGTACCGAGGGAGCGCATAAAGTATAGTTTTCTCTGTTTTATTACGTGTTTTACTGTGCGATAAAGGAGATCGGACTATTCCGGGGAATCAGCTGTTTGGGGCATGCTTTGAACGCGCAGAGGAATGTGGCGAACGAAATGTGATGGTGAAACGCTACGAGTGTAACTCTACTTCATTTTCTCAAAAAAAATTTAAGAAAATGTGTCTTAAAATAAAGATGATCAAGAGCTTTGTTATACACAACTTATCATACTATAATCATGTCAAAATGAGATAATTTTTAAAATAACAATTTCTACGATTTATATTACATTATAATGTAGAAACCTAATACTTAATTGGTTTTCGAGAATGAGAATGGAGAGACTAGTGTAGGAGGGAGTGTAAGGAATAAAACTAAAACTTCAAGTGCGAGTCGGACTCGTGCACCAAGGGTTCCGCACAATTGTAAGACCTTGTTTCTTGTCAAATATCTTGATTTTCGGTCAAGGGGAAGTAGGTTTTGGTCCATGGCGAGAATCAAAAATTTTACTTGTGCTAAAAGACCTCGTTTTTTGCCAAATTTCATGATTTTAAGTCTACAGGAAGAACGCTATAGGTTTTGTTTGCGTATGGTTTTCTTGGAAATGTCAAATTATTTGGACATAAAGGCTGCAACTTTTGATTGCATTGACTTAGAAGTTTTATTAGTTTTATTTATATAAATCACGGCTCCAAAAGGTTACGGACTTGAGTATTTGATGTTAGTTTCAACTCGATACATTGATGCGTTCCTGAGAAAAGGGGGCTGACAAACGGACAACAAAGTGATCCTATAAGGGTTTCTTTTTTCTTTTCGAGGTACGGAACCCTAAGAAATAACCTCATGCTCGAAAAAAGGTGACTGTTATTCAAAAAAATTCCATTGCAAAATCGATTTGTTCTCACTGGAAACGAAGATTCCATTAGTTGATATTGTGATTAGATTTATTTATTTTACTAGCTGTACCCGCGACCTCGTTCGCGATTGCCGTACCTGCCGACTAATTAAGTTCACATTTAACCATAGTTTCTCTCGTATTATGAAACGCCGCGCAAAAAAAGTTCGATGCGCAGAATTGGACCTGTTAAACTTTAAATATATGTATCTATGTTTAGGTACCCAGTTAAATCGTGTAGGGTCTACGGGGGTTAGCATGTCATCTTCAATCCCATTCTTTATCCACATGACTTTTAGCTACGACTCGGCCAGCGTCAGTCTTAAGAAGTGTCATACTCGTTTCACTTCTTACTCATAGTTCCGTTCAGCTGGAGCCCTATTCTGCTAACTTTGATAAAAAAAATATGACGAACGCATGTGGAGAGACGCGTGTAAAGTGTCAAGTTTGAAACTATTAATTAATCTCGCACACACTATCTGGAGTTTTATTAATGTAAGGATTCTACGTGATGGTCCTGCGTTGATTCCATTGTCAAGCAACTGTATTGCAAAATTGGGCTCCTGATCCAAATGACTGGACCACCGTATGTTTTTTTCGTTAGTAGGTACAGTTGATTACCACAGTACCACAGTAAAAATATTTTCTGTAGTCCAGTTAGTTTAATTGGACAACTTACTCCAACCAAACATCGGTGGTACAGTTAACAGGACCGGCTAAACCACCAAATATATCATATCAATATCATACCACCAAAGATCGCATGGACCATTTTGTAAAGGTAGGAACCTAACTAATGTGCATCATGCCTATTTCAGGCAAAGTAAAATGTATAAATGGTCCATGCGATCTTTCTTGGAAAAAAAATAGAAAGGAACTTACCTACCCTTTATCTTCTGATTTCTTTTCTTCAATCTACAGACTATTTTATCAATCTACTGATTTTTTACTCGACTTTCCACTGATTTAGTCAAATTCGATCTTGCAACACTGTTGCTTACAAAAAAGAATGCATGAAATCGGACAACGCGTGAATGAATTACGACTTGTAGTACACATTTTGACTTTTATCCCCTCTCCCAAGGGAACCGTGCCTACTGAAATCCCAGATAATATAAATCCTATGTTCTTCCTCGTAGTATAAGCTCAAATAATGCCGAGTTCCATCTGGATTCCGTCGTAGTTCCGTCGTGATGCGCGGTAAAATAATTTTACTTTCATTCTCTCTCCCAGGGGAACCTTACTGAATTCGGGGATAAAATGTATCCCATGTCCTTCCTTGTAGTAAGAACTTAAATCGTGCCAGGTTTAAAACCAACTCATTCAGCAGTTTCGGCGTGATGCGCGGTGAAGGAATTTGATTTTTACCCCCTCTCCCAGGGGAACCTTACTTGTGTCCGGGATAAAATGTATCTATCCTCGTAGTTTGAACTCAAATCGTGCCGATTTCCATTCGAATTCATTCAGTAGTTCCGTCGTGATGAGCGGTTAAAGAATTTTACTTTCATACTCTCTCCCAGGGGAACCTTACTGAATTTCAGGATAAAATGTATCCCATGTCCTTCCTTGTGGTTTGAACTCAAATTGTGCCAGGTTTCATTAAAACTCATTCAGCAGTTTCGGCGTGATGCCTGGTGAAAGAATATTATTTTCGTCCATTCTCCCAGGGAAACCTTAGTGAATTCCGGGATAATAAGTATCCCATATCCTTTCTTGTAGTATGAACTCAAATCGTGCCTGGTTTTATTCCAACTCATTCAGCAGTTTCGGTGTGATCTCAACCAAAAAAGAAAAAAAAAAACTGTGAAGACTTTTCTTCTAGGCGGACAGCGCCATCTATAAATGGTCTCCCCAAAAACGGTTTTGGAATTTTAAAGGGAGTGGTAGCCACTTGCTCGTTTAAGGGCAACAACAAGGTTCAACCACTAGCCACTCGCTACGCTCGTGACTCTATTCTAGACTGCTTCGCTAGCTCGGGACTTAATATCGGCAAGTTCAACAAAAAATCATTTTGCTCACTTGTTGAATAATAAATAACTATTTTACTGACGATCGAAAGAGGTTAATACTTTGTGAATTCCCAATGATATTTTAGCGGCGAGGATACAGTACTTATCTCTTTATTTCCATGTCTTCTTTTAATGAAAAAATATGACACATATTAGTAGATGTTATCTCCCATAACATCTACCACGTGCATATTCTACATTTTTCATTTCAAGTAGAAGTTAAATATTAAATATCTATTGGTTTTTCAATCCTTTTCGTGCAGAAAGAAATAATGTTTGACTTTGGTCTATTCCTTGTTTACCTTAATTTGAATGATTTTTTTCCGCGTATGGAAAAGATTTGCTAAATTCACTAGTTTATGAAATGTGTAAGAAAAATTTTATATCATGAACAACGGTAACAAGATGGTTACGGAATTTCTTCTTAATAATTTTTTATCAAGACTTAGGGGTAAGTATATTTTTCTATGTCAAAAAAGTTCTAAAGAGAGAAGCAATAATAACAATAAGTTCTGTTCATACACAGCAGGTAAATGAAATTATATTTCAGAATATTTCAATTAACCGTATAATTCGTTCGTTATTTGAGTAAGTACGATAAGAGCTTAGCTAGGTTTCATTTACAAAATGTAGAGTAGGTATCTATGGAATGAAATTAGCCTATGCTAGACACCGTTGGCAATTTAAAAAAAAATCTAGACTGAGAACCTTACTATGTAAGTTTTTAGCATTACATCAGTTTAGTTGACGTTTTATATGTGTCAAATAAGAATAATAACACTAGTTTCAAAATGAATTATGGAAAAATAAAAATATGATGTCCTCACTATTAATTTTGATTACTAACATATATTTTGAATATTCGTAAATTTTAATATTTTCAATCAGAAATTAGGAGTAGGTATTAGATATTAAAATAAATAAACAAAGTAACAATCCAAAGTAGCTATTAAAATGAGTAGGTACCTGAAAAACATTGTTTTACGTTTGTAGTGACACTTAACAAGGAAGTTCGTAATTAAAATCATTTCACAACGCAATTCAACTTTAGGTAAGCGCTAACGTAAGTGACAGTTACAAATGGACTGACTGCACTCAAAATATCTGAGTCTCCATTGGAGGGGGAAAACAAGATGGCGCTCAGATAAGCGCGTCTCATTGGACGCTGGGATACACGTCAATCCCTTTGTAATGTTTTTTTGAAGATTAGGTGTTGGATGCTTATTGTATTACGTTAGTCGTCAATGTGAGATCAGGTAAGCCAATTGCTCTTTGTATTTTTCTTTACCGTTCAGTTGTGCAGGCTTAGTTCGTGTAAAACTTATGATGATGAGAGAGTGCTTCTATAGTTTTAAATGTTTTTGTTTATTATCAGTAAAACACATTATGTTTGATTTAACACATTTTAAAATATTGATTTGAGATAGTTCAAGACCATTTTTTCAATTATTGTAGCAACTTTAATCAGTGTTATGTAAGTAAATTCTGAAAATATAGTAGTCATTATGGAATCTTTGTTTGAAATTTTTGTTGTTAATTTTTATCTAGCTTAGCAAGTACTAAGGTATAAACTTTATGAAAATGAAAAGCCCTAGATCGAAATTGAGTAAACCAACACATACTCTATAGTTTACTTTGGGACCCAATAGATTATATTTACTTCAAAATGTGTTTCATTTTTTGATGCAAGATTAGGTACTATTACAGAGACCAGTATTCGCTGTTTTAGAAAGAGATTAGGATCCCAGTCGAACACCAATCACATCTAGGTACCACCCCAACGAGAACTATTCACCATAGATAAGTAAGTAAATGGTTTGATAACTAAATTGATTTTAAAAATTAAGTGGAAAATATTTTATTTGTCAATTTTTTTTATTGCTAAGTCTTGCAAATAAGACATTGAATTTCTATGAAATATTTAACCGAATATGATAAAAAACTATGGCGCTCATTAGGGGAGGCCTATGTCCAGCAGTGGACTAATATAGGCTGATGATGATGATGATGATGATGATAAAAAACAAGTAAGGCAACGCAGGCATTCTTTAATTTTCTGTCTACCTCTACAGTTCTTACCTCTACTTCAGTATTTTGGTAAGAGATAGATACCTTTCGAGTTAAGTAAGCAAGAGATGTCTGCTTTGAGCAGTAATTATAGGTCAAGTTACTGCGACATTACGTATGCTACCAGTGATTCAAATTCCTACTGAAAACGAAAGTGACCATTAATGTTGTATGGCATCAACCCAAAGAACAAAAAACTGGAAGCTTCATCAAGTATTTTGATATTTTAGGTGATTTTACCCTAAATCATCGATATAATCGCCTCGTCAGCGCTCTAGGTAGAGCCACTTTCAGAGCGCTCGTGCCGGCATCAACGTCTGGTGCATCGAACGATACAAGAAACTTTATGACGGCGCACTTGCTCAGATCGGCCGTGGGCAACCGGTGCCGATACAATTCTATCGTGGACCGGTCAGATTATCCGATTAATAGTTTCGATTTAAGTCTCTGGACATCAGCGGTGGTGGATTAAGGGAGGGTGGTGTCCTTTTGGTGTGCGATTTAGTGCGGCGCCGCGGCGTGTGGCGTCGCCGGCAGGGGGAGGGGTGCGGCGTCGCTCGTAAACCATCGGTCGCCACATTCTCCTGACGCGCGGCCCGGCGACAACGCGTTGCGTAACCGCGCAATAAACAAGCCGCGACGTGCTCCACCCGCACCTGACTTAACACGTGCGCTGCACATTACGTATTGCGCTCATGCCACATCTAAAACGCTGACACGTGACTTGACAGAGTGAAACGGAACTCTTCCAACGCTGTGAATTTGTGAAGAAGTTTGTAGCGGGATGGCGCGAGAGCGTTAGCCGTCGGCTAGTCGCGGCATAAGGTGAGTTTATTGCCGATTTACGGCTCCCAAGTTCGCCCCGCGCCGGCAAAGGGTCCCGTACGAGCTCTGTTTGCTGAACAAACTTCGGTGAACACTGTTTACATCGTATAATAAACGTTTGGAAACGATCTCGGCGAAACACGAGGGAGAAACGAATTGATATGAATAGCCTAACCGGCTTTACGCGGGTGCTCATTGACTCTCGCACCGGTAACAGAAAACTTTACTTTCAATTTTGAATTATAAATTTTTAGACACAGTAGTATGACACATACAGTACTTAGATATATTTTTATGACATAAATTATTCAGAAAAAGTACAACAATATTTGGGTCATAGAGACCCACGCAATTTGAAAGAATTGAATTTGAAGTCATTTAAATCCTAAGTACGCCCTAGGCAGGCGTCTACGAATCTTTGGTGTGGTTAAGGAGCATACCAAAGATTCGTAGATGCCTGCTTTCATACATTATTAATTAAAAGTTTTTACTTAAATTAGCTGAATATATATTACTGACTCCCTAGAAATTCAATGGGAGAATCACTAGTCCAATGATTGGAATATATTTTTTTCCAACGATTCTTATGAAAATCACAAAAAATCAATTTCAGGTGCAATGGGTATCAATTTACTTATATGTTTATAAATTCCGTAGAAAGTTAAAAATGATTATGATGAAGTAAATGACATGCTTAAAATGTTATGACATTAAAATAAAAAAACTAGTACAATATACCTACTGCATTATTTTTTCCATGCAAATACCTGGTACATATTCATCCATTTTGGTAGATATATTGTAAACTTAGTCACCTTTCTTTTATCTTTAGTTAATCAATTATTAATATTTATGGAAGTATAAATATTAATAATTGATTAACTGTCCATATAAAAGTTAACATTACAGTTATAGAAATTAAATTTAAGTACCTAATATTGAAAACATATCACAGTTACATAATTTGTACATTGAGTATTGATACTACTCATTTGACCATAATGATATTAGTCATCCACTTAGTTGTAAAACAGTCTCTATTTCACTAGTAATAAGGATAAAATTTTCAATTTCCTGACTACTTTTGCTCTATGAAACAACCTACCCATTAGGAATAATACTTATTCAATTGAAGTAATTGTAAATGGATATTTGAAAAAGTAAAGTCGATTAGAAATCATTGATTATTGTTGAGTTAACTGATACTTACTACTTGTAATTAGACACCGCCAATGATTAAGTATAATCAGTAATGTACAATATTGGTTAATTATACAGAATCAAATTGTTTAATGATCGTTAATTTTTCTAGAGGTAATGAAAATATTATTTTTTTCTCCTTCGTACAGCTACAATAAATAAACCTTTTCCAAGCGAAAAGTATTTTGAATAAATAATATTATCTTTAATCACGAAGAAAATTACAATCAAATAAAAGGAATAAATTAAAACTAGTAGGTAGGTATTTACACTTGAAACAATTTAACTGCAAACTGTTACCTACTTGACTTTGAATACACACTATAAATATAATAATGCGGAAATATGCACGCAAAATCATTCTAGATGATTTTGCTTGCTTTGGGACCCTAAGCACTATTTTTAATTTCTTCGAGTAGCCCAAAAGAAGCAAAACTGGCGCTTAGAGCCTGAGATATATTTTTCTTAATTCTAGAAAATACTACAAGAGTAAATCCAGACGGGCGACGAACATTTGCAGATCCTGCAAGCGTTGGCTATGGGCTGATAATAATTACTGAATATAATTTCTCTATCAGTTTACTAAAGGTCTAGTCCAAGAGTGGCCTAGGTGAAAACACAACTCACAGTAGAAACTTGCTCATCAGTTTCTAAAACAACGGGTTTAACCACCACAATTTCCGCAGACTTGCTATAAAAAATATTCATTCCGATTATAGTTTTACCGATTCACTGTCATAACTTTTTAGGCATTGGTTTAAATTCAGATGTCAACTAAACTAATTTGACAGCACTAAAAATGGTGCCGTCCCTTTCATAACGATAGGATGGCATCATTTTTAGGAATAAAAATGATTCGTTTAATTTAATTTTGGCGACATCTGAAATGATACAATTGCCTTTTACGATCTAAATAGCTAATCTAATGGTGATGTTCAAAGGTGGTTTCACATTTGAAAAAAACTAATGAATGTATAAAAATTACTTTAAATGGAAATTGTGGTAATCCTCTTTTGTTATTTGTTAAAAAATCCATTGACACTGAAGTAGTAGAGTTTGTTTCTCCCAAAAAACGACCGGTTACTTGAATTTTCAAACCGATCAATATTTTAATTTTCGCATCCGCAAACGGCAAAGTCCCACTTGTTTAAGTAAATAAGTGATAAATAAACATGAACTTTAATCAAATTCGTCGAGGCAGATGCGTGTGTCTTTTTATGGGTATAACGAGTTGCGTGCGAGGCACTTGTGCCTTTGCAAAAACAAAAGAATTGTGGATTCATTCTATGACTTATTAAGATGATAATGTATTGAGGACAATTTCATGCTTGCCTTAACTAGCAGAATTTGTCTTTTGGTGATGAATGGACCATTATTTATTGATACTTCATTGGTATCCGGTGTAGATGTTATCCAGAACTTTATTGATCAATTGGCTGAACTTCTTATAGGTATTTAATTTATTATAAGGAATAGGATTACATCTAAAAATAACGTTACAGGATGCACTGAGTTAGGTGCCAAAGTACCTACCTATCAACCATAATAATGTATACATGACAGTAAAATTGTCGTTAATACTAAATTGAATTATAGAATATAAATTAAAAAGTCACGCAGATGTCTATCTGAGTGAAAACCTATTTCATACAAATTTAGATCAGACTAGATGTAATAAGGAGTATTGTAAAAGCATCATTTTGAATAACAAACGAAGATTAATATCTAACAAGGGTGATGAGATATAAGACATACATATATGGCCGAGTGCTGAGCTGAATTTCAAACAGAAGCTCTAGCGCAACTTGTCTGTACATATCTTTACCTGCACTCCCTTTTGGAACTGTTACTTTTTCATATAGTCAAGTGGAGTGAAGTAGAAATACAAGGAAGTGAGATAGTATAGTAAATCGTTTCATAGAAAATTATCTGCTTAGATGAGAGAAAATAAAAAGGACGATAACAATGATAACGGACACTATAATTCAGCGTCATCCTGTAACTCACCTTAAAGTATTAAATGTTTACACATTACATTTTAAATAGGTATATATTGTAAATAGGTATTAAGTAGTTGTAATTTGTCGTTTATTGTTTTTATGTTTTTGTTGATAATAAGGAACAAATCACATTATGTAATAAATGATAAAAATATAACTAAAGCTGGTACGAATACCTATACGGGTAGGGTAGGTAACTGTCATAATCTGAAAAATTTGCATCCATTAACAATTCCGAGCACGGACTGCCCATCCATCGAACTTTTAATTCGAATAAAACATCAGAGCATCAAACATTACCCAGTAACAGGTGAAGGTGACAAAAAGTTACATCTGTTGCAAAATGTACGTAGTCATCGCACATGATCTCTACTTGAATACGTCGCAGGAGACAAATTGCATTCACCTCATTGAATCGGAATAAGCAAACAGGACGGTTGTTTTATTCTCGGACGTACCAAATCGCAGTAAGGCGATCTAGTAGAACGCAATATCGGAAAGAATATGCTTTACAATGTAAATGTTTGATTTACTTTACGAAGGTAAAGGTGAATGTTTACCTTTCTGAGTCAAACGCTTAGGAGCAGCCGAAATAAAAATCTTTAAGATTCTTTGTTTCTATAACTTACCGAGTCAAGGAAATCAAAGAAGCTGAAGCATTCAAATAACGTCATCGATAAATATTTATTATTCACAAAATTATGTGTTGTCGACTATGCTATTAAAATAAAATAATTGATTTATATGAAATTCTTCGGCCCTCTTATTTCGCTTGGCTCAGTAAGGTGCGTACAACAAATTCTAAACTTATAAACATATCTTACGGTATACAACCATTTTCACAAATGTTTTTGTTTCAATCCGATACCTTCGTCTCCCTCAGCGTGTTTTATTTGAAATGATGTGCGTTTAGTTTAAAGCACAGCTTTGTATCCCATAATTAATAAATGGGTTGTAAATCCCCGTGCCCAAGTATTTTATATTCCAAACGTTATTACATCATTGTTTGTAAGTACCCCAACTCCAAAAGTGTCGAACCGCACCTTGCGTAAAAAAGTAGCCAGCACGAAAATTTTATCAATTCATGCAACTTGACGCGTCGAGATAAAAACTTGATGCCGATTAATTACACATCGTAAAGTGTATAATTTATTGTACGCGTTCCTTCTTATAATAGTGATCAGAAGATCTGTTTTATTCATGCGTGTAACACGTAATTTTATTTGTAAAAAGTTCGACAATGCGATCGACGGCGGCGGGTTGTAGTTCATCTATATTCATCCGATAGTTCTAAATACAGTGTGATAGGACCTCACAGGACCTCACACTGCTTTTTCAATGATTCAAAAATAGAACGGCGTACTGGCTGGCGACTGTTTTTTTTTTAATAAAGTAGTATGGCAAACTAAGTGCCTACAGAATGTATGACGTCAGAAAATTAGGTATAAGTAATTTTTTCAATGATCTTAAATTGACGGCAAGTAGAGACGTTGAAAATGTAGATTCAGTAGCGTTCACTTATCCATATTCCCCATGATTTATAACAATGTTACGACCTCGACGGTTCGATAATGAATGAGATGGTCGTAAACGACGAAGTCAAGAGAACATTAAAGTCAATAAAATAACCATAAAGTCTATTAGCCGTCATAAACCTCACCGCATCTGTTCAATAACTTGTTACCAGTACAAATAGTGTTAATTGAATAATTAAAACTTTTTTCTCATCTTAATTAGTCGATTGAGTTATAACTTATAAATTAATTCAATTAAAATATAAAAATACTAAGAAATCTAAAATTGTACTTTTAATGCAACCTAAAGCTTATTTAACGCTTAAAATAACGCGTACTCACGCGTTTAAAATTCCCGAAAACAGCATTTCCTTTGTCTATTTTTTATTAACTGTAAAGGCAGTATTTTACTGTCAAATGATAAGCAATTGTCGATAAAGAACACGGAAACGAACTTTTGTTATGAACCCAATAAATAAGCTCAAGGTGTTACGGTATTAGAAGCTCTACCACAATTCCCAAAACATTAGTTAGAACAGGGAATTCATTGTAATAACAAATAGAATTTGCATAATAATCTCTTACCTGCTATTTTGCAGGTGCATTGTCAAAGCTTTTGTTTACAAAACAATACAATAATACAAGTATTGTGCGATTGCACAACTATTGCACAAAAATTTACGATGCAAACCGTTAAATGTAAATATAACGGGTCTAGTTGTTTGTATGCTGGACAGAAGGTTTTTTTTGCAATTGTGATTTGCATCGATTTTAAGAAATCTGAAGTTGTCTGGTTGTTTTATGTCTAGCACATGTTCTTGTTTTGACTACTGTTTTGTTTTGAACAATGATATTTTTTTGAGTAGGTACAGCTACTGTTTTGCATTTCATTGGTTGTCTAACTGTTAATTTATTGCCGTTTTTCAAAGAGCAAACTGGCAAGTAACGGTATATTTTAATAAATCAAAAATCTGGCTTAAATTAAAAACCAAAAAGGTTTTATGTGTTCGATTGCATTCATAAATCGTTAATTGGTCAAGTTTTTCCCGTTTTATCTCAGTTGTTTCAATCTACTCTACATTAAATGATTTCCGTTCAAAAGCGGAAATGTATGCTTTATTCGTCCGCTGCTAATTATGTTATTTATTTGTGAATGTTAAAGCCTAATTTTGATAATCTGTGTTTGAATTTACAGTACAGGAAAATCATAAATTCCTCATCTCAATGTTTTCGGAATTTGATGATGTTGCAATTTTATTAAACAAGATAAAACAGTTAATATAAATGTCAATCACCATAAACAAAATTGAAGAGAAACATGGAAATATAGAAAAAAAAACACGACAAAAATACCCTAAACAAGGTGGATAACTATTAAACTTATTGCAACGCAAAAAAGAACAAAATAAAAAAATCTATACGAAACTCATTACAAAGCAATAAATATACTTCAGAGCAACTTAGTAGGTCCGTCGAAGGCTATGCGGTGGAGCGGAGCGAGCTTGAAAATTGTAATATTTCAAAATTACTCAAGAGTCGCGTTCGCTTGAATAATGCGATAAGTTTGGAAGGGGTGTAACCACCCTCGTGCGTGCACCCGCCCAAGGCTTGTTTTTGAACTTCTGCTTCTGAGTTAGATCAAAATATATACTTTGGAATGAAAAAGTTCGTTTTGTTTGGCTTATTTCAGTACCAGAGGATTACTTAAAGTCACACTAGCTCTCAAATTAACTTATTTAGTATACAAATTCACTCCATCCTAAGTATATATTTTGAAAACCATTTTTTATGAATTAAAGTAACTTAAAACTGTAAATTACCACTTGCTTTATCTTTACGTGATCGTTAGTAGATATTATGCATTAGGTATTATTACTTTTCAAAAACAATTTTTGCCACCTTGTGAGTTTTTAAAACGCTGCGCGCCATCTATACTTATAATGAAACTGTAACAGGTCCAATTCTTTTCATTGAAGATTTTTTGAATTTTTTTTTGGAGGGCACTCTAATATGGATACTGAAGCCAAAACTGTAATTTTTTTCATTAAAGTTTGTGAATTTCAACTTTGTGTTTTCTCCTATGGACGCAAGAACCCTTGCATAAGCTATGAAAGAAAATATAGAAAATCAGTAAATAGTTGTACCAAAACTATATTTTAAGATTGACAGATGAGCACAGAGCACTCAGCTCCACACAGATCTTGTATTAACGCTAAAAGGTTCCCGTTAATACACGATAATTATGTATGATTTCATTCTAGCAAGTTCTCGTCTGCTACACCTATAGATACCAACTTCACAGTTCGTATTCTGGAGGCCGCACGTGGCATCAACCATGTGATAAACCGGTCCTAGCGGGCCTAGTAACCTCTAAACGACACAGTACCGACTCAAAGGATACTCATGCGCATGATCAATTGATATAGATAGGTAGATACTATGGAGGATCTGTAAATTTATCCTAAGCCTACTTAACATAAATCGTGGTAAAGTGTATTGGAAATCTATTAATTAAAAAAAATGTGATTTATTCTTAATTGCCATGCAGTGGGACAAAGCGGGTGGAAATAAAATAAACAAATAAAAAATGCTTTCGCAATATGTGGATGACCTACCCACCTAGGTGCTCAATCTATCTATAATTTTTATGACTTACTGTAAGTTCTATTTAATTTATATTATAAAATTTGAGTTGTCCAAGTGGTTATTTTGTAAGCCTAAAGTAAAGAAAT
This sequence comes from Eupithecia subfuscata, assembly GCA_963564075.1. Taxonomy (NCBI): domain Eukaryota; kingdom Metazoa; phylum Arthropoda; class Insecta; order Lepidoptera; family Geometridae; genus Eupithecia; species Eupithecia subfuscata. The sequence goes on from OY751105.1 coordinate 10,530,057, forward strand.
AAAGTTATTGAAATCTGAAATATGCGTTATTGAAATCTGAATGAAGCGTGTGAGATATTGATGATATATTTTTTTTAATCACTAACTTCTAAATAAATATTTAAAGACAACCTAAAGTCAAACATTTTAGATAACTCATGCATAATTCATAATTATCGAATGCTTAATGTCAATAAATCGAACGTTATCACAACGTATCTTTGATGACAGTTATGCAAATCCTCTCAGAGATTCTTTGAGAAGAATTTATGTTCTTGTTAGTGTTCTATGAGGAAACTGTTTATTAATTTTCAATGCAAGAAACCCCAATAAACGTGATTTTTAAATATTGATATCCTAATTTTATTACTTTAATTGCTATTAATATTTGAAGAAATGCACACCAATTTATCAAGGTCTCTATCAGTTGGTTATTTGTTCGCTGATCGTCTTTATAGTTAATTACCTAATCAATGAAAAAACTGAAAATGTTATGTAATGTTATCTGCTAGATCTAAATACTCAGACATAAAATACGCAGCTATCGGTCAGTCAATAAAAAGGTTTTTGCGTTCAGAACGTAGATTCATAAAAGAGTTGCTAAAAACAAAAAACAATCTTAAGAACTAAAACTAGCAAACGCCACAAATGGAATAAAGTAAAAGCATAAATAAGAGGAGGTTTTGCGGGGAGCTGCTAACGAGACGCTCCAAGTAAGAGTTGGGAATTCTTCAAGTTGAAGTAGGAACCAAGTTGAAGTAGAAACCAAGTTTCACAGGTGCGGTTACAGTTGCTTAGTTATACGGCTTGAGTGCTTTCAATTTAAACAATTATCGGGCTTGATTGTCTGCTTGGACAGAGGGAGATAAACTTTGTGTTTCTGTGAAAGTTACGTATAGAAAGGAAAGATCCACACGGTATCGTAATCTAGTAGGTACTTTACATTCTAGGGAAATAATTTGTCGTTGTTGGTCCAGGTTAAGTCATTCGACCCTAAATGACTGTAATGGGTCAGTAAGAAATCATATCTGTCGTTTGACGCCAAGCTTTTTTTTACTAGAGGAGAGGAACCTAGAAAATTATTTAATATAAGCTGTAGCTCTTCTGGGTTCCTCTATTTAAACAAAGCCCTATCTACGTTTATATTGCATCAAGACTTCTTAGACATACAAATTATCATTATAAATTATAATTCTGTACCGACATAGGTACACTACACACTCACACCGCTTTCTAGAATTAGTACCTTGCAATTGTAAGGGGTCGGAAAAACGCAGACGATTCCATGAAAATGCATCGGTAAAGAACCAGTCTTGGAATGCCGACGCCGTTTTTAAATCGGCACCAATAACATTACAATTCAATTTATTCTACAATTCCGTATTTTTGATCAGAGTCAGGTCACTTGACTCTAAGGGTCTCTGTTATAATATAACATATTATGTCATATTATGACGAAAAACTTTTTTGAGATAGATACTGGTACCTATTATTTTATTTTGACTCATAATTATGTTAGTACCTCTGTAGGTTGTCTATATAAATTGTACCCCGAGTTCTTACACTAATCAATTATAATTAAAAATTATAATTCAGTATCGACATAAGTACACCACTCACACCGCTTTCTAGAATTCGTACCTTGCAATTGTAAGGTGTCGGAAAAACGCGGACTATTCCATGAAAATGCATCGGCCAAGAACCAGCCTTGGAATGCCGACGCCGTTTTATAATCGGTACCAATAACATCACAATTCAATTCATTCTCTAACTGTGATGGATTAGCGTTATAATTTTATTGGCACTCAATTGGTTGTTACGACGCTTTTCTTTGGCGGTGTAATTGTTTCGAGTTTTTGTTTGAGCAAGGTGCAGATATAAAATGCGAGTAGCTAAACGTTTTCGATTATATTATGCGATAGCGGTCTTACTGTTAGTTTTATAGAAAGTATAATTTCGATTGCACTTACAGAGGTAGAATTGAGAATTGATTACTCTTGGGTGGGCTGCGATATATCGATTGTCGTTCTGCCAAAAATATCACTCTGCAAATCGAATAGATATATTTCTCGGAGAATCGAGATTAAGTAAATGATCAAGACTGCTCATAGCATTATCAGAGAATGTATCAGTAATTTCGTGTCTTTGGAATCGTAAGAATGTTCACTCGCAATGAATTCCCGCTCAAATATTTTGCCTCTAATAACGTGAGCGTGTCAACTGGCATTACGCAATTAATACATTTTTGCGATATATTAACCGACTTCTAGGTATTTTGAAGGGTAGATACTTGTTAGAAATTATCTCACAGGAAATATCTAAGCAGGTTTTATGGAAAGATCGTTCTGCTAACTCTACAAATCGTAAGCACGTCAAGTATAGGTGAGCACAATCACTGACTTCATTGAGGACACAGGATGCTGTGTGAAATGTCCAACATATTTAGATATATCCGGTGTTACATTTACTCAAAATATATCATGAGTTTTATTCATCAGCTGAAAAAAAACATACAATTTTAGATTATCATAATTGTTACTAAAATAACATAAAATGGAAAACAAATAACTCAAAAAGACAAAGGTCGATTTTTTATAATATGCCTTACATTCATTGCATTTATATAATTTATTTTATATATATATAATTTATATAATAAATTTATATATAAATGGGTAAAATTAAAATGCAAGGTAGGGAATAGCAATGTCTGGAAATAGTTCAGTTTACTCAGTTACAAAAATTTTAAATACCTATACTATAGCTTAGGCTAACTAAATAAACTCGCCTATATACATATGTAATAAGATTATACCCATTTAAATAATGAAGAGTTTTAAAAAGAGTAGGTACATTTATCGGACTTTCGCATTGAATGCACTATCTGTACACCAACATACAAGTCCTAATGGAATTTATCAAAGTAAATGTTCAATTGAAATCAATTACATTCATGTTAGGTGCATAGATGCAAACAGGTTTGCAGCCGTGTTATCTATCTGGGTATCAGCATTTAGAATAGCTGCACTTATAGCTGATTATTTCGTCTTGATTTTGCTTGTTCTAATGTAAACATGAACAAACGTGTCTAATTTTACTTTGATACTATCATGGCCCAAGACGCAGATGCGCGGCCCTGCGGGTCGCACCGCCGAGGTTGGGTAGTAAATGCGTAAAGATATGATTTATGAATTAAGACAGAAACTACCTGCTTGTTAAAAATTCTCAAGTAATCAAAACGTATTTTTTTTATTATTATAGGTAAAGTTAATTAGAAACTGAAATAAGACAACCATTAACCGCTAAGAATTAAGGCCCGCTGGCACGATATGATATGCCGAAAAAACACTGTGTCTAAGATTTGCAATTTAATTTTTTTCAATCTATAAACACACTAAAGACACGTGGTACAATATAATTATATTTAAAAAATATGAAAGCATGTTTATTAGGCTACACAAATAAGAATAGGCAAGGCAATAAGTAAACAGGCTATACAAAATAAAAAGGAAGCAGCGAATCAACTACAATCTTGGAACAGATAAACTATTTTACTGGTAGGCCGAGACGCTGACCTCGCATCTTCAGCCATACACAGAAGGACTTGGCAAAGTCGATCAAGCTTACATACTTGATTGATAGCTAAAAGGATGCCGTGCACAAATTAAAAAACAATAGTGAGCCACGTCCAGAGGACTTCAATTAAATACGCCGAGAAATTCATTCACTTTGTCCCTTTGAAGTTTACTTTATATGGATTATTTTTGCCCGTGTGTGTTTTTGACTGGTATGCGGTTATTTGAAATTGTAAGTCTCTTTTGAAATTTTGCTGAATGATTTCGAAGTACCACAAGTTTGACCAAAATCTCACCTTATGGTAAGATAATAATATAAATAAATAATGCTGGACAATTCACACAGCATTATCTAGCCCCAAGGTAAGCAGAGCTTGTGTTATGGGTACTAGATAACTGATATACTTAATACAATACACTAAATAGATAGATATTTTTTGATTGTGGTTCTTTAAGTATATTTTAATGAAACATTAAAAGTAAATTTTATAAATGGGAAATTAATTCATCTGTCTTTCTTGGGAGCGAAAATAGGTACTTAATGTCAGTTAACAATAAGGCACAGACAAGAAACAGATAGGGCTAGGACCCCAGATTATATGATCTTCGACAGTTTCTACGACTTCAAAATGTTATAAGTACCTACCTATTGCCTGTATAATATACACCAGGGAATTCTGGAAATGTCCTATATTCTATTCCTGTCATGACAAAGATTTCCTGTGTCGTGTTGTGAGTGACAAAAGGTGCCACTAGACTTTTTGAACGGCTCCAAAAAGGCATACTGCAAGAAACGTAAGATGGGCTAAGGTACCGGACCATAGATTATTTCGACACATGAATATTTTTTAAAAAAAAAGGTTGTCATCATACCACACGTCCACTGCTGGACATAGGCTGCCTCCATATCCATCGACTCCCTGCGACAGCTACAACGTCGTCGGTCCATAGAGTTGATAGTCTCCCAACACTCCGTTTCGTGGTAGTAGTAGGTAGTAGAGGTAACGGTAGTGTTACTTATAAAATAAAAAGCTGGTTTATATTCGTTGCAGTAAACAATGTTGCTAAGCACCAACAATAACGCTTATCAAACACACTCTCTAATTGATAGAGTTGTATAAAAATCTCTTAAAACTTTATGATCCATTTATAGTTAACCTTAAATACATGTAGACTCACGGCAGCGTGAATAATTTTGATTTACTATGTAATTAAAATTCTCGCTCATATGTAACTGTATTCTACTTATGTTTCAATGTACACTATGTACGAAATATGTTAGGAATGACCGAAAAATCTAAGGCCTTGGTAAATCTTTTTAGTTAAAATAGTAACTCATTATTACTCAAATTTGTACTTGTTTGGAAAATAGTTGTAGCTCCAATTAAAATGCCTGAAAAGTATTACGTTTTCAGGGTAAGATTGTGAAATAGTTATTTTTGGTATGAACAATTTTGATTAGTTGGATTCTTAAATTTTCGATTGCTCAAACACTAAATACCAAAGGAAAAATGTTAATCATCCTTCTAGCGAAGATGGGTAAAATGGCTTTGGAGTAACACACGTGCAAAAGATTTATTAACTAAACTATTAGACAAAACAAGCACGTGAGAGAATGCTCACACTCTCAAATTAATTGAGTGTCATTTTAGTACACTTTGAAACCAAATAAAATAGCACGTTCCCGACAAAACTGTGCTCTTGAAGACCCCGTACCAAGATATCCAGCGACAGAAACCGACACAGTCGAATCGAGTTGCTCCGATGTAAACTCGTCGGATATCCAAATCGCTGGAGACGAAATCGTAGCTTGGTACAAGGGAGGACGAGTAATGTTATGAGCAAGCCATTATTGTCTCGCCCCATACCGTAAAACATTACGCAGTCTGGATATATTTTAAGAGCTGTCAAAACCTACTCAGAAGATGATTTACGAAGCCTGAAAGACTGATAGGCCAATTCAACACAGAACTTGGGATTGTTGAAATCAAAGAAACCACATCGATTTTGGAAGTCTCATCAACTGATGAAATTGATACAATCTCAAACGAATTTTTAACCATTATACTGCCATCATGTGCCATAATGTTGAATGATGTTGATGAAGCAATGCAAATTAATATTAAATTAAAATTCTTTGCTAAAGTGGCCAATAATAAGCAACTGCATCACATAAATCTGGACACATAAGTTCCTGGCTCAGTTAATTTGTAAACTGACCTAATAAATTAATTGGGCAGCAGGAAGCAAGAAAGTGCGTAATAAATAAACAATTCCTGGACATGTGTAACTGTCAAAGGTTTTCCGTTATATTTTGAGGTGGTATTATCATCTCTTGTTGTTTCGCGGACTGGTATCGTAAAGACGCTCCGACCTCACGGGAATAAAAGAGTTATCAATAAGTTTTATTCAATTGGAATAATTTAGGTTGTGTAAGATGTAGTGCCGATAGTGAAAGGGTTGGCAAGCTGTACAAAACTATTATGGGCAGCAATAATAAGATTGTTCATGAGTAAATGTATCATTCAACACAATCTGACAAATCACTTCGCTTCAATTATTTTGTATACAACACTTCGGTCCGTGCGATTAAAAATTTTACGGGCTGAAGTGATACTTATATTGGTTTCAATTTTAATTTTCAATTTCAATTCGTTTATTAAACCAGACCTAACATTACAGAGTTCTCCAATGCGTTACGTCTAGGATCGTGTTCACTCCGATTGGCGGTTGTATCGTTCAAGTAATGCGCTTAGCGCGCCACGGGTTAAGACACCGGTTTCACACTGCAAGAGCATTAGCTATCGTTCTGGGTCTGAAGTCTCGCTTAGTTTGCATAGTGTAGAAAGAGATGCCCTCTATTTCAACGCAGAAAGGCAGCTGTTAGCTATTTAGCGCTCTGAGGGAGAAGTACAAGCTGAAATGAACTTTCTTGCGTTGCATTTAGAATCTAAAATGTATTTTTTCAGACCCAGAAAAAAAGGCCAGAAAAACGAATGTCAACAGGAAATTACTAAGCCGACGGATTGGGACAATCTGAATAAATTAGTTGACCAAGTAAAGCAATTGTTGTCTATGGTACAATAGACAAAAATGGTATCGCATCGTCATACATTGCGTAAATTATGGAAGTTGAAGAAATGAATTTCGTTTTCCACAACACCGCATCGAAACATAGCACGATAAAACGAAAAATCGCCCAGCAGACGAGTGCAAAATCGGAACAAAGCAACCGTCAACATAAACTAACATCCGGCAAACGCTGATCTATTGCCGCCGCAAAACTATGGAAACAAATCTCTACCAGCAATAATTTACGGGCGCAATATGGCTCTACAGTTTGAAAGCAAAACAACAGAAGCGCGCCCGATAAAAGATGTCGCCAGTCTCAACTCTCACTTTAAAGATAGACTTGCTAGTGCTTAGATAGCGCAAGCAAATAAAGCTATGCGCTCGCGCCGCGCCGCCAGCCAATCAGCGCTTGCCCAGTAATTATAGGCTGCATTCGAATTAGGAACGACGTTCCTGCTACGCTAATTGAAAATAGAATTCGCTGATTTATATCTATGTTGCGGAAACCTTTGATTATTGTTATTGATATAACATAGAATGGTATTAGAAAAATAATTGCGTTCCTTTATCAAGCAAGATTCTTAAATTTTATCAGGTAAATACAGTAAAAATAATCATTATTGCTTTCATGATAGTCACAATAGTAGAGCAAATTATAAAATAGCCAACACCTTAACCAAACAAAATTAAAAAAATACTGTTATGTTTTAATTTCCAAGAAATTAATTACCATCTGGCCTTATACATCTAAAGATCATTTTCAATATCAATTACAAATAATTATCTTCGTCTTCCAATATAGTTTTTATTGCGACATAAGTCAAAGAAACAAAAACGAGTGGTCATCCGCGCTAGGGTTGTCGCTTGATAAAATGCTTGAAATTGCCCGGTGCCTATCGTCATTCCATTCTCAATTATTCAAAACTAGTTTCTGCCCGCGGCTTCGCACGCGTTGTTTCCGATAAAAAAGTATATATAAATGTTTCTACTCTATTCCACCTACATCTGTGCAGATCTACAAAATAAAAAAAAAAGAGGTAGAAATCAATAATGAACTTATAATTGTTTTATGGAATCCTTCAGTATTGTTCAATGATTGATTGAATCTAGTCATTTCTATCCATTGGGATAAAAAAGGGCTATGTCTTTCTCCAGGCCTATTTGCCGCGGTAGGTTTTAAATGTTCCCGTGGTTCGTCGAAAATGGCGAGAGGACACGAATTTCCTCACCGAATGAAAAACAAAAGGCTTTTTTATTCGGTGAGGAAAATTCGTTCCTAACCTACATCTGTGCAAAACTTCAGTCCGATCCGTTCAGTATAGTTTTGGCGTGAAGAAGCAACGAACTTCCATGCATCCAAACTTTCACATTTATAATATTAGTACGATGATTAATAAAACGAACTTGGTAATATCTTGTGTCCTTATTAGATGCGTTTTTCGGTTGTATGTTTTGTCTCGTTCTAACTGCGCCTGCGTCGATAAGTATGGAATGTGCCGGCTAACTTCACTCGGGCGGTACTCATAGACGTTTAAATTGAAGAAATTGGTAGTCATGTTAGTTTTTGAAGCGGAAATAAACATTATGTGTACTTATAAAGCTTTTAAAATGATTCATTGAGTGAGTCTTATCTGACATGAACATAGTCAGAATAATCAAATAATTATATTGGTACATAATTGAATCTAATACAGTTTATTTTGTGATATTAAGTTATGTAACATTAAGTTCATCATATATTTTAAGTTTTTAAATGTCATTATTATAAGAACATTGTATTTTTATGGAAATAAAATATTACCATCTTTTTGAGATGCGTGGGTTCCCTAGGTAGATAAGTAACACCATTTTTTTTATGTTAACATTCTGTAAGTTTTGAAAAACTTTATTAAATGTATTTGTTTAAAACTTTATCATGAAATGGTCTGGTTTATTTTCTAAAGACGTGAGAAGTAGGTGAGAACCAAGTTTCGGCGTCATTACGTTGGAACCCCAAAGCAAACGATCCGAAAATACCTGAGCACTAATTACCTACCACTTAAGTAGGGAACATGTTAATCCAGAAATATATTTCTCATTCCCGGCAGATCCGATACAATGGGGTAGCTTATTTAAAATAGCTCAACCACTCCGTTATCAAGAAAGACCTAACATAATTATGTTTCGGGAAAGACTCAATAGGATTTAAATGGAGAATAATATGACATGAAAATAATAAGTTTATTTGCTTATCTAGTTTTTTCACAAGACTGGCCGTAGAAAACGGCCGAAAGGCGAATGAAAGCGGTCAAAACAAAAAAAATGTCGAACTTCTGTGATTCCGATGATACTGGTGTCGATAAATATTTTACACAAATATATCTTTACATTCTTAATAAGTAAAACATTATTAACAAAGAATTCAACAATAGGTGAAAATTATTAGAATTAGTATTTACAATTGAAACAACTGAGCTAACTGCAGACGGCTACAAACAATCCACAGTTAGCTCAACTGATCCATATGAATACCAGTTGAAAGCGTTCCCAAGACGCTGGCGGCATTGCCCCGCTATAATGGCAATGCTGATGCGCTGCGTCAGATACCAGCTCTCAGGTTACGGGTCGTTTTAACCAGACGCTCGGATTATTTAAAAAAAACGGAAAGCCTCAGTACCTACCTCATGGACCTGGGTTCTCGACTCCTTGGGGAGAAAATGCGTATGCTCTGTCGATGCCTGGATATAATGTGCCTCTTGATCCTCAGCCAAATCTGCCGTTGAACCAGCCCTCACGGATGTCCTCAGAAGATGAAAAGGCGCAAGTGTGTTCGACGCATGTAGAGTCTTACAAAATGGGCCTCCCCAACGCCAAGTGTTATACAAAGTTTCTTAACCGGTTTGCTTAGCAAAAACATCTTGAATTCTAAACCAACCAAAGGCACCAGTTACTAACTAGGTAAGTTATCAAACGCAAAGATTTCCTTCATGTTGAACAATAGCGGAAGAGTTAGAAACATTAAGCTCTTCTTAAGTAACCCAGCCTTTCCAAAGCCCCTGTGGCAAAGGCCCGCTGGCCGTTGGAGGAGTAATAAATTAGAGGAAAGCTGCGAGCCAGGATTTCCCTTGGGCTTATTCACACTCACAGCTCTGCTCCTAATCCAGAAAGCCTTATTATGCTACCCTTAATACGGCGCTCAAGACTACTTGAAAATTTTCTCGAGTTGGAACTTCTTTGGAGTTTTTTGATTTGAGTCACGTACTTGGGGATTTAAAATTTGACCTAGAAAGAATTTGCGGAGCTTTGGCTTATGTTTGCTTGCCAAAATTAACTTATATAGGTATATAAAAATATATATTATATGTGTAAATAATATTTGTAATTGTTGTATTGTAATTCCTCTGTGCTAAATAAATGTTTAGAAGATATTATAGATTTACTAAAACGTTATATTGTTGTCGAAGCAAAGTACGAGGTGTCAAATATTTTCTTAAATATATTATTCAATACCTTCATATGCTGCTTGCTGTACCTATCAAAGATAGATGAACGCTCTCTAAATAAATGCAACAGCAAAAAACGCAAATTTTATTTACTAGCGCTTGCATTGCGTATTGCATTTCGCGAGTCACCGCGGTGGAGAGAATTACTAAAGATATAACAGAATAAGATAATAATACATACGAAGGATTTGAAAAAGCACAGATTAAGTAAAAATTGAATAGTAACGAGATAAAACGAGCCACTTCGCACAACTGTAACCCATTCCACACGCAAATACAACAATGATAGCCATCAGATACAAAGGCCGGGATCACAATAATTCACTGTCTTGTAGACGAATTGATTTAATACGATCTTAAACTAATTAGATTGCCTTCCACTCGAGTTTTAGACATCAGTAGGTACGCTACGCTAAAATAGAAGATACATTGTAAGATGCAGTGTTTTGTTTACAAAGAAACAACCAGACAGCTTATTGATTACGACCTCATATATTTTAAACTAATTTCTGCCCGCGGCTTCACACGCGTTGTTTCTATTGAAAGGTGGTATGGTTCTTTCTATCCCATGGGTACTGATTTATGGAATAAAAAGTGTTTTATTCCAGGCCTAAAACTACCTGTACGCAAAATTTCAGCTCGATCCATTCAATAGTTTTGGCGTGAAGAGAAGACAAACATCCATCCAACCATCTATACATCTAAATACCTAAACTTTCACATTTATAATATTAACGTGATGAAACAAACCTAGCATAGTGACTATTATCAGAAATATTTTAAACAGGAGGAGTCAACGTTGAAAATAAGAATAATTATTGATAATGTCGATAATTATTACTTTTATGCGTGCCTGTGTTTTTGTATCAAAGAACAAAAATGCACATTGAGGAAAACCATAGCTGCTGTGAGTTTTTCCTCAAATGATAAGTGTTCAAGCATTACGTTTTTATCATGATTCTCAAGGTAACCATGAATAAGTCTATCATGTTTCTAAATAAATAAGCCGAGTATTCTTTTGGACTAAGTCAAAAGCTATCTTGACTTCTGTCAGTGTCCGTTTTGAAACTTTTTTTTTTTTAAATGAGATTTAAAAGAATTAAATGATCCAAGGAGATCTTTTTTCATATGGAATAAGTCACCATGATTCCTAAAATCCCTCCTTACAAGTAGATCACCCACACAATGATAATCATCAGCCAGCCGTTTCGGGCACACAGCCGACGCAATTTGCCCCGCCAAGGCACGTTTAATATTAGAAGTCCTGATTTATGCCCTGCCCATGTAATGAAGTGTCTCCACACTACAAACGTGTGTGCATTGCACTAATTCACTACCATAGATTAATGGTCTACGGAGAGTGTTGGTGGAAAATTTCTCGCGATATTTTCCGTTGTTTTCTTTTCAGTTTACTACAATATTGTTAGCTTGAAATTATTTTCAGCCTTTGTAAAATATATCTTAAAAAGATGCAAAAAAAATCACTGCAATATCTATACATAGGTACATTACCTGCCTAAAATAATTTGATTCTATCTTTGATTTATGTTAGTTTATGTATATTAAAATCATCGCTAAATTACCCCGACTCAATTACATCCCTTATCTAAACTTCCATACAATTTACTTTTTTTCTTTCGCTACTCAAATGAGGGAATGTTAAAAGTATTTTATTAATTTATATTCTCCAGTGAGATCATTTTGTTCCCTCCCAAGATCTTCTTACTAATGTGATTTTAATGTACTTAAATCGTCTTCTTACCTATGTTTGTGGAATTCACTTTGTTATTTGCGTACAAAGCTTTTGATTTCATAAGGTTTCTTTTGACTGGATACTTGTTAGCGTAGTTACTAAAGAAATTCTAACTTTAATGGAGAATTCCTAAAACTTATATAAGTTTTAACTATTCATCAATATGAAATTACTTTTTGTATACTATACTTTTGAACACTTCAATTACTTTAACTTATATTTATTTCACCATCTTAGATCTACCGAAACCAAAAAAAAAAATTCAAAGTATATATTTAAAAACATTCAGTCCAAATTTAATAGCTATTATTATCAATGTTAAACAGTGAATGTTGCAAAGTATAAGATAAAAATAATTAAAAGAAAAATAATTCTTCAGAATTAGGAAAAATGCTATTTATATCATTTTTATCTTCCTTGAAACTATCAGTCCCTCCCTATTGCGAGTGTTTGCGGCAGGGGCGTATTGAGAGCCATTTAAGTTTTGACCCTTCAAGAAATATGGAAGCGTTGAGGGGACCCCCGAAACTTATAATGGATGTAAAGTTAATCGCCGATTATAGTCGGATTAGCTTGGAAGGAGAATGGCGGTGTAATGATGGGGTTCTAAATACCTACGAGTGAGAATTAATTTCTTAGCGTTCATAGTTTTATTGTTTGAATTTTCGTAGATATCCACCATTCTTCTAAGATACCACGGATACCACTGGAGTTTACATTCAATGAATTGAAAACCTCCTATTTTGGAAAAGCTCTTCGTAGCTACTTGTAGTTATTAAGAATGACTTGTAGTTCGATGAAACATAAATACACCTTCCAGCATTTTTTTTAAATAAAAAATAGTTTTTATTATCGGCTAAGCCTGGTGTTTAGCATACTTTTAATTTTGTCCACACTTTTAACTTTGGCCATCAACACGAATTCTTTCATTCACGAATTTTAATATGACGTCGACAGTTGAATACTGTTGGTGCTTAGTAGGTATTTTCGTAAGTACTTGTATTTTTAATACACTATTCATAAATCTATATAAATCTAAATATATCATGAAAGTATTGTCTTTTTGGTCATAGCACGGTCCCACAACTTAACCCCGGAATACTCAATCGCATTTTTAATGAAAATCTGTCAAAAGTGCGCGACTTAAGGACCTGCATAAATCTGAGTAGCGTCTGAGATATCGGGCAAAAGTCATTCACTTGAAGGTAAAATTGGTGCTGATTATAGATAGATAGATAGAAAATTCTTTATTGCACACTTATAGATAGAAACAATACAGCAAAATAGCTTAAAAACTAAGTGACAAGTGGCGGTCTTATCGCTCAAGAGCGATCTCTACCAGACAACCGTGGATGGATAGGATCATTGGATAGTACTACGGGATCTGTGTGCTCATGATGGTTAAATAAATAAATACTTTTAATATAATACTACGCTTAAAATACACTACACACATAAAGTTATATATATACCTACATATACTTACATAAACTACTTATATGCATAGGGACTCAGGTATACGTCCAGTGACAACATAAACATCTATATTTTATAATGGAGAAACAAGGGTGTGGTTAGTGACAGCAGGACAAATAGTGTTCCTTTACCATACTCTTGAATATTGGTAGTGATTATTTTGGTGTAATAAGCAGAATATATTTTTTTACAAATTCCTGTTATGTTCAGACGTGTCTACTCTGACGTCTAGGTGGCAACTCTAAACCAAAAGGGACTGCTCCTGTTTCATGCATTAAAACTTTGTTGAGTGCGAAGTTCGGTCCTGCAGGGCCAGTGTACACGAAATTTGCATTATACAAATATTTTTGTTACTGAGATTTGTATTTTCTCTGGTTCATGTTTTTTTTTTAAACCTGTCGGCCAGGATGAATTACCAATTGCATGCAATAGCGAGCCGTACGCAAATTAAATTATACTTAAACAGTTGTGTAAAAAATTCAGTATGTTTTAGGTCAGGAGAAAATTGCATAATATTCAAAAGCAAAATAAATTATTGAAAAAAAAATCGTTGCATTTAATGAACGTGCTAGGTAAACACAGATTAGAATAGGTCATGAAACAATATAGTACTTAGTTTTTACTATTGTGCGTCAAAGTAGATATTAAAACACACACACAACACATAACACAAGCTCTGCTTAGCTTGGGGCTAGATAATGCTGCGTGAATTGTCTAGCGTTATTTATTATATTTATTATTATTGAACTTGATAAGTATTCTATAAAAATATTTACAGTAGACCAAAATATAATACGGCGCGGTCGTTAATTTAGGCACTAGCTCTACTGTTACTTAATTTGGTGACTAATTTTATAGCCTTCGCCAAAATTTAATTAATCAAGTGGCAAATGGCGTAAGCTTACAGCGTAATTTATTATTGGTGTTTTATGAGTTTCAAAAATAATAAGCTAGCAAAATGTTCGTCCGTAAGCCACGTAGATAAAGATTGGGATTGTAAAAGAGCCTGACCATCTTAGATCATGTCTGATCAAATATGATCTAAGCGGTACAGCATGAGAGAGGCTGTCATTTTCAATCCCATTCTTTGCCTACGTGACTTATACCTTAAACATTGTTTAACATTATTTATCAAGACTTAACTTGGTTTCACTTTATGTCTTGTTTTAATTTTTTAAATTTTAATATTGGCAAAGCCTGGTTTTCAAATCGATTTCCAAAAGATCTCTTCTTTCGCTGACGATGATGATGAAACGTTGATAAATATTGCAGTAAATTAAAAGTAAAAGCTTAGTCAAAACAGTGTATAACACATGGTGCAGACGTGTAGTTGGAGAAAGCTATAATTTATCCCCTATCCCAACTATTCCCTTGGCCCAGACATACATCTATGTATCCCTAACAACGAGGGTAGAGCGAATGGAAAAGACATTAACGCGCTCTTGTTTGCGTATTTGGGTACTTCAAATGCAAAAATGATGATTTAAAGATGTTGGTAAGTATTTGTTTTTGAACGGTTCATAGTATCTACACATTTTTTGGTTACGAATTTTCTAGAAGTTACTGAGTTTTTGGAAAATATTTATGTTATTAAAGTAAACTCAAACATCATGGCTGGCAGAAAATCTGGCCGATTCAGATGCATGCAAGCTATAAGTATGCAAGAAAAAATCAATCAGATATCAACATTGACAATGCCATATAGGTATGGAGAAGCCAAATATTTAAAATGTCAATGCAATGCTCTTGCCCCGCAGCTGCAGTTCCTGCTCCAATAAACACGAGTAAAATCCGCAACACAGGAAAACACAATTAATCAAGTTCCGCCGCATCCAGCCCAACTCTATCTCCATAACCCTTCCAAATACGAAAGTTACTCGTGAACAACGCGCGCGTTGTTCAATATATCACGTTTTGATTCGGCCGTACCATAAACAATACAATATATCAATATAAAGCAGACGGTGGCGAAATTTGAGCGTAGCGAGTGCGTAATATTTATGTACGCAGTTCGTGTGCGGAGGCCTTTATAAAGTTGTTCGATTTGTGTTTTGTTTTTAATGTTGTGAGATATACCTTACTTGGTTGTGTGAAGAGTCGGAATGATTGATAGGGCCTGTAGGTCTATACAACCATTGATATAGGCGCGGTACGGGTGTGGCAGGGAACAAGCATGAAGCTGTATTGAAATAATATAACCTACTTGATTTGTCAAACTATCATGAACACCACAATGAACTAAAATCTATATACAGGGTGGAATTTTGTAATGCCACCTGGAGGGAAAGTACTCTTAATACTGTAGATAGAAAATTATACTAAAAGAAAACATTCCTTTATTTTTGAAAAGAAAGAAAACTGCATTCAAAGATTTTCGAAAATTCGCTTGCCACACCCGGGAATCGAACCGACTGAAATCTGTAAAAATTACACCCTGTACTTTTATTGCATAGATCGTTAGGGTCAATAATAAGGATGAAATCTCTCTAAGAAACTTAATAAATTAAATGAAAGGAAAACCATGAAATCTTAAATTATAAATTGAATGGGTCAAGTTAAGCACTTTAACTTAAAGATCCATCTGTTTACTTGTGTCAGTAATTAATAATTATCATTGACGTTATTTATCCATTAAAATGACAAATTGATATTTAGATAAGACGATTGAAATTTGCACGTGTTTCTACCTAATGCAGACTCTATCTTAAAATACTGGATCTCTTAAGAAATGAGTTAAATGGTTTCCCCGAGGCGGAGCGAAACCAAATAATTCTTCAGCAAGATGGTGCTCCAGCCCATAACAACAGAATCACTACTGCCTACATTAATAACCATTTTAATACCTGGATAGGTACCAACGGCACAATCAGATGGCCTGCGAGATCACCAGATCTCACCCCTTTAGATTTTTTTTTGTGGGGATATGTAAAAAATCTAATTTACATGAAATCTTATGTGAATGTAAACTAGTTGAGAGTTAAAGTTCAGAATACGATTTATAATATTCACCACAACACGTTATTAAAAGTTACTAGAAATGAATACATAAGAAGAATAAATTTGTGTATCCATGAAAATGGAGCCCATTTTGAGCAACTAATTATGTAGTAGTTAGTTGACTTTTATTGTAAATAATTAAAATAATTTATGATTTCATGGTTTTCCTTTCATTTAATTTATTAAGTTTGTTAGAGAGATTTCATCCTTATAATTGACCCGACCGATCTATGCAATAAAAATACAGAGTGTAATTTTTACAGATTTTAGTCGGTTCGATTCCCGGGTGTGGCAAGCGAATTTTCGAAAATCTTTGAATGCAGTTTTCTTTCTTTTCAAAAATAAAGGAATGTTTTCTTTTAGTATAATTTTCTATCTACAGTATTAAGAGTACTTTCCCTCCAGGTGGCATTACAAAATTCCACCCTGTATATAAAAATGAAACCCGTTTTCATTGGTCACGGCATCACGCGTGAACGGCTGGACCGATTTCGCTAATTCTTTCGTTGTTGTGTTTGTTATTGTTAGGAGAAGGTTCTTATGAAAGAAAAAAATTAAGAAAGTTGGAAACATAAATTTCCACGGGGGCGAGGCCGCGGGGCGCAACTAGTAAGTTATATTAATGATAAAGTCTATTACGAAAGTCATTGATAAAAGTGATGCTAAAGATTAACCACTTCTATTTACTACACTGGTAAATACAACAGTCAAGCTTTCTGCTTTATCTAAGGCAGAACCAGATAAACTAAACACTACAACAGAATGTTTATAAAGACGTCTAACATAAGCCTGAATGCGAACAAGGCAGGACCAAAGTAAATCACTCAGAAAGGCACAAGTACAGAACAACGGACACTTGATAGTGCTGATGAAGTTGTAGGCAGAGCTAAGCAAAGCGCTTGAAATACGATCGGCGTTTATCTATGCTTTGATATGTGCTTTTATGGAGTAGAGACGAGAGGAAAGGAGCTTTCAGTTCTAAAGCGAGGGTTGCTTTGATTACGTTGCAGTCCATTTTACAGAACATCTTTTCGTCATATCTAAGAAGTTCTTATATTTTGAAAACCTGTGTACTATAATATTTTACCTGCATCTATTCGAAATTATCATGATTTTAAAATTATTAGATCATCCCCACACTTGTTCAGTACTTTTGGCATGAAATAACAAACATACAATCTATCCATACAAACTGTGTCTTGTAATATTAATGTGATGTTCCAAACGACCTTTCAAATGTAACTTTTGATGATTTTTAAAGCACTCCGAAACACAATAAGTATAAATCAATAACACTGATTGGACTGTCTTCAAAGCTAACATTTCCGTTCTAAATGACGTTGATTCTTCCTCTGATGAGTCAAATGACTTACGAGCTCATTTATCACGCTCAGCAGTAATGGAAAATGTGTGGAAACTTGCAAGTCTGATAATAAATGTTCTGGGAAATTCGACTTCCCTACGGCCTGGCTGTCAGTTTTATAACTAAGTTGGAATCTCACTGGGTTGGTTTTGAAAAGTTATGTGAATTACGCTGGCTTTGATTTTCTAAAAGTTTATCAGCTTTCAGAATTACACATTCGTTTGCTGCTTAGCTTGGCATCATCAAATTAAATTGCTTTTAGGCAGTACCTATCTAACTTTTGTATTTGTATGTATCTGAAAACTGTTAATATAACAAGTATAACAATGAACCTACAACGCTCGCTGGCTTCAACCAACTTATCATTAATCCATTGTTGTTCAATACATTTGAACCTTCGGCCAAATCATGAATTCCAATTCTTACGAGGGCTCATTAAAATTTACATAAACAATTACAACCAAAACAAAAACGGAACAAAGTTGCGTATCTATTTATTTATCGACGTGAGGTACTTTCGACGCAACATGTTCATACGTTGTGGCTAAGTAGTGACTTTGCCATATTCTGGGGTTGCGGTTCCTTCGCTCATCCTGCTGCTTTAGGGTTGTCAGTTGAGTCGTATCATCCAAAAAGTTAATAAAAATTTTAAATGATTAAATATAATATAGCATTGGACAAAAGCCATGTAAAATGTTTGTCTATAGAATAACTTCTCTACAATATTGTTACAATATTGTTGTCAGTTCTTTCAACGACATTGGTATTTTTTCATACGCTCGCGTAATGATTCGTTTACCAAAAAAACTATTAAATTTTGTGGTTTCAACATAGAGAAGCAAGATTGTCTATGGGATGTCTTGTCCAAATAGCCCATTGATTTATAGTCTACCTATGGATGGGCCCTAACTATAAAATGTGCGTGTATAACCTTAAACAATTTAACTTCACAACATTACGGGTGATTACCACCAATTGACAACAGATCTACCACAAAACTCGAAACAAAACAGTAAAACACCATAGGGCATAGAAAACTTTTGAGTTCAAAACTTATTCCATGGCCAGACTTGCCTGGTCTTGGATATAAATATAAAGTTCTCAGGGACCTTCCTTGTACCGCAAGGGATCTCTTTTTTCATTGAAATAAGCTCGCACGGTCTATGATTTTACACTTTAATTTTGCCGAATTTTTACATGGGGCCCATGTAAAAAAGCGCCATTTTTTCAGTTTATTTGATCTTTTTTTGAAATTAAGAAAGACGCCTTATTATTCTACTATAAAAATGTTCATAGTTTGACAAATTCATTATAAATGTAATTGGGTTAACTACGAACCTAGTTTGTCTTGGAAGAACGTTTCATCCCACAACGAGGAATTTCATCAGGGTGAGTGCGGTTCGCGTCGTGCCTGTACTGGGTCTTATTTAGTTATATTATTTTATTTTATTTCTGTCATTAACCTACCAATACCACAAAGCGACCAGACAAGCACCGCAACAAGGCAATATACGATGCCGTCAATATAAAATACATCTAAATATAACGAGTTAAAGTCCATATTTGAATGCACATTTTTGTGCTGGTACGGTCCAGATTTGTGACAACCTTAATTAAAACTGTTTGACGTGCTTTCGTTTGTTGATTGACGCCGTTGACGGCTCTATATTTATAAGTTATAAGGCTTACCGTTTTCCCTATGATCCCTCAACCTATTTAATCTCTCAATGTATTAACGCGTGGCAACCCTACCAGACCCACCTCATCCCACTCCCGTCTCGGTACATGGAATTGTTTTAAACTTTGATTAATTCCTTGCCGCGTTCGTATTACCTTGTTCTGTTGATGAATACGATGGCTAGTAGTTTGATTAAACTTTACATGTTGGGTAATAAGAATACACAGTGTACAAGGGTTATAATTATAATATAATACTCACAATGAAACAATAACTTAATCTATGAAGCTTTTGGTAACGTGGTGGAAGTATTTATCAAAAATAATAAAGCCACGATTACGTTCATTTATGTGATGAGAAATATATTCATTCATAATGATAAATAAAGACTTTAAATTATAAAACAAAACAAGCATAAAGTTTTTCATAAAAATATCCAATTATCAAAGTCATCAGTTACTTAATTCTAGGAAGGTAATTTATAACCTTTGTTTATCTTTATCCGTATCCTTCATATGGATAAGGGGGAAGTGCTCACAATAAAGCCTACCCCTAACTGCCAAAGGGCTTGCAACGCCACTTTATCTCGCGAATTACATTAATTAGAGGTGTGGCCATAATTAATATTAATTAAAGTCACCTTTTAGTTCGCGACACTGAATGCGTATCGCAGTTAATAAATTTACCAGACGCATTGGCCGACCGGCTTCAAGATAAAGATGCACCAGAATTCAGTACAACCCTATTCGTACCCTCATCGGTGTAATTCCGACCTTATTTCTATGTGGTTAAGGGATAACTTGATTGTATTTTTTAGCTGGCAACACGACACGGCCGGCGTTATTCAACAAAATGCATTTGTCGTTTACGCAGAGAATTTTAAGCTTTGCCCCATTAAGATAAGATAGCTATTAAATGAACAGCACAATTGGTTAGTGAGCGTGCTGAAAGTTTACGATGGTAGGTAATGGAAAGTAGGTAGATGGTAGTAAAGGAACATTGATATAATAGTATCATTGATGACCTATTTTATGGTTTTGGTTCCGCGTATGGGTTTCACCTGTAGCTGACTTGTGAAAAGTTCTCATTATTTTACTTTTTGGTTTTTGAATTACCTAGAACTTTTGTTCGATAAAAAAGCAATCAGGTTCTGAGAATTCTTTTTTATGTTATTTTTGTCGTACCATGTAACGGACTATTGAAGTATAGAATTTTATATTCACCAGTAGACTTATTTATTAAAGATTTTTATGAAGTTCAAAGTCGTGTTGCTTCGTCTAAAAATTTAAAGAGTAGGCATTTTTTAATTACTTTGAATTATTTCGACCTAAGTAACCTAGACAATTTTTCAAATAATAGTCTTATATAATCTAGTACATGTAGGTTACCTACCAAGAATTTTTTAAATATGTATTTAGCAAACTTACCTTGTTAGTCGTTGAATAAAGCATTAGCTTCAGCTCGACTCCTTAAAAAATGTAATCACATGTTGTTTTCTGTCTGAATGCAGCTTTGTATTCGCCCTGTTTTTCTGACCATAATTTCACAGCCTATCCACTGTGAGCAAAATACAAAATGTATCATAATATAATTCCATAAATCATATTGCCCGCGGACGCCAGACACTGATAATCTAACCGTGGTTTATCGTTATCTATGTACTTTTGTTTCACATGTTAATATTCTAGTTTAGCCTTTTTAGTATGATTTAGGGACATCGACTTATTTGGAAATTGGTTTGGATTGTTAAATGTTCCATTAAACCATATTATTTTGGCTGAAGTTGCCCTAATCAGGGCGAACCTTGACTCGTAAAATTCTACAATAAGTCTTTGTTCGTAACTAAGGTTACGTATAAAAAAATCTTAACGCTCGGTAACGTAGACTAGATAAAGCATTCAACTTTCAAAAGACAATCTGTTATCACAAACGTCACTTTTGTGGAGTCTCGGTCTTCGTACGGTTATTTTTCAAAAGCAATTTTATTTCACGGTTTCAAATTTTTAAACGTGTCTGACTACTTTTCAAATAACCCCTTAAATTTAAATATTCATACATACATAGCCTTTTATACATAAAACTATTAATAATGAATTTTGTGGGTATGTCCGAAACCAAATTCAAAATAGAAAGGGTTCGTTATTATTAGTCGGCAGACATATTAAAACAGCACTCGTTTTATGGGAGCTTCTATATGGCTTGTGGCCAGTGATGACAGAGCTTTGCGTGGTTCAAAGTGATATGAACCTATCAATAATTGTTAGGGTACTAGAAAGCTGAACAGTTTTGGTTGAGACCAACTTCGTCTACCAACTTACCATTCTGATTTAGAATTAGTTAGGAACAGATATTCCTTCCTGTGTTTAACACTACCAACCGTAAACAAAAAATAAGTGTTTTGTAGACTGTGTCTGGGAAAAACGCTATATAATATTTTTGTGTTATGTGCACAATTATTGTATTTTATAATTTATTTTTAAACTTTTGGTACTAAGTGGATTTCATCGACGCAAATTATACAATTTGTATCATTTGAACTATACTGTTTATACAATTTTTGAAACCAATTATGCATTTGAATATGATAAGATACAAAATTGGCTGATAGCCCAAATCCTTAGCCATTTTCCGACCCCAAAACGGTTCTTCTTTTATGAAAATTAAATACGGGGTCCGTACCCTTTGTCTATGACCACATGTGCTTGGAATATGCAAATGATATATTGGATTTCTAGAGACAATACATAGTTGATTAAAAATTATACTTGGGCGCCTACTCTTTAAGGTACATAGGGGACATAGAGTTACTGTAGAATTATAGATCACAAATAGAGTACATAAACCATAGAGCACCATACGCGACCAATGCTAGAATGAACCCTCAAAGGCAAATGTAGAGTAACTGAAATACGGGTTAAGTGACATGACATCATCATCCAATGTATGATACCAAATCATTCATAGACTAGAGATATTGTATTGAGAGTGCACCTGTGTTTGCGCACACACTTGTGCACTATAGTATGTCCTGCGCATCTGGATATTCTCCGATGAGACTGGCCACCGTGGTCAGAATTCGACTAGGAGGACATCATCATAGTTATTGTAGGTATGTAATCAAATCATTTCAGTATATTGACAATTCAAAACCATATAATTTTTTTAAATTTTTCTTTAAATATTTTTTTAATGTATAAATATTTGAATGAACGATGAAGATCAAATGCCTGAAAAGTAAGACAATGGTTTAGCACTGTGGTTCATGTGATGTTGATGATAATCATCAATGTAACTTTAGTAGGTATGGGTTATGCAGTACATAGTTATCGAAAACTATAAAAGTTTACGTTTCATTGGGTGCTTGCAACTATAAGCGCCCCTACTGGATACTGAGAGGAACCATTACTTTTCGTAGTATGATCGCGATTCAATAGTGTAATTTTAACTTTTTGATAAAGTTCCCGAAAACTTTCTCCGTTTTTGTATTGTACAAACCCTTAATAGTACCCACTCAGTTTACAAACCGTTTCATACAATAACAAGAGAAGCCCATGAATACCCGTCAGCGACAATCAAATCAGGCCAAAACTGAATTAATTCTTGTTTTCCCGACGCTTTTATACAAATGAAAATGTTTCAAAATGGGAACGCTCACGAATTTCCCAAATGGAAGAAACCAAAACAAACTGAAATAAGCTTCGCGCGATCCTTTTAGAACCACTTAAAATTCTGACAATACCGGGATACACGTCAGAGCTTCCTCCCCGTCGACATGAAACAAATGTGTCTGTTTACTTTGCACTGAAGTGTAGGTACTAGGTGGGCCGGGGTTGATGCCTCAAGTTTTGTTACATCGTCGAGAAAAACAAATAAAAGAAGTACCCATAAAGCTATCTTCAAATTTGAATTAAAACGCTAGCCGAAGAAAACAGTTGCCCGCATGCCTTATGTAGAATAGATTAGAATAGAAGATTTTTATTTATGTGACATAAATAACATGACATGACATTACTTTTAATATAACTAATATTAAACTTAATGTAACACAAAAAGGTCACTGGCGCAGTTTAATGATGCTATGGCACAAGGGCTATAGCAGCGCTGGTTTTCAGCGGTGCCAGGGCGTTAAGTGCAGCGCTACATGATACACCAATCTTAGAAACATACATAGCTTTAAGCAAAATAACAAACAGAGCATCAATACCTTAAATCTAATAAAATTTAATATTAACATTATCACAAAATTACACATGAATACATGTATGTGCATATTATGGCATTACCCCCTTAATGATAAAGAGCTAATTAGGGGCCTATCAGGGGAAGCCTATATCTAGCAGTGGACTGATAAAGGCTGTTTATATGATAATTTGATGCGAAGAAAAGAGAAATTATCTCGGAGACATGTCATGTCCATCACTTTTTTTTTTTTAATATTATAGGAGGAAGTCATCGTATATCACCTACTTTTTCCTTTAAAACTATTTTTTTTTATCTCTTACTAGCTGCGCCCCGCGGCTACGCCCGCGTGGAAATTTAAAATTATCACTTAGGGGTATGAAAAATAGATGTTGGCCGATTCTCAGACCTACTCAATATGCTCACAAAATTTCATGAGAATCGGTCAAGCCGTTTCGGAGGAGTATGGGAACGAAAACTGTGAAACGAGAATTTTATATATTAGATTGTCCCAAAAAAAATTCTGTTACACCTCGTACCGGCTTTCGGCGTTAAAACTCGTTGAAATATCATGAAATTATGTCATTATTTTAAGCTCGCTGTATATTTACGGCGCAGAAATATCTCATTCTGTCAACTAAATGCGTTTCGGTTTTACTAAAATTGCATTATAATTTTGATTTTAGACACAGCGATGAGTGCACGGTGAAAACAACAAAATGTATTGTTTACAATTTGTGTTACAACGCAGTGTGAACACCATAAATTTTATTTACATATCTCATCAGCACATACATATAATATGTCCACTGATGTACTCCCTTCTCAATCAAGGGGGTTTTACAATAATTACCAGGCTTGGCAGGCAAATTAATAATAATAATAACACACTGGACAATTCACACAGCATCATCTAGCCCCAAACTAAGCAGAGCTTGTGGTATGGGTATACTTAATACAATACATAACATAGATAGATTTTTTTAATTTTACATACAAAATACCCAGAACACCCTGATCAAATATTTGCAGATCGTACAAACATTTGTCGAATCGGACCCGCAACCTGCTGCGTCGCAGGCGGATCTTCGCCCGCACTGTCACAACGGGGTCGTCGGATTAGCGAATATAGGATTGTTCGCAGTTGAGAAGTTAAGAAACACAGAAGATAGCCCTGACCTTCCGTTGGTAGGTAAACTACGAAGCGGGCTAACAACGAACCTAGTCTATGTTGGAAGAACACCAACGTTTCATCCGTCTTCAGGGTGAGTGCGGTTCTAGGCGCGCGTTCCGCATCTCTGCGAGCTCTTATATTAAATTCGTAAAACTACGAAAGTTTTTATGGTAAAATAACTATGATATTACCTAGTCAAGACCTATTTTTGCAAGTTGAATGACCTGTAACTAGGTAAATTGATCGACAGCAGACAGATGCAATCTCCCGCCGTCAATAGGAGTAAATTGAGGAACCCACTTATATGCCTCGTTGGCGATTCGATGGAATCTAGCGTCTTGTGATAAGGACTACGTCAGCGTCTAAAATTGGGAAGATCTGTTCTGCCAATCTGTTTTAGCTGATTAGCAGTAACAGTTTGACTGCGTTGTATTGTATGCTCCAAGGGTTATTTATTAAGAAATATGAGCTTAAGGGATACTGCTTAACTAATGCCTACTACTTAATTTATCTTACGTGCTTTTGATAATTATGTAATTAATCAAAGTATTTGACTTCACTGAGTGTTCTATTTATGTAGCCATGGTTATAATGATAAAAAAGCTAAGTTTTATTTTAGATTTAAGCTACAAATAACAAACAATTCAATTTACTATCAAAGACTGGTGTGCGTCGTGATTATTATTATTAAACTTAAAAACTTAGGTACCTAAACTTTTCAAAAGTTTTACGCGTTCTCTCTCATATACATTTGTATTTGCACTAAAAATATGGCCATATGTTTTCTCAATCAATTTTGGACACAAAAGAAAATAATTGTCCAACAATCATCACATATTTTATTTATTCTAACCCCTCGCTCGTCAGCGTCATAAACTACAAAACAACGTCATATCGAAACCGCTTTTAATAGAGAAATTGTCTTAACCCTTCACCCTTTTTCGGCTCATAAAGTCGACGAAACGTACAAAAATACGGACATAATGGCATTTGCATAATGTTTCGAGTTTTGTTTTTTCATAGAGCTTTGAAATGTCACCGCAAGGGTGGCGAAACGCCCATTAGGGTGCTGGCTGAAAACGATCCGCATTCTTAAGGTTATGCGTTTTGACGTTATGGAATTAAAATGCCTTTAATTTGCATTAAGAATGAGTGACAAAATGGATTAGGTCTGATGATTAATTTGAATAGTAGGTGAGGCACTTCTTTTAACTCCATCCATTCCAGACGACATTAAATAACCCTCGTTGGGTAGTCGGGTAACAATGACGAGCTGTTATTAAAATCTTCCTGAAATTGAAGAAGTTCCAGGTTAAGCAATTACACATTAGACGTTTTGAAAAGCGCTCATGTAATGCGCGATTAAGAATCCATCAAGTCCCCTACATCCCTACACAATTCAAAACGCGCGCCATTTGGTATTCTTCTCTCATAAACCTATCCATCCATACACTAGTAACAGACCTTCTTTGAAGTGCATTTGTAGATATATATATTATGCAAAAAGTTCTGATATTATTTTACAAAAGTGAAGACTGCAGGAAAGAATGACATGAAATGTTTTCCTTACAGCAGTTTTAGAAGCATTGTCGTGTAACAGGTACATAATCTCAAAAATCACGAAGATAGTTGCCATCGTCTGAAGTCTACACGACCGGAAGTAGTCGTTCCGGCAATAACACTTCCGGTAGCGACACTCTACTGACTTCCGGCGTCTGCGAGGGTACTTCCTTCCATTTGTTTGTACCTTCGACAAATAATTGAGAAATAGACAGTTTCATGGGTTTTATTTCTCATTAAATTTGGTTGCAATTGAAACCCTTTTGCTTTTTATGGATTTTAGGTAGGTACCAAATTAAGCATCTGCTTTCGGCATAGAGGAGTAAGTACAATATAATTATTCTGTGATAGAGTAAGCTTGTCACAAACTAACAAATGCGTACTTTACGAACCTTATTATCATCATCATCATCAGCCTATAGTTGTCCACTGCTGGATATACGCCTTTCCCAATGAGCAACATGACCCTCTGTATACAGTGCCATCTTTACCATAAGGGCACATGGGGCACGGACCTAGGGCCCCCATCGTCAGAGGGCCCCGAAAAGGCTGACAACAGAGCGACTTTCTGGCAACACTAAAAAAAAATATATTTCGAAAATTTATAAAAATTAAACATACAGGGATTGGAGTCCTCATTTAAGCAAAATTTGCTTGTATTAGAGGCTACCGCTCTTACCAGAAGTATTTAGGTACAGTTTAACCCTGAGAAGTGACAATCCAATTCACACAAGTTAGACACACACAAGCTCTATTTAGCTAGCTTATCATAATGTGAATTGTTCAGCTTTACTATTAATAGTGACACTCTCGAGTTTCTCAGAAAATGTGGCACTGCCACTTCCCAGGCAGTTTTGTGACCTTAATGTGAAACCCTAGAGTAGAGCGTGTGGAGCAGTTACTCGTGTGTGTGGCAAGGGGCGCTAAACAAAGTTTAAGGTTCCACTCTTGAGAGAGCTCGCCACCCCCGCTGCACCACTTTCGCGGCTCGCTTCGCTCGCCGTTCATTCTAACAGAAGATGTGTTGTGTTCGTATTGAAACCTCCGTATGCGACTCGACTCGCACTTGGCCGGTCTTATTATACTTTCAAACAGGGCCCCAAACTTTTATGTAGCCCGGGGCCCCAGGATCGGTCCAGCCTATATAGAACCTTAAAGCTTAAATTTTTCTAAACCTCTTGATTTTATGGTTGGTACTTTATTAACTCCTTTAAAAAAACCTCTTTATTTTTTCTCATTTCCTATTTAACTATCTAATAGATTACTTTTACTTTTGATAAAACTATTGTAAGCCTATGGAATTTTGACTTTTCGAAGAACACAACATATACTTACCTAAGTTTTAAAAATAGCGCAACATTGATAAATGAGCTCATGATATAGGTACTCACCTACCTTACCTACTCTATCGAAAACTCCTACATAACTTTTCCCAATTAATTCCTAAAATTTTGAAGTCCAATCTGTCCCCTTCTCAAGACAATCCCAATTTATTGCCATTAGAATATGGAAACGGCGAGATGTTTTTAATTCAGATTAAATTAACGAAGATCCTGCTATTTCTGCGCGGAATTTAGAGAACGCCTGCTTTCGAGAAATACTGAATTTCGTTTCGCTTTTGTTGGGATATTTGTTTGCTGAGTGTGCTGGTGAGAAAATTACAAGCTGCAATGTACTAAGTATCGATTGAAGCTTCTGTTTAAATTGTATATTTGGGACAGGCTTTGTAAAGCTTTACGGAAAACAAAATTATGTCGAGAAAAAGTTCTTGGGACCACTGAAATGAAATCGCCATTACGAAACTTTGCCTCATTCAAAAAGCAGAAAAGCCCCTTACATAACAAATACATAACGGAACCAGCGCCCCTAAGAAAACCAATAAGAACAATAATAAATAACTCTTATCATATTTCGAGTATGCTCCTGGTCGCATCGCGAAAGATCCGAACCAATATATCACTAGGAATTTACGAGGCGAGATACGACAGGAAAATTGCAAGAATGGTGGCGCCATCTATCTTAGTTGAGGGAGGCTGGTAAGGACGAGGGGAGAAACTTCGAGAGG
Source organism: Eupithecia subfuscata (assembly GCA_963564075.1). Classification (NCBI taxonomy): domain Eukaryota; kingdom Metazoa; phylum Arthropoda; class Insecta; order Lepidoptera; family Geometridae; genus Eupithecia; species Eupithecia subfuscata. The sequence goes on from OY751105.1 coordinate 10,558,410, forward strand.
TTATTAGTCCAAGCATCTGTTGTTGAGTAGGGCGGGGTGATGGTACCCCGTAGGTACAACCTAACAAATCTAATTGCTCAGTAGGCGCCGTAGGCGGTAGGTAATGACAAAATGGGTTCTGTGGCAGCGTGAGGTAATTTGTTGGCTCAGGTGATCAAAGTTTTGCTGAGGCGGATTTTTAGGGTAGATTTATGAACAAAAGGCACCAAGAGGAGCCTTACCTACAAACTGCAGCAACATGATACGTCTGGTTAGGTTTAAACCATTGTGAACCTCAAAGGCTGAAAAAAGACTAACGCCAAATAAAAATTGCTTCAGTTTTAAATGAGATTTTTAAAAGGTCTTCCGAAACCCTAGGGCTAAATCAAATCCATGACTAAATTCAAGCAAAGTACCTATAATAACTATACCTACTATACCATACCTATATACTATACCTATACCTACTAAGTATGTATATGTGTAAGTGTGTGAGCTTCGTTTACAAAAAGGCCGAAATACGGTTTCTGTTTTTCTAGGAAACTGTCTACAAAACATGTTCTCTACTCTAGAATATGTCATGGGGAATTACTTACATGCTGCTTGATGAAGACCGATACTTAAGTTTAAGGTTCCGTAGCTTGCCAATAGGTTTCTAGTACGTTTAGCAGTTGTTCTGTCTTGTGTCTTCAACATCATCATTAGCAAAATCCTGTAAATTACTACTAACCAAATCTTGGACTAACACCATGATCACGTTTAGGGATTGAATTGAAATTTGAATCTAAAAGTATTGACTTAAACAGGAAATCTGCTTGTCCGTTCACGACTCTTACTTGGCCACTACTCCACATAATAAAATGTACTTTTGTAAAGCCACATTTGTCATTTTACTCGGAACTTAACATGACCTTCGTCTTTTGCTCGGCAAACCTGAGTAGATGCAGTATGGCTGTGCTTAACTTTTAAAGGTTGCTATATAAAATTGGTAGCCTTATTCAAACCATATACCTACTTTTATAAGTAAAGGAGATTCGTAGTGATTATATCTAAGTAAAAGTCTTTTTAGTGGTATTTGGATAAGAAGTCTCAAGAGGTTATTGTCAGGTTTATGCAAGATGCGCCATCACGTAATTTGCAAATTCCTACATGAAGCCTAGGTATCTTTGTTTTACCTTATAATGAGTTGGTATATTACATCAAAATTCCAGTTCTACGATTCGGGGAAAGATGTGGGCGTCGTGTTTTAGTAGGCACCGCTTGACGCAAGATAACAAAAATACGAAAACTTCACTTCTACCGTGTACCCACCTCATACAATCTTTTTATGCTTATCTTTCTGTGATTTATTGCTTGTTCGGCGTCCAACAACGGAAAGAAAGGTATACAAAAGTTATTTATTTTTTTACGTTTGTTTTTCTTGTCTTAGCATCGGTGCGTGCGGTACTGGACCGAGGTTTGTAGAGGGCATGTTTTTGAAGTTGGCATTTTTGAGATGTCCCTGTATGATTTATGCTTGACCCCTCGTGTAGGCGTGCTCACTGCTTAGTCCGATCGGTATTTTCGGCTTAACGTAACATTAATCACGGTGCACAAATAAATCATACGGTAAATGTGTCCTCTCAATATTGCGCGTTATTTATGATGCGAATTTTCGGTGTTTTATTGTGTTGGGAAAAATTGTTTTCTCAAAACTCTACATAATAGTAGGTATCTGGTACATAAAAGGTTATACATCCAGCCTGTAAATTGATAAGTTTAAGGTCAGACAGACCTTTAGTAAAATACCTCATGAACGCAGAAACGCTTATCAAGTTAAAGTGAAACGAAAGGCAACAAAAAACCACATCCTGCATATCAACTCAATCAAAATGCCAAAGGCAGCACCGAGAGCAGTGTCAATCGCACTTCATCTCAATCGTACCAACATTACCATTGAATTCGCAAAAAATCCAAAAATATAAACCAAAACGTTAATGACGAAACTAACTGATTAAAATTCAGAAAAAGTTCACACGGTCAGTTATGCGACAAACATGCTCTCTCAATTAAGCGTCTTTACGGACCGGACATGGTTGGACGGAATAATTCATGATGTGGCCAAGCTGGGCTCTTATTCGCTGTAATGTACGTTTAACGTGGTAAGTTACGCTTTGAACTGTCAAATAGACGATCTTGGTGCATTATTGCATGCATTATTCTATTGTATTCTAATCTTATTCTATAAAACCATCCTAAAATGATTTGGTTCTTAGTTTGTTCAGAGTCTGAAAATGCCATGTTGAGAAATGGTTTGGAGCGCATGAATGGCATGACGCACGACAACTTCGACAAGCGTTGTCAACATATACTGAAACGAAACGAAAACCTGCAATAAAAAACTCAATATGTCATTATGTTTACTTGGTAGTTCATCTCTTTAAAAACTGACTTTGTTGATTTGACAGCCTGTTAAAAACCTTCACTTGACCTGACTTGGCCAATATCTGTTTGATGGATCGAGGGATTCGACGTTACTTTCATGTTGCGCTCCCAACTGCAACTGCGTGCAAGCGAACGTTGCAATCGTTGCAGAGCGCGTTATCACCTTACTCACATTTCGCGTTTTGTATGAGAGCGAATACGGGCCCCGCGTTCGCCAAATTAGAGTCTTGTCACAGCGGCATAAACACGACTGCTGAAATGATAACTTCATAGCACAATGGACGGTCCAACAGGGCTGGTTCATCTGGTTTTTGGCGTACTCCAGATTTTTTATATCAGTATTGAGGCGGTTGGTAGGTAGGTAGAGTACCCGATAAGGTAGTACGAATTTACGAACACTTTACTGTCTGAGATGATTCGAGATTGGATAAAACTATGACAAGGGAGCGTTTGATGGGATGGTAAATCAAATGCTCGCTAGCCATAGTTTTCGTATGTGTATTTATTTTCCTTTTATGGAGTTCAAAAACAATGTACAAAATTATTTAACCTTTTCATTTGGTTTTCAGGTATGTTCTTCAATGTGATGAAATTCTTCAACTTCTACAGATTGTAAGTATTTAATACCGTTATATGAAAAACGAAAATAGATTAATAGATTGACATGAATTGGTCCACACCAGCACAAGGCTGTAAAGTTTCTACCTAACTAGGGAAACCTTTGCCCAGTAGTGGATGACTGAGAAGAAGAAGAACTCAGGGAACACTAAACTCCTTTCAAATATTTACAACATACGTTTTAACTAATGCCTATAGTAACACAAGAATACTTGAATCAGAATTAATCGTTTATTTGCAGAATACAATAATTACATGCCATGATCTTAAAGCTATGTGATGACAATGTATTCGTCGAAATAATAAATATGTCATTATCTCGACTATAAAAAAATAAGTCGGGTTTTCCTTCCTGACGCTATAACTCCAGAACGCACGAACCGATTTCCACGGTTTTACATTCGTTGGAAAGGTCTCGGGCTCCGTGAGGTTTATAGCAAAGAAAAAATTAAGAAAGAGGGAAACATAAATTTCCACAGCTAGTTAGGTATAAAATTACATTAATTAATGCTCTTAAAATTAAAAATTTAGTTATTGGTTAACACTATAAAAACAATTTGAAAGCAACCAAATATCTAACTTTTTCTCAAATAAGTTTCCATTCAAATCCTTCAATTTCTCAAAGCAAATAATTATGCACATGTTGAAAACATTTTTCTTGTGTCTGTTTTGACCACCGTAAACACCTGCTGATACCGATAGCATGAGTGCACCCAATCACAAATACATCAAATAGATAGCGCTAAGTAAATCCTATAATACCTCCACTTGATCATACTTACGTCACAGCGAATACGTCAGTACCCCGCGGCTCTGCACAAAAGAGCATGCATTATGAAGATTGCACATCTAGCCAACTAAAATAGCGGCTTAAACAAGCCATGAATACGGCGGATAACGATTAGCGAACACAAGCGTAAGCGGGAATAATATAAACCAAAGAAAGTCAGTTGGAAAACAAATGAAACTCGAAATGCTGCGAAACAACATGGAGACGTTGGAGAGTTTTGGTACGAATAGTTTGAAAGCGGGGGATTCTCAGCTGTTTTCCGCTTCTAACTTGTTTCATGGCCAAACGTAAAACATAGTGTTGCCAAAAATCACGCGATAAATAACGCGAGAGAGCAAACTGCATGCATTATAGCCGTACCTTATCTTAGCGAATTTGAAGCCAAGAATACCCCATTAAATATGCATTAAAATTACCTGTCTCGGATGAAAATTAAGAGGATTGTGCAGAATTTAGCTCTAAATTGAGTCAAATCTCGCTCAAATAATTTAGTATTGTTGATGGTTCAAGAGAATGCCCTTTTATTCAGCACTAAGTAACTACCTAAAGAACCATGGACACAGACATTAATGTATTCAATTGAATTATTCTTCTGATGCACCCGATTCACAACAAGCCATAGGACTATAGCTTATCTATAGTCCATTTATCCATTGCCCATTGGTCATCAAGGGTCATAAAGGTTAGTATAAGGTAGTTTGTTACCATCAAGGTTGCCTGTGAGAAATCGCTCTCAGTGATAAGGCCGCCTGTTGTACTATGTTTATTTCACATTTCGAAAAGATTTTTATTTATTAACATAATGACTAGTACAATAAAGTGTGCATTCATTCATTCAACCTTTTTGTCTTCAATCTAACATCACAAGAACAATAGGTGAAAGTTTTGATGGATATTTGTTAGTTCAAACCAAAACTACCAAATGGATCATATTAAAAGATTCCCCCTTAAGGGAGATGTAAAGAGGAATTCTAGATTTCATTTTTTTGTTCCAGTTTCCCGAGGGAATTTCAAGGGAAAAATTGGATTTACCAAAATTTATACTCGTAATTAGTTAGGTACCTATCTGATAGATCGAATCATACTGTAAACATTTAGCCAACGCTTTATTATAAAAAAGAACGCATGCAAAGGCGTGGGCCGTAGCTAGTTTCAAGATAAACAAAGGCAAGCGTTAGGCATTAGGAAACAGATCACGCAGCTGAGACTATGAATCAGTCGCATGGTACAGCCTCCTCAATTTACTGGGCTTGCATAATGCCAACGGGAAAGTGGAGTACGAATTCCATTTACCTGACGACAAAGGAGGATTGTGATTTAAGCTCCAGAATAGGTATGATAAATAATAAATAAAAAATAAAAAATGCTGGACAATCCACACAGCATCATCTAGCCTCAAGCTAAGCAGAGCTGGTGTTATGGTTGTTAGAAGACCAATATACTTAATAAAGAAAGAAAGAATGAAAATCATGTTATTGGCTCACAAAATACCATAGACAATAAAACAAAAAACTTAAATGTAAAACACTGTCACACATAATCGTATAAAAAACGTCTAGAGTCTGAGATCTAGGCCCCGAAGCTTAGTTATTACGTTTAGAATGTTAATCCTATTTGATTCTTTATGAAATCCTCTCACTCTTCTTCAACTCATCACCGTCATTTGGATGATTTCTTCACAGGTAGAAGGTAACTAAACCAGAGATTCTCTCGTACTGTCGTGAGTCGGTTCGCCCTTTGCTTACTCTTCAAATGTCTACTTAAAAAAACAAATTTACTAGGGTCCTCAATTTCACCTGCTATAAATAGCGGTCACTGTGTGGTGCCGGCTTAGAATTTGCACCACCCCAACTGTTCCCGCCGGAGTCGTAAGAGGCGACTAAGGGAATTCCACCGGGGACGGCAGAGCCCCCTACAGAACAATACCACCACCAAACTGCGATTCTCAAACCACATGCCCAGCGTGGGGATTATGGGCACTAGCCCCCATGAGATAAAAGCCAATAAGGTGCCTACCAGGGGAAGGCCTGCGTCCAGCAGTGGACTAATACAGGTTGTTGAGGTTGAGGTTGAAATAGCGGCTGCAGGCTCATCCAAATCCATAGAGTTAGAGACGGTAGCAGAGTCTTTTATTAAAATAAGCTACCAACCAGGGTCCATCTTACCCTAGAAGATATTCATCACTTTAAGTATGACATCACAAGGTTCCCATGAAGCACCGGACATGGTGCTCCGCTGCCAAAGTCCCAAGTCAGCCAACATCACTGTCCAGTGTTTTCTTACCGATGGTTCTCGAACTTCCTGGAAAACGTATACCAATGTTTGATGTTGTTTTTACTACACAAGCTGTGTTTACTTTGAAGCTTTAAGTTGTCCAGCATTATTATGTTTCTTATTTCCATTATCTTGGGGCATATATAGTTACACTAGATGATCGCCTCGCGGTTTCACTCGCGTAGTTCCCGTTCCCGTGAGAATTCCGGGATAAAATATAGCTTAAGTCACTCCCTGAAAAGTAATCTTCCTAACGGTAAAAGAATTTTTCAAATCGGTCTAGTAGTTTCGGAGCCTATTCAATGCAAACAAACAAACAATCAAATCTTTACTCTTTATAATATTAGTATAGATAAACTTAACTGATGTATCTTCACAATTGCACTCACTATTTCTTAAGAAAATAAATACTTTTTTCTTTTATATAGTGGTTTGGTTCTTTGGATTTGGTAGGTATACGTGAGGTCGAAGCCATCAGCACAGATTCGATTTGAGAGTTAATCTAAAGGATACACAAAAGCCCACAAAAAATGCAATTATTTTTATTTTTCGCTTATTATTCGCGTATAAATGCAATTATTATATTACATAGCACCTTACTGGGCGTGTGCTTACCCAACACACGCATTCTATTTCCGGTTGTCTACCTGAATAGTTCGCATTTTGGTGGAAGAGTATCCTGCTGGGTCATACTGATAAGAACAGACAAGAAGGCCCATATTCCCTGTAACCAATAAAACACGTAAATAGAATTTGAAAGAAAGAAAGAAAAGACATTTATAATATATAAAGTTTATTTATAACAACAGTAGGTAAGTACAGAAAAAAAAACATACTTATGGGGTATAGGTACATAAAGTTGCTATAAAAAGCTTCTTTCAGCTTAGTATTTTTATCTGACTAATCATCAACAAAAAACCTATCATCTACTGTCGTTATTATGGTAGTTCGATACCAGGTTTATTTTATGGTTTCGACCTTTCATTCTTGTTCGCTTTCCTAAGCCGCGGTATTCATTTCCTTTTCTAGAATTTCCCGTTCTGAATCCCCTAGTAGGGCCGCTCATCACCGCGACTGCCAACTCACCTCGATTGTTATTCACTAGAACACGTCGAGTTGACATCGCTTACATACAGCGAATACTGAATATGGGGAATTCTCGCATACGCTCCTCGTACAGTTGTCTCCGGAGATAAGTTTACAATTTTAGAGTTTTTATTTTAGTTTAGGTTTTTTTACCCCTTAAATCTTTTTAGTAATGGAGTAGCCACTACAAAGGTTTTCAAACGGCTATTATTTTCTTAACTTTTCAGCTCACGTCCAGTAACTGCAAAAAATTTCAATAAAATAATAAAAATATACATGTGGACCGCATCATTGTAGCATTATTTAGCCTCAACAGGACTTCTAGTGGCATTGGATGAATTTCAAACAGAGATAACGCTACATCCCAATGGTTGCTGCGAAGGACCTCCTCTCATCATGTAAATCTCTGGAGGAAAAACTGCTCAAATATGCACTTTTAAGAAGACAGTATCTTTTTGCCGTGGTAGGTATCAAACATCATAATCATGACATCATAATCTACGACTGTACTTTCACTCCAAATTTAAATCAAATACTCTTTATTTCTATAAATACAATAAGTGTACACTTAAAAAAATTGGTTGCCTGTAAAGTCGGTATACGGGAGAAAGTTTTACGTGACAACGACTTTGAGTGGTAAAATAATTTTAATGTGAATATTCATTCGTATAGTAGGAACTCACTTTTTATGTCTGTCTCTCTCGCTCTTAGGCGGGCTAACCATGCCCGAGTGGAAGGGACGCGTGCCTCTCACTCGCTCTCATTGTGAGCGCATAACGTGAGCGGAGCGTAACGCAGTTTCTTGAAGTGTCACCCGGCAAACCAATTTATAAGACGTTGTCACGTCAAAAGGGTCAAATTGTAACTTCTAATTAAATAAATTATAACTATCAAACTTAGATGTACCTACCTCAGTATCTAGTGCTGCAGACTCAACTTCAACTTCTTGTCTGATGGCTCTGCGTCTGGGATGCAGACTGAACCTTGTTCTTTTTGTGACTGATAGGTGGAATAACATCGATACTTTGATCTGCTCTTCGATTGGTTGATTTATTTTGAACAGAAATTCAATTGGTTGATTTGTTTCGAATAGCACAACTCTTTGGTCGATTGTTCATTGAACTCATTGTTTTGTGTAGACTGTGATGACATGTTTTAGTGGTTAAAGTTGAAACATTGAGTGCTTACATACCTATCATCGTCGAAGAGTCACCTCCTGGTCCTGGCCATCTTTTATGCTGACTTGGTATATCTATCTTCTCATTTTTTCATTCCATCTCTCTTCACTTGAGAACGTATAGTCGTGTGAGTTGCTTGATCTTAGCTCTTCACAGATCTATCCTGCACATAAAACAATTACCTGCAGAATCCAAAGCAAATAAACGTTAGTGCTATAAGCCGTCTTGTAGGAAGTCAGTAAAATAATAGCCCAAGAACCAAAGCCACAAAGCGATGCTCCAAACTAACAATGGCAATCATACCATCTGAGGTCTACGCTGACGACTCTGTTTGTATTTTGTCTATGGTATTTGTTTGTTGCAAGTTTATTGAGTCACAAGTGTTGCATATAGGCATTCATTGCAAATATTTCTGGTAATAAATCTGGGTGCCTTCAATGCATAATAAATAAGTGATAATAGAAACTATAAGTTAATCTGATGGTTGCTATTTTTTCGCTAAATAAGGTGGCAAAGGCGTTCACAATGCAGCTGGAAACACTCTTGAAAATTAGACAAGTGTTTTGATACCTCTTGTACAAAAATCAATCAAGAAGTTGTGATGCTTTGAGTTACTGACGAGTGTCCACCAACCACAGAAACACTAAATACAAAACCGTTCCCACGCCTCACGGGTAAAAATATCCTAAAATATACCTTCTTAGATAATAATTTAATGTACTTCCTTCACAATTATCCCAAAACACAGACAGTGTTTAACAAGACTAGGCATTTTCCCGGAACTTTGAAAGCTTATGAGGGCTTATGAACTTATTGTGATAAACATACCCCATTTAGTAAACTGAACCGAACAAAGACTTACAAATAGGACGATAAAGAGATGGGAGATGTCTTATCTCCCTCAAAATATGCATAGTGCAAGAAATAGTTTCAGTCAAGTTTCATGGAGTGATACAAAGAGGTAATTGAGAAAGAAGAGATAATTGGAGATTCACTGGTAAAATTACCTCTAAGCTACCCTAGTAGAGGAACACTATAGATATATCATTTATTCATAAAAATCATTACAAAGGTTGGTTAGTAATGCCATAAAGCCTATGTTAGGTTTGTCTAGGCAATGGATTCTCATCTATTTTACTCAGCACAAATATTATACTGTTTTATTATGTTCTAGTACCCATAACACAAGCTCTGCTTAGCTTGGGGCTAGATAATGCTGTGTGAATTGTCCAGCATTATTATTATTATTATTTAAAATGTACCGCTGTCGGACGACATAATAAAAAAAAACACCAACATTTCATCCCTTAACGGACGAAGACATCTTTTAGATTAATTCCTCTAAAATTCTTTCAGTAAGTCGGTGGCGTTTTAATACGTGTTTCAAAAGTCCTTTGAAGATATTTAATTACTATTTATTAACTGAGTAAATCTTGGGGTAGAAAATGATAGGTAACTAATACACTGTGGTATAGTTGCATCTCGGCCGGGCCTAACGGGTAGGCCCAGTCGTAGGGCTGGTCCTTAGTGGGAAAATAAAAAATCGTCATCACTCAAGTGCATAAAAGTCTATTGTGAACCTACAAAAGTATAAAATTAATTCTTAATTCCAAATCCTAAAGTAAGTAGCAGTGGGACAAAATAGGTTAGATAAAAAAAAAAAAGTAAGGCTTATCGAATCAAAACCCTCAATACAAAATCAGAGCCACATATAAATTTTTCAATGCTGTATCTATTCCTCCAGTCTTGTCAACCCTTTGGTATCTATCGAGCAGTTGAATGAGGCCGCTATTGAGACACCGACCACGGACAGATGTATTCAGTTCTTCTCATGCTGTCACCCTCACGGAGACGCGGTTGAAAAACGTCTATACGTCAAGTATTCGACACAGAACGACCCTGTAGAAATGTGTGAGGGGGTACGGTGTGGTGCCGTGGTCGTGGACAAAGCTAGGCAATGAGTATTGAACATTTTTAAGACACGAACATGGTTATGAAGAATTTAATGGTATATAAAAAGGTTAGTTGTGAACGCTGGCTATAATTATGAATTCTTTGATACTCAACATGAGAATGGATCTATTTAAAAAGGAAATATCCTTTACATATTTTTATTGATAAGGATATTAATTTTTTGTGCTTATTTTCTGTTGATGTGATGTTCATAATAAGTCATTGATGGGTTCATTATGTTATCTTGCTGTTTACAAACAACAATCTTTATCAGTTTTCATTTCCAAAATTTCGTTATTAACATAATAAAATATAATATTACAGAGGACTAGTGTAGATTTAATCTTAGTGCTTGTAAACATAACCTTTGAGCTGTTTTTTTTAAGTCAATCAAACAATCTTCAATGTAAGTAACATACTAAATCTCTCTCACCACACCCTGAGAGAAGCATTTTTTATTTTAACTTAAGCTACTTACTAATGAAGGCAAGCAGCATGACCACGACATTTCTTTTCAACCAAGGAAGTCAGCCATGTGTAACCTTTTAACCAATAAATAACGTGCAAATAAAATCATCAAACATCGCATCGACATTTTAAAATTACAATCGTGACTTTCATTCGTAGACGTCGAAAGCTTACGGCTATGTTTTATTTAAAATGGAGGCGCGAGATACATAAATCATGTTCTGTACTCTCAATACCTTTTGATTAAAGTATAAACCAGATATTTCTTAATTAATACATTGTACGAAATGAATTTGGAATAAATGAAGCTATGAGATTTCTTGCGAATGGGCAAGGAAAAGCCGATCTGATGGGGTTCCTCGATCAATAGACATTGTGTCAAACAAATCTATATCTATACTAATATACTAATACTATTAAACTAATAATATTATAAAGAGGAAAGATTTGATTGTTTGTTTATTTGTATTGAATAGGCTCCGAAACTACTGGACCGATTTGAAAAATTCTTTCACCGTTAGGAAGCTTACTTTTCAGGGAGTGACATAGGCTATATTTTATCCCAGAAGTCCCACGGGAACGGGAACTACGCGGGTTAAACCGCGAGGCAGTCGTCTAGTGTCTAAATATACATATTGTTGCTACACCAAAGTTAAAAACTTTTTCTTTTGCGGTAGTCAGCCCTCAACTGTACGATATTCGCATGTTCCGTTCCCAATAAAGATTTTTGTATTTTGCATTTGCAAAAATCAGAAAATAAAATAAATAATAATTATAATGATTGCTTATAATGACACTTAAAGTTCTATGAAGTGCCTCTTAAATAATGGTGGCAATCCGAAAACAGGTAACTGAATAGGAAGCTTGCTTTATACATTACGTTACAACAATTTTTAAGTCCAATTTAAACGCTTCTTTGTATGGTGGTATTTAAGCCTCCCATGCCACATCCGCGATTTTGAAGCGCGTTTTGTGTCGCGCGACTTTGTAGCACGATTCCGCTGCGTTTTTGTAAGCGCTATTTCTAGACGCCGCGTGCCAAATGCGAAATCGCAGCAGTGTGTAGGATCGTATGCGTCGAACTTGGTACAAAATGACAACAAATATCGTAACAAATCGCGCGGCACAAGTCGCGCTTCAAATCGCGGCTGTGGGGTGGAAGCTTTCAGGTTAGTATGTATTATTTGTAAATCTCACAGCGATATAAAAAAAATTATGAAGGTTCCGTTCAAGTAAAGAACCCAGAAAACTCAATCAGTGTCCCTAATTATGTGGCTACGGCACGCAATTAATCTTATTTGTTCCGGCAAAATTTCCATCGAAATTAGGTGAAACTGCCTTCGAAATGAAAACCTCAGAAGAAATTGAGACTTTAAAAATCAAGTTCTCATTACTGATACACCGAAGTGCAGAATCTCACGCGAAAATAATCATTTAATAAATTTATTAATGATGGAGATCATTGAAATCGGAAATGAAATCGACTTGACCTCATTTGTTCAGGAATTGGAGTAAAACAGTGTCTACATTCTTGGTAAGACAGTATACGATTATAAGGTATTCTTATTTCCTATATCATACTTATATTTAATATTATTAAGTAACTATTTAGTTAATTTGTATAAAGCTAATAGCTAGAGGGGTACATTTTTTCGAGGGTTGCTTTAAAAGCTAGTGTACTTACTATTATTTACACTGTGTTAATCGCTAAGTCCTCCTCTTTATTACTTTTTGTAAAGTAAATTAATAAATAATGCTGGACAATTCACACAGCATTATCTAGCCCCAAGCCAAGCAGAGCTTGTAGTATGGCGGTAGGTAGGTATCTACCGTCATTCGGTAGTACCTAATATCTTGAAGTAAGTAGGTACTTATATTGTAAGCACCAGGTACTTCAATTTCTGCGGAATATTCGTTCTTCCCTACCATAATTTTCTCGTCCCGTATCCCGTCCAAAAATTCTTATAATTGTACAGTTACGGTTCAAGCTTAATGTCTTCATCAATAACCGATAATTTATGTACAGCACGATCGGTACAAGACGAAATTACAGCCGCCGCCGGCACCCCTTTGTAATCAGTGCAAAATTATAAAGCTATTGCAATACCGCAGGGCTTACTAAAAGAGTTTAAAGGTAGATGTTTACTATTGGTTTATTGAATGGAAATGGACCTTCCGAAATTCTGCAAAATTGACCGGAAAGTTTAAAAAATACAAACCTTCCTATACGGAAGACAAGTAGGAACCTACAGGGTTACTGGAAAAGCTTTAAACAAATTACCTCCTGCGTAGTTTGTCTAGGTTAAACCATGGTCCAAGGTAAAAATACCGACATAATGTATGTATCTATTGTTTGAGAATAAAATAAATGAAATTAATGAACAAGTATGTTAAGCTACAATAGCCTTTATTCACAAAGAAAATTAAACTAGTATTTACAATTGAAACAATTGAGTAACTGCAGACTGTTGCAAACAGTCTACAGGTAGCTCAACTGATCCATATCAATAACAGTCGGAAGCGTCCCCAAGACGCTGGCTGCATTGCCACGCTGTATGGCAATGCTGATGCGCTGTGCCAGATACTCACCAGCTCCCGGGTCACGCGTCGCTTCGACCAGACACTCAGATATTTTTTTAAAAACCCGAAGAGCCTCGGTAACCCACGGACCTAGGGTCTCGACTCCAAGGGGAGCAAATGTGTAGGCTCTGTCGAGACCTGCATATTTGCCCCTCTTAAGATCTTCGACCAAATCTGCCTCGGAAGATGGAAAGGCGCAAGTGTGTCGACGCATGTAGCGTCCCACGCATGGGCCTCTCTTCGCCTCGTTGTTCGTTACAGCCGCCTTCTTTCCCGTACTGACTGCACGAACGCTCGCAGTGTAACACGTTACATTACGGCCCGTAACGCTGGTCAGTACAGTACCTGCCCACCTTTATATGTAACAGCTTCTGTTCTAAAGAGGCTCCCTAGCCTGTAATGTGTGAAATGATAGTTTCGTCCGAGCCAAATTGGTGTAAATGTAACGGAAACTTTATGGTGCAGCCTCGCCTGCCGCAGATTGGAGGATTGGTGTAAGATACTTATTCCACAAAATAAGTATCTTACTCCAAACCTGTTACACAAATATATATTTTTATTCTTTTTTCCACCCGTGGGCAGCAGGTAGGCATAAGGTAGGTAGGCATAAGGTAGGCAGGTAGGTATAGGCACTTAAAAGTAATGAAAATAATTTGAAAATAATTAATTGAGAACCTTTGGAGCTCCGTTTTCCGCTGTCTTTGTGTTTTTATTAGACAGAAAACACGTCAAAAAATCTCCTGCATGAAAATCCATCTAGACAAACGGGCTAATTCTACAATCCGGCTGCGCCATCTACACAAAAACAAAACAAGATCACAAAATGAACCTTACCACCTTTATGATAGAGAGCTGCATCCGGTGGGAAAGTCTGGACATTTTAAGGACGTAGGTAGGTATCTGTTTTCATTCGACTTGATTGATGCATCGCATTTGCTGGTCAAACACTGCTTGATTGTTTGAGATAGGTTCTTGAAAATATTCGGGTAATATAAAGCTGGGCTCACACAATGCTAGGTAGGATACATTTTCTGACTTTTAAGTTCAAATGTTTGTAATTTCTTCGCTCTTTTTGTATCAGTACAAAAAACTTAAACTAGGTCCCTTTATTAAGTTAGTCTTAGGATACAAATACGAAAGAGGTTTTTGTGGTTATGTATGTCATCAATTCATCATCATCTTCATCAGCCCTTGTCGACCCACTGCTGGTCATAAACCTGTCTTTGTTTATGCTATTCACTTCGGTCTTGTATGTGTTGATAAGTAAGTCAACTTTTCAATGGTTATTGAGGTTAAATACCTCAAAAATCTCTTTTGTCTTTTGTATCTCAAAAAAAAACCCATAGAATATGTACTTACCTAGTAAGTTGTAGTTGTTTTTTCCGTTGCAATTCCTAAATCATGACATCAACACGCCGCTAACTTCTATTTCACAAAACCAGTTCAAAAATCTACCTACCATCCAAAAAGTGTTCATACTCTTTGAATAAACGTTTTCTTCAAACTCTTGTGTATCTGCTCAACCTCTTGAAAAATCCAGTGGCTATTTTTAACGAGCTCTTTTATTAGTTTTAAAAACGGTCGTTTAGATTACAAGAGCGTTTGAGGGCCGGTGGCTTATTGCCCTGTGAAATATTAGGTGGTCCGATTAATGGTATTTGAAAGAAATATTGCTGAGTTATGAAGTATTGCCGTTAGTTTTTAGGGTTCCGTACCTCAAAAGGAAAAAAAGAACCCATATAGGATCACTTTGTTTTCTGTCTGTCTGTCTGTCTGTCAACCCCCTTTTCTCAGGAACGCGTGAAAATATGGAGTTGAAATTAACATCACATTTCTACTCAAGTCCATAACCTCTTGGAGCCTCGATATAAATAAGACTTCTTAGTCTACGCAATCAAAAGTTACAGCCGTTTATGTGCCAGAATATTTTGAAATTTACAAAGGAATCACATGCACACAAAACCTATAGGGTACTTCCCGTAGACCTAGTAGAATCATGAAATTTGGCAAACAGCAAGGACTTAGGTATAGCACACGTAAAAGGGGAAAATCCGAAAACCTTAAATTTGTGATTTATTCACTTAAAAAATACTTTTGAATCTTGTCATGCACCAAAATAGGGCACTTCCCGTAGACCAAGAATTATGAAATTTGTCAAGAAGCAAGGTCTGATAGCACAAATAAAGAGAAAAATCCGAAAACCGTAAATTTGTAGCTTAATGACAAAAAATATTTTTGATTCTCGCCATGGACCAAAACCCCGTTCCCGTTGACCTAAAATCCAAAAATAGAATTACAATTAATACGGAATCCTTAGTGCGCGAGTCCGACTTTTACTTGAAGTTTTATTTACATAGCAACTTAATTTGTAAGTAGGTAAGTGAAGCAACTAACAATACCTAACTAGCATCTGCCTGGACCATTTTTGGCTTGAAGAAGTAACAAACATCCATCTATTCATCCATCTGAAATAAGCTAGGTTCATAACCCCAAAATCTACTTACTTATGTCGGTAAGTATGGCACCCAGAAAAAAACTTCATAGCATTGTTTCATTTCTGAAAAGCTAAACGCGTCTATCGTTGCCGTGTGTAAAAAAAACTATTAATGGTTTTTTCTTCTTTAAAATCTATGTGAATTACTTTTACCAATCTATATAATTATATATAGCAGCCAAGTGCAACTCTTAAGGAGAATAGTAGGGTGGATAGTGGCGCCACTACATATTTAATTTAATAATTACGTTATACAAAGGAATTATCAAAAAATCGGACCGCGCGTAGACGATATCTATCATAAGCTTTTTTTTAAATGTATCTTTCATAGTTTTGTTTTGTGTTATTCAATCAAAAACCTTGTTTGGAGAGCTTGGTGGCCACCAATAGGAACTAATCTCTTGAAACAAGTATCTGCCTAAATAATACAGTACAAAACTATTAAAGATACATTTAAAAAAGCTTATGATAGATATCGTCTACGCGCGGTCCGATTTTTTGATAATTCCTTTGTATAACGTAATTATAAAATAAAATATGTAGTGGCGCCACTATCCATCCTACTATTCGCCTTAAAGAGCCAAACAGCAAAAGGATTTCAAACACAGTACCTAATGTTCAAGCAAGCAAGAAGTAAAATATATGCAAGTTCCAGAAATAAACATCCAACCCGTCCGATGTAACATCTTCATCGAGAGGTGTGTTCAATCGATTATAATCTTATTATAACCGAGTATTATACGATAGGTATTTATTATAGACAGGTATTGATTGCAAGCTTCCATATTTGTTTTTGATAAATCGTGAGAGCTTTATGCAAATTTCTGTTTCCGTTTCTCACGTAACTTTACCGAAACAAAAGTTTATTAGTTTTCAATTAATTTAACACTTTTCTGCCCGCGGCTTCAAACGCGTTGTTTCTATGGAAACATTTAAAGGTTGTTTAAAGGTTCCATGGGAACTGATTTATGGGATGAAAAGTTGCCAGTGTTTTATTCCTAGAACTACCTATATGCAAAATTTGAGCCCGATCCGTTCAGTAGTTTTGGCTTAAAGAGGTAACAAACATCCAAACATCCATCCAATCTTTCGAATGTATAATATTAGCGTGAATATGATAGTGTGATGATGAAGTAGTTTTTTATTTGGCTAGATTATACAAAGAAAACCTAGTGTAACCTGAGGTATACATAATAAATCTAAATTTATGTAATTTCACAACTTATTACCCTTACCTTTAAATTTTAATTTATGGAATCTCACAAGCGGAAGTAAAAAGTGTGAAAGTCGCTCTACCCTTAACTCATACATAACGCCTCTGATAGGTAATATTTACTTTGTTATTACTACAAATTTTGTGTAATTGAATATTAATAGGTATGTACCGTAGTTTTTAATATTATTGACACCATTATTTTTCATTGCGGCAAATTCGTGGTGCTCTACGCGTGTAACCTATCATCATAGGTTTTAATTTGGCGCTCATGTAAATCAGTGCATTTCACCGAAATTATACGAATATCAGAATTAATATGAAAACGTGGGTATTCATTATACGAGAGCATTCAGACCGTGTAGGATAGGTTTTAATCAATGCTACGTAGTCGCAACCGCGAAACGAATTGCCAACTTTACACCCTTTACAATGTAAATGAGTTTTATTCGGTGAGGGATGTTTATGTTCAAAAGCGGACTCCATACTGACGTACCTATCATTCAAAATAAGAACTTTTTTGCATATTCAGTCGAAATAGTTTCTAATCTAAACAAAATGCTTGCCCTGCCCTCCTTCTTTTGAATATCGAATAAACAAGGACACGATCATCGGAAGGCATTCCGAATGCAAAATCTCTCGAGATCTTGAGATAAACAGTAAAAATTACACCGTTTTAAAGCATTTCTCTCTCGGCCGCACTTTGTCATTTAACACACCCTTAATATCGATGCTGGTGCCAGATAGCCCTGTGTTTATGTCGCTTAAATTAAATTGCTTCTGTTGATTATTGTGACACAGCTTTTTGTATGTGTTGAAATTTATTTCATTCCGTTTTTCAATACGTTTGTGATCAAAGTAGCTTCGTATCTTGCTGACAGATAAGTCGTAAGTATCACGGCACCCAGGGAGAGGCAATAAAATTATATGCTCATAAAAATCAATATAAGGACCATAACATTCTATAAAGGCGGCCACGATTTAGCTTAACGTCTTCATTAGCCTGCGCACGACCTCCCGATCGCGGCTCTTGCGGCAATTTTCAAGTCAAGTCTTTCTCTTCCATAATTTGCGTTGTCGAGTCCCGATTTGTCGGATCAAGCACAGATTCGCTAACAGTTTGTCACATGGTTCGCAATTCAAGTTCGCCCGACCATTTCCAAAAGGTTCTCGAGCAATTTTTGAGAACGATCGGCGCAGTCGCCTTCGAGAACCGAGGTGCTCGGTTGAAAACTGTAATTGAGGCTTGGGGCAGGTCGCAATTTTGAAATTACCTCGATTGAGTGTTCACCTCTCGATGTGTACTTGTTGCAAAGAAACTTAAAAGCTTTTAAATTTGCGGTCGATGCTTGTAATTTCCGTGGAAGATGGATTAAATTGTTGTTTAAAACAATGAGCGAATAACATCCTATTATTTTTCATGGGGCAGCTTTGCAGCTAACAAAATGTGGAGGAGCATTTTATATTAACGCTGATGAAAAAAAAATCCAGTACAATCATTTTTAAGGGATGAAGGAAATTCTAAAGTGCTGTTATTTCCTCAAAACAAGGGTATAATACTCTAATTATCTGTTCTATTCACAGACCATTCACAAAAAAGGCCAGCCACAAAATTCTATTACCGTCACCTTTCCTTTTTTTTACGAAAGGAGCATAATTGTACAACCTGAGCGCGCGCACTGTGCACAAATGATTTATACTATCGGTCTAGTTAATTGTATTTTTCTCCCAAAAAACCGTGGGGCATTATCTCCCGGCGGCGGTCGACAGGTAACAAATCTTGCTTTTTAAATATTATTACTCATCGTATTCGATTTGGGAACGAGCTGGCTACGAATGCTTTATCACCACCTACTCGACGTCCCGCGGCTCACGATTCTTTGGTCCCCCTAAACTTTATTCAAATGCGACACACTTTCGTCTAGCCGTCTCCGTCGCACGCATAGAAATTAGTCGTGGGCTGGGTATCGCCTTCTCACACCCTTCTAAAATAGACTGCCCAAGCGCAAAGTGTTCGTGTCAAAAGTTTTGTATAGAGTCGGATAATAGCTTACGAAATTTTTCCCCTACCTTGTGACTTTTTTTACAGTTGAGTTTACATGCTAGGGTCGTGAAGTAGTGTTAAAAAATTGTGGATCGCGTTTTGATGTGGCGTTTATAGCTATCTTTTTGAGCGGGTTCGGCAGATGCCTTCTCCGCTCTATGTGAGCTCCGAACGATTCTGTTATAGTATGGACAACATTGTCAGTTGTAAATAAGGATTTGTATAGACCATACGTATCGTTGTAGACGGCGCTACCTTTATTATCCACAACGAATTGAATGGAGACGTAATCATTATTGTTTTAGATCAACCTTTCATCTTATAAATTAATTTATTGATAGTTATTGAGTGTTCAAAAAGAAGGAATATTTGGTGCTTTGCAGTGATATTGCAGATTGTTTATTGGTGTTTAGTGTTTTCTACAATTTATTGGAGTGATTTCAACAAATTTTATTACTGCTATTGGAAAGATATTGTAAGTATTTTTTATTATTATTTATGTTGCACATATTTAGCGTTATTTTTATTGTAATTTTATGGTAACATCTGAAAAATTTTTTTTTTTACTGACAGACAAATTTTAACGCAAGTTCAAATTGTAACGGCTGAAATGATACCGGCTGCCTGAAATACAATTTATGCATGCGTAGGATAGGAAGGCACTTACTTACATATTCCATCTGCATTTGAATTACAAGCAGGTCATAACAGAAGTTCAATATATTTCAATACAAACATAAAGATTATTCTACCAATACAAACCTATTTATAATTCTAAGTTCGCATTTGATACAATTTTCTGGCTCTGAACAAATCGAAAAAACCGATGTATGGAATGCATCATGATAAAGGATGTCATCCGGACCCTGGGACTTCGAAACCCATGCCGCTGTAATATAAATCAAAACCAACCTTATTTCTATGAGATCAAAGTTCAATATGACTACGATACCTAGCAGAAAGTTTATTTTGTTTTTTCCCGGTCCGAAACCTAGCTTTGGGAATTCATAAAATCAAAGCTGAGTTGGAATCCGTTTTGTTCTTTGAATTCGGATTCTTTTTGGTTAGACTTTTTTTTTTGTTTTTTTACCAAACATTGACCCGCTGTTAGCTCCATGATAGCTCTAAATTAACTAACTTTATGTGAATCTAGTAGGCGATAAGTTTCTACTCGGCTATACATTTTTATTTACCTATTAGCTTTTTAAATCTTCCATTATCAATAAATTGTAACAACTACTTTGATACTGCTGTGTGAAAGGTTCTGTCTAACAATTTTTATAATAACAATTACAAATGCATACAAAGTCTTGGGGACGCTTCGGACTGGTGTTGATATGGATCAGTTGAGTTGAGCTATCTGTAGACTGTTTGCAACAGTCAGCAGTTAGCTCAATTGTTTCAATTGTAAATACTAGTAGGTATAATTTTCTTTGTGAATAAAGATTTTGGTATCATTCATAAAAAAAATACAAAGTTAAATTATCTGCAATTTTAAGATATTACGTATCGTTAGTCGTTAGGATTTTACAAAGAGCATTACGGGAACTTTATTGAATACTTCAAATCCTTTAACCACCAGAAGAATTCTACGTTTAGAGCTAAGGTATTTTTGTCAGCGACTTCCTTAGATATCAGCGCACCAGCGCGGCGAGGAAATGAAATTCTTATCGCGTCTCCGTGGAACGAAAGTCACTTCTTTCTTTGCTTAGGAAATATATTGGGGGAACAAACTGATTGCTAAAAGGTATCGTGGAAATCTCGATAGAAATATAGAGGGTTATGCGGTTGTGTAAATAGAAAAGACTTTGAGGATGATAAATTTTCTAAAACACACTATCACACTAATATTAGAAATGCGAAAGTTTGGATGGATGGATAGATGGATGGATGTTTGTTACGTCTTTACGCCAAAACTACTGAGCAGATAGAGCTGAAATTTTGCACCGATGTAGTTCTATGCCTGGAATCATACATATATCATAATTTTTATTCCATAAATCAGTTCCCATGGGATAGAAATTACCTTTGAATGTTTCCATAGAAATAACGCGTGCGAAGCTGCGAGCAGAAGCTAGAAGGCTAATAATGCTTATTGTTGGATATTGTAAAGTAGAATCAATTTGTGGAAATCATATTATGATTATTATAAACTAGTTTCTGCCCGCGGCTACGCACGCGTTGTTTCTAAGAAAAAGTTTAAAGGTTGATTATATCTCATGGGAACTGATTTGTGGGATATATATGCCATGTTTTATTCCATAATCCGTTTAGTAGTTTTAGCATGAAGAAGTAAAACACATATTCCATGGGCCATCCATCCAAACTTTCGCATTTTTAATAAATAGTATGATGTAAAGAATTTGAGAAATGGTTGTATGGTATTGACGTTTGTTACTTTTAAATGCCAGAACACAAAATTTTGCAATGAGTAGGTAGGTACCTACCTATTTCTCGAAATAGGTAAACTTGTGCTAAGTGTGTAGCGAGTTTTTTAATATTTAATTCTTGAAACATCAGTACATACTGTATACTTTACTTACTGTATACCTTCACTTATTGAGTCATTAATAACTTCAGAAACATCAGATTTACAAGCGAGACATTAACATGATTACGAATCGCAAATACGATCAAAGCTCCAACAATGTCCCCTTTCTCATCTTGACGCTAACAGTGAAATTTACGATCACCCTTGGAGAGAATACTCGCCTGATGTTTCTAAAAATGTGTCAAACTTTTTTACAAACTTCTTTTCATTTAGTCCGACCTTTCCTGTACGTTTTTATTTTTGTTATATTGTTTATTTTTTATTCTCTATTGAAACGTCGGCCAAAGGATTTGAACAAAGTCTAAAAAGTGGACACACTATGGAATAATGAAATTTCTTTCGGCTTTCGAACCGTTTGAATGTTGTTGCGCTTTAGTTGTTTTTCATTTGCAACCTTTTCTCCAAATTATCCTTTAGCTTGTTATGCAATTTGTTTTGTGGATGTTAGTCAAAGTATTCATAGCTATTTCTGGAACCTTCTTTCTAAAAAAGTATTTAATTTAATTCAAAACAACCTAATCTCAACCTTAACCCCAACAGCCTGTATTGTTCCACTGCTGGACGCAGGCCTCCCCCTGATAAGTTCCCCTTGTTGGCTTTTATCTCATGGGGGTAGTGCCCATTATCTCCACGCTGAGCATGCGGGTTGGTGCTGCTCTACTGTTTTGAAAATATTAATTAACCTTAAAAGAAGATCAACATCTCCTTTCAATATTAGATATATATTAGGCAAAATCAATAACACTTTAAAATTTCACATTAAAATTTGACTTGTCTAAGTGCTTGTTTTGTAAACTAGAAATTAAGTTACTGACTTTTGACTTCTTAGTCAGAACTATGACCCTTCTATTAATTTTATCATATATATCTTAAGTTTACACTTTGTAAATGCAGTAAATTGTATCATTGCTCGCAGCAATGATCGAAATCTTAATCTGTGAGTACGTTTTATTTGTTTATCGAATGCACAAAGCACGTTTAGCATAATCGGCTTATTTTGAATCTATATAAAATGTCTCACTGATTCCTTTGGATGCGGTCTCAAACAGGTCTGTAGACTTTTTGCTCTCGTATAAATCTTCTTCGAACGATGAACACGAAAGCTTGATTTTAGTGCGAGTTTTATTAATTATTGTTTTTGTTTCTAGACCTTTGTCCTGCTTTTCAGTATCTAAGAAGAATTTAAATATTAAATATTGGAAATAGATTAAATACCTATTTAAAATAATCAAGAACGAAAATAAACTTTTCATTAATTAATAAATCAAAAAAAAAAAACTGAAAGATGGCACAAGAAGAAATTATTTTATTTTATTTTATTTAATGGCCTATTGAAATATTCAGTGCAATTTTATTTACTTACGCATCCCAAGTATTTTCACACCGTAAAAATAAACATACCTACGTCTTTTTGGCCAGACAGAATTTTCTTTTCATCCGATCCGTTGTTGTTGACTGCCATCTTCAAACGTAAAGGCGAGCGAGTTCAGCGGGAGCTAAATTGACCAAATATCGCTCTATGGCCAAACCGAAGAAAAGTTTCCTTTTTGGAGCCCTAAACGCTGCCTAGCGCTGGAGCGCGGAGAAAATCTGACAAGTGTCATTTAATGTTTTTTTTTCATTTTTGTGTGTTTTGTGTCTTTTTATCTTTTTAAATTAGTTAAGTTTTGTAAATTACCCAGCCGCCACCAGTCCATGGCTTTAGTGGACCTTCCAGTGGATCTGGCCTCCCAAAATGTAAGTAGTAATGTTGTGTCGTGTGAAAATTTAGTCCCATGTAACAAATGTTCCCAAATAAGATATTTTAAGGGCCTTCGGGGGCTTAAAATACATGAAAGCAGAATTCATAAAAATACCCCTTCTTCATTTTCGAACAATATCCCAAATTCAACATCAATCTCGGACTCCACATCTTTTTGGCAAAGATTATCAAAATGTAAACAAAATTTCCAAATAGTTAAACGTATTCCTCGAGGTGCCAGATTGTCTGTTGCGCAGTCCTTGACTAAAGATATAAAAAGGGCAGTTTTGGAAAATTCAAGGACTGCTTGGGAACATTTGTTGACTTTCCCTTACAGAATACTGCATGTTGAAAGAGACAATAGAAATATGTCTCTTACAGCCAAAATAAAGCAAAATTGTACCAAAAATTCTGATTCACCAACAACTTTTGATTCGAACACCCATGTAAAGCATTTTGGACAAAGATTAAACTCTGATATCGCCTATCGAATGGTTGAAAATCGTGTTAGTGATGGGGATATCAGAGGTGCAGCAAGACTTTTATTTTCGAACGACACACTTGCCTCAAATTCTAGTGAAACTCTTTCGGCACTTGCATCAAAACATCCACCTGCTGCGCCCGATCTATGCCTCCCAGCACCACCTGATGATTCCTGCACTTTCCTGTCGGTGCTTCCTGACGACGTAATCTTTAGCATTAACTCGTTTCAGAGTGGCTCTGCTGGTGGCTTAGACGGCCTTTCACCACAACACCTAAAAGATTTAATTAGTGCTGGTTGTGGTGAAATGGGCGAAGGCCTCATCGTAGCCCTTACGTCGTTAGTGAACAAAATGTTATCCGGACAGATCAGTGCAGATATCATCGACATTTTGTATGGTGCTAACCTATGCGCTCTTTTAAAAAAAGATGGAGGCATCAGACCAATCGCAGTTGGTACGACTTACCGCCGGCTTGCAGCCAAAATATGCTGCAGAATCAAAAGCTCAGAATTGAGGTCAGAATTCCAACCGACCCAGCTGGGCTTTGGATCCCGTGGTGGTTGTGAAGCGGCGGTACACTCACTTCGATCGTTTGTGTCGTACCACACAAAAGATTTGTTGTTGAAAGTGGATGTTAAAAATGCATTTAATTCGGTAGACAGGGGCGCCCTTCTGACACAAATAAAAGAGAAGCTTCCTGATGTTTATCCCTTTCTTTGGCAATGTTATGGCACACCTTCAAAATTAGTATATAAAGATAAGTTATTGTCTTCTGAGGTTGGTTGTCAGCAGGGTGATCCGTTAGGACCGGCTATTTTCAGTCTCGCTATACATCCGATCATAAAACGTTTGGAATCTAAATTTAATGTTTGGTACTTAGATGATGGCACTCTAGGGGGCGAAGTAGACACGGTATTGAAGGATTTAAGTGTTGTAATTGAAGAATTTAAGCTTATAGGTTTGGAACTAAATTTTGCGAAATGCGCACTTTATATCCCAGAAACCGAAACAGCTTCTAACGTATTAATAATAAAGAATCGCTTCGAAAGTTTAGTTCCAAACTTTAAGTTGATAGACAAGTCTTCGCTTTGCCTCTTAGGATCTCCGATTATGGATGAGTCTTTGCCCATTTTTATAAATGAAAAAATTCTAAATTTTGTTTCTTTTTCCGATAAATTGCAAAATATCAACGTTCACGTGGCTTTTGTTATTCTACGTTTCTGCCTTTTTGTTCCTAAATTTACATATTATTTACGATGCTCACAACTCTGGAAATTTCCACATCTTACACAGCAGTTGGACAGCATCATACATGACACTTTAATCAAAATTTTTAATATACCTTTGGATGATAGAGCTTGGCACCAGGCCAGTCTGCCTATTAGGATGGGAGGTCTAGGTGTCCGCGAAATTTCTAGCGTTTCACTCCCAGCTTTTTTGTCATCAGTACATGGTACTAAGGATCTTGTTCATAGTATTTTGGCTAAATGTCAAAATTTTGAAATTACAGGTTTTGATGAAGCTTTACACTTATGGAAAATAGCCTGTCCTGATACGAATCTGCCCAAAGTCCTTTCTTCGCAGAGACTGTGGGATGAGCCACTATGTGAGCTGGTACGGAAAAACCTTATTAATACGTCAACCAGCTCATCAGAACGTGCTCGTCTACTCGCCGTTTCCGAGTGGGAATCAGGACTTTGGTTACTTATTCTGCCTTCCAAAAATCTAGGTACCCTTTTAGATAATAACACATTTCGGGTTGCCACCTCTTTGCGCTTAGGTTCTCCTTGCCTAGTTGCACACCGTTGTCAGTGTGGTGAAACCGTCGATAAGTTTGGTCACCATGCACTGGCATGTGTCTCTAGTGCAGGACGTGTGTCCCGTCATGGTTCAATTAATGACACCATCCGTCGGGCTTTTACCAGCGTCAGTGTGGCAGCTACCCTCGAACCACGTGGCCTTATGCGAGATGATGGTAAAAGACCTGACGGTATGACTCTGATTCCATGGAAGATGGGTCGGCCTTTAGTTTGGGATGCCACGTGTGTAGATACCCTAGCGCCTTCACATCTTGCAGGGACATCGGTAAGGGCCGGTTCTGCAGCAACATCAGCGGAGTATCTTAAACGGCGAAAATACGCTAACCTTGACCGAGGTTACCTATTTGAGCCGTTTGGGGTTGAAACCCTTGGTCCGTGGGGCCCTGGGGCACACGCAATTTATAAAGATCTTACTAAACTTCTTATAGAGTCCACAGGTGATCGGAATGCTGGCTTTTATTTCGGTCAACGTATTAGCATTGCCATTCAACGTGGCAATGCTGCTAGCATTCTGGGCACTCTGCCTTCTGGTGACGGCTTAGATTTTTAAGAAATAGATATACTTACTTGTATATACTAGTTGTTATTGTTTTATTCTGTTAATGTAATGTTCTATGTGCTAAATAAATATTTACAAATCATAAATCAGTAAACCGGTTAAATGAATATTAATAATCTACCTAATACAATAATATGAATCGATTTTAATGTATTGACAGAATAATATTATAATTAATTTTAATTTGACTAAATTAATAAATTAAAAACCAATTTTAGTCATCGTGCCTTTTTTCTGTGAAACGTTTTCCTTGAAATGAGACAGAAAAAGCATTTGTTCCTTTATCAGTGTAGAACCAACGCACTGAATATTATAACGTTTTGGTTCAGAATATTATAAATAAATACATTATTCTGGCTTTTATTTGAGAGTTTCTCCCACCAATAAGTTGTATTGAGAATCACTTCAATGCCTAATTTTACCTTATCTCCGTATAAAATGTCTATTTAAATGAGCATCTACAGTGACATTGGACACCTCAAGGTGCGCCGAAGAAGTTTATGATGCTATGAGGTCATAATGTCTTAGAAATTATGGTCTATCGACTACTAAACACAAAATTCATATCATAAACTAACATGCCGAATATGCGTCGCCACAAATGGAAATCCCTATGCTAAATTACGTTAGCACTGGTGGCACTATACGAATTTTCGAATAGTGCCAGTTCTGATTTTGAATTCAAATTTTGGACCGCGTAGGCGCAAGAATTAGACGCTGTGTAAAAAGATTCTAATCTATTCCGTATGTGGGCAGGGCAGTGACTTATAGTTCTTTTTTTGAATTATAAATTCTGCCTTCCGACTCGAATAGATCAACTAATGAGTCTGTATAGAAGAGTAAAGTACGTAAGTACCTACTTACATAATCTAGTGAGGAGGTAAATCAAAATGACATGGTGCGTTAGGTAATTACTAGGACTTTACGCTTTGGGAGCTCGCTTTAATTTAATGCGTTGTTATTTATGGCTGTGTCAATTAAAATTAAATTATAAGTAGAATAGTTTAGATTTGGCAAGCTGAATTTCAGATGGAAGCTCTAAGTTATAGAATTCCGGTTACCTTAGCTACCTACGATGATTAAACATTGTAAAAATGCCTACAATTTAATTATAATACATAAGGCCCGGTTTACACGAAGCGCAGCTGGCCGCAAACTGGCAGCTTTTAGATTAGGCCCCTCCACACCCCGCGGGGATCGCCGCGCCCCTCCCAATTGAGCGCCCATGCCGCGCCGGCTAAATTAGTAACGGTTACCAAATCGCTTTTTAATTTTCGAACCCGTTATTAGGCAAGTTGGTAGGTATTTATGATCTGATGCGCTTTTTTGTTTTGTGCGGTTTTGAGTTGATTTGATCAAATGAGTAAAAGAAGAGATCTGATATTTACGGAAACTATATTTTAATTGATAAAAATTTAATGTTTGAGATGGCTCTATTGGATTTCTCGAATTTGTCATTCCTGCTTTCTGCTCCCAGCTGTAAAACAGGCAAGTCTAGGTATCTAATCTACATAGAATCTCTCCCCCTACCTCTAATAAAAAAAAATGGTATCATAATCATACCATGAGACCTTCACAACGACAAAAACAATAATAATAATAAAATGGCCATAAGAAAGAGTAATCCTTCCATTATAAATCCAATAAATTTAAAGAAACAACTGATGCCCTAAAGCTAAGTGCACAATAAAGCAAAACAAGTTCAATATTGAGTTACATGTACAACATTCGGACATTGAGAAATCTTTCATCTCATCTGTACCGGCCGGCCATTGTTTTTTTTTTAACTTTTTCGGCTCAGGGCGCGGCCCTGCCCTAGTCTCGGGTGTAGCCCATCCCTAATATTAATGGCTGCCCCGAACATCCGGATAGCTAAGTATGGAGTCAGACTAGACAATTATTTCTAAGGTGTGATTAATTACACATACTCTAATTTGATAGGAAATTGTTTAATGATTAATATGAACACGCAATGTTTTAAGTTCAAAGAAAATTCTAGAATTTCATGTATGAGAGTAATATTAATAATACTCACGAAACTGATCTTAATCAAACCAATTTAGCAGCAAAAATTTTTAGTAAAACATAATAAAAGTTTAGGTATTTAAGGTAGGTACCTACCGAGGTGGCCAAGGTGTTAATAAGTAGCGTGTCTAATTGCACACATTAGTTCGTGGTAAATCAGTTAATTCTTAGTATCTAGAATTAACAGGGAAAAAGCTGTTACCACGCCGCGTTCTTTCAAATTCCGTGTATTTTAGCCGTGGATACCAATGCAATGATACCGACAAAAGTCAAGGCCTTTGCTTAGGTTCATTGTATAGCTCAAACTTAGTTTGTCATTTGTTTTTTTATTGAAATTTGGAACTACCATGCTTTAACCTTTTAACCTCGAACCCCCTGTTTTCGGTAACCGCTAAAAACGTCGTTTTACGTCTAGCGATAGAATGTTTTTAACACTTGTGTATTTCGAAGAATATTAATAACAGCTTCATAAATTAATGTACCCCATACAGATTGGTTTCCCGTGTAAGCGTAATACAAACTATAAGTCATCGGTGCAACCCTTCCCTGCAAGCTGATGCATGAAATACAACCGGACAACGGACCGGGGCCTCAAAGACCCTACAGATCCGGATTTTCAACTCATAATTGCTGAAATTTTTTCACGCGAAGTCGTGGTCACGCGTATTTTATTACTATGAAATTGAATTATTTATGACGACAATGCGACCATTGAGCGTCAGTGGCTGAATTTTAAAAGTCGTATTAATGCGGTTTGAGTGAGGCGATTGCGTTATTTTTTGCTTTTTTACGGTATTTGCCAGCTGAATGTATACCCTACCAGTCATTTTAATAATTTTAGTAATAATATTAGAACTTTATTTAAGTAAATACGGCATGGACTCGGAATTTTATGCAATCAATTAGTTATCCTGATCGACAGGTTAAGCGGTTTGAAATTACTGAATAAAGCGTTAGGCTACCTTTATTCAATACAACAAGGTAAAATTGAGATGAACTAGTTAGATCATACATTTTTTTTAATTATTTTGCTTAGTATCTGATTAGTGCTTCCCTCGTTCTGTCAAAATGACGTATCAGCGCGGGAGGCTTAATTGCGTCGCCCCGTAAGCCTGCCCCAAGATTTATGTATATCCAATCCCGGCCGCCTAATCCCGTTCCTGGCCCGGGTCAATCCGACCCCGGAAAGGTTTTCCCGGTTATTTTCCGTGGAACTTTTAATCCCACCGAATACCGACATACATCATAGAGGATTAAGAGGTTTAAATTGGAAGTTACCGACGTCCGAAATAAATTTAAATCGGCTGGCAGTCGGTATTGTGATATCGGCTCAGATGCTAAATGGAAGCCAATTTTATCCCGCAAGTAAATCTCTGGACTGAATAGATAAGTGGATGACCGCAATATTGTTTTCACTGAATGCTTCGATAAAATATCATTGAGTGTGGTGGCTAGTAGGCAGTTTAGTACCTACTTACAAGTAATCAATTGATTTGAAATGTTATTATATGTACTATCTAAAAATGCACGCTCAATTTTTAACACAAAGCTATGCTATACTAAGGTTTTGTTATTATAGTGCGTAAGCCTCGCACTCTGGGTAATTTCTAATTTCTAAGAAATCACGGGTTCAAGTCCTCAAGTCCGAGATATAATTCGATATCTATGCTATACTCTTTGTAAAATATGAAAGAAAACATAAATTGGTAAGTATTCTTTGTAAAAAATGAAAGAAAACATAGACTGGTTTTTTTTTGTGGCTTCTCTGCTCTAGGTGCTTCGTACGTCTATTATCAAAACCCCATATATGCAGCATGGCACCAAATTAAAATGGAAAGCAATAAGGGCACAATAAATCACACAAAGAGTCTAGGTGGCGTCCCTTCAGGACCCTTGGCCACCTGACCACTGCCACAGTTGCGCATACCTTTCTGAAGTTTCCCTATACCTTAGGTACTACATACCTACCACATTGTGCTTAAAAGTCACTTTGTTTTGTTTGATTTTGTTATGATTGTACAAATGGAGTATCTATATTTACTAATTTATTATTATTTTTTAAAACTTTATTGCACTGAGGTACAAAGGGTGGGCTTAATGCCGAGGCATTTTCTACATGCCGACCAATTTTGTTTTTGTCGGCAGGTTTTAATTTTTTTATTGATATTTCGATTCAATCAATTTAAATTCGTTCATTGTAGACCGGACATAGCTTTTTAGCGTACTCGAATACGTTACGTCAAGGATCGTGTCTAGTACACCTACTTACTGGGAACAATAACATATAAAATACTTATTTAAAAACTAGGTGCGTAAAGCATAGCTAGATAGATAGAAAGTTCTTTATTTCACACTTATCAAAATAATTTACAAACAAAATGAACAACATAAATTACAAAATATGTGACAATTGGCCTCGCTCAAGAGCGATCTCTACCAGACAACCATGGATAAATAAATAATGCTGGACAATCCACACAGCGTTATCTAGTCCCAAGCTAAGCAGAGCTTGTGTTATGGGTACTATACATAATAAAATACACTACATAGATAGATATTTTTTATAATACATAGAAACATCCAGAACGCTCTGGACAAATGTCTGCAGATCGCACAAACATCGCCCGCCGCGCCACGGAGGTCGTCAGGATGAATGGGATCGTTGGTTGTCGAGAGCATATGTCGTTTTAATTTCTAAATAAGTAAGTACGTTAAATTAACGCTGGTAACGAAGGTATAATCAACTGCAGCTCTCACACTTCGGCATGAAAATAGCTAATAAATCAATAGTGCAAAGTCCTAAGCCTAGTCACCATCTGATAACTGAAACGGTTTGTTATTCCATAATTTATAAAGAGCTAGATGCGTACGTGTTAATGTAATTAGCCCGAAGCGACCCACGTGCCCTGGTTAATACAGAAAGAAGTAATTACCTACCTTAGAAGTTTTTCTTTTCAAAATATGTTTTTGTTCCTTAAATCTGTAAAACCTATAAAATTGCGAGTATTATTATTAGAGAAAATGAAATAGAATCTAGATAGATAGATGGATAGAAAATTCTTTATTGCACATTTATAGATAGAAACAATACAACAAAACAGTTTAAAAACTAAGTGACAAGTGGCGGTCTTATCGCTCAAGAGCGATCTCTACCAGACAACCGTGGATGGATAGGATCATTGGATAGTACTAGGGGATCTGTGTGCTGATGATGGTTAAATAAATAATACTTTTAATATAATACTACGCTTAAAATACACTACACACATAAAGTTATATTTAGTTATATTTATCTATTTATTTATAAAAGCCTTTCTTTTATGCTGTCTCTGTCTGAAAATTCTTCTAATTACTACCAAAGTGAAAAGTGGCTGAAATAAATTACAGTAAATTCCCAACAAGGTTTCTCTTGCCTCCTCTAAAATTGATACTCTACAGTACAGACACGTTAATGCAGTTAACCCTATACATCTAGCGCGTCGTCCACTGGACAACACGGAATTGGGTACGTAAATCATTAATCAGCCGCGTCATTTGTTCGCGCCAAAATTATTAATGTCCGCACCGGTGCTGTGTCGCCTCTTTAAAACGCAGTTACAGAATAACGCGATTGAGTTATAGTGTTTACTGTTTAGTTGGGTAAATAAAATTATTCAATGTCGGAGCTTGACCGAGATTAAGTGGCATACAAATCATGGGTATTCCGATGTAATTTTACCTCATGTTATTTGCTAACAAATTAAATAAGAATACTATATTATCGTTCATATTATATTCAATATTGTCTTGTAGAATATTGTTTTCTATACAATTCCATATCCAAAATACCTGCTAGCTATGTGCTAAATCAAAAGCTTCGATACAACCGAATCTCTGCCGTTATAGCCATAAATATTCTAATATCGTGCACGTCATATAAATCATACACTTATCCCTAAAAGTCAGGCGCATACACGGAGTTCGTTGAAAGTCGGCGTGGCTAATCAAGTGTAAACTTGTAACTAAGTTGGGTGTTTGGAGGCTGGGCAACCCTTTTTGTCTGCGACAGTGTGGAAACAGCTAGGTTAGTTCTTTTCTGTAATTTTTTATTGTACACAATTAAAACAAAGCATGAACTTATATAATAGGAATAGCTTCTGCCCGCGGCTTTGTACGCGCATTTTCGGTACAATAAGTAGCCTATTATCTAAGTTAGGCCTTACTTTAAACGTACGCCAAATTTCATTTTGATCTGTTTAGTAGTATTGGAGATCCTAGGTTACAAAAATTCAGATTTCACAAACTTTCGGCTTTATAATATTAGTAGGATATGTACATAGGCGATTTTAACCCCGAAAAAGAGTTTTCTTCCAGCAAACTTTAGAATTATAGAAAAGGCGATGGAATAGGTAGAGGAGGAGTACAAATATCTATATCTATACAAAATCTACAATACATATTATGCTTCTAATGAACATAAGTGGGTACTTATATTAAAATAGTCATGACTAAATAAACCTAATAACCTTTGATGGAATAAATAAATACATATTTATAATATACTATACTTAGATAGTTATATGGAGATGATGAATCTCAAAATTATTTAGATTTATATTTTTTTTTCTGTCTAATCAAAGTTATCTAGAGAAGAGTTGAATTAAATACATGTCGTGCCAATCCCACCTAGCGTGGGATAAGGTGAGATGATGATTCTCTATTAAAGTTTAGCTTCTAATATTACTGAGCAAATGAAGCTGCAATTTTAGTAATAAAGTAGTTAAACAACTATCAATGTAAATAATTAAATAACTTTTCAACGGTTTGTGTTGTTGTGTTATGAAAAGAACATGTAGCAACAAGCAACCTAGCTTTTTTCCCCAGCCTATGCTATAAGGGTATAGGAAGGGTTGCCGCAGGCCGGGACGCAATAAACTGCCGTAGGACTCTCTGATTAATGGATGTGTAATTGTTCCCACATAATGTACAATAACGCATAGATACATGCTGCTGTGTTCACAATCTGTTTACGTGTTATTATTAAACAAAATTTAGTATGTTCCGTATAGATGCCTTCTATTATGTTTCTCCTTGGCCAATGGCTTTTTAGGGTTAAAGAAAGATTTGTCAATTTTTTTGGATTTAAGCAATGTAATTTTTTGTCATGATAATTTTTAAGTTTGTTACTTCAAGACAAGACAAAGATAATTATAAACACTCTCCGGGTTAAATTATTTCGAAAGCTTTAAAAATCATCTTTCAAACGAAAGTTTCGCTTTTTACAGTAACAGTGAGTTAGGTACAAATATTTAGCGGTACTTACTACAAAATGTATATAATAATTTTAATTTATGTTTTGTTGCAACAATTCCGAAAATTTTTAGGCCATTAATAGTAAACATTCCAACAAGAAGGTCCAAGGGTTGTCCCGATGGTTTATAATGAACTCTCGAATTGTTTCTCTAACTAATGTTCTGGTAATTGTTCTTGTATATGTGCGTCCTTTAATTCAATTTGAATTGTTTGTCTTAAATTTACGAAGATATTTTAAGGTCAACATATCTTGTAACAAACAGTTCAATTATTATTCTGTTAAGTGTACTCTGTTTAGGTACTCTACTTTAGATTATTTAAATTCATTTTAGAGAAGGAACTCTCAAAAATAGTATTTAAAAGATAAATCTGCCTTCGGGCTAACAAGCCGGTTCAATACTCTACCTACTAAATCTAAGTATTTGGTATTTAAAATAAACTTTATTTTTCTAAATAGCATAATAATTATGTAAATGACGTTATACTAATTTCATTATTACTTACTAACGAACTTCCGGCCACAAGGCTCTATGATTCAGCTATTCCAAACAATAAAAAAACAAATTAAACCTACCCAGTAAAAAAAGTGCTAGCTCTGGTAGCCATGTTACCTTAAGGCTAGGTCACGCACTATTGTCTACGTTCCATTTAACGCGTACTTAATTACGAGTGGTTTAAGTTTATTATCGCGCCCGATAATGGTGAAGACGCTACACTGTATCTACAAACTAGGGATGAGGTAGCTAAAGGTGTTTTTCGTTTTCGGAATCGATATAAAATAATTCGGCATTTTTCACGCAGGATCACATCACGCCAAAGATAACTATAATAAGACGAGGAAAAAAATGTAGTGTAGAGCACAGACGTCAAGAGTAGAGTTTCTAAAATTTAATATTATAAGCGGTGTTTTAACAAACTAGGGATGAGATAGCTAAAAGTGTTTTCCGTTTTCGGAGTCGATAAATAAATAATTCCTATTGCACTTTTCACGCAGGATCTTCTAACCCAAAGAATAAATAAGAAAGATAATGATAATAACACGAGGAATAAAAATGTAGGGTAGAGCACAGACTTCTAGAGTAGAGTTTGTAAATTCATATTTTAAACGGTGTTTTTACATTAGATATACATCAAACAGTCTCAGTCGGCAGTTAGCTCAACTATTTCCACAATAAAATATTTATTTATTTAACCTTATTTCCAATTTGTATCTATTCTTTATATACGCTGAATTATTAACTTTTATTTATAAAATTCGAGGAGTTATAATTCAAAAAATGATAATAATGTACTTACAGGACCAAAGGGGAGGTCTTTGACTAGCCAGTATAATTTCACGACGAAGTTAATTATAGAGTCTTTAAAATATGCCTGAAATAACGAGTTTAATCTATTTATTTTGTTTGGAAGAGCATTAGACCAGACTTTTGAGTCATTATCCAGAAGATAAAAAGCTTGGGGCGGATTTTGCTCCAACTCAAAAAATAACAACTAACAGGCTAAAGGTTTCTTGGTCGCTTCCTTACTTTAGTTTACATACCGAAGACAAAAAAAAAAAAATCACTTATTTTCCGTGTCAGTGTTTATTTGTATAATTGGACCTTTTCTAAGTGTACATTTATTGTATTTATGGAAATAACGAGTTTTTTATTTGATTATTTTTATTTGAGTCATGTCACATCACTACGACCACTATCCTTTCCTAATTCAACAAAAGATAAATAATTCAATTCTATCAACCGTGTGGGGTAATGCTGGGTGGGCGGATAATTGCACTAATTACGTCAGTGCCTCTGCGTTATTAGTAATGAATTATTGATGTGCAGTAGCGTGTGATAAACGATCTCCGCTTGTTAACTAGACAATAATTACGTTTTTTTACTGTCAACCGCACGTACTTTGTATCTAGAACGTATATACATTTCTTATCATTACTTACGGTACTCGCATAATCCAGCGAACATCCCTATTTCCGACGCTAAAACCACCGAGTTCTACCAAGTTCATCTATCTGACGGTAGATGGCGCTGTTCAGTTTTCGCCGACCGCTACGAGGTAGCGCCACTTCTGTCGAGTTTTATTAGTATTTTATTACTCCGCCGGTTATCAACGTTGTTTATTGACATTCTATTACAAAGCAGTAAATAAACAAGCGTGTAAGCAATAAAACTGGCCGTTCATCATCTGAAAGAGATTGAGATGATACAGGAGCGACAAATTTCCGTAGTTCGGTATTAAAACGTTAGAGGGCGTGATTTATGGTAACATTGACGTTCGACGGCTGAAACAATTATGAGCGCGTTAGTTTTTACGATGCGTTTTAACGTGGTCTTAATGGGTAGTTCTACAAATATTTACACGATGTCGGTAATAAGTGATTCAATAAGGCTAAATAAAATTAACATTGTAGAGCTTTTGAATAGACTTTAATACCTTCTATATTAGTAAGTACTTGCCTAACTAATATAATAAATTGGGTGGGCGCCATTGTTGTTCTTACGTCATTATTATGATGCCATGAAACATTTAAATGGTGTTTTATGGAACCATTTCGGTAAGTATCTATCTACAGATGGGATTAAAAACAACATCAGTGCACCAGCTGTGCTCAGGGTTTTAAAAAGGTAATATATTTTTGTTGAAAGAACGTCATGTCGAATATTTTAGTCAAACGATGTGAGTATAAATAATAGAGTCAAGAGAAATACTCATACAGAGAAAATAGAGAGGAAACGTTGTTAGAACGTTTTAGGTACTTTAAAAGTTCTAAAGATAACTTTAAAATAAGAACCTATCTACTTACCAATAGTTTTTTTTAATTATCTACATAAGTATTTTGTTAACCTGTGAAAAATACTTGTTCCATAATCAAATTCCAATCCGTCACCACCACGCTGCATAATGTATCGTCCATCACTTTATCATACTCGAATAGGGGTAAGTTACCCCTAAAATTAAAAATGGCCGCTGGCGCGAACGCTCTCGATTGGTGGCAATAACTCATTGCGCCGCCGCTGGGGGGCGCCAGCTACAAGCCATTTGTCAATGTCACCCCCCCTCCCCGCCACCCCGAGAAATATCTACTCGGAAGATGTAAGGGGATGCTCCCGTGACAATGTTTTGTATCTTTTGCTCTTGCAATGTTTTAGTGGTCTGGAAACTATTCGGAAGACGGATATCAGCTGTTTTTTCGTTTTCCTAAGGGATGGTTGTTATTTTCATGTACTTTATCGGAAAAATATCATTCAAGCGGACTGGTATCAGAGCTTAATTTGTTAGTAAATATTTTAGAAACAGCGTTGTTTTTGCACGGTTAATGTTTCATTCAAAAAACCGACGTGGTATGCATGTGATTGAGTAAATCTTATTAAAAAAAAGAAAGGATAATCCCAGCCCAGACGGTCACTGTTCAATTAAATTTACGTTGCTAACTTTTTTGTATAGGTATAGCCCGGTGACCGGATGATACCTAGGCATTTAGAGAGAACCTAGAAAAATTAAAAAAAAACTTGACATAGCTAGACAGACACTAATTGCTCTGTCAGTCGACGTACAAGCGTCATATCATCCATCACACATTTTTTTACAAGTGCAATAGTTTCGATGAACAGATGGATGGATGGATGTTTGTTATGAAGCATTGGGCACTAAATTATAAATGAAGTGATTCACGCTGTCTGTCTCTTTAACCAAAAATGTAGGTACCCTCATCATACCGTAGTGCTTGTTTGAAGGCTTCATATAATAAACCAACAACGGCCATGTTTATAAATAAGATCTATTCCTTTCTAATACCAAAAAAGTAATACCAAATGGTATTTGTTTATTGCCCTCATTAAATTCTATTCCTAACGAATACCACTCACAAACGAATACCAAAACAAGATAAATGGTATGAGGTACAGTCAGTACTAAAAACGCTCAAGTGATTCAAAGTAGTGTTTATTTAAACAAAATCAGTCTTATCGAAACATTTTTATTCCATTTTTTTCTCTCTTTATTTTGTGTATTGATAACCAGATTTTATAAAAGCCAATAAGGCGCTTATCAGGGGGAGGTTTGCGTCCAGTAGTGGACCACTACAGGCTGTTGATGATGATGATGATTGATAAACCAGATTTTAGTAGAACCAAGCCACCATTTCTTGTTATGAATGTTTATCCTCCAGTGATTCCCGAACATGTGGATGGCCGAGCTTCATCAAACATTTCTAAGAAAAGAAATACATTAGTATCTAAATCGGAGAATACTTGGACATGACAAATTAGTTAACCTCCAAATTTTATCTTATAAAAATGTAACTATACATAATACATAAACATTTAAATTAAACAAACGATATTTTACGAATATAGGAACATTTAGATAATTATAAAGTTAAAACACCATAAAATTACAAATAATAAAAAACCTACCAGATCACTTTCACTGAGTTTCTAGTAACCTACTCCTCGCGTGCCACCTTACGGAATAGTACTGAGGAATTGACAAAACATCCTTCAAAATCAGGGCAGGTAATACTATAATTTATGCAAGGACATAATTTTTGTAAGAAAAAACAGACCTTATTTCATTGACTATTTTAAGGTGCTTCGTTTGCACGGCGGCGCTTGAGTTGATTGGTTGTTTCGGATTTTGAAACAATAGGAGC
Source organism: Eupithecia subfuscata (assembly GCA_963564075.1). NCBI lineage: Eukaryota > Metazoa > Arthropoda > Insecta > Lepidoptera > Geometridae > Eupithecia > Eupithecia subfuscata. Next base: position 10,596,632 of record OY751105.1, read on the forward strand.
AAGCTCCGCACCGCTACTTTTTTGCAGGTTTTTTTTGGCAAGTGATTCACTTATGGTACTCGTAGATAAAAATGCCGCAATGAAATGAATTTGTACAGGTTATAAATTATGATCATAATATTAAATTATTTGAAAGAAAAATAAATTGTTCCTGTGACTGTACCAAAACTTCTGTTTTGGTATTCGTTGGGAATAGATTTTGTATTTCATATAAAGATTTCGAATTTGGTATTCGTTAGGAATGGAATTTAATGAGGACAATAAACAAATACCATTGGTATTAGTTTTTTGGTATTAGAAAGGAATAGATCATAAATAAACCCATATGTGTAGGAGGAAAGCTTATCAGATAGAATGCTCTTACCTAATTAGTTTTTTCATGTACCGTAATTCTGCCTACTGGATATTTTTATCTATGTTTATGAATAGACCGGCCCATTACTTATAAGGACAGCTTCTAAACACTGATTAGGTTTCCGAACAAACCACGAAAGATTTCATCAAAAATTCTCGGCAACAGAAGCAATTATAAACTCTCTGTGTTAGTTCATAGAGCTTCAATTAAACTAGTAGCTAAGCTTCTGATTTACCCAAAACTTGCGTGTTTCAAGGCAGTTTCTGAACGCACCTCACGCACTTCTTTCGAAATTATTTTAATAAACCAGGTTAGTTGAATGTTTTGTTATTTTTTCCATAAAATAAACTAGGAAGGTAAAGTTTTGCATTGTGCTTCCAACTTTGAACGTAGCTTCTTTAGTCTAGTCATTAATCTTTAGTTTGTCGGAAGATAAAATTATCTTATGATTTATTCACCTACTAAAATATTGCCTGGAACTATGATAGCTTGAGTTTTGTTCAAAACTAACCTACAATGTGTAGTGCATCCTATCAAAGTCTGAAGATGGATCATCATCATCAGCCTATATTAGTCCACTGCTAGACATAGGCCTCCCCTAATGAGCGCCATAGCGCCCTGTCTTCAGCTTGCCGCATCCAGCATCTGCCTGCAGTTTTTCGCAGATCGTCATCCCACCTGGCCGGAGGGCGTCCTACACTACGTTTGCGAGTCGTGGTCTCCACTCAACAACACGTTTACCCCAGCGGTTGTCGGTTCTTCGCGAGATATGACCGGTCCACTGCCACTTGCTAATTCTTTGAGCTATGTCTATAACTTTGGTTCTCTGTCGGATGTATTCGTTACGAATTCTATCCTTCAGAGAGACTCCGAGCATAGCTCTTTCCGTAGCTCGCTGAGCGACTTTGAACTGGTGGACCAGCCCTACCGTGAGTGTCCACGTCTCAGCTCCGTAGGTCAATGTGTAGTGCATCCTTTTAAAGTCTCAAGGTGTATACTGACTGGCGTTACGAGGCGTAATGTTACGTCTTACACGGCGAGAGCTCGTGCAGTCAGTACTGGGAAAGAAGGCGCTTGTAACGAGCAACGAAAGGGTTTTAGCTCACATGATACAGCGAACGTATCATGTTCGCAGCGAATGGTACCATTTGCATAAACTGCAATGTGCAAAAATGTGTATTTGCATATAGATTTGTCCAGGGCGTTCTGAATGTTTTCTATGTATAATAAAAAATATCTATCTATGTATTGTATTGTATTAAGTATATCAGTTATCTAGTACCCTTATCACAAGCTCTGCTTAGCTTGGGGCTAGATAATGCTGTGTGATTTGTCCAGCATTATTTATATTTTTTATTTTATTTATTTATACGTTACGCCGTTACATAATGCCTCGTTACACCAGTCAGTACCTACCGTTTGAAACAGCGTAGAATTTTCTTAATTTAAAATTTCGTGATTCTTACTAGCCGACACATACTTCACTCAATCAATAGGTCCAGTAATGTCGGTTCCTCAGTAAACAAATCAATATTTTATCACTGACAGCTCTGAGATATCGACATCTCAGTAAAATTTATGATAGCAACATTACCCCCTATTAAGTCAAACGAAAGCTGACCAAAAATAAATCAACCGGAACAACTCTATCTTTGAAACAACAAAGCATTCGCATTCGCAACGATTATTATCTCTTAAACAAAATTAATGCATTTAAACCTGGTAGCGACACGGTCAAAAGACATTTTGCCTTCTTACCAACAATATAATTCACCTGAAACTATACTATTACCAGCAAAATAGAGTTCACTTTCTATAATTTAGCGGTATAAATCCCAATCGAATTGATTCATAATTATTCTGCCATGATAACATACCTTGGCTAGCAGATAATAAGGTTGTGAATTGAGGGTAGGAGGACGAATGTAGAGTTAGTAAATTCTAGAAGGGCCAGTCGTGATCGGGGATCGTGATTGCGACACCGTTCTGCGTGCCCTTTGTTACATGGGTTCCGTAGCCGTGAAAAATCACTTGAACATATGCAAGCCTGCCAGTAGTCTGGCAACGTTCTAATCCAGAGTAGGGATAGCACACTATTTAAAGTTTGAATAAGTAGGAAGGGCCTCTGTTTTGTTGGTCTAGATCAACCAGCTGACCGCTAGCTGACCGCTGACCGCTAGCGGTCAGCTTTTTCAACTGCTGAGTATGAGGTCCTGAGTTTGAATCCTGGGTCAGGCCAATAGTTGTTATTGGGGTTTTTCTAGCCAGTCAGAAAAATGGCAGTGTTACACCCCCATACCTCGGAAAGCACTTTAAGCCGTTGGTCCTGCGCTTGACCTCTCCTTAGTCGCGTTGATTTGTCGTCCCATCGGATTATGAGAGTGAGGGAACAGAGAGTACACCCGTGTTTGCGCACACACTTGTGCACTATAATATGTCCTGCGCATCTGGCTAGTTTCCGATGAGACAGACTGCCGTGGTCAAATTTCGGCTAGTAGGGCATTATAAGTAGGCAAGAAAATATCTGACATGACTGCTACATATCTCCTCAATGCATAAAGATAAAAAGAGTATGACGTTTTTATATAAAAATCTAAGCAATTTTAAAGTCCACTCCTAGAGATGTCACTGAAGTTTTAACTTTTAATTGTAATGAGACTAAACATCAGGTTCTCAGTAGCTTGTCAATAACAAAACAACCTTCACTGCGTGCGATCATCAATCTACCTGTAAAACATGATATTAACATCACTCTCCATCTTAAAAAAAAAACAGGCTCGCATTGATAGGTATATTGTACTCTATCTGTTTTCCCAGTGCCTAATTTTGGCAAATAGATGTCCCTAATACTTTAAAGAAGTATGTGACTAGTAGGAAACTTAATCAGACTTCACCAGAGAGAATCAAAATAGATTACCAAAATAGACTGGTTATTCTGACGCTACATTTGAACAAAACCGTGCATAAGCATTTAGTAAGGCACGCGAGGTTATGTAAGGCACTGGTAGTACCCCTGACTCTCTATTTCAAGGTTTTAACTGGTTTTGGCATTCATTTGGGTAAAGGTATTTCAAATTTTCTAATGCATCCTTTATTAACAAAGAAAATTACAATAAAAAATAGAAATAAAATTAGAACTAGTATTTACAGATGAAATAATTGAGATAATTGCTGACTGTTGCAAACAATCGTGCATGTAACAATCCTTAAAAAAAATCTATTTTATCTAATATTGAAATCCATTCTACCTGTGCAAGCAATTTCAAAATCTCAATTCCGTTCTAAATGCAATCATTATAATATGTGTAAAACAATTTAAAAACTATTAATATCTGACATCATGATAACAACACATGAGTCATCAAATTTTATTAGAAAAGCTATAAAAGTGAGCACGTGGCCAAGGCGGCCATTGAATATTTTAAGAAAAATTATCTTAGCAGCTATCATTAGCATTTTTATTTTTAAATGTCTTTTGTCAACATAATAATATTATGGACATAGCACAAAAACGAGTCAAACTCAAAGAAACTTGACCTGATTAACTTCCTGCATAAAGTTTAAACAAACCTTAAAGCTGCTTCTCTACTTGACACCATCGATACTTCATTTCCTAATCGGTATATTGACAATTGGTCGGTAGGAATCCTGGGAATCGCCATATAGCTTCCCGGAAGCTTTATTCGGACTAGAAGACCAAGCCCTGCATTAACATGCGATGAACAGTTGCTTCGAGTTATCACGTATCGAATAGAATAGAGTAATAATATTTTATGACCCCTTGTGCTCCTTACTAGGCGATGGCGATGTTCGAATTTTAAACCAAACGCACTCACCTATTCGATTAATATAATCGATGAGGTCGGAAATCGGTTATGTTTTGGTGCCTCACTCATCCGTCTGCCTTGGTTTGCATTCTGGGCTTTACTTTCGCTGTAGTGTTATATTAAATGGTTTGAACTCTTTGATTGTTTTGAAAATAATGATAGCTACCTACCTACTAAGATTTGTACATAATAAACGCTTTTCTGAGTTATATGTAATGTTCAAATATAGGAGCTTGTTATACCGATATTGTAGAGCTGTAAAATCGCCACATCCGACTCAAAAATCGATTACCTACAATAATTACAAAAGACCATAAAACATGGAGCTATAAATCGATTTAATTGATAGTTCACGCTTTCAGCAGGAGGCGGCAACACAAATCATCGTGGACGAATCAGATTCGGTTCTGCCGAATGGCAAATGACGCAAAAGCTTGGGTTGCTCTGCAAACCAAATGATAAATCGACTATGAATTACGTACCGTGTTTCTGGTTGTTTCTTGAACAACTCAATTACCAAACGTCAAGGTTTCCTGCTGTGTAATGTAAATAGAATTTCCCGAGCAATAGTTTGATGTCGGAGTATTACGTCATTGGTTTCGGGCGCTCTTTCTGCATCCACTTTGTTATAAATTTATTTTGAAATGCAAAGTTTTCATTTCACGATAACATTGTTAACATTACAACCCGCATCAGGTTGTATGACTTCACAAGATTACTTTTGGTCTGAGTTTCTCAACACAATTTTAAAGCTCGAAATGGTCATTGCAGCAGAAGTTTTAACCTGAAAATGTCATATTGTCAATTTTCCGTCAGCCATACATCAAAATCTAAATGTACGCGAGCATGAATAGTTAATCATTCGTTAGCATTGCAATCTGCATGCGTAACGTTCGCGTGCCGGGCGCAATTAATAATTTCGACACTTGGTGATTAACATTTAAATCAGTGTCAGGATTGGATTTAGGGCCGTACAAACAAAACTTCATGCTGCTTCTAAACAAAGCATTGATAAAGCTTAACCAGACTTTATTTTTCATGACTTTAAGGCGTGAGAAGGAAAAGCCATATTTCTTGCACAAAAACAGTTTTTTCTTTCCTGTAGATTCATAAAAATCACATACCATTATACCAGTAACATGTATCGTGAAAAAAAATACATAGTATAATCAGTAACATGTATCGTGAAAAAAAATATATATATCGTGTCGTCCAATTGAATCGGTTAGGGAAGTGTAAATGAAAACGGAGAGATTTATTTGTTGTTTGTGCTGACTCGACTATTATTTATAAGTGACAAAACATTGAAATATAGCGCTGTTATAATACGAATTATGTTATTTTTGGCAACATCCTCTAAAGATTTTATAAACACGTCACTTTAATTAGAATCTGACCAAAGTAAAGGCTTAGAGATTTTGAAAAAAGGACAACTCACAATTTCGTCCAATGTGTGGGAATGAAGCCACGATGGTTTGTTCTTTCTTCTATCTGCTTAGGAACTGAATATAGTAGGTCCAATTTGCCAAACTGTTATCAGTATTAAACAGGCGCCTAGCCAGTTGGCTGTCCACAACTATCTTTAACCGGTTCAAGGTAGCTCGCTAATTCTATGGTGATAAATGGTTAACTTGGAAATAGTTTAAATCCTGTTGTGCGCAACAGAAATAGCTTGAATCGAATGGAATACAACAAAACAGAGTGCTCATTGAACCACGTTTTGTTTTGAGCGACACTTGTTTCCGAATTTTTTACGCACAGTCCACTTAAAATCAAACAAAATTGAACAATTACAAAAACAAACGATAAACCAGTAACACACGCGACAATCATTTCGAAATCCCCATGCAGCAAACCTACACAATCCGTGCAAACCTTTTTTCATCAAAGCATCGACCACATTGATATGCGAAATGACACCGCGAATCGCGTATCGCATACATACGATTAAAAAATCATTGCGGTAGGTGACCGAGCGTATCCAGCTTTAATTTAATAGATTTAGCATCACAACCCGACTCCTAATTGTCTAATTTAAAGCGAAAACAACAAGAATATATTACTAGGGATGTAGAACTTTCTTTTGGTCCGGTAAATACAATGAACTGTGAATAGTAATCAGGTCCAACTGGGTCTTGTATTGTGCCTTTAGTTGATAGATATAAATATGTTAGTGAACTTTGAAAACCTTTGCTCAATAACATTCCAAAGCCTAATAAAAATGTCTGCGGATAAGTTATTGCAGTAGTCGTAACAGTCTTTTAAACAGTTGTCTTTTCGCTGGCATTAGGGGTGTTTTCTTTGAATGGTAATGAGCAATAAAAAAGGAGAAATGCCAGGTTCTATAAATCAATTGATAAAGGGAAAGCAATTTGTTATTTTTAAAATTTAAAACAAAAAAAAAACAAGCATTAGATGTGTAGTGCAAGGGTGAAACTGAATAGGTATTCGAAGATACCGCTGAAAAATATTGTAAAAAATGTATTAAATGATTTCGATGCAATGACAAAGAAGTGAAAGGTTCTAGTAGGGTTTTCACGTCTACCTGTAATCATTACAAGGCTTCTAAAACAGACCCTGATGCAACGCCCTTCACGGCCAGAAAGCCGGGTTCGGGCAAAAAGCAATCAAGCCATCCATTGTCTTTCGGCCTTGGATCATAGTTGCATTATTATTCCTCTACCAGGCTGGCTATAAACCTGGTATGTAGGTAACTGTGGGTGGCCAGCTAGTCGTCAATGTTTGCAAAACGTTTTGGCGGAGGACGATCGCAGAATGTGAATGCAAGCTATCGAAGGAGGTCTAGAATTGACAGCTTGAGTTATAGGTTTTCACACGGATATCTGTAGCGTTCAGTTTGCGTTTTGGTTTTCAAACACTTTATAATATACACTTCTAGAGTAACTGCAGCGGACCAGCATTATGACAATTTGCTTTCGCATACCAATTCTAGATGCACATTTTGAGCATAGTATTATAAAACTTTATGTCATTAACACTTGAAGCTAAGCCCCTTCATAATATGAACTATTATTACTAATTAACAGATTGAGTAATATAAATGATAAATAAATTACCTTAAATGTTTTCGTAATATTTAATTTTAATGTAAATGCACCTTTTATAAATTAATCATGTAACAAATTTAATGAAGGTGCATTACAGTTATTTAATTAGTGTTTTTGAAAATGACGCTCATACATGTTCTTTCAAGTTTAATTGTGTAATAAACATGCTTACAGCACCTGCACATATAACTGGCTAATTAGTTTTACGAGTGGTGTAAAACATTATCAAGATTAGTTCAGTAAACATTCACGACAACGGGGTTTGAGGACGTCATTACTTTGATTTATTGTTCCATTATTTTAATTGATTGAATTAATATTGTGCGGTAATAAGTCTTCTTTTTAATTATTATACGAGTTCAATCAATCGTCAAATTATTGAAGTTATACTTGCAGGTTTTTTGGTGCTAGATTTATGATTTAGGGAAAAGATAGTATGCATTGAAAGTATTCCAAGCGCAAACAAAGCTTTAGCTCAAAAAGGCGCGCAGTAAAACGTAATTCGCGCAATAAACCAAAATAAACAACCTATTTGTCAAAGCGATTCAAAAATTTCAAAAACGCAAAACAAAAACATGTTCGCGAAAATAAAGACAAAAGACGACACCAATAAATTCCCGTTGAAAAGTAACCAAAGCATTATACAGTTGCATAACAGTACAGTAACAGTAAATAAAAACAAGTAAAAAGGAGCAAAACTGCACGAAACTGCGCTTTTAAATACGGACGATGTTGCTCGGGCAAGGCAAAGACATTTATGTTCACTAAACAAGTAGTAAAAGTCACTGCTTGAGCGTTTTTATGGCACTCATAAATGTCAGATTGTGCGCCCGGGTTTAGCCGACCCGCACCACTTGGAATAAAGACGTCGATTCATTCATGCGCCAATTGCTTAATTGATTCCTCTCTTTCCTCTGATTTAGGGCTTAATTTGCTTATTTAGGTTATTATTCTTCATATTTTTTTGAACCAATCACTGTTATTGTTATATTTGCTTGATTGGTATCATCCCATTCATAATTTTCATTTGACTCTTTTTCAACACTAGATATCTTTTTAATAGGCCTTTTAGGTCATCAGCACTTTATTTTCTGTCACGACCATAATCAGCAGCAATATCTTCAACGACTATGCAGGAACACTTTTTCCTCAATTCTTATTTATTTATGTTTACTTGAGCCGTTGAATAATAAGGCAATTTCTTTTCCATTTCAGGTAACCATACTTGGAGTTCATCAGTCCATAGACAATAAGGCATCGTTATACTGTAAGTTGACAGAAATTTAAATTGGTTCGTAATTTTTAAATATAACTTGACGGCCCGGGGCGTTTTAATAAAAAGCTATATATGAACCTATCTATAAAATAGCACCTAAGTAAGTTAAAGCGGTTCTCAATATTGAGAAATGAGAAAATTCAACTAACTTAACAAAATTTTGAAAAAAAAGTTGACAACATGGTCAATCCAAGTTTATAAGGTATCCAGATACCACTAACCTGGAGACTCCTTAGGAAGTGTTCGTGATTTAAAGATAGAAAAATGCCTTCATCATCAAAACTCTTGATTGATATACTAGAGAAGTATAATCTAAATCTAACTACATATAGTCCTTAAATGTGAAACGCAAAAGCTATCTCAAAAGTCTGTTTCCAATTCTGTAAATGGTAAAACTTTGACAGACGTGAGAATAGCCACTTTCAACAGGTTCGTATGCAAATTATTGCATCATTAAACACCTTGTAGGCTTTCGTGTTAGATTGACGCGGGAGAGATTCGAAGGCCGGAAGCATTTGATTGGCAGCGCGGGTTGGTCATTCGTATTTCATTCGTAATCTGGGTTTCGTTTGCATAGCTGTGGGGAGAATAGCTCCTTTTTATGTAAGCACTTTCTATTTTTACTCTTCTACAAGCTCAAAACTACTGCCCTTTAGTACTTACTTACCGACAGCTGTGTGGTGCCGGTTTAGAATTTGCACCACCCCAACTCTTCCCACGTTCGTAAGATGGTGACTAAGGAATAACTACCGGGAGCGTCCCAGCAGCGCCCCCTGCAGAAAAATATTAAGGGGAGGCCTGCGTCCAGCAGTGGACAAATACAGGCTGTTGAGGTACTGGCATGGCGCAGTGACCCAATGTGGATCTACGCCTCCGACTACTGAGATACCGGAAACGGCAAGGCGTTTCAGTTCATCGACGACGCCATGAATTTCTTGTAGGTTTTTCTTAATCTCGTCGCTCTAGCGGTATCTCGGGCGACCAATAGGCCTTTGGCCACTTGGGCGGCCCATGTACGCTCTGCTGGCTGCTCGATCCTTCCCCATTCGAACTAAATGCCCGAGCCATCGCATCTAGTGTCCTAGCGTAGGAGAAACCAAATCCTCGAGACTCCGCTTCTTCAGTAGACAAAAAAACCCCAGTGTCCCCCAGTGGGGTATATCGCGATTTTAGTCAACGGGAATATATTATCTTAAATTGTCAGTCGTTCGTAAAGAAGCTGCTAGGCCGCTCGATTCTATGGATCTGTTACAAAGTAAAAAACATCAGATCTGTGTACTATTTAATGATGAAGTCCTCCTAGCCGAATTTCAAACACGGCAGCCAGTCTCATCAGAGACTAGCCAGATGCGCAGGACATATTATAGTGCACAAGTGTGTGCGCAAACACAAGTGCACTCTCTATTCTCTCACTCTCATAATCCGATGGCACGCAGACCGACACGACCGAGGAGAGGTCAAGCGCAGGACCAACGGCTTAACGTGCTTTCCGAGGCACCGGGGGTGTAACACCGCCAACTTCCTGACTCCGGGCTGCTGCTGTGAATTTTTCTTGCTAGAAAAACCCCAATAACAACTATTGGTCCAACCCGGGATATGAACCCAGGATCTCATAATCAGCGGTTGAACAACCTGACCGCTAGACCAACGATGCAGTCATTTTACTATTTTATATCTGTCCTATAATTATCTCTTTAGACATAGACTGATAGATAATTATTTATTTTATAACCTTAAAAAGTCGTGACTTCATCTTAACTTATCCCATAGAGAGGCAATGGAATAGAGACCATAGGATTTAATAATATAGAATTAATACACGTTTGTTTATTGCCATAAGTAGCGTTTATTATAAAAGGAGTAAATGCCACGGTATGAGAATGTTGACGGGATCCGTCTTCGCGATCTGAATTTGCATAGTGCGTGTTTTTCAATTGCGCAGGGCTATCGCGATATGGCTTAGAGCATTTGTATTATTTTGTATTAACCTTAACTTGTTCTAACGCAAAACAAGAACTTACATTGAAACACAAAAAGAAATAAATATCCAACTAAAAAGATGGGTACCTAATTTCAAAAGGTACTCTAAAAACTCATATTTTAGCAAAACTTCTGCTTGTCTTTCTACTAGATTAGTTGTATCGCAAAACAAGTACCTACTCTGAAACACAAATAAGAAATAAATATACAGCTAAAAAGGAACCTAATTTCAAAAGATAGTCCTAAAACTCATAATTTTAGCAAAAAACCTTTGCTAGTCTTCAGATTTATTTATTTATGTATTGCATACATATATACATTATTTAAAGTTTTAGCTTAGCTTAGGGGTAAAAAGCTTAGAGGTAAGTACAGGTACCGGGTTGTAAGGGCGAAGCAATCGATCTTATGATTACTAAAATAAAATAAAATAGAAAAGGAAAATTCATCAAAACTATCGAGGTTATAAATGATCTTAAATCTTATAACTACTAACATAAACACTTGATAGATACAAAACAAACAACACTTTAAAAACAAGGTTATACAAAGAAAGTACTTGGGTGACGTGATAATGATGAAAAGATTAAGGACTCATCATCGCTGATTTTCAGTCTAATAGGTAGGTAAGTACATAATTTATTAATTGGCAAAATTACACGCTTGGCAGATGGCAAAATTACCACGCTTGGCAGATGGATTGGTGTCATAGTGGAGGTGTCAAAAAAACTCTGAAGGAAGCTGCTACCTTCTTCTGGGAGATCCTACGACATCCACGAGCTGAGTTAGAGGTGTCTATTCTCACGCGCGGCCGCTACGGCTATTCATTTTATGGTCCCGTTGAAACTTAAAATTGTGTGTCAACAAATAGCTTGGTTTAACAATCAATTAAATATTTTTGTTATTATAGTGCGTGCCCTCTGGGTTATTTCTAAGAAATCAAATAATCTCCCAAAAACTTTCAATTTGACGGGACTTGAACCCGAATCCTTCCAGTATGGGAATTTGTTAACCAATTACACCACGAGGTAAAGTGACGTAGGACTCGAAAATCTCTGGGACTTCCTAAGGACTCTAGTGCCGTTAGCTCCACCTACAGGGGAAACATTGAGGTTTATCCAATCCTGTTAAATGACGAAAACGCTTTCAAATAGTACCCGAGTACATAAAATTCTCTCAACTTTCTCCCATCAGCATTACTTAAGGTAGCATTGCTATGAAAACCCGATTAAAACTATAAAGGTTTAAAAAAAAAACCCTTTAATAAGTAAATAAATAAATAATGCTGGATAATTCACACAACATCAGCTAAGCAGAGCTTGTGTTATTATCATTATCACTACTAGATAACTGATATACATAAATACTAATAATATTAATAATAAAATTGATTATGAAAGTGTGGGAATACAGAGTGCACCTGTGCTTGCGCACACACTTGTGCACTATAACATGTCTTGCGCACCTGGCTAGTCTCCGGTGCGACTGGCCGCCGCGGTTGAAATTCGGCTAGGAGGACATCGTACTTATCATGATAGATATTTTTATAATACTTAGAAAACTGTTAAAATTCGCTGGTGAGTATCTGTCACAGCGCATCAGCATTGCCATACAGCGTGGCAATGCAGCCAGTTGCCAATGTTTTGAGGACGCTTCCGACTGGTATTGATATGGATCAGTTGAGTTACCTGTAGATTGCTTGCAGTTAGCTCAGTTGTTTTAATTGTAAATACTAGAGTCATTTTCTTTGTGAATAAAGGCTTCTGCCATCTTAGAAAACCCCAAGCACACCCTGAACAAATATCTGCATTAACATTTTTCCCGAGGCAAACTTCCTCAAAACTTCGATAACAGAACTGCTATCCTAACTTCGACCAACCCTAGAGCAGAGATGGCAGTCCACCTGCTAGAGGAGACATATGTATAGTCGCACTGTGACTTTTATTGACACAGTCGCGTTTATTACTTGCCCTGCCTTCTTCGGGACCCAGTGACAGTTTCACTTCATTTTGATGTGTCGAGCGATAAGCTTTTAGCGTATTATTCGAAAACAAAACAACGGTTTTAAAGGGTGTAAAGATGAGCATGGTTTGAAATTCATGACATGTTATCTAATTTGGTAAGATGTGCTTCATGATATGTTATCTAAGTTGGTTACTGACCGGTGTTACAAGGCGTAATGTACCACTCGCAGTGAGCATGAATCGTTACGTCGCGCGCCGTGTTCTTAAATCCATCTGGTTGCTCGTGCCTTCTTTCCCTGTACTAACAACACGAACGCTCGCTGTGACACGTAACATAACGCCCCGTAACACCAGTCAGTACCCGGCCTTACACATTACGTATCATATATCTGACGACTCTGTGACGCACTAGGTTGCGGGTTCGATTTCCGCCTCGGAACAAATGTTTGCACGATCTGCAGATATTTGTTCAGGGTGTTCTGGATGTTTTTCTATGTATAATAAAAAAAAAATATTTATGTAGTGTATTGTATTATGTATATCAGTCATTTAGTACCCATAACACAAGCTCTGCTTAGCTTGGGGCTAAATAATGCTGTGTGAATTGTCCAGCATTATTCATTATTATTATTTATTATTAAATTACAGTTCGGTATAACTTAAAGTCTCTTTTTTAGCTCTATTTTAATAAAACGCTGTTCTCATTCGTTATTAGTGGTATAGTCACCTGTCAACCTATCATACTTTCCACAGTTATTATATTATTATCTAAGCCTAATAAGCCTCTAATCTTTCCTGAATTCAAATGCTCTTCTACTATCTCTAAAATTGGAACACGATCCGATTTAATCTACTTAATTAAAACTAATGTTATGACAAAAAACTGTAAAAATCGCTCTAATCGCATTAATCGCTTCCGCCTATAACTCAAAACGTTAAACATTCGTTATACGGCTATTGAATTACGAATGCTAAATAGAAATGACCCATGGGAATACGACTCTACTTAGCGGCAGTGCTTTAGGAATTTGATTGCAGTTCAATTGAAGTTGTTTAACATATAATCAATGCGGTGTCTGTTGTACTTAGCTACATTGCTGGGCAATATTATATGTACATATAATATTGCCGTAGTACCTATGTTTGTTCAATTCAATTCAATTTATTTATTAATACCATAGGATCACAAGGAACACTCAGTCAAGTCAAATTATGTAGGTACTTAGATTAATTAAATTTCAAAGCACACAAGATCATAGAAAATAAATAAAATACAGAAAATAATTGTTATTGAAGTTAACTGTTCATTCATAGTCATAGCTCTAAGAATTAGGAAGCTGAAGTGGCAGTGGGCCGGCAATATCTCGCGAAGAAGCGATAACAGCTGGGGTAAACGTGTTCTTGAGTGGAGACCACGACTTGGCAAACGTAGTGTAGGACGCCTCCCGGCAAGGTGGGATGACGACCTGCGAAAGACTGCAGGCAGATGCCGGAAGCTGAAGACAAGGCGATGGCGCTCATAAGGGGAGGCCTATGTCCAGCAGTGGACTAACATAGGCTGATGTTGATGATGATGTTCATTCACCTTCGTGATTGATTCAGATAGATTTTGAGATTAACTAGATCCGCAGGTGTCATTTATGAGTAAAATAATGGCAATAGTTTTACGTTTTTTTTATGGTCTGCCTGCATCGCAGAATGACTCGAATTTGATTCTGCTCTGAATTAAACTGTTACCTACTTCGACACTGTATTATTTTTCTAAATTTTCAATAGGTAGTTATACGAAATTCAACAATTTTGTTACCGTCTTGAAAGGCTAACCTTTTAAGAAATGACCTTGAAAAAATTATGAACGGAACTAGTAGAGACAGATCAAGAGAAAAATAAAATAAAAAGCACTTTAATAAATATTTATTAAAAACAAGGAATCAGATAGCAAATAGAGCCATAGCAAAAATAGCTAATCACTCTGATCCTGAAAAAGATAATATGAACGGAACTAGTAGAGACAGATCAAGAGAAAAATAAAATAAAAGCATTTTAATAAATATTTATTAAAAACAAGGAATCAGATAGCAAATAGAGCCATAGCAAAAATAGCTAATCACTCTCCGTAAAGGTGCGTACACACGTCGGGAGCGCCAATCGTAATGGCGCGAGAGGACCTGTCTGCGATCGCAGCGCCACGATAGCATTGTGTTCTGCGCCGGAGTCGATCGTGACGCCGATTGCGAACGCCTGTCGCTTACGTGTCGCCTCCCGCTCCTATCTCGCACCGCATCGCACGCAAATTATAATCGATACCATTATTGTAATATCGAGTGTAACACTCGCTACTATTGTTCGTACTCCGTTTTCTACGATAGCTAGTTCATTGTTCTTTAAAAAGCCGCTATTATAACGTCTGTTTGCTTTCAGCGCGTTATTATGATGAATTAATTGTTGTTTTTGAGTAAGTTTTTCAATCGGTGTCATTTCTCGGAATTGTTTTGCGGGAGCGGAGTTGTCCAATTTAAGTAGCGGACGCGTCAACACGTACCGGCCAGGTGACATTCACAGCAAAAAGTTAATTTTGTTTGTTTGTTTGTTTTCGGCTTTCGAGACCGTTATTGGAACACATCGAGTTAATCGAAATTCATTCTTTGTGACGTTTATGTCGATTATAATAATGAGCCGTCAACTCTTGTATTCATTCAGGCTTTTCAATATTGTAATTGGATAATTCATCCGATTCTTATCTTTTCAATTAGTGTCCTGTGTGCGCGGCTTAATATTGAAATGACAAATTGGCGATTTTTATGTTGTTTTAGTAATTTAATCAATTAAGTTTATCGATTAATTGATCAAGCGCTTTTAGTGTTCAATTCAAACCTAAATTGCAATTATTTGTATTTCTTTATTTTATATACTAACTAGTTTATGCCCGCGGCTTCGCACGCGTTGTTTCTATGAAAACGTTTTAAGGTGACTTCTATCGCATGGGAACTGATTTATGGGATAAAAAGCCTATGTATGATTCCAGGATTAGGGTTACATGTATGAAAAATTTCAGCCCGATCCGTTCAGTAGTTTTGGCGTGAAGAAGTAACAAACATCCATCCATCCATCCATCCTTTCGCATTTACAATATTAGTGTGATAACATTGCAACTCTTTAGGCTATAATCACGCTATAATACATGATTTAATTTTATTAGGTTCTCTCTATCGCCATCTAGTTTCGTCGTCGTCAACTTTATCTTGCTTTTGTTTATAAAACTTGAGCTGAACAAGGGTTCTTTTTACGCTGTCTGGCTGCATCCGTAAATCATGCAGTCGCAGATATATCAGTTTATTTTCATAAACACCGTATTGCTTAATGTCTTTATTCGCAGCGGAGTGTCCGATAAGATGTATCTTCAGACGCTTGTGCTTTCAAATCTTGATGAAACTCGCAAGGCCTGCAGTGTAGATATTAGTATATAACTACACACTGAAGTACCTTGTCGTTTTAAAGTTGATTAGCTCGAAGAACACGTTCCTTCTGTCAATAGGCGCTCATTATTCTGACAAGGTTCTTAAGGGTATTAATGGTAGAGCAGCCACCTGTCTGTTTTATCAATTTTTTACTTTCTAGCTTCCTTCGTTCCCATAATTTTTCTGTTTGCAATAAAGTCAGGGATGTCACTTATTTTCAGTAGGTTCTAAGAAAAATATTTACTTTAGTACTACACATAAAGAAATTCGTGCCGGTATAGACATAGAAGCTAGGGTAGGCTTTTGAAGTTCACCCAGCTTGCAGAATTGAAGCGATAAATTACATGAATGTCATAGTTCCAATAGGTCAACTTGTACAACCCACAGTAAATATACTCATTACCAGTAAGTCAACTTTCGAGTTTACTGGAGAAAGTCTATGTAAAACAGGGTCACGCGAAGGCATCTAAACAACAGCTGTTACGTAAAATATAGCATAACGGCTTCCGAGCTATAAATTGACGCACTGTAAGGTCAGGGTCCCCATAAACGCTGAGTTCGATGTGGATGCACCAAGCCGCAAAGTGGTCATTCGTTTCAAATAAATTACCATGTAATGGTGCGTGCATTTGCATATTACAACAACTAACACCTTCTTGCCATTTGAAAAACAGCCGAATTTCGAGAGTCTTAGAACTCGTTTTCATTGAGCTTTTTCGTTTCATTCAAAAGCTCTGGCGGTGGTGCTGCTGCGGCGGAATTGTTTGGAACTACGAGCTTTTACGAAGTTCGTGCGCCATTTCGGAGATGGCGCTTGTGTGGAGGGTGCAAAAGTTTCGTGGTGGCGCCGCGTTTTAGGGTGGTCCGGGGTTGAAAAGGTTCTAGTTTGGGGTGGTTCGTGATGGTTCGTATCGTTGTCGGCGTTTTCGTGTAGATGGCGTTGAGTTTGGAATGAAAGGA
The DNA here is from genome assembly GCA_963564075.1 of Eupithecia subfuscata. NCBI lineage: Eukaryota > Metazoa > Arthropoda > Insecta > Lepidoptera > Geometridae > Eupithecia > Eupithecia subfuscata. The sequence goes on from OY751105.1 coordinate 10,613,517, forward strand.
AGCTTTCTACGTAAAGCTTTTAGCTGACGCTAGATTGCACTGATATCGCAGTCGTCTAAGGAAAGCGATTCAGGTATTATTTGTAAGTAACTTAATAATGCGATTTGGTTAAATGTCGATAGTTTTTAAGCTTTGAAGTTTATGCCTACAAGGCCTATAAAAAAAAGAAACTTAAAAGATTTTTTACAGTTCTGTGTAGAGATGTAACTTACTTACCTACATAGTAGGTAAGATGACCTTTGTATTTCCTTAATTCTCAGCATTTCCTTTTGTATTGTATTTTATGTTTGTGTGGAACAATAAAGAGTTATCTATCTATCTATAGAATCTATACTCGTCAAAATTATGACATCACATCACACTAATACCTATTATAAATGCGAAAGTTTGGATGGATGGATGTATGGATGTTTGTTACCTCTTCACGCCAAAACTACTGAACGGATCGGGCTAAAATTTTGCATACAGGTAAGTCTAACCCTGGAATCAAACATAGGCTACTTTTTCTCCCATAAATCAGTTCTCATGGGATACAAATAACCTCAAAACGTTTCCATAGAAACATAGCGTGCGTAGCCGCGGGCAGAAGCTAGTAATGTTATAAATGCGAAAGTTTGGAATTGGATGGATGATGGATGGATAGATGGATGGATGGGTGGATGTTTGTTACCTCTTCACGCCAAAACTACTGAACGGATCAGGCTGAAATTTTGCATACAGGTAAGTCTAACGTTGTAATCAAACATAGGCTTTATATCCCATAAATCAGTTCCCATGGGATAAAAACGCGTGCGAAGCCGCGGGCAGAAGCTAGTTATATATATGAAAGTAATTATGTCTGTCTGTTTGTTACTTTTCATGCCTAGACGGCTGAACGGATTTTAATGAAATTCGGAGGTAGATGGTGTCCTAGAGAAGGACGCCCAGGCTACTTTTTATCCCAGAAAAGCAGGTGCGAAGCCGCGGCCAGAACTTTAAAAATAAACTCATTCGAATACTATGGATGGGTATCTATCGAAGACCTAAATAGGAAAAAAACACCAGTTAGTAGAATTTCCTAATATGCGAAAATAACCTTGTAGCAAAAGGCCTTGAAATGAAAATAGTCTGTAGATAGGTATGTCTAAACTGAATATAAGTACAGTTAGTCTAGTTTATATCGAAAAACCTGAAATTGAACCTGGAATCAAATTGTACCTATATTAGGTAGGTACTTGGATAAAATAGGTAGGTAAAATTTGATAAAAATCAAAAGGCTATCTAGAATATTTAACAAGAACAAAATAAAAAAATTTAAAACACAGATTTTCATGAAACATGGCTAAGAACACTCGGGATTAAATTATCTATGACACAAAAAGAACTAAACGAAAATCGGTTCATCCGTTTGGGAGCTACGATACCACAGACAAATACACAGATACACAGACAGACACGTTAAACTTATAACACCTCTCTTTTTTTGCGTCGGGTAAAATGAGCCGACATTATCCGCAGAAAATAATTCGATGTCATTCGGAGTAAAAAAATCTCATCATCATCAACCTATATTAGTCCACTGCTGGAAATAGATCTCCTAGAGTCTTTCGCAAGTCTTTAGCAGGAGGGCGCCCTACACCACATTTGCCTAGTCGTGGTCATACACGTTTACCCCAGCAGCGGTTGTCGGTTCTTCGCGAGATATGGCCGGCCCAGTGCCACTTCAGCCTGCTAATTCTCTGGGCTTTGTCGATAACTTTGGGTCTCTGTCGGATGTATACGTTACGAATCCTATCCTTCAAAGAAACTCCGAGCATAGCTCTTTCCATTGCTCACCGAGCGACTTTGAACTGGTGGAAAAAAATCCACCTAGTCCTTTTCAAAACAAAGTCACTTCCCACTTCTTTAGTTGTACCTCAACCTCAACAGCCTGTTAGGTCTACTGCTGGACGCGGCCTCCCCATGATAAGTGCCACATTGGTCTTCGTCTCATGGGGGTATTGCCCATAATCCCCACGCTGGGCGGGTTGGGGTTGTTTAGTTGTACAATCTAAGCCAATTTACGCTACCTGCAAAGCCTATCAACCGATAGTCACGCCACACAAAGCGATTTGTACTCAAAAGCTGCGTTTACAAACAAAACACAATACCACAATAGAAGTGAATCTGTTTCACTAAAAGTGAATAGAAGTGAAACTTTCACTTCATGCTAATTCGCAAATACCTGCTCCCGGTTGCATAACAGGACATGACAATGGGTTGTAAATAACTCAAAATGTTGACCCAATTCAATTCTTTTTGTTGTTTTTGGAGATTTTCGACTTACCTGTGAAGAGCGGAATCCGGTCTACTTGCAAACTTCATGCCTAAGACTTTAGTTCAATGATGATTATAAGTTATTCTGCATATGCTCAGAATAACTTGTGATCAACCTTTCCCAATATACGGTTCCTATGTAGTACCTACATTACGTGCGTAAGCGGGTTAACTACGAACCTTATTTGTGTTAGAAGAACACCAACGTTTCAACCCTTTACGAGTTAACCCACTTACTATAATTTTTTTACGAAAAAATATGGTAGGTACTTGAAGAAGAGAATTTGTCTTGTTTGTTCTAATGCGGTCTCCGAGAAACTTAGATTATGACCTAAGTTTACGTAGAGATATGGGTTAGAACGTGTTTCAGACATATCAATCCATAGGCTAAGATACAAGCTAATAACAAGATAAATGTTTCACGCTCATAAGCCATTGATCTAGTTCTATCTTCTCTGTTCTCTGACTTACTTTTACTTAAGCGTATTTCACTAAGTCTTCTTGAACGAAGTCCTGTGTCTTTAAAGCAACAAAGTAACAAAGTCTAAGGTAACAGAGCCGGGTCGTGTCTAAGTCCTGTGAATGCTTTGACCGCACCGCTTCGGCCTCGCTAGATAACTGCTATCTTCACACACGGCTGCGCGAATCGTGCGCACGCAACTATAGAGCTGGGTATTAATATTTGTATGGAAAGGCTTATTAGTGAAGGCTATAAGAGATGATAAGACGGACTTTAGTAATTCGTGCTTGAGTTAGGAAAGGATTTTTGTAAAGATGCGTGGAAGAAATAGGCTGAAGGACGAATGTGTTATTGGATAGCAACAGGAGCGGTTTTTCCATTGCAGACCCTCACTACCAAGCTTGCCCCTGGTGTTAGGCCGGGACAAAACCCTACCACCAAAACAGTGCTGTGCTAGTACCATTTTCCAGCACAAAATTTACTTGACTATGGTAGTATAAAAATAAAGGAACCAGCTTTGAAAGGAAACCCCGCGGTAGCGGTTAAAATACATAGTTATAATATTATCTGCCAAAAATATGCTTTCTGCTCTTTCACGAGCCACCGAAATTGCTGAAAGATCAGAAGCTAAATATGCATTTAAAAGTACAAAGTTTCATGAAAAAAGTTCGGAAAAACCAGAACTAACAGAATCGAAAAATGATAACCAAATGCAACAAGAAGCAAAAATGACTATTCCACCCATAAATTCACATCGTCGAAAGCGAAGATTAGGTAGCAAGTGAAGCCAAAACTCGATATTGGGTGAATAATCGTCGGCACTACCGGCGCGGTGGCCAGCCGGATGCACCAGATTTATACCCTGCTGTACCCGGGTGGATATACCCGGGTGGTGTACGGTATACGGTTCGCCCCGCGTGTACCCTACTGTGACCACACATCCGCACTGTCGTCGATCTCTTCATAGCTCGGAGATGCCTTGAGGGCTGGAATTTATGGCGTGGAAACGTCATAGGACCCTGTTTGGGAATAAATCATAGATGTTTGCTTTAGTTGCTTCGTTTGAGTTGGCATGCAATCAGACTGTCTTGATTTGGCTGCTAAAACAATTTGAGATACTTTGCAAATTTATTGATAGTCTATAAGTAGTATGTAGTAAACATTTAACAACGGTGTTAAGTATATGCTTTCAGAGACTTCTTTGTAGAAAAGAATTAGGTTGATCATTGGAAAATACCTATCTAACTTGCTAATTTAATCAAAAACGAGATGTTCCCAGCCTTATCCGGTAAAATCGTGTTACGAAGCGAACTGAACAATCCAAGACACTCAATTCCAAAGTAGAAAATTCGACGCCACTTTCAATTTAGCCGAAACTCGAGCCGAATTATGACGTAATTGCTAAAAGCTTTCGCAAAAGCATAAGAACAAGCCCTAAATCAATGTCCATTCTCATTAGGCGGTGTGCACAAATCTCTGGGGTAAACAACGCCTACCCTTCGGCTGTCGTTGGTCTAGACGTGACCTTACTCACATTGTGTCACTTTTCCCACGTTTGCCTTGCTTTTTTGTCTTATTTCATTACATAGTTCGGCTAGGAAAGCACTAAACTCCACATGACCAAAAAAGTATTTTTATTTTTTTAAAGTAATTTACAGCGCGCGTAGTGACATAGATCATGACAATTAAGTACCTACGCAACGTAAAAACTTTAATACATTTTCTACCTATCAGATAAGCTATGAACCTCCCTTTCAGATAAGCTCCCAAGAGAGTTACCCAATGTCATAGGTCAACGTTTTCCTATTAGGCACTCCGGTTCTGCCTAGATGCGCCCCGAATCACACTAATACGCTGGTAACACTGGCCTTTGTTATAAATCACCAAACCATTTTTGTTTTCAACGCACCGATAACTCTTTTGTCATTGGGTGATGTAGTAGGTAGGGGTCGATCGAGTTATTTATATTGTCGTATTTTCCTTTGGAGGAAAATTTCCTTTCTGTTTCCTTCATGGGTCAGTGGTTGTTGCGCTGCTGGGTGCTTAGCTGAGAGGGTAGTATGTGCGCTTTCTATAATAAAATTCTTGATAAAAACGAAATAAAACAAAAATGTAGGAAAATAACTAATAATAGGTAAACCCGTTTAGAAAGCTACTTTTCTTCAGGTGTTCGTCGATCGAACATTGTTCATAAAACAAAAAGTGGATTTTTACAAAACTGTTTTTATTTTAATGTGATTTAGATTAAACATCAATTTATGATTAGATAGATATTAAATCTACCTTTCGCAAAATAACTAACTTATTTTGCTAGTCCTTAACTGTAGTTATACCTACCTCACTTAGTTTAACTTATCCTTGTGCTTTGACTCCATTTACCAAATCGGAAGAGGAAAAATAACTCCAAAATTAACCGTAACTCCTACCTTACTTTGGGTCTTACCATTCCGGTCCGGTTCTGATATAAGATTATGATATTTCATAGGTTTTTAGTATACTTTGTCATCTCCATGTTATCTTCTATAATTAAACACCCAATCCGAAACAAAAAACATAGTTCGGTCACATACATTATCATCATCATCATTTTATCCGCCTTTTATACAACAGTTTCTTTACAAGTCCACTCTCCGTAGTCACCTTTACATTTTATCATCGAAACAAATTTTATAAATCGTATATTTATGACCGTCTAAGTAATTATTAACGCAAAATTCCGTCAAAACATCACATTTCGCGCATACTCACTCTTCCCCTAACACAAAGACCCCAGTCCGCAACCGTGGCCACGGGAGAAATAATTGTTTATTTTCGACAGCCGTGCTCCCGGTGCTGGCTAACGATCATGTACTGGTCACCCTCTTATAACTCAGATTATTTAGATGCATTGCTTTGTAAGAGGTTGAGGAGGTTAAGAGTAAGGATTCAGTAAAAACGACGTTCAAGATAAAAACTCTTTTAACGATTATGTTGACTTTTTCGGTGACTTGGCTGACTTTTCCAACCAATCGTTTATTTCCTTATAATATGTTATAGAGATGTTTGTTCTAATCTAGCAAATTCAAGCTAATTTTAATCCTGCTGGGCACACAACTTTGTTTGGAGAGAGACTACTGCTGTCACATGTCAACCAATTTGATCATATGTGGTCTCTTCAACGTATCGTGTTGTTTAATGTACGGTGTGTAGGTATTTATATTAAACAATATGTAATAGAAACAAATTCTATAAATATCAATGTCTGAAAGACTAAAGTAAAAACTTTTGATCAGGTAAATATATTAACTTTTAGCATAATATAAACTGTTTGCCTCCGGGTATTTGCTGATGCATCTTTCATAAGTTTATTTTCACCACATTGATGCACATTTACATGATAAATTACATGATTCTCTACAATATGTAGAAAGGTAATAATAGTGTAGATTTGGAAACGTGTAAGATCTCCAAAATCTGTGTTTTGATGTGTAATTAATAACCATTATGTTAATTTTTATGCAGTAGCTGGTAGCATCACCGTATCTAAGATCACCGTTTATGATTTGGTTTTTAGATGCGCTAGAACAAAATACTGTATTTCGAAGTGAAAGAAAATAATTTACTTGTATCGGATCACCTTAGTTTTACTGTTGCGAAAGTTTGGTAATTACCTTACACGGACATTTGAAAGTCAGATTCAGATTTGGCGAACAAATGATATTTTTTAGTAGACTCCGATAATACGCGTAAATGAAATATAATAATTTGAGCCAGGAGTTACTTTGAATGCGAATAAATATTATTATTTATAAATGACAAAATCTACTACCTAATCCTAAAGTAGAAGAAAACCAGACTCTAAAAGTAAGAAAAAATTACATGCAAAAATTATTTCTAAAATATCAGTAGACTAAGAGAAATATCAAAGGACACTAAAATTGAGATATTAAATCAAACGCAAATAGCCAAGCTTTCAACGCGCCCAATAACCTTTATCAAGATTGTAAAATAGAGCTCCCAGCATGACTTTCTTACCCTATGTGCTCTAGAACACAAGTCCTGACATAAATAACACATAGCTGAAAGCGTACAACAATGGCAAATGTCGGGGCTCACTCGCGAGCATTGTACCGTGCCGCGGGAGGCGTTACGAATCAATGGAGGGCATTATCGGGAGAGGAGAACTGTGGAGAGGACTTATGAAAATAATAATATAATGACAGAAAACTTAAGAAAATAATAATAATACAAAAATTTCCCAGCCGGAAGAGATCAATTGTTAGTTAAGACCTCAAAAATTGCCACAAGGACCGGTAATGCACTGTAAGATTAATCGTGTCAAGTGTATTTTTAAATACTTACAATACACTTTATTGAAAATCTAAGAAAATACAAAAATAAAAATACAGGAAAAGAGAGATACAGAGTTACACAATGAGTGGCCTAATCGCTAAAAGTGATCTTTTCCAGACAACCTTGGGATGGACGCGAAGCAGTTGTACTATATGTAAAGTCGGTGGTGTATTACTTAAATATACAGTACTTACTTACATACATAAATTACGTAATATAAAATATACTAATAATAATATACTATAATAATAATACATACCTACCAAGTTTTTAAATCAAAAAGCCTCCTATTTTATGTATAACTTGCTATTTCTCTGTAAAAAATATTTATTATTGTTAGTGAGCCATCGCTGTCTCACTGCAGGGCAAAGGCCTGCCTTCCCTTCTTCCATCTTTGCTACCCAAAGCTGCAACTTGTCACATTCTCAGGTAAGAGTGTTGCTCACCCTACCATCTCATCTTAGGCCTAAAACATCATCGTTGCCTTGTCTGTGAGCCCACTCTGTTGATCTCTAAGCACATCTTTCAAAAATGGACATCTCTATTTTTTTCAACAACATACCAAGTTGATTTTGAGGAAAGTACCTATTGTAACGGCGCAAGTTTGTGAAATTGTGAGGTTTTATGAAGTTTGGGCAAAGACAACGCTTAGACTATATAACACGAACAGACCAAGCTGAAATTTTGCAGATACTTATATTGCTTTTGATCAAGAATATCTAATGAGAGAAATAGAAGAGAATCCCTACCTACGTGACAAATTCAAAGAAATAAACATAATGACATATATATGAAACTTTGTTGTAGAAAAAACTCATAGAAATAACAATCAGTTCCCTAAAAAAAAGTGATAATTTTAATATTAAACATAAATATTAACTCGCTGTGCCCAGAACTAGGCTACACAAAATTATTGTATCTTTCAATATGAAGGTACGCTTCTACAACAAAACTCCTAGTGAGTTGCAAAAATTATCAGTTAATAAATTCAATATCTAGATAATAACAACTAATAGGCTAAAGATTTCTTCGTTGCTTCTTTACTTTAGTCTACATGGTACGGAAGCGACAGAAATCAAAAATATCACTGTCGGTGTTAGTGTTTAATTTTATAATTTGACCTTTTCTTATTGTACATTTATTGTAAGTATTTATAAAATAAGAAGTAAAGAAAACAGAATCCACACATCGTCATCAAGCCTCAAGCTAAGCAAAATTTGTGTTATGGGTACTAAATACTTAATACAATAATATTACATAGATATTACATAGAGAGATATTTTGTAATTATACATAGAAAATACCCAGAAAACCGGGAACAAATATTTGAAGATCGCAAAAAATTATCCTACTTTTATTATAAAGCCGAAAATTTGTGATATCTGAATTTTTGTTACCTAAGATCTCCAAAACGTCTTACTTAGATAATAGAATACTTAATATTATACCGAAAATACGCGTGTGAAGCCGCGGGCAGAAACTAGTATAAAATAAAATACAAATCACTGAAAGCATCAGAAAAACGCCATGGTCGTAGATTTTGGCAGATCAACGAGACAGCGCTCTCCAGACAACACAAAGCAATCAGCATGTTCATGTTAAATTCAGCCTTGAAGCCCATTCAGAGAAATCAAATGAGCATTTGTGTTCATTCATGTGGTCCAATACTATTCGAGTTTATACAAATGTTTGAATACCAGTTTCTTCTGTTGGATGTTCCCACAGTCCGTTTGAAATCTCCTTGGGCGTGGCATGGGTTATTTTTGTGAGTGAAATTTACAACGGATTTTGGTCATTTTTCGAAAACAAATATTTAAAGATATCTCAGATAGTTTTCGAAATAGGCATGCTGCGGGGAAAGAAAATATTTTAACTTTTAACTAACGGTACAACTTACAAACACATAAATGAATGTTATACTATAAACATAAAAATCTGAAACTATTTAACAATTACTGTCGGTCTTAACTACATACTCTATTTTTTTAGATCAAGAAATTAACATTCAAGTTTTGCTCTACCATCATAGAGCACTTGAACTCAATGCTTTCACAATCCGTCAATAAAGATTAGAAAGTGCAACTGAGCACCCCGAAACATTATGCAGTAGTTCAATATAGCCGCTCCATGTCCGTTCTGTGCCAGATTAGTTCGTCCCACGCTGCGTATCGGTTGAAGAGGTAAATGAAACGCTATCCAGAGGGGAAAAGTTAAATTACTGAATTTGAGGGTCAAAGGAATAAGACTTCTGTGCGTATTGGAACTATTGATTTAAATTTCTTTGTTTGGGGTTCGAATTGTTGTGTAGATTCTTTCGTAGGTTGTGTGATTTTTTAGTTTTTAGTGAAGTGAAAGCTATTTGATGATATAAAATAAGTACAATAATAAATAAATTGGTACAATACAAACATAGGAATTTTAGACTGCTATTAATATAATGTTTGTTGTTATTATAATGTATGTAGTGTAGTGCTTATGTAAAACATTTTTAAGCAAAGAAAGACCCAAAATAGCCATGCACCAACAAAACACTTTCTTGAAATTCGATTAAAATCCTTCGAATTTTTTAAACGCTTCACTTTGATTGACTTTTCTGAATCCCCTTGTTTTGAATTACAAGGGCAAGGACTTTGCAAAGAAAATAGATTCCTAAGCCTTAGGTTTATGGTAGGTTTTTGTTAATCAAATAAACATTTTCGTTTTTCCGCATATAAGTGGTCGATTCTATATTTATGGGAATGGAGCTTAGTACAAACCCCGAGGGTCCCCTACTCTATTCCCAAATTGTGCTGTATTGTTCCTTTCAAGGGCGGAGTTCAAATATTTCTTCCTGTCTAATTATTCTAAGTAGCTCAACAAAATGAAGTTATTAAGTTATTGAAAGCAATAAAATAAACGACAAAAACATTTGAAACCATCCTTCTCCGCGTCTGACAAATGAGGCGCATTATTTTAAAAAGTTGAATTTGGAAGGGTCGCTATAATAGCCCGTACCGCTATCTATGTAGGTAATCGGTGCTAGAAACCTCCAATTGCCGCCAAATTTAAAATTCGAATATCATAATCAAACTTCTTTGATGAAATTAAAAAACTTCCTGTGAACTTTTTGTCACATATTGAACCTGGAACTTTATTTCCTACCTTTTTGGTATATTTTCGATTGTCTCACGTTGAATGTGGTAACATCTGCCGTTACTCGGGAAGGCGGCTCACGCGCATTGGAAATTTCGAAAAAAGTCCGACGCCAGAACAGATGCGACATGTCGGATTCCTACAAGCAGATGTTTAATAAATACCCTCATAGATTAAACTGGACAATTCCTTTGTTTTTTGTCCTTTGCATTGGACAATATTGCCTCTTAAACGATTTGACCCCTTGTTTAAGATATGCGGGTGCGATAGTGGGTTAATTATAACTTTTTTTTTATAATTTATGCTGCAAAATTGTAACAATCTTTCGACAAATATTTGCGGCAAACTAACTCTTCTATACCAATTAGTCGTGTAATTTTCAGTACAATATAGACCAGCATAAACAGTAAATTCGGTTTTACGAGCCATAAAACCAGAAATCGGTTACAGGCAGTCAAAATAAATCGATAAACATTGTTTTCTATCGTCAAACTATTACAAAAAAATATTAACGAACTATTACAAATGTCTGTAGAGTTATATTCCCGTAGCAAAAGGGAAATTTCACGGTCAATTTTTATAAGTTTCGTGGAACTAGGCACTGGTTTAATCTAAGCTACGTTTTACTGTCGGTTGGCATGCAAGCATTGCGTGGGGTAAATTAGACAACTTTTGAAAGTATTCTAACGTATTTTGGGAATTTCGCCTCTATCATTTTACTATTTAATATGGAGAAGCGTGTTTATTTTTACGTAAAATTATTGCGGCAGAGAATTATTCAGTCTAGGTTTATAATTTGCTATAACTTGGTAGGAATTGTATGAATCGTTCCAACATATTCATCTCAACGAAATCTTTGAGGTTATTGAATTAAATGGGACTCGACAGTTAAAATTCAATGAAAGAAACAGCAACCAGTTGTAAGCCAGTAAATAAATTACGATGGGCCATTAAACGCCAATTTGTAAACTAATAAAGTTGCTAACGATGTGCCAAATTTTATTTAGCGTTTTATGGGTTTAATGAAAGGTTTTACTACCTTTCTGAGTAATTTTTGTTTTATGCTAAGACGTATAAGATTAAAATTTTGTAATACTTATTTCAATCTAGAGTTCCAAAATCAACTTAAAATCTTTCAATTGAAATTCAAAACCGTTTAACCCTAAACTGGTCACTGCTTCGTAGCCATTGTTTGTAAATTCGATTTAGAATTAATATTTGAAAACACTATCGAATTATCGAATCCAAAAATGATCGGACGTTCTTTATTTGAAGCCACGGGCTTTCCGGCCGCGCCCGCAAGGATATATTATTTATGAGGGGAACATTCACTCTATAATTATCTATATCGATTGGCCCGGTACTACGCCCAAATATTATTCATACGACCTCTTCACTAGGTGGGCCTGACGGGTCACGGACGTAAAATAGTTTTTGTTATGTGCCGTTAGTGTTATCATGGTTATGTGATCTGTGTATTGTGTAGGTGTGTTTTATACTTATCTTATTATTAAAATTATCTGCCTTAGAGCTTAAAATGTACCATTCATTTTCTAGACAGTGTCTACAAAATATATAAAATCAAATGAATGCAAAGATATAGTAAGTAATAAATATAATAAAAAACGTTTTCTAGATAACTTTTCCGCGTCCATCAGACTCTCACTTTACGTCAAGCATTCCAACTGCGACGCCACTGCTTCAATATTGTATTATTAAAAAAGACCTGACTGTTACAAAGTTACTTTTTAAAGTAAATTTCGTCCTTGCATACCGAAAAGAGATCAATGCACAAGATAATATCCGAAAGTGAAAGTGTACGCGTGATTGTAGTCCCGTTGGCACCGTACCTGTTGCAGTCTTATTTATGACCCAAAACAAGCGCTTTATCTCCCAGCGTCCGTATAATGCGACCATAAACGACTTTACGATTCTTGCATAACCTTTGTTTATAAACAAAAGAACTCAAGGTCTCGGCTACCTTAAGAATTTATTTTCGAATTTCGAATTTTTATTTAGTGTATGTTAACCCTCCGTCGCGTAAACCACGCGAAAGCGTCATCGCGTAATTCCCATTAAAATTCAATGGACGTCATCAGCTGATCGGTTAACAGTTTAAATTGCTCGTAAAACATGTGGTGAAGTTACATAATATTTGCAAGGGCGTTGACCTTTGTTTTGAGTCCTTTGAGTGATACGATAAAATTCGTGCGGTGGTGGATGACGAATGAAGTGTGTTTGGACAAAAATTATAAAATTTAGGTATCGTATAAGTAAACTTAACGGTTATAGTTCTGCTTTCATTATATGACTAAAGGGTGAACAAGGATACGGGTAGGTACTTATGTAAGTACCAATTTTTTTTTGTTAAATAATTAGGTACTACAATCATTGTATTGTAGTACCTAATTATTTAACAAAAAAAATAGGTGGTAAAGTGTATTTGTATTGACAAATACACTTTATTGCACACCAAGAAAAAACAAAAATTAAAATACAGGAAAAGAGAGATACAGGGTTGTACAATGGGCGGCCTTATCGCTAAGAGCGATCTCTTCCAGACAACCTTGGGATGGACACGAAGCACTACTACGTATATATAATAATCCTGATGGGATTGGTGATGATTGTTAATCGAAGGCGTGACAAAAAAATAGTTCATGGAAAACAATAATTTTCAATGGAATAGAATATATTCCATTATTATGTTAAAAAATGAAATGTGGTCACCAAAAAATCCACCATTTTACCAAAAGACGGATAGGACCTAGACATCGCACAAGCCGGCGTTACACTGAGACAAAAAGCGGACGTATCTCGTCCGAACAAAAAACGTACAAAAAGCGATCCTTATGCGAATGGCGGCCGAAATATTTAACGAGGGGAGCCGGAGTGGGGACAAAAAACTAATAATAACAGCGTGTGTGTCACCCCATCACGCGGTATCCCGACCGACGTCACTTCTGTGCACCATTTTGGATTCTGTGACAGTTTGGGAGGGGTTTGCTGTGGGCTTGATAAGGATTTCGTACACTGAGCTCAAACGATTTAGATTAAAAAACCGATATTTTCAGGAATAAAATTATGTTTTATAATGGTGTTAAAGAAATGATAATTCTGATAAACATTTTTAGCGAGAAAAATTACCCGATTATCTTATTTTTAACAACTCGGAAATTTAAAAATTAAACTTAAAAACGTTACTTACATATTTTGAACGTTAAGATGGCAAGAAATTTTTTTTTTTATAGCAACAGTCTGCAGTTAGCTCAATTGTTTCATTTGTAAATAGTAGTACTTATCATTTTCTTTGTGAATAAAGGTTATTTCTTTACTTTAAGGATTTATTCAAAAAGTATACCTACATAACAAGCTTAACCACCAGATTCTACCGTTTAAAAACCGTGCCAAACCGTACCATTAAAATTATAGGCCTACACGTTATAATCGGTTTTTACAACGGATTTACATCGTCCTATCATTACCGAAGCGTAACTAATCTACCGTATAATCTTACGTAATTATAATAGCTCCGCGAGTGTAAGTCACGATTTGGACTATCTGGGCAAGTAGAGAAAATGTTGAACAAAAAGTTTCACTGCAACATTGCGAAAGATTTAAAATAAGAATGTTTCGATACAAAGATCTGAATGTAGACTTCACAGGAGTTTCTTGAAGTAGTAGTACCTACATAATGTGTAGATAATTAAAAAAAAAAACAATATAAGTATACTAACATAATCCCATGAAAGCTTTTTTTGTGACTTCCTATTATATTTCAGATACAGAATTATACCTATGCATGCAATATATGCGGATAGGATGGTATGGATCGCTAGGGAGTAACAAACAGCCTAACTATCGAATTTTAATGTGTGTGATTTCTTCCTCTTAACTTTTAAAACAATGTTTTTAATTCAACCGAATGAAGTTCGAATGTAAAAACCTGTCCTATTAAAAATATATAAGTATATTATAATGTAGTATGATTTTATATAAATTATTTTGCAGTGCCCTACACTATAATGGTGCATGTACTATTGACCCAAGCTAACATTAAGACCTATGCTGTATACATGTTGTACTTGTGAGCAAAAAAAGTAATAAATTAAAAAGGCGTAGCCATACGCTTTGGAGCTACTTTCTTAAATCTTACAGCAAAAACTTGAACTCAGCACTATTGTAAAGTATCGTAAGTTATACCACTGTATTTATATATCTATAAAGTAGATATATAGATGTAGTTGTTGACGCGGGGTCTGATTAGCATCGCGGTCGGGCTTAAAGTTGTTGGCACACCGAGTCTAAATCATATCAGTTGCGAACTCTATAGCGACTCTATCTTATTATAAGCTTTAGGCGCAAAAACAACCATGTTACATTTTTGCTTCGTTCGTGAGATATCAAAAAAATCTGAGATAGATCGTTTATTGTCAAAAAGATTGCATGTTTTTGGTTAAAAGCGCCATAAATTAAGAGTTAGGTTTTCCTAGACACTATTGTTCTCTAAAAAGAGCAATATAGATATGGTAGCCTGGAAGAAATCGCTTTAAACAATAAGGCCGCCAGTTCCATTGCTGCTCTTAGTATGTAAAATAATGTAAAATCTGTTTTTTCATGATCAATAAAATTATTATCTATCTATCTGGTTGTAAACACGGTAAGCAGTTATGCACAGACAGCGAGTCACTCCACCTTTTCTCAGTTAATGACAAAAGGTGGAGGAGTGACTGTTCTGTTCTTTTCTGTTCTGTTCTGCTGATCAACAGAAGATCAACACAAGCTCTGCTTACTTTGGGGCTGATTTTGTGGAAATTGTCTAGCATTATTGCAGCATGTAGCAACGCTGTAGAGTTTGCATTCGATCTCTCTCGTTGTGTTCCAAGCTTTACATTTAAACCGTGAGGTAGACTCATAGATAATACTGGATGTAAGCACGTGAAACACGATTGCTAGTAGTTTTCTTTACCGCTTATTAAAACCTACCTCCTTTTATCGTAAAAAATCTTGTTAGTTTTTTTTTCGAATACTGGAAATGTTTTTTAAAATAAGAATTGTATGTACTTGTACCTACTCTTACATCCAGCACGTGTCGTAAATAAGGATAGGAAATAAATAAAACATTCCCTTTTTAAAAAATCTCGCTCAAATTGACAAAAAGGAACAATGCGAACGCTAAATTAAATTCAAATATCGAAAGAGGAAGTCGACGCCGCCCTCGCGTCTCGCAGTGAGATTTATTATATTTGTCCTGCGCTTATTTCATTATTGCCTGTCGGAGGATCCAGAGCAGGCAGTTTAAATTTCGAATAGTTTTCACTGGCTGATTATTTCATTTTAAAAACAATGGCAATAACACTATGGTGTTCGATCTTCAATTTTTTTTTTATTTTTATGGAGCTACCTACAAAGGTATTTTGTAGCACAGTGTACGTGTTAATAAAACTAATAAACTGTGGTTGTAGTTAGCAATCAGTTTAAACTTAATGTGTTGATTTTTGTTTCAGGTACAGACGATTTTCAAAATCATAATCAGTTGGGACACAAATCAGGTAACTACCTACCTATTTTCCGCAAAAGAGAATTCTAATGTTCTACGAGTAGAGTAATAAAAAAATAAAACTATTTTCTTTCTAAAGAATATTTCAAAAGAACTTTCCGAGCTTCTTCAGAAATTATCTTTGAATGTTTTAGAGAAAGGCAAGATAATGGATTGAACTTTCAGAATGAATAAGCTGAAAGGGGTTAAAATGTTATGTAAATAGAACGAAAATCGCTTTCTAACGGGTAAAAGCTCGCAAAAACTTTTTGATGGGCTCCCGGTGAGCAAAACTTCAGTGACTGAGCTGTGTAGTATAATCAAAATAAGTAAATAAAACAAATATTTATACATACCAGCTGCAAAAATGACGACCGATTTGGCGCGGCGGGTGAAGCTTCGCCTGCGACGCAGGAGGTTGCCAGTTCGATTCCCGCCTACAATCGGCACAAATGTTTAAACGACTGCAAATATTTTTGTTCCTGGTGTTCTGGGTATTTTCTATGGATAATAAAAAATATCTATGCAATGTAGGTATTGTACCATAACACAATCTCTGCTTAGCTTGTAGCTAGATAATGCTGTGTGGATTCTCCGGCATTATTTATTTAAATTGGTACTAATAAATAAATAATAAAAAGTATTCTCAACAGACCTACTTGTTATATTTAATGTCAAGCATGAGTATACCAATCGAAGAAATGTGCGAGGTAATGCTACAGTTTGATGTTAAATTTTTGCTTGCTCTACTTATGAATAGAAAGCATTAAATGAATATCTGTCTCGTTCACACTTGGGAATAACCTTATCAATCTAACACGAATCGAACAATAGCGTCGCATGTTTGATTTATATAGTCGCTTAGTAGGAACATTACCGATAATTATACGGTGACCGTGTGGAGTTAGTACTTTCACGACAAATGTAAGTGTCAAAGTTCATATGAGATGTAATTTTTTTATGCGACATTTAAAAGGAATTGTTGAAAAAGTTATACTCATTCCAAAATTGAAATATTATTGAGCTAAACTAAGGGAAAAGCTAGCCACCTAATATCGACTTGGTAAATATTTGGAAATTTCCCATGTACATTAAGGGTTAAAATTGATAAAAAAATACCTAGCCGAGCTTTAGAGAGGTATGAAGCACGTAGGTAGCAGAAGTACAAAGTAAGTGTTTTAAAAAATCAGATGTTCTTGCAATTTTTAATGAGTACGTAAAGTAAACCACAATAAATTTAAACAAGAACAAATTCTTGGCCAGTCACAAACCTTTAAAAAGGCAATTTCAAATTGAGAACTGTCAATTGGATCGTTCAGAAACAAATCCCAAGAGGTCTCGTCCGTGCTACAAAGCCGAACAGAAGTAGGAGCTCAGCCCGCGCTTTTCAAGGGTGGTGGTTGCTTTCGGCGGGAAAGCATCAGGGGGAGGGGAGGAGGAGGGGGTGATGGCTCGTATTGATTTAGTGCCGTCGTCGGCAAAGCTATGTACTGAGGTGAGTATCGCTCTGTCGCTTGATGCGCTTTCTTTGATACACTTGGCTGGAAATTTATGGGCAGACGAAATTTTGCGGTTCATGCAGTTTGCAGTATGTTTTTTGTCAAAATATCGGTGGATGTGGCTATATTATTTTTCAATAAAAGTGATGTTTAAGTCTGAAAATAAATAAATAGTACCAGCTAATCCCACCTCTTTAAATAATTTCCCCAGAATGAAGGCTGGATTCAAGTCAATCTGAACCTTACCGTGAACAGAATTTTTGAGTACCAAGTAGATGGAAAAATCCGCACAGAAAATCTTTAGCTTTTTATCAAACTATTATGTAGGTACCTACATAATAGTTTGATAAAATATCAAGGCTCAAGATCAAAGGCATCCTAAACCTTAGATATAGGAATACCAACTACCTTGTAACTTTACAACATAGCCATAGAATGTTCTAGGTTTCTATAACCAATTTCCCAGCACAAACTCCTACAAAGCGCTTTTCGCTGCTGCAGCGCTGTTTTCCCCCGGGCAGCGAGGATTTAAATGGATATTTAACTTTACTCTCAAGGAACCCAAAGTCTATTGCTTCGTCCAGAAGGTTTTTTTGGGAAAAATTTCAGGGCTTTTAGCAAGCGGCTTATATGTCTGGGTTCTATTTGAAAGTTGTCCGTTTGTTTTTTTATTCATTTGAAAATAACTAAGTTGTAGTATGATTTTGAATGCTGTCCCTTGCTTGGCTTCATAATGTGATTTACTTATCTAGGTGCTGTGTGAATAATCCAACATATTTATTTAATATTATTTATTTAATGAGATCTTTCATTAATTAAAATGAATAATTATAAATTATTTTAGACTTACTAACCATAGTAAAAATCATTTCATAATAACCATTTTCACATTTGAATACCTATCTGCTAAGGTCAGACTAAGGTTGCATTTGAACTTGAAAAATCTTATAAGAAAATCAACACAAAGAACCTACGATACGAATACAGCTTAGGATAGAGTAGGGACGCTATTCTAAGATATAGAGAATTAAAATTGATCGGTTGAGGATAACTTGTCTAAAATACAGTTGCAATTTGCAATAATTTTTCCCTCACATACGTACGTACATTCATACATAGTATGTAACAGGGTAAGGTAAATGAAAGCTTGTAAAAAGCTAACACATAAAAAGTGACTACACCAAAACAAAAATATGACATTAAACTTTACTGATAGGAATCAGCCGAAGTGTCAAGAACTTTTTCTACGAAGAGTGGCCACAGTTAACTTAAAAAAATATATAAATCAGGCCACGTTCTCTGAATCTCGACTACTCTACAAAGACATAAAGATTTTATGGTTCTTTTGGTCGAGCCCGCGCGCCTACAGCTTACACCCGGTTTTGTGCGCTTCCTACTTAATTTTAATTACCCGCAAAGGGCCATCCGCACGTATATCAAAACTGTGACCATGGATTTAACCTTTATTTTTATTGGGTTAGCGCTGAATTTCACTTGATTCCAATCAAACTAAACGATGCCAACACTGATTGTGTAGTGTGAGCCTAAACCAGCGATGAAGACCGTTCCAAATAGCCGATATTGTTTTAAACGTTTAACACGAAAACGGTTATTCGTTTGAAAAAGGAACAAAGTTTGGCGCCTAAACTTTATACATTTACTTAGACGGTTCGCGGTATTTGCAATTCGAAGTCACTCCGCGGGTAGGACTTTAGAGTTATCTTTTATTTATAACTACGCAAAGTATCCCTGTCAGGTGTTACTGTTGATTCTCGAATATTTTTTATACCCACAGCGCAACTAATACAGACAAAAATGTAAATTACTTCCTAAAAATTAGAAAATTAGAGAGGTATCAGAGGCTAAGTTTAGGACTAAAGTCTAAGTACTTAATGTGTTTTTAAAACTAATATTCAGCTGCCAAATGTGGAAAAGTCATTAAATTTGAATTTAAGTTATTTATGAAAAATCAAACTGATAGTCACTGTTTGTAACCAACAGTGACTACTTCCATAGCCATTTAAGTCTTGAGGCTTTTCTAATTAAGAATCATACCTTGTAAGTACTTTATTTCGCCTACGACCCGCACGGGTACGCTCTTGCATGCGATTGTGAGTCACCGCGGCGGAGAGACTAGAATAGTGACTACTACACTAGGTATTACTCGAAACCTACTTCTGATAAAACAGTAGTAGGGGGTCTAGAAGTCCGGAAACCAGCGGGTGTTCGCTCCCATAATTATATTCACCGCTGATATTTCTGAACTTTCACGTGAGCTCTTTATTTCGGCTGTTTTTTCTAACCTTCGTGATTTACGTCACTTCTACCCACTGTTTTAATCTGTGGCTCCGAATTCCGGCCGTGTCGGTGTCGAAAGCTTTATGCGATGACGAAAATTTATACTTTTTTAAACAAGGTTCGTAATACCTCTAGTAGGTACTCTAGGTGTCAATGTGT
The DNA here is from genome assembly GCA_963564075.1 of Eupithecia subfuscata. Classification (NCBI taxonomy): domain Eukaryota; kingdom Metazoa; phylum Arthropoda; class Insecta; order Lepidoptera; family Geometridae; genus Eupithecia; species Eupithecia subfuscata. Next base: position 10,633,231 of record OY751105.1, read on the forward strand.
ATTTTTAAAACGAATTGATTATTGGCAATGTGGGAGGAAAGGTAGGTAATCCAGATACAAAAATAATCACCCTGTCTTGGTGAGTCATGTCTAGGCAATACCTTGCGAAAAAGCTAAGGTTTTTGTTATTATAGTGCGTAAGCCTCGCACTCTGGCTAATTTCTAATTTCTAAGAAATCAAACAATATCACGGTTGGCACATTCCCGTACCGAGAGAAGGATGCGGGTTCAAGTCCCGTCGAAGTCGAAAATTTTTGCGATATTATTTGATTTCTTGGGCTCAAAATCATCGCAAAATTTCAAAATATCAGCATTAATAAATCAATAAGAATTTTTTTTTTTTTTGTAAGAGTACTGACACTTGTTATATAGCATAATTTCTTTATACCACAGATATAAAAAACATAAAAAAAAATTGAACAATCTTTTGATCTAACCTGCCTACTAAGAAACCTATTAAAACTTCGTTAGTAGTAGTACATTATATGCCTACAAATCATTGATCTCTCCCCGAACCCATACGACCAATTTCTAGTAAAAACAATTAGTTACCTCAAGTGTAACAATAAAAGCACACCCACACTCGTATTTCCTGTTAGTTTTTCCTCTCTTGCACTTTTCCGGCAAAAGGAAGAAAAGATTTACTACGACCGAGTCTGGGCCTTTCAGAATATACCTACATTCTTTCTGTACGGAGCTAAGTAGCTACTTACCTACTTTATGAACGTGGTTCGTAGAAGGTGGGAAAAATAGTATTTTCACAGAAAATTTGAGAGAAATAGTTGTCTGTGAAGCTTTATCTGCTTAATGCTTACCGAATCGTAGCTATTATCGTTGGCTCCCATGTAGGTAGAGTCATAAAACATTTTTATCAATATGATAAAATTAACGTCATTCATTATCAGCGCGGCATGTTTTCAAACCACAGAACAGTGGATAATATTTCAATTAATTTCTCCTTTGACTCGCCTGGTCCATGTTTCAAATTCAAATAAATCTCTAACTCGACTCGTCCTACGGAAATAGCACTCCACCGTCCATAAATCCAAGTCTATTTAAGCAATCTCAAACGAAAAATCTGAAATAAGCCGCATAACATGTCACCTTGCACATAACTTTCTTTTAAACTTTTTCGTGGTACTGCATTTGAAATTCAAAAACGGAATGTTTTAATTTCCGTTCTGTTTCCGCCAGATTGTAAGTTCGAAATTCAAATTCGTGAAATTATAGAGTCATAGACAAACTTTAAGTGAGTTTGTTATTTCTTTGTTATCAGAGCCACGATCAATGTGAATGCTAGCACATGATACACATCGGGTTAAAATAATTAATGTAAATTTATGGTACGTACGGGATTTGGAACGCACTCGAGACGCAGAATACGAAATATTATCTAAGCGTAGCTCGGCGCCACCTTGTTGCTATGCTCTAGATTTTCAGTTTAGAGTTTAAAAATCTTTATTCAAAATATAGTTCCTGTATTTAAATTTGGAATTTTCAAATTCTTTATTGCCCGTGTCGCGTGAGAACGTCCTACGCAAAGTACCGGTTTAAAAAAAAGCTGTTTTGCAAGTCTTTAAAGTTTTTGCTCTAGATTTTTAAACAAAAATTTGTAATGAGATCTTGGAAATAAATTCAGAAGAGTAAAAGCCTGAGCATATTTTTATGCTAAGTAAACTTTACGTCATCTCAAGTTTCTTTGCGCTCACTTATCGAAACATTGAATTGGCTCTCCGATATAATTAGTCTTCTTGAAACGCGATACATCACATCACGGTAATATTATAAATACGAAAGTTCGGATGTATGGATGTTTGTTACCTCTTCACGCGAAAACTTTTGAATAGATCGGACTGAAATACTTTTTATCCCATTAATCAGTTCCCATGGTATAGAAATCACCTTTTTCCATAGAAACTCGGCACTCGTCAATGAGACTTCGGTAGTTTTAGAACAATTAGTTACAAAGTCTCCGGAAACCGATATATTTCCGAGAACTTTCTAGAAAATAACCGTTATTTTTATAGTGTATTTATGCTATGATGAAAAATGTTGATGAAGTCCTAAACTACTTTGTAAGTAAATGGTCATTACAAGGGCCATAGCTCTTAATGTTTTAACTAAGGTTGTTAAACAAATGGAACTATAGAAAACGACTGCCCTTTTTGCGGGCATAAACACTCTCTTATCGATGTGTTTAGGGTCTATAACTCTAATTAATGCGCATTAAAATTAAATACTCTGTGTTGTTACCACCACATTTCATTATTCCGTAAATGGTTTGTAGGGTCGTCGTTACTGATGGAAATGGTTTTTGCGAGAGTTGTACTTAATTTTCGATATCCGGCTGTTTTATCTTTCATTGATTAGAATTTGTGTAAACATGAAAATGCATAAAAGAAATAAAATAAAATATTTAAGCAAGTAAGTACATCAGGGATGTACTTATTTAATTAAATATTTTTATTTTTAGTTAACTTATCAATTATCATATATCCAAAATATTGTACTAAGTAGGTACACAATAATTTACTTTAATAAAACTTAGGTTATTACCTTATACATATTTAATTTAAAACATTTGACTACTCTGTATATTTTAAAGCGAGTTTCTGTCATTCAACTCCGATAAAAATCAAGAACTTTATTTTCAGGCTGTCTTGATTTTATTTGGGTAGACATTTGCAATCAATAAAACATCATCTTTCACTTTAATCTAAGACGAAAAAATACACTTGAATGTTTTATCCGATCTCGCAATAACCATCATCATTTATAATCTAACACGAAAAAAAATCATACAATTATGTTTTATCCGATCACGCAATAACCGGTCATTTTGAAAACGTTTCAGCGAAACCCTACCCCAACACTAGTTATCGACGCCAACATCGCGCACGTTCGTATCCGATATATCGATACAAAAATCGTTGGCGGCACCTATTTAATCATGCTCGTCGGCGCACCTGCTTGCATAATACATATTCATCAGCGTGGTATCAGCGTAGTTTGTAGCGATGAAGGTTTGGGATGAAATTTTTACGCAAAATGTACGGATTTCGACAGACGATTTGACGATTCAGAGTTTTTCGGACATCGTATTTATTTCGGACATCGTATTTGTTTCGGACATCGTATTTGTTTCAGACATCGTATTTGTTTCGGACATCGGATTTTCAAGAAACTGGAATTGATAGTCTCGATTCCAGTTTTCCCCTTAAGGATAATCTTCAAGGGGGAAAACTGGAATTAATTTTTTTGGGGATGTCAGGAGGGAAAACTGGGATAACCCAATAAGAAGAAGCTTCTCTAGTCCTTGCGTATTTTTTGTTTATCTTGTTATTTTCATCGTCAATCGCAGTCTTTTCTAGGATAATAAATGATTCTAGGATAATAAATGAAATTATTTTTTACTACATATTATGTCATTCTAGGATAATAAATGAAATTACAATAAAGAATTACGTATGATACGTATAAACCTTACATAAAAAAAACCACAGTCTAATTACAAACCTTCTTACTGTAAAAAATAAAATAATATTAACGTACCTATGTATCGAAACAAACTCGATCTATTCATATCTCTGATTTAATCAATATTAATCCCCTACGAATTTCGCAAATTACAAACATAATCTGTACCTTAATTTTTATTTTTATAAATTACCATTGGTATTTAACTGTACTAATAAGTAATTTTATAGTATGACAAACAACTGGTTAACTTGCAGTTATTACGCGCTTGCTATTGTTGTCCGGGCGGGGCGGGCCGGCTTCGCCCGCTTCGCGCTCGGTCCGCGGGTAGCGAGAAACGTTTGCCGTCCGCAATTAGCTTTAAGTACCCTAATATTTTTGTATGTTAGAATAGAAGGCATTAATTATGCCCAAATATTTTTCGTTTCTTAAGAATAACCTTCATTGTTTTAAAAGGTTACGAAGCTTGAAAAAAAAAAACTCATCTATAAAAATGCGCGCTATACAAAGAGCTCATATGACGTTACTATTTATAAGTATCCAAGTACTGCTAAAATTTTTGTATAATTTTATTAGTTTATGATTTATTAAGTGTTAGTTTTTATAAATAGAAATTTTATCAAAAAACTTTTAAAGGCGTCCTTAGCCTGTTGAGTTATTATTAATTTGGTATTGTACTTAGTTAGGTTCTAAACAGTGTTTATAATCTACGCATGTAAAACTTTTATGTTAAATAAAGAACTTTGAAAAACAAAATCGCAGTCAGAATACAAGAAATCTGAAAAAGGAAGGGAATTATAATCAGAACTCTAGATAATCATAACAACATAGAAGGTAACAGAAAGCCGATGTTTGATTTATTAGAGTTCCGGAATTGATAAGCACGGTTTACAAAATGTCGGGACCGTTTTATGATGGCCGTAATGTATAGCTTGATTGTAGGTTCAACTAAGTTTTATGCGGATAGATTATTTTATGGTCCGTCCACATTGTAGGTCAAGTCATCGCAAAAATTTAATAGCCTTTAGATTGGACACCCTATATAACCTCGGTCAACATGCAGACGGACCTTTAAGGTCAACGCTAAATTGAAAGATACAGCCAATCCTAATCGAAAATCTATGTAGGCTACAAAGCCGCACGGAAGGAAAAAAAATCTAATTTGCAAAGAGCTTTTCAGCTACTCATAGGCGATAGGATCACGCAACCTTATCGATCTGGCGCTGTCGTATTTTTCCTTGACACAAACGACCCTAAAGAACAATAGCATCATGCAAACACCAATTAGAATTGTTACAAAGAAAAATGCAAAGACGAATTCAATTTGAAAGGCCCGTCTACGTTCCGCTCGGCCCGCGTCGATCGAAATTGAAAAAAAGAATAAATAATAGAGATCCCGCTACAGCGCAAGTCTCCGTTGAAATGAAAATAAAACAGAATAAAGCTTTTTGTGGACGAAATAAATTAAAAAGTGTGTCGCGATTTTGTGCGCGGTGTGGCTCTATGACTATCATACTTTGTGCTTCGGATTTTTGCATTCCATTTTTGTTTTATGTTTCTTAGCTCTGTATTTTATGTACTTACCTGTCTTTATCTAATACATAGACAGAAACACTGATCGAGAGGGGTACAAAATAACTAAAGTGCAAATGATAAACGCATCTGAAATTGTTTTAATAGGAATTCGACCTACGAAAATAGTAGGTATTCTAATTTCAAAAAATCCATAGAGCTTTGGCGTTATACTTGAATGTTCTAAGCCAACAATTAATTGGCGGTTAAAATTGATTGCCTTCTTCCGTTGACGTTTTTACGATCGTTACTTGTCAGTCTTAGGTCACGGATTAGTGCATAGTATCTAAGGTCGTTAGTTACACCTACGAAATGTGCCATACTGACAAATCTTATACTGTGACAAGATGTCTTACGATTATGTGCATTTTTAAAACGGTTTCGTACAAGTTTAGCTTTTTTGAGCGGTCTAAAATAAATAATTGTTATAGTTCATCCAACTGAATCACGAGGTTAGAAGAGCTTCAAAATATGTATTTCAACAGTAAAATGTAGCTAATTTAAAAAGTACCAACTACAAAAAAAACCTTACGTGTCTTTTTTTACTTTTTTTAGGGTTCCGTACCTCAAAAGGAAAAAAGGAACCCTTATAGTACCACTTTGTTGTCCGTCTGTCTGTCTGTCCGTCTGTCAACCATCTTTTCTCAGAAACGCGTGGAGGTATCAAGTTGAAATTAACATCAAATACTCAAGTCCGTAACCTCTTGAAGCCGTGATGTAAATTAAACTTCTAAGTCAACGCACTCAAAAGTTACAGCCAGTTTATGTCCGAAAATTTTGAAATTTCCAAGTAAATTATATGCACCCAAAACCTATAGGGTACTTCCCGTAGACCTATAATTATGAAATTTGGCAAAAAGCAAGGCCCTAAAGCTCAAATAAAGGAATAAATCCGAAAACAGTAAATTAGTAATTTATTCACAAAAAAAAATACTTTTGATTCTCGGTATGGACCAAAACCTATAGGGTACTTCCCGTTGACGTAGAATCATAGAATTTGGCAAAAAGCAAGGTCATATAGCACAAATAACGATAAAAATCTGTAAACCGTAAATTTGTAGTTTAAACTAAAAAAACTATGTTTTGATTCTCTCCCTCGACCAAAATATACAGGGTACCTACTTCATGTTGACCTAGAATCATAATATTTGGCAAGAAACAAGGTCGGAACCCTTAGTGCGCGAGTCTGACTCGCACTTGACGTTTTATTTTAAACTGAAATTATTTACGCCTCCTGGGTCAGAAAAATCTTTTGCGAATGTTGACTTTTCATCTTTTTTGTCGTTACCGGTTAAGAGACCACATAGCTAAAACATAGTACAAAAATAGGTACAAATTTAATATATTCTAAAGTCTTAACTTTCGTGCTACAAATCTCAACTTAAACAGTCAAATTTGATAGAAACTGCACAAAAAATACCATTTATCACAACAAAAACTAGGTATTATTACACAAAATATTTAATTCCTTAAAACAAACAATAAATCATAAGATTCCCAGCATATTTTATCATCCCTAAAAACGCGAAAAATTACATCCTCACCTATTTAATGCAGAAATTCGGTAGTCATCCATAACAATCGGGGGAAAGTTTTACCTAAAATTATATTTGTGGGTCGTCACGCTTTTCCGGGGGTGGTGAGGTGGGGGCGGGGGCGATTAGAGGGGTCTTTTGTACCGTAGGTGGCGGGCAGTATCTGTAGTCTGATTGAAAATGGACTATAGGTACAATCGGTAGTGATTTATGTATGATTCTAACTTTTAACAAAAAAACACTTAAATGGTTGGTATTTAATTAACTATCTGTTCTGAAACTATTTCGGGGAGTCACAAAATAAGTGTCTAAAATTCACTTAAGTACCTGTAAATTAAAGGTACATACAACATTTTATACACAGTATGGTTGGTACCATACTGTGTGTAAAATTTTGTACCTACATAATACTTAATATAACAGAGTATCATTTTTAGGATTCCGGACCTCAAAGGGAAAAAAGGAACTCTTATAGGATCACTTTGTTGTCCGTCTTTCTGTCAGTCTGTCTGTCTGTCTGTCTGTCCGTCTGTCAACCATCTTTTTTCAGGAACGCGTGGTGGTATCGAATTGAAATTATCATCAATTATTCACGTCCGTAACCTCTTGAAGCCGTGATATAAATAAAACTTCTAAGTCAACGCACTCAAAAGTTACAGTCGTTTATGTCTGAATATTTTGAAATTTCCACGGGAATCATGTGATTCCCGCACACAAAACCTAAGGGTACTTCCCGTTGACCTAGAATCATGATAATTTGGCATGACTTTGACACAAGGTCTTACGGAACCCTTTGAGCGCGAGCCCGACTCGCACTTGACGTTTTATTACTCCTAAGTTCAATAAGAATAAGTAGAAAAAACGAGGTATTATGCACAAAATCTTGTTTTACAACGAATTAAAATTTATAGAATGGTTTATCATTTCCGCAACCTTATAATCTGTTCAAGGGCCGGACTACACATAGGGGCTGTTTCTAATCCGACCAGCACTTAAGTTGTGGGGGCAATCGGGCGTAACTCGCGTTTCTAGAAATTACGTAGTTTTACGTTCTAACCATAGCAACGTTAATGTTAACGTGCCAAACCTTCAACGAATTAATTATTGTACAGTGAACAAAAATTCGGAAAATATTTTGTAGAATTTTGTTTACGGAAATACAGTTTTGTCCATTATTTTAATTGCATGAGAAAGGAATTTGGGAGTGCTGGTATTTTAAACAGTAGATGCTATTTTTTTTGTATTTTGGATACAATGTATTCATATATTTTTATGAATTGATATTCATATCTTTAAGTCATGTCATGTTATGTCTTTGATTCACCTATATCCCTGCAAAGTCCGTAGTAGTCCTTCAAAAAAAGGTAATTCTTCAAGATAAAGAAGTAAGACCTTTTGAACGTTGTTCTTTCTCATTGAGGACATTTACTCCAGCGCTCCAGCTTACAACTTAATTCGCAAGCAATAGAAGCTCGCCTATTGATACTGATCTCCAGGCCTTTAGTCCTGAAAACTCCGGGCTATCCCGCACAAGTTCGGCAAGAATTTTTAATCAGGCATCGTCTAGCGGGTGGTAGGTACGCGACGCCCGGCAGTGCCTCGCGCGCGGCCGACGCGCCGCCCGCCCTTGCTCAGTACCATGCCCGCCCGCGAGCTAAAGCGACGACTCGCCTAACCCTGCGCGACACCTCCCTCAAAACTGAATAAGTTCGACAAATCCTCCTCCTACCTGGACCACTACATAGAGCCAGTGAAGTGATCATTTTTTTTTTATATATAGCAGTACAAAATATATCTCTTTGTAGTTTTATAGTACAAAAGTTAGTTAGATTATACAGGGTCAGTTTGTATTTCAATGTGATTGTAGAATAAGCTGTTCATACCGCCTTTAGATTACCCACAGTGATTCATAGGTGAGTTATTTTTGATATTTCGTTTCTGTTATTCAGTTTTAGTAGTGAATATTTATTGTTTTCCGAAATAGACTTGTAAATGGGTTCTTTAAATAATATTTTTCCACCTACGCGTTTAGCGATAGATTCATTCTCTAGTCAGACGATACAGCTCTATTATTTGCATAAATTAAGCCTTTTAATGATGTAGCTAAAATAAAGAAGACATCTCAAAGACCCTATTATCTTATCATCATCTAAAGTGCAAATTAACAGTGAATAATCGTCAACAACTTCGTATAAATGATTAATTTAACATCGCCGGCTAAAGAACGTCAAAGTGTAACCAAAACAAACCATAATTCTTTGCTCGCTAAGTGTTGCGAGTGCACGGTGGCTACATTCAGACTTTGTAAATGCAAAAAGCATACGTATTCCGGTCTAAAAGACGACACAACTATGATTTAAGTCCAACAGCAAACTCCTAAATCACGCTAGGTGGCACCGGCGAGTGTCGCTCGACAAGACTTGCCGCTCGCAATCCGCAAATTGTTCGTCGCGGGCCTAACAATTTATATTTAGAAACTTAACAAATGCCGATCGTAAATCGAACGCACTGCAATTGTTTTGAATATAGCCACGGAAAGCGCCGAACTAATTCGAATACGGACGTATTTGATAAATCGCCCGTTTTCAGTTTACATTTCAGTTTACCTTGATGTTAATGAATTGTTTCACGGGCCCGCAACTGTCACGACCGATTAACATAACGCGTTTTATTCTAGCAATTTGATAAACTGCTAGAATTGTTTTAAACAACGATAAATTACTAGAAAACGGTTCAGACAATGATGTAAAGGTGTCACACGAGTTCTCGTCTTAGAAAATGCATATAAACTTTAGTTTCTCACATATACAGAATCTAATTTGCAGTTTAATGCTACATTAGCGGACCCATGGGAATCTTGCAACCGGTGAAAAAAGTTAACATTTTTAACGTTAAATAAAACAAGTTTTAGACTCGCAACAGTTTAAGATAGAGCTGTACGAATAAGAGTTATTTTAAATGATTTATTACCTATTATGATGAGCTTTGAGATCATAATTATCAAGAATACATTGCAAGCATTTATAACTTTTTTCACTTCTTCACACAATATTTGTCCAGTTTTTTTATAACAATTTGCCAAAAATTGTATCGACCAAGTAAAACACTGCAGGATACTTACAACTTAACTTAAAAAGATGCCTAAAGATAAAGAAATAGGAAACCACTAAATCATATTCGCCCTTTGTTCGGTACATCACAAAAGAAAAGAAACTATGGTCCAGTTTTTATCTCAACACCCGCGGCTCTAACGGTACTGAATTACAATATTACAAGGTTCCAAAAATGCTCGACAATGCCAAGTGAATGGTTTGCGCAAGACGTTTTTATGTTGTGTTTTTGTTCACGACTTTTCGTGAAGAACGAAATGTGATGTGCTGGCATTTTAGTCTTTGTTCTGAGGTGAAAGCGGGACCTATTGAGCTATGGTATTCCAGATTTCACATGAGTTTTGATGACCGATGTGACTGTGAGCAAAAACGACCTTGGCAATACCCGATGTGGTAAATTTGCAGAGGTTGCTAGAAAAAGCGAAAATAGACCAATGAATTTGGCCGAGGTTCTCAAAAAGCACAAATATGCAGGTCTCGACAGAGCCTACACATTTGCTCCCCTTGGAGTCGAGACCCTAGATCCGTGGGGTACCGAGGCGCTTGGAGTTTAAAAAAAAAAATCTGAGCGTCTGGTTAACGCGACGCGTGACCCGAGAGCTGGTGAGTATCTGGCGCAGCGCATCAGCATTGCCATACAGTGGGGCAATGTAGCCAGCGTCTTGGGGACGCTTCAGACTGGTATTGTTATGAATCAGTTGAGCTACCTGTAGATTGTTTGCAACAGACTGCAGTTAGCTAAATTGTTTCAATTGTAAATACTAGTTCTAATTTATTTCAATTATTTTATTGTAATTTTCTTTGTGAATAAAGTTGGAAAACCAATGACTGGCGTAAATATTATGCGCGATACACTCACAAAAATATCTGAGATCAGCTGTGGTGAATTCAGTAGGTAGGTAGTTCCTAACAGGTTTGAGTTTTCTTTTAAAAGAAATTCATCAAATCAACAACTAATCTTGTGTATTTTAACATATTATTCAATTAATGTTAATTTTACTTCATAATAAATTAATAATGGTTGTTTTACTGATGAGATAATTATGATTATTCTGTTAACGATAATGACCTAATAAAACTATCGTCCGAAGCACGGTTTCATTCAAAATCTTAGCCATAAATTACCGGCAACGATTCTTTTTATAATCGAGTTATGGAAATAGGATGACCTCATCTGGAAATTCTATAAACACTTTCCGATTTGTATCAAAAGAGAAACACCTCCAGTTTTCAAGGCCTAGATTAAGCATGATATTTTATTTTGAAACGTTATTTTGGCTTGTTACAAATTGCAACTCTTAGGTAGGAAGATTTCTACTTTGTACATGTTACGTTGAAAGAACATCATATAATGTTATTACAATACAATACAATACAAATACACTTTATGCACACCAAGAAAATACAAAAATAAAAATATAGGAAAAGAGAGATACAGAGTTGTACAATGGGCGGCCTACGTATATAATAAATATCATGTTATGTTGTACATATCATGTTATGTGTTGTACATAATATGTTACGTTCAAAGAACAAAATTTACTTCAGGAGATCTACTTTGAGAAACGAACGAAGTTGACGGATGACGTTGGATTGCACAAAACGAAGGACGACTGATCCGTTATTTCGACATATTATAATAGTTTCGAAGTATATAGACCTTACTATGAAAATAAATAAATAATGCTAGACAATCCACACATCATTATCTAGCCCCAAGCTAAGCAGAGCTTGTGTTATGGGTACTAAATGATTGATGTACTTAATACAATACATTATATAAATAAATATTTTTTATTATAAATATATAATACCCAGAACACCCGGAACAAATACTTGCAAATCGTACAACCATTTGTCCTAATGCGGAAATCGAACCCGCAACCTCTTGCGTTGCAGGCGGACCTTCGCCCACCGCGCCACATCAATCTTCAAATCATTCTAACATTTTTTTATAGGGATCCGAATCATCATAATGTCAGTTGGTGACGCGCCCAAAGCAACTTGGTGGAAAGGTTGTTCGTTTCGAGCGATCGACGTCATCCATCAACTTCGTTCGTTTTTCAAAGTAGATCCAGCCAACAAGCGGCGAAAATGTATGAGTGATAAACTGATGCAAACAACTGAATCAACCATCTAGTGCTAATCATCTTATCTTTTTATCATTATTTCTAGTGCTGCCATCTTAACTATCATCATGCTATGGAGTTTCATCACAAACAATACTACTAGGTACCAGGGCGGTAGGACTAATAAGTAGTAGAGCAGATAGAGTGATACCCATCTAAAGTTTTTGTATGTATATTAAAGTCGTGGGTACTCGGCTTAACATTTGAGCACGTATCTACATATGCATATAAAACAAGTTGGGCAACCTTCACAGCCTCACAGTCTGAGAACGTTAGAACCATGACCCGCTTTTATTTTCTAGTCCAATTTCCTTTCGACCGTGTCTAAACTTAATTTTATAAACTTCTATATTTCGAAACACTTTCGAAATGATCAAATTTCGCACGCTTTTACGAAAAACTAGAGCTGCGTTGTTGTTGATGATTTGTGATTGGTTTTCGATTGAGAGGTATTTGATATTTCATAAATATGATTTTGCTCTTTATGATATCCGTCTCTTTCATACACAGCATCAGTAGTAATATTTTCTTATTCACGCTGCAGTTTTTCAGTCAAAGTGAGGTCGTATACAGTACAAGGCGGTTTAAACAAGATTGTGAGTAGGTAAAGAACCTATTATAATACCTACTACCTTCAACATATCAACATTGAACATGTCAGTGTAGGTAAACTAATTAAAATATTTTGTTATTTGCACAGTAAAATAAAACCGATTCCACATTTACTCCACGTCAGTAACGTTACACACACTCGAATAAATCATTCGTGAAACAAGTAATTAAAATGCTGTTGTACGCCAAAATCAGTCTGAAGCGGGCAACATTAACAGTTCCGAAAGTTTATGTCTCTGTCTGTCTACGTATTTGGAAGTATGTCAGACAAGGATGAAAAATGTGAGTCGTAGCCAGACGATGTTAGGACCACAGCCGCAATCCGATGGAATGTCTGATTGACAACAAAAGTTTGAATTGTTTTGTGAACGAAATGGGAATTGATATTGCACGATTGCGGCGTCTCGCTTCGTTCTCTCAATAAAAATATATTCAATGGATTGACCCATTGAAAAAAAAAAGACTTGTTGAAAGAGTAAACTTAAATTAACATCCGATAACATACTTAGTTGCATTAAAAGTTTACAACTCTGTCACTTGTAACTGTGGTAACACGTAAGCTCTTTTTTATCACCTACAAGGTGTTAAGATAAGGGTTAATTACTCGCTAATTATCTTATCTTATCTCATGTTGTCATTGCGTCAATTTACAAGAGAATAAAACGGCTATAATCTCAATACGCCAATTAGGGTACCTTACGAGTGCATAAACGGTTGTCGGGTGGTAAAGTGTGTCGTAAAGTACGATTTAATAGGCCGAGGGATTCCCTGCCTCAAACTTGGAGAACACGTATTATTACGAATCTGGTGTTTTGTACGGTTGTTGTTCTAGGTAGGAGCTGTTTTTTTCTGAGCTTAGATAAAATCTTTATTAACAAATAAAATTTCATATATTATAGACAGATAATAGAAACAAATCAGAATTAGTATTTACAATTGAAACAATTGACCTAACTGCAGCCTGTTGCAAAAAAGTAAGCTTTTATTGGAATAAGTATACCAAATTACATTAAAAAAAATATTTTCGAGGCTTGCTCGATCTATTTATTTAGCGCGTATTATTTGTAATGAGCATTGTTCATTGCCACACTAATATTTTAAATACGTAAATTTTGATGTATTTGGATATTTGTTACCTTCAAAACTACTGAAAGGATCGAGCTGAAATCGTGCGTAAACCTAATATAGCCTTCTTTTTATCCTAGAAAAATGAGTGCAAAGCTGTGACACGAACCTAGTTTAAGATAAGCTAAAAGATTTTAAAACGCATTCGAAGCAGTTCTATTTGAAAACGGCACGCGCACAAACCAAAGCATTTTGACATTTACATTTCACATGTCCACCCAAAAGAATGATCGGAATGACAGAACGATTAATCAACCAGATTCCGATGCAACTTTGTCTGTAACAATAGGTTGAAACTTCACCTACATTGTCTGTCTAATAATGCTGTATGTAGGATAACTTAGAAAATGTTGCGTGACTTCAGACTGAAATTCCTACGGTGACACGCTCACCATGTCACATACCCACCTATTTTCAGTTGGTACCATTGCCTTAACCATCCCTAGTTACGTTGTCAGTTTTCAGAACATATGTTCAGTATGATGTGATGACGATAGTTAACGAAACGTCCCATTTTTCTATGGGATTTGGTAAATCGCCTCTCTCCTATTGTGCAGACAGGGAACTCAAATCACACTAATATTATAAATTTGTTATGTTTGTTACATCTTCACGACAAAACTACTGATCGAATTTGGCTGAAAAATTTTGCATTCAGGTTATTCTTATCCTGGAATCAAACATAGGCTACGTTTATCCCATAAATCAGTTCCAGTCAGTTCAGTAACGCATGCAAAACCGCAGACAGAAACTAGTCTCACAAGAAAAGAGACTTTACTATGACAAAATACAAAATAATGACGTTTCGATAACTATCATCAAACTGAACTAAGAGCTCAGATATTGAATTTACTAAAGGATAAAATAGATACTATAATAAAAATGGATAGAGGTACGCCTTTATCTTTATCATGTCGTTATAACAAGTTATAAAATTTATGAAGACGTTATTTCAATCCGTCAAGCGTTACAAACGATTTGAATTCGCTGGTTTGAAACTAAATCGGTTATAAAATTCGTTGTAAAATAATAAAGAGTCTTATGTGTTAAATTTCAAGGACGAGATCTTTTGATTACTTAATTAGATTTACTAACTACGAAATTGATTTAATCACTTTATTTGAAGTGATTAAGTACATTTTGTTTGAGAAATCTAGTTATTTATCTTTGGTTAAATTTTGTATGTCTGGTTTTTTACCTAAAGCTGTATTTAAAACCAAACAAAAATAGGTCTTTAGCATCGTAGCTCCCAATTAGATATTTTTTTGATTCGTTTTTTGATATGATCGAGAAACGTTGAAGAACGTTGACGCAGCTGTTCAAATATTATGATGGTTCTTAGTGATATTTTCTTCGGTAGTTTTTCTCTAAAAAACTTCTAAACTAAATTCGAAATGGAATAAATGTAGAGTCAAGGTAGGGCAGCCTGCTTGCTATGCGCAGCAGCGTATCCAGCCCTGATTTTTGCCCCATGTCGACACTCCACAGAATAAGAACGACTCCACTAGAAATGTATTAGTATTAACGCCTACGGAATAAGACCTCGGATCGTTTGTGACGGGAATTCTGTATTAGTTGCCCTAATTCTGGGGCAGTAGGGGCTTACAGGGATTCTAGGGAAGTTGGACTTTGGAACTATTAGGTACCCATGCCTTTAAAGGATTTTGTTTAAGGTGTTAAAGGTAGATATATGGCTGTACAGATCCAGAAATAATAATGGAGCAGGTTTATCTTTACTAATAATTGTAGTTATTTTGAATACCAATACACATTATTTATTCACTTTATGCTCCGCTTAACTTAACGTTTCGTATTCAATATAAAAACCGTCACTATTTTACTGCACGACAAAAGCCTCCGTACTGTCTAATCCTGTTAAAATTTGTATATTTTGCAGGTTTCCTTAAAAATAAAGACAATATTCACATTCACTACATTAAAATAGATTGCCATTCTAATCAGTCTGTGGGGTCTAATATCAAATGCAATTTCCTTTATTGTTTCACCTAATACAAGGAACGGGCGGGGTGGGTCGGCACGCACGATTTAATTGAGTAAACGGCTATAGTGCGTATATACTTTTATACTCACGCAGTTATATACTGTAATAATGTATATCGTTTCATATTACAGCTTACGGCATATAAATATGTAATTACCTCCATGAGAAGCTAGAGAATAATGAGCTTTGGATATATTTGTCGTGATTTGAATCATAGAAATGCATGGAACTGCTCCAACCCAAAAAAGTGTGTGTTTAGAGTCTCAACTTTTTATACATAATATGAAGTTGAGACTTATAATCCAACTAAAAGTATCATTAATCCTTTATTCACAAAGAAAATTACAATCAAACATAAGAAATAAATTAGAACTCTAAAATATAATTTGTTTCATGATACTTAGTTTATTAGATGATACCAAAAAGTCATAATAATTATTGTTAAAATACGATACTTGTGACCTATAGTTGAAATCGAAACCTCACTAGCACGTATCAATTTTATGTCTTTCTTGCCCTTTTGTAGTCACTAATTTATGACAATGGAAAATAAAAAAACGCTTTACCACACAATATTATGAGTTGATAAGGAGGTAAGAACTACTATCATATTACTACGCTATACACCTGCTTTATACTTGTTCATAGCTAATTATCTACTTTTGTAGAAAGAGCAGGAAGTAATATCAAAAATCATAAACATATAAGGCATAATTCAGGCTTTCGATTATATATACCTAACTGATTATTTTACGGCTTTGGCTTCTAAATGCCGTAGAAAAACGACAGTTATGTTTTTGGTTAAATACACCACGCAATTAATTTGTTAGACTCTAGAATATTATTGTCTTCCAGATTAAATACTATTTAAGAGAAGTTTTGCTGTTCATATGCCTACAACATTTGAAGGCTAATATAAATATATCGTTTTGAGATAAGTATTTGACATTACAATTACTTATGTCATAACAACCATGTCATTAGATTGGCGATGTGTACGTTATTAGCGGCTAAATTGCCTACTACGATCGATAATTGATAAGGAACTCGTAAATATTTACAACGTAATGAGTAAAAAGCTGATTAAACTCATGACAATCATGAATCTCATTTTATTGTTTTTGCGTCGGAAATTACTGACCTACAGATAAATATGTGTAACAAAATGTATAGTGTAAGACTGCTGTCGTAAATTTAGATGAGGTATCGTAGGACGTTGAAATAAATTTGTGGAACCTTTGTATATATTAAGAAGTTCAATTCTTTATACATATTTATATGTTAATCAGGTTTTTGCTATGCTAAGGAAACGAGTATTTTTATACGTTACTTTAAAATTGCAAAACCAAAACTAACACCAAATTTACAAAATAAACCATAAACTGTGTGGTTCACTTCGCTCGCGACAGTTATCACATCTACCAATATATTTTTTCAATCACTATATAATCTCGTTTAGAAAAATTGCATGAATTGCATATTTTCGTATGTTATTCTCATCATTTTACTTAGATTAGCGTAGAAACTTAGTTGTAGTTAAATTATTTCAAAGTTAAACTTACTAGATGTTACAAGGTACGAGCTAACCCCAGACGGATATATAATATGGAGTGACGTCATCGGAAGCCGAGCGCGGGAAATGAGATGCCAGTGTGCGCCACGCCTTATGTACGTACAAAGTTACCAACTCGTGTACACTTAGCTTTATAATTTGTAAGGTCTTTGTGCCTGCACCATGTTTTTTGGAATAAGAACAATAAAACACAAGCATCAGTTAAACCGCATCTGAATCAAAATCGATTCCATCAATTTCATCATTTGAAAAATAAATTCAGTAATATTTATTCACACAAGCCGTGGTACTAAATATAAGGGTGGAATAAGACTATACCTACATCTGTATATCTCGCCTGAGTACAAGCTCGTGAATATTTTGGGATGAATACTTCCTATATAGGTTTTCCTATTTATAGAAATTGTAACATAAATAACGTTAAATTAGATGTAATTTATTATTAAATTAGATGTAATTGAATGAATCTCAACTGATCCATATCAACACCAGTCGGAAGCGTACCCAAGACGCTGGCTGCATTGCCACGCTGTATGGCAATGCTGATACGCTGTGCCAGATATTCACCAGCTCTCGGGTCACGCGTCGCTTCGACCAGACGCTCAGATAGAGTCTTGGGGACGCTTCCGACTGGTGTTGATATGGATCAGTTGAGCTATCTGTAGACTGTTTGCAACAGTCGGCAGTTAGCTCAATTGTTTCAATTGTAAATACTAGTATAATTTTCTTTGTGAATAAATGTCTTTCTTTATTTATTATTTTAATAGATTTAATTTTTAATTTACTTATCTACTATTTTAATTGAATGAATTAAATTAAATTAAATATCAATAAATTGTCTGTTGGTATAGAATTCACAACGTCAGAATTAAACTAAAATGAAAGTAGTCGTTGACAGAATAAAACAATTGACAATTAATAAATTGAATAATTTTCTGTTGAATAAGGGAACAGTAGATAAAACTTTTTGATATTAGCGCTTTTTGCTACTACCGAAAGAAACAGAAAACTTCTATCAAAAATATGATCTTTCAAGATACTTTTATAGGTTCCGCTACTTATAAAAGCATCCTGAAAATTCCAAAAAATATCCACAAACCCAATAAAGCTAACCCCAAAATCAAGAACTCCCATTACAAACACCGGATCGAATGCTAATTGACAAGAAAAAATGGGTTGAGCAAATCGCTGAAACATCCGCACACAAATCGCAGTGCAAACTGCGAACCTCGTTAGATCCAGGATACGATAGTAGACTATCGCATTTGCGATGCAATCACTTCAGCTTCAAGTCGAGAATCTACATACGTATAAATACTAGAGGAGGGTTGCTTAGGTTATCCATCTTAATAATATAAATGCGAAAGTAAATTTGTCTGTTTGTTTCGTACTTTAAGACAGAGTGGATTGGTGATACCTATATTATAGGCCTGGAGAAAGACATTTGCTTAGTTTCCGTCTTTAAAATAACAAGACACCATGCAGAAGCTTGCAGAGTGAGAGAGTGAAAAACCAAATGGTTTTTCAATAAAATGGTAGGGCCGTAATAAATTGACGGTAAAAATAAAGAAATATAATTTATATTGTTAAGGTTAAAATCTTTTACGAAGGTACTAAATTTAGGTTACTAGGTTAGTTAAATTATCTACCATTAGCTGACTAGAATATAACTTTTATTTATATGGGAGTTGGGGAGGCCCATTGTGTGGGACGCTACATGCGTCGACACATTTGCGCCCTCCCATCTTCCGAGGACATCCGTGAGGGCGGGTCCGGCGGCAGATTTGGCCGAAGATCTCAAGAGGCGCAAATATGCAGGTCTCGACAGAGCCTACACATTTGCTCCCCTTGGAGTCGAGACCCTAGGTCCGTGGGGTACCGAGGCTCTTCGGGTTTTCAAAAAACTATTTGAGCGTCTGGTCGAAGCGACGCGTGACCCGAGAGCTGGTGAATATCTGGCACAGCGTATCAGCATTGCCATACAGCGTGGCAATGCAGCCAGCGTCTTGGGGACGCTTCCGACTGGTGTTGATATGGATCAGTTGAGCTATCTGTAGACTGTTTGCAACAGTCGGCAGTTAGCTCAATTGTTTCAATTGTAAATACTAGTATAATTTACCAACTTTGTGAGTAAATTTATATTAATTTACTTTTATTAATCAAAGAACTAGTTTCAATATATCTACTCACATAATATGGCGTAGTAAAATCATCATAAGCATCACTCACCGTGTTATGACAAAACCCAGTAGCGACCATTTTATTCTCTCCTTTCCTCGGAACCTAATGCGATGTTATCAGTAGGAAGAGGGTCTGGGTCGGCGAGCTTTGCCAGTTTAAGTGAGGCTATTTATAACTCGTATTGACGAGCATCTGTTTCGAGCTGTTGAATTGAGTTTTTGATGAAAATAGGAGTGTTTTATGAATTTATTTAAAAAAATATAAATTTCAATTTCAATTTATTTATTCAAACAACTTTACAAGACAGACCACTTGAGTCTACATAATAACTAACTCAATTTAACTTAAAACTAAAATTAAAATCTATACTAATACAATATATTAGGGTAATAATGATTTACCTTAGAAGAAAGGGCAGAAGAAACAAGATATTATAGAAGTATATTATTTTATGCTATGGACCGACTGTGGTTGAATAGGGTTACCCTACCTGCCGACCTAGTTAAGCACTGTATCTCGACAGATAGTAATAATAAAATTAGACTACCCTGGTCCTTACTCAAACTCAACCACTTACTTCTTGGATATTTCTCTAGGCTGAGAAAGTGACAACGGTTTTCGGAGATCTAACCAGCCGGTAAACAGTATAGAACAAAAAATAGGGTATATTCTTATGACCACACGATTGAAGTAAAACGTTAAACCTAAAGTACCGAGCATACGCAATTCAGCGTCAACGACTGACTGAATCCGAGTAAACCCGATTTAGCGTCACCGATCATAGCGTGACTGTTCAGTTTCGTCTCTGTTCAAAAAGACCGAAAGTGCCCCTTAAAGTTTTCACTTCTTTTTAGAAGGATTTTGAGAACTTTTGCTCTTTCTAAAATCTAGCTTTTAGAAAGAGCAAAAGTTCTCTAGCATCCTTAACTTAAAATAAGTATAAAATTTTTAACATACTTCGAAATAAATCCTGATAAAAGTTCATTGCTCTGCTTAGATTTATATGTGAACATTTTGACACACTTGACTTCATCTGACAAAGTAACCACAGTTTATTGAATGATACCAGATGCCTAATAGGCAATTCAGAATAGTGAGCTATTCAGTAGCTTATCTATTATTAAGTGTGTTGTGTAGGTATATATAAATATGTATGTCAATATTCAGATAGTATAATTTTCAATATATATTTACAGTACTTACTTAATAAAAAAAATTTTGTTCCAGGTACTTACTGCACTACTTCATTTTCTCTGCAGAAAATTTAAAAGGTACCTACATTTTACAACTAAACTTTTTTCGTTGCTACTTATTTCTTGGAAAACATTTCCCATCAGCCAAATGGTTTAAGACGAGAAACTTTATAAAAGCCGTGTCACTATACCTACTGAGCCAACAATGCGCAAACTTTGCACAAAATCCAAAGCTGCAGCGAAAAAACCGTTGAACTTTTACACAAACGCTCTCAGGTAAAGTTCAGGAATAGGTAGTTCCGCCTATAGAAAGGTATAGTCTTATCCGTAATGAGACCAAAATAGTTCGACGCGGTGAGTGCGAAGGAGACAGATGTATGCAACTCACTTGCGACCCTGCGAAGCTTAGAGCTCAGCTGTCTGCCCGGAGCGGTGATGTTTGAAACACGGGACAGGCGGAGCTTAGCTACAAATCACTCAATGTCACATTTTGACATTTGAGATATTAGGTCTTTTTTCTATAACACCGCCATCTCTTATTTTCGTACGCATTTAGATATAGCTACTCTTAAAATTGTACACAATTTAACACATTTTATTACATTTAAATAGTTCTAAATTCAAAAGACAATAAGTTTCACTGTAATAAAGTTAACTGGCCACTAAGAATTCACACGGCTCATCACAACAGCAATAAAGTTTACGATGTCGTAGTCGCTCCCAATTTTAAATTTCGAACACAACGAAACCGAGTTGGTAGGCATGGGCTTTAAATAAAAATTAAAAAGTTACACGCGTCCAGTTTAGTAAGAGCCGTTTCATTTTGGGGATATTATTCAGAATCGGTCGTTCACGTTCACAAGTTAGTTTGAATGGGGTCTTTTGGAGTTGGACAGTCATGGTTCAAGGAAGTGCTCTCAAATTGCTTCAAATGAGGCCATAAAAGTCCCGCAGAGTGACGTCTCAATACAAACTATTCTAATCATATTTTTAGTGAACCAATAAATCATTTTATGAGTAACAAAAGTAGAATTTACTGTTAAAACTGATCGTTTAGGTTTAGATAACAATTTTAAAAGCCTTCATAAAAATCAAAAAAGTTAGAAAAACTCAAAATTGTCATCATAAAGTCACATTCTGGCATGCACATGGGATTATACATTAATCGATGTAAACTTATGTGGTGCAAATCGAATACGTTCAGATTCTAGCGAACTTTTCTTATTACCAATCTGGAAGGCCGCCAGTGGAGCATTAGCAGAAAGTTCTAGAGTTCCAAGTTAGGCGTTAGTTTTTCGACCTCCGTTTGATAGAGAAGTATATAAGCTACCACATTTATATAAAAAATACACTGTCTTTGAACGATTGCTGTAATTTTTAAGTCTACCTACATTTGAAATGTTTTTAATGTTTATTTATTATTTTACAGTCATCAAATCAGCCAATTCAAAGGGCAAAAAATACGAGTCTAACAAAATTACTGACAAGTCATTATTTACCAAGGAGAGCGGTTAGCAGAGTCTAAACAAGTCATAATTTGAGCAAAAAATCAGAACATGTGGCATTACAATGTTTTGTCTGAAATTACGCAAAATGTCCAAACAGTTCCGGATGTCAGAGGAAACAATAACCCAAGCTTTTGTTTGCATAATTATTTCTTGGCCGAAACCCGAAAAGTTCGTACGCGGCCGGGACCGTTACGTCGTAAACCCGAACCAGAATACGGATCCACCAAGATACGAATACATCTTAAACAACTCTTAAGCTTTAGGCAATAGAGTTTATATTTGTTTTACAGAAGTCCGAAATTTTTGGTAACATTATTACAATTCTTTATTTCACGCACTCTAATTCTAACACGTTTTTGTTCACATTTTTAAAAATCTTAATGAATATTTTATTATCTAATTACAAAGTTAGCTATTATTTCTACTTTGCATTTTATTCAATTACCTACTTTATGATTGTTTAAGTAAGTTAAGTTACGTAATCGTGATTTTAATTTCTAATCAAGTTTTTATGAAAAATAAATGTATTTGCAAAGTCTATTTTGATGACCAAATAATTCATCGTTTGTTTTAAAGACTAACTTCATTTTGGGCATGAATTCTAATTCCTATAAACTTATTAGCTTCTGCCCGGGGCTTTGTATGTGTTTTCCCGGGATACTAAGGACCTGACCTAGTTTATGCCTGGTCTATAATGATATATTATGTATATTTTATAGAACTAAATCTATGCTACATTTCAGCTCGAACTGTTCAAAAGTTTTGGCGTGAAGAGTTAACAAACATCCCGATCCTAACAACTATACATCTAAACTTTCGCATTCACAATAAGTATTAGGCTTTTTTTATTTTGGCACAGTAACGGCTACATTTTACGCCAGTATAGCACCTTATACAGGACACATCTGACGAACGCTTCTAATATAGTCGCCCCCCGCCGCGCTAAGACGTCTTGATAGATGGTCACTTTATTGAAAACCAATATCTAGGTAACATTGCCTCTGGTCACGCAAGTATTAATAAGATTAGAGTATGTGGGGGTTCCACTGATTATATTACAGGAATAGAGTCCCAACACGGACAAAGTTGTAGAGAACATACTCTGCAAAGCTATTGTAAGACCCTAAAAATTATTTATTGACAAAGAAAATTACAATACAGGAATAAAAATAAATTAGAGTTAATAATTAGTAATTCGTTCAGAACAAGGCAGCAATAATATTTTTAAAAGCTGTAAAGTTTTTGCAGTAAGTAATTCTGTTTTTATTTTATTTAGATATAAGTTATTTTATGTATTTTATACAATAAAGTGTTCATTCATTAATTCATTCATTCTGTCTCTCTGTCGGTCTGTTAAATTTTTACGCCTAAACGACCGGACGGATCGCAGTGAAATCTGATGGTATCCCGAGAACGGAAAAAAGGCTACTTTTAATCTCAGAAAAATGCGTGCGAAACCGCCGGTGGAAGCTAGTAACTTTGTAGTACCTATTTATTTCTATTTTTTGTGTATACATTTCATTCTAGTATGTATCAAATTTTTTCTTGTCTATTATCAACCATAAACATTACGAAATGCACTTCCCTACCAAAATAAACATTAAACATTATACCGCTTTATTTATAAACGTTGTGAAAACCGATAATCGGCGGCTTCTTAGAAAAACAAAAGAGATTACTCATACCGAAGCTCGAACTCTATCTGAGAATTCCTGTGAGCCGACCAACGCGCCTTGATGTTTGTAGCGTTAGCAGAAACAACAACTGAATTGTTTTTATTTTTATCTATTTACATTACATGCGTACCTTACCTAGTTTAATAATATAACGAAGACTAGAGAAGGCTGGCAAGAGATTGGAGCGACTTATAATGATAGCGATGAGAGACATACATATATTTACTGTGAATAAAACCAGCTTTCTGTACCGAATGTGTTGCCGAATATTGGAAAAGTATAATTATTTGTTGGCATGTATAAGTAAGAAAAACCACCAGTACCTACAACATAAGATAACGAACTCATGATAGTAAACCGAAATATAAAACTGGCTAAGAATAAAGTGAACCATTACGATCAAGCAAGACCAAAAAATAAAACACTTCCCACCGAAAAAACACTTACACGCCTATCCATACCACCCTAAGAAATGGTAAGACGGAGTACAGAGAAAGTTTGAGTGACGTACCCCCTCCAACGACCCAGCGTCCCCCTAAGGATTTATGGCGCCATATTGGATTGGGACAAGATGACACGACGCTGGGATAATTTGGGCAACGGTAACGCTATGACGGCGAAACGGCAGTTTAATTATGATAGAGTCTGTTTCTGTGAGATGATGATTTTGTTTATGTTTAGTTTGGGTTTTGTAACTGGATTTCAGTTTTGTGACCTCTCTTGGTTGTTTTATGTATTGCATTATTATTTACTAATTTATTCCCGCGGCTTCGCACGCGTTGTTACTATGGTAACATTAAAAGGTGATTTCTATTCCATGGGAACTGATTTATGGGATAAAAAGTAGCCTATGTTTGATTCCAGGATTAGAATTACTTGTATGCAAAATTTCAGCTCAATCCGTTCAGTAGTTTTGGCGTGAAGAGGTAACAAACATCTATCCATCCATACATCCAAACTTTCGCATTTATAATATTAGTGTGATAGTGTGATGTGATTGATGATGACAGTATTATATTTTATTGGTTTATTTTCATGAGATTTCTATTTAAAAATCGTTTAAAAATCAAAAAGGTATCGAAATATTATGAGTCCACCATTGAACTCATAATATTTCCTTGATGCGAGCAATGTTTCTGAAAAAGTGTTCATTTTACCTAAGAAACTGTTTACAAACCATCCTGTTTAGTCTTATTCTATGCAAACACAACAAAACCTTAACAAGTTTCGTTCCTTCGACGACCTCTGTGGCGCAGCGGGCGAAGGTCT
The DNA here is from genome assembly GCA_963564075.1 of Eupithecia subfuscata. NCBI lineage: Eukaryota > Metazoa > Arthropoda > Insecta > Lepidoptera > Geometridae > Eupithecia > Eupithecia subfuscata. The sequence continues at coordinate 10,658,193 of OY751105.1, forward strand.
GCCTGCGACGCAGGAGGTTGCGGGTTCGATTCCCGCCTCGGGACAAATGTTTGTACGATCTGCAGACATTTGTCCAGGGCGTTCTGGATGTTTTCTATGTATAATAAAAAATATCTATCTATGTAGTGTATTGTATTAAGTATATCAGTTATCTAGTACCCATAACACAAGCTCTGCTTACCTTGGGGCTAGATAATGCTGTGTGAATTGTCCAGCATTATTTAATTAATTAATTTAATTTAAAGTCCTTTCAAAGCACCTGCGTAAGCCCAGCCAGTAGCTTTTCACGTCTTCAATAAAACAATAAACTAATAACATATTCATTAGGTTTTTGTTGAACCCTCAAATGATAGAAGCTATATTGGCGGGCAATAAATATCCTGGTTGCACGCACTCGCGCGCACGTTGCACGCTGTCGATCTTACACGCATGCGCTGTGCCAAAGAATACTTATAGTGCACCGAGCCATTTTATTCTTCAAGGAGTTTGCCTGGTTAGGGCCTGATAGGCCTGATACTGATGCACAATGTAACGTACGTAAGGATTATTTGAACAGTAAAAGCGTATGCCGCTGCTATTTTGCCGTGAGTTGTATATTGGCAACATAAAGTAACTTTGTAATTATGGCCTTATCCACCAACACAGAAAAGCTTGGCACACTGGACGATGCAAATAGATCAAAATAGTACAACTGTAATTTTACAGTTCTGTGAAGACAATTAATTGGTATTGAGACAACTAAAACATAGACAACTATAAAGTTAAACTAGGTGGGACTAATTGGGAAGGAAACTGACCGGTTGAATAGGAAGCTGATTAGTGCTGATTTTGTGTCAATTTGTTGATTTTATCTTTTGAAATAGTAACAGCCAATTAGTTGGCTATTTATGAAGTCTGGCATTAAAATATAGCCCAAAAACTAAACTGGAAGCCATTTTATACTAATTATAAAGACGTTGAAACCAAAAGAAATGTTTAAAAAAGAAGTTTTTTGTTTCTTAGAAACAAAGAAATAAACTAAACAGATCAAACTGAAACCTAGCAAAGAAGAATCCAGAGTTACTTATACACTGCTACTTTTAATCCTGGATAAACACATGCAATGCCGCGGGCAGAAACGTGTATGTCATTCTCAAAAGCCGTAGTTGACAGTAGACGAAGCGATATGTCACTACACCGCTACGCTAGTTACCAAACACTCTAGGGTGCGAACAGCGAATACTGCAAAAACAGAAATCTCGTTAAGATGACAATTTATGGGTTGTTTTTGCTAAATGAAAATAGTCCTGAAGGCAGACCTTTTTGATTTTCTTAATGGATTCTCCTCGCTTGGGATTTCTGAAGGTTTAAGACATTTCGTTTGCTCAAAAATGCGATTTGTAAGAGCCTATATTCTCGACGGAGTTTTCCTTAATCATTGTCGTTGTAAGTCCCGTCTTTTGTGTTATTTAAAAAAAGCTCTTTATTTTATTTGTCGAGTTACATAACTTATTTTCTTGGGTATGTTTTTAGATCTATATAACTCATAAAAGACTGCAGCTGACACGGCTAGATCTAAAGCTGGAGGCATACGCCACCAAACAAAAGAGGAGAGAATAGCCCAGGGTAAAGTGGTAACAAAGCCACATAAGCATCTCGCTAATTAGCTGTCTCCCTCATTTCTTTGTTGAGTAAAAGCATCGTGGCATTGATATAAACTTTCTTTGTAACAAACCAACCAGTCGGAAGCATTTCATGATTTATGACAAAGCAAATTTTTATTTCCATTTCTCTTGGCTCATTGTTTTTTATTTTTATTTTTCCACAATTCCTCGCGTTTCAGAGAAAAAAAGTCGCGTTGGAAAGTCGCTTTCGTTTTAGTGGAAATGGAAAATGGGGAGAAATAAAAGATCGCATATGTGTTGCGAGCAGCCTTGTACTCGTATGACGGCTCTGACCGTATAGAAATGCTTTTAGATACTATATTTTTGTTTCATTTTAGTTGCTGTTGTTTTTTTACCTTTTCTGCCAATGAGCCTTTGCCAAATTCTCAGCTAGAGAAAACTAGGGCAAAGTTTCGTAAAACTTTTTAGGTTAAATAAAGCTCTTAATCAAGCTTCAAGGTTCTGCTAATAAGGTTTCTCTTATACTTATACTTATGGTCCGCTCATTGGTTCATTTTTTAAATTAATTATTTATCTGTAATGTAGCTGAAGTGCAGCAATGAGTGTCGAAATTAGTACGGGTGAAACATTCTCGAATACATCTGAGTGCTTAGTACCAGTGAACACATTATGATTACTATACAAGTTTTCGGTGACGACTTGTGTCCGAGGCGACGACGACGACGTTCCGTGCTACTGAGAGTAATCTTAGGGAACGTCGTGGTCCCTTACGGGAGTCCCTGGACTTAGTTCAGTCATTAGAATAAAATATTACCAAACTTTTAGGACCTAGAAAACCGAAAAACATTAGTCTACTTTTCGGAAACAGGCGAAAACAATATCAGCCATATTTATCTGTGCTGTGACGTCATACGTCTCGAAAACTAATATGACACTAGCAACATTCATCCTTGTAAAAATATAGACATACTTAGCGAATTTTACAAGATCTCATCTTGAAAAATATGTTGAGAGTCCTCTGACGCCACAACATGGCCAACAGCGTTTTCAGAGATCAAAATTAACCCGTGGCGCGCTAAGCGCATTACTTGAACGATACAAAGAATGAAAGTAAAAAATCAATTTTTAAATTGAAAATATGTAGTCATCTAACACTATTAATATCAGAAATCTATAAAAATTGGGTTCTTAAGTACTATAGATAAATATTTATTTATTGCGCCAAATTTGATACGAGTCAAATAGCCTATTGCTATAAGTAGATAGCTATGATATATATACATATTTTATAATATCAATGCCGTGAACGTGATCTGCCGATGCCGATGTCATATCAAAGTGCAACAAATCACTCATTAACCCTCGACATCTATCATTGAGTTTGTAAGAAACGATTAGATCGTTGATATACTACCAAAAGTAGTTCCTGTCGATCCGGTAGGGGTGCTGCAAGGCGCTAAATGTAAAGGAAGGACTCGAAAATGACGGAAGTATTCGTAATATAATGCGAAAAACTCATACTAAGCACTCTGAATTGACTAATTACTTTTATGCCCAACAACCTTTACTTATACACAAATCTCGAACGAAATTCGAACGATAAGAAGTATTTCTTCAATTCATATTCTCTGAACGGAAGCAGCTGCAACACCACAAAAAATCTCCTAAATCCATCCACATACAATCATTTCCCAACACTGGATGCTACTTGCGTCCATCCAACCCCCCAGAGGGTTGAAAGCTTTGCCCGGCAACCTACACATCGGTCTTTTTGTCCCGTTTTCCTGTCACGCTTTCCATTTCGACTGTACCCGTCTCGCTCTAGCGGAGTATGAAAAGTCTAGAGATGCGACTACATACTACAATATTACAAAATACTTTACATTATCGATATTTGCTACCTGCGGCTATATCATAATTTCCGATGTATCCATTTTTCCTTCACTATTTTAAAAAAGTCAGATTTTTCGGATAAAATAAGATTGAAATTGAAAACCGACATCTCATTTATTAAAACGTGCAAAATGGATGATATAATCAAGATCGTCTTAAAGGTACTTACATAATTAAAACTTACTTTAATTAACAAATTAAATTCTAAATATAGTTCTAAAACAATTATAGCAACGTACCTAAACGGTCGAGAGAGCAAAGTGTAGTTTCAAAGTAGCGCCAAACACACGTCATTCTATTTTCTTTATTTTGTTTTGTTGCGTCCCGCTGCTTCCGCGCCGCGGACACTTTTGGTTAGTTTGCTCTGTTTTCCGTCTAATAAATAATAAACATTTCTACGAATAAAGCAACTTTGTCACCAGAGAAACTTTATTCTTCTTGTAGCAAAGTCTATCGTCAATAAAGGCAGGATTCATATAAATATTTTGGTCTATATGCAATGTACCTTCTCGCGCCTCATGCTCTCAATAAACCATCAATTTAAATGTAACAGTTATGCAACCACAAATTGAAGTTCATTATATATGCAGATATATTACGGACATGATCGCAACTTGATAAATAGCAATTTAATATTCTATTAACCGATATTCAACCGTGTATTAGGCGGATGCCATTATAATTTCGACAAAATTAATTGCTGTATTTTTTCTGGAATAGATAAATCTCTTCAGATGTATAGGGTGATACTGTCAATAGATGATACGATTTTTCACTTATCAACGTTGGGCTTGGCACGCGTATAGTTTTATGTATTCCTGATAAATGGCCCCATTTAGTGATGCGACGCTATTGATATCGATTGTGAATGGTGAATGGCTTGATTTATGCCTTTTATGTAATTTTGCTTTACAAAACAAGTTTTTTATATCGCCATACATTGTCGATAAAATTCGATGATCCGTTGATGACGAATTTTTTCGCGTATTTCCAACTGGTTTGGACATAAATTTATATCAATAACAATACGTGAGATGTCATCGAAGTGAATATCAAAATGTATTTGGAATTTTGAACGTTTAAGATAAACACAAAATTCGATAAAAGTTTACGTTCATCTCGCTCGTGATTCGCGAAAGAATCAATTTTATTGGTAAAACAAGCGGCGTCAGTGATTTATGTCCTTCGAACGTGGCCCTGCGATAGCGTGTCACCGGCCGGCGTGTTCGCGCCTCGCTCTAGAATTTGCTAGAATATTCTTTTGTGTTTACAAGTACAATGACTTTTCGGTAAATCGAATTTTTTGCTATCGTTCGCCCGTATGAATTTCGTCTTTTATCGGTCACCTCCCAAACAGAATACGGTTATTCAGGTCAATGCCTCATGCATTTGCAGATGTCGTGTTCCCATACATAGCGTGTGGGTAGTATTTTATCAAATGCTATTAGATATTTAAATATTGACATAGAAAACAAAGAGTCAGTTAACCTTTAAGTCCGCATACAGATGTCGCGATTAAAATCTAAGTAAATGTTCATAGTAAAACTTTGCGCATAGTGTTTCGGTTCTAAAATTGTAGGGTGTGGAGCAGGTGTGAATGTTATTATCATAACTGCTATTTCGCTAATCCTCACGTCAAACACGTTCACGCACTATTCGTCATTACATCGAATTATATCATCATACATCACTATTAATTTACACGATCGCTCAAATTAGGTGTATTTTTTGATCATTTGTCATCATTAACGTGTTTTGCGTTTTCGAATTAAGTCCTTTATGTTTGTTTGTAGTGCATTGAATAATCGATAAAGCGTTTTATGGCTCTATAGTTTGTATTCATCATTTAGTTTTTTGCGATGTTCATACTTAAGATACATTTAAATTCTTGGGTTGGGTTGTAACTCAGGACTAATGAGGTTGTTAACAAAGGTCACCTACTGTTATAGAAGCTAGTGTGAACTATTTTACTAAAGGAAAGTGGAAGGCTTTCACGTTGTTTGTGAAACGGAGTTGAAAGTTTAATAACCTATGATCTTTAGCTAATATTTTGTAAAGTTCAAACTAATATCTTGGACGGAGTATGATTTGTCTCGAAAATACATATCAATAAACAAAGTTCAAGTTCAAGTTGAACTAAGAACTGATAAAATTAAAAGAGCTAAAGTAAAACAGAATTCCTAGTAAATATCTCCAATCTAAGTTACCAAGCCTATTAACACAGTAGCAGGACTATCTCTCGAGAGCTCAGATACAAAGGATCACGTACACGAGATGATATTAAATGGAGCCAACTATGTCGTTTTCGTGACTTAGCTACACTACAATGTTGAAGAACACTAACTTGTTCTCAAGGACAATAATTAGGCGTTTGAAATTAGTAGAGAGATTTTGAACAATATGTTATCAAAATAAACATGTTAGTAGTGACTGCTTGAAATAATAGTCAATATAAAATTATAAATTACAAGTCAAGTTAGGCTTTAAGTTGTAATAAAGGTAGTACCGTTTATGTCAACGCAAAGATACATTGTCAATGTCAGAAGAACAAAATGAAGCTATCTCGAAGTTCTGTCAGCGCCGACCCACGCGTTGCTTAAAAGGATGTCAGATAAAATCTCAGGATATCTCAGTTTAAGGGCATAACAAGAACGGAGCCCCATTCTTAAACTATCAGATCGCAAAACAACAAAAGATGTATTATTATTAACTTCAGTTAACGGCCACCAACAGAGGCTGCGACAACCAAATTCAAGTCAAATTGATCTCGAATGACGAATACGCGCTTCCCCGGTTCTGATTTCTACGCGAGCTTCGAGAGCTGTTTCAATCATGTGCATGCTCCGAAAATAAACCAAGATCACTCTTCTGCGCGCCGTAAATTCACTGCTAATTCACAGCCCCTCAATGTAATAAGTAAATAAATATTCCTTGCCACACAACCACTGAGCGCATTGTGTCAACACTGCCACCGGTTGTATGTTGCTGTCATAACAGATCTTTCGCTCTAAACTTAATGGATCGCAACTTCACCTTGCCTCGTAACACTATTACTGAAACAAGATGGAGTGGTAGAGTTAGATACATACAGTTCTAAGTTTTGACGCCAAATCTCTAAAGCCGTGTACTGACCGTTGTTACGGGACCGTAACGTAAGTACCATTCGTAGCAAGCATGATACGTTACGCCGTGCAGTAAAATCCGTCTCACGTCCGTAACACGTTATATTACGTGCCGTAACGCCGGTCATATCTGACAAAATTAAAAATGAGATTTTTAAATTTCTTAATTAAAATATCTGATATATTATTTTTTCTTAGTGCTTTCCCAATCCAAATCCCAATCCATTCAAAATTCCATATTTTTTTTAACAATCGATATCACTTGATGCCAAATTAACTCATTCCTCTCTCAATCTTACCGCGAACTTTTGTTTTAAAAACCAATCAAAATCAAATTTCTGATATTATATTTTGTCTCAGTGTTTTCCCAATCCAAATCCCAATCCATAAAAAAATTCCATTTTTTTTAAACAATCTATATCAGTCAATGCCAAATTAACTCATTCCGCTCTCAATCTTACCGCGAACTTTTGTTTTAAAAACCAATCAATCACGATTGTAGAGAGATCACAAATTATTCTGCCACTCGGTAGCTGTACCGCACGAAAGTTATTGAGTGCCAAGCGGAGTGAAGAAAAGGAACAGCCGTATCCCAGTTCTGTGCCAGATATGATCTGTAGAACTATTGTACTAAGAATTCCCCGACGCTGCTCTCATCTGTCTTGAAGCCGAAATTTGAAAAACAATTATAGATGAAGAACTTTGTAATGATTAAAATGTGTCGCGACCGCGGTGCATAGTGACGTGTTGCGTATTTTAGTCCATCAGTTTTTATCGACGCCATACGAAACTTTCCATGTAAACAATGCTTTGCGCATTTTATTGCTTGTTTATGTATAGCACCTGCTACAAATTGCTTAGGTTCTTGCTTATTTTAATGTCATTCTTTCACCTCGTCTGTACTATTTTATCATAATATGTAAGTATTTCACATTCTAAGCTCTAAAGGTGACAATTAGTTCACTATTTCTTCAACCCTGAAATTATGTGAACACATACCATATTTAGTTCCCTCGTTAGACTTGTCCGTTGTTAAATAAGCAATAAACTGTTTACAATATCTTATTAACACTTTAAGTGACAGTGATTGATTCCTTTCAACATAATTGAGCAATTCTCATGAAAAGACAATAATAAATCTATCTGTAGTTGGCTGAATACTTAATTTTCCGATTTTCTACGGACCATTAATTTGCTATTTCTCAAACTTTTCCACAAGCTGCCATTGTTAATCTCCATCTACACTGGTGAATTATCTTCAATATCAACATAATCTGATCATTTCAGTCAGTTTATCATATATAGTTATTTTATCTAGGTACTTTTTTATATTCCGAGTAATTCTCGTAGCTGTGATACGTAAAACTCTTTAATATTTATGATAAGACACTTCCTATTGATCATTAAAGTACCTATTGTATTACTTAATTAATCGAAGTATCGAATTCCAACCATTTTATCGATTTTATCGATCTCGAAGAAAATATCGATATATCGATTGATCCATCACTAGGTGGAGTGCGGTGCGACGTGCGGCGGCGGCGGTTGCCAGCGGGCGGGGCCTATATGGTGCCAACTATGGCGAGCGCGTTAATGTAGCATCAATGCTCACGCGTTTTTATTGTCTGCGCAAGATTCTACCATCAGCTCGGCTGTGCCACACACAGTGTGGTAGCTAAAGGTGGACTGACCTATTTCGAGCTTCACATATAGTAAATCTCTGAATGTTAGCATGCAATAGTCCTTGAATGCTGTCGTCTTGAAGAACGTCTTGGTTTTAATTTATGTGATGCAAGTTCATGACTATTTTGTTGATTATGGCTAAAAGCTCCTTGTTTGAGGGAAGCACGTTCATCATTATGCGCTGATGGGGATGAGGAGAGGAATAGTTCTTAAATTTTAGTGCGTTTGCGCGTTATAGCTTACCTACCAAAATCACTCGTATCGTTACAGTATTAGGAATTTCCACCAAGGTTACTAATGGTTTGAGGAGTCTGTCACATTATGAATATTAATCTTGAAGCTTAAAATTACCCAGAGAAATTGATGTAGGTTCAGCTACCTGCCAAAGATAAGAGTAAGAAATCACATCAATTAACATTATCAAATTACGGTTGAAACATTCAATCAGTCTCGTCAAATCAGGCAAGCCGAAACGCTCCAGATGTAAACCCAGCTCGAATAGAAAGCGTCTCAAATCACATGAAACCGAATCGAGATCTGTTAACATCCGCAACATACATAAGCAATACGTACATGTGAGAAGGGCTCGTCATGTTTTATTTATCGGCGGCCGGTTGGTAATAGAGTCGTGCCGTGAGAAGCGGCCGCACAGTTTTTTGCTCAAAGTAAGTCCCGACGTGTATTGAGACGTCTCAGATTCTGATGTCTTGTTGCATGTCTCTATGCTCTCGACATGACGCTGTTTATTTTTCAAAAACTAGATATCTAGTGCTGAGCAAGAAGGTACAGCGTCGAACAAAAACGCGTCAGCATTTTTCATGAACCAGACAGCTGCAAGTGGATATTAAAAATCCATTCATCACGGCACGTTAAAGCAAAAAATAAGAATTCAGATTCACACTCGAACACGGAGAGTGGGAAATCTGGTGAGACGAGGTGGTATTTTCCCTCCCACCCCCGCGCGATCCGTCAGGCGGGGGTGGGAACCTCCCTTTTGACAGGAAATGATTGTCTAATATTAGCTTTGTTATAAGGTCCCTCTTCGGGGATTTGAGAGCGTCTTTTTGGAAGATTCTACCGATATATTCTTGTAAACGATCTGGGAATTGTTCACCTTAAAATTTTGTAACTCATGTGCCTGAGAATTTTACTGTATCTACAAAGAATAGAGATTAAAATCCAACCAGTTGGTGGTCTCCAAATTAATGAAAATTATGCTAATCATTATGATTATGCTGATAATGGAGGTTAAATTATGTTTGCATTTTATTAAATTACGTTTTGAACCATTATAAAAATAGGTACGTATGACTATAACTTGTTAGATTAAATAATAATGAAGAAGAAGAAACCTATATCAATAAACAAAAAAGTCTGCGATGTTGAATCGCGCGTGCGACGTTTTAAATTAGACATCGATAAATTTTATAGCAAGAATTTGAGGTCATTGAACGGAAATCTACGTAGGAATATTCTAAACACCCTCGTGCATCGAAAAAAATCGTAAAACGATCGTGAATCAGCTGATGGAGAGTGGATTTAATCCGAAATTTTTATCAGAAACTATTTTATTTCAGCTTGATTTCTAAGCTCGAGTGGACTATGAATAGGACCTTTAGTGACAGATTTGTGTCTTACAAATGAATTGCCCGGAAGACGGTTTTTTGAAACGTAGCGATAGATTTAGTTTATGTTGTGTTTGGAACATTTATATTTCTATGTTATCTACGGGGCTTGTGATTGAAAAACGCGATAGAACAAAAATACGGAACGTTAACATAAAGAACGTTGACATGTTGGAAAAACAGTAAATGAAAAAAAAATATTTTGATCGTACCTAAATCAAAAGTCTACGTCATTATAACAAGAATTTACCTTAATATTTGGTGAAGCAACTAATGAAAATGAGTGATCTATTTACTAGCATTACCGAAAGCGAATTGTTTAAATCATGTGGTCACCATTTTACACAGAAAATCAAAAGCGAGCACCAGCTAAAATCCAATAATCTGCATTCAAACAAAAACAAAAGAGAAATTAAATCACCAATATCGTATCGCGGGTGTCACCACGAAATATTTTTGCCGATGCGGCAATAACGAGAATTTCGCATATTGCGCGATTTCGTTCGTAGATAACAGAAATAATGGGGTTCAAAAATGAAATTAATTCCAGGTTGATGATTTCAAATTGAAAAGTCACATCGGGCCGCGCCATAATTCATGATCCTGAAACGTGTCCGGGCGGCTGTGTCGGACGCCGAGAGCAGGGTTGCCAACAACCGTTTATTTTTGTTTATTGTGTGTTGTTGTTCACGGGGAAATGTAGTTTTAGAATTCGGTTTGCAGTGACTGCTCGGGAAATTATAGCGAATTTCGTCGGATCTGTTTAGGCGACAGATTTAGGAGGTTAGCGAAAGCATTTTCCCGTGACGGTTATAGGATATTACTTAAATACGTTTTATGACTCTTTCAGTTTCAGTAGCGAGGCTAAAACATGAAAATCAAATATACCTCCCCGTTGAATTTATACGCAGACGACCGTTAAATGTATTGTAACATTTTTCACTAAGTATAAACTAAATTTTCTACGAATAACATTACTGTGGATCTGAAAAAACAGTAATATTTCAAAATTTACATTCGTCTACCATTTAATCCCTCATAATAATCTCGAATGATTTATGTCTCTCATTTAAATACCCTTTGTCAACCACAATAGAAAACACGTCTAAGCCTATCGTCATAATTTTACAACATTTTATGGCAAAAAAACAATGCAAATATTTACATTACTTACTCTGGGGTTCATTTGGGGTGATCATTTTGGCTTAAACTTTTAAGTTCTCCTTTTTTTACTTTACTTCTATTGTTCTTTCAGTTATTAAGGAAATGAAGCATATATTTGAATTTCAGTTGTGTTGGAACTTAATTTATCAATTTTTCAGTCAGCAATTCAGGTTTTTGTCACAATTTTGACACTGTCAAGGGAGTTCAGGTTTTCAATAGTGGCAACCCTAGCGAGCTCATTGTCGTATAGTCCTTTGTCGGAGGTCTCTTCCGCTTCACCAGGCGAGATATCTGCGGAGGTGGCGCCCCCATCCGAATATTCATGAACATAACATGTTATTTACATATTTCTAGTTTAATTTCATGCAAACCCCCGCTTATATTAACCAGAAGTTGCGGCTGCAAGGGCTAAATGACATTTTGACGCAAGATTCTCACAAATAAGGTAGTCTAAATATACATTCATACCGAGAGCTTTTCCCAGCAAGCATGTATAATAGAGTAAGTGGCAAAGATTTAAAAAAATATATGTTTTGCTATAATTTTCAAAACCATAACGGCTGCAACTGGTTCACTTATGATCTTTTACTATGTTGACTTTAAATCAAAAGCAGCTAAGCAATGGGTTGCTCAAATACATAGGTATAGTCTAAAATGATTAAGCTTGTTGTAATGCGCAATATAACTCCCAGATTTGTTTAAAATTAAAACCAATCACTATATTAACATTTCATTTTATTAATCTAGCCAAACGTCTTATTTATCTAGTGACCTTTTACCGGAAAACTTCGAAATACGCATTATGGCACGACCTACTTTCAGTTCTGTTATACATATAAAAATTTAAAGCTTTCTTTATACTCTAATAGGTACACTATCCCAAAATATTTATATATAATCGAAGGTTACGATACTTTCTAAGAACTACTAGCTCTAGATATTGAAGACAAGGGTTGCTTACCAACTTTTGCCCCGCGAATTGTTTAAAAAGTAAGTTTTTATGTAAATGCAGCTCTGTGGCAGGTCTCATGTTTAATGCAACCGCTTGTCATGAACATTTGTCGGTCGCACTGTTTCAGACGACTGTACCTACGTTGTGTAAATAACTATATTTTTGCTATTTTTGTGGGATTATAATAACAATAGATGGTAAGTTACTTATGACTGAACAGAAAATAAATGGGTGCTGAATGTTACAAAACCTGTGTAAATTTTACGGGCATTTTAAAGACAGGGCCTCGAAACTTGTATAAAATGCTGGTTTTCAGCACTTTTTTCAAAATATTTTTTATATTTTCTGAGAAACACGCGATCTCGATAAACATATTAATCCCAACTAATTATTTCACGAGTAAATTAGAAAAAGTCCCATAAATCTTTTCATTCAGTTCTTTATGTAATGCCGGAGGCTTCTAAGGAGACAATGGCTATATCCATCCTTGTCTATTAAACCAAGTATTAACCTGCTAGAAAGAGAAAGGTATTGGTGGGCGCATTCCCGAAAAACAAGCCGTAATTTGCCTGCACGAAAATTTGATAATAAATCATAATAGTTCTAGGCATAGCATACGTAAAAAATAAACCAATTTGGAAAGTGAATAAGGCACGGCGTACCGTTCTCCCTGTTATTAGAACAATTATGTTATTATGTTCGCCGTATCTAATCCGAAAAACTAAATTGGAGTCGACCGCTGCCGGCAACTGCCCGATAGGTTCAATCATTTCGACTTTTGGGTAGCACGAAATTTGCTGCGGAAGCAATAAGAAACACGAAAATTCCGAACGAAATAGTCACAAATTATCCTCCATGCCTATCGATCCACAAAAAACCTGACTTATTTTTCGAGACCCCATTTTGCTACGGTCTATAGTTTAGTACAAATTAAAAAAGGGTGCACTATTACAGTACATATTTCAAAGTTCACATTTCATAAACAGCCCCGCGTCGCCCTTTGATATCCCTCACTTATCTCATATATCATTCAATATGACCATAATTGAAGTGATGGGACCGCCTTCATTTGAATAAAACGCTTATTCCTCAAGTACAAGAGTCTATAACAGTTTGCAGATAAGCACTTGGAAACTCGGATGAGCGATTGCCATTGCCTCTTTCACAATTTGTTTCTAAAGCAAGATCGTGAAACAGGTTTTTCTCGTGTAAAGCTAACGTTTTGTGTTTCAAAACACCGCTTCAAAAGCGCTACATCCCTTTGTATTACCAAATATGAATACCAAATAAGGGTTGGGACAAAAGAAAAACTGACAACTTTTTTAATTTATGCGCCAACGAGTACATGAAAACATAATAATAGAAGCGTGTTTGGTAAATAAATTAATGTAATAATTCTTCGAGGGCGTTCGGAGTGCTGTCGGTTATTTTCAAAAATTTCACGGTAGATTCATCATTCGACCTCGTGGAAAGAACATCTTCATCAGGACGTGGAATACTATTGTTGTTTTGGACCATGAAATGTTAATGTTGGCCTTTCGATAAGGTTCGCCGAACAAGTTAATAAAGCTGGGAGCTAGTCAACGGTTGAAATAAATGAAATTATGTTTCTAATTTTAGAATAACTTAAAATGCTTAAAATGTTTACTCACATAAAGTTCTTTGTAACACTTACGTTAAAAAAAATTATGTACTAAGGAATATCGAAACTCGACATACCGGTGAACATTTTCAAGAAAGTACAGAAAAACGCATAACGAAATTCAGAAATCGCATGAGCCCGAATTACAGACTACATTTTGTTCGGTAGGTCCTTTTTGTTTATATCTGCGTATTTACTTTTTTATCCCTAATCATTTATTTTTCCTCTGATTGACAGTAAATTGTCATAAATCATACGTTTCATTCCATTCAACCTTTGTTTTTAAAACTTATCTAGCTTATTTTTATAAATAACTATAATAACAATAAAATAATTATTTATTCCGGTGAAAGTTCAATGGAGAACAGAAATTAATTACAAACTTGCAAATTGATTTAAAGAGTAGTTATCTATAAAACTATTAAAACTCTACAATAGTTACTTTCAATTGATTAGGTCTAAGTTATTCATTTTTTCTCGCCACATTTCCAATAAAACTTAATGTGGTACCTATATCAACATATTAGCCCTTACAAGTCCACTGCTGGACACATACGACGTGACAAAAATACTGATCCTCATCTGAGCCATCTCTATCCATCGACTCACTAAGACAACCATATGTCGTCAGTTAATAGCGAGGATAGTAAAGTCATTTACAACGGGATATTTACCATAATTTGAGTATTGAGCTTTCCAATATTTCGGCACAGTTTCATACGCACGGAATATTGGAAATCTCAAAACTCAAATCAAGGTAAATATCCCTATGTAAATGAATTTAGAGTGAATGGTCTCCCATAAAAAAATTGTTATCTGTATAAACTTGACAGGAAGCTCTCAAGACCATTGGTAGAGCCAAATGATTTATTTTGGGACTGTTAGGTATTACTTCAATTGGATAATCAGGATGAACTTGACCAAGAGACCAGCAAACAGATCTCTATTCATAGCTGCATTGACTGCCACCGACACAATATCAAGCGTCTTTCTGACCCTGACACTGTAGAGATGATACAGTAGCGCACACATCGTCTTGAGGTTAAAGAATCTTTATTTCTCATAAAAACTATAAAAGTTCATTTACAATGAGAATAAGTTATTCGTAAATAATGTTTAAATTACATATTACCTCTAGGACCTAGGTACTTATATGTAGGCATAGGTAATCCAATTTCTTATATATAGTGCTATGCTATTTAACATAATTTATAATAGATAGGTACATACAAATGAAATAACAAACCAACTAATAACAAAAACAAATAGGGTAGATTGCAAAACTATTAGCAGTATGATTCCGACGAAGTATTGTGATGGTGTATGGTACAAGTGATGAGAGGAAAGGAAAAGATATAATTATTAATGACACATTTCGCTATTTATCTATGGTGCTTACATATTTCAGTAAACTGTTTTTAAATATTTTCATATTTTCACATTCTTTCACATTGTTAGGTAATTTGTTATAAAGACGGGCTCCCTCTGATAATCTTCAGAAACTTGACTGACGAAGTTATGTTAGGGTGTGACCCGACCGATGTTGGGCGTAATGTACCATTCACAACGAGCATGATACGTTACGTCGTGTTCTAAAATCCGTCTCGCAATGAGCACATTGTGGCGAGTGCCTTCTTTCACCCTACTGACTGCAAGAACGCTCGATGTGTAACGTTACACAACGCCCCGTAACATCCTAAAAACCTAAAGGTGGGTCCTTTAGGTTTTTAGGATTCCGATTCAGTCCTAAAAACCTAAAGGTGGGTCCTTTAGGTTTTTAGGACTTAAATTTTTGATATTTCTTATCAATTTGGAGAGCTAACAAGTGGTTCTATTTTGTTTTGAATAAAAGTAAGAAACTCTACAGCTTTAGGCAAAAAGCATAAGTAACAGTTTTTCCAAAAATAAGTAATTATAATTTTGCCGTAATAAGCCACTCGGTCTACAGAAATTAAATGAACTGTCAATAAAAATAATAAGTTAAATGGAGATAACATACTGGACAATAAATTACTCTAATTCTTTTCATATCGTCAATACGTAAGTAGATAATGCAAGCCACAGTTCAAAGATTAAGGAAGGCAACGACTCTTTGAAAACATGTTTTTCCTGATTCGTGATAAAGTAGCGATGAACGACAGTCGATATTATTTATTTTACTATTCATTTAAATGTTATCAAAATATTTTTGTTCTCATATTTCCGTGCAACTTTAAAACAACATTTTTTCTTTTGTTTCAGGTAAGACGAATTCGCTAAAAAGCAGTATACTTCGGATCCCTATCAGTGTGTGCAGTGATCTTTTGAGTTGACACGTGCTCGCGTAGCGATTTGCAGTTCCATTGTGATTAGCATAAAGTCGTTTTTCAATTTCGCACGACCATCAACTTACAGACTGTTAGCACGAGTGCGTTTGTGTGTGTGTCGAGTCGACCGTTGAAAAAATCGCACGAACTTAGTTTTCTTACTGCATTTTGACGGTAAGTTTTCAAATTGCTGTAGATAATTGTTATGTGCCATAAATTGCACAAAAATTATGTTTACCAAATTATAAAAGTTATTTGTGCATTATTTTGAATGATTTTTTTATTCAACTTTAGATTAAAAAGTTATTTATCCGCTTTTCACACTTAATAAACTTTAAGCTACAGGTTAAAAAGTTGTAAATTTTTTATTAAAATAGTATAACAATAAAAACAAACTCTCGCGTAGGTCGGTTTGCATCGATAAATATGCAGAGTGACCATGAATTCTGTGCAAGACGTCTTGCCAACCGAGTTCCAACTAGTGTGAGCTTATCAATAAATTTATCGCTCATTAGGTAAATTGATGAAACGAGCGCTTATCTCATTACTATAATCTGTTCTTGATTTATTTTCTTAAATTGATTTAAATTAATGTTTACTAATTTTCAAGCATACATTTTATATGTGCCGAGCAACCTTAAATAAATCTTAAAGTTTGCAATAAAATTAAATGATACATAAATTACACTACAATTCCTGAGAGACAGCAAAACATCTCTTCCCGGCGTTTTCCGATCCGTAGCACCGCGCTACATGCATTCACACGCATTCAGCTAATCTCTCATTGTGATCGGCCACATAGACACGCATACCCTGCCATTTTATAAAACCTATACGGCCCTCACTCTGTTTTGCAGTTAAGCATCATTTCGTCTGGCCGCGTTTAAAGCACGCTGCATGTTCGCACTCCCACCCGCCACAACACAAATACGATTCATGTATGAATCATGAGCTTTGAGTGTGCGGGTGCCCGTACGTTCGCGCTCCGCTGGAAACTGCCAGTGTGTTGGTGACCGTGCGGACAGGAAGCCGTGCGCCTGTGTGCGCTCACTCATGCCAGCGGACTATGACGGCTCGTAGATTTGACAGCTAGCTCAATGCGGGTTCAGACGTTCATTAAACGCCGACCGATGTAATTTCAGTGAATTACTTGCAGTTTATTTACGTTCAGCAATGACAATAGTGCAGTGACGGCAACTCGATGTTATGACAGTGAATTTTGTGCTGACAAAATTTTCGCGCGAACTTGGATTTGTGTTGGATTCTTACCAAATTGCCGATTGATTTGTGACATGGTCCATCTTACGGATCATTTATGATGTTCGCTATTAGTTATGGCTCGGTTAACATTAGTTCAAGGGGAAAGAAAGTGTACAAAAAATTTGTAAACATATTGAGGATTGCAATTAAATTGGAACAATTAAATATTATTGCAATAGATAAATGACCTAAATAAATTACATAAGATAAACAAAATAAAAGACATAAAATAATGGTAATAAAGTGATATTTGATGCTATGAGCATATATTTTTGTAGTTTTTATATAATTTACGTTTTTATAGTATCATAAAATAGAAGTTTCCAAGACTGTGAGGCAGTGTTAAAATATTCACGAAACTTTGGATTAACTGAGCATAAGTGAATTTGGATAATCATTCATTTGGTGAGTTTATTAAAATACAGATTCTTAATTTAACGCCAGAAAACTAGGTAGATATCGTATTGATCAAAAAGACGATCTTTTCAAAAGCTAAGAGTAGTAGGTACGTACTTACAATCAATAGGAATATCTAATGAATGACACAAAATTAAAAGTTGAGAATGATTGTACATTTTGATTAAATTGCGCTAAATGTCATGCAGCTTTTGCGGTATAATTTTTCTTATTTATGGTTGGCTTTTAGCAACGCAAATTGAATTCCCAACCGGTCGCAAACTATTATTACCAACACTTTTTGTAGACAAGTACAGTTTATTACTTTCCAATACGAAAGTGACAACAAAACGGATATATAAAAATGCAAATGAACGAACAGCTGTGTCGGCATTTCCAAAAATTAAAAAAAAAACATAAGATTAATTGAGACGTTAACAAATAAGCGCTCTCCTTTATAATATGTATCGGGTTTTTGTAGGTCTATCCTAAAACAGGTACCGGGGTGTGTTCAGTATTCGGGAGTTTAGCATCATTAATCACATTTCTGTGTTATCCTGATAAATGAGTTGAAGAAAGAGCGAAATAGAGATGTCCATGATGAATATAAGCACCGCCCGAGGGACGGGCATTTATATCTTATTTTTTTCTCACCTTTTGTGAGGTATAAAACTACTTCTGGTTTCCTAACTTCTTTGAATATGTATAAGTCGCAGAGCTTAGACGCGTAAATAATTACGTAAATTAGAAAAAAACTGTGCTAATGAAGTACCAAAACTAATAAATAAAAACAGTTTAATTTGAAGAGCACAGCACATTATTCAGATTATAATTAGCATTTATTTTGTATGAAAATTTTGTTTATGTGTTTTGAATTTGCATATTAAATTTTTGTTTGTTTTCCCTCTGAATTTTTAATAGGATTTAACATACATAGTTCTAAAATGCCTGAGAATAGTTTAATATTCGGAAAATGTGTATTTGAGATCCATTAAATTGAGTGTCGCGAACAGTTTTTGTTTAACTGTTACCACATGCATGTTTGGATTTGGCTTTTATATGAAACGGTTTAATTGTCTCATTATTATGGGAATGTTTTCCACATGTTTAAATTTATTGTGCGAATATGTGCTCCATTTGAATAGTTTTACATGTTCTGGGTTATTTGCAAATAAGG
Source organism: Eupithecia subfuscata (assembly GCA_963564075.1). Taxonomy (NCBI): domain Eukaryota; kingdom Metazoa; phylum Arthropoda; class Insecta; order Lepidoptera; family Geometridae; genus Eupithecia; species Eupithecia subfuscata. The sequence goes on from OY751105.1 coordinate 10,677,017, forward strand.
TTATTTTAGACTTCCTGTGGCAATCTAGTAGGACCACATGACGACTCTACGAGTCAAGAATTATGAAAATATTACATTTGCTGAAATTTCATCTCAAATATTGTACGGTCGAATATTATATATTATATATGTCGGACATTATAATTATGATAATCCATTTAGACTAAAAATAACAGCCTAGAATAAAAATGTCAATGACAAAATATATCTGTCTAAACTTTAGCACATTGATCCATATTCATGGTCACCTGAGTTGAAACTAGGCAGTTTTCTACTGGCTATTATTCTAACGGTCCCTTTCACCGCTATCTTCTGACCATCAGACGAACTGCTTTTTTAAGAATCTGCCTTAATAAAGCGAAGCATGTAAGATTTTAATGTGCACTACACTGGAGATTTGGTTGATGTGATAATGCGCCGTGACTGAACGCACGACTTTCTATGCGGACTAGAGAAATCTCATGGTGCATGGCGGTTTGGCTTTATTCGAATTTGGAATGCTCTATCATTTTCTTATACACATTTCAGCCAATAGAATTTATCGAAATCATCGAACGCTGGTTTGAATCATTCGTCTCTATATTCATGCGCCATGGAATGGTATTTCCAACTAAATTCTTCTATAAACGCTACAATATAAAACTAAGTTAATTCGTCTCGTCTCGATTGAGAGTTTATAAACTTAACTGACAAACTTTATCATGTTAATACTATCAAGAAATACGGCCTCCTGGATTATCATCTTAATATTTGAACGAACAAAATGATTACGCCCACCTTTGTGTATAGTTAATTTAATATCATTTGTTGTTGTCATCGGCTCCCACTAACCCAATGGACATCTCATTAAATATTTTAATTAACTTTCGGCGACCATGTACCTGTAGAAATATGACAAAATTAGATAAATATCCTGTCAGATGTGTGGTCATATGATTAATATTTTGACATGATTATGACTGAGTATAATATAGGTAATCAGGAATTTTGTGAGATGCCTATCGTCCACTACCGACGGTTAAACTTCAAGCGGTGTTTCTATCGCAATTTTATAAACTGGCGACCGCAGAGAATTCGGCGCGCAAAAATCAAATAATGAAATAGGTACCTATGTAGAGGTATCCACAATCATCTTTAGATACTGTCGCTAAGGGTTAGATCTTCTTCTGCCTTTGCAGGCAAGACCATAAATCAATTACATTATCAAGACACCATCGTTCAAACCAAATCATAAAATCGATACAAAATCGAATTACAAGATCGATAACACGCTTCGCAAAACAAAAAGGAGCAGAGGTCATCTAACAAGCGGCCGAACTGAGATTAATATTCAAAATCGATCGATAATTTTACAAATTCGCTTCACAAACGAGCGGTCTTACCGAGCCCTATAATACACATTAATAACGCCGGCTTCACATGTCAAACCGGCAATTCACTTGTGATTATCTTTATTTAGCCATTTATCAACGTAAAACGTGGTTTTGAATAAAAAGATGGCGGCTTTCTTGATGGAACAGGGAATTATGCACGGATTATGATTGAAGCGAGGAGTAATCCTGAAGAATTATGCGTTGATGGAGAATTGGAGATTCGTTGGTTTACACTGTCATTGATGTCGATTCTGATGTTTTAGGATTACTTACTTAAATTTAACGATTTCAAAATTTTCTAAGTTAAGTAAATCTAAAATTATGGTATTCTCTGTACAGTTCCTAAAAATACCTAAAAATTCAACAAAACCCATATTTCATTTTTTCCAAAAGAATCTGCCCGTTTTCACTAGAATAAAGTATTGTCATGTAATTTAAAAAATAAGGTGCAGTACTAGGCTCTACTGTACTTTCATCCAATCTCATTTCATGAATGGATACTAAAGTTACTATAGATGGAAATTTTACCTACTGAACGAAACGGGCTGAAACTGCATGACCGTAGTTATGAATCTGGAAAAGCATAGGTTGTTGATTATCTGAAAATATCGAATGCAAATCCGAAAGCAGAATCTAATAGTACGTATCTCTCTTCGTAAAAAAGCTTTTAAAAATCTGATTAAGTGGTTTTGGGCAACTTCCTAAGAATTCTTGACTTGGAGACCTCTGTGGCGCAGCGGGCGAAAGTCTGCCTGCGACGCAAGAGGTTCCGGGTTCGATTACCGCCTCGGGACAAATGTTTGTACGATTTGCAGACATTTGTCCAGGGCGTTCTGGATGTTTTCTATGTATAATAAAAAATATCTATCTATGTAGTGTATTGTATTAAGTAGGTATATCAGTTATCCAGTACCCATAACACAAGCTCTGCTTAGCAAGCTAAGCAGAGCTTGTGTTATGGTGTGAATTGTCCAGCATTATTTATTATTTATTTATTAATTATGCCTCTCCCATATGTGCCCTAGCGATATTAAATTTACCATTATATATGTATACCTAAGTGCTCTTGATTCCATCAATCCCGTTGTACGTATAATAAAGCTACCTACACAACTATCACTAATTAGGCACGTCCAACCGTCTCCAAATCCTGAGTTGGGTCGACAAGGACGCGAGGTCATAGCACACTGTACCGAATTATAAACAGTTTGCTTATAAATTCAAATGTCCCAAACCCTCTTCATGTATCGACGTCAGTTTTTTAGGTTTTTGTTCATTCCCTGAGATTTTAAGTCACAGAATTTAAGCACGGTTATGCGGGTTGACGGAGCACTGCATCGTAGAGCTCACTTTAAGCGAGTATGGAAAAGTCACAGAATTTAAGAACGGTTATGCCTCAGGTTGACGGAGAAATGCATCGTAGAGCTCACTTTAAGCGAGTATGGAAAAGTCACAGAATTTAAGCACGGTTATGCCTCAGGTTGACGGAGCAATGCATCGTAGAGCTCACTTTAAGCGAGTATGGAAAAGTCACAGAATTTAAGCACGGTTATGCCTCAGGTTGATGGAGCAATGCATCGTAGAGCTCACTTTAAGCGAGTATGGACAAGTCACAGAATTTAAGCACGGTTATGCCTCAGGTTGACGGAGCAATGCATCGTAGAGCTCACTTTAGGCGAGTATGGAAAAGTCACAGTATTTAAGCACGGTTATGCCTCAGGTTGACGGAGCAATGCATCGTAGAGCTCACTTTAAGCGAGTATAGAAAAGTCACAGTATTTAAGCACGGTTATGCCTCAGGTTGACGGAGCAATGCATCGTAGAGCTCACTTTAAGCGAGTATGGATGCCATGCAAGAAAAGTTCATTTAATCATTTATACTTTGCTCGTTCTTCGAAATAAGTATCCTGTAAATAAGAATTATTTGGTACATGGTAAGCATTAATGACCACCGTTCAGCAAAAGGCGATGGTGGTGATAACCACAATCATCATCATCATCATCAGCCTATGTTGGACATAGGCCTCCCCTAATGAGCGCCATAGCGCCCTGTCTTCAGCTTGCCGCATCCAGCATCTGCCTGCAGTCTTTCGCAGATCGTCATCCCACCTGGCCGGAGGGCGTCCTACACTACGTTTGCCGAGTCGTGGTATCCACTCAAGAACACGTTTGCCCCAGCGGTTGTCGGTTCTTCGCGAGATATGGCCGGCGCACTGGCACTTCAGCTTGCTAATTCTTTGAGCTATGTCGATAACTTTGGTTCTCCGTCGGATGTATAACCAGAATAAAATATGTTAATCGGTATCAGCCTATCAGGCCTAGCTTGTTCCGAATTTTGTAGTGACAAAAAACATTTTGACTTGTTCAAGAATCTAGCTAGAGACTAGACCGAATAGATACAGGATCTATGCTCTGGAACCTGTATATTTTGTTAAAATACACATACACGAGAATGATAAAGCAAGAAGATTTCGCTCTGATGATATTTGAACCTTCATTCTTCCGCATAAGATTAATGATGCTCCTCCTAAATTCAAAACAAAAGACGACCCATTTTCGTTGACATGTTAGAAAATGTTTGCTGAATTAACTTTTACTTTTAAACTTTACATACTTACAAGTTCCCTACCTAATCAAGCCAGAGCCTAATCAATTTGGTACTTATATAGCCCTTTAGGCTTTTCAAAGGGCTATATAAGTACCAAATTGATTAGGTATAATAACTATAATAACCGTACACCTTACCATTAACCCATAGTAACCAACTTTAAAAGGCTTATTACGTAAATCTATTAAGATTTGGTAGCGGTTTCCAACCTGTTTCATTTGCATTCAACATTTTATTAATTGATTTACAATCAAGTTTCAACTTTACAACATCCGATCTAGATATATTTTTACTTTTGATATTAATCGTTGGACTAGTTGATGATTTCCTATCTAAATAAATAAACTTGAAATATTATCTTATTGGTATTTAGTCAGTTAAAGCAGTGACAGTTATATTTATTGATTGTAATTTATTAATCTAAATGACATGATCTACTTCAAGTTCTAAAGGTGTTTTAGAAGTAGATAGGCAAAATTCAAGGACGTATGGTACAAGATGTCCTATCTTAAATTTTAATTTTAGTTTTCCTGCTAATCGCGTACACGTTAAGCAAAATAAAATAAATTAAATGGTTAGTAACAAAATGTGAATGGCGACATAAATGAAGACATCAAAATTACCTGAACACTTTATGAAATACGCATGTAATTCCAAAGCCATTTATTTACAAGCAATATACCTTCACATAGCCACTTAAGTAAATTCATGTTATCTATTGTTTTGAATGACTTATATCCTCGAATTGGCCTAATACCCTTAGCTAGTGGCCTGGGGCTGCTCACGTCTATAATCAACCTTGCTTTTCCATTTTTATCTGTCTGATCTTCGATTACCACATGTCTGAATGATCGGTACACGGTCAGAAGTAGCTGAACAACGTATGTAAAGTAACTTAAAGCTTTTTACTTTATGATAACTGTATGCTTCCCAAATAAATATAAATAAAATAAATCGTAAGAATAAAATCTAGAGATTTTCCTAACTAGGTTTTTCTCTGACAGTATTTCAGTAGCTTATTTATTAAAAACTGAGTTACACAGAAAACTTACAATGTAAGAGTGGGCCTAAGAATATTTTTAAGATTCCTTTCTGACAACCAAATAAATTTAACATTATAATATAATTTAATTGTATATACTTTGTATTAACAAGATTGAAATGTGTGAAAACGATGGTAATTGAAAAACGATCATTCTGATCGTAAATGCGAAGACTGAAGTAGCCGGTTTATGACACTTACAATTTTTTTCTATTGGTCATTTAGATAAAAAATGGGATTGAAAATGACAGTGGGGCAGAAGCTATCCCACTTGAATCCCATTCTTCACCTTAACGACTTATATGAACTAATACGTTCAGCTATTTTGACAAACAGACATGTTCAGTTACTTTTGAGTGTTCATTGATTTTGACCACTTGATGTTCAGTTTCTTCTGATTTCTGCTGTCTTGGTATTTTATACATGATGTGATGATTTATGCTGGTTGTAAATTAGGTATCGGCTTTGAAAGAGAGTCAATTAAAATGTTCTTGGAACACGTTTCTGATTTGTGGAGGTTGCCGACACAATGTGGGCTTCGTTTATTGGTAGTCTGACTAGGATGATGGAAGGATTGAAGGGTTCTAGGAATTAATCATGTGTTTTTTATTCAATTTTAATTTAGGCTATATTCATTATATACATTCAATCTTTAAATCACAAAGAAAATTATACTAGTATTTACAATTAAAACAATTTAGCTAACTGCTTAGGCTTAGTTGAGTTACTTTGAGTTTTGATCCTATCCTTGAACCTTATTAATAAAGAAATATTATGATCGCCTTTTTTTCGTATAGTGGATTTATGTTGTGACGTCAGCGCGGATAATTTATGAGAAAACAAATGTCTATCGCGTCAGCTTTAAAAAAAACCTAAATTTTCTACCTTATCATCGTCATCATCATCTCAACAGATAGTATCTCCATTGCTGGACATAGGACATAACAACCATGACCAGGGCTGCGATCACGGTGTGGTAACTACTGGCATTACGGCTCAAACGTTAGCAGTTGAAACGTCAGGGTGCGCGTTTATAGGCCGGCATCGGACAATTCACTGCCAAGTGCGTCTACTGATCGGCAATCCGAATGACGTCATTCGTACTGAACGGAAAAGTTGTCTTTGTTGGCATTGCCAACTGTCCGCTCTGTGCGGTGCGGATCTTTAATGTCAAACCATTCATGAGGCCCGACTGCAGATTGTACGATGCCGGCCTGTGATCGCGCACCCTGACATTTCAACTGCTAACGGTTGAGCCGTAATGCCAATGGTTACTGCACCGTGGTTGCGGCCCAGGCCTACGCTTCCCGCATGCAGCGGTTAAACGCGACCTTCACCAAGTCATCGGTCTACCTCTTTGAACCACTTCGGAACCGTGGTCCCACTGCGATGTCCCACTGGTGAGACAAAACTTTTTCGTGGTCCCACCAAACACACACTTGACCGTCCAACATGGCTCTGGGTGCAATTATGTATATACACACCCTTTCAGTCACAGAGTCGCCACGAAACCGCCCCCCCCCCCCGCTTCGCGGGGGTTGGACGGGCTTCGTTAGGAGTAAGATAATGTTGACCCCCCCCGCTTCGCGGGGGTGGACGGTCAAGTGTGTGTTTGGTGAGACCACGAAAAAGTTTTGTCCCACCAGTGGGACATCGCAGTGGGACCACGGTTCCGTCACCCTTAGCACGTATTTTGTAGTTTAAAGAAAATAAAATAAAAATAATTTTGGCAGAATAAAAACTATTGTAGTTTGAACAATTGTTTGTAGTTTGAAGTATTGTTTGTGTGAAGAATTCGTTACGGATGTAAGCGAGTTAACCGCACTCACCCTGAAGATGTCCCTTGTTAAGGGATGAAACGTTGGTGTTCTTCCAACACAAATAAGGTTTGTAGTTAACCCGCTTACATCTTTAATGAATTTTGGCACAAAACTTGCACGCATATGCTTGTCATTTGCACAACCTCGACAATAACTCTGATTGTCTTTTTGACAATTTACGTATTTCCTTGCTAAATTTTACTAAGGTTCATGTGGTAATTAAATGACACACAAATCTTATTCTACAATTGTATCCCGAGATAGGATACCTTTAAAGGCTACTTGTAAAAGTTGCTAATTTTTTTTTATATATTTATATACAAAACAAATTTATTTAACCCATACGGCCTTAGATTGGGCCAATCATTTATTTCAACGAAGATACAAAAACAACAAACATAACGACAAATTGCATTAGGTATATATATATACGTTTATAATTACCTACATTGAGGTTACCCAAGGGTTTCAAACAATTTTCTAGGCACTAATAGTAACGTAGTAGGTAGGTAAGGTACCATGTTTTTTCCAATATTTTTACTTTTAGCTCGTTTCTCGCGTGCGCAAAATTGCAAGTGTTCGGGCCAACACCGCAATATTTGCAGGCACAATTATAATAAGTCAAAAGAAAATTACATGGCGAACTAGATTTACAAATTGTTCTAACGTGCATTGCTTTTGTAAGGTGATTTATTGTTTATCAAAAAATCTACAAAGGAATTATAACTTTTCAGTTTGCAAAAGGTTCGTAATTAGTAAATGCGAATGGCACTGAATATTGGCATAGAAAATATAATAATACTATAGTGGACAACAAAAAGAGGCCAACAGCCGATTAACTAATCAAAGATCAAATATTGTCAACGTGATGTGATTTGATCATATTAAAACAGTTAATATGTATAAATCAGTCAGAACAACCGGCCGTAACGCAATTTCAAATTTGAACGAAATCGAGCAAACTGTCCAGTTCATTTGTTTTCGCAAAGTAAAGGTGCCTCTAGATTTAAGTAACATGACAATAACAATGTTAACGAATCATCCATACTGATTTTGTTACATAGATCGTTCACACTGATAAAATATGTTAAATAACTGTATTTCATTACTAAGTTAAATACATATGAATATGCTCTCAGAAGAATAGTAGAAAAGTCATCCCTTGAAGCTGGCAAGATATGCTATGTTAGCTCAAATTTAAGATATGGCCTGATTCTTTGGGGCAACTCGACTGAAAATCACTCAGTCTTTTATAGCACAGAAAAGCATCCCACATTAAGCAACATATATATAGGACCAAACAGTATCTTGTAGACCACTATTTAAAGATCATAAAATATTACCTCTGCTGTCTCTATATTTATGAAATAATGTTATTCGTAAAAAAAAAATGTTTTTTTTTTAAGAATACTGAATTTAAAAGTGCAAAAATTCGAGAGCGTTTTGAGAACTTATTGGCCACCTTTTGTTTGGGTTATCATCTAATCGCAAAAGAATTTACTAGATGTCGGTCAAAGTTTATAAAAATATATGTTCTTACATCATATAATAACTCCCTTGTTCCTCTAGAAGTTGAAAATAAAACTATTTACTTGGCTTAGGAAAATGGTTTTTATCATGAAATAATATTAATAATAATAATATATTGGCAAATTCATTTTGAATGTAAGCGGGTTAACTACGAACCTATTTTGTGTTGGAAGAACACCAACCCGCTTACATTCATAATGAATTCGTCAAACTACGAAAGTTTTTATAGTAAAATATATTGGCAATTAAAATTGAATCTGTTTTAGTATTGATAAGATTGTGATTTATTATTTTAATTTCTGTGACTTCTGATTATTATGATTTTATTGTGAGTCTATTATACCTAGCTGTTTTTGTGTTATGCCTATGTTGTTTTTAATTATTCAATTTAAATTAGTTAGGTATTCTACAATTATGGCAAACAATTTATAATATTATTTAAACAATTTATGACTGCATGCGATTTAAAATCAAATAATAGAAAATCTTTGAACGCTCAAAAAAGTAGATTGTGTAGACCGAAAACTATATTCAAGGCCTGATGTATACCTACTTACCACAATCACAATGTATTCATTGGAATGGAATCAATGGTTTCAGTGGGTGATGGTCCGCCTGCGACGCAAGGGGTTGCGGTTTCGATTCTCGTCCTGGGACAAATGTTTGTACGATCTGCAAATTTTTGTTCCAGGTGTTTTGGGTATTTGCATTCATAATAAAAAATATCTATGTATGTAATGTATTCCATTAAGGATATCAGGCATCTAGTACCCATAACACAAGCTATGCTTAGCTTGAGGCTAGATGATGCTGTGTGGATTGTCCAGCATTTTTTTTCTATTTGTTATGCAGAATATCATTTAATGATGTTAAACTCAAAGAGATTATGTATAGGATTTAAAATGATAGGTATTGGAACGTATTTCTGTAGCTTGTGGATATTGATGATTGTGTCAATTTTGTCGTTTAACTGGCAGTTGACCGCATATTGATTTCAATGCCCTGAAGTTTTTGAAACAAAAAATATTTTTATGGATATTAGAGCAAATTGTCAATGATTATTTCTCCGTTATCGTTATTGATTTTTTTTATGTTTGCTATGTCTCATAGGTACAACATTCTTCTCATTAACCTTGCCGACAGAACAATCAATTATCTAAGTTACCAGGTCACCATTACCTTCGTAAGTGGTATTGTAAACTCCTGCGCATCTGTTCAAACACTGTCTGATCGTCTGTACCTTGTTTGATGAATGATTTACAATTAAGTTTTTATTCAATTTTCTGGTTATTCAGATTGGCTGTGGGAGTTTTGTTTTAAATAAAGAAAACAATAAACTATAAAAGTTCAGTTTCGTTATTTAAATTTGATTAAGATTCATATTTGAATCAAACACTTTAAATCATTCTCATTAAAACAATTGAACGTGAGTGAAGTGTGGTTTTACTAGGTAATAATAATCATTTAATCTTGTGATAACTTCATGCAAGCTTTAGTTGAGCAATACATTTTATTTAAATAAAGTATGGTTAAAGATTTATACGAAAAATGCCAACTTCATTATTTGACACGCAAATAAAACGTTTTTACTAAAATAATAAAAAGTCAAAATAACCACCCCCCCCCCCCCCTATCTCCGAAGATTGCAGAGAGATCTATATTATTATTTAATTTGCAGGAAAAATATAGAGAAGTTTGTAAAACGAACATTTTTGAGAAATTGTCAAAAAGGGGGGAATAATTTTCAAAGGGGGGAGGCTACCTCACTAAGAGGGGTTTCAAATGAAAGGTATTGATTTGTACATTTCAAAACAGTTATTGAAATTTCACTAGGATTCATAATTTTAAAAATATTTTTAAATAAGTCAAAAATGTTACCTAATCTCCGAAGTACCTATTCATCTAAAATATAGTTTAGTACCTACTATGTTTAGGTATTCATCAAATAGCGATATCTCTCACCGGTACCTTTAGTACATATTTGTATAATTGACAAACGTTCGAAACCCTCGGCGCGCGAGTTATATATGACGGATCTTGTTTATTCCCATTTCTGCATTTGGCTTTGAGCTGCTCTGTTGTTTTTTGAAAATTTTAAATAATTAATCGTGCCATAAATACATAGGTACCTAATGTATCAGTTGAAGGCTTGCGGCTGAGACCACCTGGCTTATAATCGGAGATACCAAACGTCCAGACACACAATGGTTTATTATTTTTGTTGAGCTTACACAGCGCTGTGTTTTGTCTTGGAATGTATCTGGTGCATTCTGTTCACTGTATCACCTTTCAAAGTCAGGTGGATGAAGTTGCGGCAGTTATTTGTGTCCTGTTTTCAAAACATTACGAACCTACCCTGCAGTCATGTAGGAACTTTGATATTTAAAATCATAATACCTATATTTTCAGTAAAGTTATAGATAATAAATATTTTCAGTAAAGTTATAGCCTTGAGTTCGGTTTGACGATAGGATCGAGACGTCTCAATTTTCTATAGGGTTCGGTACAGCGCCTCTATCGTGCAAACATGGAACTACGTATATCCCATACAAAAATAAGACGTCACGATGGCGTCCGAAATTAGTGCTTAGAACACATTACCTATTATTACTATTCACGGGTAAGTATCGCGTTTGTTTCTTGACTTTTCCAGAAGTTAAATAATAAACGCGATAAAAACCCGTAAATAATTATAATATATTTCAAATTTGAATGTTTCTGATTGGCTATTTGTAACGGAAATTGAAGTTAACTAAATATTATATTTTTTGAACTCCAAAAACCTAAAGTGTAAGTATATAGAAGAAGAAAGAAAGAAAGAAAATTAATTTATTAGTTTACTGGAAAGCTTGCAACTATTACAATACTTTTACATACATAAGAATATTACAATATATCAGTTATCTAGTAGGTAGCCATAACACAAGTTCTGCATATTTAAGGTCAAGATAATTTTATATGCATTGTTCAGCATTATTTATTTAATTAATTGGAGCAGTACTTTCAAAATTACCTTTACAACTAAACTTAGGTATAAATTTTACCTCCTAAAATTCAAAGCGATTGGGTTTAGTTTGTGTCTGTTTTATACTCAATTATGGAAGTAAGTACCTGTTTTAAATTTTACTAAACTATCGACAAAGATCATTCAACTATCGATAAAGCTTGCTTTGAAAACTTCAGGACAAAGCAAGAAAGAAAATTTTAACAATTCTTTGAGTGGTTAACAAATACCGACCGCTGCTTCGAACCTCTTAGTTATGTAAGGACAGAGAAAATGGGTTGCAAGTTGCAAGCTAAGTTCCGTGTACAATCCACTTAGCGCAGTATGGTTCTATTGGCTGGCTTAACTTTACGTTACTCAAGCAATTCTCAACTTTAAAGCCTCGACTAACTAGCAAAAGTAGGACTTTAAATTTGAGCTAAGCAGTAGAAAGCATTTTTGTTTGTAGTGTGGAAACATAAGGATTTGAGATTATCCCCATTGGATGACGGGTTTTCGTTGACCGATAGACCGAGAATCTAGCTTAGTACCACTAAAGCCTATGTTTAGGAGATAATTTAGAACTTTTCATACAATACGATATCTCGGAGCCAAAAATGTAGTTTTTTTGAATGCCTACAGCTAGGTTTGTTTTTAAAAAGTTAGAGTCGAGGTACACTATGTTATTGCGCTTTACAGCTTATTTTCCAGCAAGTGATCACTTACGGAGTAAAACTAGAAAATTATTAGATTTATAAATGTCGCATGTGACTAATTTTTATCAGAATTGAATTGAAATCTGCCAAAATCGCTATTGAAGCTTGCTTAAAACTGATCATCTACCGCTAGATTAACTAAGTTAGTTAAGTTGACTAAGTTAGTTTAACTAAGTTAAATTAGTTTAGTATAGCTATCATAGTTGTGCAAGTTTTTAATTTTAGTTAGCTTAGCTGGGATAGTTTACGGTGGACGCACATGTATGAAAAACTGGCTCAACTATGAATATTCGAGCTAAACTAAACTTAGTTTAGCTGCTTGTGGACTAACCTCTTCAACGTCAGTTGCGTTTGTCTATGAGTAGAATCACTCTATCTATCAAATCATAGTAATACAGAAGTCTAAAATAAAGAAGAAGGGCCTTATTCCCTCAAAGAGGCGTCGCTAGTGATGTGCTGTAACTGCGGCTGAACACGCGATCGCTCCGCCCATCCACACGCACGTTTTGACGTGTGACAGCCGACAACTGACGGGTTTTATGACTTTTCATATGTAGGCACTTGCTCATTTACTTTGAAGTAAATTATTTCCGTTAGCCATATACTTAAATATAAATGAGTCATGTTTAGTTTTGGTAGTATACACTTGTGTAGAAAAACTGAAATAAAAACGACGTATGCGTATCGTTTTGCTGAAAACAAAGTAGAAGAAACAAATAGTCCCTGTTAAAATAAAAACTCTAAGAGGCTTACCTACCTTTTAAAATAACAGACAACACTACGTGGGTGTCACGAGTTCACGTACAAAAATAATCAAAACCGCTCTATGAAATAACAGCTGTACGTAAATTATTACATAGCAAATCATTTTAACAGTAAAACCAACTTCAATTTAGTCGGCCTAGACGAATCACAGAAAAACCAATCTTAATCTATGATAGACTCGCTCCAAGTGCAAACTAACACTTGATAAACGGCGGCCATCACTGCACGCCACGGCCTATTATGAGAGCATGACGTCACCGCCCCGCCCCCCTCCTGCTCGCTTCAATCAAACCGGGGAACCCTCGTCAAGCCCCCACCCTACGTTCCGCTTTACTGACTCCGCATTTTTTTCTCATAATAATAACGTCGAAAAATCGCACAAAAAATCTCGACAGACGCGGGCGGCGTTGCTCATCCCATCCCTATCGTTACATTCCTTTTTGGAATCGATGGTATCCTAAATTTGAATTGCGAGCTTTGTTACGATGTTTCAGTTATTTTATTTAGTCAATAAAGCTCTATAACCCAAACTTGATAAAACATTAATAAATTATTTAAAAAACCTTAGTTCAAAATTATCTAGGTACCTATCTAAATTTTTTGGTCAACATAAAACTCTGACCAAACTGACAATCCAATAAAATAAAATAGTAAGTAGGATACCCATTGCAAATATTTATCACATAAAAATTCTTCTGTTCACAGATAAAAAAAATAGAGTTGCTAGATGCCAAATAATTTTATTTTTTCAAACGATTCATATATTAGACACCTAGGACTTAGGTACCTCATCAACTGAACGAATCCCATAGAATTTTTCAATTTTATCAAACTTTATAAACCTCAAAAAGAGTCTAATAAGAATCTACCTATGCCATCTATTATTGACGAAATCCCAATTAGTTTGACTTCATTTTGATTATGCTACTCGACGGTAGAGGTCAGGGCTACCTACGTTTTCAAAGTTTGGTGAACCACTACTTATTTATTTAGTTCGAGAGTATGTTAACAGATGGGGTGAGAGTAAACTTTTTAACATGAGAACTTGAAATGTGTGAAACAAAGAAAATGTTTTTAGTACGAGATACTTATTATTATTATAAATTTAAAAAGCTATTTATATTATTTTAGTATTTTGTACGTCTTCCAAAACCAATTGAAAAGGGTGTGATGATGATGACGAAGCAACGTGGTACAGTCAATATAAAAATCTGTTGGCTTTTTAACCCCCGACGAAAAGGTAAATCTTAAGTTTAACAAGTTTGTCCGTTAATATTACAATACATTTCTTTGTTGCAATACATAACTTTGTTATCTCTCTATATATTTTATGACCTAATTTTTATTTACATTCAAAAATTACATAATGTTTTTAGAGGAGTAATTATATTGATTTGTTCATTATTAATTAACATTAATACACATTCCACACATTAATAATCCAGACCTAAGGAGAAACAAATTCTTCTGATTATTTTTGAAATCGAAATAGATGATTAGGTACAAAACCTGTCTTTCAAAAAATAATTACTTACCTACCAACTTCATCGTTGAAACATTGAGCCGCTTTGAAAGCTCTTACCGATAGTAGCATGTTGTGACCGAACTGTGATGAATGACTTTCATCGCATACTTCCGGCACAGAATAGCCGTAGTTACTATGATGCCGGTCGCTAACCGGAAGCTCTCAGATACCGCCCGCCCAGCGCGTAAATTAACCCGCGCCATGTCACTTCCGTTTTACCATTCAGTTATTATTTTAAGGCTCGTTTTTAGAATTTACAGCATACTAGATGTAAATAAAGTTTAAAGTCAAAAACTATGTAGGTACTTACATACTCTAGAATATTAAGCTAAAATGTTATTTGAATTTACTAAGAAAATAATAATTGTATTAATAAAAATACATTAAAAGGTTGAAACTTCGGCTTAGTACGCACTCTTTTTCAAGTAGAACCTGAAAAACGCAGAAATAATGATGAGAGAGTTCCTATTGGATAGGTTAGGTAAGTACATATCGTTTTTCATTAAACTCTTTTCATCTTCGTTCAAAGCTGCATTTTATAAAATTGACCAGATTTTTGAACTTGTTCAACATAACTAACTAATAGAAAGAGAAAATAGTGTTCTGGTTATTCAGAATGCGTCGCAAAATTATTCAATGTAGCAGGAAAACGGCTGCGCGTAGAATTTTAATCTGAATAAAGACGTTTCGCTTTCCTATTTGACCTTTACTAGGTTACAATATCACGTTTGCTTTAACAAAGTTTTTATGTTTCTCTCCATGTTTAATTCATTATTCAATAAAAAAAATCATCGGTATAAAAATGTCTTAAAATACCTACTTAGTCCTAAACAATTACAAAATCTAATTTGTAATCCATGAAAGTCTCACTCCCTCCAATTAGATTAGCGTTTTTGCTTGCGACAGTACAACTACAAGAGTTCTTTTAGAAAACATTCCCAGCGTTTGATGAGATAGTAAGCTTACATTCGTCGAAGTTCATTATAAAACGAAGAGATGGCGCTTTTTGTAGTCCACTGATTATCATATAGATGGCGCTATAATAAATAAAATGCCTGTTCACACTATATTACGGAATAAATTATTGTCTTATGGCATGTTGCAAAGTAGATTTTTTATCGCATACTTGGCTCATCGATTGATTGATCGTGTTAATAACGGCTTTGGATTAAAACTAGAGGGGATTCGCCCACCTTATTGCGAACGTAACGCCCACTAGCATTGTTACATTAGAACCTAGGTACGTACTTATACAAGTTCCAATCATTTACAAAGGTGTCGACGTTTCTATCCCGCCGTAAATCAGAACAACGCGATATAACAATTAGCTGGTATGAAACAATGTTAATTAAATGCTTGTCGTGCGACGCTAGCGCTGTGGCGGATAAAACTGGAACTATCATGAACCTTCTTTACCATCGGTCGAGCTTTGAGCGCACGAGCCATAATAAAAGCTGTTTTTAAAACTAATTTCATGTTCTGCTACTATGTAATTTGTAATTAAACTGCAAATTGAAATCGAGTTGTAATTATCGTAATTAGTAATTCAATTTACATTACTATTTGAATAATTCCACGCGATATCGAAGGCGGTAATTATGAAAGCATTCTAGTTTTTCTTGTATGTAGATTGAAGTTTTTTAAAGTTGATTACTTACCAATTTTACGTGTCTGGGACATTCCAGTTATATCAAAATTTAAAAATTACCATTAAAAATAAACATAAATCATTTGAAATGTGAATAGTTTTATAAAATCCACATTCCTTTCATCTACTAAGTAAATAACATAGGTAGGTACATAAGTAACATGCAAACTAATTTGCTGAACAAATACCTGATTGCCACCTACCGTGTGATTGCTGGGTGCGACTGCAATGCTGTCCAGCATTGGTATTGTAGCTTTGAAGTTACCCTTTTGTCCAAGTCCAATTGTGAAATCGAATGGGCATGGGCAACGAGTTCGCATTCAAATAAAATAACGCATGTAATGTTAGGCGAACAAGTTTAGAAATTATTGGTAAAGTTTTAGTTTCGTCTACCCAAATAAATCTGAATAATCTGTACGTATATAGACGATCTCTGTGGCACAGCAGGCGAAGGTCCGGCTGCGACGCAGGAGGTTGCAACAAATGTTTGTACGATCTGCAGATATTTGTTCAGAGTGATCTGGATGTTTTTCTATGTTTAAAAAAAAAATTATCTATGTAGTGTCAATACACTACATAGATAAATATTTTTACAATATTATGTTTATCAGTTATCTAGTACCCATAACACAAGCTCTGCTTAGCTTAGGGCTAGATAATGCTGTGTGAATTGTCCAGCATTATTTATTTTATACGAAAAAAAAATTAAGTCCCCCAATTCTAATCAGCGCGTTTTCTTTTCATGTCGTAACATTATAAAAAACTTTGAGTAACAAGTAAAATCTAACTCCAGCTAATCACTCTGTAGGTTATGGTGTCGTTCTTTTTCAATAAATATTTTCAATTAAGTTTCTCAAAGTATATTTTTAAAGCAAATTCTTATGTAATCTAATGGACGTGGGTATACATATTTAAGTGTACCTTCCTGTATGTCCATAAAAGCTAGTAAAGCTTTGGTAGTAAGTCATAACAGAAGTCCTGCATTATTAGACGATTGCGTATTCCATTCCCATTCCCACTTCAAACCGCAATAGCCAGGTCTGAAGCCCATGGTATGTCAGACATTTTGATTGCGCCACCAGTAATTGATCGTGGAGCTTTGATTAACAGATTCCTGACGTCCTGTTTGTATTCCCGTTTTGTATTATACATACCTACCTCTACCTACTCACATAGTAACGGTGCTTACATTGTTCATATGTGTTAGGTAGCTACAAGATTTGTATTTCTGACAACTAATTCTATCTTCGGCCGAAGACAAAGACAAGAAAGCTCATAATTAGAGCAAAAATTTTAGGTAATAATAATAATAAGAAAACTAAAATTAAATTATTTTTTCTTGACGTTGAAGAGGCTAAAATACTTCGTACTGTGCGTCTTAATGTTAAAAAGTTAACATGAATACTAACATTAATAATGAAAACATTCCAAAATTATATTTAAAATTTAATTACGAAATTCAAAAATGTATCGACAAAATGGTTGCCAGCTTATAGGCATTTTCATTCCGTGTCTTTAAGGAGCATCATTCTTATGAGACACGCTTAGAATTCTCCCCATCCATGTAGGTTACCCGACTAAATCAGGGAGGCTCAACATTTTTACTGAAAACTCTAACGAGCCCCGTGAGCTAAGCGGCCCCTGAGTGAAATGCGATGTACCCACTAATTACAACGGCAACTTCTAAATTTAATCAGACAACTTCGTAATTTGCTGAGCCCATAATTTTTCATGAGCCTTATGACGTCATTTTGTCATACAGCCTTTGAACATGGAAGCACACTGGTGTTATAAAGTTTTCCTCATTAATTCAATTTAAAAATATAAATGTTGTGAACCAATGTTTAATTCGAAAGTCTTTTCATACCTACGATTTGATTTATCTATTATTTAACTTACTTAATGGGAATTAAAATGAAGTCGAAGTATATGTTATTAACCTGGGACTAGAAGATACCGTGTGAATTGTCCAGTATTAAAATAAAAATAAATAAAATAAAATCAGTTTATTGCAGGCACAAAAATACAAAAAAATGAGGTCCACACAACATAATAAAAGATTAAAACTTACATAGGTACAATAGGTTAACTATTTAATACTAGCTTCTGCCCGCAGCTTCGCACCCGTATTTTCGTTATAAAAAGTAGTAAAAAAGTATTATCTTAAGCTATGTTCTATATGTACGCCAAAGAACAATGGCAAGAATTATGAGCTATCATGAGGAAAGATCCCACGGGTATCAATCGATAGCTCCGGAAATTCTGAATAAAACTGTATATTTAGTTTTTCCATAATTATTGCAGGAAAAATTAAATTAATTTTTGAAAATGTGGATGAATAGCAATTTGGGCGAAGGGTGATAAAAACTCGTAGAATCCGCCATTTTGTTTTTGACATTGACAGCACTACCAACTCTGCCTGTCATTATTATTCTGTGGTCCAATCCGCGCGCTTTTGTAATGTGTTTGTTGACAAAATGATTTTCAAAATAAACTTATCAAAATAATACTACAGCTGAACCTTCTATCCTTACCCAATATAGTATTATAATATCTGTGCCCAAGTGTTTGTGAGAGTGATTTCACAAAAAGTTGTAGTAGCAAAGAAACTTCTTTCAAAGAATATATTTTCTTTCTTGGGTGCTAAAGAACTACATAGGTACCTACCCTTCGCCATTGTAAGTTATTGTACATCGAGAGTTTATTTTGTTTTCATTGTTCACCTACCTACCTACTTCGTAAGATTGTCGGTATGTGCCTAGTCTACATAAAATTATGCATACCTAGTAAAAGTTAGTAGTACTTACCTAATACTCCGTAAGTACCTACCATAGAAATCTAAATAACAATTTAGATTTCTATGGTACCTACATACCTATGTGCAGTGTTTGTATTGTACCTACCTAGCTATCGTTACTAAAATTCTCCCATACATTTTAGTAATAAGTCTTACAAACATTGAACATTCCTTTCCTTTTTTAAATAACTAGACGATCGCCTCGCTGTTTCACCCGCGTAGTTCCCGTTCCTGTGGGAATTCCGGGATAAAATATAACCTATGTCACTCCCTGAAAAGTAAACTTCATAGCAATGAAAGAATTTTTCAAATCGGTCCAGTAGTTTCGGAGCCTATTCAATACAAACAAACAAACAATCAAATCTTTCCTCTTTATAATATTATAGTATCGATGTGTTTATTTTTCAGGTATTAAGGTACCTATCTAAATGACGATAGAGAGGAAACCGAATAACAATACTTACTCGGTAGCGCTACCTCACAGATAATGGAAAAACTTACTAAGAATTGAAAGAAACTAACCCCAAGAATTGAACTGTACTTACCTAAGCATTCTTGAAAATGTATAATTTAGCACCAAGATAAAAAATATTTCATCTATGAGTTTGCCTGCGCATATTAATAAAATTATACGATTCCACTGACCAGTTACCTAGTTGCAAGGTAATATTATCCTATAATATTACCGTGCTAGTTGGTATGTTTTTTTATCTTATGCATATACACTAGCCAAACTCGATTTAGAATGTTTGTAAACAAACCGCCCATACTTAACCTAAAATTCACTCGGTTGCCGCGTCTTTTTCTATAATATAAATTATTAGGTAGGTATTTGATTGTACTTATTTTCTTTGTAAATAATGTATTTAAAATTAATAAATTATAAGCAATATTTACTGAAGGAAGGATCTCAAATCGGCAGACGTAAGTAAGGATGTAAATTGCGTATAAAAAGACGCAGCAACAGAGTGAAATTAGAACTAGTATTACTTATTGAAACAATTTGGCCACGATTTGGCTAACTGCAGACTGTTGCAAACAATCAATGCAATTTATTATACGTAGGTACCTATCTGAAACTCGACGCCAAGCAAAGCAAGTGAGTTTTAGTTTTTTGTGTAAGCGTTGTGTGTTCTTAATGGTTTGCTTATAAACATTCCACATCGAGTTTGGCTAGTTTATAGATAGTATTACCTATTGGTAAAGCTAGAATGGTACCTACGTAACGTAGGTACCTAGTAAGGCCAACCACTCGATCCTTCTGGGATATTAGGAATTATTACAAAATTATCTATTTTGGTAGATAGGTACCTACCTAAAAACATTTTTGATTAGGTAGGTACTACCTAGGTAGGTAGGTGCTCGTAACTCGTTAAGTTGAAGACTCCAAAACCGTCAAGAGCAATCGCTAAACTACACTTATTGCAAGACAACAGAAGCTGCTCTGTGCTTTGGATTGGAATCTTCATCTGTTCACCGCTATACCTAGGTAAGTAATTTTGGCGATGACTATAGGTAGGTAGACCTATGACTTTATTGAGATAGCGGTTAATTATATGTCTTCACTTCAGGAAGGTACGGTACGTACGATACCCCACGTACCTACCTATAATACAAATAATAGTTGTGCCATGGGTAAGTTAAGAATCGAAAAGCAAACGTGTTCTTGTCTTTAGTGGAGACTGCGACTCGGCAAACGTAGTGTAGGACGCAATTGGTAGGGAGATGCTGGATGCGGCAAGCTGAAGACTGGGCGATATGGCGCTCATTACCATCAGGTACCTATCTATTTTATTTGAACAGGTAGGCGACACGTTCTTGGAACACATTGTAAAGCCGCGGCAATACACCTGAGCTGGTTTAGGTTAGGCTGGGCTAGGTAGGTATAGGCTAAGGGTACTACCCACATAAAAGTTAGGAAATCTCTATCCAAAAATGTAGCAGGGCTTAAGACCTAGCTATTTTCGTCCATGGCCGATAAACCTACTCTATTCTACCTACCAACTGAAAAAAGGAGGTTGGTTTTAATCCTGCCCCTAACCTGAAACTAACCTCTAGAATTGAAACCTTTTTTGTCACCCCGCCGCCATTTGCAATGAAGAGATGAACCAAGGATAGGAAATTATTCTGCCAATTTTCAAAAAAATATTTAATTTTTTCTGGAATAATCTCGGAAAAACTAAAAATGCAGAGTTCCTTAAAATTTTGAGATGAATCGAATGGTATATTTCTTATCTTTCCTCAAATTTTTGGGACAAACCATAAGGGAAAGTTGCCATTGTTCTTTCATCATGACCCCTTCAGTAGTTTTGGAGATCTTAGGTAACAAAAATTCACATTTCATAAACTTTTGGCTATATAAAATTAGTAGGATTTACTAAGGAATAAAGCTCAATATTATCGAAAAGTTTTCAAGCTTCAACATCCAAACCGTTGGGCGTTACGTTCATGGTTAAACCAAAGCCACCATGTGAGGACCTAACCTGGTAAGAACCATCAAACAGAGAAAAGTTGCCTATCTCGGACATGTCTTACGACATGATCGATACCAACTGCTGCAAGTGATCATGATGGGGAAGATACAGGGTAAAAGAGCAGTTGGTCGGAGGAAGACTTCCTGGCTGCGCAACATAAGGCAATGGACTGGCATTAAGAAGGCAGAAGAACTATTTAGGCTAGCCCTGGATAAGGAAAAATTCAAGAGGATGATCGCCGACCTTCAGTAATGGAGAGGCACTATAAGAAGAAGAAGACCATGTGAGGGGAGTTGCAAACCAGAGCTAGTAATCCTTGTTTCAGCGTGTACGGTATAGTAGAATGACACAGCTAAGAAGTGAGATTGCGTGTTACAGTTAGTTACAATTACCACCTAAGTAGGTTCAGTACGTCACGTACACACAATTTGCATTATCATTCTTGAAAACTCTCGTACATGTACACATTTAGGGTAGAATATGCAAAACTTTCACAGATAATGTAATTTTCTGAGACTTAGTGCGTAAACCTAAACGTACTCCTGAAAATCTTGTTCGAAGTAACTATTTTGTTGGCTGTTTTTCTAGGAAAATACCTTCAAAATTCAGGAGTTTTCCTTTCCATCTTTATACATTTTGACGACCTCTCTGGTGTAGCGGGCGAAGGTCCGTCTGCGACGCAGGAGGTTGCAAGGTAATATGCATAGTTTTTTTTTTTTTTTTTAATCGATTATTTAGTTAATATACATTACCTAAAAAAAATATACGACCCATCAAATTTTAAATTATTAAGGTAAAAAACAAAAAGTAAAACTACACTCAGTTTCGGGTCATAAAAACGCTGCCATATTAGCCCTTGTTCTGTGACGTCACACTTTACTTTGTCAACTCAAAGCGCTTCAATTCTTTCGTTGATTTTTCAATCAATATAAAATAAGATAAAAATAAAAAAATAAATTTTACTTTAAAGAAAACGCCAAACAACCGCGAAATAATACAAAAGATATTCCGCCAAAGCCACATGAAAATACAACACGTGAACGTGACGTCACACGTCACGTTCGCTCTTTCCAATGCAATGGCGTTGCGTTTAGAAATTTTGTGATCGAGATTTGAAATATCTACTTTTAATAGTTAAATTTTACAATAAAAACAGCAAAAAATACAAAAATAAATATAAAGATATATTTCTACATATATCATATGAGAATACGTAAAAAAACAATTACCTTTTTTGAAGTCACATGCATAATATTTATACCCTATTGGTATTTTTGTACGATCTGCAGGTATTTGTTCTGGGTGTTTTGGGTGTTTTCTATGTATTATTCAAGATATCTAAAAAAGGTGTTGTATTAAATACCTATATCAGTATCCATAACACAAGCTCTGTTTAGCTTAGGGCTCCTTATTGCTGTGTGAATTGTCCAGCATTATTTATGTTAAACATAATATATTATTATTGAAGAAAGGATTGGGCTTGGTATAGTGAATGAATTAAATCGCTAAACGCTTTCTTAAAGTATTTGTTGTAGTAGAAATTTGGTGAATTTCAGCAATGTTTTTTTTGGTTGACTTATGATGAGCCTAGATTTTTTGTTAAATAAAAAATAAATGGAATATGCACTAAGCATTGTAACATAAAGTTAATAACTCTTTACAGCAATAATTTCATATCTAATGACGCGAAGCCTATTCACAGCACAGCCTTCAGATTTCTTCAGCGATTTCAGTGTTATTAATCCTGATTTGAAGACATTTTTATTACTTACAATTGCGATAACATCCTTACAACCTTAATCCAATGTAATTTTACATGATTTTCATAATTTTTCAATATAATGACTGATAATGATTTACGTAGTCATCGATTATCCTATAGGTATTAAGATTTCTAAATCCAAAGGTTTTTACCTAATTCAAAACAATATTTTATCCAAAAGGTTCAATACTTAAAATAACAGGTTTTTTTAGTTTTTCTAGACCATAATTAACATCGAAAAAACTTTTTTTACTATATCCTGCTGCAGTCTGCTGAAACAGAAATCATAAGATTAAAACATTAATCCAATTTGTCGAAACACCAAGTGGTCAACCAGAAGCTTGTTAACAAAAAGAACACTGCTGTAACAAGGTGTCAACTTAATGACCAGATTGATCAAACTACAAACGGATGGAGATCTAAGGGAAGACGTATAAAATAGATTGAGAACGCTAAATAAATGTGCTATCATGTTATATCAAGAGTACTATAAATTGGCTCTCTGTGCGGGCCTTTGAATGTTTCTGATGTGAATATCATATTCTGTGATAATTGAATCCAAGGTTAACCAAACCAAGATGTCGGACGTGATTGAACTTGGTAAATTTTATTCTACTAATAAGAAGCAAAGCTATTATTAGTGTAGCACACGAACGGGGAGAGGTCAGGCGCAGGATTATGACAATTAGGATATAGAGTGCACCTGTATTTGCGTACATGGCCAGTCCGTTAAGACTGGCCGCTAAATATAACTTACCCAAAAGTATTCTATGAAATTGCGACTGAACTATTTGGCATTCCAATAAGATATCTTTTATGATAACTAGCAAGAATTACAAATGTGTGTAATGTGAAGCATAGCATTATCAAGTGGGTAGGTATCTAATTTACGCTCCTCTAAACACATATTTGATAAGACGGATGCGTCTAATTTTCCGGATAAATCTCAATTTAAAACACCCGAAGTATCTTTCCTATAGTTACATTACCTATAGACTGGTTGTAAATCAAACCACTTTGTTCCCAACATAGCACTCTAATTGACAAATAGTTAGAATGATAAATACTCACGCGGGATATTCCCAAAATACTCTACTCTCTAACTCTTTGATCGCGTTTTGATTAACTGCTACCGACGGGTACACGCAAAATGATATTAATTTTCTTTTTAATTCGGTTCACAGTTCTATTACTATGTGGTTTGGTATGATTTATTCGGTCGAAACTGAAAAAATATTGCCTGTGCCGGCTGATTGCAGATTTTCAGTCATGTTGTCGGCTAGTTCTAGGTTATAATTTACTGGTCAAATATTAATGGACCTTGAGTAAGCACTCCTCTTAATCTTCATGTATCATTAAAATAAAGGTAATTGAATTCTCAAACCAAAGAAAACTGTTGATATACAGTTTGGAGCAAATTATTGTAGTAAGTGTATACAGCCCACCATCAGCTTCTTTTGAAATATTTGAAAATGTTATGGAGAACATTTTATTTAAATTATCAAAATCAAATAAAACTATAATGGTATGCGGGGACTTCAATGTTGACCTTTTAGAAGTTTTCTCCCTCAGTACTAGATTGACTAATTTATTTAATTCTTATAACCTAAGGCCATTATTTATGGAACCTACTAGAATAACTGAAACCTCAGCAAAATGTATAGATAATGTATTTATTTGCCAAAGTGGAAAAATTGTAACCAAAAAAATAATAAGCTACTTAAAATCAGACCACTTAGGTCAACTAATAAAACTAGATATTCAACTAAAAAATAATAATTATAAAAAGAAAATAACATACATACCTGTAACCACAAATCGATTTGAACGGCTGAAATTGGATTGGGAGTGTAAACCATCACCTTATCACTCACTTAACAACCCAAATGAGTCATATTGCAATTTTTTTAACACATTTACCAATGCATTCAATTCAATATTCACACCCAAATCGATTATGGTTTCAGAAAAACTTACCTTTAGTCGTCGTATCCTACGAATAAGGTTACAGTTGCAAAACACCAACTTTACAGGAGACGGTTTTTTCTTATTATTTCGAAAAGTTTCCATTATACGAGTAAGTTTTTTTTTCTAAGACGTTTTATCATGATTTTAGCTAAATAATCATGTAGCTTTCATAAATAAAAAACCCGTTTTCTCTAGTTTTTGTCGCTTAACACCTTGTTCCGCGTGCAAGTTTCAAAACGACGCTGTTTTAAGCGCCTCTGTGACCTTTTTCCACGACGATTTCGCTTCACGACGTCAACTGAGATGGTAACAATCGCCTTTGTAAGCTTATTCGATGAAATTTGTGGGACAATTACAAGAATACTAAGGTAATATTTAACTTTCCTTCAAGAATTTCATTTGGTATCTTGTTAATTAGCGTCAGAAACTGTTTACTCATGCATGCTGCACAGGACGCTTTACTACCTGGAAAATATTAGATGGATTTAACTTGTACAGCACCCAATCTACGACCTTAGTGGCGCAGCGGGCGAAGGTCCGCCTGCGACGCACGAGGTTGCAGGTTCAATTGCCGTCTCGGGACAAATGTTCGTACAACTACTACCTCTGACTTGTCAAAGTTGTACTGCTAAAATGCAACTAATCGCTCAAAATCATTCTAAAGCTAAAAGTAAAACCTAGTTCGTATGAAAGTGTTGGATTGCTGACATACTACGAAAAATAGTGTTTACGTAAACTATGCAAAACTCATCCAAGGGTTTCTGAGTGCTTGATTCAAATTAATAATTGAAACTTATTCGTTATAATTCCTTTCATATAAAACAATGTAATTCAGCATAAAACTTTTAAAACTATTTAACAGGTTATTAAAACTTAAGTCATATAAAATTATTAAGGTAATTGTTCCGTGATCATGGCGCATGAAACTGTGTCGAAATAGTGGAAAACTATCAACTCAAATCATTTTAAATAATCCGTTTTAAATGACTTTCAAATAATTCAGTGCAGTGACTAATAAATATAATGTTTTATTTCTCCTTAAACATTCGCATTACATTCGCGTGCATTCATGCGAATGCGAATGTGAGTATTCGTTACATCTAGTGTGGATAAATGGGTCTATCTATTAGATAATTGTCATAATAGATTGATATGCCTCTGCTTAACGTATTTATTTCCAGTCGGTCATTTAACCATGAAGGCTATTTATTGAATTTCTTCTGCTAGTTTATTTTAACCTATTTTGTATTTGTATTTCTTTTTATTTCTTTGGAAGACAGGCAGTACATAGATATATAACGAGAAACAATAAGAATTTCAAGCAAAAGACTAAAGACAAAATAAAATAATTTAAACTAAGCTATTAACTTGGCGGCAGCAATGCCTACAATGCTTCTACGCAACGAGGCGGCGGCGGTTGAGTCGAAAATATCAATTTCGTTGATTTTATTGTAATTATTGCAAGCTCTATTCAGAAACATGTTCTGCCTATAATTTGTTCTAGAGGTTGGAGTCCAAAAAGTTTTCTTTTTCCTAGATGAATCCCGTGGGAAATGCAAATAAATATTATCAAGTAACAACTCGGAGTCAATTTTATTGTTCAGTAATTTATATAAAAAAAGAATGTCTAGATCTACTATAGAGTCTGTAGGAGCTGTCGGAAAGCGGAATAAATTTTGTTTTAAAAATTTGTTTTGATTTCGTTGTATTTAAATTTTTACAAAATGTACTTTAAATTTTAGATTCCAGACCGTTGATCCATATTCAAGAATTGACCTGACGAAGTTGTTATATAATAGGATGAGAGTTTAAGGGCTATTAAAGTCCCTACCAATTCTCATAATAAATCCAAGCATTCGATAAGCCTTGGGCGTAATTGTATTGAAATGAGTGATAAAAATAATGTAATAGTTATAAGATGTATGTAAATTATAAGCCATCCTTAAAAATAAATAAAGTAAGTATTTAAA
The DNA here is from genome assembly GCA_963564075.1 of Eupithecia subfuscata. NCBI lineage: Eukaryota > Metazoa > Arthropoda > Insecta > Lepidoptera > Geometridae > Eupithecia > Eupithecia subfuscata. Next base: position 10,703,998 of record OY751105.1, read on the forward strand.
TTACAATCATCAAATAAAAAGATGTTTGTCCAGGGGAGGGTGATCTGGTTGTTTTCTATGTAGGTATAATAAAAAAAATAGATGTATGTAATCTTATTGTATTAAGTATATCAGTCATCTAGTACCCATAACACAAGCTCTGCTTAGCTTGGGCCTAAATGGTGCTGTGTGGATTGTCGAGCATTATCATATAATATTATTATTAATCAATCTTCTCAATTTAGTCAACCGTATCCAGATGAGAGAACTCGTCAATGAGCCTTGAGCCTACTGCTGTGGGTTTACTCACGTTATATTATTAGAGAAAACATATATTTTGGTGTTTTACAGTCTATTTCATAATGGTATATTCTCTACATGATTTAAGTAGGGGGACTAGGAAATACAATGAATTAATATAACTTTAAACGTATTTATTTAGTATGTAAAAGTTCATGGTTTTCCTGTTATTTAAGATACTATGTTATTTGGAAAAAAATAATCCTTATGATTGAGCCTTTTGATCTGTATCGTAAAATTACGGGTCTATATTTTACAATTTGGAGGGTTCGACTCCTGGTTCAGACAGGCGATTATTCAAAAGTCTTTCAATGTAGTTTAAATTGTTTTAAAAATCAAAATCAAGTCTTTTTTCAGTAAAATGTTCTATCTACAAAATTTAAGATACTTTCCCTCCACGTGGCATGGCCTTGGGTCGCCCTGTATAGATTCTTACAAGTTCTACAGGCTACAAGATTAGTTCCCCTTGTGAAGCTGGCCGTATGAAGCCCATGTCAGAGAAATAGTTTTCTTCATTGCTGCAAAAATAAAGAGTACTGAATAAAATCAAGTTTTAAGCAGAGGCTCTAATATCAATCTATATTATGACAATAATCTAATAGATATACCCATTTATTCATAAAAGAGATGTAACGAATACTCACATTCGCGAACATTCGCAAGATTTAATACTCGCATTCTCATTCGCAAGAATGCACGCAACGAATGTAATGCAAATGTTTAAGGGCAAATAAAACATTAAATCTATTAGTAACTGCACTGAATTATCTTAAAGTCATTTAAAACGGGATATTTACCATGATTTTCCAATATTTCGACACAGTTTCATGCGCCATGATCACGGAACAATTGACTTAATAATTTGTGATGATAGCCTGTATAATAAACAGTTTCAAATTTATGCTGAAATACCTTGTTAAATAAAAGGAATTATAACGTATAAGTTTCAATTATTTATTTGAATCAAGCATTCAAAAACCCTAGGGGAGTTTTTCTTAGTTGACGAAAACTACTATACCAATAAAAGATTTTTTATAATTTTTTTGTTTTGCAATTAGTCACTAATCAATCACTAATTTATGTGCCCGCCTCATACTCTACTGCACTGTTTTCCCCTCGCTCGGAGTCGACACACAGCGGTCACCCGCGCCCGCGCGCCTTTTCGCCCGCGGTACACGGTTATTGTGGAGTGTGTAACCATATTCGCCGGGAAATGCCCATGTCGGTTGCGTTTCGCACATGAAAAAAAGTGCCAAAGCTGTTCGTTACCTTATTCGTCGGGCTAAATGCATCAGTGCAATTATAACCAAATTTTTAAACCTTAATAAATTTTTTGTATTCATTATTTATTTACTTTTTTCGAACTGGTATGATGCAAATGATAATGGAGATTCCAAAAATACAATAAAAATAAAAGGTCACATTGGCGACTGTAACCTTATTCGTAGGATACGACGTAGTGAGTGGGCAACAGTGGGTATACATAAAAGTAGACAAAAGTTGTATGAACTGTATAGTGAAAAACAATACAATTTTAGCCAGGAGTTCAAAGAAAAAGTAAAAAATTACTCAAAAATATTTAGAAAAGTTTGTCAAATTGCAAAATCAAATTATATTAGCTCGAAAATTAGAAATAGTGATAATGTAATAAAATCTACTTGGAATATAATAAAAAGTGAGACTGGAAAGGTCAGTACATACGTTAATGATTACAATTTAAAGATCAATGATTGCTCAGTTAAAAATGATGTCGAAGTGGCCCAAGCATTTGAAAACTTTTTTACTGAAATTCCAATCTCAACTACAAAGTGTTTAAACTCTTCTCAGGTAATTGCTGAGTCATTGCTTATAGAAAATGTATCTAAATGCAAAAATAAATTTAATTTCACCCATGTTGATGAAAAAGATATTAAAAAAGCCTTTAAACTTTTAAATATAAAGAAAACTGCAGATCTCTGGGGCATTTCCGTTACAATTATTAAACCATTGATTGATACCATTGCAACAGATCTAGCTTTTATATTTAATGAATCTATTGATTGTGGCGTATTTCCTGATCTAATGAAATGTAGTAAAATAATACCACTGTTTAAATCGGGTAGTAGGTCTGACCCCACTAACTTTAGACCAATATCAGTACTGCCAACATTCAGCAAAGTTTTTGAAAAACTTATTCTACATCAATTGCTTAGGCATTTCAATGGCAATGACCTGCTGCATTGTAAGCAATTTGGGTTTACTTGCGGCAGGTCAACTACTGATGCTGGTGTAGAGTTAGTATCGCATATTTTTGATGCTTGGGAGAAGTCGCAAGACGCTTTAGGCGTTTTTTGCGACTTGTCAAAAGCGTTCGATTGCGTACACCATGAAACATTAATCAGGAAACTACATCACTATGGAATAAGAAACACCTCTTTGGATCTTCTTACATCTTATTTGAGTGATAGGATACAAAGAGTTGACATTAATGGGAAACGGTCTTCGGGGTCTGTAGTTACAATGGGTGTACCACAGGGTTCTATCCTCGGTCCTTTCCTATTCTTAGTTTATATTAACGACCTGCCTCATCTTGTCAAGAATAATCACGAGATTGTATTGTTTGCTGATGATACTTCATTAATTTTTAAAATGAAACGACAAAACACAAATTTCGACGATGTGAATAGCGCAATCTCAAAAGTAGTTCATTGGTTTAGTGTCAATAATCTTTTGTTAAATGAAACCAAAACAAAATGTATTAGATTTATTCTACCTAATGTTAAACAAGTGAAGGCTGATGTAAACGTTAAAGGAGAAACTTTAGAAATAGTAGAAAGCACCGTATTCTTAGGAATCACCTTAGATAATAAACTTCAATGGGGCCCACACATAGATAAGCTATCGAAGAGACTTAGTTCTGCAGCATATGCAGTCAAAAAAATCCGTCATCTTACAGACGTGGACACATCTAGACTTGTTTATTTCAGCTACTTCCATAGTATTATGTCTTATGGTATACTGCTGTGGGGGAACGCTGCAGATATTAACACCGTATTTGTGCTGCAGAAGAGGGCTGTTCGTGCAATCTATAATATGGGTCCCAGAGAATCCCTGCGTGATAAATTCAAAGAAATAAACATAATGACAGTACCATGTCAATATATTTATGAAAACTTATTGTACACTCATAAAAATATAAATCGGTTCCCTAAAAATAGCGATAAACATAATTTGAATACCAGAAACAAACATAAGATCGCTGTGCCCACAACTAGGCTACACAAAATTAATGTATCTTTTAAAGGGCAATGTATACGCTTCTACAACAAAACTCCTAGTGAGTTGCAAAAATTATCAGTAAATAAATTCAAACAAATTGTCAAAACCTTGCTGTGCAAAAAGGCTTACTATAAAATATCAGATTATCTAGAGGATAAAAAAGCTTGGGACGGGTTTTGCTCCAACTCGAAAAATAACAACTAACAGGCTAAAGGTTTCTTCGTCGCTTCTTTACTTTAGTCTACATACCGAAGCGACAGAAATCAAAAAATATCACTTTATTTCCGTGTCAGTGCTTAGTTTTATGATTTGACCTTTTCTAAGTGTACATTTATTGTATTTATGGAAATAAAGAGTTTTTGATTTTGATTTTTGATTTTGATTTATCCCGTTTGAAATTTGTTGTTTATTTTTCAAAAAGATTCTAGTAGGATTCGACGAGTCTGATTTATACTGAGAAATGATTCAAATGTTATAAATCTAGAAAATACTTTTATAGCTTAGCAGCTTTTATAGTTAAGCTAAACACAAATAAATTAAGGGTTCCTTTAAATTCTAATAAGATACGGAAAAAAATCCAACCCACTAAATACCTTGAACTGCTTCTAAGAAACCGTGATGTTTAATTACTGCAGAGCAGACACTAAACACTACCCAAAAGAGTATGGGAACCGGTGACTCAGCCAACCGGTTCATATAAAATATCATAAATCATTGCTTTGTACACACCGTTATCAAATTATCAAAACCACGTCGGCCTGCGGTCAGTTTAAAGACATGTTCCTTGAACCACAATCTCTTAGATTTTTATCTGGTACGTAATTGCTGGCTAGAACATTTGCTCGGTACGTGCGGAGATTGCCTTTTTGTTCTTTAATTGGAACAGTTTTTATGACACTATCTACAAGAAAACTTATAAAAACTTCTCCCAAATAAAATGTTATGTAATTTTCAAAATGTTTTCTAGCTTTCTGTGAAATTTATTATATAATTGGATGAATTATTCCAGAAATATCGAATTACTCGTATGCTATGAAATTTCAGTCTTTTCACCACCCTCTGAAACCAATTGTCTATTTTACAGGAATTTTACACACATTCATACCCTGTAGCTATAGTTGTAGGAATGCAAATGGAAATTGAAAATTAAAAAACGCGAGGGTCGTGCCGCTAGGGGAGGTAAAATCGTAAATTTAAATTGTCCATCCTCTACATGCAAATTTTCAAAGTATGCCTTACAATCTCTGAGCTTAGAATTCGTTCATTTAATTAAATCTATGATGGCTTTGGGTATGCATTAAGGAAACGCGTATTAGAAAGCTTGCTTCACGTAAAGAACGACTTTGGATTTTGCAGGATCATTAACATGCATTTTGAATAAAAGTCTTATATTATATTAGAACGGGGCTGGTCATACTTTTAGTACATATTTAGTTTAATTAAGATAATACAATACAATACAAATATTCTTTATTGTACACCAAGATAGAAAAAAAACAGAAAAGAAAAAAACAAACACAAAAACAGTTGCACAATGGGCGGCCTTATCGCTAAAAGCGATAATCTGTATTTAAGTATGATTGCTTGTTATCCCTAAGAAATAAAAATAACGTAAAATAAAAATAAAGACTACGAAAACTTTTGGATGTCTGTAGCAGGCTGCCCATGCCCAAGCGCAACACATTGTTTCAGACGCCGCCATCATTACTGACGCTAATGAAGCTTGAGCTTTTTGGTTTTAAATAACTACTGAGGGGCGGCTACATTGCTCTACCATAAGTATTTTTTGTACTTTATATAAGTTATTAAACGAACCGTATCAAAAACAGGCCGACGTGACTTTGTAAAGATGCACATTCCCCCCAGAACAAAGATAGGAGACAACGTGACTAGAGAGTATCATAACATACGCGGATAGATTTCCTAGAAAAGCAGGTTAATTATGTTTTTTGTCAGAGCAAGTTTGTTTTGTCACTTGTGAATTCTAGTAGCTGTCATATAAAGTGCACACTAAATTACCTACTTCAAACCTGTAGAACAAGATCAAGCGATAAGACGTGGTCTTTGACATTTGTCCCTCGGCGCAAATTAACGTCCGTGTAAAGTTATGTCGTCGAGCACCGACGCGGTTGTCACTCATGCTCCATCAACTGCTGGGAAACGCGAGGGTATGACGGCGGGTCAGCCATATGTCGATCTTGAGACGTGACACTATTTCATCTCCTGTCTCGCTTATGAGGACTTGATGCCTCCAGACAGACAAAGACAGATTTCGATCTTCGCGTTTGAATATGCCGCTTAGTTATCTTTGCGGAACGGGGGCTCGAATCGCAGACAGGTTGTCACTAATAGGCGTTTACAGAACATGATGTTTCATGACATCGTGTGTGTTCCGTACCGCACCACGTGTCAGTCTGTCATATGGGAGTCTCGCGATGACTCCTCCGCTATTATCCGCGAGCACGCCAACAATAACAATCGATCGTTCGACTGCCCTCTCACCTGACCAATGTGTAATTATAGCCTCACTAAGTGCATCAACCTCTCTTTGCAGATTCGCCGAGGATCAGATGAGGAGACACCGTCCGGCACACTGCGAACGGCCAGTGATATAACGGAGTACCGCCAGCAAACCGTCGCATAGTGAATGGAATCGGAAGTGTCCGTGTCGTGAGCAAACTGTGATATAGTGTCGGCCTTAGGGCCGAGAATCTGCAACGGAAGATACGGACGCGAGCCGCGCGGGCTGCGGGCCCGCGATGAGCGCCAACAGCTGCGATAACATGACCTACTTCTCCAACGCCTACATGCCGGACATGAGGAACGGAGGCCACGAGCACCAGCAGGCGCACGCGCACTACGGCGCGGTGCCGCAGCAGGGGCACGAGATGGACGGCTGTGACCAGCAGTTGAGGCCCGCGCAGCACCACTACCCGGCGCAGCCCGCGCCTGGGATGCCCTACCCGCGGTTTCCGCCCTACGATCGGCTAGGGTACTACCAGCAAATGGAGCAGAACGGTTACCGGCCGGACAGTCCGTCGCAGATGGGGCACATGGGTCCGAAGGGGGATGGTTATGGGCCTCCAAACGGGCACCAGCCGCCGGCGCCGGCGGTATACACGTCGTGCAAGTTGCAGGCGGCGGCGGCGACGGCGGGCGGCGTGCCGGGCAGTCCGCCGTTGGAGCAGGCGCAGCAGATGCCGCACCACATGCACCCGCAACAGCACATGGTGCAGCATGGCGTCCCGCACCAACAGCACCTCATGTACCCAGTGGACGACATGCAGCACCAGACGCAGATGCCGCCGATGCACCAGCAGTCCATGCACGCGCAACAGCCCCCTCCGCAGCAGCCGCCGCCTAACACTAACGCCTCGCTGCCAAGTCCACTATACCCTTGGATGAGAAGTCAATTTGGTAAGATTTTGTTAGATTTTTTATGTAATAATTGTGTCTTTTATAACAAACCGAAGTAAAAATCACAAATATCAAACTAAAGTTACACTTAAAACTTCAATTTAATCAGGGATTTTCGGTATACCTTCCGCATAAATTAAAAGCCTTTTGCACATTTGAAATCGAAAGCGAATTCCAGAATTTGCACAATACGCAAACAGGTAGCAAAACGCCGAACCGATTGAACAATTTGCAAAAACACTTTCCTTTTGCATTGATGAAACAATGAGTGTCAGAAACAATGCCCTTCATACCGTTCCCGGATTATTTATTGGCCGAAGAGGCGTTCAAAGGAATTTCACTTTTCATAAAATTTACAACTTCCAATACAAAAGGCTCACCTTCTGTTTAGCTGACGCCGAAGGGGAACAATGAGGCCTCAAGTTGCGCTACCGTCTCCTACTGTTTTTGAATTTGTCTGCGATGTAATTTATGGCCAAGTTGCCTGATTTAGAGATTCCATTGTAATTGGCGAGGTCATTCTTCAGCTACTGGTATTCGTAGTTTGGCATTCAGTTTTGCATGCAATTTGTAAGTAGTTGGACTACTGCATTCGCAAAGTTTATGTGAGGTTTTCATTTTGCTTGTGGTTCAGTACTATTTGTATAACTAAAATAGTTTTTGTGCTTATCATTTCTATTTATTTATTCCTTGTAAATATTTGTGTAGTGATCGGAATCGCCTACATTCTTTGTTATCAACTACTCCAGTGATATCTACAAAGTTGTAATAAGGTATTTTGTTAACCTTGCCAGGTACGTCATACCATTTATTTTAAACACTTCTGTCAGCTAATGCCATAGCATGCATTTGTAGTTTGATTCAGAGTCAACCAACATTGTAGTGGGCAGTAAGGTATGTCTTGTTACTTGCAACGAGCTCGGCCAGCCCGTGTCATGACCTGAATCTAGGACTGATTCTAGATATCTCGTTAAAAGGAAATGTTGCCCGCTAAACCTAGCCTTTGACATGATAAAAAGTTTACCGTTTCTGAGCTGGTGGGGTGTTAAAATTTTGATCTTATTGAGTCTCCACTTCGATGATGATCATTGTCTTTCACATCGATAAACATTTTATTCTAATAACTTGAGTTTGATTTTTCGGTGATCAAATACTTAAATTCTGAAAATACCTTCCCAAATAACGACCAACTAGCTACTGAATGAACTTCGAAATTGGTTATAAGAATTTTCTGTATATCAGCATCTTCCAATTTGAGGGTTATAGCTCTTTTCCGTAATTCAATTGGATGGTTCCTTTCCAAGCATCGTAGTCAATCTTTTCATCAGCAATTGCGTTGGTCATTCATGCATCTTAGCTACTTGAATACTGTTTCACTGATACTAGAATGAAGGTCTGATTCTCTGAAACTAAAAAAAAATAAACCCTTACGTTTCGTACGAAAAGAAAAACAAGATTTAGCAGTTTCAATGTTTTTTTATTAATTAATATTTTTGATGGTGAAGGTAGGCCAAGTTAAAGTACCTTACCTAATTATAAGTAGAGGGTTCATAAATTGTATCTTCTTCTTCCATATCAATTTACTAATTTGATCTTCCCAGTCCGTTCAGAGTTGGCCAGAATTAATTAATTCGAAACTTCGATACAGTTCCGTTTTGACGGGACAGAGATAAATCGCCTGCTAGATTAGTTTAGAAGATGTCTGTGTGGCATTTTCTAATGAGGAGGAAATTGGAGTTCTTATTACGTTTATTTACTAAGCCAAGATAACTATAAAAGAATGTTGTATACTTACATACATATGTCTTAAATGTCCTGTCATTGACCACATCTTAAATGGGGGAAATGGTGTTGATGTTGTTGTTTCCATAACTCACCTTTTCACGAACATACTCTTTTCATTGAATGCACTAAAAGCAAGCTTTCATTTCACTCAAACATTATTAATTCCATTCCATATTTGTTGAACAGAAAAAACAAGCATAAAAACTCAACAAAGACGCCGACTAAAAGCATACAAGTTCCAGACCTATTTAACGTATGAAAAATGTACTACACTTAAAACGTTCGGTAGCAAATACTCGCACTTACATAAACTCTCGTTAAAGGCTCTCGTGTTATCTACAACAGATTCATCATCAATTATCATCGAAAATCGGCTGCCATTTTGAAACAAAAAACGGACCAATAGAAGTACGGGGCTTGAAAATAGAACACGCTCAGGAAGACCAGACGAATCATCGATCATTCTCAGACGCAGACACAAATGATTGTGTAATAATAACTGATTATTTATAGACATACATAGCTTGAGGAAATAAAATTAATAGGAAATTGGCATTTCTGGGTTGAAACTTTCTTGCTACTAAGCTTTAATTAGATACAATACAATACAATACAAATATTCTTTATTGCACACCAAGATAGAAAAAAAATATTAAAGAAAAACAAACACATAAACAGTTGCATAATGGGCGGCCTTATCGCTAAAAGCGATTTCTTCCAGGCAATCCTTTGGATGGACACGGAACTATTGTACAGGTATAGACGGTGGCGTATTACAGACTACTATACTATACTATACTAAACAGATAATAATTATAAAATAGTATCTTGTTCAATAAAAAAAATCTGGGTCATAGCTCTTACTTTTTCAGAATAAGCAACTTGGAGTGTTCGAATGAACAATCCTGAAAAGTGTCTTACGATTTCGTCCTGTAATTTAGTCCATCGATTACCTCATTACCCTCACATTCCATACAAAGGGATTGACATAACTAACGGCATAGAAAGATAGGCAAGTCCAAGAGGCGATAACCTGAGAGAGAATCGAGGTGGAAATGGAAATATAATGGAAATCCCCCTTACCCTCCGTCGAACAATGCCGAATAGACGACTTGTTACATTTCATTGTTCAGCTTCAGCCTCCAGGCTTTGTGAACACCCGATGATTGAATACAAGTATTTGTTCTGTTTCCTGCCTCTGATTTTGCTTCGCTTGCCGCTGAAAGCTCCAATTGCCTTCTATTACTTGTATTGTGAATGTGGTTTTGACTTTCTTTTGTTTTCCTATTACTTTGAACCAGGATTTTTAGGTACACTATATACTAAGGTATTGCTTCGGTAGACTATAAAGTCTACCGAAGCATTATAAATGGCATAAAAATCACTTTCAACCATAGGTTTAAAGGTGATTTTTATGCCGAACCCCATAATTTAGGTACTATTTTGTATCTATGTAATAAGTAGCATGCTTCCAGTACTTTGCACTACAGCCTACAAGAGTTTTTAAAAACGTTTGTTTTCATTTTAAAGTAGTTCAAATCTTGGGTAAAAAAGGATTGCTCAAAGAAAAGAAATGCCAGCCTAAGATTTTCCAAAACCCAGATTATTTATTCAAAAATAAGAGAGTAATACCGCCCTCCCCCTTGTATTTACACGTGCTATTATTTGCATAAAGATTTTTTCCATCAGAGGGGTGGTGTGACGTGTAAAAATATATTTCTAATTCTGTTCGCCAGTGGCTTTCCGGTTAGTCCCACCGGTGACGTTGACGGATGAAGTTTTCCTCTTTTAATATTGGTATTTTTTGTACATGTTTTGGTAGGCAAAAGCTTTTATGAAAACCAGTACTTACTCTTTGTATGCGTTGGGACGTTTCCTGTGCCATAGATAGGTCAAATTGAAACCTACCAATGTAGAGGTTCGCAGATCATGGTTCACTTTGTTTTCGAGAGATGGCGGTGTTTTAAATTAAGTTTTTGTTGTTTTAATAAATTGTCTGATGAAGTATTAAAGTTTACATCATCTTTATGCACAAAGAAAATTATACTAGTATGTACAATTGAAACGATTGAGCTAACTGCTGACTGTTGCAAACAGTCTACAGGTAGCTCAACTGATCCATATCAACACCAGTCGTAAGCGTCCCCAAGACGCTGGCTGCATTGCCACGCTGTATGGCAATGCTGATACGCTGTGCCAGATATTCACCAGCTCTCAGTATTAAAGTTAATTATTATAGTTATTAAACACGTTACCTGCGTGTCATGATAACGAGTAGTTTCAATAAATCGCCACAACATTTGTCAGTTTAAAATTCTAGTAACCTAAATACCATTTCTTATCTATATTCTCATAGTCCTTTAATACTCTACCTACTTTACATAATATAAAAAACAATAACAAAAACTTAGGGAGCTTATTAAAAAACATTACCATACTATAATTACATACACCCACATCAGTACATGCCGTGTCATTAATAAGTGTCCGACGGGGCACACACACATTCAAACCGTGTCAGAACGGGTTCCTTTTGAAAAGGATATCACTCACATACGTGACTTTGATTGTGTGCGTGATGGAGTTGCCAGAGCAATGAAATTTGCCTTTTATTAGGGATGTTTACTACATGTGTTAAGAAGTACTTGCCATTAAAATGTCGCTAAAGTGAATGTTGTAGTCCTCCAAAAGTTTTTAAAAATTTATATTATTTTACGCCTAAATATTAATAGGCAATTCTGATCAATCCATCTTAGATCTTATAGAATTTATAATTTATCTTAAATTTATATTAAATCTTTTAGGATTTATAGGTTATGCTTTAATTTCCCTAATAATGTACCTTTACATGTTCCTATTTTTAGTTTTTCCCAATTGTTTTAATACATAATTCTAAAGCTAGATTTGATACTTGTTTCTTTAAAAAATACAAATAAGTATTTGAGAAACCTATAATGGCAAAGACGCTGCCTTCCATATCAGTGTCTGAAATTACCATAGAAGACAGAGCTTCTCAAAACGATGTGATAATGTAATATTTGATGTTTCAAAATCAACATTCAATTTTTTTTGTTAATGTTTTCTAATTCTTCTACTTAATTTTTTTGTATGAAACACTGACTCATTCCATCCAAATTAATGGTAATAATTACAACAATCCGATCGCCACCGAACATGTAAAAAAATGGTTCCAATTCTTACGCAGGTACAAATGATTTATTAGGAATCTCTTAGAATTTGAAAAGTGTTGGTTTGGAATGTCTTTCAATATTAATACACTTTACCAAAACTCCAGCCAAAGTTAACTCCATAAGTAACCAAGATCCAAGCTCCTTTGAACCCCTCCTTCAAAGTTTCTGAATTCAGACCAATAATTTCCCGATCTACGGCTTTTTACTTCCCAAGTAACTTGTGTTCAATTAACTGGCAACACTGTACGATCACCTCTCTCGCTCTGGCTCATTCCTTTTCCTTTTCTTACTCGTGTGATTATCGGATGCTCCACATTAATTAAAATCAGGGATACCGCGCCAATCAAATTCTGACCACCGCTAAGCCGATGAAACCCTACTGATTATGTAGTATCAAAATTCCATTTTTGTACGCTAATCGACCCAAATTGAAATGGATCCGGAAAAATTACAAAAAATAATGACATACCATTTATAAATGCGACTTTTACGTTTCAAACATAAATACACTATCACCGGAAAAATCTAATTACATTACAAGACACAAGAATGTGTTTTCTATCATCGCTAGATACTCATTAAAGCTGATATCATAAGAAATAACAGTGCAGCACATGTGCAAGTGAGGATATAAATCATACGCGTATCTTACACGTACTTGTGGGGGAGTAGCCATTGACGGAACAGCGAAAAAAGCCCCCGTTTCCTGCAGGGGCTCACACATGACCGGCCTGTCTATCTGCCAGACCCGTGTCAAATATTCTCTGGAGCGGAGATCGAGGGGGGAGCGGGAACCCCCGAAGCCCCCTGGGGCTAGCTGTCCCGCGGCGAGGCTCATCTTGGAGCCCTAATGCGTTCCGCGCTGTATTACGCCGGGATGAATTTTTAGGTGTCTGCGGCAAAGCTGGAGATTGTTTCTTTATTCAACGTAGCGCTACCGTATTTATGGAAACAAATCACCTTCTGTTTCCTTAGAAGTTTCTTGAGACGCGCCATTGAATTGTCCTATATCCTTACACATTTTCTGGCGCGAGTGTGCGTGCAGTCATCAATCAAGCGTTGAACCTATATAACGTATATCTCAGGCAATATCAACGCAAGCATGGAATGATTGAATATTTTCTTTTTCATTAAGATTTTCGCTTTCAGTCGACGGGCGTTGAAAAATCGCCCGCCCCGGCACCTTTCATAACTTTTCACTTCGTGATCCAACGCAATTACTCACATTCTATCGCCTTCTCAAATATTCATTCGTGCTTTTCCTGCGGCAAATTATAGTAATGGTCCGAACAAAACTGGTAATTAGCCTGCGTCGTGTAAGGGAGGCCTTTAAAACGTTTTTCTACACCGATATTTCGTGTTTCGGGAATTTGATGGGTTTTAAATTATGGTTTTAATTTGGTAATGGAAAAATTGGAGGTTCTACATTCGTTTTCGGATGACATAATGATCGGTCGAACGAATTGAATATCAGACGTAAAAAATAATTAATAAATGGATTATCTTAGGGTGTGTTGAGGAATGAGTCGTGATCATAGTTTCCCTTTGTTTGGGCGACAGCGTTGGATGTCTGTGCGTATGTAGATGTGAGAGGTCGGGTAGGTCCGTGTTGACAGGCGGAGCCGGGCACAGAACAAAGCTTTCAGGGCCTAACAAAGACGTCACCGGCCGTGGTAGCGACGCGGAGTTATGGCACCCATTGTGAACAACAATACCCCAACAAACGAGTTTGTATAAGCTATTAGGTACGCGCATTAATATATATTTTTTGTTCGCCCGAAAATTTAGCATTCCATTACGAGGGAGAGAAATGAAACGCCCGCCGCATGAATTATATTAAAATATATTTGAATATTTCATTTGACACCTTTTTTGTGGTGGAATTTGGTTCAATCCCGTGCGGGGCAGAGTAATTTTTGGCGTTGAAGCGAAATTTTGGTGAATAACATTCCATTTCGGGTGCGCCCGCCGGAATCAGCGTCAACAAAACGCTGAATGATGGCTATGTTAACGCATGGAATCCATTTTGAAAACTGTACAGATTTTATGTAACATACCTCTTAATTTTATTGAAGGTGTAAAAGTATAGGTCATTCATCTAATACTACAGCTCTCAAAACCACAAAACCATTACCGAATGTGTGTCCCTATTGAAAACAAATAGTTCCGTTGTCCTCCACTATTACCATAATTTTTTGCATGGTGTAGTTGGTTAGCACATTCCCGTACTGAAGGAAAGATGCGGTTTCAAGTCCCGTCGGATTCGAAAATTTTTGCGATATTATTTGATTTCTTAGGAATTTTTTGCATGTTCGAAAATCACCTGATCCATTTACTACCAACTGAATTCCCTTTGTAATTTACGGGTTTCCTTGAAAGCATCAACCCAGCCTACTTATGTACACCGTCATTAGGTAAAGACCCGCCCAGACCTAGATGATTAATGACTGTCAGCGCGGAATCCAACAGAGTTCTTTCATTTTCTTTTTCAAATCACCTCACTTTTATGTATTTTATACATTGAAGTTGTTTTCCTAATGCTTAGTACTCCTACTGCTGGCCAATTCAGCTATATTCGTGAGTGTACCACTCAAACCATCTTCGCCACTCATTGACTGCATTTTGGTTATGAATATAAACATTCGTACCCAAATGAATGAATGAACGGCGAAAATAGTAGGTGATAGTGTTACACTCTCGAAACCATCTGATTGACCTGCTGGTTTGACTCTTTAGTATATACTAAGTTATTATCTACGTAGTTCTGCACTGCTTTATTGAAAAGTCGCCTGTGCACTGATATGGTCTGATATGGTCACTATCAGAATCTTTAATTTAGGTACTCTCAAGGGTGTGCCTGAAAAATTAAAAAAATCAAACGTGTTCATATCAGTGATTAAAACCATAGTTCCCTTACAAAAATATCTAATCCCATTATAATAAGCCTTACTGTCAGGAATTTCTTATAATGGCTCTTTGTATAGATATTCGCGGCTTCACTAGGTTACATGAAATACATAAATAATGGTGTATTATTATTATTAAAAATGACTGCTGACGCATTTCCACATTAATCATGTATGGGGCAACCGTAATTATGGTTTCGCGTGTTCTGTTATCCATCGTGTTTTGGTCGCCATGGATTTTATCAGTGTAAATTGTTTTATATAATTATGTACCTACATTCATTTACATTATGACAACTAAAAATTACTAACATAGTAAAAGCAAATCATTCGGCTGCTTTTGAATGTTAAAGAACTTAATAGATTAGTTTTAAGTTCTCAGTTAATAGATGTCGCTAGGCATAAACAATAACGATAACGCATATTTTATTCAAATGATAAATTTACTCAAAGGTTGGAGATCATAAGACCACAACCATAAATTAAACAGCGGTAAGATTGATGGAATTAATGCATTTTGTCAACATGACTCAATTACAATCAATTTAAATGGCAGACAATAAAAACGCCGCCAATAAATAAAATGAGAATACAGTAATTGCAATATCAATTAAACTTTAAAAGTAACCTTCGATTCCAAGAGTTCAGAAACCACCAATTTTATTTACGACGTGTAAGCGTTTAAGAGAAATTGCATTAATCTGAATACCCGTTTGATATCGTGTACGATGTTGCAATACACTGAGTGGGCTTCCCAATCCTGAAAGCCTTAAACCACAGGGATTATCATCCAATTTTGTACTCAACACCCCGACGAATAAAGTTATATTTCCATTGATGCTGACGGAGAGACGTATGCCGGGTCGAATGTTGGCATTCGTATGAAATTGTAGGACATGAATTATGGATTGTCGATATCGCTTCAAGCTGTTGCTATATTTTTTTCGTTCTCTGGCGTGATACCGCAACGAATTAAATTAAAAGCTCTTTTCACTTGTCATCCTTTGATGAATTTGGTATTTAGGTCTGTGGAGATGTAAGCTATTATTTTTATTGCGTTATTGGACAAGGAATCTGAACGTACTTTTCCATGTACGTGTTTATTGTTATAGGTAAAAATGCTGATGGCGGGTATGATGGTAAGCTAACAATTTGAGGTAACCAAAATTAAAACTATAACAAAGGAGAAGCGGACTATGTAGGTAGAGTAAATTGACTTCTATAGCATCATCATCCATTTCCGTGCCTCCGAAAGCACGTTAAGCCTTTGGTCCTGCGTTTGACCCCTCCCCGGTCAGGTCGCTCTGCCGTCTCATCGAATTATGAGAGTGAGATAATATAGAGTGCACCTGTGATTGCGCACACACTTGTGCACTAAATGTCCGGCACACCTACCTATTCTCTGTTGAGACTGGCCGCCATGTTCGAAATTCGGCTAGGAGGACATCATCATCGTCAATAAATATTATACTTTGCATTCCGGTCTCGAAATAAGTATCCTGAACATAAGAATAGTTTTTCAACATTGCTGCAAAATCAAACTCAGAGATTAAGGGCTACAAGTTATAAGAAACCTAAACCCTCAAAGGATTCTACAGGACATCATCGCAACAAATACTTACACACACTTATGAACACAGTTTTCACTTAAATTTAAATTTAATACCAATATTATAAAAAAAAATCCTTCAAATCCTAGGAGTGAAACATTCTAAGAAGTATTAGAAAAGTCTAAAACTTTTTAGTTTCGAAATCAGTTAATAATTTCCAACTGACCTCCAGAATTCGCAGTGCAATACAGTAATCAGAACAAATGCGATCCGAGATAGTAGCACCAACTCTGCTCAATATTTTATCTCGAATTCATCCAGATAAATGGAGCCCGACCTGAGGGTCTAGGATAAGTTCACCACGATCGAGGATTGCAACAAATGTCAAACTACTTATGGGAACTTTCAGTATTTTCAAGGTTTTGCAAAAGATTATTTACTCGTAGGTATCTTTTGTAACCGAATCCAACCATGGACGGATCGTATTTTCGACTTCAATTTAGCTTGTTCTTTTGTGGACGTAATGACCAACAACCAACAAATTCTGATATTTAAGCTCAGAAAACTAGGTGTACTGGACTATAAATGTTTGATTTGATAGTTTGACTTGAAACTAATAAATATATCAAAGAAATCCCTTGAAATCGCCGTACCATGAGCCATACCACGAGTTCAATCTCGCAAATGATAATAAGAGCTGAAGTTCGAAAATAGCTAAAACCTGACTTATACAAAAACGCCACAGTAGTAACAATTAAATTCGCAGAACAATCTCCAAATAAGAATAAGGGCTCATACTCGATACCCCATCACGCGTGACCGTTGTATCGTGTTGAGAAAGTAAACCGGCCCTGATTCCCCCCTCTATGATTTACGAGCATCCGACGACACATGCAGCGCTGCGCCCGACGCGCTGGGTAGCACACACGGGCGGGAAAACTGCGACAGTTTTGACGCTAGGCTGAAAACGCGTGTTAACTGCAACGATTTGACGTCAGGCTGAAAACGAGAAAAAATAAGGCTATAGTAATTCAGGCTTGAAACAGAAGGAGCAGTTTTGATGCTTTTATCATTATGAAATTAAATTATTGAGGCTGTGAAACCTAGCAATTTTGATGCTATTTACCTACATCTGGAATAACTGAGGCTGGAAACCGAACTAGCAGTTTTGATGCTAATATGTAACACTATGGAACTGGAAAAGTATGTTACTAGCGCTAAAAGTCCCTTTGAGAATTAAAATATAATAATAGTTTATAAAGCCAGATTATAAAGTATAAAGGAAAATTAGGTACCTATATTAAATAAATTATATTTTATATAATACTAGCCTCAAATCAGCCTGAACAGTTTTAAAAATAAAAGCTCAACTGATATTCTTTGGAACAACTCCCAATATTACCCAATACAAAACACAGTCTTTGAATTCAGTCAAGATGTTACTCATCACAATCACTCAACTGACATTTGAAGTCGCCAATAATAGTAGCACTATTAAATTAAGGACAGTCCACACAGAAGGCGTTTCTCTAGACTTCTCTCTTATGCTCTTATTACGTTTGGGTTAAATCTGACGGTCGGATCATGTTTTATGCATCTGAGTATGCGATGAAACCGCTAGTGTAATGTATAAAGCCGCTGGAAGGGGATTTTATGAGCTATATTGCAATGGTTTTGTTTTGGCTGAGCTCAAAAGTCGTTTGACAGTCTTTCTTGTGTGTGAAAATTCAGTATTATTCCAAATATTGTTTTAGCCTTGTTCAACTGTTTTGTCTTCGTTTCGATTTTATTGTCATTGATTGATTTGTTCAGGAGGGTTTCCACCTTTTATGTTCATGGAATTATTACTTGTCTGGAAATTATCAAAACCCACTCATGTAAGAAGATTATTAAATTGAATTACTCTAGAATCGACTTGCTACTTTCAAAGTAAGATTGTCAGTCAGAAACAAATCACGTTGGCCAGTTGAAGTAACATCTGCATTCTTGAATGCGCCCCAAAACCCAACTCGGTACGAGATGAGGCTGTTATCAATTTCCTGTGCAACAAGTGGGCAATAATTTTGAATCTGCTGCAACCCTAGCCTCTACTAAGAACCAGGAGCCGAATTTTGCTAACCAATCGTTTTACTATGACAATGGTATCATAGACTATACAAAGTGCGTGCGGTACTATTTGCAATGAGATATTGATAGATTGATTCAACCTTGACACGCTTCAATCCATCTGCAGTTTCCTTCATAAAAGGTAAAATGGCAAAATGTGTCATTCTATCACGAAATCATTGGTAATGTAAAGCGATTAATTTAGTGGAATTCGGCCCCGGGTCTTTTACATTGTTATGATACATTCAACAGTCATCGTATTCATACTGTTCCAATCTATTACAATTGTTTTCACGTCATACGTACACATTAATGGGTTTGCTTTTTAGTTTTTTGAATACTCAGTATTTTAATTTCTAATCCCTAATTTCGTGTTAGCAAATTTATCTCTAGCTCATCTTAGCACCAGGTTTTTACATTGTTTACACTTCAATAGTCATCGTACTTATACTGTTCCAGTCTATTACTATTGTTTCCACGTACTTCCACATTATTTTGATTGCTATTTTGTTCTTGGAATACTCAGGATTTTCATTTCTAATCCCTATTTTCGTGTTGGCAAATTTCTTCGACGTTTGCGTGTTTATCTTTTACAGCTAGTTTCGCGTGTTTCTGTTCAACCGGAAATAATCAAGTAACTTTACCTATGTTTGGACTTTCGCAACTTTGACTGTTTCAATTTCAATTCGTGTATCGTGAGCCCTGTTATTATATATACCCCATGTTTTTAGCTTAAGGAATTTTACCTATTACATGGCCTAATGCATGGGTTTGTTGCTGTAGTTTGATAACTATAATTCAACCTTCAGTTGAGCTTCCTGTAGATGGTTTGCAACAGTATGCAGTTAGCTCATTTGTTTCAATTGTAAATATTAGTTCTGATTTGTTTCTATTAGGTACTTGATTGTAGTTTTCTTTGTTAGTAAATATTACTGTAATTGTCTTGTTTGGTTTTTAATTTACTGCAAAATTGTTCGTACAGTCTATGATTCCGTTCTAAGTACTTAATCGAATGTTCGATGGGATACCAGATAGTCATATTTTGCTTGTTTTTTTATTGAAATATATTACCAGGTTGGAGCATCACTTAAAGCGTGTATAATAGGTTCGAGTCTTCCACAAAGAATGATGATTACAAAATGAAAAAGGCTCGCGGCGTCTTAAATTATTTTAATTGGTTTCGGTAGCACTTTGGATCGGTTTCATTCAACCTTCTTGAATAATTCGTCATAAGTATACTCATTATAGACATACATGGAAATATGACTCATAAGTTAGATGCTTACACAAACTAGATAGTATTAAATGTTTATTATTAAGACCATCAATAATCCGTATGCATTACCAAGCTAAGTTCTGCAATGTTCAATTATTCAAATGATTCTCGAAGACAAATAAATAGAATGATTTTGATTAATGGTTATCTCAGTTGAGAAGCTTGTCGAAAGTGAGTTTATATCCAAAAGCAAGCCTCACTTGTTCAAAACTTTGCCACCGCGACAGCAGCAGCGGAGACAAATGTCCAACAAGCAAAAACAATTAACAAATTGATAAGCTCAAAACAATTTTCAATTAACTCCGCCGGGAGTGTTCGCCATTTACAAATAACCACCATTTATCAGAAATGCCTATGCAGTTTTTAACGTCTGCTGGCGGTCAGGGCTGTCTCTCGTTTTAAATTAAAAGCTTTTGTATTTATTATATTAATCGGTTTCATTATCATTTCAGAACGGAAGCGGGGACGGCAAACATACACGCGGTATCAGACGCTCGAGCTGGAGAAGGAGTTCCACTTCAACCGGTACCTGACGCGAAGACGGAGGATCGAGATCGCGCACGCGCTCTGCCTCACAGAGAGGCAAATCAAGATCTGGTTCCAGAACCGGCGCATGAAGTGGAAGAAGGAGAATAAGACCAAAGGCGAGCCCGGCTCTGGCGACGAGCCGGACAACATGAGTCCACCAACCTCGCCACAATAGGGCCTCTAGATTAGTCCTCGTGGAACCACGAGCGTACTGTCCCAGATGAAGCGATTGCTTTCCTTGGTTCCGTTTCACTCGACGTCGAATTTTACGTTCGATTAGTTTAACAGATCTGGGACAATATGCTCGATGGCCGAAGTTACTAGAACAGTTTAATTTGTATAAATTGTATGTTGGACTTTCATGATAATATTACATTATAAACTAATACGTAATCTAGTGATTCGAGAGTAATGATAGTGATGAAGAGATTTTTACAGTTGTTAAGTATAAATTAATTTATAGAAACTATCTCAATACCAATAATTACCAAAAAAGCAGTTATGTATGATTAGAGAACTGCGACGATGTTTATGTGATTGAATAGAAGGTTTTTGTTTTTAAATTGAAAAATCAATTCACTTGATAAGAACATTTTCGGTATTAGACTCTCGATAAAGTGCTTGGTGTATGAATTTGTGTAAATATTTATTTTTTCGAAAATGAAAATCATTTATTAATTTTTGAAGTATTATAATTCAAGTGACGTCCACTGTTTGTTAAGAGTTTGCTAGGAACCCAGTGTCAAGCACATAAAAACGGTTTAAAATTCATTTATTATTTTAAAATCACAGAACCATAAGGACCTCTTATAATTAACCATTGATAAGAAGGCAATTAGTATCCATATTGTTATTATTTAATATATTTGATGTTTTATTTAAATTAAGCTATTTTTACAATTTTGTAAATACACTACACAATAATTTTAGAATTTATAATGTACAATTGTTTTAGTGTGAATAATTTAACTGAGATTAATTTGATAAGCAAGATTTTTGTGTTTTGAATATTGCTGAGTGTTTATTTTGCAATTTTTTTTCTGGTTTGTAAAATATCTACGCTAGTTTAGCGTGGGAGGCCAGTTACAAGTGCAATGTATACGATTTTGACGACACATATACGTAAATGAATACTGATAATAATCGTAATAGGGAATCTATTAATATTGTAAAATGTTACGAGAATGAAGCTTATAATTTAGAAAATTATCAAGTTCGTATATCTACTTTTGTAACTTCTATTTCTTAATAATTGGATGTAGTGCCATTCAATGGAGAATACGAAATTAAAAGACATCAACTTAAAGTGTTTATGAAATCTATTGTTATAATATACTGTAATGAAACAAAAGTTACCTTCAATCTTGTAAATGAGAATGTTAAAATCTAATTTTCCATTACTGAGCCTTAGTGGGATGTAGTACGTAACAAGTACACAGTATACCAAAGTTAGAAGATAAACAGCTGGTTGTTCATTGTTTATGTTAAATAAAATCATTGTGTGCACTCAATGAGTTACTGTGATGCCAAATATAATAAGCAGTTAATGTAAAAGTTCCTACTCTTGCATTCATGAAGTTTTCTGATTGGTCAAATATTTTAAAATCACGATACTTACCTTAGCTTGAACATGACTTCGACATAGCTTACTGACATTATTTATCATACAAAAAGTAAATACTAAACGATGGAACAGGCAAAAATTTGTGCATCACAGAAACTTATTCTAGCATCATTATTTCTTACTCGCTAATCTAAGTATCAACAGAACTTCATAAAACGTATTTTTATAAAATCATTGCTTAAGGGAACCGATATACGTAAATATCGATCATTGATAAAAATAATGTATTTACTCGTAACGCGATAGATTAAATCATAGATGAAATTTTGGAGCACATCCAAAATAAATTCAGGAAACACGTTATACGTTTTCATAATAGTGTAAACTATATTATGTAAATTATTATTTTTCTTAATAATAGTAATATAGATTGTAATTAGTAAATGTTTTTCTTTTAGAACTCAATGAGCCGGATTCATGTTAATAAAAGGAAATAAATGGGCAACGGTTTTAAAATCTCAACTTTAAAATTATATGAGTAAATAATTTTAACCTGCCCAAAATGCCTCAGATATTTATTTATATTTTGTGCTGTGTTTGTTAAGTAAAATGTAAATTGTAATAATTGTACATTGTCGATATATTCAATTTATTTATTGATTCGCTTGATTAGGTTCGCTTTAATCTATCTCTTGTCTGGTGAAGTTCTCGATAGCTGTCTGGCTGGGATGCATTTTTGTTATCATTATTATTTTTAGAGTTTGCTCAAGTATCTCATGTTTGTGTTGTAAATTTGTTTCTAGCCGTAAGAATTGTCTCGTGTTATTTGGAATCCAATAGTTTGAAATGTATTATAATATTTCTTTACATCGGCAACTTTCGTATCTATTCCAATTGCAATTTTATTTTTAGAATTTTAATTATCCCTCGCCAGATAGAAACCTTAAATTGGTTTGGTTTGTAAAATTTTAAATTGGTAAAGTAGATTTATAAAGCTTAATTAAGTTCGAATTATTGATTCTAGAACTATCCTGAAAATTAGGTATGTAGAGAAAAATATGGGAACCTAATTTGAACGATTTTATTTACCATTATGTCCTATCGATTCTTTATGAAATAATTAGTAACATAATACGGTTAGGCGAGACGATATTGTCATAAATACCTATATAAATACATGAAATTAATAAAGCATAATGATTGTACTTTTGATTTTTTATTATGATCTGTATTATGTTCCAAATTTTAATATTAAAAATAGGATTTCAAGTAACTATGGTACTTCTGTAAAATAAACAAAACCGTATGTGAATTCTCTACTTAATTGTATTAATAACAAACTCATTGTTAAGATAAAGTAAAATAATTTACATAATCATCAGGCAATATTTTATTTAGATATACCAAATGTACCTAGGTACAGAAAGGAATTCCGATTTGAAGAAAAACATAAATGCTCATTACTTTTTACGTCTCTCAGCTGTTCCTTAATGTAACAACATTCATTTCTTTTCAGTATGTATCTAGGGACCTAAAACAAAAGGTTTCTTCAGATCGTGCTTGGAGATAGCGCTTTTATGCCTCTCCCTAACGACTAAATAATGATTCGCGTGATATGAACCGGGTTCCTTCCGTGTCAGTCACGACTGATTGGTCGGCCCCACCCGCGGCACAAATCTCCAAATTACTTTTTTTCCAAGAAGGTTATATAGAACTTTTAGATGTGTATCACTAATGAGTTTTTAATAATCCTCCGCATCCAATGAGCGAAGGGAAATCGCTCTACCGCAAGGTGAACTAATGCGATTTTGACAAGTTCAAAATTGAGGCAATTATGGTTTTGCTGGGTTTTAAATGACACCGCATTTGTAATGTCCGGAAGCTACGTTATTTGATTTGTATTATTGTTACTAAGATTACCAGTTACTACTCTATAAGGTGTATTTTGTTTAAAGAAAAGGATGTAAACAATCCAATCTCTATCAATTTCTTGACCGATAAGTCTTGATCTTAGGTCATGTCGTAGTACAATGTGTTGTATTGGTCAGCTGGGGTCTAAATTATCTGGTCTGTCATTCGTCTCAACCTCAGACGATAAATGTTATTTATGAGCTTCGTCAATGTGCCATTGCACTTGATACAGACTGGGTTCACGGTCACGTTGAGATAACATGTCTGTTGGTGACAATTGAACTGGATTTTCTTTTCGCTTACTATTATCCTACTTAATCTTATTAGCATAAAATTTAATTAATAAGTAAGCTTTTTTCATGTCTTTATTTACAAAGAAAATTACAATCAAATAACAGAAATAAATTAGAACTAGTATATATAATAGAAACAATTGAGTTAGCTGCAGTCTGTTGCAGCTTTTGACATATTGTTTTTTTTTCTATTTACTAAGGTAAAATAAGGTGTCATGTGCTTAGTCACTGTTACTAAGTCGTATGGACAATTTTTGTCGAGGTAGTATAGAGAATTTTGTTCACAAAATTAACCTTATAATTTTAGAATTTGTTAGATTATTTTCTGCTTGTCTTGGGCTAAATAATGCTCTGTGAAATGTCCAGGATTATTTATTTAAAGTTATCACGATGGTGGTAAAGTTATCACGATGGTGGTAAAGAAAATGCAATATTATTCTTATCAGATACTGTGTAGGTTACATTTAATAAGACAAAACCAGATAATAAGATTCTTACTAGGCAGATAATCTTGTCAGACAGAACTATCAAATTGATAGTTTACCAAAATTTATCAAAAATGTGGATTATCTTCATAGACTACATAGTCTAGTAGAATACTACATAGGTCCTAAAGACAGTCATTCAAGACTTATAATTGGCCTCTGTCTACAAATCTAAACCGGTGGAACCCGCTAAACATCTCAGTTCAAGATGAAGACATAAATCACCAGTGATTTTTCACTTGCGACCTTGCCTCATAACGTTCAATTTTATTGACTGCAATAAACCAAAGCAATGGTTAAATCAACGCCACTGTATCGATATAAACACCTCGTAAATATTCACCGTCCTTTTCACTCTTGTGTGAATCCCCATTTACGTGAGCGGGAGGTAGAGTTGCCTTTTCATTTAGCTGTTACTGAAAATAGTTTATGATAGCTAAGTCAGTGTTTCACCGCTTTACGATTATGGACTTTATTGGGATGATGGTTGTGTTGAATTCGTAGTGTGGTGGAAAATTTATAGCTTTTAAATGGGTCCTTAAATCGCAATAACGATTTGTTTATAGATTCTTATGTAATGTCGGCGTTCCTTTGTAGGAATAAGTAAATTTATCGCCTGGGATGAGATATTGTGTGTTATTATTTTGGTTTTATGAGGTTCAATGAATGACTTTATAGTTTTTTAATTTGTTATTATGACTTGCTAGATTTTAATAAATTGTAAAAGATTATACAAGATGTGACGTCCTAAATGACTTCGCTTATATTCAATTTCTTAGGGATTGTGTGTGGTCCAAATATTTATTTGAGTATTGTAAAATTTAAAACAATGTATTTTCATAATACAGCGCAGCTAGGTTAGATTGTTGGGTTGTTGAATCAAAGAATGCTTACAACCATTGTAATTTTTCTAAAAGTTTCGGTAGTTATTTATAGATAGGTTTAAAAATAAACGAAAGCAATATTAGCTGTGAACATGCAAAACTTGCTAAGTCAATATCCGTAGGAGCTTATAAATATAAATGAATTAAAAATTTAGATTCTCAAGCTTATCAATGAAATTGTAAAAATACCCCGAAGAATATTGACACCGAGACGGGATTTTCAACGGGTTCAAAATTCAAAATTCGCGCGCCAACCGCCGCCATTTTGTTCGGGGCGGGGCTCCCCGCGCGCCCGCCCTTGCCTCCCACGCGAACCACTCGGACGCAGCCCAGTCATTTGTTATAGTGTACAGTTCACCGCGCAAGCTCACACTTATTACATTAACATGATTTTATATTTATAACTATTATCTTGTAGTTTTTGGATGCAATATCGGAGTTAACAGGTAGGTAAAGCTTAGTTTGTTTGCCACATAGGTATAATAGGAAAAAAATTGACAAATTCGAATCACTTGCCAACCAATAAAACACCTAAAAAACCACTTAAACGTCAGCGAAAGAGCTTTATTTTTACACAAAACTGCAGATGAAACAAAAATTAAACTTCAGCATTTAAAAGCTCTGGATATAAAGGTAAACTTACTTAAATAGAGTTTCTTTTATGTAGAAAATTCTCATGAAAAGATATGTTCAGTAGTTAGATATAAGGTGTTGATAGGTTCTAAGCTTCTCTCTTTGAAGTGACTATAGTAATATTTTGTAGATGGAAGATATATCTATGTCATGGATAGTCTTCAATAATTATCCAAGATCGAAGGAGAAACTTGTTGCCACAGGATACACATCAAGCGTTGATTTGAAGATGGCACCGTTTGAACTGCAACCGTCCCATTCCCATATATGGTAAGTTATATATTTCTATCTTATTCAATCAAAAATTTTGTCAGTTACACTTCAAACACGGCGTAGTGTAGAGGGACTCGTTGCGTCACGTAGAAGGTCCTAAGGGTAGGTATGGATAGTAAAATCTTTATTTATATGTATGGGTAGGTATAGTAAGCTATTTGCAATGTCTTGGTTTCTGAATTTTTTAGTTGGAGGCTAAGAAACGGTTACCTAAGACAGTTGTTTCGTGAGATAATGGAAAAGCTTTCAAAAGCTCTACTTGTAAGAGGTCTTTTCAACATTACTCCAATGAAATAAGTTCTGGAAAATTTTAGAAAATTATTTGAGCCGTCACAAAAAAAGATACGCAAAAAATGTAACCTTTCTTTTTAAGCACCTTTGTATTTATTTTAAGGTCTATGTCTACATTAGTAACCTAAGTAGGTAAGTACTCAAGTTAAGCCTAAAAGTAACTTTATGATATATAAAGCTAGTTAATATCTAAAATCCTTAAACTAGATATCCAATTGGTTGTAATTCTCTTACGACTAAAAAAAAACTAAGCGCCCTCTAAAGAAGTTCTCTCATTCGTTATTCATTGTAATCATCACCTACACTAATTAACAATAAGTAGATCTTTCTGATGAGCAATTACTTACTCTACAATTTTAACACTTTTTCTTGTTTCAATCAAGATATTTTTTACCGTTTTTCTTTTGATGAAGTTATCGCAATGGTAACTTATTAATCAGATACCATTGTTATAGTGATACAAATATGTAACTTTTTTTTATGTAGGTACTTAACTAATTTTATGTTTCACAATTGTAGAGTTTTTATATTTGTAGAAAAAGAAATAGAAATGAAGGAGAACTACATAAATTAAAGTATATATTATGTACTCCTTCTCTCTTCGATCTTACTCTCGTTATATATTTTAGTCACTTAAGTAGGTACTACCAAATGACCTGAGTGATGGGGACGGAGGACCACATAAGACGCAGGAGGTTGCGGATTCGATTCCCGCCGCACATTTGTATCTTAGACTAAATAAATTCAATGATCAGGAGGTTTCTGAGTGTAATAATGTATTCCAGCCATCTAAAATGTGCTGTGCTTACTTTGGAGCTTAAGAATGATGCATAGAAAAACTTAAGTAAGTATATAATTTTTTTTTACGAAGTACTTAGGCGTAAAAAAAAATATATGACAGGTAAGTCAGCTCTGAACTTCAAAATTAACACTCAATTTATACTTACATATTTTATAAAACCGGGTATTAAAATAGGGCACCCACATATTTTATATTAAACAAGCTTCTGCCAGCGGGTTTGCACGCGTTGTTTCTATGGAAAAGTTCAAAGGTAATCTCTATCCCATGGGAACTGATTTATGGGATAAAAAGTAGCCTATGTTTGATTCCAAGCTTAGAGCTACACCGATGCAAAATTTCAGCCCGATCCGTTCAGTAGTTTTGGCGTCAAGAGGTAACAAACATCCATCCATCTATCCATCCATTCATCCATCTATCCATCCAAACTTTCGCATTTATAATATTAGTGTGATGTGACGAGTATACCCGCTGGCTACACTAGTTATCAGCAGGTAAAAAATACATTACATTAAAGCAGCCCCGAACTTTAATTTACCACTCAGTAAGTTCATACATAATTTTATATAACCGTGTATTTACCAACATAATAAGTTGGTAATACCCGGTTACGTCTTATATTAAACAAGTATACCCGCTGGCAACACTATTTACGAGCAGGTACATAATAAAGGCAAGTAAAGGTGTTACCTTGATAAGTTGATTATAAACGTGGATTCCGCTATTATAAGAACATCAATGTACGCGATAATTTGTCAGGACTATCAAAACTGACTCGAGTACCTGATGATAGTTATCATTAAATATTTCGTAACAGGTTTTGGTCGATGACTTAAATGGTAAAAGCTTAATCTTTTGTGAGAACGTTTTGCGGGGTTGGTAACACACAGAAAATAAATTAAAAACCGAAGCTAAATTTATGATTTTTTATTTATTGACAAAGAATATTACAGTCAAATAATTAAAATAAATAAGAACTTACAATTGAAACAATTCAGCTAACTGCAGACTATTGCCAACAATCTACAGGTAGCTAATCTGATCCATATCAATACCAGTCGGAAACTTAAGATAAGATAGGTGCTTATTAGTTTTCTCCTATATACCTATATACCACAGATTCTCTGATATTTCTGATTTTAAGTCAAAATTAACAATTTACCGTTAGGGTTTATAAAAATCAGTTTATTAGTTAGTAACAAAGAAAAAAAAACTTACAAGCAGTCAAATGACTTTTTAAAAACTTAAATTAATAAATGTGACACCAGAAATACGTAGTATTTAAATATTTCATAGGATTAAGCATTCGTACTTTATTGTACAGTAATTCATTGATTTAGTTTCAATAAAATAAAAAGTAATTTACTTATTGCAAATGTATACATAAACCATCTTATATATTTTAAAGGCGAGAATTTGTGGGTTTGTGCCGTGGTAAAGATATTTGGCCGGCGACAACGCAAAACTACTGAATATATCGTGCTGAAAATTTGCACACAAAGATCTGGACTTGGGAAGACATAAAAGCTACTTTTATTCCAAACAATGCGCGCGAAGCCGTGGGCACAAGCTAGTCATGTGTAAATCTTTCAGTAAGTATGCAAATAAACATTAGTCAACAGAACCAAACCTAATTAATGTCCAGATTAATGAGAGTTTTAATGACTTCTCAAATAGTAGGTGTTATATCTTTATTCCTCACATAATGTCACTTCCCATGTACTTCCCACCTGGCTAGCATATTATATAGTATATAATAATAAAAGCCAATTTGTTTGAAGCTCTGCCAAGAATTTAGTGTACCTAGATTGTTTTAAAGGTAAGTAGATGTGAGATCAACTTACCTATACACTGATAAGTGCAGCATATGATAATTATACATTCAAGATTTACGAATCAAAATTACCTTTATATTCGAGCGCACAGTCTTTAGCATAGAAGAAGAAGAAAGCTTAGAATCATAGAAGACACAAACGAGGTGTAGACAAAAAATATTTTAATTTCACTATCCCTCTGCATCATAGCATCTGAATCACAACAGCTTGTTTTTACACTATGTTACTTAGTATTATTGTCAGTAGGTAGGTAGTACTTAGAAATTTTATCATTTAGAAAAGTTAAATATTCGAAGGTTTTTTGTTATCATATTGCGTAACCCCACACTCAGGGTAATTTCTAAGAAATCACATAATATTGCAAACTGACTCAACTAATATCCCGTACTGAGGGAAGGATGCGGGTTCAAGTCCCGTCGAAGTCGAAAATTTTTGCGATTTTATTTTCTTTCTTAAATATTCAATAACTAAAAAAATATATTGATATATGATAATTCTCCATTAATCTTTCTATCGTAGAGCAAAAAGGTCTAATCTAGAGAAGTACAAAACTGGACAAAAAGGAATTATATTTGTAAAACCTCCGTCGCAAGCTATAAAATAAATTCTCCGACGGCAAAGGTTGCGTCGCATCCGTCGAAACCTACCTGAATTAAGGAACGTGGGTTATGCTAAGGAAAATTATAAAATAAGCATGATATAATGATTTTTAAAGTCCTGCCAAAAAAAAATATGTCTCTATGAAAAATTGAATATACAGGATTTCAACGCTCACATAATTTTTTGAATTCTGTCAAGCACTCTGTCTGTAAACAACTCCAAAAAACTAGTCATGATTTTTTTCCTCACTGTGTTTTCAAGGTTTATTTAGTGGGACAAAAGAATACAAACAATGTAAAATCTGACAGATGTCAGCGTGACGGTTGAAGGTCAGTCCGGCATCAATGGTGATGCAAAACCTACTTCTAGTCACGATTCTCAAATGTCATTTGATTTGTTACTCAAATGTTGTTACTTTCTAATTCTAATGAATCGTTACCTCCTATAAAAATTGTTCTTTGCTCATGCCCATAGCTTTGTTCACGTGGTATATGCCTGTAGTATGAGAGTGAGGGAAAAGAGAGTGCACCTGTATGCGCACACACTTTGTGCACTAATAATGTTCTGCGCAGAATCGCAGCAGTCTCTGTTGACACTGGCCGCCGTCGCCGTGGCCGAGCTTCGGTTAGAAGAACATCGTATTCACAGGTCTGTAATTAATAATATGAGCATTCTGCGATGATGTACCTTACCGTACTTACATAGCCTATCTATGAGTGTAATATTCCTCAATATCAAACCAGTCGTTCCAGATAACATAATATACCTACCTCTGTGACACAAACTGTACCTTTTGGTAACATCACTGTTGGTTCTGTTGCTTATCTATTTCGGTTTCTAGTCTTAACTTGCGTTTCTCTCATATTGCTAATAGACAATTTAAAATAGGTCTCCTATGTGCTTTTTCAAAGCAAAATTACAGGCAAATAGTAAATTACTTAACCTCTTTGTTAGATTACTACAAGATTTTCAAAACTCTTACTTTACACTGAAAAGCAATGACTCAAAATCAAATTTTGTTACACAAAACCTACCTTATAACACTCAAGTAGGTCTGACCCCGCTATCTCACGGATTATCTTTATTGAATTACCCCACGCTGCTCTCAGCATGGTACGCATAGCTTTGGAAATGAACTCACTGTTGTGGATGTGAATTTGTTGTCTTTGGGATATAGATTCTCTACTATAACAAAGCTTACACGACAAGTTTTCATACGTAAGAAGACGTCAATGCAAAAGACACTGGGAGAAAAAGTGGATCACGAACGGTTAGAACTTGATATGTTTGAAATAACTATGAATGTTATTAAAAACAAATGAAATCTATAATATAAAAATGAATCGCAAAATGTGTTGGTAAGCGCATAACTCAACAACGCCTGGACCGATTTCGCTAATTCTTTCTTTGTTGTGTTTGTTATTGTCACTTGTTTGTTACTGTGGTTCTTATGAAAGAAAAAATTAAGAAAGTTGGAAACATAAATTTCCACGGGGGCGAAGCCGCGGGGCGCAGCTAGTACAGAATAAAAACACAAACTTGTAAAACAGGAAAACAATACTGATTTAAATAGTGGTTCCACTCCTTCATTGTAAGTGGAACAAAAGATGACGCTATTTTCTTTTGTTAATTTTATCTTGAAAACCTTTGTATACAAAACTATTGAACTTTGATCTAATCAAATACTATTTATTCTATTCTCCCGACAGAGCCTACACGTTAGCTCCCCTTGGAGTCAAGACCCTAGGTCAATGGGGTACCGAGGCTCTTCGAGTTTTTAAAAAATTATCTGAGCATCTGGTCGAAGCGACTCGTAACCCGAGAGCTCGTGAGTATTTGGCGCAGCGCATCAGCATTGCCATATAGCTACTACTAATTTAACAGGGTCTTCATTGAATTTACTAAACCATTTACAAAGCACTCATAGTACAGGCATCCAATCCAAAGCCACAACAAGAGAAGTTTTTCGTCTGTCACTTCTTCCCTAACTTTCACTATGTTTAGGGGACGGGAAGTTTGTTTGCAGTTACTGTTTGTTCTCGAATATTCCTTTGCGTACGTATACATATATCGCGAAGAAACGTCAGCCGCTGGGGAAACAAGCTTATTTAAATGTGAACACTAACATCGTGTATTGTACAACTAATACTCTTTACGGCTTAGATTATGACGAACTGGTATGTAAAGGAGGTAGTTACGTACCTACTGCCAAACTGCTGCCAAAATATTACGTTGTCGGCGTCAAAATTTATCAAAAACAATTGTGTATGATTCATTCGACTTTCGCTTGACATTATTTAGTTACTTATTTGGCACTGTGTACGAGACCAGTGACGTGTTTCCAGATAAAGGGGCTTATATGATTAATGCTGACTTTCTGTGAACCATTCTACATGGGTGGGTCATGTACTCATGTTGTTAGTTTTTTGAGGGTTGAGAAACCTACAACTAAGTAGTTATGTTGTATTATTTGAGTCATGGCCCAAAAGGATATACCTAGTCTGACTGTGTCTTTACTTCTAAGACTTGGTAAACCCATATTCAAAAGACACTCATCCTTATTGGCCCTCAGCTTTATAAAGTACATTTCATGACTTCTGGGTATAATGTCTACTTAATTTATGATCTGGTACATTTGCGCGAATGACACTTGCGCCAGTGTGCTACTATAATACGGCGGACCAGCAGCGGCGGCGGCGTAGCCAACGAGATTTCGCGCATTCATATCAGTCACGTGAGACATTCAGAGCTGCCAGTACTCAGAATTCAGTAAAAAGGTGGTCTTCTAGTTTACTTCCAATATTTGAAATCTAAGATAACGGTAGGCGATGAAAGGCATTCTTCTTGTGATTTCTTAGTTATAAGGGGAATCGCTTGACTCGGGTGTAAATTACGAATATGAGGTTATTCTTAAATCGAAGATTGAGGCCATTTTCAGGGTTCCGTAGTTAGCAAAGAAACCTAATAATTACACCATGTCCGTTCGTCTGTCCGCGGCTTAGCTCAGAAGCTACAAGTATCTACTAGAAAGTTGTAATTTGGCATCATCAGCCCGTGATACGTCAATTGAACAAAAGCCTCCCCAAAACGTCGAAAAAATAAAATCCCCTACATAATGGTGAAAACCGCAATTTTCTGCAACGTCTATTTCGAGAGATATTAGGTATTTCATGATTTTTCGCGCAAATGTCTTTCGCGCAAGTTTTCTGCTACTCTAAATTAAGTGCAAACTGCCATCAACATCATCATCAGCTACTATACTAGTCCACTGCTGGACATAGGCCCCCCTAATGAGCGCCATAGCACCCTGTCTTCAGCAGCTGCCTGGTGCCTTTTGCAGGTCATCATCCCACCTGGCCAGAGGAAGTTCTATACTACGTTCGCCGAGTCGCGGTCTCCACTCAAGAACACTTTTACCACAACCAGATAATTTCAAGCTAACGGAAGGTATTCACTGACACCCTACAAGGGCCAGGAAATCATAAGAACCATTGAATATTACACTATGACCTGTAACCCTACTGTACACACGACTGCAATAGAACTGTAAACCAAACGCGCAGTCCGATTGCAGTTCAATTGCAGTCGGCGTGCAGTCGTGTGAACTGCACACCGACTGCATTCAAACTGCATCCGAACTGCACCATACCTACCCCCCCCCCCCCCCCCCCCGCGCATGGAATCAGTAGCAGAAACAAGGCAGTTTGTATGCAGTCGGTTTGCGGTTGGATAGCAGTTGAAATGCGGTCCGTCTGTCTAGAGCCTAAAGCTGCATACTGTAACGGTCCAGTTTATGCTGGTTCGTTTAATTTGCAAATATAGTAATAATTAACACATTTTGATATAGTTTGTAACACTAAAAATATATTCGGAGCTGTAAATGAGTTCGAACGCCATGCTAAAAAGAATATCAACCTTCATAAATCATGTTCCGCAAAACATGATTTTTGAATTTGACGATTCTAGGAAAACAAATGGGCTTCTTGATAGTTGGTACAGAGATGTCAGAGGGAGGAGAGCGAGAGTTTTGAAGTAAAGTGAAAATTTGGGGTTTTTTCTAGATTTTACAGGAATAGTGAATTCTTTTTGACGGGAATCGTTCGGCTCAGCCATCGAACGAGACCAGGGAGGAATTCTAGGATGGATTGCAAATTTCTATCAATCAGATTCAGGTTACGTAAACCCACACTTTTCATTTCTAATAATTCTCCGTATTGTAAACGGATGGTGTTACATCCCAGAACCGACTATTCTAATTTATTATTATATTTATTAAACACATTCTGTCGATACTGCAACGTTCCTGGATGTGTTGGTGAATGCTTGTGCTGTAAGGCCCTGAACTAACCTGATTATTAAATCTATTGTTTTGACCTACGGTTGGACTGGAATGTGGTTCCACACGTTTACTTCTTAGGACTCCCCGCGTGGACTAGGTATGGGAATAGGTGGGCTAGAGTTTTAGTGAGGTAGGATGTATTTGGATCGCTTGAGATCATTCCCCATCAAACTCTCCTGAGTTAGCGATTTACAAACGCTTTGCTTTTAAATGTCTGGTTATCTCTGAGTACGGGAAGGGCGATAGCCGTCTGCTTTCGACTTTCCCCGAGGAGACGAAAAGAGAAACGTCGTAGTGGGGCACCAACCAGATAAATTTGGCTTATACCTATACGGGATAAAGCAAAGTTCTCAGGTTCCGCGATAGGAGAGGCAGAGTAACCAACCAAAGTCACAATGCCGAGATATTATAGGTTCTTCGCTTACTATGTAATTTCAGTTGTTTCAGAGCATGGGAGTATCATGGTTTGAGACGGCCATGAAAGAGGGGTGCTATACTACTGTACCAGGAGTGAAGAGTCAATAACCTAAGTAGTTTTAACGTTTATTTCATTTGTCTTAAGCTTCTAAAAGAATCTGAGTTACTACATCACAATGTATGAGTCCTACCGCTAACTAGACGATCATTGGCCACTTTAAATCACAATTTTAATACAAAACTTATAGTAAAATACTTAGTTTTATTGATAGATAATCACTAGTGATCAGGTAGGGTAGGGTACGATATTTCCGAGCGTTACAATTTGGTGCCGTGACCAGGATTCTAAAAATCACTTAAAAATATCAAAAATATAACCAAAATCCTACAAAATTATAAAAACGTGACCAGGATCCTAAAAATCACTTAAAAATAACAAAAATATAACCAAAATCCTACAAAATTATAAAAACGTGACCAGGATCCTAAAAATTACTTAAAAATATCAAAAACAACAACAAACTAACAAACCAACAACAAACTAACAAACCAAAAACAAACTAACAAACCAAAAACAAACTAACAAACCAACAAAAAACTAACAAACAAACAACACAATAAACAAACCAACAAAAAACTAACAAACCAACAAAAAACTAACAAACAAACAACACAATAAACAAACCAACAACAAACTAACAAAAAACCAACAACAAACAAAATAATAATGAGTACCTATCTATCTAATAATGTATTAATCCATAACCATAATCAAAAGTCGCGTAAAATAGTATTGAATAAAATGATCTAATATAGCTATTCGGTTTGGTTAGGTTAGAGTAAATTTAGATGTGAAGTGCGAGTTCGACTCTCGCACAATTTGTTGCAGTGAAATGGAAAGAAGCTTAAGACAAACGGAATAATAGAATAAGATTTAGATGCGAGGTGCGGGTTCGATTCTCGTAAAATATGTTGCAAGTGAAATAATAGAATAAGGTTTAGAGGCTGAAGTGAGTAGAAGGTTAGACAAGAATCGACAAGTTGGGGGGTCGCTTTAAAATAATATTTAATCTCAGTCAATAACTCAATTTTCCTTAATATCTAGCACTGGTGTCGAATGGGCGATGTTGATGATGGAGAAGCTGGACGTGCTGTGAGCAGCGTTCTCCAGGCGTCATCTGAAGCGGTATTGATGATGGAGAAGCAGGCCGAGCTGTGAGCAACGTTCTCCAGGCCTCATCTGAAGCGGTGTTGATGGTGCAGAAGCGGGCCGTGCAGTGAACAACGATCTCCAAGCGTCATCTGAGATAAGCAAGAAATAAAATTATTTTTATTAGGGTTCTAGCTACGAATATGTTAGCATCAGAGGTGCAGTGTAGATAGATTATTTTTATTGTACATAGAAACATCAAGTACGCTTTGGACAGGCATCTGCAGATCGTATGAACATTTGTCTCGAGGCGGGAATCGAACCTCCTGTCGTCGCAGGCGGACCTTCGCTCGCTGCGTCACAGAGGATTGAGTGCAGAGCAGTTGGCACACCCAGACGTGGGATTCGAGAACATTACGTCTAGCTAGTCACATTAATATTATAAATGCGAAGGTTTGGATGGATGGACGTTTGTTGCCTCTTCACGTCTAGGCTGCTGAACGGATTGGATTGAGGTTTTGCATGTATGTGATTCTAATTCTGTAATCAAACATAGAATACTTCTATCCCATAAATCAGATCCCATGGGATGGGAATCGCCTTAAAACGTTTATAGAAACAACACGTGCGAAGCCGCGGGCATAAACTAGTTAGGAATATCTAAGACTTGAAGTCAATTAAATGTACTTACTTGATTCTTTCTTGAGGTATAGGCATATTCACTGCCAGCTTCGACGAAGTGAACCGGAGAGGCGTGTT
The DNA here is from genome assembly GCA_963564075.1 of Eupithecia subfuscata. Lineage (NCBI taxonomy): Eukaryota > Metazoa > Arthropoda > Insecta > Lepidoptera > Geometridae > Eupithecia > Eupithecia subfuscata. Next base: position 10,740,527 of record OY751105.1, read on the forward strand.
GCTGGACGGGGCAATGGAGAAATGGAGTACTGTATCGAACGGCTAGCCAGGTGATTGGCGCGTTCACTATTAGCTTCAGCAAAGGAGTCCGGGAGGAGCGCGCCGCTCTGCTAGCTTCGGCAAAGGAATCCGGGAGGGGCGCGCCGCTGGACGACGCGTTGCGGATGGATTGGGTCTGTTTTGACTCGTGAAGGGGTGAGTTTGACGTAGGGGTCGTAAGGTTTATTTCTGAAATAAATAAGGGAAAAATGTGTAAACATTCGTACGAATTGGCATTGCTTGTCATTATCTGGCATTTTCTGACTTCAAAAGGGACTTGGTTCGTCTACATTGAAATGTCAGAGGTTACCGAAAAGGTTATTTTGCGGATTGATTTGCGTAGGATTGATAGAAAATGGTGTACTCACGATAAACATAGGAAATCCAATTGTTCTTGCCGGTCAACAGCGGAGCGCGGCGGCGCGGTTTCTATCAATCACAGGCTTCCGCATAGGATTGGAAACAAACATTAGAAACCTCAATTATCTTGTCGAAATTGTTATTTTGTCTGTTTGTGCCTTGAAAAGAAAAAAATGTTTGTTTGTTTACGTTTTTGTCAAATGTCATGTCGAACGAAACGTCAAAGTCGAATTATTTCAACTTCTTTTTTAATGGGGCCGTTTGCCTTCGACTCTGCCAGTGTCAATATGGAACTACGTTGTAGGTAGAATGTCACGGTATATTAAGGCCGTTTTACACGAGGTAGAATAACGGTCGCGTTTTGACACTCGGGGTCGATTGGAAATTAAACCGTTTAAATAAACTAAAATTAAAGCATAGCATTGATTTCGCGATTTGACACTCGGGGTCGTTTAAAACGTTTATAACAATAATCAATAATCAATAATCAATAATCAATAATCAATAATCAATAATCAATAATCAATAATCAATAATCAATAATCAATAATCAATAATCAATAATCAATAATCAATAATCAATAATCAATAACCAATAATCAATAATCAATAATCAATAATAAATAATAGTAATAATAATAATGCTGGACAATTCACACAGCATCATCTAAAATAAACTAAAATTAGCATTGATTGTCTAAAAATCATAACTGTTAAAATAATACTTAAATTAAAGCATAGCATTGATTGTCTCAAAATTATAACTGTTAAGATAAACTTAATTTAAAACTTAAATTAAAGCATAGCGTTGAACTTTAAACAAAAAAAAAAAAAAAAAAAAAAAAAAATTTAACGATTAAAATAAACTAAATTTAATACTAAAATTAAAGCATAGCGTTGTTCTTTTTATTTATTTCAGAATTTACATCTTCCTTTTATATTTTTGAAACCATATCGTACCGTTCGATTATGTTGGAACGGGGCCTTAAAATAAACTTCGATTACAATGGAATGGAACCTTAAATATTTCAGAATTTCCACCTTCTATTTTTATTTTGGTTCAGTATGATGAAGGTTCGATTGCGTTGGAACGGGGCCTTATTTATTACAGAATCCTTCGGTTTATTTTTAGCTCTGTATCATAGTTTGGTTACATAAACCATCCTTTGTGGATGTAAAGGCCATTGATGATGATGATGTTGATGATTATGATCATGGGTTGACACAATTCTGCCTTCAGAATATAGTGCGGAAACGCGGATGGATTTTGTAGGTTTGACAGTGACAGTAGGCCTTAGAATCGGCCAGGAACTGCGAGTTTGACCATAGGTTCATGGACATAGGGTTGGTCTACATTCTGTCCAACAACAAGACGGGCCTAATTTCACTCGTCCAAGGTGTCTACCCTACTTACGTGTTCCATAGACTTGGGGTATATGGTCTATATTTCTACCGTCCAACAAGTTGGGCTATTTAGCTTGGTTAGAAAATTAGTTATTTGTCAGTCCAGGTAAATGGTTGGCCATCGGAAAAATAGTCGGCAGAAGGAATGAGAATAAATATGAAAACAAAATATAGCCTGCAACAAACTAATAAAATACTAATTAAGAGTCGTGAATAACTAACAAATAACTAAAAATAATGGAGGCTCTGTGTCACGGATTCAGATACGGATTGACTACTGTGGGCAAGACGTGATTGAATTGTTTGCGGGGGGTTTGTAAGAAGGAAGAGGGATTGATATACATAACTTGTACGAGAGGAGTAAGCAGTGAGTTTGTATAAATGAATAGTAGTATTAGTAAAATTGGAGTGCAGTGTGCCCTCGTAATTAATCTTATTTCGGAATCTGGGACGGTTTATTGGACTTGAGTCACATGCGCATCACATACAGGTTCTATGAAGGAATAATTCTGGAGTTAGGTTACTGAGATCTTGTCAGATTACATTGAAAAATCTGAGATCTGAATTGCAGCTTGGACTGGCTTCATAGAACCTCATACTTCACCTATTAGGCCAGAACTAAGCACACTTCACAAACTCCAAGTTTAGAATGGGATTTAAAGCCTTTGTGGGGGTTTTGGGGTAAATTGAAATTGTGTTATTGGTCGGGTCATTAAGCAGGTAACAGGCAATTGATCTGGTTTTAGTTGAGTTATGTGTGAGGTCTGGTACCCTATCATAAGTTGACTGATGTTCTATTAGGGATGCCATGATTCACGACCATGTTCCAGGAGCTATTGTTTTTACTCTGTGAAACGTTGATAATGCAATAGAGTTAACTTGACAATTAGATGAAGAATGTGGCGCTGGACCATATTGATTGTTTTAAACCTGGTTTAAATACACAAAACAGTAAAATGTATGTGATTACAAGTTTAAATAAATTAAGAGTTCAAAAATAGCACTATTTAATAAAATTAAATAGAAAAATCATAAAAAAAAACTAAATATATTTGTAAATTATTTGAAATTTTAGGAAATCCTTACTTCTTTGGAAATGCTTAAGGATTTGGGGTCGCTGTAACGGTCCAGTTTATGCTGGTTCGTTTAATTTGCAAATATAGTAATAATTAACACATTTTGATATAGTTTGTAACACTAAAAATATATTCGGAGCTGTAAATGAGTTCGAACGCCATGCTAAAAAGAATATCAACCTTCATAAATCATGTTCCGCAAAACATGATTTTTGAATTTGACGATTCTAGGAAAACAAATGGGCTTCTTGATAGTTGGTACAGAGATGTCAGAGGGAGGAGAGCGAGAGTTTTGAAGTAAAGTGAAAATTTGGGGTTTTTTCTAGATTTTACAGGAATAGTGAATTCTTTTTGACGGGAATCGTTCGGCTCAGCCATCGAACGAGACCAGGGAGGAATTCTAGGATGGATTGCAAATTTCTATCAATCAGATTCAGGTTACGTAAACCCACACTTTTCATTTCTAATAATTCTCCGTATTGTAAACGGATGGTGTTACATCCCAGAACCGACTATTCTAATTTATTATTATATTTATTAAACACATTCTGTCGATACTGCAACGTTCCTGGATGTGTTGGTGAATGCTTGTGCTGTAAGGCCCTGAACTAACCTGATTATTAAATCTATTGTTTTGACCTACGGTTGGACTGGAATGTGGTTCCACACGTTTACTTCTTAGGACTCCCCGCGTGGACTAGGTATGGGAATAGGTGGGCTAGAGTTTTAGTGAGGTAGGATGTATTTGGATCGCTTGAGATCATTCCCCATCAAACTCTCCTGAGTTAGCGATTTACAAACGCTTTGCTTTTAAATGTCTGGTTATCTCTGAGTACGGGAAGGGCGATAGCCGTCTGCTTTCGACTTTCCCCGAGGAGACGAAAAGAGAAACGTCGTAGTGGGGCACCAACCAGATAAATTTGGCTTATACCTATACGGGATAAAGCAAAGTTCTCAGGTTCCGCGATAGGAGAGGCAGAGTAACCAACCAAAGTCACAATGCCGAGATATTATAGGTTCTTCGCTTACTATGTAATTTCAGTTGTTTCAGAGCATGGGAGTATCATGGTTTGAGACGGCCATGAAAGAGGGGTGCTATACTACTGTACCAGGAGTGAAGAGTCAATAACCTAAGTAGTTTTAACGTTTATTTCATTTGTCTTAAGCTTCTAAAAGAATCTGAGTTACTACATCACAATGTATGAGTCCTACCGCTAACTAGACGATCATTGGCCACTTTAAATCACAATTTTAATACAAAACTTATAGTAAAATACTTAGTTTTATTGATAGATAATCACTAGTGATCAGGTAGGGTAGGGTACGATATTTCCGAGCGTTACAATACCATACAACACAATTGTCATGTACTAATAGTTAGTCACTATAGTTAGTTAGTACATGCCAATCCTACTTCCTACTATCCTACTAATATTATAAAGCCAAAAGTTTGTGACATCTGAATTTTTGTTACCTGGGATCTCTAAAACTACAGAACAGAACAAGATGAAATTTGGCATACACTTAGAACGTAGCCTAACTAAACAATAGGTGAAGCCGCGGGCAGTAGCTAGTATTATTACTATCCTACTATTAATATAAAGCTGAAAGTTTGTTAAATGTGAATATTTGTTTCCTAAGATCTCCAAAACTACTGAACAGATCATCATGAAATTTGGCGTACACTTAGAACATAGCCTAACTCAGATAATAGGCTACTTATTATAAGGAAAATACGCGTGTGAAACCGCGGGTAGAAGCTAGTAATATTATAAAGCCGAAAGTTTGTGAAATCTGAATTTTTGTTACTTACCTAGGATCTCCAAAACTACGATACAGATCAAGATGAAATTTGGCATACACTTAAGACGTAGCCTAACTTAAGCAATAGGCTACTTATTATACCAAAAATACGCGTGCGAAGCCGCGGGCAGAAGCTAGCTATGTTATAAGTCTAGTAGGGCTCAGATTTGGTATCGACTAATGAAATTATTTTCCGTTCTCAGTATAAATACGAGGGTCGTGATTAACGGTGTGAAATGGCGGGGAAGAAATTTAATCGTCTTACCGGATTAGATTTTGCATGAAGGAATTAATTTGTCAGATTATTTTAGGATGGCTTGATTTTCATTTGAAATTGATGAATAAGAATTAATTAGGTAGAAATATGAAATATTGACCTTTAACCTTTGTAAGTAATATTCATAAAGTTAAGAGTGAAATTATCTTCTTATTCTACTATTTACTAAAATTAAAATATAGTTTGTACTTACACAGATCCTTAGACATTAATAATAATAATAATTAAGCCATTTATTATCATAGAATAAATTATAGCTAACATTACAAAATTATATATAAACTTTATATATAGTAATTATTAAACATTATTATAAAATTTACATTTATTCACAAAGAAAATAATACTAGTATTTACAATTGAAAAATTATAAAATTAGATATTGAGCATTATTCGAAGTAGATATTTTCATTAAGAGGCCAGCGGAAGGCGACTTGTCCATACAAACGTAATACCAAAATTATTTCTAATTCAAGCATATTTCGACTATATTATTGTATTATTTGTATTCAAATAGTATTTATCTAGGTTCCTGGATAGTTTTTTTTTCAAAATACTTACCGAAAATTAAATGAAAGCCAATCGCATTTTGCAATTTTTAAGACAAAATTGGCCAGTTTTCTTCCTATTTGTTTCGTAATAAAAACAACAATATCTTATGTGTTATTTGTTTGGGAACATAGGTAATATTGTCTAGTTACAGAATAACAATACTTTGTGAAGAATACAAGAAGTTTTCAGTCATCATTTTTGGTATTACAGAACACAGCGAAATTCATACCAAATTTTAAACGGCAATCATGCTATCGCGCACGCACGGGGCGGGGTGCAGGGCCGGGGGACGGGACACTTCGGTTGTGTGATCGCTCGTGGCTCGGACAGACACACTAATGCAACGTGTATTTACACGGGGCGCCGCCACCGCTCGGGGACTTTCGGAGGTCGTCGTAGGGGTAGGAGAACATAGATAGGTTCTTATAATATGGTAGGAGAAGCTAGGTTAGGTATTATTATTTAGTAAGTATACTATTTTCTAAATCAGTGTGTCTGACAAGTTACGGTGCTGTGCGTGCGTAGGTATTTGTTTGTTCACTATTCTATAGACCTGTGCCACTGACTTGGATTGAGATTTGCCTTGTTGTTTGGAAACAATAACCTACCTCCTTAGGTACATTACATACCTAGAGGTACCTACCTACTACGACTTTGGCGTGCTTTGGCTTTGTTTACGGACTTTGATATTTTTCACTTACGGTTTGGTTAATGATATTATGGACTCGGAACGTTTGATGTAGGTAGGTATCTCACAGTAAGTAGGTAGGTACTTACTTACCTACCTACCTACGTACCTACCTAAATTATTTTATTATTAGCTAGTTGTTTTCTTATTTTAAAGTAAATAGGTACCTACATACCTACCTAATACTTACCTACCTAGGTAGGTAGGTACCTAACATGTTGTTTAGATATATGTACCTATCATAAGATAGGTAGGTACCTACAATGTATGTGAAGTAAGGAAGTACTAGGTAGGTAGGTATCCAGGCGCGGTCGCAGCCCAAGACTTTGGGGGGGGTCACACTTGGTGCGGGCCGTAGCACCAAATGTACTTGTAGGCGGTTGCAGACCCCACTGAAAACCACTTAACTTTATCGGCGAGCGGAGCGAGCCGCGGATAATTTATACTCAACTCCCAACTATAGTAGGTATAAGTTATAGCGAGCGAAGCGAGCCTCGAAATTTTTGAGATGTTTTCTGAAGTTTGGGCAAAAGTAAGCAAGAGTAGGTCTACTTGCTTACTCTCGCCCGCATCATTTACTTTGTTGTTGATAGGTATCTATAAAAAATAAATGATAGCGATCGTAGCAAGCCCCGAAAATCTTAGAGACTTGCGGTAGTAGATATAAAGCTATGAATATAAATAGGGGCGAGCGGAGCAAGGGCATCAACAAAAAATTCAAAATACAAAAAAGACATGGAAAAAATGTAACGGCGAGCGGAGCGAGCCTCCGAAATTTTTGTTACTTTTTCGGGTAACAACCTAGCAAAATGATGTTAAACACACTGGACCAAATACAGAGAAGGACAAAATACAGAAAAGGACAAAATACTATCGGCGAGCGGAGCGAAACGCAAAATGCAGTGTTTTGCATATTGGCCGCAAAAATGACATCCCTTCCCCCAACTCCCAACCCAACAATAGGAAGTATAAGTAATGGCGAGCGAAACGAGCCCAGACACCATAATATATAGAATCAACGAAATTTTTTATGATCTGGCTGTGCGTGTGAGTTGTTTGGTATTAGATATTTTGCAGTTGCAAACTAGCCTGAAACGGAGAAGGAGTCCTGAACTAGAGCAAACCAGAAGCTTATCAAAACAGCAGAATGTTATCAGAGGCAAGCAGAGCGTGCTGCGATAATTTTTGGTTTTTGTTAGATTTTGGGCAACTTTTTAGAAAATTTGTCAAAGTGACCTAAAGCGGGCCGGGTTTTGAGCTTTGGATCATAGTCAGAAGGAACAAATGTTATCAGCGACCAGACCAAAACGCGAAAATTTTATTGTCTACTAATTTTTTGTACTGGTTGACAAAGTGACCTCGCAGATTATTTGTTATATTTTGTGCTTTTTATTGTGGTGGTTGGATTGATACAAACTGACAATAGCGGACCAGCCAGACCAATAAAATTGGGAACGTTGCCACTGTGCTAATCAAAATACAGAGCACAAATAGGTAACAGTAATATCGGCGAGCGGAACGAGCCGCGATTTTTTTTATTGCTGCAGTTGGTAACCATAATCAATGTAACGAAAGTAAACAGGAAAAAATTAGACGTTTTTTCATCGTTTTTTACGTGTATTCTTAGGTATACAAAACCTACAAATAAATTATAAATATTCGAAATTTAAAAAATCGTTATTCACAAGTTGAATCTCTCGGATTCCAGAATTATCCCTTTTCGGTTTAATAAACCCTTTCCGTGGCATCCTGTGTATATTTTATCACACTCATATTTTGAGTTTGGATGTAGGTGGATGTTTTTAAAGTTTGGATATACCTAGATGTTTAGAAGTTTTCGCGTAAAGAAGTCAGGCGCGGTCGCAGCCCAAGACTTTGGGGGGGGTCACACTTGGTGCGGGCCGTAGCACCAAATGTACTTGTAGGCGGTTGCAGACCCCACTGAAAAACACTAAACTTCATCGGCGAGCGGAGCGAGCCGCGGAAAATTTCTCCTCCCAACAATAGTAGGTATAAGTTATAGCGAGCGAAGCGAGCCTCGAAATTTTTGAGATTATTTCTGAAGTTTGGGCAAAAGTAAGCAAGAGTAGGTCCACTTGCTTACTCTCACCCGCATCATTTATTTTGTTGTTGATAGGTATCTATTAAAAAATAAATGATAGCGAGCGTAGCAAGCCCTGAAAATCTTAGAGACTTGCGGTAGTAGATATAAAGCTATGAATATGAATAGGGGCCAGCGGAGCAAGGGAATCAACAAAACTTGGAAATACAAAAAAGACATGGAAAAAAATGTAACGGCGAGCGGAGCGAGCCGACGAAATTTTTGTTACCTTTTCGTGTAACTACCCGAGCAAAATGATGTTAAACAAGTGTCAAGCACTGGACCAAATACAGAGAAGAACAAAATACTATCGGCGAGCGGAGCGAGCCGCAAAATGCAGTGTTTTGCGTAATGGCCGCAAACATGACATCCCTTCCCCCAACTCCCAAAACAACAATAGGAAGTATAAGTAATGGCGAGCGAAACGAGTCTCAAAAATGTTAGAGATTTTTTCTGATGTTTGGGGAAAAGTAAGCCAGAGCCTATGACAAAATAAAGTGAGCGAAACCTGCCCCGAAAATTTTAAAAAGTTTGTGGTGGTAGATATAAAACTATGAATATAAATCGGGCGAGCGGAGCAAAGGAGATTAACAAAAAATTAGAAATACAAAAATGACATCGAAAAAGATGTAGCGGCGAGCGGAGCGAGCCGCCGAAATTTTTGTTCCCTTTTTCGGGTTGACACAAACTGGTTCAGAAAATAAATATCGGCGAGTGGAGCGAGCTCTGCCTTTTTTGAAATTGCCGAGGTAGCGTCCATGCAAGACAAGGAAGCTAAATTATGAGCTTCTGCCCGCGGCTTCGTACGCGTTCTTTCTATGGAAACGTTCAAAGGTAATTTCTATCCCATGGGAACTGATTTATGGGATAAATAGTAGCCTATGTTTGATTCCAGGCTTAGAGCTACACCGATGCAAAATTTTAGCTCAATCTGTTCAGTAGTTTTGGTGTGAAGACGTAACAAACATCCATCCATCCATCTATCCATACAAACTTTCGCATTTATAATATTAGTGTGAAGAACAATTTTAAAGTTTCTTTAAAATTGTTCTTCACACTAATATAACGAATAACAACCAAATATGCAGACAACAGACTAGACACCATAATAGAATCAACGGCGAGCGAAGCGAGCCGCGAAAATTTTTATGATCTGGCTGTACGTGTGAGTTGTTTGGTATTAGATATTTTGCAGTTGCAAACTCGCCTGAAACGGAGGAGTCCTGAACTAGAGCAAGCCAGAAGCTTATCAAAACAGCAGAATGTTATCAGAGGCAAGCAGAGCGTGCTGCGATAATTTAGTGGTTTCGTTAGATTTTTGGAGTGTTTGGAAAACTGACCTCAAACGAGAGATGAGCCCATGACAAGAGGCAGACAGTGTAAAGTTGCCGGCAAGTTGTGCGAGCTGCGACAATTTTTGGTTTTTGTTAGATTTTGGGCAACTTTTTAGAAAATTTGGCAAAGTGACCTAAAGTGGGCCGGGTTTTGAGCTTTGGATCATAGTTAGAAAGAACAAATGTTATCAGCGACCAGACCTTTTTGTACTGGTAGACAAAGTGACCTCGCAGATTATTTGTTATATTTTGTGCTTTTTACTGTGGTGGTTGGATTGATACAAACTGACAATAGCGGACCAGCCAGACCAATAGAATTGGGAACGTTGCCTCTGTGCTAATCAAAACACAGAGCACAAACAACAGTAATATCGGCGAGCGGAGCGAGCCGCGTTTTTTTTTATTGCTGCAGTTGGTAACCATAATCAATGTAACGGAAGTAAACAGGACAATATAATCATCAAGCTGTGGGTTGCAATTTTTTAAGTACCTAAACTAAGATTTTGGGGGGGGTCATGACCCCCGTGACCCCCCCCCTGGGACCGCGCCTGAAAGAAGTACCTAATCAACACATACCAATCCATCAATCCATACTTGTTTTATAAGTATCTTTCACACTACCTAGGTATATTTTTGACTAGCTAGGTAGGTAAGTACCATAACAAATTTCGTAGTGTTTAGCCGATATGGTTACCCCACATGGCTTTACCAAAATCGTAAATTGATTTGTTTTTTTGATAAGTAAATAAATGTGTCAAGTCAAAATCAAATGTTTTTTTTAAATAAATGAAAGTGTCAATATCAATGAACAAAAAAGTGTTTACGTTTATATCCTTGCCTTTTATTTTCTTGTCAGAAATTCACTATACCTACTCGTGTATTTAATCCTAAATTTAGGTAGGTATATCCTAGGTATTGCAGAAGCAGAACCGTATGACGAACCTACCTACACTCCATCCAAATTCGGTTAGTTTACAAAAATGTCACACCGAATTTGGCTGGAGTATACGTAGGTGCTTACATACTACCTAAGTACGTATTTCCTGATCGATCAGTTTAGTTAGGTTCTAGGTACCAATGATATTACCTATATTTGGGTTCTACATAGGTACCTAGGTACCTAAGTATTTCTTGAGAAATACGTAGGTAGGTAGGCCTTGTAGAGAAACTTGAAGAAAAAAACGCGTTATGAAACTAAACATTCACTTAGATTTTTTTTAAATACACTTGCACTTCCCAAAATGTAAGTACCAAGGTACCTATGTAGGTATGAAACGCAAATAGTACTTATGCCTAAAGAAATAGGTAGTCAAATTTAGTACCTAGTCTAGTATCTAACCTAGGTACCTGCCGCTTTCGATAGCAGAGGCACGGTAATATTCAGAGGTGTGTATACCTACTCACGCACACGCACAAGCACGGCACTATGGATGGTTGTGTTCACGTATGTAGTACACCTACCGCGTCCCGCGCGCGCCTGCATCAACTAAACAGAGATAGCGATATTCGGGGCGATTTTTGCACGCGCCTCGAATTGAAGTTGCGATCGAGCTCCGCCGGACTCTTAATCCATGATCTCTGGCCGAGTAAAGGCCTCCTCCAGACTGTGTCATTTTTTCTGTCCTTAGCTATGGATACTTGGCCCTTGGCAGTTGGCCACTATTTACCAGCTATTTCTAAAATTTCGTCCACCCACCTTTTGAGAGATCGTCCTCTTTTTCTTTTACCGGTCGGTCTTAGCCAAGTTGTTACTATTCTGGACCATTTTTTAGTCCTTACACTATGCAATCATAAATTTATTATTGTTTCAATTTCTTATAGGTACCATACATTTATACAGCGTGTACCCAGAATACCGGCATTCCACAAAGTGGATAAAATTCGATCAAGAATGAAGGTGAACATTTTGACAGCCTATTTTAAAAGCCATGTGATTCCATGCAACCACAACTTGAAGAATCAAGTCTCATGTATCGTGACATACTATTTACCAAAATAAAAAATATAGTTTACATCTACACAGGTCCTCAGACATAATGAAATCATAAAGTTATTATTGTTTCAATTTCTTATACCATAAATTTATACAGCGTGTAGGTACTCAGAATACCGGCATTCCTCAAAGTGGGTAAAACTACAAATGAAGGTGAAGATTTTGACAGGCTTTCAAAAGCCATGTGATTCCATGCAACCACAACTTGATGAATCAAGTCTCATGTATCGTAACAGGCGGATGTACACCAATAAACCCAATGATTTATCTGGTCACACATTTATCACTTACTCAAGCGGTCTCCTGAGGAGAGCTGATTGATAATCTCACCAGCTTATGTAGGTTCCACAACTTAGATAACAAAAATCAGTTTGTTATCAGTGGCAATCATTTATACCTATCTTCTATCTTTTATACAAAAATGAATCCGCATTTCCCTTGGTCATGGCATCACGCGTGAATGGCTGGTCCAATTTTACTTATTATTTTTTTGTCGTGTTTGCTACTGCCAGGAGAAGGTTCTTATGAAATAAAAAATTAAGAAAGTTGCGCAGAACATTAGAAACATAAATTTCCACGGGGGCAAAGCCGTGGGATGCAGCTAGTTTGTTAAAGGTGGCAATCATTTTGATTAAAGACGAAAAAGTAAGAAAGAAAGAGAAAGAAGAATAAGAAAAAAAAAACAATTTACTGGCAAAGAAAATTATACTGGTATTTACAATTGAAACAATTGAGCTAACTGCAGACTGTTGCAAACAGTCTACAGGTAGCTCAATTGATCCATTTACTGGCTCACCCATAATACAAAAATAGTAATAATAAGATAATTAATATATAAAAAGGTATTAATTCTATGTGAACCAAAAATGTCCTGCCTCAGCTTCATGTTGCTGCAACATAAACTTGAGCAACGTCGGTTTTCTGGCAGGGCCTTTGGTGCTTACCCACCAAAACACGCATAAGAAATTTATATATGAAAACACAAATAAGAAAATTTATAACAAAAATAAAAATAAGTAATAATATTTCGATAAGTACAATAAGCCGGCAATGTATTATCAACACCGAAATAACAGTTGCCAAAAAGGTGTCAGTAGTCCGGTTCAATTATGCAACCGGACTACTGTTACATCGAGCGACTCAGTAGTCCGGTTCAATGAAATGTAACCGGACTACTGAGATTACACCATAATACTTAATTATTTTAAGAAGTAAGATAAATCTAGCCAGTTCTTTAAGACTAGCGTTCAACACGGGAACCCTCCCACTCAAACAAAGTAGCATCCCAATCTTATTCGAAGTTCATATATTTAGTACATTTCTTGCAAATAAATACGCATTCTTGTGTATTCTTGCATTCTGTAAAATAGAACGTAAAATTATAAATACGTAGAATTCAAAATTACTATGGAAAATAGGCATAAGGAATTCAAGAGGTTTTTGAACCAACCTGACCTCCTAATTACAAATGCAGAAGAATCAAACATTAACGGCTGAATCCTTTTCAAAACCAAACAGTACCCAAATAAAACCGTTATACTCAATAGCTATTATTATGTATACTTACCCAATATATACCTACCGTCCAAATCAACGAGATCCTTTAAACTACTTCGGAATCTATACGCAAGGTTCATATTTTGGGGTCCTAATGCAATGGTCGTTTATTTTGCCTTGAGGTAAGCGGCTGTATTGTTGTCCTCAATTGATTAATACCTTAGTTTATCTACCGATATGACAATGGTGCTTGAGTGCCTATAAGTTTAACTGGAAGTTTGTCTACAGGATGTCTTTTTTCGTAATGGGAAGGACTGCGCTACAAAATCATCAGAATAACTTTTAAAAACTAAAATAAGGGTTTATCAAGTAAAAATTCGCGTTGCTTCATCAAATGTTTATTTGCATGTTAACAATATAGCTCGGTGTTCCAAATTTACTTAAGTTTTTATTTTTATAGGTACTAATTATTGGCCACCTGCGTGCTATTTACAAAAAATAAATATAAATTAACTACGTTGCAGGCATGAAATTAAGTACTTAATAAATAAAATTCTACATTTTTGATTTCTGTTCTTTTATTCGAAATCAGTCAGGCATGATATTATGATAGCATTAATTTATCACCGTCACCAGTTTTTGGATGAAATACCAAAAAAATATTTCATAGAAAAAACACACTGTATTATATCTTTCTCTCAAACATCTGTCACTCACAACTGTCACTCACGATTTGACAAATGACAGTTGGATCTTTGTTCCATTATATGCAAATGTTCACCCTCGTGTAGACATACCGCGATTTCTCAGATAAATATAACATTGATTGATCTAAATTATATTCAATTACCAATTCAAATATTTGGTTTGTAAGATTCATTGACCGGATAAATGTTCATAATTATTATTATTTCGTTGAAAATCAAACGAATAAAAAACCACAGACTAAGTAAGTATATGTCATAAAATAAGTTAGTTTATTTTCCATAAATAAATATAAATCTTTCAATTTCTGGTTACAATTTAGCCTCAGCCACTACTCAGCACAGGCCTCCCCTGGTTCCTCCCTTCTTTTAACAATATTATTTTCAAAAAAAAAATCTTAGCAGTTGTTAAAATCAATATTATTTTTAGTTCACTGCCTTTTCTTTCAACAATGACTGAAACTTCTCGTGGTAATAGAACTTTACACCTTATAAATATCACACATGTTTCATTTCAGGACTGATATTGCAAGGAGTCACATGTTTTTAAGAAGAAACCACAACAGCGAAAAAGAAATGACTTGTGGATAATGCAGTTCACCTGGCAATGTTACTGCTGCTACATACACATGTGATAATTATGTGTTAGTGATAATTTCAATAATTCTAAGCTGTCGAGAAGTAAGTTTTCTTCTACGATGTCCGCTAAAGTGAAATACACAGGTGGATCACGGCAATGGAAAAAAATTACGGGTATAGGTGAAATACAAAATAAAAAAAACTATCATGGTTATTAACATTAAAAACACTTCTAACGCCGTAAATCATGGTAAAAATCCCGTTATTATTTTGGCAGTATTCTGCTTATTACCCGCGTTCTGACACTGGTTTTAAAAAATAAATAACAAAGGTAAATAAATAATTCCGTACAATTCGCACAACATCATCGAGCACAAAGCTAAGCAGAACTCATGTTAAGGGTTCTAGATAACTGATATAGTTAATACAATACATTACTTAAGTAACGGTTTAGTGCTCATAACTTAGATAGATTATGTTTTATTTATTATATATATTATTTTTAGTACCCATAACACTAGCTCTGCTTACTTTAGGGCTAGATGATGCTGAGTGATATTTGCACCATTAGGTATATGGTTAATTATTGTTACACACAGTTTGCCGTGAATCATCGATACATTCTCCAGTGACCCAAGTTTTGTTCCAACTTCCAAAGCAGTCGTTGAGACGATTGTCGACACCTCGGATGGGGGAGATGACACGGTACACGTGGTTCCACATGCTTCATCTGACGACAGGCGATGACGCTGCGAAGACAAACAAACTTGATTAATGGGAGATACTGATAAAGTTCTGCATGGACGGGGGTGGCTGATCAAGGTAAGTAGACGGTAAGTTGGTAGATAATGAATAGGAATTGCAGGATAAAATCAAGATATATAAAATTCTTAGTTCGTAACCCAATTTTCAAGAAAGAACATAATAATAAGAAAAAAGTGTTTGAGTTTTCTGCTTAGCGAATTACGAATATAATTTGTCCTGTGCACCTGGTCAGATTTTGTTGAGACTGGTCATCGTGGCCGAATTTTAGCTAGGATGGCATCATTAGCAATTTACGAATTTTGGTAACGTCGAGGTAAATAACCATAATCACTCATTTAAATGATAATTTATTTTAAAAAGTAGGTACCTACAATATCTATCGGCTTTATGTTAACAAGGGGATTTATGGGTGAAAACTTAACAAAAACTAAAAACAATAACAGAAAACAACAAGGTTGCAGCAATCACTAAACCAAAAACACCAACTTCAAATTGCACGCGCAGCAAAAAATGTTCAAGATCGCGTTTGAAAATGGACGACAGACGAATAAAAATTATGAAAACTTTCGAAACCAATTTTTTCTAATTTTCCGCTATTTGCACCCAGAGTAATAAAATTCATCAATAATTATTTGATTTTTAATCGCTTTGTTTACTAAAAATGTCTACGATGCTAAATCCGACTACATACGGTATGTTTATACGCTTTATTTTTATACGGCTATACGGTATGTTTATGTTCTAGTAGGTAATAACATTCACAAACGTAACCGTTTTTTGTTATTGGACGTGTAAAATATATTGTTTTGGTAATTTACATCAATATCAATTAGTTGGGTTCAATGTTTTCAAAATTGAAGTGAAGTGATATCTATATTAACGAACCTCTTAAATATAAAGTGCCAAAACAATATATCAACTGAATAGACTTGTCCAAAAACCTTTTGCTCTATCAAGGAAATGGAGAAACTAATGATTACGAGATAATGCGTAAGAAATGGACGAAAGGAACGAACACTTTCCTGCGTCTGTTCTGAAAAAGCGAAAAAAGGTTCCGTGATGGAGAGACGAAAAAAAGACCGAATTTCGTCTCAAGAGAGTAAGACTGCAGAACCTGAGCGTCCCATCACAAAAACAAACGATACAAACTCCAAACAATTCATCTAAATTACGACCTTCAAATCCAAGGCGATAAAGTTTTCTTTTCTCCAGCAGGGATAAATCTTAGACGCCTTTAGGGTCTAGCGGAAAAACGAGATATCCGTGACTGGTAAGACAAGGACGCCACAAAAAGAGCGAGATAAAAATATGGCATTTTGATTAATACACAGTCATTGCTCAGAGCGAGCCGTGTACCATTGCTAAGTAATGACCACTCCATAAAGACATGGTTAAGGTTAAAACAAAATTACTTTATCAACGCCTTGTTTCAAATAAATATCCTGTTTCAGGAAATATTATTGTTGTTTCCAATACAAGGAATTGAGATGTTAAGAAGATGTTAAGATTCAACCGCCTTATTGATAGCTACACAAATGATATATTATTAAGATCGTTTATTTTGTTAGGAACTTTGGTTTCAATTTTTAGTTACGTGTCTTGGAGAGTAATTTTATTGCTGTAATTAATTAAACGATTGTGAATAGATAAGTTTAATTGAAATTCAATTTTCTATAGATGTTTCATCGTATTGAATGATTGGGAACAATTAACAGCTAATAAATAAACGTGTTACTTTACACGTTGTAAATAACTATCAGATATTTATTTTTTAACGTTATAGTACTTACTTTTGGTTGTTACTTTTTTCTCGTTGAACGAGAAAAAAATCTTGACCCTAAACCTTCCAATTCAAACGCATATTAAAATGCAATAAAAAACCGCTTAATATACCAAAGTGGGACGAAAAAAAACAACTCAATGTAAAAGCGCCTATGACATTCTTATTGGTTAAAAAGGGTTAAGACAGCTGTCAGATAGAGCCCCGACCAAAGGAATGAGTAATAACTAGAGATAATCTCTGAAAGATCCGTCTTAAAAAAGCCGACGTTTGACGTGGATAAATAAGTTTTACATAGATATTTATATGTGGCATCTCGGTTCCTGTTTAATTACCTGGATTCTCACAATGTGTTTGCATTTAATTCGATTGTAAGAAATGTTGTGACTGAATTAAGAAGGTATTTTTGACTGGGCTATATTTTTGGTATGAGTTTTATTTGACTTTCAATTGATGATTAATCGATCGCATCAATTTTCTTTTACTTGTTGGGGTATTTGTCAATGTCATTTGTGGATTATTTATATTGTGACTGTGTTGGCATTTTTCATTATGTTGAAATTAAAGTAATGTCTGAAATAGGCTCGGTAAAATCTGCGTTAGTAAATTCGGTACATTTTGCTAATTCGATTTCATAACATCTTCTCTCAGAACTTGCGTATCTATTTAAAATTGGACAGCATTCACCAGTAATGCACCAAGATTAACATTTCCGTTGCAATGAGATGTCCCACCAAAGGGTTCCGGATAATCAATTACGTATGGCTATGTCCAGCCACTGGTAGTTAGTCGAATGGTCGCACCATTACCAACTAATTCCTCGCCATTTGCCTGTGGCGTCCACCGTAGTCGCTGTGATTCCTCTTGATGACTTGAGGTATTTTAAGACATTCATGGAAATCCACATATTTATGTGATTTATCTAACATAAATTTGTATGAAGTTGATACGAAAACATTTCATGTCGGTGTGTTTATTCTGCGTCGGTTAATGAATGTTCCTAGTTTTCTTCAAATCACAACTAAGACGCCCGAAACAGTTAAATAAAAAATAAAATTGTTAATATTCAAGTTATTTTTCACTATGTTCGTAAAACGCATTTCATCTGTCATGTCATTCTATCCAAAAGCAAGTATTTACCAAATTCAAATAAATCGAATGAGATCTCTTAAGCCTCTTTAGTCAACATTTCCATATAATTTTTGGGGTTCCAAATTGAAACCCTACTCTAGGAATAGCAAATTGTTTTGTTTTTTTACAGTTTGTTTTCTTACAAAATGAGATCCGTAAAAGATCTATTTCGAAATTTTAACCCTGAGTTACGCTCGGGATTCAATGACTAATTATTTCAGTCCACAATAAAACTGTTTGTTTTAAAATCGTGGTTTTTTGATTTTGATACAAACAGTTTTATGTTGATGTTAGAAAATGGAAACAAGGTTATAGTGTTCTGGTTACTTTCTATGTAAAATAAGATATATCTATCTATGTAATGTATTGTATTAAGTAAAACTAGTTTAGATCTATTATTTGATTGTAATTTTATTTGTCAATAATGATTTTGATTCTAAAAATAAATATTTCAGTCATCTAGTACCAGAAAACACAAGCTCTCCTTAGCTTGGGGCTAAATGATGCTGTGTGGATTGTTCAGCATTATTTATTGATTTGATCATTATTTCATAATTTCCCATTAAAGGAAGATCAATTTTTTTACGGTAATTAATCACGTAGGCACATACATACCTAAGCTCACTAGTTCCCAAAACAATAACTCAAACCGTGACCCAACATTGACATTTGTTACATAATCTCATCCAGGGCCCGCACGCAAATGGACGGGATTATCCAGTAATGGCGAGACTATTCCAACTAAATGTGTCGGAGATATACTTGGAGTGCCGCGCCATCAATTGTTTTGCTTCTGTCCTGAACTTCATAGCTCTATGGTATTATAACTGCTATGTAAATATTTCTTGGTGCTAGTGACTAAAGGATGTCGTAATCATTTTTTATGAATTAGGGCATTTAATCACTTCCAAGTCGGGTTCTGCATTGTTTCTACTTTGTTTTGATGGATTATTTGTCACTTGCCCATATTTTATTGCACGTATACTTACGTTCCCTTTCGATTCCGCAGAGAACTACGAAACAAAACAAAGAAAAATCTTCTAGGGCCCACGCCCCCATTAATCTCCGTCAATATTTGCCATTGGCCATAATCTGTGTACCAAACTCGGAGGGACACTATGCGACAAAAATCGACTCTCACGGAAATTATATTGATATTCAATACACAACAAATGGGAGCTGTCAAAAACTTGCTGTTCGCTCCTACGGTCATCCCTAAGCTATCTGTGTCATTTGCTATTGGAAACGCAGGATGTGTGTATCTCGCTTTCACACCTTCCTTATCACAAGGGAGAAAGAGACAGGTTGATATAGTGGGTTTAGCTCGCCTTTGTCACGAGGACTGAACTAATTTTTCATCATAGGGCCCGCGACAGTTACAAATGCGCCCGAACTGTCTCCTTCTTTAACAATACTTTTTATATATTTTTCAAGGGTAGTTCGCCCTCGAAAAGAATTTAATACAAATGATGGGAGATGAAATTGGAAGAAGCTACGGATCTGCAATGTTTTTTCATCATTTTTCAAAAAACACCATCTTCATTAATCAAATTTTTCTGATTAAAATTGTGATTATAAGTCACACGGCCAACGAGCTTAACAATTTCACAACAAACTCTTTATACAGTTAGGTACGCTACAACTCTCATCTTCTAATAAATAACTAGCTCAACAGGTAGCAGCTAGCAGGTAGGTAGGTCATGAAATAGAAAATCTTAAAGTTTTCTATTTCTTAGCACTGATTTGATGGAAAACCAAGAAAACTTATCAACGTTACAGAAAAAAGGGAATCACAAAAAGTAATCTAGCCAATACGAAACGACGCAGCACCCTCAGAATTATAATTCACCCTTAGATCAGGCACCCTTGGATCACTCTAGCCGATCAATCAATGTACGAATCTGTCATGTTAGGTTTATGAGAAAAATAGTCGGGATGCGCCTGTCCCGGCCTCCCCTTGGTAAACATTCGCTTAGGAAAGGGTATTGGAATGTATAAATGATGCACTAAAATTCAATATTTTGGTATTGTAATGTTTGTGTTAGTTATTTAAGGATTATATGAATAAGTAAAAAAACAGTAAATTCGATCAATATGGTACAACTCATACATTTTTGGTAAAATATCAATTAACTGGGCAGTATAAACAGTATAAATTTATAAGAAAAACAAAGGACTATCTACAGTAACGTTCATGTTTTATTTCAAAACAAAACTCCTCTCATGGTGGTTCCCACGGCAAAACTACTGAAACCATTATCGAGAAGTACCTGAAAAACCCAGTTCATACAAAAATAGACCGTGTTCTTTTCCTCATTGGAGTCAATATTCGTGTCTGTTAGAAACAAAGGTTTATCTGGGTGTATTTCGAAAAAATTCCACTAATCGTATAAAAGAAATATTTGCTAAATCAAGTTTAGTTTTTGCTCTTAAAAGGCAAAATTATGAATGACACCAGAGTGGCTTATATGTAGATTATGTAATTACAAGAATAAACTTATGTAGTTTCAATGTCCTCATACCGTCATAGATACCGGAGTACTGTTTTCCCGAGTTTTATGCTATAGGCCCTTTTACTCACAACTACGACTACATTAATGTCTAAAAAAACTTAACTGTTAAGATTTTATGTACTTGATGTCAGTACAAGAGTCAGTACAAGTAGGTACTACAAGAGTTTAGTAGGATCACCAACAACGGCTATAAATTTCAGTGAAAGCATAGGTTCACATGCTAAAGCGAGCTTATTGATTTGCAAACTATGTAGATGCGGTCGCGTCTAAAGTGACACGGCAAGAATTCGACTGTAAACAAAACGACAAAAAATGCACACTATCGCATCTCCACCACGAATCGTCCGAACCTATACTCGCTGAATTGATATTGAAATACAAATGGCGGGCGTGATTTAGTATTCCTTTGACGTGATGGAGGCTTTACTCCGGTTTAGGTTTCGCCGGGCGTCGTCTTCTCGTACATCATAGCGCACGCTCTAGAAGGTCGGGTTGGGGATACACTGAGATCGAACCACGAGCGAAAACAAAATGTTACCTTCGGAAAATAATGTAGCCAATTTTATAGATATTTTGATATCATCTGTAACCTAATTTCGGGTCTGGGTAGAGTGACTGTGCCCAGTATGGTGAACTTGGGTTGCAAAAGTTCACTCAAAAGTACACACGAGTCCTCAATATGTGTAGGTACTCTTATCGCCGTACGGTTAGATTACGACGGTAATCTAACTGTACGGTATTCTGACGGATACTGACAGTATTCTGGGAATTTGTCAAGTATTATTTGTAAATTAATTAAATACAAGGCAATCCTTTGTGAACGTAACATTTTTGGTAGTCTGTAATATGTTTGTAGGTCACGATGTTAATTCATTTAATAAAATTGTCTTGTAAATATAAAATTTGTGGTAGAGTCTTTAATAAGATTACAAATTGACGAGAGCATCTTTCCCGCTCTCAAAAGTTGGCTGAATATTTATTGGACGATAAAATTACTATCCTGTAATTTTACATGTTTTAGGTACACATGATGTGGACCCATATTAAATCAAATCAAAAACTCTTTACTATAATAAATTCAATAAATGTACAAACACAAAAGCTCACTTTATAAAACTAAACACTGACACGGAAATAAATAAATAAATAATGCTGGACAATTCACACAGCATTATCTAGCCCCAAGCTAAGCAGAGAGTGTGTTATGGGTACTAGATAACTGATATACATAATACAATACACTACATAGATAGATATTTTTTTATTATACATAGAAAACATCCAGAACGCCCTGGACAAATGTCTGCAGATCGTACAAACATTTGTCCCGAGGCGGGAATCGAATATAGAAATAAAGTGATATTTTTGATTTCTGACGCTTCGGTATGTAGACTAAGGTGAAGAAGCGACGAAGAAACCTTTAGCCTGCCAGCTGTTATTTTTCGAGAAAGAGATCGAATTCTAAAATGGTCCCTCTTTCAACTGGATAAAACCAAAAAGTAGTTAAATCCAAAATTTGTCACATCCAAGAGAAGGTATTTAACGAAATTATCACAAAAGAAAACACTGTCGTAGTTTGCCGGAATTACGGATGTAAGTGATTGCCGGATTTACGGATTACGGATGTAAACGGGCTAACTACGAACCTTATTTATGTTGGAAGAACACCAACGTGTCATCTTAGCGAGGGGTAGTTAACCCGCTGACATCCTGGAATGGTACTGACCGGCGTTACGGGACGTAATGTACCACTCGTAAGGAGTATAATACGTTACGCCGTGTGCGAAAATCACGACGTTACGAGCCCGAGAAAATCGTTGCTCGTTACGAGCCCCTTCTTTCCCCGTACTGACTGCACGAACGCCCGCCCCATAACACTGGTCCGTAGCCCGGCCTAATGAAAAGATGAACACTGTCGTAAATACCTATTGTTCGAAAGTCTTTAGTTATATTCCCCGATCTCAGTGTACCGCTTTCCCAACAGCCCGGCTGACGGGCGCGGGCGCGCGTAATCCCAAAAGATTTCCACTTGAAGCGAGCATCAACTCCGTCCCCACCGCTACACATTCTAAATAATAAACAGGCTACCTACGCGATACCGTTTTTATGTAATAAGTAAGTATATGTGGCATTTATGTATAAAATGTGTATATGGTGAGGTTTTTGGCTTATAGACTGAGCTTCGTTAACCACTGGCGCAGTTTGTTTGAAGTTAAAAGTAAAACATATTTTTTTGTTATTATAGTGCGTAACCCCACACTCAGGGTAATTTCGCAAAGATTTTCGACTCCCACGTCACTTGACCTCGTGGTGTAGTTGGTTAGCACATTCCTGTACTGAAAGAAGGATGCGGGTTCAAGTCCCGTCAAAGTCAAAAATTTTTGCGATATTATTTGATTTCTTAGAAAACGTAGTTTCTTTTTAATTTTGATTGTATTGAACGATATTTTTGTAGTAATTTTTTTTTGTGGGAAAAATCAACAAAAACTAAAATTTCAACCTTGTACACAAGATTGGGTGCTACCACCAAAACTAAATAAAATAATGAGATCCATATATGACAAATTTACTAGCCCATTTTTAAAATAACAAACCCATGAAAAAAGTCTTGTAAAAATCACAGCCACCAATCTCTTTTCAAAAAGAAAACCTGAAAAAGTCAAATAGTAAATCTGAAACATACCCATCAATAAGTCCGAAGCAAATAAAACTCCTTGGTGCAGGATCGCATTGACATTAGGTGCATAACGAGTGCAATACGTCCACGGTCGTGGACCATCAATCGCGGACCCTGTGGACTGCAATGGACTATGTTACTTTCCACTGTCTGCGACTAACAGATCTTCGACTGTTTTATCTATGTCAGTGTTTTATAAAGCCCTAGATAGTTTGATTCTAGTTTTACCAATGTTGCAGCAGGTGGAAAAAGTATATATTTTTGTAAATAGTATAAGTTTTAAATTTATGGAAAAATTGGCTAAGTCGTCACAAATGACTTACTCATTACTTGTGAATAGTTCAGCACTATTTATTTATTTATCTTTTGACATTGGTGCTATGTCAATTTGCCATAAATATGAACACAGGAAGCAGAAAGAGACAAAAACGCTGATATTTGATTAAAAACTCATTACATCGTAGATGATACAAAATACCCACATAAAGATGTCTCTACCTAAAATGATTTTCGTAAAAGCAATCTAAAACAGTTACGCGAAGGCGGACCAAAAAGTTGTCCCGATGAAACAAAAAGCAAAGTTTTGTAGGTAAACCGAAGAGGGGCCGAAAACCGAGAAAACCGAGTTGTTGATATTCCTACCTACTAACGATACATCACTTTGAAACAGATTTGTAGAATAAAGGAACTAAACTCATTTAAGTAAAACTAATAAACACTACCACTTTCTACGACAAATCTTTCACTGTACAAGCTACCCGTCTATGGAATGCTCTCCCCCTGGACATCAGACGTGCCAAATCACTCCCTCTCTTTAAAAAACTGCTTCATCAGCATTATCTGTCTTTGCAAAGTTAAACAACTTTATTTTTATGTTTATGTAAGTTGTGTATTATATTGTTTGTAGGTATTATAGTATGTAGTGTAAGTATTATTATTATTTTTTTCGCGTGCCACCGCCTATTTTGTTCTTACATGTCCAGTCCATCCCAAGGTTGCCTGGAAGAGATCGCTCATAGCGATAAGGCCGCCTTTGTACTTCGTCTACTCTTAGCATTTATTTCTGTATTGTTATCTGTCTTTGTGTGGTACAATAAAGTATTATCTATCTATCTAATAAACAAGTTTGTAAATCCAGGCGTAAAAGATGGCTTTTAAAGAAATGGTCACAAAACAAAATACTGCCGTAGTTTGACGGATTCATTAATTTTCAGTAAGCGGGTTAACTACGAACCTATTTAAATTAGAAGAACACCAACGTCTGATGAATTTTTAATCCTTTATCAAATAAAAGTGACGCAATGAGAGTAGTGCGACCAAAAAACTCAATACTTTTTGTGAGACAAAGACGAAAATAAAAGAAATGACTAAGAACGTAATCAACGTAGTAAATTAGATCACAAAGAGAGCGAAAGTAGAGTAGACTTTATTTACTTGGCAAGTTCAATACCTACACAAGCAGATTAACAATAATGCCCTTGATAAAACAAGCAAAGTTTCATCAAACAAAATGATTACAAGCTAACCCTACCAGCTAAACGTTTTGGGTCA
Organism: Eupithecia subfuscata; assembly: GCA_963564075.1. Lineage (NCBI taxonomy): Eukaryota > Metazoa > Arthropoda > Insecta > Lepidoptera > Geometridae > Eupithecia > Eupithecia subfuscata. The sequence continues at coordinate 10,765,351 of OY751105.1, forward strand.
GAAACTACATAGGAAGCACTCACAAGACTGGTTGAAACATAAATCCGAGTCGGCGGCTCGGTGGCGTGGAAACTTTTTGAATTATTAGTTTTAATTTCCGCTTAAGATCCGCTATGTCCCCCGTATCTGTCAGAGGATGTAACAGGGTTAGGATGTAGGATGTTGAATAATATAATATGTAGATACCTATGTAACCTCATCTAGAACTACATTATTATGTAGGTGAGTGTTTGATGATTTATTGCGACAAGTCAGGGTTTGCGCCTGGTTTCGTTCGTCTTAGTTCAGAATATTCAGAGAAAATAAAATTGTAACGACATATCGACAACCACAAAATAACCCAAAAAAACAAAAAAGGATCTTCCTTTACCCCCAAATTTAGTTTGTTTATTTTAACCATAAAACACTTGGGAAGATCTTGCACAAGAAAATTACAATTACGAAATTTTATTCAGTGATATATTCACAAAAATTATGGCATCTAATATTTCGCTTTATACACAAAACATTTTGACCATTAAATCACAAATTATCTCAAACCAGTACCCTATAGCTACACCTATCTCGAAATTTAATGAACGATATAAAATCTTCATCACAGTAGCAGCCCTCTGCAATTTACACTGTTACAATAACGAAGTAATCCGTATCAGAGATCAGTATTCTTAGCACTCTATTAAGATGCTGCATATTGAATGCCATAATTACATACTGGCTCCGCCACCGGCCGCTGTGGATTTTGAATGCAGATCTAGAGATATTTCTGAGATATGTTATGGGAGGATTCGTTGGAATATGTTTCTGTGTATTGCATAGAATTGGCTACTGAAAATGTCGTGATTGATTGGTTTATCCACCTATGATACGAAAAAATATAACTTTTATTGCATCTTTCATTGCAATACTATAAGTATTTGTTATGTTGGTATAATAAAAAAAAAATCTATGTCATGTATTGTATTAAGTATATCAGTTATCTAGTACCCATAACACAAGCTCTGCTTAGCTTGGCGCTAGATAATGCTGTGTGGATTGTTCAGCGTCATTATTACTTTATATTATTTGCGTTGCGCAGTGATTACTACTTTTCTTATCGTATGTATTATTTAAATATTTATTCTTTTTAATTATTGTTTATGACATTTGTGTACAAGTATTTGAAATAATAGCAGCATTCGCCACAATATCCAAATACCGAGACCAGTCGATAGGATTAATAAATTCGTCTAGTGGAAACGGCGCTTTCACCATCCTCCCTTTTTGCGTGTGTTTCCACATTTTTCACGCGATAAATCATATTTTTTCACCGGCAGCGCTTTTTGCGCCGTCCTTCGGTTTGGTCGGGCGCACTGTCATTTTTTCCACTCGGACATTCGAGTTTTGCACTTTTCGTTTTACTCGTGTTTTGTACACGGCATTTATGATTAATTCGTTAGTTTGTAGAGTTGAACGAACTCCGTAATTAAAACAGCGGGTGTTGATGTAATAATTTTAATTCTGTATCTACTTATGGAGTTATAAATTGATGGCATGACAGTGTAAAGTGTAGACAGTCAACGAGGACGTGAAAAATTCACTATCGAGCCTCCAACGGCGAAGGCGCCTCTTTAAATCTCTCAACGTTAATTTTAATTTAGCTACCACAATGAGAACAATTTAATTTAATTGCCAAATCATTAAGTTAAGCGGTCGAATATTAGTCGGCACTATTACACCTGAATTAATGTCTGCCGCGATACAAATAAAGGAATCAAGAACGCATCGGAAAAAATAGCGGAGAGTATACGTGACCATAAATTAAAGCGTGGCTTAAAATTAAGACAACAAGCCTCTTTAATCTACAATAAATGGTGGTCGTCGCTCTGAGACCGGTTCCGAGATGGAGGCGTAAAAGAAAAAAGAATAATCCGGTCCAGAGCGGGTCCAAAATATGATAGGCATCCATAATACAACATGGCCGCTAAGCTCCTATATCCCTCTCCGTCTTTCATGAGCCTTTTATATAACGCCATCGCACTTTATTAAGGTTGACCACATGTGGAGTGTTCCGCTAAGCCTAACCTTGATATCATACTCTCGCTTATACGGGGTGTCCTCGAGTAATAACAGCTCTGGATAAAGTGATATGAAACAACAGTTTATCTTTCCTTATTTATTTGGTTTCGACTTTCTACCAAAATTAGCAACGTGAAATTAAATAAGTAAGCAGCCATATAACATTTACTATGTATATTGATAACTAGACGGTCGCCTCGCGGTTTCACCCGCGTAGTTCCCGTTCCCGTGGGAATTCTGGGATAAAATATAGCCTATGTCACTCCCTTAAAAGTAATATTCCAAACGGTGAAAGAATTTTTCAAATCAGTCTAGTAGTTTCGGAGCCTATTCAATACAAACAAACAAACAACAAACATATAATCAAATCTTTCCTCTTTATAATATTAGTATAGATATAGATGGGGCCATCTTACTTAAAGAAAAATAACTATTGAAAACCCAAAACCACAAGTTGGAAAATTTTATTGGGGTTTTCCATAGCTAAGTATGTACATAAAATAGTAAAGTTCTCGTATTGTGTCTGTGGTCCCACAAATAAGAACACCCTCTAGAGTGAGTCCCCTCGCGACCATAGAGATACCACAATATTCCATTATTCCGTACACCTTATAAATAAGCTTTATATGCCTACCTGCCGAAGCCAACTTAAAAAAAAGGAAAAATCCGTGTTGACATCTCTCTTAGTTATTTATAGTGTTTTATGGTAGGTACTACATTATATTAATTACATTTAATTTATTATGTACTTGAAGGTAACTTTTCATCTAGGTATGTTGAAGTATTTGAAAGAGAAGATTAATTTAAATGACTACGATCTTGTACGTCATTTATTATAATTGGTTAAAACAATGATGTAACTTTTTCGTAAAATAAAGCCTATTGATTTTATCACTGGCAAATGTTTCTTGAAAGAAGTACAATTTTAAATATTATTAAAATTAATCATTTACCTTGATTGAAATTGATACCACTTGATACAAATCCACAAAACTTTATAAATGAAGACTTTATATCCTTTGAATAATATAGAACAGCACTGACCCACCACACCAAAGTGCAAAATAAAACTAAGCATGAATCCAAAGAAAATTAAAACAAACTACACTTTGCGAATAATATGCAAAACTACTCTTAACCACCTGCGGTGGTCAGTCTTTTGACTTTTGTCCTAAAAGTGACAAAAAATTCAAAAGTGTAACAAATAAGTAGAACAAAAGCGACACTTTCGCTTGCATTCTTGCAAATTCCTTACACCTTTACTTGAGTTATTGCCGGCGAATTTTATTCAAAAACTTTGTTTAATGTTTTTGCCCTTAATGTGGTTGTAAATCAGTAAACACTTTCTTTTGAAATAGAAAGTACCTGTTAAAATTTTACACAGCTCTGCCACGGTTACGGTTTGGAGTTAAATTGAAAGTTTTGGGCTAAAGTTTGTAAATTAATGGTTCATGTCACTTTAAACGTGAGTCTTTGTATTACCTGAAATCATTCTGTTATGCTTATGAATAGAAACAAACTAGTACTAGTATTTACAATTGAAATAGTTGAGCTAACTGCAGACTGTTGCATTCTAACAGTACAGTAACAGACGATAGAAGAATAACTAAAATAATTATACAAACAAGTACTAGACATTTATTCACAAAGAAAATTATACTAGTATTTACAATTGAAACAATTGAGCTAACTGCCGACTGTTGCAAACAGTCTACAGATAGCTCAACTGATCCATATCAACACCAGTCGGAAGCGTCCCCAAGACGCTGGCTGCATTGCCACGCTGTATGGCAATGCTGATACGCTGTGCCAGATATTCACCAGCTCTCGGGTCACGCGTCGCTTCGACCAGTCGCTCAGATAGTTTTTTGAAAACCCGAAGAGCCTCGGTACCCCACGGACCTAGGGTCTCGACTCCAAGGGGAGCAAATGTGTAGGCTCTGTCGAGACCTGCATATTTGCGCCTCTTGAGATCTTCGGCCAAATCTGCCGCCGCACCCGCCCTCACGGATGTCCTCGGAAGATGGGAAGGCGCAAGTGTGTCGACGCATGTAGCGTCCCACACAATGGGCCTCCCCAACTCCCATGGGACTAGTGTCATACCGTCGGGCCTCTTACCATCGTCACGCAACAGACCATTCGGTTCGAGAATAGCTGGTACGTTAACGGTGACAAAGGCCCGCCGGATGATGTCGTTAAGGCTAGCGTGGCGAGATATCCGACCAGCGGCCCTAGTGCACGATAATCCGTGATGACCAAGCTGTTCGACAGCAGTACCGCACTGGCATTGATGAGGCGCGCAACACCTTGCACCCAACCGGAGACATGTTGCGATACGGAAAGTTACGGGATCCAATAAAGTACCAGTGTTATATGAAGGAAATGCTTGCAACCAATGTCCTGACTCCCATTTAGAAACGGCCAGGAGGCGGGCACGATCTGCAGAGCTGGAGCACGTTTGTAACAAACAGTTCCGTGTCAACTCACACAGAGGCCCGTCCCATTGCCGTTGGGACAAAAGTGATTTTGGGGGAGCAGCATCGGGGCAAGCACTATGCCAAGCCGTTCGAGCTTCGTCTAAAAATGAAATTTTCAATGACATTCCAGGTGGGACCAAAAGAGAAGGATTTAAAATTTTTTCAACTAAAGAACTAGTGCTGTAGACAGAAGACAAGAACGCTGGTAGGGCTACACTTGAAATTTTGCGTATACCTAAGCCTCCCAATTTGACAGGCAGGGAGGCCTGCGACCATGCCTTGTCATCTAAATCGATATTCAAAACCGATGATAAGGTATTCAATATAAATTTTTTAATACAAACAAGTTAGTATACGATGGATTGAGTAATTACAGAACGTTGTTTTTCAGATTGTAGAGATATAAATAAAAACTTATCGAAAAAAAGGTAAGCTAGCAATAAAAGGATAGGTAAATCTTTATCCAGTAGCGAAAAGAAGGAACCTCGTGCCTCAGATGAATTTTTGTAATTAACGTATTCAAAAATACCGTAAAGTGCCACTATAAATAGCCAATTCGTATCGTATTAATAACGCAGAGAACATCTGTTATTGCAGCTCGAGCGATAATGAGTTGCAGGAGAGATTGTGTTCCACTGTTAGCTATAAAAGTGTGGTATTATCCTTACACATTTTATTATTTAAAAAAAAAACTAGAAAAACCAAAAAATAAAAAATGTCTTGTAGAACAAAAGATACCCACAACCAACTTGAAAATAAAATACTTCAGGGGTAAATATACCTTTGTACTAAATTGTGAGTAATACGTGCTTTTACCTATACAGTATCTGTTAACTGACATCTGATGTTATTTTCAGAAAAATGCGCGAAAACTGTTTTACTCTAAATACCCAATAAGTAGCCATGTATATTATGCTATACATAACAAACCATTGTTACTTTGGAGAAGGTTCATCAATGTATAGTATGCTATACACTCACAGAAAACATAATCATTCAGGAAAAATTACAATCCGAGAAATATATTTTTTCATAAAAATAACCACAATTTATATTTTATATGCCCAACACCCATACTTTATGGAAAAAAATATAAAATACAGTAATTTTTTCTTGTGCATCCTGAAGCCGAAAACGCTCGCTTACAAATTTTGATATTTTTCACGAATCTGTGAATCCACTAGCGTCATTTTATTTTTTTCTCAGTGCCGTAGACAAGTTTTAAAAAAACAGAAATAATGCATCAAACCTAGATTGGCCATCAGATTTTTTTGAATGTTATGTACTCCACAAAACTACATTATGGGTTTAAAGGTATTCATAAGGTTTAAAACATTTCAAACTTTTTTGTTATAGTACACTTTCGTTTGACCGCCATCTCACCTGATGGAAAGTGAAGATGTGGCCGAAGGTGTATCGCGAAGGTCTAGAATAATGCTTATTCACCCTTGTCTTAGAGAGACTCAGGTTGTACCATCAGCAAAAGATCTACCTATCCAGTTTGAAACTCTTTTGCTTTGCGTTGGTTTTGGGTAACAGGTCACGCCTTCTCATTTTGTTTGTCTATTTTTCTATTGTTCTATAACTTTTTGTAGTGGGTTTATTGTTGCTAACGGCAATAGTTGTTAACGGTAACCTTTAGATCTCGGATTATTATCTTAGAAAAGTCTTAGTACAACAGAACACATGTCCACACTCATTACAAAAAAGTCAAGTTCTGGGGTTCTTGGTAATTCATATGTATTAATATGAAATATGTTGAATTAAAAACCTAAATAGGTATCCTAAGTTATGAATTAGTTATAAAATAGTGTACTATAGTATGAGTAATTCGTATTTTACCCACTTTTTTTCGCATTATAAAATGAATCGTAGATAAACATAATTTATTTGCTTGAACCATAGATATAAATCGTGCTTGAACATAGTGTAGTTTACACAGATGTTGGTACATATCGCATCTTCACGTGATACACATGCCTCGACGGGCAACAGATGCAACCTTTATGAAAGAGATATTGTTTCGAGTCGGAAGAGAATATCATCGAACAAAGTATTCATTGATCCAATCATTAATCTAATTCTGTGATACACAAGGATTTGTTTTCAAATGTGTGGTTCAATTTTATTGCTTTGGTTAATTGTAGTATTTTGTTCATAAAAACTGTTTATAAAAACCTCAACTGGTGGAGTCAGAATAAGACCGTATGAAGTTAAACCACAGTACCACCTTAGCACAACAATTAGTATACTCAGTTCGTCGATTTCGATTTATGAGTAAGTGTTTCTTTCACTCATACTATTTTAGCCACTCATTAGTTTATTACCGTTTTTTTATTAATCAAAATGCAGCCCATGATTGAGAATAGAATACGAATGATACTCTCAAGAATACATCAGAACTGACCTGCTGTAGTATGTATTGTAAATTGAGCGGTAATAGAGAAACAGTAGGAAAAACGACTAGATAAATTAGTTTTATAACTTTCTGCATTGTTTTAAAATAACGAAATCAAGAAAAATACACTATTATCAGAGTCATTCGTCCAATAATATAATTGCTCTTGCCTTAGAAGAAATAATCAAATTATTTAATTTAAAAAATGTCATGTAGCTACAGATATAGAATCGGATAGAGCAAAATGTATCAAACACCTCAACTTTGACCCGCAAGAACAAAGCGCACAAATTCTATTGAAACACCATTATCTAATAACTGGATGCACCATCAATCACCATGCCCACCATGGCGGAACACCGCCTGTCTCACTATATTCCATATCATTAATCAGTATCTACAAATATTGTGGATATTTTTTAGGGTTCCGGTTTTAGTGTGACCCTATATAACAGTCAATTCTATTTCCACACCACACCACAGACTGCCTCCGAACACATTCATCACATTGCTGTATTCACATATTAGTTTTTTGTATTTTCCAGATTAGTTTGAACATTATTGTCCTCTGGAATACTGGAGCATTGGCATAGATTGGTGTAAATAAATAATCCGTTGATTAATTCTATCCACCAGTTACAAAAGTTTCAATGGCTTTACCTCGTTTTAGTTTAAGTTTCTTACAGTAAATATGTATTTAACAACGTTTCATCCCTTAACGAGGGACATCTTAAGGTTGAGTGCTTACATCCGTAATGAATTCGTCAAACTACGATAGTTGTAGTAAGTAATACTTATAATTGCATTCACAGTGAAACTTCTTATCTTGGTTTATAGGTGTAGAATAGCTATTCTGTGTCGATTTTATTGTTTTCTACACGTCTATAAAGTCGTCCTTGCGAGCTCATCGTCCTCTTTACTACTGCTACAGCTACAACAAACGCATACTTCAAATAGTCCATCACCAAACTATTTACTACAAAGAAAACGAGCGTACCTATTCGACATTTCAACCGCTTGTTGACAAGCCGACCGAATATATTGCATACCTATCAACTTTATGTGCAGACACTTCGGCTAATGCTTTCAGAAATGCACGGTATTAGTTCTCCATCGATTTAGTCATTTGGTGGAGTGTGATGAGCGGGTCGATTCGTTAGGTTTCAGTTTGGTTTGGCGTTGATTTGATTTGTTGTTTTAGATTTTATGTAGGTTACCTACTTGTTTGTATTTATTTGTGTTGTGTTGTTTTCAAAATAGTACTGGTTTAGTGTTCAAAAGTAGTTTTGCTTATCATTTAATTTTCATTTTTTTGTTTCACTCATTAAACTTTACTTTCCTATGTTATCCTTCTTATGATTTTTAGCAAAGATCCTAGTAGCCTACGTTCCGTTGATTTTTAGTTCTATCTTTTCTTGCAATGTCTTTGAAGTTTATTTTAATAATAATAATGTATATCGTTTTCTAGACAATCTAGCTGGAAGCCTTCTCAATACTTTCAAATAACTTCACATGATCTTTTAAATTTACGGTTTCTTCCAACAAAACATTCAAATCACACCCAGGAAGCAAGATTAGCATCGACATCACTTGTCGGTCATGACAGGAATAATTTTGTCCAATAATGGGGGAGTATGCCCTGTCTACATATGCGGGTATTTTGCTTCTTGTAACATTGAACTTTAGTGTTATTGGAATAGGGATGAAAAGTTATTTGATTGGCACTGTACTATGGCATGCAATTGGATCGCGTTCCAACCATTGCATGCCACATGCCGATGCCGTGCACGATATAAGCTACGTACAGGCTTGACAGTGTAAATAAGCTTGTAAAAACAATTAAAGCTGGGGCAAAAACAATAAAGATTTAGCAGATTTAGAATTTAGCAGATACACTTATGATAAGAAACTAAAATGAACCCACTTGTAAAGAAACATTTGGAAAAACAGTACCTACTCGAACTGATATTTTGAATTTGAACCCTTAAAAATAAGCATTTTCCCGCAATCCTGAAACTAGTTAAACTTGTGCGAAAGAACTATTAGTCAGCTCTGATCACGACCACTGTTTTTTGAGCGAATGTAATACTTTTTATACCACATCTGTGTTTTGATTGACATACCGGAATTTTAGTACGACTATTAATAATTGAGTAACGTTATTACTAGATAGCGCGTGAAAGAATCTGGTCTTGATACTGTAGAGGCTATTCCTGCTTTCTACCTTAGATTCTCATGAAGACGGTACAGTTAACGTAATCGCAAATAGAAATATTATTTACTTCTTAATTAGACGACGAAAATTTCAGAAAAGAAGCTTATAATTCAAGTAAGCACTAAAAGAAGGTAAGAAGGAAGGGTGGAAAGGAAGAGATAGATCAAATTGTTAAATGATCATATGACGTAGATAATAAATTCAATAATTAAAAAATGAAAACACCAATTGAATTTTTTTCTGCAATGGGTTCAATTACGTGGCTAAAATCATAAAAAGGAGGTAAAGAAACCGAGAAACCCAGTACATTCTACCAACTATCTATGCAGGTAGCGTTTGCAAATCAACCTTTTCTAGAGGTAGAGAGAAATAAAGCAAGCAAGAATCAAAAACAATAAAGAAACAATCGATAGTTTTCGCCACACAGGAATCGATTACATCGAATCGATACCAAGAGGAGGTAGGGGGATACTGTCTCTGCAAGCGGCGTTGACTAATCGAGGCGCGTCCGCGCGGAATAAGACTGATTGCACCGGAGCTTGCCTATGCCTGCCTGCTATGTGGTTCCCTCCTACCTAGAGATAGGGCTGCCGTTTTCTGAAGACGGAGAATTAATAAATAAATAATGGACTATTCACACAGCATTATCTAGCCCCAAGCTAAGCAGAGCTTGTGTTATGGGTACTAGATAACTGATAGACATAATACAATACACTACATAGTTAGATATTTTTTATTATACATAGAAAACATCCAGAACGCCCTGGACAAATGTCTGCTGATCGTACAAACATTTGTCGATTATTATGTTACTAAGTAATAACTTTTTAAATAAAGAAAATCACAATTACCTACTTAATGAATAAAGACGAATTAGAACTAGATTTTACAGTTGAGTTAGCTAACTGCATTGTCTTATGTTCACCGTTGACAATCTAGAGGTAGGTCAACTTATCCATATCAATACCAGTCGGAATGATATCAAGTTATATATTTCTCAAAACAGTCTTACCCGTAGGTAAGAAACTATATTCTTACAAAACCAAACATAAATTTTCAATTTTTTTGTAGGGCAATTCAGGCAAAGCGTCTTGTTGACGCGTTCCATTAGCTCAACTCTAACAATTGTAAACACTAGTTGCCATTAACAGTTATATAGGAGGTAATTTTATTTGTTAATAAAGTGTTTAGGATCTTGTGTTAATATTATACTGGTACCTACATTATTTTACAATAAAATATTTTTGAACTCGTAGTTGTAGAAACTTATTTAATGGTAATTTTTGTGTTTTTACTTTTTATCATAGAACATTGGTAACATTTAGGATGTTCGTGGACCTTCTTATCAGAGATAATAGTCCATGTCCAATGGGGTCAACTTACGGCTAGCCTTGACTCTATCCTTGTACGGTCGTCAGTCAAATCTGTCACTATAAAAGCTGGTGTGACTTGACACATTCAAAATGTGCTGCACATTAGCAGTTATTCTTTGCAGTACATTCGTTTACCGAATTCCAGTATCTGCATAAATTGATGTTTCGTTGGTGTTTTCCGACCTCTCTGTTTCTCAAGCCCAGACATCCCTATCCTCCATCGACATTATTTAAGAAATCAGCTCGCTCAGCCGGCAACAAAGGGAGTTTTTGCCTCCCACGCAACGTGCTTTTGAAAGACTTATTACGTAAACTAAGTGCTGGGTAATGTTATCAAGAGATTGTTATTCGGAAAGCAATCGGCTCTTGATCAATTAACTTTCACGTCTATTTTTTACATATTTTATTTTGTAAATGCTTATACAAATCAACGACAAAAAACATCGGGTAAATATTGTTTATATAAAAGTCCTTTATATAAAGTTTATGATATATTTTATGTTCTTTCTGTTTGCTTTACTTACCTTTCGCCATCTTACATTTTTATCTAAAAATTTATAATTCCATGTTAAATGATGTTTCCAGTATATATTATATAAAACGTAATTGAAATGGAAGGAGCAAAAAGTAAAAACGAGTTATGATCTTAATCAAGCAATTAACTTCCGTCTAGCGGAGTAATTGTGACTAAGTGATTGTCTTCATTAATCAATAATGCACGCTTCTTGGATCCAGCCAACCCACTCCACTCAGTCAAGTATTTGAAGAACTTACCTCTCTTTCCATTGTTATTAAAAAGAGTGAAAGGAGAGATGAGGTATATGTATAATCAGATCGGTAATAATGTAGTTATCGATCATTCAAAGTGCCTCATTTACACAATTAATTCAACTGTAATTTTAAAAGAGCTCCTTAGCAGAGGTAGTGTATTATAAAATGAATTTCAGAAAATTATATATATTTGCGTGAACAGAATTCATCAATTTTCATACTTTTGTAATTGTAGTTAATTAATATAAATAAGATTCGAAAAACAATAAAGACTGTAAAAAAATTCTGCAACTAGATAAAAAGCTAAAAAAAGTTATTTGAGTTTCAAATGATCTAATCTAAATAATGATTCAAGTTGGTTTTTGTGGTTATTAATTCCCGTTGAGATCCTTGCAATAATTATTATCGAGTTCTAAAAGTAATTCCAAAAGACCACCACGGTTCTAACAGCAAACTTGAAAATAAAACGTCATCGCTGGACAATCTTATACCGATTACAGGGTAAGTCTAAGACCTGAAGAGCTTAACTTAAATTACTGTTGTTGAAGGGAACCTAAACGTGAAGATAACTAAATTGATAGACGATGTAGCGTCAGTCGAATCAAAAACTGCATAAGTAGTACAAAATTGGGGTAGATACTGCAACTATGTATTCAGTTCAGTTGCCAGGTGAAGTAGCGGAACGACCATATATAATTGAACCTATGTTTTTTGTAATTTTTGCACTCTTGAAATCGAGGTTTGAAATAATACAGAAAAACAAGGTATTGGTTTTGTCAAGACATTGTTACATTACACTGCGCGTCCCGTTCCTCTAGATTAGTTATTTTTTACCTATTAAGAATATTTGTACAAGTATTCTTAATAGGTAAAAAGTAACTAATCTAGAGGAACGGGACGCTAGTGTAATTAGGATAGAACTTCACTTACAGGTAAGTTCGTTTAATCATTAATTATAACAACTTATATTTACTAAGCTTGTAAGTTTGTATGCTACGAGTACCAAAGGTCTACCTTACTTGGTATATAAAATTATCTTACCTGATAAACTTAATCAAATTCATTACCTATATTTTATTCACGTGCCAGTCTTTTATCGCGAGTTTTCTCACTACGGCATTATAATGAAGAGTTTAAATTTAGGAGTAATGGTTGACCAATAAGATAAAAGCGAGAGGGCTAAGATTGCAAACATAACTTTGCGACTCCTAACGCTCTTCTGGGTATAAATATAGAGTAGAGAATCCAAGGGATATACTCGAAAATAAGTTGGTAAATTGGTAATGACGGACGCATGGACGGCCGCATACAAAGTAGTCGGCTACCAAAATAAAGTTATCTGACGATACATCCCTATATTAATGGCCAACTCGTTACTTGGGTATTGAGACGTTGGGATCACAAAACCAATATTATTGGTACGGAATATTTGAATATAAACGAGTAAATAATTCACCGTTTAATTTCATTTGAATTGAATTTTTTAAAATGTATTACTATAACATTATGAAAAGTAATAGTTACCTACTTAGAAAAGGCTGCAAAATTCCAAAAACATTTGAAATTTTAGGCCAGAGAAAAGGTATTATACCTAAGTATACGTTTTCCGACCCTAAAGTAAAAATGTAGAGTAGTACTCTCGAAAAATGAAGATGTTTTTTTTAAACCACGAAAATAAAACGTAACAAAACTTGCCTCACCACAAAATAATGGTAAATAAAATTGGCGGTTTATAAAGCTACCAGTCTTCAAAAGAGTTCGAATAATAAAGAGGTTCGTTTTTCGATTTATTTATGCCGTGAAATGGCAACATGCTTCAAACCTGATGCGGTCGACAAAACCGCAGTCGGGCAAAGGTTTTTAACTGAGCAGGAAAATATTTAAGCTCTCAGATTTATTTAATTTTGGTCCAGATTTGAATATGATGTAAACAACTCTATGTCTCGGTATATTATGTATGTAATTGCACGCGCGTCCACCAATCACTTCGATGCTTAATGTATATAATATATTCTTTACCCGTCTTCTAGTCAGATAACCGTCATTTCGCTACAATTTTGATTTAGGTAGGTATCTGACTATTTATTTTTTTGTATTTCACATAGTCATTCTAATATATTGTTTTTATTTCTGTTGTATACTTAATTTATAGCATAGCTAAGTTTAAGTCTAAGTTTAAGCTCGCCTTTTTGTCGTTGTTGACCTTGTGTGGTTGGCAGGTAGAAAATGCCTTCGGCATTATGCCAACCATTTGTATACTTTTAAAATTGTGTGCAATAAGGTATTATATAAATAAATAAAAAAGTTATCCAATTAAAAATGTTTTCGATATTTTTTGATTTATATGAAAAATCGCAGATCAACATCTTTATCATATTCTAAAAAGATACTGACAGTTATTAATATAATCGGTGAACATAACGAGAGTTCAACTCCCCAACCTTTCTCAGGTATCATTTGAGCACAGTCGAGCGTTTAGTTAGGTACCATAATGGGTCCTCCACAATAATAGTCAGCAATCTTCGCGATCTCTATCGTTTCGGTCCGTAAACACAACTGCGGCCAAAGTCTCGTCTCAGGCTATAATTTGCGAGTTTTCGCCGCCTATCTCTCCGTAATTTTACAAAAACATCGTCCAGCTTGAAGACTTCATCTTGAGGTTTTGAAATATCCTTTTTTGCGCGAGATAGAAGATGATTGGCCTTCTACATCACAAGTAAATCTACTCCTTAAAATACACTCGTTTTTTTAGCCTTGGTTATGGAAATGAAATTTCAAGGTATTATTGTTATTTTGTTTACACACGTAGAGTCTCGGTTCATAATATCTTAATCTGGTAACCAAATGTATGCAACATCGTGTCTCTGCTTAGTTTTCTTGAAAAAATATCTATGTGGGCGAGCCTCGAAATGTGCAAGGCACACGTCGAGGTATTCAAATGAAGCGTGCGTTATAGATGTCAAAAAGTATCGTAAATCATAAAGTACGTTGAGACAAAAGGCTCGGCAGTGGGCCCTGGGCAGTGAAACCAGGTCAGGATCACATGTGCTTCTAGTGCTTTGTCCAGCATTGTGCAATCTTCCGGGTTCTTTGGCGCCTATTGTGAAATTTGCATGCAATTTTTTTGTTGGGTTTATTTATGATATATTTCTTCTTTGTTTCGTTTTTGTGTCACATTTCTCAATGCGGCGGTAGCTACTCCTAATTATTGACGGTATTGGAAATCTTTTTTGCAAGTTTGTCGTTGCTAAGTTTGCTTGGTTTTAAGTTTAGTTGACTGGTTTAACTTTTTCTTAAATATTTTGCTCGTGAACTGAAGGAATGTTTCGAGTTCTCATCGGTTCCTTGAACGTGAGATTATCATAACAAAATGAGAATCTCACAAATCTAATTCATGGGAAGTCGAACGCGTCCAACAAACAAATCACCGTTTCACTTCATCCATTTACTTGCAAATTTCGCGCAAAACTCGTGAAAAAAGCCCGAGATAAAGGTACAAAAGTGTTCTATTCTAGTCGCCGGATGAATAATTACCTTTCACGTCGCTCCTTTCAATCCGCAGCCGGGGATCGATCAGCGTCGGGGAACTCTTTCAGTCGCGTCACCCTTGCCGCCACCTCAGGTAAGACGCAATTAATCTGAAACATCCCAAATCAGTATTACATTAAACGAAATAAAAAGCCCGCAGCCTGCTGGTTTTTTCGCTGCGCGTTTTCTTTTCCATTCAGATTTTTTTGACATCACGAAAAATGAGGCTCATTTATTTGACTCGCACACAATGTAGGTCTGTTTGAGTACGAGTATTTGCTATAAATACGTATTTTTCTCTACATCTCCTTCCTGGTAGGGTGAGCTGAGGGAGTCTCACGTGTTTCCTTTGTTCGGTTTGAGATTTGAGGGGAGTGCTGATGCTTATATTCTCATGGAATCCATCAAAATAATCGCATGCTCATGTATAATGGATCGCGGTGTCGCCAAAGTTTCGTGTCATTAAATATCGTCACACTTGAAAATTGATTTAATGTTTTCAATGTGATCAAAATATTGGGATTGATGTTCGGTGTAGCTTTTTTTTTAGCTTAAACTTAACGTTTTTATAAAATGAACCAACAAATTTGTGCTACCCAAAAATCCGGGTCTAGTATATTATTTAAACAGCGCGCGCCATATTCAAAACTAAGCATATTCCTCATTAGTACACACATAATGGATAGTTGTTCGCTTCTGAAGGTCATTGTTCTTTTAAAGAGGCATGAGTGATTATATGTCACACTTTTTCATGCGCTAATAGTTCTAAGCCAAATTTTATGGTTCTTTCTTCCTCAGTCCGAAACATCGGAGCATTGTGTGATAAATCGCTGAGCATAAATACTGTTTTGTCTTTGCCCATTCACTTGTAATTAGGTAGCATAATTTGCTGTTTTGAATCGCTAATGAGAAGCGAGTTCTAGAACAATAAGCGGTAAATCAATTATGCATTGCGTTCACTGTATTTTTAAAAGCTCTGACACATGAATATGGAAGCTGAGAATATGCTTAGACAAGAAATTTTGGATGGTGATTTTAATATGAGTATATTTTGTTTACCAGCTAATAACAAAACTGAAATAACTACCAACTCTCGGAAGACGAGATCAAAATTGACTATGCCTGAAAATGTTTTACAATACTTCTTTCTTGGGGTTCTCTTTTTTCCGAATATTAGCAGTCGAACAATTTGTACGTCAGCCCCCGTCTGTGAAATGACTTACAAGTTCCTAATAACATTCAGAATATAGGTAATTAATTTAAAATAAAACTTAAGAATCTAGATAACAATCAAAATTGTTGTTCTAAAAATAATTTTATACAAATTGCCACCATAAAAACAAATATTCCACCAAGGCAACATTTTTCAATCCTAGCTAGAAATTATCAATCAAAACGCAAATAAATTTGTACCAGCGAGCAGCCTCAGTGATTCGTCCAAACGAAAAATTTATTTCGCCGATGATTAATTTAATGGGGTATAATAAAACGTAATTGCTGTTGCAAAGTTTTTACATCTTCCTCTTGTCTAAATTAATTTGTTTTACGAACCAACAGTGGCAGATTGTAATGTAACCCTACTTAAAATTTAATGTTGCGGTGCGAGGTTTTGAAAGTTCAGTCATTCTGTCGCGCGATCTTTATTTTGATTTTTATCAGAAAACTTGTCATATTAAAAGGAGTAAAAAGAATCTGGTTGCATAATATATCTTTCACACCGTATTTTTGTTGGTATAATTTTTGTATGGTCAAGAACGTTCAAATACACGATATAACACATTTCCCAAGCTCTATGTACTGTAAGTAACTACGCGTCTTACATAGCTCGGGTCTATCGTTATAGTTTTCATGTTACAATATTGTGGCTATTGTTATTGGTTATCATAATCACACTAAGCCTGTTGTGATTGTTATTAAGCCGGTTGGCCAAAAGCATGAAATGGCGTAGCGGCGTTTTCTTAGTAATATTCTGCTTATGTTATTTATATTCATATATTACTATATTCACATTATCAATAGTAGCATACCTAACAGTAACAGAACCTCTAAGTACTCTACGTACGCCTTGGATATTTGAATCCACCATGAAATCTACCAATCAACCCATCACCGACGACCCCTCGAATATAATCCAAGGGACAACACCGATAGCAATGCCTTTGTCCACTCGAAGGGCGTTTATTGTTTTATACCTTTGTTGTGTTAAAATTTAAATCCTTAATTATTCATAGGATTGTTTCAGCCGGGAGTACTGCGGTGCTTGACGAGAAGGTCGAAAATGTTTTTGGCGAAATTTATAAACAAAAATGTCATATCGTGAGCTTGGTACGTATATGTGTGATTGGTTTCTTGTAGTCTGTATAATCAATGATTATTTAATACCTAATTATTTATAATTTTCATGTTTCTTAACCGTACCTAATTAATTTCAATAAAAAGGTCTTAGTCCCTGAAAATTGCCCTTTAAATCAAAAGTACACCAACTCTTTTTCAATTTCTAACAAGTTCTACTTTCGTGGATTACTTATCGTCTAATAATAATTAGATTTATAATAATCAATAACTTTTGTTAGGAATAATGCAAATATTTACGAAAGTTTCAATGAAATAACGGAAAAAATGCCAGTTAGCATTTACGCCTCTAAGGCTTAGACAGCAATATTTTCACAATAGGCCGCTTTTGCAAGGGAGGTAATCGGTTTGATTAATAAATTGTCAACTGGAATCCTGTGTTAGAATATAAATTGTTACCACAAATATTTCATTTCATTTATTAAAGAGTGCTCATTGTTTTACGAAATGTCTTAAACTGTCATCTGATTGTTTTTGTTCACGAGCTTGTAACGACTTGTCTGTTTTTAGTTTAGATGACTCATGATTAAATTGCATTGGCTCTCCATTTTATGATACCTAAATACTAAAAACAAATAAAAAAAAATTATTGCAGGTCCCTAAAAGTAGAAAAATCTTAAATGATCACATCAAAAAACGTTGGTTGCATAAACAATACTCGATACGGATCTCAAGGATATGGAAGGGTTAACTTTAATCAAGTTATTCAAAACTTTGATTAGCATTGAAATCAATTAAAGCCACCATCGGTTAGGTCCGCGTCTCAAACACATGTCAATCCCCACTACCCTCAGCTTTTTCCATAACGACCTGTGAGCCCCTCCCTTCTTTAGAGAGAAAAGCATAATCCATCACTGTACGTCACCCCTATTTTGGTTCACTCCGTCTCTTTCTCGTGCTAAAAGGAAAAGTATCGCGTACCTTGTCTCGCCCGCTAGGGGTAGTTTCTCTCAGTCGCAGCTTGACGGGTGATCATTTTTCTTGTGGCGCGTTCAATCATCGCGTCACTATCCCCTTCTCGTTTACTCTAGAGCCTGTTTTGTTCGCCTCTCGCTCGCACAGGCCCTTCCTGTCTCCTGTGTGTCCCTTATTTTCTGTTAGCGGTGCGTGTAGGTCTACGTGCCGACCAAATATGGCGTCTTATGTGTTTGATTTTGACGTTTTAATTTTTGTTAATAAAGTGGTTCCTTTTTTAATTAATTTTCTTTTGTTGCTGGCTGATTATAACATAAAAGTTAGCGATTTTAAATCATTTAACGGTTGATTTATCTTTGACATTGGTTTGTTAATTCTAAAATTTATACAATAACTAATTTTGTTCCAAGCTATTTTCTCCTTGGTCCGAATTAATTCATTTTCATGTATAAATAATGATGTGTCCATAGTAGGTGGGTTTTACAGTTCCCAATGAAGCTAAGATCCGGATTACAGAATTAATCCACCCGTCGTAGGTTCAACGCCGTTGAAACATATGCAAATGCACTGCATGTGTTCCACAGTATACTAGAAAACTTCAGCAGTTTCAGCTCGAATAATTTTATATAATCCACACCTAAGTATCTTTATAATAAATGAAAAAGTACGATGACACTTCAACGTTTCACAAAATTATACAAACCTTTACATAGCTATACTTATTACGTACATAATGTAGATGTACACCTTTATATATTTATTTTCGTTTCTTAGTGATCGATAATATTGCCGCATTTATAAAGAACCGTTTGAATAAAAATAACTTCATTAAACATGCAGAAGCTCAACATCTCCCCAATTTTTCTTCTAACCTTAATTCATGGGTGCAAAATAACAAAATTAAATCTAGACTTAATTTAAACATTACCCATCCTTAACATAACGAATAAAAATTTAAATTTACGATGTTTCTCGGTCAAAAATTCCTCTTCTTGACCCTGCACCTGCCAGGCTGCTACAGCCCACATTTATCTCAGATCCGCAGTTGTACTGTGACTTCTCCAGCGACCTCCCGGGACCGTAGATTGACTTGTCAGAATATTTGAATTTTAATCCTGACAAAGCAAGCGGTTTATTCATGACATGCTTTTGTTTATTGTTTAGGTGTGGATTAGATTGGTTTACTTAGTTTTGTTTGATACAAGTATACAAGGGATAAAATAATTTAGTTTTACGAAATTAAATTAACGCAAGATATTTAAAAAATATTTTCTTTAAGGTGCTATGGTACCTGAAACTTACCTCTTTTTTATAAAAACCACATTCAATAATACCTTTTATTTCAATTTATATCTTATTAGAGATGATACGTATATTTTACAATTTTTAACTTGCTTCTATCATGGCTCCTGATTTAATCGAAATAAAACCACATAAATAAAAATATATTTGCTAGCTTAACGATGGTTAACAAGTATCCCATAACCCTAAATAGGTATTATACTACCGCTGAAAGGTCTGCTCCAAATCTGTCCAACTTTTCTTTCACAAATTTAAGAAAAAAATATATTATTTTCTTCAGTTCAATGTTTTCTTCCACATTAAGAAAAGATTGTGTAAATAATAATTTATTTAGTACAGGTAACCGCTGATTGCGAATCCGCCTCCAGCCTCGATCCGCCGGATCCGCTACACTGTGCGCCGGACTTTCTGAAGTGGAGGGCGCGTTACGCACCGTCCTGCTTTGTGGAGTGAGTATTTTTTTCTTAAATATCTTTATTCACAAAGAAAATTACAATCAAATAATAGAAATAAATAAGAGTATTATTGTGAGTATTTTTTAAATATTTATATTTTTAATTACTAATAAATCAAATAATATCGCAAAAATGTTCGACTTCGACGGGACTTGAACCCGCATCCTTCCCTCAGTACGGGAATGTATTTATATTTTTATTTAATACTAACTGCTGCCCGCGGCTTTGCACGTGCTTTTCAAGTAGATGACCGTTCCCCGGATACCATTTACCTCCCTGCCAAATTTCATTAAGATCCGTTCAGCCGTTTAGGCGTGACGGACAGACAGACAGACAGAGTAACTTTAGATTTTATAAAATGAGTATGGATTCTTTTTAGTATTTTTCCACGGATTTTTGGCGTCTGTGGGCATGTTTAGCATAAGATAATTTAGTTCTTCCGGCATCGAAATCGTAGTCACACTAATACTATTATTTTCTGCCCACGGCTTCACACCATGGAAACGTTTAAGGGAACTGATGGGAAAAAAGACTATTTACTATTTTAGGGCTAAACCATGTATGAAAAATTTCAGCCCGTTCTGTAGTTTTTACGATGAAAATTAACAAACATCCATACGTTTCCTCCATTCGCATTTATAATATTAGTATGATTTTCATTTCAGCTCAAAAAACATAGTTTGCTATGTTATCTGAAAATATTTTCATAGTTGCATGAGCAGTGAAGTTGTACACGATTTCCTATACAATGGGCCCGATTTCATATTAGTAACAATCTTGTATGACAAAATGTCATACAATTTTATATTGGGTTCCAAGCAGAATCAGCCCAAAGCATTTTCGACGCAGAAACCTTTAGGCAGTAAATGATTGGATGGGTTTTTAATAAGTTGCCTTGTAAGGTTGGCATGAAATTTAATTGCATGCCCGATGAAACGCGTTGTAGGTGCGAGCCGCGATGGGCAGAAAACGATGGTACTTAGTGGATGAGCCTTAATTGCTCGTATCTTGATGAAAAGTAATCAATATTGGATGAAGTTGCTTGTGCATTTATATACCTACCATGTAAATAAAATGTAGTGAAGGTTTTTCTGATTGTGTTTTCAATGAGGCGACGTTATTTTTCAAGATATTTTTTTATTATTGAAGTCTTTACTTGTTTTCTACATACATAGGTACGAGTAAAGCTGTTTAAACGTACGTAATTGAAGCATATTTATTTTAATAACGTATTTTACGAAAGAAGAATAAAATAGCTAGCTATCTACCTTATTCTTTTCAACAATTGACATACATTCGTAAATAGTACGTACTGAAGTAGATTTTAAAGGTGCAAACGCAAGGTAACGTTTTTATTTTGTTTTAAACGCTACCTCTAGTGAGTTCCATTAGTGTTACATGGTTGAAAGTGGAAACTAGGGAAACTAGGGTTGCCATACGCTTTAAACTCCCAAAAAACCAGAAAAATTAAAAACTAACTTAATTTATTTGGGTATTGTTTCTGAACTGATTATTTATTTCATAAAAAACTTAACTTATCTAAAGGTTTTATAAAAAAGTTCGGAAGTACAAGGACTTAATTTCCGGGACAAGCAACCCTAATCTTATATAAATATTCAATAGATGTTTGAATATGTTAATCCTGTCTCCACATTGGATTGTAGATGGCGTAGTCGTTTTTATCTTATACGACATTTAACTCCGGTAATTCAATTTAGTTTATTTGCATAACGTTTCTAAAGTAGGTGAGTTTGTGTATGGTAATGTGAACGCAATCCTATTTTATTTATGGACTTTGACGCTTATTAATAGGCTAGATGTTATTTATATAATGGATCCTACATCTTTACTTACGTTTTTTTTTACTAGCTGCTGGCCGCGGATTCTCACGTACTTTTTAAGTAGCCTATGTCCCCGGGATACCATTTACCTCCTCGCCTTTTAGGCTAAAGGTAACAGACAGACAGAGTTACTTTCGAATTTATAATATAAGTATGGATACTACATTAAAAAAAAAAACTAAAGATTTTTCAATTTTTTGGGCTAAAATATTTCTTTACGTTCTTGATTAAGCCACATTTTATTAAAATGCCGTTATTTTTGTAAATACCTCTATAGCATTAAAAGTTACCTTATCAAAGTCTTTCTAACAAAACACTGACCATTATTTCTTCTTCTATCATAAAACACTTAAAACCTCTAAATCCTTCTCTATACGCACTTCCGCCTTTTTTCTCTATCTCCACATTCGCAAAAGGAAATTGAGTAATGCGGGCGTCAGATGGCATCACTGCAGATTGATAACGGGAATGAATCCCGTCCATGCCTATTGTGTGATACGGGGGCCTTTTTAAGACTTCCTTGTCGTACAATAGGGCTTCCGTATCGTATTATGGGACTACTAAGAGTTGGGAGTGTTGAGGGACTTGTACTAGGTTCTATATAGATAGATAGAAAACGTAACTGTGAAAAACGTGTATGTATTGTATCGTATATTTATATTTAAGTAATACGCCACCGTCTTTACATGTAGGTACAACTGCTTTGTCTCCATCCCAATATTGTCTGGAAGAGATCGCTCTTAGCGATAAGGCCGCCCATTGTACAACTCTGTATCTCTCTTTTCCTGTATTTAAATTTTTGTATTTTCTTGGTGTGCAATAAAGTGTATTTGTATTGTATTGTTCTTAGCTAAAAAATAAGATTTAATTCAGAAGACTCAGGCGTTTATTACCAACAGCTCTTGATAAGTTTGTCTTATTTCTTACGGTAGTATTCTAACTCTACCTTACAATAAAGATAATAGAGATTACCTGATATTTTGATAGATCCTATCCTGTCCTTTCCTATTAATATTATAAAGCCGAAAGTTAGTGAAATATAATTTTTTTTAACCCAGAATCTCCAAAACTACTGAACAGATGAAGGTAAAATTTGGCGTACGCTTTAAGTTCAGCCTAACTTAGATAATAGGCTTATTTTACCGTAAATATGCGTGCGAAGCCGCGGGCAGAAGCTAGTAGACTATAGAAATATAGATATAAGTTTAGTCTAGCAAGAAGTTACTATAGTTGCCAGTACCAACCAAAATTAATTCCATATTTTCTTAATAGGCACAGTTGCTGATGACAAATATCGCAAGGGTCAATAGGTAAGTCGTGACACCTGCTTAGATATGTTATTTCTACCAATAAAACAGGTTTAATATTTATCGCCTTTCAACGTCTCTGATATTTTTATCAAGCAATGTTCGCAAAGACAAATGACCATAGAAGAACAAGTTTCCTCACGCATGTAGCTCGTACAGTCAACTGCATTAGGATTTTCGGGTGATAATATTGATGAGTCATAGTTCGTACAGCTTGCGGAGATACCCTTTTTGAATGTTTTTTTGCTAAAATATATCTATGGAGTAAAAGAACCAAAACTTTTGATTAACATTTTTATTATTTATTTTTATTTTGAAATTCCTTGTGATGAATACCTCCTTAGTATTTATCAAGAATGAGTTTTGCTAATAAAGCTTCATAACCATTCTAACGATATAAGGAAACACTATCTTCTCATTAAAAAAATTGGAGAAATCGTTAGCTTAGCCTCACCCTTACTAGCGACAGGTCGCGGCGACAAATCTCGTGAAAAACCGCCATTTTGAGAAAAGGGCCGCCCTAGTTGACCGGTAAACGCTTGGAAACTCAGTTTGCATCTATGCTATATTTGGTTTGCTGTTTTTTATAAAGTTGAGAGTAAAATTTATGTACCGAACCACTTTTGTATTGCGAGAAACGATAACGTTTTTGAAGTGTATGAAACTCCTTGACACTTACAATGGTAGAGGAAGCGACGCCAAACTAGTGGCAGTAGATGAAGACTGTACTCACCCTCTATGATTCCAACAATAAAGAGCTCAAAAATGCCGTTTGTGTCTCAAAAAACAATGTGCTGTTCGTAGAGTTGACAGTGATATTTGTATGATGAAAGTTGCCGAATAAATGACGTTAAACGAATGTACGAGTACATTAGCTTGACCAAAACTGATGCAGTATTTTTACGCTGAAATATTCTGCGTTCACGACAAAAAGTTGACGTTGACTGTACCTACCCACTTTGATACCAACAATACAGAGCTGAAAACAATCCGTGTGATGTCTTAAAAAAACAATAGGCTCGTGATGAAGACGCAGCCATTGTGAACAACGAGCCGGTCATATTTCATGGCTTTGTGTGCCTTCAGCGCGATTAATTCTAGATATCTCCATTTGAAGGTATGATGAAACCTTTTGATTCGATGAAACGTGTGGGTTGTTGTGAGAATTATCGCTTTCTAGTGTCTAGTTTTTGTTTACCTACTTAGATACTGAGGAATACAATACAATACAAGTTTAGTAGTTTTGCACACCAAATAAAACAGAAACACAGGACAGGAAAAGACAAACACAGATTACGTTGCACAATTGGCGGCCTTATCGCTATGAGCGATCTTTTCCAGGCAACCTTTAGATGGACAGGAAGTGGAAGAACAAGTATTGACGGTGGCGTGTTCTAATGGAATGTCGTGGAGTTTATACTTAATGGAAATTT
This sequence comes from Eupithecia subfuscata, assembly GCA_963564075.1. Classification (NCBI taxonomy): domain Eukaryota; kingdom Metazoa; phylum Arthropoda; class Insecta; order Lepidoptera; family Geometridae; genus Eupithecia; species Eupithecia subfuscata. The sequence continues at coordinate 10,789,773 of OY751105.1, forward strand.
AGAAGTAAAAATCGTATCTTTTATTATTTTTTCTTCTTTTACTGCTACTAAGATTTTTTAAAATTTCGTTTATTGTTTCTTAGATTAGGGATTATGATAATCCGATCTATTTATTTCTTCTCATCTTTTGTTATCTCCTTAGCAGGCGCCGCCATTTTGCAATTTTTGACACATCCGGCAAGCATCCGCCAGCACTTGCTGGTGTATTTAGCGTGAAGTTACCGCGCGCTACAAAAATCAATATTTCTACATGGTTTTGTATGAAACTACATGAGAACCTTATATCATTGGAATAGTCTTGAATGCAGCTATCAGATTCTAAAACATATTATGCAATTTTGTTGCCATTTATATTGTCAGTCTAAGCTTAAAAGTAGAGAAAGCAATTTTTTGGCCGTTTCACATGCTGTGCTTAAATAATTTGTATTCTTTATTTTGTAGAGTTGGGCAGAGTAGAGGAAGCAGCTCAGTGTGCACCCACACATATCCGAATTAGGGTTCTATGTGTTGGTACCACTGAATGATAATTTAAATTCATTCTCTCCGCCGCCCGCGCCATCATTTGGACAAATGCTACGTCATTTGTCTGAGGGCCTGAAGTGCGGTGCGGGGGAGGAAAACTTTACTATTTCCTCCACAATAAAGATCCGTATTCAAATACAAATAAGGCCTATTATCTGACAACAAAACCTGATCAGATTCCAAAAACTTCTGCTATAGTTCAATTACGCAATATCAGCCTTAAAGCATCACACAGTAAAGTTCATTCGCGCTTGCCCACTCAAATTCTCATTTTGTGAGCTTCCGAAAATATTTTCACAGTGAAAAATGAGACTTAAAAGAATGTTTGTTGGTTCATTTTTGATCGGCAAAGTTTCTCTGAATGGGTATTGAATTAAAACTTGCCGTATTTGCGCTACGTTACTAATTAATTTAATTATTTATCTCATTGTGCGCGTGTTTATTCAATACACATAATATTAATGAATTGATCATAACGACCTGTACGTAGGTGGCTTCTTTAAATTAATTGTCATGAAATACAGTAGTCACTGTAACTTATCTTCATCGTTTGGTACCTATATCTGTTGGAACTGAGTCAGTTTTGAGTACATAATGGTATTTTTTTTATAAGTGCGTCAAGGTATTGTCAGTTGGCTTACACGTGGTCCAAAAGCCATTATATTTTTATATATGTCAATAAACCTATCTATAACATACAAAATAGTCAAACATTATTTCTTATTTCATCCACTCCTTCAACTTTTATCATTTTAGTTATTACTAAAGAAAATATCTAATAATATAAAACGTCACGTGCGAGTCAGACTCGCGCACTAAGGGTTCCGTTTAATTAAGTAAGACCTTGTTTTTTGCCAAAATGTCACAATTCTATGTCAAGATGAAGTAGGTACCCTGTATATTTTGGTCGAGGGAGAGAATCAAAAATTAATGCTTTTTTGTTAATAAACTACAAATTTACGGTTTTCAGTTTTTTCTCGTTATTTTTACTATATGACATTGCTTCTTACCAAATTTCATGATTCTAGGTAAACGGGAAGTACCCTATAGGTTTTGGTCCATGGCGAGCATTAAAAGTAATTTTTAATGAATAAATTACAAATTTAAGGTTTTCGGGTTTTCCCTTTACTTGTGCTATAAGACCTTGCTACTTACTAAATTTCATGATTCTAGGTCTACGGAAAGTACCCTATAGGTTTTGTGTGCATGCGATTCCCTTGGAAATTTGAAAATATTCGGACATAAACGGCTGTAACTTTTAAGTGCGTTGACTTAGAAGTTATATTTATATCACGCTTCAAGAGGTTACGGACTTGAGTATTTGAAGTTAATTTCAACTCGATACGTCCCACGCGTTTCTGAGAAAAGATGGATGACAGACGGACAGCAAAGTGATCCTATAAGGGTTCCTTTTTTCCTTTTGAGGTACGGAACCCTAAAAATATAAATAAACATCAAATCCTAACTACCAAAGTCGAAGGGCTAAATCGCTTGGGTTATTCCCGATGTGCATGACTATACCCAGCGTTTAACGTGAGATGTTGGCTATTCCGAGTAATTTGTTTTTCATTTAAATACTTATATAATCTACAACTAACTTATACCGTAACCGTAAACCGAATCTTAATTAGGTATGTGATCTAATCACAGGTCCATTCGTCTGAATTGCACTCATGTTGTCCCATTTATGTCATAGAGTCCACAATATCTACAACAATAGCCAGTATGTATAACAAAACAGTGGCAAAACACACCGAAATGATCATACACCGCGTAAATGTTCTATTAACGACCGACCATTCGTTCCAGCGAAATAAATTTGATGAAATCAAAAAAGAAAAAACGCCGTGAGTAATTGACGCCTGCGTGCTGAATACGGCATACGATATTAAATTGTGCGATGAATTATGTAAAGCTTAATTGATGGATACTATGGATAGACATATTGCTAGACGGAAATGTTTTTCAGGAGTTTCAGAAAGAAAATCGTATAGGAAAAACGTATTACGTAAGTTATTTTGGCATTTTTGTGGTAAGGTAAGAATGGTTATTTAGTAAGCTGAACTACGGATTTGGTAATCAACCACTAACTATCGCAAAGTAATGTCATGTATTTAATACAATTTTAAAATATAACTCATGAAGAAAATTACTCAAAACTATGAATTACAACAAGTATTGAGAATTGAAACAATTGAGCTAACTACAGACTGCTGTAAACAGCCTAGAGGTAGCCCAATTCGTTCAAATAAATATCTGTCAATGGGAAGCGTACCGAAGATTGTAAAACTTAATTGTATATCTAATTTTTATTAGGAAAATCAAAATGTTAAATTCTCGCTTCAAGTACAAAATACGAAATAACAACATCGACTTGGGCAAAAAAAACGGAACTATTTGGAAAAGCGAAAATTCCGTTCCAATTTTCTCATTCGCTGCGCCCTCGGCATTTTTTGAATTGTTTTTGACAGCTAATTTTTCTATTCGCTCTCCCTCTGAAAAGCAATCTAGTTTCACCCGGTTTCGTCTGGGATTACTTGTTTCTTTTTTGTATTTATCTAATTGTGCCAGCGGAATGCCCTAGAGACGGGGTGATGTGAGGACTCGAGGTGGTACACTGTCCTAATAGACCCCAAGTTAAAAAAAAAAGAAGAGCGGCTTTTATAAGTAAATCTTAGTGTTTATTAACAAATTTTCACAATAAACTCAAGTAGCTTAAACATTCAATATGGACATTCACGTATTGATGAGCAAAATGAAGCAAAATCTAGATTTCTTGTCTACACTGTCTTGGTTTCACTGTCTACGGTCATCATGGGTACTGTAACAATACTTAACAAACAGTATTTAAGCTTAATTAATAAAATAACATTCTCAGTTTTGTGTAATTATAATAGAAATTTATATATTATAATAATATAACATTTCATTTGTAACTCAAAGTACTCAAAGTAGATACAGTAACAAAGAAACAACTTGCCTGAGTCATAAAATGATCCCTGTCTCAGCCTAAGTAAGTGTGTAATAGTTATTTAAATAGGTTCGTTCAAAACGAATTATAAATTCCAACAAAAATTCTCAATAAAATAAATATTTATCAGTGAAAAATCAAATGATTTACTGCCAAGTAGTGAAACATATACCACCATCAATTCACGCTATACAAATCGTGTACAGAAAATGTTATTTCGAAGGACCTGCTCCGACCCTGTAAGGCGCCCCCACAGGCCGCGAGTGACACTGACGGATCGCGAGGCATTAGTCATAGTCCACCCCCCCTCACCCCCCCTCACCCCCCCTACATACCCTGTTTATTTACTTTTTGTAACGCTATTGATGTTTAATTATGGCCCACCCTAATGTTACTTCGTACTTGCCTAATTTTGGCGGAATGTTTTCTTAGTAATTTTTCATGGATCAAAAATGTTTGTTTGGTGTTGACTATTTTTATGGGTTTTCTATTTTCGGTTGATGTTTTTTCGATGTTGTGGGAAGTGATTATTTATAGGCGGGCGTTTTACTATCTCAAATTACATTCCCTCTAAGAAAGCTTTTGCATGCGGAAGATCAATAATTTCCAGCTGGATTTTATGAACTCTTCATCAGGTTAGATTGTGGTCAAACGAAGGTCTATTGGGTAGAAAAAAACTATAGGATTCTTATTTGTATCTGCCTCACTCAGGTGTTTCTAATATCATCTGTCTCTTTATCATCTTTAAGGTGAAAATGTGATTCTATTTCATTTATTTATTTAATTTCTATTTAAAACCACCTAAACTACTAATTTAAATGAAATAATTATTATAAATACAAATTTCACACAAAAAGTAGCATTACAATCTGTATTTAATAAATCAATAAAAATAACAAAATTCTAATAAAAATTCAAAATATTTTATTGTAATACCTATAGTTAAAAATTTTAATTTTAATAAAAAAAAGCAACGATAAAATTTCAAATTCGAATAGTAATAAGTACCATAAATAATGTAAAATTCTAAATCAAAATAATAATACTTATATAATTTTGGTTTTGAATTTGATGTACAGTAGAACTCCAATTATCCGAACTCCGACTATCCGAATCGCCGATTATCCGAATCGAGACTGCTTTGAAATGGATGGAGCGTCAGCCCGAGTGTGACCACTTGCAACTGCTCACCGTCAAGCGAATGCGTGACCTGGCTGCCCGAAAACGGTTGAAGACCGCAAAACAGCTTACATTGACGGAGATGTTTAAAAAACAATGATTTTTATTTCTAAACTTGTACATAAGTACATTTTATTTATATTTAAAACATGTGAAAATTTCATGTTTCTTTCATTTAATTCAATAAAAAAATAGTGCAATATCAAAACGTAGCTTTTATTCTCTCCAATGGCAATTTTTTTTTTAAAAATCCGATTATCCGAATATTTGATTATCCGAATGGGTCCCGGTCCCCATTAATTCGGATAATTGGAGTTCTACTGTAGTAAGGTCGAATTCCTGGCATCAACTACATTAAATCTATCAGGCAGCATTTTCAAAAACACAAGGCGATTCCCACTTATTTTCCACCTTACCCCACTTCAAGCTCTTGTAACATCTTCATCATTGTTCATTAATTTTCCATTTCTTCACCTTCCTATCATCAATCAGCCATCAATGAATGAAATGAATCTCGCATCATCACCTGAAGGGAGTTGTTATCACGGCCGTGATGGATCACTCCCCTATCTGTTAATTAAGATTTTCGCGACTCACGTGTTAAATGATGCTGGCAATTTAACTTGAGTTGGTGTTTCCTTTAATATTTTAAACTCAAATAACAACACAACAATGATAGAAACAAAAGATAATTGAAACTACAACCTAATTTCGTAGTTGGTACTAACGGAGTAAGGATACAAAGATAGAAAAAGGTCCGGCGCCTGACCTCTCCCCGGTCGTGTCGGTGTGCCATCCCATCTGAATAAGAGACTGAGCAAATAGACAGTTCACTTGTGATTGCGCACACACTGGTGCACTATAATGTGGTCTGCGCACATGGCTAGTCTGCATTGAAACTTGCTGCCATGGTTGAAATTCGGCTACGAGAATAAGAAAAATTATAATTAATTGTCATTAAGAATATAATAATTTCTCATTTAATCTGTCATTACCATTTAACCGAAATACGTTGGTAGACTTTTATAGCAAATGTACCAAATGCAATTTTATTTTATTTATAGGTTGCCAAGCTTGATTTGAAACTAGAACTAAAGGACCTAATAACTTGAAACTCGAATAAAAACGTTTTAACAAAAAAATTAAACCGCCGAAAAAACTGAAAAGCAAAAAATAACCTTTTTATTAAACCTTAATAACTAAGTTCTTATTCTAGCTCAGTTGTTTTAATTGTAAATACTAGTTTAATTTTCTTTGTGAATAAAGGCTTCTGCCATGTTAAAAAAGTTCTTAATCAAGTAAGTATACCTAAGTAATTTTGAGTTGGGCCCCAAACAATCAAGTTACGCGCATGTCAACGCGTATATATTTTTTTTATTTATGACCATAAAAAAAATAACCGTGTCGACTTGAGAACGAATAAAGGAGGAGCGTTTTCCGTCGGTTAAAAAAATTACAAAACCATTTCACATTTACTCGTCTTAGCAAAGCTAAAGTTGAGATAGTTCGCTGATCACCGATAGAGGGCGGGTCCAGCGGCCATTTGTCAGGAAGAGGCTCATTAGGGCCCTGAATCTGGTCGAATCTCTGGGGATTAGCGGCCCCTACACTATTCAAGAAAACGGAAAATGACTGATTACTCTTGATGCTGAAATAATGCTAGGCTTTGGATGTTTCTGATGTTCGGAATGTTGTTTTTTTCGACAAGTAGTTTCTGGCCAGGGCTTCGCACGCGTGGTTTTCTATGGAAAGATCAAAGGTTATTTATATCCTATGGAAACTGATTTAGCCTGTGTTTTATTCCAGGACTAGACCTTCCTGTATCGAAAAATTTTACCCTGGTCCATTCAGTACTTACATATCAACATCCAAACTTTCGCATTTATAATATTAGTGTGATAAGCGTCAATGACTTGACGATAAAAAATGTATATCGAATTATTACTTTAGTAGGTAAGGTACTTATTAGTTCCGTGCGTTCTGGATGTTTTCTATGTATTTGACGACCTCTGTGGCGCAGCGGGCGAAGGTCTGCCTGTGACGCAGGAGATTGCGGGTTCGATTCCCGCCTCGGGACAAATTTTTGTACGATCTGGAGACATTTGTCCAGGGCGTTCTGGATGTTTTCTATGTATAATAAAAAATATCTATCTATGTAGTCTATTGTATTAAGTATCTCAGTTATCTAGTACCCATAACACAAGCTCTGCTTAGCTTGGAGCTAGATAATGCTGTGTGAATTGTCCAGCATTATTTATTTATTTATTTATAAAAATATCTATTCATGTACAGTCATCTGCACAGACATGTATACACTTCCAAGGTTTAACCTTTATTTTACTCGGAACTTTTCAAATAAAAGGCCACGCACCCGTTTTTCGTACAAAGTAGTCATCGTACTTGTCAAAATGCGGTATATAAATTATCTTATTTACTATAAACCTACTATAAAGTCAAATTGAAAACTTGGGAGTGTATACACATTTTTGCAGCCGACTGTACTTATATATGTATTAAGTATATCAGTTATCCTTTGCTTGGGGTGAATTATCCAGAAGGGTGAGTCATGACGTCTTCTTTTTTCATACAATTTGGTACAGCGCCTCTATCGTGCAGACAGGGAACTACGCAAATCCCATACTCGACTTCACGATCACGTCTCGTTCCTAACGTCAAACAGACTCATCCCTCAGAATGTTTTTTTTGCTGTCTCAGCCTATCATTTCCTCATGGGAATGTTGGTTAATTTTCAGCCAGCGTCTTGGGGACGCTTCCGACTGGTGTTGATATGGATCAGTTGAGCTATCTGTAGACTGTTTGCAACAGTCAGCAGTTAGCTCAATTATTTCAATTGTAAATACTAGTATAATTTTCTTTGTGAATAAAGTTATTTTTTAGTTAATTTTCTGATAGACATACACACCCACTTCTTTCTTTTCATCCTATAAGAACTTTAAGCAGTCTAGAATAAATTCGATAGACCGTTGAAAAAACAGGTAAACTTTATCCGTGAGTGGAAGGAGAAAAGAAAGGATTTTGCCCAGCAGTGGGACAGTAATGGCTGAAAAAAAGCCTTATCTAATTCAGATTTATTTGGCTAAACTATACATACATAAAAAACTATTATAAATACATTAACTGATAGATACAAACTTATCGCGACCGCCAATCAGAAACGAGAACTCGAAATAAATCGATGTTACATCCAATCATTACTCCATGTCAGTTTCGACTCAATTAAAATATCGTTAATGAATTCAATTGAAACAAAATTAGACCTTATGTGAGGTCAGAATACGCTTCAGTTTACACAGTGCATGGTTTTAGCTTGCGATGGTCATTATGGTAAATGCTGTATAGTTTAAACCACAAAATCGGCGTGTAGGAAAGAGCATAAAGGTAAAATAAACAGTTTGGCATCACAAGTACCGAAATAAATAAATGATGCTGGACAATTCACATACCATCATCTAGTCCCAAAATAAGTAGGTAGAGCTCGTATTATGGGCACTAACTTAAAAATGATATAATACATTACATGACATAGAATAATACCACTCGTACCTGGTCAACATACCACAGTGTCAAACCAAAAAATTCTGCTCTACTTTTTTATAAAAGCACGGATAAAGAGTGGAATAACCCCCTGCGTCTGTTTTTCCATTAGAGTACAATGTTGGAGTCTTCATCCAGGGTTAATAAGTTCCTTCTGGGAAAACGTGCTCTATCTTAGGCCACATCTTCACTCAAATACTTAAAGTGAATTGATGGCCAAACGCTTCACCATCATCAATAAAAAAAAATAGATAATTTTAGTACATGTACTACCTATAAAATACCCAGAACAGTTATCAGCGGATCATACGAACGTTTGTCCGAAGGCGGGAATTGAACCTGCTACTTCCTGCATCGCAGACGGATCTTCGTCCGCTGTGCCACAGGGTTAGAAACTCTTGTCACCATTACATATTGCTGTATTTCAATGGCTATCGCATTTTCATTTAAATACCTTACCAAACACGGAGAGCGTTCCATTTCCACATGAACTTCTTTGTGATAAAGCAGTGAAAGCAAATGGGGGAGTACAATGCACCGAGTACCGAGGTAGGTACTTAGTGTATATTATATTCTGCTATTCTAATAAAATTCAAACTTGCTATGACTTTATGCCTTGCTACTGCTGGGATTTCTCATTATATAGCTTCTAAAAATACGAATTTTTACTACAGTCTGCAGTTGCTCGATTCTTTCAATTGTAAATACTACCTAGTTCTAGTTTATTTCTATTATTTAATTACAATTTTCTTTGCGAATAAAGATGTTTAATTTTACTAAGGTGCAAATAGCACCTTATAAATAAAAACTTTACAAATACCTACGTCTGTAGAAAACTATTTTTGTTTACATTTTATAGAGTTGTTTGTAATTTTCTTTATTAATAAAGAATATCTCATAGTGCCTGATAAGTACAGAGTACCGTACCGTATTTATTTTTATTTTTATTTTTCCAGTATATTTTGTACATCAACCGAAACACCAAACAAAAGCTTATCTATCACAGCGTATCCCATCAAACATTATCAAACATTCATGTCTAAATATACAACGGAGCTTGCGATAAATTACTTGTAATTTTGTACTCGGGTGATACCTGAGCTCGAAAAAACACGAGACATAGACGTCTTGGTGCGTCGCAAATTACCGTCATCATCTTCTCATCAGTGTTGTGGGTAAGCGCTGATGTATAGGAGTCGAGGGGTGCAGGCATAGAGGAGTTTGTGAAGATGTGACAGACGAATCAAAATAGGAGTAGTTCGGCGCAACCGCTAAAACTAGGTTTACGTTTATATACCTTTCCTAAATGAATAATATAATAAGTGAAATACACTTATTTTTAAAAAGCGTCTGATTTAGATTCTTTAGTGTTAATAAACCACTAAAAACACAAAATGTTTACTCAATGGATAAGCTATACAAATGCATATATGTAATTTTACGTAGGTATTCAAACGTGCGTAGATTGACGAAAAAGGTGGATGCAGTGGACGCCATACGCCATACGCTGACGCTCAGTGGTCAAAATAAATGCGGTTGCGTTGGCTACGAAAATTATTATACGCCGATCAGTTCACTGTTGACACTTTATGCTCACAGAGCTGGTTGACGTAGTAACATGGCGGCAACATTATTATGGTGTTAAATAAACGTCAAGTGCGTGTCGAACTCGCGCACTAAGAGTTCCGTTTAGTTGTAAGATCTTGTTTCTTGCCAAATATCATGATTCTAGGTCAACGGGAAGTAGGTACCCTGTATATTTTGGTCCAGGGAGAGAATCAATTTTTTTTTGTCAATATACTACAAATTTACGGTTTTTGGAGATTTTCTGTTATTTGTGGTATAATCAATTCTATTCTTGCCAAATTTTATGATTCTAGGTCAACGGGAAGTAACCTATAGGTTTTGGTTTTTTTAGGAATTAACTGCAAATTTTGGGTTTTCGGATTTTTCATTTACTTGTGCTATGAGACCTTGTTTTTTGCCAAATTTCATGATTTTAGGTCTAAATGTTCCTTGGAAATTTCAAAATATTCGGACATAAACGTCTGGAACTTTGATTGCGTTGACTTAGAAGTTTTATTTATATCGAGGCTCCAAGAGGTTACGGATTTGAGTATTTGATGTTAATTTCAACTCGATACATCCAAGCGTTTCTAAGAAAAGGGGGTAGACTGACGGACAGACAGACAGACAGACAGATAGACCGACAACAAAGTGAACCTACAAGGGTTCCTTTTTTCCTTTTGAGGTACAGAACCCTAGAAACAGAATAAAACACTGAAAACTTTGAATTAAATTTTAATTTTTTTTTATACCTTATTTACTAAATCTAACATTTTCCGAGTGTTTTTTGCCTTAGCCACCTCAAAGATTTTTCTCATGAAGAGTAAAATACCCTATTATTGGAACCGTACCTCATGAGATTTTTTTATTACATCTCAGGCAGGAGTAAAAACCATTTTGCATAACTTATTTTATGGTAGTTGCCAACCCGATATTACAAGTTTTCGACAAACTCGAAAATCATATTTATAGGAAATACTTTATAAGTTTTACTGGAACATCTAAAAATGATTTCCACTTTACTCTTTGGCATAAACATAAGCACTTAACCATCAGAGAGTTGGCTTAAAGAGTAAATGGGCGTTCAGTGTTAGGTTTTAAACTCTAAAGTTCAAGCCCGCAAGAAACAAATTACGAGGAAATAAAATCAACATAACATAGCCTTATAAAATGTTATGTAACATTATGTGCCATTATAATGCAATCTACCTCCTGAAGCAAGCGGTTTATTATGCCTTGATTTTGGAGGATGCGGTATATTTTCACAATTTTATTTTTCGTCCAATATCGAAAACGGTATGTTTTGCAATATCGGTCTATTTCTAGTACCATTACCATGTGCTAGTAAATCCTGGTGGCCAACCGGTATTACCATTCATTCATTCATTGGCATTACCTATCAGCATATTTTGCAATATCTGTCTATTTCTAGTACCATGTGCTAGTAAATCCTGGTGGCCAACCGGTATTACCATTCATTCATTCATTGGCCATACCTATCAGCATTCATACGTCCACTGACGAACGTCTCTCCCCCTAACAGGGGGGGGGGGGGGGGGATTTGCCAGGATCACCACGCTCGGCAGTTTACTGATCGCAGTAGATGTGTTAAAAATAATAAAATATACAGAAGGAAGCTCGCTGGCGACTACGGGAACCTATTAAAGAAAGGGGCCTTTGGTAGGTTCCATAAGTCGCCTCTTACGATTTCTACAGGCTGAGTTGCAGGAGTCGATTCTTACGCCACAACCACCATGCCTATAGTCGTGGTGGTAATATAATGTATATAACTAACTAGCTTCTGTCTGCGGCTTTGCACGCGTATTTTCGATATATTAAAGTAGCCTATTATCTAAGTTAGACTATGTTCATGTACGCCAAATTTGAAATAAAATAAAATTTGACTTGCTTTACATATTCTGTTTTGTAGTTTTTGGAGATTCTAGGTAACAAAAATTTCGAATTCACAAACTTTTGGCTTTATAATAGTAGGAAGTAGGATTAAATCCGTAATCGTAAACAATTCTGGAAACAATGAGATTTGTTTGTTAAAAGTATTGCTATAGGCCTAAGTCGTGTTTATTGACTTAAAGTTTTAAACAACAGTCTAAATAACTCAAAATAAATATAACCTCAAATATTAGAAAGGCAGTACAAACGGAAGACGGTAACGAATCGGACGGCACGCGCGTCGAATCAAAATGATGATCAAAATATTTATTTTTTGAAGGTAGCAATGTGATTGTTCCTACTGTAAGCTCTGACTCATATTAAATTTAGAAAGGAAACGGGAAAAAACTGTGTTAAAATATAAATTATATTTTACTGAAAATTTTGAAGTTAGTTTCTCTTTTGAGCTTAATAGTCGTACTAATTGGACTTAAAATATCATGAAATAATAGTGACTATTCTAATTTTTGACGTGACAACGTCTTATAAATTCAATAGAGCCGGCTGCACGCACGAAAAAACATGACGTCATGCGGCGTTACCTCATGCGGCGTTACCTCGCTCTGAGGCGTTCCATGTAAGGCTTGAAGTGCAAGCGAGAGCGCTCTCTCCTACTTGAGTGAGCGATGCGTCTGCGTGGACAGCTGCTATACTATAGTACATTTACATGTTTTGATCGAGTATCAAATGCTACCATTCCATCAGTATTTTCTTAAGACGTTGTCACGTTCAACTATCGTCAGTAAACCGACTTTACAGACAACCAATTTTTTATAAATATAAAATTAATTGAAAGTAAGTACGTAATAATATATTGTGTTAAAATAATATAAAAGACACAAATTATTGTAATTAAACCGAAGTGGATATTTTGGAGCTAAAAAATTTGCAATTCCACCTCTTCCAATTCAAAAGAGCGTGTAAAACGAACACTTATTAACCTCACTGAATATACAAAACTATAGTTTTAACAGACGAAAAAATACCAAAACGGATTGAAGATAAAAAGTGGGCTGGCCCGTCAGATCATTAGTGTGGGCCAATGGTCGTTACCTAAAAGTCATTAGCGTCACTTTTACCGTAATTTGAGGTACCTATACATCACTTTACTAATATGTATCTTGGATTTTATATGCATCAAAGTTACGCAGGCCATCAAAATGAAAAAACAAAGATTATTTGCCTGTTATAATATCCAGAGTAGTTTTCGGAAAAGACGTCTAATCGAAGCTTTTTGAGTCCTACGGTGTTTGGCTACACTACAGTTACAAAGAAGAAAAACTACAAAGATATTTTAGCACACTTTGGTCCAAGTAGTCAAACTTCATCTGCTTCTGTTTATCCGGCCATCTAGAACCTAGGTCTCGTGAAAACAAGAGTGAATAGTCTTCTAGATCTTAATGATAGATCGTTGGCTACATCGTCACTTACCTTGAGGTGATATCGTGGTCAACTGATTCAAGATAAAAGTTTGAGTAAGATAAAAGTTGCAGTAGCGAGGTAAAAAGCTTATTTTATAATTCAAAGTGCCTAATAGTGCTAAAGAAAATTACCATTATTCAATCAATTCCTTACGTTTTAAATATAATAAATTCATGGAAAAATTCTATTAACATAAAATTATGCAGAAGATCCAATTTCATGTGATTATTTTCAACGTCGATAAATATAATGAAGACGTTATTCAGTAAATTGTTAATAAGGTTTCACTGCTGCTGTCTTGAAAATGATCTTTTTTCTGCAAAATGAACACTATTTCTGTATAACTTAACTTACCTTTTTGTAAGAAAATTGTTTTATAGTCCGTTGGCGTTCCTAAAATCTTATACGCCTCTATACTTTGCAAATAAGAACCTAGTGCTCTGCTGGTGGTAGGAAGGATCGTTTTTACCCCGCTCGCCTTGGGTCTGTCTGCTGTTTGATTTAGATGAATTCGTGAGTATCACACTAATATTATGTATGCGAAAGTTTGAATGGATGGATAGATGGATGGATATTTCTTACCTCTTCACGCTAAAACTACTGAACGGATCGGGCTGAAATTTTGTTTATAGGTAACTCTAATCCTGGAATCAGACATAGGCTACTTTTTATCCCATAAATCAGTTCCCATGGAATAAAAAGCACCTTTACACGTTTCCATAGAAACAACGCGTGCGAAGCCGCGGGCAGAAACTAGTATCATTTATATTATTTTTGTTGCTCATTGGTTCATTTCTTTATTTTTATTTGTAATCAAAATTCAGCTAATGATCGGTAAATATAATATCATAACACTCATAAAAACATTTGAATTGACTACCTGGCCGTAGGTTTCCGTAAAAATTATAGCATTGTGAAACGCGAAAATAGTCCATTACATCAGGAAAATCTTGCATAAAAAAATAATAATAAATAATTGATACCTTCTTATATAAAAGGTACCAATTATTTATAGTAAAAAGAACAAGAGCAGGAAACTAATTTAAATTAATGAGGACCTCAATCGATTTCTAAACCGCACGACTACTGGTCATCATTGCAACCATAGAGTGTAACCGACAATAGGTAGCTAACTAGCTATATGTACCTACTTGGCTGGGGTGGTTGTAGGTTATAGGCGTTGTGAGAATTTCTTTAAGCCTCGTAGGCTACCCTCAAATTTAAATAGAGATGGTTATTTGAAATAATTTTTAGATCATAAAAGTAAAATATTTACAAATCATTCAAAAATGTTGCTTCTGGCGGGTCCGGAATCACCTCTTTTCGGCTAAGTACCTACGTTAATTCTAATGCCTACTTACTGAACTAGGCATCAGAATTTTATTTTATGATTCTACGTCAACGGGAAGTAGCCTATAGGATTTGGTCCATGGCGAGATCAAAAGTATTTTTATGTGAATAAACTAGAAATTTACTGTTTTCAGATTTATTCCTTTACTTGTGCTATGAGGCCTTGCTGCTCACAAAATTTCAAGACTCTAGGTCCACGGGAAGTTCCCTATAGGTTTTGTGTGCATCCCTTGGAAATTTCGAAATTAGGACATAAGCGGCTGTAACTTTTGAGTGCGTTAACTCAGAAGTTTTATTTATATCGCGGCTCCATGAGGTTACGGACTTGAGTACCTATTTAATTTCAACTCGATACGCCCACGCGTTCCTGAGAAAAGAGGATTGATAGACGGATAGACAGACAGACGGACAACAAAGTGATCATATAAGGGTTCCTTTTTTCCTTTTAAGGTAAGGAACCCTAAAAAGTCGCAGTGAATAATCGACGCGACTGTCCAGCCAGACAATAGCCGCCCACCAATTTGGCCTAAGAATTGCGCTCTGCGCATCTTTATCACGTGATTTGCCAGAGGACAAGGTGACGCTTATTATAACGACTGCAACTCTACATCGCTTTATCTTACACCTCAGAACACGCGTCCTCTGAAAGCGCGGACCACAAAACGGTCAGTTTCCACACCTCATTGCGATTACAGTGCCATTACAAATCGCCCTATGATTATAAGCCATTACTGTAATCGACACCGCGTAATTATGTCTACTGTACTTTACAATAACAGTACAATTCTAAGGAGCGCAACAGATCGAGAAATATTAATTGGAGTTGTTATTGCGTTTGCCGTTTATCAGACTTTTATAGTATACTAGCTGCACCCAGCGGCTTCGCTAGCGTGGAAATTTATGTTTCCCACTTTCTTAATTTTTTCTTTGCTATAAACCTCACGGAGCCCGAGACCTTTCCAACGAATGCAAAACCGTGGAAATAGGTTCGTGCGTTCTGGAGTTATAGCGTCAGGAAGGAAAACCCGACTTATTTTTATATAGTAGATATATGTATATAGCGATTTGCGCCTTGGCTTATTAATTTTGTTAAACGGATGTAAGAGGGTTAACTACAAACCATATTTATGTTGGAAGTACACCAACGTTTTATCCCTTAACGAGGGACATTTTCGAGGTGATTGCGGGTCTAGACGCGCGCATTGAAAAACTAAACGAAAATCGGTTCATCCGTTTGGGAGGTACGATACCACAGACAGATACACAGACAGACACGTCAAACTTATAAGACCCCTCTCTTTTTGCGTCAGGGGTTAAAAACAAAAGAAAATGAACTGATGAGTGGCGAAAATAGTTTAAGTGACACACTTACGAATAAATCTGAATCAACCAGCTGCTGTGTAACAGAGCTCTTTACGTTTGCGTCATTCATTGATAATGCTCCCTAAAATTCTTTTTTTTTTCCACTAAACTATTCAAAATTCTGAAATAATCTTTCAACATTTTTACTCGTCGTGACCAGTTCCAAATTCAAATGCCTTCCAGTGTGCGTTAATTACCTCGGCACCCCTAACGGGTTGACACAGCGGCCGTTAGCCAAACTCCCAACAACCGGGAAATCCACTTAGCCAGGTTGCGGCGGCAACCTCCAAAAGGCTCTACCGAGAGCTTAAAAAAGGACGTATTAGATTACACATGGGTATGTCAAATTAAAACCGCCTGCCAAGGTGATTATGGTACAGCCCTGCAGTTTTGGAAGGCTCGGTCCCTTACCTATGTGTATATAAATGTTGATAATGATTATGCTATCAAATTATTATAACAAGGGTACTTATTGTTGTAAGTGAATATAATTGTACCCTCAATTAATTTGTGTATCACAAATGACTATTAATAATTGAAGAAACAAATAGCATGTCCCATATAAAAATTAGGCACTACATAATGTTTCTTTCAAATTAGAAACAAATGGTGGACTAGATCTGTAACAACCAATAAGTACCGACCTACGCTGGTAAAACTCTTGCTAGACATAAGAGACTGGTCTTGTTAAGTTCTGTTTGCTACGAAATCTAATTGCTACGAAAGTAGGAATGTAGTTAAGCCCTTTATTTCAGTCATTTTAATATGGTTGTTCTGTTTTTGTCAAATGACACACTGAATTACTTTTGGGAACATTCTCAAGCTTATTAGGCTAATCTTAATTTTTTTTATTATTACAGAATCGAGTGAACAGAGCCCCTGAATAAAAGTTTTTCTATAAGACAACTAGATAAAAAAGTCTTATATTTTCAATTTCAATTTATTTATTCAAACAACTTTACAGGACAAACCACTTAAGTCTACATATATCTAACTCAACTTAACTTAAAACTAAAATTAAAATCTGTACTAATACATTATTAGGGTATATAAAATCTATAGGCTGTCATGCTCTAAAGAAACATCGGAATAAAACATGATGACTATTCCGTCAACATCTTGCGACATCAAAATGCTAATCACCAAACGAAACTACATTACCTCAGCTGTTCGGTTTTACAGCAGCAGATCAGGATTCCCTCTGGGTAGGAACTTTTAATTGGTGTGCCATTAGAACGGGCGGAACGCTAAGCGATTTGTGGTGTACCCACTGGCTCTCAGGAGGTTTTATTCCTCACCTAGCGCGGGTTATAATGTTTGTTGGACCTCGTTGGTCGTTGTGATAGATACTCCTTCGTTTCACGAGTATATGTGCATTCTGGCTGGATAGTCGATATTTTGTTCTTTTATAAGACGAATTCAAAGAAGGAAGAAGATGGAAAATAATCAGTATTTGTACTTATTCTTAATTCAATTTGATGAAAATAGATTTTTGTTATAGTCTGAAGATGGTACAGACAAAAATGAATATTTTTGATATAAAAGTCGCCAAAAGTTGACGAGAGTCGGAGGAATTTGGCGTGGATACGTGAAGTTTTAGCATAATTTTAGTTTCGCGTTTCAGCCTATTACATTATTCATTGAATAAAATATTATGATAAATCTCTCTGTGGGAACCCTTAGGTAGTTGAGAAAAAGGAAATCTGAAAGAAACGAACCATTATAATGTTCATACCCACCTAACCACGTTTACCTACCCTTCAAAACTTTGGTCTTGGAAAATCCGAACTGTAAAAAACCTTTTCTATGCAATCCTAGGTATTAGCATAGGTCCTCATCATTATCATCATGGTGACCTGGTCGTGATCCAATCTTGGTTAGAGGTCTCTTTCCTTCAAAACTGATAACCAGGAGCTTTCTCTTTTATAAAACTAACCTACTTTATTAAACCTTTTTGATAAAAAAAAATCATCCATACGTAGATCCAAAGTCAAGAAGCACACCAGAAGTCAGAAATTCTCTCCCCAAGCATTTTTCTAAAACAATTCCCTAAGTCAGCATGTCTTCAGTTAACGAGAGCTCATCAGCCGCAAATCTCAGACATTACAACGTATTAAAACTCTAAAACTTATCCTGGGCAGCCATTTTGAGTTGAAACTTTCTTACTTATCATCGCGGTGATTTAAATTCGAGTGTTGTTGGACTGAAAACTGCTGGTACTGTCCAAGGTAAAGGCTTTGGGTGAGGAAATACTTAGGTAATAAAAAATTACAAATAAGTCAAAGACATCAAGACATTATCGTTTTGTTTCACGCGTCTCTCGTGACAGAAGACAACTAGCTAAAGATCGAAACCTTGATTAGAAAATCTTCAAGGTCTGTCAAAGTTCTTACATAATATTTATGGCACTAGTTCCAAAACTCCATTATGTCCATGTCCCTAAAACACTCGTGTTAAATTGCCCGCCGTTTTCATTCAGTCGTTAATTTTGCAAGTGGCGCCTTTTTGCAGGTTCTCTTTTGCAACCCTTAGCCAAAAAGGGATGAAAACAGTGCTGCGTGGCGCTACAAGATGGCGTACTGAACCCTCGTATGTCCTTGTGTTTCGGGAAAAACTTGATAGATGGCGCTTACTAAGTCAGCTTTGTCTTGTGGCAATAGGCAATAAATGATTTATTATTATTATTATTATTGTGCAGCTAGATTATAAAGACTGTTTGTTTAGATTCTATATTAAATTTTACAATTTCTCTTACTAATAGAGTAAATGCCGTAAAATTGTAAAAATAATACTCATACTTAAGCATTCGCTCAAAAAAAAATTTTTGCTGGACCTCGAGATGAAAAGAATAATAAATTGTCATCAATGCATATTAAATTATATTGTATTTTAAGTAAGAAAAACATATGCCTCTACTGGATATGGAACCGAATTTTTAAATTTTAATAAGTTTCGATTATGCCACGTCAAATATTCGAATGCGCTGAGACACCGGCTGGCTGGAATTAGACACGCTAGCCGGAACAATTTTTTAATATCCCCCAAACAAGCGGGGCGAGGACTAAAGAATCAAGTGTTTTTAAAGTGTGCGTGGATAATATTTCCAAGTAGGAACATATTACATAGGTGTAATAATATTAGGGTCAATTTTAATCGAATGAACTGTTAATTGATTGATGTCATTTAACAGTGTGTGTGTTATCACAGTACAATAGGTTATCTGTTTCAAAACGTAACTAATGTGTTTTCAGAAATTAAATATTATTATTTATTTATTGATCATTAACATAGTGTACACCAAACATAGCTAAAATGTACCATAATACCATGATTCATGTGTACCTAATTAGGCCTCTAAAGTAGGTACTCCCACATTTTGGCCATGCTTTCTTAGTGGCTAAAAAGACAAAGGGAGTTAACCCATCTTGTAAGTTAGGATAGAAGGTATTAAAATAAATATTCAAGTTACGTTACTCAAAGAAAATGTAGGTAGAGGTTTTTTACTTATTGTTTTGATAAATGTTACGAAAAATCAAAGTACCTTACCTTTACAGCAAATTTTGTGATGGTCATGATTGTTTTATGAGATTACGGCACCTTAAAATGTGGATTATTTTTTTGGATTTCGAAATCATCCCCTTTCACTATCGCCTAAATCCAGCAATCTAAGTCTCTAGGTACCTACTTACCTAGGTACTTATTTTAAAATAAAATCCAAATACCACATAGATTGTAACATAGAAAGCATCACTCAGGAACGCTGCATTATGGGCCAGGCTTTATTGGAAATCAATCCACCAATAAAATAAATCCCTAATACAGAACAATGGTGTCCGTTTATATGACACATTTTTTTTAAATTGGCATTATATTGATTAGCTTGAATTAAGATCAAATTTCGCATTTATGAATTCCTGTATGACTAGTGTGATTAGAATAGTAATTCTGTACTAAGTCAATTAATAAATAAAAACTAAACTAATCCGGCAGCGCTAAATTTATACGACCTACCATCCCTAGTCCTAGACTAAATCCAGCAAGCTAAGTCACTAGACACTTACTGACCTACTTACTTAGGCAGGTACTTATTTTGAAATTAAATCCAAATTCCACATAGAAAGCATCACTCAAGTTCCATAATGCAGCGCTGACTATCGAAGTTCCAATCAGGACTTGGTTTGGAAGTCAACCAATAAAATAAATAAGTACTATTTAGTACAGACAATGGTGTCACCAATCCGACCAATCCGACAGCAATGGACAAGAATAAATAAATTCAAACAAATTGTCAAACATAATTATCCTTTGTAAAAAGGCTTACTACAAAATATCAGATTATCTAGAGGATAAAAAAGCTTGGGACGAGTTTTGATCCATCTCGAAAACTAACACCCTAACAAGGTAAAGGTTTCTTGTTCGCTTCTTTACTTTACCTTAAAAAAATTGAAGTGAACAAAAAATCAAAGTGATCACTTTATTTCCTACTTTTACTTGTGTAATTTGAATTTTTGTAACGTGTCCAGAGTCCTGTAAGGTCTAAAGGAAATAAAACACTTTGATATTTGAAGAAAAACACATTGATTGATATCAAAGTCTCTCCATAGTCCGCGATTACGGCTTTCGCCTTCGCCTAAATACAGTACTTTAGCTAGGTTGCTACCTGTTTAGGTACAAAAGTACTTATTTTAAAATGAAATCCAAATTCCACATAGAATGTAGCATTGAAGGCATCACTCAGGCTCCATAGTGCAGCGTTGACTAACGACCTGCCAATCAGGGCCAGGCTTAATTGGAAATCCGTGTTTGTGGTGCCACTCCGTTCGCCTTTGTTCGCAAAAATTAAACGTCTGTTATTGATCTTTGAGTTTCGGGTTCGACTTGAGAACTTTGGAATTTGTGTAAGAGCTTCAAAGCACCCATAAATAAAAAATGCTGAAGTGAACATATTATTATGCAGTATTAATTAGTTAGTTCCAGAGAAAGTTTAAGTCGTGTAAATAAAGACTGGGATTCAAAAAGGCATGCTTAGATTATATTTTCCCGCTTAGATCATATTTTAAATAATGATCAAAAGTGGGAATGGCAAGACCTTTTCAATCAACATGACATATAAAACTGGTACCAATGGAACTTTTAATTATTTATTTATTTTCTTTACCATAGAGCTCCAGGACGAAAAGAGAGTCCGTTTTCCATTAGTTGAAGATTCAACTGCAGGAAAAGGGACTCTCTTTTTGTTCTTCACTCTTTGCAGTTAAGACAGTTACATGTTAATATAAAAATACACCAACTCACAAAATCTAAAAAATGTTTAAGTTATTTGATTTAGATGAAACCAAATGGTTATTTCGAAAGCTTCGGAGCTGAAAACATGACGATGATTGATAGAAAAATTCGTATTGAAACGTTTACTTTTTCCATCGCGTTACCATACTGTGAGTGTACTGGGGCTAGAGACATCCATGGAGTAGGAATAGTCAGAAACGGTCATAATAAACCTTCTATAAATTTAAGTTAGACGAGACTTGTAATTTGACATTAAATAAAACCCATCCATAATAATATTACGTGTATCGGTCTGTCTGTTACCTTCTCACGCCTTAACAGCTTAACGGATCATAATGTAATTTATCAAAGAGCTGGTATAGACTACTTTTATCCCGGAAAAGACGAGCGAAACCGCAGGCAGAAGCAAGTATTTAAAACACAGACTTGTCTATTGAAAAAACTTTGATCTTATGTGCAATTCCTACAATTCTAAGTTAATTAACTAATGTTAATAATAATTTAATCATGTATGTCCGAAAAGACAAACTGTTGGACAATTTAAAAGTAGTTCTCAAGACCAACTGATGTACACAGTTTGAACAATAAATGTATCTTATTCTAAATTTTAGGCGCTTAATTTTCGACCGTACTAGTAAAGGTAAAGGATATTTTTTAGTGAAACATATCAAATTAAATTGGTAAACTAAATAATACCGAATTTTATTCGAATAACCATGGGAATAGTATTTTTATTAATTAACAAATATTCCTACTAAATTATAACAATCTTGTAGAATAATAATAGGTCTAAAAGTCAAAAAGACTTTGCGACAGTCACAATACCTCTATGTCTCAGCATGATCCAAATAAAATTTAAATTTGATAAAGATAAAGTTAGCTTGCAAAATAACGTCTCCACAGCTTTCTCTGTTTGTAGGGGGCTGCAGACGTGGAGCGGCCTATGAAAATGATATCACAGACATTGGAATACACTTAATGTTCTTTTCCTCTACCCAGATCGTGTCTTCATTGGGACGAGAGGAAAGGGCGAAGTGATCAATCTTTTTTAGATATTTCTCCTAGGTATAATGTATTGACGACTAAACTTCGAGTTTTGTGCTATAAACAGGTATTTCATAAGAATATTATGATTAAATTCTGCAAAAACGTTTTACGATTACTGTTTATTGGACTTGACTTTAAAAATTCGTAATTTATATTTTCAATAATCTACGATTCCTTCTATAATTATATTCTGCTGGTAGATTTTGGTAGATGATAGAAAGAAACCAAATACTTTTACCTCAAACTATGAAACACCTACGTTATGCAAATCTATGTTAATCCGACATTTTCAGTATTTATTTCTGGCCGCATTTCTCGAATGATATTGTCTCGTAAATCAGTCGAGCTGTGTTTTTCTTGGAGCGTCCGAGTTGGTGTTTTGTTTAGGATCACGCACACCCTGTCTGTGCCTGTTTCTATTGTGATTTATGGCACCTGAATTGTTTTATAACTATTTTAAATATTTTCTACATTTTAATGGAAAATGTTTTATATGTTTTGAAAACGGATGCTCGTGTAGCCTTTGCCTAGAGTTAAAACAATTTAGTTTATGACCGTGGCTTCGCACGCGTCTTTTCTATGGACAGGTTTTATGGTTATTTCTATCCCATGGGAACTGATTTATGGGATAAAAAGTAGCATATGTTTTCTTATAGGCTTAAAACTACCTACATATATTCAAAGTTTGGCGTGAAGAGCAGCAAGCTAACCATTTACATTTATAACATACGTGTGATCTACAAACCATAGCACAGAGGTTTTGCCTCATTATCTACCAATTCATATAACTTTTGTCGCAAATTCGATAAAAGCATGTAGGTAAGGTACCTAACAATCCTTTAAACTTTTTTATTAATATTCTTATACATGGTTTACGGAAAATTAAAAATCGTTATATATTTTTACAGCTGCCGAAAATTTTCTGTCATCAACAGTGAGTTATTGTTACCATTGGCCAAAAATATCATTGACACTGGTTTCATTATAGAAACACATCTCTGGAAACTAAATGTTTTACTTAAACGCCAGACACATTAAAATTATATACAATTTCCATTTTCAATTTATATAAGAGTGGTTGCTATTTTATTAATGTGAGAGAATTTATGAGGAAGCAATTAGTACCTATCCGATCCACAGAGATAGGAACTAATATCCGATCATGTCGTAATTAGTAACAACATCAATAAAAATTAATGATTAAACTTGTACTATAGGCTTCAAAACGTGTGAATTTAAATTAAAAATATAACAAACGTGTCTATAAGAAACAGTAAAGAAAAGTTTTCCAGAGGATTTACCTCTGGAAAAGTTTTCCTTACTGTTTCTTATGTAGATTTCTCAATGGTGTTCTAATTCAGGCTCAAAACGCATAACATAAAATATATGCCTTACTATAATTTTGAGCTAGAATCTATATTTTGAAACCACCCCTTATCGACCTTTGTTGTTATTCGCTTTGAAGTCCGTTCAAGGTTGCCTGGAAGAGATCGCACTCAGCGATAAAGGCGTCATTTAGACTTCCTCTATTGTAAGCTTTTATTTATATTGTTTCCGTCTTTGTGTGATATAATTAAGTATTTTCTATCTATCTCTGCATCTATTCTTTTTATAATCTTGTTCTAAAGTGGATGGAAATGTTAGTTTAAATGTTGTCCACAAAGTTTCATTTTAATCGATTCTTGTGTATTACAAGAATGGAAGAGTAATTATTGTAACTCGGATCGTATGCGGCATTCTGAACATTCCCCTTTGTGAGTCCAGAATCGAAGCCCTGATTAATGATGTGTTAGGGACAACTTTAGGGCAGCTTGCTGCGAAAAACGGAAATATTTTTGTAGCATCGCTTGGTTTTGGGAAGGTTTTAAATTATTTATTCCAAGCATTTACGTTTATCAACTCTATTTTCATGACATTAATTCCAATTACTGAATTAGGAATATATTTAGACCTTGTTTGTCTATATCAGACTATCCTGTTAACGACATACCTCAAAGAATTTACAAGCTGTAGTGGGGTGGCCATATCTCGCGAAGAACCGACAACCGCTGGGGTAAACGTATTCTTGAGTCGAGACAGCAACTCATTGTAGTGTAAATAAATAAATAAATAATGCTGGACAATTCACACAGCATTATCTAGTCCCAAGCTAAGCAAAGCTTGTGTTATGGGTACTAGATAACTATTATACGTAGTACAATACACTACATAGATAGATATTTTTTATTATACACAGAAAAACATCCATAACACCCTGCGAAAAACTGCAGGCAGATGCTGATGCCACAAGCTGCAGACAGGGTGCTATGGTGCTTATTATCCCATGCCTCGGAAAGCACGTTAAGCCATTGGTCCTGCGCATGACCTCTCCCCAGTCGTGTCGATCTGCCGTCCCATCGGATTATGAGAGTGAGGGAATAGAGAGTGCACCTGTGTTTGCGCACACACTTGTGCACTATAATATTTTCTAAGAAATCAAATAATATCGCAAAAAATTTCTACTTCGACAGGACTTTTCACCTTCAGTGCAGGAATGTGCTAACCAAATACACCACGAGGTCAAGTAACGTGGGAGTCGAAAATCTTTGCGACTTCCTACGGTCTCTAGCGCCGTTACTATAATATTTACTATGATATTTCTACTGTCATATTTCCTGCGCATCTGGCTAGTCTCCGATGAGACTGGCTGCTGTGGTCAAAATTCGGCTAGAAGGACAGTATTATTAGGGGAGTCTTATGTCTAGCAGTGAACTATTATAGGCTGATGATGATTATAAGACTCGCCTGAATCCAGTAAAGCTTCTATAAAAATCCTCTCATCCTGTCATACCAATGAGCTCATACCTATAATAATAATAAGAATAGTCACCGACCGCTTGAGCCTAGCTTCGCGGCCGATGATACACCGTTTTGTAATATTTTTTACAGTAGAATAGTTTTTTAATATGTTATTTTCTATAGTAAAAAATGTATTTTATAACCGAGATTTAAGAATAAATGAGTGTAAATAATAATAAAGCCCAATTATTTCCAATTCACAATAAATAATAACTGTTATAACATGCGTTTTAAGTTATATTAACATTAAATTCATGATTATTATCATGAATTTAAAGTTTTTTAAGTTATTTTTTTTTTTACTTTTACTCGGTATCGTTACTTTCTTCAGTACCATTGATCGGAACCCCTTCTCGGGTAAAGGCCTCCTCCAGCTTCTTCCAAACCTATCTGTCTATGGCTTTCTTTCTCCAATCGCTTCCTGCTATCACTTTTATATATTCGATAGAAGATCGAAGAGCTCATACCTACGAGTCATATAAATACTGTCTGCTTCAAAAGATGACTATTGTTTGTTTTTTGTCAGATTGTTTTGTTTTCTGTCGGTGTCGTCAGATGTCTTTTTTATTTTTCTGTGATTATTGCCATAGACAATTACTTTGTTTGGATGTTTCGTGGGATATTGGTCAAGGACGGGCAAAACAATGAGTTGGCAAAGTTTTGCGAAAAACGAAGGGTGGATCATAAAAGTCGAGACTGTTTTTTATAGGATCTTTTTTTTGCGAGTAGAAAGCTACTAAACAGAATTTAGCGCTACACCTTGTGAAACATAGGTTATTTTATGGAATTGTTTAATTTTGTATCAATTTCCAGCAGTCTGAAATTAAATTATTCCTAAACACGAGTTCAGTACAATTTGCTGTAAATGCAGTGGGTCTAGAAACTAACTAAGCTCACTAGAAAACGTACGAATATTAAAATAAAAATTTCAGTTTCCATCCCGTACTGTCATTTTAATACTACTTTGTGCCCGCGGCTTCGCACGCGTTGTTTCTATGGAAACGTTTAAAGGTGATTTATATCCCATGGAAACTGATTTATGGGATAAAAAGTAGCCTATGTTTGATTCCAGGATGAGAAGTACCTGTATGCAATTTCAGCCAGTAGTTTTGGCGTGAAGAGGTAACAAACATCCATCCATCCATTCATCTATCTATCCATCCATCCATCCAAACTTTCGAATTTATAATATTAGTGTGATGTGATTGTGATAATCAATATAATGTAGGAAAACTTAGTGGCCCCATGATCACTAAGGTTTCCTCGCAAGAATTGACAGATCCAATCCAACCCGTGGATGTCAGAAGAGCCGAATAAGGCAACCTACAAGAAAAAGAACAGCATCTTCCCTGTGTGTATTATAACACCCCCACTGCGATAACTAATCCGTCGCTCAACCGTGATGAATATGGCTGAACTCAAGGGGAGTTTTGGGAAGGTATGTTTAGCAGTCATCATCATCATCATCATCAGCAGCCTATATTAGTCCACTGCTGGACATAAATAAAATAAATAAATAATGCTGGATAATTCACACAGCATTATCTAGCCCCAAGGTAAGCAGAGCTTGTGTTATGGGTACTAGATAACTGATATACTTAATACAATACACTAAGTAGATAGATATTTTATTATTATACATAGAAAACATCCAGAACACCCTGGACAAATGTCTTTAGATCGTACAAACATTTGTCCCGAGGCGGGAATCGAACCCGCAACCTCCTGCGTCGCAGGCAGACCTTCGCCCGCTGCGCCACAGGGGTCGTCATAGGCCTCCCCTAATGAGTGCCATAGCGCCCTGTCTTCAGCTTGCCGTATCCAGCATCTGCCTGCAGTCTTTCGCAGATCGTCATCCCACCTGGCCGGCAGTTGGACAGTGTTTAGCAGTATTGATGAGGAAAGATCTGATCGGTGTGACCCAGTGTTTTCCTGAATTAAATAAGACTTCTGTGTATGTTCCGTGCGCTGTCTTCTGATAGAGTTTCTGTCTCAGTAACCGTGTCTGTTTTAAAGTATATCGGATGTGCTTTTTGTAGAAACAAAAGATGCCGTTACGTTTCAAGCCGAATTACTCAGCCATTATCTTCTTCCATTATTTTGTCAACTGTCTTTCAACGGTAAAAGTGGTAAAATTGAAGATTTATGACTCGTACATTAGAACGGGGCTTTGAGGACTGCCTATGTTGTTTGTGGACGAACTCGAACCTAGCACTTGTATTTTTAACTAGCTGCCGCCTGCGGCTTCGCACGCGTTGTTTCTATGGAAATGTTAAAAGGTGATTTCTATCCCTTGGAAACTGTTTTATGGCATAAAAAGTAACCCATGTTTGATTCCAGGGTTAGATTTACCTGTGTGCAAAATATCAGCCCGATCCGTTCAGTAGTTTTGGCGTAAAGAGGTAACAAACATCCATCCATCCAAACTTTCGCATTTATAATATTAGTGTGATCATCTGCACCGATTTACTATTTTAACCCCACTTTGAAAAAGGAGGCGTTTCTATGTTCAGCTATATTTAAGTTTCTTTATGTATGTTCGTCGATTTTTCCGTCAATTAAAGACCTATTTCGAAAATTCGTCATTTTCTATACTACCTATTGTATCCGAGCTTTTCCCATAAAAAATTATTCTCGAGATATTAGTAGGTATTTGTACCGAAAAACTTAAAAACAATGTAAAATTAAGGAATTTGAAGTCACGTTATTGTTTCTTTCAAAGCAATCAAATTATACAACAGAACACAAACCGGCAATCAAAAATCGTACTTTATTTGCTACCAGACACAATGAGAAGGGACGATAAAACCAAAAAAACATGTTACTCTAAGAATAAGAATAATTTTATTGGGAACTTGTGAAAATTACATTATTTTGTACTTACCTACCACCTACATGAAGGTCTTAAAAAGTAAATAAATGTTTCTACAATTTTACCTATTCGGATCCTTTCGGCTGTACCTACTAATAAACTACAAAACGGAACCTGTTTTAAAAATATTTTCGGAACGTTCTTTATGTTCGTGAACCAAGAAACAATGAGATACTAATCAAAACAAAAGACAGGTAAGTTCTTATCTACATGCTAGTAAACTGGGCTACCTAAACTTATCAGTGATCCCAAAGATTCGCTAACTCAGGTAGGTAGGCTTAACTTTTACGAAGTCGTCGGCTGCCGATTTATCAAAGGACTTAGAGTATTATTTGCTAGAAACAGAAAGCAGTTTATTGTTTTACACCCCCAATAAAGTATGAAAGGATGTTTGTTTTACAAGGAGCCGCCTTCCGTACTACTTAAAGACTTTAAAAAGCCGCCTGATAGATACTGCTTTGAAGCTGATAAGAAGAACAGAAGGGGAGTAGGTACCCGTGATTTGGGTAGGTTGTTTGTTGTTTATTAATAAAAAAAATATTTTTGTGCACGTGTTAAAAAACTGAGATATTGTACCTGTACCTCCTCTAGTTATGGGTACACTTAGTTATGGGAATACGTTTACCTCATATTGTCCCAGTTAAAAAAAAAACACTAGGTAAGGCTAAGCGCAGCGCGCTCTTCGCCCACAGAAAAACTGTTGAGCGCCTGAAAAAATGTTGTTTTCAGAATTGGTTGCAAATTTTGTGCTCTACAATTTTATGGTCGATGTCAACATTATTGGAGCTATAGAAATCCTAGATAAATGCGGAAAACTGACATTTGACCTGGAATAAGTTACGTAATAATTTATTAAGATATTTTCTATATTTTATTTCACTTTTAAGACAACGTTTATAACAACAAAATGAAGGCGTAGGTATACGAGTTTCTAGCTGGTTGTCTCGGACGGAATTGCTAGGTGAAACCCTTTACTGACTGCACTATTATCTCTTAATTCAAATGAAACATTTTCATTTTTTTTAGTCTATACTTTGAAGGTGTAGTAGCATTTTGTCAATAGACAAGTGTGAAACGACCTTTTGCACGTTCTAAGGTAAGCGTGTTTCTTTTGTTATTTTTCAGTTTTTTCCCAACAGTTGCAACGTGACAGATGTGGATATTTTAGCAAAAAGCCATAAATTAGAGAAAAAGATCCAAAGTAAATATCAACCAAAGCCCCGCGGCAAAACCAAATACAGCATTCTGAATAAGCCATCGATTGATTTCGGAAGATAAATGGTTGCATATTGTCAGCGCCACAGTATGACTGACGAGAAGAGCATTGTGCAATGGACTTTATTCCATGAACATAAGAACTAACGAATTCTATAGAATCTTTCGACTCTCAAAAACTGTCGAAGCCACAGAGTAAGCCATAGTTAGTACTAGCGTAGCAATGAATGGACTCAGTGTTTCTACATCAAAGCAATCCAATCCCTACTTTATCTCCACCAAATCAGAGTTTCGAATTGAAAAGTTACAGTTTATGCTAGTTTGGACTTTTCCTCTTTAGTAAGTAGAACTTAGGGTCGATGGAATTGATTCAGGAATTCAGTGTGAAATTAAAAGAAGTTTTTTTTATTGCTGCCGATTAAGTGTAGTGCTCGGCTATGCGGTTAATCAGATCATTAAATATTTATTTGTTTGATTTTAAAATCCAATATTTTCTGTTTGTCAAATCGATTCTATTGACGGGTTTGCAATAAAATCACGCTAAGTAAGATTGATTTTGTAAGGTTCAGCAAGAACAAAATAACACGAGTTTTCAAACATCAAATTAAGTGAGTACCTTACCTACTATACCTATGGACACAAATTAAGGATCTGCGCACTTTAATTTACCGCATAGCACGAAAAGGTGCATTGATATATTAAACTAGTTATGTTTAGAATTAGATCCTTAATACAGTGACTAAATGGCTTCCCACAAACTTCAAGCGATATCAAGTGCTCCGCGAGCTGTCTGTTTTCGAAAATTTTTGCGATATTATTTGATTTCTAAGAAACTACCTGAGTGTGAGGTTACGCACTATAATAACTAAAAACCGTTGGATAGTAGCTTTGTGTTGGACTGATTTTAAACCACACTATTTTCCAGTTCTAAGTCTTGATTTTGTAAAAATGTTGTCTTCAGTTTTTGTTATCATAGCGCGTGCACTTGAGGTAATTTCTAAGAAATCAAATAATAACCAAAAAAGCGACTTCGACGGGATTTGAACCCTCAACCTTTCCGCAGCACGGGAATGCGTTAGCCAATTTTTGAGAAATTATTTGATTTTTGTAATTCTTTGTTTGGTATAAACTTAAAATTATAGTGAAAATATAACTCAACGCTACCTGAATCGATCGACTCTATCAGACCATGTAACATTGTGCCAGCCTCACAAAGCGATGTGGGTGTGCGCCACTGCAACAGATGTGCGCCCGAATTCGGCAGGGAGGTAACAATGAATGCACATGTCGATAGGAATACGGGATTCTGTTTACTGAGTTGGAGCTTATTGGTCAGCCAATTTTGCAAATGCAGCATGAGTCAGCTTGGTATACAATTTCAGGGCATTTTGAACAAAAATTGATATACTCTAAAAACAACATGTATTTTGAGACATTTTCATCAAATAACTAACGAGAAAAATAAAATTGCATAAAACACTTTTCGGAACATTTTTAAAGATAGACCAGTACTTTTTACGGTTCCGTACCTCAAAAGAAAAAAAGGAACCCATAAAGGACCACTTTGTTGTCTTTCTGTCTGTCTGTCTGTCTGTCAACGCCCTTTTCTCAGGAACGCGTGGACGTATTGAGTTGAAATTAACGTCAAATACTCAAATCTGTAACATTTTGAAACCGCAATATAAATATAACTTTTAAGATAATAAATTTTTAGAATTAAGAGAAAAATCCGAAAACAGTAAAAAAAATATTTATCATAAAAAAAATACTTTTGATTCTCGCCATGGACCAAAACCTATGTATATGGTATTTCCAAGAATCATGATAATTTAGCAAGACCCAAGGTCTCACTGAACCCATATTGCGCGAGTCCGACTCGCACTTGACGTTTTATTTTATTGAGAAATAACTGTCATGGTTCTTACTTATTTTTCAGTAAAAAAAAATTCTGATTACTACTTTTATTTTATATATTTGCCTGGACTGCTTTTTATGGTTGTCGCAGATCGAGCACTACCGCACAAAACAAAAATGTGCAATCAAAAATGGGATTAAACTCGTAGGTAACATTTAGGTGGGTAGGTCACTGTAAAATGTATCACAAGGTAACGAGTTTAAGCCGATATTTGAACACATTTTTGTAGTGTGCGATAGCGTTGTTAGATTAGGTTATGTGCGCAGAGCTTAAACTAACACTTGTCTTTCTTGGTCCAAGACGCAGACGAGCCTCTCGACCCTCGTGTGGCGGTGGCGGCGCGCCCCTGAGGGTCGCACCGGCGAGGCTGGGCAGTAAATGCGTTAATTTGTATCAATCGTCAAACTAAACACGCTAAAAAGTGTGATATTTTTCTCCAGGCCGAGACTCAGCAAAGAAAGGTATAAAGGTACCTAGTTAATGAATTAGGGCGAGATGATATGAAGTGCGCGCGCGCTCTAGCCAACCGCGATAGGGGGAAAACTGAAATTAGTTTTATTGAAGTCCAGTTTCCCTCCTCAGGGGGGATTTAAAGGGGGAAAGCTAGAATTACCCCTATTTAATTGTTTCAGGTGAAGGTTCAGTAGGTATAGTTTCAGGAAATCCTAAAAGAAATAAAAAATTACCTTGCCCAAATAGATGTCTGAGCAAGACGCAGGTATTAAATTAGACCCGTTCTATTTTTTTCAAGTCAGGATTTCACTTTTTAACAGAAAATTGCTGCCAAAAGAAAATGGTTTTTAAAATAAACAGAAAACAACGACAGTATATACGTTTTTTATTATTATTGCAATACATTTTTTGTCCAACTAACTACTAACTTATGACCAGAAAGAATTTTTTGTGTACCTACATCCAAAATACCGTCGCAAAAAGTGTGAAATTCTACCTTAATTTGAGACTCAGCAAGCAAATATCAGTAGTACTTATATTAATGTGGTCTCTGCTAACTGTAAACTGTACTGCCTGTTAACAGTTGCAGGCGATAATTTAGTACTTATACATTAAAAGTTTCAGTTCAGAGAACATTTTTATTATCGAATAATTGAATTTTATTTCATTAAAAAAAGGTAAGTAAAAAAATAAGGTATGTAAAAAAATGCATAACGAAAAGTATAGTGAGACTTATTGCTATTTTATTGCAAGGCCGGTAAGTAAGTACTGTAAGTAGGTGATTTTTTTAACGGAAAACAGCTACTGGAGTTTCATGGCTTTTACTTCTGAGCAGCCTCGTAAGAAACAGAGAAAATATATCACTAAGTAGATAGCATTTTAAAAACAATTTTTGCGTCTTAATTTTTCTACACTTCATGCTCAGCACTCCCATTAATCTCAAACCAAAACAACATCCTAAAAGTGTGAAATTTTACTTCCAAATTCATCAAACAAAAGTGAGTAATATCAGTAGTTAATGAATCTTAGGGCGAGACACATCGGGTGCGCGCGCGCTCATGCCGCGCTATTGTCGCGACCCCGATTGAACTGTTGCAGGCGATGAGTTATGTGCGATGGTTATACGGGATGTTCTCTAGAAGAAACAAGACTTTTGTAGGCATTTGGCGTATTATTAGTGGGCTTGTGACGTAAAAGAAATTAAAATTAGAAAATAAATAAATAAATAATGTTGGACAATTCACACAGCATTATCTAGCCACAAGCTAAGCAGAGCTTGTGTTATGGGTACTAGATAACTGATATACTTAATACAATACACTACTTATATAGATATTTTTTATTATACATAGAAAACATGACGCCCTGGACAAATGTCTGCAGATCGTACAAACATTTGTCCCGAGGCGGGAATCGAACCCGCAACCTCTTGCGTCGCAGGCAGACCTTCGCCCGCTGCGCCACAGAGGTCGTCAGAAGCAATTATTTTGGTGCATAGGCTTTGGTAGTAGCCGTATACGCTCTTCCACTACACCGAAAATGAGACGCGATGTGTAAAAAAGGTAAAAAAAAACAAAAATAATATATAAATATGTACTTAGTTCGTGTCAAGACATTACATACTTAACTTGTGGATAACGGGGCTGGTCATACTTTTAGTACCTATTGAGTTTACTTAAGATAATCTGTTAATATTTAAGTATGATTGTTTGCTATCCCTAAGACGTAAAAATTAATAAAATAAATAAATCCATACATGTCTAGTGTCTAGGTGTCCACCTTTCAATGACAACACGGATGCGATGCACGGATCTTAATAAAATTTGGGGACGACAAGAAGATCTATGTCCTGTATCTTGGGGATGGACACTACGATCCGGAGAAACTTTTCAATCATTCTGCTCTACAACGCTAAAATATTAATAGATGACTTTTTAATATGTGGTACATTAAAAAGTTATCTATTTATTTATATGACAGACACAAAATACCCACAATTCAGAAAGAAATGTTGAGAATCGCCAAAGTACAAACGGCAATGTTACAAAGAGATAGTTTTAATAGAGAACAGAAATCAAATCAACAGATTTATCTAGCAACATCCTATATAAACTCGCAGTCACCAATACAGCACAGTGACACACATACGCGGCTTTACACTAAACCAATAATAGAATAAAATCAATCTATACCACCCTCTCTACCCACACTGACAAATCGCAATCAATGATCTCCCATCCGTACGCATGCACACACACAAACCTTATTGGAAATATTGGCATTGTAAACATTGACAGAATATTTGCGAAATATCCCCCAAATATTCAACCAGCACCTATCTCTTTCTTTCCTGCAGCAATAGACGGGCTGCAACAAAAAGAAAGGGACGCAACACCCGGTTTTACAACTTGGAAGAGGGACAATGGCGACGCTATTGTTGAATGTACCCCTAAACTTTTTTTAGGTCACATAAAAGTATTACATTTGCAAGGGATGTGCCGACTGTATGCACTTACTGCATTCGTTTCGCAGTCCACCTAGGAGAAACATCTCCCACGCAGTCCAGTATAAGTGAATTTATGAAAGTGATAGTGCTTAGATAAGATGTCATCAGTAGCGACTACTAATCGTGCAAGTGAAATGTGGAACAATACTGAAGTGAATCAAAGTGCAGCCAAACATTACGGATACAAACAATACCCCACGATGCAAGACTACTACAACTATCAAAACCATTTCTTCCCCACAAACGCTGAATATAATAATGGGATGAATGCAGGATATCCTGAGAAAATGTACGGACATCAAACAGATCCAGTTGTGAAGACTGAACCAGGTTGGCAAGGCTATCCTAGTAACGTAATGACCGGTCATGCTAATGCTGATGCAGTAAACAAATGGAGAGAAATGAACTTTTACTCCCAGCACTATGAAAACTACGGCTACGAGCAGCGGATGAATCCAATAAACCAGCATTGTTCCGAGATGACCGACGACGCAAGATCAATCAACTCTCCCGGTCAGTGCAGCATTCCTGAAACAAGTTACGGTTCGCCGCAAAGTACGACAAGCAACGCCAAATCACCCAAGGCGGACGATTCTCCAAATCTGAGAGCGCTTTTAACGAAACCACAGAAAAAGCGGGCTTCTCCTTATTTTTTCAAAACTGACAAAACGTATGCGCATGATATGCACATGATTTTGAATCAAGAAGAGATTAACGAATGGGAAAAAACTAATGAATCTGAGAAAGAATGTAATCTGCGGCAATTTCATGGTAGATTTGAGAGCAAGGGTCAAACGTCAGTCAAGAAAGGTGCCTCAGTTGGAGCGGGCGTTGCAAGCGAAGGTGCACCGTCATCACAGGAGCCGAAGCCCTGTCAGGACATGACGAGGGTCGAAGCAGGCGGGGACAATGCGGATTATGCTGAGAACAAAATGGCCGCTACATCCGAACCTCAGACGTTCTTTCCTTGGATGAAAAGTGTAAATGGTAAGGCTTAATCTTGTATTCGTAAAATACCCATACAATTGATAATCATACTGTTAGAAATAATTATTTTATATTTTGGTGACCTAACTAATATTGTCTTTTGTTTATTTTCAGGTGAGGATAGAAAAGAAGGATCAAAGAGAACCAGACAAACATACACCAGATTTCAAACCCTTGAATTGGAGAAGGAGTTCCATTTCAACAAATACCTGTCAAGAAGAAGGAGAATAGAAGTCTCCCACGCACTCGGACTGACAGAAAGGCAAATTAAAATCTGGTTCCAAAATCGAAGGATGAAAGCAAAGAAGGATGGGAAACTAAATCCGTCTCCTGATCCTTATGCAGTAGAAGATAGTGTTACAAAGTTAAGTAACATGGCTGAGTACATGGACACTAGGCAGCAAATACCTACTGTACCGGATTATAGTGCGTATAATAATTCTGCGTTGACAAATATGGCACAAATGGCACCACACATGCAACAGAACTTCATGATGCCTGCTTATGGAGGTATGGCTCCAAAAATTTGATGTTTGATTCATAAAATGTAAATAGCAAAATATATTTATTGACTTTGTAATGTTTAATATGTATTTGTATTTATAACGTGATAATTTACCTCAAATACATTGTTTGTTTAAAGTTAAGTTATAATTTTAATTTTCTTTTATTGCATTCCTTTTACTTAGATTTAATGAGTCAAAAAGATTATTATGTAAATATGTGGTTTGATTAAAAAACGCTTAGCTGTAAGAAAGTTGTAGACAAGAAAATTAGTCAATAATTGTACATAATTTTATATGATTAGATTGAAATAGTTCCTATTGCATTAACTAAGCTAAGAATATGTGTAACAGTATAGTTTAAGGTTGATTATTTATAATAAATATTATTTACTTCTCTAGTCAAAATTAAGGGCGCTAATAAATAAAGAGGAGTCTTGATTCCAAATTATATTTTTGTCTTTTTTGTTACATTACCATTTAAATTATCAATAGGTTAGGAGGGCACAGTAAATTATCTGCGTAGGATACTCAAGATAATAAGAATGAAATGATAAACCTTAACAAATAATGCATAAAGAGAATATTTTTTTTAATCTCTGAGAAAGCTTGATGTTTATTTTTTATTTTGTCATTAAATAGAAAACATAAAAAATACATTTCTTATAGGTATATTATTAACATCGTTACACTAGCACCGTCAAGTATTGAAATCTGGTTCATATTTATAAATAAACTATTCCATTTATTCCCTTTTTTTCTAATACCAGCTTTAATTCAATTCTTGTATTTAAGAAATGGGTTCGATTCCAAGTACCACCTGGTGGTGGTGGTCAGCAGTATTTTATACATTCTGTCAAAGTCATTACAAAAAACTTTAACTACAAAACAACGTAATTACTTATCGTAAGAATCTTACGTAAAGAACAGTTTTAAGTTGAATTAAAAAAATAAACATAGAATTTCGCACCAGTAATTTGATTTCAAAATCACGCAAATCATCAAAAATTAACAGGCCGACATAGATCCGCTTACAACACCCTTCAAAGCGCCGACTAAACAAAGCACGGAACCCTTTCGCATAGTTTAAAGGGCTCAATAGGTTTTAAATACTACAAGTCAATAGGACTCAAGGGACGGTTGTTTTACAGTTTTGAAATGTTGTGACTGGTTAATGGATTTGCTTGGCTTATCGAAAAGTGCTTTGTAATCTGGTTTGCTACCTGTGTTCACTACTTTTGTCGGTATAATGTTTGCTGTGTCATCGTTAGCTTTGATTTTTTCTCGGTATCTGTTAAAATTTTTGGTATTTTTTCAAGTTGTAAGTTTAATTATAGTACTTACATAGTGTAAAATGCAAAATTTCTAGCAAATAATGGCTATAGATAGAAGATAGAAAATACTTTATTGAACTTAAAAATAAGAAACAATTTAAAATGAAATAATTAAAATCTAAGTGGCAATTGGCGGTCTTATCGCTCAAGAGCGATTTCTGCCAGACAAGCTGCTATACCGAACTATATTATGTTTATAATCCTAGGTACCTACCATTCCACCCTATCTACAATTACTTATCATTCCATTTAAAAAGAAACGATTTTGCGGAGATTAAACTACATTTGCAAACAATGATGATTGCATCATTATCAACGATTCCAGTAAACACGTAACGTTTTGTGGACTGCATCTGCAACATTTGTAACAGAAAAATACTTACTACGGAACCCTAAAAATACCCGGGTTGCAGTCCGTAAGCTGTTTAGCTCGCGTAGCTGACGCAGTTTTTCAGACAACGTAGTGTAAGATTCATACCTAGTGTACTCTGCAGTCTAGCACACAATGATCTACTTATGAAAAATAAAATAGGTATTTAGCTAATCATAAAAAATGAAGAAATCCAACTGTTTTTTCAATAAAGACTATTGTAGTATCATCTATGTAGCGGAAATTTTCTTCCTTACCTTCACACTGGGGATTGAGCAGGTTCGGTGTGAAGGTTAGGAATAAAAATTCCTATCCGTAATACTAGTGTGACGGTTAGGAATTTTTATTCTTAACCTTCACACTAGGGTGAAAAATCGTGTCCGGTGTGAAGGATAAGAATAAAAATTCCTAACCTTCACACTAGTTTGAAGGTTAGGAATTTTTATTCCTAACCTTCACACCAGTGTGACAGACAGTGTGGTGGTTAGTCGGTCGCCATCTAAAACTATACTCAAGCCATTCTCAAGAAAAGAGATAATGTTTGTAAACAACTTACAATACCAAAATCCACAATCATTTTTTTGCCGTCGTACGTGAAATATATTTGTCAGCACTAAGCACTGAGCTCAAATCGATACGCACGTTGTGCAAATTAAGTCAAAAATCAACAACAAGACATTGGTATTTGAGGGTCATGTTTACAATCATTGTATCTTGATTTCGGCCGGAGTAAGTCAGTTTTCGTTCTGCAACACGCATCGATCACGGTGCCTCACGGCGCGGGCGCAGCGTACTTGAATAAATGTTACGCGCAGCAACTACGCAAACGTGGCGTACCAGCTACGGGTACACGTAGCGCGTAGCTTTAACTTTTCCATGCGCTTTCATTTGCCTACTCTGGTACCCGACTCTTATGAGGCTGGTGATACTGGAGATGGACAAGCTAACTCATACTGCATACACATACACATAAAACCTCACATACAATTGTTGAATGTTTGTTTATTTAAGGTATCATCATCTTATTTTATTGTATTGTTTTGTTTTATTACTTCTTACTAAACTTATTTACTTACTTTTTAAATATATTAGTTGTGCATCTAACTTATAAACTGTAAATACTTCGGGTAAGAGCGGTGTCCGCTAATACAAGCAAATTTTGCTTATAGGAGGACTCCAATCCCTGTATGTTTGTTAGTTTATTTTCCATTTTCTTTTCCATTTTTTTTTTTTTGTGTGGTACTCACACAAAAAAGCACATCACATCACCTTAGGCTGAAAAAAAAAATGTTACTTTAATATTGTTTTAAAAATAGAAAATCAAGTAAAACCACTTATTTGCTGCTAACTTCACACCTTTAGCACCCCTGCATTAGAAAGTTAGCCCTTCGCTCTTTTGAATAAAGCTGAACAATAGAACGTCACAGAAAGAGAAGGAGTATGCAGTCATTTATAAGAGTGAAGGAGATGCAAGATTCATCCCTTTGTCCAGGGGTGAGCCCATCGCGCATGCGTTGACATTCAACCAATATGGCTGCTTGTGTTTGGTTCGTATTTTGTTTGTGTTTTCACTAATTTTAAGTTTGTTTCTTGTTAATTTGGTAGTTAGTGGTTGTATTAAGTATAAGTTTTCAGCTGGTAAGTAAAAATCCTGTCAGTTTAACTGTAAAGCACAGAAATGTATGGCCAAGCCAGAAATGACTACCACAGAGTAGTGCTAACTTAAATAAAATCATTCTAGCTCTTCTAGACCATTTCTTGATTTATTTCTATCTTCTGAGTGTGGTTAGTCATTATGGTAAACCTTGACATACGAGTATGTGCCTATTTCTGAGGGCAATAACATAACTCTGTGTTTATAAGAAGATACAGACAGTCAGCATCAGTAATAAAAGTTTGGAAAGTAATTTTGAAAATGGTCCCAATTTATTAATTTCAGCTAACTTAGTAATAACACCAGCTGTTGATTATCCTACTAATATTATAAACTAGTTTACGCCCGCGGCTTCGCATGCGTTGTTTCTATAAACGTTTAAAGGTGATTTCTATCCCATGGGAACTGATTTATGGGATACAATGTAGCCTATGTTTGATTCCAGGATTAGAATTACCTGAATCTAAAATTTCAGCCCGATCCATTCAGTAGTTTTGGCGTGAAGAGGTAACAAACATCCATCCATCCATCCATCTATATGTCGTGGCCATATCCTAGAATTGATCACTTCATGATGTGACCGACCATTTCAAGAAATGGTAGAACTTCATGACATGGCCAGCTAAAACTGACTATATCGTTTATGCATCAACGTTTAATGATATTGCCATCAACGTTGGGCCATATCATTTATGTAGTGGGGATTCCATGACATCAAAAGGTTTAAGGCTATGGCGCTCATTACGGGAGGCCTATGTCCAGCAGTGGACTAATATAGGCTGATGATGATGATAAAAAGGTTTAATGAAAAATTCGAATTAGGAAGGAACTTTATTTTTAAAAATTGCTTAATGCTTTCAGTTTAGACGTTATGCTCGTTTTTCGAGTGACTTTTATAAAATTCATGTAGTTTTTTAATCGTAACGGCTCCTTACTTCATTTTTGTGTTCTATTTGTACATTATGATTCGCTTTTTTAGCTAAATAATTGTCCGCCGACATGATGCAT
The DNA here is from genome assembly GCA_963564075.1 of Eupithecia subfuscata. NCBI lineage: Eukaryota > Metazoa > Arthropoda > Insecta > Lepidoptera > Geometridae > Eupithecia > Eupithecia subfuscata. The sequence continues at coordinate 10,829,638 of OY751105.1, forward strand.
CACAGAACAGAAACAAACAAACACTCTAAAACCACAGATGTCAAAAACAAAACAAAACAATATCAGCGCCTCTAACGGTGGATAATGTAACTATTTTATGATATTGTTTGACCTTAGCATGAAGTAGCCGTGCGTTTAGCTTTTCATATCGTTAAACGCTGATTATTCATTGATCTGGCCTGACTACATCATGATATGGCAAGCGCGTATTTTCCATTTCATGAAATTCTACCATTTCTTGAAATGGTCGGTCACATCATGAAGTGATCAATTCTAGGATATGGCCACGACATATACATCCTTCCAAAATTACGCATTTATAATATTAGTGTGATTATAGTGTGATGCGAAAGTTTGTGAAATGTGAAATTTTTGTTGCCTAGGAACTCCTAGATACTCAACAGATCAAGGTAAAATTTGGCATACACTTAGATTGTAGCCTAACTTAAACATTAAGCTACTTATTATACCGAAATATGCGCGCGAAGCTAGTATTAGTATAAATATAAGTATCTTCAGAACCAATCGGACCTCACTGCTGGGAAGTAAGATGATAATATTCAATTTTGTACATTACTACGAGCAGTTATTGTTAAAGAGACGTTAATTATCTTTAGTCAACTTTTGTAACCGACACTAAAGAAGAAACTTACAAACTACTAGACGATCGCCTCGCGGTTTCACCAGCGTAGTTCCCGTTCCCGTGAGAATTCCGGGATAAAATATAGCCTATGTCACTCCCTGAAAGAGAATCTTCCTAACGGTGAAATAATTTTTCAAATCGGTCCAGTAGTTTCGGAGCCTATTCAATACAAACAAACAAACAAATCTTTCTCTTTATAATATTAGTATAGATTTATGTTTGCCCTACTGGACGTTAGTAAAATTTACTCAAATAAATGAGCAAACATGATAAAAATGATGTCTTCCTAGGCGATTGGCTACCGCAGCCAGTCTCAACAGAGACTAACCATGTGCGCAAGATATTTGTGCACATGTGTGTAAAAACACAGGTGTTCAGCACACTATTCTCTCACTCTCATAATCCGACGGGACTGCAGACCGACACGACTGGGGAGAGGTCAGTCGCAGGACCAATGGCTTAGCGTGCTTCCGAGGCACGCGTCAACTTTCTGGTTGCTTGGGGCTAGATATGTGCTGTGTGAATTGTCCAGCATTATTTTTTATTTTTTTATTTGCAAACGTAATAATTATTCAAGGAATCCATCAACTACTAAAGCCAGCAAAGGCACACCAATAGAACCAAAGTTCTAAGTCTTACAATCCCCAAGTTAAGACCAACTTGGTCCGACGATGAATGCTTGACGGGCACCTCTAATTAATCTACTTCGAAGCAGGTTGGGATCAAAGGAACCTCCTAATGGATATATGAATGCCTTGATCGTATTTACCTTTGCACCCACCTGGCAATTACTGGTTTGGATGGGTATGGTTAAAGAAGCAAGAAGCAAGTAAGAAAACTCTGAAAACAATTTCATAATTACAGTTTTTATATCATTGATCACCTTCACGTTTTATTATTATAATTATGGAATCTGTTTCCTAACAATTTATTTTTATTATGATTTCTGACGTTTACTCTCTTACTAAGGCCAATGACTTCTCTTTCATACTTCTGATTTATGCAATCCAAAACATCTCGGCAGATTTGAATCGTTATAAAAGGCATTGATGAGACCTCAGTACAGTACAGACCATTATTAAATATATTTATCGCCAGTTGGCATACATTTCATTTTATAATTTTGACCTCCGGAGGCAACACACTACACCGATATAAAAGAGGTTCAGTCCGATTTTTATTTATTTTCTGTTCTGAAACAACAAACATTAGTCTACACCGGTAATCTACACCGATACAAAAGAGCTCCAGTCCCGTTTTCTTTTATTTATGTAATGTCTTGTAATAAGTACTTATATCAGTACCTACCCATAACACAAACTTTTTGTTTAGCTTAGGGCTAAACGATGCTGCGTGGATTGTCCATCTATTTATATATATATATATATCTACTACCTTTATATATTATAATATATTCTGTTCTGGCTATGTAAACCATCAAATTTGTAAGCCATGGCCATTCGTTATCGTAATTTCTCGGTTTGAGTCATGCAAAGAGCATGTATGTTCAAATACGCATTAGTATGAAGATTTGGAAGCTATGACTAAAAAGTATTTCAAGAATATTTCAAGGAACCTTTTGTGGTTTTATTAACGGCATTCATCTGACTCAACAGTTTTTTTTTTACTTTTATATAGAAGCATTAATGGTTTGTAATATTAGTTACTTACATACAGTCATTACCAATTTGAAAAAAGTACCTTTAAAATTATAACGTTAAATGCCTATACTAAAGAAAATTTCAAAGGAATCCCAATTAAAATTTCATGTTCTTGTTATTTTCACATTGAACAAACCGAACCTAAAAATCAGTCTTATCAATACAGATGTTCGCTTTCATCATAAAATCAAAGCGTGCCGATATCAAAAAACATAAATAACAACATAATTATATGTAACGATCAATTAACATCTAAGTGGGGGCAAGAGATAATAAGTTATGATAACAGTTGGTGATAACGTTCTTTGAAGAGGGCCTTGTAAGTATTATCGGGATTAAAAGGGGTCAGGATTGAATTTAAATATTGGAAGAAAGTTTAACATGAAAAAATATGATATACTCACGATACACAACAAGAACAAGTAATTTAATTTAAAAATTTAAATATCCCTACTTTTTCAGTTGTTCTTTCGCAAAATGAGGTATTGTTGCCCCTAACCACTCCCGGAATTAATGCGTATGTATTGTTTACTACATTCACCAAAATCATTTTACCGTTTTTATATCATCATCAAAAAATATCCATCTATGTAGTGTATTGTATTACGAGTATGTATATCAGTTATCTAGTACCCAAAACACAAGCTCTACTTAGCTTGGGGCTAGATAATGCTCTGTGAGAATTGTCCAGCATTATTTATTTATATTTAGAGGTGTTATAGAGTGTCTATCAACCACATAGAAACACTCGAAAAACACAACCCAGTACAAAAATACAAAATAAATAAGTAAACTAAAAGGCAATGATACTACTTAAATTAACAAAATCAATAAAATTTTATTAATATTTATCATACACGTACCGCAAAATTTAAGAAAGCTTTCTTCTCAGCACTGAAAATAGTTATTTTCGCTCAAAAACGGCGATTTTGCTGAAACAAATAACTATTCTTCCACAAGTGGGCAAAACTATATTTTTGTGCCAATATTAAATCCCGAGCTAGCGAAGTAGTCTAGAATAGAATCACGAGCGTAGCGAGTGGATTTAAGTAGACTGCTGAGGTGGCAAGGGATTTAAAAGGCGCGAAACGAAAAATATTTGGCCTCAAGTTAAACATACTTACGACTTTTCACCTTGAACTAGCTAGAAAATATTTTATAAATTATAAAAGAGGTCGAATGTCAGAAACTCATTTTGGTCAACAACCTTAGCGGATAATAAATGCTACAAACCTCTTTCAAACCATGAACGGACGAATTTTTGTTTCTATGAAAAGTTCTTTGTTCTGAATTCAAATTACTTTTTTAACAATTTTATATAACAACATAAATATTATTTATTCCATATGTGAGCAAAAGCCGATTTTGTTCACTGTTTTTGAGCAGCAAAGTCACCGTTTTCGAGCGAGAGTGGTGACAAAGTATATATAGCACGTACAGGGCAGATTAGGTATGGTAAACCAGTGACCGCTGTAAAATGTATGTGTCAGGAAAGTTCTGAAAAACTCGTATTGTCTTGAACACTATGACAAAACTATAGCAATAAAGACAAGAGTAAATTCGTGATAAATTGTCGGCCACATCGCCAGGTGAGATTGTGGTGAAAAGAAGGGCGATTCTCGATTTTAAAAACCCATAGAGCTCCCAAGTAACCATCGACATATTAAGCAAACAGCCCACTACACCCACACTCCCGTCCCGTTCCCGTCTCGTCAGTGTCCATACAAAAAGCCAACAAAAGAATCTGCACGCATTGTGTTGGATCATTTATCACGAACGCTCCACTGGCGATTGGGCTGATCAGTGCTGGGACGATTAAAATTTTGTGAGGGAAAACTCTGGGTAGGTACGGCTAGTGTAAATTTTATCTTTGTGTATTTTGGATAAGATTTGCGTACGAATAGTGATAGTGGCACAAAACCTTGTGGCTGTTACCAGCTGTGGGTGAAATCAGGCTCTGTAATGAAGATAGAAATAAAATAGATAGGGACGTACATATCATAGTCAAAAAATTAATCGCTGATTTCCAAGGCGTTGGAACTACGGGAGAATCAATTCCATACTTTGTTTACATGAGTCATTTACACCTGATATTTACCATGATTTGATTTGGAAAGCTCAAAACTCCAACCATGACAAATATACCGTAAATGACTTTAGTGACGCTGTAAATGAATTTAGCGTAATAACCATGATGGATCGAAATGATAATATTAATAATAATAATAAATACTGCTGGACAATTCACACAGCATTATCTAGCCCCAAGCTAAGCAGAGCTTGTGTTATGGGTACTAGATAACTGATATACATAATACAATAGACTACATAGATAGATATTTTTTATTATACATAGAAAAACATCCAGAACCCCTGAACAAATATCTGCAAATCGTACAAAAATTTGTCCTGAGCCGGAATCGAACCCGCAACCTCCTGCGTCGCAGGCGGACCTTCGCCCGCTGCGCCACAGAGGTCGTCATGTCAATGAAGTTATTATTACAACAATATACTTTATTTTCTCTTGCATGTACCATTTAAAGTACATGAAATGGTAATAAAAACATTTCTTAATGAGTTTGTACCTAAATTAGATAGTTGTACTGCGTAAAAACAACAAAAAACGCAGTTTCAGTTATTTGCACTCATAAAATCCCCCAGCCCTTATCGGGCCACACTGTTAAGGCCATTTTGCAAAATTCGGTCGCACTGTTGACTGGTAGTAAATAACAAAATAGCAGTTATTTTCAGTTATAGTACGAATTCGTAGATATACCGATTTACTTATATTTTGTTTATAAATTTTTAGAATCCATATCTTCATGACTCTGTCCCAGTAGGCTACTGGATAAAAGTTTGTAGCCAAAGACATTTGGAATCGTCTTTGTTTGTAGCATACATTTAGACAATCCAGCATAGAATAACCAGAACCATGCATATTTCTACCCTACCAGCTGAATTACGCCAACTCAATCTCATATTATCCTAATTCTATCATCTCTCTCGGCAAATAAACCAATACAACTCACCTACATACAGTTCGTGTTTCAGCATCATGAACAATTACTATGCACCCGTTTACCAGCCACCACATAATGGCTACTTAATAGCAGTTATTTAATAGCAGTTATTATAATCATGCGATATAACGCCTTGCGAAATTCATAATAACTCAATTTATGAATTCATTTTAGTTTTTTTCTGCAGTCTCCGTGGTAAATGTAATTTTGAACGATATAGGTAATGATGTCGGAAAATTGGATTGAAGTAATAACAAATTAAATTTAGTAAGGCTTCTGGGATTGTTTTACCCGCTTAGTCAACTTTTGCTGGTCGAGCTACTTGTAGATTGTTCGTAACAGTCTGCAGTTAGTGTGATCAAGTGTTCAATTGTAAATACTAGTTCTAAGTTTGTTTCTATTATTTGATTTTAATTTTCTTTGTTCATTAATATTTTGTTCTCTTTTATAATTTCTGCTGCAAACCGAAACTAAATTTGTAAACACGTCATTTGGTCTTCTTTATAAATGTAAATTGAATTATCATTTATTTGCTGAGGCAGCTAGTGGATTTCCAATCTAAATTATGATTCTCGTCGATTTATTTTTAACTTGCTCTACCTTCACCTACTTTGGGTCTGAATATCCCAGGATTATTTTTATATTTTGACTGCCAGTCACAGTCCAGATCAAATATAACGTCATTTACCTGAACCTAACCTAAATTGACGTAGCCTGAGCAGAAATGTGTATTGACCGACCAGTCTACCCTGAGCTCAAAAGGTTTAAGACGTGTTCATTATTCTGTAAGGTTTCAGGGTGCAAGTAAAGTGGTCGGTATCGGCGTCAATGTCACTTATGTGTTTAACCCGCCGAGTGGATGGAGGAAATGATGGATGGTAGCAACCGAGCCGTTTCTGTGAGCAAGGAGCTGGCAGGAGTTCGATAGAGTTGATACAACTGTCTTGAGTTTCTTGCCAGTTTTAAGTTAATACAAATTAAACGGCGTTCGCCGTGTGGTGCCGGCTTAGAATTTGCACCACCCCAACTCTTCTCGCGGGTGTCGTAAGAGGCGACTTAGGGATATCGACCGCAGGCGGGCAGCAGCGCCTCCTGTTGAACTTCCACCACCGAACTGCGATCCCCAAACCGCATGCCCAGCGTGAGGATTATGGGTATTGAGATAAAAGCCAATATGGCGCCTATCTGGGGAGGCCTGCGTCCAGCAGTGGACCAATATAGGCTGTTGAGGTAGAAGAGGTTTGAGGTATTGTAAAAAAAGTAAAAGTAGAGTCTTTTTAATTTAAGAACTTAGACAAGGGCGATTACAAAAATAGCGACGAGACCTGCAGTGCAGTATACATGTTTATTATTATTATTATTGTATTATAGACGAGCAGCTGAGAGCTGATATGTCTATATCACAGTGCTTTTAAAGTTTTTCACTGCACTAGTTTCTCTCTTGTTGTGGTCAGATTGTGCGTTCGTAACCAGCTGGTCGAGTCTGTTTTTGAAGCTGTTCACAGAGGGAGCTGTTGCAACTTCTTCAGGAAGCCGGTTCCAATTGTGCACCACTCGGTTACTCAGGTTTAATGCACATTCAATTTTGATTTTTTATTCACTTTACTTATATAGGTATATTTGTAATTTTTGTTGATATTTGTATGTAAGATTTATAATAGCTACATAATAATGCACACAGATTCCCATCTTCAATTCAACGATCCTATCCATCCACGGTTGGCTGGTGGCGATAGAGCGATAAGATCGGCGATCTTATCGCTCTTAAGCGATAAGACCGCATGCAGTTCGTCTGCAGATTCTCAGTTCAGGGTGATCTGAGTTTTTTTTATGTTTAAAAAAAATATCTGTTTAAGTAATTTTTATTGTTTTAAGTAAATCAGTTACCCGTAACACAAGCTCTGCTTAGCTTGGGGCTAGATGTAATGCTGTGTGAATTGTCCAGCATTATTTTTATTTTTATTTATTATTTAGAATAGAATAGAAAATCATTTATTGCCTTAATTTATAGAATATACTTAAAATAAAACTAGACTTAAACTACTTAATTAAAACCAATAAACTAAGACAAAGGTTTGAAATTCAGCATTTTGCTGTAATGCAATATGCAAGCAGCGGTGTTTTTCAATTTACTCCTCTCTCTCTCTCTTATCTAGCCATGTAAAAAAAAATGCAGAATATCTTTGAGGTGGTTTTATCAGCTCAGCTAGATCCTATTTTCCCACTGATCCCCGTCGACCCTCCGCGTTCAACGAATTCCAAATTGTTTTTGACTGACAGCTAAATGTAAGTTAGCATTGTTTGAACCACGCATACCGCCTCTCAGTGTAATTATTTTTGTTTCACAAGTATTGTTTGTAGAGTAAAAATGTAGAGCAATGTGGTATTTTTATTGTTGAGTTGGATTTTTGCAATCAATTTGTTTTTGCATTCATTAGGTACTTATAGAATGTGGTGTGAATATGAATGCCTAATAATGTCCTCCTAGCCGAATTTTGACCACGGCGGCCAGTCTCATCGGATACTAGCCAGATGCGCAGGACATGAGTGCACAAGCGTGTGCGTAAACACAGGTGTGCATCCGATTATGAGAGTGAGGGAATAAGGAGTGCTCCTTATTCCCTCACTCTCATAATCGGATGGGACGGCAGACCGACACGACCGGGGAGAGGTCAAGAACAGGATCAACGGCTTAATGGACTTTCCGAGGCACGGAGGTTTAACACCGCCAACTTCCTGACTCTGTGACTGCTACTGTGAATTTTTCTTGATAGAAAAACCCCAATAACAACTACTGGCCCGACCCGGGATTCGAACCCAGGACCTCATAACCAGCGCTTGTAGCTACTTACCATCGCATTGGCTGTTGATTTCGATGTAGCTGTCAATGAAGCTACCATCTTTGACCATGACTTCTGTGCTGAGGTCCGGCTCGTTCAAAAACGATGATTCTTCTGGTAGCGTCTCGTTCTTTCCGTTGGAACGGCGGCTGCGGCGTCTACCTGACAAACGAGGTAAGCGGTTGAACCAGCTGACCGCTAGACCAACGAGGCAGTCGATGATACCCTACTCATATTGTAAATACGAAAGTTTGAGCAGTTGCGCAGATGTTTGGCCGAAGTCAATGCAAAAACAACTGAATGGATCGGGCTGAAATTTTACACACATGAAAATCTAGACATGGAATAATATAATAGACTTATTTTTATTCCAAATAATGCGTGCGAAGCTGCGGGCAGAGGCTAGTAACTAAATAAAATAAAAAAAGCTTTATTTACAATATAATAAAAAAACGCTTCTATCTTCAACTTCCCAATTACTTACAACTTATTAATTATTATTGAGTTGACGAATCGCGAAAATGATAAATTAAGCTTTTGACTTGACTATGATATGATAAATACAATACAATACAATATAATAAAATAAAGGATTTTACGAATTGTGAAATTGATAAATTAAGCTTATGACTTGTTAAGCACATGGACAAATAAGTATTTGACGACTGTCTGCGAAATCCTTAAAAGGATTTACTTTAATCTGTATGTATTTCCGTTTCTTTCGATCTTGCCAAAAGTTTTCAGCTACTTTCTTAGCTCTCCTTGCCATCGTCCCATCTCGGTGGTATCCAATTTGTGAATATTTGACTTCAACGGTTATCTTGAACTCTAATGTTTATGAGTACACACTGAAAATAAAGGAGAAAAATAGGATTATTGTATACTAGACGATCGCCTCGCAGTTTCACCAGCGTAGTTCCCGTTCCCGTGGGAATTCCGGGATAAAATATAGTCTATGTCACTCCCTGAAAAGTAAGCTTCCTAACGGTGAAAGAATTTTTCAAATCGGTCCAGTAGTTTCGGAGCCTAAACAACCAAATCTTTCCTCTTTACAATATTAGTATAGATTACAGATATTGATTTATTTTATTTCGAACTGAACTGACTGTTTTTATGTTGTTTCAGGTACAAACGAAGAAAATTCAACATTACTTTGAAGTTACAAGAATAAATTATTTTAGCTAGTGCCTAGCTAATTAAAATAATATAATTTAGTGTTTTGTGGTTTTCATTTCAATTCACATTTAATTAAGGCAAATAAAAAGAAGCATTAAATTGGGTAACTAGGTTACTTACCTCCATATTTTGTTCGATAGCTGAAAGCACGGTACACAACAAACAAATAATAACATAACAAATATAAATCTCAAAAAAGTAACATATCACTAGGAAAGCTAAACTGGTTCCATGCCCTCCTTTGAAGATGTGACTTAGCGTAAAGTTATAATTTTATTAATATGTTTGACGTATTCCAAAGAATTAGCAAGCTGAAGTGGCAGTGGGCCGGCCATATCTCGCGAAGATCCGACAACCGCTGGGGTAAACGTTTTCTTGAGTGGAGACCGCGACTAGGCCAACGTAGTACAGGACGCCCTCCAGCCAGGTGGGATGACGATCTGTGAAAGACTGCAGGTAGATGCCGGCAAGCTGACTGAAGACAGGGTGCTATGGCGCTCATTAGTGGAGGCCTATGTCCAGCAGTGAACTAATATAAGTTGATGATGATGAGCTAGATTATTGTAAGAAGGTATGTATTTATTTAATTTATTTATGTATATAACTATAGTATTTGTTAAGTTATAGTATTTTATGTATTGTATTATATTATATAGTAGTCTATTTAATAAGTAGGTTAAAATTAAATCTTGTATCCTTTGTTAAAGCACATGTACCCACTTTTACAAATTTGTCTCTCTCTCCCAATAAGGTTTGCTGGAAGAGAACTCTTTATAGGGTAAAGCTCGCCTTTGCCATGATTTTTCCTGGAAAATGTTATACATGTACCAATTTTGTGCACTATAGAATTATGAATTATGAAGGTTCATGGCATTTCTTCATCTGCCGCCCATCAGCAGCAATGCTGCTGTTCCGGTAAGAAGAGTGTCGTTGCCGATGGAATTACAGGAAATGTTTCAGGTTGACGGGCTCGGGGTAGAGCATAGAATAGCATTCTATCTATCCTAGCTCCCCCTTACTAATCCGTATAATTTGATGCTGACATCATGCCAACAATACTGAAATAAACCACAGTAGATAATATATTTATCTAGTGTGATTAAACTGCTTTGAAACTTCCTTTGTTGTTAATTAGATAAAAAAAATAGGTACTACTTCCATGTAAGCCTAAGCACGTTGTATTTATAATTTCACTAATTATTTAATATCATTTTTATTAATGTTTGCAACAGTCTGCAGTTAGGTCAATTGTTTCAATAGTAAATACTAGTTCTAATTTATTTATATAATTAATTATTGTATTTGTAATTCTTTTAATTATGTATATGTTTACATTATTTCGCAAAAATAAGTGCACTAGTACAGTTCAGTTATTTTTGCAAACTACGAGTGGAAACTGTTTTACTAAACTGGCTTCGTTTGCTCTAGTCTAAGAATCTATTGTTATCTAAATATAAATTTTCAGTTTCCCAAATAAATAAATTAAAATTATTCCTTGCATTTATTACTTTGATATAGGCATTAACACTACTTAGATACATAGATAGATAGATAGATAGATAATACTTTATTGTACCACACATAGACAGATAACAATATAGAAATAAATGCTAAGAGTAGACGAAGTACAAAGGCGGCCTTATCGCTATGAGCGATCTCTTCCAGGCAACCTTGGGATGGATTGGACATGTAAGAACAAAATAGACGGTGGCACGCGAAAATAATAATAATAATAATACTTACACTACATACTATAAAGAAACAACTACATACGGAGAAACATAGTATCGGTAAACACAGTGTCACACCTGACCGGAGAACTCCCTCCGGTCAGGTGAGATAACCATCTTAGAAAGATGGCTCACAGATGCTGGATGCGGCAAACAGAGCTTAAGATGCAGTGTACAGAGCAGAAGGAAATGTTGGCGAGAGTGATTTTGATTAAAATCAGACTATTTGTTCGGTCAACAACAATAATAATACTTTATTTGCTACTCATACAAAAATAAAACATACTGAAAAATAAAAGTCAGTACAGTTAAACAGACTTATTCCTGCATTGAGTCACAAAATGGGCTCTGTCTCTGCATGAAATGGTTGTAAACTCGTTACAACCAACACTGGTCTTCCGACAGAGCCATTTCGTGACGTCACGTCGGAAAAAATTGCTTGATTTTTTTGGTGTAGCGATGTTTCGCACCAAATTTTTCGCACCACTAGCCAAAAGTAATAATAATTGTGTCGTTTCTCACTGGCTGTTTTTAAGATTGACCTTTCAACCTACAAATTTATAAAAGAGCCTCAGTGAACTAAAAGTGTGGAAAGGTAAGTACAGTCAGAGATAAGAACATCCCTAATAAATCCTATTCTTTTCACGTCACTTTCTTTATTGTGATACATGTTTTTGACATTACAAATACATGGATGCAATTTATTGGTAGACTTTTCATACCACCTAGCTAATAGATACGCAATGCTATAACATGGCTAGGTACTTTAAAGTCTTAATAATGTTATCCCAGAATCTTAAAAAGAAAACAAAAACACTTATTCCCAAAGAACCTAAGCCTTGCTAGGAATGTCAATAACATCACACGCTGTCGAAGTGGCAGTGTTTAGCGGAGAAGGCAGGACGAGGGGCGACGTTTTGACTAATGGCTCTACTTTCTCGGATGCATTCGAACTGAGAGGGTTGATAGGTAAATTAAATTCCTTAAAGTAGGTACACTGTGGAATACTTATAAAATTTTAAGGTCAACCTAAGGAAATAAACTTCAAAGGACGACCAGTCAAAGTCAAATAAGTCAAATCCAGCTGTGTTGATGATAATGATGAAGTTATAAAGAAAATAAATAAAAATGTGGAACCAGTCGCTGTGTGCTGCAATTCTAAATAACCCACCTACTTTTTGGTCGTATAAGGTGAAAAAACATGAAAATGAAGATGAAGCATATATCACGTATAATGTAGTTACCTACTTGGAATCAAAGTGATCGGCACTCACAATTACTACCTATGTTCTGCTGAAGTACCTACCTACCTAGTTATTTCCATCAACTTCATATTTACGATAGTATTTTGTGGATAAGACTAAGACATTTGCGCGTTCTAGTTTAGTCGTTGTCGTAGCACTACTACGCCATCTCTGGACGGCAACGAAAACGCTATGAAGGTGCACAGTGGCGCCTCTAGCGTAACTTTTTGAACCATATTGTGGTTGTTGAGGTAGAGTGTGCGACAAACGTATTTTATGTACTTACAAGCCTGAGTAAATAACAAACATAAGGCAGACCTATGGTATGTACTAAATTGATGAGCAAACACGAATCCCACAATTTTTTGATTTGTTTTTTTTTTACGCAAGAATAAATGTTTGACGTCTTTACGGTAAAACTTAACAAATAAGGCTGAAATTTTCCATAAAAGTGTATATGTAATGTCTAGACCTAGAATACACAAACGCTATTTTTTATCACATAATAACGGAGTACCTGGACAGGCTGAAGTTGCTGACTTTATCATAAACTGAGTGCCTGTTCATTAAGCCATAGAAAATACTGCACCGGTGATAGAGCAATATCGTAATAGCATGGCTCTGCCTTCACTACTACCTACTGCCGACAATAATAAGCCTGTACATGTATTAGCCATGGCCAGTCGCAACGTAAGAATTGACTCCTCCATCTCAGCACGACGATATCGTAAAAGCCGACAAAGGGAATATACCAGAGGATGGAACAGCTTGCTTCTGTTTATCGTAATATACTGCAGTGAGATCACCAATCCGTTTAGCAATAGTTCTTGGCAAGATTTCTCCGCTTGGCACGTTCAGCAGTGGACATACTTATGTGTGATGATCAGGAAAGGCATGCAGGCTCTATTTTCTGGACGGTACCTAATTTCATAGGTTTTTTTTATGACAGACTAGTTTATGCCAGGTGTAAGGGGATTTCTATTACATGGGAACTGATTTATGGCATAAAAAGTTATTAGCCTATGTTTGATTAAAGGATTAGAATTACTTATAAGCAAAATTTCCAATTACTTTTATGTATAATTTTTTAAGCAAAATTCCGATCCGTAAAAAAGTTTTGGCGTGAAGAAGACAAATATCCATCCATCCATCCAAACTTTCGCATTCATAATATTAGTGTGATGACCATACCAGCTTTTGGATTTGGTACATTAATTTTAACTCTAGTTTTTATTTCGATGTGGATGAGATCATATTTCTTATTATTCATACCTTAAACTCTTTTATTGTATTCTCGAGGCATTCATTCGTAGGAACATTTGCAGCTTTTGGTAAAGTCTCTACCTAACTCAATGGTAGGTACCCTACTATCTATACCTACTATCTGATGCAGAATGAACACTACGGTTTCTTAAGGTAGCTGTTAATGATAGATAAGTCTGACATTATTTAAATAGCGTTAGTTAATCGGTTACCTATCTTCACTCCATAAAATAATATTGGAATCCATTGGAATAACAAAAATCAAATAGGCAATAATTTCAGTCCAACTAGATTTTTTCCCGCTCGGGAAGAAATCATAAAATACCTAAGGCTCGGAAAGATACCCGTAAAAGGCAACATTTGATAGGTATTTTTTATTTGATAAGTACCCATTGAAAATCTCTTATGATCGCAATATTCTTACGAAAGCCAACAATAAACATACCTAACATCTTCAACCTACTGCTCGTTGCGCAACCACTTATAGTTCCGATAGAGCCTCGATTCCAATCACGTAGCTGAACAACAAGGGATCAAAAAAGAAAATTTTGTATAATTTCAAAAAGTTTTCAACTATAAAACTGCGAAGTTTCTTGAACACTTTCACACCCCTCTAGACTGCGAGATTTCAACCAATCAGAGGGCGGGAATTCACGCAGGTCGCCGCGCCCATACCCGCTGCAATACGCATGCCTCGCTGCAAAGCGGCACAACGAGCAATCTGTCCCCTTCACTCCTATACGAAAAGTTTCCATCAGACAAAGACAGAAATATTTTGCGATGATAACATGCAAATTTTTTATTCATTTGCAAATTATTGCATTAAGTAATTATGTATTATTATGTGAAATCACGACATGATGAGGTAAGAAGCGTGACATGGGAGTTACGGTGGCTTATAAATAAGTAATTATTGAAACATTTCAAAACTAATGGATTTTGGAATATTTAAAGGTAATTCACATGCTAAATCCAGAAATGAGGAGCATTTAGGTCAGACACGACATCAAGAGAATTATATTTTGCAGCACATTTGGTAGAGTTTCCCACTATATTTGAGAATTGAATGGTTTTCTTACAAGACTGCTAAGGTAATGGATTCTCATTGGAAAATTCTAATCAAATTGGAGATTAAATTAAGTATTAACTGCATACTAATATTCAGAAAAACTTGGAATGATGAAGTTAAAGTCCGGATTTTACGAGTCACCTATCAATCAAGCTCTACAATTTTATTAATTATAATTAATACTTACTTCTTTCTTAAACTCGTCGAAAGTGTTTTTGCCTGGTGCTCTATGTTAACCTATTGTATTATTTACTGATTTTCAAAGACATGGTTCATCTGTTGCATTTCGGTATCAGAAATAAGAATGTTGTAGGTGATTTAAAGTGTATTCTGTTGTCTAGATAAAGGTTGAATGGTGGTGTGGGCCAGGGGAGCATTAGTTCACCCATATTTTTCCACCAGTATGGGTAAAGCAACTTTGTAGTAATAATCATAATGAAATCACCACAGCCAAGTTTCGAATATCTATTGATCGTCCATCAATAGGCAATATGAATTTGGAGAATTATGGAGATTAAAATACTAGGGTAGGTCTTGTTATGACTTTCAAGAAATAAAGCTTTAGTTAGGGGGGCCTGGGATAAAATTTAGATTAATCGTTAATATAGAATTTATTTACTAATGACAATTAGTCAATAAAATTGTAAATAACACTATTTGACTATTTGATTATTCAAAAATGATATCAAATTCCAATCAGAAACACATAAATATTGTAGCTGGCATACCTTACATTCTTTTGCAAAAAAAAAACTAAATCTTTCAAAACTGTCTATAACTCTTGAACCCTTAACCACCAACATAATTAAATACCAATAAACCAATTTTGAACAAACATACCTATACTCCATCTCTATCATTTTTATAGCCTAAGAAAGAGAGAAAGGACTTCCCCTTAGGTCGTAAATTATTTTGAAGTCAGGAGGTTAGTTAAGCTATGTGTTCGCAACATGTGTTGTCGTGTGGCCCAGGCCAGCTCATTATTAAGCTGTAATAAATTTTATGACCCATGGGACATAGGGAAGGTGTCTTTGGTATTGTAGTTTTTAAATAGATGATTGGCTTTTAGATGAAAAGATATAAATAAACTTTACTGAAAATGGACAGGACAAACCAGAACATAAGCGTGCCTACTTTAGTAGTTCTAGATTCGAAATTCAAAAATAAGGTTTTGGGGTAATTTCAAAGATTTCAAACATAAATTGAAAATTGCTTGTTCAGAGGCTCACAAATTTAAAAATGTTTCATTTGTGAGCCTCTGACCATCAAAATATTTCAAAAATCCAAAGGATTGTGTTAGTTTTGTTATGTTCTTTATCAGGAAGGCCAACAGCTTTACCAGTCCACTGCTGGTTTGTCCCGCAGTGGACTGGTAAAGGCTGTTGATTGTTATGACATGTGATGAAGTAGTTTTCTGAAAATACAGTTTTTTTAGCTCTAGTAAGTATGTATCACAGGTAGCATAGAATCATGACCTCTCTCCAGTCATGTCGGTCTGCCGTCCCATCGGATTATGCAAGGGAATAGAGAGTGTACCTGTGTTTGCACACACACTTGTGCCCTATGATAATATGTCCTGCGCACCTAGCTAGTCTCCGTTGAGACTGACCGCCGTGGCGTAAGATTTGTCTCAAAGGAAAAGATCATCGAAACATTCGTTAAAATTTAAAGATAAATTATAAGTTTAACAGAGAGATAGTATTATATATTGCGAACAGATCAAATTTAAATTTTGAAATCAAAGCTATACTCATTAAAAAGATTTTCTAAGGGAATCATACATAAATATGTCAAGGAAACAGACCTTACTAAAGTTGACCCACCATCAAACAGAAAATTTATTTTCACTAACGAAGTTACTTACTTACATATGACTAAATTAAATTAAATTAAGCTAATTAACACATGATTATGTATGATTCAACCTCAAAATGTGTGTTAGACAAATGTACATCATTACTGAAAGCGATACACATCATTGTAAGTGAGCTTTGAATTGCATCGTGTTTTTTTTTTTATAAAAAATTATAATATAATTTTTACTAGTTTCACCCGCGGCTTCGCTTTTTGTTAAGTATGTTATTTTATTACAGATACAGAACTTTCATTATTCGTAACTCGAATTCACCCACAGCCAACTCGTGTGCCAAAATTTTACCCCGGTGTGTTCTATAGTTTTGGCGTTGTTTTGATAAACACAGATCAACACATCCTCAAAGTTAGGATAGATAGATAGATAGAAGATAGAAAATTCTTTATTGCACACTTATAGATAGAAACAATACAGCAAAACAGCTTAAAAACTAAGTGACAAGTGGCGGTCTTATCGCTCAAGAGCGATCTCTACCAGACAACCGTGGATGGATAGGATTATTGGATAGTATTAGGGGTTCTGTGTTATATCAATACATTGGATATCAATACATTTTATGACTCTTAAAATTGGAATGTAATTTGAATATGCCTGCTGGAGTTTAAAAAAATACGATTTTTTCTTTTCTCCATGGAGCTCTAAATCATATTTTGTTGACTCTCAAAATCTTACTTTCAAGGAGCGTATTCTAAAATAAATATTATTTTCACTTTTTCCACAAGTAATTTAAGATAAAATCAATGTACACTAATTTGATTGTAATTTTCTTATAAAATATATAACTTTAACTTATAAAATATATAAAATTAGAGTTTATGTGAGTTTATTTTCTAAGCCAGACAAAATAAATATATATAAAGTATAGTTTTATGATACGGGCTTGATTTCTGATTTTTATTTCTAAGTAAAATTTTGTAAAAACCAGACTAAACAAGAAGCTTCTATGATGCCTCGTCCTTCAGTCTTTTTTCTTGTTGTGTCACTAAAATCGGTCAAAATTCACCAAAAGTATCCATAGATTTTTTTTAATAGGTGTCAATGAAATCGCTGAAAAATTACCGTTTTGAATTCGATCTTACTGCAGTTCCTGACAATGACCAGTCTAAACCAGCTCTACCTACCCACCTAACATTAAAAAGCATTTCAAACGTTCACAATTAAAACAAAAAACCCATTTGCATGTAAAAGTAACAGAAGTATTTCTCCTCAAGACGTCAGCGACTGATGTATACGACACGTCCGTTTATACAGACTTGTACTAAGTACACTGCATAAAGAGTTATAGGTACCTTTCTGATATCTGTAACGTATATTATGCGTTATAAATGTTATTATGACTGTGTTTTATATTTATACGTTGGTGATATTAGATAGCGCTAGAGTTAGTAAAGTTTTTAGTATTAGTGTGGTCAGTCAGCAACTGACTTTTAATAATTATTTATTTTAGTAATGAGGTAAAGATACAGCTGCGAGTGATAAGAAAATATAATAATGTATATTCTTACATATTCTATTCAGGGATCACCTGACATATAGTAAAGTATTTTTTTTTATTGTTTATTTGATTTTTTTTTCTTAAAAACAAACTTAAATGAACCAAATTTTACATTAAGCACTCCTTAAACGAGAGCTTGATATCATTGCGGAATGTTCTACGGATTGATACCTCTAACTATGTAATAAAACTGAGAGCGTCTGTAACTGAAAAAAAAGTAATAGTACCTAGGTAATGATTGGGGCCTTTATTTATAAGCTCTTTTCAAAAATCCATTTAAAATCATGTGCCGAGAAATCCGCGATTACTTATTCATTTAAATACATAACAGTTCATTTTATTTAAATCTTGCCACAAAAGTACTACGAAATCAAAATCGAAAAAAAAATCGTCTCTTCATTTTCAGCTGCGTAACCCATCATTCGCTCCATTGCAAGTCATATAGGCAAGGCAAGCCTCTTGCTTACCTCAAGCTCCACGAAACGTGGCGGGAGTGGGTCCACGTAAGGCCATATCTTCAAAAGCGGTCGCGATCGCGATTCACGCTAAGTCTCAGCTCCATAAGCGGTAGCGGGCGCGGATCCACGTGGCGGGCTCAGGTGCGCCCCGCCCGCTCGCCCCGCCCCGCCCGCTCCAAGCCGCGTCACGTCAACCGCTCACCTAATCGTCAGAAGCGCGCTGCCCTCACGCTCGAACGCCGGGAAAAGCGAGCCGTTTTCCGCGACCAGAAAACTTCGAATTTCGAACGGTCTTCGAACGTTCCAAGTTTTCGTAAATTCTTTTGTTTTATTTGAACTGTTTTGTCTATGGTAGTTTCTTGTGAAGTGTCTTTCTGTGGGATGTTTGTCGTTTTATTGCGACTTTTATGTTGTGATTTTTGAGTTTGTTGCTGATTTTTGAGTATATTGGAGTGAGTATATTCGATCTCTTAAATCGAAATTACGTTTTTTTTTTCTTAGCTATTTAGAGCACAAGTTATTCAGCTGTCTCTCCAATAGGAATAAATAATCCAGTCAATAATTGAGTACTTCCTACCTAATAAAATACATAATAAAACGACTCGTAGGTATCATTGAACATTTATAGGACATAATAAAATAATTAAAGTAAAATAAATTTAAAAGGCGCGATATCATAAAATCAAAGCGTATCGCAGTAAATCTCTCTTGACTTTGTGGATCCGGACTGTCCACTTGTCACGGAACATTAAATGTTATTATATCCTGAGATCTTTTGGCATTTGCGTCTATTAAATTCGCTTTAAACCTTTATTCGAAGATCTGAAGTGTCTGTATCGAGATCAAAAGCCGGATGGCAGTGAAACTCTATATCTCAGTAAAATTAACCCTTACATTTTGATGACGCACGAAAGAACTTCCTTACGACTGATATTTTATAGGTGAAAACCAAACTTTCATGCCCATCAAAAAAGTTGCGGTAAAGAAAATATGTTTTTATAGTAAACCTCTTGTCTATAAAACGTAAACTACATCAAAAGTACCATTAAACCGCGTAATCAAAATGAAAGCAGTCAACCACATTCATCAAAGGATGTCTGGGAATAAACTGAAGAAAAAAAAACAAAACGCAATGAAATTGTTCGGCCCATTTAACGTCGACCGGACGGGAGTGACAAAAATTCTAAACTGAAATAAGCTGAACACATGCGTCTTAACGTCAGTTGCAATAACGAAACAAATGCTTTGTGACGATTCGAATAACTTTGACGATAGGATTAGGAAGGTTAGAGTTAGGAAATCGTATGTCTTGGACGAGGAAGGAAAGGCTATAGAAAGTCCTGAAATAGGTTTGAGTAGATGATGAAAAAAATGAAGTGAATAAAAGTACCTAAGGCTTCTAATAGGTTCTCATATGTTTAGTGGGATATACCTAATAAAGATATTTCTGGGTATTTTTCATTTATAATAAAAATATCTATCTACATAATGTAATGCATTATCAGTCATCTAGTACCCATAAGCATAACACAAGCTCTGCTTAGCTTGAGGCTAAACGATGATGTGTGGATTTTCCAGTATCATTTAATTTAATATATTAAGTATATAGATCAGTTTATATTGGGGTTAAAAAAAATTAAAGTAAACGAGAAACTTTCAAACATAAAATTTTTTCTGTGCTTTCGTGAAAATGAACGCGAGAGGAACCATTTTCAACCAACAAACTGTTTACGCTACTTTGATCAACATAACAAAAATTATTGTGTGAACGGGGTGATAAAAATTTTATTGTCCAATTATTATGAATTTATGTTTGCAATCATTGATTTTATAGGTTTAATGCTTTTATTTATGTTCGTGCAAAGCTTTTTGTAGATCTATGTGTATCTAATCTTACTAGAGAAGAAGTAGGTAATTAGTATGTAAATCTTTTATTTTAAAAATATTATTACCAAAATGTCTGATTTAGTCTATTCCATAAACCGAAATCATTCTGTCTAGCTATATCTCTAGACAAAGTACAGGAAGATTCTATCTAGATTCTTCTAGAATCATTGATTATGTATGAATATTATTCAGCGCTATTCTAAATAGCACACGTGCATTCAAAAATGCAATATTTTAGGAAGCAACAGAAAAATCTAACCGATTTATAAACTTTTGAATAACATTTTGACGACCGATGTGGCGCGGCGGGCGAAGGTCCGCCTGCGATGCAGGAGGCTGCGGGTTCGATTCACGCCTTGGAACAAAAGTTTGTACAATCTGCAAATATTTGTTCTGGGTGTTCTGCGTATTTTCTATATATAATAAAAAAATCTAAATATGCAGTGTCTTATATTAAATGTACTATGTATATCAGTCATCTAGTACCCATGACACAAGCTCTGCGTAGCTTGGGGCTAAATGATGAATTGTGCAGCATTATTTATTTATTTATATTTATTTCATAAATGATTTGAATGAAACAAACTCTTGTGACGTGTTTCAGATAAATAAAACGATTTTAAATAATTATTTGCTGTCTTTACGAACATCAAGACCACCAATGTAGATTTAGTTTCGCAACAAAAAATTAAGTGTTTCTGATGCATATTAATTCGCTATTCATAAAAGCGTGCAGATTTTTCAATGTAATTTTTTATCTCAACTAAACTCACCGTTGCATTAAACATTCAAAGTGATGCATGTACTCACGTTATCACATTAACAGAATTAATTTACAGCTAAGGATTCCGAAATAACGCGATGCACAAAAATTCACACATTTATCATTCTCCGAGTAAACGGTACAGATAAATCCGAGTGCACAATGACTGCTAATTTGCTCGTAAAGATGTATGCACTGGAGTGAGTATATAAATTTCTCGAAGTCACTTTTGGCCTACCGCTTACACCCATAAACTTCAACGGACGCTTTTATAGCCGAACCACGTGGCGGTATATTTTTTCCGCACTTGGCTTGACATGTGTACAACACTTTAAGATGTCACGGTCCCAAATTAATTTATTGTTTTAGAATAGACCCCCTGCACACTTTTTCTCACTGTGGCATGCATCGGTTTGACCAAGATTTTATATAATGGGACTTAAGAGGATACAAAATCACACAAATCGTAGATAGTAATATATTATCATAATTAATCTGGATCAAAACAACCGACTCGATTAGAATTTTTACTAGGGTCATTAAAATTTGTTAATGACCGCTGACTCGTTTCGGTATAATTTAATCTGAAAATCCTCACAATTTTAAACGATTTAGATACTATCTAGCGTAGGAACATTCATCACCAATAACAAGACTACACTCTTGACCAGCTAATGTGTCTCATTTTATCACAGGTCCATCAATCAGCCGCTCTCCGGGACAATTGGAGGCCCACGTCAGTAGCACTTAACATGTCCAACTAGACTATTCAGTGCATGTCTACGATGACAAGTGTCGAGTGATCTCAAAGAGGAAGGACACAAAAATTTGAAATGAACGACCTAAACTATAACGCCGGGATGAGCTCCTATCAGTTCGTGAATTCCCTAGCTTCGTGCTATGGGAACCAGGCACCCGGGCGTACTGGAACGCCCGTGGATCAAACCGGGCATCCAGGGCTGCCTACACCCGGAGCGGACTACTACAACCCGGCAGCAGCCTCAGCATACCCAAATGCTTGTTACTCGCCGCCGCAAGTGGGTCATCACTACCCGCAGCACCCGTATGGAGCTACGGCCGCTGGAGCTCACATGCAGCCCCAGTCCATGATAGACTACACCCAGCTCCACCCCCAGAGACTCAGCAGTGCAGCGACCCACATGCACCATTCGAACCCGAGTCCAGGGGCTCTATCACCAAACCTGATGTCGGCTACGCCGAGCCAAGCAGCCGGTGCCAGTTGTAAATTCGCTGATTCGACATCCACAACCGGTGTGGCATCACCGCAAGATTTGTCCACGTCATCTGGGCCTGGAAGAACTTCACCTGGATTTGGAGTCCAGAACTCAGGTGGAACTAGCACAAAGCTTGGCCTGACCACACCGATTGCGTCTCCGGTGGAGCACAAGGCTGTTGTGAACCAAAATATATCAAGCCCAGCTTCGAGCACATCCAGTAATGAAAGCAACGAGGCTAACAACTCTAGTTCAAACACTAAGAACTCGAAGTCCGCCGCCAACTCATCAAACCCTCCGCAGATATATCCGTGGATGAAGCGAGTGCATCTTGGAACAAGTAAGTAAACCATTATTTTTCTTGCCTTAAAACTGTGCATCTGTTCATTGTTGTCAGCGGAAAGTATTATTAACAATGTTTACTGGCAAGCGGCAGCCGTGAAATCATAAATGAACAAACTTCTTCGGTTTGAACTAATAACAGTTACCGCGACCACGCCTTCGTTAACAGTTTAGTGGGAAATAAAACAATCCATCAATTGGACGAGGTGGAGACAAAACGAATTATATAACTATTTATAAAACGTTAGCATGCATTAATATTGGATCGATATGGTTGGCTGATAGATGGTGTTCATAATAAGGCATAATGGCTTTGTTGGCGGGCGCTTGCAGTACGAGTTACGAAGACTTTTTTCCTGTCTTCTAATGATGGAGAAATGCCCCGTCACTGTGATGTTGATTTGACTGCTCCTACCTTCTGGTGTTAGGCGGCTATTGACGCCTTGTTTAGAGGTTAATCTATTTTAAATTGAAATTTAAAAACTCAAGCTTTATTTGCTCTTTTTATTTAACTTTCATGTAGTAGCAATTAGTATACATTCAACTAAAAAAGCTATTTTTGATATGATCGCTCAAAGATTTCAGATTCTTTTTTTCATTCCAAAAATAAGCCAAAAGTATTTGATCAACCTCAAAAATAACACTCAAAGAGTCGAAAGAAATTAAAAATACAGCTGATAAACTGGGGACATGCGTGAAACGGCTCCGGTCACAACTGTCTGCGTCTGACATGGACATGTAGATGTTCAGATAATGTAAAGACAAGCGCAGATGTTCGTCCCACTGTTTCGGAGAAGCGTATTGTTTCCACAGCAATCCCATGACGACCTTGTGAACAAGTGCATTTAATTGCTTGTTTTTTCTTGTTTAATTGTGTGTTGCGTCTTTAATATCGTACAATAGTGTCAAAAAAAAGTACTACTAGATACAATTTTTATGTTTGTTTCGTGTGTTTTGTTACCAGGAATATTAATGTGCTAAAATTTTAAGCAGGACTATTATAATAGGAACATAGAAAACTGAGAAGCTCAGGGTAAAATCAAAGGAGAACATTCAGCAGTGCCTGGGGAATGTGATGTGATGACGTTAATTCGCATAAAGGTTAATGCCGTCTGCAGTAACTCTATCATTGATCAGATCAAACATATGGAAAGACGCAAAACATTAAAAATGACCCAGGATCGTGTTAAAATCTCAATATACACCTATTTCTGTGGGATTGTCGTAGTTGCATATCAGCATCCGGTAGGCTGTACCAAATCGCTTAAAAACATAACGTGCCGTCGTTGAGACGATGCTGCTGAGTAACCGAACTCAAGGCTCAGAAAATATTGCTCTGAGCAAAATCAAAGCGGTTCACACCTTGAACCCACTATACTACGAAGTTCTATGCAACTAGACTACAAGAAGCCTAAAATGCAAATAAAGTTGAAAGCACCTGCAGCCCTTCCATGTTAGACCGCCATAACTCAGCTGAACCCGTGCGTGCTAAACTTATAACTATTCAATACTTATTTTCGAGTGGCAATACGAGAATTAAGTTATATCGTTTTCAGTGATAGTTTTTAAGTTCAGAGTTAGATAGATTTATTATGAAAAGTATAAAATAGGTTAGGTATTTTTATTTTTTTATGCTCTGTAGTTTCCTACGTATTTTTCGAGTTGATTTTCTAGATTTAAAATGTTTGAGTATTTAAAATCTAGAATCTAAAGAGATTTGCTGAGATGCTGACATTTTGACATTCTCCAAAAATAACATTATGGTAGAGACGTCTCTATATACTTAAAGGTACCGAAGTGATTGAAAGCTTTCAAATGGATCGTGAATCAATGATTACAGAAAAAATTACATAACTAAAACACAAAACTCAATTCACAAAACAACGCTGAAAATGAAATTGAACTAATACAAAACAAAACAAAGACGCTAAAGCACATTCCTAGTACTTACATGCCTAAATTTATACCGTGACTAACTATCTACAAACTATTAGCTAATCTACACCTTGACTTCCAAATACGATAAGGCAAAGTACACGCAAGCACACCTAACCTAGATTTTACTTGGTAAGAAAGTAGTTTCAAGAAATATTTGCAGCATTTCAGGTGTGTTTATGAACAGATATTTTGGTACAATTTATAGATTCTTGAATTGACTTACTAAAGTAAGTCAAGTAAGTATATGGTTTAAAGTGTCACAGAAAATACGAATGGAATAAGTTTTGATCTTCTTTAATGCATATACAAAATACATTATACAAAACTCCATTCTAGCATTTGTTTATAAATAAAACACTGTCTCTATAAAACTAGACACTAACTTTGAATAAACAAAACACTAGCAAATTATGAAACGCTCTTTCGTAAGTAAGCAAGAGGTAGCTACACAATGAGTGATGCAGTCGTTCTTCGCAACTGCTGCGGATGAAAAGAACTAGAGT
The DNA here is from genome assembly GCA_963564075.1 of Eupithecia subfuscata. NCBI lineage: Eukaryota > Metazoa > Arthropoda > Insecta > Lepidoptera > Geometridae > Eupithecia > Eupithecia subfuscata. The sequence goes on from OY751105.1 coordinate 10,854,778, forward strand.
AGGCCTCCGGTTTGACAGATTTGCGATATCGTCAGCATGGTTAGTTGTATAGAAAACAAAAGACAATCGTGCCACCTGCACCTTGCCATGTATAACTTACCTATAGGTAGGTCGTAGGTAGGTATTTCCTGTTTTCTACAAAGAGCTATTTTAAAAATAGACAGCTACAGCTACCTATAAATCCACGTGCCCCATCGGTCACTCTACTTCAAACGTGCCCTTTTAAAGGAATTCACATTAAATCAACATAATTTGTCTCTGATTTCGAAATGAGATGCGAACCTACCTGTTCCGAGACACACTGAGCGATTAGTAAATAAATAACAAATTAAATTCCAGTAAAGATTAGTCGAGTGTTCGACCGTAAATAAATCAAGTCAGTCTACGGTAAAATATGACTCAAATAATGTTATGCTAAAGGTATGTTCGTGGTGTACCTCGCCACTTAAATGTTCTTACTCGTTTTTAACGGCCTTTGTAATTGCAGTCGCGCTTGTTTTCGTATTCAAAACAGATATTTAGTCATGGAATATTGTGTTCTTTCTGTGCACATATTCTATGACTAACATAGAGTATGTGAACAGAGAGAGCACAATGAGATAGTTTACATAAAATTAGAGGTTTTAAAAAACCTGCTCATTGAATGAAGGAAAGTCATTAATCTAAATTGTGAAGCATCAGACAGACAGTAAAAGAGTGACAGGATATACGTAATCGCTAACAAACTTTGTCAGATTATAAAATATATATCGATCTATGACAAAGTACTGATGAAGTAGTTCCACATTGTTTTCTTGAGGATAAGGCTAATAACTCTTTACAGGGGCAGAAAACACATTTTATTTATCTTTATATGTATCACTATTTGAGTTTCACTGTATTTTCTGCCCCTGTAATCTGTTTCTATTTCATCTATTTTCAAAATATAAATAGGATATCCCGTACTTTTTTCTTCATAGACGTGAGATTTTTGCAATATTTTTAAACATTCTTCCTGTCTGAGCTAGATCTACATTTACCACTGAAAGACTATACCTAACAAAGAAAAAAATTAAGTACCTATGCTTTTGAAGTAAGTAAAACTAACTAAAAGTTTAACAAAGCATGACCTGCCATTGAGATAAACTTAACATAAAATATTACGCAAATAGAAATCCTAAGCTCAAAAAGGCTTACTATAATCACGAACAGAGATAAATTATATCTAAACAAAACGAGACACGTATTAATTGTAGCTAAGAATCGAGATCAGATAAAATCGCGATGCAATCCCGTAGAGACCGCCTCCTTAAATATGCAAGGATTAAAAATAAAAAATAGTTACCCAAGTCTGCCAACCAAACGGACCAATAAAAAAAGTTTGTATAGGGATTAGTTAGCGTTGTGCGGTTGGCCGACCCGTTTTGCAATGGCGGAGCGGACGATGATCTTGCAGAATCTCCTTTCTAAAATCCGGCTTCTGTACCTACTAATATATAGTTGGGTTTATGTGGTACATGGGATTGGCACTGCATTTTAAGTATGGCGTTGGCGTTTCCATCTGTTGGTATTCGAATGCTTCTTTTCAACAAATTTTAATGTTTGTACGATCTACAAATATTTGTTCCGGGTGTTCTGGTCGTTTCTATGTATAATAAAAAATATATATCTATGTAATATATTATATTATTTATATCAGTCATCTAGTACCCATAACACAAGCTCTGCTTAGCTTGAGGCTAGATGATGCTGTGTGGATATTCCAGTATTATTTATTTATTTATTTATTATCTTTTCAAGTAGGCTTTAACATGGTTGAGATAAATTAAGCTTGATACGAAGCATAATATCTATTACTACAGTATATAATATTTCATACCCCTATAGGTAAAGGTATGAACGGATAAGATGCGTATGTCCTAGATTCTCTTAAAAAAAATATTTGAGCGAGAAAGTATAAGTAAAATCACTTATAAATATAAATATATAAAATAAATAAAGCGATATTCCGATTTACCAGAGCACAAATTATGCCAGTAAATTGTCTTATCGATGATCAGATTTCTAGAATTCAAAAGTTACTTGATCATCTATCTATAATATAAAAATGAATCGCAAAATGTGTTGGTAAGCGCATAACTCAACAACGCCTGGACCGATTTCGCTAATTCTTTCTTTGTTGTGTTTGTTATTGTCAGGAGAAGGTTCTTATGAAAGAAAAAATTAAGAAAGTTGGAAACATAAATTTCCACGGGGGCGAAGCCGCGGGGCGCAGCTAGTCTATTGATAAATTAATAAGTTGATACACAGGAGAAAAACTCGCCGAGAAAGTTAACTTCAGCTCACGTCCACTACTCGGTAAACCCCAGTCCCGAGGGCTCGCGACTTCAATTATTGATGGCAACTTTTAGCTCTATAAAATATAGGGGAAGGATCACCACAATTTTTCATCTAGTTTCACCTTTACCTCTTTATTTGTACTGCCTGATAATTTATAGGTGAGTGGCTAAAAAATACGTTTTACATATAATTTCACACGTTGGCTTGTTTATGAAGCGTCAATTTCGCAGGTGTATCATGAGCTTATAAATTAATATGAGTTATTTTGTCATGACATATACTGCTATGTTACTTTTATCAGCGATCTTGATAAAAAGTAATGTGAGTTTGAATTTGTACCAGAGTGTCAGTTCCAATTACCCACATAATATGTAGGTTTACCAAACATTATTTTAATTTTATTTTATTTATTTATTTATAATGTATATTATTTTTATAACTAAAAACTTTGTATAGTACATATAAGTTGAAAAAACTGACTGTTCATTTCATGTTTGTAAAATGAACAGTCAGTTCATTATAAAAGATAAGCTATCTAAAAGTCCAAGCCCATCTAAAAGTCAATCTAGTATTAAAATTAACAAAATTGATACTATTGAAAAGTTTTTTCTGAAAATAAAACACCTAGAGCTATAGATATGTAGAAAGGACAACCACATTGTTCAATAATGTAGGTTTGTACCTTAATATTCACCTTTTTGCCAGACATATAAAATTGCAGTTTTTTAAACACTGCAATAATTTAGCTACGCGTTTTTCCGTAATCGGTGCCTTGCCCTTAATCGAAATGACCGCTATTATACCTCATTATTGCAATTAATATTAAATATGTGCACTCACATGACTTATTGCACATTGTGATGAGTTTTCTTTCAATAAATAATTTAGCATTTTAAACCAACTTCGAAAAGGAGGAGGTTCTGTATGGATGTTTTATGTATGTCCACAGATTACTTCGTCAATTGTGGGTTGACTTTGATGATTCTTTCAGTTTTGTATAGAGAATTACTCGGGGTTGGTTCCATTTTTATTTTATTCCCGAGAGATTACCTGTTGTCCTGAGAAACTTAAAAAACAGTATAAATATTGTAATAGTGTAATTCGAAGTTCGTTTTTGTAAAAACATCAAATTCTGAACTGCAGCACAACTCTACATTGTTTATTAAGGGCGCGTGTAAAAGTGTTTCGTGAAATTAAGATATTAAAGTTAGTCATCTACCTATCGAATTTTATACGTTCAGTTATATTATATATTTTTGACTAACTACAGCCTGCGGTTTCCTACGCGCTTTTCCAAATAGAAGTTTGTATGTTATTCCAGATCTAAAGCGACATCTTTTATACAAATATTATTATTTATATATGTATTTAAATATTGTTATTATTTTATACAAATAAATAGCAAACACCCATCCAAAATTATAATTCGTAATAATTAATTAAATATTAGTGTGACTCATTTCAACAAAATCGTAAGAAATCTGCTACCTACAACGTTTCCATAACTATAAAGCTTTTAATTAAAATACAAAACAGCACTGCATTATTTCCCAGCGGTTTTAATTCCATTTCAATAACCCGTGTCGCCGCCAGACACTGATTAAGCTCCGCATAAGAACTCTTCAGATCCTGGGTGCAGCCACAGCTGAGACACATTGTATCTGGATCAGTTTTTAGGTGAAATTTGGAAGGGACCCTATTCTGTAAAACGATCACATTTATTGAACCCAGAAAGCTTTTTACTTCAATATAGCATATTTAAGAGAATATAAGAGGTCTGTGGTGTAGTGTTTGAAATGAGTGATAGAGTTTATGAAAAGTGCTAATTCGTTATTACGCAGCTATATTTACCTTTTTATCTAAAATCTAATATTTACGGGGGATAAACTTAAGCTAGAAGATGACTCGAGAATACTTATTTAAATACTACAAACAACCATCTCGATTACAATATTATTTGCCTATCAATGTAGAGTAACCTAACTGTGTCTTTCGAGCAATGGCGGTGTACATAACTACCACCAATGCTTGAAGCTGCATAATATGCATAGCCACATAAGCATTTCAAATTAGCATAAAGGAATATGCATCTATTGCAAGTGCGAGACTGTGAACGTAATTGACAATTATTCAGGTTGTCAATTCATATAACAAGTTTTGCATCTCTATGGGCATCCGACTATTAATTGGTAGAGCTATTTGTATCTACGCTGTGCAGCTTGACGATATTCGAATTAAGAACAATATGAAACGGAAGAAAACTTTTTTCGATTTATTTGGTGCCAGTGAGTTTTATGAAGTCAGGATATACATACTATTTTATAAAAGCAGCCAGGAGTTTTTTATGATTTAAAAAAAGTTGAACAATTGAATTAATAAGAGCGAATAGAGATGTTACAATGGCACAATACCACCGGACCTTTATTGAATCAACCCAAATGAACGACGTCTTCATCGACGCAAAAACTCAAATAATACAGTTATTGCTGTCAAATGCGGAATAATGGTAACACTACAATTGTTTTCGTGGTCATAAATTACTTTTTTCAAAGGATCTTCGGTTTCCTTAAAAGCTAAACTGGCTGATAAACATTTTTTTTTTCGATCCGGCTTTCCTGCGGCGGTGCCTATAAATATTAATACAATCAAATGTTTTGACGTGGGCCTTTTTTAAGCTTTTATCTTGCCTTCGCTTATTTTTTGTCGGATCGATTTCGATTTTATTTCGTGTTAATTTGGACAGCGAATTTGGTCTTTTAGCAGATCGTAAAGTATACGAAGTGAGGCAAGAGTGGCGCCAGGTGGATTCTGTATAATTTGGGGTTTTGCGAGTAAAATTGAAAGGAATAGCAGTTTGGGTCACAAGAAATGCTGTTATAAAGGAACATTTGAGCTCAAGGTATAAATAGTTTTGATAGACAGGTATCACTAATGGAAAAACAATTTGCGATTTCAAGTCCTGTGTTCATATTCCTGACTACTTAGTCCATCGAAAACACTACCTGCAGTAGGTTTTCAAATTAACATAATTCCTACCTAGAATATATCTAGGTAATATAAATTATACCTGTTCAACAGAAAAATAAATTCAAATCATTTCATGCCTAATCATTAATGTTCAAAATTAAAATAACGGCGATTACTACCAACACCGCTTAAATCTTTTTAAATAAAAACATAAATCTCTACTTTGACTTTAAAACTGTTGAACAAACACCCACTAACTCATAAAACGGTAAGATATATTGAACTCTATGATCCTTGAAACAAGAGTCAAATGCTATAATTCTAATAAAACAGGTTTTGCTTCGACAAGATCTGATCAAAGTATCTAAAATGGTCACAGTTAGTGGGTTAACCACTTTAAATTGTCATCTGTCTGATTTATCTCTTTCTTTTGCGGTCAACATATTTTTTATTTTTTAACTTTTAGCTAAAAAATGTTTTCCTCGCCATTGATAAAACGTTATCTGTAGATTTGACTTCATCAAATTAATCAATCTGTCTACCTAGATGAATACGTACTCCCACTTTCTTACACTAATCGCACCTAGAAAGCTTCTCTATAAGTTCGTAACAGCTTCGGTGCTAACATGAAACGATGTGAAAACCACGTAATGAGTGAGGTGTGTTGTTTGTTTGACACTGCAGTGCCCATTTTTCAGCGAAATTGCTTAAATATGCTTTTTTTTTATCGCGACGTACGTACATAGTAAGTATTATGTGGTATTAGTGAAAAAACTCTTCTCAGGTACCCCTAAAGAAATTAGAATACGGAAGTACTAACATGTTGCAAAACCCAAATTTGACCGTAAATCTTCTTGAAAATTTCATAACAGTCAATGCAATCAAGCAAATAAAAGGCTAAATAAATAATAAAACATTTAATAAAAGAAACGATGAATTTCAATCCGAAATACTTTCCGACACGCGAGTATGTAGAAACAGAAGCGAGGCTAGTTAAAGAATGTAGGCAAATTTAAATCACTACGTAACCTTCCGACAAAAACAAGAGAAAAGAGAAAAAGGACAGGCAACGATTTTGCAGCACATTAGCTGGCCTACCAAAGAGCCAGAGGCGTATCCAGTGAATCGCTCGTAAACTATAATCATTTGCAGAGTCCATAAATAATTGCGTGGTGGGTTACCATACTTCCTGACACTTTGAGACATTCCAGCAACTCTTTTTATTACCTGATAGTATAGAACACAATTTGTGCGTCGCGAAAATCCGCGAGTAATATCTAGGTATAATATAATACAATTCGAGTGGCGCAAATATACAGGTCTCGACAAACCATACGCGTTTGCTCCCCTTAAAGCCGATACTCCAGGTCCGAGGGTACCGAGGCACTCCGGATTTTCAAAAATATATGAGAGCGTCTGGTAGAAGCGACCCGTGCTTAACTCGAGAGCTGGTGAGTATTTGGCGCAGCGCATCAGCATTGCTATACAGCGCGGAGCAAGGCAACCAGCATCTTGGGGATGTGGATCTACTACTACCTCTAGATTTTTAATCAAATTCAGTTGCAGTTGGCTCAACTGTTTCAATTGTAAATACTAGCTCTACTTAGTTTTAATAGTTTAGCTGTAATTTTCTGTGTTAACAAAACAAACTGCTATTGGGGAACCAGAAATTCAGCTGACCTTACCTAGAATATTTTATATAAGTAACATTTTAGTGAGATCCTCTCTTTTCCGAAGACTTTATTCAAATACGGTATCATGGTAACCCTAGTAGCCCGACCCTGGTTTTGTCGGTCGCTTGCGCCCGCGCAGGTAATATAGTCATAAATTTCCATAACCGCCACACGATCTTATCAAACATGATTTTAATTTGATTTTGGAGCCACACGTGTTGAGGTCGTTCTGACCGCGAGTTATGGTCGTAGGTATAATCGATAATTTTGGTTATGTAAAGCAGTTTTGTGATTCATCGGCGTAGGTATTTTATGATCACATTAGCGTTCATAAAAATATAGAAAGGAAAAATTAATTCATATAAAATTAAATTAAAGTAGCCGTTGTAAATCTAGATTCTATTCGAAAAAGGTAATAATAAAAAGTTAGATTCAAAATAAATGCCAAAGTTAAAACCTTTTATCTCCCAATAAAAATTGATTTTTAACAAAGGTGACCGAAACTAAAAGGAAATTGAAACCACACTTATTCAAAAAGTAAACCAACATCGATCACAAAGGCATTATTTCCAGATCATTCAATATGCAAACACTTTACATAAACTATGTAAACTCAATCAAGTATTTAAAATAGCTCCATAATGCATCCTACGCCATAATTGGAACTTAATAAAACATAAACTGATAAATTATAAATTCAAAATCACACGAAATTACACATTGTCAAGCGCAATCAATAAGCAAAAAACTAAATTGACTTTTAATGATAGGCTCTAAACAAAGTGCGTCACGCCTAAATGCCGAATTGTATCTGACGGCAATATGTCATTAATTCGTGCTGTGAAACACAACTGGATGTAGTTTACACTGTATTGTAACAAAATAATAGAATTTTGATCGTACTGCTTCACAGATAGGTAAAATTTTTGCCAAACAAAACTTAGAAGAACAGTACACTGCACTCTTCTATCAGCTCTTTTTCTGTTATGCTTAACAATACAATTTCAAAAGTGCAAAAAACTGATTCAATGAATCAAAAGAAAAGGTCATACACTAAAGTGTATGGGAAAAAGTGTAAGTTAATAAAAATTACAAGATTAGTGGTACTGAATTTCAAGGATTTCATAATTATTAAACAACTTATTACTAAATAAAACAAAACTGACAATTTTTTTTGATAAATACACTTTTGAGAACCAAAAGATGTGTAACAAAAATGACGAGTACGATAAACTCAAACATACAAAACTACACTTGGTTACACGTTCGTGTAAGATTTGTCTTTATCAAAAATTCAAAAACTGACCACCACTTACGAAATCACGATTTACAACCCACAGTTCTTATAATCTAGTATCATGATATAATCCATTTATCACCGCTTTTGTTTACGATGCTCGCGTATCATCGACTATTAATTACAATGCGTTCCTTCGAACTTTGACGTTCTCGCTGTGTGACAGAACAAAGATAAGAATTTTAATGTTACTCGATATTGTACTTACTTTTTTAACACACCGCAATGTAAAAACAACCTTGTTACAAGCGGATACGAATGAAAAATGTACTTACTGTGTCTTCAGAGCTGCTCATTGGAATCCGAACTCAATCAAGTAGCTATTTAGAGTCGATTGTCCATTGGATCAGAGGAACCCGGAGTGAGTTTAGAATTTTGATGGATGTGGTTATAATTGTTTCTGTATCGATTATGCCATTAATAAATATTTCGACTATGGCTCATTTTATTAATGACGTGGAAGCGGAAGAGATTCCCTAACGACAGTGTAATGTCACAATTAATTATATCTGAACTGTCATTATATCTGTCACCAAGACATCTGTAGGAGCTTTTCGTTTATGCGTAATTAAAGTGATTTGTTGTACCTGACCACTACCTGGCATTGTGTTTGATTATAGGCTAGACTTGCCTCAGTGTATACTTTGATTTGCATTGCTATTAACAAAGACAATAATAACATTCACATTGTCTGGTTTATTTTTGGATGTATTGCATTAGCATGTGTTGCATTCATTTATTATAATCCTTTGTTACGGGAAAGTTATATCAGTTGGTTCTCAATATTTCTTAAAAGAGTTTTACAATGTCATTTCATATCTTTGTCTGGTTCGTTCACAGATGGTCGTGAAACCATAAAAATGCAAAAAATCTAGTTTTCATAATGTAAGATTGCCCGTGAAAGCGAATTTATCTTGCACAAAATCAATAATGGCCCTAATTTTCGCTAAAATAAACGGCTTCGAATAAACCATCCAAGCAACGAACCGTACTGGAATTTAAATAGTCTGAAGACGCCTTTACCGCAACCCTGTCAATACCAAAACGATATATCTCACAAATCAGAGAAACGATATTGACTCTTGCCGTCGTTAAAGTAGTGTTCAAATAGGACTGCAGCAGGTGATCAGAATTTTCCGATAGAAACTGTTGCAGAAAAATCATTAGAAGTTCGCGGACGTCTGTCTGCGGAAATAGTTTAAATAATTTTCGTTTCTTCTCTTTTCAAAAGTTTATCGTAGCGTTCCTCACCAGAGCGTCCCAGTTCTTTTGTTTTCTCAAATTTATTGGAGACATCAACGTTTTTCATTTGTTTCATTCAATTATTGATGGCCCTTTTAGTTATATTACAAAAGTATTTAAATAAATAACCCTAGATCAATACCGATTTTGCGAGACTTAATTTCAAATATCTCGCCATCAACTCGTTAAAGTAACTGGCCTACTCGTGCCTTACTACCTCATGCTCAAACAAGTCTAGGCACAACCTGATTGAATTTTCTATAAATAACGAAATTGCTTCCTATAGTGCGTTTATTCAGTCTACTATATAATATAGTTGCGTTTCAAGTAACAGCCTTAGTACTATGAGCATAAGGTTTTAAATGGCTGAGAGTCGTTTCGTGACTGAACCGATGCATCTAGATTGGAAACACGCTTTGTAGGGGATTAAAAATTAACTTCTCGGTTAGTCTAGCCGCGAGGTGCTATGACCTTTTCACGGGCACTGGTATTTTTCTATACTTAGCGAGTATGTTATTTAGGTCTAAAACTTTTATAGTTTTATTAAAGGTTTTCAAATTGTTATGAACAAAATTTTGCTCGCTAATTTCTACTCTACTATATAAAGTAGCTTCTAGAGTAGAAAAGAAAAAAGAATATAAACTAAGATTAAGATATATCTTACTATTAAGAGATATCGTACTAAGTTGTTTTAAAGTTTATTTTATGAGACAAGGTATAAACTGCAATAAAAAAGTGGTTTTCAGATTTTTGTCACTCACGATGTTTTTCCGTATCAAGGTCGATATCAAAAATTAGTTTAGTCCTACAAACAAGGTTCGTAGTTAACCCGCTTACATTCATAATAAAACAGCAAACTACAATAGTTTTAAAACAGATTAGCCTATTTTTTTCTGCTTAATCCGAATAAGGTCCTAACACAAAGCACTCCAAAGCCAAAATTAACGCCAAAAAAAGGATAGAGCCAACGTAAGGCACCCCACGTATTGTATAAACATTCCGACACCGGGTCACGACACGTCGCCGGAGCCAGTTCGACAGGAGCCAGTGACAGGGGTCGACGTGTTCACTTCATTAATCCTGGAACGATCAGCATGCCTGACAAGTGAACTGTTGATGAAAACTTGTCTCGCCGAGATAAGCTAATGTTTTTGCAAAGAACTATTTGATAGCAGACCTCTTTCTCTTTTATCGAATGAATCTGAATCTTTGAAGATCAGTTCGGCAGGAGCCGGTGACAGGGGTCAACGTGTTCACTTCATTAGTCCCGGAACGATTTCGATTCGACGACCTCTGTGGCGCAGCGGGCGAAGGTCTGCCTGCGACGCAGGGGGTTGCGTCCCCAAGACGCTGGCTGCATTGCCACGCTGTATGGCAATGCTGATACGCTGTGCCAGATTATTCATTCATTAGACTAGATATCAATATTAATGTAAACGGGTTAACTACGAACCTAGTTTGTGTTGGAAAAACACTAAAATTTCATGCCTTGACAAGGGACATCATCGGGACGACTCTCTCATCATCAGTATGACACTCATCCTGATCGTCAAACTGCTATAGCTTTTTTGTGTAAAATAGACTGAAGATATTTTTACTATAGAATGAAAGACTAAAGATCAACGAACCAACTTCTCAAAGTGTCTAATTTTAAGTACCAAATACATTAATAGACATTTTAATATCTTACCAAATCATCACACTATATTTATAAATGCGAAAGTTAGGATGTTTACATGGAAGTTTGTTACCTCTTCTCGCCATATGGACTGGCATAGCTTTGCCGAGAAAAAAAACATACGCTTTTTATTCCATAAAACAGTTCCCATGGGATAGAACCTTTAAACATTTCCATAGAACGCATACAAAAACTAGTGTATGAATATAACTATCTTCTATTTCCTAAGTTTGGTATTATGAAGGAAACATTTCAATACAGTCGAAAAGCGTTCGCCTCGTCAGCTACCCCAACCGCATCGGGGCAAAGGAAACAAAACCGACAGTTATTAATGGATATGGAAAAATATCGTACGTTTTTCTTCCCCAGCTTTTAAAGCGCAATAAACAGCGCGCAATTAAAACGCCAATAGCATTGATGGAATGATTGATTGTAAGCTTGATGCTTGCTTCTGGATTCTCGAACTTTTACAAGTATCCACAGAACATCTATAGATTGAATCTAGAGAATCTTTTACGTATTTCCTTGGTCTACTTCCTATCAAATGGTGCTTGAGGATTCCCGGTGAATCTTAACTCTTTCACTGCTCAGGTATATGCAGCCCGGATTCAGGATTCTCTTTGGATCTTAACGCTTTCACTGCCCAGCCATATGCAGCCAGGGTCAAGCAGTGTTGGAACCACAAGTGCATCATAGGCAATGGGGAAATGAATCCTTTACACTTGGGCTTGTAGAGACTGTCGGATGAGTTCGGGCAACATGACACCATTCTATCTATGGTGTTTGCCTCTGCAAAATATTACATGAGATTCCTGCCTACTTACTTCTTGGCATGGCGCAGTGACCCAAAGTGGACCTGGGCTTCCGACCAGTCGTTCTGGTCCGATTACCGTCAGCAGCCGTTTCTACTTCGAAATTATTATTATTTTATAGTCAATACACCTTCGTTTGACCACAATTAAAATTAATTTATTATTTTGTAGCTACTAGGTACTTTAAAAGAACAAAGAATCACAAACTGCCTACTTAGGCCAATTACAATACCAACCTACATCCGTCTTGATATGCTTAATCACCCCTTCATTTAGGGGTGATTACGCATAAGCCCTTATTCAAAACTGACAAGTGTTCCCTTAAAAATAATGATACAACCTTAATTATGAATTGGACATTAATGTTGACACCTAAACTCCCCTGAGTTGGATTACACTTGCGAGCAACGCAAACATAGGGTTGGTGTCGTTGCTTCGAAATTCTGCAAGACAGCTATGTCTACTGAAATCATTTGCAACGGGATATTTACCATGATTTGAGTTTTGAGCTTTCCAATATTTCGGCACAGTTACATGCACCATGATCACGAAATAACTGAGTGCCCTCAGTTATTTCTATAACTGAAATAACTGAGGGCATTGCGAGCGAGTTGTTATTAACAGATATATTGATCCCTCATTTTTTGCCTGATATAGGAAAAGTGAAAAAGAGTAAGCGAAAAAACAGAATTACTGAAGTAAGCAGGTTAACAACGAACAAGTATAAAAATCTTCACGAGGGTCAACCAAAACTATTATACATAGGTAGGTAACACTGGTCAATAAAGATCTGTTCGCGAGAGTATCTCTCATACTATTTTCGCCGTTCCTTGCATTTTGATAACGAATAAAAGCAAAATTCTCGGTAGGTTCCGTTTAATTGTAAGACCTTGTTTCTTGCCAAATATCATAATTCTGGGTCAACATGAAATACCCTGTATATTTTGTTCGAGGGAGCTAATCAAAATTTTTTTTAATGAACTATAAATTTACGCTTTTCAAATTTTTCTCGTTATTTGTGCTATATGATCTTGCTTCTTACCAAAGTCAATTTCAACTCGATACTTACACGCGTTCCGTAGAAAAGAGTTTTGACAGAATAATAACAGAATAACTAATGACAGAATAAATAATGACAGAATAATAATTAGACAGCCAGACAGACGGACAACAAAGTGTTCCAATAAGGGTTCCTTTTTTCCTTTTGAGGTACGGAACCCTAAAAATTAACCAATGAGCGGCAAAAATGGTATGATTGATACATACACTCACGATCACATCTGAATTGACCAGCAGTTACATTCCGAGCATGCTTAGTAGGCTGAGCCTGCTCTGCTCGCAAGTGTACCTTTCACAGTTTAGTAGGCTTTATAATATGCTATGGTATAGGCAAGTTACATTAATCATAGTAATGTTCCATCGGTCGTTAAAAACGTGTTGAATTGATGAAACTTTAACTTTTATTTGAAACATTGAATTTTAATGACATAAATAATGAAATATTATGAATATGTTTAACTTCTCGGACCGGTTTTGTATATTTGAAATAAGACAAAAAAAAATAGTTTTTCAAATGCTCATAGAACTCATGCTGGCACCAAACCAAAGTTGGAACTTATTTTGAAAATTATAATAATATCTATGTACTTCGGATGCAGCGACTCGTGTAATTATGGCCAAACTTCAATTGAGGTAAGTTTGTTTAACCTTCAATAATGCTGGACAATTTACACAGCATCATCTAGTCCCAAGTTAAGCAGAGCTTGTGTTACAGGTACTAGATAACTGATATACGTATGAGACATTTTTCATACTATATCAGAACGGCCACTGCCGTTTATCATAATTTAGTTCCAAATTTGCAGTAAAGAACCTTATGTTCTTATCAGAAACCTGTTCCAAACTCAAATCAGGCAACCCTTTTGGAGCTATGCAAAATGCACGTGCATTGGCCACGCCCAGCGACACTGAATAATAATTAGCCAATTACGGTATGACAAGACATAGCCGCCATTTTAATTGGTTCGCCATTTATGTAGGAATCGATGTAGGTAGGCTCTTTTTTATGTAAGAAAGTATCGTTAAAGGTACCACACAAGCGATGCTACCTTATTCGAAACGTTTAATTTGTTTACGGTACATTCCAAAGTTATTATGATGTTTACAAAGAAAATAAATTATGATAGAGACATTATAGCAATTATACGAATAGGTTTATGAACATTAATATTGATGCAAAGTCTTAAAATAGTACCAGCATGTCAGTCTATTTTCAACCTGACACTCGAAAAATATAAACACGTTCACTCTGCTATTGCTTACAAAATATGTTTTCTATAAAACGAAATTGCAATAAAGCCAAACTCGTCAATCCGTTCAGTCAAAATATGTACAAACAGTATCAAGATCCCGTGAAGAACAAACGTCTAAACAACTGTTCAGCCAATCTCGTATTGATATTCGCTCTTAATTGTTAGCCATAGAGTTTACTTTAAACGATACGGCACGGTTTGTTGGACTGTATACAGAGTGATTGGTTTGTTTAGAAATGTCGTACGCGGTTCGGACACGCGCTTTGTATCAAAATGACGTTCGGATCTACGGAATAATAAATATAATGGATTAGTTGAATATGAAACAATAATTGGATATAAATACATTTGAGATCGCGTTAAATGCAACAAATATATATACAATATCTATACATACGTACACTTCCTTAGAAATATTCGAATGATGGATCGTAATACACTTTAATTTTTACTTGGGCAAGTTTTGCATTTGATGATGATAATAAGAATACGAGGATATGTTAAGGTAGGAAAATAAAGCTCTCATGCAGCTGAAAACTCAGCTCAGATATACCAAGAAATACGTGAGTTCTCTGGGTCAACGGTCATAAGGACCACGTTTAGCAGGAGACATATGCGTACATAAGATTTACTATTAACTTAACGCATTCAATGTCCGCCGTAGCCGCTCCAGATAGACATCTCCGTCTTGAACCATGAAAGTGTTAACATAACGGTTGAATTTGATGACAGCAACCTATAGCAACATCACATTATGTTAAAATTTCGACTAATTTCATACATTTCACAAGCTCTTTGACTGAACTATTAAAATACACAAATGTTATGAGGTTTCGAGAGCAATAGCCACTTCCGTGCGCAGTGACACGTCGAATAAAACAAATGACGACGTAGACATTGGCATCTTTATGTCTCCATCTGTCGTAACGCTGATCTTTGGCTCCGATGCTCTTCATTAATTAGATTGATGCTATCTGACAATATAGTTTGATCGAGTGGAGTAGAATTGCAATTAGCAAAAAACTTTAATAACTTTGGTAAGATTTGCTATCCTGCTTGGATAGCAAATCTGACCAAAGTTATCATCGCAAAACTTTAGAAAGGAAATCCATGAAAATAAGTAAAAATGAAACGTTACGCATATTCTTAGCTCTACATTGAGATGAATTTACAGTGAGGTTTTGTGTTAGATCTTCATGTAGGAGTCGTTTGTTAATCTTTGTTATCCTACCTAGTATTGTAAAGCCGAAAGTTTGTGAAATATGATTTTTTGTTACCTGGGATCGTCAAAACTACAGAACAGATCAAAATGAAATTTGGCATACATTTAGAATGTAGCGTAACTTAAACAATAGGTTACTTTTTTTAGAGCTTCGGCCTCCAGTTTAGAATTTAAAGAAGGGTTTGATAATTTACACATCACGTCCAACGAGAAACCGAAACATAGACAAAAAGTCCGTCTATGCAATGTTGTCTATTTTTGTCAAAATAGTAGCTCCGTGTGTAAGAAGTCACAGAGGTATTCGCTTTTTCTATGCAAATGTTTTCTTCCGTTCACTGATGTATCTTTTAGTAAGGTAGGTACCCTACCTACCAAGCTAACGAAGTTGCGGGTAACAGCTAGTGTTACATAGTTTTTAACTTCTATGTGATTTTATCGCAAAATCATAAAAAATAAGATAAATAAAAATTAATATATTTTCAAACGTATAAAATTTCTAGATGAACTTTAAATAAATATCCCCACGTTCCACAAACGTCAGCTAATATTACCATAACCAAACATTTATAATTAATTGCGACCTATCAAAATATCATTTAGCAAACTTTAATATGTTTTGGTCCAAACAACTGTCACAACCAACGTCCAGATAATTGAAGTAAGACGCGCCTGCGCAGGGCTTGCTGTCAGTTTATTCATATTGAACTTATGACGTAGACATAAATTTATTTTGGTTTGAGAAACACTGCAAATATTTTCTGTTTTTTATAGTAACTTTACACATTTCTCTTCATAAATTTTTCCCCGCCCTTACTGCTTCCATCATCAAAACGAAACACAGTGCCGGATTAGCCTTTAAAAACAAACTAAGCAATCGCTTAGGGCATCACGTTTTGGGGTGCACCAGAAACAGAAAAAAAATCGCTGGCACATGAAAAAAGATAAGGCTGTTTGAAAATCCGCGCGTTTTAAATAAGTCCCTAAATAGGTTCGTTGCCTAAATCAAGCCAAAAGGCCAAAAGACCATTATGATAAATATAAGAGGTTTACAACCCCTGAAATATTTTAATTCGATTCGACGACCGATATGCTGCGGCGGGCGAAGGTGGGAGGTTGCGGGTTCGATTCCCGCCTTGGGACAAATGTTTGTACGATCTACAAATGTTTGATCCGGGTGTTCTGGTCGTTTCTATGTATAATAAAAAAATGTCTATCTATGTAATGTATTATATTATGTATAATCAGTTATCTAGTACCCATAACACAATTAATACACTTTTCTTGTAAGTAAATCTTTAAAAATGCCATTTTAGCAGACTTTTACCGCTCCTCGACAGGGGGGGGGGGAGTCCACAAGTGTGAATTGCTTAGGGCATCAAGCAGTCTTAATCCGGCACTGTCTACACATAAAGCAGTTTAAAAAACAATAACTTGATTTCACAAATTTCATTTTTGAGCTCATTAAGACAGGCCTATGGTCGCCAGTGTGTCTTATGGCATACTGCTGTGGGGGAACGCTGCAGATATTAAATATTAACACTGTATTTGTGCTGCAGAAGAGATCTGTTCGTGCAATCTATAATATGGGTCCCAGAGAATCCCTGCGTGATAAATCTAAGAAATAAACATAATGACAGTACCATGTCAATATATTTATCAAAACTTGTTGTACACTCATAGAAATATCAATAGATTCCCTAAAAATAGCGACGTACATAATATAAATACTAGAAATAAGTATAAACTCGCTGTGCCCACAACTAGGCTAGGCTACACAAGATAAATGCATCTTTTAAAGGGCAATGTAAACGCTTCTACAACAAAACTCCAAGTGAGTTGCAAAAATTATCAATAAATAAATTCAAACAAATTGTCAAACATATCCTTTGAAAAAGGCTTACTACAAAATATCAGATTATCTAGAGGGTAAAAATGCTTGGGGCGAGTTTGGGTCCAGCTTGAAAAATAAAAAATAACAACTAACAGACTAAAGGTTTCTTCGTCGCTTCTTTTCTTTAGTCTACATACCGAAGCGACAGAAATCAAAAATATCACTTTATTTCCGTGTCAGTGTATAGTTTTATAATTTGTCCTTTTCTAAGTGTACATTTATTGTATTTCTGGAAATATTTTTTTTTTTATTTGATTTGAGTGGACTAGTTAGTATAAGCCGGGATGATGATGATTCTTAGAATAATTTATACCTACTCATTCCTTATCTTAATATAACCTATAAAACCTTACTGGACAAGCTTTTCCAAAGTTATCTTCAATGTAATCCTTAACAGTGTAGAGTTAATAAACTAAAACAGTTACTAAACTAAACAGTTTTTCCCCGTGCCTCATCAGTCGGCCAACAAATTAGTCGGTGTCACTACAATATACAATGAAGAGTGCACACGCACGCGCATCCCGTCGCATAAATCGCTCAACACCACCGAGTAATGTTTTGTATGGAGATTTCTTTCAACAATATCCGTGTGGTGGCCTTTATCTAGTCTTTAATTCATGTTTGAAATTGATAAACGTTTTCTTTTTTATAGCTTTCTGCTACCTACCTACATCTTTCTTTTTTCAGCTGCTTATAGCTGTCACTAAGCATAGATCCTACACCTGTTAAATCGTACAACTCTGGGTGAGTTGTTAAAGAAATAGAAGTAATAGAAGTATAGTTTTTGAACACCTATACCAACAAAAGCTCACTTGAGTCTGTATTCATAGACCAATTGCTTTATTTAATGACATCATGATCTATTTTGAGAATATTAGCTCTCTGAGCAGAGTCACAGAGGTAGAATACACTTCGTGCCGCGTATTCACGTCATCATTGTTCGTACCAACAATACTGTACAGATACTAATGTTTCATTATTATCTCCTATTGTTTGTCGATGCCGATGGGATTCTTTAGTTTTTACTTTCCATTGCAACACCGCAAGTGGTCGCTTTATCAAAACACGACAAAGATTTGGCCTCCCAGAGTCACATAAATCACACTGTGCGAAAATGAACAAATGTTGCAAAATCCTGCAAGGTCAAAAGCGTTAAATTCTGCCCTGTTTTTTCAATGCTCTACTATTGTGCAGCCAAAGAAAGTAGAAAAAGGCTTTCTTTGCGAGATGTCAGTAATTAATCTAATAATGTGCCTATTGAACTGGTTCTTTTATACTTTTACTTTCTGGAGCGTGTGATTGTTTTAGAAAAAGTTTTTTTGAGAATTTGCATCGGTCAGACCCACCAGGCAGGTAGAGCTCGTAATCGGACAATTTGTCTTTGCCTCGGAGATGTCGAGTGTTTGTGCACTGACCGCGCTCTTCGAGATAAAACTCATAAATTTACAGAACAGAAGGTGTTTGTGGTGCCGCTACCCGCTAGAGGTGTGGCTAGTAGCAACATTAAAGAGACAAAACAAGAAAAATCTAATTTACGATCATCTGTAAATTGAAAATTAAACGCTAAACTATTGCCAAACTACAAAGTTAAGTTATAAATTAAAGGCGATACGAAGACTGGTCCGACCAGATTTATTGTGAAATTAATATTCAATTAGCTTTCCGCACATGATGGCTTTGCGTTGGGCGTACGTATTATTAAATTTAATTTATGGCATCATTTACTGGGCGATATTTTTTAAATTATTACTGGTCCCACGGCGTCCACGGTAATTGTGAAGCGATCAATTTTAGGAAGTGATCGTAACGGAACATCGTTCTTTTTTGTCTGTTATCAAGTCTGACAAAATATTAGGTCTACGCTACTACAATTTCCACTTGATAGGTACTCTATTAAACTCGTGTTGACTGCACTTGCTCATCAATTGTATCTTACGGATTGCTAACTGTTACGGGTTTGCAACCTTAACAGCAGCTATATCAGCCCTTTTCCATTTAAATTGCCAGAAGAACATCCTCATGCAATTTTTCACTGCAATTTATCGCACACCTTACTCACTTACAAGAAACACTGACCTCAATAACACTATCGATAAATCCAGCAAGATTAATATTTGCGCAAAGAGAAAAGACACTTTTTGCTCACGTCCATAATTATGACTAATGTTCGCTCACCAGGACACAAGACAATAAATCACAAATAATCATACATACCATTTACCATACCAAGGTTTACTTACTTCCTTCTGACATAGCTGGGGACCGGTTCCACCGCTACTAACCACTGGTTAAGTAGAGATAGATCGACCATCAGTCTTGGAGATAAGTAAGTGATCTTGGTTGGAATTACAAACACGTAAACAACAGTTTTACCATCATACATTGACAAATGATATGCCGATTTATAATCTGGACTATGGATAAATTATTGTTGTTTTAATTTGACGATATTTTTCGGCTGTAGAAGCGATTTACAACTGACAGTATTTGCAACTGTTACTGATAATGTTAATTATTGAATTGATAAAGCTTTTGTTACTGTGTGCATTATTAAAATCTTATCCGGGCTTTATTTGAGAGCTCCTGGACATTATCGAGTTCATCCTTATTACAAACGACTTCTTTAATTTTCTTCCTTTCTTACTTCAGATGTTTACAGCAATCATTGATTTGTTCTCACTCCCGTTTTCTACACCTCCATCACCATCGTTTCAAAATCGTCACAATCTTCAAGAAATTTATCAAACGTTGACGGTCCCGTTGCAAAGATTTATTGGTTGTTATGTAAATGTGCTGAAGATATTAGTGTCCTTAATATTTCCACGTCGTGATTCCCGTTCAAACGTGAGATATCCACTCTTAATGCGGCAGATTCGTGCACAATCCGCGGCAATCATCTGATCCACTTACACGCTTCAGGCTTCGGCTTGCTCTGTATCTTTGCTTTGGATAGTGCTTGACTTCTATTTATATAAAATAAATATGTGGAAAAGAGCTTTAAATAGTTTATAATGAAGTTCCTTCTTTTATTATTATCGACTCATTCACGTATTTCAGATTTTCAATCCAGAAACAGTCCATATGATATTTTTGATAGCACCTTATTGTAACTTGCAAAGTGAACAGCAGCTAAAAACCCGAGTTCACACTTGTAAGTATTACCTATGTCAGCAGATTTGATCCATGATAGAGTTTTATTTGGCTTTGATCCATACAAATTAATGCGAAAAAATCAAACCCAGCCAATTGATTCGTTATTTTTCAGTATCAATTGATAATTAGTTGAAACAGTAGACGTTAAAGTTAATAACGGTAAGGCAACGAGCCAAATAATAACCGACGAAGACTGACATTTGGAGGAACACGATCTTGCGACTTGGTTGACGACATAATTTGAAACATGCGCGCGTAGTCTTCGGCGCCATAACTCATTTGGAACGCTACCACTCGACAAGGCGGTGTGTGCTGTGTCTTTCAGAGAATAGACTATTAAAATATAAACCAGAATGTTGTAAGCATTTCAGAAATATCTGGACAGGTCATACATCTAAAGGGATTTGAATCAGTCTCGGCTGTTTTGCGACGATCTTTTGCATTCCGGCTGTAATATTTGCATTATGAAATATCTAAGCGAAGTAATGTTGCACCAGTTGAGACTATTATTAGATTAAGGTACAATGATCCTGATTTTGATTGTTTTTCACGTTGTTTTACTTTGAAGCAGTAAGTAGTACATAAATAAATCTTAATACCTTCTTAGTTAAAAACAAACTGAGATAAAAACGTGGAGCTTATTTTACTTCGACCGAGTAAAGGTCAAGTAAAGATCAAGAAGGCTACAGAAGTCGTGGACGCCCTAAAGCGAATTGGGTTGACGACATTACAAAAGTTGCTGGACATTCTAAAAGCAAAAAGCAGAGGACAGGGGAGGCTCTCAAAATACAAATGCAATGGAAACCCAGTCCCAGCGGCGTGTTACTTAAGGGCTGTGATGATGATGATGAGTATCGCTAAAACACCTAAGTAGAAAAGCAGGAAAGTAGCAAGTAAGTAGGTAAGCAAAGTTCACCCGCAACCATTTATAAAATTAATCAAAAGATTGTACGCGGTATGGCGACATAGCATTGATAACCGTGAAGATACAGCAGTGAATCTCCTCTAAAGGAAACTTGCGATTGGCAAGGCACTGCGAATTAGCTGCCTGTTTATGCACAACATCTATTAACATAAATAAACGATTAACATATTTGCAGTTGGAAAGGCGTAGGTGCCTTTATTTTATCAGAAATTTTTATATGAAAAGGATTGTACCATTTCTACCAAATTTCAATACAATGGAGTGCCTGACTGAACTTATTGTTTGGCATAAATGATGAAGAAGTTGCATTCATATTCTTACCACCTTGCAAATATCAATCGTCAGTCAAAAATGATGATGGCTGATTGAATTATCGTTTATTATTTTACATAAGTGTTGTTGAAACTGAAGTAGATCGATCGAAACAGAGTTAAATATTCTTTCGTTGTGCTAGAAATTAATATCAATCAGGTATACGTATACCTAAAGTGATCTGTTGTTGATGCATTGACAATAAAAAACCTGTCAGTAGGTAAATAATAGGAAGACGTTAAAGATTCACTGGATGAGGTCATAACAACTAGGTTTTTTCCAAAGATCTGAAATTAGATATTCTAATTTGAACTCTCCGGTAGTAAATATCTGGTTCAGGTGAATTTCATAAGTCTAAAAAAATTTCAACATTATGTTTTTCATAGCGTTTTCTAGCAAAGTATCTATTTTGGTTTGTTATTTATGACGAATATTTTTTATTAATTCTCAAAAACTTCGATAGACGTCAAATCTAAATAGACATATCCCAGATAAAACTGTGTGTGAATAAATATTTTTATACTTCCGTTTCTTTTAATGATATTATGATACTACACACCTTTGATGTAGACAAGATTATTTATCAAGGTACAAGTTCAAACAGTATTAAATAACGCAATGATTCAACAACAGTACTATCTCAAATATAAAACTACTAAAAACATTCAAAATTATATAATGATTCACTTTTACAGCATGTTTTCTGTTTTCATCTTGATGACATTCTTTTTATTATTTATTTTTTCTTTGATGTTCTATCGTAAAACAGTTTGATGTTTGATTATGAAGTTTTATACATTGAATTAAGTATCTCATTGAAAGATAGATTTTGGCGATTAACAGTGGAATCATTTGTCATATTACACTTAACGTCTGGATTTTCTGGCTGAGCTTTATAGCTGACAGATTAAATTGGTTGTCAGTCTGCTTGATCTGATCTTTTAACCGGAAGATATGTACTAAACTGTACACCATATAAAGAAATAGATTTTGAAAAACATCACAAAAGCCAGATTCTTTTCTTACCTAGCTTTATAGAACGCATCATATGAAAAACGATAAACTCCAGACATTAGCTATTTTAGATTTCAAATTTTTGTCGTCTCATCCATGCGTAATGTGTTATTTGACCATGCAATATGTCTAGACCGCTGAATATAAATGGATAGTGACCTAGAATTATGCCACTCGGGATAGAAGAGGTCTATCATTTTGTCATGATCGCCGTACAAGTGTCTTTCAGATGGATAGCTGTTAAAATATTGATGGCAAGAGACCTTGCGTGTTCAATAGTTGTTTTACTGCCACTTTCAATAAATCAGAGGTCCATTAGTATATGTAAAAGAGGTGTATCACTTGTTCCAATCCTTAACTGTCTAATCTTCGATATTCATAAATAGCATCCTAGGTAGTAGGGACATACTTACCTGTCATATCAGCAGACTATTAAGCCCAAATATTAAAGCTTTAAGCCATGCCCATATTGTGTGGTATGATAATTTTCATAACCTCTAATTAAACACAAGAAACAGTGTATTTCATATCTATTCAATAATAAAAATTGTAAAATCATTCAAATTATAAACTTGATGTTAACGTTTTATCATTTTGAACTGTTATTGTAAGCATTGAAATTCAAATTGAACCGTATTGTCTCCGTTCATTTCATTCCTCTACAAGGATTATGTTAAAATAATGCTGTCTGCCTGTTGTTTGTGCATCAACCTGTCACTAACATTTCAATCTCGTAGGGTTTTTGCTGCGGCTACTTGTCGGCTTTTAGTTCGTACTTTATCGAATATTTATATTTTTTTAACATCTTTATTGACACGGGTATTGACAACTGACAGTTTAACAGTAAACATGGCTAACCTGAATAAATATCCACCTTTTGCATCGTCGATTGGATCGTCGCGCGCAAGTTGGCTATGAATGCACTTATAGCAATCATCGCCTTCGTTTGGATCAATAATAATGACGAGTCCAGCTCATTAGTGGTAGGAGCTGCTTAAAGAAATGTTACAAATGGTACAGTTTAATTTGGTAGACACACACGAGACGGGCGCGTATCTATCACGAGCGCTCTGGCGGGCGTCCAAGCCGACCAAGCGGTGGGCCGAACCGCCGACAAGCCGTGACAGGTGCGGCATGCAACCCATGACTCGAGAGATGCCACACCACTCCCTTCTTTGATATTAATGTACGGTCATACGCTTTAGAGTCTTATGTTTACACAAACGTCTCCGGTCACACCGCAACGCGCAAAAATAACAACAAATCTAATCGAACCATTACACCTCCCGAACGCAATGACTCGTAAAGTTTATCTTGGCCTTCCGCGGGCAGTCTCACAGGAACAAATGCGTGCCAAAACAATCAGAAGAAAAGGTGTCGCAGTCTAGATACAAGATATAAATTAGGAAAAATGTGACAGCTCAAGGAAATAAATTTAAATTAATTGCACAATACTGTTTGTATTTCTGAATAGAAATCTGTAAGAGAGCGCGTCGCCGCAAGCTGTACATCACAATCGAGCAAGCGTAGCAAGCCGCGGAGCCGATCGAGCCAACTATTCATTGGCGCTCAAACAAACATTCAGATCTAAATATTAACGTGCCTTGCGTTTTGTGACCAGAATAATACTTAACGAACTTATGCAATGAATGTGCCGTCTATCATGTCTTTATACTGACACGCTAGTCACGAAGGTTTTTACTTTTTCAGGTACGGTGAACGCAAACGGCGAGACCAAACGTCAGAGGACGTCGTACACGCGGTACCAGACCCTCGAGCTGGAAAAGGAGTTCCACTTCAACCGGTACCTGACGCGGAGACGGAGGATTGAGATCGCGCACGCGCTCTGCCTCACAGAGAGGCAAATCAAGATCTGGTTCCAGAACCGGCGCATGAAGTGGAAGAAGGAGCACAAAATGGCATCAATGAATATTGTTCCATACCACATGAATCCGTACGGCCACCCTTACCAGTTCGACCTTCACCCGAGCCAGTTTGCGCATCTGTCCGCATAGGATCAGTGGAATTTTTCGAACAGCGGATAACTGATTTATTAATGTAGACAGTCGTCCGTCCTGCGGGGTTGCTTGTATCATCTTCAATCAATAAAATGATTACGATGTTACAGCAACCAGACTGGTCAGTTATTCGCTGCTCGAAAAATTTGGGATCCGATCTTTGAATAGTTTAATTTCGTTGATTGTTGATAAAGTGACGTTTTGATGACGAAAAGACTAAAGTGTTTGTTCAACAGTGTTGTGTGGTTTGGTGACTGAAGAAGCACGATAAGTTGTGAAAAGTATTACCTTAAACTTAGTTTAGAACCTACATCTACATATGTAAGAAAATCGTGTATCATAAAATCAAATAAGTAGTTTTCGTTGGTTGAAAACAGAGTGGTGTTAAAATTTTATGTAGATATAATTGTACTGTACCTAGTCATAAGATGTTATTCAATTTGATTTGCAAACGTTTGAATAATGAAAAAATAAATGGAAGAGTACCTTGAAGAATGTAGTGTATACAAAAATAACAAACAACAAAAAGTTATCAATTATTATACCTAATTAACGATTGACATAGGATAATGTACATGAAATTAAAAAAATATCTATATACCTAATGTAATCAATGGTGAAATAACAAATTCGGAATGTACAGGGATAGCATAAATGTCGGACATGACGAATCAAATACAAAACTCAAAGACACGATAAACAATGTTCATGAGAGTTCACTAAACACATCAATGGTCTAAAGATACCTAGTAATTTCATTGATTTTGACTTCAATATTATTTCAAAAGTTGCTATTAATGCACGGTAAAGTAATTAGAATATAATAATACGCTCAGTTTAAGAGATGAATGTGAATAGGTAGGTAAAAACTCCTTTCCTATTAGTGTAAATAATTTTACCGTATTAGAATTACGATGAAAATTTTAATATATTTCAAAAACTTTCCCAAGAACTGTTTTATGTTCCTGTCCTTAGTTTGTAAATAAAGTAGAAATTAAAATAAGTAGATGCAGTTTAAGCTTAGTTGACACTAGTTATGACTATATTACTTATTCGATAGGGTTCTTAATGTTTCCACAAAATATACCATATTAAATTTTTCTTGTCACTTATGCCTTTATAAAGTTTTATGTCGTATGTGTAAAATGTACTTATCTTTTTAAAATTTAAGGTTTTTTTCTTAGCAAATTTTTTTAATCAAAATTTCAATACTAGTAATTTCTGTTATGATGACGACATTGTTTATTTTTGTTGTCACATTTTACGAGTATGTCGTGGTCAACTGTGATATTTTGTTAAATTTTATTCTTAAGTGTGACAATACGATTTGATTTTGGAATAATTTGTCATATTTTCATTGTTTTTTGAGCGCTTATTGATTTTTCACTTCGATTAATTTGTTGTTTTATTTATTGTTTGTAAATATTAGAAATTATTAAGATTTTAACAATCGAAATGTTCAAATTTTACCTTATTAACTAACATTTCAAGATATACTGTAAATGCTGTGCAATAGTAAGTGGCTTTTATTTCAATAACTTGTATGACTGTAAAATACTTTCTGTTAAGATACGTTATTTCATTTCTAATACCTACGATAATGTTAATCGTTCATTCCAGTTAAATGAGGTTTCTAGAAGTATGCTACTTGATCATTTAAATTATTGTAATTTAATAATAAAGTGTATTAAATTTGAAAACTGGTGAAGATGATAAAATAAATTATGATGATATAAATTTTGTTTTACTTTACTTCATCCCCAGTTTTTGCTTCCTATCATAAGCTTTTTTTTAATGCCTCTACAAATGTTTTAGTTTGTATAGTTTAGGAAGAGATGCGAAGTTGCTCTTTTTTCCCACCATGGTGGCCAAAAAGAGCAACTTTTACAGGGGCATTAAAAAAAAGCTTATGATAGAAGGCACAAACTGGCCAATCGATTTTTTAAAATTCCTTCGTTTGACATAATAATTAAATAAAATAGGTGCTGGCGCTGATTTGGGTCGGGGTAGCGCCTTAATAACAATATTGATAACACAGAACCAAAAAACAGTCCTGATAGAACAGAAAATTCCCGATTATTGTATAATATCCAAAAAGAAAGTTACCGAATGTAGGTATGACGCCACCGTGACGCCTCAATTTGATGGCACGGCAGTATTGAGAGATGATTAATGAAACCATGACATGACAGCCGAAGCCGGGGCACCACGTGCCGAACAAAAGAGTGTCGAAAAATGGAGGCAACCTTAGTTTGTAGGTCGCGAATCGAGCTGGACCTATAAATCATGAGTTATGCAATGTTTTGGGCGTTTGAAGGCTCTGAAGAAGTACTAGTTTCTATCAGTGAAATACTTGCTCTATTAGATAAATTAACTCCATCCATACTTTAATACATATTCACACAAATATCATAAAAGCGAAATGGATTTGGATGTTTAGAGGTTTGGATGGATGTTTGTTACCTCTTCATGCCATAACGACTGAACCGATCAGGCTGAATTTTGATAGATGTAGCTCTAAACCTGTAATCAAACATAGACTTACCACTTATAACAGTTCACTTGTGATATAAATAACCTTCAAATATTAACAGTTGCGATTCCGCGGGCTGAAGTTAGTTTAGTATATTTCAGTTTATCACATTCACTGCCCAGCCTCGCCCCGGTGGGATACCACCGACGCGTAACCCCTGGAAGGACCTGCAGATGGACCTAAGCATCGTAGGTTGAAGTGTTAAGTATTATGGAAGCACAGGTGTCAAGAGAGATACACTTTTGATTTGGAAAACTCAGCAGTAGGTAAGTAATTCGAGTCATTTGTTTTGGACCCTTTATTAGAAATGCGAAAGTTTAGATGTTTATATGTAATGGATGGATAGTTGGATGGATGGATAGATGGATAGTTTTATAGATGGATAAATGGATAGACGGAACATCTTTATTCACAAAGAAAATTATACTAGTATTTACAATTGAAACAATTGAGCTAACTGCTGACTGTTGCAAACAGTCTACAGGTAGCTCAACTGATCCATATCAACACCAGTCGGAAGCGT
Source organism: Eupithecia subfuscata (assembly GCA_963564075.1). Classification (NCBI taxonomy): domain Eukaryota; kingdom Metazoa; phylum Arthropoda; class Insecta; order Lepidoptera; family Geometridae; genus Eupithecia; species Eupithecia subfuscata. Next base: position 10,882,669 of record OY751105.1, read on the forward strand.
CCCCAAGACGCTGGCTACATTGCATAGATGGATAGATGTATAGACGGATAGACGGAGAGACGGATAGACGGATAAACAGATAGACGGATAGATGGATGCTTATTACCATTTCACGCCAAAACTACTGAACGGCTCGGATTGAAGCCTTGCGTACAGGTTATTCTTATCCTGGAATCAAACAGGCTACTTTTTATCCCATAAATCAGTTCCCATAGGATAGAAAACGATTAAACAGAAACAACGCGTGCGAGGTCGCGGGCGGAAACTAGTATTGATAAGCGTTGATTCATTAGTGGAATGTGAATTTAGGGAGTGCTACTCTAAGGCTCGTATTATAAAAGCTTACGCTTTGCTATGGCAAAAGCGTTACTATAGTATAGATAAATAATAAATAAAATAAATAAATAATTAATGCTGGACAATTCACACAGCATTATCTAGCCCCAACCTAAGCAAAGCTTGTGTGATGGGTACTAGATAACTGACACACTTAATACAATACACTACACAGATATATATTTTTATTATACTTACATAGAAAACAACCAGAACGCCCTGGACAAATGTATCCAGATCACACAAATATTTGTCCCGGGGAATCGAACCCGTAACCTCCTGCGTCGCAGACAGACCTTTGCCTGCTGCGCCACAGAAGTCGTCAATAACTGAGCATGTTTTCAGAATACGGGTCTAAGACCTAAGACTAGGTCCTAAGAGTAGTTGGTCAGGTAGAGCCATGGTGGTGACGAATTATCATAGATATCAAAATGCGATTCACAATTCTGTTCTCGCTCTGATAACCTGAAGACATCTGACTAACCAAAAGAAGAAAGCTTTTAATAGTTCCCAAGCAAAATCTGATAGGCACTCAAGACACATCAAGACAGTACAATGACTAATATTATTAATGTTGCTCTGTCCAGCGATTGTGGACATCGGATCGTACCTTACATTAAGGTGTGCTCAATGTAAGGAATCATTTTTCATAACGCGCACTCTGCGAAGTTTGATGTGACTGGTGATAGAGACGCATTTATAAAAATTTGTTTTGAAATTGGAATCGTGTGATTTTATTTATTCTTTTGTTTGCGTTCGTAATTTCAAAGCAGATATTTTTCAAAAACGGAATATCTTATCTTTCACAATAACTATCGCTTGAAAACGGTGACTTTGCTGCTCATTTCTTCGCAATCTCTGCCTGCACTATGCAAAATAAAACTTTTACAGAGGCATTAAAAATAAGCTTATGTTAAGTATCACATACTGCAAGTTCGATTTTAGAATATCCTTCGTTTAACATTATTAATATGATAAAATAGGTCGTGAGGCTAATTTGGGTCGCGTATGCGCCGTATTTGTCCAGCGAAAGCTCGACTGACTTTTTTTTTTGACTGCGTATCGCGCATTCGTTGCCCTATAAATAATTTACACACCTTTGACAATTTCAAAACAATGTAAGAATACACGTAACACAACACGAATCATCTATGACACGAATATGAAGAAAAACGTCTGTAATTTTTTTCAAAAATAGTTAACAAGTTCGAATTCAATAAATCGTAAAACAAACGTTGACCCCCCTCGATGTCCAGAATCACCCTCTATCAGCTAAGTACGCCCTTTTCGTGGCACCCTGTATATGTAGATGAAAATGAACTTATTTCAATTGAATCCTCCTGGGATATTTGTGGACGTTTTACTAGAAATTGCACATTGTTCCCGGCATAGCCTGAAGTCAACATTATGCCTCCTGTTTCAGTCGGGATGGCAAATGTATTAAAATTAAATCGTTTCTAGCACTGCTTAACAATATACCTAATGTTGACCGCCTCGTTGGCCCAGCGGTCAGCTTGTTCAACTGCTGATTATGAGGTCCTGGGTTCGAAGCCCGGGTCGGGCCAGTAGTTATTATTGGGGTTTTATTGCAAGAAACTTGGGCGTTATCATGCTTGTCATTTTCTGTCCGTGCACCATTTAGATTCATCATAAATGTATTCCAACTAGATTTAATAATATCAGTAGACCCAATTAGCGGGTTCGAAGCCCGGGTCGGGCCAGTAGTTATTATTGGGGTTTTATAGCAAGAATCATTCACAGAAGCAGCCCGGAGTCAGGAAGTTGGCGGTGTTATACCCCCGTGCCTCGGAAAGCACGTAAAGCCGTTGGTCCAGCGCCTGAATTCGCCCCGGTCGTGTTGGTCTGTCGTCCCATCGGATTATGAGAGTGAGGGAATAGAGAGTGCACCTGTGATTGCGCACATTCTGGTGCACTATAAAATATCCTGCGCATCTGGCTAGTCTCCGATGCCACTGGCCGCCGTGGTCGAAATTCGGCTAGGAGGACATCAATGTTGATTTTTCAGTAGATCAGTTCCCAGCTGGGTAGCAGAACTCAGCCCATTCTTGTGCCCTGGAACCATTGAATTCACTCATGGATGGATTTCCTTATAGTGACACTTAACTGTAGGTACCTGCCTAATTTACCTACCTACCAACCAACAAACGTTAAAAGACATTATAACTACCTATACACTAGTCAAACTAGATGTAGAATGTTTGTAAACAAACTGCCTATACGTAACCTAAAACTCACTCTGTTGCCGTGCTGCGTGATTTTATACGCAATTTACATTACATGTCGATTTGAGATCCTAAAAATAAATCCATAAGTTAATATTGCTAACAATTATACTTAAGTACCTGAAACTCCACGCCAAGCAAGTCATCATCATCAGTGGTCTTCAACATTCGACTCTACGTTGCTCTACGTTGTCAAATGCAGGCAGGAAACGAACTAGAGTTCTTTTTCCGGTTTCTCCGTCGAGAAAAGCTTTTCTCAAGTCATGTGCTGTCGCTCAGAGAGCCTTGTTGGCTTCTCAAGAGATGTTGGCTGTTCTGGTCTTCATGGGAGATGATTTCGGAGGGCTCCTCAGAAGGCCAAGCAAGTGCGTTTCAGTTATTTGTGTCGTGGTTTGTTTACAAACATTCTACATCGAGTTTGGCTAGTATATAAATAGATAGATAGTAGGTAGGTACATATTTTATTGCCACTCTGTTGAATCTAATAAAGGAACAAAGTTGATAGAAATCAAATAATACCGCAAAAATTTTCTACTTCGACGGGACTTGAACCCGCATCCTTCCCTCAGTACGGGAATGTGCTAACAACTACACCACGAGGTCAAGAAAGTCACAATGATTTTCGACTTCAACGTCACTTGACCTTAGAAATTACCCTGAATGGGGTTACGCACTATAATAACAAAAAACCTTAAAGTTGGTAGATCTACGTCACCCAAACTTCAGTGGTGAGTCCTTTTTCCATATAATATGGTACAGCGCCTATATCGTGCGGTTAGGGTACTACGCAAATCCCATACAAAAAGAAGACGTGACGATCACGTATCGTTACTAAAGTCAAATAGAGTAAACCCTCTGGTTGAATTCATCACACTAACATCACACTATCACACTAAGTAATATTATAAATGCGAAAGTTTGGATGGGTAGATGTATGGATGGATGGATGTTTGTTACCTCTTCACGCCGAAACCACCCGAAACTACTGAATGGATCGGGCCGAAATTATGCATAGAGGTAATTTTAGGCCTGGAATAAAACATAGGCTACTTTTTATCCCATAAATTAGTTATGTTCATGGGATATAAATAGCCTCAAAACGTTTCCATAGAAACAACGCGTGCGAAGCCGCGGGCAGAAGCTAGTTTTGTATAAATTTGTTTAAAGTGACACTGAAATTATTTTTATTATCACGGTTGGTAAAGTTATAATTATAATCAAGAATCATAAATAATGTACTTGCCTAATTTATACTATGCACTTACCGTGGGCCATAGTATTTAGCGGAATGTTTGAAAACGCAAGTTCCCATTATTAGCGATAAGGCCGCCCATTTTTGACAGTGACTAGAAGCTACCCTAGCCTAAAAATATTCCGAATTCTATTTAACAATTGATAGGTATATTTAAATTTATTGTTCACAGATGAAAATAAGACACGGTACACCATAAAGCATTTCGAAACAGCGCCATCTTACTTGCCTACTTGGAAGTTAGTTTACTGTTAGTTACCTAAAAAATATTCGTAGTAATCTACAAAACACATCGCCATCTATCCAAGAAGCATAGAAGCTTTTAGCAAGGTTGAACTCAAAAAGCTCTGTTAGTTCCGAAGCTCTCCGCCAACGGCAGGCCAAGCATTCATAATTAGTATTCGGTTTTTTTTTATCACACTGCGTTTCAGCTCGGCAGTGGCACTTGTAAGAGCTCGCTGTAAAGTTTATTTTTAGATTTGTTTTATAGTTTTAGTGACTTTTACCAAGATTTCCAATTGTTTCCTTGTTTTACTATTTCAACGAAAGTTTTCAGAGTGAAACATGTAGATATTTGGCATAACTTAGGGTTTTTGGTTAGAGTATTGATTTTTTCCATCACCGAGGACGCTGCCGCTGTGGAAAAGGGTGAGTGATTTTATTTATTAGGCTGCTTGGGCGTTATCATGCTTGTCATTTTCTGTCCTTGCACCATTTAGATTCATCATAAATGTATTCCAACTAGATTTAATAATATCAATAGACCCAATTAGCGGGCGGGCAGGTGCCCCTTTAGGGCGCCCCACTTCACCACACGTCGCGGGGTATGGTATTATTACCATCATATGTGGCGCGGGGTAGAACACTACACACGTAGTCCAGCTACTCACCGCTAGATGGCGTGGTAAAGCTGCGTCGGTAAAACAGTTCAGATGTTGAAATTTGTCGCAGTGGAGCTTCGAGCTTTTAACTCATTTATACTAAAAGCTTCGTTCTACGACCACATGGGTTCTGTGTCGCTTGTAAAACTTGTCTTGTGGTGCCTGCCGCCGCCGTGCCCCGGCCTTCAGAATCCGATTTTATCAAAGGTAAGATTTGTATATTCATTAAACGTCTCTTCGATTAGGTAGGTAGGTGAGTAGGGTACTATATTTATTGTTTTTACTAACTTAAGTACTTACCTAAGTCTAGCAGAGTTTGAGAAGGTACGAGTTTGAGTAACTACCTTACCTACTCAAACTCTGCTAGTTAGTGTAATTTTAATTAATCAAACTTTGCTTACAAGTTGACTAGTGTACCTAATTCAAAAATACAGGGTCACTGGTTAAATCGATCCTAGATCCTTGAGGGGGTTGTAGCTTGTAATTGCCGTCATTACTCACTGATTTAACTATGAGACACCATATCTACCCCAAACTTAACTGTTTTCTAAATATCTAATAGGACTATTAAAGTAAAATTATTACAAAATTATTAAAGGTTTTGAAAATGTAGCATAATTTTTTTGGCTTTTTAATACTTTTTTTGTAATTTGTGCATCTAGCTTTGTTTATTTGTGTGTAGATCTATGTTATTAGGTACTTAGTTAAGTGGCTTTAATGTTAGAATATAAACATATATATTACAACGTATTTTTTTCTTTGAGGAAAAAGTACCTACTTTAAAAATCTATGGCAGTTACGTTGCAGATTTACGTAAAAATATCTAGGTTTCTTCAGCTCTTTTCGCAAGAAAAACCATGAAATCTTAAATTATTTACAAAAAATGGTAAATGAACCAATTAGTTTACCATTTAAAATAAAGGAGTCTGCATTACAGACACGTGCAAATTGCAATCGTCTTATCCAAATTAATTCGTCATTTTAATGGATAAATGACGTCAATGATAATTATATTTTTTTTACTAACATAAGTAAACAGATAATCTTTGAGTTAAAGTGCTTTAACTTGAACCATTGAATTTGTAAATCCAGATTTCATGATTTTCCTTTCATTTAATTTATCAAGTTTGTTGGAGAGCTTTCATCCTTATAATTTGACCCTCACAATCGGTGCAATAAAAGTACAGGGTTCAATTTTTACAGATTTTAGTCGGTTCGATTCCCGGGTGTGACAAGCGGATTTTCGAAAATCTGTGAATGCTGTTTTCTTTCTTTTCAAAATTAAAGGAAGTTTTTGTATAATTTTCTATCTAACTACAGTATTTAGAGTAGGTACTTTCCCTTCAGGTGGCATTACAAAATTCCACCCCCAGAATTCCACGGTATCACGCGTGAATGGCTGGACTAATTTCGCTAATTCTTTTTTTGTTGTGTTTTTATAATCTGGAGAAGGTTTTAATGAAAGAAAGTTGTAAACATAAATTTACACGCAGGCGAAGCCGCAGGGTGCAGCTAGTAGATAATAGGAACTGTAATGTACTATTATCCCATAATTTGATTTTTATGTAGAATGCCCTAAAAAAAATAATTCATGTAGATACAGGGTGTATTTTTTGAACAGGTTAGTAAGGGGAGGGAGAACCTTAACCGTTGTATCTACCGGTCGTAAGAGACTATCCAAATTTTTTAGATAAATTCATCCTTATTCTCAAACTTTTAAAAAATGGTACATTTAGCATAAAAATGGGAATTTTACACATAAACTTTTTTGATGACAATCGATCCTGACTCTTATACCAACAAGGGTTGAAATACTCAAAAAGTCCGAAATCACATAAAACGTTTCCCATACATTTTATGAGGAGTCCAAGAGTAATTTTATTTTTTTACTCAAAACTTTTCATATAAATTATTTTACAACCAATTTATCTAAAATCCAACCTATCCATTATTACTATTTATTTATTTATCAAAAAATCTAAAGTTTGATAGAAAAAATTTAATGAATTTCGAACTAAAAGAGAAAATAACTTTGTAAAATAAGTACATCTAAAAAATTCTCACGATATCAAAACATTTTTGCGTTGTTAAAAATTACCTATTTGGTAAATACTAAATACTATGTCAATACCTAAATTATTGTAACCAATTGTCCTATCCTAGAATTTGTCCATTAAATATTCATTTACATTGTAATAAGCCTTCTCAATCAGCAACTGTCTTAATTTTAGTTTAAAAATATTAATTTTATTTGTTTCTATGATGCATTTTGGAAGTTGCCATACAAAATATGATCTTATTAAACATTGCAGACCTATTTGCAGAACAACAGATCTTTTGATCAAGGCGCTTACATCTAAACTTTTCAAAAATATTTTAGTTTTTAGGCTCACAAGGTTTTTGAAGCAACGATATGAAATCTCTTTCAAAATGTATGGGAAAAGTTGTTTTGCTATTTTTGACATTTTTAGGACTCCAACCTCGTTGGTTCAGTAGAAGGTTTTGATCAGTATAAGAAACAGGGTTGATTGGCATTTTTCTGAAAAGTGCCAATTTTTGTGCCAACTGTACATTTTTTGAGGTTGGGTATAAAATTTTCTCTAAGAAATTATGGTAATTCTCCTGAGACCATTTACCTATCTCCCCTTACTGCCCCATCCAAAAAATTCACCCTGTATTACTGTATACAGTCGCACCCTGTATTGTGGTACCCTGTATACAGTGGCACCCTCTATTACTATAAAGTATCTTAGATATAGAAAATTTTACTCAAAAGAAGACTTCATTTTGATTTTAAAAACAAAATAAACTACATTCAAAGTTTTTTGAATTATCGCCTGTCTGAACCGGGAATCAAACCCGCCAAATTGTAAAAAAAATACCAGTAATTTCTCGATACCGATCAAAAGGCTAAAGGATTATTTTTTCCAAATAACATAGCATCTTATATAAAAGGAAGACCATGAAATTTTACAACCTAAGTATTTAAAGTAAATACTTTAGAATCAAACTGTTTCCTGCTAAACTTATGATCCTAAAAAAAATCTGATTTTGTTAAATGAATGTGCGTCTCGAAAATCAGTTCAGACGCTTTTGTGGCGGCCATGTTTTATTGTTCTTTTTCAAACGACCTTATACAATAACCCCATTCATAGAAGTCAGGTATAAAATTCGGGACGTCTGTTTTTGTTTAAATTTGGAACGCAACAAATCCCTACCTACCTATTCGGTTTTTGACTCTAATCTAATGGGATTATGAGTGCTAAGATTTACGTAAACTGGATTATGTAGCTTATTTTTGTTGATTACCTTTTGTTAAATTTTAAGGGGCGAACCTAACCGGTTTGGTTGTCAAACTAGGACTAAATCTCAGTACACACGGGATAATAAACAAATAATAAAAGCCTTTATTTGACCAAGCTTACTAATTGCTAGGTATACATACTGAAAATTCTCTTTCTATTACTATATAATACTAACGACGACCTCTGTGGCGCAGCGGGCGAAGGTCTGCCTGCGACGCAGGAGGTTGCGGGTTCGATTCTCGCCTCGGGACAAATGTTTGTACGACCTGCAGACATTTGTCCAGGGCGTTCTGGATGTTTTCTATGTATAATAAAAAATATCTATCTATGTAGTGTATTGTATTATGTATATCAGTTATCTAGTACCCATAACACAAGCTCTGCTTACCTTGGGGCTAGATAATGCTGTGTGAATTGTCCAGCATTATTTATTATTTATTTATTTATTTATACTAAATCCCGAGATCACCAAGAGATGGTTAAATTTTAAACAGTTGTTATGATGTCTACGACACATGCTTTCATACATTAAACGTATAAGTTTACTCACGGGATAGACGTGGTAAAAAATTAGAATCACATAAAATTAAAAAAAAAATCTTTGGTTCTTTGTGAAAACACGATTGCAAAAGAAATTATTATATAAAAATCATAAAAGTGTACTGTTTCGCATATAATTTGTTAGATATCACAAAAACCCTGCCGATCTATTGAAATGATTAATGTTTTGATTCGTAGGTTACTAAAAATAATTTGGTTCCTTGAAAAAGTGTCTTCGTAAGTTGTGTAGTTCTCTTGTATATAAACAAAAACTTGATTTTTGCGCTAATGCCGCCGTTCCAATAACGTATACTCGGTCCCGCTTATATGAATGCGAAATCCCATGCCTATCCTTTTCGACGACTCCTTCTTGACGACTCCTTCTTGGCGCGGCGGGCGAAGGTTCGCCTGCGACGCAGGAGTTTGCGGGTTCGATTCCCGCCTCGGGACAAATTTTTGTAAGATCTACAGATATTTGTTCAAGGTGTTCTGGATGTTTTCTATGTATAATAAAAAATATCTATCTGTGTAGTGTATGGTATTAAGTATATCAGTTATCTAGTACCCATAACACAAGCTCTGCTTAGCTTGGGGCTAGATAATGCTGTGTGAATAGTCCAACATTATTTATTTATTTTCACAAAATGGCCCGCAATGCGCCCTCTTAAGAAGCTTATCTACACTCGCGTAAATTTAAAATGATGGTCCAGAATTAGGCATGTTACGTAAATTTTCATCATCAATATGTACTTACTTCCCATAAAGTTCCATGCTTTATTTTAATGTATGCCTTATTAAATTCTTGAATTCTATCACTGGGTGCATAATCGGTTATTAAATCAGTTTCAGTTTACAATAATGCCAATAATATCTGCTTTCTTCATGTTGGTTCATGTCATGGTTTTGTTTGATATAAAACTTAAAACGAAAAACATTAAAAACGGAACGTTAAAATAACAATTCGAGAACACTAGCCAGCCGAGCCGGCTGTCAGTTAAATTCCGAAGGGGAGCAGATTAAATTGAAATTCTCTTTTTAAATTCACCAATGGGGGAAGGGTGACGTGGGATTGGCTCCGAGCGTCCGAACAAAATAATCCGCTGATTGACGTGGGGTGAGAGAACGTCAGTTTGAATTTTTTCAACAATCACTCTAATATATTTTTTTCCAGAGAGTCACTTATTTACCGTTGAAAACGTTAAGTTTAGTAAAATATATGTAATAAATGGTACACACAGTAAAAGTAGAAAAAAATATAAGTACCTATATTTTATCACATCACACTAATATTAAAAATGCTAAAGTTTGGATGGATAGAGGGATGGATGGATGGATGTTTGTTACCTCTTCACGCCAAAACTACTGAACGGATCGGGCTGAAATTTTGCATACAGGTATGTCATTTTATCCCATAAATAAGTTCCCATGGGATTCAAATAACCTCAAAACGTTTCCGGAGAAACAACGCGTGCGAAGCCGCGGGCAGAAACTAGTTTTTCAATATATAGTTGATTTTTTTGGGATAGCGGCTATATATCTAGGAGGCGAATATTTTTTAATTGCTCCGTAGTAACGTTTTTTTTCTAAAATCGAATGTAATCTATCAAGATCAATTTGTACTAACTATCAAAAGACAAAAAACAGCCGATCCTAATTGAAACGGTTCACTAGTTTCGACAATACAATAGGTAGGTATCTATTGAGTCATCGTTCGGATGCCATATGGCAGTGTTTGTCCGACAAGAACGGACGGACGTGTCGCGATGACGACACAGGCCTTGTCCACAATGTGAGACTTTACATAGAAAAATAATTATAATTTATCAAAGAAAATAAAGTTTAAAGGGTCTTAATTAGTATTAAGACCCTTTAAACTTTAATTTTGTAAAATTAAGTATTAGTATACTTAATTTTCACTTAATACTTAATACTAAAATAATACTTAACTTGGTCTGAATAGATTATTTTAGTTTAGAAAAACAATTCCATATTGGAGCGGTTTTTTAAACCTATTTTTTTTATTTAATGTACAGGGTGCCACGTAACAGGTGTACTGAGCCGAAAAGGGGTGATTTTCAGAATCACAATCCCGAGGGGATCAACTTCTAAATTACGATTTTTGTATTCCTAATATTATTTTTCTTAATGCTGCTCTTTTACACGCACTCGTGCATTATTTAACAGTGTAAAATATTTCACAATATGTTTTTTGCTTGTTTTTAGGGTACCGTATCTCAAAAGGAAAACAGGAACCCTTATAGAATGACTTTGTCGTCCGTCTGTCTGTCTGTCAGTCTGTTTGTCAAACCCCTTTTCTCAGGAACGCGTGGACGTATAGAGTTGAAATTAACGTCAGATACTCAAATCCGTAACTTCTTGGAGCCGCAATATAAATAAAACTTCTAAATCAACGCACTCAAAAATTACAGCCGTTTATTTCCTAATATTTTAAAATTTCAAAGGGTGTACACAAAACCTATAGGGTACTTACCGTAAACCTAGAGTCATAAAATTTGGTTGGCAGCAAGGTCTTATAGCATAAGTAAAGGGAAGAATCAAACCATAAATTTGTAATTTAAACACTAAAAAAATTACTTTTAATACTCCATCACCTACCATGGACCAAAACCTATAGGGTACTTACTTCCCGTAGGCCAATCACGATATTCGGCAAGAAACAAGCTCTTTCAATTAAACCGAACCCTTATTGCGCGAGTCTGACTCGCATTTGACGTATTATTTATTTTTTCAGTAAAATCAGTGTTTTGCAATGTTATAAAAATTGGGTAGGTATGAAAATTCTTTTAAATTGAAAAAAAAAATACTATCGTAAAAATACAAGTCAAAGAAAACGAATATCAAGAATTGTAAAAACAATTTCGGCATTCAAAAATCGTCGAATTTAAAAGTTGATCTCTTCGAGGTCCAGAATGACCCCCTCTCGGGTTAGTTAGTGTAAGTACATGTTTCGTGGCACCCTGTATAAATTTATATATTGTGTATTTATTGTACACACAATTTATACAAACGATGAACTTATTTAATAGGATATGTACATAGGCGAGCTTAACCCTGAAAAAGAGTTTTCTTCCAGCATTTATATTACGTTAAGAGTTAAAACGAACATAATTGTAAGAAAAGGTAAAAACAATTCATATAAAATTATTGAAATGGTAAAAGTACTCGTTAATAATATTAATAATAATAATAATGCTGGACAATTCACACAGCATTATCTAGCCCCAAGGTAAGCAGAGCTTGTGTTATGGGTACTAGATAACTGATATACCTAATAAATTAATATACGAGTACATAGATAGATAATAAATGTATTAGGTACTTATATTAAATGGAAAAGAAAGAAAATAATTTTACTGTCATCAACCATAATATTGTAATGCAAATATTATGTATTACTTACAGACTAAGTTAAAGATAGGAAGAAAATATGTGTATGTTAAATGTAATAATGTATAAAAAAAAACAAAAAAAAACATCAACATATAAAAAAATACTGTTCTTAAAAACGGCACGAGCGCCATATGAAAACGCCCTTAGCTTCGGGCTGTGTCGGTTACGTCACATATAGCCACGGTAACGGTTTCTGTCAAATACGTTTACACATATTTTTCTACTTTGTTTGTTCTTTGTAAGATAATTGAATATGCTAAATTACGTAATTTTTACGTTAAATAACAGCTTATGCATCTAGCATCTACATAAAAGTTAACCTATTGTAAATTTTCCTATGCATCTGCAAAGTTAATACCGAGGTCCTTAGCACAATGGAATTTGCTCATACTCTCAATTTTGCGGAGAAAAAGATCTAGTACTTTAGACAGAGTATTCAAGGACATCCTCAAGTAAATATCAAAGAAGCAAGTAGGATACAAAAAATCACGGGTTAAATTTCAAATCGATCACAGTGTTATGTCAAAATAAAAGAAACTATTGAAATTGGCCTAAAATTCATTTATTTTTAGTTTAACAATCGTTTTTGTAGATTCAAAACTTCTCTTTCTAGAAGTAGGTAGAGTACACAGCACACAGCAATGTCCGGGTTGCTACCGAGGGGTAAGTAGGCAAATCCGTGTGCCCGGGAAGGGCGGGGTAAGAGCGGGTGTGACGTAGCCCGTCGTCTGAACCGCTCCGCAAAGCGCTGCCGCCTGCCGCCCCGACGCTCGCCTGGTAAGCGCCATTACATTATTTGAATTTAGATTTTAGCATTACAAAAAGGTTTCCTTGCTTTAATTTCGATCTCTTCTGATGTTATAGTTTTGATTTACTTTTTATAATATTTGAATTTAGCGTTTGTGTTATCGTTATCGATTCTGAAAGTGATTTGTAAATTTTTAAGGCATTCATTGTCTACTCACATTAACATACCTACTTTGTTGTTCCTTATGAGGAGCATTAGGTATTCTTTTTAAGTTTTTATACATATTGCATAGGTACCGTTTGTGTTTTATAATTCATATTTTCATTGTTTATGTCATTATTATCTTGGCAATCATTTGTGTCGCTTGATATGTCATCGACATTGCCATTTTTGGTAAGGACTGCTACACACTTGGGCTGCTGCCAGACGAGTAAATTACTAGCTTGGATGTCATTAACATGGTTTAGCTCAATGAATAGTTCAGACTCGGACTATATTGTGAAAAGATATTACTTTTTTCTTTCTATTAAGGATTAATAATTCTATATTACTTTTACCATGCCCACTTTACAAAATACGCATAAAAAATCCAGCGTTCTATTAAGATGATGATTAAAAATGCCTGATCTTAGACAAAATTATATAACTTGGATAGAAAAGTATAAAATCTTAAAAAAACACGGAACAAAAAGTAGGTAAGTAAGCTTTTGCCTACTTCCTTTTGGGGTTACACTTTCACTTTTTACAGATAAGATTGTCATGTCAATCCAAATACAAACTAAACTGGCATAAATGTTCATACAAAAGTGGTAACACCAATGAATAATTCCACATAAGATTTTATTCATGCGAACGCTGACATTTTGAAATCTATCAATAAACCGCTGTCGGACCATTTTCGGAATCTAGTGTCGATTTCGTGTCAACGTCTCACATGACTTGGCAGTTGTGTGAATAAGGCACATTACAAGACTCAGCATAGAATTTATTGATATAAGGTACCTATACAGGTTGCGATACCTAAGTAATGAAGTATTTTTAAAATCATGGGTACGGTGTGAGTATCAATGATTTAAATCGGTTTAACTAAACTAAAAACTTGTTAGATGGGGACTTGCCAAATTCTTACATCCTTATACTTTGCCGGCTGATTTTCAAAAATGGAATACCCGCCTAGCCTTATAATATAAGGTTCTAAGTCAGATTATCAAGGAGGTATTCATATAAAGTTATACTATTTTATTGTATTATTTACGTGATCAAGGCAGGGAGTCTGCACGGGGTAGGGGGAGGCGTGGCGTCAGTCGATACTGGGGCTCGTTGTACGCATGTGCGGAACCCGGGGTTGATATTCTGATTTCTCCTTTATGGTAATGTTCGATAGCAGAACCTTTCGACTTCCCTCCATCGTTAAGGTGTTTGACAAACGTTATCTCTACAAGCACCTTCGTTATGGCGAAAATTTGGTTGTTGATGTAATTTATTTTTATATATCAAGAAGATAAAAGTAAGAAAATGAGAAAATTGTCGGAAGATTTTTCCCGAGGAGCCAAAGATTTTTGAGCTTCATTTATATGTTGAACGTTAAAAAAAATACATACGTATTTAAAAAAATAGCATTGATACCTTTGTACCTATTATACCTACAAACGAACTTCTTATTAAGTATGTACTTACCTACATAAACACATAATAAAACTTTTGTAGATATGCTAACTTTGCATAGCAAAGACTAATTTTCTGTAATTTACATAATACGGAAAGCATTAGCATTTAAATGAGCCATTTAGAAATTCCTACTTGAACTGAAATGCACCTATGTACTTGAATTATATTCACTCTGTAATAAATATTTTCCTTTGAAACATATCACACTATGATATAACTTTTTAACGGATATTTATTTCGCTTATTTGCCAATTATTTATCTCGTCATATCACATAGGTACCATCAAAACTTTGACGAACTCTGTGGTCGGTGTCTGCCTGCGACGCAAGAGGTTGCGGGTTCGATTCCCGCCTCGGGACAAATGTTTGCACGATCTGCAGACATTTGTCCAGGGCGTTCTGGATGTTTTCTATGTATAATAAAAAATATCTATCTATGTAGTGTATTGTATTAAGTATATCAGTTATCTAGTAACCATAACACAAGCTCTGCTTAGCTTGGGGCTAGATAATGCTGTGTGAATTATATTTCATAGTTCCATTAGTAGAAGATAATTTTACACAGGTAGTTACTTGATCCATTCGGTAGCACGCACGTTTCAGAGAATCGATTTAAATCGATGCACTACACTAAAACACCATCCCAACCCTACCACGCCAGCAGAATGTCATTCTTTTTCCGTGCGCGGTAGCATAAGCACACTACAAAATTTCTTTTACGCAATACATTTTGTGAATCTACGAAAAATTACAAAAGGAAAAGTGAAGACCAAAGCAGTTCAGCGGTATCAAGTAGAAATCAAAAAGCTTGAACAAAAACAAGTGAGTTGATATCGTCGAATTATTGAATTCTCGAACAATGAAGGTAAGTTCATTTTTGAATTCATGACTAGATGTTGCAAATCTTTAGAATTTAACCATACCATACCATCATAAAGTCTGCCTGGAGGGTTTACTGTAGGTACTCCACGAAGGCTAGACATGATGAGTTAAAACCTTGGGGTTTGACTGTAGGTCACTCACGAAGGTTATAAAAGCAAGTAGACTATCTAGAACAATCTAGATGTTGTATTCTTTACAATTCAATCATACCATACCATCTTAAAGTCTGCCTGGAGGATTTACTGCAGGTACTTCACGAAGGCTAGACAGGATGAGCTTAACACCTGGGGGTTTGACTGTAGGTCACTCACAAAGGTTATAAAACAAGTACCTAGAATATCTAGCTAGAATAATCTAGATGTTGTATTCTTTACAATTCAACCATACCCGACCATCTTAAAGTCTGCCTGGAGGATTTACTGTAGGTACTTCACGAAGGCTAGACAGGATGAGCTAAACACCTGGGGGTTTGACTGTAGGTCACTCACGAAGGTTATAATAGCGCAAATAAACATCTAATTTGCACATCAAGGGTTTGTACATTACAAGAACTCATAAAAATTTAAAGATGCTTAAGTACCAGTTAAAAACCTAGCGGTTTGTCTGTAGGTCATTCACAGAGACCATAAAGCAAGTAAGTAGACATCAACTTTGCATACCATTGGATTTTACATCCCTAGAACTAACAATTTCGTACTTAATGCTGTTTCGATGACAAAAAATTGTCAGTAAAATACCTGGAGGTTTGACTGTAGGTCATCCACGAAGGTCATAATCATAAAGCATGTAGGTAGTCAACTAAACTACTCCGCATATCATTGAGTTCAATATTCATAAAACTCAATATTTCCTAAGATTGAGCTGATAAAAACATTTTGCACTACCCGCAAAAATATTTGAAGTGGAATTGGGTTCTTCTTTACAGAAATCGAAGCCAAATTAATTAACGAGCTCCTATTTGCTAATATCTCTGTAGATAATGAAGCGGGTATAAAATAATAATAATATAATACATTATAATATTGTATCCCCGATAATGAAAAATCTAGAAACCATCGAAACTGATACTGGGATATTGACGGACACCATGTCAAAATTGGTAATCCTGTCTTGATAATATGTTGTGCATGTAGTCGTGCACTAGGTGACTCAACTGAAGAGATTCCAGTTGTTTACGGTAAGAATATACACTCAGATGTCACGAAACGAACATTCAATCGAGACGAAAACGCGCAATAGGCCAATATCTAGATAAATCGTCCCTGAACATCATTCAGGACGAAACTCGAGATGACACCCGTTTTGGCTCAAAATTGTCAGAAAAATCAAAACTGCTAAAGCAATTGAGAAACAAGGGTCGTCAAAACCCACCCCTCAAGCTTCAAACGGGACGCCCTCCGCGTTAACCCGCGATGAACAAAGGGGGGGGGGGGAGGTACAGGTAAGTACATGGCGCACCGCCAGGCACAGAGTACGTACCAGTCGAAATCAAACTCAAGCGCCGCCGCCGGCGTCAGCTGCGCCCCTAGCGTCAGCGCAACACAACCGACCGAATACGAACCGACGTCCTCCACTGCGACAGTGGATCAGGTACTACGTGAAGGCATTATTATAACTGTTGGTTATCTATATATATATATATATAGAACAATTTGTTTTATACACCGATTTGAACGGTTACCAATTTTCGCTGACTAGCAATAATACTCAGTCATATATGCCTAAAGATATCCTAGCTAAGTTGATAAGTCTAACACTTAAAATAACAATAAAGAATAAAGTACACTTTGGTGCAATATCATAGTGTAAAATGAATACTGCTAGCACCATACATTACAATCATAATAACCAACAATGTTGACACCTAACCCTAACAGTACCCATAAGTTTATTTTAAATTTAAAATAATTTGAAAGTTCTTATGAACACAATCAAAATTGAAGATTATGCGACCTCTTGTAATCTTCAAAACAAGGCTATCTTCGTGTACAACAATGATCACAAGGATCCATATTTATTGGTAGGTATCATTCATCAAAATTATTTAAGAGAACTTTTTAGTTAACGCATTCACTGCCCAGCCTCGGAGGTGCGACCTGCAAAAGGGCGCGCCGCCGCCGCCTTGCCGCCGCCGCCCCGCGCGCCGGGCGCCGTCAGTCGCCTAACGGCGGCGATGGAGGCGAACATGTATCTCATGGGCCATTTAAGTGACGCATTCACTGCCCAGTCTTAGCGGTGCGATCCGCAGGGGCGCGCCGCCGCCGCCTTACGGCGATGGAGATGGACATGTGTTGCGTGGGCCATAAAAGTGTTTTTTATATTATATCGCATTCACTGCCCAGCCTCGGTGGTGCGACCCGCAGGGACGCGCCGCAGCCGTCTCACGGCGCGATGGACCTGGACATGTGGGTCGTGGGCCATGAAAGTATTAAGGTTTCGACTAGAATCTACAGTTCAGTCTCATATTTAGATAGATAGTAACCAACTAAGAAACATGTTTTGGTAACAATTTACTGAAACAATAAAACGATTTAATTATTATAAACAAAATACACTTGCACCTAAACAAACATGAAAGCTGCAAGTTTTAAGGCTTCATATCTAATACCTCATCAGACATATTGAGTTTAGCCTTACCGGAAGAAAAAAAATTTTTCGCGCTTCGAAATAATATTAATGACCATCATTACAAAACAATAATAATAATTAACTGATAACAGACAAAAACTCGATTTATGCTGGTGACAGGATGGATAATATTATAAAGACTAAGAAATCCTTAATTTCTAACACCCACTATGACCCATAAAATGTTTACTGATGACTATCGAGGTGCTGCTTGCACTGGCATGGGCGCAAATGGTCACTGGAAAGAATGGGACCAACAATTTCACATTAATAACTTATAACAAGCGGTTTTTTTAGGCCCTAAGAGTATGCCCATAATATTGCGCAAAACTAATGCTTACAGTTAAGACTACGGCAATAAGATAATTTATTAGAATTGGGAAAAATTAACCCAGACACTGAATTAGAACGAAACTCACACGACTGTATTAACTTTGGTAGTTCACTCAGTACATCACTTTGGTCTACCTTAGATTGATCGTAGCGCATCTCGCTCCAACGCCAAATGTGACACTTTTGTTGAATGGAACCCCGATTCGGTTTTCACGTTTACTGGTTTCGCCTTTCTCAAATTATTCTAAAGTGTTTACCAAAATTAATAACGAACAATCAACAGGAATGATTGTAATCCCTAACTAGCCTTCTCAGGCTTAGTTCCCTTTATTGAATCGATGGTATCCAAAATCACATACTTATACAAAGTTTTCATAGACTTAGAGACCCTTAGAGGGCTGCGATTGTCTCCGGGAAGCGTTTTCACTGCGACCTGTTTTTCAGCAATCACTATAATCGTAGTCATAAAATTTAGATGTCATGATTGCTTCCTTTTCTGAAGGACCTTAAAACACTAGTTATAAGAAGGTTATAAGCTATGGTGGAATTATTGATAGCAAAATAACATTATTGATTATATCGATTATTCAAATGCCCCAATCATAGCTGTGGTAGAAGTATATTTTAACAGAACAATTCCAAAAAGGTGATTTATAATATTGTTCACTTAGTATGTAGTCAAGTCACCGATAGGCTCCTTTTAGGCCACAAAATTGGTTCTGACGAACACATTATCTCGCCTCTTATAAGAAGTTTATACTCGTAAGCAGCGGCCGAGTGTACCTTAATACAGTTTTGCAAGGGACCCTTAAACAGTTCTAGATTTCATCAATAATTGATATCATATGATTTTTCTTTAAATTAACTAAAAAACTAGCGTTATTAAATTGTTATATACCTCTATATATCAGCATTATTATAAACCTCTGCAGCAGCTCGCGAGCAACCAAATATGACTATACTTAACACATTTTACAAAAAAAAAAAAAAAAAAAAAAGTTAATGTTTACTACATTATAATTATGTCTGCCCCGAGTAACTTATGAAGTGAAATTAGTAGTAATTTATTGATCACCGATTAACATCGGCATAAGCGAGCATAGTCGCTAAGTAATGCTCGGTACATTGTTACAAGAGCAAGCGGAATCGGGGCGTTGCAACTTTCGGCGCACATTGCAGCGGCATGCTGCAACGTCGAGCGCACACGCTGCTGGCCTTTCCATCGAGGAAGGCACAGAACTGGCTAGAAACAGAGCTCGCAAGCCTTTGCCCAAATTATAACCATCCAATTTCATCAGAAATTTTTTGCTAGGTCGGCTGATATACAATAGTAACAGAGACTTCATTATTACTTTATGCATAAGAAGTTATGATTGTATTGACTGATAAGAAGTTAAGTACTTACATCATTATTTTTCTTTAATATTTTGTGTTATAGTTATCGACATACTCGTACGATAATAATCTAAAAACACCTATTTGTTTTATATTTATAAAATCTGCTACAAATTAAGCAGAAAAGATAACTGCTCTGAAATACCAAACACTTAAGCAGATAGTTAGACTCTAAACATCTACCTGTGTAAAATTATCTTCTACTAATGGAACTATGAAATATAATAGGTGATTAAAAGAACTTAACAAGTGAAGTTCAATCTCTATTATATGAATAAGTTCCATTAGTAGAAGATACAAGAACCCACCCACCACATCCCAGCTCAAGTTTTGGTTGCTATCCTCTAAAAAGAATGACATTCTGCTGGCGTGGTAGGGTTGGGATGGTGTTTTAGTGTAGTGCATCGATTTAAATCGATTCTCTGAAACGTGCGTGCTACCGAATGGATCAAGTAACTACCTGTGTAAAATTATCTTCTACTAATGGAACTTATTCATATAATAGAGATTGAACTTCACTTGTTAAGTTCTTTTAATCACCTATTGTCCAGCATTATTTATTTATTATTTATTTAAAACAATTATGGATTTACTTGAAACGTGCTTGAAGAGTTCCAAATAATTCAAAAAATTTCAAACAAATAAACGACTAAATATACTTAAGGGGTAAAATCTAAAACAACCGAAGAACAAGAACTGTTCGAACATTCGAAAGTTAAAATTCAAAGACACCTGTCATATTCCGGATATAGGAAGTCATGTTGGCAACAGTATTCGTTTAACAAACAAGCCGAGTACATGGAATCTTTCATACTAGCACCCAAGTACGTGACAAGAATCGTTCGGGTTATGACTTTGTATCATGGAACAACGTGGTACCGTTGGAAAATTACTTTACCTACTATGACAATACAGTCGAATTTTGGATAAGCATAGTAAAGAGAGCTTCTTGTGATCACGTTTTTTTAAGTAGGAAATAATAAAGTCTTGGTATAAGTAAAGATAAAATTATATGAAGGAAGTATACAGGGTACTAAACCAATGCCCCTCAGAATACCTTTCTACAGTGAATATGGGAAGTCAACTCAAAAATTATTTTCCTTTTCGAATTTCAAAAATAAATGCTTTTTATCTATTTCTACTTTTTTTACAGTTCTCGAAAACTCGTTATATAATTGGCTGTATTGTTTTGCCTACAAAAAGCTGCATGATTTAAAGCAATCTACGGTTGTTGAAGAAGCAAACGAGGACAATGCTAAACACGGCCCGTTCTGATTTTTTCCAAAGCCATTTGTTATTCAGTAAAACACTGCTAAAATTTTAAAAAAGGGTGTTATTTTTGGAAATTTTACTTAAATCCCTTGGACTGGTATTCTCGATACAAAATTATTGTGTGATGATGATGCTGTGTGAATTATCCAGCATTATTATTTATTTATTTATTTACTGGAATGCTTGATACAAAAAGACTGTTTTGGCAACTTCAATTGCTTCAACTTCAATCGTAAACGCCTATTCATTATTTTTAATTGAATCTTAAAACCTTTAAATAAGTCTAGTTACCAATTATTATTTTTGGAACAGAAAATTTATAGCATCCTCAAAGCTCAAGGGCCCAAGAATCCCTAAGGGTCATTCGCGTGACAAAGTTTAATAAGAATTAATGTATTTTTATTACCTTAAGTTATTTTCATTAAACTTCCAAAGTTCATAAACAGTAAATAAATAATGTTCTTGCGTGCCGCGGGGAAGCTTTACTTTTGCTTATCATTACCAAGTTTATTGTCTACTGCCATACTGTTTATTCGATCTTTTCATGCTATACTATGAAATATTGAATAAATTTAACAAATTATAGCAGTTTTACTCATAGTCGATATTTTATAAAACCAGTTTGTAATTTAAATGTATGCCAGGTTTAAAATAATCTAAAATATTTCATTAAGCAATGTTTTTATTGTCTGCGTTTAGTAGATGAAATAAATGGGTTTTTACTTCAGCAATAAGCTATCTATCCGTTTATCTAACTCTTACTTAATCAAAATTTTCCACCATCTTCTCAAAACTTAACGATTACAAAATTAACCTTATTAATATTAATAAAACCGTAGATAAGATACAGATTAACCCAACGGAAGCTGCCACATCAAATGTTTGTATTCAGATTATAGCGACGTATCTCGGAGATAAACCCTGTATTGTTTGTCACCTGCTCCTACGCTGATAATGATGTTTGATTATGATAAGCTGAGAGAAATGTGATCTTTGATATTTATTCTTGGGTAGCACAGGAAGATAATAAAATTACTAGAAACAAAACTGCCCTGAAACTTATAATATAAATAGATCGATAGTCCCGGTTTGTGATTAAATTCAAAGAAACACTAAAACTGAAAACACCTCTGATATTTCTATTTTTAGAAAAACGCACCGGAAACCCATTAAATGTTAATGGAATTAATGACTCAATTAATTGAAACGAAACAAGCAGTATGTTCATAAAACTTATTATTTCGTCATTTGGTAATCAACGTAGATTTTCACAATGATTAGGGGTAGGATTTCGATTGTATTTCATAATCATTTGATTAATTTTTTGCTTGTTAGCTAATGGAACAAAATAAGGCAACAATGAAACGCTCCAAATTTCTACTTTCATTCCTTCGCCGAGTCCTGGATGACCCGAAAGCAAAAATGTCGTTCAATTTATTCCCAAAAATTTAGTCCTGGCTGGTCCCTTTTTGTTGCCATCTGCGCGTCTCGCCGACCCGAGATCCAGACAGCTCCACCCTAAACCGTTTAGACAATTACCTTATTCGTTCACACGCCCGTCAAATTCCATATCGTTATCCCTGTCTACAAGTTCGAATGCCAGGACCTGTCGCCTGTCTCTTTTTTGCACATGAACAGTGACTAGTCGGTTCTTTCTGGCTCGTGGCGATTCGGGTATTTCCGCTTCCTACACGAGTAGCCGCCATGTTTGGCGGGACTGTCAATTCAACGCCAGTTTGGCGCGTAACTAGCGGGATGAACGAGGTCGGTTTTCTTCTAATGGAGCAATTTGTCTGCTACAGTAAAATTAACTATTTAATGTGTTCTACATCTATTGTATAATTTTCGTTTTGTGAATCGTTTCAGGCATGCAGGCAAGTTTCTTCGGGGACCGTTGGAACGAGCACCTCGCGTCCCTCGCGTATTGATTAGGTAAGATTAATATTTAGTGTATCCGTACTCTATACATAGGCAAAAAAAATAAATTGGGTGCATAGTGCATAGCAACCTAACCGTTTTTACTACAATTAAAACTATAAGTAGGTTCTAATATTTGAACTGGTAGTTGTTTCTCATTTTCCGCCTTATGATGTTCACTGAACCTAGAAAAATTAGTTTTATATCAATAGGTTACTTATAATATGTTGGTTTGAAATGTTTTTTATAAGAAAAGATACTTACATTTCATTTAACATTTCTTCAATTCGTTGTGTTTTAAAAACAAAGAGCTTTCGTCTTTTATACAATTTTATAGGGACTGGCTATTCTTATTTAAACAAAACCGAGCCATAAAGCCCATTTTAGACAATAGTTTGAATGTTTTCGGTTGAACAAAGCATTCCCGTTAATTGTTCATGTCTGTGCACATTTTCTGGGTCAGCATTTATTAGCACTTCCACGAAGGCTCCTGCATTACTCATCACTTCTAGTTTGGGTGTTTTAAACACGTTTACCTATTTCACATCTTCCTCTTATAACATTTTATACAATTTTGTATTATCATTGATACGTCTATACAGATCGTCAGAAATGTTAAGTGTGCTTATTAGCATGACATCACTATTCTAATATTACTTTGGTAGTTCAATGAATTCATATGCCAGTAGCATTGTCCGTCATAAAATCACATCTGTACAAGCGTTTGAATAATCTAACTCTATTGTCTCATGATCATTCAAAGCGAATGTAAATTACGCCTCCGTCAGCACCCACATACTTGTATACTGATAAATTGAAATTTTCTTATAGTTGAGAATTGTTTCCTGACCTAAGTTCACGGTTTTTTTGCCTTAACATATTTGTCAATTGCAAATTCTTGAAGGCTACATAACTATTATGTAATGTTTTACCTTCAAAATTGTTGGTGATGACAGTAAACATATATGTGATCAATAAGTCGACGTCTAAGGAACGAGTTTCTAAATTTAATCAGTCTTTTCTAATATTGAGTCAGATAGTTCCAATTTGAGTAGCCTCCCTCATTAGCAAGTCATCTATTTCATTTCCTAATTTCCGTTGATCGTGGCTCACACATTCCCCCATCTCTCGTGTAAACAACGAGCAATTATGCAGAGCAAACTAACGAAAAGTGTAAATGGGCCAATTACCGCCGCTTATGTAGGCTACCGTACAATTAGTAGCTTACTAATAGTTTTCATCACCGATAGCTAGCAATACATTGTCGGAGAACACATCAGATACACGCCGGCACTCGCCGGGATCACATCTCATTGTTTTAATTCAAGTGTTCATATTATATTTTTATTTCCAGTCTCTACACTTATTGGATCTTCTCTTACAACAATATCAGTGGTAAGTACTTTAGTTACATTTAATTCAGTAAATTAAACTCAAAGATATAAAGTTAACTTGTGTAGTGAGATTTATTTGACAGAAATAGGTCATCGCTGCAGGCTTCTAGGGTTGAAATACGGCTCTGAGCATTTGGAGCGCATGAAATTTATTACAATTACTCTGGAAATGTGAAAATATACTTGCTTTCTGTTCTACTGTGTTACTAATTTCGGTAAATTTAAATGATTGCCGTCCATAACAAAATTACCATCTATTTCTGGCAGTTTGATTCCGTTATTTGATAAATTTCGCGTATCGTCTCGTTTTTAAAGATCGTAAAGCGAACGTTGGCTTCCAAATCCGGTTTGCCTACCTTAACAAAAATGATCGCAGGTCGTAATAGATTTTGGAACGGGCTCACTTTTAGTTTCGTAACCGAATTCAAATAATTCCGACGTTGGCCATAAAAGACGGAGGCTCTTGTTTCATAAAACTTTGAGTGTCCGTCCGGTAGTAAAATTGTGGGAAATCATAAACAAGACTTGAATTTTAAATTATTTTCGCTCTTATCTAGATTAAAATAAATATTAAATTTTTTTGGGGTATTTTACCCCATTATATTTACAGGCTTTTCTTAAAAATATTTTAGATACTTATAAAACATTTCGGTACCACCATCTTTGTTAACGCAACGGTTGTGTAAAAATTGATAAAACGGTTAGCTGGCTCGCATTTAGAAAAGACCCATTTAATTATAGAAGAAATAAAAATGAAACAGCCCATCATTTACTTAGCAAAATTTCTTTCAAAACCCCCGTCGTCACCAAATCAATATTAGCAATCAAAATCGCTTAGCAACTAGTGGCAGCAGATTTTGCCAGCTGCCGTTTAGGTAGGAGAATCGGGAAGCGTATCATTTAATATGAATAGGGGAGGCCAGGGTATGCTGGTCGAGTGGGGGCATTCATTGTCCCGGGGGCGGTGCTCATTGCGCGCGTCCGGCGCAAGCGCGGTGCCTGACCTACTTGTACCAGCGAGGCGTTTTAGAGCAAGGCTAGCGAATCACGAATTGCCTTTGCAGACGTAGTGACGCGACGGTACGATGAACATAGCTCGATTAATTTTAGACTTGAAGACATAAACGATTTGTCGAGTAACGGTGATAGGTTTTTTGTGTGGCGGCTTATAAAGGTAATATTTCGAACTCGTTTTTAGAAGCTTATTTTTGAACAAATTTTGTTATCATTCATTATAAAAAAAATTATAAGGAAACTGTAATATTTTTTATTCCAGTAAAATATTAGATGGATTAAATTGGTACGAATTTCTTAATTGTTATTTAAAAATCTTTCGAATCACAACAATACTTAGGTACCCATTTTTTGTTACATGTTGGTGATGTAATATTCGAGTCATACTCGAAGCATTACGTATTGCTTGATTCGTGTTGATTAGCACTGTTTAGCATACGGTATCTAAAACACATTCTTACCTTGTTAGTCTTGCACTACCAATGTATTTAAAACTTTCCCTTTTATTTTGACCTGAGACTTTTTGTTGAGACTTGGTTTTACACAGATTATAATAAATTAACCATGAGTAACCGTTTAAGCTTGTGTAACTGAGCAAACAGTTTTGTCCTTACCTGTCTTGAATGTTTATTCTCAGAGATAAGTTGGGTGATCGATCACGTTTTTAGGTGGCGCTATGACACGGCTAATAAGCCAATTGTAGGCGCTAAATATCGATAAAAAGTTATCGTGTGATGACAACACTTGATGAATGAGTGTTTGATTGAATTATTATAGCGACATCTGTAAATAAGTAGCCAACAATTAGAGGTTTAAAAAAAAAGAAAATCTGTCTCGTTACTTATGTATTTTTTTCTTTCATTTCAGGACTGACGCTGCAGATTTTCCAGCCATCATGGCAACCGAGCGCAGGCGCACTGGACAGTGAACACAGAGAAGTTTTTGTTTTTTATTTACTTTGACAATCTTTTATTATAACATAATTTCATACTAAACAAAGAAAATGTTTTCATCATAAATCATTCAGTTCAGTATTCCAAAACTTCTAGTTTCGGAAATAGAGTATATACTATAGCATTACATTATCATGTGTAATTTTGTTACACTTCTTGGACCTAGTAGGTAGCGCGTTTATGTCTTTTCTATGAAAGTTTTGAATTAAATTGCCTATACAGATTTCAGATTTATTTATTTATTTAATATTTTATTATAACGGACTTTCTATGTTACTCAGATAGTAATCTCTTTTTTAGTCATTTTTTGTCTGCATGAAGCTACTGTATAGAATAGAATAGAAAATTATTTATTGCCTTAATTCAGAAAATACACAAAATAAAACTATACTTATACTACTTAATTGAAACAAATAAACTAAGACAAAAGACTAATTTCAGCATTTTGCTGTAATGCAAGCTGTATAATATTGCAAGAGATATAAAAAAACTTCATTGTTAGGTACGATCTAGGTAGACCTACATAAACCTACATAACATTCACAATCTAGATAGAAACATTATAACTTATTCAAATGTTGAAAACAAACAATAATGAAAACATTATAACTTCTAACATAAGAAACGTTACGGGCTCAGAAATAAATTGAGAAAAGTCCACTCTATATCTATTTAAAGTTTTTGCGTCGAGATGACACTGCCTAAGCCAAAAGATAAATTTCATTAAAAGACAAGCTTCTGCCCGCGGCTTTTCAGGCGTTTTTAGTAAGTTGCATTAAATATTAATCCCAGCTAAGTAATAAACGCAATTTCTATCTCCTATTCTATTTCGATTTATATACATTATCAGCCCCATCCACCCATCTCTTGACAAAAACATCCTTACAAACTTTCGTCATTAAGTATAATAAAAAGATTAATATTGTCAGTTGAGCTACCTGTAGATTGTTTGCAACAGTCTGCAGTTTGTCAATTGTAAATACTAGTTTTAATTTATTACTATTATTTGATTGTAATTTTCTTTGTGAATAATATCAATATTGTCGAAAATAAATTTATATTAATATGTATGATGCATTCTTTATCTTTCAGACAAGAAGACAGAAGAGATGCTTCGGCATCAAACTTAGTGCCCTACATCTACCCTGTAGATCCGAATTTGTTTGAAGTAAGGCGACAAATTCGGTTCTAGAGAGGTTTGTGTGGTGCACCACTACGACGCTTTAAGACCTGCTCAAGAGAAGAGAGAACTTGAAGAAGAAAAGAAGAGTAAAATAATTAGATTATACTAAGAGCCAGCGACCTGAAGCAGTCAGAATCGACTGATTTAAGCTGCAACTGCATAATCAACTATGCAACTGCTCTAACGGTTCCATATATGTCTGTAAATAGAAGATTAGTTCACTATGCAGTCGCCAGCTTGAAGCGGTTGATAATGACTGCTTCAGGCTGCTCGTGTATCTATTCCCTGATGGTTTTTTTAGGAACATCGAGAACTTTGTCTGATTCTAAAAATTAGTTCACTAATTTGGTGGCTTATTAGTAAGTTACCCTTGAGTGAATAAGCTACAAAGGCTAAGTTTTGTCCATATAAAAGCAGTAGAATCTAGTTAAATATAGAATAATTGTTTTATAGTGAAAATGATGGTTCTACTGAGAAAAACTAGAGTCTATTATTAAATAGGTACCTTATATAACTTTTGTATTATTCCTTAGGCGTTTTCATTGTCGACACAATCGATTCTCAATCATCAGGGATATTTTGATGTCACCAAGTTTTACCTTTTCGTTTATTAAACCTTATTAGCATGTACCTACTTGATGGTTTCTAAGCAGATAACATGTCCTGTGATTGGAAATCATCTGTTTATGAATTGGAACTAAAATTAAGGACTATTTTCATTATTTCCCTCAAATGTTCCCATCCACAATTGTACCTTTTACTTTAACGTAGATGTTTTTTAATCAAAAATTTTATATATCAAAGTACTAATGTCAATATTTTAGTAGCAACTATACTTACCTAATGTGCACAGCGTTTCAGAATTCTTGTAGGTACCTAAGCTATTAGAAATCATTAAGTACTACATGTTATTCTTATATTTAGCTGATAATATGTACTTTATTTACATATTCTTAGAATTTAAAGAATGTAGGTACTGATGAATTTGGATTGGATTGATTTTGTTCGTTATCTTTGACCTATGATAAAAATGAATGTTAATTTTGTATATATCCATAATGCTATTGCATAAAACAAATCAAATACAACTACAATTTGCATATAGATCCCGGTAAGTACCTATTTCACAGATTGCAAGTTCGTCGTAACTCTTATTCGACTTACTTGCATATCCTGTGTTTTACCGGTGTTCGAAACGCAGTTTAGATTTTACTATGTATTTTTTCATTAATGAGATAATATGAGTTTTTATAAACTAAATTATTTCAGACCTTGTATTATGTATGTTACTAATATGAAAATATCTGCAACTATTACCTAATTTACTTGTGATCTGTTTAAATTCATTGTAATGTTTAAATTAGCTTTTCTGTTTTTATTTCTTTCCGTTTCTGTTTTGAGTGGTTTACTTTTGTTTGTAATTTTGTAATTGAGTTCTCGTGTCGCAATTTTTTCTATAAGCACATGAGGTATTCTAAGATTATAAACTGAATATAAAAAGGAGTCATGATTTTTTGTTATCCTCATTCCCATCCATGATAGGTAATTATTATCATAATTATGTAGACTTCTTTAACTAAGCAGAGTTAGTTTCATAGAATTTTTAGAGGTAGACAGAGCAAATTGTTAGTGAGATATTTTTTATCATAACTAGAAGTTAGTTTACATTCAGAAAAGCAGGCTGAAGTCAATCTGATGATTTAGTAAGTCAATTTTGAGTAACTAATTATAATTATTAAAATAATTTAGAAAACGTTAATATTTTTTGGCTGCAGCTGCAGTCAATTCCAAAAATTGCTAAAATATTGTGAAATGTACGAAATTTTAGACTTAGCCTGTTCCTTTTGAAGGTTATTTTAATTATTATCACACTATTATAGGTACCCAGTTATTTTAACTAGCTTCTGCTCACAGTTTTCTATGTGTTTTCCGATAAAATTTAGTGCCTTAGTTTAATGAACAAGCTTTTATTCCAACATACAGTTTATTACCTATTTATTTAAAGAAGTAATATAGTAGGTTCTGAAACCGAAAAGCTCAGGGTATAGAATCGGTATGTCCGAGTACTTTGTAGTACATTAATTCATACAAAAAACTCGCAAGCACGATTTGAACAGTTTGGACGGCATCATGTTTTATTCATGGTGTCAAAATCAATATTTCGCCACCCTTCTGTAAAGAGTGATGACGTCATCGCCGACCCTCAGCTTTTTGAAATAGTTCTTCTATTCGATACTAGAAAGCGCGGTGCAGATGCGTCGCCGGAAACCCATGGCGACTAAGGTTCCCAGCTTCTACTTAAACAAAGGAAACTTTTTAGTGGCTACTCTCCGATAGATGGCGATTTATGCACTAAACATTGGTTGGTGCTACGTATTTTTCTCGGCATTAGGTGGCGCTACCTAATGGTGTGAATTTCGATGTCGCCAATCTAACTAAACTTTATTAAATAATAATTATTGTAGTTTCGCGGCACAAATAAAGTTTTCGTCGCATTCATCACGATCGAGATAAAAAGCATAGCAACTTTTTTGATCAAATTTGTTTATGTAGTTCACATAGAAATCTTAATAACAAGTCACTATTTAGGTTTCTGTGGTAGTTCAGTTTTGGCAACAATCTAAATTTACGCCAATCAATGACTGAAATACACAACGCAAAAAAAATTATGCGTTGCTCATAATTTTATTGTATAAGTATCCGTTTATTCCATTTTGTAGTACAACATAATTTAAAAAGGATCTTGGGTTTGTAAAAAGCTACATAACTCTGCTGCTAACCTTGGATTCTTTTAATTCTCTGCGTATTTCGTGAAAATATTATAGAAAAAGTATGTAAAACTCTAAGAAATCTTTAAGGTGTATGTATATCTAGGTGTAAGCAAAGCACTCTCTATAAGTAATTCCATCCAGAGCGAGCACGAACAATTCCAGAGGTACCAGGAATGTATAAGCGCAAAGAGGTAAGATTAATGACCGGCTGGCAGCCGCGGCCGCTTGACAAGCGCAGGTGCGCTATTTTCATAATTGGCCCGACCTGCGCCCTTTCAGCTTCAGGGAAGTGGCCATGTGGTGTAGACCAGAATTCTGGTAAATTTACCTACTTTGACTAAGTGAGTACATTTACCAGAACTCTGGTCTCGCTCGGTGGAGCCCTATAGTAGGTAATTCAGTTAGTGAACGTATATTGGATCTACAGAGGAGCTTACGATCCGAAAGCTTAAATGTTATTGGTTATGCTGCTAAAGATAATATTGCTTGATCACATTTTATTCCACTTTTTTTGAAATAGAAACAAGAGAAAATAAAAACAAGTCTAATAACAATGGGATACGAACAAAACAAAAATAACTACTATACTAATTTAACTGCACGAAAAATAATGCCATCCTTTTTATTTCGATCTTAATGAAAGGGACGGCTACATTTTTACTCCTGTCAAATTAGTTTTATTTAGTTTTAGCGACATCTGAATTGACACCTATGTAGTATAAGCTACCTATACGAAAACAATGACCCAAATCTAACATGACTAAGTAAATGTTGCTGACTAGCATCCATCTGCCCAAGACAACATGGATGACACGTGTAAGCACTAGGGTTGTCGTATGTAAATCTCAGGCTCACCTTAAACTAATGGTGTTATTATGTTATTAATCATCTGAGGTGACCCTAATTTAGTTATCCTATGTGAAGCTTAAATCTGTAGTCTGCTTAAGGACATGAGGTCCAGATGTCTTGGAATTAAATAAGTAATTTACATTTCTCAAGATGTTATAACAAAATAGGTACCTAGCTAATGAATATAAATTTTGGAAATTGTAGAATGTAGAGCCAAAATAGAGACTTAATTATTTGGCAATTCAGTATTTAGCCTACCTACTTTAGAACTTACTTTAGAACTAACTTTAGAGTAAATGAATCATTTACTATGGAACAAAAACAATGGTTACATGGTTTTGACGACCTCTGTGGCGCAGCGGGCGAAGGTCTGCCTGCGACGCAGGAGGCGATTCCCGCCTCGGGACAAATGTTTCTACGATCTGCTGACATTTTTCCAGGGCGTTCTGGATGTTTTCTATGTAAAATAAAAAATATCTATTTATGTAGTGTATTGTAGTGTTTAAGTATATCAGCTATCTAGTACCCATAACACAAGCTCTGCTTACCTTGGGGCTAGATAATGCTGTGTGAATTGTCCAGTATTATTAAAAAAAAATGGTTAGAAATGAAAACGATGCCATATGCAGAAGTTAAAAAAACTCTGTCAAGTAGGAATAGGTTGGAGTTTTATTAGGACCTACAACTCTGAGCCTAGGTTCCTATTATATTATAGCATTTTTTCTAGAAATCTTGTACATAACCTACCTACTTGAAAACACGAGCAGTCATCGGACTGCTAAACCAATTAAAATTTAGAGGAGCAAAATAAAGGGCAGCCTAAAGTTTAAAATTTGCCATAAAAAACTAAAAGCCCCCATCCAAAAAATTGTGTAACCGAACCGTAGACGGAAGGGCAACGTCAAAAATCACTATTATACCCGACATAATTAATGAACTGCATATTCAAATACATTTTAAAACTATTACTCATGCCTTTTTACGTTTGAAAAGTTCCGACTGTTTCTGTGAAAGGACTTATCTATTAATTGTTAAACGTCTGCTATAGTCCTTTGCAGGCGTAACGAATCTTGGGGTAAATATTCTCTGTCAACATTAAGTTTCAACAGGTTAGAGTATGCTAAACCAAATTAATTAAACTAACTGAAAAGCTTGTTATTCTATCACAAGTCAACTGTAATATTAAAATTGCGAAAGTTTGTATGGAGGGATGTTTGTAACTCATTCACGGCAAACAACTTCATGTTTTCCCTGTGTCGGGTAGAACGTCACTAACCAAGGCTAGGTAAATACTCCTGGAAGAACGCTAGATAAGCGAAGGTCGCATGTAATTTTTTATCATCATGCTATATTAAATTTGATAAACATAATTTACAGTACAATATAATACAAAATAAATACACTTTATTGCACACCAAGAAAATACAAAAAAAAATATAGGAAAAGAGAGATACAGAGTTGTACAATGGGCGGCCATATCGCTAAGAGCGATCTCTTCCAGACAACCTTGGGATGGACACGAAGCAGTTGTACGGGTAAAGACGGTGGCGTATTACTTAAATATACAATACCTACATACAATAATACATAATTTAAAACGCCTTGTATAACTTGTCTAAGAACCTTTATCATGTCGAGAACAATTTTCATCAGACTGATGAAAATTGGTCTGTAGAAAGAGACCTATGACGGGAAAAAATGCGGACAGGAAAAGCGACAAAACCTTCAGAGAAGCATTTTCTCACCAGAAAATGTTTTGTGCTTTTGATAGAAACACAAGCCAGTATATCCAGAGATTCCCTTCCCCCTGCGATCTCACATTTTGTTTGTGAATAGAAGCAAAGTTTCATACAGATAGAGCTCTAAGGAAAATGGTCAGACAAGATTTTCCGGAGCTGTTTTTCACGCGTTTCTTGCTTTCGTCGATCTTATTATTTCGGATTTATGAAAGAATCTACTGTGCTTTATGTTGGCAGAGTACCTTATTTCGTTATTTTTGAACTCCATATTCTATGAAACTTAAAACAGGCTGGTCCCACGTATGCAATTTATGCGACGTCATAAGAGATCTGGGAATTTATATGGAAACAGATGGCCAAGAAAGCCTTGGGCTCAATCTGTTTCTAGTTTTACCGATGAGTGAAAATTTGGTTTAATTGGTTAAATTTCAGAATTCAAAGTTATTGCATAAGAGTAAGTCACCAGCTATGTGAAAAAAGTATGCGAGTGGAGGAAGTGAGTGAAGTAAATCTTCACTTGCTGTGTTTGCGGCCGTGCCAAACATAAACGATTTTTTTAGGGGTCACTCAGTATGTAGGTTTCCTTATTATTTTCTGATTTTGTTCATTCACTTTATTATTATTAATAACCTGTTGGTAGGATCTTAACTCACAGTGAAATTCTACCTACTTCTATAACTCTTTTACCATTTTACCTAGTACCTACCATAACACACTGACACTTAGAAATTAAGCTTTTATTTTAGTCAAACCTATCTCAATGGTAGTTGCTCGGCTGACTCGCTAATATCACTCCTTTACAAACCTCTGTGGTTTACTCAGTATTATTATTATAAGTTTTCCATGTAATATTAGTTTAAGTTGGTAAATAAATATATAAAATTAAATAAAAAATTAGCATTTGATCAAATAAATCTTCCACAATATTGTTCTGTTAACACATACATACTGAATCTTTTATTGTCTAGTCAAGTGGCGGATACAAAGAGTTCCAATCATTTTCCAAGTGCCCAGTGGAGACCTGTAATATTGCAGTTTCCATATCGAAATCCCATTGCAACACTGCACAGAGAACTTTTAATCAAGTCCTGGAGAAACGATTTATATACTACTGTCATAGAGTTTTGACTTGAGCAAATAGATGAGCCAGTCCGCAAAAAAACTAACTCAGTAGGTACTCTTGTCTTAACCAAATAATATCGCAAAAATTTTCGACTTCGACGGGACTTGAACCCGCGTCCTTCCCTCAGTACGGGAATGTGATAACCAACTACACCACGAAGTCAAGTGACGTGGGAGTCGAAAATCTTTGCGACTTTCTACGGACTCAAGCGCCGTTAGCTCCATCTACAGGGGAAACATTGAAGTTTATCCAATCCTTTTCAAAGACTAAAGTTACGTTAAGTTCGTTTGAGGAGAGGGTGTCGCGTTGCTCTAAATCTAAGTTGTTTTGTTATTATAGTGCGTAAGCCTCGCACTCTGGCTAATTTCTAATTTCTAAGAAATCATATAATTTCGCAAAAATTTTCGACTTCGAGGGGACTTGAACCCGCGTCCTCCCCTCAGTACGGGAATGTGATAACCAACTACAGGGTTACGCACTATAATAACAAAAAAAACCTTGTCTTAACCATTTAGTTAGTTGTGAAACAAAGTAAGCAGGTGATTAAATGTTAACAAAACTTAAGCCCGTATTATGAAAGCTTGCTTAGTAATAGTTCAATGTTTGAGTGACGCTTATGCCACTGAAAATCGTTACTCAGGTATGGCTCAATGACTGAGCAGACTTTCTTAATACGGTCCTTAGATTCATAAGCTATGAAATTAACAATTGGAAAATATAATAACTATAGAGTTCCTAATCCTAAGACAGCAGATATTTTTATTGTTGTAGGTAAAGCATTTGGCTACCATCTTTCTTTGGTAAGCGAGGAATACATATTTCAGAGGAGCCAGTGCATAAATAATGCAGTTTGAATTTAAACTAAAGTTTATGATCATGATATCCTTCTAGCCGAATTTCAGCAACGGCGGCCAGTCTCATCGAAGACTAGCCAGGTGCGCAGGACATATTACAGTGCACAAGTGTACACGCAAACACAGGTGCACTTTATATTCCACTCTCATAATCCGATGGGTAACCAGATGTTGTGTGCAGAAATTCAAATTGGGCATCACTTGAATTTCTATAGAGCATTCTATAAGTACGCAGGTTATATTTTATTTACACACTAAAATGAAATAAAACCTGAGATAAATTTCCCCTAACTAGGTGAAATCATTCTCAATCCCATTCAAGTACGCAGGTAATACCTATTTTTCCCAAATTTACCACTATCCTCAATGAAGCTCTTCAATAATACCTACAAACAATATCCCCACCCCACTACCATCTACGAACCCTGTCTCTATTCTTTGCCATCGCCCGCAACGCCGACCGCTCGCCGCAGGCAGAATATCATTAATCACAAGTTTTAGCTGCACGTTCTGCACACACCGTGCCCGTGGATAAAACCGAATGTATTCTGCTTGCTAGATATACTTATCTAAAGTTGAATTTAGTAAAACTATTTTGTCTTTGAATCGTTGAAGAGAGTAGAATGGAACGTTCGTAGCAAGTGCTACGAAATGCTACGGAGTTACGCAATCGTAGCGTTAGGCAAAAACGTTTCGTTATTTCTGAAAATAAAAAAGGTTTTTATGTAAATATGTTATTAATTTTGGAAAGTAAATAAAAATAAGATAAGTGGAAAGTAAATAAACTACATGTTCCTGCCATTGCCAAAGTTTTTTTTGTATAATGTTACTGTTTTGATTTTGCAAGGAAACTCGTATAAAACAAAAATATTTTTGTTAGAAATAATTGCGTAAATTGTTGTATCCCAATTTGCCCCATATGTTATTGTAAGAAATGTTGCTGCGTCATCTGGTTAGGGGCAATATAACAGTAGTCGAAGCCAGTTCTACGCCATGTGGGGCCGAATGTATGGGAAAATATTTGTGTTAACGGATAAAAATCACTTTAACTTTTACGTAAATCAACTAGATATCAACCAAACTTTGTTATAAATTTTCCGCATCTTACTTAGATCAAATGTGTAACCGTGATCTCTCAGGATATTCTCCAAAAATTTTCCAAGTTTGAATAAATCAGACTGGATATAAAATACAGTCTCCTTAGACACATTATTTTTAGTATAGTTTGACAATGCCCTTATACAGCAGTATACTTTGACATACCCTTAATTAATTAATTTATTATTTATTTTATTTTATTTTATTTTTATTTAATTTTCAGTCGTGTCTGTCTGTATTTTTTTACCTTTGTACCTTATGGTGTTTCCTACAACGAAATACCTATACATCATCATCATCATCAACAGCCTTTATTAGTCCACTGTTGGAAATAGGCCTCCCCTATTAAACGCCATAGCGCCCTGTCTTCAGTTTGCCGCATCCAGCATCTGCCTGCAGTCTTTCGCAGATCGTCATCCCACCTGGCCGGAGGGGGTCCTACACTACGTTTGCCGAGTCGTGGTCTCCACTCAAGAACACGTTTACCCTATACATGTTATTATTAAATTAGTAGGTACCTACATAAATATAGAATGTAGGTAACGACATCAAGTGTAACATCAAGTGTACCTACGATGGAATAAATAAATACAAATACACATACCTCCGTCTACGGCTGGATGTTCCTCCTGGGGGTTTTTTGTAATCACCACGCTCGGCAGTCAGATTGGAGGTAGTATTGCTGGTGTCAAAAATACACCGAATTAAGGGTAATATATAAGAAAGGGTAGCACCTTCCTGCTACCCTTCCTCCGGAAAGTTCATTTAATCGACTCTTACGACATCCACGAGCTGAGTTTAAAATGTCTGTACTTAAGCCAAGACCGCCATGGCTAGAAAAATACTCGTACATTTATGTCATGGCAAATCTAATTTTGCTGATGAAGATGAAAAAAAGTCTTTATTGACTACGAAAATTACAATCAAACAATAGAAATAAATTAGAATTTTGTGTTGTGTGAAATAAAAAAAATTAAAAAATCGAACTAGTATTTACAATTGAAACAATTGGGCTGACTGCAGACTGTTGCAAACAATCTATACATAAATAAATAAATAATGTTGGACAATTCACACAGCATTACCTAGCCCCAAGGTAAGCAGAGCTCAACAAACTCAACTGATACCAGCCGGAAGCGTCTCCAAGACGCTGCCTGCATTGCCCCTCTGTATGGCAATGCTGATGCGCTGCGCAAGATACTCGGCTCACGGGTCATGCGTCGCTGCGACTAGACGCTCAGATATTTTTTTTTAAACCCGAAGACCCTCGGAACCCCACGGACCTAGGGTCTGAAGATGAAATAAATAGCCAGTAGGTAATTCTACATTCCAACTCGGTAGCTTTAACCCAAACAGCCAAAAACAGTCCCAGAACCCCATTTACCGTTCCAAAAAAACTCGACACAAATGCGAAATACCAAAGAATTTGCATAAAAGAAACAGTAGTTCATGATATATTGCCATAAGACACCGTTTTGTTCGAAAACAATAACCCTTTCATATTCGCAAACTACCCGTATGAAAGAAAACCCTATCGACACTACCGTTTACTTGTTACAGTTATTTTTTCTGGTAATTTATGGCATGATAGGTGGCCTGTACTCGGTACAATAGGATTTTGCAAGTCAGACGGCTTTGTAGGTCAGTTACTTCCCTACCGATACTGTAATGGTATCAGGAGACAGTGGATCTCAAAGTTGGTAGAACCTATAATTAAATATCATCAGATACATTTTGCTGTGTGGTGCCGGCTTAGAATTTGCACCGCCCCAACTCTTCCCTCTGGTGTTGTAAGAGGCTACTAAGGGATGTCCACCGGGGGTAGGCAGCAGCGTCCCCTGCAGAATAATTCTACCACCGAACTGCGATCCCCAACCCCCATGCCCAGCGTGGGGATTGTGGGCATTACCCTCATGAGATAAAAGCCAACAAGGCGCTTACCAGGGGGAGGTCTGCGGAATACAGGCTGTTGAGGTTGAGGTTGAGATAAATTTTAGGAATGAGTTATAGGAGTCACAGTAGCGGTGAGAATATTTATTTCATGTTGAAAGCTTTGGCATTTCAATAAATGCCGGCCATCCGAATAAACTAGGTCATTTATTCACGAAGAAAATTATACTAGAATTTACAATTGAAACAATTGAGCTAACTGCCGACTGTTGCAAACAGTCTACAGATAGCTCAACTGATCCATATCAACACCAGTCGGAAGCGTCCCCAAGACGCTGACTGCAGTGCCACGCTGTATGGCAATGCTGATACGCTGTGCCAGATATTCACTAGCTCTCGGGTCACGCGTCGCTTCGACCAGACGCTCAGATAGTTTTTTGAAAACCCGAAGAGCCTCGGTACCCCACGGACCTAGGGTCTCGACTCCAAGGGGAGCAAATGTGTAGGCTCTGTTGAGACCTGCATATTTGCGCCTCTTGAGATCTTCGGCCAAATCTGCCGCCGCACCCGCCCTCACGGATGTCCTCGGAAGATGGGAAGGCGCAAGTGTGTCGACGCATGTAGCGTCCCACACAATGGGCCTCCCCAACTCCCATGGGACTAGTGTCATATCGTCGGGCCTCTTACCATCGTCCGAATAAACTGAATATCTAATCTCAATAGATTAGATATTCAGTTTATTCGGATGGCCGAACGTACAGAGCAAAATCATATTTAAGGTTTCGTTTTGTACTGAAAGAAAATAAAGTACGTTGTAAATAAATAGTAGTAGGTACACATAAATCTTTCAAAGCCATGAGACAAATTCAACACCATATTGCATGCAGAAAAAGTGCCTTTCAAACATGTAATCGCACGCTGTCATATGAAAGATATGAAATATGTTTATGATTATAAATGTTGTACACAAAAGATCTTAGTATATATAAAATAGTGTACAGTCTCAAAAACTTATCTTTAATAGACATAAAATAACAGCTTTAAATAGGTACCTCTATAGCTAGGTATATATTTATTTACCTATAGGTATATATTTATGTACCCAGGGTCACTATTTAGAATTTAGTTGCTCTCGAAGTTCAATATTACAATTGATCTTCAAGTTTGAGCACCGCTGCCCGCGGCATTCCCCACAATGGCCCACTAATGATCGTCTTAACATTCAAATGCGCCCACGCGCACCTTTGTCTCCAATATGCGCGTTTGTGCGCGTTTTTCATACGCACTACTATTTTTCAAACGACGTGATTTGGAAGCATGTAGAACAACGGGCTGCAGGGATAACAAAGAGTTTGAAAGATGCGGTAGGAACGACGCCGCGCCGTGCCACCGTCGTGCGTTCATCATCATCATCAATGGCTTTTACATCCACGAAGGATGGTTTATGTAGTGTTCGTTTTTCGACACTTACGTAGATGACTTGTAAGGTCTATATGGGAACGGCAGATGCGGCCGCAGTATTGGCATCCGAGGACCCCGGTGGACAACTAGGCTACACAAAATTAAAATATCTTTTAAAGGGCAATGTATACGCTTCTACAACAAAACTCCTAGTGAGTTGCAAAAATTATCAGTAAATAAATTCAAACAAATTGTTAAAACCTTGCTGTGCAAAAAGGCTCATACCGTCTACATACCGAAGCGACAGAAATCAAAAAATATCACTTTATTTCCGTGTCAGTGTTTAGTTTTATATTTTGACCTTTTCTAAGTGTACATTTATTGAATTTGTGGAAATAAAGAGTTTTTTATTTTGATAGTGGTGGGTCTGCGACAGCCGCTGTAGCCCGTTGGTGCATCAGTGCTCGCTTTTCATTTAGCTTTTGGGACCATGCTACGTCATGAGCAATAACTCCTTCCGCTAATGTTTTGCGCCACCGATCACAGTTTTCCGATTCCTCTTCCCAATTTGACAGGTATGCGCGCATACGCTAGCTTTAAAATAGACCTGTCAAATTGGGATGAGGAATCGTCGTGCCCTAGGTAGGTACTATTAGTGTTTCGAGTAGATAAGGAAAGTACGACAAATCTTTGGCAAATAATCTTAAGGCTTTTTTGATGCTTAGAAGCTTTTCACAAAAAGCGTCAATACTGCAATTACCCACCTTTTTTATAATGTTTTTATATCTACATTTATTGTGGGAAATATGTAATAGAAATAAATTACCGACTTAGAACTAGTATTTACAATTGAAGCAATTGAGCTAACTGCAGACCTACCTGGTCGACATACCACAGTGTCGAACCAAAAAATTCTGCTCTACTTTTAAAATAAGCACGGCTAAAGAGTGGAATGAGCTTCCTGCGTCTGTTTTCCCGCTAGAGTACAATCTTGGAGTCTTCAAATCCAGGGTAAATAAGTTCCTTCTGGGTAAGCGTGCTCCATCTTAGGCCACATCTTCACTTACTTTAAGTGAGTTGATGGCCAAACGCTTAACCTTTATCAATAAAAAAAAGACTGTTGCAAACAATCTACCCTCCAATACCAAATACCCTCTCTTTATGTGTCTTTTAATATAGGTAGGTACATATTAAAGGACACAATTTTACTATACTTGGTGCGTAATAGGGTGAGCAATACTATTCACAAAGACACAGTGACCATTGTTTTTGTGAAATTACAGTTTTAATATTTTGGGTATAGGTGATATTTTTGCGAAAAGGCTTTAAAAAACCTTATTGCTTTAAATCTATTCTGTTTTTCTACTGCTACGAATTTAAGTAATTAACAATCACGCAAGACCTTGCGTAGCAGCCCACGAGATCTTTTGTGGCAATGGCTTTTATTTATAAACAAAGGTTACTAATGAAGGTTTTGGAATAAAAGTATGTTCAAATCTAAGCACGAACTCGTTTTGAACTTAAATAAGGAAATAATTTAAATTTGAAATTAGAACTATGTTGCATCAAACTCCTGTTTCCTAAATCTATTTTAAAAATTGTCAGCCTGGTATTTGAGATTTCAATTCCAAAGAGTTTTGTATTCAAACTGTAGTAGTTTCAACTGGAATTCCTTAAAATAATAATATGTGAGAAGGAACTCCGGCCATGCCATATGACATTTGGATCTATTAATCATTTGCACAACTTGCTTTGTGTTCTGCAGGACCGAAATAGTATTAGAAAATAACACGTTTCATTAGACGACGTGCTGTTTACGTGTTTCTAAAAATATGTTTTTATTTTTATATCAAGAATACCTAGGTACTACTCATAATTGGTGCGACTATAAAGAAGATAAAATATTTAAAAAAATTAACTGGTGGTAAAATTGAATAAAAATATGAAGGGATTGTGAAAATCCAGACTGTGAGAAAACTCAAAAAATAGGTACTTTATCTAATGTCCAGTAAGCACTGCCCTAAAATTCAATTCAACAGCGAGAAAAAAATCACAAAAAGACCAAAAATAGAAACCATTAACAAACGTCTAAAGCGAATTGTATCGTTGATGTGAAAATGGAAAACCTTCCGAAATCGAAGCGATTTCACGCGTCATAAATCGGATTCGAACTCCAAATTCAAAAATTCCGAGATGGAATCGAATCGGTCCGTTGGCGTCCGAATCGAATGAAATTAATCGATTTGTTTTCAAAAACGATGTCATTATTCCTTGACGTGGAAGGGTGCCGCTGACAGACAGAGGTTTTTTGGCAAAAAATATATGAAAAATCAATGGATGGTGTGATCAAAACTTCTTCTTTTTGAGGTTGTATTTTTTTCGAACCAGGTACTTCTATAGGATTTGAAATGTGAGGTAGAACTCATGCATATAAAACAATCCATTTACAAAAGTAACTAAAGTCCAATCCAACTGTTAATACCAGAAATCCCTAAGGGCCGAGTGGTCATCACTGCCCTTTCTAATCCACTGGAGCTGTACCAATCAACACTCCCTCCGAAGGGAAGGCCCTAGAGGGCATTATGGGAGCAAAGGGATCAAGAAATTGCGAGTCAAAATGGACGCGTGGCGAATTGTGAGGGGGTGGAAATCATGGGTGTTTTTGTGAGGAGATCTTTTAACCGAAGGTATAAAATAAAATACAAAGTTCAAGGTATAAAATGAAATACAAGATTCAGATGTATTCGTGAGTGTATAGCTGATATTTTATTTTTTATTCGTAACCAAAATGCAGCCAATCAGCGGCGAAAATAGTATGTATGTAGATAAACTTACTATTACCCACGTCTGAATCAACTGAAGCACAGTAAATTCTTCTCTGTAGCAAAAATTAAATGAACTCTTTAGTTTTCTGATCATCTCCTGAAGTAAGTAAAGATTTTGAGTTTTAGGGCCATAAATTATTCATTAGGAACTGACTGTCTACAGCAAAAAATTCGTACTATCTAGGGTTCATTGGTAATGTAATGAACCTAAAATAAATTATGTAAAAGCACTCTGATTAAAGTGAGCTTTTCTCATTTATAGTACAACTTTAATTTCAACCAGCAATAAGACCAACTTTGCTTTCAACCCAACTTTCAGGTATCCATTATTAATTAAAAGCGAGACTATTCAGTCAGTCCATTAAGCTTAACCCTGGCTTAGCAGTGCGTTATTTTCCATGACCCTTCGACCGAAATCCCCAAAGTCCAGTTCTGACCAACCACTGACCAAGTCAACAAAGCCTCTGATTTTACCCAAAATTTGTGCTTTTCTGATGGTCTATGGTAGAAAATAAAGGTCTGGAGTAATTGGTCGGTTGTGGGTACGACTTTTGTTTTATTCATCAAGGGTCTACCTGCTGAGAGGTGTTTAATTGGATTAAAGATTGTTGATAAAAGGCTTTTAATGTAAGCGGGCGGAGGACATTTCATTAAGGGATGGATATCGATTTTGTGACGCACGCTACTGGCTGGGTTTTATGGCTTGAGTCTACGGTGTTATAGATTAGGAGGCGGAGCTTCGTGTTCTGATTTGTAATAAGTTTTAGAATTTTGTAAGGGTAGTGACACAAAATTAGGTGAATACTGGCTTCCTCTGTTGGTAATTTGCGCTCGACATCTCAGGAATTTCGTATAAGAGTAATTCTTTTCATTTTAACATCTTCGTCATAAAGCAGTCAAGTTCTTAAAGTTAGGTATTTTAATACATTCAACATTGACACCATATTATTCGTCTTCAGCTTCTAGTCTAGATATTTTCACAGATATTATATAAATGAGACCTCACTTGGTATGTAGCCCAGAACAATGTAACAATTGAACTCGTTTTGGGCTAACGTTTATATTTTACCTCACTTTATTTTTTTTCTCAAATTAAGTTTGAGTGTAGATTTACTGAAACATAGAGAACATTGTTAAATAAATGTACGGAACATTGACATTATTTTTTGGCCATAAATTGCTATGATGTTGAAGATGTCTTCCTAGCCTTCGGCAGAATCTTCGGCTACTGCGGTTTTTCTCGGAGACTAGCCAGGTGTGCAAAATATATTATAGTGCCCAAGTGTATGCGAAAAACACAGGTGCACTCTCTATTCCCTCACTCTCATAATCCAATGGGACAGCAGACCGACGACACGACCTGGTAAATTGCTATATTTACTTTCAAACCTTTCATATTATTAGATGTTCACTTGTTTTACGTATTACCTATTATGTATCTTCTTTCCAACTATTATTTACCAAACTTTGTACATAATATAGGTACCAGCGGAAGGCTCAGGCGCGCCCGTCGGGCCGCATGTCAAACAGCGGGAGTTCCACGGTAAATTGAAAAAACAATCTCCCGCCATTTTCGCTCGGCGAACGTAATAAATCTATGTACAAAATTCTACACGTTATTTATGAAATCTATCAGACGAAGCCGGCTGGATCTATCGGTGTTGTGCTGGACAAAATAATCGGAACGTTGTTTTTATGTCCTGTGGAAATGCCCTCTGTTTTCGTCGCATACTGGTATCCCGAGCTGTTAGTAGAGTTTATAAACGATATTGTCAGATTTAAAAATAAAATATCACATCACATCACACCAATATTATAAATGCGAAAGTTTGGATGGATGGATGTATAGATGGATGTTTGTTACCTCTTCACGACAAAACTACCAAACGGATCGGGCTGAAATTTTGTATACAGGTAATTGTAATCCTGGAATCAAACATAGATTACTTTTTATCCCATGAATCAGTTCCTGTGGGATAGAAATCACCTATAAACGTTTCCATAGAAACAACGCGTGCGAAGCCGCGGGGCGCAGCTAGTTTTGTACATAAAAAGTAAATGAAAACCATACCATCTCAATTTTTTCAGCAAGGTGGGAAAACAATGATCGAAAAACTGATGGCAGATACTGGCTATGGCAAGCTGATAACAGAATTGATGTTGCTTAAGTTCAGCTGCAAACCAGCATAGGCACTCCTCGCCTATAACGGAAACAACTATATCTATAAGTATAGAACTCATCATCACCAGATGATGAGTTCACTGTCGCAGCTGCTACTGCTGCGCTCTCTAGGTGTCGCATAAAACCAGCGCACAGTAGCGTCATCGTTATTGTGCATCAGCCTGAGCGATGACCGTTTTTGATGTCACGGTTATAACTTTTATTAAATTTAGTTTGTACCAAAAATTTTGCTTGTAATTTTGTGACACAGAATAAATACTTTTAACTTTTTTAGTTTAGTTTACTTTATTAGATCTAATTATCTCCTTATGTTATTTGAAGTTCTTTTTCTTACATGAATACTTATCCCATGAGTAAATACACATTTAAACTTAGATTTGTTAGATTATCAATCAAATAAAATGGTAAATTCCAAATAGCATGGCCAACAGTGTACATGAAACCGATGTGGCTATTGTGGGATTAATTGCATTAATCAAAGCCAGTGACAGCTATTACATTTTTGGTGCTCGACTTTCGTTCGAGCACGACAAAGTTTCATTTGTGAAACAATGCCGTGTTTCAAAGCTGGAACAACTGCAATCATTTCTGTTTTGGTGGTTGTGGTTTTATTTGAAAACGCAAACAAATCGTTGGTTCCAATTTGGCAGATTGTATACGGGGGTAGTATACTGAATTGCAGTTACCCGACTGTACCCAAAATACCCATTTCATTTTATTTCTCACAAACATATAGCAATTAAGTATCTCGTCTTCGACGCCATTTATGTTCGTGGATATTTCTAACACACATTTTTTATTACAAAGTCAAAAGTCAAACAGTACCTAATAATTATTATTTGACTTGTTATAATAATACAAATTTACTTACTGTTCTTTA
This sequence comes from Eupithecia subfuscata, assembly GCA_963564075.1. Lineage (NCBI taxonomy): Eukaryota > Metazoa > Arthropoda > Insecta > Lepidoptera > Geometridae > Eupithecia > Eupithecia subfuscata. The sequence goes on from OY751105.1 coordinate 10,927,636, forward strand.
CTCAATATGCCAGAGAACATGACATGTCAATTCAAAAACTCTTAATTTCCATTAATAAAATGAAATGGAACTCAATTACTACAGAAGACTGCAAAAAACTTACGCTCAATTCCAAAAAGAATTTCTGCTGTAATAAAGGCAAAGGGTGGACCCACCGAAAATATTTTTTTTATTAATAAATAGTTATATAAATCTATAGAAATCGTTTTATTTTACTTCTGTTTGATATATCTTTAAAAAAATTCAAATGTCAGGAGTGCTCAATACTTTTGGCCAAGGCTGTAAATTTACACTTAGAAAAGGTCAAATTATAAAATTAAACACTGACACGGAAATAAAGTGATATTTTTGATTGTGTCGCTTCGGTATGAAGACTAAAGCAAAGAAGCGAAGAAACCTTTAGCCTGTTGGGATTAAGATGTACGTATATCAAACCAAAATATTAAATTTTACAACACGAAATTTCGCACAAGAAGCTTTACAAGAAGTGTTCAATATTATTAGTTCACTTATTGATTTACTTATGCGCTGATCTTTGACTTGCCTTAATATCTTCATTAGGGTTACAAAACTGCTGAAAAACATAAAATTATGGATGTCGATTAGCATTTAAGAGCTTTTATCCATTAAGATGATGGTTGCTGTGTGTAATGACTTCATTATGTTGTTTCGAAGCATAATTACCGAGCGACAACCTCTAAGGCGAATTGAAAATTGATTTTCTTGTCGCCTGTTGCAACATTTATTTTAATAACGAAGTTGATGCTTACCTAAATTGAGCCTGTGTATGGCTACTTTATGATTATGTGTAAGAAGCAGTGACTTAGTGGCAAAATTTGTAAAACTATATGGCAACAATTTGCCATCCTTTGTCAGCCTGTGGTAAGTATTGCCAGCCAATTTCAAATTACAGGTTGTCTCCACACTTGCGTCAAGCATTTGTTGATGACTTGACACACCGTAGAAAGACCTGGCTACACAATACAAATTACAGGCGACTGTCGGTATTTTACCATCACTATTTATCCTGTTATTTTAGATGAACCTTGTGTATTAATATCACACTAATATTATAATTGCGAAAGTTTGGATGAATAGATGGATCAATGGATGGATGTTTGTTACCTCTTCGCGCCAAAACTACTGAACGGATCAGGCTGAAATTTTGCATACAGGTAAGTCTTACCCTGGAATCAAGCATAGGCTTCTTTTTATCTCATATATCAGTTCCCATGCGATAGAAATAACCTCAAAACGTTTCCATAGAAACATCGAGTGCGAAGCCGCGGGCAGAAGCTAGTATATTATAAAGGAGTACCCGACTCACTGACAGACAACGCACAAGCACAGCCCGAACCACTGGTTCTAGAGGCTTGTACTTTAACGCGTACGAAGTTAAAACTTTGTTATCTATAAAATAAAATGCTTGCACACAATTACAACAATAGTAGATTATGCACCGAGTGCGTAAATCTGTGTCTTACGTCGCGGGCGCAACTGAGGATTCTAGAATATCTCACGAGCGAAGCGAGGGAGTTGTAACTCCCCTAAATCCTTAAACCCTTCTCGCACTCAGGATTACTTTTCATACTTTGTGCAATTAAGAGATTGGTAAGGCCTTGGTTTCTTGATCACTACGCTTTGCGCTATGCAGTGCCGGACGTATCGTTTGAAAACTAAACCGTCTAAAATTGTATTTTGTTGGTAAGGGGTATTTGCTGCGCAGTACGTAGTACGTAGCGTACGTCGTACTGATCAAGATACCAAAGCTTCACGAGTTTTGCGGCATTCGTTTTTTATCCCACCTTCTGAACAGAAGTTCCTTCGAATTAGAAGAAGATCTTATGGTACTGATCTCCTTGGTAAAAAAATCACAATATATTTTGATGTTCCAAATTCAATCTCATCATTCCCTTGGAAGTTATGTTCATTATTCTCAAGGGCGTAATGATTTAAATATCGACAAGAAGGCGTTCTTAGCCATAACGCAGCTACTTCTATGTACGTACGTACCTACCTAACCTGCCAGTCTATTTAAGGTAAGCCAACTTTCAAAGCATCGCCACTCTCTATCAAAGAAGTGCTCAAGTCAAACGCGCGCCTTGGATTGGTTTCACCTACACGGACACAATCATCAATTATGGCCGATTGTAACGGAGATCAAAGTCGCCGGTTTGTACCGTGGGATAATCGCCAACAGAAGTTTGAAGAACGTTAAAGAAATTAAACTAGAGAGGGAGAGAGAATAAAATATGAGAGCTGATTTATCTCTGCCCCTCGCGAATCCTATATTAGGTTTTACCCCAAAGTGGTGTAGAGAGGTTGTAATTTTTAGTTTAATGAAATGAATGAATGCAATCCGTCCTTCAAAGGCTTCACAATTTTTAACTTTGGATATCTGCCCATTTAATCAGCTGCATATTCGACTTAATTGTCATTTTATTTGTTGGTAAGAGCTGCTAAAAATAGTAACAAGGCACCGCAGACCAAAAGAAACGTTATTGTTATTGTCTTTTCAGATACTTTCTTATAATATTCCACGACAAATGAGCTTTCCTTTGCTTTACTCCTTTGTCTGCACAAGTTAAACGCTTATGTAAGCGATAGTACCAACTCATGCGCAACGTGAATGTAAATTATGATATGCGTCGCGGAGATCGCGTGAAAATAAGGTATTGCTTGATGACAAGTTGAGATGGAGTGGGAGTCGCTGATTCGTTCCTTCCTTATAAGATGCTAGAGATAAGCAAAATAATACATCGATTCCATACAATACATTGACTCCTTGCAAACTTAACTAGTATTTACGGAATATGTACAAAATTTTAAGTTTTATGCATAAAACTTTTTTGAGCAGCTCATTAAGAAAGATTACAATCGGTTTGGTAATGTAAGACTTAATTCGTAAGGGTGTCATAATTATTTAAAACCCTGTATAAAAATAATAAAATATTTAAAATACCTCCTATTCTAGGGCATTTCGATTCTCAAAGGGCCTTGGTCGAACTCATTGCCATTTTCACAGGGTACGTTGCTTAATATTTAACTACTTTGACAAACACGTTTTTGAGTAGTCTTAAACTACCCCAGTTCAGGGCAAAGACCTGTCTCCCTTTATTAATTTTCCATTTCCCTCTGTTTTCCACCCTAAGATACAATTGATACGCGTCCCTATAGTTCACCTTTGTGACAATAAAAATGATTTTCAATAGTGGAAATTACGCCATATTTATAATTCTGCATTGTGATTCATCTAGGCTTAAAGATGGATTCAATGTTTTATTCACACCCCTTACCAAAGTCACGGCTTGATTTTCCATTAGCGAACAAAACCTTAGCTAACTAGGTTAACGGACCTGAAGTCATGCTCTTCAAAACAAAAGCGAGTCGTGAGGCACCAAGCTGATTTGATGTATTCTCTGCAGAAACGTGGGACTTTGATTTATTGAGCGATGCGCAAACGCAGAAAATGTACCGCAGACTATCGTTTTGTCCTGACTTGGGTCTTGTTCAACTCCTTGGTCTAACTAACCCCAGGTTTAAAGAAGAGAGTACGCGTCCTTTTTGGCAATAATTGTTCTTTCCAGTCGGATCAAGCTCTTGTTCAGAGCGTCGGTCATCAACTGCTTAGATTGATGCACTGACTCTTTTCTTTTCCAAATATATTGCAACAGGAAAAATGAATCTTATGAAGCTTCCTCAAGAAGCTTTACATCACCGAACATGCAGGTATTGTAAGTGTCTCTATCACGCACACCACACTATTTTCAATTCAACCAAACAATTATTGTCTCTATATTATTATCCAATGTTCACAACCTAACAGCTTGTGTTGGTCCACTGCTGGACGCAGGCCTCCCCCTGATAAACGCCTTATTGGCTTTTATCTCATGGGGGGTAATGCCCATAATCCCCACGCTGGGCATGCGGGTTGGGGATCGCAGTTCGGTGGTAGAATGTTCTGCAGGGGGCACTGCTGCCCGCCCCCGGTGGATATCCCTTAGTCGCCTCTTACGACACCCGCGGGAAGAGTTGGGATGGTGCAAATTCTAAGCCGGCACCACACAGCTGTCCACCAATGTTCACAAAGCCACCTCAAACTTATTTTGATCAACTTAATTTCAAACTTACAAACAATCTTTTTATTTTATAATATAAAAGGTAGAACTCCCATCATATCTTTGGTATTATACAAACTATTTGTACAATTTATAAATATTTCCTGTAAATTGATCGGCTGCATAGCTGTATTGACAGGCTATACATTGTAAATTAAAATTATTTCTAAGTTGTTGTTGATAAATGCTTCTGGGTTTCGATCTGTTTGATAGTGAAATCTTTGAATGTCAGTAGTTTATCAAGTTACAAATGTATTAGATATAAATTTGCAAGGAAGATCTTGATTAACATGATTCATAACTACACTTTCTACTTACACTTTTAATATTATGTTTTACAATGTGACCAATTCATTTTTGTTCTTAAAGTACATTAAGTAAGTATTGGTTATCTAGAACACTAATATAATAAAAGTGAATTTTGTGATGGATGGATGTTTGTAACCTCTTCACGCCAAAACTACTGAACGGATCGAGCTGAAATTTTGTATACATGTAGTTCTTGGCCTCGAATAAAACTCATACTTTTTAAAATACTTTTTATCCCATAAATCAGTTCCCATGGGTTAGAAATAACCTTTAAACGTTTCCATAGAAACAACGCGTGCGAAGCCGCGGGCGTCAACTAGTAGTCTACAATGTACAGTCAACAACAAAAGGTTGACCCTAGAGCAAGAGCACTTTTAAAGTGTTTTTAGTTTCAGACGAGACATTTACTAGATTTTCAAAATTGACATGTTAGCTATTCGGTTCAACTTTCACGTATGTTGCTGACCTGTTGAACATGGTTTTAACTATCGAGGTAAGTACTGTTGTGCCAAAACGAGATATTATGACATTCGCCTCTGATTAAAATATGTGGAGGATATGAACAAAGTCTGCTGTAATTTTTATGACCCATCAAGAGTACCTTACGCTTTGCTATTACCAAAAAAAATTCACTGCTTGGCTGTTTTACTTTCAGAAAACATGCACTTCTTGACTCAATTACATTACATGGAAGATAATCTCTGAAAACAATAACTTTATGATCCAATTAGGTACTTTGTCATCTTCGAACAAGCACTATAAAACCTAATTATGTGGTTATCTTCAAACAAGCACTTTTTGAACCCATTTACATTCATGGTCATCTTCAAACAAGCACTTTATGACCAAATTACATGGTCATCTCTCGTATGAATGAAATGTAATGTTTACAAACATCATAACCTAGGCTAATGATGAACGACAGGGCGTGCTCAAAGGTAATCAGCGGGTCGATGACCCCGCGTAATGACTGCCCGATGACGTTGCACGTAATGGGGCACGTGCTACGGATCTGATGGGAATCGGGGCAGATGGAACGGAGACAATAATTGGGTCGGTGGTGAGGTTTTAGGGAAGGTGGAGGAAGCCCGATAGTTGTAAGAATTATGATAGAGTTTATCTAAGGTAGCGCTTTCGCCAGTCAGCAGGAATAGAAGCTGCTTTTTGTCAGCTTTTCAACTACATAATTTAGAATATTTTGCTTGTCGCTTAGGATATTTTTATAAAAGCTGTCGCAAATCTGCTTTCAATCGAAAATACACTATAAATATTACCTAAGTATTACTGGCAATACACTCGCTTCGTAATAAATTCCAAGGCAGGTCTCGATCTCTTGTGACAATAGGAGTTTCAAAAAATGTGCATCTTTATGGCTCACTAGGGCACCAGTAGATATAATAAATAAATAATAATAAATAATGCTGGACAATTCACACAGCATTATCTAGCCCCATGCTGAGCGGAGTTTGTGTTATGGATACAAGATAACTAATAGACATAATACAATGACAATAGACATAATGGATATGCCATAAACTTTCCTAACAATCATAAAAACGACGAGGAAAGAGGCAAGTTGATAAAGATAAAATGTTCGCGTTGATATACGAAATACTTTTTGTTCATAGATTGATAGTCACTAAATCAGGATCAATGCTAATTTAAATGCTTACCATCAATCATCACGGACGGACGGCGTTGGTCAGTTTTTATTGATTTTAATTCCTACCATTGTCTCATGTAGAGTCTGTCAGATTTCGTCCGAACTTAGCACCAGCCAACATTGAGATGTCAACGGAATGAAGACAAATAGATGGCCAAAAGCTTCCAATCATTACATGATCATGACTTTCAAAAAGAAAGTAAGAGCGCAAATTGAATAAGATTACCATGTTGACTACCTTTCCCTCCTTGCCCTCAAGTCAGTAACTCCGTTCTATACAAATGTAATCAGTGAGTGACATAAATGTTGCAGACTTCGTGTTCTGATTTGTTTAGTTTTGCATCACCTACTATTTAGATTCATCTTAATATTACCATTTTGTTTGTTTGCCCTGTTTAAGTTACAAATAATATTTACCGTAAAGTTACTTTTGTAAACAGGCTTCCTGCGACACAGGCTTGACTCGTGCGGGGGCTAATAATATAATATGTACCTACATTAAGTTAAATGGCTAATCTTACTATATATATAATTCTTCTGTGAGTGTGTATGTCACTGAACTTCTCTCAAACGACTGGACCGATTTTGATGAAATTTTTTGTGTGTGTTCAAGGGGATCTGGGAATGGTTTAGATTCACAATTTTGTTTAATTAACGCGTGCGAAGCCGCGGGCAGAATCTAGTAAATCATAAAAATTAAAAAAAATGTTATGGTCGGATGTTGAAAATTATTGATTTCTTTGTGCCTAACTGAGAACTTTCTTCTAACCAAGACAACAAGTTTTAACCTAGTTGCTCTGTTGTTTGCGACTAAAAAAGGTTAGTTAATCTTAAACAAAACCATATCAGAACTGAAAAAAAATTGGTTGTCTGTAAAGTCGGTTTACTGACGATAGTTGAACGTGACAACGTCTTAAGAAAATACTGATGGAATGGTAGCATTTGATACTCGATCAAAACATGTAAATGTACTTTAGTATAGCAGCTGTCCACGCAGACGCATCGCTCACTCAAGTAGGAGAGAGACGGATGTCGAGCGCTCTCGCTTGCACTTCAAGCCTTACATGGAACGCCTCAGAGCGAGGTAACGCCGCATGACGTCATGTTTTTTCGTGCGTGCTATCGAATTATAAGACGTTGTCACGTCAAAACTTACTTACTTATAAATAATGATTGGAATTTAAAATGTGTGACGCAATTTTGAAATTTCTTGATAAGGGTTATATTTTACTTATCTACATTTTTATCAACAAGCTCTACTTCGTAAAATGTATGAGCAAAAGAACGAACAGTGATTTCATGGAGAAGTCAAATAAAATAAAGGCTACGTTTCAACTACAATGAGGTCCGTTGCGTTCATCATGTTATTGGTTCAATTGACATGTCCGTCTTCATAAAGGAAGCGGGTTCCATTCAACCTAAAACTCCTTCCTTTGCTTTGTAAGTACATAACTCAACGCTAAAGTAAACTTTTTGAGCGAGCGAATATTTAATCATTGGTTTATGGTTTTTCTAGCCAAAAACCTTATTGTGTTGCATTAGGATAGACAAACCACAAAACTTACCTTTCCTGATCTCTACATGCGTAATGCCAACTAATTTATGTAATTTATACTTAACTTGACGAGAAACTTATGTCATCTCTGTATGTACCTATGTATGTACCTGTTTTTGGCCAAATAAATGTATCTTTATCTTTATGTTAAATTTTAGCTTCACACAGAGACACAAACTATTGTAATTGTGTATTTCTTTTTCAATAAATATTTTCATATCAATGTGTTGTAACGGTCCAGTTTATGCTGGTTCGTTTAATTTGCAAATATAGAAATAATTAACACATTTTGATATAGGTTGTAACACTAAAAATATATTCTGAACTGTAAATCGGTTCGAACGCTTTGCTGGAAGGATAGCAACCTTCTTAAGTCTTACGACAGTTTAGTAATGTTTGAATTTGACGATTCTAGGAAAACAAATGGGCTTCTAGATAGTTGGTACAGAGATGTCAGGGGGAGGAGATCGTGAGTTTTGAAGTAAAGTGAAAATTTGGGGTTTATTCTAGGTTTTACAGGAATAGTGAATTCTTTTTGACGGGAATCGTTCGGCTCAGCCATCGAACGAGACCAGGGAGGAATTCTAGGATGGATTGCAAATTTCTATCAATCAGATTCAGTTACGTAAACCCACACTTTTCATTTCTAATAATTCTCCGTATTGTAAACGGATGGTGTTACATCCCAGAACCGACTATTCTAATTTATTATTATATTTATTAAACACATTCTGTCGATACTGCAACGTTCCTGGATGTGTTGGTGAATGCTTGTGCTGTAAGGCCCTGAACTAACCTGATTATTAAATCTATTGTTTTGATCTGCGGTTGGACTGGAATGTGGTTCCACACGTTTACTTCTTAGGACTTCCCGCGTGGACTAGGTATGGGATTAGGTGGGCTAGAGTTTTAGTGAGGTAGGATGTATTTGGATCGCTTGAGATCATTCCCCATCAAACTCTCCTGAGTTAGCGATTTACAAACGCTTTGCTTTTAAATGTCTGGTTATCTCTGAGTACGGGAAGGGCGATAGCCGTCTGCTTTCGACTTTCCCCGAGGAGAAGAAAAGATTAACTTCGCAGTGGGGCACCAACCAGATAAATTTGGCTTATACCTATACGGGATAAAGCAAAGTTCTCAGGTTCCGCGATAGGAGAGGCAGAGTAACCAAAAAAAGTCACAATGCCGAGATATTATAGGTTCTTCGCTTACTATGTAATTTCAGTTGTTTCAGAGCATGGGAGTATCATGGTTTGAGACGGCCATGAAAGAGGGGTGCTATACTACTGTACCAGGATTGAAGAGTCAATAACCTAAGTAGTTTTAACGTTTATTTCATTTGTCTTAAGCTTCTAAAAGAATCTGAGTTACTACATCACAATGTATGAGTCCTACCGCTAACTAGACGATCATTGGCCACTTTAAATCACAATTTTAATACAAAACTTATAGTAAAATACTTAGTTTTATTGATAGATAATCACTAGTGATCAGGTAGGGTAGGGTACGATATTTCCGAGCGTTACAGTGTGTTAGAATTCATCGTAACTACATACATTAGCAACGCCCCAAAAAGGCAGGTAAGAATAGGTGTTCATGATTTTACTTACAACAAAAATTAATGGTAGCTTTCACAGCTTCCATAAAACAAAATATAGGTTTTGAAGTGTTCAATATATGAAGTTTCATAAGCTACGAAAACTGCCAATTTTTTGTTTTACTTCCTTGTCGCTCATTTCCCATTTAAGCATAGGTGACTAGTGACTATAGCCCTTGTGCTAGTAAACTTACTAAGTACCTACTCAATACACTTTATAAGTTAGTAAGTCATATAAAAAAAAGTTTTGAATAAGCTGTGACATTTCTTTTAATAATCCTATCTATCGGATATACCTCGAATGACTGGCACACAATCGGATATCAAGCGGTGCGAGTGACATGTAAATCGTGCTCCCCGGACTCGAACCAGCTACTACCCACTACCGGTGCCACTGTGCTGACTCAGCATTTATACACCTGCCTGTATAAACCAACTTGGCTTACGACTTCAGACTTTGAAGTTAAAGGCTTATAGTTGTTTTTTCAGTGAGAGTGGAGAGAAGCTGCTTTGTTGATAATTTGGACGGTTGATTAAAGAATCAATAAAGTTTAAACAGATAGATTCGTCTTGTTTAATTACAGTTGACACAACTTTTGGTTGGTTGAATTGAATAGTTATTTTACAATAAAAAAAAAATTGGTTGCCTGTAAAGTCGGTATACGGGCGAAAGTTTTACGTGACAACGACTTTGAGTTCCTTTCACTTTTTATGTCTGCATAACGTGAGCGGAGCGTAACGCGTAACGCAGTTTCTTGAAGTGTCACCCGGCAAACCAATTTATAAGACGTTGTCACGTCAAAAACTTTCGTAGTTTGACGAATGTAAGCGGGTTAACTACGAACCTAGTTTGTGTTGGAACCTTACCCTGATGAAGTCCATCGTTAAGGGATGAAACTTTGGTGTTCTTACAACAAAAACTAGGTTTGCAGTTAACCTGCTTATATTCATAATAAATATTTAAATCAGGATTTTTTTTAAAAGGAAGCATTAAAAACTAAACCTCGGTATTTTAACTTAGTTATTGTTGATCTCTTAGTATAAGTGGTATAAGTATACATTTTTAATCGACCAAATCTTTGCTCAAAATAGAACACAGTTAGAACCTTGTTTAAAATATAGTCTTTGAAGATCTACCTAACAAACTTGTCTGTTTTAAATATTACCTTAATTAACAAAGAAAATTACAACCAAATTATACAAACACATTTGAACTAATATTTTTTAAATATTTCCAAAACCAAACCAAATAAGTAGAATATTATAAAATCGTTTATAAAAATGCACATGTGCCCTAAAAAGCAAGATATGGATATTTTTATAAAATAAAAAGTACAGGAACTTGCCTGAGTATAAATTTAAGTACGGTCATTATCTGGTTACTATGGATTCATTTCATATTATTCAACCATATGCTATGTTATGTGTTTCGAGGCCACAATCCAACATAAGGTGTCATGGCCGACCAACAGACCTTCGTCAAAACTTTATCTACCGCATTATAATCATTCTGCCTGAGAACATTTCGAAAAAATAATTTCTTGATCCTCAAAAATCCTGAGCGTAAAAAACGAAGATGATGTTTTTAATCTAACGTTTGAGAGATTGACAGGTCGGTCTGAAGCCGCCCCCAGTATCAGGTAGAAAACTTTGATTAAAAATATTTTAGCGAAAGCGATGGTATCTGAGCCTTTTTATAACGGTTTTGGGAAATAGACAGCTGCTTGGGTAAATTTTTGGAGAAGGTTTATAATGTTTTCCACTTCCTGTTACCTCACTCAAAGTTTTATTGAATTATTATGTTACTCGTAGTTAACTGGATTCTACAATTATTTCGTTATCACATACATAAAATTGAAGTGTCTGTGTAATTCCAAAGTAACATTAAAAGTATACAAAATACATTATAAGAAACAACAATTTTATAAAGTTTTAGTACGTCTGTCTGTTTGTTTGAGCTGAATAGCGAGGCCTAATTTAACGGGACTGCCAGATATCTGGTGTTAAAGCGGGCCGCTCAATATTATAGAGAAATAATTAGGACAGCGCGCAAAAAAATAATTAAACCTATGAATATCTAAATTCTATGCAGGCAAGACGCGGCCACTGCTAATTAGAACAAAAAATTATAATAATAGTTTATCTACAGTTTGTGTAACAGCTTCAAATCAATGGCTATTTTGTTTTGGGTTGGCTTCAGCAAAGAAATGCTATCAATATTCTACAATTTACTTCTATCAACAAAGCATCTACAAAATGGCATACTGAGCTTTTATTGCATTTACGAAAAGCAGAGGGGTTCTCCAATTACTTCACGCCACATAAAACATGTAGCAAAAATGTAATCAATACAACAAACATCTCAACGAGTGCACCCTCCGTCCGCCATTTCTCTATTTGGAATACTCAAGGACCCTCACAAAAAATACCCAACTAAAACCGACCCCTAAAATTATTTTAGTGAAAAGAATGGAACTTAATACAGTCCCCCACTCTACCGCCCGGCGGCGCACCCCTTGTTTGTGTATGTGTGTTTTGTGTTGGGATTGGAACTGTGTGTGTGCGTGAATAGCGGCTGACAGTTGGGTACGGTTGGGAGAAAGTATCAAGATTGTTTGTGTTATCATCATCATCATTAGGGTTAAATTGAACTAGGTACTAAATACTGCTGATGCTCCGCCAATTTTGGTTATGTCGTTAAACCTCCTTATAACTTTACTATCACAAAAACATCAAGCATTATTCAACGATGTGTCATTATAATAGACAAATATGGACCAATTATACTGAAAATAGTTTTAATAATCTGACTACTCGTTTATCCTCGGCACTGGATTATGATAAATAAGTAAATCTTTGCTTTTATGAAAATTAAATGGCTTTTGACATGTAATTGCGTGAGATGAATTCAATGATTGATGAAAAAACTTTGTATGTGTAAAATGCCGTATGGAGCCGGCTTAGAATTAACACCACCCAAAACTCTGCCCGCGGGTGTCGTACGAGGCGACTAAGTGATATACACCAGTGGTTGACAGGGCCTCTGAAGACGCCCCCTTCACCACCAGACTGCTATCCCCAACTCCCAAGCCCAGCGTGTGGGGATTTTACCCTCAAATTTGCTTCAGCTCGCTTCTTCAAAGGTCTGGACCAGCGTGGACACTATAGTCAGGCTTTCGCCGACGACGTGGTGATGCTGTTTGACGGAGACACAGCATTAGAGGTTCAAAGACAGCCCAATGCTGCTCTCGCCTATGTTCAGGAGTGGGGAATCGGGAACAAATTAAAATTTGCTCCGCGTAAAACCTGCGCGATGACCCTAACTAGGAAACTAAAATAGGATACGCCACTTCTGAGGATATGCGTGATCGACATTGGAATGTCGACAGTGGTCAAGTTTTTGGGACTGACCATCGACAGCAAGCTAACATTCGATGCCCACACTGCAAATATATGCAGAAAGGCGCTGAACATATGCAAGCAGCTGTCGAGCGCTGCCAGAAGCAGCTGGGGTCTCCATCCCGAAGTGATTAGAGTAATTTACACGGCTGCAGTAGAATCTGAAGTGGTCATTACATGACCTGTGCGGCTAGCGTCTGGGCACCTGCTACAAAAAAACTCAATATGCGTAAACATCTCAACGCAGTCCAGAGATTTTTTGCTCTGAAGCTAACAAAAGCCTACCGCACAGTGTCACTAAACTCGGCATTTGTGCTAGCTGGTATACTGCCATTGAATCTAAGGATCCAGGAGGCAGCTGCCATGTATGAAACCAAGCGTGGGTTTCCCCATCTACATAATATTGGGAGACAGAGAGGTCGAAATTATGCATCATACGATTTGACTCCGCACCCGGTAAAGCATATGGACGTGGAGTTCCTGAGAAACCAACAAGATGTTGAGCAAAACAATAACCAGGTAGTCCGAATTTTTACAGATGGTAGCGAGATAGAGGGTAAGGTTGTATTTAATATATTTTAAAATATATCGTATAACATACACATGTAAAGTAGTTAGTAAATAATAAAGTAGATTTAAAAAATAGACATAAGATAAATTAAAATACGTTTAAATAAAATAAGATTGTAAAAGTCTCTGATTAAGTTAGAGGAACAAGAATAATAAAAAAAAGATGCTTATCAGGGGAAGCGGTGGTCCAATCCAGCAGTAGTGATGTGATGAGTAAAATTTTATGTGTAAATCAATTGAATTTAATACACAATAGATATCATCGTCTTGTATTAGGTACTAGCTGACCCGGCGAACTCTGTTCCGCCTTAAAGGCAATAAGTAAGCAGATTTTCGAATTTATTAAGTTAATTTTTTATTAGAAAAAAAAATTATGTACAATAATCATTTATTATTGTTTCTGCATTTTTGTAACATAGGTTGCTCTTCACTTAAGTACCTTGTGATACACGACATTTTTTGTTTTATTATCAGGCGCAAAACAAACAACGCAGATGGTCTTCCGACCCGTGAACATGCCACATATAATTGATCATGGGAAAAACATGGATGTTCTAGATTCAAACCACAAACTTTTAAGGATTGACCAGTCTTTTAAATTCAAACGGCATATCGGTTGGGACCATCGGAGTCCTTTCATTTGCAGTGTTTCGTATCCTTCTTGCATTACGGCTTTGTCGGGAAAGATTCAATCGTCTTGGTCGCGGCATTAGTAATTAAACTTCACTTCACTTCAATTCACCTAAATATTTATTTCAAAACTCAAATTTTCAACCATTCATTCATAGACAAAATTACTTAGCTTTTTGAGATAGACAATGGCTCCATCATTACATTATGATTGATATTTATTTAATTATGTTTTATGTCAAGTCACACTTGAATGCTATCAAACGGAATAAATAGTATCCCATGTCCGTCTCCTGGCTCTAAGCTACCGCCTCACCAATTTTCAGCCATATCGGTAGAGCCGTTCTTGAGTTATAAATAGTGTAACTAACACGACTTTCTTTTATATATATATAGATATTATAATAAGGAAGAGTCAACCTCTTCCTTTTAAAATAATAACTTACGCGCCCCCGTGCCGCAGTGCGGTACCGCGCGTCGACGTCGGGAAATCAACCCACACATTCACGTCATCACATACACTCATACATAGCAACGTAGGTAGCTATATGTAGACACTGAAGGGCATAAAGCACCGACTACTGGCGTAGCGTGCTATGGGTAGGTAGAGTTCGGAAATTCTAAACTTGCGCGGGGGTTTTACACATTTGTTATTTTCGAAAAAAATTAAAAGGTGTGTGAAGACGCTCAAGAAGATGACCAAAACTATAAAAAAATCAAGAGGCGGCAAGAGGAATTCATCCTACAAATATTATAAAGCCGAAATTGTTCCCTAAACCTGAATTTTTGATCCCTAGGATCTCCAAAACTACAGAACAGTTCACATATGAAATTTGGCATACGATTAGAGCAAAACCTAACTTAGATAATAGGCTTCTTATTATACCGACCATACGCGGGCAGAAGCTTGTATTAAATTATAATCTAATTTTTATTCGTGAATAGAGCCAGCTCAGATAGATGCTGAGTGGTGCCGGCTTAGAATTTGCACCACCTACTTAAGGATATCCACCAGGGGTGGGCAGCAGCGCCCGCTGCAGAACAATTCTACTATCGAACTGCGATCCCCAACCCGCATGCCCAGCGTGGGGATTATGGACATTACCCCCATGTGATTAAAGCCTATAAGGCGCTTATCAGGGGAGGCCTGCGTCCAGTAGTGAACCAATACATGCTGTTGAGGTTGAGGTTGAGGAAGGTAGATACTAGTGACGAATTAAGATGCAAGAATGGAATGAATGCGCAATTAAAAATTGAAGGTTGCTATTATAGAGGTGGTATCAAGCCTCTACCTTGCTAAGAAAATTCTAATTGTGTTTTATCTCTTTTAAATCTATGTACTGTCTGTCTTCCAAATAAATAAATTAAAAAATAATAATAATTTTCGAATACGTATCTGCCAAAAAGCAACAAAGCCTCGCGCAAGTTTAGAATGGAAGAACTTTACCTAACGTAGTAGAGTACTTATTGAAACGTTTTATGGATTTGTGATTCCTTTGCCGGGTTTCAGAGGATGAAGGTATATATTCTTGTCGGGTAAGGTACAAAGGTACCTAATTGTATCCATTTATAGAGACAGCGGAATATGTTTGTTCATATCGTGATTGATTTTGAAAAGCTTTTTGGTTGTCAGATAATTATAGGCAATCGAAATTTAGTAACGCACCATTATAAGATCGTTGGGATGTTATCGATTTCAATACGGGAATCCTACACTTTACATCACGCTTATATTCCGAGTACTTAATGGATGTACTTCCATCGTGTAGTATTAGTTTGTTACTTCTTCACGCCAAAACTACTAAACAAATCGGTCTGAATTTTTTGATAAGTATAGGTCTAGACCGGAAATAGCCTTAAAGTCAGTTCCCATGGGATAGAAATAACATTTGAAAGTTTCCATATGCGAAGCTACGGGCAGAAACTAGAATTTAAATAAAGATACCTAGTAATAATGTTACCATGGGTCAAAAACTGTACTAAATGCTTACATACAAGTTTTTAATTACTTTTTTGAGTCTGTAGACAGGAAAAGACCTGTTTCTCTCTCATCTAATGTCATCTCATCCAAGGCTTGAAAGAGATTCTTAGCTGTAACAAACCTTTAGGGCTCCATCCAGCTGAGCCATCTCATTTTGGGCCAACCACCTCTGTTGCCTCCTATCAACAACTCTATACCTAACGTTTTTTTATTGGGAAAAGTTTTGATGGATAAAATGTGCATCATTCAAAGTAGGTATCTGGCATGGATGGGCAATTAATTAAGGCAGCTTGCACAGGACTGTGGTGGATGAAACTTAATCACCCATTATCATCATCAATGGCCTTTACATCCAGGAAATATGGTTTATAGTTTATTTATGTAGTACCTATTCGTTTTGCGGCACCTCTACCGGATGTTAATACTGCAGCCACGTCTCCCGTACAAGCCTCTACGTAAATGCCGCGAAACGAACTAACCTGACAGTAAGCAAAATCCGACTGCAGGTGAAGATGACGATCTGTATCGTATGATTGTCCACAAAAGGATTGCGAAAAAAGTTTTTGAGAGCTCGATAGACTAACTTCTATTTCGCTTATCACGTACAAAAAAAGAATGAGACAAATACAATATTCCGTGAAAATAGCCTCTGCGAATCTCATTTAACCATTTGAAAACGAATTCAAGTTCTTAAATAACTATTCAACCGCTGTCAAAATACAAAAAAATATTTCTCAATCCGGTAGAGGCGCTACATGGCGTCAAAAGTATGGAAAGAGACGAAACCTCATTATGACATCGTATATTATTGCAGAACCCGTACCTACTAAGGACTCTGATAGAAAAGCTTTTCGCTGTATAAAGTCGCAATATTCGAGAGTCCTCAAGTTATTTTCGTTACATTCAGCCACATTCAGTTGTATCACGCACTCGCAGCTCTCAGATCAAGTAAAGTATGGATTACGTTCGCTTAGTCTTGAGCCACCCTTCTCGAGTTATGATATTGTGTGAGTTATAGACGATAGCGATTGCTTTTGTTTTTGTTAACTGTTCTCCAACGTCTTCATATTATACTCTTGAAAGAAAATGTTTGAATTAGTAGATTTATTAATAATAATAGTAATAAAATATTACGGCGTTTTAGCTTCGATCAACATTTTAAGAGATTCTCGATAGGAAATTGGATCAAGGGCCAGATTCAACAGGCGGTACTCCTGGACTGGAAGTTCCTGGAAGCCCTTCCAGCTACACCTCTTCACTCTGTAGCCCTAACCTGCGCAGCTAGAGCCTAGCTTCGCGGCCGGTGATTCACTGTTCTTTTTCCGTAGAATAATTTTAAAATGTATGTACGAGATTTTAATTTTTTTTAGTGTATAATAGTAAATAATCCACACAGCATCATCTAGCCCCAATAAAAGCAGAGCTTGTATGGGTAATAGGATTCATGGTGCAGGTTTATCATGCTCCTGAGTTTTTTTATATTTGCATACCATGGAATCGTCGCCTTATCTGCGAAAGACTGCAGGCAGATGCTGGATGCGGCAAGCTGAAGACAGGGCGCTATGGCGCTCATTAGGGGAGGCCTATGTCCATTAGTGGACTAATATAGGCTGATGATGATGAATCGTCGCCGTTGAGGATTTACGGTTCAGACATGGATTTCCATGTCCGAATGGTAGGCCCTGTATGAAGTATCTACCAAATTCCATACAAAAATGGATCGTCTCGACAACGACTCTATAATATCAAGTAACGGAACCGGGTTCTGGTTATCGGTCTAACTAAGGTCTCTAAATAAGACGTCAAGTGCGAGTCCGACTCCCGATCTCGCACCGAGAGTTCCATATAATCATAAAAACCTTGTTTCTTGCCAAATATCATAATTCTTGGTCAACGGGAACTAGGTACATGTACCCTATAGCTTTTGGTGTCTTGCGAGTGTCAAAAACATTATCTTGTGAACAAACTACATTCAAACTTCCGATTTTTGGATTTTGGACGTTGCTTCTTGCTATATTTTATGATTATATTTATGGCAACGATAAGTACCCTATAGGTTTTGGTCCTTGGAGAGAATAAAAATTTATTTTCTTTGCGAATAAACTACAAATTTACGGTTTTCGGATATTTCCCATTACTTGTGCTAGAAGACCAAATTTCATTATTCTGTTTCAACGGGAAGTACCCTATGGGTTTTGAGTACATGTGATTCCCCTGGAAATTATAAAATATTGGGGCATAAATGGCTGTAACTTCTGATAGCGTTAGCTTAAAAGTTTAATTTACATCAGAGGTCCAAGAGGTTACGGATTTAAGTATTAATTTATGTTAATTTCAACTTGAAACCTTCACGCGTTCTTGAGAAAAAGGGGTTCAGACAGACAGGCGGACAACGAAGTGAAATGCGATGTGAATACCGTGGTTCCAATCCCAGCTTTTTGTTTACAACAAAGATCAAGTATGACTACGTTTTTGTTTACAATAATTAATTTGAATAAGCATACTTGTTACTTGTTACTGGACTGGTTTCCGCAACTAGGCCACAGGTGGGCCCTTTTTGCGTGTCGGGTGGGGGCTGCTAATTGACGTCGTGAATGAAATGAACGAAAGTCTCCGTTTCAGGTCTGGCCAAAATGGCTATTTTGTCAGTATGTCCGTACTCCTCTACAGGTCGTATTTTACAACCGATCGGTATGAAACTTTGTGTACAGATTCTATGATTTTATAGAATTTTATTGATTTGATTTTTGATTAAAGGCGTACTTCTTCCACAATAAGGCAAAAAGGCGGATTTGGAATATCTCCGCTTTAAGAGATCTGATTTTGATGATTGTACTTTTAATTGAAAGGTAATAACTTTATACTGTTTTTGTAAAAATTTGGTAAAGATCTGATGAGGATTTTCGGCATGACGAGCAGAATAGCTTCGCAAAATGCAAGAGAGCATTTACAGTACAGCGCTACCTATTAGAACATCTTTGTAACACTTCGAGAATTATATGAAACAGCGCGGCCGCATACACCGTCGTCGTCGGTTAAATAATAACAAAAACTTTGGGCTGCTGGATCAACGCCATCTATTGATACTAGGTACAGAATTTTGAGCTTTGCTGAGGAACGTAACTTAGGTACTTTGTATGGACAATTGGTCTAATGGTTGATGTGTTTGTGCAACATTTCGTTCAAAAATTCCGACAACAATCGTATCGCAAGTGAAGTGATCTGTAATACCTACCTACCTTTCCAAGTGTACCTTACCTACCTCACCTACCCTACCCACAAACAAGATTGAATCCGTTCAGGAGAAACAGACGCCTATTCTTGCACGGTGGGCATTATTTCAAAGGTAGGTACCTAAGGAAATCATTTCATTAGTTTTGAGCTAGGTATATAATTATACCTACTAAACAATTACCCTTACCTACTTACCTACCACCTAAGGTTGGTAAGTTGCCCAATGCACACCACACTAGCGTAAACCAATATTTAGGTAGGTACCTACCTACCCATAGGATTTTTCTTACAACGCGTCCAAAAGTAAGAGGCACCGATAATTACTTACATAGATATTAGGTACCTATAATACTTATGACAAGTTTAGCGCCATTAAAGGAAGGCTGGCGCCTACCTATGCTGGTGCTTATTCTGATAAGAGGGCACTTTTGCTCCGTGATAAGATGCTTTCACACTGGCATGGCGATTTGCAAGGAGTCACCGCCTAAAAACATGGTAGGTACATATACCTAAGTACCTAAATATCCCGTTTTATATAACTTTAGTACTTAATATAATATAAGTTACTAATATTATGTTGAAAAAAAAGTTAGTGCTTGCGAGGTCTACTGTTCGTAGAATTGCTAGAACATCATTGAACTACTAGAACATGTAGGTACAAGAACTTTTGAAAAGGTGTTAGTTTTACAAACTTCTCAAAGTATATTTTTCCTGTAAAATAATAAATAGATCCATATCCACAAACGCTACATAGGTAGGTACCTAGGTACATTTCAGATGGGTCGCTATGCAATCTTCGGAAAAGGGGGGGGGGGGTAAAGTATGAACCCCACAGAAGTTCTCATTATATAGGTACCTACCTAGGTACCAAAATATCCCGTTTTAAATAAAATTACTTTAGTACATTAAGTTAATTAATTGTTGAAAAAAGTTAGTGTTCGCGACGTGTACTGTTCGTAGAACTACTAGTCTAACCACCCGATGTCCTCCAGGAAAGCCAGCAGCTCGCTGATGCCGGTGCATGCCTCCCTAGGCGTCCTCGGTGTCCCAAGGTATTGTAGTCGTTGAGAAGCCAGGCTATCGCACTCTACAAGCACATGCGCGGCCGTCTCCTCTGCGTTCATGCACCCCCTGCATAGGGGGCTGTCCGTGATACCCAGATTAAATAGGTGTTTTTTAAGCATGCAGTGTCCTGTGACAATACCGACGATTTGTCGGAGCTTGTCACGCTTCAGATTGAGGAGTTTTCGGGAGTATCTCGGGTTTAGAGCCGGGAAGGCCTCCTTCGACTGTCTGCAATCTGGAATACTTGCCCAGTACTCTTGTTTTAATAAGCATATTAGCTGTCGTAAATTTTAAATTTTAGAGGCATAGCGTGTACATTACGCCCCGTAACACCATTCAGTAAACAGTCTAACTCTTAATCAGTAATCATGTGTTTCATTGGATCGCTTATGTTTTGTACCACACCCGAATCCGCCATATTTATGTAGGGAGCGCACCCTACGCGGGCAGTCGAGATGTATTGAAATTTGTCGTCTCGCCGACGTGGCTTCGTATTTCCACCCCCTGAAACTTGCTGACTGGGTGTGGGACTTTCGTAAAATGTTTGCTTTTAGCGTTTTAGCATCTTTGTTGAGAATATGATTAAATCTCATTAGAAAGAAGTCTCCATATAGAAACAGGTGATTAAAAACCGGTAAAGCAACCAATTTAACGATGTTTTTGTAAACGAAAACTTAGTAATTTTCCTGTGATGCCAATTCAGTTGAATTTTGTGGTCTTATTTTGATTGCAGAAACATATTTTTGACTTACCGACTCCACACACATATGTCATAATTCATAATTAATTATAAGTAAGACCACCATACATACAGTGATTTTCAGTGACAGCGATCGCAACGACAAGTTGCGTTGACAGATCGATTTTTTTTACTATACATAATTACTGGATTCACTACCCAGTATCTGCAGTGCGGCCCCGCCGGGGTGCCTACGTAAGAAATACCTATCGTTCTATACAACCGCACTTAACGCTGCTACAGTTATTGACATACATACTTACTATACAATAAAACCGAAATAGAAACCTTACCAGGCTAGAGATAGATAGACTATAGATCACGCACGTGAAGCCACGGGGTAGCTAGAATAATAACAAAATATAATCACACTTTTTGCTCATGTTAAGGCTGACAGAATTTTCTACGATATTTTCTAGTAGACTGGCTCAATTAAAAATAATTTGCAGGTCATATAAACGATTATTAATTACAGTATTAAAGAATAAATTTGTTAGCCAATTACAGCGAGTACAGATCTTCGGGCATAGATTACAGTTTAGGGGGAGGGCATATTTTAGTTAAAGCAATAATAATTGACAATCGCCTTCTATCAACTGCCTACATACACCGAAATCCCCAAATTTGTCAATTCTTTTACCTCCACCTACATTCTTGTTTCAAACCTTCAAAACTGCTCATTCCACAAGTCATACTCCACAGAAGTTCTGCAAATGCAAGTCACCAGGCTCCAGTCCTCACTTCCATAATGCTCCCTGGAGACCCCACGAACTCACCTGAATTATCTGAGATACCTTTTACTTTACCGCCTTTGTTTATAGCCGGTCTTTGGGGGATAGAATTGTCTTGTGTTCTATAGCTCAGTTTATTTTGTTATGTTTAGTAGAGCAGTTAGGTACTTCGATAAATATAGTTACATTAGATAAATATAGTTTATTGAAACAAGGCAGCTTATGCCATATGGTCTATAAATTTCTTTATAGCAGGGTTTGAAAATTTAAGGCTAGGTGTTCAGTGCATTTGCATTCGACTCATGGTGAAAGTTTTTTACATTTTCAAATATCTGTGATAATCATGGTCATCATCGTGTAAGTTCATCTTTTAGGAAGGAAGAACCTATCCTATTCTTTCTCCCTAAATTATGAATTGGATACTTAATTTCTGATTAATCGGCTTCTTCTCATCTCGCCTATCTTGTAATTATTTTAAAACAACTACATTTAACGACGATTATTACGATAAGGCCGCTTGTTGTACGTTTTTATTTTTAAAGATATTTAGAAATGCCATTTTTGTATTTTGTATGTACAATAATGTGTTCATTCATACCTTTACTTTGCATACATTTTTAATAAGTAATGTCTTTGAGTACAGTCACGTAGAAATATAGTCATCTAGCAGATTACTATTGAATACCTATCCTATTGTATATATAGCCAAAAGTTATTGCAGATCTGATACCATCGGGCCGCCAAATGTACACAAAAATGGAAAATAACAAGACAAGGCAACGACGTCGAACAAAAGCATCATCTAAAAAACTGAGCTACCGACTAATCCCACTGACAAAAGAGTCTCTGGAGACATTCAAAACCAATCGGTGTTTTTCTCGAACAGCTCAAAAGAGCACGGTAGCATAATCTTGTTATTTGCATACAAATTTTACGACAATAGGCTCTTTTGTCTTCCATTTTGGCAAAATTTTAACCCTTTGACGCCTTCGCAAAAACCCTTTTGTATCAGTCCGATCTTTGACAATAATTTCAAAAGAAACTCAAAACCAATTTGCAGATTGCCATTTTTTGCTTCAAATATTTGGCGACAAATAGTTTGTCGTGTTAATGGATCTCTTTAGATTTAAAGTTTTTTGTGAGTCTGACATCGGTAATTAAATTAGTCATTAGGTATATTTTTGCGGAGTATTTCAGCACAATAATCATAATTATTCAATTTTAATTTCAACATGAATATTTGTTATTCACTTCAATAACGACACACGGGGCAGATCGGACTGAAACTGGTAGTAATAGAATCCAGAAAAAAAAACGATAACATATCTCAGATTCATAAAATATCTACGAAAAATAAATACTTTGTAATTGATAAATGATTTGTGAGGGTATATTCAATTCGAGTTTCTGAGCCATCAAACCGCTAAACCTTAAAACTATAACATTTTAGAAAACGAAAAGCCTATTTATAACGTTCGAGATCGATAGCCGTTCGTAAGTAAAGTCTGAGATAGCTTGCGTGCCGGCCACACAATGAGCTGCCGACGTTGATTGATGATCACCATTGAACGAATACATTACGATTTTTGCTTTCGTTTCATTCGATACGAATGTCACAAGGTTATGATATCGATGCCAGTTACGAATTGATGTTGTGAGCGTATTCGATGTTTGGATCAGTGAAGCGAGAAATGAACTAAATTTCTTGACATACCTTTGCACTGACTGTTGAAATAACTGTTAGGGTTTTCATTTCTTTCTGTTTTTTTTCTTTTTTCCTCGTCAGTTTTTAAATTTTTTACTCCCTCACTTGCAAAGCGCTGGGCACGCTTTTGTACCTATGCAATTATGAATCGTCCTAGAATTTTCCTTCTTGCTTAGTGTGTATAATATAGGCCGCTGTTATCTTTTTTTTAGCCTACTTAATTAAATAAGTTAACGATATAAATTTGTTTCAAAAAATATAAAACAATAAATTTGTTACTATGTTTATTGATTTTTATTCACAGTTTTCCTATTTTAGTTACAAAACAATTTTTGTTTTAAAATTAGAATCCACATTTTGTACCTAAGCCTAAGTCATTGTCTACATCACAAAAGTCTCGTACATTATATCTGTTATAGTGAGTATCTATCTATGTATTTATAAATTTTTATACATTACATAAATTTTATTTTAGTGTGCTTTTAAAAGATAACCTCATCACGAAAATTTTCAACATTATTCGATGAACACAAAGTTAACAATTTCTTCCAAACCTTGGTTGGTTGGTATATTACAAAATTTCAAAATTACAAGTAAAGAAATATTAATTTAAAAGAAAATATAATGGTAACTTTATTTCAAACACTTGAAAATTGGACAATGACCTGAAAAACAGTATAAATCCAACACACAGGATGCAATAACCTACTCTTAATTAATCACACTTTTGACATTGTAGAGTTTTACTTATAATGTATATCCAAACATCAGATTATGACTGGTAAATCTAAAAATACTTACACAACTTATCAATAAAATTTTAAACTGGAATCGCCTTGGTTGCTTTTAGAACAAAAAATCCAGTTTTTTGCAATTTGAAATCCAACCTAGGCGGTGAAGTGAATATTTAAGATTTTTAATGCCACACTTCATTATTTTTATCAAGTCTATTTATTTGTTGAGTTTACGCCATCGTTATACGCCAGAAATTTGAACCGTTCGGGCTTTCTCCGATTCCATCTTAAAATTTTCCACTTCAAAACACTTCATCGAGTATTAACACAAAGGAATGGTAAGAATTCAAGAGTTCAATAATTAAAAATATAGTTTTCTTTACACATATAAAGATTATAAGGCGGTTAGACCATAGTCTGATTTGATGACTGGTTGATTTGCAGGATTGCAACCTGGGAGCGGGGAACCATGTGAGAGGTTCGCAACCATGGCTGGGTCCATGGCCCCGTGAAGGCCCATCATGTGCAAGTGGTGCGCCGTCATCCCATGACCCATGTTCCCTGGGTGGGACATCGGACTGATCGCCGGATCATGCGACAGATTTTGTTGTCCTACACAATGCAAGTCATTCATGATGTTATCTGTCACATTCTCTATACTATCAGGTCGTCCGTTATTATTCGATTTCTTCTTATCATTGTTATTTGTGTTTTTATTGGATCTACTCTTTGGTGTCTTAGCCGCTGTTGTTACTCCCGCTGGATTAGTTTTTCTTCTAACGTTTTTGGTGTTGGGTAGTTTGTTGTCCTTCTTCCATTTCATCCTTCTGTTTTGAAACCAGATTTTAATTTGTCTTTCTGATAGGACTAGAGTGTGGGCTATTTCTATTCGTCTTCTTCTTGTAAGGTACCTATTGTAGTGAAATTCTTTCTCCAGTTCTAGTATTTGGTGTCGCGTGTAGGCGGTGCGTTGTCGTTTCGGTTCCATGCCAGGTTGGTATTGTCCATTAGCTGTAAAAAAACAAAATTACCTATGATTAAAGTGGAAACACAATTTATATTTAGGATGTACGCTAGTTGTAGTAATGTTTTATATACGCTAGTTGTAGTTCTGTGACATTTTTGTAGTGTTCCCAAATATACAGATAAATATACCTATACAGTAGATACTAAAAGAAAATATTACCTGAATAGTAAAGTATAGAGCACGTATGAACTACAGATTGTTAAAAATTGGTAGGATAATGGTCAGTCCAACGATTTTAGATCCTACCAGCTTATAATAAATTCATTATATCACAAGGTAGTGGTTCTAAACATACTTGCGTGCCGTCAAAGCACTTTGAATAATTTATACGTTCGATACAAGTTTGTACTTGGTACCCATGCAATGCTTTAAGCCTTACGTATTCCAGAATAGCGGTGAAAATAGACGACGTACATGCAATCTCGCTAATTAATGTGGTCAATAATTACGCCTGCATGAACATGAGCTTCCTTTTTTGCTTTGATTAATTGTTGCCAGTTAATTAGTTGATTTTCAGACAAGACTTTGGATAGAGATTGTTCGAGATATAGTGTATGTGTAAAGTTGACTTGATTGCCCAACAGGTGATGCTGTAATTAACTTAAAATTAAATTAGATACGATAAAGTGACTTGAAACGTAAATTTATTGACAAAGAAAATTATACTAGTATTTACAATTGAAACAATTGAGCTAACTGCCGACTGTTGCAATCAGTGTACAGGTAGCTCAACTGATCCATATCAACACCAGTCGGAAGCGTCCCCAAGACGCTGGCTGCATTGCCACGCTGTATGGCAATGCTGATACGCTGTGCCAGATATTCACCAGCTCTCGGGTCACGCGTCGCTTCGACCAGACGCTCAGATAGTTTTTTGAAAACCCTTGAATGAATAATCTATAATATTTACATCAAATAACAGTATGCTTTATATTAATGCTATATATTAATTATTGAAAATACAAAACAAACACAAATGAGAGGAAAAAGAAATATAACGTCAAGTGCGGAAAGCGGAAGTCTTGTCAAATTATCATGATTCTAGGTCAACGGGAAGTAGGTACCCTGTAGGTTTTGTCCATAGCAAGAATGATTTTTTTTAATAAACTACAAATTTACGGTTTCTGGATTTTCCCCTTTATTTGTGCTATAAGAACTTGCTTCTTACTAAATTTTATAATTTTAGGTCAACGGCAAGTACCACAGGTTTTGGTCCATGGCGAGAATCAAAAGATTTTTTTTAAAGAATAAACTAGTAATTTACTTTTTTCGGTTTTTTCCCTTTACATGTGCTAAAGACCTTGCTGCTCACCAAATTTCATAATTCTAGGTCTACCGGAAGTACCCTATAGGTTTTGTGTGCATGTGATTCCCTTGGAAATTTACGGACATAAACGGCTGTAACTTTTAAGTGCGTTGACTTAGACGTTTTATTTATATTGCGACTTCAAGAGTTCACGGATTTGAGTATTTGACGTTAATTTCAACTCGATACGTCCACGCGTTCCTGAGAAAAGAGGGTTGACAGACAGAGAGACGGACAACAAAGTGATCGTATAAGGTTTTTTCCTTTTGAGATACGGAACCCTAAAAATGAAGTCTTCCTTATCAAGACGGTGATTTAACAGTATTCCTGCTGGTGGTGGTCATCCCATCATCCATTTCAATCGTTTCAATAACTTAAATCGTAATAGCTCAATAATTTGGCATCATATTAACAATGTCAAATGGAAGGGAAATCAATCTGAGAGATTGACTACATTTTGCATGGACGGAGGAAGAGAATTACTTTTTCACACCACCTCGATATCCAGCTCGACAATGCTATAATATACTTACTACGTCACGTAAACCTAACCGAAAGCAGGTGATTATTTTGGCTCAACAATTTGAAAGTTGTACGACATTTTTAAAATT
The DNA here is from genome assembly GCA_963564075.1 of Eupithecia subfuscata. Taxonomy (NCBI): domain Eukaryota; kingdom Metazoa; phylum Arthropoda; class Insecta; order Lepidoptera; family Geometridae; genus Eupithecia; species Eupithecia subfuscata. Next base: position 10,954,610 of record OY751105.1, read on the forward strand.
TGCCGTAAAATGATAGAAAATCTTTATTTACAATGAAAGTTACAATGAAATAATATAAAAAAATTAGAACTAGTATTTACCATTGAGCTACCTGCACACTGTTGCAAACAATCTACAGGTATCTTATTTTTTTTAATGTCTTTGTTAAGGAGCTTAAACAAGGGTAAAAACTAAAATAGCATGTGAAGTGATTTGCATAAGTAAGACAATTACTGTGTCGCCCAACATTTCGAAATCTCTGATTTCTCTCTTCAAACTCTGTGCAGAATTCTAAAAAAAAGTTTATACCGCGACAGAGAGTGTTAATTTATTTCATGCGCTGTTCCAAAGATTAAATTAAAATAATAAATATAGTTCAACAAAAATATTTTAAAATACAAAATGAATATGTTATATGAGAGTGACGAAAGTTTGACTACGAAGACGACTAATATCGCTTTGCGGAAAGTTCGTCTAAAACAATTCGACTAACGACTAAAACAATTCGTTTTAACAACGAAACATTTTGTGTCATCATATGGCTCTGGGTGCATTTATACATATACATACCCTTTCAGTCACAAAGTCGCCACGAACCCCCTAACCTCAAACTTAACCCAAGTTTTGTGTGAATTGCGTTAGATTAAAAGTTTAATTTATTCTAACATTTTAGGTTATTAAATATCTATCATTGAGTATAATATATATAATCTATAAATATTGAATTGAATAATGCAGAAGCATATGTGCTGGACAAAATAAAATACGCCAAAATTCTTGCTGGCAACCCTGGTTTGAACAACAGATCCCCTCTCACCCCGTTCTTTCCCCTATATATATAAAAGCTAACGCGTGTCTCACAGTGAGTGTGAACACAGTCGAATATTCTCCTCGTGAATAAAGCTGTCTTTGTCGTGGACGTGATTAATTCCTTTAAGACTCAGGATTCTAGTAACTCCCTTGCTCCGCTTGTCAGTTACCTCTAGAATCCTGAAGTCCACTAGGGATACAACGATCGTCCGTGACGTAATACACTACTTTATTCCCATGGTGAATAATCTACTACTCCCTGATGAAATAAGGTTTTAATTCAAAGAGTTGATCAAAATAATTCAACCTCGAACCAGCTTCAAATAAGTCAATATTTTCGTTCGATCTGCAGACATTTGTCCAGGGCGTTCTGGATGTTTTCTAAGTATAATAAAAAAAAAATATCTATGTAGTGTATTGTATTATGTATATCAGTTATCTACTACCCATAACACAAGCTCTGCTTAGTTTGGGGCTAGATAATGCTGTCTGAATTGTCCAGCATTATAAAAAAAATCTCTAATCTGTCCACATATCAAATTCATCACCTACCCGCTTTCTTCTCACTTCGCTCAGTCCGATTAATTGAGTAGGTATAGTCAGCAAAGAAAGTCTATGAGGTTCCTTAAGTTCCAGACTAAAATAAATAATTAGATAATTATTGTCGTTCTACGGTTACAAAACTCAATGAAAATCAGTTTTTAAAAGTAACTGAACAAATTATAAAAGTAAAGTTTTAATCAGTTAATGTATTTTCGTCGCTGGTGACAAGTAACTTATAAAATAATGGTGTTATGATGTATTAATTTTGATTTCACTGTTAACTCTGCGTTTGAGAGTGATGTAAGTTAACTTGTGCGTGTGTGAATGTATGTGTATTGTGTGAGGGTGTGTGTGCATGTGTATGTGTGACGTGTTTTTGAATATGTGTGTGAGTATGTGGGTTTATGATGTCTACATGTCATGTGTTATGTGTGCTTGTCTGTGCATATTGTGTGTGTGTTTATGTGTGCATGTGTTAAGTGATTTTCGAGTATGTATGCATGTGTGTGTGATGTGTGTGTGCCAGTGTTGTGTGATATGTGAGTGTGCGACTGTTCCTTATTTAACAGACTAAATAAACAACAAAATAATGTTGTCGTTCTAGGGTTACAAAATCGAATGAACACCAATCTTACAAAGTTATTAAACAAATTATAAAAGTAATGTTTCACTCAGTAAATGTATTTTTTGTCATTGTTGCTGTAGAATATGCTGTATGCTGTAGAATATTGTAGACTTTTTAGCGTCAGTTATCTATTTCATAAAGTGCCGTTACGGTAATTTTATAATCAAATAGTGTTCAGCGATTTTCATTGCTGACTGTACTTAGCTTAGTTACAGAGTATTTAACGTTTTCAAAATTAATAATAGATTTTAAAGAATTGTACCTTTTATTTTAAACTGTCATTCAGAGAAACCTTGCTCTTTCCATAGCTATCTGAGCACCTTTAATAAAATTGGTGGACCAGCTCTACCGTAAGTGTCTTATCTACGTCTTAGCTCCGTTGATCATGGCGGGTTCTTTTCGGTTTCGGTTTGGATACCAATTGAAAATATATCAGATTTATAAAAAAAATATCTTCATATTCGATTGACATTGTCAACCTACATAACTTATAAGCAAAACTTCAACTAACTTAATGTAAAAAGTTGTGAGGGAATAGAGCCATTACAGGGAACTTTAGCAATTTCTTCAATTTCCTTCAAAGGAAATTGCTTTTGTACTCAATGTCAAAGGGAAACTTGAATAAGTTACATTGTCATTGAATTTGTGCTACTTTTAATAGAATTGGAAAAGCAAGAACTAAATTAACTTTCTAGGAGATTGACAAAATTTGGCAAAGCCACTCGCAGTAAGCAGATTTTTTCAGCAGTAGATATAGAAAAGGGCCAAGTTTCAGAACTTGCTCTTAAAACCTCAATGTTGTAAGGATATTTAAAAGAAAAATGTTTTTAACATGTGCATAATTATTTATAACAAACCACCAGAAAAATTTGAATGGAAACTTAGTTAGTAAAAAGTTAGGTATTTTTGCTTTCAAATTGATTTTATAGTGTAAAAGAAGACTTAAATTTTAAGGGCATTAATTACATCACACTTATATTATAAACTAGCTTCTGCCCGCGGCTTCGCACGCGTTGTTTCTATAGAAACGTTTTGAGGTTATCTATATCCCGTGGGAACTGATTTTTGGGATACAAAGTCGCCTATGTTTGATTCCAGGGTTAGACTTACCTGTATGCCACGTGCCACTGTATAAGTAGTTTTGGCGTGAAGAGGTAACAAACATCCATCCATCTATACATCCATCCATCCAATCTTTCACATTTATAATATTAGTGTGATGCAAAATTTTTGATGGGTGGATGTTTGTTACCTCTTCACGCCAAAACTACTGAACGGATCGGGCTGAAATTTTGTGTACAGATAATTATAATCCTGGAATCAATCGTTTCCATAGAAAAAATGCGTGCGAAGCCGCGGGCATAAACTAGTTAATGATATTTTATACCTAATAATAATAATGACATATTTAATATTTGCACACCTGCTTGCGGGTCGAATACATTGTCACCAAATAGCTTTAAGATCTTGTCATGTATATATTGTAGGTATTCTGCAAATAAACGATTGACTCTTAAGCTACGGCTCCACCTGCGTCCCAACGGCTTACTTAATGCGCTAATTTGGCCGTCACGCAGATGTGGCCAAGGTTTCATTGTGTTCATTTATTAACGGCATTAATAATGGCATTAGACGCAAAGCGATAGCTCCGGTGTCGGTTTTTTCGACACATCAAAGGATTTTAGCGCGTCGTTTAGCGCACTAGGCGATGTTGGCTACATTAACGACGATTTGACGACCTCTGTGGCGCAGCGGGCGAAGGTCTGCCTGCGATGCAGGAGGTTCGATTTCCGCCTCGGGACAAATGTTTGTACGATCTGCAGATATTTGTTCAGGGGTTCTGGATGATTTTCCATGTATAATAAAAAATATCTATCTACGTAGTCTATTGTATTATGTATATCAGTTATCTAGTATCCATATCACAAGCTCTGCTCTGCTTAGCTTGGGGCTAGATAATGCTGTGTGAATTGTCCAGCATTATTTATTTATTTATTGTGTTCATATATTAACGGCATTACTAATGGCATTAGACGCTAGGCGATAGCTGCGGTGTCGGTTTTTTCGACACATCAAAGGATTTTAGCGCGTCGTTTAGCGCGTCGTTTAGCGCACTAGGCGATGTTGGCTACATTAACGCCGTCTCATTCCGCGGGCCGCATGCGTAGGGAAAGGATGTGTCGTGCGTTTTGTCTTGCGGACTGCATTATGGTGGAAATCGAATGATCCAATGAATAGGCGTTGGAGTTCCTGGAATTACTCAAAATGGAACCATCCTTATGGAATCCAAAACTTCAATCACACAAGAGATAGGCACATGACGGCGTATCATCGTCTTTATCATTTACGAAAAATTGAAAAAGAATAAAGATTCCCTAATGTGATACTACCCTATTCATCTAAACAAATAGGTGCAAAAATAAACCAAACAAGTACAAAAAACCATTGTTGTGCAATTAACGTGTTACTTCACTAGGACTTACCTCTTGACGGCGTTGTTACGCAGATGTAGCGAAGGTGCATTTTTAGCGCCTTAATTAACGCGTTAATGGACATTAACGCGTTAACTAAGGCTAACGCAGATGGAGCCGTAGCAATACAAGAATACAATTGATTAATGATTAAGAAGATTTTTGAAGAAAGTAGAATGGCACTCAAATGACACATCATTTTAAAGAAGTGAAACATGAACAAAGACCTAAAGTTCAAGGATAGATTGTTTGAGACCTTTTCATAGTTTGAAGACCTACTATGTTGGAGGACAACCTGCGAAAGACTGCAGGTAGATGCTGGATGCGGCAAGGTGCAGACTGTGTGCTGTGACGTTTATTAGGGGTGCCTTTGTCCAGCAGTGGACTATAATAGGCTGATGATGATGGTGGTGATGATGAGACCTAGGTAGTATATGATAGTTATCACAATATTTTATCCAAATTTATCTTAAAAGTTATAAGAAGAAGACATGATCAAACTACGGGAAAAGCAAAATCCTTCTGAACACGTTAAAAAAAAAAGATTTTATCGTACATAGCTTCATCGGAATCACATATCCTTTTGTAAGAGAGAGATAGCAAGAAATTCCCAGGTTCGTCCAGGAATGCCCCGGGAACCGCGGCTTGGGCGTCGGTATGCGCGGTCCGACGGAAGCGCCGAGATTTTCTCAGTGGTCAACTGACGTTGAGAGGGGTATTTGGGTAGGTTTAGGTAATAGAAGATTGCCTATTACAGCAATGACTTTTAAATTTTGTGGGCACTGCTTTATACCTCTTAAGTAGGTTTGGATTTGTTAGATCCAATACGTGGAATGTGTGATCTAAAAAATCAAATAAATACACATTTTTGAAAATTTATACTGACACTTCTGTAACCGAAATCAGCTGGGTGGACATTTTCATTCAGTGGATTTTGTGTATGTTCTACGTGAATTTACAATATTGTTATAACGCTATTTACTATGTCAGTAACTATGGGTGCTCTACAATCTTCATGTACAAAATCAATAAAAGGATGATATGAAATGACCTAATCTACCATTCGAAAGATAAAATTCAGAGGGTTTAATACCCAAGAATCCGTAAAAGTAATGGATGACCGAACCGTAGCATTCATCATCATGCAAAACATGAGAACCCGTTACGCAGCTACCGGTTCGTTAGCCACTATCACGTCATCAAGATGATGACAATCTGAATTGAATTACCTGCTACCTGACCAACGTGTGGTCTCAAGATCTGACAATCTCCCAATCTCAACCTATCCCGGTGGTCCCTCATTACTACCCACGTACATCTACAGCTATTGTGTCGTTGAAAAATGTTACTCAAATGACAGGTGATGATAAGAAAACTTCAGAATACAAGTCCAGGAAAGTTTGTCACAAACGGTGGCATTCATAACTTTCCTGGGTGATCGATCAGAGAACCGGTTACTGGTTTTGACCTGATGAATCGATGCAAATACGTTACTGTCGTGTTCATTATAAAGGTTTTTGCGTTTGAGATAGCGTTGGAGTCTCACCTTTGTAAACCTGTCATTGACCTTGATCATGTTTGAATACAATATAATTGCATACAAATGTTACGGACGGATGGAATTAGCTATACATGTATTGATGTATAGTAGGTAGGTACTATGTAATAAATAATGTTATCTGTATGTAGGTAATATACCTAATGTTGTTATGATATTCTGTACAACTATCAAAACGCATAACTCTGATTGAAGTCACTGACAGTGTAATTGCGCAAAGATTATATCGTATTGTATTTGCACCATAATCATACAATAAACTGACAATTGTTTAGAGTCAGATAAAACCGTCTTCATAAATAAAAGGATTGGTACTTTTAGTTGCAAGATAAAACCGTCAAACCAGACACTATTAGGACTCGCACACCAAGGGTTCTTAAAAACTAGTAGGTCTGTAAATAGTCCGTCACGGGAATCAAAGATAATTATTATTTGGTTACGGTTTTCGAGTTTTACTCTTTGATTGTGTTAAAGACAACATTGCTTCATGTCGTATTTTATGATTGCTGTTGGTACTGCTCCAAGGGACCTAAGTATCCAATATTAATATCAATTTGATTCCCTTATGTGTTTCTAAAAATAGGGTCTTAACAGACAGACAGATCTAGACAACGAATTAATCCCATAAGGGTTCGTTTTCTCCATTTTGAGGAATGGAACCTAATAAAACTAATATGACACGTTCCACCGACATTTAAGAATGGTTGATATAATACCGCCACAAACAATAACATACTACAATCACTCAAACAACAAAGACACCAAAGCAAACTGACAAAAAGTATCGATAATCTGCCAAGGAAATTCACGACCACAATCCTATACGAAAGCCATAAAATAAATGAGTCTCATTAACATGAGGCTTGGGTTCCATTGTTGCATGTCCTTGCATCTTTAGGAGACCACTATAATGACAACGCATTAGTAAAATGTCACAACACTTCAAAAGACACACGCCTCAAGTATTCGTAAACATTTGAAGAGATATTGATGGCTGGTGATTTGTTAATTCCTTTATTTGATTCGCCGCGAACATTTGAAACCATTTTGTGGTAATGCAACAATGTTAAATCAGGTGATATTAATGTGAGGGTATTAGTCTTGAAAGAGCTCTTGGCGGATGATTGAAAAAATTGAAGTAAAAAAGGGAAGATTAAAATAAATCTGCCAATTTGAAGATAAAATAAATCTGACTAGAATGTTATATTTATTGAGGAGGATTTGTTATACATATGTATAACATTTTTGTGAATTAGGGAAGACGTTTCAGTAATGATGAACACAATAAAAAAGAAACAATTCAGGTGATGATCTCGATTTATATTTAAAACATAAATACCCGGTTTCCTTGGAGAAATCGCTTACTACAAGACCGCTTGTTGTACTGTTTATGTTTTAAATTTACATTTAGCATTTTATTTTTGTTATGTTCTAAGTACAATAAATTATTGATTCATTCAAATATATCAAAGAATAAAATCAATCATAAAGCCTACCTACACGTCAAATATACCTATGTAATGTGTTTTTCATTTTGTATGTGTTCATATTATACCTACTTGTTTCAAATAAATGATAATTCAACTTTATTTTATATCAATAATGATAAGACTGGCAAACAAATCGCAAAAAGGGAAACTCATGTGATGTTGTCAGGCGTTACTTTTTATTTCATGTTATGGCAACTCAACTAATATGCCTGAAAAAAGAATAGATAATTAAAATACACAATGGATACCTAATCATACAAAAAAAAACTTACCAACTCCAGCAACATGAATCTTCTTCATCCATGGATAAATAACCCTGTCTGTATTGTCTGAACATATCGATGAGTCGTCATCTTCAACCGGTGGACTGTCCAGCAGCAATCTCTCATCATCTATTTCAGACGCTGATGGAGAGCCTTCTCTTCCCAACGCGTGGAGTTTTCTCCCTGCTGGAGCAGCTTCTTCTATATGCCGCTCTAGTCTCAGTCCCAGTTCCGCTAAGCCGGGAGATACTTCGTTGTGTGGTGGGGCATAGTGCTCAGCGTCCGATGGGTGCGACGGCTCCGGCGGCCGAGGCGGTGGTGCCACAGGTGGATGCTGAGGCAACGGATGGTAATAACCTCCATACCCGTAACCTGTTCCGATCTGCACGGGAGCGTATTGGTGCTGATACCCGTATTGCAGATGCTGGTGTTGGTAGTATTCCCCTGGTGGAATGTAGTCTGCTTGGCTGTATTCTTCGGATGGTGGGAACTTGGGGTCTGGCTGCGGTTGGTACCCGCCATTCATGAGGAAAGAGCTCATCGTGGGCGTGGTCGGCTCGCATCACCTTGCGCACTATATGCGTAAAGTGGCCGCTTTTCAGGAGTGTAGCATTTTATCAACGGTTTCTTGCATTTTATTAGGTGTATTATTTTCTGTTCCAGCGCGGTAAGATGGTACAACTATTGTTACTACGATTGTCCTTTGAAGAATATGATTGATAAAAGATTACCAATTCGTATGTAGTACTTATTTCAGTTAGCTATACATCACCATTGCACAAGCTCTAATAAGTCTACACGACACTGTGGTGAATATTACCATAGAATACTATATCACTAATATTTTTGTGTTGATTGTTTATGTATTGTTACCAAACAAAAAAACTGCTTGTATCTTTACTTTCAAGCTTTAACATAGTCAGGATAGTCTACTGGTTACCTTCTTTGTATCTTAGAAACCACTACTGTCAAATTGTTTCACATCTTACAACAGTTCCTAAATTCGTAAACACTTTTTCACTTTGTTCACTTGTTTATTAGTTTCATACCCTAAATATTCACTAAACTGGTATTATAATAAGCGTCCACTTTAAATTCACTTGAAAGTTTACAAATATTACTGCAAAGTCATTTGATTTATCACATTTTCATCATAAACAATGGGCCAAAAGCGCGTATTTCTGCAGCGACATTTTGAAACAATATACACTGCCCAACAAGCCAGCGCACTCTGTCACTTTAAGGACTCCTATACATGTTCATCAATTTTTACATACCACCTTCCATTTTTAAGGCGGAGCTGTTCTTCAGCTGTCTTATTCACAACAGCACGATCTAAAATCAACCTTCCACTAAATAAACTACGGTCGAGACTCCTTTCCACATTGATATAAAAGCGCCAAGCCGTAACAGCAACGGTCCCCTTCCCACTTATTCAGTGGATCGTAGGTAGAAACGAAATGGAAGTATTGGGTTACCATTGAAAGCCGCTATTATTTTTGTACACCCATCTCAGTCTAACAAAGAACCTTTTACGTTGGAGTGTAAGAGATGAAATTTTAAAGTGAGCTTATTTTATAGCAGAGATTAAGAAGCTGTTTAGTAATAATACAGAACGAACATGGTCTCTGTTCGTAACGACACGAGTGTTTTAAATATTTAATATGCAATTTCCTTTATTCTTCATTATTGTAATGGACGATAAGTGATACACAATTACGTGGAAATTATCAGTTTTTGATATGCAGCGTGTAAATGCATTTTTGTTGTAATTTCTACTTTTGTTATCTATAATTTTAAAGTTTAAATTTTCCTGTTTATTTATTTGACACCCTTCAGTGTCTATGACGCAAATCGCCATATTCTCGTCCTCGTAGCAGAGCTTTTGATTTTGAATACCCTAATACCTACCTAGGTTCTTTATACTCTTTACTTTCCCTAGCCTAAATTAAAAATAAAAGTGTAGGTTGAGTATGAATACCTTATTAAACAGGCTTATAAGACTTTGTCAAAAATTCGATTGCAAAAGAAGGTCCTTACACAGAAATTAGCAACCACAAGCATAAAACAACACAACTCAAAGAACAATGATAGATGCGGGTGTAATCCCTAATAATCGTGACGCCGCGGACTCAAGAACCTACTTAGAACATAATCCACTATAAACAATAGACGATGCCAGTCATGGCGGACTAGTAAGTAAGCCTAGTAAGCAAGTAAAGGAAGCCGACGAACAAACAAGAATGTACGGTGATTTTATTGAATTAGACGATCACAATGGTGCGATCGCGGTCATCCCAGAGATTCTGCTGAGTCATGACTTCCAACCGGCTGCAGCAATAGGTGGTAACACCCGATCAATGGCTGTTTGATCAATAAATAGACGTGTTTCTTTTTAGTGAGGTATCTGAGATGATTTTTGATCGATAGTTTTATGTTTTGAGGCCTAGGATGTTGACCGACCGACGTAGGTGATGGGAGGTTCTTAAGCCGAGGTTTGTGTAAAATTTGTATTAATGCTTTTTAATCATGTTAGATGTTCTGTAGATATTAGAGTACTTGAATTGGCTTGACTCAAATTCAAGTTTCATATTTTTTTATATTTTTGTTTTCATTTAAAAATTTCATTTTGGAATGATTTAAACATTAAATTAATGAAAAATAAATATTTACTTTTGATTACCTTTGGTACATCCTCTTTTTTAAATGCACATAATTGTTTCCATCAAAGGTTCCCTTATTTCTTAGGCAAGAACTATATAAATATTTCTTAGGCTACCCATTGGTACTTATTTCTTGTTTGTAATGTATTTTTGTTGGTATACAATAAAACGTTCTTGTATTGAATTGTACCTAATAAACTTCGGGACTGACTCTGTTGCTCTACCAAACTTGTACCATTTGTTTTTCATCAAAAGCTAGCCTAGAAGTAAAAACCAAAATAAGTATTTATCTTGCTGAAATGTCAAGAACTTTATTATTTATAGACTGTATCAGTTTATTCAATTTTGTAATGAAAATCACCAAGAATCTGAAAATGAAGACGTCCCAAACAAACTTTCTTCAACAAAGTTTTGCTTTTCGTTGTTTTTCTCAACTGCGAGCCGGCAGCTTGTTCCACCCAGAGCAAACTTAATCCAAGTTTAATGAACAATACGACAGGTCCTTAATCAAACTTTGGATTTCCTTACTCTGTTGCTCTACAATTTTCAACCTTGGTACGAAGTCTTACGCTTTATTTAAATTATTTGGATCTAGATACTTATGTTATTCCAAGGCTTTATTCTCAGCTGGAGAAAAACCTATTTAGCTGACTTTGATCGTATTATTTGTTTTTGTTTTATCTTTGGAATGTAAAGTCGATGTTCTAATGCTGAGTTCTTTGTCATTATTCTTAAGGCTCATATTTTTATTCTCTGTTACCTCTATTTAAGTACACTCAAGTACTACAATTCGTTTTCATAACCAAGGTCTACTCGTAAGTTGTATTTAATTCCCTGCAAATTCTCAGAATTAGTTTTCCTTTGTGCATTTTGTTTCTGACAAAAACATATAATTTTGAATTTCGCAGTGATCCCGGTCTGATGGGTAGGGGATTGGATAGCCAATTTTCTTTAATGGCAGGTTTCGTTTCCTATCTTTGTTGGGTCGATCGCCGACGTTTTTTGCCATCGCCCCTCCTATGGCTGGTTTGAATTCAAAATTTATAGGGTACATAAGTGAGTAGCCGTGTCTTGTGCATAAATACAAATGTCTGCTTTGTTTTTACTTAGGGTATGTTATACGTACTCCTATACCAATACTCCTCAATCTTTTCTCTTTTATGTGTCATGTTATGACACAGAAAAGAGACCTTATAACAAGAAGTTTTCCAGAAATGGTCCACTGATTGCCACTGTCAGACATTTTGGTTACGGAAAATTATATCCTACTAAGCTTAAGTAAATGTACCTAAGCACTATTTTCTGACGATAAAAGACAAAAAAGATCAACTTTCGGTATTTAGTCATGCTCAAACGAATGCTACTCAAAATGCTATTTTTCCATCAGACCTTGCTCCAAATCGTCAAACCGTACCTTTATCAATTATTATTAAGAAAAATAGATATAAATTACCACTAAAACTATTACTCCAATGTCTCCAATGCTATAATTAGGCCTTGCGAAATCCGTCGTCACCAAGACACCCACAAATCTTGTTCGCGCACTCAAAGCTCGCTAAAGCCATGTACAAGTTTCTGGCGCCCGTCATCGTATGTCAAACGTTTGACAGTTGACAGCTCTCCCCCTCCATGCCTCTCATCTGACGTCACTTACAAGAAATTGTAATTAAGGTTCCGTAGTAGGTATTTCAGTTTTCTGGGTTTGAATGTATCACATTCATAATTTGAAAAGAACGCTAAAAATATTTTTCCTACCTCATTTCTGAGAGCACTGGATAAGTTACTCTATGTTGTTGGTTTGATGTAATATGTTGATAGGCTTTATAACTTTGTGAACCTTTTTACGTCCGTTTTCACCAATAGATAATCGGAAAATTATGCTGCTTCGTCGATTAACGTTGGCGTTTAATGTATTTATGAAAACTTGTGTCAAAAACGTTAAAACAACTGTTTAACATTTAACCATCTGTTGGTGAACTCGGGTCTTATTCATTAACATAATCTGCCTATTTTATGAGAAATTTTCTCTTTAAAAACATCCCGTGACATTTATCCGTTGATTTAGAAGAAGCAAATGCGCAATTATTAATCTCTAGTCAAATTTCTCGCTCTATTCACGTTATTTGTACTCAAGACTCCCTTATTTTCCCTCGGCTTCATATTTTGCCATCTTTATGTGTATGTATCTCTCACAAAAACGTCAAATGTTACAGTGCCGGGGGAAAACGTTTGGTATTCTTGACTGTATCCATCCAAAAGGTCATATGTTCCTGCTACCTGCAGGGAATATACTACCCTGGTTTTCTTGCTACAAGGTTCTGTGTTGTCTGTATGAGAAGCGACAGTTATGGTCGTCCACAGTTGAGTGAGCAAGTCTTTCATTAATCAGGGAACGGTCGCGACAGTGCAACGGCGTCGCGGTACGATTTTTTTCCTCTTTCGCCCTTAGATTGGATATTGGACGCGATTTCCTTGAAAACTTGGCAGAGACTGGGTGGTCGGTATCTACCTAACTAACAGTTATGTATAAATGCAGAGATATATTATGTAGTTGTAGAACTGCTCTAATGGATTATGTCTCAACTTTCCCGCTAGCCCGGACTTAGTATCGGTTTAGATGAGTTTTTTTTTTCCCCCGTGCGAGCATCATTCTTGAAACCGAATTTTTAATCACACAAAGTATCATGTGAATCGGTGTAAGCAAGCAAAGCGTGAATTAAAAAAATAAGTTCCTATCAGGTTATGAAGTAATCAAACAGAATCAAACTGATATCCATTATTAGTTTCTGCGGAAACGTTTACAGGTATTTCTATCCCATGGGAACTGATTTATGGGATAAAAAGAATAGTTGAATTAAATAAAAAGTTCAATTCAGTTTTGGCGTGAAGAGGTATTATGCATCCAAACTTTCGTACATATAATATAGGTGTGATGTTATTGACAGCAAAATTATGGTAGTGCAAGTAAATATCAAATGAAAAGGACTCTAATAAATCTATGTAGGTACTACAAACAAAGCTTGACATTTGCATATAATAAATGGATCTGTCCATGAAGTTTAAATAAAAATCGGCAAAACGCCACCCTTCACTCCGAGGGATATTCTCAGATAGAGTGCTGAGTGAGTAAGGGGAGATAAAGGGAAAAAACCCGAGACTTTCACATATCGCCCCATATATCCCTACTTTTGTGTTTACGTATGCATTGAAATGTAAATGTATCCTTCGAGTGCTTGAAAAGGTTGCTAACGTTACTTCTTGATTTTGATCAAAGATGGTTGTTTTATCACTTTTTTTATATGACTATCTGAATGGTTAATATGAAAACTAGCTTTTCCGAGAGAGATAAAGTCTAAAATAGATTTTTTATTAGGGTTACTTAACCTCAAACTTTATTTTGGTAAGTAACCCTATTACTTACCAAAATATAGTAAGTAGATCCTACTTACTTTATCTAGTAACCCTATGTTTTAGGTTAAGTAAGTTCCTATAGAACTATAAGGATGCAAAATGTCGTTCATTTTAGTAGTTTTCGCGTTGCCTTCTTCCAATTTATACCAAACGATCTACTATTAGAAGGTTATGAAACTATATTCATCATCAGCCATAGGTATTAGCACTGCTGGACAAAGACCCCCTATAAATGAGCGCCCTGTCTTCAACTTGCTGCACCCAGCATCAGCTTCTAATACTTGCACCATAATGAAAATGTTTAAAGTTTATAATTCTGCAATGTGCTACTAACACCCGATCAATCAAACAAGCGATAGCATTATTTCTAAACAAACTACAATTTCATGGCTCTACTAACTTACTACAGATCGAGATGGATTGCCCGGGAAATTGTACGAATCACCGTAAATATTTTGACAGAATCCGAGCATCGTATGACGAAACAATCGAACTCGAATTCGAGGAACTTTTGAAGGGAGTTCGAAAACTTAATATCGCAGTTGGACGTTTGATAGATCGGTCTCGAGGGAGTCGTGGCAAACAGTAGCTATGTCTGACGTTGCCTGACAATGGTTAGAGACAACGCCACTTGGGACTTGATAAGGTAGTCAAAGAATTGTTCCGGCTTTTTAAATACCCTTTCTGGAAATTGCTCTATGACGTACCGCTTAGGCTTTGTTAAATTTAAAATTTGCAAACAGAAATTCAACAACTCTGTTACATATTGATTTAACTTTATTTGATGTTGCGTCGTTAAAACTCTTACTATTTATTTGAATTTTGAATATCGATTAGAAATTGTTGGATTATTGGTAGGTACTTTGGTACATCGCAATTGTAAAGTATTAGTCAATGCACCTACCCAATGAATGGCATGTATTGTACGATAAGGATGGTAATCTCTGAAAAGGAATCAGGCAGTCAACAGCTCCTGTCTGTCTGTTAACTTTGACGTACTAGTAAGGTAAGCTGGATGTTTTCTATGTATAATAAAAAATATCTATCTATGTAGTGTATTGTATTAAGTATATCAGTTATCTAGTACCCATAACACAAGCTCTGCTTAGCTTGGGGCTAGATAATGCTGTGTGTGAAATGTCCAGCAAAAAAAAAACGTTGAGGAAAGCGTACTAAGTAGGTACTTACCTTTAGAAACTCCTGGCAAAAACGTCATCCCACAAAATGGCGTAAGGAAAGATCTCGGTGCATGTGTCATACAAAAACCTGTAATAATATTAAGTATCTTAACAAATAAATAAAATAACGTCTCTACAAAAAAAATGTGATTCTGCGGGCTAATATGTAATCCTCTGACTATCTTTGAGAATAACACCAGCCATATAAGACGTTCAATCGTATACCAACCTGTAAATTCTTCCTAAAAAACACAGTTTCTTTCCAATTTTATAAATTAGCCCCGACAATGCATTAGCAGTGAGTTGCATCACTGTCGTCGCAAAAACCTTCGAGTGACAAATGGATTTTGGAAACAGAGGATTTCAGAGCATCGCCCCTCACCGTGACATTGACGATCCGAATGGAATCGAGGACCTTTGAAAATACCGAAGAATTGGGAAAAGAAATAGTTATGTATCTGAAAATAGATTTAAAATAAACTAGAGAAGCTTACCGACATGGTTATTATATCTAATCTAATCGACGTGCTTAGTTGGGCCATATTGCTTACTGCTTTGCGAAAATCTATTTTCTACGATTTTTGAGATATGAGAATGTGAATGAGTTCTTTTGCGTCCTTTAAAATTTGGTAATATTGCTTTATATTTACTTTTAATTACCTACTGCGGTAATTTTTTTAATTTTGTACACAATTGGATTTCTTACAAAGGATCATGCAAGGAAATTTAACGCGTATTCGTGGAACAATGAAAAAAGGCATTATCGTATATTTTGTGCAACTATAATACCTATCCAACGATGAATCTAACATATCTATTCGAGAGGGGTTGCATTTGTATCCTCCTTTTCGTAGAACCTATATTAAATTCATAACAGTACACATCTACCCAGTACCTCCATGTAGTTATTCAATACCTGAAAAAACTTCATATAACATGCCTTCCTTTAAACAACGTGAAGAATAGTAAGTTTTTGCGATGCCATCCAACCCAGTAGCAAATTCATTCCATTATTAAAATTGTTTATACCTAAGCACTTTAGGCAACCACTAAAGCGGAACAAAGACTCTGTACCTAAGCCGATCCTCGGGAAAAATAGTAGGAAATCCATTAATAACTGTCAGAGAGACTCCTTGTTAAATGCATACAATACTGGAGCTTTTTAAAAGACTCACAATGGAGACTTGGCTAAATTAAAAGTTTTTCGATACGCGAGCGCGACATTGCACGGAACTGGAGGACTCGCTGGTAATTATTGTAAGGTAGTGGTAGCAGAATAAGTAATATAAAAATTACATTTATAATTGTTAGATCCAATTTTTCGCATATCTCATTTTATTACGGTCTACTTAATGGCAGCAAAACTTCACTTTGATAGTAAACTGTCAAGTCAAAATAATATAATGCAGGTATCTACGCGTACCTTCAGGTCCTCTTGATAAATCAGCAACAGAGCATCAGGATATAAAAAAATGTTCTAAACTCGTTATGTCCGGTACTTCATGATTTTTAAGACGGCCAATTCCCTTCCTCTTTTCCGTTCCATTCCTTCGTATTTTTAATTTTAATATAATAGTCAGCAACATTAAATAATTATTCGGTTTGCTGTTTGCTTTTTTGCTGACTGTACCAAGTAACTTCGTACGTCAACTGCCACAGGTCTGTAAAGACACATTTAAGCGGAAAAAAATCAAAATTAATGATATAGTTGGCACCGGTAGGGCACGGACGTCTCCGAATCCCTTTCATGGTCCTACGCATCGCTACGTTTTGTAATTTGCCTTTTACGGACTTTTCAAAGCAGTTCCGTTCAGCTTGTGAAAAAGAACAACATAGCTATTTAGTCAAAAAATGGGTTATTCCCAACTTCTCACGCATGACTATTCCGGCTCCATCAACGTGAGTCGTTGCCTATTCCCAGCGTCTCACGAAAAGTTTGACGTAAGTCAGAGAACATAGTCATAACAATCTACAACATCTATTATATTAGCCATACGAAATGATGTCCTCCTAGTTAGCTGAATTTCGGCCTTAGTCTCGGAGTTGCAGTCTCAAAGGAGACTAGCCATGTGCAAAGGACATATTATTGTGCACAAGTGTGTGCGCAAACACCGGTGCTCTATTCCTTCACATTCATAATACGACGGGAAATGGGAAGGCAGACCAACACGACCGGGGCGAGGTTATGGGCAGGACCAATGACTCAACGTGCTTTCCGAGGCACGGGGGTGCCGCCAATTTCCTAACTCCAGGCTGCTAACACACATTTTTTTACTCTTTAATCTTTTAATCTCAAACGTCTTTAAACCCTTTCCTGGTTTCCTTCTTCCTCTCTTTTGGCTGACCATTTCAATCCTAGTGAAGCTTCAAAAACTTTTAAACTATATCTTCTTATATAAAAAAATCAATTGCTGTTCGTTTGTCTCGCTAAAACTCGAGAACGGGTGGACCGATTTCGCTAATTTTGGTCTTGTAATATTTGTGGAAGTCCAGGGAAGGTTTAAAAGGTGAGAGCGGTAAAAAGGTCGCCGAGTAGGATAGTAAATAAATAAATATTGCTGGACAAACCACACAGCAGCATCTAGCCCCAAGCTAAGCAGAGCTTGTGTTATATTGATTTTGTCTTCTACTAGCTTCTGTCTACTGCTTCGTTCACGTAGTAGGTACCTACTTACCACATTAGTCTAGCGATCGCGTGTTCAACTGCTGATAATAAAGTCCCGGGATAAAATCCCGGATCGGCCAAAAAATTGTTATTATAATTTTTCTAGCAAGAAAAACTCTACCTGTAAAATTTGATCACATCTTTAGCCAACAAGACGGATAGAACACAAGACACGTATCTTCCCACACCAGTGTCCACCAGCTCCGTTGATTGGCTTATCAGATGGATGTTGCGGCGCCTCCGCATCACCTACTGATAACATCTGTCTGGTTTACTCTTCATAACACAACAAGCTTCCTTGATACATGTGCAGCCATGTGAGGAAGCCCACGAAAATCACATCACGTTATCTTAAATAAAAAAAATAAAAATAGCCTATATTCTCTGACTTTTATAAGTTGTCCTTATTTTATATTATAGTTTTAATAATTCTCCATAATATACTTAATATCCATTTACTCATTGACACAATTCCTCTGGCCTTCACTGAAAATCAGCGCTGAGTGGACACACCAGAGTGCGTCCAGCACAACGCTGAGTGGAAGGGCCATATTTGCCTTTGACGCTGCTACGCACAGAACAAATCTTTTTTTTGTAACTATTTGGTAGTCTTAAGGTCAATTGTGTTTTAAGGTAAATAAAAATATATTTTTTTTGTCTTTTTCTTTCTTTCTTTAATTTTTTTGACACCGTTCTAAGTAAGTTAGTCTAAGTAAGTAAGTTTGTCCTTTGACATAGGCCTCCTCCATTGTGTGCCATTGCACGCGATTTAGATTTGCCCTAATGCCATCCCTTAGGCAAATCATCTTCCCAACGCTTATAGGTCGGCCTCTGCTATTCACAGTATCATACTAATGCTGGACAATAATGCTGGATAATTCACACAGCATTATCTAGCCCCATGCCAAGCAGAGCTTGTGCTATGGGTACTAGATAACTGATATACTTAAGTTTTTTGTTATTATAGTGCGTAACCCCACACTAAGGGTAATTTCTAAGAAATACTTAATACAATAATTGTGATATACTTAATACAATACACTACATAGATAGATATTTTTTATTATACATAGAAAACATCCAGAACGCCCTGAACAAATGTCTGCAGAACTAATTAATAAATGTGAAATTTGGATGTGTGTTTTCACGCTAAAACGCTAAAAGGCAGATTGGGCTGAACTTTTGCATAGATGTATTTGGGTTATCGTATCCTGGAAAAACGCGTGCAAAACCGCGGGCAGAAGTTACATATGTGCTCAACAGTTTATGAGGGAATCGAAGACACCTGTTGGTACTTGCGCACACACTTGTGCACTATAATAATTATGTCTTGTGCATGCGACGAGTGGGCGGCGTGGCCTAAATTTGTCTAGGAGGACATTATTATACGAGTGATGGGGTTTGCTAGTGTATTTTTTTTTTCTATGGTACTTATTGTAGGTGATTTGTTTAGATTTGGTGAATTTTTAATATCCGCCATGAATTGGAGAACGTAACATAACGTAAATTATGCGTAACGTAAAAATATAAATTATATTGTGTTCTTAAGTCGTAAGCGTTGTTTTTTAATATTATTGTGTTTTATGGATTCTATGAAAACCAAACTTCCTTTCTGTAATAGAGACACGTAAATATCGAAGAAGATTAATAATAATAATTCATTTATTCAGACTATAGAAATGTTATACATCTTATTTAACTTATTCTACGGTCCATAGTAATATATACCTTAAAACTAACATACATAAAAAATCAAAAACTTAATTTAATAACACATTGTGATTACGGCGTCGGCGTGTAGATGATGCAATCAGGGTGTCAGCTGACGACGGTGTCCCCTTGCAAGCAGCCAGTGAACCTTCGGAACTTCGAATTTGATTAAGAAAATACCGTCTGAATATCGTCTCTATTCTGAATCAAGAAAATCGTAGCAAGCTCACGATTGAAAACACACTTCCATTTCAAATCGATCTGTTTTAATTACTGTAATACAAAACTCGAGGCTATCGGACCCTGTGACCCATTTTAAAACTTCCATTCGCAAAGAGGGGAGTGATAAATGAAGAACATCAATCAGTTGTATAAGTGTTGCAAATTTTCGCCATCGAAGAGTTATCTCAGATCGTGTTTTGTTTTGAATAAATGATGGAGCATCTGCCCTTGCTTGAGATTTGCATTGACGCATCTGATATGGCTTGTCGATACGTTATAAATTAATCGAATAAGATATAGTACTGGTAAGAAATTGAGGCGTTTTTTTTAATGTATACTTCTCTAATCAAAAAGAGGCCACGGCCTCTTTTTGATTCTTTGAGCTTTGACTCTTTGACTCTTTGAACTTTGACTCTTTAACTCTTTGAATCGGCACCTCCTACTCAGCCCGTGAAGAAGCGTATTATTGTCCCTGATGTTGCAGGCGTCCATAGGCTGAAGTAACCACTTTCCATCAGGCAGACTGAATGCTTGTTTGCCACCTTGGTGGTATAAAAAAAAGAACATAGTAACTTCCTTCTGCGTATTTTAACACCTCCACTGCGATCAGCAATCTTTCGCAGGCATCCGTCAATCGTGGTGATTTTGGGAAATCTTTCCTCGTTTGGGCTTGTTCAGCAGTGGACCGATCTGTGCTGGTGAGGAACTGAAAGGAAAGAGGGCGCTTTCAACTATACAACCTCAACCACTTTTTTGTCAAATTAAAATATCATAGTTTGACTTTCACATTCTCTACGAAAGATTCCGAAATCTATTGACTTGTAAGGTAAATTAGGAGTTTGCCTTTTTTGGAAAATGCATCAATGACAAGCGGAAGAGTTCTTGAAAAAAATTAAGAAAACTGGTAAAAACATTTAGTAAGTATTTTCAATTCCTGAAAAGTGGATTAAACCGAAAAATGATTATAAAAACTATGAATGGATCTGTCAGAATAATCCAAACAATGTGTTTCTCTCCATAAATGAAAATGTCTACGACTATGAATATAGCTTTGTCTAGTTTTAAAAAGATAAATTTGCCAAAATTAAATGTCATAATGCATTCTAAAGGCAAAACGAAACCTGCCTATCTGATCAACCTAGCAAAGTTTGCAGCTCGAATTTCCATCCACTTTAGATGGGACGATTCACTTAAAAGTTGGAAATTGCTTTGTTTCGAAGACAGTCGATATTGGACGGGCTGACTTTGATTAACAAGTGCAAGTCACGGGGTAGAAACTGGGTGCTCTGTATTTTTTGGATAAAACCATATTAGGGATTTTCGCTGGTTTTATTTTATTTAAACGCTGTTTCCGGAATTAAGTACAGTTCTCGGCGCAAATTCCGGCCAAATGCAAATGATGGCCGTAGGCGTGGGCGTGGGGGTGGCCGTTGCTGTGGCCACGGCCAGCAGTATACCATACAAGTTCCTCAAAAAAGCTTACATTCTGTATCTCGGTAGACGGTGTTGAGCCATCAGCCCAAAATTGTTCTATTATTTATCCGACGACGACATAGTACCTACTCTCGAAGTGCTGCAAAGATTTTGCTACTGGAAGTGGGACTGTAATGTCTTTAATATGCATTTTGCGGAGCTATTCTGCTCGTCATGAATAATTTGAAGTGGGCCGACCTTTCAATTAAAAATATAATCATCGAAATTAGATCTCTCAAAGCGAAGATATTAAAGCCCCATTTTACCTTTTTTCGGAGGAAGTACGCCTTTTATCTAAAAACCCTGACGATAAAAAAATTATATAACATCGTAGTATCTGTACACCGAGTTTCGTACCGATCGGTTTTAAAATACGACCTGTAGAGGAGTACGGACATACTGACTGAAACGCTAATTTAGCTGGACTTGACGCAGAGAAGCTTCGCTCACTTCGTTTGCTCGGTCAACTACCTTCCTACCTTTAGAAATAAGAATAAAAGCACAATTTGCATTTTCTCATAAATTCAATTATTTCCTCAATATAAAACAAAAACGAGGTCAGCACAGAATGAAACAACTGACAACGCCATCTACCGTCATGAATTTATGTTTTGAAGCCCCTCGTCGCGGTACTGTGGCTAAATTCTGGAGCTCTCCGTGTGCGTTTTGATTGCCATCTAGTATCGAGTAGCGGTATCATCTGATAATGTAACACAGGAGCTGAACTAATTAGTTTAGACGTTAAACAGAAGGAGTCGCCCCTTGAGCGCTCTGCTTTATCGACAGTCAAGGAAAATTCTGGAAAATTGGACGCTAGTATTTACTATTTTACAACAGTTACTGGCAAAGATTCAGCCCTTATTCAGATTAGAAATGAGTAATATTACAGTTCAAATAAGAAAATAGTTTAATGAGTTAGGTAGGTAATTCCTTTTGTAAGAGATATTAGTAAGTAGTAGTAACCTATGTGTATAGATGCGAAGCTGGCTTACAAAGGTTTTTACCAACTGGTGTTCACCCGCTGTAAACGCCCCGATAAATAGTGAGGTTTTCAGGCTGCTTTTGTTTTAAGCATCAATACATTATCATCCGATTTAAGGATTATAATGTACTAGCTTCTGGCCGCGGCTTCGCACGCGTTATTTCTATGGAAACGCTTAAAGGTGATTTATATCCCATTGGAACTGATTTATGGGATAAAAAGTAGCCTATGTTTTATCCCAGGCCTAGAATTATCTGTATACAAAATTTCAACCCGGTCTGTTCAGTAGTTTTGGCGTGAAGAGGTAACAAACATCCATCCATCTATACATCCATCCAAACTTTCGCATTTATGATATTAGTGTGATTGTGAAAAGTTACAATTACTGATAGATTTCGGAACTTATTGGTTAGAAAGCTATGTATATATCATCGGTACCTTTTATTTTACTTACCTATATCGGATAATTCGATTTGTACATAATTTTATACCATTGCAGAACGACCTACATTTTCATCTGGTATAATCGGGTCAATAACAGATATTTTTATGAATTCGAGCACTTATCGGCTGCATTCTGAATACGAAAAAGAAAACAAAAGAAAAAGAACGTAAAATAAGCGGCGAAAATGTATGAGTCATTTTATTTGATTTATAATTTATTGCCACGGCTAATTTATTGAATAAAATTTTATTGACATTGTTGAATTACATAAAAATATCAAAATTAAATACTAGGTGTATCTTTGGGTGATCGATGCGTAAAAACCCATTTCAGAACGATTATCTTAACCCACCTCTCCTCGTTCCACAGTCGGTAATAACCCGACTGTGGAACGAGGAGAGGTGGGTTTTTTTACTCGCAGCTAAATAGTATTATGCGGAGACTTTTGGTCTACACCGGTAGACGGTATTTACACACTAGCCTCACCTAACCTCATCTCAACAGCCTATACCTATTTTTCCACTGCTGGACGCAGGCCTCCCCCTGATAAGCGCCTTATTGGCTTTAACTCATTGGGGTAATGCCCATAATCCCCACGCTGGGCATGCGGGTTGGGGACCGCAGTTTGGTGGTAGAATTGTTCTGCAGGGGGCGCTGCTGTTCGCCCCCGGTGGATATCCCTTAGTCGCCTCTTACGACACCCGCGGGAAGAGTTGGGGTGGTGCTTATTTAGAATAACTACGCTGGCACTACATGGCTCTACTATATTTTTATTTAGATTTATATGATTAGATTATTAGAGA
The DNA here is from genome assembly GCA_963564075.1 of Eupithecia subfuscata. Classification (NCBI taxonomy): domain Eukaryota; kingdom Metazoa; phylum Arthropoda; class Insecta; order Lepidoptera; family Geometridae; genus Eupithecia; species Eupithecia subfuscata. The sequence goes on from OY751105.1 coordinate 10,977,901, forward strand.
TTTTAAATATTATCAATAGTATTCTTCTTTGTAAGTCTTCGTTTCTGGTACTTTAAACTCTAGAAAATAGTACTGGTTTGTGAGGGGGGCGTTGTCATTCTGCGACACATTACACTTCTGCAGATGACATCGTTTCTCAAAACTATTTCTTCCCTTGTTTCTATGCCAATAAACGATTTTAACTTTTTTATATCACATACCTATAAATATAACCTTAATTATGTGATATATTATACTTACGCCACTTTATTAAAAAAAATTGGACTTCCTTGCTTAGAACGAAATTAAGTTTTGTTCCAACGTTAAAAAGGCCGCCCGTTATCAAGCTAACAAATTATGTTGGTTCGGTTAACAAATTATGACCTTATCATAATAATTTAACTAATGACAACCAATGACGACCTCTGTGGCGCAGTAGGTGAAGGTTCGCCTGCGACGCCGGTTGGGGGTTTGATTCACACCTTGGGAGCAATTATTTACGGTCTGCCAATATTTGTTCCGAGTGTTCTGGGTATTTTCGATGTACTAATAATATCTCCAAAAGTAACTCTGTAATGTTTATTGAGTAGGTGTATTAGTTACCCATAACACAAGCTCTGCCTAGCTTGGGGCTAGATGCTGTGTGGATTGCCCAGCATTATGATTATTAATATAACTTATTTCATCACATTTATCTATACTAATATTATAAAGAGGAAAGGTTTGATTTTTTGTTTGTTTGTTTGTTTGTATGAATTGAATAGGCTCCGAAACTACTGGACCGATTTGAAAAATTCTTTCACCGTTAGGAAGCTTACTTTTCAGGGAGTGACATAGGCTATATTTTATCCCGGAATTCCCACGGGAACGGGAACTACGCGGGTGAAACCGCGAGGCGATCGTCTAGTAGTATATATAATTATACAATGTGTCCGGTCACCGGTGTTGGAGACTTTGGGGGGGTTAAATACGATAAATTTTATCGACAAATAACTATCCCTATTTTTTTTTTCTCTCTCCATGATAAAATGGCAGCTATTTTGTTTTCTGTTGCCTCGAAGCACGGGTGCTTGTACTGATTAAGGTATAGCTACCCATGTTGATGTCTAAGGAAAACGATAGAGGACTCATTTGATAGCCAGTAATGTAGACAATAAAGCAATGTTATCATTGTTGCAATTTCTATTTTATAATAAAAGAAAAGAAAATTAATAAAACAAAAAAAAGTTTTTCTTAATTTTTTTTTGAAATTATTAGCTTTTTCATAAAATCGAAACTGTCAAGCTACATGTTTTTTGTTATTGAACGATAGTACAGAATGTGTGCTACAAAATAAGTCTTGCATCTTAGCCCTAAGTAAGATAGTTTAGAAGTTATGACGATTAAAAAAGAGGGCTGAGTTTGATTTCGGGCCGAATTAATTTACATAAAAATCATTGAATAAAGCAGTGTTTTTTTTTTACATTTTTAATAAGTAGGTAGCTACATAACAACAAGTTAGGTAAGTATTTTAAAATATCTTTGACTTAATAAGTATACAAGTTTATACAAAAAATATATCAAATTGAAACAGAAAGTCAGTTATTTGCAACTTTAAGATCTAGCAGTCAGTAACATAATTTACGATGACCTCTGTGGCGCAGCGGGCGAAGGTCCACCTGCGACGCAGGAGGTTGCGGGTTCAATTGCCGCCTCGGGACAAATGTTTGTACGATCTGCAGATATCTGTTGAGGGTGTTCTGGATGTTTTCTATGAATGATAAAAAAATATCTATCTATGTAGTGTATTGTATTAAGTATATCAGTTATCTAGTACCCATAACACAAGCTCTGCTTAGCTTGGGGCTAGATAATGTTGTGTGAATTGTCCAGTATTATTATTTATTATTATTAGTACCTTAATACGTTACACCACAGAGGCGTGAGTCTATTTGACGTAAGTAACGATACGTGATTTTAACGTCTCTTTTTGCATGAGGATTTGCGCTGTTCCCTTTCCGCACGATAGAGGCGCTGTGCCAATATATATGGAAAAATTAGACGTAACGATCTCGTTTCTATACTATTTTCTACCGGACTCGGGGCTCAGGTTACGTCGATTTCCATGGATTAATAGAAAACATTTAGGATTAAGTAATAAAGAATTACCGTAGCCAAAAAATATTACAACTTTAAAAACTTTCCCAGCAATGGAGTCAAGTCAAAGACGCACCCTCAACGCAAGCGCGTTGAAGTCTTTTGTAAAGGAATTTTGGGTTTCTTATGTATATAATTTTTCTTCCTTCATTTACTGTCTCTTCAACTTATATGCTTCTCTCTACCTATGCTTTATTATTTATCTATACTATAGTAAATCTTTTACCACTGCAGATATATTTAAATAAGGACTATAAAAAATATGTTCGGTGTTATAATACCTAGGTAAGGAAACAAAAACTATATTTGTATTTGTATTTTAAGCCATAACGATCCAATGAGTCCGTGTTGTATGCCTGCAATAAATAAAATTAATTTTAATAAGTTAGTGTAAGATATAGTGTAAAATACCGTTCTAATTGCAAATATTGAAATAAAATGCTGAACAATTTTTAGCTACCTACGGACGAAGCAAATTTTCAAATTCTAACACAAGTTCCTTCTGCATCCAAACTAATAAATAAAAAGAAAACTCTGCCTAAAATACTTACTTTACTCAATGAAACAACACAGAAGATAAGGTTCGTCGCAGTGTGCAGATTTCATCTTCTGAAGTCTTAAGCTGGAGCCATTCTTGATCAAGTCCTGCAGTTCTGGATCTGATTCCTGATATCGTGCAAGAGCTTGATAGTCAATGCCTGTGATTTCGTCAATACGAGATAGAGCGTCAGCTACAACATTCTCTGTTAACTGTTTACTCAGTGAATGTGACGACTAGAGACATAGAGTACAAGATTTTCAGTTCTTTTTACATAGATTCATAAATGCCTTTAATGATAATGAAAATTAGAATCAAATAATAGAACTAGTATTTACTATTGAAACAATTGAGCGAACTACGGACTGTTGCAAAAAATCTGCAGGTCGCTCAACTGATCCTTATCAATACCAGTCGGAAGCGTATCCAGTTATAAACTGGTAGTCTAATAAACTAAAGGTAGGTATCTTCTGCTGAAATATATCATCATCATCACCATACAACAGACCGCTGCCAGACATAGGCCTCCCCTAAAGAGCGCCATCAGTTCCTTGTCTTCAGCTTGCTCCATCCAGCACCTGCCAGCAGTCCTTCGCAGCCAGAAAATCAGTCTTCTTATACCTTACATTCCTATCTACCTCAGCAGCACAAATATGTCCACTGTTGACTTGCGAATCTTTTCACCAATAAAATGACTCTATGACTTTCTACCTGACTGTCTATCTGACTATCTAGCTGTCTATCTATCTGACAATAATCTGAATATGTATCTGACTATCAATCGGACAATCTATCTGACTATCAATCTGACAATCTATCTGACTATCAATCTGACTATCTATCTGACTATCTATCTGACAATCCATCTGACTATCTACCTGACTATCTCTCTGACTATCAATCTGACTATCTATCTGACAATCTATCTGACTATCAATCTGACTATCTATCTGACTATCTATCTGACAATCCATCTGACTATCTACCTGACTATCTCTCTGACTATCGATCTAATAATCTATCTGACTATCTTGAACATGCCTCCCTAAAAAATATGGTGGTTTTGCCATAAAACTAAGAACGCTTGGCAGGCGTTCTTAATTTTTTTGGCAAGCTGCTCTCCTTCTTTATTTTCTATTGTAGTATATTTACAAGTAGGTACCTACACAATAATTAAGAATATGGTGGAGGGTACGGCGCGGTAAAGTAAGCTGTTCTATACAAAAAAAAAACAAATTGACTTTTATGGAACACAACTAATGTAAGTACTTGCCCTATGCTATGACCCGTCAGGGGGGGTTACCTATCTACTAACGCCACTGTATTTACATGTATATTTCGCTCTTAGCGATAAGGCCGCCGTTTATACCTACTCCGTGTCTAGTTAAACCTAACATAGGCTTTATGGCTCTTCTAACCAAAATGTAATGTTGTTTCTTACCTTTTTTAGAATAGAATAGAAGTAAAATGGGTACTTTATTCATAAAGAAAATTATACTAGTATTTAGAATTGAAACAATTGAGCTAACTGCTGACTGTTGCAAACAGTCTACAGGTATGTCTTTCTTACCTGAATAAATAATATTTATAATATATATCTATTCTATTTTATGCATTTTTGTTTGTATACTTTTCTTTCTTTGTGTGGTATGTTAAAGTATTCTATATCTATCTATCTACACACGCTAAATCATTAACCGCACGGTATAAATGTGAACAAGCCCATAAATAACTTTTAACTGGCAGTTAGTAGCCGTTACGGCATTGCTAGTAAATTGGAAGGGTTGTAAATAAGGATTTAGTATATAAATGGCTTTATTTAGCGGGGTTGCAATGCAGCTGAAACAATGTTATAGAACGAAACATAAAAAATACAAATACATCGTAAATATCACGGAGTTACAACATATAAATCAACCTGAGTCATATCTAAACAATACATTTTCACATGAATGTTACAAATGAATACCTGCAGTGCAGTTTACAATAGTGTATTTTGTCATTTTTTGTACGTTTATGAGTATTTTATGCTTTCGGTTCGATACCCGATAGTATTACAAAGGAGACAAATGAAACCACCAAGGCTAGAGCAAAAATATTGTAGAAGTAGAAAAAAATAGAAATTGAAGTACTAACTTACTAAGTAAACATTACATTGGAAGAGATTGCATATAGCTATAAGGCCGCCTTTGTACTTCGTTTACTCTTAGCATTTATTTCTGTGTTGTTATCTGTCTTTGTGTGGTACAATAATGTATTATCTATCTATCTATTACAGGTAGAACTAAATGTGTACTAATAAATCTACGGCCGGGGTTCCATAAAGAGTTTCTATTCTAGTAAAATAATTGCCTTATTCGGCCTTCGTTGCCAGCCAGTATTGTTAGTGCACATTTGTCAGACTTTATATTGAGTGAATGATATTCAAATTATCATTCATTCAAGGGATCCAGAATGTTCGTTGTTCGTTCTTCTTTCTTCAAAGATAGTAGCGAGGTCTTCCAGCCGTGAGATACCTGTAGAGACGAGCTTCTGATTTCTATTAACTACAAAAGCCCGGATCTACAGGGTAGATCACGAATGTGCCATGATTATCTTAGTTTCGTTTTCTTTTTTCGTGACTTGATGTTTTCTATCTTCTTGCTTGGTAGAAGACTTATAACTAAAATTAGAATCCAGTTTGATGAAGAAGTCGCTTTGAATCCTTTTGCAGGCTGTATCTGAAACAAATTAGCTTTTTATTATTTTGGTATTGTGAAAGTCACAGAAGTTTATCGAGTACTTCACAACAAGTGCCTTTTCATGTTCGATAAATTTCTGCAGATAGCTCAATTGTTTCAATTGTAAATACTACCTACTTCTAATTTGTTTTTATTATTTGATGACAAAGAAAATTACAATCAAATATAAATAAATTAGATCCGTTATTTACAATTGAAACAATTGAGCTAACTGCAGACTGTTGCAAACAATCTACAACTAGTCCATATTAATACCAGTCGGAAACGTCCCCAAGACGCTGGCTGCAATAATTGATAGTAATTTTATATGTTGATAAAGACCTGCCCCCGTATTCCTAATGGTCTTCTAACTTAAAACAGTAGCTAAGCAGCGTTGTAATATCTCACTCTGACTTAAGTCGATAGAAGAAGACAGAGTGAGAAATATAGCAATGTTGTAAGTTAGCAGTCTATTATGAATAAGTTAAAAGACGTTTGTGTCTGTTTGAGAAAAACAAACTTTGATTGAGCTTGAGACGCAGACTAAAACGTCACGATCGGAGAAACATTACTTTAGATAAGGAGATAAGTAGAAACAAATATCAATTCTTTAATAGTAGTTTATATTACACTACCCCCACGCGACCCCCCCCCCCCCTTGATAAAAGCTAACAAGGCGCTTATCAGGGGCAGGGTTGCGTTCAGCAGTGGACCAATACAGGCTATTGAGGTTGAGGATGAGTCCTTATGTACAGTACAATTTCGGCACATATACCTATATTGTCGCGATAAATCGTTTATCAGAGAAACATGCCCAGGCTTGCTAACCTAGCAATTAACATGACAGGCATCGTTTCATATGAAAATCTCGTTAGGCTCGCGCGTGACATGTAATCAATCATTAGGTACTTGGCAAATCCCTTGTGCGTGTCTGAGCAATTTTTTGAGCCATTTTCTACTCAATATGAAAGTAATATGAACGAAATTATTCGGTCGTGAAAGAAAAAGTAGGTATCTAGATACTGATAAAGCATCAGAAAATAAAACAGTAGATTTTGTTAAAACTTGAACCCGCAATTTGGCACCTACTGTTAGAAGTGGGCATTTGGGTATATCTAGATAATACTAGATAGGTTGACAAAAATCCAAAAAATGCAAAAAATGAAAATATGATTACTTTTGCGTTCTGGGTGTTTTCTATGTATAGCAAAATATATATATATGAAGTACAATATATATAATGACTTATTATATATCAGTCAAGCACTTATACAAATGCGGTGCACTTATGCTGTGTGAATCGTCCAGTAGGTATTATTTATTTTTATAAAACTAGTTGAGACAAATCTACCCAGTTTCGATTTCTCGATTTAAAGATCAAAGATTCAAATATTTTAGTAATTTCACCAAAACCATGCCTGCTAATGATCCAAATAAAACCATGTTCAGGAAAAAAACACCAAAACTCATCACGCACACCAAATCAACATTCAATTACCGGCACAATACGAAGCGGCCCACAAATCGGTACCTCCCTCGAGACGCAAAAAAATAATCTCTGCCGATTTCCGCAACTCACCTCCTTTTGTACGGAACCCAGAATAATGCAGTAGAACGGAACCCTAGCAGAAAGGCTCACTTAATTGCGAGAGGGAAGACGAAGAGCATTGTTTCGGAGGCTTTTGTACCATATGACGAGGCGGTTTGCCAGGTTTTAGTAATAGAAGTTCAAGGCTTTTTATATTATAAAATCGCTGAGAGCTATGTGGCACCAATGAATTTTAAAATCATTGTTTTTATTTAACTCGTATATCAAAATATGTAGGTACATACGAGCCTTGCTTTTAATTGCAAAAAAATTAAAAGATTTCCAAAGAGGTCTTACAATTTGAATGAAAGTTCTATGGTCCTTATGTTCATAGAACAAACTGAGTTCTTTTGTTCTAAAAACAAACTCGAAAGAACAAAAGAAACTTAGGAGGGAAGTTTTTGTTTCTATCATCGAAGCTCGGTTTTCTATCATAAAGGTATCTAACCTAACCTAAGAAGTATCCAAGGTAGGTACCTAGCCTTTCTTTCAATTGTAAAGAAAAAAAAAACATATTTCATAAGGTCTTACTTAAAAATTGAATGAATTCCTTAAATTCTATTTGGTTCACCAAACAGAATTTATAGAATTCATTCAGTTCTGGGATAAAACAGAGTTCAAGTTCTAAAAACTAATTTGAAAGAACAAAGGAAACTAAAAAAGGGAATTCAAAAACTGCACCACCAACAAATCGAATTTTCATCGAAGCTCGATTGTCTGCCTCATCAACAACTTGCTCTGTGGAACACGATCCAATTCCCGGAGATTTTTCTCGAGTTCGACGCTATTAATCTATCTTAGAACAAACTAATCTCGGTTTTCCGATAGCACAAGAATGATCACCCAGTTCAGAAAATAAGAAAACCGAAGATATTTCAACGACAGCTTATGTACCTAAATCAAAGATTTTCTCACCCAAGACGAAACTAATCTCAGTAAATTGGAAAGCGGAATAAGCTAAGAACACCTCCAAACTCGGATTACTAGACTAATTAATGAAAACAGCATTAGTGAAACGATAATGTGCTTTCACCCGGTGGATTCAAAGCCCAAATTGGAGTTCATTAATAAATCTGAAGTAATCGTTCGAGAACATTCGAGTCATTGCGTCGAAACTAGCGTGAGAGTACGGTGGAGTGAGCAGTGATGGTATTTGCTTTTACCCCGGAATGGGGAGTATTGAGAGGTCAAAGGCATTTCGATCGATGAAATGGGAATCTGCGCTCAAATAGATTCGAAGCCATTACGTCCTGAATGAGTGACTGATCGGAAAAACGAGTCCAAAGCTTGCAATTATATGCTATCTCACTTACAATATTCGTTTCCACGTCTTACATAACAAACATACATATATTCAATTTTTGTCCGAGACTAGCTTGTTTTGTGACAGTCATAGGTACCAAAAGTGTATTCACCACGAGCACATTAATAATTTTAACCCAAAAGAACATAAATTCACCAAACATTGCCATAAAATAGCAAAGTCTAGACAACAATGCCGGTTCGCAAAGGGGGAGAACCGCCTGGGGTTAACTATAGATTTATACTATACCGTTACTATCTATAGCCTAGCTAGTGCTACGGTGGAATGAACAGAATCGTCCCGGCGGCGGCCCCCTATTCAGGGTGAAAGGGGGGGTGAAATGGGTGCGGATGGGGGCTTTCGGCTCTGTGTAGTGTCCTCCAGCCATCATTAATCTTGCACGCTGAGCAGACGCCGCTAAGTGCTGGAACACACTGAAAAGAGATTTCTGTTAAAATTTTATAATGTTGGAATATACGATGTTATTCAGGAGATGTTTATCAGTTTTAGCTTTTTCGTAGAAGATATAATTTAATGTAATTTATACTTCCAGCATATATTATTACATCTACATACCTAATATGAAATTTCCTCTGCTTTTTTTGGTTTAGTTCAGAGGTTCAAAGGACAAACCAATGTAATTTCCGTATGTTTGTCTGTTATGATTATGAATTATTCAAAACAAACTTTAATCTCACCAGTCGCAGGGTTTATTTCCCATTACCAACAACCTCAGCCACAAAGCACTGTAAATGGTAATTTTGATTTACAATTGTGTGCCAAAACCCTAAGGCGCAGGGTCTACGTAAATCTGTTTGACTAGGACATCTCAAGTTTATGGCTTCGTCGATAAAGCCCTTGGGTTACCCTTCAAACCTTTGAAGGGAAATTAATTGGGTCGATGTTGTCAGCGGTTTCTTGAATGGTGTGCTGAGTTATATTACGAGCACCATAGAAAATCTGTTAAACGTAACTTTGGCTACCTTTGGATTTCTCATCGTAAAATTTTACATACCCAAGGGTTAGATTTGCTGCCGTAAAATTGTAACGGGCATCGCCGTGTAAATCAAGCAAAACGAATTTGTAATTTATTGACAATAAGTATATGAAGCCTTTATAACACAATAAATCAATATTTTTGACGATAGCTTAGGTATTTTTTCTGAACTAGCAGTGAAAGTAATGTTGATCTCAAATTGGTTGATCACGTTTACCCAACACTTTAAATTAAAAACATAGTGTCTTGAATACATTTGCTGTTTATAATTTGCACAATAGAATTGCTGAATACTACGATGATACTCTAAGCAGCTTAAAGCACTTAAAGCTTTCTGTCGCATAAAAACAGACTAAAAGGATTGTAGGATTATCCAAGGATTAAACTGTTCATTTCCGTTATTGCATTACTTGTTGTGAGATCTAATCCTTTTAGTTTTTTATGCAGTAAAAATTTGTAAACAATATTTTTTGTAAGGCCGTATTTTAAGCTTGTGTTGGTTTTGAAGCTGTAGGAAGCCGTTATGCGCTCGAAGTTTTAATGAATTCGCTGAAGTTTAAAACATGAAACACCACTTCGTTTTGTTTAACTTCTTTTTGTATGGCTTTTTGGTCAAAAGGTTTTTTTTTCTACGAGTTTCAAACATTATTACGCAAAACGAACCTAAGGCATTTTATTTCAATACCTTTTTTTTATGTTTACAAGTCAGCTTTATACGTGAAGAGATAAGGTTCAAAATACCTTTCCAGTTTTCAACCCTTTACTAACTCATAAGGCGTGTTTTCCCTAGGGACCAAATGTTACGTTCCAATATGCTGACTAGCAAACAGTTTCACTTCTTTTTATTTGGAAGCAATATGTCTCGTTCGATGTATCCGAACGCACGCCCATGAATCTACGTCTGCGCGTTATCAATAAAAAGTTACATTCCGTTTTTAACCCCTGACAAAAAGTGGGTAGCTAAAAGTTGGATGTGTATAAGTGTATATCATGTCTGTCTGTAGCACAACTGAATTTGATCTAGATTTATTTGTAGTCTTGGCTTTTGTTTGATGAGAATTGATGCAACATAGCTCAAAGTAAGGTCTTCGGAGGTTTTAGAATTTTTGTTAAATTAGCTTAGACCTAGAACTTTTTAATTTTTTCAACATGTTTATTTAAACGGTACCGCTAGCTCATACCTAATGGGTTTCTTCAGCACGGAGACAGCTTACATTATTTTCTCTTGCAACATAATCAAATTAATCAACCTCCAAAACAAATTTTTTAAAGCCGTAAATCGTTGAACTTTACGTTTCATACCTAAGTATGAACCTCCTAATATACCTACTACTAATAGAACCAATAAAGCCTTCAAAAGCAAACAAAACGTAAACGTATATACACACGTTACTCATGTAGATCCTTATTATATTACACCGAAATGTTTATAAATTGAAGATATTTTTTCAGCGTTGTAGACCCTCTACGCCGCTACGTGTTTACAAAATAAAACGTACAGCCGTAATAAAACGTGCAAAGTATCCTCGACCTTTTATTTAACAGCATAAGCATTTAAATTGAATGAACAATCCATTACCCGGTCCATTAAGTGTAGAGTAGAATATAAATAATAATTACTTTATAGAATTTGTTGAAATGTACCGTAGAAGTGTAACTCGTGTTTATTATGTCAATTATATAAATTACGATTTATTTTAAACATTTTAAAAATACGATATTAGTTTATTTTGAGTAATTTTATTGTTTTAACCATTTAAAATAGGCACATTAAACTCGTTCCCGCAAAACTTTACTCTTAATATTTTAGTTAACGAGTAAACTTCAACACACGCTGAGTACAGTGAGTACATACTAGTAATTAATTCCATGATGTGTAAAATTTGAATTTGCCAGTACAGCGTGTGCTTTATGGCCCGAAACTGAATGCTAATTTGTTTCAAAGCACTTGAGTCGTGAGCGTACTCAACATTGCTCATCTGAATTTCAATAGCGACACTCTCGGAAATAATAGTTTTCGTATTTTTTATATTGATTTATGACACATTTTGTCGACGATAACGATGGTAATGTTTCGACGAGATCCAACAAGAAAAGTTTACATACTATATTTACTTATTAAAAATTGTAGCAACGAAGTGTCAGTACACTTAAACGTGGTTTATGAGGTTATATATCACAAAAAACGGCTGATGACATTTATAAATAACATTGAAGAACAAGTGGGATTTTCATTTTATAACACCAACCAAAGAAGACATTCGCGATTTGTTAACAAGAACAAAAGATACGCGAACATTAGGTATACTGATACAAGTATAACAAAGTTTTAATCCTTATCATTTTAATACTGATCATTATAGACAGGCACGTTGTATTGCTGAAATAACTCAACACCATACTCCGTCCCTACTCTCAACGTGCCGAAAGTACAAAGATAATAATACTAAACTAGTGCCTAAAGTACGCCAATCTATGTTTATGAACACTGCACCCACTCCACGTAGCAAAATCCATAGTTTACGACTCAATAACTCCCTCGTATCTGCCACAGGCCCCAGCCGTTACTCTAATTAAGTGACGGCTAAATCAGGCGCAGCGCGATGATATGGCGTGGTGCCAGCTACCGCACTGGATTTATACTACGTGCACGTAGTGCTTTTGCTAGGGCTATCGACCCTTTATTATAGGAGAATGAATATTTGTTGAGAGCAATTTTGAAACTTGAAAGCCCTCAGAGGAAAAGAGGTAAAGCGGAGAACCTTTTACAAACAAAAAAGCATCAGTGTTAAACCATACAACAGCTATAGAAGAATAATTATGTTTTGTGGTTTACTTGTCGACGGTTTGCTTTGGGAGACTTGAGTCTACGATAGTTGTTCTATGATACCGTAGGTATTTTATAAATTTAACCTCAAACTTACCTAAACCCTAACAAAAAACTTTTACTTCAATATAAACAAACCATCTTTCCATAAATGCAAAAACTCCAGGCTTTATCGAGTACAAGTTTAAAATTGAAATTCATGTTTATCAACAAACCTACCATGAACCCATTTTAAAATTCCAAAAGACGAGTAATCTCCAGCAATAAATTCAAAGGGACAAAGCTTAATCATTCAGAAAAGGTCAGAACCCTTTTACAGAGGTAGGTAGGTAAAGCCTACATAAATAAAGGTACAGATAGAAGTTTCATCAAAGTTTTCTTCATTCATCATTTCCATCACGTCCCGGCTTTATTGCAACGCCTTCGCCTAGAATTTCCATAAAGCTTCATGGAATTCAGAACTAGTTACGAAGTCAGCTCACAGCTTGACTGTTAAAGCATGCAAATAATATTAAACATTGGCTTTTTCCTATGGTACCGTGTAATGAACTTCAGGCATTTAACTGGCTAAACAGGCCAGACCAAAGAGGGGATTAAAGATTCTCATTGAAGCATCAACCCCATCCACACCTGCAGAAATGCTGAAACCAAGCTGTCAATACCAAAGGTAGGTACCCTGCTCCGGTAGGTACTACAGGAAGTTGGGCTGGATAGGACCTGGTTATGGAGGGAGACAATGCACAATGTGAGATGTCAGTGCAGATCCCAGTTCCCCCTCTTTTAGAATTAGAAGAGTCATTTTACCGGAATAAGTGGGATTCCCGCGATCTCTCGCTCGGAAAACAACATGTTTGTCATCCATCGCTGAAGGCAAAACACCGATAAAAGAAAGTAATAACCTAAAGACTATCAAAACTGAGTGAGGGCTAGGAAAATGTTCATGATTCTTTCAAAACAAACGCCAGATGAAACCATAAACTCGAATATTTTCAAAAACCAGACTAAAACCGGAAGAAAATAACAACCCAAAGACTATTAAAATGGAATGAGGGCTAGGAAAATGCCCATGATTCTTTTAAAACAAACGCCAGATGAAAACCATAAACTCGAATACTTTCAAAAACCAGGCTAAACTAACTAAAACTGGAAAATATTCAGACGCTGTCCGATCAATAAGCAATCGCACAAAATGGCCGACCTCGCGTACAGTACACTGAATATTTTACTGGGCGTAAAGATTTTCATAGTTTACGAGTATAGACTACAAGCTTCGAACGTACGTGATAGAACGGGACAACCGTAAATTGTCGATGAAGAGACAGAATAAATGAAGACATACATATTGCATGACTGATGTAGGAAAATGGATATTGGACTCGGTAGATGAAATAATACACGTGGTTTGGTTACAACTAGTATGGGAAGTTTGTTCAATGTTTTGTTAGATTGTTAGAGTAAACCAGAAAAAGCTAAACCTGAAGAATATTCTAAGAATGCAAATTAAAATTTATCAAGAAGAAGAAAAGGTACCTTATAGATACTTACCATAAAAAATTAGCTAAATTAAGTAATTACCTACTTAAATTGAAGATAGTCAAAGATTGATAAAACTTTAAATTTTGTTTCAGGAAACATTAGCAGAAACGTAAATCAACGGACTTACAGACAAAGAAGGACCAAAACAATTTAAAGTCTTGACACAAAGCAAAAAGCGTTCGGACACCGTTCCAAAATGCTCCAAAAACAATTTAAAATCGCCGGAACAATCCTATCACGAACCAGTTTTAATTCGAAGCAAGCGAAGAGTAAAACTCAATCAGAAAAAGTAGAAAAGAAAACAGAATTTCCTTGAAAATTCCAACAAAGGGAAAAGTTAAAACAGGAGGGAATTAAACGTGACGTCAAACAAGAAGTTTTAATGGCCATTTTTTGCTGCCTCTGCTGGGCAGCGGAGACAGCCGGCAGGGTTCTAAAGGAAAAACTCATGCGTTTATATTTTCCTTTTTAAAGCTTCATGTGCGTGGAAAGTCTTTGTTTAGTTTATTTTTTGTTTGTAAAAAGCTGGAGCTGCTGCTTCTAATTTTTCGTAAAAATTTGCTTTTATACAGATTCTGAATTAAAATTCAGAAGAGGAATTATATTTGTTTACAGATCAGACAAATTTATGTGTAAGAGATAATACGTCATTTACCAGATTTTAGAATTTCTCGAAACTAATTCCTTTGTTCACACAAAAGCAAAAGCAAGACTTCTTTAGTTACGTATTTTGTGCCTTCTATGTACTAACGGCCGACGCCCAACATACAAGAGAGACAGAGAGAGAAACAATAAAAGTACACAAGGCTATTCTACAAACAACCTAAACACAGAGCGTACACGAAACTATTCACAGCTGCAATACAGCCATAGTGTTCCGGGCAGCAACTAATTTACTTGCAAACTGCAGGCGTTCTGCCTAAAGCTCGTAAGCTTATATTCCCTGGTAATAAACGAGGCTGCATACGAAGTCGAGTGTACTCGGCTGTGAATATATGTATGTATGTGAATTCATGTATGCTAGAACTCGTGCGGGTCTAGTGTAAGCGATAGAGGAATTGTTAGAATTGCACAGTGCAGTGTAGTAATTGCAAAGTTCTCGAAAATTGTTGCTGTCAGTTCTGCGCTGCAATTTCAGTTTGAGGAAAGCTATTACCGTTGTGTGCTTAACGTGAAGTTACTTTTATGCTCATTTATAATGCAAATATAGTTGTCTAAAAATTAAAATCTTTTATGTTGTCTGAATGAAGCAATTAGCCGGGTAATGAAAGGTAAACTTCTGAAAACTCCTGCAAAACTAGAGTCTAAGAAACTACTTTACTACTTTTACATCCGCGAGAAATGGATAAGTACTTAAATATTATAGTGATTGTGTTGTTCAATAACCTAAACTAAACTAGCGTTGAAATGTTGCCCTTGGTAATAGTTAGGTATGCTGCATTATTCCTGTATGCTATATTGTACTCAAATACAACTTGTTTTTCATATCTATTTTAATTTTAAGAATTTGACCATTTCTAAATTTAGGGATATTTACGGAAATGAAGAATTTTAGATTTTGATTTTGACCGCGAAAGCCAAACCGCATACAAAAGCTAGTCATAAATAATTTGCGAAACTTCTCGAAAATAGTTTCTCGAAATCCCATCCCGTTGCCATTCCGCTCTCACTAAAGCCCCGACTTTACCCAAAGCCGTCGTGCTGTTAGTTCAAATTGCATTTGCATAACGTACATCTCTGTGAATAGTCTACTTGCTGGAGAACATTAAAAATATAATATCGCTGAGATGTCTAGTTTTATCGCTTTCTTTAGGACGGAGAAGAGATTGTTATAGTCAATACTTTGTGGAAAAAATATTGCTGGTTGATTCATATACCCACTCGTGAGTGTATCACTCACACTGAGCCAAGAAGCGGCGACGAATAATTAACTAAGTATAATTTGGCGTGCTTTAAAAAACAATAAACCAACTTCAAATTCTTCTAGTGACGACATCTAGTTAATATTCGAGTCTAATTTAGTTTGATGACACATCGAGGTATACCCTATCCAATAAAAAACGAAACATCAAAATCGGACTATGTACTCTGTAAAAAGTTATGCGTGGTAAAACATTACAATCGGTGAGTGAACATGGAATCATCCCCTGTTTTCCTACCTTTAGGCTTGTTTTTTTTTCAAATTTAAATGGGACCACCTTTGGGGTACGTATACCCTTTCCAATAAAAAAAATTACTATCGAAATCGGACTACTCTGTAAAAAGTTATGCGTGGTCATACATAAAAAAAAAATATACGCGTCAACTTGAGAACCTCCTCCGTTTTTCATCGGTTGAAAATGAACCAAAACATTATAATAAAATAGTATGAGTGCTACGAGTATATCACTCACGTATACATATGAATCAACTAGCAATATTTTTAACCCCCGACGCAAAAAGAGAGGGGAGGATAAGTTTGACATGTCTGGCTGTGTGGTATCGCTCCCAAATAAATCAACCGATTTTCGTTTAGTTTTTTTGTGTCATACTTAGATAATTTTATCCCGAGTGTTCTTAGCCATGTTTCATGAAAATCTGTTCAGCCAAAAAACGACTGCGGGTTTTTAAAATTTTTAATTTATCTTGTTTCAATAAAGTATTATTAATATTCTCTTCTCCGTTCCTTCGTATGCGATAAAACTAGACCATGGTTCAGTCACGTTGTGGTAGGTATACATCTGAATCAACCAGCTGGTATAAAGTTGAATGCCAATTTCGTAATGACTGTTATATTCAGGGTTAAGTTTAGTTGTTAATTTTCTGCTGAATTTGAGATGACTGTCATTTGAGATGACTGTCATTTGAGCAAAACTTCTCTAGTTTTGCTCAAATGACATTATCACCTCATGTGATAGGTACTTCTTGAAAATAGCCCTTAAAACAATTAAACATAGCATTATTTTCATACGATCTCATGAATTGGCTAAATGCAAAAAAGCACACAAATAATTTATCTACCTTAGTATTACCAAACCTATCTTATTTGATTTTATTTTTTATTTTTGGAAAAAGCCCAATTTATGCAAACCTTCTGCGATGGGTACTGGATAAGTGATGATAATACATTACATTAAAAAGTTAATATCTTTTATTTTACATAGACAACATCTATTTAATCACCATTTGGGTGTTCTCAAAATAAATATCTGCAGGTGGTACAATATTATTCCTGAGTCGGGTATGGAACCCGCAAGTCCCGCAACCTCGCATCGCAAGCAGGTCTTCGGCTGCTGCGCCACCGAGGTCGTCAATTTGAGTCAACCATTTAAGTTTAACAAGGATTTAAAGGAAACAAAACTAAATAAACACAAGAATCGATCACCATAAAACCAAAAGCTGTAAAACCCCGAAACGAATGAAAACAGGTTTCTAGACAGTGCACGTGAGTGAACTTCACAAATTCCAATAAAACTAGGTGCATTACCGCCACTCAAAGACCTCTTTATTTCCTCTTTTGAAACCTCTTTATTATTCACTAAACCCGCCCGTAAAGCGAACAATGGATGGGTCCACTAAAAAGACATTAGCACTCTAGCGTAGGTTTAGTGCATTTTAATTGCGCTAGTTCCGCCATAGCTCCTACATTAGCTATAGTAACTATCTATTCCAGCTAAAGATCCTTTAGTAGCTAATACGGCTAGTGTTGAATCAAATACCAAGATGGCGGACGGTAGGACCGGCGGAAGGGTGGGGGCGCTTGGGGCGACATCTATAATTCCGGAGCTATCATAAATTAGCATACGTATTAGATTGTGTGCCTTGGGCGAGGGTGGATTCTATACGATCTATAGCTTATTTGAGTGTGTGGGCATGTGTAGACTTACTATTATAGGTTTTGCTTTGTATAATTGGTATGAATAAGAGAGATAAGCTAAATACGATGAAACAGATTCCTTTGGTACCTATTATTATGTCATGAAAGAGGTTTTTGTAGTTAGTAAGTAAGTAAGAGGTTTTAGGTGTATTTTCCAGCACGTGGTCGAAATATGCCTAATAGATATAACATTATAGAATGTTGTCGCTGTCGGAAAGTTATCTAATTGAACGACATAACTCGAAACGTCTGTTTATTATTAACATCACACCAATAATTCTGCAATACAAGATGGGAATTAATTATCTGTTTTCACAGTCTCGTTTCAAGACGAGGGTAGAAACAAATTTCCACCTACCTCGTAATAAAAGATCCTTCCACGGGCTTGTTGGGTGGATCATTAGTTATTCATTTTCATTTGCGTTACAATTCTAATTTTATACTGAGTTTTACTGCTGGGATAAAATTTTATTGGAATGGAAACACCTTTTATGCTTTAGAAATGTTTGAAATAGAAAATATAAATGCTGTTAAGTCACTGTCCATTCAAAAATAATTGCTTAAGTTATTTTAATTTCAAAGTCTAACTTTAAAAGTTCAAGTTAGCATCGAGCAACTTAATGAACAGGTGCATAAAACTGTGTGAAAACTGAAAGTTATAATAATAAATTTTTATAGCCAATTCAGGGAGCTGCACTAAACTGAGTCGAAATGATTATTCGATAAGGCGCTTAGAATAACTGCCATAAGCTCAGAGAAAAGGAAATTGAAAATCAGCAGCTGGCAAATATAACAGAGTGGTTTTAAACCACTGAAATTAAATTTGGCTGTCGATTAAAAAAACTCAATCCTTGAAGGAGCACCGAATGTCTCATTTAATAATCAACTACAAAAGCTATAGAAAAAAGGATCCAACATCCATAATTAAAACAAATTCAAATCGCACTAATTTAAAAAAAAATGCCTTGTACCACCTTGTGCTCTTACAAAAACCTTCAACAATTTCTTTACAAAATTTCGAACATGCTCAAGACAAATCCATTCAATAACCTCCTCACAAGCCCTTAGAGGATCATATTATCTCGGACTGCTTAATGTTTCAGCTGTATTAGTGGCCGCGAGGGACTAGTACAATTTTCATGAAGGTAAAATCACGAAAAGTATTCATTTTTGTTCAATATTTTTACGCATTTTCGTATTTTGAATTTTGGTTTTTCCGTGCAAAAGGGAGAAACAAGAGGGTTAGGAAGTAAACGTTTTCTATAAAGATTTCCCGATACTAAGGTTTCTTGCCCGATGGTTTATTAAATTTTACACAGTCCACGTTGTCTGGGTTGTAGCATAATTAAGTATGAGCCCTTACTTTACATACTTATCTCTAGTTTTTAATAAAATAATATTCACGACTGCCACACCAGTGCCATAGATGGAAGAAAATTTCCCCAAAACAAAAAATTTTTATTTTAAATATTTTCCATATCACCAGTTACTTCAGATGTAACATAAAAGGAATCTCACGCAGAGTGGGCGAGGTTTTATTGCCCGAATAGTTCGTTCATTTACTTCCTCATCTTCACGCTAGGTGACGCTAGCGTGCCCGTGTATATTACCCGCGTTACGCGTTACCCCGGCGGGGTACTTACACAGAATAAATGTAACAACGTACGAAGGGCTCACTCTCGCCACTTCAGAACGTAATGTGCGTAACACACGCAACGATCTCACAGTGAAAATCTTTTCATAACATCTGGGATTCTTATATTTTATTAAATGATTGAGTCATCATTGGGCCTTTTTGTGACATACTGTAAGTTGTTAGTATTTGTGTCTTTCTCTATTATTGTAGGTATGTTCTTTTATATTTGTGGTCTGAGTACGAAATAAAATTTTCTGTTTAATTTTCTTATTAATTAGTACCCATATTTTTAATGATAAATTTTAGATAGTTTTTAATGTTGCATGTCATCCTCTCTAATTATTTTTGCATACCGTTAACGGTCAAGCATGTTGTTTCTCTATTAATATATGTATGTTACCTTTTTGAACACGTTTTTTGCAAAATAAATATCTTTATCTTTATCAGAGCACAAACTCTGCTTACTTTTTAGGGTCTAATGATGCTGTGTTCAATTTTTAGTTTACAATTTCATTTTACTTGTGCCGTTGTTTATTTATTATTTGGAAATTTAGAAAAAACCTCTTTATAAAATAAAATTGACTAATTCAGTCCAGTCCAACAAGTATAAGTTTTGACTGTTATCGCTAACAGTGATACAATGCTGCCTAAGTCTGATATAACTAATATGTCTGCCTATGTCTGATATAACTAAATGTGTATTCGGGCTAACGATAGCCAACGGGATCTTTGTAATGGGGATAACTATTCGCAACCCCACACTACAGAGCAATTCAAACTAACTGCTGTGTGCGATCTATGAAGTTAGGTATAATAATTATAATTGAGGTTTGCAAAACTATTTCAAACTGTTGTTGTAAATTTGTGTTGAACTAATTTATGCCCGGGGCTTTGTACTCGCTTTGTTTCTATGGGTATTGCAATTGCAATAGACACGGAAATTTTATAATTTTAAAAGGTTTCTTTTTTGATAATGGCCTCCAAATTACATTCAACCACCAAAGAATCAATACAAAATGATGCTTTATACAT
This sequence comes from Eupithecia subfuscata, assembly GCA_963564075.1. Taxonomy (NCBI): domain Eukaryota; kingdom Metazoa; phylum Arthropoda; class Insecta; order Lepidoptera; family Geometridae; genus Eupithecia; species Eupithecia subfuscata. The sequence goes on from OY751105.1 coordinate 10,998,049, forward strand.
TTTAATGTACAGTTTTATTTCAATAAGATTCATTTAAATCTTTTCTAAATATTATTGCTCCTCGAGTTATGAGAATTTTAATACTTTCAAATTTATTTATGGGGTAACCATTAATGGACCAATAATTGACTAGATTATAATTATTTATGTCTAAATATCATCTATTATCCCAGTCGCAGATTATGTTGGTTTTATTTTAATTAATTTTCAAAACACCTGCCCCAGCCGTGCCATCCTGATTACATCCCATCTTCAAATTTAATTCTATTTACGAGTCGTTTTCGTACTAAAGTTGCAATTTTAATTAAGTTTGTACGAACGTGTTTTCCCTGTTTCAAACATGGACACGGTTCGCAACAGACATTATTTGCCGTTCCTATTACGTTTGCTCCATAAATATGGCTCTCCTGGGATGTTCGTACAATGAAACGCTGTAAAATGGGATATACCTGGCTTTATGAATATTTATTTTAGTCCGTTTTAATGTTTATGTGCGCTGCTAATTTATATTCTAATGTAATTAGCGTTACATTCGTTTTTGCGTTTAACGTTTGTGGATTGCTTTGAGGAGAAAAAGTCTTCGGACGTAGACAGACACAAGCTGTATCAATAATTTCTGTGACCGTTATTTCGATGGCTTTTAGATTTTTTCTTTTTCGTTGATTTCGGTATATAAAAATATATCAAGATTTTACAAAATTGAGAAAATTCAGTGTTAGTGATTCAGGTTTTCAGCATATCTGTGTTGTATAAAATGTTGATAAATAATGTCAAAAGTCACGTTGCAATTTCTTCTCTTCAGGGTCTGCAAACCTAAACTACTGTACTTACTTGTCTAAACATAATGTAAATATAACAAAACATAAAAAATCTAAAACTATGAAAGAAAATGTAGACACGGCCAAAACTCCACGCCACCACGCAGCTACGCCGATCTTCGAAAATGGTGCAAACAACGACGAAAAGCCCTAGAATAAAACACAATCGCAAACTAACTTGATGGAAACATAGCACTTTCCCCACAAACAGAAATAAATAAAGCAATCTTCTGTCTGTCTTAACAAAAAACCGACACATCAAACGTCGAATAAGACAAATAGATCCAAATAAAACAACAAGTCAACAACACTTGTCCGCGCCTCCAACGCGCTAGGTAAGGGTGATCCCAGAATACCCCAGAGACAATCGAATTACACCACCCAACGCGATATTTCCATCAAGTTTCAAAAATCCACTTACCTTTCTATAGTTCCGCTTCGTTCCCGTTCAGTACTAAGAAAATGAATTTAAAATTTTAAACTGAATAAACGTGCAATGCCATCATCGGCCAGAGCTCAGTTGCGTCTAACTTTGCGGCGTGCCGCGCCCCTACACGCTACTTGTACAGAATCTCTACCCCTATTCCAAGCTTCGGGAGGCGAGCCGAGCTCTTCCCGGCTTAACTACGACTCAGGAATACAACCGAAACTACGCTCTAACTGCTACCAGTAGAGTTGAAAATGGAACGAAGGAAACCGCGCATGTGCCGTTACGGTGTCTACCGACTGCAATTGGCTACCCGGGGATGCTGCGCAAAATAGGAACACGAAATATGAACGAGACTGCGAGGCGCTGGCGGCTGAGGAGGGGTGCGAACAGACAGGGGATATTTGAATAGACCTTGTCGGCTCTTTCCCACACCGCCGGCGAGGGACGCGGGGGACGCAGCGAGCTGTTTTGTCCAAACCCTGCTCGGTACAAATCGACGTTGTACAGAGAGTAACGAATGTGCACTTTCCATCAAGGCAGAGCATTTCCGCAGAGGAAAAAAACAAAAGAGCGTCGGTAATTGAATTTACCCTCATTACATTATCTGCGAAGCAAGATGTTCCGCCAGCGAAATTTATTCAAGACTATTCCAGACATGAATACCAAAGTAGGCCTGAAAATACTAACATGTATTACAAAATTCGTAGTACAAATAGATAAATAAATTCAATCTACAACATAAAGAGCATTTCACGTTTCACGTGGTTTGAAATGCAATCTTCAAGATAACTATAAATAGACTAGAGCCAGAATCCACTTCAACCAATTTATGTACCTACCTACCTAAACGCTAAAGGCACACGTAAATTTCCAGACAAAGCCCAAACTAAAGGCTGTATTCAAGTCAGGCTAGTAAATCCCGGAATTGTCCCGACAAGTTGCCCGGAACGCCACGATAGCAGCTCCCAGGCCAAATAGAACGTTTATTTAGCTGCACTTCTGCTGGCTTTAGCTTTGGTATAGGAGCTAGGTAAATAAACGAAAATTTTGAATTCGCTGCAAGTTGAATGCGTTGCAGGTGCTTTTGAGTGGGCAGAATTTGACGACTCAAAATTATTATCACAGAATTACGACCTTTAAAGCTGTAGAACTTAAGTGCACTTGTTTATGGCTTTGACGAATTAGGGTTTAAAATATGCGCAAATCCTTTAGAATCCAACTAAAATAAAATTCAGGTATACCTAGATAAACTACATGAACGGTATAACATTACACACACCAACCATTAACTACCACTTTAATATAATTTTTACTGTTTTGTTATCGTATTAATCATGCAACTTGTATCAAGAGAAGCGATAGGTAAATAATAACTCATTACATATACACCGCTCTTTATAACTAAGAGGAATAGGTTCTGAAATATGTATATTAGATCTAAGAATGAGAGGCCCCATAGGCTTAACCAAATAGGAGCAGCGTAGTTGCTTTTCAAACAAATCTACGGCCCGTCCCATTAATAGAGCCAGGCCCGCTTGGGCCCACGCCAATCTAATGTATTGGCTGGCACGACTGCGCCGTAATAACGCTGGAACCATGATGCAAACGATACTTTAGTATGGCAAGCCTATTCATGATTTGTTTACAAATGCAATATCTGTAATGGGATGATTTAGGTTGGCACTGTTTGTGGTTGTTGGCTTATTGCTGACGTATCTCCTGAGCAATGGTAGTCATGCAAGAGGTCTGCAAACGCGAGGGTAAAGAGATATTGTACCCTGTGTGACCAACTGATTAAGTATTTGTTCAGAATGAAAGTTATGGGTTTTGGGAATATCTGATAACAAAGGAAAAACTCAATAACTAAGTGACTATAGTTGGGGTAACCAGTGGGGAAGATTTCTAGCACTCTTTTGAATTTTACATACAGTCAGAAATAAACTTTTTGTATTTATGGATAACAATGCTTTGAACTTAGAGACTGAGGCTGACGGACAAACCGAATTACGGTTTATGTTAGCTGTAGATAAGATAAGTTAATAATTATGTAACATAAAGAAATGAAAAAAAAAAAAACTAGTCTAAGATATGTATCCAATCATTCTTTATCAGTTTTGTCAAAGTACTACGAAAACTATACTAAATTTCAGCTACTTGATGTGCTTTTATTTATTTATTTAATAAAATAAGTTCACAAAGCAGTTTACAATCAAATTTATACACTTCATAATAAAGTTACAGTAGTGAACCAGATTGTAAACCTAGAAGTAAACATAACAAGATTAGAAAAGTGTTGCAAACATAGCCAAAAAATTTCCCTAAAAATGTACCTAAAAATTACTGTTATATTTAAACTAATACATATTATTTAAAATAGAAAATACGGTTATAACTTTATATAAAAAAATACTCGTATTTGAATTTCCCAAGAGAAAAACAGTCTTGCAAACTGCACTCTGGTATGTTACGGAACGTTACCCTTTACTTTTAGCATCCGCATTTTAATTGGAGCTGAAGGCTGTTGGGCACGTTCCAAATGGCAATGTCGAATGCATTATGTAACCTTCTGAAGCCTTTCTACTGAAAACTTTCGTAAAATTTCCGCTAAACTTCTCGAAAATTCGATCGACTTTATTCGAATTCTTCGAGGAAGTTGTTGGTTAGCATAAGCTTTAGCCGCTTGAAAATTTGAAGATCACGTTTTATCACATTGTTTGGGTGTTACGGGATTAATTACGATATAAAATGTAATTAGAAAAGAAGTTTTATGGAACATTTGAAGCCAGTGCTGGAATATTAGGTACCTAGGTACCTACCTTTTGTTTCTTCCTCAATTTTCATCCTCCATGTTCTCTGGATCCTCCATATTTTTTCCGCCTTCCTAGCTGCTTTTGTTATTTTCCCAGGATCTGCAAATAAGACTTAGGTTCGTAAAATATAACAGAATTCTACGATATAACTAGACACATCTAAGTTTTTATTTATACTAATAATATTATAAAGAGGAAAGATTTTATTGTTTGTTTGTATTGAATAGGCTCCGAAACTACTGGACCGATTCGAAAAATTATTTTACCATCGAAACCCACATTATTTCTGATGAACATAGGCTACTTTTTACCACGGGAAAATGCTTCATTCCTACGGGAAACGGGGAATAGGACAACGGGTACTATAAACACAAAACAGGAGCACTAAATCAATATAATTTTTACCCATTTTGTTTTTCGAGTGTTTTTATGTGGTTATCTGATTTTATTTATTACCTCGAAACATCCTAACGGCTAATGTAATTTTAATAAATAAGTCTTAATATGTGAACAACCGTTTTTAAGAACAAGCTGCATTATCATCAAAACTAAACGTGTATACAAAATTCAGCTCAATCGGTTGAAGATATCTGCTTGAAACTTGAGTTACAAGATTCCTCCCGAACAAACATAGTTACATTGCAAGTTAAATAAAAGCTTGTAACGAGATATCAAAATACTCTAATCAAATACCATCGACTCTTACTCGTAGGTACATGGTACTAACGCTTGCTACATTTTGTAGGCCTTTGCCCTCACATTTTGCAAAAATAAGTGCAAAGTGGGGACCGACTGAATTAAAAAAAATCTATTCTATTAATTAATTGACAAATTGACATACAGCGTGGCAATGCAGCCAGCGTCTTGGGAACGCTTTCGACTGGTATTGATATGGATCAGTTGAGCTACCTGTAGACTGTTTGCAACAGTCTGCAGTTAGCTCAATTGCTTCAATTGTAAATACTAGTATAATTTTCTTTGTGAAGAAAGTCTATTGACAAACTGGGCAAATCATATTTTGGTCGTAAAAATATTATTCCAAAATTTTTGCTGGAAACTAACAGCTAGACATTTATTTCAACTAAAATTTTAGAGGAAATTAGTATCAGAGGGGAAAACTTTTCGCTAATAACAAGTTGGAGAAGCCGTACGTTCAAAAGTTGCTCCAGCAACTTGAAAAGCGCAATCTCTTTTTTTGCTCCAAGTGTCTCTTTGCAACCGGGAAACTTTAAAATTGTGGGAATAGTCCATTCATTTTATCTTTATGTTTCCGGAAAATATTCAAAGTACAGTTTATTACGTGGAAACTAAAAATATAGATAGTAAACAAAGACTTTGATACGAAGCGCGGACTCGTCAAATACAATGTCTGAAAAAACGAAGTTGCAATGAACACATATATTATAAGTTCGAAAGTTGTTCGAAGGGATGAATGGATGTTTGTTCTTCCCACCAAAAGTACTGAACAGATCAGGCTAAAATTTTGCATAAATGTAGGTCTAGACCTGGAATAGCAATTTCAATTTCAATTTATTCAATTCTATAGGCATACATTTATATTACACTTAAAATAGTTATATAACAATAATCAACACAAAAACACTCCTTAAATTATATACAATATTTAAAACAAAGAAAATTATACTAGTATTTACAATTGAAACAATTGAGCTAATTGCTGACTGTGGCAAACAGTCTACAGGTAGCTCAACTGATATTTACATAGATTATCGCATCCTACTACTATTATAAAGCCGAAAGTTTGTGAATCAAAATTTTTGTTACCTAGGATCTTCAAAACTACTGAACGGATCAAGATGAAATTTGGCGTACGGTTAGAGCATAGCCTAACTTAGATAATAGGCTACTTATTATATCGAAAATAAGCGTGCGAAGCCGCGGACAGAAGCTAGTATCTCATAAATCAGTTCCCATTATATCGAGCTAGTGATAAAATAAATCATTAAATCAAATATCGAACACTGACTTCAATTCATTTTAGAAAACCGTTATTTGCTTTAGTTTTAGCTGCTCTAGAATTTTTAAACCTCTTTTGATACCTAAAGCTTTTTTCATAGAAACCAAATAGCTTACGCTAGCAAAAGCTGCACAAACTAACAAAGTTATGTAGGTACATATAGTAAAAACAAAGATTTCAGTTAGCTAGTTTTGTTTCGTATTTGGAACAGGTCCGTTTCATTCGGGCGCTGAATTTGAAGACAACTACGGCCAAGTTTAGAGCAATCATTGCACAGCTGCTAGGACACAGAAAATAGAATAGTAAACTTTCGTTTAACCAACTTGCATGTTTTAGAGCCAAAATGGAAAATAGAAAAAAATAAGCTAAAATACGATAGGAAAGCTTAAGAAAATACAGATACTACAGATTAGATCCTACAGATTTATTAACTGATTATAGTAGGTATGGTCGCTCTGCGGTGCCGGCTTAGAATTATGCAAAATCATTCTTCCCGCGGGTGTCGTAAGAGGCGGCTAAGGGATATCCACCGGAAGTGGGCAGCAGCGCCCCCTGCAGAATAATTCTACCACCAAACTGCGATCCCCAACCCGCATACCCAGCGTGGGGATTATGGGAATTTCCCCCCAATGAGATAAAAGCCAATAAGGTGCTAATAAGGGGGTAGCCGCGTCCAGCAGTGGACCGATATAGGCTGGTGAGGTGAGTAGATATGGCGGAACTGAGATAGGTAAGTGGAGCTGAAATTTTAATATGAACACAACCGACCGACCCGAGAGCTGGTGAGTATCTGGCGCAGCGCATCAGCATTGCCATACAGCGGGCAATGCAGCCAGCGTCTTGGGGACGCTTCCGACTGGTATTGATATGGATCAGTTAAGTTACCTGTAGATTGTTTGCAACAGTTAGCTCAATTGCTTTAATTGTAAATATTAGTTCTAATTTATTTTTACTATTTGATTGTTATTTTCTTTGTTAATAAAGATCTAGCTATTTTATGAACATGTTTACCTGTAGTGTAAAGCTCTAAATAGGCTGAATGAAATGCACTCATGAAAAAAAAATGTTCTGATCACAAAGCTGTCTTTAGTTAGATAGCACTTTTGATGATGATTTGTTGAATAAATTTCTTTTTTCTTTTTCTTTTAATACCATTCAGACATATGAGATTAGAACACGGGTAGTTGTACTGCATGAATATTTGCCAACTTCGACTACTGTGCAGTGTGGATGGAATCCAATCCCACTGAATTGAATTTAAAATCGGAAGCTGGCACGGATCTATGCGTCTGACAGGTACCTACATACATAGATGTGTTGTCTATGCTCATGCGGATATGAGTTTAAACTATTTGTGTTTTGGATTTGGAACATGGAACGGACTAGGAATAAAACTTTTGAGAATTTGATTTGATATTTGTCTGTAGTAATTACCAACTCATGTATGCAGGTAGGTATGTTGATAATATGGTCATTGGCAAGCCGGCAACTTTTCTGTTCTGGTTAGGTTTAAAATACCTATGAAATAATATTATTCCTGGGTGCTACGTTGTATCGAGGTACCTACCACCGCGCGGACATAACCGCAGAGAGCAGATGCTAATGTATAAGACTGATCAAAATTCAAAAGCAAAATCTAGTACCTATCTACTCATAGATAAACGCAATTTGAATCTGAATACACGCCTGTATCCGCTATATTCAAAGTCCTGTGTTGGAGCCCGCATCGAATATGCATACGAAGTCCGTATTGATTTTTACGTTCATATCTCGATTTATATGCCGAAGCTGTGCCGCGGTTTGTGGCTGATAAACTGCTATTCGAAAATCAAAATATTTGAAAAGCATTTGCTTTATGATTTGTGTTCTTAACTGTCCGGTTTCTCTGATCCTATCTATCGTACTAAAGGATTGCTCTGTCTGCAGTCTTTGAAATATAAATTCCTTCCGTGGGAATGTTTCTATATTAAATTGTAACATCCTAGCAAATACGAGACGTGTTCTGTTTATAAACTCTTTATAAGGTAAATGTTTAAAATTGAAGTTTTTAGTTTAATTCCTAGATTTTACTGCATTGTAACGGACTTGAATGTGCAGAAATTTTTTCGTTTATATCCACATCCACCTTTGTCAAAATAACCAACAGCAAATACAGCCAAGAAATGTCGTGAAAGAGTAATTACGAATTGTCCATTTCTGATTGAGGGAGCAAAACCAAAATATTTATCTGATCAGCTCAAATAAGTCCATGGCTGATATGTGTCTAAACATGTTTATTGTAGTTCATTATTTTGTTATCATACTTTAATTTAATTACTTGGAATCACTATAATTGTATTGTTTCGTAATGTTTTTAAAAAAGTGTAACGCCTTTAAAATGTATAAGTACATAATTTAAAACGTGGAAGAGCGAAAGCACCTATCACAAGTATTTCCAAAATACTTAAAAGGTGTTTTCATCTATTAATAAGACTATGTATCTTTTATTACCGAATAAAACATTATTATTATTATTATTATTATGTGATTGTAAACAAGTGGGGTTTTACTGCTTAGCGGATGGTAGCTTAGCTTGGGGATAGATGATGCTGTGTATATTTTTGAACATTATGTATTTACTAGCTTCTGCCCGCGGCTTCGCACGATTTGTTTCTATGGAAAGGTTTTAAGGTTATCTCTATCCCATGGGAACTGATTTACGGGATAAAAACTCGCATATGTTTGATTCCAGGGTTAGACTTACTTGTATGCAAAATTTCAGCCTGATCCGTTCAGTAGTTTTAGTGTGAAGAGGTAACAAACATCCATCCATCCATCCATCCAAACTTTCGCATTTATAATATTAGTGTGATGTGATAGTGTGATTGAATAACAAAATAAAAACTGGTTACTATGACTATCGACTGGTGTTGATATGGATCAGTTGAGCTATCTGTAGACTGTTTGCAACAGTCGGTAGTTAGCTAAATTGTTTCAATTGTAAATACTAGTATAATTTTCTTTGTGAATAAATTTATTTTTACAAAATAAAGAATAAAATATGGATCAGTTGAGCTACCTGTAGATTGTTTGCAACAGTCTGCAGTTAGCTCAGTTGTTTAAATTGTAAATACTAGTGTAATTTTCTTTGTGAATAAATATGCCAGTTAAAAAAAATTAAAAGAAACTTAATGATATACCTTAAAGATGTTCTATATAGTACTTAAAGACAGCGTACGTAATTACAGCGTATCAGCATTGCCATACAGCGTGGCAATGCAGCCAGCGTCTTGGGGACGCTTCCGACTGGTGTTGATATGGATCAGTTGAGCTATCTGTAGACTGTTTGCAACAGTCGGCAGTTAGCTCAATTGTTTCAATTGTAAATACTAATATAATTTTCTTTGTGAATAAATTAAAAAAAAACTTAAATTTGTTCTAAATCCGTAGCCAGCAAAGCGTAGCCTCTCATCATGAACTTCAAATATCCGTCATTCCGTTCCTTCGCCTCCGAATCTACAATTCCAACAATATCCATTACGTCCCGGCCCTGGAAGAAAGATGGCGAGACATTAGTGCACTTTTAATGCTACAAATAATCTCTCGAGATTGCGAAATAAATTACTAAGCAACCTTGTGAGTAAGGTAGGTACAGGATACTTTGTTTGTAAATATAATTTGGTTAGGTAAACTTCGAGGACAAAGTAGCTGGTAGAAGATGTTGCAAAATACAGAACACCTTAGCTTGAGTTACCTACATTTTATGTTCGGTCTACATTAATAATGTTTTCCGTCCGAGTCATGACGAGCTATAATTGTAATGAAAATACAAGCCGTAGTCACACTAATCAAACAAGTCACACTAGTCACATTAGTCACACTAGTATTATAAATGCGAAAGTTTGGATGGATGGATGTATAGATGAATGGATGTTTGTTACGTCTTCACGCCAAAACTACTGAACAGATTGAGCTGAAATTGCACCGGTGTAGCTCTATGCCTGGAATCAAACATAGGCTACTTTTTATCACATAAATCAGTTCCCATGGAATAGAAATAACCTTTGAACGTTTCCGTAGAAATAACGCGGGCGAAGCCGCGGGCAGAAGCTAGCTATTTCTAAATACTTAATTCTCTCGACTTCATCATAATCACGTCAGTCAAATAACGGCAATCACTTCCCAGGCACGCTGAGTGAATGTTATTAATACCTAAAGCAGGTGTTGCGAATGATTTAGCACTGCTAATACTGCTTACAGTCCTTCGATTAATGTTTTTAGGAAATATAACACGTTAAAGCGGAATTTACGAGACAGTTTTAGTGTTTATTTTGAAAAGGTGTTTGAATATTATCCTCTTTGTTTAGTGCAGTGGGGTTAATATACTTAATTAGGTTTTTGAAAAAGTGTTTGTATTAAATAACCACTGCAACTATCTTCAAAAAAAATTGGTTGTCTGTAAAGTCGGTTTACTGACGATAGTTGAACGTGACAACGCAGACGCATCGCTCACTCAAGTAGGAGAGAGACGGATGTCGAGCGCTCTCGCTTGCGCTTCAAGCCTTACATGGAACGCCTCAGAGCGAGGTAACGCCGCATGACGTCATGTTTTTTCGTGCCTGCAGACGGCTCTATCGAATTATAAGACGTTGTCACGTCAAAAGTTGAAGTTTGATATTATTTCAGTTCATGTTATCTCACTGTCGTCAAAACCTTCGATGTTGTCTTCCATCTATATAGATTGATCCTTGGGACTAGGTATATAAGTTAACTGAGTTATCGTAAACTTCTTTTGCATTGACAGAATTGATCCAATGAGTGTTAGACTACTTTAGTAGGTCTAGCAGCTTACGTTCCGTAGGAGTAAAAAACTAAAAGTAATACGTTGTCTGTAAGTTACGACGTATTACATAATTACTTAGTTACAGACTGTAATTGCCTAGCCTCGCTATACCTTGGCCAAAATTTGGACTCAGATGTATACGAACCACTAGGTATTTCTATTCTTCTCCAGATCACGTAATTTACGATGACCAATTACTTGCTTAAATTATCTAATACAGAATCGACGGCCTACATCTTACATTCTCAAAATGCCAATTTCGGCCCACAAATAGGTAATTGGGTAAAGTACCTACCTTATACCAATAGCTTCTGTTATCAAAGCTGTGTTTGTCGGCCCTTATTGCTACAAATGGACGTCGTATAATTATTATCGCGTTGATTTACAGCCAGGTACCGTTAGCAGAATATAAACGGTGGTTTATAGGTTTTATTATAAGATTCTACATTATAAGTGCTGTAATAATCATAATTGCACCCAATTTTGGAGTAAAATGTAGTTAAACACTGGTTTATAGCGTGAAATGTAATTTCTTAGATGATAGCGTAATATGAGTACCTAATTAATGATTTTATAACTAAGTCATTTTGCATTACTTCCATTCTCTATAGGTACTTTAAACTATGCTGTTTTATTTAGATGTTGCAAGCTCAAGATTTGCCAAAGGGCGATGGAGCGTAGCGTATTAGGCTTCAAACGGATTGACCGAGTGCCGAATACAATGCTACGTTCACTAACAAGCATTGCCGATGTAGGGGAAAAGACCGAGCTGAACCATCATCTGTTCAAGACTGGAGCCACAGACAGCAGCTTGTGTCGTGGCTGCTTCCAAGAAGAAGAGACTGTGGAACACGTCATATTAAACTGCCCGGCCACAGAGGAAGCCAGACGCAAGACGGGGCTGAAGGGTCTCATTGAGGAGTCAACCTCGTCTACACCCACAGAGAAGCTGAAACGAAGCTGTCAGTCACCAAAAGTCCTGCTCCGGTACTTCAAGGAGCTGGGCTGGTTAGGGCCTGTTTAGGCAGGGGGATAATGCACTATACACTCCCATGCGAGATGTCCGTGCAGATCTCAGTTCCCCCCAAACAGAATTAGAATTAGAGGAAAAGACCGCCGGGTTAAAGTGGGATTGGGCCGGCCACGTCAGTCGTATGCACCCGGAAAGATGGGCCCATTCTATAACACCCTGGCAGCCAGAAGATGGGAGGCGACGACGAGGTCGGCCACGTAAAAGGTGGCGGGACGATCTAGTAGCTTTTGACCCGGAGTAGTGGGAGTCTGCAAAAGACCGAGAAGTTTAGAAGGGTGCGGGGGAGGCCTTTGCCCAGCAGTGGGACGAAATAGGCTAAATATAAAAAAAAGCTCCCAAACGATTGTATTGTATTGTGTACAAGATTGTGTTGTGTACAAGCTCTGCTTAGCTTGGGGCTAGATAATGCTGTGTGAATTGTCCAGCATTATTTGTTTATTTGTTTTGTATTGTATTGGTATGATTTTTTAACAGCTTTACCTGAGTAATGTTTGCAACGCAAGTCATCTATTTTAGTCTATGTCGGACAAATAATAATTTTCCACACATGACAGATAGCGAGTTACAACTTTTTGGCGTAAAATGAATAGTGATGTAAAAAAATAGCAACTGATTAAAAAATCAAACAAATCAGTTAGATCCGTTGCGATTTTTTCGGTAACAAATAAATCACGCAGGGATTTGAAATGCGTGATGTAGCAAAAAGTTTATCACAAAGGTACGTCACGGTCAGGCGGGAAATTCAAAATTCAGTCCATGTCGACATACCCTAAAGCGCATTAGGATTGAAAATCATAGATATCATCATGGGTTTTTAAAAAATGCTTTTCAAAATGTGCAAAAACGTACTTATCCGTTACTTACGTAAATATTACGAATTTAATTTTGTTGTTAACGTTAAAAAAATCACTCTGTTAATCAATTAGTGTCAAATACTAGTGGTCTGGGTATGGCATCAGAAAAACGGATCTTGACATTGGATAATGTGAGACTTGAAACATAATTATTTGTCCTAGAAGATATATTATAGCGTTATTTTGAAACAAAGTCTAGATTTAACTGATTTGCTGACGATCCATGACATGGGCCTGCACTATTTCTGCATCAATTTAATGACGTCATAAATTTCCAATTAATTAAACTGACATTGCAGGCCTTATTGCCTATTTGTTATACAGGATGTCCGTAATTTTAACACAATGCAAAATTGATGTAATAAATTAAACCAGCTAAACTACAATGTCGTTTCTGACGAGCCAAAATAATATACCGAATAAATAAATATTGTGAAGTAAAAAGTAAAACCAAAAATGCCTTTATTTTGTGACTAACACTCAGCAGATTATATGGCAGGATGTATCCTAGCGCTGGTGGTCTTCCGTGGAGGCCACATCCACAGCATCATCTAACCCCAAGTAAACAAAATACTTAAAAGTACTTCCTACACCCAGACTAGGAAAAAAACCTGAAGATCGTACAAACATAAATTTGTCCCGAACATGTTTGTACAGAATTGCATCTTTATTCTGTTTTGCACGGACAGTTAAGTCTGTTGTCCTAAATTCAATTATATTTCAGAAACGTTTAAATTTATTTTCTATTGAACTGCCCATTTAAAGCCATGTAAATGTAGAGGACATTAAAGCAGAAAAGACGTAACACTCGATCTTGCCGCAAAACCCTTTTCCATGAGATTACGCGTATCAAGGTCCAACTGACGTATAAAAACAATAAACAAATATAGAAAGGAAACTCTTTAACAAAATCAAGATCCGTAAGGTGCGAGTATAACTCGCGCGTCGAGGGTTTCGAACGTTTGTCAATTGTACAAATATGTACTAAAGGAAATGGTTAGAGACCTCGCTATTTAATGAATACTTAAAAATAGTAGGTACCAAACTACATTTTAGATGGATCGCTCTGCATACTTCGGAGATAAGGTAAATTTTTCGACATTTTTCATAAAGTATTTATTCTGCAGAAATTTCAAAAACTGTTCATTCAGGAATTCAAGGAGTTCAAAATTATATCCCCCCTCCCCCCTTTTTGACCATTTTTCTGAGTGGTCTTTTACAGACATTTTTCGTGTTAAATGAAGATCAATATCTACAAACGCTACATTCATTTCAGTCACTTTTTCAAAATATTTCAAAAAGTATGAAAGTCACAGAAATTTAGAAAACTATTTGAAATTTACAAACTGATACCTTTTATTTGATAACCCACGTGATCCTGTAGGTATCTTTTAAAATTTCAACATCACATTGCGCTGCAAATTAATAATTTATTATTTAAATTTCAAGTTGATAGCTACGGTAGTTGCTGGCATGTTATAGATGGAAAAAAGAACAGACAAAGCGAGCGGGTTTCGAAACCGATCTCGAACCCTAAAAATGAGGTAAGTCAATGAAAGACTTCCACCTTCCACCAGAACGCTCAAAAAGGGATAGAATTGCATTTGTTAATTACGTTCTATAAATTATTAAAATGTAAAATAATTCTTAAAGTATTCGCAAATAATTTATTATTTGTTTATTTAATATCTTAAATAAAGTTGCACCCTCGTACTTATTCCCTAGTAAAACGAAAATCTTACACAGAATATCATAATTTAGAGATAAATAATGAATAAATAATGCATGGACAATTCACACAGCATCATCTAGCTAGCGGCCCCAAGCTAAGCAGAGCTTGTGTTATGCGTACTAGATTACTAATATAGGGACAAATAAATTAAATAAATTACAATACATACCTATATATTTTTTATTTTTTATTAAAATTTCTGCGAAGATGAGGTCTGTATACGAACGAAGGTACGTGTGGTCCACACCTATGAGATTTCACATCTATGTGCTTTTTCCCCATTACCCTATCCCTAACATTTATCGGTATGCTCATGTAAATAACATCGGGCTTTCCCGGATTCGTCCGCCATACTCGTGCCAAGTGAGCCGAGCGTATTATTTTCCAGTATAAATATACAACAGCCTTTCCTATTTCCTTTTGCTTATTGGGATAGTGAGTGGTATAGATGCTGTCCCATTTTGAAGGAATATCAATATCCGGATTTTGACGATGACGTCAAAAACAATGTTTGGACGTTGGCGTTGTGCTCGGCGCGCGTTGTCCGAGAAAACCTAACGGTTGTATTTGTGTACGGACGTATGGGAGGGGACCACAGGGTGCTATAAATGCGCATTACCAAAGCACGCGCTTAAAACGTCTAATGGGTACAAATCACTCGGGACTCCACTCACTATGAGACTATGTAGTCAGAAAATGATACCAAAACCGCTTCCCATTGCACAATACGATAAAAAAGAATCATCATATTGGTGGCGGCTGTACCAGATCCAGATTTTAAAACTGGTTTCGGTAAAAGAATCGTAAACAGCAACGCTGCATAAAGCTGAACTAAAGGGTCTGTCACGGCCCTCAACGTTATTGGGTCACTTCGTTCACCCTTTTTATCGGCGGCCGTTCGACCCTTCGCAAAACTTTTTGAGAAATCATCGCGTTTCTCGCGCCCTTAATATTGCTACATAATATTTTCTAGATAACCCAATATCAATAAAATTTATAGGTGTAACTTAAAAAGCAATAGAGTGCGTGAGCGTGACCATCTATACAATATGGACTAGAAGCACGGAGTCTTATAATTATTGACGGAGAATCTGAAAATCCTAACGTTGCCATCAATGTATGTACGAGTACATCTTTGAAACTGCAGTGTTTTTTAGAAGTCACTTGAATATTTTTGAAAAGTTTAGAAGTAAGCGCCTTGATCAGAAAATCTGTTGTCCTGCAAATAAGCCTGCAATTTTTAATAAGAGCATATTCTGTATGGCACCTCGTATTTATAATCACATTCCAACATACATCATAGAAACCAATCCAATTAAAATTTCTAAACTAAAATTAAGAGTTGCTGATAGAGAAGGCTTATTCAGTGTAAATGAATATTTAATGAACAAATTCTAGCTTATGACAATTAGTTATAATAATTTAGGTATTTACAGAGTATTTAGTATATACCAAATATGTTAATTTGCATGCTGTCAAGCTGATCATGGCTGTGCCCATTCTATATTTCAATTGTCATCCTTGTAACCCATGTTTCGCAAAATAAAAGTTTGAAAATTGAATCTTATAAGGAAAATCGCTGGAAATTAAATTGGGTAGTAAGTATTTATAGTATGACGTATATTTTATTGAAGAACTATCTGAAAAGGCAAGGAAAGGAAGCTAAATACTAGGGTCTACTGTGAAGATATGAGTACCTAGGAAAATCTTGAACCTTATTAACCTTTCACAACCAACAAATTAAATATATGCAAGTCAACCCTGTCGTCACTATCACGGCCTTCGTTCCGGAATAGCTTTTTGCACCATCCTGTCTCGTAGTTCCCACCAAATAGAAAATTGTTGGCGTTCCCAAGACGCATGCTACGTCGAGAGAGGTTCAGAATTATACCGTTTTTTACCTCGACTGATCACATGTCTTGCTCCAAATGACGTATCCATTAAACTTGCATGTACAAAACTCAGCTTTATTTGCTGCTATTAGAGTATGAATTTGTGCTATTTTGTTTTCGTGAGCGATGAGAGGATTCGTTGTTTTTACTCCTGCGGTGGGATTTGAAGATTTTGTTAAGCGTTGAGTGTGTTGGAGATGATTGAACGAGTTTTATAGGAAGAGTTCAACCGATTTTGTAAAGATACGTCTGGGGATATAGGTATCATAAATTGTAGCTTCAATCAATTCTTATCATAATTTAAAACAAGTGATGAAAACGCGAGTGAAGAAAATGTGATATCGATTTTTCAACAAAGTTTGTTTGAACTTCGAAAGAAATATGCTACAAAAGAAACTTTTATTTCAAAGAATTTTGCAACCTTATGGATATTTGTTACGACTCTTCATAATAACATTTTTCCTCCTTGATAACATTCAAGCGGACAAAGGAAAATGAGTTTCCTCAAGTTGCGAAACCAAAATATTTCAAACGTTAACTTTCCGCTGTAAATATACTTACGTACAACAACCGTAGCTGTTAGTGGAGGGTACAGAGAGCCAAAATTAATTCAACTGAATATTTGCTCAAATTTTCATAATCAAGCGTTATCCCTTGAACTGGTAAATGTCATTAACCACTAATCGCTTTGCAAACACAACGTTGAATCGGAACCCAAAGGGTCTCCCATCTAAAGGTTGTGGGAAAATTCTCCATTGAAATCTGTACCGTCATACGACATATCGTTACTGCGACATGCTCCGTCGCGACAGAGAGAGACAGACGACCAGACTCCCTGTGATAGAAAGAGAAAGCCTTACCTTTTGGTAGCTCATATTGATCTTTCACCCGCCATTTTAGCTCGTGCCATTTTCTCTGTCGGCACATGTAGGCACTACGCCGACACTCTGAAAAAAGAGGAAACCTTTTATTTGCCTGTCATTTTGTATTTTAATGAAATATTCCACAAAAACGGGGCTGGAGCTGGAGCTTGATGTAGCTAAATTAGCATTTTTGATGCCGTGAAAATGAAGACTCACTTCGACGCTGAATGTCGTGTTATAAATCTGTGATTTTCATTATTTCAGCCGAGAGAGACTTGTCACAAAAACCGTTGGGTTTTCGTTTGAATCTCGAATTTGGAACTCATTCGTTTGTTGACGGAAATGGTCCTGTGCCTTCCTAATAGAACATTCACCCACATTTCGAAGCAAACGTTAAATTCTTATTGGAAAAGCTCAAAATTAAGTGAGCCAATAAAAAATAATGTCGATATTAAAGGGTGTCGGAATCGACCTATAGGATATCAAAGGTTTTATAGGAGGTTATTTTTAACTGGGTAGGTAATAACATGATATGTTCATATTTGTTGAAGATACCTATGTGTACAGCTAGAATCTTGAGATGTTTGAGCTGCGTGGTAATTTGGTATAGCTATCAGATAAATAATAAATAAATAAATAAATAAATAAATAATACTGGACAATTCACACAGCATTATCTAGCCCCAAGGTAAGCAGAGCTTGTGTTATGGGTACTAGATAACTGATATACATAATAATATACGAGTACTTAGATATATACTTTTTTATTATATATAGAAAACGACCAGAACACCCTGAACAAATATCTGCAGATCGTACAAATATTTGTCCCGAGGCGGGAATCGAACCCGCAACCTCCTGCGTCGCAGGCGGACCTTCGCCCACCGCGCCACAGAGGTCGTCACAGATGTTATTTCATTCCATGTCCTTCCTTTAAATTCGAATATCAACTCGCTTTTACGCTGGGTTTTCGTCCAATTTTGTGTAAAATTTCCCGACCGTGACAAAAATTAAACAAGCATGTATATTAAATTTTACGGCTAGGCAACATGGCTTTCCAACCGTTCAATTAACGTGGAATTTCTACGTGAAAATACAGGGCTGGAATTACGGGAATGGCTCGATAACCACACTCGAATTGTCACAAACATTGCGAATTGTAGAATCTACCTAGAGTGCAGTCGCGCTATTAGGCTGAACGCACAAGGTGTGCGTATCGAGACACTGAATCGAATATTAGAATTCGGTGTATGATATCATAAGAAACCTAGCACTTGTCGGCGCCGAGTCGTAGGAATTATGTTGTTTTAATTGAAGTACCTACCTCGGTATCCTTCGAATTATTTTGGTCTCAATTTGGAATTCCTTCAGCTTTCTCGTTGCGTTCAGTTTGGATAAATTTGTTAAGATGTAATTAACAAACCTACGACTCAATTTATAATTTTATCATTTATTTTTATTTTGGCAGCTTACAATTATACTCAGGTCTTCTTGCTCTAAGTAAAATCAGCGACGCTGTTACATAGAAGGGGGAAACGGTAACAGACAGTTGACTTAAGCTACGCGAAACTAAATGAGAAAAGATACCTACGCTATATTCAAACAGTCAATAAAGCAATCCATCGTCAAAGAACGTTTGCCTCTTGTCGATTAGGCGTGCGGCTACTTGTTTCATGCGTTTAATTTTTTTTGAAGACCCTTTAACGCCATTTAGACTCGATATCTTGTAAGTTGGAGTCACTTTTTCTTATTTTTTGACAAGCTTCTGCCTGCGGCTTCGCGTATTTTCGGTATAATATGTAGCTTATATCTTAGTTACTCTAAGCGTACGCCAAATTTCATCTTGATCTGTTCAGTAGTTTTAAAGATCCTAGGTAACAAAAATTCAGATTACACAAACGATTGCCTATATAATATTACTAGCTTCGGCTCGCGGCTTCGCACGTATATTTTTGGTATAATAAGTAGCCTATTATCTAAGCTAGGCTTTGTTCTGAACGTGCGCTAAATTTCATCTTGATTTGTTCAGTAGTTTTGGATATCCTAGGTTACAAAAATTCAGATTTCACAATTTGTGAAATCTGAATTATAGTTCCCTCGGATCTCCAACAGCCGAAAATTTGTGAATCACAAACTTTCGGCGTTATAATATTACAGTAGGATAAGTAGGAAATAATAATAACAATCATCATTTATTTCAGACACAGCACATGCACAAAGTAGGAAGTAGGATGGCAGTTTCCCGTTTGCGCCTTATCTTACCTTCGACAACCGAACACGCCTGCCACAAACATGGTGACAATTACACTGATTTACATCACCAATAAACACCATAGGCGATACGCGACACAAATAGCCAAATGGCTAATTATCGGTGTGCGTAATGGCTTATGGGGCAATAAATGCGTGTTATGAAATTGGCTTGTATTGTGCAGAATGTATCGTGTCTACGCATAGATCTAAGTAAAATCTGGAGATATGGTATGTTTCCCGGCGCTTACTCAACAACAGTAACTGGCTTGTGTTGCAACTACACGCAAACACTCGCTCACAGTTACATTTCCAATCTTGTGCAATAATTATAATGAACAAACACGAGGGAATGGCAGGAGAAAGGTAGGGAATGTAGTCTTTTGGTCAATAAATCACATTAAAGTACGTCTTAGCAAGCACGCGTAACGTAAAACGAACGCCGCGCCGTGCCGCCGGTCCCAGTATGACTGAGGTGGGCAGACCTAATTACACCTAATTTCAGCCTTCCACTTTCGAGGAGCTACCTGCCTCATCTCCCCTTTTTACTTAGATCGATGTGTCTACGGCTTTTCAACCTAGACTGAATTATTTATGGCTAATAACATGTACAAAAGTCAAGAGATGGTTTGATAGATAGGTAGGTACCTATATCATATTTTGTTTGGGCAGATTTTCTAAATTTGTTTTCCCGAATTTTTAAATTTAATGGATAAAAATCGGGTCTGATCATAAATTCCAATTTGAAGAAAGAAAGAAAGAAATTTGTGTTTTAGGTTGATTGATTTTGACTACGAACTACGTTAAACTTTCATTTCAATACAAAGTAGGTAGTACCAAGATATAGATTTCCCGTTAGCGAATCAACATGAAAATTAATTACCACTATAATGTCTCGGATGACAGACGCAGTGCAATTTCCCCACCATTCACGTCTGCTATATCAAACTAGATATTGCAGCCGTAAATTAGAATAAGCACATAACTAATTCGAACTGAGCGCGCTATCTATGAATAATTAATGAAAGACCGAGCTGGGAAATACTACTGGGCTAATAACATTAGAGATCCAACTATCACTGAATAACAGACCAAGCTTCTTATCTTAGCCAATGGAATGGTAAGGATTTAAATAAGACCTCATTTTATAGAATCTTTCGTCGTGAAGCGCAACCAAAAAGTTTTTGTTGTATTGGATTCAAAATATTCGAATTAAGAAATAGACTCTAATTAAGACCTCATTTTATATAACCTTTCGTTGATAAGCGCAAAGAATTATGCTGTGATGGATTCCATCTTCAAAAATTAAATTCCGAAAATTACGAATCAATGAGGTTTAAAAATGTATTTTACCCAACATTTCACCTTTAGAATTACAGTCGATATTTTCAAATATGAAGACAGAATGTAAAAATGCTGGTAATTCTACCGAAAATTAGGAGCTTCTCAAATTACGGTAACTTTCATTAACCTCTTTAGTGGATAAAACCGATTTCATTCAGTGAACGTACGTGTTCACATGGTTACCTATTTCAAAGTTTAGTGTTTTGCGAATGTGCGAACAGATACCGGTTGTACAATCGCTGTACAAACGTTGTACAACTTGAAGCAATAAAAGTCGATACGTTATAGGTACCTTCAAGTTATAGCTATAAAAGTGGATGCGATACCAAGTTTGGCAGAGGTTCAGAAGTGTGGCGTTAACTCGCACATTGCCAGCATCTGTCTGCCAAGCGTTTTTAATATAAAGCCTTATGTAGAATACTTATTTTATGAGAAATGCATTTTGCAATTTCGAGATAAATTCTTGTTCTGAGGGAACGAAATAACAAAATCAATGGTTTTAGAATTTAGATTTAGGGTTTAGGATGTTATGTTACGATTGTGACGGACCTACTAGACAAACTAGTCGATTCAGGTGTATTCATGAGTGTATCCTACTAATTTAAAAATGCGAAAGTTTGGATGGATGGATGGACAGATGGATGGATGTTTGTTACCTCTTCACGCTAAAACTACTGAACGGATCGGGCTGAAATTTTGCTTTAAAGCCGAAAGTTTGTGAAATGTGATTTTTTTAACCCTCGACGCAAAAAGAGAGGGGTGTTATAAGTTTATCGTGTCTGTCCATGTATCTGTGTATCTGTCTGTGGTGTCGTAGCTCCCAAACGGATAAACCGTAGTTTTTTTTTTGTGTTATAGATAATGTTATCCCTAGTATTCTTAACCATGTTTCAAGAAAATCTGTCGGGGGGTTTTTAAATTTTTTTAATTTTGTTTCGTCCATGTATCTGTGTCTGTGGTATCGTAGCTCCCAAACGGATGAACCGATTTTCGTTTTAGTAGTTTTTTTGTGTTATAGATAATTTTATCCCGAGTGTTCTTAGCCATGTTTACGTTATCTAATCTGTGGCCATGTTTCAAGAAAATATGTGGGAGGTTTTTAAAATTTTTAATTTTGTTCTTGTAATGTTACCTAAGATCTCACAAACTACTGAACATGTCATGATAAAATTTGGCGTACATTTAGAACATAGCGTAACTTAGATAATAGGCTACTAATTATACCGAAAATACGCGTACAAAGCCGCGCGCAGAAGCTAGGCACTCATACAGTTTTAGCATTTAATCGGCTGCATTTTGCATTTTGGTTACGAATAAAAAGCAAATAAAATGAATACTGGCGGCAAACATAGTTTGAGTGAAACACTCACGTATGAATTGACCAGCTGGCATCGTTCAATGTAGGTAATGTAGAAGTGTAGAAAGTAGGTATCCTTTGGTTATTATTTAATAACCGAGAAAAGCACGTTAAGCCGCTGGTCATCTGTCGATCTGTCGTCCCATCGGATTATGAGAGTGAGGGAATATAGAGTGCACCTGTGTTTGTGCACATTTCTGTGCACTATAATATGTCCTGCGCATCTGGCTAGTCTCCGATGAGACTGGCCGCCGTAGTCGAAATTCAGCAAGGAGGACATAATGAATAATAGCATAAGCGAGAAATAAAAACGAACTTTCTAATAGCGAGGCGGCCGGGAACTGGGGGTCATTTTCATATACAATTATATACAATTTGGGGATTAATGCCGATAATCCCCGCGCTGGGCAAGCGGGTTGGGGATCGCAGTTCGGTGGTGGAGTTGGTTATGCAGGGGGTAGTCGCCTCTTACGAAACCCACGGGAAGAGTTGGGGTGGTACAAATTCTAGGTCGGCACCACACGGCTTACAGACGCCCTAGATGATATTATATCACTTCAAAACCTAACCAAAGAAACCTATCCTTGCAAATCAGTCTTAGCACCTAGTTAGCACCTAGTGTCCCCTTAGTCACCTAGTCTGGCTTCCTCGATACATGCTCAGCCTAGTGCAGAAGTTGACGAAAATCACTGTTGAAAGTCGCTCAGCAAATTATGTATTACAAAATTACCCATAAATTGTATCATGTGTTTTAGATTAAGTCCATCGGCTCTTATTTGTATTACTAGCCGCCGCCCGCGGCTTCGCACGCGTTGTTTCTATGGAAACGTTAAAAGGCGATTTCTATCCCATGGGAACTGATTTATGGGATAAAAAGTAGGCTATGTTTGATTCCAGGACTATAATTATCTGTATACTAAATTTCAGCCCGATCCGCTCAGTAGTTTTGGCGTGAAGAAGTATCCATCCATCCAAATTTTCTTAGTGTGATTTGCTGTAATAAATATTTTTTACTTACTTGACTTTAGTTACAGCGTAAAGTGCAAAATTTCCCCCATTCCGACTGCCAGACTGCTGCGGAAATGCAAGAAATGTTTTGCAAGTATAAAATTAATTTGGAAGGCGGTTGTGTTTGCAACACTTGGAAATTTCTTTCAGAATTTATGTCTGCTGGCGCAGGCGACAAAAGTTGTGCAATTTAAAGCCTCGAGATATACTTTAGAAGATTTCAGCGCCGTGATAAGGGTTCATGTCCACGACAGCGAAAGACGACAGGAATTTTATTAACCCGGCGAGGATGTGGTAGGGTCTATATGACCCTGCTCATTTTGTTTTGTCTACAGTTTTTTGTTCTGTAGTCGTACGCTGTCGAACTTCTCAGTAGCTACAGTCATTGAACTCCCCTCCCCTCTGCGTGTCACCACTCAGTCGGCCGCCGCCTGTGCAACGAGGTAGACGTGCGCGAACGCAAATAGGGTAATTATGACCCTTCCACAACCGCGACGTAGTACTTTTGTGCCATTTTCTATTTAATATTTGTATTGAATATTCTGTATTTTTAGGTGTTATTGGTCAAAATGAACAACGAAGAACGGCAGGCTCAGCGTATACGTCGTTTGCTGGCGGAGTCATCGGACAGTGAAGACGAAATTGAAGCCGCAATTCAAAAAAATGGCCTCTGACAGTGTTCTATGCAATAATGAATATGGCAGGCATAAATGCTGATATTGTCCACCGAGCTAATACCAATAGGACCCAAAAACGTCGTAATTTCATCAAAACACTGGGCCGTATGCTTGTCAGCGAACACTTGAGTGCCCGAGAAGAAATACCTCAGTTGCCGAGCACTTTGCGTAAGAGAATCCGAGAATTCAGAGGAGAACCTCTACAGGAACCGTCTGCCAGAGTTCCAGGTGTAAGAAAAAGGTGCCAAGTGTGCCCTTATGCCCGACATCGTAAGACGGCTCATGTTTGCGAAGGATGTAACAAGTACATTTGTCAAGAACACATTGTTCCGTTCTGCCAACAATGTGCTGCGGTGAGAGATGATTAGTAGCTTATAAGACTGATTTGCTACCAATATTGTGATGTAATTTGATTGATCTCTTATATATTTACCTAAAAATACTAATTACGTTTAAGATTGTTTTGTAAGATGTTGATTTTTGAAATGTGTAACGCAGAGTCATGCTGCAGTTGATTATTTTTAGACTATTCTTATAATTTTAATAATAAAACATTTGTATGCATAATGGTATTATTTTTAAATAAAATCCATCCATTAATAACTAATTCATACGTTACCCTCCCATACTTTGTCAAAAAATGACAATAAATACTTAATATACATATATTAAATACAGGGTCACCAGGACCCTCCACATCCTCGATGTACCCTTTTTGTACCACATCCTCGCCGGGTTAAGAGTCAGGGTAGTCTTCTTTGGGGTGTCTTAGAATAATAATTAGTCCGGGACTGGTAAAGCATCGTATTATGATTTAATTCGTCTGCAAGGGTGGAGGTGGGAGGCACGCTCACCATAGGTTTTATAGTTAACTAGCTGCCGCCCGCGGCTTCGCACGCGTTGTTTCTATGGAAACGTTAAAAGGTGATTTCTATCCCACGGGAACTGATTTATGGGATAAAAAGTAGCCTTTGTTTGATTCCAGGATTATAATTACCTGTATACAAAATTTCAGCCTGATCCGTTCAGTAGTTTTGGCGTGAATAGGTAACAAACATCCATCCATCCATCCATCCAAACTTTCGCATTTATAATATTAGTGTGATTCATCATCATATAATGTACCTAACATTACAGTTTAAAACAAATGCGTTACAATATGAACATAAAGGAAAAATACTTAGTAGGTCGGTATACTACTAATATACAAAATTACATGAAATACGGACGGACACACAAAAAAAAATAAAAAAAAATAATAAAAATTTGCAAAAAAACACATTTACAAATTATGAACACATTATTAAGGTAAAAAAAATATTGGTGTGCCGATAATAATCAGCTTGCATGTGGCTAAAAGATATTCAAAAATGCCCGATGAGGAATTGGACCAACTAAGTAATGCTTAGGTGTATTACTAGGAACTGATTATGATTTCAAGCTTTCTAAATGTATTACTAGGCTCCAAGAAAAACCAGTCTGAAATATCGCTGAAGGCTTGACTTTTACTTCATTTACACTTTAAGATCACTAGTCCAATCGAGATTTAGTTGTACTTAGTTGTAGCGAACTAGACTTAAGTACATGCTTCTTGGACATACCTGCCTATAGATTTGTAGTCCAAAAGATACCTACCACTTCAGTGTAAAGCATTCTCAAAAGCCTAGAAATAACTGGATATTTCAGTCCGGCCACTGCAAAAACTCGTAATTTTCCCTTCGACATCGCTTCGGAAAATACGAAGCCATCGCAAACGGTTATTCCCGCTCTGTTTTATCGGAATTATTCGCGCGAAAATTTCGCTGCCATTTTTATTTCGAACTCATGTTAATTCGAAAAGCTCATGCATTATATTAACAAGTTAATATAATAGGAATTTTAAATTTGAATAACAACCTACAGAATGTAAACATCCAGATACCTCGCTAGGAATGTCATTTCATTGATAAAATGACAATACATAGCAAAAGTTAAATCAATCCGTGCTAACCTTAGAACCATAGGGAATCTATCAAAAACCAAAATTGAAAATTTATTGAAAAATAATTCACTTCATAGAACGTAAAAATGACAGAAAGCATTCTTTCAAAGCTTTCTGGAAGTCCTCTAATGTAAAAGTTAGTAGCGCCATCTCTTGAAAATTATTATGAATAGGACGAAACCGTGGGTACAATACTGTACGTTTTGTTGAAACCCAATCTTGAAAGCCTACTGAAACCGTAGAGGCTTTCATTGAACTTTGAACCCTTCAGTTATTGTACAGTTCTCCGGAAAATAAGCAGATGGCGCTACTGTGCGAAAATCGATACCAAACACAAGAAAGACGATGCGGAAAACGTTATTTAGCTTAAATAACAGGATTTCGAAGGTATTCAATGCAGAAAATTAGTAATATAGATAGAATAGCATGCAACTTACCGTAGTAATAGAAGTGGGTGCATCTTGGAACCGTCCAACACCTCCAATGAGTTGATTTATCAAAACAATTGAATGTGATTATTTTTGACGCTCAGTTGTTGAATTTAATCACTTTTTCAGTCCAAATTATAAAACTGGTCCATTAGCACTGCTAAAGTCCAATCTGTCATGGATAAAATAAAATATTTCCAGAAAAGGATATCAACAAACGTCACCACCAAAAGCTGACAACAAACTGTTGGTGGTAACCGAACTTCAACTCAATGCCTGATCACTTTCGTTCGGCGGTAAGATCTACAATTTCATGCACTCTCTCCCTCTTTCGTGCGTAAACCTGTATGGTGTATCTCGTTCTTATGCCGATTAAAGTAAAACCATTACGGTGAGAACAAAAAAGGGTCCCCTTTGAGCAAATCGTAATATATCATCGGTTTGACGTTATAAGCTTGGGGTCTACGGCCCGGATAGTTTGCTTTTGTCCAGGAGCAGTTAAATTTATTGGCGTAACGGTCTTGCGAAGAATAAACCCAATTTTAAATAGACAAGCTGAATATTATTTTACTGGCTTACGTAAGGGTTGGATACCAGCTCTTTCCCGTGGCTTCGTTCGTGTGGGTTTTGTAAAAGAAGTCGGAGAGAGAGAGCGGAGATCCTATTGGAGCATTAGTCGAAAAGGTGGCAGGTTCGATTCCTATCGCAAATAAGTGATTACGTGATACAGGTTCTGCTTTAGCGTTGCAAGGATTTTGGTACCACTGTCAGATCTAAAAGGCCAAACGCCAAACCAAAATATTACAGCATGAGATTATTTATTCAAATAAAGTACCTACTTAAATCGTTGCAAAAGTTGCCTGGAAGAGATCGCTTTCAGCTATAAGGCCGCCGAATTAAATCTAGTAAGGCACAATACTAGATTTAATAAGTTAAATGTTTGTACGATCTGCAGACGTCCAGGGCGTTCTGGATGTTTTCTGTGTATAATAAAAAATATCTATCTATGTAGTGTATTGTATTAGGTACATCAGTTATCTAGTACCCATAACACAAGCTCTGCTTAGCTTGGGGCTAGATAATGCTGTGTGAATTGTCCAGCATTATTTTTTTTATATTTATTTTTTGATGGGTACAAGAAATATATTATCTATCCATACGAACCACGAAACGAAAACGATCTGAAAACCTAGGAAAGAAATCACCATCAAAACTTTTGAAAGCTTTGAGCCGATTGATCCTGTTATATGAACAACTCGAATCGGCTGAACCCTTCAAGGTCTAATCTGGTTAGTTCCGAATCTAAGCCGGCGGAGCCCCCGGCTCCCACGGAGGGAGCTCATCTATCAACTGTACAATGAACGCGGCGAAGTAAGCAGCTGATCGTGTCCCTGCATATTTGCAGTATACTGTGATCGGAGATAAAAAAATACGATATGGGTCAAAGCCATAGCTTTATGCCATAGCTACATAATGTCATAACCTGTCATCAGTTGTGTCCAAGATGGCGGCACATCTGTCCTCCGTTGGTTGCCTCAGTGAGGCGACTCACAGATCTAAGCCGAACAGTTGGTCGCCTCATTGTGATTCTAACCAGACAGCAAATTTGAGTGTACTAAAAGGTTCTCTCTCATATTTTTTTGAATTCTTAGGTAATTTAGTTTTGTTGATAGTCAATTGGGCCCCTATTTTTACCAGTCACTTTGACATTTGGTTAATTTTGGTTGTACTGGTAGTTTAGACACCATAGTGTCTAAGCTACCATATGCCTTAGGCTAACCTAACTAGTGAACAGTAATCCTCGCATTATCTGAACTACTGAAATAAAACATAGATCACTTTAGACAGGTTTGTCATCAAATCTGAGTCTCAATACAATATTCAACTTATAAACACCATGAATCTTGTTTAAGTAGGTTCATGGAAAACACTTCTCTGAGAAATCCATTCGATATGACATAGTGGAGTTGCCCGCTCTAGCAACATATTCTGCTTGTCCAATGCAAACTGTACACATTTATCTATAGCAAGCTTACGTACACTAGAGACGAGCAAGGACTTCGATAAACACCGATTTTGTCTCTGGTTACAAACAATATCGGTGATTAGCAATATCAGTGTTCGCGCTCCTGTTAAGATAAATAAGTAAATAAAAATAATCTACAGACATACGAGTTAAATAGCCTCAGTTATTTAATATTTGAGGCTAATGGAGT
Organism: Eupithecia subfuscata; assembly: GCA_963564075.1. Classification (NCBI taxonomy): domain Eukaryota; kingdom Metazoa; phylum Arthropoda; class Insecta; order Lepidoptera; family Geometridae; genus Eupithecia; species Eupithecia subfuscata. The sequence goes on from OY751105.1 coordinate 11,026,542, forward strand.
CATCACAAATGTAAATAAATAAATAAATAAATAATGCTGGACAATTCACACAGCATTATCTAGCCCCAAGCTAAGCAGAGCTTGTGTTATGGGTACTAGATAACTGATATACATAATACAATACACTACATAGACAGATATTTTTATTATACATAGAAAAACACCCAGAACCCCTGAACAAATATCTGCAGATCGTACAAACATTTGTCCCGAGGCGGGAATCGAACCCGCAACCTCCTGCGTCGCAGGCGGACCTTCGCCCTCTGCGCCACAGAGGTCGTCATGTAAGGTACATCTGCAAAATACCATAACAACATGTAGCAAATGCGTCTGGAAGCCAATTTGATTCTCTAATACGTTTCGGGCAATGTTGGTACTTTATTACACCGAATTAGGGTACCAATTTGCACAAAAAACTAACCAAAACACGCAATTGCGTATTTTGGACAATTAAAATAGATAGTTCTGTGCTTCCTGCTTTCTTTAAATATCCGTTTAAAATAAGTTTAGGATTACGTACGTAGGGGCTAAAATTGATCATCAAATAAAATTAGTTTCTGATTGTTTACTGCATATTATCCACGATGGCTTCTCACGTTAAGGTAATTTATGTAATTGTTACACTAATTATCTATTCAACCCTAAGTAGGTGTAAACAAAGAGGATCAGTGTTTTTTCTATTTATTTTTCTGGATGAAGTTTTGGGATAACAGTCCAACAATCAGATTGTAATTAGTATTTCTTAAGTCAATAACGTTGTCTACTTTATTCTATTGTACTATCCATACTAATATTATGAAAGTAATGCTATCTGTCTGTCTGTTACATTACCACACATAAACGGCTGAACCCATCTTAATTAAATTTTGCAAGGGAGGAACGGTCACCGACATTGACTACTTTTTATCCCGGCGTTAGAAGCCGCGAGTAGGAACTACCGCATCATCATCATAATCACCTAAAGCCAACCTAGTCCACTGCTGGACAAAGGCCTCCCCTAATGAGCACCATAGCGCGCTGTCTTCAGCTTGCCGCATCAGCATATGCCTGCAGTATTTCGCAGGTCGTCATCCCACCTCGTCTCGTGTACCTCGACAGCCTACCACACATCGCTGCAAGAATTCCAGTACAGCCCAGGTTTTGACGGAGTTAAAGGCCTTCGCATAGTCCCCAAAGGCCAGACACAGGGGCTGATTATACTCTTCGGATTTCTGTATAATCTGCCTCACTGTGTGAATGTGATCTATGGTGCCATAGCCTCCACGGAACCCGGAATGTACTGGGGTGGCTGGAACCGTAGAGTCTCTTGGCGAGACGTGGCTCAGGAGTGAGATGGGTCTGTAGTTTTTAAGGAGTGTTTTATCTCCTTCTTAAACAAGATCCGTCAAGTGTAAGTGAGGGTTTCGAACGTTTGTCAATTTTACAAACATGTACTTACTATAAGTACCAGTTAGATAGAGACTTCGCTATTTAAGAAATACTAGATAAATGAATAGGTAAGTCGTGTTTAACCACAAACCAATGTAGATATAGCTAAAGGTACTCAAAGCTGTGCTAGATTGTAGGTGTCTATCTTAATGGCTTTGCTATCTAAAGGTTGGTAAGGACCTACATAACATATTATCTGCGTAAGAAACAACCTGTTGCTACAAAATAAAACGTAAATCATACTTACCTAATGTTTATACTAGACCCTTTGCTACCTCACCGTCACTATCACTCTATCCTAGTCCACTGCTAGACACCCTCCCTTGATTAAAGCCTTTGAGCCTTCACCTCGCCGCATCCAAGTATCGTATTTGGTCCATATAGACAAATACAAAATAATTTATTTCAAAATTAAATATACATAACAAGTACCTAGTAGTTGCTCTGGTATCTGTTCTAGTTTAATTAACTATATTACAGGGAACAAGTTCTCCCTCTAAATAATCAGTAGGTAAGTAGGTACTATCCAATGATCCCATCCATCCACATTTGTTTGGTAGAGATCGCTCTTGAGCGATAAGACCGCCACTTGTCACTTAGTTTTTAAGCTGTTTCGTTTCTATCGATTTAACTGTGCAATGAAATATGTTCATTGACAAATTCCAGGTAAAGGTTCATGGTACATTCTTCCAACTTATTTGGTACTTGAGCCATAAACTAGAACATTAAGCAATAAATAACATACCGGATACGATACTTGGATGCGGCGAGCTGAAGGTGCAAAGGCGTTAATCAAGGGAGTGTGTCCAGCAGTGGACTAGGATAGAGTGAAAGTGACGGTGAGGTAGGAAAGGGTCTTGTCTAGTACATTAAACAATAAATAATATACCGACTCTGCGAACCCTTTTCAATTTTTAGTTCTGTTACATACAATTTGATCTAGAAGTAGCACTAGCATTTTATTAAATAGAGATATTTAAGTATAATAGGCAGTGACAGGTATTTTAGCTACCGTACCATTAGCCACTCTTTATCTTACGTCCACTATCGAAAGACCCGGTATTTCTCTTATCAGCTGCACACAGACAAAGTCTTCTAAAAACTATACACACCAACAAACACAGTCATTACCAAATTAACGACGTTCAGGTGACGAAAAGCATTTAGTAAACAAGCTTCTATCCGAACGGTTGCTTAAGTGAATTGTTTTTTCTACCTGTTGACATCGAAAAATTGGACTTATTTGTGAAAAACCATCTCATGTGTAATAAAAATGTCTTCTCCAAGCCTTTCTCCTTCGAGCTCTCATTCAAATGAAGATTCAAGTGATACAAGTTCTTCAGAATTCACTAGCACGATTTTGAAGAAATACGACGCAAATATTAATGAAAACAAGGACTTCAAGACAGTCATTATTTCACATGGTGTTGAAGACATTCTGTCTGATGGAACGAGCTATGTCAGTAATGCTCCATACCAGGGCAGCAAAGGTGAAGTACCATCTGCAGTGCCCCAAACCTTTGCACACGATTATAATTCAAGAGACTCCACCAGCTTCAGCATACATGATATTCTTGGCCTTCAACAATCATACAATCCAACTCAAGTAGAAGTTTTGGAAACTACGTACGATTACAACGGACCAAATTACGAGCGAGTAAGCAACAGTTCCAACAACTACGGATCCGGTGCTGAGGAAGCTGCCAATGAAGACTGCACAGCAAGTGTCAGCATATTTGCTGGAACACCACAAGTCGTTAATCAAGTAGTCTACAATAGAAGTTACGCTAACGATCTTGTTCGCTTTAACGAAAGAAGCGGTCTAGATCATGTCGAAGACAATGAAAGGGAAATAAATGACATTCACGAATCAAGTTTTTCGGGACAGGTATGGTATTGCATCTAGAACCAGGAACTACATAGTTTTCGATTTCAACAATATTACAATGAAGGCTGTGACCGCAGTGCAACCGGATTTATAACGACAATTTAATATTCTAGTTATCAGTATTTAGAAATTAGCCTATACCGAACCATTTTTAAAATAAACTTTGACAAAATAAGACGCACCTACGAGTAATATTCTAACTAGGACATTAAAACATTTTTTAACTTTGATTTCAGAATCATACGTGGAACAGTGAGCACTCGAGCAGTATTCAGGATATAAGAGCATCTTCTGAGTTACCAGTTAACGGTAAGTTTTCTTTATATTAAAACACTTCGTTCACACTTCATTAATTCCAACAACTTCCAAAACAAATAAGGTTCGTAGTTAACCCGCTTACTTACATCCGTAATGAATTTGTTACATTTTAATCAGTACAGTCAACGATTCAGTGTAGGGAAGCAGAATCTACAAATATAATTTTATTTTCAGATATGTCATCTGAATCTACGTACCAAAAAGGGTTTTCAAAACGAGCACGGACGGCCTACACTAGCTCCCAGCTTGTGGAATTGGAAAATGAGTTTCACCAAAACCGCTACCTGTGCCGACCGAGGCGCATTGAACTCGCTAATTACTTGCAGTTGTCAGAGCGACAAATCAAGATATGGTTCCAGAACCGACGAATGAAGTACAAGAAGGACAACAAGCACAATAAACCATCGTCTTCAGTGGATGACACCAGCCCATCCAGTTCGAAAGACTCGCCGAGCCAAGATCACAAGATGAGTCATGGAAGAAGCTGCGGTGGTCATGATCGCCACCGACGGGCATTCGGAGATAGCCACGCGACTCATAAAGTTTACTTGACTAGTGATGGCATTTCCAGACCGCCGGAATACCCTTCGATAAGCCCCAACAAATCTGTGATAAAGGGCCCACAGAACACAATCGAGCTACCGTCCTACACGCCAAATTTATCTTACTCGTCGTACTATGGAGGTCGGCCCGCTTACTCACCGATGTCTGAGGTTTATCGGTACAGCGATGAATCACTGGCCCAGAATTCTACGCTGTTGGCTTCGGATAGCTACGTGCCCAACGGAATGAGTTTGAAGCTAAGTGACGATTTAGTTCGGTATTCTGCTACATCTCCTTATTACAACCCATTGCCTTCTGGAATAGTGATACATCCTCCGACATCTGAAGCTTATGTGTTCAGTTCTTCGATGGCGCCGCTATCGACTCCAACTTACGATGACAGTCTCCATGCAAGAACGTCTGGATTATCTCTTCCCCAGGATTCTTATCTTCCGTATCTGTCATCAGCTGAAACGCCTCAGCAGCCGGCTTCGTCTTCCACAAACAAGTCATATCCTTCGTCGTCATACATTACTCTGTGAGAATGTTAATCCGAGTCATGGTGGATGTGTGTAAAAATATCTACATACGAATTTTTAAATTTAAACCTAATATAATTTCTCTACAGTTGAGCTATCTGTAGATTGTTTGCAACAGTCAGCAGTTAGCTCAATTGTTTCAATTGTAAATACTAGTATAATTTCTCTACTTAATTTAGAATGTTTATTGAATTTGTTTCAAATAAATGAAAATACAAATATTTAATGTTTTTCTTTTACCATGTAGTACATAGTTAGGTCTATGGCCAAATATAACACAAACACAATATACCTAGGCTGACATGCAAGTAGGTATTTACAAAATACAAAAATAAAAAATATTTATTTCTTTAACTTAATGTACAATAATATTATAAGTGTTTGAGATTCCCTTTTAAGTAAAATAAATACCTGTGTTTATACAGGAAAAGGCGTGTGTCAAGCCGCAAGCAGAGGTTAGCGTGGATTTAATGTTAGTATGAGATTTCGATTTGTAGTAATATAATTTCTTATTGAAAGCAATATACCAACTCAACAAAAAAATGTTCTAGTTGGTTGGTGAAACATATGTCGCCGCGCTGGACCGTAGAATCAGCCCTTTTGTAGAATGGCTAGGTATTATTACAAAACGAACGCTTATTTGATGGGGAATACATAATTAATTATTATTATTAATTATCTGAGCGTCTGGTCGAAGCGACGACGCGTGACCCAGAGCTGGTCACTGGTATTGATATGGATCAATACCTGTAGATTAAACTTTTAAATCGATCGTGGTTATTAACACTAAAGTGATTTACAATGTACATTATGTGGAATAGAAAGAGAGTCATGTACAATATGTGTGTATCATTTGGAATATTTTAAGGAATATTGGAAAGCTCAAAACTCAAATCATGGTAAATATCCCGTTGTAAATGACTTTAGTAGGTACCTGAAGAGTGTTTTCAACGGTCTGCAGTTAGCTCAATTCTAAATTGTATAAATACTGGTTCTAACTTATTTTTATTATTTGATTTTAGTTTCATTGAAGGATATGGCTAAGTAAAGTTTAGTAATATTGTTGAACGATTATTATCATTTATAAATCGGAAAAGGTAGGCAATTAATTGAATCGTACTTTTTTGTGATTGACCTAGCCATTCTTCAAACGGGCTAATTCTACAATCTAGTAAAAGTCGATCGAAGAAACTAATTCGTACAATCAGATTTATGCAAGCTAACACCAAAAATACAGTGATATTACCATACAAAGACAAAAGAATATAATTTGTAGGTACCTGGCATAGGTAGTGCCTACCACGTGCGTTATTCTGGATTATCTACATATCCAGCATGAATCAGAACCTGCATACCTAGATTGTTATTGACACTATCTTTTACTACCTGGTCTGGTAAATTACATTCTTCACCTTCCTCCAGTAAACAAGCCTATTAGATGGATTAATTTCCATTGTTCCTCAGGTGCCAAAATAGGGACCAATTAGCAACTGACCAATAAAAGGGTTTCAACCCTGGAAGGGGCAAGTCACTAATCACTTGGGCTTAGATTTAGTATAAATAGTCAATTTAAAAGTGAAATAGTATCATTCGATTCCCAGTAATAACATCATCATGTACTCCATGCAAGTTGCCAGTGATGCCAATTCTGGCTATTATCCTAGTGAACAGCTGGAAGATGATTTTATCACGAGTTTATTTTCCCAGAATATTCCTGTAATTATTTTCATCTGGTTCTCTATGTCTTATCTCGTGTATTACAATATTGAAGTTATTGAACTCATTATTGTTTCCACAGGGCCATGAAACATCTCCGCCCCAGTCAAAGTACGGGATCCAAAATGCAGTTGCTCAACATACTACTTCGTGGCTTTCGGCAGTACAGGTAGTGTTTTCTTTTCATCGTCACTTTTGTCCCCATCTCAATTCCCAATACAGTAGTTTTTTTCAGTATCTAAAGTATATCTTTCATATTTTTCAGATGGATCATGGGTATGCCTATGCTGCTAACACAGAGCCGTCGACGTTGCTCTCGCCAACTTGGGAAGAGCCATCTATCACTTCTACCGGTCAAAGCAAGCTGAATATGTCTACGTACTTTTCAACATTCGATCCATCAGCCCAGTATCAAACAAGAGATCAGCATCTAGTGACCCCAAATAAATTTGGCAAAGAACAGCAGGCAGTAGATAAAACTCATCGAGCTCGTATAAACCGTAAGTTTAATTTTTTTGTAACCTTCTAAAACAATTTTTGAGTCATCATTGGATTAACCTTACTTTTTTTTACAGTCGTCCCTACAAAAAGTGGAAACTTCAAAGCAATTGTGAAACGCAAAAGAAAGCGTACGGTTTTCCGAACAGACCAAGTGGAAGCTATGGAAGAAGTCTTCGCAAAAAAACCATACGTCACAAAAGAAGACAGACAGGCACTCGTAGACAAATTGAAAATCAGCGATAAATCTGTCAAAGTATGGTTCCAAAATCGCCGATTAAAGATCAAAAGAGGCGAAGATCCAGCTTATTCAGATGAAGAAAACAGAAACTCGCCTTATACTGACCGTCTGGACTATGTAGAATCGAAAATACATGAAAGAACAAATGAATTCGGTTACGTTTCTCTCGATGATAGAATAGTGAATGATCTTGTCCATGTTATCGATGATTATCTAAATATGCCGAGAAACGATATTAAAAAGGAAGACATCAAAATGGAAGATATTAATATGGAAGATCCCAAAACCTTTTTTACAGTTCCAGTATATGAACCTATATCACCAGCCAGTACTATTGATAATTCGACTGAAGACATTTCCTGGGAAGGTCAATCTCCGGTCGGCAACGAATATTTGCAGAGACTGATTGATATTGAATCGATCATCACAAATTGATGTGTTTTTAGATTTAAGTAATGTATTCTTTATTCTATAAGGCATCTAATTTATAATTTTATGTACATTTAAATCCATATATTTTTAATATTAATCTATATCTGTTATTCTAACTTTCTACGTGCTAAATAAATTATTTTATATGTAGTTGATAATATTATTATTTAAGTTTTGAAAAAGTTTTACCATTATTATTTGTCATCAATGTAAATTTATGGCCCTTTGTTTTTAACGAATAAATAATTTATTACAATAAATTGTTTTACCTTACCAATTAAATTGAACGTCCATCTGACATAATGCAAAAAAAGCATCTTTAGAGACACGCATCTCTCTCCGCTGAAGCAAAGCGCAAAAATGAGCATTCAAATATAGACTTATACTGCATCTTTGATGCATTTTACAAAGACATAAATAACAGCATAAAATAGCAGCCAGCGCGCTTTTCGCAACTTAGCCACTCGTAGGTTGAAGCCTTGCTTACCGCTAGCTTCAACCAAGTGCGTGTTTGAAGCTAGCGAGTGCCTCAGTAGCCATGTGGACCGCTCGCTTGAAGCAAGTTGTAACATCATACGGCTTTTTGACGAGCATGCGTGGACAGCGAGATTGCTGCTGATAACGTTCACAGCGTGCCGTCAACACGAGCAGGAGGCGTGCGGGAGTGGTTTTGCTGGAACGGTGCAACCTATAATAATAACAATAAATGAATAATGTTGGACCATTCACACAGCATTATCGAGCCCCTCTAGCTAAGCAGAGCTTGTGTTATGGGTACTAGATGACCGATATATGTAATACAATACACTACATAGATACATATTTTTTATTCGACGACCTCGGTGGCGCCAGCGGCGCAGGAGGTAACGAGTTCGATTCCCGCCTTGGGCAAATGTTTGTACGATCTACAAATATAAGTTTCTCGGGTGTTCTGGTCGTTTGTATGTAAAATAAAAAAATATCTATCTGTGTAATGTATTATATTATGTATCATCAGTCATCTAGTACCCATAACACAAGCTCTGCTTAGCTTGGGGCTAGATAATGCTGTGTGGATTGTCCATTATTATTTATTATTTTATTTATTATACACAGAAAACATCCAGAACACCCTGAACAAATTTCTGTAGTATGAGACAAACATTTGTTCCGAGGTGGAAATCGAACCCGCAACCTCCTGCGGCGCAGGCAGACCTTCGCCCGCCGCGCCACGGAGGTCGTCAGAGGAGCCTTGTATGAGACAACCTTTATGGTCATCGCATAGCTAAAAACATGGCTAAAAAGCAATACTGGAGGCATTGCTTTTCACCGCGCTCGCTGACGCAGATGAGTTTAGTTAGGCCCTTAATTAAATGTATTTTTTGTGCTGTGCGGTATTTGCCGTGCGACAGCGATGCGGCCCAAATGAGCGACGTTGTTCATGGTCAACCTATTTTATACCAGCTGTATAAAATTTGTAAAAGTTGTAAGCGTGGGCCATTGCATTAGCCATCAGATATATTTCTTCGTCACAATAGGGTATATGCATAGATTTTTTTTTATTTTTTTATCTATTATTTAAGGAAATACTTACATCACCGAAAAAAAATATAAAAACAAAAAGTAAAACTGCATTCAGTTTTGGGTGACAAAAACGCCGCCATATTGGCCCTTGTTCTGTGACGTCACACTTCACATTTTCAACTAAAAGCGCTTCTGTTTCTTCATTAATTTTTCAACAAATTAAATTAAATACTAATAAATGATAATAACAAAAATTTTAAACACCAGACAACCGCGAAATAATACAAAAAGATATCCCGCCAAAGCCTCATGCATGCAAAACAAAATGTGAAGTGTGACGTCACGTTCGCACTCGCCAATGGCGTTGCGCTTAGAAATTTTGCTATTGAGATTGAAAATTTTACTTTTCAATTATCAAATTTCACAATAAAAACATCACAAAATATAAAAATAAATATAATAATAATAATAATAATAATAATGCTGGACAATTCACACAGCATTATCTAGCCCCAAGCTAAGCAGAGCTTGTGCTATGGGTACTAGATAACTGATATACTTAATACAATACACTACATATATATATATTTTTTATTATACATAGAAAACATCCAGAACATACATACAGTTATATTTCTATAACAATACAGAATACGTAAAAAAATAATTAACTACATATTTTGAAGTCACATGCATATACCTAGTACCCTATTAATGTAATTTCGCTGTCTATTGTGTTACATTAAACTCAGGTTTATTTTAATATAAACACTACTGAAGTTTGGGTGGAACATGACACTTTTGCGCAAGATTTAAAAATATACGTTTTTGTAGTTTTTGCGTTTTACAAGTTGGTATAATTTAACGAGCAGATAGAAACAATAAAAATCTACAAAACATAATAATCTCGCGCCAACACGAAACGATCAACCTTATGTCATAATAGCTTTTGCACAAAAACGAATCGCCAACGGTTTCGATATTTTAACCTACTACGGGCCGTTTGTTAAAAATGTTGCGCTGCTTACGTCACGTTCAACCTTGTTTGTGTTGGAAGAACAACCGTTGGTGTCTTATTTTTCCAAATGCAGGTAGTTTTAAAAACTCGTCTCTTTTGAGAACGGTCTATGTGAGCTAGCCTAAATGACCTACCTGTTATGTGACCGCTGCATTGCGTGGAGTTTCGTTCGAATATTCATAGTGCTCGTGATTTGTAGTAAGTGTAAAATTCAGAAAAAAATGTTTCAAACACTTCTTGTAACTGGTGTGGCACCTTTGCAAAATAAGGATGAGGTAAGATCATTAAGAAATACATATTACATTTAGAAAAATAATATACCATGATAAATGAAAAGTTTTATTGGATTATACTGATGACATTGCCGTGGCAGTCCCTCAGACACCTCCAAATCAAATATCAAGCTTTATTTCCTTAAGACCTTACAGGACTCTTGGACAAGTCACAAAAATTCAAATAACATAAGTAAAACTAGGAAATAAAGGGATCACTTTGATTTTTTGTTCACTTCAATCTTCTTAAGGTAAAGTAGGTAAATAACGAACAGGAAACCTTTACCTTGTTATGACGTTAGTTTTCGAGCTGGAGCAAAACTCGTACTAAGCTTTTTTATCCTCTAGATAATCTGATTTATATGATTTATGTAGTAAGCCTTTTCACAAAGGATATGTTTGACAATTCGTTTGAAAAAATCAGCCCGTGGAATGTCGTAAAAGGGGACTGAAATCTACCAAAGAAAGGGCAGCTAGCTTCCTTCTGTGTTTATTTTACAACATGACCGCGGTCCCTGACCCGCATGCCACGCGTTAGGGTTATGGAGAAACTTCCTAAATGAGAGCCACTGGCGTTTATCCGGGGAGTCCTATGTTCAGCAGTGGACTTAGGTGGACTTAGGTATAGGCTATAGATTCGTGATACTGATGTCATCACGGAATTAGAAATTAAATTCTAATTCCGTGGATGTCATCATATCTAGTGATACAGTTAGCAAAGTGCCTTCGTATGTCCTATGTCAACTGTCATTTCATAAAATATGTTATCCTTACCAACAGATAAATCATTGGGAAAATCATCCGTTCACCGGTGGTTGGCCTGAAGCAGAAAACCGAAAAACAGGTAATATTTTGTTAAAATTAAACGAATGGGAATGAGAAGTAGTGATGATAAAATCCAATGAGGAGCTTCTCAGCTCCACTGCTGGATGCAGTGGACCTGAGAAGCTCCTTTTGGCAGTATAGGCTGTGGATGATATTCATATTTCTTAAAATTACATATTTTATGTTCACTATCTACCGTATTTCCCGAAAAATTATACCTAAGGAAGGTACCATTTCTCGGGAAATACGGTACCTAGTTTATTTTCTTTTCAAAGTACACGTAAACAGGGAATATTATTCCCTGTTTACACAGGGAATATTATTTTTTACCTGCCTTGATGTGTCTAATTCATGATATCGTATTTTAATTCCAGATATTACAAGAAACAGAACGATCAAGAAGAAAAACAAGCGAGTACGTACAGCCTTTACGACAGACCAAATACGAACCCTGGAGAAAACATTTCTGAAGAACAAGTACATCAACGCTGATAACCGACGGGAGCTGTCAAAGCAGTTGAAGATAGACGATAAATGCATCAAAATATGGTTCCAGAACAAGAGAATGAAGGAGAAGAGAGAATCGTCGGAATCCAGCGACAGTGAAAACGCTCGAGATATTATGGTGTCCCCACCGCTTACACAGCATGAGCCTCAGGTTGATCATAAGCCTGACATATTTCAAGATCAGTATAACCATCAAGCACCGTATAGCTACTACCAGACGCAAATGCTCTACACACACAATGTAAGCACACAAGATCTGGCGTATGAACCTCCTACCAATGGTTATATTGAAAATGATTTCAGCGGTATGGTTTTCTGTAACGAAACTAATCCTTACCCCACTCAATATTACCCCAATGACGAGGCTGGGATTAATAATTTGATGTGTCAAAACCAATATCAGTATACAAATGAAATGTACAACTACTGGTGCACAGACAATATTGATTCGTACAATTTTCACCAGTAAAGTGGGTATTTCCCTTGTAGGTATTTAAACTATTTATTCGCTAAAACCTAATGTTATTTTAATTTATTTTTGAATAAGTCAGTTACTGTAGTTGTTAGTCTTTAAATTATTTTATTCGGATTGAAAGTGAATACTATTTATGTCATAATTTATTGTTAGTAAAAGATCCGTTTTATATGTTGTAAAATTAATTTTAAACCTTTTAAATGTTATATTTTATTAAATTATTTATGTTTACTTTAAGAGTCTAGCAGAATACTATATCAAAAGCTGTACTTTTTTCTATCTCCTTCTATACCTACTTTTTCAATTTATAAACTTTAACCTACTATGTTACCATTTATTTAAAAATAAGAAAATATTTGTTTGTAATTTGTAATTCGAGAAAAAATGTAAAAAGTCTTGTAAAGTCAAAATAAAATGTAGAAATAAAATAAAGATACTTTTATGAAAAAACGCATGGTTTATTTTCACTACATATTTCTACCTACCACTCTTTTCTTACATTTTAGTGTTGGATCTAGTTTCTAAACAATATTTCTTTTTTTAGTTACCTAGTACTATACAAATAAAGTTCAAAACACAATTAGATTTTAAAACTTAGGGCCAGGAAAAGGGGATGACATCACGTATTGACTGTATGGGTTGATCGTATTCGATGGAATTGTGAAAGTTTGACCGTTGTCATGACAGTTACAACTGCAGGTTTTCCTCAAATCAGTTCCAAGATGTTGTAGGTTACCAGTAACAGTAGGTTCTGCAGACATAACTGGCATGATGCTGACAGGCTTCCAAATCATACCTCCAGATGAGATGTAGGGATGAGCATAAACCGAAGGCACCGGGTAGTAAGGAATGCCTAATTCAGGTGGTTTTTGTAATATATTCGCTGGAGCCACATTTATCTTTTTTTTAATAGACAAGTCTTCAGGGGTTGTTCTGATTCTTTCTGTGTTTTGTTTAGGCCCCAGATTTCTGTGCACATTTTGCTTTAGATCGCTATGAATATTATGGTCAACATGTTTCTTTATCTTTTTATTTACAAAGAATTCTGATTCTATTGGCGCTGTTGAACTTTTATTCTTTAGTTTTCCTGTCTGCGATGGATTGCTCCGTGCCACACTTCCTATTTGAGGTGTTTGCTTTTTGGAATGCGTTATTTGATTTGGAGTTAATGGTGATTTGATGTGCTTCATTGATAAGTTCTGAGGTACTTGTGGGTGTTGTGTCTTTACTTGAGACTCTGTATCGTCATCTGTATTTGTTTTACACAAAACATTGCTGTTATTATCATCGACTGCTTCCGCAATCATCGGTAATGAGTACAAATGCTGCTGATTAGCTGATGGTAATGCACACACGTTAATTAATCTATCTTGACCGTCAACTTTCTGAGTTATTTCGTAATCGATTTCTTTATTGGCCGAGTCTTTCTTTTCCTTCATTCGACGATTTTGAAACCATATTTTAATAGCTCTTTCTTGCAGATTCAAGGTCGATGCAATTTCTTTCCGATGCTCACAGCTGATGTATGGAAATTTCTTGAATTGCTGCTCTAGGAAACTTATTTGCTCTGTCGTGAAGGCACTTCTGAACCTCTTTGGTTTCCGTAATGGCTTCACTGTTATCCGCAAACGTTTTTCTCCCATCTGAAATAATGAAAACAATACCTATTAGTATCAAACAGATACAGTAATCTACAATAAAAAGGTAAGTACCACTTTTAACATACAGATTTAAACACTTGCTCATATTGGTATAGAAATGAATATTCAGAAACTTTATTAAAATAGGTGCAAATCTCAATAGGTAACTAATCATATTTTTTTTGAAATCAAATCAAAGTAAACCAATAAAGTAGGATACCTAAGCAATAAATAGGTATGAGTAATGGGGTAGTTGTTGGAGGGATATTTTGAAACGTTTAGTAAATACATCCGTTTAAATTAATCAAGAACAAAACTTTAGATTTAGATTTATTTATGATATTCTTTTGTTTTCATTATTTTAACCAACAAATATACTCACAGTATTCATTCCTTCCACAGTAGTTTCACAAATTTTCGGCAGCAAATAACCTTGAAAAGTCGTAGAATTCTTCATAATCACGCACCAAGACAGTGATCACTCAAATAACTGAACGGTTTCTACAATTCTTGTCTCATATATAGGTAAGAACATTATTTAATGACGATATTACCAAATCATATACAATTAACTAATTGCTGGACTATGTCAATTAGAGAGTCGTTATTACGTACATATATTAATATATAGTTTTGATAAACGAGTGTTTTTTAAACGATCATTTGAGGTAGTTCTTGATGGACGCGAGTTCAAGCGGTGAACACTGCGCTTACGGCCATAATGCACGTTGTACCTACCTACTTTCCTGATAAAACATGATGAATTAGTCACCCATAGCTGTGCCAATAATACGTATTTAAGGTACTTATATTTACCGTACAGTTAAGCCTTGTAGTAGTAATATTATAACGTATGTGAGAACTAAGTTACCTGCATGCTATTATGCGTGTAGATACATCACTAATGATCAGGCTAAGGAGTTATCCAAACTTTACCGTAAATTTTTACAGGTGTGTGTTTATAATATGTTATTTTTAAGTAAGTATTAGTAATCCTACTAATATTATAAATGTGAAAGTTTCTGAAATGTAAAACTTTTGTTACCTTGGATCTCCAAATCTACTGAACACTTAGAGCGTAGCCTGATTTAATCAATAGGCTACTTATTATACCTTGGTTTTAAATATTATATTTATTTAAATTTGGTTTTATCCCTGTACTTGAAATCAACAGATTAGGTCTATTTACGATAAAATTATGCCACGCAAATTTTAACTATGTGCTCAAACTAAAGCTTTTCATCTGTAATGTTTCTTGCCGTGATATCCGTGCATACCTTTCAGCAAAATTATAAAGTTATCAAAACACAGTGGGATTAAGTATGCAGAAGTTTATTGGCAATTCCATTGCTATCTTAATATCTAAATGAAGGTGCTTTCTACGAGAACAAATTACAATTAGAAATTGTGTCATTAGTATGTAATACTTAATTTTTATAATCTAAACTTAACAATAAGTTACACTACATAAATAGACTACTTTCGAAAGGTAACTTTATTCGAGCTTTTGCCAACTAAAAGTTATGCTGGAATACCTACCTACTATTAGGGTATTTGCAAAAGTCGTGTCCATAAGTTATGAAGTTCTTTTACAAGTATTAAACGTTAGCCTTAATTTTTTCAATAGACCTATAAAAAATATCGTTCCTACCTAAAGGTATGCAAAAAATTGTTGTCAATCCAGCTTGATTAACTTCTTAAACCTAAAATAATGTAAGCTTATGTTTTTATTTTATGGCTTCATGTTCGTATCTATCAACTACGTATTAAGGATAGGACAATGGATAATACGAACTATAACAACTTTTTAGTAACATTTTATTGTCAAAACCTTATAGCAAATTTATATCTTATCCAATAATTATATTAAGTATTAGTTAAACTAAAATTACAGTCCTATAGTTTATAGCTACAATATAACACTCAAAGTTTACATTTACTGATACTCCTCTTCTGTCTGAATGCTTTTGATCCAGGATAAGTCCCAGTTCCTCTCACCCGTGTCTCTCTGGGCATTAGACACCTCTGTCTGAGCTGTTGAGTCTGGTGACAACTCCTGAACTTCACTGCCATAGGGAGACGAATACTCCACTTGGATTGATCCTTGCTGGTACTGATGGTTGTCAGGTAGAACATAAGTAGGGTAAGGAGGAACCACTTGCGGCGCAGAGGTAGATGACACGGGATAGTGGTCGATGAACACGCCTTGTCGTTGATAAACTTCATCAGCTTGGTATGGTTCGTGCATAATCATAGGGACTGATTCAGAGGACTCTGTCGAATTCACTTCCTCAACCTCTTCGAGGCTCTCAGCGCGGTCTTTCTTTTCCTTCATCCTGCGATTCTGGAACCAAATCTTGATTGTTCTTTCGTTCAGTCGCAAAATGTCGGCTAGCTCAATTCTTCGAGTTCGGTCGAGGTATTTGGTCTTAGCGTATTCTTGTTCAAGCTCCATCATCTGTTGACTTGTGAATGCTGTTCTGATGCGTTTTTGTTTCTTGACCCCGTTTGTTTTGTTCTTGAAGGGTCCCGTTTGGACTAGTCTTCCTATTGGCTGGTTGATCCAGTTTGCTACTTGTCCATTGCTTGTTCGATGGATTGCTGCTTGTCCGTTTAGCGGTCTGTGAATCACGATTGGGATATTTGGCATTTGGGGTTGTACATTGACGGTGTTGCAGATATTGGGTACAGACACGTTTCTTTGATACGGCATGTTGATGTAGTGTTGGACATTGTAGGCTGGAGGGTCGGCAAAGTCGTGTGAAACGTATTCTGAGTTGATGTAGTTTTCTGGTTTTATCATTTGGTTTTGTTCAATCCATCCGGTGTTCTGAAATTTAACAAAATAAATATCAGACATAAAATTATATGGATGACTTTAGAACTGAATCATCATCACCATCAGCCTATGCTAGTCCACTGCTGGACATACTCCCCTAATGAGCACCATAGCGCCCTGTCTTCATCTCACCGCATCCAGCATCTGCCTGCAGTCTTCGTAGAACTAAACGTTAGAATTGAATCGTTTATTCATATTTTTTTATGAAACGTAATAATTTGCAGTTTGTTGACAATTTGTACACAATATTTATTATATCGTTACCTAGTTATAATAAAACTATAAAATAATATCTATAACATCAGTTGAAAAGGTTATGTAAGTAAGATGATTACCATTCCATTATGAACAGGCAGCCCCTGGCTCCAACGGTCTCCAGTTGAACTGGAGCAACTGAATACTTCTGGAGCCGATTGACTCGCTGAATCAGGCATTTTGAAGTTTCGCAAGGAAGATTCTCAAGGAATTTTAGGATGGTAGGAATAGTAACGTACACGTCAAAAGCTCAATCACTTATAGTGCTTTCTCCAAAGTTCCCGATTATATATGGTGTCCCATTGTTATGTGTCATAGATGATTAGCAAACTGGCCCTCCTGCGATAAGGTCATTAGGGAGTTGTTTACGGCGTCGATTTTGGGACCTTGGCTGATTGTAGACTTTCTTTAGAGTAGATATTTGTCTAGTTTCCAAACTTTGGGTAAAGTTTTTTCTACCTAGATTGGCTGAAGAAACCAAGAAAAAGCAATGAGATTCAACTTGACCATGTTTTTTTGTCACTAAACATATCTTGTAATTGAAGTCAATACATATCGCTGCTTAAGCAACGAAGTAAGGAAAGATCCACAGGAACACTTTGCTGAAACGGCAAAGGACCAGAAAAATCAATGATCTCCATATCGAGTCATAGTATCGAGTTCAAATTCTATCCAAGCATTTTTTATCATAAGGTAATTCATGTCGCTTCTAAAAAAATCCATACCGACGGCTGAGTAACAACTAAATTAATATCTGAAGAAAGTATAACTTTATACTCCTTAATTGCAGATCTAATGAATAATTACCTAACAGTACCTAGTTTATTTATTAGGATGCTTATTAATTGGTGATAATGCGAAAGATAATGCGTACTGAGACTGCTCAGTCTGCGAAATGCGAGCATGCGCGTTACAATAGGCTTTGTTTTAATATGTTGAACAATATAAGTGAAGTCTAAAATCCAGCGTGGGGATTATGGGCATTACCCCCCTGAGATAAAAGCCAATAAAGTGCTTATTAGCACGAGGAGGCCTACGTCCAGCAGTGAACCAATATGGCCTAAAAAATTCAGTTTAATTTTGTGTTACTTTTCAGAGAAGTGGGTATTTTTGCGTGTTTAGCTGCTTTATGGTTTTCTGTGAGCCGTGATGTAAATAAGTACTGTGACTTTGTACTTTTATATGTACGTTTAAAAATTTGCTTAGATTGAAACGGATACTTAATCATGTCATACTGACTGTTATCTCCTATTAAATCTTATTGATACGACATTGAGACTGTGTAACTTCTCAAAACACCATAATTATAATAATAATGATAAATAAATAATGCTGGACTATTCACACAGCATTATCTAGCCCCAAGCTAAGCAGAGCTTGTGTTATGGATACTAGATAACTGATATACATAATACAATACACAACATAGATAGATATTTTTTATTATACATAGAAAAACATCCAGAACCCCTGAACAAATATCTGCAGATCGTACAAACATCTCTCCCGAATACGATAATTTTTCTGTGATTATAAATACATAGCTAAATTAATAGAACCTCGCTCAAACCTAGATATATTCAGACGCCCCTAGGGAATATGCAGTGAATCTAATACCTACTACCTAGCGATAAGACCTGGCCCGCTTCACGGTGTGGTAAGAGTAGTTACGAGTAGTTACATAAAGGAATTATTATTATATTGACGACCTCTGTGGCGCAGCGGGCGAAGATCCGCCCGCCTGCGACGCAGGAGGTTGCGGGTTCGATTCCCGCCTCGGGACAAATGTTTGTACGATCTGCACATATTAGTTCAGGGTGTTCTGGAAGTTTTCTTTGTATAATAAAAATATATATCCATGTAGTGTATTGTATTAAGTATTTCAGTTATCTAGTACCCATAACACAAGCTCTGCTTAGCTTGGGGCTAGAAAATGCTGTGTGAATTGTCCAGCATTATTTATTTATTCACTGATGCTGTTACAACTGCTGACGCTTGAGGCGCAAAGCCAACTACACTTACTACACCGTGATCGCGGCCCTGACATTGTTTTATTGAAAACTTTATAATTAAACTAGACGATCGCCTCGCGGTTTCACCCGCGTAGTTCCCGTTCCCGTGGAAATTCCGGGACAAAATATAGCCTATGTCACTCCCTGAAAAGTAAGCTTCCTAACGGTGATAGAATTTTTCAAATCGGTCTAGTAGTTTCGGAGCCTATTCAATACAAACAAACAATAAAATCTTTCCTCTTTATAATAGTATAGTATAGATAAATCTGAATTTGAATACTTTGACGAGTAAAGTCGCTCCCAGTGCTACGCCGTAGCAATGTCTACGGATTCGTAGACGTTTTTGTATTAAATTGCTTTATTGCAACGAATTTACAGAAGTTTATTCCAATTATATTGTTATGATTTTCTGAACAATTTAGTAAGTACTGTATACAAACCTAGAAACAAATTAATGCACTCTGACCTAGTTAGTACTTAACAAAAGTCAACTTAAAACAACAAACAAATACTATGATAAATAACAACAGTAACTGATAAAACTCTATCGTTTATCATCTGAATGAGATACGATTATAGTCCTAACGAACGAGCTACCAAAGAAAAATGAATAAGAATCTAAGAAAGATTTATTGTTCAAATTGTGTACTTATTTGGTCTTCTGAACTACTTATAAATTGTTCAACAGTTTTACAGAACAATAAAAAAATTATTAATGACATTAGTAAACTTCAAATTATAGGAATCGCACATTTTTTTATACTTAATAGAGGTTAGGAATAGGAATTAAATTAGCAATAATTACCTACTATCTAAATTTGAGGGGGGCGCTGACAAAATATTCTTTGAAATGATAATGTGTGTTTTTGATACCAGCATAGAAAGGTACAATCATCTTTTCGTAAAGCGCCATCTACCAAACCTCGCCGTAATCACGTTGAAAAGTGGTTTCACGTGAAAGGTTTACCAAACACTGGTTGAGTTTGTTTGTGCTCTAGGAGTGAACCTTCATCCAAAGTAAAATGTACTTGCATAAATTACTCGCATAATAACGAAAATCCAGAAATTCGAATGATATTTCAAAAACATCTCGTAACTTTCGAGCAATAGCTACGAGTAGGTACCTAATGTTTCTTCGCATACCATGGGAGGACTGGAATGAAAAACTTGAAGCTTGTTAAAAGTATGGTAGTTAACGTTTATGAAAGTTAGAACCTTCGTATGGCTTTCATAAGGCAGAGCTTGTGTAATAAGTAGATCGCCAATGCACAGATGGCAGTGTACGTCGGGTTTTGTTTCTTTTACCGTTCCTTGTTCGCGACTAACTTATTATTTTTCGGCCAGGAAATAAGTTTCTATTGGCCTGGATATAAGCACTATCATCACTATCCGCCCTTATCTAAGCGTCATTATCTACCTATAGCTAAGTGGTCGGCCGACAAGTTTATTTGATGATCTTGACTCTCCTTTTTCCATACAATTTGGTACAGCGCCTCTATCGTGCGGTCAGGGAACTAAGCAAATCCCATACAAACAGGGGAGGTCACTTCTCGTTATTAACATCAAATAAACTCATCCCCCAGGCTAGGGGACATCTAGCCCGTTTCTTAAAAGCATAGTGGACAACTCGCCCGAGTCAAAAGTGTCTTTGTTTTCGATTCGGGCCAGTTGTCCTCTACCCCAAACTGAAGAAGCCCGAACACTCATATTGGGATAGTAATACCATAGCCTACCTATATGCATGCAGTCGTTCGACGAAGGCATTTTGACGTGGTTTTGACACGGCAATCGTGCGGGGGGCAAGGGACGGGACGGGAAGGTCCGCTTCCGAGTTGCTCACTCTCTCTGCACTCTATCATTTAACCGTGAAGGTCATTTATTATTTTTTTTGTTGCTTGGTTCTTGTAACTTATTTTGTATTACAATAATCTGTAGGCCTTCCTTAAAAATTAAATTAATAAATGAATTAGTTAAGTAGATGGTACCTAATGAGCCCTTGCTATGGGAAGCAAAGGCATTTAGCTTATCACAAGAATTTAGTTGCATGCATTAATCAAGCTTTTTGCGCACTTTAGGTAGGTGCTCATTAATTGCTATGATTCAATCGCTCATTCAAATTACGGTAATTACTTACTTATAGGCACTATTTACGTAAGTACATAATTATAATTATCGCAATGAGTCTACCTTAGTCTGGTGCATAGATAAGTAATTTTTTTCCGTGGCACGGCGGTAGTGTTACACCAGGCACGAGGCCTCAGAACGCATGGGAGCCGTTGGTCCTGCGCCTGACCTCTCCCCGGTCGTGTCGGTCTGCCGTCCCATCGGATTATGAGAGCGAGGAAATAGTGAGTGCACCTGTGTTAACATACACTTGGGCACTATAATATGTTCTGCGCACCTGGCTTGTCTCCGTTGAGACTGGCTGTTGTGGCGAATATTCGCCTAGGAGAACATGGTAAGGTACTTAGCATAATAAATATATATACTTACATATTACGTAAGTATGTATATTTATTAAGTACCATACGTACTAAATTAGCGGTTCTATCTAAGAGCAAACGATCCAACTTTGCAAGAGCTTTGATCGAATGATAACCTGTTATGTTTTCAAATGTGAACTCTGCTGATTGAATCTGTAGGTACAAAATTGCTTGCTTCCAGTTTTAAATCGGTAGTTTAAAATAAATAGGTAATGCTGCACAATTCACACAGCATCATCTAGCCCCAAGCTAAGCAGAGCTTGTTGGGTACTAGATAACTGATATACGTAATACAATACACTACATCCAGAACACCCTGAACAAATATCTGCAGATCGTACAAATATTTGTCCCGAGGCGGGAATCGAACCTGCAACCTCCTGCGCCGCAGGTGGACCTTCGCCCGCTGCGCCACAGAGGTCGTCAAAAAAGGACTGATTGAGTTTATATACATTTCTAGGATATTTATTTTATGCGTAAATGTCTGTTGACGAATGTAGAATATTTGTATGAAGAACCTACTCAGGGCTGTGACTGAGTTTGCTTATATTGAATAAACGTGAGTTGAATAGAAAGGTAGGGCTGTCGCGATCGCGAGCTTCCGATACTTAGGCGTTAAAATTTTATACCTCAATAAATATGGCTAAAAAAAATTATCGCTTTTCAAACAAATTAGAACTAGTATTTACAATTGAAACAATTGAGCTAACTGAAGACTGTTGAATATAATCTACAGGTAGCTCACCTGATCCATATCAATACCTGTTGGAAGCGTCCATAGGACGCTGGCTGCATTGTCCCGCAATGCAATTAACATTGTAGATAAAAATGAAACTTTTTTGAGATAAGATGTGAGACTGTGTTTTTATGAGAGGGTACTTACCTACATTTTCCTTTTTAAGTTTTTGTAATGTTGCTGAAAAATAATTACTTATTTTATTTTATCTAAAACATAATATCGTCAGTGGAAAAGAAAAAATGCTTAAGCGCCAAAATGGCCAAAATGAGTTATATATATCATTGGATTGTATTTTTTTTTCTGCGTCTATCTGTTTAGGTTTTAAGGCAATCCGGCCACATTTTGGCGCTTTAGCTTCTCAAAAAATTTAAGTAAACCTTCGTTTCCCTTTTCTTAAGCGACTACAAAACGATGTTTTTGAGACAGAGGTGACATAAGTGTTACATTTTTCAGGTATTTTAACAAATAAGAATATTTTCCTTTTAGCATTTTTATATTTTGGATCACTTAAGCATATTACCTTTTTTTAGGTTTGGGTGGCACTGCCTCATAAGCAATTTCATTTTTTTGAATATTATGTTATATCGTCTTGTTAGCAATTATTCATAGCGATCGTTAAAAACTGTTTGGCGCTTAAGCAAATATAATAGAATAAGGTGTGAGTACAAATAGCGCTTAAGCAATTTTCGTTTAGCGTTTGCTACACAATTTCATTACGTTAGTGAAAATAAATTTGTTAAATGTAATATTCAACCCATTGTAAGAAAAAAAGAAGGCGTTTTTGCTAAGGTATATACTATTTTAGCGATAATTTGTTCTAGTAGATGTAATGACTATGTAGTGTTTTACTATAAAAACTATCGAAGTTTGACGAATTCACTACGGATGTAAGCGGGTTAACTACGAACCTTATTTGCTTGTTATTATAGACAAAGAAGAGGGTGTGGTCTATGCTGCCATATCCGCGGAGGATATGGCACCATAGACCACTGTCATACAGTGCGGCAGATTATACATTAGTCCGAAGAGTATAATCAGCCTCTGTGGCTGGCCTTTGTGGACTATAAAAAAGCCTTTGACTCTGTCGAAACCTGGGCTGTTCTGGAATCCTTACAGCGATGCCAAGTAGACTATCGTTATATCGAGGTGTTGAGATGTCTCTACGAGGCCGCCACCATGTGCGTCCAAGTACAGGGCCAGCAGTCTAAACCCATCCAACTGCGCAGAGGAGTGAGACAGGGGGATGTTATATCCCTAAAACTGTTCACGAGCACGTTGGAAGATATGCTTAAGACGCTGGAAAGGTAAGGGCATTAACATAAACGGCTTCTAAATCTCACACCAGCGATTAGCTGATGACATCGTACTAATGGCGGGGTCGCTAGAGGAGCTGAACCAGATGCTGGACGGCCTAGCCTCAGCCTCGCGACGCATCGGTCTTGGCATGAATTAGGATAAAACCAAAGTCATGATCAATGGCCTCATTGATCCGGGACCGGTCGTCGTACAAGGCCTTCTTCTCGGTGGCCATGTACGGTGTAAGGTAAGTACCTTGGGCAAGTTCTGCAGTTAGATAAAAATAATTTTGAGAAGGAGGCCAAGAAGAGGATCCAGCTAGGCTGGGCAGCGTTTGGGAAACTACGTCGAGTCTTCTCGTCATCAATACCGCAATGCTTGAAAACGAACGCAATGGAGCTGAGACGTGGACACTCACGGTAGGGCTGGTCCACCAGTTCAAAGTCGCTCAGCGAGCTATGGAAAGAGCTATGCTTGGAGTCTCTCTGAAGGATAGAATTCGTAACGAATACATCCGACAGAGAACCAAAGTTATCGACATAGCACGCAGAATTAGCAAGCTGAAGTGGCAGTGGGCCGGCCACATCTCGCGAAGAACCGACAACCGCTGGGGTAAACGTGTTCTTGAGTGGAGACCACGACTCGGCAAACGTACTGTAGGATGCCCTCCGGCCAGGTGGGATGACGATCTGCGAAAGATTGCAGGCAGATGCTGGATACGGCAAGCTGAAGACAGGGCGCTATGGCGCTCATTAGGGGAGGCATATATCCAGCAGTGGACTAATATAGGCTGATGATGATGATGATGGCGATAGACAAAGACCAAATTAGCACGCTATTAGAACACCTCAATGGCATTCATCCGAAAATAGCATTCACTGAGGAGTATGAGAGTGACGGAGGTCTGCCATTTCTTGATGTTTTGGTTAAGCGTACACTCTCGGGACGTTTAACACACACAGTCTATCGAAAACCAACACATACGGATAGGTACCTAAAAGCTGACTCGCACCATCATCAGTCACACCTAGCTGCTGCAGTGTCACGCACTCTTACAAATAGAACTTTAAGGCTTTGTGACCCACAATACATAGACGGTGAACTACAGCACGTCAAAGATGTACTAGAGCAAAATGGTTATGGCTGGAGACAGAGCTGCCGTATTGCCAACATGTCCCAAAGAAAACGGCCCCATTCCGTCGAGAGAGCGGTCGTATACCTACCCTTTGTAAAGGGGCTCACGGACTAGATCGGTCAGTTGCTACAGCGGAAATATAGCATTAAGACGATCTATCGAGCTCAAACGCAACTGCGGCACTTACTGCGCTCCCCGAAGGATAGAGTACCACTGGACGTCTCCGGCGTATTACTCCGCCGTGATTATTTGATAAATAAATAAAACGATTGATCGATCATACAATAAGAAATAGTAATAGTGATTACTTTTAGCATAAGTTATCTTTGTTGGTTTTTTCGACTGATTATTCGTAGTATTAAGGAGAACTATAGCAATGTAACCGGATTACTCGGCCGTGATTATTGAAATTTGATAAATAAATAAAACTGATTGATTAGTACATCTTTTGCTTTTTTTTTGATGACACATAGTAGATCAGTGTACATTGACCACAAAAGAATGGTTAACCAATACCATAAGTGAGTTTTATTTACATTAAATTAATAGAAATTTGTATTTTAGCAAATTTTATGTAATCTATTTATGAACGTGTTAGGTCTTAAGCATCTATTCTTTACGGCATATCACTTCATTCAGCATATGTTAGCAAATATTCTTTACTAAACTTTAATAAATTAAAGTAACGCAGCATTTTATGTTTTCTGTATAAAATGTGAATGCTATTCATAAGCATTTTTAAATTATTAATTTTCTTATCTTTTCGGCAGATAAGCAGTTTTTTCCTGACAAAGTTTTAGAACACTTTTGCTTAAGCGACAGCTATTTCATGATATAGAAGAGCTGTAGAATTGAAAATGTTTCATAAAAATAGATACAATTTTAAAATAGTAAATTACATTTTGATACACGAATTAAAATAAAAAACAAAAGAGTGACGATTTTTTTACCAAAAAAAAAATCTTTAAACTTGATTTCCCACAAGTAGCGTTTTGGCGCTTTAGCATTTCTTCCTTTCCACTGACGATATATTTATTATAATTATTTACATGAGATACATGAGATTTGCTATTGCGTGGCAATGCAGCCAGCGTCCTGGGAACGCTTCCGACTGGTACTGATAGATCAGATGAGCTACTTGTAGATTGTATACAACAGTCTGCAGTTAGCTCAACTGTTTCAATTGTAAATACTAGTTCTAATTTAGTATTATTTGATTGTAATTTTCTTTGAGAATAAAGTATTTTTTACATGTGTATAGTCGATTTTTGTAGGCGGAGTTTCAGTATCGACGAGCGAAAGAGAAGGGACGAGAATCTGTCAATCAAACGAATTGAAAAGGGGATTATCTTCCATTGTTATCTAAGGGTTAGTAAGTACCTACGTGTACTTGTTATGTTGTTGTGCTTATTTGATCAGCGATATTGAGCAGATCTGTATTTACAATCTTTTGCATTCTATTGAAAACAAAAATACGTAATTATCTAATCACTTTGTTTATAGTTTTGAGACTAAGTATTTATTTGGCTAACATAAATAAGTTTTTATTTCTGGGAATATCATGTAACATAAATAATAGTTTAAAATGTAGGCTTTATATTTATAAATTTCAAACAATGAAATATATTATATAATATATATGTATAAAAATCAATTGCTGTTCGTTTGTCTCGCTAAAACTCGAGAACGGCTGGACCGATTTCGCAAATTTTAGTCTTGAAATGTTTGTATAAGTTTAGGGAAGGTTTGAAAGGTGAGAGTGGTACGACGTTCACCAGGTCAGCTAGTATCAATATATTTTCTTTCTAAGTGATTAAAACCTTAACTACACCATGCCAAAAACCAAACTCTTACGCATCTACTTGAAAACGAAGGACGTTTCTTTTTTCCTCCCTTAAGGCGCTACCCCGACCCAAATCAGCGCCACCACCTATTTTATTTAATTATTCTGTTAAACGAAGGAATTTTAAAAAATCGATGGGCCAGTTTGTGCTTCCTATCATCGGCTTTTTTTTAATGTCCTTGTAAAAGTTTTATTTTGAATACTTTAAGCAGAGATGCGAAGTTGCTCATTTTGGCCACCATGGTGGGAAAAAAGAGCAACTTCGCATCTCTTCCTACACTATACAAACTAAAACATTTATAGAGGCATTAAAAAAAAGCTTATGGTAGGAAGCACAAACTGGCCAATCGATTTTTTTAAATTCCTTCGTTTAACATAATAATTAAATAAAATAGGGGGTGGCGCTGATTTGGATCGGGGTAGCGTCTTAAAAATTATGTTTATACGTCTGTACAGTATTCCTAAACTAATCTACAATTTTATTCACTTGGTTACTCGTAATAAAGTGTCGCCGCTCCGCGGCAGCCCTACCCGCCAGCTGCTGCGGAGATCATCAATCATCGCGGCAAGACAATCACAACCGGCGGCACATCTGCCGGGGTACATTCGCACCGCTCCCGGTCCTATCTGATCGCACCACGACTGCGACGCTGGGCCTGTTGGTGAAACATTGCTAAAACTAGTCTTCACTAGACTAGTCAAACAAAATAACAACAATAAGACACTTAGAGCGAGGAATAGAATAGAATATAATTATTTATTCAGGTAAAAAACAACATTACATTTCGGTTAGAAGTGCCTTAAAGCCTATGTTAGGTTTAACTAGACACAGAGTTCTCACCTGGTTCAATAGGAGGTATGAATAGGTATATTATTCGAAATACTTTGGTTATGTACAATCTTTCAAGCTAAGTACCTATTTTTAGAGTGATGATGATGATGATGATGTATCCCAACCGATTTCGGCTACGGTGACTGTGTTACTGGGCGAGCATTTTTAACTCTGACTATTTACAGGGTGTTGATTGTCTACCCTTTGGTGCGCTCTTTGGTGGCTTGCATACCCAAGTTTATGGCTAAATGTACGAGCGCACTTTGGGATTTATAGTAATATTTTAGAGTAATTACAATAAGAAAGGACAATCCGATGAATATCGGGTGCCTGTTGAGGAATATAACTTTTAACAAAGCCAAGCTTTTTACAATGCTTGATACTAGATATAGGTAGTCATACATCCATATACAAGACAACCGTAGGAGTTGAACTAAATGGAGAAATAGATCAGTAACACAAATTTATTTTACCAATAATTTATGTTATATGTATGACCTTCAGAAATAAGCGATTTTATTATTATTAAATTATTATGGCAAAACCCGACCCATATCAGCGCCACTACCTATTTTATAATTATTATGTTAATGAAGGAATTTTCAAAAATCGATTTGGCAGTTTGTGACCTATCATAAGTTCGTATTTAATGCCTCTTTAAAAGTTTTATTTTATACTAGCTGCGCCCCGCGGCTTCGCCCCCGTGGAAATTTATGTTTCCAACTTTCTTAATTTTTTATTTCATAATAACCTTCTCCTGACAATAACAAACACAACAAAGAAAGAATTAGCGAAATTGGTCCAAGCGTTGTTGAGTTATGCGCTTACCAACACATTTTGCGATTCATTAGGGTTTTTTTTATATTATAGATAGTGTAGGCAGAATTTATTGAGAAGATAAGATTTTCTTTTGAATTTTTTTGTTATTGTTTGAGAACCGGACAGTTCGCGAAACTATCGGAAGTTTCGTGACCTGTCCCTCTTAAACAATATCTGACCTGGGACGCTGTGAACACGTGATAAACATTTCAGCGTTCTGTTATCTCAATCAGCTCTTGATGCTGCAAAGAAAAATTCAATTTCAACACTTGAAAATATCCTACAATTTATCATTTCAAATAAGAATAGCTATTAGAGGAATATTAAGAGCAACCCTCTCTGATTTTAATCTCATACGCACCTTGTTATTTCCTCGTAAAAAATAGCTTTCCATATTTCTCTACTAGGAATATTGTAATATCGCGCGCTCGGCGTCTTAATAAACATTTTTTTTCCTCGGATGAAAATGACATTGAGGCGACACATGCGACATTGATGAAAAAATATAAAAAAGGATCGGAAGGCCCGCACCTACTATTCTTTTTCTTATTCTCCGTTGTTTTACGGATCTCAGCGAAGACAAATAAAACTATAGCAGTCTCTAATAGCTTTCGGTAATATTGAGTAATTATTCACATAGGTTTCTTCCCTTTATTAAACTTTTATAAGTGAGGTGCAGAAAACATGAAAAACCTGAAATTGTAAGTGCTTAAAATCAAATATTGGCAAAGAAACCACACAATACTCAACACATTAAAAAAATTACATAGCACAAAACTCTCAACCAACATCTACAGTATAATCTATCTATAATATAAAAATGAATCGCAAAATGTGTTGGTAAGCGCATAACTCAACAACGCCTGGACCGATTTCGCTAATTCTTTCTTTGTTGTGTTTGTTATTGTCAGGAGAAGGTTTTTATGAAAGAAAAAATTAAGAAAGTTGGAAACATAAATTTCCACGGGGGCGATGCCGCGGGGCGCAGCTAGTAGAATATATTACTTAGAAGAAGTAGGTACTTATATTAACTTGAAAGTCAATAATTTTAGACATTTTGTGAATCGCCGTAAATCTCGTTTTTTTTTATTGCTACCAATATTTTCTGCCACGCGTTGTTTCTATGGAAACGTTTTAAGGTTATTTCTATCCCTCGTATTCTCATGGGAACTGAGTTCTGGGAGAAAAATACCCTGTTTTATTCCAGGCCTAGAACTGCAGAACTACCTGCATGCAAGATTTCTGCCAAATCCGTTCAGCGTGAAAAAGTGACAAACATCCATTCGCATAAACATCCGAACTTTCGCATAATATTAAGTGTGATGTGATATTGTCAGCATATCTATCCTACTTCCTACTAATTATTATAAAGCCGAAAAGTTGTGAAATGTATTTTTTTTACCAAATCTACAAAACTACTGAATAAATCATAATGAAATTTGGCGTACTACATGTTGAACATAGCCTAACGCAGATAATAGGCTACTTATTACACCGATAATACGCGTGCGAAGCCGGGGGCAGAAGCTAGTTCATTATATTCAGGGAAACCACGCAACCACCGTCTATACAGTACAGCAGTCTGTATCATCCCGTCTCCGCTTGACAAATGAGCATCATTATTTGACAGAAGCGATCGAGCGACGGTGTGTCGACATGTTGTTGTCTTTTGTTTTATTAAAGCCACCCTAAGACGGTATTATGAGGGATGATCGCTTAACATAATGTGGGCAATGTCTGTTACGGCTGAGGTCCATTTGAAGGTATTCGAACTTTTTATTAGATTTATTGAGAGACTTGTTTTTGGCCACGGTTTGGATATTTTTTTTGTGGAAAACTATTTTAAGTATTAGATTTTTTGAGGGACTTGTTTTGGCCTACGATTTGGTTATAGGTTTCTTGTCTGGAAAACAGGTGCCTTATTTTATTTCAGGTTTAAAATTAAGTACATAAGTGTTATATTGTGTTTGCAAAATGTCAGTTCGATTCAATTCAATCTATAGATACTTACCTGATAGTTAGTGTGTGGAAAAGCAACGGAAAAAATATATGCACATTTCATATTGGTGTGATGGAAACAAATAAATAAATAATGCTGGACAATTCACACAACATTATCTAGCTCCAAGTTAAGCAGAGCTTGTGTTATGGGTACTAGATAACTGATATACTGAATACAATACACTACATGGATAGAAATTTTTGTATTATGCATAGAAAACATCCATAACACCCTGAACAAATATCTGCAGGTCGCACAAACATGTGGCACAATAGGTGGCGTCCATAAGACGCAAACTGCATTGCATTGTGTGATAAGCTTTGGTTTGGATTTATTCCATTTTCTCAAAACTTCATTCCTTACCGAACATTCCGTTCCATTTTCGTAATTTCAGCCAATCACGCTTTTAAATTCAGTCACGCGACTTTCGTTCGAATTTCGAATCATCGGCTGTCTATTACTGATCGAGGGTTGCCACACTCGGATCCGGCGAGGCGGCGACAAAGGAAACGTGAGCCCTGAACGAAATCTCGCTCGCTATAAATCATGCGGCGGAACAGCCCTGCCACGGATCTATGCAAGGGGTTCATTTAAATGTTTATCTGGTTAGTGTGACCCATTCTTGAATGGAACTGGCAATTTTTTCTCAATTTATCTCTAAATATTTTTGGTTCTGTGAAATTTATATTAGCTCAGAGCCAGTGGGGGAGGAAGGAATAAACAAGCGCTGAATTTTTAACTTTTACACTCTCAAATCAGTAACATAAGTTTTACCTACCTACTATTTCCTATCAGCAGGTAGGTACCTAATTTGAATTGTTTCTAAGAATAATAAACACCAACTCGAATGCTCGAAGATCATTTTATTCATAATATTACCTACCTACCTAGCTTGTATTCACCTAATGACGATGACACTCGAAAGAATTAACTAATTATCGATCTATTCGACCATTAGTCAAAGAATAATTAGAATCCTACGTAAATACGATAAGAATGAAATGAAGTTAATTGCTCATGTAGGTCCCAATTAGTTCTGTGGTTCCAACTCAGTGTTTGATTGCCTGACATTACTTAATTGACATTAATTTGTCAATTTTTGGTTATTCATGGGACACCTGAGTAATTATGTGAAAATAATAGCCTGAGCTTAATACAATTGAGTAAGTAGGTACCTACGACACTAGACTTTTTAATGACATAAGGGTGATCCAATGACACCTTAAATACTCAGGTGTCCCATGACTAACCACAAATTGACAAATGTCAATTAAGAAGTGATTAAAAAGTCAAGTGTATGTAGGTACCTACTTACTCAATTGTATTAGGCTCAGGGTATTATTTTCACATAATTATGATAATTGAAATGACCAATCGTAAAAAATGTGTCAAGAAGTTAATCTAATTTACCTATAGATTTTCGTTCAAATACGATACTATTCTACGATACCTTCGCAAGTATTTGAGTAAGTACCTACATAACAATCTTAATCAATTATTATTCTTGTGGTTATGGTAGTAACACGGAATAGTAGTGAACTTTTAGTTTCGAAGGTTACCAGTTTTAAAAATTTTATAGACCGTGGACACAACACGGAGCTGATAATACTCATCAACTATAAATTTGTTGTCAATTCTCTAGCTCAAAAAGTGTGGCATTAGCTTTGCGGGATTAAAGTATTTTTCTTTTTATTTTTGTCTAAAATCATGAGTCAGTACAAGATATTTGTCCTCTTACATAGAGACTCGACATTTTGGTGTTCCATAAACATAGACCATTATTTTACATTTAATTAAAATTTATTTTTGAAAATGGAACTGAAAGCACCTTTTTGGTTGGATTTTTATAAGAAGGCAGATTCCTTCTCCATGGTAGAATGCGTACTTTGCGTTGCGCGTAACAAAGACATTAAAAAAAAGTTGGTATTAGAGTGAAATCTCTTTTTTGTTTACATCAAATTGTCATCAAGCAAAAATAAATAAATAATATATTAGGCAAACGGAACAGAAGAGCAAAGATTTAATTAATATGAATCTGTTGTGGTCGAAATCCTGTGAAATATATTTAAAGACTTACGAAATATTCGCGAAGTATAAAATGTCAAGCGTAGGCATTATTGTACCGAAGGTAAGTGATTGTTCATTATTTTCTCTTTGTTTGATTGTTGATTATTTTCTCGCAATTGAAGTGAAAAGTAAGAGTGTTTAACTCGGGTCGATACCACCTATTATAACTCGGTTTTGTCTACAAAAACAATCTACTATTGACGTCGCGCGACTCAGTAGTCCGGTTGACTTTAACGTAACCGGACTACTGAGACTACACCGTTTTATCGTTATCGCAATCAGATACCTATCTAATAATCTCGGTACCACGAATACCTTATCCTTGGTAAGTTTTCTCCTACCTACTTATTCAGTTGATATTTGTACAGTACATTTTTATCTAATCTAATTTATTCCTATTATTTGATTGTAATTTACTTTGTCAATAAAGACATTTTTAGCTTATCATCTATGACTATGTAAGTATTCCATATCAACCTTCACATGCGCAAAAATCATTTACATACATTACAGCGGTACTACCAAAGATATTTTGATACTACAAAACTAACGTAAACAAGCGTTTAGCTAAACAGTGCCTATACAGTTAGACATGGGCTTAACAAGAATTTAACTCTCGTTTAAACTATGTTTATGCCGTGTCTAACTCTAAACCGTCGTAAAACGCAGTTTTGTGGTAAGTTTTACCACAAAACTGCGTTTTACAGTTGCAAAAAAAATGGTTGTCTGTAAAATCGGTTTACTAACGATAGTTGAACGTGACAACGCAGACCGAGGTAACGCCGCATGCGAGGTAACGCCGCATGACGTCATGTTTTTTCGTGCGTGCAGCCGGCTCTATCGAATGATAAGACGTTGTCACGTCAAAAGCGCTCAACAGATGTCTAACTTTTTTGTAGTAAAACTGCCATAGTCCTATGCCTACACACTCTTTATTTATTTTTTCTTCCATTTCTAAGTCTTGTGTAATTTTTCCAGCATCTCCTGTAGTTCCTCGCCGATGATTAGTAGTATCGTTGTAAACCGTCGAGCGAAGAGAGCTTTGATAAATAGTCAAATGCTGGCGAGAAGCCAACCTCGCGGAATAATCAAATTTTGTTCTCTATGGTGGCTTCGCTTCATACAGCCACTACTGGACGCATTTTTGTAGAAAGCTTTCGAAGAGTCGGTAAGTCTATGACAAAATCTAATGTAGATGTAGACTCTGTTAGACATAGAGGTTATTGCTCATTCAGCTTCTGCCCGCGGCTTCGCACGCGTTGTTTCTATGGAAACGTTTTGAGGTTATTTCTATCCCATGGGAACTGATTTATGGGATAAAAAGGATGTTTGATTCCAGGGTTAGACTTACCTGTATGCGAAATTTCAGCCGGATCCGTTCAGTAGTTTTGGCGTGAAGAGGTAACAAACATCCATCCATCTATACATTCATCCATGAAAACTTTTGCATTTATAATATTAGTGTGATTTACGTATATTACATAAGTTTGCATAGATAATATTGTATATTTACACAAGTATATGTACCTATAATTATAACATTTAAATCGAATATTTTAGTAAATATGATATCTACCCTCACCTGACGATCGTGACGTGACACAATTCCTCTGGTCTTCACTGGAAATCAGCGCTGGGTGGACACATCAGTGTGCGTCCAGCACAACGCTGAGTGAAGGGCCATATTTGAATTTAACGCTGCTACGCACAAAACAAATCTGTTTTTGTAACTATTTGGTACTATTAATTAAAGTAGTCGTAAGGTTAATTATAATTATGTATAGTAGTTTTAAGGTAAATAAAAATATTATCTCTCTCTCTCATGCTTTCATGAGACGGACATTGGCAGAATTGTGTCAAACCAGATGCAGAATCCATCTGACAAGAAGTTGAAGTTAAGTCATAGACATTAAAACTAGCACATCATCATCAGCCTATACTACTAGGTAGTAGTAGCTAGTCCACTGCTGGACAAAGGCCTTCCATAATGAGCGCCATTGCGCTATGTCTTCATCTGGCCGTATCCAGCATCTGCCTGCATTCATTCGCACGTCGTATGTTATTCCACCTGGTCGGAGGGCGTTCTACACTACTTTTGCCGAGTTCCTAGCTAAGAACACTCTCGAGAAAGACACCTTTCATATAGGTAAAAATAACTCAATCGAATTCGGTTCACTAGGAAAACACACGTTAATTTTTGACACGAATTTTAATTTTCTTATTGTCCGGTACCAAAGCCTGCAAAAAAGAACAGTGTTAATTTATTTATCTTTAGATAACATGACCATAATCCGAGATTATTGACGTGGACTATACCAATAGTTTTACTAGTAATTTACTATCTTGGTTGTGATAAATTTGACAGTGACATTTGACAGATCTTATAATGTCAAAAACATTTTTTTTTGTTTGTCAACCTTGAAAGATCTCAAGATCTCAATTGCATAGTAAGGGAAATTGATCACTATTTTCATAAAATAAATAACGATTAAAACAAAATTATGTCTCACAGTTTGTAATAAAAACTCGGGAATCCCCTTAGATATAGATGATATAACCCCTATCACACTAATATTATAAAAGCGAAAATTTGGATGGATGGATGTTTGTTACCTCTTCACGCCAAAACTACTGAACGGATCGCGCTGAAATTTTGCATACAGGTTATTCTAATCCTGGAACGATACATAGGCTACTTTTTATCCCATAAATCAGTTCCCATGGGATAGAAATCATTTTTAAACGTTTATAGAAACAACGCGTGCGAAGCCGCGCATAAACTAGTAGATGATATAATAACACTTTGAAAACATTGAAAACTAAAAACAACGAATACTCTTTGACTCTATGGACGCGGTTGGCTCAAAATGTTTAGCTGACAGCTGACATAGCTGATGATGAATGACCGAGTGCTGTTGTTTATGTTTGCTTTTGTAAATAATGAACTTTATTGAGATTAAATTATCCTCTTTTTATTTTGATTATTACAAACTCAACCTCCATAAATTTTAATCTTATTCGTTCTAAAACTGACATTGGCAGAATTGTGTCAAACTATGACGCAGAGTCAAAAACAAAAGAAGAAGAAGACAAACCGGCGCCGGCACCCTGCTTTCTACCTCCAAGCGAGTTCACCGCTGGCGTAGTGGCATCACATTTATGGATTTTATTCCCCTAACAAGATGCTGGGGTTTGCGCGGTTGCTTGAATTAAAACGTCGTTGATAAAGTCTTTACTGCGGGGTATCTTGTTTATTTATTCTTTGGAACAGTTTTGTAGAGTAGGTAACTTCGAATAATCTTGTAAGATTTCATAATCCTGTCAGAATTAGGTAAGGGATAATATTTTAGGAATAAAGTGAAAAATCTGTATTTTGTAACCTTATCATGATGATGTCTTCCTAGCCGAATTTCGGCCACGGCAGCCAGTCTCATCGGAGACTAGCAAGATGCGCAGGACATATTATAGTGCACAAGTGTGTGCGCAAACACAGGTACATTTGGTTATTTATTAATTTATTATTCCCTCACTCTCATAATCCGATGGGACGGCAGACCGACACGATGGAGGTCAAGCCCAGTACCAACGGCTCAACGTACTTTCCGAGGCACCATACATACTAATATTTTAAATTCGAAAGTAACTCTGTCTGTCTGTTACCCTTTCACACCAAAACGACTGAACGGATCTCAATTAAATTTGGCAGGGGAAAGATGGTATCACACTAATATTATAAATGCGAAAGTTTGGATGGATAGTTGGATGGATGGATGGATGGATATTTGTTACGTCTTCAAACCAAAACCACTGAACAGATTGAGCTAAAATTTTGCATCGGTGTAGCTCCAAGCCTGGAATCAAACATAGGCTACTTTTTATCCCATAAAAAGTAGCCTATGTCCGTCCGGACGGACATAGGCTACTATTTATTGTGGAAAAGACGTGCGAAGCTGCAGGCATTTACAAATAAAATAGTCCTTATTATAAATTATTAAGCTATCATGAAAGCTGGGCTTACCAATTGTGTTAAATGAATACCAGTGTTTACAACTGAAGTTCACTGAGCTTCGAATCTTTATAAATAAAGGCCCATTGCCTATTCATGACGGGCAGAATTCGACCCCCCCGTATCAAACAAGCCCCTTCATGTCAAATACTCCGCGCCCCGCGTCTGTCAAACTCTTCGCCAGTTTGACAGGGATCCTCCCTGCGAGGCGGTGGAGTGCCACCTTTACTTTCGAACGGGGGATTGTGGACCTTAGGGTTGTGAGAGAAAGTTGTTTTTTGTAGGAGGGTTTTTGGAGTGTAGTGTTGTGACGGACGGATTATATGTAAAGGAATAAGCGGAGGGAAAATTTTATAGTATAAAAAAAAATGCAGCTAGCTAGATAACTAGTTGTTATGACCAATAGAGGATACATTGTGCTGCTTTAATTGAAGCCTACCAATGTAAAGACCACAATGAGTAAGTATATAGAGTCCCTATTGAAGAAGTATTATGAAATAATTAAAGTAAAAAATATTTATTGCAGCAAATAATACAATAAGAACATGTTCTTAATGTAAAACACATGATGCATTTTATGGGTAATTGTTAATTATATTAAATATTAAAGGTTTTCTATGAGAATGAATATGATGAGAATATTTTTAGTTATATCCGGAGCATTAAAAACTTTAGTCAACGAAATTAATATTCTACTACTCCGTCTTTGTAAATTGAAATGAAAAGAAATATTTTATTTACCTTACGAACTACTACACAAATAAATTGGCATATTCACTGCATATTTGAAAGCCGCATGCATATGTATACGCCTAAGCTGCATATTTGTGATCCAAATAAAACATTTATCTATCTATCTATCTATTTGCCAGTCCCAAGTGACAAGTCCACTAGACTAGTACCAGGCGCCACGGTGAATGATGGATAAGTTCGGCAGCATCACGCGTCATTCGTGTGTACGGAGGCGTAAGAAATACGTTTTTCGTAACGACATAACATTATATATTTATTATGGATATACAATTATAGCTATTTTCATGTTCAATCTGCATTTATCACAATGTATATAAATTTCCAGAATGCTCTTAATTTAATATCCAAAGCTATCATATCAAATTACTGTAGTTGGGCAATGGCATATTCACTCTGCATATTTGAGAACCACATGCACATATCAGCCTAAGCTG
Source organism: Eupithecia subfuscata (assembly GCA_963564075.1). Classification (NCBI taxonomy): domain Eukaryota; kingdom Metazoa; phylum Arthropoda; class Insecta; order Lepidoptera; family Geometridae; genus Eupithecia; species Eupithecia subfuscata. The sequence goes on from OY751105.1 coordinate 11,063,900, forward strand.
CACAATCGCCGGTCCCTAGTGACAAGTGTAACTAATTGCAGGCGCCTGATGGATAAGGTCGGCAGCATCACGCGTCATTCATCTGTACACAGGCGTAAGGGATACGTTTTTCGTGCCGATAACATTAAGATTGTCATATTCATTATGCATATTTGAAAACTGCATGCAAATATCAAAATATATATTACTATCCAGAATGCTCTTAATTTTATTAACCAAAGCTTGATAGCTTTGGATATCATATATGACTGTCAAATCACTGTAGTTGGGCACTGGAATATTCGCTCTGCATATTTGAAAGCCACATGCATATATTAGCCGTAAGCTGCATATTCGCCGGTCCCTAGTGACAAGTCTAGTTGCAGGCGCCACGGCGAATGATGGATGAGGTCGGCAGCATCACGCGTCATTCGTGTGTACACAGGCGTAAGGGATACGTTTTTCGTGACGATATAATATCGGTGATATGCAGATTTCGTAACTGTTGCAGTTGCTAGTTTTTGGGAGTTTATTAGCGAGCTTTAGTATTCTTTATTTTAAGAACACAAACATCCTGTATGTTTTAACTATAATTCAGTTACACCTCGACAAAGTGATGTTTTTTTTTTAATTTATTCCTCTCCTAATCAATAAATCGGTTTTATTTTTCCGAAGTGATTTAGCGTTAGGTACGTAGTAGGTGTCTATTTCAACAGTTGCCTTACTCAATCGAGATTCAAAATAAGGAAGTCTTTTATATTATTAGCTCACACACTTTTTCCTCAAAAAAGTCGGTGAATATATATTAAAATGGATTCCGTAAATAGCGAATCAAATAGCCAATTTAAAACTTGAGAACTGATGCAAACCACAAAAGCGTCCGGGTGGGTGCTCCAAACCACGTAGACAAGCGTTCCCCTACTCGAGCAACTTGTTCGCCTAATGTATACTTTATGAAAATTAAATATTTCACTCACAGTGACTTTGACCTCGGTCACACTGAAAAACGGCTTTAAATGACGGAATAAGCAGGCTTTATAGACTGTACTACGGAATACCGGAAGTCAAAATGCCGGAGAACGGTATACCAAAAGTACACGAAACCACATAACGAAGTACCGAAAGCACAGCAGAATACCGCATAGCGGAATACCGAAAGCACACAACACCGAAAATCTGTAGACCGGACGATCATAATCTCGAATGTAAGCTGTACCGAAAGATCATGAAATCGAAAGAACACTATGTCGAAATTTTCTTTACAAAAGTACAAAGCAAAATTGTATTTATTTAGATTAAAACAAAATGTAAAAACTTAAAATTATAAAGGACATGTTTTGGGGGATGACCACTTTTAGATTTGAATGTATTAAAAACTTCGAAAAGTGTCAGGCTGCAAGTATTCTTTTAAACTTTCTCACCATTTATGTGATGAGAGTAAAGAGAAGTAAAAGTAAATAAATAGAGTGATGTAAAAAAAAGTGTACCTAAATAAAGAGAGTAGTGAAGTAAAAAAGGGTAAGTAAAGAGATACACCACTCTCAAAGGAGTAAAGAGAGTAGTAAGTAAGAGTGGTGATTTTTGTTTGTATTATCAATAGAACTTCGTTTAAAAAAATACTGGCGGTCTGGTAGGTTTTGCTAGGCTACAAAACCTGCCCAACCTGGTTTTTATATAAAATCTTCCATTAAGATGCTCACGAAGCGCGGATTACAACAAATTTACATTATTTAATGGATACCGCGCGTGAGGATTTCTCACGAACTTCTTCGAACACACTTCGTGGAGTCTTCTATTTTGATTGATTGGTTCCAATTTCATGTAACATTTTAATTTTGACCTCATTTCTGTGAGACGAATGTCACGGTTTTGATTTGACTTTTAATGTTAATATCCTATTCAGATGCTTCACCGACTCTACTTTAACTTTCGTTGTAACTTACACTTCCGGTGTTTTAAGCAAATACTGCTACATTTTTGTCTTGAGAAGCGACAGGTTTGCTATTCCGCATTTTCGCCACTTTTTTCTATGAATAAAACAACAGATCTCTACTTCCGCCGGTAAACTTTTCCCTCCCACCTTCGATTTATTCGTCGGATAAAGAAAACTTCCTTTAAAAATGTAGGTAAAGTTTGCTTTTATATTTCCCTACTGTTAGCTGCGGGTGTTCAAATTATGTGCATTTAAAAACTGTTTCCTGTTTTATTTGAAAAATAGAAAACTTTTTCGTTCTTTATATAAAACTTTGCAAACCTTGCAAAGAGGTTGAATTTCTCTAATCTACGACATTCGAATAAAGACATTCCAAATGCGAATACACATTCCAACACATCCACATTCCAAATGTGAATATTAGTATTCGAAATAAGGCGTTCTCGTAATGCCACAAAAAGTTCAACCAGACTGAAAAGATGGCGCTTTAAGTTTGAGCCTATCAAAAATAAAATGGCATAGACCGTGCATAGTTTTACATGACAGCCTCTATTATTACTCAAAAGTTCCCTGCACTATTCTAACTCTATGATCACTGCCATCTATCAAGTTCTAAGGTAAATAGGGTTTTTTATTTTTTCGATAACGCCTCATTCTTATTTCGAATGTATTTGAATTCTTATTTGAAAAGTTCATAAGTACTTACCTACCAAGTTATTGTGCCTTCTAACCGCAAATAACGCAAGAACCTGTAGCCGGAAGTGAACTTTTCGCAGAAGTTATCAAACTGTCGAAGCGATAACAGTAAATTGTATTTGTAGGGTCAAGCACAAAGGCGGCTCGATCATCCTCGAATCATCTGCTCAGTCACGGGTACGATTCCGCAGTCAGGGCTCATTTATATTCCAATTGCTTTGCTTACTTCACAAACCTACACGTTGACCTGACTCCCAACAATTTCAATATAATAATAAATAATGCTGGACAATTCACACAGCATTATCTAGCCCCAAGCTAAGCAGAGCTTGTGTTATGGGTACTAGATAACTGTTAAACTTAATACAATACACTACATGGATAGACATTTTTTATTAAACGTAGAAAACATCCAGAACGCCCTGGACAAATGTCTGCAGATCGTACAAATATTTGTCCCGAGGCGGGAATCGAACCCGCAACCTCCTGCGTCGCAGGCAGACTTTCGCCCGCTGCGCCACAGAGGCCGATATAAAGCCGGATTTCGAAGAAACTTGCAAGAGTAAACTGTATACATAGTATTTCCACCAATAAATAGTTGAGCGGAAAGGACTAAGCGAGTAGAAAGATAGTCGAGCGGAAAGGAGCGAGCGAGCAAAAGCGTTGAAATTAACCGCCCATTCATCTCTCATTTCCCGCTCTAACGCTTTCGCGATGCAAACCCGGTTTAAGTACCTATTTGGAAGGAGTAAAATCTTATAAGGACTTAGAAAGTTCATATAAGATTTTACTGAGTCTGATTGAGTCGATTATTTCTTTTTGAATCTTATCAGACCAGTTCTTAATAGTATAGGGACGGACGGTACTAATAGGTAAGCAAGTTTTTTTTTTTCTCATCTACTTAACTGAATAAATCCTTCTTATTTAATGAATGAATGAACACTTTATTGTTTGATATACATAAAATAACTTATATCTAAATAAAATAAAAACTTGCGGAAAAATGGGCGGCCTTAATGCTTAAAGCAATTTTTTTTTTATTCTTATTTATCGATGTGTGTATTTTCTTGTGAACCAATAAAATTTATCTTAATTTATCAATTTCTTCCAGGCAACCTTATTCATGCTCACTTATCGCATAAAAAACTTTCATTGAAAAGCATTTGTCCTTATGAAAGGAAGCTTTAAAAATTTAAAACTGTGTGAATGATCCTCCACAATAAGGCCACGATACAATCAGCGATCCATCACAGCCGTGGACAGAGTGACGCTTGTACGATAGTAACCAATTTAAATTTAAATCCTAGAAAAGCCCGCTCTCCCCTTCTCTTAGTTACGCCCTGTAGATATCGTTAAACCTTTTACAAAAATATACCTACCTATCCCAGAATTAGTCAGTTTGGTAGGATTTTTTTGCCCAGCTCTTATACAAGACGAATTGTAAACTAAATGATTAACAAATGATTACTTACCTATCAAATTTTAATCAATACTATTATCAAATAAAGTGTTCTCTTAACTATTTTTTTTTTCATATGTGGAAGAAGTGAAAAAGAGTATAAGTACCTATTTCGAATAAATAATTATTGACAAGTGAGATCTTTTAATTCCTGCAATAAGTTATTGGTTGCCTCTTCAATAAGCTTCGACTTGAACGTCAATTTCTTCGCATCCCAAAATGGCCGTTATAATAAAAACTTTTATTCTGTTTACCTCAATTTCTCCCATCATAATTGTTTTGTATTTTTGTCCCGCTCAATATAAATATTCATGTTTTATTAGCATGCAGCGAGCGCGGCGAAATCCGGCGGCGTACGCCTGTCATTATTTAGCGATTTGGGCGAAAAAGCTGCGCACCTTGGAGCCCGACGTAAACACATATGCACTGGTTTATGGCGTTTTACTCCATTATTTTGGGGAAGGTTTTGTGTAGGTAGTTTTTTTCATGGATTTGAAGTCATTGAAAAGATTGACACGATAAAATTTTATCTGACAAAGATTTTTCTGCTTCATTACATTAGTTATTTTAAGTTGCTTTTATCCAACACTAGTTTCAAATTCAGTTTTATATTACCTTATTGTGAGCTTAATAAGTTGTTATTATTTGTACACAGACAAAAACCGGTGGGAATACATTGACTTACATAATATATGTATATAATAACACCTTTACGTACATATTATATTTCATGCAATACTTGACTTTAGGTACTATAAATGACCATAAGAATTTGAGGAATTTCTGAAATTATTATTAATTCCCTTTGTTAGCTCGATCGGCCTTTCAGAATTTTCCCAAACCGAGGGATACGAAACGCTTTTACCCATCACCGAGGCGTATACCTACGGAACCTCCTCGAAAAGTCTGTACGCTTTCTGGAAAAGTCTGTAGGCTTTCTGGTAAAGTCTGTAGGCTTTCTGGAAAAGTCTGTAGGTTTGAGGCGTGTGTGAATGAATGGATCGAGTTAAAATTGCTTGCATAAGTTGGTGATCCTACTGTAAAACCATCTTCTGCCGTTATACACAATCTATTTCCAGTTTTCACGCACATTATTTAAAATAATCGAAATTATCGGTGGTAAAGCCAACTAAACGCACTGAAATGTACCGCAGGCAAGATATGATAACCTGATTTCGCTTACTGCTGGTCGACCTCTGTGGCGCGGCTGGCGAAGGTCCACCTGCGACGCAGGAGGTTGCGACTTCGATTCCCGCCTCAGGACAAACGTTTGTACGATCTACAAATATTTGTTCCGGCTGTTCTGTGTATTTTCTATGCATAATAAAAAAATATCTATGTGTAATGTATTGTACCGTATTTTACCTAATAAGTCAGTCATCTAGTGCCCGTAACACAAGCTCTGCTTAGTTTGAGGCTAGATGCTGCTGTTTCTTAGATACATTTGTGCCTAGGCGGGACTCGAACCCGCAACCTCCCTCCACAAAGGTCCTCATATAGACCAAGTACTTACTTGTGCCTTATAGACTAACTTAAGCCACTCCCTAGTTTCATAATTCGTAAAACAAAAATACGATAACAAAAGAACATTTATTTATTTATTTAAATCTTATATTTATAAAGGGCTTTTAGCCAAACACTGACAACGTCAGCCCTGTTAGTACATTCAATTAGTTGCTAATCTTATAAAATATCATAAACCATTTTATAGAGAATCCTAGCCGCCGTGCAAAGCGGTAAAAATCATAATCAAAATTTCTTTATTTCCATAAATACAATAAATGTACACTAAGAAAAGGTCAAATTATAAAACTAAACACTGACACGGAAATAAAGTGATATTTTTTATTTCTGTCGCTTCGGTATGTAGACTAAAGTAAAGAAGCATTTCAATCCCCTTACAAGAATGGCACGTCAATATAATGAGCTACATATTGACAAGGCATGGTCGCAGGCCTCCCTGCCTGTCAAATTGGGAGGCTTAGGTATACGCAAAATTTCAAGTGTAGCCCTACCAGCGTTCTTGTCTTCTGTCTACAGCACTAGTTCTTTAGTTGAAAAAATTTTAAATCCTTCTCTTTTGGTCCCACCTGGAATGTCATTGAAAATTTCATTTTTAGACGAAGCTCGAACGGCTTGGCATAGTGCTTGCCCCGATGCTGCTCCCCCAAAATCACTTTTGTCCCAACGGCAATGGGACGGGCCTCTGTGTGAGTTGACACGGAACTGTTTGTTACAAACGTGCTCCAGCTCTGCAGATCGTGCCCGCCTCCTGGCCGTTTCTAAATGGGAGTCAGGACATTGGTTGCAAGCATTTCCTTCATATAACACTGGTACTTTATTGGATCCCGTAACTTTCCGTATCGCAACATGTCTCCGGTTGGGTGCAAGGTGTTGCGCGCCTCATCAATGCCAGTGCGGTACTGCTGTCGAACAGCTTGGTCATCACGGATTATCGTGCACTAGGGCCGCTGGTCGGATATCTCGCCACGCTAGCCTTAACGACATCATCCGGCGGGCCTTTGTCACCGTTAACGTACCAGCTATTCTCGAACCGAATGGTCTGTTGCGTGACGATGGTAAGAGGCCCGACGGTATGACACTAGTCCCATGGGAGTTGGGGAGGCCCATTGTGTGGGACGCTACATGCGTCGACACACTTGCGCCTTCCCATCTTCCGAGGACATCCGTGAGGGCGGGTGCGGCGGCAGATTTGGCCGAAGATCTCAAGAGGCGCAAATATGCAGGTCTCGACAGAGCCTACACATTTGCTCCCCTTGGAGTCGAGACCCTAGGTCCGTGGGGTACCGAGGCTCTTCGGGTTTTCAAAAAACTATCTGAGCGTCTGGTCGAAGCGACGCGTGACCCGAGAGCTGGTGAATATCTGGCACAGCGTATCAGCATTGCCATACAGCGTGGCAATGCAGCCAGCGTCTTGGGGACGCTTCCGACTGGTGTTGATATGGATCAGTTGAGCTATCTGTAGACTGTTTGCAACAGTCGGCAGTTAGCTCAATTGTTTCAATTGTAAATACTAGTATAATTTTCTTTGTGAATAAATGGCTACATAGGGATGACGGCAGACTCGACATATTTGTTCCAAGATTAGGTCAGTTCATTAAAATTTTTAAAGAGATCCTCCAAATCAATATCCAAGAAATGAAATCGAGTTCAAGTACATAGTACAACATACATAGTATATACAATAATATAGCATGTTATCTAATTTTTGCTACCGTAATTCGTAATTTTTAATACCTTTTTTACTGTCTTGTTTCAACAACCTGTAATAGATAGTAATATAATAACTCTACTTACTCGATATATACATATATATGTCGAATTAAGAAGTAGAAAGTGGGTGTGAATAGGAATCAGGGTCGAAACAGGAATTGGGTCGAAACGGAATACTCCAAAGAGCACACGACAATTTTATTTTACGAAAATAAAATTCACGATCAAACAAAAATAACGATCACAAGTCATATTGGCACTTTTCTTGCATAATATGAGAATCAGTAAAATTATCGCAATTTCAATAGTATCCAACTATTAACGTTATTATTTTCCGTAGGTTAATTTCGTGGTGGGAACAGACAAGTTCCTTCGTTCAGGAGTTACCTCGACGATCCTCAAGAGAATTCGATCCTCCCTCGATGCTTCTCACAACCAAAGTCCTCCATCTTTCTTTTCAAACTCTCGTCTACGGTAACGCCTACCAAGAGCCATGTCCAAACGTCAACAACCTTCACGTTTGTTGCGTTTCCGCCAATCAAATACATCTAGTTACATTTTACTGATTCTACCAACATATCAGAGTAAATTCTTTAGTCTGATTTGACACTTGATCAGCCTCGGCAATATTACAAAACATAATAATAATCGGGATGCAAAACATAACAAAACTAATCTTCACAATCTGATTGGATAACTGATCTGTTTAGGCAACATTACGAAACAAGATACTGAAAGCTACTGAAGGCTGACAACATGAACTAATATTGCAATCTGATTGGTTAACCTTGGTTTGATTTGTATAGCCAATGTAACAAAACAAAATGCTAGAAGTAAATATATATATATATATTATAGCAGCACGTACATAATGTTTATGTTGCAATCAAGTTTTGATCTAGCTTTAAGTAACCTCATAATATGAAAGTGATTGTGATGTGTTTTATACGATAAATAAATAAATAAATAAGAAGCGACGAAGAAACCTTAAGCCTGTTTGTCGTTATTTTTCGTGTTGGAGCAAAACTCGTCCCAAGCTTATTTATCCTCAAGATAATCTGATATTTTTTAAACTTTCGCGATTTGTTAACATAGTTAATGATTATATCGGGTAGTCGCCCCGTGACCACGATCGCTGTAACGCGGTAGAAACGTAGGGGAAATAAAACAAAAGGTACGCGATAAATACCCGATATAATCATTAACAATCTGATATTTTATAGTAAGCCTTTTTGCACAGCAAGGCATACCTTCCAATCGTAAAATTCCGTACCATGGTAGAGGTCAATTCATCCCTACAATGGATTACGTACCACCCGTCACCCGTCCCCCCCGCGCCCTCATGCCCTCTCATTGTTTTAATTTCACTAGAATCACTAATTGCTAAGCGAAGCGAGCCGCATTTTAAATTACCCACCAAACGGTTTTAACAACCACCTCATCGCATTTTAAAGAAAGGATTATAATTTCTTTTACGGTAGGCGGAGTTTTTATTAATTCAGTTAGTTGTTTGAGGCTTTTTATTTTTTCTAAATTGTAAAGGAATTGTAAATTGTAAAGGGTTTACGAGTGCGGTTTTTTGCAATTTATTTAGAAGGGAAAACCTTTTTTGGCTGCAGTTTGTTTTCTGTTTTCCTTGAGGGGAAGTTTTGGTGTACTTCAAGATGACTATTACGTTTATTACCTCTCATTTCTTTACTTCTAGTGCCCAGCACTTATATTAATAATAAATAAAGGGGACGCTACATGCGTCGACACACTCGCGCCTTCCTATCTTCCGAGGACATCCGTGAGGGCGGGTGCGGCGGCAGATTTGGCCGAGGATTTCAAGAGGCGCAAATATGCAGGTCTCGACAGAGCCTACACATATGCTCCCCTTGGAGTCGAGACCCTAGGTCCGTGGGGTACCGAGGCTCTCAGGGTTTTAAAAAAATTTATCTGAGCGTCTGGTCGAAGCGATGCGTGACCCTTGAGCTGGTGAGTATCTGGCACAGCGCATCAGCATTGCCATACAGCGTGGCAATGCAGCCAGCGTCTTGGGGACACCTCCGACTGGTATTGATAAGGATCAGTTGAGCTACTTGTAGATGTAGATGTAGTCTGCAGTCAGTTCAATTGTTTTAATTGTAAATACTAGCTCTAATTTATTTCTATTTTTTGTGAATATAGATGCTAATAAATAAATAATAATAGTATGATATCCATGCTGCAAGAGGTAATTTTTTTTTTTACTTTTGATTATGTCCTCAGATTAATGTTGTAAGTAGGTATGACTTCATATTCAAAGGTTTTTTTTGTAGCTAGAGACGGTTGCGTGATGATGTTAGGATTATAACGATACCCCAATTTACCCCATACATTCAAATCTGGTTAGAAATTTTATGTGATGGTTCAAAGAAACATACCCAAGTACTTACGTACATATTGTGAACCCTGAAAACATAACACACCTTTTTTCGGCAGTCGTGTAACAAATCGTTATTATTATCGTTACAAAGACACTAGCTAATCACAAAATCGTGAAATTCTGCAATTCGTCATCATTCGAGCTTCCAGCTCCTAGGAGTGGTGAGGAGGTTGTCATGACGTTTAGTGACGTCATCATCATGCTGTCATCTCTATTGACATTGTTTTGAATCCATTGTACCAGCAATAGGTATATTTACGTATATAGTGCGTATGTTGGAAATTGGCCTTAGAACTTAACAAAATTTATATATTTAAAGGAATTATCCCCCAATCGCTCAGCGAGCTATGGAAAGATCTATGCTCGGAGTCTCTCTAAGGATAGAATTCGTAACGAATACATCCGACAGAGAACCAAAGTTATCGACATAGCTCAAAGAATTAGCAAGCTGAATTAGTGTAGGACGCCCTTCGGCCAGGTGGGATGACGATCTGCGAAAGACTGCATGCAGATGCTGGATGCGGCAAGCTAAAGACGGGGCGCTATGGCGCTCATTAGGGGAGGCCTATGTCCAGCAGTGGACTAATATAGGCTGATGATGATGATGATGGTCCCCCAGTTCGCCCTATGAGAAAAAAGGTGCATCCATCTCTGGGCTGCCGTGGCCCTCGCAGTTTTTTCTTGATTTATCTTAGGAACTGCAGGGCTATTCGAGACTCTCCGCTACCGTATCATTGACTCGGAATCTGTTTTAGCAGTTTTTTATATTTTCTGCAAGGAATTAAACTACCAGAAAACTAGTTTTCCATACATAATAAACCATTTTTTATAACTCACAAAATCAACATCATACTTTATTGCAAAATATTTGAATTCACGCGAATCTGTGTTGATACCGTGCCGATGATTCTGTAGCGGAGAGTCTGAATAGCCCTATTGGTCTGATTCTAAAAAAACAATTCTGTGATATAATAGCTAAATTATTAACATGTTTTATTCAGATATGACGTGAGTGAAACCGCCGATTCCCGTTGCCAGCACTACGTTGTTATCGCACGGGGAGCAGCGTCATTAATCAAACTCGCGCCGCGGGCTACACCAATACTCCACAAACGTACTATACGACAAACATTGCGCTGAGCTTTGCTGAGCACCTTCTGATTATTAAGTTTGTTGCTGTGCTGAAATAAATCAAATAAATATATAAATAATGCTGGACAATTCACACAGCATTATCTAGCCCCAAGCTGAGCAGAGCTTGTGTTATGGGTACTAGATAACTGATATACTTAATACAATACACTACATAGATAGATATTTTTTATTACACATATAGAAAACATCCAGAACGCCCTGGACAAATGTCTGCAGATCGTACAAACATTTGTCCCGAGGCGGGAATCGAAGCCGCAACCTCCTGCGTCGCAGGCAGACGACAGAGGTCGTCGAAATAATTTTATTTATTTTCAAACAAGCTGCAAGATGTCTATACAAATAAAATAATGTAAAAATGAAGGGTTACCCCATAGAGTTACCCCAGTGACTCAAGTCTGCGCTCAGCCTAAGGCTGAGCGCAGACTTGAGTCACGACAGTTTTAAGACAGACTTGCCTCACATAGACAAGTCTGTCTTAAAACGAAAACAAAACTGTTTTGTCTACGACACGTCGCACACCTAAAACGAAACTGTTTTGTCTATTACGACATCGCGCACCGTCTGCGTCCAGTGTGACCATTTGTGGCAGATTTCTGCCATTTTGGCAGATTTGGCTATGGAATTTTCAGTTTGGCATATTACGTTGACGAAATAGAAGTGTGGCAGATTTTGACAGATTTGGGAACAAAAACTTTGTGACCTTCTTATATAATTATTTTGGAGATTATACGTATACAATAAAATTAAATTTTATAGTAAGACCAAAAAATTATGGATATTAAATTTTGTTGGAAATAATTTTACCGACACCTGGCAACTCCTAGTCCGAGGTAGTCCTTATGGGGAATTCCCTTATAATGTTTGTTAATACTTCTACGCCATGTAATCATCAACTGTAAATTATCTACGTTAAGGTCCAAATTCTTATTTACTAGGTACCTTAAAGTTCTAATAAGTACATCACACTAATATTATAAATGCGAAAGTTTGGATGGATGGATGGTTTGTTACCTCTTCACGCCAAAACTACTGAACGGATCGAGCTGAAATTTTGTATACAGCTAATTATAATCCTGGAATCAAACATTGGCTACTTTTTGTCCCATTTATTTATTTATATTAGGGGATCTTTCAGCACAATATACATAGTAGCGATGTGTGAAGATACAGGTGGCTATTAACAAGTTCCCACTTATAGAAACAGTATACAAATTTACAACATTCACAAAAATAGTAATACATGCTTATATTCGCGTTTACCATAATAGATATAAACTATAGATAGGTATATAATATCTGGTAAGTTATAGACTATCTGTTGTTAGAATAATAAAAATATCTGCTATCGTTCACTCATTTATCATCTAATTTAAATTTATTGAAGAAGGAATTATTGAGTTTGTTTTTTAAACTAGAAATACTGCCGTTGAAGAGGTCAAGATAAATTTCACTATCCAAAAGGTTAAATTTTTTTCTGGCTCTGTACAAAAAACTATTTTGGCGATAATTAGTCAATACTAAAGGAATATGAAAAAGATTGGTTTTCCGAAAAGATCTGTTCGGCCACCATAAATCGGTTCCCATGGGATAGAAATCACCTTTTAACGTTTTCATAGAAAAAACACGTGCGAAGCCGCGGGCGGCAGCTAGTAATATTATAACTTCAATAAATAAATAAATAAATAAATAAATAATAAATAATGTTGGACAATTCACACAGCATTATCTAGCCCCAAGGTAAGCAGAGCTTGTGTTATGGGTACTAGATAACTGATATACATAATAATATACGAGTACATAAATAGATACTTTTTATTATATATAGAAAACGACCAGAACACCCTGAACAAATATCTGCAGATCGTACAAATATTTGTTCCGAGGCGGGAATCGAATCAATAATTTCACTTAATATTATTTCAATAATTTTACTTGCCATTTGTACGATTTAAATCGTACAAATGACGACACTACGAGCGATCCATTTAAAATGTATGAAGCGTTTGTAGATATGGATCTAAGTACACGTTAAAAGAACTTTTTGAAAAATGGTCAGAAAGGGGGAGAATAATTTTCAAAAGGGGGGGCCACCTCACCTAGTGGAGTATCATGTGAAAGGTATCGGTTCGGTCATTTTAAAACAGTTTTGCAAATTTCTGTAGGTTTCATACTTCTTGAAATATTTTTTAAAGTCGAAAAAATTACCATTCCTATCACCGAGGCATGCAGAGAGATCCATCTGATATGTAGGTTGGTACCTTTTAGGTATTCATTAAATTGCGAAGTCTCTAACCGGTACCTTTAGTACATAAATACTATTTGTTGACAAACGCTCGAAACCCTCGGCGCGCGAGTTACACTCGCACTTGACGGATCTTGTTTTAATCTTAAGTAACTAGTGTAATTGGTTTTTATAAATCCTGTTAGCTATTTAAAAAACAAATCTTAATCTAGCTTTGGACACTCATTGATGTAAAGCCATCAGGTTTTCTTTAAATCTAACAAAACAAACATTAACAAATGCCGTACTTGTGTGTTTAAAATTGACCTTGTCAACGTTTTTCGACAGTACCTAGGTAAATCATACAATGTGTTTCAGAACATGTAGTCTTAATTTAACAAAAAATAATTTAAGGAAAAAAAATGCTTGCATGTGATTAGTGAGCTGGCCATACAAAACACAAAAGCCATACAAAAATAATGGAAATTTAACTATTTCTTAGATACATTAAAAACGACAGACATTAAAAAACCTTGTGCAAGAGGGGCTAGCTATAGTTTCCCTTCCGAACACCAAAATCACCAAAGCTGGCCTCGTCCATCTAGAATTTAGGATTTCATGTTCACAAAGATTTTCAACGTCTTTATAGAATCACGATGAAAATCTTTGTGTCTATTTTCAATAAGATGTAGGTATGTTTTTATGTTTCTTGTATTTATATAAGTACCTAGTTATAATATAATTTTGCACGCCTTGACGAGGCAGAATGTATAGGACCTAAGTTTAATTATAAAACCTTCTGTACACCTACATTCCTGCAAAATAAACGATTATGATTCAAATTTTCAACGTGATTATAGAATCACTATGAAAATCTTTGTTTCTATTAACTGAGAGTATTTGGTCCGCCTTTGCGTCATTGTACTATATGTATAGTCTCAACTAATGGCAGGGTAACGGTACAAATACCTAGGTAATGTTTCTAATGTATCTAGGCGACGCAACACCGCTAATCGTGGCGTTCGGGGGGGTTCATTTGAAAATAGATTTGTAAAATCAACATTTCTTTTTATTTGGTCCATTGGGTCCAGTTACCGTTAGGTCTAGTAGACATTAGAGTAATTGGACTAAAAAGGAAACAGGCGAAAGGAGCAATAGACGAAAAGGAAAGTTGACGAAATTGGTAACTGGACATAACGGACTGACTATACCAAACAGTAAACTGGTCCTAATGAACCTAATGGGGTTCAACAATCGACTTAAACCGGCTGATGGTGAATAGTACGGATCCGTAAACTTGGTTTAGGGTACCCTGTACGTATCATACATACAATGTCATACAAGTCATACACGCGGATATAAAGTTATTACATAAATCCGGTTATTTAGATTACAGCTAATGTTTTCATGGTTGATATCACAAAACCCAAATTACAATAAAGACATTGAAATAATTGCTTTAATCGTGGATTATTACGCGAAATTATCCTAGGTGCTTATCTTTTGTAGGAGTTTGTATCATTTGCGTGCGATTATTAGGTGAGATTGGAATGGAACCTTTTCGAACTAAGACAAACGGTCGATGCTCGCAAGATATTTTATTCAAAAATGGGAATGACTTATTAAGATAGAGAAATGGGGTGTTTTAGTATAAAAAAGAAATGTAAGTATGTCAATGATGTCCTCCTAGCCGGAATTTCGACCACGGCGGCCAGTCTCGTCGAAGACTAGCCAGATGCGCAGGACATATTATAGTGCACAAGTGTGTGCGCAAACACAGGTGCACTTTCTATTCCTTCACTCTCATAATCCGATGGGATAGCAGACCGACACGACCGGGGAGAGGTCATGCGTCACAACGGCTTAACGTGCTATCCGAGGCACGGGGGTGTAAAACTGTCAACTTCCTGACTCCGGGCTGCTACTGAGAACTTTTCTTGCAAGAAAAACTCCAATCACAATTATTGGCCCGACCCGTGATTTGAACCCAGGACCTCATAATCAGCGGTTGAACAAGCTGGCTGCTAGACCAAGGAGGCAGTCGCGCAGGCAGTCGTATCGTATGTCATAAATAAATAAATAAATAATGCTGGACAATTCACACAGCATTATCTAGCCCCAAGCTAAGCAGAGCTTGTGTTATGGGTACTAGATAACTATAGATAGATAGATGTCATAGTTCGACCAGAATGAAAAGACGACGCAATGACTTTGGGTCTGTCAATTAAAATGGCATAGATCCTGAATAGACCGTGCTTATTTGGACATGACATCCCAAGCACCACCTCTATTCTTCCGATTCTTCCGCGAAAGATCCGCTCCACCTAGTAAGTTCTAAGGTAAATATGGTCTTATATTTTTGAAACACGCCTCATTGTTAAGAACTTTTTGCTAACGCTACTACAGTCGAGAACTGTCAATTTTGATCGTCTAACATTCAATTCGACGAGGTTCTATCCCATTCTACTAGAACGCGGATTATAACTGGCGATAGTTGAGCGATTACTATCCAAGATTTTATCACAAAAGCACTGTATCATTGCGAGATAATAATGGCGGATGACAGCGTATTATTCGCGGTTATTCATTCCAACGATTGCGGCAACCTCACCAATCTCACTATTCACGCTGTGAGTCCTCTGATTTCCAGGGACCGTTTTCAGATCCCGGCACAATTGGATTTTTGGTTAGGAAACCGGAATAATACAATCGGGTATCGTCCTGAAATCTCCGATTTGAATCGTGAAGGCTTTGCTGTGAATTGGGGCCGCGGAGGTGTTTCTGCCGAGTCACCGGCGGGTCGGGCCGAGGAATGAAAGCGAGAAACAGCTGAATACGAAGAACGTTCTGTTTTTCCAAATCTTTTTCCATAGATGCGGGCGGGCTCAGATATGATCCACATACGTTTTTTGCGCCGTGAAAATCTACGGTTGATTCGTCATGCGAAGTTGCGGTCGTCAGTGTTGTATGGATCACTATGGAAGCTTGTTGATGACGCCGTGCAAAAGCACTGCGAATTAACCGTAGATTTTTAGGCGAAAAAAACGTGCAATGTCTGAACAAGAGCCTCTGGAAATGTATCTAATCGAGAGCTGGTTCTAAAAATAAGCGAAAATTCTTTTTGTTATGTATAGTGCGTAAGCCTCGCACTCTGGATAATTTCTAATTTCTAAGAAATCGAATTATATCGCAAAAATTTTCGACTTCGACGGGACTTGAACCCGCGTCCTCCCCTCAGTACGGGGATGTGATAACCAACTACACCACGAAGTCAAGTGACGTGGGAGTCGAAAATCTTTGCGACTTTCTACGGACTCAAGCTACGAAAATTCTTTTGTTCTTTATAATTGACTTTCCGAAAATGCACCCTGTTGCTATAGCCGCTCCTGTAAAGAAATTAGTCTTTACAGGAATCGAATTGCTGAACTTTTCCTTTACCTGTCTACTAGTTAGGGATAGTCAAAATATTATGCGGCCAAAAAGTGAGAATGAGCTTGTGTCGTTTTCCCATTATAGTACAATCTTGGAATCTTCAAATCCAGGGTAAATAAGTTCCTTCTGAGAAAGCGTGCTTCATCTTAGGCCACATCTTCACTTACTTAAGTGAGTTGGTGGCTAATTCCCAACTCCAACCGCAAAACAGTTTTGAGCACGATTTTTTAGGTTTATTATGAAAACCAGTCGAACAACCAGTCGAAGTGCCTTAATTATTCAAAATATTTAACACTTATATTGCCCATGACGCAACTGTGGATCTTGCACTGCTTGTAGCCGTGTCGCACCCCTGCGGGACGCACCGCAGGCATTCAAAGCGTAAACCCACCTTTCCTATTCTCTTAACACAAAAATATAAGTACATATTCCAATAAGATTAGGAGTACCTAAACTCCTAATCTTATTGGAATATATTGAGGTTTTCGCAGCATGGAGGAAATAAAAAAGGTTATATAAAATTACTAGCTTCTGCCCGCGTCTTGGCACGTGTATTTTCGGTATAATAAGTAGCCTATTACCTCTCTAAGTTAGGCTATGTTCTAAACGTACGCCAAATTTAATCTTGGTCTGTTCAGTAGTTTTGGAGATCCTAGGTAACAAAAATTCAGACTTCACAAACTTTCGGCCTTTCGGTTTTATAATTTTAGGAGGAAGTAGGATAAGTAGGAAGTAGAAAGTAGGATAGTAGGAAGGATTCAGTGTTCATCTTTATTCAGCAACTAGCTTCTGCCCGCGGCTTCGCACGCGTTGTTTCTATGGAAACGTTTTGAGGTAATTTTTATCCCATGGAAAATGATTTATGGGATAAAAAGTATCCTATGTTTGATTCCAGGATAAGAATTACCTGTATGCAAAATTTCAGCCTGATCCATTGAGCAGTTTTGGCGTGAAGAGGTAACAAACATCCATCCATACATCCATCCATCCAAACTTTCGTATTTATAACAATAGTGTGAAGTGTGTGTATACGACATTGTCACATATTCTACCATAAACACTTATCTATTCTATACCATAAACATTGTATTGGATACATATTCCAACAGAATACACCAACGCAGTTATAATTTTCTCGTATAAATTCAAAATGATTTTATTTATCGTATTGGAATAAACACACAAATACAATATCTAAGTTTCTCGGCATACATCTGCGGCACAATGGCGGCGCTCAAGTGTTATATCTCAGCTTTGTGTTGTGATTTCATATGCCGTAGACGGTAATGTTGGCAGGATTATAAAGGATTCCGCACAGGCTTGCTGTTTGCCAAATGTTTCCTGTTAAGGGAGCTTTCACATCTCGGCGCAACTTTTTTTTTTATTTAACGCACCGAGCGGGCGGCTAGCTACTCAAGCGAAACTTTGAGTCTCGCGATTGAACTGACATAGGTCTGCCCTCGATAAGCGCTCGCGCGGTACTTAGGGTAAATTGCTGGCATTCGCCGGCGCATTGAAATATAATATATACTTACTACTTTTAAATAATTCATAAAAAAAATAGTAGTGATTTGATAAATAAAATTAATATTGTAGTTTATGCAAATGTTGAAGATTATTTTGGTTTAATTATTGTGTCAAAATAATGTAGAACTTCGGAGATATTGGGGTTTGTTTTGAAGCCTTTTCGGTCGATAATTGAATTCACTTTAGTTTTTTCTTTCTTACATAAAGGCCTATAACGAAAATGTATTCTATTATTATGGAAGTATAAGATACCTGTTATCAAAAAAAAAATTTTTTTTTGATTGTGTATATTCAATAGAATCTACAAATTAGAGCTCCAAAAACAGGTCTCCGAGAGTTTTTGCCTGAACATATATCGGTAGAATGATTATTATAAAATAAACAAATAAGTTATCTACAATTAATTATATTATTACTGTAGAAGAGAAAAGGAACTATTATTAACAAGTAATTGTTATTTCAAGCAACGAACGAAAACCATATAATTTGAACCAGGTAACTGTGGGATTTCGCGTTTTTTTTTGTAATAGCCCCCTTAATGAAAATCTTAGGCAGCGGTTATTCCGGCACGTCAAAGAGCTTTTGAATTAACCATCCAGCAGATTTTTGTAGCTGTGGAACTATAGACCTTTCTCTCTTCTAACCTATGTCGCAGTTTGTCTGTTTGTAGCTGTTGAACTATAATTCAGTATGTCTATAGATCTATTGACCTTTCTGTCTTGTAACCTGTATCGCAGTAAGTCTAACTAACGTAATATCTACTTCGCACTATGTCTAGTCTTAACGTGACTTAGTCCCTCCACGCATTTTAATTTAATTTAGTAGGTAGGTACATAGGCTAAGAATATTAACATTTAAAATAAGACATCTTTCTGCTACTAACAAATAATGGATCACAGTTATCTAAAAGATAAATGAATTCGAATTAGGTACACCAGTCTTAAATTATATTAATCACACTAATATTATAAACGCGAAAGTTCGGATGTTTAGATGTTTGGATGGATGTTTGTTACCTCTTCACGCCATAACGACTAAACCGATCGGGCTGAAATTATATGTATAGATGTAGCTCTAAGCCTGGAAACAAACATTTCCTTTGTATCCCATAAAACAGTTCCCGTGAGATATAAATAATCTTTAAACGTTTTCATAGAACCAACGCGTGCGAAGCCGTGGGCAGAAAGTTTTATTAAATGAAACCTTGATTTGTCAAATTCGAAAATATGTCATCAACTAGCTAAATCTACGAGGAATCTTATCCCTTGTAGATTAGATAAAGAATGATGGCCTTTTATATTTTCCGTACAATAGTAAATAAATAAATAATGCAGGCTGGACAACCCACGCAGCATCATGTACCCCCAAGCTAAGCAGAGCTTGTGTTATGGGTACTAGATGACGGATATACCGGATTTAAACAATAGCTATTAAATTGCTTAGTTAATTTTTCCGATGGTATTTGGTAAGACCAAACGATTGAAAAGTTAAAACAAACGTTTTTGTTATTATAGTGCGTAGGCCTCGCACTCTGTATAATTTCTAATTTCTAAGAAATCAAATAATATCCCAAAAAAATTTCAACTTCGAGCTAACGGCGCTTGAGTCCGTAGAAAGTCGCAAAGATTTTCGACTCCCACGTCACTTGACTTCGTGGTGTAGTTAGTTAAAACAAAGTTGAAAATTGAACATTCGCACTTTACATAAGACTCTGCACTGTACGCAATAATCCAACAGTTTATTGGGTATCTAATAGGAATCCATTAAACCAATAGGAACCCAATACTTAAATATGGTACGCTCTTTTCCACAAATCCACGGAAACCACCACACGGACAATTCACACGGAACCGCGTAAGCTATGGTACATGGAAACTGGATAGATACCGTAAGGTATTCCATTATGGTAAAGGCGGCGGTGGTCAAAGCGAGGCGTGACCCCGAAGGCGTGAGAACCAAGCACCGCCCGCGTAAGGTAGAGCGTAGACGAGTTTAGTTGCCTCTGGATAGACTCCGAATAATTAAATAATTAATAAATAAATAATGCTGGACAATTCACACAGCATTATGTAGCCCTAAGGTAAGCAGAGCTTGTGTTATGGGTACTAGATAACTGATATACATAATACAATACACTACATAGATAGATATTTTTTATTATACATAGAAAACATCCAGAACGCCATGGACAAATGTCTGCAGATCGTACAAACATTTGTCCCGAGGCGGGAATCGAACCCTCAACCTCCTGCGTCGCAGGCAGACCTTCGCCCGCTGCGCCACAGAGGTCGTCTTTTCGAATGATACAACAGAAAAATCACCACCCTGATTTAAAGTTAAGTTAACGACCTTTGTGGCGCGGCGGGGATCGTCCGCCTGCGACGCAGGAGGTTGCGGGTTTTATTCCCGCTTTGGCATAAATGTTTGTACGTTCTGTAAATATTTGTTCCGGGTGTTCTGGGGTTTTCTTTGTATAGTAAAAATATTATATATTAAGTATAATCAGTCATCTAGCACCCATAATACAAGCTCTGCTTAGCTTGGGGCTAGATGATGCTGTGTGGATTGTCCAGCATTATTTATTACTCATTAAAATTATCAAAAACAGTATTTTGTATTTGTATTTATTTCCATCGTAGGTACACTTGATGTTACACTTGTTGTCGTTACATTCTATGTTTATGTACTATTTTAATAATTACATGTATAGGTATTTCGTTACAGGAAACACCATAAGGTACAAAAAAAAGAGACAGATATCATCTAAATAAATTGAAGGAATCATCTTTAGAAGCTGGTGGATTACATTATTCACAGACTTCCCAGATTCGGAAACAATATTATCAGGTCATACAAACTTTCGTCCCATAACTGAACTCGAATCCGCGACCTTCGGTGTTTCATACGAAAGTTTACTCATTGCGCCATAGAAGACGTATCTCTCTTTCTCTAGGCATCCTTAGTTCGTACTTCCCAAACTTTACTTTAATAAACGCACTAGTTTCAGCCAAGATTTACAGTGCCCTTAGTAACGACTAATCTTAGGATACCGCTTTACCTTCTAGCCGCAGTAACCTCTTGCCCCTGTGATCGGGCAGCACTCAGACACTACCGAAAGCACTGGCAGGTAAGGGCAGGCTCTTCAGTAACTGTCATCGTCTAACAGTCCCTTTAGAGTTGAATAATCGGAGAAGACCCCTTCCCCTTCTAGCCATGGGTAACTTCTTGCCCTGTAGTTAGGTGACACTCAGACACTACCGAAAGCACTGGCAGGTAAGGGAAGACACTCCAGTAACTGTCATCGTCTAACAGTGCCTTTAGTATTGAATAATCTGAGAATACCCCTTCCCCTTCTAGCCGCGGGTAACCTCGTGCCCCGCCTGACCACATAGCACTCAGACAATAACGAAGACAACTATCAGGTATAAGGTACAAGCACATAAATCTCAGTGCTAGAGACAGTACATATTCCAATAAGAAATAAAGTACTATTTCACAGAACTTTAGATAATACATACATGTGCTATTGTAAAATTTATGTTTTATGAACTTCGATACAATACTTATTTCTAATTAAGAAATTTCACTATTTTGAATTTAGATGGTTGATCTAAATTCAAAATAGTGAAATTTCTTTCACCATTAAGTATTGTAATTTTAGGGGTTTTAGAACATCGGCATTTTAACAGTAGATATTATAATCATAGATATTCTAATACGTACCCTACTGGCACTTGCGCTGACTTTTTATGAGCTTTTCTCAAAAAAAAGTATCTTAAGAAATTATTTATTGATAAAAAAGGGAAATGACTAAATGATTGTGGTTTTTTAGACGTGCTATTTAGA
Source organism: Eupithecia subfuscata (assembly GCA_963564075.1). Classification (NCBI taxonomy): domain Eukaryota; kingdom Metazoa; phylum Arthropoda; class Insecta; order Lepidoptera; family Geometridae; genus Eupithecia; species Eupithecia subfuscata. Next base: position 11,085,789 of record OY751105.1, read on the forward strand.
CGTAATTAATATCTACGCAAACTGCAACTATCAAAATTTCAGCTCGATCTTTTCAGAAGTTTTAGCACGAAGTACCTATTTCGTGGTGAAAATTTTTAGAGTTAATTAAAGTTTGAAACAAAGCAACCATCTACAGAATACAACAAGAATTCCTCACTTAGAATTAACGTTAATTCTATTAAACGGCCGACCTCATTAGAAAGGGCTAATGCTTCTGCGCGACATTTATTGATGATCATCATACGTCATCACATCACCCTTGCAGCGGTAGAATGGTCATCAGAAACAAAGGATTGTGAACTCTATTGTCTAGTAGTATTGAGCTGAGATTGAGTAGGGAGGAATAGATCTCGTGAATAGGTTAAAAATGGATTCAGTTAAAATTTTGTTCCAAAGAGCTCAGATGAGAAAAAGATTTTAATTCTTTGTGCTTGAAGTCGTCATCGAGTGTTTTAAACTACGTATCTTTATATGTATCTCTATTAAGTAGGTACCGAACTATTTGCTTTTCAAAATCTTATTTTAGTGCAAATACCCCCAAAGAATAAAAAATTGATTCCGAGCTCTAGAAATCATTCAGTAGGCACAGCTCGCTACGCCAAACTCAGAATGGTTTCTACTTTTAGGTACCCTTTTACGAGTAGGTTGTTGTTTCTATTTATAGTTCTCTATTCTGTATTTTTCGAAACAGATAAACCTTTTTTTACGGTTGATGAAATAAATTAACGTCACGAAATCGTAACGAATTAATCTATGCATGAAGTTATTCCACGAGTTTTGAGTTGGAGGCGAGGTGTGGAAATAAGTTAGAATATGTTTTCAATATTTGGTTCCGTATGGCTTTTTAAAGTAATAAAAGAGAATCATTCTTCTATTTTTTCATCCTAGTTTACCAACAGTGATAAACCCGGTGGTAAGGCAAGATAAAACCTATTAATAGTGTGAATTTTACAGGAGAGAAAGTAGGAAAAGGTACAGGATTTAAGAGGACAATATGCCTAAGCGATCGTCATCATCCTAAAATCATGGTAAGTCATTTCATCTGATAATTTTTATAAAATCAGAAAATAACACATTCAAAACAGACACAATTTTGATAGTGAAAGAAAAATGTTACATGCAAAAATATAATTCAGAAACGCAATCATTTCTTTTGATTCTGGCTACGAAGATAACAAAGATTTACGATTACGCAATAAAAGAAATATCATCCGAATTAACTGAGTGTGAATAGTGCTTTGATGACGGCTACGTCACACTAAAAGAAATATCATCCTATGGACGGTCCCCTAAAAATCGTAGGTACCTACAAAATATTACCTCAATCAAGTTAGTGCCGGTCAGACAAGGTGCCTGACAGACTTTTTATATTTATTACATCATTTAATCCATGTTTTGACGCATACGTGATGTCAATATTTTGTCACGAATCCCATTTGCCGTGGACGGGTACTAATGAGATCATTAATTTGATTATATCCAAATTAACTGAGTGTGAACGGTGCTTTGATATCCTGACGTAGCGTACACGGATGTTAAATGTGTCATTTGTTTTTTTAATGGTATAAATACCTTTATTTACAAAGAAAATTACAATAAAATAATAAATATAAATTAGAACTAGTATTTACAACAGGCACAGCGCATCAGTATTGCCATACAGCGTGGCAATGCAGCCAGCGTCTTGGGGACGCTTCCGACTGGTGTTGAAATGGATCAGTTGAGCTACCTGTAGACTGTTTGCAACAGTCAGCAGTTAGCTCAATTGTTTTGAATTGTACAGGTTTGTAGATAGCCCGCTTACATCCGTAATGAGTATGGAGTATTTTTCATATTCACGTATAAAATTATACAAGACAGTTACCAGAACTCATACGACCACTACTGAACTTGCCATCCCAAACGAGGCGGGGTTAGCCATAATCACCACGCTTGGCAAAAGGTTAAGTGATCGCAGTCGAGGTGTTAAAAATACATGGCATCTAATTAGCACCCCATAGCGGCTTTGTAACCTAATTACTTCATACATGAGTCATCCGGCCATCCGTGACAGGCTAGCGTAGCACAGCATAGCTATATCATAGCAAAGCTTACCATTCTCATAGCACCACGTAGGTAATTCGTAGCAAGACGTAGCAATTTCGTAGCATAGCGTAGCAGTTTCGTAGCAAAGCGTAGCAGTTTCGTAGCATGGCGTAGAAATTTCGTAGCACACAACAAGCAGGTACGTCATAGCACAACTTACTTAATTCAAGTGCTTAGCCAATTAAAAATACGTTCTTATTGGTCAACGCGAAACCTTGCTGAACGTTTATCATCATCCTATATTAGTCCACTGCTGGACATAGTCCTACCCTAATGAGTGCCATAGCCCCTTGTTATTCGGCTTGCCGCATCAGCATCTGCCTGCTATCTTTCGCCCTACCATCGTTCATCATTCCTCCTGGCCGGAGGGTATCCTACACTACGTTTGGCGAGTCGTGGTCTACACTCAATAACACGTTGCTGAACATTGTCAACTTTTAAACCTCGTCCGCGCCAAAAATTTATTAAGACTTTACAACGCCTAACACACCTTTGCGTATGTCATCGACCCATCGCGCCGGTGGACGCCCTCTACTCCTACAACAGTCTCTTGGCCACCACTCAGTCAGTGCTTTAGTCCACCTGTCGTCACTTCGTCTGGCCAAGTGTCCTGCCCAACTCCATTTGAGCCCCAACATTCGCTCACTAACGTCTTGAACTTTAGTCTGTTTGCGAATTTCAGTGTTAGGAACTCGATCTACCTACGATCTATCTACGCAAAACCGTAGGCTACACCTGGCCCAGATTAGCACAAGATCGAGGTGAATGGCATAAACATAGAGAGGCCTATGCCCAGCAGTGGGTCGACAAGGGCTGATATGATGATGATGATGAACACACCTTTAATTTATTTCGGAAGACCGACCCAGTTCACTTATTTTTTTCGGTGACTGTACAACGAATTCCCTTGATCAGTTTTTGAATGCAAACCTTGGTAACTAAAGATATCAATCTAAGACCAAACAACTGTAGGTATACAAATATTTCCCAAATGTCAAGAAAGAAATTTCTTACTATAATTTCGGTAATTCTGATTGGGTTTCGGATAAGCCTTCGTTCCCTGGGCCTGTACACAATGTTTAGCTGTAATCGCCCGCCACGCCCCCTAGTCACGCAAGATCGCGTTCCAAGCTCACGAACCAAACTAGTAACTCACCTTCTAATATATACCATTTGGAAACATTGTTTGTTTGTTTCGAAGATAGAAAATGGAGAGAATATTATGTTATTAAGAACTTTGTCGAGGCGATATCATGATTTGTGTTTCTAATCAAACAATAGGTACATTAAGGTGTTTTGATGTGTCACTTACAACCTGATAAATACTAGTAGTTCTACGAACAGTAGACGTCGCGAACACTAACTTTTTTCAACAATTAATTTTCTTATTACTTAATGTACTAAAGTAATTTTATTTAAAACGGGATATTTTGGTACCTAGGAAGGTACCTATATAATGAGAACTTCTGTGGGGTTCATACTTTACCCCCCCCCCCCCCCCCCCCCATTTACGAAGATTGCATAGCGACCCATCTGAAAAGTACCTAGGCTACCTATGTAGCGTTTGTGGATATGGATCTATTATTTTACAGGATAAATATACTTTGAGTAGTTTGTAAAACTAACACCTTTTCAAAAGTTCTTGTACATGTTCTAGTAGTTCAATGATGTTCTAGCAGTTCTACGAACAGTAGACCTCGCAAGCACTAACTTTTTTTTCAACATATTAGTAACTTATATTATATTAACTACTAAAGTTATATAAAACGGGATATTTAGGTACCTACTTAGGTATATGTACCTACCATGGTTTTAGGCGGTGACTCCTTGCAAATCGCCATGCCAGTGTGAAAGCATCTTATCACGGAGCAAAAGTGCCCTCCTATCAGAATAAGCACCAGCATAGGTAGGCGCCAGCCTTCCTTTAATGGCGCTAAACTTGTCATAAGTATTATAGGTACCTAATATCTATGTAATTATCGGTGCATCTTACTTTTGGACACGTTGTAAGAAAAATCCTATGGGTAGTAGGTACCTACCTAAATATTGGTTTACGCTAGTGTGGTGTGCATTGGGCAACTTACCAACCTTAGGTGGTAGGTAAGTAGGTAAGGGTAATTGTTTAGTAGGTATAATTATATACCTAGCTCAAAACTAATGAAATGATTTCCTTAGGTACCTACCTTTGAAATAATGCCCACCGTGCAAGAATAGGCGTCTGTTTCTCCTGAACGGATTCAATCTTGTTTGTGGGTAGGGTAGGTGAGGTAGGTAAGGTGCACTTGGAAAGGTAGGTAGGTATTACAGATCACTTCACTTGCGATACGATTGCTGTCGGAATTTTTGAACGAAATGTTGCACAAACACATCAACCATTAGACCAATTGTCCATACAAAGTACCTAAGTTACGTTCCTCAGCAAAGCTCGAAATTCTGTACCTAGTATCAATAGATGGCGTTGATCCATCAGCCCAAAGTTTTTGTTATTTTATTATTTAACCGACGACGACGGTGTATGCGGCCGCGCTATTTCATATAATTCTCGAAGTGTTATAAAGATGTTCTAATAGGTGGCGCTGTACTGTAAATGCTCTCTTGCATATTACTGCATTTTGCGAAGCTATTCTGCTCGTAATGCCGAAAATCCTCATCAGATCTTTACCAAATTTTTATAAGAACGGTATAAAGTTATTACCTTTCTATTAAAAGTACAATCATCAAAATCAGATCTCTTAAAGCGGAGATATTCCAAATCCGCCTTTTTGCCTTATTGTGGAAGAAGTACGCCTTTAATCAAAAAATCCCGACGACAATAAAATTCTATAAAATCATAGAATCTGTACACAAAGTTTCATACCGATCGGTTGTAAAATACGACCTGTAGAGGAGTACGGACATACTGACAAAAACGCCATTTTGGCCAGACCTGAAACGAAGACTTTCTTTCACTAACGTTCACGACGTCAATTAGCGTCCGCAAGATAAACTATCACACAATATTAGAAAAATAATCCCCCCCTACAATTCATTCCGTTAGCTTGTTATGTCCCACAGTTGGGCAAGTGCCCTTGGAGGGATGTCCATCCATTACGTCCCTGATAGATAGATAAAAAAAAATATTTGGTACTATAGACACACATTTACAATTTAAACAAATACAATAGGTTTAATTAATCAAACAAGCACCGTAAAAGTAAGTAAGTAGGTTTCAAAGAACTTTATTTCTCATACAAACATAGGGTTTACTTAAAATGAGATACATAAGAACAAATTAATCTAGGTTTAAAAATATTTAAACTAACCTCTGGGACCTAAAATAAGTTATAACTAAATATTGTTTATCGAAATATTATTTATGTAGTGATTTTATATAAATACTAAACATTATAACAACTAGTAGGAACTTACTTAATTATGAAATAGGTATGTCTTTTTTCGTTACTAAATATTAAATAATCTAGTAATAAAAATATAAGTACTTAGAATATATCAGAATATTAGGTAAGTTGCCCTGATCCTCTTAGACCGACACTGTTTTAAATGTGTCCAGTTAATCGTGCCGTTGTTTCTTTAGTCAACGTCTACGGTACATGGAATTATTTTAAGTAAGATTTCGATTTTATCGATCTCTACCACCATTGGCCAGCACCGGTCCAATAGCAACAATCGATCCAAGATACCGATCGAACCGTCCATAATTACCAAATTCCACCTGCTATAAATTTTATTCCATCTCAGACAAAAAGTTGATAATTTCCTTGCGGCCAATAGGAAAAAGTTTATTAAGGTTTGAAAAAAAGGTGATAAAAAACAACGCAAGCGCAGAGGGCGTGTCGTGTTCCGCTCGGTTTCAACTCGGGTTGTTTATAGGTTAAAAAAGGAATTATACTACCAAGGTGTACCTACGTGCTGTGTTTTTCCCATCGCTCTGTAAACCGCTGAAGAACTCGAAGGTAGAAATTACTAATTTGAAGTTCCAGTACTCATTGAAATATTTTGTCTTGTACTCTATTATTAGATCCGCAAATAAAAAAGCATAGTTTATTTTTGCAACTCTACCATTAAATCCAGTTTACACCACCTTTCTTTAAAAAGCTTAGCTACATTAATCCTCTGCAAATTCCTAAGCAGATGCTCCAGGCTGCATCAACCAATTAGATTGAAAAGCTACCTACCCGCTAAAGACGGATGGTTGAAAATTGTTGTAAATGATTGTAAATTACAGATGATTGACCGATTATGGCCCCGAAGATGCCCGAAGGTTGCCGAAGAGGCTTGTGAATGAGAGCAGACATATAATAGCATCGATTTTGATTCAGCGATGCTTATTATATTAAGTGGGGACCGATGCCTTGGTGACGGCGTAATGGTGGGTAATGATAGAGTTGGAACTTGTATACTGGTTTCCCATAACTTGTTTTGGTAAATTGTTCGTGACATGGCTTTATATGCTTTGTGGTTATGTGGAGTGATCCGGTTTGATGTAAATGGTATCTTAGACATGGTAAAACGATCAATTTTGAAAAACGATACTTGAGAACCGAACTGCGATCCCCAACCCGCATGCCCAGCGTGGGGATTATGGGCATTACTCCCATGTGATAAAAGCCAATAAGGCACTTATCAGGGGGAGGCCTACGTCCAGTAGTGGACCAATACAGGCTGTTGAGGTACGAGAGGAGCTTGGAAACATTGCGTTCTGGGGAATTTATTGAAATCTCCCGGTCTAACCGATTCATCTCAGTTATTTTTTTAAACCCGTGATCTAACCTATCGTATTTCACACTCAGACCAAAGGTGAGTCTAGTTAATAACCAACTGCCAATTTAACCTATGAAAAGGTTTTATGCATCTTTACCCAAATCGAGACAGTCTTACCTTATCTTCTAATGTAGACTGTGACATTTATACATTGGGTGTCGTAAAGAGTGGTCAAGCTTTTACTTATGGGTAACCTTGGCATTGAAAAGAACGGACAAAGGTAAAAAAAGTTAAAAATTTCAAAAATTTGAAATAACTCGAAAACCGTGAAACTTTTACACGTAATTTTTTTTTATTTTCTGAACATATTTGATGCCCCCTACCCGTAGGTAAAATATTGACCATTCTTTACGCCACAACCCGTATGCATAAGCTTGCATAAATCGGACTCTATTTCAAAAAACTTCATTGGACCTTAAATTCTAGTTGAAGGGTTTATTACGGACCCAAGAAAAGGCGTCAAAATCTTTACCTCCAAAGGTCCTCTAATAAAGTTGAGTAGATAACCTGCCAGGGCTCGGTCCCTGAAGGGTCATCCCTTTATTTCTGCAACAATCGCTAGGAAATTGATATTGATGTGGAAAGGGCCAGTTTTCCATAAAAATAGGGTTTATTTGAATAAAGGATGGGCGGCTCGTGTGAGACTTGACGCAGGGTGCTTTATAAGATCCTTGTTTTACGGAAGGATGTGAACGACCTGATACGTGGTCGTGGACTGATTGTCTATTTATCAATTGATAGGTATTTTTAATGTAGAGCTAATACACTGGGATATGACGACATCTGTGACGCAGCGGGCGAAGGTCCGCCTGCGATGCAGGAGGTTGCGGGTTCGATTCCCGCCTCGGGACAAATGTTTGTACGATCTGCAGATAATTGTTCAGGGTGTTCTGGATGTTTTCTATGTATAATAAAAAAGATCTATCTATGTAGTGTATCGTATTAAGTATATCAGTTATCTAGTACCCATAACACAAGGTCTGCTTAGCTTGGGGCTAGATAATGCTGTGTGAATTGTCCAGCATTATTTATTTATATTGAGGCTTAAATCATGCAATGTTGGAAATAGAGTCGGTAATGTGCTCGTAGAATAGCTAATACACTGCGATGTTGAGACTTAAAATCATGTAATGTTAAAAATAGGGTTACGGCTACCTTTCTTTAGGTACCTCTGAGGTTATCAGTGGGTACACGGGTAAACAGGAATTACCCCTACACCCACCGGTGGGTGAAGCCAGTGGGTGCACGGGTCGCGGGTCGCGGGTCATCATTGCTACCATTTTCGTCGGACTGGTTTGTGAGGAGGGCGATGTCATTCTGCGACACAGTGTTAAACTTCTACAGACGACATCGTTTTTCAAAACTATTTCTGTTCTACGTCCTGTACCAATATACGATTAACACTTTAAAATCCACTATGGTTATAACACTCAACTTCAATATACGATTGTCACTTTTTAAATATTTTAATGCATGACACAAGAAAGTTGCATAATTTATTTAATTTGCAACAAATTTATGGCTCCTAGTACCTACTTATAAGAAGGAAGCTAGTGTTGCGATTCCAACGGAACTCGCAATAGCAATCGCACCATACCTCAAAATCCAATAAATAAATATGACCACGTGGGTATGCCGTGTGGACTTCTTTAGGATCCAGCAGTGATGCATTAGCCTGGTAAGGTCAGTTCGCGAGAGGACGATGACGTAGTAACTCTATCTCCTCTCAATCATTCTGCGATCTTTATTACAGCGTTATCTCAGATAGGTAGATCATTTGAGTGATAAGCTTATTTCGGTCAAGAAGGCTTTTTGTAGTATTCAAATTAATTGTATGTATATATAATTATTATTTTTTATCTATTTTTTTAATTCATTGCTGTGTGAATTGTCCAGTATTATTTATTATTATTGTTCTACACTGGCCTGCGAAACTAAGTATCACACTTTTAAAATTTATTTATTTCTAAACTATAATAGTTAGAGATTAAAAAAAATGTTTTATAGTAAATAAAGTTGTGTGTACTTAAAAAGATAATTTTAAATACAATTTTAAAAGTGTGATACTTTGTTTTGCGGGCCAATATACTTAGATAACCAGTGGAACATAAAACTAATCACAAAAGCCATTTAGTACATACGAGTATGACCACGTCTTTGTGTCGTGTAGCTTTCTTTAGGATCCAGCAGTGATGCATTAGCCTGTTAAGGTCAGTTCGCGAGAGGACGATGACGTAGTAAGTCTATCTCCTCTCAATCATTCTGCGATCTTTATTACCGCGCGTTATCTCAGACAGATATTTTGAGTAATAAGCTTATTTCGGTCAAGAAGGCTTTTTGTAGTATTCACATTAATTGTGTTGTGTGTACTTAAAAAGACAATTTTAAATACAATTTTAAAAGTGTGATACTTTGTTTTGCGGGCCAGTATACTTAGATAACCAGTGGAACATAAAACTAATCACAAAAGCCATTTAGTACATACGAGTATGACCACGTCTTTGTGTCGTGTAGCCTTCTTTAGGATCCAGCAGTGATGCATTAGCCTGGTAAGGTCAGTTCGCGAGAGGACGATGACGTAGTAACTCTATCTCCTCTCAATCATTTTGCGATCTTTATTACCGCGCGTTATCTCAGACAGATATTTTGAGTAATAAGCTTATTTCGGGCAATAAGCCTTTTTATTTATTTAATTTCATTGCATATTTAATAATAATTATTATTATTATCTATTTATTTTATTTACTTTTTTTGACGTGACAACGTCTTATAATTCGATAGAGCCAGCTGCACGCACGAGAAAACATGACGTCATGCGGCGTTACCTCGTCATGCGGCGTTACCTCGTCATGCGGCGTTACCTCGCTCTGAGTTGTCACGTCTATCGTCAGTAAACCGACTTTACAGACAACCATTTTTTTTTTATTTGTTCATTCATTGCTGTGTGAATGTGTGTATTCTATATGTATACGTCTTTAGCCTGTAGCCTTCTTTAGGTTCCAGCAGTGATACTAACCCTGGTCAAGTCAGTTCGCGAGAGGACGATGACGAAGTAGCTACAACATGGGTATGCTCTAAATGATCCTACGATCTTTGTAACCGCATTAACTTAGATGGATCATTTGACGACCTCTGTGGCGCGGTGGGCGAAGGTCCGCCTGCGACGCAGGAGGTTGCGGGTTCGATTCCCGCCTCGGGACAAATATTTGTACGATCTGCAGATATTTGTTCAGGGTGTTCTGGTCGTTTTCTATGTATAATAAAAAATATCTATCTATGTACTCGTATATTATTATGTATATCAGTTATCTAGTACCCATAACACAAGCTTTGCTTACCTTGGGGCTAGATAATGCTGTGTGAATTGTCCAGCATTATTTATTATTTATTTATTTGAATCATTAGCTTATTCCGATTAATAAAGTTTTATTTTCATTACGGATTTAAGTAATGTAGTTTACGAATGTAAAGAATGTAAGCGGGTTACCTATTTGCAATGTTTTTTTGCAATGTTTGTTTGAAAACAGGAACGTAGATGACTTGTATTGTAAGCCTGTAAGCCCTTCCTTCATAAACACAAACAGCAGTAGTAGGTACTTACAAAACTTTCGTAGTTTGACGAAATCATTATGAATGTAAGCGGATTACCTATTTGCAATGTTTGTTTGGAAACAGTTAGGTACGTAGATGACTTGTATTGTAAGCCTGTAAGCCCTTCCTTCATAATCATAAACAGCAGTTATACTGCGGCCATTGTTTATTAATTTATTATACGCAATGACTTACGTATGTGCTCACCACAGAATTGCTGTTCTTTCTAATTCCGTGGTGTTCAGCAATAGATAATCGGACAATGAGGCTGCTTTGTCAGTTAACGTTGACGTTTATGAAAACTTGTGTCAGAAACGTTAAAACAACTGTTTAAAATTTAACCATCTGTTGGTGAACTCGGGTCATAATAGGGTATCTGAAACCCATGAAACCATAAAACCATAAACAAGTGACACCTAAGTGGCGTAAAAAATAAAAAAAATAATCTATTGCATTCAATTAAAAACTTTATTGAGAGTTACTAGTGACCTTTGATACATGTCTCTAATGGGAAACTATTGTTAAAATATGATACTGATCTTTAAAATCAAGTACCTAAATAGTTTAGTTATCTTTAGGAAGAACTCAAATGACCATAAACAAACCCGTATTTCTAGAAATATCGACAAATAACAGGCGTGACATTGGACACACGTCCGCGGCCCCCACGGGAATCGAACCGGGGACCGACACATGGCACTGGACGGGAATTAGTTTTACCTCATTTCATGGAACTTTTGTTTTGGAGCCCCTAAGGCAGAGATGCTGATTTAAAAGCGGTAAAATGTGCTTTTGAATCAAAAATTTGGTGAAGGAATCAAAATTGAGTGCACGAACGACTAAGTGCAGCCGGCTCTATCGAATTATAAGACGTTGTCACGTCAAAAAAAAAAGTTCAGATTTTTTTATGTTTTACAAAATTTAAAGTAATGACGACAACATTGAAGTTGCAAACGTGTCCACAATTCAACTGATTAAAAATGTTCAAAACTGTCCCCTGCTATCTTCACCCTAAGGTTTAAATTCAAACAGACGCAACGTGAAAAGGATGTGCGTGTCATCGCGTTTGTCAAAAGCGCGCGTAAACAAATGAACGTCGGGAGACGGAAGATCACACAATGTACGCAAACTCAAAGAAATGCTTCGAATATAGATAACGTTGTTTGTGAATGAATTACAGAGTAAATATTTAACGCATTCACTGCCCAGCCTTGCGACACGGGGAAGTAGACTGGCAACTGGGTCGCGGGCCATGATAGTGTTAGTTAAATTGTTTCACTTTAATGTAGCGATATCACCATGAAAAATCAATTTTTTTAGGTGCATATTGACAAATCTGAGTCACCCATACCTTACTAAGGACAACACCTGAGGATTTTTGTAGATAAGCAGTTAGAAGAAAGAAGAAAAGTTTATTTGAGTAGTTCTTGTTTTCAGGTATTTATAATATTGTCAATATTTATTTAAGATTACTTATAATTGGTACACACCTTCTTAATTTCACATAATTCTTTTCATCCAATGGTTGCCTGGAAGAGATCGCTTCTAAGCGATAAGGCCGCCCATTGTACTTGTGTCTGATGTAATGTCTTTTGTATTGTATTTTTGTTGGTGTACAATAAAGTATTTTGTATTATATTGTAAAGAGGCATTAATTATTGCAATAGCGACGACTGTAGATACCAAAGGCATATTAATTTTAGAAAACGACACATTCGCGCTGACGCTTTCTGGAATTCCACTCATTACTCTGCTCTTCTTATCAATGCTTGTTCTTTTATTCATTAAAAGAACAACAAATTACGAAATACAACTTTACATGAATGTGTAAATTCAGACCGGCATTATCCAAAATACGGCAGTGTTCGCGAGCCGCAAAGGCCCATAAAGGCCCATGCACACCTAATTAACGATATTAAAATACGTCCGCGACCGCAAACGCGAAGAAGCGTTGTTCGCACGTTGTTTGTTACACGGATTGCGGAAAAATTGGATGTGGTAATCTTCTAGATTCATTCAATTGAACAGTTTCTAAATTCAATGAAAAGTGTTCTGTAAGATATGTAGATTTGTATGAAACTAGATAACAATTTGTTGAAGTCCGTAAAAGTTCTATTTGATTACAGGATAAGAAATTACAAAAGTCAAACGGCCATCCCGTTTGATATCCTGTAATTTCTTTTCCTTGTACTATTAATCTGTACAACTAAAACTTAAGTTTCAAATGTCTTCTGATCTGAAATGATTTTTCCTTATTCAACTCGAACTTTTGCTTTAGAAGACAATTTGTGACCTAATGTTTAGCATGTAGTAAATCACCATCAAAATCTCTAGTTATTCTCGGACAAACATTTTCAAATAGTAATATCAGAGGCACTGTTTCAAATAGTAATATCAGAGGCACAGAGGACTGTCACTGTCAATTTTCAAATAGTAATATCAGAGGCACTTCATTGTCACTTGCCAAATAGACCAATTCGTTAATGAGATTAATAAAAATCTTCTAGTACAGCCCTGAGCATTATAGAACCCTCTCTATTGGTAAGTACAGTTTCGGAGTTCAGCGTTGCAAGCCATAAAACGCAAACGCTACCCTCCTTATTTATACGAATGAGAATTTTAAATTAACTGTGTAAAGCATCCCTAGCGGACCCGGCCCCGGCCGTGGACGTGGCTAGAGGTAAGTGGGGAACTCCAATTGACACTACATTTTATGCCCACGTGTGATGTTTTGAATGCTATGGAAAGCAAATTTAAATTTGCAAATATAAATTTTGTTAGACCAATGTCAGATTCCTCGTAGTCAAAATCAAAGTCCAGTTAGTAGAGGTAAATTGGTGTTTTCGTAATTCACGTAAATTATTTTAATGATGGACTTCAATCTTATTATTGTATGTTTCTTGGTTTTTCCTAATACAACGTAAATACCTCATTATGTTTTTTGAGAAACACCAAGCAAACGTGCCGTAACGGAAAAAACCAAAACTAATTCAATGGCGTTTGCGGTACGGGCTTCGACTATAAAAAGACAAGTGTGAAACTACTTCTAAAACTACTATTTTCTATAAATACCTATGTATTTAACGCAATCTTTTGCAATAAGAGTGTTACCGAATCTGTTAATATACCCTACCTTAGATTACCACCTGTTTCATTAGATGTATTATAACTTTATTGCACCATCAAAACCTATAAAACAATTAAACAAGAACTGAATACGAATTACAGTCTAGTGTGGTACAGTTGGCGGCCTTATCGCTAAAAGTTGTATGCTCTTTGCAATATTTGGATGGATAAGATTGATTAGTGTCAATACTGACGGTACTACGCGTCTGAGAACATATTAAAAATAATTATTTTTACAACATAAAAGTACATAAATAAAAACAGAAACTAAAATAAATAAAAGTATCATTACAGTTGAAGTTTCAAAATCCTTAAGTTTCGGGAGCTAAGCGAACAAACCCAAATATTTTACAGCGGGCCCATTATGTCGTGTTCTTGTAAACAAGCGCTGATATATCTTGGCGCGGTCACTTCACCCACATTAACCATGTCGCCATGTGTGCGCGGCCCTTATTGTTTATGGGACATTACAATTAGGTGTTGGAATTCAACAGTGCGGGATGTCGTTGTTGATAGCGATTATTGAAATGGTGAAAGACTTTTTTATGTGCGAAATCGGGAATATTTACAGGGAATAATAATTGACCTGTTTGTCTCAAGGTGGCTGTCGTGTCACTTTCCATCACGTCGCGAGACATTACGTAGTAAATTCCAATTTAGATATTGTAATGCAATGGAAATGTTTATGGTTATTATCCCCTTTTTGTAGCGAACTGCTGAATAGCATCTGGTAGCACTCTCAAAAGGGGGGTCCTCAAGGGGCAAGGGGGGTGAATTTTTTTTTGCTATCAAAATCGCGTGACCCCCCTACACAACCTCCTTAAAATTATTAATCAGTATAACTCTGCTTGGTAGCCCCCCTGGGGGCGGGGGTTCCGGGGGGCAAATCTCAAAAAGTCGGAATTTTCCCTAGGTCCCCTAGAGTTCAACATTCCTGCAAAAAAAACATACACCCCTCCACCACCAAGGAGGTGGTAATCTAGCTTTAAATAATACTCGTCAACTTTCAACGTGAAATTGAAAAAGGCCACATGAAGGTCAACTTTGCATCCAAAATACACTAAGGTTGGATTTATTTTACTATGGCATTACGTGCGGCCATGATAGGCCTATTTTGTGATCGCCACTAAAAATAATTGACACAAGTCTTGATCAATCGTTAGTAACCTACATACCTACTATAGTTTCTCTTTATAAGTATCCTATAGCGTAGGTCAGCGGAGCCTAGTTGAATTAATAGAGACTTCGCTCGGACGATATCAAAAGCAAAATTTAAGATAAAATTTGCACATAATTCAACCCTTATCTTTTGAGATGCTAACAACAGTAAGTACCCTCGTACAGGGGGCTTAGTCTAAAAATCCCCTTAGACAATCCCCTGCGAAGGAGATTTTTAGAATTTTTGTCCAAAAATCCTCTTAGCATCCTTTAGTGGCGTAAGGGGATTTTTAGACAGACAAAATCTAAAAATTCTCATTACCACTTCAATTATTTACTTTTTTTCCATGTAAGTACAGTTTTTCTATTTCACGAAGTCCGTTGGGCTATGTACAAGACGTGTTGTAAATAATTATTATTTTCAGGATACTTATTTCGAGAACGAGATGCAAGTATAATTGATGATTAAACGAACTTACCAAGTGAAGTTCAATCATAATTATACGTAGCATCTCGTTCGAAGAAATAAGTATCAATTCATAGTGAATGCATGTACACATTGTTTTAGTTTGCGTAAGCTCAAAAGCAATCAGTCTCGCCCGAGACGCGGTCCGGGTCACTAGTGCTCATTGTATTCACGTCGGATTTTGGTAGCGAGTACCGTCACCATGACAACTAAGCGCAAAGTTGTTCGTAGTGAGGTAAGTTAACGGACTTCGTGAGATAGAACAACTCTACCAGTACCAGGGTACTTACTGCATACCCGGCTGTGATGGTGATGACCTCAGAGAATAAATGGTTACCTAGCTAAAGCCTGAGAAACCAAAATACCCCAAGGCTATTTCTATAGAAGCTCCAATATTTTGACCATGTCGCGTACCCAAAAGAACTGTCAAAGGTGACGCGGGATCAATGATCCATTTTATTGAGTAGCAAGAGTTATGCAGTTACGAGCCCCGGCAAAGGGCGCCTATCAATCATTGGAGGCTTTTTTGAATTTAATAAAATAAAATTTGTATTTTGTCATCGATGCTCCCTCGCGTTTTGTGGCAGGGATGAACTCAGAATGTGCGGAATTTAATGTAAATATACTTTACTGGGTACATGAGGACAGTTTGGTTCTTTGCTTTTGATTATATAGAGATTTACATAGTTTATTAAAAACTGTTTAGTCATCATCATTAGCTTGCAAGCGTTCACTGTTTAAACTGGAGGGATATACTCGTATGCCATACCTATTAAGAATGTCATATTTTTTAGGAATTTGATATTTCGGCATCCAAGATGCCGAAATATCAAATTCCTAGACCTTACAGGACTCTTGGACACGTCACAAAATTCAAATAACAAGTAAAACTAGGAAACAAAGTGATCACTTAGATTTTTCTCCTCACTCTCAATCTATTTAAGGTAAAGTAAAGAACAGAGGTATCAGTGATGATTAGGTAAAGTCTGTACACTGTCTAGCCCAGTCCATATTCTGTTGAGATTCTTGCATCGCATATTATGACATCCACAGGCTGAGTAAGAGTGGTTACCGTTGACTGTCTTTGGTTGTCATGGCATGGCATTGGTTGGAACTAATTTGACATCCGCGCCTACAGATCATAAACAAACCCTATGATGTTGTCTCATGGTCACACGTGAACTGGATGTATGTAAACAAAAGGTGACTGAGAAATAAAACAGCCGATGAAAAATTGCGTTCGAGGCATAGTAACAAACTAATTTAAAAATTCGTTAAAACCAATGCAATGCCATGACAACCAAGAACAGTCAACGGTATGTCATAAATTAATATGCGATGTAAGAATCGCACCAGAATATAGACTGGGCTAGATGGTGTATGTACAAACTTTACTTTATTAAGGTACATCATGTTTATTTAAATATTCCGTAGCATTCTCTGGGAAGAAATTTGGCATTGAGTGGAACTAACCCGTCTGGTTTATATCTACAAGAACTTGTTCCGGATATAATCACACAAAATATTCCTCTAAAATTTTGTGAAAAAAAATCATGATGTTATTTTATTTGAACCAAATTTCTCAATCCACCGCTGCCCACGAGCAGAAGTTGGCGCGGCGCAATGCAGCGCATCTGTTACCTCCCTTCCCACCCTACTTATATGTCGCTACACCTGAAGATACGAATCTATGAGGAACCAGTTGAACTATTGTTTGTGAATCTATTAATATTATGAAATTATTTGTAAATATGTATGTTGCTTCAATTCTCATTAATATTATATACGAAAACTTTTGATACGCTATCCTAACACAAAATTATCTTTCAAGTTCCAGTAAGTTTTCCTAAAATAAATAAATAAGTAAAATAATAAGTAGGACGCCCTTCAGGCAGTTGGGATGACGATCTGCGAAAGACTGCAGGCAGATGCTGGATGCGGCAAGCTAAAGACAGGGCGCTAATGGCACTCATTAGGCCTATGTCCAGCAGTGGACTAATATAGGTTGATGATGATGGTGAACAAAATAAATAAATAAAGTAAAAAGGCTGATATTAAAATTGCTAATTTTGGTGATGGTACGCTAACCTTAGGTATGTGCAAAATTATTCTGATTTCACTTTGTCGAATTCTACTCTGATATTAGTGGTTTAGGTGGAGTAGTTTAGTTCTAGTTTTTTGTTATTATCCATCCTGTAGTAGATCTAATTCTTCCATAAAAAGCCATACTTAGCAGGTATCGCGTAAATAAAGATTAGGTTTAAAAAGTCCTTCTGTCCCGCTTCGATCATATTTGTCAAATATCTTCATCTTCAACGGCTTGACAATACAAATTAAGATAAGAGATACTTAGTTAAATTTGCACAAAACATTTTTTTTAACAAATGCCTGGTTAATGCATTCACTGCCCAGTCTATGCGGCGCGAACCGCAGGCGCGGGTCGCCGTTTAGGTCTGCTTGAACCAAATGTACGACTTGAGCAACGATAGTGTTCGCTTATGATCGATGTTCATGTGAATACCACCTCGGTGGTGCGGCGGGCGAAGGTCCGCCTGCGGCGCGGTAGGTTGCGGGTGTTATTCCCGGCTTGGGACAAATATTTGTACGATCTACAAATATTTGTTATTTGTTCCGGGTGTTCTGGTCGTTTCTATGTATATAAAAGAAATATATCTATGTAATGTATTATTATTATGTATATCAGTCATCTAGTACCCATAACACAAGCTCTGCTTAGCTTGGGGCTAGATGATGCTGTGTGGATTGTCCAGTATTATTTTTTATTTATTTACCTTAGACGAAATCGTCGTCTTAACTCGTAACCATGTCACAAACGAACAAATTGTCGTCTTGCCTCGTACACAAACGAAGACTTTTTCTTTTGCACACAGATAGTTTATCTGTGTGATGTTTACAAACATTATAAGCTAAGAAAATACTTACAAGCCCATGCTTATAAGTATTTTCTTTGCTTATAATGACACTTGTGGCCAATGTGGGACCATTCCCCACATTGGCCACAAGTGTCATGTCAGCTAAGCAGTTGACAGACGGTCTGAGCATCTGACACTAATGAGCCTGAACCCTTCCGAGCACATGTCGCATGATGCGAGCCAAATTATACCTTATCACTTCACTGATATGCCTTCTTGTTTTTATTTGTACAGGGTAGGTGAAACTCTCGGGAAAGAACAGTAGTGAACAATGAATGGCCAAAGATTGCTACAAATCGCAACAGATAAGTACCTACCTGTTTTTTAAAGAAAATTACACTAGTATTTACAATTAAAACAATTGAGCTAACTGCATACAGTTGCAAACAAACCAGTCGGAAGCGTCCCCAAGACGCTGGCTGCATTGCCACGCCGTATGGCAATGCTGATGCGCTGTGCCAGATACTCACCAGCTCTCGGGTCACGCGTCGCTTCGACCAGACGCTCAGATAATTTTTTAAAAACCCGAAGAGTCTCGGTAATAAAAGTAGCTAATAGCGGCTCTTAGATCAGAGCACTAAGTCCGGTTGACGATCAAGACGTGATCGTGACCTTTCTTTTTTGTATGGGATTTGCGTAGTTCCCTGTCCGCACGATAGAGGCGCTGTACCAAGTCCTATAGAAAAAGTAGACGTCACGATCACTTCTCGATAACATCGTCAACGGGACTCACCCCTTTGATCTACATTTTCATTCAAAAGAAGACGGCCTGAATCCACATACTTCAAAATTTATTTCTTAAACTTATTTGTTTACCTTGGGTTGATTGATACCGTAAGAAAAATTACGTTGACCTCTTAGAACGATGAAATAAATTTATTCACAAAGAAAATTATACTAGTATTTACAATTGAAACAATTGAGCTAACTGCCGGCAAACAGTCTACAGATAGCTCAACTGATCCATATCAACACCAGTCGGAAGAGTCCCCAAGACGCTGGCTGCATTGCCACGCTGTATGGCAATGCTGATACGCTGTGCCAGATATTCACCAGCTCTCGGGTCACGCGTCGCTTCGACCAGACGCACAGATAGTTTTTTGAAAACCCGAAGAGCCTCGGTACCCCACGGACCTAGGGTCTCGACTCCAAGGGGAGCAAATGTGTATGTCGAGTCCTGCATATTTGCGCCTCTTGAGATCGATACGATTTATTTTTGCCGATTTTGTATTTATCTAAAATGTCTAACTTTATCTATTGTGGGTTGGTTGGAAATAAAAGATGTTATGCACTATACTGAGTCTATTCAATACACATGTTTATTACAATAGTACATGAAATTACATTTATGTTATTCTATAATCCTTAATTAGGATATGTATGTTCTAGGCAGAGGTTTGAGGAGTGACTGCTGGCGATCGGCTTAGCCAGTAAAAATGCCGAATAATCGAAACGCGTTTGCGCCGCGTACTTTAACTGATACTTTGTCACTACACCGAAAATAACATACTTTTAGAGACAAACCCGAAAGCGAAGCGACAAAAATAAAAAATATCACTTTATTTCCGTGTCAGTGTTTAGTTTTATAATTTGACCTTTTCTGAGGGCACATTTATTGTATTTATGGAAATAAAGAGATTTGGTGTTGATATGGATCAGTTGAGCTATCTGTAGACTGTTTGCAACAGTCGGCAGTTAGCTCAATTGTTTCAATTGTAAATACTAGTATAATTTTCTTTGTGAATAAATTTATTTACCTTAAAAAAATAAAAGAGATTTTGATTTTGAAAGGTTTCGTGATTAGGAGACAACCAGCTTGTTTGAGGTAAAAGTTGGATGTTGGTTGCAGGAGACAAAAGTTTTTCACTTTTGACATCCAAATATTCAAAATTTGGATGTCAAAAGTGAAAAACTTGATGGAAAAATCTTGTAGCATATCTGCAGATACTGATTACCTTTGATTAAATGAAAAGATAAGCACTATTGCAAAAGTTTTAACACCTATACAGAGGTCCATTCAGGAAGTAGCAGTAATCACAACAAAAGCTCCAAGCTCCCTTCGGACGGAAGCTCTCTAATTACAGTTTCCTGTAAATTCACCACCTGTCACCTACCTGCGGCTGACGCATCGCCACCTCGCAACTAAAATTAATTACACAAATTGATTAATACTCCGATCAGAAACTTCATTATGGAGAGAAATTATTTTGCAAGTTTTTGCTCGATTTGTGGGCTGCTTGCAAGGTGGTAGTCGTTTGGTTACCGGACCGTAAATAGCTGGTTATACTGGTGGGGATTACAAATTAGCAGTCAAGACAGATCTGCTGATTCTTCTTTTTGGTCAGGTATAGCTCTTGTTTGAGATCGAGTCATCTTCCTAGCATAAGAAGGTATGCTAGGTGCGAGCGGGAGAAAGAACTGTCAAAAATACTGGCAGTTGGACAATATTATTTGGACAGACCTGTTGAGCGCGTGTTTAACAAAATCATTACCAGAAAACTGCGATCTACGAAGGTTTACAGTTAGACACGTGTCTAACGAAACTATGTCTAATAGTTTAAATGAGAGTTAAACTCTTGTTATATGAGAATAAAGTTCTTTAAACCTTATATCCATGTCTAACTGTTTAGACACTGTTTAACTAAACGCTTGTTAGACCAGTGTATACGTTGGTTTTTGTAGAACCGCTGTATTAGTTTTGAACTATATAGCTATAGCTTTTTACATACAGGCATAAACCGATCATTTTTACGATGCGACTTGGTAACCTACCTTCCTTATCAATCAATCAATCATCGTTTATTTGTAACTAAAACATAAATTTAATAAACCGTTACTTAATCATAAAAGAATACAATATAACGATTTACGATATAATAGAATATAAATAAGCTTAGTTTTAGCTACAAACTTGTCACAACTCAGATTACACAGGTGTTAAAAAAACCTGCGCAGGTTTTCTGCTGGAACCGTATGAAAGAAAGAAAGAAAATTAATTTACTAGTTCACAAGTACAGCTTGCAGCTATTACAATTACAATAAAAATTACCTAATAATAGCAGCAAGTAACGCAGTGAACCAAAAGGTCCCATCTCAATCATCTCGTATGGTAATTGGATGATCGAGGCCTCTTATTTTGCCAGCAAACCATCATCAGAAATTCACAGAAATTCATCCTTCACCATTCTGCTTCGATAAAATCCATAATTATCCATATCAACATATCTGGAGCTGCTTCGGTTCAGTGCACCGTGTCTGGTCTGCGCCGCTTTTTGTGTCGAGGCACGCACCCGCTTATTTGCCATCATTAATCATTATTTCGGCCCAGTGTTGGACTTCACTTTTGAGAATAACCCTTTTTTTGTATTTTACTGTTTGCGATAATAGTGCATATGTGAGCGTAGTGACAGCGTCACTTGACACTTTAAATAGGTACGAGTATAACAACATTAGCAGTCATCGAAAACGATTGTAAACTAATTCATAACGGTACTAGCTTCTGCCCGCCGCTTCGCACGCGTATTTTTGGTAAACTAAGTAGCCTAACATCTAAGTTAGGCTTTGCTCTAAACGTACTTAACATTTCATCTTAATCTGTTCAGTAGTTTTGGAGATCCTAGGTAACAAAAATTCAGATTTCACAAACTTTTGGCTTTATAATATTAGTAGGAAGTAGGATTAGAAGGATAATTGGAGAGATGCGGGAGCGGAGCGTCATTTCAACGCTCTCTGCTCAGTCCTTTCCGCTCGACTATTTGCTGGTGGAAATACAGTATGCAGTATTGCCTGGAAGAGATCGCTCATAGCGATAAGACCGCCCATTGTGCATTGCTATGTATTTGTCTTTTCCTGTCCTGTGTTTCTGTTTTATTTGGTGTGCAATAAAGAGTACCTGTATTATATTGTATTGTATGCAGTTTACACTTACTCCTCCTCCTTAATAGGTCCGCTTCGCTCGCGGTCGAAAGCATTTCACGAGCGTTATTGTTTGAGTTGTAATTTTTTTTACAGCACTAGTTCTTTAGTTGAAAAAATTTTAAATCCTTCTCTTTTGGTCCCACCTGGAATGTCATTGAAAATTTCATTTTTAGACGAAGCTCGAAAGGCTTGGCATAGTGCTTGCCCCGATGCTGCTCCCCCAAAATCACTTTTGTCCCAACGGCAATGGGACGGGCCTCTGTGTGAGTTGACACGGAACTGTTTGTTACAAGCGTGCTCCAGCTCTGCAGATCGTGCCCGCCTCCTGGCCGTTTCTAAATGGGAGTCAGGACATTGGTTGCAAGCATTTCCTTCATATAACACTGGTACTTTATTGGATCCCGTAACTTTCCGTATCGCAACATGTCTCCGGTTGGGTGCAAGGTGTTGCGCGCCTCATCAATGCCAGTGCGGTACTGCTGTCGAACAGCTTGGTCATCACGGATTATCGTGCACTAGGGCCGCCGGTCGGATATCTCGCCACGCTAGCCTTAACGACATCATCCGGCGGGCCTTTGTCACCGCTAACGTACCAGCTATTCTCGAACCGAATGGTCTGTTGCGTGACGATGGTAAGAGGCCCGACGGTATGACACTAGTCCCATGGGAGTTGGGGAGGCCCATTGTGTGGGACGCTACATGCGTCGACACACTTGCGCCTTCCCATCTTCCGAGGACATCCGTGAGGGCGGGTGCGGCGGCAGATTTGGCCGAAGATCTCAAGAGGCGCAAATATGCAGGTCTCGACAGAGCCTACACATTTGCTCCCCTTGGAGTCGAGACCCTAGGTCCGTGGGGTACCGAGGCTCTTCGGGTTTTCAAAAAACTATCTGAGCGTCTGGTCGAAGCGACGCGTGACCCGAGAGCTGGTGAATATCTGGCACAGCGTATCAGCATTGCCATACAGCGTGGCAATGCAGCCAGCGTCTTGGGGACGCTTCCGACTGGTGTTGATATGGATCAGTTGAGCTATCTGTAGACTGTTTGCAACAGTCGGCAGTTAGCTCAATTGTTTCAATTGTAAATACTAGTATAATTTTCTTTGTGAATAAATGTCTTATATTTTTTTTTAATTTTGACGCACAAGACATAAAATAATCACAGAATAAATAATAATAATTGCAGCCAGCGTCTTGGGGACGCTTCCGACTGGTATTGATTGGGATCAGTTGAGCTACCTGTAGACTGTTTGCAACTGTCTGCAGTTAGCTCAATTGTTTCAATTGTAAATATTATCACAGAATATACCAAACTTAAATAATATGGGTTTAGAACTTGATCATTTCACAAATTATGTGCATACAGAGAATCATACGAGCAAAACATGTAGAGCAAAAAATTCACAATAATAAAAAAAATATATATATAAATAATAAATAAATAATGCTGGACAATTCACACAGCATTATCTAGCCCCAAGGTAAGCAGAGCTTGTGTTTTGGGTACTAGATAACTGATATACATAATACAATACACTACATAGATAGATATTTTTTATTATACATAGAAAACATCCAGAACGCCCTGGACAAATGTCTGCAGATCGTACAAACATTTGTCCCGAGGCGGGAATCGAACCCGCCATATAAAACAGAATAAAGGAATACCTTAAGCTAATTATAAGTAACTTACAAAGTTAAGTGTTTAAGCACACCTACCAACAATTACACCTTTTATGCTTAGAATCAGGAGTTGAATTTAAATGAGTTTAAAGTTCGGGTAAATTTATTGATTTGCGCAACATGCGTACTTTCAACGGAAAAACTCATCGTGTGGCACAAAAAAGACTTCTGAGTGACGCTATTCAAAACCTTATTAAATTACACAATTATAGGTAATTACCAGTCAGTTGAGCTATCTGTAGACTGTTTGCAACAGTCGGCAGTTAGCTCAATTGTTTCAATTGTAAATACTAGTATAATTTTCTTTGTGAATAAATTTAATCATTGGTGAGTACCTACATTGAAATGGTTGACATGAAAAGTCCATTTTTGTGATTGGGCGACTTTTTGTGGCGGGAGGAGGTCGGGGGAACTATTGTTGTTGTTGTTGTATGACTGATTTTCTGAATTTGACTATTTAGTAGTAGAGTCTCAAAAAATTTAAAAAATAAATATTTTTCAAATTTTTGGGACGCTACTACTATTTTTTGAAAATTTGGAAAAGCATAGTTTCTTCTCAGAGATTTTCCTTGTATCTAAAATTACTAATATACTTACCTACGACTATAAAACTCTGCCGGTACTGAACATACCTCGTTACCTCACGATTCCTGTAACGATAAACAAATTGCAACACCTTTCTTTTAAAATACAATAAAAATTCCATCGCTATCAGAAATAATTACCAGCATATTAACACTTGATAGTCG
This sequence comes from Eupithecia subfuscata, assembly GCA_963564075.1. NCBI lineage: Eukaryota > Metazoa > Arthropoda > Insecta > Lepidoptera > Geometridae > Eupithecia > Eupithecia subfuscata. The sequence goes on from OY751105.1 coordinate 11,110,258, forward strand.
CTAATTACTCCGCGATACAAGCATCAATCACGGCTGGATCTTACAACTTACAATTACGGAAAAGTAAAGAAATTATTCCTTTTTTCACTCAACTTATGGAAATGGAGGTTTTTATGATATTCTGAGGAAAAAAGGCAAGTTCCACGTTTTTTACATTATTAGGTTCGGCACACATGGAAAATTAGCAACCACTCGCGTCTTTTATGTCATGCGTTTCAGCCTTACGAGAGAGACAGCGAGATACAAGAACTGAAAAGAGTAAGTGCAAAACAAGGGAGGTAATAAGTGTATTAACTTCTAAGGCTTTCTCGAAATATTATTAAAGCAGTACCTATCTACCTCATAATTTTCACCCATTAGAAACTGAAAATTATTATAATTATAACTGTGTTATACCTAAGTCATCATTGACAAACAACGTTTATTATGATACTAGTTTCTGCCCGCGGCTTCGCACGCGTCGTTTCTATGGACACGTTTTACGGTTTTTTCGATCCCATCGGAACTGATTTATGGGATAAAAAGTAGCCTATGTTTTATTCCAGGCCTAAAATTACCTGCAAAATTTCAGCCCGATCCATTCAGTAGTTTTGCCGTGAAGAGGTAACAAACATCCATCCATCCATACATCCAAACTTTCACATTTATAATATTAGTGTGACTTATTATGTTAGTAGTACCTACATAGGAATCGTAAGCTAATGGGTAAAACGCCCTTTGAATAACTGATGGCCTCTCTCTAGAAAACGCAAAGAGGACTGTAGAATACGAAGTTTTTAACCATATTTAATTATTCCTTTACTCGCTGAATATTCAAGAAGCTCGGGGCTACAAGTGGCTATTAAAGATAATTTTATGGAGCGAGTGACCAGCAGAATGCAGATGAATGTAGGACGGGTTTCTTATTTATATCTATACAAAAATTATCAGTAAATAAATTCAAACAAATTGTTAAAACCTTGCTGTGCAAAAAGGCTTACTATAAAATATCAGATTATCTAGAGGACAAAAATGCTTGGGACGGGTTTTGCTCCAACTCGAAAAATAACAACTAACAGGCTAAAGGTTTCTTCGTCGCTTCTTTACTTTAGTCTACATACCGAAGCGACAGAAATCAAAAAATATCACTTTATTTCCGTGTCAGTGTTTAGTTTTATATTTTGACCTTTTCTAAGTGTACATTTATTGTATTTATGGAAATAAAGAGTTTTTGATTTTGATTTGATTTTTTTTGACAAGTAAGCTGAGAAAAAGCGTATGTTCCTGTCATTTATGTAGATATCTCAGTACGACCTAACTTTTATTATGTCAGTTTGCCTATAATAATATGTTAATAATGCTATTGTTTGTTTTATTTATCAACTGTATTTTATTATTGTTTATTTGTATTAGTGTACTAAATAGTATTAGTCTACTGTAGTATTAGTGTACCTACTGTAGTCTTTATGTGTGTGTCTAAGATGCAAATAGAGATTTATCTATCTATCTATAACTTTGATCACACCAAGACTTAACCGAAATAAATGTCTCGTACTTATTTTCATAAAACAATTCACCAGTGATTTTTGAAGAATATTTTTGATGTCATTAAAAAAGAGCTGGAATAAGCGACAAAGTACAGTTGAACCAAAAATTTGCGTCACTGAAAACCATATTCACATAAAGCAGCAACTAACTCTAGTAACTCCCTCACTTCGCTCGTGAGTTATTTTAGAATCCTGATTTGCTTACGGAATTCGATAACGGCCGTGACGTAAAACTCTGCTTTACGCCCTCGGCGCATAATCTACTATTTAATGCTGTGTCTTATGAGGATAGAAAAGGCATACCTATAAGATAGATTAGTCAAACTAAAAATCTTTACAAATGTTTACTTACCCAGTCGTTACAATCGTACTCGTAACACATCGTATACCGGCGCCGCGAGATACAGAAAGAGTCCTAAACGCAGGGTGTAATTAAGGCGACCACCCACCGCAGCGACCGGGGCCTTGACCGACACCCGTAATGAGTTCACTCCAAGACGCAGACGAAAGCTGGCCTGACAGCGCCCTTTGTTATGTCTATAGAGGTTTTATGTTTGGGAAGTCAGGTTTGCTGGAAAAGGTAACGACGATTTTATAATGTGAAATGAACTGTAGTCGCTTAGATTCTTTCAAATCTGTCAGCAAGTCAAACGTTACTCGAAAATAAAATTTGTAATTGGCAGGGTTTTGTTTTATTACGTGAATATTGCATACGGTTAGATGAATACGATGCGACGCCATATTGTTGCGTTGCATTTCTCATGCGATGTCCCGTTCACAAAACAAAAATCAAACAAAAGGAAAATACCGACAAGCCGGTTACTAAACTTTTTACTTTATTTCATCGGAACTGGCTCGAGCATTGCGATCGGACGCAAAAGGTTCTATGTCGCTCCAGCGCTAAACTTTAAACTTCCGTGCATAAAAGGCTTAAGTTTCTCGAAACAGGTTTTCGTTAAAGACATTTTGTTTTTCAATATAAAAGCTCGAACACTAGAGCTCCGCCTACACTTGATTTAAAATTAGAACTCTTGCGTGACAAACGCCGGTAACTTCGAATTAAATGTTCAAAAGTTAAACTTTATTTACAAGTGATAGAGCACAATATTCCACAGTAGTTTATATGCCGTAAGGTGGGATGCTCCGTAAACGCTATTGGCCCAATGGCACAACGTGAAACAAACAAGAGTTGTGGGAGTAAACGAGACAGCGCTACTCTGCTCTACCAGAGTTATGAGAAAACTAGAGTTTAGTAGTCCAATTTCTAGACGCGCTTCAAAAATCTAAATTTCCAAAAACATAATAATGAAATCTTAAATTTTAGTGTCTAATTTTATAATATGAAAATTATAAACGTAACCTAACAAACTTAAAACAAAAGAGATGCAACATAGCCGGTCACTGATGTGCGACGAGAGAAGCCAACATTATTTCATAGAATTTTTCATCTGGCAAACCGCCGTAAGTCACAACGCGTGGGCGTTGTATTTTGAGCTTAGTTTAAATATTAATAGAGCATATATTCTGTTACAGGTTTGCGATATACGTTATTTTGATCTCATTGGTTGTATAGAAGTGGGCATGGCGGCAACTCGGCAGTGACGATTCGTTTAGTAGACAGTTGACAGTCGCCACGCCACACTGACATTTCGATAGTACTGATAACAATTTTTTAATGATGTTTTGCTGACTGTACGCTTTGTGCATAGTGTTTTTATTGCATTACTTCATGTGATACGAAAAAACTTTGATTAACGTGTAAATAAAATAGGTAGTGATTCAGTGTAATGTGTGTTTCGAACTTAATTTAAAGGATTTAAACATTTTGTGATAATTTCAAGTGACTCTACCTACATATAAAATTGTATTTTGATCTCAAAGCCTATTGGATCTCACAAGGATTTTTTCCAGGTAAGACCCTACACTGACTTATTTACCTACAGTAGCAACACCTATGGTTTTGTCCTGCAGTGTACTAATAGGTATCTATAGATCGTTTGATCATAATGAGTAGGAACACTACGTACTTATAAAATAAATAAAAAATACCTAAGTAAATAGATAAACACGCTTAAAGAATGTTTATTACCTATGAGTTACAATTCGACTCTACATTTAAATGTCCCGATTCAACGGGAGTACCCTTTTACCCTAAACCGCCTATTGTTGTTTTTTATACTCTCCGATTTTTCACGGTAACTGCCTATTCCTTCCTGACTTCTTCCTACCATTTACAAAAAAGGTTTTAAGGGCTATAACTTTTCTCAATCATCATCATCAGCATTCAGCCCATTGCTGGGAAACAGGCCTCCTCTTTTACACGGCAGCTTCGGTCCTATGAGAGCCTCAACCAGTCCTTTAGCCAACCTATTTGTAGTGACAATAAATGTCTTGGCATTTATTCCAATCTAAATTATATTGGAAAGATGTCAGATATGCGTCTGCGCATACATACTGCAGTATACCTATACTAAATATCTTAGAATCTTAAATATCGAAGCGACGCGTGACCCGAGAGCTGGTGAATATCTGGCACAGCGTAGCATTGCCATACAGCGTGGCAATGCAGCCAGCGTCTTGGGGACGCTTCCGACTGGTGTTGATATGGATCAGTTGAGCTATCTGTAGACTGTTTGCAACAGTCGGCAGTTAGCTCAATTGTTTCAATTGTAAATACTAGTATAATTTTCTTTGTGAATAAATGTTATTAAAAAAAAAATATCTTAGACAAATGGTGTATTTAAGCTTCTTTATCTCAGAAAGCCTTTTATAGGCAGGTGAAAAGGTTAGACCTTATTTGAAGGTAGGTATTACCTGGATATGTTACCTTGCCTACTAAACTACGTAGGTAGGTAATTTGTTGTCTAGGTGCATGACGGGTTATAGGTCATGTCGAGGAAATCCATTTTCTCTAGGAGTACTAAGTATTCTCCGTATTGATATTCATACTTTTAGCTTACAAATAAGGTTATGTAGGCTTCCTACTTCCTTCATTTACTAATCATGTGAACGAACAGTTTTCAATTTACATTTTTAGAAATAATGCACAGACGTTATTACCTACCTACTTTAATTAAATTGTCAATAATATCTATAACATGCCGAAAAATATGTTAACTTTCAAAACCTACAATGTATGTATTTTTTCCTGGATTTTCTTCTTCTGGTTTTACCATACAACAAGGCTGATACACTGAATATAAGCGTTTGCCTATAGTTTATATACAGGTGTTTCTACTTATTTTCATTTAAAATCCGAGGGCAATCAAACTTGAGATACAAAGCTATAAAATAATGATGTGGATACATTTTCCTAATAATGTAGAGCGTCAACAACCAATGCTTCAACAACGGTTAACATTTTACTACAGCCTGATTAAAAATTACCTGAATAAAGTTGACGAACATTCGTGATAAATCCAGCATGCAAGTTATAAATTTCAATATTCATGCAGTAAATATATTAGAAAGTTGCGGCCCGCCCTCCGTGGCTGGGCGGCGACAAGACACGCCCATCTACGTGGCTCTACGTGGCTACTTGTATGAACTGACATACTGAATCTACTGTAAACCGTAAATGTATATAGAGCCTGTTTCGTGCCGGGAATGTAGAGTGAAAACGGTTTAGTAAGTTGGGCTATGTGTTTGGGAAGTATTTGTTGCCGAAGTTAGGTGCTAAGTTTTGAGCTGGATTGTTAGACTTTTATAGCGAAAATCCTACAATTTTGTTTGTAGTTTTGTTAAAATATTTGAAATCAGTACCTTTATTATTGGTTGAGTGAGGAATTACTTACTTCTGACAGCCCGACGGCAACGCCGAAAAGACTCAAAAATGATAACGGCCCTTATCTGGCCAACTCTTTATTTTTCACGGTTACTATTTATTCTACGGTAGTAGAATTTTAATTTCACTTTTCTGTAAAACGCCAGGTTCTAGTTTTTAATTTCAGAAAAAAAAATGTTTCGTAAACCATAAACCCGTACCAGACTGCATTAACTAGGTACATATATAAGTGAAACAAATTAGAACTATTAATTATAATTGAAACAGTTGAGCTAACTGCAGACTGTTGCAAACAATCTACAGGTCAATACCAGTCGGAAGCGTCGCTACGACGCTGGCTGCATTGCCCCGCTGTATGGCAAAAATCAAGCTGTTTTTTTAAAACATAGATACTATAAATTCATCTTGGCTACATTTTCATTAATTATTTTATGCAATAAATAGCTGCATTCTTAGTACCCGTTGTCCGATTACCCGTTTTCCAGTAGGAATGAAGCATTTTCCCGCGGTAAAAAGTAGCCTATGTTCATCAGGAATAAAGTGGGCTTTTAATGGTAAAAGAATTTTTCAAATCGGTCTCGTAGTTTCGGAGCCTATTCAATACAAACAAACAATCGAATCTTTCCTCTTTATAATATTAGTATAGATACCAAGAGCAGTGCATTATTGTTTAATTACCAGTAAGTAAGAAGTACTAAACTCCCCCTCACATGATCCATCACAGCTTCAATCTGATGTGAAGTGTCTCTCAACCCTTTCATCTTCTAACAACAGTACAGGGGAAATTGTCTTTGGAGATGGATTACATTGAAGTGCAGAGAAAATCATAAATTGTACTTTCTTTACTGCCTTCAAACACCCTAAAACTTGGTATAATGTTGAGTATAGATTATCGTGTACATTATTTTATTTTAAAGTAATAAATTTTATAAGACCAAAGTTATATTTTTAACTGCAGAATGGCTTTGTACATATTTATGGCACCTTTATTTTACTATTATTTTTACCTCTCTCCTTTTTTCCAGCTCTCCTTCACATTAGTATCTTGTGATTATACATTTCTATATTAATAATTTCGGACCGGTCTACGGTAGACTCGAAGGAAATGCACATCAAATTGACGAGCGTAAAAAATTAGTCGATCCGAGTCGACAACTTATAGGCGGAAAATTCGGATTATCGAGTAGTTTCAATATGAAAATGAATAAATTGCTAAAAAAATTGTAACGGCGTTGCAAAGTAAACATGTCAATTAAGTATAAACATGTCTATGGTTCGGTCTTGGTACCGTGGACGGAAGAAATCGCTCCCCAGGGTAATATAAATACTCCTTGATCGTAGCTTGGTACATATATAGTAATCTGTGGTTCGGTCTAATTTCTTTGAATGAAAACTCTTTGCTCTTTGATTGAGAAATCATAATATGTATAATAATAGTAATAGTAGTATTTTATTGCACCCGTGCGAAGCCGGGGCGGGTCGCTAGTTACTATAAAAAAACCTTAACGTAGGTCCTCCTTGCTCCTCACTCTTGCATCCTAACCAATTCATCAGCAATCATAGCACTTATAATGTCCCCGACCACTTTCAGTATTTTTAGAGAAATCTAGGTTATAAATAATATTCCCATCTTCACTCAAACTTTACAGTTTACAACTTTGCTTGTTTAAGCTTTTACGAAAACCTATTTTTTTGCCAATCAATTTAGCTCAGGAAATATCTACACTCCAAGTGTCGCTATTTCGTCACCCACTGACTGACTGACTGACTGACCAATAAAAATGTTTAGCTACAAAAAACTTTTTTTTGCCTTTGACTATGAACTTGGCAAATTACTCGAAAGTTATCTAAACTACTTACAGATTTGCCAACTTCATAGTCGAAGGTAGTAAAATCCCTGACGTGTTCTCGGGATCTCAACTCTTTTTACGGCGGAAGTACAAGAGGAGACTTAACCTAATTGTATATTAATGTTTTTATTCGAATTATCAATATCGAAACAAATAACCCACGACCTGTGTACCTTCTCCTCAACCTCGCACCCTAGCCCATCCATCAGGAATCACAGCACTAGTGATGTAACCCCGACGTTTACGAGCAGAATTATGATGTATACCTTCCGCTACACACGACCCGGCCTTTTATCGCGAAATAGCTTGTAAACTTTATTTATTGCTCTTCATATTGGCTGAAACGTGGTATAACTGTAGGCGTTTATGTGGACCAAAATGTTCAGGGAAAATTCATTACACAGAAAGAATTCACCACTAGCTTAGGCTTACTAAAAAAGTCTAAGTCTAGTCTATATAAGGATAAAGACTACTTTTATGTATACCGAGGAAAGCTCCGAGACACATTCTTTGTTTTAGCAAAAATTTGTAAAGGTTGTTCTAGCGGTTTATATTTGAAAGGTAACAAACAGAATTACTGTAGCATTTTTAATTGATTTTTAAATGAGTATGGATAAGACATTCTCCATTATAAATGCTACGCAAACAAAACAAAAGAACGTGATTAATTGAAGTAAATATTATGAAAATAACGTAACAGTAACGGTTAAGGCATGATAATAACCCTCATAGAGCGGAAAATGTCGGTCGACACTATTTCGTAGACCCTTCGTAGACCCTCTACGAGATTTTAATTTGTTACTTGTTTCAACCCCCTAAATAATAACGACAAAGTTGATCCATTCTGAATTCATATATTTAATCAAGAGCTGGACAAACATGTCTTTCAGCACAGAAACATACCAAACCGACACGGAGACGACAGGCCTGCCTTCTATACCAACGCTGTTTCGCTGGAAAAATATAATTTTCGATTTACTACAGTTTACTTTGGTAAGATTCCATCCCAATCAGAAAGCGCGCTGATTATTCTAATGTGTAATAAAACTGTAATATATCTAAAATGTTAATAATATATTATCTAAAGTGAATAAAACCTATTGTAAAAACAACGCCAAAATGGCTTTGACATTATTTCTTAGACCCTTTGTAGACATAAGTAAAACCACTACGAGTAAGAGTTGAATGAAAATTAGATCTCAGGTACACACAGTACAGACCAATGAGATTATAATAAATAATGCTGGACAATTCACACAGCATTATCTAGCCCCAAGCTAAGCAGAGCTTGTGTTATGGGTACTAGATAACTGATATACATAATAAAATACACTACATAGATAGATATTTTTTACTATACAAAGAAAACATCCAGAACACCCTGAACGAATATCTGCAGATCGTACAAACATTTGTCCCGAGGCGGGAATCGAACCCGCAACCTCCTGCGTCGCAGGCAGATTTTCGCCCGCTGCGCCACAGAGGTCGTCGATTAAAATTATCAGATAACTCGTTTTAAAAAAATCTACGTTTTTACGATCCAAATCCATACTTACAATTTAGACGCAGCTGCATAAAACGTTTCTACCTAGCAGACTCATAATCACAGCGACACAGAAACGACTGGTAAGTTGCGTGTACGCAGCTCGTGAGAAAATGAGGCTTCAACATGTCAGTGAGTTGTTATACTCGGATATACTAGTTAGGATGGTTAGGGTAACTGTAGAGATTTTTTTTATTATTGGGAACCAACAAGTTTTTATCATATCAGTAGGTATAACCTCCTCAGCATGTCTACTGCTAAACGTGCCCCCGCGAATAAGGGGGGTTGCCATAATCGCCCTTGGCATGCAGATTGGTGATAGCAGTGGAGATGTTATGAATACACAGAAATAGATAAATAGATAATGCTGGATAATTCACACAACATTATCTAGCCCCAAGCTAAGCAGAGCTTGTGTTATGGGTACTTGATAACATACATAGATTTTTTTTTACTATACAAAGAAAAACATCCAGAACACCCTGAACAAATATCTGCAGATTGTACAAACATTGGTCCCGAGGCGGGAATCGAACCCGCAACCTCCTGCGTCGCAGGCGGACCTTCGCCCGCTGCGCTTTCTAGTTTTATACTTCTCTAGGGTCAAAATGAAAACATTATTTATGAACTCTACGAGTAGATCTGCATCTAATTATTAGATGTCGTTTGGTATGAATTAGGTAGGTTAGGTTGTCGCGTGACTATGTTGCATGACCTAGAGCTATCAGATCTTAGTTTTCAAAGAACCTGGACAATAGCTAGGCTACCTACCGAGAAATACACAAACAAAACAGAAACTATAGAACTGGAAAAAGTTTTCTAGCTGGCTAGCACTATAGAGATGAGGGAAAACAGAATGGTTTCACAACGAAAAATGCTCACTTATTGTGGATGGTGTGTGTTTAACACGTCCAGTGCCACTGACTCCCCTCGCGTGTTCACGTAATTCGTATTCCAGTGCCGGTGACTCCCCTAGCGCGTCCACCGTGAAATGTTCCCGGCATCCGGCAATACATTATGAAAATCGTGGTGGCATTGAACGCGTTAATCCGGTGTATAAGTATGTATACAGGGTTATTGGTCATTCACTGACGCTACATACGCAAACTGCAAGTTCTGCCCATCATCACGAATGCGTTTGTGAAGACGAATTCCTAAAATTTTATCACCTCCCATCACACTACTATTATAAATGCGAAAGTTTGTATGTATGGATGAATGGATGGATGGATGTTTGTTACCTCTTCACGCCAAAACTACTGAACGGATTGGGCCGAAATACGCATTCGCATACAGGTAATTCTAATCCTGGAATCAAACATGCTACCTTTTATCCCATAAATCAGTTCCCGTGGGACAGAAATCACTTTTAAACGTTTCCATAGAAACAACGCGTGCGAAGCCAGAAGCAGCACAAGCAGAAACTAGTACAAAATAATGTCCGAAACCCAACTACTTACTTAAGACCTATTTAAACATCACCATTGGCATCATCATCATTGGCTTATTTAAATCTAGGAAATATGATTTAAGTAGCATCAGTCTGGCTGGGAGTCAGCTGAACACACGTGTACACTTCAGGGCTGAGCCGTTTTTAGGTTTAGTTTGAAAGAAAACCCCTATAAAGATTTTTGTATGAAGGGGAGTATCTACTTAATTAGGTGGGAAAAACCTGCAGTTCATATAGTGTCAGTGGATTACAAATAACCCTGTGTCATGTGTCTAAGGCCAGTAATATGAGACGTAGGTACACAACAGAGCGACATTACATACCAAGATTGGTACAAGAAGCCATTGAGATTACCAAACACAGGAACTTCAACCGAGAAGAAGGTTTCCAATTATCCGGAACCTGGAATCCTGTTGTGAGAATGTGCAAAAACCGAAGAAGTGATGTACCAAACGGGCCGCGTTCTGATACCGTTAGTGTTGTGTGTCGTGATCGAGTTGCGTTCGATAATGAAGCCGGTGGTAGTAGTAACGTTCGTAGCAAAAGACAAAAAATGAGGGTAGATAGATATATCTGCCTATAACAACTCACTCGCAGTGCCGTCAGTTATTCCGTGATCATGGCGCATGAAACTGTGCCGAAATATTGGAAAGCTCAAAACTCAAATCATGGTAAATATCCCGTTGTTAATGACTTTAGTCGTAGGTACTCAGTTATTGACCTATGCTTGAGGAGGTATCGCTTTTCTATGGCTTACGTTTTATTCAAGCATAGAACTATAACTGAGCAATCTTTTATAATACAAACCGTAGAGTTTATTCAAGTTCAGAAATATGCAAATAGATAATAACAATATACCTAATAAGTACCTTCGTCGGTTATATTCCTAATTCCTTGAGCTTAGACAAATCCTGTGCTTGTGCTGTTGGCGCAACCTCTTTTAATTCTTATCAAAGTTGACGTCCACTGCCATGACGACGTCTGTGGTGTAGCGAGCGACAGTTTGTCTGCGACGCAGGAGGTTGCGGGTTCGATTCCCCGACAAATATTTGTACGATTCCCAGATTCGTTCCAAGTGTTCATATTTTCTATGTATAATGAAAAAAATCTATCTATAATATACTAGTTTATGCCCGCGTTTAAAGGTGATTTCTATCCCATTGGACCTGATTTATGGGATAAAAAGTAGCCTATGTTATGGATTAGAATTACCTTTATGCAAAATTTTAGCCCGATCCGTTCAGTAGTTGGCGTGAAGAGTTAACAAACATCCATCCATCCATCAATCCAAGCTTTCGCATTTATAATATTAGTGAGATGACATTACTTATCTAGTACCCATAACACAGCTCTGCCTGACAGAGGTTCAGCTTGGGGTAAATGATGCTGTGTAAATCGTCCACTATTATTTATTTATTTGTACTATCCTGGTTTGACATGTATCATATTACTTGAATAAAACTGGAGTCCTAAAACAAAGGAAAGGTAAACCTAATCAAACCCTTCCAGTACAACAACCTCGCCTTATACTATATTATATATATAGGGCATACTACATTCGTTATTCACTACATACGTTATTCAGCATACAAGTAGTTACATACCTACATACAGTGGGCGGCATACGGACTCACGCCATTCCGTTCCCCGAAGAGGAAATCGTTATGGCGGGCAAATTGGGCCCTAACCACTGGCCCGGCCAGCACGCAGATGTTATTTACTTGTACAGGCATAAATTGACGATAATAGCCCCTTGCTTCTTGCCTTTTTAAAGGTTGAGGAAGGCTAATTGCAGGATGTACTGTAAGCAAATACATACTTGGGGGTAAGGTTATAGGAGCAATCATTCTTCGTGGGAAATACCTATTATGCCAAGTCTAGAAAAACAAAAGAGGATCGAGCCATCGCCTAAAAATTTATCATCATAATTTACTTAGGTATATTGTTATGATGATTGTTAGTAATAATTTATTTATCATTATCATATTATTTATTTCGTTATCATTTACGGGTAGTAGGTAAGATTTTAAGACTAAGCTTAAGTATGTTTAATTTACTCACGACTTTCTTTGTCTCTTGATTTTATGAACGGAAACTAGTAGCCGACTTTAAACAGTACTTTAAACAGTAAATACCTACCTATATAAATAAAATAAAGTACCTACCTACATAAAAGTATTTTGCTAAAAACGTGTGAAAGTTTTCGAAAGCCATTGGAATGAATTTAACCTTATGAAATAGCTAGGTACCTTTTCTTATTTTATAAAAAAAATTCACCAACACAAAGAACTTAGACGTTGCAAAACATCGAAAAGACGCCAGCATGATTTGACATTCGAACCCTAACGCTCAAGAGTTGTTTTAAATAAAATAAAATTCCGTAAAGAGCCCCCTTGTCTCACAGCAGGGCTCCGCAGGTTTTACGCCGCGTTTCACTTTTCCGGAGCACCCCTGAGAGCACCCCTTAAAAACGCATAAAACCCCAAACGGCCTACTTATGAATTTGTTTATGGTCCCATTTTTAGGAGACCAAAATCCGAGCTTAGAAAATAACGATACTCATGTTTAATTTACAGTCCAAAAATTAGGATTTGATACGAAGATGGATGTAAACAATGATTCACCAGGTCCTATTTTGAAAGAAATAAGTGGAGCCTACGTAGGTACATATGTAACAAAAACCTTTTTTCACGGTGCAATGGTTACAAACAGATCATTTCCAAAAGGAAATTACATTTCATTGTCCATCCGCTGCGCACATTCTCCAAACAGACAGAAAATTTTAATTCAAAACACAGCCCAACCCATACGCATTAAAATAGGTTTAACCACCAGCCGTTCCATTTTCAAAAAAATAAATAAAACAAAAAGGCGCGTTCCCGCCATTTCTCCCGGGCGCGCCGCAAATTCCTGTGGAAAAAATCGTATTTCGAACGCGGTTTGAATTTTAATTGACATTCAGCCAGTACCCGGCTATTGAAAGCAGGGTATCGCGAACATTTTCGCGTTTACGTCTCGTCTCGTCGAAAGGGTGCGTGCAATGTGCGACGACCAACAGTTGTAGGCTATAAAAATAATGACAACACGTTTGAAAACGGTTTGGGAACTGCACGTATCCCATCGCATAAGAATATCAATCAATCAGACTTCCAAATCAGTTTTTCAGAAAGTATTTCCATGTTCTCAAGTTCAGGTAATAAGATACGTAGGTAAGTGTTGGCGGAAAAAAAGAACAAGATAATTTAATCGTTCAACCGTAATTTGATTATTTAGATGACAAAATTATGGGCATAGGCGTAGGAGCAGACAATAAACAGCCGTTAAAATTCCAATGTTTAACTAAGTACCTAAGCATAGTTCATGACAATTTCAATGGCCTGCTAACTGGTAGTCACGTACAGCTCAGTCCATGTCGGCCGCAAAATTACAATAAACAATTTGGTGCGCTCATTACTCGCGGGTTCATCACGACGTAACGCGCACAAATTATTCGACACAAAGCCGCCTGTAATGTCTGACGTCTGATAATTGCGAAATAACCGCGAGACAGCCTCCACCCGTAACATTTAATTTGGCGCCTCTCAATTCAGCCCTAAATTGACAGCGATTAGGCAGACCTTGTGCCTACCAAGACTGCAAAATTTATGTGCAGGAGCTGCCTCCAATATTTATCAACAGATTGCTAGATAGAAATCTCTAACTCGTCTGCTCTTTTTCAGATACAATGCCACATTGATGGGAAATTCCGATACGGGCAGTACATTCAACCCGATGCCTAAACGAAAATGTTGACGGATGCTACGCAAGGGGAAGCGCATTCATCACGTGAATGACCTCACGGACAGTGGAGACTGGCAGCGATGCAAGAGATATGCAACACCGCCGCCCTGCCGCTGGACAATAACCCACTGGTGCGCAAAATAAAATGCGAAGACTTCCCCACCATAAGAGGGAAACAGACCAGAGTCGGTATGGGGGTGCGAGATGATATGGAAGAAGACTTCTCGGTGAAGGCGAGGAATACACCGCCAATGGGGCCAGCGCCGGGTCAAGACCATCCTCGGATGGACCACGGAGGGAACGGATTCTGGCTTGCAGCTGTCACGGCCGCTGGAGCGCCGCACCCCATGCTAGAAACATGCACGGAGACAGGCTTCATAAACAGCCAGCCCTCGATGGCGGAGTTCATGACTGCGCTGCCTCAGCTCGGGGCGGGAGAGCTGAGCCCGCAGCACACGCCACCTGGTTACGGAGCCGACTTGCCTTCCCCCGGAGGCGGCCTCAATGTACCCGAATACCCCTGGATGAAAGAGAAGAAGACGACTAGAAAAAACAATCAGCAAGGTGAGTGCTGTAGAGTTAGATTGTCCGCGCCAAAATTTTCGACACGCTCCTTCAATTTATCGTCACGCCATCGCGTAGATGATCCAAGAAAATGGCCTCTCCATCAGAGACGTACACATTTCGGTTTCGTAAGTGCGCCTAACTGCCGCGTGAATAACTACTTCGGAATTATTATTGTGCCTTTCAACAGCAACAAAATGGCTATTCAACCATTGTGTTCTGGTTCACGGTCCCAGAGTTTCTTTAATGAACATCAAATTACTCCGAAATATATTGAATTGTGTGGCGCGACGACGTTTTGTGTCGGTAACTGTTGTTGGTGGGAGTGGAGGTGGCTCGGATGGGCTAGATACGTGTCTCCGACGCCAGCGTGCCGTGTAACGGAACGGAATACTCGACATGCACTATAACCACTAATTATTAGTGAGAACATTTTAGAACATGAGTTTTGCATGCGGACAATTCTTTTATTACCATCCAATATTTGAAAGGTAGCGGTGGTTCATTGTTTATTTACTCGCAAACATCATAATAGCGAATGACCGGGAATTTGTCAGCGGGACAAAACGCTGAGTGGTTGAGAACAATGAGTGGCGCGGATGATCCATCACCATCCGTCGGCCGCTCCTGTGGGAAGCCGGCTCACCTGGTGAACCGATACATCATGCTCCGTGTTCAGCAAATAAATATGTCGCTACAATTTATTTTTAAGCATTTTATCAAACAATAGATGTCATGACATAAAAAGCGTCGCCATTTTAATTAAACTGTAACATTTCATATTCAAGTCGCTATAGGGAAGTGACGACTCAATCCAAAGGATTTTAAGAAGTAAAAAAGCTTCTCTGGTCATAACTTTTATGATGCGTATCATAGACAATATTTTCATATTTGAGTGCGATTACCGCGGGACAGGAGCGCCCTCCCGCGGCGCGCTCCGGGGGTGCCGTCGTGTTAACACGATCTGTCGGACACTGCCTTACGAGCCAAACACTTATTGTTCTTACGTTGGAGACTGTGTTTTTTAATAGGTGTATTTCTGGTGAATTTTACAAAATCTCTGTCAGTTTAAAGTACTTTCATTCGCCATCCTTATGATGTACTAGCTGGTACCCGTAATTTCGATAGCGTGGTCGGTAGGGTACCTACCGTAATGAACACACATCAGTGAACGGAAAAAAACATTTGCATAGAAAAAGCGAATACATCTGTGATTTACACACGAAGCATTAAATATTATATTATCCATAGAATGTACCTGCAGAATTTTACACAGCAGATATTATGTTAACCATGACAACATCACAAATTCAATCACTATTTTGACAAAAATAGACAACATTGCATAGACGGACTTTCTATCTATGTATTGGTTTGTTGGACGTGATGTGTAAATTATCAAATCCTTCTTTAAATTCTAAAAAGGGGGGGCGAAGCCCTAAAAAAAGTAGCCTATTGTTTAAGTTAGGCTACATTCTTAATGTGTGCCAAATTTCATTTTGATCTGTTCAGTAGTTTTGGAGAACCTGGGTAATTAAAATTTCACATAATATGTGTGCTGTACATATACACATATATACGTCCACTGATGTGCCTCCCCCAAAAAAAAGGGGGTTTTGCCATTATCGCAACGTTGGCAGGCGGATTAGTGATATTTCCCATCAGATACGATAAAATAACTACAATAACCGAGGATATAGGAACGAAATTAACCAAAAATAGAAACAAGAATAGATATTATCCAATAAGAATGTAAATAAAATTAACTAACGCACAATCTGGTCACTACAAGAGACATACTAGTGCAGTGAAAAACTTTAAAAGCACTGTGATATAGACATATCAGCTACTCGTCTATAAATCAATAATAATAAAATTTCAAAAAGAGAATTTCAATTTAAAAAACAGATACAAGAACAAGCATCTTTACCGACCTCGGTGGCGCGGCGGGCGAAGGTCCGCCTGCGGCGCGGGAGGTTGCGGGTTCGATTCCCGCCTTGGGACAAATGTTTGTATGATCTACAAATATTTGTTCCGGGTGTTCTGGTCGTTTCTATGTATAATAAAAATATCTATCTATGTAATGTATTATATATTATGTATATCAGTCATCTAGTACCCATAACACAAGCTCTGCTTAGCTTGATGAGGCTGTGTGGATTGTCCAGCATTATTTATTTATTTACCAAAACTAATCTTTCTTCTTCTTTGCACAATCTTTTTCATAATATTTAATGTACAAATATAAGCAGAGAACAAGACTTCCCACCGTAACACAGTATTAACTAGTACGGAGGGAAGTCACTCGACCACGGGTATCAACACCTTGAGAAATCATGTATAGATATGAAAACTTTCATAGGTTACCATTATTATTGTAACCCTTAAACAGTGCCATTTTGTTTGAAATAAACTTTTACTTTACTTTACTTTATAAAGAAACATGATATAAATACAAATAAGAAGGCTGCCCTCGCATTTCTAGAGCAATGACCGCCGGTATACCTCATACAGTTAATTGTTTTTATCTGAATCCCACTGAGACAGCCGACGCGACGCGAAACGTGTGTGGATTGATGATCTTAGTGTAGCTGTCTCTATCCTGGTTAGAATTCGTAAGAGGTGTGAAGTTGTACCCGAAGAAGCCAAAGGTAAACATTGTTTTTATCAGCCCATCTTTCACTGCTGGTGTTAGGCCTCCCATATAATCCTTCTCACAATATTTGGAGGGTTTTTGGACCACTATTACCTGCCCAAAATAGAATAATATCTTACCAAAACCCTTCAAATCAGCTTATAGTGAAAATCAAATCACTAGAGTCACATAAATCTATATGGATGGGTAGGTATTTGTCCATGAAAGAAGAAAGCTATATTTCTAAATCCACCAATCCCTTACCAAAATTCTCGCTACAAATACTCCCTCTTATCTACTACTTACTATACTATACTTCATGTCTAGGACATCTGAATAGAAACCAGCACCATAGAGTCCATCTACAACTACTTTCTCTACTTACCTACTACTTGTATACTAGGTATACTTAATTTCTTATGACATTTAATTAGAAACCAGCAAAATAGAGTCCATCGATCGAGTCGATCTACGTATTCTGTCCAAAAAAAAGCTAGACTTTCAAATTCAACAATCCCTTAGGCCTCCTACGGGAGCTTAGCCAGCATTATGCTGAGTTAGGGCCTTTTTATAGCAACTTTATGTACCTATACCCCATAAGTGTGTTCTTTTTTTTCTGTACTTATCTACTGTTGTTATAAATAAATGTCTTTTCTTTCTTCTTTCTTTCTTTCTTGCCAAAATTCTCTACAACTACCCCCTCTCATCCACTAATATCATTACTAGGATATACTTTTTTCGCATTGCAGCATCAGCCCGGCCGCACGGCCATGAACCGCGGGTAATCCATCACTGTCAACGCTATCGAGCGATGCACGCCCGTCTATGCAACTTCGCGAGCTTTTGTCCCTCTAAACTTAGATATTGGATACAAACTTTGACTGTTCTGATTCCTTGAGTGCTGCGTCTATTCTGGTTTTGTTTCCGGTGTTTTAGTATTCATATTATCAATTTCATTTATTTTGTGAAACATGGATGTCAATTAAAATAATGGGGAATATGGAATAATGGGCATAGCCATGATTAGCTAGACAGCATGCAAATTAACTTATTTGATATTATTAATCTAGATTATTTTTTTTTACAAATACAGTGTACCTAAATTATTATATAACTAATTGTCACGTATTTTTGGATAGTAGTTTTCTTTCTACGTTGTCTACTTCATAAAAGTAGGTTGATATTTCAAATGTGATGGAGAAGTTACCATTATTTGAAACTAGAATAAAAATTAATATTTTGATGACAATGTAGGTGAAGAATGAATCAAAAAATGAGATCTCAATTTAAAACGAAATCGTCTCTGAAAATCACAATTTTTGATTCATTCTTCACCTCCATAGTCATCAAAATATTGATTTCTATTCTAGTTTGAATGATTGTGCAAGCGAGCTTTACATCGCTTCCGTAACCACGGATGAATAGATATTTTTTTTCCAAAAATGATTCTTCATTGGCAATTGTCTTTCCTCAAACATCCCACAGGAAGATAGATACGAAGGGACATGAAACAAATTGTTCGCGGACCACGCCTCCGGCCGTATACCCAAGATCGAAATTAAAACGAACGCCCTGACTCGATCGATCATTCGATTCCTCGCAATGCTATTATTTCTGCACTGTCTCAATTTGTAAGTTTGATTGACGTGTGATACGCGTTCGAAATTCAACGTGAGCGAAATTGCTTTTGTACGGAATTGTAATTGTATTTTTTCGGATTCAAATTCATTCTTCTTGTGTTTTTGTGTCACATGGATTTTAAAACAAAATATATTAATATGTTATTCCAAGAGTGGAAGGATGCTAGATTGTTGTGTTCGCTTTTGCTGTATTAGTACTAGCTTGAGCCCGCAGTTGCGCACGCGTTTTTTAGACAAAGTATTCTATATTTTATTCCAGTTCGAAAACTAAATCTATGCAAAATTTCAGCTCGATTTGGTCAGTAATTTCGGCGTGCAGAGGTCACAAACATCCAAACTTTGGCATTTATATTTAAAAAAACATAAGTAATCAAAAAATAAAAATAAAATAAATAATGCTGGAAAATCTAAACAGCATAATATAGCCCAAGCTAAGAGGAGCTAGGGGCTAGATAAGTGTGATCATGTTATTTTACCTAGGTATATGAGACAAATGTTCAATATCGACTTTACCTTAAACAGGTACCTTTTCTGAATGTGATACAAGTAACATAACACATAAGAAAACAAAGTTAAACCACATGGAATTAAAGTCTATTTTAATACACCCAAGCGATTTTTATTCACGTCTAATATGAACAATAGGGTTGAAATCGCGTGAGACAGATCGCGTTCTTAAACAACTGAAATATTCAGTAACCGACCTTTTACTGGTAATGATGATGGGTTGGGAACTTTAACAATTTGCGTTTCGAATATCTGATATTTTATTAAAATACAAAGGTATTATTATGGTACAAAATGTGCTATTATGGTATAGGTACTATTTATTTATGGCTGCATGAGCGTTTGAAGTGAATTTTAAAATATACCTACCCTATCACCCGGTTCATTTTGGAAATGTATTAAAGGGAAGTCTGGTATACATAGAAACTTAAAACACACTCAGATCATTTGACGGTCAAAAACGAAATCAAAGCTCATTATTTCCATAAATACAATAAATATACACTTAGAAAAGGTCAAATTATAAAACTAAACAGTGACACGGAAATAAGGAGGCAATTACGATGGTTCAGTTCTATTTACGTACAATAAATCTGAGATTTGTACATGATTAGCAATTTTGCAACAACGTAACACAGACAATACTTTGTATTTCATTTCATTGCAAGAAATGCCTTTTCTAAAAAATGAAAATACAAATCCTATATTTGCATTGTATTGCACAACAATCGAAACCACTTTCGCACTTTCAATTTTACCTTAGCCATAAATTCATCACGATTCGCGCTGGTTCCAAAGGTTCAGGTAGTTGTCTATGGCCATTGTAGAATTGACCACAGACATCCGCAAATATAGCAATAAATCTTGTAGCCGGCTCGCTTTGATTTATGTGAAAAATGACCCTTAATTTAAGGTTAAACAAGAGCCGAAGGGAGGATAGACTCTTCGCCTATTATGAACTGTATCAGGGCAATTTTCGTAATGATCTTAAACTAGGATGTCGGTTAATGCATAAGTACAGGTGAATCGGTATAAGGTGGTTTGTATTCGAATTTAAAACAAATTAAAAAAATTGGTTGTCTGTAAAGTCGGTTTAATGACGATAGTTGAACGTCACAACGTCTTAAGAAAATACTGATGGAATGGTAGCATTTGATACTCGATCAAAACATGTAAATGTACTATAGTATAGCAGCTGTCCACGCAGACGCATCGCTCACTCAAGTAGGAGAGAGACGGATGTCGAGCGCTCTCGCTTGCACTTCAAGCCTTACATGGAACGCCTCAGAGCGAGGTAACGCCTCAGAGCGAGGTAACGCCGCATGAGTCATGTTTTTCGTGCGTGCAGCCGGCTCTATCGAATTATAAGACGTTGTCACGTCAAAAACGAGATACACACCTATTTGCGTTGCGTATAGGTAGGTATGTATGTACAGCAATCAATCAAAATCAAAAAGCCTTTATTCGCTGACCATGTTCTTCTTCTTGTGTCCTATGTCCCCCCGTCGGGGCAGAGGGCAGATACAGTGTTTCGCCATCTTGTTCTGTCGGAGGCTGCATGCTTTACTTCGCTCCAGGTGAGCCCGAGTTGTAGTGCTTCGGCAATGACTGTTCGTCGCCAAGTTTGCTTCGGGCGGCCATTTCGCGTTTTCCTTGGGGATTCCAGTCCAACGATATTCCACTTACGGCGACGAATTTGCAGCTCAACGTGGTTCTCATGGCACAGTTTCCACAAGTCTGCGTTGGAAATGACAGTGTCCGGCCAGAAGAATCCCGTAATCTGTCGTAAACAGCGGTTAATAAACACCTGGAGTTGTTGCATTAGTTGTTTAGTTTCCTGACCATGTTACTGTAGGTAAATTTATAGCATAACTAGCTTCTGCCCGCGGCTTCGCAGGCGTATTTTCGGTATATTATATAGCCTATTATCTAAGTTAGGCTTTGCTCTAAACGTACGCCAAATTTCATCTTGATCTGATCAGTAGTTTTGGAGATCCTAGGTAACAAAAATTCGGATTTCACAAACTTTCGGCTTTATAATATTAGTAGGTATATAGTATACAGTAAGTATAATATTATACAGTAAGTGCTATTTTTAAACATAAAATAGAAAACTAATTTTTTTGCCAAACAGTTTGCTGGTCAGGTTGTCCTTCGACATAGGCTTCCCCTTGTTTCTTTCACTCATCTCTGTCACAAGCTAATCTCCTCCAACTTTTTGGTATGTACATCGTTTTCATATAAATAGGTACCGACATCATTACTCATTAATATCATTAATATAATAACGCATTTAGGTTACTGTTGCGGCTGCCGCGGTTTTGCAGCGCCTCAGGTATGTTCGCCGAGGCTCGTACTGACTCATTTGATGCAATATGGCGCAAAAAAACAGCCTCACTGCTCAGCAGAACCCGCGGGAGCAGCAACAGTGTCCTGAATGCGATATCTATGAAATTTGATTGTCCTCTGATGTATGCCCTACATCAGAGGACAAAATCCCTGTTTAATATTAAGTACTAAACCTCTAGCCCTAAGTGTACCTGCTAACAAAATAGACTAAGTTGTCTGAATAAAGAATTTTTAATTTTTATTTATTACATACATACTAAATTAATTAGGTACTTCTACGTCTGTCATCTATCTACCTTCGCCTCTATGTGTACCCACTCTACCTGCCTCCCATACAATCAAGCTTTTACTTACAAGCTTGAATGGGAGGCTCCTACCCACTCTAGTAGGGGATGGGTAGGTAGAGAGAGTACCTAAGTAGGTACAAACCTGTCTAGGTCTGTGATATTCTTGTAAAGCTAAATACATCTTTATGTAAATTGTTTGTAATTGATTTGACAACCTATACAAGCCCAAGCAAATCAAGGCTCGTCATGACTTGGCATGAAAAAACTAGTAATAAAAATCTAATATTAGCTCTTCTACATTTTGACAGCAAAAATTAACTTCCGAACCAATCTTTGATTGATGAGATCAAGGCAGAAAACCATTTCTAAACATATTTTACAACCAAAACCATAAACTGAGGTAGCCATATCAGAAATATAATAATTCTCCTCATAATAACCGTATTCATTGGCTGTCAATACATTCGGTTATGATTTACCGTTATTTCAACAAAACTTCAGCAGTAGTCCTTTGGAATAAGGTTCAAAATACGTGGAGGGTTTTTGGTATATTTAACACTTTCACTGACTTCTAGGGGCCGAATCATCCGAACGACATAAATCAATGGAGGTGCCTTTTCTGGCGTTTACAGGCGATTTCAAATAATAGGCTGTGGTTAGCTAGTATTTTACTGAATTATTGACTTTATGGGAATCGATTATCGCTCGTATTGGGCTTATGAAGTGGATATTGTGAATATTATAGTCATTGTCACTGTGGGCACCTCGAGTATTAGTATTTTTTATGCTTAATGTTGGCCTGGGCGTTTTTTGCTAGTGAATAAAATCCTTGTAGAACGCAGTTAACAATAGGGTTAAACACATACTGCTCATCAAATTTCTAGATTATGAAGGGAGATAAGCCCGCGAAGCTTAACCTGGAAGAAATCAACCAATAAATTCACGTCCGTGGAAGTGAAGTCAGAAACCAATCTTTTGATGAGCATTTTCATGTAAAATATTCCACGCCAGTGATCTTAATTAATAACTCTAGTTAATATTTTTTTTGAACGATCCTAATGAACCGGACGTTAAAAGTGAGAATGCATTCAAACCCATATAAAATCAAATGACTACATAAAAGCCGCATTACAGAAGCCGCTAACAAACAAACAAAACATAATCCTTCGATATATCAATAAATCACCCTAAGATCTGCCGCACACGGGCGCCGTCTTGCCATTGTCGGCGGCGATTTTAACAGCAATTAGAGACACTTACCTGACCGGGCGCGGTAATCCTATTAAATTTAAAAAAGAAGAAAGAGATGGAAGATATCCCAGTGGGCGGTCGGGTGAGAGAGGTAGCGGTGGCTCAGCGTTTTTGTATCGGATGTACGTGAATGGATGATGAGATGGCGCTTTTGGAACTTGTTTGGGGGTTAGCTTAGTATTACAGTAATTCGGACAATGTTTGTTTGGAGGCAGAAAGACCGCCGCATCAATGAACGTGTTAAGCAAATTTCAAAATGAACTAAGTTATAAGGAACAGTTAATTACCAATGTAGAACATTGCTTGGGTACCTAGAAAGCCCTTTATTGCGTAGCTATCTTCAGCAATAGTGTGAGTGGCCGATATACTCAGGTTAACTATTATCATATGACATAAGCCCTTTTTGTACAACACAAATGACTTAACTTCTTGAAAGCTAAACCGATGATAATCAAAATCAAAACTCAGATATGTTACTTGGATAGGTTATGGTACTTAGATATGTTATTTTATTTATTTGATACAATAAAGGTTCTTTTTCGAGTTGGAGCAAAACCCGTCCCAAGCTTTTTTATCCTCTAGATAATCTGATATTTTAAAGTAAACTTTTGCACGGCAAGGTTTTGACAATCTGTTTGAATTTATTACTGATAATTTTTGCAACTCACTAGGAGAGACCTACAAGGTAATAGATGTATCTACCTAAGTGCGATATCAATAAATGACTTTCTTTTTTTGAACACAACAGCTCCTCTCAACAGTAAAAACAAAGCTGCGGTAAGAAAACGTAAGATCACCACAAAACATCTTGATAATTCCGACATGTAGAGCAAATCTCATAAAGCATTCCGGTTTCCGCAACATAACTCATACCCACAAAACCAGACATCAACTGGAAATTTCAATTTGCTCATTTAACGCTAGATTCCCCCTCACGGTCTCAAGTGAGCTGTTACTCTACTGATTTATCATATCAGCCAAGTTCCAAATCGTCATCTTACACGCATAAACCCTTGTATCGCGACCGCGCCGTGACAAAACATTTTCAACAATGCGCACTAAAACTTGAAGCACATATTTGAACGGAGATCATCTCAACACCAACACTCCCTTATCTGGAACGACGCGACCTCCTTTATATTGAACTTTACGGGCTGGTGTTAAAGTTGGGAATGATGATGATGTACCTAGGACTATTCTGAGAAGGGTGCGCTGCCCGATGTATCGCCTTGTCCGGTTTCCGGACGCCCGATAATTAACAAAGTTTCGCACTTGACATAAGTGTTTATTGATACTAGAGCCTCTAAGCTTGTGGTGTAACTTCATAGTTGTTCAGGCTAAGCTACTTTATCGCAAAACAACCAAATAAATCACTTAATCTTGGCAAATCGAAATATTTTATCGGTGTACCTATGCATCAATGTCAGAATCTACCTTACATTCTCCATTCAATGCCACAAAGACATAACATTATAAATCATAGACTACATCTCAGACTAAGCCACAAGATCCGTTTAATCATCTCACGTTATTAATAACGTGTTAGAAATTAAACAATAAATTCAGCGCGGCTAATCGCGCGGGGCGACCACGACTGCTGAGTCAACATTTATAGTGACAAATTGTTGCGCCACTAACGCGGCCTCCGCGATGTATTAATCTTGAGTCGCTCGTAGCCGTAGTAGATGACGTCATAGTTGCTACGCCGTAGCACCCTACGGGGCCGTCCTTATCGATTGCTATGTGACACCTTGGATGACAAAACACAAAAAGCCTCACTATAAAGCCACACTATATATCTAAAATAAGATGAAAAATATTAAGTAACAAAACAAATGTGGGATTGTTACAAAAAAATTGATCCTTAAATTTTGAAATGGATTTCTGCAAAGTAACGCCTGAATCTTTTATCGATCACATTAAGGTCTTTATTCGGGTCCTGATGAAGTAGTATGTCTCGCTTGAGACAGCTTCATCGGGACACGAGTTAAGATCCTTAAACCTTACTTCTAATTTTTATGTACTGTGCTTTCCTTGTATTTTAACATACATTTTAAGACAACTCACTAACAAAAAATGGACCTAAATTATGTTGTCTGATTTAATAAATGAATTATTATTATTATCTTATAGATAATCCAGATCTAGGACAGCGGGCTTAAATGGGTTAAATAATGCCACTATCCTCGCTTTTATTTTCCTTGACTCCTTGAATATTTCATAGACACGTAATCTGTTACCTAGATAAATATAAATCTGTCGAATAGAAAAACATCGGGCCGACGAGCAGTAATGTTGTGTTATACTGTGATTTCATGTAGTTGCCTAATATGAAATAAGGCATAAACAGCCATTTTAATAGGTAACTAAAAACATACTTGTATTGAGATAGAGCTATGAAACTTAGATGCAAAAAAAGAGGAGAAAATGGGTACTCTCAAACAACATTTAACTCAATTCACCAAAATTCACGACTTACTGCCCTCTTGCTAAGGAGGGCCCGAAATGCCGATATTTTTCTATTCGATAGCTTCACATCACTATTTTAAAAAAAAACAAGAGTCTATGAATTATTGCGTTCTTTCATTCAGTCAAAGAAAAAAAAATATGGACGAGTATGTGTTAAAAGTTTACAAAAAAATAATTGTGAATAACTCACACTAATGCGTGGTAATGTTAACTTATTTAAGCACGAATGTCATTTATTTTGAAGCGGGTCGTTATTCAAATGTTTCTTGCATATTTATGTGATTCGTTTTTTGTTTGAAGTTATTAATTCTTTTTGGTATTTCAATGAGAACGCCGAATGTCGAACTATAAATCTATTACGTACGAATAAGTCTATGCAAAAAAAAATTGGTTGTCTGTAAAGTCGGTTTACTGACGATAGTTGAACGTGACAACGTCTTAAGAAAATACTGATGGAATGGTAGCATTTGATACTCGATCAAAACATGTAAATGTACTATAGTATAGCAGCTGTCCACGCAGACGCATCGCTCACTCAAGTAGGAGAGAGACGGATGTCGAGCGCTCTCGCTTGCACTTCAAGCCTTACATGGAACGCCTCAGAGTAACGCCTCAGAGTAACGCCTCAGAGGTAACGCCACATGACGTCATGTTTTTTCGTGCGTGCAGCCGGCTCTATCGAATTATAAGACGTTGTCACGTCAAAAACTAACATAATACTACATAATACTACGTATTCTTTGAGATGTAGTCAAATGTGGAAACACAGCGAGCTCTTGGAAGGCTTAGACAACATAATAAAGAATACTTTATCATCGGTTTTGAATATCGATTTAGATGACAAGGCATGGTCGCAGGCCTCCCTGCCTGTCAAATTGGGAGGCTTAGGTATACGCAAAATTTCAAGTGTAGCCCTACCAGCGTTCTTGTCTTCTGTCTACAGCACTAGTTCTTTAGTTGAAAAAATTTTAAATCCTTCTCTTTTGGTCCCACCTGGAATGTCATTGAAAATTTCATTTTTAGACGAAGCTCGAACGGCTTGGCATAGTGCTTGCCCCGATGCTGCTCCCCCAAAATCACTTTTGTCCCAACGGCAATGGGACGGGCCTCTGTGTGAGTTGACACGGAACTGTTTGTTACAAACGTGCTCCAGCTCTGCAGATCGTGCCCGCCTCCTGGCCGTTTCTAAATGGGAGTCAGGACATTGGTTGCAAGCATTTCCTTCATATAACACTGGTACTTTATTGGATCCCGTAACTTTCCGTATCGCAACATGTCTCCGGTTGGGTGCAAGGTGTTGCGCGCCTCATCAATGCCAGTGCGGTACTGCTGTCGAACAGCTTGGTCATCACGGATTATCGTGCACTAGGGCCGCTGGTCGGATATCTCGCCACGCTAGCCTTAACGACATCATCCGGCGGGCCTTTGTCACCGTTAACGTACCAGCTATTCTCGAACCGAATGGTCTGTTGCGTGACGATGGTAAGAGGCCCGACGGTATGACACTAGTCCCATGGGAGTTGGGGAGGCCCATTGTGTGGGACGCTACATGCGTCGACACACTTGCGCCTTCCCATCTTCCGAGGACATCCGTGAGGGCGGGTGCGGCGGCAGATTTGGCCGAAGATCTCAAGAGGCGCAAATATGCAGGTCTCGACAGAGCCTACACATTTGCTCCCCTTGGAGTCGAGACCCTAGGTCCGTGGGGTACCGAGGCTCTTCGGGTTTTCAAAAAACTATCTGAGCGTCTGGTCGAAGCGACGCGTGACCCGAGAGCTGGTGAATATCTGGCACAGCGTATCAGCATTGCCATACAGCGTGGCAATGCAGCCAGCGTCTTGGGGACGCTCCCGACTGGTGTTGATATGGATCAGTTGAGCTATCTGTAGACTGTTTGCAACAGTCGGCAGTTAGCTCAATTGTTTCAATTGTAAATACTAGTATAATTTTCTTTGTGAATAGATGTCTTACATAATACTTATAATTATTAAAAATAAAAAAATATCTACGTTTTTCAAGAATTGAGAGATGTTTTCAAGACTGACATTAACTAAGTAAAACCAAAAGATTCGAACATTTTTCAATTTAAGATCAATACGGTCAAAGCTCGCATTCTCCGCTATCTATAAAATATCTTCACTATCAATAAAGAAACCTCAAGAAAACACGTCCACTGCCCACTGACAAACGATTCTTGACCTTATCACAACGGAGGGCGATAGAGCCGTTTTTCCCCCATTACCCCGCTTTCCCCCATTACCCCGCGCATGATATATGACAGAATGCGACACAACTATTAGTGCATTGTCATTTGTCAAAGTCAACGCACCAAGTTCCGTGCAGGCACCTTGTTGTTTCATTGACATCTATCTATCTGTGAAGGCATCTTAAATCTATTGTCTGATATAGTTAACAACTAAGTAATATTATGGACTATATTTAAAACTAGACGATCGCCTCGCGGTTTCACCCGCGTAGTTCCCGTTCCCGTGGGAATTCCGCGATAAAATATAGCCTATGTCTCTCCCTGAAAAGTAAGCTTTCTAACGGTGTAAAAAAAATTTCGACTTTTTTCAAAATATTTCTAAAAGTATGAAACCTACAGAAATTCGAAAAACGGTTCTGAAATGTACAAATTGATACCTTTCATATGATACCCCATTTAGTGGGGTAGCCCCCCCTTTTGAAAATTATCCCCCCCTTTTTTGTCAATTTTTCAAAAAGTGTTCATTTTTCAGACTTCTCTATATTTTTCCTGTAAAATATAGATCTATATCTACAAACGCTCCATACATTTTGAATGGATCGCTCTGTAAACTTCGGAGATAGAGGGGGGGAACGGGTAAAATTTCGACTTTTTTCAAAATATTTCAAAAATTATGAAACCTACAGAAAATTAAAAAACGGTTTTGAAATGTACAAATCAATACCTTTCATATGATACCCCACTCAGTGGGGTTGTCCCCCCTTTTGAAAATTATCCCCCCCATTTTTGAAAATTTTTCAAAAAGTGTTAGTTTTTCAGAATTCTCTATATTTTTCCTGTAAAATATAGATCTATATCTACAAACGCTCC
Organism: Eupithecia subfuscata; assembly: GCA_963564075.1. Taxonomy (NCBI): domain Eukaryota; kingdom Metazoa; phylum Arthropoda; class Insecta; order Lepidoptera; family Geometridae; genus Eupithecia; species Eupithecia subfuscata. The sequence goes on from OY751105.1 coordinate 11,138,969, forward strand.
ATACATTTTGTAAGGATCACTCTGCAAACTTCGGAGATAAGGGGGGGGAATGGGTATTTTTTCGACTATTTTCAAAATATTTCAAAAAGTATGAAACCTACAGAAATTTTAAAAACGGTTTTAAAATGCACAAACCGATACCTTTCATATGATACCCCACTCAGTGGGATAGCCCCCCCTTTTGAAAATTGTCCCCCCCTTTTTTGACCATTTTTCAAAAAGTGTTAGTTTTTCAGACTTTTCTATATTTTTCCTGTAAAATATAGATCTATATCTACAAACGCTCCATACATTTTGAATGGATCACTCTGCAAACTTCGGAGATAAGGGGGGGGGAATGGGTATTTTTTCGACTATTTTCAAAATATTTCAAAAAGTATGAAACCTACAGAAATTTTAAAAACGGTTTTAAAATGTACAAACCAATACCTTTCATATGATACCCCACTCAGTAGGGTAGTCCCCCCTTTTGAAAATTGTCCCCCCCTTTTTTGACAATTTTTCAAAATGTGTTAGGTTTTTAGACTTCCCTATATTTTTCCTGTAAAATATAGATCTATATCTACAAACGCTCCATACATTTTGAATGGATCGCTCTGCAAACTTTGGAGATAGAGGGGGGGGAGCGGGTAAAATTTCGACTTTTTTCAAAATATTTCAAAAAGTATGAAACCTACAGAAATTTTAAAAACGGTTTTAAAATGTACAAACCAATACCTTTCATATGATACCCCACTCAGTAGGGTAGTCCCCCCTTTTGAAAATTGTCCCCCCCTTTTTTGACAATTTTTCAAAATGTGTTAGTTTTTCAGACTTCTCTATATTTTTTCTGTAAAATATAGATCTATATCTACAAACGCTCTATACATTTTGAATGGATCGCTCTGCAAACTTCGGAGATAAGGGGGGGGGAGTGGGTATTTTTTCGACTATTTTCAAAATATTTCAAAAAGTATGACACCTACAGAAATTTCAAAAACTTTATTGAAATGTCGAAACCATTACCTTTCATTTGATACCCCACTTGACTTTGTAGGTTTCTTTTAAAATTTCGACATCTCAATTTGTATGGAAAATGTTCAATTTCATTTTTCATTTTTTTTCATTTTTTTTTCTTAAAATCTGTACAGGCGCACGAATTGTCTTACTATTTTAAATTTCAAGTTGATCGCTGCGGTAGTTGCTGAGTTATTAAGGAGGGAAAAAAGGACAGACAAAGCGAGACCATAAGGGTTTCGAAACCGATCTTCGAAACCCTAAAAATAGTCAATCAATGAAATAAAAAATAAAATATTCTATTCGCATTTCCTACGTGGAAATGTCATTCTGTCTCAGGAAATAGGTAGATAAGCTGAAATTCAAAAATAGTCAATGCATGAAATAAAATATTCTCTCGGCATTCCCCACGTGGAAATGTCAATTATTCAATTAAATATGTAAGTATTTATGTAAAACAAGGAAATACACAGACATTATTAAAATTAAACACGGTCGGACACATCGTCACTTTCCATCAGTTGAGATTATATTCAAACCATTGTAATCTATCGGCTATAAAAAAATGCAAAAGAATAATTAGTAAATCTAGCAACGGCTGAATAAAATTGTAGTATAGATAGATAGAAAATACTTTATTATACCACACAAAGACAGAAAACAACGATGGACTGGACATGAAAAGAACAAAAATAGACGGTGGCACTGAATAAATCCATTTAAATCACAGAATAAAGAATTCTAATTACGTGATTCAGATACTTAAAGACCAAATACTTATACTACATACTACATAGTTACAAACATTATTAGTATTGTAGTATTTGGGCACGTGAAGAGAAGACCGCCTGATTATGTAGGGAATTTAGCACTACAGCTTTCCATCCCCGGGCGAAGGTCCAGAGGGAGACCCAAGACACGATGGAAGGATGTAGTGTTAAAGGATATGAGAGAGTGTCAAGTTACCGAAGACGACGTCGAGGATAGAGCGAAGTGGAGGAAATCTATAAGGAGAGCTGACCCCACCACCATATGGGATAACTAGCTGGGAAGAGAGAGAGTATCCTAGATGATACATACTAGTAGATAGCACAAGCTTCGCTCAAACAGAAACCATCACAAAAATGAAAACCTTACCCAAGAGGTCATTAACAATAACCCCTAAGCACCCATAGGTATACCTACGTGCAAGAAGGGGCTCGTTGGTCTCGTCAAGGGTGTTAATTTGCGAAGGCCGGGCTAATGAAACCACGACTTACCGCGTCTTACCGATAGCCGACAGGAATCAGGAAATTGGCGTTTTCAACCGACGCTAGCTTGAACCTGATAACATCTTGAAGCCTTCACCCTTACAGCGTATAGACTGTACGAAACTTTATCAGAAATGATGTGGAGAATCTATAGGTGTGCAAACTTTAAGTAATTTTTACCAAAGTGGGTGTTGCTAGAAGTGGACATTTCCAGAAGTGGACTTATGTGTAGTGGGTTTCATTGACAGTGGTCCTAAACCATCGAAAGGAACATACGTACCTAAGGTTATCCTATAAATAATTAATCTAGCATTTCATTATAAAACGTCTGTCTGAAAATCAAGATTTTTTTTCATAAAACCTGTGCTATCCATACCTTTCCTCACCCTCAAGCAATATCGAAAACGTGCGATCGATCGAACAAATCACTCCGCTTTGAAACTAATTTGATTTTAGCATATTAAGGGGGTGTACATCTAGATACGAGTGTAAGGAGCGCGTCTTGCGGCCCACCCCGCCTCGTAATAACGCAAATGACGTAAGGTGTGCCCTTAATATCCATCACACGCGTCCCCGTATTTGCTTATCTATGAAAACACGGAAGTGTAAAAATCGTCGTGAAAACCACCAAGGGGTCCAATGTTTGACACCGAAACACTTAAGATTATTAGATTTACACATTTTTCAATTGGATCCCTTCAACTAATGAACATTACAGTAGAATCTGATAGGATATTCAAGTTTTGTGAATGTACGTAAACTTATAATAATTCAACGGATACCAGGATAAACTTATAATGCCTCGGATATCCACGGTATTGGAAATTTTTATCAGATCCGGCAGAGCAACAAAAGCCCGATTACTCGGTGCCAACAAACTCATTTAACTTTACGAATCTCTCCCGCTCAAAAATTCCTTTAAATATTTCCCTCCTTCGATTTTATTGTTCTCGGTGTCCTCTTTTTACGATACATTTATTTTATTTATCGGATTGGATTAAGCGGGGTATTGCGTAATCGAACTTATCGAAGGCAAAGTGGGTAAAGCGGGTACTGGGAGAATCCGGAAAGGTGAAGAAAGGTGTACAATCAGAACTAAAGTGCACAGAAATAAATGTGAAGGGTAGATAAGTGAGTGAGCGCCTCCCGACTCGCTCTCAATCGGATGTGCTACATAAATAAGAGTGGATGAAGGTGGTCGCTTATCGCATTGTCGCCTCACTTCTTACTTTTGAATACGACTGTACCTACGCCCTTTGAAGTGTGGTTGTAAACTTTTTATCAGGTCCTTGAATGTGGTTTTTGAGGTGGTGGAAAGAAATACACATCGTAAAGGCCAAAACATTCGAAGTTTCCATCTCGCTACTTTGAAAAAAGAAAAAAATAATGCTGGGCAATTCAAACAGCATCACTAGCCCCAAGCTAAGCTTATATTGTGTTATAGGTACAAGATAACTGATATACTTAATTTAAACTTCTTTTCCTTCTTCTCTTTTTTACTTATTTTTCAGTTGAGCTGTAGATTAATTGCAATAGTCTGCAGTTAGCTCAATTGTTTCAATTATAAATACTAATTCTAATTAATTTGCTATTATTTGATTGTAATTTTCTTTGTGAATTAAGATCTGAATTTAGTACTTTACGTAGACAGATGTTTTTTTATTACACATAGAAAAGATAAAACTTACGTTTTTCTTCGACAAGTACCTACGTTACAAGTTACTTGTCAAAAACCTAAGTTTTACCTAAAAGGTAACCATCAAAACATGTCGATTAATAGCTAGTACCACACCGACCACTCTAGTCTAGACGTGATACCTTAACCTTATTTCAGACGAAATACCTACAGGATGAATAAATCTATAGCCAAGTTCACACGAGCCACGTGAAGTAATTCGTCTAAAAAGGTTTCCTCCACTGGGTTGTTTATTGAACCGCGAAGCATTTGTAATCGTTTAATACCCTGAGTTCTTTATCAGGGGTGTGCTTCCCCCTAATGTATAGCCTGATGAAAACCATCTGATTATCTCTTTCAATACAATATTCCAAATTAAACGCTCTACGTTCTCTCACAGTTTTTATAGGCATTTTAAGATAATTTGTGATAAATAAGCGTATACTTATTTCTTGAACTTTTCGCCGCATAAAAACTAAGGGAGAAAATCTATAAGGTTAAAAAAAGATAAGGTCAAAGCTTAATGTCCATGCCGACCAATTCTTTTTGCTCACAGAAGAGAGAAGAATTCATAAGCTTTAAGTTAGGTGTTTCCTATAAAATAAAGACAAACTGCTGAAAAATAAAAAGTCAGTAGGCTACTAAATCAATGGAATTTAAAACCCAAAGTTGCTTCCCATCCTCGTATAAAGTGAGTGAAAATGGGGAAGATACAAACTAAGGTTCGATAATGACATCGTTTGCTTATCAGCTGACCGTTACAGAAAATCGAATGCTACATTAGGCACGCACCGTCCGAAACCTAACTACCCCCAAATCTAATAAAAACTTCTTATCACTCAGTCGTCATTGTAAACTGCCATCGATTGCAATATTTATTTAAAAAGAGAACATAAAATTCTCTCCATTTACAAAAATAAAAAAAAAACATTCAGTTCTTATCGTGTTCGATTTTTAAAACGCCGCCCGATTGGTAGCTAAGTTGAACAAGGTTTTTGTCCCCGTCTCCCTTCTTTCCTGAAGGAGGAATTTCTATTCGGCAATTCAAAGGCGAGTAGATAATAAAAGGGCTCCAATCGCCCCTAATGAAAACTCGAAAACTCTTCATTTCTGTATCAATAACTTTTCTATTTATGTTGACACACGCTAAGTGCAAATAGACGGAAATGGCTTTATTTTCTTGACTCAACAAACTTTTCTTCGAGCTCATTATTACCATAATTTGTACATTACATGCCTTCCTATCTGCTGTTAATTTGAGTTGTTTAGTTGTCTTTGTGAGCTGGGTCACGCAATGCCGAGCGAGTAAGCAAGTTTGGTATCTATTATTCATTCAGAGAACGATATTATTTTCGTCAAACCTTAGCAATAATCGACACACAAATGTAACTCCACATTTATTTTTATTATAAGTATCATTTGGGTCAATTTTAACCAAGGACAGGGTAAATAGATAGTTGGATTTTGTTAGAACTCTCTCGCCTTCTAACAAAATGATTGCCTGATGAACGTTTGCAAGAAACAATCTAAGCCCAGTTCTGTCAGAAAGCAAAAAATGATTGCAAGAAACAATCTAAGCCCAGTCCTATCAGAAAGCAAAAAAGGATTGCAAGAAACAATCTAAGCCCAGTCCTATTAGAAAGCAAAAGCATATGTACATTTTTGAAAAAGCCATAAAAGTCGTCAACACAACTGATTTCACAGTCAAAATCAATAACCCAGTAAAAACTACCGGCAGCCCCTACATCACCTAAGATACGGTCGGCCAGCACTTGACCTACTTCAGCGAGAGCAAATCGAAAATCAATGTGCCAACGACCTCGCTCGATGAGGGTGAACGGGATCCACTCCCGCGCCAATGTGTCACATCTAGCCGTATGGTTTACCTTTACAAAAGCTTCAGATTTAAAATCAAAAAAATCTATTGATTTCCTAGTAGGTACTTAAGTATGTTAGGTATGTAGGACGTCAATTAATTAATCCTGTTTAACATTTAGTTTGAAAATAGTGAACTAGTTTAAGTGTTAAGTACGGTCCTAAGGAAATAAAAATTGTGGAAGTACTCGTATGTACATTTTGATTCATTGGATTTTTTGAAGAAGCTATGGTGTTGCTTATTATGTTTAATCAAAGATCCTTGGTATAATTAATACAAAAGCTTTTGAAATGGAAAATAGTTCATGAAACGTTTCGTTGCAATGAGAAACTCTGTGGTTTTTAAAGTTGTTCTTTGAATTTTAGAATTTGGAATGAGGCGTTATATCTTAGAAGATTGCGTCAAAAAGAAGATTGCTTCAAAAATATTTTTAAAAACACTTTCGATAGGTACCTTTAATATATAAGTATCATATTGTTTGTTGTTTAAATCGTTATTCACCTGCTAAGGCTTTTATACAGGTAAAGCTATCAAACAACCGTCAGCTACCTATCTTCCCTTTAATCACTGGAAAAAGCAGAGGCCCAGTTTTTCTGTCGGTTATTCCCCTCGGTTACGTGGTCACTAATTGCTCAGCTGGGACACCCCACGGTAACTAATGTGAGTTTTCCACTTAAATAAATGCTTATTTTAATAATATTAGATAGCCTACCAATTCGGCTATCGATTTACAAGCGTAAAGTTGTCCTGCTAAGCTTAATGTTTTTTAACACGAAAGTACCTAAAACCAGTGCTTGCCGACAAGAATATCATCACAGAAAAATGGAAATATCACTACAATTGTCTGGTATAATCTCAACGATCAACTTTTCCGGGTGTAGGATCTACATATATAAATAACATAGGAAATTATACTCGCGATAGAAATTTATGCAAAGCAACTCGCTGAGAAGCAACTAATTCCACGCACGAGGGTACCCAAGAAAATTAACGCCCTCCGCCATATTGAGATTCAAAGTTAGAAATTATTTACAAGCAACCGCCACACCACATGTCCTTTCTGGGAAACCGGGAACTTCTCTACGAATTCCTGTATGGAGTAGAAATACGGCTTTATAGGAGTAAAATCATACTTTCTCCTGGAGGCGCGGGGTGCGGTACTAATGACCGCGCGGGGAGAGGCTCGGCTCCGACCTACCTACACCTACATGCCACGACAACCACACTTTATATTGCGTTTAGCAGGCTACCCACACTCCTTACACACACACCTACACTGCCAAGGTTTGTTTTTTTAGTTATTATTCCGACGTGCACTATTTTCTTTTTGACCGCCGCGCCGGCGTAACTTGTGGTTGGAGCGCAATGCTCGCCCGTTTTACACAAATTATGAATGGTATTCAGAACAGCGCGGGCTTTTCAAGAAAACCTTGATAATGTGCTACGTTTTAGGTTCATAGTTTGTTACGAAAAGGTTCATTTCGTATTACCTAATATATATAAGTATTATTAGGTACCTATGCATCATTGAAGATCTCAATAGAGCCGTAAACAATCAATCAGATTTAAATGATTTGTTTGCTCTGTTTAATTGAATTATCTCCTATATTGAATCATCCAGCTCAAAAGCAATTAAAAATGGCTGTCAGTTTTCAGCCAGTCACGTTTGCTTCCATGTGTTGAGGGTGTGTTGATAATGCCTCGTCATGTACCCTGTGTCAAATCTCGATGGGCAGAAGTCAAGCCAGTGTTTTGCACATGTGTATCATGTTTCAAAAGCTGGTTGATTTTTCTCCGATCTTTTTGAATTTCGAAGGCAAACTTGCTATTGCGATTTGTTTTGTAGTTCTCAAAAACAAAACACGATCATGTTGAGAGAAGTGCAACAGCATCTTCAACGACTCCACTGCGATCAGAACTTCGCCTGGTACGCGGTGATTTTGGCATAACACTTCGTGTTTAGAGACACGTTCAGCGGTGGACATATCTGTGCTCATAAGGCTAGTTTACAAATGCGAAAAAACATAAAGGCGATCTAGATTTCAGGAACAAGCCATGTTATTGTAGAATATTCTAGGTACCTAGTTTTATTGAATGTGCGACAGCTATGAAATATCCGTTCGCACGGACCGGCGAGTGATTACAGAACGGTTCACCACTATTACTGGACTGATTGCTGCTGTCTGTGTTTACTGGAAACCATCTTGAATCTAGCTTAGCGTGTGATGTAGGTACCTATGAGACAGAAATGAGCGCTACTGAGTTGTCGTGGTTACCAAGCATAACTTTTATGTGGTTTCAAAGACCAAAACCATAATGAGGCGTCTTCAAAAAAGGAAAAAACCCTATTTACCTTAGAACTGAGTTGGTGGGGAACTTTCACGTAGAGAGATGCAGGGTCTATCCCACTTTAAATTATAAGTAAAAATTACCCTCTTTTCAGTCTGGTGAAACTGTTCTTTTTACTCTTTTCTTTTTAAAAAGAAAAGGCCGTATTGTTTGAGAACAAAAAACTATAATAAAACGGCTTTCGAAAAACAACACTCATGGTCTTTGTGTTGATATAGATGGAAGAAGGTAGGGTTAGGTAATCCTATATGAAAGACGAAACGTGAAATAAATCGCACAAAAGCGTATCGAAGATTCAGCTATTGTTCGACGCATCAGACTTTCAAATATTCAACATACGATATCAAAATTGTTATTGGAATAACGCATCATCCATCAGACGGTGCGAGCATCAGGGGTGAACGGAATGGCAGAATGAAACGGCAGAGCGTGTTTATAACGTGCGCGAGAGGGACGGAGAACGAATTTTAAGAATTTGCATAATCTGCTCGGGTACTTTATCATAGAACCACGTGGCAGTGACTAGTGCAGTCGCGGATTACGCGGTGCTGTATTTTAATCGGCACTTTTGCGAGGTCGTTGGAATCACGCGTCTTGGAGATGTTACCACACAAAGAATTACCCAACCTCAACTGGCTTTTATAATGATTAAACCACAGAGTGGAGCAAGAATTGACTTTCATCAGTCAAATCCCAGTGACCACAATCAAAGCAGACGCACAATTGGAGATCCAACTTTTGTAGGAAATGATAAATATCACAGTGCCAGCCGCGGCTGTCCAAAAAACGCTTAACTTGTCCCGCTACAAAAGGAAAAAGCCAGCGTCTTCCGTTCGGACGGAGCCAAAGAAAAAATCTTCGCGAGGGATCCGAGCCTTCCATTTATCATATTCCATATTCATTTATTCGTCAAGTTCTGGATTCATTTATTCGTCATGTCTTGATTTCGTCTCATTTATTATTAAAAATGAACTGTCCGGAGCAGGGTACGACATTCGCCGGGAGCCACTGTTTCAATCTTATAATTTCATGCTGAATTAGGTCACTGTGCAGGCATGGGAGCGTTTTTTGCTGAAGTTTGATAACAAAGGCGATTGGGATGATTTAATTTCACATGAAATCCGTGGTCCTTTTTGTTTGAAGCGTCGGGTTAGGTGAAGGTTAGGAGGTCACTGGGTACGGAGCAGGGGTCGAGTATCTGAGGATCTGGGCGCTGGCCGGCCAGGACCCTCGTGATACATAGCGGGACGTGATTTCAGCATGCTGATAAACGCTCATGTAGTTACAATGTTTGTTATTTCGTGAGGGTGAAAATTTTGGACATGAAATGTAGCCCATAAAATCGTACCTATGTAGAGCAATTTGTCGCTATACTATCTCTGAAAAGAACGTTTGAAAAAGATTCTAATTTCTGGAAAGGTTTTGAAAATAATTTTAATTTACAGTGTCTCTATTTCTATTACACCAACAACCTTTAGAAAGATATCATAACCTGAAAACCAACCTTAGCCAGACCACATTCCACATTAAAAGCAACAAAGAGCACAATAACCAAATCAACCTCAATAGATGATACCATAACAACAGCTCAAACAAACGTGTTAACCCGTGGAATCGATAGATAATGAACAGCCACGGTAGCAACCTGCTGCGTCAGAGCTGTCATGTGTCATCCATCAAGAGGAGATAATCCTGGTCAGGAGCGTGGCCGTTGGTCAACGGGCAAAGGGAGCTTGTAGAGGTGTTTAAAAGGTTGAGCTTACAGAAAAAAATGGATTTTTGTGTTAGGTGCCGTGGTAGGTAGGTACCTATTATATAAACAGTTCAGAAGAAGTAAAGCCATAGACCTTTTTTTAAATATTGGTCGTATAAGTAAAAATATTATGTGTGGTAGAGTAGCTTAGTAAAAACTTATGTGTGATGATACCTACCCGCAGATTATCAAAATAATAAAACCTTTCAGAAATAATAAAGGTATTCTGATTTTCAAGGACGTTTATAGGATTCCATAAAGCTTCAAGAACAGAAAAAGTTTTTCAGACAGTTTGTAGGTTAGCTTTGATGTATAAAATACATAACATCGACAGATTTTTTGACGTAGATTATTTTTTTTATTATTTTTTGTCATGATTTTTTGGAATAAATGATTATTTTATTGGTAGGCTTATTTTTTGTATTGAATCTTTAAATATTAAATAATATTCATCATCATCATCATCATCCGCCTATATTAGTCCACTGCTGGACATCGGCCTCCCCTAATGAGTGCCATAGCGCCCTGTCTTCAGCTTGCCGCATCCAGCATCTGCCTGCAGTCTTTCGCAGATCGTCAGATAAATAATATTATGACTAGGTAATCTATTGCATCTGGTACGCTAGTAAATATAGAGAACATGTAGGTAGGTACATTTGATGAAGAAATATAAATAAGTGAGTACAATTGGACAGCCAGGTTTACGGTATTTATTGCCTAAGTCGCGCGTCGTGTAAGCAATTCACAAGATTCCGTCAAGGTCAACACAAATCCCAAAGGTGGCTATATAAAATAAAATATGAGGTGGCGGGCTGCCTGCGGGGGCAGAATACACGATCCATTTGTAGGCAATCTCGACAATAAAACGATGTCAGTCTTTGTGTCGGTTTGTACAGCTACCGGACTTGAATTGGCACATCACGCTCATGCGAGCTTCTATAAGAGCCCATCGCGCAGCTAATCGCGTTTGTTTCGAGTGCTTTCTAGATTATTAAAAGTGAGCCTCTTTCTGGTGCAAGTCCCTAAAACTTAATAATAATAATAATAATGCTGGACAATTCACACAGCATTAACTAGCCCCAAGCTATAAGCAAGCTTGTGTTATGGGTACTAGATAACTGATATACATAAAACAATACACTACATAGATAAATATTTTTTATTATACATAGAAAAACATCAACTTATGTACAGGTAACTGCTCAGAAATGCATACCTACACTCCCAAATTTTCTTTTTTATTTTACTCAGAACTTTTCAAATAAGACACATTTTAGTAAAAAGGCGTCATCGTATTTATCAGAATGCGGTAAATAAATTATCACAATTACTATACACTCATTATTTAGTCAAATTGAAATTTGGGATTGTACGTATATATATTTTCGCAGCTGACTGTATCATTTTTGTAAGTTAACTAGAAATAACATAGATATCCTAAAGAAAACTCGTTGATCTGATAACGAAGAATCTTAATCTTGGTTTGGCATTTTCTTCCACTGACACTACGGTTCATCATTAACCCAAGCACGTGGATTGTTCTCTAGGGTAGAATAGACATAGGTACTTGAAGTTGAACCAATAACTTTCAAATAACTTACGCATTCGATAACAAAGTAATTTATCTCTAGTCTACCCTAGACAACAATCCTTTGCTTGGCCTACTGTTCAAGTCAATTCAAGAAAATAAAGCTTAAGTATAATAAAATAACAGCGATCTTTCCTTAAACAACCAGTGTGTAGGAGCAAGGAGCCATGCGACGATACGGCATCTGTAGCGGCCGTTCCGCGAACATAACAAATGAGGGCACATTACAAGTGGCTGCTATCCCGATCCTGTGCCACATACGTCATAGCTTGTCACTGAGGAAGTTAGGGAAATTGAGGACGGAGGAACGCAATGTTTCTTGGTAGTAAGGAAGGTTCGAAAAATGGATGATATATTTACGAACTAAACTACGTTATGCTTATAAATCGTAAAACTATAATTTTGTCTATCCATATAGGTATATCCATCCATATACATATATCCATATTATATGTATATACTTTTTGGGTAAAATATTGACAAAATCAGTTTTCTAATTGAATAGCCTGAACAAGACATAGCCTTTTCAAGATAAACATTAACTATGGTTGAACAAATCACGAGTTCAAAGGCATCCAACCAGAAAATCGACATAGACTCTACTATTTGCATGTCCCCAGAACTCCAAAAATGTTGACTAACCTGAAATGGACATAGCAGATTACAAATCTGGTAGAGTAAATTAAGAGTTCAAAACATCCAGCCATCAATCCGACAAGCCAAGAACACTAGTCCAAATCCCCATAGAGTATTACAGCTCGCGTGTCCCCGGAGCCCTAAAAAAGCTCTGATGGACTGGAGCGGGACCCGCCCCGGGCGCCGCAACGACACTAACAAATGACCACGCATCATAATAAATAAAACAATTTGTTCATAATTAGATTTCGTGAATTTAATTTTCATGCCGTAATTGGTCGGTGGGCACAAAGCAACTCTCTATATGTGATGGATGATCGAATGGCGCCTACCTGTTTGCTGACGTAATTAGAGGTTCGGAAGTCTTGGACCTATTACTATTTGTTACTTAGATTTGGTTTGGTTTTGCTTGTGTTGGAGCGTGAGAGCGATGACTCTACCTTTTCGTTTAATTGCTTAGTTCAATTTCTTAAAACAACATACAAACAAAAAACATTGAACTCCCATCCTCTGTGATCATTTTATAGGAGGTATACAGTAGAGATCGCTCTTGAGCGATAAGACCGCCACTTGTCACTTAGTTTTTAAGCTGTTTTGCTGTATTGTTTCTATCTATAAGTGTGCAATAAAGAATTTTCTATCTTTCTATCTATCTATCTACAGATTTCTTTCACGTTTATGTACCTAGTAAAATACTGGTTCTAATGTTGACGAACTGCAAAATTTAGAAAGATACATGATAAATAAAACACAAATAAAAGAAAACAGTAAGATCTAAAATCCCCTGCTTTTATGCACTCGCTACAACACGGCACGGACCGTAAAGTTTAAAAAATAAACGCCGAAAAATCTTGAAAAAGTCACGGACGCTTAACTTTCTTCCCCTGTTTTATTTTCCCTCTTCTGCACTCTTCTATCTTGCTCCAACAAATTGGTCTTACTAGCTCTCTCCTGCTCTACTTAACTGATAAGTTACTTTTTTAAACTGCAGGAAAATCGAAGTCGTTTTCTGGCGAAATTAAAAGCTGGCACTCGCAGACATAAGTCATAAAAAGGAAATATGGAGGAAGTTAATCTAATGATTTATTTACGCAACAGAATTGTTTAATCCTCTTTTATGTGACTTATTCTCCACTTATATAGCAAACATGAAAACATGGCTTCATTAGTAGTATTAGTTATTGCAAATATTTGAACGTCATAATTAATTTAATTTTTCTTTGTGTTTATGAATGCTACTGGTATTCTAATCCTTTGACTGATGATGACTATTGTATTTAATTTTGTTTTATGTTAATAATGCAATTGGTTTTGATAACCGTCTTAATTAATAATTATTCTAATAAGTTAATAATATTGTTGATTAAAAATACTTTCTGTCTTCCGATGCCTCGAGATATAAAGTAGGTAGGTATAGAAAGTTATAATGCTTTGCTTACCCACCAAAAGGAAAGTAAGTAGGTAATCAACAAAGTTTCTTCAATCCAACTCGGAATCAGTGAAATACAATAACTACAATATATCCCATATGGGCCAATACTGGGCCAATACAAAACTTGGCAAAGTTTGCACAATAAAAAGAAAGCGTACGATTGATTCTGCTTCTCAGACAGACAGAAATCGACGTGGTGCTGATACAACGGGGGCAAATGTGCAAAGTCATAGTGAAGTAGAGACAGCAAAAGTATCACACTTATAACATTTTCACGACAAACAAGTCGAATATAGTGATACCTACTTTAATCTTAAAATCACCAATGTACCTATATTCATGAACATAAATATTATCATTAGAAATCATTTCAACAAATCCTATTTTAAAATGAAACTATCTCATATTCTATGCCTAATGAGAAGAAGGGTTATTCTTAACTCTTCTTCTCATTGGCTCTTCTCATGATACGCCAAATGTTCATACCAAATTTTAAGCTATCCTTTACGAAATAATACCTGCCTAACTTGACATAAAGGTTACTTTTGGGTGTTATAAAAAATACAGGAAGTACATTACCGAGCTCCTAATCAGTTTTATTATTTAGCACCTCTTCATTTGAATAACTAGGTAGTAATTATAGATCCCGACTAGGTTTAACAATAAGAGATATTTGCTGATTAGATACCTACCTGTACAATTTCTACTATTGAATTGTTAAAATATTGTATGTCCGAAATAGATAAAATTGTTGTTACCAAATTATAATTCAATTAAAATTCTTTCCATCCAAAGGTTGCCGGAAGAGATTGCTTCTAAGCGATAAGGCCGCCCATTGTACTTGTGTCTTATGTAATGTCTCTTGAATTGTATTTTTGTTGGGTTACAATAAAGTATTTTTGTATTGTATTATTGTATTGTATAATTATATGACCTTTCCTATGGATGTCTTACAGAATTTTACAATTATTTCATTTTTCTTATTCTTAAGTTTTCTGAATACATTCACATATTTTAAATTAGTTCCTCTGCAGATATTGGCTAGCTTAGAAACTTATTTTTTTGCAAACCTTACCAGCATGATGCAATGCAAATGTTACCGAACGGGGGCAAAGCATATCTCGACGTAGTCGCGAAAGCAACAGCAAAACTTTTACAAATACAACTTTACGATTCATATACTTTCTTAGGTATTCAAAGAGAGCGGAATAAATAAGGGAGTAGGGTACATATTATATACCTACCTACCTACGATCTTTAAGTTTTTTCTACAATGAATAAGTATACGTTCCTCACCTATCCTCAACAGCCTATATTAGTCCACTACTGGACGCAGGCCTACCCCTGATAAGAACCTGATTGGCATATATCGCATGTGGGGTAGTGCCCATAATCCCCGCGCTGGGCGTGTGGGTTGGGGATCGCAGTTTGGTGGTAGAATAGCTCTACAGGGGGCGCTGCTGCAAGCCCCCGGTGGATATCCCTTAGTCGCCTCTTAGGAAATCCGCGGGAAGAGTTGGGGTGGTGAAGTTCTATGCCGGCACCATACAGTAGACCTTCGTTTGACGGCAATCTCTGAAGGGCACGGCCGTGGCGGTCGCGGCTGTCACACAAGCTGTTTGCGAGCGGCTGCGAGGCGGAGCGGGTGCGCGGCGAATACGTTACGGGGGCGCAACGAACACGCCGCGAATGCGCAGCGAATTCGTTCCGGGCGCGCAACAATATCGCCGCGAATAGCAGCGTGGACGCCATTTTGTACTGTCGTGTACGTACACGACAGTAGTAGTAGTACATACTAAGACAAACGTTTTAGTACGTACAAATTTTTTTATCGTTTGCAAAACAACACAAAGTAGTCACTCTCTTCCATTCGATTAAGTGATAATGGATCTTCTCAAATTCGTTGATGCTTTCTTTTTCACCTACGACGTCTTTGAAGTAACAAAGCCAACAGCAGTGTCTCCTCATCGGAATCCATTTTGTTACTGAGTGTGTTGTACGTCACTAACTTGCTACAAACACGCGGAGAAAACGTTGCGAATTTGCCACGCGTCCGCGACGTCTTCGCTGCGCAGCCGCTTGCAAACCGCTAGTGTGATAAGGCTCTAAGAATCAATCCCTCCAAACCAACTCAACCCGTGAAGTGGATGCCGGAAGAGCCGACTAAGGGAAGCTACTAGAGGAAAGGCACCAAAGAGGCTTCTTTCTGTGTTTTTTCATCACCTGGACTGTGATCACCAATCCTCCTCCAAGCGTGGTGATTATGATAAAACCACCCCAAAAGTTTTCTTTAGTGTTAAGGAACAAATGGACCTAATCAATATTATTGATATTTATTTTTGTTTAATTATTTTTAAATTATTTTTAATGAAAATCATCATTACTTTGGAACCTACTTTTAGAAGAAATTTTGCAGTTTTGGTGAAGTATGTGACACTACTTTAATGTTCAAGACCTTTTATTAAGACCATATTTCCTGTAATAAATGAAATGAAACATGAAAAATAAAATCCGCTGCATATAGCAAATCCACCCTTGTTTGGGAGAGGCTGCTGATGAAAGTGACGATTTGGCCGACTAATCCCATATTTTAACGAAATAAATACTTCTGACCATATTTCCTGTAATAAATGAAATGAAACATGAAAAACAAAATCCGCTGCATATAGCAAATCCACCCTTGTTTGGGAGAGGCTGCTGATGAAAGTGACGATTTGGCCGACTAATCCCATATTTTAACGAAATAAATACTTCTTTATGTATTTAACTAATAAAAACAAAATCCGCTGCATCTTGACATATGCTTGGCTATGTTCAAAACGCAGCATAGAGGCATATAGTTTTTCTACATCTGCAGTACATTCCGCGAACGGTTTTCTATACATCATTACTCCACAAATATTGAGAGCGCGGTGAAAGGCCCTCATTACAGCGCATTGCATGTAAAAACTTGCTATTAGAATAGAAAATCATGCTAAATTATTACGTTGTGTTTTCCCTAGTTTATTAGATGAAAATTGCTATTAAAGTTTTTTTTGAAAGTGGTTGTTGGACTGACCGAAGAATATCGGAATATTTTAGACTGGCTTGCGAAACTATAGATTTTTTCGGAACAAACAATCAAACTATGTAGATACAATATTCGGTTTGTAATACTTACATAAATATATAAGATTTTTTATGCAAAACCAAAAAAATATTTTACGACACTATGTATTATCGAAGGAAATCGCAGAAGTTCGAAACAATTTTTAGTTTTTAGCCGACTTCCAAAAAGGAGGAGATTCTACGAGTATGGCTGTGTGTATGTTTTGTTTATGTATCTCGTGAACCGTATTTTAAAATTATTTTGCTACATGTGGAATGATTCCGAGATGACCCTATAAAAAAATGTTCCCGGGGGTCTATTATTTGTCCCGCAATTCTTAAAAAAAACTGTTTTTTAATGAATACTAAGGAATTTGAAGCCGGTTTTTAGTTTTCCCAAAACATAAAATAGGGTATATGCACGTGACTTCGAAAAAACTAATTATTTTTTACGAGTTTTCTATTCATATAGAAATATGTCTGTATATTTATTTTTGTAGTTTTTGATGTTTTTATTGTGAAATTTTATCATTGAAAAGTAGATATTTTAAATCTCAATCGCAAAATTTATAAACGCAACGCTATTGGCAAGAGCGAACCGTGACGTCACACCTCACATTTTGTATTGTCACATTGTGTATATGAAGCTTTGGCGGGATATCTTTTTGTATTATTTCTCGGTTTTTTGGTGTTTTCTGTAAAGATAATTTTAGTTTTTCTCATTTATTTGTATCTAATTTTATTTAGATTGAATAATCAACGAAGAAAAAAAACTTTGAGTTGACAATGTGAAACGTGACGTCACAGACGAAGGGCCAATATGGCAGCGTTTTTATCAACCGAAACTGAGTGCACTTTTAGTTTTTGTTTATTACCTTAATAATTTAAAATTTTGTGGTTGTTATATATTTTTCGGTAATGTACCTAAATTATCGATTAAAACATAAAAAAAATTCTATGCATTTACCCTATTATACAAGCTTTTATTCATTCCTTTCACGTCCGTTTTCGAACTCCTATTTAAACCTTTTTCACTGCGCATATGCAACTATAAATACGAATTAGTTATTATGTTACGTATAAAAATGCAGAATTACAGAATTTCAATAATCATTTTTGGACAAAGATTTACTTTGCTATATATATATATAATCTTTGCTTTTGGAGACGTGGTGCAGCACTTTTGTAGCACATCGATAATAATTATATATATATATATATATTCTATTATTATATATATTGTCTTAGTACAGTCTAAACATCTCTACTTACTGAAATCGGTTAACAAAACATTTAACACGTCACTCTAACCGCTAAGTAGCCCCGTCAAGGGCCGTGTAACTTCCTCGCATAGTTTAAAGCCGAACTTTTCGGTGCAATTTACGCAAAAACCCTGGAAACAAAGCGGGTGAGCGAAGGTCTGATATTGATATGAGTGACTTGCACTTATAGCCCTCTGTACCTCTAGGGATGTGCAAGCTATGTCTTTGAAATTCAATAGGTACTAATTTTTTTGAAATGGGTTTCGAGATTTTTTACAGCTAAAAAGATTTTTGTTATTATAGTGCGTAAGCCCTCACAGTCTGGGTAAATGGTGGTTAGCACATTCCCGTACTGAGGGAAGTATGCAGGTTCAAGTCCCGTCGATTTTTTTTTTGCATATTATTTGATATTTTAGCTAAAAAAATGTAGAGTGAAGAGGTGTTTTTATGATCAATTTTTATTTAAGGGAAGCTCCAGTAAAATTTGTAATTTATTATGTAAATGTAATGAATTTACGCATACATACGTTTAGTTATTTTTCACAAGTTGTAAATCAAATTATTACCCACACATCACAGTTATATCATAAATGTGAAAGTTCCCAACATCAAAACATGGTTTAGGTTTGGATGTTAGTTACCACTTCTCGGCAAAACTATGTAATTATTGGATCGGGGCGAAATTTCGCATAGATGGAATCTAGACCTGGAATAATATACGTATGCTAAATTTTATTCCGAAAGAACGCGTGCGAATCTGCGGGTGGAAGCTAGATTTCTTTAAAAATATGCTGGTTTGTTGAAATTTTTAGCAGCTAGTAATTTTTCGGCTCTATATTCACATCCCTAGTATTACAGCGCGTTGTTATGGACAAGTAGAGCCCTCCGAGGGTGCTGTTTGCCGAACAAATATTGTCGTTACAAACAAACTTACGTCGTAATCTTAGTTAAGTGTGGGAATAATAGTTTTATTTGGTGTCACGTCAATAGAATGTAGGTAAGCACTCTATTTTGGTGAATATTTTATTCACCACCTTTTTATTTTGTAGAGGCTAGGAGAAATATTGTACGAAATGGTTGGGTGATGTCAAATTTCAAGTGATAAATACAGATTATTAAAGACTAGCTTCTGTCTGCGCCTTCGCACGCATATTTTCGATATAATAAGTAGCCTATTATCTAAGTTAGGCTTTGCTCTAAACGTACACCAAATTTCATCTTGATCCATTCAGTAGTTATGGAGATCCTAGGTAACAAAAATTCAGGTTTCACAAACTTTCGGCTTTATATTATTAGTAGAAAGTAGGATAGGATTATTTGTTTGGGTGTGGCGCCAGCGCGATGCTATAATCAATCTATTTAATAAATACAAAGAACTAACTTACCTATAGTAAAAGTTCTGGATGTTTTCTATGTATAATAAAAAATATCTATGTAGTGAATTGTATCAAGTATATCAGTTATCTAGTACCCATAACATAAGCTCTGCTTAGCTCAGGCTAGATAATGCTGTGTGAAATGTCCAGCATTATTTATTTATTTATAGTCAATGAATATAACAAGGCATAACCATTATTTTCATGCTTCCTATCTCCAGCCACCAAAGCTAAAATAGAGTTCCACTCTTGAAAGGCAATATTTTACAACAATTAGCAGCCCAAACCGTTTCACAAATAATTTTAATTGTTGAAAACAACTAAAATTCAACGCACCGCATCGCATCTAAATCTTGCCGGGTGACAGTTAAGTGTGCATTCGCACGAACTTGCGCAGCCACAGAACTGGGGGCGTAAACAAGTGGACGAATATTCAGGAGAAAAGTTCGGTGGACGTATTCAGGCCAAAGTAGAGCAGGGGTTTTAATAATTTTCAGGGTTCAGACCGGAAGCTACCTTGCATATTTACACGGTTAACGTATGTGGACACTGAATACCGTTTCTCTCGTCTGGATCTTAGAGGAAATGTCAGCCATGTTTGACTCTTTCAATGAGTGTCCAATGATTGTGTTGTAACGCAGATGGGCACGCGCCGCTGAGGCTGGGCAGTGAACTGGTTCACATCGATATTACGGTGTTCCTGACGCTGAATAGCGATTACTAATCTACACACTTGACAGCTATATCCAAATAATTTTTATCTCCACCTAGACGGTTTTTTAATTCCAGATTCCTAGTGATGAAGATTGGACCAGAACAAAACTTCATTTTGCCCATTATCGCCTTCTTGATTTCGCCCCTGCTGGTCAACTTCAACCGAGTGCACTCACGTGGCAACACTTGCAAGGGACGAGTTCTTATTCTCCAAACTTCACGCATCCACGTCACGCGTGCATTGTCCCCTCAATCAAGCTTGACCAAACAAGCTACGATGCAATAACTTACCGATACAACTCTTAAAAGTGTATAATCTAATGATGTGCAACTCTTTCTAACCCTATTAATACCTATAATTAATCTGCGTAAATAAGTGACAATAATCGATCAGCAAGTCAGACAGTCACATTTATGTCACTGTTATGACAGCGATACAGCATCTCTACCTTTCTACATAAGTTTTAAATAACATATTCCTACCAACGAAGACTGGAACAGCTAAACAAATCTTTTTTTCTGCCCCATTTAAGCCTTTCTCATTTCGCCCCTGCTGGTCAAGTTCAACCGAGTCCACTCTATAGTGGCAACACTTGCGAGGAACGAGTTCTTGCTCTCCAAACTTCGAGCATCCACGTCACGCGTGCATTGTCCCCTTAATGAAGCTTGACCCAACAAGCTACGATGCGATAACTTAGCGATATAAGCGCAATTTGATTGCCACTTAAATGTTGCGACTCCACTTAATAGTTTGGAACTTTTGCCATTATAAACTACAAATTCTGTGGGAGATTAAGGGTGCAGTAGCGTCAAAGACTACCTACGTAGACTCAGGGACATAATGTAGAGATAAACCGTCCTAAAAATGCACGCCAAAATGCACGCCCCCTCCACTAAACGTCATACAATCGGCGTTCATTTTTAGAATGGTTTATCTTTACCATGCATATGCAATGCATATTTATTGGTACCTACCTACATTCATGATATGCATGGTACCAATAATATACCTGGCCGAGTTTCTGCCTCGACACCATTCTCAACGGAGACTAGACATTTGCGCAAGACATGTTATAGTGCACAAATACAAGTGCAGTCTCTATTCTCTCACTGTCTCCGAAGGGACGGCAGACCGACCCGATCGGCCTAGTGAAGGTAACACAGATAAAACAGTCATGTACCTAACAACCAAGCTACAGAAACAGTGAGAAGGAGAACAGAAAGGCCTTGAGCTGTTGCAAAACTAAAAGTTTTACTAAGTTATCTTCCAAAGTTGGCGGGCGGCAAAACTAACGGAATACTAACTACGAACATGAATATTGTGATTATGGGTAGTTAGGTCCAATTTTTGGGGAACATGGAATTTAATTTCATTTCATTTATTGCAGAAAATATGGTCTTAATACAAGGTCTTGAACATTAGAAAAGTGTACATACTTCAAGAAAAAACATTAGCATGCAAATTTTTTTAAAAGTAGGTTCCCATATAAATTTCATTTAAATGATTTTCATTAATAATAATTTAAGAAATAAATATAGATCATTATATTTTTTGAATTATAAAATGGAAGTGACATGCACCGATTCTGTCCCATAAGTACCATATTATGTAGAGCCATTGTTATTTTATACGATGCTAACTCAAAATATGTTTAGTAGGTAGGTAATTTAGTAGGTATAGGTTAGATATTTAACATTTCACACAATCGAGGCAGATGAAAAATATACACCATATTTTTCCCAATGTGTCGATTGACGGCGAAGACAAACTGCCACACCAGACCGATCCAAAAATAATCATCAACGTAACATAATGATATTATTTTTCATTGGAAATATGTACATTCGTGGCAAGTCCACACATACATGACAGTTTGACGTATGCCGCCCACGTCTATCGTCGCCATCGATACTGGGATGACACTGTCCCAACCCTGTGGACCAACTAAACAAGTAAAAAAATTATAGCAGCAAATGTTGGGGCATGTGTGAACATGAGACAGATTTTAATTTAATTATTTATCCACCTCTGACAGATTTTTCAAACGGCTCGTGGCTTAATAAAAATACTACCTAGGTAATCTTGGCTACACAATATTAATGTATCTTTTAAAGGGCAATGTAGGTATACGCTTCTACAACAAAACTCCAACTGAGTTGCAAAAATTTATCAATAAATAAATACAAACAAATTGTCAAACATATCCTTTGTTAAAAGGCTTAGGTACTAGAAAATATCAGATTATCTAGAGTGTAAAAAGCCAGGGACGAGTTTTGCTCCAGCTCGAAAACTAACACCCTAACAAGGTGAAGGTTTCTTGTCCGCTTCTTTACTTTACCTTAAAAAGATAGAAGTGGACAAAAAATCAAAGTGATCACTTTATTTCCTAGTTTTACTTCTGTAATATGCATTTTTGTGACGTGTCGAAATAAAGCACTTTCATATTTAGGAAAGAATAATCAAATACCAATCATGTGGTATGGTGCCATAAATAGCAAAGGAGCAAAGGGAATGGAAAGGGGTCAGTTTAATACAGGGCGGTTTTTTGAGATGGGAGTATATGGCCAAATCCTAAATTCATAGTGTCAGATTAGAAGAAAGCGGAAAGCCGTCTAAGGAGTCCTGAACTCAATATAAGAGAAAAAAAGCTGCATATTTAGTTCAAGTCCGCATTTCTAAATCCGAACCTAAATTTAACAAAAGTCAAAAGATTTCACGCTTTGGCGACCGGAAAGTCTTCACAGACACATCCATCGGCACTTTGCCGAAACTGTCGAACAGAAATAGCATTTCAGTCGGCACAATATATACAAAATATCGGATATAGTTCACTTGTGTGTAGACAAATGTCACCGTTTAAAATAAAATTAGCTCTTCTTTTCGATCCGGGGTATTCTCGCCTTCAATCAATCATTGGCTGTTAAAAATAAATCTGTCTAAATATTTAAATCTATTGAATCGCGGAGCACAAAAATATTCTACTAATTTTTGGCAAAGAAACATTAGGTAGCTACAAAAGATTAAATTTAAAAGACATTCCTCCTCGAAACAGGTTTAATACTTTCATGGCCTAAGACGCACATGTCGGTGAGCGCCGCCACGTGGCGGTGGCGGCGGGAGGCTGGGCAGTGAAGGCATTAAAAACACGATAAAAGAAAACTTACTTTGCATTCTTGTCCTTCAACAATAACATTTTTACCACGTGAGTACTGTTAATAGGTATTTAATTATCAATGCAGGGTTGATAAAAAGAGATTTTCGAGCTATCTCAACTACCTAAACAATTCATATGAAGAATTATCATGAACCCAAAAGCAGATAAAAGATCGCATACCGACACGGACTTCCGTTTATTTGTCTCGGAACAGTGGTCGGATTGTTTCTTTTAATCTCCTGTTGTGAATGGGCTAATGAGTTCCACCATAACGGTGGAGCTCATTCATCAGCACTGCGACAGCATTGACAGCTTCTGTGACACGCGGGGAAGCTGCTGGTACGGAAACGGAATATTGTCCAAAAGTAGATCTGACCTGGCGAAATACAGACAGCAATTTTTAATTTTAAAGTATCTAATTCTATCTACAAAACGCATGATTGCAGTCTCGGAATTTTGTAAGACTGTAGTAGGTAACACCGAACAACCAAAGGACCAATATAGGTACGTTAAAGGAGAAAGAGCTTACGTAGATTCTAAGAATAACATATTTCTAAGTACCTACGATAAGAACGTGGATGGAACCTACATGTTCGACTCAAACTTTTTGTTTCAGATTAAAATACAATGGGAGCTAAATCACCTAAACCTCACAACAAAAACCTAGCACTCCCTTCGCTCAAAAACCAAACTAGATTTTTTATACGTCTCCGCCGCAATTACAATAGTGCTGATAACAATGTTAAAAATAAACCATTAAAACATCATCAGTCACGCGACCCCCGGTGGGCAGGTCAGCGGCCAAGAAAAAAGCCTCAGAAGTCAGCACCGAACCACCGAATTCAAATGCTTCATTTATGAAAATGAAATGACAGATTGAATGAACGGTGGCTTGGCTTACAAAGGAGACAGCTACTGGCCGCAGTATTGTACCACATGGAGGCATCTCATGGGATTTGTAGCTTGAATGGTGTTTGAACTTTGACCGGTTCTAAGTTTACGCGGATGCCGGTCAGACAACGTCACCCTTTTTTTCAAACTCTAGACTCTAATTCAAATTCAAATTTTTCATTGGGACCATATATTGTACATAAAGATATTAGAGTTAATCAGTCTCAAATATGGCTCGGCTAGGGCACAGCAAGATAAGAACTAGGTACTAAGTACAGCTAGTTATAAGGATTAACTTTGGCTTTGTAAGCCAACTACAAAATCTTAAAGATTTTTTGACAAACATCTTATACCTACTTAGTAGGTAAATTAATAGGTAAATTACATTAGGTAACACACGGTAACACACAGTTACATTAGGTTAACAACATTAGGTATCATACAAAATAAATAAATAAATGCGTAAACTTGTTTTCTGCTTAATACTAACAATGCTCCACCTAAAGCATTGGACCATTCGAAAAAACTATCTTAGCTCCTAAAGTGAATAACGCCAAAACGATATAAAAATCTTGAAGGTCAGGCCGTAAAAATTGACGGCTAATAATTTTCTAATAACTTCCTAACGTTGAAGTTGATAGGGCGTTTAATGAACGGTACACAGTGAACCTTCATTAGGCTGCGTAAAAGTCAAGAAAAACTTTATTCACCCTAAAACGAAACATAAAATATGTTCGACATTCAAAGTTGTGACCTTATCTCGTAAAAATGGCAATTATTCCGCTACCCTTGCAATCAGACTGGGACCAGGAGTTACTGAACTCCGACAAACACTAAGAACGAAGGAACGGGCAATGAAATTAAAAATATGTCTTAAGGGCAATTAGCTTTAACTTTTACAGTAAGTGCCCTATCTCCCTCACTTTTCAATTGTGGGGAGCAGCGGAGCCGGGCAGCTTTTCGGCTGGAGTGAATTTTATGAACTCGCAAAGAGTTCTGACTTTTGAACGAGTTCACTTACCTACCCTCGTTTACGATAAAGCCATTTAGCGAAAAAACAAGAGGCCGTAAAAAAAACTGTCCCCATCGCGCTGTATCGGCAAAGGAGTTCTTTGTTTGAATAAGGATGAATTTCTTTTCCAAGCATGTTACGGAAAACAACATTTTACATCGAAGAATCTAAATTCGACGGTTCTCTGTTAACTAATTTAAGGAATTATCAAACTAATGTGAGGACAGCATTTCTTTCCTTTAACAAAACAAATATACCACAGAAAACATTGATTCTAATTTAAAGCCTAGATAAATCCTTAGATAAGCCTTTGATAAATCTTTGAACAAAATAGGTAGGTATCGTTCTAAGAAGTTAAATTTAGAAACGTTAATAATGGATAAAACATTTTGAACACCGAGGACCACAAAATAGGATAAAGCAAATTCATCGCGATGACGGCACTAAACGGGGAACAAAGATTCTAACCAGCGGCGAAACTAGGTAAAATTCTTAAGCGCTACTAGGGCGAATTGACGAAGTGTTTAACAATAAATTTCCATTTAAAAAGCCGCAAGAGGCCCAAAGGGGAGAAGAGGGGGGATACAGCTTCCGCCGCTTTTTTCCTTCATTTCCTTAAGGCCGCGTGGATAGGGAGAGCCACCCTACAGAATTAAAACGTTTGTTTTTTTACGTAAGTAATTATAAACAAACATGCAATACGGTGTTGTTGTATTATTCGTGCGGGCGAGGATTTAATATGGCCGCCATATTTTTACGGATTTTTGGGAGAGACATAGCTAAACGGGGTAAGTAGGCTCTAAAGGTAGACTCATCGAAAAGTGTAGAAAAACATATTTTTAGATCAAATTACCTTTACAAAAAATAACATCTTTATTCACAAAGAAAATTATACTAGTATTTACAATTGAAACAATTGAGCTAACTGCTGACTGTTGCAAACAGTCTACAGATAGCTTTTACAACTGAGATTCCAGAATTCCCAGATATTTGAATAACAAAACTGAACACCAGGCATATGGTAATTTCGGCCTACCTTTAACCTTTTACCTAATTAATTCCCAAAGACAATACCAAATCTATGATTAGAAATAGAAGTTCAGACGATAAAGCAAATACAAAAGGCGATATAGCAAATCCCTTATAAAATATCGGCCGTATAATAATTAAAAGAAGCGATAATGTCCCTCGTGAAAAACGAGCGCGCCATCCTTTTTATTTGATAAATAAAATTTATTCCCCACGCCATGACTTCGTTCCTTCTTTGTGGCTTCCCAACTTTCTGTGAACCGCATATTTGCACTTTTATAGCAATTTGATCCAAATTTTGATAAAAGCAAATCGGCAACATGGGAACAAAGAAAGCGTCAACCATCTTTAGATGGCACATAATAAGTTCACGCGCTTTTCTTGTAGAGACAGAATAACAACGAATGACTTACAAAATAAGAAGGTGACCTATGATTACATAAATTTATTAACAAATAATGCTGGACGCTCTGGACAGTACGCACAGCAAAGTCTACCTCATCCGCATGCATACGGCCAACTGTTGAACATATACTTCCCCCAATAATAACTATGGAACATATATTACTATGAACCGTACAATAAGTTAAATAAGATCTGTAAATTTTCTAGTCTGAAATAAAATTATTATTATTATATTATAATAAGGAATACAAGGGTTTTGTCATATTACCACAGCAGGTGGATTAGCAGCAAAGTCCAGCAAAGTCTAGCCCCAAAGTAACTAGGAGCTTGTGACCATTATGACTAATGTAGCTTTATACAATTTAACTGAGTGCACACTGTCTAAGTAGCTAGGTACTCTCACATCCTGTCATCAAGAAAGCTAGTTAACCTGACAGATACTTTGCCCCTCAACTATTAAACCCTGGCATGCATCCCTCGAGATCGCAATCGGAGTTTTATGCGCACTAAATATTCTCCCGGCGACAATTGCGATTATGAAAAGTGCACCATTATTTATACCCAACCATCGTTTATTTTTTGTCGCCCCTTTCAAGGGCAATTAAATGCCGCCAGTCTTAGCTTTGCATATTCCACTGCAGCTTTATTATCAACCAGCTAATAAAGATAGTAAAGGTCGGAGACATAAAGTTTGGGGGAATGTTGCGAGCTTGTTCCTCTTTTTATTTTTATCAAGCGAATGCTTTTATCTCTCTGACTTGGCAGAAAAGACTGCTTCTGGTATAGATACGAACTTGGGGTAGGTCTGAAGAAAAACTTGAAGATAACTCTACAGTTATCTCTCGTTCTCTCTGCTTGGTGTAGGTTTAGAATTAGCACCACCCCACCTCTTCCCGCGGGTGTCGTAAGAGGCGACTAAGAGATATCCACCGGGGGCGGGCAGCAGCGCCCTCTGCAGAACAATTCTACCACCGAACTGCAATCCCCAACCCGCATACCCAGCGTGGGGATTATGGGCAGTACCCTCCATGAGATAACAAGCCAATAAGCCATAGCGCCCTGTCTTCAGCTTGCCGCATCCAGCATCTACCTGCAGCCTTTCGCAGATCGTCATCCCACCTGGCTGGAGGGCGTT
The DNA here is from genome assembly GCA_963564075.1 of Eupithecia subfuscata. Classification (NCBI taxonomy): domain Eukaryota; kingdom Metazoa; phylum Arthropoda; class Insecta; order Lepidoptera; family Geometridae; genus Eupithecia; species Eupithecia subfuscata. The sequence continues at coordinate 11,166,590 of OY751105.1, forward strand.
CTAAACTAAACCGAAACAATTTCCCCGACATTTTGAAAACAGTAAACAAAGTTACACCCACAGTAAAACGCAGTTCCAATAATGGGATTAATGAAATTTCCTAGCTGATGGAATCGAAAGAGCCCCTCGGGACGAACTGTCAAACTGTAGCCGAACTCTCGCCGTCTGTCTGTGCGACAACTTTTAATAACCTTCTGTATCAGCTAAATGGATTTGGGACCGAACACGAGGCGCTCATTACATTTTCGAAAACACCTAACTTTGTAGAAGGGGTGCGAAATTTTCAATTCTGAGGAAGCATGTGACACATCTGAGAGCGAAACCGAGTATCCGGGCATGTTCTTACGGAACATCTTACAATGTAGGTACATCGTAATCAATAACTTTCAGATTTGAAAATGATATTAAATGATAAATCATGACCGACATAAGTAACGCAAATAATATCGAACAAAATACGCAAGAAGTTAAAACGTAAATCGATGATTTTAGCAGAATGTAGAGAACGTATTCCATGTGCAACTAAAAAAACTCAAGAAAAACTTTCCCAAAGTCACTTCCTGAAACGAACATCAAACACACTCCACTAAAATCTGAAGCCGGAAGACGAGAGCCGTGCATAATGGGTAGCATCAGGCCTTCATCAGACCCCGATAAGGCGATCTCCAGTCACTTCCTGATACGCGCCCCTTCCCTTGCCAGCAACGAAATTGAACCGCCTTAGATCTGTCTCGGTGTAATCCACGTTATAATTGATGCGACAATGTCACGGAGCCCGATACAGCTCGCTAATCGGAAAAATACAAATCCCGAGCAACATGATCGATTGTTAGGTACCAACCACTGAATCCGCAATCGGAAGTTTGTAGCAATCGGATAACAGTTGAATCAATACATCTTTTCATGTTGGGAAGTTAAGAAATGATTTTAAAAGCAGCACCTAAGCTGCTTGTATAAATTGAATCAAATTTGGGCACATTTATTTAAAAGTTAACGAAACGCACATATCAACCCCTAAAACGGCAACGTCACCGACATAAAATTGCGGAAAATTCACTTTTTTCGCGTTTTGAAATATTGAATTTTTACATTTATGCCTTTCACACCTCATAACGTAATATTTTCTCCGTGGAAACTCCCTCCCTTGTAACTTTTCCGTTGCAGCGGCAACATTCAAAATAAATGTTTGGTGCTTTATCACGGAGTCAGAATGTGGCAGGCACAACCCGTACACTAGCTTTATTGTAAAAGTTATCCGGGAGTTCTTTTCATAAATTGCTTCTGTACGTGTGGCGTATGGCATATGTTTAGAGTTGGTGCTAGTTTTTGTAAATTAATTAGACGTTGGAGAGCGAAGGTAGCCCCTTCAGGGTCTCGCAATAATGCGACCGCAGTATTTAGTGTAGCGAGGGGCATCGAACGATCTCTAATGGCAGCCGACCGCCAACTGGCCACCGCATTAATCCTTTACCGGCTCTTGATTAATTATTTAAAGTTCCCCAAGGGGTTCACTCCGCACATATCGCCGCAAATTGTTTGTAACTACTGTATCGAGTCGTCACTTTAATGTTGCCTGCTTTTCACTCCTGACAATCTCAAGCACCTTTCTAGTTAAATTGCTACAAGGTATAAATTGCTATAGGGCTTCGAGAATCGAAATTTTATACTGTAGGTAATAGGCACAATTTATTTTAGAAAAAAGTGCGCAAGTACCTATGTATTTCATAAATGAAAATGATCCTGAAAAATGGATACTTAGACTATTAACAACTTTTATCAAATGAGACATTTTTGTACACCCTGCATTTCAATTGACTTAAACTATATCAAAATTATATTTTTCTTGGGTCAGATGTGCACAGAATTTTTGTCTCAAAAAGCTCAGGTCGTTTACAGATCGTCGTTCCAATATCTAACTCTAGTTTTAAATCAAATCATTTATTTGCAGACAACGGGTTAGAAGTTGGTACCTACTTATGCTTATTTTAAAATGTCCCATGCGACTTACCAGCTAAACAGCTTTGGTGTGGAAAATAAATAATAACAAATAGAGACATACTGAGAACCTGACGGGTTTACCTAGTAGGACAGAAATAACATTTCTGCCGTATTTTGTAAATCTCAACCGTATTTTGATAATCAAAACGCGCTTAAACGAGACAAAACAGTTGAAAACAGCGATTATCAAATGAACCGAGGACAAGTCGACTCTTCACTTGACCGATGTAAGTGAAGTGACCCTAATCCGCAGTAAATCTTCACCTACCGAGGGTTAAACCTACTCGCGATCATTTATTACCTACATCATGTAGAACAAGACAGGGGATCGCGCTAATCTTAATGTTTGCTTTTTAATCATTTTTCAAACTTACGAGTCGTTATTTATGGAAGTTTTAGTGGAAAGTGAAAAGATTTTTAAAGGGAGAACCGGGTTGGAAGAATAAATCAGTACATAACGCTGGACAATCCGAACAGCATCATCTAGCCCCAAAGCCCCAAAGCAGAGATACCTATTTATTAGATAAATATATATAAGACTAGTCTATGCCCGCGGCTTCGCACGCGTTGTTTTTATGGAAACGTTTAAAGGTGATTTCCATCCCATGGGAACTGGTTTAAGGGATAAAAAGTAGCCCGTTTGATTGATACTTGTAGTTATGCAATATTTCAGCCCGATCCGTTCAGTAGTTTTGGCGAGAAGAGTTAACAAACTTTCGATTTTATAATGTTAGTGTGATTTATAATAATACTAACCCAAAGTAACCAGAACCAGAGCTACGAAGATTTCGAGTGGCTAAAAAGGCTGGTATATTATAATGATATCGAAAAAGAAACAGCCTACGTAGTGGGTGAACCATTTCTTCTTCAAGTTCGGTAGGTTTTTCGCCTTTTTCATGAAACCTAGGTCCTGAAATAACCAGTCGGTATTCAGTATTTTATTTATTGCATTCATACGATCAGGTATTAGTGATTAGGTGAGTTTAAGTTGAGATCACAGTATGTACCCATTTAGGGTGTTGCAATGCAAAACTGGCAGGTATCCACGATACCTGCCTTTCTACTAAAGATGAACTATTTGGTACCTAGGTATACTAACTTACAATTTAATTTGCGAGTTGCTAGAAGAATCGTCGAAAAAGTCGTTAGGTTCAAAAAAATTATAAGCATCTCTTCCAGTTTGGTTTCGATTATGTTATTTTGTTCATAAAAAAAAATGTTAGCATCTCTTCTAGTTTGGTTTCGATTATGTTATTTTTTCGAGATATTTTATCTTTTCTGGGATTTTATAGAAAAAATTACCACCAAAACCTTTTCAAGTTTCCTTTTAATTATACATTGGTCGATTTGAGTTACCTTGTTTTAGTAACACATTTTCTCTCTGTTAAATCAAATATTTCTTCTTCCAAGAATGACTACACAATAATATTTTCCACGCCAGAGCTACAGAAGCTCAACGAACTGTGAGTACGTCGTCGGCGATAATGCGAACATTATACACGTTGCCACTCCATCCCGCATAATATCTTGCATAGACATACACATTGCATAGACATATATTGCGAAGATAAGTTTGCGGCCGCAAAAACTTGGCCGACTTGCATCTTTTGGGGCATTCATCCTGTACAGTCACGACCACCGATGTTAGGTAATAAAATACCTTACATGGTTTTGAACACCACGACTTGCACTATTTAGATTGTAGAGACAAAACTGAAAAAGACGTAGGTAACAGAAAACTAAATAGGTACCTAACCTGACAAACTAAGAAAGTGTAAATGAGATTTTTTATAATTTCTTGGTATTTTTAAGGATGATGATGGTAAGAATATGCAAATAATAATTAGCGGCCCTAGTTTCGCTTGCACCGTCGTCGTCAAAAAAGATTTTTTAAGCCTAATTTATAGATGAAGTACGTATACGAGATTTCTGCTCAAAAAAATAACTCTACAATATCGATGACTTCAAATTTGATAGACGAATGAAGACTATCAAAGGTCCACAAGCGATAATCAATTCGAAGAGCTTTTGTTCTCCACTGTCCACTCTATAATTCTAGTAGTCTAGTGACCAAGGGCTATCGAGTTTCGGGTCGAGTAGGTAAGGTACACCGACGATTTGCTAATGTTGTTAAATTAATAACCAATGGCTACAAGTAGCTCGCAAAGAAGATAAACTTAGTAGCTTACGTGTTCCATGTATTTTACCTACCAATGAGGAATTTCATAATGCCGTCTAATAACGAATGTCAATAGAACCCTCTGTTTATTATAGGTACCTAAATAGAGCTCATTCGACATCGGCCAAAGACCTTTCCAGCGCAGCCGTGCGTAACCGAAGGGCCGCTTTGCAGTTTGATTGACAGCTGCCCTTGCCCAATGGCGAGAGCGCGCTCTGACGAGGCACGTCAATCAAGCTAACCCCACCACCACATCTCCACGCACAATATCGCCCTTATTGTCATAACAACAAGATTCGCGACACCGCGACTGTATCAGCCCGCGGCCATCACACGAACGCGATCGCCCCATTATTCGCCGCCCTTTTGTAATTTGAATTTCGAATTCCAATTCGTATTTTGTGGTAAAATAAAAAGAAGGTCCGTTTCGACACAATGGCGTCAAGGGCGGTGCTCTGACATGCGATCAAGTTATTACATTAAAGGAAAGCGCACCCGCAAGCCCGCCTAACCACGTTATTGAAGGCTTCCAGGAATTCTATAACGTTAATTTGAAACGTGCAGTTCATATTTTATAGAGCACGGTATAAAAATGCATTTTTACCCGGTATTTTTAAGTGGAAAGTCCAGATTGAACCTAGCGCCATGCACTCGTTTTAATAATATTTTTTGTTACAGAAAATGGCTTGCCTAGAAGACTTCGCACCGCCTACACGAACACCCAGTTATTGGAATTGGAAAAAGAATTCCATTTTAACAAATATCTCTGCAGACCCAGGAGAATTGAGATCGCTGCGTCACTTGACCTCACTGAGAGACAGGTAGGGATGACTTAAACACAAGAAAGTTTAACTCCCGAACACTCAACGTAAATCAGATTTAAGAACTGAGACGTCGCGACTAATAGTCGCGATTTTTTAACAGTTTTCAATTTAAATCTGTCAAAAAATTCGTCAAATGAGACGTGTTCAAGCGCGGATCCAGGGGGGGGGGTCATGGGGGTCATGACCCCCCCTTTGGCTGGGTCTAGGTAGGTACTTTGTATGGTGGCAAATGGCAAACTAGGTATACCTACTTAGAACAAGGTGCAGGGTTCGTATTACGAAAACACTAACTACCTAGCATTGAGTTGTAGAAAAACAAAGAATTGTCCTTATGATTTTGATAATTTTCAGAAGCTGAACTCCTGTTTTCATTAAAACGAACTTCTTAGATATTTTCGTCGGAAGTGTAGTGATTCAAACACCAGTAGATCCATTTTTATCGAAGTTACAATAACATGCATCGGGTTTTAAACAAACACCCGTCTGTTCTATGATTTGAATACTTTTCAGAAGCAGTAGGTACTTCTAAAATTTTCATGAAAACGGTCTTCGAAAAATGACAATATCAATGATAATGTGCGTTGAATAGCGAGTTCTTTAGCATTTTCAATGCCTTCATCTTCATTAGTACCTACAAGTGTAATAATACTTTTCAGAAGCAGAACTTCTGATGTTTTCATGAAAACCTTAATAGAAAAATGACAGAATCTAAAATATTCCCCCCCATCACATTGATTATAGCCTTCAACCGAGATAAAAAAATTGCGGCTCGCTCCGCTATCCGATATTACTTCCACTTGTTTCCTTTCTGTATGACCCTGTGTTCAATTCAACCCGAAACCAATCAAATATTTACCCGTGGTGTAGCCTGGTCCGTTTCAGTGAGATTCATTTAATGTTTGCCAACCACAAAAACAATAATCTGACCAAGACAGAAGATTTTTCGAGGCTTGCTCCACTCACTGATAATAACACTACCGCACCAAAAAAATTACACGAGAATAATAACAAAACATATAAATTATTCTTGATTAAGCCCAGAGTCTGGTCTCCATTTTTAAGGTGACTGTACAAACTACCATAAACAAATAACACAAAAATCGAACAATCCACATTTTTTTTCATTTCTAATAGGTAACATTTCTTTGGTCTCGATTGAGGGCAGAGCCTGGCTCCCATTTAAAGTGGAGGGGAAAACCCAAAATATCCAAAAAAAAACACGGTTCGCTCCGCTCGCCGCTAACAAGTGTTTTCTGCTTGATTTAGGCCAGGGCCCCCATTTTCAGGTCATCTTCCCCACCACCGCTAACAAATTGCGAAAATCTAACAAGGTACATACAGTTTTCGCGGCTCGCTTCGCTCGCCGGTAAAGTTTATTGGTGCGGTGCTCGGTGGCAACGCCCCCTCCCTCACCAATGAATTTGTGGGCAAGGAGGTAGAATGGCAGCGTAATTGTAATATTCCACAGTCGATTTCGGATTTGGTAGAAAATGTGTTAGGGAAATGTAAGAAAATATTTATGTATTCTCGCAACTCTACCAGTTAGTGTAGCGACGGCAGAAAGGTCTTTTTCTACCCTCCGAAGGCTAAAATAAAAACATGGCCAAGAGCTTCCATGGCAGAAGACCGCATAGCTGGGCTGGCGCTTCTCCATGTGCACAAAGCAATACCTGCCTATTGAGGTGGAAGAAGTAATTACTCGTTTCGCAAGACTTATGAAACAAAAGACACAACATACAAAACATAAGAGAAAACTACATTTTGTAATTTCAAATTTGATTTGAGGAATAATTTTGAACAAAACTAAATAAAAATCGAAGACACCACTTTATTTCACACTTTAACACAAATCATTTGTAATATCAGACCTGTTTCAGAGTCCTGTAAGGTTTAAAGGAATTGATATACGAATTTTAAATACTTAAGTAGGAAAAAAAAAAATCATCTGCAAAATTCGTCCCACTACTGGGCAAAGGCATTCCCCGCCCCCAAATCCTTCCACGTTTTCTTTTTAACTACATTAATTATTTTTTTCACGTTGGAAAATGTCCTGACTAAAGTTTGACTGTATGACCCCCCCCTGACTTGATAGCTGGATCCGCCCTTGGACGTGTTTAAATCTGAGTTGCGTTTGATTGAGTATTCCGGGGTTAGTGTCATAAGTCATAACCATAACATAACATCGTCATAAGTAGGTAGGTAACAATTTTCTTATCGACGGTACCTTTGTTCCAGGTAAAAGTCTGGTTCCAAAATAGAAGAATGAAACACAAAAGGCAGACCCTCACCAAAAGCGAAGACGGAGACGACAAGGACTCTACAACTTCAGAGGGTGGAAAAAGTTCGAAGACAGGGCTGGATAAGTTCCTTGACGATGACGGTCCACTATCGGGTAAAAAGAGCTGCCAAGGCTGTGAACTACCCCCTGGAGCGTTATGCTCCCCGGCCGAAGATCTCCCAGAGTTAGCGTCACGTACCCGTAACAATAACACTCCCAGCGCAACGAATAACAACAGCTTCGGCAGCGACGGGGCTTCCAGCGTAGCCTCGTCCTCCTCTCTCGACAAACTGGAGGACGACTCCAGAGACGGGCACCTGTCCGCCAACGTCACACCCGCCCCGAGGAACCTCGCCAAGCGGATCAAACAAGAATCGCGGAAGCGTTCACCCTCACTTGACGCCCTTGGCTGTAAAATATCCCCATCTTCTTCCAAGGACGGTATCGGGATCGGTTTACCGGATGGTGCTAAGTTTTCATCCGTAAGTCTGACACCATCGTCTACTCCCGGGACACCGTCAAGTATGCACCCGAGTCCTCTGGGCCACTACCCGCGGCCGTCGCCGCCGACCGCCGCGCCCGGCCCGCCGCACCCACAAGCCGTGCCCAACGCGATGCCTCCTTACGTCATCCGAGGCAACGCGCCTCCCGGCCAATTCGTTCCGCACCCTGACTTCCGCATGGACTCCAAGCAATTTGTAGGAAAACTAGCGCAGTACCCTCAAGGGAACCGTTACGATGGGTACGCTGCACAGAGCGAGCAACACGCCTACACGCGTGGTCAGAGGGAGCAAGGTCCTACGTCCACCAGGTCGACAAACGGGACCGGATCTAGGCAGGCTTATCCGCACGAGATGTATCAGAACTACGGCTACCCCGCTGGATATGGCAAAGACCAGGTCGGGTACGGGCATCCCGGGTACGAGCAAGCGCAGGGATACAACGCGGAACACATGGGGTATCCCAACAGCCATTACGGGTATCACTATCACGAGGGCGCGCAGCACGAGCACTCTAACTATTACGGGACGGAGGGTCAGAAAGGTCACGGAGAGTACGCTAAGAATGCGTATTACGACGCGAATGCGTACGCGGCTCAACAAGCGTCGGCGGGGTACACCGCTAGCACTCCGAACCCGACAGCTGGTTCCAGCAGCGAGTCTTATGGCCCGGCTGAGTGCGCCGACGGCTACGGATCTTTCCAGCAGTTCTACGAGGCGACGCACGCCGCGCCAGCCGGAGACAACTCCAATTCCTCCTCAGACTTCCACTTCCTGAGCAATCTCGCGAACGACTTCGCTCCGGAATACTACACCATTTGAGATAAGGACTTCGCCGAGCAGGCGAGTAATCTGTTTGTGTAGACATCGAGAGCCGAAATGTGACCGGTGTGCGGTATACGCTAATACGGTATGATGTCGAAACTGGACTGAACTTCCCGCTACTAGGCGAATGTAAATTGCTATCTTGTATCAAGTTGCCTGTTTATAATCATGACGCGTCGTTCTTGCACCGTAATAAATTCAGAACTACTTACAAGTTATGGTTGAGCAAAGTTTCATTGCAGTGAATTAAACAGGTCTGTTCTGTAAGTTAATATGTTGACATGAATACTTAAAATTAATTAAATTATTGTAAGAAAAATCTACTTATGTATGTACATAATTGTAAGTAGGCTTCACTCGTTTTTAATTAGTAATTTTTATTGATATTAAATTATAGGTGCTGTATGGTTGAAGTACCTTTAAAATTAGGGTATTTGACAGTATTTATTAACAGTTAATTTGAAAAAGTTGAGGTAATGTAATAAGCAGTAAATACAATCACCATACAAATGGATTTCATAGTAAATGTGAATATAATCAAACAAATAGTGTACTTACCTATAATTTATGAATGTATTGAAACTGGCATCAGTGTAAATTGTTTCACTTTTGATATATTTCATGTAACATAATATTTCTGGTGTTTATAAAATACGATTATGACACTTATATCTGGTTTCTGGTTATGAGCATTATTTAATTTAAGGAATAGTCGTTGCCTTATTTAGTTAATTGTTTTGTATCTTTAAGACATACTGTAGATATTATTATAATAATGCATTAACATAGGTTCATAGTTAATTAAGTCATAATATTGTATGTAGATAATGCGCAATCATTTTGGCCTATTGAAAATAAATCATTCGGTGTCACATGCAAGTCTTTTATTGCCTTCATATTATTACAGTACTGTTACTGTTTTATTAAATTACACCTAGATGAAACCTTAAATAAGACTACTCCGGAGACAAAACAGAAGATTTATATGTTAGAAGTAAAACCTGCCCTGTTGTACTAGTATTTGGTACATTAACCGCTAACTTATTAGTAGTGCCAACTAGATCTACGTCTGCTCTACTCGTCTGCTAACTATTCTATTGAAAGATTTTTTAAAGGTTATTGAAATAGGTAACATTTTGTTTTAGAATTAGTTTATTCAATTTAAAACATACATGACTGTTAATATTAACACAATCCTTTTATTTTTAAATTCTAGTCTCAAATTTTGTATTGCTCACCCAGATACTTTCTTTTTACAAAATGTTAGATTACATTAACGTATATCTTATTAATATTTTGAGTAAGAAGACTTATTTATAAATAAATTACATAATCAGCATACATACCCAAAGCATGAATCTGTTGACTCAAAAGCACGTAAAAATACATAGCACTCAGCAAAGACTTTGGTCTTTGCTGAGTGAAACTAAGATTGCGAAGAACCTGCTGGGTTTTGGGCCTGAATTTTCTTTCCAATGATTTGGCAGAGAGTATCTTGGATGGTCGCCTTTTCTTTGCCTACAGCCTGAATTTTTTCCATTTGCTCTGTCACAAACTTTACCTTTCTCTTGAAGTAATCTTTTCCACCTTCTATGTCCTGAAAAGGATATGAAATCATATTAGATTAAATAAGGAAAACAAAGATACCAAGCTTTTTTTATATGAAAGCAACATCTATAAGTACTAATATTATAACGATGAAAGATTTGATTGTTTGTATTGAATAGGCTCCAAAACTAATGGACCGATTTGAAAAATTCTTTTACCATTAGAAGCCCACATTATTCCTTATGAACATAGGCTACTTCTTACTGCGGGAAAATGCTTCATTCCTACGGGAAAACAGGTAATAGGACAACAGGTACTAAGAAGCTAGTAATATTATAAAACCGACACTAATGAAACAACAAAACTTGAAACCTAATAGGTTATTCATGAATGCTACTGTACTAACATATGAAAGGCAAAAATTAACAAAACTTACCTTTTGAGCATAGTATCCTGTTCCTATTTCAATCAACACATAGTTAATATCTGCAATAGTCCCAGGAACGTACATTGAGCCTGTCAGCGGTACAAGAATCGTCTCCCCTTTTACATCAGGCTTGATACTTTCAAGAGCCTGTCCAGATTCATGAAACTTGCTTTGAGCCATCTTTAGTGTTTGTAAAGAGTCTTGAATGACATTTATCTCCTGAAAGTAAATAGAAGAATTAAATTATTTTATAGTATGAAAACGATGGTATGTAGCTGTAGGTGTTTATATAGTAATTCAAAATTACCTGATCTAATTGTTGCTTCAGCTGAGCCAACTGTGGAACAGCCAGCGTAGATAAATCTATTTGCTGCATTCCAGCAGCTGGGCTCGAAGATACGGTTGCCATGGTGGGAAAAAAGTACTTTCAACTTTTCCTAGACTTATGGAAAGCTCAAGAACAGAATTTTTTTCAAAAAAATGCGAGTCGTTCGATGAATATAATTTTCTTTTCTCGTTTGATGAATTTGGTTGGATGAATTTAATCAAATCATAACCTTAATATTCTGACTGTTTAATGACTTGATGGCTGACGGCTGAGGCATGTGTCACAAGGCCTTTCTTGCCAATGTCTTTTTCCATAATCATCTGTGGAAGGCAGTTGCGTTGAGTGAAGAAAAGAGAAATTTTTAGTCGATTTCATTTTGAAAATCGACTAAAGCTAGATTTTTTTTTACTACTAAAATAAAACTAATGTTTTAAATGCTGGCTGTGGGTGTTTTTTTTCCGTACTTTTTTCTCTTTGACGTGAACTTTTAGGTTATTTTACGAAATAACAAACAATTTTTGATTGTTCCATTGCAAATAGCGATAGTAGTATTCTGTAGCGATAGCAAACTGATAACAAAAACACAAGAACCTTCTGCGTGTGTTACTTTACTTTTTACATTATTAACACGGATACTGGAAACAAGCAGAATGTCTCTCGCTATCATAGATTCAACAGAAGTCTTTAGCCAATTTATCAAGTGAGTAGAAAACCGCAATTAAATACCGTCTGTAAGTCTCAGTGGTAATAGAGAGGAAGCCTATACCCAGCAGTGGATGCTCACGGGCTGAGTAGATAGATAGAAGTCCCAGTCCGAGCTGGAAGAAAATAGAGGAGCTTGATAAAATTTATGATAAGTACCTATCGAAAATACTTACGCAAGGGCATTGAGCATAAAATTACTTTTCCTACGCATGAGCTCTATGCTCTGTTATTTCAGTTAACGCCAGATAGGTGCCCACTGCCTACGAACCTATTTACTCACTGGGCTGTTTTTACTGTATTGTAGGTGTTTGGAAGACTAGGAAATTTGAATGTATTGACCTCTGCACAACTGTGTTTAGGTAGGTACCTATCTACCCTTTTCAAACGATTTTCTTCATTAATTTGTACACAGAAAGAACTATTTCAACATGTGGTAGCTAGAGTCAAGTTATTAGGTACTTTAGTAGTAGCATGTAGTAGGTATCAAAATAGTTGATGTGTTTATTACTATCGAGATTTTGTTACAGGACACCCTCATTAGCTGTAATACATTTTTCTGCGGAATGGGCTGAACAATGTAAGCAAGTCACTGAAGTACTCAGAGAATTACAGAAACTTCCAGAAATAGAATCTACTGGGGTGAAGTTTGCTGTGTGTGATGCTGAAGGCTTATCTGAAATCTCACTGCAATATAAGGTGAACAATTTCACATAAATTTTCCAATAAAAACTAGTCAGGCAGAAAGCATTTTAGGTTTCCAATGTATTTATTGCTAGCTATGCTTGTCTTTATACCTATCGACTTTTTCTGAATCTAAAAGCCTTATCCTGCCTAATGTCATATTTATATTTCTTGAGGCAAACCTAACAGGTTTGGTTGCTAAACTAGGCCTAGATCACAGTACTCACGGGATCACGGGCTGGTGCCTCAAATAACATAAAATTCAATATTATTGGGTATTGGGTTCCTTTCATGAAAAAATAATATTTATGAAATTGCACTGTTACATACATAATTTGGTTGAGATCTCAGGAACCGTGCAATCTATTGAAATAACTTATGCTTTGATTCAATATGTTATTGCTAATTATTATGGTTCCTTAAGCCAGTTTCTTAATTTTTCTAGTAATAAAAAAAAAATTAATTTTTCACTTCACTCCTTTCCAAAATAGTATTCTCTGTCGCATGACAGAGCAGCATCCAATGAATGCGAAATATGCCTTAAGTATTCGCACAAACGGCTCCAACAAGCCCTCTTAATGCTTATTGTCTAAACTGTTAAAGTTTTTCATTTATTTTTCAGATTGATTCAGTTCCTACTGTTGTACTTTTTAAGAATGGCACCCAAATAGAAAGAGTTGATGGTGCTGATGCTGCTCAGATCAGTTCTAAAGTGAAACTGTTAAGCCTTGGAAAGACTGCCCCAATCCAAGCCTCTCCGATGAAACTGGAGGATAGACTAAAGGCTCTTATCAAAAGACACAATGTTATGGTGTTTATGAAAGGCAATAGAGACACACCAAGATGTGGATTCAGTAGAACCCTTATCCAGATCTTGAACGATACTAAGTAGGAAAAAAATCCATTTTAAAGTTGTGATCGTTGTGTATGAAAATAATGAAAGTAACATTAATTCTTATTTCAGGGTGCCCTATGATACTTTTGACATATTGACTGATGAAGAAGTTCGCCAAGGCTTAAAAGAATACTCAGACTGGCCCACCTATCCCCAACTTTATGTCAAAGGAGAACTGATTGGAGGATTGGACATTATCAAGGAATTAGTAGCCAGTGGTGAACTTGATTCAACTCTAAAGGCCTAAATTTATTTTATTTAGTGATGGTTGTGTATAATTTATTGCAATGAAGCTTTTGTTATATTATTTGGTCTGTTTATTTCAATAAAAAATACTTAGTATAGTATACAAATTACCAGACGATCGCCTCGCGGTTTCACCCGCGTAGTTCCCGTTCCCGTGGGAATTCCGGGATAAAATATAGCCTATGTCACTCCCTGAAAAGTAAGCTTCCTGACGGTGAAAGAATTTTTGAAATCGGTCCTGTTGTTTCGGAGCCTATTCAATACAAACAAGTCAAACAATCAAATCTTTCCTCTTTATAATATTAGTATAGACAAGCTGTTACCCGCAACTTCGTTAGCGTGGTAGGTAGGGTGCCTGACCTATTGACAACATCACAAATTCACGATCACTAGGTATTTTTAAAAATTTAGGCGACATTGCATAGACGGATTAAGGGCACTACCCCCCATGTGATAAAAGCCAATAAGGCGCTTATCATTGTCCACAACTGGACGCAGGCTGAATACAAGCTGTTGAGGTGAGGCATATACGGACTTTTTATCTACCTATGTTTTATTTTCTCGTTAGACGTGATGTGTAAGTAGTGTAGGTAATTTATCAAACCCTTGTTTAAATCTCAGATCGGGGGACGAAACTAATGGCCAAGTTGCATTTTTAGCGCCTTAAGCTAGGTTCACATTGCTGTGTCGGGGTGTGTCGTCGTGGCGCGCCAGAACGGAATCGGTTACGTCTATTACCTATGACTAGATTCACATTAAGTACCTAGTAGGTTGTGTTGGGTTATGGCGTGTTGTGTCGCGGTAAAATCGCTCGGCGTGCGGTCGCGCCAGAGAGGTGGTGGGGATCTGTCGCGCCACAACACACCACACCAATGTCTGCCATAAGGGATATCCACCGTGGGCGGCCCACCCGCATGCCCAGCGGGAGGCCTGCGTCCGGCAGTGGACCAATACAGGCTGTTGAGGTTGAGGAGGATTTGTATGCATACCTACTATATTATATTCATAACTATAAGTGGCCGCGCCGCCGCATTGGACTGATTATCCGTCGCCGATCTAACGCGGCGGAACTCCACGCTAGTAGGTAGATAAGGTAAGAAGGGGGAATGGCGTTCTCTTATGGAAAAAATGGTGTAGAAAAGTAACAGTCTTTTAGTATCTAGTACCTAATCAACTATTTAACAATAAAAGCATATATCTTTAACTTATTAGTAGTAGGAAAACATTATTAAAAAAACACGTTTGAGCGGCATTGCCCCTGACCTTGGGTAATGCCGCTCAGGGTACGGGGTAAATGACGTTCAAACATGTTTTTTGGAATTTAAAAAGTAGGTACGATACATTTTAGGTATCGTGGTACCTAGATAGGTACCTTTTATTAGATCTAGTTTCTATTTTCGGGCACACTGCGCTGAAGCTCGGTTTGAACCATCGTTAACAAAGAAAATTACACTGAAGGAATAGAAACAAATTAGAGCTAATTGCAGACTGTTGCAAACAACGTGAGTAGTAGTGCGGTAAGGTAAGGAGGTAGCTCAACCGATACAATAGGTACCTTTTACCAGTCTGAAGCGTCCCCAAGACGCTGGCTACTTTGCCCCGCGGCTGTACTAGGCAATGCTAGTGGCAAGAAGGGTGGGCGGACTTTATCACTACCTAACATTGTGGGGTGCATGGTATATATATACTCGCTCTAGATCATGGTGTGATCGATCAAGCTGTGCTGGATGAGATTAGCGCAGGCGCATTGGCCGTGTGAAGTGGCACAAAAGAAGGCCTATACCCAGAAGTGCACAGATTAAGAAGTGTGTGAAGTTAGGTTGCGCATGATGATGATGGCAATTATGATGCCTGCGTCAGCTCTCGGGTCACGCATACACGTCGCGACCGACGTTGTCGACGCGACCACGCGACGTCGTCGTCCTCGTCGCTTGACCTCTCAGGCTCTCAGTACCCTACACGGACGGACTAAGGTCTCGACTCGAAGGGGAGCAAAAGCGATGCAATCACTCATGCTTAATCAAAATCGACTAAAAGGGTCACCTCACTACTTGCAGCACACACAACTTGCAATAAGTAAATTTAGTGACAATGACATTGAATAACGTGCATGCTTTTGAAGTTGATTGATTGATGTTTTGACAACTTCATGCAACTTGATTGACTTTGACTGCAAGCAAATAAAAGAAGAAGAAGAGAATTCTGACTGCTGAATGGAAGGAAGGAAGTTATAAATAAAATTGTTTTGATTTCACTTTTTACTTTGTTTTACGAATTTCTTTTTTATTTTTGTCGTTGTTTGAACCTTTGTCATGGAGAAAAGCATCCCGTTTCATCCTAGTAAGTTTTTAATATAGTGAGAGGAATAGCTTACGGATTAGTTTTTTGTATTTGTATTTTCAATCCAACTTTCGTTCCGCTACTTAATTCCGTAACGAGTTTTTGCTTTTATTTCAGAAATGATAAATAAAGTTCGGACTGCAGGCGATGGAATGGAATCGGACGAGTCCGTTACAGAAACTAAGAAGCCCATCGAAACGAAGGCGCAAAGGAAAGAAAGTCTTCTACCAGGACGGCTCATCCAAATATTTCCTTCATCTATACTCAGAAATGAAAAGAGAAAGTCCATCAACGCTAAGCCTCCTAAGTTCGTGCCTTACGAGCCATATACAGCTGCTGTTAAGCCAATGACTCCTGCGGTGGCAGCTAAAGGTGTAAGAAAATCCAAAAATAACATGGACATCAACACTCTTATTTCTCAAATGTCTCAAATGAATATAGACCTCAATGAATTCAAGCCCAGGCCCAAGTTGAATTCTTCTAATGATAAATGCATTGCTGATACTGACAAAAGTAGCTCGGAAAACTTGGAGTTACAGAAAAAAGTTGACGATTTATCAACTGCAAATGAATCATTGAAGGAACAACTAAAGCAACAAGTTCAGGTATGTTATGTTGTTGAATAAAAAATAAACACTGTGCTTATATCATATAATAGAGAATATAAGTAGGTATATGAGCTTCTGAATATGCCTTTCTTATTTAATTACAAATGAGAAAAAAAAAACAGATTAAATTATAGAGCATGCCTGGATAGACCAGAACATGATTCACTAATCACCACAGTCATGTCATTTAAAACTTAACTTGTTGCTGTTATGAAGTTTCCAACAAGTAGGTATCCTTAAAAATAGTACAAAGTAGGTAGGTATGTTCATGACTTATTGGAAATAACATAAACATAATGAAATAGAAAAATAATGAACAATCAACAAAAAATATCATAATAAGGTGAACATAGAAAAAATAATAAAAAAAAGCTAATATCAATATAAACTCTATCATAAATTAGCTCTGGAATGAGAACCAATGTTTGTTTTGTATGATTATGTACCTATGCAAGATGTTGGTGACAATTAAGTGGTTGCCAAAACTCAACTAATTTGACAGCACTAAAAATGTTACCGTCCCTTTCATATTGATCAAAATGATGGCATCAGGTTTAGTCCTGTCAAATTAGTTTAGTTATTTTTGGTGACATGTGAATGGACACCGTTATCTGTTTATCTGTTATGAACAAAACTTTTAATAAATATTTTAAAAAATATATTGTGTAATCTTCAGGTGAACAAAGAATTAAAAACAATGTTAGTAGCATCTATGGGCGAGGACCTTGAAATCCAAGTGCAGTCGCTCAATGAAGATAAAAAACACTTGGCTGATGCTTTGCTAAGCTCCGCACAGCACTTATCTACACACCAGGTATGAATCATTTGTTTCAAATTATCAGTGACTGCACAATAGCCAAACTTGATGTAAACTGTTAGTAAACAACATACTACACAAAAACTAAAACTCACTTGCTTGGTGTAGCTATCGAAGGAAGGATCTTAAATCGACAAGTTCTGTAAATTGCGAATAAAAAATCGCGGCAACAGACTGAATTTTAGGTTCAGTTTGCTTACAAACATTGTACTTCCTATTAGCTGGAATATAGCTGCTGCTCGCGACTTCGCACATGATTTTCAAGTAGCCAATGTCCATCTCCGGGATTCCACCTTCCTGTCAAATTTCATTAGGATCTGTTTAGTTGTCAAAAGTCAATAGGCAGACAGAGTTACTATTGAATTTATAATATCAGTTTGTATAAATAATATTTTACCCAGTAGTGTAGTATTATTCAATACTAGCTACATCCCATCGTGAATATGAGAATCCCATGGCAAGCACTTCTCCAGGATCTAAAGCAGCCTATGTGTTAATCCAGGATATAAGGTATCTAGGATACCTTCCAAATTTAAATGTTATATTGTACGTCCTGTTCCACAAAATATGAAAACTTGTACCATTAGTTTTGTAACAGCAAATTGAACAAACAGTTGACAATAAAATATTCTGACTTCTGACCTATCCATTCAGCTGTTTGAGTGTGAAGGTAAAGTAAAGTAACAATCATACACACAAACCCCGTTATAATATTAGTGTGATTCTATGCCTATCAGTGGATGCAAAATTATTGCCCGCCTATTTCCATTTAAAATCCTTAGAGATGTTACTTTAGGTTTAGAATGTATGTAGTTTTACTTTTATTTTGAAGAAGTGGAAGTGAGCTTAAGTTGAACCACGGAAAAATAACTAGACATAGGGACAACTTAATTTAAAAGTACTGTCAGAAAAAGTTTCTTAGATGTTTCATCAACAAACTTATCCCATCAACAGCCTGTACCACAGCTGGACATAGGCCTCCCCTGATAAGCACCTTACAGTTGCTACGTAAACTGAAAATACTAATAAGGAATTTCTATTTTCAGGAACAAACTGAATGGTTGGCAGGTCAATGTGAGGTGTGGAGAAGCAAATTCTTGGCCAGTAGGTATGTAAAAAAGCACCAATATAAAAAAAACACTTGGGAAGCCCGACTTTTGACTTAGACGCGCATACATCATTAATATCACATCACACTAATATTATAAATACGAATGTTTGGATGAATTGATGGATGTTCGTTACCTCTTCACGCCAAAAATACGGAACGGATCAGGCTAAAATTTTGCATGTAATTCTAATCCTGGAATCAAACATGGGCTACTTTTCATCCCATATATCAGTTCCCATGGGATAGAAATCACCTTTAAATGTTTCCATAGAAACAAAGCGTGCGAAGCCGCGGGTATAAAATAGTCTCTTATAAATTGTGGTCTAATTTCCATTTCTCTTTTTCAGTTTAATGGTAGAAGAGCTAGCTGAATCCAAAAAGCTTCTAACTGCTAAATCTGAGAACCTACACCAGGCGATAAAACAACTCCTCGACGAAAGGTGTAGAGTTAGAGACATGCTCCTTTGCACTTACCAAAACCTGTACAGCTTACACGAAAAATGGCTAGAAAATATTGCACTTTCGGAATACGGCAGTAAAGTCTACAATCGACCGATCGGAAACCTCAATTTCAATGCAACAACACCACATTCAACAAATATTATTGACTTGGCAAGTGTGAATGTGAAGTTGTCCGATAACATCAGTAGTTCAGTTGAGAAGCAAGATATCAGTCATGTGACTAGTTTGCAGTCTTCCACGGATGGAGAGAGACATGCAGAGGATGTGAGTATGTGTAACATTTACTGAGAAATCAAATAATATCCTAAAAAAATCGACTTCGACGAAACTTGAACCAGCATCCTTTCCTCAATACGGGAATGTGCTAACTAACTACACCGCGAGGTCAAGTGACGTAGGAGTCGAAAATCACTGGGACTTCATACGGACTCCTAGCTCCACGTACAGGGGAAACATTAAACTTTATCCAATCCTATTCAAAGACTAAAGTGACATTTAGTTCGTTTGTTGCGATATTCGCGCGATTTTTTGCGATATTTGTTTGCAGTACGTTTTGTGCTAAGACGCATACGATCTTACACACTGCTGCGATTTCGCATTTGGCGCACGGCGTCTAGAAATCGCGCTTACAAAAACGCAGCGGAATCGTGCTACAAAATCGCGGCTGTGGGGTGGAGGCTTCACTCAAAAAAGTGACGCAATGACCATCTCAATCCCAAAACTCTGTGATAGAGACACATCAACCGCAGGCTGCTCATCTTTTATCGAACAAACTAGACGATCGCCTCGCGGTTTCACCCGCGTAGTTCCCGTTCCCGTTGGAATTCCGGGATAAAATATAGCCTATGTCACTCCCTGAAAAGTGAGCTTCCTAACGGTGAAAGAATTTTTCAAATCGGTCCAGTAGTTTCGGAGCCTATTCAATACAAACAAACAATGAAATATAGTAAAAATAAAATATAAATAGATTAATAAAAAACAAAGATAAATAATTCGACGATTTAACTAAACGCAATGTTTGAAGTTTCAATCATATAATATTATGTGCATTAAACTGGTCTGTACCTACATTAGATTTATTGCAACTCATCCTACTTAGGTAAGCCTCTAGATAGATGTATGTAGTCTTCAAGTACAATAACCAGCTTATCATTTAATGGAATGAATGAATAGTATTTATTCTCTTAAATATAGGTTAACAATGATGGTTTGACTTATTAGTCATGCAAATGTTTCTAATAATCAATAAGTTGGCTCTCACAATTTTTAAAAATATATCACAATTTTTAAAAACAAGTATATATTTATAGAACACATGCACAAAAACTTCAAAAAATCTTTGTTGAAAAATGATTTAACAATACTAGGAACATGTCTAAAAAGAATTTATGTGAATTTAAATTTCAAATATTCATCTAAGTATACTATAAAAACAATTTTGGTTTGACAGAGCCAATTATATAATTTCTGATTAAATTCATTATTTGTTAATTTTCTCATGTCATTTGGGAGTTTATTATAGCCAAATTGGTAATTTCAGGTAATGGCAACACCTCTTGGTACGAACCGAGTAATCGAAGGCCCCGTGAGCGCATTAGTGCACCATGCATACAACAGTAGCAACAACGTGCGTCCCGTTGCCTCGTGCGTGCATTGTAACGGAAATGTACAGTTATTGTAGCGAAAATGGAGAGCAGATTGAAAATTGACGCAAGAATGACTGCTTTAAAAGTTAAGGCATAAGGTCTAAGCAAGAAAAGGTGTTTTAGAATTGGCATCACAATTTACAGTTGTGGTGGTGTCGTCTTCAATTTAGAAGCCTCTAAGATCTACGTTGGGTCGCTGCGCCGCTAGTGATCACCTGAATACCCTCAGCACACATATGTCCACTGCTGAACGTGCTTCCCCCAGACAAGGGCAGTTTTGGCATAATCACCACTTTGGCAGGCGGATTTGTGATCATCGTTGAGGTGTCCAAAATACACAGAAGCAAGCTGCTGCGCTTGAGGTGTAAAATACACAGAAGCAAGCTGCCGCCCTTGAGGTGTAAAATACACAGAAGCAAGCTGCCGCCCTTGAGGTGTAAAATACACAGAAGCAAGCTGCCGCCCTTGAGGTGTAAAATACACAGAAGCAAGCTGCCGCCATTGAGGTGTAAAATACACAGAAGCAAGCTGCCGCCATTGAGGTGTAAAATACACAGAAGCAAGCTGCCGCCCTTGAGGTGTAAAATACACAGAAGGAAGGTATTGCCCTTCCTCTGGTAGGTTCTGTGTCGGCTCTTACGGCATCTACTGGTTGAGTTGAAGCGGTTGATTCATTCAGTTGTGTGGCTTAGAATTTGCACCACCCCAACTCTTCTCGCGGGTGTCGTAAAAGGCGACTAAGGGATATCCACCGGGGGCGGGCAGCAGCGCCCCTGCAGAACAATTCTACCACCGAACTGCGATCCCTAACCCGCATGCCCAGCGTGGAGAATATGGGCATTACCCCCATGAGATAAAAGCCAACAAGCCGCTTATCAGGGGGAGGTCTGCGTCCAGCAGTGGACCAATACAGGCTGTTGAGGTTGACGTTGATTCGTACGCTGCTACCGCCACGACACCTTTATACAACTTCCCTTAAATATGTGGAAAAACAGGCGTGTGAAGGCTAGGAATAAGTTTTATTGAAATGATTTAGCTAGGTAATATTCGTTGACTGGCTAAGGTTGACAGTTTTTAGTCTGAAGATTTATTCTAAGAAGTAATGTGGACAATCGAAAGCTAAGTTTAAAACGGCGGGAAATGTAAGTTAAAACTGATAATACGTCATGTGATTTAGAGAAGCAATATAATACTACAAATCTAAAAGGTTGTAGTTACCTACCTGGGGCCCAATTCTGCTAACCAATCGCTTTATTATGGCAATGGTATCGTCACAGAACGTAGAATCCTTATATGAAGGAAACTAGATAGTGCGTGCGGTGCGTACTATCTAGTTTCCTTCATCGGTTCATCTTCATGCGGTGCGCATCTACAGATGTTTAATTGTCCCATTCCGCCCGGTACGAGTAAAATAACGTGTAGTAAAATAACGCAGCGACTGCAACTTTAATTTAGCAGAATAGGGCCCCTGTATCTCTAGAATATCTGTATATCTCTAGAATAATTATAATAAATTAGCTATTTATGGCTCACTACGGAAATATTAAAACTTCAAATGGCTAGTTGAAGGTAATTCTCCGCATATTGCCAACCAAGAAAGAAGGTTGTATTAACATAATGTAAAATTTAGGTTGTAAACCTTTGGGCGCACGATCGTTCTTACTGAAGTTACTGATAATTTTGTAAATAGACTATGTAAAGAAAATAAAAATTAAGGGTACGAAATACTACCTATATACCTAACGATTCCATTCCATAAAATACTTAGCAAATGAAATAACTTCAATTGTGTAATAAAAATTTATTAACTGTTTTTCTTAGTTTTTCTATAAAAATATCTAAAAGCCTATATCACATTTAGCTTTTAATTGCAAATTCATATATTTTATATCATTGAACAACCAATAATCTTATGGCTTGACTGATTAGTGAAAAGTACAGAACCAGGAAATTCTTTAAAGTAGGTAACTTAAAAAAAGCATTCTATCTATTGTAATAAAGTAGAAATTGTGAAGACATTTCAAAACATATTAATAAGTGAAAAATACAGACCAAAGAAATAATTTTAGGTAACTAAAAAGCATTCTTATCTTATTGTAATTGTATCATAATGTGTTTGTCAATTAACAGCGGTACTACAAAAACCAACGTAAACACTGGTCTAACAAGCGTTTAGCTAAAAAGTGTGTAAACAGTTAGATATGGGTTTAACTAGAGTTTAACTCGTTTAAACTATGTCTAAGCCGTGTTAACTGTAAACCGTCGTAAAATACAGTTTTATGGTAACGTTTTTGATAAACACGAGCTCAGCCAGATGTCTAAATTTTTTGTAGTACCGCTGGTAGATATAAGCTTATTGAGAAATAGCGTTATCTGATATTTCCGTAAACAATCTATTGTGATGGTCCAGCATCTCGGTTCCCGTGTAATTGTAAGCCAGGTAGTCTCTCACTGGGATGTACTTGGCTCCTCCGAACCAGTCTATCATTGCAATCTGAGCTATCTTCAGCTTGGCTACGAACCAGTCGTGGTCTGGAATAATTTTAATAATAAATGTTTATTATTATAAATAATAAATGTTTATTATTATAAATAATAAATCTTTATTATTATAAATAATAAATCTTTATTATTATAAATAATAAATCTTTATTATTATAAATAATAAATGGTTATTTAGGAGAAAACCAAAGGTTTAAAAACAGAATTACAAATTAATAAGTACCAGAAAGCTTATTGAAGGTTTTCACAGATAGTGGTGGAATAGTACAATGAAAAAGACTATGAACATGATGTGACTAGTCAACATGCATCATCTTTAAAAACATAGTTAGATTAGGATATACATTACAAAAAATTTAAACTTAATATATAACATCATCATTGGCACCAAAAAACTCTCCGCTGAGCCGCCGCCTGGCCGAGCTGATACTTGTGCAGAATGTTAGAATACTATTAATACTGAAAAGCTGCGAGCATAATTCTTAATGGCACGAGATGAAATATAAATGGAGAGGTATAACTTAAAACTGATGATGATGTCATCTTAGACGAATTTCGGCCACGGCGCGGCAGCGGTAAGTTTTATGGAGACGAGCCATGTGCGCGCGCAGGACATTTAATAGTGCACAAGTGTGTGGACAAACACAGATGCACTCTACTCCCTCACTCCTCGCGAGTTTTTAAACAATATCTGAGCGTCTCAAAGCCACACGTGACCCGAGAGCTGTTGAGTATCTAGCGCAGCCAAAATGTCTTTGAGCGCAGCGCATCAGCATTGCCATACAGCGGGGTAATGCAGCCAGCGTCTTAGGGACGCTTCCGACTGGTATTGACATGGAACAGTTGAGCTACCTCTAGATTATTTGCAACAGTCTGCAGTTAAGTAAGCTCAATTGTAAATACTTAGTTATAATTTTTGACGACCTCTGTGGCGCAGCGGGCGAAGGTCTGCCTGCGACGCAGGAGGTTGCGGTATCGATTCCTGCCTCGGGACAAATGTTTGTACGATCTGCAGACATTTGTCCAGGGCGTTCTGGGTATTTTCTATACAAAAAAATATCTTTCTATGTAGTGTATTGTATTAAGTATATCAGTTATCTAGTACCCATCACAAGCTCTGCTCAGCTTGGGGCTAGATAATGCTGTGTGAATTGTCCAGCATTATTTATTTGTTTGCTTAGCCAGGCAATAAAAAATAAATTTATTCACAAAGAAAATTATACTAGTATTTACAATTGAAACAATTGAGCTAACTGCCGACTGTTGCAAACAGTCTACAGATAGCTCAACTGATCCATATCAACACCAGTCGGAAGCGTCCCCAAGACGCTGGCTGCATTGCCACGCTGTATGGCAATGCTGATACGCTGTGCCAGATATTCACCAGCTCGCGGGTCACGCGTCGCTTCGACCAGACGCTCAGATAGTTTTTTGAAAACCCGAAGAGCAATAAAATGATTAACTACCTTAGTAAGTAGGTAGGTACGCTTCATAGTTTTACTCATGATTAGGCAAAGTTATTTACCAGCGGGAAAGTTAGCCATAGCCGGATGTCTCTCGAACAAAGCCGCCTTTGCGAAGTTGTACTCAGGAGTGTCCTTCTTGACCTGAGATAAAATTATGATTAGAACAAAGCGCTTTAGGAACCATTTAGGTACAAGGGTCTTGTCTTGGTACAAATAGGTATATTATCCATACATTTATATTACAAAATAGCTTCTGCCCGCCACGGCTTCGCACGCGGATTTTCGGTAGGTATAATAAGTAGGTAGCCTATGATCTAAGGTAGACTTAGCTCAAAACGTACGCCAAATTTCATTTTGATCTGTTCAGTAGTTTTGGAGATCCTAGGTAACAAAAATTCAGATTTCACAAACTTTCGGATTTATACCTAATATTAGTACCTACTTAAGTAGGATTCGAAAGTAAATCTTGTCTGACTGTTACCTTTGTACAAGCCTATTGAAACTTGGCTACCCTGCCAAGTTTCAATAGGAGCGATATTTTACGGTTTAAAGGTAAATGTAAGGTGGTATAAGGTAAATGGTATTCGGGACAATAGGCTACTTGAAAAGTGCGTGAGCGTGAGAAGCCGCGGACAGCAGCTAGTATTATAAAAACGAAAGTAATTATCAGTTGAGCTACCTGTAGACTGTTTGCAACCTGTAGAAAGTCTGCAGTTAGTAGCTCAATTGTTTCAATTGTAAATACTAGTATAATTTTCTTTGCGAATAAAGGCTATTTTATCATAATCTTATTATCTGTCTGTCTGTTACCTATTACGCCTAAACGGCTGAACGGATTTTAATGAAATTTGGCAGGGAGGTAAACGGTGTCCCGCCGCAGAGAGTAGGTACCTACCTGAAAAGTGTATGCGAACCTACGGGCAGAAGCTAGTGGGTTTTAGTCTCATGTTATTCTAAGAATAGCTAGCGAAGATGTATTTTAACTTGTGCACAGAATAAATATTAACCTACAAACGAGTAGGTATTTGCTTAGCCAGGCAATAAAATGAATACCTACCTTAGTAGGTAGGTAGGTACGTAAAGAAAGAGATTTTAGATTCGGACGAGATGTACCTACCCCTACTCAAAAGTGAAGTGGACATCTCGTCCGTGGATCAGTTTGAGATTCGGACCAGATGTACCCTAACCTAACCCAAGAAAACCCTGTCTGTAATCGTATTTGATCTATGTTTTGTTTATACTAAGTCAAAGCAAAGTAGGTACAGTCGGCTGCAAAAATATATATACACTCCCAAGTTTTCAATTTGACAAGACAAGTAAGTTTATAGTGATAACCAAGTAGCCATTCTAAAAATGATGGAGGGGGCGTGCATTTTTAGAATGGTTCATTTCTACCTACCTATGCCTAGGTATTTAGCCATATCAAGTGATGATAACGTGAATTAGCTTAGCCAATATTAATCTGATAAGAAGCCCATCACATCACACTAATATTATAAATGCGATAGTTTGGATGGATGTATAGATGGATGGATGTTTGTTACCGCTTCACGCCAAAACTACTGAACGGATTGGGCTGAAATTTTGCATACAGGTAATTCTAATCCTGGAATCAAACATAGGCTACTTATCCCATAAATTAGTTCCAATGGGATAGAAATCACCTTTAAACGTTTAGAGAAACAACACGTGCGAAGCCGCGGGCATAAACTAGTAATAAATAAATAACAAAAGCCTCAAACACTTTTTCTGGGGGTTAATAGGCACGAACTACGAACCTTCCTCATTTTTCCGGTGAGCATCAGTCTGGTGCAGCGAGGATCTTCAGCGTCCCAGTTCTGCTGCTCGCAGTATCTCGTCTCTTCTAATGAAACCAACACAGATGCGCGAGAGTTTTTCTGGAAAATTCCAAATCGAATTAAGAGGGCGCCATTTTGTGAAAAGGGATAGGCATAGGATTTCACGTTCATAGGAGCGCGGGACGGAGAATACGTTTTTGGAACGGCGTAAGCGCAAAAATGATGTTTTTGCTTATCTATAATATAAAAATGAATCGCAAAATGTGTTGGTAAGCGCATAACTCAACAACGCCTGGACCGATTTCGCTAATTCTTTCTTTGTTGTGTTTGTTATTGTCAGGAGAAGGTTCTTATGAAAGAAAAAATTAAGAAAGTTGGAAACATAAATTTCCACGGGGGCGAAGCCGCGGGGCGCAGCTAGTTTACAATAAAACTAAACGACTAATGAAGAAACTGTATTAAGGAACCAAAGAAATAGTAATAATAATAAAGCCTTAGGTATTTATTTCCGTAATAAAAAAAATTTACAATATTAATTATGAGTAGAATAAATAATATGCAGTATAACACTTGATTTAAACAAAATAAAAATTGATTAGAATTAAATTAAAATTAATACTATTAATGGTATTATTAAGGACCTCTCATCGAGTGAAGGCCTCCTCCATTTTACTCCATGACATTCTGTCTTGAACTTTGATTAGCCAGAAATAGTAATAACCTACGAATTAAAACAAAAATCTTTTCTATAGACCGCAGGGTCTCTGAGATCTCGACCAAATTAGGTGTCAAACAGTGCATTTTCACGATATCTTTTCGCAATCGTGTTTTCCAATTAAGGAACCGAAGAAAAAAATGTGGAATTTTATGTAATTCTATATTTTTACCACGGGGATCCCGTGAGATCTAGGTCTAGTTAGTCAAGCAAACCCCCTAGGTTCGCCCCTTAATAAAAATACCATCAATCTAACTCAACGTGGAGATTTAAAATGACGTACCTAAGGGCAACGTTAGGTAGCTTGGCACAGATAGAGAGTTAAAGACAACCAACCCTCTTGTAAAGAAACTCTTGCTTAACAGAAGGTAAAAACAAACAGTTGGAGAATATGATTCGAGACCCAGGTAATGCTATTTAGCCTCTGCAGTGCGACCCGAAGCGAAGTGGCGCGCCGCCATACAGTGGATCGAACGTATGGAGCAGGCGGGTGTAACTCAAAAAGCGCAAGATATGTCTTGGAAGAAAAGTTGCGGGACAGTGCCAAGAACATGCTTTATTAGACCCCAGAACGAATTAGGACGAAATAATAATAATAAACATTTATTTACCAAAAACACATGCAATAACAATACAGTAGGTACAGTGCCAGCGGAACTCAAACTAAGCAAGAATGCTTGTATCTTGAGGTCCATGAAATAATCCCACTATTTCCGTTTGATGTTGCTTTCCATACAATGAAATCAGTTTTATGCCATTTACCTACTCCTGAACTACGAGTATAACTCTAGACCTAAAGTGCAATAGAATATTTATAGCTTAGATTAAAAAAATCTATCGAATGTGGCAAATTAAGAATAAGAAACATTTATTGTATGAACTGTGTACATAGTTGGTCTTAAGAACTAGTAATTGTCCAACAGTTTGTCCTTTCGGACATACAATAATATAATTATTTTTAAATATTTATGATCCGATAATTTACGATCCACTGAGCGCCCCACCGAAGCTCGAATATGAAGATCTGCGTCATGGGCTACTACTAGATACTTTGACCCTGCGAACCAGTTCATCATGATGATTTAAGCTATCTCCAGCTCGAACATAGAGATGTGCGCCATTGGCAATGAAAGTGTTAGTTTAATTTAAAGGCCAGTTCAGAACTGCTACGCGGTATTCGGTACCCAGGGCGGGGTGTAAATTCAATTCAATTCGTTTATTAAACCAGACCTAACATTACAGAGTTCTCCAATGCGTTAGGATCGTGTTTAAGACACCTACTTGCTAAGTAGTATAGATTTTTAAAATTCTTGATAATCTCTCGCTCTCGCGCGGTGTGTCGCCGGGGGTGATCACTGATCAGTAGGATTTCTTGACTTTCGCTAGCGCCCTGGGTAACCCACATACCTAATAGAGAAATTCCGTGGGGTAACCAATACCGCGTTGGTCTGGTCTGAATAGGACTTAATTCGCTGACTCGAACTCCTAACATGACTTCGTTCCGTGCCTAATGTTGCTTCAGAATATTAAAATTTATCTTACCACCAAGTCTTTAGCAGTGAAGTCCAAAGGCGACATGTAGAAATATGGAATACCAGTGGAGTTGGCAAGGGAGCCGTCGACAATGGACTTTACATTCGAGAAGGGAAATCCTTCGATAGCTGGCAGCACTGAAATTGTTGC
Organism: Eupithecia subfuscata; assembly: GCA_963564075.1. Taxonomy (NCBI): domain Eukaryota; kingdom Metazoa; phylum Arthropoda; class Insecta; order Lepidoptera; family Geometridae; genus Eupithecia; species Eupithecia subfuscata. Next base: position 11,195,173 of record OY751105.1, read on the forward strand.
GATGGAGCCCCAAACTGAAATGGAAGGTCAAGAGGTGAATAAAATGGAAATATTCCAACAATACCTACGTCCAAAGTTTAGGTAGGCAGGTAGGTTTACATTTTCATTTGGATAGGGTATTAAATTCCAAGGTCGTCTCCTTTCAAATGAAAGGGGACGACCTTAATTAATATTAAATGTCTAAATGGACATTTTAATAATATATGGTGAGTATGAGGTAGGTACTTAGGTATTATTTAGTAAGTAGGCACTTTAATACTTCATTGTTAGATTCTTTTACAATGAACCCACTGAGAAGCGATTAGGAAAAAAATGTTACCATCATGGAGAAATGAAAGTTGCCATGTTGTTTCCCTCCTAAATGTAATGTAAACAAAGTGCTTTGTTTACTATACTTGGCGGAAACTGAGCTAGCAACATATCGTTCTACGAAAAGTTATCTTTTAAATTTCACAAACCTGAATTATGTAGCACATATCTAGCCATCGGTATCACTTTGGTGTGATCTGGAGGGTCCCCGTAGCGGTTCTTCCCATGATCCTTCCATCTACACTCCACGAAGCTGAGAAGGCAAACTGCTACTAACACTGCGAACTTCATTTTGGCCCTGAAAAGTTAACATAAAATTAGGGACCTACCTAGTTGCCCTGTGCTGCCAGCTTAGAATTTGCATCACCCCAACTCTTCCCGCGGGTGACGTAAGAGGCGACTAAGGGATATCCACCGAGGGGCGGGCAGCAGCGCCTCCTGCAGAACAATTTCACCACCGAACTGCGATCCAGCCCGCATGCCCAGCGTGGGGATTATGGGCACTACACCCATGAGGTAAAAGCCAATAAGGCACTTATCAGGGGGAGGCTTGCGTCCAGCAATGGACCAAATAAAAACAGGCACAACATATAATAACAAATCAGTGGTCTTAATAAACGCTCACTGGCCAGCTTCTGTTGTGCGACCCAAGGGGCGCGCAGTTACACCGATCAACACGTGCATGTGCATCATGGTCGTTAAAGGTACATTTATGTTCCTTCGAGGTTCCTTAGCAAATAGATCTAAGTACTTAAGTAAGTGGTACCTATAAGTAAGTACAACACTGGTACTTTATTGGATCCCGTAACTTCCGTATCGCAACATGTCTTCGGTTGGGTGCAAGCTGGGTGCGCGCCTCATCAAATGCTAGTGTGGTACTGCTGTCGAACAGCTTGGTCATCATGGATTATCGTGTACTAGGGCCGCTGGTCGGATATCTCGCCACGCTAGCCTTAACGACGACATCATCCGGCGGGCCTTACGTCACCGCTAACGTACCAGCTATTCTCGAACCGAATGGTCTGTTGCGTGACGATGGTAAGAGGCCCGACGGTATGACACTAGTCCCATGGGAGTTGGGGAGGCCCATTGTGTGGGTCGCTATATGCGTCGACACACTTGCGCCTTCCTATCTTCCGAGGACATCCGTGAGGGCGGGTGCGGCGGCAGATTTGGCCGAAGATCTCAAGAGGCGCAAATGTGCAGGTCTCGAGAGAGCCTACACATTTGCTCCCCTTGGAGTCGAGACCGGACCGTGAGGTACCGAGGCTATTCGGGTTTTTAAAAAATTAATTGAGCGTCTGGTCGAAGCGACGCGAGACCCGAGAGCTGGTGAGTAGGTACTTATCTGGCACAGCGCATCAGCATTGCCATACAGCGTGGCAAAGCAGCCAGCGTCTTGGGGACGCTTACGACTGGTATTGATATGGATCAGTTGAGCTACCTATAGATTGTTTGCAACAGTCTGCAGTTAGCTCAGTTGTTTCAATTGTAAATACTAGTATGATTTTCTTTGTGATCTAAGTTAAGTCCACACTTAGGTATCTACATCATACATAGGTAGGTACTACCTAAATGTAAATACTAATAAAAAAAACTTTCTGACTTTAACCCTTGCCAAAAACAAAATGCCCAACCAACCCACGCAAATTAATTAATTCTATTTTAAATCATGCCAAAACAATGACGCAAAAACTTACGTGCAAGATCCAGCGTTGCCTAAAGGCAAATGAATGAGGAAGGAAAACTAATTAATTAAGTAGGTACCTACTATGTACGAGTCTTCCCTAACAAATTCGCGAATTAAAACAACAGTTCATTAAGCCAAATATCAATAGCGAATTTATAAAACACGTCTTTATAGACATACCTGCCTACTCTCGTACGCACGAATGTTTTGATAAACTAAAAGAACAAACAAAAAACATTCCCAAACACAACAAATGTCAGGCAGGACCTTCAATGATATTTACTTTTTGTCTTCGAAGGAAATTCAACTTCGGCTATGAGTGAATAAGGCTAAAAATGAAACAGGTTATCCAGTTTGACAGGTGATCGTTGAGTCAGTTCCAAGAAATTTATAACGTGAAGAGACGACTACGGGACGATTTTACATTGTGCCGTTATTTTTATAAATTTTCGCACTGATTGACTTGACAGTAATTTGTAGGAACCTATTGGATTGTTAGGAAAGGTTTGACAAGAGCAATTCTTATACGTTCTTCTGTAATAGGTAAGTAAGTACCTACTTCTTTTTTAATGTTAAGCATACTTACCTATTTTCAAAGATTTTTAAGGTGTGGGCCCTCACCACACGCACACCCATTTTTAGGGTTCCGTACTTCAAAAGGAAAAAAGGAACCCTGATAGGATCACTTTGTTGTCCGTCTGTCTGTTTGTCTGTCAGTCTGTCAACCCTCTTTTCTCAGGAACGCGTGGATGTATCGATTTGAAATTAACGTCAAATAATCAAGTCCATAACCTCTTGAAGCCGCGATATAAATAAAACTTTTAGGTCAACGCAATCAAAAGTTACAGCCGTTTATGTACGAATATTTTGAAATTTCTACGGGAATCACATGCACACAAAACCCAAAGGGTTCCCGTAGACCTAGAATCATGAAATTTGGTGAGCAGCAAGGTCTAATAGCACAAGTAAAGAGAAAAATCCGAAAACTAAAGTAGTAGTTTATTCACAAAAAAAAAATTCTTGCCATGGGCCAAAACTTACAGGGTACCTACTTCCCGTTGACCTAGAATCATGATGATTTGGCAAGACACAAGGTCTTACGGAACCCTTAGTGCGCGAGTCCGATTCGCACTTGACGTTTTATTAATAGGTACTTGGATTTGGTCACGTCACGGCGGCGGATCTGGTTGGGTTGGTCACACATTGATCCACAAAACCATGACCAAGAAAATGAATATTGTTGTAATTTTCAACCGGGAGCTTTACCGCCTGAACCCTTTGGTAGAGCTTCTGGAATACCTACCATTTTTATATCTTAACTTAAATTTTAAATAATTCAAATTATAACGACAAAAACTTACCTTCCGAGATGTTAACTCCTCGAACACCGAATAAAAAATGGGAATCTCGCTCGCTTGCCAAATCGTCGATTATTTTATCCATATATTTTATTTTATTACGATACCTTCATCACGTAGGCGATAAGAAAACCAAGCTCCTGACCCATAATCATGAGATAAGGCCTATCTTAATTCAATGTTTACCTAACTCTTAAATAAAGTCGTTATCGTGAATAAGTGTAATCAAAGACTGATTTTTATAGATGTTTTATTGATATTTATTTGTTATTATCGTTACAGTGAATAGATAAAAAAATAAAAAGTTAGGTAAGTATTTTATTTAACATTGTATCGATGCTACTTTTCGTGAAATTTACTTACTGTATAAAATACCTAATCGGAATGAATTGCAAATCTCAAATTAGCATGTATAAGTAAACATTCATACCTACTTATAAATAGCCCTCGGGTTGGGAACCCACGATCCTCAACCCGCAGGCCCAGCGTGGGGATTATGGGCATTACCCCCATGAGATAAAAGCCAATATGGCGCCTATCTGGAGGAGGCCTGCGTCCAGCATGTAGATAACCTGCCTACCGTATTAGAATCCAATTTTGTCTTATCTTTTACAGGGGTTAGGTGAGACATTTTTTTTACATAATGGTTTTCAATAGATATAAAAAGTACATGCGTCACCACAACATACGCGTGGGTCTTGCCACATATTATTGGCCAGACTGGTGTAGGTATGTTGGCCTTAAACCGCGATAAAGGGAAGAAGGGAATAGAGGAATTTGCGCGGCAGTGGAATTCGAATTGCTAATTAGATCTGATGCAGAATGCACTAAAAGAAAAGGGTAGTGTCCTGGGAAAAAAAATAGGTATTCTATGTAGTCTGTCAGTTAGATTATCAGAAGATATTGGACACATATTTTTCCTTTTGTCAATCAAACAAAAAAATACAAAAATAAAGCGCGTAGAAGTTTGGGAGTGGGGGCTAGTGACGTCACACCGTGGTAAAAAGTGTCGCAAGGTGTGACGTCACGCGGAAATTTAACTGGCTAGGTATATCTTCATCATTTATTGTTTAATCGACAAAAGTAAAATTAGGTGTCCAATATCTTCTGATAATGTAACTGATGAACTAATTAAATTTCTTTAGGACACTAGCGATCGAAATGATGTGAATGAAATCAAAGTGACCACTTTATTTCTAGTGTCATTTCATTCATTTTCATTTTGAAATATTTGACTTGTGTCCTGTCCGATTAGGTAGAAATACGCACTTTGATTGCATTTGTTTTCGCTGATACTTATCCCTCGTCTTCTGTAAATCGTCCACAAATGTGTACGCGATTTTTCATTCGGTAATACCACAGTCTACCTATATGCATACAGTCGTTCGGCGAAGCCGTTTTGACAGGGCAATCGTGCGGGGGGCAAGGGACAGGTCGCGGGAAGGTCGCTCCCGAGTTACTAAGGCGGTGATGTATGCAACTCGGGAGCGTTCCTCTCCCGTCCCGTCCCTTGCCCCCGCACGATTGCTGTCAAAACTACGTCAAAATGCCTTCGTCGAGCGACTGCATGCATAAAAAAATCCTCCGTGGACACTTCACAAGGAGTGATAAGAGGAAGGCCGTACGGTGGAGTAGCGCTCCTCTGGAATAAAACTAAATTCAGAAAAGTGTCCGTGATTGAGTGTTCTAGTGATAGAATAATAGCTGTGCAGATAACGGTTAATTTAGTGTCATTTCTAGTGTTCTGTGTTTATATGCCTGTTGACAATATTGATAACCTACCGGATTTCACTACTTGCCTTGCACGAATAAGTTCAGTGGTGGAGGAATCGCAAGTACAGGTTGCCTAAATTATAGGCGATTTTAATGCGCACCCCGGCACGAATTTCGGTAACGAATTATGTAATTTCTGTGACGAGCAGTCATGGTCTTGTGCGGATATGGATATCCTAGAATCTAATGCTTACACGTACTTGAGCGAAGCGCATGGTTGCTGTAGGTGGTTAGACCATTGTCTCGTTACCATGGCAGCTAAAGATACTATTCAATCTATTAGTGTTATGCACGACGTGCTGTGGTCTGACCACTTTCCGTTATTTATAAAATGCAATATTGGTGAAGTATGTAAGAGCATGAACGTTTCTTCTATGAAAAAACCTCGTAATGAAATAGTGTGGGGTGTACGAAATTCTAGTCAGAAAGGAACATATTTTAAATACTGTGATACAAAACTAAGACTTTTAAATTCTACTTTACAATGTTTTAACTGTACAGATAATTTACAATGTGATTTTAAGAACGAACATTTTATATTTATTAACCGTATTTACAATGATATAATTGATATTTTACAAAAAGGAGCCATAAAGAGTGCCGGCTCTCATTCTGGTGCACATAGAAAACGTAAACATATACCGGGGTGGAATTTCCATGTTAAGGAATGTCATGAATTAGCGCGGTTGCATTTTAAATGTTGGGTCCTCGCCGGTAGACCGCCATCGGGTAATATATACAATAACATGCAACATTATAGACGAATATTCAAAAATAAAATAAAATGGTGTCAGACCAATGAAGAAAACATTAAAGTAAATATATTGGCTACGCATAGACGAAATAAAAACTTTATAAAATTTTGGCAGGCAACTAAGAAATTAAATGAAAAAAATAATAGGTTACCCGTGACGGTTGAAGGCTTGCAGGATCCTAATCAAATTGCTGACTTGTTTGCTGGTCGTTTTAAAATAGAGCCAGAACCTATTAGCGAAAATGAGCGTGAGTATCCTGTACCTACTGATAATGATGTGCTACAAGGCTGTAGTTATATGTTTACACCTGACGAGATAGCAAAAGCTGTGTACAATATGAAAAGAGGAAAGTCCCCGGGACACGATAAACTAAGTATAGAGCATATACTGCATGCAGGTGATAATATTTATGAAAAACTATGTGACTTATTCAACTTATGTTTGAAATTCTCTTTTACGCCTGATAATATGACTAAAACTGTAGTAGTCCCAGTGGTTAAAAATAAAACTGGTAACCTTGGTAGTGCAGCCAACTACCGGCCTATCTCTCTAGGTACTGTTATAGGGAAGGTGTTTGAACGGCTAGTGCAGCCTTTACTGCTGAATAATGTGAGTATTAATGACGCACAGTTTGGCTTTCGTCCCGGTCTCTCAACTGATGCGGCAATTTTCAGCCTTAAATACAGTGTCAACTACTATGTTACCCGGGAAACTTCGATCTACGCCTGTTTCTTAGACCTGAGTCGGGCCTTCGATCTAGTGAATTATAACATTCTCTGGAAGAAGCTACTTGACTCAAGGGTCCCGCTGAAAATTGTTAACCTTTTGAGATACTGGTACGGAAGTCAAACCAATGTTGTAAGATGGGGCGACACGACATCCAGTGAATATAAATTGGAATGCGGCGTCCGCCAAGGGGGGTTAACTTCTCCGGACCTTTTTAACATTTACGTGAACGGCTTGATCGAGGAGCTGAGGGGTACCAGGACAGGCTGCCATGTTGGTGATGTTTCTGTCAACAACTTGAGCTACGCCGACGATATGGTGCTCCTCAGCCCTTCGATTAACGGACTTCGGAAACTGTTATCCATATGTGAAAATTATGCTCACCTCCATGGATTAAAATATAACGTCCTCAAAACCGAAATGCTAGTATTTAGAGCAGGAAAAGGTCCGGAGAGAGTACCTAATGTGTATTTGAAGGGTTCAGCAGTGAAGGTTGTGAAGCAGTTTAAATACCTTGGGCACATCATCACGGAAGACCTGAGTGATGACCAAGATATTGAGCGTGAAAGACGGAACCTGTCTATCAGGTGCAACATGCTTGCTCGGAGATTTGCCAGATGCAGTGACGAAGTAAAGGTAACGTTATTTAAGGCGTATTGCCTCTGTATGTATACATGTCAGCTCTGGTTCAAATACAAAAGAAAATCGTATAGCACCATAAGGGTGCAATACAATGACGCTTTTCGCATCCTTATGAAGAAGCCACGTTTTTGCAGCGCGTCCGGCATGTTCGCTGATGCACGGGTTCCGGACTTTTTCGCTATAATCAGATCTCGTATTGCGTCATTCTGGGCCAATCTTAGACGGTCTAACAATAGCATCCTCAGGTTTATGGCTAACAACATCTGTAGCCCTATGTACAGGTTCTGGCTCTCTGTGCACCAGACCGGGAACCGTAAGTAGGTATGTATTTTAATTTTAATTGTACTTTAATTTATTTATAAATAACCTATGGGTTCCTTTTTTATGACCTGAAATAAATGATTTTATTATTATTATTATTAATATAAAGGTAGGCTGTGGTAATACTATGCCTACTCGGTATCATACTTGCATTGTCAGTATTTTTCTGTCGTTCCACCATAAAATTCCCTTAACTAATATTTCAGCTATTTGCATTCCACTGCAGGGCAGACGTATCTGGACCCTTCCACTTTCCGCGGTTTTATCAACGACACACCTTCCATAAACCTACTGCTTACTTTTCTAGTTTAACTTTAGGATAGTTTCTAAGTTTAACAATAACTTGGTATAAAACTTAGCGCTGCTGCGTGCTCTTGGCAATCTGTTCTTTCAGCATAAGGATTGACGCGCGTTGTTCGGGCGGTAACAGCGCGATTTGTTCGTCCGATAGCTGCAGGACTTGCATTATCAGCGCCGCCTGGTGGACAGAAAGGGAATTAATCATTATAGAGTAATTGTTTGTTCAATTAAACTGAGTTAAAATAACTCTGTCAGCAGTCAATTAGAAAAAGAGTGTATTTATTTTATACCGTTATCAAAAGAGAACAAGTCGACATCAGAAATGGCTGGTGGATAAAAAGGTCTTCAAGTCATAAAAAGACATGTACAACCACGAAGCAATTTACGTGGCAGTTATAATTATAACCATGTAATGTTATTCTGTTCAGTGCACTTCTACATTATCATCATCATTTGGCCTTTACGTCTATGAAAGATGATTAAAGTGGCATCAGTCAGGTTGGGAGTCAGCCGAACACTTTCGTACATGGCTATTCAGCCAGTCAGGTATCATTATTTTAAGGCTCTACCTCCCCGAACACTAGCGCCGCCACATATTTTATCTTAAGGACGTAATTACAAATTTCAATGGTTTTTAGGTACCATTTAATGAACCAGGAATCGCTACTGTTTAGATTTCAGGGTATAAAATGAAAGGTAATATATTAATCTTTACAGGGTGCGAAAATAAAATAGGAGTCCCGTACAATATTTTTACATAAATACGTTTTTACCAACGCAAGAATCGCTGAAAATGTCGAAAAATGGGGTCTGGATAGGTACATAAATAGCCAATTCTGCTGCATATCTCAACGTGAAAGTAATAAAATAATGTGGCTTATATAGTCCCCTGTACGTCTTGGGTATTATTTTGTACCCAAATCAAATACTTTTTTATTTATGAGAAAGAATAGATAGCCGAAAATCCACCATGATTTTTCCATACATTTTTCTATGAAAAGGTTTCAGAACGCGCTGCACATAGACTCTATTTCATTTTATTTGTCAGTCGCGCGTCAGACGCGCTCATGGAAGCACGGGTATGTCGAATTTTTTGCAAATAATTAGAACGACAAAGTTCCAAAGAACCGTATGTGTGTTGTGTACTGTGACTTGATAACATTGACACTTTTTTGGACCGAAAGTATATGTGCCTAAATATGTATGATTTGGAAAAAGTCAACATCATCATCATATAATTATAGACCAGGGTAGAAGGCTTTAAAAATAATAAAAAGGGAAACAAATTCAAATTCCAATTTTTTGGTTTTTTATTTTTATCTTTTACAAAATAATTCTTTTTTTCACGAAGTTTGGTGAAAACTTATCTTTTTATGTCCCAAATACACTGTAATTAATTTGATTTGAAATATTTATTTTTTCACCTTATTTTGACTCAATAACGAAAAAAGCACCCTCATTTTGAATCGAGAATTCACCCGTAAAAATATTAGCTTTTTTCAAAATGTTGATATGCTTTCTGTTCGTTGAAATATCTACTTTCCGATGGTGCATGGTGTAAAAAAATTATATATTACTGTAGTAAATGTTCTCAGAAAATGCAAAAAACTGGAATATGATTTTTTTTATTATTATATAAAATTTTGAGCTATTTACGTTGTTTTGATAATTTGGAAAATTCTCCAGTTCATTTTCATCTATAGGTTCGTTCTTACCTAATTACAAATTGAAGTGTCTGTTTCTAATGTCAAAATAATAGCTATGTTTAATTTCGTTGTTTTCTCTTATCACCGAATTATGGAACGGTTTAGTGTTAAGATGTTTTGGAACTTTGGATGTGTGGGACTTTCGTTGCTGACTGAACCTACCTCAGTTTTGTCAGGGTGTTATCATATCATATCAGTTGATAAATAATATTTTATTGAAATTATCATCAAATACTCAAGTCCGTAACTTCTTGAAGCCGTGATATAAATTAAACTGCTAAGTCAACGCACTCAAAAGTTACAGCCGTTTATGTCCGAAAATTTTCAAATTTCCAAGGGAATATCATGCACCCAAAACCTATAGGACACTTCCCCTAGACCTAGAATCATGTACTTCTCGTGTACCTAGAATCATACTATTTGGCAAGAAACAATGTCTTATAATTTAACGGAACCCTTAGTGCGCGAGTCAGACTCGCACTTGACGTTTTATTTTTATATCCCTGCTTGACAGCTACTCGACACGTCCACGACTACTAACAGTCTCGACTGTTGGTAGTCCAGTAGCTACAAAAAAAAAACCTATATTAGTAGTAAATTGACAAAAGTTTGGAGCGCGATTCACACTCGTACTTGACGGATCTTGTTTATTTTATTATGCATAGAATAGATAAAAGATAAATAACTTGCTATGCTATAGAATTTTTTTGTAGGTACCTACATCGATCCTACCAAAGCTTCAAGTATCAAGATTTGTTAGTTAATGTATAAAAACAAGCGTAAAGCGGCTTCAATGTGTGCGTGGAGTTTTTGTGTTAGTGTGCAGGCTCAGATTCCTAAATTTGAGCGTGTCAAATTTGTAATTACGTCCTTAATAATACGTCGAAGAAAGGAAATTCCAAAAATTACATTGGGCAATTTGTGATACCTATCTTAAGCATTTTTTTAATGCCTCTACAAATTTATTAGTTTGTATGGTGTAGGCAGAGATGCGAAGTTGCTCTTTTTTGCCACCATGGTGGCCAAAAACAGCAACTTCGCAACTCTGCTTAAAGTATACAAAATAAAAAAATTACAGATGCATTAAAAAAAAAAGCTTATAATAGGATTCACAAATTGCCCAACGTAATTTTTGAAATTTCCTTTCTTCGACGTAATAATAAGATAAAACATGTGGCGGCGCTAGTGTTCGGGGAGGAGGAGCCTTAACAGACTAAGCCAGCCAAGCCAGACTAAGACAACTGAGCGTCTTGTGACAATTACAATAACACTGTTATAGACAAAACTGAACAATGAATGAAATTGTACCTTCTCTTGATCAGAAGCACCGGAAGGTATACCCTGGATGGTGCGAGCTTGTGCCACGCTCGGCATACCCGGGGGCATGGCTTCTGCGAAAACAACATAGATTTTTTATTACAACTTGCTAGGCTTGCGCCCGGATCCGCCCGCCCTCAAATCCACCTCAGATGCACGTCTCAAGTTGGAATTTTTTGACACTTTTCAATTTAACCCCTGACACCTGAGAATAAATAGGCGAAACTCCTACTCGCAGGAGCATGCGCGGAAAATGGCCTGATCAGTCCTTACATGAGTAGAGATTAAATCTTTCAAAAATTATTCACTTAGTTTAAATCTAAGTTGCGTTGATTCGGGAGGGCAGGTCTAGACAGGTTTTTAGAATACTAATAACTTAATAAGTCCCTATTGAAAAAGATCAAATCTATTTTGGGGCTAGATAATGCTGTGTGAGCTAGATAGTGCTAGATAGTGCGGGGTACTCTCACCGCTCCTGTGGATACTGGTCGCGAACGAACTCCTGGATTCGCTGAACAAAGAAGGTATTCTTACGATCGCATATGCAGATGACCTGGCAATCATGATATCAGGGCTTTTCGAAGCAACCCTGTGCGAAAAGATGCAGAAGGCACTACGGATTGTAGAGACATGGTGCAACAAACACAGTCTATCAGTAAACCCGAATAAGACAGAACTTGTACTCTTTACTCGTAAAACTAAACTACCCAGACTTGAACTACCGTCATTGTTAGGTACGACACTGACGCTAAGCAAGGAGGTCAAATATCTTGGTATATGGCTAGACAGTAAGCTACTGTGGGGCAAACACCTTGAACATGTTATAACAAAAGCAACAAACGTTTTATGGCAATGCACGCGAGCGGTAGGCAAGGACTGGGGCCTGAAGCCTAAGCTGTGCTTATGGCTGTACACAGTCATGGTCCGCCCAGTGCTAACCTACGGCGCTATAGTATGGTGGCCTAGAACAAATTTAGTCACCACCATAAATAAATTACAGCAAGTTCAAAGACTGGCGTGCACACTAATCTGCGGATGCAGGAAATCAACTCCATCAGCAGCGCTGGACATAATACTAGGACTAACGCCTTTGCATGTTCACATACAGCATGAAGCAATGGCAGCGTCTCTAAGAATAAAATCAACAAACCAGTGGAAAGGCGACTCAGGCCTCACAAACCACAGTAGAATATTAAACAAAGCAATTGCTGCAATTCCAGAGGCGGCAAATGGCACGGACCGAATAGCGTCTACCTACTTAACAGGCAAGACTTACGAAATAACGCATGAAGAGAACCCAGTAGCCATCACCTCACATGACGTTACCACATACCACATCTACACAGATGGGGCCAAGAACAACACAGGAGCTGGCTGCGGCTATTCCTGTCCCGAAACTGGACTCTCAAGAGCCCAACCACTAAATCCAGCGACCACGGCCTTTCAGGCGGAAACACTGGGGATCCAACTGGCGGCAAATGATATGCTTCTGGAAACATCCATCAAAGAGCCAACCAGACGGATGCAACTGGTCTTCAAAACAGACAGCGCTGCACTTATAAACGCACTTAAAAGGTCAGACACAAGATCAAAAGCAATTGTAGAATGCCACAATGCTCTACAACAACTTTCTCAACACAGCAAAGTCTGCATAGAATGGACAGAGAGTCGATCCTGCCCAGGCAACATAAATGCAGACAGACTAGCAAAAGAAGCAGCGAAACAAACTCCAACACAAAAAGATATAGGCCTCTCTAACCCACCCACAGCAGAGGTAAAAATTAGACTAAAACTTAACTCAGAAAAAGAACACCAAAAACTATGGGAGCGTCGAACAGACTGCAGGCATACTAAATCAATATTCCCCTCCATAGACAGGAAAACCACAAACACGATGCTCAAGATGAGCCGCGAGGACCTGAGAACAATGGTGGGTATCATCACAGGTCATTGCGAGCTGAACCATCATCTGTTCAAGACTGGAGCCACAGACAGCAGCTTGTGTCGTGGCTGCTTCCAAGAAGAAGAGACTGTGGAACACGTCATATTACACTGCACGGCCACAGAGGAAGCCAGACGCAAGACGGGGCTGAAGGGTCTCATTGAGGAGTCAACCTCGTCTACACCCACAGAGAAGCTGAAACGAAGCTGTCAGTCACCAAAAGTCCTGCTCCGGTACTTCAAGGAGCTGGGCTGGTTAGGGCCTGTTTAGGCAGGGGGATAATGCACAATACACTCCCATGCGAGATGTCCGTGCAGATCTCAGTTCCCCCCAAACAGAATTAGAATTAGAATTAGAATGCTGTGTGAATTGTCCAGCATTATTTATTTTATTTATTTATTTATTTTAGCACGAGTTAGCGAGCTCTTTTCATGTTTTTCTTCAAATGCTGTACCTATTTTATTAGGGTTCCAGCAGATTTACCTATGAAAAATCGGCAGCTTAAGATGGTTAAGAAAGAACTTTATTTCTACAATAAAAGGGTTTAAATCTCGACGCATTTCGCTCTCACCAGCCAGGCGGGGTAAAAACGATGTGACAGCTTTCCACACAGCATCATCTAGCCCTAAAGTAAGCAGAGCTTGTGATCCAATCACAATATTATGTATTCTACGAAATATCAGTTACCTATTAAAGATAACCATTCTAAAAATGCACGCCAAAATGCACGCCCCCTCCACTAAACGTCATACAATCGGCGTTCATTTTTAGAATGGTTTATCTCTACATGGATATGTACAACCTACTAGATAACTGATATTTCGTAGAATTGTCGACCGATGTGCCGCGGTGGGCGATGGTTTGCCTGCGACGCAGGAGGTTGCGGGTTCGATTCCCGCCTTCGGACAAAGTTTTGTACGATCTGGAAATATTTGTTTCGGGTGTTCTGGGTATAAAAAATATTTATGTATGTAATGTATTGTATTATGTATATCAGTCATCTAGTACCCATAACACAAGCTCTGCTTAGCTTGGGGTTATATGATGCTGTGTGGATTGTCCACAATTATTTATTTATTGTTGCTTCTTCTGACCGTTTCTGCCAGCTTAAGTACAGTCAGCGTCGAATCAAAAGTACTGTGGTGAGAAGTCGTACTCAAAATAATTGAATTACGGTTTACACATGAAACTTACGTTGGGGCTGCATTTTGCTCTGCGTACGTGGATCGGAGCGCACACGAGGGTCTGTGTTGAACGGCTGAGAGCTTGCCAGGCGAGGGTCTCGTTGGAATCCGCTGTAAAATATTACAATTTCAGCTAGCAGGACACTCTTGTAATGTTTGTCTTCAAACAGTAAGCTAAGACCATGCTTGACCTATTAAACACAAAATAATAAGTAGATATAAGATGGCAATATCTTGCAGGCGAAGATAGACACGGAATCTAGCTTCGTTAGCTTATTTCTAGACAGAGTCTAGCTTCGATAAATTTACACGAACAATTATTATTGTTCGAACAAATTACGCTGCATGATATTCTTTTGGCAATGTTGATTTAGACCATTAAGAATAGTTTCTACTGCAGGATAGGCTAAGTTCAAAAGAAAGCGGTAAAATAATAAACATAGGTTTTTGCCTAGAAGTTGGACACATCAAGTACGACTGAATATTTGACATCTTGCATGAAATAAAATACTTGGCGGCACACACTTGCCGAGACACCCCGACACAGGCCTAGCACGGGTGTGTACATTACATGGTGCGCTCGTGTCAGGAACCCTCGTAGGCGCTCAGCGTGCGACAACGAGTGTGTACAGCTTGACCGAAAAGAGTAGAAATTAATTAAAATGAAACTAAACTAACTTTGCTCTGGCAACACGAAACCAATGTCAAATCTGTTCAAAATGTCACGTAAATGTAAATAAACATTGGGTATCTCAACAAAATTTGCATTATAATAACTGTTTTAATGTGTAAAAAGGTGTTTAGTGTAATCCAACATGGAAAAAACTAATCGCAGTGAAACAAGACAAGTCATTGATAAATTTTTCATACGTTTTTAGCCGAATTTTAAGTGGTAAAGCTATAGCCTGATATTCCAGACAATTATCAAATAAGATTACTGAGCCGAATGACGTAATAAATAACATGGCGACTACCTGTTTAATGGTGTTATGAAACAGATTAAAAAAGCTGAAACCTTTGAATTGAATTTTAAAATTTAGAGTGCTATTTTATGCACTAAAACTAACGTTTACCGACTGCTTTTTGTCTAATATATTTTAGATTTTTTTCATTTAAAGTAAAATACCCTATTGGACGATTTCAATTTGTGCGCAATCAGAAAATATTTTGTTGATTATGATATTTTGTTAGATTATTTAAAAAAGTGGTTTAGTAAACTAGTTATGCTAAAGTATATCTATTATTTTTAAGAATAATTGATTACGAAAATAATAAGAAGATGAGATTACTTTTACTACCGTAAATTAAGTTAGTCTACAAAAAACATTCATAAAGTGTTGCCAGTTTACAGTAAATTTTCGTTCCTTGATTATTAATTTCTACTATTTTTGTTCGGATTCGTACCTATTGACATCCACGTTTTCAACAAAATTTAATTGCTAAACGCAATGATCAAGACCGTTTGTGTCGTAGTATTCGTGTTGCCATCTAAACGACAGCATCGCCCTCATTTATTGTCCACTCTATTCATTCGCACTGTACGTACATGGTGCCTCGTTGAGAGGACGAGTGCCCGAGACATTCGATGTGACTAGGAGAGTGCGTACTATACAGGCTTGTTGGTAATTCACACTACGTGAACTGCAGGTTCTGTCCATCATCACTGACACGTTCGTGTAGACGCCAGATTCTTATTTTTGTTTTTGTTAAATCACCTCGGTTACAAAATTTAAAAAATACATTTATTCGGAACCCGATGTACTAAAGATCGATCTCCCACTCGCATACCTAATGGCAATTCAGGGCAGAGCTGCTTTTAAGATAGGTTTCAAATAAAGCCTCTCTAAAGAACGATAATTGAATGAGGGGGGTCATCATCATCATCATCAGCCTATATTAATCCACTGCTGGACAAAGACCTCCCCTAATGAGCGCCATAGCGCCCTGTCTTCAGCTTGCCGCATCCAGCATCTGCTTGCAGTCTTTCGCAGATCGTCATCCCACCTGGCCAGAGGGCGTCTTACACTACGTTTGGTGGTGTACCTACTACCAATTTTAAGAATAAAGACCTGACGTCTTCATAAACCTGTTCATGATGGGCAGAACCTGCAGTTCACGTAGTGTCCGTGAATTACCAATAACCCTGTATACATCACATAATATAGACATTCTTCTAATACTGTTTGATAGCAAATAAAATAGGGTATACAATACAAGGATACGTAAAATAACGTAATAGGTAATTCGCCATGCTGTGAAAAACATTCAACATAACAATGGGTAAACTACAGGTATATTTTAGACTTACATAATATCCTTTAACTCCGGCGGAGGTACCGGGGTAGGTACCGTGGTAGGTACCAGTGTACTTGACAAAATAAATAGATTATTTTACAAAAAGTATAAACTTACTATAGTTTATTATCAATACTTGAGGGTTGGGTGGGTCACTCATCGAATGACAAAACAGTATCAAATATCAAATCAAATCAAAAACTCTTTATTTCCATATATGTATATAATAAATTTTAATGTACACTTAGAAAAGTTCAAATTACAGACCTAAACACGGACACGGAAATAAAGTGAAATTTTTGATTTCGGTATGTAGACTAAAGTAAAGAAGCGACGAAGAAACCGTTAGCCTGTTCGTTGTTATTTTTCGAGCTGGAGCAAAGACCGTCTAAGTTTTGTTGTAGAAACGTATACATTGCCTTATGATACATTAATTTTGTGAAGCCAAGTTGTGGGCACAGCGAGTTTATTTTTATTCTGGTATTAAAATTATGTTTATCGCTTTTTTAGGGAACCGATTTATATTTCTATGAGTGTACAACAAGTTTTCATCAATATATTGACATGGTACTGTAAAGTGCTTTATGACCTTACAGAACTCTTGGACACGTCACAAAAATTCAAATTACATAAATAAAACTAGGAAATAAGTGATCACTTTGATTATTTGTTTTTTATTGAGTTCAATCTATTTAAGGTAAAGTAAAGATGCGAACAAGAAACCTTTACCTTGTTAGGGCGTTAGTTTTCGAGCTGGAGCATAACTCGTCCCAAGCTTTTTTACAAAGGATATGATTGACAATTTGTTTGAATTTATTTATTGATAATTTTTGCAACTCAGTTGGAGTTTTTTTGTAGAAGCGTATACATTTAAAAGCCTTTAAAAGATACATCTTGTGTAGTTGTGGGCACATTGAGTTTATTCTTATTTCTAGTATTTGTATTATGTATTAATCTATTTTTAGGGAACCGATTGATATTTCTATGGGTCTACAACAAAGTTTTCATAAAATATATATTGACATCGCACTGTCATTATGTTTGTTTCTTTGAATTTATTATGCAGGGATCCTTTGGGACCCATATATAACACGAACAACTCTATACGCTGAGTTACAGCCTTTTTGTAACAACTTTATACTATACATACCTTGTTTTCATGTTAATATTATCGTTTTTGTATGTATTATTCACAGAAATAAATGTATTTTTCTTCAAGAGAGTAAATAAAGTAGAGTAGATACATACGGGTCTTGATGGTGCATCGGCGGCGGCACGGGGTGCGGCGGCACGACGGGTGGCAGACTGCGCATATCCTGGTCTAATTGCGGTGCGCGTGCGCCGCGGAGGTCCACGTCGCCCATTGGAGGGCGCGCTGGAAAGAAGTAAAAACACATTAGATAGAAAATTTAATTGTTTTGAAAAAACTGAAAACCAACTACAAATTCCTTAACTTTTACACTGTTGGTTTTAAGTTTTGTGGGACACAACTACTAATCCCTTGGGCATAATTTTTTTATGGTATCACCTCGGAATCATCCTCTATACAACTGCAAAAGAATCACTCAAATCGGTCCATAAATCACGGAAAAATCGACGGACATACCTACTCAAGAAAACATAGTACATATCATCACAAGCATTTAGAGTACTATATTCTTTGATTGAATGAACGAAGGCAATATTTCATAGACTCAATCTTTTTATAAATAACTAGCTGCGCCCCGCGGCTTCGCACGCGTTGTTTCTATGGAAACGTTTATAGGTGATTTCTATCCCACGGGAACTGATTTATGGGATAAAAAGTAGTTGATTCCAGGATTACCATTACCTGTATACAAAATTTCAGCCCGATTCGTTCAGTAATTTTTACGTGAAAGAGTAACAAACCTCCATCCATCCATCCATACTAACAAACTTTCGCGTTTATAATATTAGTAGGATAATGCGAATCTGTCGACTTGAAAAATATCGGGACTAACGATGTATCTATGGAATATTGCATTCTTTCATTCAGTCAAAAAAAAAACATACGTCATAAATTAACACGTAAAATTATGATTCACAAGGTCATATCGATGACAATTATGACTCATAATTCCCATTGATTATGACCTGTGTGAGAGACTGGTGCCTGTGATAGGAAAAAAAACTGTGGTCAATGTGTTAAGTGTGATGATGAAAAGCACTTACGTGGTTGGTATTGGGCTGGCGGTGGCGGAACAGGGTTGGGCATCATCGGAGCTGGTTGAGCTGAAATCAAACCTATGTATTACCATTTTATTAAAATGTACTTAGCAATATTTGTTCTCGTTTTATGTATTGTTGTTTATCTAAGTTGTATAAGATTTTTGTTTCCCAAATAAATAAAAATAAAATAATCTATCTATAAAAATCCCGATTAATCTATAAATGTATTGATTGGCATAAAGTTATTTTAACTGTAGGCTCTAAAATTAGCAAAAAATTGGGATGGGTAAAAGTCGGGCTTCTATCTCTAGTTTTTGACGTGAATTCTTGACGCGACATCAATGTCGGAAGATCAATTCAGTTCAATTTCCTCCCGTACAAGATCAGTATCTGTAGTGCTAAATATCAGTACTGCGTTGCGACTGCCAGGCATGGCATAATAGGGTAGATGCTGTGGTTTGTGCGAGATTACTTACGAGACTGACTACCAGGCATGGCATACTGGGGTAGATGCTGTGGTTTGTGCGAGATTACTTACGACGACGCTGACTGCCAGGCATGGCATACTTGGGTAGAAGCTGTGGTTGGTGTGAGATTACTTACCAGGCTGACTGCTAGGCATGGCATACTGGGGTAGAGGCTGTGGTTTGTCCCCAGGGTGGATCACTTGAGGCACTGGGTTACTCGGGTGAAGCATGGTCTGGAATATGGGAGAAAGATCGTCACTTTCGTTACACTGTCTATCAGGTGAGATTGTGGTCAAACAAAAGAATGATGACATAGAGTGAAGGGAAAACATTTTACTGGCCCAAACTAATACAACAAATTTTAGTTTTGCATAAATAAAATAAATAATGCTGAACAATTCACAGTCACACAGCATCATCTAGTAGCCCCAAACCAAGCAGAGCTTGTAAGAAAATCCGGATCTATGTTTTAAGTTGTCCAGACTGTAAGATAAGATAATTGTTTTACACAACACACAAGAAAATACAATGGTAAAAAAGAATTAAAGAGAAAAACAATGTGAGACCAAAACGCTGCCACTCATCATGTACTGGGGAGCAGCTGCAGTGCTGGTCTTCTGTAGCACATTAATATAGTAATTGGCAATTTGCTCCTAATAAAGCCACTTCTTGTCTTTAAAATGAGCAATTGTTAGAAGACAAAAAGTGACATAATGCAAAGTGTGTTCAAACGTGGTTCAAACCAATTATTTAGAATTTATAAAGCTTGACAGTAAATTAGTATTTACTTACCACAGCAGTAGCTGGATCCACAATCCTCATGATGATCTGGGCTTGGAGGAGCGCATAAGCCAGTTGTGGGTTCTGTAGCAGCATGTTCCTAGCTTCAGTAGGATTGTTCTGAAAATTACAAGAATGATTTTAAGCTGCATGAAATTATTTTATTTCATAAAGGCTAGCTTTTACTCATGCAGTATGGAAAACGAAAAGTATCTAATATTGAGTTTTCAAAATCTGACCAGAACTTCCAGGCATTACCTTCTACATCAAAAATAACAAACATTAAAGAAATAAAGTGCTTTAATGTAAGCCTTTTACTTTTCTCATTTCTAAACAAACATTTGTTAACAAAGAAAATTACAATCAAATAATAGAAACAAATTAGAATTTACAATTGAAACAATTGAGCTAGCTGCAGACTATTGCAAACAATCTAAAGGTAGCTCAACTGATGCATATCAATACCAGTTGGAAGCATCCCCAAGACACTGACCCCACTGAATAATAATACTCATGTGTTGCTCCAAATACTCACCAGCTCTCAGGTCATGCATAAAATAATGTAGTTAATTTGTATACAATTGAGGTGATTAATTTAGTAAGACAACTTATTTATTGTTTGATTTTTCAAAAGTCGCATCTTATTCACGCAACTGTGCCCAGCATCTAAAGTTCGGAATATCTTTATATTTGTGAATTGAAGTTGTGTTTCGATAAATAAACATGTGGAGGTAAGGAATAAATAGTTTTTAGTTCATAGATTACATTTATTTAGCACATAGAACATTACATTAACAGAATAAAACAATAACAACTAGTTTAAAAATTATTGATAGATAGATAGTTCATAGATTGTGTTTTTAGTAAAGATTTTGAACCTAAATAATTATTTCAACAAAAATTGTTCGACACTCGGTGGTATTTTATTTATTTTTGTTTTTTTCATTTTCAATATCGAATTTAAACATTTTTAATGCTTTATCACGATTCCAACGGTATAAATTATACATAGTAGCTCCATACAAAACTTTAGAGATATCGTCATTTTAATATCACACGCGCCATTCTCGTGCCGGACTTCTGGAGCTTGCACCACAGATGTGCGATTAAGTGCAAAACGAACGTCCACATGCGATAGGTTAATAGGTATTTCATTCTTCCCTCCTTTGTGTGAATGATGTTCTCCCTTTTAGGCCTATACCCCTCTGGGTAGAGGCCTCCTCCAGAGCCTTATAGATATTAGTGTACTTGAAACTGTTATGTTACCTGTATGCACAGTTTCATTTGCTTCATGAGCTCAAACATCTGCTCTGGTGGCAGAGTGGCTACAGCTTTGCTGATAGCTTCCGGGGCCTTGTCAGGATCTACACTCTCGCCATAAGGATTTTCCACCTGAAAATGGATAGAACTAGAGAAGAAAACAAAAACGGCACTATGCAAGCTTACACAACATCTTGATGCGGTCTATCAATGGAGCGCCAAAAACAAAATGGAGTTTAATCCATCGAAATGCTCCGTCATGACTTTCGGTCGCAAGTGGCACCCTTTTGTCTTTGATTATGAAATCAATGGTATTCCGATCACTAGGACAACGATAGTCAAGGATTTGGGAGTCACATTCGACCGGAAGCTTACGTTTAACGACCACATATCTATCGTAGCTAAGGAGTCGTACAGGAGGCTGGGATTCGTACTTAGGAACGCACGTGACTTTCGAAACGACTACGTCATCAAGCTCCTTTTCAGCACTTTGGTCCGTAGCAAGCTAGAGGCCAGTTCCTGTATATGGAGTCCGCATGAAAAGAAATATGATCTTCTACTGGAAAAAGTACAAAAGGCATTTCTAAGATACCTATACAAGTGCGTGGCTGGATATTACCCATTTATGTATCCCACTAAATATTTACAAGGTTCCCTGGGTTATAACTCGCTAAAAACACTACGCGCGTATGACCAGTTATCTAACACTATTAAAATCTTTAGGAATATTATCGACGGTCCCGATCTACACAACGAGTTGCTTCGCCTATACGTGCCGGACAATTATATTCGTGGCAGAAGTCACAGGCTCTTCGCTCTACCACCTTACCGCACTGTAGGGCACTATCAGTCGCCGCTGCCTCACGCTCTCGGCGCCCTCAACAGGTTACTTAAGGCTTTCCCAGACTGTGACATATTTGCGGACGAATGGAAAGGTCTTATGTCAGTCTGTCTGCTATATTGTGAGAGGGATGGATGATCGATTATTATTGTTATTTTCTTTCTTGTTTAAATTCTAATTAACAATTTAATAATGCATAATTTTAGTCTGACATGTTTATTAACTTTATACCAATTTTATGTTAGTTTTATAAGTTTTATTGTTTGCATGTAATTATAATTAATTAGTGTAATTGGTGTTTTCGCCGTTCTAATTAATAATTAATTAAATAAATAAATTTAATTAAATAAATTGGGTGGTGGTCACTTTCCTCGTAGTTTAAAGATGCAATTTGGACTATCCATTAAAATCTTAGACCTACATTTTCATCTATAATGTATGGGATTTATATTAGCTACCAACCTGAGGCCCTTGCATCAAGGCTTGCATCTCCATCCTAGACTTCTCGGTACAAGCATTATCGACCCTCAACGAACGTCCGCCGATCTCATAACCGTTCAAATTCCTCATAGCACTGAGAGCGGTCTCTTGGTCTTTATATTCACAGAAGCCATAACCTTTGGGCTTGCCGGTCTCTCGATCGAACACGAGTTTGAAAGACAATACAGGACCAACTTCACTGAATATATCCTTGAGTTTCTCTTCAGTAGCCTCGTAAGGTATGTTTCCGACTGGAATTATGCAGAATATCAGGTAAAATGTAGTGAAATGATATTGTAAACAAAACACATTTTTGAAGGTGATTAACTTACCGAAGACTGATCTCATGGATTTATCCATGATACTTTGCTCTTCTTTATCCTTGCCTTTCTCCATTTTGCTATTTTTTGTTTCAAAGAATCAGATAAGTAATGATTTGCAAAGGCAAATTTCAAAGAGAATACCTACCGAAAAGAGAAAATTTTCTAACCTCCGAAATTAACAAACAAACAAGAAGATAGACAGACATAAACATGAAAGAATGATAGGAAGGAGACATGAAATTTGATGAAATGAAATGAATGATTGATGCTTAGAGCAGTTAATGCTCTAAGGATTGATGTGATGACCAGAACAAATAGAGAGGACCCAAAAAATTCAGGAAAGCAAAGTCATTCGATGCGAATGCGATTAATCGACTAAAACTTGTCACAAGTGAACGAACTGAGCGAGTTATGGAAGTACAATAATTATTTGTGTTTGATTGAGTAACAAACAGATTAAAAATATCAATCAATCAATCCGAACTTGGGTTTGGTTTGGATTCGGATGTAGTTTTCACAATTTTCATTTTAGTAGATCAGTTTTCCAGAATTCCAGCCATTGCTAATAATTAGAAAAAATAAATTCTACTGATTTTCCTTCGACTAATTATTGTTGAAAATGCGTGTGCTTCAGTGATAGTGCAGCGCAGTGCTTTCTCCTTGCAAAATATCAAGTCACTTTCATAAGGTATTGATTTACGTGAAATAAATAACTAAAAAAAACATGTGTGGTGCGCTCACGTAAATACCTAACGTCTTCGTAAGTGCTTCGGAGTATTTTCGTGTTCTCAACGTAGGCGGAATGAATCAGGATAACTCATCCCGAGAAAACTCTGAAACTGATACCATCGCACCCATAGTTCCTCGAGAAAAATCCGCGATGAGGGAAAAGAAATTATCCACTGCCTCGATAACAAATCCCGAAGGCGCGCGCCCTAAAGTTGTGACGGTAAAGCACCCAGAGTCTAACAAGCCTAAGCCTACAGCCAAGAAAAACAAACCCATACAGGCAGACCTAGATGTCATCAAGGAATTCATCAGATGCAGGGATGAAGGTGTCACGCGACTGGATCTTAGCAAGTCGTCGATCACCTCCCTTCCACCTAATGTCCGTGATTTGACTCAGTTGCTGGAGTTCTATTTGTATGGCAACAAGTTGGTGGCACTTCCTTCTGAGTTTGGATGTCTGTCAAACCTGCAGACACTGGCTTTGAATGAGAACTCTCTCACAAGTCTGCCTGACTCATTAGCCAATCTAAAATGTTTGAAGGTATTGGATCTGCGTCATAATAAGCTGAATGACATTCCCGAAGTTGTATACAAGCTTACATCGCTGACAACTTTGTTTTTGCGCTTCAATAGAATCAGGGTTGTGGGAGATGGGATAGCCCATCTGACCAACCTCACTATGCTGAGTCTGAGGGAAAATAAGATAAAGGAATTGTCTTCAGGAATTGGAAAGCTGGTGCAGTTAGTGACTTTTGATGTTTCACATAACCATTTAGAACATTTGCCTCAGGAAATTGGGTTTTGTGTGAACCTTTCAACGTTAGATTTACAACACAATGAACTGCTTGATATACCAGAGACAATTGGTAATCTGCAAGCTCTTAGCCGCCTTGGACTGCGATACAACAGATTGACTGGCATTCCTGCCTCTCTTAGCAATTGTAAACACATGGATGAGTTTAATGTCGAGGGCAACTCTATTTCACAAATACCAGAAGGACTTCTTGCACGGCTGAATGAGCTCACAAGCATCACCTTGTCTCGTAACTCATTCTACAGCTACCCTTCAGGAGGACCTGCACAGTTCACAAATGTTTACTCCATCAATCTGGAACACAATCAAATTGACAAAATCCCATATGGCATATTTTCAAGGGCCAAGAACTTGACAAAGTTGAACATGAAGGAGAATTTGCTCACTTCCCTGCCACTGGATATTGGCACTTGGGCCAACATGGTAGAGCTCAATTTAGGCACTAATCAGCTGACAAAATTACCCGATGATATCCAGTGCCTGCAAAACTTGGAGGTGCTGATACTCTCAAATAACCTCCTGAGAAAGATTCCTATAAGCATTGGGAACCTGAGGAAGCTCAGAGTTTTAGATTTAGAAGAGAACAAGATTGATATACTGCCAAATGAAATTGGATGCTGCCAGGAACTAAAGAAGTTGATAGTTCAGTCAAATCAACTGACCACTTTACCACGGTCAATTGGCCACTTGACTAATTTGACAAGCTTGAGTGCTGGTGAGAACAATCTGCAATATGTCCCTGAAGAGATCGGTACACTTGAGGCATTGGAAAGTCTGTATTTGAATGACAATCTGAATTTGGTGAATCTTCCGTATGAGCTGGCTCTATGTGCCAATTTGCAGATAATGAGCATTGAGAATTGCCCCTTGACTTCCATGCCCCCTGAGGTGGTGAGCCAGGGGCCTTCTCTAGTGATCCAGTACTTGAAAACAAAAGGCCCGTACAGGTCCATGTGATATGATGAGGAGCAGTACCAGACAGTGTACGATGCTAGCAAATAAGTTCATCACTTGAACTTGCTGACGTTGAGGAGCTTTACTGATACTTCAAGTGTATGGCAGAATGCATGTTTTCTTCACCATAATTTTTCACTCACATTTCAGAAATGTATCCAAATTTTGCATAATTCTGATTGAATTTTCTTAAAATTATTATTTTTATAGTTATTATACATTTATTTTGCAATTAATTATGTAATAATCGATAGTTGTATATCTGTATTTTACCTAAATGTAAGAAAGTTGATGTTATTGTATTCAAATGTCATAAACCTACTAAAATATTATACACTTTTAACCTGTCATGTTACAATGGGTTTAAGATGAAATAATGGGATGGGATGCAGCTATATCCCTTTTATGCACAAATTAAAATTGTCATCCTTGAAGGACAACTGATTGTAGTTTGAGGCCAAAATGTTTATATTGATAGGCTTTGAGATTGAGATGAGCATTTGAAGTTTAATTGTTATCTTACATTACTGAAGAATTGCTATAAATGTAACATTAAAACATTAATGGTCATGATTGACTGGAGTGAGCTTAGGCATCACAGGGAAGGATAGAGCAGATAGTTGTAATAATTCATAATTATGTTTAATCTTGGTATATTCACAAGTAAATGTTATATGTTATATTATTTCTATCACTGTAATAGATGTTAGTGTAAGTTATCCATTGAAATTTGTTGGTCACTTGTCATGTAAAAGTTCAATGAAATTATGATGTTATCAGTATTTATATAGGTAATTAGTTGAGAATCAGTGTTTTTGCTCTTACTGTTGTTGAGATCTCACATGGGTGTTTATCAATTTAAAGACCTCTTTTAGTCATCTTGTATCCTACCTATATTAGTTCATCTTTATGTATTATGGAAAATTTGTTGTTTTTCCTGTTTACTAACCATAATATGAAGTGTTGTTGGTAATGAAGATTGCATTGTGTCTAGTTCGAAAATGCTCGTTTTACTTTTTTTTTTAGCTCGTTTTACTGCTAGCACTAAGGAAAACAATGCAAACTATTTTATGAACATTAAAATGCATTTATTTTGCAGGGATTAAGATTTTTTACTTTTTGTGACATGAACTTCCCAAGCAATTTATTTTTGTATGTTAGTTAGTAAGTTATTGTGACAACATTAATTAACCTTGCAATAAAGGCACTGGCAGAAAATGTGTGCTTCCAACATTGTTCTTTGTTCAAATTATTTCAATAATGTAGGTGCTTAATCTTAATTAACTTTTTGAACAGTTATCAATGTTATTTTAGACATAAGTTACTATTTTAATCTTCAATTTTTCTATCTGTTTATGCTTAGGTGAAACCTACTGTAATGTTGATCTGTGTGTAGGTATTTATTTGATATAAATTATAATGTTTCATGACATGTAAAATATGTGTTAGTGTTACATTTATGAAATAAATAAATTAAAATCTGATTTGGTGTTTTGTTATGTACCTACCTCCCCTTAAGTTCCCTACATATTAGGAGTTGGAATAAAAGTAAATTTTATAAGTTCAATAATTTATGAAGTGCTTATTACACAAGATTAAATCATAAATTGCGATTTAGCTCTTATATAAATAGTTATATACAAAAATCATTTAAAAAGCTTTACATGTAAAACAAAGCAGTCTATAAAATATTTATGAACAAAACAATATTTATAATGAATGTCATAGATTTTTGCTAGAAGTAATTTAGTTTGTAACGTTTCTCTGGCCAATGAAGTACTATAGTAAGGTACTACTAAAGATTCTGGCATATTTGGCATTATAAGATTATAATTGCCATGCCAGCCTCTTGAGTAGTCTACACTTGAGCTGTCGAGATTGAGACAGAGAGCCGGTTTGCCGTAGGTTTGGTAGGTACCTACCAATACATTTTAAATGTACAGAAAGAAAAGTATTTTGCAGATTCTACAAATAATAAACATAATTGGAATAGAGTACACAGTATTGGCTAACACAAAATTGTGCAGTTTTGTTTGAAAAACTTACTAAATGCAATAATATTACTCTTATTTTCTAATATTTTCACATACAAAAATATTCCATCCCTAATGATTGCTATAAACACACTTGTTATAATCACATGCTAGTAATAATTTTAGTATGGTTAGTAAAAATAAAGTCAAAACCATAATGCTCATGAACAAAGCCAACATAAAAACCATGTCAGCTGCCAAAACAAATCGTTTACACCTCATCTTTGAGGAATTATCATATTAAATAATTGATAAATGTTTTAAAGCAGCATTAAGATTCATAATAACTATTTTGTTCATTCATTCTCACAAAAATGCATATACTTGCAACCTAACGAGATTTACTTGAGTATATTAATACTAGCGTCTACTGTCAGTCCTTATTCACAATTTCAATAAAGTATTTAAAAACTTTGCATATTGAGGTTTAGTTGCATACCTATATAAAAATAATATCAATTAATCTAACAGTAACAATTTGTTTCTATCCATTTAACAATTTATAATTAGCTTTAGGTGTATCGAGACTTAAATCTAGTCATATCTTTGGCATTCTCATTTGATTACTTACAGAAGAATAAGCTTGTGATGTATTGTATATACTTTTTCAATATGTACATGTATATAGAAATAAATAACGAAATATATGGCACAATCTAAACAAAATTTGGAAAGTCAGAAGCAACATTTTCACATAAAATAAAATTTGTATCTGAAAGGTATAGAAACACATTATTACTGTTTGAGATTCGGGCTAGAACAAAGGCACATTGAAGTTTCGTTAGTTACATAAATAGTCATCTCAATATTTTACCATTGAGCACCTACTTTAGCGATAAGTATCACCTCAGTGACTCAATCAGTGAGTGAATTATTACCCTATCAATTTGTAAGCTAGGTTATTTTTTGGAACATGTTGGTTACTATATTCCAGCCAAATTCGATGCACTATGTTTGTCAACAAACCGCCCATACTCGAGGTCACATTACGCGCACATTTTGTAAAATTATAGGCTTAGGATTTCGCGTTCTTAGAAGCGACACAGAGCATACGCTTTTGGTAAGCACAAAAATCAAGTTAACGTTTATTTATAGGATAACTACGCAACTATAATTAAGAAACTAGACCCAAAAAACTAGACATTCTGTGTTGCCGAGTCTTTTATCATAAGCAATTAACATTACTTGATCTTTCCTTCAATAAATATTGCTAACAATTTTCTCTGAATTTCGACGCTAAGCAAGTGAGTTTTTTTTTTTTTTTTTTGCGTCGTTTTTTGTTTTTTACAAACATTTCACATCGAGTTTGGCTGGTGTATAGTTTTAAGTACCAAAGCACCTTCAGTACTCAATGTGCCCTGTCTAACTATTTTTGTCAAGGAGTCTGTAAAGAGTATTACATAATTAAACACTTCCTCTGATGTCTCTTTTGCGGTTCGGGTCTTAAAACTGCGCGCACTGCTTCATCGAATACCTGAAAATAATTAAGTACATGATGTTTAAGTTTAGTTTTCTTTAGTAATTTATTTTGTACTTTGTAAGAGTTACCAATAGTATGCAATATTAGGTGAGGATAAAATGACAGGGACTTTATTATGAGTATTATTAATTATTATTATATTACTAGCTGCCACCCGCTGCTTCGCACGCGTTGTTTCTATGGAAACGTTAAAAGATGATTTCTATCCCATGGGAACTGATTTATGGGATAAAAAGTAGCCTATATTTGATTCCAGGATTATAATTATCTGTATACAAAATTTCAGCCCGATCGTTTCAGTAGTTTTGGCGTGAAGAGATAACAAACATCCATCCATCCAAACTTTCGCATTTATAATATAAGTGTGAAATTATTTTAGTATTATACTAGCTTCTGCCCGCGGCTTCGCACGCGTTGTTTCTATGGAAACGTTTTGAGGTTATTTCTATCCTATTCTATGTTTGAGGTTATGTCAAGTCAAGTCACACTTGAATGCTATCGAACGGAATAAATAGTATCCTATGTCCGTCTCCTGGCTCTAAGCTACCTCCTCACCAATTTTCAGCCATTCCGGTAAAGCCGTTCTGGAGTTATAAATAGTGTAACTAACACGACTTTCTTTTATATATATAGATTGTTTTTATTTAGTTGAGCTCCCTGTAGATTGTTTGCAACAACATTCTGCAGTTAGCTCAATTGTTTCAATTGTACTTAAATATCCATTTTAATTTGTTTCTAATATTTAATTGTAATTTTCTTCCTACTATCCTACTTCCTACTGATATAATAAAGCCGAAAGTTTGTGAAATCTAAATTTCTGTTACCTAGGATCTCCAAAACTACTGAACTGATCAAGATGAAATTTGGCGTACATTTAGAGCACAGCCTAACTTAGATAATAGGGCTACTTATTATACCAAAAATACGCGTGCGAAGCCGCGGGCAGAAGCTTGTTGTTAATAAAGCTTTATTATTCCAGCTCATTGATCCAGCATTATTTATTTATTATTATTATCTTTAGCAATGACTCATCATAATCATCTGCAACCACATTTTACCCACTGCTGTTCCAAACTTCTCCTTGTGCGACTACGTATGGAAGTGATAGAGACAATAGCAAACTATCCATAGTCAAGAATAGCCTGTTTAGATTCAGGTAACCTAGGCGTAGATATGGTATTCATAAAATACATATATGCTAGGTACCTGCTTGAGTCCACGCTGTGTAAGTGCTGAGCACTCCATGTATTTGACAGCTCTAATCTTATTAGCCAGCTTCTGCCCTTGTTCCCGTTTGAGCGGTGACATGCCTTGCTCTGAAAGCAGGCTGAGTGTCTCTCTATCATCTCGTAAATCAATCTTTGTTCCTGTAGAATAATGAATCTAGTTTAAACAACATTCCAATAAGAACAGAATGACATAAGGGATTAAGGCAGGCTTCATGGCACCCTGCTGAAATCCAGCGCTGCTATGGCCTTGTGCCATAGCAGCATTAAGCTGAGAGGACCTTTTAGTGTTACAATAAGTTTAATATTAATTATAAGCAATGTCATGTTCTAATAAGTCACACAAATAAAGATTCTATTCTTTTTAGGTATAGTCTTTTATCCACATTTCAAAATCAAAATCTCTTTATTTCCATAAATACAATAAATGTACACTTAGAAAAGGTCTTATCTTAGGGATTTAAACTCAGTATAATACATTTAAGGGGTCGTCTATTAATAGCAGGGGAAGGGGGGGTGTAGGGAGATATCAGTTTTATTTATTTTTTGGGTTGTCTAAAACCCCGCCATGTTTTACCATGGGTTTAGAAAGTTGCAAAAAACATCATGTGACTAATGGATGACCCCTAGTTGAATATGAAGTAGCTGGCTACATATACTACGTGCTACTATGTGTATCAAAGCATGTGTACTATGCCGAAGGGGGGGGGGGGGGGGTTCAGACCCCAATGGTGATCAGTTGTGGGGGGGAGATAATTAAAAATTCCTATTTTCAGTTTCCCATACAAAAAGTTTTAATTTCCTAGTGCCTAAATAAAGTAACAACCCTATCCGGGTAACCTATACCTACCTATACCTCTGCAGGTATTTAAGTGGGCGTGGGGGTGTGGTTTGATAGATGCCAATTAGCGAAAGAAGGTGGTTCTCAAAGGTATAATTTGTTCTATGATTGGCGATTGACAACCGTTTGGCAAAGTCCGACCGCCAATCAAATTTAGGCGCCTGCCTCTGAGGACCATACTGAGGTCATTGTCCCAAGTGCAAGAAACAGCTGACTTTAGGGTTGTCACTTCGTAAAAAATCAGCTGTTCATGTTGAAACTTAGTCGCAGTTTTTTTCAGACATAGCAATCGAAATTCGAAAAGTCATTGAACAAAAGTTGTTTCCCGGGGGGGTGGAAATTCCCCCCCTTTCGGATATTACACATTTGATACACGTTGTATATTCTTATTCATTATAATTAGCATTAGCAAAGGACGAGGCTCCCCAACAAATTGTTGAGTGGGACTGGGAACAGAAGACCACACAGAGGCTACAATTGGATGAGGCAGGCAAATGATTGACAGGAGCAGAGAAGAGGCCTATGTCCAAGATGTCAAGACGAGGCCACGATAACGATGGTCACTAGGCCTTCCGTTGTTACATTACTAACATAAAATGATTTGCACTTACCAACTAATATTATAGGTGCATCAGGGCAGTGATGTTTTATTTCTGGATACCATTTAGAAGTCACATTCTCGTAAGATGATGGGCTGGAATAGATAAAGTTTTGTTAAAAAAGGGAAACAATGGCAAAAAAATCCAGTTGCACACATAATGAAAATGAATAATCAGGTTAACCACCAAATAATCAATATGCAAATTAAATTTCAGCAGGTCTCAAGTGACAGTTTTTTAAATGGATTTTCATTGAAATTTATCAAAACTCATAAGTGTGACATGCTCAAATAATAAATAATGCTGGACAATCCACACAGCATCATCTAGCCCCAAGCTAAGCAGCTTGTTTAATGCATACTAGTTATGATAACTGATATACTTAATTTAAAACATTAAAATACTACATTTTTTATTACACATAGAAAACACCCAGAACACCCTGAATCAATATCTGCAGATTATAATGAACATTTGTCCCGAGGCGGGAATCGGACTCGCAACCTCCTGCATTAGAGGCACTGCGCCGTTGAGGTCGTCATAACATACAAATCACACACAATAGACAAATCTGTTTCGTGTTTGAATATTTAGGGCTTAGTATAATAGTTAATAATAAGATAATTGCCCATTTACCTTGTTACACTGAAGCAAATGAGGAAGACATCAGTTTGTGGATAGCTCAGCGGCCTAAGTCTGTCATAGTCTTCTTGTCCAGCCGTGTCCCAAAGCCCCAGGGACACTGCTACTCCATCAACCACCATTGGAGCAGAGTAGTTGTCAAATCTAAAGCAAAAATTTTATTTAGAAAGGTTTTATGAATATTATCTCATCTTATCTATTTATATATACCTAACTAGCGTCTGCCCGCGGCTTCGCACGCGTATTTTCGATATAATAAGTAGCCTATTATCTAACTAACGTACGTCAAATTTCATCCTGATCTATTCAGTAGTTTTGGAGATCCAGGCAACAATAATTCAGATGTCACAAACTTTCAGCTTTATAATATTAGTAGGATAAGTTAATATTTAGGTAACACCAAAATAGGTAAACTAATGAAAACTTGATTATAAGACCTTTAATTAAGCTAGGTTCACATTGCTGTGTCGGGGTGTGTCGTGGCGCGCCAGAGCGCAATCGGTTACGTTTATTACCTATGACTAGATTCACATTAGTAGGTTGTGTTGGGTTATGGCGTGTTGTGTCGCGGTAAAATCGCTCGGCGTTCGGTCGTGCCAGAGAGGTGGTGGGGGATCTGTCGCGCCACAACACACCACAGCAATGTGAATCTGCCAGTACGACGCGTAACCGCGCGGGATGCAGTTCCTTCTGTAATAGGTTCTAGAAATTGCATTTTTTGGTTCGATCTACCTACGTGGTTCTACTTTTAAAAAATGACCGATGTCTCGTCGTGACGTGATTTATAGGATGAACCCAATATCGCCTTTTCTTTTTGAAGACCTCTGTGGCGCAGCGGGCAAAGGTCCGCCTGCGAAGCAGGAGGTTGCGGGTTTGATGCCTCGGGACAAATGTTTGTATGATCTGCAGATATTTGTTCAGGATGTTCTGGATATTTTTCTATGTTTAATAAAAAATATCTATCTCCCTAGAACCAATAAATTTAAACCCTTCGTAACCAGACAATCTCGGTCTAATTTGGGTTCATTCTCTCCTTTAAATAGAATCACGAGAACTTACAATGCTATACATAACTCAAGTGTCTCAGCCTCTGACGTTCAGAGAAGCCTGCGCAGCTCTGACTCTGAGCAAATCTGCGGAATTGATTTGTTCTCAAACAGCCTATTCCGCTTTAAGAAATATTTAAGATGCATGTATGTATAACGCTTATTCACCTTAATTTGTAATTTAATTTAAGTTAATTTATTTGGAATTTTAATTTTATTTTTAATTGTTTGACGTTTTAATCCATTGTAACTTTATTATTCTTATTTTAATTTTTGAGAAGAATTCATATTATGTTTATATAATTATTTTGATTTTGATGGTAATCGTCTTAATTTGAATTTTTTTTGCTTTTAATTAATAGTTTTTCAGTACGGTTTTAAAAGAATTTCGATTTGTACCTATAATTGAGGTGGCACTTAGATGTGTTTTTGTATGAAATGGCCCATAATCCATGTTTTAGTGTACAATGCGTTGGTGCAATTTATTAAATAAATAAATCTATGTGTGTGCGTTCTGGAGCGCCACGACACACCCCGACACAGCAATGTGAACCTAGCTTTAGTAGGTTGTGTTGGGTTATGGCGTGTTGTGTCGCGGTAAAATCGCACACCAATATGAACCCAGCTTAACATTCTCACTTCCACTTTTGTACAACACAGTATCAACCTGTAAAAACAGTGGTTTAATAATATAATAACAGGATTAATAACAGTGACAAAATGCTTTGTACCACATTTACTAATTACATTATAACTATTATAATTCTGGTCAACCTCTACAACCCATTCCAGCTATAAATTTGGTTTTTTGTTAGTCATGAAGTCATGACTTATGATTATGAATAAGTGTCTAGAAATTTAATAATGTAGTGCCCAGAAATAAATAAATAGCATCAGTTCCATGGTAATGAAGTAGAGTTATATTATGTACTAGACAACTGTTAAACATGACATACATAGTTATATATTTTTTTATTCTAAATAGCAACCACCAAGAACACCCATAAGAATGAGTTTTGGTACTCTATTAAAATGTATACATATTTTTTTTTTTTAGCTTTATGTATATAATATTCTATCTATAGCATAAGTACAAGACTGCTCTGACCAAGGGCCAAAGACTAGTGTATTAGTGTTTTTAGTTTCACTTACACTGTGGGCACATATTCGCCAGGAAAACTGTCTGTCGTGTACGATATTAGCATGCAAGTCTTTCCAACCGTGCCATCCCCGACTACAACACATTTAATTGGTCTTCCAGAGGACATCTGAAATAGAAATATGAATATTGATAATTAAAGACGAACATTATGACTCATAAACCTGAACGTATTGACGAATATTTCTTACGTTCAGAAGTGTTACGAACTTCCTGTGTGCAGCGCAGCAGCACCAAAGTAAAGAAAATGTTTCAAAATAACAAAATAAAAACACAAAAGACGAATGATAGAAGTAGGTAATTCTATGAAAATCAGAAAAATTGGAAACGCATCGAAAGATGGAAGATCGCGCGCACATCCACAGACGACGTAAAAACAATAATTGAATGAATGAAAGTATCTGACAAGTGACAGGAATCAAAAGTTGGTTTGCTTTTTGTTTTGTCAAAAGTTTCGATTTGTCGATTATGTTTATGAGCGATGAACACTCAAAATCGACTAAATCGACGAATGACGTGAGGAAATATTGCCTGCCTGTGTGTGTGTGTAGTGTGAGTAGCATGCATGTGTGTGTGTCAGTGTTGCCACCTTAGTGGATTTTCCACTAAAACTGGTGGTTTCGACCCCCGCTTTAGTGGTGAAATATTGCTTTTAGTGGCTAGTGGATTTTTCTAATGGTTAAGTGAAATTCACTTTCAATTACTTACTGAAAATACTATAACTCAACCACTAATAGCTGAGTGATACGAGTTGAAATGTTATTATTTCTACCTACTTAATTTTATTTTTGGGAGTTTTTACATCTGTGTAGGCCACAGTGGCTGCTCATCAGAATAAGGCTGAGCGCAGACTTGAGTCACGACAGTTTTAAGACAGACTATTGCTTTACAAAATGTATGAAGATGCAAGACAAAACAGTTTAGTTTCCGTTTTAAGGCAGACTTTCTATGTGAGGAAAGTCTGTCTTAAGACTGTCGTGACTCAAGTCTGCGCTCAGCCTAACTGAGCTCCAGAATACACTGTGCACAGGGATTCCTTGTAGGTAGAATATTTTCGGTAGTAGTTAGTTTACAACAAACAAAACTGACCGAATGAACTCTGTCTCGTGTCTCGTCTCGGACTGCTCAGTACGTCTTAGAATATTATTGCGTATTTATTCGATGCGTAATTTAATTATGCTAAAACCACAATAAAGTAGGTACGTAAATTATTTAAGAATCTTGGCTTCAGGACCCACGTTTAAAAGACTGGCTTCATTGAAAGTATTACTAGTCAAATAGCGAAACGTTAATTTTGTCCCCTCAAGTGCCATGTGCCGGCCGGCAAGTAGTAAAACTTCGTTGAGTGCCACGTATGTACCTCTTTGTAGAACGCAAAAAATATTAACATATTTGAATTTCGCGTTATATGTGTATCAGATTCCGTTTCGAAGACTCAGAAACGGAGTTTCTGAGTAGCCCTGCTGTTGTGTTGAAGGTTTCTTCTGATAACAATTGCTATCTTTTTGTATGGATTATTGAAGAAGGACCGTGTGGAGTGGCACAAAAGTTTGGAGACCTATACCCAGCAGTGGGTGAAGTCGGGTTGCGGATGATGATGATGATGATTGAAGATGGAAGACAAGGTTAGTAAATGAATGAATGAACAAAAGTTTCGTGTTATTGACATGAATGAACTAGATCTTCGTCATTGTCAAAAAAAAGTTTTTTTAATGTTATTATTGTTAATTGATTGGTTAGTTTAACATTTCTGTTACAATACTTACCTAGGTAGTTATTGTATTGTTACCGGTTATAACTAAGCAGCCTAAGATTCTTTAAACCAGAGCCCGTCGGAAGTAAAAAACCGTCCACGATGCACAGTGATTCGCGTAGAACAAGCTAGCTGGACAAAATTATTTATTGGGGTATTTTGCTTCATACGGCTTTCTTATGGTGTTTTAATGAGGTTTTAGTACAAAACAACAAAATATAAGAAGGTAGGTAGGTAAGGATCGTGGGTACAAATAAAACAAAATATAATAATTGATGTTCCGTATATTAAGACTTGTAGAAAAATAGCAGTAGAAAAATTATTAACATTGGGACATTTGTTACTACTTATTAACAAATTTTGTTAACTTAAACAACATGCGGATAATAAAACTAACTTAGTATTAAATTAATCAATATAGTTACAACTAATAATAAAGTTAGTAGGGTACGAAGCTTAGTTTATTAGTACAATAATATTTACATCTCTTATTTATTCTACATCACTAACTTCATCATCATCATCTTCATTACCTATTGTTGTTGGCACCAATTGATTTATTTCCTCCAAAATTTTATTGGTCTCTCTTACCGTAAAATCTGTAGTTTCTTTGGAGAAAATAAACTTAATCGGCCGACAATACATAGTAGAAGATGGTCGAGGATTCTGCCAAACCACGTTACCACTATTGTCACGTAACTGAAGCGGTACGAATGAGAATACAAACAAAAACTCATCCGTGTCTTCACTGTTTGTAAATTTTTGTTTGTAAGTGCTATGACCGGAACTTCCATCGCACCCCCACTTGCTTATAAGGGAGAATGATGAGCCAGGAGTCAAAGATTTTAAAACTTCATGCTGTGTAGAAATTATACGTTCAGCCGTTTTATTTAAAACCGCCTGAAGTTTAATTTCTGCACGCGTTTCGTTAATAAAAATCTGTTCCTCGGAAGGGTAACAATCAAGTTTTGCCTGACTAACACTATAAAATGATGGAAATACCTGATGTCCCGCTTTGATGCTCCACTTTCTTGTTTGCTTGTATGAGTGGCTTGTAGATTTGGCATCTACATAATATGCCAAAGCCTCTTCTTTCGTTAAACATCTTGGTTGTTCCTGATCACCTACACTTTTTTTCATCAATAGGCACTTGTCGGGACTGTTACTTGCTTCCTTGATCACAGAAGCCAAGTTCCGATGTCCGGACATTCGCGCCGAGATTTCAGCTGCCACTACCAATTCATTAACGTCCCGCGACTGAAGAAGGTCGTCCACGCGCCTCCTTTTTGTTTTTTCACTAGCTTCATTGAAGTCCACTGATGGACGCCCGGGAGTCGAGAGAGGAGTCCTTGATGTTGATGGTGCTGAGTGGTGGACGGATACTTTGAACGTAAAATATCCAGCCAACCACTCAGAATTCTTAGTCAGGAAGCGATCGCGGCGCTTCCAGAACTTTCCCATTTTTCTGTCAACTTGGATGAAAATCTTCCAATTGCCATGTTAAGTTCCCTCGCAGATGCGTCCGTAATGTTTGCTAAACCATTTTTCATCAATAGAAAATGATATAGTCTACTATTACGGTTCTCTTTGGGATGTTTCTGCCATTCATCAAAGAACTCCATCTTTGAAATAGAGAATTCGTGTTCTGAAAAACAGAAAAAAAACTAAGTTGCACTCAAGTGCGCAGGCTAAAATGTCTAACATTTGAAAGATAACAGACATGGCTATGACATATATAATTTCTAGCCCGGGTACAAGAGGGTACAAGTACTTCCTAGTCCAACAAATACAGAAAATCTTCAAAAAATTACATAAATTCTTTAAACTCGAGGTATTAAAAAAACATTGAGCTAAGTATATCCATATACTAATTATAATTAAAAAGTACATACCTTGAACTTGAAGATCCATCACAAATATTTTTCAAATAACTAAAACTCACTGACATATCGTCGCCGTAGAGCGAAAAGTCACTAACTCGCTATTTGGCCCAAATCGAGTTAGATGTGCCATCAAAATCCCCGATTTTTTCTGCATTTTTCAGTCTGACAACCGTATCCCTAGCTATCACGGTTTTCATTTTAGGTTGTGCAAAAAATTCACTAACTCTACATTTGGCTTACAGCATTTTAGTCGAAAACCAACTAGGTAGGCTTAGATACTTTTTTCCTACTTGAAAGAATTGCAAAATGTAAACCTAAGTCGGGTTGGTTACTTTCTTTTCTAAAATAATAACTTGTTGCTAGGACCCAGTCTAGTCGAGAAATAACTAAATATACTTGATTAGTTATGTGGTAGCAGGTTTGATACACAACTTGAAAGCAAAAAATAACGAAGTCGACTTAGTGTCTTCTAGATCGCTATTTGCGATAATTGTACTTCATGATTTTAAAGCAAGAAATCATTTAACATGTTAAGTTAGTTTTCGCCCTAAAATTTTGACTACAAAGTTTGGTTTTGAATGATAGCTAAAGTGTTTTGTTGATTTATTAAAGCCAAACTTTCGTACGTCTGTGTTAGGATAGACAATTAAACGTGCAATTTAGTTACTTTTACGCTCTTGATTTTGCTTACTCGGTGGCTAGTGACTTATATAAGGCCTGTCCAAAACGTCTTCGCTGGTTCATCAACATCGTTAGTCTATTGCTGGACATAGGATTTCCCTTAATGAGCGCCATAGCACCGTGTCTTCAGTTTGCCGCGTCCGACATCTGACTGCAGTCTTTGGCAGGCCGTCTCCACCTGGGTGGAGGGCGTCCTACACTACGTTTGCCGAGTCCCGGTCTCCTCTCAAGAACACGGTTGTTGGTTTTTGCGAGACACAGCCGGCACGCTACCACTTTAGCATGCTTATTCTTAGAGCTATGTCGATAACTTTGATTCTCTGTCGGATGTATTCGTTACGAGTCCTATCCCTTAGAACAGCTCCGAGCATTACTCTTTTCATAGCTCGTTGAGCGACTTTGAACTGGTGGATCAGCCCTAAGGTGAGTGTCCACGTCTCAGCTCCGTAGGTCATGACGGGTAAGACGCACTGATTGAAAACATTCGTTTTCAAGCATTGCAGTATGGATGACTCTTTTTTTCTTTATTTATTTTAAAGGAGTTTTGTCAACATGACCATGTCACTCCCGTAAAGAATGGATGAGTCGGCGAAGACTCAGCGTAGTTCGCTGTGTGGTGCCGGCTTAGAATTTGCACCACCCCAACTCTTCCCGCGGGTGTCGTAAGAGGCGACTAAGGGATATCCACCGGGGGCGAGCAGCAGCGCCCCTGCTGAACAATTCTACCACCGAACTGCGATCCCCAACCCGCATGCCCAGCATGGGGATTATGGACATAACCCTCCATGTGATAAAAACCAATAAGGCGCTTATCAGGGGGAGGCCTGCGTCCAGTAGTGGACCACTACAGGCTGTTGTTGCCTTCTCAAGTAGTCCAGCAGTTTAAATAATATAAAGGAATGTTTCCTTTCAGTAAAATTTGCTAACTTGAATATTTCGGGTAACTGCCCTCCGTTCAGGTAATGTTCGTTTGTACCACACTGAAATGTATTTCAGAGGCCAAGAAAAAAAAACCCGTTGATATGCGTTCGTCGTCTGAAATGGACCATTCCCCGTTATCTTCATTCATTGTACGAGTACTCTCTACTTTACAGCTACACACAAAGATGTTGCAGAAAAGCTGCTGGTGCCCGATGCCACTATAAGGCCGTATTGTGAAAGCTTACTCAGTCATCGGTCTATGTTTGAGAAGCGATTATGCCATGGAAAAGCGATAATCATGATCAAGAATTACGACATTCACAATGTTAAGACTCACTGGACCAGAATGCTATCATTAATCATTTTAATAGGATTTCAATATTTAAAATCTTAACAATACGTCAAAAACATTAATTTACTTATAACTTGTTCTGAATGCGTTTTTTTGTATTTTTCAAGGAAGTATGACAACTGCATTTGATTATTTATCATTGTCTTATTGATTACCTGATTCGAGAAATAGAAATTATATAAAATTAAGCAGATAAGAGCGTTAGAAAAATTACTTAAACACTAAATAAACTTATCCAAACACAGGTGAAAAGTCAGTTGGTGACTTTTAACAAATCATTGTCTCACAAAGTTAGTACAAGATTTGAGGGCGAAAAGTAACTAAGTAAGTTTTTTTTTCATTTTCCCTGAAAATATCAGTCATTCATTGACTGTAGTGAATTGACCTTAAGAGCTTTTATATTTCCTAACATATGAGACCATAAAATTAGAAATATCCCATAGCGAAAGAAAGTTATGATTTTATTTTGTTTTTCAAAACTTTAAACCTTCATAACTCAAAACACCAAATGACCTAGTTAGTGACTTTTCGCTCTACGGCGACGATATAGTGTTACTTCGGTAAGCGCAAAAATGCAACTAATCAGTATTTTTTAACCCTTTTTGTTAAATACTTATCTTATCAGTGTATCAGTGGTTGACATTAGTGCAAAACAATTCTCGGAATTGGGACAGTGGGGGTTCCGGTTAGGGGCTCAGGTAAAAAAATCCGGGAAATTCAACAATGACTTTTGTCCAGCTAGCTTGTTCTAAGTGAATCACTGTGCGATGGTGCAGATCAAAATGATTCACCTGAAGACTAAAATACCTTTGGTAATTAATTATTATTTGAATGATGTTCATCTTGTTTTATTAATTGTTAGTATTTCATTAGGTACGTAATAATAAAGGTTACTTACTAAAATACATACTGTTTTCATTCTTAAAAACTAAAAATAAATGGTTTAGTGGAAATTTTAGCGATTTTTACAGTAGGACGTTTTTTGTTAGTGGTTTTCTGGTGGTTTTAGAGGTTGAATCTGGTGGACAGCTAGTTTAGCTGTTGGCAACACTGGTGTGTGTGAGTGAGTGAGTGAGTAGGTAGAGTAGTGACGTAGTGTAAAAAAAAAACAAGTTGGTGAAACGAGTGTAGGTGGTGGATGTTTTTCTTGGTTTTTTCTTATTTTTTCTGTTTCCATTTATTTATTCACTGTGTTTTTAAGTTTTGTAGCTAACTGTTCGTTAAATCTACTTGTTCTTTTAAAATTTCATGAGTACAGAACAACCAACTCGTGCCAAGTAAGCAAAAATATTTGCTTAGCTCTTTGTTTCCGCAATTGCCCGATTATATTTTTCACTGATTTTAAAGTTAATTTTCAGGCTTATCGTGAATGGTAATAAAATGAGTGAGTCGTGCGTAGAAACGCCTGAGGCTCCTGCTTGGTTGTCCAAACTTGAGAGCCAACGAGAGAAGCTCAGCAAAGCCCGACTGGGACATGATAGCGGCGCCGGTGCTCCTTGTAATTCATGCGGTATGTACCTCACCTCTTTACCACTCATTTGGAAAAACTCCTAAATCATCCACTTAACAAAGTACCTTTATAAAATAAGCAATATTGGGCAAGTACCTCATTAAAGTCCAAATCAGTTGTCAACAGATTCTGTTACCCTGCTTGTTTTTCCATTTCATCGCCTTTCAGGGAAAAATATTGAACAAAACAATATTTAACTCATCTGTTTGCCTGATCATCATCTCACAAAAATTGATACATTGTTGAGTCACCATCATTTATTAATCAGAGCCTCAATTTATTAATCAACTAGTGATGTAACAATGGATGATTTGGCTTTACAAATCCTATTTTGGATTTTAATAATTTGTTAGTCAACGTGACTAGCAAAATTTGCATGTACTATTGTTGCATTGAAAATATTTAGATGACTCATAAATTTAGGTACACTAACACCTTGCCAGTTGCTTCACAGTAAGCATTTTTATCTAGCTATCTTGAATAGGAATATACTGTTCCAATTTGTCTTCCCAATAGGGAATACTGCATTATAGCAGAATACTGCTAACTGACTGTGTGTTTCAGGTTCAAAATGCCCAGGCCTGGATCTCCACTTCTGGAGGAAAGTCTGCCGTGCATGCCATTGCAGTAAAGATGTCCACGATGTGCAGGATGATGACCTATCTGGCTGGGCTCAGTTTGAACTGCTCGGCACTGCTAAACCTAAGAAAGGAACCTGTAAGTACTTACCTCCATTATTTTATATATACCCTGGTCAAACTCTACATTACGTTTGTACATTACGTTTGTACTAAGTACTTAGAAATAACTTTTTTTTTAATAGAATTTGAGCTACGTACAATGCATATAACTAACCAGTTTTTTTAAACTCGTAAACAAAAAGGAAGTTTTAGATTCTTGTGTTGAGTTGTGTACAAACATTGCACCTTAGAATATTTTGTACTAATAAATGAAACTGAATGTGAGAATGACTTAAGAATAAAGTCTGCATGCCAAACTCAAAGACTGCTTTGATGCCCAAGGGTATTTCCTGCATGACCCCTTCTATTTACAATAAACTAGTAAGTACCAAAATCACAACTATTTTGGAAAAGTTAAAAACAACTCTGGAAGGTAAAGTTCAGTATATGATTTCATGACGGACAAACATTTTTTAGATATAATGTAAATGACAAATCTCTACTTTTTGAATTTAAATTTTCAATTAAGTATATAATTTTTAACTATACATTTAATAAAATGATATTGTACCCAGATTTTCCACTCCGCAACGGTAGAAATACATTGTGTCATACCTTATTTACATGTATTTGATGCAATAAATTTTACTTTACTGTAATAGGTTCAAACATCTAACCATATTAGTGTTCTGTGGATATATAGATGGATAAGGCAAAAGTGTATAATACGTCCTCTTTAAATTATGTTATTTTTCAGTACCACTCATCAAAATCAGAGGACTGACAGATCAGCCTGTGAAAGTGGACTGGGTTCCTCCAAATGCATCTACAGAATTGGTAAGACCCTTACTATATGTAGTCTACTTTATTTGTTCCATCTATAAAAAAACAATGCTGGACAATCCACACAGTATCATCTTGCTCCAGAGTAAGTAGAGCTTGCATTATGGGTACCATACACTACTAGCTTAACTTGATATATATTGTTTGTAAACAAACCACAACACAAATGTACCTTTAGTAAAATTAATTAGATAGTCTTATTAATTACACAACCAAAGTCATGATCATAGGGTATCACACTAACCTGATAAGAAAGTATTGACACTGATAATGTTTCTTATAAGTTGCCGTTTAATCTTGTTGTTCTTATCAAAATCCCTCTTTTAGTTATCTAAAAGAGGATATAGCCTAAGCTAATGCATTGGAAATTCTGCGAAATTAAAGCCAGAATGAATAATTTTATTTACAAGTCTAATTCACAATTTGTTTTATGATTTTATCTGAGATAATAATGGAAATAAAACTATTGGACTTATATTGCACCTCCAATGATTCTATTACAACCAGTGTAGCCTATTCTTCATATTGATCATTAGCAAGCTAGACATTCAAACACCAAAATCAATGATCA
The DNA here is from genome assembly GCA_963564075.1 of Eupithecia subfuscata. Taxonomy (NCBI): domain Eukaryota; kingdom Metazoa; phylum Arthropoda; class Insecta; order Lepidoptera; family Geometridae; genus Eupithecia; species Eupithecia subfuscata. Next base: position 11,238,549 of record OY751105.1, read on the forward strand.
TTTCCCCACATAAGGGCCTATAAAACTTGTAAATCTATTATGGTTATTAACACTAAAGGGCCTATGCCCATAAGTGGGGCTGAAATGATCATGTACCTTACCCTCCTTTATAACATGGTATTCCTTCTGGTCTCTTTCGTTTTTAACGGACTTTAAAAAAAGAAGCAGGTGCTACGTTCGGCTGTATGTATTTCTAACCCCGACGTAAAAAGAGAGGGGTGTTATAAGTTTGACGTGTCTGTCTGAGGTATCGGAGCTCCCAAACGGATGAACCGATTTTCGTTTAGTTTTTTTGTGTCATAGATAATCTTATCACGAGGGTTCTTAGCCATGTTTCATGAAAATCTGTTCAGCCAATAAACGTCGGCGGGTTTTTAAAATTTTTAATTTGGTCTTGTTTTTTTTTTATGTAATGTACATCGGTTTTTCCGTCATTTGTTGATCGATTTGAATGATCCATTTGCAGTTGTATAGAGGATAGTCCCGAGGGATTAGTACATCCCGTTAAACTTAAAAAGCTATTAAAAACAAAAAAAAAGGATTCTATGTATGTCGGTCTTAGTTTTTTCAAAACAATCAAATTATTATAACTATTCAGTGAAAAAACTCATGATAATTTAATCGTATCTAGGTATCAGACTACATGTCCTGCCTGGGCGAACTAGCTCCCGTGTCCGGATCGGAGGCGGCCCGGCGGCGGCGCGCCAACCTACGAACACAACTACCGCCGCACGACGTCGCGCTCGCGGCCAGACATCACGCCAACGATCAGGAAAAATCGGAACACACTGTATGTATACCTACCTTTCTACGAATAATCGTACACGAATGTGTATACCTAGACAGGGTTTTTCCATGCCACGCTTGGCAGACGGATTGGTGATTGCAATAGAGGTGTTAAAAATACTGCTGAAGCTGCTGTCTGCTGGTAGGTTTCCTTAGTCGTCTCTTACGACATCCAGGAGCTCAGTTACAAGGCTCGATTCATAAGTACGCCAGGACCGCCACGGCGGCATATCCTGCTTGAACACATAACGTCTAAAAATTCCATGAATGTCGCCCGCATGCTTCTGCATATGATCCATTATTGGATATAGCAACCTAAAAAAATAAAATCCTATAATGGTTTTTGTGTTTTAAAATCTCAACTAGACGACAGAATGCTTTTTAACAGCTTTGTGTTAGTGAGAAGTTTTACTGTTCAATCCATCCTACTAACGTAAATTAAGATAAGTTGCGATTTTTGTTTTCTTTTAATCCTGACTTAAATTCTTCAATCCTATTTTGATTCAAATTTGCATTTCAAAGCAAATGTTGGTTCATATTAGGTATTTAAGTATGTCCTACTTTTGTAATTCTGAGTTATATATCAAAATGTTTCAGGAATACATCACGCGCATCAAAGAAAATGTCGTCGGTATGGGTAACGTGGTGCGCGTCGCGCCTCTGCAAAACGGTGACACGTATTCCGTCGAGAGCAGCAAAACACACGGCGCGCCCAAATCTTACGCTCTACCTCTAAAAATATCTAACGTTTCCCGAGGCGTCAAGTACAATATTGTTCCCAAAAACGCTTCTGACAAAAAGCTGGTTCTAGACCACCAGGGAAATATTGTTAGCAGCGCCGCTAATCTACCCGACTACAAATCCAGCCCTATCCTAAGCAGGATAGTCAAAGACAAGCTTCATATTATGCACATTGAATCAGATAGAATTAAGAGTGCTGTAGAACATGGCCCGATTTACGACAAACTGTTGAAAAATCTGCACGATTTGAACATGCCAGTTTCTAACGACGTTTACCTCCAGCCAATAAAACTATTCCGGGAGGAGTATAACAACAATCCTCAGTTTAGAGATGAAACCAGTGAATTCACGACCAAAGTACTTGGAGCTCAAATCATGCCTGATCTATGGTCAAGTAACAATAATGTCACAAGTAGTGCAAAATTGCTGGATAGTAGGATTCAAAAGGGAACCATTTTTGCGCCGAATGGTGAAATATGGAGCTGGAAGCATGAGCCCACGACGGCAGAACATAGCGGCACTATCTGCTCTACAAAGATAAGTCCTCAGTATTCTACATCCATGAAGCCAATCAATCAAGTGGAGCCTCAACAAACGGCACCATTGAGAGAATACTTGAGAACTCATTCCGAGGAAGATCTCCCCCCGCCTCCATTGCCGAACTACAACACATATCCAGGACAAGTCAATCAGGACACAAATGAATGGGTTGACAAAACACTTGATAACACTCCTGGTGAGTCAGGGTTCTCTCCTATATCTGAAAGTTCATCAGAACCCCTGGATCCTATCATCGAACAGTTCGCCAATCTAGATCTCAGTCCAGCTGAGTTGGAATTCAACAGGAAACTATACAATGAAGGCATGCCTTGCAAGCGCTGTGCTAAACCAATGTTCGCGGGAGAAGTGGCGGTCAAAGCCGAAAGGGCGGGGGTCGAAGCCATCTGGCATCCTCAATGTTTCACCTGCAGCAAATGCGGCGAGCTTTTGGCGGACCTGGTTTACTGCTTCTACAAAGGCGAGCTGTACTGTGCTCGGGACTTGGCTAACGTGCTGGAGATACCGCGTTGCGCTGGCTGCGACGAGTTGATATTCACGCGGCCGTACACAGCCGCCGAAGGGCGGGCATTCCACGTCCAGCATTTCTGTTGCTACCATTGCGACGCGCCGCTCGGCGGACAAATGTACGTGCCCGATGATAGAACTGGCTTGCCAATATGTTTGTCTTGTTATGACCAGTTTCACGCTGAGCGTTGTCGTGCGTGCGGGGGTATTATAGGCCCGGAACAGCAGGGGGTTTCGTGGAGCAATGTTCACTGGCATGCTGATTGCTTTATTTGTTCAGGAAGGATGTGTGGGAAGAGCCTGCTTAGTGGTAGGTTTGTTGTGAAACAGGAGATGCCATTCTGTAGTGTGCCATGTGTTCAAAGCAGAATCAATTAGATTGATGGTGATGGGTGCTGCTAGAATTATATCTTTATATTTTTGTATGAATTGTTATACAAGAATCACAGGGGATTCATATTAGAAAGATAATCATTTTTCTAGTGGTGCTCATTTTGTGATGACATTTTATAGTAAAGAAGCATAATTTTACTCTTGAGTAATTATTAAATTATGATACTGAATGAATAAGGGACCAATATAGATAATGCTGTGTGAATTGTCCAGCATTATTTATTTATTTATTTATTTAATATGATAAAACTTGCATAAAATAAGCAAATTATATTATTATTATTATATGTCTTATACATCTAAGTTGACCTGAGAGCTGGTGAGTATCTGGCGCAGCGCATCAGCATTGCCATACAGCAGTGCAATGCAACCAGCTTCTTGGTGACACTTCCGACTGGTATTGATTTGGATGATTTGAGCTACCTTTACATTGTTTGCAACATTCTGCAGTTAGTTGTTTTAATTGTAAATACTAGTTTTAATTTGTGTCTATTATTTGATTGTTTTCTTTGTGAATGAAGCCTTAATGTTTCTAAGTTATACTGTGTCAATAAATCATAATAAATAGCCAGGTGGCTTTGGCAAATAAATGATGCTAGGAGCTCATTTTTGTAACAAATAACATTCCATAAGTGCCATTAGTATTAAGAGATGTATTATTTTAAATTATCTATTGAATTAAATATACCTTTGAAACATAAAGAAATGGTTTTCTTTTTTCTGCCGTCCTGCACTTGACCCTCCCCCCCTTCTTGTGAGCAAAGCTGCAACCTATGGTCTGGTTGGCCAATAATGTAGGTATAGTATAGATTGTGTAAATCAAGATTGGAATTAAAAATGGCAGCTGTACAGCATTCTGGCGCGCTAAGATCACTTATTGTCCTAGGTGGAGTGGAACCGCAAGTTCTTCGATCCTTTCTTTATCTACACAGCTTGATTGATTTAGTGAAGATAAATAAATAAATAAATAAATACTGCTGGACAATTCACACAGCATTATCTAGATTGAAGTGAAAACAACAATATAATTTAAATATCTTATAATTATTAGTAACATTATAACATAAATGTACACAAAAGCTTGGGGTGAGTAGAGAAGCGACCAACGGTACTTAATGATAACCTAAGTACTAAGCTGTTATCTGCATTTTGTTGAGATCAATCTTAAGCTTAGTTATGTTTTCTTGTACGGCTTCTTGCTTATTCTCTAACGCGCTAATGTAATCTTCTGTTCTCTTCACCTCTTTGCTGATGTAGTCCATTCGTTTCGCAACATTTTGTTTTGCCTCCTCTAGGTCTTGTTTCACTAGCACCGGCCCGACGAGTTTGTAAATTTCGGCATCTTTCTTTAATAACATGAGTTCGTCTTTCACAGCTTTATTTTCATTCAGCTGGCCATCCAATTGCTGTTTCTGGGCGACCGCCTTCCGGTACTCTTTTTGCGTATTGCTGTAAGCCTCCAACTCCTTTTGCATTTTCTTTTGAATCTCTTCAGCCATGATTGTAGGAAGTACTACTTAGAATAGCCAAATACTAATTACTACCAGTAAAAACTCGATATTTATTGAAAATTCTTTAGCCAACCACAGAAATCTTGCGAAACGAAAACGTAAATAGGTTAGAATTTGGTTTTGGGCCTTTTGACATTGATTGAGTAGGTATCTCATCTCTAGGAAACTGACATTGACATTTATTGGTGTGTCTGAAAATGTCAAAATGAATGGGAGCGGCAGCGAGGAATTTCTTCCGTCCACGGCTGCGAAATCCACTACCCTATACGTACCATATATCTTTAGAATAAACAGGATCGCTCACGAACATATTTCAGTCATTCAAAACTACCCTGTAAAAACATGTTCCTAAGGCTCATTTTTCTTTGTGACATCTCAGAGTAGAAAAACGAGCCGAGTGAGAGGGCTTGAAAGTAGTAATTGGTCCTGGTCTAGCACGTTGCAACATGGTGTAGGGTGTCCATGAAACAATACGGTGTCATAGGGCTTTTGAACAAAGATTCTGATAAACTTACTTCTGGAATATGTACTCTTAAAAAGCTGTCCAAATTACGCAGCAACATTACCGTAAGAATGTTAAGCTAGGTTCACATTGCTGTGTCGGGGTGTGTCGTGGCGCGCCAGAGCGCAATCGGTTACGTTTATTTTGTTACCTATGACTAGATTCACATTAGTAGGTTGTGTTGGGGTGCCCTACTAATGTGAATCTAGTCTTATGTAATGAATGAACGTAACCGATTGCGCTCTGGCGCGCCACGACACACCCCGACACAGCAATGTGAACCTAGCTTTACACATGCTTTCAAATCTTTTGCGCACTGTGAAAGTAGTACGTAATAATGGCTAGCAGACAGTGAAAACTACTACTACGTTGAAACTTAATTATCAAGTTATTTGTTAAGTATTTTTAAAGTATCATTTTTCAAAAGAACAAGTTTCGTTAGAATTTATAAAAAAAGTACGCACTACAAACAATGAGGTTTTATAGCAAGTTTGAATAAAAAATTGGTTGTCTGTAAAGTCGATAATAATAAATTGAAAAAAATTTTAATTTCATTTGTTTAATAGATTTGTATGTAGACGCATCGCTCACTCAAGTAGGAGAAAGACGGATGTCGAGCGCTCTCGCTTGCACTTCAAGCCTTACATGGAACGCCTCAGAGCGAGATAACGCCGCATGACGTCATAGCGAGGTAACGCCGCATGACGTCATGGTTTTTCGTGCGTGCAGCCGGCTCTATCGAATTATAAGACGTTGTCACGTCAAAAAGGGTGCTTAGCGCGTGTAATTAACACTTCACGCGTGTAGTTAGCACTACACTTGCACACGCATTTCAATGTGGGCGTAATCCATACTGTGAAACGAACAATAATCTTGAAAATTATAGTACCTACCCATGTGTGTGTACCTAATGTCTTGAATCCTTTAGAAAAAAGGTAATTATTTACCTACTAATTGAATTGAAAAAACAAGTAAATTTAAGACTTCAATTTCACACGTGTGTATCTATAACGATAGCTCATGCGATGCGGCCATATTTGTATGAGCGTTAATTTTATCCGCCTACAAATCGACCCCGATAAATTTTTGCACCAATTTCCTCTGCCGCCGGAGTGAGAGTACTTTTAGGCAGCAAATCAACGCACGTGGCAACTACACGTGTGAAAGTGCTAACTACACGTGTGTAAGTGCTAACTACACGCGTGAAGTGTTAACTACACGCACTAAGCACCTCTTTGATAGTATTTCAACGCGATGTGACATAAGAGGGTGTTATAATTAGGGTTCATTCAGTTAATTAGCCAATCAGAACACCCTTAAAACCCGGCCACACACTCCGTCTGAAGCCTTGGTCTCTTCATCACCACCCAGTACCCTATAGTATGCGCTATGCAGTACCGGCTTGATGCCGGACACAATGAGTCCAGCATACCTATGTCATAATCGTTTGAAAAACGTTTGAGAGTGGTCTTAGATGGATGGATGTTTGTTACTTTTCACGCCAATACTTCTGAACAGTTTGGGCTGAAATTTTGCATAGATGTAGTTCTAGACCTGGAATAAAACATAGGTTACTTTTTATCCCATAAATCAGATCCCATATAGGATACAAATATTCTTTAAAGGTTTATACTTACCATATAAAGAACGCGTGCGAAGCTGTGGACAGAAACTAGTTGTTTGTATGTTGGTTTGGGCTGTTCAGTTTGCATGAGCTTACTTGGACTGCATATGACCGCCGCGCCGCCGTGTGGCCGGGCTATTAGAGATAATGGTTTCCTAGGAAACGTTAAAAGTTGATTTCTATCTATCCCATGAGAACTGATTTATGGGATAAAAAGTAGCCTATGTTTGAATCCAGGGTTAGAATTTCCTGTATCTATCCAAAATTTCAGACCGATCTGATCAGTAGTTTGACGTGAAGAGTTTCAAGCATCAAATTAATGTGAAGTGTGATATGATAAGACCCGGAACCGGAACGCCGGCCATGCGCACACCGGACAAGAGAAGAGCAAGGAAGGGATCCAAATAATAGTTCATTGTACACTGTCATTTGAATTTATACCATTAAAACACACGAGGTAGGAATCTCACTTTCTCCCGAGTGATACATAGTGCTTTATACTACACCTTCGAGGAAAATCATCGTTTTAGAATCTTCAAAATCACGAGTAAATACAAATTGTAAACTCAAATGTAGCAATAAATACGCGGACGTGCTATTTTCACGTGGTTCTTATTTTGAATTATTGTTCTGAAATTCTGAATACGGAAGAGGCCGATATCATAAATGCCGGATTCGGAGTAAAAACTTATTGTCGTTTGAACTATTATGAAAAAACCATAACCAACCACCACCGGCTGATATTTCAGAAAATTAAAAAAAAATAACATATAAAAATTTATTTCCATACACTTTTCTCTCCCGCTAAACACGTGAGAAATGAAATTCCAAAGAGTTTTCCCTCCCGCATTTCGGTGCGCCTGTAATGACGTATTTTATACCTTATGTTATAAAAAAGAATAAGCAATTTTCTGAGCAAGTGTAGTACCTATAAAAGTGATTTTTAGGTTTTCCATCCTTCCGTATTTCCCGTTGAGCCGGCTCTTCAAATGCAACTCAAGATAGGCTTGCACGATGTTACAGTAGGTACTTGTCCTACTTGAAGTAGATTTATAGGCGTATTAACTCGCAGATTTATGTTTTGGTTACATGACCTACCTACTTTTTATTACTATCAATAAAATTATTAGCGCACTACACTGTGTTTGCCTACCTAGGACCCTAGGTACTACTTACTAGGTTTCCCTATTCTGAGCCACTTAATACCTACCTATTATTTTATTATAGCTTTTGACCATACTCCAAAGTCCACATATAGCCCGCATTGGGGTCTTCACTATTTGCAGCTTCATTGTTTAAATTTTTAGTTTTCTCTATTACTTTTTGTACAGTTTTGTACAGCTCTGGATCATGAGGTTCGAAATTTCGTAATTTTTGTGATCGCTGCTCGAAATTGCCTCTTATACCAAACCTTTCTCGCACGAATTTCTCATAGGGATCCTCATCCTCATCGTCTTCTTCCTCTTCAGCCATATTTTTGTTCTCATTTATGTGCTTTTTGTAAGGTTGCTTCTTTTTATGGCCACGATAACTATCATAGTAACTGTTGTCTGCATCGTTATGATAATCGTTGTGTTCTGCAGAATCATCATTTTGTTCTTCTTCATCATCATTGTCTTCTTCTTCTGCACTTTTATATTTGTAAAAGTTTTTTTTCGACTTTTCCTTGTTCGTGTAAATCGGTAAATCTTCATAGGCATACGATATAACATCGTCAGGCAATTTAATTTCGGGTAGTTTTATATCTAAATCGCCGAATTTAATGTTTAAATTTTCATCATATTTTACACCTTTTGGGTCGCCAATTTCACTTGCATCATTTTTGCTTTCTGAATCTTGTCGTTTCTTATCGTCAGCTTCTTGGTTTCCCTTTCCGTGTTTATAGTTTAACGGAACCCTCTCAAACTGTTGTTTGATATCACCTGGCTCTTTTACTTCTTGTAACCTATCATTGTTTTCACTTATGTCGTCTTTTACGCCCGTTAACTCTTCCAAACTTTCATTCTCAATTTTTGAATTGGGATTGTCTTCATTGAATTCAAAACTATCGACTTCTGAATTTAGCTCTACTACAGGCTTCACCTCTCCGTCATTTATATGAGTAGGCGCATTCGTTTCTATACTGGAAGAATCTGATTTTTCATTTGGCGAGTAATTTGATTCATCTTTCATCTTATATTTTAATTTATTGTTCGGATTTGTTGTTTCTTCACTTTCTTCAGGTTCCCTCACCGACTCTACCTGACCCTTTTTACCTAGTTGAATTCTTTCGTACCCAAAGTCATTGAGGTCAACATCTTGTATTTCTCTATCCCTGGGTTCACTTTCTTCACTTTCAGTACCTAATTTCTTTTGCTTTGAATTTATACCGGCCATTTTCTCATCATGATGTTCATTTATCTCTTTGCTCCTGTCGTTGTTTTCTTTATTCTCATAATTACGATGGTCATTTTCACGACTATTTTCTTCAGAACTTTGAACTGCACTTTCATTACTGTTGACTTCCTCTTGACTTTTATTCTTACTGAGCTCTTCTTTTTCTTCGCTTGAATCTGTGCTGTCGTCGTTTACTTCTTTTTCTGTAAGGGGACCATCGTTTTCTTTGATATCTCTCTGTATTTCCTTGTGCTCACTGGTTTTTTCTTCACTACCATCATTCCGACGTGACTGGATCTCATCATTTCCTGGTTTATTAGCACCTTCATTATCATGTAATGTTTCTATGTTGAAGTTTGCTAAATTAGAATCAGAGATAACATTTGCTGTAACCTTTGCTGGTAGCCACTGTTCTCTTTCTTGTACAGGTGCATGTGATGTTTCATAGTTTACAATCAAAGGTGCTGTCTGGTCGTTTTGGCTATCTACGCTACGTTTTTTTCGTAGATTATTCTTGTAATGTCCCTTTGTCTTTTCTATGTTGGTCGTTTCACCTTTTTTGTACACGTATTTCATTACTGTGTCATTAGTGCTTGTTGATTCATTGTTGTGTTTTATAATGTTATCATCTTGGTTTTCTGTGGCAAACGAGCATTCAGTCCCCGCATTTTCACTTGTATTGTTACTAGGACAATGTATTTGACTTTTATTCATGGCAATAGTCTTACTGCAGTTACAATTAACATCACTTTGTGGATCGCTGCGTTCGCCTGCTGTATCTGTTACATTTTTAGTTGTTTTATGTTCAGTGGTGTCATTAGTGTTTGTATTGTTTCTGCTGACAAATGCCTCTGTGATCTGTAAAATGATTACAAAGATCTTGTTATTTCTGAAAAGTATCCAATGCTATAGTGCCATAAATCCCGTGCGGAAAAATAAAACAAAAAATTACAAAACTACGCTTTATTACCTTTGATATTTACTACGATTACATTCGGTATGTACAAGTGATTATGATTACAATGTGGTCGTTGTTTAGTTATAACTAAGTTCTAATTAAACTAAAATAAATAGGTGATGGTGGAGTGACCCAATGACCCAAGTGAATTCTAAGAAACTAGTAACGCAACGAAAAAACTGTTATAACGAATCATGATTTGTGATGCAACAAAGTCGAAGTAGGTAAATATTGGCAAACTCGATAATTTATACTGTGCGACCATGCGGTGCGACGACCTGCAGGGGCGCATCGCAGTGGCGGCGGCTACAAGCAGTGTTAGAACCACACGCGCGTCGAGGGCGATGAAAGTGTTAATAAGAATCCCCTTTTAAGTGTTTTTTTAATATTGAAAGTTCCTTGGTTGCTCTCATGTACTCGCATGTGAATGGTCAGTAATTCTTTTGTTATGGGCAGGTATCAGTTCATCTTCCCATATAAGTTTTATAAAATAATATCCTAGTAAAAATAGAATAGTTTTACTATACACCACAGACACTTAAGCAAAAGTGTTGCACGTTTTTATTAAAAAAATATGGCAATCAAGCGCTCCCTACATTACAATTTATTTTGTACAAAAAAGTATAAATAAAGTTAAAAATCCTAAATCAATGTACTTTTATTGCATTGAGCAACATAGATGAATTCTAAGCAACGGACATCGAAATTTGCACAAAAAACAAAGCACGTAGGTAGTACCTACTTACTATACAAGGGCAAAACTCAAAAAAACATAGCTTGGCTTTGTGAAAATTGCTAAGTCTTCACTTCACTTGTAGAAAAAACATTATATTTATTTACATAAAAATATACTCTATGAAAACATATTGCTTATCTCAGATGGCAAGCAGAAACAAATTTTTATATAGTGAAACAACACTAAAGTGCAAGACTACTCCCGTACATATCGTGTAAAACTGTAAATCAAGCAAAATAAATTTACTAAATCAAAAACAGTTATTTAAACAGTCAATGATGACTACTTAATTTAAATAGACATTTTATATTTTTTTGTCAACTTGCTAATATGTATAGTATTATAATATCTGTGCTAATATTATCTGGCAAGGTTGATAACAAAATGTATTTTGCTTGAATTAATCTCTATATTACGGTTGACTAATACCACAATACTTTTACATTTTCTAGGTGTAATTCTACATAAATAAATCCAGGGATATTCACACGTGCGAAGAATTTCACATGTACAATTTAAATGTATATTTGCAATATAATTTATTTTTTATGGATAAATCAGATGATTATAGTGGATACATATGTAAATCTGCCTGATCGAATGTCATTTTCTGTCTGATCGAACTACAATTGTAGTTCGATCAGACAGAAAACGCTACATCCATATAGTAAAACTATATGGATGTAGCGAATCTGTGATTAGTAGATTTATAATCAAAAATTTGCTATAGTATTTAAACAGTACAAAAACCACTTCGTACAGTTCGTACGTATGAATACCACTGGATCAATACTAACTAAGTACTATCACTAGTTTTCACTACTTCTTGCCGTGCCAAGGGTTGCCATAAGAGAAGCTACTCACAAATTCTTTCGCATTCGCCGTGTGGAAGGGTGCTGGTTCGGCCCATTTGCTGAAGTCCATCGATGGGATTATACCGCTTCTGCACGGTACTCGGGGGTTACTGGAAAGAGATAACACCGATTAGAAAAAAAAGCTTTTAAACTTTCAAAGATTAAATGAATTGGGTAAAGTTACGGAATTTTCATAGAAAAGACTCCAGCGTGCTTTAACGTGCTTTTCAAAGTTGTCACAGGGTAGTTTAATCATATCGGATTACCTACTACCTAAGCGTCGTAAAGTCAGGAGAGTTAAGTAACTATACCTATCATAATAAAATAAAATAGACTTAAGAATGTACTCGTAGACAAATGTTATTATAGCGTTAATGATTTTCTTTTTGACAAATTTTGATTAGACTTATTAGAAAATAAAATTAATTTTAAGTTTATCTGATAATTTATTTTTTTTGTAATATGATTGATTAGGTATACTTTATAAGACATATCACATTAGTGACAAATCTGCAGCGTACCCTCTCCAATTTGCACGCCAGTAATGGCAAAACATGTAGGTCATCCATTTACAGTTCAACACAATTGCATGCTCGCACCATGTTAATACTCATGTTTTATGCAAATAAATGATTCTTATTCTTATTCTTATAATTGATGGAGTCTCTATTGACTTTGCACAAGTTCTCGTTATTCTGATTGACAGATATGTGTTATACAGGGTATCCACGGAATTACTGCGATGCCTAAAACAGGATATAAGTTTTGACCAATCACTAGCTTTTCATTTATAAGACTTCAACGCGCTCCAACACGATCTTATCTTCAAAGTTGAGTGTGACTAAGAACTAAGATGTAGTATTTCATCAATATCGGATAAAAGGATAGAGTTATACTACATTCAAAATAACCATCTCTGCACACGTTTTCCTAATTCTTCAAAAGTGTGCTATGTGTGTGAAATGTTATGTATTGAGTCCGCCTGCGAGGACTTATGTTTGTACGATCTGCAGATTTTTTCCGGGTTTTCTGGGTGTTTTTAAGTACATAATACACAATAAAATATCTATCTATATAATGTACTATGTATATCAGTTATCTGGTACCTCTAACACAAGCTTTGCTTAGCTTGGAGCTAGATGATGCAGTGTGCGTTGTCCAGCATTATTTATTTATTTTTATTTTATTGAGTTTCTAAAGCTATATACTCACAGCTCATGATCAGGCAAGACGAATGGATACAGCTGCACTGTGTCAATAATGTCTGTATTGTCGCAAATGACTCGGGCTAGTCTCGCCTTCCTGATCTCTCCTAGCTGCTCCGGCGTGAATGATGATGGTTGGTTGGGTAGCTCAAACCTTTAGAAAAATATATTATTAGTATCATACGATAACTTGACGTACATAGCACTCTACAAAAAGGGAAAACGCACAAAAGAACATTTATAAAAGCGCTGATGAACATAGTGCTTTTTACGGACAGGTCTATTTACGACATACAGTGTCTCGTTTAGACTACTTTCACCTCACATTGGCTGCATTCTGAACAATACGCACAGAAAAAGAACGATGAAAATAGTCTGAGAAACTCTCTTACCCGAGCCTCACACACTCACACAAAAAAAAAACTTCTAGCAGGTGTAAGTACTTACCAGAATCTGTCTCCTCGTCTCGAGTAAGAGAACTGTGTAGCAATAACGCAAGCGAACGTAGGCCCCAGCATAGATCCAGGCAAAGGCCTTTCTGACACTCCACCGGACCACAGATCCACGTCGATAGGATGCTCGAAGATAGACTCGTACTTCCTCACAGTCTGGTTCGTCATAGACCCAAACAGATCCTGGAAGGTTTCCGCTCCAGGCAGACCACAGAACTTTCTAAACTCCATGTATCCTGGAAGTCCGAACTCGCGACCTCTTTGCATGTTGAACGAAACGAGGTCCATTCCGAAACGTGCTCCGACCTTCTTGAAGAGATGGTTTGTGACTTCTTGCGTGATAGAGTCGTCCATGGCTTGGGCTACTTGGTTCATGAGACCCATGACGTATTCGTCCAGAACTCCGGCTCTGTATAAGTCGTATGGTCTGCGGATGAGGTCGGATAATCTCTTTGATGCTGTAAATAGATAAATAAGTGCTGGACAGTTCACGTAGAAATTTTTACAAAAAATCTAATAAGCCCATACTACGACGATTTTACTTGGACCAAACTTCGGATCGGCTGCACTACAACGATTTTCTTGAAACAAACCTATGAAAGAACATTCTTAACAAAATCACCTCTAATGAAAAAACTAAATTTAATAGAAATCGGTGCATCCATTTGGGAGCTACGCCACAGACAGACACACACGTTAAACTTACAAAACCCTTTTGGGTCGGTAAAATTATTTCAAAAGTATCGGTGTAATCGGGTCAAAAATCGTCATCACCACGTAAAATTATCAAGGCAAAGAACCATGTTCTTACCAATAAATTTGTGTGCTTTCGACCACCTCTCAACAGCAGTTGGCAGCAAGGAGTGTCCGAAACGGTAGGCGGCCGCAGCGAAAGATGCGAGCACGTCAGGGTTCACTTCCGGATCGTAGCCGTTCCAGAAACCCTGAAAGAAAGTTTTAAGTTAATTATTTTGTCTAACCTTCAGCATCTGGATAAAACCTCAAGGGGTAATAGAGCTGTCTATTGGTGAAATTAATTTCAAAATCAAATTATTCGTTTCGGTGTTTACTCATAAACAAATTTTACCTCTTTATATTATTTGTGTAGATGTGAAATGAGACAGTCAGAATCTCAGGGGTTAATCCTCATGAATCCTTAATTTATGTAAATAAAATGTAATGCTCAGCTAAAGCTGGCATGAAGTCATAATATATAGTGAGTTAAAGGGTTTAATAGCCTAGGAATGATAATATTCGTTAATTCTCTTTATTTATATAAGTTTGAAAAAGCGCATAGCGCTTAAAAACGTGTTTATGTTTATGAATAATATTGTCTAGGATGAATGTACTCTGGATTTGTATTACTCTTATAAATAAGATTATAAATAAAGATATTTTAAAATTGAATTGAATCCTCATGAACTCATTAGGTAGTTCATTAGAATTCTCTTAAAAAGTAGGTGCTTACAAAATAAAGGATCTTTCACACATAGTGAGTTTGTTATGGTTCACCCGGATTTCGTCATAGGTCCCTAGCATTAAAGCCATCATCAGTCCGTATATACCTACGACGCCACGAATACCGGTCCTGAGCCGCCTCCATCCATCGCATCCCTGCGACCGCTCCAATGTCTTCGTTCATCGAGTGGCAGGTCTTCCCCACACTCCGTTTCGCATTGTATCGCGATCGCCATTCGAGGGCCTTTACTCTCCAATGGTTATCGGTTCCGCAAGCTATTTGGCCTACCCAATAAACCACACCCTTTCGTTCATAATTACCTCTTTCTCCAGCACCAATCCAAACTTCTCCATGACATCCTTGCCCAGTAGAATCGGCAGGAACTCATTATACGTAATATGTTGTATCTCCGCTATGTTAATCCTCCTTGCTTCCTGGTACAGAGTCTCGTCATCCCAGTGAGGGTTCACCTCAGCCAATCCTACGGCCACGCGGTTGTGCTCGCGAGCCATTAGTGTGTGCATTACTGTTAGGACCAGTTGTTCGTTCACTCGGATCTCGCCTGGAAAAAATGGGTCCGGTTTAGGTTTTGTTTTTGGTTTAGTCTGTTGATTTATCTTCATCATCATCAGCTACTAGCTTTACTGCTGGACACAGGCCTCTCCTAATGAGTGCCACTGCGCCCTGCTATTCTAAGTATTTACGAAATTTAATGAACGACCTGCTCAGACTATTTTCGCCGCTCATTGGTATTTTTTTCTGAGCGTACCTATTCAGTATGTTGTGTAGTGGCGAAAATTGTCTGTGCGAGTAACTCATTGAAGGACATCGATTGACATACTTTATCCGCTCAAGTTTGTCTTCTGGTGGTAAACATTATTTTGACAGTAAACATTTTGGAGACAACAAGGAAGGTTGATCTTCTTTTATTTTTATTTGATGACTAATGTACCTACCTACTTGGATTGCAATGTCTCTACTCAATTCAAGAGAATTAATTTATGCATACTAACCAGCTTCAAAGCAGTACATATTCTTGTTAGGCCTAGTGCAGCCTTCATCAGGGATGTCCAGTTTGAGAGGCAGTAAATCCTTCAGACCGTATTCTTTGAAGACAGGGTTCATGCGTAGTAGGCCACCGTATCCTGTACGCAGTTTTCTAGAAGAAAAGACAACAGCGTGCTTCATATTTCAGAAATCCGGGTCATGCTCTAGAAACGCCTTTAGGCCCAATACAGCCCAAGGCAAGGCAAAACAGGTGCCTTACCACACCTTACCGCACAAAGGGTAGAAAAACTTGGCATTATAATCTGGTGACTACGTATTAAAGCGATTACGTGACTAGGAATTTTAACAGGTTGCTCATATTATTTCCGTGGAAGACCTGTTACACAGGAGTCATCAAATGCGTCACATTCAAAAACACAAACTGGTTTCTAGTTACGTCTGCTGACAAGTAAGGATGTGCAAGAAACATCAAGGGAAATTGCAGAGATTCTAGTACGTTCTGCTAAGGCGTTAAGGTGACTTTAGTGCACAAAAAAGGGCAATTAAGGGATATTACCTCGCGAACTTGTCAGTGACACCGTACACGGTGTTTCCATCGATAGCACCAGTCAGTGTGTTGAAGGGGGTTCTTGAACCTGTAGGAGAAACAACTTTTATTACAATTTAAGTTTAAAAGTTTAATAACGTTACTTCATTTCAGTTTATACTTTAGATTTAGAACGAACCTTCTCTAATTTTTATTGGAATAGAATGGGGTGGGATTTCCCAAGGGTTTTGAAGATGAGCGTCAAGTTTCTGAGATATTCACATAATGAAAAAAAATATTAGAACAATAGTTATTTTCATCTGTGGATTGAATAATCAGAAACCTGATGAGGACATTATGTTTTAAGACATTCTTTATTTGTCCTCTATCCAAATATATATATGTATATAAATTTTATTGTACTCTGCGATTTTGAATAAAAAAACAAAGTGATGGCCGGTGTTAGGGCCACCCTCCGTACAAAAATATTCAAACCCCTTTCAATATAAAACAATAGTTCAGTAACAGACGCCAAGCTTTGCATCGCAGATAGGTCATGGTTACCATTCATTCACTATAAGTGGGAGTAAAGGAGAGATATTATAAATTAAGTAGA
Source organism: Eupithecia subfuscata (assembly GCA_963564075.1). Classification (NCBI taxonomy): domain Eukaryota; kingdom Metazoa; phylum Arthropoda; class Insecta; order Lepidoptera; family Geometridae; genus Eupithecia; species Eupithecia subfuscata. The sequence goes on from OY751105.1 coordinate 11,255,361, forward strand.
ACAAATAATCTTCGCATAAACTCCGGTATAATATTATCCAGTCAAATGACCGCTGGCATTACAATCAGGCTTTGGAATTTTGTGTACTGTGTCCTATTACTACTGCCTATAGCATTATGTAATAGCTATCAAAATAAATGCCTTTCAATTATGCTATTATACTTTAAGTTCTTGCCAGCCTTGCGGTGTACCTAGGTATTAGGTATTTATGCTTTGATTGGCTAGTTGGTTTAGCGGTCAGCTTGTTCACCCGCTGATTATGAGGTTCTGGGTACAAATCCCGGGTCGGGCCAATAGTTGTTATTGGGGTTTTTGTTAGCAAGGAAAATTCACAGTAGCCCGGAGTCAGTAAGTTGGCGGTGTTACACCCCCGTGCCTCGGAAAGCACGTTAAACCGTTGGTCCTGCGCCTGACCTCTCCCCGGTCGTGTCGATCCGTCGTCCCATCGGATTATGAGAGTGAGGGAATAGAGAGTGCACCTGTGTTTGCGCGCACACTTGTGCACTATAATATGTCCTGCGCATCTGGCTAGTCTCCGTGAGACTGACCGCTGTGGTCAAAATTCGGCTAGGAGGACATTATTTATGCCTGTTCTCATCTAAGCTTAGTTAGACTGACTGGTTAGGTTAGGTATGTGAGCTCGGTTAATTTGTTAGTTAGCAAATAGTAATTTGTTGTCATAAAGTTTCATTACATTTAATATTGTATGCTGACTCAATATCATTAAAATTTACGACATTGGTATATTTGGTGAGTTATTGAGGTATGCTTGAATTATGAAATGATGTACCTACATAGCAGTGCAGTTACAGCAGTGATGCTGCATCAAAGTGGCGAAAGAAACTGCTGAAAGTTCCACGATCGCTTAGATTACATCTTGTCAGCTTCCCATACCGATTCTGCCAGATTACACAATATGGGAACACTGTAGAGGCAGCAGTTCTTACTATTAGTACCTAATATAATATACAGCGTGTCTCACTGCTATATAAAATTTAGGGCATAGAGCTCTTTTTGAAGTTAGAAATGTCTTTTATTGGATACTAGCTGCTGCCCGCCGCTTCGCACGCGATGTTTCTATGGAAACGCTTAAAGGTGATTTCTATCCTGTGGGAACTGATTTATGGGATAAAAAGTAGCCTATGTTTTATTCTAGGCCTAGAATTATCTGTATGCAAAATTTCAGCTTGATCCGTTCAGTAGTTTTGGCGTGAATAAGTAACAAATGTCCATCCATTCATCCATCTATCCATCCATACATCCATCCAAACTTTCGCATTTATAATATTAGTGTGATGTGATTAAACTAAGTATTATTTTAAAAACTTAGGAAGAATCATTCAAACTTTATATCGCGTCTATCTACTAGTGAGCTCATGCCATTAAAATATAAAATTTTAGGAAGTTTGGATTGAAATAAATTCAAGTCTTTTTGCAGTTTTTTTCATACTCGTCTTGTCTTAAAGCTCCTAACCATGTTACACCCTGTAAGTACGTACGGTACAGGGCTCCCACACAAAACCGCGATGCGATGCGATACGATGCCGCATCGCAGGAACTTGCGATGCAAATTGCTGCGATACGATTTTGTGCGGCAAACCGTTGATTAGGGTAACCATCAGTGTAACCATTTGTGGCAGATTTTTGCTATTATTTTACATTTTCAATAACAGTATTTTGGTAAGTAAATAATTATTTTACCGAACTGAAAACCTCTGTACATGACCATATTATATAGGGAATTACTGCTAAATCTGTTTTCACTTAGGTACAACGTAATAATTATTCTGAACGGTAATTGATCTGTAGTAATAGGGTTCATTTCATATTCTTATCAACTCTATTGATTTGGTTTTCAATCAACTGCTGTTATCTCAGGAAGGACTAAAATGGCGTCACCAAGTATGATGTAATATCGCAGGAATGCGCGATGCGAATCGGTTCGGAAGTTCTTGCGGTGCATTCATGCGAGCTCGCCGATATTTGCGATGCGATGCGAATTCGCGGTTTTGTGTGGGAGCCCTATACTATGCGTCTGCTCCAAGTATACTACCTCGTGACTAACGTAACGATCATTCTACTTTCGCCTCTCACTAGGCGCGGCAGACGATTCAGAGGTCACTCGATTATTAGGTAATCTGGTGATCTGATAATGGCAGGCCGGAGTTTTTGTTACATCTGAGCTGCTGTTAGAGCTCTATTATTTTTGCTAAAATAATAGAAAAAAACTTAATCTGGTGTCCTAAGAAAGTCCCAGAAGTCCCTAGAAAAATAAGTCAAACGTTGGTGTCCTTCCAACACAAACTAGGTTTGTAGTTTACCCCTTACATTTATAGTGAGTCCTAAGAAAGGTTTAGAATTTCTGTAGTTTATTCGTTCGTACTGTGTTTTATTATTAGTGCGTTTTATTCAAATAATCAGAGTCTGGTGGTAGGTATGTACCTACCTATCAAATCTATTTATTCACACTTTCCCGAACCGAACATTTATTTAGGATCCCAATAGCCAGTAGTAAAACTGCTTAGTTGTAATTAAATGCAAACAATGCTATACAATGATAATTTCACGTATCAGTAGTTTTGACCAGCATATTTCAAACCACAAAACCTTATTCGATTGCCCAAGTAACACTGATACTGGTGGCAACTTGTATTCTGTTTGTTTAAAAAATCAACGCATGGAAATTTTTATGATGCAAAAACTACACAATATTACAGTAAACACTTGAAATTTCGAAATAAGCAATTACCTACGATATTAAGAGGGCACTTGTTATTAAGGACAAGGTGGTATTGGGCCCTTTAAATTTTGGAAATCTACCTTTCGAACCATATCATGTCCTCAATTAGCCGTTAAAAAATACGAAGGAGCACAACCTCACCGAGACATTGCCATAGTACTTCCATACTTGAACTATAGGCTATACATCATCTAAAGAAAAGAGTAGAGTTTCATTCATCTAGATTTGCGCCTCGACCTGAACCTGAACAGCCTGTGTTGGCCCACTGCTAGACGCAGGCCTCTTCCTGATAAGCGCCTTATTGGCTTTTTCGATATTTTATCTCATGGGTGGTAATGCCCATAATCCCCACGCTAGGCATTGCGGGTTGGGATCGCAGTTCAGTGGTAGAATTGTTCCGCAGGGGGTGCAGCTGTATATCCCTCGGTGTATACCCCCCGGTGTATATCCCTTAGTCGCCTCTTACGACACCCGCGGGAAGACTTGAGGTGGTGCGAATTCTAAGTGGGCACCACACAGCATTTGGATTTGCTCAACATTGAATTATTCAATTATCCAATTGTATCATGCAACACATATATGATTTCCCTTACCGTCCTTTATGTCTTAGACGAAAACCTAAGACCTAAGTAAATAACAGAGACATACCTATCCATCGAATGACTTGTTCTGTTCAGCTTGATGGGGCGTTGGGCACCTCGATATAGGTTTTCTGTAACCTCATTTAAAAGACTTACCCAGACGGCAGCCGGGCCTTGGCGAGGGGAAACCTCTCACGAAGTCAATGCACTTGACTCCAAAGAGGCGGTAGAAGTAATCATCATCGGGTATGCGAATCTCATTGCAGTAGGGGTGCTTAAGGTGAGGAGGACGCTTGCAACACTCTTCGGGATCGTTGCGATTGATGGGGTCTGCAAGGTTTTTATTGTTTTTATTAGTAAATTTTTCGTTCACACGTAAATTTCCCGTAGACTAATGGTCAAACGGCATTCAGTAACAAATCTCAATAATTTTGTTTCCCGAAATTATTTGACTTTATAATACCTGTTATGTATACACATATACTTATGATTTTGAAAGCTGAGTTCTCAGTGGGGTTTAAATCGTTTCCAGACTGATTCCAACCAAACCATGACAGTCAAAGAACCCACAGTTCAATCGTACCCTTATCCATGAACTGTCGCTCCCAAGCGTGGCCAGGAAAATATCGACAGTAGCGTGAACTCTATGATATAAACATAGTGGATAAAGAATCCTCTGAAACAACCTACAGTAGCATCCTCGAGATCTTTGTCAGATCGTCATTTATTTCTTACCAAGAGGAGTTCCAGTGAGCGTATAATCGTGGTCCATGAACTGGCCCCAGGCGATGACCATAACGGTCCCGGCGTGATCATGAAAGCCATCATCAGGATGCATGGTGCGGGAGACAACACGCGACAGAGGCAGGTCGCGACCAGAGTGCGAGATACGAGGGGCGTTAATGCCATCAGAGAAGAGGGGGCTCAGCAACCTGGGATAAAGTTGAAATAACAATTTGTTGATACAGTTGATTTATTTGCAGACAACGCAACGGGGTACATGTTGGTAGACTTTGAGAGTGTAGAGGCACTAAATATGCGGCTTATGGGGTCACTAAATATACCTACACTACATTAATCATCAAACGGATGTTAAGACCATAATAAATGTGATGAAGGTGTAGAAATCTTCAAAGATATGACGAGATCGGCGCTACAAAATAACATAGTCCATAATTGGTGTAAACTATCAAGATCATGCAGGTTTTAGTAGTTTTCACCGATATTATTGTGAAAGTGTGAAAGAATTGGCTTTAAGCAAACTCGTTATCAATTGTTAACGGATGACCTGGCAAAGAAACATTATGATTCGTCATCGCAACAGATGCCTAGAATTCTCCTCCTTCAATCCTTTAGGGTTGCGTAATATTTTGTTGAGTACCAGCTTAGTAGTATCGTACTGTTGAGCTTGCATATCATATTGTTGAGTACCAGCTATTCTAATCTATTTGAATATATTCTGTTCTCAATTGTTCTAAATCTTACCTCTGGAAAGGAGCGTTCGTCGCTCCCCAAGTAGGATGCCTCAGATTGTTACAGAGTCCGTCCAAACGCCGGTACTTGCCGGCTCTGCATTCCACGTGGGAGAAGACGGGTGGGCATACCTCCCTGATCAGAGTTCTTGAGGTGTCGATCAGGGGTAGGCCTTTCTCGATCTCTTCGTAGGTCAGGCCATATCTGTATGAAAAGATTGAAAAGAAGAATACAGGATTAAATGTTGCTAGGTTCGCGTAAACTATTGATTAGTGCTTGTACTGTAGGTACTCGATAAATATCTGAATTAGAGGGTACAAGTTAGGTGTCTCTAAAAATGTGTTTGTTTATTGGTAATGGGCTTTTGGTGGAATTATATTTATTTTATTTTAATTTTATTTTAATTTTGACGCACAAGACATAATATTTGGCTGGTGCTTGACGATCATAAACTTTAATTTTGAAAATAAAGAGAAGTGTTATTGAATAAACGATAACCGCCTCGAGAGTATCATGTACGTGTTCTAATTGATTGATACGCTTTATTTATAACACTTCATACAATTTGGTAACGGATATAATAAAATGCCAAGGATTATTGCGTTCATAATAGAGTTTAGTCATAACTAAGACTAAGTGATAATTAAGCATAGCATTGAAGACTTCTTAATACGGTGAAGTAGGTTGCATCGATAAAGAGATTTGCGAAACTTTTATCATGATAATTTTATTCTAGCCTGGGATCATCTACTGGAGATAGGCCTCCTTTCGCTTTTGCGAAAGCCTACTCTGTGCTTCTCGCATCCAAGAAATTAAAATTTTAAATTGAAGAAATTAACATTTTATATAAAACGGTTTTACCATTATTAACCAAGCACAGCTCGTTAGATACTTAAGATTATTGTAAACTAATCCGTAGTGTCAAAAAAGAAACCTTTTCTTTATTTATTAATAATTGTTACTATATTCCTATAAAAGTTTAAACAATATGTATAAGAATGTTTCCACCTAACGCATGTGTTCGATAAAAATAAAAAGCGCTAAGCATGGCTGATTAATAGCTGGTCGTAGATATCGAACCTATGTCCGCTTATCACAAATCAATCAGTTGTCTATATCCTGTGTTCAGTCAGTATGGGAAAGTATAAAAGTTTCACATGTATCTATCGTGTTTAGTTCTATATGGTGGACATACACAAATGTAGGAACATTGTGTTAGGTAATAAAGATACAGACAGATTTGTCGTCTTGTCGTAATTCGTACTCGTATACGAGTGAGAGTGTTGCTTTAAAACCGACGAACCAACCGAAGATAGAAGAAGATCTATCTTTTATATTGATTTATAGGTACAGTCATTTTGTCTTCAATATTATGTCTGTCAATATCCACTTCCTTCTTAATATTAGTTTCCGTTTTATCTATAAAATTGCTTTATTACAGGAAAAGCATACTAGATTAAATCGAAGATAATTATGAATAATGTATCTTATTAATTAGATGTATGTAATAATCATCTAAATGTCAACATGACAAGTATTGAGATGTAGCTCAAGGCAATGTATTCGTTTGTGGACTTGATCCACATAGGTACAAATTTTACAATAATAAATTGTAACGAAGGTTAATGTCACCTGTTCGTTGCAAAATATTAAAAAAGTTAATAACCAATGTTTTCAATAATATTTTCAATAACTTGATTGACGTTACGACCAAAATATGAATCCGTGATTCTGTACCTACAGCAAGAACATTCATACTGTGGTCCCATTTAACCCAGTTCGTTACTTTTAGGCATAATGTGTTTTGTACGAAAAAATAATCGGCGAATCAATGAAATATACATTTTTTCACGATTTTAACAAACGTTTTCATACATAATACGTTTCATAAAAAGTTTTATTAAAAGTTTATTAATTTAATTATTGTTTCCTAAAATGGCAACAAATATTTTAATGGTGCTCTTTGGAAAGCTCTACCCACACATTTTATTAGACTAATAGGATTGTTGTTATGCATATAACCATTACATAATTACAGAAACCTCCTATAATCTTTACTAGTCATGATATATGCAATTTGCAAACGTTACCGCATTTTAATTCGAAGATTATGATAATTTTACAAAGAAAAATTCTGTTAACAACCGACCCCGGTGTTTTACTTTATATCATTGTACCGTAGCTTGACCATTATTTAGTAAAATGAATACGGGATTGCGTGATTTTATGCTTTTATTATTATATTATGGCATAATAGTCATCAATAAGGTGTTAGAACGAATTGAGTGGCAGAAACTAATTGTTTACACGATGTAAACAATTTGTTTCTGCCACTCAATTTGTGCAGGAAGGAATTTACGAGGTGTTAGAAAATACAATTACAGACATTTATGTAATTGTTTTTCTAACACCTCGTAAATTCCTTCCTGTTCTAACATATATCGATTAAGTAGGTATTTGTATAAGAAGTGTAAACGACGAAAATCCCATTCGCCATCTCACGGCTGTAGTAAGGGCCGGACTCCACCAAAGTGGAGACGAGACGATCGGAGAAGATATGTTTTTAAAACAACCAATAGAACGCTATCCACATCGTCTTCGTTTAGCTTTAGCAGATACCACCGATCGTAGATATATCATCTTATGCGAAGAAAAACAAAGAAAGATCAAAGCGGAGATGTGAGCTGTCCCTCGCAAGCTGGCGACGACGTGACGCAGCGGAGACGAGAAGAGATGTGAGCAGCGTGCAGCGAGCGGCGTCGCTAGTAATTCATCTCAACATATGTACACTCGACGCTCGCTGCACGCAGCCCAGCTGGGCTATTCAGACTCTCCGCTATCAGACATCGACTCGGAATCTGACATAGATTCGCGCGAAATTCAAATAATTTTGTCGGTTTTTCATATTTTCTGGGTTCTGCTAGGAATTACCAGAAACTACCAGAAAGTAGTTTTCCACAAATTGTAGACCATTTTTCATGAACCGATAAAGTATGATATAATGTAGCTTTTGGTAATGTGTTGATTTTTAGTAATAAAGCTCTTATATTATTAATAATTCCAAAAGTAGCACGAAATCGAAATTTTTTAAAACATGAGTTCATAGGGAATGTTTTATTATTTATGGAAAACTACTTGTCTAATAGATCAATTCCTCGTAGAATGCAGAAAATATTAAAAACCGCTAAAAGATTTGAATTTCGCGCGAATCTGTGTCAGATTCCGAGTCGATGACTCGGTAGCGAAGAGCCTGAATAGCCCTGCAGTTCCGCTCTGGCCAGCACACATTTCCGCACAGCTTCGTTGGACACCCAACTGAAAAACGTCTCTTTTCGTCTCCGCTTCGGACATCTCCGCGCTTCTCCGTTTTGTTGGTCTCGGGCCTTAGTTAAATCTCTCGCGTTATACGAGATGATATCTACTCTATCCTAAGCATGTAAAGACTACGCCTTTAATATTTTAACCAAGCGCCCTGCACACACAAACCCGGCTTGAAACCGACATCAGCTCATACAATCGTATTAAAAACCACATTCAGAAGCTGCTTGACTTCTGTTTAGACAATAGTCGCTATCAAGTCTGGTGGCCTAGATATGTCAATCATGTGTTACGCCAAATTATACAGACAGATTGACCTTCGAGATGAATGCTGAGATAATCGTAAAACATTTAAAACAAATTGGTTTTGATTAGTCTCAATACAATTGGTACATGATTTTGGTTTTTAGGGTTATTTGCTCAAAGAGAACCCTATTAAACCCATGCCATCATCGGTATGTCTGTTTAACAAAGAGCTCCATATCGGTAACCTGTTGCAGTAAAATAATTCCAATCCAATTTTCTATTAAAAAAAATCTAAGGAAGGTTCCCGATACAAGACACCGTAAATAGGTACAATAATAAACTCATTGATAATAAAATTACTTTTAAAGTAGAAAATAACCTTTGATGCACGAATTTGACTCGCTGTTGGCTTGTTTTTTTGACGTCGTGAACGTAGTGAATGAAAGTCTTCGTTTCAGGTCTGGCCAAAATAGCGTTTTTGTCAGTATGTCCGTACTCCTCTACAGGTCGTATTTTACAACCGATCGGTACGAAACTTTGTGTACAGATTCTATGATTTTATAGAATTTTATTGTCGTCGGGATTTTTTGATTAAAGGCGTACTTCTTCCACAATAAGGCAAAAAGGCGGATTTGGAATATTTCCGCTTTAAGAGATCTGATTTTGATGATTGTATTTTAATTGAAAGGTAATAAGTTTAAACTGTTTTTATAAAAAATTGGTAAAGATCGGATGAGGATTTTTGGCATGACGAGCAGAATAGCTCCGCAAAATGCAGTAATATGCAAGAGAGCATTTACAGTACAGCGCCACCTATTAGAACATCTTATCCATATCCACAAACGCTACATAGGTACATTTCAGATGGGTCGCTATGCAATCTTCGGAAATAGGGGGGGGGGGAGGGTTGAAAGGGTAACCATTTCGACTATTTTCAAAATATACCTACCGAACCTACCTACCAAAATATCCCGTTTTAAATTACTTTAGTGCATTAATAAATAAATTAATTGTTGAAAAAAGTTAGTGTTCGCGACGTCTACTGTTCGTAGAACTACTAGTTATTTACTACCCAAGTTACCATGCCTGTGAATCAGCATTTCAAGAAGATGTCATACGGAAGCGATTTAAGAGGGTCACTGCAAACACTTTATGAAGAGCTAATGTGATTCCAAAGAAAAACTAAGCGGACAACTCACTTCCTAGTCTTTTCAACTGCATGGTAGATTAATGGCCTGTCGGTTATCTATGTCTTTCTCAAGGGCACCCTCTTCATCATGCATCTGAATTGTGGAGTCAAGATCAGAACGCAATGTGCTATGATTATTCATTTGTTTTCTAATGCTTTGTGCATTTAATTTTGTATTGTTGTGTTTGACAGTTTCAGGGTGATCTTTTATTTAAGTTTTTTTGAAGTCTTACCTTATATGCCTACCTCACACGATTCGAGAGCAATAAAACACTAACTTCCGCTCGTAACTTTTTTGCAAAAAACTTACATCTACAATTTTATTCGTGAATTAAACTCGATTTGATGAATATGTTAAAGTCGTCAGTTATTATTTATTTATTATGTAGGTAGCCAACAATGCCTAAGTACTTACCCATAAATTTCTACTATACAAGGTGTCAAATAAAATATTACGACAACTAGTGTTGTATGAACAAATAATATTTATTATAATTATAATCACACTAATATTATAAATGCGAAAGTTTGGATGTATAGATGGATGGATGTTTGTTACCTCTTCACGCCAAAACTACTGAACGGATCAGGCTGAAATTTTGCGTACAGGTAAGTCTAACCCTGGAATCAAACATAGGCTTTTTATCCAATAAATCAGTTCCCATGGGATAGAAATAACCTCAAAACGTTTCCATAGAAACAACGCGTGCGAAGCCGCGGGCAGAAGCTAGTAATATTATAAAGAGGAAAGATTTGATTGTATGTATTGAATAGACTCAGAAACTACTGGACCGATTTGAAAATTCTTTCACCGTTAGGAAGCTTACTTTTCAGGGTGTTACATAGGCTATATTTTATCCCGGAATTCATCTTCTAGTAATATATAAAGTCGATAATCAGACAGGATGTTATAGTACTAGGTAGTTATAGTTTTTGACTTGCTGCTCTTGGTACGCCAATGAGTACAGGTAAGATGACATTTAAACCATTCACCAGCTAAGGTCAGTGAGTGAAAGCAACTAAGATCAAGGATATAAATCAGGATAGTGCTCTGAATCATAGACTTACTTGAGTAGGTGTCTTTGTATGGACCTACCAGGTAGACAATAGACTAGACACAAAATAGACTGTGGCAGATTAGTAGGTGTCTTTGTATGGACCTAACAGGTAGACAATAGACTAGACACAAAATAGACTGTGGCGCCTACTCTTCTACAATCGCTACGTGTCCATTCAAGTTATCTGAAGATATAAGGCTTAGCGAATAAGTTAGGCATTGTTGAACTTTTCCAGTTTTGTACTTTATTTGTTTGTGGTTGAATAAAAAGCAGGTAGGTATTTGTAAAAGCTCCTGCTTAGGATGTTTTCTCGGTCTACATGCTGCCATAGCAGCATATTATAAAGTTTATAATATGCTGCTATGGCAGCCGGTTTAGAATACGTAATGGGATAAAATAAACTCAGTGAAATTGGAGATGATGCAACGGAAATATAAACCTTGCTTTTATTGCTAATTATAAAACTTGAAGTATTTTGAAGGGCACACGGTGTCAGCGAAAGATCACACTATTATCACCGTTGTTGCGAATACGTGACCCTTTTTATTACCAAATTGTAACCTGTGACCTTTTAAAAAGAAGGCAAGTACTTAACTAGAGATTACGTTACTAATGTGCGAGCATTCGGGGTTGATTTATTGGGAAATCTTCTCGCATACTCTCTTACAGCAGCATTATCGTTCCCGTTGCACAATCCATAGACGAAATGGATGTTGGCCACGTCCTGGCTGGAATAATGGAAATCTTCCATTTCTGCTAACTTTCGTTAGCGAAAAATACAAAACTTAACAAAAATTAATCTGACAGCGCGCCTTTTTTCTTTAGTTTCAGCACGTCCTTATCTACAACAAAGCACAGAATTGTCTATGGACACGCAATTCCTCGAAACCGTGAGTCCTGTTGTTTATTAGCGGGATATTTAAACTTTTAAGGGTCAGATTCAAATCGTCATAACTTCTAAAATATCTTACTCAGGGCTAAGATGCATGACTTATTTTGAAGCACACATTCTGTACTATTGTTGAGAAACAAAAAACATGTAGCTTGACAGTTTAAATTTTATGAAAAAGCTAAAAATTTAAAAATTTTTTTGGAAAAAAAACTTTTTTTTGTTTTATAAATTCTCTTTTCTTCTATTATAAAATAGAAAATGCAACAATGTTATCATTGCTTTATTGCCTACATTATTGGCACTCAAATGAGTCCTCCATCGTCCTCCTAGAACCTCTGCATGGGTAGCTATAGCTTAAACAATACAAGCACCCATGCTTCGAGGCAAAAGAAAAAAAAATGGCTGCCATTTTATCAGGGAGCGAGAAAAAAAAAATAGGGATAGTGATTTGTCGATAAAATTTACCGTACTTCACCCCCCCAAAGTCTCCGACACCGGTAACCAGACACATTGTATATTACTTACCGTCTGGCGATGTTGATGGAGATGTCAAGAACCAGTTCCCCAACACTTGCGTAGTCCTCCGCCTTCCATTCACCTTTCGGTTGGGCCACCACTGTAAAGGATAGGATATATACATATGTAAAGGATATATACATATCCAAATAAGTACTGGTGGTCTATATGTCAATATTTGCTCTATATTTTTTACGGCTGTCCTTAGATATTTCTTTCTGTAAGAGTTTCATTTTTGTCTGTTGCTTTTTTATTGTCCGCTTACAGACCTGCAGATAGCAGGTCATTTGATTTGAGTGGTTCTTTGAAAATACTGCTTGTTAGATTATTACTCAGTTTATTTTCTTATTCCGCCCTTCGAGCTTCATATTTCAAGATAACTGATTGAAAAGCTTTCATAGATTAGATTCCTCTGTCTCCCCTTCACTTTACGTTGAACATACAAAATGGCAAGTAACTTACATATCCTCTGCCTGGCTTCAAGGTATGCTTGGTTGATGGCATCGTATGTGATGCAAGTCTGCTGGCCGTCGTATCCACTGCAACAAACATTCACTATTATTTTAGTACCAGTAAAATTTATAGTACAGGCACTTCATATATTTATAATAATAGGTTACCTACCTAATTCAATGTTAAAGCTTCGTTCGGTCTGTTATTATTTGTACTACCCGATAGACGGAATGAATTCGGGTTCGGGTCCTCGTCCGCGAAAAAACTCGTCCGAGGACGAGTTGGCCACTTCAGTAGGGGTACAACTCTTCCGGATCCAAAGTCTCTTTCACAGACATTAATTAGGTAGGCGCGTCATTGGTAGGTCCAAATTAATCAGTTTTAGTCTTTAGTATCTAGCTAGTACATCATAAATCTTTATGATTCCGTTTTTAGGCACTTATGAAGTTTAGATAATTGCACATCAAAAGTTATTGTGCGTTAGTAATTTCATGTTAACCCCATAATTATTTATTACTTGCAAGTGGTGTTGATATCCACCGCTTTGAACGCAGTTTTATCTGTTGTAGGTGGGGCCTTATGGCCTTAGGTGCTGATTTATGGTTTCTTGCCAGCAGTTTCGTAAGTACCTTTAAATAACCTAACAAAGAGTTTTGGCAAAGTTATGCTAGTAATTTTGCCAATTAACAGATGATTCCTGATGCTGAGCGAAAGAATGGGGGTCCTACTTGATCGATTTCCTCTTTGTCATGCAAACCAAAGTAAATTTTCTTCTGAAGAATCTGTCTGACCTAACAAACGGTGGATGTTGTAATGTTAAGTTAATGCTAATCAAATATTTATAGGATTACGATACAATATTAACGATCAGCTATGTGCTGTTCCGGTCAGTCACATGACCAATTTACATAAACTTGTCGTAAAATTCATAAGATTCTTGCAAATTAAGTATTTCCCATTATTTTTCTTTTCTAGAAAGCTTAGGTTAAGTATAATATGGATGGGTTCTAAAGTGCTGTTATTCGAAATCCTTTGAGTACCTACGATCGAATTTATATGATAGTTCTTGCATAATAACATTAATAAAATAAAATATGGAGATTTATTCTTTGACTGCTTTCAGATACTTTTGTGTTGAAGTTCTAAGGGAGAGTAATCTAAGAATCTTGTACCGAAACGTAGGAAAGCACATCTAGTTTTGATTTATGCCATATTCGTCCCGGGAAAGTTCGGCCCAAATCAAAAAATCTGCTTTCGTCCCACATTGTATGCCGTACTCGGCCCATAATTTATTTTATTTACAAAAATCTTATTTCGTCCTACTTTTTAGCTCCACGTTCGGCCCAACTTGTTTTGTATAGGCAAATTATAATCAATATGGTACAGTTGAAGCAATAAGTCTTCACTTGACTTTATATGATACTAGCTGCGCCCCACGGCTTCGCAGGCGTTGTTTCTATGAAAAGGTTTAAAGGTGATTTCTATCCCACGGGAACTGATTTATGGGATAAAAAGTAGCCTATGTTTGATTCCAGGATTACAATTACTTGTATGCAATATTTCAGCCCGATCCGTTCAGTAGATTTTACGTGAAACAGTAACAAACATCCATCCATCCATACTTACAAACTTTCGCGTTTAAAATAGTAGAAAGTAGAATGAACTTGTTTATATCATTGAGTTAGGTAAACTCAATTTAAAGCGCATTTATTAAAGTATATAACTTATATACAGGGCGTCCCACGGTCATGCCACATGGAAGGGAATATTGTAGAACGAAAAATCATAAAATCAATGTTTAGAAGCACGGGAAAGTAAAAGGAAAGGTTCAGTAAGTACCTATAATTTTCCCTGAAATTATAAATGTAAAATTTCAACTTCCTTATATTTAAGACTACCTTATGCCCGCGGCTTAAATTAGACCATAATTTTTAATTATTTTAAAATATTTAGCGAAAAAAACGGCGAAAACTATGTTGACCCATCAAAGTCCTTTTTTTTTCTAGGTATGTTCTTATAGTGTTGTACTATGGGTATGTAATTAAAAATGGCATAAAATAAATAACTTAAGATACAGCAACTCATATGAGATATGACAGAGCGACGTTGGTCGGCGTTTCAGATTTTTCGGCTTTTATATAGGGATACCTGTTTACCTAATATAACCAATGTTTTGACTAATGTATTTTAAGTACGTGTTCTGTTCATTATTCGTTCTGAATATTTGTGCGGTTCATTAAAATTGCATTTTATAGCTACACGTTTCGTGATTTTCTTTTGTATTCTTTAAGTTTTTCTAATTATTAGGCAGTTTAGTTTATTAAGTTTTCAGTTAGTTTTTGGTGAGTGTTTTATGCGAGAAGCGCCGAGGATACCACATTCCTGGATCGTGTTCATCGGTCCACAATCAGGCTTGCTCAGCTGTGCCATGAAAGAGGAGGGAGTTATGCCATTTCTGGTTCGGCCGAGGCTGTGGCAAAATTAGGTGCCTAGGTACCTATTACCAACTTGTTTACAACCTACGTTATTTAGTATTTGCAAACTTACGTGTACATTGCTGACTAGCAAAACAAATCAAAATCTTAATAAAATAATTATCTCCGGCAACAATTTTTTTTTCGGACAAATGTATTTTTATTGATTTTGTCTTGGGGTACCCCACAAAAATACATACTCTTGTTTTTGGAAGTGTTCTTGACACACCCTGTATTTACTTTGACAAATATTTTTCGCTGCATTTTTGTTTCTTTTAATTATTACATAAATCTTTGCAGATTTAGGTAGCAACTGAGCTTTGGATTTGATAATTACGTAAAGTTAATAGTTAGGTAAATTAGTAATGACTATCACTATTGGGTGGTGGTAATAAGTGCTTAGTGGTAGATGAGTTAGATGACACACTTCTTAGTCCTCAGTTTATAATGATTTATGTCCACAGTTTTGGTCGTGGTGATAAATTATATTTTTGACGCTAACTGTACTTACAATAATTTTGGTATGCGGGACGAATATGCACAAATATTATCTTGCGGGACGAATAAAGACTTTTTAATGGCGTGGGCCGAAAACTAGGGACGAATATGGCATAAATCCTAGTTTTTGCAACTATGCTGAGCGGTAAAATGTACAGTATTTTTTTACCTGCTAAGCCCGAATTGAATGCTCTTTGAAAAAGTAATCGATAGTTACGGAACTTATAAATGAAGATGTTACGGCTTACGACAAGAAATGGTCTTTAATAAGCATTTATTTATTTATTTAGCATTGCAAGGACATGAGTATCATGCTTAAAACTAAGTGATAGAGAACATAATAATATAACTCTAACGAACAGAACATTTATGTATCTCAGTACCAGCTTTGTAATGTGTAGGTAGTTTTAGGCGTGTTTTTAAAACCTTTATGGATGTAGAAAGTAGGCTAGGATGGCAACAAAACTATTTTTATTGCTTATTTATGTTAAATAATCTTTTGTTACACGTCATAAGATGAAACTTTTAGCAGAAGGAGTTAGCTAATCTGAGTATAATTTTAGTGATTTGCTTATTTGGTCTAGCTATGCAGTTTAGAAAGCGCAGGTCAACGTACTATATGCATATATATTATTTGATGACATTATGAAGGCTACACGAGTGTAGGTATGGTCGGCACCGTTACTCGACACTTGTTCATCTCATCTTTACCGTATTGTGATTGTGACTAACCCGTCTAACGAGAACCAATTCCGACCTTTTAAAGTTTTCGTCTGCGCTTGTAAAAGGTAACGTTTTACAAGCGAAAGGTTGAAAGTGAATGTGGTGATCTCCGAGTTGCTCAATAGATATCTAATGCGTGCTAGAAGAGCTGTTGGAAACATTGTAGAAGTGATGTTACGACATGACTGTCGGGCAGAGGTCAGTTTATAAGATGTCTATGGGGAATGCAAGATAATCAGTGTTCTCTGATGCAACCAGCTGTGAACTTGCCATTCTTGTCGTAACTTCCGAAAGCGAAATTGTGTTAGCATTTTCACATCCATTGTTCTGGTTGACGAGTTTGGTTTGCTCTGCTTGGATTATCATAAAAATGTTGTTCTTGTCTTTATAAGGTTTAACTCGTATAGGCTGGACTGCTCCAATATTTAGATTTGGTTTGAAATATTTTGAAAGAATCTCTAGCCAATGCCTACTAGGTTATTTGAAGCTTATTCATAACGGTGTTGAAAACACGGTTCTGCGCCGCTGGTAATAGCTATGGAAATCGTATTGTGTTTACGTTGACACCGACATCTTCCATTAGTGAGAAGTCGTGAGCAAAGTTTGCTTTAAACTTGACTCTTGCGATCCTATGGTGTGCAAAGTGGGCCACTGTGTCAAGTTTGCGGTGACAGTGACGCAAGCTCCGCGCCGGAGAGGCAGATATCGATCTCTGTACCATACCGATACCGCTTGTTAATCAGAGCAACTTGAGAATCGACCATCATCGACAGTCCCAGCCTGACCTCACCCACTGTTGGGATTAGGCCTCCAAATCCGTGTGCCACTGTCTACGGTCCTACACTGCACTTGCACTGTCATGTAATATTGTGAACTTCCCAACTAGAACACACCCTATGGCTTCTATCCTATGGTTTAATAAATGACATGTGTTTTTACGTTTTTCTAGTGTTTGTTTCTATGTGTTTGGCGGACACTCTTTACCCCGAAGCATCAAAACAGCTATAGCCATTTTGATAAATGAGGCATCAAAATACGCGTCTTATGTCCTAAATGGTTCTTAGCGGCATTTTGTAGCGCTTCACCATCTCATTTGGCGAAAATAAAGTGAAAAAGCGAGGAACGACTCGGGTTATTTTTGGAATGTTTAGATCCCATCTCTGTGATTTTTAGGGTTTCGAAGATCGGTTTCGAAACCCTTATGGTCTCGCTTTGTCTGTCCTTTTTTCCCTCCTTAATAACTCAGCAACTACAGCAGCTATCAACTTGAAATTTAAAATAATAATACATTTTGTGTGCCTGTACAGATTTTAAGAAAAAAAAAATGAAAAAAATGAAAAATGAAAAAGAACATTTTCCATACAAATTGAAATGTCAAAATTTTAAAAGAGACCTACAGAGTCAAGTGGGGTATCAAATGAAAGGTATTAGTTTGTACATTTCATAATAGTTTTTGAAATTTCAGTAGGTTTCATACTTTTTGAAATATTTTGAAAATAGTCGAAAAAATACCCATTCCCCCCCCCCCCCCCTATCTCCGAAGTTTGCTGAGCGATCCATTCAAAATGTATTGAGCGTTTGTAGATATAGATCTATATTTTACAGGAAAAATATAGAGAAGTCTGTAAACTGAACCCTTTTCGAAAAATGGTCAAAAAGAGGGGGAATAATTTTCAAAAAGGGGGGTTACCCCACTGAGTGGGGTATCATATGAAAGTAATCGGTTTGTACATTTCAAAACAGTTTTTGAAATTTCTGTAGGTTTCATACTTTTTGAAATATTTTGAAAAAAGTCGAAATTTTACCCGCTCCCCCCCTCTATCTCCGAAGTTTGCAGAGCGATCCGTTCAAAATGTGTTGAGCGTTTGTAGATATAGATCTATATTTTACAGGAAAAATATAGAGAAGTCTGTAAAACGAACACTTTTTGAAAAATGGTCAAAAAGAGGGGGGATAATTTTCAAAAGGGGGGGCTACCCCACTAAGTGGGGTGTCATATGAAAGGTATCGGTTTGTACATTTCAAAACAGTTTTTGAAATTTCTGTAGGTTTCATACTTTTTGAATTATTTTGAATAAAGTCGAAATTTTACCCGTTCCCCCCCCCCTATCTCCGAAGTTTGCAGAGCGATCCATTCAAAATGTGTGAAGCGTTTGTAGATATAGATCTATATTTTACAGGAAAAATATAGAGAAGTCTGTAAAACGAACACTTTTTGAAAAATGGTCAAAAAGAGGGGGGATAATTTTCAAAAGGGGGGGCTACCCCACTGAATGGGGTATCATATGAAAGGTATCGGTTTTTGAAAAATTTGAAAAAAGTCGAAATTTTACCCGTTCCCCCCCCCCCTATCTCCGAAGTTTGCAGAGCGATCCATTCAAAATGTGTGAAGCGTTTGTAGATATAGATCTATATTTTACAGGAAAAATATAGCACTTTTTGAAAAATGGTCAAAAAGAGGGGGGATAATTTTCAAAAGGGGGGGGCTACCCCACTATGAAAGGTATCGGTTTGTACATTTCAAAACAGTTTTTAAAATTTCTGTAGGTTTCATACTTTTTGAATTTTTTTTAAAAAAGTCGAAAAAATTACCGCTACACCCTATCACCGAAGCATGGAGAGAGATCCATCTGAAATGTAGGTTGGTACCTACTAGTGTTAGGTCTTCATTAAATTTCGGAGTTTCTAACCGGTACCTTTAGTACATACCTACTTGTTCACAAACGTTCGAAACCCTCGGCGCGCGAGTTACACTCGCACTTGACGGGTCTTGTTTTTTCTTGGTGTGTAATAAAGAAAATTTTTTTGTATTGTATTGTATCCCAGTCGTAATGCAACACATTTTAAACATTATCTGAAGATGTTGAGCAGAACTTTTCAGAAGCTTGGCCACCATGTGGTGGCCAAGTTATCTTATGATAGCTTTCATAACTTGAAACCAAAACCTTGCTGTGCAAAAAGGCTTAAGTACTATAAATATAAAATATCAGATTATCTAGAGGATAAAAAAGCTTGGGACGGGTTTATCTCCAACTCGAAAAATAACAACTAACAGGCTGAAGGTTTCTTCGTCGATTTTACTTTAGTCTACATACCGAAGCGACAGAAATAAAAAATATCACTTTATTTCCATGTCAGTGTTTAGTTTTGTAATTTGACTTTAATTAAGTGTACATTTATATTATTTATGGAAATAATGAGATTTTGATTTTGACCAGACTTTGATGCCGTAAATGACAACCCTCTTTTGCTTATTAGATTATGCCCACAGTTTCCCGAGACAATGCTTACAAAACTAAGTGGCTATTATGTAACAAAGGCATGCTAAAGTTTTGCTTACAGCATAGTAAGTGATCATGGTAACCTAACAACATAATCGAAATGTGCACGAAGTAGTCTGACCTAAGTAACAACCGGATCCCGATAAACTTATACTCGGTTCTAGAATCCTAGATATTTCTTACCAACAAAGGTTTAAGGTAAATTTTCAAAAGCTGGCGCGATCCTCTTTTGTATACTGGAGAGCTGGATTTGTGACGTCAGCGTAGATAGGTAATTGTATGAAAAAACCAAAGACTGTCATGCCCGCTTTTAAAATCTATATTACAAAAGCAATGAAATATTGAGGGTAAATATTTCATGACTCAGGTATCATCGGAGCAACTCGCAGAAGTTCGAAATAATGGTTTTAAAAGCTTTCATTAATTTCATTCCTGTTTCGTCCGTTTTCAAACTTGAATTTTTTACCTTTTAAGCTGCGCTGCGCTGGTGCAATTATGCGTTATTGAACTTTTTGTTTATAATGGTAACCGTTCTTGTAGCTTTCTGCTATTGTTATCAGTTTTTGTGAAGTTTTCACCAATAAAGTCCTTTGTTGACATTACACATCTTGGTTTCTAGAACCGAGTACAGATATCTGGTACTCAGGTATACAGGTCAACTACCATATGCGGTTAACACCTGAGCTTTCAGAGTTGTATCTAGGTGCGTATTGCAAAACAATTGTAACACCTAGAATGGACTAATACCATTCGCATTTCGCACACAGTTTTGTTATAGACCGTGCAATAAATATATTGCTCCACTTTTTCCCTCAACCTGTTAAAAGAGCCTTTAAACATTAATTCTTAATCGTTAGTAATGATATTAAAACCAATAACAAAACAGAAAACAGTCTTTAGTAGAGACCTTTTTCAATTAGTTTACTTTTTGGTTTTATTATCATTATTTTCAACGATCCATAAATCCACCCTATTTGCTTCATCATACTCAGTTATTGAAATCTACCGTGGTTCTTAGTTAACAGCACTTTCACAATGGTGGGTTAGTCTATTTCTGTCCGCCCAAAAACTCCTAAGAAGAAAACTACAGACACCCCTGTCTGTAATGTAGCATAATGGAACGTAAGGCTGGCAAGAACGGAACGTCCGGAGGGATACACTGTCCCCTTCGCATTTTGTTACAATTTGATACAAGAGTCAGTATGAGTGACGCACAGGCACAGGGTTATTTTAGATGCCGTGTTGAGCAACGAGAACGCCCCCCTTCGGGTTGCTTGGCAGAAACGAGGAAGAAAGCCGTAAATAGAGATTGAGTTGGTAATTCCACAGTTATAGGTACTCACAAGTTTCCCTTCAGCAGATTGATGCTGTAGTCATAAGCCGAGGAGCGCCCTGGCCCGGACAGGTAGAGAGCGCAGTCGCTGTCGTCAC
Source organism: Eupithecia subfuscata (assembly GCA_963564075.1). Taxonomy (NCBI): domain Eukaryota; kingdom Metazoa; phylum Arthropoda; class Insecta; order Lepidoptera; family Geometridae; genus Eupithecia; species Eupithecia subfuscata. The sequence goes on from OY751105.1 coordinate 11,276,234, forward strand.
CCGCCAGCTGCAGCGCCGCGGATGCGCTTGTGCACGCCAGCGCTAGTATTAGCGCCCTGGAACAAAGATCAATTTAGCAAATGTTTGCCAACAATCTCCTGCCCGTGATTTTGCACGCCTTTTCCTGGGAACAGTAGCCTGATGATGAGTTAATCCAGCTCAAGATCTAAATATGTGCAAAATTTTAGCCAAAATTTTCTGATCCCGTATGTAGTTTTGGCGTAAAATATCTAAACATGCAATCATAGAATTTATAATATTAGCGTGATAAAGAAAAAGATATTAAGTTTTAAGATGTTATTAAGTTTTAGCATTGGTTTGTACCCACTACAAACCAACTTACAATCTTAACAGAAATGTAATTTCTTTTCGGGACTGGTTTAATTCCAAAAATACCACACAAGCATAGAAATTGAAGACAAATTAGTAGTTTAGAAACTCATGAAAATCTAGCAGATAACATAATTCTTCCACAGATCAGAGGATTTGAGATTAGTAACGAGACATGGTCGTGAAGTCTCTTTTTTAACTGCCGACGCAAAAAGAGAGGGGTGTTATAAGTTTAACGTGTCTGTCTGTGTATCTGTGTATCTGTCTGTGGTATCGTAGCTCCCAAACGGATGAACCGATTTTCGTTTAGTTTTTTTTGTGCCATAGATAATTTTATCCCGAGTGTTCCTAGCCAAGTTTCATTTATTTATTTAAAAACAGTAGTTAGCTTACAGTCTTAACCAAATCACTAACTACGCTATATACATATATTAGAACTATAATTAATTAAGAATACAGTACACCGATCACCGAAATTATCTTTAAATTATACATAATAATAAAACCAAATAATTAACAAGTAAAATAAAATGGAGAAACATTAAGAGCAAAAATTAAATAGAAAATAACATATTTCATTTAAAAGTATGATAAGATCTAAGGCATAAATAGATATGACTTAAACTATCGTTGAATATGTCGACAAAATAATATGTCATTGTATATGTCATGAAATCTTTCGGGGGGGGCTTTAAATTTTTAAATTTTGTTCTTTTTCTATATTATATTACACAGCGCAGTACAGCGCCTCTATTCGGAGTCGTATCTTTACAAGCAAAGGTAGATTCATCTGTTACATCCGTTTACCTCAAATATTCATAGATAAATGTAACAAGTAAGTATTTATAGTAGGCAGGTGTGCAATATGCGCAAAGCGTTAATCTTAGTGAAAGCTAAAACCGAATTGAAATAAGTATCGCATACAGGTTCCGATTAAAATTCTAGTAGAGTCTACAATTTAGCATAAATAGAGCAGAGTTATTATGAAAGATATGCACTTAACGCTTAGACAAAGGCCAAATATTTTGCCTGTACTGTAATCAACTGCACTTAGGATCTGGCACACTGATTATCGTCAGTATCAAAATTAACTATGTACCTCCATTATAAAAATGCAGTTCCTTTGAATAAAATTTATACAAAAAGGAACCGTAGTGGTCTTCCGCAGTAAAAGATGTTGCATTATTTTTACTACTCGTAACAAAAAATACAATAAAAAATAATGGTGAAGCTGCAGTGGTCATTTACCTTTACCAAATACTTAAGGTAAACAGAGTAGAACGAGCACTCCAAAACATTTCCGAAATGTAGTTAAATATCTCTCAAATAATGAATAACTTCTCGCAAATTGCATCAATCGACCGGACGTTTTATAAAAACATATCTCAAAATATGTATCAAAGCGTTCAATTATTTTTGTTATGTTCAAAGATCGTTAATTAAATAGAATTGCTCAATTGAAACAAGAAAAGGCAAAAATAATTTATTGAGCCTAGGAGCTGAGGTGTCCCATTAGAGAAACCGACACGACGCGACAACGTCGATAAAATTAGTGTGTTGAAATAATTTAGGATTACCTACAGTAGGTCTTTGTTTGGATAATCTCTATCAAAACCTTATATCCCTACCTAATTGTAATGGCTCAGAGACTCAGTTTGAAACAGACTAAGCTAGACGTCTTTCTTCTTTTACTTTGTAGCTCGTGATAGGATAGCCTGTTTGTGGCGCTACCCCGACCCAAATCAGCGCCACCACATATTTTACCTTATTATTCCGTTAAACGGTGGAATTTCAAAAAACCGATTGGCCAGTTTGTGCTTCCTATCATAAGCTTTTTTTTAATGCCCCTGTAAAAGTTTTATTTTGTATACTTTATGCAGAGATGCGAAGTTGCTCTTTTTGCCCACCATGGTGGGAAAAATGAGCAACTTCGCATCTCTTCCTACACTATACAAACAAAAACATTTATAGAGGCATTAAAAAAAAGCTTATGGCAGGAAGCACAAACTGGCCAATCGGTTTTTTGAAATTCCTTCGTTTAACGGAATAATAAGGTAGAATAGGTGGTGGCGCTGATTTGGGTCGGGGTAGCGCCTTAACAAGATTTTCAACAATCATGTAGAAGAAGTAAACAGAGGAAGATAGATTCCTTAGAAATGAGAAGACACACAAAAGGATGACTATCAGTATTAGTTCCAATGAGACATGTTTTGCAAAAAACAACTACCTAGACCAAGAGCGATAAAGCAGTAGAAACGTAAAGTCATAATATTGTCGTGTCGTACAGCTTAAAATAGATGTCATAGACACTAGGCACATAACATATTAGGGCCAGTCCACAAACTAGGTGGATGAATGAATTAACTAGATCTAGGTGTGGAGGGCTGCCAAGAGTGAGTTCATATATCTTTGGCAACTCAAAACGCCATATAAAGTTATTATTAAACACTTAATTAAATGTATGTAGTTTAGATCGTGATGTAGTCATCATAATCATGAGAACAGATTATATTTTTGACGTTGATTTACCTGATATAATCAAAATTTTCCAAAATGGACATTTAAAGTTGCAATGCAATATGTATGTATTGATCTAGTTTTTTTAGTTTAGCAGCTAAAATTCTTGCTCCAGTTGAGGGTTTTTTATTGACAGCCTACACCTATTTAAGAATTTATAGATTCGTTAGCAATTCCACCTTTATTACTATTAGCTTGGGTTTTTTTCATGTTATCAATCAATGTGTCGATATAAGGCTTTTACGCAACGTTAATATCCATCAGCTGTTTCTGAATCACTTTTAAAATATGGCCTTTATTATTGGGTTCATTTTAAATTAATCTTACGGTGTTTCTACTTAATATGCTCATTAAAGAGTTATCTACATGATACGCACATGTCAAACTGGTACGTATCGAGATTCAAACTATTTTATATACTTGAATTTCACTTTCTAGTAGGAACTAAATAGCTTTCTGCCCTAAGGCAGTTAAACATTTAACACGTTCAAATAGTTTTTTAGTTGATCGAGGAAATTATAATATATTACTGATCTATGTTATCATTATAACATCAGTAAAGAATACAGTACAGTCAATATAATAATTTATAATTCGATTAATTCATTACCTAATTTCTAATTTAATGCAGCCTAGCAAAGTAAGTAGTCATTGCAACTTGATTTTATTGAGAGTAGGTAGGTACTTATTTTTACCATTTCAATGCCGAAGATTCCTAAACATTTATAGCATTTTGTTGTTTGGATAAAGTCCATGGATGTGTAGTCAGTTTTTCGTTACCGAAGTACCTACCAATTTAGGCACAGTTACTTACTAATTTTTACCTTTAGTGTAACACGCTCGCACCCAAATGTAACTTACATAATAGCAATAACTAGCCCTAAGTTCTTATTTTAATTTTTGTAATTCTTATGAGAATAAAGTTTCTAACCATAAGATTATTTATCAAACCATTTAAAATGAATGCAATATAAAACGCGATCTTAAAATCATTAAGCTAGTAAGATGTTTGTACTTAATTGAGTTTGTACATTTGATAGCTTCTAGTCGCTGGCCTCGATGGAATCTTTGCCAATCCTCTCACTCGACAAGTGTTTTTAATTGTATTTGCTTGAAATTTTACTCCTACATTTTTGAAATAATTCAAATATAACTATGTATTTGACTGCTCCTTTCTATGAGAAAGTTTTCAGAATAATTTAAGTTCTTTCATATGTCTTCCATAGAATAAATACCTGCTATAAACTTAACAATCTAAAAACTCTTCCTTGCTAATCCAGCCCACAAAAAAGTTTCTTAATGAGGATCCGTAACGTTTTTAGTTGAGAATGCAGATTTATTGAACTAAGAAATCCATAACACACAGTGCAAAAAGTTATTGTTCTACGACAAAAATTGACGAAGTTATGACCAAATTACTAGCGACGTTCACTGAGTGACCGCCGCGGGTGCGTGTGACGTCACTTGCTCGGTCGCCGCCCGTTAACCGTAGGCAGATATCAGTTTTTAGTGATTTACTCCGAAACTATAAATTTAGGAAAAAAAATACAGAACCAAATAGACTCAGTTTTGAGAGACCCATCAAATAATAAAACATAGTTATAAAGGAAGAAGTTACATAGGGTTGTATACAACCCTATGTAACTTCAGAAACATGAAATCGACCCAAAGAATTATTTTGTACTAGCTTCGCGCGAACGCGTATTTTCGGTATAGTAAGTAGCATATTATCTAAGTTAGGGTTTACTTTAAACGTACGCCAAATCTCATCTTGATCTGTTCAGTAGTTTTGGAGATCCTAGGTAACAAAAATTCAAATTTCACAAACTTTCGGCTTTATAATATTACTAGCTGCTGCCCGCGGCTTCGCACGCGTTGTTTCTATGGAAACGTTTAAAAGTATGAGTTTGAGATTTCTATCCCACGGGGACTGATTTATAGGATAAAAAGTAGCCTATGTTTTATTACAGGCCTAGAATTATCTGTATGCAAAATTTCAGCCCGATCCATTCAGTAGTTTTGGCGTGAAGAAGTAACAAACATCCATCCATCTATACATCCATCCAAACTTTCGCATTTATAATATTAGTGTGATAGTAGGATTATCTATCACATGATGCAAATGCAAATTAACATTTAAAAGAGTACTAATTAAGCGTATGCGGGATTCATTGACGTATGCAGGAATGTTATGTTTACGCAAATGTACTAAAATCTATAATCAGAGCAACGTTAAGATATTCCACTGGCGTAAGATAAAACTGTGCCAGTGACCGAGTGTTTGTGTAGCGGCGACTCCGTGCTTGTCACACATCGTGGTCTGTGGCGTGGCATAAGTAGGGTAGGCTGCAAAATGCGAGGCCATGACCAAAGTTAAGACTAATTCCACCAGAATCTGAGTTGAACGAATCTCAGTTCTGCTGATTCAAGTTCAAAGTACTTAAAGGCTAAAAAAATCCACGATTTTGATGTGCCTGGCTTTTTTCCTTCAGTTTCACAATGTGTACTATGACTTGCCGAATTAACTTGAGAGACATAAGTGTAAGCACAATTTCACGTCACGCGCGTAATGGCAAACTTTTATTTTATTGAGTTTCGCTGTCCCCTTAAACAGGGACACCGTCAATGGGGACAACAGGAATACATTTTAATTAATTTTATTGCGTTCCGCTGTCCCCATTACCAGGTCACCGTCAATGGGGACAACGGGAAGAAATTTTAATTATTTTTATTGAGTTCCGCTGTCCCCATTACCAGCTCACCGTCAATGGGGACAACGGGAATAAATTTTAATTATTTTTATTGAGTTTCGTTGTCCCCATTGAATGGGGATACCCTCAATGGGGACAACGGGAATACACCTTTCATTTAGGTACTTAGGTGTTTAACATGAATACGAGTAAGTAGTTACCTACATAAAATGCTGTAGATATTGAGTTTGGAGTTTGCTGTAGATATTAAAGACATTTATTCACAAAGAAAATTATACTAGTATTTACAATTGAAACAATTGAGCTAACTGCCGACTGTTGCAAACAGTCTACAGATAGCTCAACTGATCCATATCAACACCAGTCGGAAGCGTCCCCAAGACGCTGGCTGCATTGCCACGCTGTATGGCAATGCTGATACGCTGTGCCAGATATTCACCAGCTCTCGGGTCACGCGTCGCTTCGACCAGACGCTCAGATAGTTTTTTGAAAACCCGAAGAGCCTCGGTACCCCACGGACCTAGGGTCTCGACTCCAAGGGGAGCAAATGTGTAGGCTCTGTCGAGACCTGCATATTTGCGCCTCTTGAGATCTTCGGCCAAATCTGCCGCCGCACCCGCCCTCACGGATGTCCTCGGAAGATGGGAAGGCGCAAGTGTGTCGACGCATGTAGCGTCCCACACAATGGGCCTCCCCAACTCCCATGGGACTAGTGTCATACCGTCGGGCCTCTTATCATCGTCACGCAACAGACCATTCGGTTCGAGAATAGCTGGTACGTTAGCGGTGACAAAGGCCCGCCGGATGATGTCGTTAAGGCTAGCGTGTAGATATTGAGTTTGGAGTTTGCTGTAGGTAGGTAAGAGAAAAAAGTTTCAAACAAAAAACTTGATGTAGATACGTGCTGGAGTAATTAGCACTTCAAAATGTCTATTGATTCAATCATTTCTAATAACAGGTACAGTTATAGGAAGCAAATATTGCTTAGGAAAACTTTCAATAGGTAGGTACGTCTATTGGGAACGCTGGGTAACGGATCTCAGATTTATCGTTATTTTATACTAAAATCATAGACGTTGTTGACTCTCTAAATTGATTATCAGACACCTTTTCTTTTTTTATAGGACTGTATATTTATGTCCACTTAATACTTGATTTGAAACCCTAACCATCAGCCGTACCTAAGTGCTTCCCAGAGCTTCACTAGAGATTCAAGACAGGATTAGAGATTTTATTAACCTAGGTTCCTAGAACTTTTCAAAGCCACAATGAAGGACAGAACAAGTAAATATGCAGACATTGTGATCTGCTTTTTTGTCCACTTTTTTTTTCGAAGCGACCCTTTGCCAAAACCGAACTACTTAATATACGTTCCTTTGGATTAGGTCCTTCTGCTAATAATAATTATATAAGTTTTTTAATCACCGTTGGGCCTATTTGGCAATCTCTTTATTGACAAAGAAAATTACAATCAAGTAATAAAAATAAATTAGATCTAGTAGGTATTTACAATTGAAACAATTGGGCTACCTGCAGACTGTTGCAAACCATACATCATAATTATATCTACCTATTTGGTACCTACCTCTTTGAAAAGTACGTGTGAACATTCTCACAAAAAGTTCCGGAAGGAATTCACAAAATATGTTTTCGCCCAGACCCTGCTATAAAAGTAGTAAACCGTAGGTATAAAGAGGTTTTACGGATGAGACACAAAGTGAGAGCATTGCGACTCTTACGTAATAGTTCAGTCGGCAAAACTCGACGTGATAAAATCGATGCGCCATCTTACATCACCCGTTAACCTGAACGATTGGACGTGACCAATTAGTTAAGTTTATTGATTTAGATTACTGTGGTTATTTTGTTGCTTTTGTTTTGTTTATGGAGTCTACGCGGGCTGTGTTGCCAGCCTGGGTTGTTGTCATATTTCAGGGTAGGATAGTGGTAGCCGACAGTGTTTGATCCACTTGTCGTCAGCCCGATTATAGTGTCCTACGTCGTTTGATAAGAGTTTTTCTGTCTTTATATAGGTGCCAAATTGCAGCTTCTTTAGTACACCTTGCATAATTATAATTTGTGCGCATGACGAAAAAACCTTTCTTCTTTACGTGATCTGGTTTCCCACGCTAGTGGTGAAACTTCGCTCCGAAATGAATAATTTCTACAATACAAACAGGATGCATTGCGTCCTGTCCTGCATACCTAACCAAAAAGTTTGGAACCAAAGGCATTTCGAATAAATAAATAAGTAAATAAATAACGCTGGACCATCCACACATCATCATCGAGCCCCAAGCTAAGCAGAGCTTGTGTTATGGGTACTAGATGACTGATATACTTAATACAATACATTACAAAGAAAATACCCAGAATACCCAGAACAAATATTTGCAGATCGTACAAACATTTGTTCCAAGGCGGGAATCGAACCCGCAACCTCCTGCGTCGCAGGCGGACCCTCGCCCGCCACGCGCAATGCGCTACATCGGTCGTCCAAATTTTAAAAAAATCCGGTTAAAAAAAATCCTACAAGAAGAAGAAGAGGTTACCTACATTGCGTCCTGTTATAGACCGAAATAGGTTTCTAAATGAATCCATTCCGAATTTAAATCTTTTCGTAAGGAAATTAATTCTACAAAATGTACAATTGCGTTCCGTGGTAGACCGAAAAAGTTTTGTAAATAAATGCATTCCGAATTTAAATATTCTACAAAGTAATTGCGCATAAAACCACGGTTTAAAACACAAGATAAATACGTATTTGGAAATATTGTGAAGCAAAGACAAATATTTATTGCCACTGTTGTAAGCTAGCCTTAAACTACGCTGACCTTGAATTTTATAGCCCCACAGCATACAAGAGTTAATTGCCGAAACGATAATTAAACAAAGAAAGTGTTAAAAAACACTATGATGAAGACAGATTTGATATATTTTATAGAGCTGAGTCACAATGAGCCATGTATGTTAGCACTCCAAGAAAAACATAAGTTATGTGGACGATTGTTTTGTGGTGCATTGAATTTCTTTACCTTGCGATGTGATTATTAGTGAAATTAACAATCCACACAGCAGTTTGGTTAGTAGATTGGTACCTAGGGTTGGCAACCGACCTATAAAATATAGTATTGTACTATATTTCGAATCTGCGTACTATATAAGAAATACGCAAAATACTATATTTTCAACACTGAAATCCAACAAACAAATCCTTCTTTAAAAAAAATTATGAACTTTAACTTTCAACTGATGCGAAAGCATGTACGTATCCGAATTCCGAACTCATCGTGTCATAATAATGCGTAATAATGCGTTAACAAAATAAATGGATGTAGTATCGAAATGGACGACCGTTACTCTGAAATAAGAATATTAAATGAAATCTTTGCAAAGGTAAATAGTTTAATTTAATAAAACAACAGACCAAAAATGGCAGCATAAGTAATAAATAGTATCTTTGTTTATTTTCGCTTTTTCCATCCCATTTTGTACCCATATTTTTTTTGAGCTGTCCTATATTTTAACAGCATATTTTGAAAAATACTATATTTCCCTGAAAAAATATTGGTAACCCTATTGATATCTGTCACCGACAAATAGGTACAATGAGTACCTATAACTAATCATCAGGCAGATTGGCTACCTGAATAGCAAGCTCCTGTTAAAAAATGCATTCAGAAGCCACATTTTCACTAAAAACTAGTTTCCTTTAACGGTATCGATGACCGTTGTTTCTAAACAGATGGTAGTTCAACAGGTTTTTGGGTGTTAATTATAAAACGAATAAAACACTTTCTGACAATTTGGACAACAGTTTAAACTAATGTTGCTAATGGCAAAAATACATCTGCCTGCAATTAATAAAGTGGAGAGGAAATCCTTCTTTCGATAAAATTAAAACCCGAATCCGCTGCGTTCCGAAATTCTTCATACGAAAGTTAGATGAAAGCCTATGTTAGCTGCAATCAATATCCCATAACTTATGGAGATTAGAGATATCAATCAATTTCATTTGCCATGATCATAAACATAAAACTAAATATTTGACGCCCAGATTTGGTTACATAACATAATTCCTTTTACGAGAGTTCAAAAGATATTATAGCATGGATGTTTAAGATTTTTATCAACGATTAAGTTTAATTAAACGGGATAGTAATTGCTGTATGAAATGTGATTAGAATTTAAGCTACGCGCGCGATTCCCGTAGCACGTCGTAGCTGCTACGAAGTTTTTATTTACGTACAAAAGACTTCAACGCGCTCGCAGCAACTTTAGATTTTAACGGCTAGGTACATCCTAGACAAGACTTTATTTAGAAAGAGTACGGAATAACTGTGAAAATTCAATATTTGAATAAAAAATTTGTACTAAATTTCTTAGCTTCGTTCGCTCATGGAGTAGCGCTATCAAGCACTTTTTCAATACGTTTTTTTCAAATTAATACATTTATAGTATGTTTCAAAATAATTAAAATTTCCTCGTCTATCGCAGATCTAGATACATATTATTATATGTATAGGGGATAATATTATATAGGTACCAATAATATACAAAAATAAATCTTACCTGAAAAACATTCTATCACCCTCACTATCCACAAATAAAGTCCGACCACTTGACCACTGATACCATGGGCACATAAGTTGATCACAAGAACTCAACCAGCTAATCACAGCTTTCAGTATTCTGGTGCGCGTGCGTCGGTGTCGGTGACAGCACTGTCGCTGGTGGTAGGCGCCCGCGCATCGAAACCTGCGCCGCCTATGAAAGTCAAATTACTCCACCACTCTTCGAGCAGAAGGACATCTTAAATGCCTACACCACTATCTCGTTTTGATGTGAACAAGATGTGTTTGTAAAACCGTATTTAGAAGATTTTTTGTATTGTTGAAATGTGGGGCACATTTTTCAATGGTGATGATAATGATTTAAATGTCTGACTGTCTACCGAAGCGAAGTCCTCACGGACATTTTATCTGCCTACACTCTCGTTTTGATGTGAACAAAGTGCCTTTGTTGAGATGTATTTGGGATAATCTTAAATGTTTTTTCTATTGTTGAAATGTAGGGCACATTTTTCAATGTTGATAAAGAATGATTTGAATGTCAGATTGTCTACGTCGAATTAATCTCTCCAATATTTCGAACTAAATATTTTAAGAAATTTCTGAAAAAGACTGCTGGTTTTTTGTACCTACCAACATTTTTATGATAAACCGAAGTAGTATCTATGCTACCAATTTTCAGAATTTTGTACTTTGTATAATGAAAACTAAATAAAACTTAAATCGAAAATTCACAATAACCTGAAATTCGTATACTTACGCAATTCGAGAGATCGGTTCATCAACCTTACCTACCTGCCTATATCCGACATGAATAATACATAAATGAATATAAAAGAAGCGCCATGGATCTGCATTTTCATATGCTGATGAGTTTGACTAGCGGTTTGCCCTTGATCTACCTGTCCATCAGAATAGAAAAAATCATCTGATATTCAGAGATTATCGCTGTTGTGATTTGAATTTAGGTTCAGTTTTGCTGAATGAATTATAACTAATTAACTACTCGGAAGAAAGCAAATAAGTACCTATGCAAAAATGTCAATTCAAAAATATCTCGTTTCAAATTTTTTCTCACAGTTAATAAATAATACAGTGGTATAAAAACTATCGTAGTTTGAGGAATTCATTCCGGATGTAAGCGGGTTAACTACGAACCTTTTTTGTGTTGGAAGAAACGTTGGTGTTCTTCCAACACAAATAATGTTCATAGTTAATCCGCTTAGTACATCCATAATGAACACAGAGGTAGTTCCTACGAACAAAACATTAAGAAATCAAATAATACACCAAAAAATTGGTTGTCTGTAAAGTCGGTTTACTGACGATAGTTGAACGTGACAACGCAGACGCATCGCTCACTCAAGTAGGAGAGAGACGGATGTCGAGCGCTCTCGCTTGCACTTCAAGCCTTAAATGGAACGCCTCAGAGCGCTCAGAGGTAACGCCGCATGACGAGGCAACGCCGCATGACGAGGTAACGCCGCATGACGAGGTAACGCCGCATGACGAGGTAACGCCGCATGACGTCATGTTTTTTCGTGCGTGCAGCCGGCTCTATCGAATTATAAGACGTTGTCACGTCAAAAAATCGGCTTCGACGGGATTTGAACCCGCATCCTTCCCTCAGTGCGAGACAGTGAGGGCTTCACGCACTTTATTAACAAAAACCTTAGAATTGTATATTTTTTAATTCCTATTGTACATACATGTCGGTAATTTTATATGAATTTGCAAAACTAACAAATTTAGGCCCACGATCATCTTGCCTGATTGAATATCAAATTGTTTAAAGATTTCTCTGCTACATAATAGGCGTGCGATTTAGCTATGGCTTTCTAACTCATCACGTGCTAACATCATCCAGTCCTTTCGATTTTCTGAATAAATAAATATTAACAATCACGTTACTCCTGTCTTCACATAACATCAACAGCCTTTGCCAGTCCTCAACTGGACATAGGCATCCCCTGGCTTGTGCTTGGGCTTGTTTTTACTGACTGGATTCCGCAACTAGGTCACAGGTGGGCCCTTTTTGCGTGTCGGGCTGCTAATCCAACCACGGCAGGAAGGCCAGCAGCTCGTGTAGACCTCCCCTGATAAACACCATAATGGCTCTTTTAATTAGAGGGTTATGGCTTACTAGCTTCTGCCCGCGGCTTCGCACGCATATTTTCGGTATAATAAGTAGCCTATTGTTTAAGTTAGGCTACGTTTTAATTGTACGCCAAATTTTCAACTTGATCTGTTCAGTAGTTTTGGAGATCCTAGGTAACAAAAATTCAGATTTCACAAACTTTCGGCTTTATAATATTAGTAGGATAGGAAGTAGGATATCCTTCCTTCTAAGGTTTAATCATAATATTTTAAATTGCTACTTCAAATATGTATTTTACCATAAAGTTCTATTTTAGGTTTTAAGTTAAGTTAAAATGTGTACCTGTAAAGTTGCTTGAATAAATAAACCTCTAAAGCTAATTCTATAAATCTATGTTCGTCTACCTTCACTACTCAGGTAATGTTTTAACTTTCAGTTGCTTTAGAAAATCAATACCAAAAAAACTATTTCCATAAATACTTACAATGTACACTTACAAAAGATCAAATTATAAAACTAAACACTGACACGGAAATAAAGTGATATTTTTGATTTCTGTCGCTTCGGTATGTAGACTAAAGTAAAGAAGCAACGAAGAAACCTTTAGCCTGTTAGTTGTTATTTTTCGAGTTAGAGCAAAACCCGTCCGAAGCTTTTTTATTCTCTAGATAATCTGATATTTTATAGTACCTAAAACTTTTTGCACAGCAAGGTTTTGACAATTTGTTTGCATATATTTACTGAAAATTTTAGCAAATCTTTAGGAGTTTTGTTGTAGAAGCGTATACATTGCCGTATAAAATGCGCGGTGGTGGGGTCGGCTTTTATGTTAAGCGTGATATAACTGTTCGCACATGGGCCCACCCGGTAGACCCGTTACACAAGGCAGTTGAACAAATGTGGCTCACTATGACGCTCAGCGGGAAGAAGCTTGCCATTGGGACGGCTTACAGGCCACCATGGCTGGATGCTGATCTATTCTTTGACGCTCTTACGGACTCAATAAACTCGCTACCTGCCTGTGATCATGTAATATTACTTGGTGATTTTAATATAAACATCCTCAACGTCACTGAAGTAAAATCCGTAAAACTATCGACTTTTCTTTCATGTTTTAATCTAAATCAACTAATTTCCACGCCTACACACTTCACTGCGACCTCACAAACACTAATTGATATTATTTGTTCTGACCTTAGAGCTAATAGGATAGCCGTCGAACCAGTAGGAGCCCTTTTTGGTCATTACCTAGTTTTTTGTGTTTTTAATATTAAAAAGAATAAACCTAAGCCCGTTACGATTACTTACCGGCCTATAAAATATATTTGCATCGATAATTTTAATCTAGACTTACGCTCTATTCGATGGGATCTAATTGCGACACTTGATGACGTTAACGATATCGTTAACGACTTCAATCACAGTGTCTTAGCTCTCCTAGACCAGCATGCACCTTATAAGTCAGTATTGATCAAATCGACCTCACATCCTTGGATCACAGATACAGTCAAATTGATGATGCGATTACGTGACGAGGCGGCAGTTGAGTATCATAAATGTAAGTCAGAAAGCAAGAGATTGTACTATAAAACCATGAAGTCTACTGTCAACCAAGCTCTGTATCATGAGAAGAAAGCATATTTTAATTCAAATATTAATAATAAAATCCATCATCCCAGACAACTTTGGAAAAATTTAAAAAACACTTTATTGCCTAAGAAGAATTTTGTACTTCCTCTTCATTTACAGGACGCTAATATTATAAATACGCATTTTTTAACGTTGCCTGGCACAACTATTACTATATCTAATCTTACATATTTCGAATTTCATAAATTTAGCGATTCAATCTTTAGTTTAAAACCTGTCAGTTTAGACCAAACTTCAAAAATTATTCATAGTCTAAAATCCAAAGCAGTAGGCTCGGATCTTATCGGCTTAGACATGCTAATGATGACTCTACCTGAAGCACTTGATACCATAACTGCCATTATTAATAAGTCAATAACCACATCAGTTTTTCCAGACGCCTGGAAACGGGCCATTGTTCTACCTTTGCCTAAGATTCCCAATCCAACTGTTTTAAATGAGCTTCGACCTATAAGCATACTGCCGTGTCTATCGAAGGTTTTGGAAAAGGTTATTAGTTACCAGTTAACGGATTACGTTGAAAAAAATAAAATTCTGCCTGAAGTACAATCTGGCTTCAGAAAGGGACGGAGTACCACAACTGCCCTGCTCGATGTCACTGATCAAATACTCTGCGCACAAGATAAGGGGCTTTGTTCTCTGCTTGTACTGCTCGATTTTTCAAAAGCATTTGATTCTCTAAATTTAAACTTACTATTGTCAAAACTAAATTATTACGGCTTTGATCAGGGGGCTCTACGTTGGTTTAACAGTTACCTTGGAGATCGTTATCAGTGCACTAAGGTAGCTCGTAATGACGGTACTGACTTGTTTTCAGATTTTTTACCTGTCGGGCAAGGGGTTCCGCAGGGGTCAATTTTAGGGCCTCTTCTTTTTATTATTTTCTCTGCTGACGTACAAGCAGTCATCAAGCACTGTAAATTTCATATTTACGCAGATGATATTCAGGTTTATATCTCGTGCAAACCCTCTGAAATTGACAGTACAATAGCCAAACTCAATGAAGACCTATCTAATATAGCTTTATGGTCGAGCAGAAATAGTCTCCTGTTGAACCCTAACAAAACTAAATACCTAATTTTCGGTACTAAGCATCAGATACAGCGTCTTAGTCCCACGCAGAATGTGAAACTAATGGGCGAGACAGTGGAGCGTGTCTACGAGGCACGGAACCTCGGCCTTCTGGTAGATAGTCACCTCTGCTACGAGAAGCATGTTGCTGACTCCGTTAGAAGCTGTTTTTACCGACTGAAGGTCCTCTACAAACTGAGACCTTACCTCAGCACTGATTTACGCATTCAGCTAGTAGAGTCCATTGTGTTGTCGAAATTAAACTATGCGGACGTTGTAATAGGACCCCGATTACTTGCAAGAACGCAAAGACTAGTTCAGCGAGTCCAAAATGCCTGCGCCCGCTTCTGCTTCGATGTTCCATTTAGAGGTCACGTCACGCCGTTTTTGAATAAACATTTGATCCTAAAAATGAAGCACCGTCGTAAACTGCACCTTGCATGTCTTATGTTTGGGGTTATAAAGTATAAGTCGCCATCTTATCTCTACGAGAAGTTGTCATGGTTATCTAGCTCCAGATCTTGTGGCTCTCGCCAGTGCTCGAAGCAGCTCGAGACACAGCGGCACAGCTCTGCCTGCTTCAGAGGCAGCTTCCGCTATGCAGCTTCCAAGTGCTGGAACAATATCCCGCCACCGATAAGAAACCTGCAAAATATACATGGTTTTAGAAAAATGTTAAAGAAATTCCTGTTCGATCATCAAAGAGACCAGGAAAGTCAGAGACATGATATGAGTGTTATATAGCTGGTTTGCTTATGAAGTGTGTATTACTATAATTGGTATTCTATGATATAGCTTAGTATAAATATGCATGTTAGTTTTGAATTAATAGGTAGAGTACATTTTTAAATTTGTTTGTACAGTTTATTTTTTCGTTTTTCGTAGTAAGTCAACCTATTTTATTTCTATTGTTATCTGTTGGTTTTCAAAAAACTTTTTTTTTTTTTAACGTCGTATTTAGTTTTTGTTTGTGAAAAGATTATCCGTAACGCCAGCAAAATGGCTCTGACGGAAGACCAGCGTTGGTTGCTAGCTTGCTAGCAACCAACCCATGCTGAGGCAGAAGCCATTTTGTGCCTTCGGGCTTACATTTATAACTATTTTTACTATTTTAACTATTTTCAACTATTTTTATAACTATTTTTATTTTGTTTTAAAACCGTAGAAAGGTTGTAAGTCTGATTGCACAAATAAATGTATTTTATTCTTATTCTTTATTCTTTAAAACATACTTTAATTTGGTGTAGCCTAGTTGTAGACACAGGGAGTTTATATTTATTCCTGGTATTAAAATTATGTTTATCGCTATTTTTAAGGAACCGATTGACATTTCTATTAGTGTACAACAAGTTTTCATAAATATATTGACAGTGTACTGTCATTATGTTAATTTCTTTGAATTTATCACGTAGGGATTCACTAATGTAGATTGGATTACCACCACCCAAAACGTACGCTACTATATCTTCACCAACAGCTCTTTTAAGAGTTCACTAATTTTCTGCAAGCGGCTTCACCTGCGTGGTATCCTAACAAAACGTACCCTATGTCTCTCAGAGAAAATCGACAGATAATGTATCTTATACCAAATAATAGAAACAAATTAGAACTAGTATTTACAATTGAAACAATTGAGCTAACAGCACTGAGCAGACTGTTGCAAACAATCTACAGGTAGCTCAACTGATCCGTAACAATAGGTACCAGTCGGAAGCGTCCCCAAGACGCTGGCTGTATTGCCCCGTATCTTATACCGGAATTATTTTCAATATCAAACTTTCATCTGAATTTAAAAATTTACAACATAAAAAGATCACAAGTTTTATCTTAAAATCAGAAAAAGGATCAAAACGAAGTTGCCTAATAACTTCTCACTCGTAATGTAAAAATCCAGGTTTACCTTCTACGGTAATCCATCATGATGATGTATAGCTTCTAAAAGCATAGATCACTTTTCAGTGAAAGGCTAACTAGCAGAGGACAAATTGGATCCGTCCCTTTCATTCTTGCCTTCACCTGGTGCCGATGCAACAGTTTTCTAAATAATAAATGATGCTGGACAATTCAGTCCAGTATTCAAAATAAGGGTAAGACATCGAAACAAAACAAAATCAGATAATGGTTATCTTTTTCGATCTGCTGGTAGTTTCAGATGCATTTGTGAGGATAAAATAGTTATTTGTTATACAAGAGTGCAAAGTTGCTTTTTAACCGCGTGCTCAATTTTGATGACCGATCAAGCGAAGGATTCTAAAATTAAATCACGAGCGTAGCGAGGAAATCAAAAGAGCACGAGGTAAAAAATCTTTGCACTCGAGTGCAACACGTAACTTTGCATCCCACCAGCGAGGAAATGACTAAATGCAAAAAAAGAAAATGGCGCGCGCAAAGCAAATTGAATAAAAAGTACACCAAGAAGGTTCGGAGTCTGAGTTTTTAACAAATTAAAAAAGGTTGTATGATAAAACTTTTTAAACTTTCGTGATTTGTTAACATAGTTAATGACAAAAGGTACCTACGCGATAAATATCCGATATAATCATTAACTATGTTGTATGATAAATTGATAAATTCGGCACCATGGAGGTTGAAGTAAATAGGTTTTGAATCACAAACGTAGTGCACACGATGTTCTAAATTCAACTTTATCCTCTAGCGGATAAAAACGGCTTTTGCACTCAGATATCGAAGAGCAAAAATACTCTGTCTGAGATGGGGGGGGGGGGGGGTGAAAATCCTATTATTGTCGCCGTTCATTGGCTACATTTTCATTACTAATAAAACAAAAGAAAATGAACCGATAAGCGACGAAAATAGTATGAAAAATAGACTCACGAATAGGTAAACGTACATCTGAATTGATTGCTCGAATCCAATGCTTAAGTAGATAATGCACTAGTCGGTAATAACTTAGGCCTTCGATCTTAGCACGTGCTACACTGGTCGACTTTATGCAGTTTTTAAATCAGAAATTTGCAATTATCACTCACATTCACATTCTACCGCTCAAAGTATGTTTGAAATCAACATTATTACGTTTGTAACTGCACCTAGCCCTAAAAAGTCTAGAATTCCGAGTTTTTCCTATCCGCTTCAAACAAAATTCCCGCTTAACAATCTTAGCATCGAGTTATATGTGCGAGAAATTAAGATAAGTTAAGATACCTACCCTGGAAGAGTTTGGGGGAGACCTTTGCCCAGCAGTGGGACAAAATAGGTTAGATAAAAAAAAAAAAAAAAAAAAGATACCTACCCGAGAAAACCGCAACTAAGTTAAGCTTTAATTTGCAATGATTTATTATTATTGCTCAGTCTAGCATCCACAAATTATAATGAAATCGGATGTGTTTCTTGATATGGTGTCCAGATCATTCAATTGTCACTCCACCGCCCGATACGGGCATGGCATGGTGTCAAGCATAGATCGCTCATGTGAGGAACCAGTTGGGTTGGACCATTCTGAATCTAGAAAGGCGAAGTGTAAATCACACTAAGTACTTCTGTAGACGAAATTGAAAGTGATTTGATGTACCTATAGCATATACTTTGTACCTAACTTCTGAGTAGGTATTGTAGGTACCTATTGTTAGAAATGTTATGTTATTTATTCGCAAACAAATACATTTGTGTCGGAATATTTACAGTTAAAAATAATATAAAATACCTATTTTAATCACATAAATCGAAACACAAAAAGTTAAAATAAATGCAATGTCACCACATAAATAAATTCATAGATAAATTAAATCAGAACATAAATCAAATACACAGTTCGGTAAAAAAAAATATTCAACACACCTAACATCAATTTGGATTAAGTGTACCTAGGTATCTTTTATTGTTTGGGCTAGATGTGTTTGAATTTATCGCTATAATAATCGTCAATAGAGTAGTAACACTTTTCCAGTAAGAAATGCTTCAAATGCTTTCCAAACTTAACAGCACAGTATATAGTAAATGGAAATACCTGCTGTATTTTAACTAAACTCTTTGTTTGTTTTTGTTTTTATTTATTTAGGAAACAAACAGTTATAATAACAAAGAATACAATTCGGACTTAGAGTTAATACAAAAACCAATAAGTGTTTCCACCGTTAAAAAATAGTACACATGTAGTGGCGCTTAGACGTGTGTGAAACATAACAGATAAAGATTTCCTAGGTACATAATAAATTCTAATAGACAAGTTCAATAACAAGGTAAGTTAAGATAAGAATGTAGTGAATTTTATGAATATAAGTAATATAATATTTACGAGTGAATGAAAAAGACACCATAGTAAAAGGAGTAATTACAATTATTGAGAAGCAGTGTTGGCGAGGCGGGAAAAGCATTCCTTACGAAACTCTGATGCAGACAAGTCAAAAATATCTACATCGGAGAAATTATTATTGTATGCATCACATACTCTATTAGTAAAAACATTACCATGATACTGTGTTCTGGATGTGGGTGTCCAAAATGTTTTTTTCTTCCGAGACGATAGTCTTGGGCAAAAAAGGAATATATTACCGAGAAGCTCATTGGAGTCAATGCTGTTATTCAGAATTTTATGCAGGAACACAAGATCTCTAATTAATCGACGGTCCTGGAGGCTGAACACGGTTTCGGAAGCGGCCAGGGGAAAACGGTAGTAAAAGTTTTTCAAAAACTTGTTTTGAATTTTCTCCAGTTCAAGTATATGCACCTTGTATCGAGGATTCCAGACCGCGGAGGCATATTCGATTATGGATCTAACAAAACTGTTATAAAGAGTGATTAATGTATTAGGATTATTGAATTCCCTTCCAATTCTCAAGACAAAGCCAAGCATCTTAAAAGCTTTCGAGGAAATATTTTTAAAGTGAGAAATATACGAAAGTTTATTATCGAGATATACACCTAGGTCTCTTACCTCTGTGACTCTTGATATAATATTATTATTAAAATTGTAGTTAAAATTTATTAAATTAGTTTTTCTAGAAAAAGATATAACATTACATTTCGTAGTATTTAAAACTATAGAATTACGGTTGCAATAAGAGAAGAGTCTATTTAAATCATCCTGAAGGGCGTAACAGTCAGACACAGTTTTAATTTTTTTAAATATTTTAGTATCATCCGCATAAATTAAACAGTCGGAAGAGTGAAAATTATTGACAACATCATTAATAAAAATCAAGAAGAGAAGTGGACCCAGATGAGACCCCTGTCATGTGGCACACCGGACGGAATTGGCATAAATGAGGAACAGTAGCCCTTTATAGTAACCGCTTGACTCCGGTCGCGTAGATAAGATTCTAACCACCGAAGGAGGTCACCGTGGATACCAGCCTCATTCAATTTCCGGACCAATAATGAATGTGAGACCTTATCAAAAGCCTTGGAATAGTCAGTATAGATAACATCGATCTGAAATCCTCGATTCATAGCATCTGAAACAATATGTGTAAACTCGCATAGATTACTCTCCGTTGAGCGCTTCTTTATGAATCCATGTTGTTCTTTTATGATAAGTGGACGCAAGGCAGGGTACAAAGAATCATAGACAATTTTTTCGAACATTTTGGCTATGGTACAAAGCTTAGAGATTGGTCTGTAATTCTTCGCGTCATGCTTATCTCCAGATTTAAAGACGGGAACCACAAAAGACCTTTTCCATAACTTAGGTATATAGCCTGACCGCAGCGAGCGGCTAAATAATAGAAATATGGGAACATCAAGAGCCTTTCGGTACTGTTTAAGGAAGAATGGAGGTACGCAGTCGGGCCCATAACCTTTTCTTTCATTAAGACCTCCAAGATATTTCCGAACCGTAGACACAGATATTTCTATTGTGTTTAGAGTTGTTCCAGAACCAAGAAGATTATTGGAAGAATCATTATTAGATACCATAGATGGCTCAAACACTGAATGGAAATATTTGTTGAACAGTTCACAAATGTCAGCAGCATTAGAGCCAGTTGAGTCAATATAAAACATGTTATCAGGTAAATCATCATTCTTCTTTTTAGATTTCACAAAGGCCCAGAAGTTTTTGCTGTCCAAGTTAATTTTATGTTCAGATTTTGAAATGAACGATTGATAGCAATCTGCCTGAACCCTCTTTTGCCTCTTTCTTAGCATACTGAAAGTCTCATAATCAGCCGGATTTTTGTAAATCTTCCATTTGGTATGAAATTTACGTTTTTCTTTTACTATTTTAATTAAGGGATTTGAGTACCAGATGGGGTAGTGATTTCTAGACCTGATTACTTTTTTTGGTACATAATCATCAATGACATTATTAATGAGTTTATAGAATGTGTCAGTAGCTACTTCGAGATCATTGTCACTCAGATGAAGATACCAATCTATACTTGAGAGGGCTTTAAGGATAGCATCATGATCAGCTTTACGGAATAGGTGAACCGTTCGTGGAGCCGGACGAATGGTCTTACAATTGAGATCTGGCGTCTCCAATTCCAGGGGCGGATGATGACTATCAACAGGGAGAGAAAGTGGGGATGAGCATTTAATTACATTGCATTGTAGGTTACTAATAATAAGGTCAAGCATTCTATCATTATCATTAAGAACATGATTATACTGTTGTAAATCAGCAAAAGATAAGAACTCATCCAGGTCGGAGACGAGGTGGTCTTGATGAGAATCAATAAGCTTAGGCTGACCAGAGGAGCAATCCCACCGTCCATTTGTCAAATTAAAGTCACCTGTAATCAAATACAAGTCATCGGGGTTATCAATAATGCTCTGAGACACAATTTCATAGAATTCCGACAGAGCATCGCGATGACAGGAGCCTTTGTTATATTAACAAAGTAAAAAACGGAATTTTGTTTTGTTTTGAAAAATAAAGCAGGATTTTTAAATACGATACGCAATATGTGAGAGCTTTTAAAACTTTCACATCTACTTTTACAATGTCTTATCACATTTTGATGAGTTCTCACAAAAGTGCACGACAAAAAGTTTCTGTAAAAAGTAAGAATGGACACAGTTAGGAAACGGTACCCATTTAATCAGCTCAGCTAATTTCCATTACGCATTAGGTAATTGGGGCCAAGTTTTCCTCTCCTTGCTCATAATAAGTAGGTGTCTACGAAACTAATTTTGCACTGAATTTAATTAGAACTAACATTGTGTGGAATTCTCGCAGGCACCAATGATTGCTTTGGTAGAACCCAAAAAAACTGCATCGTTTCAATAATTCCAACTAAAGTGATTTAATTCACATCCGACTATGTAATACCTCTGAGTAATTATTATACTTGCTTCGGTAATTCTTAATTAACAGATAGAAGTAGATAAAAAGTTGGAATCAAGGTATTGTGTTGAACGCTATTGTCAATGCGAAATAGTTTTTTGTACCTACTTGGGTTTGTCGTATGAACATAACAATTGTTTTGGCTTTTCCTACCAAACTACCCAATTTTACACAGGAACCTACTGGCTTATAAATAAACTAGGTCTCTCAGTATAACCCACACATTTCAAGAAAGCTAAGTAAATCTCCTCAACCTCAACCTCAGCCTGTATTGGTCCACTGCTGGACGCAGGCCTCCCCCTGATAAGCGCCTTGTTGGCTTTTATCTCAGGGGGTAATGCAAAATAATCCCCACGCTGGGCATGCGGGTTGGGGAACGCAGTTCGGTGGCAGAATCGTTCTGCAGGGGGCGTTTCTGCCCGCCCCGGTGGATATCCCTTAGTCGCCTCTTACGACACCCGCGGGAAGAGTTGGGGTCGTGCAAATTCTAAGCCGGCACCACACAGCTAAGTATGTCAAGTAAATCTAATTATTATAAATTTCTGATTTGTAGACAGTTAAATTATTATTAGGAATTGTATTGTCCGAAGTGTTGGTACAATTTACTATGATAGGTACGTGAACCTATGTGGAAAATCTTACGAATTTATAAATGTTTCAAAATATCTCTACTTGAGAAAATTGTTTACAATAGAAATAATTACGGTTACGAAAGATACTCACAGATAATTTGTATGCAAATGTACGAATAATTAATAAGGTTATAAAATACAACAGCTTAATAAAATTATGGTGACAAATAAATTATGTTGCTAAACTTTGATTGTGTGACATGTACTTTGTAAGAAAATTGCATTTTTCACGATCTTACACGAACTGTATAGAACTACTTACAAAACGAGCTTTTAAGAAGATATTAAGGGTGGTGTTCTTTGAAACATAATCAGGCAATTTATCTATCAGCTTCGTCGGTTAACTTTGACGTTTAATGTATGAAATCTTCTGTCAAATACGTCAATTTAAATGTAATCGACCGATTATATTCTGAAGAACACATGCCAAGGACATTTTTAGTGTTTCTTCATAAGTATTAATACCTTTATTCACAAAGAAAATTACGAAATCCGCCATTCGCAATCCGTTGCAGTTGTATATTGTAGGTATTATATTGTATAATTTACCTACAACTAGTATTTACAATTGAAACAATTGAGCTAACATAAGTTATAAGTTCATATTAACGTGTAAAATGAGATGGGCAGGGTAGGTAACTTACCTATACACTAGCCAAACTCAATGTAGAATGTTTGTAAATAAAACACAACACAAATACCTAACTAAAATTGGTCGAGCGTCGAGCGTTGAGTTTAAGATATTATATTGTAAGCAAAATTTATTGAAAGATGTATCTCAAATCGACAAGTAATGTAAGTTGCGTATAAAAAAGCCGCGACAACAGAGTGAATTTTAAGTTTAATATGGGCAGTTTGTTTATAAACATTCTACATCGAGCTTGGCTAATGTATAACTTCTGCTAACTTCGCTCTTAACTCACAAGGTGCCATATAAAACATAACCTTTTGCCTCAGATACAACGTTGCTAATAGTGAAATAATATTAAGAATCGAACCAGTACTTTCGGAGCTTTTCCATTTCAAACGATTGATAACTGATACACAACTTACAATCAAAACGATACTCGTTGACATATCAAATAACCCCATGAAAGTATCGAATTCAAGTGAGAGAATCCGTCTTCATTTACATATGCCCAGTTACATAAAGAAACACGATATATTTTAGTCACAAGACTCTAGAATTATCTTCTATCTCGCAACCGAAAGCATTGTTATGTGGCTCATCTGTCAGAAATATCCTACAACAATGGGATGATACAATCGTTTAACTACTGTACAGGCGTGAGTAAACGATTATTTAGAATTTACACAACCTAGCTTCTAGTATATCTAAGTAATTAGGTGTTCCTAGACAGGGTCCATTCGCAAATCATTCGCTAATGCAAAAGCATATCACTCAAAGCTTGATGCTAAGATTTTCTATTACAATTTGAATAATTAGCGTAATTATAAATAACTATGCAATTTCTTACCTTCGTTTACTAAAAAATGTCGCGCGCAATTTAGCAAATTGGTTTCCGTGATATGTGATTGATCTATACTAATATTATAAAGAGGAAAGATTTAATTGTTTGTTTGTATTGAATAGGCTCCGAAACTACTGGACCGATTTTAAAAATTCTTTCACCGTTAGGAAGCTTACTTTTCAGGGAGTGACATAGGCTATATTTGATCCCGGAATTCCCACGGGAACGGGAACAACGCGGGTGAAACTGCGAGGCGATC
Source organism: Eupithecia subfuscata (assembly GCA_963564075.1). Taxonomy (NCBI): domain Eukaryota; kingdom Metazoa; phylum Arthropoda; class Insecta; order Lepidoptera; family Geometridae; genus Eupithecia; species Eupithecia subfuscata. Next base: position 11,300,791 of record OY751105.1, read on the forward strand.
GTCTAGTTGGTTATAAAGTTATAACATAATTGTTTCACTTTTCAATTTTAAAAATACTTCATTAAACCCTTAATTAATTAATTAATTCTGGTACAATCACTAGTGTAGGTAAATATTATCCTAGAAAGCACAAACATCCTCAAATAAAAACGTTTTGGAAGCTATCAAAACATACGAAAGTTTTTGTAAACTTTACAATACATAATTCATCATCATCATCATCATCAGCCTATATTAGTCCGCCCTGTCTTCAGCTTGCCGCATCCAGCATCTGGCTGCAGTCTTTCGCAGATCGTCATCCCACCTTTTTTTTTTATCCTGAGGGAAATGCGCACGCATATCGTACTGCCACGGGGAGACAGTACGATGATGTGGGACTTTAACACCACCAAAACCCTCAGGGTGCTTCCGCCTCTGCCGCTTGTGGTAGGAACGTGGGGACGCTTACTCATCCACGAACCCACCGCGGCTGCCCGATTTCGGGCCCCTCACTGGGGGTGTGCAGCACCCCCTCTTCGCGACGCGCCAGAAACACATGACGCGCCACTACCACCTTGGGGACCTTAACCGCCAATTGGGCGCCGGACGACCCCGTGTCCGAACGCCCAAGGTCCCCCTGCGACGGGTCAGTCGAGTGGCCCCGCCGCCTGCCACACGGTCGCAGAGGATAGGGAGAGCGGCCATCGTCATACCGACGGACCTCCTCCCCTGCGACCCCACCGCGTCCGCCATCAAACGGTGGCGACCCCGCCAAGGCCGCGGAAGGCAGGGAGAGCCCCGTACCTCAATACCGGCACTCCTCTCCCGCCGCGGCCTCCACCTCACTGCGGCCATGCTGCCCATACAGCACAGCCGCCCACCTCAGTTGCGGTGCCTCCCATACGACACCGCAACCTACTACCGCTCCAACTGGGCTTAGAGCGCAAAACCCAGAGGAGCGGTCCGTCCAGGGGCCAGCCGTGTCTCCGTCTGCGTTGGCACGGCCCCATGGGTTCCTCTTAGCTTCATCGCGGGTGACTAGGCCGCGATTACTAAGCCCCCCCGCCTCGACAAGGCGGGAATCCTTCGGGGGGGATCGCATCCCACCTGGCCGGAGGGCGCCCTACACTACGTTTGCGGAGTCGTGGTCTCCACTCAAGAACACGTTTACCCCAGCGGTTGTCGGTTCTTCTTCATAATTACTTAGTTATAAGTAGATGTAGTTTTAAAATAAATAAATACATAATTACTACTCAAGTAATATGACTGTAGAAACTTTTTACTAACTTTTATTTAACTTACCCTGTTAGTTTAAAAAAATATATCTGAACGTCTGGACGAAGCGTCGACCCTAGAGCTGGTGAGTCTGGCATAGCGAAATCAGCATTGTCATACAGCGTAGCAATGCAGCCAGCGCAGCGTCTTGGTGACGCTTCCGACTGGTACTGATATGGATCAATTGAGCTACCTGTAAATTGTTTGCAACAGTAAGCTCAATTGTTTCAATTGTAAATACTAGTTCTAATTTATTTCTGTTAATTAGTTAATATGTATGATGTACAATGTATGTAATGTGTGGGACCCATATTGCTACTGAATTTAAGACCAGTTATCCTTAACCGATTGAGCAGAAATTTGGCATACTTATGTAGATTTGGTGACAATACAATGTCATGGTACCATCGAGCTGGTATAATGATGGAGATAGAAGGTGGCCATAGGAACTTCTAAACGAACGACGTAACCCCGTCGAGTTTGAGTTCGTTGGATTTGTCTTCCCAAGTACTTTGAATTTTTGAACTTTGAATTTTCGAATAAAATCTTGTTTTTAAGACATCAATATTATTTATACCTACAGCTTGTTGATAGAACTATCTGATTGAACAGACTCGAGAATCGATAACCAAGCATGGTGATTACGATTTGACGACCGCAGTGGCGCAGCGGGCGAAGGTCCGCCTGCGACACAGGAGATTGCGGGTTCGATTCCCCCCTCTGGACAGAAATGTTTGTACGATCGGCAGATATTTGTTCAGGGTGTTTTCTATTTATAATAAAAAAATATCTATCTATTTAGTGTATTGTATTAAGTATATCAGTTATCTAGTACCCATAACACAAGCTCTGCTTCGCTTGGGGTTAGATAATGCTGTGTGAATCGTCCAGCATTATTTATTATTATTTATTTATTAAGTCAAAATCCTCTGCCTTGGCATGTCCAGCTGTGGACGTAGGATGTGTGCTAATGAGGAGGGATGGCTCTCTGAAGCTCTACTTTTTATTTCGGAGCTAAAGCATTTGCGCCATTTGGCGAATTTAAGTGACTTTTGTTTGTATAGGTTCTCTGAGTTGTGTATATCCTATGCTAACAAGATGTCGGTCAAATGAGCTATTAATTTTTTGCAAGCGGTTTCAACTTAATTTAGAAAAGTAGTCTATGCGTTTACCCGCACACTAAGTTTGCATAGATAGCAGGAAATCTGTGCCAATGCTGGTGTCACTAAAGTTTATTACCCTTTGACTCTCCATCGAATACGAGTTCCTAACACACAAAGCGGTCATCTTCCAGATGACCTCTGCGGTGCAGCGGGCGAAGAACCGCCTGCGAGGGAGGCCAGGAGGTCGTGAGTTCGACTGCTGCCTACAAAAATATCTATCTACGTATGTAATGTATTAGGTATATCAGTTATCAAGTAGGAAGAGAGGACGCCAGTCGAGCTGCGGTAGGTTTTAAATGTTCCCGTGGTTCGGCGAAAATGGCGAGAGAGGGACACCGGAGAGGTTTTAGTGGGTATTACGTCCTTCTCAAGGCGTCGAATCCCACATAATGCCCCCAGACCAGCTGTGCGATTACGAAACCATCGAATAATAAAAAATAAAAAAAATTAAAGTAATTCCATTCGATGGGTCTCTCAAAACTGAGTCTATTTGGTTCTGTAATTTTTTTTCCTAAACTTATAGTTTCGGAGTAAATCACTAAAAACTGATATCTGCCTACGGTTAACGGGCGGCGACCGAGCAAGTGACGTCAAACGCACCCGCGGCGCTCACTCAGTGAACGTCGCTAGTAATTTGGTCATAACTTCGTCAATTTTTGTCGTAGAACAATAATTTTTGCACTGTGTGTTATGGATTTCTTAGCTCTATAAATCTGAATTCTCAACTAAAAACGTTACGGATCCTCATTATGAAAGCCCTTTGAATAGCCTGGAAAGCAATGGCCTTCGCCATACATTTGCAAATTACGAAGACCATTCAGAGGGCTTTCAAACATCAATAATAATATAGGATGGCTGGTTTTTCCGTTATCGCACAGCAATTTATTTGTAAAAGAATTTCCACGCCGAATAAAAAAATGTATACCAACATTATTTATTTATCTTCGATCACTACCGCTTAGGGTATATATTTCCAACAGAGACTACTGGATAGTATTTAACTCGCTGAATAGTTCCGAGTCTGTACCTATAATTCCCTCAGAAGCTTCCGGCTTAAAAAAAAACATTCTTAAAAGGTTTTTTGGCCAGTTTTCTGTGTAAATTGAGCTAAGCACCAATTTATCAACAGGTGCTTATTTCGTATGCGTTGACTTGTAGACTTCATGTAATTTAAAGCTCATGTCATTGTAAACGCCTTGTAGCCTGCAGGGGTCGGTACTATTGAATGTTCTGTGCTGGTAACGACATATAGGCAGCGTACAGCTGCCTACACTCTAAAATAAGTAGACCACGACCTTGGAGTGTGAGTATTTGGGTCTTGGTATATTTAAAGGCTTGATTTCAGCACTGAGACGCTTTGAGCTATGGCTTTTAGACCATTATAGTAGTCCTGTGCCTATTTTGCTATAAAACTATCGTAGTTTGACGAATTTGTTATGTATGTAGGCGGGTTAACTACGAACCGTGTTTTTGGTTACCGGGACATACCTAAAAGGTCTAAAGGGAAAATTTTGAAAAAGGGATATTTATCTTCAGTCAGCAAAGTCAGCGTGAGGCTGTACATCACGGATACAACTGAGACAGGTTGACTTAAAAAAATTGCAATTAAATTCTGCTGCCTATGTAGAACGAAAAACAGTATTTTTTTCCTAGATATTAAACACAATTGGTTAATTTCGCTTTTGTAATTTCTGTCATATATTTAAACGTGGTCCGAAAAAAAAATCCTTGCGAAAACGAATTATTATTTATTATTATTATTTAGTTTACCTTGCTATAAAAGCTTCAAAAGAAGTACCTATTAATTTATTTAGTGATTCATTAAGTCTACTCTAACTCTAATCTTCGTCAAAGATTCAAAATCTGTTTTTTTTTTGTTTTTTTTTTAGTAGAAATTCACGTTGCGTGTATATGAAGTCCAACCCTTATACAATGGTCGGTTTATAAGTAGTTATATAGGTATAATCGGATAGATGTATAATAGTAAATCTTCATTAGGTCCTAAGTATATCATTGTGTTCGGTTATTTGTGTCAAACAAATCTGCCTCTTTGAAGAGTTTGAACATAATTATAAACATCTCATCATCATCATCATCAGCCTATATTAGTCCACTGCCGGACATAGGCCTCCCCTAATGAGCGCCATAGCGCCCTGTCTTCAGCTTGCCTAATCCAGCATCTGCCTGCAGTCTTTCGCAGATCGTCATCCCACCTGGCCGGAGGGCGTCCTACACCACGTTTGCCGAGTCGTGGTCTCCACTCAAGAACTCGTTTACCCCAGCGGTTGTCGGTTCTTCGTGAGATATGGCCGGCCCATTATGACATATGACATAACATCTAAGTATATTTTTTTAATAATATCTGCCCAGATAAGTTTTGAAAGAGTTAAGTGCGCTTCAAAAGCCTTTAATTAAATCCATCTTTAGTTTGACTATTATGGATTAATTTAATGATTAGTAATTGTGGATTCTTGCGGCCACAAATAATGAAGACCCACCTCGTCACGAGTTTTTTAATTTGAGGTGTAATACGCGAAGGTTTCTTTCAATACTTCTTTTGAAGCTTTTATAAGAAGGTGATATAGGGTGTTCTGAAATAAAAATTCATTTTTGAAAGGAATTTTTTTTCGGAGCACCTTTATTTTTACTCTACGTTTGTTCGTTGGCGCGTAATATGGTACGGCCTAGCCATTCTACAAACAAACAGTCTTATTTTACGATTCGACGGCGACCTATCTACTATCTACATACACGCAAAACATTTATAGGAACGTATTTAAATAAGTATAGTCATATATACTGGTACCTACTCTATCTTTTGATTATGCTATGCAATATAAATCGGTTAGCAAATTAAACGTATTTTTAGTTTTACTGACTTTTTTACTTCTACTAGGAAACAGTAAATCAGGCATTAGGTACTTATACCGGGGTTTATTACGGAAATTCCCGGAGAATAGCAGTGGATATTTTCTATAAAATAGGTGTGTATAAAACAATCGCCCGACTTCTTTAGATTCGACAAATTAGGAACACCCTGTAATTAATTAAGATCAAATAGCTCACACACGACCCGACCGGCGAAGTGGACCGAGGTCGTAAACTTGTATCTGATTTAGACGCGGTGTCGCAACCCGCCCCGGGACAAATCCCGATTGCCATCAATCAATGTTGAATAAGTACTAGAATAATAAAATTCCAATTAAATTATTGTGATACATAAGTACTTAGATGTTTTTGTGAAGGTGAAACCTCACACGCCCGCCAAAATAGAACTCAGTTTTGCTACCGACCGTATCGGCACCTGAGATTCGCATCTAGTTTAATGGACCTAGGAAAGATTCTGGGTAAATGGACCGTCGTGACCTGATAAGAATGCCTGGTTAAAGCGCCTCAACGAGTTAAAGTCAAATTAGAAAAAGTGTAATTTATTTATTTATCAAGGACTCCCAACAGAAAGTCACATGCTGAATAACAGAATAAAATGGGCTTAAGTATAGTGTTTTTTCAAAATAAGGGTGCCACGACGTGAAAAAAATAGGGAGTAAGTAATTTTTTTTTAATTAATGGCCTTTATTCTCAAAGAAAATTATACTAGTATTTACAATTGAAACAATTGAGCTAACTGCAGACTGTTGCAAACAGTCTACAGGTAGCTCAACTGATCCATGTCAATACCAGTCGGAAGCGTCCCCAAGACGCTGACTGCAGTGCCACGCTGTATGACAATGCTGATGCGCTGTGCCAGATACTCACCAGCTTTCGGGTCAAATAAATTAAAGTTAAATTAAGTCAATAAATTTATTGGTATTTATTTTAAATATTTGATCAGCTGGAAACATAGCTCAGCTTAAAAACTACTTGAGCAGCATTTTAAGTTTAAAAAATATGGGTCAAATGCCGTCCGTGTCCGAATTCGGGCAGCGCAGGCATGTTTGTGCCTACCACCAGTACTATAAAGGGTCATTTCCAACCGACGAAAATCGGAGGATGTTCTCAAGTCGACGCGTATATTTTTTTAATGTAAGCATAACTTTTTACAGAATAGTCCGATTTTCATAATTCTTTTTATTGAGAAGGGTATACTTACTCCGAAGTTGGTCCCATTTAAATTAAAAAATTGGTTGTCTGTAAAGTCGGTTTACTGACGATAGTTGAACGTGACAACGCAGACGCATCGCTCACTCAAGTAGGAGAGAGACGGATGTCGAGCGCTCTCGCTTGCACTTCAAGCCTTATATGGAACGCCTCAGAGCGAGGTAACGCCGCATGCGAGGTAACGCCGCATGACGTCATGTTTTTTCGTGCGTGCAGCCGGCTCTATCGAATTATAAGTCGTTGTCACGTCAAAAATAAAAAATTGGTTGTCTGTAAAGTCGGTGTACTGACGATAGTTGAACGTGACAACTCAGAGCGAGGTAACGCCGCATGACGAGGTAACGCCGCATGACGTCATGTTTTTTCGTGCGTGTAGCCGGCTCTATCGAATTATAAGACGTTGTCACGTCAAAAAAAATAAACCCTAAGGGTAGGAAAACAGAGGATGATTGATTGTTCACTCACTGATTGTATTGTTTAACCACGCATAACTTTTTACAGAGTATTATAATATTGTGTTAACTCAAGATAGCTTTAAAATTATATAACCTATGTATGTAATTTTAACAATTTCGCAAAATAAAAACGTGCTCGGAAACTCGATAGTGATCGAATTTCACGCTTTATTGCGTGAGAGAATTTCGAGCTGATAAAATCAGAGCAGTTTGTTTTATTCACATGTCAACATCTGTCATTGTAGAGCATTGTCCATAGCGGTTCAATAATGTAAATTGACGTCTATTAGCTGTGTCCTTTTAGATTCGGTTTTGTGTAATTGATAGTATTGAATGCTTGATACGACTGACAAGTAGGTAGGTACAGTCTTATGGAAAAGTCGTTGGCCAGAGTCAACCTTCCGAATGAGTTCTTAGTACATACGAGTTTTTGAAAATTGACAATAGTTAGTAATTTTGTCGTTGACTTTACCTAAGTAGGTAGGTACCATTACATCGAAGATAAAGTTAAAAGATTTAATAGAAAAATGTATTCCATAAATTACCTACACAAGAATTAAACATTTATTATTAGTAATGAAGTAATGATATATAATTAGCTATAATTAGATACATTTTCAAAAATAAAACCAAAACATATAAATAGATAACGGAGTTAATTGCAATATTTATTTCCAAGAAATTAAACATTTATTAATATTAATTATAAGAGCTATAATAAGATACATTTACAATAATAAAATCAAAACATTTAAATAGTTAATGAAGCACACAAACGGGTTTACCTCAATCCTCGAAGGCTGGTGAGATTATTAATGTTTTCAAAGTTAAACTCACTTTATTGCAGTTACTTTATTTATGTTACTTAATTTATAACTAGTAAGTAGGCATAGATAGACGTCTATTTAATTGAAAATTGTGATTAATAACACCTATCGACCCGGAGCGGGAGTGTCCTGTCACTTCGCTAATTTTACGACCTAATTCTCCCACTAAACACCTTGCATCCACACTCCAACTGCCCAAGGTCTCCACTGCTACAGGTGCAAAATGGTAAAGCTGCTCCAAGGAAGCGTTCTTATGCCTTTTTTTTTGAGCGGGCGTCTTCGGCAGCGGCAGATGCAGAGAGCATGGTACGAGAGTATTAAGTCCCGCTCCCGCTACCATTATCGCTACTCCAGACATGGACTAGGCTCAAAACCAGAGAGATGCATAACGAACGATGGACACGCCTTCCAGAATGCAGACAAGCTAGAACGGCGCTTCCATCAACATCACCGAGGCTACCAAAACGCCTACTCAACCTAAACAGGACGGACCTGCGTATCCTGGTAGGAACACTAACAGGACATAGCCCACTAAACAAACACCTATTTACCATCGGAGCGACGGATAGCCCTCTCTGCAGAGGTTGCCTCAGCGACGACGAATCAGCTGCCCACGTAGTCCTGGAATGCGAGGGAGTAACAACACAACGAACAGATATCCTCAACTTGCCGAGGTCACTCCGCGAAGCCTGTGAAAAAATATATTTTTCATTTCATTTTATCAACTCTGTGCATGGTATACCGCCCCATGTGCACAAGTGCTAATGTTGCCTGGCTGTAGAATTGGTTGTGTTGTTTAAATTTAATTTTCTCAGTGTCTTTTACTAACTAGATTTTTCTGTTTATTGTAATTACATTTAGTACGAATAATAAAAATTAATTATACTTAGCTGTACACACATATTTTTACACTACAATGTAGATTAAAACGATTTTTTTGTATGTTCATTTTATCTGGCATTATACTGTGTTTTGTGTGTTAAAGATAAAATCATCGTCATCATCAGCCTATATTAGTCCACTGCTGGACATAGGCCTCCCCTAATGAGCGCCATAGCGCCCTGTCTTCAGCTTGCCGCATCCACCATCTGCCTGCAGTCTTTCGCAGATCGTCATCCCACCTGGCTGGAGAGCGTCCTACACTAAGTTTGCCGAGTCGTGGTCTCCACTCAAGAATACGTTTACCCCAGCGGTTGTCGATTCTTCGCGAGAGAAATAAATAAATATCGGGAATTAAATACAACCTACCTTTTCAATTTTATCTGCATAGGTATGACCACGGGATGTGACATTTGTGTCGATCTACGTGCAAAGATAACTGGTACAGCACGGACTCTAAGTACAAAGTACGAAAGGTCGGAACATCATCAGATCTTGATTCATCTTACGTAACTTGTACATTACTTGGTTTCGCAACTCAGGCATGCTCTTACCAAAACTGATTGCGGAAAACAACCCAATAAAATTAGACAAACCGGAAACTGTTACTCGTCATTAATCTATGAGGTCGTACTGGTTTTGGCCGCTTTCTAAGCACGGTGCTGCGGTCCTTAGCTATCGTGAGTAGAAATAATAACCATACGTATTATATTAAAGGATTGCCGAAAATAATGTCTATTAAGCGAAAGTTTATTCTGACGACCTCTGTGGCGCAGCGGGTGAAGGCCCGCCTGCGACGCGGGAGGTTGCGGGTTCGATTCCCGCCTCGGGTCAAATGTTTGTACATCTGTAGATAATTGTTCCGGGTGTTCCGTAAGTACATTTTAAATGTACTATAATATAATTGATAAAAATGATGTGTCTACTTAATGCATTAAGTAGGTAGGTATATTAAGTATTAAGCACAGTTGAGCTACCTGTAGATTGTTTGCAACAGTCTGCAGTTGTAGTAGCTCAATTGTTTCAATTGTAAATACTAGTTGTAATTTATTGCTATTATTGAATTGTGTGTTCTTTTTGAATAGAAGTAATTAAGTATATTAGTTAATTAGAACTCATAACACAAGCTCTGCTTCCTGTGGGGTTAGATGAAGCTATGTGAATTGAATTGTGAATTATTTTATACTAGCTTCTGCCCGAGGCTTCGCACGCGTATTTGCGTATTTTCGGTATAATAAGTAGCATATTAACTAAGTTAGGCTATGTTCTAAACATACGCCAAATTTCATCTTGATCTGTGCAGTAGTTTTAGAGATCCTAGGTAACAATGATTTTACTTTTCACAAACTTTCGGCTTTATAATATCAGTAGGATAGGTGCCTTCCTCAGCGAGCTATGGAAAGAGCTGTGCTCGGAGTCTCTCTGAAGGATAGAATTCGCAACAAATACATTCGACCGAGAACCAAAGTTATCGACATAGTACAAAGAATTAGCAAGCTGAAGTGGCAGTGGGCCGGCCATATCTCGCGAAGAACCGACAACCGCTGGGGTAAACGTGTTCATAAGTGGAGACCACGACTCGGCAAACGTAGTGTAGGACGCCCTCCGGCCAGGTGGAATGACGATCTGCGAAAGACTGCAGGCAGATGCTGGATGCGGCAAGCTGAAGACAGGGCGCTATGGCGCTCATTAGGGGAGGCCTATGTCCAGCAGTGGACTAATATAGGCTGATGATGATGATGATGAAGTGCCTACCTAAAAAGCTTTTACATTGCAGTAGTTTTGGAGATCCTAGGTAACAAAGATTTCACATTTCACAAACTTCGGCTTTATTCTATTATTAGGATAGATGCCTACCTAAAAAGCTTTTACATAATAAGTTTTATGTTTGATTTACATACTCATATCAATTAGGGTCAGTTCTCACAATGTGTCGGAGCAATTAAGTACCGGTACTGTCAACTTCAAAAATTCCTTTTCCTATTTGAACCTTGACGTTAGCATCCGCTATGGAATGTGATATGCGACCTTCACGTCCCGATCAATTGCTCAGTAAACAAAAATAAAACATTGATTTCTTGCTGCGGATGTTGCAACAGAAATAAACTCGATTTAGTTCTTACTAAATAGTTTATTGTTTCATGGCTAATTGCTACTTGGTTTAGAAGCCATAAAACATTATGGACCTATGTGGCCTTGGAGAAATGAAGTAAATTATTTTTCTTAAACCACAATAAAGCCATACATTGAAAATTAAAACCACTTAAAACTAATAAATGATACAGAGGATAATAATGAAAAATTAAATAACAATAAGTTGCTTATATACAGAGTGGAATTTTGTAATGCCACCTGGAGGGAAAGTACTCTTAATACTGTAGATAGAAAATTATACTAAAAGAAAACATTCCTTTAATTTTGAAAAGAAAGAAAACTGCATTCAAAGATTTTCGAAAATTCGCTTGCCACACCCGGGAATCGAACCGACTAAAATCTGTAAAAATTACACCCTGTATTTTTATTGCATAGATCGGTCGGGTCAATTATAAGGATAGAGATAGAGAGATTTCACTCTCTAACAAACTTAATAAATTAAATGAAAGGAAAACCATGAAATCTTAAATTATTTTAATTATTTACAATAAAATTCAACTAACTAGGTACTAATTAGTTGCTCAAAATGGGGTCCATTTTCTTGGATACACAAATTTATTCTTCTTATGTATTCATTTCTAGTAACTTTTAATAACGTGTTGTGGTGATTATTATAAATCGTATTCTGAACTTCAACTCTCAACTAGTTTACATTCACATAAGATTTCATGTAAATTAGATTTTTTACATATCCCCACCAAAAAAAATCTAAAGGGGTGAGATCTGGTGATCTCGCAGGCCATCTGATTGTGCCGTTGGTACCAATCCAGGTATTAAAATGGTTATTAACGTAGGCAGTAGTGATTCTGCTGTTATGGGCTGGAGCACCATCTTGCTGTAGAATTATTTGGTTTCGCTCCGCCTCGGGGAAACCATTTAACTCATTTCTTAAGAGATCCAGTATTTTAAGATAGAAGAGTCTGCATTAGGTACAAACACGTGCAAATTTCAATCGTCTTATCTAAATATCAATTCGTCATTTTAATGGATAAATGACGTCAATGATAATTATTAATTACTGACACAAGTAAACAGATGGATCTTTAAGTTAAAGTGCATAACTTGACCCATTCAATTTATAATTTAAGATTTCATGGTTTTCCTTTCATTTAATTTAATAAGTTTGTTAGAGAGATTTCATCCTTATTATTGACCCTAACGATCTATGCAATAAAAGTACAGGGTGTAATTTTTACAGATTTCAGTCGGTTCGATTCCCGGGTGTGGCAAGCGAATTTTCGAAAATATTTGAATGCAGTTTTCTTTTTTTTCAAAAATAAAGGAATGTTTTCTTTTAGTATAATTTTCTATCTACAGTATTAAGAGTACTTTCCCTCCAGGTGGCATTACAAAATTCCACCCTGTATACGTGCATGAGTAACATTATTATTGTGGCAGAGAAATGGCTCATAGCTCAGCTTAATGCGCGCTGGAGCGCTGGTATTTAGGTCACGGACACCTTGGCACCCAATATAAAAATAAAAAATAAATTAACCAAACACAATACATACCTAATTATGGTATGAACATATGTGTATATTAAACTCAGGTTAAATTTAATATAAATTTGAATAAAAAGGAAGGATACCACTAAATTATTTGCTAAACCTATCACCTTGTAGCTTTAGTAACTGATTGGCCCACGTCAGGTACCACACTCACCCTGTCTGACCCTGTATCTCAGGGGGGGGGGGGGGGCAAATGGGAAAAAAGTTAGATCTGTCTCCCTTTTAGCAACGGTGGGACAACTGAAACTTTTATTAATGACGATCGCCTCGCGGTTTCACCCGCGTAGTTCCCGTTCCCGTGGGAATTCTGGGATAAAATATAGCCTATGTCACTCCCTGAATAGTAAGATTCGTAACGGTGAAAGAATTTTTCAAATCGGTGCAGTAGTTTCGGAGCCTATTCAATACAAACAAACAAACAATCAAATCTTTCCTCTTTATAATATTAGTATAGATTAAAAACTTTGTTATGTAGGTATATGTAGGTACCTACCTATAATATCGATTTGTCCTGATCCTGGATATGTACCAAAAAATGAGAGCAGCTTAAAGCTTCCCGCTGACCTAGGATGCACCGATGCAGCACAGCACAAATGTGCATTAAAATATTTTAGACTAGTTTATGCCCGCGGTTTCGCACGCGTTGTTTCTATAAATGTTTAAAGTTGATTTCTATCCCATGGGAACTGATTTGGGGGATAAAAAGTAGCCATGTTTGATTCCAGGATTAGAATTACTGTATGCAAAATTTCAGCTCGATCCGTTCAGTAGTTTTGGCGTGAAGAGGTAACAAACATCCATCCATTCATCCATCCAAACTTTCGCATTTATAATATTAGTGTGATATAAGTGTGATGAATTTTGTATTGACGGCGTCCGATGACCACTCGTTTGAAGTTTGTGGGAAGCCCATTTGTCACTGCAAAATGTATCATAAGGTAAAAAGTTTCAGCCCATACCTGAATGCACGTTTTTGTGCTATGGTAGCGGTATAGGAATAATGAGCGCAGAGTTAAATAGAGTGATTTGATTACCTATGTACACTTTCATGTATGTAACATCTTCGGGGGTAAATCCTTCCACACTTTGATGTATGTAACATCTTCGAGGGTAAATCCTTCTACACTTTGATTTATGTAACATCTTCGGGGGTAAAACATTTCGATACAGAACCCTAGTAAAGAAAAAAAAGAGATTCGGACGAGATGTCCCCTTCACTTTTGGTTGAGGGTACATCTGATCCGAATCTAAAACTAAGAGATTTTAAATTCGGACGAGATGTACCCCAACTCAAAAGTGAAGTGGACATCTCGTCCGTGGATCAGTTTGAGATTCGGCCCAGATGTACCCTAACCCAATCCTTCTACATTTTGATGTATGTAACATCTTCGGGGGTAAATCCTTCTACACTTTGATGTATGTAACATCTTCGGCGGTAAATCCGGTCCCAGAACTGCTTGAATCATCTTCGAAGGTACAAAGGCCATGATGGTTACTTGGTTACCCATTGCAAGCTCCGCTTCCGTCTTAAACAGCCTTCGTAGGCGAAAGCACGGCTGAACAAAAAGTCTACCATTAGTAGGTCACGACAGGACATGTAACAATGTACACACGATCCATAATCTGGTACAATGTGCCGACAAGAGCTTAATGCTTGATTGGTCATGACACGGCCTATTTGGCTAACTTACGAGCAATAAAAAATATACATTGTTGGTCTTTTATGGTCTTTGTATGGTATTTATTTACAAAATAAGGTACTACTACCACTAAAAGATACAATTGGTAGTTAGTTTGTTCAATACAGCAATTACAATAGTTTCTGTTATTTAATACCAAAGCATAAAAGCGTACCTATGTAAGGTTTATCGAAGCAGTTGGTTCTCACATGGATTAAAACAAAAATTTGAAATCAGACATAATAAACCGACATTAAACTTACGTCACATTCTGTAAGAAAATAATTCAGAAAAAAGCTTTCATTACCTAAATAGGTTCATAAAACTGGGTTCTGCCGTTTCCTGTACGAGTTATTTTACTTGATGCCTATCAAAATTCCATGTAGGTATTAAGTAGATAAATAGAGTTGCATTAGAATCAATAATCTTTATTCACAAAGAAAATTACTATCAAATCATAGAAATAACAACAACAACAGACTGCAGTTAGCTCAATTGTTTGAATTTTAAATACTAGTTCGGATTTATTTCTATTATTTGAGTTAGATGGTTTTAATTCAATTTTAATGATCCCATTGTACAAAAACACACGAAGATCTCTATGTAAACTACATTTTGTTACATAACACGTCTTCTCTCATGTTTGCACTGTTATTAAGAACTAGACGATCGCCTTGCGGTTTCACCCGTGTAGTTCCCGTTCCCGTGGGAATTCCGGGATAATATAGCCTATGTCACTCCCTGAAAAGTAAGCTTTCTAACGGTGACAGAATTTTTCAAATCAGTCTAGTAGTTTCGGAGCCTATTCAATATAACAAACAATCAACCAAATCTTTTCTCTTTATAACATTAATTTAAATAGGTCAACGTTACGAGCATAGAGTCATTGACAGATATCATTTTAAAAATGTGCAGTGATTTACATACGGTTGCGACTCCTGATGTGTTAGCTTGCCTAAAAAAATAGGTTTAAAGTTGGAAATAATTTTGTTGTTAGATCGTAAAATATTTGGGATAAGAGTGCAACACTCAGTCTGTCATTGACGCCGTTGTGGAAAAGTTATGTTGATATTGATAAAATGTTTTAATATGTTGTTATAAGGAATATAGCCCATGTTAATGTGATGCCCTGTTATATTTCAGTAACACGTTTATAGCTTTCAGATGGGACGAACGATCTGTGGGTGCAACAATGACAAGACGTTTTGTAACTTTGATTTATGATGAATAAGTAGATCGATCTATAAGTCTAAGCGAGCATTATCAGGGTTCCGTATCCAAAAGGCTATTACTAAGCCTCTGTCTGTCTGTCCATCTGTCCGTCCGTCTGTCAGCGGGCTGTATTGTATCTCATGAAACGTAAAAGGTTCATGTGGAGATGTTCTGACTTCTCGTGGCTAATTTTGAGACCTACTTTCTTAGCTTCTACTTCTAAGGTTTGAGAGAGCGCTGCTACCGTCTCCTTGCTTTGACCTAGAAGTGCTAAATCATCGGCGTAGCCAATCACCTTATGATTTCCGTTGAGTTGAATACCAGCGTCTACTGTCATGACTTTTCTGATCGTATAACGTATATTAAAAAATTCGCAATAAAAAAAAATCGCAAACGGACTAAAGTTCAAGACGTTAGTGAGCGAATGTTGGGGCTCAAATGGAGTTGGGCAGGACACTTGGCCAGACGAAGTGACGACAGGTGGACAAAGCACTGACTGAGTGGTGGCCAAGAGACTGTTGTAGGAGTAGAGGGCGTCCACCGGCGCGATGGGTCGATGACATACGCAAAACCGTAGGCTACACCTGGCCCAGATTAGCACAAGATCGAGGTGAATGGCATAAACATAGAGAGGCCTATGCCCAGCAGTGGGTCAACAAGGGCTGATATGATGATATGATGATGAACGTATTCCAGGACTAGATTGAATAGCATGGGGGACAATGCGTCTCTCTTTTGGAGGCCGGTATCCTACCTAATTCAAATTGAAATATTGATTTCGAATTTTGAGTGTGTGTAAGTCTTCTTCTATTTTTATACCGCATTTAACAACAAATAATAAAAATTTACAAGAAATAAAATATAGATACCTAATTAATAATTTATGGATTAAAAATCTTTTACTTTTGCTATTTTAGCTCCGTTGCTGTATTTCTTGCACTGTAATTGGTAAATAATTAAATTTTTACAGTATATTGAACAATAAATAAAATAAATAAGGATCCTGGTTCAAGAATCGCGTTTTTTGGCGTTTAACGAATTGAATAACATAACCTACATAGTTTTAAATCCTGGCACGGAACCACGTGCAAGTCCAACTCGTTCTTGTCCGGTTTTATTTTTTAGATAAAGCAGATTACCAAAAACTAGCAACAAACAAGTCGGATCATAAAACATAGATGCGTATCCGATCCGGTGATAAACGCGTAGTTGAAGGGCAAATTGCGCGCACCTTGTGAAAAGTGGATCATCGGATCAGTTCTCGAGTCATGTGACTACGAAGGCTAGTGGTAGGTACCTTCTGCCTTCTATTGCCAATTAAATGAATAGTTGCATGTTAGTACAGTCAACGACAGCAATGATTGTACAGGGTTAATTTTCCTAATGCGTTGTTAAGCGTGTTATAGTTTTTGTAACGAAGTTCCTTATCGCGCGTTGTGAAAGGGGGCTAGACGGAAAAAAATCATACGAAAAGTTGTAACTACACTTTTTGCTATAGTAAGCTATTGTAAGCCGTGCGGCGTGCGCATGTTTCTCTGTCTGTCTCTCTCTCTCTCTCTCTCTTATGAACTTCGTTCCATCCGTGTGTCCCTTGACACCTCTCAAGTTTTTTCTATCTCCACGAAGTCCGTTAACTTACCTCACTACGAACAACTTTGCGCTTAGTTGTCATGCTGACGGTAATCGCTACCAAAATCTGACGTGAATACTATGGGTGAATACAGTGACCCGGACCGCGTCTCTGGCGAGACTGATTGCTTCTGAGCTTACGCACACTAAAACAATGTGTACATGCATTCACTATGACATACATAGCCCAACGGACTTCGTGAGATACAACAACTATACTTGTATAGGCGTAGGTAATTCTAGGAGTTATAATAAACAGACAATGTTCGATGAATTTTGTCGGTGAGTGTACCTGCGTCTAACCATAACTTTTCATCGTAAAGAGGCGGGAAGAATTGAGTTGAAGTAAGTACTCGTATATTCGAAACGTTATCGTTTATCTTGTGTCGATTAAAACTGAATTGTAATTCAACTGTTTTGATTTTCAAAACGTATAACTTTAAATTCTAAAATAGGTACAGTCGGCTGCATAAATATGTATACACTCCCAAGTTTTCAATTTGACAAGACAAGTAAGTTTATAGTAATTGTGATAATTTATGTACCGCATTCTGACAACTACGATAATTACTTTGTACTAAAAACGTGTGCGTGGCCTTTTATTTGAAAAGTTCCGAGTAAAATAAAAGTTAAACCTTGGAAGTGTATACATGTCTGTGCAGCTGACTGTACTTGTCTACATACTGGTAGCAGCATAATTCTAATATTGTCTTCCTAACCGAATTTCGACCACGGCGGCCAATCGGAGACTAGCCAGATGCGCAGGACATATTATAGTGCACAAGTGTGTGCGCAAACACAAGTGCACTCTCTATTGCCTCACTCTCATATTCCGATGGGACGGCAGACCGACACGACCGGGGGAAAGTCAAGCGCAGGACCGACGGCCTAACGTGCTTTACGAGCCACGGCATTTTCGATCGCTTATTAAGGCGACGCATTGATAAACAATAATTTCAAATCGGGCGCCACGCCCCCATGAGCTCCCCGCAAGCAGCTCATACCCCCTTGTAATTTTACACGGTTTGCAATCGGGCCGTCTCGCGCGTCGGGCCGCGCTGTCGTAACTCGCGCGCTTCTCAGTCGTGCGCTGACGCGCTGGGACAAGACGTCATGGAGTCGCCTTACCTTTATTTATTTTCTTATATCCATTTGAATATTTTACAATGTTATAGGGGAGCTGTTTTTGGCGGTACTATATCGATAAAAAAAACATAATTTTACGGCACGGATGTTCGAGTGGCTAGTGTCTTGGACTGCCACGCCTGTGTTGCCGGTTCGATTCCGCATCAGGAAAAGAATTATGTGATGAACCTAAGTGAACATACCTACTTACAAACTACTTACTTACTTGGTGTGGCTTACCTACTTACTTACACTACTTACTTGTATGTATTTAGATAACTACATACAAACGCCGGATTCTTTAAGTAGCCTCTGAGATCGTCGATTAACTCGATCAAATATGCACTGCTTTCGCTCTTATTAGATTTTAGTATATAAGGGTTTTAGTCATTTTAGGTCGCCATACCGAAAGGGGACCTTCGGCTGGTGCCACAGAATATTATAAAATTAACACTAGAGAGCACGCGCGGGCTACATAATGTAACCCAGCGTGTAAAAGTGTCGTATATTTTCTTAACTAGGCATGCTACAGTGCTATCGTATAGTGTATTCCTCAAATATTAACCCCCCGCTCCCTCCACTAGCGCGCCGACTCTTGCCACATACAAACATCTTTAGAAATCGTTCGTGAAGTTGGTGGGCTACGTCTGTACCCCGCACGAGTGTTCGAGGAATATTAATGTTTAGTGAACAAGTGGTATATATAGGGTAAATATGATAAACTAGCTGTTACCCGCAACTTCGCTAGCGTGGTAGGTAGGTTAGATTACCTAAATAAGGGTAGGGCAATAAGACTTTTATCTATTGACCCAGTGCCGGCCCTAGTCCTTTTTCCGGATGGCGCAAAATTGTCTGACAGTGCCCCTAGGCCCTAGGCTAGTACGTAGAAAAAAAAATTGTCGAGTGGGAATCGAACTCGCACACCGAGGATTCGGTACACACTTTACTGATATGAAAAAAATGCGAATTTTCTAAATTGGACAAGTACCTAGTTCTGGACATCACCTAAGTACGTACTTACGTAGGTACCCACATCCACACTTTACCCGAAGCCAATATCCTGCCTACACAGTGGCGTATTTAAACATTCTGCGCCCTAGGTCCGTATGGTTTGTCATCTCAACGGAAAAAACCGGCAAAGTGCGTGTCAGTCGGGCCGAGCACAGTCGGGTTCCGTAGTTGCAGTTCCACGGTACCTTCATTTTTACCACTTATACCTCCCTTTTATACAACAAACAACTTCATTTAAATAATTTTTAATGAAAATGTGTTTCTTTTTTCTTAATTTTCATTATTACCTGTCGCGGTGGTGGGCTAAGTGATCTTAACTGGGGTTAGGCACTGCAGTGGCGGCGGGCGTGGCGTGGGTTGGAATGGTACCCGGGGAGGTTTTCTACCAAGCATAATCCAAAAATATCCAAACAAAAACACTAACCAGAGCTAACGGCGAGCGGAGCGAGCCTCTTTTTCAGACCTTTTCGGATGTTTGGTAAAAAAGGAATCAAAATCACATACAATACAGTGTGTAATGTAAGGGTGAAAAGTCTTATCCTTGAAACAAGCCAGAGGTTACGTACCATGAGTCTGTTTATTAAAAATAAATGACAGTAATAATTAGTTTCGATGGATTTTCATAATTCATTTCTTCGCCATCGTACGTGATTTCTTGGTCACTCTAGCCCGCCTGTCGCCACGCGCCAGCGGCGTAGTAGGTATCGAAACCACTAATCGTAGGTACATAACACTTTTATGTACAGTTTCGTTCACTCACCTACATTACACATAAAATGTTGTCAAAATTAATAGTCGCGGTCTTCCAGTTCTTGAACAGGCTGGAAATGATAAGGATGTTGGCCATCGATGTGGAGGATTTAAAAACTGTCCAGTCCAGTGTGAAACATTTAAGAGACGAACTGCCCTTCTAGCACTCTCCTCTGGATTTTCCGCGAAGAAATTTAAGATTTCTTCTTGAATGTTGTGACCGCTAACTGTACGTTGCCACGACCTTGTGCATGACTAGGCACGGTAAACTGACCATAGGTACGTAGCCTTTGTGTAGCCGCTAGGATAGTTTCCCAGCTTGGCACACGTTGTCCTGGGAACAGCTCTGAGCACATCGTACGAGCCAAGCTCAAGTCAACACCAGCCATGGCATAAAGCCGCAACATTTCAGTCCACTAAACATTTGTGTAAGACATTGTCACAAGGTAAGTACTTAGGTACAATTTACGTACACTTATGAAAATTACTATCTAGTTTCAAGGATAAGACTGTTAACACTAACAACCTGTATAGAGTGAGCCGCGTTTTTTAGACATTTACTGGAGCTGTGAAAATAGTTTAGAAGAGTATGACTAAAGATAAACTAAGAACTAAGATAAGCTACAAGCGGAGCGAGCCGCGGCTATTTATGTTCGAGGTTGTTGCTGGGGGGCAAGCTCCCTTAAAGAAGTCCAGAGAGAACAAAACTTCACTTTTTTTTATTGTTACCTTAAACACTGTTAAGTAATAATAAAACTTACGTGAGCGTCATATTTTTCTACAAAATAAAATTTTAGTCAAGTCTAATTTATTAGAATATTATTACCCTTCTAAACATACATAGCCTTCTAAAGAATCGATTGTTATCGTTTTAGTTTCGCCTAAATTCAAAAATATAGTCCGGTCAATTTTAGACATCCAAGGCTACGAAAATTCGCACCCCGCTGAAAATTGGTAAGATTGTTCAAAACACCGTTATAAATTAAATGTGAAAGGTCCTCATCGATCCGACACCTCGAAAAAATTTACTCGTGGTCAAAGGTCACAAAAATGGGTTTTTCGCGATTTTCAGCAAAACGGTAAGTCTTACCATAAAATTAGCGCAGACAAAAATTGTAGATCAGATAATTATCTAAAAAAAATGTCTTGATATTTTTTTCCTTAGAGCCACCGTTTTTGAGATTATGATGTTTTGAATTTTACACAATAAGTACTACATTTTTTTTTCTGAGTTTATTTTATGATAAAACTTACCGTTTTGCTGAAATCTCTAAAAACCCGTTTTTGTGATCTTTGAACTCGAGTAAATTTTTTTCCAGGCGTCGGATAGATGAGGACTTTTCACATTTCATTTATAATGGTGTTTTGAACAATCCTACCAATTTTCAGCTGGGTGCGAATTATTGTACCCTCACCCCTATTTTTTGGTCTAATTTGACCGGACTAAGACGACTCCATGGTTTTCTTTCTTCGGACAATTGTTTCCTAGAATTTTCATGTCAGGTTTTTATTTTGTATGTTTGTAATATTGATGCCACGGCTATCGATACGCTACCTAGGTACCTAACTAGTGCGAGGGATTTGATTTTTTTTTACGTTTACTTCTACTACTACCTACCTACCTACCATTTCCTTACATTATTCAACGTACAGAGCTTTCATCTTTATTTTTGAAACTTTAACGTCCTTCTTCCCATTTTTAATAATTTATAAGATTTTTTTTTACTTAGAAGATAATATTTACGATGCGTCAATCGAGAACAACTAGTGCGATGGGAGGCGAGCTCGATTGGCACGCGTCCGACGCTGACAATGGTCAGAAGCGGACTGAAGGGGGCCGCCTGCATACAAACAGAGGCGAGAGCTAGCTTGAAACGAAAAGTCGTAAGCGCCAAATCAGTAATTTTCGTTTAAAATAAAAACTATTAGTAATTTTGAAAAATCCAACCACCATTTTGAAAAGGGTGTATAAACTTATCTGTTCAGAAAATTTAGAGGCATAAATCGGATCCGTTCTCCTGTAAAGTGAAAATCTATGTTTTTATAGAGCAGTTTTCGGGATTTTTTTTTCTGCTGTGAAAGTTAACCAATCGTGAAAACCAACTACCAATTCAAAGTAAAAAACATGAAAAATTCAATACATAAAAAATATATTTCGTATGTTTTGTAATTACTGAGAAAAGTTGAAATCCCTGACGCCAATATCTTCAATGCGTCGTCTTAAAGTTTAGAAATGGAACACATTCCATCTTGTAACTAGACTCAAATCTACAACCTCTTGATTGGCCATTACCACAGCATTCAACTGAAACCAAAGAGTTCTAGAACTCGCACTTCATTAGAACGCTGCAGGAGGTTGCAATTTTTCCCAATCTTTACCAAATAGCTTCCAAATAAGCTTGTAATTAATCGTTATCTGCAATAGTATTTGGCAAGCGATAGATCCAGATTACAGTCGTGACGACATTGCCGAGATGTTTAAGTGTTCTGCAACGATTGCAATGCCTGCGGGTGGATACTGCCAAACCGTGAAATGATTAGACCTAATTACATCACCAAGTGATGCCACAATGAAGCAAATCAGCCAGAATATTTGGAGAGCGATATGTTTCATTGCGGGTGTCGTAAGAGGCGTCTAAGGAATATCCATCGGGGGGCGGGCAGTAGCGACTTCTTCAGAACAATTCTACCACCGAACTGCGATCCCCAACCCGCATGCCCAGCGTGGGGATTACCCTTGAAAAGTAACGACGAGGTTCGGACGAGTTGTCCCCTTCACTTTTGGTTGAGGGTACAACTCATCCGAATCTAAAACCAAGTGATCTAGATTCGTATTACATTCTTTTGGGCATTGCCTCCCATGAGATAAAGTCAATGATGCTCTTATTAGGGGGAGGCCTGCGTCCAGCAGTGGACTAATATAGGCTGGTGATGTGAGGATGTTTCATTGCGATTCTCTTATTATATCAGCTCAGGTGCCATGGTGGTGCGGAAAATGTCGGGCAATTATACAAATTTGCTTTTGACGTGACAACGTCTTATAATTCGATAGAGCCGGCTGCACGCACGAAAAAACATGACGTAATGCGGCGTTACCTCGTCATGCGGCGTTACCTAGTCATGCGGTGTTACCTCGCTCTGATTTGTCACGTTCAACTATCGTCAGTAAACCGACTTTACAGACAACCAATTTTTTGACGTGACAACGTCTTATAATTCGATAGAGCCGGCTGCACGCACGAAAAAACATGACGGCATGCGGCGTTACCTCGCTCTGAGGCGTTCCATGTAAAACTTGAAGTGCAAGCGAGAGCGCTCGACATCCGTCTCTCTCCTACTTGAGTGAGCGATGCGTCTGCGTTGTCACGTTCAACTATCGTCAGTAAACCGACTTTACAGACAACCAATTTTTTCTAAATTGTAGGTACTTGAAATCATAGGCTAAAGACCTGAAGAATTTAATACCTTCAACAACATATAAGGAACTAGCTTCCACCCGCGGTTTCGCACGCGCTTTCCCGGGATATAAAGTAGCCTATGTCCGTTCCCGGGAAACCATCCTGGTACCTTCCTGCCAAATTTCATTGAGATTCGTTTAGCCGTTTTAGCGTCAAAAGGTACCAGACAGACAGACTGAGTCACTTTCGTAATTATAATATTAGTATGGATGATAAACGAAATCGTTTTACGTTTAGTAAAATAAGAAATTTTCCATAGATACAAGACGAAATTAAAAATATTAAAAATCCGCCGACGTTTATTGGTGAACAAATTTTTATGAAACATGGCTAAGAACACTCGGGATAAAATTATCTATGACACAAAATGAAACTAAACGAAAATCGGTTCATCCGTTTAGGAGCTACGATACCACAGACAGATACACAGACAGACACGTCAAACTTATAACAATCCTCTGTTATTCCGTCGGTGGTTAAAAAGATTTCAACGCGCTCTCGTTTCAAGTAGATAAGCTTTGTAGGTAAGCTTCTTCAGAACATTAGACACATAATGTATTATTTCATCATCTTGGAACACCTTGTACGTGTAAGTAGGTACATAATTAATTAAACTTTTCTAATCCTTAGAACGGATCTACGTAAGGTTATGAACATTTAAGCTTCGCGCACATTGATCCAACGACACTATCACGGTAATATTATCCATATTACCTTGACACTATCGTACAGCACAAAAACGTGAATATAAATAGGGGCTTAAACTTTACCTTTAACACAAAGGTAGTTAAAATGTCTTTGCTTTTACAGTGAAAAAATGGCTTCCAACAAGCTTCAAAGTGGCCCGCGAGCTGTCTGTCAACTGATGCCGTCAATATGAAATGCATCTTACTGTAAAGAGTTAAAGCCCATATTTAAATGCATATTGTGCTGTGCTGTCGCGGTGCGCCTTTGATCTGCGACAACCTTTACATTCTTATAAAAAGTTGGTAACGCCAGAAAAGACAATTTTAATTAAATTACCAATAAAGACTAAATTAATAGGTAAGCTTTGAAAACTGTTTCTCAAGCACTGTTCTCAAGCGCATTAGTTCAACGTTATCAATGATGCGTAGTTAAAACCACATAAAAACCTGCAATTTCCACTTAACATATTCATGGCCCAAGAGACGCAAATGTCAGTCTTCTTCCCCGTGTCGCAGTGACTGGGCAGTTAATGCGTTAAAGTTTCCCTCTCACTAGCCACTAGAGCCACGCACGTGCATTGCATTACGACACCGAGATCATTCATTACAAGTAAATCACACAGAAATACGCACAGCCGATATCATCTCGACCTTGAGCTACTTGATGCGTACCGAATCTGCTCTTCTTATTACGATGCAATCAACATCGTAATGTGGTAGGTACCTATACCACGCGCCTACCTAGTTATATCTCGCAAGTTTAGAGGTAGCTGTACCTGCATAACGTAACTACGTTATAATAATAATTCATTTATTTCAGACTATAGAAAAGTTACAGATCTTATTGTACGGTCCATACTAATATATACCTTAAAACTAACACATAAAATACAAGAAAACTTAATTATATTTCATATTTATTTATTGCAATCACTGTGTAAATTTTTAGGTCTTCGTATCTAAGTAATGTATAAGAGACACAATGGTACCCTAGCAGGGCGTGGCAATAGGTACTGAGAGTGGAGGTGGACCGGGTTTCTATAAGAATCTTTGGTTAGGTTTTAGCAGGAAAATATAATTCAGTAACTTATGTTTTTAGTGAATATGTAATTAATAACACATTGTTTGTGATTACGGCGACACGACGTGTAGATGTTGAGTGTTATGCAGCTTCTCGGCATTCGAACTGTTATACTTAGCTATATTTATTCGTTTTGTGCTTAAAAGTATTGTTTAGTGACGAGTTTGTTTCTTTGAATAAATTTAATTTAATATTGGTACAGGTAGAGCTACCTCTAAACTTGCGAGCAGCTTCTCGGCTTTCGAAATGTAATACTTAAATTACTTAGCTATATTTATTCGTTTAGTGCATTTATGTATTGTTTAGTGACGAGTTTGTTTCTTTGATTAAATTTGATTTAATAGGTATTGGTATAGGTAGAGCTACCCCTAAACTTGCGAGCATCTTCTCGGTTTTCGAAATATTATACTTAGCTATATTTATTCGTTTATTGCACGTATGTATGTGTTTACGAGTTTCATTTTTTGAATACATTTTATTTATTAATATTATAAAATCTCGTTATAAAATACCTTTTATACTATAGAAAATACAATAAAATATTACAAAACAAAAATAAATCAAAACGGTGGATGACCGGCTGCAAAGCTAGGCTCAAGCGGCCGGAAACTAGGGCTTATTAAGGTACTTTCACTAATATCACATTTAGACACCAACCAAAAGAGTGGGATGCGTAATTAGAGTCTTGCAAAATTAGAGTAGAACCCACGTAGAACGACTTTGTAGCTATGTAGCGCTAATTTTATGCTAAATAGGTTTTCGTTTTAGAATGCCATGGCCGATGCATGAACCTTTTTAATAGTTTTGTAAGAAAAATGCAGAAAGCAATGTGCGGTCGACGCACGGTCTACATTATAAGTAATACAAGTACATAACAAGGAAAAAATTTCGAGTTGTCCTAAGAGTACAGATCGATTGATCAGATTCAGGATCTACCCACGCCTGGGGCGCTTCTCTGTCATTTTTCCGTGGATGACCGGCTGCAAAGCTAGGCTCAAGCGGCCGGAAACTAGGGCTTATTAAGGTACTTTCACTAATATCACATTTAGACACCAACCAAAAGAGTGGGATGCGTAATTAGAGTCTTGCAAAATTAGAGTAGAACCCACGTAGAACGACTTTGTAGCTATGTAGCGCTAATTTTATGCTAAATAGGTTTTCGTTTTAGAATGCCATGGCCGATGCATGAACCTTTTTAATAGTTTTGTAAGAAAAATGCAGAAAGCAATGTGCGGTCGACGCACGGTCTACGTTATAAGTAATACAAGTACATAACAAGGAAAAAATTTCGAGTTGTCCTAAGAGTACAGATCGATTGATCAGATTCAGGATCTACCCACGCCTGGGGCGCTTCTCTGTCATTTTTCCGCCAGGGATGGCGTTACAAAGAAGCTATCAAAGAATATTTTTGTAATATCTACATACCACTCAGCAGTGGATGTTACCGGCTTAAATTAATAGAAATAGTTTATTTTAAATCATGATTCCGTTTACACTTATAAAACCTATATCTACCAGCCTATACAGTCCACTGGACGCAGGTCTCCCCCTGATAAGCGCCTTATTGGCTTTCATCATAATGGGAGATTATAGGGTATCTTTTAATCTCCACGCTTTATAAAATCTACAAGGATAGGTGAATATATAAATTGCGCTGTTCTTTCACGAAATATTGTTTATCTCCTAGCTAGGTCATAAGCCTGCACCAAAGGGCAGTTTCCGAATACTTCAACACTCTTTTTTCCCCTTTAGTTCGTATTATCCACACGTTACTTTTGATAGGTTTCCTCAACATCAACAGCCTGTATTGGTCCACTGCTGGACACATGCCTCCCCCTGATAAGAGCCTTATTGGCTTTTATCTTACGGGGGCTAATGCCTATTATCCCCACGTTGGGCATGCGGGTTGGGGATCGCAGTCCGGCGGGAGAATTGTTCTACAGGGGGCGCTGCTGCCCGCTCCCGGTTGATATCCCTTAGTCGCCTCTTACGACACCCGCGGGAAGAATTGAGCTTTATAAAATCAACATTTGATAGGTAAAAATTTAAATTGCGCTGTTCTTTCATATAATATCTATAAGCTCCTAGGAGAGTTTTAGTCAGAATCCTTTAACGTTTTGTTCGTATAATCAACAATAGTTTTAGGTTTATTATCTACCTATTGGTATGTTTCTGTAGGGTGCGGCTTGTGGGCGGATTTAGTTCACATTCGGCACGAGATTTCGTAAGCTATGGTCACGACGAACTTGTCAGGTGTTCTACTAATGAGTAAGCAATTCATTACGGTGATTGGTGATAAACTTTTAGCGCCTGGAGAAAAATGAGACAGATTTAAATTGGTTGTAATGCGGTGGATTAACAGGGATAGATTTTTAAACCTGCCTGCAGTCGATTAGAGATTTATTGATTACTTACCTACTCTACAATACAGGTGTATGATAATTTTTTAAGTTTGCGCGATTGTCTTTTGTTTTTTATACACATATCCAGGCTGACGTCACAGATCCAGGCCTTCAGTATACCAAAAACAAAAGGGGATCGCGGAAGCTTTTTAAAATCGATACTTCCACGTAATCAAACTTTTTAGTCTCAGTTGGACTAAAAAGTTTGACTAAGTACAATTTAGTTTCCTCGTGTTCAAACTAGTCAAATGATCGTCCCTGTGTCAAGTTAAAAATCTGTACAGTCAATCTTAATTTAAAAAAAAACTGAAAATTGGTTTGAAGTTATAATGTGAATCATATCTCACTTCAATTAAAAAATACCATACATAATGTACAACCTGAATATCAAAAAAGCTAAACTTTTAATGCGCTTATAGAAGACCTTAAGGAAACAATTCTAGTCGTGTATTATAAAACGGTTAACACCATAACTAGCTAATTAATTAACAGTAGTAAGTCTGAGTAATGACAAAATCTGTAGTATTGTTTTGACACTTATACCATAGCGCCGCTGCGCTCTCAAAATGGCTTCAAATTATTAATAGATCTTACGCTGTCTAGCTAGACCACAATCTAAAACAATATCCCTATCGATCCATCGACAAGATCAACATCTAGATTCGATTATTGCATCTGTCAATATTGCGGTTTCGTCACGGTCGGCCAGTACGATTGTTTGATCAATGATCAATAGTCGTGGGCTTGATATTGGTAACTTGTTCAAAGTTGTTTCTATAATCAAAGTATTTAGCCCGAGGGTAAATATTGGTTTTGCACTACTCACTTCTTACTGGGTAAAATCGCGAATATTATAAATGCGCAATCTCTATAATAAATGGTGAGTGCTCCTTAAATATCTAAGTAAAATTCGGGAGATTTGGTACTACTACCCTTTCGAAAGTGAAAGGCTCAAATTAGGATCCGTAACGTTTTTAGTTGAGAATGCAGATTTATAGAGCTAAGAAATCCATAACACACAGTCCAAAAATATTTGTTCTCCGACAAAAATTGACGAAGTTATGACCAAATTACTAACGAAGTTCAATGAGTGAGCGCCGCGGGTGCATGTGACGTCACTCGCTCGATCGCCGCCCGTTAACCGTAGGCAGATATCAGTTTTTTGTGACTTACTCCGAAACTATTGGATTAGGAAAAAAAATACAGAACCAAATAGATTCAGTTTTGAGAGACCCATCGAATGAATATATTTTTTTAAATAAATCATTTCTTTGTGAATCAAGGCTTGTATAGATATATATATTTTTATTATACAGAAACATCCATAACAAATATCTGCCTGCAGAACGATTCCCGCCTTGGAACAAATGTTTGTAACATTTGTTCCAAGGCGGGAATCGAACCAGCAACCTCCTGCGTCGCAGACGGATCTTCGTCCACTGAGCCAGCGAGGTCGTCAATATTTGCAGATGACACAAATATTTTCCCTACACGGCAGAAATCGAACCCGTCAGGCGGATCTTGTCCACTACGCCACGTAGGTCGTCAGTTATTTTAAGACAAGTTTAAGTTACAATAATTTAGAACCCCGATGATCTTCATAAATCACTTCAAATATTTCGTGGACTAAAGTCTAGACGCGTTGTGTAATTAGAGCTAATGATATGCGCTGACCCAAAACAAACTTGCTTTTTCAATTTACAGTTTATTGCAGTTATGTAGGTTTACGCCCGGTTTCCACAGCGGCGAGGAGAGATGTGTAAAACCCACCAACAGAAACTCAAATGCTTAGGTTTCATTTAGATGTCAATGGTTGCAGGTATTCATTCACAAAACCAGCTGAAGGTACCAACTGTACATACTGCACAAAATCTCCTCTCTGATTTGGTACCTCTACGTCCTTTATCTTTGTAACGACTCTTATTTCAAAGGTATTAAACGTTACTATTTGTATGTTTTGACTCAAAGTCGTCTAAGGTCATTAAATAGTAGGTAGGTACTTCGAGTGCCCACGACGACGCACATGCCGAAGCACATGCCGAACTCTCGTTACAAAGGTTTTAAACCGTACTCTTTGTATGTTTTGACTCAAACTCGACTTAGGTCAATAAATAACACTTTGAGTGCCCACGATGCACATGTCGAAGTATAAGACCGCTATACTGACCAGTGAATGTCCTAACTACCGACTCTGAGTACCGACATAAAACCCGGAACAAATCCTTAGATATCTTGCTGAATGTAGAACAGTTATAGCAGAAACCATGCTACAAATAAACAAGGTATGCTACTCCGAGATCTTCCCAAGCCTATGTCACTGTCCAGTTGCCACAAAAATGGGAGGTTACGTTCATTTGCCGGTGACTATCAAACTTTTATTGACGCCGGTAAATCACTCGCGTTTTTGATCGGATAAATCTTTAAAATAAAATGGGAGGTTACTCTATCCGTAACTGTAAGTGTGAAGGGCGGTAAAATAAGGTTCTTAAAATTCCCGAAAAGAGAATCTGTGGCTGAAAAATGTTCCTGCGATTAGATAAATTTCATTTCAAGGGAAAAATTGATTTATCCATGTGCAGAGCTCATTTTAGTGTTGCTCAAATTATGGAAACTAAGTTTGAAAAATTTTAAGGAAAACCTAGACCTAGAATCTCCCAAAACTAAAAAGTTTGAGAACCACCGTAGCGGATAATTATGACGTACGATTGGGAAAACCCACGTGACCGCTGTTTCTCGGAGTAGCATACCTTGTTTATTTGTACCATGGCAGAAACAAACTGCAAACTCAAAATTAATATTACATTACTGCCTGCTAGATACTACAACTATTGGTAGGTAGGTACCTAATAAGATTATTTCACATGTCAATCATTCAGCTCAGCGGTAGGTATTATTTACGATGTATTATGTTGCAATTTACATATTATCCGCCGAAGTTACAATAGCCCGGAGTGAGAGTAGTTGCAACAGCGGTCATAGAGTCGCGGGTTAGGAGCCGGAAGGCTTTTTCTTACATTATTACTAGGTATTGGCAGATCATCGCAATGGGCTACGTAGATTAGGTAATAGTGAGTAGGAACGCTCCGTGCTTGTAGTACCTACACCCGTGTGTTCATTCAACGCCCACACGTAGGGTAAAGTACCAAGCACTGGGTTTGTCCTACAGTAGGGGTTAGTGTCTATGTAATTCGACTTTTTTACCATGGAGATCCTGTGAGTACTGAGATCTAGGCCTAGTTTGACAACCAAATCCGTTAGGTTTGCCCCTTAACACGGATAATAACCTAGAGCTTAATATGCATGACGTACAATGAACAAGTGTGGTAGAGCAGCGACGGGCTCGCCGCCGCCCTTGCAAATAATTGCATATTGCAGCCGTGCAACGCCCAGGCGTTATACCTAACGCTTGGAATGCTTTGAGGGTTCTAGTTGAAGAAATGATGTACGGTATGGAGACTGAGTAGATCTAAGCACCTATCAAATCAATATCAAGCATAAATTGATTGATAGAGAAAAAGAAAAGCGGTCATTTACGCATAAACTGGTATAAAATTAGTGGAGCACTGAACCATACAGATAGGAGAAATGGCAATAGAGCTCGATTACCTACAGAGCAGAGCCCACAATAAGGTGCAGCAACTCAACACTTTCTCTTCGACTACACAATAAGCTGCGGTGTAACACAAGCGAGAGACAACAAGATTAGAGATTCTGTGTCAAGTTTAGACCGATATCGA
This sequence comes from Eupithecia subfuscata, assembly GCA_963564075.1. Classification (NCBI taxonomy): domain Eukaryota; kingdom Metazoa; phylum Arthropoda; class Insecta; order Lepidoptera; family Geometridae; genus Eupithecia; species Eupithecia subfuscata. Next base: position 11,331,899 of record OY751105.1, read on the forward strand.
GATAATTGAGTCATTTAATTAATTAAATACAGGCTCGGCTCATAAATGGACCAGTTTGGGAAGCCCTGACCAATTTCGGCTTTCAAGTTTTATTGCTCTGGTTACAATACAATGGTTTACCGCTCACGAATCTTGGGGTAAAAGGAGCGGAGAATAAGAATCTTGGAATTGGACTTTATTAAATTAATAAATTAATGTTTGTTTAATATAAAGAAATAGATACAAACAGGCCCTAATTTTAAAAACTTTTACTGGACACTATGTTATTATTATTAAGTCTGGGTCTCATGTTGCCCAGAATCTCATGAGACTGGTGTTCTCGGGGGACCCATGACATCACTCATATTAATACTACGAAATTGCACATACTACCATTAAATATTTGTTAGTATAAAATAAACTAGACTTAACTAGATTCTAAGCTGGCCTTACAAGTAGTCAAACCTATCTTTTTAGCCCCGACGCAAAAAGAGAGGGGTGTTATAATATAAGTTTAACGTGTCTGTCTGTGTATCTGTCTGTGGTATCATAGCTCCCAAACGGATGAACCGATTTTCGTTTAGTTTTTCTTGTGGCATAGATAATTTTATCCCGAGTGTTCTTAGCCATGTAGATGCCGAACTACATGTGCTCTATAAAATGCTCCGAAACTCACTGCAATACTTTGGGTGGCGAAGTATTCAAGAATGCAGGTACCAGCCAGTCCGATTTGTCCACGTCCTCGCCGTATCCCCTGGGACCTTCTGCGACCGTGCCCTGGCACGTCACCACCCTAGAGATCGCAGATGCTAAGGACAAAAGGGCACAAGGCGAGTAACTGGCGCCTACAAACCAGTTCTGAAAGGCAGGGAAGATACCTGAAAAAAAACGGAGTGTGGTCTTATCGCTCAAAGGTGGCAGCCCCACCAGAGACCTAGGGTACAGGGGATTAATCATTCACTTACCTGAAACAAACAAACCGATTACGAAAGGAAAAAGTAAAGAAACGGACCGATCTCAAAACCAAAGACCCGGCTATGCCAAAACGGTTAACGAATTTAAACTTTGTACATGGAACCTTAGAACGCTAAACAGGCCAGCAGGCTTTCAGCTTTTATGCCAACAACTTACCCAACATGGCGCAGATCTCACAGCGGTACAAGAACTGAGATGGAAGGGAAGGGGAGTAATTGAAAAGTCAGACCTTACCATCTATTACAGCGGACACGAACAACACACTTTTGGAACAGCATTTGTTGTTGGCAAACGGTTAAAAGATCATATTATAGATTTTGAACCCATAAATGAGCGATTATGCAAAATAAGACTAAGAGGTAAATTTCATAACTACACTATCATAAACGTCCACGCCCCTACTGAAGATAGCGACCCAGAGGAAAAGGAAAAATGGTACTTTGAGGTGGAAAGTACGTATATTAAATCTCCCAGAGGGGACATAATAATTATCATCGGAGATTTAAATGCTAAGATAGGAAAGGAAGACATGTATCAACCCACCATCGGAAAACACAGCCTACACGAAATAACTAACGACAATGGTACAAGACTGATTGACCTAGCAACATCATTATGCATGACTATAGGTAGTACATACTTTCCTCATAAAGCTATCCATAAAGTCACGTGGGTCTCAAACGACGGTCGTACAAAAAATCAAATAGATCACATTTTAATAGACAAAAGACACTTTTCTAATCTCCTAGATGTCAGAAGCCACAGAGGGGCAAATATTGACTCGGACCATACTTTGGTAGTTTGTAAAATAAGAGCCCGTATCTCGACAATTAAGTATAACAAGACAAAACGAGCGCATAAATATAATACAGATTTATTAAAAATAAAACCAGAAACCAAACAGACATTCATGGAAACAGTTTGCAGACAACTACAGACGGGAGATGGCGGTGTGGATATAGACGATACATCTCAATACTGGCACCACCTTAAAAGTTCACTCCTTGTTGCTGCTGAAGAGCTAGGTAGGGCTGAGAAACCTCCTCGAAATACCTGGTTTGATCAAGACTGTCAAATAGCAACAGACAAGAAAAACGAGGCATACAGAAAACTCCAACAAAGCCGCACTCGCAAGCGCAAAGAGGAATACAGAAAACTTAGAAGTGTTGAGAAGCATGTCCACAAAAAGAAAAAGAAAGCGATGGCAGAAAAGCAAATACTAGAAATTGCAGAAAACCACTCTAGAAATGATATGAAGCAGTTTTACAAACAGGTCAATAGTGGGCGGAAGGAATTTAAGCCTAGAGTTATAGCTTGTAAGAGTAAAGAAGGCGAGCTTCTTAATGGTAAAAACGCCATCTTAGAGCGATGGGCTGAACATTTCCGAGAACTGCTAAATAGCACAACATCTGCGCCAACGCCTGAGGATACTCTACCATATAATAGCCCTGAAAACTTACCTGTACCCATACCCACATTAAAAGACGTAGAGCGAGCTATTATGATGCTAAAAAATAACAAATCCCCAGGCATAGACTCAATTCCGGGCGAACTAATCAAGTATGCTGGCGAACGCTTCTTTGCGGAATTTCATCATCTGATCTCGACCATCTGGAGAACGGAAACTATGCCCAGTGACTGGTACATTGCTGTTATCTGTCCATTACACAAGAAAGGGGATGCCTTGGACTGTCAGAACTACAGGGGCATTTCGCTTCTGAACTCTGCCTATAAGATCTTCTCTAGGATTCTCTTTGACAAGATATTGCCTTACGTTGAAACAAAACTGGGTGAATATCAGTGCGGTTTCCGCCCCAATCGATCAACCATTGACCAAATTTTCTCTCTGAGGCAGATACTTGAAAAGTCGCTGGAATTTGATATAGATACCCACCATCTCTTCGTCGATTTCAAAGCAGCCTATGATAACATCGACCGGGAGTATCTGTACACGGCTATGATTGAGACCGGTATACCACCCAAACTTGTCGCATTAACAAAAATGACTCTGAGAAGCTCGGCCAGTGTTGTCAGGGTGCAGAACGATATATCAGAACCTTTCCGAACATTCGGTGGTCTTCGCCAAGGTGACGCTCTTTCATGCCTACTCTTCAATATAGCTCTTGACAAGTGCATGAAAGACTCCAAAATTGAAATGAACGGTACCATTCTTCTGAAATCAGTTCAAGTTCTGGGCTATGCCGATGATTTGGACCTGATAGGGCGAAACCTAACTGCCATGAAGAATGCTTTCCGCGCCCTGCAAGAAGCGTCAAGAAAGGCAGGATTACAAGTAAACGCGGACAAAACCAAATATCTTAGAGCCTCCCGAGATCATGCTATTACTCAGCCGTGTATAACTATTGGTAACAGCGCTTTCGACACAGTAGGTGACTTCGTTTACCTTGGCTCCCTGGTAACCGATACAAATGAGGTGGACGCGGAAATCAATAGAAGAATTCTAGCCGCTAACAGATCCTACTTCGGCCTACTAAAATATTTCCGCTCTAGGTTGTTATCTAGAAGATCTAAAATTCTCATGTACAAAACGCTGCTACGACCAGTTCTAACGTACGGCTCGGAATGCTGGGTGCTAAGTAAGAAAACCGAAAACAGCCTACTCGTGTTTGAAAGAAAGATACTAAGACGAATCTTCGGCGCTGTACTGGATGGTGACTGCTGGCGCATAAGATACAACCATGAGCTTTACAACATGTACCAAGAACCAAACGTCGTAAAGTTTATCAAAGTAGGCCGTCTTCGATGGGCTGGCCACGTAGAAAGAATGCAAGACGACAGAGCACCAAAGCGTCTTCTGCGTGGCAAACCTGATGGCCGAAGACCCCCTGGAAGACCGAAACTCAGATGGCTCGACGGAGTTCAACAAGACCTAAAGGCAATTGGAGTGACCAGCTGGCAGGAAAAAGCCAAGAATAGGAGTGAATGGCGAAATTTACTAGACCAGACCAAGGCCCACCCGCGGCTGTAGAGTCAGGATGATGATGATGATGTTCTTAGCCATGTTTCATGAAAATCTATTCAGCCAATAAACGTCGGCGGGTTTTTTAAATTTAAAATTTTGTTTTGTTCGTTTTTATGGTTCTGTTCATTCAATAGATCAAATAAGTCATCTATAAATCTGCCTACGAAACCACAATTTCAATTATTAGACCTCTCTACCAATGGGTGTCATCTGAAAAATGTGCACATTTATTTTGGCAAATATTATGTAAATAACCGCAGCTTGGCGAGATCTTAATTCATAATTGTTATCATCAAAATGATTTTTTAATTGAAATATCTGTCTTTTTATAGCCCTCTGTATAGTTTAGGCTATCTATGGCTCATGTAAGCATGCAATGCACATGTTTAAATCCTAAAAAGGCGATCCTTCGATGCTCGATCAAGATTACCTAATTTATTAAGCGCATTTCGTGAATTCTGTTTCGCAAGATTTTGCACCTTACTTGCACATTAAATAATGACTCACGTGGAAAACTTCCCAACCTTTCTGTGGGTTCAAAATATCGACTTAAAATGTTAATGATATTAATAAGAGTATAGATAATATAGATAATCTGTTCGTGCATCCTCTCAAAGGTCCAAGCATAAATTCAATATTTGTATCCCTCAGTCCTTAACACTATGTAAGTACCTATCACTAAAGCGCTTTCATCATAACCTTAAAAATTTTCAATAATCTTCCCATAGAACTTAAAACATTAGATGGTAATAAATTTAGAAATATTTTATATACTTTTTTCACAAAAAATTACAATGAAATACCTACCTAATAGAAATAAATAACTAGTATCACACTAATATTATAAATGCGAAAGTTTGGATTGATACATAGATAGATGGATGGATGGATAGATGGATGGATGGATGTCTGTTACCTCTTCACGCCAAAACTACTGAATCGGGCTGAAATTTTGCATACAGGTAAACCTAATCCTGGAATCAAACATAGGATACTTTTTATCCCATAAATCAGTTCCCATGGGATTAAAATCACCTTTAAACGATTATAGAAACAAGGCGTGCGAAGCCGCGGGCAGAAAGTAGTAATATTATAACATTGAAAGTAACTCTGTCTATCTGTTACTGTTAAATTTTCAGACTCTTTAAAATGGATAGTGATTAAGAAAAACAGTAGTTCCATCATGGAACTGATAATGGTACTAGTGGCAACGAACCATAGGCTACTTTAAAAGTGCGTGCGAGCCGCAGGCTGAAGCTAGTTATGCTATAATCTGAGGTTAAAGTAAACCTACACTTTACTTGTTAGGTGGGCAGGTTGGGCTATTACAGGATATAGGCAAATTATAATATTAAATTAAACATAACAACCTACATAAATAGTTAGGTACCGTTTAATACTTTCGACATTAATCCGATCAAAGATTGTGGCAATTTGGTAACTCTAGTTACGAGTCCTGGCATTGACTAGGTAGGTACTGTAGGTAGGTATTGATTGGCTATGTGGAATAATAAATCAATGGGTAGATAATATACGTTTCATTGCAACACATGTTTGAGATAGCTTACGAGCTCACGACCGGATGTCGGTTACTTGTAGCTACTACGGGTTTATACCAGCTTAAGTATACAGCTGGGATGTGGACGTGTGGTATGCAAAATTTTAGCCCGATCCGTTCAGTAGTTTTGGCGTGAAGAGGTAACAGACATCCATCCATTCATTCATTTATACATCCATTCAAATTTTCGCATTTATAATATTAATGTGATGTGGTATGGTATGATGATTATTAGATGGGAACGGAACTTTTGACCTACAGTAAAAAGTAGTTAAGTATGCAACTTAAAACTGGACTGACTACACCTGACAGGTATTAGGTTCGATTCGAATCTTGCACGATCTAGCACCGCACCCATCTCATTAGCGCTAAATAGTGTCAGCGAAAAATTATTGGCAGCTCGATAGCTTCCACTTTAAATGCTCGCATTTTTACGTAAAAGGTATGCGTAGCGACCTCTGTGGCGTAGCGGGCGAAGGTCCGCCTGCGACGCAGGAGCTTGCGAGCTCGATTCCAACCTCGGAACAAATATTGACGTGACAACGTCTTATAAATTGGTTTGCCGGGTGACACTTCAAGAAACTGCGTTACGCGTTACGCTCCGCTCACGTTATGCAGACATAAAAAGTGAAAGGAACTCAAAGTCGTTGTCACGTAAAACTTTCGCCCGTATACCGACTTTACAGGCAACCAATTTTTTTTGTATTGTACGTTCTGCGGATATACCTAACTATGTTTCTAATACAAAAAATATCTATCTATAAATCCATGTAGTATATTGTATTAAGAACAGGATGTCCGGTGGGAAAATTCGGATTTGTAAATAAAAAATATATTTACTTATAGGTATAACATTTAGAAAACCAGTAAGTAGGTATTTTAAACCAAATTAAAGATAAAACCTGCGGAATTTGTTTTTTAAAAGTTATTTCATCTATGTTTTCTACCGCGGCGTAGGTACACACTAACGAAACTTTTCGAGTTGAGTGACAGCGAACAAAAATTTTTGACGTGACAACGTGTTTTAGTTCGATAGAGCCGGTTGCACGCACGAAAAAACATGACGTCATGCGGCGTTACCTCGCTCTGAGGCGTTCCATGTAAGGCTTGAAGTGCAAGCGAGAGCGCTGGACATCCGTCTCTCTCCTACTTGAGTGAGCGATGCGTCTGCGTGGACAGCTGCTATACTATAGTACATTTACATGTTTTGATCGAGTATCAAATGCTACCATTCCATCAGTATTTTCTTAAGACGTTGTCACGTTCAACTATCGTCAGTAAACCGACTTTACAGACAACCAATTTTTTTGGAGAAAACCCTGCATTTCTTGGTCGATATTTAACAGTAACACAATACATAATATTGTGTGAATTGTACAGCATTTTTATTTTTTTAATTTGGCCATTTCACTATATTTTGGTCCTTTGAGCCGGATAGGAAGGACGGCACAGGACTAACTTCTATTGAATGTGTAATGGTGCTCCCACACTGCTACCACTATACCACATTTTCTAACACTATAACATTTACTAACAAATGTTATAAATTGTTACATTTTGTTAGAAAATATTAGATGCGACAAGTGCTCCTATACACTGACGGAAAATGTTTACTAACATTTTATAACATTTTTGGCTCGCAGTTTGGTTTTGCGTTCTCAGGTGTCTACGTGAAAATGGAAGAAGATTTGCTCATTGGAATAGCTTTTATTTTTTGTTTAAAAATAAGAAAAAAAGATAACAAATGTTTTAATTTGTTATAAAATGTTTACTAACATTGTCTAACATGAAAACATTTGTGATCAAATGTTTGAAAACAAATGTTTACTAACATTAGTTAACATTTTCTAACAGCAGTGTGGGAGCACCATAAGGGAATAACTTTCGATAGTCACTCACTGTATATCACTTGTTAGAAATATAAGTCATACCTATAGATAAACATAGGGATTGAAATGTAGCTGTAGGTACCTACCGCTTAGATCATACCTACCTATTTCTCAAATAATCAAAGCGAGACATCAATTCATGACATTTTCAACCACAATCTATAACTATACGACTGATACGTAGTGGTACGAACGGGAAGTGCTACGTAATGACTCGAGTGATTATTTTCGCTTCCCAAGCTTGAAATTAACTCAGCTGCTAGTTTGTGACTTTGTATTGCTGGGTCGTTGATTGATTAGTTTCGTTTAGGTAACTAATTCACCACACAAATAACGTCGAGACGTTCCGAACTATTTAACATAGAAAGAGCGCTAACCATTCGTGAATTTTAATTATTTAATTTGGTAGTTAAACTCATCGATTTAAGTAAAATTCGGAAGATTGGGCACTAGATTCTCGAAAGTGGAACGCTCAAATTGAGTCCAATTGTGTCCACCCACCTCAGTCACAGTCGGACCGGCGGCGCTGCCGGCGTACCTACGTGTTTCGCGTGTATTGTTGTCTCGATCGCACTTCGGTCTAGGTACATCTTTCCATCTTTGTCGTTCATTCATTAGGTAGGTATATTGCAGAATAAAAGATTGGAAGTAGGAAGTGTCTTTGCGTTTAGTTGTAACACAACACAGGCCATTTGTTGAATTAGTGCTGGGTGAACGAACCATATCTACTGAATTTTACTTAAATCTATGGTTAAACTAACACTTTCATGGCCCAAGACGCAGATGATCTCCCCCACCTCCATTTAGCGGAGGCTGGGCAGTGAATGCGTTAGTAACTTCCTGAATCTAAGTCTTTTACAACGGGATATTTAAGATGATTTGAGTTTTGAGCTTTCCAATATTTAGGCACAGTTTCATGTGCCATGATCGCGGAATCGCTGGAATTGCTAGATGGCAGACTTTAATGTTAATACATGATGCTTTTAAAAGAATCTTTATTCCAACTAGCTTTTGCCCAGGCCTTCGCTCATTTACTCAGCATGTGTGAAACGTCCAGCATTATTAGATAAGTACATATTTATTTATTACTAGTTTCTGCGCATCGCTGTGTGGTGCCAGCTTAGAATTTGCACCACCCCAACTCTTCTCGCGGGTGTCGTAAGAGGCGACTAAGGGATATCCACCGGGGGCGGGTAGCAGCGCCCCTGCAGAACAATTCTACCACCGTACTGCGATCCCCAACCCGCATGCCCAGCGTGGGAATCCATGTGATAAAAGCCAATACGACGCTTGTCATGGGGAGGCCTGCGTCCAGTAGTGGACCAATACAGGCTTTTGAGGAGGAGGTTAGTTTCTACCCGCGGCTTCCCATGCGTTGCTTCTATGGAAACGTTTAAAGTTATTTCTATCCTGAGAACTGATTTATGGAATAAAACCTAGCCTATGCTTTATTCCTGGCTTAGGTTTACGGTATGCAAAATCAGCCCGATCCATTCCTACTGAACTGCGTGAAGAAGTAACAATCATCCATCCATTCATCCATCTAAACATCCAAACTTTTGCATTTATAATATTGGTGTGATTTATACTTGGATAAGTCGTCACTGTTGGATTTCTATAGATCCGAATTGATTCCGACTGTCTTAAATCTCGTTATAGTGCGCTAGATTATGATTATGATGATGCTGTATCATACAGAATCATCAAGCGCACTTAGGTGCGCACTTCTATCACTATGAGACAGATTTCTGTGATTTATGTAAAACGTTTTCTTGTTATAAGAGCGTTCAATCGCCCTACATCTATCTGGTAGTTATTTTGATTAGGAGGTAGGTAGAATACACCAGCCAAACTCTATGTAGAATGTTTGAAAACAAACCGTCCATACTTAGCCTGAAATTCAGTCTGTTGTCGCGTCTTTTTATACGCAATTTACACTACTATACTTGTCGATTTGAGATCCTTTCTACGATAAATATATAGTATTTACAATTTTATCTGAAACTCGACGCCGCCGAGCAATTTATATACATTTTATTATACGTGTAGGTATTAGTGTTTTAGTTTTGTGTGTCGTGATTTGTTTACAAACATTCCACATCGAGTTTGGTTAGTGAATAGGTAGGTAAACGATGATTGTCTCAAGTCAATATTGATTTGTTTTGCAACCGGTTGGTGACGGCTAGCCACCGTGAAATTAGCTATTTGGCGTATTACAAATTGCAAATTATGTTACATTGACGATTCTATCGATGGATTACGAAAATTTGAATTCGATGATTGCATATTCTGATCCGATTTCGAAAAAAGAAGAGGGGAACCTCTTCTTTTTTACACATACATAAAACATACATAGAACACATACATAGAACACATACATAGAACATAAAAAAAAACTTTTTTTTATGTTTTGATGATTCTTATTCAGTTGATAGAGAATGATCTAGAGATGGTACCATGAAAATTGTATTCCCGAGGAACCCGTCTCGCAAAACTTAAATAACAGTTTAATTTTATTCAAGGGATTCATAGGTTCTTAGATTTTTTCAAAACAATCAAATAATCGTCGGATATGGTACCGAAGACGCTCTCTGGCTTCAACCAGATATACCTACTTAATTAAATACACTCCATAGATATTTTTTATTATGCATAGAAAACATCCACAACATCCTGAAATATCTGCAAATCATAGATTTAATATGACAAGAAAATAAATAATAACAATAAAACAACAGTATTTCTTTACATAGGTACTTACGTTTATTTAACAATAAAAACTTATATAAATAAACTGTTTTAAGGCACACAGGAACTATCATAATTTCACTATCTAATAGTAATAATCATTATGCCTTACTATTGCTTTTCGTAATCTTCACTTATCTTCAATTAACTTTTAATAAAATTCATTGAAAGCAAATAAAGTAAACAATTTGAAACGAAAAAGGTTAAACACATCAAAACAATATTCGAGGTTAACTCAAATATTATTTTTTATGTCATTTTATACGGGCACAATAAGTATTATTTACGAATAATAAACGCCGTCAATTTTGTGATGATACAGGTCAGTATCACAGAGAGTCAATAAAGTCATTGTCGTTTGAGCTGTTTTCTATTATGTTCACATTTGATTAGTTAAATTGTCACTATACGTGAAAATCTTTAATTGGCTCTCTGTTGATAGTACTTACGTAATTTGATCAAGTTAGTTTAAGCCGTTGGTTTTCCAATAAATTAAATAAATAAATAAATAAAAATAAATAAATAACTAAAAAGTTACACGCGAATGCAACCTAATCACAGATGGCATTACAGCAGGCCCTCGATAATCCAAACACCCAAAATGTATACGCGGTTCGGATGTACGGAGCGTTCAGATTAAAGTGTGTAGATATTTAGGCATTTCTCTAAATATAACAAGGTTTTTTATGGTTGAAAATTTTTTTAGAATGAAAAAATGTTATAAAATTAAGGTATAATTCATCAAAGCACACTTTTCAATAGAATTCCAATCTACTATAGCTTTGACGAGTAGTTTTAGCGACATAGAAAACGCTTTTTTCCAATATTTTTGCAAAAGCAGTTTTCTGGAATAGAGATGTGGATTCATCTGCCCATTCGGCGCACGTCAGATGGCAAAACATGTTGCAATGTAAAATGTACACACGATACTGAGAGACTAAGAAACAGCAGTTGCTAAGGGGTAGGGGGTTGGTTCGGATTATTCCGGCCCATCCAGTTTTGTTGAGGTTAATACCAAAAAAGCACTATCATTGTAATTTCTGCCTAGTTTAATTATCATGAACATACTTTCATGTATGTCTTCTGTATATTTGTATAGTTACGTATAATCCACCCTACGCTATTCGACCGATTTTGATTAATAAAGCGTAGATAGATTCGTTTTTTTACGAAATATTAATATTGATGGATACATTTACAAAATCCACAAAAAGTAATCTCTGATTTTTACTTACAGACTAGTTCTATTCATACATTTTCAGTTCTGAATCATTCCATAAACAGAACAAAAACAGTACCTTTACTACAGTGTTCATGCTACCAAGAATACTTTAAAATGGCAATAACCTCGCACCCTATATGCCCAGCGGTGGATAGGCTGATGATGATGAACCTCGCGCACACGTTACATATCGCCTGCCTCAAGACACGGTAATATTATCCTATACAGTATTTGAACTCGGCCGTATCTATGAAATAAATGCCTACAGCCGCGCGGTAGGTAAACATGCGATAGGGCTGCCCGTCTCCAGCATTTTAATTACATTTGCCTTCTTTGTGTTTCCATTTAGTTTTGTGATTGTAAATATAGGTTTTTTTTGAAGAAAAATGAATATCTTTTACTTGGTTACAGATACCTGCAGCTACTTTATTAAATATGTACCTGAACTTATTTTTAGAGAAAATACCGCGCGGTTATTGTTAAAAAAACAACACACCATCCGTTCGTCACTGCGGCACAGTCGCGACTGTCTGCATGCTGAGCGCATGCCGAGATCGAGGCGCGTAGGTATAGCTCGCGTTTCGTCCGTTTGTATGAAGTCGGATTACTGTATAGGATAATATTACCGTGCTCAAGATGTTTCAAAAGCACTAATGGTTTTCAAGGCAGGCGGTGCCAGTGCTCGAAGTTATAAGGATATTCATCAGAATCAGATGAGTATTTTCCTTTTTGCGTGGGGATTACATCGAACATCGAACCAAATCCCCAGCTAAAATGATTTTCATGTCGATAAAACATTCCATCGACAGTAGCAGCCCTAGCCGAAACATGAAAGCCCATCCATTGCACCGTCCGATTTGTCTGTGGGGCGATTTGCCTATGACATTAATCTTTACTAAGAGGCAATAAAGGCGTTTATTAGGGAAGGCCTTATGGAGGCCCTGTTACAGGCTGGCATTCTTGTTGTTGGACGAGTAATATAGGCGCTCCAGTGCAACAACATAGTTACGTAAATAAAATACATACATTGACTATTTAAACATACCCTTTCTTTCGGTTTTGCTGTACTTAGTCGAGTAGATAGTAAGAATGATTTTTTTCTGAATTGTTCCCAAGACAATACCTACATTTCTGTCTACGCTGTTCAATGTTCATTATTGTGTGATTGTTGCTTAGAATAGGGTAGAATAGCTTAGTAAAAAAAAATATATTTAGTCCGTCAGTTTTCAATATTGGACACATATTTTTTCTTTTGTCAATCAAACAAAAAATTACAAAAATAAAGCGCGTCAAAGTTTGGAAGTGAGTGACGTCACACCTTGCTAAAAAGTGTCACAAGGTGTGACGTCACGCGGAACTTTAACTGGCATCATGAAATTTTGTTTATTCGACAAAATAAAAAATACGTGTCCAATATCTTCTGATAATCTAACTGACGGACTAAAATTTTTTTGGGACACCAGCCTATTATAATAATCTCGCACCTCACAGGTTACATAATGCCTGATAAGCTTCGAGATGGTTTCCTTCACTCGGAGTCAAGGTCAGCTGGCGACTGGCCTTCAGGAAGATGCAGACTCCTGGCCTTGCGGAGACAGGCTCTGTGTCGCAAGCGGTGCCGGCGCCAGAAGTTATGAGGATCAGGCTTGGGCTGGAACGGTTTATTGTGTTGTACGAGTCGCCGTTTTCAACCTGTGGATAACAAACAATCAGCTATGGTGACAATCAGCTTTGACGACCTCTGTGGCGCAGCGGGCGAAGGTCTGCCTGCGACGCAGGAGGTTGCGGGTTCGATTCCCGCCTCGGGACAAATGTTTGTCCAGGGCGTTCTGGATGTTTTCTATGTATAATTAAAAATATCTATCTATGTAGTGTATTGTATTAAGTATATCAGTTATCTAGTACCCATAACACAAGCTTTGCTTACCTTGGCGCTAGATAATGCTGTGTGAATTGTCCAGCATTATTTATTTTATTTCTTTATGGTGAATGAGAATAAATAGCTACTGGTAATAGACTTCGGCCGGATTGTGTGAGTAAATATTCAAACTTTTAAATCCACACTAAAAGCCATTTACTACGGGATATTTACCATGATTTGAGTTTTGAGCTTCTCAATATTTCGGCACAGTTTCATGCGCCATGATCACGGAAGAATTTATTCCGTAATCAAGGTGCATGAAACTTTAAAAAAATATCACATATTAAATGATATTTATTTTAAGAGATTGATATGATGGGTGGTTACGCGCAGGCTGGAATTAGTAGAGGATTCTTTGTTACAAAATTAGTTTCAAAATACCATTAACTGTTATAGGTTCTATACTATATCAGGCTTTCTGTTTGTCGAAAGCTGAATGCATATCTTTCAGACGGCTGCGGCGCCGAGGGAGTTGAAATAATATAATTTGTACTGTGAAATCATATGAAACCTCGCAGACAAGCTCTGCGCCGAGTGCGACGAATCGCCAGAATTTAGGTATTTGTTTCAATTCATTTCATTCGACTCAATAATAATGATAACCAGGCAGAAACATATTAATTTCATCATCGTCATTATCAGCCTATGTTAGTCCACAGCTGGACCTAGGCCTCCCCTAATGAGCGCCATAGCGCCCTGTCTTCAGCTCGCCGCATCCAGCATCTGCCTGCAATCTTTCGCAGGTCGTCATCCCACCTTGAAGGAAGGCGTACTACACTACGTTTGCCGAGTCGTGGTCTCCACTCAAGAACACGTTTCCCCCCGCGGTTATCGGTTCTTCGCGAGAAATAGCCGGCCCATTGAAACTTCAGCTGGCTAATTCTTAGAGCTATATCGATATCTTTGGTATTATAATTGGTATATTAATTTAGAGTGGTACTATTCTTGAGTGCCAAAGGTGACGCAGACACTAAAGTTGGACTGTGTGTTGTCCAGCGACGCAACCTGCACCGCTGAGGCTGGGCAGTGAATGCGATAAGAAGACAGTTATGAGCATAGTTCGCCAAAACACAAGCTCTGCTTACTTTATGGCTAGATGAGGCTTTATAGATTAGCATAGTTTATTTATTGACTCGTATCTTGGCCACCGCAAAGTCCGGCACGGGCGGCCTCCACACACAGCTGTTAGCGTCCTCCAGCTGCGAGCTGAAGAGCAGCTGGTTCGTCAAGAAGCTGCTGTAGTCCAGCATAGACACTAGTGTGGGGACGTCGATGTATTTATTTACCCGTATCTTAGCCACCGCGAAGTCCGGCACGGGCGGCCTCCACACACAGCTGTTGGCGTCCTCCAGCTGCGGGCTGAAGAGCAGCTGGTCCGTCAAGTAGCTGCTGTAGTCCAGCATGGACACTAGTGTGGGGACGTCGATGTATTTCGGGGTGAGACCCGCGCGGACCACATTATCGGAGCAAGCCATGCATTCTATGCAATCTGTTGAGAGAAAATATTGAAATTGATTGCGTTTGTTATTGTTGTCTCGTAACCAGTTGTCAAGTTTATTCTTAAAAGCGTTTATTGCTGTGGCTTATAGGTAATAGGTTCCAATAGTGAACCAATCTATTCCTAATCAAATGGTATGCGGTTAGAGATTCGTTGATAGTGAAAATATCTATCACGTCCCATTGTAAATATCAAAACCACATCCTAAAATTTTTACCACACACAGGACGTCAATCATTTATACTAGCTTAGGCCTGCGACTTCGCACGCATTGTTTCTAGTTCAAAATAGTACCTGATGTATTATACCAGATTATGCCATATGGCTTTACAATGTGGCTTCGTCTGATGCTTCTACTATTTTCTACCTTTTGGTTTAATTTTCATATCCGTGTCCAGACAAAAAAAGTAGCCATACTAAATATCTATCCAAACAAGACTTACACCTTCTCCTCAACAGCCTATATTGGTCCACTGCTGAACGCAGGTCTCCCCCTGATAAGCGCCTTATTAGCTGTTATCTCTTGGGGGTAATGCTAATGCCCATAATTACCACGCTGGGCATGCGGGTTGGGGATCGCAGTTCGGTGGTAAAATTATTCAGCAGGGGGCGCTGCTGCCCGTCCCCGCGGTGGATATCCCTTAGTCGCCTCTTACGACACCCGCGGGAAGAGTTGGGATGGAGCAAATTCTAAGCCGGCACCACACGGCTTATTTATATTAATTTTGTCTAGTCAAAAACCTTACCTCCACTCAAATAAGCATGCGGCAAGTTAGGTTTGAGGAATATGGCCTGGCCAGGCCTCAGTTCCATGTAGTTCATGAAGTAAGGGGCGAAGCACCCCACATCCCCCGGGTAGTCTTTATGCAGTTGCTGCAGTGTTGGGTAGAGAAGGTGATTCTGAGTATCAATATCTGGAAGAAAGAAGAACAAGCTTTGCTTACTTTTGCTGACAAGGTACCTCCCTTGTACAGCAGGACGCAAATTGACTCAAACTGATTATAGGGCCATTCAAATTCAAGATTATGAGTTCTTTATGAATGAGTCCTTTGTGAATTTAAAAAATGGAATTTAAATGCTGTCTAGGAATGCATGATTCAGAATTATTACATTACAGACATTCCTAATTACTCTGAACGACTTGTGACGTTTTAATTATTTTGTGCAAACATGATTGAATTAGATCTTTAATAACAGCAGCCACTTAGGCTGTACATAATCAGTTAGCTATTTTCAGTCAGATTTTATTTTAATAATATTAAAGCTGATTTCCTACATAGCACCCTTTGAGCGCCACTGTCACCAATCCATACTAATATTATAAATCCAAAGTAACTCAGTCTGTTATCTTTTCACGGCTAATAAAATAACTGATCATAATAAAGTTTGGTCGGGAGGTAGACATTATCTCAGGGACAAACATAGGCTACTTTTTATCCCAGTCAAGTACGTGCGAAGCCGCGAGCAGAAGCTAGTAGCCTATAGAGCAAATTACGCCAAGATCAATGTGAAACTAACCGCGGAATAGATATAAGTATGTCTCATGTGATGAATTTTTGCCACTTTTACATTGTCAAAAAATCCCAACTTGAAATGAGAGTGTGACTTGTTCTTGAGTGTGGTGGTCAAAAGATTAAACTTTCAAATTAAAACCTGCATGTTACCTTCATCAGCAAGCCTCTGGAGCAAGCTTGTCAGTGCACTGGCCACAGCATCCTTATCACAGATCATCAAGGAATGGAACACAGGCTTTAGGACTTTGTCACTCTCTCCCTTTGAGCTGTGCTGTAGGAAACTGTCAACACTCTCTTTCGACAGTATGTTTCTCAGTTCTGGTAATCCTGAAAACACAAGGTAACTTTAACAATTAACCATTCTTGTTCTAAAAATCAAGTTCTGCTTCATTTGTTTGTGTATGTCTTGAAAGGCCTCCATTGTAAGTACTTTGGTATAGAATTTGATAATTTAAAAAAAAATGCTATTGGTTGTGCCAAATAAAGTGTTGACTGCCTTATTGGCCAACTTTATTATAGGCTAAGCTTAAGCTAAGCACACAAGGTATCCTTAATCAAAGTAAGTAATTAAGATCTAGTAAGTATTAGATCTTTAGTCAGTTTAAACAATGTATCTCTTTGTTTCAGTGTTTGCTATCGAGATACTTAGAAAGTTTTATGGAATGTGAGTTTGTCTGATAAAGTACTTCCAGATAAGATGCCATTATCTGGCTAAGACAATAATCCATTCATTAACCGAATACGATCAAGCACTCAACCATATTTACTTGTTTATACTAAATTAAAACTAAGCCAAGGGATCTCAACATCTGACTAAATAACTTTCAGATACCTACCAAAGACCTTTACTGGTCTACTGCTGAAATTAGGCCCCCCTGATAAGCGCTCATAGGTTCTTATCATTAAGGGTTAATGACAATAAAACCCCACTATGGGCGTGCAGGTTATGGAGAGAGTACACAGTAGAGGTACATACTTATTTAATATACATACTGAAGAAGCTTCTTCCCTTCTTCTGGTAGCCTTTGTCACCTTTTATGACATCCACGAGCCAAGTTTAAAGGGTCGAGTATCGATTCATACGGCACAACATCCGTAACAGGCTAGATAACTTTAATTCATGCCTAATTCAGAGAAAACATGATATATTTCTGACATTACAATAGTTATCATAGTTGTACTGGTTGTATGAACTTACTTCTAATAAATTCTTGAATTTGAGCTATAGGTCTGAACCCACAGAGCGCTTGAAATGTAGTCAAAGCTATGGCTATTTCAGGCTTATGATTAGGATCCTTGTACATGTCAGGGAATGCTTTATGGAGCTCCTCAGCATGCTCCTGAAAAAGAACGTTATTCATAGAATAATGCTGGACAATCCATGCAGCATCATCTAGCCCCAAGTAAGCAGAGCTTGTGTTATGGGTCATCATCATCATCATCAGCCTATATTAGTCCACTGCTGGACATAAGCCTCCCCTAATGAGCGCCCTGTCTTCAGCTTGCCCAATCCAGCATCTGCCTGCAATCTTTCGCAGATCGTCATCCAACCTGGCCTGTGTTGTGGGTACTAGCACAGTATAAGAAAAACATACAGTAGGCTGACGCCTTTGATCTTGCGGTAAATCCCGACAAGACACGAGACAGAGTATTAGAACTAGGGTTGTCACAAGTAAAGAATTTTTATTAACTTAATTATTTATTTGAGATCAACACACACATCCACATTATTACCTAATAAATTAATTATCAATACTTTATAGTATAATAAGTAATCCAAAAAATTTAATTGAAAATTATTGTAATAGCGTATGAGCGTTAGGGTGGGTCGATTTTTTCAAATGTCGAAAACTAAGTACGGGTAGGTCTCAAAAGTTGCATTGAGTGATAATAATTACAAAATAATTAACAAAAAAATAATTACATAGGGTCGTTGCACTAGTTATCGACCATTTAGCGAAGTTCCAACTTTGAGGCCTCAGAAAAAATATTGGCACTCTGTCGGCATAGTTCAAAGTGATATTAGTCGGTAGTCTAGATATTTGAGTTTTAAATATTAGAGGATTTTTATAGTTAAGCTTCATAGTTATTTTATAAAAAAAGAAATAGTCGTAAATGAGTAAAACTTCAGTTTTCGGCCACAAAATTCAGTATTCGACCGGACCTGAACCCAATTTCGGCCGCTAATTTTAAGGGTTTTTATGGAACATAATTCTAAAATACTGGCATAGTTTTCGTGTTTTTTCATCAGAAAAAATGTCACAGAGATATTATATTTTAGAATCAACATGATCAACACTCAAACATGAATTTTATTTAACATTATTAACTTGATTTGATTTTACAAACGTGCTCCAGCTCTGCAGATCGCACGGAATCATCTGTTACAAACGTGATCCATTTCTGCAGATCGTGCCCGTCTCCTGGCCGGTCCAAATAGGAGTCAGGATATTGATAGCAAGAGCTTCCTTCATATAATACTGGCACATTATAAGATCCTGCAACACTCCTTATCGCAATATGTGTTTGGTTAGATGTAAAATGTTGCGCGTCTCATCAATGTCAATACGGTAATGCTGTTGAATAGCATGGTAATCACGGATTATTGTGTACTAGGGCCGCCGGTCGGATATCTCACCCTGCCAGCCTTAACGACATTATCACGCACGGAACGTCGCACATGATGGTTGCGGGTCGCTACTTGCGACAACACACAATCAAATCAAATAAAATAAAGCCTAGCACTGTCGCCGACGGCCTAGACAGATCATTGAGCCACCAGCGATGATACCGGTTTCAGCATCATCATCTAGTGGCCCATGATACTGGAGCGGAGGTCCTGCGCCACGACGACCAGCAGGCTATTGGAGCTGCAGCGCATGCGGCCTACTAGGGATGAGACCCACTTGCGCATGATTGCGTGGAACCCATCAACGTGCGCGTCTGCGAACATCCCTGATGCGCTACAGTACCGCAGCAGCCCCTACTCCAGCCCCAGCTCCTGAAGCCGAATTGTATTGAACGCGTAAGGCATTGTAGGCTTTTTGTGTATATCTGGTCCACAGGCTGCACGTGTAGAAAGAAGTACAAGACGCCTTAAACAAAGTTTTTTAACTGGCGTTGTGCAACGTACGAATCTGCCAGCCACCATATTACACCTCACCGACAACTCCCTACGCTTCCTTTCAACATCCACATTATCTGATACATCCTCAGTGACCCAGGTATTTAAATTTTTTACCCAACTGAGAGGAGTACCGGAAAG
Source organism: Eupithecia subfuscata (assembly GCA_963564075.1). NCBI lineage: Eukaryota > Metazoa > Arthropoda > Insecta > Lepidoptera > Geometridae > Eupithecia > Eupithecia subfuscata. The sequence goes on from OY751105.1 coordinate 11,351,451, forward strand.
CGAAAACGGAGGTACAGAGTAGCTCTTCGTACCTGCTTTGAATAGAAGAAATTCACTCTTTTTTAAATTATACCTGAGTCCATGGGCCGCTGCGTATGTCTCACAAAGCGTTCGTAACAGTCTCAGGGCACAATATGCAGGTATTGACAGGAATTGTCAGAATTTGCTTCCTTTGGAGTCATGACTCATGACCCTGAATACGTGGGATGCCGAGGCTTTCATAAATTTTATCGGAGCCTATGGTCGAAGCAGACTTGATGTCTCAATTTTATTCGGCATGAATTCAGAGATGTTTTAGTTATCAACAGGTTCAGTACCAGATCTGGTCACCGACTGATTCGATGCTCTAAACATCAATCTGCTTGAACAAAAGATGTCCAAACTTTGACATTATCGAATCCAAATAATGGTGGGCACCGAGAATTTCCAAAAGCTGTTTCAAGATAGGTTTATGCCTTGAAAGACCGAAGACGCTGACGAACTCACAAGACCCTACACAATCTGGTCAAAACGCTGATAAACGAAGGTATTAATAGCTGCCAAAAGCAGTGCACTGGCACTCAGAAGAGACTCTTGGGCCAGTGACAAAAAGACGAGAAACCACCCAAGCAACTTCGTCAGAGGTCAGACCTTAAAAAGCGGAATGCGAAGATGGTACGACGCCTTCGGAGCTCCAACACACGCTTTAAAAAAGGCAATAGAGCGAAACCGAGGGTCCAAAGTATTCACTCAGCAGCTTGGTTAGGAACCTGACGAATCTTAAAACGCACGATGGCAGAACCGAGATCAATGCTGAGACAAAAGACTTCTATGACCGTTTATATGCTGCCAATGCTCCTTGTCCTTAACCCAACGTGACGATCGTGATTCTAGAGCCACCCTGAAACGACACTATACCGACTTACTGCTAGTTACCAGTATCTGTCCATGATACAAGCTCTGCTTACCTTGCTCGTTGTACAGGAGGTACAGATTCCCTTAAATTCCGTCCCTCATTGCTGGAAAACTTCAAAGGCATGCTTCGGGAGCTTAGTTGTTGTATTATTTAAGGACGATACGATAAGACCTTCTTCAAAAATTAAAGACCCATCTCACTTCTTAGCCAGGTTCTCAATATAACTTTTTTTCGAAGTTAATTTATTCTTCTCCATTACAAAAGTGTCCAATTTTTACCAAATATATCTTATCTAATGCGATTTGGCCGAAAAGGAAAACTAGTTTTAACGTCCGGCCACCTCATTTATACGAACAAATTAAATCTGGCCGAAAACGAAACCACAATTCTAAGCATGATGCCATTTTCGGCCGCACATAAACCGATGACAAAATTTCGTATGAATAACAGTAAAATGGGGGCCGAAAAGGGAAATTTAGATTCCTTTGGTCGACATTAGTCAACACGATGCAAATATACTCTAATAACATCGTGATAAGTAACAGAATAAGACCACAGTATTCTGAGTCCATTCGTACTCTCTTTCGGCCCCCCCGGCCGAAATGTAAATTTTATGTGAGTTTCAAGTTCCATTAACCGGCCACCCCAATTTTTAAGTAATTCAATACAAAAACATAAATATTCGTATCTTAATATGTAAAATAAGTATTCCCATAGTGGAAAAACAACACATGACAATGGGTACATCGATAAAACTTGACATACTTGTCTTCCACTGAAACACGCGCCACTATTTTTTTTGTTAAAAATCCGACAAGCTGACAGTTCCGTCGCAACTGCAAAATTTAACTTTTTTTTTTAAATTACAGGGTGCGTTTACGCGCTTGACAAGGTTACTAGATAAGAGTGTAACTATTTGAATAGGCGTTGAACTTGATTTCGTTTGGAAATTGTAATCGACACTTCTAATAAAATAAATTTAATAAGTGCCTACACCGCAATGGCCGACAAGAGGGGCTGGTCGGCGAAGGGGTGCACCTACCCTATAACTTTTAGCCCTCTACCGGTACCTAAAGAAAACGAAAAAAGCTTATTTTCGACTCCACTTCCCATTTGATTTACTTGTACGTAATACCACTTTCACTGCCTAGTTTGTACTTTTTTGTAACATGGTATAATCTATTAAGTGATATGCGAGGTTTTCGCTTCGTGCACTCATAAGAGAGCGAGATAGATACACTTGCATATCACCAAAATTCCTAGATTTTCGCAGTGCACTTGTGACCTTGACTCGGGAAAACCCCTATTATTCTTGTTTTGTTTTGAAAGTGTTTGCATAATTGATATTGTCTCGCGTTAAAAAAGTCTCATGCGGATTGTATTTCCAGTTAATTAGAAGTGAAACTGGCCTTACGAGTGTGTCAAATACGTACTTTCACAGAATGAATTCAAAAGTGTAAAAAACTCGAATTGACGTAAATTTTCCTATCTTTGTAACACCCATTGTGATATGTACGAATGTATTACCTACTGTAAGTGACGTAAAAAAGTCTATTTTGTATGTGCGACACAATTTGCAAGAAAAAACAAAGGAAAACAGCCATCTATTACCGACGTTCTCGCCTCTGTCTGCCGCGAGACCAAAAAAATCTGAACTTCTGCTTCGATTCCGACTGTGAGCGAAAGACTTGCTCAAGAGGTATTATGATGAGTACTTAAAGCTTATTCGCTATCCTAAACAAAAAAGAACTGATTCTTATGAGGAAAATGTCCGAACTTTTCGACAAACTGCTATGACTAGTCTCTTTGATATCGCGATATATTGTAAATGCAGTAGTTTTCATTTCTGCACCTGTTCTAGGGATGAAAAGGTTCCCATTATTGAACGGTCGTTCCTGTTAGACCAAAAGACTAACAGAAAATGATGATAGGTAGGTAGCCTCGATTATCAGTTATCATATCACGCAACCCAGATAATGCAGCGAGCATTTGGAAGGCGCATGAAAGTTCGCAGGACGGAAAATGTCCACCATATAGTAGAGCCAAGTGTAACGCGGAAAATTCACACTGCGAGAGAGAGGTGAGAGACTCTATTGGCGATAGAGAACCGGTACCGTCCACATCAGCTGTAGTGCAAAAATCCATTGTAAAATACAACACTGTAAGTCTGCCAAAGTTGGCGAGCGTATGTACCGATACGGAGTTTCCAATCGATCAGCAAGTGCAGTGCTCCAGGTCATATATAATACCAAAAAATTAAAATGAATACCGCAACTAAACTTCAATGATTCAGTGGAACGAGTTATTGGTGACCTCACATTCTTTTGTTTCACATGATTTCAGATTCAATTTTGCTGTAAATGTTGAAAAACTACTATATGTTAAGAATTTTCAAAATTTCCCTGTTACACCCAAGGTGTTGACCGTTGTGTGAAGCTAGTCACTGAAGTTTCTACCACAGTAGCAGGAAACAAGGCGCGCAATGGTCTTATCCGTACGAAAATTCAGTCTAGATAGGCTAATGCCATCCTTTGATTGTAAAGCCGAATTCAGTTGCTAAAATGGGAGATTTTCCTCTGATTGACATACGTTTTTCACCACAATATGTCAGTTAAAATGTTATTCTCTGTTCTAAATATTGTTAAACAATGTTTGATTAATTTTAAAACGTATTGAGTTTGGAATTTACCTGTTTTATTTTTATTTTTTATCCACTTAACTTTGGATAGAAAATATCTTGATTTTCGAAATTTCAAATGCAAGTAGAGGGCTATAAGTTATATTAATTAAGAAAACGAATTACTACATTTCATTGTTCTTGTCATTCTGCAACTTTTGAGACCTACCCATCAGCAAAAAAACAAAAAAAAAATTTTTTTCATTCAAATCGACCCACCCTAATGAGCGTGTACCATCAAACAAATACGCTAAAAGAGCTTTTAGAAAAAGAAACGTGTATACAGGGTGGTCCAAACATTGACGTCGAACGACACAACGAAGAAGAAGAAGAAGAAGAAGAAGAAGAAGAAGAAGAAGAAGAAGAAGAAGAAGAAGAAGAAGAAGAAGAAGAAGAAGAAGAAGAAGAAGAAGAAGAAGAAGAAGAAGAAGAAGAAGAAGAAGAAGAAGAAGAAGAAGAAGAAGAAGAAGAAGAAGAAGAAGAAGAAGAAGAAGAAGAAGAAGAAGAAGAAGAAGAAGAAGAAGAAGAAGAAGAAGAAGAAGAAGAAGAAGAAGAAGAAGAAGAAGAAGAAGAAGAAGAAGAAGAAGAAGAAGAAGAAGAAGAAGAAGAAGAAGAAGAAGAAGAAGAAGAAGAAGAAGAAGAAGAAGAAGAAGAAGAAGAAGAAGAAGAAGAAGAAGAAGAAGAAGAAGAAGAAGAAGAAGAAGAAGAAGAAGAAGAAGAAGAAGAAGAAGAAGAAGAAGAAGAAGAAGAAGAAGAAGAAGAAGAAGAAGAAGAAGAAGAAGAAGAAGAAGAAGAAGAAGAAGAAGAAGAAGAAGAAGAAGAAGAAGAAGAAGAAGAAGAAGAAGAAGAAGAAGAAGAAGAAGAAGAAGAAGAAGAAGAAGAAGAAGAAGAAGAAGAAGAAGAAGAAGAAGAAGAAGAAGAAGAAGAAGAAGAAGAAGAAGAAGAAGAAGAAGAAGAAGAAGAAGAAGAAGAAGAAGAAGAAGAAGAAGAAGAAGAAGAAGAAGAAGGCAGACAGGCAGGCAGGCAGACAGGCAGACAGGCAGACAGACAGACAGACAGACAGACAGACAGACAGACAGACAGTGAACAGATGAAGTGACAATATGTAAAATATTAAAAACATTGATTAAATTTACCTTTGTTCTGCGTGTGGAAATTCATGAAAACGTAAATCTTGGTTGTTATAAGATGATGACGTGCAATCTCTCACGGCACAACTTGTATACACCATTTTTTAAAGCAATAATAAAAGCAATAAAATTTTGCGACACCCCTGAAAAATAGCACCCGAGTACTGAAGTGCAAGTTATAGTCTACTCGGGTAGGCCCTTCCCCCGTCTCGTCCCTTGCCCCCCGCACAATAGCCCTGTCAAAACGCCTTCGTCGAACGACTGTATGGATATAGGTAGGCTGTGGTACTAGATAACAAAATAATAAACAAAGATTATATAAAAATTATATATTACAAGGGAAGGTGGATCCCTACTGCAGTAGGTATATCATTTTTAATTACTTACACAAAATTGTCTTACCTTATGCGGATGAGCTTGAATAGACAAGGCTTTTCTAACTGACAGTACTTTGAATAGAAAAGGCACAGCAACACCAAACTGCTTCCTCACAGCGGGCCCAATTGCATCCAGGTTATCTTTAATGTACTCTGACAACAGGATGTCTCTTTCAATGATAAGTGAAGGTCCGTTAGGGTGTGTTCCCATCCATAACTCAGCATACGGTTGATTTTCGTCGATAACCACACTGGGGTCAGCACTTTTTAGTAGTTTGGCTACTGTGCTTTCTTTACCCAGTTTTCCCCAATCATAGTTCTGAACTTTGCACTTGAGCTCCATCTCAAACCTGTTAGAAATAAAAGTCTACAATTAACCCGTCATTCAGCAGGGATGGAGACTATTTTACCGGCAGTTACATAGCCTATCAACAATGAATCAAAATGATGGAGAGCAAAAGGTTTTAACACAAAGTAATTTCAAACAATTAATGGAGCACAAGATTAAATACCTATTTACCTTTTTATCAGAGTCCGTCCGTATTAGAGCACGAACGTCAGCGTCACGTGTCCTTGATAATAAATAATGTACTATTTTTTTTCAAATATAAATTTTTGCGTCCGTACTTTTATACGTACGTAATGTACGTATGTATATACCTTCATGTCAGTGTTGCCAGATGGAATTTGACTTTATTTGACAAAATCAGTAGAAAATCAAGTAAAAATTCAGTAGCTTGAAGAAAAAATCAGTAGATTTTTAACAAATTCAAATTTCTAGCTTCCGAAACGAAACACGCGTGGTAGATATCAATCTGTACATTTTTTTATATCAATTATTAAAGTTCCCTATTGGATGAACCAATTTTGATTCAGTTTTTTTTTATGTTTATACAGCGTGTGAAAAACACTCTGTATAAACGTAGATTTCAGGATTCTACAAAATAATACAGTTCTATTTAAAAATGAAGTAGATCTACTCGTAGAAGGTATAATAAAATAATCCATCTATGAGATCTACTGCTAAATCAGTAGATCTGGCAATACCTTTGCCGCAAAAGTTTATCGAAAGAACGAACGGACCGACCAATCAATCGTAAACGATAGGGACACAGATGTTTACAAAAGTGGAAGGAACGAACGAACAAAACAAACACTTCAATTTCATTCATAATTGCCAGTAATTGTGACGAATCGTTGGCGACCATTGGCTTGAGAAGTGACGCTGATAAGTGACAGCTTACCTATTAAACAAAAATCAGGAAAATAACGATTTCACGAAATTTTAGAAATAAATCAGTAGATGAGTAGACGGTTTAAAATGCAGGTAGATCTACTGCTAAATCAGTAGATCTGGCATCGCTGCTACATGGCTACATGTAGTAAATACCGACGAACATAAACGGTAAGCTAGGCTTGTTGAAAAATATCGATATATCGATATTATTTTTGCGATGTATCGATATTTTTAAGCGATATCTAATGGAATCATTAAATATCGCTTAAAAATAACGATTTTATTTTTTTTCGAATTTTATATCGATGTATCGATATAAAATTCCAAGTATCGAAAAGGTATAAAAATCGATAATAATACTAAGTTTTATTTAAAATACGTTTTATGCTTTTTTTTGTTTTTGGTCAACTCGATTCGCTGCTTTATAATTTGGTTGGTAACTCTGTCTACTGTCTTATCTGTTAATGTCAATTTCAACTGTCCGTCTCCACATGACTGGCTTAAATAATTAAAACCTCAACGCGCGCGTATTTCAGCATTTTCAGCAGTAATTATTATTTAAATTCGTATTATTTAATTCGTTTTTCTGCAGTAATTATTTATTAAAAATGATGAGTATTGATTTGATTAGGTAATATTTATCTAGTAATGTATGGGGGGGGGGGGGGGGCTTCATAAAAATAATTAGGGCTGCAAGCTGTTACCAAGAAGCACCCACACAAATTCAGTAGGTACGTAGAGTGATCGCAAGCAAAGCTGCGCAAGTACAATCGAACAGAAAAGTGATATTTACGTTGGTAAGCCTCGGTTTCGCGCCGAGAAAGATAGACCAAGAAGGTGGTGATGTCACATCACACAATGTGAGTTGTGGTCTTGTAGTTTTGCGTAATGCATAGTTACTATGAGAATGAGAAATAGGTTAGAAATAGGGTACCTACTTAATTTATTGAAAATTTTTGCGTTTTTTTATAAACTAAATACTATGCTTTGTTTTCACCCAGATAACATGAGTACAAACTAAATAGGTACCTAACGTTGTTGTGGCATATTTTACGTGAAACAGCTAATATCAGGGAATACTTCACAAAATCGCAAGAACCAACTATAAAATTAACGAAACGAACACCGAAAAACCATCATAGACTTTGCTGCGTCATTGTACTCAAGAGCATTCATTCGACAGTATTGCCAACTAGATTATAAATGAATTTGCTACATTGTAATTATTTTATTTTCAAACTTGGGTTAATTGCGTTCGATAAAAAGTTAAATTTATTCGATCATTTTAGGTTTTAAATAATCCGACATTGAGTATAAGATGTTTTATATATTCTTTATCATGTTGAAGTAAAAAATTAATTAATACAGAATAAAATGTGCTAGACAAAAATAAAATACGACAAAATTCTTGCTGGCAGCCCTGGTTTGACATACAGATGTACCGAACCGCCTCTTCTATTTTTTTCGTAAAATGAATTATCGCGACGTCCTAGACTCTAAAACTTCGCAACGTCGCGATAATCTAGGACCTAGATTATCGCGACGTTGCGAAGTTTTTTCCAATGTGGCCAAATACTTTGTCGTAGATCGAACACGAAGTTTTATCACAACAACACGAAGACGAATCTTCACCTTGTAATGTGGCCGTAGCATAAGACATCAAATGAAATCCCAAAAACAATTTCATTTATATTTCATTAGTATTTGGGTGAATGAATTTGGAAGACATTAAGTGAGTAGGTACAATGGTAAGAGAGGTTTTTGTACGTAGTAGTGTATTTGTATGTTCGAAAAGGGCTAGATTGCCCTTTTAGGGCTAAATAGTGTAATCATGAGATTCGAGACTATTCGTAAAATGGGTAGAAATTACTAGAAAATGGCTAAGGTGGCAACACTGCTGGCAAGTTGGAGACAAAAATAGGATGTTTATTTTATCTCCGTCCAGAAGAGTACAGACCACGCTTTCAAACAACAGGATTCGGAAAAAATCGTAAACGCCTTGGCGCTGTTTCCGACGTTAACCTGACGTCCGATCAGAGTATCGGGTTGGATTTGTATTGAGAGTTTACACAAATATAATGGAATGAATGCCTCCTGCTGAAATTTTGCATCGATGTAGTCCAGACCTGGAATGGAACATAAACTACTTTTTATCAGATAAATCAGTTTCAGTAAGTAATGGGATATAAATAACCTTTGCCTTCCTTTAGAAACAAAGGGTGCAAAGCAGAAACTAATCTGTAATATTCCCAAAAGCTGCAAAAGTACCATTGAATTAAAGTTTGTCATAGGTATCATGGTATATGTAGGTATAGAAAACATTTTACGCTCCTTGCCAAATTACTCCTCCGCTAGTTTTAATTATTTGTAAACTCAGAAAAAAATTAAAATCGCTAAAAAATTAAACTCCCGCACGAAGTAAATAAATAGAATATGCTTACTAAGAACCATGTATATCCAAATAAGTAGTTTGTTGACACCACCCACATGGCTGATGATTTTACCTAGAAATGCGGACAACTTTCATTGATGTGGCAGCACTATTTCCAAACTCAAACAGCAGCGTAATCAACAACGTAAGTTCGAAAGAATTTTACTGTCAATGTCAGAAATTGACAGTGAAATGAACGTATCCCGAATTTTGATATAGATGGTATACCTAGTTGGTATGGCGATTTCTTCCGACCTCGAACTGTTTTATACCAAAGTTTAATCATCATCATCATCAGCCTAAGCTAGATCAGTGATGGTCACCACTACTGGACATTGAGCTTGAACTGAACGGATTTAAGTGAAATTTGGCAGAGTGGTATGTAGACGGTATCCCGGGGAAGCACATAAACTTAGGTAGATATTAATTTGTTTTTAACCATGAGAATCGCATGCGAAGCTGAGGGCAGAAGCTAGTCTTTGATAAGCTATTGATGGTTAGGTACCTAATCAAAGAAACTGAGATGAAGTGGCAAGCCTGAAAACAAGTATTAAGGGTGAAAATTCACCCATAGAATACCTACTTGTTTTCAGGCTTGCATTAAGTATAGTATTTAATACTTAGACGGCACACTATGGGTCAGGAGCGACCTAAATAAAATCTCTATAATCACTTCGATGAAACTTGTTTTTACATTTTTACAGTGAATATAAGTAGGTAGGTACCTAAGTAGTAAGATAATTGAACTATCATAAACGATCGATTTTTTGCAAATATTTGTTATTAAACTATTAGGTACCTTCGTAATACTTTATTAAAAGCGTCGTAGTTTAGGCTTTGTTCTTAATCCATATACTTAGTTTAAAAAGTTAGCTGCTACAGTCAATTTTTGAAGGCCCTTTTTAGAATTTTTTGAACTTTGCATTAAATAGTGGCAAATAAGTACTTACACGTATACACCTATATTATACGTACATCCTCTTTTTTATTCATTTGATGCCTTTAATTTGACTATTGCTTCATTACATTTTAATTAAATTACCTAATTATTTTCGACATGGGAAACATGGTTATGTACCTACCTACTTAAAATTTATAAAAAGAAAAGTATTTCGTTTAAGAAGTGTTATCGTATGTACCTACCTACCAAAGTAAATTTATTTTATTCTAAACTATACCTACAAATGTTATTTATAAAAGATCTCTAATTTTGTATAAATACAAAATACTTAATTTTTTCCTTAACTTATGTCCTAGATTAAGATAATATATTGCCATACCCTACATGACAGGGTACATGAATACTTACAAAACTACATATAATTATGTAATATTTTTGTTTTGCAGTAAAAATACTGAATAGGTACCTACTGAAATTATGAAGGTAGCTATTTCATAATTATTTTCGCCGCAAATAGAGAATCACCGCATCATTTGATAATAATTATCACCTAATCAAGTAAAAAATAAAATTATATATAATTTTATTACGGTTTCCGAACCGCAAACCGCAATGGAAAATAAAAGGTACATTTCCAAGGAAATAAATTTCGAGGAACCTGTGTAAATATGTTGTCAATTAGGTACCTACTTTAACTACCTATAGTTAAAAAGGAATAGAAGGTTTGCTTTGCTACAAACTTAATTGTTTTGCTCTTTACGCGCAAAACCTGCACACCCATTAAAAAAAATGTGTAAATTCATTGTACTTAACTAAACGCGAGCAGTGTTCTTTTTCATGAAAACCACTTCGGAAAATATTTTTTTTAGAAAACATAGGTAGGTACAACAAAATCTCCTAGGAAAATTCCGTGATCGTTGATCGAAAGCTAAACAGACCAAATCTCGATTGTTGGAACAAAACGCTGCTTTGTTGGATAGCGAGTTCAAAGTGGTGTTCAATGATGAAGAATCGTGTCCAACACAGGAAATCCTAATATAGGTACTTATAATAATATAATATAGGCTTATAATACCTAAGTACTTCTGTTGTACGTAATTATAACAGTTAAAAAGTATTAGGTATAGTTTCCGATTTGTCTTTTATATTGTTAATAACAAGTTACTCAATTAAAAAGTAGGTTAAAAAATATATATTATTTTCACATAAAATATATTTTTTAATGTAATAACCATACTATATACTATATAATGTAAAACCTATAAATATAATTTTCTAACATAGAAATGTAGAATTTAGTTTTAATTATGTCCATTGGACTAGGTAGTTAAAATCCGCAAAAACACGTATTTTATATAAGTAGGTACTTATTATATTCTGTAGACTGTTTGCAACAGTCGGCAGTTGTAAATACTAGTATAATTTTTTTAGTGAATAAATTTATTTTTATTCTGTAAAAAATTACTTATTATATTAAATTTTTTTTTTTTTCATTTTTTTTTATATTAATAATTATTTAGTTTTTTTGCTTTAATTTATAGTCTATATATCTAAGATTATCATTGCGAAAGACTCATTAAGATATTAAGAAAACTGAGAAAGTTACAGAATTAAGACATGACCCATTAGTGCGGCGGTGGTGGAAAGCTTGTTAACGGTATCAATTAGCTTTTCTTTAGGCTTTTACCTAACTACAAAATAAGCTCATAGAATAGACAAATTTTAAACAAAATTATTATCAAATAAGAAATAAGTGCTAATTATCTACCTACCTAACGAAAAAAAAATATCTTCAACACCACATGCTTGAACAGGTGCTACCTTTTTAATAATGAAATTAGTGGTTGATCCATGAACCTAAAACTGACTGAAGTATCTTTATAGAAGCATGGGCAGACCTACCTACTCGTTGTGCTATGAAATCACAGCTTTATTTTCTTCAAATTGTTTGATATCGTTCCCCAGGGCACTCAGCAATTCTGCGTCAGGATTTCGACGCGTAGGCTGCTGCTTTGAAACCACAGGTCGCATAGCATTCTTAAGGTCGTTGTCAACATTGCCTATGTTGACTTTGGCGAGAACACCCACATTCTTTAGAAGTTTTGATGGAACAGTAAACCCAGAAAGACCTCGGCTAAAGATCTCCACGTTGATACCATTTTCTTGGTCACAGAGCACTGGCTCTTCCACCAGGTTCACCCCGTGGTCCACAATCTGCCTGCTGTTTTTCCCGTAATATTTTAATTCCCTTTGATCCAGGTCTACGTAAGGATTCTTTTTCTTTATAACCATTTCTTCGAAATTGCTTAAATCGTCGTCGACATTAGGGCCATGGATTTTCTTTTTGAATTTTTTTATGTTACTATCTACAATTTTCATACTACTTTCTATAGCTGGCAATTTTTTCAAACGGTCCAGTGAATTTTCATGACGTTTTTTATCACAGTGCAGAGATACTGAAAGAGGCAAACAAGTAGGTAATAGGTAGGTAGCAACCGTTCTCTTAAAATAGCTAGGCACCGAATAAACAAGCAAGTCCCACGAATACTTAGGAAGGTAGGTAAGTAAAGCACTCACCTAACTTAGTGTAACTTGCGTGTTCAATATTGTGTTACCGTACCTACCTACCTAGTACCTAAGTAGGGTAACGAAAACATTTTAATTTCACCTTCACCAGGATGGCAGCTATTATTTTCTCTAGATATACCTAGATAGATGCTCGTAGGTGCTTGTGCTTACTTTCTGCTCACCTGCAGTGCTTACCTACTTAGATTTTATTTATGTAGGCAAAAGGTCGATACCTACATTCTACAATCCATGTGTGGTCTCCCACGGCTTGTCTCCCTTGAATTTAATATGACCGCCGCCCTAGCCGAAATTCGGCTAGTAGGACATCATCATCAGACACCAATACCTATAGTACCTACCTACCCTTAGGGTACCCTACCTACTGAAAAATTCGTCAACTTTGATTGAAGAATACCAATTATTTCGTTGCAATATTCGTAGCATCTCGAAGCCACTGACGACATTATGTATATCATGTATGTACCTATCATAGTAGGTACCTACTTATCTACCTACATGCATTTATTTATATAACCACCCACAGATCCCCTACTACTATCGAATGATCCTGTCCATCCACGGTTGTCTGGTAGAATCGCTCTTGAGCGATAAGACCGCCACTTGTCACTTAGTTTTTAAGCTGTTTTGTTGTATTGTTTCTATCTATAAGTGTGCAATAAAGAATTTTCTATCTATCTAACGAGTCTTCATTATGATATCAGACCTAATTAAAAAAAAGTAGATACCAGCACGCCTTACCATTATTATTGAGAAATATGTTCCATTTAGAGCTCTCTCTACTCAATGGGAAAGTGTAGTTAAATGTGAGACAGAGTAGCACACAAATGACAGTGAACATAACACCGTTTCTGTGCATTCTCATGTAGGTAAATTTCTGTCCATAAATAATATGTTTGTAATTCTGCAAGTAAAACTTAGGTTACTATTTAGATTTTCAATGGTAGATTGACCTACGTCAAAATGATAAAACTTCAAAAGTCATCACAGAGACCATAGAGAAAACAATTTAGTCTTTGACTCGCTGATCCTTGTATTATTCCTAAGAGAAGGTGGAACAACGTAGGCTGCTTGATCTTAGTATTATCCTAACTCTATGCCCTGATCGATGATGATCAGAGGACAAGAAATTGTTTAAAAAAAAATGAATAGGAAAAGATCTGCTATTTTAATTCGTCGGAAAGGCCGTTGAATTCGATATCGGAAACTTTTTTTTATTCGTCAGAAAGGCCGTCGAATTCGATATCGGAAACTGTTTTCTTTGTAAAACGTTTCCGATATCGAATCCGATGGCCTTTCCGACGAATTAAAACACCCCTGCGGAACACAAAATGCTTAACGCATTCACTGCCCAGCCTTGGCGGTGCGACTCGTACGGGCGCGCCGCCACCGCAGACGCGCGGTGCTTCAACGACTGCAGATAGACATGCGCGTCGAGGGCCATAAAAAAGATTTTATGCTATGGTGTTCATTTTATTGGAGGCGTTATAACATAATTTACTATTGACAGACCGACGAGCGATTTAGGTTTAGGTACCTCAAGATGTTTTTGGTTTACCTCTACTCTACTCCCTTTGTTTACGGATGATAAATCATACCCTCACATCCCACTAATATTACGAGTATAAAATGCTAAAGCTCGGATGTTGGTTACCTCTACGCCCAAAACTATTGAACGGACAGACGTAAGTCTAGACCTGGGTTAACATATAGGCTACTTTATATCCCAGAAAAACACGCCCAAAGCTGCGGGTAGAAGCTACATAATAATTTACTAAGCTACAAAAAAAAAAGAACTTTATACCTAATAAAACTATCTATAAATGCTCAATAAAAAAGCTCATAAGATTGCTTTTGTACACGCCTACAAGGCTGGATATCCCGGACGCTATCCCCTCAATAGGCTACCCTGCAAACTATCTCTTTTTCCCGCCCTAGCTAAAAAGGGAGAGCATTATGAGTGGGCGGGGTTATTCCCTTAGGACGCACCTGACGCGAAGTCGTCAATCCACGCGGGATCAGTGGACCGGGACCACGCTTCATCTTCCCAAAGTTTTACGATGACAGAACCCGATAAGTTAACGGAACCGGACACGGCAGTGGAAGTGAAAGCGCAACCGCCTCGGCCATCTTCCCCGAGGAAGTTCTTCGCGCGTTTATACGGACACCTCGAGGATAATAACAGACCCGAGGATTTGAAAACAGCGTCGTATGAGAGTGATTCGTCGTCTGACGTGGAGGTGGAGGAAGGTGGCAGAGAGCCGCCGAGGGTTTGGGCACCAGCGCCGCTGCCACTGTGTCCGCGCCCGATGCTGCTGCCGCATCAGCAGTTAGCTTTCGGAGCTGGGCTTGCTGCGTTCTGTGAGTAGGCTTTATCAGCTTTCTAAGTGCAGTGCTGCTAGAATGTTAAAGTTTAACGATATGTGAAGAACATCAGACATGTGTGGAAATATTCAAGCCGTAACTAAACTTACAGCTCTATGTAAACTTAATAAACAATGACTTAAGTATATAGTTAAATAATGATGAGTCTTAAATTGGGGTACTGAAAAATAACAGAGATCCTCACTTATTTAGCTCTTTGCCATATTGATTTTGTATATCTTTTCGATACACAACGACATGGAAAACTTTACTTTTCACACTTTATGCTCTTACAATGCACTTTATACGTCATGTAGCCCAAACCAAGTGATTACATAGAGCCCTGTTAGCTGCAAAAGTGAAGGTTTTACAAAATCCAAACAAAGCGAATGAGATCTCTTTAGGCCCGTACTATTATGAAACTATGTTATGTCATCAATATACTTGATTGCTTGATTAACGCTTTTGCCATAAAAAATCGTTACTCAAGCAAAGATAGATGATAAGATGATTGAGCAAGCTTTTTTAATATGGGCCTTATTGTCTCTCCTTGGTTAACATTTCAATACATATTTTTCACTTTTCTTGCTCAAAAAGTGTGTCATTATAGCGTGGCATAGCGGGACTAAAGTAGGTTTTCATCCCATTAGTCCGGTTAATTTAGACAGCCAAGGTTACAAAAATTCGCACCCTGCTGAAAATTGGTAGGATTGTTCAAAACACTAATAAAAATGAAATGTGAAAAGTCTACATCGATCCGACACCTGGAAAATAAGTATTAAGATATTTTTTTAGATAATTATCTGATCTAGACGACCCCTGTGGCGCAGCGGGCGAAGGTCTGCCTGCGACGCAGGAGGTTGCGGGTTCGATTCCCGCCTCGGGACAAATGTTTGTACGATCTGCAGACATTTGTCCAGGGCGTTCTGGATGTTTTCTATGTATGTATAATAAAAAATATCTATCTATTTAGTGTATTGTATTAAGTATATCAGTTATCTAGTACCCATAACACAAGCTCTGCTTACCTTGGGGCTAGATAATGCTGTGTGAATTGTCCAGCATTATTTATTATTTATTTAATTTAATTTATCTACAATTTTTGTCTGAGCTAATTTTATGATAGAACTTACTGTTTTGCTGAAAATCACGAAAAACCCGTTTTGTGACATTTGACCCCGAGTATTTTTTTTTCCAGGTGTCGGATCAATGAGGACATTTCACATTTTCATTTATAATGGTGTTTTGAAAAATCCTACCAATTTTAAGCTGGGTGCGAATTATTGTAACCTCACACCTATTTTTGGTCTAATTTGAAAGGACTAATGGGTCAAAAAGTATTTTGATCCTTTTTAATTTTGGTTTGATCATCAGCCAGTGCAAATACATTGTCTTCCTCTTACATAAAGACTTGACTTTTTGATGTTCACAAAGAACATCAAAAAGTCCCTGTAAAACAATCTACTGTTGATTTTCCAAATGGGAATAATAAGATCGAATTTGGAACATGAATATATCTGTGAAGAACTTTACCAAGGACATCCGTACAATTACTTACCATTACCATTACCGTGAATGAGATCTTAGAAATTCGAACTAAATTTTGTTCAGAAGGTGGAATCACTACTCACTACATAGTATAAAACAAAGTCGCTTTCTCTGTCCCTATGTATGCTTAAATTTTAAAACTACGCAACGGATTTTGATGCGGTTTTTTTAAATAGATAGAGTGATTGAAGATGAAGGTTTATATGTACAATAATAGTAATAGTAGTATTTTATTGCACCCGTGCGAAGCCGGGGCGGGTCGCTAGTAAAAACTAAAGTGAGACACGTTACCAAACTGACCATTTACACGCAAAAAGTGTTAAAAGTAGATTGTGCACTAAGCGTTTAAATCAAATCATTATTTTAGATATAGCACAGTTTACATCATAGGTAGTCCATAATATCTTATTATTATTATCATCTTATTATCTTATTTAGCACAGTTTACATACTTAGGTAGTCCATAATATCTTATCTACGAATAAGTAATTATCTTATTGCTTTACCTACTGGATATAGATATAGCCGTGTATTATGCCACGGCCACGGGCGTCATGGAATCCTGAGCCCACCTCCGGATTCTAGAAACTTCCTCGCTTAGCTCCTAAGTTACTCTACTGCTCTACACACTCTGTGCATAATTTACTATTATATTTTTGTTCTTTTTATGCTTAGGAGGATGTTCGTACTTATTAGTAAGCCTACATAATTATGTAGGTAGATAGGTATTTATATCACCAAACTTTAATAAAGAATCGATTGACACCTTATTCATAACAATCGGATAAGTGAAACAACATCGTCGAAGCTATGTCGCTACAAGTTGCACTGACGTAGCGCTAGTACTACGTCATAGTTTATTACTGCTGTAGCGTCGTAGCGGTGTCCCTACAGCTGTAGCGTTGCGACGTAGCACAAATATTGCATCGTAGGCATTTACGAGATCGTAGTAGCTACAAGTTGTAGTGCCAACAAGTAGTGCTACGACGGCGTAGCATTTTTTAACCTTTGCGCCCCGTAGCGATATTAAACACTACCATAGCCAGACGTTGCTACGATGTAGCATTGGTGCTACGTCGTAGCAACGTGTGTCAACGTAGGTACTACTACAAGTTTTGTAGTGACGACGTAGCGCTAGTGCTACGTCGTAGCAATTTGCAATAGCTGTAGCGTCGTCGTAGCTATGTCTACAATATAGTTTCTTTTAGTTCTTTTTAACTAGAGAAGTTTATATTATTCTGAATGCCAATACTTTTCTTCTGTGAAAAATACGGTTTTATATCATCTTCTTTTAGAAATATTTTCCTATTTCCATGCTTATCGGATTCCTTGAAATTTAATAAAAATAAAGTAAGTATTAAATCTTTGAACCATCCGCTATTGAGGCACAGATCAAAGATACCTTTGTGGGTATTGTCCACTCTTTGCTCGTTTTAATAAAATATCACTAGAAAAATATTTCAATACGCGACTATAAAGGGTGTCCAAGATAAGCCATGGAGATAGAAGCCCTCTTATCCTTTCACGCAAGTCTTTGCTGGACATCTCTTTCATTTGTGGAAAATCTTTATATACTTACATTAAAGTAGGTATCTTGAGTTCTTCAGCATCTACTAAACTTTAGTAGGTACTTTATTTAGTAGGTGCTTTAAAGGAAGATATTGGATTTTGAGATCATAGGTAGGCAAAATCAAATTTATAAGCTAGGTAGTTAGGTACTACACTATCTATGTTCTTAGCAAATGCAAAAATCATACACAAAAATACAAAACATTAATTTGTAGGTACCTATAGCACAGAAGAATAGTAGTAAAAGTTCAAAGGAACTGGTTTTAGGCATAAAATACGTATCTATCTATCGAGTATTGTCTACCTAACTTATTTTACGAAGTCATACAGCATAAGAATTCTCCTCGAAACATTATACGAACAATTCAGTTCAAAAATCCTCAACACAAAGCGTAAACAATAACAGAATTTTCCGTAAGCCTATTAGAACGGGAATAATTTCAGTATTATTGCCATGAAAGTAGAATGACAATGGTTTGTCGCGTCGGTGGGCGGTGGGCCGCCCCACCACCGCTGGGCGGGCGGGACGCTCGCTTGTCGATGGAACTGATGCGATTACGACACCACGTCTCGCTGGCTCGCAATACCGACGACGAGAGCCCTATTCGAGTGCGCTCTCATGTGAAAATTGTAGCACTGTTATGCTTCTATGCTATATAATCTGGGTATTGTTCAATGTAATAACTATTACGGAATAACAATGTGGAAACTGATTATGAGATGGTTTGTTTTGGCCGTCTATGTAACAGGATACCGCATTGAAAGACATTCTGCCGAAGCAGTATTTTATAGACTTTATAATAGTAACTGTAATATCTAGGTAAGTACCTAATTCATTGTAGTTAGGTATTTTATTTCAGTGC
The DNA here is from genome assembly GCA_963564075.1 of Eupithecia subfuscata. Lineage (NCBI taxonomy): Eukaryota > Metazoa > Arthropoda > Insecta > Lepidoptera > Geometridae > Eupithecia > Eupithecia subfuscata. The sequence continues at coordinate 11,370,029 of OY751105.1, forward strand.
TTTCAAAATTTCGGTTATTTAGTGCCTAGCATAAGTTTTATTTTGGTCTAAGCACTATAAGTAGGTACTTCTCAAATGAATTATTTTCTTATCAATGGATTTAGATTTGGTTTGGTACAAAAGGAACTGAGTTATTCCATTAATAATAAAACGTAAAGTGCGACTCGAACTCGCGCACTAAGGGTTCCGTAAGACCTTGTGTCTTGCTAAATCATCATGATTCTAGGTCAACGGGAAGTAGGTACCCCGTAGGTTTTGGAACATGGCGGGAAACAAACATTATTCTTTTGTGAGTAAGCTACAAATTTACCGTTTCTGGATTTTCCCCTTTATTTGTGCTATAAGACCTTGCTTCTTGCCAAATTTTGTGATTCTACGTCAACGGGAAGTACCCTATAGGTTCTGGTCCATGGCGAGAATCAAAAGTATTTTTTTTTAATGATTTTACAACAAATTTACTGTTTTCGGATTACTGTTCGAATTTACTTTTTTCCCTTTGCTTGTGCTATAAGACCTTGCTCCTTGCCAAATTTCATAATTCTAGGTCTACGGGAAGTACCCTATAGGTTTTGGTCCATGGCGAGCTTTAAAGTTATTTTATTTAGTGATTATTACAAATTTGTGGGTTTCGGATTTTTCGATTTACTTGTGCTACAAGACCTTGCTGATCACTAAATTTCATGATTCTAAGGCACAACAAAAATTGGTTGTCTGTAAAGTCGGTTTACTGACGATAGTTGAACGTGACAACGTCTTAAGAAAATACTGATGGAATGGTAGCATTTGATACTCGATCAAAACATGTAAATGTACTATAGTATAGCAGCTGTCCACGCAGACGCATCGCTCACTCAAGTAGGAGAGAGACGGATGTCGAACGCTGCCGAACGCAAAGGCCGATTCTGCTTCTTTGTCGCTCGTTCCGCGGTCTCGCTTGCACTTCAAGCCTTACATGGAACGCGTCAGAGCGAGGTAACGCCTCAGAGCGAGGTAACGCCTCAGAGCGAGGTAACGCCTCAGAGCGAGGTAACGCCGCATGAGTCATGTTTTTTCGTGCGTGCAGCCGGCTCTATCGAATTATAAGACGTTGTCACGTCAAAAACCTTTTCCCCCAACTTTAGCATTAAAACTATCGATTGTCGAATAATTCCTTGTCTCAGTAAGCTCTACGGCTCCGTGGGTAGGTACCTACTTGTCGCGTGAGAGTATCCAAGTGAAAATCTGTGCTTACTCACATAGATACAAACCATTTTTATTTAACTAAAAACTGTGGCCATTGTTAACACTTTTTACAAATGTCGTGTTTACCTGTAAGTAACATGCGTATCAGAACAGGACCTAGACCTAGTTTTAAGTGATGTATGTGGTTGGTAAACCTTTTTTAATAAATAAATAATAAAATTGCCAATTTAGTTTCGGACGACGCAGAGAGTGATAGGGCTTCAGTTGCAATTTAATTTGTCCGGATCCGATAAGTACCTACCTAATTTCCATAAGCATTATAATAACCTCAACGCCTTCCCATGAGATTGTTGGCACGTGATTGTGATGAGTGGAAAGATTTGGACGAGGCCAGTTTAACTTACAGCGGTCTCTAAGCCGACTTTAAAACAAAAGTCCGCTGTTACTGTTAGTTTCGTTGAAAGTATTTACTAAGAGGCATCTTCCAAATGTTTTCATGCATTGTTAGAAATTAATAATGAGGGGTAGAGAAGAGACTCTTAGTTTCGGTGCATTGCGTGTAGGGGGGAGTCATCATCACGTGCAATCATCACGTGCATCCATGCGCGCTCGAATGGAAACATAACATTTCGATTTACGTTACCGCTTATTTGTGTCCATCTCGTTTCACAGCATTATTATGATCTATAGATTGTATAGGATTAATTCCAATTTGTCTCGGGTTCTAATATAATCTATATATAGCTTAAAAGTAGGTAGGCACAATACCGAACAGTTTGCGCTTTTCTTACAGGAATCGTTTCAAAGAAGGTGGAATGAACCTGGGCCCGGTCTGAGCTCATATTTTTGAAGAAAGATCGATCATAAGTGAAAATAAATTAACTACCTACTCAGTAGGTAGTATTTGAAAAGCTGTTACCTAACAGTTGCCAAAAATAATATAAATGATGCTGTGTGGATTGTTCAGCTCACTTAATTCGTGCCGAATTAAAACGCTGACCAGTTCGTTTCTCAATAAGGATTTCATTTGTAGTCAATCATTGTTAAACAAACAAAACAACCGACTTTCTCGATTTATTCTCGACTTTCAAGCGAACTTTCTGTCCGTGAGATATTGTGCTCAATAGGAATGCATCGGAGCGAGCATCCCGCAATATCAATATCTTTACAACAGAATAATTCACGATGTTGAACAAAACGTCACAGTTTAAATGTAGCTGAGCAACTCTGCTGGTCAAAACACTTTAACAACATAATAATAATTACGGAGGTACTTACCTACTTAGTAGTAGGTAGTAATAGGTAGGTAAGCATGCATTGCGCGCCATTTTGTGTAAAGGGTAGGCATAGGATTACCTACGCTTTCATAGGAGCAGGACAAAGCATACGTTTTTGGAACGGCGGCGTAAGCACAAAAATCATGTTTTTGCTTATTAACAAGAAAACTACACATCTTATTATGAAACTGTTTCAAGGAACCAAATAATTAGTAATAAAATAACCTACGAATCAAAACATAAATAAATAAAATAAATAAATAAATAATGCTGGACAATTCACACAGCATTATCTAGCCCCAAGCTAAGCAGAGCTTTTGTTATGGGTACTAGATAACTGACATACATAATACAATACACTACATAGATAGATATTTTTTATTATACATAGAAAAACATCCAATAAACATTTCAATAGACCAGTGTTCCTGAGATCTCGACCAAATTATGTGCGAAACAATGCAGTTTCATCATTTTTTTATTCGTCTTTTTTTAGTCCTATTTTCAGTTCACATTCAAGGAACCCAAGTAAAAGTGTTGAATTTTATGTACCTAATTAGAGTTTTTTTACCACGGGGATAGCGTGAGTACTGAGAGCTAGGCCTAGTTTGACAACCAAACCCGTTAGGCTATGGATGAAAAGCTCATAATAATATATTTATTACTAAGAGATTTTCATCCATAACCTCTAAACTTATTAGTTTAGAGGTCTAGATTCCCTTTAAACATAAGCAGCCCATTCATTGCTTTTAACTCCCTAATGAGCAAACAGAAATCTTAGAAACACTTGGTTAACGTAGTTTCGCTTACGCTCAAAATAGTGTAACAGACAAGGAATTAAAAGCATTTTCAGAGTTATTTGTGTATAAGTGCATCATCGATTCATTTGCCAAGATTTTAACAAAGTTGCTCAGCTACTTTTGATCGACTGCGCTTTTCAAACAAACAAACTTGAACGCACCAACTCAGGTGTGATTTCTCATCTCGAGGGTTCGGTCGAATGATATCGTAATTAGGGGATCAGGATCTGCTAATGAATATTATGGGGTTGCAACCCCAATCTGTCTATTGTTGGCCTCGTATCGCTTTAATCATGCGTTCTTAGTTGTGGGGGAGTAGCTGATATTCAGGTGGATGTTAACAATGCCCTTTTTACATATAGTTTGTTTTTCTAAACGATAATTAAGGCCATAAACTCTATAAATGCGAACGATGCTTCTAAACGATAACGTGTTGAACGGATAACTTAGTTACTTAAAGCGGTAACAGAATGCTTGCTGGCAAAGTCAAATCGGGTTAGGTATAGGACACCCAGGTATGTTTTTATTTGCATGTGATATGAGTCTTTTTGTGACTGCATTAAAACATGGACGAACTAATAAACTGATTTTATTTATTTACTTAAATCTTCTTTTAGCTGAACTTAGATTTTGGTGAATTTGACCCGTAACCGGAATCTTATATTAAATAAATCAATCAATCATATCATCAATAAAATAGGTAGGTACTTACTTCATCTATTAGGGCATGATGATTAAATGCGACAACATTGGCAGATTATCTCGCTATTGTCGCCCAATTACAGAAGGGGTGTCGTGGCCACAGCTGACGCTTCCCAAACCACCCTTTTTTACTCTCGAATTAAGCCAATATCGTTAACTATGGATGCACAGATTTTGTTGTGCTTGGTTAAACAATAAAAATTGTATTGTGGTTTGAGTGTAATGGTTTTCTCAATTTTGTCGTGTAGGCAAGTGGAGCAACTGAGCCTAAATTCTATCTATCACCTACATCAGCCCGATATGCGATAGTACCTACTACTTACTGTAGATAATGAAGGTTATATTTTCTGTCCGAACTTTCGAAATTTAGTAAGCCAGTTTCGAAATTGAAAAATATCGAAACTGCATCCCCTATTAATTTTAGGTACCTACGTATTGCACTTTCCATGGTACCTACCATGAAATGGTTTTTATTTTATTTCCGACTAGCTGCATTCTTACAACCCGTTGTCCTATTAACCGTTTTCCCGTAGGAATGAAGCATTTTGCCGTAGTAAAAAGTAGCCTATGTTCATCAGGAATAATGTGGGCTTCAAATGGTAAAAGAATTGTTCAAATCGGTCCAGTAGTTTCGGGGCCTATTCAATACAAACAAACAATCAAATCTTTCCTTTTTATAATATTAAAGTATACCTAAGTATAGATTCAGTAAAAGGAGGTAACTATAGGTACGACCTTGTCACCATCATCAATATCATCACAATGATGTGAAGCTATTTACTATGTACCTACCTACCTAGATACCTTACCTACATCCTACATTAAAAGAAATTACGACAATAATGGCAACATCTTATTTTAAAGACATGTACCTACGTTCAAGTCCATGTACATAACCTACCTACCTATATCTCACAACTTTCATCTATTATGTAATGTTATGTTATGAGGTAGGTACTACTAATGATTGCCTATTTGCAGTAACAATTTAGTTCGTTCTCTATTATCTCCTGGACAATACAGCACGAATCACACTAAGCATTTAATAGATGGAACAATCGCACGCATTGTTTACAAACCTATGTAAGTTTAGTTCAGATTATATTGCTAACGATGCTGACCATGCGAGGGGGTGCTTCACATTTCCTTTATGAAGAGGGTTAGGGCTTCAAATTACGATTCGAGTTAACGAGGTACTGAAGTAAAACAAAAGAAGGTTCAGACAAAAAAGCATCAATCAAGACCTATGTTATTCTGGCTCCTTTTATGGATTTTTTCCTCTTTGTTACTTAATGCATTCACTGCCCATCCTCCGCGGTACGACCCGCAGGGGCGGTACCCGGGGTGATGTCCATCTGCGTCTTGGGCCATGAAAGTGCTAGTATAACACATTCACTGCCCCGCAGGGCGCAGCGGGGCGGCCGCCGCTACCCGGGGTGGGGTGGAGGTGGCTATCTGCGACTTTGTCCATAAAAGTGTTAAGTATTTCGAATAGGTACCTATATTTCTATTTCTATGAACTTCCATATCAAACGACAAAACGATAGCAAATTCCTTCAACACACACTAAGCTACGTACCTCAGCTCAGATGTAACTCTAATTGAAGTTTCAAGAGTGAAAAAAAATCTAAAATCTGTTAAACTCTTCCATATGTGAAGTGAACTGATAGGTACTGTCCAATGAGCAGCAGACCATAATGAATCACTAATCGACCGGACACCATTGTAACCGACACTGGCGCCATATGCCGCGAAGCCTCTAATCACGACCGTGATACCTAGTTCCGCCAACTGCTGGAGGAAATGGTTGCTGTCTCTTACTTATGTAGGTATTATTTTAATATAAAACTTTTTGTACAGGTAGGTACCTACCTCTTGTATCATTGTCAAGGCAATTAATTATTGAGGTAGCTAGGTAGGTAGGTATATTTGTACTTATTGATAGAAAGCGAGAATGATTTTTATGATTAAGGCTGTTTTCTCTGTTTAAATTTTGCTCGGCCTCGCACAACTAGTTTTGCCTAAGCAGATTGATTTTGAATTAATAGTAGGTACATTATAATACTTGTGTGTAACATTGGTGATTAGGTGAGAGAGCAGAGGACGGTAATCATCAATACACACGTGTATCACACTTGTGAATAAAATAACAATAAAAACTTATTGCGATCGCCGATCGGACACAGACTAAAGGGATGAGGTTTTTTTTTATTTACCGCGCATAGGGTTTGCGCCTATTCTGCCACGTACAAAATGGGGAATTTAAAGTTTTCTTTTATTACAGAGAAAACAAAAGTTATATTTGAGTGAAAGTTTTATTTATTAAACACGTACGAGTTAAAGTTATCTATTTAAATAAGAAGTTGCATGAAATGAGCAAGCAATGGGAACATTAATTTATTTAAACACTATCTTTTTTTTTTAATAAAAACTTTTTTAACGTGACAACGTCTTATAATTCGATAGAGCCGGCTGCACGCACGAAAAAGCATGACTCATGCGGCGTTACCTCGCTCTGAGGCGTTCCATGTAAGGATTGAAGTGAAGGCGAGAGCGCTCGACATCCGTCTCTCTCCTACTTGAGTGAGCGATGCGTCTACATACAAATCTATTAAACAAATGAAATTAAAATTTTATTTTGAAAAATGCTACCATTCCATCAGTATTTTCTTAAGACGTTGTCACGTTCAACTATCGTCAGTAAACCGACTTTACAGACAACCAATTTTTTAAGAACAAAGCAACTTAACCAATAAAATTTTAAAAAAATCTAACTCACTAGTGAGTTATAGCAATGAAAAAGTCACAGTTTAACTAAGGGTGTCATTCTGTCCCTAATTGCGGTGACCATAGAGCCACTTTATGAGCAAGTGTGTTGAAAAAGTTATATAAATGTCCATTACGTCGTGACATATAAATAAAAGGTACAGGTATTACTTATTTATTTGATTGATTTACCCTGCGATTATTCGAGCGCAACTTAGATTTAAGCTCGTCTCAAATGACGAAGTTTTGACATTATTTCATGGAATGTATCAAAAAATCGCAACTTGAGATGTGCTTGATCTGAATTGCGTTTTATTCCGGGGTGAGTCTTCCGTGTAGAGCGGGGCCGCTGCCCCGCCCCGCTGCTGCACTGCTGCTTTGCGGCGGCCGGCGGTTATTTAACGCGTGTCCTCAGATCTTCACCCATGGAAGTTAGAGACTTACTTTAATTCCGTGATTAAGAGCCTATAACACGCTGGCGATTTGCGAGCGATTTCAAAGCGATGCACAATCGTATCGCTTTGAAATCACTCGCAAATGTGATAAGGCTGTAAGACCACAATTAGGTAATTCTAGACTAGAATGTTTATTACGTAAACAAAACCGCTGATACAAATTACAGTGATTCTTGTTCACTGAGCAAGGGTTTCTTTCCTTACTTCCGAACCAGTATGCCGAGAATCCGAGCTCTTACAAGCACATTTTTCTCATGGCTTTACCTTACTACGCTTATGCCAGGAATTATAGGGAATCCTTACGATTTTGCGTGCACTTTTTGCGTACCTAGCCTGTGAACTAATTAATGTTCGTGTCTTTGCGGTTTTAGGAAGAGGAAGTTACTCGTAGCTTGACGGTAAACCTTAGGTAATTGTGGACTATCCAGAAACCTACACCCTAATTCATCTGTTGACATTAGGTAGGTACCTACCTACGTCAACAAAATTGGTGATCATTGAATATTTTATAATGGTTTAGCCTAATAGGCTATTTGACTACTGTTGCGAAATAATTCTTCGGTTATTGATGCTAGATAAAGTGTATAAAAGAAGACCATCAACAACCTCCATTTCAAGCTGAAGGTTATTGTACGAATTCATGACAAAAATTGTGTGAATCAGGATTTTTTATCGATTGTACAAATTAGGAATTGTACGAACTGCCCAGGAACGATCATAAGTAGGTACTATATCTGAACACGCTTTTGGAAGGTCGAAAGCCGGGCCGAACCTGTTAACGATTTTTATTGTTGACTCTACATTTTCGAGGTACCTATACCTAACTGTGACACGGTGATGAAGAGGAAAATCTCCCAATGTATTTAAATACAAAATACAAATACAAAAACGTTTATTTTAGAAATGTGTGTAACAATTCAGTTAGTGCACTGTCTCCTGTGGTAGCTACAAATGCTACAATGTAGCTGTGTTACAGGCGAACAGTTTCTTCCCTTATGTACTTAAGTACATAAGGGAAGAAACTGTTAAAGTTACTTAACATAAAGTAGATTTTACGCCGCTACGCCCATAACTTAACATAAAGTAGATTTTTTGTTTTATAATTTTATCTAAAATTTTGTTTCCAGTGGCTCGTAGAAGACGCAAGGAGAGCCGGCCTCGGCGCCAGCGCACTACATTCTCTGCTCATCAGACCCTGCGGTTGGAGCTGGAGTATGCAAGAGGCGAATACGTGGCTAGGGCTCGAAGGTACAAAAGTACCTGCTATAGATACATTGCAATAATATTGTTTTCTTTTAATTTTTCCTATTTATGTGAGAGTTACGCCGCGACTCACGTTTCATTCTGGCCTACACGGAAGACCAGCGCTTTGGCAGGATACATCCTGCCATAACATCTGCCGAGTGTTGGCCATTTTTGTTACCTTTATCTTGTTACTTTTATATCTGCTATGTTTGTATTGGTTACAAAATAAACGCATTTTTACTTTATTTTTTATAAGTACCTGAATTTAAGCTTTGCCTAGAACCTGAAACACAGACGAGCAACGAGCAAGGATTGCCTATGTTTTACTGTGTTGAAAGAGACTGCTCTTAATGCCTGGTGAGCATTGATGTAGAAAAGCGGAAGATGAGGCACTAGCTTCTCGAAACCGGCAGGCTCAAATGAAGTCCAATTGTGTGCTCTCGCCGCAGTCATAGTAGGACCGGCGGCGCGGGCGGACGTGATTCGCGTGCTTGCTACGACGTACTGACTGTGTTTTACTGACTAAAAGACTAAAGCAATGCCTTCGTGTTCGTTCACAAGGTGTACAAATAGCTCAAAAACCAAAAACAAAGCCCAAGGCATCACTTTTCACGCGTAAGTACACCAAAGAATTTAGTTTTTTGATTAATTTACTGCCTTTTTTCGCCATTTGCAGAGAGGGATAGAAATATACGAAACATAAGTGTGTAAACAGAGATAGCAATAGCCTTATTGCGAGTCGAGTCGTTCTTCAACTCGTACCATCAATTTTGTCCCAACTGGTGTGAGTTGACAAATCGTAAAGATGATAGGTATTATTTTCAATCTGCAACTCGCATCACTCTTTGTTTCTATTGAATTTATACGTCGAGTACAATCACAAACTCTATGTGGAACCTCTATCATTTGTATTCATTTCACATTATTTTATGTACAAAACACAAAATAAATATACCTCTTGCCTATTATTTTACTAACTTTTTTTGGTTGACTGTACTAAAATTCAAATTACTAACGAAGCGTATAACATTTTTACGATTCGTCCACTCATACCAGTTGGGACAAGATTGATGGTGTGGGTTAAAGGAACGACTCTACTATTGTACCTACCGTAACTCGGGGAAATCCCGAATTTGTTTTATTATACCTAGTGGGGTCGTACCAGAGATTAATATAGTTGTCTCTGTCTCACTTCGGTCTTAGGTACATCTTGCCATCTTTGTTGTTCTTTATATTGCACAGGACTGGAAATGTAACTGTGAGCGTATGTGTTTGCGTGTAGTTGTAACACAGGCCAGTTGTTGAGTACGCGCTGGGAGAACGTAACCCATCTTCCCTTTTCTACATCAATGCTGGTGAGCTAGTTTTTTCAACATTTACCTACCTGCAGTTACACGGGCTAAAATAGCTTCTAGGCCAATACAACATGTACCTATAAGGGTACTTGTAGACTCTTGTCAAAAATTCTTACTTTCAGTTTTCCAGAATATTTCTAATGTCTGATTAATATTCTTTCAAGGTGCGAGCTAGCATCAGCGCTGTCACTAAGCGAGACGCAGGTGAAGATTTGGTTCCAGAACCGCAGAGCCAAGGACAAGAGGATAGAGAAGGCTCATCTTGACCAGCAGTACAGGTGCATCAATATCTTATTTAAAAGTTATGCGTTCTTTCCATGCCACGAAATACAAAAACTTAAGGGGTCAAGACAAAGCACATGAGAACGGAATAAAAGGGGATTTTAGAAGATTTGATAATTATTGAACCCTGTCAACCCAAGGCACACTGTAAATTCCTCTTGATTCCGTTCCCCAAGTGCCTAGACCCTAACATTGACAGATTGCTGTAACTGTAAATTAATCCAAACCAGGCGATTTTCGTTAAACTCAGGAAAAGGACCTAATATCACTCGTCAGCTACTATCAGCTTACCTTGCAAATTAACCTAGGTTTAAGTAATATTAACTGCAGGTAGGCAACCTACAGTAAATAGTTAACAAGGTGAGGTTACCTTCCTACAGTAAATATTTGTATAGGATTTCACAGACTTGACAGCAAGTTTTATTTACAGAAATTTAGCAGCAGCCTCCGGGTTATTCCCCAACGTGCTGAGCGCAGCCTACTGCCCGCCTCCATGCCCCTGTCTGCCCGTTCAACATCCACCAACAACGCTGGATAAATAGATCTCTACTTTACTAGTCATATACCTATTAAACTTGTAGTTTCAATGTTCATCCTGACGCTTTGCCTATGAAAGCGTCGGAACAAAGGAGAATGAGAAAATAAAATTCTCACTTGTTCAACGATCAAACTAATGAATCGAACTAGTGAGACCAAACGAATGAGCTCAGATGGATAGTTATCTAAAGAAAATCATACTTACCTCTTTAGATTTGAGGCCTACTATAAAAAATTATCATGAGCCTGTTTTGTAAAAGTCTCAGAAAAGTTTATTTACGATTGTAGTAATAAATCAACAAATTAATGTATATAGCAGTCTAGTTATAAGAGATATAGGTAGTTTAATATAGCCTAGTAGTATAGGGTGTTAAATTGAAATAAAATGCTTGTATGTTTATAGTCGTTTATTTCCATAGTCAACTTACCATGGCCTTTTCCACTGGGCTGAGCTCCGGCTCGTGTAGAAGAGTCCATGGAAAATAGTACATAGTTTTTTAATTTTACCGCAAATAAGAAATTAAAAGTACACCTCTACATCATCTTATCTTACGCTAAGAGACAAAAATATCTGTATTTTATTAAAACATAACTAACACAAGGTAATTACTAATTAGAATTACATGAAAATAATGCTAGTTTCACAAAAATATTTTAATAAATTTATTTTAGGTACCCATTTAAAATCTTTGTAATGTCATATAATTTGAAGTCAATTAACAAAGTAACTGTACCCTTATTTTAAAATTCGTAACATAATAACGATAGCTATAGCAGTGTAATGTTTTTGGAGTATTCAAAACATTTTATCTATACTGTATTAGTCGAATTCTTATCACATGGAATGTTATAGCTATCTGGACAATCATTGTAAAATATGGATAAATAAACAAGCAAACAACCAGAATTATAATCTTATTTCTATAAAAAAACAAGTAATGCTCAAGTGCCACAGCTTTTACAAGTAAATTATAGGGATCTCAACTGAACACTGAAATTGTCAAGTGTGTGTATTACACCGAACACAAATGTGCCGGAAACAGTGACATTAAATTATGTAAAAACTGTGAAAGTGCTAAACGACTAACAATAACAAGAAGAATAAAATGAATCTATTACCTACAGTACCTTATTGAAAACAAACCTTCAGTTTGGGAGGAAAAATAAATTGGTAAAGTGACCTTCGTATCCTTGATCTCTTGTCCCTCACTAGCTAGATGACGCCTGGCCTACCTTCCTTCACTACTTTTAGGACTGCCTGCCTAGCTTCAACTAAGCGCAACTTGAGACCTACGCATTGAAAAATACCTTCATAAGTACACAGTTACGGAAATATTAAGCCAGGCCTGGAAACTGTTAGTGGGATGTGTCATGAAATATTATGAAGTTACTTTATGGGTTATTAATTTTCAAGTAATATTAATGAGTTTGGTGGGTTTTCTAATAGTTGACTCGATTTTGTTTAGAATATAAATGAGCAACTATTCGTGTATGTAAGTGATGTAAAAGAGTTCATGTACAAGGATGAAAAGAACTGAGGAAAAACAAAGAAAAATATAATTGATTTGATTAAGCACATACTGACTAGAAACATTTTAAATGTTTCAAATCTGTACCAGGAGGAGCTCTCGATTTGCATTAAAAATAAATAAAAAATCCAAACAGCTCGATAGATGGCCATGGCGTCGTATTACCTGACATGGGCAATACGCCACTATGACGTTTTCTCTTCTAATAAATTGACCAACTGTAAAGGCAAACACATTATTGAAACAAGACGCGAAGCAACGTGTCGAGACCCCATTTACATTCGAGCATTTCGTCGCGTTATTGGGTATTTATAATGTGTTTCTGGTCATAGAAAATTAATACGATTTGATTCAACACGCGTTTTGTCGGGTTGTATTTCCATAATGTGTTACTACCATCGATCAAGTATGCGGCCTCCCCCGTAGATACCTAGAACCTTACAAGAATGACACTCAAAAGTGTCCACGTTTTGTTTTGACGCAGACAGTTTGCGCAGAGCCTGTCAAGTTTTTTGCATGCGGAACAAGAGATTAGTGGAGTCGAATTTATTTTATTTTATTTTGTAAGTAGGTAGGAAGGTACCTTAAAATAATTTATACACTGTTATAAAAATTTAATACTAAGTTGATTATATCTAATACTTTTGGTAGTCTTTCTTTTATTAGAGAGTCCACGCAAATAAAATTAAGGGCGGGTCAGCTAGTTATTTTATAAACCTCAACCAGTACTTTTAAATGTCTTTTCATGAAAAAAAAATTATCACTTACAACTTACCACAAATAAATAAAAAAAAAATTAGAAACAATAGCCGCTCCATTCATCAACTTAGAACAAAATAAATATTTTTACATAGGCAAACCCAACAACAATATTTAATGCTGATTTCTCAAGTATATAAGGCTCAATTGGCTCATATCACAATACACAGGTAAAAATTACATTAAAACTTACTGAAAATAAGAAATTCCATCCTTTTTCTGTTGCATGGTCGGTCGATTATTGCATTTTTTATACGAGCACTTGACCATGCTTTCGGTCCGAGAGCTAAAATGACACTAGTTGAAAAGGTATCCCAAAATGCCAAATGGGATACCTTTTGATACTGACGTTTTCAGGGCGCGCATTGTGCATCTAAGGGGGGCCGGCCGGAAATTTTTGATCGATGGTTACTACCTAATAAGAAGCCGCTTTTTACGTAGGTCTGTCAAATAAAGTGCCATAGACAGTGTTCAATTTGACATGACCCGCGATCTATGAGTTCTAAGGTAAAAAGGTTTTCTTTTTTGGAAAGCGCCTCATAAAAGGGAAACAAACTTATAGTGGTCACAAAGGACAACAGTTCATGCACTAAAGTTTAGAATACTCAAACGCAAATCAGACATCGAGCTGGAGGCTTATTTTTAAAAGACTTCAAAATAGGAAGAGATTCTCAATTCGTCTGTTTTTTTATTTCTTAAAATACGCAATAGCGCGATTTGAGACGTACTTAAATGTGAGATGCGTTTGAGTATTCGGGGGTAGTAAACTAAGTATTAAAAATAAGAACTTTCGGATGGGTACGTGTCCACCCTGGGGTAATTCCCGTTCGCCCACCACTATGATCAAGATCGTATGGACGACAATTACTTCTTGAAATCAGTCTTTGATTGGTTAGAAGAAATTTGGTCATCCACCTTTCAATTTGTTTTCCTTCAATTTGACACTGGTAATACGATGCCATGGCAATCTATCGAGCTATTGGAACAATGTTCTATGCAAATCCAAACCCCTCATCAAGGTCATGTTCAAGATACATCCTTAAAAATAACATACTTAAAAATTTGTAACGACTTTTTGCTTTCAATAATGAAGTGTAGGAATTTGTATCTTGAACACAAGTGATAAAACTTTTTAAGCTTTCGCCATTTGTTTTGCGAACGTAATTAATGATTATTTATCGGGCATTTATCACGTACCTTTTGTTATTATGTTCCCTACGTTTCTATCGCGTTACAGCGAATGACAAAAGTTACGCGATAAATACCCGATAATGAATCATTAAAGAGTGATAGATAATAAATGTTGGTACTTACAAGAGGGTCGCGTTAGAACCGGCGTTGGTTGCCGGCGTTGTTGCTCCCAGAGCTGTAGCCCCCGCCATTGTTGCCGGCTGGACCGGAGGAGTAGCCGCCACCGCCACCGCCGTTACCACCTACAAGTGTCACCTCATGTCATTTTTGCTTTGGTAGGGGTCTATTTGTGATTGGACTTAGTTCCCGAAATCCAGTGGGAAATATCATACAAGAAATAACTAGCATCTGTCCGCAGCTTCGCACGCGTTTTATGGAATAAAATGTATGTTTTTCGAGGTGCAGATCTTTGTGTGCATATTTCAGCCATAACCATCAGCAGTTTTGGCGTTGTCACTAACTTTGGCCTTTTTAACATTATTAGCATTCGGAAATTCAAGTCTGTGACCAGTGGCAGTTGGAACTGCCATTATCTGTCAGCGTAGGAGATTATCTTAGAAAATACAGAGTAAAAGCTGATAATTTGTTGCTGTGTTGAGCTAACCACTTAGTAGACATTATAATAATATTGCCAGCTAAGTGTGCATTTACATCAACATGTTCATCTTTCGAAGACACTATGTCCAATCCAATCGAAGAGGATATGGGCATTGCATGATAAGCTGAATAAGTAATAACTACCACCAGTATTAACATCAGTCGTTGCCTATTTTTCTCACCTTGATTGAAACTGGTGTTTCCAGCCTCACCTTGGTTGTAAGGTTGTGCGCGCTGGTTGTTAGAATAGTTGTTGGCGCGCATGGGGCCTCCGCTAAAGGACTGCTGATACCCTGCGCCGAAGGAGCCTGGCTGCCAGCCACCGCCGGCGCCCTGGTCGCCGCCCCAGCCGCCGGTGTTACCCCAAGAGCCGCCGCTGGCGTTGTTGCTGTCCCATGGGTTCTGGTTACCCCACCCGCCTTGGCCTTGACCGTAGCCGGAGTTGTAGCCACCACCTGAAAAACAATTTTAGTAAACAACTAAGCATGTAGTGGCACTGTTTGGATTCCTCTAACTATCAAATAAACTGAATCGATACTGCCATAACTGCTATCAATCAGCGAAGCTGTATGTTTGTTTGGCACCTTAGTGGCATAAGCTGAAAATCAGCGTTGATCCGCGCGCACGCGTGGTTCAGCACAGAGCTGAGTTTGACCCTTTTTGGCCAACAGGGGCAGCACAAACGCCACTTGTACACTGTATCTTTTGCTTGTAACTACCTGTTTTTATTGGCCAAATAAATGTATCTTTATCTTTATAAGTGGTAAGGCATAGTGGGTATTTTTTCGACTTTTTTCTAAATATTTCGAAAAGTATGAAACCTACAGAAATAACAAAAACTATTTTGAAATGTACAAACTAAAAAAAAAAATACCTTTCATTTGATACCCCCACTTGACTTTGTAGGCCTCTTAAAATTTCGGCGTCACAATTTGTATGGAAAATTATTGTCATTTTCATTTTTCATTTATTTGAATTTTTTACTACAAATCTGTACAGGCACACGAAATGTATTATCATTTTAAATTTTAAGTTAATAGCTGCGGTAGTTGCTGAGATATTAATGAGGGAAAAAAGGACAGACAAAGCGAGACCATAAGGGTTTTGAAACCAATCTCCGATCTCGAAACCCTAAAAAGAATGTTATGGAAAATGACAATAAAAAACTTCCTTATTTTTCTCATTCTCACATTTGCGGAATGCTCCTAATTCGTGAGAGCAGACGGCGATTCAGAGCGGCCTGCCATTGTTATGCCACCATTTTGACTTTCTCTTTCAACTATTCACTTTCAAAATGTCTATCAAATGACTGAATTATCTCTCAAGAACATGATATACCTACTACCTGCTCTTTCAGAATCCCTACCAACAAAAGACAAACGAAAATTCAGGTCTTAATTTACATAAATCTCTAGCATCAATCAGATCCTCAAAACATCTACTCTCACTGTAGAGTTGTTAGTGGACCACAAATAGTGATCCTGAGTGAGCGTCCGCCATCAATCAATTATCCGTCACCCCTGTGTAGTCAACGGTCGAGTGGGAATAGGTGCCTATTTTCTCAGATAGTTCAATTGCATTACCCCAGTCCTGTTGCTGGTTTCCCCTGCCCCATCCGCTGCCGCCACCGCCGCCACCGCCGCGACCGCCACCTCGCCCGCCACGCCCGCCACCGCCGCCGCCGCCACCGCCTCCGGCCATCTCAGACTTAGACAATGCTTTCTTCACATCCAGCCTGTGACCCTTGACTTTGTGGTTAGGTGTGCCTGAAAATAATTTAATGATAATTATACTTTTGGTACATTTTCAGCACTGGATGTATGCAACTTCTTACATTAATAGTTTATGAGAAGTTGCAGATTTTTTAGGCTGTGATGTTTTCTGTAGTGCCAGCGCAGCATGGTCAACCGACTGGAAAAGATCCTAATATATTTAAATTGAAACTCATTCCTTGAACTTCAATTATTTACACATAGTTTGACATTTATATGATACTAGCTTCTCCCGCGGCTTCGCACGCGTTATTTCTATGGAAACGTTTTGAGGTTATTTCTATCCCATGGGAACTGATTTATGGGATAAAAAGCTGCCTATGTTTGATTCTAGGGTTAGACTTACCTGTATGGAAAATTTCAGCCTGATCCATTCAATAGTTTTGGCGTGAAGAGCTAACAAACATCCATCCATCCATCCATCCAAACTTTCGCATTTATAATATTAATGTGATGTGATATAGAAACTATAAATACAATACAGAACTCAAAATGTACATTATAGAGGCCAACTTACCACACACTTTGTCAACAGGGTCATAGTCATCAAACTCAATGAATCCAAATCCCCTCTTTTTGCCGGTATCCTTTTCAGTGACAAGACTGACTGTGACAATGTTTCCAAACACGCTGAAGTATTCTCGTAAGTCTTCCTCCTCAATCTCTTGCTTGAGACCACCAACAAATAGTTTCTTCACAGTAGCACTAGCATCAGGTCTATTGATTTCTTCTCTTGGCACAGCCCTCTTTGGTTCTACAATTCTATAAAAAAAAAAAAAAAGCCTATACTCGTACAAGCTGTAGCTTTTCGTGATTTGTTTGTGAATAAAGATTAAAGCTGTAGACATAATGGAATAACATGGTGGTTAGTATCTTTCATTATTAGAAGTCAATTTTTTTGATAAACAACTCACCTTCCATCAATCTTGTGTGGTCGATTCATCTGGGCATCATCCACCATGTGAGCTTTGGAATATGTTATGAAGCCGAACCCTCTTGACCTCTTGGTCTGAGGGTCCTTCATAACTACAACATCCACAATATCGCCCCATTGCTCGTAAAAAGATTTCAATGACTGGTCATTGGTACGGTAATCCAACCCTCCAATGAATAACTTTCTCAAATGCTCAGGCTCTTCCTGGGAATCATAATTAATTATGTAGATAAATGAGTTCTGGAGTTCAGACAACAATGAAAAAACGTTTGAAGCATGGCATGGCAGAAAGACAAGAGCGCTTGGTTTGGACTTGATGTTCCAAATTCAAAAATTCCTATGCTTTGTTGGATGATTGAGATGAGAAATGCTTTGCTACGTGGCTTCCCTTTTCTATCTACATAATCCAATTTGATTTGAGTTTGCAACGCGTTCTACGTTTACAAATTTACAATCCCGTTTACTTACGTATTCGTCACCACCTCCGTTTGGTTTCATGTTGAGTTGGCAAATGGATGTGTCGACAATTTTATCTAAAGCTCACTAACCTAATCAAATTAACGGCACTCAACTCAATTCTACTAAAACTAACAACACTTTCAAGAAAACGAAATGGCAAAAAATTAGAAAATGAGTTTTTGTGAAAAGAAACGAGAAAAATCTGAAGTGAGATGGTTTGGTTTGGTTGAGTTGAGTGAACTGAACGATTTGCTTGACATTTTCATTCATTTATTCGTTTCTTTTTTTTGGGCATTGCTGCCAGTAGCTATTTGAAATCCATAATAAAAGGGTTTTATGATTTCCTTTACAATAGTTACAAAAGTAGTACCTATTCGAAATGTAGTGCAATTAATTAATTTTGTCATAAAATTAACAGCAAGAAAATGATATTTGAGTTATAAATGTTTACAAATATTGTAGGTACCTAGGTACATAATGAGTTTCGTTAATTTTGGCAAATTAGTGCTAGCTAAATTTATCTGCCGTTTTTTTCATTGTAATTTAATAAAAAACACCAAAT
Source organism: Eupithecia subfuscata (assembly GCA_963564075.1). Classification (NCBI taxonomy): domain Eukaryota; kingdom Metazoa; phylum Arthropoda; class Insecta; order Lepidoptera; family Geometridae; genus Eupithecia; species Eupithecia subfuscata. Next base: position 11,388,433 of record OY751105.1, read on the forward strand.
GGTAAAATATTTACAACAAATTATTAAACAAGAAACTGGAAAATGTCAGGATAACTCAACGGGGCTATAGGTATTGTTCAGTCAGTCGTAACATTATTTAAATCAATCGATGATTTCTACTAAAATTAAAAGTTTCGCTAACTGGAGAACTCCGTACATCTGAATTTGAGCCTTCTCATCGCTTCTCATTCGATGTGTCAAACCACCCATACCTACTAACCTTAAATTAGCTTAGTTGTCGTGTATTTTTATATGCAACTTGTTGATTCTAGATCATTACCTACTTTAATAAAAAGTGCTAAGTAACAATTGTGTCTGAAATCCAACGCAAAGCAAGTGAATTTTTTTGATGTCGTTTGTTTACGAACATTTCACATCGAATTTGGCTAGAGTATAGAAAAAACTATCTAAAACTTTTGTGGGGTAGGTAAGTAAGTAATTCTATCCCCACTCTCTAGCTCTTTAGTCACCCATACCATACCATACCTACATATACCAGTGCTGCAGTTTTGTGACTCTGTCTATCGATAAACGGAGTAGGTACCTACTTATAGCTAAAATTTAATGAATCGACATGAAACGAGATGAAGTTATAATCTAAAATATGAAGTCATATTATAAATAATAATAATAATCTTCGGTTAAGGTAAGGTAAGGGCCCTGTGTCCAACCGGAGCTGTATGGTCACGACGACCTTCGCAGGAAGCGATGCGCTGGTCTGACAGAGCATGGTCTTCTAGATCATGCTTCACAGTGTTCAATTCACCCTCAACCTCCATAAAGGTGGACGAATGTCATACTAAAAATACTCGAAAACCCCCAGCACAGCACAGAATAGAAACAGGATTGGGACAAAGAGTAGGCAAGTAAGTGAATTGAAAAATTGGTAGCCTACTTCTTCTTGAAACTTAAACCTCCAAGTTGATTTTCCTCATCGAGAAAAAAATCTTGTTCATACTGAAGGAAACGTGATACCATACACAATGTGCAAGATTGACATTGTGTAAGCGTGATCAATATTAACCCCACCCATCAAGGAGACCATGAGATACTTATAGATAAATATACCAATAACATCTTTTTATTTAGGTAGGTAACTCTACCTTGAGTTGAATTGTATGGTGACACTTCAGATAATCATAATTATAAATTTGAGTTTAGTTTGAAGCTCAATTTTTGTATCAATTTAATATTAGAATTTAAGAAAGAAAAGACGATATAAAAACGGCGAGCAGAAAGAGCCACGAAAATTTTTAGTATTTTTTGCGACTTTTTGGAAATTTGTGAGTGGAAAGCAAGAAAAAACGATATAAAAACACCGTGGCGAGCGGAGCGAGCCTCGAAAATTTAAAATTTTGTGAGAAAATAAGGCAAGGAAGACATAAAAACGGCAAGCGGAGCAAGCCTCGCAATTTTGAAGACTTTTTAGAGACGATTGGGAATTTTGTGATAGAAAAAGAAGAAAAAACGATTTATCGACAACGATAGTGCGAGCCGCTAGCGGTGGTGGTGGAAAAATTTGAGAAAGATTAGCCAAAGCAAAAACAATGGTGAGCGTAGCGAGCCGCGCAACAGTCGCTAGAAATGACGCAAAATTGCGTCATTTCTAGCGACTGTTGGGAAAAAAGAACGTACACATACTAATATTCCCAATTCGAAAGTACCTGTCTGTCAGCCTGTCTGTTACCTTTCACACTGAAACGGCTAAACGGGTCTTAATAAAATTTGACAAGGAGCTAAACGGTATCCCGGACATAGGCTACCTGAAAAGTACTTACAAAGCCGCGGGCTGATTCTAGTTATAAATAAACGAAATTAATTATGTACTAGTGACTGGTAAAATTTATAAACATTATTTACATTTATCTAGTTGGACCTACTCAGGAATATCGGCACGCTCGCACTGAGCATGTGTCCTTTCGCTTCCTAGGAGCAAGAAAATTACAAGGTTGTAGAGAAGTAGAGTTGTTCCGTGGACCACTATGCGCCTCGCAGGTCGAATTACAAAGATGTACTTAAAATTAATATGATTATTGACTGTCATACCCACGGAATTAACTTCCATTTCCGTGGTCATACCTATAACATAATATATCGTATTATGTAAAAGACGACTTGAATACTAGGGCATTTCACGTTCTTGGCGTTTTGTCGATATCGTCTTTTTGCTACATGGGTATTCTGATAAGTACCAATATCGATAAGTACCTATATAGTATCCGCCAATGACTCAGAGTCTCTCTGAAGGATAGAATTCGTAACGAATACATCCGACAGAGAACCAAAAATATCGAAATTGCTCAAAGAATTAGCAAGCTGAAGTGGCAGTGGGCCGGCCATATCTCGCGACGAACCGACAACCGCTGGGGTAAATGTGTTCTCGAGTGGAGACCACGACTCGGCAACGTAGTGTAGGACGCCCTCCTGCCAGGTGGGATGACGATCTGCGAAAGACTGCAGGTAGATGCTGGATGCGGCAAGCTGAAGACAGGGCGCTATGGCGCTCATTAGAGGAGGCCTATGTCCAGCAGTGGACTAATATAGGCCGATGATGATGATGATGATGATGCCCTGCCTGTCTCATAATATTTTTTAAGCCAAACCCCCATCACATCATGCAATCCAACTCGTTCAGAGGTTGTAAGGAACCATGCAGTTTTTATATGGCAGCACTGCGTATCTTCCATGTCATCGTTCATTTTTCCAATTTCGGCCGTCAGATGGCGGACAGGTGATCTCACTTCTCTTTCTTAGCCGGTTCCTGAGTGTATCTTGCATCTCTTTTTATCCTCCATTCAAGATTTACTCATTCGTTCTCATTCCTTTCATGAAATTCCATTCTTCCTTTTCCTTTCTTTTTGGCGTCGCTTTCTGCAGAGACGGTCGTTCGTTCTATTTTGTGTGATTCTACAGTCAAGCGTTTTATTTTAGAGTTAGCTTATTTTGTGCGTTAAAAATAGTTATCATGAGGCCCCAAAACGGCGATGATGGATTTGTAAGTATCAAATTGTTCACATAATTTACTTCTCTGTACCTAGTGATTGCCCAACCTATGTGTCTACTTGCCTTACGTATAGTTTGACGCACTAGATTTTTATTAGTGATTTTAAGCTATCCTTAGACATAGGTAATGTCCCTAAAACGATGGCCACGTGTCGTTTTGGTAGGCGACCTGATCCCATTATTCTGGAAGCAAAGCGTCGGTCGCGTCACCACGCCAAGCCGTCGGCGCCATTTTGTTCAACCATCTCGCCCTACTTTCAGGATGAGCCAGAGGTTCACCGCAAAATTTTCATTGGAGGACTAAACTATCGCACTTCTGATGAGTCATTGAAGTCCCATTTTGAGAAATGGGGAGAGATCGTCGATGTTGTTGTCATGAAAGACCCAAAAACCAAAAGATCGCGTGGGTTCGGTTTTATCACGTACTCCAAGGCGCACATGGTTGATGATGCGCAGAACAACCGGCCACACCGTATCGACGGACGGTAAGTTATTTTGGGTGTCTACTCGTCTACTGATGCTTAGATTTAGCTTATACCAGGTACTGCGTACCTACTAAAAGTGGAAAGTAGGTATCCACGTTTAGGCCTGCTGTCCGCACGTATCTAGGTAATGAGTGGTCAATAATGATGATGTCGTCATTCATTACTAATGACCACGTCTTCATAGTAACGGTAGTTTAATTTTCGTGGATTAGACTCTTCAGAATAAGATTATAGACTTTCCTAGTGTGTAACCTTGGTGTAAATAGGTTAAAAAATAACCTTTTTGCAGTCCAGCTATGTGAAAGTCTAAACTTACTTTTACATCGTTTTATACTGCATATAAAATATGACTTACCTTGGTGAATGTCATGTGAATCAATAAAGACATGGCATTTTCTGGTGGGCCTACATTACACTTATTCAACATAATAATAGTCAGTCATGTAATGTAGATAAGTTCAATGCTATAGGTACCAACTTTCTTTCCTTTCAGTTTGGTAGAAACAAAACGAGCTGTAGCCAGACAAGACATAAAGAACCCTGAGGCTGGAGCTACTGTTAGGAAATTGTTTATTGGTGGCATCAAAGATGATCATGATGAAGATCAACTGAAAGAGTATTTCTCTAGCTACGGAAATGTACAAAATGTCAGCATAGTCACAGACAAAGCTACCGGCAAAAAGCGTGGCTTTGGCTTTGTTGAGTTTGATGATTATGACCCCGTTGACAAAGTGTGCTGTAAGTATATTTCATTTGAACTATTTGACGTTAGCCACAATCTTGCCCCAGAATGGATCTTTATATATCCTCCTCTGGCTTCTCTATTTGTGGATATTAACTCATTGATTTTAGCTATACCTGACTACTTAACTAATAGGAGATCTGGTACGCAAATCAACGCACATTTCCTTCCTAACGCGATTGTGCAAATTGCTTTGAGGTCTTAGAATAATTTGTCTGAAACAGCCTATTTTTTTTTACAGTGAATGCTCCCCATAAAATCAATGGCAAACAATTGGATGTCAAGAAAGCCCTACCTAAAGATGGCGGCGAGCAAGGCAGGGGTGGCGGTGGGGGTAGGCAAGGCGGTGGAAGAAACGACAGCTGGGGCAGTAATGGTATGTATCAACTTAGTTCATTTGCATTATTTTGTTTTATTATTTTAGTACCTGTGGCATATTATTATTTTAAAATGAAACTGTTGATGTTGCAGGCGGTTACGGCAATAACCAGGGTGGTTGGAACAATTCCAACCCCTGGGATAGCAATCAGGGAGGCTGGGGTGGGAATCAGGGAGGTGGCGGCGGCTATGGCGGAGCAGGCAATGGCCGTAGCTCATGGGGGGGTGGTGGTGGCGGCAGCGGTGGTAGCCAGGACTTTGGCAGCTATGGCCAACAAAGTTATGGAGGGGGTCCCACTCGGAACCAACAATACAGCAATAACCGCTCTGCGCCCTACAACATGAACCAAGGAAATGGTGGAAGTAGCGGTGGCGGCGGTTACGGTGGCAGTGGAGGCAACTACGGGGGTGGCCAAGGAGGCAGAGGGGGCCGTTTCTAATGCGTAAGTAAAGAATTCATCAAATTCTTAACCTACTACCTCAAAAAATCATTTGCAACATCACTAGTATCATCAATCACACAAACCTCCACAACAGCTAACTTTAACTAGGTTGTAGTTGTTTGGATAATGATATTGAGTTCACCTGTGTAGGCAGTATTTCTCGGATCACTACATAGCATTAATTGAGCATATAGGAAGACGGTTACTTAGATTCTATTAGTCTCCAGTGATAGTTTGATGATTAATGCTATGAAGGTAGCCGTTATTGTTAGTATTATTATTGTTGTACATGTCTTTAAAAAGTTTTTTTAATCTCTAGGTTTCGTGCTAAGTACACTAGTAAAGCAGAGCCGTGTTTAACGTGCTAGTGTAGGCAGTACGCTCCGGAGCACTATTTACTCAACCTCATGGTCCACACGAGAGACCGCCTAGGAGTCAGGACGGCGTCAGGATACCAATACTTAGCAGATGCTAGACTTTTTTATCTTTTAGAGGAATTTGAATAGATTATGTGTACTGATTGTAATAATAATCTTCTATTTATTGTAGTACCTAGGTACATTTTCGTGGCATACTTTAAGGACTTAGATTGTAATTTAAACATTTTTTACAAGTAATTTAGTACAATCGGTAGGATTATTGTTTAAGGATTTTCTCTTTGACTTAGATGTTAGGTAAAATTATGATAATGATAAATAATGAATAGATGAGCATTGATTTAAAATAATTCTATGATTCAGTATTAAGTTCTCAAATAGCATAGGAATAGAGATATTAATAAACTGTAGGTTATAAAATGTAAAATAAAATTAAATACAAAATCTGTAGGGTTGTTTTCTTAGATTTGTAAATACAAACTTACCTAGTTATGTTTTCTTTTAGTTTTTTTTACCGCATTCTATTGATCAAATTGTCATAACTCTGTATAATTAAAAATCAGTCTTTACTGCTGACAAACTTGAGTTTTTCGTTGTACAGTTTTTTGTATAGAACTTGTATAATTTTGATACTTCGGGATAGTGATTGATGAACACCAACCATCATAACTATTCCGTTAGAAAGTACCTACAATTTTACTTCAAGTCTAGGTACCTGCTACGTAGAAAGTGTACAGAACCACAGTTCCGTTTCTTTGTTATGCGGTTCACAGATGTTCGTGTAGATGTCGCCTGAATTAATTTCGAACAACGCTGAAGGTAAATATGTTTTCGGTAGGTACAAAGCATGTTGATATAGATTGACAAACTCAAAACTAAAGGCCCTAGTCTGTGTAAACTGATATTTCTAGAAACAGCCGTCAATAGTGCAATGCTCATAGGTCTATAGGCAAAGATAATGCTCTCTTCCTGTAGTCACCTAATCATTACTCTATAGAGTTTGCTGGAACAAACCTCGTTGCGTATGTACCTAGCAGTTATCTATTTTTACCCACCTACATATCACGCTAAAAAGATTCATAAACTCTTCAGGTAGGCAGGTAAAACTAAATAATACGAAGATGGCGGCGAGGCGCTTTATCCAGATGGTAGGTGTATTTTCTCTGCTTGGTAAATATAGGTAGGTAGATAAGATAGGTACCTATGTGAGTGCTTCTAGCAGAGACACTAAAATCAACTTATTGATGTCATCTAAAATTATGAGTTTAGAAATAGGCAGCAGAGAAGGGCTTAGAAAGCATTATAGTACCTACTGGTTGATAGGTACTCGTTCGATAACGCAACGAGCTCGTAGATGTTATTCGGTCGAAGTTCCATCGATCTGTTACCAGTCGTCGAACCCCTTTGTTGTCGCGCAGGGTTGACTTGGGTAGGTAGATAGGTACCTAACCTACTATATGTTAATTTTTAGGGTTCCGTACCTCAAAAGGAACCCTTATAGGATCACTTTGTTGTCCGTCCGTCCGTCTGTCTGTCTGTCTGTCCGTCCGACTGTCAACCTCCTTTTCTCAGGAACGCGTGGACGTATCGAGTTGAAATTAACGTCAAATACTCTAGTCCGTAACCTTTTGAAGCCGCGATATAAATAAAACTTCTAAGTCGACGCACTCAAAAGTTGCAGCCGTACGAATGTTTTGAAATTTCCAAGGGAATCACATGCAAACAAAACCTATAGGCTACTTCCCGTAGTCCTAGAATTATGAAATTTAGCAAGAAGCAAGGCTAATCACAAAGGGAAAAATCCGAAAATAGTAAATTTGTAGTTAATTCTTAAATAAAAATACTTCTATTCTCGCCATGGACCAAAATCTATATAGGGTATTTCCCGTTGACGTAGAATCATAAAATTTGGCAAGTAGCAAGGTCTTATAGCACAAGTACCTAAAGAAAATCCGAAAACAGTAAATTTGTAGTTTATTCACCAAAAAAAAAACTTGATTCTTGCTCTAGATCAGCTATACTCAAACTGCGGCCCGCGTGGCCTTTGTTATTGGCCCATCTGAAGTTACGAATTTATTGTAAACCATTTTAAATTTCGCGCCCATCAGAGAATAAGTATTTCAGAACGGGAATGTCAGTGTCAGCCGATCGCATTGTAATTACTCAGAGTTGTTTGATGAGTTCATCGATTTTAAAAACGATACCAATCTAGAAGTTCTGTTTGAAGAAAACAGAGAATATGTGGAATTTTGGAGTATTGTTCCCCAAAAATATATGTAAAAGCGTCCAAAGATGTGCCCAAATCCTACCAACATTCTTTGGGTCTACTTAGGTATGTGTGCGAATCGTCATTTTCAAAAATGAAATACACAAAGAACGTTTACAAAAACAAACTTACAGATTCTCATCTGGATGATGTTATTTAGATAGCATGTAGCGACAAGCCAGATATTGATAAAGTTTTGAAAAAGTTTTCACAGTATCAAAAATCGCATTAAAACGTATAAACATCTTTGAAAAAACTTATTTTTTCATTAATTAAGTAACTAGGTATATCGTTAACTGGGAATTACGTTTTAATTAAGACCTAAATAATTTTTGCTTGCGGCCCTCGACACCATGACCAAAACGTGTTTGTGGCCCCTATAAAAAAAAGGTTGAGTATGGCTGCTCTAGATCAAAACCTAAATGGTACTGCCCGTTGACCTAGAATCATGATAATTTTGCAAGACACAAGGTCTTACGGAACCCTTAGTGCGCGAGTCTGACTCGTACTTGACGTTTTTATATAATGTAAATACTTTTTATTATTATGTAAATGTAGAAGCAGCATCACACACGAGAAGTGAAACACGAATCATTACACAAGCTAGTGTTGATCATGAGTATGGATTTGCGGCCTTCCATTGTATTTACTATGCCCGCCCGACGTAAAGCTGCTTAAGAAAATGGCGACCACATTAGATATTGTATTCAATAATTACATTTTTACAGTTGTAATTATGATTCGGGTGCGTAAATGCGGTGGGGGGTTCGCATATTGGCTGGAGGGTTTTCACACAGCAAGTAAAATAGGTACACATAAATCATCCTAAATCACGTCGGCAAGATGGTTAGGTCTGTTTTGAGTTTTCACGAAATATTTAGTTCAGTAGAATTTTATTTTGTTTTCTAATAATTTTTATTTTATTTTCATGATGAAAACTGCTGGGAGGACGTCTGATCTTTAGATCTATCGTGTTCCCAAGTGCTACAGGTAAGTTATGCTTTTATATTTAAGTGGTTTGCTAACACCAATTAAGTTTCCTAACTCGTGAGTATTTTTGATTTTTTTAAATAAAATTATAAACGAAAAAATGAGTTTTTATTCAGTTACTGGTACTGCCACTATCCTACATCCGATATATTCCCAACCACCCCATTGACTTCCCCATCAATGGGGTGGTTGGGAAAAAAATTCCATCCACATTCATTCACCTATCGCCATAAATGGCCAGAAAGATTTATGGGCTAGCTAAGCTAAGATTCAGTAACCGTAACAGCATTAACTAATCTGGGGGGGGGGGTACAAGAACTACATAGGGGAAGTAATTTAAAAAAAAAATAGTCTGAACATAGTCCCCTGACACCGGAGAATAAATTATAAGCGTTAGTCCTCCCGCTCGCGGAAAATGGCAAAAGGGCCTGATCAGGCCTTGCAAGAGTATAAGGGAGGGGAGGACAGGTTTATATTAAGAAGCCCTAACTCAAAAAGTTAAGATTATAAAATACACCTTTTCGTATTTTGATGGCAAAAGGAAGTGTACCTACCTAACTTCCACTTCCGCAGTTAGCTCGCATTGGCCTGGACCTGCAAATGGAAAAGTATACAAAAGTTCTCGAGTGTCATCTAATTTTCTCGAATGACCTCTGAATCTTGCGCACATTTTTTAATTTTTGGGGCTAATTTTTCAGAGGTGCGGGTGGACTGAGAGAGCTCACTTTTGAAATCAGGACATGCGTTAAAATTTTTCTATATTCATCTTGATCCAAGTCGGCATGCCCCAGTAACGCACACATTTAATGTAAAGAAGCAGGAGGGCGCGTTGTCTTCAGATACGCACGCCCAGCACAGCAAATTCTACCCAGTTTGTTCAACGACAACATACCTACCCTAGTAATTTATTCGGTATGTACGGTAGGTACCTACAGGGAGAGGTGGGGGAAAGAAAGATGATGGTACAAGTCGGACAAGTCTGTACAGTTTGGTGCCAGTTGTACCATCAATGGTACAATTGGGACAAATTGGTGCCAATTGTACCATCAATGGTACTGATTGGTACTGCCTCATGGTACAAATGGTCCGGCGACAAATGTAACTGAAATCGTATACAATGCGGCGCGCTTCAGTTAACACTTTCCGGCGCGCTTCAGTTAACACTTTCATGGCCCAAGACGCAGATGTCCTATGGCAGCTCGGTGAGGCTGGGCAGTTAATGCGTTAAATAGTAGTCTAGGCCGATAGTTGAACGAGCGCTGAAACAAATGTTCAACAATATGGCTGAAGGTTGAGCTATCTCATCGAATGAAATGGATTTTTTTGCCTTGATAGAGTTGACTGTAAGTAAGTAGGTACCTACTTACTAGGTACCGACGACAGAAAAATTCTTTCGGCAGTCCAGCTAACGGGACCACGGACAAGAAGCGGAATTAGGTGTTCCCAACAAAGCTAATGCAAAATATGTGCTATAGAGAGAGTGCAGAAAATTTGATAATAACCTATTCGACAAAATAGATAACCATCAAAAAACGCCTAGGTACGGCTACTTATTAGCTTGTGTGAGTGATCTTCAATCGGTCTAGGCAATTAACTAAATGGCGCCGTTTTCTTTAACTGTCTAGCAGATTGAAAAACAGGCTAATCAACTGATTTGGCAGCGCGGCGGCGCGGCGACATACATAGGTACCTAAAGTAAATACAGCAACTCCAAATGTCTTGTACCTCATTTACATTCAGCCCCTGCCGCTGCCCCTCGCGCTGCCGGCGATAATTCCCTAAATACTGCTGCAGCAGGATCGGATCGAGAGGAGTGTGTGTTTACATACTGCCCTACCACTCACTTCGCTTTCAAGTTTCGGCAATGGCAGACGTCGAAATAATTACAGCAGCCGCGCTGTCTCTTTTTGCGATACATAATTATATTCGATATTTAGAAAGATATCGAATACACAAAAAGAAATAAATAAATAAATAATGCTGGACAATTCACACAGCATTATCTAGCCCCAAGCTAAGCAGAGCTTGTGTTATGGGTACTTACTAGATAACTGATATACTTAATACAATACACTACATAGATAGATATTTTTTATTATACATAGAAAACATCCAGAACGCCCTGGACAAATGTCTGCAGATCGTACAAACATTTGTCCCGATGTTCAAAATGTTCCCAAATGTTCGTCGTAGACGATGGTGGATGATATCTATCCATCGAAATAGAACTTTGTAAGTAGGTAGGGTAGACCGGGGTCACTAGTAACACGAGGCAATAGTACCATTCCGAATATCTCCACTACTAGGCGTCTTGTGTGTGTGTGGGAGAGAGGGGGCACGCGCCTTACGTGTCCTGACTTGCTCACTAGTCGACAGCGCGCTCGCTGCGGAACGGACGTCTGCAGGAGTATTTGTTTATTTTCAAGCAACCAAGGTAATTTTTGATGCTATTTTGATTGCTCTGTCACTCTGTGGTTTCTGTGTTTTATATAATTATATATTAACCACGCGTTTGCCTAGGTATCCAGCCTTATAATTCCCAATATTGTGTGTCTAAAGCTCAACAGTGTTCCGAGGAATTTAGTTATTTTCCAAAATCTATACTTGGGGTCAATTGTACCGTCGTCACTGGGTACAGTTGTAACGGTACAATTAACCCCGTGGTACAAATCAGAGATGGGCCGAACATGGGTTTCACCGAATACGAACATTCGGCCGAATATTCGGTAAAACTTTTACCGAACCGAATATTCGGTACATTTGATTCCGTTCCGTCGCACAAATGCAAATCTAAACTTGTTTACGCCAAGCGCGCGGATTGCCGCCAGACCCACCCGCCCGCTACCCCTGCAGGCCCCGCAGCGCTCAAGTTCTCATTATTGCGTCATGCAGTAACGAGTAGAACATTGACGTCACGGGATATGTGCCCTTACAAGTGGTGGTCCAATGGATTCCATGCCTACCCTGCAAGGGATCTGGCGTGAAGATATTGATTGAAGTTATTATCTTTTTACCAACTTACTTTAATTGAAAATAAAGCTTCAGTGACGACAAAATCAGAAAGCTACACTCTAAAATACTAACTTCATTACACTGTACACTCAAATCATGATAATACACGGGTCTTAACAGTAAAAGCTTTGAGTATCACTTTGCACATTAGGTGATTCAGCCGAATATTCGGCCGAATATGAATATTCGGTAAAGCTGCCGAATATGCCGAATACCGAATATAAAACAAATATTCGGCCCATCTCTAGTACAAATGACCCCAAATACAATTTATTTAAGTATAATATTTATTTAATTTAAGCTAGTTTAAAAAGCATTAGGTACTTAAACTTAATTTTTTTTAGATGCCACGGAACAGAAAAAGGAAAACAGATCGGGCGTCTAAAAGTATTCTGCTTTACGAACAAGCATACCTAGAGGTAGTAGGGGCAATTGTACCAGGGGTCAGTTGTAACTCCATAGAAAGTAATACCTGTCAATTATTTACAATAATATTAGATTTATAAGCTATTTGTTAACTCTCAATCAAAGCTTAGACCAAAGAGATTATGCCCAAATATAAGAATTTGTGTTTAAAGTGGAGATATCTTAATTTAAATTTGTTTAGTTTTATCTTGAGAGTTTTGTAGAACTGTTCCTAAAACTTAAGTTCCTAATGTTAGAGACTGATTAATAAGTGCTAAAATAACAAATATACGATATTATAGTTATGATTGAATTGTTCGTTTGTTTTTTGTTTCTTTTTGAAATTTTGGTACAATTGACCCAGAGTAGGGGTCAATTGTAGCGCTGGACCTGTCATCATTCTTACCTTATTCTCCTTATGTTCTGTAAGCTATACGTAAAATTCAACAAAATGGTTTGTAGCTATTGAATTTAGGTTTCTAAAAACATAATCGTTGTGTAAAATACCCAAGTTGATTTAGTACAATCGTCCGAAAACCAAAAAATTTTACTATTGCCCCCGGTCTACCCTACCTAATTATCAACCTACCTACTTAACGATGATCTAAACGACCTTTCGATGATCTAAACGAATGTCTTTCTCCTCCAGGCGCTCGGCGAGTACTGAGCGTCGGAGCAGAATGTAAACACGCACTGCCGCTCGCGCTGCCGGTCCTTTGACTTCCGCACAAAAAACCGCCATTTTGGGGAGCGCCGGGCAGCGCGCGAGTGGCAATGGCAGTGGCATGAGAAGTATCGCGTTACACTACACACTCATCCTGCCCACTTCCCTGCTCACTACGGCTGAATGTAAATGCGGCATTATAATTTGACATCAGCGCGTTGCATTCTTTTGTTTGCTACGCGGGACCGCCGCCGTAGCATCGTAGCTCGAGGAACGAGGCTCTACGAGATAATCTTTACCATCTATTTGAAAGGTAAGGAAAACTGAACATTCCCCTAGAATGTTAAAATATTAAAAGTAGAGAATTCATCTCTGATGATGTGAAAACTCCATAGCTAAAAGTACGTCTTCTACTAGTTTCAAAGATATGTATGAGGAATTTAGTTTTTACATAGCGGGTGCACGTTGAAATCTTTTGCATGCTACGCGTGTCCGGCGTAGCAACGTAGCACGTGCTACGAGGCTCTACGGAAAAATAATATTCTATTCAGAATAATAATGGCCAATTCACGTGTGCGTTACTGCGGCGGCTACTAAGGAATGTAGGCTGCTTGATCTTAGATGCAAACTGTTCGTGACCCAGAAATATTTTTTTTTAAATTATTCTTTAAGGACTTCAAAAAATGGAGAGCAAAGGTGCAGTCATAGGTATTGAATGTATCTTTGCTCTTCATTTTTTGACAGGCACTGGGCTTACCCATTCATCTTGTAGCGATATATCTTTTTTCCTTGATAGGTACCTACAGGATTAAGGTTTGAAAGCTTTAAAGGAAGCAACTATTGGTATACATAAATTTCAGCGATTTCACACCGCACATAGTCTACGGGCCAGGTGACCGGCCATCCTGACGTCAGAATTAGGGAATGCAATCTCGTCTCGCCGAGATCCCGATCTCGCGAGATACCGGCCATATTTTACGAGATTGTATCTCGTCAAATTTCGTACGAGATCTCGCGATATAACGAGACGTGTATTTCATAACTAACTTGCCTTTCCGTACCTTGATAACTTCATCTGACTTCTACTTTAAACTTCTTTTATTTGATTAATACGATCTCACAACATTTATTTAAGAACTTGTGAAGTTAAGTTTTTGTTTTGTTGTTTTTATTTACCATAAGTAATGTTCCTATTACTCTTAATTATTGAAACTAAAGTAATAATTTACAAAAGACTAAATATAGATAATTATTGTTTTGTTACCAATATTGTAAGAATTTGAACTGATTACAGTAGGTATAATAATTATAGGCATAAACAAATGTTATTAGAGTTTCAAATAATAAGTACTCTGTTGATTTTTAAAATAAAACTTACGTTATTTTTATAACTAAGCAACGCAGTTTCTATTTAATTACATATCATGTCAATTACTAGTTCTTAAAACAAGCATTTGCATATGTTTTATATGCGATTCGCCCAATCTCGCGAGATCCCGTAATTTGCGAGATCTCGCGAGACTGGGTTTTGAGTCTCGCGAGATCTCGCTAGGCGGAAATCTCGTACGAGATTGCATTCCCTAGTCAGAATGAACGGTCACCTTGAAATGTGGAATTTCTTCTAAAATATAAAGGAAGCAATTCTCCTATTGTAGGAAGCAGATAGAAGCAAATGGGAAGCAATTTTTGGATAGCATTGCAAAGTTAAATACGACAGGTGACTCATCATCATCACATCATCCTGACGGTAACCATAGTTAGCGTAGCATTAGTGCTATGCTGTGTTCCAAGTTAACTATAGGTACCTACCCACCTAAGATAGAGATCCGGAGAAGGTACGTACGTGGCTATCTGCACATGGTCTACGCCACAATAGATAAATATATTTATCTATTGTGTCTACGCGCAGGTAATGGAGGGTGGAAGCAGAGAATATATAGGTCCCTAATAATACTATGGAAGCGTGTGCTTGTTGCGGAAATGATTAGATACCTACCTATTAAGTAGGTAAGTATAGTAGACCTTTAGCAGATTTCACTTTCGTTTAATCCCTTCCTAGCTTCTGTCCGTGACTCCATTGTATTGTGCCGCGCACTAGGTTTTAAAAGGACCATTTTGTTGTAGCTCCTTGCATTAGCCAATAAATGATTTCTATATTCTTCACTCGCAAAGTAAGTTACCTGGACCCTACTAATATTATAAATGCGAAAGTTTGTGAAATGTGAAATTTCTGTTACCTTCAGAATTTTTGACGTGACAAGACAACGTCTTATAATTCGATAGAGCCGGCTGCACGCACGAAAAAACATGACGGCATGCGGCGTTACCTCGCTCTGAGGCGTTCCATGTAAGGCTTGAAGTGCAAGCGAGAGCGCTCGACATTCGTCTCTCTCCTATTTGAGTGAGCGATGCGTCTGCGTGGACAGCTGCTATACTATAGTACATTTACATGTTTTGATCGAGTATCAAATGCTACCATTCCATCAGTATTTTCTTAAGACGTTGTCACGTTCAACTATCGTCAGTAAACCGACTTTACAGACAACCAATTTTTTTGTTACTTACCTAGGATCTTCAAAACTACTGAACAGATTAAGATGAAATTTGGATACAATTAGAACGTAGCCTAACTTAATCAATAGGCTACTTATGATACCGAAATTACGCGTGAGAAGCCGAAAATGCACCTGCGGGCAGAAGCTAGTATAACATCATTACATAGCCTAGCTATATATTGCACTGCGAGTTATGCTAGTTAAGCTATAGTTAAGCTAGGTTTTTCCATACGGTAGGTATCATTTCAGTGAAATAATTTTTGGTAGTTATTTTACCCTTGTGACAAATTCAGGATAATTATCAAACAAACTTTGCCTCTTCCATCTTTCATCCTGTTTCTATCATGACTCATGCATGGGTACCTAGGTACGTAAGTATTACAGCCGAATTGGTATGATACCCACTGCTAGACATAGTAGGCCAGCTTGTTACTTTGCATTGCATCAATTAAAAATGTTCAAAGTTTACCTATTCATTAGAATAGGGTATTACAACACCCATTTTTGGAAAGTGTTTCAATTAGATTCTATAGTGCTAATGAACCACTAAATCGCAAAATTTCTAAACGCTAGGATCAAGACCGTTTGCGTCGTAGTATTCGTGTTGCCATCTAAACGACAACAGCACACCCTCATTTATTTTCTACTCTTTTCGGTCGCACTATGATAGAGGTAGGTAGGTACGCTGATAGTTGACTGACAGTTGACGCTTTTAAGTCTACATAGCCGTATGACGTAATAACATGGCGACTACTGTTATTGGTGTTGTGAAACAGATTAAAAAAGCTGAAACCGTTTGAATTTAAAAATTTAGTTTGCTATTATATGAACTAAAACTAACGTTTTCCGACTGCTTTTTGCGTAAGCTATCTCAATAATATATTTTTAGATTTTTTCTTGTGGAAATAAACAGCCAAAGACCTAAATACTAACGAAACTAAATGATAAACGTCCGTCCAGTACCGCAGCGCTCAGCTGATTCGTGCGACTTTGTTGCTGATTTTGTAGCGTCGCGGGAGAAAGTGCGCGAGGTGGTGGCCGAAACCGAAGCCCCGGCGCGGCGGCACTCGGTGGACTCCGCGCGGCCGCGGCCGACACCCGCGGTACGGCGCCGTTTGCGAAATAATGCCATCGGAGCGCCCGCGTACCAGCCATCAGTGAACGTGGAGATGCCGCGCAAATAAATATTGGTGCGCATTATAACCACCCGCGTTAAGGATCCCCACGATGTGCCAATGGAGAGTTGTGACTATAGTTACCGTGGTCCTCGCTATCAAATCTGACGCTAGGAAGCTGAATGATGGACATACCCCTGTCAACCATGTGAGTTTATTTTTAACTAGTACACTTGCTAATTGCAGGAGGTATCGGTCATATGCAAGCAGTAGTGCAATGACTCAATGTTCCATGTTCACTTTTACTTTCGTTGCGCGTTGTATGTTACACACTTAGTTCAGTAGGTATGTGTGGGTATTGTCGAATCCTATTGTAATGCATTTATGCCTGTCGTTCTAATGAATGCTTAATTACCCGCTTATGTATGGTATGAGTGACATAATTTATGTTATGAATTACGGAAATGATTTAATAGGTTTTTTTTAAGTTTTTAAGTTTTTAAATAAGTTACTACATTAATAGGTACACTATCAACAGTAGTTTTATAATTAGTACCTAATTAAATGATGACTACTTAATTAAATGATAGTAAATGTAAGTAGTTACCTCATTCTTTCGGGACGAAATTAAGTGGCATCATTCTACTTCGTGGGCGGGCGGTATTCGCCGCCCGCCCGCGCGCGTATTGAACTAATTACCTACGCTACTAAAATTATGAAAAGGACGACGTTGCATAAAAAAATAATAATTTGAGAGTACTGCAATAGTTGCTATGATTTTAACGTCTGAAATATTGAAATTTTATTGATTTTGCAACCATAACAACTTTACAATATACTAAGAGGTATTTAGCCATAATCTTTTTAATGTGCACTGATTATTTGTGTAGACGCGTTCCATCTGAATTGTATAATTTGCTTAGGTAAGTAATTAATTAATCGGATGTAGGTAGGTAGGTACTTACTTATATAGAATGTACTTTCTCCAGAACTAGTTACCCAAGTTACAGGTGGAATATATTTTGGTCAGTAGGTGGCTTGGTTGGTAGGCTTAGTTAGTTATTAACTTATCAAACAAACTACCTATTAGAATATTCCTAGGAAATAAATTCGAGGTCCTAAAGTAGTGCCAATTAGTCTTTCAATACTCAGAGTCAGAATTACTTTTATTTAGAACTGTTTTGTTAAGGCAAGGATTCCCGAGATGCGATGATTGCGAGTAAGTGAGCAAGACGGTGCGCAGGCAGCCGAGCACGATTTTGTAGGTATTTAGGTGTTTTGAAAAATATTTGTATGGCATATAAAAATATTTTCTTGTGATGCACTGCGTAATTACGTTTGCAATGTTTCGGTATACATTTTGTGTCATTTTATTCATTTTTCTATTCATACTGATCATTCAAAGTTTCATTTAGAGGTAACTTTGTAAATTTTTTCTATCGGGTGAAATATCACCAATCGTGTTTTTGTCTAGTGATGCACTAGGAAATATCCTCAACTATAATATGTATGAATTTCAAAACTATAGGCCTTATAGTTATTGAGGTACGGACAGTTAAAAATCCCGAATTCCGGGAATCCTCGCCTTAATTTTATTTTATTTATAACTAGCTTGTGCCCGTGCCTTCGCACGCGTACATACTTTCGGATTAATATAATAAGTAGCCTAGTAGTATCTAAGTTAGGCTTTGCTCTAAACGTACGCCAAATTTCATCTTGATCCGTTCAGTCGTTTTGAAGAATCTAGGTAACAAAAATTCAGATTTCCCAAACTTTCAGCTTTTTAATATTAGTAGGATAAAGTCACCAACGTAAGAAATACAATTTTACAAAAGCTGTCAATAATAAGGAACACATTATGATGAACTTATAAAGAGAATATAAAAGAGTCGGAAAGGCACAACTAAAATAAATGATAATAAAATAAAACTAAAGTATTTCAATTTTACCTATGTGTGCCTTGCGTGAAAGAATTAAACACAGGAAATTGCTTATACATTATAATTCCCGCACTTTCAAGACGTTTATGTTTCTTCTAAGAATTTAGGTAGGTATAACCTTGTTAGGTTTGTTGTTACCTAACACCGCAGTCGAACCTGGATGAGAATGGCGCAGGACCGTGTGGAGTGGCACAAAAGTTTGGAGACCTATACCCAGCAGTGACAGGGTGAAGTCGGGTTGCGGATGATGATGATGAACCTTGTATTTATTTATTTATTTATTTATATTTATATATTTATTGCATTTATGTCCATTATAAGGTGTTAACATTTTTAGGTAGAATCTACATGAACCCTGTAAGGGCGTTGCAACATTCTAAGTTAAATAAATAAATAAATAAATAAATAATGCTGGACAATACACACAGCATTATCTAGCCCCAAGGTAAGCAGAGCTTGTGTTATGGGTACTAGATAACTGATATACATAATAATATACGAGTACATAGATAGATATTTTTTATTATACATAGAAAACGACCAGAACACCCTGAACAAATATCTGCAGATCGTACAAATATTTGTTCCGAGGCGGGAATCGAACCCGCAACCTCCTGCGTCGCAGGCGGACCTTCGCCCACCGCGCCACAGAGGAGTTAAATAAATGGTCTACAATTTTACATTATTAATTTAGTCCTCAAGCATATGTTAGTTAAGATACAGAAGAGGATACACAATTCATCACCTATAAGTAGGTTTATCATAATTATTTTGTCAGCAATATTAAAAATTTAATTAAAATGTATGTCGAAATAAAAATAAAATAAGATAAAAATTGTACTAGGTTAAGTGACACTATTGGCACTATCAAAAGTCCCATTTACTTCCATCGGTGCTGATAAACGAGTGGCGTTAAGAACGAGAGCAGAGCAACAATTACCCACTTTGTGAAAGCTACCTGTAATCGCACTTTGGAAAGTCTTGACCTTACGAATTAAAGATCACTCAAAAGTGAACGGAGGGATTTTGTTCTGGCGGTTTTCCCTAACCGGCTAACGGAAACCAGGCACCTACTTTCAAACTGGCGCGATCCTCTTTTGTTTTTCCTAGTTTTTCCTAGGGTGTGATTTGTGACGTCAGCGTGGATTATATGTATGAAACAAGACTAAATTATAAATTTTATAAACCCGCCGACGTTTAAGCTAGTTTAAGCGGCTAAGAACACTCGGGATAAAAATATTAACTATGACACGAAAAAAAACCTAAACGAAAATCGATTCATCCGTTTTTTGGGAGCTACTATACCACAGACAGATACACAGACAGACACGTAACAAAATAACCATTTAAGTACCGTTTAGAATGACCCTCCATTCAATGCAAATTTTAAGTTAAAGCTCTGTAACCATGACTACAGACTTTGTTTGAACTTGAGACCGAGTCAGCATATCTAGGCAGATAATTGCAGTCACGGCCATTTGCGAAACCTAACTGTCAATAATCAGGTCACGGATTAGTGTGAGATGCTCACAAGTTCTAGACTTTTCATTGGGTTCCCTTGACACCGAATTGTACACGCGCTGATTTAAATTTACCTATTTATGATAGTTTATTGAAAAAACAGCTGGTCTGTAAACCACTTTATTATTAATAAGTAGGTACCTAGCGAAAAAACTAACTCCGATTCGCTGGTATTTTTAAATAATTTGGGAAAAAAGAAAATTGGGATAAAAATTGACATATTCCCAAATGCTCCCAAAATACAATTAAATCGAAGTTTGTTTTATCTTGTGTTTAGAAAATGGTTAGCGATTCGCGCGAAATAATCTAAATTTCCGTTAGTTTTAGGTACTTATACCTTTTATAACACAGAAAACCAAATATCTAGATGCTGTTCTCCTAAAAAACCTACCACATAAAGGATTACTTTTCCTAAGTAGTCTACATATTCAACGCCTGCCTAGGACGACTAACGTTCCCTGGGCAATGAAAAATAGCACAGGTCGTAATCATAGTGAAACCAGGAGAATCAGGAGCGCCACAAGGCAGCATTTTGGGACCAATTCTATAATTCGGCACATTCACAGCGGACCTGGCGACCTCAGACAACACAACCACAACGGCGACTTATACGCAGAGGATACCGCCCTGCTCTCAGTGCACAATGATCCGAAAGTCGCATCACACTGCGTACAGAAGCACTTTACAAAGGTCGATTAATGGCTTAACAAGTGGCGCATAAAGACCAATACAGATAAGTCAGTGCAAGTCACCTATACGCTTAGACGAGCAACATGCTTATCCCACCTGTTACTCTCTACAATAACCCAGTTCCACAATCCGACAGTTCCAAATACGTGGGGATACACCTGGACCGCTGACTAACATGGCAAAAGTACATTTGGACCAAACGTAAGCAGCTGGACCACAAAATCCGAAGCATATAGGTACTGGCTGATCGGACGCAAATCTCAGCTTTCTGACACCAAAAGTATCATAAAGTCCATCTGGTCTTATGGGATTCATCTTTGGGGTTCAGCTAGCAATAGCAACGTCAAGATTCTTGAGAGATTTCTAAGCAAGACCATCGGAAATATGCTCAACATCCGCCCGCACAAACAGATGTAGTACCTACCTATATGGACATCATGACGAAATATGAAATGCTTACAGACAAAAAACAGATTTTCGCAAAAAATACCAACTAAGATCGATGGACATGACTCGCCGCCACCCTCCAAGGATCTGGCAGCATCAAATTTTCCAGGCTTAAAAGACATAGCATTCCTGACCTGGCGACTAGATACTCAGATAAAAATCGAGTGTTGACTCACAGAACAGATAGAAATTTAAAACTCAGATAACCAAGCAGCAGCAAAGGAAAAAAAAACGCAGAAAAAATTCAAAATCACAATAAAATTGAATCTCACGCCAACCCGAAACGATCAACCAACTTCTTAAGGCGAATAGTAGGGTGGATAGTGGCGCCACTACATATTTAATTTTATAATTACGTTATACAAAGGAATTATCAAGAAATCGGACCGCGCGTAGACGATATCTATCATAAGCTTTTTTTAAATGTATCTGTAATAGTTTTGTTTTGTGTTATTCAATCAAAAACCTTGTTTGGAGAGCTTGGTGGCCACCAATGGGAACTAAACTCTTGAAACAAGTATCTGCCTAAATAATACAGTACAAAACTATTAAAGATACATTTAAAAAAAGCTTATGATAGATATCGTCTACGCGCGGTCCGATTTTTTGATAATTCCTTTGTATAACGTAATTATAAAACTGAATATGTAGTGGCGCCACTATCCACCCTACTATTCGCCTTAATTGGTTTTGTACTAGCACTAGCCCAACTTGTCATCGGTCATAAAAATTCTAAGTGTTTTCTATTAGCATCGATTGAATGCCCAAGCATGTGCGTCCTCATTCTCCGATTGATAACAAGCCAGGTGTCAGTGTACACAACCTTAGCACCGTAGCCTGGTTTCAATTATAACATAACACTTATAAGGTTAGCTAACACTCCGCGACAGAACATCATCGTTTTCGTCATACAGTTACGTGACAGTCAACGGGGAAAGTCAACGAATTCATGAGTATTTTGTTTTTATGACATGGTAGCACAATTAAGATGGCGATAGGAGAACAGAGATACAAATAATACCAGCATATCTGGCCAGTAAAAGGAGTAGAGCATTTATTTGTTACAGAACCGAGCATTCGCTCAAAAAACGAGCGTTTTGGTTTAAAATTTTATCCAGCAAAGGTACGAGCACGGGTGCCGGGGGACAGCGGGGCGGGGCGTAAGTGCGCGGCCGGAAGAAAATGTACGCTAGGTATAAAGAAATGTTATAGGTACAAATCTAACACCGAATTGCGATTCCCAACCCGCATGCGCTGCTTGGGGCATTACCCACCATGAGATAAAAGCCAATAAGGCGTTTATCTGGGGAAGGCCTGCGTCTAGCAGTGGACCATTATAAGCTGCTGTGTTGTGGTTGTTATGGTACCATTCTTAAAAACGTTACATTACATTGTAATGCTCTAGCAAACGTTCTAGTCTATACAAGCAACCACCATACTTTCTTTCATCCCCTAAGATTGTAGCACGAATAGGTTATTTAATTTATGATTTGACGGTCTAATAGATGGATAACTCGTTAACAGAAAAACTGCTACAGCTGCCTATTGTGCCCGTGAAACGATGAGACAGACAACAGACGAGAAAGTGCAAGCATTACTAAAATTGTAGCAAAAAGATAATGGGCGGAACTCGGTTGTCGTGAAAGCAACATTGACATTACCCTGCAATTATCTCCGCTATTACACAACCATGGCATCTCGCGAAAGTACAATCAGGTAAACAATACTTATGCAACCATTTCCGACGAAAGAACGGAGGCTCGAATTCGCGTGACGTAAGGAGAAGAGCGAACGTACTACCTAACTGGGTTTTGGTTTACCTACTTCCGAAGATGTAATGAACTAATGAAACATGAAACTAATAAGTGCCGAATACGAGTTTGGTTAGTTACGTTTGCGTGTGTGATGTAATCGTGCGGTAACGATGGATTAGCACCGCGTTCTTGCCTACTTCCGATTTGAGATGGATAGCAGACCATTAGAAGGTGGTCTTTCTTATTATGTGCTTTTATTTAATGAGTTTGAATGGGAATGGATCACGTAACACGTTAATTTTAATATCTAGGTACTTGCCTCAATACATAATTAATGACCATAAATTAGCAATTAATGTTAATATTTATTGATAGTAAGTAGGTCCAATTTTAACCAGTAGGCTATCTGATATTATACCTAGATCTGGATTATATTATAGTAGATTAAAATATTCGTAGGCCCTCGAAACTCTGCCGTGCGTTGATGATTTTATCATTTCAGTAACGTTTTTCCGATTTCATTCTTGTTAGGGTTTTGTACCTCAAACGGAAAAAAGAAACCGTAAAGGATCACGTTGTTGTCCGTATGTCTGTCTGTCCTTCTGTCAACCCCCTTTTCTCAGGTAAGCGTGGACGTATATAAATAAAACTTTTAAGTCAACACACTCAAAAGTTACAGCTGTTTATGTCCTAATATTTTGACATTTCCTAAAAACATTACTTTTAATGCTCGCCATGGACCAAAACCTATAGGGTACTTCCCGTAGACCTAGAATTCTGAAATTTGGCAAGAAGCAAGGCCATAAAGTACAAGTAAAGAAAAAATCCGAAAACAGTAAGTTTGTAGTTTATTCACAAAAAAAATACTTTTGATTCTCGGCATGGACCAAAACCAACAGGGTAGGTACCTACTTCCCGTTGACCTAGAATCGTGATAATTTGGCAAGATACAAGGACTTACGGAACCCTTAGTGCGCGAGTTCGACTCGCACTTGACGTTTAATTTTGTTATACCTAAACAGATTTTGACTGATAACATTTTAAAAATTTAGACCTGGCGTCTTCACAAACGTGTTTGTGATGATAGCCAGAACGGTAGAATATTCTGTCCATCGTCGTTACTAAAATAATGATTTGTTACAATTCCAGGTGTCAAGCGGCAACAGGACACAGCGGTTCATGTTCGACGCCATTTTCGGGCTGGAAGTACCTCTCCTCGAGGAGCAGAGCGTGGAAGATGACGAAGATGACAATACCGTGAAAAACTGCTCTTGTGGTAAGTCAGGTTGTTGACTTGTGCGACTGCAGTATTAAGGGGATCCAAGATTTACTGATTTAGAGAAACTATTTGTTCTGGTAAGTATCAGGGGTTAAGGTTTGATATTCCCAATTTGTACAAAAAAATTTAAATTCGTTTTATTTCAATTTAGCATATTTATTTAATCAAAATACTTACCATTATTATCTATGTACATTGCTGCCATCTAATAGGAAGGTCCTTTATGCCTTTGCGATAGAACTGGTGATCTAGATTCAACAAACTGTGTGAAAGCATTTTGTACCGCCTCCTGGAAAGAAAACTTAGTAGGTACCTACCTATTACAATAAAAAGGCAATTTCATACTTGAACCCCTATTATATGTTAAGTTATGATGAGCAAAAATAATGTGCACGCTGCGGCGTATAAATGTCAAAACATTAGTTATTATGCTGCTGCAGTGTATATTCTTCTTACCCTTCATGATTTTCACGTATGATGTCCTATTTAGTTAAACAAAAGGATGATATAACGGCGCGAAAAGACCGTAGGATGTCGCAGAGATTTTCGACTCCCACGTCACTTGACTTCGTGGTGTAGTTGGTTATCACATCCCCGTACTGAGGGGAGGACGCGGGTTCAAGTCCCGTCGAAGTCGAAAATTTTTGCGATGTTATTTGATTTCTTAGGATGATATCAGTAAAGTTTGACTTTAAAAAAATCGTACTTAGAATAAATCGATGACTCAGAAGGACGAAAGACTCGGACCATCTAGCAAAATTTGACGGTGTAGAACCGATCAAGGAAATTTCGTAGTAGACGTTTCAGCCCGCGGGCTGATAGAGGTGTGGGCTGAGTTGACCAAAAAATCTTTAAAATCAACCTTAAGACTTGTTAGAGGGAATTTATAAACTCTAATTTAGTATATTGCTAGAACTTGTACTTCCTACTACTACTTCCTTTGGAACTTGAAAGTGATAGTCGTCAAGCGACGTGGAAAACTACCGACAGTTTCCTCATTTTCCTTAATGTTTGTGGGAATTATCGGTATCTATGGCGGTTGTGCAAAGTGAAAGCATTGTGGCTACATAACTGCCAGTTAACCTTTATCTAGATTATGTATACCTTTGCGTAGAAAAGTACTTGCATAGACAAGTATCAAAGTTTCTTCGTTACCTAGACTGGACTTTCCGACCGCACAATTTTTGCAGATTTGGATACAACAAAATTACTTAGAATTGTAAGATATTCACGTAGTGTACACAATCTAATGTTTTCACGTTCACTTTTAGAGTGCGGCAGAGCAAACCCTCTTCCTAGAAAGTTGGGTAAGTTACGTGTACACCCTGTCGTAGCAAAACCTGTAGCACCCTTTCTATACTGTTTAATCTTGTTTCTAATTTTATTCTTTGGATGACTTTCTTATTGAATTTTCCATATATTTATTACCTAATCCTTAAATAATTATCACCCTTTTTAGGCAATGCACAAAACTAGAGCCTATGTATAGTAGAGTGCTTTACCTAAACCTAGCCGTACATGATATTTGTCAACAGTTGACACTGGAACTCAATATTTGTAGAACGCTGTTAATATTTGCAAATTACTTCGATCTTTTCCGCTGTACCAATAGGCCTTTGGTCAATAACCTATGCGATCCATGACATTGAACTAGCAAAGAACGACGTGACATTGTAACGAAGTAATAAACACATAAACAGACTTGTCTTATAGTTGTAAAAGCGTGTGATTTCCTATCCGAGATGCGCGCAGGCATTGACTGCAGCATGTGCATTGAACTGCAAGTGATAGTGAAAGTGCCCCGGACTTTGCCGGCTGCTACCTAGCATGGTAGGTAGGCGGTATGTTCAATGTAAGCGATGGGTGCAACTTCAAACTGGCTCAGTCAGGAAATGTCAACAAGCTGCTGATATGTTGACATTTTTATTGATGGAAGCTGCTTGTTTTATAGCTGGTTTTGTTAAAACTAGAGAATAAAGTAATATAAAGAGGATAAAGTCAATAAACTTACGTTAAAACTAGAGGATAAAGTTCTACAATAAGCTCAAATAAAAGGTTAAATCTTTAAATAAAAGACGAACCTAAACATACTAATTCAGTGAATATGGAAATCTGTTCCAAATTCTTGAACTTTTCATCTAAGAATAAGTTTATTTTTGGTTACGTGAATCTGCCGTTTTGAAAGAGTTGCTTAATTTCCTTATTTGGAATACTTATCTGATTTTGAATTTGAGGGAAGTTTCTTGCATAACTGACCTCAAAATTCCCGCTATGGATTTTATTTCTGTACCAATTCTCCGTAGGTTGCTTAATTTTCCCCAAAACATGTTATTTTTGATGCGCTATGTTGTAAGAAAAACCTGAGTCACTTCAAATTAAAGTGAGAGGCTGTCAAGACACATTACGAGCTGTTTCGTCAGGTCGCCTTACATCACGGTAAAAGGAAGCCAGACTTTTGACAAAAAAAACCTACAGGAGTCTTGCTAAATCGTACTACTTGCCACCGCTACCATATAGTTATAATATTTAACGCTGTTACCTTGTAAATGACTCCTTGCTTTATACTATAATACCTGTGGTAACGAACCTAACATTTCTCTACTAAAATAGGTCTTGTATCTCTCAGTACGTTCAACCTAACTTTCATTTCCGCAGAGTGCGGCGGTTCGAATCAGGAGAACCGAATCGTCGGCGGGCTACCCGCTGGCCTGAACCGGTACCCGTGGATGGCCAGGCTGGTGTATGATGGCCAGTTCCACTGTGGTGCTTCGCTGCTTACCAAGGAGTATGTGCTGACTGCCGCGCATTGTGTCAGGAAGTAAGTTTTCTCTTTCGTTTGATTATATGAAAGTTATGGAATCGTACTTGGATGTGAGAAGGTAAGTAATAAGTAATAAGGAAGGAACTTAATTGATAGTTATGCTCAAGAATATGAAGAATTTGAGCCAAGAATTAAAGCAATGAAACAAAACTTAAAAATGATTGAAGAACAAAAGAAAAAGATATTTGATCAGAAAAAACTCACACAAGAGTTAACTCTAGTAGTAACAAATTTAGAGGAGTTTTCCTCTAGTATTAATTCAAGTCTTAATAATGCAGACTGGCTAACTAAACGTGAATAAGAATAAGAAACATTTATTGTATAAACTGTGTACATAGTTGGTCTTAAGAACTAGTATTTGTCCAACAGTTTGTCTTTTCGGACATACAATAATAGAATTATTATTAACATTAGTTAATTAACTTAGAATTATAGGAACTGCACATTTTCTTTATACTTAATTTAGGTTGACTATAGGAGTTAAATAACAATGATTACTATCTAAATTTTGAAACGATTTATGATAAATTTCGTGATAACGTTAGTTATGCGAATTGAGATTAATTTTGAGGATGTAGGTAAACATCGTGTTTAGAGTGAAAGAGCTCTAGAGACTCTTTTCATATGGAGAAAAATAAATGCTTGCAATGTTGTTGTAGGAGTAGGGACTTGGTTATGATGTAGAGGAAATAAACCAGGAAATTGCTGAAGATCAAAGACGTGCGAGTGAATTGGGCTTAAATTTGATGTGAGAAGCACATCATAGGTACGCAGTGGGTGATCCTGGACTAGAATGATGATAATAATGGAATCATTCGAATCATGACGCAATGCTACCTAAACATTAGATTATTGTGCGTAAAAAACTTAAGATATAATTGAAGTTTTAAGTGTCATAAATTACTGGCAGAAGCCTTTATTCACAAAGAAAATTATACTAGTATTTATAATTGAAACAATTGAGCTAACTGCAGACTGTTGCAATCAATCTACAGGTAGCTCAACTGATCCATATCATAAATTACTTGTGTTTCATATAAATTAAAGCAGTAGGTAGGTAAATCTTTTATTGGTATTTGGTATGAAAAATCATATATTTGACCATTTTTTTTGTTGAGTAATAAAACAGACTTCATCCCCTTAAATTTCTGTTCCGTATGTAATCATTTTCTTTTAAACGCATAGTGCACACCTTCATGAACATAAGTAAACCACGCAAATATTATGAAAACCTGTGCGTGACCTACACATCGTCAGTTGCGTTTACACATCATTTCACTCACGCACTATTACATACAAATATTTCAACTGTTCATACAGTAGTAGTTGCTATTAAAATATGAGATTTTCCGGTCAGTTTTTGCCGATTAACAAAAAAAATTGGTTGTCTGTAAAGTCGGTTTACTGACGATAGTTGAACGTGACAACGTCTTAAGAAAATACTGATGGAATGGTAGCATTTTTCAAAAGAAAATTTTAATTTTGTCAAATATACTTAGCATAACCTACAATCGCTGCACTAGCGGACCGATGCTATTCATTTTAATGATGAAAGCACGAATATTCGACAATATATCACTGAATATATAATTAATATCGAAAGAATCATTACATTTATCGCTGTAATTATCGTTGCTATAAACAATTGACACCACATTCACTTTTCACTGCACTTGATACTCGATCAAAACATGTAAATGTACTATAGTCTAGCAGCTGTCCACGCAGACGCATCGCTCACTCAAGTAGGAGAGAGACGGATGTCGAGCGCTCTCGCTTGCACTTCAAGCCTTACATGGAACGCCTCAGATCGAGGTAACGCCGCATGAGTCATGTTTTTTCGTGCGTGCAGCCGGCTCTATCGAATTATAAGACGTTGTCACGTCAAAAACAAATTTTCTGTAAAACGATCTGAATACCATAATTAATTAATTAATTTATAAACAAACATTATTAATTATATTGATACAATAACTCACCGCTAGCGTTAGTAAAGTTAAATATTGCCGTCCTACTTAGAGGTTGTTATCGTAGAATTCGTAAAGGGTCTACGACGTA
This sequence comes from Eupithecia subfuscata, assembly GCA_963564075.1. Classification (NCBI taxonomy): domain Eukaryota; kingdom Metazoa; phylum Arthropoda; class Insecta; order Lepidoptera; family Geometridae; genus Eupithecia; species Eupithecia subfuscata. Next base: position 11,417,378 of record OY751105.1, read on the forward strand.
GCAGCCGCAGCTAATTTAACTTCCTTTGCACATTTCGGCCTTAACGGACATGATGATATCCAAAAATTTGTACTTTTAAAATGGAAATAATTTATTTTGTCAATCAACGGGTTTCCCACATAAAAAAGTAGAAATAACTATGCTACGAAATACAGGCAAAATTCTGGCAGATCCCCTACTCGTATATGGTGATGATTTTGAAAGGATTGCCAAAAAGACTTGGACGTGGTGACTTGTACTTGGACCGTAGTCCTAAAACGATATGAGTGGCACAGACTGGGTAGATTTATGGGGTTATTCCAGTTTTCCCCCTTGACAAATCCCCCCTAAGGGGGAAAACTGGAATTCTTTTTTTTGGAGTCCAGTTTTCCCCCTTGAGAATTTTTTTTCAAGGGGGAAAACTGGAATATTTTTTTTTCAAATTCCAGTTTTGCCGATTATATTTTAGAAGTCGACGAAGGCATGGCCTAATTCCATTCTTCAAGAGTATATTCTCAAGATTGCGTAAATGAGGTATTAAATTGAATTGCAGGTTGAAGAGGTCCAAGATACGAGTGATCCTCGGAGATCACGACCAGACCATCACCACGGAGAGCGCTGCCATCATGCGAGCCGTCACCTCCATCGTCAGACATCGAGGGTTTGACGCCGACTCTTACAACAATGATATAGCGCTGCTGAAGCTTAGGAAACCTGTGACGTACTCGAAGATTATCAAGCCAGTGTGCTTGCCGCCAAATAGTAAGTCATTTAGTTTTTGATTCGTAAAAAGACGGTCTACTACTGAACGGGTCTGCCGCAAACAATGGGGTTGAAATAATAACCATGCTTGACAGGAGTTATCGCAGCGGAGGAGTTTAAAATACACAGAAGGGGGCCTGTGCTCTTCCTCTGGTATGTTCCCTTAGTCGCTTCTTATGACATCCACCAACACTTGCTTAGTGCGTGTCAATTTATGCGCTTAATTGTGTATGTGCGTGTAATATAAGGCGAACGAAGTTTTTCCACATTGCTTTTACAAGCTAGTTGACTATCTATGCTTCAAGTTATCAGGTAGAGATTAGGAAAAACTATGAAAGCTATGAAGCATGGTAGAATGTACAAAAAAGCAAAGTGACCACTTTACTTCCTAGTTTTACTTCTGCAATTTGTAATATCTGAAGTTTCCAAGGCTCCCAACTACTTAGTGTGTTTATACGGTTTAAAGAATGTAAGGTGCTAAAGGAAATAAATCACCTTGGCTTTTGACTAATGGTATACCCAAAAGATAATGGTGTAGTAGAAACAAAGCAGGTAACAATGAGCATGAGTCTACTCGAAAAGAGAAAATCGACTCAATTCAATAACATTTCAGACGTCTTTATAAGAACTAAATAAAAAACTAAATCAAATCGGGCCACTTAGGAATCCCCTTGAGATAATCGAACGATAAAAAAGCGGTAACTCAACGTTAAAATTCGCGTCTACTTATTACTTTCTCAATGAAATAAAAATTATTAGATTATTTACCTCAACCTCAACCTCAAGAGCCTGTGTTGGTCCACTGCTGGATGCAGACCTCCCCTTGATAAGCGCCTTATTGGCTTTTATCTCATGGGGGGTAATGTCATTAGATTATTTTATCGTCATCAGCCTATATTAGTCCACTGCTGGACTAGACTAGGACTAGGACTAGGACTAGGCCTCCCTTAATGATGTGGGATGACGATCTGCGAAAGACTGCAGGCAGATGCTGGATGCGGCAAGCTGAAAACCCCTGTCTTTCGCTATGGCGCTCATTAGATTATTTACAAAAAAATAACTGAACACCAAATTTTACTTGCAAATTTCTCATTTCAGGTTCAGACCCATCAGGTAAAGAAGGCATCGTGGTGGGCTGGGGCCGCACCTCGGAAGGTGGGCAACTGCCCAGCGTGGTGCAAGAGGTGCGAGTGCCCATACTGTCTCTGAACCAGTGCCGCGGCATGAAGTATAAGGCGTCGAGGATTACCAATAATATGGTAAAGATCAAAGCTTCTTACTTCTTGCTTCTGAAGGCTAATAGCCACATTCGCCAGTTATCTATCAACGGGACACTCAGTCGTTGTAATTGAATTGTGAAATGGGTGGCCAGAGAACTGATTCGCAATGGGAAGGTTGATTTAACACTACGAGTGCCTGACGATACTTCGATCTAATAGACCGTGTAAAGCAGCGATGCGCCCCTCCGCTTTGTTGCTTGTAGCTTTGTTGAAGATTGGCAGTGAAAACGTTAATAGGTACTAAGAGAACTCTGTGTTTTGAACATGCTTGAATGAAAAATGTTGGTTATCACGCGATTTACCTGCCATTTACCATTTGAGTGTGCGTTTCATTTTGATAAGAGATTTGGGCTCTTTTCAAAATGAAACGCACACTCAAATGACTAGAGTCATTTGTGTGTGCGTTTCACGTGAGTGTCCTCAGGGGTTCATGGTCGTTCGTCACGTTCATTCGGTCGTAAATAAATAAACGATTCTGGACAATTCACACAGCATCATCTAGCCCCAACCTAAGCGGAGCTTGTGTTATTACTAGACAATTACATAGATAGTTATTTTTATTATACATAGAAAACACCCAGAACACCCGAAAGAAACATCTGCAGATCTAATTCTGCACTGGGATCTCCACTGACATCTCGCATGGGAGATGTCAATGCAGATTCCAGTTCCTCCATTATCCCCCTGCCTAACCAGGCCCTAACCAGCCCTTGAAGTACCGGAGCAGGACTTTCGGCAATTGACAGCTTCGATTCAGCTTTTTCGTAGGTGTGAACGGATTTGTTGCTTCTATGAGACTCTTCAATCCTGTTTTTCATCTCCAGATCTTACAAACTTTCATCCCGAGGCGGTAATCGAACCCACAGCTTCCTGTGTCACAGGCATAAATCCGAAAATTGATGTTTGTTCCATGCTTTTGCGAGTGTACCAAGTGCTGCTTGCTTGCATTATCCTCATAACGTCCCACTAGCCGATTTTATGCCAGTCTCAACGAAGATTACCTAGCCACGTGCACATGTTATAAGTAGGTGCCTAATACAACACACAAGTGCAAGATCTACAATGACCCAGCAATCAATCAAACGTTTGTTGGTTTCAGCTATGTGCTGGGCGGGCGTCCACAGACTCATGTCAAGGGGACAGTGGCGGGCCACTACTTGTGCAGAAAGGAGACAAGTTTCAGATTGTCGGTAAGTTGATGCTGTCTGAAATCGGAGTTGGCAAACTGATTTTATAGATTAGCTTCCTGATTTAGCCGGGGCGTGTATTTTTCTCAAGAGTGTCTGGTGTGTCGAGTCTCATACGTTATGTCAACTTTAATGTTTATAGGAACCTTCTATGGGCCAGTATATCAGTGTGGCGGATAATTAATCTAATTTTACTGAATCAGAATTCGGTACTGTCCAATAATATATAATAATAAATAGTAACCGATTGCAAAGATGGGGTTCCGTTTTCATGTACTGTCTGAGGCTTTGACGGGATATCTTTTTGTATTATTTCGTGGTTGCCTCGTGTTTTCCGTAACGTAAAATTTGAGTTTTAATCATTTATTTGAATCTAATTTTATTTTGTATGAAAAATCAACAAAGAGACAGATGCGCTTTGAGTTGAGAACGTGAAGTGTGACGTCACAGAACAAGGGCTAATATAGCAACCTTTTTATCACCCGAAACTGAGTGCAGTTTTCCTTTTTTTACCTTAATAATTTAAAGTTTTGTGTGTTATATATTTTTCGGCAATGTATTAACCTAAAATATCGAAAAAAAGAGATATATGCTTATACCCTATTTTGTTGTAATGTTCCAGGCATAGTCTCATGGGGGGTAGGATGCGGCCGGCCCGGATACCCCGGAGTGTACACGAGGATCACGCGGTACCTGCCCTGGCTGAGAGCCAATCTTCGGGACACCTGCCTCTGCGATAGCTGAATCATCTCACACACACATAGTCATACATCTACCCCTGAACGTGCGAACTCCCCCTGAACTCCCCCACAAACAAAGGGGGAGTTGCAGATAGCTGAATATCATGTAATATTCAAGTTTTAGAAATCTGCCTGAGCTGGTCCTAGATCGGCTCTGAATCAAACATACATACTATACATACTAGTGTTTATTATTTACCTATCTATTCACGTTTATTGAGACTTCAATATGAGAATAGGTTAACGTGTTTAAATGGTGTTAAGGTTTTTCTTATTATTAGCGTACCTTCTTACACTTAGGGTAATTTTTAATAAATTAAATAATATCCCAAAAATCCCGTTGTAGTCGAAAACGTTTTGGGATGTTATATAATTTCTTAAAATGGTGTTAATTACAAAAAAACTTAAAATTTTTGGAACTGAATTAATGTAGAAAGAATAATCGCAGAAATTCATGAAACCGGATGACCTAACAACTGGTGATCATTGATGTTCAGAAGTAGGAAGTCTCGATAAAAAATATATTTATATGACAACGTCAAATTTTTAGCCATCTCTGAATAGCATCTTGTATGGTTAATAAATAGTTTTTTCGTTATTTTACGAACCTAAATTACCGAATAAAACACTTATGTGGAAATGCACACGCATTAAAACCCAGTTTTTAGTTTTTACGAAAATTTGTGAAATTTTATTGTTTTAGTCATGATTAAAAAGTAGGTTAATAAATAATTCTTAGAATCTCCTAGTATGTACTTTGGTCAGAAATGAATTTAAATTACGTAATGATGAAACAAGTGAATAAAAGCGCAGAGATCTGTCCTTCCGCGGCTTGAGAAGTTAAGTTTACGGTAATATTTAATCAATAATATTTTATTTTTGCACTAAAATGTCAAAAATACTAGGTGCCAATAACATTATTTAGAACCATGCTCCATATATTTGTTAAGTTGCGATCAAAGCTATGAAACTAATACTCAAATTTAATACTTAGTTGTAAAATAATTATTAATAGCTTTGTAACTTATTTTTAGTAATTTTATGTTAAGAGGCCGGTGGTGCAGATTACCAATAGAAATTAAGAGATCATGAGGTTCTACCGAAGTGTTCAGTTTGTAAATAATTTTATATTTTAATGTATGATTTTATGTTACGTTTAGTTTTATCTACGACTTTTATTAACGACTTTCATTCAGCAAATCGTAGTTTCCTTGTAATTTTTAAACCTTTTCAAATCTAAATTGTGTGAATCTAAATTCTGTGAAATGATTTCCTTGTAAATTTTAAACCAATTCGAACCTAAATATTTTACTAAAATAAAATCTTAATAATCATTGTTAAAATCAAATGAAAATGTTTAAATAATGTTAACTTTTATTTTACATTTTAATCGACCATTAACTGTGCTTTTGTGTTTAAATGTGCATTCAGTGTTAGAAACCTGCTTACATTTAAATTATTTTACCTTAGTATTATTAAATAATGCTAGAAGTTAAGATTGAAGCTCTTTAGGCTGCAACTGTGATCCTTATCACGATAAATCTTTGATTAATAATTATTTAATTGTTGTTTTACTTTATTGTTAAAGTTTTTACATTTTTTTTACATAGATTACGTTATTGTTTTTGGCTTGTAACAGTTGTAACGGATAGATAGGTAATATGCGTTTATTTGTTGTGTTAGGTTTAGATCATTAATCTAGTTGGAGTAATACTTAAATCCCTTAATGTTGTCCTCAAAAATTATGATGATGTCCTTCTTGCCAAATTTCGAACACGGCAGCCAGTCTCGACGGAGACTACCTACTCATGTGCGCAGGGCATATTATAGAGCACAAGTGTGTCTGCAAACACAGGTGCACTCTCTATTTCACTCTCATACATCAAGAATATCATGTACCTAGATCCAATCATGAACAAACTATTTACCAATTTTACAATGGAAACGTTTACATTCTATAGTTTATAAGTTAACTAAGATTTCGATTCAAATCAAGATTTTTTGTTGTTTGATGTGTAACCTAGATTTTTATACGTTGTTTTTTTGCAAAGGTGCTAATATAACTTGGATTTTGACCAAAACAAAGTGTTTCTTTTTTCCTTTTACCATAACTAAAGTTTTATTGCTGATTGTTATTTATGAGGGACCAATCAACGAACCTTTAAACGAAACGATCAAGGAAAATTTGACTTTTATTCGAAAGATTCTTGGAAGTCAAGTTGAGACGCAAAAGCTGATTTATTTTTAGAAAGCTTTGTGTGATTTTATTATTCAGGTTAGACTGATAAATAGTACTTTATTCACAAAAAATTACAATCAACTAATAGAAATAAATTAGAACGAGTATTTACAATTGAAACAATTGAGCTAACTGCAGACTGTTGCAAACAATCTACAGATAGCTCAACTGATCCATATTGATACCAACCGGAAGCGTCCCCAAGACGCTGGCTGCATTGCCCCGCTGTATGGCAAGGCTGATCCGCTGCCAGATACTCACCAGCTCTCGGGTCGCTTCGACCAGACGCTCAGATAATTTGTCAGGTTAGATGGTATTTTATTTCGTGTTGTATTTTACAACAAACTAGCGACTTCAAAGCCGAGGAGTATGTTATCCAGCTGAGGCTGCGGGTTCATTTCCTGTCAAAGCAAATCACGTTTGTTTCTTTAGGCTTACAAAATATGATCTTTCTAAATTATTACCAGACATAAAGTGGTAGTTGATTCTCTTCTTTAAATTTTTTGTCCACAAGTGAACGATCGATGTGAAAAAGAAATCAAATGTCTGATGTAGAGTCGAAATCGGAACTCTATGGTGAAGGTTGAGTTTCGGACAGATTATCCTGAGCTGACCCAAGATTAAATAAGTTATAATATTTTAAAAACCCTTTTAAAAACAAGCTTTTAATGCATTCTCATCCAAACAGAACGTGTGTACAAAATTTCAGAATAAATCGGTTGAAAAAATCTGCTTCAAAATTAAATTGCAAGATTACACCCGTACAAACATAGGTAGTTATAGGTAGATACATACATTGCAAGTTAAATAAAAGCTTGTAAAAAAAGGAAGAAATTTTTGCAGATCGTACAAACGGTCTTTTTTCCCATACCTGCAACCTTCCGCAGCGTAGGTACCATGTCCTTGTGTCACTTCAGTATGTATTGATTTAAAAATAACTGAACGCACTTTATATGCATGTATGTAGACGAAAGTAATGAAGCGACGAAGAAACCTTTAGCCTGTTAGTTGTTATTTTTCGAGTTGGAGCAAAACCCGTCCCAAGCTTTTTTATCCTCTAGCTAGATAATCTGATATTTTATAGTAAGCCTTTTTGCACAGCAAGGTTTTAACAATTTGTTTGAATTTATTTACTGATAATTTTTGCAACTCACTAGGAGTTTTGTTGTAGAAGCGTATACATTGCCCTTTAAAATATATTTTTATTTTGTGTAGCCTAGTTGTGGGCACAGCGAGCTTATGTTTGTTTCTGGTATTCGAATTATGTTTATTGCTATTTTTAGGGAACTGACTTATATTTCTATGAGTGTACAACAAGTTTTCATAAATATATTGACATGGTACTGTCATTAAGTTTATTTCTTTGAATTTATCACGCAGGGATTCTCTGGGACCCATATTATAGATTGCACGAACAGCCCTCTTCTGCAGCACAAATACGGTGTTAATATCTGCAGTGATGCATTAATATGCCACTACATTAACAAGACAAAATTAAAACTTTTAAAAACCCCTCGACAGATTTTCATGAAACATAGCTAAGAACACTCTGGATAAAACTATCTATGACACAAAAAAAAACTAAACGAAAATCAGTTAATCCGTTTGGGAGCTACGATACCACAGACAAATACACAGACAGACACGTTAAACTCATAACACCCCTTTCTTTTTGCGTCGGGGCGGGGGTTAAAAATAAGCCAATAATGGGCTTATACCTTAACTGCACCCATAATAATGACCTTCCACTGCTGAGCATGAGCATGCCTTTCCCAATCACAGGTAGGTGTTATTTGATTTTACAAATTTGCGTAGTGATTATTTTACGAAAAATGTTATCTATACTATAATAATATACATATATAATATTAAGTATAAAGAGGAAAGATTTGATTGTTTGTTTGTTTGTATTGAATAGGCTCCGAAACTACTGGACCGATTTGAAAAATTCTTTTACCATTAGAAACGAACATTATTCCTGATAAACACAGGCTACTTTTTACCGCGGGAAAACATGTAGGTAATAGGACAACAGGTAGTAAGAATGCAGCTAGTTAACAATAAACTAGAATTTGATTTGCTCAAATAAGTTGGCTTTTTTATTTCCGTATCTTCCTACTCATCATATTATAATGGAATGTGTACGAAGCGCAAACGAGCGACTTCGTATTTTTGGAGTGGCTGAGTTATATGATGTTGGCAGGTGTAACACTGTACTATCCAATCCATTGTCTAAGGAGGCCCACACAGTTTACAACCTTGTTATAAATCGTTTCTGTGGAGATTAGCTTTAAGCTTTATTTGTTAAATATTGTAAATCTGTGTTTAAATTAGGCGATGTGGTCGCTCAACGACAAAGCCTTTTGTGTTGTGTGAAATAAAAAAAACAAAAAATCTTCCTACTAATACTTAATTATGTGAATAGTGAGATTTAATATTTCGACTATTAGAAAGTCATTGGGGTGGTTTACTCAAATCAATGGGGTGAAAATTTCCATCTACTTCACTGACTTGGGTAATGGGGTGGATGGGATTTTTTATTCCCAACCACCCCATTGATGGGGAGGTTAATGGGGTGGTTGGGAATATATACCATAATCACCTGCACGATGATTGTGGAGTTGTTGAAATACACAGAAGGAAGCTAGCTGATGCCTTTCCTCTCGTAGGTTCCCAGTCAACTCTTACGACATCCATGGGCTGAGAGGAGGGGGTCGATTCTTAAGCTGGGACCGCCACGGCAATGGGCATGTAAAGCATGCAAAAAGACGCAGCATTGTAACGGCGATTGGAAAGTGTCACTTTCGCCGATGGACCGGTCGTTCATAATGGGAAAACCTTATGATAATGAACCTTATGTGCGAGTAGTAAGGCTCTTGCGGGTAATGCTGCATTTTGCCCATGATTGTGTTAATTTGCTAGGACTTAGCACTTGGTGCTAAACCTTAACACCTTGGGTTTAGAATCTGATATTGATATTCTGTATTAAGAACAGTAAGAAAAGTGTTCTTATTTCATGCCCTCACTGGACTTGGAGCACCCAGAGGCGCGCTTTATAAAAATATTCGGAAAATACCTGGGGCATTAGGGACGCTTAAATAGTAGATTGTTTGACAAGGAATCAAACCATCCCATTACGAGGTTATTATAAGTACTCTCGAGCGCAGCGAGGGATGATGACAAGACCCTGTTATAGTGGGTGGTTTTGACCCACCCTCAAAATTTACCTTCAGAAAAATAATGCACGCGTTTTTCACTTCTCTACTTGACGAATTTGCCGTAGGTAAGTCTATAATTTCACGTGATTTAAGCCGCAGCTTGATTAAAATTAATTATTTCTTTGCCCTTCTGTTATTGTATGTAGTATGTGTATTTTGTTCCATTTGCATAATGTCCTAATTTTCGCTTGATGACATTCTCAATTAAAAATACCTTAGGTGACCTTCAATTCCCTAAAACTTTTTTAATGTCTTTGTAAAGTGCAACGCAAAGTACCTACGCATTCTACCATGGAGAAAGAAGCACTGTTCTTCAACTTAAACTTCTCGTCTGTATAATGTGAATAAACATCCAACAAGAAGGCGCTTTCAGTTCCATTTTCGATAAATTCAAATAAAATGTATGTATGTTCTATGTATGTACATATGTTCTATGTTTCTATGGCAAGCTGGAGACAGGGCGCTATGGCGCTCATTAGGGGTGGTCTATGTCCAGCAGTGGAGTAATATAGGCTGATGATGATGTTCTATGTTGATGGAACACCAAAAAATCGAGTCTTTATGCAAGTTGACGAATGTCTTGTACTGGCTGATCATTTCAGACAAAAATTAAAAAGAAAACATACTTTTTATCCAAGTCGAATTTTACTGCCGCTAAACTACGCTATAATGACCCACTTTTTGAGCAAGACAAGTGAAAAATACTTGTCTTTTTCTTAAATTCCTTTTTTTGCTTTACTGATTCATAAGTAAACCCGTTAATTCGTATTCCGTCCACTAATATGTTTCTGTTCTACATACCGTTAGGCTTCATCGGTTTTTACCCATTTATCTCTGTCTGTTCACGCGCAAGGAGAATATTAATTGGTTTAGGTTTCTAAAAATTAATCCTTGTAGGTAAGTGTTCGTAATCATTTTAAAAACGGGTTTGATAGTCTTTCTCTCTGAAGTAGAGTTGCTTCACTGGCATCTAAAAAGTTTTTTGAAAGGAAAAAAGTGCATACAAAAAAGAATAATCTATCTAGCATTATGCTACATACGATGTACAACTTTTGTGCAATAAAGTATTTCTATTCTATTCTAAAAATCAAGTAATTTCTTTCTCTAGACTTATTTTCTGAAAAGGTCTTCCATAATGGTCTCGTTAGGGCAGTAGCTATACTTACGTAGGTAATCCACTCGAAATTGAAATGATAGTCCCAAAAATAGTCTCCTAAATCGTCTAAAAGAAATGCGTCCTGTCGATCACAGTATGACAAATTCGCAATAGCCCTCATAGGTGATATGTGGTACGTAGGCTCTTAAGGCTCTAGTGGGGTACCGAACAACACATCAGAATGTTCAGTTCGCGCCAACAGCGCATCTCAGAGTGTGCCTGTGTGCCTCGCGCCTCCGCACCGGAGTAACATGAGACCCGCGAATTTCTGAATATTCAAATTCGGAATTATTTTTTGTTTTTCTAAAGCCTGCTTGGTGGTTGCCAGTATGTGGAAGTGTGCATTAATTTTGGTGACTGTGACATTGACTTTCACTTGTTCTGAGGTTTGAATTTTGGACTCTATTACTGATTTATGTGATTGTTTAGGTTGGTTAAGTTTAATTTCATGGAATTAGCTGCGTGCATGTTTGGTCAGTTCTTTACCGCCCGCATCCTAGATGCCTATTTTCTTTTATTTGTAAACTTAACAAGTTTGGGCGCCCTAAACTTTTACAACAGAAGCTGATAACAAAAATTCGTCGAAAGAAATACCTATACGTTAATATTCTTAAAGATTATATTTATAAGGAATTCCACCAACAAAAGATAACCTATGTTACATATAATACAGATTAAATGTACAATACCTATCACACTAATATTTGAATATGAAAGTTTGGATGTTTGTTACCCCGTCACGCCATAACGACAGAACCGATCGGACTGAAATTTTGCATAGATGTAGCTCTAAGTCTGGAATCAAACATAAGCTTTTTGTCTTTTTATCCCATAGAACAGCTCCCATGAGATGAAAATAACCTTTAAACGTTTCCATAGAAACAACGCGAGCGTAGAAGCGGGCAGAAACTAGTATTTGTAACTACTAGTAAACTTGTGTCCCCGCAATTACTGAGATCTTAGAATATAATTAATGGCAAAGAAAGCCTTACTTTCCGTAACAAGCGTTATATGGAATGGTTTATTTTGTATCTGAAGCTTTATTGTTATTCAGGAAAATGGAATCCGGGATGCAAGAGGTGTGTTCACGAAAAACATCTTCGGAGGAGTGTGGGGGAACAGGCCTCCGCTAATGGACAGGATCCAACTTAAGACCACTTGCACATGTAGTTAGTAATATCTTTTTAATTTATTTTTTTACTGGTTGAGACTGTAATGTTGTCTTGCCTGGCACCTAGCACTCGTGCTAGGTACATATGGGTAAATCAAAGGGTAATCAAAGCATCACTTTTCAATTACAATTACCCTGGTGTATCCCACTGCAAGGCCAAGTCCTCCACCTGGTCAATTTCATTCATTTATTTCCACTATAAACGAACAAAATAAATTGTGTATGGGAAACTTAATACTCTACTCTAAAACTCCTGAGTACTTGTGTACCTTGTTGTACCACGCCTCTCGATCTTGAGCCAGCTGGACCCACTTTTAAGTTAGTTCCTTTCAATTACCCCATTAAACTTTCGGAATTATTTGAATGGACCAATATCATTATATCCTTGTGGTCGTCAACATTAGGCATACAGGAATTAAAGCCATAAAGGTTGTTACTTTACAGTGTTTTTGTCAGCGAAATCTAAAACTCGTACATTTTAGCAGCGCCACCTAGTTACGTGCTGCGTAACTAATTATACCTAACTATGGTGGTAACAGTAGAGCGTTCTTGAACGATTAGCTACAAAACCTTAAACTTACGTATATAATATCTAATTTGTTTTACAAAATATTTATAAAACCATCAAATTACCTTCACGGCGAGACAAAATTTTTGACAAGAAGTAATTTATTTGTTGAATGTTTCTATCAGTAAAAGAAATGTTAACGTTATCAACTCCATATAATACCTACACATAATATTTTCAACCGACGAAAAACGGAGGAAGTTCTCAAGTGGACGTGTATATATTTTTTTATGTATGACCTTTTTACAGAATAGACCGATTTCAATAATTCTTTTTTATTGGAAATGGAATTTTATTGAAAAAAACATACCCCGAAGTTGGTCCCACTTAAATTTGAAAAAACTTCTAACCCTAAGGGTAGGAAAACAGGGGATGATTGTTTGTTCACTCACTGATTGTAATGTTTGACCACGCATAACTTTTTACAGAGTGTCCGATTTTATAATTCTTTTTTTATTGGATATATCCTTGTAGTTGGTCCCATATAAATTTGGAAAAAAAATCTTACCCTTAGTGTGACAAATATTGTGTAGGTATTGATTTATTTTAAAAGTAATCAAAAACTAAGTACGTGGGATTAGTAGATGAAAAAAATTAAAAAATAAAACTTTTAACAAAAAACTTAAACCACCGAAAAAACTGAAAAGCAAAAGATAATAAACCTTTTTATTTAACCTTAATAACTAAGTTCTTATACTAATGTACCTATACCTAAGTAATTTTGAGTCGGCGCCAAAGAAGCAAATTAATGAATTAAGTACGTAAAACGTGATGCGCAGCGCGACAGGCCCCTTCGCCGGAAAATGTTTGGCGCCGCCGCCGCGTCAAAATTACTTAGGTATACTTACATTAGTTTAAGAACTTAGTTATTAACGTTAAATAAAAAGGTTTATTATTTTCAGCTTTTAATTATTTTCGGCGGTTTAATTTCTTTGTTATGAAGTTTTATTTTATATTGGTTTTTATGACGGCTGTTGTTTATATACTCCTTGCTTTATCTGCCATGTCGTGAGTTATAGGCTTTTTACTGACCAATTTTGCTGTTTATCTCTTGAAAAGAAAAAAACAAACTAAGTTATTTCTTTACATTTTCTTTCATGTTTCTAAATAAAAAATGAAATTATTTCAGAATGCGGTGAAAGAAACGAAGTGTCCCGTATAGTCGGCGGCGAAGAAGCTGGCACCAACGAGTTTCCCTGGATGGCTCGCCTCTCGTACTTTAAGCGGTTCTACTGCGGCGGTATGCTGATCAACGATAGATACGTGCTTACTGCCGCACACTGTGTCAAAGGGTAAGTTAATAAGGAGAAAAGTCAGTTCTAGGTCAGTTCTGGCGTTTTCTCGTGGTCCTACTATTTTGTTCTAGGTCACTTCGAGGGTTTACCTTATTACAAAACTTTAAAATTTGGGGGGATTAAGATGTCGGTAATGGTATTAAAAGATACCTTTTTCATATCTAGTGAACTATTTTTCTTCTTTTATACAGTATTCTCTTGACAGTTTTTTTAGTTTATATATTTATAATAAGATCTAAGCCTTAATCTTGTTTATCTGCTACAGCTTCCACGCCTCGGTAAAAATCTGATATTTAACTGACTGTACAATGCAGGTATTTTTAATATTGTCCGAATTGACAGTAACTAAAATATTAAAATCAAAAGTGTCAATTGGGACACTGTGTCCCAATATTTTTTGTCCGAATCGACAGCAAGTCATCAAATCAAAGTAGAACTTTAAAATAAGTATTAAAGATAGTAGACACACAATTTTTACATTTATATTACGGCCTTTTGCTGCAATTACTTAATTTTTCGGTTTTAAGGCGCTAACCCAACCCAAACTAGCGCCACCACCTATTTTCTCTTATTATTATGATAAACGAAGGAATTTACAAAAATCGATCTATGCAGTTTGTGATACCAATAAATGGTTATTGGTAATTCACTGACACTATGAGAAGTGCAGGTTCTGCCCACCATCATGAACACGGCCCTGAAGACGACAGGTCCCAATTCTTAAAATTGATGGAAAGGGAATTATATTAGTAGGTACTCCCTTTCATTCAATAATTGTTCATTATAGGGGTTTTCTTTGAAACTAAATCTAAAAACGGCTCTGCCCTGTAAATCTGTGGGTGTATGTGTGTTCGGCTGACTCCCATCCAGACTTGTGCCACTTAAATCATCTTTAGTAGATGTAAAATAAGCCAATGATGATGATGTTGATTTAAATAAGAGTAAAAAGTTGGTCTTAAGTACGGACATTATTTTGTAAGGGAGGTGCCCTTACAAAATAATGTCCGAAACCCAATTAATTATACTTTTACATACAATTCACAGACAACTGTGCCAGCTTTTAAAAAATTACTTGTATGGCTGGGTGCTATAAGTAGTATGTAAACAAACAAAAGACTACCGTATAGGCGCGAATGCTAGCTTACAAGTGTTTGTCCAAAGTTCTCCAGAGGATGTTGACTCTACAAACAGTGCCTTCTATCACTTGTGTACTTTCAACTTCAATAACGATCAAATAAAACGTCTCACCTACCTATGAGTATCTACGTGCCTACTTTCAACACAACCGATGTTGGCCGAACCATCAGCATAATGCTTGATGGTTATCCAGTACCTTTAACACAAACCCTACTTACTTTGGTACTAGATAATGCTGTTGATTTTCCAGCATTATTTATTTATTTATGCTACAACCTTAAAATTGTGAATGCAAGTAGCATTGGCTCTCGCATCCTCAATTCGCGCGTAACACATCATGTTGGCCGAACCATCAGCATATGCTTGATGGTCATCCAGTACCTTTAACACAAGCCCTGCTTCCTTTGGATCTAGATAATGCTGTTGATTTTCCAGCATTATTTATTTATTTATGCTACAAGCTTAAAATTGTGGATGCAAGTAGCATTGGCTCTTGCGTCCTCAATTTGCTCGCAACACAATGAACCATCAGCATTTGCATGATGGGTGTCCAGTACCTTGAACACAGGCTCTTCTTACTTTGGTGCTAGATAATGCCGTGTTGATTTTCCAGCATTATTTATTTATTTATGCTACAAGCATAAAATTGTGGTTGCAAGCAGCATTGGCTCGTGCAAGCTTGCGAGAGCTTGTCACGTCAACGGACTTATTGACGCTATACTATAATTTTAAATGCAAAAATACATTTTTCTAAATATTTTATCCGTTACTGTCCCTATACCGTCAAAAGACCAACGTTTAAATATTATAGGTACCTAATCAAACTTGTTGTTACTGTATCTACACAGAAATGGACTAACTGACGGCGGCAAGCGTTTTAGGAATTAGACGTGACGTCTTGCATGGGGATAATAGCTCAATTAAGCCAACTCCGCCTACGGTAGGCCTATGGCCTATATGTCCAGCAGTGGACTAATATGGGCTGATGATGATGATGACTTACCTACCTTGATTCTCGCTTAGCTTTGGATGCGTCATGTTAGCAATATAGGACCACTTCTATAAAAGAGAATTTGTAAATAATTAATTTAAATATATGAGTGATCCTCGTATTGTCTCTAACGAATTAATCAAAACAAATGTTACTCACAAGGTCAAGGTAATTGAGGTTAATTTAGTAAACACTTAATTTAGCATTATTTTAAACAATAGGGCTTACCCAAACGTGACACAATTTGAACTGGGTTAATGACAAACCAATAACCTTTGTAGAGTCAATATACTACGAAATTACTAATTAGTGTCAAAATGGAATATCTAATGTTTTATAAACATAAATCATCATCATCAGCCTATGTTAGTCCACTGCTGGACGTAATGAGCGCCATAGCGCCCTGTCTTCAGCTTGAACTTAGAACCATAAATACTCGTGACTAATTTCGAAAATAAGCAAACTCATAAAAATAAATATGAAATCGTAAATCATTTTGCAAACGGGACCGATAACCGGAGGATTGGCAAACAAGTCCAAAATAAAATTAGTGTTCCATTTGAGAATATCGGCAGTACGTTCACCTCAAACCGGCCCAGTGGCTCCGAAGTTCATTATCCTCCACAAATGTGGCGTCTTTGTTAGGCTTTTGAAGCTTATCCGCCACATACGGATCCGTAGCCCATATCTTCACTCATCAAGTGAGATAGGCAAATCCAAAAAAAAATTAATGTGATATTATATGCGCACAGTAAATAATACAAGATCATCATTGCTAAAATAAGTTTTGATTAAAAAAAACCTTGTAATGTGTCATTGTCATCCAAACTAAACGTGTGTACAAAAATTTCAGCTCAATAAAATTATCAGCTCAATCAAATTTCAGCTCAATCGACACAATTTTGAAGCAAATATCTTCAACCGATTGAGGATATCTGCTTCAAAATTGAGTTGCAAGACTCCACCCGTACAAACATAGTTAAATACATTGCAAGTTAAATAAAAGCTTGTAATGAATGATGTCCTCCTAGCCGAGTTTTCGGTCACGGTGACTAGTCTGAACGTATAGTCTCCGTTGACATTGACCAGGTGCGCAGGACATTATTATAATGCCTAAGTGCTTGCGTTAACACATGAGCACTCTCTATTCCCTCACTATACATAATCTGATGGGACGGCAGACAGACACGATCGGGGAGATGTCAGGTGTCGGTGTTAACCTACGGCTTAACGCATCGGAAAGCAGGTTAAAATTAAATGCTGAAGCTTGTAATATACTGGTTTCTGCCCGTAGCTTCACACGCTTTGTTTCTATGGATACGTTAAAAGTTATTTCTATCCCATGGGAATGAAATTATGTGATACAAAGTAGTCCCTGTTTTATTCCAGGTTAAGATCTACATTTATGCAAAGTTTCAGCCCGATCCGTTTTGTAGTTTTGGCGTGAAGTAACAAACATCTATCCATCCAAACTTTCGCAGTGTAAAGACAAGAATTCTGTTATTTGTTGTCTGTAGTTAAAGTTAATAATGCATAGTTGCACAAAAATTAAATTCATTATACGGTAGGTACTTAACTTTTAATAACAATTAAAGTAAAGGCTCACGTCCAAAAAACAAGGTGAAAGCGCAGATTGGTCATGCTGCCAAAACGCACTCACTTTCGCTTAATGTCTTCACTTCAATCATTTAATTGTCAACCTTTCACGGGCCCAATTCTGCTAACCATTTGCTTTACAATGCATATCGTTGCAGAATCGTCACGTAGAATCCTTAGATGAAAGAAAGACTAGATAGTGCGTGCGGTGTTATTTGCACGAATAGAGTAATAGAATGGTTTCAACTTTAATACCACCGTTTTCATCTTTGGTAGAATGCTAAAATAAGTCTTCTCAATATTTCTATTTCATCGTGATGAAACCATTGTTGAAACCATTGAAACGATTGAGGCGATTAGTTTAGCAGAATAGAGCCCCAGGTTATGCAATACCAGTTAGAAATAGACGCCGCCGGGTACTCGCATAGAATTGTAATTCCTTTCGACGAAGACCGATCGCCTGATTTTGAATGGTTTCTTTTCTCGGAACAAGTCAATCAAGAGTCGCAAAAAATTTGCCTCATCAAAACTGTTATACCAATGTTCTTGTTTATCAAAAGCTTGTTGTTTTATTTTCAGCTTTATGTGGTTTATGATAAAAGTGACATTTGGTGAGCACAACCGCTGCAATGCTACGACACGGCCTGAGACCCGGTTCGTGCTTCGCGCTGTCGCCAATAAGTTCAGTCTGACGAACTTCGACAACGATATAGCTCTGCTGAGGCTCAACGAGAGAGTTCCTATATCGGAAGCTATCAAACCGATTTGCTTGCCTACCCATAACAGTAAGTACAACGTTGAGATACCAACCAAATGAAGGGTACTTAGACTTTTCATCAAACGAAGCCCAAGCAACATAAGTATTGTAATAGAAAAGGAGATTATTCCCTATTACACCCTGGACATCAGACGTGCCAAATCACTATCTTAAAACTGCTTCATCAGCATTATCTATCCTCTTAAAAAGTTAGAAAACCTTATGTTTATGTTTAAGGAAGTTTATTTGTTTCTTGATTAGGTATTACAGTGTAAGTATTATTGTTTTCCTTTTTTTGAGTGCCACTTCTATTTTTATTCTTTCATGTCGAGTCCATCCCATGGTTGCCTGGAACTGGAAAAGATTGCTCATAGCGATAATGTCGCCTATGCACTTCGTCTACTCTTAGCATTTATTTTGTATTGTTTTCTGTCTTTGTGTGGTACAATAAAGTATTATCTATCTATCTTAAGCTAAATGAACGTTAATGTAATAGGTATCATGATCATCATCTTTCTAGCCTGGTATCACCCACTGCTGGGTATAGACCAGCTTTCACTTTTGCCAGCCTTTTCTGTCATTGCTTAGGCAATAGGTATACCTACTCAAGAATCCGAAAACCAACTCTGCAAACTCATAAATCATTCGAAAACTGTAGGCTCAGATATGATCGCGGTTCCAACTGTGTCTGTCCTATCTGTGTCCTAATCGGGGGGAGGAAAGGTGACGGAAGAATGAGGTCGGCGAGTGTGTGGATCGGTGGGCTCGCCGGCCATGTATAGGAGGAAGAGGGGACGCCAGTCGGGCCGCGGATGATTAAATGTTCCCGTGGTTCGGCGAAAATGGCGAGAGAGGGACACCGGAGAGGTTTTAGTGGGTATTACGTCCTTCTCAGGGCGTCGAGTCCCACATAATTCTGGTCCCCCCCAGACCAGTTTATTCGTGAACGAATTTCCTCGACGAGACAAAAAAAAAAGGCTTAGATATGATTCAACCCTGGGAATTTGCTCATATCGACGTACTACAATCTAGTGTTTATAAATCTTTTTTTGCTAACCTTGTTTAGAGAGATCGATACATAGGTATACTTAATCAGTACTAAAATTCAAGATATTAATGAAAGATGACAAAACCAAAAACATGTATCGAACTTCTCAGATTTGCTCTGATGATAGCAGTGTTGTCAAATATTTTTATCTATATTTCTTTGGTTTTGTAACCCCTTAGTTTACAAAAAATATCTGATTCTAGATCGGATTCTAGAACGGACTATAGTGTTTGTAAAGCACCTACTTAGTAACACTCACTATACTGGAGCATCTACCCCGAAATATGTCCCTAACAGTAAAAAAAAAACATTTTTCTTCCAGATGATCTATACGTAGGCGTGAAAGCGGTGGCCTCAGGCTGGGGCACCCTCACTGAGGAAGGCAAGGTCTCCTGCACCCTCCAAGAGGTGGAGGTACCCGTCATCAGCAACCAGGAGTGTAGGAACACGAAGTATACCTCCTCTATGATCACGGATAACATGATGTGCGCTGGATACCCTAAAAAAGGACAGAAGGATTCATGTCAGGTGAGATTTTAAGAGCTTATACAATGACATGATTGACGACCTCAATGGCACAGCGGGCGAAGGACCGCCTTCAACGCAGTTTGCTTATTCGATTCCCACCTCGGAACAATTAATTAATCTGCAGATATTTGTTCCGGGTGTTCTGGGTGTTTTCTACATATTTTAAAAATATCTATCTATGTATGTAATGTCACCTAGTACCTATAACACACGCGACGAATTTGTTAACATATATTAAAACATATATTAAAACATATATTATAATAACATATATTAAATAATGAAATTTTTGCACATAACCGTTAGCAAAAGGTCTATTTTGCATACATAATCTTAGTCTCCAGCATTATTTATTTATTTATTTATCTAATCAGGAGCAATCAGCAAATGGCTAGAGGGATAAGTTTATTAGATCCAGCAGAAGACTGCTGAAATTAAATTATTATCTTCTGAAATTTTGAATGTGTGCTTAACAAATACTTTTAAATAAATAAAAAGAACTGACTGATCTTACTGAGTTCTCTTTTTTGTTCCTCTTTCAGGGTGACAGTGGTGGTCCATTGATAGCTGAGAGAAAGCACGACAAGCGATACGAATTGATAGGTAAGTAATCTTTTATTTGATTTCCCATTAAAATTGGAGGTCTATGCAAAAAGAGAAACGTCATGGTGTTACGGTGAACGAACATTAAGATTTTCTAGTTCTAACAATTGTGTTGTGTAGTTGGTGTCTACGATGTCTACCAAGTATCAAACACTTTTAGTCGTACTGGCAATGACAGAGCAGTGTTGTCAACTCAACAAAACGTAGTAAATTAGCAAACGTGCGACAATTCCCAGACGCTTCTCTTTTTGCACAGACTCTCAGGTCGTATTTGCATAGAAATAAAACTATAGAACTAATCACCTAAGTTTTTTAGGCCCTTACCAGACTAAAATTTGGCATAACTTCCTATTTTTATGCACATAGATAAATTGACAGTTTGTACAGTCGGCTGCAAAAATATGTATACACTCCCAAGTTTTCAATTTGACTAAATATTAAGTGTGGAGTAATTGTGATAATTTATGTACCGCATTCTGACGAATTACGATGACTACTTTGTACGAAAAACGTGTGTATGTCCTTTAATTTGAAAAGTGAAAAGTTCCGAGCAAAATAAAAGTTAAACCTTGGAAGTGTATACATGTCTGTGCAGCTGTACATAGGGTTAATCTGCCTCGCATCTGACTTAGAGCTGGCCAGAATCGCTACAGGTGTGCGTTGGAGATCGCAGTTCGGTGGTAGAATTGTTCTGCCGGGGGCACTGCTGCCCGCTCTCAATAGATATCCCTCAGTCGCCCTTTACGACACCCGCGGGAAGTGTAAATTATAAGCCGGCACCATAAAGCTATTTATATATCATATAATACATATAAGTATATTTATAGCTATGATCCTATGGCCGTCGATAGACATCCACAGTGCAACAGCTGTGCCCTGCGATTCTCAACCCGTATTATCCCTACGCTGGGCATGCCCAGCGTAGGGATAATACGAGCCGTGGGTCCAGCCGTGGGCTGTGTAGACTGGTGTTGTTGTTGTAAATGGAAAATTGGCGAAAGAAATAGGGCAATATTTAAACGATTAACTGTACTAAATACCTTTAATACACAGTATAATTAATGCACATCATTCATGAAGTCATCCGCTAAATACCTAACAATTACTAAATGCCGCATGCGTCTGTCGCACCTGTTTATCCTTTCGCTAACTTTCACTTAGACTTGGCATACAGTACGTAATAGAATAGAAACATACCTTACCGTTTAAATTACTTGTAAAAGCTGATGAAAGACTGGAGAACATACTTTATGTTAATCGTCAAACAGACTTTCCACCTAATCTCAATTCAATCTGAAATAGGACCGATCTGCTAATGAAATCGCAAATGAAAAAAATCTGATTCAAAATGATGAAGAACAGTAGAGTCAAATTGAGATAATTCTCCGTATTTTGAAGATAATACCGGAAAAGTTTAGTCCATGTCTAATTCAGGAGTCGTAAAATGTTTGTGGAGAACTGGAAGCGCGTTGATGTCTTTTGTATGAAGTATAAGTCAATACGAAATTTAAGAAGTTTTATATCTTTAGTTATTTAGGCCATTTGGTAGTTCCCAAAATTTAAGATTAAGTTCTTTTTCTGTTTTACAAACATATTAAAAAAATATATCATTCCAGGCGTAGTTTCCTGGGGCAACGGTTGCGCAAGAGTCGGCTACCCAGGCGTCTACACAAGGGTTACCAACTATCTCGACTGGATCAAAGAGAACACGCAAGATGGATGTTACTGCAGGGAATAGACCCAGATCTCTTTGGAATAGACGACGGAGTTTAACGTTTGAGGTTGCTGTTATTGTTAAACCTTCTTTGAGTTTTGTGAACCATTTCATTTCAGAACACTAGTCATAATCCTGATGGACTGTGTTCTAAAATCAAAAACCTGGTTAGTCTAGCGTAGCTGAAGGTACCACAGAACGATGATGTTATTTCTCTGGTTTTAATAGCTTAGTTTAAAGCAATCGACAAAAGTCAATCGTCTTTTGTTTTTTCATAGAATAACCATGCTGACGTCACAAATCTGTCGATATTGGAAGTCTACTCGAGTTCTTTTCATCCGCAGTTAAGAAAGTACTACCGCAAAACCTAACGTGTAACCCTCGCTTACTTACGAAAGGGCCGTTTTCGGAAGAACCGAAATTTCAGTGTCAAATAGAATAAAAAAATAGATTTTTTAATGCTTAATTTAAAAGGCAGCTCAAGTTCGTACGAAATTTAAGTTTCGAGATATAGCATCGAACGAAAAGAAACATAATTTCAAATAGTAAAGCAAGCGTCGAGTTTACGAAAAACAAAAGACGATCGCGCCAGCTAGGATATGTCACTAACATAATAATAATGTATCCTAGCATGCAAAAGTAGCACATAAAAGTAGCGTTTAGAAGTAGAGAGAAAAAACAGCAACAATTATTTCTTTCTTTTTAGCTTCGTTTGCTTCCAGTAGAAGTAGAACTCTACCTTTACAAAGTTAAAGTCATGAATTTATTAGTATTTAACGGGTATTTATCGCGTTTTTTTACCTTTTTTCCCTACGTTTTGACAGGTTTACAAACGTGGTCACGGGATGACTGTAGCACTGGATCTACCACCTGTGCGACGTAATAAATACCCGTTATATAGTAATAATAGCAAAATTGTGTCAAACGAGACGCAGAAGCCATCAAACAAGAAGTTGAAGTTGAAATAGTACCTAATAATAATGTGATCACGTAAGTTTAAAAGTATTTAAAATTAAAGAAGGTTTAATGATAGGAGGGCTTCAAGAATATTTGACAAAGAAGTGCATTTATAAATGAAAAGATTTTTAAAACTATGATAACAATAAGACCATTCTCACTATAAATTTTCCTACTGTGGTAGGTTTTTATATCATCAACCACATCAAATATAGGCACATAGGTCATTACGTTGGTATATCAACTATTTTACATTACTTACATGAACAGATTCTCAAAGATTTTTTAATCGTGTGCCAAAAATACGAATTAAATTATTTGTATAGAATTTAAGAACTACTAAGGTATCATAGATTTCAACGAAGAAAACGTAGGTAGTGTTTCCATGCCATATAGATTTAAGATTAGATTAGGTATAGTTAGTAAAAATACAGAAAAAGTTAAATTTTAAGGCTGTTGTATATACAATATCATTTATATAATTAAATTTCATGTCATAAAGTTATTGTATTTTTATTAAATTACATTCCCACATCATATATAATCAAAATTGTTAGTTATGGAGAAACGCTAATTACTCCAACTACCTACAACTTGGAAAACGATTTAACCAACCAAATTTCGTGGTTAAGATATGAATTAGTATAATTCCCGGATCTTAGAATTCGACCAACGCATAGCGCCATCTAGTTCGAAACTATTTAAAACATCACAGCCTTATAAAGCATACGCATAGAGCCTTATCTATCATACTAACGGTTTGCGAGCGGCTGCGGGACGGAGCGGGCACGTAGCGAATACGTTACGGGGGCGCAACAAACACGCCGCGGATAATAATAATAATAATTATAGTATTCGTTGCGGACGCGCAACTCGCGCTAGTTTTATGGAATCGTGTTTTCGAAACATATGATCGATAGAATAAGTCCTGAACTTTACCATATATAAATTTCAAAGTTAAATATTCAGTAGTTTGGAAGATATGGAGGTCCGACGGAGTTGAAAATAAGCAATTTGAGGGTAGGTACCCCCTTAAGGTTAAATAAAAGGTTTATTATCTTTTGTTTTTCAGTTTTTTCGGGGGCTTAAAGGTTTTTTTTGTTAAACAGTTTTATTACCCTCCAAGGTTACTGACTAAAATGAGTTTCTGAGATTCGTTCGACCTTACAAAATATTTTCTCGCTAGTCACGCTGAAAAGTTATTTTTTACTCGAGGGTAAATATTTTTCGTTTCGTGCCTTTTAAATCCCTCGCTACCTCAGCAGTCTACTTTAGAGCCACTCGCTCGCTCGCTAGTTCGTGATTTAATATTGGCACGTTCAACAAAAAACGTTTTGCCCACTTGTTGAACAAATAACTTTTCAATTCATCAGATAAAGTAATGTAGCCCAAACTTATATCAGTCGAAACGAATACTGACAACATGGAGGAATAAAACCATTTGGTTTTCTTCGTTTATGATGACAACTGCGAACCTCGTAACGCAAGGGACCTCTAGCAAATTTTAGTTTCTTGTGAATTAATAAGATACATTTCTGCCTTCTGTAATTACAGTTTTTAAAACTAAAACAGAAGGCAGAGCTGCTTAGAACTTTGTCCTTTTTTGTGGTTTTAAAAATAAACGTTTTTATTTTCAATTACATCAAATAAAGTTCGAAGTAATTATGACTAATAAACCTTAATTAGGGACTAATATCTAATTCAAAACAACATCGCCTTAATAAACCAAAATCAGGGGATAAACGTATTGCACCAATACGATACTCCTAAATTTATTGACCGTATAGAGATAACACAATCTTTCTGCTCATTTTAACCCTTATTTCACTAAGTATAAGATCTAATCTGGCATGGTGATAGAAGCAGATGCCTTAAGGCGAGGTGAATGATCGGGTCATTGCCAAATACAGATTCACTTGTAGAGCCTTCGCGGGCCACTAAGGTGTTGCTTTTGATTACTGGGTAATCAAAATTAAGACCGAACTCCATAAATTCAAAATATTGAAAGACTGCCATTTCACGAGGCACCGCATTTTCGTACGTTCAACATAACTGGCAAGTTGGCGATGAGTTTGTGAGATCTTGAGGGGAATTGATTTGGAAAATCAATGCAGCATCTTATCACAAGTGTGTCCATAAAGTGCTTTGGAATCGGAGACATGAGTTAGTGTATCGAAAACGTTGAACCTCAGTCGCGATACTTTCTTCGGTAGAGAAAAGACAAAAAAGGTTGTAATTTCTCGAAATTTCGAAAAAAATCGTTTGAACAAAGTGAAAATGTGGTGGTACGCGGTGTTTTGTTTTCTATGCGTGGCGACTGCTGGGTACTCGCCTCACCACATGAATAAGGTAAGTAACTGTTCTGAATAATTTATAATCCAACCACGTTCCTGACCAGCTCTAAAATATTAGTGTTGCGTAATTTCAGAGCTTAGAATATAACGACGTGATTTAGTGCGCGAAGATTCAGTTTATGACCACTTAAAAGCTCGTAATTCTGATTTTGATTCAGTGTGCTTGCTCTAGGTCAGAATAACTATTCGTTGTTGTTTAAAACTAAGACCAATAACATTATAAACTTCAAATATACTCAAATTAAAAAAATAAATTTTAAAATTGCATGTACAAAAATAACGAAAATTATGGATTTCTCATGGTATCGTGATAGTAACTAATTAATAACTAATTTATAAACTTGGTATCTTATGTTGCTGTACCTTATGTTGCTCCTAGTGTGTAAAAACTTAGTACCTACCTAATGTGGCTGTTATATGTTCTTTGCTGGTTGTTGGAATTATTTTCAAAACTGTTAATTAATTCAATAAAATAAGTATGTAAGAAGAATCTCTAGTAAACAAGAATGAAGAAAAAATACTATGATAATATAATAATAATTTATGACAATATAGTTACCTAATAGGACAATTCTAATTTGTTTCTGTTCTAACGTTTTTGTTATTGTAGTGCGTAAGCCTCGCACTCTGGATAATTTCTAATTTCTAAGAAATCAAATAATATCGAAATAAAAATTAGTTGTCTGTAAAGTCGGTTTACTGACGATAGTTGAACGTGACAACGTCTTAAGAAAAGAGCGAGGTAACGCCGCATGAGGTAACGCCGCATGAGGTAACGCCGCATGACGTCATGTTTTTTCGTGCGTGCAGCCGGCTCTATCGAATTATAAGACGTTGTCACGGCAAAAATATTTCGAGTCCCGTCGAAGTCGAAAATTTTTGCGATATACATAATTTGTTTCTGTTCTTTGTTAAATGAATGATGATGACCTAAATCTTTTATAATCACACAATGAAAATTTGATGGTGAATTTAGTCTCATCTGTGAATTTTAACTACAGTCAATGTTTTGCCAGAATGTGGTCGATCTCATTCAATAGATATTACCGTTTACAACGGTAAATCGACCCGATAGAGCCTGTGACTTATTGTATTAATACGAGCATTGTGTTCTAGGATGGACTTACCGAAGACCCGTTACTGCGGTTTGGGAACTATCATTCAAATGTGCCAGCATGTAGAGACTGCTGTAAGTAACTTTTTTACTCTACCTTTGGATTATTTTCAACAGTCTGCAGTTAACTGAGATGTTTCAATTGTAAATACTAGTTCTAATTTGTTTCTATATTTAGCTGTACTTTTTTAAGTTAATAAAGTACCTTCTTTTCTATTAATTATAATGAAATCACCTCACCTCACCTCCTCACCTCCTCAACAGGTCCACTGCTGGACGCAGGCCTCCCCCTGATAAGCGCCTTATTGGCTTTTATCTCATGGAGGTAGTGTCCATAATCCCCACGTTGGGCATGCGGGTTGGGTGGTCGCATTTCAGTGGTAGAATTGTTCTGCAGGGGGCGCTGCTCGCTCCCGGTTGATATCCCTTAGTCGCCTCTTACGACACCCGCGCGCGGTAAGAATTTGGGTTTGGGTGGTGTCAATTCTAAGCCCGCACCACGCATCTATGATATTGGCATTAACATGATATCAGCCCATAATAAGCGTCCAATGCTGCACATAGGCATATTCCTTGCAATGTTACAAATAGTAACCATAATACAATTTTGGCATTACTCCCATGAGATAAAAGCCAATAAGGTGCTTATAAAGGCAAGGCCTGCGTCCAACAGTGGACCAATATAGGCTGTTGAGGTCATACAATTTTGAAACACGAAATTTTAAATTCAAGTCCTTTATTTACCTATAAAATCAGCTCTACATTCTTTCAAGTTTTGCTCTACCTACACTGAAGACAGCTTTATGAAACTAAGAAATCCAAAAATAATCAAGATCATGAAGCACTATAGTTACTAAAGTAAATTCAAGATTCTTGAAATTTTCTACATTCCAAGTCTTCTACAAAGCTTTTTGAAACTCGAAACTAGAAATTCCAAATTCAAGAAATGATCAATGGGTTCCTAATTTAAATTTAGATATTCATTTGTTTTCAGCATGTGGTGAACGAAACGAAGAACCTCGAGTAATCGGTGGTATAGGGTCTAAAGTAAACGCCTTCCCATGGCTGGGCAGACTTATCTATCAGAAAGCCTTTGGTTGTGGGGCGTCTCTTATCAATGACAAATATGTGGTGTCAGCTGCACACTGTGTCAAGGGGTAAGAAGACATCATTCTTATTACTTCTACCCACTGCTGGGTCTGTTGTGCCACCCGTGTCTTGAGTTGATTGTATTCAGTAGGTCAAGCACAGCCATTTATGTGTCAAATAGACAAAAATGACATGGAATCAATTCTCTCTATTTTAGTTTAGATAATAAGCCATGTTATGGAGGCAAGTCTTGTTTGCAATCTTTGAGATTTCATCGACCCAAGTATGTGGTCTGCCAGCACAGAGAAATACTATTGTTTTCTGATCAAATATTTCTGTTTCTGATGACGGTCTGCCATTGCTTTGATAAAGGCGACGCTTTACCAGTTTTGTTTGATTACCCGTCAACTTGTTTCGTCATCTGAATTAAGAACACCGTCTCTTCTCCAGGTACATGTGGTTCATGTTTCGCGTGACATTTGGGGAGCACGACCGCTGCGACAAGAGCACACCAGCCGTCACCAGATACGTAGTGAAGATAGTCGCACATAACTTCAACTTGACCGTCTTGAGCAATGACATCGCTTTGCTCAGGCTGAGTGAGCCACTGACGTATAACCATGCGATCAGGCCGGTGTGCTTGCCCAAACTTGATAGTAAGTTACTTAGAGGAGATCTATAAAGAGCTTTTCTTCTAACATTTTAAAGGCGAAAGTTTTTATAGATGTCAGCTAAACATTTTCAGCGGTACTACAATAACAACGTAAGCACTGGTCTAACAAGCGTTTAGATAAACAGTGTCTAAACAGTTAGATAAAGGTTTAACAAGAGTGTAACTCTTGTTTAAGCTATGTTTAAGCCGTGTCTAGTTAGACACGGCACGGGATTTGCAGTTGCAAATCGTCGTAAAACGCAGTTTTATGGTAACGCTTTTGTTAGACACGCGCTCAGCAGATGTCTAACTTTGTTGTAGTACAGCTGTAAGTGTTTGGCTGAAGACAACGCCAAAGCTACTGATTGGATCTGTCTGAAATTTTGCGGTGATGTAGATATACGACTATGTGTTATTATAGGTCTAGGTCTATTACCTAGAACGTATGTATTCTATACTTTTAGAACGTACTACAGACAGAAAAAAATATTGACAACGATTTGAAAGCATCATAACTTAACCTGCGCCCTACGCAGTTTTTTCTCATTCGCCTTTTGTTGTCCCAATGTCAAGTCTTATATTTCTAAAACAGGTATTATTATTCAACTTGTAACATGAGAAGATTGGGCATGATATACTGAATCATTTCGAAACGTGCAACCGATTTACCTCATCCCATCTCATAAATATTTAGGTCCATGGGACACCGAACGCTGGATTAAAAATTTATATCTCGAGGAAGTTTTTATTGCAAATTAATTTTGGAATTGAAAATCCTTTAAAACTTTTATATCTTCAAATTACTCTCCTTCACATAATTTAGTTTTAGGACCTTTTATAGCTTTATTTTGGGCATAATTTTCGATCATGTTGTAAAGGGCCTAAATTGAAATACTAATCCAGTTTTAATGGAGGTTTTGCCTCAAATTTACATATCTACATGCTATCTTTGTAAAGCATTATTTAGTTTGATCGCTTTGTCCAAACTTTTGTATTTCGAATATGAATACTTTTCCATCTTTCTTTCTAACATCAATTTCTCAAATGGGCGCAAGTACCCTACTCATCACTAGTATTTTGTTGGCAGACAACGTGTACACCGGTACAATCGCAACGGTTGCTGGCTGGGGTGCCACAGGGGAATCCAAAAAGTGGTCCTGCGCACTACTAGAAGCAGAGCTACCAATCCTTAGCAATGAGGAGTGCAGGAACACCAACTACAACGCCACCAAGATCAAGGATGTGATGATGTGTGCTGGGTTCCCGGAAACTGCGCATAAAGACGCTTGCACCGTATGTCGTTGCTAAAACATTTGTGCAAAAACTCAACAATCAGTCTTTTAATTCTTTGGAAATTTATTTTTAGAAGCAACTGAAGCTCTTATCATTCTACAATGCCAAAATATAAGAAAACTCAAAGCAATGTTACAGTATATTCCGTTATTCTATTGTCTTTTGGTCTCCGAATATTTGATTGGCCGATTTGATTACAATTATAATTATTTTCAGGGTGACAGCGGTGGACCATTAGTTACGGAAAACGCAGATAGAGCTTATGATTTGATAGGTAAGCAAGAATTTGAAATTAATCTTGGGATTCTTGCTAGGACAAAATGAAGCCTATAAATACTTATGTACATAAAAGTAATATACTCTTTCTTGTTAATAAAAAAGATCTGGTTTAGTGTAAGGCTGAGCGCAGACTTGAGTCACGACAGTTTTAAGACAGACTTTCCTCACATAGAAAGTCTACCTTAAAACGGAAACAAAACTGTTTTGTCTTGCATCTTCATACATTTTGTAAAGCAATAGTCTGTCTTAAAACTGTCTTAAAACTGACGTGACTCAAGTCTGCGCTCAGCCTAAAAGAAAGAAAAATGCATTATGGCAACACGATATAACAGATTTGATAATGTTTTCAGGTATTGTATCTTGGGGTTACGGATGCGCAAGAAAAGGTTACCCAGGTGTCTACACGAGGGTCACCAAATATTTAGACTGGATCCGTGATAATACTGAAGATGGTTGCTACTGCAAAGACTAGATTTGTAATAGAGAAATTACCAATAAACCTCGCTACCACTAAACAAATCTTTTTATTATTTTGCTCTAGATAGAGAAATGTTGTCAAAGAAGGAAAAGCTTTTGATGCACGATATTTATTTAGCCCGCTCATGTCTCAGTACTCACTTGTCATTTAGCTTTTCGAACCACGTTTCGTCATGAGCAACAACTCTTACCGGGGCACATATTAATACTGCGGCCGCATCTGTCGTTCCCATTGGGCCTTACAAGACATTAACGTAAGTGCCGAAAAGCGAACATTACATAAACTATACCTTGCGGATGAAAAAATCGTTGATGATGATGATTCATCAAGTTATTTTGCATATCTCTGAACTAAATAGCGTTATGAATAGAATGCAAAGACCGGCTAGATCAGAACCCAGTACTTTGTATAGGGTCAAACAGTTTATAGTAGGTTCTTATAGATAGCTAGAAAGAGCAATGTACCCATTCCTGTTCGTGGCTTCCCGTAACGGGAGGTGGCCGCGTTAGCTTAGACCTTTATATGTAAAATGAAATATTTCATAATATCATAAATCAGTAATTCGGTTCATAATGAAAAAGTTCGTGATTTTCGTCTGTTTGGTCGGAGCCTGCAGCGCGTTGACGGTAAGGTTGCTTTTTTATTTTTTTAGGGGTTTCTAGACAGTCTTATATTCAACCTCATATCAGATCCGCATTTAAGTAGCAAAATTTTAAAGCTTTGTAGAAAATGTTAACAGTTTTGACTGTTGTTAGTCAAACAAGCTTGGTGCTGGGGAGGAGTAGCTCGCAATGAAGTCAGTGATGTGATGTGGCATGCCCCAGAAGGGGGATAGTGTACGGGAAAAAAAGAGTGTACGGGACAAAGAGAGTGTACGGGACAAAGTGCGTAGGATTTGTAGAGACTTGAGTCACCCGAGTGGCTCTTTTTTCACAGTTTCGGTCCGTATAACAGCAAAGTTGGCGGGGCCATGGGAAGGTGGAGGGATTTTGGTTAGTCAAACAAAAGCGACGGATTCATTCTATATTATTTAGGAATAAAAAGTTGGTTCGTATGTCTAGTGGGAAATGATTTTAGGTTAATATAACTAACAAAAATTATGACTTATTTTAGGTGAAAAAAGAAAACGTCGATGATCCAGCTTTGGAGAATAACTTGCGTGATCAGTATGGAGCCAAATGCAACTGCCGTAAGTAAATTAACATATTTTCCATATTTTAAAGCAGTAAACAGTTACCAACTCAAGGAGTATTTTATATTCGTAAGGATAGCTATTTACATAATGATAAGAAGTTTATTCACATTGGCTCAGCTCCATTCTCCTTAAAGTTATAGATTGAGCATTTTAGAGGTTGATGTCTCTATAGATTTCTTGTGCATTTTTCTCCCAATAAGTCTAAATGTATAAGAAAGTGACCGCACATTATTACTGTATACACAGGTTTTGCTTAGCTTGAGGCTAGATGATGCTGCGTGATTTCCCCATTAGGTATTAATTATTTATTTTATCAACTCGAAAATTGGTTGGGAATCGCTGTCTGTCGGTAGAATGGTTCTGCAGGGGGCACTGTTTCTCGCCCCCCGATGGATATCCCTTAGTCGCCTCTTACGACCCCCGCGGGAAGAGTTGGTGTGTTGCAAATTTTAAGCCGGCACCACACGGCCATAGTGTGCACTGCTAGGAGCAAAAACGTAGGCTGCTACAATCTTTGGTGCACTGTAATAAAGAGTAGCACACATAGAACAGGTACGTACTGAAAAGCTCTGACGCAGTTTTGTTCTATTTTCGAGTGTGAGTTACGTGAGGTGACAACCTTACAGACAAAATAGCCTAGTGGCGCGATTAGGGTGTGACGTCATTATAACCTATATCTATGCTCTTGTCGCAAATTAATTCAGTACTCGTCATACAGAAACAATTTTCCGTTAGAAGTCGCCTAGCATACCGACATAAAAGATACTAGATATACCTACCAGAGGAAGGGCAGTAGCTCCTTCGTGTTTTTTAACATCTCCACGACGATCAGCTATCCTCCTGCCTTGCCATAATCACCACGAGGGGTTTTGCCATAATCACCAGCGTGGTGATGTTTAGGGAGTTGCCTTGTTTAGGGAGGGCATGTTCAGCAGTGGACATAGATATGTGTGCTTTGGGGGACATCGAAGATAAACTTTTAAAAGCTCGTGCGATCCCCTTTTGTTCTTCGTATACCCCTGGCAGCGTGGTCTGGATTTCGTCGGGTTGTTGTACATTTGCCACAAAGTAAATTCGTCACGAAAAAAATATATATTTTACTGAAAAAATCCTCCGTTTATTAATTTTGATTATTGTAGTAAGTTGTAGTTCGTCAAATTAGTTTCCGCATAACAGCGGAAAAGTCAATGTTGATAATTGTAAGAAAAAACAAAAGACAACCGCGTGAGCTTATAAAGCTTACCGATTTTTGAGGGCTCTAGGAATTATTTGCAGGCTGTGGTGAAAGGAACGAAGCGTCCCGCATCGTGGGCGGCGTGGAGACAGCAGTGAACGAGTTCCCGTGGGTCGCGCGCCTATCGCTCTTCAACAAGTTCTACTGCGGAGCCACGCTCGTCAATGACCGATATGTGCTCACAGCCGCTCATTGCACTAAAGGGTACGAAACCATATTGTTGTTTTAAAAACGTTAGTAACTACCCCGCATAAGTCATAGAGGTTTTTACGCTCGCGGTTTTTGCGCGATGACTCGGCTAAAACTAGCCATATGTACACCACATACCTACGTATTGGCCGAGTCATTACACTCTTTTTAATGTCTATATGACAGATGCCTAGGTTTGTACATGCTGTGATGTGGATGACGAACTAATCGAAAAATCCTCCCTGAGCCTGTCGAACTCACTCTATCTGTGATTCTGAGTGCTTAAACTAAATATTATATTTATGCGCTCAGTGAGTTCATCTGTTCTAATATTCTTCCAGCTTCATGTGGTTCATGATAAAAGTGACCCTGGGCGAGCACGACCGCTGCAACGACACCCGTCGTCCGCTCACTCGGTATGTCGTCGAGCTGCTGGCACATAACTTCACGTTTAAAACCTTCAGAGACGATGTGGCGGTGCTGAAGATGAACGACCGAGTGGCGATCACTGATACAGTGAAGCCGGTCTGCTTGCCGCATAGTGACGGTGAGGGTGTCAATGTTTTTGACTCTACACTAGCGGCTAGCCTAGCTTCTTTGGCGTGGTACCTAGATAATGTAGCCTACAATGGCGTAGCATCTGATAGGGAAATGGGGACCTTCGATTGACATTGTGGAGATACAAATTAACAACATGAAAATCATTGTATGGTTCATCAGACCGGGTAGTTCTGGTAACTCCCCATTAAAATTATACTTTTACGTAACTTTATATTTCATTCAGTATGCAATTTCTGAATAGTTGAATACCAGTTCGTGTAGTAGAATACCAGTGGTAGATTTAAAGTTTAGAGATGAGAAGAAAATTATTTTACAAAATATAACGCAGTACCCCGTTTTAGATTACAACTACGAAGGCGTAAAAGCCATTGCAGCCGGCTGGGGGTCAATATCCGAGCAGAAGAACCATTCCTGCAAGCTGCTGGAGGTAGAACTGCCAGTGCTGAGCAACCAGCAATGCCGGGAGACGAAGTACGAGCCGGCCATGATCGGAGACGGCATGCTGTGTGCTGGATACCCGGATAAAGGACAGAAAGACACTTGTCAGGTGCGTGTATATACAACGTATAAGCATTTGACGACATCAGTGGAGCTTCAGGAGAAGGTTCACGCACGCAGTGCGCAGGTTGCGAGTTCGATTCCCGTTGCGTCCAACGACCAATCTATAATCTATGTATAATCTATGTATCCAAAAAATATTCATGATCGTAGGCATATGCATATTGATTGATGGAATTTAATTCTTCGTTTATAAAAATCTCTTGATTGCGTTGCCATGACAACAACTGATAACACTCACTGAAGAGCTTGGGCCCACACTTTATCACACCAAGTGATTTAATCTGGTTCTTAGGGGCAATAGGCTAAACAAACTTTTGAATTTTCTTTCAGGGCGATAGTGGCGGCCCATTGTCAGCAGAGAGGGGAGACAAACGCTACGAGCTGTTAGGTAATTAATTTTTTACGCTTGAACTTTTTATACTACAAGTGCTGAGAAAGTTGCTTATTCCTTTTCCAAAGATAAGGTAGAAAGTATGAAATTGCAGGCGTACTAAAAGGCGGGACGTTAAACCCTATGGAATTTCATTTCTCTCGCGTTTAGCGGGAGAGAAAAGTGTATGGAAAATACATTTCTAACGTGTTTTTTTTTATTTTCTGAAATATGTAGTAGTATAGGTAGGGTAAGGAAGGGTATTGCCGGTCACTTAAGCAAAATGAAACACAAATTACAAAAAAATCTAGTTTTTATTTAAAAACTATATGGAAAACTTAAATTTAACTATTATTCTATCATACTTATGAACTATGACTTCAGTTTTCTCAAAACACATGCCACAATAGACTTTTTTAAAAAATATAGCTTTGACCGGTATTGCCCGACATGGCGGGCAATGCCGGTCAGCAGGTTGACAATACCGGTCAGTTATTTTAAAGCCATAAATCACAAATATAATCTTCGGGGGACTCGTATCCTGAGCATTCGGCGTGAGCCCAATGCCCACACAAAACGCAAAAAATATACATAAGTACAATTACAGGCCAGTAACTGTACCTATATAAAAAACTAATATAAAACGAATCATCGGTAATATAAAACGAAAATCGGTGACCGTAAAAAAAAAAACACAAACAGTCAAACATAGAACCTCCTCCTTTTTAAAAAAGTAGGTTAAGTATAATTATGTATAAAAACAAACTCTACGATCATAGAACATAATGATTTTTTATACGTCGCAAAATATCATCTGCTTGTATTTGTGACTTGCGGCTAAAGCCGGTCACCGTGACCGGCATTACCCGCCTGCGCACTTTTGAAGTTAATAATAATTTAAGAAAAAACGCGTAGCTAATTGCTTCAAATGTACAATCTAATGCATAGTTAGATAACTGACACACAAAAAATATTATAAACAATAAATTAAATATGAAAATTACGATACTCACCTCTTATTTTCTGCGACCAGAAAGTTATAACAAAGTGGCGCAAAACACACACGCGTCTTGGACGCAATGGCAAGTGGCCGGAACTAAGCGGGGGTCGGTGCATCGGGGCAGGGAACGATCACGCCACCCTCTTTGCATGGGTGTATGCGCATAAACGCAGTATTTTGTTAGAAAGTGAGGTGACCGGTATTGCCAACTGACCGGTATTACCCGACATTACCCTATAGTTATTTTCATATTAGGTCAAACGACAAAAAGTTTTTACTCCGAATCTGCCATAAGATATCGGCCTCTTCCGTTTCGGAACAATAATTAAAAAAAAAAGAACCATATGAAAGCGTATTTATTGCTGCATTTGAGTTCATAGTTGGAATTTACCTACTCGAGTGAGTTTGAAGATTTTAAAACGATGATTTTTCTCGAAGGTGTACAATGGATCAATCGGGAAAAAGTGCGATTCCTACCTCGTGTGTTCCGTGTGCCTCAAATGACACACTCGATTGGAATAGGGCACTTTCTCGCCTAGATGTACTATTAGACGTCATGTAACCCTAGCCGAAAACAAGTGATTATAGCCTTGTTGGCTCAAAAAGGTGAAGGTTTTACCAACTTCAAACAAACTAATGAGATCTCTTAGTGCGAGTCTCCTTGGTAAACCTTTCCATTCATATTTTAGGGTTCGAAATTTAAAACTCCTTGGGAGTACCTAATGTGTTCATTACTCATCATTAGGTACCTACCTACTAAGAGTGTTATAGGAAACATACAAGTAGTAGGGATAATGTCCTACCTACCAGAAATAGTTTCTGATTCGGAACAATTGAGAATATCAAATTTAACAACGTAAGTACATAAACGGACGGAGGATGCAGGCTGTGTAGCTCAACTGATCCATATCAGGCAAAAGCACACCTGGATACGCCTGCTTTTCAGATCTATCAAAAGCTGTTGATCTTGTTTATCAACATGAGCTGAAATAAAATAAAGTAGATTAGATTTCTAACTTTATGCACGCACTTGTATATAGTCAGCGTCTGAATAACTTTCAACTGTTGGATTATCTTATCACACTAATATTATAAATGCGAAAGTTTGGATGGATGGATGGATGTATGTTTGTTACCTCTTCACGCCAAAACTGCTGAACGGGTCGGGCTGAAATTTTGTATACACAAAATTATAATCCTGTAATCAAACATAGGCTACTTTTTAGCCCATAAATCAGTTCCCATGGGATATAAATAACCTCAAAACGTTTCCATAGAAACAACGCGTGCGAAGCCGCGAGCAGAAGTTAGTATTATATAAAGTATAATAACTCAAGCTCTGCTTAGTTTGGGGCTATATGGTGCTGTGTGGATTGCCCAGCATTATTCTTATTATTTATCCAATTATGGTTTTTGATATTAGCCTCACACGCTGGCAAATTTCTAAGAAATCAAATAATATCGCTAAAATTTTCGACTTCGATAGATTCGAATTGTTTATCGGTGTTGTATTTCAGGTGTGGTGTCCTGGGGGATCGGCTGTGGACGTCCCGGGTATCCAGGAGTCTACACCAGAATTTCCAAGTATTTGTACTGGATCCGTCACAACACCCGGCCGGGATGCTTTTGTATGGATTAGTAACATCATCATGGCCTTCAGATCCACGCACGAAGGTGGCTTTTTATGATGGAAGTGTATGGCCAAATTCGAAACCATCAGAGTAAGAGAAAAGTCGTGAAAGAAGTCATGGAGTAAATTTTTATTTATGTGCTCAATAATTTTTTATTCTATTCCATACTATTCATGAGCACAATTTAAGAGAAAACAAAAGCTGCATGTCTACTCCATTATATTTTTTGTGGTAGCTACACTTCCATCTCAAAAATCCGTATAGTGTTTGTATGTAGAACCCATTGGTTCTACATACACCCCTAGCCATTGCTAGGGGCGATGGTTTTTGATGCAGATGTTTATTTAAACGAAGCTTCTAGTTATAGAAATATTATTTATTTACGTAGGATATAAATCTTAATTAAAACTTGATTAACTTTAATCTCTTTCTGAATATTAATTTCTTACTAGAATATAACTTTATTCACAAAGAAAATTATACTAGTATTTACAATTGAAACAATTGAGCTAACTGCTGACTGTTACTAGAATAGTTATTACTATTCATTTTCATTTATTATCAGTTTTAAGTCTAATTTCGGCTTTATTAATACTACACCGCAAAAGTTCAAATTCATGAATATCAACCAGATTGCGCCAATCTTTCCGTATTTCCCTTGAGCAGATCCTTTTCATGATACATTTCAGGATTATTATTATTTTCACTAAGCAGATCTTTTTCATGATACAACGGCAGACCTTCCAGTTTCAAGGTTGCGTCTGGTGCTGGACTCTTCGAAGTGTAGGTAGGGTTTAGAGGATGGACTGGACCAATGGCGGTCACAGCTGATTGGTCCGTGCCTAAGGCGTAGTGGGTACCGTCTCCTGATGTGAGGATTCTTCTTGTTAACTGAAAAATCGTGCGATTCAAATGAATTTAGTTGATCTAGGCTTTTCTTAATTAATTATTGAGAAATCTAGGAGTTGGGCGCTGACACAGTTTGTAAAGCTTCGGTAGTGTCATCGTTTCAATAGGTTTCTATGATCATTTATGTAAAAATGTTCTGAATAAAATTTTATTATTATAATATGATATATTGTATGTATTTTTTTTCACACTCTTTTGTATATAATATATACTAATAATCTACTTTAAGTCCATAAAATGGCAGCAGTGTGTAAGATCATATGCGTCTTAGTACAAAATGTGCAGTACATCAAATATCGAAACTAATCACGCGACACAAACGCGCTTCAAAATCGCGGCTGTGTGGTGGAAGACTTAAGCTTTCAAACAAACGATGGATACTTTTATAGCTAGGCTATAATAGTGACAATACTTTTGTTGTCACTAAATAACTGATACTTTTATCAGGAGTCGGTAAAAACGAACCCTGTTGTAGCCAAAAACCTACGCACCATATTTGGATCAACACTCTTCAAGTCATAAGCCCAGCCGATCTTCTCGAAGAACCTGATGAGGGTGGCAGAGAAGTTCAAAGGCATGGTGTCTTCAGCTGCTTTGTAGTCCCATGGGAATGTGTGGTGGTAGTTATGCCAGCCCTCGCCTGAAGTCATCAGGGAAACGAACCAGGAATCTACTGGTTGGAGTTTTCTAAGCGGAAACAATAATATTGATAAGTCATTGTAAGGTAAGGTAACCTTGAAACTAAAGCTGTCCAAAAGAACCAAATTTTGTGTTATAGGTTACAAAGTTCTGAAGTATACTTCAAGCTAAGGTAAGATGAATTAATTAGGCAGCTATTATGTATTATGTCACCTTCGTAATTACTTCCAACTCCACTTCGAAATTATTACAAGCTTCTATGTTCGGCTCGGTTCGGTATCAAATTTTTATATAGATACGTTCTTTTGCTTTCTCTATACAATTGAATGATCCGATGAAATTGTTCCATTAAAATTTTATTCAAGATCAAAATCAAAAAATCAAAATCAAAAACTCTTTATTTCCATAAATACAATAAATGTACACTTAGAAAAGGTCAAAATAAAAAACTAAACACTGACACGGAAATAAAGTGATATTTTTTTATTTCTGTCGCTTCGGTATGTAGACTAAAGTAAAGAAGCGACGAAGAAACCTTTAGTCTGTTAGTTGTTATTTTTCGAGTTGGAGCAAAACCCGTCCCAAGCTTTTTTGTCCTCTAGATAATCTGATATTTTATAGTAAGCCTTTTTGCACAGCAAGGTTTTGACAATTTGTTTGAATTTATTTACTGATAATTTTTGCAACTCACTAGGAGTTTTGTTGTAGAAGCGTATACATTGCCCTTTAAAAGATACATTTATTTTGTGTAGCCTAGTTGTGGGCACAGCGAGTTTATGTTTATTTCTGGTATTAAAAATATGTTTATCGCTATTTTTAGGGAATGAGATTAGTCGAGATGGAAAGAGATTAGTCTCTCTTTTTTTGTTCCCCAGAAGTTTAAAAAACACACACACAAAATAGTGTAAAATTAGGGAATTTACAGTCGGTTTATCTGCAGTACTTTTCTTCTTTCAATAATTATGAGAACACGACAGGATCATTAATACTCTACCTACTCAATATAATTACACCCTTAATTTCTCTAAGAAAATACCCAATGAAGACTTCACTTACTTATCATAAGGCCTGGTTCCGTAAAGATGAGCAGCACTGTTCACGAGCCAAGTAGCGTGAAGAGTGAACATGTAGCGAGCGAAATAGCAGAACATTATGGAGTTGGTCCAAGTCTCACCAAAGAAGTAGACGGGGACAGCCACGGGAATAAGAAACGCGACCAAAAAGTAGAAATGGTAGTAGAATCTGAAAGAAGATCAATAAATTTTTCTATAGATACTGCGCTTGTCGTTTATTTTTGATACAATCATCTGAAGATCTAAATCAAATACTTGAAACAAAAAGGTCAATTCAGATCACAGAAAAACTTGACTAAATTAATTCGAGAGTTCTGAAAAAGATGTGACCCATGTGATATCATTTTTATTTCGATCGATATGAAAAGAACGGCAATATTTTTAGTACTGTCAAATTAATATAGTTTGGTTTTTATGACATCTAAAAGACACTAACGGCAAAAAAGCTATAGATCGCTTTTAGATCAAGAGTCATTACTTTTTCTGCCACATAACCAGTGGATCGGCCAGCATATCGCTCATGTCTATCCGCCTTCCCAATTCTATGACGAGGGGGTGCTTCTTCCTCATCAGCCATCCCATGTGACAAAAGAAGAAACCTCGCCTGGAGTTGTGAGGGTCTCCATCAGTGTCGGAGTATCGGTGGTGGAGGCGATGGTCTCGGGCCCATGTGAACATGGCGTTCTGTACAGATAAAACATGATTAAATAATAATGCTGGACAATTCACACAGCATTATCTAGCCCCAAGCTAAGCAGAGCTTGTGTTATGGGTACTAGATAACTGATATACTTAATACAATACAATACATAGATATTTTTATTATACATAAAAAACATCCAGGACACCCTCAACAAATATCTGGAGATAATTATTAAAAATATTTGTTTCTCGTAAAAATATTTGTTCGTAAAAATATTTGTCCCTCCTAAAAATATTTGTTCCTTCCTTACAAATATTTGTTCCTCGCAACCTCCTGCGTCGCAGGCGAACCTTCGCCTGCCACGCCACAGAGGTCGTCGTCAACATAAGTAAATAATGCTAGACAATCAACACAGCACCATCTAGCCCCAAAACAGAGCCCAAAGTAAGCACAGCTTGTGTCATGCGTAGGTACGAGATAACTGATATACTTAGAACAAATATAGTTAGATATCCCGGACACCCGAAACCAATATCAGGAGATCGTTCAAAGATTCGTCCCCGAGGCAGGAAACAACCCGCAACCTCCTGCATCGCAGGCGGATGTTTGCCCGCCATGTCGAAGAGGTCGTAAATATATAACATCTGGATGATTTGGTATCATCTGTTATTTTATTTTGTTGATGCATCCTTTCCAAGAGCAACACGTGAAAGCACAGAGCGTCACCGGCATTCTACGTGTTAAACACATTCATGGCTCAAGACATAGATGCTAGTCTTCTCCCCCTTGTTGCGCCGGCGCGCCCCTGCGGGTCGCACCTGGGCAGTGAATGCGTTAAAGTGATAAACATACCTGTCCTGCAAGGGTTTGGGTGACTATGAACAGAAATTGAAGTATAGGCTTCGCCTTGAAAGTTTTATGTGTGTAGTATCGGTGGGCTCCCGCTGTGATGCCCATGTTTAGGGTAAAGCTTATTGCAATTGCTGTAATAAAATATAGATATTAAGTTTTAACTGACTTCATAAATTCACAAGAGGAGGTTCTATGTTCAGCTGTATGTTTTTTTATATGGTATGTATGTCGATTTCTCTGTCAATTATGGAGCGATTATGAAAATTCTTTAGCTATTGTGTAGATAATGATCCCGAATTGGTCCCATAAAAATGTTATTCCCAAGGGATTGGTATTTATCCCATAAAAAAATCGATAGCGTGCGCTTGTACAGAAAGCTATGTTTAACATTATTTTGCGGTCTCAGATTTGCAATTAAACGTCTGCGTTTGATGGCAGTGCGTGCTCGGCCGTACGCTGTTTGATCTTAGGTTTCCTTTCATTCAAAAACGGCCCTGTCTTGAATTATCAGAGGGTGTGTGTGTGTTCGGCTTACTCCCAACCAGGATGATGCCACTTAAATCATCTTTCGTGGATGTAAGATACGCCAAAGATGATGATGTGGATTTAAATAGGAGTGAGAGATCGGTATTTAGTAATTAATTGGGATCAGAACATTATTTTGTATGGGAGTGGATTTATAAAAAAAAATAAGAATTAAGAGCTGGCGTCTTCACTAACGTGTATGTGGTGATGGGCAGAATCTGTAGTTTACGTAGTGTCAGTGAATTACCAATAAACCTGTACAAAAAAAATATTTGCTGGAAGTGCTTAAAAATAAAATAAATAGGACTGAAGAAAGTATACAAATTACATGTATAAGTAGGTACCTAGTTGGTAACTTAGACCCCTAGTGATATGAGCCGATTAGGCTTATCAGGGCCTATGTCCACCAATGGACTGGTGAAGGACATCGATGATGATGAAGAATAACAAAGGTCTACATAAATAACACTTACCCCAAAATATTGTGCTAATGCTGAAAGTGCCAGTGAATAATAAGATAAGTCCGTAAGCACCGCAACTGTGCAATATAAGAAACAAGATTACATTTTCCCAAACGATTTCATGTTTGTAGTTTAAGTCAGTTCCTATAGTTTCTTTGTTTAAAATAAGCATTTCAGCTACTTTCCTTTTATTTTGCATATCTCTTTCCTTCTCTTCATTTAAAAAATTTGTAATCAACTCAAAGCCACTAGTCATTGTGATGTGGTTTCAGTGGCACTGATCAATTTCAGCAAAATTTAACGTATTTTAAAGGTATACAAGCAACACCAGTTGATCAATTGCTAAATTGCATTCTATTGTATTGATTTGCTCATAAGAAACTTGAACTTAGGTGGAAGTATAATCATTGTATGTAAATTTGTGAACCGATCAGAAAAAAAAACAAGATAGGTACCTATATCTTGTTTCTTCGGCGTTTTTACTTGATGAAACCTTGCATAGTAGCATGCATCGAGACTCTACTTTCAAACCAATTCTGAACGTCTCCAGGTTCCATCCTCCAGGTTGAGAATTTGTGTAAAAAAAAATAATTTGAACATCAGTGTCAATGGTCAATGGTATGATCTTAATGTTTAAAATCGTAAACGAAAATATCAAAGTTTGGATGAATGAGTAGGTATAACTTTAAAAGTAGAACAACTAACTGTTAATTATAAAAACAAAGGCCAAATGTAAATACGTAATTGTAATTTAATTAATGTTGCTAACCTGTCTGGGATCATTATTGAAATAATTAATTAAAACCATGATAATAAGCATTATATCTACAAGCACATATTTTTGTGTAACAACGGTTTGGCTGGTATTTTAATGATATCTATTTTCTATCATATATCTATAATATAATAGACCATATAATAAATTATTTAAATTAACCCGATTGCGTCAGTCTTCCCGTATTTTTATCATTCAGCATCAGCAGATCTTTTTGATGGTACAACGGCAGACCTTCCAGTTTCAAGGTTGCGTCTGGCGCTGGACTCTTTGAGGTGTAGGTAGGGTTAAGAGGATGAACTGGACCAATGGCGGTCACAGCTGATTGGTCAGTGCCTAAGGCGTAGTGGGTACCGTCTCCTGATGTGAGGATTCTTCTTTTCACCTGAAAACAAAGATTTGGATTAAGTGGTTTAGCTATTTATCCAATTTACATGAATACCAGAAATTTGTTATAAACGAACTGTAGACGAAGCAAAAATGTACGTACTATTTCTGGATCGACACTCTTCAAGTCATATGCCCAGCCAATCCTTTCAAAGAACCTTATCAGGGTGGCAGAGAAGTTCAGAGGCATGGTGTCTTCCGCGGCCTTATAGTCCCATGGGAACGTGTGGTGGTAGTTGTGCCAACCCGCGCCGGATGTCATC
Organism: Eupithecia subfuscata; assembly: GCA_963564075.1. Classification (NCBI taxonomy): domain Eukaryota; kingdom Metazoa; phylum Arthropoda; class Insecta; order Lepidoptera; family Geometridae; genus Eupithecia; species Eupithecia subfuscata. The sequence continues at coordinate 11,460,831 of OY751105.1, forward strand.
AGGGAAACGAACCAGGAATCTACAGGCTGGAGATTTCTAGATGGAGACAGATACTTTCTTCTATAAAACAGGAATCCTACTGTACTCATTTACGAAACCATCATGAATTACCTTATCTCGTCTTAGGGACGCTTCCAACTAGTATTGATATGAATCAGTTGAACTACCCGTAGATTGCTTGCAAGAGTCGGCAGTTAGCTTAATTGTTTTAATGGTAAATAATAGGTAGTTCTTATTGGTTTCTAGTGATTGATTGTAATTTATAACCACCGACGCAAAAAGAGAGGGGTGTTATAAGATTAACGTGTCTGCCTGTGTATCTGTCGGTGGTATCGTATCTCCCAAACGGATGAACCGATGTTCGTTTAGTTTTTTTTGTGTCATAGATAATTTTGTGGATAAAATTATCTATGACACAAAAAAAAACTAAACGAACTGTGTTCTTCGCCATGTTTCATGAAAACCTGTCGGGGTTTTAAAATTTTTAATTTTGTTCTTGTCTTTGTTTATAAAGACTATCTAAACCTAATCTAAACCATTAAAGGCCGATCAAAATTTACTATAACTATACTAACGATAAAAAAAAACTTTCTCACTTATCATAAGGTCTGGTTCCGTAAAGATGAGCAAAACTGTTCGTGAGCCATGTGACGTGTAGAGTGAATATGTAGCGATCGAAATAGCAGAACATCGTGGAGTTGATCCATGACTCCCCGAAAAAGTAGACAGGTACAGCCACGGGAATGAGAAAAGCAATCAAGATGAAGAAATGGTAGTAGTACCTGAAACAGTTGAATAGTGACATAAACTCAGGACAATCTAAAAGTGTTTGTGCCAAACAGTCTGTATCTGTTTAGAAATGTTTCATTACTTTTTCTGCAACATAACCAGTGGTTCTGCCAACATATCGCTCATATCTATCCCCCTTCCCAATTCTTTGACGAGAGGGTGCTTTTTCCTCATCAGCCATCCCATGTGGCAGAAAAAAAAGCCTCGCTTGGAGTTGTGAGGGTCGCCATCAGTGTCGGAGTATCGGTGGTGGAGACGGTGTTCGCGTACCCATGCAAACATGGAGTTCTTTAAAAATACAGAAAAACAAATATTTTGATTACCATCAACATTAGAGTGATGAACATGGCTTTGAAGTCATTATCAACTTAAAGTTTGGGTTATGTTGATTGAAAGGTTGTAAGGTGAGATCCTCCACATATGTCCACTGCTGAACGTGTAAGGGTCGTCCTGTCATAATCACTACGCTTGGCAGGCAAATACATAGGTGATCGTGAATCCAGATCGAAGAAATTGAATTCAAACAAATGACGTTAATTTGTCTGATACTCTACTAACGCTACATATAAAACAAACTAGCTTCTGCCCGCGGTTTCGCACGCGTATTTTCGGTATAATAAGTAGCCTATTATCTAAGTTAGGCTTTGCTCGAAACGTACGCCAAATTTCATTTTGATCTGTTCAGTAGTTTTGGAGATCCTAGGTAACAAAAAATCAGATTTCACAAGCTCTCGGCTTTATAATATTATAGTAGGATAACAATTAAGATAAAAATAAAAGTACCTGTACAGCAAGAGTGTGGGCGACTATGAAAAGGAACCGAAGCACAGGCTTTGCTTTAAAAGATTTGTGAGCATAGTAACGGTGGGCTCCCACAGTAAGACCCATATTTACTGTATAAGTTAGTGCGATTGCTGGAAATTAAATAAACTTACATTGTAAAACGAACGATATCATTGATAATATACGAGTATCTATCTAGTCTAGGCTAAATAATTACTTCATCGAAAACTTTAAGGCGCTAACCCGACCCAAATCAGCGTTATCACCTAATTTATCTTAGGAAGGAATTTTCAAAAATCTATTTCGCAGTTTGTGATACCTATCTTATGCTTATTTTTAATGCCTCTGTAAAGTTTTAGTTTGTATAGTGGAGGCAGAGATGCGAAGTTGCTCTGTTTGCTCACCATCGTGGTCAAAAGAGCAACTTCGCATCAAAAACAACAAAATCGATTTCTGAAAATTCCTTTTTAGCATAGTAATGATACAAGACCAAATTATAATTTTAAAAACCCGCCGACGTTTTTGGGCTGAACAGATTTCATGAAACATTGCTAAGAACACTCGGGATAAAATTATGTCACACAAAAAAAAAAAAAAAATCGGTTCATCCGTCTGGAAGCTACGATACCACAGACAGTTACAGAGACAAACACGTTAAACTTATAACATTTATTATTATTATTATTTGCAACAGCTATTATTTATTGGTTGTATTTTAAACGTATACAATGTAATTGTAAATTACACTTACTTATTTAAGAACTGACCTGTAACCCATAACGTTATTAATAAATAAACTGAACTGAACTGAACTAACACCTCTCTTTTTGCGTCGGGGGTTAAAAGCAGATAGTGGTGCTGATTTGGGTCGGGTTAGCGCCTTAAATAAAACTGTACAAACGATTTGCTACAGGACAGGAATTAAAATAAATTTGATTAAATTTTGAACCTACTTACTCCAAAGTATTGTACCAATGCTATACGTTCCAGTGCACAATAATAACAATCCGCAAGCACCACAAGTATGCACTATAACAAACAAGAACACATTTCCATAAACGATTTCATGTTTGTAACTCAAGTCTGTTTCTATATTTTCTCTGTTTTTCAACATTTCAGCTACTTTCTTTTTATCTTGCATGTCCTTTCCGTATTAATCTATTTTAAAGTCTACTTTTTATAATGGTAACGGTTGTCTTTACAGTTTTCCGTGGATTGCTTTTCTCTCAAACCTCACAAATTTGGATTATTGTTCGATTTTATGTGATTTGATTTATGGCTGAATTGTAGCGAGTGGAGGTAGGTAAGCGTAAAGGTATCGTAAAAAAACATAGATAAAAATATGAATAGTTAAAGGTAACAATTTAATGCAGGCAATTGAGGTTGAAGTTCTGATTTTACTTGTTTTTTAGGGTTCCGTACCTCATAAGGAAAAAGAAACCCTTATAGGATCACTTTGCTGCTCGTCTGTCTGTCTGTCCGTCTGTCAACCCCTTTTTCTCATTCGGAACGCGTGGAGGTATCGAGTTGTAATTAACATATACTCAACTCGGTAACCTCTTGGAGCCTCAATATAAATAAAGCTTCTAAGTCAATGCAATCAAAAGTTACAGCCGTTTATGTCCGTAGGTATATTTTGAAATTTCCAAGGGAATCACATGCACACAAAACCTATAGAGTATATACTTCTCTTAGACCGCTGCTTGCAAAATTTCATGAGTCTACTCATGAAATTTTGCAAGCAGCAAAGTCGTACCTATAGCACAAGTTAAAGGGAAAAAATCCGAAAACCGTATAGGTATTTTGTAGTTTATTCTGGAAAAAAATATTGTTTTGCTGCTCGCCATGAATCAAAACCTACAGGGTACCAACTTCCCGTTGACCTAGAATTATATAATATTTAACAACGATATTAGACCTTGTCTTACATTTATACGGAACCCCCTAGTGCGCGAGTACGACCCGCATTTGACGTTTTATATTTTGCCAGTAGTCTTCGAAAGAGTTCAAAAGTATAAATGTAGATAACAATAATAAAGCAAAACCTTTATCAGTCAATACCTTTTATTCGAACAGCTTAAAAGTCTCTCTTGTATAATTTATTAATTACTTACCCTGACAAGTGTAGTAGTGTACTGATGGTTTCCTTTACTACAACTTAATATTTTAACTTACAATAAGTTTTGCATTATTTATTAATTTATTATACTATGCCTACAACACAATACAATTTCGAAACACTTGTTTATCAAATGTAACAACCATATCTGCTTAGCTTGGGGCTAGATAATGCTGTGTGAATTGTCCAGCATCATTTATTATTTTATTAATAAAAAAATAATGCTGGACAATCCATCATCTAGCCCCAAGATAAGCAGAGCTTGTGTTATGGCTACCTACTAGATGACTGTTACTTAATACATCACATACATAGATAGATATTTTTTTATGCTTACATAAAAACACCCAGTATAACATCAACCTAGGAATATATCCTTGGTGTGGGTCAATCAATCAAGGCAATAGTCTAGCCTAGCCACACGACAGTATGTAAGCAACCAGAATCTATCAAATTTTGTAGGCACCTATTTAGAGTTCATGATATTCATTTCTCTAGGCTGTATTAGAAACTCTCTTCACGTTATTGGTAAGAACATCTTTCTCGTGGAACAGCGGTAGACCTTCAGCTGGAAGGACTGCATCTGGGTCCTTGAACTTCGTGGAGTATGTTGGGTTCAGCGGATGAAGAAGCCCAACGGCTGTTACAGCTCTCCTGGCTTCATCGTTACCGAGCATGTAGTGAGTTCCATCTCCACATCGCAGTATCCTCTTCTGAACCTATAGTAACACAAAAAGAACACTTCTTATCTATCTGATAACTGAAATGTATAATCTGAAATGTATAATCTGAGAAATCTAGTCTGGACGAAACTCTTGCATCAATCGATTAATAATTTCATTCTATATCTTTTAACAAACACGTAGGAAAATATGAAATGTTTTCATTCATTTAGTACTAGCTGCGCCCCGCGGCTTCGCCCCCGTGGAAATTAATGTTTCCAACTTTCTTAATTTTTTCTTTCATCAGAACCTTCTCCTGACAATAACAAACACAACAAAGAAAGAATTAGCGAAATCGGTCCAGGCGTTGTTGAGTTATGCGCTTACCAACACATTTTGCGATTCATTTTTATATTATAGATATGGAAAAGTGCACGCACAAATGTAAATGCACCTTTCCATATGAGTGGAAAGTCCAAGTTGTTAAGGCTACAAAAAATAAACGATTAAATTATCTATGATTTTTCTTCAGATTTGCATAATAGATTACCTTTCATAGATTTGCATAATAAACTTCTCCAGCCATTCTTTATAAACAACTCACAACAAAAATCCAAAATTCTCATTTTGGCGAGGTGTTTGGAAAATTATTGTAAGTTGTAGGAAAGAACTATATTTGACAAGTAGACTAAATATCGTCCCAAAATCAAAGGCAAGAAAGTGATTTTTAGGTTATGTAGATAAGGGAACAACGTTTTTTTAACATTATATCTTCAGTTTGACCACAGTATAGTGTAGGTAGATATTATGTATAATATATAGTCGGAACCTACCATTTCAGGCGAAGCCGTTTTTAAGTCGTAAGCAAGTCCGAGGGTTTCAAACCACCTGATGAGAGTGGCGGAAAAATTGAAATGCATGGAGAGCTCCGCCGCCTTGTAGTCCCAGGGGAACGTGTGGTGGTAGTTGTGCCAGCCCTCGCCGAGGGAAATTAACGAAACAAACCATGATTCAACGGCCTGTAGTTTTCTAAAAACAAAAGAATACATCAATACATGCTTTCTAGTTTCTACCTCACGCTATAGTTCATAATTCATAGTTCTTTAATAATAACAGAAAATTCATTATCTTAGTCTGATATACAATTCTACAATTGTACTTACTTAAACACAACATGAAAAGTTACTTACCTTTAGTTTATTAAAGGCAATTAACAGAAAAAATTATCAACATTCAATTAATTATAAAAATATCATCTTGAGCTTAGGGACTCATAATAGGTATAAAACGTTTGCTCGATAAGCCAACGTTATAAGCGACGTTTAAAAAATAGCCTTGCCTGCAGCCTCCTTAATCAAGTCTGGTAACCTGTTGTACACTTCATCATCATCATCGTCAGCCTATATTAGTCTACGGCTGGACATAGGCCTCCACTAATGAGCGCCATAGCGCCCTGTCTTCAGCTTGCTGCATCCAGCATCTGCCTGTATCTTTCGCAGATCGTCATCCTACCTGGCCGGAGGGCGTCATACACTTGTACACTTGCCGACCCATAATATGAGTCAGCTTCGATGACTTAGTCAGTTAAATGTAGAATAAGTAAGATAAAGTAATAAATAAATAACGTGAACTTGAATATTGTACGTCTACTGATGAACTTAATTTCTTAACCTTACTCACTGATCATAAGGTCTAGTTCCCCACAGATGAGCAGCACTATTCACTAGCCAAGTTCCATTCAGCTGCACCACGTAGCGAAAGAAATAGCAAACAAGCAGTGAATTCAATATAGTCTCGCCAAAGAAGTATACAGGTACCCAGACGGGAAATAATACCGCAAGCAGAAAGTAAAGTTGGTAGTAGTATCTGAAATAACCAGATAAAATGTTAAGGAATCTTTTCTGGAGAACTTGCATTAGAAGAAAATATGGAGAAGGATATTAGATGGAGATATTAAATAGAAAGTTAGGACTAGATGAGTATTGCCCAGATTAGTACAATATGTACAAATCTGTCTTGTACGCCACAAATAATATACAGCATATTATTATATTAAAATACAAAAGTACAATTGGCGGCCTTCTTCAAGGGAACCTTAGCTTTAGGCATTAAGTATCAAATGAACGCATGTAGGGTAAGCACTACATACGTTCACTTACTTCTTAAGGGCGCTCACTTTCCCGCAAGTCGGGACAAATGTACGGATTCCGCTTTTTCGTCTAAAAACGCATTTATTTCAAATGTGTTTGTAAATTACAGCACAAATTTGGTTAATTTTATTTTACAGATAATTTCTTTACCTATAAATAATATTTTCACTGTTCTAAATACTATATCTTGAGTATAGTGAGGTTTCAAAGTCAAAACTGCGCTCACTTCACCCGAATGACTCTACATCTATGATGATTCTGATCTATGATCTTGAGTGACGTTTATGCCATGGAAAAGAGTTATTTAAGCATAGATCGATGACTGCAAAAGCTTTTATAATACGGGCCTTAAAGTAACAGTGCGTACTTAGAGCAAAGCTTATCTTCATTAAAGATGTAAGCGGGTTAACTACGAACCTTATTTATGTTAGAAGAACACCAACGTGTAGAACCGCATTCATCCTAAAGATGTCCCTCGATAAGGGAATAAATGTTGGTGTTCTTCCAACACAAATAAGGTTCGTAGTTAACCCGCTTACACACGTAATGAATTCCTCAAACTACGATCGTTTTTATGGTAAAAAGTTTATCTTACTTTTTCTGAAACATGACCATCCAATCGTTCTGTAAGTCACTCATATCGATGTTTCTTCCAAGTTCAATGACGTAAGGGTGTTTCTTCATGCACAGCCAGCCAATGTGACAGAAGAAGAAGCCTCGCTTGGAATTGTGTGGGTCACCATCAGTGTCGGAAAAGCGGTGGTGGAGTCTGTGGTCTCGACACCAGATGAACATGCTGTTCTATATTTGAGAGAGTATAATAAAAATAAATTAAAGCGATTTTTAGGCTTTTCGTAATAAAAACACCTACAGGTTCTTCAGTTTTATTATCGAATTAAAAGTACTAATTTCACTGTCGATGATAGGTGTTGGACTTAAGGATCGCATCAAAAGCTCAGAAATTAGATACCTACAACACAGACTAAGCCATCAGCCCCGAATAAGATTTTAAAATTAAGCAAATGGCCAGTCCACATGTTGGCCGAAACTCTGCCACCATGTGGACGGATCATTAGGTTAGCTACCTACCTGACCAGCCATGGTCTGTAAAGCAATCATAATGCCTTTTAATAACGGCGTAGCTTTGAACGATTTGTGTGTGTATAAACGGTGGGCTCCTATGGTAACTCCTTCCGTTGCGAAGTACGCCATAACAGTAGCTGAAAAAAGGAAAAAAAACGAATTTAACAACTAAATATTATATATTTATATTTCTATTTATGTTTTATTGGTATATACAGGGTGGGTTTTTGAGATGAGAGTGGATGGCTAAATCCGTCAGCATAGGAGTTATAAAAATGTCATGAAAGGAGCCATGGGTTCAATTTTTTTTACGGAATATATTAGTTACGCTTACAAAATTTATCAGGAAGTGGGAGAAATCTAAAGGCGTCGAGCGAGAGTGTGGTGGTGCTCTTTTTTAATATGGACAATAAAACCCTGCTTGAAACTATAAAGCTGTTCTCACGAGTGGTCACGGGTCAGTGGTCGGACTTGGCATGAATTTGGATAACACCAAAGTCATGATCAATGGCCACATTGATCCAAGACCAGATTGGTTGATCCATATGAGCAACCAAATCCGTTGTGCAAAAATATAGGATGTCATTTTATTTTTAAATTTTTCGTTTCGTGTTCCTGCCAAAGTAAAAGATAAAATAAAAATCTAAACATGCAGTTTTTGTTCACGACTTTTGAGTAACTCTCTTTCGGATTCGGATTTGGCCATCCACTCCATCTCAAAATGCCTTCGTGTATATTTTGATTGATGGTTATGGTTAATAACACCATAGACTAATTAAACACATGTCTAATAATTAGTCTATGATATTGATAACACTAAAAGGATGTTTACCATGATTTGTGTTGTTTTGAGCTTCTCTTTACTTATTTCAGCACAGTTGCACGCACTATGATCACGGTACAACCCTAATCATGGTAAGTGCTTACTATGTTTATTTTTTGTATTTGGTAACAGTACTTACCCCAAAGAGCAGTGATTGGTTTTATATGTCCCGTAACTAGTAAGCACAATCCCCACACTGCGAATAAGTGTAGTATTAGAAAACCAATGGCATTCTTCCAAACTATTTCATGCTTGTATGTTAGATCCGTTCCTATATTTCTTTTATCAAAAATATGTTCTTTGTTTTTATTATTCTTCATTTCCGTGGCCTTTGTCAATTCACTTAAAACATTTGAACGTTCAATATCGCCAATCATGATCACTGAAGTGTGCGTCAGATACTGAATTTATTTCTTAATTGAATGATTATTTGTTGAAGAGATTTTCCTTTTTATACAAACATAAATAACGCAAGCGTTCGCACTAATTCTATACATATAATTCTATTCTCACGTATTCTATATCTTAACATTCTGACTTATGACTTTTAACCAATTGCTAAATAGGCAATTGCTTTGATTGTTTCGCTAAGAATGCTTGAACTTTTCGAAATTTTTTTTTTTTAGGCATCCGTACCTCAAAAGGAAAAAAGGAACCATTATAGGATCACTTTGTCGTCCGTCTGTCTGTCTGTCCATATGTCAACGAACGCGTGAAGGTATCGAGTGGAAATTAACATCGAATACTCAAGTCCGAGTCAACGGAATCAAAAGTTACAGCATTTTATGTACGAATATTTTGAAATCTCCAAGGGAATCACATGCACACAAAACCTATAGGGTAACTCCCGTTGACCTCGAATCATGAAATTTGGCAAGAAGCAAGGTCTTTTAGCACCAGTTTAGGAAAAAATCCGAAAATTATAACTAAATATTTGTTGTATAATGACAAAATAAAACGTCAAGTGCGAGTCGGACTCGCGCACGACGGGTTCCGTTTAGTTGTAAGACCGTGTTTCTTGCTAAATATCATGATTCTATGTCAACATGAAGTAGGTATAGGAAAGCTGTATATTTTGGTCGAGGGAGAGAATCAAAAATTTTTTTTTTTTAATAAACTACAAGTTTACGGTTTTCAGATTTTTCTAATTATTTGTGTTATGAACTTGCTTCTTACCAAATTATATGATTCTAGGTAAACGGGAAGTACCTTATAGGTTTTGGTCTATAGCAAGAATCAAAAGTATTTTGTTTTGATGAATAAACTACAAATTTACAGTTTTAGAATGTTTTCCTTTACTTGTGCTATAGAACCTTGCTTCTTGCTAAATTTTATCATTCTATATCAACGGGAAGATACCCTGTAGGTTTTGGTCCATGGCGAGAATCAAAAGTATTTTTTTGTGTGAATAAACTACAAATTGACTGTTTTCGGATTATTTTCCTTTATTTGTGTTCTATGGCCCTGCTTCTTGACAAATTTCATATTTCTAGGTCTACGGGAAGTACCCTATAGGTTTTGAGTTATGGCGCGCATTAAAAGTAATTTTTTTAGTGAATATATTCTAATTTATGGTTTTCGGATGTTTCCCTTAGTTGTGCTATAAGACCTTGCTGCTCACCAAATTTCATGATCCTAGGTCTACGGGAAGTACCCTATAGGTTTTGTGTGCATGTGATTCCCTTGGAAATCTCAAAATATTCGGACATAAACGGCTGTAACTTTTGAGTGCGTCGACTTAGAAGTTTTATTTACTTCGCGGCTTCAAAAAGTTATGGACTTGATTATTTGACGTTAATTTCAACTTGATACGACCACGCGTTCCTGAGAAAAGACGATTTACAGACGGACAGACAGACATACGGACAACAAAGTGATCCTATAAGGGTTCCTTTTTTCCTTTTTATGTACAGAACCCTAAAAATAATAATTTTTCCTTCTCGCCATGGACCAATACCTACAGTGTATCTAAATACTTCCCGTTGACCTAGAATCGTGATATTTGGCTTACAATTAGACGGATCCCTTAGTACGCACATAATTACATAATATGTGTAATAGCGACTCGCAATAATTAAATAACTGGCTTTGTACAAATGAAATATTATCCCAAAAAAAATCGACTTCAACGGGACTTGAACCCACATCCATCCCTCGGTACGGGAATGTGCTAACCAACTACACCACGAGGTCAAGTGACGTAGGAGTAGGCATGGAAGTTATAGCTACTTTTATTTCACTATCACGTCGCGAAGTTATTTTTTTCTGTCACGGTTATATCACGCGTGATAAATCACGGTCGTTATATTTCATTAGTGATGATTTTTTCCGCCTGTTACATGTTGCAGTGATAGTGATATGATTCAGAACTAATCGCTTACTAATCGGCGATGTTTTCTTGACAAAAAAACGTGTTTTCTTTGATGAACTTTCCCTCATACTTCGACAGGCTGGGGATGTTTAAGTTATTATAAAACACTAGGACGACAACTTTATTTCTGTATTAACAGACAATCTCAGGTGAGCTTAGTTTAAAATAACACGCGACTCAAAACGCGGCATGCACGTGCAGCAGCAATAAGTAAAGATTACAAGTGAGTGAAATGAAGTGAAACTCTCACAACGTGATTTCACTGGTATTATAAATTTCAAGTGTGTACCTACATTAAATGAGCACCTTAACGTCTTTAAAATAAGACTCATTTTCATATGAAGTTTTTGTAACGGAGCGTTATTTATCTAAGCAATAAGCAAGTTTTAAAAATACTCCAGATAAATTAAAGCCTAATGGTGTTGAGAATAAGATGCAATTTCACTTAAACGAATTCTCTCTTCTCGCTAGTAGCACGGTGTCGCTACAGTCGCATGCTGTAGCTTTGTCTCTCTCGCACGATAGAATTCTGCGAATTGTAATGTAGCTTAGCCCGCGTGAAAAATCACGCTCGCGTTATAAGTAACTCACGGTTTCGATGCATGTAACTGGTGTGGCACGGGATTTATGTTTTCACTAGTGATATAACCAGTGATGCGTGAAATCTTCCATGCCTACGTAGGAGTCGAAAATGTCTGGGACTTCCTACGGACTCTAGCGCCTTGGATATTTGGATATTATTTCATTTCTTCGAAATTATCCAGAGTGTGAGGGCTTACGCACTATAATGGCAATTACCTACGAATAAAACATTTTATTTCAATAGACTGCAGGGTTTCTGAAAACTCGGCCAATTTAGGAGCGAAACAAGGTACACAGTACATGATGATTTTGCCGTAATTTTATTTCGTAAATAGAACCAAAGAAATAAGTTCCTATTAGAACTGAGATTTAGGTCTAGTTTAATTATCAAATCCTGCTTAGGTCCCCTCTTAAATTATTTTTGAATGGGGTAGATGTAATTTTCAGTTTGGTTGTTTGCAATGGCCAATATTTTTTTCAAATCCTGCTATCTCAGTTACGTGCATCAGCATCAAGGGAGGCAGCTGAATCCCTACAGCCTATATATTGATACACTGCTGGACGCAGGCCTCCCCCTGAAAAGCGCTTTACTGGCTTTTATCATATTATGGGGAGTAATACCCATAATCCCCAACCTGGGTATGCGGGTTGAAAACCCTTAGTCGCATCTTACGACACCCAGGGAAAGAGTTGGAGTGGTGCAAATTCTTAGCCAGCATACGGCCAGCTGAATGTTTCCTAAAATCTGTAGGAAATTAATAAATTGGTCTACGTGCAGGAGCGTTCAAGCATCTCTACAAATCAAACGCAAAATGCAATTAAAATTCCACCGATAATGCAAATTGAAAGCAAGAAACATTTTCCGCTTGGGCTCATATTTTTCTGAAGTATAATTAAATTTAGCCGCAGTTTTGATTGACAGCTATTGAACATGCCGGTCAAAAAGGATTTTTCTTGCACGTGATTTGAACCCACGTGACTTTAATGAAATGATACGGATATGGTCCGCTATTTGGTTTGCCATAAATTTGGTAAGTGCAATTATTAACATAGAAAATTACAATTAAAAAAAGAATAGACAAAAATCAGAAGTATTAACAATTGAAACAGCCTGTTCCAAACAAAATAGATAAATAAACTAGCTCAACTGATCCATATCAATACCAATCGAACAAGAATAATATTTTTTATCAATCGGAAGCGTCACCAAGACATTGGCTGCATTGTATCAGATTGTGCCATTGATGAGGCGCCGCGCAATTATTTGGTTTCATTTCTGTGGATACCTATATAATTTTGTTGGTAAAATACTGTAGAAAACCCAAACAAGGTTTGATTGGCCAAGCCAAGTTCAAATAAACCCAAAATTATTCCGAAGTTATAAGACCTGAAAGCGTATTTTTCTCATTCTACAGGTAAATGCAAGCAAAGTCAATCATTCTTGTGGTAAGTTACTTAATTTAACCGCTGTATTGTATGTAACTACGTGAGTACGTTAGTTAATGTGACCAGTTATAATGACTGGTTGTCATCATATCTGGTCACAATAACTAACGCTGCACTTATACCTATAGCCTATCGATTCTATCGACTAAAGTGTAAATGGCGAGATTTTCAGAATGTGGAATCGAGGGGCAAAACCGGCGGATTGTGGGCGGCACTACGGTGCAGCCTCACCAATATCCGTGGCTGGTTTCCTTGATGCTGGGCCCTAAGCTACACTGCGGGGGCGCCATCATTACAGACATGCACGTGCTTACGGCTGGACATTGTATCACTTTTGGGTAGGGAATCTATGATTTTGCTTGATCTCCTCCTTCTTGGCTTACCTACAGTTGCTTATCTATTGACTTTTTGGTGATGATTATACATATAGATACAAAAGGCTGATTATACATATAGATACAAAAGGCTCTACAATGTAGAGCCTTTTTTTTAAAGAGTTTTCAAATACATTCTTTAACAATTTAAGTTTTTGATTGAATATGATTCCAGGGTCCACTTCAAAGACCTGACAGTGTATGTGGGAATGCACGATCGACTTGGGACTATGTTTGAGACTTTACGCATTACTAACGGCGTCAAACATCCACATTTCACTTCAAACGCAGTACGAGATATCAATGACATAGCAGTTCTCACTTTGGACAAAAAACTCACGTTTAGTAATACGATTCGGCCAATATGCTTACCGGAACCAAGTAAGTTTAAGGATAAGTTAGACTGTCGCTTAGCAACCCAAATGGCATTCTACATAACACTTCTTCAGGCATCCCGGTTCTGAGCTGTCTCTCTCCAGCTAGCATCGAGTTCGCGCATGTCGGTTACCACTTCGTCAATCCAGCGATACCTAGAGCGGCCGGCTGGTCCAAGCCCCGATGGTTTTATTCCTCATAATGCCTCTTGAATTCCCGATCTTCCTCCATCTATTCTCTCCACCTGTCTGGGCCAGGAGGCTGGATACGAGAGCTCCTGAACTCGCCTATAATATTCGGTTCTAGAATCCATCAGCGTCTGGTCGATCCAAAATTTTTGCGTAGCACTTTAAGGTCAGTTACGAGGAGTTTTTGATTTTTTTCTTTATGCGTTCGGCTGGTGATCACGTTAAAAAGATTAAATAAACGTTTATAAGAACACATCTAAAGTCAAGGGGGGCCCTGCTTTCTATTGCAAGCACAGGTTGTCATATAATAGGGTATATGCATGTGACTTCAAAAAATCGAATACTTTTTTTAACGTATTCTCTTTTGATAAAAAAAATATATGATTGATGATTTTGATGTTTTTATTGTGAAATTTAATCATTGAGCAGTAGATATTTTAAATCTCCATCGCAAAATTTCTAAACGCAACGCTATCGGCAAATACGAACCATGACGTCACACTGCACATATTGCATTGTCATGAAGCTTTGGCGGGATATCTTTCGTATTATTTCGCGCCTATTTGATGTTTTCTGTAAGTTATATTTTAATCTATATCATTTATTTCTATGTTATTTTATTTGGATTGAAAAATCAACAAAGAAACAGTAGCGCTTTGAGTGACAACGTGAAGTGTGACGTCACAGAACAAGGGCCATTATGGCAGCGTTTTCATCACCCGAAACTGAGCGCAGTTTCACTTTTGTTTTTTACCTTAATAATTTAAAATGTTGTGGGCGTTATAATTTTTTTTTCGATAATAAATTAAAAAAAAAAACTATCCATATACCCTACTATCTAAAAATGATTTATGACGATCAGTCAACCAACATCTGGAAGGAAAAAAAAAAATCTAAGTAGGAAGGTACACCTTATAAGGTACATAAGGTATATCTCAGAACATAATTTGATATTTTACTGTGTTTTTTGTGTTCTAGCTTTAGACTTCCGGCGCACAGCACTGACTGTAGCTGGGTGGGGTAAGACAAGGCAAGGGGCTCTGACGTCATCCAGATACCTCCTAGAAACGAAGGTGCAGATCGTTGAATTCCCATCTTGTCAGAAGTCGTCTATTTACAAAGATAATCTGGTCGAGGATACAATGATGTGCGCATACAGTTTGGGAAAGGATGCATGCCAGGTATGGAATTTTCGATTTACATTGAGTACCCCCGCCGTGTCGGTGTAAAAATCAATCCATCCAACACAGCCCGTATAAGTCGTAGGTAATAGTCGGCTAAAGGAACCTACCAAAGGCATGGCAGCGGCTTTTGTCAGTGTATTTTGAACGTATCCACTGCGATCACCAATCTGCCTGCGAAACCCGGTGATAATGGCAACCCCTCCTTATTTTTTCAGCAGAGGCCGTACATACTATCCCCTCACTACTCAGCCCATGGTTGCCTTCAAGGTCATTAGGGGAAGGGATCTAGAACTCTTTGTTTTTTATATACAACTTTTATACCTTACTGTACGGTTTGCATACCATACAACGCTGCATGTTCCCGCGGGTCAGCACTTTACGTGACGTGTTTTAACGGTTAATTAGAGCCAGTCGTAAACAACTGTCCTTACGACGAGACGTCGTCGTACACTCGCGACAATTAACTTTACTTTAAACTTACGTACGATTAAACCGTGAAACTGAACAAACTCTTTTAACTCTACCACTTATAAGATTGTGGGGGCACAATACGCAGCCTACACTTATTGTAATCAAGATGTCAGAAGTCGTGTGACTGAGGAGCTCTGAGGAGTGACCCTTCGCAGCAGTTTCTTTACCAATAATTTCATCTTTCAGGGTGATAGCGGTGGTCCTCTCTTCTCAACGCATAAGAAATCTAATAATAAGAAGTGGTATCAAGTTGGTGAGTGGTCTATCCATACTTATTAATCTATACCTACTTAATATTATAAATTCTAAAGTAACTCTGTCTGTCTGTAACCGTTTTCCACCTATGTGGCTGAACGGATCTTAATGAAATTTGGCAGGGAGATACAGGGTATCCCAGGGACGGACATAGGGTACTTTTTATCCCGGTAAAGTGCGTGCGAATCTGCGGACAGAAGCTAGTTATTTATGTATAAGTTGTGCCTATTGACTACCAACTCCAGTGGTTCGGCAAGCACGCCTCTCCCCGGTCGTGTCGGTCTGCCGTCTCTTCGGAATATGAGAGTAAAGGTATAGAGTAAAACATGGATCCCACACTATATAGACTAGCCAGACCATACAATACAATACATCATCGATTAATAATAAAATACAGATTCAATCTCTCTTCTTTCACGAACAAACTGTAATGTGCAGAGCGCGACATCATAAAACCCACTATATATTTCCACATACTAATGTGCACTGCAAACTATGCATGATGTGCTGTTTTAATAGGCGTTTTGTTCTGAAAAGATCCGCAAAGGTAGAGAAATATCCGAAACCGAGCAAAATAATCCGCACTGGCTACACTGGTCGCGCCGGCAAAAATTTCAACTTGTTCACACAAAAAAAACAAAAACAATTGACATTTTGATATTTATGTTGGTTAAAGGTTAAAGAATTTTCGTGTACTTTATTGTGCTCATAAAGTATGGAGTACGTTGACCTGAAATAAAGTAAAATACTTTATTATAAAGTACGGGTGGCAACCCTAGCCATGGCCGAAATTCGGATGGGAATAATATAGTTAGTAAGATTTATTTCCTGCTGAACTGATTTGCTGATTTTTTATTTAAGGTATTGTTTCTTGGGGTATCGATTGCGCAATGCCAGATTATCCAGGTAAGAAAATACAAACATCTATTTTAAGAAGTATTAAAGGCCCTTTTAAGTTTAACACTATTTATTTTATGGATGATGATGATGATGGACATAGACCTCCCCTAATGAGTGCCATAGCACCCTGTCTTCAACTTGCCGCATCCAGCATCGGCCTGCAGTCTTTCGCAGGTCGTCATCCCACCTGGCTGGAGGGCGTCCTACACTACGTTTGCCTAGTCGTGATCTCCACTCCAGAACCTCCAGGTTGGGCCTGCCATGTCTTGCGAAGAAGGCGGTTCTTCGCAAGACATGGCAGGCCCACTGCCACTTCAGCTTGCTTATTCTTTTTAATTCTTTTCATAACTTTGGTTCTCTGTCGGATGTATTCGTTACGAATCCTATCCTTCAGAGAAACTCCGAGCATAACTCTTTCCATTGCTTGCTGACCAACTTTGAACAGATGGACCAACCCTACCGTGAGTGTCCACGTCTTAGCTCCGTAGGTTATGACGGGCAGGACGCGCTATCTTCCAATGCGCTTGTGAACAGTTTCGGGATATGACATCCTCCTGCCTCACTCCTCCGTGCACTTGGACGGGTTTAGACTGCTGGGCCTGTACTTGAACACTTGAAGGGACATCTCAGCTTCTCCTTTGGAGTACTCCCACTGTGAAGGATGGTCTTAAAGAGGTTCTGTAGCAGGAGTATTACAGGGGTTCTTCCAGCTTGCTAAAGGTCAAAAGTAATTCCGTCCTCACCGGGGGCTTTTCCATTTTTAAGCATCCTCAGGGCTAACACACTAACATAAGTGGCGTGTCAGCGTGGCTATGGAATCATGGTTATGTCGTTGGTAACGAGGGGCATGTGCAGCATATAAATCCATACCATAGAAATCCTCTATCTTGGAGGTCTCCGGCTTCGATAGTATTATCGAAGCCGGAACCGGTCCTCCCAGCATGCGTTTTGAGTTTTGTCAGGTGGCTCCTGCCAAGCTGCTGAGTGAATACTTTGGACCCTCGGTTTCGCTCTATCGCTTTTTCAATGAGGCGCGTGTTAGAGCTCCGAAGGTCGCGCCGTACCAGCTTCGCAATTCGATTGTTCAGGTCTGACCTCACTGACAAAGTCCCTATAGTGGTTTCCCGTCTTTTTGTCATCATCCGAGAGTTTGGACTTCTTGCCAGCATGCTACTTTTGGCAGAACTTAATGCCCTCGTCTCTTAACGTTTCGACCAGGTTGTGTAGGGTTTCCTCAGCGTCATCAGTGGGTTCCAAGGCAACAAATTTATCCCCGAGAAGCTGCTGAAACTTCTCGGTGCCCGCCATTATTTGTATTGGGTTAAATCGCTCTAACTAACTAGGTTATTAAATTATCTAAACTATCTTTTGAAATCCGCAGGTGTTTACACGGTGGTGGCCAAGTACATAAATTGGATAAAACAACAAACGAAAGATGGGATGTATTGTGTGTGAACTGACAATAAATAATAAACTAAGTTTTATATTTGCAGCATTTTATTTCGCATTTGGAAAAAATTACAATATTTTTTAACATAGATAATAATAAGATGAAGTTTTTTTAATGGAAAAAAAAGACTGTTCGGAGATTATGGGAAGCCTTTAGCCCAGCTGTGGGGCGAGAAAGTATGTCAAAAATAAGGATGTAAGCGTACTTAGCGAAAAAAATGTAGCAGTTAGGTGGGAACGTAACATAAATATTTCTTTCTACTATAACATCAGCTAGGTAGGAAAATTTCACATAGTATATCATTTCATGGTGTATTATTTTTTATTATCGTGAGGAGAACCTATAAAATTTACTGTAAATCGATTTGTGAGGAGTTCAAATGTGGTATCGGTAGGACGAATTGCATAACCTATGACAGTTAACTTCGTCACCTCAGTCAGTAATAGCAAGTAGGGGTGAAGGGTTAGGTAAAAGTGTAGTATTTGATCAACTTGCTATCGTATGACTGAAGTGCTTGAATCTGTCGATTGGATAAAGCGCAACCGCCGACAGAAAACTGACCAGTGGTACGCTAACCCAAGACGATTAACGATACAAAAAACTTCAAACGCGCTCATCCTTTTCAGCATCTATGAACAATATGGCTTTCCTTTAAATTTTCCTATTCTCCGTCCTAGTTTCACGACCTGTGATAACAAACCTAATTGTTATTAAAGTAGAAAAGCAACGTTGTTTTATTATGCAAGCACTGTCGCTGTCTCCTAACTTTCCTTGAAAATTCTACATTCAATGGCTAATAGTTGACTTATTCATCACCTTGTGCATTTGCTCTAGAGAGAACATTGGGTACTCTCTATGCGGTTCTGAGCTGCTGAAATTTAGGTTCTCAACTTAGCATGTTTTATACACGATAGACGAAAAGGCAGTGTAAGGAACATTTCAAAAAAGTTCTTATATCTTTGAATATGTGTGAACATTAGTGGTCAGTGGGCAGTCAAACAATTTAAAACTAGTATTAGCAGTTTGATAGCGACTGAAAAATAACGAATAAATACCTAATGTTTCATAAAAGTCATAAATAATTTTGACATCCGGTAAAATTTACAAGGGCTTTATCGCGTGGATAATTACAAATCTCTCGTCTAAGTACAAATGCAAAACGTGAATAGGTAAGCCGAGGTGTAGGGGGAGTCAAACTGTACATGAGCTGTGTAGCTATGACTGAACGTGGCGAAAAATAAATAAACTAGTGTTTTAAAAATGTTTTCCGCACCGCGTGTGTTTTTCCTCTGCTTCGGTATCAGCCAGGTAAATTCGATAATGAGATTTCACGGTGATTATTTTTATAATGGTATACCTGGTTAATTACTAATTGGTTTCAAATCGATTTATGTTTTAGGTACTTGTAGCTGCTGAGTTAAATTGCGGTGAGTATTAGATGACATAAGAAGGGTAGGGAACTGGCTGGCGTTGAAATGATGGAATCAAGCACATACTCTGTTTGCCAGTTGAGTTCATACCTTGCTACAACATATCTGCCATCTAGAAATATAAGGTCGTAAAATGCGTGCCTTCGTTTGAGCTACTCGTTGGAAATTGACGTGGAAACACTCATAGCTTCACGTTCACTCGTGATATGGAACTGTACTTAATTTCGATATCATAGTTTCACACATTAAAATGTAGGATCTAAATCTCCAGTTAGTACCTAGGCACTCAAGAATTTAATTTTAACTAAAAAAATAGGTAGATGATCTTACGGTATAAACAATTATAAATTCCTTTTCAAATCTGACTGAAATTTAATAATGCGCATGTGCACTGTGACAAATTGAAATGTTATCAAGCCATACACATCAACGCACTTCAACAAAATATCTAAAGTTAATATTGACGGCTCGTCTATCCTAAAGTCTTTCATTATTGTAATTCGAGCTGACTGTATCACTCATTATACAAATGGTTACGAGATGGGAAGGTGCCTTATAACTGTCTACAAATAAGTACTTACTGTCTTGTCTTCATCCAATATCGTAACTTCTAGAATGTGGGAAGACACCAGACACCTTCCTCGAGATGAGGATCGTGGGAGGAAGACGTGCAACCCCGCACTCGTTCCCCTGGACCGTAGCTATACTAAAGAATGACCGCATGCACTGCGGAGGGGCTATCATAACAACGAACCACATCCTGAGTGCTGGGCACTGCTTCAAGTGGTCAGTATGAAAAAAATTATCCTATACCTTATGAGATTTCCATTTGATTCACATTTGTAATTTGTAACTATTAAGCACGGTTACTATCCTTATAATTTATTTAGCACATGAAAAATTACAATATAGAATAAAACAATTATAACTAGTCTTGCCCAGAATGCTGGCAGCATTGCCACGTTGAATGGCAATGAATAGCTTCTATTTCGGTAAACGAATTACGTTTACCGAAATAGAAGCTAGTATACCGATCACCTGTGGACTTTTAAGAAGTTTGGTAAGACCTTTATTAATTGCGTGTGCCCCAGGACCCCCAGGACCAAGGGACCCCAAACGGCTCAAATAGGTAACTACGGAAAGGATTTCTTTAGTGGAGGCCAAGACTCAGCAAACGTAGCGTAGGACGCTTCCCGACCAGGTGGGATGACAACCTGCGAAAGACTGAAGGCAGTTGGCGTTGGATGCGGGAAGCTGAAGACTACTATGGCGCTTATTAGGGGAGCCTTATGTCCAAAAGTGGACTATTATATGCTGCTGGCTGATGATAGGTAGCGTAGCGAATCCAGAGATGTCGCCACCATCTTCTGTTTTTCGTATTATTGTGTTCCGTATAGGTACTTAATTCTAGTATAAAAAACCTATCAGGCATCGACATAGGTATCTACAAAGTTTTCAATTTGATATAAGATCATCGATATATGCTTTGGATAGGGTCAAGGGGTCTCCTGGAAGCAGTGTTTTGACTCGAGACATGCCTAACTTATAGAGATTTGCTTGCTCAGTCTATGCTTATGGTGTTATAGATGTATGGAGCCAGAAAAGGAAAATGCTTTTGTGCTGCTTGGGTATTACAGTGTGGTGTTTTATATATTAGGTCCTTCCGCCTCTTACTGAATGATGTCTCATCCAACATTGGGCTTTTATGATGCTGTCTCAGTACGAAATTTTGTATACATTATTGCCTAACAGTGAGTAGATTACAGTTCGCGTAGAGGTCGACTGTAGAGTACCTGTAAGGTTTTGAGAAGGCGACCTTAAGTACCGCCCTTTGCGCTCTCTCTAGAGGTAGCAGATGGGTTTTAGCTGTTAAATTTTATCTTCATCATCATCATCGTCAGCCTATATTAGTCCACTGCTCGACATAGGCCTCCCCTAATGAGCGCCATAGCGCCCTGTCTTCAGCTTGCCGCATCCAGCATCTGCCTGTAGTCTTTCGCAGATCGTCATCCCACCTGGCCTACGACCAGGCTACACTTCGTTTGCCGAGTCGCGATTTTCTCTTCACTTGAATTTTTTGTGGAGGACGTGAAAAAGAAACCATAACTAACTACTAATTAACTATCACTAATAACATAATCCTGTTAGTTACTTTTATTTCAGGGATAATATCAAGTATTTGACAGTTCTTATCGGCCTGGATAACATAGACCATCTCGATAATGTGGAGAAAAGGAATATCTCAGCGGTAGCTATCCACGAAGAGTTTAAATCAACCGCTGTGCGAGACGAGAATGATATCGCTGTGGCGACTCTAAGCGCGCCAGTCGCCTTCTCTGATACCATTATACCAATTTGCTTACCAGACCCAGGTGAGAGATGTATTTAGCTGCCTTTATAATAAAAAAAATCTTAGCCAGCAGCATCACTAGAAACACAATGAGTGTCACTTACAATCTTAGAAGTTAATCGGATAGTAATCGCGTATGTTGTTTTTATTAATTCCCTATAAAACTTCTAAAACTGTCATGGTTAATAATAATAACACTAAACTCATTTACCTACAACAGGATATTTTATGATTTGAGTTTTCAGCTTTTCAATATTTCGGCACAGTTTCATGCGCCACATGATCATGGAATAGGTAGGTAACTAAAGTTTATACAAGCGGACATACCGATCTACCCCTCTTTTGCTGCGAAACCAAATGATTAAAACCATATAAAAACAAAACAAATTATCAAATCATGGTAAATTTAAATCCCGTTGTAACTGACTTTAGTGTTATTTCCCTAGTTCACCTATTAAGTTAACAAATTGCGGTATAAGCATACTTCGGTTCGATTAGAAAGCGTCTAATGCTGATTCTAGTATAGGTAGGTAAAAGAAATGCAACTGAAACAAAAATGTTTTAAAAATAAAATCGCTGAGGTCCATTTTCTTTAAGATCGAAAAAAAAGATCAAGAAGCGAACATTTTCTACAATTAATTAAACCTTCTTGGACTAGATAACTATTCCTATCGTTTTTAAAAAGTTTTTATTTCAGGAGAGGAATTCGGAGAGAGGTTCGGAGTTATCGTAGGCTGGGGACGATTGGGAGTAGAAAAGTCTTCATCCAAGGTTCTTCTGAAAGCAACGCTGAAGATGTACACGGACGAAGAGTGCATGGCCTCGAAACTGGTGGAACATTTGAAGCCAGCTACCATGATGTGCGCTTTTTCAAAAGGAAAGGATGGATGTCAGGTTGGTTAAAATGAATGGAATCTTGAATATAAAAATATGAAATTGATTTTCTGGAAATACTAGCAAACCCGGCAATCAAAGAGCGGGCTAAATTTGACCCTCATCATCATCATCATCATCAACCTATATTCGTCCACTGCTGGATATAGGCCTCCCCCAATAAGCGCCATCGCGCCCTGTCAGCTTGCCGCATCCAGCATCTGCCTGCAGTCTTTCGCAGATCGTCATCCCACCTGGCTGGAGGGCATCCTACTTTTTTTACCGGCGTCCTACTTACGAATTTGACCCTGCCTATTATTTATTATCGCTAAAGATTTTACTTGAGTTGGATAGAATAAAATAGGATTATTTTTATAACGACGACAGAAGTTTGGTTCATTCTGAGTAAGATACCTATTTCCTAATTTCACTTTTATTGTTTTCAGGGAGATAGCGGTGGCCCATTACTAGCATTTCAGGAAACCGGGCGCTATGTTCAAGCCGGTAAAATATAATTACCTCAATCTTAACTGGATTTTATAAGATTAATTACTTATTTCTAAATTGGTCTTTTTTCATTCTAGGAGTCGTGTCCTGGGGTATCGGATGTGCAGATCCCAGGTTCCCAGGTATTTTGTAACATTAAGTAGTTTGGTTCAGTTAGTTAGCAACAAAAGGCTAACATTTCGTACTATGAAAATTCAATTATCTAATCTACTGCGAAAACAGTCGATAAGTTTTTTAAGTTACCAGAAATTAAAATGCCGCCAGCTTGCATCATACATAACATAACGACCTATGTGCATACCAAAATATTAAGTAATTTTCACATTCGATAATGATTTTTTGGCGAACGACTAACCACCACACTATCTGTCACACTAGTGTGAAGGTTAGGAATTTTTCTTCCTAACCTTGTGAAGGTCCGTCCCTGCTCAGTCCCCAGTGTGAAGGTAAGGAAGAAAATTTCCGCTACATAGACGATACTACAATAGTCTTTATTGAAAAAACAGTTAGATTTCTTCATCACACTAATACCTATTATAAATGCGAAAGTTTGGATGGATGGATGTTTATTACCTCTTCGGCTGAAATTTTGTATACAGATAATTCTAGGCCTGGAATAAAACATAGTCTACTTTTTATCCCATAAATCAGTTCCCATGGGATAGAAATCACCTTGATTTTGAGCTTTGAAAAATAAACTACAACTGTTCATAAACTTTCGTTGCTGACTGTTTATTATGTTAGTAAACAGTCAGCAACGAAAGTTTATGGTGTTAGGATACAGAAGTTGATGGTAGGTACCAACATATACTATAATCTTCGGCAGGGTTAACGTTAACGTTGCTTTTACATTGTTTCAGGCGTCTACACTAAAGTGAGCAAATACATTGACTGGGTCCATTTACACTCAAAAGATGCGGAAACGTGTACAAAGTAAAGATTTGACCAATAAATCAGTTTTTTTCTAGTTTTCCCGTGACCTTAGGTGGTAGGTAGGTATACACGGTGTAACAAGAGGGGTGGATCATCGGTGGGGGACCTCAGTGCCTATCGATCTAACCCGCATGTATAATCTGCGATATTCAGCGGTTCAAAAGTTATTTGGACTTTGGTAAAATATTATTTAAAATCAGATTTCAGCCTGAACTTTCTATAAGAATTAAAGTCTTAGATTTATAAAAATTCAAAAAAAAATGTTAAAGTCACTAGCTTTATTATGCTTCTAAATAAATATTTCACACCTTATATGTTTTTCTAAAACCTATCTTAAAAACTACTGGCTTTCATGAAGAATAACCCCTGAAAATTTCATTTGTCTAGAACTAGGGCCTAATGTTCAATAATGAATTTTTTTTAATGAATTTCAGTCATAAGTGCCAAAAATCCATCATTTTTAAAGCCAAGAACTACACTTGCGAGCTTTAAACTGGAATCGCTTCAAGGGTTGTTCAAGACTAATTTCTTTGCAGTGAACTATGAGTTAAGTTATGTTTTCCCTTACGCAGGATTTATTGGCGACGATAAATTTTGATTTAATGCACGATAATGTCCGCTGCCACACCGCAGCAGTGACTAGACAGTACCGACAGACGTCTTCCATGTCGGCATTCCCACACTAGACTGGCCTAGCCCTTATTCCTGACTTGAACCCAATCTGGCCCAATCCCAATCTGGGACGAGCTAAAACAGCGGATACGAGGGAGAAATCCAGCTAATCCAGCTCCGGCGCCGATAGAAGCCGATAGATGCAACTTCGACCTATTGCAATAATTCCCAAAATTTAAGTAGCCAATTTAATTAATTTTAAAGGTAACAAAATTACCTTTCTAATGATATACTACAATCTATAGTTCATTGTACATAAATTGTAAAAAAATTGTTTTGATCAACTCGCGATGAAGCGATTCCATTTTAAAGCTCGCAAGTGTAGTTTCCGTCAAGTTAGCAGCCCCGCCATGGAATGTAGTGGTTTCAACTATGCCAATAAATGTGAATGAAATAGTGGATCCCGGTGCCCTAAGTTAAATAAATAGTTCCCCAGTGCTATATAAAGAAATTTCGAGATAGAGATAGAGAGATATTTCGGTCTTTCACTGGGTCCCAGGTCCCCCACCCCCACCGATGACAAATTTGATGTAGGTACAGTTTGAGTTTAAATTATAGCCTATAGTTACAATAGAAACAAACAAGATCCGTCAAGTACGAGTGTAACTCGGGCGCCGAGGGTTTCGAACGTTTGTCAATTATACAAGTACGTACCTACCTACTAAAGGTGCCGGTAAGTGATATCGCTATTTGATGAATACCTAAAAATAGTACAAAAACTACATTTTTAGATGTTGCATTTTAGATGCGCTCTGCATGGGTACCTACTTCGAAGATTAGGTTAATTTTTTGACTTTTTTCAAAATATTTCAAAAATTAGGTATCCTAGATAAATTTCAAAAACTATTTTGAAATGTACAAACTGATAAGTACCTTTCATTTGATATCCCACATGACCCTGTAGCCTGTAGGTATCTTTTAAAATTTCGACATCTCAATTTGAATGGAAAATGTTCATTTTCATTTCTAATTTTTTAAATATTTTTTTCTTAAAATCTGTTCAGGCGCACGAAACGTATTATTATTTTTCAAGTTGATAGCTGCGGTAGTTGCTGAGTTATTATGGAGGGAAAAAAAGGACAGACAAAGCGAGACCATAATATGGGTTTCGAAACCCTAAAAAGAACACATTTCCAAACAATTTTTACACAATAAGCTCATAAAAAGAAAAAAAAGCGATAAAAACGATGACGGACGCGTCAGAGTTGAAAAATTGAATACCCCTTTGAATCCAGACCATCAATAATTTCAGTCAGTCAATCCTATTTGAATCAAACCGCGCTGTTGTGTTCAAAATTCTTATAAGCTGCAGTGTTCAAAAAGCAAGGTCAACCAGCAGCTGTCACTTTCATACCAGCTACACAGCTATGTCAAAAGCTGTCATCATATCGCTGTTGGTTTCGTTTTTGAGCACAACGCGTCTACAATAGTCCGACCAAGTTCAGTGAGAACGTCTATGATTACTCATATTCAGCATCTCTTTCTAACGCGAATGAAATTGCGAAAGGTTTGACGTTTATTTTTTTCTTCTCATGAAGTAAGGACCTTCCTTTTTGAGAAGGGTTCTTGTTCCCTGTCTGTCTTTTGTTTGACGAAATTCGATCCGTGAAGTGTGTTCTAAATTCAAAGAAAAAGTAAATAAATTATCTTCAATTAGAAGGGCACGACACATTTGTTTTACGTTATGATTATGAGATAACTTTGTGTCATGATTTTATGATAATTCCGTGCAAAATGCCGAGCATGAGGAAGTATCGACGTGACACCAGCGAAGTCAGCTGTTGTTTGAAATATGTTATTTTCAGTGTAAATGTTTTGTTCTGGGTAAGTTCTGTTGGTTTAAATAAATTTGGAATGTAAGATATTTTAGCTACCATTTGCAAGCTTGACAACCACCCATCACCTGATAAATCTTAGAGAAATCAAAGGTTGAAGTCAAGGCTACATATAAAGAACCTCTGAACCTCACATAGGTAAAAGTTGTTATACATACGTACGGAAGAATTAGGTATTTATTAAGCTTGAGTTTGGAAAATCAGGCATAAAACGAATGTATCTAGTAACTCAAAACCAGCATAAGTAAGATATCATAGAACCAGATAATAAATAGAAATCTGAATTGAGGCCAATGCAATCAATCTTCTAACAGTACTTTTACCTAGGTAGGTGGGTACCTACTTGTTCCATAAACTGGTTCAGGCTGCATTACTTTGATCTCGGGGAAGTTTCTGATTATGCCCAAGAGTCTGGAGTTACTGGATAGTTCAGTAGAGCTGTTGTGTCATGGTGAATGCACTTTTATTACACTATGGTGCATAGGTTCTTATTGTAATGCAATATAATTTGAGATAAGCAAGATAAAACCAAAATAAATAAGAGTAAACATACAACCATATTTATCAGTTATTTCATTGTTTAGTTTAGTGAATAATCTTATGATGTATCTCAGTATTACTACTAATTTACGAATGACAAAAATCCCTATACCTACCTACCTATTGTTATAAAATTTCAGTTTCTTGGACTAGTAGTCCTAGCTGTTGGAATATGGGCATGGATGGAAAAGGACACCTTCAACAACCTGTCTCAGCTAACAAACATAGCCCTGGATCCAGCATTTATACTAATATGTGTCGGTAAGTGTGAAGAAAACAACTAAAACCATCTGCTCAACACATATACATCTACTGCTGAACCCACCCCTAAACAAGGGGGTTTTGAATGAATGAATGAATATATTTTTATTTCTTATTTATTTATTTTTGCTTGCATGTACATTCATTCTTAGGTCTAAGTGAATGATTCGATAAAATAGGCTTATCACTATCTAGGTACATGCACCCTGGAAGGGCACTGCAAAACTGAGTTTGTAAGTACTTTATTTACACCATGTCAAATAGAGTTAAAAATACTTAATTAAAACAATAACATTAATGTCACACGGAAAAATAAGTTTCATAATAATAGAATTGAGTGAATCTAGAAGCTAGATTTCATAGTAAATAAATAATTATTAGCATTGCACTACACATGCAACTGTGTGTGTGACATCTAGGGTCATTTCATGAATATATTGTGCTAGTGAGGCAGTTGCATAATAACTCGACATTTTTATTTTCCTCTCAATAAAGGTTAAATTAAACTTTAAAACAGAAAAAAATCCTATGTCTATGATCAATCAAACAAACAAAATATCAAACACCATAAATAAATCTGAAATAAATAACCATCGGCGTCTTCTGTCAAAATCATTAACCATGCCTGCGCCTTGTGCGTGCGCCGTACACCCTGGGGCGGGGTGGGGAAGCTTGGTCAGGTGGAGGGCGAAGAGTGTCTATTCTATATGATAGTATTATTATTATATATTCTCTGGTTTAGGTAAGAGTACTCTTATTTCCGCATTTGGACTCAAATTGGTCTGTTGATGAGGAAGCCTATATTCAACAGTAGGTGGCAACGGGCTGATATATCAGGTTCTAATAGATCAAGCACAACCCATAGATGGATCACAAGCCAATTTCCTTTTAAGTAAGCTTGTGGAAGTTGCTTACCTAAAAGCTTGGAACTATCCCCATTCTAAAATAGAATATACTCCATAATTTAAGTATTTTTTTTTGTGATAGTATGCAACATGCAACTATTAAGCATATAATTGTGTGTGCATGCTATAAACAATACAATAATTTCAGTAATTTGTACAATCCTTTGTTTGCAGGCACAATAACATTCATAATTGGGTTTACTGGCTGCGTTGGAGCATTGCGAGAGAACACCTGTTTGTTGGCATGTGTGAGTGATGTTCAGTAGATGTTGTATTATGTATGACTCTAGTCCATATTTAGGAACTGTCCTTTCTTTCATCTGTCTGTGGCTGACCTAGCTATGGATGTTTGTTGCTAAGCCAATGATTGCTGGCTGGCAATCCCAGCCAGTAATAATGCAATTTAATAGTACAGCATAAGCAAATATTTTTGACAGTAGTTTAAAATTTACTTTAAAAAAAGGGTCCATGCTTAAATTATATATAATATAAAATCTTTTAAGCAACATACAATAAATACTCTGAAACCTATAAAAAACCACTAATGTGTTAAGGACATCATATACAGTTACATTTACAGTACCTACCTATAAGACAAAGCTCTGCTTAGCTTGGGCTAGATAATGCTGTGTGAATTGTCTAGCATTATTTATTTTTAATGTTGATTCATAGACAAATGATTTCATAGAGATTAGATCCTTATTAACTCGAGGCCTTTTTGGTGCTGAATGACCTTAAGTGTGAATAATCATTGAAATTCTCAGCCTGATCTCAATCTGTGACCCTGAATTGCTATGTTCATTGTTTTAGTTTGTTAAACAATTGTATGAGTACATACTTTGAAAAGTATGAAAGTTTTTTCTGTTTTTCCAGTATGCTGTGTTCCTCGCCTTACTTCTTCTGGCTGAAATGACTACAGGAATTCTATTCTTTGTCTTCAAGGACTGGGTAAGCCATTTTTCACCTTTTATAACTATACATACTTCTGCCCGCGGCTTTGCACCGGTTTTTCCGAGTTTAAAAGTACAATACAATACAATACAATACAAATACACTTTATTGCACACCAAGAAAATACAAAAATAAAAACGTAGGAAAAGAGAGATACAGAGTTGTACAATGGGCGGCCTTATCGCTAAGAGCGATCTCTTCCAGACAACCTTGGGATGGACACGAAGCAGTTGTGCTTGTAAAGACGGTGGCGTATTACTTAAATATACAATACATACATAATTATAATACATAATATAAAATATACTAATATTAATATAGTTAATGATTATATCGGGTATTTATCGCGTACCTTTTGTTTTATTTCCCCTACGTTTCTACCGCATTACAGCGATCGTGGTCACGGGGCGACTGGATGTACTCGGAGTTACCGCCGAGAATTGACGGCAGTATCCACGACTACCCTCAATTCGTCATCAGAATCAGGAATGTCCAAGTTTACATTACGACACACTACACTGACCGTGTCCGATTGCAGTACAGTCGGATCACGACGCACACACATATTAATCACAGGATTCCACGAGGAAGAGAGACGAAAACCATCTTCACGATTAAAATTCGGGTGTTTCTTGATCTCAATCGCCTCTCGAACCATCCTTTTGTAGTAGTGGCGTTCACGGGATAGAACTTTTGGGTCATGTAGCTCAATCCAGTGGTTACTTCCTGAGTCTAGCAGGTGTTCCGCTATCGCCGACTTGTTTGTTTGCCTATTTTTGACCGCTGCTATGTGCTCTTTCACCCTTTCGGCAATGGTTCGTTTAGTTTGCCCTATGTATGAGCGGCCACAGCTACAGTCAACCTTGTAGACGCCTGGCATTTGTAGAGGTATGACATCTTTTGGTGTTCGTAGTTGCTGAGAAACTTTTGTGTGGGGGGTGAGAACCGACTTTATTGAAAACCTTTTCAGGATATTTTCAATTTTATCCGTCACCCCTTTCACGTACGGCAAAAAGATGGGTTGTCTGCTAACCTCAGGCGTTCTGCGGCTTCTCCGCTTTGTGTGTCTATAACTTACATAGCCGTTCTGTTTGAGAACCTTCTGAACATGGCTGAGTTCATCCTCCAGATGTTCAGGGTCACACAGAGCATGAGCTCTGTTCGTAAGTGATGACACAACGGATTGCAAGTGGTGCGGATGATGATGTGATGCGGCGTTCAAGTACCTGTCTGTGTGAGTGGGCTTTCTATAGACACTGTGCGCTAAGGAACCATCTGGTCTTACTGTCACTCTGACATCAAGAAAGGCTAAGGTCCTGTTTTCCTCCAATTCATGTGTAAACCGGATGTTTGGGTGTATGGAGTTCAGTGTCAACACCAGTTGCAGTACTTCCTGTTCACTTCCCTTTATAATACAGAAAACGTCATCGACGTAGCGCTTCCACAGCTTTACACCGTTGGCGGTAAAATCCAGCTTACTCTCAAAATGTTCCATCCAGATATTGGCCAAAACCGGGGCCACTGGGCTGCCCATGGCCACCCCGTCGATCTGGAGGTAGTGCTGCCCGCGGTATAAAAAGAAGTTTCCGTCCAAACAGTGTTCAAGTAAAACAGCATACTGGTCTGGGAGTTCGTTGTCCTTAAGCTTTTCTCTCACTACATCAAGACAGTCCTGAAGCGGGACCTTGGTGAAGAGTGACTCCACGTCAAAACTCACCATCAGGTCGTCTGGTTGGACGTTACAGGTCTTGATGATCTCCACAAAGTGACGAGAGTCCTTCACATAAGATGACGTCTTTCCTACCAGAGGCTGTAGCACCGAAGCGACATGTTTCGCCAGGTCATACGTAGGTGAGTCAATTTGACTCACAATGGGACGCAAGGGTACATCAGTTTTGTGCACCTTTGGTAGACCATATAGCTTCGGTGGCTGCACTATTGTAGGTTTGTGTAGACGGACATACATATCTTCCGTAAACAGGTCCCTAAGGTCTGAGATAAGAGATCTGGAATCTCCTCGTGGAATCCTGTGATTAATATGTGTGTGCGTCGTGATCCGACTGTACTGCAATCGGACACGGTCAGTGTAGTGTGTCGTAATGTAAACTTGGACATTCCTGATTCTGATGACGAATTGAGGGTAGTCGTGGATACTGCCGTCAATTCTCGGCGGTAACTCCGAGTACATCTAGTCGCCCCGTGACCACGATCGCTGTAATGCGGTAGAAACGTAGGGGAAATAAAACAAAAGGTACGCGATAAATACCCGATATAATCATTAACTATGTTAACAAATCGCGAAAGTTTAAAAAGTTTAATATTAATATACTATAATAATAATACCAAGTTTTATAAAAAAATAAATAAAAAAGAGATGCAAAATAAAAGACTAACAATTTATAACTGAAGAGAGATAGTGTTTATAGACCATATTCTTAAATACAGGGAGAGACTTTGCGTGTCTTATAGTAGTAGGTAGAGCATTCCACAGCTTTGTGGCACGCACGGAGAAGGAAGAGCTGTGGGTGTGACAGGAGCGGGTTTTCAGTGAGAGGGTTTCGGTGGAACGAAGTGAACGGGAATGAGTTAAAAAAGGAAAAAGTAGTATGTCCTTCCCCGAGAAAATCCATTCATCCGCGTGACAGACAGATATACCGAGAGACAGAAATACACAGAGTGCAGATGACAGAGGGAGAGAATTACTCTCAAATTTATTATAAACTAGTTTATGCCGGCGGCTTCGCACGCGTTTTTTGTATGGAAACGTTTAAAGCACCTGATATGGTGTGGTGATCCCATGGGAACTGATTTATGGGATAAAATGTCTATGTTGGATTCCAGGATTAGAATTACCTGTATGCAAAATTTCAGCCCGATCCGTTCAATAGTTTTGGCGTGAAGAGCTAACATACATCCATCCATACAAATTAGTGTGATAGTGTGATGTGTAATTTGTACCTTCCTGTTTACCTACTTAGTAGGAAATTATTTTTTTTTTTCTGTGCCTGCTTGGAAATATTATAGTGCATACACTTGTGCACTATAATATTTCCTGCGCATCTGGCTAGTCTTCGATGAGACTGGCCGCCGTGGTCGAAATTCGACTAGGAGCACATTAGTATTACCTAGATAATTTACAGCATGTTGGTAGTACAGCTGGCGTTGTCAAGTCTCAACATTTGTTGTTGTTTTTCAGATAAAACTACAAGCTACTACTGGATTCCAAACATTCATCACACACTACAGAGAAGATCCTGACCAACAGAACTTGATTGATTGGATTCAAGAAGATTGGGTAAGAATCTACTCTCTCATTTTGAAAGATTTTGAAAGATGGGGTTCTCTTCACATCAAACATGATTTAATTGTCAATTTCTGGCAATAACTAATTGCATACTGAAACATAAGTAATCACCCAGTCAATAAATTTTAGTGTTTACCATCAAGTTTACAACATGGTTTTGCCTGATTCTTACAAAATTGAGATACAAAATATAAATTGTAAGTTTTCATATGTTTCTACTATAAACTGATTAAAACAAACAGTTCAATGTTTTTAAGCCAAAAAAGAAATGAGAATCAGCAGAGTTTAAAAATCAGCACCTACTAAGTTAAACTGTTTGAACAAAACGCTGATTTCATCTACCTCACTTTTTGAAATAAATGAGACGACCTCATTTATTTCAAAAGGTGAAGTTTAGTATGCATAGAAAACATCCAGAACAGCCGGAAAAAATATCTGCAGATCGTAAAAACATTTATCCCGAGGTGGGAATCGAACCCGATTCCCGCTGCGCAGAGATCGTCTTTTTTGATAGAACATGGGTCCAACTGGTTCAGAATCGTGATGCATGGAGAGATCACAACAGTGGGACGTTACAGGCTAATGGGCTGGTGTCCTAAAAATTCTAATTAGTCCGTCAGTTAGATTATCAGAAGATATTAGACACGTATTTTTTCTTTTGTCGATTAAACAGAATATGATGAAGATATAGCCAGTTACAGTTCCGCGTGACGTCACACCTTGCGACACTATTTAGCAAGGTGTGACGTCACTAGCCGCCACTTGACGCGCTGTCACACCTTGCGACACTTTTTAGCAAGGTGTGACGTCACTAGCCGCCACTTGACGCGCTGTCACACCTTGCGAAACTATTTAGCAAGGTTGGCCGTCACTAGTTCCCCTCCCAAACTTTGACGCGCTTATTTTTGTTTGATTGATAACAGAAAAAGTATGTGTCCAGTATCTTCTGATAATCTAACTAACGGACCAAGAAACAAGTTCACCAACCGATGGTTAGATTTTAAACAGTCGTTTTGCAGTTTTCTGCATAATTGAACGATTATCTATTGGATAACACGGACGTAAATAGAATATTTTTTTTACTCAGGACACTACCATTGTAAATATTGTAATTGGTATTATAAAGCTAGGCGGTGCTTATGACAAGTTAGCTCATTTACCCCAAAATGTTTCCAGCTCCAATGCTGCGGCGTGGAAGGCCCTAAAGACTGGGACCGCAATGCTTACTTCAATTGCTCCAGCGGCGCGGTCGGCTCCAGGGAAGCTTGCGGAGTGCCCTTCAGCTGCTGTCGGAACAAGCCTCAAGACATCATACGGAACAAGCAGTGTGGATATGATGTTAGGAAACCTACTTATGTGAGTACTGTAACATGTTTAGCATGCATTTTGCAGGTATTTTCTAACAGCGGTAGGTATTAATAAGTTAGACATCTATTGAGCGCGTGTTTAATAACAAAATATGATAGTTAGTCTATAAGAACTTCTTGTACCTACCTTAGACTAATCTTTCCTGCAATAAAGCTTTTTTATGAAAAAAAAAAGCGTTACTTACCACAAAACTGCGTTTTACGACGGTTTACAGTTAGACACGGTTTAGAATTAAACGAGAAATAAACTCTTGTTACACCCATGTCTAACTGTTTAGACACCGTCTAGCTCAACGCTTGTTAGACCAGTGTTTACGTTGGTTTCTGTAGTACCGCTGTAAATGATTTGTAAGCAAAGAAAACATAAAAGTGGTTTCAAAGTCTGGTTCTATTACTGAGTAAGAATAATGCTAAATAGCTCATGGTTGAATAAGCAGTGTGGATTTAATTTTAGGAAACCTACTTATGTGAGTTTACTTACGCATTTTGACCGGCGATTCTGCGTATGAGACGCCCCGCCGTATCACGGGATAAAATAACTTGTTATTAATATTGAGCCTTCAATAATATTATACGAGTATCTAGCCCCGCCAAAAACTGAATTCTCGTGGGACTTATCGAGCAACTTATCGAAGAAAAACCCTCGACAAATATGGAATAACAGATTTTGAGAATACGCATGTTTGCTATGAAGCAATCACTTGATATTTTGACAGTTTTGGCCAGATTTATTGAGTAGATATATTGCCAGAATTGTCCTCCTCCAGTAATATTGAGCCTTCAATAATATTATACGAGTATCTAGCCCCGCCAAAAACTGAATTCTCGTGGGACTTATCGAGCAACTTATCAAAGAAAAACCCTCGATAAATTTTGAATAGCAGGTTTTGAGAATGCGCATGTTTGCTACGAAGCAATCACTTGATATTTGGACAGTTTAGGCCAAATTTATCGAGTAGATATATTGCCAGAATTGTCCTCCTTTTCTAAAAATGTCAAATTAGTTATGTTTAAATCTTGGACTCAAACATAGACTAGCCTAGCCAGCCTATAACTCCGTCCAGAAGCGCAGAATCTTTCTGGGGTCTTCACAGGATTCGCGGAGTGACTTCGGCAAGTTGAGGATTTCTGTTCGTTGTGCTGTTACTAACTCGCATTCTAGGAGAAAGTTACTAGGTAGTAGGTAGTGTATTTCTTACAGAAGGATGAACTTAAGCTGTAAATGCTGTGTTGGGTAGTTTTTGCGACAAAACAAACAAAACTCTAGTAATTAATTTTATAATTTTATGCCCGCGATTTTACACGCATTTTTTCTATGGAAACATTTAAAGGTTTCTATCCCATTGGAACTGATTTATGGGATCAAAAGTAGCCTATGTTTGATTCTAGAATTAGAATTACCTGTCCTAATTTCATTCGTTCAGTAGTTTTGGCGTGAAGAGGTAACAAACATCCATCCATCCATCAATCCAAACTTTTGCATTTATAATATTAGTGTGATTTATTTATTTATTATGTTAGAAATATACTTAAAATAAACTTTCAAATGAAACGCAGCAACTAAGCGAGCGGGTGATACACGAGCGCGGCTGTATGGCGGCGGGCGAGGATTGGCTGCAGCGGCATTTCGCGCCGGCAGCCGCTCTGATCCTTGGGCCGCTCTCTCTTAAGGTTCAATTTACAACGCCCGTAGAATGAATTGTGTTGTTGTTGTAGAGGAATGTCAACTCTAGTGTTCTATGCATATCATTACCTAGCTCCTACACACAGTATACATTTAGTATAGTTGTTCTATCTCACGAAGTCCGTAAATTTACCTCACTACGAACAACTGCGCTTAGTTGTCATGCTGACGGTAGGTAGGTACTCGCTACCAAAATCTGACGTGAATACAATGAGCACTAGTGACCCGGACCGCGTCTCGGGCGAGACTGATTGCTTCTGAGCTTACGCACACTAAAACAATGTGTACATGCATTCACTATGACATACATAGCCCAACGGACTTCGTGAGATAGAACAACTGTAGTCGCGCGAGACCTAGTCACCTACGTATGAATGTGGCGAGTACTAACAGCTTACGAAAATAAATGTACGTCTTCGAGCGTGCGTTTATTTTTCCTATGTAGCCCTCGTGTGACACGAAGGTACTCGTAAAAACGATAATAGAAGTTTCTGATTCGTTTTCGTGCAAACACTATCATATTATGCAATGTATGCAAGTGACATAAGAGTTGACATTGCATGAAAACAAACCAGAAACGTCGTTTTTCGTTTTCCGAGTAGGCGTTCTGATTTTCCACTTTTTCCCTTTTCTAGCCGCTCGAGTGCCCCTTTATGATTTTTCGTAAAAAGTTGAAATATGAGTTGATATTTTTCTCAATTTATGCCTTTTCATCTTAGAGCATAGCACTACACGTAGATTTCACACTTGTTTTTTCTAGTTCTTAGTTCACCATGCTACCAGTAGTTTGTATTTTGTATTCACATTTTATTTTCGTTTTGTTCTAGAGTTTTGATATTGCTAAGATAATATTTGACAAGGGCTGCTTAGAGGCCGCCGAGGACTGGTTTGACCACAACCTGTTGATTGTAGCTACGTCTGCTGTTTGTACCGCTTTTGCACAAGTAAGTTTGGATTTTATAGATTGCACTTAGAATAGAAAAGATTTTTTTAATACCTGAAATTGCTGTTACATAATTTTGTTTATTTAATTGGGCAGATGTGAATGCTAGCCTGTCAAAACCGGCACGCAAGGGTAGTAAATCATGCTCGATTCGCGGCTCAGTCGATTCGGTTGGTACAAAAATTAAATTAATTTGACAGCTCTAAAAATATAGCTCTTTAAAGGCTGTCGACATTTTGTTTATTGACTAATTAGTTTCGTGTTTGTAGCAATAACAATTACACGAATAGCCAAACTAATTCGCAAACACAAAAAATGAGGCTATCCTTTGTCAAGATGTCAAGTTGACGCCGTTGTCAAAGAAAATAAGTCCCTAAAACCAAAACCAACGTTACAATTTTAAAGAGGAACCTGCAACAGCTTCAACGAAAGAGCTGTTTGTTTTATTAGGCCATTTTTTCGATACGGTACGGTTTTCTATTGTTCGGCCCTGGGTCGCGGGAGGACCGAACTTTAAAAATTCTCTGCCCTTCTCATTTTTGTCTAAAAACCACTATTGCGGCTATCTTCACACCAGCCTTCCCTTATGGTGGTTGCCATACTTACCTCCACTTATTTTCTCAGATACTCGGCATATGCTTTGCCCAGAACCTTCGAGCCGACATATTCGCGCAGAAAGCGAAGTGGCACTGACAATCCGCCTCTCCTGCCGCCGTGTGAGCCGTCGCACCCGCGACCCCTGCGTTCTAACCTCTAATGAGAGATTGTATGTTGCTTTCCTATATTAACCTCCTTTTCACACTATATTCTACATATTTCTCTATGAAACTACGTCTTGTATGAGTTTGCAAAATACATTGGTTTGACCTTTATAGAAAATGTGTAAACTCATCGCACAACTTCTGTCTAATCGCAATTTTAACTTAAACCGCATTAAGAAGACTCAGATATTGAACCTCATTTGAATTTTTTTTTTTTTTCGTTATCGGCCAGCATTTTATTTAGTGCCTGCTTGACAAATAACTTCGTGATCTCTATTTCTTTCAACTTTTTTGTAGAATCTCGTTTGCAACATGCATAATACCTTCAATAATACTAACTTAGCAAGACTGATATCCGATTTCCTAATGCAATATTACGAATCCTATAGTATAGGTGTCTAATGATAGTAAAAAAAAACCGTCTCAACCAGACTTCCTAGAAATAGGTGATATTCAAATGTATTGAATGTTAAATTATACGTGTGCATGTGCTAAATGATATATAATTATCGAATACTTGATCTGTATAAAATAATCTATTACCTCATCTTACCCTTGAATCTCCTTTCTAAATCATCACTCCCTGTGGCGTTTCCCATTTCTTCTTCGCATTTGTAAATGTTGAGCATTTTGACCTGTTCGAATTACCTACATTACTGTAAGTATAGAGTTTATCAAATGTTGATGTTGTTGATGTAAGAGGTCTTTGCTTAGTAGAGTTGGCTCCATCGAGGCTAACTCATTTAAAAACTGACAGCTAAAAGACTTGCTAGCATAAATATAAGTAAATTTCTGTAGATATGCTACGTTCTCCCAGCGTTAACTCAACAAATGGCCTGTGTTGTGTTACAACTAAATGCAAAGACACCCAGACAACACGAGAAACACGAACTCCTTTAGTGTGTTGTCTATGCCGAGCCTTATACTCGTATTTGGTTTTGCAAAGTTGTACAACACTTGCCATAGAAATCAAACAACTAGTATCATACTCTATGGTGGCAACTGTACTAAACAAAGACAAAATGTGTTCAAATCGCCAATAAGCCTTAACGGGAGCTGTGAGATGAATAAATTATTACATAAAAATGTATTTAATATGATATTTATATAAAGTGAATAATTTCACAGTTTAAATCATGTTGAAAAATGTAATCCGATGTAAGCTCAGATGTAGTATTGGTGCTGTATTTAAATGCTAATTTTTTATTTCTTAGTAAGATATTTTTCATGTTTTGAGCGCATTTGGGTCGTGTGTAGAGCAGCAGGAGAATAAAAGCTGACAATATTTTAAGATAGTAAGTATAATGTAGATTTTTAATAGACTTACATAAATATATGTTCACCTTAGTACGAACGAGTTAGTTTAGGGATAACCGTTATTTGTTAAAATATAAAAGGTTGCAACTTCAGTCAAAACCTTTGGTCAGCTATTATTTTTGTTAAACTTATTTAAGGCAAATTTATGCCGCACACTAGCGCCGCCACCTATATTTATTTATAATTACGTTAAACACAAGAATTTTCAAATATCGAATGTACAGTTTGTGATACCTATCCTAAGCTTTTTTTAATCCCTGTGAAATAGTTTAGTTTCGTCTGTTAAAATATCTGTGACTTAGACTTTAGACGATTGATTTATAATTTAGAGAAGCGGAAACAGAGTTTGATGGCCACTTCGCTATTCTGCATAACGGGAAATAGAGGAAAACTATTTTATGGGTATTAAAATAAATCTTATGATAGGTATCATAAACTGTACAATGGACTTTTAAAAATTCTTTTGATTAACGTAATTATAAGAAAGAAAAGGCAGCGGCGCTAGTTTGAGGCATACAAGCGCCTTAATAAGCGGTGTAGTTTTAGTACCTATTAATTTTAGCAACGTATATCCTAATACGTATTTGAAAACAAACCTTAATAATGGTTCAGTCCATTAATTTTTAAAATATTGAAAATAACTGGTCCCTTTTTTTATAAAAATATGCAACTAGCTCAACATTTTAGTTCAAAATGCGCTGAAATAAATAATGATGGTAAGTATAGGCTTTAGGGTGAAAAAAAATAAAATCTACATAGGTATTTCGAAAAAATACTCTGTTTACTAATATATGTAATTTAATTAATGTATGATTTGTATATTGGATATTGATCTACCGTTTTGTTGACTTTAATCGACAGAAGATCTTTTAATTATTTTTAAATCATGTTTGTTTTTGTTGTTTGAGTTACTATACAAATAAAATATTCTCATTCATTAATTCTCATCTCAGGGTCGCAGCGATTTGCATAATAATAAATTAATAATATTTCATAAAATAATTAATCATTGGATTTTTTTACAATGTTTGTCACAAATCAAATTTATTGCATAATAATATTTTAAAATTAATTATAGTTATGGTTTTTTTTTACAAATTTTGTCACTAATAAAATTTATTAGGTGTTAAGGTAGATTTAAGTAAGAAAAAAAATGCATTTTATACTCTGCTTTGGTTGTTTATACAATTGTATTACTAACCACAAAACTGTTGTATCGAAAGTGCGCTTGCAGTATTAAAAAGTTGTTTATGATTTGGACGTACAAGATATTAACAATGATATTTATGATTTTTTGTCCAGTTTTATTATTTGACTTAGGTTAGTGTTAAATTCTACAATTTTTATTTAAAAATCACTGCATTGACAAGATCTCAAAAACATTTTCCGCTGGGCAACTACTTCGTAAATCGATTGCGATGTATCCGAAACAGAGACGACAGAGCTATCACTTTAAAATTCTTACATCGTAGCGTTCTTGTGGGTTACTTTTGTCTTACGACTAACAATAAACTCTCTTTGCGAATATCAATTCGTTGCTTTGTGTTGATACGTCGATTTCGTTTTGCAGAATTAACGCACGAAAATACTGTATTTCGGTAGGTACGTAAGGTTGTTGAATAAAAATAGTTAGTATAACATTTTATTTTGGCAGCTTTCTGCAACACTAAAATATGCATAATAACTAAATTAGATTTGTATTTAGATTTTTATGAAGAAGATCTATTGAGAATTGATATTTATATGATAGATTTAGGCCATATTTATTAGTTTAGATAATTTTATTTTATACATATAATGCCAATAAATTACATATAAATTATCACACACAAGTTTTATTTCAATGCCTAGTTAAAGTCCAAATACCTCACAAGTATCCTTATTTCTATTATATGAAAAAATTAACTGACGTGGTGTGGGACGCCCTCCAGCCAGGTGGGATGACGATCTGCGAAAGACTGCAGGCAGATGCTGGATGCGGCAAGCTGCAGACAGGGCGTTATGCCCCTCATTAGGGGAGGCCTATGTCCAGCCGTGGACTAATATAGGTGATGATGATGATGATGATGATATTATGTTAAGTTAGAGGTCCTTAAAATTAATTGGATCCCAAAAAAGGGAATCTAAAATAAATCAATAAATAAAATAAATAATACTGGACAATTCACACAGCATTATCTAGCCCCAAGCTAAGCAGAGCTTGTGTTATGGGTACTAGATAACTGATATACTTAATACAATACACTTAATAGATAGATATTTTTTATTATAATACATAGAAAACATCCAGAACGCCTTGGACAAATGTCTGCAGATCGTACAAATATCTAGCTATAGAAGTTTGGTTCCCATGCCACCTGCAGATGGACCTTGTGCGTCTTGGGCTGCTAAAGTTTGGCCTTTGAGATTTAGATATCGATCGTTATAAACACCCATGATAAATCTGAGTTGGTGC
This sequence comes from Eupithecia subfuscata, assembly GCA_963564075.1. NCBI lineage: Eukaryota > Metazoa > Arthropoda > Insecta > Lepidoptera > Geometridae > Eupithecia > Eupithecia subfuscata. Next base: position 11,501,924 of record OY751105.1, read on the forward strand.
TAGTTGCTGTAATCGGTGAACTATTAAGTGTTCCAAAGACAAAAACCAATATTGGGATTATTCCAGTTTTCCCCCTAGACAAATCCCCCTTAAGGAGGAAAACTGGAATTAAAAAAAATGCCAGTTTTCCCCATTGAGAATTTTTTTTCAGGGGCAAAACTGGAATAACCCCGAAATTGTTTCGCAGCTGAGTAACCTACTACAAATAAAACCCCGTCATCGTATACTCGCGAATATAGCTTACTTTATTAGACGTGCGTTCGACACGGACCACACGTATCCGGCGTAAACAGTGATAAGTCCGACAGATATTGTGCATTACTTTCTATTAGGGCAGCGCCACAAATGGACTGTGACACCGAATTGTTACTTAGCCGTCTAGCCGCGGAGTTTGTGACTTCTTTGGCTTTTGTGGAGAAAAAAGTTGGAGCTTTGATCAAAACGTAATGTTGCGTTCCGCATAAATCGACTCTTTTATTAGTCACATTCGGCCATTCCTTCTAGTCCAAGTCGGAACAAACTGATGCGAAAAGTTAAATAATTTAATCGTTGGTCTGCTTTTCACATAGCTGATTTTCGTTCATTCTTTCTAAATATATCTTAGGTAGCAGTCGAGCCACAACAGGTAAGAAAGCAATCGAGCCACGTAGAGCAGTTGTTGTTACTCGAAGTGTAAAGAGCGATTTAAAATCGTGCTTCTGAGCACCCAATATCCCCGTCTGACGGTGGGTTCTCGTCTTCTGTATTTTTTCTCCACTTTGCTCTATCCGACGATGTCTTAAGTAGCATCGTAGTAGTTAATTAGATCGTTTTTGATCACAGGTCGCTTTAATTCTAGAATGCTAGACAAAAAAGGTGGACTTGTAGGTCACTCATTATGTAGGTACTTTTACTAGGTAAGTACTTAGTAGCTATGGTATTTTTTTCGGTAGGTAACGGTGTATAATTTATTAAGCACATAAAAAATTGGTTGTCTGTAAAGTCGGTTTACTGACGATAGTTGAACGTGACAACGTCTTAAGAAAATACTGATGGAATGGTAGCATTTTTCAAAAGAAAATTTTAATTTCATTTGTTTAATAGATTTGTATGTAGACGCATCGCTCACTCAAGTAGGAGAGAGACGGATGTCGAGCGCTCTCACTTGCACTTCAAGCCTTACATGGAACGCCTCAGAGCGAGGTAACGCCGCATGAGTCATGTTTTTGTGCAGCCGGCTCTATCGAATTATAAGACGTTGTCACGTCAAAAATTACACAATAACAGTATAATATAATAATACTAGCCGCCGCCCGCGGCTTCGCACGCGTTGTTTCTATGGAAACGTTAAAAGGTGATTTCTATCCCATGGGAACTGATTTATGGAATAAAGAGTAGCCTATGTTTGATTCCAGGATTATAATTATCTGTATACAAAATTTTAGCCCGATCCGTTCAGTAGTTTTGGCGTGAAGAGGTAACAAACATCCATCCATCCATCCAAACTTTCGCATTTATAATATTAGTGTGGTTATAATATCTGTGCTGTGGTTAATGAAAACCAATGACCACTCTCAGAGAGCTCATATCCAAAAGTTCCACTCCACTTCTCTGCTTTCAGATAAAGACACTAACTAAAACGGAAAGGCAATAAATTCGCTTCTGCACATAATGCTGCTCGCCCTAACCAATCATCTGAAACGTTCGACCCTAAGACGGCTTTGTACAACAAATTAATAGCAGATTGGCCTAATAGCTCGGCGAGAACGTCCGCACAACACGACAATGATTTATGGCGTCGCCTGTCCTCAATCTTTGTACCCTTTGACGCTTTAACCCTCAACAATGCCGTACTAACTATTCATTATTCTGAAACCTTTCCCAACTAACTTGCTTATAAGCTGTGGCTTTTCTTGTTGGACCTATCACTCACAATGGATATTTATAGCGGCATGATTGTGGCTTTGTCATTTTCGGCCGAAAAGGTTTCAGAATGTTTTAGGACAAAGCTTCGTCACAAGAAAATGTTGTGAAAGATTCTTGCTTGTCACGACCTTGTCTACGGTTAGGTGTTTGGAAATATTCTGATGCGAAATAATACTTTATACTACACCTGCTCGGAAAGTTGCCTATTCCTTTTCCATTTATAGAGTAGAAAGTATGTCTTTGCAGGCCTATAGGAAACCGGGAGGAAAAACTCTATGGAATTTCATTTCTCACGTGTTTTAGCGGGAGGAAAAAGTGTATGGAAATCCATTTCTAACGTGTTATTTTTTTGACGTGACAACGTCTTATAAATTGGTTTGCCGGGTGACACTTCAAGAAACTGCGTTACGCTCCGCTCACGTTATGCGCTCACAATGAGAGCGAGTGAGAGGCACGCGTCCCTTCCACTCGGGCATGGTTAGCCCGCCTAAGAGCGAGAGAGACAGACATAAAAAGTGAAAGGCACGCGTCCCTTCCACTCGAGTTTGATAGATGATGCATTTCATCCTTCTTCCTACTATACGAATGAATATTCACATTAAAATTATTTTACCACTCAAAGTCGTTGTCACGTAAAACTTTCGCCCGTATACCGACTTTACAGGCAACCAATTTTTTTTAATATCCTAAAAGATCGGCCGGTAGTTGTGGTTATTTTCGTTCGGTCAAACGACAAAAAGTTTTTACTCCAAGTCCATTAGGCCTCCTCCGATTTCCGAACAATATTTTGAAAAACGAACCCAAAGGCTGGCGCAGTTAATGAGGTTTTACCAACATCATTGGGTGCGATTTCAATTAATTCTGCTTTTTATTTTCCTCGAAGGTGTAGTATAAAGCACTATTTATCAGTCGGCAGAAAGTGCGATTCCTACCTCGTGTGTTTTAAGGCCAAAACGACACACTCGGTAGGAATTGATCACTTTCTCGCCTTGGTGTAAAATGCACTATAGTGAGTTGGTACTAGGTAACTGCCACTTTTTCAACTTTGTAGGTATCTCTCTCCCAACAAGGTTTGTTGAAAGAGAACTCTTTTTAGGGTTAAGCTCGCCTTTGTCATTATTTTTCCTGTTAATTGTTTTACTTGTAGCTATATTGTGCAATAAAGAATTATGAATTATGAATAAGTGCCTTTTACGCCCCATCCACATTGTGTTTACGTAGGTACATACCTAAGTAGACCTATTAGGACCTACTAAGATTCCTATCCAGAGAACCAAAGTTATCGACATAGCCCAAAGAATTAACAAGCTGAAGTGGCAGTGGGCCGGCCATATCTCGCGAAGAACCGACAACCGCTGGGGTGAACGTGTTCTTGAGTGGAGACCACGACTAGGCAAATGTAGGACGCCTTCCAGCCAGGTGAGATGACGATCTGCGAAAGACTGCAGGCAGATGCTGGATGCGGCAGGCTGAAGACTCCGCTATGGCACGGTAATATTATCCTATACAGTAATCCGACTTCATACAAACGGACGAAACGCGAGCTATACCTACGCGCCTCGATCTCGGCATGCGCTCAGCATGCAGACTGTCGCGATTGTGCCGCAGTGACGAACGGATGGTGTGTTGTTTTTTTAACAATAACCGCGCGGTATTTTCTCTAAAAATAAGTCCAGGTACATATTTAATAAAGTAGCTGCAGGTATCTATAACCAAGTAAAAGATATTCCTTTTTCTTCAAAAAAATCTCTTAAAATTTAATAATGAAGCATTTTGTACGTCTCAGTCGAGGCGCAAATATTTTTCGGTCGCAAATTTATAAGACCGATTTGTTATTCAAACATAAACACGGTTTTTTAATTAAATCTACCAATCAAAAAACAACACGCATTTTTATTGAACACTTCCCATTCAATTCACAAAGTATTTTATTTGTTTATATAAAAAAGTACCTACCTATATTTACAATCACAAAACTAAACAAAGTAGGCAAATGTAATTAAAATGCTGGAGGCGGGCAGCCCTATCGCATGTTTACCTACCGCGCGGCTGTAGGCATTTATTTCAAATACTGTATAGGATTATATTATCGTGGCTATGGCGCTCATTAGAGGAGGCCTATGTCCAGCAATAGATTAATATAGGTTGATGATGATGACGATGATGATGAAGATTCCTATCGGGTACTAATAAACCGTGGGTATCTATGGTAAACCTAAAGCAAAGCACCAACAACACGATCGTACGACAAAGCTTTCCCGTCGAACCGCACTCCGTGACAAATGACGTCCCGCATTCATGACGCAGATGTCACATGTCGCAGCCCGACATGTGACGTCACGCTTCCAATACGACATGTCCGTAATCGAATTTAGGGCACAGTGAAATATCTTTTATTTATTGCACAGTCGGAAGTGGTCGGGTGATTTTCCGCGAGTGCCGGCAATTTTCCTGGAATTACATTGTGGAGCTAGGATTTTTGGGTAAATCTGGGTAGATAAAGATAATCTTCTACGTAAAAGCTTTTTACGTTTAGGTGTTACAGTCATAGCGTAGGTATCTGCAAATCAACCCTCGGTAAAATAAAACATCAAGTGCGAGGCAGACTCGCGCACTAAGGGTTCCGTATAATTGTAAGATCTTGTGTCTTGTCAAATATCATGATTCTAGGCCAACGGGAACTAGGTTCCCTGTAGGTTTTGTATGCATGTGATTCCTTGGAACTTTCAAAATAATTTGACATAAAAGGATGTAATTTTTGATTGCGTTGACTTAGAAGTTTTAATTTATATCGAGGCCCCAAGAGGTTGTGAGTATATGATGTTAATTTCAACTCGATACCTCAAGGTCGAAGTTCGACGGACCACAAAGTGATCCCATATGGGTTCCTTTTTTCCATTTGAGGTACGGAACCCTAAAAACACCTCAAACATTTTGAGCAGCACTCTTGTAGTTTTGATATTTTTTAAAACAAAGATCTAATTTGTTATTGATTGTTTGTTCTCTGGTAACAAACATCTAAAGCTCTCGGTAAATATTGACCTCGCTTAGCACTTGAAATTAGGCACCCTTTGAGGCCAAGTCAGCTTTGTTATCCTAAGATTAACTACCTCTACTTTGAAACAGCTCAATACAGCTTGTAATTTGATATTATAAATCTACTTGTCCTTCTAGTCTAGGCTCTTAGATTACCTAAGAGCTTTATAGCGGAACTTCGACGTTAAAAAGAAAAGCGTAAAGTCCATAAAAAGCAAAGCTCTTAGAAATATTTCTGGTGTTATTTCTTGTTATATCTTGTTAATGTTTTGCTTCCATTATGTTCTTTTAAAATTTACCCAAAAAATATAGCGTTGACTGAATTATAAGGTTTTTTGCTGCAGAAATGTGCAACGGCGCCGGGGTTTTGAAGTGAAGCAGACTCATTTAAATAGAGCCGCGGCCTCACGTTCCGCATTGTTGTTTTCGTAGTTTCACGAGAGGTTTCACGGGTCTGGGTAAACTGGTCCACGATAAGACCCGAGGACGCGAGAAGGGCCTCTTTGTCCCTTGCACAGAGGCCGTCGCTCATTTGCTGAAAGCCCCGCTGTGAAGTGTCGTCAGAAATCCGGCCATTTTCGTATCGTTGTGCTGCAGTTGAAAACTGACGCTTTTGGAACTGTTATAATGAGCACTGACTTTTCAGACAACAAAAGATTTGCAAAGGTTCAGCGACGAAGCACCTTTCCATTGAAATAAAGGCTGCGTCAGTACGATTTCTAGGAAAATGTATAAAAGATAATGGCAAACATAAAACTGAAGAATCTATTACGTAAAGTCACGTATTATTTTCTTACATTTTCCAGTCTCTTCACAAACAATACTGTCTGTTACAAGCTTGACATTATCCGAGATCCATTGAAATCATAGGATCTTTGCGTAAAAATAGCCTGTCTTGTCCATTTCTATGGTTGTGGGCGGCGCCCCGTAGCGATGTCGGATGCACGGACAAAAACAGGCCTTCTTACGACAATCCTCATTTTATAGTTAGGTATCGAGTTTTCCATGTAGCTTTACTTTTTAGGGCCCTTATTGTGAATATTTTACGAACATCTAATAAAAGCAATAAAGACTATATCGCATCACGAAAAAAGCGAATTGAATAGTTAACGTATCCCAAAAAGCTAAAGCGCTATGTGACAATATATTCGTCCCTAATATCTAGTAAGGTAATCTTGATAATAAAAACCAGGAGTATCCTATAAAATAGTTTAACATTATCATATCGTAGAGTAAGCAGCTATTTTGTGGCATTGTTCACATTATGACGAAGCAAAAAAGGGGCTGTCAAGACGCCTTAGGTATTTTTCGTGATCTTCCTATTTACTTTTATGGCGGTTCAGTAGGGATTCGCCCGGAATTTTTAATAGCGGACCTTAAATAATTACGCCAGGATTCCGAGTTCGTTCATGAGATGTAAGTCTTTATAGCTGCCTTAAGTAGGTGAAGTGTGTTCTTTAATTAACTGGGTGCACACTGAACTAACACTGATAGTTTTATCTATTAGCATATCAGTCCGAAGATACCAACGGGCATAACACCTAATGATGACACTCTCGTTTTGTGAGTGTTTTGTCTCTCGTATTGTCCTGTGATTACGGCACGCTCGTTATCAGGTGTAGGTAAATCATAAATATAAATCATTTATTTGCAGGAATGTAGGTATATAAATAGGTCTTAATAATAAAAATAACACTCCCAATACATTCTGCCTCGTCTAGGCGTGCAAAATTAATTAGTAACTAAGGCTTTATATAATATTAAAATAAATAATAATTAATAAAATTTAAAATAATATAAAATGAGAAAAAAAAAATAAGATATTAATATAAAGTCATGAAAAGTCAATTTTTAAAATTAAAATATTCCTTAATGTCATAAAAACATTTATCCATAAGCCATAATTTTAATTTTATTTTAAATAAATTAAATGATAAAGCTTAGACTGTAGCTTAGACGGTAGACTGCTAACAATGAGGATGACCGTCCTAATCGCAGACAGGACTTGAGATTTTAAATGGCAATATTTTCTTACCTCAATAAAAATAACATGGTGTTTCAACAGAAAATAAAACGTCAAGTGCAAGTTGACTCGCGCACCGAGGGTTCCGTATATTTATAAGACCTTGCTTCCTGCCAAGGTTTATGATTCTGGGTCAACGGGAAGTACCTTATAGGTTTTGGTCCATAGCGAAAATCAAAAGACTTGATTCTCGCCAGGGACCAAAACGATTGCGTTGACTTAGACATTTTATTTATATCGAGGCTTCAAGAGGTTACGGAGTTGAGTATTTGATGTGAATTACAACTCGATCCTTCACGCGTTCCTGAGAAAAGGGGGTTGACAGACGTACAGACATACAGACAGACAGTAAGACAGGCGGACAACAAAGTGATCCTAAGTATAAAGGTTCTTCTTTTCCTTTTGGTATACCCTTAAATTAGCATTAGCTTCCATGAAAATGGATCCATAATAGCTGCTTCATTAACCTTTAGCCTGACCTATTTCTCAATGTGCTAATAGTTTAATACAGTTTGCAAATAGCAATTCATGGAACTGGTGGAATTCATAGAAAGGCAAACACTTTATGAACGCTTAAATGGCTTTGAATAAACCGTTTGCCTTGATGACTGAAACAAGCAGTTGTAGAAATCAAATCAAGATTTATAGTGTAGTATCAAGTTTAAGTAAAAAGCTGTAATTCCCACTGCTCATACAGGGGTAATTGATCAAAAATATATTATTGAAACGTATATTAATAATAGTCGTAATTAAATTAATTGCCCCTAAAATAGATTAAATAGCTTTATTTTCCTCTAAACTACACATAAAATGAAATTAGACAACATTACATAAAATAAAATTATATATGACTAGCTGCGCCCTGCGGCTTCGCTCGCGTGGATTTTTGTTTCCCACTTTGGAGGTTTTCCCACAAGGAAAACCCGACTTATTTTTATATAGTAGATAAAATTGTTAATAAAATGTTATCTTAATCCTTGTTGCTTTAAGATACTGACCGCTTAAGGTGGTAAAAGCCTCCACCAAGAGTTTCAATTTGGTTCTGTCTCTTATCAGAGCATTCTTGCCATATTTATAAAGTCACTCCACTGAGCTACGGCCGATCTCATTTTTAAATATAATTTCTTTGAAAACATGTTTCCCGAGAAAACGCTTAAGTACTTTGTATCCTACTAATATTAGAAATGCGAAAGTTTGTGAAGTGTGAAATTTTTGTTACCAAGGGTCTCGAAAACTCCTGAACAGATCAAGTTGAAATTTGGCATACACTTAGAACGTAGCCGAACTTAAACAATAGGCTACTTATTATACCGAAAATACGCGGGCGAGAACGTGAGCAGAAGCTAGTTTGAAATAATTTGAAGTCGTAGCAAGATTTATTTGAGCAGAATCGAACCAGCTCTACCCAGCCTACGCACCCCTACACCCACTGCTACCCTTTATCCTCCACATTATAAAAGCGGAAGCTCGCTCTGTATTATCAGTGTTTCTCTTACCGGTGATAAATCTAGTCCGTGCCATGTCCGGTTGCTAACTCATTAGTCTTATTAAACGAAAATGCGGGAGGCATTTATATCAATTTTGGCTCTACTGGCCGTCACCGTTCCCAATAAATGCTCCGAGATTGGGAAGGACGGCTTCAATTTCTATAAAGGTAGGTACTGTTTTGATTATTGTTTATGTTTGTGTTTATCTCGAAATAATCTTGCGATTCAGGGTAGTCTTTCATCTGTATAAATAATTGCAGTTCGTAGGTAACAATAATTGAGGTTCGTTAGTCGCGCTAAAACTTAAAACAGCTCGACTAATTTGAATTATATTTTTTTGTTTTGTTTGCTTTAATATAGGGGTGGTTAAAAAAATAAGAAAAACGTCAAGTGCGAGTTGGACTAGCACACTATGGGTTCCGTATAATTGTAAGACTTTGTTTCTTGCCAGGAGGGATAAATAGGTTTTGGTCCAGGGCGAGAATCAATTTTTTTGGTGAATAATCTACGTTTTTGAGGTTTTCGGATTTTTTCCTATACTTGTCTTTAATTAAGACCAATTATAATTGCTTCTTGCCAAATTTCATGATTCTAGGTCTACGGGAAATACCCTATAGGTTTTGTGCGTTAGATTCCCTAGGAAATTTCAAAATATCTGGACATAAGCGGCTGTAAGTTTTGATTGCGTTGACTTAGAAGTTTTATTTATGTTGAAGCTCCAATAAATTACGGATTTGAGTATTTGATGTTAATTTCAACTCGATAACTCCACGCGTTCCTGAGAAAAGGGGATTGACGGACGGACAACAAGCTGACCCTCTGAGGTTTTTTTTTCCTTTTGAGGTATGGGAAACATAAGAAAAAAAAATGTAGGTCATACGAAGTTCACAAAGTCGTCTAGTTTAATATTTAAATTAGTGGCAACTCTCAAAACAATCTAAGAAACCAACAAACAAATACAGTGAACTAAGCTAAAAAAGGCGTTGATTTTTCTTTCTTCCTTCCTCAAATGTCCAATTAAAGTAACTGACTCGATCTCTACCTGTTTTATTAGTTTACCGTCTCTCTAATGGAAATAGAGAGATTCTCAGTAACGGCACCTAAAACTACCATGAAATTCTTGGTTAAAACCAAAGCTAGCTATAAAAGAGACTTACCTATCTAGTAATAGTGATATTTTCTCAATGTGCCCGTATAGATAGTTGAAGTGAGATCCAAGATAGAGCATAAAGTGAAATGAGGGTCGAGATGGGCCATCAGTTTGCCGATTTTGGTGGAGAATATGCTATCTCTAGCAAATATGCCAGTCGATCACAGTTCTTATAAGATTTAGGTATAGGTATTCATATGGGCGAGAACAGATTTATGCGGACAAATAAAGATATAAAACTCGTTGAAATGAAGGTTGATACAGATTATACCAAAAGAAAACACGTAAGTAGGTATTATTTCGGAGCAATAAATAATATCTACCAGTGTTATCTTTTACCTAATTGAAATAAGTAATCCAAATAAATTATCTGAACTTAATTTACGATGAAAAAATTTGGTGAATAATTTATTATTTAATTTTCTCCAAACTATATTTTAGTATGCAGTGAAACTTGTAAGTATCTCAATTAATATTTCTAATTGAACTTTTTAATCTAAAACTGAAATATTCATGAACTTTTTAAATTGGATGTTTGAGAAGTTTGTGTGACACCCGTGAATTATGAGTTCTATTACTTGGGTACCTATTTTTATGTAGTTTTATGTTTGTTTTAGATTATCTCCGTGGGCGAACTGATGAGGGAGTAGGAGATGAGGGTCCACTTGAAAGTCGTGTACTTTGTAAGTATTCTCAAACTGGCTTTTACCCACAACATTGTTGACTTTCGACCATCTTCATCTATGGCCTTTTTGAGTTTTCTCATGTGGTTATCTGATACTTGTTAATACCTCGAAGCATTTGGACACCTACTATATACTACTACTATTACACGGTATGGTTATATAATACCTCCTATAATGTTCCTAAAATGTGTCTATTTTGTAGGACTTTGCTAGCACATTTTGCGAAAGAACGAATAGTTTTTTTATTAATTTTAATTAAATACTTGTTAACAGCGAGGAGCGTTTTAGGTGATAGATGATTTAGGTGGCGTAACTTTGGTTTGTTTCAGCCGATATTTAGTTAATTAAGTTATAAATTAATTAAAGTCCAGTGTTCACTAGGAACACCGGACTTTACTAAAAAATAGATAAATATAATAAACCGCAAAAAACTTGACGACTCTACATTTTACAGATAAAGGGATATTAGGGTGGTCAAGGTAGACTTAATTTTGCATAGAACTTTTTAAGGCCAGTTGTGTCTGAATCCTGGGAAGCGAGAGGTTAAGTATCCAACTGGGAACTTTTACCGGGATAAAAACGTGCCCTAATCCAGGTCGTGTGTTATCTGCAAAATGTCGTCCGAATTCGTGCAGTATTTTCGGGTATAAGTAAAAACTGACTTACCTAAGGGTTTTTACTTTCACGCTTGTTATTTTCATTCTACAAGTAAACTAGCCAGTGACCTATTCTGCAACTATTGATGCAGTACCCTTAGTCCGAGTTTATATAAAAAACATTCGATAAAAGTAATCGAGAACCATAGATGTCTTACACAAAAAAAGGCTTAGAATGGTAGTACAACAAGACAAAATTAAAATTTTAAAATCCCGCCGACGTTTATTGAGTGTACAGATTTTCATGAAACATGGTAAGAACACTCGGGATAAAATTATCTACGACAAAAAAAAACTGGAAAATCGGTTCATCCGTTTGGGAGCTACTACCACAGACAGATACACAAATACACAGTCAAACTTATAACACCCCTCTTTTTGCGTCGGGGGGGTTAAAAAAGGCTCGGATCGTAAAGGAAAAACTTAAATTCGGTGCAATTTTCGAGTGAAACGTTTTCCTGGGTGTTCTTATTTTTTTTAAAGCACAAATTGAAGCACTACCAACATAGCTTGGTCGCTAAATGTATAGGAAGGATTAGAAAATGACGAAAGTAATCGAAAAATAAAGCGTACAATACAACCCATACTAAACACTGAGGTCGGGTACCTACTCACTTCAAATAATGCTTGCACTCTGGTAGGTATTTAAAGTCCATAGGTCAAATATAATTTGCGATGTATTTGCAAATGTATTAAATAATTCGCAATCGTAACATTAAAACATGCAATCAAAGCATATTGATTGGGCTGTGTTTTGGGAAATAAAATTTCAATCATCCGAAAACACATTATTAATTTAGACTTTAAAATTGAAATAACAGGACTGGGTCATTTCCTTCGGGAATATCCAATTAAAACATAAATTGGGGAGGCGAGGGAAAATGCACGACATTTGCTTTTTCAAGCTAAATTTCACTGTTTTATTCGAATATTTAAATAGATTTCAAATGCAGATTGCAGTTTGTTTGTAAAAATATAGCTCCAAACCTATATAGAACTAGTTTCTACCCGCGGTTTCAAGCGTTGTTCCTTTGAAACAGTTTAAACGTTTTTTAAATCCCATGGGAACTGATTACCGGGATAAAAAACCAATGTATTAATATCTAAATACATCTTAAACCATTTCAGCCCGATCCGTTGAGTAGTTTCGGCGTGAAGAAGTATAATATCACTCCCTATCTTCAAAAAACTTCTTCATCACCATTATTTATCATTGTAAAAGTTAGACGACCTTATTTTATGTTTGTGTAAGTTTATTCTAATGTTTGTAGGCTATGTAGGTATTATAGTATGTAGTGTAAGTATTTGGTTTCTTTATGTATCTAAATCACGGAATTACATTTCTCTATTCTGTGATCTAAATAGATTTATTCAGTGCCACCGTCTATTTTGTTCTTTTCATGTCCAGTCCATCCCCAGGTTGCCTGGAAGAGATCGCTCACAGCGACAAGGCCGCCTTTTATATTTCCTGTATTCTACGTTTTGTTTCTCTGTATTGTTTTCTATCTTTGTGTGGTATAATAAAGTATTTTCTATCTATCTATCCAAACTTTTGAATTTATAATATTAGTTTGATGTGATGTGCGGTAAAAAATGTGATGTAGGGACTATTTATGGGAGTATTGCTTTTTCACTACATTAATTTGGTTTTTGTCTGGATCACCGCAGCTATTCATCATGTTATGAAACTTTTTCTATGAGTTTTCCTCATTGGTTTTGAATCTAAATATTGACCATAATTAACCCCATTTCCTTTCCAAAAACACTTCACAGCAGGGTCGGCATGTAGGCATTCTTATTTTACAGTTAGGGAGGTTAACATAATTAGATGAGAATCCCATGGGAAGGCCGCCATGCGAAACTCAGTTACCGAATAATTTCATTCGTAATTTCATTTTCCTGACAATATTGTTATGAACAGGTTGCCTGTAGATTTTGCACATGTATACGTTAATTTATTTCGTCCCAATTGTTAAAATATATTGTATACACGCAGAACTGCCCTTTGCAGCGTCGCAAGTTAAGTAGCGACACCTAAAACAGTTCAAGGCTTTGTGTTGTTGACTTACAATGATTGATTGCTTGTTAGCGAAAATTTAACCTAACGTATATGATAATCAATTCTGTTCCATAGATTTCTACCGCACCCCTCTGCCACTGTATCCCAGTTTGTTGCCCGCTGCTTTGGAACAAGAATACAAGAAGAGGACCGGGAATGCATTCAAAAGTAAGTCAAGCTCCATGTCCATCCATCTAGTATCTTTCTATGACGTTTGATTTGTACCTACACTCGAGAGCAATGAATCCGGGTCACTCAAAGAATCCAAAAAATCTCGGAAAGTAAGAATGCTAGGTTAATGCGATAAATTGTATTTAATAGACAATTTAATACTCCTTAAATGAAAGTATTAAAACTTCTTAGTTATTGTAAAGTTATATCATAAAAAAATCAAATTTGAAAAGGGAACACTGTCGAAGATGGAACTACGAAATTACAGGATTTGTTTTTGCTTTTGTTTGTAATCTGTCATTTATGTTGGTACATAAACCAGGTTGATAGTGCTCAATATTCATTATTCAAGCTGAAATCATGTCGCTTACACTTGAAGAATGCACCAGAATACTTACATTGGTGGAAACCGGCCGGAGTCAGCGCGATACAGCCAGGACTGTCGGTGTGTCGCTGTCAACAGTACAAAGAGTTCTCCGACGTTACGAAGAAACTGGTTCTAACCTACGCAGACCAGGAACGGGCAGAACTAGGTGTACCACAGCACGAGAAGACCGATACTTGGTGAACACCATGCTTCGAAATCGCTTTCTCACAGGAACTGAACTCACAAATCAGTTTCGACGCCTCGGAGGAAGTAACCCAAGTGCATGGACAGTAAGACGTCGGCTTGCTGAATCTAACTTAGAACCCCTTAGACCTGCAAACGGCCCTAAACTGGAGCGTGGCCATCGTATTTCAAGACTAAGATATGCCCAGAACCACGTAAATTGGAGTATTGAAGATTGGTCGAAAGTTATGTTCTCCGACGAATCAAAATTTATGCTCTACAAGCACGATGGAAGACACAGAGTGTATAGAAGACCAGGGGAAAGATTCAAGCAAGCATGCATCGAAGAAAAAGTAGCCTACGGTGGTGGGTCTGTACTTGTGTGGGCCGGAATTTCCTCTGAAAGTCGCACAGAGCTGGTGATCATAGAAAACGGCTCTTTAACTAGCGTAAGATATGTGGAAGAAATCCTCAACGAACACGTTGGTCCATTTATGGTCAATTTGGGTGAGGATGCTATATTTATGCATGACAATGCCCGACCTCATACAGGTAGGATTGTGAATGACTACCTTCAAGAGATGAACATTACTTGTATGGAGTGGCCAGCGCGCAGCCCGGATATCAACCCGATCGAGCATGCTTGGGACGAGCTAGGGAGATGCGTAAAACAACGAAACCCTCCCCCAATCACGCTTCCTGAGCTCAAAATTGCTCTCACAGAGGAATGGGAGAATATTGCCCAAAATCGTATAAGGAACTTGGTGTACAGCATGCCAAACCGCGTAAACGCAGTAATGGAAGCACGAGGAGGTAATACGAAGTATTGAAATTCAAGAAAATCGTCATAAAGTTCAAAAATTTCATGTTTCCTATTTTTGTTTTAAGGAGAGATCAGCAGTTTTTTTTCTTTATGTAATTTTGTGTAAATAAAATGTATGGTGACTCATATTTTTTTAACTTTCATTTAAGGAGTATTAAATTGTCTATTAAATACAATTTATTGCATTAACCTAGCATTCTTACTTTCCGAGATTTTTTGGATTCTTTGAGTGACCCGGATTCATTGCTCTCGAGTGTATTACCTAATGTTTTTGAATTTTTATAACTGTGGGGTAAAAAATAATTGTTTAGATTATTAATGCTCAGTTTCTGAATACCTTAGTAGCGGGCGAAGGTCAAACTGCGACGCAGGAGGTTAAAAGCTCGATTCCCGCCTCGAGACAATTATTTGTTAATTTTCTGCAGATATTTTTGGTTTGTAATTTTTGTTCCGGGTGCTCTGGGTGTTATCTATTTATATCAACAATTTATTATTTTTTACACAAGCTAGCTTATGCGGTGTGGATTGTGCAATATCATTTACTTATTTATTCTGATATTAATAAATGAAAGTGAAATATAGATGACAGCAAAAAATATCTTCCACCAACTAAAAACCAATGACGAATTTAACTCTCTTTCTCTTAACTTTTTATTCACAAACTAAAACGAACAAAGAATACAATCCACTCAAGCTAATTTTCTTTATGCACCCCTGTAAATGCAATTTTGCATAGTGCAAGTGACTAGTGGGTAGTAGCCGACATCAGTTCCAGTCAGCTGAATAAAATGCTCATTCTGTCTGATAGATCACACGCTAAGAGAGATTGAAGGTATCGAGTGCAGGGAGTTAAGAATTTTTAAGTTTAGAAAAAAGACAGCTACGCAATAAGTTTTCGGTATTAATTCAGTGAAATTCTATTTATGGCAACTTGAAAGTCGAAAACGTGAAGAAAGAATTTCAAGAACAAAAGACTGTTACTTTTGGTTTTCATTTAGGACCTTTTCGTAAAGACTTGTTTCGAAAGAAATCATCTTCTTTTTCGATATGTATATGAAAGGAGTTCCGAAACGCAAAAGAAAATACGTGTTCTTTATCCTCAGAGTTCAATTAAGTATACTCGTATAAGTTATCTAAGTACCTCGCCTTACGTTGGGGCTAGATGATGCTGTGTGGGTTGTCCAGCATTATTTATTTAATCCTTCTTGACAGATCACATGCTAAGCAAGGAGTGGGGTGGAGGCCCGAACAAGCGCAGCTCTAAAACAGCGATTTCATACTTGATGCAGGGCAAACATCCATATTTCCCGTAAGTGTTTTACACATTATTTCTAAGTAAGTGTATAACACACGATTTCTACGGTCTTTTGTTACTTCTTTTTCTAAAAAATCTAAATGTGCGCAATTTTTCTGACATCTTTATAATTTGCACTGAAAATTCTCTTGCGAAAGTGGCTACAGATTTCGTAGCACCATTGCTACGAAAGCTCTACGCCGTAGCACTGCTACAGTATAATTTGTTTTAGCGCCTTTTTATTATTTGGCTATCTATATATTTTATGTACCTATTTTATTTTATTCTAATACATTTACAGGGACAATCGAGGTTCTTGCCCTTACGGCAAGTAGGGGAAGGTGCATTTAGGTAATAAGTTGCTATTAATGGCAAATGTTTATTATTGTAGCTTAATTACAAGTAAAGGAGAAAAATAGTGTAAATATTATATTTCTATCTACTGAAAGAGTGATATTTTACTAAAAAAGAATTACAATTAAAGAATAGAAATAAATTAGAACTAGCATTTACGATTGAAACAGTTGGGGCTAACTGCAGACTGAAAGATAATAAACGATATCTCAAGTGAAATATCAACCGCTTTTGATTTGCGATTCTAAATCGTTTCTTAGAATCGAGGTGTCGGTGACGACCCAAGCTCTGAATTAAAACTAGTCATCAAATTTAATTTTAAATGATTCTTGACGGCAACTTTCCAACAATATTTCAAAATATCTTTTCTGTAAAAAAGAGAGCTTATTATAACTTGGATAATGTTATTTTTCTTGTTTCAGTGCTGATAACAAATCCATGATGGGAGATCTCGAGGACCCTCTCAACTAAATATTCATAACATTATTTAAATTAAAATTATGTAGGTCATAGCTGTCAACCATAATTTAATCTTTTCCCTGCAGAATTGTACAATTTCCCTGTACAATTGTATAATTCGGTAGGATTTCATGCAAGTTTTGATAAATGTATGATGATGTCGTGCACCAATGGTCGTATGAATCATAAAGATAACGAAATGGACTGAAATTTATGGCAGAAACATTTTCAACTTTTAACCGAAAAGAAAGACCCTTTTGGAACTATTCATTTAAAATTCTGATTGCGGACTTTATAAAAACTTCACAAAGTGTTTTCTTAAAAAGCTAGATTTTAGAGCTGGCTCAGATGTTCCACTTTGGTACCTACCTACTGAACACTTGCTATTTTCGGATGCAGTTTGCTTCAGCGGCTGTATGACCATTTTACTAATCATCATTCATTATCAATTGTCATCTTTGTAAAAAAGGTAGATACCTATTTTATAAAACTAGTGAGAAATATCCATGAATACGACAAAGTGGTCACCATGTTGCATGTTTGCGTCCATCCTTAGCACAGCAGCGTCAGTAAAAGGCATTTAATTAATATTCATATAGTAACGGGGAGGTACTTACTTATAATGATATTTTAATAGAAGCCATTTCGTAGTAGCTCGAATTCGTTAGCGAACTTGATCACTATTCGCTAACGAATTCAAACTACCATTGAGACATGATTGATAAATTATGTTTGACAACTACCACTTGAGTTCACCTCAAATCCTAGCAATAACAAAGAGTCACAATTTTGAACGGAATTAAGCCTAAAATCTCAAGTTATGTGTACATCACACAATATAAACAAAATACAGCTTGATCCGACAACAACGTTGCAAAGAGTGAAGGTTTTTTTAATAGACCGTAATTAAAACATTAACTTTTATTTTATCGTTCGTGTACTTACATTTGAATGTTATTGAAACCGGCTAATTATATTAGATATGTATTGGTACTGTATACATAAACCTTATGTAAGGTTAAAATACGTTAGTGCGTTATCTCCTTCAATAAAACTTTAAATCTACCTTCGGCTTTTATTTCTCCATCAAGAATAATATTTTAGTCTTATTAAATCTTAGAAATTTTTTTAAGTATAAAATTCCCAGACACTTGAAATTGCTTTGTGAATTTTTAACTCGGATTTTAAAAGTCTCTTAACGACCTATTAACCTATTATCCTTAAAATAAACTTTAGAATTCATTAATAATCATCAACATCAACATTTTTAAACAAAATACGTCCACAGCTCCAACCGTGGACCGTGGCCGTGGCATATGTCCTATAGGCTTCTATTGTTCCTCATCAGCACACATATCCACAGCCACTGTAGTACATGCCTCCAAAAACAAATAATGATATAATCACCACGCTTGGAAAGCGGATTCACGATCGCAGTGAAGATATTAAAGATACTCTGAAACAAGCTGAGCCGTTCCTCTTTCCGATAGGTTCCTTTAGTCGGCTAGCCGAGTTAGAGGGATGGATTCTTTCTCTAATGTTACTTTTTTCCAATTCCTATTGTTTGTTTCTTAATCTTATCACTGTGAATGTAAGCGGGTAAACTACGAGTCTTATTTGTATTGGAAAACATCCTTTACTGCTGCCTGCTACTGACTGTAGGAAACAGCGGAAGATCAGCGCTCCGTATGTTCGGTTTATCAGCACAAGCAGCATTTATGCTGAGCCGTTACCTTATTCATAATTACAATCAGTTTAGTACAATAAGTTTTAATTGACTACCACTTATTATCTGTATATTGATTATCATCATAGTTATAAATAAATTTATTTTCTTTCTTCTTTCTTTGAGGAACGTTTTGTTCTTCCAACATGAACAAGCGCAATTTTGGTAGATGTAGAAATTTATTTATTTTATTTTATTTTATTTGGGAAATAAACAGTACATTACACATAAAAATACAGAAGTTAAATACACATTAACCAAAATAATTTCCTCCATTAGGTAAACATATAGAGCTAAATAAACAGAGCAAATTAAAAAATAACTAAAGTGAAAATACCTACAACACATACATAATTAATTATATAATTTAAGTAAATAGAAAGAAAATTAATAAATGAAAACCGCCTCAAAGAAGCTCCCGTTCCAAAAGTTTTTCTGCTTATTGCTGTTAGTTGTCTTCTAATAGCAGAAGAGAGCAGAGGACTTTTGGCTCATGATAGCTGCCTATTTAACATCAACCCTAGATCTTTAACGGTTTGGCTGATCTCAAACGTTACACCATCAAAACTGACTTTTGGCAAGCCAAACCAATCTATTCGCGATATAACGATATCTTTATAGTAAAATATTCTTATTATTCATCCGTGAGGTGCGGCGGCAGATTTGGCCGAAGATCTCAAGAGGCGCAAATATGCAGGTCTCGACAGAGCCTACACATTTGCTCCCCTTGGAGTCGAGACCCTAGGTCCGTGGGGTACCGAGGCTCTTTGGGTTTTTAAAAAAACATCGGAGCGTTGGTCGAAGGGACGCGTAACCCGAGAGCTGGTGAGTATCTGGCGCAGCGCATCAGCATTGCCATACAGCGGGGCAATGCAGCCAGCGTCCTCGGGACGCTTCCGACTAGTATTGATATGGATCAGTTGAGCTACCTGTATCTACAAAACAATTGTTGCCATCAATCTTGATTGCAACAATTGTTTTGTAAATACTAGTTCTAATTTATTTCTATTATTTGAATGTAATTTTCATTACCTTCATAATGGGTTCAACAGTATCACATACCTTCAAGAGGTCTTGACTTAGTGATACATAAAATACTTACGCCCGGATTATAAATATAAAATCATGCTCAGTCATGGTTGAGTAACCATTTTCTATGGCAAAAGCATTACTCAAGCATAGATCGATGACTGAGCATCGTTTCATAATAAGGGCCATAGATCCGGAAAAAATATCTGCAGAATTGATCAATCAAAAATCCTTTTTCTTTATAATATTAGGAAAAGTGCTGTGTTTGATGAGAGAGGTTGCCTGGCGGCTTAACATTGAAGGCAATTTTTTTCCCGAGGCGCCTCGCCTTCAAGCAATGATTCTCTAATGGAGACCTACTAAAGTAAGAGAAAGTTTTTACGGCGTCACCAAGCGACCAAACTTATTTTCCGTGATGTGAACGACTTTTCCATCAGGAACGTTCGAAGGAAGCCTTATTACAGTCATTAGTAATTGATTTTAACTTACGGTATACTTACAGGCAGGCTGGAAAATTATAAAAACTCAAACATCATACCTATATTTAAAACTGATCGATAGTAGGGCCCTTTAGAAAGATTCTGCTATTTGTTCGTTGTTGTTGGTAATTAGGTCAAATAATTGGTTTAGCTTGGCTCTTAGAGCACCGTAGAAACACGTATTTTGAAGTCGGTCACGAGTCCGTAAAACGCAAATGAAATCAAATCAGCGATTAGGGGATCAACTTCACCTAAATAACAATTGCATTCATTGGAAAACCGCGCGGTAAATAAATGGTCCATAAATAATGAAATTACATCGAGTTTCAACTGCATGTAAAACCACTCGTTTATGCATTCAGAGTCCTTAGACAATGCTATAAAGTTTCTGCGGAGCCACTTTGCCGGAGTTGAGCGGAATGGACGAGTAGGTACTATTTGATTTCAATTGAAAATTTTGTTCGAAACTTCTTCGCCACGGAATTGCGTACGCTGATTACGTGGTTTTTAAATCACGGTCGTTTTTATAGAGGATAAAATCATTTTCTAAAATAACATGGCAGGTTTTTTAACATTTTTCAATGTTGATCTTGACTATATTGGCAGCTCCTCATTAACAATAATCAGGGCTGAGCTAAAAGAGCGAGGTTTTCATAACTTTTAATGAGGAACTTGTCAAGTTCCTACATTAAAAAATGTCGCATGAAATTTTTCAACTCTGGTATTAGGTAAATATAAAATGTAGGTGCGTAGGCATGTCTAGCTATAATTTTTATTTAAAAGGCATTAACTTTTGCCACAATTTCTCTCGCCAGGAAACGTTACGTCGAAGCACGTAATGAAACAGCATTTCTTGGAAGTCTAAGCGGGTTGAACCAGCTAATAAGGCTTGCGATTCTCAAGATACGCAAGCCCTGCTTAGTACCTTCTTATGTTTATTAGTTTTACTGAATTTAACTTTAACAATGGTAGGTTGGTAACCTCGAAGTAAGAACTATCTAGTTTATAGATTTGTAATTTTTTTCATCAAAATATGAACCTTATCTTTATAACCTTAGACCTAGACCTAGAGATTAAAGGACCATAGAAAAATAAGGTAAGGCAAAACGAAAATAGAACAAGGAGAATCAACTAAACGTAGGTAAGGTACCTACAGAAAAATCAACAATATCTTGCCTGGAAGACGAAAATACTTAGCCATTTCCGGCAACCGAGAACTGAGAACTTTTACATCAATTAAAACACTCCAAAACACAAGGCGCTATCGTAAACTCAAACTGGAGTTTCTGTTAATTTCTCGTATTTAAATCTATTTTGCTGAAATTAATAAAAGACGTGAGTGGTGTTCAAACTCCAGACATCTCAGACGGGCGATTTTCCCTAATTTAGCGATTGCTTTGAATTATGCCTTATTAATTTATTGCGGTTAGATTTAATTAAGGAGGGAATACTTTGAGTTGCTAGACTTTCTTTGAGGGAAAGTCTTGACTGTTTGTACGTACACTATCAGAGATATTTAACTTCGTAGATTAACATATTTATGGCCCAAGACGCAGATGCCAGCATCCGTCCCCGCGTTGTGGCGGCGCCGAGGTTGGGCAGTGAATGCGTTAGAATATGAAAGATGACCTGACTTACCTACCCGAGTTAATTTAGTTTTTACTTTTTAGCTAGGCTTTTCTCCAATTTAGATAACTTACAGAAGGAATGTTCTCATTACGTTAGAATAATTTGTGCTAAGGTTAGACCTTCGTACCTTCGTTAAATAATTGGAGGGCTCGACAGTAGGAAAGTCCTATCTTTATTAGAGCAACAGAAAAGTGCCATTCTGGGACTCGGCTCACGTTCTTAGTATTAATTTTGGCTTTATTGAATAATACGTGATCCACATGGCCAATTTGGATGGTGGACAAGCCTGTTTCACTGAAAAACTTTCATGCAAATAGAAACTCTAGTATTTGTAGTCTACAAGTATAATGAAAAAGCTCTCTCTCTGAAACTTTTATATGTATACTAACTAGATTTCTCTAAACATATAGAGAAATCGAGTTATTATTATTATACATATGTATATATATAATCTTCCCATTTATGTCATTCAATGTATTACTCACGCATATAATATGGCCTATGCATATGTATTTGTTTGTTTTGCGCATCTTTAGAATGCAGCCAATGAATGGTGAAATAGTATCTACTCGATCATATTATTTCGCCATATACGATTTCGCCATCATAAAAAAGTTAGTGTGAGATAAAAACCAACATGGCGCTTATCAGGGGGAGGCTAGCGTCTAGCAGTGGACCAATACAGGCTGTTGAGGAGGAGGAGTGGGTGTTTTAAACTTTTAAAATACATGGTTACTATGACAAAAGAACTTAAAGAAATACCTATTCCCTTTTAATGTAACATGCATACAAATCTGTAAACTTTTGCTTGGTTATTTTATATTATAAAAAATGGGGTTTTACCGTGCGCTTTCAGACGGAAATTTTGATTACCTATTGAAAATAGAGTGATCCTTTTATACGAAACTCACATTTATTCTGTGCTGGGTAGGTATGTTGAACCAGAGGTACCTGATAGTGTAGCCACAGAATTGCGTCCACTCTAGTGGATTGCGGCCGCTTATTTATAATGGAAGGTGTAGCTCTGAAAGGTTGCTTTCAATACATTTTGACTTTGGCCCAAGTTATATCTTAACTTTGGCGAGAAGTTTTAGGCATTACAGTTGATATCAAAGTTGAAATAGAGACAGACAAAACGCAATTTAGCATCAATTGAAGGTATTTCTAAGACTAAGTTATGTTGGTAGTGCTTTATCTACTTACTTTTATAACATCAATGCCATAAACGTGACTGCCGCCGCTGTCATGTAAAAGTGCAACAAATCACTCAAAATCATTCGAAAACTATCAACAACTTTGTAAGAAACGTTTGGATCGTTGTCATACGTCTACAAAAAGAAGTTCCTCTCGATCCGGTAGGGCTGCTGTAAGGCGCTAAATCTATATGAAAGGCTCGAAAACGACGGAAGTATTCGTAAAATAATGCATACAACCCATACTAAACACTCAGGTCAGAAAATAATGATTATAACTAAAAAAACAAAATTATAATTATGATTGCCTTGGTATGGTAGTATTTAACTTGCAGCCTAAAACCAAGTATGTATAACCAATGTTATTAAATTTTTTAGTCCCGTCTTTAAAATAAAATAACACGAGCCTTTGTAAATGTTCTTGGTAAACAAAATTATCTAAAATGTTCGAATGAATTTGCATATTGCGAAAAATTTTGACACGGGTTCGAAACGTGACCCGTTGTGTAATATAACGACGTTAAACGACATCGGGTGCGACAGAGTTAAGAGCTTGTTTCGCCGAACGTAACATAAAGTAAAACTGATGATATCAACGAGGGTATATTTAGCAACTCAAGTACACGACTACCATCTTTAATTCCATTGTATCCAACATAAAGGTTAACAAGTCCCCCTGACACCAATACAGGAACGCCCAACAGGATGGAAGATGGCAGCGAGGATTCTGCACTAGGTACATGTTCATGCATTAATTAAAAAAAGCGTAAAACCACGATTTTCCTTTTAAAAACGCGTCATGCCAAACATGGTCGCCGGACAAGCTTCAAAAAACCTTTTCTAAAATAACAAGGATGGACGTGTAACCCTAAAAAGTTGTGCTTTTTCGCTGTAGGCACTGCAATGTCGTCACTGAAAAAACAAGGGAACGAGGGTTGAAAAAGTAAATTGCGGGTTACTTCGCACATTTAGGATTCGGACATGTTTGGCTAAAAGCTACTGGACTCTGATGAAGAGTAATGGTTCTGATAGCGCTACCAATAAGTGGAAATTGTAAGATTTTGAATGAATAAACAAATAATAATAAGTAGTATTTACGGAAATAAACCATTATTGATTTAATGATTCACATTGAGCGCAAGGGTAATAATAACAGTCTGCGGTTAGCTCAATTGTTTACTAGTTCTAATTTGTTTCTATTAATTGATTGTAATTTTCTTGGTTAAGGCGCATACCGACTCAAATCAGAGCCACCACCTATTCGATCTTATTAATATGTTAAACGAAAGAATTTTCAAAAATCGAACTTGCAGTTTGTGATAAGAAGTTTACAGTGTAGGAACCAAGTAACTTACTATCCTATATTAGTCCACTGCTGGACATAGGCCTCCCCTAGTGTGCGCCATAACGCCCTGTCTACAGCTTGCCGCATTCAGCATCTGCCGTCACTTGATCAAAAGAAAATATTTCGATAAGTACAATAAGCCTGCAATGTATCATCAACACCGAAATAACAGTTCCAAAAAACGTCCGGTTGCTTAATTGAACCGGACTACTGATAAGTCGAGCGACTCAGTAGTCCGGTTGACTTTAACGTAACTGGACTACTGAGACTACACCCTATCATAAGCTAATTTTTATGCCTCTGTAAAAGTTTTATTTTATACTAGTTTCTACCCGCGGCTTCGCACGCGTTGTTTCTATAGAAATGCTTTCAGGTTATTACTATCCCATGATTTATGGGATAATAAGTCGCCTATGTTTGATTCCAGGACTTACATGTATGAAAAATTTCAGCCTGATCCGTTCAGTAGTTTTGGCGTGAAGAGGTAACAAACATCCATCCATCCAACCATCCAAACTTTCGCATTTATAATATTAGTGTGATAGTGTAGGCAGAGATGCGAAGCTGCTCTTTTTGGCCACGATGGTGACCGGACTCCACTATAATGTTGAATTACCCAAACAAAAAGCCACCGATTGTGCCACACTATAAACAGTAGTTAATTACTTTAAAAGTTTTATTTTTATCAGGTGCAATAAAGAAAATATCTATCAATCAAACAACTTTGTCAACGAAGTGCCATAAAATAACTGCGGCTTAGCCGACGCACACGATGCATGACTGCTCTGTACAAATAACCCCAAAAACATATTCCAATCCGTCCAACTACAAACTATTAAAAAAATACAGAACTCTACAAAAGCTTTGTTCGCGGAATTCTTTTGAAGCACATAACATAGTTATAGCCGTTTTTCTTTAGCTCGTTATTTCAATACATATTTCTCTATCTTGGCAGTTAGAAAATTATACAGCGTTTGTAGTTAGTACGGAAATGCGATGACACGGGTGTCGTCTGATGATGATTTATTGTATTCTCTGTGATAAATACCTACTACCTACCCAATTTATCGTGGATTTCTGTTGACGTGTCGATACGATTTTAACATTGCACAGTTTATTTTAAATAAATAAATAATGCTGGACAATCCACACAGCATCATCTAGCCCCAAGCTAAGCTGAGCTTGTGTTATGGGTACTAGATGACTGATATACATAATATAATACGTTACATAGATAGATATTTTTTATTTTACATAGAAACGACCAGAACACCCAGAACAAAGATTTGTAGATCGTACAAACATTAGTCCCAAGGCGGGAATCGAACCCGCAACCTCCTGCGCCGCAGGCGGACCTTCGCCCGCCGCACCACCGAGGTCGTTTTTATTAGAACAGCTAGTAGTAAGTGGTGAAAGCTAGTTAGGTAATATTATATACATAACTAAGATTTTATAAATTTGTAAATTCATTCGTTTTATTCACCATTAGGTAGTTATCACTAACATTTGCATGTTAACTAATAAATAATAGCTGTGTGGTGCCGGCTTAGAGTTTGCACCACCCCAACTCTTCCCGCGGGTGTCGTAAGAGGCGACTAAGGGATATCCACCGGGGGCGGGCAGCAGCGCCCCCTGCTGAACATTATACAACCGAACTGCGATCCCCACCCCGCATGCCCAGCGTGGAGATTATGGGCATTATCCCCCATGAGATAAAAGTCAATAAGGGGCTTATGGAACAGCTTAGGGAACAGCGATGCCCAACTCGCATGCCCAGCGTGAGGATTATGGGCACTACCCCCCATGAGAGAAAAGCCAATAAGGCGCTTATCAGGGGGAGGCCTGCATCCAGCAGTGCACCAACACAGACTGTTGAGGTTGAGGTGAGAAATAAATAATACAGTGCAAAATAATAATCATAAACGTTTTCGTTTTATGATTATATACAGGGTGTCCCATAATGAGTGGATAATCTTGAAACGGCTTGTGCGGGGGCCCAAGGCCAATCCGAAACATTTTTTTGTTTTTTTTTATCTTGACCCGTTCGGAAAATATTTCACTTTTTGTAAATTTGGAAAAAATTGTACCTTTGTTCACATTTTTAGACTTGGTGCCTACAATTTTTTTATTTTTTTTATTTTTGTATTTGGAATATATTAAGAAAATATAGCGTAATTGAACACCGTTTGAATAATTTTGGTAACTAGGAGCAGTAATTTTCAAGACAGTATTAAAGTGGAAAATTGAAATTTTTCATTTAATTTTACTAAGTTTAAGCATCTGTGGTTTAAAAAAAAGGTACGAAAACCTAAGAAGCCATGTACATAAAAAACATGTCCATTTCAAGAGAATTCTTAAATGATAAAAAACTACGAAATATTATAGAATGAAACACTGAGATATCGCCACTTTTGTGTAAAAAGGGGCCATTCATACTAGAAATAAAATTGAACCATCACACATTAATAAAATATCTTTACGCCACTCTCGTTCTTCTTTTCTACTTAAAAACACAGAAAATCTAGTTTTTCTTAAACATGCTTCTTATATTCAAAGAAATAAATAATAATCTAGCCGAAAGTAAAGAGAGTTTGTGTTATGTGTGGCCTCTTATTTGTTGGTATTTTAATTTGGAAAGGAGATACGAACTCCGATCAAACGAGGTTCAAAGCAATGGTTTCCACCTTTTTGGTGAAGCCAAAGTGCAATTAAGGAGTATTTTCACTTTTGACCATTCCTATTTTGAATAATTTTTGCCATTTGTGGAAAATTCTTTTCTACGCGTCACTCGACATTAGTTACAAGTGCTCTCTCGTTTCATTTTTCTTAAATAATTTTTATACGACAATTTGGCTTTCTACTGGACTTGAATCCATTGGATTTCTTTTACTGGGGCAACTTGAAGGAACTGGTGTACAAAAAACCCATTTCCTCAATAGAGGAACTTCGACGTCCAGTTCAAAACGCTGCGGACAAAATTAACGAACGCAACTACGGAAGTTTGCTAAAAAATCCTTTATTACAAGATGCAGAGCATGCATCAGAGAAGCAGGACACCAGTTCGAACATCTACTGTAATAAAAATAATATAAAATTATTTACAATTATGTTGGTTTAATTTTATTTTTAGTTCGCAATTGTAAAAAAAGCAGATATCTTGTACCCATGACACTAACTCCTTTTACTTTCGGCTACACTATTATTTGTTTATTTAAGTGTTTTCCGTATGCGAAGCATACTTTTCACCATTTTAGAACGAGAGTGGCGTAAAGATATTTTATTAATGTGTGATGGTTCAATTTTATTTCTAGTATGAATGGCCCCTTTTTACACAAAAGTGGCGATATCTCAGTGTTTCATTCTATAATATTTCGTAGTTTTTTATCATTTAAGAATTCTCTTGAAATGGACATGTTTTTTATGTACATGGCTTCTTAGGTTTTCGTACCTTTTTTTTAAACCACAGATGCTTAAACTTAGTAAAATTAAATGAAAAATTTCAATTTTCCACTTTAATACTGTCTTGAAAATTACTGCTCCTAGTTACCAAAATTATTCAAACGGTGTTCAATTACGCTATATTTTCTTAATATATTCCAAATACAAAAATAAAAAAATTGTAGGCACCAAGTCTAAAAATGTGAACAAAGGTACAATTTTTTCCAAATTTACAAGAAGTGAAATATTTTCCGAACGGGTCAAGATAAAAAAAAACAAAAAAATGCTTCGGATTGGCCTTGGGCCCCCACACAAGCCGTTTCAAGATTATCCACTCATTATGGGACACCCTGTATATTATTTTATATGTATTATTATAGTGCGTAAGCCCTCACACTCATGGTAATTTCCAAGAAACTAAATAGTATACGAGTACCAAAATAAATCTACTTCGACATGACTTGTACCCGCAAACTTTCCTCGCCGTACTGAGGGAAGGTTTGGTTTCAATTCCCGTAAAGTAACAATTTTTTGACCGAAGTAACAATTTTTTTACGTGACAACGTCTTATAATTCGATAGAGCCGGCTGCACGCACGAAAAAACATGACGTCATGTGGCGTTACCTCATGCAGCGTTATCTCGCTCTTTTCTTAAGACGTTGTCACGTTCAACTATCGTCAGTAAACCGACTTTACAGACAACCAATTTTTTTTAGAATATTATTTAACTTCTAAGGATACGTAGAGATACAATAATTATAATTTATGGTCCCTATGATAGATACGGTATGATAGACATGAACCGCAAAGCCGCGGTAAAATTAATTAACGAAACGCAATGAACAATAAATTACAACTCGATTACGAGTGGTAATTGGCGTGACCAGTCTGTTTACAGCGGTTAGTCGGCATACGAGTATAGCAATGACTAAATTTTGCGGTAAACTCATAAGCAGACAAATGCCGGCCTATTCTGATTAATCAAAGGGTAAATTAGTCGGTTTAGTTAGGATGGAACAGTTACAGAAGGCGAATTGACCTATCAATTTGCTGTCGTTGCGGTGACTATAAATTAAAGTCAAGTGATTGAAACTAATTGCTGGAAAGACCCGATCGACCGTCCTTTGTTTCAATTTAGTAGGTATGGTTTGGATATCACAGATTTCCCGAGGCAGTTGGCTTTGGGATCATAATTTGGCACCGCAATGAATTTTATGGAGTAGTTATATGTAATTAAATTTCATCTCCAGACCGGTTTAGTACATTACTTCCGAGGTCAGTAATGGCTGGCTTGCACTAAGCTT
Source organism: Eupithecia subfuscata (assembly GCA_963564075.1). NCBI lineage: Eukaryota > Metazoa > Arthropoda > Insecta > Lepidoptera > Geometridae > Eupithecia > Eupithecia subfuscata. The sequence continues at coordinate 11,530,721 of OY751105.1, forward strand.
GAAGGCCATCATAGCGTGGCCAGCAGGACAGTCATTGTAGTGCTTTACTGACCGCTAACGCTATGCTCTGTTGTCAGTTTCCCGCGTTTTTTTTTATTTCTAATCAGCCAGTGAAGTTTGTACTGCTCATTATGCATGAAACCTTTATGCACCTAACTATTTCCCAAACAAAATACAATTCGAAATTCAAAATACATTGCGGGCCGCAAAACACAACAGTATGGAAAATTGCTGGACGCCTTTCGAGTGAGCCGGAAAGGCCGACTTTGCTCAAATAAGGTTGTCAAAATAATGATTACGTATGATGTTTGAGTAAACATATTTATTTTATCCTGGGGCTATTTGCTATTTAGTTAGACGTAGGTATGAACAAGAAATATGTTAAACTAGTTGCCCGCGGCTGTATGGAAACGTTTAATAAAGGGTATTTATATCCCAAGGAAACTATTATGAGATAAAAAAATACCATATGTTTTATTACGGGAGGCCTAGAACATCCTATATGCATGAATTGAGCCAGTTCCGTTCAGTATTTTTGGCGTGAAGAGGTAACAAAAACATCCGTCCATAGATACATCCATGATGAGTTGGGGTGGTGCAAATTCTAAGCCGGCACCACACAGCTGTCGCTTTGCCACAACCTGTCAAATCAAACAAAACAAAAGTCATTGGCCAACCCAATTATGACCCGCCTAACATGGGGACAGATCACTATGTACAGTTGTGTTGAGATTGAGAACATATTTAGTTGTGGTGAGAGCCCACTCAACGATATTTTCTTTTTTGATGCATTCTCATTTAGGTACCGCATTATGATCTATTGTAATTTTCAGTCCGTTCATGAACAATAGACCTAATGTGTCTAATTTAGAAACCCAACACAAAGCAATTTACGTAGTACACAGAGAACATAATATTGTAATAGTGATAAATACGTGGAGAGTCTGTTATTATTAGATATAACTCAGTTACTATGCATAATTTACATGCATGTATACAGGCAGATATACCTTATCAGTTGTTGGTAATAATGTCAATATTGATTTATATATCTCGACAAGCTGGTAGGTATCTACTCCCCAACAATCCTACATCATAAAGAAAATAATATTATCTTTAAGCAATCGCAGTGGTAGATACTAAGGTTTTTTTATTCCGTTTTTGTTAACATCTTCAGAGATCTGCAGATATGTTAAAAACATAAAAGGAAGTTAAGGCTCCGCCAACATCGACCAATGTTATCTAAAACATTAGGATATACCCACCAACTCACTGGTCACTGTCACGACTGAACGAGTATGAGAGAAATTCTCAAAACCGCCTATTTGTGAATAGAAAATTACATTAACAGAATAAAACAATACAACTATTACACTTATATAACTATTTCTTTAAAATCTAAGTCATCACCAGAAGGCAGAGTGCCCAGAATGCTAGCAGCATTACCACGTTGAATGGCAATGTTAATTTGTTGACCGAAATAGAAGCATATTTGTTAGGCTAAGGTAAGATCTCCTGACACGATACGACGGAAGATAGAATTCCTCAAAATCAAGTGTGATTCCATGACCTCTGCGAGAGTTGCAATCCACTTTTTTATTAACCCACACGGCTTTCATCAGGAACTTGGAATGAGCGTCATCAGATTGAGTGGGGCACGTACGCAGTATCAATTTGCAGAGACGTGATCTAGGTGGCAAATGGCGAACGGCAAGCGATAGACTCGGGCACATTACTACCACCCTATTCTTTGCGATGATCACCGTTTAATTAAAGCTAATGAGCAGGAAACCCTGGCTTGTAAGAAAAGTAAGAAAAATAAAGGGTAAGAAGCAAACAAGTTAACCTCGTTTTGTTTTTACGCATCCAGGCCTGAACTTAATTTGTTTCTGATGTTGGCCCTGATTTAGGTTGGTTGGTACCTAGTTAATTTGGTATTTAATGACTAGGCTAGAATTTTGATTCGATTTGAGTACAAAATATATCAGATTATGGATAAAATAGGATAAAAAGCTTGGGACGGGTTCAAATCGAAAAAACTACTAACAATCTAGACAGCTACAGGTTACTTCTCTTATAAAAAGGTTGAAGTGAACAAAACTTGTAATATTAAATACCTACTAGCTTCTACCGTTGTTTTTATGGAAAAGTTTTGAGGTTATTTCTATCCCATGGGAACTGATTTATGGGATAAAAAGCCTATGTTTGATTCCAGGGTTAGATTACCTGTATGCAAATTTCAGCCTGATCCTTTTATTAGTTTTGGCGTAAAGAGGTAACAAACATCCATCCATCCATCCATCTATCCATCCATCCATCTATCCATCTATCCATCCATCCATCCAAACTTTCGCATTTATAATATTAGTGTGATGTGATGTATTTGACTTTTATATGTTTACGAAAGTTATGGAAAATATTAACATCATTTTTTTAAAATGAGCTTTTATTCATAAATTCAGTCTAAACTTCAAGAAGATGAGTCACGTATTTGCGTTTAGTAATTTCTATGGTCTTACTCGGGCTCCATCTTCACGACCCTGGTCATTATATAGGACAAAAGGGCCTGTAAAAACAAATCACACAAACCCGAACTCGACAGGGTCACGTCGTTTCGTTAAGGAGTTCCTATGGCTACCTTCTGTATCCATCATCAGACCAGCTCGATAATACCTCAACCTCAACCTCAGCCTCAACAGCCTGTGTTGGTCCACTGCCGCAGGCCTCCCCCTGATAAGCCCCTTATTGACTTTTATCTCATGGGGGATAATGCCCATAATCTCCACGCTGGGCATGCGGGTTGGGGATCGCAGTTCGGTGGTAGAATGTTCTGCAGAGGGCGCTGCTGCCCGCCCCCGGTGAATATCCCTTAGTCGCCTGTTACGACACCCGCGGGAAGAGTTGGGGTAGTGCAAATTCTAAGCCGGCACCACACACCACACAGCGATAATACCATAATGTGATAATACCAGTGATAATGCAATCATTGTCACTGTACTTACATAAGTATGATAGTTATGAGTACTTGCCTATGGCTGTCGCAAATCAGAGGTGTCGAACTAGCACACAGCACAAAAAGGTGTTTTCAAAAATGGGTTTTAACTCGTAACGTTTAGATGCATTTCATATTGACGGCATCAGTTGACAGACACACGTTAGATGCTGGAAGTAATTTCTTCACTGTAAAATGTATCTAAGTATAACGAGTTAAGGGCCCATACTACCTCGTTATTGTGAAGAGGATAGGCATAGGATTTCGCGTTCACAGGAGCGGGACAGAGCAAAGCGGCGTAAGCCCAAAAATCAAGTTTTTAGTAGTTATTTGCTCCCCACAAACATTAGAATAGTTAATTGAAAAAAAGGCAACATATAAAATCTTCTTTATACTTAGTTCAATTACCATGCTTAATCTCAAGATCGTATCATTTGTGTTTATTGAGAAATTAGGGTTTTAGTAAAATTAGAGGTAACTTTGCGATTTTTTTCTATCTAGAAAATTGTATGGAATCGTGTTTTCGAAATATATAATCGATAAGTCCTGAACTTCACCATATATAAATTTCAAAGTTAAATATTCAGTAGTTTGGAAGATATGGAGGTCCGACGGAGTTGAAAATAAGCAATTTGAGGTTGTATACGCCCTTAACGCATTTATTTAATGCACATTTTTTGCTGTGTGATAGCGGCGTTGTTGGATAAACAGAAAAAAACAGGAATGTGAAAGATCTTTTATTCTGTCGTGATTTTTTAAAATTTAAAGACGCGTGTCTAGACAGTTTTAAAAAGTCTTAGAGCGTGCTCTAACAAAACTGCCGATAATACGAGTAAAAGTATCTAACAACATCGAAATCGGTAAAAGATTTACCAATACACAAATAGGTTGGTTTGGACAGGAGATTGGCTATGAGCGAATTTCCCTGGGGCCACGCTTGACTGAAACTTGTTTGGCTGCATATTTCTGATTTACTCCGCTTACTTAGTCTATCGTGGGGCTAAGTAAGCGTTCATTCTGCATTGCAATGTTATTTACTAGTTATTTACTTGTTAATTACTTGCTATTTACTTTTTAATTATTTACTTTAAGTTATAAACTACCTAGCTGCTTATTATATGAATACTTTGTTATCGAAGAAAATAACAATAAAATAATAAAAACAAATTAGAAATAGTATATTTATACAATTGAAACATTTACAACAATGTACAGCTATCTCACTAGGAGTTTCAATTCAAACAATTGAGCTAACTGCAGACTGTTGCAAACAATCTACAAGTAGCTCAACTGATTCATATCAATACCAGTCGGAAGCGTCCCCAAGACGCTGGCTGCATTGCCCCGCTGTATGGCAATGCTGATGCGCTGCGCCAGACACTCACCAGCTCTCAGCTGCTTATTATTTTTGTTATTAGTACATCAACAAACTGAATTATTTTGTCCAATTAAAAGCCACAGTTTTTCATTAGGATTCTAAGCAGTTCATGTAGTTCTCCGCTTACTCACAATCACCAACTGGTATACCTAACTGTAGGTGCTTACCTTCCTATGCCACTAAGGATTTCTAGAAAACCTAGAACGATTCCAGGTATATATATAAAACCACGTCTAAAGTGCTAACGGTAGGCAAATTAGCTCTGCAACAATGCAACGAAAAGTCAAATGGGGTTGAATATTCAAACTTCGCCTCAACTCAAACTACTTGCGAATGAAACCACTGTTTTAAATTAATTCACGGAACAATGACGGGGATTCGTTTAACAAACGCAGTGATTTTAGTCCGCTTCTGCAAGTTTGCTTTTCATTCACAGCCTAAATTTCCCAGACCATAATTTAATGAAAAAAGTTAAATAAAATTAGCACAAGTGCCTTCACATTTAGGTTAACCATTGTTTTATTTTTATTCCATTCAAAACGCAAGGGAAGCAAGTAAGTTTTATCTGATTGTATTATAGAGATAGCAATAAGCAAAGTCAAGCGATATTCTAATTCCAGCCTACTGCACTTAGTAAATCTACCTCATCATTTACCAAAAAATAAGGAATTGGTTTGCTCAGAATCAAATAATTCTGAGTAGCGGTGCAATACGATTGGTTTGAGGTAGGTATATTCGCTGAGATCCTTTCACTTTCCCAAATCCAATAGACTTTGAGCAAATCCTGTCAGAGGCAATCACCAATCTCTTCAAACTCGGAGCTTTGCTAAATTGAACTGTCTCATAAGTGACATAAAGTAACTATCTGCTTGAATAATGTGAGTGAATGGTATCTCATTATGGGTTTCAACTAGTGGAAATCAGTTGGATTAGAAAAACCAAATGGCAGCGTGCAAGTCATTTAATTTTACTTGTAAGACAGAAATATCTTACACACTATTAAATATACCAGAATTCATTGATCGAGGGAGGAATGAGTTAGTCAAAATCTTCAAAACCAACTTTGATAGGTTTGTTTGTTTTTCAATCAATTTACGAAAGTAATCAAAAACAAATCTAATTTCAGCCATAAACAAAAGCCACTACCCGACTCAAAAATAAATAATCAGTCTCAATTTTGTCTTTAAAAATAAATGTAATGCGACTCCAAGATGTTTCTTCAGAAATGCGGCGTCTAAATTATTAGATTAACCGTGATTCAAGCTTTATGGCGCTATTAAATTTGGGCAAACACAGCAAAACCATTACAAAGCATTTCCATTTAAAATATGATGATAATTAATCATGACTTACTTGCGCATTGGGCGTATTTAGAGATTTATGCAATACATCAGCTGTTTCATAAAATATGACACAAGAAAAAGAAGTTATGTTTTATTGGAGGGTTTTCGTAACTTATGGACACTTTGCCACATCAGCAAACTAGTGAGATTGTGGCTAAACGACGATTTATTGACTGTAAAAAAAGTTAAAGACTTGGCTTCATTAGTGAAACCTATGACCAGCCGTAGACTAACATAGACTAAACGTTCTAACTTTCCGAAATTCGACAAAACCTAACCTCTCATTTCAACCGAGCTGTGTATTTACGTTTAGCGTAGAACTGAAACCATAATTTTCTCTAATTGCTAAGAACGTTCGTGCCTTCGTGGCGCAAGCTTACATTTAGTCACGCAGAGCGGCAAGTTCGTATTGTTTAGTTAAATTAACGTCAGAAGGCAATATTAATTACCTAACGTCTAGTTAAGGGCTCATTTAGTTTGGTATTTTGAAACAAAACGATCGCTCCACAAATAAAGATTGGGATTCATTTGTTAATTGCAAATATGTACATACTTGCATAGGTTCTGACACTGTTGGGTATACCAATAGGTATTAAAACTTTTCTTATATTTTGTGGTAAGTAAAAACCTTATTTGTAGAAAAATACCTGCTTCAAACGTTTGGGAAAGGCATGCTATAGAGTGGGCCCTCGGGCTTTGCTCTCAGTAGACAGATGCTGGCCTTCCTGTAGCGAACGTACAGATTTTACAAGAGAATAGTTAAAAGCTTTTGAGAGGGGTTAAATGCACGAGTTGTTTCATAATCCTTGTTCTTTTTAAACCATGGTTATAAACGACAGTCCGTCCTATTAAATTATTAATCTTTGTTGCTTAGATCCTGGTTGTATACTGCATTATCGCAATTAATTTTAAGGTCATCACATCATATAGATCAACTGTGTCACGTCACGTGTAATTTTTGTACCTATTTTTTTTGTAAATAAACACTGGTTTATTCACTTTGTAAGTTAACAATTTTAAGATAATAGATTACGTATTTGATTGATTGGCCAGACTAAAAATACAGCTTAATAATAATATAAATATATATTAATCTGGACTTAATCGTGTTGCACGTGAATTTTAGTTTTTACGGTTCGGTTTTGTTAACATACCTAAATATAAAAACATACAGTTAGCTCAATTGTTTCAAATTACATACTAGTTCTAATTTATTTCTATTATTTGATTGTAATTTTCTTAGTCAATCAAGAGATATAGTATAATACATACAAACATATTGTACAAATTTGCAGCGATCTCTCGATTAGCTCGAGTATAGAGTAACTTGGTTATGACTTGTTGAATAACCTGGTTTTATGATAACTACCAAAAAAAATTAAGACAAAAATCATTTTCAGATACTAGGTAGGTAATACCAACAGTGGTGGCAATGCGTAGGTTGGTACCCGGGGCGTCTAAATGTTCTCGATTGGAGTGAGCCGCTGCTTTTTTGAAATTGGTAAGGCATGCTTGGCTAGACAAGGAAGCAAAATTAGTGAGATAGGAACATTTATATGTCTTTTGGTATTTAACAAAATAATAGGATGACAACAGACCATACCTTATAGAATCAATGGCGAGCGAAGCAAGCCGCAATTTTTTTTAGATTAGTCTGTGCGTGTAAGTTGCCATTGCTAAGGGGTGCCATGACGGCATCCCTCGGAACTTAGTACCCGGGACGGAGCGCCCCTTATGCCGCTAGTGTACCTACACTCGTCCTACTCAAAGTTATCTTAAAATGAGAAATGGCAAAAAGATGAAGATGATAATGGTTTCTGACAGTCCAATTTACCTGCTTTTCTACTTTGTAGATAAGAATAATGAGAAATAAAACGACACCTTGTAATAACTGGAAAGAGAAAGTTACAATCCCGATGTTCTTTTGACTTGTTTTGTAATTTTGCTTTATAACTTTTGGCTTTATTTTGTGGTTGTTTTATTTGAAATTGTAAAGTAAAAATTTCATAAAGAGCTTTGAGCCGAATAAATGGCTGAGTAGGTTTTGGTTCAGTACGCCACACTAAAAAAAATATAGCTGAATTCCTGAAAATCGGTTGTTTTTTATTTACCTTAAATTCACAACACAATAACCAACTAAACACTAAATAAATCTTAGACCCAATTTTTGTGCTTAGCAGGTTTAGGGCAAATTGGCCTTTTTTATCGATAGGTAGTACTTATACGCCGGCTGAACTCAAACAAAATACAATGTTTGTAAATATTGCGTAAAAATCACTTTCTTGTTGTTGGTTTTTGACAGAATTTGCAGTAGTTTTAGACTGAGCTCTGTCGTACATACGTCTTAATGCTGACAATTATTTTTAAAAGTAGGCGACAAACAGAGAATTTTAGATTTTTGTGTTTAAAGCTTACAAACGTTATATCTTGAAAATGTCTTTGGCCTACCTATAGTATGTACCTTTTGTTATATAAGTTGATCTCTAAATAGCTGATCCTTGAACACCAAAGCTACGTGACTTGAAGCGTACTCTTTGAGCTTATCAAATCAAAGCTAACTTGCCAAAGGTAAGTTCTTATCAGTTCGATAGATAGATATCATTCCGGTAGCTCCAGGCATTTAATGCAGCCTACAAAGTGGTTCGAAGAGGCCTCTGGGAACTTCTACTTGATAAGAAATTTAATTTTGTGTTGATTACTCAAGTGTTAACTATTATGATATTAAGAGGGCATCCCGGCAGATTTCTAAATCAAACTCGACCTAGATCTTAGTACTAATGAAACCCCTGAGGTAAAAAATTGAATTACAAAAATTTTCTACATTATTTATTTGGTTCATCTAATGTGACAACACAATTGAAAAAAAAAAACAAGCAAGCACTGTTTCGCGCGTAATTTCACCAAGATCTCAGGAACCCTGCAGTAAATTGAAACTATTTATGTTTTGATTCGTAGGTTATTACTAATTATTTGGTTCCTCTAAGCCAGTTTCTTATATGTTGTTTAGTTTTCTTGTATTAAACAAATTTAGTATATAGTTCTTGTAGTAAAAAAATTTAGTATAATGTAGTAAACAATTTGTTTTAGCGCTTACGTCTTTCCAAAAAGGCCGCTCGTCCCGCTCCTATAAACGCGAAATCCTATTCCAATCCTATGCGCTCAAATGGTACATCCATTAGTGCGCCCTCTTAACAAACTGACCCCTTTAAGTATGGTTTTTAAGGGATAGAAACTTCGTCCTTAATTAAGTAAGTAACCAGGTCTTATTATTGAAAATAAATTATTTAACATCGTATCAAATCACTGTATTACTATAAAACATGTAAAAGTAGGAACGGAAAGAGTTCGTGCCTATTTCTTCTTCACGCCCAACCCGAATGACCGGGCTGAAATTTTTCATACATTTTGCATTTTGCATAGACTCTATACTAGATCTCAATAAATATAATAGGCTACTGTTTACTCCGCAAAACGTGCAAAGCCACAGGCAGAAGCTGGTCTATCTATAAACCATTGGCACTAATCCAGCAAACATCAAGCGCAAATCCAGTACAGCCCTCAATACAGGCATTAATTAATTTCTCATTTAACTTGATTACCATGGTTATGTTCGCGAACTGACATAGCATCATTCAATTTGTAAACAATTATTGAATGTCAATTGTGATTTAACTTGTTGTTTAACTGAATGAGAAATTATTATAGGTATACGAAATGGAATTAACTGTTGGCTTTGTTAAACATGAAGGCGAAATATACAATAAACATAATTATGATGAAATTCTGTAGCGATAGGAACCCACAGAAAATGCGCTGTTTTCTAGTGGTCCCAGGATTTTGTCCCATTAATGGGACCACAAGGGAGAACTGTTTCTCGTAGTCCCATTCCTATGCTCAGTAAAGTATTTATCCTCCTGTATATAGGTATTATAATAACAAAATCCTTAGAATAGATAAACTTTTTGGAGTGTGTAGTGAAGTGTTGTTCCTATCCCAAAATTTCCTTTTGCTATGTAATTGGAACCGAAAGAAGACAACGAATGTTGTTTTCTATATTCGGTTCCCCACAAAACTACACTGGTTCCACTGGTTACAAGCATACTGGGTAAGTAGTTATTTTATTATTATCTCCTAAACCTATCGGTATTCTTATTCTATCCTTCATTTACTTTTAACAATAATAAATCACACCAATATTATAATTGGATGGAAGGATATTACTACTCTACATATACTTACTACTTAATATACATATTTTGCTACTTATTTACATTAGTACAAGGTATCGGGTTGCATATTTCGTAGATGAAGGTTCAAGAACTAAATAACACATAGGTTACTTTCCTTTCAATCAATTCCCATGGGATAGAAATAACCCTAAATCGGACTGCAGAAATTAGTATACTATAATAGCTGCTCGCACGACTTTACGAGCCGAACGAGGGAGCTAAAGTAATTCGAAGTATAGAATTCGTTACATTGATCGTATGAATCGGCAGAATTCATTTATTTCTCAATAATTCGATTACATTGGCATATTTATTAAACACTATGAGTAGATGGTAAAGACCCTGGAATTAGCCAGCTGAAGTGGCAGTGGGCCGGCCATATCTCGCGAAGAACCGATAACCGCTGGGGGAAATGTGTTTTTGAGTGGAGACCACGACTCGACAAACGTAGGTTAGGACGCCCTCCGGCAAGGTGGGATGACGACCTGCGAAAGACTGCAGGCAGCTGCTGGATAATATAAAAGACAGGGCGCTGTGGTGCTCATTAAGGAAGGCCTATGTCCAGCAGTGGACTAACAAGGTTAATGATGAAGGTATCCCTATCCGTAGTACTTCCTAGGACTTCTAGATTACATTATGTTAGTACGTTATTTAACCACACCATACCGTATCTTAACGCATCCTGTTATAGCACCAAAAAATACTTGCAAATGTACCTGAATACATACTTGAGTATATTATGTAGCAAATTCCAAGACTTACACGGCTCTGCGCTAACAAATTATTTCAATTACGGAACGCACTGCAGAGAATTTCCCCGTGACAAATGTTGGACTTATACGGAATTGTGGAATTTATTACACACTCCACGTATTTTAGGTGTTATGGAGTGAGAAAATGCATTTTATAAGCGTATTTTTATATTATGGAGACAGATTTTGTTTCCACTAGATATTTTTGCATAAGTCCAGTCCTTAGGGCGGGTAATGGCGAGCGTAGGTCCTCATAAGCTTAAACTACCACTGATGAACATACTTCCCGCGATCGAAGGAGAATTGGCCGGCGGATTGGTAAACGCAGTGAAGGTGTTAAAAATATAAAGAAAGAATTTGCTGCCCTGCTGCGTGTAGGTTGCCTTAGCAGGTTCTTACGTCATGCCGGGCTGAGCTGGATAGTCGATTTTTTGTCCCGACCTTCACGGCTATGTCTACCGGATGTTAAATCTCGACGAGTCATCACAAAGGATGTTTGCGTTAACTCGACCAACATCAACCTCAACAGCCTGTAGTGGTCCACTACTGGACGCAGGCCCTCCTTGAACTATTTTGAAAATAGTCGAAAAATACCCATTCGCCCCCCCTATCTCCGAAGTTTGCAGAGCGATCCATTCGAAATGTATGGAGCGTTTGTAGATACGGATCTATATTTTATAGGAAAAATATAGAATAGTCTGTAAAAAGAACACTTAATGAAAAATGGTCAAAAGGGGGGGGGGGGGGGGGGGGGAAACATTTTCAAAATGGAAGGCCGAGTGGGGTATTAAATGAAAGGTATCATCTTGTACATTTAAAAACAGTTTTTAAAATTTCTGTACATTCCATACTTTTTTAATAATCTTGAAAAAAGTCGTTTTTTTTTTTTTTTATGTTACCCTCTATCACCGAAGCATGCAGAGAGATCCATCTGATATCTAGGTTGATACCTACTAGTTGTAGGTATTCATTAAATTGCGAAGTCTTTAACTGGTACCATTAGTAAATACCTACCCGTTGAAACAAACGTTCGAAGTTACACTCGCACTTGACGGTTCCCATGGTAAATCAGTTCCCATGGGATAGAAATAGCCGCAAAACGTTTCCATAGAAACGCCGCGGGCAGAAGCTAGTTTATAATAGAAAATCTAGTACAAATCCCCCATACCCATTCGTCATTTACATCCTTCGGGAATAGTTTTGAAGCGGGATTCCTCATAGTTTCAAACTATGTGGGTATTGTACCTAACTTTAAGTTAAACAATTGAGTGGCTGTGATTATTATTCATAGGTACACCTATCTAAATAAATTACACGAAGGTATTTAGTTAGACTGGTATTGATATGGATCAGTTGAGCTACCTGTATATTGTTTGCAACAGTCTGCAGTTAGCTTAATTGTTTCAATTGTAAATACTAGTGTAATTTTCTTTGTGAATAAAGGCTTCTGCCATTACAACGAATTTAGTTTGCGATCGATGACTTACTTTAAAACGTTTTTTGGATCCCAGTCCCCTTTGTTTTAACTCCACTAAATAATTTATATTTACAGTAAAAGTTGAAAAAAATATATGCTGTAGTTACGCCATTTTATTGGCATTTTGGTGTCATTTTCGACATTGGATGTCATTTTTGACTTTTGGTGTCTTTTTTAACATTGGTTGTCATTTTTGACATTGGTTGTCATTTTTGACATTGGTTGTCATTTTTAACATTGTGTGTTTTTTTATAAATTACGTCATTTTTGACATTTGGTGTCATTTTTGACATTTAGTGTAATTTTTTATAAAGTCTGTCATTGCTGTCAAAGTACAAAATAAAAATTGAGTTTACTGTTGAGTACTGTAATTTTTATTGTTCTCTTTGGTTACCTTCTCTCAAGGGGGAAAACAGGAACGCGAAAAATCGTCGAGGGGGTAAACTAAAAAAAAAATATAATATTACCTACATCAAATAAAGAGCCAGTGACAGTTCATCTAGCGTCAACGCAAACAAAACAGCTACTTACTAAAAATAATCAAATAAATTAATTAATAAATCCCTATTTCTATTTACTCATTTTTATTTTTAATTCAATGTGTCATGGATATTTTACACTATTATTATTGTCTTCACTTATTCCTTATGACTATACCTAATTTCTCTATTTATTAACAATTTGTTTTACAATTCACTAACCTGTTTCTTATGCATATCTTGCCCAGGAGGAATTATGACTAGGCAGCAAATCTGTCCTCCCTCCCTCCCTCCACCCTCCAGCTGTATGCGTACCCTAAAATAATATCACTATATTGTATACATCTAGCTATATAGGTTATCTCTTGCAACAATAGTTGAAATTAAATCAAATTAATATTAAGTAGATTCACTTGCCTTAGTCTCTTCACACGACCAGTGCGAGATAGGGGTTGGCTAGTGTGCAGAGTGGGAATAATCTTGGGACACTTTTGGGATCTTTATTCACTTTGTTGATGTCTTGTTCAGTCCACTGCCCACTCCAACTCATCCATTACTCATTATTTTATTTTATTCTGTTTGTACTTTTGCGTGTGAAAACCATGTACCTATGTATCCAACGTATTAATAACTTTAACTGACTTTCCCGTACAAAAATAAAACGTAACATTAGAAGCCACAACCTGGAAACCGAATCTTGTTACATATTTATTTACTTTCTCACTCAACTCTCGCGAAGAGTGTCAGCCAGCAGAATTGACGTTTTACGTGTGCACTGTGCAGTGCATGTAAATATCAACTTCAACTTCTTGTCTTATGGCTCTGCATCTGGTTTGACAAATTTCTGTCCAGAGCTCTTTTTTTCTTTTTCTTTTATGTTATTTTTGTTTGTTTGTTTTGTTATTCCTTTCTTATTTATATTTTTTTTACATTTACGTTTCTTTCTCTGTATCTTATTTCCATATCTCCATAGAGGTTTTACTCATTTATTATAATTTATTTTATCCATTTTTCTTCCTCTCTTTTTTCATATCTTGCTTGTAACCTGTGTACCTACTCTTTGTATTCTGTTTCTTTGTATTGCTGCCACACTAGGACCTGTCTGAAAACCAGCGCCGCTACTAGCTTCGGCTTGTAGCGGCATAATGCTGAGACAGGGACCTTTATGGCCTATGTACCTAACACTACCACTAATTTGTATCTGTTTTTCTCTTATTTTGTTGTTTCCTTTCGATATAATCCTGTATGTTCATTGTATGTATATATAATTGTAATGTGTTGTGTTATGCATAGTCCAAATAAATGTATTTTCTTTCTTTCTTCTTTCTTCTTCTTTCTATTCCAGTTTTCCCCCTTGAAAAATTTTTCTCAAGGGAGAAAACAGGACTCCAAAAAAATGAATTCCAGTTTTCCCCCTTAAGGGGGATTTGTTAAGGGGAAAAACTGGAATAACCCATATTTGTTACCGATTTGGACGTTATTGATACGATTTGTTATTTGTGGACGACCTCTGTGGCGCAGCGGGCGAAGGTCCGCCTGCGACGCAAGAGGTTGCGGGTTCGATTCCCGCCTCGGGACAAATGTTTGATCGATCTGCAGATATTTGTTCAGGGTGTTCTGGCTGTTTTCTATGTATAATAAAAAATATATATCTATGTAGTGTATTGTATTAAGTATATCGGTTATCTAGTACCCATAACACAAGCTCTGCTTAGCTTGGGGCTAGATATCGCTGTGTGAATCGTCCAGCATTATTTATTTAATTAGTTTTCTATTTAAAGTGATGTGGATACTGCACAATATAATTTGATGCAACATGTTGGATAGTAGCAACAAAAAACATTACCTTTAAATGACGTAGAGGAGACAGAGATAAAAGAAATAATTTTTCATTAACTTAATTGAATATGAAAACCATGAAAAGCATTCATTGATATACAGTATCGCAAGATACCTACATCAAATTTCCGGCATGCCCAGCAAACTACATATATTTAAAATTACATTTTTACAAAAGCGCTTCCTCGCTCAAGCGCCCTCATCCCAGAACACGGCATCTGTTATTCATTTCAGACTATTTATGCTTTTTATTTGCGTTATTACTGTGAATAGTATTGCGGGAATTTACTTTACAAGATTATTTCGCAACAAAAGAAACGTAGCTGCTTTTATGTAATTGGAAGAGATGTTTGAAATTATTTCGGAAGCTTTTTGATCAAAAGTTAGGAGGGCATTAAAATTCATATGGAATAGCACTGACGTGGTATCAGTGAAGGTTGAAGGTTGTTTTGAGATCCGTTTTGAGTATCTTAGATTAATATTAGGAACACTTTCACAAGTTTACTTGGGTCGGAATATAGGTATTTTGTGTTATTACACTGTCTTTATTTTAACTCGATTGTATTTCGATATTGTTAGAAAGCCAATTCTAATCTGCTGTAATTGGAAAAATAATAAGTTTGTTCAGTACAAAATATCTTGAATGAAAATTAATATTGCTGTGTTGAGTCAGCCCGCCACGCGGCCCACGAGACGCGCACGTGCGACAACAAAATTTGAAACTGTAATGAGAATAATAAATTCAAGCCGAAAAAATAAATCATTGTGAAGGAAACTTGGGCCCAAGGGTGTAAAAATATTCAAAAAGCACCCCCGTTTCATTAGTCTTTCCTATAAAATAAATAAAAGATGATTACTTAAATGAAACGGACGAATAATTTAACGGTAAAATCCCTCATTTGTGTTACGTTTGGTACTGGCTTCGTAACCTTTGTATAATCTATGAAGTAATGAAAAAGAAAGTCACATTCTGTTATTAAGCTGAACATGGCTTGTAATCAGTAAAGTAGGTAGGTACGTTAGGGACACGGGTACATACAAGAAAAAAAACTTTACCTACCGCGCACGAGATACTAATGGTATAGTATCATCAGTGCTCGTCTTGTAACTTTGTTTATAAGGTATAGGTCGCGTCACGTAAAAAGAACGCTGGAAGAAAGTGGAAGGGGTGTGTGGGTATACTCGCGCCCGAAAGTACCTACCTACTATGCCAATTCGCTAAGCCTATTTTTAACTAATATTTCGCTCGCGGCTTGGTATTGGTTATTAGAAAATAATATTAAATAAAAGTAAAACATATACGATTCCGTTTAGAATGTTTAATCTAATTACAAAAAATTAATATTATGTTGCCTCTGCGGTGCGTTTCATGCACTGTTTTAAATTATCAACTGCATTATTATCTGCCTCTCTCTTCATAAAACAATATACGTCATAAATAATTTTTCTCACT
The DNA here is from genome assembly GCA_963564075.1 of Eupithecia subfuscata. Classification (NCBI taxonomy): domain Eukaryota; kingdom Metazoa; phylum Arthropoda; class Insecta; order Lepidoptera; family Geometridae; genus Eupithecia; species Eupithecia subfuscata. Next base: position 11,546,663 of record OY751105.1, read on the forward strand.
TTTCAACGTAAAACCATTTCGAAAACTTTTGTGCGCGATGGTATTTTGACAAGAAACGTGACGTGGACACAACGCGAACCAATAGCGCACCGGTAGGCATGGGGCGCGTGACCCGCCCGCCCCGCGCCCCACCGCATACCACCAAATAGACCTATAAATCGCCTACTGCGCAGCTTGACCGCCAGCGTTATTTTTACATGACGAGAACTATACTCGTATTTCACACGACTTTTTTATTAGGCTTTCAAGACTTTTTTTCTTTCTGACCGTGACAGTCGTGGCATATAATCGATTTCTGCTGCTCAGCCCACGTATGTCGTAAGAGTCGACTAACTAAGGTATTAGAGGCTGGGCAACAGCTCCCATCTGTGTAGGTTTTCGAACACTGCTAAGCGTGGTGAATTTGGCAAAACCAACCTTCTTTGGGGGATGCATATTGCATACTAGCTTCTGCCCGCGATTTTGCACGCGTATTTTTTGTATAATAAGTAGCCTATTATCTAAGTTAGGCTCTGTTCTAAATGTACGCCAAATTTCATATTGATCTGTTCAACACTATTCAAGATCCTAGGTAACAAAAAATCACATTTCACAAACATTCGACTTTATATTATCAATATAATATGCTACCTGTAGACTGTATGCAACAGTCTGCAGTTAGCTCAATTGTTTCAATTGCAAATCGTCGGCTTATTGCAAGAAGTCATTAGTCGCAAGAAGTCACTAACTGCGTTAGATATACCATTGAGTTCGTCTCGATGAGCTCTACATTTTGGTAAAACTCACAAATTTGTAGCTCTTCAAACTTAGAAGTTATGGCTTGGTTATAAAGTCAATAACTGCATTTTTGGTATATCTGGTTTCATAAAATTCACTAACTTGCATTAATAAATTTTAACAAAAGAAAAAAAACACAATTGCCATTTTTATTTTCATACGTAACTCATTTATGTGACTTAACAACATTTTGAAAGTGCTTTTACGTTCACAAACGTTTGAATAAGTTTTGCTTTAATTCATTATTTGCACCTTAACCAGTTTTGTTGTATCGTATTTTTTGGAAAAAAAAATATTAACGGTTTTAAGTGACTTCTATCAAAACGAGTAACGTCACTATTGGATTGGTAAAATTAATTATAGGTCGTTGACAAGTTTTTGCTAAATGATTATGTTAAACTTAATACAAGACTGAAATAGCTTGAATGAAGTATTGTTTTATTAGTGATTTTTGTTATTGTAAAAATAACAGGTAAATGTAAGGTAATGACTTTTGCACACATACATTTACGTGTTGCTATGCTACTTATGAGACCGCGTGCCGTGTGACCGGAGTCGCGGAAGCGGGGCAGATGGGTATTTTGTTCGGGCCGCTCGCGCCTCTGCCGCGCCGCGTAGTAGTTCGTTCTTTCCGGCCCTTGTGGGGGCACCGAGCGGGGCATCGAGGCTTGGCCTCTTTACCCCGGCATCAACTCGAGGGGTGACGACTCCTCGGTCCTTGGATTTCGCTAAAAAATGCTTTCATTTAGCTTGTTCATCATTTTATTTTTTTATTAACATATTTGTATGTTTTTTTCTTTTTTTTGTTTGGTTTGGGTTTAACTTTTTTTTAATTAACCCACGGTCTATCCGGGGGCTTCCGCGGGGGTGAGGTCCCAGGGAAGGGCCCTCTACGGGCGGTCATCATCTGGGGACCGGGGTTGGTGAGGCGCTATTTGGTGAAGGTGGGCTTGGTGGCCGTTGCCGGCGCGGTCGTACATTCGACGACTGTACTGTACGACAAACTCGTCTATGGATTGGTTGCGGGCGATGACATCGTTCCTGACGTATTGGCTCGCGCCAGTGCAGATCCTCAGAGCCACGTTTTGCAGCCCCTGGAGCCGGTCCCTATTCGTCTGGGAGACTAGTGAGTACCAGGCCGGCGCTGCATATGTGAGTCGGGATCGGACTTAGCCTTTGTAGACCCACACTTTGGTCCTCAGAGGCAGGCGAGATCCCAGGACGGGTTGGAGAACGGTCGGGCGACGCGTGCTTGTTGTAGTGCGCTGTCAACCTTCGGCTGTATCCTCAACGACCTGTCGATCCCGAAGCCGAGGTACCGGATGTGCGGGCTCCATGCCACGTTCTGGCCCCGAAGTGTCAGCTGCGGTGGGTGGCCGATGCGGCGGGAAACAAACAGCGCAGCCGTCTTTCCCACATTGACGGCCATGCGCCATTTGTCCAGAAAAGGCGGCAGGATGTTCAGCAGCCGCTGCATCCTGCGGGCTGCGATGGTGGGGCTGGTGGAAGACGTAAAGAAGGCGCTGTCGTCCGCGAACAGCGCTAGCGACACATCCCTCTCCCCGGGGCGTAGGTGGCCCTCCAGGGTGGGGATGTCGTCGGTATAGAACGCGTATAACGCTGGCGACAGGCTGCTACCCTGCAGTACACCAGCAGAGATGGATCGAGTGGAGGATGTGGCACCTTTAACTGCGACGAAGAACCGCCGGTTGTCGAGGAAGGATGCCACAATCCTGATGAGAGCTGGTGCAGTTGGGGTTTGCAGGAGCTTGTACAAAACGCCGGGGTGCCCAATACGGTCGAAGGCCTTTTTTACGTCCAGAAAGACCCGGACGGTGCAGCGCCTGGCGTTGTGCTCGACTGCAAGGTGGTGCAGCACCCTGGTGAGCTGCAGCGTGGTAGAGTGGCCACTCCTGAAGCCGAATCGCTTCGGGCGCGGCTCGATAGGTGGAGCCAGGTGCCCCAGGAGCAGGCGTTTCAGGAGCTTGCCCACAATTAGTAGTAGAGTAATGGGGCGGTAGTTGACCGGGAGGCGGTGATCCTTGTCGGGCTTGGGTAGCACGATGACCCGTCCGGTCTTCCAGGATTCCGGGAAGTGGCCCGTCCGGAGGATCCCGTTGAAGAGCCGGGCGAGCGCGGTGACTCCAGGCGAGGCAACTGTTGGGGACTCCGTCATAGCCACCTGTTTTGTTCCACGTCATTGTCGTTTGAGCTGTTTTCTATTATGTTCACATTTGATTAGTTAAATTGTCACTATACGTGAAAATCTTTAATTGGCTCTCTGTTGTTAGTACGTAATTTGATCAAGTTAGTTGAAGCCGTTGGTTTTACAATAAATTAAATAAATAAATGAATAGCCTGGCGCCTTCCGTCTGGGTAGACGGAGGACGGCCTTCCGCACCTCGGCAGGGGAGATGAAGTACTCCCCGTCTAGGGGTGGTGTTGGGCCAGACAGGAAGTCCCTCACTGTGTCCTCGACCTGGTGGTGGTGGTTCAGGGTTTCAAAGGTGGCGTCGGCTGCAACGGGGTGAGGCGAGAACTGCTCCGCGAGGTGCTCAGCCAGAATTTCGGCACGGTCGGCGGGAGCAAAGCGCCGGACCCCATCTCGGTCCAGCAGCGGGTAAGTTGTTGCCGGCTGCCGCGTGAGCGCCTTATTCAGCGCGTACTGGTTATTGTCCTGTTCGGAGGCCCGGTCGATGATTCGGTCCCAGGTCTCACGCCAAACCTGTACTGCGGCCGAGAGCTCGGCAGATATCGGGTTGAGTCGCGTCTTCAGTCGCGGGCAGCGGGAGCGCGCCCACTCGCGCTGGAATTCGCGTTTCCTCTCTATTACTCTCTTAAGGTGTTGGGGGAGGTCGTTGCGCTGGCCTTGGCGCCTGGTGATGGGTACGAAAGCGGCCGCCTTAGCCTCGATGATTCGCGCTGAGGCCTCGGATTCCACTTCTGCAGGCGTCTGGAGAGGTCCGACGTCCACGGACTCGAGTGCCTTGGCGTACGCGTCCTCACGCCCTGGGACCGGGTCCGCGGCCAGGCCGAGCGTTATGAGGAGGGTAGATAGGATAAGAAGGTTTTCAGGTAAAGCTCAAAGTCTGTTACTTAATATTTTCTAATCTAAATAATAGTTTACTTAATCGTTTCCAACCTATTTATATGCTTATAACTCTTTGCTGGCTAGCAGAATTATTTTCTAAAAGCTTAGAACGTGTTTTTTGACTGATTCATGTGCCATTATTACTAATTTTAGTTATTTTATTAAGTGTTTTGGACAAACAAGGTAATTTGTTTAGCTTTTAGTGATAAAAGATGTTATTTTATGATAATTTTGTCTCTTAATACTCGAAAGAGGCCACTAATAACTTCGTTACAGAAATACTTAACTCCAGTTTAGTCAAAACTTTTTATCGCAAGAAGTCATTATCTATGCATTTTTAGCTTTTAAAAAAATTGCAGTGGTTGAATCTGTACTGATTTCAGTTAATTATAAAATAATTACATATCCCTATATATTGGCGTTTAAATTATATTGATATCTGTCGTAGTTTTGATGATATGGGCTCTTAAAGTTATAAAAACTTTAAACTGCTTTTGCCAAACTTTTGGATTTGTCGGTTAATGACTTCTTGCAATAAGCCGACGAAATACTAGTATAATTTTCTTTGTGAATAAAATTTTATGTGACATATCTTAAATATATAAATCACGTGCCACGTTGTTTGTCCGCGATGGACTCCTAAACTACTTAACCGATTTTAAATTAAATTAGCACACCGTGTGCAGTTTGATTCAACTTGAAAGATAGAATAGCTTATTAAGGGAAGGCTTAAAAGATGAGAGCGGTATGAAGTTCGCCGAGTCAGCTAGTAATATAATAGGATACAGCAGAGGACGTAAGTATGCAGATGAGAAAATTAATCTTTCAATGTATATTTTTACGTAAGTAATGGATCTAGGTCATAAAAACTTGAATTCTTTCGGAATAGTCGTTCCGAAAGTTTCAGCACTTTCAAGTTAAGCGTAAAACTCAATTATCTTAGCCCGGACGGTCCTCACATTTGCAAGATAACATCTCATTCATTAGCGAAAAAAGAAGGGTACCAACTCCTTGACGAGTGGCAGCTTTTGTACTTCAACTTACAAAGCAATCCTGTTCTACAATGGCTCTTATTGTCTCTTGAGGAATATTTCTTCCTAACACCCCATAATTAAAAACAACACGACCGAAATGGCGCGGCAGGCGAAGGTCCGCCTGCGAAGAAGGTTGCGGGTTCGATTCCCGCCTTGGAAAAAGTGGTTGTTAGATCTGCAAATATTTGTTCCGGGTGTTCTGGGTATTTTCCATGTATAATAAAAAATGTCTATGTAATGTAATGTATTGTTTTAAGTATATCAGTCATCTAGTACCCATAACATGTATTGTTTTAAGTATATCAGTCATCTAGTACCCATAACACAAGCCTAGCTTGGGACTAGATGATGATGTGTGCATTATTTATTTAATATTTATTAACACAAGATTCATGAATTTTTCCTCCCTGTTTTTTTGAGACTAGTTTATAAAAAAATTTAAGTCTAGTGTTTTAAACCATTTTTCTCCCGTGCTCAGTTGAGACACGCAGGTGAACCAAATAAAACGGCTAATGGCCACGTTACTGTCGTTGTTTAGTTCATAATTGTGGGTAGTTCTAATTCAATTCCAATTCAAAGTTACAAAGTTCAGGTATCCAAAGGTAGCAAAAGTAATTGGCTCAGTTACAGCATAGATATTTGTAAAATGCTTGTAAAATAAAACTACACGCAAAGGCACGCTATATCCAATCTTTTGCAATATACCTAGACCGAAGTGCGACGGAGACAACAACACGCACGCGAAACACGAACGCCAGCGGCACCGGTCCGACTATGACTGGCATATAAACTTTTTGCAAACCAAATTATTGTCATATGCCCTAGAAACTCCAAAACGTGCAGAGTCCTTATCCTCTTACTTAATGTTTGACTGAAATAGAAGTGCTTTGCAAGTTTGACTCTTAAAACTTTTAAAAGCACTTTGTCGCGCGTCGATTTTTGACTAATCTCTCTTACGCCAAGAAGTTCAGAGAATGTTTGTATAACAATGTTTGTTACTTCTAAAAGTGTTCTTTGACTGATGTTATAAGTACCATTAAACTAAACCACACGTAAGATAAATTATGCTTAGTTTTTATGACTCAAAAAGCAATTTTGTTTTATACCCTCAAAAGTCATAAAAATGCTACTCTACCTTCACCAAGTAAAAACCTTATACCTATACGAAAATCATCACACGCACGAAACGCTCACATCCATTTGGATCACGTAATAAAGTCAGATTTTCATACAATTCTATGGAGGCAACTTTCCGCGCAGAAAGCTCTCAAACAGTTATCATTGTGAACGTGTTTGGGCACACTACGCCTCGCGCCGTGCGGGGATTCTTAGAGAGTTATTTTTTAAATTAAATTTTTCGCCGACATAAGTCCGTGGTACGCCCCGTTTCGCGGAAATCCTCGTGGATAATGGATTTTGCGGCATTCAGACTGTGGTTCTTGTAAAAATTAGTTTCCTTACTTTGTTTTTCTACTGTGGTTAAAATGCTCTGTGGGAATCACCAGGTTAATTTTCAAGTTTTGAGAAGATAACTTATTGTAGATGATAAAATATTGCTAACAAATAGAGTACCTTTATCGCTAGATTAAATGGATTATTGTTAAGCCCGACAATAACCATCTAAAGATTAATTAAATATGATGCCCAAACAACTTAAATTCCTAATATTTGTAATACCTGCCTACTTGCTTATCTCTTTGCCTGTGTTCAACTAAAGGTCGGTAGGCGTAATATCAGCTCAGGGCCTTTTAAAATTTCTTGAGATATTATTTTTATTTTTCTGGAACGAGGGATAAACAGCCGTAGATTCACATTAACTCGGAAATTAGCTCGTTAATCTGTTCAAAGCTTGTTTGATAAACTTGAGAGGACTTTATTTGTTTCCGGTTTTGAGTGCGAAATCGTCCTAAACTTTTTCGAGGGTCAAAACAGCTCATTGTTTTGAGTGAAATTTTGAAGTTTGAACATTCTGGAAACTTGTTGATGTTTTCTCAAGTTTAAATATATTAATAGTAGTACATAATACATTTGTCGAATTCACTTCAACTACCTCATCGGTAAGTTGGTTTTGTAAATAGGTTAAATCAGGTTTTGCAAGGCAACAGTACAACGGTAAGCTTCTTTCAAAATCTATTTCGAAACCATCTTTATTCCACCATGTACCTATGTACATATTTTGTAAATCCAGTTGTATACTTTCTCATTTATTTTGTCCAGATTTTGTGAGGCATTAAATTGGGTTTACGGTTGGCCGCAGATGTCTTCGAGGCAATACCTATCTGTGAGCGGTCGGAAGCGTCCCATTCCTCGCCACTAAAGTGACCCTGCATGTGAAAATAAGCTTTAATTTGTTGAAATAACTCTCAATGTGCTTTGTGTCATAGAAAATGTTCTTCTTGACCCTGTTCTTATTATTTGACCACAAATCTGGAAAGGTTCTCTTACATAAAAACTCGACTTCTTGGTGCTCCGTCAATCTATTTTTTTGAAAATAGAACCTTCTTGGTGATGTTTTATGAAGGTGGATTCTTCCCTCACGGTAGAATGCGAACTGTTTCGTTGCGGGCTAGATAGAGATTTAAAAAAAAATGGTATTTGCGCTAAATCTCTAGAATTTTCTTCATTCCAAATCACAAAATTGTTTTATTTTCTCGCAATCGAAGTGAAAAGTAGAGTGGTTTACTCGGGCCAAAACCACCCATTATAACTCGGTTTTGTCATCCCTCGCTACGCTCGGGAGTATAACAACCTCGTATATAATGGGATGGTTTAGTCCCTTGTAAAACAATCTACTATTATATGAATGTATTGTTTACTTCAGTATGGTTACGCCTTTTCGTGATCGAGTAGTTCGGTGGCCAAAATACTTTTTTTAATGTTCATACAACCGTTTGCGTTTGTACCCAATATCTCTACCTAGGCCCTAACTCTTTACAAAATGGTTAATCTTTTATTACCACTCATACGTCTACTGAAAAACATGCCTGCCATAAATAAGCGGGGGTTTTGCCAACATCACCAGTCACCACGCCTGGCAGACGAATTTTTATTATTATATATATTTATTTAACACACAAAACTCATTACAATGCAAATGAAAATGAACATACAAAAAAATAAGTGTACAGCTAAGTATAATAAATATTATTATTCGTACTAAATGGACTTAAAATAAACAGAAAAATCTAGATAGTAAAAGACACTGGTGAGGGAATTAAAAGGATTGGAGATAGCAGTGGAGGCGCTAAAACAAGTGATAATTACGTGTACACTTGTAACTCTATAATCCAATCGCTATTGTTTATTATTCGTACTAAATGGACTTAAAATAAACAGAAAAATCTAGTTAGTAAAAGACACTGGTGAGGGAATTAAAAGGATTGGAGATAGCAGTGGAGGCGCTAAAACAAGTGATAATTACGTGTACACTTGTAACTCTATAATCCAATCGCTATTGTTTATTATTCGTACTAAATGGACTTAAAATAAACAGAAAAATCTAGATAGTAAAAGACACTAGTGAGGAAATTAAAAGGATTGGAGATAGCAGTGGAGGCGCTAAAACAAGTGATAATTACGTGTACACTTGTAACTCTATAATCCAATCGCTATTGTTTATTATTCGTACTAAATGGACTTAAAATAAACAGAAAAATCTAGATAGTAAAAGACACTAGTGAGGAAATTAAAAGGATTGGAGATAGCAGTGGAGGCGCTAAAACAAGTGATAATTACGTGTACACTTGTAACTCTATAATCCAATCGCTATTGTTTATTATTCGTACTAAATGGACTTAAAATAAACAGAAAAATCTAGATAGTAAAAGACACTAGTGAGGAAATTAAAAGGATTGGAGATAGCAGTGGAGGCGCTAAAACAAGTGATAATTACGTGTACACTTGTAACTCTATAATCCAATCGCTATTGTTTATTATTCGTACTAAATGGACTTAAAATAAACAGAAAAATCTAGATAGTAAAAGACACTAGTGAGGAAATTAAAAGGATTGGAGATAGCAGTGGAGGCGCTAAAACAAGTGATAATTACGTGTACACTTGTAACTCTATAATCCAATCGCTATTGTTTAACGCCTGGATTGCAGTCTGTGGAGTTTTCATTTTAAGAGTGAACTATTCCCAAGAAAATCATGTGTACTACTACTACTCTGTGTAGGAAGCGTGCGGGTTCGGATTTGAATAGCCCTTTGGCCTCGCTTGCCCCCGCTTCACCCAGCAAAGCCATTTTGGTCGCAAACGTACATTCGAACTCATATTTCCGTTATACAGCAGAATACGTGTTATTGTTTTATTTAAGGCTCCAAGGATTTTGCGCAATTTTATAAAACAAACGGAGAAAAATACACAAAATGCGAAAATAAAAGTGAAAGATAAGAACATAAGTAATATAACTTATTACAGGAAAAGCTAGTTTCTTATTGAAAGCAATGAAATTTGTTTACAGAATTTTTATGTCTGAGCTTTTCTCAAATAAAATGCAAAAAATTTGAATCACACGAAAATCGTTTATTAAATTACTTACCAAATCACGTTTCCCTAAACCAACTAGAAAATTACATTATCAGAATAAGGAAAATTGAAATAATTCAGCAAACATTTTTCGGTCATGAGCGTACAATCTCCAGACATTTTTATGTGTGCTTATAAAGGCAATCCTATGATGTACGGCCAGACGATACGAGCCACAAAAGGGAAAGGAAATAGCTAGACTCTGTGAACCGTTGAAGGGTTAATCGAATTCCATCTTATATTCCATTATTTTGTGTTTGCGACTCCACAGGTATTTGTGCTTTTTCATTGTATTTTCGGAATAAGTTCTTGGACCATTTTGTAGGTATTAACATTATTTATTTTTTTGATTTCTTAGTTTTCTAACCAAAATTGTTTTCTCTTGCCCTAGCTACTAAATCTTTCGTATACCGTGCGTGTCGACCGTCTATCGTGTGTATACAAAATGCAGTTTTCAAAATACGGGTCTAAAATCGTGTTTCAACGATATCTGAATTCCCGATATACACTGTCTGTGCTTAAACCAAATATCCTAGCAGCCCATGTTCGTTTAAGCTGTTTCACGCAGACTAAAATACTCTGTCATAACTTCGCATTATCTTAGAACTCCCACTGTACTACGAGTAGGTACTTATTAACTTCCGCAACAAACGAACCAAACAAATAAAAGTAATAAACGCAAAAGTGGTCTAACTCTTTTACCGACAGTAATTATCCGTTGTTTGGGAAGACAAATTACTGACAGACTTCCTGTATCATGTTTACGACCACTGTCCCGTATTTATTGTGGGAACTGTTTCTTTTGTTTTCAGTGTGAAAATGTTTGTAAATGAAATGTTGACTCAAAAATGTTTGCATACATTTTTTCAGTTTCGGAGAATTCAATGTTTTAGGTGACAGGATTGGAAATAAAAGGTTTATTTTGTTTTTAGTTTCGTGATTTTAACAAATAAACAAATATAGACTCAATATCCTAATAAATATGCATCAATGCGTTGTTATTTAATTTTATGGAAGCCTACGGACAAGACAAAATACGAATAATGACAAACGTCGACTGAGGCAACGAGGACTGGGGCCCAATTCTACTAATCAATCGCTATGACAATGGCAACGTCGCAGAATCTTCACGTAGAATCCGTATATGAAAGAAACTCTAGATAGTGCGTGTGACATGCTATTTACACGCAGAGATTGCTGGAATGGTTCTGAACTTGATTTTAAATAAAAATAAATATATTTACTTCAAATTATGTATGTATATATGTACATTACAATTTTTGTGCCCTAATTGCCAAACTAAGTTTGTGAAAAACTTGTAGGTATTTTGGCAAGTAGGTAGTGCTCTTACTTTGTTAGTTAAAACTTTGTACTCATAACGGTGGGCAGTGCTTACAGTTAAGTTTATGAATTAGATACTATCTTATATAAATTTGTTTAGTTCTAATTTGTTTCTATTTTTTTATTCTAATTTAATTTGTTCATAAATTTATTCACAAAGAAAATTATACTAGTATTTACAATTGAAATAATGAATCTTTATGAACAAATGTTTAATTTGTTCATAAAGATATAGGTAAAATAAAATAATTTGAATAATAGTTTTGACCCTCGTCTCTACTCACCTGTAGTTTCTTTCATTTAAGATAGAAGGCCAAAATATACATTCTGTGATAATACTCTTGTCATAGTCAAGCAATTAGCAGAATAAGGTATTTGCCCCTCTTTTCTGCTATTAAGGCCGAGTCATGGCATGCGTCTTTAGTAAAACAGATTTTACAAGCCTAGGCCATAACTAGCCCTACATGAGAACTCAACTTTAAAAAGCTTGCACTACCGCAGCAACCACTGTTTCCATTTCTTCAGCAACAGTGTGAAAATTACTTTTTTAATGGAAAAAAGGTAAAACATCCCGCTCGTAATATACAGATCTTCGCTATTTATGACGGGTGGGTCCGCCGTTTGTTTTCACAATGATAAAAGAGAAAATATTTATTTTGTAAAAGGGACGCCTATTTTCGCTTTGTATTTTCACCTTACATAAACAATATTTAGGCCTACCTAGATGCCACCTACAGTTTGAACATAAAGGTGTGTGGTTCGGCTTATGATAAAAGTAAAATGTGTTACTTTTAACATAAATACCACCGTTATACGTTAAATTAACGTAAAAATTAAATTTTTATCGTCATTCAGGCAATTTTTAATGGACGGACTAACGGCCATTTTTATGTTCGCAACACAGCGAATAACCAACAAAACTCCAGTTTTCAAAGTCCATAAATCTCATAAAAATCTAAAACACTAGTTAAATCGTAGATTTTCCGGAAAGTTCAGTGTCCATTATAAAATCTAGTGTACTGCGAACAATGCCCTACTAAGCACCGAAATCTGTCTGGAGCACAAAGACCGTTCCCAACTGGCATAGTTCCTTTAAAAGGAGCAGATCGCCAACTGCGACTCGGGATTTTGAATGTACCTTACCTAGCTTTGTTAAAATTGTAAACTCTTTAACCCTAAAATATGCAAAATTTTAACTTTTGCCTCTTTTTTGTTTTTGTGAAGGACCTGTATTGCCATGGTAAATTCTAGTGGGACCTATAAGATTATGTTTAGTAGATAGGACTCACATACTTTGAAAAGTAAAAGTCCTTAGCCATAAGTAAGAACAAAAAAAAATGTTTTGCACATTATGTATTGTATCTGAAAAAGCTCGTATATCTTAGTATAGTATTAAATATCCGTATAAAAGTGGGTGTGACCGACAATCTCTCGGACAATGGGAATGGAAGCAACGCAGTTGGACCAGTTTCAATAAAACGTACCTATGCCCGCCACGTGCGTTGTTTCATACCCCCGTATTTGTTCTGCATTCAAAGTTAAGGCGGTAGAAAGAAACTCACATACAAACATGAACTGTATTCTTTTTATAGGTTACACAAACAATTGTAGTACTGTTTTTGTTATTATAGTGCGTAAGCCCTCACATTCTGGGTAATTTCTAAGAAATCAAATAATATCGCAAAAAATTTCGACTCCGACGAAATTTCTCGTCGAACCCGAAAATTTTTGCCATATTATTTAATTTTTTAGATATTGTACTGTTCATATTCTCAAAGTCGCAGGTCGCAAGTACCAGAACAGCCCCTTAACAAGTCGAACAGCGACGCCGGTCGCGAGTTTCGCATTCTTTGCCCTGATTTATTGAGTGGCCGAGCTATTTGATCTAATACTAAACTCTGCTATTCCGTTGCTTAGTTTTAATTTGTTCTGCTTAAACTTTGATCATTAAATAGCTGCGTTTGCGAACAGGGGTTGAGTTTAAATAACGTAACTCGTATTAAATTTAGAATAAAAAACTGAGAAGACTGAGAATACAGTATGAGATCACCTTCCTACCAACTTTGAAAACCTATCTAGGCTTGCAAGACAGAATACTAGCTCTTAGACAAACTCTTGCGAGTTTAAGAATTTAATTAAATAACTAGCCCTTTTTAAGAATTTTTCAAGCATTAAAAACTGAAAAAAATCTAATAGAGTAATTCGTTTGTATATTTTTCGAACAACATTTTTCAAAGAGCTTTGCAATACTTAATTCAATCTCGCTAAAGCTTTTAAAATACATATTTTTGGCTCTTAGAAATAATAACATGATTCAATTCAACTTTTTGTTCCTAATTACAATTTCTTAATCCAAACACGCCATTAGAAAATAAATGAATATTAAAATATGCTAATCGGCTCATTTTGGTTTGATGGAACCTTAATTGCAGAGCTTGTTTTCGTAATTCTCTGCAAATGTTTATGAGTCTCTTTCCAGAATGGCTACTGCAATGCGGTTACTGGAAACTTGATTGACAAACTTATATTCTTTTATTATTAGTGTTTTGCCTTTGTGTATGTGTATGTGAGTATACTTATCTTAATTTTTACATTCATTGAAAAAAGATTTATTTCTTTTCTCAGTTTTCCTTTTCTTTATACCAAAATTATACGATGGTAGTTTTGGTATAAACTATTTACACTAAACCACCGACCACCACGAATTTTTACTGTAAAAACTCTCTAAAACATATTTCCCCCTTACACTGCCGAAAACTAAAATCAATTCTCTTTCAGAACTCACAAAAGATATCAGAGCTACACAATAAAAGTTAGCACGAACCTCAAATTCTAAAATTTTCTTAGCGTACCTCTACAGTTTTCGTAGCACTCGTGTAGCACTTCTCGTAGCAGTGCTACGACGAGATTATCCGTCGCGGTGTAGAAATCAAAGTAAGCACTCACAGACGGAGACTGTGGCGTGAAATTTAGCTTCGCTTTCTGAAGTCTTCAATCCTGTTATAGACTTTTGTTGAAGATTTTCCTGTTCTTAATCTATTGACTAGTAGGTTCGTATTATATTGTATACCGTAAGCTGACAATCCGAATAATAACATTGTATGCGTGGACGGATCAAGCCGTCAATACGGCTTTTGAACTCTGTTTTGAACTTGAGATTATGAATTCGTTATTATTTCATTGTTTTTCCGATTTCATGAAAAAGTGATGGCTCTACTTTCGCTTCTCCCTTTGCCTTCATCTTCACCCTATAAAACCGCGAGGGGAGTTATGTATTTAGCGCGTCTCTGTGTATTGCGGTTAATAAGCATGCATTATTATAATAAGGTTATTTTACTGGGTAGGTGTATTTCTTTGTTCTCCGTTCTCTCTTCTGCCTTTTATTGACTATAGAGAAGTGCATGTCTTCAAAAAGGGTAGTATCATTCGAAAAGGGGAAAGCAGAATTTCGAACAGAAAACAGAATGTCCGTTAAAACTAGAGTATGTAACGTTGTCTGTCAGCGCACGAGGTCAAGAGTTACTTGCACGTCCAACATTCCTCGCACAGACAAGAATGTTTGGAACTAGCCCGGTGTGAGGCGTGTGAAATTTATACATGGTTGATTTTCTTTCCAGACCTGATAAAATATCACTGCTTTGAGTATTTACAGCTTTTATCTGATTTTAACTATTAATATAGTATTCCTCCACTTTTTTTCCGTCTACCTGGGTGAGTCATCCCGTTCATTTTCTCCATTACTCTCGATTTTGTGCGTTTTTTTGAAAACAAGAGTTTTTTTTTGGTCTCTTCTTTAAATTAGTGGAGTAATACGTGTTTTTTATTTATTCGTGTGCTTTAGAACAGGCATCACTTTATGGTCGGCTACCTGAATAATGTCCTCCGAACCGAATTTCGACCACGGCGGCCAGTCTCACCGGAGACTAGCCTAGAGGCGCAGGACATATTATAGTGCACAAGTGTCTGCCCAAACACAGGTGCACTCTCTATTCTCTCACTCTCATAATCCGATGGGACGGCAGACTAACACGACCGGGGGACCGGTCAAGCGCAGGACCAACGGTTTAACGTGCTTTCCGAGGCACAACTACCTCATTAATAAATACCTAAATACACACCGTCTCGAAGCTCTGTACGAGGTGGTCCGTTAAAAATGTTTGATACTGATGGCACTGACAAGTGCCGCCGTGTATTCGAGGTGAGAATGCAAAGGTACTACAGACGTGACTAACGAGCAGACTGTACAGCAAGTCGATTGGCCATTTTGTTGTAGCAGCATGAAGAGGTAGGATATGAATGATTAAGAATTATTTGTACGAACACAAAATACTCACTTTATGTATTATAAAAATAGATAGTAGGTACGTAGATTTAATTACACGTAGAATTCTTATCATTAAGGTCAGAGCTGTGGAGCAGTTATTAAGTAAATACCTCTTTACGAATATAGTGAGTACTAGCTACAGGTATTTTCTTGAATGAACTTTACAATTACATAAATAAAATAAATAAATAAATAATGATGGACAATTCACACAGCATTATCTAGCCCCAAGGTAAGCAGAGCTTGTGTTATGGGTACTAGATAACAATGTCATGTATGGGTAGGGTACATGTCTGTTTTATCGAAATTTAGCTTATATAGCTTATTGCTCTGGGCATAAACGTTTTAATCGAATGAGTGATTTAATCTCGTCAAAATTTGAAATCTATAAATGCCAGACTATATTACCCACCTAATTATATGTTACAATGTGAAGTCAAAGAATATACAGAAATTCACGAAAACTTTCCAACTGAAAATTTCATCAGTTTAAACCCACATTTTTTGGGTTGGGTCACATTCTCTCTAACTTCACTGTTGTGATAAACTAAAACATTCCATTCAATTTTCTTATTCAAATATTTATAAAGAGCTTTCATACCATTATTAAATTGCATATTCGGTAGACTTCTGCCGTCATTTCCTTATTTATATTGACCCACACTAGCCATTGTTGCTCAGTTTGTACTCTTGAGTGTATTACTTATACTATTTTCACCGATCACTAGCTGCATTTTAATTACAGTAAATAAAACGTCAAGTGCGAGTTGGACTCGCGCACTAAGGGTTCCGTTTAGTTGTGAAACCTTGTTTCTTGCCCAATATCTTGATTCTAATTTCTAAGAAATCGAATTATATCGCAAAAATTTTCGACTTCGACGGGACTTAACTAACGACTAACGGCGCTTGAGTCCGTAGAAAGTCGCAAAGATTTTCGACTCCCACGTCACTTGACTTCGTGGTGTAGTTGGTTATCACATCCCCGTACTGAGGGGAGGACGCGGGTTCAAGTCCCGTCGAAGTCGAAAATTTTTGCGATATAATTCGATTTCTTAGAAATTAGAAATTATCCAGAGTGTGAGGCTTACGCACTATAATAACAAAATCTCTGATTTAGAGCAACGCGACACCTCTCGTCAAACGAACTAAACGTAACTTTAGCCTTTGAACAGGATTGGATAAACTTCAATGTTTCCCCTGTAGGTGGAGCTAACGGCGCTTGAGTCCGTAGAAAGTCGCAAAGATTTTCGACTCCCACGTCACTTGACCTCGTGGTGTAGTTGGCGATCACATCCCCGTACTGAGGGGAGGACGCGGGTTCAAGTCCCGTCGAAGTCAAAATTTTTTGCGATATAATTCGATTTCTTAGAAATTATCCAGAGTGCGAGGCTTACGCACTATAATAACAAAACCTTATCTTGATTCTAGGTCAACATGAAGTAGGTACCTGGCATATATAGGTCCAGGGAGAGAATCATAAATTTTTTTTTGTCCATTAACTACAAATTTACGGTTTTTGGATTTTTTTCCCGTTATTTGTGTTATAGGACCTTGCTTCTTGCCAAATTTCATGATTGGCTAGGGAAAGTGGGTAGTGGTAGGTTTTGTGTGCATGTGATTCCCATGGAAAATTTAAAATATTCGGACATAAACAGCTGTAAATTTTGATTGCGTTGACCTATAAGTTTTATTTATATCGAAGCTTCAAGCGGTTACGGACTTGAGTATTTGATGTTAATTTCAACACGACGACCTCTGTGGCGCAGCGGGCGAAGGTCTGCCTGCGACGCAGGAGGTTGCGGGTTCGATTCCTGCCTCGGGACAATTGTTTGTACGATCTGCAGACATTTGTTCAGGGCGTTCTGGATGTTTTCTATGTATAATAAATTTGTTTTGTTATGTAGTGTATTGTAATAAGTATATCAGTTATCTAGTACCCATAACACAAGCTCTGCTTAGCTTGGGCCTAGATAATTTTGTGTGAATTTTCCCAGCATTATTTATTTATTTATTTAACTCGATACGCGTTCCTGAGAAAAGGCGGTTGACAGACGGACAGACAGACGAAGTGGGTTCCTTTTTTCGTGAGGTACGGAACCCTAAAAACATAATAGAATGAACCAATGAGCAATGAAAATAGTCGGTATTAGAGAAACACTCACGAACACACCTGAATTGATCAGCAGAAATCAATAGAGACTGGCGAGTGTTCGTGATTCCCATTATTGGATACATTCTTCGCGTTTGTCACGCGCCATTGTGGATGGACTTCGCTATGCCTGACTCGGACTTGGTAATTGTGTCCAAATCAGGCATAGCATAGTCCATTTCCATGGACATAAAATATTGCCAGCAAGCATGTAATTCCACATTCGCATCACAATTCGAGAATGGATTGTGTCGATATCAGTCGAACGAGTTTTTTTGAGATCTGAGAATTTATTTAAACTATCACACTAATCTTGTCTCCGTGTGAGATTGGCGCAGGACCGTGTGGAGTGGCACAAAAGTTTGGAGACCTATACCCAGCAGTGGGTGAAGTCGGGTTGCGGATGATGATGATGATGATCACACTAATCATCACACTTCACATCACAATAATATTGTAAATGCGAAAGTTTGGATGGATGTATAGATGGATGAATGAATACTTTTTATCCCATAAATCAGTTCCCATGGGATAGAAATCACCTTTAAATGTTTACAGAAACAACGCGTGCTAAGCCGCGGGCATAAACTAGTCAAAAATAATCTAGAATTTTTTTAGTTATAAACTGAAACCTGCTGATAGTCCATATCATTTTCTTTTGTTGCTTAACAGACTTTGTTCCTACTTGAACCCTAGGATACCTCTAACTACCAAATAAAGACAATCAGTGAACGCTTGTCAGTCACATAAGACTTTTACGTACGTTTCAGATGGTTTCAGTTCATAACAATATTTTTTCCACATTTTTGCTGATTGCTTGAGAACAGTTTTACATTACTAAACTTTTAAAAACAATAACGGACAGTACAAACAAGGGCCTTTGCAATGACGCCCTACACGAGCATATTTACTTACATTGGAATTTTTCGGTCAAATCAGTATCGATGATGAGCAGTCCCCCCCCCCCCCCACCCGACACGCAAAAAGGGCTCAGAAACCAGTCCAGAAACAAGTAATAACAGTATCGATGATTTGGGGCTAGCATAGCTTATTATCACTTTCCGTAGAAAAATCTAAAATAGAATCACATAATGGTTAATCAACAACACCAAACAAAAACTAAAAAAAATCGAGACAATGGAAAATCAGGATGTAAAACTCGAGTTTCTAATTAGCAGTACAATAGGTTCGTTAAAATTGATTTGAATTTGTTGAATGCTACCAAGCTACCAAAGGTTGGCAAAAGCCAAAAAGAAAAAGAAAATTCAAGGTCGAGTTAAATACGCATTGATTAATTTTTCCTCAATACATTAACCTTCTGGAGCCTAACAGTAATCACAGTAAGCTTATCTTTATTCCCAGAATTTAAAGGTCAATCTTTATTCTCAAAGAAAATTACAATAAAATATTAGAAATAAAATACAACTAGTATTTTCAATTGAACCAATTGAGCTAACTGCAGACTATTGCAAACAATCTATAGGTTTTTTCAACTGATTCATATCCAATACCAGTCGGAAGCGTCCCCAAGACGCTGGCTGCATTGCCCCGCTGTATGGCAATGCTGATACGCTGTGCCAGATACTTACTCACCAGCTCTCGGGTCACGCGTCGCTTCGACCAGACGCGAACGAATTTAAAATACTTTTACCTGCGGATTCTATGATTGCAATTTTAGTGAGCTTACCTACTATACATATTTTCATGAAATATTGACACAGTAGACATTGTGTGACTGCAGGCAGATGCTGGATGCGGCAAGCTGAAGACAGGGCGCTATGGCGCTCATTAGGGGAGGCCTATGTCCAGCAGTGGACTAATATAGGCTGATGATCATGATGATGATGAGACATTCTGTTTGGTGTGTTTCTTTGACTTCATTATACAGGGGGAACCACATCCTGTTACGAAACTTTTCCTTTCATCGTAGTGGGTTGTCTCTGTAATGAGGTCGTATTTTAATTGGGGTTGTGTTCGTAGTATTGTGCCGACTTACAATCTATGGAATTATGCTCTGTTATCATTTTCTGGTATTTTTTTATCATTCGTAGTTATTCTTTAGTAAAACTATTTTAAAAGTAACGAGTTGTTATGGTTGCTATACCTTCTTCTATATCTTCTTTCAGTTTAGTTACCTAGCTGTAATTCCATCATAATATTTACGCTTTTTGAGACATGAAACTATGCTGTAATTACTGCAACGTAACATTTCAGTTATCCATTAGATTTTAGTTTATTTTTATAAAAGACAGCAACTTTTTACCATAAATTTGGGGAAGACTCAATTTAGTCATCTGACGCAGACAGTTCCAAATCGGAAGACAGCAATATTAATTGACATAATAGATTATTGGTTACTTGACGATCGCGTCGCGGTTTCACCCGCGTAGTTCCCGTTCCCGTGGGAATTCCGGGATAAAATACAGCCTATGTCACTCCCTGAAAAGTAAGCTTCTTAACGGCGAAGAGAATTTTTCAAATCGGTCTAGTAGTTTCGGAGCCTATTCAATACAAACAAACAATCAAATCTTTCCTCTTTATAATATTAGTATAGATAAATAATTTATTTGATATTCAAATATGAATTTTCCCTCTTGGAAAATTACTACTTGCTACGACCCCCGTAGTTTGTATTCAATTTGAATATTATTTTAAGATTGTGACACTATATGCTGTGCATACTAATAGGAGGCTATTTTGTATACATAAAAGCTCCTAATAAAATGATTTCTCCGAAATCTTTCGATTTGCCACATCTGTATCATAAAATTTAAGTCAATTTGACGTTACCTAGAAAATAGGCGAAATAATTCTGAATTGAAAACTTTGAGGAAGTGTATACATGATTTATGACTTTTTGGACTTCTTGAATATCCAAATAATTTAACTGTCTGTATGGGAAATCCAAAAAATGGGGTTGTGTTCCTAACAAACAGTTCTATCGACTTTTAGCTCAAATTTACAGATTGCTCTATCTATAGAACTTATCATATTCATTGAGTCAACGTCTTCAAACTTTAAAGTACTCAACATAGCCGATCCGAAATTAGTCCAATTATTCAAATTTCAAGTTTAGAATTCAGAAAACACCTTTGTTGCGAAGCGATCTCATATTCTACTTAATAGCTTTCTCTCGAGAAAATCTTCAAACTAATTTGCTCTTAGGTTCAATTTTCGCGATATTGAAAAGTACTTTAATTTGATGCGATGTCTGGAGATATATCTATAGTAGTTATGCTAAAAGGAGTTACTTAAGTAAGTCAGAGTCCAATATCTGAAGTGCTAATGTTCGCACTAGCACTTTAGATATTGGACCACATTTTCAATGGCTCAAAACGTCAGGAAGCCTTTGTTAATCTGCCTTTGTGGCTGTTTGAGTATTGATGTATTGCTGTTTTGTGCCCGCGTTGAATATTGAGTATCTTCCTAACTGCTTGCGTATTAAAATATTCACATAAATTAAAGGGTGCAATTAAGGAGATAGGGTGTAAAGATATGGGTGTCAATTTTTTCACTACCTTCTTATACGTGAAAAGATCGAAAACATTTCACTACCTATCACACGTTATTAAACTTTATTTAACACTGGTTTATGCCCGCGGCTTCGCACGCGTTGTTTCTATAAACGTTTAAAGGTGATTTCTATACCATGAGAACTGATATATGGGATAAAAAGCCTACGTTTGATTCCAGGATTAGAATAACGTGTATGCAAAATTTCAGCCCGATCCGTTCAGAAGTTTTGGCGTGAAGAGGTAACAAACATCCATCCATCTATACAACCATCTAAACTTTCGCATTTATGATATTAGTGTGGTAATAGGTACCATAATACAACTATGTACTACAAAAGTATAATAAACAATGGATCTTTTACGCAGGTACCGCAAGAAGAAAATGTGAAATAGAAAGCATAAATAGCAAAAGTTTTTTTTTCTTTTTTCTTATCATGTATGGTATCAACAAATACCTCCTGCTCTATACCTACTCTATTTACATTTCCCAGCAGTTCGAGGAGCGAAGTAGAATTTGAAAGAGTGCGGCAAAGTAGCTCCATTCTATTATCGCACGTCGCGGTTGCAGTAACGACGGTGACTGCTAAACTTCCGCAGTTATAGTGATGGGAAAGTTGGGAAAACATCGATAGAATAGTTACTAGCGTGAGTATTATGATGTATCGCCTAGATCTGGAATTTACAAGAGTGTGGCGAAGTATGTAACTTCGTTATATTAATGCACGTCGCAGTTGCAGTAACGACGGTGACGTAACTGCTAAACTTCTTCACTTATAGAGAAGGGAAAGTTGGGAAAACATCGATAGAATAGTTACTAGCGCGAGTTTTTTGGTGTATCACCTTGATCTGGAATTTACAAGAGTGCTGCAAAGTAGCTCCATTCTATTATCGCACGTCGCGGTTACAGTAACGACGGTGAATGCTAAATTTCCGCATTTATAGTGATGGGAAGTTGGGAAAACATCGATAGAATAGTTACTAGCGTGAGTATTATGATGTATCACCTTGATCTGGAATTTACAAGAACGAATGTTGTGGCGAAGTAACTTCATGCTAATAATGCACGTCGTTGCAGTAACGACGGTAACGTAACTGCGAAACTTCTGCAGTTATAGCTATGGGAAAATTGGGAAAACTTGTAGTTGATTTTGTGAATTTTTAGACGTGTCACCTTGATCCGGAATTCAAAGAGCCACCTTTGTAACTGCAACCGCGATGTGTCGTTACCATCTCGATTGCAGTTACGGACTGTTAAACTTCTGCAAATAACAGAGATGCGATTGGTTCGATAACTAAGGAAAATATGTTTAGAATTGTTACTTAGATTGGAGTTAATTGGAGTTTATTCAATATAAAAAAAAATTGGTTGTCTTGAAAGTCGGTTTACTGACGATAGTTGAACGTGACAACTCAGAGTGAGGTAACGCCGCATGACGAGATAACGCCGCATGATGAGGTAACGCCGCATGACGTCATGTTTTTTCGTGCGTGCAGCCGGCTCTATCGAATTATAAGACGTTGTCACGTCAAAAATCGATAAAATTGTGGCCTATGTAAGAATTTTTTTGGCGTAATGAATCATTATCTTATACTGTACTATGGCACTGGAAGAAACTTTACTAATACTATTTATCTCGTGCCGTGTTGGGTGTTTAAACGATTTTTTGAAAAATACAGACAAACTTTAAGTAATAGAAAGCGGAAAGTGACAGAGAGTTTGCACGACGAATTCCTTATTAATTAATGGTTTTCTCTCAACACATAAATATAAAATAATGCAATAAAAAAATAAAAAAGCTTTATTGCAGGAAAGATTAAGACACATAACAAACAATGAATGGTCATCTGTTTTTGGTTATTTTGTGGTCTGTAAAAAACTAAAACATTCAAACTAAGATAAGAATTTCTTGAACAAGAAGACGAAATCTAAATTTTCCCATAAATCTGCGTAAATGTATCGATAAATGTTTCGATGGGACTCGTGCCTCCCTATCAACATTGTCTGCCAAGATCCCAGATAAAACATATTATTTTCCACCACTATTATTACAACTATTTGCTCTCGATAAGGATTCGAGTTATAGATATTGCTGTTCACTAAAGACCATTAAAATTTTAATTATGGGCACTTATTTTAATTTATGGAATCGCGAGATATTACGAGATACCTTGAATTTAGCGAGTGTATTATTCTAAAAGGAGAAACTATTTTAAACGCATCTAAAATTTACTTTTAACCATTTTATATCTCACCTGTATGTATTTGTATTTCAATAAATATATATTCCATTTATTCACAAAGAAAATTATACTAGTATTTACAATTGAAACAATTGAGCTAACTGCCGACTGTTGCAAACAGTCTACAGATAGCTCAACTGATCCATATCAACACCAGTCGGAAGCGTCCCCAAGACGCTGGCTGCATTGCCACGCTGTATGGCAATGCTGATACGCTGTGCCAGATATTCACCAGCTCTCGGGTCACGCGTCGCTTCGACCAGACGCTCAGATAGTTTTTTGAAAACCCGAAGAGCCTCGGTACCCCACGGACCTAGGGACCTATTCCATTTAATATTTTAGTAGGTAAATCTCTTACTTATTTATACTTCATATCGGCCAGAATAATAATGCGGCTTTCGACTATAACAGTTATTAACAACAATTTGGCAGCAAGAGGGGATTTACTGTTTTCAGCCCTAATAGGCTCTCTGGTAACAAGCCGATTATTATGTACTAGCTTCTGCCCGCGGCTTCGCACCCGTATTTTCGGTATATTAAATAGCCAATTATCTTAGTTAGGTTGTGATCTAAACGTAAGCCAAATTTCATCTTGATCTTTTCTGTAGTTTTGGATCTGTTCAGTAGTTTGGAAGATCCTAGGTAACTGAAATTCGGATTTTACAAACTTTCGGCTTTATTATATTAGTAAGATATACTAGTTTCTGTCTCCGGCTCCGTACGCGTTCTTTTGGTATATATTAATAGAAGTATACAGGGTGGAATTTTGTAATGCCACCTGGAGGGAAAGTACTCATAATACTGTAGATAGAAAATTTTACTCAAAGAAAACATTCCATTAATTTTGAAAAGAAAGAAAACTGCATTCAAAGATTTTCGAAAATTCGCTTGCCACACCCGGGAATTGAACCGACTAAATTCTGTAAAAATTACACCCTGTACTTTTATTGCATAGATCGTTAGGGTCAATAATAAGGATGAAATCTCTCTGACAAACTTAATAAATTAAATGAAAGGAAAACCATGAAATCTTAAATTATAAATTGAATGGGTCAAGTTAAGTACTATGGCTTAAAGATCCATCTGTTTACTTGTGTCAGTAATTAATAATAATCATTGACGTCATTTATCCATTAAAATGACGAATTAATATTCAGATAAGACGATTGAAATTTGCACGTGTTTGTACCTAATGCAGACTCTTCTATCTTAAAATACTGGATCTCTTAAGAAATGAGTTAAATGGTTTCCCCGAGGCAGAGCGAAACCTAATAATTCTACAGCAAGATGGTGCTCCAGCCCATAACAGCAGAATCACTACTGCCTACATTAATAACCATTTTAATACGTGGATTGGTACCAACGGCACAATCAGCTGCCTGCGAGATCACCAGATCTCACCCCTTTAGATTTTTTTTTGTGGGGATATGTAAAAAATCTAATTTACATGAAATCTTATGTGAATGTAAACTAGTTGAGAGTTGAAGTTCAGAATACGATTTATAATATTCACCACAACACGTTATTAAAAGTTACTAGAAATGAATTCATTAGAAGAATAAATTTGTGTATCCAAGAAAATGGAGCTTATTTTGAGCAACTAATTAGTAGTTAGTTGACTTTTTATTGTAAATAATTAAAATAATTTAAGATTTCATGGTTTTCCTTTCATTTAATTTATTAAGTTTGTTAGAGAGATTTCATCCTTATAATTGACCCTAACGATCTGTGCAATAAAAATACAGGGTGTAATTTTTACAGATTTTAGTCGGTTCGATTCCCGGGTGTGGCAAGCGAATTTTCGAAAATCTTTGAATGCAGTTTTCTTTCTTTTCAAAATTAAAGGAATGTTTTCTTTGAGTAAAATTTTCTATCTACAGTATTAAGAGTACTTTCCCTCCAGGTGGCATTACAAAATTCCACCCTGTATATATTAATCCAGACCTAAACTACCCCTATGTAAAATTTCAACACAATCCGCGTCAAAGGCAATAAACATCTAAACTACCAAACTATTTTAATAAACGAGTTTCATTAAAGTAGTTGATTAAAGTAATCTTTTGACTCCTACAAAACTAAATACACGTATTTTAATCGTCACTACTGGTGACGTCATTAAACTTCAGGTTGCTAGGTATTAAAATGATGTTTATAAATTGATGATTGGCGTAATAATATAAAATACAACAAGCAAAAAAGTCAATTATAAAAACTAAAGCCATTTAAAGTGAATTAAATGGTTGAAAATTAACTTAAAAAAAATGCTGGACAATTCACACATTCATTATCTAGCCCCAAGCTACGCAAAGCTTGTGTTATGGGTACTAGGTAACTGATATATTTAATACAATAGGTACACTACCTAGATAGATAATTTTTATTATACATTGAAAACATCCAGAACGCCATGGACTTGTCTGCAGATCGTACAAACATTTGTCCCGAGGCGGAAATCGAACCCTCAACCTCGTGCGTCGCAGGCAGACCTTTGCTCACCACGCCGTCGTCAGTTAAATTGTTCTAAATCATAAATGGTCATACAAAATGAAAAATTATAAGAGATAACTGAGTCCAAAGCTACCAGCAAGCTTCCAAAGACTATGAGTGTCATTTAATTAGGTCCGGAACCCTAAAAATAATAAAACGTCAAGTGCGAGTTGGACTCGCGCACTAAGGGTTCCGTAAGACCTTGCTGCTCACCAAATTTCATGATTCTAGGTCTACGGGAAGTACCCTATAGGTTTTGTGTGCATGTGATTCCCTTATAAATTTCAAAGTATTCGGACACAAACGGCTGTAACTTTTGAGTGCGTCGACTTAGAAGTTTAATTTGACCTAGAAGTTTTTTTTTTCACTGCTTCAAGAGGTTACGCAGTAGAGTATTTGATGTTAATTTCAACTCGATACCTCCACGCGTTCCTGATAAAAGAGGATTGACAGACGGACAGACAGACAGACAGACATACAGACGGACAACAAAGTGATCCTATAAGGGTTCCTTTTTTCCTTTTGAGGAATGGAACCCTAAAAATGGCAACCGCATCTAAAAAGGTACCTTTTCAAAAGGTCAAGTTAACGCCTATTCACGCGGCCTGACGATGCGGTATGGATCTAGCATTTTAATCTCCCTTGGGCCATAAAATGACAAGGGTCTACAATAGTACAGAGCCATCAACTTAACTGTTGCGGACTTCAATCATTATTAACCCCCGACGCAAAAAGAGGGGTGTTATAAGTTTGACGTGTCTGTCTGTGTATCTGTGTATCTGTCTGTGGTATCGTAGGTCCCAAACGGATGAAGCGATTTTCGGTTAGTTTTTTGTGTCATAGATAATTTTTATCCCGAGTGTTCTTAGCCATGTTTCATGAAAATCTGTTAAACCAATATACGTCAGCGGGTTTTTTAAATTTTAATTTTGTCTTGTTCATAGAGCTTAATCACACTGCGATTATTTCACTCGTAGACAACAGTTGAATTTTGTGCCATTCGTAGAATCCAATCTATCCACTGATTTGCCTATCTACAGCCCTGATTTCACATATCGAGGCAAAACCACAAATATCGGAATGACTAACGTTTAACTCACCACTGGCAATTTTAATTTCTTTTGGATGAGCGAGATTCCCTAACACAGGTATCATCTTTACTTGCAGTTAGAGAAATTAATACGTTTAGTTATTTACGGAATATTTACCATGGTAGTTTGAGTTTTGAGCTATCAATATTTTTGCACAGTTGCATGCACCACGGTCACGGAATAACTGAAAGCACTGCGAGTGAAATATCGGAAAGCTCAAAAATCAATATGTCATGGTAAATGTCTCAAAATAGCATGGTAATGAGTGACTTCTGTGTTAATAACCACGATGGATATAATAGTTTATTAATTTAACTATCTATTTCTGTATTGTTTTGTATTTTGTACCGTCGTCGTCACTTATATTGCTATGGTCGACTGACACATCCCGATTGCAATCTCAATTGTAATTATTGCATGGACCGTAACAGGAATGACTCATTGTTCAGAACCCCACTTCGCGTACCGTTCAAATACAAAAATTACGGGTAAATATTTATTGTAAATGAAACTGCTCCTATTTATTATATTGGCTGACACATTGAGACACTTATTTAAGTTGTAATGTATAAATACTCACCCGAGAGCTGGTGAGTATTTGGCGTCAGCATTGCCATACAGCGGGGCAATGCAGCCAGGCGTCTTGGGGACGCTTCCGACTGGTATTGATATGGATCAGTTGAGCTACCTATAGATTGTTTGCAACAGTCTGCAATTAGCTCAATTGTTTCAATTGTAAATACTAGTTGTTATTTATTTCTATCAGTTGATTGTAATTTTCTTGGTGAATAAAGATGTTTAAAAAAAAAATGGTTGTCTGTAAAGTCGGTTTACTGACGATAGACGTGACAACTCAGAGCGAGGTAACGCCGCATGACGAGGTAACGCCGCATGACGAGGTAACGCCGCATGACGAGGTAACGCCGCATGACGTCATGTTTTTTCGTGCGTGCAGCCGGCTCTATCGAATTATAAGACGTTGTCACGTCAAAAAATTTTACCATTAGAAGCCCACATTATTCCTGATGAACATAGGCTACTTTTCACCACGGAAAAATGCTTCATTCCTACGGTAAAACGGGTAATAGGACAACGGGTAGTAAGAATGCAGCTAGTCTATACTAATCTATACTATACTAATATTATAAAGAGGAAAGGTTTGATTTTTTGTTTGTTTGTTTGTTTGTATGAATTGAATAGGCTCCGAAACTACTGGTGCGATTTGAAAAATTCTTTCACCGTTAGGAAGCTTACTTTTCAGGGAGTGACATAGGCTATGTTTTATCCCGGAATTCCCACGGGAACGGGAACTACGCGGGTGAAACCGCGAGGCGATCGTCTAGTAATATTATAAAGAGGAAAGATTTGATTCTTTGTTTGTTTGTTTGTATTGAATAGGCTCCGAAACTACTGGACCGATTTGAAAAATTCTTTCCCCGTTAGGAAGCTTAATTTTCAGGAAGTGACATAGGCTATATTTTATCCCGGAATTCCCACGAGAACGGGAACTACGCGGGTGAAACCGCGAGGCGATCGTCTAGTAATATTACAAAGAGGAATGATTTTATTGTTTGTTTGTTTGTATTGAATAGGCTCCGAAACTACTGGACCGATTTAGAAAATTCTTTTACTATTAGAAGCCCACATTATTCGTGATGAACCACGGGAAAATGCTTCATTCCAAAACGGGTAGTGGTAGTAGGGGTAGTAAAAATACAGCTAGTAAAAAAATAAAGTTATAAGGCTACCAGATAAGCAGTCAGCACTGCATAGATATTCGACAGGCTATTTAGTAGTCGGCACGAAGCTCCGGTGAGAAGCCATGTCGACTCGACGCTAACCTCTCAAACGCCGGATGTGTCGTGATGTATAGGGTGCTTCGTGCCGCCTCTGTGAAATCGCCTGTGATGAGCGGTGACCGCTTTATGATGCCACTAGCTCATGTCCACGGCTTCACACGCGTTTTTTTCTGGATTAAAGTAGTAACTATTGGTGTCAATTCCGATATCACAAATACGAAATAGTAAATATTTGACAGTATTATAAATTATGCTTTCCCTTTTTGATCAATCGAAAAATAATTTGGCGTGTTTTAAAAAACGATAAACCGACTTCAAATTCTTCTAGTTCCGATATCTAGTTAAAATTCGAGTCTAATTTAATTTTATGACACATCGAGGTATATACTCTATCGGATAAAAAAAGAATTATCAAAATCGGACACCTCTGTAAAAAGTAATGCATGGTCAAAACATGAGAACCTCCTCCGTTTTTCGTCGGTTGAAAAAGGCTGGCATCATTTTAGGTGCTGTCATATTAGATAAATTTTGTTTTTTGACACCTGAATGAACTCCAATGTCTTTCCCGATTCCTTGCTTAATTGTGAAAGTAAATCGTCTGAAAGATAGACAGAGCTATTTTCGCATTAATGATATTAGAAGGAGGTATTCCTTAATGTGTAATCTTAATTGCTTTACTATACAGAATAAAAAGTAAGTATCTTTTAAATCCATCATGGTTACACTAATACTGGAAAGCTCAAAACTCAAATCACGGTAAAAATCCCGTTGTAAATGACATTATTGGTAAATGGTAAGTACCTATTGAAAAAGCCATGATAAACTTTTGTTAAGTCGTGGGTGGAAAAGGCTGAATTGGGAAAAGCAAAACCAAATAAAATCAAAAGTAAACGAAGTTAAACCACCTCAAAAATAATAAGGGCAGGTGAAATTACACAACTTTCCATACTTCGCATTCGAAACCAGACAAATCTCATAAAATTACTAGCGAAACTTCAACTCTTTCGCTAAACAAAAGTAATAGGACTAATAATTCAGGCAGCCGTTTGGGGCGAATAAACGTTCGTGGCCTAAGGCGTTTTTATTTAGAGTATTGTGGAGCGCCCACATATGCAATTACCAGCCAGTGTTGCTAGATCGGAGCGTAAAAGTACGAATTTCGTATTTTTTGTGTGCTATTCTATCTCCGAAAGTTTTATGGGTTCCTTGTAAATAACCCTTGATAGTAGGTAAAATACTTTCACATACCTGCATTATAGTTTAAAACGTTAAGATCATTTATCTGCGTAAAAGTTTGCTATAGTGTAGTAAACAGCTGCACCAAACGCTTTTGCTTTTCTTTTGTACGGCCAACTAAAGTGTTTTTTACGACCAACTCTCTGTTTCAATGCAGTCAATGGCAATGAAAGGGAATAATTAGCAATTAACACTCAAAGTGATGCTGGATTAATCGTACTCCAGCTTCGTTCCTACCATAGTAAATCGTACCAACCTCTCCGTTCGTAAGATCCCCCATACATCTGGCAGTGTTGCCAGCTGAGCCGTAGCTGCTTCGTGTTTATTTGTAAAGCAGCGACTCGGGCCTCCTCTTTATAGCGGTAATAAACCGACCAGCAATAAAACTTTAGGTTTACGCCGTTTGCTTCGCAGCTTTACAAGCTTAGTGATGTAATGAGGGCTCGTTTCTAGAGAAACTATTGTGGCTACATTTTCTTTTTCTACGATCTGTGTTTTTCGTATCGCTTTATCTTTGAGCTATTTATTGACCTTGCTTTTATATTATATATAATATGCTTTTATATATATATATTTTGTAATATTCTGTATCACAAACAAGTGCATGACGTTAAACGTAAAACTATCTAAATAGCGCAACACTTAATAATTATGATAAAAGGCTTGTATTACGAAGTGATTTTGCAAATAATTTTTGGGAGATATAAATTTGTAATTTGGGATGATGTTTGTACGGCCAAGTGGGAGAATTCACTGATCTAAAATAGTTCTATTATCTGACTGTAATATTACCTGATTCAACTCAAACAATAAATGAATTACTGAATTACATAATGAAACTGAATTACTGAATTCCCATCTAACTAAGACTAAGAACCTGCCAGTAAATTGTATTCGTATTGTTTTCCATTGTGTATCTAAGAAAGTTGTACGTGTAGCAATACAAGGAGGCTTTCCTGGAACTCGCTATCAATGGCGCCTTGATAAGGACTACGTGCTGCAGAGTTTGTACTACGAGATTTCTACGTGCTGAGCTTTACGTGAGAACTTAACGCAAAACAACATAACTGATAACAAGATTTAATGAAGAATATTCTTCTAACCTATTTCTCGAATGAAACTTTAAAAACACCAACTGTGAGAGACCCCCTTAAATTTTCCACTTTATTTAATATTTAGTATCTGGTGGACCTGCATAGAAAGTTCCAAGAGTATACCTATTATGGTGCAAGAGAAACAGCGTCGACAAACTTTTTGCCGAGCAAACATTGCCAAAAAATCGTGTTTTTAGGGTTCCGTACCTCAAAAAGAAAAAAGGAACCCTTGTAGGGTTACTTTGTTGTCCATCTGTCTAGTCTGTTTGTCCGTCTGTCAACCCTCTTTTCTCAGGAACGCATGGACGTATCGAGTTGAAATTAATGTCAAATACTAAAGTCCGTAAGCTCTTGGAGCCGCAATATAAATAAAACTCAACGCCACTCAACGCACTTAAAAGTTACAGCCGTTTGTGTCAGAATATTTTGAAATTTCCAAGGGAATCACATGCACACAAAACCTATTGGATACTTCCTGTAGACCTAGAATCATGAAACTAGGTGAGCAGCAAGGTCTTATAGCTCAAGTGTAGGGAAATAGCCGAAAATCATAAATTTGTAATTTATTCACAAAATAATCTATTAATGCTCGCCATTGACCAAAACCTATAGGATATTTACCGTAGATCTAGAATTATGAAATTTGGCAATAAGGAAGTCCTTATAGCACAAATAAAGGAAAAAATCCGAAAACAGTAAATTTGTTGTTTATACACAAAAATACTTTTGATTCTCGCCATTTACCAAAACCTATAGGGTACTTTCCGTTGACGTAGAATCATAAAATAATAATAATAATAAAAAAGCTTTATTGCTGGAAAGATTAGTCTAAGGTTACAAGAAGTTCTTATAGACTAACTATCATATCCTAAATAAACGTATGTTTGTACCAGCAAAACCAATGAAAGACCAAACCATCCATTAGATAATTGCATGACATGAAATAAATCTTGCATCGAAATCGTTGCCAAGCCTTTAGCATTATTCCTAGCAATTTATAACCCATTGAAGACAATAAAAGAAAGTTTCGCATCGCGAAAATAAAAAAACAAATGCGCGCATTTTACGAAATTGAATTACATTGAAAAGATCCAAAGATCTGCTGAATGTGAGGGTGGGTTTAGGGAAATACCTAAAGTGGCTTACAGTCCTCGATTTCGTGCGATAGGCAAATCCTACATTCGTCTTTAGAGCAATGACTCTCACAGTTACACATAGGGCGTGAATAATGTGCAAAATGAGTACTTTCGCTTTTTTAAGTTTTTAGGATTCTGGAGTTGGAAGCACTTTAAAAAGTGCAGCAGGTTTTAAATTATACTCATTAATTATTCGTTTAATGATACCTATTAACTTAAAAGTTTATCAAAAGCCTTCGATGAGTTATTTCCTAATTACCACTTTTGCGAATCAGCCATTTGTAAAAAATATTTTATTTGTGAAAGATATATCTGAAAGGTTTATCATTTACTACAAATTTTAATCGGAAGTTAGGTTCTCCTGGTTTTCCCTTTTTTTTAGACTGTTGTCTGGTCAAACGACTTGTGACCCGAGAGGTGCTGTCCAGTTACGCAAAAACAACCCATCCTATAATTGATATTTGTAAGCCATTTCAACGGTTTTCAAAGCCATTTCAATGACCTTGAAAGGCCATTGAAATCAATGGCAAATGGGAATTGAATCAATAAGTATTGATAAGCTTATTATCATATTTGGGTACAACGTAGTGGGCTATATTTTTACTAAATCTATTATATTACTCGTATACATAAGCTTAAAATATAGTTGGTGTTGTGCTTGCATTTAATAAATAAATAAATAAATGGCCTTTGCCATATAATTTCAAATTACGAAGGCCATTGTGCTGGCTTCCGACACAATGTAAATTATTTGAGAAAATAAATGAAATGAAATGTTTTCAAATGTCATTATATATTGGTGGCTTTTGCGTAATCGCACAGCTGGTAAGTATTTGGCCCAATGCATCAGCATTGCCATACAGTGCGGTACTGCAGCCAGCGTCTTAGGGACGCTTCCGATTGGTATTGATTTGGATCAGTTGGTCTACCTGTGTACTAATTGCAACAGTCTGCAGCTAGCTCAACTGTTTCAATTGTAAATAATTAGTAGACCTATTAGAAGAATTTATTTTTGTTGATGAATATTTCATAACATCTGGCAATCAACTGATGGCTAGGCCAAAAGTTTATCGAGGCAATCATTTTGATTGCATAAAATGATAGGTTGCATCTGTACGAGTATCGTGTAACTTTCAATTAGCCTGAAGTGTAAACAAAATATCCAGTACGAGTAACATTTTAATAAAACTTATTCGCACAGGATATTATTTCGATTTCCATCGAATAAATTTATTTAAATATTTGTCATAAAACATTACGACTCTTTGATAAAAGTTAGTTACTAGAAATTCTTCATACTTCATTTGTTTAAGGCGAATAGTAGGGTGGATAGTGGCGCCACTACATATTTAATTTTATAATTACGTTATACAAAGGAATTATCAAAAAATCGGACCGCGCGTAGACGATACCTATCACAAGCTTTTATTTAATGTATCTGTAATAGTTTTGTTTTGTGTTATTCAATCAAAAACCTTGTTTGGAGAGCTTGGTGGCCACCAATAGGAATTAAACTCTTGAAACAAGTATCTGCCTAAATAATACAGTACAAAACTATTAAAGATACATTTAAAAAAAAGCTTATGATAGATATCGTCTACGCGCGGTCCGATTTCTTGATAATTCCTTTGTATAACGTAATTATAAAATTAAATATGTAGTGGCGTCACTATCCACCCTACTATTCGCCTTAATGATAAATTGTAGATAGTTTTTAATGGTGCATGTCATCTCTCTAATTATTATTGCATACCGTAAACGGTCAAGGATGTTGTTACTCCTATATTTCATGTTACCTTTTTGTACACATGTTTTTTGCAAAAAAAAAAATATTTATCTTTATCTTCATTAATTATACAACTATTTATGTAAATGTATAAAAAGTTTTTTGGAAAAAAAAATACTAAAGGGTTATTGATTGCAAAAGAAATCAAAGTTTGAACGAAACGTCATTACGTTTCGTTAATACAAATCACAATTAAAAACACGACTTGATTCATTGAACTTTGTTTTATAATACGACTCTTAACCTGTTCAAAAAGAAGACAAAGGCATTTTGATTCAAAATTCCGGAAATGCTCAAATAAGAAACAGATGAAGTAACATACGAATTCTCTCTATAAAAAGTGAATTCTCGAAATACAAAATATCCAGTAACTTCGCTTCCGACGGATAACTCAATAAAGAACCGAATGAAATAATAATTATTTTTGTCGGGCAGAGCGTATTTTTTCAGGCTTGATGTTCCCATTGTTAGAAAAGTTATGGCGATGCGAAGTGGTTCAAGGTTTTTCTTAAGTAGGTAGGTACCTTTTATAAAGAGTCTGTGCTGTCTCTTTTCAATTTCTCATCTTCACACTCCTCTCGGATCCCGCCACCAAGTATCATGCACTTTTCGTTCAAACAACATATTTATATTCTATTTTTCAAAGACTAGCTTTTAACTGCGCATATAGGCCATCTCTACATCGAAGCTTTGGTCAGCCGCGGGGTCATTTCCTGTCATCTAATTCCTCGTGGAATGGTAAATATTGTTCACGATATATTTTGATATTTGGCAAGCTAAGTTTATTATTTGCCTCAACAGCAGACATACGTATATTACTGCAAGGGGCATTTTGCTTCGTGATCGCTGTGGGAGTAATAAGAATATTCAGAAGAAACATTGCTGTCCTTTCTCTGTTAGAGTTAATTTGTCGACTATTACGACATCCGCGGGCTGATGGAGACGATGATTGTTACGCCTATTATCTGGCTCTACCAACGAAACTAACAGAACAAACAAATTTTTCGTCGCAAACCATACAATTTCATAAGTCCGTGAACGAACTCCAGGTAAACGAAAGATATTTAATATCCTCGTATTCTCGGCATCACGCAAATGCATATTAGAGCATCGCAATATCAGCTTGTTCACATGTAGCGACGAATTTCGATTACTGTGCAACGGGCGGAAAAATTTCATGGCGTGATGCTACTGATGTTCAGGAGGCAATCGAGGGTTTTCCACTGTAGTAAGTATCATTATAACCAATGCAATCAAGTGATTAACATTAACGTTATGAACACTAGTGTGTTCATCACTAAATTTAGACATATCAGTTGAAGAGTGGCAATGGCATTCTTTGGTAATTCTTCGGTCTATTGTCGAATCTTTCTTCACGAAATATATAATATGAAATCCTCTGACATGTTGGTCGAGTCATTGCGCGTATTCACTCGTGAGTCTTGTTCAGGCATTCAAACCAAACTAAAGAAAAAATCATTTCGCTATCACTCGGCCAACTCTCCGACGTGCACGGTTACAAGTAAAGTTCTATCTTAAAATAGACGTTTAAAAATGATGCTTCATAATGCTCTGCTCTTCATTCTTCCTGCATGTCGTAACAATCACAATAACGTAACCATATTATGGTGTTAGCTCCAGGGCTATTGTTATATATGCAACGCGTTGAATGAACCCAGGTAATATAAATGTAAATCCACTAGAAGACATCTAACGAACTGACTCTTTACATATTATAATATTTTATAACTTTATGGAACTTTTATAACTAATTTACTAAACGCATTGTAGAAGTTTTGCACTTTTTGGATACTTAGGTACGTATTCATAAGGCACTGCGCGCCTATATGTCTTGACATCCAATAAGAGAAGTCGCCATTTTGCTTTGTCCTGCGCAGTTTCTCGCCAAATCCAATTTCACAACATCTTTCAACACTTTCTAGTTAAAAATGATTAATTGCTGATAACTCTGATAAATTTGACTGAACCCAATAAAGGTTCTTCCACATTTAAAATACGTTCCTGTTGCATGTGGATACGTAAGCAAGAAACAGAATTAATTAAT
Source organism: Eupithecia subfuscata (assembly GCA_963564075.1). NCBI lineage: Eukaryota > Metazoa > Arthropoda > Insecta > Lepidoptera > Geometridae > Eupithecia > Eupithecia subfuscata. The sequence goes on from OY751105.1 coordinate 11,582,357, forward strand.
TAATCTGTTTGCAACAGTCGGCAGTTAGCTCAATTGTTTCAATTGTAAATACTAGTATAATTTTCTTTGTGAATAAATGTCTCACTAAGAAACAGATCAACCGTAATGTTATTTGTGTATTAGGTTTACCCACACTTTGGGGTTTTATTTATACTTAGATCTACCATCACACTAATATTATAAATGCGAAAGTTTGGATGGATGGATGGATGTTTGTTACCTCTTCACGCCAAAACTACTGAACGGATTTCGCTGAAATTTTGCATAAAGGTAATTCTAATCCTGGAATCAAACATAGGCTATCTTTTTATCCCATAAATCAGTTCCCATGGATTAGAAATCACCTTTAAACGTTTCCATGGAAACAACGCGTGCGAAACCGCGGGTTTAACCTAGTCAACCATAAATTGATAGTAAAACACTCAATCACACGCAAACTTATCAAAATTTGCGTTTAATTGAGTGTTTTGCGAGTTTGTTGTTGTGTGTTTCTCTCACCTACTTCTGTGGTGTTTCTTTGTGATCAAAGAAACACCTTAGAAGTAGGTGAGAGAAACACAAATAAACCCTTTTATTCAAAAACCTCCATCAAATAAGTAACAAGGGTAAGGTATTCATAGTGTGAACTCTAAAGGGCTATCGTGTTGATCTCGAGATGGACTTGAACGCCAATTAATTATTGCACATTCAATAACCCAGGTTAATGTTTGCCTGAGAATCACTACCTCTAATTGACCGAGTCAATCTCAGTTGTACTAACGTACCTAATGCTGCATTGAATTAATTCATACCTGTCATGATATTGATCCTTATTTTACAGCTATTATATATTAGTTTGTGATATGAAACATCGAAATTCGAATGATGGTGTGGTGATTCGATCACAGATCGGTCTTCAACATTCTAAATTTTATGGGCGACCTTTAAGTTCCTGCAACAGTTTTGTCAGAAATTAATCAATCAAATTATTTATTCCAACCAGTTGGTCCATTGTCAATCTGCAATTACGGCAATTATAATCTATACTAATATTATAAAGAGGAAAGGTTTGATTTTTTGTTTGTTTGTTTGTTTGTATGAATTGAATAGGCTCCGAAACTACTGGACCGATTTGAAAAATTCTTTCACCGTTAGGAAGCTTACTTTTCAGGGAGTGACATAGGCTATATTTTATCCCGGAATTCCCACGGGAACGGGAACTACGCGGGTGAAACCGCGAGGCGATCGTCTAGTATGTTATAATGTATCTCCGTCGTATTTGTTAGCAAACGGCTTTATTCTCGAATTGTAAGATATTACAATTCAAGAATGACGACTCTTCTTCTCACTATGGCGTACGCCTTAAACAACAACACAACACCAACAAAACAATGCAAGCGTTATGGCCGCCGCGGTTTGCCTCAGCATAAAAAGGAATGGTTCCCTCTGCGTCGACGTGGCTCTGCGTCGACACTCGGCTCGCTCGACTCAAGGTCATTGGTACAGTCGTCTCGGCAGTAGGAATAGTAGTACTAGCCATAGAGCAAGCCTTACCCGCCCCATGCCAAGTAGTACCTTATTGACAATTGCAACAGATAAGGATGGACTACTGGACTACACAGAGATCTTACTTCTGTGTAGAGTAGGTATATTATCTGCTTGTTTCGCACCTTTTAAAGTTTGGCATTGTCTATTATAAGCAGGTAGGCAGGAAGCAGCAGGTTCAACGGTTGGTATTCTTGTGTTTACCTTATGTGGTGGTGGATTATTCATACAAAATACGTAATTACTTTACATCGATTTACTCACGAATTTAGGAATGTACGTACATATGTAGGTAATCTCAGATAGAAAATAAACGATGAACTCAATTATTTGTCAATCCTCTGTACGTACACGTAGGTTGTATGTAGGTACCTACATACAACCTACATTGACATCATTTTCTCCAACGGCTGCCATTACGGCTTTAAACGCCGACAAATTGACTCTGTTGCAAACTACATACAAAAATGAATAAATACACATTGACAATGACAAGTCCGCCATTGCTGTTGTTCACGTTGGATTCGGTAGGATCACATCCGTTATTCCTAAATCCGTGGATTTAATAGTATCATTTGTGATCACAAAAAAAAGCGAGTGTTTATTCGTAGGTCGACAGATTATTTAAAGATGTCATGGAGTTTAATCTTATTTTTTGTAGGGAATAATAAAATACTTATTTAATTTTTAATAAAAATCGCCACTGCAAGGTTATTAATAACACATTTATATTTAATTAGTTATTTTTTACCCGGTTTTTATTCACTGCACTTCCCAATTTTATTGATTATTTAATATAATCATTGAATCTCAATTGAACTTTATTTCCTTATTAGGAAAAGCACAAGAATAGTACCAGCCAGTACATCGTTACTAAAATGGACCTCGTCAACATTATTAACATTTTGGAAGGAGACGAAACCGATCACATCAATTTAGATACAGGCTTGAACAGTTTTTCAGAAGACTGTTGTTTATTACTATTTTATAAATAACATTTCCATTCATATTTAGGTACATACACGTTGCTAGGTTTAAGATAAAAAATATATGTATTGTTGATTACAGATACCACCTCTACTGCTACTATTAATAAAACAACGATTTTAAAACCAATACTTACTTTCATTGTGAGCTGACTGTACATCGACGCAGAGGCACTAATTAGCATAATATTTAATTTGCATAACAATAGATTTTTAGTATCGACGCAGAGCCACGTCGACGCAGAGGGAACCATTCATAAAAAGTACCCCCAACTAGATTTTGGTTTGCTTTCTGTATTTAAGAAAATGACCGTACGTCGTGTAAATGTATAATAAATTTGTAACACTACATTTGTGTAATTTAGGTATAACTCTATTGTAATACGTACCTACTACTGTTATAAATGTGATAATTATAAGGCACACTAATATTACCTTAATTATAAGTATTTCTCTGTAAGTGAATTGTAATTCTTTTGAGAAATAAATATCTTCAACCGTAAGAATTAGAGCCGTTTGCTCAAAAGTCTCAATACATCCTGCGATGTTCATAAATATACCCATTCGATCACCAGATCCTCCAAGAACCAGCACGATTTCCGAACTCAATAAATATGCCCATATTTTTTCACATACCGTCAGATTTAAGACACTCTTGACCTAAAATGTTACGACATGATATCAGAACGGGAAAAAGTAATCGGGATTTCAATAAAGGCCAAAACCTTTTTATGGCTTTCGAGAGTTAATATTCCCATAAAGTTTTCATACGCATCGACATTTCCCTTATGTTTTACCTCACAGCGGATTATTTCTACGACATCACTTTTTAAAACATAAAAAACCTATTTGGGCTTCTAATAAAACTCAGAATTCTAAATAATTCGAACTCGTAAACTTGGGATTACAAACTTATTGTGTTAGGGAAAGTCATTCAAAACCATATTAATGTTTCTTTGAATCTTGCTCTCAGAAAAAAACATAGAAAATGAATTTTATTATAACTAAGCAGTGGTTACACTGGGTAGATTATGTACATATTATGTGGTTGGTAATCCTTTATTGAATAAATAAATAGAAATCATACGGCATTAGTTACCTATTAGGTAAGTACTAAAACTTTATTATTTCGATAAGTCAATCAAGCCAAGTTTTATTTGTTTGCACAAGACTGGATGTCGGATGTTATTATATCTAGGTATAGATGAGCACAACATATTTTTTCGATGCAAGTCCCGGAAATTCTTGGGTCACTCACTGTCTTGGGCCACCACACCAACAATGTTGAGTCCTTCAGATACCTACCCTACTACCTATTACACGAACAATAAACATAGTCATTTCACCACCGATGGGCATAAAACAGTGATTCGTATAATCGTCGCGCACCGACGGCCGTTCGACTGATTTATTTTGCTGGAAAATCCCTTTAAGCCCTCACGATTCGTTAACGAGTAAGGTAAAGGTGTATTAAATCACGGCGCTGATAAAGTTAAATTCAGGATTGCTCTCGATATACCTTTTCTAGGACGTTTAATTTACGATATTATTCGGTTCAACATTGAAAGTCACAACAGCACCATGCAATAATTTTGCTAACAAAATGAATGTATTTTTGAATACTACTGCAACAGATTAGGGTTAAAAATTACTTCGGGAACAAATAATATAGGTCACGCGACGTAAGCCTGCTTTATTTCATAAGGTATACTGACTGAAATAAATTTACTGGGCCAACTCGCCGCCTGAACTGACTCACAGAAGAAATAATAGACTTATTCTGTTTTATGCACTGCGTTACAACATTCTTTTTAAACTCGACATTAAAGGTAAGAAAGAAAGGATAGATAGGAAAATAGTTCCTAAATAAAAATTTCAGCATAAAAGTTCATCATCACCGGACAAATTCAAAAATTACCTACTTACGTTTTTTTTTTGTTATTAAAGTGCGTAAACCCCTGAGGGTAATTTCTAAGAAATCAAATAATATCGCAAAAATTTTCGACTTCGACGGGACTTGAACCCACATCCTTCCCTCAGTACGGGAATGTGCAAACCAACTACACCACAAGGTCAAGTGACGTAGGAGTCGAAAATCTTTGGGACTTCCTACGGACTCTAGCGCCGTTAGCTCCAAAGGGAAACATTGAAGTTTATTCAATCCTGTATAAAGACTAAACTTACATTAAGTTCGTTTGACGAGAGGTGTTGCGTTGCTCAATTCTAAGGTTTGAAATTTTTGCGATATTATTTGATTTGTTACCAACTTACCTTTAGCTGCATTTAGAAATAAAATCCTGAGGTTGTTTGCTGAAATCATATTCACGCACAATAGTCCACTCAAAATCAGATCTATTGATATAAAAATGAAAATTGAACAAACCATTGTTTGAGCTGCAAGACAATTTGAAGTGGAAAACGCCTAGCAGAACGTGCCAGGTGGCTTTGCTTTATGCCAATTTACATTTTTATTATACACCTCCGGGGTTTGCGCTGTCACTGGTACCATTATGCTAACTGTTCTCCTACTTCTGTTGCTATTTTGAATTTACATTAGGTTATGATGGGAAATGGAAATTTTCAAGCTGAGTTTTTTTTATAATGCCTAGAACCTTCGTTTAACCACAATCTCAACTGATGATAGGTGAAAATGTGACCGAAGATGTATCGCGAAGGTCTAGAAGACAGATTCACTCTCAGAGTTTCTAAAATTTCTTAGAAACTCTGAGAAATTTTCTAAAATCACTATACAGGGTGCCGTGCAGGTGCAGGGGTGGGTGGTGAAATTTGTGTACTAAGCCGAAAAGGTGTGAATCTGATCCCCGAGAAGACCAACTTTTGCTCTACGATGTATTTAATTTCGTTTTTCTTTGAAAAACTTTTAAAAAAAAATAATGTACACATATTACTTGTATTCTTTTATTATTACTAGCTGTAACCGCTGTCAACCGTGTCGTACGCTTTATGCGTACAAGCCCCTAGAACCAGTGCAATGGCTCGGGCTGTGCGCTGTCTGTCAGTGAGTCAGGTACTCCTTAAAATATATATTGATGAGGAAAACAACTTCCGAATTTCAGAAAACGATGAATGAAATGTGTTCTTTTTGTGAGCGAAGTCGACATGTAAAATTTTGTAGTTACCTATATTGCAAACGGTTACCAAGGTACGGAACATTTTCATTAAAACTTTTCGTTTCAACATAGTTATAGGAAAATACCGTTATAATTTCAGAGAACGATGATGTTGGAAAAGACATTGCAAACTTGATATACTGAAAAAGAAAGGGCTGACAGACGCTGCGGTAGCCGAAAAAATTATACGTCGCATCATTATAAACTTAACATACTTATAACGGAAAGGCTGAAAGACGCTGCGGTAGCCGAAATTTTTTTATGACTCATCATTGCATACTAAAAACAGAAGGGCTGATAGACGTCGTGGTAGCCGAAAAAATTGTATAACTCAGCATTGCCTACCTAACATAGTGAAAAACGAAGGGATGGCAGACGGACGCTGCGGTAGCCAAAAAAAAGGTACGACTCATCATTGCAAACTTAACATTCAGAAGAAAGAAGGGCTAACAGATCCTGTGAATAAATTGTATGATTCATCATTGCAAACTTAAGATGCATAAAAAGAAATTACTGAGAATCGCTTCGGTAAAAAAATTATGACTCATAATTTCAAGCTTAACATACTTAAAACGAAACGCTGTGCTAGCTGAAAAAAAAAATGACTCATCATCGTATACTTAATATACTTAAAACGGAAAGGTTTGAAATTTAAAAACAAGTTGACCCCTTTCGGGTTCCAGAATCACCCCCTTTCGGCTGATTACTCATGTCCTGTTGCGTGGCATTCACCCTGTAAATGGATAGCACAAAGAACACGCATTTGTGTAAAGTCTGTGTTTGTGTATCATTGCCGTTTGAGTGCAGCAATTACAAAACAAATACGCCCTTATTTCATGTTGCGCGTCCATGTTATTCCGAGCTTAGTTTATTTAGCTTGTATGATGTCTCTACTTGTTTATTCAACCAGTATGCACTGTTGCTAATTTGAATTTGCATTATAAAGGGTGTAGCGTTGAATTTAACTCGCAAGCTGAAAGGTTTGTAAATGACATTAAACTTTGAAACGAGCTTTTTCCCCTTAGGAGCAAAATGTACAAAAACGAAATGACAACCACACGCAAAATGCGAAAATAGAACACTGAACAAACAAGTTGGTTAGCTTTCTATGTTGTCGTAGTTTTGGGGCATGTTGTTGATCGTCATAATATATTTACAACTGCGTACAGGAATATACCTATACAGTACGGGAATCCTATATATTTTTTGTAAATAATGGAGTGACAAAAACTTCCTTGGTCTTATATTGGTGAAAAACATTTATGACATTGGGTAGTAAACCGCAGAAGGTCAAAACCAGGTTTGGTTTAAAAAGCCCTCTTATCCGTATATGAACTTGAACTTGCACCTTTTTCTCGGCGAGTGTGCTACTATGCGCTGCTGAAGTTATTGTTTCACTGGTTATTACCATGTTGTTTTCATTAATTGTTATTTCTTAGAATAAAGTATTCATACCTAAATGTCTTTGTTTACAAAAAAAAATATATCTTGAATTCTACAATAGAATCCAAGATATTTTCTTGGTCTGTTTGAGAAATGCTTCGTTTCGCAGTGACGAGCCGTAAGCATCCTGAAATTATACATCTGACAAGAGCTTCATTAGCATAAGTGCAGTGCTTTATTTATTCAAGCAGCTAAACGATGCGGTTTCAATTTCTCAGAATCTAGGGCTAAGTGAGTTTATAAATATTAGAAAGGTTCTTGATGTTTCTCAGAATCTAGGGCTAAGTGAGTTTATAAATATTAGAAAGGTTCTTGATCTACATGCAATAGATCCTCGTTCTATTTATGTGTCAGATTTTGTACCGTTTATTTCTTGCCCATGGTATAGTATTGCTAGTCCTATTGACTGGGCCACCATTTAACTCCAAACACAAGTAATTTAAATGTAGGCCCGAAAGAGTAGATTGTGCTGACCTAAAACTAAATTTAGATCAATGGTATATTACCCAAATCAATAAAGGGTTTCAACTTTTTTTTCGTTATATGATTCACCAATGTTTGCCGACCATGGTACACTGGACCAGACAACCAATATTTAACCATAACACAGTATTACAGACACAAAAAATATAAGAACGATATCGAATTAGCAAATATCAAACCAACGAAAGTATACGATCGTTTTACCGCATTCTGTTAAAGTGGATCGCAATTGCCGTTCCGATTCGTACGAACATTAGTCCAACAGGTTACGTATTCGCAGGTTTTGAATAGAATAAATGCCAACAAGTGAAACTAATATTTCAGTTCATAAACCAGGCAATGAGGCAGCGCAGGTCCGGAGCCAAACAGCGGGCTGGCTGAACGCCAACTGATGCTACTGAGTACCGACCGAAGATACCGAGCGCTGTGCAATCCTAAGAGTTGGGTGCTTGCCCTAAAATTAAGGGAGCGATTACCACAGAGCAGTGGGAGGAAAAAATCTACAGGATTACTGCATTTTTCTAGGCTCGGTTACTCCTGGTAAATGAACATAGCAAAATAGAACTCTAGAAAGCATCGATCTTAATAAAACCGGCTTCTCAAAAGTGGAAGGCTTAAATTAGGTGCAATAAGGTCTGCCCACCTCAGTCATAGTCGGACCGGCGCCGCCGGCAGTTGTGTTTCGCGAGTGTATTGTTGTTTCGGTCGCACTTCGGTATGCGTGTTTCCATCTTTGTAGTTCATTAAGTAGGTTTATTGCAAAAGATTGGAAATAGCGTGTCTTTGTGTTTAGTTGTAACTGTTACACAACACAGGTCCTTTGTTGAGTTAGTGCTGGGAGAACGTATGGTACATTCTCCCAACACTAACTCAACTACAGAATTCAATTCACATAATTTTACATAGATCTATGGTAGAAAGGCATATTTTGTAAGTACTTACACTTAATTTAATATGTGCATTTATAATAAGTGTAAAGGCGTCGAGGGTACGAGACGTATTGTATGCAGCTTTGGTGGAGTATGTCCCAAACTTTAACATAGGTACTTGCACAGCTCTAAAGTGGAACCCCACCTTTAACCCTCGCTTGGCAAACATTGATGCCTGTGCAGCTGAAGGCAGCCTTTATTTATCTGAACAGCCCGCGTTCGGTAACTACAATGATGCCTTTTATAAATAGGATAAAAGCAAAGATATTTTAAAAAGGTATGAGTCCTCATGAGACTCGTGCGGGGAAGATTTATTACCAGTATCATGTCTTTTTTTGCCGCCAAGTATTGCTGTGGCATAGGCGCATCTCGATGCATCTCGATCTTGTTATCTATAAATTAACATCTCGACACGACCTCGTTGTAAATCTTGACTACACCGAGTATCGCGATTAGACTAGAAAGTAAAATGACCAAATATCTTACTAGCCGAATTTGGGCCCATGGCGGCCAGTCTCAACTGAGACTAGTCTTGAGCACAGTACGACTACATTGTGTAGGTATTGTTTTTGACCGAACCTATAATTGCTTTCATACTCCTTTCATGTGGGCATAGAAGCAAGGAGTATACATATTTGAGGTTATTCCAGATTTCCCCCTTGAAATCCCCCTTAGGGGTCCGGCGGAGGATGAATTTCCCATACAAACGTAGTACCAAAATGATTTGTAATTTAAGAATATTTTCACCATGGTCTGCTATTATTTGTATTAAAATAGTATTTATCTAGGTTCCTGAGACAATTTTTATTCAAACCTGACACAATCAGTTTTCCCCCTGGGTGAAAACTAAACTTCAAAAAAATGAGCATGTGCCAAGTATTGCTCCGTTATAGATGCAATGGATAAACATACATTATACCACATCCGTTCGTTCCGTCAACATTGACCCACCCTACCAAACTATTTAGGACGTCTACAAATATATTTGTCTTTTTCTGTTGAAGATGGAATTCTTGACCGGCGAGTGCAACTCGGGCTGATTAACGACTTTCCGTTGAAATAAGTACAGAAGAGTCGTTATTTAACACAAGTCTCGAGAGATATCAAACAGTTTTGCTTATTTTACTTTGCTATGATTGTCATTTAAAAATTATAAATGATATAACATTTAAACACATTAAAAGGTTCAAATACAAAATAAAATACAATGATCGTTTAAAACTTCTCCCAATTAGCGCTTCAATTAAAAAGTATTGAAGAGCCGAATGATTCAGAATTTATTTTTGTCATGAAATCAATTTGAAAATGTCGCGCATTAAAATTTCCACGTGTGTTTTCGAGCTTGAAATTAAAACGGACACGATTACCCACTTTATAACGATGAAAAGTAGTGGGAGCTCGGCCAGAGTCAAAATTATGTTGATATTAACTATAAGCAATAGTTAATATCAACATAATTTTTAAAAATTGGAATTTTTGGCTGCAAAAATTGTATTCACGGATATGATAATAGGGGTTACTCCAGTTTTCCCCCTTGACAAATGCCCGTTACTGGCATTCATTTTTAAAGGTCAGTTTTCCCCCTTGAGAGTTTTTTTTTCAAGGGGGAACACTGGAATATTTTTTTTTAAATTCCAGTTTTCCCCTCGACAATTTTTCCTTGAGAGAAGGAAACCAAAGACAAGAAATAAAAACAACATTTCTTAACAGTAAAACAGGTAAGTGTGTGGCGGGCAGTCGCCGCGTGAGAATCGACCTTCCGTCTCAGCCTGTAGATGTCGTAACTAAGGTAACCTAGCAGGGCAACAGCTTTTTTCTGTCTATTTTTAACATCTCCACTGCAATCTCCAATTCAGACGGATTGGTGATCACATAACCACCGCGCTTGGCAGTCACCAAGTGTGGTGATTTTATTTTATTTTTTTATTGATAATGGTTAAGAATTTGGCCACCAACACACTTAGTAGTATTAAGTAAGTGAAGATGTGGCCTAAGATGGAGCACGCTTTCCCAGAAGGAACTTATTTACCCTGGACTTGAAGACTCTTAGATTGTACTCTAGCGGGAAAACAGACGCAGGAAGCTCATTCCACTCTTTGGCAGTGCTCATTCTAAAAGCAGAGCAGAATTTTTTGGTTCGACACTGAGCTCTGATTATGACAAAATCCCCCTTGTTCAGGGCATGTTAAACACTCAGCAGTATGTGTACCGATGAGGTAGTATGATAAGCGTACTTTACCTGAGGGTCAGTTTGCGATGCGATGTAATGGGAAAAGGACTGTGGAAAGGCTTTGCGGAAAGTTCGTGTAAAACCATTCGTCTAAAACAATTCGACTAAAACAATTCGACTAAAACACAATTCGACTAAAAACATTTCAACTAGTAACAATTCGACTAACGACTATAACAATTCGTTTTAACAACGAAATATTGTGTCATCAGATGGCTATGGGTGCAATTATACATATACTTTCAGTCACAGAGTCGCCACGACCCCCCCCCCACCCCGAAACCCCGCTTCGCGGGGGTGGGAGGCCTGCAAGTCGGGTCAAATCAAGGTCGAATTGCTTTAGTTGTATTGTCATTAGTCGAATTGTGTTTTAGTCTAACTGTTTTAGTCGAATTGTATTAATTTTCCGTAGACGGTGGAAAGGCCTCCCACTCGATCGACCGTCGACATTGTAGCGGTCGCAGGGTGATGGATTAAGGGTGGAGGCGATTCAGGACCGCTATTCATGATGTCATTTGCGGGAGGCCTATGTTAATCGGTATGACAGCATTGGGCCTAAGAAGTTCCCTCCACTCTAGCTTAGCCACTAGATATCACTAGAAAATCACACAACAATCTTTAGATTAAACCAATTAAAAGGTACGTCACTTGTATTGCACCGATATAGGTAATCAATTGCATCCCCAATATAACTCAACGGTTATTTTATTTCAACAGCTGATGGAAATCAACCACATTTTGCAAAGAGGTAAGAGGGTACCTACATTATTGAGTTCCGACGCTGAAATTAAATGAAAGCATGCCTTTACCAGCCAGTTTTCCAGGAAATTGAACTGACGAACAAAAATAATTGAATCGAACGATATGTCGATTTGATAGAAAAGTAATTAATTGGATCTTAAATGGGTTCAGCAAACGACGTGAAGAGCTAACTGTATTTTCGTAAGGCTATCCTCACACTGATGCCTTGCTTTCATCGAAGCTAAAGTAAATGTTTATTGCCTTTGATGAGCTATCTGAAGAGTGTACATATTATGCTACAACATATGCTAATCTGACGAAATGGGGATGGTAAAAAGTAAATGATGATGCTGGAAACATTCGAATTACCTACAAATGGTGATCAAGATAATATCTCTTAATTCCTACTAAGCCGGAGATAAAATGGAAATCAATGCAAATACAACCTAAACAAAACCCGGTTTCATCCGTCGATGCATAGGTCAATGAGAACACATTGCTCTAGGCTAGAATAAGTATAGCTAAAATAGTGGTAAATGTGATGTAAGGGTACACGGAGGGCACGTTTCCTTGCCGTCGGCAATGTGCCCTCCGTCGTGTCCCTAAGTGGTAATGAGACTACGCAGACGACAAGTTGACAAAACACTGTCGGCTGCCTACAATTCCTGTTCAAACACTGAAATGTCCAACCCGCCGGGCTACGTCGCCGGCTTTGGTGTAGACACCATTCTAGAATGGTGTGCTGGCATAATGGTGGATGCCTAACTCCCGAATACTCAAACGCAAACACTTAGATTAAAGGCTAGCATCGACATGCCGGTGTCGGGCGGTAGCAAATCGCATCAGATGGTTTTTTGAGCGTAATGCCGGGTGGTGCGTCCACTGAAACCGCAGCTTAACATGCCGACCATTTGTAAGCGAACAATGACGTCATCCGCACTAAACGGATCGCCGGCATTGCCGACAGTCCGATACGTCCGCTCTGTGCGGATCAGTGGACGCACTTCTATGGCAAACTGTACAAAGAATACTTAAATCTGCGTTGCATTTGAGTATTCGGGCGTTAAACGAGTAGATGTGATGTAAGACATGTTAGTGCTAATACGACAGTATGTGATGACCTTTACCAGCAGTCGATTTATTTACCCGGAGCGCAAGATGGAGAGACGAACCGAGAGAAAAAGGTACGTATCGTTACTCCTAGAGCTAGATTAGTTGCACAAGATGGATTAGAGACTTTTAATTTACTCGCTAAGTGCTCGTAGCAAAGTAGTTCTTACTCCGGGGGATTATTGGCGGAAATTGCTTGCGTGGATGGTTTAGGAATGGGTTCTCATGTGTTACGCTAAAGAATAGCGTTCTGATATCCGTTTTTCATTAAAAGTCAAAATGTTCCTTTGAGTTTCATAACAGGTTATTTATATAATAGTTACTAGCTGTTGGCTGCGACTTTGTCCGCGTGGAGTAGTCTAAACGGTTCACCAATTCATGAACTTGTTCTCAAAAAACAGAAACAAGAAAACATAATTATAAAGTCTGCTACAAACTCTATTTCTACCAAAAACTGAGTAGCAGATGTCAGGACTAATTCAATACAGATTATCAACACTACTTCGTTTACTGGAACACTGTACACAAAACTATCTTGCAAAATACTTCAACTACTTACGTTAAAAGCTTGTCAGTATTAAAAGCGGAATTCTGAGTAAGATTTAATCTCAGTAACTGAAAGATATCTCAAAGCAGAAAGATATCAAAAGCACTGTAACAAAACGCTCCGCTCACCCGGTATAACTAACATGAAGCCCCGTTTCCTATAATTGACTTCTCTTGTATTCTTTAAAAGGTTGTTCTGACGCAGCAAAGTGCTTTACCGGTTATGAATACAGATATTCTATTCAGTATTATTTTTATATCTTGGCCAGCGTAGGTTTACGTAATTCTAAGGTTATTTTATATTGTATGATTGGACAGGAAGGACAAAGGTATTGCTGCAAGTTTTAGTGGCCTGTCCGCACTTTGATCCTTATAAGCATTATACATACAGCTGCGCCCCGCGGCTTCGCACGCGTTGTTTCTATGGAAACGTTTAAAGGTGATTTATATCCCAATTTCCAATTTTCTTTGCTATAAACCTCACGGAGCCCGAGACCTTTCCAACGAATGCAAAACCGTGGAAATCGGTTCGTGCGTTCTGGAGTTATAGCGTCAGGAAGGAAAACCCGACTTATTTTTATATAGTAGATTATACGTCTGGTGCATAATCAAATATCAAAGTGCTTTATTTCCTTTATGCCTTACAGGACTCTTGAACACGTCACAAAATTCAAATTACCTATATAAGTAAAGCTAGGAAATAAAGGGGTGACTAGGGGGGGTTATTTGATTTTTTGGCTTTTGTCAAGTTGTCAATGTCCTGGAAATCTCGCGCTTTTTCAAGCTATATTCAACAATTGTGGGCTGACAACCACAATAGTTAAAAATTGTGCAGCAGAGTCAGCGCCCTCCTCTGTTAACAAAATAATTTATGTTCCATCTTAATACATAAAAAAATAACTAATCCATTCATATACACAACAAGGTTACACATGTGTGTGCGTATGTGTGTATGTGTGTGTGTGTGAGAGTGGTGTGTGGAGGTAGGTATGTGGGAGTGTGGTGCTCCTGAGGACACCGGTATGTTGGTCGTCATCTTATATGTTTTTTGTGATAACAGATTTGAAGACCTGTACAAGCCCTGACTCGGCCAACATGTGGCCTAATTCTACTAACCAATAGTTTTACTATAACAATCGTATCGTCACAGTATTGTCACGTCCTTAGATGAAAGGAACTCTATGTATACGTATACTTGATAGTGCGTGCGGTGCTATTTGCACGGAGAGATGGTTTGGTTTCAACCTGGACACTTTCCCTTCATCTGTAGCTTCCTTTAACAAAGGTACTCGTAAAATGTCGAAATGTGTCATTTTGTGAATATTAGCTCAGCTGAATAGGGCCCTAGACCATTCGTTTTATGATTTCGTCAACAATAAAAATATTTTTCAATGAATCTAGAAGCAACTTCATGGTTTACGTACCTATTGTTTGCTGAAAAGCGCTACGTTTTAAATCACAGTGGGTAGTTACTAAGGTGAAGTACCCGCTACTTCCACTGCTCTGAAATAGAGTTGTCAGGATCAGTCCAAGGCATACTTACAGAAAGCAGGGAGCTGATCACGATATGACGGCAAATAAGTTTTGTCAAATAAGTGGGTAAGTATTGTAAACATAACCTGCTCTGCATGTCCTGTATAAAATCTAATGCAGTTTCCAGATTATCTCCTGAACCCTCAATTTGGTTACTTGAGAAGATCGAGTCGCCGTCGAAACGTTTTTAGGGTTTCGAAGATCGGTTTCGAAACCCTTATGGTCTCGCTTTGTCTGTCCTTTTTTCCCTCCTTAATAACTCAGCAACTACAGCAGCTATCAACTTGAAATTTAAAATAATAATACATTTCGTGCGCCTGTACAGATATTAAGAAAAAAAAAATTTAAATAAATGAAAAATGAAACTGAACATTTTCCATACAAATTGAGATGTCAAAATTTTAAAAGAGACCTACAGAGTCAAGTGGGGTATCAAATGAAAGGTATTAGTTTGTACATTTCAAAATAGTTTTTGAAATTTCTGTAGGTTTCATACTTTTTGAAATATTTTGAAAATAGTCGAAAAAATACCCATTCCCCCCCCCCCCCCCCTATTTCCGAAGTTTGCAGAGCGATTCATTCAAAATGTATGGAGCGTTTGTAGATATAAATCTATTTTTTACAGGAAAAATATAGAGAAGTCTGTAAAATGAAAACTTTTTCAAAAATTGTCAAAAAGAGGGGGGATAATTTTCAAAAGGGAGGGCTACCCCACTGAATGGGGTATCATATGAAAGGTATCGGTTTGTACATTTCAAAACAGTTTTTGAAATTTCTGTAAGTTTCATACTTTTTGAAATATTTTGAAAAAAGTCGAAATTTTACCCGCTCCCCCCCCCTATCTCCGAAGTTTGCAGAACGATCCATTCAAAATGTATGAAGCGTTTGTAGATATAGATCTATATTTTACAGGAAAAATATAGAGAAGTCTGTAAAACGAACACTTTTTGAAAAATGGTCAAAAAGGGGGGGGGGGATAGTTTTCAAAAGGGGGGGCTACCCCACTGAGTGGGGTATCATATGAAAGGTATCAGTTTGTACATTTCAAAACAGTTTTTGAAATTTCTGTAAGTTTCCCCCCCCCCCCCACTATCTCCGAAGTTTGCAGAGCGATCCATTCAAAATGTATGAAGCGTTTGTAGATATAGATCTATATTTTACAGGAAAAATATAGAGAAGTCTGTGAAACGAACACTTTTTGAAAAATGGTCAAAAAGGGGGGGGGGGATAGTTTTCAAAAGGGGGGGCTACCCCACTGAGTGGGGTATCATATAAAAGGTATTGGTTTGTACATTTCAAAACAGTTTTTAAAATTTCTGTAGGTTTAATACTTTTTGAAATATATTGAAAAAAGTCGAAAAATTTACCGCTACACCCTATCACCGAAGCATGCAGAGAGATCCATCTGAAATGTAGGTTGGTACCTACTAGTTTTAGGTCTTCATTAAAATTCGGAGTCTCTAACCAGTACCTTTAGTACATACCTACTTGTTGACAATCGTTCGAAACCCTCGGCGCGCGAGTTACACTCGCACTTGACGGGTCTTGTTTTTAATGGGATTTGGTGCAGCGCGCCTCCTCTACCCTGCGGACGTGTAAGTACGAAAATCTTATAATAAATTGAACGTCTCGACGACATGACGACTTGAAACTGTGGATTAGCCGAATTCAGGAGTCGTCCGAATCTATTTTGATTACGCGATTTAATTTGGTTGACGCTATTGCGTATTTTCGAGAATTAAAATAGGCCCTTTTTTTGTGGAAATTGGTTTTATTGAAGAGCCCGATTAGCCGACACAAATACGCAATTGTGTTTTGAAGAAAAAACTGTATACGATGTATTCCCGTTGTCCCGATTGACGATGTCCCCATAATGGAGACAACAATAGTACAAACGGAAATAAACATTAAAAATACCACGAACGCAATTTGCAAAAAACAACATAAATATTACTCAGGTAATCAAATTCAAAAATTGTTACAAGTTTAATCGTTTGAGAGCAGATTCTGCTCTAAAAAGACCATAGAATCAAGTATTTATCAGTGATCTCGGAGGTTCTTTGATAATTGTCTAAAACATCGGGCCATAGCTTTCCCACTTGAAATTCGGCTAAACAACGTATGAAAACTTTATCAATCACTTGTCTTGTTCCACTGCAATTAGTTTCTTCCATGTTGGATTACACTAAACACCATAGTACCTAAACATAAAAACAATTATTTTAATGCAAATTTCGTTGAGGTACCCAATGTTTATTTACATATGCATGACATTTTGAACAGACATTGGTTTCGTGTTGCCAGAGCAAAGATTTAGTTTAGTTCCATTTTAATTAATTTCTACTCTTTTCGGTCCAGCTTGTACCTATAGCCAGCGTTCAGTCAAAATGCAGTCAAAGAGCTTGAAAATTACGACCCTGCCTTTCCGTTTAAATAATCTCGGCTGCAATAAGAGCTGGAGCGATATATTGCAAGTACACAAACGCTAGAGGGCGCCGCACAAACATCCTTCCTCTAATGGCTTGACCACAAGTAAACTTAGCACTTCACTAGAGCTGTCAGGCCACAAGATAGTGGCACGAAATGTTGCTTTACCGCAGCAAGCGTATTATTATTGTAAGGAGTAGATTAGGTAGATATTGTGTATATTTTAGACTGTAGAGCATGGTCGTTTACTTAACGCTTGTCTTGCTGGAAACTGTGTATTTTCGACGTGTTTATGCAAATAAGCAGAAAATAGCGAGGCATTATTTTTTCTTACGTTATACAGACAGGGTGCCACGCCGAACGGCTTAGTACACCCTTTCCGTGGCACCCTGTATAATTTTGTAAGATGCACATATTACAAATATCACATCACACTATCACATCACACTAATATTATAAATGCGAAAGTTTGGATGGATGGATGTATGGATGGATGTTTGTTACCTCTTCACGCCAAAACGACTGAACGGTTTTCGCTAAAATTTTGCATACAGGTAATTCTAATCCTGGAATCAAACATAGGCTACTTTTTATCCCATAAATCAGTTCCCATGGAATATAAATCACCTTTAAACGTTTCTATAGAAACAACACGTGCGGAGCCGCGGGCATAAACTAGTTCTTCATATATGTGACAAAAATTGTATGAGGGATACAATTTTTGTCACATAAATAAAAAATGTTTGTGCTTAAAATGAGACTTGATCATTTTTTCTACAAGTTGCTCTGCTTATTTCTTTGTATCACTTAAGGCTAAAATAGACTGATGAGTATTTGTTGATGAGCCCCAGTTCTTCTTCCATACTCTTTTATCAGCCACCTTTCTCTCCTTCCTAGTAAAATTCTTTTTATTTTCACTAATTAAAAGCGAAATAAAAACTAAAGATTAAATAAACTAATTAAAATGCTACAGCCCCAGTAAATAACTTTAGGGCAATTTGCCAGACTTTGTACATCCTTTGTCCGTCACAAAAGGGGCACAGTAATCCGTACACCAGTCTGAATATGCAAGTACTGGTTGTATTTCGGTGAATTTGCAATCTGAGGGGTTAAAACCAAACTTGTTATAAAATAAACTTACTTGCGTTATCGTAGAAATACCTAGTTTTTAATTTTGCGACGCAGTTCTGTGTTTGGTAAGTATTTATAACTAGCTGCGCCCCGCGGCTTCGCCCCCGTGGAAATTTATGTTTCCAACTTTCTTAATTTTTTCTTTCATAAGAACCTTCTCCTGACAATAACAAACACAACAAAGAAAGAATTAGCGAAATCGGTCCAGCCGTTCACGCGTGATGCCGTGACAACGCGAAACGGGTTTCATTTTTATATATAAGAAGACTAGCTGCGCCCCGCGGCTTCGCCCCCGTGGAAATTTATGTTTCCAACTTTCTTAATTTTTTCTTTCATAAGAACCTTCTCCTGACAATAACAAACACAACAAAGAAAGAATCAGCGAAATCGGTCCAGCCGTTCACGCGTGATGCCGTGACAACGCGAAACGGGTTTCATTTTTATATATAAGAAGAAGAAGATGTCCCCATTATCAATCACAAACAGTTTTCCGAGTTTGAATCTTTGTAATGCGTTCATTTTTTGCTAGCTTTTTTGAATCAGCATCCATACATCCATTCATTTAAACATCCAAACTTTCGCGTTTATAAGTGGGCTTACCTCTTCACGCCAAAACTGCCGAGCAGAGCGGGCTAAAATTTTCCATAGAAGTAGTTCTAAAGCTGCAATAACATATACATACTTCTTATTTCGAGAAAACGCGTGTGCAGCCGTGGGCAGAAGCTAGTCACAAACAAATGGCTTTGTTCTTTCCTTAGTTCAGAAACCAAACACAGATCCGAACTAGGCAACTCTACGTCAGGATTACACAGAGTACGTGTCGTTAAGTTTGCACTCTCTACATTATTTGTGGCTGGTCGCTGTCTAAAATATTTGATTTAGGTTTATCGAACTTTCAACTCTGTTCGGTCGTTGAATAGTTGGGTGTGTAACATTGGTTTATACAATCGATTGATTTTATGGGTTCCGTATCTGAAAAGGAAAAGAGGAACCCTTATAGGATCACTTTGTTGTCCATCTGTCTGTCCGTCTGTCAACCCCCATTTTTAAGGAACGCGTGGAGGGCTCGAGTTGAAATTTACATCAAATATTATTCAAGTCCGTAACCTTTTGGAGCCTCGATATAAATAAAACTTCTAAGTCAACGCAATCAAACGTTACAGCCGTTTATGTCCGAATATTTTGAAATTTCCAAAGGAATCACATGCACACAAAACCTATAAGGTACTTCCCGTAAACCTAGAATCATGAAATTTGGCGAGCAGCAAGGTTTTATAATAAAAGTAAAGGAAAAAATCTGAAAATCGTAAATTTGTAGTTTATTCACTCAAAAAATTAGTTTTCATTTCTCGCCATGGATCAAAATCTACAGGGTACCTTCTTCCCGTTGACCTAGAATCATGATATTTGGCAAGACACAAGGTCTTACAATTTTATAATATGGAACGTGCGCGAATCCAACTCGCACTTGACGTTTTACTATGGATAGAAATAAAAGTTCTCTAAATAAATAAATATAAATAAATAAATAATGCTGGACAATTCACACAGCTTTATCTAGCCCCAAGGTAAGCAGAGCTTGTGTTATGGGTACTAGATAACTGATATACATAATAATATACGAGTACATAGATAGATATTTTTTATTATACATAGAAAACGACCAGAACACCCTGAACAAATATCTGCAGATCGTACAAATATTTGTCCCGAGGCGGGAATCGAACCCGCAACCTCCTGCGTCGCAGGCGGACCTTCGCCCACCGCGCCACAGAGGTCGTAAATAAAATTGAACATAAATTATATGCATAGCAATGCCATACCGTTTAAACCCAAAATATTTCAAAAAGCAAACAGAACCGCAAACCAACGTAGCTTCCCCCCCAAAAAGTTAACTCAACACAGCGCTGAATCTATTTTTTGTTCAGTAAAAGCACTATGTTGTCTAGGGGCACGCTTAGCTTAAATAATTTGTAGGAAATAAGC
Organism: Eupithecia subfuscata; assembly: GCA_963564075.1. NCBI lineage: Eukaryota > Metazoa > Arthropoda > Insecta > Lepidoptera > Geometridae > Eupithecia > Eupithecia subfuscata. The sequence continues at coordinate 11,602,557 of OY751105.1, forward strand.
ACGAAATTTACTACCCCCGGGACTGTGAAGCCAAATTTATTGTACGCAGCGATTCTAGAATTTTAAGTAGAGTCGCAACCTACTGCGGAAGTTTTTGGAACCCTACGTGACGATTGGGAGAGGACAATATATGCGAGAGCCACATGCGAGTATTTGTGTTGTCCTGTAAATTCGAAAGGTAAATTCTGTTGGATGGAACACGTTTAAAGTTGGTAAACAACGCGTGTTTGTTGTTATTTAGGTACTTCAAATACAAACTGAGCTTATAATAACAAGATATCGACTCCCTAAGCGTTTTTCTACCTAATTCATTGTTATCTACGATCGCTACAAGTTTAGTTTAGATTTACGTGGCAAATAGGAAAGAAACATAAAACAAAGTTCCCTAATTTTAAACTATAATACACCTATTAAGCTAAAAGGGCTACCTTTTAGTTAAGGTTCGGTCGCACCTTTAGGAAATGACTGGCATTTTACGCAGCCGCCAAACCCGAGCCTTGCTATAAAACAAATAGCTGTTTTTGTACGCCCCTTTCACATCCAGCGATTTAACCCTTCCTTATATATAATGCGGATTGCGAAGGCTGCATAAAATCATATAGAGGCGAGACTCGCAAATTAGAATTTGGTAATGATTAAGGTCCTAATAACGTAGAGATTCGAGTCTGATTTTGTAAACAAAATGTCAAAATGTTTTTAATGGCATCGGATACATCTCTTTTCTTGTCAACCTTCTTTATTCACAAGCATCACAAGTCTTCAGAAGCGTGTGCGTGATAATCTATTAGAGGCATAAAGGTAGGAATATGGCCATTTTGTAGAGCAATTTCGTCAACACGAAATTTCACTTCTATGCTAAATTGCTACAGTTTAAGTCGCTTATTCTCAAGCAACAATTTGGTTTGACAACTGCGAACAATAAAGTGGATTGTGGCTTGTCGCCTTATTGCGGTAACCGCGAGTCGCCTTTCAAAATGTCTAACAGCGAAATTATCCAGTTATGGCGACGGCTATGTAATCGAGAAACGGCTGGGCACCTAAAAACAATGTTTGTTGCGATAAAAATACAAAACATAGTAACGACTTTAGAACAGGGAAATTACAAGGCAAAGGCAAACTTGTAATCTCTTTACTCTTTTATTATACTGTACTAGGCAAGGTTTTTGAGAAGAGAAGAATTATAGAAGACCTCACTATCAGTTGAGAACAGTACCTAAGTGGTAAGTAGAATATAGAGAATCTTAGGCAAAGTTATCATTTACTATATAGTTATCATATACATATTTATTTCGGAGGAGGGCGTTGTCATCTGCGACACAGTTTTTAAACTTCTGCAGATGACATCGTTTTTCATTTTATAACCATGTAACCATTGTTTCTGTTCCATAATAAACGATTTTATTATATTATTATTATTACTACAACGTCAAATAAAGATCCTATACGTGAAGAAAACAAAGTTATAGTGTGATATTCGTGCCTAGAACGGTTTGCTGGGTCGGACTCTTTTCTTGCTTGTGTCGCTGTAATATTAACTGTACCACCAACCAACTAAGATGTATTTTAGAGCGATTAGCCGCTAAGAGCCGTCCTACACAAGGACATAAGTAATAAATAAAATAAGCGTGGACAAGAATTCTCCGACTAAATCGTCCCGTAGAAGAATCTTCCAAAAGTGGCTGCCTCTAGTAATCGCCCGTTTGCTCCGATATAAGCTAAATAATACACAGGAACGAGTGTGCTCCCATTAGCACAAAATACTGCTAGAATAGTTTTCAAAGGAAGTTAGTCGGGCTTGTGAACCAACGCGAGGTCGTCGCCCACTGGTTTGCTTTGTTAAATTATTTCTTTGTTACTTTTCTATTGCATAATTTTAGAAACTTGTTCTAAAATATATATATAATATTTTTAGAAACTTGTTCTAAAATTATACTCACATGTTTTAGAGGACCTACATTATCTTCTATTCTTGTAGGTTGGTACAATACAATACAAATACTCTTCATGGCACACCAAGATACAGAAACACAGGACAGGAAAACACAGATACAGAGACAGTTGTACAATGGGCGGCCCAATTACATTATATTAATTAATGATGGGCTAATAGCGATAGTAAATAAATAAAGTACCTATTTTTTATATTAAACTGCTGAACGGGTTTTAAATAATGAAACTTTGCCTTCAAGGACTGGTTTGTATCCAGGAAGTGCGCGTCTCAAGCCGTGGGCGTAGTATCCAATATTTTTACAATAATTTTCCACGGAGCTCAAATAATTTGATACCTACGCTTTGATGGCTGCTTTCATTTATTTATGTAACTCAAAACTCCATTCCAACCAAACAATTTATTTTCTGCGGTAAATATTTACAATAAGGCTTGGCGCAAACTGACCACCGGCCGTCACATTTGCAGCAGTCGCGATAGCGCGCGACTACCACCGGTGTTCGGAAACGACCACATTACATTGACACGTACGATGCGTCAGACGCCTAGCGTTTATCAGAGTGAGGGTGAGCGCGGGGCGGGGCGGCGTGACAGTGGTGAGAGTCAAGATAGGTTCACATTGCTGTGTCGGGGTGTGTCGTGGCGCGCCAGAGCGCAATCGGTTACGTTCATTACCTATGACTAGATTCACATAGTTTCACATTGCTGTGTCGGGGTGTGTCGTGGCGCGCCAGAGCGCAATCCGTTCATCCGTTCATTACCTATGACTAGATTCACATTAGTAGGTTGAATCTAGTCATAATGAATGAACGTAACCGATTGCGCTCTGGCGCGCCACGACACACCCCGACACAGCAATGTGAACCTAGCTTCAGCGTCTTGCGTGGTGCGCAGCGGTGTCAAGTGGGGAGTCGCGGACACCGCTGTAGCGAGTGGTCGCCGCCGGAGACGCGTGTGCGGCGAGTTCATACTGAATGTATGAAAAAGCGTGTATACAGCTTGTCACTTGATACTGGTGGCTGTGGTCGGTGGTCCGTTTGCACAAAGCCTTAACTCGAAATTGATTTAAAATAGTAGGTTTGTCGACCATTGTCGCGATAATTACATCGGCACTCGATCGCTAAGCCGTTGTCTATAGAGTTAAAGCAATGTTTCCAACTGATTGAAGAGATAATGTTATCTCTCCTCGGTTTTCTTGAGGAGTGAATTCCCGAGTCATTGATTCTGTTCAGTCTGAAGGACCTCGAGTGCGATAGACTTGTTCGTCACCTGAAACAGTATCTTTACCGACCTAACTCTTACCAAGACACCAACCTAACTAAATTATATGAGTACATACTTTAGTTAGAGCAATACTTTAATTTATAAAATTAATTATTTGCTTGTTTTTTAGGATATAAATATTATGTCATAAATCTATTACAAATATTTAAAGAAAAAAAATGAAAATGATTAAAACCTAATGCAAGTGTACCTGTAAAGGAAACTTTTTTTTTAAATCATAATAATATTCCTAATTTATAACACTAAAGCGATATTTCTCTGTCGCTTCGGTATGTAGATTAAAGTAAATAACACGTCAAGTGCGAGTCGGACTCGCGCACTAAGGGTTCCGTTTAATTGTAAGACCTTGTTTCTTGCCAAATATTATGATTCTAGGTCAACATGAAGTAGTACCCCATATATTTTGGTCGAGGGAGAGAATCAAAACTTATTTTTTTAGTAAATAAACTACAATTTTACGGTTTTCAGATTGTTGTCGTTATTTGTGCTATATGACCTTGCTTCTTTTCAAATTTTATGATTCTAGGTAAACGAGAAGGACCCTATAGGATTTGGTCTATAGCAATAATTAAAAGTATATTTTTTGGTGAATTAACTACAAATTTGCGGTTTTAGGATTATTTTCCTTTATTTGTGCTATAAGACCTCGCTTCCTGCCAAATTTTATGATTCTACGTCAACGGGAAGTACCCTATAGGTTTTGGTCCAGGGCGAGCATTAAAAGTAATTTTTTTAGTGAATAAATTACAAATCAATGTTTTTCGGATTTTTCCCTTTACTTGTGCTATATGACTTTGCTGCTCACCAAATTTCATGATTCTAGGTCTACGGGAAGTACCCTATAGGTTTTAGGTGCATGTGATTCCCTTGGAAATTTCAAAATTTTCGGTCATAAATGGCTGAAACTTTTGATTGCGTTGACTTAGAAGTTTAATATATCACGGCTTCAAGAGGTTACGCAGTTGAGTATTTGATGTTAATTTCAACTCGATACCTCCACGCGTTCCTGAGAAAAGAGGGTTGACAGACGGACAGACAGACAGACAGACAGACGGACGGACAACAAATTGATCCTATAAGGGTTCCTTTTCTCCTTTTGAGGTACGGAACCCTAAAAACGACGAAGAAACCTTTAGCCTGTTAGTTGTTATTTTTAACCCCCGACGCACGTGTCTGTCTGTCTATCTCTGTCTGTCTATCTGTGTTTCAGTCTATGGTATCGTATGATGCTCCCAAACGGATGAACCGATTTTCGTTTAGTTTTTTTTTTTGTGTCAAAGATAATTTTATCCCGAGTGTTTTTAGCCATGTTTCATGAAAATCTGTTCAGCCAATAAACGTCGGCGGGTTTTATAAAATTTTATTTTTAGTCTTGTTCGAGTTAGAGCAAAACTATCGCACCGTCCCAAGTTTTTTATCCTCTAGCTAGATAATCTGATATTATATAGTAAGTAAGCATTTTTGCATAGCAAGGTTTTGACAATTTGTTTGAATTTATTTACTGATAATTTTTGGAACTCACTCGGAGTTTTGTTGTAGAAGCGTATACACTGCCCTTAATTTTTTTATTTTCTTTATAAGATACATTAATTTTGTGTGCCTAGTTTACGTTTTTTCTAGTATTCAAATTATGTAAATTGCTATTTTTAAGGGAACCGATTGATATTTCTAAGAGTGTACGACGAGTTTCCTATACTGATATTATAAAGTGGAAAGATTTGATTGTTTGTTTGTATTGAATAGGCTACGAAACTACTGGACCGATTTGAAAAAAAAAAAAAACATTAGAAGCCCACATTATTCCTGATGAACATGCGCTACTTTTTACGCCGGGAAAATACTTCATTCGTACGGGAAAACGAGTAATAGGACAACGGGTAGTAAGAATGCAGCTAGTCAAATATAAAATAAAAATAAAATAATGTAAGTAGCTGAAATAAACAAGTCTAGATGTGTCCACGTCTGTAAGATGACAGATTTTTTTACTGCAAACGCTGCGAAAATAAGTCTCTTCGATAGCTTATATATGTGTGGGCCCCATTGAAATTTATTGTCTAAGGTGATTTTTAAGAATAAGGTACTTTCTATAATTTGTAACGTTTCCCCTTTTACGTTTACGACAGCCTTAAATTGTTTAACATTAGATAGAATAAATCTAATACCACACATAGCTCGAGGCTCTAGCGCACGTTTCTATGTCTAAGCAAGTCTAAGCCAACTTCTAGAAATGTCAATGATCGAGTTTTCCTGAAGTTAATCGTTCTTTTACGTGCTGAAGTACTTTATGAACATTATTTCAATCAAAATACCGGCACAGCAGGGCAGAATACCGGGTGGCTTATCAGTTTAATTAAAACAACTCACATGTGTTACGTGAATTGCAATGAGTTTTGTTTTACTATTTTTTGTTTTAGTTTATGTTATGAATTTCGGATACCTTATGTCAGACATTACAGCCAATCCAAATGTTTCTGGTAAGCCTTTTTGTATTGGAGAGATAAGGTTTTACAATAATTGATCAACTAAAAATGCCGGTTATTGGAACCGGCATTCACAATTATAATTTACTCTAGTTTATGACACTGGGCAAGTAAATCTGTGAAATATAGAAATGGTGCTGGAGGTCTACTCTGAAAAACGAACGATGTTGACGGATGACGTTGGATCGCAGAAAACGAAGGAAGTCGGATCCGTTCTTTTAATGACCTTGCTATGAAAAATATTCTGACATTTAATTCTTAGAGGTTCGAAATGAAAAGTATCAGTTGGTGACACGCCCGGAAGAACTTGGTGGTAGGGTTGTCCGTTTCGTGCGATCGACATTTGTCAGCTTCGTTCGTTTTTCAAAGTAGATTTAATGGCATGGTGCAAATTAATCTTAGCTCATTGGGTATCTGTAGATATAAGACCCATGAACCTATACTTCATAATACCGGATGATATTTCTCATTTGAGTTTTGATTTGCCCTTTTTTTGTTGTCTTTGATTTATTTTCTTTAGGTGACGAAGAATCCAAGGAAGTGGTCATGGATCCGATGGCAGATCACACTTTTGTGGCGCTTTTAGAGTACGTATTAGCTGTGGTATTAGTAAGCTTACAAGAGATTACACAGTACCAATTTTTGAAAACCTTATCACATTTAAAGCGTATTATTTTCGGAGACAGGTTTTAGTTAAACATTTTTTTCGTAAAGTGACGAAATTTTTTATATTTCTGTGGATATTGTTTTAAGTTGATTTTGTTTTAATTTTATAATAAAGCTTGAAAAACAATATGTTTTGTAATTCTAGACTGACTGTACTTGTCGTTTGAGACACGCAGACTATTTTTATTTCCAGATGTTTTGCTATAAGGTCATTTTCCTTGACGACCTCTGTGGCGCAGCGGGCAAAGGTCTGCCTGCGACGCAGGAGGTTGCGGGTTCGATTCCCGCCTCGGGACAAAAGTTTGTACAATCTGCAGACATTTGTCCAGGGCGTTCTGGATGTTTTCTATGTATAATAAAAAATATCTATCTATGTAGTGTATTGTATTTAGTATATCAGTTATCTAGTACCTACCCATAACACAAGCTCTGCTTAGCATGGGGCTAGATAATGCGGTGTGAATTGTCCAGCATTATTTATTTATTATTTATTTTCGCATGTTAGTCAATTGTACTGAACGGTCGTTTTCCTACTTTGGGGTTCTGATAGGTACCCATTTACCAATGATCGCCAACTGTCCCGGTCCCTTGTCGTTTCAGTCCCGTCGACTACGGCACGAAGTTCTTGTAGGTTTTCTCATCTTCGTCGGTCCAGCGGTACAGCGGACGAACAAAAGGCTTTCGGCCACTTGGGCGACCCATGTACGCTCTGATGGCTGCCCGATTTTCCCTCTCGGACTACACGCCCACTTCTACCCACTTGATTTTTTTATTATTAATTACTAAGCTATCGATATCATTCATCGTATAGGTAACGAGGTAGAGGCAAGTGTTCCTATGGACGCTTGTACGTCCTACCTGTGGCCATAATCGATTCTGACGAAACTAGCAACCATAAATTTCTAATTTGAACGCGACCGTAAAGTTTTGTGTATGGTCGACAGTTTTGACTTGTTGCCATCTTTGTTTTTTGTATTATTGTTTTTATGCTGGCATAATTTTCTATCTACAATATTTAAGATACTTTCTCTCCATGTGGCATGGCCGTGGGACACCCGGTATATTAGGGCTATTCTGTGGTTCACTCACTTCATTGCGTATAACACTTGCTTTGTGAACCTTCTTTTTGTGTAGGTACCTAAGTAGTAAGTAGGTAACTACCGACCTAATTCATGGATTTGGTCTGAATAAATAAACTTCATCTAATGCCTGTCATTATCTCAAATTATTCCTTCGTGCGATCGAAAGAAACTATCTACTAAAAAACTCCTACTCTACTATAAAACTCGATAATTTAGAAAAACTGATCGGTAAAACCATTACAAATTTCTTTTGCGATTAGTGGTAATTATTTATATTCAAGAAGATTTTTAATTACGGGATATTTACCATGATTTGGTTTAATAAGAGGTTTCTAAAATTTTGGCAAAGTTCCATGCAGTAGTAACAATTTTCGTAGTAAAAGACAGAAGATGAGGGTAGGTAATGATGGTATATCTGCCAATAAAAACTCACGCGCAGTGACTTGAGTTATTTCCTGATCACGGCGCATGCAATTGTGCCCAAATATAGGAAAACTTAAAATAAAATAAATCATAGTACCAAAATATGTATTACCCCATTAATAATGACATTAATGACTTTAGATATTACCCGTTATAAGAAACCATGATAGTTTTAAATTTTGGAACGAAGTTCCTTATCGCGCGTTGCGAAAGGGGCCCAGATGGAGAAAATTAAGACAAAAAGTTGTAACGACACTTTTTGCTTTCGACACTTTTTGCTATAGTTGTAAGCCGTGCGGCGTGCGCGTGTTTCTCTGTCTCTCTCTCACTCTCTCTTATAGAAAGCAAGCCAGTTATTTTCCTTTCGTCTTTTTATTTCGCATTGAACAGTGTGGTGTCGCAACGATTACAATTCCTTCACTAATTAATCGAAAGGAACTTCGTTCCATCCGGGTGTCCCTTGACACCTCTCAAGTTTTTTTTAAATTTATATTTTATTCCAGCATTGTTTTTACGGACGGCTCAAAGAGGACTTGCACTGGCACTATTATTCATGAATCTGTTGTGCTAACCGCTGCACATTGTTTGTGAGTATTTTATTGACGTGACAACGTCTTATAATTCGATAGAGCCGGCTGCACGCACGAAAAAACATGACGTCATGCGGCGTTACCTCGCTCTGAGGCGTTCCATGTAAGGCTTGAAGTGCAAACGAGAGCGCTCGACATCCGTCTCTCTCCTACTTGAGTGAGCGATGCGTCTGCGTGGACAGCTGCTATACTATAGTACATTTACATGTTTTGATCGAGTATCAAATGCTACCATTCCATCAGTATTTTCTTAAGACGTTGTCACGTTCAACTATCGTCAGTAAAGCGACTTTACAGACAACCAATTTTTTTTTCTCAGGTAGACTCTACACACTGAACCCGCCGACACAGCCCGGCGGGTCGGTGTGACATTTCAGTGTAGGTATGAATTTTGTAGGCCGCTGACAATGTAGTTTGCTATTGTCAACTTGTCGGCGGGGCGGCGACTTTGGTGTAGACCCCGTAATATATAGCATAATCAACAAAAACCAATTGGTTTCCTACATAAGTATGAATATATAACTTCTGCCCGCGGCTTCGCACGCGTTTTTTGTATGGAAACGTTTCAAGGTGATTTCTATCCCATGGGAACTGATTTATGGGATAAGAAGTTGCCTATGTTTGATTCCAGGATTAGAATAATAATAATAAACGTGAAGAGGTAACAAACATCCATCTATACATCCATCCAAACTTTTGCATTTATAATATTAGTGTGATTAGTGTGATGATGACGTGTAGGATCTACACTTAGCCATGGCATAGCAATTTATTTAACAAACTTTCGTAAAATCTTCAAGTTAAAAACGTGAAAGTAAACCTAAGCTCTGGAATTCTAACAAATGAAAATGTATAACTGGGTGTAAGTTCAAATAAGAGCTTCTCCAGAAGCAAAGACCTTTGTCAAGAAGTTAACTGCAAGGGAGTAACCAGAGAATATGGCTAGTTTAGTTTTATCTCGCGACTTTCTCCACATTAATAACTGAGCCGCAGTCGTGAATCTATATTGCATACGTAAGATACCCTAATTCTTAAAGTTATTGTGTGGCAATATTTTTGTCAGTGCTTATCAGGGGAGACCTTTTTCTAGTGGACTGGTATTCATGTTGATGATGGACTTATTCGTTTCTTAATGTTGGCCATTGTTTCTATGACAAATCTGCCTATCAGCCGCAATTATTTAACTTATAAATAAATTACTGTTCATGGTCTTTTTACACCCATTTATTTAAATTCAATACCATGGTTTTTTTTAATATTTATTTTTTAATATAATTTTAATATTTATTATACCTTATAGCCCGGCTACACGCTCCGTCTTCACAAATCAGTTTACGCAGGTATAGTTGTTCTATCTCACGTAGTCCGTTGGGTTAAGTATGTCATAGTGAATGCATGTACACATTGTTTTAGTGTGCGTAAGCTCAGAAGCAATCAGTCTCGCCCGAGACGCGGTCCGGGTCACTAGTGCTCATTGTATTCACGTCAGATTTTGGTAGCGAGTACCGTCAGCATGACAACTAAGCACAAAGTTGTTCGTAGTGAGGTAAGTTACCGGACTTCGTGAGATGGAACAGCTATAAGAAAGTGCGTTTAGACGTCGGAACACACGCCGCGCGGCTTGTGGAATCGTTAACATGCTGAAGATTGGACGCGTAGTTGGTTTGCGCAGTTGCAAGACGGAGCGTGTGACCGGGCTTTAAAACAATGTAATTTTATAGCTTTGACAGTGTTCCATGTGATCTTATGGTATAAATAAATGAAAATAAATACGAGAAGAAATTAAAATATTTTCTCATTTTTCAGCACAAATCCAGAAAATGAATTGGCAAAGCCAGAACTCTTAGCGTCATTTGTTGTTATCGGTACGAAGAAAATGTTCAGTACTGGTTATGAGCACTACTTACCTATAGAGAAGATACTGATCCACCCGAAATACCAGGGATGGACAGCAGATCTCGCTTTGGTTTATACATTCGCCTCTATGACGGGACATAAACCGGGGACGATTTTAGCTATGGCTGGAGAAAGAACTTCAACCCATGTTGATGCTAATGTCACTGTACTCAGCTGGGGGGGCCCTTCTGAAATGGTTGAAGTAAGCTGTATAATTTACTAGCTGCGCCCCGCTTCGCACGCGTTGTTTCTATGGAAACGTTTAAAGATGATTTCTATCCCACGGGAACTGTTTTATGGGATAAAAAGTAACCTATGTTTGATTCCAAGATTACAATTACCTGTATGCAAATTTTCAGCCCGATTCATTCAGTAGTTTTTACGTGAAAGAGTGATAAACATCCATCGCGTTTATTATATTAGTAGGCGGCTCAGATATGCTATTCGTGGCACTCCTGAACCGTGGTCCCACCAAACACACACTTGACCGTTCAACATATGGCTCTGGGTGCAATTATATATATACACACCCTTTCAGTCACAGAGTCGCCACGACCCCCCCCCCCCCCCCCCCCCCCCCCCCCGTTAGGAGTGAGTTAATGTTGAATGTTGGGGTGGGAGGATGTGGACGGTCAAGTGTGTGTTTGGTGGGACCACGAAAAAGTTTTGTCCCACCAGTGGAACATCACAGTGGGACTACGGTTCCGTCACTATTCGTGGCGTCTCGCCGCGTCGTTTGAGGTGGCCTATGCTAAGCGGAGACCTATGCGGGCGTTGAGGCGGTGGTGAAGATGTAGAATTATGCCTTTTTTTTGGTCTCGTCGAGGAAATTCATTCACGAATAAACTGGTCTGGGGGGGACCAGAGTTACGTGGGACTCGACGTCCTGAAAAGGACGTAATACCCACTAAAACCTCTCCGGTGTCCCTCTCTCGCCATTTTCACCGAACCACGGGAACATTTAATCATCCGCGGCCCGACTGGCGTCCCCTCTTCCTCCTATACATGGCCGGCGAACCCACCGATCCACACACTCGCCGACCCCATTCTTCCGTCAACTTTCCTCCCCCCGATTAGGACACAGTGTAGAATTATGCCTGCTACATGTCTGGTACGCGACACCACAGACTTTTACTTTGATTTGCATTGTATTGTTTTTTAATTTAAATAGACAGTCATCATCATCATCAACTTATAATAGTCCACTGCTGGACATAGGCCTCCCCTAATCAGCGCCTAGCGCTCTGTCATCAGTTTCCCACATCCAGCATCTGCCTGCAGTCTTTCGCAGGTCGTCATCGCACCTGGCTGGTGTACGTCCTACACTACGTTTGCCTAGTCACGTCCTCCACTCAAAAACACGTTTATCCCAGCGGTTGTCGGTACTTCGCGAGATATAGCCGGCCCAATGGCATGAAAATCTGTTCAGCCAATAAACGTTGGCGGGTTCATAAATTTTTTAATTTTGTCTTGTTATTGAAGAGGTAAAGTAGGTATATAAATGACAGGAAAGTCTATAATTAAAACTATAAAAGTACCGTAACTTATCAATCTTATCATACGTACCATAAATATGTTTTTATTTCAGTTTAACAGGAAAAATAAGTATGGAGGCAAGTCTGATTGTGAAAGCGAAGAGGACGTAAGATAAATTTTATTACTTAGTACTCGTAATAGTGGCAAATCATAGGTAGCCAACCTTCACGGACGATTGCATCGTACTCTATAAACGTGATGATAATTTATATTGAAAACGAGAAATACGCGTGAGGGCCTTCATTAACTAACTAGTTTATGCCCGCGGCTTCGCACACGTTATTTCTATGGAAACGTTTAAAGGGAATTTCTATCCCATGGGAACTGACTTATGGGGTAAAAAGTAACCTATGTTTGATTCCAGAATTAGAATTATCTGTATGAAAAATTTCAGCCCGATCCAAAGACCTTGCTGCTCACCAATTGTCATGAGTCTTGGTGTGCGGGAAGTACTCTTTAGGTTTTGTTTGTGCATGTGATTCCCTTGGAAATTTCAAAATATTCTGAAACGGCTGTAACTTTTGAGTGCGTTGACTTGTAAGTATTATTTATATTGCGGCTCCAAGAGGTTACGGTTTTGAGTATTTGACGTTAATTTCAACTCGATACGTCCACGCGTTCCTGAGAAAAAAGGGTTGACAGACGGACAGACAGACAGACAGAGAGACGGACAACAAAGTGACCTATAAGGGTTTCTTTTTTTAAATTGAAATATACAAGCAAATTCCTATCACAGCTATCAATATCACATGTTACACCAGTTTATGTCACATACTTATTATGTGGTTAGCTAATTTAAACTTATATTACATTTTTCAGACAGTGTTCAAATCTCGGCCAGATCGAAAAAATCCAAAACCTGGACTGAGATCAAATCCAACATCGATGCGAGAAGAGAAAGCTAAACGATATCTGGGCATAGACGAAGAGCGGGTAAGTAACTTTACGATATTTTGATTTCCTAGCCCTTGACTTTTTTATTTCGAACGAAAATTATACTAGTATTTACAATTGAAACAATTGAGCTAACTGCCGACTGTTGCAAACAGTCTACAAATAGCTCAATTGATCCATATCAACACCAGTCGGAAGCGTCCCCAAGACGCTGGCTGCATTGCCACGCTGTATGGCAATGCTGATACGCTGTGCCAGATATTCACCAGCTCTCGGGTCACGCGTCGCTTCGACCAGACGCTCAGATAGTTTTTTGAAAAGTTTTTCGAACGGAATGACGGACGAAACCGGACGAAAATGTAATTCGGATTCGATTGAATATAAAAAATACAGAATACTATAGATACAAATTATTCCACAAAAGTTGTACCTACTTAGGCGAACACAATGCTAGATTCATTAGTGCTAGTGCATTTTATGCGAATACTAGCTGTAACCCGCGACTTTGTACGCGTTAGTTACAAGCCACTAGAACCAGTGGTTCGGGCTGTGCGTTGTCTTCCAGTGAGTCAGGTACTCCTATATATTAAATATTGATGAGGTAAACAACTTCCGGATTTCAGAAAACGATGATTGAAATGTGTGTTCTTTTTATAAGGGAAGTCTGTATGTAAAATTTTGTCGATACATTGTAAACGGTCGCTAAGAAAGAAAGAAAGACATTTATTTATAACTAGCTGCGCCCCGCGGCTTCGCCCCCGTGGTAATTTATGTTTCCAACTTTCTTAATTTTTTCTTTCATAAGAACCTTCTCTTGACAATAACAAACCCAACAAAGAAAGAATTAGCGAAATCGGTCCAGCCGCACCGATTATAGTACGCGTGATGCCGTGACCAAGGAAAACGGGTTTCATTTTTATATATACAGGGTGGAATTTTGTAATGCCACCTGGAGGGAAAGTACTCTTAATACTGTAGATAGAAAATTGTACTAAAAGAAAACATTCCTTTATTTTTGAAAAGGAAGAAAACTGCACTCAAAGATTTTCGAAAATTCGCTTGCCACACCCGGGAATCGAACCGACTAAATTCTGTAAAAATTACACCCTGTACTTTTATTGCATAGATCGTTAGGGTCAATAATAAGGATGAAATCTCTCTAACAAACTTAATAAATTAAATGAAAGGAAAACCATGAAATCTTAAATTATAAATTGAGTGGGTCAAGTTAAGCACTTGTTTACTTGTGTCAGTAATTAATAATTATCATTGACGTCATTTATCCATTAAAATGACGAATTAATATTTAGATAAGACAATTGAAATTGAAATACCTACCTGGATTGGTACCAACGGCACAATCAGATGGCCTGCGAGATCACCAGATCTCACCCCTTTAGATTTTTTTTCTGGGGATATGTAAAAAATCTAATTTACATGAAATCTTATGCGAATGTAAACGAGTTGAGAGTTTAAGTTCAGAATACGATTTATAATATTCACCACAACACGTTATTAAAAGTTACTAAAAATGAATTCGTTAGAAGAATAAATTTGTGTAAATGGAGCCCATTTTGAGTAACTAATTAGTTAAGTGACTTTTTATTGTAAATAATTACAATAATTTAAGATTTCATGGTTTTCCTTTCATTTAATTTATTAAGTTTGTTAGAGAGATTTCATCCTCATAATTGACCCTAAAGATCTATGCAATAAAAATACAGGGTGTAATTTTTACAGATTTTAGTCGGTTCGATTCCCGGGTGTGGCAAGCGAATTTTCGAAAATCTTTGAATGCAGTTTTCTTTCTTTTCAAAATTAAAGGAATGTTTTCTTTGAGTAAAATTTTCTATCTACAGTATTAAGAGTACTTTCCCTCCAGGTGGCATTACAAAATTCCACCCTGTATAGACAACACAGTAAGTACAAAAATAGAAAACACACTTATGGGGTATAGGTACTTACATAAAGTTGTTATAAAAAGGCCCTAACTCAGCATAATGCTGGCTAAGCTCCCGTAAGAGGCCTAGCCAGCGCTGGTCTTCAAGATACAGAGCATTTTCGTTAAGGCGTATATATACCCCGATAGTAGCGCCACTACATATTTTATTTTATAATTACGTTATACAAAGGAATTATCAAAAATCGGACCGCGCGTAGACGATATCTATCATAAGCTTTTTTTAAATGTATCTGTAATAGTTTTGTACTGTATTATTTCGGCAGATACTTGTTTCAAGAGTTTAGTTCCTATTGGTGGCCACCAAGCTCTCCAAACAAGGTTTTTGATTGAATAACACAAAACAAAACTATTACAGATACATTTAAAAAAAGCGTAATATGATAGATATAGTCTACGCGCGGTCCGATTTTTTGATAATTCCTTTGTTTAACGTAATGATAAATAAAATATGTAGTGGCGCTACTATCGGGATATATATTCACCTTAAAACTTAGTTAAGTATAGAAAAACACCGGCATAATTTCAGAGAGCGATGAATGAAATGTGTGATCGTTATGAAAACGGAATCTACATGTAAAATTTTGTACTTCTATCGCTTACTCAAACTATCGCAAACTTTCGTCTACGGAAAATTCGACTTAAACAATTGGTCTAACACAATTCGACTAATAACAATTCGACTAAAGCAATTCAACCTTGAGTTGACCCGACCTGTAGGCGTCCCACCCCCGCGAAGCGGGGGGTCAACATTAACTTACTCCTTACTCCTAACGAAGATCACCCATTTCCGCGAAGCGGGGAGGGGGGCGAGTTCGTGGCGACTCTGTGACTGAAAGGGGTGTGTATATGTATAATGCACCCAGAGCCATAATGTTGACACAATTTTTTTTTTTCATGTTTTAGACGAATTGTTATAGTCGAATTTTCCGCTAAGCCAAAATTTAGCTTATTTTCAAGGAAAACAAAGTTAGCATATCAAAACTTGATTGCGATTTTCGGATGTTTTTTGGCAGAGAGGCATTAATCCTAAGGGATCCTGAGTGAATATAGGGCCCTACGAATCATTAAAAATATCTGTTACTATTGTTTCAGATAAATTCTATAGCTGCCAAGAATGACTTGGGAGGGCCATTACGAAGTAACGAAGAAATAATTGTTGATGGTGACTTCGTAAGTGACCGTGATATTAATGTCTATTATGCAACTATTATTTTTGGCAATATTATTTCTTAAAGGCTAGGTTCACATCGCGTTAACGCCTTAAAAATCTTCAACGGGGTTTGAAGATTTTACAAACTTCCAGCACCCTCTGCAGCCGCCATTTGCCCCTCGGCGGACTACTACGCTCCAAGAGTCCTACGAATTACGGAACTGCAAGCGAACCTTAGTGCGAACATCCACACCCTTATAAATTATTGTGCTTGAGCTAGCCTTCTCTTTCTATTCCAATTTTTTAACGTTTTATATATCTAAACGTCTTTTATTATAACTTTTCTTTAACTAATTAAATTCGTTTGTCTAAAATGTCCACCTTAGTTTCTTTCTTTCTTTATAGTAAAAGAATAAGAATGTTTATATTTTAAATTTACAAGGTAGCCTCAAAGTTAATTATAGCTATTAATATCACTAAACAAATTTACTTTACAGTAAGCTCAGTACAAACAACATTATCTATAAAACTAAATACTTTAAAATAAATATAAAACTATTTTTTTTTTTCCGGGCTAGTTATAAAACTGTATTATGGCAAGGTAGAGCTCAATACCTCACAATATAAACAAGAGGTAAACAGAAAAAAATAAACAAAATATTATCAGACAATTATGTAAACTTATGGTAACTAATGTATGTACTTACAAACTAAATAGGTACATGTATATCTAATATTTAAAGCATAGTATATAGGCAGGAATTAGTTTTTGCCTACCTACTAATAGAAAGAAAAGCCGGTACAACAGAAAAGCCTTACATTGTTGTCAAAGCGTGCGTCAGCGCGCGATCGCCTGCGTCGAGACTTTTTCTCTGAGATCTGCCACTAGGTAAATACCAGGATATCTAGACGAGCGATTAGAAAACGTGCGTCAAAACTTTGACATATGAACAATGACTACGGGTTCTGCCATCAAACTGTGCCAGAGAGGTAGCCATATTACAACTCAAAACGTACTATCTAAAACAGCATCACATGATAAAATTTTCATCATCATCATCATCAGCCTATATTAGTCCACTGCTAGACATAGGCCTCCCCTAATGAGCGCCATAGCGCCCTGTCTTCAGCTTGCCGCATCCAGCATCTGCCTGCAGAAAATTTTCATAATCACTGGCAACTAATGGTTTCTGTGGTACCGGCGGCGTAAGCAAGGGGTCAACATAGAAAAACAAATTATTATGTTGCCGTCAACTTAGTAATTTGTTTTTTGGATTGCGGATGACATAAAACGATGGACGATCGCGGTTCAATGACCCTTCCATAAAAATGATTTTGACATTTATTTCTAAGAGATTCGAAACAATAACTGTCATTTAGTGTTGCGTTCGAACCAACTCACACCGGTTAGTTTCGCTATGTTCGATTCCCGCTATGCACTGATCCTAAAATACCTAACAAAAAGTGCCGCTAGCGTGTATTGTTAGTTGCCCAGCAAGATAAATACATATTTTGTAACAACTGGTTGTGAATCATAGTTGCCAAAGCGGCCGGAGCGGTTATTTCGACCCAAATTTTCATCCCACGAATTTAAAATTTCATTTCGACCCAAACTATATTGTCAATTCAACCCACGATAGAGTTAAATCATATCGTTTCCATTTTCAGCAGTAAGGTTGATCGTTTGGTGCGATCCCTTACCAAAAACTTCGCATTTTGTTTTATTTATTTATTTATTTATTGGTTATACAAAATCCACAGCCCTTAAATAATACAAATATTATACATTATCAAGACTTACGGCCAATAACGGATTTACTTTTTATACACTATTATTTATAAAACAGACATTCAGATGACATAGGTACCCACATTAGTTATAAATAAACTAACAATCTTATAATAACACTTCTCAAAATAAAAACTGATTTCTTATACTTACAGAACAGAGTTACATAAATACCAAGTATTAAATTAATACAAAAACATGAAATTATGTGGTTAACTTAGGTACACTAGCATCCTCCTCCATCACTCCAATTATTGCATTTCTGAATATTCTCTTATCGTTGTGAAAAATATCTGCTTTAATGAACTCTTTGTTATATTTTTTCTGTAACCTATTGACTATAGAAAACTGCGCATAGTTCGTAGATGATTGCGAGACAGCAAATAATTTAGCACCACTTTTTCAAAGTAGGGATCTCTTTTCATTCGTCGTTTTATCCATGTGTCATCAAACTAAGTTAGATTCCAATTTTAAACCTATCGTAGTGTTCCCGGTGTAAAAACTACTTCCAAACTAATTTTCATTAATCAGGAATGTCAAATAGGTTAACAGTTTTTTTTAAAACACGAGAAATTATCAGGTTACAGAGCCTGCCTTCCTTGCTGATGACCGTATATCTTCCAACCTTGTAACTAAAAACAAAACACCATCGAAAAATATACTTCCGGAATCTGCATACGGGAATCTGAGAAGAGTTGGACAAACAGCCGACGATGAAATGGAAACTCCGTACGAAAATATAAGATCTAGACTGATGGAATGGCCGAAATCTATTTACGTTAATTCAAGAAGATTTGCGGAAACTCCAAACGAACAAATTCGACAAAACCCCTACCAGGATTTCAGAAGATTTGACTTAAGTTTTAAGGTAAGAATTTGACATCATACATCATTATTATATACATACATTATCTTATATATAAAATTCTCGTGTCACAATGTTCGTTCCCGTACTCCTCCGAAACGGCTTGACCGATTCTCATGAAATTTTGTGAGCATATTGAGTAGGTCTGAGAATCGGCCAACATCTATTTTTCATACCCCTAAGTGATAATTTTAAATTTCCACGCGGGCGTAGCCGCGGGGCGCAGCTAGTAATGATATAATACCTTATTATCATTATTATGTGTCCTATGCATGATCGTTTTAATAGTAATATAATAAGTAATACAGGGTATGTCAAGACTACTACCGAAAAATGGGGGTGTGCAATCAGACCCTGATATTGAAAATATTTAGCGATAAAAAACCGCAAAAAATATGTTGACCCATCAACGTCCCTTTTAATTTTTTTTCTAGGTACCTTGGTACAACACATCTACCTAATTATCTAATTTAAATAAACAAATAACAGCAATGTATTCCAAAACGCTACCAGCCCGCACTCGTTGTCCACGGCTGAAATCCGCGGTCATTCACCCGACCGACACGTGACACTCCCGTGACTGCGAATTTATCTTTATCATAAATAATGAGTACGATTTAATTTGCGGCCATGACCCTGAAAGCATACCAAGAATTGACCAGAAACATTAAAATTTAAAACACTTTTAATTCTGTCTAATATAAGTATCTACGTTTGTTAAGAACAGCTGACACACCCTCGGTTATTTTCAGAGGTCATCGTCCTGCCTAGGGAGTAATTCGGCGTTTCTTTAACCGGCGCGGCGCGGGCGGCGGCGGCCTTTGAGTTTTACCAACAATTTATAGGTACAGACGCCTAAATACCTACCTATTATCAACTTTCCTACAACCTTCTTTATTTGGCATTTTCAAACTTACGTGTCCATTGCTGGCTAGCAAAAGAAATAAAAATATTAAAAAAATTATATCTCCGGCTCCAATTTTTTTGTCGGATAACGGTTTTTTTTATTGGTTTAGTTTTGGGGTGGTGCACCACCTCCCCTGGTTTTCAGAAGTGGTCTTGACACACCCTATATATAAATAAATAATTCTAAACAATCTACAAAATATCATCTAGCCCCAAAGTAAGCAGAACTTGTGGTATGGGTACTAGATAACTAATACAATGACGTACCTACTTAGAAAGTGAACCAGATTCAATTAATATTTTAAAACTAGCTGCGCCCCGCGGCTTCGCCCCCGTGGAAACTTATGTTTCCAACTTTCTTAATTTTTTTCTTTCATAAAAACCTTCTCCTGACAATAACAAACACAACAAAGAAAGAATTAGCGAAATCGGTCCAGCCGTTCACGCGTGATGCCGTGACCAAGGAAAACGGATTTCATTTTTATATAGGTACTAGCTGCGCCCCGCGGCTTCGCCCCCGTGGAAATTTATGTTTCCAACTTTCTTAATTTTTTCTTCTATAAGAACCTTCTCCTGACAATAACAAACACAACAAAGAAAGAATTAGCGAAATCGGTCCAGGCGTTGTTGAGTTATGCGCTTACCAACACATTTTGCGATTCATTTTTATATTATAGACTAGTTGTTATAAGTGCGCGAGCTGCAAGCAGCTCGCGTCGGCTGTGTGTACTGTTCGTTTTAAATTAAGTTCCCCTTATCGTAACCTACACCCTGGATTTGATCGAAATCGATAACCAAGAGTGGGTTTTGCGATGAAAAAAATGTCAGCCATCTTGGATTTTGAAATGGACATCTATTTCGTAATCTACACAGTCGAGTTAGTCGAAAACGATACCCATATAAGTATGTGTGGTGTCACACAGCAAGGCTCGCTTCGCTCGCCTTGCTGCGTAACGTGTGTCGTATTGCGGTTCGCTTCGCTCACCGCAATCCGGCACACGCCCGCCGTCATCAAATTCGTAATCCTCACCCCCATGTTAGTCGAAAACGATACCCATATCAGATTTTTTGATGGGGGAGGGGGTACAGGGGGTCTGGGCACAGGGGGTCACAGCACGGCTCGCTTCGCTCGCCGTGCTGTTCCCCAATAGTTGCATTGCGGTTCGCTTCGCTCACCGCAATACGAACCCGCTCGTGCTGCCACGCAGCAAGGCTCGCTTCGCTCGCCTTGCTGTGTGACGTATTGCGGTTCGCTTCGCTCACCACAATCCGACACACGCCCACCGTCATCAAATTCGTAATCCTCACCCCTATGTTAGTCGAAAACGATACCCATATCAAATTCTTGGATGGGGGAGGGGGTTCAGGGGGGCTAGGCGTGGGGGTCATAGCACGGCTCGCTTCGCTCGCCGTGCAGTTCCCCAATAGTCGCATTGCGGATCGCTTCGCTCACCGCAATACGAACCCGCTCGTACTGGCACGCAGCAAGGCTCGCTTCGCTCGCCTTGCTGTGTGACGTATTGCGGTTCGCTTCGCTCACCGCAATCCGCCACACGCCCGCCGTCATCAAATTCGTAATCCTCACCCCCATATTAGTCGAAAACGATACCCATATCAAATTCTTGGATGGGGAAGGGGGTTCAGGGGGGCTGGGGCGTGGGGGGGTCACAGCACGGCTCGCTTCACTCGCCGTGCAGTTCACCAATAGTCGCATTGCGGTTCGCTTCGCTCACCGCAATACGAACCCGCTCGTACTGGCAC
Source organism: Eupithecia subfuscata (assembly GCA_963564075.1). Lineage (NCBI taxonomy): Eukaryota > Metazoa > Arthropoda > Insecta > Lepidoptera > Geometridae > Eupithecia > Eupithecia subfuscata. The sequence continues at coordinate 11,623,790 of OY751105.1, forward strand.
GCAGCAAGGCTCGCTTCGCTCGCCTTGCTGTGTGACGTATTGCGGTTCGCTTCGCTCACCGCAATCCGCCACACGCCCGCCGTCATCGAATTCGTAATCCTCACCCCCATATTAGTCGAAAACGATACCCATATCAAATTCTTGGATGGGGAAGGGGGTTCAGGGGGGCTGGGGCGTGGGGGGGTCACAGCACGGCTCGCTTCGCTCGCCATGCTGTTCCCCCGTTGTCGCATTGCGGCTCGCTTCGCTCGCCGCAATGCTCCCCCCGGGTTCTGGGGGAAGGGCTTCCGGGGGGGCACGCGGGGGTCACAGCACGGCTCGCTTCGCTCGCCATGCTGTTCGCTGTAGTCGCATTGCGGCTCGCTTCGCTCGCCGCAATGCTCCTCCCTAAAAAGTGGTCGAAATATAGGCTAAAAATGGCCAAATTTCAGTTTTTTTATAAAAAAGGGGGTCCAGAGGGGCAAGGGGTCAATTTTTTTTTGCATACAAAATTATTTGTCTTGCCCTACATGACCGTGAAAAAATTTTTCTTCTATCGTACTTTGTTTGGGAGATATCAAAAGGGGGGGTGAAAATTGGGGCAGGAGGGGGGTGAATTTTTATTTTTTCCATTTCGAGAAGAAACTCTCTATACGATCCCGCAATCAAAACTCCTCTATCGCAACGGCATCCGGTAGCACTCTCAAAAGGGGGGGCCTGGGGGGCAAGGGGGGGTGAATTTTTTTTTGCAATAGAAATCACTTTTCCCCCTCTGTATACCCCTTATAGAAAAATCAAACAATATGCCTCCGTTTGGGAGCCCCCCTGGGGGGCGGGGGTTCGGGGAGCCAAATCTCAAAAAGTCGGAATTCGCTCGCCGTGCTGCGACCCCCGCGTTCTCAGTAGTCGCATTACGGCTCGCTTCGCTCGCCGCAATGCTCCACCCTAAAAAGAGGTCAAAATATAGGCTAAAAATGGTCAAATTTCGGTTTTTTAATAAAAAAAGGAGGTCTAGAGAGCGGGGGGGTTAATTTATTTATTGCATTTAAAATTATTTGTCTTGCCCTACATGATCGTGAAAAAAAATTTCTTCTTACTTACTTTGTTTGGGAGATATCAAAAGGGGGGGTGAAAATTGAGACGGGAGGAGGGGTGAATTTTTTTTCTTCCAATTTGATAAGATACCCTCTATGCGATCCCGCAATCGGAACTCCTCTATCGCGACGGCATCCGGTAGAACTCTCAAAAGGGGGGGTCCTGGGGGGCAAGGTGGGGAATTTTTTTGTTGCTATAGAAATCACTTGTCCCCCTCTATACACCCCTTACAGAAAAATCAAACAATATGGCTCCCTTTGGGAGCCCCCCTGGGGGGCGGGGGTTCCGGGGGGGAAATCTCATAAGTCGGAATTTTCCCTAGGTCACCCGGGCTCTCTCTACACGATTCCGCAAAAAAAAAAACATACCTCCCCTCCACCATCAAGGAGAACAATTATGTCAGTGAGTTACGCAATCCGACACACGCCCGCCGTCATCAAATTCGTAATTCTCACCCCCATGTTAGTCGAAAACGATACCCATATCAGATTTTTTTTGGGAAAAGGGGTTGAGAGGGGCGGGAGGCGAGGGGCGGTCACAGCACGGCAAGCGAAGTGAGCCGTGCTGTTCCCCCGTTGTCGCATTGAGGCTCGCTTCGCTCGCCGCAATGCTCCCCCCGGGTTCTGGGGGAGGGGGTTCCGGGGGGGGGGGCGAGGAGGGGTCACAGCACGGCTCGCTTCGCTCGCCATGCTGTTCGCCGTAGTCGCATTGCGGCTCGCTTCGCTCGCCGCAATGCTCCACCCTAAAAAGTGGTCGAAATATAGGCTAAAAATGGCCAAATTTCAGTTTTTTTATAAAAAAGGGGGTCTAGAGGGGCAAGGGGGTCAATGTTTTTTTTGCATTCAAAATTATTTGTCTTGCCCTACATGACCGTGAAAAAATTTTTCTTCTATCGTACTTTGTTTGGGAGATATCAAAAGGGGGGGTGAAAATTGGGGCAGGAGGGGGGGTGAATTTTTATTTTTTCCATTTCGAGAAGAAACCCTCTATACGATCCCGCAATCAAAACTCCTCTATCGCGACGGCATCAGGTAGCACTCTCAAAAGGGGGGGTCCTGGGGTCAAGGGGGGGGTAAATTTTTTGTTTCTATAGAAATCACTCGTCCCCCTCTATACACCCCTTACAGAAAAATCAAACAATATGCCTCCGTTTGGGAGCCCCCCTGGGGGGCGGGGGTTCCGGGGGGGAAATCTCAAAAAGTCGGAATTTTCCCTAAGTCCCCTCGACTCCCTCTCTACATTTCTGCAAAAAAAAACATACCTCCCTGTGGGATTCAGTCACTCCTATAGGGAGGGAACTGGGAACAGAAACACGCGAATATGTTTTAATGGATCGCTCTCGAGACCACCGCACGCGCACACCGCCGCGTGCGGACTGCCGCGACGTGAGGGTACCTCGGGCGTAATCCCTTTAATATTACACTGTATCTCACATCTCTTCCTTTTACAAAATTGAATGAAAACTTAAACGATTCACCCGAAGTAAATAGTTTTACAATAATTGTAAGTAAGTAGGATATAAAGTTACATAAGTGTGAATACTTACTAGACGTAATTCGTCTCTATTAGTTGCAATTTTATTGAAGTACATATGTTATATATTTCAATAAATATATGTAGTATATATATGTTACTTAAACAGTAGGCTATAAGTTCCAAACCAAATCGAATTGCTACAAAATAAAATAGACTGGCTAAAGTGGCTAGCTATAATCTCATAGATTATCACAAAATCAATCTAACCGGTCATACATAATTTAGTCAAATTAATCTTATATTAAGTTAATACCATCTCTTCTTCTGCTTTTAGGAATGCATTTAGGAATCCAATTACATTCAACTATCATGGAATGTTTCGCCATATCTCGCGAAATCGTGTTCTTGAGTGGAGATCACGACTCGGCAAACGTAGTGTAGGACGCCTTCCGGCTAGGTGGGACGACGACCTGCGAAAAACTGCAGGCAGATGCTGGATGCGGCAAGCTGAAGCTCTATGGTGCTCATTAGGGGAGGCCTATGTCCAGCAGTGGACTTACATAGGCTGATGATGATGATGGCCTTTTACCGTTTAACGTTTTAACGATATTCCGACTTTAGTTTATCTAATCGTGTTATAAACCTTCTCTTCGACCCTTAATTCAGGTTCTTTTGCTTTTCTTTTTTATGTTCATGTATTTTCCTTTTTCTTTCCTAGGTATTCATAACACAGTCTCTATCCACGACCTTATTCTTCTGTTTTAATTTTTTTCTTTTTAGCAACTGCTTGTATCTTTGTCCTAAATGGTTTGTTGAAGAGTAGTTTGCCTGGAGAATTTGTTAATTTGCTATTTTAGATATTTAAATATTCTAGTAGGTAGCTTTTAGTTTTTCCAGTCAGTTTTCTTGGTTCTGACGTTCTACTTTTCCGTTCTGCTGTGCCTAATGCAGATTAGACAAAATTATTTTAACTCATCCAAATTATCTTCCATTATGAGCGTGGTGTTGGTAGGAATTCTCAGTCTTGAAAGTATTTTCTTTAATTCTGCGGTTAAGTTTGCTTAAATGTTCATTTCATGATTTTATTTAATAAAATCTACTATATTAACTACTAACAACTAGGAACCAACAGAGAGCCACCAACAGGGTTACTTGGTAGTGTAGGTAGACCAAGAAAATGCATCGCAATATCCACCCAAATTGTGATGAAAATATGGACCTTTTTACTAAGCTCGACCCGATATTCCTCATCAATTTTGGGCCACTAAACTTGAAAGCCATACAAGAGTCCCTAGTCAAGATTTCATGCCGACCAAATTCGGGATGGCCTTCGTGAGCAGTTCATAAAATTCTGTGTCGTAATTTTACAGGAATTTTACCACGATTTTGGAGTTCTTGCTCAAACAATTTATAGTGAAAACAATCATTTTGAAACGATTCCTTTAAAACAATTATTATTTACTTGATCTTCATTAGTTTAGAGTTACCTACCGTGACTGCTCGAGGATATTTTAAGTAATATAATGATTTGCGTCACAGCCATCTTCAGTTTTCACTTTCACACAGTTCAGATAGATGACCGGCCTAATATTTTGCCCTCGGCACGGTACCAGCTTAAATCGGTTTATAACCTTGGAGCCAACTACTCACCGGTCAATTTACTGGGGCTTTTGATCGTGGGCCCAATATTATGACTTTTAAGGTATTTTAAGGTTTATTATGAATTTTAAGGTTTGTGGTCCGCGATTATTTCGAACTCTTCGCCGCAAGGGTAGGTGCATCCTAACATAATTCAATTTTACCAATAAAATTACTATCGGACGATCTGTCTACTCTGAATCAGCCATTAAGCCGGGTTTTATAACCCGGATCGTTATGGCCCAGGGCCTTAACATCTCTTAGTTGATGTTATTTAGGTTTAACACTTTGACTGCCACCGACCCACGCAGACTGCTACACTCTGCTCAATAACTCGAATCAGCGTGCGAATTGTCTACTTTTCTGTTAAATTTGGTCAAAGTTGATAGATTTGGGGCTCAATTGCCAATATTAGTCGGTAGTTCTAAGAATCTCTGAACTTTATCTACAGTTCTAGGAACGACTTAATTCCATCAATAATTTTGATGATGAGCTAAACGCCATTGTTGACTGATCATGTCCAAGAAATTGGACCTGTTTAGCGTGAAAAATACATTTATTATCTTTAAGAATAACAGAAGAACGTCATTATCTTCTAAAACTTGGACTTGATACCTGTTTAAGTTGTGCGCGCTGTTTTTCGTCATTTTCCCAGAAATAACTAAAAATTTACAACACCCTCACATGGTGAGAACATCTTCTCCTTGGAATATTTAGAGGTACCGGTAACACAGTTATTTCAAGACATTCAAAGCCAGTCATGTTTTTACCAATTATTTATGCACATTATACCTAATCATTAATTTTGTAGGTACTTACCTAATTTCGTAAGTATACCATATCCAACAAAATTGAATATGGCAGTTTGCCATTCTGATCCAATTTGAACACGTACGTCAAATAAACACACTATCAAGAACTTTTGAATAAACTTCCCGAATCTGAGCATTTTTAGAGACCGTCGATCAATCTCAGTTTACTTCGGCACAGCGTCATCGTCTAGAATAGTCTAGATGGAAAATAAATAAACCACCAAAGTTTTAGGTTTTTCTACTGAATTTTCAGTGCTAACATTTGAAATGGAATAAGTACCTACTTACTATAATTATATTTTCACCCTTTGATAGGTACTAAAATTCGAATTAGGTTTTTAAGTTTAAGTTTTAGTTTATTACAGTTTTCGTTTGATATGAAACCAAAGTATTTTTCTTAGATAATAATCTAGTAGACAGTGTCTATGGAAATGTCCCCGGTAGCCACATCAATTTCCAACATTCTATCTAAAGCGGGGCAAGCTTTGGATTAGAATCAGACTTACGATTTTTGCTACCATATTTATTGCAATCAACTATTGCAATTAAATCAGTTTGATTTCTTCTTTTTGACCTCAATTTCACTTGGGTTGCAGCCCATTGATTTGCCTTTGAAAAAGGTACTTAAGTAATTTTTTCAACAACTTCAAGCGCGTTCGCTTAAATCTTTTCACTTTTTCGTTAAAATTTTGTCTAGGTCAACATTGTCAACCATACAGAATTTCTGTAAGATAGTTTTGTCGAAGTACATTTTCGATTATTTGGTCTATTTGGTTCTCATTCTCATTTGAAAAGTTGCATTTGCTACTTTGATGCCGCAGTCTAAATACAAACTTATCGTTTTTTTTTTTTTTTTTATCGATCTTGTTTTATGAGCTTAACGCAACTGGCCAGCCTCGGCGGCGGTGCAATGCAACCCGCAGGGCGCGCCGCCGCCGCCTGGAGGACCACTACGCGTTACTTTCCACGAAAAATATTCCGTTTATTAGTAGCTTGGTACTGAGGCTCAAAGTGAACCCGGAATATTGCAATATATTTCTGTAGTTTTAGCCCACTTCAGTGTTCAAAATCAAAATCCAAAAAACTCTTCATTTCCACAAATGCAACAAATGTACACTTAGAAAAGGTCAAAATATGAAACTAAACACTGACACGGAAATGTTGTAAGGTAGCTCGTTGTTTTATATATACATTTTACACTTTAAACCAACAAAAATCTCTATAGCCCTTTTTATTCTTGTCCCGACCCGATGTCTCTAATGAACAGAGATCGGCTTTGAGACGGGACTTCGGTGGTGGAGTACTCACTCACCTATAGCGCCTACTTACCACCAAGTTAGGTATGTAGGTGCAATCAGCACCCAAATATTTTATAGGTCTTATTAGCTTTATAACATCGGAATACGGCAAAGTAGAGAGTCTTTATTTGATTAAATACCTGGCAAAATTTAAATGAGAAGAAACCAATAGATTAGATACTTACGTACCTTGGTAATGTAGATTATTTTCCCAATGAATCTTTGGAATATGGCAAAGTAACGTATAGTAATACGTGGCACAGTTACAATGAGTAGGAACCGACAGACTTCATAAGTAGGTAGGTACTTAGATACTTAACATACATTGTATGTGTATCTAAATAATTTACCCGACTTTGTTTTTGACTCATTGTGGAACATAATTATCAAGGCGTGTAAAAACTTGTGTCCATTCCCTGGAGTTGGTCCATAGCAATGATACAGTTTATACTTATTCCGTCATAAGTACAGCTACCAGAAATATTTTTACAGTTTGTAAATTATTGCTATGGACAGGTACATTATGCCTTTTATCTTCAACATATTATGTCGTTTTCGTTACCCCTCGAGCTCGATTGTAATAACCACCACGAGAAAATGCTAAGGTTGCGGTAGACACGTAATCGTAGGCAATTAGTGAAAGAGTATTCAATTTCTTAAAAGTGTAGGATAAGGTATGGAGATAGTTTATCTTTCTACCCTAGCACTAAACAAAATCAATTGTACTTGAACTAAAACAATACCTAAATAACATCGTTAGCGAAATCCTAACGCAAGGAGTACTTTTTCCAGCAAACTTACCTCAATCACGCGTCTACCCTTCCCCTTTTACGAAAATAAGTTGGTGGGAGAACTTCGATTTGGTAACTACTTAGTACATACTGTTTTTGTCCTCGTCGCCAATGTGGGATTCAGTCACTCCTATAGGGAGGGAACTGGGAACAGAAACACGCGAATATGTTTTAATGGATCGCTCTCGAGACCACCGCACGCGCACACCGCCGCGTGCGGACTGCCGCGACGTGAGGGTACCTCGGGCGTAATCCCTTTAATATTACACTGTATCTCACACTCCCCCTCCACCATCAAGGAGAACAATTATGTCAGTCAGTGAGTGAGTGGTAATCGAGCTTTATATATAGTAAAGTAATAGGTATAGATAATACTCCATCAAATATTTTTCTGGAATTTAATTGATAATTTGACTGAATCTGGGTATCAAAATCAACAAGAAGATTTTAATCAAACCATAGGTAATATTTATTTGCATCATTTCCATTTCATCATTCGATGCAATTTCTATATATTTATTGCCATTTCATCACAGAAATTTCCCATTTCCCGTATTATCATTATGCTGCTAAGTCCATAAAGCTTAGCTCAGTTATATCAATTGTAAATACTAGTGTCATTTTCTTTGTGATTAAAGGCTTCAGCGATGTTAAAAAAAAATAAAGTTATGTTTATTGATCATAACACTCAGAGTATGGAAAATAAACATTTAATGTGAGTTGGTGGCCAAATGCACTATCATCAATAAAAAATTGCACTAGTTATTAAATTGTGGGAAGCGAGAGCCCTCACGAATACGTTATACGCAGCAATCACAATTTATTGTATTATGTGTGACGTAGCGCAAGGGGCAAGAGTTGAATAACTTATTTCCTGGACCATGAATAGGATGTCGAATTATGATGATGATATTACAGGATTGGTCGATTTACCGAATACCAGAAGAATCTCCACAGCCCACCACAGATTCTGTTGATATCAAATCGCAGTATAGGAATTGGAGAAGACTCATGGGGACACAGGTAGATACAAAGTTTTTTTTTCAACAAACAGTTGTGTCGGACGACCGCTGGGCCAAAATTACAACTGGTCACAGAGACCCGGTGGTCGCGCAGCAGACTACGACGGAAATGGCGGAGCAAGTTAGATGTGCACCTTCCAGACAGGCTTATGACATCTAGGGACAGAAAAACTGCAAGGAAGGGAGGGAGACCTTTGTCCTGCATTTGGACAATGTCTGAAAATCCACACTTTATTAATACAGGGTGTCTCAAAAGAAAGTTCACATTTAAAAAATCGATTAAAAAAAAGTAAGATGTTTATTGAAAAAATGTTTATTACATATTAAAATACACTGTTTGGGAATTTATTTTTTAAAAATGACATCGTCCAAATGTAAACCGTTGCGTTCACGGCATTCGTTTATTCGAGCACTAAAATTTGCTATGACGGCTCTGCAGGTATTCTCCGATATGGCTGCGATTTCGTGACGGATATTTTCTTTTAATTGTGCCAGGGAAGTCGGTTTGTTGGCGTAAACTTTGGATTTGAGATAACCCCACAGGAAAAAGTCCATAGGTGTCAAATCGGGACTGCGTGGAGGCCAACTTATGTCACCTCTCCTGGAGATCAATTTGCCAGGAAAAATTTCACGAACTCTTGGCAGAGACCTGTTGGACGTGTGTGAAGTGGCTCCGTCCTGCTGGAACCATGTTCTTTGGTTATAACAAGGAAAGTGCTGCAGCTCAGGCACGAAGAAAACGTCTAACATCTCCACATAACGCTCTGAATTCACTGTAACTGTGCGTCCCCTTCCATCTTCAAAAAAGTACTGGGCGACACTGTCTACGTTTTCGACCGTTCTCGAAGATCTTGGACGCCCGGATTTTGGTTTTTCCAGTGTTGAACCGGTCTCTTCAAACTTCTCGACCCATTTTGCAATGAGTCGAGTGGTTGGCGCATCATTCAAGTGACGAATATGTCGAATGCTGCAGAATTTTCTACGCGCTACAGTCGCCGAATTACCGTTTTTATAAAACTCGCGTACGCACAACGCACGGTCCGCTCCCGAGAAACGCTCCATAGCGACTAAATTCCCAAGAGCCAGGCTACCGACTGACACTCCCCCCGTACCCCTCAGAATAGTTGCGTTCACGCAATAACCAAAACAAATGTGAACTTTCTTTTGAGACACCCAGTATTATAAATTGAAAAGTAATTCTTTCTCTTTGTCTGTCTGTTACCTTCTCACCCAAAAACGGTTTATCGGATAGTTATTATATTTGTCAGGCAGATGGACGGTGTCCTGGAAGGACATAGCTTACTTTTCATCCCGGAAAAGCACGTGCGAAGCCGTGGGCAGAAGCTATAAATAAATAAGAATTACTTCAACACAACCACACAAAGATGTAAAAGTTCTGTTCTAAAAGTGAAATCATCGAAATTCGTAAAAATGTGATCATTAATTTCACTCAATTACACTTAACACTGGTTTAGAAGTTCATTATGAATGTAAGCGGGTTAACTACAAACCTATTTTGTGTTGGAAGAACACCAATGGTGTAGAAGTATGATCAGTGTTACATATCGCCACGCCCACGCCCACGCCCACGCCCACGCCCACGCTCATGTCCACGCCCACGCCCACGCCCACGCCCACGCCCACGCCCACGCTCATGTCCACGTCCACGACCACGTCCACGTCCACGTCCACGCCCACGTCCACGCCCACGCCCACGTCCACGTCCACGTCCACGTCCACGTCCACGTCCACGCCCACGCTCATGTCCACGTCCACGCCCACGCCCACGTCCACGTCCACGTCCACGTCCACGTCCACGTCCACGTCCACGTCCACGTCCACGTCCACGTCCACGTCCACGTCCACGTCCACGTCCACGTCCACGTCCACGTCCACGTCCACGTCCACGTCCACGTCCACGTCCACGTCCACGTCCACGTCCACGTCCACGTCCACGTCCACGTCCACGTCCACGTCCACGTCCACGTCCACGTCCACGCCCAAGCCCACGTCCACGCCCTCGTCCACGTCCACGCCCACGTCCACGCCCACGTCCATATCACACATTATCAGTGTTAGATATAAAAACTTTTACATCTTTGTTGAACTGTTAATCATTTCACACTAATCATATGATAAATGCGAAAGTTAGGTTGGAGGTAGCGATGTATGTTAAGCGTTTTCACGCAAAAACTAGGTACTAAACGAATAAGTCAGAAAATCTAAATGATAGTTTTAGACTTGGAATAACAAATAAGGTACTTTTTATTCCGAAAAAACGCTGAGGGTAGAAGCAAGTTACGAACGAACTATGACTTAGATGTAAATATTGTTGAAGTCACATCGCAATATTCGTGAAGCCGTTTGTGATTTTAAAAGATGTACTTTGGAATATATCTTATTTCAGCAAAACCAACTCAAAGTGGATATTTTTGGGTTTGTTAACCAAAAAGTCTGCGAAAGCATGGTGGAGAAAGTTATGCCCACTGAATATCATCTCGGTAAGATTTTGGAACAGTTACTAAGTCTGTAGTTACTATTTTACGTCCTTTGGTTGTGATCAGATAAAACTTTATCTTTTGGACTATTTTTCATACAACTTATTTACTCTTTTTTAAGGTAATAAGAATGACGTTGTGTGTTTTTCTGGGGACGATCAGTACATCACAGATGTAAGTAACTTATTAAAATTAATGTCATTTTACTGATGTAAATTTTATATAAATAAACTTTATTGACCTAGTTGACAGTAAATGCAAATTTCAAAGGAATGGACCAATAACTACCTTATAACTGTCTACTGATAACTACGCTATGTAATACTTTCCTAAAATTGTGTTTAGTTTAGTAGTTGGATTTTAAACATTTTTAAGCAACATTTAAATAATAACATTCATAGAAAATAGAAAAAGATTATATAATATATAATAGTAAATAAATGAAATATAATAGTAAATATAAATATAATAGAAAATAAATATAAATTATAATAGTTTTGACTACTTTACAAAAATCGGTTGTGGTTTTGAAAATATTCTGGAAATGGATCCGTGATTGGTTGCCATGGACATGTGACAATTTGAAATATTATCTTTTTGGACATAATTGTGAACATTATTAGATTTTGAATTAAAAAACATATTTTAAACAGTGTTTCAAAGCAATTCTTGGCACTTACGGACTTTTGAAGTGAGCTGGTAAATTGACATTGAATAGGAAAATACAATCAAATCAAAAAGTCAAATTTTGATGTCAGTGGTCTTATGAGGGGTATTGCGCGCCATTTTGTGAAAAGGATAGGCATAGGATTTCGCGTTCACAGGAGCGGGACGGAGCATACGTTTTTGGAACGGCGTAAGCGTAGAAATGATGTATTTGCTTAACTAGAGTACAAAACAACTGTTATAAGGAACCAAATAATAACCTACGAATAAAAACAAAAATCGTTTGTTCTATACAAACGATTTTTGCAGGGTTCCTGAAATCTCCACCACATTAGGAGCAAAACAGTGCACTTTCATGATTTCTTGACCGTATTTTTTTTTCGTAATCCTGTTTTCCAATAAACGACAGAAGTGGCGCGACGCGCGAGGGTCCGCCTGCGACGCTGGAGGTTGCGGGTTCGATTCCCGCCCTGGGACAAATGTTCATACGATCAGCTAATATTTGTTCCGGATGTTATGGGTAGTTTCCATGTATAGTAAAAAATCTTTGTAATGTATTGTATTAAGTTGGTGTTTAAAATTCATTTAGTAACCCATAACTCAAGCTCTGCTTAACTTGGGGCTAGATGATGCTGTGTGGATTGTCCAGCATTATTTATTTATTTATTATTCATTTTCTTGAATAATTAGGTATAATAAGCATAAAAACGACTTACTGTTTTAAAGGACGATTCTGGTGCACCAGTAATTCGGCGAGGCAAGCTCATCGCAGTGGCGATAGGTGGTGTCCGGCATGACAACGCAAACGTAGCCATCGGCATGAAGATGAGCTGTTATTGCTCTTGGATCGCTGAGAATTTACCGTAAGTTGATGTACTGCATTTCATCATTAACACGTTCCAGCGCGGTACTAGACGGCACGGTGGTAGGGAAAGACAGTAGATTTTTTCATACAAAATCACAATACTTCTACCACCGTACTGACAATAACAGGGAAAATAAATCGTTAACATAGGGCGGTAGACGGCTATGACCGTAACCTGGTTGAGGCCGTACTAGCGTTTTGAAGAAATCTGTCTATGTTTGTCTATGATACACATTGAGAACACATTAAACACAAAGCAGTATCCCATGTATCACTCACCTTTTTATTATTCAACACAATGCAGTATCCCTTAACAAAGGCCACCTCTCCTAAACAAGTTGTTAATTGAAAACAATAAAATAACCTGACTTGGTGCTCGCTTATTCACGTTTTCCCGCCAAATGAGTAGGTAAAGTCATTCAAAACGTTACTGAAAACCACCTAAGAGACTAAACGTATATTTAAAGCTCGTTTATCTAAATAGCTTTAACCAATTACACAGAAAAAATTGAAAAATATACGCGCCTTGCCTCGCGAGTAAATTTTAATGAAATTTTGTTCACCAAACAGTACCTCAACCTCAACAGCCTGTATTGGTCCACTGCTGGACGCAGGCCTCCCCCTGATAAGCGCCTTGTTGGCTATTATCTCATGGGGGGCCCATAATCCCCGCGCTGGGCATGCGGGTTGGGGATCGCAGTTCGGTGGTAGAATTGTTCTGCAGGGGGCGCTGTATGGCAATGCTCATACGCTGTGCCAGATACTCACCAGCTCTCGGGTCACGCGTCGCTTCGAGACGCTCAGATAATTTTTTAAAAACCCGAAGAGCCTCGGTACCCCACGGACCTAGGGTCTCGACTCCATGGGGAGCAAATGTGTAGGCTCTGTCGAGACCTGCATAAAAGTCATTTCACGATTGATAAATCGGTTAGTAGAGTCTTAAACCCAATACTAAAAAAAATTGCACACTCAATCTGCCACTCTGGTAACGGGCGAAGGCTGGATTTCCTGTGACAGGGGGTATAAATCGGGTGCGCGCCATCCAGGGCGGCCCTATTCTGGAAGACATTTTAGTGCATAAAAGAATCATGATAATAATGGACCATTTTTTTTAGGTGTTGGTCAAGCGTTTGTCCACCATCTTACTTAAGGCCAGATATTCCAGCGTAGGCCGCACTTTTGTGATTTTTAAAATCATCTGAGATCTAGAAAATAGTTTTAAAATTCAGAAAAAAAGTAATGAATTTAAGGATCTAGTCTAGTCAAAGTTGCATTCAGTTACAAGATCTAATTAACTTCACTCAATAGAAAAAAATTCCGAAGGTTCTCCTTTTTGTAATTTTTTTTAATGAGTGACATTTTACATATTTTTTGTACTTAACTAAAGACACTAAATGTTCCTAAACATATTCGGAGAGTTTGACTTAATAAAATCATTTTCTTAATCACTACGAGTATGTTTAATTATATACAAAATGCACGAGCGCGGCTTGGCAGGTGCGATCAGTCGCGCGCTGGTGCATACGCCTACTGCTGCAGGAATACCCTTAAGTAAGTGAAGATGTGGCTTAAGATTGAGCCCGCTTTTTCCAAAAGAAACTTATTCACCCTGGATTTGGAAGACTCCAATGTTTGTACCTACTTTAACGGGAAAATATTCATGGTTGTTTAAATATTAATGAAAGACTACGGCGTTAGATAGATGGATACAAAATTCTTTAATGCACACTTATAGATAGAAACAATACAACAAAACAGCTTAAAATCTAAGTGACAAGTGGCGGTCTTACCGCTCAAGAGCGAGAGTACTAGGGAATCTGTGTGCTCATGAAGGTTATATAAATAAATACTTTAAATATACAAGTTGCTACGCTTAAAATATACTACATACATAACATTATATACTTACATAAACTACTTATATACATAGGGACTCACGTAAGTTATAAGTTCAGTGACAACAGGACGAATAACAGGACGTTAACAGTACTTAAATTTTAATATAAATTTCATAGCATGTCGCAGTGCGTAACGGATGCTACGCGGCTCGTAGCCAAGCACTGCGTAGCAACTTGCTACGGACTGCGTAGCAACTTGCTACGACCTGCGTAGAAACTTGCTACGACCTGCGTAGAAACTTGCTACGAACTGCGTAGCAAAATGCTACGAGCTATGGAGCAACGTACTTCGAGCTTCGACAAAAGTGTAGCCGATTTGACTCCAGTTCAGCATAGGCACACAATACTCCAAAGTGTTACGAGTATGTCCCATATTTTAATTAAAATAATTTAGGGAACCATCCCCAAGACGCTGGCTGCATCGCCCCGCTGTATGGCAATGCTGATGCGCTGCGCCAGATACTCACCAGCATTCGTCACGCGTCGCTTCGACCAGACGCTCACATAATGTTTTAAAAACCCGAGAAGCCTCGGTACCTCAATTGTTTCAATTGTAAATACTATTAGTTGTAATCTATTTCAATGTAGTTGTATTCTATGTAGTTGTAATCTATATTTTATTATTTGATTGTAATTTTCTTTGTGAATTTAGGGAACTGTATTATATAGTTTTGAGTAAAATCTCGTATTGCAACAATTTTGGCACGTAGCTTGTTCCGGAATACTCGCTTGGCTTATCACTGTGACACCGTCAATTACATGCTGTTTTGTACAAAACGGCAACTCCCTACTGTTCCGCTATTATGTTTAAAAAATATAGTTGGTTGTTTTTGCGCTTGGCTGCACCCGAGGATCAATACATACGGTTATTTGGCTTTGGTATGAGAACTTTTTGTTGGTCATACTGCAATGTCATTAATTAATGTTTAACTTTACAACTGTGATAAAACACGCTTCGGGAAATTTCAAACCTTGACACAGCCTGGAACGTCTGCAATAATATACAGTACATGGGTGTAGGTACATCTTTACCCTTTCGCAATAATACAAGGGTCCACGAAATACATATGTGTACTAAGTTAAAAGGATTCTGGATCCCGAGAGCATCTACTTTTGTTCCACGATTTTTTAAACTTTTTTAGTAAAATTAATGATTACTTTTCTTCTTATTCGGGTTCTTTTACCTATATTCTTATATTTTTAATATTGTTTCAAAATTTCAAAGGATTTGTATCATATTTTGTAATAATTTCATGTAGAATTGAATTGAATTGAATTTTTACTGTAATTTTAATAGGTAATATAATAGCTAGATATATTTTGGAATTTAATTATAATGTAATATAATGACTAGTGTAATTGGAATTTCTGTACTAGTTCAATACATAAATAAATAAAATTCATGAAAAACACTGATTTTGCTGAAAAAATACGCCAAAAACATTTGTGAAATATTTTATTGTGTAAAATAATAGAGGAGTGCGTGAAAAAGAAAATAAAATTCGATGGGACGATAGACCGACGACACGACCGGGGAGAGGTCAGGCGCAGGCTTCACGGGCTTTCCGAGGCACGGGGGTGTAACACTGCCAACTTCCTGACTCCGGGCTGCTACTGTGAATTTTTCTTACTAGAAAAACCCCAATAACAACTATTGGCCCTACCCGGGGTTTAATTTAAACCCAGGACCTCATAATCAGTCAACATTACATAGATAGATAATAATAATAATAATAATAAATGTTTATTCGCTAAAGTAGGTTTACAAAGTTGGTATTTATAGTCTATTATCCTTATAGTCTATTTTTATCATAACGCGCGGAACATATATTTGCAGATAAAAACATTTGTCCTAAGGTGGGAATCGAACCCTCAACCTCCTGCGTCCTAAATTATTTTAAATAAATACCTACTTATATATTGTGCAGGTCAGTTGTATGGGTCCGTGGAGTGAAGACCTGGTGACCTGTAACACAGGTTCTTAGAATCTACTTCAGGCACCAGTCTTCACAAAACAGGGTTTGTCAATATTTACCTGGTAAAATCCTTAATCTTAGTCTATCCTTTGTTATATTGTCAACCACCTTTGTAAAGAAAAATAAATAACACTAGCTGACTCGGCGAACTTCGTACCGCTCTCACCTTTAAACCATCCCTAAATAAGCTATTCTATCTTTCAAGTTAGATCAAACTGCACATGGCGTGCAAATTTAATTTTAAATCGGTTGTGTAGTTTAGGAGTCCATCGCGGACAAACAACGTGACACGTGATTTATATGTATTAAGATTATATAATTTTATTTTAACTATCCATAACTGTATTTTGACTAGGACGTTCCAACGAAGTACCAACGGAGTTTTTTTTGCAGGGAACCCACACCTGCCATTGCTTGCTGTTACAACTGCTGTGAGATTACCCATTTGAAAGATGGTGTATCACCGCCACAACCAAGAAATGAACCAAAAGCGAAGTTAATCAGTTTTTGAAAATATCATTATTAAAACATATTACTGTGGTTTTATTAATTACCTACTTGCTCCGCCCCGCGTCATCGTCCGCGTGGAAATTTATGTTTCCAACTTTCTTAATTTTTTCTTTCATAAGAACCTTCTCCTGACACTAACAAACACAACTAGCGAAAAGAATTAACGAAATTGGTCCAGCCGTTCACGCGTGATGACCACGGGAAATAGGGATTCATTTTTATATAATAAAAGATATATAGATACGTTTGTGAGGTTTGGCACTTACAAAAAAACTCTAGAAAGACCGATATGCAACAGCAACAAATATTAGTAGCAGACCCAATAAAGTCAGATCGTCGACGTCACTACGTTTTTCACCGTAATTAATTTTTTACACAATTTTTCATCCTGTGCCAAATTTAAAGCCATGCAAATAGGCTTGGCACTGTCTCGTGCTAAGATTTATAAGGACAGCATAATCCCTTCCAAATCCGATTTGTCCGTTTAACACCGAATAAAAAGCTTTATCTTATAAAAACGTAATCCTGAAATGGAGGCTGAATTTCATTAAAAAGTTAATATGTTCATTTTATTATAATGACTTTCAAAAAATTTATTCCTTGATTTTTACTTGCTGCGCAAACCGACTCGTTTAACTATTGTCACGTTGTAAGAGAAAAATACCAACATAAAAGATGGTTAGAGGTTAGAGCTTCTTCACAACCACTCTCAAAGATCTGCAAGTAAATCTTTTTCTATCTTCTACCAAAAATACTGCACAGAAAAGAAAAATGATTTGCAATAATTTCTGCAAGCCAAATGTTTTGTGACTTGCATAATAAAGCCATAAAAGTGTGGATTCTGGATGCGTTAAACTTGATTCTAGAAACTTCTGCCATAAATATGAAAACACTGCATCGAGTGTCTCGCGGGATTTGAACTTGGCCGAAAAATATGGTGTTTAGCTTTTAGCCACGCTACCGCATAGGCTAGCGTTAAGCTATTATAAATCTTAAATAATAGGTTGGAGGATTCAGTTTGAATTGCTTATTTTTATTATTTTATCGTCCTGGGATAGAGTTTTATAACCTGCGCTCTGATAACTTGTAACGCTCGGAAATATCGTACCCTACCCTACCTGATCACTAGTGATTATCTATCAATAAAACTAAGTATTTTACTATAAGTTTTGTATTAAAATTGTGATTTAAAGTGGCCAATGATCGTCTAGTTAGCGGTAGGACTCATACATTGTGATGTAGTAACTCAGATTCTTTTAGAAGCTTAAGACAAATGAAATAAACGTTAAAACTACTTAGGTTATCGATTCTTCAATCCTGGTACAGTAGTATAGCACCCTTCTTTCATGGCCGTCTCAAACCATGATACTCCCATGCTCTGAAACAACTGAAATTACATAGTAAGCGAAGAACCTATAATATCTCGGCATTGTGACTTTGGTTGGTTACTCTGCCTCTCATTTTGCGGAACCTGAGAACTTTGCTTTATCCCGTATAGGTATAAGCCAAATTTATCTGGTTGGTGCCCCACTACGACGTTTCTCTTTTCGTCTCCTCGGGGAAAGTCGAAAGCAGACGGCTATCGCCCTTCCCGTACTCAGAGATAACCAGACATTTAAAAGCAAAGCGTTTGTAAATCGCTAACTCAGGAGAGTTTGATGGGGAATGATCTCAAGCGATCCAAATACATCCTACCTCACTAAAACTCTAGCCCACCTAATCCCATACCTAGTTCCACGCGGGAAGTCCTAAGAAGTAAACGTGTGGAACCACATTCCAGTCCAACCGCAGATCAAAACAATAGATTTAATAATCAGGTTAGTTCAGGGCCTTACAGCACAAGCATTCACCAACACATCCAGGAACGTTGCAGTATCGACAGAATGTGTTTAATAAATATAATAATAAATTAGAATAGTCGGTTCTGGGATGTAACACCATCCGTTTACAATACGGAGAATTATTAGAAATGAAAAGTGTGGGTTTACGTAACCTGAATCTGATCGATAGAAATTTGCAATCCATCCTAGAATTCCTCCCTGGTCTCGCTCGATGGCTGAGCCGAACGATTTCCGTCAAAAGAATTCACTATTCCTGTAAAACCTCAGGTCTCGGGACGCACACGGGACGCAGATGGGGAGGTCCGCTCGTGTGACGAAGAAGATTGGAAGAACCTTCGGCCGGCCCACTTTCCACGGTCAATACTGATGTTGTTTTACACACCAACGGATTTACAGCTAAGAAAAACACGGAAGATATAGGTAGGGTTATGGTACAACCATTAATTCAGACTTTCACTAATTTCTGTTGAAAATGATAAAACGTTTTTGGAAAATCAAAAACTTTTCTCTCTCTGACTTATTCCGACCCTTGACTTTTCCCAACTATCAAGAAGCCCATTTGTTTTCCTAGCATCGTCAAATTCAAAAATCATGTTATTCGGAACATGATTTATGAAGGTTGATATTCTTTTTAGCATGGCGTTCGAACTCATTTACAGCTCCGAATATATTTTTAGTGTTACTAGCTATATCAAAATGTGTTAATTATTTCTATATTTGCAAATTAAACGAACCAGCATAAACTGGACCGTTACAGCGACCCCAAATCCTTAAGCATTTCCAAAGAAGTAAGGATTTCCTAAAATTTCAAATAATTTACAAATATATTTTGTTTTTTTTTTTTATAATTTTTCTATTTAATTTTATTAAATAGTGCTATTATTGAACTCTTAATTTATTTAAACTTGTAATCACATACATTTTACTGTTTTGTGTATTTAAACCAGGTTTAAAACAATCAATATGGACCAGCGCCACATTCATCATCTAATTGTCAAGTTAACTCTATTGCATTATCAACGTTTCACAGAGTAAAAACAATAGCTCCTGGAACATGGTCGTGAATCATGGCATCCCTAATAGAACATCAGTCAACTTATGATAGGGTACCAGACCTCACACATAACTCAACTAAAACCAGATCAATTGCCTGTTACCTGCTTAATGACCCGACCAATAACACAATTTCAATTTACCCCAAAATCCCCACAAAGGCTTTAAATCCCATTCTAAACTTGGAGTTTGTGAAGTGTGCTTAGTTCTGGCCTAATAGGTGAAGTATGAGGTTCTATGAAGCCAGTCCAAGCTGCAATTCAGATCTCAGATTTTTCAATGTAATCTGACAAGATCTCAGTAACCTAACTCCAGAATTATTCCTTCATAGAACCTGTATGTGATGCGCATGTGACTCAAGTCCAATAAACCGTCCCAGATTCCGAAATAAGATTAATTACGAGGGCACACTGCACTCCGATTTTACTGATACTACTAACATTCATACAAACTCACTGCTTACTCCTCTCGTACAAGTTATGTATATCAATCCCTCTTCCTTCTTGCAAAACCCCGCAAACAATTCAGTCATGTCTTGCCCAGTAATCAACCTGTACCTGAATCCGTGACACAGAGCCTCCATTATTTTTAGTTATTTGTTAGTTATTCACGACTCTTAATAGTATTTTATTAGTTTGTTGCAAGCTTTATTTTGTTTTCATATTTTTCTCATTCCTCCTGCCGACTATTTTTCCGATGGCCAACCATTTACCTGGACTGACAAATAACTAATTTTCTAACCAAGCTAAATAGCCCAACTTGTTGGACGGTAGGAATATAGTCCATATACCCCAAGTCTATGGAACACGTAAGTAGGGTAGACACCTTGGACGAGTGAAATTAGGCCCGTCTTGTTGTTGGACAGAATGTAGACCATCCCTATGTCCATGAACCTATGGTCAAACTCACAGTTCCTGGCCGATTCTAAGGCCTACTGTCACTGTCAAACCTACAAAATCCACCCGCGTTTCCGCACTATATTCTGAAGGCAGAATTGTGTCAACCCATGATCATCATCATCAACATCATCATCATCAATGGCCTTTACATCCACAAAGGATGGTTTATGTAACCAAACCATGATACAGAGCTAAAAATAAACCGAAGAATAAAGAAGGATTCTGTAATAAATAAGGCCCCGTTCCAACGCAATCGAACCTTCATCATACTAAACCAAAATAAAAATAGAAGGTGGAAATTCTGAAATATTTAAGGTTCCATTCCATTGTAATCGAAGTTAATTTTAAGGCCCCGTTCCAACATAATCGAACGGTACGATATGGTCTCAAAAATATAAAAGGAAGATGTAAATTCTGAAATAAATAAAAAGAACAACGCTATGCTTTAATTTTAGTATTAAATTTAGTTTATTTTAATCGTTTAATTTATTATTATTTTCTTTGTTTAAAGTTCAACGCTATGCTTTAATTTTAGTTTTAAATTAAGTTTATTTTAACAGTTATAATTTTGAGACAATCAATGCTATGCTTTAATTTAAGTATTATTTTAACAGTTATAATTTTGAGACAATCAATGCTATGCTTTAATTTAAGTATTATTTTAACAGTTATAATTTTGAGACAATCAATGCTAATTTTAGTTTAAGTATTATTTTAACAGTTATAATTTTGAGACAATCAATGCTAATTTTAGTTTATTTTAGATGATGCTGTGTGAATTGTCCAGAATTATTATTATTACTATTATTTATTATTGATTATTGATTATTGATTATTGATTATATATTATTGATTATTGATTATTGATTATTGATTATTGATTATTGATTATTGATTATTGATTATTGATTATTGATTATTGATTATTGATTACTGATTATTGATTATTGATTATTGATTATTGATTATTGATTATTGATTATTGATTATTGATTATTGATTACTGATTATTGATTATTGATTATTGATTATTGTTTATTATTATAAACGTTTTAAACGACCCCGAGTGTCAAATCGCGAAATCAATGCTATGCTTTAATTTTAGTTTATTTAAACGGTTTAATTTCCAATCGACCCCGAGTGTCAAAACGCGACCGTTATTCTACCTCGTGTAAAACGGCCTTAATATACCGTGACATTCTACCTACAACGTAGTTCCATATTGACACTGGCAGAGTCGAAGGCAAGCGGCCCCATTAAAAAAGAAGTTTAAGTAATTCGACTTTGACGTTTCGTTCGACATGACATTTGACAAAAACGTAAACAAACAAACATTTTTTTCTTTTCAAGGGTCACCATAATGCACGACAATTTATTGCACGGCTCCATAATGCTCACCCCAATAATCCGTGCCAAAACGGTTTCAATTATCTGGGTGTACAATATCTCGACGCGCAATATCAGTCCATGTAAGCTTGTCACGTGACGATAATGCACAACCACCAAAATCAGAAGCAATGTACACGAATTATTAGGCTGTACAAATTTTGTCACCAATTATTGTGCCGTACAATATCCGGCCGTACATTATTGTCTCCCCTTTTCAAAACACAAAAGACAAAATAACAATTTCGACAAGATAATTGAGGTTTCTAATGTTTGTTTCCAATCCTATGCGGAAGCCTGTGATTGAAAGAAACCGCGCCGCCGCGCTCCGCCGCTGACCGGCAAGAACAATTGGATATCCATAATCGTAAGTATCACTTTTTGGTAACCTCCGACATTTCAATGTAGACGAACCAAGTCCCTTTTGAAGTCAGAAAATGCCAGATAATGACAAGCAATGCCAATTCGTACGAATGTTTACACATTTTTCCCTTATTTATTTCAGAAATAAACCTTACGACCCCTACGTCAAACTCACCCCTTCACGAGTCAAAACAGACCTCAGTCCATCCGCAACGCGTCGTCCAGCGGCGCGCCCCTCCCGGATTCCTTTGCTGAAGCTAGTAGTGAATGCGCCAATCACCTGGCCAGCTGCTCGAAACAGCATTCCGTTTCTCCATTGCCTCGTTCAGTAACACGCCTCTCCGGTTCACTTCGTCGAAGCTGGCAGTGAATATGCCTATACCTAGCTAGCAGCTTGATACAGTATGCTGTTACCTCAAGAAAGAATCAAGTAAGTACATTTAATTGACTTCAAGTCTTAGATATTCCTAACTAGTTTATGCCCGCGGCTTCGCACGTGTTGTTTCTATAAACGTTTAAAGGTGATTCCCATCTCATGGGAACTGCTTATGGGATAGAAGTATTCTATGTTTGATTACAGAACTAGAATCACCTGCATGCAAAACCTCAACCCAATCCGTTCAGCAGCCTAGACGTGAAAATGCAACAACCGTCCATCCATCCAAACCTTCGCATTTATAATATTAATGTGACTAGCTAGACGTAATGTTCTCGAATCCCACGTCTGGGTGTGCCAACTGCTCTGCACTCAATCCTCTGTGACGCAGCGAGCGAAGGTCCGCCTGCGATGACAGGAGGTTCGATTCCCGCCTCGAGACAAATGTTTATACGATCTGCAGATACCTGTCCAAAGCGTACTTGATGTTTCTATGTACAATAAAAATAATCTATCTACACTACACCTCTGATGCTAACATATTCGTAGCTAGAACCCTAATATAATAATTTTATTGCTTATCTCAGATGACGCTTGGAGATCGCTGTACACTGCACGGCCCGCTTCTGCACCATCAACACCACTTCAGATGAGGCCTGGAGAACGTTGCTCACAGCTCGGCCTGCTTCTCCATCATCAATACCGCTTCAGATGACGCCTGGAGAACGCTGCTCACAGCACGTCCAGCTTCTCCATCATCAACATCGCCCATTCGACACCAGTGCTGAATATTAAGGAAAATTGAGTTATTGACTGAAATTAAATATTATTTTAAAGCGACCCCCCAACTTGTCGATTCTTGTCTAACCTTCTACTCACTTCAGCCTCTAAACCTTATTCTATTATTTCACTTGCAACATATTTTACGAGAATCGAACCCGCACCTCGCATCTAAATCTTATTCTATTATTCCGTTTGTCTTAAGCTTCTTTCCATTTCACTGCAACAAATTGTGCGAGAGTCGAACTCGCACTTCACATCTAAATTCACTCTAACCTAACTAAACCGAATAGCTATATTAGATCATTTTATTCAATACTATTTTACGCGACTTTTGATTATGGTTATGGATTAATACATTATTAGATAGATAGGTACTCATTATTATTTTGTTTGTTGTTGGTTTGTTGGTTTGTTGTTGGTGTTGTTTATTGTGTTGTTTGTTTGTTAGTTTGTTGATTGTCGTTACCTTTGTCGTTACCTTTGTCGTTACCTTCGTCGTTACCTTTGTCGTTACCTCTGTCGTTACCTTAGTCGTTACCTTTGTTGTTACCTTCGTTGTTACCTTTGTCGTTACCTTTGTCGTTACCTCTGTCGTTACCTTTGTTGTTAATTTGTTAGTAATTTTGAAGGATTCTGGTCATATTTTTGATATTTTTAAGTAATTTTTAGAATCCTGATCACATTTTTTTAATTTTGTAGGATTTTGGTTATATTTTTGATATTTTTAAGTGATTTTTAGGATTCTGGTCACGTTTTTATAATTTTGTAGGATTTTGGTTATATTTTTGATATTTTTAAGTGATTTTTAGGATTCTGGTCACGTTTTTATAATTTTGTAGGATTTTGGTTATATTTTTGATATTTTTAAGTGATTTTTAGGATCCTGGTCACGGCACCAAATTGTAACGCTCGGAAATATCGTACCCTACCCTACCTGATCACTAGTGATTATCTATCAATAAAACTAAGTATTTTACTATAAGTTTTGTATTAAAATTGTGATTTAAAGTGGCCAATGATCGTCTAGTTAGCGGTAGGACTCATACATTGTGATGTAGTAACTCAGATTCTTTTAGAAGCTTAAGACAAATGAAATAAACGTTAAAACTACTTAGGTTATCGATTCTTCAATCCTGGTACAGTAGTATAGCACCCTTCTTTCATGGCCGTCTCAAACCATGATACTCCCATGCTCTGAAACAACTGAAATTACATAGTAAGCGAAGAACCTATAATATCTCGGCATTGTGACTTTGGTTGGTTACTCTGCCTCTCATTTTGCGGAACCTGAGAACTTTGCTTTATCCCGTATAGGTATAAGCCAAATTTATCTGGTTGGTGCCCCACTACGACGTTTCTCTTTTCGTCTCCTCGGGGAAAGTCGAAAGCAGACGGCTATCGCCCTTCCCGTACTCAGAGATAACCAGACATTTAAAAGCAAAGCGTTTGTAAATCGCTAACTCAGGAGAGTTTGATGGGGAATGATCTCAAGCGATCCAAATACATCCTACCTCACTAAAACTCTAGCCCACCTAATCCCATACCTAGTTCCACGCGGGAAGTCCTAAGAAGTAAACGTGTGGAACCACATTCCAGTCCAACCGCAGATCAAAACAATAGATTTAATAATCAGGTTAGTTCAGGGCCTTACAGCACAAGCATTCACCAACACATCCAGGAACGTTGCAGTATCGACAGAATGTGTTTAATAAATATAATAATAAATTAGAATAGTCGGTTCTGGGATGTAACACCATCCGTTTACAATACGGAGAATTATTAGAAATGAAAAGTGTGGGTTTACGTAACCTGAATCTGATCGATAGAAATTTGCAATCCATCCTAGAATTCCTCCCTGGTCTCGCTCGATGGCTGAGCCGAACGATTTCCGTCAAAAGAATTCACTATTCCTGTAAAACCTCAGGTCTCGGGACGCACACGGGACGCAGATGGGGAGGTCCGCTCGTGTGACGAAGAAGATTGGAAGAACCTTCGGCCGGCCCACTTTCCACGGTCAATACTGATGTTGTTTTACACACCAACGGATTTACAGCTAAGAAAAACACGGAAGATATAGGTAGGGTTATGGTACAACCATTAATTCAGACTTTCACTAATTTCTGTTGAAAATGATAAAACGTTTTTGGAAAATCAAAAACTTTTCTCTCTCTGACTTATTCCGACCCTTGACTTTTCCCAACTATCAAGAAGCCCATTTGTTTTCCTAGCATCGTCAAATTCAAAAATCATGTTATTCGGAACATGATTTATGAAGGTTGATATTCTTTTTAGCATGGCGTTCGAACTCATTTACAGCTCCGAATATATTTTTAGTGTTACTAGCTATATCAAAATGTGTTAATTATTTCTATATTTGCAAATTAAACGAACCAGCATAAACTGGACCGTTACAAACTCTGCTAAGTTTCTATTTCATGAACTTTAAAAATTGTATCATGAACATTTCAAGTTTGGGTTTGAATAGAAGATATCAGAGCATATATAACTGCGGGCTGGTCGAAATAGACCCAGAAGACAGGGTGTTATGGCGCTCATTAGGGGAGGTATATGTCCAGCAGTGGACGAATATAGGCTGATGATGATGATGATGATGAGCATATAATAATAAAGGTAATATGGGTACCTCATACAAAAGTAAGGGATCTGTAAGTGCAATTTTGAGTTGGAAACGGTATAACGTGGATTTACCAAGAGCTGATGAGTATTACCAGGTCACCGTCAATGGGGACAACAAGAATAAATTTTAATTATTTTTATTGAGTTCCGAAGTTCCCATTACCAGCTCACCGTCAATGGGGACAACGGGAATAAATTTTAATTATTTTTATTGAGTTCCGTTGTCCCCATTGAATGGGGATACCCTCAATGGAGAAATCATCAGTATTTGGCGCATTGGGGGCGCTTCCGATTGGTATTGATTTGGATCAGTTTAGCTACCTTGATTGCTTGCTTTCATTTGAAGTTGACAGTCAACTGTTTTTTCTTTCGTTTCATTTGTAAATACTAGTTAATTTTTTTTCTATTATTAAGCTGTAATTTACTTTTTTATTAATATTTAAAAATACTAGTTCTAATTTGTTTTTATTCGATTAATTTTCTTAATTACTTGCCTACGTATCTGTATATTATCTACTGATGAATGTTTCTTGGAAATCCCAGTTCTAACCTACCAAATCTCTTGTTTATTTGAGTCTATTCCATCGTCTTCAATTTCGTTAGGAAAATAGTGAAGGGTCTGAATAACATTTTTCTGTTTATGTTTCAAATTACATTATTGGATAGAAGGAGGGTTGAAATGTGAGCCGTGTATAAAATAAAATTAATATTAGTAAAAGCATTATTACATTATTCGCCATTATAAGTGTGATTTTGATTGTGACGACCTCTGTGGCGCAGCGGGCGAAGGTCTGCCTGCGACGCAGGCTCGATTCGCGCCTCGGGACAAATGTTTGTACGACCTGCAGACATTTGTCCAGGGCGTTCTGGATGTTTTCTATGTCTAATAAAAAATATCTATCTATAATAGATAGATATTTTAACAATAGGTATATCAGTTATCTAGTACCCATAACACAAGCTCTGCTTAGCTTGGGGCTAGATAATGCTGTGTGAATTGTCCAGCATTAGGTACTTATTTATTATTTATGAGTTTATTTTCTATTTACTTACTAGATTTATTTGGTGGTTGAAAATTGTAATTGTTGGGTAAAGGAGAACTCTACCAACAAATGATCCGATTCATACAACACTATCGGTGCCCACGATACCTAACATTAAGCCTCTTGGAGCGGCCTTACAGGTTGCACCATTGTCGTCCGGCAGCGAGAGCGTTATCATCATCATCATCATCATCATATATGCATAGGCCACATAGGCCTCCCCTAATGAGCGCCATAGCGCCCTGTCTTCAGCTTGCCGCATCCAGCATCTGCCTGCAGTCTTTCGCAGATCGTCATCCCACCTGGCCGGAGGGCGTCCTACACTACGTTTGCCGAGTCGTGGTCTCCACTCAAGAACTCGTTTACCCCAGCGGTTGTCGGTTCTTCGCGAGATATGGCCGGCCCACTGCCACTTCAGCTTGCTAATTCTTTGCGTTTTGAGAGCGTTATACTCAAAGGATTTTACACTCAAAAGCTTTAAAATTTAAGTTACCGAAGAAGGTCTCGATTTACGCGCTAACATGCGCATAAAATCAAATTTACGCCGTGTACGACTCTATTGACGAACAAAACTTTTATGATCCCATAAATTTTCACTCCGTTGTTTTATTAGACTATACAGCGTGAAATTTTCGTTGTTTTAGGAGTTTGAATATTTGTAGATGACAGGTGAGTGATCCCATTAGAATCGCATTATTTACTGGGAGTAAAATTGAAACATGTAGACTATAAAGCTGATATAATTTAGAACCCAAACATAATAGGGGTTAAAGTATGAAATTTGCCACCTTTATTGTAATAGGTCGAATTGGCATAGAAACTTCATGATTTGAGATTTTTGAGCGAAACTTTTTTCACATGGTACCTTTAAGGTTCTTCTTTTAAAAAAATGTGCAATATTTGATATCGACTTTCAGTTGTTTTTTTTTATGAAGCTTAGACAACAAAGATGGATACTTCAAAAATTCGAGTGATTTTTGAATACGAATTCCGACGCGGAACTAACGCGGCAGAAACAGCTCGCAATATCAATGTTCCGTTTGGACTGCTAATGAACGCACTGTGCGATTTTGGTTTGAACGCTTTCGTGATGGAAACTTTGATTTGAAGAACGAACCACGTGGAAAACCGCCCACACAGGTGAATAAGAACTAATTGAAAGAGATGGTGGAAGCCGATCCGAGCCAAACTACCCAGGAATTAGCGACATGGTTTAACTTAGTTTTATTTTTTATTTTTTTCATCGATAATTAATTCCAACCATATCGCAGTGGGTACATGGGTTAACAGGAATTACCCCTACACCCACCGGTGGGTGAAGCCAGTGGGTGCACGGGTCGCGGGTCACATTATTGACTCATTTGCGTCTAATCAATCAAATTAAAAATATGACTCTACTCTACTCTCTCTCTACAACTCTACAGGAACTACAATTAGAAACCATTCGTCACCCTCCGTATTCGCCAGACCTTGCTCCAACGGACTACTATTTTTTTCGTGATTTGGACAACTTTCTACGTTATAAAAAGTTTTCTTCCCAGGAGGCAGTACAAAATGCTTTCACACAGTTTGTCGAATCTAGATCACCAGAGTTCTATCGCAAAGGCATAAATGACCTTCCTATTAGATGGCAGCAAAAAAATAAAAAACTAATTTCAATTTTTCAGTACATAATCGGCAATTTCATTCGTAAACCCCTAATATTATGATAGGATAATAACTAACTTTACTAGTGATTCCTTAAAAATATAATATTAACTTCGGCAGTTTGGTATGCCATGCCACTTACTCCTATGGGGCACATATTGTTTTTGGTGACAACGACTAATAGTACAAGCAAATGCGAGTCCAGGCTTACCATGACACAGCCGACATATTTAGATAATTATAACATAAACTTTACTTGCAATTTGCCAATTTTATTTTAGATAATTTGTTAATAACATTTATTCGATCTTACTCATACGGTTATTCATTAAGACTAAACCTAAAAAAATTATTTAAAATAAATTCGATTATAATAATAGTAATCATGTCTCGTTATTCATGACATACATAAAAAATGTTTTTCGCTTAATTAATAATGTTGTAATATGAGTATGAATAGAAAAAAAAGGACGTACATGGGTCGACATATTTATCGGTAAATATTTTCAAAATTATGGTATCGTAGAACCCCTCCATTTTTAGGGTTCCGTACCACGAAGGAAAAAAGGAACCCTTATAGGATCACTTTGTTTGCCGTCTGTATGCCTATCTGTCTGTCTGTCTGTCTGTCCGTTAGTCTACCCCCTTTTTTCTGGAACGGTATCATCTTGAAATTAACATGAAACACTCAAGTCTGTAACCTCTTGAAGCCTCGATATAAATAAAATTTCTAAAATTTCTAATCAAAGTCACAACCGTTTATATCCGAATATTTTGAAAGTACCAAGGGAATCACATGCACGCCAAACCTATAGGGTACTTCCCGTAAACGTAGAATGGCAAAAAGTAAGGTCTTATAGCACAAATAAAGAGAAAGATCTGAAAACTGTAAATTTGTAGCGGTTTATTCTTTCAAAAAATTACTTTTGATTCTCGCCATGGACCAAAACCTATAAGGTACTTCTCGTTGACCTAGAATCATGATATTTGGCAATAAGCAAGCAAGTTCTTATAGCACAAATAAAGGGAAATATCCTAAAACCGAAAATTTGTAGTTACTTTATCGTCAAAAAAAAATGTTTACCTACTTCCCGTTGGCCTAGAATATAATGGCGTGATATTATTTGGCAAGAAACAAGCTCTTACAATCAAACGGAACCCTAAGTGCGCGATCCCGACTCGTACTTGACGTTTCATTCGGTAGTAGTCTTGACACACCCAGTATAGTTACTACGAAGCCAGCAAACTTTGCCTACTTGTGGGGCAAAACGTTATAACAAAAACTTAAAGCCGCTTCTCTAACCCAGTATGAACAAAAGTCTAGTTTTAATTATGGTTTAAATGATCTCAGATAATGATAAAGGAGACTAAACGCCATAAAAGAATCCAGGAACTAATTACAAAGTTTCCACAGATGCGTCGCCGGTCGGCCTCCACAGGCTCCTCCAGGGCTTTGCAGTGCGATTTACGAGCCAACTTGCTTGTTTGGCCCGAGGAGCCGCAAGCTTTATACGATGCAAAGATGCCCCCTTTTGTAGCCTCTGTACACTAGTTTTGTCTTTTAGAAATAACTAGCGACCCACCCCGGCTTCGCACGGGTGCAATGCTTATACTAAACATACCTACTGCAGAATCGGCCCTCCGGCCGGTACCGCAACCGCTATGTCCCTGCATTTTAAATCTGTAATATCTTCGAAAATATTCATTCAAATTACATGCTGTAAAGGGCAATATTAATTTAAAAAAATGGTAAGAGATTATAATATTGCGAACTTTTTAAGTTGTACAATACTCTAGTACATTATTTTCATCTATCTCGTAGGGTTCAGCCAGCGTTTGCAATGTAACCGCAAAAAAATGTGTTTATTTACGACATCACATTAGAAACCTCTACAACTATCAGTGTTTCTCTCCTATATTATGCATGTATTATACATTATAAACCTTCTTCTTGAATTAGTCTATCTATAAAAAAAAACTGCATCTAAATCCGATGCGTATATAGGGAGATATAGGGAGCATATATAGGGATATAGGGACAGAGAAAGCGACTTTGTTTTATACTATGTAGTATAGCATAACAAAGTCGCTTTGATAAAAAAATAGATAAAGCTGGACAATTCACACAGCGTCATCTAGTCCTAAGCTAAGCAGAGCTTGTGTTATGGGTAATAGATGCGAC
Source organism: Eupithecia subfuscata (assembly GCA_963564075.1). Lineage (NCBI taxonomy): Eukaryota > Metazoa > Arthropoda > Insecta > Lepidoptera > Geometridae > Eupithecia > Eupithecia subfuscata. Next base: position 11,654,524 of record OY751105.1, read on the forward strand.
TCATAAATTAATACAGTACATTACAAAGATAGATATTTGTTATTATATCTACATAGAAAATACCCAAAACACCCGGAATAAATATTTGCAGATCGTACAAACATTTGTCTTAAGGCGGGAATTCAGACTTTCGCCCACCGCGCCACATCGGTCGTCTTTATGTCGCTGTCCTTACGATTTCAAAATAATTATGATTCAAAAGAATACAAATACCTACAAGTCATTTATTTGCCGACAACATGTTACAGGTTTGGTAGGCTAAAATTGAACAGCTCCTATGCGATGACTTATCAACTAATATGGAGTAAAAAATGATACTGATAAGTAACATGCAGATCCAAAAACTACCTCAACAAGATCCGTCAAGTGCGAGTGTAACTCGCGCGCCGAGGTTTTGAACGTTTGTCAATTATTCAAATATACACTAAAGGTACCGGTAAGAGATATCGCTATTTGATGAATATCTAAAAAAAGTAGGTACCAAACTACATTTTAGATGAATCGCTCTGCATGACATCACATCGGAGATTAGGTAGGTAATTTTTTTGACTATTTTCAAAATATTTCAAAAAGTATGAAACCTAGAGAAATTTCAAAAACTGTTTTGAAATGTAAAAACCGATACCTGTCATTTGACACCCCACATGAGCCTGTCGGTATCTTTTAAAATTTCGACATCCCAATTTGTATGAAAATGTTCATTTTCATTTTTCATTTTTTTTCTTTTTTTAAGTAAATTCTGTACAGGCGCACGAATTGTATTATTATTTTAAATTTCAAGTTGATAGCTGTGGTAGTTGCTGAGTGATTAAGGAGGGAAAAAAGGACAGACAAAGCGAGACCGGTTTCAAAACCGATTCTTAAAAAGACGATTCCTAGGTTTGAGACAGTTTTAAATTACTTTCGTTTACCACCTAGGTTTGTGCCCCGCAATTACATACTTTGGTAGTAGCTACTGTTAAGTACTAGCCTATTTATCACACTAATATTATAAATACGAAAGTTTGGATGGATAATAATAATAATAAAAAATAATGGATGGATAGATGGATGGATGGATGTTTGTTACCTCTTCACGCCAAAACTACTGAACGGATCAGGCTGAAATTTTGCATACAGGTAAATCTAACCCTGGAATCAATCGTAGGCGACTTTTTATTCCATAAATTAGTTCCCATGCGATAGAAATAACCTCAAAACGTATTCATAGAAACAACGCGTGCGAAGCCACAGGCAGAAGCTGGTAAAGAAATAAAGTTAGAAAGTAGGTATGTAAGCTGGTAAAGAAATAAAGTTAGAAAGTAGGTATGTAATTGCTTAAAGTTTTTATGTTTGAAAGAAAATAATTTTATTTTTCACTTTAATCGCAATATTTTTAGGTAGGTACAACACAGAATTTGCAAAATGTTTTGCAACAAAATGTTTCTGAATGCAACATAAAAACTTCAGTCTGATATTACGCAACTTCAGTCTGATATTACGCAACTCCAAGTCTTCAGAAGTTGCAATATAACTCGATATTTTGCAATAAATGAAAACCAAAAAAAATACCAGCAATGCTTGTAAGTACCGCTTAACAAATTAAAGAAGTTAAAATTGCTCTGCTGAAGTAGAAAAGAGGAAGCTGAATCTTGAACGAAGGTTGTAAGAAAAACTTTTAGATTCAAACACATTTCGTTGGTAATAACGGCGCCTGTAGAGCAGCGATACAATTGGATCTGGAGCGTTGTTCAACTTTGTGTAGCTTGCGGACGAGATATTCCTATCGCCTCCATTGTTATTTGTTATGAATTGTTCTGTACGTACCTAAAAGATTTTTTATTGCCTACAGGTTTGTAAGACGCTTGATTTGGTGTGTGAAATGTAGAGTATTGAGTGATATTAGCTCTTACTCTGCAAAACGATATTGGTATGTTTGATTACTTTTTGTCGACCTTATGGAGTCGGCATAAGAAAAGCAGCCTCCTAACTCAGGTTGTGGGTGCCGTTCGTAGAAGGCAACTCCAGAAATAGTTCAGCATCCTCTAGAATACAAAGAATCGTCATTGCGATCACGAATTCGACTGCCAATCTTTAACTGCAAAATCTGTTTATGAGGCCGTTTATGATGTTGATTATGATGATACCATTTCTAAAGATTTTATATATTGTCATAATGCGAAGGTATCAACGCGAGAATCCCATTTTACTCCCTATCACGCAATGGGGTGCAGTGACGCGTGCTATTGCTGAAAAATTGCTCCATAAAGCGGCCTTCTTACAAATTGCTGTGTTACGCTTTCATTACGTGTTTTAAATTGATCGTGATATTGAATGTTGCAAGGTGATGAAAGTAAACAACCTATGTAGGTTTCGAACATAATGCTAAAAATTGCCGTTACAGAATATCGCACTTATTACAACTTTTTGTACGACATGGGTAGGGAAAAGACCGGATTGATGCCACTGGCGGAAGAATTCGTGCTCCACTGCCAAAAATCCTAACTTCTGAAAATTGCAATCAAGTAAGGTAATTGGTTAATACTACAAAATAAAGCAATTTTTTTTGGATACAGTTAGCCTATCAAATCATGATAGTGATGTTTGGAAGTTGATTTTTTTTTTGCAGAGAGACACGAATCCTTCTCATCTGGGCATCAATCCGTAATCCGGACTTTAATCTATCACTGAGGCACTGTTTCACCACTGAGGCAAATATACAGACTTTACCCTAGATGTTTTTCACTAAATGCAAATACTCAGTCTAAACCTAACAGTTTTCATTGTTAAAACTTGTTTCATGAAATTGCTTTACGCCATTTTGTTTATTTTTCTTGCCTCTATAGGATAACGAGAACAGCATTGAAAAACGTGTCGTGAATGTAGAGTCTGAAAAAATCTGCAGTGGGAACAAAACCTCCTGCGATTGAATAGGAAAATTCTGTATTGCACCATTGAGTTGAAATAGATCACTTCTACTCTCATAAATACCTCTAGTTCAAAGGATGGGCTAGATTTCCATGGCGATTGGATTTTTGGAAAAAAGCTTTGCATGAATAGGTGATTTGTACTTAGTGTGTGAAAACACAGTAAGTACAAGTAAGTGTAAGTAGGTTTAATGTAAACACAGATACTAAGTACAAGGAAGTGTAAGTTGACGACCTCTGTGGCGCAGCGGGCGAAGGTCCGCTTGCGTCGCAGGAGGTTGCAGGTTTGATTCCCGCCTTGGAACAAATGTTTGTACGATCTGCAGATATTTGTTCAGGGTGTTCTGGATGTTTTCTATATACATATAATAAAAAATATCTATCTATGTAGTGTACTGAATTAAATATATCAGTTATCTAGTACCCATAACACAAGCTGCTTAGCTTGGGGCTAGATAATGCTGTGTGAATTGTCCAGCATTATTTATTATGGAGTAAACTCCATAAAACCTACTTACATAGATATTTTAGAGCAAGATTTTTGTTAGTATAATGTGTAGGGCCACTCAGGGTAATTTGTAATGAATCAAGAGTCCGAAGGAACTCCCAAAGTTTTTCGATTCCTACGTCACTTGACCTAGTGGTTAGCACATTCCCGTAAAGTTGGTTAGCACATTCCCGTAATGGTGGAATAATTTTTTTTTTGGGATATTATAGAGTACCTACATTTAATTAATTTTGATCTCTATCTCTTACCCCGAGGGTAGGTAATGGATATCTGTAAATAGGCGAATTACTCCAACTAAAACTAAACCGTACCTTTCATTCCCAGTCAGAGACGTACCTACTCTCGTTAATCGATTTACAAAGACATTAATGTCGTTGGAGACAATTTGAACATCTCTTAGAAACTTGTTGTGTTAGTGAGAGGAGAACCAACAGTGATTTAACTAACAGAAGGTACTTGAGTTTCATGAGGACTTTCTATAGGTCCCCGCGGTTGGGGTAGTGAATAATTGATATCTATTAAAATCTTAGAAAACGTATATGTAAACATGATTTACGGTCAAGTTCTTATGACTTAATGAATTAAAAAAATAAAACAAATTGTGTCTCTTTATGGCAAAACATAAAGATATGTTTCGAGTTCTAATGGTCCGACCATTAGAACTCGAAATATAATTTTGTTTTTTAGGTACCTATATACTTAAAGGCTATATCGTCCAGGTACCACGTAAGCGAAACCGTTGGACAAAAGCTAACTGTACTTATCTTCGTTCAGTATTTTCTTTCACCTGTTATAAAAATCTGTGTAAATTATTCGCCATTGAAGACAAAAAAGGTAAATTGAAATTGACGCCTGTGATCTCCGTAGCAGCATTTTTCCCCAATTTTTCACATCCCACCCTCTCATTCTCACAGCATCCTTCGATTTAATATTCCTTTTTTACGGTAAGAATAATTTATTAGCGCTGGCAACGGCCGCATGCCAGATAACATAATTATTGTGCACCTGAGTAGGGGAGTAATGACGCCCCAAACAGATTTTACTTGGAACTTACCCCTTTAGTTTTCAAGTGTTTTAAGTTTATCGTTACATACAGCTACTAGCTTCTCAATGGTTGATTATGGTATAACTAGTCACACTAATATTTTTAGAGTTTCGAGATCGGGCTACGCTTTCGAAAGCCTGTCTGCCTGCCTGAAAGGTCTCGCTTTGTCTATCTTTTACAGCTACTTTAAAATAATAATACATTTCGTGCGCCTGTAGGTACAGTGTAGGTACTCGAAGAAAAAAAATGAAAAGTGAAAATGAAAATTTCCCATACAAATTGTGATGCCGAAATTTGATTTAGAGTCCTACAAAGTCAAAGAAAGATTCGTACATTTAAAACAGATTTTAAATTTCTTAGGTCTCATTTTTGAAATATTTGAAAAAAGTCAAAAAATTACTCATCCCCTATCTCCGAAGCTTGGAGAGCGATCCATCTGAAATGTACTTTATAACATGTGTGTACTCGGCGCGCGAGTTGCACTCGCACTTGACGGGTCTGGTTTGTAAAGGCGAAAGTTTGGATTTTCTGATGTTTACCTATTGGTCGGTGGTGATACCTATTGGTAAGTGGCATTACCATTCCGGAGTCCGCCTTTTACAAGTCGATTACAGTTAATGTTAGTCAAACTCATGCTGCAGTGTGCTAACGATGCAGATGTTGGCCGAGTTGGCCGAGCCGACTATTTACGTTTGTGATGACAGATTTCATAGCTAATGCTAGTCATGGCTCGTCAATTACACGGCCAACATTTAATTGAGCCATAGCATATCATTTATTACGACACTAATTACATAGGTACACATTAAAAACAAGACAGACAAATAAAATAAGGGATATTAAAAAAAAAAAGTAATGTAACACAAATTTTGTTCATTAATTCGAGCTTTGCATCTATGACCCGGCGCCGAAAAAAATTATAGCTAATAAGCATATCCTGAACGATTAACGCTCTGCGCTGTTTTTCAACCAAACCGGCAAGAACCATAGGAAAATAAACGGTAATCTAATTGGTTAACCTATAAACCCACGGCCCAAAGCTGCCCAAAAGCTATAGCTACTATAGCGTCTATAGCAGCCGAAGGTCACGCTCCCGCTATAAATCTGGCGGCAGATGCAGCGGCTCTATTACAACCAACCCACTACATCAGCCGGAATGGCTGTATGTAAATACGCGACACCAACTCATTATGTATGGACGGCCGGTAACATATGAATGTAAGTGGCTTCACCGTGGAAAAATTCAGTGTAAAAGATTTTAAGGAGAGAAAATGTGTGAAAGGTATCGATTGTAGCTCAGTCATGTCTAAGATAAATTAACTTTCTAGTTATTTGGCCTTCGCCAATTGAATACATTATTATGTGCTATGTTACCTGCGACTTTGTCCACGTGGAATTTGATTTCTTAACTTATCGATAAAGACTGTGGACTTTACATTGTCCCAAAAATATCCTTGAAATCGCGGGCTTTAATTAAAAGTAAAAAATAGTCCGCTGTCAAGGCATGATAACATTCGTCATGATAACGTTCGTCATTGACAGCTCGGACGAATTTCAGGACACAATGAATGAAATGTGTGTTGGTTTTGTAAGGGGAAATAAGGGGGAAAATAAGGGGAATCTACATGTCAAATTTTGTAGTTAAGTTGTTAACGGTTGCTGTAAAACAGAGTATTTTTATTTAAACTTTCAACCCAAATTTTGAACTTGTTAGAGTAAGAAATTTCATTATTATTTTCTTAGTGCTTACTTTCGTTCCAAGACCTACACACCCTACAAGTTTCAAGTCTCTAAGATAAGTTAAGGCTGTAGCTTGTCTGTATGTCAGGACAAATCGTTTTATATTAGTATCGGTAAAGATAAGAGTCTCTCGAGAGAATTTCATTATGTACACAGGAGTCTGTTACAAACTGTTGATAATGACGATGTTGATACAGAACTGGCAGTATCTACCTTGTCTCTATAGACAGTTTTCAATCAAACAGCTTTTCGTACAACAAATAATTCGAGAACGCTTTAGCAAGAATCGTGTAATTAAGCTTTGTTCTCGTATTCCCATCTCGAGAACAATTACGCTGCCAATAAAGGAAACATCCAACTCGAAGACTCGAAAATTTAAATCAAATCTTAAAAGTTTTTCGTTGCGGGTCCATGCTTATTACTTATTACCCTCCCTGGCAGTGCTCCGGGCGCCATCTGCTTCTCGAATAATTGCTGTAAAACTTTCCGAACCCCTACATCCTAACTACTTATTTTAACATTCATAAACGTTTGAAGTTTCGTACGTGGCCTACGAATTCCCAATAGGAATTGGGAATTGCCTACTCAGATTAGGTAAGCATCTAATTGAATAGATTGGGTAGAATTTGGAAACCTTTCTATTTAGGTAATTGGATGTAGACTCAAAATTGATAATAGATTTTCTCGACGCGTCTGGAGGGGAATTTTGTCACCGACCTTTGGCAAAGAGGGCAAATTAATGGAATAGGAAGTAATTAAGGCTATATAATAAAATCACCGGAAATCTAAAATGAACTAAATGAGATTAACATTAAGTAAAAAGGTACTAGCCTGCTTAATGGATTTTTTCCATGTTAAAAACTTCATACAGTTTTTAGTCGATGTTATCTGATTTTATCTTTTGTTTCCGTTATTAGATTTATAGAGACATCATTAGTCTTAACGGCGTTGCAAGGTAAATGTATAGGAAGGACCCGAAAACTAAGAAACGACGACCTCTGTGGCGCAGCGGGCGAAGGTCTGCCTGCGACGCAGGAGGTTGCGGGTTCGATTCCCGCCTCGGGACATATGTTTGTACGATCTGCAGACATTTGTCCAGGGCGTTCTGGCTGTTTTCTATGTATAATAAAAAATATCTATCCATGTAGTGTATTGTATTAAGTATATCAGTTATCTAGTACCCATAACACAAGCTCTGCTTAGTTTGGGGCTAGATAATGCTGTGTGAATTGTCCAGCATTATAAAAAAAAAAAAAAAAAAGTAATCGTAAGATAATATGCACCACCCGTACTAAGCACTAATAGTTACAAAAGAAAAACAACCAATAAACATATTTCAACAATTCTGTTTAAGTAGCACATAAACATATTTTTCATTTTCAATAAGGAAATACCTCCGGAAAGCTATCACTCGCGTAAATAACTCTATTGCTCACTACTGCATGAGAGTTCACAACCTTTCCCCCTGACTTTACTCGCACTCTGTTTCGAGATAGTTATTAAACCGCCGCTAACTGTTACAAAGGTTTGGTTTACTTAGGACTCGCTAATGGAAAGATAACATTACACAACTGATTTTGTCTTCGTAACTTTTCCGGGAATTCGTTTTAGAATATAATTCAACTTGTTAAACAATGACATTTTTTTTCAGTTTGTTAAGAAATCGGAACCTACTTATGGCCTACAGCAGTGTAAAGTCGTAGTCATATAATGGAGTCTATACACCAAAGCCGGCGAGCCGCCGAACTTTGGAAAATGGAAAAACAAGCACATATCAAAAATGGTTTTAACAAATATCATTATTTATCTAATATTTGGATTTTATTAGATACTCGAATAGTCAAATTATGTTATTCAACAGAGTTTCGTCACTTAATACCAAAAAATAATATTATTTTTCAATAGTTTCTGCCCGCGGCTTTGCACGCATATTTTCCGTATAATAAGTAGCCTATTATATAAGTTAGGCTTTGTTCTAAACGTTTGCCAAATTTCATCTTGATCTATTCAGTAGTTTTGGAGATCCTAGGTAACAAAAATTCTGATTTCACAAGCTTTCGGCACTAACCCACTGGTTAGTACGGCGGATTATGAATAGCAGCCGACAGTGTTTTGTCAAATTATCGACGCGGCGGCGCTGCACCGCCCCGTCTTCAGCGTACTTCTGACTATCCTATCCTACTAATATTACAAGGCCGTAAAAGGAAAGTAAAAGTAAAATAAGTAAAAAAACCCGCCATCGAGCCCCATTGGGCTCGATGGCGGGTTTTTTTTACTTATTTTGGGTTCGGTGTGTAGAATTCATCATACAAACAGCTTATCAATAAGAAAATTACGTCTTAGAGTGTTTATTAGCAGAACATAAAACATATCATTAGCAGAAGAACTGACAGTGTTTTTCACATCCTTCCCCCTCTTGCCAGTTAGCTTATTTACAATTCAGGCCAGTAGGTGACTAGTCCTTGTCATATGCGCTGGCCGGGATTAGCATCGCAGCGAACTTGCTGTGCACTCTATTTTAATTTGTATAAGACGCTTCCATAGTTGTAGTTTTCCGAATAAGGTTGAATTCATATCCGACTGTGCCAGAGGCAGAAAGAAGATAGATGTGAACAATGGTTTTTCACCTTGAATGTTGTGTTGTAATTCAAGAATTTCAGAAACTAACCTTTCGTTTGATTTCATATCACCTCAAACAAAGGAGAGACCCCTTAAAGCTGTATGTTTCGCTCGTTTAAGTATGTAAATTAAACTTGAAATTACCCGCATGAAGTTTGGGCATCTTTAACCGAGTTGAGACCTGCGGGTGTTTAAATTTTAATCGTAGGAAAGTTTTTGATTAGAGATATGCGATCTGTGTAAGTTTTATCACGGTTCCTAAAATTGACCTACTTTTCCATACAGAACTTGGCGCCTAGATTGTAAAAATTACTATCTTTGTATCTCTGCCGACAATCGATATTACCTTCGACTTTAAGTTTAGTTTCTCGATAGTATCGAGACTTTAGAGGCTTAAACATTTCTGAGGTTTTTTGTTATCATAGTGAGTGGGTAACCCCACACTCAGGGTAATTTCTAAGAAGTCAATTAATATCGCAAAAATTTCAGTTCCCTCGAAGTCAAAAATTTTTGTGATATTATTTGATTTCTTAAACATTTTCGGTACAGCGTGGTCATATGTCCGGTAGAGGCGCTCTACCATATCCCAAACAAAATGGAACGTTTTTTAAACAAACGAGAAACCAAACTCGACTCCTACGATATCGTTGGTTCGGAACCCTTTGTATCGCTGTAATGTCACATCTGTATGATGTTCGCTTGCTCGATCAATTTACAAGCCAATTTTGACCAAAAATCTGACTCTACCCATTTCATATTTTTCATAGTAGGTATTGCTATTAAAATTTACATTCTTTTAATCTCATCTCGTGGCACGGAAATGTAATTTACTGAAAAATTATTGTGTAAACAGAACAGCCGCGACCACAAGCATCGCCATTTATTTGCATAAAACCGACCACTACGTTAATAAAAGAGAGGTTTCCCGATAATTCGATATTGTTTATTAATACTGCGATATTTAATAACACTGCATTGTTGATGCTGTGTACATAGTGTAGCGGACGATCAGGTTTAACACTTCAATGCCCACCATGCACATGTGGTTCTAGCACTGTTTGTAGCCGCGGCGCGCAACTGCGGGTCGCACCGCAGAGGATGGGCAGTGAAAACGTTAAAGCATATAAGTTATTTCATTTATTTCTACCGTAAGTATTACAATACACTTGATGTCGTTATTTTCAAATCTAATTTTGCTTAATGATATACACAAGCGTTTTAAAATGTAGGCACGCACTAAATTAAGCGGTTGGTTGATATTATTTTTCTAAAGCCTCCTATGCTTTCATAAGTTGATACTCTGGCCAAATACAATGTCCAAAGCAGCATCTAATTCAATTTATAAATAACTTTTAAGTTTAATAATAGGTACTGTTTATTTCCCAAATAAAATAAAATACAAAATAAATCGAATGTATGTAGGTAGAGTTTTTCTACCCTTGCACGTTTTGACGTGACAACGTCTTATAATTAGATAGAGCTGCACGCACGAAAAAACATGACGTCATGCGGCGTTACCTCGTCATGCGGCGTTACCTCGCTCTGAGGCGTTCCATGTAAGGCTTGAAGTGCAAGCGAGAGCGCTCGACATCCGTCGCTCTCCTACTTGAGTGAGCGATGCGTCTGCGTTGTCACGTTCAACTATCGTCAGTAAACCGACTTTACAGACAACCAATTTTTTTTTTAGTTAAGAAGTATGCACCAATACCACATTTTAGACAAGGTCGCAATTTAGAATATGTTCTACGTTTTAACTAATCGAGCTTATATAATATTTTCTGTATGACAATAAATATATAAATTTGTAAATTCATAACAAATAATTGTAGGAACACTCGAAAGAGCGGATTCTGTAGAATATAAAGAAAACTTAATTTAAGATATTGTGTACAACAATCATAAATAAATAAAGAAATGGTTTCAGTGGTATCAATTCTGCCAAAAACATTGGCATACTTCTACCTAAAGTTTTCTGCCTGTCTAACAAAACCAACTCTTCTATAAATCTTACGTCACCAATGCTCTGAATAGACTTTTAGTAGGTCCCTTGCCACCTATTGGTGGAAGGGTTGCACTTTATGCCTCGGTTCTTTTATTTTATGGGGCTATTTGACATCCCCCGTGCCTTCGAACATCGTTAAACATTAAAAAATCAGGGGCCTATTTGTTAAACGACTGTGAACACGATCGTAAGGAATTCAATGATGATGCATATGAGACTGCACAATTACCAAGCTATTTTGTTCGCTCTACCGATGTGCAACCAGCTCTCTCCATGTCAACTGAACGCTTTCAATGCAAGCCCCGGCTGGTGGTGCGACCCGCAGCGCTGATGGTGCACGTAGCTGCAGATGGGCATGTGCCTCCTGGGCCATGAATGTGTTAAATAATACGTAAAATGCGGAATACCCGAATGGCTGCAGATTCCGTTTGAACGATCAGTTGTCACTCCGGACACGCACGATCCGTATTTTTAACCCCCGATGCAAAAAGAGAGGTGTTATAAGTTTGACGTGTCTGTCTGTCTGTGTTTAAGTGTTATATGTTAGTATTTTGTATTGTATTGTCAAAACAGATGAACCGATTTTCGTTTAGTTTTTTTTGTTTCATAGATAAAATGTCATCCCGAGTGTTACAGTTCTTAGCCATGTTTCATGAAAATCTGTCCAGCCAATAAACGTTGGCGGGTTTTTAAAATTTTTAATTTTGTTTCTACTTTTCGTTTTGATTTGTGCTAGTTACACTTGGTTACACTTTAAGATCCGAGTTCACCAACAGATGGTAAAATTGTAAACAGATATTTGACTTTTTTTACGGAAGTTTTTATGCATTAAACGTCAAAATTAACCGACGCAGCTGCCTAATTGTCCGATTAGTGGTGAACACCAGCGTTTATACACCATATATACTAAGAAGTCTATACACCAAAATCTCCAAAGCGGCGGTTTTAGCGGCGTTGTTGACTATTGTGTGTACCTAGACTTCATTAGGGCGTCTACCCAGTAGGTAATATGAGTATAGTTATTCTGTGCCGAAAACAAACATAGCACGCCAATATTCCAAGCTTGAGTCTTGCCCTTGTGGGACAGAGCCGGCACAATGGGATAATAATTCGAAATCGCAGTTAGAAGTTCGACGGAGTAGGTAATGGGTGCTCCTTTGGGGCAGCGATTGAATCCGTAATGGCTCACGTCGACGGTTTTGCGGGTAAATGACGCATTCTATTTTCAACAGAGAGTACCAAGGTAGGTTTATTGAGTCGCCAAATTTTTATTACAAGTTACTAAAATTAAAAGCCATTTTAATACAAATAAAAGTATCAAGATCCAGCGTTTCTTTTTTCGTTTTTAACGACCTCTGTGCCGCAGCGGGAGAAAGTCCGCCTGCAACGATTCCCGTCTCAGGACAAATTGTACGATCTGCCGATGTATGATAAAAATTCCTATCTAACTACGCAATGTATTACAAGAACAAATTAAAAATTTTAAAAACCCCTTGACAGATTTTCATGAAACATGGCTTCTTAGCCGTGTTTTTTTTTGTAATTTTATCCCAAGTGTTCTTACACTTGGGATAAAATTATCTATGACACAAAAAAAACTAAACGAAAATCGGTTCATCCGTTTGGGAGCTACGATACCACAGACAGATACACAGACAGACACGTTAAACTTATAACACCACTATCTTTGTGCGTCGGGGGTTAAAAATAATATCAGTTGTTTAATACAAACTACAACACAAACTCTCCTTACTTTGAGGCTAGATAATGCTGTGTGGACAGTTCAGCATTGTTTATGTGTTGTTTTTCGTTAATCTTACTGACTTGGTAGTAAAGTTAAGTACATAAATCAAATCAAATCAAAAACTCTTTATTTCCATAAATACTATAAATGTACACTTAGAAAAGGTCAAATTACAAAACTAAACATTGACACGGAAATCAAGTAATATTTTTAATTTCTGTCGCTTCGGTATGTACCTAGACTGAAGTAAAGAAGCGACGAAGAAACCTTTAGCCTGTTAGTTGTTATTTTTCGAATTGGAGCAAAACCCGTCCCAAGCTTTTTTATCCTCTAGATAATCTGATATTTTATAGTAAGTAAGCCTTTTTGCACGGTAACCTCACCCCAACCTCAACAGCCTGTATTGGTCCACTGCTGGACGCAGGCCTCCCCCTGATAAGCGCCCTATTGGCTTTTATCTCATGGGGGGTAATGCCCGATGTCATTGACTTGTTCGTTGAAATACTTGCAATTTATCGCTATAATATTGCAACAGCAATGCACATTGGATTTCCGCAAGCCCACTGAACCTCATTAATCCATCTCTTTATATAGAGCATGCAGCGTCGAAGCGCACCATGAAATTATAAATCACGCTGTCAACTGAAATGAATTACCGTGAACATAGTCGATACTCCGATATTATCACTATTCATCCGAAGCCAGCCAAATCCTTCAAAGCATTATAACCTTTACAGTATAGAAACAAGAGCATAGATCAGCGTGCAAGGTTATGACAAAATGAACGTCAGAGGACAATAAAGAGATCCCGGGACACGACACGAGAGGGCAATGATTGCATAATTTCATGGTTTTATTGACAAAACAGTGAAACAAAGCCGTTCAAACAATGTTGTGATTATTTTACACGTCGACAAAAGGACTGATTTGGCCAAGTGTAATTTTATAAACTTAGGTATGCGGACAGGTGTCTCGCCCATAATTATAAATAACGAAATGAAAAATAAAACGTCAAGTGCGAGTCCGACTCGTAAACTAAGGGTTCCGTATAATTGTAAGACCTTGTGTCTTGCCAAATATCATGATTGTAGGTCAACGGGAAGTACCATGTAGGTTCTGGTCGATAGCAAAAATCAAACGTAATTAGGGTTGGGAGATCCACCACCCATCTAACATGTATGTAGCGTTTGTAGATATGGATCTATATTTTACAGAAAAAAATAGACATGTCTGTAAAAAGAACACTTTGAAAAATGGTCAAAATGGGGGGAAATATTTTCTAAAGGGGCGCTACCTCACCGAGTGTTATCAAATGAGCTGTACCCTATAGTTTTGGTCCATAGCGAGTATCAAAAGTATTTTTTTTAGTAATCTACAAATTTATGGTTTTCGGATTTATTCCTTTGCTTGTGCTATAACCTTGCTGCGTACCAAATTTCTTGATTCTATTTCTCCGGAAAGTACCCTAAGGTTTTTGTGTATGTTGATTCCCTTGGAAATTTAAATATGTTCTGAAGGATGAAATTTTCTTATGGATAAAGGAACATAAGGATGACTTAGAAGTTTTATTTACCAATTGAGGCTCCAAAAAGTTATGGATTTATGTATTTGATGTTTATTTCAACCCGATACCTCCACGCATTCCTGAGAAAAGGAGGTCGACGTTGACAGACGGACGGACAGACAGACAGACAGTTGGACAAAGTGATCCCATAAGGGTTCCTTTTTTCCTTATGAGGTGCGGAACCCTAAAAGTGATCCTAAGGGTTCCTTTTTTCCTTTTGAGGTATGAAACCATAAAAATAGCGAATCTGTAAGTAAGTAAGGTAGAAACATTCTATTCGTGTCCTACGGCCCGACGAGCCTACGCCCGTCGGGCCGTGGCGGGAAGTAGGCTAGGAACATACTTCCTACTACAAATCTGAATTTTTGTTACCTAGGATCTCCAAAACTACTGAACAGATCATGATGAAATTTGGCGTACGTTTAGACAAAAGCCATAACTTAAATAATAGGCTACTTATTATACCGAAAATACGCGTGCGAAGCCGCAGGCAGAAGCTAGTAAACAAATATATCGAAATTTATGAAAATGAAATATACAACTCATACCTACTACCAAATTCTTTTACATGTTTGGATTTTCACTGAAAGTGAAAGAATGGTTAATTGCAAAGTCATTGAGATAATTGTTCAATGAACACGATTAAAATATTCTTAAGATATTTTTTATATTATCTCTATTTTTATTTATATGTGTATTTTTATTATTTTTAGTACATCTAGTTCACCACCGTAGGTGCCTATTATTCTTGGGGTACCCTACCTTTACACTCAACACAACAAATACGTACTATATCAACCCTTTCAGCCATCGTCTGTCATACACCGCACATGGGTCTGGCAGACGCATAAATTATTATTGCCGTCGATCAATCGGGTTGATATGCGAGGCTTAAATTTTTAGGGTTGAGTGTTAATTCAACATGGGTTGACCTTTGAACCTATTTATAAATGAAATTTACTGTACAGTGTATACACTCTCGATATGGTACCTAGCCGTTTAGATATCCTTGCAAAGGATGGTTACTACTCTATGATTTTTTTTTTTTTTTTTTTCAGCCATTACTGTCCCACTGCTGGGCAAAAGCCTCTCTTTTCTTCTTCCACTCCTCGCGATTTAACGCTGAATCTATAAGAATCTATGAATATGTTATCTATCTATGAAGTTTATAATAATTTTATAATCTCTTTACTGTCAACACTTAATTAATAACTAACTTAATTGACGGAAGTAAATGTTGATTCGTGCTGCGATGTTTTGACTGATTGATATTTTTTATAATAAAACAACTAACTTGTATTTTTATGACTGCGATGGCAATCGCAGCAAGTCTCCCACTTGGCTGGCATCGTACGTAGGTACATAAGTGTTGTGTATCTACGCAAGCTTCTATGTGAATACAAATAGTCGGGCGGAAAGGACTGAGCGAGTAAATCTTTGAAATTAACTCCGCCCCCTCAAAGCTACTTCGTAGATTTCACCCACCACATGAAATAATCATTGCTAGAAGTAATCAGTGGTGAAATTCGTACTAGTGCGTGCGGGGTCTGTGGAATGATCCGTAACGTTTTTAGTTGAGAATGCAGATTTATAGAGCTAAGAAATCCATAACACACAGTGCTAAAATTATTGTTCTACGACAAAAATTGACGAAGTTATGACCAAATTACTAGCGAAGATCATTGAGTGACCGCCGCGCTGCGGGTGTGTGTGACGTCACTTGCTCGGTCGCCGCCCCTTAACCGTAGGCAGATATCAGTTTTTAGTGATTTGCTTCGAAATTAGAGCCTTAGGAAAAAAAAATTAAATAGACTCAGTTATGAGAGACCCACCTAATAACAAAAAAAAACTAAAAACTTGAGAGGTGTCAAGGGACACCCGGATAGAACGAAGTTCATAAGAGAGAGAGAGAGAGACAGACAGAGAAACATGCGCACTCCGCACGGCTTACAATAGCTTACTATAGCAAAATGTGTCGTTACAACTTTTCGTATGAATTTTTCCGTCTAGCCCCCTTTCACAACGCGCGATAAGGAACATCGTTCCAATAAAAAAAATCCATTCAATAGATCTCTCAAAACTGAGTCTATTTGGTACGTAATGGTCCGATTTGGATAATTTAAAAGCAAGCCGTCGAGTCGTGTCGGTCAAATGAAGAATGTAGCTGTCGGTGCAGTGTCGTTGAGTAGGTACCTACTGTCGGTGTTTGTATCGGCGCCGGGCTGGGCGGGATAATGAAGAAACGCCCAATGCTGCCAGCATTGCCACGTTGAATGACGATATATTTTATTCTATTATTCTTATTTTCTATTTGCTTAATAAATATTTTTTATATTGCTAAATATGTTTTAGCTAAACGTAAACGCTGAAAAGATTAGATATTAAATAGACCATTGAGACTTTATGAATTATGTAATATCCAGCCAGAAGACACGTGACCTATATTTCATGGACAAAAGAGTGAAGCCGAAGGCAAACGCTCAAATATCTCTTAGTTTTTGACGTGACAACGTCTTATAAATTGGTTTGCCGGGTGACACTTCAAGAAACTGCGTTACGCTCCGCTCACGTTATGCGCTCACAATGAGAGCGAGTGAGAGGCACGCGTCCCTTCCACTCGGGCATGGTTAGCCCGCCTAAGAGCGAGAGAGACAGACATAAAAAGTGAAAGGCACGCGTCCCTTCCACTCGAGTTTGATAGATGATGCATTTCATCCTTCTTCCTCCTATACGAATGAATATTCACATTAAAATTATTTTACCACTCAAAGTCGTTGTCACGTAAAACTTTCGCCCGTATACCGACTTTACAGGCAACCAATTTTTTTTTAATACTAAAACCAAATGAATTAATAATGAGTAATTACTTGATTGTGTCCATTACATTAATAGACATGTTATCGGATCGAATTTAAAAGCTTCTAACGCTTACCTCGGACAGACGTGACTTTCTTACGGCTAACATGAGTACCGTTAGCGTTATTTCCCATTCGAAAGTGGCTCCGGCCCCAAGCCCTCTAACAAATAATTTTGTCAGCAACGAACTAAAAATTATAAATCAATCTAAATATATTATCATTATGGAAGCTATTCTCGGTATAAATAGGCTCTATCTGCTCCAATACAATAAATACATTCTAAAAATCAGTGTTCTATACAGTTTTGTGTTTTTATCAACTGTCGGATTGCTTTTTCGCGATCATAACCTTGAAACTACAACCACACTGTCAATAAAGTTCACAAAGCATACAGAGTGCATACTATTTATTCTAATTGCCTTATTTTCTAGTAAAGATCGTAACAAAATCTTCTTCATAAACTTAGGCACGTTTGATGAGATGTTGAACATTAAAAATGATTTAAATATCACAACCTCTGCAAAATATGTTATATCATGGATACTCGCCAGTATTGTGTTAAATATGTTCGATTTATATCTCAGGATAATTTTGATGCCTATAACTAATTGGATCGCACTTGCCTGCTTATTTTTTATAAACATTAGCCATGATATGGAGCATGTGTTTTTCTTCACACTTCTGCGATGTATTTACTTCAGATTGCTGATATTGAAGGCTCATGTCGCAAAAGCGTTTGATAAAACCGCCTGTAATAAATTGAACAAAGTGGAGAGGTTGTGTAAAAAAGCTCGGTTTGACGTGAGCTCTCTACACAGAGTATACGAGCTATTGCACAATTGCTCTGAACAATTGAATTCTACCATGAACATTCCGGTCAGTGTTATAACATTTTTTTCCCAATTATTACAAATTATATTTCGATAGTGAACCGAACAACTGAATTTGATTTCAGATTCTCATATTATTTACCACCTCAGCAGTGTTGTCAATAATGATGCTGAAGAAATTGATATCTGAGTTTCAAAATGCAGGCTCAGACACGGTCAGTAACATAATACAAATATCATAGAGTAAAAACTCGCTGCTGTTTCAGACAAATATGGGTATAACCCTGATACGGA
This sequence comes from Eupithecia subfuscata, assembly GCA_963564075.1. Classification (NCBI taxonomy): domain Eukaryota; kingdom Metazoa; phylum Arthropoda; class Insecta; order Lepidoptera; family Geometridae; genus Eupithecia; species Eupithecia subfuscata. The sequence goes on from OY751105.1 coordinate 11,672,634, forward strand.
AAAAAGCTGTACTACTTCATTACAAATTGTTGTTCAAATTGTGTCAATTAAGTTTCAAATTGTTCAATGCATACTTTCGTGCTGTGCTGGTTCTTCATGTCAAAGAAAAAGTAACTTGATTTAGTGAACGGCACAGAATATGTTTTGTTGTTTCTAGGATTTAAAGTTGGTTTTCCTCTTTGGGGTGTTTCGATGCCTGAGGTACACCATTCTCGTGGTGATTCCTTGCTACTACTCCAGCGTCACTGCGGGCCAGACTACAATCATCCGCACGATCTTGCACGATGCTGTCAACAACATGCCAATGAGTAAGTTCTAAGACTTTGTAGAATTTAAGCCACTGAGTGTTTCAAACACTCGATCTACTTATTCAGGGGCTAAAGTTTGACGGCTTGACGGCGCTGTGTGCCTGACGGTAAAATAGAAGGGATTGATTGAAGAAGTTTAAAAACACACAAAACCTAATACAAGGTCTGCTTGGTTCTGCCGGCTTGGGCAGAAGCAAGCAGCGTTATTATTGTTTTTACGTAGGTAGGTACCTATATACTGTTTTATTTCGTTACAGGCAAAACAGAGCGCCGCAAAGTCAAGACATTTTACCATCTAACCAGAGAGAGTGACTTTGGCTACGCGATCTGCGGAGTCATCAAGCTCGATATGTCCCTCCCTTTGAGCTACATGAGCCTCTGCACCACGTATCTAGTCATCATCATACAGTTCTCCAAGTTTATTGATTAAATTGTAAACTATGGTTCTTCTTGTTGACAGAAAAAATAGATTGTTGATGCATTATCTAATACTTATTTAGTCAGTTTCTATTCACAAATATTTTGTTCATGTTGTTGTTTGGTAAATTGTTGTTATAATTAGGTATATTTATATACCTAAATAAGCAACCAGTTATATGTAAGTTTGTTGTTATGTAATTTCATGCTATCTCCATAGGGTTTATCTCCATACTTTGAAATAAATAAAATAAAGAGTTGTATGTACTGACAGTAGTCTACGCAACCCCGCAAAGCAACGATAAAACCGTACCTGTCATTACCAAAATTGCCTGAACGATAACCTTGACAAACAACTTCGTCAGTAAAAACCAGGCCGTTATAGGACCGTTAGTCGTACCGAATACTTAAAAGGTCAAAATTAGATGCTCGTTTTTCGAAACGAAAACATCATTAAGGACCCTGTTGACTGTTATGAAGGGTCAAATAGGCCTACAAATCGCGCGAAACACGAGACCCTCTTGATTAACTTTCAGGGGACGGTACTTCGGATCTAATAAAATAAAATTGGGTTCTATCAATACGGACTGTTTATTGTTCAACTGGAGTTGTCCTGACGCATCGTTAGTTTTAAAACAGATTTGTAAAGTGGAGGTGTTGTCTTCATGAGGAATGAGCAATCTACAGTGGAAAACTAAATTTTTTACCTACTGTACGTATTTGTGTAAGGTATCTATACTTTTAGGGTTCCGTACCCGAAGGGTGACAACGGGACCCTATTACTAATCCTCCGCTGTCTGTCCGTCTGTCCATAGGTCTGTCAGTCAGCGGGCGGTAACTCATGAACCATAAAACCGTAAAAGGTTGTGACCGTAAAAGACAGTTGAAATTTTCACAGAATACGAAAAAATAGAAATAAATGAAGGCTCCCGATACGAATAACTAGAAATTTTGGCTTTTTTTGCTCCACCATTGTCAAAGCCATTGTATCTCTTGAACCGTTATAAGTCAATAGACAACAAAAATAAAATAAAAATTATCAAGGGGTCCAACGTCCATACTCAGTTGAGTACTAATCACCAAAGTTAGGCAACTTCGAGCGTCAGTACTGGGTGACAGCGTCATGTTGGTTTTTTGCTTTTATTCGTTAAAAAGAACTTTCTTGGGGTTCCTATTGTAAAATAGTTATTTGCGAGATGGTACGGAACGCTCCGTGTGCGAGGCGACTCGAACTTGGCCAGTTTTATTTCATTTCACCACGCTTTTAAAATACAACAGTCAAAGACATTTTATTTGTCCTAGACAACAGTAGATAGGTACTCATACTCACAACAAGTTTGAATAGATGTTGTAAATTCCAATTGACGACGTCAGGCGAACGAAGACTTCGATTTCCGTGTAAAATTAACCAACTTTCTCGTAATTTTCTGAGGATTTCTATTTTACCGGACGAACAGGGGAGTTTTGCGGCAAGGAAAAAATTAGCAAGATAACATTCAGTTTTATTACGGGCCGTCCGTCTTGGAGAAATTCTGGGACGACGCAAATGGTGACTGCTTATCTGAACCCTTGGAACCAGGGATTACGATGCTCGAATGATCCTTTGTTGTCTGTCGGTATTGCTCTAGGTGAGAAGGTTTTGTATATTTTTGACGTGACAACGTCTTATAAATTGGTTTGCCGGGTGACACTTCAAGAAACTGCGTTACGCGTTACGCTCCGCTCACGTTATGCAGACATAAAAAGTGAAAGGAACTCAAAGTCGTTGTCACGTAAAACTTTCGCCCGTATACCGACTTTACAGGCAACCAATTTTTTTTGTATCTAGAGAAGATCAGGTAATCCTCAATCCGCATTGTCGAACTTAAATTCATCGACAAATTAAACTTTGTTTGGTTTTTACGTTGTGAGGTGACTTGAACTCCGTATTAGATTTGAATTAGGTTTGAGAATGCGAATTCGGTTTTGGGTAGGTATAAGTAAATTTATGTCAATATTTAATAAATTCGAAACAAAATATTTGGATATTCTATTGATTATTTACTACCTACCTAATAATGTTTTCATGAATATCAATTTTATTGCTTTACTGGGTTTCAAAATTTACAGGACACTGGTTTACGATTTGTTGTGACTCAAACACCGTATTAGTATTTGAATTAGGTTTGAGAATGCGAATGCTGTTTTCTGAATAAGTACATATTGGAACAAAATATTTAGATATTTTGTTAACGTTTTGATACTGGTTCCATGAATATCCATTATTATTGCTTTACTAGGTTTCGAAATTTACAGAGAGTCAGACACACGTCAATTTTCGCAACCTTCAATGGTCGCAATAAGTGATTTTTCAGCAAAATTCGTTTCCAATAAGCCAAAGTATCCTTCTTCATCCGTTTATCTCCGACGCCGCGCCGTCCGGGAATTTCGGGAGCTATAATCATTAGTCGCAGATGACGATCTGAATTCCGTTTTACAAGAATTCCTTTGTCCTTAATCTATATAACAAGCTTAGAAATTAAAAGCTTAGAATAATATAAGCTTAGAATTCTTAGAAAATAAATTTGAAAATAATAGGGTAAGTAAATATTTCTTAGATCCGTGAAATTATTTTATCGCGTAACTTCTCGGAATTAGAAGGTGGTGTTCTATGAAGTTATTTATTCACCATGATCATCCGCCTATATTAGTCCACTGCTGGACATAGGCTTCACATACTGAGCGTCATAGCGCCTTGTCTCTAGGTATTAATTATTGAACTGGAATGGTGGAATTGTAATAAATCCGGAGTTACTCGAGTACAATCACTAATAAATTAGGGACCTTTAAGTACACCTTATGGTAGCGTTGACTTGTATGCGAAAATAAACTACAACAGATAAGACATAATACACATAAGATAAAAACCATTTAATGAACTAACGATGAATGAGCAAAACGTCTTGAAATGAAAATGGTCTGTAATGGTCTGCGTAACCTTATAATAATTTGTAGTTCTACGAACATAGACCTTCCGAGCACAATTTACTTATTACTAAAGTTATCTAAGACGGGATATTTAGGTAGATACCTACCATGTTTTTCGGCGGTGACTCGCTTGTAAATCGCCATCTCAGTGTGAAAGCATCTTATTACGGAGCAAAAGTGCTTATCAGAATAAGCACCAGCCTGTAAACTTGTCGTAAGTATTAAGTACATGTAATTATTTGTTTTTTGACGCGTCAAAAGAAAAACCCATAGAGACCAAGGTATGCCCGAAAATCAGAAAAACCCTCATACCTAGGTAAATACTTGTTTACGCTAGTGTGCATTGTGAAACTTAACTATCATAGTTAGGCTTCTGTGCTAGAACCAGCTTTTGTGCTAAGACTCCGCGAGGAATACAGTGAGTTTTTTAATATTCGATAAAATGAAAACTGATCGTTTACAAAACGAAATTATTATTTTTTGCTCCATGTGGCTTTCGTGTCACCGCGGACATGATAGGCCTATTGTGATCGCTGTTGGTCCTGCGCCTAACCTCTCCCCGGTCGTGTCAGTCTGCCGTCCCATCGGATTATGAGAGTGAGAGATTAGAGAGTGCACTTGTGTTTGCGCGCACACTTGGGCACTATAATATGTTCTGCGCACCTGACTAGTATTCGTTGAGGTTGAGACTGGCCGCTGTGGCTGAAATTCGGCTAGGAGGGGATCATCATCATCATCATTGTGATCGCCACTTTGAAATACATGAGACGGGAAATGGATATTTTTATAATTAACTGGACTCATTTTCAGCTTGACCAAATTATTTTTAAGATAAGTACAAAACGAGCATCAGAAAACGATAAAAAAACATCAGTTTTCTTAGAAAGTATTAGTTTATCAGTGGTTATGGATGCCATACTGTCCCAGTTAAAAAAATATACTGTATGTATAGTGCCACATCGATCGAAAGGCGATGGATTGATGGTTATGCCCATCTCACCGTGATGCCATGCTTATTACAGCAGGTGGTCATGTTTTCTCCGGAAATTATGATGTCATGCAGATGTGGAGGGTAGATAAAAACACCATTACCGCTTCTTGTGTGAAAATGAAAGCCTACACGCGAAATGAATCAGCATTTCGCGAAATATCATTGATGTTGTTGGTTCTACTAGTCATTCAGTGACGACTAATATTCAGTATTCAGTATATTATTTATGCATTATTATATTTATTTTTGCATTCATACAATCAGGTTTTAGTGATTAGGTGAGTTTAAGTTAAGTTCACAGTATGTACCCATTTAGGGTGTTGTAATGGAAGACTGGCAACTTTCGTGCCTTTCTAAAGATGATCTATATGGTACCTTTTGCTAATTTATAATTTAATTTCCGAGTCACTAAAAGAAACGTTGAAGAAATCGTCAAGTCCGTAAAAACATTTTTTTATGAGCATCTTTTTCAGTATGCTTTCGAACATGTTATTTTTCTGGAGAGATTTGTATGTTATCTGGGATTTTATTATACATTGGGGAATTGAGGAGGATTGGTGGATTTGTTAATTTTGATATAGGCTTCATCAGGTTGTGTTTATATCTAGTTCGGTATTGGCGGGGCAGGTTATTAATTTTTAGAACAAAATATGGGTTATTCCTTACGAATTTACTTATTTTTTAATATATTTTTTTGTAATCACATCCCACTAATATTATTAATGCGAAAGTTTGGATGGATGGATGTATAGATGGATGGATGTTTGTTACCTCTTCAGGCCAAAACTACTGAACGGATCAGGCTGAAACTTTACATACAGGTAAGTCTAACCCTGGAATCAAACATAGGCGACTTTTAGTTCCCATGGGATAGAAATAACCTCAAAACGTTTCCATTGAAACAACGCGTACGAAGCCGCGGGCAAAAGCTAGTGATAGATACATGGAGAAAAACCTAAATAGCACTAGTACTACTATAGGTATCTCTTGTCCTATAGAATTGTATGATAAAGTGATAAATCACTAAGGTTTTTTTGTTATTATAGTGCGTAACCCCACACTCAGGGTAATTTCTAAGAAATCAAATAATATCGCAAAAATTCGCCGACTCCTACGTCACTTGACCTCGTGGTGTAGTTGGTTAGCACATTCCCGTACTGAGGATGTGGGTTAAAGTCCCGTCGAAGTCGAAAATTTTTGCGATATTATTTGATTTCTTAGAAATCACTAAGGGTCGGTAATGTAGCTAACGATCACAATACTAGAATGAGCAATCGCTATCTAAAGTCTTGATCTGTTGATCAGTACGCAGTACGCTGCATACTGCGACACAGCGCGCTTGCCCTTTACCGCTGACGCAGACGGAACAAAAGACCACTCTAGACAATTTTCATACGATTATGTGTCTGGCAGCTGTGTGGTGCCGGCTTAGAATTTGCACCACCCCAACTCTTCCCGCGGGTGTCGTAAGAAGCGACTAAAGGATATCGACCGGAGGCGGGCAGCAGCGCCCCCTGCAGAACATTCTACCACCGAACTGCGATTCCCAACCCGCATGCCCAGCGAGGGGATTATGGGCATTACTCATCAGATCAAGATGAAATTTGGCATACACTTAGAACGTAACCTAACTAAAACAATAGGCTACTTATTATACCGAAAATACGCGTGCGAAGCCGCGGGGAGAAGCTATTAATATATATAGAACATAGGACGACCTCTCTGGCGGGCCAAGGTCCGCCTGGTGGGAGGGTTCGATTCTAAAACTAACACTAAATTTACTCCACGACGGTCAACATGTCAACACATACCAGCGCTGAGTAGGTAATCCATCTTATCTACTAAGCAAGATGCTGAGTTGACACCTTTTTGGCTCGACACTCGGTGGTTTGCCAAGCAGCTTGCGGAAGTCCTAATGCTAGGTCCTTTTAAACTTCTTAAACATAGGCCTGAGCTAAATTTTAATTTTAACTTGCATACTATAATTTTCAGGTTTTTCTAATATAAGTACATACCTATCTATATTTTGGTACCTAGTGTAATATCTATTTCTTAAAAATCTAAGCCGTCACCAGAAGGCAGAGTGCCCAGAATGCCGGCAGCATTGCCACGTTGAATGGCAAACGTTAATTCATTGACCGAAATAGAAGCCATCACTCCGATCACCTGTGGACTTTATAAGAAATTTGGTAAGATCTTTGTAAATTGCGTGTGCCCCAGGACCCCAAGGACCAAGGGTTTCAACCCCAAACGGCTCAAATAGGTAACCTCGGTCATGGTTATCGTAGTTTCGCCGTTTCAGGGACTCCGCTGATGTTGCTGCTGAACCGGCCCTTACCGATGTCCCTGCAAGATGTGAAGGCACTAGGGTACCTACAAACATGGCATCCCAAACTAAAGACCGACCCATCTTGCAGGGAATCAGAGTCACACCGTCAGATCTTTTACCATCATCTCGCATAAGGCCACGTGGTTTGAGGGTAGCTGCCACACTGACGCTGAGGCAGGCAGAACTTGTAACCAAAGTTCTGATTCCAACTCAGAAACGGCGAGTAGACGAGCACGTTCTGATGAGCTGGTTGACGTATTAATACGATTTTTCCCCTCTCTCTCTCTGTCTCTGAGGTCTCTGAGAAGAAAGGACTTTGATCAGATTTGTGTCAGGACAGGATATTTTCCATGAGTGTAAAGCTTCATCGAAACCTGTAATTTCAAAATTTTGACATTTAGCCATAATGCTATGAACAAGATCTTTAGTACCATGCACTGATGAAAAAGCTGGGAGTGAAACACTAGATATTTAGCTTAGACCTAGACCTCCCATCCTAATAGGAAGAGTGGCCTGGTGCCACGTTTTTTCTTAAGTTAAATCACAAATTCCTAGCTTAGTTTTTCTTATTTAATTATGTTTTGTTTCGTGATACATAAACTTTGTCATTTCATTTCATTTCAACACTTTTTAATTTTGCCTACTACCTACGATTCTAAAATATACCTATAGGTTTAATATTATTTGGAAAAAACAAAATAAGTCGTTTTAAAAAACATCACATTTATGAGGGGTTGAAGGTTAGATTTGAACCTTCAAAGCGTTACTAAAACATAAAATATATTTTACCCTATTTTGTATGCCCTACGGCCACCACATTTTATTGCCTTTGCGTCGATTTAAGTCCTCCAACGTCAACATAAATGTTTGTTTGATACATGAGCCCTTAATATATGCAAGTTGGGTTAAATTCACGTTGCTGGCTTTATTTACTCTAGTTTTCTGTTTGAATTTATTTAACACAGTTACTGGCTACAGGTGTTAATTTTGTTTTTTAAAACATTTTACTTCACTAAAAATGTCTGGAATCCACATATCATACAAACCTATTGTTATGCTAATGTTACGCCAACAATCACAAATGCTAGGCCGTAGATGCATCGCCGTAGCTACGCCATTGCTATGACACGTAGCGACCTACGATGCGGGTAGTGTGTGCTTATAAAATGAAGAGCTGCTTCCGTTTTCCCCCCTACTATCTCGGTCTCTGAAGACAAGAGTAAATAAGTATCTTCTAGACCTTCGTGATACATCGTTGGACACATCGTTATCATCAGGTGGGATTGTAGGCAACAACAAAAATTCATAAAAAAATGAGTCAAGGAAAATCTATTAGTGGTCAGAATTATAGGAATAGGTACTCACTGAAGACTTACTCACTAATAGACACTCGTAGAATTTTCCATGGATCTATCTCCTAGGAGTTGAAATTGCACGAGGAAACTATCCAAACTATACACAATTTCATCGGTTACGTGTCCAAATACCGCTTAGCATTGTGTATGGCGCACTTTAAATTTCAATTCCACATTCAATTTTTCTAAAATGTTTTTAAATTCGGATACGTCGCGTTCGGGTTTCGAAACGAGCTCATGCGGGGACTTTCGTGCCAGCCATTTTTAGATGGTCCCAAACCACTGGTTTAATATTGTTTTTGCAATAGTCATTTTTTTGCAAATATAAAATGGAAATTAAGGAATAAATAAATTAAGGAATGCCGAAGATCTCAAGAGGCGCAAATATGCAGTTCTCGACAGAGCCTACACATTTGCTCCCCTTGAAGTCGATACCCTAGGTCCGTGGGGTACCGAGGCTCTTCGGGTTTTAAAAAAATTATCTGAGCGTCTGGCCGAAGCGACGCGTGACCCGAGAGCTGGTGAGTATCTGGCACAGCGCATCAGCCTTTCCATACAGCGCGTGGCAATGAAGCCAGCGTCTTGGGGACGCTTCCGACTGGTATATGGATCACTTGAGCTACCTGTAGACTGTTTGCAACAGTCTGCAGGTGGCTCAATTGTTTCAATTGTAAATACTAGGATAATTTTCTTTGCGAATAAAGGCTATTGCCATTAAAAAGGAATAAATAATTATATAAAATGTGTATATTTTTTAAAGGACAAGCCTTTCGTCATTCCTTCGGAATTCGTATATAATTGTAAGAAGAAGTACACATTTCAAAGTTTCTTGGTAATTTAATAATGTTCATCATTAAAAATACCTAAAGATCTTGAAAACATTTCATGTTGCTTTACATGTTGCTAACATGGAGAAACATTGCATAAAAAGTTAAACATACAATTGAAAAAGTGAACTTTCTTATTCGCTAGCTTTTAATTACTTAGATTAAATAGTTGAAGCAACGATACTAAGTTTTCTCACTAGAATGTTCGTAAAGAGAAATCGATAATCCTGCTCCCCGATCTGTAAAGTTGAAATGTTAAAGAAGCAAAATTAAAATATATTTGATAGTCGTCGTCGACATTAGTGATCGCGCGGTTTTTGTTGGTTTGTTTTATCAGTGGACTGCGCAATCGGATTTTCAAGGTTGTTCGCTGTCTACACGCTGTTCACGCGGTGACATCAGCAAGCTCGGTGTCCACACACGCGCGGCAATAAGCTGTTTGATCGCACCTCAACCTCAACATCCTGTCTTGGTTGGCTGATAAGCACCTTGTTGGCTTTTATCTCATGGGGGTAGTGCCCATAATCCCCACGCTGGGCATGCAGGTTGGGGATCGCAGTTTGGTGGTAGAATTATTCTGCAGGTGTTGTCTTAGGCAAAAAGTTTATATGGAAAAAGTGTTGCAAATGACCCCAGCTAACTGTTATTTTTTTGTCGGACCATCCACCAAACACCCTGTATTTGAACGTACCCATTTTTGTGTTGTGCGGCAGCGGAGCGTAATGTGCGTGATGTCTTTAAACCTATTTCCAATGGCATTACTGGAGGCAAGTAAATTATGTATATTATCTTCAAAAAGTTGCTTCTAAACGAATCTTACAAAACCTTTTCAAAAAAGCCGCTAATTTGTAAACATGACAAAATAAGGGCTAATTTTACGAAATAATTCATATAACGACGTTAAAGTATGTTCGTCACACAAACCACATGCTCACGAACTAAACAAACCACGAATATGCATAATTTTTCAACCGACCGCCACCGCCGCGTCCCCTTCACAACGTGTTAGGCATAAAGTGCCATGAAAATGGGTCTTTTACAAAGTTCTCTTTGTATTCTAATTTAGTTAGGCAATACGCATTGCTTACTAATCATTTAGTGTAGGACACCCTCCGGCAAGGTGGGATGGCGACCTGCGAAAGACTGCAGGCAGATGCTGGATGCGGCAAGCTGAAGACAGGGCGCTATGGCGCACACTATATAGGGGAGGCCTATGTCCAGCAGTGAACTAATATAGGTTGATGATGAGTACTTATTCGGGCATATGTATCATAAAGTTGCCCAATTAAAAATTAAAAGACCCTTTCGTAATATAAATATAATTCCATAGATTTTCCCCATAAAAGTTGCGCATTATTTCGTTACGACCGCACCAGATGTTTTGCTTTTTAAAGCTGGAATCTAGCCCCAAAATTCTAACAGAAAGATTGACTGAAGCGGCCCAGTCGGTCATTCTGCTCGTAAAAAGTACATTGAGCTCGTAAAAAAACAATCATGATAAGATTACTGAGAGAAGCTTGGGGAGGAATGAAGGCTAAGATTAGTAAGCTGTGATAGATGCTGATAATTCTCTTGTTTGTAGACTTATCTTTGTTGAAAGCAAAAACGAGTGCAACAAAAGGACTGAAAGGAGATTGGAGAATTAGGACGCCTCTAGGTGAAATAAAGATTGCATTTTAGGGTAAAGACACGAGGATCCCCAGACATATCCCCCAGGGGATCGGTGAACTCATGAGTTCATCATGATCCCCCGTGTCGAAAAGTAGGTAAAGATGATGTCACACCGAGCAGGTATTTTCTGCTTTGTATATGGTATCAGTATGTTTAGTGGCGAAAGCAGTAAGTACCAGTGTCTTGTGTGTGGTTTGAGCGTCTACGACCCATTGAAGATTTACGGTTACTAGGGTAGCATAAACGCGAAAGAAGTACTTCAGTAAGTATTTAACACTTAATAAATAGTAAATAAATAAATAGTGTTCAGAGGGGCGAGTCTATTTGACGTTAGTATAAGTACCTAAATGACCAATCTCTAGTTTTTTATTAAAATTTTCAATTATATTTCAATAATTACTCAATTTTCTTATCAACTCTTGGTTTTTAATTTCGTTTAATTAACTATATTATATTAAATGATGTTATACCTAGATTTTGCATGCCACAACGGTAGAAATACGTTGTGTCATATTTAAACTTATACCATCGTATGTACCTCATTCAGATGTACCTATTAGATTCAATTAAATTTTTTCTTAAAAAATTTTTCTTTTTACTTAAAAAAGCATTAGGAGTTAATGATTATATCGGGTATTTATCGCGTACCTTTTTTTTTATTTCCGGTCGGTCGGCAAAAATAGGCAAACAAACAAGTCGGCGATAGCGGAACACCTGCTAGACTCAGGAAGTAACCACTGGATTGAGCTACATGACCCAAAAGTTCTATCCCGTGAACGCCACTACTACAAAAGGATGGTTCGAGAGGCGATTGAGATCAAGAAACACCCGAATTTTAATCGCGAAGATGGTTTTCGTCTCTCTTTCTCGTGGAATCCTGTGATTAATATGTGTGTGCGTCGTGATCCGACTGTACTGCAATCGGACACGGTCAGTGTAGTGTGTCGTAATGTGAACTTGGACATTCCTGATTCTGAAGACGAATTGAGGGTAGTAGGGTAGTCGTGGATACTGCCGTCAATTCTCGGCGGTAACTCCGAGTACATCCAGTCGCCCCGTGACCACGATCGCTGTAACGCGGTAGAAACGTAGGGGAAATAAAACAAAAGGTACGCGATAAATACCCGATATAATCATTAACTATGTTAACAAATCGCAAAAGTTTAAAAAGTTTTAAAGCATTAGGAGTTCCTAAGTACACATGGTACGTAGAATTTGTGGTCGTTCTGCCCTCGACGTGTTTCTTTGAAATATGTTTTCGGGGTTAAGCCTGGAAATAAGGTGAAATTCCAACCTTTCTGGATAACCGAATCCTTTTGAGAATGGATTACTTACTTAAATTATTTTTAATCTTGAGCGAAAATAATTTCACCTTGTGAGTGCTACCTGAGCTTGTAAGCTACGATGTCAATTCATATTGATGATGCCGTCCTTTTCATTTCAATTGCTAGGAAAGGGACGGCAACATTTTTAGCCCTATCAAATTAGTTTAGTTTAGCTTTAGCGACATCTAGATTGACATCACTTTACTACATTGAGCTAGTAAGTTTCATAATTTCTAATTCCTTTGCAGTTGATTTTTTTTATTCCCTTCGGTACATGCTTAGAAAATAAATGTCGAAACTATTTTTTAAAATTATCGATCTAAAATCTATAACAAGATGGGCTACGCTATGTGATTCTGTGTGGATTGTCCATTATTATTTATTTATGTATTTTATTATGGATGCGGGGTAAATACGTAGTTGTGTTGGAAGAATACTCGCTTACGCCGTAGTGAATTCGTCAAACTACGATAGTTTTTATCCTCTCAGATGGCAGGCCATAGCGCGCCGCAAAGGCCATTGCGTGGCAGGGCTTCCGCCAGCATGCTGCCCGGGGATGTGATGCAATATTTCGCTGATTTCTTGATTATTATCTAGTAATACCTCGTAACATCTATATCTATATTTGGATTTTCCATAAAATTTCCTACAAAACAGCATGTAAATATTCTGATGTTGTATAACGTAACTAATGAGGTTGATTAGGTAAAATTAAATTATAATTGCGTAAAAATGGTTAAATTTTGTTTTTAAATAATTAAAAAAATACTTTACCGTTTAATATAATTATTGGGGTCTTGATTAAATCCCGATAAACTTCTAATAAAAATGAATGAACCACTATTTTTTCATGTTGCCTATAATTTATGCAGTTGGTTGGCTCTTTAACACAGAGCAGATACTTAACCTAGTTCCAGCATAAGCTCCTTAAGCTAGTTTTAAATAGGTTAGTGTGAAGCCGCGAGGGGGTTAAGCGGATGCTCTTTAGGACGCACCGGGTTTAAATGTTACCCGTTTGAAAATGTTTATTTTCTTTCGAGGGCTCTTCGGGGACGAATAAACAGCTTACAAAGTAACGGAAATAAAGTAAAACTGATTAAAGCGATTAAAAAGCTCGTACATGTTGATATAGCTACGAGCTTCGGTAAAGAAAAGTCCTATTTCAGATTCTATTTTATGTGTTTGCGCAATACGGGATAAGTTTACGAGAACGTGTCAGGGGTTATATTCGCTTTCGACGAAATCGACAGTTGCGTGCTGCGTTTTGTCAAATTGCTATTCTAATTCATCAAAACTCGAAGCTACGGCAAGCTAAGCTAAGCTTGAAATGGCGGCTTTTGCGGCGGCCACCTCTATTCTAATGGGCAAAATGTACGAACGAAACATAAAATTTGACAGCATTTTTTCAAGAACCACTGTCAATTTGCACGGTAGCTACAAAGCTACCTTTTCATTTTCGTAAGGTGTTTTTTCACCATATTTTGTCCATTTATCACTAAAATTTCAGTAGATTTATGATTGTTAAAATATTTTATACACGTAGCGTCCTAAATTATTGAAATTTACTCATTCTATTTGAAGATCACTCTCCGTTTCATAATTTTCAGAAAAGCGGCTCTACCGCCATCTCTTAGCAAAGCCTACAACTAACAACTTCCCCCAGCTGACGACGAAGTTCTTAATTTTACCAAAACTTGGCGCTAAAACCGCTCTTTTGAGGGTTCCGCACCTCGAATGGAAAAAGGAACGCCTATAATATTAATTCTTAATTTCAGACACAAGATCCATTTTTGAGGTGATAAAAAAGGAAAGTTAAATAAATCATAATATATTAAATATAAAATTCAAGGTACTAGGTTGAGTACTTAGTATGTCAGGTGGGAATATTCACCCTCCGTCTGTATGTAAGGGTCCGATAACATCAGACGGTCAGATGGGCTTACAATAGTGTCATTTTTACACATGTCAACCTCTGGACGTTAATGACGCAATTCTCTTTCTTTGGATGGCATTGAAAGAGTCTACACGGGATATTATAGATTATAGAATCACTCGTGACAGCCTTTTACGTTAAAACTTAGCAAAGAGCTAGCGCAAATAAAGAGGAATATCCGAAAAACATAAATTATTTAAAGTTACATAGGTAATTACAAAAATTATTTTTTGATGTTCGCAATAAAACCTATACGTAAGCCTTTAAAGTACTTCCCGTTGATCTAGAATCACGAAATTTGGCAAGAAGCAAGGTCTTACAGCACAAGGAAATGTATTTTTATCTTTAAGTAAAGAGAAATAACCGAAAACCGTTCATTTTAGCAAAATCACCAAAAAAAAACGCAGTGTGTCTGTGTAAATTATTCGGCTCACAAATATATATTTCCAGTATAAATGTAAGCGGGTTAACTTTGAACCTAGTTTGTGTTGGAAGAACACCAACGCTTCATCCCTTAACAAGGTATAATGAAGTCATCATTAGGGTAAATATAAGTTTGTTCGGAACCCTCGCACAAGTCCTACTCGTACTTGACTTGTTTTTATTTAATCTGTCCAAGGTTTCTATGCTCTCTGGTGGTTTCATTCACATGATCGTTCACGAAGGTAGTTGGGTGTGCCCGGATCTCGCCCGAATGAAAAATGCCCACCCGACAGAGAAACAGAATAGCTATCGCTTGCGTGCGTCGGCCGCATGTCATCGGCATCGACAGTGTCGGTTGCGGAGAATTGTAATAGGGCCCCAGTTTCTTATCGCTTACTTGTAAAAAAGTTCTAAACTAAACTCTTGGATCGCTGTCTGTCATACTACTAAAAGTAGCTCCTCTCAGTATCTATTAGGGTAAACCTTAAACGTAAACTAAATAAACTTTTATAATATTCGTAAAGCTTAGTCAAGGAAATGCAACGTGATGATCGCACCGCTAAAACTTTCGTGGAACCATAGACCATACTTTTCATTCATCTACGGTGGAACTCAACTTTCTTCTGCATCCGAATTTAAAAGTATTGAAGTCTAAACTAGGCAATTTTCTGTGCTCCAAAGGCATTCAAAAGTCATGGGTGGTTTACGAGTCGTTCCAAGGTGCCGTATGCATAATAAACGGGCAACCATCTCTACCTAATAATGCATACCTAAGCAACCGTGCCTTGCATATTCCTATGTAGCCTAACTAGCCGCTTTTGACTTGGAAATATAGGGGTGGTGACGGTTTTCAGGGTAGTATCCAGTTTCTTTATACAGAGGGAGCAAGTATGTTATAAAAGTTGAGTTTTAATTTGACCAATACGGTATATATATTATATCGATAAGTATAAATACTTATCGATTTATTACAATTCGATAAGTATTTATAATAAATGGCCGTCTCTAAATGGGAGTCAGGGACATTGGTTGCAAGCATTTCCTTCATATAACACTGGTACTTTATTGGATCCCGTAACTTTCCGTATCGCAACATGTCTCCGGTTGGGTGCAAGGTGTTGCGCGCCTCATCAATGCCAGTGCGGTACTGCTGTCGAACAGCTTGGTCATCACGGATTATCGTGCACTAGGGCCGCCGGTCGGATATCTCGCCACGCTAGCCTTAACGACATCATCCGGCGGGCCTTTGTCACCGCTAACGTACCAGCTATTCTCGAACCGAATGGTCTGTTGCGTGACGATGGTAAGAGGCCCGACGGTATGACACTAGTCCCATGGGAGTTGGGGAGGCCCATTGTGTGGGACGCTACATGCGTCGACACACTTGCGCCTTCCCATCTTCCGAGGACATCCGTGAGGGCGGGTGCGGCGGCAGATTAGGCCGAAGATCTCAAGAGGCGCAAATATGCAGGTCTCGACAGAGCCTACACATTTGCTCCCCTTGGAGTCGAGACCCTAGGTCCGTGGGGTACCGAGGCTCTTCGGGTTTTCAAAAAACTATCTGAGCGTCTGGTCGAAGCGACGCGTGACCCGAGAGCTGGTGAATATCTGGTACAGCGTATCAGCATTGCCATACAGCGTGGCAATGCAGCCAGCGTCTTGGGGACGCTTCCGACTGGTGTTGATATGGATCAGTTGAGCTATCTGTAGACTGTTTGCAACAGTCGGCAGTTAGCTCAATTGTTTCAATTGTAAATACTAGTATAATTTTCTTTGTGAATAAATGTCTTACTTTATAATAAATAAATAAGTATTTATAATATATTTTTATTTATTTCAGCAGCCAAGTTACATATTATCATCAATAGCGATATTACTGTTCCAAAAAAGGCTCAAAGTCCGGTTCAAAGCAACCGGACTACAGAGTCGTGGAGCAACTCAGACGTCTGGTCGACTTAATTGAAACCGGAAAACTGAGACTAAAACCAAACATTATCAGATATGTATTAACACGGCTGCAATACTTCCTGAATGAAGTATACTTATATTTTGTAAGTCAAGTCAGCTCATTTACCTCTGTTTGAAAAGTTCACGTGCAGCAGTCGTGTAGAGCCGTTAAAGTGGACGTCCCCACGTCTAAAATATAAAAAAAATTTGATCCATGTTCCACGTTGTCATATCTGTTAATTTGTTTGTTATGAGATGGTTCGCTGCCCTTCACGATTCCTCCTCCCAAATAAACAATTCAGCTCGAGAAAGCTAGGTTATTCGATTACCCGAACAGTCCCGTAGTGACCTCCTCAGCTGAGATGCAATAAAATGAAATGAATCCTGTACACTGGACGAATTTTTATGAAAAGCGAGTGAAATTTTGAAAGATTTCTACGTAAATCCTTCGAGGATGTCGGGGAAAAAGCATTGATCCTATGTATGGCATGGCATGTACAGACAGCGTCAGAATTAAGTAACCCCCCATGCTTATCAGATGCATGTCTATAGCCAAACCCAGTTCAGTTCAGATTCAGAACATAGTTCAGAAAATAGAAGCTTAAATATACTTTTTGCAAACTTCCTAATGAATACACTAAATGGATAAATATGGTCAACGATGGTTTAATTTATTGTTTTGGTTATTAAAATACAAGAGAAAATACACTTAAAATACAAGACTGGCCATAGAATTCACACACCTAACTGGTTAAGCATAATGGCGCCCGGAGCGGGCCGAAACATTTTTTCAGGTTTCATATTTTAAAAAGAACAGTATAATAACAAGTGTCAGGTTGACCTGCTTTTTGTGTAAATATTGTCTGACTCGCGATAAAGGTCCCATGTTAATTCAGCTGAAGGAAGATGGTAGATAGCTAAGTTAGTTGGAAGAGATGCAATTTTACAGCTTTCAGTAGGTTCTATTCTGCTACATTGGTTTATTTTATCAAGTTGCTTTCTCTTTGACGTAATAACTAATAAGTCAATTTAGACAAAATGTTTTTAAATTATCTTGGCAAAGGAGATCACAATTGATTCCCTTATTGACTGCATAAATTAACTCGCGAATGGCCCTTGCGGGCCAGGTTTTCCAATTTTATGCAATTGTACGTTGGTGTTCTTCCAACACAAATAAGATTCGTAGCTATGAAGTTAAGTGTTTATAGGCACCAATAAGCCTTAGATTAGAGTAAGTGGTCATCTCATCCACTTAATTTAATCCAGTTTGGATGAGTTGGTCAATCCAAAATGATTAGTGGTCAACTGATCCAAAACTAATTCATAACTAATTTAAGCATTAATCTTTGTAGTAAATACTTTGATTTTTCTCATTCCTAAAATAAATGAAAAAAATACTTGTTTCATCAACAGATCTAACCGTGTTTTAATGTTTTGTTCTGTACTCCGTTCAAAAGATTTTAATCTTTAGATAGAGAGATTTAACAGCGAACACTGTGCCACGATAAGAATACAAAGTTATACTAGAAATACAGTGCAGTTAACAACCCCAGCGAACGTAATCTCAGTTAGAAAGTCGAAATATTGTGTTAACTCAGAGCTGGTCCGACAATCCTCTTATTTCCTTCTCCCGCAGCTAGCTCTTACTACAAAGTGGACCTGATGCACTTCAACGTGTCTGCTGATACAGGGTTGCCAGATTGTAAGCACTACGATGGTAGCGCTGAGATAGGACTTAGCATAATACCACTCAGGACAATGTAGGTATTAAGTACCAGGACTTTGATAGAATAGTCTGAGTGTGTTGGCTTCAATTAATATTTGATAATCGAAATGTAAAGTTCCATGGTCTTCCATTTATTTTCGATTAGCTTCTGCCCACGGCTTTGCACGCATATTTTCGATATAATAAGTAGCCTATTATCTAAGGTAGGCTGTGCTATAAACGTACGACAAATTTCATCTTGATCTGTTCAGTAGTTTTGGAAATCCTAGGTAACTAAAATTCAGTTTTCACAATTTTTCAGCTTTATAATATTATTAGGAAGTAGGATTAGTAGGAAGCTTTTTGATCTATGGATGTTTTTTCAATTAGGCGGGTTAAATTCTCCGTTCAGACAGGCTTTTTTTTTTTGTCTCGAGGAAATTCAGTCACGAATAAACTGGTCTGGGGGGGACCAGAATTATGTGGGACTCGACGCCCTGAAAAGGACGTAATACCCACTAAAACCTCTATTATTCAAAAATCTTTGAATGCTGTTTAAATTGGTTAAATTGTAAAATCAAAATGAAGACTTCTTTCGGTAAAATTTTGCATCTACAATATTTAAGATACTTTCCCTCCGTGTGGCATGGCCGTGGCACGCCCTATACACTAATCCCACGAGAATACAATTTTTATGGGACAGTCTCGAGGTCATTCTTTATAGGTAGGTAGGTATGTAACAAAATAATCATTCAAATCGTTTTATATTTGACTAGACGACCGCCTTGCGGTTTCACCAGCGTAGTTCGCGTTCCCGTGGGAATTCTGGGATAAAAATAGCCTATGTCACTCCGTGAAAAGTCAGCTTCCTAACGGTGAAAGAATTTTTCAAATCGGTCCAGTAGTTTCGGAGCCTATTCAATACAAACAAAGAAACAATCAAATCTTTCCTTTTTATAATATTAGTATAGGTAGAGTTACATACAGCCGAACATAAAACAGCGTTCTTTTAAGAAGTCGGTTAAAAATTAAAACAAAGCAAGAGACAACCCTACCCGTAACGGTTGGTGCTCGTTTCTATTGTGACCGCGGGAAATCGACCAAAACGCATTAGTATCGATAAAATCCGCACAATTACTTATGTACTCGATATTCTAGCTAGACATTTGGTTTGAAAATGTTTTATTCTGGTATAAACTTTAGATAGATAGATAGACTTTTATTGAGTACACACACACAAACAGCACAGGAAAAATAGTACACAACAAAAGTATAGTAACATTATATAAGGTAGGTACACATATTAGGTAGGTGAGCAGGTACACAGTTATACAATTATAAAATTTAGAACACATAGAGTAAAAACAACCCACTAATAGTACACTCGCCATAATAACAATGATGGTGGTTAGGTAGTCACTACCCAACCAGGGCGGGGGCTACATACGCGATTCTGTGCTGCCGTGATGAACCCAAAAGGGTCAGTCTCAGCTTTATGCTGTTCTGCACCAGGATAGGCACCACACTTTAGCTATTCCTATCAACCGACGAAAAATGAAACCTGCCTGGTGCCCATACCCTAACACTTTCACAGCCCTCGACGCACTCGCTCATCTGGAGCTATGTGTAGCGGCGGCGGCGGCGGCCCGCAACTGCGGGTCGCACCGCCGTGGCTGGGCAGTGAATGCGATATACTAAAATACTAACACTTTCACAGCCCTCGACGCACTCGCTCATCTGGAGTTATGTGTAGCGGCCGCGCTCCACTGCAGTTCGCACCGACAAGGCTGGGCAGTGAATGCGATATACTAAAACTAGCGACCCGCCCCGGCTTCGCACGGGTGCAATAAAATACTACTATTACTATTATTATACATATTATGATTTCTCAATCAAAGAGCAAAGAGTTTTCATTCAAAGAAATTAGACCGAACCACAGATCACTATATATGTACCAAGCTACGATCAAGGAGTATTTATATACCCTGGGGAGCGATTTCTTCCGTCCACGGTACCAAGACCGAACCATAGACATGTTTATACTTAATTGACATGTTTACTTTGCAACAATTTTTTTTAGCAATTCATTCATTTTCATATTGAAACTACTCGATAATCCGAATTTTCCGCCTATAAGTTGTCGACTCGGATCGACAAATTTTTTACGCTCTTCAATTTGATGTGCATTTCGTTCGAGTCTACCGTAGACCGGTCCGAAATTATTAATATAGATTATTATAGATACTAACACTTTCACAGCCCTCGACGCATTCGCTCATCTGGAGCTATGTGTAGCGGCGCGGCGGCGAGGTGGGAGGCTGGGCACTGAATGCGTTAAGATCATACTCGCTTGAAGGTGACTACGATTTAAAATAGCAGGTAAATTTTATCTAATTCCAAATTTCAGCTCAACATTTTTACTGTAAGCTACACGGTATGCATAAGCGAAATTTAATAGAATATAAGTACATAATGAAAAATTGTTACAATAATGTCGTACTAATATTATATAGTCGAAAGTTTGTGAAATCTGAATTTTTGTTACCTAGGATCTCCAAAACTACAAAACAGATCAATTTGAAATTTGGCGTACATTTAGAACAAAGCCTAACTTAGATAATAGGCTACTTATTCTGCCGAAAATACGCGTGCGAAGCCGCGGGCAGAAGCTAGTAATTTATAATGGTGTTAAAAGAAATTATACTGTGTTTATTTTTGGTATTTTATTTCCTACTATAGTGTGTTTGAACCTAGGACCCAAATAATAATAAATTTTAAAAAGGTCGTAAGCACCACGAATGGCTGCAAGACAATGTCCGCCACTAAAGTATTTCTGGAAGAAATCGCTCTCAGCGATAAGGTCGCCCTTTATACTTCCTGTATTCTTTCTATAAGATTTTTTTTCTGTATTGTTTCCTGTCCTTGTGTGGTATAATAAAGTATTTTCTATCTATCTATCTATTTCTATAAAACGTCGAACATGAGTTGCCTACGTGACTGTCTACGCAGCTATTATACCTATTTCAACTGCTCTTCGTATTTCTAATATTGCTCCGGTTTTGCGTTCGGTTCATTTATCATTAAGGTCGATATAAGAAAGTAAGCACGTGGAAGGAAACCTGATCAACCGTAGGTAAGACCTAGTCGAATAAATTGAAGTTCCGATTTGATTTTCGTTTTAGTCAAGTGTAAAAATGGGTTATTCCAGTTTTCCCCCTTGACAAATCCCCCTTAAGGGGGAAAACTGGAATTCATTTTTTTTGCGTTCCAGTTTTCCCCCTTGAGAATTTTTTTTCAATATGTCTAGACAAAAATAAGTCATCATTATTTTGTCACCCTTTTCTCGTAGGTACTTTTCCTCGAACTAGGTATCTGTGAGTTTATTTGTTACTGACGACTTTATGTATCACAACTTAGATTACAAAAAAAGATACCTAAGTAAAAACATAAATTTGTGGAACTTGGAAATTTGGTAATTGGTGCCCAACAACGCCCTCTGCTGAACGTAGGCTTTCCCGAAAGATCGCCACAATGACCGATCCTACAGTTGCACGGTAATGGTATCTATACAGTATTGTGACTCGGCCCTGTCCCTAAAAAAATAGGGTAGTGTCTTGGCTAAAAAAAATATTCTATTACGACCCAACTTCACCAACAGATGGTTAAATTTTAATCAGTTGTTTTGCAGTTTTTGACTCGAGTTGTCATACATTAAACGTCAAAGTTAACCGACGAAACTGCCTAATTGATCGATTATCTTTTGGCGAACACCAGCATTAGTCCGTCAGTTAGATTATCAGAAGATATTGAACACATATTTCCGACGTCAGCCACACTTCCGTGCTCCAGCCGTCATTTTTTGCGGTGCCGCGGTGCCGGAGCAGATCGACAAAATCGCGCGGGGAAAGAGATAGAATTATAGTCAAATCATGCGTTAGAACAGGCAGTTTCGCTGGTGTTCCGCTTCTCCTACATACGGACAAGACATGGCGAAATTGCTGCGGTTCCGCTGTTAAGGTTTCGCAGCAGAGGTGTGCTACGGGCGTGACATGCGATCCTCCATCCGTAGTTTATTTCATCAAAGGAAAAATGCCAAAACGTGTCATCCTAGACGATACTAATGTTATGGTGAAGCGATTAATTTAGTGGAATTCGGCCTCAGGTCATCGGTCCCTCGTGGAGGCCTGCCTACTCCGCGTCTTCCGGTACCTGGCCGCCCTAGAGCCTACTTTGGTGTAACTGTAAACAAAAATCCTCACAGTCACCCTCTATTTAAAATGCTAGACAGACACGCACAGGCGGTAATTAAATCGATTTTCCGATAGGCATGTCTGCTTCGGCAACATGCTGTCTGTCTGATTGCTAAGCTTTAATTAAAGGCCTGATCTATACTCAGATGTTCTCGTCTACCTACTAAATATCAAGAGTAAAATTTTAAAGATAATGAAATACCATCCCTCCTTTGAATTAATGATGTGGAGTTTCCGCGTGTAAAGTTTGAAATCGTAAACTCATAAAAAATATCTTTAATATTATTATTTGATTAAGGTTTGGCCAAAGAACTCCGATTCCGTCCTCTCATTTTATTTTTCTCTAAACCACAAAGGTGGCAGATAAGAGACAATTACACAAATAAATAAATTACAGTTACAAACTTCAATTTCAAATATCAATCCATTATATTAATTTATACCAATGTCCTATTTTGTGTTACATTTTCTGAACATACCTAATAGCTAATGCAAGTGAAGAGATTCTCAGACAAAAGGATCGGCACTCAATGAGTGGTCCAGTCTCCAGAGCGCTTTTTTGTATCGAAAGGTTTAAGCCGCAGATGCTCGGAACTCCGATGTTAAATGATGTTCTCCGATTCAATGCATTATTCCCCGGTTCTATGCAGAGGTACCTTCGTATTTAACCCAGGTAGAAACAAGTCTGAAATTCTAAGAGAAATCGTACAGATGAATTTATTTTTATCAATGAATAAATGTTCTCTTGCTTTTTTAATAAGGCTGTCACATATTTTTTTATACCTAACATTAACTGTAATACAACGTAATGACGACCTCTGTGGCGCAGCGGGCGAAGGTCTGCCTGCGACGCAGGAGGTTGCGGGTTCGATTCCCGCCTCGGGACAAATGTTTGTACGATCTGCAGACATTTGTTCAGGGCGTTCTGGATGTTTTCTATGTATTATAATAAAAAATATCTATCTATTTAGTGTATTGTATTAGGTATATCAGTTAACTAGTACCCATAACACAAGCTCTGCTTAGCTTGGGGCTAGCTAGATAATGCTGTGTGAATTGTCCAGCATTATTTATATTTATTTACAATAAAAACGAAAACTTTTCACGCCAAAACTACCTACAATCGTATTGGGCATAATTTAGCAAAACTTAAAATTCTTGAACAGGATCAAAATATTAGCTACAATGTATGCCGAAAAACGCACGTGAAACCTCGGACAAAAGCTAGTTCAACAATGATTGTGAACTAATTAGCAGTGAATGCAATGCACCAGGAGCTATCTTTGAAGATGCATCCATTCAGCGTTCCTGTAACCCTAATTGCTTTTAGATCCGTTCTCATTTCTGTGGCAACCTTAATTAACGTTCAATGAAATGGAAAACCAATCCACCAATGGTAACAAACCTTGAAAGACCGATATCCAAAAACACCTACACAATAAAAACTATAACTTGTTATTACGTAAACTCGAAATCCATTCTTATCTGATTACCCTTTTCCATAACAGCTGAAAAGATCCTAAAAAAATGGCAAGGAAAGAGATTGTTTCATGGGTATCGACAAAGAACACTTTAAACACTATAACTGGTGAGCGCGAATACGCAAACGCAATACTTTTTTTTAAGCATTCCATTTCATACTTTAGCCGCCACCAACTGAGGTCTACGTAGCTAGTTACACAGTTGTGGTACTTACATGTCCTTTTCCCAGTAGAGACGAGGTACACCTGCATTGCCAGTGAAATAAACTCATTAAAACTTTTTTCAACTGTTGATACACAGAGGCGGGCTGTGACGCTCTTTCAGCATAAATAAAACTTTGTCCATTTTAAAACTTGGTGAATACGTAATTGATGTTTTTATTAAAGCCCAGGATTTCTTGAATAGCGGTCGGGAAAACACAGTCGAAGTGAAATTTTAAAATTATGATTCACTGCAAGCCGTGCTCTCAAAATATCTTCGTCGTCGTTAGGAAATTAAGTCACGGAATCGTAGATTTAAGTGTGTGTAATCAATACACTCTCAGAAAAGTATTCCCTATAGATTACTACATTTTTCTTATTCTACATTATGTAGTATTATGTAGTGTAAGTATTTGTTTCGTTTTCTTTAAATAGGTATCTATATATTTATTCAGTGCCACCGTCTTTTTTGTTCTTTAATTTCCAGTCCATCCCAAGGTTGCCTGGAAGTGATCGCTTTCAGCGATAAAAGGATTTTAGCATTTTCTCTGTATTGTTTCCTGTATTTGTGTGGTATAATAAAGTGTTTTCTATCTTCTATCTATCTATCTATCTACATTTATTTATTTGATTTGGTAGCTATGCAGCGCAAGCTAAGCAAAAATATCAAACACGATATCAATCAAATTATTGTTTCACTGGCCTATTACCTTGCTTGCTATTTAAATGGCCGACATTGACCGTTAAAATGCAGATACCTTGTAGTATAAGTGTACCTCATCTGGTAAGTAAACAGTTTTCAGAAGAAATTTCCAAATCTTACCCAGCATCTTGGGTGCTCTGACTTTTAAAAGTCTCACCGGTCGATAATGCAAACAAACTCGGTTTAATTAAAGTCGTTAGGATTGCAATATTTTCTGCAATAGAGCAGCATATTGCGGAATAGTGAGCGTACACTTAGAAAACTGGAAAAGAAAAACTTATCGCCTTGATAACTGTTTACATTTTAAAATGTAAATCTTTGTGGTGGGTAAGTACTCAGCATTTACGCTTAGAATGGTGTACCTACAAGTCTTTACAGCTGGATGTAATGCGGACTAAGTATTTACTTTCTGTTTAAGTTCAAAACTTTTAACTATTTTGTCTCTACCAACACCAAAAACGCTGAGCAGACTGTTCCAAAACTTGTGTTCACTTTTAATAGGTATCAAAAGAAAAAAATTCTGAAAGTTATCTTGGTTCGGCGATTTTGCAGTTATCTTTACAACGCACATTCACAAAATACGATAACCCCCAAAAATGCAGTTTCGAGGTTTAGTGAAAACCCTTGAAAAACCTTGCTGTAAGTACAGGTTTTTTAGCAATTTTTCTTAACCTCTTCAAACCTTACGGTAAAATTTAAGAACTGCAAAAAGCGAGGCAATTATTTCACGACATCCTTCGTAGAAGGAAACGGTCAGTTAGCCGTGACTTAACGAAATGGAGCGTGGCTACTAAACACGATGAGCCGGTTGGTGTAAGTACTATTTCATAGTTTACTTACTTGACTAACATGTTAATGTCTCTCTGTTTTGATATATTATCTAGTTTGAATCGATTTTATGATGCGGTTACATGTCGGCCGCCTCATTTTACAGATCGTACAACCCCAAAATGCAAGTTAGGTTCGCCATAATTTGGCCAATCTCGGCCCACATCTACTAAACAATCAAGAATTATTGACGGCTACTAGGTAGGTACACTTTGTAAGTAAAAATTTATCGAAAAATTCTATAAAAGGTGGTAAATCAGTCAAACATCTTTTAGTATAATAAAAAGTTTGACTGATTGACCACCACCACTTAATTGGTGGTTCTGTTGATTAATAATTATTTCCTCAACCTCAACGGCCTGTATTGGTCCACTACTGGACGCAGGCATCCCCCTGAAAAGCGCCTTATTGGCGTTAATTACATGGGGGGGCATGAGGGTTGGGGATCGCAGTTCGGTTGTGGAATTGTACTGCAGGTGGCGCTGCTGCCCGCCCCCTTAGTCGCCTCACTACACACAGCAATAATTATTTGCCTTTATCATATCTTTCAGTGACTACCTGTTATGTAAACGAAAATTCATACATATAATGTCGCTTTAGTGAAATGGCTATAGACACATAACTGCAATTGTTTGGCTACAATAGCATGTTATTCGAGGAATTACATATAAACTAGTTGGCGTACTGCTAACCAACATAATGCAACCGTTTAGTCAATGAACTGAATCAAAGAGTATCGGTTCGTTGTTCAGTCAGTACAGTCTTACGTTAAAATGAATTATTTATGTACAGTTTTAATATCTATGGCGATATTACGCGCGAATGCTGAAGTCTTCGACAGATTCAGCGGAAAAAAACTGGATACAGTTCAGATGAAAGAACTTCGACTGAAGAATGCTACTGAGTGAGTTTTTTTACCAGACGCACAAACAACCTCGATGTTATTTTTTTTTTTTTTGTATTTTTGTTACAATAAGTAGCCTATTAGCTAAGTTAGGCTTTGTTCTAAACGTACGCTAATTTTCATCTTGATCTGTTCAGTAGGTAACAAAAATTCTGATTTCACAAAGTTTTGGCTTTTATATTAGAAGGATACGTCTGTATTTAAGAATACTCGTTTCAAATAGGTAAGTAGTTATTTTTCTATGAATATTGTTGGTTTAGTTAAAAAATCGAAAAAGGTATTGTTCAATATTAATTCACTCAGCCCTTTCAAAAATATAAACAAGAATGCCGTATAGCTTCTACCTGACACTACGAATAAGTAATAAGTCCTGGCACCATAAAATACTTATTGACAAGGTTTTTATAATATTACACTCTCTTGTTATCGGATTGAATATAATAAATGTTGATCACGTCAATAATAAAACAAAACCAAAACCTTAAAAAAATACTTATGAGTCTTCACCAACAAACTAAGTATGCTTCTAATAACCCACGCTTCACAGGACAAGTTGTTTAATTTTTATTTTTATTAACGTCAGCAAATTGAACTATTGTCGCTCTCGGAGGCGTTTTTCTACGTTTTACAAGGGTTTCTATGAGGTTGGCAAACACTCTATAAGCATGAAACGGCATAAACGATTTAAAGAAAAGTGGTATTATCACACTTCACACTAATATTATAAATGCGAAAGTTTGGATGGATGGATGGATAGATGGATGGATGCTTGTAACTTCTTCACGCCAAAACTACTGAACAGATTGAGCTGAAATTTTGCACCGGTGTAGCTCTATGCCTGGAATCAAACATAGGCTACTTTTTATCCCATAAATCAGTTCCCATGGGATATAAATTACCTTTGAACGATTCCATAGAAACAACGCGTGCGAAGCCGCGGGCAGAAGCTAGTAATAATTAAATGTTGTCTGCTCTCCAATAATTATGGTTCTTAGATAATTTTTTTCGTCCTCTCATGAATGCAAACAGTCTAAAAAAGTGAGAAAGCGAGGTTTGGGTTGGTAATAAAGTTTTTATTACTTGTCACATAAACAGACGCTGTTCAATTGACATAAAAGTCTGCACACCTCACGAGGGCAGCCGTGTGGATGGTACTTGCAATAACTACAAGTACCCCAGCAGAGGCGCCGCCGGAGGCCCATATCTAAGGCTGCTGGAGCCCGACTATGGAAACAGTGAGTTGACAACCAGTTTTTTTCATCACTTGGTGTCGAGAAATAGGAACGTGTAACAATAGTATCGTGCGCTCATGTTCTACTGTATAGGATGCCTAATATTTCCCAGGTTTTGGTGATTAAATTCAAATGACACGCTATGTTAGAAATAAAAAGAACAACATGATAAAGATCGGGTGTATAGAGCGTACCTTCTTAACTATGTTAACAAATCGCGAGAGTTTAAAATTTTGACGTGACAACGTCTTATAATTCGATAGAGCCGGCTGCACGCACGAAAAAACATGACGTCATGCGGCGTTATCTCGCTCTGAGGCGTTCCATGTAAGGCTTGAAGTGCAAGCGAGAGCGCTCGACATCCGTCTCTCTCCTACTTGAGTGAGCGATGCGTCTGCGTGGACAGCTGCTATACTAATAGTACATTTACATGTTTTGATAGAGTATCAAATGCTACCATTCTATCAGTATTTTCTTAAGACGTTGTCACGTTCAACTATCGTCAGTAAACCGACTTTACAGACAACCAATTTTTTTTTTTCAGAAGAACAACGTCGTTAAGATTCTGGTTAATAAGGTGCATGATTTTTATTCTTGCAACAGAATTTTCCAGAGGAATCTAAAATCTATAAATTGTTCATATCCAATGGTTAATTACCTTCCGGTTTCAGGGTTAAGTTTTTAATAACATAGGCCCATAGGATCACCCTTGAAGACCTCTTTGTTTTGTTTTTGTTTTGTTTTTATTTATTTAGGAAACAAACCGTTATAATAACAAAGAATACAATTCGGACTTAGAATTAATACAAAAACCAATAAGTGTTGCTAGAACCGGACTCTGCGAACAGTAAGTAGGTAAATCATAATATTTAACCCTCAGTTATTAAAGCGTAAGTTTCGCACTTCGTCAGCACAACATAAGCTTAGTAAACTTTAAAGTTTATGGTAAGTGGGTGGGTCGCGTTATCAATAAACTGTTATAATTTGGCCTGGCAAATCTCAGCTTACGAGAAGATAGTTCGTGAAAAGCCTAGAGATCTGTGTAGGATGGTATAAAATTGAGAGTAAGAGCTAAGCATCGTGTAATGTCTATAATGCTTATACATTGGTATTGAACACTAGAATTAGGATAAAGCACCACAATATCATGTCGACAAACCGCCAGAGATGGATAAGACCTGGAGGACAACTTTAAAAGACGAACGAAGCTGATGGATGACTTTAGATCGCTCAAAACGGAGGACGAAGGATTAATCGTTCTTTCAATGACCTTAGTATGAAAATGATTTTGACATTCATTTACTACTGATCCGGAACGAAAGGTGTCCGTTGGTGGCGCGCCCGAAGCAACTTGGTGGTAATGGTAAGGTTGATCGTTTACGTCACACGTCAACTTCGTTCGTTTTTCAAAGTAGTTGTGTCACGTAAGCCCTGATCAATCAGGGTGCGGGCGATAGCTGAGACTTGTTTATGAATAACCCCAACGTGTTTACTAAGATTTCAAGGACAAACAACTGCGAGATAGGGCCGCCCGTTAATGCTACATTTATCACGCACCTTCTTTTGCTTTAGAAGAGTTAGTAACAGTGGTAAGTGAGACGATTCGAAAGCTATCGATCTAATTATATGCACATCAATTTAAAAAATTATTTATGTGTAAACTTTACTTTTAGAGATCGATATAATTTTAAGTATCGACTGGTTATCGAGTGTATTTATCTTGTCCACGATTGCTGCTCCGCGATGCAAACGTAGGGGAATAGAACCAAAAGAAACGCGATAAAATACCCGATTGACAATTACGAGAACTAATGTTAACGAATCGCAAAGCAAATGTTCAAAAAACTTGGTCTTTTTCTGAATAATTATGTATCAACTCAAGTTGAATTTCGTTTCAACCCCATTTACCACTACCGCAACCGCCACTACGACCTTAACAACCTCGCCATGGTGTTTGTAAAAAGTCGAGTAGTATAAGTCATTAGAAGATTATCGTCACCTAGAAGCAGGTATTACTCGCAAATAAAACTACAAAATCAGAGTTGCAGCCATTTCACTGCTACAGTTACTATCCTGTGTGGTGTAAGTCAAGTCTACCTGGGCAGTTAATTTTGTACAATGTTGCCAACAACACCGTTCTCTGCCTTTACGTGCCAAGTAAAATGTCAATAAGCTGCTTTCCTGGTACCTAGAATTGAGCTCTGCTTTACCTCGTTTCGACGTAAATGGTCACTATTAACTTTGTATTTTACACTTGCCTACTTTCTCTTTGTTGAATTTTGGTTTTGTTGTGGAAATAAAACCTTTCATTATTTTGCAAAATAATAATCCTCGGTTTCTCTGAAAATTTCATGTTGTATGATATCGTGACTATAAAGTTAATTTCCGAGCTACAGCAAGCTTTGTTTCAGCAATCTCTGCTAACTCTGGAGTCGGATGATGCAGTGTGAAAATATGTTTATTTAATTAATAAAGATAGTGGTTCTCTAAGTGTTGAAATATTTATGTAAAAATTGATCGTAGGTTTAACTAATTCTTTCTATCCCTATAGAGTCAATGAATAATAAATTCTTCCAAAAGTACTATACAGAAAGAAAATCGCTGTTGCATTTCACCCCCAGACAGTTCCATCCGTACGAGCAAGGTCGGAGCGCCGTTACCCTCAGCGCGAAAAGTGAGGACCTCGCTCCAGAGCACGGGGCGAGTCGATAAATCAAGATTTACCGTCGCCGTGACGCATTACTTGGAGTTCATCCACAGGGACGTCAGCTTCCTCAATGCATCCAGTAAGTCTTTGTTCTAAATAATCCAGAATCTATTGCGAATGCTTTAGGAGCGATCGACTATTTGTTATTTTACTGATACTTCATGTTTCATTCGGCTGGACAAACTTTAGTCCTTTAGTCACCTATTTAAACATGCATCATTTGATTGACTCTAATTACTACATATTATAATAATAATACAAATTATAAAAATAATACAACTCAAAAATTACCGAACGGATTTTCATATGGTTATTCACTAGTCGACGACGGAGTGATTCATGAGTTCAAAGTTTTGGGTAAAATGGCTGAAATATGACCATCAATGGGGAAAATGTCGGACAAAAATCATGCCGTCCGGGAGAATTGCTGGCGTGCGCCGCGGAAATCAAAAGATTTACATGAAAATAATGTATGACGCAATTATTTTTATAAAGTTGTATTTGTATTAAACTGCTCTGTTACGATTATTTTCCAAGTATGCTTGCAACTAATATAATCTATGGTTTGTGTTCCAGGAGATTTCTTAAGAGACAGAACTCACTGCTGTCTAGAAGCCGGTAAACTAGACTCGCGCTGTATACCCATTAGTGTACCGAAGGACGATCCATATCTCAAAGTAACTGATATACGCTGTCTAAACTTCTCTAGGGCAAGAACTTTCCAAGAATCAGGATGTACATCCGAAATAATACCCTCAGAACAGGTTAGAAGCCTTGCAACTTTGCCGTATAAAATTTATGATACGTGTGAAAATGATCTCACTTTGAAGTAACATTACGTATTTCAATATCAAAATATTCAGAGGACTTAAATCGTAACTATATCTACTCGTGGACGAAATCAGAATACTAAACAACCACTTTGTAAGCGTGTCACACCAAATAGTTTGCAGTTTGTAACAAATTTTGATTTGCTAACGGAAACTGCTGAATAACGTTAAAATTTCAGATAAATTTCCAAACTCCTTTGCTGGATTTATCTACAATTTATGGAGTGAACGATGACGCTCTTTCTAAAGTTAGAAAAGGTGAAAATGGTTTGCTGGTCTTGGAAAAAAGAAACAACAGAGACGTTCCTCGTGATATAAACAATGTTACAACTGTATGGTTCAAAAAAGAAAGATCTCCAAAAAAGACAGACATCAACGATAAGTCTTTTAAAACAAAAGACGGTATCGTAAAAACAAAAGGTGACGAATTGAAAGTGATAAATGAGAATGCAACGGAAACTGAAAATCTCATTGAGATGGCACCTCCTAAGTCAGAAATTATCGTTCAAAATTTGAAGTCTAAAGATCTCTGTATACAAAATAAAGGCAATGAAACCACTTGCTATCAGTTTGGTGAGTAATTTCTTCGAGAAAAATCACATCACATCACACTTCACACTAATATCACACTAATATTATAAATGCGAAAGTTTGGATGGATGTATAGATGGATGGATGTTTGTTACTTCTTCACGCCAAAACTACTGAATGGATCGGGCTGAAGTTTTGCATGCAGATAATTCTAGGCCTGGAATAAAACATAGGCTACTTTTTATCCCATAAATCAGTTCCCGTGGGATAGAAATCACCTTTAAACGTTTCCATAGAAACAACGCGTGCGAAGCCGCGGGCAGAAGCTAGTATTATTATAAATGTGAAAGTTTGGATGGATGGATGGATGGATGGATGTTTGTTACCTCTTCACGCCAAAACTACTGAACGGATCGGGCTGAAATTTTGCACACAGGTAATTCTAATCCTGGAATCAAACATAGGCTACTTTTTATCCCATAAATCAGTTCCCATGGGACAGAAATCACCTTTAAACGTTTCTATAGAAACAACGCGTGCGAAGCCGCGGGCATGAACTAGTAGTAAAATAAAACGTGTTATTTACGTTTTCTACTACGTCTACGAAAAATCTTAAATTGAATGTTAAAAAAAGGTTGCTTGTTCCGTTTGCTAAAATTTTGCTTTTAATTTAATTTCTCTTTGAGAGTTTTAACTTGTTAAAACTTCCTTCTTTGTTTAAAGTGATTTCAGGAAAATAACCCTACATTATTTTTGAAGGTTTCCCCGAAGCAGGAAATTACGGCTTAAGAACAACAGCCTTGGGCATATTTTTTACGCGAGAACACAATCGAATTGCAAAAAATTTACATAAGATCAACCCTTGCTGGAAAGATGATCGGCTGTTTAAAGTATCAAGACAGATAAATATAGCAACAGCATCTAACATCTTTATGTATGAACTTCTACCGTTGTTACTCAGTAAGTATAATTTTTATGTCGGTCACAAACGCACACGTTCTATAAGACTTATTTATGCTACCGTCTGAAAATGTCCTCACAGTGCAGTCCAGTGAGCTTGCAAAACTAGACAAACTAGATGATAGATATAGACATGCAAGAAGTAATATCGTAACTAATACAGGTTCTTGTGAAGATAATGCCTTTTGTTAATAAATTTCAGATTTCCAAAACATGGAAAACTACGAGCTCGTAACAGGTCATGTAGCCTATACAAAAACTTATGATGAAGACATACCACCTCAGGTCTACGCGGAATATGAGATTGCCATGAGATATTTCCACACTCTTCTCGATGGGAGGGTCAAGTGAGTACCTAACTGAACTGTCATACCATATAGGCACAATTTACATGAGCCCAACTAAAAAACAACGTTCACTTACTGGGGCGGTTACCAACTCAAAGTCATAGAACATAAGAATGTAAGTACTCGGTCATTTTTTAAAAAACAAGGACACTAGAAATCATGCATAGCTATTAAAATTTGATATTTGAGTCTGGACAAATACTACCTATAACCTAAATATCAAATTACAAAAATTAAAACTCAAATTTTAGCGACTTCTGTTGTCTTGCGGCTCCGGCTTTGAATAGTGTGATTTAGTGATTAATGTAGTGTACGGTATTTTGGAGTCTTCACTTGTTCAATGCTTTTTGGCACCGACTGTACATACCAAAATAGATACCTATGTATTATCCATTCGACCAGTCCAGTTTTACTTGGATTTCAAGTAAGCCAGAACGAAAAACGTGAGGAAAATGCATTGATAGCGCAACGTCTTTCTTACGCCAGATCTTGATCGTTATACTTTTGTATAAAATTCTCCACCTACTAAATATTTGAGTACCACCTGAATTCTACAAACGTTTTCTCTTTGGAATATTGCCAAAGCTAAGTTTAAAGTGTGTACCTTCACATATTTCTTTTGAGATATTTATCAAAATCTTACTTTAGTTGTTTTTACTAAACAAGATGTTTTGTTACGAAGCGTGTTTCTATTTTGGTATTTATCCACCTCCTTACAAACTGTTCTTTTGAAGTTGTTGAGAAAATAATATTCTATTGTTGTGTTTTATAATGATAGAGAAAAGAAACAAAACCGTAATTCCAGATTATATAGCGAGAACCACCATTACAAAGGAGAGTTTCCTCTCAGCGAAACCTTATACCGACAAGGACTTATCGAACACGGCGAAAACTTCGAAGAAATCAATCGCGGCACTTTCTTCCAAAGTTCAGCGAAAATTGACGACATTCAAGACCCAGAGGTAACCCAAGAATTTATTAAAAGGATTATGTTTCTATTGGCCTGCTATCGTCAATTGATTTTTGCTCTGATCAGATTTCAGACAACTTTTTTGGGGATTTACAAAAAGCCCACGATTTGAGTGCCCTTGATATTCAGAGAGGCAGGGATATGGGTCTTCGTAGCTACAATGCGTACAGACAGCTTTGTAGCATCAAAGCAGTTAACCAGTTTGATGATCTACTGGACATTATGGATGTAGAGGTAAGGTTTATTTATATATTAACTTTTTTTTTTTTTTTCAAAAAACTATCTGAGCGTCTGGTCGAAGCGACGCGTGACCTAAGAGCTGGTGAATATCTGGCACAGCGTATCAGCATTGCCATACAGCGTGGCAATGCAGCCAGCGTCTTTGGGACGCTTCCGACTGGTGTTGATATGGATCAGTTGAGTTATCTGTAGACTGTTTGCAACAGTCAGCAGTTAGCTCAATTCTTTCAATTGTAAATACTAGTATAATTTTCTTTGAGAATAAAGATATTAAAACCTATATTAACTTCAGATATAAGTAGTATTATCTAGAATAGGGGAAGACTGGAAGTCAAAAAAAGGAATTCCAGTTTTCCCCCAGGCTAATCTTCAAGGGGGAAAACTGGAATTCATTTTTTTGATCAAGGGGGATTTCAAGGGGGAAAACTGGAATAACCCAATATAACTGCCTCGTTGGTCTAGCGGTCCGCTTGTTCAACTGCTGATTGTGAGGTCCTGGGTTCGAATTCCGGGTCGGGTCAATAGCTGTTATTGGGGTTTTTCTAGCAAGAAAAATTCACAGTGGCAGCCCGAAGTCAGGAAGTTGCCGGTGTTACAGCCCCGTGTTTCGGACAGCAGGTTAAGTCGTTAGTCCTGCATCTGACCTCTCCCCGGTCGTGTTGATCTGTCGTCCCATCGGATTATGAGAGTGAGGGAATAGAGAGTGCACCTGTGTTTGCGCACACACTTGTGCACTATAATGTGTCCTGCGCATCTGGCTTGTCTCCTATGAGGCTGGCCGCCGTGGTCAAAGTTCGGCTAGGAGGACATTGTTATCTATAAAGTGAGTTCTCTTGTTTTAGAAAGTAGAAGCACTGAGACGTCTGTATGACACTGTGGATGATATAGACCTCCTAGCTGGCATCATGAGTGAGAACTTCATTCAAGGCACCTTCGTCGGTCCAGTGCTGTTCTGCATCATGACTAAACAGCTGCAGTTATTTAGATATTCTGACAGGTTCTGGTACGAACGTGGAGATCAAGTTCACAGCTTTACTCTGGGTGAGTTTTTTTAATTAAACTTTTTACTTCGGCACTTTGTAAATTATACCAACAATGGCACCAATTTGTTTGATTAATTGCCATCAATGCAACATCAATCCAAAAAATAAATAATTAGAAAAATTCCGACACAATGTAATTATTGTTTGAGATTAAAAATAAATAAAAATAAATGAAATGAAAATGTGTTCAAAAATAAAACATTACAATGCCAGCGATAGAGTGGAAAAATGGTCTGGTTTAAAACAAGTTTCACTGCAGAATCATTATTCACATTGTAATAGCCGTGGCTGAAAACATTTTCCAGTTGAGCGTGCCGTATTTTAAAAGTTTTATTCATTGAAAAATAAAACGTCCGCAGGTCAATTACACGAAATCAGAAAGACTAACATGGCTCGGCTCGCTTGCGACAATGCAGACGGCATTCGCTACGTTCAGCCACAGGCCTTCCTGAATGTAAAACCGGGGTATGTATCAGCATTCAGCATAATTTAATAATGCTTATCGGTTTTCGTACCGCATTCATGTCAACTGAATCACGTATGAACATGCATCTACTCGCAGTTGCGTGATCTGGATTACGAATCAAAAAGTACGTAGACTTTACCAGCTCTTCACTCGATTTTAAATCCAGAGCGTCTCAATAAAACACAACATCGTATTGAGTGGAACAACCCATAAAACTCCATTGCCAGCAATTTGCATTTAAAATAAAACAAATTAAATGAGAGAACAAAGAAGATGTACGGCATTAGAAGCCTAAATTGCTCGACGTACGAAATTCGGAACGTAATCAAGTATACGTAGAGAGCCGAAATAAAAGGGACTATTTGAATATTTGGAACGAGGACACCAGAAATGGCTTATGTCGTCAAGAATTCATAGCCTCTATACGTGATGTAGGTATTAGGAACGGGAATGGCTTAGTACAGTTTTAGTCTTCTATGAGAGTGTTTATTATAACAAACACTATATAGGCATACAAGAGAATAATGCTATTGGGAAACAGAGAAACCCTCCTTTAGAACTTGCTAATGCGTAGGCAGTATTTGAAGATTTGATCAATAGCATTGTGGTTGGAAGTATCAGGTTCCTAGTAGGTACCTACTAAGCTACTGAACCAAAAAGGTTGTTCATAATTATGTTCAACTATTGTTAAATGAAAAATCAAAATCAAAAACTCTTTATTTCAATAAATACAATAAATGTACACTTAGAACAGGTCAAATTATAAAACTAAACACTGACACGGAAATAAAGCGATATTTTTTGATTTCTGTCGCTTCGGTATGTAGACAGTAAACCAATACTTGAGTCTTGAAACAGCTCGACGTTAAAGTAATTGTATTACAAAGAAAATTAAAATCACTCCTTACCATTGTGTATTTTGGAGATCAATAACAGATATTTATCTTTCAGAAATTCGCCAGTACCGTGCGCTCATATCTCGGGTTCTGATTTGTCAAAGTGGAAAGACGACAGCTGCCACAAACGGAAGTACGCACAGGAACACCAAGGGACGAATACTCGTACGCCAATGAGCTTCATATTTCAAGGCACCGATTCTAATTTCTCAACATTTTTTGACGATTTACTATTTTATAAGCCTGCTGATTCTAAACCTTTGGATGAACACGACCAGATTGTGACGGTATATAATTGAAGAATAGAACATAAAAATAAATAAATGTAGTAAGAATGTAAATTAGACCTAGAATAGCTAATGCTGCGCCTAATGAAAATTGTAAAAAATCTTCCTTTTGAATGATTTTCAAACTGGTAAATAAAACCTATGTAGGTAAAGTAAAATTGTATTTACCTAGTCAAATAAGTTTAAGCGCCATAAAACTTAAAAAATCGTTAACGTTGTTATCTATCAAAATATACAGTGGCACACTAACTATAATAATATAAATACCGGCAGGTGAGATCAAATAATAGTTTGAAATAAAATGTTATTTTTTTATATCGTGTCGTTCTAAAAATGCTTTTTTTATTTTTGTGCCTTCAATGACACGCAAAGATACTTGGCACTCACTCTACTGCAGTTCTCATTTACCCAACGAGGGAATTGAAGTAATTTCCAGAAGGAAAATTAAAAAGAAACGAGTTTATCTCGAGGACCCCTTGGCGCAATTACAGCCTAAACAGGTTACTTTTCCGGTAGCGTTTTTCTTCCGAGTTTTGGCATTTCCCTTGGCTTTGTTTTCTATTTGGGGAATAGAAGAACTTAAATAAATTTTTATTCTGTAAACTGTAATTTTTGCAGGAAGTATATAAAAGATCGTAACATAAAGACTTGCTTTTAGTTTGGGGATGTTTAAATGATGATGTGTGAATTGTCCAGCATTATTTATTTGTTTACTTCTGACACTAAACACAATACCCAAACAACTAAAGAAGCTTATTGTATCGTAAAAATTTTGCTTTCCGTCTCATCTTTATATTTCATCTAAAACCAAGCTCTATGTTATCTTACTCAGTTTCCCCTACTCAACGGTTCATAGATGAAAGGTTAAATTGACGGTCACATTTTGTCCGAGTCATGATGATTGGGGTCTTGAACTTGGGCCAGGACGCTATTTCCCTGTTGAGGAGTGGAGCTCATTTGAATGTTTATAACGTTATACTACATAAATGTCAGTTTTCCTGATTGGTAGCATCAGAGGTCAGAAGGAAATTAAAAGGTTCAACGATCTGCTACCAACGAGTAGCTACTTTGGCAATGTTTCCCAGAGGCGAACACAAATGTTCCTTTTTAGGCCAAGATGATATTTAAAAGGTAAATTACATGAGTAAATATTTTTGTATTATTTGCTCTTGTAATTTGAACAGACCAATAGGTTGATGAAATCACCAACCTATTGGTCCGCTAAAATTGAACAAATAACGGGACTTTATCTGCTGCCTGAGACAGGCTGAAGATAGAGTGGTTTAAAAGCAGTTGGTCGCGGTTCTTAGCAAAGGAATATTGAAGCGGATTACTTAGCAGAGCGAATGAAAAACAAATAGGACAGTTCAGTTTCAGATTAAGGTACCTACGTGTATGCACAATCATTCTGCCGCTGCTCAGTATTCCTTCTAAAGATTTTGTGTTCCCCTGAAACACAAAACCTTTAGCAACACACATAATCTACAGAACAGAAACATTTTCGCAACAACCTACAAATCTTTTCATGCCTATCCAAAAATGGCAACACCAAGCTAAAACAAAGAATAGGAAAGGCGTAGTTTTTCCTGTTACATTCATTTCTATGCCGTGTATGGAAAACGAAACGTAGAACTCTAAACATGGTTGGAAATAGTTGGTTGTTTTAATTGTACTATGTCTTCTATGAAATTGCACCGACACAAACTTCTACAAAAACATGGTGAAAAGCTTCACATTTTATTGCAAAGTCAGTAAGTGTTTAAGTGTGTGCAAGTGTTTTTTGTTATTGTTCATTTAATGGTGGAAACTTTGCTGGTTTAAGTGTTAGTTAAGTATATATTTATTTAGTCTATAATAACTGTATGTTTCCCAAATAAAATAAAATAAGTCATTGAGGTGTCACAGAAATCTATTGATGCAATAGCCAAAAGCACTGGGAAATTATGTCACCCTCAGAACAGAACAATAAATTGATGCCGCCCCTTGGTAGGGTAACTAAGGAATTCATTTGACTTCTAATCGCAGCTCAGCTAAGTATTTAGGACTATAGAACGTGATGGTAGGTCTGACCAAAAACACCGTGTATTCAGGATTTAAAACTACGTGACGTGAATATATTTGTGATACGGGAAGACTTTTTGTCGCACGTTGTTTGACGTGGATTTTACATGTTACAGATTTCAGGGTGAACACTACGGATGACTTTTGAAAAAGATCTTTTGTGTTGTTGTCAAAAGCATATCTAAATGTTCCCACCTCTAGTGTCTGTATTAGCCGAGTTTCCCAAAGAGGAACTACTTTTTGTGCAGTATGTCCAAATCCAGCCTACATAGCTAATTTTAAGGTTTATTGCAAAGATAGATCTATCGTTTTCAATATCTTTTCTCAAGCTCATTCAGATAGGTATTTCTACCCTTTCAATAATTGTTTAAGCGAAGATAAATTGTTTGATCTGTATCGATTAGCACTAAATGGGGCTAAGTGAGGAAGCTAAAAATTAGATTGGCCAGTCGTCGTGCTAATTGGCAATTAGGAGGAATGGTTCCGAGGGACAAAATGTAAACGGAGCGCGGAAAATGTGGCAAAATGGATTTGTGGGAACTAATGAGAGGATTGCGTATTTTAGAATTAGTTTAAGTTCAGTTGTTTCTATGATTGACTTGTTCCGCAGCTTCGTACGCGTTTTTATGGAAACATTCAAAGGTTATTTGTATCCCATGGTCACTGTTTTAGGGGATAAAAAGAGCCCATGTTTTATTCCAGATCTAGACCTATACGTATGCAGAATTACAGCCCGATCCGTTCAGTTGTTGTGGCTTAAAGAAGTAACAAACATCCACCCAAGCGGTCGCATTTATAATATTACTAGTTTATGCCCGCGGCTTCGCACGCATTTTTCGATAGAAAAATTTACAGCATGAGGAAAATTCCTTAAATCGGTGCCCATGGGATAAAAATATCTATCCCATGGGCACTGAGATAAGGAATTAAAAGTAGTTACTGTTTTATTCCAAGCTACATCTATGCAAATTTCAGCCCAATCAGTTCAGTCGTTATGGTGTGAAGAGGTAACAAACATCCATCCAAACATTTTCATTTATAATATTAGTGTGCCAAGTGTGATTCTTTCGATTTTTTATTTGGATTTTAAAGAGGCTGGCACACACAGCCACTAATATTCTACGTTGCAAACCCATATTTCTAAGTTATTTATTTTAATTTTTTAATAACAATTTAAACAACCCAAATATTATAATTACATAAATTAAAAGTGGTAGGTTCTGCTAGCGTGGTTTATTTTCACCCCAAAAAAATTCGTGTTTCGTTTTCGAAAAACGAGACCAACTCTGCCACGAAGCATGAAAAAGTATCTTCGGATTTTAACTTCTTGTTAACGTTGAAAGCAATCGCTCTTAACATACTCTTGATGCACAGCAACAATAATTCAAGTGGCCGGTACTGACACTGATCGATATACTCAACCGAGTAAGGCCTAACACTGACGTGACAAGTTAATTTGAACCTTCTGTCTATACCCTAAGATTTCAAAACCGCATTCACTCTCCAGGATATTAAACCCATTTTTGAAAAGTGTCTCAATTAGATTCTACAGTGCTAATGAACCACAAAAAATTACAAATTTTTTATTCAATGCCAAAAAAATGCATTTAAATTTTGCATTTTCAAATTCCGCGCGTAATTTGACGAAAATGCTGGACGCAGTAGACGCCATATTGCTCTGTGGTCATGACGTCAGTTGGCTGTGTAAACAAATGCAGTGATATTTTGCATGTTATAGATTAAAGGTACGCTGATAGTTAACAGTTGACAGACACTTCTAAGTTGACATAGCCGTATGACGTAATAACATGGCGACTACTATATAATGGTGTTGTAAAACAGTTTAAAATAGCTGAAACCTTTAAAATTAATTTTCCTTCACTCTGGCTAATTTCTAATTTCTAAGAAATCTTGAGTCCATAGAAAGTCGCAAAGATTTGCGACTCCTACGTCACTTGACCTCGTGGCGTAGTTGGTTAGCACATTCCCGTACTGAGGGAAGGATGCGGGTTCAAGTCCCGTCGAAGTCGAAATTTTTTGCGATATTATTTGATTTATTAGAAATTAGCCAGAGTGCGAGGCTTACGCACTTTAATAACAAAAACCAATGAAATAGTGGCTCTTCGGATCTGTGAGTTCATTGCCGTATTGGTCTTTTATTCGCAAAAGAAACAAACCGGGTTCGGTCATGGGGTTCGAGAACCTTGCGTACGCTTTTTCGCCATTCAGGTTTGTTTTCCATAAAAGCTCCCGAATACCCGAAAAAGCAATAGGATACTGGTTTGGTCCTACTTAAATATTGCAAGCAAAATCAAGACAATTCGGCAATTTAAATTCAAAACCGACAACTTTAAGTGAAGATAATTAGGCCATAAGGCCAACCAACAATCACTGTAGAGAATGGGCCACAAAGCCACGAAATAAAGGAAAAGGAAACGGAAAGATGAAGTGGCGAGGGTCGCGGAGGACAATTTAACGGAAGGAGGGAAGGTTCTAAAACCATATGTTCCGATGAGTTTAAATCTTTTACGAGAACTTCTCAATAGATTCTTAGTAGTCTTGATTTCACTTAAATAATTGCTTGCGAAATACCATAGTAGACACTAGCGGAAACGTCGTAGATTGTGTGCAGTCGAAATTAATACTACTTAGAGGTAACTTCTAATTGTGGCTTCAACTCGCCGGACGAACTCTTATTATTGTAAGACTATGATTGTACGTCTGCCGCATATCAGATGAGTCGTGAGCGAAATCAATTTGAGAATGGATCCTCAAAGACGGGAAACGAAATGACCTCGCGGAAGACCATGGCGTCGATGGAGAGACGATCTAAACGCGAACTTAAAACTTGATTAAACCTCAGTGGCGCAAAATAGTTAGGTGTGGAAGGAGGGAAGGAAGGGCTTTGCTCAGCAGTGGGACATAATAGACTATTTTTTTTTTATTGAAGATGATGTTTCCCTGCAACTCAATTTTGATGTGTTCATAAGTGTAACACTCATTCTATCCGCGTTATCGGTTTATTTTCTCTTGTTTTTCGTAATTACTAAGCCCTTCAAATGTTACAATGATTGCAATAAATAAATATTAATATAATGAAAATGCAGGCAATGATCGGTAAAATTAGTGTGAGTTTATACACTTACGAATATATCTGGAACGACCAGCTGGTCTGAGTGACGTCTCATTCATTTGATAGGCTTCCTCTTCAGAAAAGTTTCGCAACAGTCGATCGAATATAAACGATTTTCAGTTCAATCCTCGTTAAGCTTCACAATACAAGTCTGTGAAGGTACCTACCACCCACATTTATATCACTGTGGGTGGGTAGATTGTTAGGCCAAAAACAGGTGGTTACTTTTGAGCGATATTAAAATGAAATCTACTTTGAATTTTATATAACTATAAAATAGAATCATTTAATCGGTGTAGTCTCAGCCGGTAACAATTAAGTGAACCGGACTTCTGAGTCGCTCGACGTATGCAGTCCGGTTGCATAATTGAACCGGACTACTCTTATGTACCACATTTTATCAGCAACACGCCCTGAAAGAACTGCTTCATTACTTTGTGTAGCATGATTTAAATTCATCAAAGCTCAATAAATAGCTTGTTGTAATGTAAGCAAGTAATATCTAATTTCCTGACCGTTGCATCTATATCTGCCACTGTTCAAGACGCCTGTTAAAAAAAAAGGCATAAGAATGCTTCCTTGGAGCAGCTTTACTATTTTGCACCTGTAGCAGTGGAGACCTTGGGCAGTTGGAGTGTGGATGCGAAGTGTTTAGTGGGAGAATTAGGCCGTAAACTTAACGAAGTGACAGGAGACTCCCGCTCCAGGTCGTTCTTGGTGCAAAGAATTGCCATCGCTATTCAGCAAGGTAATGCTGCAAGCATTATGGGCACTTTTGCACCGGGAATGGTCAGGGGCGGGTTATTTAATGACTAATTTTTATGTTGTATATTCAATCATATATAGGCCTAATATCTATGTAACATCTGATGCAAAATTTACAGACAGATCAAAATAATACGGAAAACCAATAGTAGGATACTTAGCCTCTTCATATTCGACCGAGTGCATTTGTGTTTGCGCAGACACTTGTGCACTATAATATGCCCTGCGCATCTGGCTAGTCGTTGGCTACCGTGAGCGAAATAAATCTGTATGGACATCAAAGTACCTACACAGAAGGAAGCTGATATCCTAAGTCTCTTATTACACTAACAGCAGAACGATTTAAATAACACCATCATCATCATCCACCTATAATTAGTCCACTGCTGGACATAGGCCTCCCCTAATAAGCACCATAGCGCCCTGTCTTCAGCTGGCCGTATCCAGCATCTGCCTGCAGTCTTTTGCAGGTCGTCATCCCACCTGGCTGGAGGGCGTCCTACAATACGTTTGCCGAGTCGCAGTCTCCACCCAAGAACACGTTTACTACAGCGACTGTCGGTTCTTCGCAAAATATGGCCGTCCCACTGCCACTTCAGCTTGCTAATTCTTTGAGCTACTGTAAAGAACCCTCTGTAGTCAAAATCTGCTTCTCGTACAAATGCGACCGGAGTCGAATTGTTGGCAAATTGTCAATCGCTTCGTTTTGACTATGCGGTTTTGCATACGAATCGGAACACGAAACAACAAACACAAATGGTTGCTTTTAATCGAACGTGGTCATTTCCATTCAGAT
The DNA here is from genome assembly GCA_963564075.1 of Eupithecia subfuscata. Lineage (NCBI taxonomy): Eukaryota > Metazoa > Arthropoda > Insecta > Lepidoptera > Geometridae > Eupithecia > Eupithecia subfuscata. The sequence continues at coordinate 11,716,463 of OY751105.1, forward strand.
TTTTTTTGTTTTGTACGAGTTTTTTGCGTATTTAGACGTTTTGATGTTTATTCAATACTTATATTTCATTCCTTTCTAAATTTAGATTTTGCGAAAGGTCAATTGGTACCTAAGGTCGTTGAGTCACTTGCAGACTTAGGTCAAAAATTTAAAAACTTTGCTGTCGCTTCCAATTTGGGACTTATATGATGTGAAGTACTGTCAGCAATGAAAACTACTGAATACTATTTTAATATTACCTAAAAGGCATTACCCTCGCTCCAAGTATCTGTAGATAAGACAAAAATACTCTATCAGGTTTATGCATTATACATTTATACATTTACACCGGCAAGGTGGGATGCGGCAAGCTAAAGACAGGGCGCTATGGCGCTCATTAGGGGAGGCCTATGTCCAGCAGTGGACTATCATAGGCTGGTAATGATGATGATGACATTTAAATATATTTGTTAAGAGTCGCCAACCACTATTATTCCATATATTCGAGACTAATAATTAATACAGAGGGACTAAATAAATGAATAATGCTGGACAATTCACACAGCATTATCTAGCTCCAAGCTAAGCAGAGCTTGTGTTATGGGTACTAGATAACTGATATACTTAATACAATACACTACATATACAGAGTGTAACAAAAACGAAGGACCAAACTTTCAGGCGGGGTGTAGAATCGAACACTGAATTCAGGAAAAATATTTAAAATAATCCCGCCCTTTAGTTTTCGAAAAATTAAATAAATACGGAATTTTCACTACGAATGGAAAAACTATTCTTGCAGAAGGAGCACAATTATTTATCAATTTCCGCACAGTGTATAACAATGTGAGAACTTAAATATGTATTTATAAAATGAGCTAGAAGAATATTTATCTACACTTACTATTAAATATTTCGTTTCTAAAATCTGCGATGTTCTCTGATTAAATTCATAAGTAGATATGTACCTGATACTGAAAGTTTATCTCATTGCAAATATAACTATATATATTTTTATGAGAAATAAAAGTTGTTTAAACCTATACCTACCTCAGAATAACTAGGGTGTCCCATAATGAGTGGATAATCTTGAAACGGCTTGTGCGGGGGCCCAAGGCCAATCCGAAACATTTTTTTGTTTTTTTTTATCTTGACCCGTTCGGAAAATATTTAACTTTTTGTAAATTTGGAAAAAATTGTACCTTTGTTCACATTTTTAGACTTGGTGCCTACAATTTTTTTATTTTTTTTATTTTTGTATTTGGAATATATTAAGAAAATATAGCGTAATTGAACACCGTTTGAATAATTTTGGTAACTAGGAGCAGTAATTTTCAAGACAGTATTAAAGTGGAAAATTGAAATTTTTCATTTAATTTTACTAAGTTTAAGCATCTGTGGTTTAAAAAAAAGGTATGAAAACCTAAGAAGCCATGTACATAAAAAACATGTCCATTTCAAGAGGATTTTTAAATGATAAAAAACTACGAAATATTATAGAATGAAACACTGAGATATCGCCACTTTTGTGTAAAAAGGGGCCATTCTTACTAAAAATAAAATTGAACCATCACACATTAATAAAATATCTTTTCGCCACTCTCGTTCTAAAACGGTGAAAAGTATGCTTCGCACACGGAAAACACTTAAATAAACAAATAATAATGTAGCCGAAAGTAAAAGGAGTTAGTGTTATGGGTACAAGATAACTGCTTTTTTTACAATTGCGAACTAAAAATAAAATTAAACCAACATAATTGTAAATAATTTTATATTTTTTTTATTACAGTAGATGTTCGAACTGGTGTCCTGCTTCTCTGATGCATGCTCTGCATCTTGTAATAAAGGAATTTTTTAGCAAACTTCCGTAGTTGCGTTCGTTAATTTTGTTTGAGATCCCTTTCGATTTTGCCTAACATGTCTCGGCAAAAAGTAACTCTTGCTGGGTAATCCCTCGGCTGCAGAGTTTGAACGACAACCTACCTGGGTTGTTAGAAGAAGTGCCACTAGCCACACGGCATAGAATGTGGCTACAGAATGACGGGTGTCCGGCACACTACGCCGTACAGGTACGGCGATATTTAGACGAAGCGTATCCAAACAGATGGATCGGGCGTGCTGGCGCAATCCAGTGGCCAGCGCGGTCGCCGGACTTGAATCCATTGAATTTCTTTTACTGGGGCAACTTGAAGGAACTGGTGTACAAAAAACCCATTTCCTCAATAGAGGAACTTCGACGTCGAGTTCAAAACGCTGCGGACAAAATTAACGAACGCAACTACGGAAGTTTGCTAAAAAATTCCTTTATTACAAGATGCAGAGCATGCATCAGAGAAGCAGGACACCAGTTCGAACATCTACTGTAATAAAAAAAATATAAAATTATTTACAATTATGTTGGTTTAATTTTATTTTTAGTTCGCAATTGTAAAAAAAGCAGTTATCTTGTACCCATAACACTAACTCCTTTTACTTTCGGCTACATTATTATTTGTTTATTTAAGTGTTTTCCGTGTGCGAAGCATACTTTTCACCGTTTTAGAACGAGAGTGGCGAAAAGATATTTTATTAATGTGTGATGGTACAATTTTATTTTTAGTAAGAATGGCCCCTTTTTACACAAAAGTGGCGATATCTCAGTGTTTCATTCTATAATATTTCGTAGTTTTTTATCATTTAAAAATCCTCTTGAAATGGACATGTTTTTTATGTACATGGCTTCTTAGGTTTTCATACCTTTTTTTTAAACCACAGATGCTTAAACTTAGTAAAATTAAATGAAAAATTTCAATTTTCCACTTTAATACTGTCTTGAAAATTACTGCTCCTAGTTACCAAAATTATTCAAACGGTGTTCAATTACGCTATATTTTCTTAATATATTCCAAATACAAAAATAAAAAAAAATAAAAAAATTGTAGGCACCAAGTCTAAAAATGTGAACAAAGGTACAATTTTTTCCAAATTTACAAAAAGTTAAATATTTTCCGAACGGGTCAAGATAAAAAAAAACAAAAAAATGTTTCGGATTGGCCTTGGGCCCCCGCACAAGCCGTTACAAGATTATCCACTCATTATGGGACACCCTGTATAGTACTAACGTACCAATACCAACCTACAATAGATGTGCACCTCACCTACCAATTGACTTAGTAATTTACATACGCAACAAGCAATAATTTGCACACCAATTAATAACGATCTCAAAGGAATCAATTATATTCCCTTTTGCTAATTAGAAACCGGAGGTGGGAGCTAATCCTACCGGATGTAAATAAATTGAAAATCCATTGGGTTGAAATTTTGGGGTATCCATTATCTATCTATCTATACTTATAATAAAACTGTAACAGGTCCAATTCTGTACATTGAAGATATTTTAAATTTTTTTTTTGGAGGGCACTCTATTATCGATACTGAAGCCAAAACTGTAATTTTTTTCATTCATGTCTGTCTGTCTGTCTGTCTGTCTGTCTGTCTGTCTGTTTCTTAAACGCGCATCACGCCGAAACTACTGAAGGTATTGACATGAAACTCGGCATGATTTTAGGTCATACTACGAGGAAGGACATAGAATACTTTTTATCCCGGAATTCAGTCAGGTTCCCCTGGGAGAGAGGATGAAAGTAAAATTCTTTAACCGCTCATCACGACGTAACGACTGAATGAATTCGAATGGAAGTCGGGACGATAGAAGTTCATACTACGAGGAGAGATATATTTTATCCTGGAATTCAGTAAGGTTCCCCTGGGTGAAGGGATTAAAGTCAAACTCCTTCACCCCGCATCACGCCGAAACTGCTGAATGAGTTGGACTGAAATGGTACGATTTGAGTTCATTCATACTACATGGGATACATTTTATCCTGGAATTGAGTGAGGTTCCCCCGGGAGAGAGGATGAAAGTAAAATCCTTTAATCGCGCATCACGACGGAACTACTGAATGAATTCGAATGGAACTCGGCATAATTTGAGTTCCTACTACGGGGAAAGATAGGTACCTACATTTTATCCCGGAATTTAGTAAGGTTCCCCGTGGAGAGAGGATAACAGTCATATTCCTGGGCCGCGCATCACGCCAAAAGTACAGTATGAATTCAAATGAACAATATTTTTTATCCCGGAATCTGTACAGTTCCCTTAGGTTAGGAGAGTGGATGAAAGTAAAAATATGCTACTAAATGAATTCAAATGGAACTATGCATGATTTGATCTCATACTACGAGGAAAAACATAATATACATTTTTATCTGGGACAGTAGGCACGGTTCTCTCGGGAGAGGAGATAAAAGTCAAAATGTGTAAGTACTTAGTTGTAATTCATTAACGCGTCGTCCGATTTCATGCATTCTTTTTGGAACGAAGTTCCATAACGCGCGTTGTGAAAGGGGGCTAGACGGAAAAAATTGTAACGAAAATTGGAGCGACACTTTTTGCCACAGAACAAATTATATTGCCACAGAACAAATATATTATCCAAACATTTGATTAGAATAGATTGAAGAAAAAATCAGTAGATAAAGGGTAGGTAAGTTCCTATCTATTTATTTTTTGAAGACGCCACCCATTAGTTAGGTAGAACCTAACTAATGGGTGCGTCAATGCCTATTTCAGGCAAAGTAAAATGTACAAATGGTCCATGCAATCTTCATGAACATGATATTTGGTGGTTTAGCTGGTCCAGTTAACTGTACCACCGAAGTTTGGTTGGAGTAAGTGCTCTAATTAAACTAACTGGACCACAGAACATTTTTTTTTACTTTGATACTCAATCAACTGTACCTACCTACTATCGAAAGAAAATTAAGTCAAATGGATCAAGAGCCCAATTCTACAATACAATTGCTTCACTATGACAATGGAATCGTCGCAGAATTATGACGTAGAATTTCTAGATTAATAAAACTCCAGATAGTACGTGCGAGATAAATTAATGGTTTCGAACCTGTCGCGCGTCTCTCCATCTGCATTCTTCATAATTTATTTCATCTAAGGTAGAATACCAAAACGTGTCATTCTGTGACCCTATCATAGTGAAGCGATTAGTTTAGCAGAACAGGGCCCCAGCTGAACGGAACCAGGAGTAAGAAGTGAAACGAATATGACACTTCTTAACACTGACGCTGGCCGAGTCGTAGCTAAAAGACGTGTGGATAAAGAATGCGATTGAAGATGACAACATGCTATCCCGCGTAGACCCTACCCGATTTATACACAATTGAACAAGGATCCAAATATAGATGCTTTTATTAAAAGTGTAATAGGTCCAATTCTGAGCATCGAAGTTTTTTTGCACGGCGGCGTTTCATATTTTGAGAGAAACTGTGGTTAAATGTGAACTTAATTAGTCGGCAGGTATGGCAATCGCGAACGAAGTCGCGGGTACAGCTAGTTTTTAATACTATTGTTTTGCCTTTATCTTTTGAGATAAATTTATCAGGATTTGCCTATTTAGCGGCATTGCATGGATTGTATTGTCTAGTGAGAATTTAAAAACTCGTAGTCGATGGATCGAACGAGACTCTAACGGATCCTCGCACCGCTCAGCTACTTCGCACATCTCTGGTAGAAACGCGACCTTAAATCGGCTCTTACGACATCCTCCAGCTGAGTTAGAGAGGTAGATTCTTACGCCACGATAGTCACTTGTCTAACTTAGTTTTTACATTATTGTGTACCTAGCTAAGCTAAGCACGCAAGTCTGACTTTGTAGTAAGAAATAGACGTGTTAGCAGTAAAGTCCAAATGCCTAACAGTAAAACAGCTTTTCTGCAAAAAAGTGTAGTCTGTATGTCACGTTCTATGATAAAATACCCAAATCCTTGAAATATCTTGACGTCAATATATTTAGGACGAAATTGAAACAATTATTAATTAACAAATGATATTATAATATTTACAATTTTATGACAAATACGTTTTGACATCACCTTTTTAACTACTAATTGCGAATTCTTTGACATTATATAAAATTACAATGTATTAAGTATTAATTTGAACTTACTGTAACATTTGCATGCTAATCTTAGTAGAACATAATTGAAACTAAAATATTATTAACATCTGTGTTACCCACATTGTGTTCAAGCAAATAAACTATCTTTATATTTAAGTTAGTTCGACATGGAAGAAAATTTTCTTATAAATAAATAACTGAACTGAACTTCCTTAAAGGGTATAGTCTGGATCGTAGCCCCAGGAGGAATTGGTATTGTTCCAGTCAAAAAGTAAGAAATAGGTACAGTCAGCAGCTAAAGTAAGTGAACACAAGTTCATTGTTGAATGACCCGAACCATGGTAGAATAATTATAACAAGATCAGGTACGGCATTCACCCGTGGGAGTTAAGTACTAAACCTTATTTTCTTTGAACATGGCTCGAACAACATTTTTCGCCTTAAATATCTGGCCTGAAAATATTAAATATAATGGAATAAACTAGGTATCTAACCATCTCTAGGTTACTAAAGTGGTCAAGCATTTACTTCTTACTTCTTTCTGGCCGCGGCTTCGCACGAGATGTTTTTATGAAAACGTTCCAAGATTGTTTCTATCCCATGGAAACTGATTCATGGAACAAAATGTAGCTTGTGTTTACTTCAGGTTTATACCTACATCTATGCTAAATTTCAGCCCAATCCGTTCATTTGTTATGAAGAAGTCATAAACATCTATCCAGGCATCCATCTATCAATCCATCTTTTGAATGACTTTTGCAAGTTTCCTATTATAATAATTAGTATGATTTTTCTGCGGAATCTTTTATCTGTATAAGATGTTCCCTAAGAGTTATTTCCAAAGAAATCAAATAAATAAATAAATAATAAATAATGCTGGACAATTCACACAGCATTATCTAGCCCCAAGGTAAGCAAAGCTTGTGTTATGGGTACTAGATAACTGATATACATAATAATATACGAGTACATAGATAGATATTTTTTTATTATACATAGAAAACGACCAGAACATCCTGAACAAATATCTGCAGATCGTACAAATATTTGTCCCGAGGCGGGAATCGAACCCGCAACCTCCTGCGTCGCAGGCTGACCTTCGCCCACCGCGCCACAGAGGTCGTCAAATAATATCCCAAAAATTCCCCAAGTGTGAGGCTTACGCACTATAATAACAAAAACCTTAGGTCTTTTCAGCTACACTCGAAAGCGGGCGGCTGATCAAACTGATGCCACCTCCATCATCTTTCTTAGATGTCAACAGGCCAATGATGATGATGATGATGATGATAATTGTATGATAAGTACCTACCTATTTTGTAATCCTACTAATATTACAAAAGCGAAAGTTTATGCCGTTGTGAAAATAGTTGGCCGAAAACAAAGCCAAAACTACTGAATGAATCGGGCTGAAAAGTTGCACACAAAGAACTGGACCTGGAGTAGCTTAGGGGCTGTTCCAGAAAACGCGTACAAAGCCGGGAGCAGAATTTAGTATTAATACGTTTATAGCTTTCGTTGCTGACAACACAATCCAATTCTTATCTAAATGATGATGTAGGAAGTAAAAAGCGTTGGAGTTTTAGTTCTTCAAGCCACTTCAAGCCTTAATGAGCCTGCTATAACTGCTTCATTCGGGCAAAGTATTCTATTTATTTTCCAAATTGTGCTTGACTAAATTTGGTTTCGGAAAATTCCGGACTCCCATTTAGGGCACCAATTTTAACAGCACCACATTTAGGGCTCCTATTTTATTTCCAGTAAGAGGACCCACTGCTGTGTGATGCCGGCTTACAATTTGCACCACCCCAATTCATCCCGCGGGTGTCATAAGAGGCGACTAAAGGATATCCACCGGGGGCGGGCAGCAGCGAAACCAATCAATTGCCAGTAGCAAACGTCCATCATTGTAAAAATAAAAACAGACTACATGGCGAATTTCACTCGTATAATATCTGACATGAAATTTGCTTAGAGGCCTATGACGTCACAACATGGCGGACAGCGTTTACAGCATTGAGTATTAAAAACTAAATCTTTAATTTTTAAATTTTAAATTGAATATAAATGTAGTCATCTTACACTTTTATTATCAGAAATCTATACATATTGGATTATGGCATACTTACCGGTAAATCTTTATTCACAAAAATATTACAATCAACTAATGGAAATAAATTACAACTAGTATTTACAATTGAAACAATAGGGCTAACTGCAGACTTTTGCGAACTCTCTCAACTGAGGGCGGTTATTGTAATAGTTATTGGTTTATTAAGTTAAATACTACAGAAAAAAATATTTATTGCACCAAATTTGTTATGAGTCAAATACCCTATTCAATACGATAAATAGTTCTCAAGAATTGACGCTGAATTTCAATAACACGTTTCCTTCATGCCAATAAAGATTTGCTACGCCTTCTACACCTTCAGCGAGCTTAGCCAATCATGAGGTCTTAATAGCCAATCTTAAGGCCTATCTGCAAGCTTTATGACTTCGTACCGCGTAATTTATCACCAGTTTGTTCCTGCAATCCACAACACAAACTAGAACACAAGGCAACATAAATGTTTGCTTATCTCATAACTGCAAACACTCATACTTCAAACTATACTTGAAGTACATATACTTGCCAACAAGAGAATACTTAGAGGCGGTCTAAGGCTGTATACACAATAGTTAATTACAACTGTCAGCCGCATAGTGGTCAAGATATCGCTGATGAGCTCCGTAAAGGCGTCTGCACACGACTTTGAATATCAAAGAGACCATTACCATATCTTGATTACTCGACGGAATTGATGGCTGACCGAATCTACTTGGAGATACTTTTACCGACTAAAAATTATAAAAGAAAATAGCTAGCTTTAGCTAGCCTTAAGTAGATTCTTTGCAATGATTATCTTTTACATTTTTCGGGTTCCGTAACTCAAAAGGAAAAAGAAAGCCTTATAGGATCACTTTGTTGTCCGTCTGTCTGTCTGTCTGGCTGTCAACCCTCTTTTCTCAGGAACGCATGGACGTATCGATTTGAAATTAACGTCAAATACTCTAGTCCGTAACCTCTCGGAGCCGCAATATAAATAAAACTTCTAAGTCAACGCACTCAAAAGTAACAGCCGCTTATGTCCGAATATTTTGAAATGTCCCGTAGACCTAGAATAATGATAATTTGGCAAGACACAAGATCTTACGGAACCCTTAGTGCGCGAGTCCGACTTGCACTTGACGTTTTATATTTCTTTAGATTTCTTTCGGAGCTTTGGCCTGACAGCAGTTTGGATAATTTGCCAGGCCAGGTCCCGCCGACGACAGCCATGGCCACCATGGCCATGGCCTATAGTGATGAAGTAAATAATAAAATTATTCCTCTTATTGTTTGTATAAAAGCTGCAGCAGAGTAATAACTGTTTAGAGAATAACTTTGAACAACTTCGTAACTTTTGGAGAATAAGCCACTTTTTTTTGTTTCATGCATTACTGTCCCACTGCTGGGCAAAAGCCTCTCTCTTCTCCTTCCACTCCTCGCGATTTAACGCTGTCACAGGCCATGATGGATGGATGGTAATAAGCCACTTATATAAAACTAAAAAACTAGCAAGCAACTTAAGTTGCTGTTGCAAGAATATTAGTTCTTGTAACTTTGTTTTTAATATCCTCATAACTTAAAAATAAAATTTTTAATTAAATTAATATTTGTGGTTGTATCACCTCTAGATAACTTCACAGCCTTCTAAACGCGTGTGTAGTTAGCATTGCAAACAAACAAGATATAGATTTCAATCTCTTGATTGCTACGGGCTTTCTATTGCCGTTTAGTTCAATGGTACGATGCCATTCGGCAATTATCAACGCTTTGGCAAGTTCGCTTATTTTATCGGGTTGCGGTTTCAAAATATACTTTATGTCTGATCATTTGAGCTTTAATTTGTATTTGGTTTATCTGTACTCGCCTGCTAATTTTATCTGTAAATGTTTGTTGAAATGTGTTCGGATATTTTACCATACGCGTGGTAAATGTAATAAATTACTTATTGATAAGTTTTTGCATTCACAACGATGCGAAAAATACTTAACTACAGGAATTTGAGAAGAGTAATTGAGAAAATATTTTGTAATAGGTATTCAAATCATATTCTCATAAACAATTCTTGTAGGTAACTAGTGCCTACCATGAGTATAAGGCATTAGAGTATAAGTTTAGTAAGAGATATTGATTCAGCTTCAGTTAAAAGTGACATTCTGATAATAGGTATGGTACCTACGTTCTCCCAGGACTAAGCGCTAACTCAATAGTGGTGGGTGGCCGGTGTTGTGTTACAACGAATGCAAAGATACAGTATTTCCAATCTTTTGCAATATGTAGTGACTGTGGCGTTCAAAAGGTTGATAATGCTAGATAATCCTTTGCATACAGGTAATTCTAATCCTGGAATCAAACATAGGCTACTATTTATCCCATAAATCAGTTCCCATGGGATAGAAATCACCTTTAAACTTTTCTGTAGAAACAACGCGTGCAAAGCCGCGGGCATAACCTAGTATCAAATAATTTACGCATAGTAGGTTGTGTTGGGGCACCTCAACACAACCTACTAATGTGAATCTAGTCATAATGAATGAACGTAACCGATTGCGCTCTGGCGCGCCACGACACACCCCGACACAGCAATGTAGGTTCACAAGCTTGAATTTTTCTCCATTCTACCATAGACAACAATCCCCGTGCTTGCCCTAGTAAGTATGCACTGAAAGAAACAGGTTTATACAAATGCTAAGAGGTCGTATCATTCAGAAAACGAGCAGTTTTATGTCCTGTACAGATGTTAACTCAAGATGACTCTGGTGGCTAGGTCACGCCACAAAGTGGCCGTTACGGGCATACGGTGTCAGTGGTTTGATTGCACTCCTGTTACAAGCACAAGTTGCCTTAAGCTTTCGAAATGTTCATGAAGCTTGGCAGTCACTAGTTTTATTACTACAAACAACATTGAATCGAAAAGTAGGTACACGGTTTAGAACTAAATTTTTGATAACCTAGTTGAAGGTATCGTCAAGATTGCCAATCGAAAATTTATCTATATGAGGCCTTTATTCGCAAAGTAAATTAAAAACAAAATAATAGAAATAAATTAGAACTAGTATTTACAATTGAAACAATTGAGCTACCTGCAGACTGATGCAAACAATCTACAAGTAGCTCAACTGATCCATATCAATACCAGTCGGAAGCGTTCCGAAGACGCTGGCTGCATTGCCCCTGTATGGCAAGGCTGATGCGCTGCGCCAGATACTCACCAGCTCTCGGGTCGCGCGTCGCTTCGACCAGACCCTCAGTCCTGATGGGGAGGCCGAAACATTCAATAAAATATGACTTAGGTTTTTGTTATTATAGTGCGTAAGCCTCACGTTCTGTTTATTTCTAATTTCTAGGAAATCAAATAATATTGCAAAAATTTTCGATTTTGACGGCACTTGAACCCGCATCCTTCCCTCAAGTCCTTCAAGTCCCGTCGAAGTCGAAAATTTTTGCGATATTATTTGTTTTCTTAGAAATTAGATATTAGCCAGAGTAAAACCTTAGATTTTGAGTAACGCGACACCTCTCGTCAAAACGAACTAAACGTAACTTTAGTCTTTGAACTGGATTGGATAAACTTCAATGTTTCCCCGGTAGGTGGAGCTAACGGCGCTTGAGTCCGTAGAAAGTCACAAAGATTTTCGACTTTGACCTCGTGGTGTAGTTGGTTAGCACATTCCCGTACTGAGGGAAGGATGCGGGTTCAAGTCCCGTCGAAGTCGAAAATTTTTGCGATATTATTTGATTTCTTAGAAATTAAAAATATGACTTACTAGCTTTTCCCATGGCTTTGCACGCGCTATTCAAGTTGCCCATGTCCGTCCTTGAGATATCATTTACATCCGTGTCAAATTTGATTCAGATCTGTTCAGCCGCTTCGGTGTGATAAGGCAATAAGGTAACAGACAGACAAATAGACAGAGTTCCTTTCAAATTATAATAATTATAATATTTGTATGGTTTGACTAAGACACTAACCAAAGTTGGTGTGGTTTGGAATATTTATCTAGAATGCGATGTCATTTTTAAAAAATGTATGAAGAATAAATATGAGATGCAAACTATTTTAGATAATTCTAAAGAAAACTTACCTTCTTAGTAAAAATTGTACGAACTGCGTATGGGTTCTAGACGAACCGCTTACGCGTGTTGGACGAAAATCTTGTTGGAAAAAACGCTTATAAACAATAAAATAACAATACAAGTATAACAATACATAAAAATACAATAAAACGCGTTTCGTCCAGAAACGCGTTTTATTGCAATTGGACGAATCGTGTTTTGGACGAACTGCTAACAAATCGTATTGAACGCTGTTCATAAAGCTCTAGAAAACTTGACTGGTATAGTAGGATTGCAATATCTATTCATAACTCCCAGATATTTCAATAAGCAGACTCTCCGGCATTGAGAGCTTCAAGTTTTGTCGGAATGGTCATCCGAGGCAAAGTTATAGCCAACTTCGATTGCAATTCAAAATCCCTACCGTACTGAGTCTTCAAATAACCTATTGAATCTAGGTAGAATAAGGAAATGATTAAAAACAGTTTTCCACTTCAATTTCCCTTTAGAAAAACAAAAACCAATATAATATCCTGTCAAGGATTCTTTATTTAACAGAAGTACTATCAACATTACCACTCAATGGTATTGTGTCACGACTCCATGTCTATCTTACTATCCTATCCTAGTAATATTTATATATAACTAGCTGCGCCCCGCGGCTACGCACGCGTAGAAATTTAAAATTATCACTTAGGGGTATGAAAAATAGATGTTGGCCGATTCTCAGACCTACTCAATATGCTCACAAAATTTCATGAGAATCGGTCAAGCCGTTTCGGAGGAGTATGGCAACGAAAACTGTGACACGAGAATTTTATATATTAGTTAAAGCTGAAAGTTTGTGAAATCTGAATTTTTGTTACCTAGGATTTCCAAAACTACTGAACAGATCCAGATAAAATTGGGCGTACGCTTAGAGCAAAGCCTAACTTAGATAATAACCTACTTATTGTACCGATAATACGCGTGCGAAGCCGCGGGCAGAAGCTAGTATCTCTATAGATAACGTTGGCTGTATGTCTGATATTCAAACCGTTTTTCAGGTTTCCGGTTTCATCAAAAGATTTCATAGATATCTCCGTGGTATGATTTTTAAGGCTATGTGAAGATTGGTTGAAAGATCACGATGATAGTTGGAGATGTCGGAAAAAATTATGTTAAGTTTTAAGTACTTACAAATTAAGTACTTTTTTATAGTACTCAATAACAAAAAGAGTTATCATTAAATGCTTTGCTATCCGTGCGAAGCCAAAGCGGATTGCTAGTAAAATATATCTGCAGAAACAAACTGATATTGAAATAAAGTGCAATCTATAGATACGCTATTCTTTCTCAATATTTCCTACTCCGGCTTTCAATTTATGTTTCTCCATTCTTTGTGAGAGCAATTGTGTTCGGTGTAGCTTCTATTTCGCACCTAGTGTCAGGTGTTCCGCTTTACCTTTGTCGTTTGAGCAACGTTTTGATATGTATTGCACTCAGGGATGCCAGAAAGGCCATGAGAAAGCGAAATGTAGCTTTTTGTGTCATCGTCAACTTATTTTGAGGAGTAAAAATAACTATGTATAATTTGTTGGTTTAACGAGGACAAATCATCTACAATGACTATAACTGTGGAAACACAAAAAAAAAACTGTACAATTCACACAGCATCATCTAGCCCCAAGATAAGCAGAGCTTGTATTGTGGGTAGGTACCAAATAACTGTTAAACTATAATACATTACATAGATTGATATTTTTATAGTACATAGAAAACATCCAGGCCATCAAGAACTAACATCTGCAGATCGTACAAAAATTTGTCCCGAGGCGGGAATCGACCTGCAACCTCTTGCGTCGCAGGCGAACTTTCACCCACTGTGCTACAAAAGCTGTCTATGTAATATTTTTCGTAAAAAATACTGTTTTTACTAGCACCTACCTGTCAATAGGTATAAAGTTAGCAAAGAATTTGGCGAATCTTACGAACGAGTCTGTTACAAGAAACTCCGTTCGTAGCATCCGCCAAATCTAATCTGGCAACCCTCAGGTAGTTCACATGATTACCTTGTTCCTATTCTTTTGAGTGCAGGTGTTGATACAGTCAGCGCAATAGTCGAGTTGGTAGGAGAGCTTAGATAAGGCATTATCTTCTAAAGTTGGTCCGTAATTCTTTCCTTACAATATCTTTATTCACGAAGAAAATTACAATCAACTAATGGAAATAAATAACAACTAGTATTTACAATTGAAACATTTGAGCTAACTGCAGACTGTTGCAGACGATCTACAGGTAGCTTAACTGATCCATATCTCTATCCAATACCAGTCGGAAGCGTCCCCAAGACGTTGGCTGCATTCCCCTGCTGTATAGCAATGCTGATGCGCTGCGCTAAATATTCACCAGCTATCGGGTCACGGTTTACTTACATAATAAGTGAGTTGATGGATACGCAATGTTTATTGGTCAAAAGATTACATTATTCCTGGTTCGTAGTACCTTAAATCCTAAATTAGAGTAAAAGTGGTAAATAAAATAATAAAAGTGGTGGGTTCATAATTTGTAAAGAAGCATGGTAGAATTATGAACTGCCTACAGTTGCACACAAACAACTAATAATAAATAATGCCGGACGACACTGCATTATCTAGCCCCAAGCTAAGCAAAGCTTGTGTTATGGGTGCCAGATCACTGATATAGATAGATAGATAGATTATATCTTTATTGCACCATCAATACACAGAACAATTTAATAAGAACTTAATAGGTACTAACTATATAGAATATGGCACAATCGGCGGCCTTATCGCTAACAGCGATCTCTTCCAGGCAACCTTTGGATGGATAGGATCGGTACGTATTGAAGCTGACGGTGGCGTTATTGACGATGTACTAAGTATTAAACAATCAAGTAGGAGCTATAGAAAGCAGAAATGAAATCGTTTATTAATAATAGAGAGATAAAAGAGAGCAAACAAACACAAAAAAAAGGAATAAATAACAAAATAAATAAAGAATATCAGGAAGACTTATCAAGAGTGGACAGATAGTGTTGATGAACCATACTTTTGAAGACGGGAAGGGATTTAGCTTGTCGGATAGAAACAGGAAGGGCGTTCCAGAGTCTGGTGGCCTGCAACGTGAAGGAATCACCATAAAACTGGGAAGTGTGCGAAGGAATTTTTAAAAGAAGATTATCAGAAGAACGGAGGGATCGTGAATGGGACAGATGGAGAAATTCAAAACGGTCTTTTAGATAAGAAGGTGTTGATGGAACAAAAAGAACGGAGTAAAGGAGCTGAAGGACATGAGCATTCCGGCGAAGACGAATGGGCAGCCACATGAGCCTGTTGCGGTACTCTGAGATGTGGTCAAATTTACGCAGGCCGAATATAAATCTAATGGAGTAGTTCTGAAGACGCTCAAGCTTGTTGAGTTGGTCTTCAGTTAAATCCGGATAACTGGCATCTGCGTAGTCTAGGAGAGGGAGCAATAAGGATTGTGCAAGCGCAATTTTGGTGCAAGTAGGAAGAAAGTTACGCAATCGCTTTAAAGAAGCACCTGTACCAAAAGTCTTTCTGGATACCGCTGCCAGTTGTGGACCCCACGATAACTGCCTGTCCATAAGTAACCCCAGATTTTTTACCGTTTCGCTGATCTCTATAGCAACCCCATTAAAAATGACTTTTGGTAGGTGAGGCCAGTCGATACGAGCAGTCATCCTAGAGCTACCTATGATGATCACTTGGGTTTTACTAGGGTTAACCTTGAGCCCAAACGATTTGCTCCAACTGTTGATATTATCAAGTTCCTTATTCAAATCTGCAATGGCTTCACCAAGCCATTCCACCGGGGCTTGCGTGTAGATTTGCAAATCATCTGCATAGAGGTGGTAGGGAGAAGATAGATGTTTAGAGATAGAGTTGATGATAGATGTTTAGAGATAGAGTTGATATAGGTACCTACTTAATAGAATGCACAAGATATTTTTGTATACACAGAAAACTATGATACTTGTCTTCATTTGTCGCTGACTGTAGGTAATCGCACGTGCAAGAAAACTAGGTTCTCTTTCTTTTTGATAGTTTGTGCTTATTTGTTTCGACTAACGACGTAGTGGAGCTTTCGCACTTCCATATAACTGCTTTCAAAACATCTCGTTTTCTCATCCAGAACTGTTCTACCCGCACTGCAAGGTTGGTTGCTTGGTGGCTTGAATATTTGTTTCAATGGCAGACAGGCACATAGCCTAAATACTAGGGTGACCGTCAAGATAAGAACCTAGTAAAACAGGCATCAACGCCTCGCTGCATCCTGGCGAGTAGCTGAGCTACAGCTGAGCTACGCTTGCTGTGTGGCTGGTCCCGTACACTTTCATACGTTTGTTTTCTCATCTACGGGTTATTCCAGTTTTCCCCATTGAAAATCTCCCTTAAGGGTCCGGCGACGGATGAATTTCCCATACAAACGTAGTACCAAAATGATTTGTACGTACAGTGCGATCGTGACCTAAACGAACAGTAAGTAAGTAACAGTAAGTAAAAGAACAAGACGTTTTAAAACGCATGCTAACGCCGCCGTCCCACAAGCGTTCTGACTAATACCTGACGCGCGCGTGAATAGAAGAGCGCGTTGGAGCATAGGTACTGTGTACGGATGTACGGATACTTATTAAAGCGCTCGATTCAAAACACCTAATGTGTACCTGTACAGTCTAACTATCTACATTCCAAGAAACTCATTACTGGATTCCCGATGTAGCTCTACAAGATAGCGGTCTCCCCACAGACATTAAGCTGTTTTACATATAAATTACAGACTTTTATGTAAATCAAAGGGCACTAAATCCTTTCATTTGGTCTTGCTCTACGCTTTAATAATTTTTCAAGCTGATTTTTTTACTAATGTTTGCAATCAAAGAAAGATTTTTGACAGTGTCTGTTCGAACTACCGCTTTCCCTAAAGAGGAGTAAAAAATTTCAGTCCGATCCATTCAGTAGTTTTGGCGTAGTAGTAGCAAAAACACATCCATCCATCCAAACTTTCACATTTATAATATAAGTGAGACTATGTAAAACTGTCTCGACAGAGCCTACACATTTACTCCCCTTGAAGTCGAAACCCTAGGTCCGTGGGGTACCGAGGCTATTCGGGTTTTTAAAAAATTATCTGAGCTTCTGGTCAAAGCGACGCATAACCCGAGAGCTGGTGAGTATCTGGCACAGCGCATCAGCATTGCCATACAGCGTGGCAATGCAGCCAGCGTCTTGGGGACGCTTCCGACTGGTATTGATATGGATCAGTTGAGCTACCTGTACTGTTGCAGTTAGCTCAATCGTTTCAATTGTATATAATACTAGTATAAGTTTCTGAGACTCTATGGGTTATTTGTAGATAATATCTCCTCTCCTCTCTGCTTAAGTGGAGTTGGTTGTGGCACCGTGATACCACTAACTAAATACTGAGTTAACCAACTAAATAATCCGTGCCTCACACAAGATGATTAGTCTATGCAAGTTTACAGAGAACTTAAACTCGAACTAATAATAATCTCCAATTAAGTTTAGCAAACTTTGTTATCTGAAAGCTTTGAACGGCTGTGGTTTTATACTAGCATCTTAGGAAGACAACACCATCGACGTTGCTTATTAAATTCCGACGCAAAAAGAGAGGGGTGTTATAAGTTTGACGTGTCTCTCTGTGAATCTTTGTATCTTTGTCTGTGGTATCGTAGCTCCCAAACGGATGAACCGATTTTCGTTTAGTTTTTTTTATGTCATAGATAATTGAATTCCAAGTGTTCTTAGCCATGTTTCATGAAAATCTGTTCAGCCAATAAACGTCGGCGGGTTTTTAAAATTTTTAATTTTGTCTTGTTTTAATACAGTTATTAGGTTTCAGTAGGAATCATGAGATAACCCCCCACTTTCCTTTATCCTTACGTGTGTAGTAGGTACTAGTACTTAGGTTTAGTTTACTAATTCACCAACGTATAGGATAGAACACAAGTCATGCCCTATCAAAGTGGTCATTATTTTAATTAGATAAACAGCATCAATGCAGAAGTATCTTAGTTTGACTTATTAGTTTGACTACCTAATAAATAATTGCTTACCTATGTCATGTAGGATAGGAAAGGGAAATAAATGAAAAACTTTTTAAAATTAGACTAAATTTATTATCACTACTTATAAGTTTTTTTTAATGAATTTTGAAATTGTCGCGATTTATAACTTTTACACAGATTATGATTTTGAATGCTCGTTACTTTTTTTGAAGTATAAGGTAATAATTTATTTAGAATCATTATTATGTACATTTAGAAATACAGCACTAGTTACTTTCTGGTATTAAAGTATTGCAACCACAAGAAATATAAGGCGAAGTTTAGGGTAATTTAAAAAATAAAACTTAACAAATCTACTTTTCTCTACTGGGAATCTACCCATGACTCGAATCCCCCAACTCTCCAAAAAAATTATGTCGGTCGCAAAACCAAACGTATCTATAAAAATCAAGCAACTTGTGGAAAATCTATGATGATGGAAATCTAACCCGCGAAACATTAGTTGCTCGTTTGTAACTAAATCCAAATCTGAAATCCCTAAACTAAACTTTCCTACAAAAATGTTCTAATATTTTATGATACCTCGTACTACCTTCCAACGAGTAACCCATAAAAATGCCAGAAAACACAACGCAGATGAGACCCTAACCCAAAAGTACCTTAAATAAGCAGTAAGTCATCTCCTCATCCCATAGAGCCGTTCATACAACAAATATTAGTATCGATGGTAAGGTTGGCTTGTCAGTATGAATTTACGAGAACCAAGCCTCATATAAGTATTTATTTAGGAGTCGGGACCTGAGTCACGATTCGGCTTGTCTGCATTTGCCTTCCAGTTCCAAAATTGGCTATATAAATTTGATGTTAGAAAAATAAATAAATAACTACCTAAATTGTTCTAAACATTAGCAATTAACAATTCTAAACATTAGCAATTAACAATTCTAAACATTAACAATTCTAAACATTCAAAATTGTTCTAAGTAAAGTAGGTTTTTAAAATTGTATCAGAGTGTCTGGCAGTATGCCATACAGCACGGGACAATGCAGTGGTTTCCGATTAGTATTGATATGGTTCAGTTGAACTGCGTCTAGACTGTTTACAACAGCAACAACAACACTGCGTATTTTACCCATTGCTGGGTATAGACCTCTTGAAGGAATAAATAATCACAAACAGATTTAACTGCATCTTAGCTATGATACAAGCACTGCTTATCTTGGGGCTAGATAATGCTGTGTGAATTGTCCAGCATTATTTATTTATTTATTATATTTATTTTTACTTAATTCTCATCAGCACATACATTATTCGTCCACTGCTGAATGCCCCCCCAAACTAGGGTGTTACAATAGAATACAAATCCTCTTTATTGCACACCAAATAAAACATAGATGGAAGTTGCTGCCCTTAAAGCTATTTTATTATTTCCGTCTATCATAGGTAGGAAGTTTTTCACACCAAATTATTTTCCTCAAGACATTGACATGTCGATAATGAACAGAGGTGAAGTGTGGTATAGGCCAAGACAAAAAAGTAAATAAATTAGTAAATTTTATTATTTCTATCTATCGTATGAGGTTTTTCACACCAAATTATTTTCCTCAAGACAATGATCTGTCACTAGTGAACAGAGGTGAAGTGTGTTATAGGACGAGACAGAAAGGTAGGATATGGTTCGTTGACTTAAGCGTTTTGTCGTCGTGTAGCGAATACTAATGTTGATTCGGACTTCGGACGCCTTCACTCTTGTTAGTGTGAGGGAGGTTAAGCTCCTTCTTTAATAAACTACACTTACAGTTACTTCATAAATTTGTGGGTTGAAACGACAATCTTAAAAACAGCCGGTGAGAAACGTCACAACTATTATTACATTTGGCTTGTGGTGCGAAACACCACTACACCATCATTGCATCTCAGTTTGACATTGGTTAAAAAAAATCCTATGTTTATTTATTTTAGGAACACAAACATCATATATTTTCTAGCTATGTCTAATACAATTTTTATGGTAACCATTCTAATACATAATATGACATTTTTTTGTGTACTTACATCACATATTTTTGGTGGAGTGCGCGCGCATAGAAAAAAACATTAAAAAAACTTAAAACTAAAAAAAAATATATTAAATAATAGGTAATTAACATAAAGTTATACATCTTTATTCAAAAAGAAAATTATACTCTATTATATGTATACTCTATTATATTATTATGGTCTATAAACACTATCTCTCTTCAGTTATAAATTGTTAGTCTTTTATTTTGCATCTCTTTTTTATTTATTTTTTTATAAAACTTGGTATTATTATTATAGTATATTAATATTAGTATATTTTATATTATGTATTATAATTATGTATGTATTGTATATTTAAGTAATACGCCACCGTCTTTACTAGCACAACTGCTTCGTGTCCATCCCAAGGTTGTCTGGAAGAGATCGCTCTTAGCGATAAGGCCGCCCATTGTACAACTCTGTATCTCTTTTCCTATATTTTTATTTTTGTATTTTCTTGGTGTGCAATAAAGTGTATTTGTATTGTATTGTATTGTATACTAGTATTTACAATTACATAAAGTTAAATGAAACGTCAAGTGCACATCGGACACGCGCCCTAAGGGTTCTGTAAGCCTTGTGTCTTGCCAAATTAACATGATTCTAGGTCAACGGGAAGTACCCTATAGGTTTTGGTCTATAGTAAGAATCAAAAGTATATTTTTGATGAATTAACTACAAATTTACAGTTTTAGGATTTTTTCCTATAATTGTGCTGTAAGACCTTGCTTCTTGCCAAATTATATGATTCTACATTAACGGGAAGTACCCTATAGGTTTTAGTCCATGGCGAGAACAAAAAGTTTTTTTTTTGTGAAGCAACAACAAATTTCCTGTTTTTGGATTTTTTCCTTTACTTGTGCTATAAGGCCTTGCTTCTAGCCAAGTTTCATAATTCTAGATCCACGGGAAGTACCCTATAGTAGTAGTGAGCGTTGAATCAACGAACTGTTATAAAAACAGCTTTTCTACATTTAACGAATCAACCGTTTTCTCTTTTCCGCGAAACAGGTTGATTCAATCAACTCATTATTTCATTCAACGAACGACATACTATGACGTTGACACATTCTCGTTCGTTGACGAACAAAACGAATCAACCGTCTTCTCTTTTCCGCGAAACAAGTTGATTCATTCAACTTATTATTTCATTCAACGACATACTATGACGTTGACATACTATCTCGTTCGTTGACGGACAAGTTACATGGAAGATTGAACTTTTAAAACACCTTACGAACGAACACCATCCGAAAATGAACGAACGAGCTTCGAACCGCTAGGTAAAAGTAAAACACGTTGTACACGAGCGAGCGAGACGCCGCAGTAGTCTACCGCTTAAGATTGTTGGAGAGTGAAAGAGATGAATGTATGTTTGTTCATTCCGGGGGCTAAGCGCTCCGTGCGCCGCGCGCCGGCCCTCTGACTGACCAAGAAAAACAGGGAAATTGTTTTCATTCGTTTAATTAGTTAGTTTATGTGACACGTTGAGGTCAACGCTTTTTTTGCGCGCAAGTTTAATAATTATTTTATTATGTATAGGTAGTGAAAGTTAGTGATAATTTGGGATATTTATGGCAAATAAGGACAGTGTTTTATTGTAAATAAATAATACTAAGTAGTTCAAATGTAAATAAAGTAAAAAACAATTTGCAAAATTCCGGAATGACAAGGCACTACAGTTTACGTTTCGACAACCCAGTTAAAACGTCAACAGGTTTTGCCACAAGTTGACCGTTTCAGACGTTAACGCGTCAACACTACTGGTGCAATACAGTTAACGTTTCGACAAACCTGTTAAAAACGTCAACCGGTTTTTTAACCGGTTGACCGTTTATAGAAAACGGTTTCGTTTCGTTAACGCAAAAACAGTCAACGACCCACAACTACCCTATAGGTTTTGGTCCATGGCGAGTATTAAAAGTAATATTTTTAGTAAATAAATTACATATTTATGGTTTTCGGATTTTTCCCTTTACTTGTGCTATAAGACGCTGCTGCTCATCAAATTTCATGATTCTAGGTCTACGGGAAGTACCCTATAGGTTTTGTGTGCATGTGATTCGAATTCGAATTGGCGGCGAGAACTGAACTCAATTCCAGAAACAGCGTTTAAAAAAAGTTTTGAAGATTGGATTATTCGTACGCGTAAGTGTATCGTTTCTGAAAGAGCATACTTTGAAGGTGATAGAATAAATTTGGATGAATAACAAACATTTTGTGTATTATTGATCTTTTCCCGGTACTTTCTTGACAGAGTAGTACATACTACAAAAAAGATTCAGTTTCCTAATTCATCTCTAACGCAATTGCCAAAAGCGCAAAGTTTTTTTCAATTTATCTCGAAACTTAGGTTAGTTGTGTTTTTTCTCCTACAGAGGGCAGCACGTGTATAGATATAGCATAGGGAATGCCATAAAAAGTAAACCCAAAAAAGTTATAAGTAGTTTCTTTTATTCTGGCGTGACGGCCGCTGACGACAAGTTAACGAGACACTCCCATCTGCCTTCAGAAATGTTCACACTGAAATGTCGCACCATCCTGCCAGGCCGTGTCGCTGACTTTGGTGTCTCTATGCTGATGACGTAAAGTCGTGTTTAATCGATAAATTTGGAGAACTGTACGATGATGACCAGATAGGTGGTGCAGAGGCTCATGTAGCTCAAAGGGAGAGACATGTCGAGCTTGATGACTCCGCAGATCGCGTAGCCAAAGTCACTCTCTCGGGTCAGATGGTAAAATGTCTTGACTTTGCGACGCTCTGTCTTGACTGTAACGAAATGATTAGTATTATTTTATGAATTATTAATATTGAAAATCTCCTACAAAACACTATCAAAAATAAATAAAAATTGTGTCTGTTTTTATGTGAAAATAACAGCTGTTTACTAAATGGATATGATAGTATACACTTTTAACATTTTATTTTTTTTATCTTCGTCTGGTTGTTTGGATGTATCTATCCAAAATGGCTGGACCAATTTAGACGGAACTTAACTGGCAGATAGCTGATGTTATAGCGGGTAAATGAAAGCTATTTTATGTAAGAATCCCTCTCAGGTTAAGCTACGAGTACCTACTTTTATTTTACAAAATGAATTAGGTCTCCGCGCGAAAAAATTAAACTGCAGACAGCCGTGTCAATTCAGATTTTGCCAAAACTTAACTAAACTAGTTAGACATGGCTAAAAATGTTGCCCTTCAAAATGATCGAAATAAATAGGATGGTATCATTTTTAGTGCTCCATCTCTCATCTATTGACTTTTCTACGGTTATAAGGAACTTACCCATTGGCATGCTGCTGACGGCATCGTGTAGAATTTTGCGGATGAATTTAGTCTCACCCGCAGTTACGCTGGAGTAGTAACAAGGAATCATCAAGAAAATGGTGTACTTCAGGCAACAAAAAAGTATGTAGACGACCACTGTTGAAGGCTAGAAATAAAAATGTTAGTATAACACCCGTACAACATAATGTCTTTTAAAAATGTCTGGTGCAACCGTCTCAACCTTCAGTTTTTCCCAGAGTATATAAACACTCAATTTAGATTTTTTAGTAAATATTTAACTTTTTAGTTACAATAATTCAACCAATCATGTAATACCAACCAGTTCTGTGTTTGACATTTGAACTGAATTTATCCATTTCTTCATCATCATTATTGATGCAATCCATGAGGTAAAAAATATTATAAGCATCTGCAAACAGAACTCAGTTAACACAATATAATATCAGTGAATATTTTATGCATTTGTGTTTAATCATTATACTGAAAATCTTTTGAGGATTTGTTGAAAGAATGTTATGCTGACCGGAAAGTTCATCATAGAATTTAATTGTTCAGAGCATTCGTGCAATAACTCGTATGCAGCGTGTAGAGAGCTCACGTCAAAATGGGCTTTTGCAGACAGCCTCTCCACTTTGTTCATTTTATTACAGGTCAAATCAAACATTTTAGCGACATGAGCTTTTAATGTCAGCAACCTAATGTAGATACTTCGTAATAGCGTAAAAAAATACACATGCTCTGTATCATAGCTTAAATTTATAATAAAAAATGGATTCAGGTCTCCATGTCGGGTAAAAGTTAAGAAACCGAAAAATTCATCTATAATATTAAGTAGTATACTAGTAAGCGTCCAGATATTGACATATTTTGCAGAGTTTGTGATATCCAAATTATTTTGAATGTTCAATATCTCATCGAACTTGCCTAAGTTCTTAAAGAAGGTTTTGCTACGTTTTTTGTTAGAAAATAAAGGAACCAGGATAAACAGTATGAACGCTACATGCTTTGTGTAATTTACTGACGTTGTTGTTGTGCTCCTGTGCCCATAATCAAAAAGGAACAATAGAGTAACACAAAATACCAAAAAGCTATAGAAGACACTACTTATTATTACGAACTTATTGTATTGGAGCAGGTGAAGTCTATTTACTCCAAGCAATGCTTCTGTTAAAATTAGAAATTTAGATTTATTTATTATTTTTAGTTCGTTGCTGATCATTTTATTTGTGAGAGGGTTTGAGAAAGGAGCCACTTTTGAGAGGGATATAACGCTAACGGTTTTCATGATTGGTTAAGTGAAAAAGACACGTCTGTCCGAGGTTAACGTTGTGTGCTTTTTAATTCGATTCGATAACTAGTAATTGTACTTATTACTCAAACAATCAAGTGATGTATAATTATTATTTCATTTGCTTCGTGTAGGTGCTGAATAACACTGAAAGCCGTATACCTAATGAGGCTACCTACAGACAAGCTTTTGCATGCAGGTTGGGTCAGTGGTACCCAAATAATTGTACTTAATTCTGATAAACTTCAAGACTTCATCGTTAGCAACATCGTCAGTTACTGTAACGGACCCTGGCCTGAGTGTCTGTGTGAACTCTAGATTATATTATGTACTTATAGTATCCTTAGCGCTCCTACTTGTTTGTAGCTTATGAATCAGTAGCCTAATCTAATAACACAGTTCATGGATCGATACCGCATAGAGCAGTGCGTGTTATTTAAGGTTTAAGACCCAGTTCTTACCCTTGTGAAAGGAGTGCCCCAGTCAATTAAGCTGAGCCTCAGGTAGATTAATGGCCTGTGGTCTGGTTATAAGACATATTGATTTGTCCTAGATCGTTCAAATGCCTGTGTCTCTCGGTTTATGGGCATAACCAAGGGCAGTCTTACATCAACATGATGTGTGTGTATTTATATTTTTAACTTTATATATGATAATTAGAAGGTGGCCACCTGACTGCTACATAATGTATCGCTACGTGGACTACATATGTGTTACATTCTATTAGAAATAGTGCAAATCAATGTAGATAATGCTCATAAAGGAATAGTCTGGGATTGTCAATAACATCTTAAAGTGAAGTATCAATCCATCTCTCCTAGGAACTCTAAATGGATTTACTTGGCTGTGAGGAAAGCTTATTCGTTCTTTATAGTGGCCTGCTCTTTAAGTTATACTTTTAGATAACGTAGACTATAATTGAATAGCGTAAGCTTCACGAAATCTCTAACTTGAGGGGCAAATTGGTATAAGATGTAAATAACCTGATCGACAGGAATTTAGTATTGTTTATTACATGTAACACACACACACACAAATACATTAAAATACAGTAAACAGGCAGCAAAATAGACAAGACTTAATCCTAGCGTGCACAGTGAAGTATTACAAAAGAATGATCAAACAATTATAGGTTTTGATTGGTTCTGCCACCCTGTGCTGTAAGGGAGAGCTTTGTTATGTGCCTAAATAAGAACGATAGCAAGGCTTTCAGTTATTATGCGCCCATTCTGTTCAATGACAGCGCCTCCAAGGCTGTCGGAGCAGAAGGTTTACGCCAGCGCTGTACCCAGAACCAGAGGAATTTATGCGAAATGCGAGACACAGTCGTTCTGTTAACTCAGTAGAGTGTTACGGGGAAATAGCTTCAAAAATAGGCGGGATTTTCTTGAGGAAAACACAATAATAAACAAAAAATAATACGATTCAGTTTAGCATCTGTAGGGTTTGGTTTTGTAAGTAACATGAGCCTCTCGGACTCGCAGTATGACATATAATATTCAAGAATCGCCAATATCAATCGTACAGGTACAACAATCACATCGCACTAATATTATAAATGCGAAAGTTTGGATAGATGTATGAATGGATGGATGAATGTTTGTTACCTCTTCACGCCAAAACTACAGAACGGATCGGGCTGAAATTTTGCATACAGGTAATTCTAATCCTGGAATCAAACATAAGATACTTTTTATCCCATAAATCAGTTCCTATGGGATAAAAATCACATTTAAACGTTTATAGAAACAATGCACATCACCATCAGGTGAGATACCTAATAGAAAACATAAAAAAAAAAATTGGTTGCCTGTAAAGTCGGTATACGGGCGAAAGTTTTACGTGACAACGACCGTAACGCAGTTTCTTGAAGTGAGCGGAGCGTAACGCAGTTTCTTGAAGTGTCACCCGGCAAACCAATTTATAAGACGTTGTCACGTCAAAAAGTTTTATTAGGTCTTAGTAAGCCCCATGTTGTTCAATAATTTTAAAGTCGCCATTATGATTATAAATTAATATCTATTCTTTTGTAGTTAATACAGACAAAAACGTCAAATCTAAGCTGTGTCATGTAGCCGTCAGTAACCATTTCAATTATTTAGCCTCAGATGCAATATAAATAATACCCCCGAGGGAGTTTGCTCATTCCAACTTAGCAATAAGCCAGTTTTCGCTACATTATCCACGATTTCCATTTCGAAGCTGAACAAAGGGCTGCATGGGTCTTAAATTAAGAATAGGTAAAATACAATGTGTTTTTTTGGCTGGGACTGTGACACAAGTGGTATAGATATACTCTTTCTTAGGAACATCAGCTCTTTTTTGCAGAAAACTATTCTGTCTTTCACTTCCTGTCCATCCAAAGGTTACCTGGAAGAGATCGCTCATAGCAATAAGGCCGCTTATTGTGCAACGTAATCTGTGTTTGTCTTTTCCTGTCATGTGATTCTGTTTTATTTGATGTGCAATAAAGAGTACTTGTATTGTATTGTCATGTTAAAACATATCCATAACGCACCGACCGGACCAACAGAACCACTTTGAACCTGCAGAATCAACTAAACACGTGCGAACGTTCTGAATACACCAAAAAACACGTTAACTAATCACTGATAAGTGATTAGTTAACGTGTTTTTTGGTGTTATCACTCGCACTTGCACTTAACAAAGTGTAAACCAGCCATAAAACACATGATAATTTTCTAAATCTCTTTTTACTTATGGTTTCCATGGCAACGGGGCTTCAAAGTGAAACTAGTCGGAATTCGGAACGTAGGCCGCCCACACATTGTGATTCAACGCAAGCGGTTTAAGAAAAGCTGAAAACGCCAAACCGCAAACAAACACTTTAATTTTATTTCAGTAACACCATGGACTTCGTGCGATGCGAACAGCGTTTGTTGTGCCTTTGTAAAATTAAAAAACCGAGTGCGGTTAACCGCTGTGCGTGAGCCACTATGGCCACTAAACGTAGCAAGTTACGTTTTTTTTTTTCAGAAAGCTATGTGTTACATTATTTTGCGGTTTCAGAATTTCGAGTAATCGTGTGCGTTTATTCGCAGTGCGTGCTTTTCATTCATGTGTCATCAAATCAAACTTGACTCGAATTTTAACTAGATCTCGCCACTTGGGGGATTCAAAGTTGGTTTATATTTTTTTAGGACACGCCAAATTATATTCTTCAAGGATTGTAATGTGCGTCGTTAAACTTATGTAAAACATCAAATCATACTTTCAGAATCACTCTATACTATGGTTTCCGTGGCAACGGGCGCGGGCGTAAACAGTGTATGCGATTATCTTTCTAAAGCTTGTAGCATACTTAGGCCGCACCTCTCGAGCTCTGCATTCAACCACCACTCCAACTCAAATCGTGTCGGCCGCACGCTTCCCACGCGGTGTTCGCTAGCAGCCAACGCGCTGTGAACGCGGTGACGACGCCTAGCAGAAAGCCGCGTTTTAACCCGGTCCATCCCTGCGCGGCCGCCCACGATCATACAACTTGCTTCAAGCAAGCAGTCCACGCGGCGACAGCAGCGTGGGCCACTCTTTCGTTGGTTGACGCCTTCCTTACCGCAAAGATAAAGCTTGTGGTAAGGAAGACGTACACCGACGAGTGTGTACTGTGAACAACGCGGGTCACTTGCTTGCCGCAGCCTAGCCAAGGTTTTGGCAAGCGAGTGGCCCACGCGCTGCCTGCTTTTTCATGCTGTCTTTGTAAAATGTATGCAAAGGTTAGGAATTCAGGCAATAGATTTTGGCTGGCACTGATTCCGAAAATAGCTGTGTTGATACTAATATGTATAATAAAACTGTTACGATTGATTCTTATACAATATCTGTGTGTTTGTGTTTATATGTTCTGCTTTATATTATCTTGGTTTTATTATTTTATTTTTTTATTATTATGAAACCACCTTCAAACAGGCAAAGACAGTGCCTTCATTAAGTAGTTACCATAACAAGGCAATACAAAAATAAGGGTACTTGCAAAAAGAGACTGATTTCCTGATAGGTAAGGAATGGGTTGAAACTTTCAATCATATAGGTACAAACATTCAGGCAAAACATACAACAATCTTTTTGGACTTCGCCACAGTTGGCTAAAAAAACGAGTACATTGTACATTCCATACTTACTGTATTTTAAATCTTCCTATATTTTTTTGTGTTTATAGTTACAAAAAAAAAAGTTTTACCATATCTACATCATCATCATCATCAGCCTATATTAATCCACTGCTGGACGTAGGCCTCCCCTGATGAACGCCATAGCGCCTTGTCTTTAGCTTGCCGCATCCAGCATCTGCCTGTCCCACCTGGCCGAAGGGCATCCTACACTACGTTTGCCAGTCACGCTCTCCACTTAAGAACACATTTACCCCAGCGGTTGCCGGTTCTTTGCGAGATACGGTCGGCCCACTGCCACTACAGTTTGCTTATTTTTTGAGCAATGTCGTTAATTTTTGTTCTCTGTTAGATGTATTCGTTACGAATCCTATCCTTCAGAGAGACTCCGAGCATAGCTTTTACCATAGCTCGCTGAGCGACTTTGAACTGGTGGACCAGCCGTGAGTGTTAACATCTAAGCTTCGTAGGTCATTACGAGTAGAACGCACTGATTGAAAACTTTAGTTTTGAAGCATTACGGTATGGATGATGTGAATTTTTTTAACGTAGTTTCTCAAACGCTGCCCAGCCTAACTGAATCCTCCTCTTGGCCCCCTTCTCAAAAGTATTTTAACTGCAGAATTTGCCCAACGTAAGAATACTCGGAAACAATTTCGAGAAGGTGGCCAAGTACGACGACCGGGCCCGGACCAATGAAGTCATTGATCATGACTTTGGTTTTATCCAAATTCATGCCAAGACCGATGCGTCGCGAGGCTGCCGGCCTGTTCCGGTGGCAGGAACTTGTCGAGTCTCCTGGCGAGACGATTAGTGACCACTCGTGAGAATAGCTTATAGACGTGGCTCAGGAGTGTGATGGGTCTGTAGTTTTTAAGAAGGGTTTTCTGTCCCATCTTAAAAAAGAGCACCACCAAACTCCCGCTCCACTGCGTTGAAGAGGATCTGTAGCTCCTGTATTACATGGGCTCCTCCGGCTTTCAAAAGCTCTGAAGTTGTTCCGTCCTCATAGGGGTTTATTCCATTTTTAAGCTGTGTTAGAGCTAACACGATCTCGTCTTGACTGATGTCTCGCAGTTCGTTGTTATAGTGGCATGTCAGGGTGGCTCTGGAATCATGGTCGTATCGTTGGGAATGGGAGGCATGTGCAGCGTATAAACGGCTATAGAAAACCTGTACCTCGGCGGAGATCTCCGGCTTCGACAATATGGTCCTCTCGTAGTGCGTTTGAGGTTCCTCAGGTGGTTCCTGCCAAGCTGCTGAGTGAATACTTTGGACCGTCTTTATGTCATCAGCCCGAGTCTCATCCGAGAGTTTGGAATTCTTGCCAGTACGCTGCTTTTAGCAGATTTTGATGCCCTCGTCTCTCAACGTCTCGACCAGATTGTATAGGGTCTCGTCATCGTCACCAGTGCGATTCAAGGCAACAATTAATCTATTCCCGAGAGTATATTTATTTACTTTGAGAACACAAACATCATAATATTATATTTTAACTATGGCTATTACAACTTTTATAACAATCATTCTAATACATATGACATTTTTTTGTGTACATAACATATTTTTGGTAGAGTGCACGCGTATAGAAATAAACATTAATAATCTTAAATCTAAAGAAATTAATATTAAAAATAGGTAAGTAGGTACTTGACTTAAGGTTAAAACATAAAAATAGAAAATTAAACAATAATTACGTAGGTTCATTCATATTTAATAGAAGTGTTGAAATTATTAATCAAGACATTTTTTAAAACCAAAAATGTTATAGGTCGTTTCTTTTCGTTTCGATAAGTCGTGTTTAATCGATAAATTTGGAGAACTGTATGATGATGACGAGATAGGTTGTGCAGAGGCTCAGGTAGCTCAAAGGGAGAGACATATCGAGCTTGATGACTCCGAAAATCGCGTAGCCAAAGTTACTCTCTCGGGTCAGATAGTAAAATGCCTTGACTTTGCGACGCTCTGTCTTGCCTGAAACGAAATGATTACTTAGAATAATTTATGAATTATTAATATCGAAAGTTTCCTACAAAACACTTTCGAAAAGAATAAAAAATGTGTTAGTTTGTTATGTCAAAATAACAGCATTTCAATACATAAATGCATATTATTATGAAAGTATACACTTATAATTTTTTTTGTCTGTCCGGATGTCTGTCTGTTTTTTTGAGATCAGAAACTGATAACACCTAGCTTTAGCTTCACATTGAGTTAACGTAATAGGTGGTAATAGTGTCAATTCAGATGTTGCCAAGACTAAACTAAACTAATTTGACAGCTCTAAAAATGGTTCAATCCTTTTTATTTCGATCTTTTTGAAAGGGACGGCAACATTTAAGTCCTGTCTAATCAGTTTAGTTTAGTTTTAGTTTTTATCTGAACTAACACGAATGTGAATTTTACGCGGGCGAAACCATGAACATAAAGAGAGAGAGAGAATATTTTTTATTTACCATAAAACAACTATACCTACACAATTGGCCTTAAGACTAATTTTAATTAATACTACCAAATAGTTACAATTTAGATTTATTTTGTGCGTAGCAGCGTTGATGGCAAATATGGCCCTTCAGTCAGCGGTGTGCTGGACGCACACTGGTGTCTATAGTAACATAGCAAGTCTTCTCTATTTTACAATTACAAGAGACACAACGCAGTCACACCGACATTTCCTATCTCTCATTTATATTCTCGGTGACTTTTCAACGGTAATATAGAACTTACTCATTGGCATGTTGCTGACGGCATCGTGTAGAATTTTGCGGATGGTTTTAATTTGACCCGCAGTTACGCTGGAGTAGTAACAAGGAACCACCAAGAAAATGGTATACTTCAGGCAACAATAAAGTATGTAGACGACCACTATTGAAGGCTAGAAATAAAAATGTTAGTATGACATCAGTACAACAACATAATGTTTTATAAAATGTCTGGGGGCAACCGGCGCAACCTTCAGTCTTTCTCAGAGTAGATAAACACGCAATTTGGTTTTTTAGTTAATAGTTAACTTATTAGGTACAGTAATTAAACCAATCGTGTATTACCAACCAGTTCTGTGCTTGACATTTGAACTGAACTTATCAATTTCTTCATCATCATTATTGATGTATTCCATGAGGTAAAAAATATTATGAGCATCTGAAAACAGAGTTCAGTACATTATAATATCAGTAAGTATTTTATGCATTTGTGTTTAATCATATATAATAATGAAAGTATTTTGAGGATTTTTGAAAAAATGTTATGCTGACCGGAAAGTTCATCATAGAATTTAATTGTTCAGAGCATTCGTGCAATAACTCGTATGCAGCGTGTAGAGAGCTCACGTCAAAGCGGGCTCTTTCAGACAGCCTCTCCACTTTGTTTATTTTATTACACGTCAAATCAAACATTTTAGCGACATGAGCTTTCAATATCAGCAATCTGACGTAGATACTTCGTAGTAGCGTAAAAAAATACACATGCTCTGTATTATGGCTTAAATTTATAATGAAAAATGGAATCAGGACTCCAGGTCGGATAAAAGTTAAGAAACCGAAAACTTCATCTATAATATTAAGTAGTATACTTGTGAGCATCCAGATATTGACATATTTTGCAGAGCTTGTGATATCCAAATGATTTTGAATGTTCAACATCTCATCAAACTTGCTTAAGTTTTTAAAGAAGGTTTTGCTACGTTTTTTGTTTGAAAATAAAGGAACCAGGATGAGCAGTGTGAACGCCACATGCTTTGTGTATTTTAGTGACGTTGTTGTTGTGCTCCTATGCCTATAATCAAAGAGGAATAATAAGTTAACACAAAATACCAAAAAGCTATAGAAGACACTACTTATTATAACGAATTTATTGTATTGGAGCAGGTAAAGTCTATTTATTCCGAGCAATGCTTGTGTTAAAATTAGAAATTTAGATTTATTTATTATTTTTAGTTCGTTGCTGATAATTTTATTTTTAAGAGGGCTTGGGGCCGGAGCCACTTTTGAGAGGGATATAACGCTAACGGCTTTCATGTTAGGTTAAGTATAAAAGACACGTCTCTCCGAGGTAAAAGTAACGAGTGTATTTACTTATTGCTCGATAGCTAATATTTTTACTTATTGCTCACACAATCAAGTGATGTATTTTCATTAATAATTCATTTCCTTCGAGTAAGTGCCAAATAACACTGAAAGCCACACACGTAATAAGCCTACATCTTTTAGACAAGCTTTTGCATGCGTCAAAGTAGGTCAGTGGTACCCAAATAATGGTACTTACTTAATTCTGATAAA
This sequence comes from Eupithecia subfuscata, assembly GCA_963564075.1. NCBI lineage: Eukaryota > Metazoa > Arthropoda > Insecta > Lepidoptera > Geometridae > Eupithecia > Eupithecia subfuscata. The sequence continues at coordinate 11,749,641 of OY751105.1, forward strand.
CTTCAATACCTCCGTGATACATCGTCGGCAACATCGTCCCTTACCCAGGCGCAGTCGCAGCCTAAGACTTTGAATGGGGGGGGGGGGGGGTTCACACTTGGTCAGGCCGTACAGAAAATAACTATACGTTATCGGCGAGTGGAACGAGCCGCAAAAATGTTGTATATTCTTCACGGTGGTGTCAACGTCATTTTTAACGGGTGTCAAGCACTGGACCAAATACACAGAAACCAAATACAATACTATTGAACGGGATTCTTTTTCCAGTGTGTTTATATTGACCGCAAACACATCCCTACTCTCATCTCATTAACAACAGCAGGCTTAAGTAGGTATAAGAAATGGTGAACGAAGCTAGGCTCGAAATTTTTTAAGAAATTTTTCTGATGTCTGGGGTAAGCAAGAAAGAAGCTACAAAAAAATTGCGACAGAAGCAGTTGTGTGAATTTGATTGTAGCGGGCTTGTACCGGATTGTACCGACAATTTTTTTTATCCTAAGGGGGCAAAAGTTTTGGGGAGAAGGTTTTTCAATTTTCGATTTTGACTCTTGTGAGTAATATGAATAATTGTATCTCGGAATTTAATATTTCGTCGTACTAAGGCACAATTACAGTAAAACCTCGAAACTGCCAACATCGAAACCATGTTGTTGTACAGACGACCTCTGTGAGGCAGCGGGCGAAGGTCCGCCTGCGACGCAGGAGGTTGCAGGTTCTGGGGTTCTGGATGTTTTTCTATGTATAATAAAAAATATCTATATAATGTAGTGTATTGTATTATGTATATCAGTTATCTAGTACCCATAACACAAGCTCTGCTTAGCTTGGGGCTAAATAATGCTGTGTGAATTGTCCAGCATTATTTATTTATTATTTATGTGTTTAAGACATATGGAAATGCGTTAAAAATTACCATGGTTTGTAAATAGACATAGTTTTTTTAAGAACATCTTAAAATCAGCGCTTAAAAGTGACATACTAAGATAAATTTTGAATTATATAAATGGTTTTCAGGAAAATCTGAAAGTAACGAACGGGTAAAAACGAAACAATAGGTACCTACTTGAAACTTCGAAACTGTTCAAAAGTGGACGATTCTCGGAAACTGACAAACGGTTTCTTCCGAAAATTGCAGCTGAGATTTTAGACAGCTATAGGCCTTAAATCAGTTAACCTGATTTCAGACAAATCTGGGAGGTACAAACAGGTAAAAACGAAAAACATTTACTTGAAACTTCGAAATTGTTAAAAAAAATTCGATTTTCGTATACTGACAAGGTTTCTTCAGAAGCTGTAATTCAGCTGAGATTCTAGACAGGTACAGATAATGGTAGGTCTTGAATTAGTTAACACGATTTCAGACAAATCTGGAAGGTACAAACGAAAAACATTGACTTGAAACTTCGAAATTGTTCAAAAAATGACAATTCTAGTCATGTACCAATAATGACAAAATTTTAATTAAGTAAGTAATAATATTTTCTGCTGAAACTATATTACTTGTCCATTTTTGTACCTACAAAAGGGTATAAACGAAAAACATTGACTTGAAACTTCGAAATTGTTCAAAAGTTGACGGTTTTTGAAACTGACAAGGTTTCCTTGTAAAATTACAGCTAAGATTCTAGACAGGTACCAATAATGATAGAACTTTAATCAAGTAATATATTTTCAGCCAAATCTGGAAGGTTCAAAAGGGTACAAACGAAAAACATTGACTTGAAACTTCGAAATGGTTCAAAAGTTGACGATTTACACAAAAATGACAAGGTTAACTTTTGAAATTACAGCTAAGATTCTAGACAGGTACCAATAGTGATAGAACTTTAATCAAGTAATATATTTTCAGCCAAATCTGGACGTTACAATAGAATAGAATTATTTATTCAGGTAAAAAACAACATTACATTTCGGTTAGAAGTGCCTTAAAAGCCTATGTTTGGTTTAACTAGACACAGAGTTCTCACTTGGTTCAATAAGAGGCATTATTAGGTAGGTATACTAATCGAAATACTTAGGTTACAATCTTTCAAGCTACCTATTTTTAGAATAATTACAATAAAAACTAAGACAATCCGATAAATATCGGGTGCCTCTTGAGGAACATAACTTTAACAAAGCTTATCTTACAATGCTTAAATACTAGATATATTTAAATTTATAAAAACAATCCTAGGTACGCGTGATCACGCACACAACAAGCTAGCATTTCACTACGGTCCGAATGTTGCCATAAATAAATTGCCTTCATTCATCGCGAAGTTAGCTGCTTATCGCAACACAACATAAGCGCAAGGAGTCGGTCGGTAAAGTTGACGCAGCCTGCAATACAAGAGTGTGCGTGCGTCCACCATACATAGGATGTTCCATTATAGCTAAACGGATTTGCCCAGGAAATATTTTATGAAAATGGTTCTAAATTTTTCTTGTTTATTATATTTTTAATTTCTGTAGATAATTGGTTAATGAGATGGGGAATTAAATACTGTGCAATTATTTTGCCGTAAAGGTACAAACGAAAAACATTGACTTGAAACTTCGAAATTGTTTAAAAGTTCACGATTTTCGGAAACTGACAAGGTTATCTTAGAAAATTACATCTGAGATTCTAGACAGGTACAGAAAATGATATGTCTTGAATGAATTTACATGATTTATGCGAAATCTGGAAGATACAAACAGGTACAAGCGAAAAAATTTTTGTTGAATCTTCGAAATGGTTCAAAAGTTCCCGTGTTTGGATAGTTGAGAAAGTTCTTCAGAAACTGTGAGGATTTAGATAGGCTCCGATTATGATTGACCTTGAATCATTTAACGTGATTGAAGCCAAATCTGGAAGGTACAAGGGTACAAACGAAAAACATTGACCTAAATCTTCGAAATGGTTCAAAAGTTGTCGATTTTCGGAAACTGACAAGGTTTCCTAGCATCTTCTAGTGGAGAGTGAGCGAAGCCTACAAGGTGTGCAGGATCTTCTAGTGGAGTGTGAGCGGAGCGAGTCTCTAAGATCAGAACTCAGTGAAAAACTAAGTGACTAGTACGATGTTAACCTAACGGATACCTGTGTTATCGAGATCATCAGAGGGAGCAACCGAAATTTTGGTTTTTTTCGGGTGGTTACAAACTGGTCGAGAAGATTATGAGTAAATAAATAACAGCGAGCCCTGAAAAGTTTGTAAATTTTGCGATTCTTAGAAAATTTATATCAGCAAACGGAATGAGCCGCAGCCGTTTTTGAAATTGTTGAGGCAGGCGTAGCAAGCAAGACAAAGAAGCTAAATAATTAGCTAAAACAATTTATAATAAAACTATCGTAGTTTGACGTTCATTTATAGACGTGGCTCAGGAGTGTGATGGGTCTGTAGTTTTTAAGGAGGGTTTTATCTCCCTTCTTAAAAAAGAGCACCACCAAACTCCTGCTCCACGCCTTTGGAGTTCTCCCACTGTGAAGGACGGCGTTGAAGAGGATCTGTAGCTCCTGTATTACAGCGGCTCCTCCGGCTTTCAAAAGCTCTGAAGTTATTCCGTCCTCACCGGGGGCTTTTCCATTTTTAAGCTGCTTTAGAGTTAGCACGATCTCGTCTAGACCGATGTCTGGCAGATAGTCGGTTGCATGCCAGGGTGGCTCTGGAATCAAGTTCGTCTCGTCGGGAATTGGGGGCATGTGCAGCGTATAAGCGGCCATAGAAAACCTCTATCTCGGCAGAGATCTCCGGCTTCGACAATACGGTCGTCCCGTCGTGCGTTTTGAGCGTCGTCAGATGGCACCTGCTAACTGCTGAGTGAGGACTTTGGACCCTCGGTTTCGCTCCATTGCCTCTTCGATTAGGCGTGTTTTGAAGCTCCGAAGGTCGCACCGTACCATCTTCGCAATTCGCTTGTGCAGGTCTGATCTCTCTGACGAAGTCGCTTGTGTGGTTTCCCATCTTTTTGTCATCAGCCCTAGATTCTCATCCGAGAGTTTGGAATTACCAGTACGCTGCTTTTGGCAGAACTTGATGCCCTCGTCCCTCAACGTTTCGACCAGATTGTATAGGGTCTCGTCAGCGTCAGTGGGATCCAAGGCACAGTCCAAGGCAACAAATCTATTCCCGAGAGCATGTTTATTTGTTTTAAGAATACAAACCTCATATTATAATTTAACTGAGTATCAATCAATGTAAAACAGAAAAAAAAAACCTTCCTTTGGATACCCAAAAAAGTTATAAGTCGTTTCTTTTCTTCTGGAGTCGACATACCAATGTCGGGCGGGTGGGCCGCCGACTACAAGTTGACGAGACACTCTCGGCTCGTCGCACCATCCTGCCAGGCCGTGTCGCCGACTTTGGTTTGTCTCTATTTTGTTGATATAAAGTCGTGTTTAATCGATAAACTTGGAGAACTGTACGATGATGACCAGATAGGTGGTGCAGAGGCTCATGTAGCTCAAAGGGAGAGACATGTCGAGCTTGATGACTCCGCAGATCGCGTAGCCAAAGTCACTCTCTCGGGTCAGATGGTAAAATGTCTTAACTTTACGACGCTCTGTCTTGCCTGAAACGAATTAAATAGTACCTATTATTTCATGTATTATTAATATCGAAAGTCAACACTCACAACAAAACACTTTCACAAATAAATAAAAATTGTGTCTGTTTGTCATGTGAAAATAACAGCTTTTTACTAAGTGGATTTGAAAGTATACACTTATAACATTTTATTTTAGGTCTGAATATCTGTCTGGATAAAAAAAAATGGATAAAAAAACTAAACTAATTTGACAGCCCTATAAATGTTTACATCCTTTTATGTTGATCGTTTTGAAAAAGACGGCAACAGTTTTAGTCCTGTCTGATTCATTTTAGTTTAGTTTTGGGACATCTGAACTGACACCAACATAAATAATACGCGGGCGAAGCCATGAGTCTATTTTACAAGATAAACAACGCAGTCACACCGTGATTTCCTATGTCTCATATATTTTCTCGGTAACTTTTCTACGGTCGGTCATATAGAACTTACCCAATGGCATGTTGCTGACGGTATCGTGTAGAATTTTGCGGATGGTTTTAGTTTGACCCGCAGTTACACTGGAGTAGTAACAAGGAATCACCAAGAAAATGGTATACTTCAGGCAGCGAAAAAGTATGTAGACGACCATTGTTGAAGGCTAGAAATAAAAATGTTTGTATGACATCAGTACAACAACATGTCTTTTAAAAATGTCTGGGGCAACCGGCGCAACCTTCAGTCTTTCTCAGAGTAGATAAACACGCAATTTGGTTTTTTTAGTTAATAGTTAACTTATTAGGTACAGTAATAAAACCAATCGTGTAATACCAACCAGTTCTGAGCTTGACATTTGAACTGAACTTATCCATTTCTGCATCATCATTATTGATGTATTCCATGAGGTAAAAAACATTATGAGCATCTGAAAACAGAGTTCAGTCGGTACACATTATAATATCAGTGAGTATTTTATATGCATTTGTGTTTAATCATATATCATGATGAAAATCTTTTGAGGATTTGTTGAAAGAATGTTATGCTGACCGGAAAGTTCATCATAGAATTTAATTGTTCAGAGCATTCGTGCAATAACTCGTATGCAGCGTGTAGAGAGCTCACGTCAAAATGGGCTTTTGCAGACAGCCTCTCCACTTTGTTCATTTTATTACAGGTCAATTCAAACATTTTAGCGACATGAGCTTTCAATATCATCAATCTAATGTAGATACTTCGTAACAGCGTAAAGAAATACACATGCTCTATATCATGGCTTAAGTTTATAATAAAAAATGGAATCAGGGCTCCATTTCGGATAAAAGTTAAGTAACCGAAAACTTCATCTATAATATTAAGTAGTATACTAGTAAGCGTCCAGATATTGACATATTTTGCAGAGCTTGTGATATCCAAATGATTTTGAATGTTCAACATCTCATCAAACTTGCATAAGTTTTTAAAGAAAGTTTTGGTACGTTTTTTGTTCGAAATTAAAGGAACCAGGATGAACAGTATGAACTCTACATGCTTTGTGTACTTTACTGACGTTGTTGTTGTGTTAGTATGCCTATAATCAAAAAGGAACAATAAACTAACACAAAATACCAAAAAGCTATAGAAGACAGTACTTATTATTACGAACTTATTGTATTGGAGTAGGTAAAGTCTATTTATTCCGAGCAATGCTTGTGTTAAAATTAGAAATTTAGATTTATTTATTATTTTTAGTTCGTCGCTAATAATTTTATTTGCGAGAGGGCCTGGGGCAGAAGACACTTTTGAGAGAGATATAACGCTAACGGTTTTCATGTTAGGTTAATTAAAAAAACACGTCTGTCCGAGGTAAACGTTGTGTGCTTTCTAATTCGATTCAATTACTATTAATTTTACTTATTGCTCACATAATCAAGTGATGTTTCATTATTGATTCAGTTGCTTCGAGTAGGTGCTCAATAACACTGAAAGCAACACACATAATGAGGCTACCTCTTTCAGACAAGCTTTTGCATGCAGGTTGGGTCAGTGGTACCAAATAATGATACTAAATTCTGATAAACTTCAAGACCTCATCGTCAGCAACATCATTAGTTACCATCAGGTAAGATAGACTAAAAGGCATAAAAAAGTTTAAAGTCACCATTATGATTATAAATTAATATTATATTTATTTGTACTTATTACAGACATAAACCTCAAATCAAAGCTGTATCAGTCAGTAACGATTTCAATTATTTATCCTCAGATACGATATAACTAATACCCCCGAGGGAATTCTTCAGCTCATTCCAACTTAGCAGTGAGCCACTTTTAACTACATTAGAGGCTGGGTCCTAAAATAAGAATAGGTAAATTCAATGTGTTTGTTTGGCTGTCACAGTGGCGAACCCATATCCAGAGGAGATATACACTTGCGAGCTTTAAACTGGAATCGTCGGCCGGTTGTTCAGATCAACTCGCGATGAAGCGATTCCAATATAAAGCTCGTAAGTGTAGATACACTTTCTTAGGAACACATTTATGCAGAAATCTACACTTGCGAGCTTTAAAATGGAATCGCTTTCATCGCGAGTTGATCAAAACATTTTTTTTTTACAATTTATGTAAAATGAACTATAGATTGTGGTACATTATTTAAAAGGTAATTTTGTTTCCTTTCAAGTGATATCAAGAAGATTTAAAATTAATTAAATTGACTACCTAAATTTTGGGAATTATTGCAATAGGTCGAAGTTGCATCTATCGGCTTCTATCGGCGCCGGAGCTGGATGAGCTGGATTTCTCCCTCGTATCCGCTGTTTTAGCTCGTCCCACATATGCCAGATTGGGTTCAAGTCAGGAATAAGGGCTGGCCAGTCTAGTGTTCCCACACTAGACTGGCCAGCCCTTATGCCGACATGGAAGACGTCTGTCGGTACTGTCTAGTCACTGCTGCGGTGTGGCAGCGGACATTATCGTGCATTAAATCAAAATTTATCATCGCCAATAAATCCTGCGTAAGGGAAAACTTAACTTAACTCATAGTTCACTGCAAAGAAATTGTAAAAATTAGTCTTGAACAACCCTTGAAGCGATTTTCAGTTTAAAGCTCGCAAGTGTATTATGTCATGTTATATCAAATTTTTTTGGGTCGTGCGTGAGCGTAAGTTGCGCCTGAAAATGAGTGAAATCCATCGATCAAGGTTTTCGCCGGCCTGCCATAGAGTCACAATGTGTACCCTGAAACTGTCTGTATCAAAAGAGAAGCCTTTTTGCATAATCATGCAAAAAGGCTTCTCTTAAATAATCATTTAGCATTTCAACCAGTGTCATTTTAGCGCTCGGACTGAAGGCATGGCCTCATATAAAATACTCATATAAAAATGCAAAAATCACTAGTTTAAGCAGAATAAAAATTATGGAATGGAAGTATTTTTTACCTTTGTATTGTGATATTAGCCAAATCCTTAAGAAATCAGCATTAAACATGGTTTTTGGTCTGCATATGTTACAATATTTATTTTGTTCGAAGTTGATGTATTTGTTATTATTATATATTGTTATTGTTTCTAATAGTTTTTTTGCTAAGTATTTATTTATTTATTTTTCATAAAAAGACGTTGAAAATTTAATAGTAGGTACTAATAATAATGTGTTCGGATCGCTTATAAGTATTTTATAAGATGAAATAACGTTTCTTTTTTGTCCCGAGACAACCCGTGCGAAGCCGCGGGGCAGAAACTTGTTCTTTTTAATTTATAGTGCCTGCCTAAAATTTATATTATAAGTTTATTTCACTCACTTTTGTTAACTTATTTAAATTATTGTATGTCCACAATGACCCTTTTGTATAGGTACTGTTGAGACCAATTCTTAGTTTTATCAATAAATGATTCGTTATCTTTATCTGAATTCTGTTGATTTCATATTCCTTAAAAAAAATAAACAGTAGGTATTTATTATTTTCACCTATTTACAAAATAAAATAAAATAAATTCGACTCCACTAATCTGTTGTTCCGTATGCATAAAACTCTCTGCGCAAACTGTCTGTGTCAAAACAAGTCGCAGAAAAATTTGTGTCATTTTTGTAAGGCTCTAGGCATGTTCTAGGTATCTACGGGGGAGGCCGCGGAATATTTGATCGAAGGTGAAATCGGTCAATTTTTTTGATGTTGATCGATTGGGGAAGTTAGTCAAATTTAATAAAATTACGTTATAGGGAAAATAGCACGATACAGAAGAGATATAGGAAAAGTAAATTTTATGTCTATTCTTACTTCTTACGTTGATTATTTTGCTTTTACTTGAATAATAATATCATGATTTTGAAAATATTTTACGAAAAAAACCTGCAAAAATATGTTAATTAATCCATCAATGTTTGTTTTTGTATGTCTATGGTTTTCTATGCTTAAGATTCCCTTGGAAATTTTAAAATATTCGAACATAAGCGGCGATAACTTTTGATTGCGTTGAAGCGAAGTTTTATTTACCTAGGCTTCAAGAAGTTACGCATTTGAGTTTTTGATATTAATTTCAACTCGATACTTCCACGCGTTCCTGAGAAAAAGGGGTTGACAGTCGGACAGGCAGACAGACGGACGGACGGACAACAAAGTGATCCTATAAGGGTTCCTTTTTCCTTTTGAGGTACGGAACCCTAAGAACGGACATGTGTTAACCTTGTTTAACTACTTTCTACTGATTAATGATGTTTGATTGATGGCCTACTTGCAAGTTGCAACTGATTAATAATGTTTGATGTCCATAGTAGGTATGTATAAAAATTAGCCAACACCATTGACGACACAATTCATCTCTCTATAATGTGCTTTCAGATACCTAAGTACCTACATAAAACTTCTAAATCTTTAGAACAGGGAAATATAAACTTCAGATTTCAGATCTTAATTGCTAATAATAAACACTATTGTACCAATCTAACTATTGTACGAAAAGCAGGTGCTTTTACATCAACTATTTTAATAAAATCAAAACAAAAATTCCCTTTTTCTGTCCATTATTCTCCGTTCAAGAATGCGCTTCTAGATAAATATTTTTCAACTTTAATGCGAAAATTGTGTTATGCCATGAACAATGAATAAACTTGAGAATTATAATAAAACGGCCATTTCGAAACTTCAGCAACAGTTTTGAAATTACCTTTGTGTGAAATTACCTATAAATTGTAGATACTTTTACAGGAACAATTCCTTTGTTGGTAGTTAAGGGCCATTTTAAATAGGTATAGCTTTTACCTAGGTAGGTTTGTTTATATTATTTACTACATACGGAATTTATTTAGCACATAGAAAATTACATGAACAGAATAAAACAATAACAACTAGTATATACATACACGTAATGTTTGACGACCCCTGTGGTGCAGCGGGCGAAGGTCTGCCTGCGACGCAGGAGGTTGCGGGTTCGATTCCCGCCTCGGGACAAATGTTTGTACGATCTGCAGACATTTGTCCAGGGCGTTCTGGATGTTTTCTATGTATAATAAAAAATATCTATCTATTTAGTGTATTATATTAAGTATATCAGTTATCTAGTACCCATAACACAAGCTCTGCTTACCTTGGGGCTAGATAATGCTGTGTGAATTGTCCAGCATTTTTATTTTATTTTATTTATTTTATGTATATTTCTTAAAAATCTAAGCCGTCACCAGAAGGCAGAGTGCCCAGAATGGTAGCAGCATTGCCACGTTAAATGGCAATGCTAATTCGTTGACCGAAATAGAAGCCAGCATTCCGATCACCTGTGGTAAGTTATAAATTGCGATTTATAATTTATTTAGGTAGGTAAATATGAAATTCAACAATAAAATACCGATAGTACTTATGAGAAACATTAGGATCTTTTCAGGTACAAAACCCTGGCCCAGCATTTTAATATTTTACAGAGCGTTCATTTAGGCATAATATCTTTTCTTTCTTCACAAATGCTATCAATCTTCGCTATCCTGACATAATAGGTGCCAAGGTTAATCCCACACACTGCCAGCTTTATAAATACTACGGATAAACACAGCTAATAATAAATAACTAGGTTCATTTACTAAATTACCTATATAAAGTACTAGCTGCATTCTTACTACCCGTTGTCCTATTACCCGTTTTCCCGTAGGAATGAAGCATTTTCCCGCGATAAAAAGTAGCCTATGTTCATCAGGAATAATGTGGACTTCTAATGAAGAATTTTTCAAATCGGTCCAGTAGTTTCGGAGTCTATTCAATACAAACAAATAAAGAATGAAATCTTTCCTATCTATACTATAATATTATAAAGAGGAAAGATTTTATTGTTTGTTTGTTTGTATTGAATAGGTTCAGAAACTATATGGACCAATTTTAAAAATTATTTTACCATTCGAAGCCCAAATTATTCCTGATGAAAATAGGCTACTTTTTACCGCGGGAAAATGTTTCATTCCTACGGGAAAACGGGTAATAGGACAACGGGTAGTAAGAATGCAGCTAGTATATAATAATATAGAAAAATGTTGACACCCATGGGGTGGGTACTGACTGGCGCGCGGCGGTGCGGCGTACTGTAACTTGTTAAGCTTTGGTCTGGTGATCATGACGCACAACGCTGCGGTATGCGCCCCAACGCAGCGTCACGACGACGCAGCATTTACCGTCCCTGCGGAGAGGTGGTCTGTTGATTTTGCCGCAGCTACCAAGGTATATTGTCAACCCGTGACGCACACCCGCACACCGCAGCGTTGAAACGAGAATGACGCCGCGCTGTGCGGGAGTACACCTCCCCACTTCACCGCGTTTTCCCCTCGCCGCTGATGCATACTGCGACGGAACAAGAGAACATTCTCAACGTTTTTCATTATGATTGAGTGTCCGGCATCGCATACCGCATACCGCAGCGTTGTGCGTCATGATCACCAGACCAAAGCTTTACACAGCGAGCGTTCGTGCACTCAGTACGTATAAAGAAGGCGCTCGCAACGAGCAACGAGAAGGATCTTAGCACAGGACGTAACGTATGCTCGCTGCGAATGTTACATTACGCCCTGTAACACTAGTCCCATCACCCAATTTCAGCTTCCGGTTGGTACAATACAATACAATTATACACTTTATTGCAGACCAAGAAAATACAAAAATAAAAACACAGGAAAAGAGAGAAGCAGAGTTGTAAAATGGGCGTCCTTATCGCTAAGAGCGATCTCTTCTAGACAACCTTGGGATGGACACAAAGTATTGATTTGTTTCAGTTATAATGTGTGTTGGTATTGATTTGTTTCAGTTGGGTTACCTTTAGATAGTTAGAAACACTAGTCCGAATGGTTGTAATTTTAAGTTGAAACTTATTCACAGGATATGAATATTCTGTGAACATCCAGAATTTGTAGGCTTGAGCGAATTCAAGATCCAAAAGAACAACATTTTTTTTTTACTTTTTTGCAATTCTTTGGTAAAGAATCCAGATATAGAACTAGTGTTCACTTTCATCCTTTTGCAAGATTAATTAAGAAATCTCTAGCTCTTTTGTTGCAATTCTGAGAATTGGAGTACAACCCGCCCTCTTAACTTATACTGTGTGCTTGTAAATTTTAAGCTGCGTCAGCAGTAGGCGTATGTGTGTGATGAGGAAACTTTAATTATTATTTTTATACAGGTAACTATATATATTTTTATAAGTGTCTTTATTCACAAAGAAAATTATACTAGTATTTACAATTGATACAATTGAGCTAACTGCACACTGTTGCAAACAGTCTAGAGGTAGCTCAACTGATCCATATCAATACCAGTCGGAAGCGTCCCCAAGACGCTGGCTGCATTGCCACGCTGGCAATGCTGATTCGCTGTGCCAGATACTCACCAGATTTCGGGTCACGCGTCGCTTCGACCAGACGCTCAGATAATTTTTTCAAAATACGAAGAACCTCGGTACCCCACGGACCTAGGGTCTCGACTCCAAGGGGAGCAAATGTGTAGGCTCGGTCGAGACCTGTATATTGATCCAGCTATTTCCCCACGTTTAGTTCCCGGAAAAGCCAGGGTAGGTACAATCCATCAATCATAGCCGAGGTAGTGCTTAGTATAAATTGGCTCCGAAACGTGTGTTGCGCCGCTATTGTTGGTATTAGGAGATGAATTGCAGTTCCTCTGTAATGGAAGGGTCTGCTTTGATTTACTTTACAAATGGATTTTAAGGTAAACAAACAACGAACCTACGTAATTTATAACACTGTTTTACACGTTAGGGATAATCGGAACCTGCGTAGCTTCCGATTTGATCCGTTATTATAATTATTTACCGATTTACGATCAGTAACACTGTTCTTTTGAAATTGTTGTTTTCAAAAATATACTTTAATATATTTTAGCTTTAAGTTCAGAAAACTACACACTAAACTGTTAATTTTATTAATTCAATTGACCTATTTGAGCCGTTTGAGGTTGAAACCCTCGGTCCTTGGGGTCCTGAGGCACACGCGATTTATAAATATCTTACCAAACTTCTTAGAGAGTCCACAGGTGATCAGAATGCTGGCCTCTATTTCGGTCAACGAATTAGCAATGCCATTCAACGTGACAATGCTGCTAGCATTCTGGGAACTCTGCCTTCTGGTGACGGCTTAGATTTTTAAGAAATACACAGACATACATAATGTCTCTCTAAAATATGTAAATACATGTTTATGTAATTTTCATGGTTATGATATAAATTGTAGAAGAGGTATATAAATGTAGTCTAACATACAATTGTAAATACTAGTTTAATTTAAATTTACTTTGTGAATATATTTTTATTAACTTTAATAAAAATAAACTATTGACTACTGCGCCAAAGTTCTATTATATTCAGTACCTCCTACTAACTTCTTAGTGTTCAGGAGGTGTTAAAACAATGAATAATAAAATTCACGGTTTGAAAACCTTTTGCATCCTTCTTTGTGTAGTAGTATAGTATTATAATATCTGTGGTGTAGTTGAATGTTCGGAGAAATACTGTGAGAAACTGATATTGAGCAGCAGAGAGAAATCACTGGAAAAAATACCACACAACTATTTAAATAGAGTATCTATTTGTCTAAACAGGTAGGTATGAAACTACTATTTATTTCAACAAAGTCGAACCCTTAGAGGAAGCATAACTATCCTAACTCTATTTTCGAATCTTTCATTACCTCCTTGCTGTCAAGCAGACTAGTAGTGATTTTTTTCACTTTGCTACTGACATCTGACATGAAGATCTGGTTTTTTCTTCCATTTTCCAACAGCTCTTACATTGTTTGCTAATAGCTATTAGTTTGTTAGCATTATTTAATTTGTATTTTTGTTTTATTATATTCTAAAATCATGTCGTACGCTAAACAAAGTACTTCTCTCAGAGACAGATTTCCAAAAGAATATTGTTCCTGTATTCAGCTGTTATCTGCGACCAAGATTATGGCTCTGATGGGAATGGTAGGTTTTTTGATCAGTTTATCAAGATATCAACTTGTGCCCATGGCTTTGAACAAATCTCGTCTCCCTCTTATATCAAACAAACATCCGCTTTTTAACGTGATTCCCCGAAGCCAGAAGAGCTTTGCCATAATCACTGGGAACTCTTCGCAGTCGGACTGATGGTCGCAATGAAATAGTTGATATACAAAAAAAATTAAAGTAATATAAGGACTGCTGCATGTTGATGTCCAGTTTTGTGTGGTTACTCTGAATATTCTCAATATTCACCACCAAATTCCATGGCGGGGCTGCTAACTTGATGGACACAATATTCTTTGCTTGGGGCCTTAGATAACGCTGTGTGGATGATTGTCCAGCATTATTTATATATTATCGTATTTTTAATCTCCTTTTATTTATTTGCAGTTCATTGGTCTATCATGTGGCGCAATGGTGTTATTAAATGACCGAAAGTATTTTAACAATGTAATGTCGGCATTCCATAAAAAAATGCTGTAAGTATTTGTTTCCTTCCAAACATTATATGACATACTATTTCACAGAATTGTCAATAGTTTATTAATTGATCTACGATAACTTGATGAAAGGTGCGGGAAACCGCTAGTTGCGGGCAGCGCAAGATTATGGCAATCTTTGGGGAAGGCATTAGACAAATTTCGGCTGAAATTATGTTATTGATGATTTCATGTAAAGTATATCAGTCCTGATTTTCTGTGTGAAATTTTTAGTAATAGAGCAAGGATATTTGTAACGACAAATCAGATTTATTTTAAGTTGAGTCACAAACGGCCTCTGTCCTAGCACGAGTTGGTTGTTAGCACGATACAACCAACGATTTTAATTGACCTAAATTTTATTGTAAACATGAATGATTTTATGTTTCATTCATGATAACATAATTATAAAATATTTCGATACTGCATGCTCTCTGTCAACTCCAAAGGTCCAAACACATGTAATTTTTTTGTTTGCTCAAGAGAGTAGATTGTGCTGACCTAAATCTAAGTTAAAGATCAGTTGTATATTACCGCAATCTCAAAGAAATAAATGGTTTCAACGCTGGTCTTCCGACAGAATGTATTTATTTATTGATTGCTTGTGAAATAATGTTACCTTCTTTCAGCATGGCTCAGATACGATATCGTATAACGTATGAGTGGCCGGCATGTACTTGCTCGCGCAAGACATAGACCCCAAGAGGGTAGTATCCAATCCTGGCTGCGGTGCGGATATCGTCTGTGATTCTTTCACGAGGTAATAACTACGTTCGTTTTATCATTAATACTCTTAGACTTTACACATTTCTTACCTCTTTATCTAAACTTCCTGAAATTGAGACCCTAATTCTGATTTGTGAGTGTAAGCATCCCTGACATGGGCTTGGCAAATTCGAATCAAACGTTATTTTCCACAACACAAGTAGCCTCATATTTGTTGTGTTTTCTTAGTTCTTTTAAAATTTGAAGTTTTTCTCTTTCCTTAAATTACTTTTAAACTAACAACTCAGTTCGATAAAACTTCGTCATGGCAAACCAAACTTTCAAAGAGAATTTCAGCCCATTTTCGTTCGTTTTATCATTAATACTCTTAGACTTTACACATTTCTTACCTCTTTATCTAAACTTCCTGAAATTGAGACCCTAATTCTGATTCGTGAGTGTAAGCATCCCTGACATGGGCTAGGCAAATTCGAATCAAACGTTATTTTCCACAAGTAGCCTCATTTTTGTTGTGTTTTCTTAGTTCTTTTAAAATTTGAAGTTTTTCTCTTTCTATAAATTACTTTTAAACTGACAACTCAGTTCGATAAAACTTCGTCATGGCAAACCAAACTTTCAAAGAGAATTTCAGCCCATTTTCTTGGACAATGGTCTTACAAAGTCGAAATTTTACGACCAAGTTTTACGGTTGGGACTTTAAAATGTTTGGCTGTCTGTACATTGTTAGGAGTTCTGTAGAGGTGTGTTCCTTCGTGCTCATTTAGACAATAATTAAGTATAGGTACCTATTCGCCTATTCGCTATATATAATTCAGGTATATGCTCCGACAACTGACCACACAGATGAAGAAATAGAATTATTCTATGACGACATCGATAGTGCTCTTAAAAAGGTTAAGACTCACTTCACCTTAGTCATAGGCGATTTCAACGCTAGAATTGGGGCAAAAGGGTCCAAACAAGAGACCAGTATAGGCGAACATGGATTAGGGAGAAGAAATTTCAGAGGCCAAACATTGATTAACTACCTACAACAGAAAAATCTCTATGCCATGAATACCTTTTTTGCCAAAAAACCCCAACACAAGTGGACTTGGAAACATCCTGATAAAGTACACAAGAGTGAATACGACTACATCATTACCGATAGAAAAAGCCTTGTGAAAAATGTTTCGGTGCTTAACAGCTTTAGCACAGGTAGTGACCATAGACTGGTGAGATCAACATGCTGCTTTAATATAAGAATGGAAAGGAAAAATCTGGTGATTAAAAAGCATATTCCAAACACGGATAAGATTGAGGTCATAAAGCATAATCGAAACCTTTATTTGACACAAGTCAATAATAACATTAAGGAGGACGTAGACCAGATGAACGTCGAAGAGCTCAGTGACCACATAGTGACTTCACTAATCTCTGCTTTTGAAAACATAGCACCTAGCAATCCCAAGGCCAAACAACAGAAACTGTCTCCCCAAACACTTACCTTTATGGAGATGAGACGACAAATGAGAGCAGAAGGTAAAGCAGACACATCCGAGTTCTCACTTCTTCAAAAAAACATTCGGAAGGCGCTGAAAGAAGACCTAAAGCGGTACGAGGAGAATGTTATTGAAGAAGCTCTAAGTAGAAACACAAATAAGAAAACCATGGAATTAAAACTCAGCACTGGAAGGAAGCAGATCTTCAAACTCAACGACGAAAACGGCAATGTTGTCACAAATCGAGACCAACTACTTAATATTACGCGCAGGTACTATGAACATCTTTACAAAAGCAAAGCACCAAACCCAGCAAATGCACAAGGTACTTCAAAACGTGCATTAGTGTTTAATGTGGGATCTGAAGAGCTTCCAGATATCTCGACAGCTGAAATCGACTTAGCCCTCCAACAACTTAAAAACAGAAAAGCCCCAGGAGAAGATGGTATTATTCCAGAAATGCTGAAAAACTCCACCGAAAAACTGAAAATCTCACTGGCAATCTTATTTACAAAATGTCTAGTGGAAACTCAAGTACCTGAAAAATGGAATAATGCTGTTATTACTCTTCTTCACAAAAAAGGTGACATTAAGCGACTGGACAACTATCGACCAATCAGTCTGCTCAGCCATATATACAAACTTTTTACTAGAGTTTTAGTAAACCGCCTTCAGAACAAACTCGATGATCAGCAACCGCGAGAGCAGGCTGGATTTAGAAGAGGTTTTAGTACGTGTGACCATCTGCAAACCATTAAAACAGTCATAGAGAAATGCCACGAATACCAAAAGCCGATAATAGTTACTTTTGTGGATTACGAGAAGGCATTTGACTCTATAGAGTTCTGGGCCGTAGAGCAAGCCCTCGCAGATAGCCGTGTAGATGAACGCTATATTGCAATGCTAAAGCACCTGCAAAGACACGCTACAGCTTGCGTTAGTCTACACGAGAAAACTGATAAATTCTCTCTGGAGCGAGGAGTTCGTCAAGGTGATACAATCTCTCCAAAGCTTTTCACAGCCGCATTACAGAACATCTTTAGCAAAATTAACTGGGAGGAGAAAGGCATCAACATCGATGGAGAACGCTTGACGAACCTAAGGTTTGCCGATGATCTGGCTTTATTTGCGGACAATATTGAGGATATGACGGTCATGATCGATGATCTGAAGCGAGAATCGGCTAAAGTCGGTCTCAAAATGAACGTCGCTAAAACCAAAATCATGACCAACATACCTACTCCACAACCGCACCAACTCCCGGTCGAAGTCGTAGAGGAATATGTCTACCTCGGTCACAAGATCACCCTGGGGTTACAAAATCAAACGGTAGAGGTTGAGAGACGCATAGCCCAAGCCTGGGCAGCTTTTGGCGCCAATACCAAAATACTGCGCGGAAAGCTGTCCATAGGAATGAAGAGGAAGGTGTTCGAGCGGTGTGTGCTGCCGGTCTTTACTTACGGTGCGGAAACCATGACCCTTACAGAAAGATCTGCAGAGAAGATAAGGGTGGCGCAGAGGGCAATGGAAAGAGCGATGCTTGGAATTTCCTTGCGAGACCGTAAACCCAATGAGTGGATCAGGGCCAAAACGAAAGTGAAAGACGTGGTGGAACTGATTGGGGCGCAAAAGTGGAGATGGGCAGGGCATATTGCTCGAATGGATAGGGAACGATGGACGCGAAGACTGCTGGAGTGGAGACCACGACAGCACACCAGACCGCGGGGAAGACCACCAAAAAGATGGGTTGACGACATCCGACAACACGCAGGCCATGATTGGATGTCGAGGGCTCAAGACCGTCTAGAGTGGAAGCGTTTGGAGGAGGCCTACATCCAGAAATGGATCCATGACAGGCCGCGATGATGATGATGACCTATTCGCCACCGTATTTTTATTGTAAGATCAGCAGGTATTTGTTCTGGTGTTGGGTGTTAGTGCATCAGTAGGTTTTCCAGCCATCTAGCTAGTACCACACACGCTCTGCTTATGGTGGTTTGTGAAGATCGAAAATCGGTTCGGAATCGGTTTTTTTATATTCTAGGTTTTACAAGTACCTAATTTAAATAGCAAATATGAAGTTTAGCAGAAATTGTCCATTTGCTATGAATCCCTGCTAAAAGAAACTTTAAATCAATAGTAGTTTCGGAGTAAATCGACATTATTGTTGATTTTAGTAAAAATCTCTCAATGTCAAACTCCAAAACGACAATTAATATGTAGATTGTTTAAGAGTGGGTTCATAGCACTACCTCTTACCATGTACGGAAAACTTCTTATCTGCTATCTTAACTACTTGTATTTTTTTTTTGAGTGTCACAAACCCTCTTAATATGGGGCCAGATGGAGCTGTGTGATGTCCTGTATTATTTAGTTTTATATACTATCCATATTATATTTTCAGTTCGGGCGCACTTTGTGGAGAACGTGACAGTGTGGTACTAATTACGGCAAGTTAAATGTTTTAGTAGATAAACGTTTTACAATAATTATACTGTAATTCCTACATAATTATTTTTAAACAGTTTAAATAAAATAAGTAAACCTACCTCAGACTTTCAGTTATCTCAAAATTTAGATAATGGCATCATCTAATGACCGCAATAAGCACCCCGTCTTCAACTAGCCATACCCAGCATATTTCAACCAATCTTTCACAGACCGCCATCCTACCTGATCACAGGCCTCCTAGACTACGTTCGCTTGGTGTGTAGACTCCATGAATGGTCCCAAACAGGCCCAACAGCCACTGAATTCAGCTTCAAGCCTATAGGTAATGCAAAAAATCCCAGTGTGCGAATATACTATTGTGATAAAATACGAGAAGGGTGTGCAAACCCCACTTCAATGAGTGACCTTCGTCAAGTGTTTATTGGTCAGTGATGATACGACCGTAGCGAAAGGTAAGTGATCCGCTAAACGGACAGTGAGCTCGGTCACGTTCACTTCTGTCTATTTAAACTGGGCGAAAGAACAGAAAAAAACTGGAAGAAAATTACCGCTGCCTCGGTATCGAGTACCGCGCAGGTCTGATGCAATCTTACCTGCGCTGTATTTGCTACCGCGGCAATCCCTTATTTTTTTCATTAAATCATGTTTTACAGCAAGTACTTTTTAGAATTCCGTACCGGAAGGCTAAACGACACCCTATAACTAAGCCCCGCTGTCTGTCCGTCGTCTGTCAGCGGGCTGTATCTCTTGAACCGTAAAAGTTACTTAATATAAAATTTAAATTTTAACAGAATATGTATTTCTCTTGCCGCTATGACAACAAATAATAAAACTAAAATAAATAATAATATTAAAGTGGGCTTCCATCCATAAACGTAATTTTTTGAATATTTTTGGTCTACGTTTGTCATCTCTTAATCCGTAATAGTAGTAGATAGACAGTTAAAATGTTGACAGGGTGTGTATGACTATTGACGCTTTAAGAACAAATAATAATAAAAAATAATAATAATAAAGTATGTTTCGATTTTCGTTACTCATTCAAAGAAAATAAGTGAGCTCTCTCAAAAACTAAGAAAAACAGATCGACGTCTTTCAAAAAAGCATTTGCACGTGCAGCTGAAAATAATATCATTATTTATTTATCATTCAACTCATTTTTTTGTTCAAATTGAAGTATTACCTTCATTCAAACATTAAAACCCTAATTTAACTAAATTAAGGTATTGGTATAAAATGTAGGGTAAAGTCCGGATAATCGCCTCTCAGTGGAGATATTGCCAAAAATCCTGACTTCTGAAAAACGCAATCAATTTATACAAATCAAGTTTTGATTGGTTTAAAGCGACGCGACGACGCAGGAGGTTGTGGGTTCGATTTCCGTGACAAATATGTGTATGATCTGCAGGTATTCACAGCTTATTTTTTTGGCTACATAGTTATCCTATCTAAACTTGATTGCGATTTTCGGAAGTTGGGGTTTTTAAGCAGTGGGCTACCAATTCCTCCTGAGGCATCAATCCGGACTTTACTCTATTTTAGTATAGCCCCGTAGGCAATCCCCTCTAAAACAAATATTGCCCTTACAAAACACAAAAGAAGCTTCTGAAATAATTAGGTACGCAAGCATAAAGATAAAACAAAGCTTCATTCTCTTTATTCTCAGACGAACCGACTTTCATCGCACATCACCGTATTAAACCAACCAGCTGTACTCGTGCAGGCTTCAATTGAAAAGGACAATAATTGTTTCAACAAAATGTCTCGAAAATAACTTGAACAGGTGCACAAATTTCTTTAGTAATATTCCGTCTCAAGGTGTCGTCTCACCTACAAGATATATGTATGCTTGTATCGCATGGTTTGATATGCAACACGAGCAATATTGCAATATTGCATAGCAAACCATGCCATACAGAGTTTACGAATATGACACCAATGGCTTGTCAGTTATGCTGTCTAAAATAGAGCTTTTGTTTTGCTTTTCAATCTGCTGTACCATGATTTTTATACTCTATGGCTTTACAATCTGCTTTACCATGATTTGATTACTCTACGACTTTAAAGTCTTACAAACTCACCGCGCTTTTAATGCTATGCTACTGGTAGAACATAGTTACACTGTCCTCTACCCAGACGCGTTTAATTTAAAACTTTATGTGGGACTAATCTAGTCTCACGCGCCAAGAGACCGCTGTCTGCGTCCGTCCAGGGCCACTGCATGGATAATGACCACATTTAGAATTAAAATTTCACACACATACATAAAACAACCAACTTACCATGACCTCCCTAACTCTTATCGCCTTCCCTCTTGGAAAAAGGCTCTAAAGGTCACATCAACCTGGACGTTTGCAATTTTAACGGTCCAAGGGTCAGCTTTACTTATTGTTCTCGCAGGCGAATTAACGGCTGTGTAATCTCCGAGGGAAATTTTATTAACAACTACGCAATAAAAGATTTTGCCATAATTTATATTTAACCTGATTGTTTAATCAATGTAGATGATCGCAAAATGACGGAAATACGAGCCAATATTTCCAGACGTGTCTATTGTATAAAGCTATCTGGAAATTAAAAAGATCATTTATTGACTCTACCGCTGCCAACTTAATCATTCCCCATTTTGTATTTTGCGTCGCGTGTGAGGTGCGTAATAGAAAAAGGCAGATACGTCAAGATGAAATAAAGTTTATTACGTTGTGTAAGCCCCCGGGAAACTATTAGTTTGATTTCAGAAAAAGAAAATGGCTTCGTTATCAGGCGTGGTACAGGATACTCCGGGAAAAAAGTCAGGATTTTTTGTTAGCCTCGGTTGATTCTGTAGTCGACGGAGACGGTCGATAACGTCATTATGTTGATAGTTTGCTGTTATTTCATATAGATATTCGTTGTTATTAAAATAAATGTGTATTCATCTTGTTTGGGTAAAGGGCTTTATTTTGGTAACCCTTTCTCTACTAAATCATAGTTTTCAACTTATTGAAAAGATGCCAAAGAGCTAATTAGATCTAATTAGCCAACTGTACTAGTTGGCTAATTAGATCTAATTAGCTCTTTGGCTAATAGTTTTTATTGGATCTTTTTGCTATTTCGACCTTACGCTTTGCTGCAAAATATTTGAATAAATAACACTGTGCCATTCGTTTTAAACGTATCCCCGCGAGTGTTCATTAAGCTTTTTATGTGGTCTGGTCGGAACGATAAGCGAGTGGCGCTACATTACCATAAACCTACACACAGTGAGTACACAAACACATACACACCGGTGAATTTATGTACGTGGAATCCAACATTACATACGCTGATAGCTAAGCATAAGCTGATTCTAACACCTTTGCATAGTACTACTATACTTACTGGATGACGCGCCCACCCCTGTAAAAACATTTGTTTTTGGTCGGCAGGTAGAAAAAACCTCGGCTTAAAGGCTACCCTTTGTACCTCAGTGCAATTCAGTTTTAAATAAATAAATAAATGATGAACTCTGTGGCGCAGCGCCCCGGGATTTTTTTTGTACGATCTGCAGATATTTCAAACGGGGTGTTTTCTATTTATAATAAAAAAAGTATCTAAGTATATATGTAGTGTATTGTATTAAATGTATCAGTTATCTAGTACCCACAACACAAGCTCTGCTTAGCTTGACGCTAGACAAACTGTCCAGCATTATTTCGATTTTATTTAAGTATCGGGCTCGATCCAATCGATGAAATCAACAGCTTTTATCAATAATTAATACCTAATTATGGCGACTTTTATTCTGTAATTATATTATACAGATAAGGGTTATTAGAGAAATAATAAAACGTCAAGTGCGAGTTGGACTCGCGCACCAAGGGTTCCATATAGATGTAAGACCTTGCTCCTTGCCAAATTTTATGAATCTAGGTCAACGGGAAAGTAACCCTTTAGGTTTTTGTCCATGGCGAGAGTGAAAAGTAATTTTTTTTGTGAATAAACAACAAATTGATGGTTTTAGAATTTAATTTAACCTTTACTTCTGCTAGTATAAGCTTGCTTGTTGTAAATTTTCATGATTCTAGGTCTACGGGAAGTACCCTATAGTTATTGTGTGCATGTGATTCCCTTGGATATTTCAAAATATTTGTACATTTGATTGCTTTATTTTGGAAGATTTATATATATCACGGCTCCAAGGGGTAACGGACTTAGGCATGTGGTGTTAATTTCAACTCGATACTTCCACGCGTTCCTGGGAAAAGGGGATTGACACACGGACAGACAGACAGACAAACAGACGGACATCACAGTGATCCTATAAGGGTTTTTTCTCCTTTTCAGGTAAGGAACCCTAAAAATTTACAAAAATAATCAAGATCAGTTCTTGAACAAACAAAATATTAGATAATAAGCACCACAAGTACTCAGGTACTTATTACATGTATCATAATAATTATGATTTAATTACCTGGGGGTCTTTACAATACATATCAATTTCACTCTAAAAACATCGCCTTTATAATCATTATTACAATATGAAAACCAAAGTGGGTTCTCTAATCTCGATCCTAAAAACACAAGCTCAAAGCCCACTATTAAACGAAAACAACCGACCGGCCGACGTATAGAAATACTTTCAGTCGATTTTAGCTTTGTCTAGTTGGTGGCTTTATCAGGAATATGGTATCGAATCGTCGACTTTATCGTAGACCTTATCATTTACCTCTCCAGTTATTTTTACTTTACGATGGTGGTAGTCTCAAAAAGCCAACGATCCAGTCAAGACGCTGTTAATATTCGTCCTGTGATTTTGTTATGCATTCTACATAAGTAACTTCTGTTTGCAAAACAGAAACGAATATGATTTTGCTATACCTTTATAGCAAAATTATGGCGCGTTGGTGCAATTTTTAATAAATATATAATCACCATGCTTGGCAACAGGATCAGTGATCGCAGTGGGCTTTTAAAAATACACAGGAGGAAGTGGCTTCCTCTGGTAGTTTCCCTTAGCAAGCTCGTAGGTATCCACGCCGTGTGGTGCCGGCTAAGATTTTGCACCACCTTAACTCTTCCCGCGGGTGTCGTAAGAGGCGACTAAGAGATTTTTACCGGGGGGCGGACAGCAGTGCGCTCTGAACAATTCTACCGAACTGCGATCCCTATGAGATAAAAGCCAATAAGGCGCTCATAGGGGAAGCCCTGCGTCCAGCCGTGGACCAATATAGGCTGTTGAGATCAGGTGAGGTATCCACGGGCCGAGTTGCAGAAATCGATGTTTACGCTGCCTCGACTGCCATATCAGAATGATACGATAGCAGATTCACAATAAACCCCCTGATGTTTTAATTACACGGTTCGCCGGGCCGGATCTCAGCGAGTGTTTTATTTCTCCTTGTTGCGCATTAATTACGAGGTTCACGTGCAACCCCTTTAGACCTCCCTTTCCGTGTACAAAAGGTTTAAACTGTAGAATCTATTTCACATACGATACTGTTCTAACGCGATTCTAACAAATTCAACGATCTTTTCACTGAAAACACAAGTGACAGCGTCATGGGCCTCACGCTGTTAGCGTAAAGGGTATGACAATCAAAGCTACCCTGGCGTATAGCTGTAGGTACTAAAACCTGTTAATTTTCTATATCTAATAGGGCCGTACTCTACTAGTACTTATTGATACCAAATTTGAAACTAGGAAAGTTGAGAAAGATATTTTGTAACCTCAACATCAACCTCAACAGCCTGTATTGGTCCACTACTGGACGCAGGCACCATCCTGATAAGCGCCTTATGGGCTTTTATCTCATGGGAGTAATGTCCATTATCCCCACGCTGTTGGGCATGCGGGTTGGGGATCGCAGTTCGGTGGTAGAATTGTTCTGCAGGGGGCGCTGCTGCCCGCTCCCGATTGATATACCTTAGTCGCCTCTTACGACACCCGCGGGAAGAGTTGGGGTGGTGCAAATTCTAAGCCGCACCGCACAGCTTTCAGCTTTCATTTTGTAAAAGTTAAATTATTCACGCTAGAACAAAATATTATTATTAGGGCCTAGAGGGATCTAGGCTCTAGCTACACACAGGACTACCAATCAAACATTCAGTATAAGCAAATCATAAACAGTCATGTACCTAATTCATCTGATTTTATACAGACAATCTCTATTCACCACCGAGGGTAATATAGCCCAACAAAATTTATATTAATTGGTCGTATTAAATCAGATACAGATAAGATTTCATGCGCACTCACCAACGTAATAAAATAAAACGATACAATGAAATTTTAGGCTTTACAAAATAAAATGCCTATTTCGGCGGTCGTGTCGTAAATCTACACAATCGCTACTGGGAGCGGGAGCCCTTCTGTCATGATGCTGTCAAAACAACAAAAGGCAAGTGTTCCACACAAAAGCTTTTCAATGCTGCGACAGAGAGAGACCAGTCACAGGGTAAAATCAGGGTGGCTTCACAAAATGTCCATGGCTTAGGCTGCCCAGAAAGCACGCTTAGAGCAAACGGAAGTGTAATCTAGATTTGCAATTTTGTGGTGGCACTGTATCTACTGTTTAATGCAGAGAATAAGCTTTAGTTTGACTGGGAGATACCGCGGCCTTTGGACTTTTTACCCAGTAGGTGGTGAGGCTGCTCCTTTAGCAGTAAGGTGAGAATAGGCAATTGGATGACTGAGACGTATCTAGTGATAAAAATCAGGTACCGCTACGCCGAATTAGCAGTACTGCAAGCAACGAAAGCTCGGTCTCTGTTCAGTGTTTGAATTTTCTCTGTGGCGCATAACGCTAGGGTTGCCATAAGTGCCGCGTCATAAAACTAATTGGCTATTACGACGGCGGTTATCGAGAATCCGCTTGTAGTAAAATCACGAATGCTGATCGAAGCCTACCGATATGCAGAGGAGGCTTGCACGCACATTGTACTTTTGGGATTTGGATGGGGTTTGCTACAATTAGGGATGCCAGGATAAAAAAAAGTTTCTCTTTGTAATATAAGAACCAATCAACTGGGGTATGTTTAATTTACTGAATAATAGTATAAAATTTTGTAGGATTTTTATTGTTTTAGCATCGTTTGTTTTTCTAGAAATAACATAAAATCTAACAAATGGTATGTTGGTAACGCATACGCCCAAAACAACATGAGCTATAATGACTTCCAGAGATAAAACATTTCACAAAACGTCTAGGTTTTTATATTGTTGTTTGTGTGCTAAAACCAACCTAAATACAGCTAAATATCTCTTGACTATTTCAAGCCCAGTGTTGGCACTATGAATGTCTCATTTAGATTCAGTTTGAATAAACATTGGTATAGCTCATAGCTGATGTAAGTTGGCAAACATTAGCGCAAAGATAAAAGTTGGCAACCCTACAGAGTAAATCGAGCGGAGATCGTATCGGGCGGTCCTGCCGCGCGGGTCATTAAAATGAAATTTGCTTCCATATTAGCCGTGGTTAGGGTTGGCATAGCCGGACTGTTTTGCACACGCTTTTACGAAAGGCCGGATAAGTTTTTGAATCTTTAGCACAGAAAACCTGAGAAAGTTTATATGGTTATGTTATCATCATCAATTTGGAATTATAAATATTTTTTTTTTATTAAGAAATCATCTAATAATTATCAAAGAAAAAAAATTTATCAAAGAAGGCCGAAGATCTCAAGAGGCGCAAATATGCAGGTCTCGACAGAGCCTACACATTTGCTCCCCTTGGAGTCGAGACCCTAGGTCCGTGGAGTACCGAGGCTCTTCGGGTTTTAAAAAAACTATCGAGGTCGAAGCGACGCGTGACCCGAGAGCTGGTGAATATCTGGCACAGCGTATCAGCATTGCCATACAGCGTGGCAATGCAGCCAGCGTCTTGGGGACGCTTCCGACTGGTGTTGATATGGATCAGTTGAGCTATCTGTAGACTGTTTGCAACAGTCAGCAGTTAGCTCAATTGTTTCAATTGTAAATACTAGTATAATTTTCTTTGTGAATAAATTTATTCTTTATTGCGCTAAATAAATACATAAAATTATAATTATCAAATTTACGTAATACTTAACATTTTTGGTATCATTAGGAATAAGAATGAACTATTTTTATAAATAGTATTCGTATTCGTATAAATATTTTCTTACAGCAGAAGGTTCTTTCTGAATTTATCGTTTATCGATTTTCGATAATTATCGATTATCGGTTTGCATGCGCTAGTCTAAACGCTACAATAGCCCGCTCGTTACTGTGGCTACTGGCCACCGCACGCATCCGCCGCCGCCGCCGCCGCCGCGCCACCACGCTTGTCTTAGCCCCCGCCACCGCGCATTCACTGTTTACGCGCAGTCTACGTCGTCCGGCTGATATTATGATGATGATGATGAATAACTTATTTACCTACCACAATCTGTTGTGATTTCTACATCATTGTTTGGATAACCTTGGTTCTTTAAAATTATTGACTTCGTATAATGGGAGCATCGTTTGTGTCTTACCTACAATTAAAGTATCGACCTATATTTTTGATTTCTCTATTTCTAAATTGATCGAAATTAAAGCATCTGATTTATTTCTAATTTTGAACGAGCTAAAAGCCGGAGACTTTTTGTGGGGCGCTAACTAACGTGTCATTTAAGAGTTTTATCAAATAGCCGGAAAATATCTGACCAAGCTTAAATCTGGTCTTACAAACACTAGTAGAGACGCTCTGGGTTCGTGTTGTCGCTAATGTCACGCTCTATGAGCTAAGTGCTCTAGATGGCCCGAGCTGTAATCCTGAGCAGCTGGTAGATAAACCTTGAAGATTCTCTGTTGATTAAACTATTTTGGGAACAAAATTATCGATAGAAATAATGCTCATCGATAAAGATATCGATATTTCCATCTATATACGTGGAGTAACTGTAAAAGGCTATTTTAAATGGACAGTCAGATCAACCTACAAAAAAAAAACCTTCAAAGCACTCTTGACTCGTGGTCCCCCCAAGACGTTCCCCTGGGGACGACAAGGAATTTGCGTTTACTCGCTATCCCCCTGACTCACACTTGACCAGAAATGAAACAATGTGGTATGAACATGGTACGGGAATTTATAGCTAATAAGGTACCTATTCAGTGTCTGTGCCCGAGTTTCAAAGTAAAATAATATTTGAAGAGTTTTCTAATTATTGTTTAAGCTGGTTTTCTGTTATGTCCTTTAAGGTTATGTCTAATAAAAATGCAATTCACATTACAAAAAAATAAGTAATTAACTTCAATGTAGCGCAATTATAAGTTAAAGCATCATAAAACCACTGGGTTTAATCGGATCCTCATTACGCGGGCCTCGCACAATGCAATTCAAATTAAGCCGTGAAACTGTAAATGTAATGTTCAAGTGGTCCGACAATAATTAGGCACGATAGTACCACAGCCCACCTATAATGCATACAGTCGTTCGACAAAGGCGTTTCGTTCGACAAAGGCGTTTTGACAGGGCAATCGTGCGGGGGCTTAGGGACGGGTCGGGGGGAGGACGCTCCCGAGTAAGGCGGTGATGTATGCAACTCGCGAGCATCCCTCCCCCGTCCCGTCCCTTGCCCCCCGCACGATTGCCCTGTCAAAATGCCTTCGTCGAACGACTGTATGCATATGGTAGGCTGTGATAGTACTATCTGGGCTTTATTTGGATTGCCCGCTATAATATAATGCCGTCTCTATGCACTGGCTGGCCAATAAACAGTGCAAACAAGGCTCTGCAGACTTACTAAGATGCTCTGACAAGCGTGATGGTTTAATGCTTAAAAAACCTCTTATACTGTGGCAATACCAATGTCATAGTCATTTATTTATTTGGCAGAAACATACTGTAAACAAAATAAGGTCGTAATCTAAAAAATAAGTTCACTATGTTCTGCCATGTTAACGTTAACATGCAAAATTTTAAATTAAATACATTAAAAAAAGAGACGAGTTAGACAATTTTCATGATGAAACAGGTTAATAACATGTCATTGACCTTAAAAAGTTTGTTTTAACTTGGCATTATCATCATCATCATCATCATCATCAATAGCCTTTCCATCCATGATTTTTTATGATGTCTTTGTCGTCCAGGACCTTAGACAATTTAACCCGCTGTCCCGGGAGTACGAAGGTTAACTGCGTCTGTCGTTCCCGGATAGACCTTTTACAAGTCATCTACGTAAGTGCCGCAAAACGAACACTACACATCAATCACACTAAAAATCTTTGCTAAAGTTTGGATGGATCGATGGATGTTTGTTAATTCTTCACGCCAGCACTACTGAACAGATCGGGCTTAAATTTTAAATTAGCTCTAGAAAACAATGACTTTGGCAAATATCATCCAATTTCGCGTTTCTAACTTTAACTCCTAGAACTCCTCAACGGTGCTCAGTTTTCATATCCTATTATCAGATCTATTTTAGTACTTACCATTATAATCAAGCATCCCATAATAAACCTGTTGTCTAGCTTATTGCTTGCCTATCCAAGATCTTATGACACTATATTCATTTAGAATCAATTTGTTCCCCAGCGTGTGGGCCAAAATGCATTACCTAGCTAGTGTAGAGGGTAAATAAGCTTAAAGCGCAAATTAGTATCTCAGATAAGTTTCGGCTTGCAAATACAGTTTAAGAAGGGTATTACTACTGCGGCTTACTGCAGGTTTAAGCAAGTAGGTTAAATTCATTTCGTGCTACCGCAGCACTTTTTGTTTCTCGTTACACGGCTTAAACAGTTTTAAACAATACAATGCTAATATTGCGCAAGAGAACTGCGGGAATCGCTAGAAATGTAGATAATGCAAGCTCCGTTTATTTAGCCGCTACCGAGGAAGGGAAACTTGCTCTATCTTGAAAGTTCATATCGTAAACTGTCGCCGTAAAATGTTAAGACACATGGGAATGATGTAGGTTTAGTATGCATTAACCAGCTAGAGGAAATTGTGGTAGAACAATGTTGAATTTTAAAACGGAAAGTCCATAAAATGAATCATAAACAACGCTATTAGCTCTAGAATGTTTTGACAAATGTAGATAGCAAAAAAGGATGTTTCCATGTTTTTTGGTGTTAGAGCGAGCATGGTATATATCCCGTAATATCTCCTCCAATTTTAAATAGGTACCTAACCGGCTAATCGGTAATTAGGGCGCTAGAACCGATCGCGCCAACTCCTACTAGATGCTCCAAGTCCAAGAGTCAAATAAAGGAACCTACCAGAGTCCACAGGAATGGTAGAAGCTTTCTTCTGTGTATTTTAACTCCAATCCAATCCGACTGCCAAGCGTGGTGTATGAAAATATTGAAAATTATAGTCATATAGAATTTGCAAAAACCACTCAGACAGCGGCAGCGCCCCACGCTTCCCCGAAGGGAAGTGAACGATCATCGATGGCTGAAGGTAGACTACCTCCGCCGATCTCACGCTCAGGGCGCCGCGCCACGTCTCCTCATCGTGGTTTGAGCTGGTCTCACATATTGAGGAAACCTGAGGAAGAGCTTACTATAGAAATGATCCTATGAAGTAAGGTCTTGCCGAAGCTAAAATCCTTCACTCGGGTCGTTCTGAGCCGTGCGTTCTCGTCAGCGCGATCTAGAGCTCGTTCACTTTTAGCAGCGACATCTAGTTATAATGTCGGTATCAGCGCCGCGTGACGTCACAGCAGCAGCGCGTACGCATGGCCTTGTGACGTCAGAGGCGCGTCACACGACCTACGTCACGCGCACGTGGTGGTGTGCGCGTGCGTGTGATGTGGCTCGTTCGCATGACGCTGTAAGACGTGGGAGGCCGTTGTGAATATCTTAGTGAACTTAGTTCTCGTTAAACTGGATTAAAATTTAATTTGTAAAGAAAAAATGCCGTCGGGCCACAGGAATGTATCGAGAATTTCTGTGGTCGGGTCACTTAAGAAAAGTGATACGTTCTAATATTAAGTATTTCTTAAATTCTTAAATTCTTTATTAGACAAGATATTTCATACATAAAAGTTAACAAAAATACTGGACATGTACAAAGGCGAGCTTAACCCTAAAAGAGTTTTTCATTTATGTAATAAGTACTGTATTGCAGGTTTCATTTATTGTTTGTATTGTAAGTTATGTAGGTACCTACTATTTCTGTTCTGTGCTGTATCATAATTGTGTTTGTCAATAAATGTTTCTCTATCTCTCTATCTCTATACGAAATAGTACTCGTTTGTGGGAGGCATGGTCAGTTTTTATTTGTTTTTTTTTTTATCGATTTTGATGGTGGCGAACATCTGCCTTAGTAATAAAGGGGAGATGAGGTACTAGCTTCTCGAAAGTAGAAGTCTCATATTAGGTGCAATTTTAGGTCCACCCACATCAGTCATAGTCGGACCGGCGGGCGGCGGCGGCGTTTAAATAAAAGTATACATCAATGCCCTCATGTTTGTTCATTCAAAATTATTGCACAAGATTGGAAATGTAACTGAGAGCGAGTGTTTGCGTGTAGTTGTAATGTAACTCAGGCCAGTTGTTGAGTTTATTTCCTCATAAGTTACATTCGTTACTAACTGGTACTGGTACTTAATTTACGTAGTCATTTTTTACCTTTATAAGCCAGTTCCCTAAAAATAGCGATAAACATAATTTGAATACCAGAAACAAACATAAGCTCGCTGTGCCCACAACTAGGCTACACAAAATTAAAATATCTTTTAAAGGGCAATGTATACGCTTCTACAACAAAACTCCTAGTGAGTTGCAAAAATTATCAGTAAATAAATTCATACAAATTGTTAAAACCTTGCTGTGCAAAAAGCTTACTATAAAATATCAGATTATCTAGAGGATAAAAAAGCTTGGGACGGGTTTTGCTCCAACTCGAAAAATAACAACTAACAGGCTAAAGGTTTCTTCGTCGCTTCTTTACTTTAGTCTGCATACCGAAGCGACAGAAATCAAAAAATATCGCTTTATTTCCGTGTCAGTGTTTAGTTTTATATTTTGACCTTTTCTAAGTGTACTTTTATTGTATTTATGGAAATAAAGAGTTTTTGATTTTGATTTGATTGATTTTGATTTTCTGCGACACAGTTTTACTAAAAACTACTGCGGGCATCATCGAATTCCAATAGTTAGTACAACCATGTAATTCGTTACTAAATAAATGACTTTATTTGGATCTACATTTTATGATAACTTGGATCTTTGAGGATTTGTCCATCGCTTCAAAATCCACAGATATCAAGTCCCTAACAACTCCTCGGCAAGTTGAGGCTTGTATTTAGTTTCAGCATAATGTCCATAGCCAAGATGAGCTGTAATTGTGCCGCCACTTAGCTGCAAGTGCCGTGTTAGCGATGCTGTTTATGATGACTGTTATGTTGGCTCAAAGCTGAGGGCCTACTTGGAAAAGGAAAATCGAAGTTTAGTTTTCCGTCCGCCTTGGGACTAATGTTTGTACGATCTACAAATATTTGTTCCGGGTGTTCTGGTCGTTTCTATGTATAATAAAAAATCTATGTATTATATTATGTATATCTGTCATCTAGTACCCATAACACAAGCTCAGCTTAGCTTGGAGCTAGATGATGCTGTGTGGATTATCCAGCATTTTTTTTTTCATTGACCTGCAAAACCAACTCATATTTTTAATTTGTTGGTATCTATTGTAAAATTTATTATTTGTGATGCTGATGAGTCATAAAAAATAAAATGTATCATAATTTTTTTATAATTTTATTTGACTGAATTGATTTGCTATGCTGGACTTGTGAACTTTTTTTATTATTGGTGCTTTTATGACATGTAACAATCGTTATCAATAAATAATCTGAATCTGAATCATATAATAAATTATAATAAATAAATAAATAATGCTGGACAATTCACACAGCATTATCTAGCCCCAAGCTAAGCAGAGCTTGTGTTATGGGTACTAGATATGTCGCTTGCATGAGATTAGCGTTTGCACGAAAACGAATCAGAAACTCAAATTTCGTTAAAAGAGTACGGGCCCTGAGTCTTGCCT
This sequence comes from Eupithecia subfuscata, assembly GCA_963564075.1. Classification (NCBI taxonomy): domain Eukaryota; kingdom Metazoa; phylum Arthropoda; class Insecta; order Lepidoptera; family Geometridae; genus Eupithecia; species Eupithecia subfuscata. Next base: position 11,782,672 of record OY751105.1, read on the forward strand.
GTAGTCGTTTTCGTAATAGGCTCTTTAGCTAGCTACATAAATACTTCTAAAAGCGCCTGTGGACTTGAGTTGTTCTGTATCTAGGTTTATTGTTATCTTGATTACAATAATATGGTACTGTAATTATAAACTTTGGCGCAGGGTGCGTCTTCTATCGTCTTATAAAAACACTAACATTTTAACTTCACGCTATCAAAATCTGTAAGCGGGGCCAGTCGACCAATTCAAAACATGCATTAGGTCAACTGGACTCGAGGGGTCAGTTCGAGCGGGGCCAGTCGACTAATGAGCCTATTCACAATGGCAAGACAAAAAAGTTTAGTAAGCATTACCGCGCGGCTTCGGTCATATTGTATCTCATGAACTGTAAAAGGTGTTACTATTGCGGCTATAACAACAAATAATTTGAAAAAAGCAGGGGCTAACGTCCATCGTTCAGACGCATAGTACCAGAAACGCAAATTACCTTATACGCGGATGGCCAGAAATGTATTTCGCAAATTACCAGATACGCAAATTACCAGATACGCATACGACCAGATTTTGTTTCGCAAATTACCAGATACGCATAATGCCCAGATAACGTTATGACTCTGGGTGCTACAAATTCTGGTCCTTCACGTATAAGGTAATTTGCGTATCAGGTATTTTGCGTACTTTTAGCATCCTGGCCATTTGCGTGATGGAATTCAGGTAATTTACGTAAAAGGTCAATTACGTAAAAAATTCTAGTCCTGGTAATTTGCGTTTCTGGTACTATGCGTCTGAACTACGTCCATACCACGTTGAGTACCGATCGCCAAAGTTTAGCAACGTCGGGCGCAGTTAGTACAATCCAAGTACCGCCGGGTGACCGCGTCATGCAGACTTCTTGTTTTTTCTCGATCCATCAATACCGTTTCAATGTTTTTTCTATTGAAATAGTTTTGTACGATGATACGGAATCCTCTGTGTGCAAGTCGACTTTCACTTGGCTGTCTTTATTTATACCAAACCACGAAATTAAAAAAAAAGCAACTATTGCGGTAATAGGCAACTCGCAACTAGTTGTTGGGCAGAGAGACCGACAGAAAACAGAACAAAGTTAACGACATAGCTCAAAGAACTAGCAAGCTGAAGTGGCAAAAGGGCGGCCATATCTCGCGAGGAACCGACAACCGCTGGGGTAAACGTGTTCTTGAGTGGAGACTGCGACTCGGCAAACGTAGTGTAGGATGCCCTTCGGCTAGGTGGCATGACGATCTGCGAAAGACTGCGGGCAGATGCTGGATGCGGCAAGCTGAAGACAGGGCGCTATGGCGCTCATTAGGGGAGGCCTATGTCCAGCAGTGGACTAATATAGGCTGATGATGATGATGATGAACTAGTTGTTTACATATTAAAAAGTTGACAGTTCCTACAATAAAACTTGCTCTGTCTACATAGCGCCTTAGTATTACGAGTATTATTTTTTAAGCCTTCATCTAAATAAGTAGGTAAGTATACATTTTGCAAGCTAACCTTCAAAATTAAACAATTGAATGCACGCAACATAACATAAAATAACCTAAATTTTCTTATAATGAAAACAACCCACCTCTCGGGAAGCAAGTTGCGTAACTCTGTTGTCATAACCTGATTACACATAATTTTCTATAGTGCAAAACACACACACGCTCCCTCCAGCTAAAGATTTATGTTCCTTTCATCACAGCTTAAATAACAGTTCTGGCATTCATGAGACAGTAACCTACCTAGACTCTCAAAAGGTTTTGTGGCTTCAAAATTTAAATAGAATGAAGGCTACACCATGCTTTTAGCAGGTTTGTAAATAAAAACAACCTAGAAGTTTCAATTTGTTATTTGTGACGTAAACAAAACAAAAAAGCTTAGAAAAAACTGAAAAAACTATTTGCATCGGATTTCAGGCAGACAACAGTTGCCGTATCAGCTAGAAAAATAAAGAAAAAATTAAAATAATTTATAAATTTTCATCATTCAGTATTTTCAACATTAACCCAGACTCAACTATGTATAAAGGAAAAATCTTAAGCACCAATAAGTAGCTCCAATGTGCCTATCTATACCTTAACCTTATTAATGTCTTATGTAATAATGTTGAAACATATTCTTCTAAACCACCCCATCTTCACATCACTCTTAACTTTACCCATTTCAGCAACTCGCTTAACTTTTCATAACGTGGCGCAACTACCTCAAGGTAATAAGGCCATGGCCGCACTGTAAATGGTAGGTGGTAGTAGATTAGAAATCAAACGTATGAAAATGTACATAACCGACACTGGATGCGAGTAGCATAGCTAGTCGCCTATAATGAAGCGACGCTGCGATGTCTCTTTTCAGATTTTGATCTGTTAGCCACGCGTCTCCACCGAAGCTGCAATATCTCTTGTCGGATTTTGATCTGTGAGCCACGCGCTTAGCTGCCATGGAAACTGCAATGTCTCTTGTTGGATTTTGATCTCTAAGCTGCGCGTCTAGCTACCATCGAAGCTGCGATGTCTCTTCTCAGATTTCGATCTATTAGCTACGCGCTTAGCTACCACCGCAGCTGCAATGTCTCTTGTCGGATTTTGATCTCTAGCTGCGCGTCTAACTACCATCGAAGCTGCGATGTCTCTTTTAAAAATTCTATCTGTTAGCCACGCGTCTCCACCGTAGCTGCAATATCTCTTGTCGGTTTTGATCTCTAAGCTGTGCGTCTAGCCACCACCGAAGCTGCAATGTCTCTTTTCGGATTTATATCTGTGAGCCACGCGCTTAGCTGCCATGGAAATTGCAATGTCTCTTGTTGGATTTTGATCTCTAAGCTGCGCGTCTAGCTACCATCGATGCTGCGATGTCTCTTTTCAGATTTCGATCTGTGAGTCACGCGCCTACTAGCTACCATCGAAGCAAATAGCCACCTGTCTACCATATTGCAATGCGGCCGTGGCCTATACTTAAGTACCTACGAGAAACTGGGATGAACCCATAAAAACAGTTATCAATATTCATTAAACAAGCTGAACGAGCGCCACTCGAGAGATAACTGTGTCTAGCTTGGCTTCTACTTTCCGGATACCTACTGATAGTTCTTATTTTGTTTGGGTTATTATTTTTCTCTACATCCTAGAGTTACAAGGATTTATGAGGCCTGAATTTGCCAAAGTTCAGTTGATAAAGTCTCAAAGTACCCTTCAGTCAAGGGTACTCCCTTCTTTGGAACTCAATCAACTATCAAGACCCAAAACCCAACGAGCCTTAAAATGTTGCCGTCCCTATTTACGATCAAAAAAAAGTTACGACCACTTTTTTGACTAGTAATAGTCACAGCTTACCTAGGTATATGCATACAGTCGTTCGACGAAGGCGTTTTGATAGGGCAATCGTGCCCCCGCACGATTGCCCTGTCAAAACGCCTTCGCCAAGGGACGAGTCGGGGGTTAGATCCCGAGTTACGAAGGCGGTGATGTATGCAACTCGGGAGCGTCCCTCCCCCGTCCCGCCCCTTGCCTCTTTGCCGATTGCCCTGTCAAAACGCCTTCGTCGAACAACTGTACGCATATAGGTAGGCTGTGGTTATAGTATAGGTTAATGGTTCTAACAGAATCACTACCATTGTCAGAACAAATTAAAAACTGGTTTTATTGGGTGACGGTGGCGGGACTCAATCGATCACTTTTGCCATGATCATTTTAATGACAGAGTCTACGCATTTGCTCCCCTTTGGAGTCGATAACCTAGGCCGTGGGTTCCGAGACAATCAAATAGACCAATCCCATTCTTATGATAAAAAACCTACTTAGGTAGGTATTTATTTTAAAAATATTCATCATTTAGCTTTGATCTTTCATTAATAACAGACGTATAAGGGGCGAACACAGCAGGTTTGATTGTCAAACTAGGCCTAGATCTCAGTACTCACGAGATCCCCGTGGTAAAAAACTCGATTTACATTAAATACTACACTATCTCTTTCCTCTAATATGACAACACGATTGAGAAAAAAAATACTATTAAAAAATATCATGAAAGTACACTTTCACACCGCACTTAATTCGGTTGAGATCTCAGGAACCCTGCGGTCTATTGAAATGACTTATCTTTTGATTCGTAGGTTTTTACTAATTATTTGGTTCCTCTAAGCCAGTTTCTTAAGAAGTTGCGTAGTTTTCTTGTTAATAAACAATAACTTGATTTTTTGCGATTATGCCTTTCCAAAAACCTATGCTCTGTCCCGCTAAAAATGTCGCGCCGTCAAAATCCTATCAATTCCACTCAATGGCGCGCAATGTGCCCTCTTAAAATAAAAGTTAGCATAAATAAAAATAACTACTTGTGCTAAGCACTGACAAGGAGTAAGTGCTTTGTAAGAGCAAATTATCCTTATTGTCACGAATTCTCATACATTTTAAAAGATAATTCAAAGAAAGACATCGTGAAAGATTTGAAAGACTCGTACGAACAGGTCCTGCATATTTTATTACTTTTTCAAGTAAAAGAAGAGTGTAGACATCGCTTCCAAGAATCAAGAATAAATTTAGAAACATCTTTGATCCGTAAAATCATAAAATATTGAAACGATGAAACGGCTTGTAAGTATTATAAAATGACCTTTATTTCGGCCTATTGAACTATTGAAGAGTTCAAAAGGCCGAAACATTGGAAACAAAATTAAACACATGGTGGATCTGGTGGAAGTGTCTTTGGTTCTTTAAATAATACATTAAATTAAACTATTTTTAGGGACAACAATGAACCTGTGTTCTTTGTTAATAGTAGAAATAGTATTTACCAATATAGAACTGTTAGTTTTCATCGTTCGATATAGTGACAATATGTCACCATCCATGTCATCAACCTCGACCTCAACAGCCTGTATTGGTCCACTGCTGGACGCAGGCCTCCCCCTGATAAGCGCCTTGTTGGCTCATGGGGGTAATACCCATAATCCTCACGCTGGGCATGCGGGTTGGGGATCGCAGTTCGGTGGTAGAATTGTTCTGCAGGGGGCGCTACTGCCCGTCCCCGGTGGATATCCCTTAGTCGCCTCTTACAACACCCGCGGGAAGAGTTGGGGTGGTGCAAATTCTTAGTCTCATATCCATGTCATACTTGGCCTATATTGAAAATTCAAAAGAATCACTTTTCTTAAATAATTACGAAAGTTTGTATGTTTAGATGTTTGGACGTTATTTACCTCTTGACGCCAAAGCTACTGAGCAGATCGGGCTGATATTATTCATAGAAGTAGTTCTGGATCAGGACTAACTTATGCTTAGTACTACGTGATGATTTTGAAACGTCACAAAATTGTCATAGTAAGGGATTGAATTTGGTTATCAGAATTGGGCCCAATCCAGTCAGTCCGGGTTTCGAAATCTAGATAGGTATTCAAAGATTCGCGAGGACCCTATTCTGCTAAACTAATTCCTTGTGGTATCGTTGCAAAATCGCCACCATAGATACGATTTGATATTTTGTTTTAGATGAAATAAATTACAGACAGTGGAACGCACGTCAAATAGTCGAGGTTGAAACCAAACTAAACCTTATATTCATAAAATTCCGTATGCACTATCTGGGGTTTTTTATATAAGGATTCTACGTGGCGATTTTGCGTCGATACCATTGTCTTAGGGAAGAGATTGGTTAGCAGAATAGGGTCCAACGGACGTGTTTTGCTTTTTATCGTTTTTTGAGGTAAACAAGATGGGTAAGTTCATCTTATTAGGCGCTACTGCAGACAGAGCAACTTTAGTTGAAGAAACTGTCAACTTTTTAACACTTTCATGCTACTATTGGCGAGTTGCTTGTTTGGCGCAATAGTTGCTCTGTCTGCATCATCATCATCAGCCTATATTAGTCCACTGCTGGACATAGGCCTCTCCCTAATGATCGCCATAGCGCCCTGTCTTCAGCATGCCGCATCCAGCACCTGCCTGCAGTCTTTCGCAGATCGTCAACCCACCTGGCCGGAGGGCAGAGGGCTCTGTCTGCATAGCGCCTTATTATTATGTTTAAGATTTTCACCAATTACGCGAAAAATTAATAAAACAAACAAAAATCATCATCATGACAAGTTTATTCATGTGCACAATTAACGAGTAGCATTGAATTCATTTTTACAACTTATTTAATAGTATTATAATCATTACATATCAGGCTAAATTTTTAGTTACTGCTAAGTAGATTAACACATAATAACGATTTTGAACTAACTTAAATAGGTTTATTTATTTATCAGACAATTATGTAAAACAATATTATTCGTTGCTCGGTTTTATACACTTGGTCTGCTAAGTAATTCAACCAGGCCTGTGTTTTTTTCATTTACGTAAAATGTTTAACTTTGGTAGACCTAGTTTATTTTTAAGTTTGTGAGAAAACGTTGGTAATATGGAAGCTTGAACCTCTTTATAATATATTATATATATATATATATATATTCACTGTCTAGTAATCCCAAATATTTAGTCTAAATACGCAAATATTTAGATCGCGTTGTTGTAAGTACTATTATACTTACCGGAACAGGTCAAAACATTTTACAACTTAATTTAACATGATAGTCGTAAATTTTCTGAGTATTGATGTTGTTTGGGTGCCACGGAGAGAAGCCGAAAGGGGATAATTCTGGACATCGGGGGGTCAACGTTTGTTCTATGATTTTTTGAACTTCGAACATTTTTTCCTCATTTGAAAATAATTATATACGTTTTTTCTTCATATTCATTTTTTTTTACGTGTAATTTTATTTGTTTTTAAATTTCAAAGGATGTACATAATTTTTGATAATAATATCATGGCAAAACTCTGGTTTTGCTGAAAAAACAAGCAATAAACATTAGTTAAATATTTTGTTTTGTTACATTTTGCAAGAGTGCGTGTAAAAGGACACAATAAGGAAGAGTGAGGCAAAACTCTGCGAGGCGAATGTGGAACAAATCGAAAAAAACTTAATGTTTTAGAAATAGAACAAAAGTACTCGAAATTCAAAAAATCTTTACTCAGAAGTTGATCCCCTCGGGGTCCAGAATCACCCCCTTTCGGCTTAGTACACCCTTTCCGTGGCACCCTGTATGGTATGGTACTTATGTAATAAAAACAACAATATTATATTATAAATATAGAATTGATAGGCACATTCTATGAATATCTAACAAAACATGCATAATATCAATCGTTTACATAACTATTTTTTATTTCAAATATCTTACATCTACGGTTTGTCTCAGTATACCAATTACATAGGTTAACCTTGAAATATACAATCCTACAAGATAAAAATGCTAGTCAAATGTATTATTTACAAGACCATAACTATTTAAACTGGTTATATAGTAGTTATACTAATGTTTAATAAATGGAAGCACACAGAATTCATTTTTGAATGCAATTTTATCGGGCTCTGTGGGCTCAGTTGCACAATTTTATATTCTTGTACAATTTTAAATAAACAATATAAAAAAATACTGGATGATTCACACAGCTTCATCTAGCCCCAAACAAAGCAGAGCTTATGTTATGGGAACTAGATAACTGATATACATAAAAGTACATACAATATTGTGCAAGGGAACTCGGAGAACTTGATGCCCAAAAATACGAACTCGAGCTCTTACTGTTTTAAAAAAAATGTATTTTAAGATTGGTAACTGTAGTTAATGTTTGACTAAAAGCCCTTTATAAGATGAGAATATAAAAGGAACGTTTCACATAATTGCGTTTCAAAACAAAACATGTAATACAAAAAGACAAACTCGAATAAAGTGTACAAAGTTTCATTCCGTAAATCAAGGCTGTCGTGACATAAACTTAAAGGCCTTATTTATAATAAATTATTATAAAAAAAATTATGACTGCTGTTCGAAACCACGTTTATTAAATTCGTGGCCTAGCAATTTCATGAAAATACACACGAGAAAATAATACACCAATTATCTGGAAAATGGTTTTGTCGAACGTAATGATACCAGTACACGATACAAATTAATACCTACTGTAAAAAAACAACAAACAATAAAATTGGATTTGAAATAAAAATACACTGTTAATATACGAGTTCTTTTTATTCACCTCTGAATAGGTTGTAGGCATCAATAATTAGGTACTCCCCAAATAACCTGTATTCTGTTTACCGTATTCACATTTTTCATAGATTTTCATGCAGAAGATTATTTAGAGCTGTTGCAAGAGATTTGCAAAAATACTTTATCGTTATCAAAACCCCAGTGTAATCTGCAGGCGCGTCTGTAAAACCCCTTTCATTTAGTTGAATGGAGTTTTAACGAGTGCGGTACAAAGCTGCCGATTTTATCGCATTTGAAAGGAGCATTTGTTTTCTAAAGAAATACGAAGATATATTCCCTCAAAGGCTTTTTCAAAGAAACTCTATACAAATTTAAGGATTGCATTGAGTTTGTAATGAAGATAACTTATGAAATTATATTAGTATAATGGCTCGTATAAAATTACAATGGCATTAGCCATTGCAATTTTCTTTTTATTTCTAGGAGGTCTAATAAAATGAAAATGTAATGCGTTACTTAAGGCTCTGTGAATTATTGCCTCATATTTATTTTACAAACAAGTTGACGCGCTATAAAACATACTAATATAACTTATTTCTTATCATCATTATTTTGTCCAACTTTCTTGTTGTAGAAGTCAACTGCATTGTAGAGTTTTGTCTTGTAATAACATTCTTTCATTTATATATATAAGACGGAAGTTATTGTAGAAAGTCGATAGATACTGCAAGAACCTTTATTACATCTAAATGACTAAAATGAAAATGTACCGTTGAAAAAAATATTATCTTTCTGATGTTTCCTTGACCTTCAAACCGATTATTGTCACACGGCAAGCGTGCCTACCTGGTCCTCTCGTTCTTACATCGCGGATATGTTTATTAACACTATACACATATTATACAGTAGATTAGGGTTCCGTTCACGTGATGGGGGTGCAGGAACCCTCGTAGCACTTGAGGCCTGGCTCGCAGGTTCCGCTGAAGCCTCCACATTCTTCGCCCAGCGTTCGTGCGCACACTTTACAGCATCTGGGGAAAAAAAATATCTGTTAGCCTGATACAAGCTATTTAATCAAAAAGTCAACAATTCAATGGTTTTACTCATAAAATAAATGTTATTTTATGAGTAAAACCATAGAAAGGATCCATCAATTTTCAAAAAACAAAGGAACACACTCCATAGAGTCACCTTTTTTTTAAAAAAAGGTTGGTATTGAAAAACAGTCCATGGCGGTTTGGGAGCTATATTACGCCCCTCATTTTGCGTCGTAATTAAAAAAATTGGTTGCCTGTAAAGTCGGTATACGGGCGAAAGTTTTACGTGACAACGACTTTGAGTGGTAACTGAAGAAACTGCGTTACGCTCCGCTCACGCGGAGCGTAACGCAGTTTCTTGAAGTGTCACCCGGCAAACCAATTTATAAGACGTTGTCACGTCAAAATAATAATTCTCAAGTAATTGCTGAGTCATTTCTTGTAGAAAATACACCTAAATGCAAAAATACATTTAATTTCAAACCTGTCATTGAAAAAGATATTAAACTTTTAAATATAAAGAACATTCCAGATCTGTGGGGTATTTCCATTAGAATTATTAAGCCACTGATTGATACCATTGCACCACATCTAGCTTTTATATTTAACTAGCTGCGCCCCGCGGCTTCGCCCCCGTGAAAATTTATGATACCAACTTTTTTAATTTTTTTTTTCATAAGAACCTTCTCCTGACAATAACAAACACAACAAAGAAAGAATTAGCGAAATCGGTCCAGCCGTTCACGCGTGATGCCGTGACCAAGGAAAACGGGTTTCATTTTTATTTAAATAGATGAGTCTATTGATAATGGCTTTTTTCCTGATCTAATTAAATGTAGTAAAATAATCCTGCTGTTTAAATCGGGTGATAGGTCTGACTCCACTAACTATAGCCAATATCAAAACTGCCAACATTCAGCAAAGTTTTTGAACGACTTATTTTACATCTCTCACAAATTTAAGACACAAATTTCAATGGCGATGACCTGCTACATTGTAAGCAATTGGGGTTTACTCGCGGCAGGTCAACTACTGATGACAGTGTAGAGTTAGCATCGCATTTTTTTTTCATTTAACGACCTGCCTCATCTTGATAAGAATAATTACATGATTGTATTGTTTGCAGATGATATGTAATTAATTTTTAAAATGGAACGACAACACACAAATTTCGACGATGTGATTACTGTAACCTAGAAAGTAGTCCATTGGTTTAGTGTAAAGAATCTTTTGCTTAACGAAACTATTATTCTACCTAATATACAACCTACAAGTTAAGGCTGGTGTAAGCGTAAAAGGAGAATCGTTAGAAATAGTAGAAAGTACCGTATTCTTAGGAATCACCTTAGATAATAAACTTCAATGGGGCCCACACATAGATAATACCACACACACATAGATACATCTAGACTTGTTTATTTCAGCTAGTTCCATAGCATTGTGTATATGTCTTATGGTATTACTGCTGTGAGGGAACGCTGCAGATATTAACACCGTATTTGTGCTGCACTTCTGCAGCACAAATACGGGGCTGTTCGTGCAATCTATAATATAGATGCCAGAGAATCCCTACGTGATAAATTCAAAGAAATAAAAATAGTGACAGTACCATGTCTTATGAAAACTTGTTGTACACTCATAGAAAGATCAATCGGTTCCCTAAAAAATAACGATATACATAATTTTATAACTAGAAATAAAGATAATTTAATGTATCTTTTAGATGGCAATGTATACGCTTATACTGCAAATTATCAGTAAATAAATTTAAACAAATAAAAATGTCAAAACTTTGTGCTAAAAGGCTTAAAAATATCAGATTATCTAGAGAATAAAAAAGCTTGAGGCGGGTTTTGCTTCAACACGAAAAATAACAACAAAATGACTAAAGGTTTCTTCGCCGCTTCTTACCGAAGTGACAGAAATAAGTAATATTACTTTACTTCCGTGTCAGTGTTTAATTTTACAACTTGACCGTTTTCTAAGTATTGTATTTATGGAAAAATATTTTTTTTTTATTAATGTTGATTTGGACTTAAAGCATTAAAAAAATACTTTCTGGCGGTGGAATTTCTATTTAGATTCATCTGTGCTGGAGTTTATCCATCACAAACTTCACATTTTACCTCGTTTCCTCATTTGTTAGTAAGTATTGGGCCCCAGATTGGATTAACTTTTGTCCCCGACCCTAAAGCGCCAAGAATTTAGCAGATTATCCACGAAAACGTAACAAACAGACATTGTACCTAATATTGTTGAGATTTAATTTGCTAGCCAGAATTAAGTAAAAAGAGATTACTCCAAGCAGCTTGAACGTTTAGCTTGTTAGGTACTCAGTCGCCCGTGTCGGTCAGGGGAAGAAAATGCGACTGTAAACATTTTCTCTGAATTTTTCAGATCATTTAATTTTGTTTCGCTGTAAATAGATGTTGTAAGAGAAGTTTTGAAGTAATTGCATTAGTTGTTTCAAGCTACTTATTCTGAGTTCAGGGGCGAAGTTCTGCTAAGTGGATCTGTCCCGGTGGATGGAAGTTTTTCGGTAGGAGCCGACAGTAATTACCTGATTCACCTTATCTTCCAATCCGAAATCTTCAAGTTATAGATCAGTTTGAAGTTTGTGCAATTAGTATGAGACAAAGTAGCTTTTGAGAGCAATGCCCTCGTTTTTCTTGAGTCTAGACGTTTATTAAACTCTTGAAAGTTTTACCTCTGATTTGCGTTCTTTTCGGAAAATATCGCCTAAACATCTATCAATATCTCTTCTGACATCTCCTCAATTCATACCACGAAAACGATTTTACCTAGTACAGTGAGTGTATGTATGTATGGCGACTGGGGAGGCCTATATCCAGCAGTCGACTAACATAGTATTAGGATGTACCGTACCGTACCGGATGTAACGTAGATGATGAATCATGAGATGATTGTATGGTAAAGAAACTGCGTACTAAGCATTAGCTCTACGAGACTCAAAATGCGTGTAACACAACTACGCAGCGACGAACCTCTACGTCGTAGCGAATAAACTACGTCACAAAGCTCTGACGCAGGCTTTACCTACGTAATCCTGTTGTTTTTGTTTTTTCACAGATTTTAATAGGTCAACCCGTGGTCGGATCTAAATCTGCAATACATGAATAGTCAGATTCTATCACACTGCGACCACGAATTGGGTCGCCGAGAGATAATAGAACGGTCTTCTATTTACTTCGACAACGGCGAGAATTGGCATTGGATTTTAAGTTTTAATACTGAGCTTTTATACAAAAGTCAATTAAACACAACCAAAACATCTTTGAGCCAGACTTTTTCCTTGTCTTCACGAAGGACTGTTAGTCATCATAACAGAAAAAAAGATAAAGGCAACTTGGTCCTTACTTTTTTCAATAACACTAGCAGCATCCAAAGTAAGTTCTACAAAACTAATTACTTTAGCGAGTGTACAATAATTTAAGTGTTTCAAACTGGCCCTGTGTTTATACATCGACTGAAGTGTACCTATCACGCGCTTGATTGAACTAGGTCATATGGATACAAATGTAGATTACGATGGATTGTACCATCTATATCATTCTCGCTTCACTAATTCTGTCAGGAAATAAATTATGTAGTAGTTGACACGCCTATCGACTTATAAATAACTCCATGATTGCCTTCTCGCGTGGGATTTGCTGTTTAATATTCATGGAGCTCTTCAAATTTGTAGCATATTCAAAGTCTAAAAGGAGGTATTAATTATTGAAATCATGAATGTTAAGGACTTTCAGACCACACAGCTAGGTAGCAAAATAGAATATGTCAAACCCAACAAATAGTATTTCTAGGTTTTCATAGCCAAGCGATTTTATTCGTTCGATCGGTTTAATATAGTCCTAAAGTCATTTACAACGGGATATTTACCATGATGAGTTTTGAGCTTTCCAATATTTATATAGGTAAATATCACGTTTAAATGACTTTAGTGTTAATAACCATGAAGGATTTAAAAGTTTTGACGCAGTCCTGTTGAAACTTTCAGAACCTCGAAGCGAAATTTTGACAGCTAGTAGGTAAATATCGCGTGCCTAATAGCAAACGTTCCCTTAAAAACTGTGAGAATCTGACCTGCTTCCGCTGCCCACTGAAAACGTGCCCTTAACGGGCGTCCCGAGTGGCGACATATTGCATATGCGAATTGCGGAGCGTATGATTGTTTATAATCCGCGCGTTCGCAAGCTGTTGGTACAGCTTGCGTCACAAAAGTGAAATCCGCGGTGCACGAAATAACTATAATTTTCCACTTGCGCGATTTGCCTACACTAGGACGCATGCTCAAATCGGCAGTGGCACTGAGCTACTCACTTGCAAGGGTCAATGACCCCCAGGCCTAGATACCCGCTCGTCTCCAGTGTGTCTCATTCCCGCGGCTCGCACACGTAGTTGATCTCCGTGGCGCCCACCACAGCCAGCACAAACATTGGCAGTAGGGGTGGTAGTTGAATGAACGAACGGTTTTTTTAGACAGTTTGTTTGCCGTCGACTGTTAGACCGGTTTACAGTCCACTGATAAACTAGTTTACTTGTGAACGAAATTTGCATCGCCCAGTCCAAAGTCAAGCGTTGCCGAAACTGTTTGTTTCTCGCTCGCTAGCTACCCGTCTATCAAGCATTCTGTTCTTTTCACACTTGCTTGTTTCGCTAAAAATGACTATCGCTCTTTCGCCATGCGCCAGACTGTATATCGGCGGCGGTGTAAATGGTGTTTTGTAAAAATAAACTCTATTGCAAGGCATGTCAATGTATTATTATAATATGAGTTGGCAAGTAGATTTTTAAATTTGTTTGTTCACATTATTATTTGATTTTAGTCTTGTTTGAGATGCGCTTTTTTATTTGAACTATAAAACCGTATGATACCGGGCCATTTGTATAAGCGTTACGACGTCACAGAAAGATATAGATTATAGGTACAATAAATAACATAGATAGGTATTTTTATTATAGGCACCTTTATAGAAATAACCAGAACACCCTGAACAAATATTTGCACATCGTACAAACATTTGTCCCAAGGTGGGAATCAAACCGGCAACCTTCTGCGCTGCAGGCGGACCTTTGCCCGCCGCGTCAAAATAGTTCATACGATATTGGTAAGTGTTAACAATAGTTTTATTATGCTAAACAGTTTATTCTAGTCGTCGTTTACCAATCAGTGAATCAACGTTCATAGATCGATCACGTCCTGAACTGACCGGCATAAACTAGTCGAAAATTAGACTGTTTTATAAACTAGTTCATCGTTCACGGTAAACGCTCTCGTTCCGTCGATTGAAAAAAGTCGACGACCCATTCCTAATTGGCAGTGGTACTGTATACTCACTTGCAAGGGTCCCACACGATGACCCCCAGACCGGGGCATCCGCTCGGTTCCAGCGCGTCACATTCCCGCGGCTCGCACATGCAGTTGATCTCCGTGACAGCTATCACAGCCTACATAAACATTGGCGGTGGTACTGAATACTCACTTGCAAGGGTCCCACACGATGACCCCCAGACCGGGGCATCCGCTCGGTTCCAGCGCGTCACATTCCCGCGGCTCGCACACGCAGTTGATCTCCGTGGCGCCCACCACAGCCAGCACCGCCAACATTGCCACCCACTGGCTGCTCCTCAGCATAGTGTCACTCACATCACCGGTTATTCACACTGTCCTGACTACTATACACATTTGGATTATGCTATCCGATCTGTAACAAAGAAAAATTTAATTAGTTTTATACAATAACAATAATTTGCAGTCGCATTATACCACTGCTAAGCAAGATCTCCCGAAGCCTTCCATCCAATATAGTACACGAGCATTATCTGCTTATTCATATTAATTATTGTTATTAATCATAATTATGATTGGTCGTGATTAAAACCCGTAGTTCACGTATTAATCTATGTAAAAATGTGTTTAGAAATTCCTCAGTGCTTAAAGACTGCAAAATAAAATTGAACTCGAACTAAGCCGATGAATTTTCGGTGCCACTTTAACCACCGAAACCTGTTAGCCACTCTCAATATAAAGGTTGATTCACACATATCAGTGAAGCCACAGATCCGGCAACGTGTTCGCTCAGTTTTCGGTATCAGTGCTACAGTGTTGCGTCAGTGATTCAATTCACACATGTCAGTACTCAGTTCACGGAGCTTCAGTGAAAACGGGTCCAATTCTATCAATCGCTTGTCCTCCATTTTATTTTTGATATCGCGGCGTCCGTGATCCGACAAAAAATATCGTCAAAAAATATACGTCCGTGATTGCCGGTGTCAGCACTGACACTGAGAGCACTGTGTCGTCACTGACACTGACAAGTGGGGATGCGTTCATAGAGAATGTATGAAAGAATATTTCGCACTGTGCCGGTACTGTGTCGGAACTGTGACTTCACTGATATGTGTGAATCGACCTTAAAAGTTCTTGGTATTGCCGGCGTGCTGAAAAATTGGCAAGAACTCTCTCCCCAGGTGATTCATCAAGCTTGATTTTTATTACCTGATACCCTGTGGTCATTACCGATGGCGGACAGCTACCTACTTCGAAATTGAGTCATTTATCTCCTCCACTTCGCAAGGAATTCTGCTCTCTGTTGAATCTTTGCATGGACCGAGTTTATACATTCCATTGTAAGAACCAGCTATTTACATCAAAGCCGACTGGAGCATTGAGCATGAAATCGAATTAAGATCGTTGCTTCAAATTACTTTATAAAATGCTCGAGCGGTTTCGCGGTAGGTATTATGTTCGGTATTTCTAAGCAAATTATAATGTTCTCGCCACCGTCTTTTGATTTTACGTCTGGAAACTTTGTGTCTTTGATGTGAGATGACTATATTAATTAAATAATTGCTTTTAAAATCTATGCCAAGAAGTGATATAATTTTAACTTTACTATTGATTTTCCGAGTAAAACTTGAAGTAAGGTCAAAATTTGGAGCTTAATTATAATTCTAATAAAGGTCGTTGATATAATGAAGTATTTTCTTAAAATAAACGACTTACCGCTTCATTGATTGTCATTAAAGGAAATTTTATCAAACAATTTACTTGGAAGTAAAATGTTTAACTTATTGCTTTCGCCTAGGATACCTAAACCCCGCTCAAATTATGCAATATCGGTAAATGCTATTTATTTTCGAAGAAACGATTATTGATTTATTGAATGTTAATTGTTTGCTCAAGTAGCAGAATCTAGCGATCTAGAATAGGTCCCTTGAACTGACTGCATTTATTTGATTGAAATACAAACAATAAATTAATAAACGTCTATAAATTTTGGGCAACACATTTTACTCTCAAACAGGGTAGTGTCCTGGGTAAAAAAGTATTATACTATTTAGTCCGTCAGTTAGTTTATCAGATGATATTGGACACGCATTTTTTCTTTTGTCAGTCAAACAAAAAATTACAAACAAAAATTGGTTGTCTGTAAAGTCGGTTTACTGACGATAGTTGAACGTGACAACGTCTTAAGAAAATACTGATGGAATGGTAGCATTTGATACTCGATCAAAACATGTAAATGTACTATAGTATAGCAGCTGTCCACGCAGACGCATCGCTCAAGTAGGAGAGAGACTGATGTCGAGCGCTCTCGCTTGCACTTCAAGCCTTACATGGAACGCCTCAGAGCGAGGTAACGCCGCATGAGTCATGTTTTTTCGTGCGTGCAGCCGGCTCTATCGAATTATAATCTGGCTATATCTTCATCATTTTTTAATCGACAAAAGAAAAAAATACGTGTCCCAATATCTTCTGATAATCTAACTGACGGACAAATTTGAATTTTTAGGACACTAGCCTACAGCCAGTCAAATTAGCTTATGGCTGAAAACCGTAGACCACGAGACGTCCTCGAGCCCTAATTGACTGCTAACACTCTCAGCAGTCGGCAGTTTGATGCGGCAGCGACCAGCCACCCGTCACTTGCCTGTAACCCTGTAACCTCGTTTAGCTCGAACTATTTCCCTAGGTTCCATATTTGGACATAAGTAAGGCTTGAAATCGCCTTAATTGGACAGATTCAGCGATCTCTGTAGAACCATGACCGTACCGCTTAGATGGCTTGTATAGTAATACTGGTAATACCCTGTAGTCGTATCATACCGGTATTTTGTAAAAGGAACAAAAAACTTGAATGTTTGTTGGCATTACCTACATCAGACCTAATACTTTTTAAATTACGCGATTTGTTAACATAAAATCAATGATTATTTATCATAGATATTATTTCCCCTACGTTTCTATCGCGTTACAGCGATCGTGGTCACGGGGCGACTGGATGTACTCGGAGTTATAGCCGAGAATTAATTATAATATATAATGCTGGACAATCCACACAACATCATCTAGCCCCAAGCTAAGCAGAGCTTGGGTTATAGGTACTAGATGACAATAATACATTCCATACATTGATATTTTTTAATACCCAGTCAATATCAGAATATATCAGAATTGACGGCAACATCCACGACTACTCCGTCGACAGCTACGCGATAAATAATCATTAATTACATTCGACCTTTTGTACAGTCAATCTAGTTTTTACCTAGTTTTTACCTGTTTGTGGAAAGTGACTCAGTTCCCCTCAATTTACTGTGTATTACCTAGTTCTACCTAGGCAATTTACTGCGTATTACCTTGTTCTACCTAGGCAATTTACATCTACGTAATTAAACTTGCAAAATGCAAACAACTCTATTTAGATTAGGTCTTCCTAGAAATGATCGATTTGTAGCGAGCGAAGAAAAAATATGCCTAGCACAAGGCTTGAGCGTAATATGGTTTAATATTAATATAAAATCAAATTGTTATGGTCTCATAAGTAGCTTATTTATATTATATTTGTATTTGCGTAGGTACGTATGTTTAATCTAAATATTATACCGACCGTAACACGCCACATGCAGTCTACTGGTTCTTCCACTTCCTGTCCATCCAAAGGTAGCCTGGAAGAGATCGCTCATAGCGATAAGGCCGCCCATCGTGCAACGTAATCTGTGTTTGTCTTTTCCTGTCCTGTGTTTCTGTTTTATTTGGTGTGCAATAAAGAGTACTTGTATTGTATTGTTAAAGGAATGAATTTCAAATAGTTTACGAATTCGATGACAAAGTGACGTAATTTTTTTCTATTCTACCCTAGACAACAATCCCCTTGCCTGGCTACGATACACTACATAGATAGATTTTTTATTATAAAAATAAAATAAAATAAATAAATAAATAATGCTTGACAATTCACACAGCATTATCTAGCCCCAAGCTAAGCAGAGCTGGTGTTATGGGTACTAGATAACTGATATACTTAATACAATACACTACATAGATAGATACTTTTTATTAAACATAGGATAAATCCAGAACACCTGGAACAAATACCCGCAGATCGTACAAACATTAGTCCTAAGGCTGGAATCGAACCCGCAACCTCCTGCGTCGCAGGCGATCCTTCGCCCGCGGCGCCACAGAGGTCGTCAATCTATTTAATCCCTTTCTAATGATGTGATGTGTGTATTTTGTTACATTTATTCATCTTATTTATTCCATTCAATAATTAATTACATAATTGTTACCTATTAAGAAAAATTACTTTAGGATATTAGGATTGTAATAATAAATACTTTTATACTTTATAAGCATAGATTTTAAAAGGTACCCATTCATAGAAGAGCTTTGTCATCGGCAAAATCATTCGATTACAACATCTTTACTGAGTACATGAAATAATAACCCAAATGTATTTCAATATTTGATATTATATAAAACGCTTATACTCGGAATTTCCACAGGTTTCAATAAAACGTATAAAATATGCAAAACTGTAATCCTAGAACGAATGTATTCTATTGCCAATTCCAGGTCAGAGCCGCGCTGGTAACTAATTTAAACTAACCCCATTTACCTTTTAGCTTAATACTTTCCGTGCGGAAATTGGGCCATTGGTATTTTGTAAAAATCCTTTTATTAAAAATATTTTGAATCGCTTGAGCGGCCTACTTTGATACGCATTGCGTGAAGGGAAATAACGTCTTAGCACGACTTGTACTGCATTCAGTAGGTAAACACGTACCTATACCTCAAGAATGGATACCTTTTTTTTATTCGACGAGGAAATTCGTTTACGACGTAAACTGGTCCTTAATATATTGGGACTTGACGCCCTGAAAAGGACGTAATACCCACTAAAAACCTCCGAACCACGGGAGCATTTAAAACCTCCGTGGCCCGACTGGCGTCCCCTCTTCCTCCTTTAAATACATGGCCGGTGAGCCCACCGATCCACACACTCGCCGACCCCATTCTTTCTTCACCTTTCCTTCCCCCAAAGAATATAGGATACCTACTTAAAAGGTATAATTTATTATTCTTCCTCCCTTCCTCGACAGCCTATATTCGTCCACTGCTGGACGCAGTCTCACCCTGATAAGTGCCTTAATGGCTTTCATCTCTCTAATGTATACTATCATTCATTAAAGTTCCGATATTTAATATTTTAACTTTAACATTGTGACACACAAAGCCACAAATATACCGCAATCTGAGCAAACAATATGAAACCATATTATTTATCCATCCCGATAATTGTACACGTGTTGCTTTATTTCAGTTTTTGTACCATAAAACTGAATTTGAGAAAACTGTATTTGTTTTCTACTAACACAAACCGCCTAACTTTTGCTAACATTCTTTTTTAGACATGGCCCAAGACTACATTTTTCACTCCGCCATATTAGGTCATTAGGTTCCCACTTAATGACCTAAGAGACCCTCTGAAACCTGGAGATTGAGCTATATAATCTTGCCTATTGAAATATCATTAACCCTCTCAAATTACTATAAAACGTAGTCTATTTTGTATGCCGTGAAAATAACACGGACTATGTTAATACTGTTTAAACCTAACCTTTCCTTAGATAAGCTAAGTGTTGTCCTACTGTAATAAAGTTGTTCTGTGACATCGTTAAATTTTATACATATTGCATGACAACGATCGAAGGGTGAAACGAAGAACCCAATCACGGGAGGCGGCTGGCGTGATTGTGAACACGTTTCTAAGAGATGTAGTGAATTTCTCGATCATCATCATCATCATCATCAGCCTATATTAGTCCACTGCTGGACATAGGCCTCCCCTAATGAGCGCCATAGCGCCCTGTCTTCAGCTTGCCGCATCCAGCATCTGCCTGCAGTCTTTCGCAGATCGTCATCCCACCTGGCCGGAGGGCGTCCTACACTACGTTTGCCGAGTCGTGGTCTCCACTCAATAACTCGTTTACCCCAGCGGTTGTCGGTTCTTCGCGAGATATGGCCATCATCATCATCATCGATCATCATCATCAGCTTTTTTCCACCCACTACTTACTGGTAAGGTGGATTACGCGGCGTAATATATCAGCAAGTGTTCGTGCAGTCGGTACGGGGAAAGTAGGCGCTCGTAACGGCATCGAGACGGATAGCACATGGCGTTACTTATCATGCTTGCTGCGAATTACTCAGACCGGTCAGCACCCATTAAAGAGAGCACACGAATAAATCTAAAAATGTTTAAGAAACTACTAATCAGAAAAATTACAAACGAGGAACTTTTCCAACTGTATAAATGTCTAACCATACAAAAAACCGCCCCGGTAGACTTAATTCACCTGAAGTAAATCACCTGGCTATAGATATTGAAAGCGTGCTCAGTTCTTCCAGGTAAACCAAGTCTAGCACGTAGCACTTAAGTAATGCACCCAGGTGAATTAAGTCTACCGGGCCACTAGAAATAGATTACGATAAATAAACACGGAATAGATTATTTTTGAATTTGCGTTTGACCTCTTTTAGTGACATACACTTTGTTCCTGCAGGTAGGTATTTCTACCAGTTTTCATAAATATAGTAACTCTGCGTTATTTTAGATTGTGCTGTTTTTCTAGCCTAATTTTATAGGAATAAAATTAAACAATCATCACAGCTGCTTTTTTCTACATCATGAGATAGTATAAGGTAGGTGATGATGATGACTAACTATATGCGCAGAACAGACTATTTTTTCCCGGATTTGAACCTGGGACCTCATTATCAGCAGTTGCATACGCAAACGACCAATGAGTCAGTCAACCAGGGAGGTAGGTGCAGCAGCGACGGCTTCATGAAGACAGTTTTAGGAAAAATTATGGATATAAGTAACATTATAGGAAACTTGAGCCCCACGGTTTAGCTTCAAATTTATCTGAGCCCCGAGTTCAGTTACTCGATAGTGTCGTATCGACGACGAGAGGTTCCATTTTTTATGAAATTCGGTACAGCGCTGCAGCGCCTCTATTGTGCGAACATGGAACAACACATACAGAAATGGAATAAATAAGAGCTGTTTTCCAAAAAAGAAAAAATGCTGAAAAGCACCCTGACGCAAAAAGAGGGGTGTTATAAGTTGGACGTGTCTGTCTGTGCATCTGTGTATCTGTCTGTGGTATCGTAGCTCCCAAACGGATGAACCGATTTTCGTCGTGTCGTGCGCGGTGAAATTTTCTATACCGCCCCGCCGCGTCTCGTCGCGTATCAAAAACGCGGCGAAAATCACGCGGGGATCTGCAACGCGCGACCTGTCGCGTAGGTGAGTTTGGGCTCTAATACGAGGACATATAATATATAAGACGGCACAGGAAGGAAGGAACCTGTCAAACGTCACACGTGTCCCACGTGTGCGTATCGTATTTCGGTGTGATACATCAAAAAGGGATGGGTATAGAAGGGCTACCTATTGATACGATTTGTTACAAACTTTTCATTCATGTAGATTAACTAGACAATGGCCTCGCGGTTTCACCCGCGTAGTTCCCGTTCCCGTGGGAATTCCGGGATAAAATATGCCTATGTCACTCACTGAAAAATAAGCTTCCTAACGGTGAAAGATTTTTTCAAATCAGTCCAGTTGTTTCGGTGCCTATTCAATACAAACAATCAAACAAACAATCAAACTTTCCTCTTTATAATATTACTAGCGACCCGCCCCGGCTTCGCACGGGTGCAATAAAATACCACTATTACTATTCCTATTATTATACATATAAACGTTCCTCTTCAATCAATCTATCTATTTAAAAAAACCGCATCAAAATCCGTCGCGTAGTTTTAAAGATTTAAGCAGACATAGGGACAGAGAAAGCGACTTTGTTTTATACTATGTAGTGATAAGTATAGAAAGTATAGATAGACTTCTATACTGACTGACTGTGAAATAGCTCTCCGACAAATAGTGGGTATTTTTTCTTGTTACTTGTCAAATTAGTAAATTGTAGGCACACAGCGTGTCGGAAGAATAAAAAAATATTTCGCCCAAGGTGTGAATTAAACGGATTATCTCTAAACATGATGACTGCGTTTATCCAATTATTAAAGCTTTTCTCATGTTGAACATTTCATTGCTGCGCTTACAATAAGTATTAGAATAGTCGTTTACCCGTCCAAGTTTATCCCGCCTTAACCGTTGTTCCAAACGACCTAGCTCTGTGCTACATAAACAGTTTTCCCACTTACGTACTGTCTTGTTGAATGGCGACAGTATAAATACCTACCCGCGGAATACAAATAATATTTTGTAAAAATCAACTACGAGTATAAATTTTATGTGCTGGCAGAAATCTTGTAATTTCGTTACATAAAATACCTACACACCATAGACAAGACAAAGAATGAAACCACAAAGTTTCCAAAAACATTTATCCTTCTTTTGAATTACAAAATGATGGTCAAGGGAATCCAGCAACTGAAAACACTTTACTTGAACTTAATTTAACAAGATAATTAATAAGGAAACTCTGAGAAAACACTTTTGTAAAACAATTACGTAGGCTGTGCTGGAAGTTATTAAAAGTTTGACGTTTTATTAAACGGGCGTGATGTAAGACAGGATCCGAATCGAGCGCCGATACCCGACAAATTGGGACTATTTATTATGGGTAAAGTTTCCCTATCAGCAGTTTGGATGTGCCGTTACTGGTAACGGTACTCATACATTTTGCCAAATATTTGGGAGTGTATCTAAACATTCGATGCTAAGGGGTTAGTTAGGATTAACGATCGCGATGTACGATTCCTTCCGGGAAGGTTGGTCTTTGCTTACTATAAATAATGTTATCGTTTGGATTAAGGGTAAGCTTTCCTACTTAAGCCAACTTTTTCAAGTGAGGTAATAGAGAGTGCACTTGTGTTTGCGCGCACTCTTGTGCACTATCATAGTGTCTCCGTTAAGACTGGTCGCCGTAGCCAAAATTCAGCTAGGACAACGTCACCAGTTTCAACACTTTTTCTAAAGTTGTTTATGGGAAAACTCAAAAGTCGGAACATCTGAAGTTTAAGAAGGATTTTCATTTCAAAAAAATGTGTTTGGGATCTTCTAATTTTCATGACATATAAGACCTGTACGTCAATCTAATCAAAAGTCTAGAGAGTGACTGTGACTCATTATGATACGCATTCAGAATTGCACCAATAAGGTTCAATTCTGGATGCTCGCAAAACGTATGAACAGCAAAATAGTATGAGCGATACTGAACGACATATGTAATTTTTTCTTTTTAATGTTACTGACCTCTTTATACTGTTTCCTTTTTCTTTTGCTTGTTTTATGCTTTTTTGTACCTACTCTTGTGTCCAGAAGATCACAATCAAAAACTCTTTATTTCCATAATAAATTATACTAGATGTACACGTAGAAAATGTAAACTTATAAAACTAAACACTGACACGGACATAAAGTGATATTTTTTATTTCTGTCGCTTCGGTATTTAGACTAAAGTAAAGAAGCGATGAAGAAACCTTTAGCCTGTTAGTTGTTATTTTTTGAGTTGGAGCAAAACCCGTCCCAAGCTTTTTTATCCTCTAGATGATCTGATATTTTATATTGCTTAAGCCTTTTTATACAGCAAGGCTTTGACAATTTGTTTGAATTTATTTACTGATAATTTTTTCAACTCACTAGGAGTTTTGTTGTAAAAGAACAAAAAAGAGTTTGTGAAAGAACTGCCTGTTCTATTCTATAGTATAAATAATGAATAAATAGTTTTATCGAGTCACTTTCTGACATAGACTGGCACAATACATGTTTTTGGGTTGCAGGCTTTCTCCATTGTATCGCAAAGTGATCCTATAGAAAGTAAGTCATACAGAGAAATGAAATACCCTAGCGAAACCCTTGTTAAACCCGAGCTATCAAATCCTCCCAAGGGTGAGTGCGCATTGGAAACCCACCCATTTTATGGTACACTGATAATTAATTAACGTGGGTAAACTTTTGGGTCATACACTGAATGACGTCAATTCAAGGTTTGTGTTTAAAAACTATGATTTAACACTTGGATTTTTAAGTATCTTCTGCCCGCGGCTTCGCATGCGCTTTTCAGGTAGCCTTAGTCAATCCCCGGGATACCGTTTACCTCCTTTTCATTGAGATTCGTTTAGTCGTTTAACAGACAGACAGACGGATATAATTAATTTCTTTTTTATATTGTAAATAAACCCATGGCTAGTTTATTTATATCATTATTTATATGCGAGCACACGGAGGGTTTCGTCCCATCGTTCAAACCTATTTCCCAAACGAAACTCTAAAAACAGCAAGGGTTTGGAAGCCCCCTTAAATTTTCCACCTTACTTATAGAAAGTTTCATGTGTCTACCTATTATGATACAAGAGATACAGCTTCGACAAACTTAAAGCAAAAATATCCAAAATATCGTGTTTTTTGTATGGAAGCCTCCTTTAATTTTAATGTTTATTTTATTTTATTTGTTGTTTTAGCGGGCAAGAGAAATAGGTACACATTTTGTGAAAGTTTCAACTGTCTAGCTCATTATGGTTCATGAGGTCTACCTCATGACAGACATGAGAGGCCCTCTGACAGACAGACAGACAGCAGAGGATTCGTTTGCACCCTTCGGGTACGAAACCCTAAAAAGTATGGATCTAACTAATTTTGTGTAGTGAACTGGATAAGGGAACATATCGCCCGGGTGATATTTTTAAATGGTTAGAGGACATCTCGCCCAAAACCGAATTCAAGGACCCAAGGCCAGACGTCCTATAGTCCCTAGTGTCATTATATCCCCTAGTTTCATTCTTTTGGTGTTCATTAAGGCGAATAGTAGGGTGGATAGTGGCGCCACTACATATTTAATTTTATATTTACGTTATACAAAGGAATTATCAAAAAATCGGACCGCGCGTAGACGATATCTATCTTAAGCTTTTTTTAATGTATCTTTAATAGTTTTGTACTGTATTATTTAGGCAGATACTTGTTTCAAGAGTTTAGTTCCTATTGGTGGCCACCAAGCTCTCCAAACAAGGTTTTTGATTGAATTACACAAAACAAAACTATTACAGATACATTAAATAAAAGCTTGTGATAGGTATCGTCTATGCGCGGTCCGATTTTTTGATAATTCCTTTGTATAACGTAAATATAAAATTAAATATGTAGTGGTTAAATATGTATTATCTACAAAACTAATAACGAGACGCGTAGGTAGAACAAAACGCCGCCCGTGAAATAACCTTGGTAGAGCAAGGTGCCGGACGATACTCCTTAAATACCTACTTAAAGTTTTTTTCAGTATTTAATAATGCCAAATATCCAAGAGCTCAAATCTCTTTGATCTTAAGCCAAAAATCTACAACTTTCCCAAGACCCAATTCCCAGCGACGGCTAAAGAGCTTTTTAATTAACTTAATTGTAAATAATGTTATATCCAGAATATCATACAAATGAATTTATTACGTTGTTTCCTCTATCTTCCGTGAATATCTTATTATGGTAATAATGTAGCAACACTAATGGCTAATGAACATTAGGACGGATAATTTCATTAGTTATGATATAATATAACTTTTATTTTCCTTTTCATATTATGAAAAGGAAATCATATTAGAAACGGAATATAAGATGTTAGATTCGGGATATTGTATCGTGTACTAAAACAAGCAGCCACTTATAACTCTCGGAAGAATCATTATTTTATATTCGATCATAACAAGTAGGTAGGACCACAGAATATGGTATTGTGGATGTTTTCTATGTATAAATAAGTATCTATCTATGTAGTGTATTGTATTAAGTATAACAGTTATCAAGTACGCATAAGTCAAGTTCTGCTTAGCTTGGGGCTAGATAATGCTCTGTGAATTGTCCTACATTATTATTATAACATAACTTTTCTCATTTATATGATCTCCGGCCATATTGTGACCCGGTCCTTTGAGAAGTATGCGTGGGGCAGAAGCCAACAGCACAGAGGCCCAATAACCCCTTTATGAGAATTCATGTAAACGTAAGGGCTACACAGCGGGTATCATCCTCGGGCGCACAATATAATACACCCGAAAATGATATCTACCAGGTGTAGACATTGTAAAGGAAATCGAAGGCAATATAAAACCAGGTTATTGTGATGGGTGGATGGACTGAGTAAATGTGGGAGACTGCAGGCGCCTGCCATAAACTTAATCTCAAAACTGCCGGCACACAGCTTGCCGAAATCTGGATGGGTTCCTCAAAATGCCGTCGTAAATGCCAGAAAGGAAAGATTAAAAAGGATTTTATAATTATTAATAAGTATGGGTACAGATAGTACGTAGTACCTGATCTTGTCACAATAATGTGTGGTTAGTGACAGACTGAACATGGTCGCCAAATGAGTCGACGTAGTACTAAAGTGTCAGTCAAAACGCGTAAGTTTAATGAAATGCAAACACTATGCATTTAGGGTAAAGCCTGGATTGATGGCCCTGGAGGGATTTGTGTCTCACTGCCAAAAATTGCAACTTCCGAAAATAACAAATAATAGTCTTGATAGACTCACAATAAGCCTGATAATTGTCAGTTTTAAATTTTTAACAAATCAATACTTGATAGCGATTGATAGTTTGAATTTTTGTTACTGATCCCCACTGAGACTGAGGGTACTGAGATCCATGTATCAGTATCACCATAAAACTAAGCGCAGAGTTAGAAGAATAAAATAAATAAATCCAAGTCATATCTCCCCAAAATCCTGCATTATTATAATTATGAATAAACTCCCTTCCGGTAAACATTATCAATTTATTTAGGTTGCTTGACTAAATGAATTTGGTGCCAACTGTAAGTGGTGATAAGTTAAAAACTTATTTATTATTAACTCGGTAAATGCGCGTTTCTTACTTCTAAAAGGTAACAAAGATTACATCTAAATTATACGCGGCGGAGCTTTTATGAAAAAGTATGATAAAGCTTAGAAGAAAATGAGTTTATCATTGCTTGTAATGTTTTAGTAAAATCTTGTAGCAGGGATGTTTTACGGTACAAAAAAAAACATATTTAGAATAGATGGCTGTTAAGAAATTAAATAATATCCCAAAAAATTATGAACTCGACGTGACTTTTTGGATATTATTTCATTTCTTAGAAGGTTCTGTATATGTGGGTAAGTAAGGAAGCACTATAAAAACAAAAAACCTTAGATGGCTGTAGTAAATAATAGGTAAAAACTTTTCATAAAGTGCTCAACCACAAAAGGAAAGGCAAATATAATAATTTTGCTCGTCATCTTTTTTACGCTAGAAGTCTTTACATCTTTATGAAACTTTTGTGCTCGTACTTAATTGAAATAGTTTAATTTGAACAGCCAGTAGGCACAGGCAAAAGTCAAATAAATTGTTCTGAAATTCAAGAGAATTACAGAGGTTCAAAGGAAGTTTCTTGATAGGGATCTACCTCCAGCCGTTTGTTAGGGGGAGGCTCGTGTTACTCAATTTAGTTTTAGGTGATAAATCATGTTACCTGCCGGTTTCAAACAGGGTATTGATTGGATCTAGTTGCTAGGAGAATCTTTAGCGTCGTTAACAATATCCTTTTTACAAAATCATGAGCTGTCTTGGTAGGCAGTATCATAAACAAAGTCAGGACGTTCTTAATTTCCTCATACATAATCGATGCATATTTAGGGAAAAGAGATATAAAGTTCTGAGTTTCGGTGAAATGCGGATATTTGACAGCCATTGTAGGATATCTCACGCGGCGCGCAAATTTTTAACATTTCGTAATGCGTGTGCTCAACTCATTTTCATTTGGTTTTAAGAATTCCCTACAAAAACATGGTGCCAAAATGAACATAAAATGTTTATCACAAATCATCATAAAATATTTATTAAAATTACCAAATCAGTTCAGTTTCCGTATTCCGTGTTGCAAAATAAAACTGTACACAAATCTGATTACATTTCGAGTTCGTTAAACTTTCATCGGGCGAGGTGCGAAAGTGATTGGTATTCTCTCTATAGAGCCGCTCTAACTCTGGTACAGAAAGATATTTTTATGGAAATAAAGTCAGTTCTGTGTACATTCTTTATCAGGACTGAGAATTCCTTGAAATTAACTGAATTTCACTTGAAAACAAGCAACCATTATCACACTGAGCCAGCCTCCTAGCTCGCTAATCTATTTAAGAATCGTACCAATCTACGAATTTGGTAGAGAAACAGCTGTTAAAATATCTACAGCTGTTGGGCGTAGATATTTTAGCAGCTGTCTGCCTGATAGCGGATATTGAAAGTGTAAATAGCAAGAAGGTTTCGGTTTCTAGTAGGTATACATGTTTCTAATAATGTTTTTCTTAGTTTAAGGTTTCTTGTAAATGATAATGTTTATTACAAACAGACCTAGTTATTCGACTGTGTAACTGTTTGGCCAAAAAACCCTAAATATTGGTATATAGCGTAGTAGAACAAGCAAACCTTACATAATAACAATGGAGACTGGATTGTATCCTCTAGGAGCGGAGAACTAGGAGGTTGGATGGGACCAAACATTGACAAAAAAAAGCATAGAGCATTCGATTAGATATTTGAAAATCTCTAAAAAGTAGAGTATTTATCTTAAATGTTATCATAGAAAGCAATAAAAAACTCCCATTTTATAATACAGGACGCTGGTGACCTATTTTATTATATTTTATCCTTATCTGCATTGTAATAACCGACCAAAAAGTTAGGAAACATTTCTGAAACTTTTAAGAACAACTATAAGAAAGTTGTCTTGTTCCATAATGGCCTTGCCGCGTTGAGACCATAAAAATGCCATATTTTCACAAACTTCGAATAGGCATACTTTCACCGGAAAATCTTTAATAACGTACCGTTGAAACTATTTTTAACATTTTAGCTAAAATAAGTAGCTAAATAATCCCATTTTTCAGTGTTTATTTCAATTATGAATTTATTTTAAAAGTGAAATTATTAGTTCTAGTAAGATTGTTTGCAACAGTCTTCAGATGTAAATACTAGTTCTAATTTATTACTATTATTTGTTTGTAATTTTCTTTGTGAATAAAGATTATTATTTTACTAGTTCTATAAGTGTGCTGGAGTGGTTTTATTCTCTATGCTCAGAGCGAAAACCTGAAACTACTGAAATAAAAGTTCCTACCTTCCTAATTATCAGAGCTCCTTTTAACTCGGAAAAAATAGATGCCAAGTAGAAAATAAGTTAGTAGGTTTACATACCTTTCTGAATATAAAACCCAATCTATAAACACACTAAAATACGTAGGCGTCCTGAAAAGCGTAAAGACATAAACTGCATAGACCAACAAAGGTCAAACTTCGCGGAACTATGAGAAAATTATCTTGGCCGCAGAACGCTCCCAAAGCACCTCGTCTATTATAAAGATATAGAAACGGCACCGATAATGGTCTCTGTCATGGACTTCTACATGCGAATTTGAACCATCAGTATGTTAACATAAGGATTGACCACGCTTTCCTGACATGCTTGTCGACTTCACCGAGGGCTCTATAATAACTACAGAACACAACAACGTGTTGTACCTAAGTCTCGGAACCCTCAAGGGAAGGTATTGTGCTTGGATGCGCAAAAACTTAATATAATAGTGTAAAAGAAAAATAATAGTGTAGTATGTTGCTAGTTTTATTAGCTGTTGGAAACTACGAGATCTATAAATACATGCAGAGGCGTTAAAGCGTTACAAGCCTTCTACGTAAGTGTCGCCAAACGAACAAAATTCAAAATTACCTAGAAATAAGTACCTTTTAATAACAAATAACCTCGAAAAGAAATTTACAAAAAACTCATGACAACCGTGAAAATAGCATGATAACCATGATTCACCCTTTTCAACCCTAAAAAAACTGAGCTCAAGCGTGATGCTTGCTGATGAATATTACATCTATACGTAATTTGGAACAGAAATATGTTACCCAACCAGCGTGTTAGTATTAAAATGTGCAAATCTCGGCATTACCATGTTCCTTTTCATCATAAAGATAGGAAAGACCTCTACTGGTCTTCCTCTTGCTTCTGCCAGCTCTGTTTAAAGGCAAACGGAATAAAATTATGGCAGTGCGTATTTGGGTGTGGGTACACCCAAATACGCACTGCCATAATTTTATTCCGTTTGCCTTTTCCGAAACTAAAATGCATCTGCGAATATAAAAGATAATACGGCTTTTGGTGAAGCCGGTTGGGTAAATGAAAACTAACGTTATGGCTACTGTTGTTACAGTTTTATATCCGTTATATATCTTTGGATCCATTTTTATCACGTTCATTTTGTGGGTTATGTTTTGAACGGATCTCTATATCAACGGCCAGACACAATGTTGTGATTTTGTTGAAATTCGTTTTACAATTTACAAGGCGTATGTGTTCTATTAAATTTAATTGGGTATCACCATTACTGACTTTTTATAATCTATACGAACAGTAGAAACTTAATGGTTTGTAGTTATTAGAAACTAGCTGCGCCCCGCGGTTTCGCTCGCGTGGAAATTTATGTTTCCCACTTTCTTAATTTTTTCTTTGCTATAAACCTCACGGAGCCCGAGACCTCACCAACATCGGTTCGTGCGTTCTGGAGTTATAGCGTCAGGAAGGAAAACCCGACTTATTTTTATATAGTTAGAAATAAGTATTTTCTTTCTTCTGTCATATTAGCTTGAAGAAGAATTATGGTTTTCATGAAGAAGTTACTTTTTGAATCTTTACAATCAAATAAAATTACAATCAAATAATAGAAACAAATGAGAACTAGATTTAAAATTGAGACAATTCAGGTAACTGCAGACTATTGCGAATGATCTACTGGAAGCTCAACTGGATCCATAGCAGAAGCGTCTGCTGTAAGAAGTTAAAACTAAAAATATAATTAAATAGGTCGTTCCTGTATTTACGTTATTAATAATCTTAAAGTTTAGTTCTTTAGTATCTAGAAGTTTTTATCAGAATTACTGAACAAAACAAAATAAGAACTTTTCCTATCCTAGAGTTATAGATTTACTGTAGAACCCTTTCATAAATTGTTTCTAGTACTTCTCCGAAAAAGTTATCGTTTCCAACAAAAAGCCTTTTACTATTATTAATTTAATTCAAAGGCCAAAAAATGTGATTTAATACACTGAAAACCTTTGAACACGAATCCTGAAAATTATTATTTAGATTACGTAATTATATTTGAAATATTCATGCTCAAGATCAGACGGATCTCGATAATACTTATTTACATTCCCTTTCATTAACAAGTCATCGCTAAACATTAAATAAATCGGCTGTTTCCATGTAGAATCAGTTTTAATTAGACTTCTACTTTAACTTATACTACTTGACGTTGCAGCTTTTACTATTTTTGCTTCTATTAAATAATAAAACTGGACAATTTCATATCACCACCTAACCCCAAGCCATGCTGATGGATGTATAATATAATAATAATAATAATATAATAATGATAATAATGCTGGACAATTCACACAGCATTATCTAGCCCCGAGGTAAGCAAAGCTTGTGTTATGGGTACTAGATAACTGATATACATAATACAATACACTACATAGATAGATAGTTTTTTATTAAACATAGAAAACGACCAGAACACCCTGAACAAATGTCTGCAGATCGTACAAATATTTGTCCCGAGGCGGGAATCGAACCCGCAACCTCCTGCGTCGCAGGCGGACCTTCGCCCATCGCGCCACAGAGGTCGTCAAGTAATAAATATTATATATAAAATAATAATTACAACAGAAACTGAAAAGGACCTCTCATTTTGCCAATAATGGTTATATCTAGAAGTTTAGGTATAAGTTACTAGTTCTTTACGCTAAAGGCTCACAAGAAATGTAAAAAGTGTAAGTTGGCATAAGAAATACAAAAAAGTTAAGTTCACGTTAATTTTGTGTATTTGTACTTAATTTGTCTTTTTTTGTTTATTCTCCAAATTAACGTCTGTAACGTTGATGTGTTCTTTTGTAAATAATGTTTCTGTTAATGGCATCTTGATTGGTTTATACGTAGCTATATATACTGTTAACTTTAAGAAAATTGTATACTGTGGCTTAATAAACGAAAAATAAAATAAAATAAAAATAAATAGAATAAGAAACCTTAGGCTCACACTAGACCAGTCAATAATCTGTAGATTGAAATCTTATTAAAAACTTCCCGGACCAGCCCAGATATAAACTAAACACTCCAAAAATGGTAAAATAAACTGCGTGATACAAAAAAATGTTTGTATCACGCAGTAAAACCTTCAAATCCAGTTGAACCTAAATAATCCCAGGAGGTAGCGGCATCGGATTGTGTTGTTTATTCTTTGTCAATACAAAAACCTTATTTTTCGGAAACGAAACTTCACCATGAAAGTGTTGCGAGATGTAAATATTATTGAGTTTGATTTGTTCGATAGGAAACGAAAATTTGACGTATTGGTTGGTCAAATTAGGAAAGAAATGGACGCGCCCCATTTTTATACGTTCCTGAAATTTTACATGAAGATCGTCTTCACTTCCACCAATGTAAATAATTTGATAAACACTTGCTTTAACGGACTGGGTGATAAAATATTGGGGCATTGCTTTTGCTTGAATATATTTAAAGCCGCAAACAACCAGCCACCGCCAGTATTTTAGTTTGATAATGAGGATGTAATTTAATAACTGCCTCATGTGGTTTCAGTATGCAAATGAACACATTCAATATTGATACCAAAATTAACGATCCGATGACGTATTTTGTGTCTCTATTATTTGGAATCGTATCACCTATCATCATTCATCATCATTAATACGAGTAGTCATTAATTCTGTTCACATTTTAGTAACATTACAAATGTAGGCAGCCATTTTTTGTTAGACAATAGAAGATCTGTCCTCTATTGCGTAAACTAAAATGAGTGGCGGACGATAAAAAAAAATATGAGCTTTATGGTTTTCTTTGATCCTTTTGATAGCACCATTTTTTATCATTTGGTTGATTCTTTAAATGATCGGAAAATAGTTTGATTTCAATGAATTATTAATAAAAAACTAACGAAATAGATACCTACCGATTTTCAAAACTCTACATCTCACTCCATCGAAATGAATATAAACTTAATGATCAAAACAGTAAGAAGCTCAATAAATATAATCTAGAAGTTCAACAGCTTTAAAGCAGTTCTAAAACAGCTGTGTATGCGAAAGGTACATATTTACACGAACCCCCAACCTCAAAGGCTCTAATTTACTTAAGAGCATTAACTTCGCAAAGGTCGGCCCTGCAACATGACACAATCCTTTGAAAACGCCGCCTTATTTACCAAAAGGGGCCCTTGCATTATTTACGAGAGCTTACGACCCACACACTCATAATACATTATTCACCTGTACTACGAGTCCTAGCTCCTTAGCCCAAACTAGATTAGTCATACAAAACGGTACACTCAAGTCACTCAAATCCGATCAAAATACTTACTTTATTGTATAGAAAAATCCTCGCGCCTCGATAACTTCAGCCACAAAACAAACACACGTATATTATATAACGCACGCGTAAGAACTAAAGTCGAGGCTGCCTCAGACACGAGCACCTTCCACCGAGTCCTGGGATACACTGACTCCATCAAGCTGACGCCGGCAAGCTGTGCAAGCACGGTGTGAAATGCGCAAGTCACATGCTTCCTAACTTATCCACCGACTTTTACAATTCAAATTGTCATTTCGGACTTATTATATGTAGATACTTATACAGCGAACGGGTCCGGATGATAGATTTCCGGTGGGTAGCCACTTTACAGTTCATATAACACGACTAGTTGGCTACTTGAATT
Source organism: Eupithecia subfuscata (assembly GCA_963564075.1). Taxonomy (NCBI): domain Eukaryota; kingdom Metazoa; phylum Arthropoda; class Insecta; order Lepidoptera; family Geometridae; genus Eupithecia; species Eupithecia subfuscata. The sequence goes on from OY751105.1 coordinate 11,816,874, forward strand.
CAAATCGTTAGCTTTTTGAGTGAAGGATTGTTTCCGGTCGGATGCCTTTGAGTTGGGAGATGTAAAAATCACATTCACTGCGGAGTACGAGTAATAAGATACGTTTGTGTGATTTAAGTGCGTCGTAGCAGTTACGTGGCAGTTTCGTAGCAATATCGTAAACGCACCGTTGTGCGTAGCACGTAAAATTTTGCGTAGTAAGTGTATTTTTAGTGGTCGTTACTTGGGGCCGCTTGTCAGGGGTCACAAGTCGGAGTTATTAGTGAGTTTCGATGTGTTTCCCCCTTATTTACTTTGCTCGAGGCAACCTCTCAGCAAAAAAGATATTCCTTTGTAATCGAACGAAGATTTTTCTAAGACAAAGGTTATTTAAAGAATAATACAATATAGAATTTCATAGACGAACATTACTTATTGTCTATTGAGCTTTCTTTGTTTTGGAAAATTTCTTTTCTTGTTATTAAAATCAACTTTGTAAGGAAAGGGACAATTATGTTTTAATTAACCGCTTTGTTATGTTTCACTTTTTCGGACAGAGATAATTAATTAATTGTACTTATTACTGCTGCCTGTGACTTTGGACGAGTGCCTTTATTTTTTTCATTATTTAATACCATCAAGAAGGAAACGTGAGTTAAGATCTAAGTGGCTTATTTAAAAATGTAGCACTATAAAATTTCCTCCCTTTTATATTTAGAAACACTACTTTTCTATTTAGGACATTTGTCCTTAACTTAGATAGAACTTAGATAAACAAAACAAGGGATAAATGGTAAAGGCAATGTTTTGAGCCGAAGCATTTAACCATGTTTCTTTTGTTATCCTGATCGAAAAATGTCTTGATTCATCGCCAGCACCTTGGCCCTAGAACTAATCCCTATAAATGAAATCGGGGATCCTGGCAATACCCAATATTTTTCCCGAGATAAGATACAAGCAATACCCGCGTTTTGTTTATGTAGGGGCGGTCGAGGGTCCAGAATTCCGCCCTAAGATAGGAAGTTGTGAGTTGCGACTTTTAATCGTGCAACTTTTTACTGTCGAGCAGAAAACCTCGCAAATACTGTGTCGCCTGATTTTTTGTAAGGTGTAAATAAAATGTTGGATTCATTGACCTTGGAACACCGAAAGCAATATGCTAGGTGTTCCTGAACTGCATAATAATCTTATCGTATTACAGTTAGTTCTATCGGCAAAAATCCTTAATATCGCAGAACCGATAAGTGGCGACCACAATGCAATGCGAAAAGGAATCGAGGTAATAGGAATCTCCCACACGATTTACCGACGTCATTGCAGCGGTAGAAGGGAGTAGATTTATGGAGGCGGCTGAGGACTGCTATACGTGGCGTCGTTTGGGGGAGGCCTACGTTCAGCAACGGAAGTATACGAATTGGTGGTGACTGCAGTTGTTAGAATCTTAGATTTTCACAAAACATGCACTATACCTGTATTTGCTTTTCTGGCGACTTAACGTCGTGTCTGGTAATTTATCTCCTACTCTCAAGTTTTCCGGTCGTCGCGTCGATTCTCATCGGAAAAGAAAATCATCAGTAAAGATCACCAGCAAAACAGAATTTGGAGTAAGAAGGTTTCTTTACCTTGAACAACCTTAAAAATAAATACTGTAAAAGAATGTTGAATTTTCCATCAGCTGTGTTCGAAGATCAGCTGGTAAATAATCTTTTAAGTTTTTAAGGTTACCTATTTGTTAGGTAAATAATAACCATCAAACATAACTGGGTAAAATTGTATATCAGCCTGGCAACACAGTAGGTGACGCACGACGAGTCAGGCAACACTCGATCAACGGCTCCCGGATTCATTCTATCGCCGACAGCCGTCCTGAACAGACTTGGTGCTTTTGAGCTACAACTGAATAGTTGTTGCCCAGCCTTTGCTTGCAAAACGAGTCTGTACCAGTTTAAGACCGAACGGAAGTGGAGTCGGTTGAAACATGCTGTTTTTGTATATACCGCCCAACAACTTCAGAAGAGGGATTCCGATAGCAAGGTACGTAAAGTGAAGATTTCTTATAATTATTCGTAATTTCTGCTCTTTATCTTGTTATCACCCTGCCCACAAGGTGTTGAGGGTTGACTTGTTAACACGTAATCGGGGTACATAACTCCGATAGTGTTAACAGATTGATTTAGAAGTGCGGGTTTGTGCAGGCATTCGGCCAGGGCATGCCCTCCCTGGTAATGTCGTCACGTACTTAGTGATTTTACTAGATACCTACCTGCATTTTTGTTTAGTTTGAAAGCCTGTTTGTTAGCACGTGGTCAGGGTATCTACTCCCTGACAGTGTTGGCGGAATGATTTGCAAGTGATCGGTATTTGTGTAGGCATTTGGCCAGGGTACTCCCTGGTAACGCCGGTACGTGCCTGGTTAATTCTGATTAATATACTAATGACAATTTGTTAAAGTACACTAAATAGCGATTGCTCGATAACATGTAGCGGGTTCACCGTTAAGTAAGTAGGTAGGTACCTACCGAATCTGTGATCGTGGCCGCGTTTGGCCAAGATACATAGGTACCCGCCTAGTCGCCTACTCTATGATAGCTTGAACGCGGGCTCAGCAATTTAACTGGCTGGATTTCCTTTTCAACGTGTTTTTTGTAACCCCAAGAGAAATTTATAAACTTTTGTTTGGATTTTGGTTATCAGTGATCCATGATCGCATTAACTTGTCAGATGAAATGGAAATATGCCTTGAAGAACATTGATGCTTGATAATTTTTAACAGCGAATGATGGAAGCAGTTAGCGTGACCACCACCGTAGCAGAGAACACCGTCGCCATAAGGCGCCAAAGCGCCGTAGCAATCGACGGAGCCGCGACGAACACAGCCAGCCAGGTACCATAGATGCTGACGTAATGTGATCGTGATGGCTGTGCTGAGAAGCGTCCAGCGAACGATGGACGATGCAACGAGAAGCGAGGTAAGTCGTGTAATTCTACTCGAAATCCTTCACGCAACCGTTGATATAGTAGGAAGAATCGAAGCGCCAAAGCAGGCGTAACTAGAACAGCACGTCGCAGCGAGAGGCTAGTTGCGCCTCACATTCGAAGCCGTTGTCGTAATCGGCACTATAGTGAACTTCGTGAATCGAATCGGAATGTATTTGAAGGTGTACTTTATTAGTACCTAGATATAGATATTATGTACCTATGTCAAAATCCGTTGATAGGCTTTGATCCATGTCATGCCTCACTTCTTCAATGGACTACAAAAATATTTAGATTTTACCCTAACCAAATCTGGTGGGCCTCACCGAATCGTGATACCAAAGAATACCAACCCATTTATTAAATTCTGATTAGCTCCGTTATGTACTAACCGATGTAGATAGGTGTACGGTGATGAAGATTTCATGGCTTTATGTAGGTATGGGGTAGAATAAAGACCTCGATATTTACTGCTAGTGATCTGACCACCTTATAAATCACCCAACCTTCGGAACGAATACATTCTACATGTACCTACGCAATATCTACGCTCAGAATAACTACAGTAGGTACCTAGCATAGTAAGGAATAGGGACAAATTTGATATATCTACGTAGGCACTAATTCTAAGTTAAGCATGAAATGAAATCATGGAGCTGTAATATTTTTTTTTTAGTTTTACGATCCGTTTCCGAGTCGTAGTACCACAGAAACATATCTAGATATATTTCTGTGCGTAGAACCTATGTTGCATAGGTATGCATCAGAGTGCACTTGAACCGAACAAGATAGCAACGAGTTTCAGGTTGAGTTGTCGGTGAAAATGCTAATCACAAACAAAGCAGTTTACTTAAAATATTTGTTACTTCACTTGATAATAAAGAACGTTTGGCTACTTACGCTGAGAACTTTGTAGTCTAAACGGATAGGTGCCATGCCAACGTCATATTATATCCATGCTCAGTTTGCAAACCCATGAACACAACTAGCTACCTATCTCTCTCTAGACCTACCTACCTACATACCAATGCACGAATGCACCTTTGATTGCAGCGTATTCATGAAATATTTGCTAGAGAAAATATAATATTTAAATAAACTCGATCATAGTCTTGAAACAATGCTCACCTACCTAATTGTAGATTTGTAGATGACCAAAACCTCGATAAGTAGTTCCAAGATTTATAGGTATTTTTGGTGGCAAAAGATCATTCACTTTCTATTTTTCTGTTAATAAAACCATGACACGAAGCCGTGCTCGCGGTGGTTTCCAAAATGGAACTTTTGTGAGAACATGCGGGTTCGATTCCCGCGGCGCGGCAAGTATTTGTTCGATTTCCGGATGGTTGTTCGGGGCCTGAGGCATGACAAGCATTAAGTACTTTAATTTATATGTAAAATAATAATGAGCCTTCGTAGGAATTCCGATTTAAACTACGTAGAAAGCGTAGGAAGGTACCTACCTATAAAAACAAAACACAAATTCTAGTGTTTTTTTTACGGTTTAAGTCATTTCTTTGATCATCCAAACTATTATTTATTGCAATGGACGACTGGAAGGCAAAACCTAAGATAAGTCTTCGCAATCTACTAATTTTTTTTAACAAGAAATTAAAACTAAGAATTGAAACAAAAACAATTTATGGCAGCTCCTTAATCTAACACTTTTGATGCCCGCGACGCACATGCAACCTTAACCAAACTTCTTACGTGTAAATAATGCATATAAATGAAGCAATAAAATATCGAATAGAAATCATTGAGGGTAGCGAAAAGAAATGTGAAGTAAACATGTAGGATTAGAGGAGTAGAGAGTATGAACAGGATGTAAGAGTACGAACGCTAAGCAAGTATGAACGGGAGAACCACACTTTTCACATAAGTCAACAGTGTGTGAATGTGTAAATATATAATGTACCTAGTGTAGATGATATAAAATGAACAATAAATAATATACTTAAATCAAACGCTTAAACTAAATATTGTGGGAAGATTCCCACGTAGGTCTTTAAACTAACATTTTCATGGCCCGAGACGCAGACGAGCCTCTCGACTCGACCCTCGTGTAGTGGCGGCGGCGGGGCGCGCCCCTGCGGGTCGCACCGCCGAAGCTGGGCAGCGAATGCGTTAATACGCAGAGTATCAATTACATACATATTTATGCCTGATTATGCTTTGAGTACGAGTAGGTTTTCGGTAGGTAAATTATTTAGTACGATATTATTATACTGTTACACCCTACGTGTTAATTAGAGTTTAAACGGTGAAAACGATATAAGTACTCGTAAGTTGTTTAGGTCCATAATAAACAAAATAGAATAAAATAGAATGGAATCGAATGGAATCGAACATAATCGAATAAAATCGAGTAGGATCGAATAGGATAATAGAAAAGGTATTTATATTTACTAACAGACGCAATTGAAACACGGGTCGTCAGTGACCGTGATCAGAGAATTAGTTACTGCTGGCATAATAAAATAAATTGAGTTTCCAAAGTAAACTACTTACGACTTTTCAAATGAATTTAGGACTGTAGTAGGTTCAATTAAAAATAAACAGAGTTAATACCATACTCAAATAAATAAAATTAAAGGTAAAATACACACCTAGGTTTACAACACCTATAAAATGTAATATACTAGAAGACGATTTTTCTAATTTACTAGTGACGACGACTTTTCTCATTTACTTGTGTAAAGGTTCTCCTACCTGCAGCCAAATCGCGCTTTTTGGATAGTTGTGTTGGTTTAAGGAATCTTGACCAGTGTTTGAGCGGGAAGGGAAATTGAAGGCAAACTAGGCTATCCTCGATTGGTTGATATGTCGTTATGGAGCGGCGGTGGATAATTATGCTTTTATACTACAGTATCTTCGAATAGGTCGAACGGGACTTTCTAGTCTTTTTTTTTTTTTTTAGATAACTTGAAGTCGTGCAATGTCTTACAAAAATAATTTTAGTAACAATTTACTAGACTTAGGCCTATCAAATTTTATTTTTGGGTCTATTTGAACTCCCTAATCCAATATAGGGTAGTTAATGTAAATTTAAACAATGATGTTGAAAGTTGTAGCTGTAGGTACATTGACAATGAAAATCATTATTATTGCTGCACTGATCATGATATTCTATTGGATATTATACGTAAACGTTTTGCTAATAGTTTAGCAGAAGATAACAATGACATCTTATTGACACACAATTTAATAGTCAGGTATGCAATGCATTTCATGATAATAAACTTAATAATGCTGTCCACGTTTAATTCGAACTTAGTCCGCTGGTTGTTAACTGTGGACATGCGGGGCACAATGATGCGCCGCCCAAAGAGTCTCAGTTAACAGTCAGAGTGAAAAAAAAACGATAGGTTATTTTTAAGTCAGGTGAAACTAATATAATTGACTAACAGCTTGTTAACTGTGGGCATGCACAACGATGTGCTGCCCAACGAGAAGCAGTTAATAGACTCAGTGAAAAAGGGAACAATTTGGTTATTTTACGCGTGAAATAATTTTAACGTAGGGTAACCAAATGATATTACATGATGGGTTGTTAATTGTGGGCATGCCAGGCACAATGATGTGCCGCCCAATGAAAAGCAATTAACAGTCTGGGTATTATAAATAATAAAAAGCAATTGGGTTATGTTGCGCGTGAGTTATTTCTAGCGTAAGATTAACCAAATGGCATGACAGATTGTTAATTGTGGGCATGCCGCCCAGCGAGAAGCAGTTAACAGCCTGAGTGATGATCTACTTATTGTGGGCATGTTTCGCTCAGTGAAAAGCAATAAGTTGATGAAAATAGTAATTCTCACTAATAGTTTTACTATAAGCAAATGAAGTGATAAGCTTTGCAACCAAAGCTAAGAAATGAGAAGGAATGCAGTGACGAACTTAACAACCAAAGCCTAACGTGGGAGCTACACATCGACAGACTCTGCGAGAGAGTGGGAAGGGCTTGCTTCGCTTTATGGCGTTTATCGGCTACTCTTGAAGAAGGGATGACCAGAAGCTGTTACTTTGCATCCGTTCACTCGCCCCTTCAATATGGCGTGGAGCTGTGGGGCAGAGCTGCTGACTGGGAGCGAGCGTTTAGGATGCAGAAGAGAGCTGTTCGAGCGATCGTGAGACAATTAAATCCAAGACTTATTTTTGTTATTATTATATATTGTTATTATTTGACGGGCTCATTAGAGAGAGATATTATTAGAAATATTTCGAATCTAATAAATAAATAAATGGTTGCCGTACCTAAATGTGAACAAAAGGGATTCTAAGCTTTGTTAGCTGGATCGTGCTCTTTGATTTAAATCTCTTTGGCATACGTTTGTAAGAATATGGTCTTTTATTCGTTACCTTTTGTTTTTTTTTTTGATGAAATATATATTTTGTCCGCAAGGATAGATAAAGTTCAAATTGAAAAATCAATGATTGTTTGGAAAATAAATTAATGTTTACTTAAATGTTAATATTTATAAGCAACGAAGGCACTCGTTGACGGTCCGATGGCCGAGCTGTTAGGTAAATAATAACCATCAAACATAACTGGGTAAAATTGTATATCAGCCTGGCAACACAGTAGGTGACGCACGACGAGTCAGGCAACACTCGATCAACGGCTCCCGGATTCATTCTATCGCCGACAGCCGTCCTGAACAGACTTGGTGCTTTTGAGCTACAACTGAATAGTTGTTGCCCAGCCTTTGCTTGCAAAACGAGTCTGTACCAGTTTAAGACCGAACGGAAGTGGAGTCGGTTGAAACATGCTGTTTTTGTATATACCGCCCAACATATTTGAGCCGTTTGGGGTTGAAACCCTTGGTCCTTGGGGTCCTGGGGCACACGCAATTTATAAAGATCTTACCAAACTTCTTATAGAGTCCACAGGTGATCAGAATGCTTTATTTCGGTCAACGAATTAGCATTGCCATTCAACGTGGCAATGCTGCTAGCATTCTGGGCACTCTGCCTTCTGGTGACGGCTTAGATTTTGAAGAAATAGATAAACTATCTTATAATAAAAAATATGAAAAGGTTATACTAGATACAATAACACAATAAAGTTTCACATACAGGGTACAATTAATTATTGGTATCGCCTTCACTCCGCTACATACGAGTACCTTAATTATAAAAGCTGCGGTTTTATATTTCTAATTTATTTCTACCAACTCAACATTAAAATATCCAAGAATATCGCCGCTACCCTTCACAGAAACCATATCGACACGGGTACGGTCGATTATTAACACAGTAAAGCATAAACTTGGTCAAGTTCTTCAGTATCTCAACTAATAATCTACCTAACGTACTCGGAGACTGTCAACTAAAAAGTTTTCAGAGTCGAATCTGATTTCACAATCATGCATTGCTGTGATATTAGACAAGATTGCATTTGCCAGTAGGTATATGGAATAGACTATATTTTTTAATCTGATTTTCATCCATAATATAATGAATTTTGCAACTATACATACAGGTCCAAACGGAAGACCAGCGCTGACTAGGTCTTTGGACCTTGTCTAGCATTATGCTGAGTTAGGGCCTTTTTCATTCTTGGTTAGAGAGGCTTCCATTCACTGCAGCCAGTCTTTTTCTTTTCTTCTCTTGCGATGGTAATGAACACAACCGGTGTTCTTGTGTTTCTCACAAGTTTATTGACGAGCTGTCAAAAAACTTATGAGAATCAGCTCGAAAGATTTATCAGCTTTTCTTGAGGTTCTACTTAAACTTTACAATGTCGAAGGTTGTAGTTTCATTAGATATAGGTAGTTACGACGCACAAACGCTATGCCCGGGGGACTCCCTACGCTACAGGGTACGATGTACCGATAACATAATATCCCTATGATAGACATTCTGACCTCGGCACGATGGCTTAATTAGGGTCTTATTTCGAGGTAAATAGTCTTAAGGAGCAGTTTACTTTCGTTACAATATATACTTTGAAATCAACAGAAATTCTATGGTCTTTTAGATAAAGCAACAGACAATATGTACATGTGAAAAAAGTATTACATAAAAACCAGTTCTGGAAATTCTACCTTGCTAATTTGAAGGAAATCATAAGGCCCAATTTGCAAATATGCTGCAGCAGCATAATATCGCTGTTTTGGAATAAAGTGTTTGAAATTTCCACATAAAATCTGGACTTTAAAGAACTTGCCTAATAAAGCCAGCTGTAGCTTTGAACATGCATGACTTCACCAAATAAAACCAAAATCTCGTGAAAAAGTAAGGGTAAAGTTGTAATTTACCAACTCGTACCGACACGCCCGTTTTCATTGCATGCTGATTTCTTAACTGATAAAATTTAGTTTTACCAGTGGTTCCTTTTAGTTTAATGGATGTTGTTTTAATTTATAAATAAACGTCGTATACATATTGTCCCTAACAATCATCTAGACGTCTAGTTATTCGTAAAACCTAAATCCTAAGTCTATCAAACAAAGCCCGTCTATATGTATATCAAACCACTAGAATTCTCATTTCTCACATTCTATTGAAAAGTAATCACACTCCACATCCAGGTCATCATTCATTCGTTTGAGTCGTTTTCCAGCTAATCGTGGGCAAGGGCTATTTCCACTAGCCTCAGTGAAGTAAAAAATTGGTTGTCTGTAAAGTCGGTTTACTGACGATAGTTGAACGTGACAACGTCTTAAGAAAATACTGATGGAATGGTAGCATTTGATACTCGATCAAAACATGTAAATGTACTATAGTATAGCAGCTGTCCACGCAGACGCATCGCTCACCCAAGTAGGAGAGAGACGGATGTCGAGCGCTGAGGCGTTCCATGGAACGCCTCAGAGCGAGGTAACGCCGCATGACGTCATGTTTTTTCGTGCGTGCAGCCGGCTCTATCGAATTATAAGACGTTGTCACGTCAAAAATGGTCAAACCGTGTTTATTTTCCTTTTCACGATTTCTTTAATTCAGAATATTATGTTTCGGTACACCCATTTTAAATAGATTACATAACTAACCAATTAAAATCCTATTCAGTAGTTTCAACGCTAATATCATAAAGGCGAAATTTTGTGAAATTTTGCATGGGTATAGTTTTAGACCTCGAACAACACCCTACCTACTTTTTATACCGTAAAATTGAGTGCGAAGCCGCAAGGTAAAATCAATTATAAAAAAAACCCAGCTTGTCAGGTATGTTAATGTTTTTTTTTATTTTTAGGCCGTGTACTGACCGGCCGGCGTTACAGGGCTTAATGTGTAATAAAACAACATTACAATTTATCAATAGATTTGGCTAATGGGAAATGTTGTTTCTTCCTACTAATCACACTAATATCACCTAATATTATAAACGCGAAAGTTCGGATGGATGGATGGATGTTTGTTACCTCTTCACGCTAAAACTACTGAACGGGTCGGGTTGAAATTTGGCATACCGGTAATTCTAATTCTGGAATCAAACATATGCTACTTTTTATCCCATAAGTCAGTTCCCATGGGATAGAAATTACCTTTAAGCGTTTCCATAGAAACAACGCGTGCGAAGACGCAGGCATGAACTAGTTACTTATAAAGCCGAAAGCTTGTGAAATCTGAATTTTTGTTACCTAGGATCTCCAAAAGTACTAAACAGATCAAGATGAAATTTGGCACACGTTTAGAACATAGCTTAACTTAGATAATAGGCTACTAATTATACCGAAAATACGCGTGCGAAACCGCGGGCAGAAGCTAGTAATTTTATATAAACATATCACTAAGATGTCCATCGGCACTTTTCTTATTGTCTAGAGATCTTGTAAAGAGAAGACACTTGGTTCATTAAATTGTGTTCTCAAAAACGTGTTACACAGCGAGTGTTCGTGCAGGCAGTACGAGGAAAAAAGGCGCTGGCAACAAGCAATTTTTAGCACACGACGTAACGTAATCTGCTCGCTGCGAATGAAAATACATTACGCCTCGTAACATCGGTCAGTACAGTACCCTAGTAGCTAGATTAGCTTCGTCGGTCTGAGTAGGTAGGTGTCAACTGGTTTCCAAGCGCAAGCAACCTCACGTGAGGAAGTACCGTGTCCCGACGTCGATAATGCTCCAGCAGGCAATTTCCTGGGTTTCCTTTATGCCTACTTTCCACCTTTGCACGCAATATCCGCCATTTTGAAATCCTGAAATAATATTATGGAATGGCATAATCCTTTTCATAGCACGATTATCATTATGGTATGGGGAGGGTGACGCATAAATGATCCCAATATTAGTATTGGATAGGCAGTTTTTGGATAAGTTATCAACCTTACATACCTTTCATAAGTTAACAATGATAATACTTACAATGAAAATATATGGTATTGGGTCTTACGTAATTACACAAAACTATCTAAAAAAATATTTATCTGATAACTTACAACTTGAATTCTTCATTTTTTTCCCGGTTAGATAAATAGAAGTTACCAACAAAATCTGAAAAGACACCTTTCCTAAGCATTTTTAGGTTTACGAAGTTTTTATCAAGATTAAAAATTTCGTTAATAGGTACTTCAACGTTCAGCCAATTTTGCCCTTGACTGTACTTCTCATTTCCGGGATATTATGAAGACCGTGACACCTAAAACACCCTAGCAAAATAAACGAAAAGGCGCTCATATTTTCTAGTTTCATATAAGGCGACGTTTATCTCAGATTTCGTAAGAAGATTTTTCGCTTCGCGCTAACGTATTTTAAATGTGAGATTTCTTCCGCATTTTGTAGTGTATCTCATTTTTTCGAGCAAATCCAAAAGGTAATATCCCGCGAAGCTCGGTTCCATCCGTCTAACAAACAATGCCTCTGGCGTGTTCTGTGGCAGGGCACAGGATGTAGGCACACGAGGTGACATCAGGATAGTCAAAATAATTATTTTATTTAAGGGTTGGATTATGTTCTATGCTTACGTAGGAAATGTCGTTATTTACGAAAACAGAAATGGATCTGGAATTTCCGCATCAGGTACTCAACAACCAGGGTTAAGGGCCATGGAGGAGGCCTAGCGCTTATGGTTGAACTATGCCACAGAAAACCATCACAGATTATAATTGAATGCTCAAAATTTTATTCTAATTCTACATTATTTTCTTAACATAATATATTATTAAAATTATTTTTTTACTATTCTCGTGACTTTTCCTCGAGGGCCATTAAGATTATTAACCATCTGACAGACGAAAGTGGACTCAATGATAGCGATTGGCGCATAATCAGAAAAATGGCTTGTTACAGGAGAAGCCTAACTAAAAAGTGTGAAAATGAAGACTGAATTTATCCCTGACTTGAGATGGAAACGTATTTACTCAGATTTCTAACTTTCAGTATCAATTCCTTGTTCGGCTTAGGACAGATTCTGATAACGACAAATTCCAGCTTCTCTTCGAGTCACTGAGATACTTAGTGAGCCCAAGCCCTAAGAAACAATGCCCTCAGCGGGTACGTAGCAAGCTTATTTGTACATCTGCCTACTCTCTCCGCGAATGTTGCTTTGATGTATGCCCCTGTATTGGTATTGAGACGTATTTACTCACTACGAAGATTTGTTTCAAATTAGACGTTTATTCTGATGGTGATTGATTTCATGAAAATCTTTTATTGAGTTTCTTTGATAACGCTTTCATTTCTTCGTTGTGAATCCAAGAAAACAATTATGGTTTTTCAATTCGTTTTTCGTTAATGAGCTAAAAAAACCTGCAACAACTCAGCCATTAGCGTGCCTATAGCTATCGTGTGCATTTACACGTGCTAGTTTTGTATACCCCACGTCTATCTCATATTGCATGCTAGTAAATCAAATTTCAACGGTTAGTCGTGCAGGGTAATGTAAGACCAAGGGGTAGATCGTGTATGAGGTGGACCGACCAGATAATCCGATCTGTCGTACGTGTCCCTGCATGAATGTTCCAGAATGACCACCAATAGGGAGAAATGGCGATATATCGTGAGGAGCGCTATATCAGCCCATACAACAAAATACTCGTCCACTAAGGTTCTGCCAAGAACGCTACGAATGAGATGAAGATATCAAATTGCTTGCGATCTACTTGCTTGCCAGATACAGGCATGCCAGTTAGTGTATAAACATGATACCAATAGGTGGCACATCCGAGGAGCTGTTGTACAAGTGTGTCTGCTACAGGCATGTGTATTCCCGGCACCTTGGCACCTTAAGTTTGGCACCTTGGCTTTTGATTATAATACCAAAACTAGCTAAGGTCTTGGTTGGTAGGTACTATTAATCACAATACCAACCATAATTTCTCAAATTAAATCATTGCTAGCGTAGGATATAAGTTACGTAGGTACCACGTTCCCGAGTAAACGGCACCAACCTATAACTTTAACGATTCGGCGTTCAGGCTAATTTGCACGTTTACTTTGTCGGTATTGTTTGAATTGCAAACATAGAACTGTTTTAGTCGTTATCGTGCGTTCGCGCTGAGTGTTGTTTATGCGCCTTACCAATCACGCATTTTCAAATTCAAACTTAGATTTCAATATCAGAAACATAGAATTATTACAGGATTATTTTTATTTATTTAGGTGTTACAGACAATTGTGTGTATTTTATTATAGTCATCGTGTAAAAATTTTTAGGCGTTTTAAGCAGTTTAAATATTAATGTATCCGACTTACCGTACCGACCGTACTGTAGGTAGTAAGTACATCGTAGGGTACCTGTTAATCTTCACACATTGCACGCTGAAATATAGAAGTCCTTCAGGCGAGGCTCTCAAGAACATCTTCGATTTAAAATTACGACCTATCAAGTCGTCCCTTTACAACTCCCGTATTCTTTATTCCTCCTCGTAAATAGTGAGCAATAACATTAAAATAGAACAACATACTAGGGCATTAGTAAAGTCAAGACTTTGCCGATGATGTATGACTCTAGCACGGTTATAAATCATCTCTATAAGAACTAGAAAAAGCCTGATTAATAGCTTATATGTAAGTATCAGAAATTACTTACATTATAAATAGTTTCTCGGTAAAAAACATTTTGTTAATACGAACTCGCTAAAAGCCGACTCTTTCATTAGGTAATAGAACCAGATAGTACGCACCGAGACAGATAACAGCTTGGATTTTTGAAGAAATTTTCTTCTTCAAGAGGCAGGTTTCAACAAAATGAAAAAAAGAGGGAAGAAAAACAGCATAATCACTAACAATGTCAAGTGAGTTTTACGATAGATGTGACTTTCTTTTAGGAACTACAAAAATCCCCTCAAAAAACAACAACATAATAAAAGTAAAAAATGTGTACCTACTACTTTCCTACAGTTTTTATCACATAACGCATTATCCTAAAGCTGAAACACCTAAGAACACTAAACCCTTTTAGTGAGATCCTGGAAAGGGACCGGGCAAACACAAATTTGCAATTTTGTCCATTTACATTTCATCACACTTTGTGCCAAGGGCAAACTCTGATATCATACAATCTACCTTTGACCTCCTTCTGAAACAAAGCAAAACTATCACATTATGTACGTGGGGTGGCGATACTTTTATGTATGAAATGCTAATGGAATTTACGGATAGCGAAAAAAAAATTGGTTGTCTGTAAAGTTGGTTTACTGACGATAGTTGAACGTGACAACGCAGACGCATCGCTCACTCAAGTAGGAGAGAGACGGATGTCGAGCGCTCTCGCTTGCATTTCAAGCCTTACATGGAACGCCTCAGAGCGAGGTAACGCCGCATGCGAGGTAACGCCGCATGACGTCATGTTTTTTCGTGCGTGCAGCCGGCTCTATCGAATTATAAGACGTTGTCACGTCAAAAAATAAGAAGACGAATCACAATGTCAATGCTTAAAAAAATCTGGGTCCCATTAATCAGCATTCGATCAAAAAGCCTATCTTAATTCCCACAGCTGGGATTCAACCAGCAAAAAAGCTCTCAATCTAAAACAATAAGGCCAAGATCTATTAAATAGAGCCCATCAATTTGCATGCTAATACACCGAGTCGAGACAGTGAGTGACAAGGACGCCCAGACTACCCTCGGGTGTCGTCCTAAACGATCCCCAGGGTATTAAGACATTTTTCTTTCCAATTTCGAGAAAGAAAAATAATTGTCGAGAAAATTATTTTTGCTTTGAGGCAGAACGTGAAGAATAACAAATAGGTGATGAATAGGTTCTTGGTATCAAAAAATCGATTATATCAACAATAATTATTGGAAGTACAGGTTGGGTTAGTTCAAATATGAAGTATTTTCTTCTGGGTCCCGTTCAAGCAACAATATTTATGAACATTAAACTCGTATTGTCGGTGGACATCGGGAGCCGGAATCTTACGCACATCCAGGCGTACTATTGAAAATGTAAAATAATCTATAAATTACTGCACTTTCTCCGAAAATGATGGTTAGAAACGTAAGTCTTCTGAAGTAAAAAGGAGATCCCTGAAACAAATAGTTTTCAGCAACAAGCTTTTACAAACTCACAACTAAATACTTAGTAACCTTTCGACTTTCTCAAGACTTACCTAAACACAAACTACAAGACGGAATACCAACAAAATAAAGCAACTTTATATTCAGCTATCATTTTCATAGCTGGTCTGACTACATCGCCGAGACTGATGGCTCCTTTGGGATACAAACGTCGATCACTCAACACATCTTGTTTGGTGCTGTAGAGCGAAACCAGATGTAGGGCTAATATAACTTGATCCTTTCTTATTGCACTGTTAGAGGCACGAATCCTAGCTCTGACGAATAAGCTTGGATCACTCATCCGTTTTACGTATTACGTATATGTGCTGTGTGTGTATTATATGTGCTGCGGCAGGTATGGCATTCCGAGACACAACGATCACGTAGGTGGCACAAGCGTACGTCATCGACGCCATCGGCGAATATGTTTTCTGGTGTTGGTAACATCATGTTGTAACATCAAGGTTAGCAGGTAGAGAATGCTATCTAGCATTATGTTCGCCTATGTACAACTTTTGTGCAATAAAGTATATTCTATTCTATCATTCCTCCCCGAGCTTCAATAATTATTACCTGTACAAATCTGATAAAACTTTTTGGTTTTGTACTCCCCAATTCTAAAACTATTTTGACTGATCTAAGAAACAAAATTGGCGTTTGTAAGTTTTATGTATTTTTAACTGACTATTTGTTTTCCGACTCGTGTTTTGTTGCAATAAGTGGCAACTGGGCAGTAACGTAAGTAAGCGTCACTCCTGGAATGCCAGACCTTGTTTTTTGTGTTTTTCTGGATCATGCGTTTGTTGAACTGGTGTAGTGCACTTGAATGATAGACGACGGCACTTGAATTATATAGGTATACAATTTCACAGTTGTTATACATGTTAAAAGACACAGATATTTTTATCTATTTACATTGATTATTGAAAATAGTCCATATCTTCTCAGGATAGATGAAAGAAACTATAAATTGTGCGTGCGATGCTATTTGCACCGAGAGTTTGATAGAATGGGTTCAAACTTGACACTTTCATCTTTCTCTTTTCTCTCTTTTCTGACTCTGACTAAAACTAAAACACCAGAAATCTGTGTGATGTGGTGAAGCGTATGTAGTGACACAGATTAACATAAAGTACGCGTCGCAAACGCGTTTCGATTATTCGGCATTTTTACAGTCTAAGCCGGTCGCCGGCAGTCACCCCTCAAGCCCTCGCGTAGAACACACATATCCTAATTTAAGGATTATAGACTAAAGTTAATATAATTTCATGTACTCGTGTTTATAGATATTGAATAGACTCAGTGAAGTTAACAACATCTTTTATTCCAACCAACCCACATAGTTAAAGTTAAAGACAATATAGACTAAATACAAAACGTATAATGTTATGGACTATAGGGCTCTAGCAGAGTGCGCTATTATGGGCTGGTGATGATGATGGTTATATGGTTCGTTAAGGAATCAAAGATTATTTACAGAGTTAAAAGTTAATAGGAGCACTAGTTATGAATTAAACGACATGGAAATTCATACAGCATTCCGACTGATTTAACCCTTAAGTGCTAGTATAGCACATTACCCCACTTAATTTGAATTTCGCTCATAGTTAGATTGAATATAATTAAGTATTGGTTAACCAATAAAAGTTCCAAACTTCTAATTAATTTGTCTGGGACTTTATTGCGGTTTCTCTATTAAAGCAGACTATACCTCTTCAATTAATTATCGAAAATAGATGTTATAACAAGCTTGTTTAAATAATTTATTTTAATTTAAGCTATCGTCTTTGAGCATTCAACCATTAAATTTTAAAGATTAGTCAGACATACAGACGTAGTCTCATAATAAATCAAAAAAATTACTGTGCTGGTGCTCCCTATCAATTATTTTCGTTTTATACCTTTTACTTTTTCCTAAACTTCAAGCAAAAACATAGCAACTAAATCTTTTGTATTAGAATTTGAGCATACAAAAGTATTAAAATATCTTAAAAAAACAATGCTGCTTTTGTGCGATTATTCCGCATAATCCACGTTTGGGACTTAATTATTTGACTTTGTAATGGCGAGGCCCGGCGGTCCCATAATGCCTTTAAGCTTTCTAAGCCCGAGAAATAATGCCCTACTTGAAAATAGCTTTTAAAAATTCCATAATATCAGATTCCATTCTCTTCCCAATTTTTTTTTTTTATAGAATTAAATTTATTCACAAAGAAAATTATACTAATATTTACAATTGAAACAATTGAGCTAACTGCCGACTGTTGCAAACAGATAGCTCAACTGATCCATATCAACACCAGTCGGAAGCGTCCCCAAGGAATTTTAATTGACATTTGAAAACGCTTTCTCTATTTATCTCACACGCTCACATGCGTAGAGATAAACCATTCTAAAAATGAACGCCGGTTATATGACGTTTAGTGAAGGGGGCGAGCATTTTGGCGTGCATTTTTATAATGGATCTTCTCTACCTAATTATTATACCCACTTGTCGTGGCGTAAGTGTCACACGTAATGGATGTGCGACAAAGGTTGACTTTTCTTACGACAAGTATTACGTACCTCCGGAGACACAAATCCAAAAATTCCTACTTTGCTGCTCAAATCACTGATCGTTTTCAAGATATTTTAGTGTTGTAATTTATTAATTTATACTCCGCTATTAATGTAGTTATAGGTTTAAACCAGGGTGGCGAAAGTTCTGGAAAAATTTGGTAGAGCTCGCTAACTAAGCATTAGCTAAGTTCTAAAGCCATGTTCCTCAGTAGATTCTGTGACTTTTAATGATTTCGGAACAAAATAAGATTTGTTAAATTATTTCAATGTGGGCGCCACGGATGCTTAGGAGCTTTAAGCGTAAGGACGCAAAGTGTTTGCGTATTTTTACGGACATTGTTGTGCAAAAGGCCCTTTTGTTAATTTCATGTGCAGAGAAACCCTTCCTCCACTCTTTGGGAGCTTAGCGTGTATGTCGACGCGGTAATTGAAACTTACCTACCTTTCGTAATCTAGTTTGTTTGAAATAAAGTTTGTTTTTGGTTTGTTTATTTAATAATCCGACCCGCTTTGTAGAGCGTCAGACAAGTTTGGAAAGAAACGGACTACGTAATAGCAGTGTGTATCTTTACAAAATAAACTTCAAAACATTTGCGATGTGGTTTTAATTACGTAGATAAAGGCTATCGTCGACAGGCTGGCATCGGGCGCTCCACACTGACTGCATCAGACGGATTTTTTGCGTATTGGCGGGTGGTGCGTCCACTGTAACCACTAGCAACCGGATTTCCAATGCGACCGCCATTTGCAAACGAATTTTCATCATTGACATCCAGATTTTCGTAGCAAGCGGACATTATGAGAATGACGACCCGACGGCACGGAGCGCGGGAAGAAAGGCAGAGAGTATGGGCGTGCGAGTGAATCCACTGATCGGCGATCCGAATGACGTCATCCGCACTAAACGGTTCGCCACAGTCCAATGCGTCCACTCCGTGCAGTGCGGATTAGTGGACGCACTTATATGGAAAAAACCATCCAAAGAATATTAAAATCCGTCCGATGCCAGCCTGTCGACGCTAACCTTTAGGAAAGCTGTTATCAAGCAGAGCGACTAGTTATAGTTGAGCGAATAGAGCGAATAGTTGATAA
Organism: Eupithecia subfuscata; assembly: GCA_963564075.1. NCBI lineage: Eukaryota > Metazoa > Arthropoda > Insecta > Lepidoptera > Geometridae > Eupithecia > Eupithecia subfuscata. The sequence goes on from OY751105.1 coordinate 11,835,924, forward strand.
ATTTATTTCTAGCCGTCACAGTGTGTGACGGCTAGAAATAAATTTATTAACTATTTATGATATGTTTTTAAGCTGAAAATATTATCTCCTTAAGTTTTATTAATTATCAACAAACACTGTTTGAATAAGCGTATTTAAGAAAATTCAGGCCGTCATTCACTAATATTTAAAATCGTCATAGAAAGGTCGTTGGATGTTTGCTACTTTTTACGCTAGAACCACTAAAGGGATTGGAATGAAAATTTAAATTTTTGAATAAATAATTATCCTTTCATGTGAGGTCGCCATTTTGGACATCGGGTGACACCAGTGGAACCACATTGTGGTTACGCCACAGACAGGGCTCGGCGACATCCCTCCGAGGCTAAAAATCATGATTTCTCTGAATTTTTTGTACGCGAAGCCCTATGTTTTATTAGTTTCTTTTGAACCCGTTGGAATAACCTACTAAAAAAACAAAACATATTACATAAGCTAGCTTTTTAACTCGAAAAAAGCGTGAAAATCCGCGTCATAAAAAAATAGAAAGATATATCTAGATAAGACTAGTTAAAGTCTATTTTCATAAGTAGCTACATACGTCGCAGGTCCTGGGCAAAATGGAAGTTTCGTGGATGCCCTCCAACTAGATGGTCGGATCTTATCATCTCTCTGACACAGTCCACCATGACCGATTGGTCCATCAGGACCCCAGTACAACCACGACCACCTCGCCAAGAGTGGGTTATTCCAGTTTTCCCCCTTGACAAACCCCCTTAAGGGGGAAAACTGGATTGAATTTTTTTGGAGTACAGTTTTCCCCCTTGAGAAATTTTTCAAGGGGGAAAACTGACCGACTAAGAAGAAGAAGATCTACGTAAAGATGTGATATCTATGAAAAGACATACGTCTGTACAAATCCAATCAAATCAAATCAAAAACTCTTTATTTTCATAAATACAATAAAAATGTACACTTAAAAAGGTCAAATTATATCCTAGAAGAAGCTCAGCTGTAGACTCATGAATCATTCATCTTCCTCATTGAATTGGTTGGACACGGCTTCACGCGCGACCGCGTGACCTGGGTCCAGATTCGCTATTTGCATTGAACTGTCACTAATTGACTACATACATTAGTATTTATTCCGTGTATTTATTCCGTGAACTAATACGTAAAGTATTTAATTTTGTGTAGCGAGGTTGTTGTAGATATTTATGAACTCGGAGCTGGATGATTATGACTATTATTATGATTATTATTATGACCTTAACTCTAGCTGTTCAGTGGGACTGTAAATTATCAATTTAGGTGTCACAAAATCTAATCTAATTTAACTGCACTGAAAAAGTTTCCGTCCCTTTCTTACTAATCTAAATCTCAAGGATGGCGTCATTTTTAGCGCTGTCAAATTATTTGTATTTATTCAAACACATGTAGCTCTATTCCTACAGGATATTCTACGTATATTATGTTATTCGATTTATTAAAAAAAAAATGAAATAACAAAAATATTAATATATTAGTTTACGTAGAGTGACATCTGAATTAAAACCATTCTTTGCATGAAAGTATTTTTTCCCCGCACACAAATCAACATAGTAATACCCCTCTTTTGTTTTTTTCCACATTCTTGATTCCTTTTAGTCGTTTCCTTTTTTTTGAGTCCTAGATAATTTTATCCCGAGTGTTCTTAGCCATGTTTAGTGAAAATCTGTCGAGGAGTTTATAAAAATTTTAAGTTTGTTTATTTCTTATTTATTTAAGGGACTTTGAGTCACTGGTAGTCACCAATGTCTGTCCCGTATTTTAACGGGTTAGGGTACATCTGGTCCGAATCTCAAACTCATCCGCGGACGAGAAGTCCACTTCACTTTTGAGTAGGAGTACATCTCGTCCGAATCTAAAATCTTTTGGTTTTAGATTCGGATGAGTTGTACCCTCAACCAAAAGTGAAGGGGTCAACTCGTCCGAATCTCTTCGTTACTTTTCAAGGGTTCTGTATTGATATGTTTTAAATACAGATCCAGTACAAATGCTGCCAGATTTCTAACTAACTAACTACCTACAACCTCAAACTAAATTATATCTAAAACGAACCTAAGCTATTTAATTGCCGCATCGTCATTATAATATACGCATTTTGTGTTTGCGGCCCGGTCACAGCGTAAGAATCTACCGCTCAAACTCAGGCCGTACCTAGATGTCTTTTAGTTGACTGAGGAAACCTACCAGAGGAAGCAGATTCCTCCTTCGTATTTTTACCACCCTGACCGCGAGATCACCAATCTGCCAGCCAAGCGTGGTGGTTACTAATAAAACGTCAAGTGCAAGTCACTCGCGCACTAAGAATATCAGATTCTAGGTCAACATGATATAGGTACCCTGTATATTTTGGTCGAGGGAGAGAACCAAAAAAATTTTTTTTTTTGTTAAATAACCACAAATTTACGGTTTTCAGATTTTGTTTGTTATTTATGCTATATGACCTTGCTTCCTACCAAATTGTATGATTTAAGGTAGACAGGAAGTATATTTTGGTCGAGGGAGAGAACCAAAAAAATTTTTTTTTTGTTAAATAACCACAAATTTACGGTTTTCAGATTTTGTTTGTTATTTGTGCTATATGACCTTGCTTCCTACCAAATTGTATGATTTAAGGTAGACAGAAAGTATATTTTGGTCGAGGGAGAGAACCAAAAAAAATTTTTTGTTTGTTAAATAACCACAAATTTACGGTTTTCAGATTTTGTTTGTTATTTGTGCTATATGACCTTGCTTCCTACCAAATTGTATGATTTAAGGTAGGTTTAAGGTAGGCCCTATAAGGTTTTGGTCTATAGCAAGAATCAAAAGTTTTTTTTTTTGGTGAATAAACTACAAATTTACGGTTTTAGGATTGTTTCCTTTACTTGTACTATAAGACCTTGATTCTTGCCAAATTTCATAATTCTAGGTCTGCGGGAAGAACCCTATAGACGAATTCTAAACAATTTCTGTATCTATCGCATGTCTTGACGGCAAGGTAAAGCCGTTCCATTTCCGAGTTTATCATGTATGCGGCAACCTTTAGTTTCATGTATGTGGCAATTTATAGGTAATACAGTTCAGCAATCAAAGCTAATATTAGCATAGGGGTGATTGTGTGCATACATATGAGTTATAGAGCTTCTACAGACGCACGGGTTTTGAAGCCAATGAGCTCTAGAGAATATACCCTACGTTCAATGGATTAAGTCATACTTAGGACATCAATTGACTAGTATTGGTAGATCAGTGCTAAACACGTTTTAAGTTGTTGGTCTTGCGCCTTACCTCTCCCTGGTCGTGTCGATCTGCCTTCCCATCGGATTATGAGAGTGAATAGAGAGTCCAACTGTGGCTGCGCGCACACTTGTGCACTATAATATGTCCTGTGCACCTGGTTAGGGTTAGGGGTAAAGGTAAAGTCGTCAACTTGGATGAATGTATGATTTCCAGTATCTCACAATTTAACAACAGAATTATAGGCAGCTCCGTATTTTGCGCATGAATTTTTATTATTAAATATTAAAAGAATTCAATAATAAAGTAACTTTTTTCTTACACGTCAAACGCATTTTGCGAGAATTCAATTATTGCGAAAACAATGTCGATTGAAACAAAATCAAATCCCAGAGAAAATTAAATAATTTCAAAGAAAAGCGTGTCGGAGACACTTTGGACATTATTTTTGATATTTTTCGGACAGTCCATTATTTTCGAGAGGACTTATTCCAAAATTCATTTATAAAATGCTTTAGTGTTAGCTCAAAATGCCTCTACATTGCTACGTCGTAGCAGTGCTACGATGCTTTGTCGTAGCAGTGCTACGAAATACATGCCGCGCTACGGCATACTTACGGTTTGCCTCTAACAATAACTGATCAAGTGCTAACTAGCACGTGATCAGTTTACTATTATTTTTTTATACCTAGCGTGGGGAGGCCTCCCTGTGAATAATAATTGTCAAGGACCAACTTTATACCGCAGTTTTAAAACCGGTTCCCCCATCAGTGCTACGAAATACATGCCGCGCGGCATACTTACGGTTTGCCTTTAACAGTAACTGATCAAGTGCTAACTAGCAAGTGATCAGTTTACTATTATTTTTTTATACCTAGCGTGGGGAGGCCTCCCTGTGAATAATAATTGTCAAGGAACAACTTTATACCGCAGTTTTAAAACCGGTTGGGGGAACCGGTTTTAAAACTGCGGTATAAAGTTGTATCTATACACTAGTGTGTATAGATACAGCAGAGAATATATAATAATACTAAAGTAACACTAGACCATACATCCTATACCAGTCCTTTTTACACGACTGAACAAAATATGTGTTATGTTTTCAGGGTTCATGTGTATGTGAGATTTTTTATTTCATCATAACTTTCAAACGCCTGAATAAATTTGAATGTATGGGAAATCGATAATCCTTCAATCATCCCAAGTGACAGTGGCATTTTATTTTAAAGTAAGGCTGTCGTGTTTTTGATGAGTTGGTTTTTCCGGCCTAAAAACCAACCAACTTTGAAATGATCTTAAGAGTGGTTCACATGACTTACTAACAAATTATAATCAAATACCTAATAAGAACTAGTATTTACAATTGATACAATTGAGCTAACTGCAGACAATCTACAGGTACCTCAACTGATCCATATCAATACCAGTCGGAAGTGTCCTCAAGACGCTGGCTGCATTGCCACGCCGTATGGCAATGCTGATGCGTTGTGCCAGATACTCACCAGCTCTCAGGTCACGATTCGCTTCGACTAGACACTCAGATAATTTTTTAAAAACTTTTTAGAATCACACATTGCATAGATATTACCCTCATAACTAACTTACCTCTGGTCTTTGAGCTAAGTTTATGTTCCATTCTTTCGCGTACGTCGCCAAACTTGTCTCTAACATGCACGTTATCACATACTATTCTAATTAATTTAACAGGTCGTTGGCGAAAGACGCTTAGGCCAGGGCCGCACTGGAGGGTGGTTGCTTAGGCGGGTGTTTTCGGATTTTGAACTCTAGTTCAAAATCCGAAAACAGACATCACCTCGCTACATCCAGGCGATTGATTATTCTTGGTTCGACAATCCTCTTATATTCTTTGTAAACAAAGGAGACGCATGTTTTTATGACGCTAAGGATTATTTTAATATTAAAAATTGACTTCTCATGACATTACACAATCTTTTTTTTTTAACTTTCATTTTTAATTATATTAAATTTTATTGGATATTTTAATACTATATAATGCCTTAGTTACTAATTAATTTTCACGCCTAGACGATGTAGAATGTATTGGACTATTATTTTTATTATTAAGACCTATTTACTTACATTCCTGCAAATAAATGATTTATGATTATGATTATGACGAAACCAAAGAAATAACAGTAAAAGATATTTTACGACACTGGAATTATGTGAGCAAATCGCACAAGGACGAAACTAGTTTTGGATTTGACAGCTTCCATTCATCATTTCATTCGTCTCTCGTCCGTTTTTGAACTCAATATTAAACCTTTTTGCGCTTGTGCAATTATGTGTATGCGTTGTTGAAGTGCATGTTCTTGTTTCCGTGATTATCTTGCTGTTACATTGTTAGTTGATGTTATTGTTGTCAAATGTCTTTGTTGCTATCAATGTGTATGTATTGTTGAAGTGCATGTTTTTGTTTCCGTAATTATCTTGCTGTTATTATTTTATGTTATTGTTGTCAAATGTCTTTGTTGCTATCAAATATTTTGAATTCTAGAACCGCAGTCGGTTAGAAAGAAAAAATAGACATCGCCTCTCTACATCCAGGCAAATAGCTAAGCTACACGCTTGTAGTGTGTCCGGTTATTTTCTTACGTTTGTTTTCTATTTACCATCCTAACTTCCTGCAGTGAGACCTTGGCCTCAGTAAATCAGATGCTGGTCCAAGGTATACATTATTTATGCCTTGGTTACACGGAACGAAGTAAAATTATTCAAGGTCGAGATAGTTAGGTAGGCGCATAAAGACGAGTAAGATTGATGGAAAACCTTTATTGTACACATAAGACACTGAAACAAGTTACCTGTATCAGAAAAAAATCTATACAGATAGATTCTCCAAAGGACTTCTTTTGGACCCAGAAATTGTTATAGGTTCCTTTAAGTCCTTTAAGTTTGTAAGAGGTTTATTGGCTAATCTATAGGTATACTGAAACTTTTAAATGGACTTGGCCTGAAAACTATCGAACTTTTTGTAAAAATGGGATTAAGATGAAATATGAATATCTACTGAAAACTCATGAAGGCCATATCAAAATATCAGTTTATATTTTCATAATTTAATACTTTAGAATATAAATATTTAATTTGTTTTTATTGATTATTAAAAGGTATCCTGATAATATTGTAAACGCGAAAGTTTGTGTGAATGTTTGTTACCACGTATATACGTAACTACTTTACCGTGTTAAATGAAATTTGCTCCGTAGTTAATTTAGGTTCTAGAATAACATGCTAATCTGATTTGCAAAAATTAACCTCTGAGGGGGTTAAGAAGTGTGGTAAGGTTTCCATGGAAAATTATTATTCCTTGGTTCGATTCACTCAAAACTCGGTATAAATAAACAATAAAGTAAATAATGAATGACATTTGTTTATCAAAGTTTCCCTATCCTACAAATAAAATAAAGCCGAAAGTTTGTGAAATATGAATGTTTGTTACCTAGGATCTCCAAAATTACTGAACAGATCAACATGAAATTTGAACGCTTAGAACTAAACCTAACTTAGAAATAGGCTACTTATTGTACCGAAAATACACGTGCGAAGCCGCGGACGGAACCTATGTATATATATGTGTGCAAAAAAATCTGTAATTTCCAAGCGGGCAAAGCCGTGGGGCGTTGCTAGTTATATATAACTTGGAAAAATTCTTTTGCTACGGCATTTTTTCTTTGTAAAACATATTATTGAATTTCAAACTTGGTACCTTCAATTCAGTGTAGGAAAGGTTAATAAAAGACAAAGTTTATTCTATCCAACTCGTTCTCCGTTCTTTGTTTCTGAATTAACATTTATATGAGGGGGAGTTTTGAATACTTGCATGTGGGGATCAAACGTAATCCTGCTGCTGAGCGGCATATAAGTTAGGACTAACTTTGTGGAGACTTTGTTGACAGCTCGCTTTGCTGAGAGAAAATGATTGTGCGAAGTTTTTTGGAGTTTAATGCTTTAGAAGATAAATGTAAAGTTGATAAATAAGAAAGATGTAAAAAACCTTTCCTTTTTTAATTGGGTTTCGTGCGTAAGAATTAAAGAAACGGAAACAGCCTTTATGGGATCCCACGTGTGCATGTCTGTCTGTCACAGCAAATTAGATTCGAATCAGCTGGGTTTAATTTGCTCCACGAATCCTGGAAAGCCAGAAGCTTTTTTGCATCGATGGATCAAGCCAAGTTTTGATTCTATTGCGTTTTCTCTTTAAATTTGTTACGATGTCCTCCTGGCCGAATTTTTGCCTACGGCGCCAGTCTAAACGAATACTGGCCAGCACATATTAGTCGTGCACAAATGGGTACTCAAACACAGGTGCACTCACTATTTCGTCACTCTCATAATCCGATGAGACGGCAGACCGACTCGACCGGGGAAGACAGACTTTGATAAACGTATGCGACCCTTGTGAAATCTTCAAATTACTGTTTACATTTTGACGACCTCTGTGGCGCAGCGGGCGAAGGTCTGCCTGCGACGCAGGAGGTTGCGGGTTTGATTACCGCCTCGGGACAAATGTTTGTACGATCTGCAGACATTTGTCCAGGGCGTTCTGGATGTTTTCTATCTATAATAAAAAATATCTATCTATGTAATGTATTATATTATGTATATCAGTCATCTAGTACCCATAACACAAGCTTTGCTTAGCTTGGGGCTAGATGATGCTGTGTGGATTGTCCAGCATTATTATTATTATTATTATTGATATGGAGCTACCTGTAGATTGTTTGCAATGGTCTGCAGTTAGCTCAATTGTTTCAATTGTAAATACTAGTTCTAATTTATTTCTATCATTTGATTGTAATTTTCTTAGTGAATAAAGATATTTATACATAAAGTACTTTTACACCATTCAGCACTGGTTTGTTGATCTTCAATCTTCTATGCATACGAGATACCCAGTAGTAACTAAGAAAGCCAATGGAATAAAATCCTCCAGCTTTATCCAACAGCATCCTTTCAGAAAGCGAAATGCAAAGTAAACAGCTACGGCCAACCTCGTTTTGAACGTAGGGATATTGCAGAATAGAACGGAACCACAAACGTTACTTGGAATTTCATATTTTATAATTTAATTATTTGCTTACCTGTACCTACATGATTAAATTGAATAGTGGCCATACTTGAGAAAATTTAGTACTTATTGCGAAGGCAGCAATTTTAGCATCACTGACTGAGCAGTGACTGATGTGTCCCCAACGCAACATAATTTTTTTTGCTGTTAGTATAAATGAATAAAGCCGTAAATAAAACCGTGTGGTGTCGGCTTAGAATTTGCACCACCCCAACTCTTCCCGCGGGTGTCGTAAGAGGCGACTAAGGGATATCCACCGGGGGGGCGGGCAGCAGCGCCCCCTGCAGAATAATTCTACCACCGAACTGCGATCCCCAACCCGCATGCCCAGGGTGGTGATAACGGGCATTACCCTCTAAGAGATAACAGCAAATAAGGCGCTTATCAGGGGGAGGCCTGCGTTCAGCAGTGGACCAATAGGCTGTTGAGGTGAGGTGAGGTATAAATGAAAATGCAATAAATAAATTAATTACACTAAGTTCCGACGTAAGCTTGTTCTTTACCCAGTGACCATTCTTTCGTAGCCCATGCCGTGATCCTGTACAAAGCTGGGCCAATGTACACCGACGACTGATGTAGAAATGAAATGAAATGAAATTTGTTTATTTCTCTTAAACCACAAAAAATCCAAACATTGAAAATTAAAAGCACTTATTACTAAAAAACGATACAAATATATCATTGAAAAATTAAGTTACAATGTTGCTTAAATACATTAAATACATACTAATACATGCAAGAGTGACAATTTTATTGTGGCAGAGAAATGGCCCATAGCTCAGCTTAATGCTCCAGCATGTCGCCATGCTGTAGCGCTGGTATTCTGCTAAGGGCTGCATTTAGGTCACGGACACCTAGACACTCAATAAGAAAAAAATAATAATAAATATCAAATAAATTAACCAAACACAATATATATCTTTTTTAAACTCAGTTTAAATGTCATATTAATTAGATTAAAAAGGAAGGATACCACTAAATTACTTGCTATATCACACACCTATGATATTGAGCCGTTTCAAAGACCTATGATGAAGGGAAGAGCGTACAAAATAGAGATTCGCTATGCCAGCCAAGGTTGGTTAATTTGTAAAGTAATGAGATGTTTTTTAAAGTTTGTTCTGAAAGTATTAACATTATTTAGATTTTGAAGAGGAGGTGGAACATTATTCCAACACTTGGTGGCGGCATAGCGAAAGCTGCCTCTGAAGGCTGCAGTTCTATGTTCAGGAACTGCTAGCGATGACGAAGAAACTGCTCTAGTTTTATACGTAACATTGTAGTCGCAGAACCATCTTAGCTTTTTAAAAAGGTATACTGGCTTACGGCTCTTTATAACACCAAAAAGTAGAACAGAAAGATGTAAGAGCCTTCTGCCATTCATTTTCAGGAGTTTAGAAGCGTTTAAGAATGGTGTTACATGTGCTCTAGGGGCAATAAAAAAACTAAACCTGGCGCAGGCGTTATGAACTCGCTGAATGAGTTTTTGTGTTCGTGCAAGCAATCTGGGGCCATACACGGTATCAGCGTAATTTAATTTTGAGAGTACAAGTGATTCACATAAGTTTATACGTATATCTTCGCAGAGACAGTTACGAATACGATATAGTACCTTTAACCGATAGAAGCAGTTTCTAACACAGTCGGCTATATGTTTCTCAAAGCGCAACTCACCATCCATCATTACTCCGAGGTTGCGTGCCTCAGTGACGCGGGTGATTGGCACACCTTGGATACTGACGTTAGGAACATTGATAACAATTCGATCAATTTGCTGCCTTGTACCCAAAACCATGTATTTTGATTTGCTAGGGTTTAATACCAAACAGTTTTTCCCTGACCAAAGTGCGATTCGGCGTAGGTCACTATTTATCTGCGCCACAGCCTGTGATGCAGCGCGTTGGGCAAGGTCTGCCTGCGACGCGGGAGGTTGCGGGATCGATTCCCGCCTTCCGACAATATTTGTACGATCTGAAAATAGTTTGGGTGTTCTGGGTACTTTCTATGTAAAATAAAAAAATAGATATCTATGTAATGTATTGTATTATGTATATCAGTCATCTAGTACCAATAACACAAGCTCTGCTTAACTTGAGGCTAGATGATGCTTTGTGTATTGTCCAGCATTATTTATTTATTTAATGAGTTCTATGACGTGGTAGATAACATTCCTAAGAATTAAGAATGAACACAATGATGATAGTGGCCTCCTAGCCGATTTTGTTCTCAGCAGCCCATCTCAACTGAGACTAGCCACGTGCGCAGCACATATTATAGTGCACAAGTAAGTGCGCAAACACAGGTACACTCTTTATTCCTTCATCATATGCGACGACAAACCGACACAACCGGGGATTGATCAGGCGCAAGACCAAGGCAAATTTTTCTTGCAAGAAAAATCCTTATAGGTTCAAATTTTGGTCTGACCTGGGATTTGAAAAATAGAAACAAAAACAAAAAATTATTTAGAAGTAATAATTAGAAGAACTAAGCAAATTATTTGAATTATTTAGCTTATTTCCCTACTTAAGAATGTCCTTCTATCAAATTAATAAATAATTATTCCACGTATCGTTCCGTATACTCCTAGACTACTAAACGTGCACATGGCGGCCCTTGCCCCAGACCGGACAGGTTATTTTCTGGCATCGAGCTTAGCAAGCTTCATATTTTGCCGCGATACGTGCTAAAAGGAAAATATTCTAATACGTTATGGATATTGTTGCAATTCAAATTCAAATTCATTTATTGATTCAGACACAAAGATCCATAGATCAATGTAAACATAGGAGGTCTAAAACTTTCTTGGATTTTCACGACAAGGAATCTTACTACAAGGCTTACTTGTAAAACCAGTACGTATTAAAGCTAAGAGCTTATTTTATAAGCCAAAAGAAATAAAAGTTGTTTTCTGATTAAATACCTGATACTTATGTAAATATTATCATACTAGACGATCGCCTCGCGGCTTCACCCGCGTAGTTCCCGTTCCCGTGGGAATTCCGGGATAAAATATAGCTTATGTCACACCCTGAAAAGTAAGCTTCCTAAAGGTGAAAGAATTTTTCAAATCGGTCCAGTAGATTCGGAGCCTATTCAATACAAACAAACAAACAATCAAATCTTTCCTCTTTATAATATTAGAACCTATAGATTTACATAAGTATCAGGTATTTAGGATTACTAAGGCGCCTTGTTATGAATGACAAATCAGATAGATCCGTAGTACGTATAAATCGAGAAAAGCTAATCAAAATCCAGCCAGGTAAGGAACTTATGGAATAAAAGGTTCTTCGAACCGCCAGCAATGTAATTTTCGAATGAAAGACGAGATTACTCCGCAGTACAAAAAATCCTATGCTGCTGTAAAAATTGTGATATAAATTGAACGAACAAACTAATCTCCCTCTGTCACTTAGCGCCAGATTCGACTGTTCATTAATAAGCTTAATTGTGCAAACAAATTAGAGCTATATTCGAAAAGCTTGAGCTGATGGTTACAGTATAATCTTCGTGTGAGAACCAATGATCTAGGATTACTGGCGATAGTGATCCGAGCGTCATGTGTGATCCCACAGCTCAAAACATAGGTTTAGAAATATGTAGAACAGTAAGATCTGCAAAATAATAAGGGTTACAATCAATCAAAGTCAAATGTATAATCCTGTTTAAACATGACATGTTAAAACAGTCATAATAAAACTTTTACAGGGGCATTAAAAAAAGCTTATGATAGGAAGCACAAACTAGCCAATCGATTATTTTAAATTCCTTCGTTTAACACAATCATTAAATTAAATAGGTGGTGGCGCTGATTTGGGTCGGGGTAGCTCCTTAATACAAGTTTCGACTTAATAAAAACGAGGAACTGATAAGCGAGTTCTTACAATGGGTCTTTTAGACACTTTTTTATCTAAATTTTTACAATAAAATACAAAATACAATAAAAATAATCTATAGACTACATAACTAAGTAATTTTCAAAATCGCAACACAAACCAAATAAGTTAAAGCAAACGATATAAAATTTCACAGCTATTCCACATGCTACTGAACTCTATAGCACGCTGATCCGTTAGGTTCCCGTTGATCCACAGTTCCGATCCATTGATGCCTGTACGTTAATCTGTTAAGCTGCGATCTCAGTAAAGCCTTCATCCCACTGCCTCCCACGCAAGGGTACGCACGTGTTGGTACAGTTTACTGTACTCAGCTTAACTTTATGTGTGGCTGCGTCATCTACGAGGGTAACCATTTAAAATTCACGGCGGAATACTTGCTTGACATATAGCCAGTTGAAATAAAGTTTATCAGCTACAAATAAAGTTTATCTTATCTTTTCTTATCTTATCTAAATATCTTCGGACGTATATGTGTCTATCTGCACGTACATTCGAGGTCCGCAGATATTATTATACATTCTGCAGCCCCTTCTTGTCTCTACCCAGGTCATTAAAATCCGTTAAACAAATCATATTATATCAATAAAATACGTTTCGGTCAAATGCACATAAGCATGACGACATCAAGCCTACATAACACAACTTACAATATAGTGTGTATACTCCTACACACACACTACTACACACACTACCTAGATGTCTATTATACACAGTAAGCATACACCAGCTCGGCAATGTTCAAAGTATTCACCAGCCAAACTCCCTGCTCGTCGTTCTCTCTACCTGTCCTCATCCTCGACCTCTCCCGCCTTCCAAGCTAGTCCGAGTGACGTCTGACAGTGACAGTTAGCTTGGCAATACTTTGACACACGAGATGGCGTACGCACGCTTTGGCACCTCGCAGGTAGGTGCCCGCGTACACTACAGTGTGTATACCTAATAATGGATTTCTTAATGCTATAATTATGTTAATTTCGCTTAAACTTGCGCGTGGACGAGCGTGTGCGAGCCAGGCAGTTGATTGTGACCTTAAGACGACCCGAGACGACATTAGGTCGTTAATAAGGTACGGCAAGGGTTACCCCTTAACTAATTGGTAGGCTTTGTTATTGTCACACGTGATTTGGATACCGTAGCGTCATGGTGATTAAATCCATATTAAATTGACGCAAAATCAGAGCGCTAATGGACTGATAATTTGCGTTTAAATCAGCATGTGGTATCAAAAACACTCACATAATGATCAAGAAAACAAAGCTTGCAACAGTTCTAATATCAATTCCAATCCTATTTCTATAATATTTGAACTATTCCTATTTAGTGTAACACTTATTATGAAACTCAATGATATTTTATTGATATTTTGACAAAAGAGAGGAGTCAGCGATGCGTGAGCTCCGCGTACTGGACAGGAATAGAGATTGAATAGAAAAACATTTGTTTTCCAAAAATTTCTTATAACTTTTCTCGCGTACAGCCCACGTGCTCTGATAATGTATGCAATTGGCCACAACGGGCGGCGGGGATCTTAAAAAATAAATAAATAAAAATAATGCTGGACAATTCACACAGCATTATCTAGCCCCAAGCTAAGCAGAGCTTGTGTTATGGGTACTAGATAACTGATATACTTAATACAATACATAGATAGATATTTTTTATTATACATAGAAAACATCCAGAACGCCCTGGACAAATGTCTGCAGATCGTACAAACATTTGTCCCGAGGCGGGAATCGAACCCGCAACCTCGTGCGTCGCAGGCAGACCTTCGCCCCCTGCGCCACAGAGGTCGTTAAAACATTCCAATACAATTAGACCTAGTAGATTGTTACTCGTACCAACGATATACTGTAACAACGATTGAATAGCTACCATTTTGCTGACTAGTCCAGGATAAGGCCGTCTATAATTCTCGTAGTCTTCGAAGCGGAACATGGTATGACGCAGCGTGGGCCATTAGGTACCGCGGCCCACTGATAAGATATAGATATTGGATCCCAACGTTACAAGTATTATTCCGAGCTCATAAAATAGATTTTTCTTTCATTTTCATAAAGTTTTGCGGGTATTAAAGTGTCGGCACTTGAAGTTGGTTCTTGCAATTTGGCTGTAAGCCAACTGCTATATTACAGTGGCCAGAGGGGTCGAGAACCCTTCATTTTAGCTTATTACGTTTTAATAAAGGAGTTTGCTATTCTAGTCGAGCAACGGCAAAAAATATTTCTTCTTTCTTAATGACTTTTGAATTTTATGATCTTTGAGAGACTTTTGCTAATTAAGTGACTATTTCATGCCAGTGGAATTTCGACGGAAGTCGTTAACTATTGGCTGGAAAATGTTCGCAAGGTTCCATAAAGGTGAAAGGGAAATAGAAAGAATGTTTTGCCAAGGCAGCATTCTTTTCTTTTTAATTATTGACTTCCGTGTTATTTACACGTTATGGTAGAGAAATTTATTTTCTGATATTAATAATATGGGATGAATATAAAGTAATAACATGGGATGAAGATAAAGTACCTAAGTAAGCATAAACTTGTGTGAGTGAATATTAAAGTTTTTAATCAAAATCATAGTGAAAATCTCAGTTTCCAATTATTTAATTGCGCAACACACACCAAAGTCGTGTCAGAGGACGAAAATCAAACATCAAGTATTAATTTGGTACCGAAACTTTGATATTTACTTATCCTAGTTTAGAAACGAGCTGAATTTTATACATACATGAATTATTTTGTTCTTACAAATTGAAATTTGTTGGGAATACGGTTGATTAGGTTGTTTTTGAGAAATTCGTAGAATTGCTAACAAGTGGATAATTACTCAATTGAAAAATATAGATACCCGACTCGTACCTGTTTGTTTTTTGTGCTTCATGGAGTCTACACCACAAATGTGGCGACACAGTCCGGTGGCGAGTTGGTGCGACATTTTAGTGTATGAATATTGTAGGCAGCCGACAAAGTTTAGTCAACTCTTCGACGGCGGTGTGTAGACTCTACCTGTTGTACGCTCTTTTTGTTCGTTTTCATTTTTTTTTCTTTTAAATTATCCTATTTTACTTATGTGTGAGTTACGCCGCGACTCACGTTTCATTCTGGCCTCCACGGAAGACCAGCGCTTTGGCAGGATACATCCTACCATAGCATCTGCTGAGTGTTGGCCATTTTTGTGACCTTTATCTTACTATTGTATTAACGTTTAACTTTTGTATGTGCTATATATGTACTCGTATTGGTTACAAAATAAACGCATTTTTACTTTTACTTTTTTTCATCAGCCTAGACCAATCCACTGCTGGACATAGACTCCTCCAATGAGTGCTACAATATAGTGCTATAGTATAGTGCTATAGTGTAGTGCTATAGTATAGTGCGCCCTGTCTGACTGGAGTCGTCAGACAGGGCGCTATAGCACTCACTCAAATTCATTGTATTCGCAAAATACAGTCCCAGATTCATTGTGCTAGGTTAATATAGGAAGAAAAACACACGAAAAACATAAACTGGCTCGCGGGCAATAATAAATCAAACCTAGAGATTAGTTTTATAAAATACTGTCCAGAAGAAATGCCTTTATTGTAAGAGCATTAAGGGTGCTAAATAACCTTGATGATTGAAAATGTTTTTTAAGTAGATAAACCTTTATAAGACCCACACCCGGAACAAATGCCTGCAGATCGCACAAAAATTTGTCCCGGCGGGACTCGAACCACGCCTGCGTCGCAAGCAGATATTCGCCCGCTGCGTTGCGCCATTGAGATCGTCTCATTTCATTATCATCTGTTCAGATTCAGATTATTTATTGATAAAATCAAAATCAAAATCAAAATCAAAAACTCTTTATTTCCATAAATACAATAAATGTACACTTAGAAAAGGTCAAATCATAAAACTAAGCACTGACACGGAAATAAAGTGATATTTTTTGATTTCTGTCGCTTCGGTATGTAGACTAGATAACGCTTGTTACATATCATAAAAGTAGGTACAAATAATAAAAATAAGTTCACAAGTTCAGCTCCTTACACGTGAAAAGGTAACAATAGCGGACGTACAGAGAAACAGATAGAAAGAGATACTTTTGCATTGTTCCTCTATCTCTCTGTCTCTCTATATTATTATAGCTTCTGCCCGAGTTTATTTTTGATTGAAGTAGCCTATACGTTATTCCACGTCCAGATATGTTTTTCCAGTTATGTGTGCCAAATTTCAGCTGGATCGATTCGGTAATTTTGGCGTTGTCTTCGGCCAAACACGCTCTCAATGGCGTTTGCAAACTTCTCTCTTGTAATAATATGGCGTGTTTTAAAAAACTATAACACGACTTCAAATTCTTCTGATTGCGACATCTAATTCTAGTTTAATTTAGTTTGTTAACACATGGATAAAACGACGAATGAAAGAAGGACTAATTTGAAACACGAAATACGAAGTATTGTAGACGTAGACGGATCGCACGAAACGAACAACCTTAGGTACTGCTGAATGCAACGTCCGAAACAACGCACGTTAGCAACGTCCGTTGCTTCGGATGTGACACTAAATGACACCTTTCAAAATCAAACATCAAAAACGAACGGATCGGTCATCCTTCGTTGTATGCGACCTGCTATCCGTCAACTCTGGAATTTGTTTTTGTAGGTAAACCTCTTGTCTACGCCCGTTGCCATAGAAACTTTTTCATTTAACATTAGTTTCCAGTAATTGTTTAAATTATCATGACATGTGATGATATTTTACGGCGGACATCATCAATTCCTCGAGAGACAAACTTTTACTTAAAAATCAACTTTTATACAACAACGAAAGAATCATCAAAATCTAGTATGCCTGGAATCAAACATAGGCTACTTTTTATCCCATAAATCAGTTCGCATGGGATAGAAATTACCTTTGCACGTTTTCATAGAAACAACGCGTGCAATATAGTGCCATAGAAGTTATTGCAATATAGTGCCATAGAGTTTCCATAGAAACAACGCGTGCAATGCGTGCAATCAAACATAGGCTACTTTTTATCCCATAAATCAGTTCCCATGGGATAGAAATTACCTTTGAACGTTTCCATAGAAACAACGCGTGCGAAGCCGCGGACAGCAGCTAGTATAACATATTATATATCTTATCTGTCTCATATTTGATCTCCGTGAATAAAATTTGTTTCTATTTAACTTAGGTCGGCTATGATACCTAGATTTAACTATTGATACATACTTGAAATGCAGAAGTATACCTAACTTTGTACGGCTTTTAGGGTCTAATAATCAAATTGCACACAAAACAAAAAGTGTTTTCGATATTGTAAACTTTTATGCATATTTCTATTAATCCGTCTTCTATCCGTGGCCCAGCATGGAAATTCAATTGAACACCACTAGCACTAGCGGATTAAACCTTAGTTCAGATCGATCCGTGAAATTCGAGCATGGTTTGAATGGAACAAAGGCTTCATCTGTGGTGCTAGCTATTAATTATTGTAAGGGGATTTGTAATCTACTATAAGTGTTGCGCATTTGAAGAGGGATGGTCCTTGTTGTGTGTATATTTAAGTCTGACAGACAGCTGCCTTTTTATTGAACTCAGGGGGCGACTTGCTCCGACTTTTCCGACTTGTCGCCGCCTGTCGGGTCGTATTCCGTGGCTCGGTCCAGGAAGTAGATATAGTAACTTACTCGCGTAAGTATTCAAAATAGCTACTAAATTGCTAATTGTAAGATTATGCTTTGTACACTGTAGGTAAACGTTGTGATATGGGAAACTGAGCTCTTAAAAGCTATACCTACCTACCAAACTGAGTAGGACTTTGGAGCTAACAGCTGTTTTTTTAACCCCCGACGCGTAAAGAGAGGGGTGTTAAAAGTTTAACGTGTCTGCCTGTGTATCTGTCTGTGGTATCGTAGCTCCCAAACGGATGAACCGATTTTCTTTTAGTTTTTTTTTTGTGTCATAGATAATTTTATTCCAAGTGTGCTTAGCTATGTTTCATGAAAATCTGTTCAGCCAATGAACGTCGTAAAGTTTTCAAATTTTTTAAATTTTGTCTTGTATTTTGTTTAGATAGAAGCAAGTGGTAATTTATCCCTAATTCTTGCTTTTTCAGTTTCAGAAAGTTATTAATTGTTCTAGTTTTCACCTTTTATCCCTTGAAATAAGATATTTTGTTTAGGAGTTTAAACATCAGCAGCACTCTAAGGTAAATATTTATTTTTATTCAATCACTCACAATAGTCTGGTTATTTTGACAAGAGAGGTCCATTGGATACTGTTGAAATCTCATTATATTTTACCGCAGACGCCTGAGGTCAAAGTTACTAAACTAATCCGGCAAAGCAAACTCGATAATAATTGAGTAAACGTTAATTATTCGGTCTCTATTATCAACCGGTTAACAAGTGAATAGTCTATCAACCAGTCAATAAACTCCGACTATTTATAAGACTCTTGTACAGAGAGCCTCAGTTTCAAGTGACATGTCATCCAGAAAGTAAGTAATCTTTTGAGCACATCACCTCACCTCAACAGCTTATATTGGTCAACCCCTGGACGCAGGCTTCCCCCTGATAAGCGCCTTATCTCATGGGTGGTAATGTCCATGATTCCCACGCTGGATATGCGGGTTGGGGATCGCATTTCCGTGGTAGAATTGTTCTGCAGGGGGCGCTGATGCCCGTCCCCGGTGGATATCCACGACTCAGTAGACTTGTGGTAGTGAAAATTCTAAGCCGGCACCACACAGCTGCAATATTCACCTCCAAAGATAGGAAAACCACAAACACGTTGATCAAGATGAGCCGCGAGGACCTAAGAACAATGGTGGGCATCATCACAGGTCACTGTGAACTTAACTATCATCTTCTCAAGACTGGAGCCACAGACAGCCTGTGTCACGTCTGCTTCCTGGAACAAGAGACTGTGGAACATGTAGTGGTACACTGCATGGCCACAGAGGAGGCCAGACGAGTAACGGGATTGGAGACTCTCATAGAGACATCAAACCCGTCCACGTCTACAGAAAAGCTGAAACGAAGATGTCAATCGCCAATAGTCCTCTTCCGGTACTTCATGGAGCTGGGCTGTAACCAGCCCAGCTCCATGAAGTACCGGAGGAGCCGGGCCCTTACGGGCCTGGTTAGGTTAGCGTGGTAAGCGAAAAGTCAGTGCAGATCCCAGTTCCCTCATTCAGAATTAGAAATAGAATCTATTTAGATAGATAATGCTCGACAATCCACACAGCATCATCCGGCCCCAGAGTAAGCAGAGCTTGTGATAAGGGTACTCGATAACTGATCGCAGCCTGCGTCGCAGGCAAACGTTCGCCCAACGCGCCACATTGGTCGTCGGTATTAACATAGACAGAATTAGAAGGTTTCAATACACTGTGCTCTCTTGTAAATACATTTTTTCGGATTTTATAGGTCTGTAGTCTACGCTGATTTTTTATGGAGTAGAATTTCATCCATAAAATTCAATTTAAATGAAAACTGACGCACAAAGAGCATTGTTGCTAGGCTGCAGCCTCACCGCTCAAAACTGTCGGACTTTATGCAAATTCCTGATCATGAACAAAGCTTCGATAAAACTGTAATCGAGCGGACAGCCTTCTGAATATTTTTTTTCCTGTCATAGCATCAGCTGAAAGCTGGCTGAAGCAAAATTGTTTTATCAAAAAAGCAATATTTTCATGGGTCAGAATAGAAAATGGCTTATCGATTTACAACCTGTTAAGCGATATTGCCGTGTGGCGCCGGTTTAGAATTTGCACCACCCCAACTCTTCCCGTGGGTGTCGTAAGAGGCGACTAAAGGGATATCCACCGGGGGGCGGGCGGCAGCGCCTCCTGCAGAACAATTCTACCACCGAACTGCGATCCCCAACCCTCATGCCCAGCGTGGGGATTATGAGCACTACCTTATAAACGCCTTATTTGGGGAGGCCTGAGTCCAGAAGTGGACCAATATAGGCTGTTGAGTTTGAAGTTAAGGTAAGCGATACTGTTAATATCTCTCTCATGCGATGTTATTTAATAAAACGGCAGATTTAATCTTAAATTATCAATTTATTAAATTAATTTCATACCGAGCTAAATACAACGATTGTTTAATTAACTATGTTACAGAGGTATTTATATTATCTTTACCCTATTGTAATAAAATAAATTGTCTGTCTTGTAGATATAGAAAGGTAAAGTTAAATGGTGACTAGACAAAACTACCTCTAGTCCAACAAGTAGGAAGAAGAATACACGCAAATGCTTCCTTCAGTGGGTTATTTCGTATCATAATAATCATAAACAAATAACCCAAAATCCTGGCCATACTGTAGTTTTGAAAGATGTTACCCTTTTAACCATAAAGAATACTTTAAAATCATTAAGAATACTTTTGCAAAAGCCATCTACAAAATAATAATGTTAAAGGCACCTTTGTATTATTTCTTTGATATGATAAATTCTATCTAAATAAATATTTACAATTTCTTATCAAGGCAATAACGAGCAAAACCTCCTTTCAGTTTAACTTCTCAGAACTTATAATCCCCTAATTGTAAGTTCTAAGAAATCAAAGTGAATAGACTGTTATTTTATTTTTTATTTTCTACCGATAAATTTTATCGTCGTGGGGTGGCATGCTTATGAAATAGGGCGCGGGCGGAGGCGGGTGGGCTAAGTATCGGACGGAACCGGGCCCTGGCTGCATCTTATGTGGCAGAGTGGCCGTAGATATCGACGGCGGCGGCATAGTGCCCCCGTAGCCTGGCCAAGGAGGTCCCCACATCTGTGGAGCTCCAGCAGCTGGACTACTTGTTAAAGGACCCCCTCTGTAGGAGTTAGAAGACATTCGCAATCTGACTATACAAATCGCAACGATCAAGATAACAATGAAAGCCACCACACCGCCTACGATGCCAATGATCAGATTGTCGTCGTTGGTTGATGCCACGCCGATAACAGGCGCTCCTTTAGGCTCTCCTTGAGGTTTCGGTCGGTCATGAGTCGGAGCGACCGACCAGATTATATCCGGTTCCGCAGAAGTACGGTGCACCAATCTTGGTGGTGCTGTTGTTGAAAAACTGCTTGTTGAAAAAGGTGCTGTTGTCCTCCGTCTGGTATCGCATGTCAACTCATCGTCCCCGATCTCAACCAACAGAAATCCTGATAAATGATCTGGAGATTCACATTTCACGTCTTCAATGCCAACGTTGGGAAGCCACCTTCTCAATGCTCTGGCGTTACAATCACATCTGATTGGGTTGCTTTCTAAACCGAACATTGATAGGTCAGCCCGTCTGTCGTCGAGGGCCACCAGCAACTGTGGCTGCAACGTTGTCAGCTGACTACCGCCAATGTCAATTGTGATCTGTGATGACCTAGGCAGAGGGAACAGAAGGGCTGGTGGCAAAGAAGTCACAGAAGTGTTGCGCAATCGTACTGTAATCGCTGGAGCTTTCAATCCTGCCAGCACTCCTGAGGATACCGTCTTTAATCTCTCACCCCTCATTCCAAGTTCTTCTAACCTGGGGTGCAAAGTTGAGTGCAATTGATCTGGTCCTATTGTAGTGTCCTTGAATTCAACATCTAGTTTCTCCAAAGCAAATAAATGCTCAAGTGCTCCTTGGACATCAAGATAACCCAGCCTTGGGTAACCAAATGCTCTTAGTTCTACTAAATTTGGTAAAGCTCTGAATGCATTTTTCTCTATTCTTGTGCATTTGTCCAAATTTTTTATATCTAGTACTTGTAATGAAGTTAAACCTTCAAAGTTTCCATCCATGATCATCAAAATTGGATTGCTTGATATATTGAGGCGCTGGAGGTTCTTTAGCTTCGGCCAAGATACCGCGAGAGCCTTAGTAACGTCGGTTATCTGATTGTGTGAGATATCTAAAGATTCCAATAGTGTTGTTCTAGTGAATGTTTTTTCGGACAACTTTGTGATGTTGTTATAAGATATGTTCAGGCTGTGCAGAAATGGAGTCTCCAGCTGTTCAATAGACTTCACTCCAGTTCCTGCCAAATTCAAATCACGAACGGTCTTCGGTTCGGTAAGAACGTTGTTTATCGTTTTCTCCGATAGAGGGTTGAATGACAAATCTAGTTTCTTTATGTTCACCATAACACTGTTCTCAGCTGGGATATCAATTATTTGGTTTTGAGACAGATCAACTGTCGATACGAAAAAGTATTGTTTCTGTAACGCCTTTAGTGGAGCATGCTCGAATTGGTTCCTGCCCAATACTATATTCTCTAACATGTGAAGGCGGGCGCGTTCAAAAATATTTTCGGGAAGTTCAGTAAGTAAATTACCGCCCAAATCCAAAACTTCGAGCCTGATAAGTCCTTCAAAGAGCCTATCTCCTAAACGGTCTATTTTATTATCGGACAAATCCAAGTGCTGAATTTGAGAGGAGTTGTGGAAAGCCATTTCGCTTATTGTTTCAAGTTCGTTTCTCGCTAACAAAATCGTCCGTAATTTGGGTAGACGGGCGAAGTCGAGTTCGTCGACGTTCTTCAGGGCATTTCCAGACAAATCCACTAGCTCCAAATACTGCAACGTACTTATAAGCTCTGATGGGAAAAAGTTGAACTTGTTGTTTGTTAGCACGATCTCTCGCAACCGTGGGTGGATCTTGAAGGAAGACGGAAATAAGTAGCTTAATTGATTGTCGGAAAGATCTATTACTTCGAGACTTGTTCCCGTGTTGAAGAACTCTCCCTTAAATGCGTTTAATTGATTACCTCTCAGAGACAAATACTGGATAGACATCACATTCACGAAAACGGGTGTCCGGATCGTTACGATGTTATTGTACGACAAATCTAAATGTGTTAGATTTCGTAAATTTTTGAACGTGTTCTCTGAAATCTCTTGCAAAAGGTTGTGCGATAAATAAATGCTATCCAAATTGTGGTTCTTGGAGAATAGGTTTATGGGAAGCGCTTTTAAGCCCACGTGGCTCAAATCGATGCTCTGAAGAGCGTGATTATGCTGGAACACATTTTGGGGGAGCACGTTAATATGCGCGTTGCGACTAATGTTCAAGTGGGATAAGCTGGGAATCGATTCGAAAGCGTCGACTGGTATTTCCGAAATTTGATTATCTGAAATATCCAAGAACCAAAGGCTTACGAATTTCAATTGTTCCCCCGTAAATCCCAATATTCTGTTCTGGCTCAAAGACAAAAATTGAAGCGACTGTTCTAATCCTGTAAACACTTCAGCTGCTATGGAATTTAATAGGTTTCCGGATAAATCTAAGTGCTTTAAGACCTTAAAATGATTAAAGGCTGCGGGAGGAAGTTCCCTTATTACATTCCTAGAGAGAACAAGTGAGGTAACTCTATTGGACACTGATCTGAGAATGTCGCTGGACAAAGCGGTCACTCTATTGAAGCCTAAATGGATCGATTGTAAGTTAGGTAGACGTGACAGCGCTGTAGCTGGTATCAATAAAATATTGTTGTCCCTCAGCAAAAGTGTGTTTAGATTTGTCAGCCCGTCGAAAGCGTCATCTTCAACCTGAAACCAAATTACCTTATAATATTCGCTTTAAAAAAAAGCAAAGTAAACTTTATTATGTTTACATACAGTTCTGAGTGAGTTGACTCCGACGTCCAAATAGCGCAGTTCGGTTAGGCCGACAAATGTGCCTGGAGACAGTTTAACAAGGTTGTTCCTGCTCAGATCCACAACCTGCAGAGATACTAGAGAACTCAGGTGGCTGTTGTCAATATTCTGAAATTGAGAACAGGTTTACATTTTATTAGTGCGCCTTAGATAATTGGAAGTATCTTGGTTCAGAAAAGATATTCATTACACTCACTAAGCAATTACTAAAAGCGAACGATAACTTAACAAAATAAATTTATGTAGATAAACTGCGCCAGTATTCCAAAATTACAAATTGAAACTTTAGGCGCTTTTATCGCTCTTCCGAAATTTTCGATATCTGAAAACTTGTGGAAAATTAAAAGTTTTACCCACCGTAATCATATTACTGGATAGATTCAAGTGTTTCAACGCCACGAATGATTTCAAGGCAACGGTGGGGAAGTCAGTTATAAAGTTTTCTGAAAGATCCAACTTTTCCAAATTCTCAGCGCCTTGGAAAACATCGCTGTTGAACTTGGAAAGCCTGTTGCGACCCAGATCGAGGGTTAGCAAATCACTCAGGCCGATAAAGGCCCCGCCCTCGATAGTCGATATCATGTTTCCGTGTAGGTCTATTTCCTCTAATGTCTTCTGGGAAACGAACGAAGCTTGCCGCACCAATGCTGTAATGTAAAAGGTATTTTTGTTTAATCAACTGCATAGTTTTCATTTGAGACACAAAAGTTCGAATGTTGAAAATTTTATTGAAATGAATTTCTCTATTGCACAACAATGCGCTCCATTTCGACAAATACATTACGTACAAACTTTTTGTGGACACAGTATTTCTTTGATAACATATTGTTCTACTAAAACTTTTTAAACTTTCGCGATTTGATAACATAGTTAGTATTATAATATCTGTGACATAGTTAATGATTATATCGGGTATTTATCGCGTAACTTTTGTTTTATTTACAAATATAAAACAAAAGGTACGCGATAAATACCCGATATAATCATTAACATTGATAATAGGCCAAATAATAAAATTCTAATAAAAAAAACTAACTTTTATTCAAATTAACTTAATTAAATAATTTAATGATTGGAAAAATTAATGCAATTTCTACATAAAAAATTAAAAAAGGTAATTATCATTAATAATCAGTAACATTATTTTGTGTGAAAGTTAAAATAAAATAAAGAGTCAATGCGTTGAGCTTGTAGATGCCCCAAAGTTCTCCAAATCACACAAGTGGAGTTATATAGAACTGATCTTTCCAGCAGAGGCTTCCTGAATCACACTAATATTATAAATGCGAAAGTTTGGATGGATGTATGGATGGATGTTTGTTACCTCGTCACGTCAAAACTACTGAACGGATCCTACTGAAATTTTGCATACAAGTAATTCTATTCCTGGAATCAAACATAGGCTACTTTTTATTCCATAAATCAGTTTCCATGGGATAAAAATCGCCTTTAAACGTTACCATAGAAACAACGCGTGCGAAGCCGCGGGCAGAAGCTCGTTCTCAATAAAAGGGGAATATTTACCGATTCTATTTTCCCGCAGGGATATCACTCTCAGCGCCTGCGGTCCGTTCAAAGATAATGATGGCACGGAGTTTATGTTGTTGCGGTCAAGTCGGAGCACCTAAAACAAATGATGTGAAGAGAAAAAGACAAGGATCCAAAAACCTATTCGTAAATACCGATAATATGTGGTAATAATAAAGTATGTGGCTACATTCGTGTGTTTTAAAAATTGTTGTGAGGTGGTGTTGAGAGGGATACAGGGTGAAATTTTTGGATGGGGCAGTAAGGGCAGGTACCTTAACCGTTGAAGCTACATGAAAATAGTCGTAGGAAACTACCCATCCCAACTAAAATTTTCTATTCAACCAAGTATTTTTGCAGTCCAACCCAGGGTTACAAAAAGTTTTATTAAGTAAAAAAATTGATTTGAACTCCGTACATAATGTATGGGATAAGATTTTTGCATTTTCTGACTTTTCTAGTATTCAAACCTTAGTTGGTCCCAAAGAACGTTTGATATAGTATAATATCTAGTATAGGAAACAGGAAGGTGAGAATCAAAAAAAGTGGTTGTGAAAAACGCCGATTTTCTCGAAATGATTTGAAAATCTCTAAATGGGGATGATATGGTATCTAAAAAGGATGTATAGTTTCCTAAGACCATTTTCATGTAGCTTCAACGGTTAAGGTACCTTAACTGTACCTGCCCTTGCTGCCCCATCCAAAAATTCCACCCAGTAAATATTTCGTTTGAAAAATGATCCGTATAAGCAACACAAAACAGTTGCCAATTTTCTCTTTATGTAAAACGGTGAAATATCTGCATCGAAACTATTTTGGTACTGACAGGATTTTGCAGATAACTTTTTTTCAGCGCAAATTTTTTTGAACCTGTTCATGCTTGTGGAATAAATAAGATTTTCTCTAAAAATTCGGTAATTCGGTCACATAAAAAACTATATGATAACTGACTACCTACCTTCATGACTTCACAGCCAATCAGCAGCCCCTCTTCCAGCCCTCGTATGCTATTCCCACTCAGGTCCAACTCCTCAAGTGCCGGCAAGTTGTGAAGCTCAGCAGTCGAGAAAATGGGGTTCAAGTTGTCTCCCAGTAAATTGTCAGCCAGGATGATCTTCGTTATGTTTCCTTTGATCCCGATGAGGAGTCGGTCTGGTAATCTTCGAAGGCTGTTATGGGAGAAGTCCAGCTCTTTCAGTGGAAGTCCGTATGAGGAAAATATCTGGGAAGATAGAAATACAAGTCTTTAAAAAGATTTGTAAAGCTAAGTTTTCTCAGCTGGATGTTATACAAATTAAATTTTGCGTGAGCGGACAAATAACTTTAAGTATCGCCATACTCGTACAATAGACAAAAAACTAACAAAAGAATATAAGCAAATATGACAATACAGCGTGTATTGAAGTTTCTACTGTTTTGTTCTTAGTTGTATTGTTATACTTTTACAACGAGAAATCGATCGCAATCAACCAGTTTCCTTATAAAAAATTTAATAATTTTAATTTCTAATTTTGTTACTTAAATTTATAGCCTTGGATTCGCCCGTGTCATTTATTTATTTTAAGGAAGGCCTACAGCTTAATTTAATCACAAAATAAGTAACAAGAATTTATCAACTTAAAAGCTAATGAATGCACTAAATGACAGTGTGGATATCAAATACGCTATACAATCATACAATTTAGAAAAACAAGTTAAAAAATGGTCGAAAATCGCTATGGAGACAAAATATAAGTTTACCTATAAAATGTACTTACAATGTACTTACTTAATTAACAAAAAACAAGAATAAACCCCCCCACTTATAAACTTCTCTATCTGTCATCTAAGAATAAGTTAGACGGAAACTTGTTCCAAGTGTCCCGGCCGGATAATATATTCGTGATCATAAGTTTGTAAGTGCCTTCTGTCGATCGAGTGGTCAATTGAAACGGGTCAAGTCGAATACCCTGATTCTTGTGGCCAATTGGACTGTGAAAACTTTAGACGATTTCGCACTCTCGTGTTATTCTGGCAGAACTTTTTCACGAGTTGTTATATTTTTACAGTTGAGTTCGTAGTTAAAAACTGCAAGTTGCAAATTTTTGCACTTATAACATTTACCTATACACACGGTTCTAGAATCCAAAATACTTTATGTCAACAAAGACATATAAGAATGAAAAATTAACAAAAACTGATAACAATAACCCCTGACACCTGAGAATAAATAGGCGAAACTCTTCCCACTCCCAGCAAATGCGCAGCGAATAAGGTTCAAATTCTAGTTCGGGAACAGACGAGAGCAGAATGAAATGATGAATGAAAACTATCAAAACCAAAAATTGTATCGAACTTTTGCGATTTACGTCTTGTACCATCGTAGGGTACCAGAGTGTCGTAAAATCATCGTCATCATCATCATCAGCCTATATTAGTCCACTGCTGGACGTAGGCCTCCCCTAATGAGCGCCATAGCGCCCTGTCTTCAGCTTGCCGCATCCAGCATCTGCCTGCAGTCTTTCGCAGATCGTCATCCTACCTGGCCGGAGGGCGTCCCACACTACGTTTGCCGAGTCGTGGTCTCCACTCAAGAACACGTTTACCCAGCTATGGAAAGAGCTATGCTCGGATTCCCTCTGAAGAATATAATTCGTAACGAATACATCCGACTTTGGTTCAACCAAAGTTATCGAGTGCTTCCCCGTTCGACCCAAGATTTTTCAACCCAATAGGTATTTTGCTCCGTTCGACCCAAAACATTTGATTTTAGTTCCCCTTTCTACCCACACCTACTTATCCCAAATTTCTATTGTTTAAATTCAAATAAAGGACACAGTGAAACACCGAAGTAGATGGGTCAGCAGACAAAAATATATAGATGCTTATTATTAAATATATTTTTATTAATAAAATCAGGCTTGTTCAGATAATAGTCACTCAAATATTTGTCTACTAGTGTAATAATAAACTAATCCACCTGTAAAGTAACAAACATAATCAAATAAACATGTTATAAAAAGAAGCACAACAGTGGTTATGGTTAGATTTAGGTCTGGTAGGTTAATATAAATTTTAAATTATTCTATAAATAAATAAAAATAGTCACATAGTACGAAACCTTCATAGTCGTTTGGGATGTTGACTTCTATATGATTAAGAAAATCCGTTTTCTTGACTCCTTGACTTTTATTGCGAGTATTGTATAATTTGTGCTTTTTACTTTCAAATGACGGATTTGTGACTAAATTCAGTGCCTTTGTATGAAGGGTCTGAACG
This sequence comes from Eupithecia subfuscata, assembly GCA_963564075.1. NCBI lineage: Eukaryota > Metazoa > Arthropoda > Insecta > Lepidoptera > Geometridae > Eupithecia > Eupithecia subfuscata. Next base: position 11,864,572 of record OY751105.1, read on the forward strand.
GTTTCTCTATACAACTGGGTAATCGGGATCCCGGCTTTGCTCACGCATACTTATTAGGTAATACTTGAGCTTCATTGACTCGCTCGCAAACGCGAAAAATTTCTTTGAAAACACTTGTTTGGTATACATTTAAAGCGCACAACCAAAACATCTGGGTGCCTGTACGTGTACACACCGCCACACTGTATCTCCGCCACTGTTTGCTTCAATATTTGTCCGGCACGGTTTGACTGTATTATATTCAAATTCTTCTCAATATCAGAACTTGGAGTCGCTTCGTTTTCCGCCATATTTAATGTGAATCTTTGGGTTATTATTCAGTATTTTATTTATTACATTCATACAATCAGGTCTTAGTGATTAGGTGGGTTTAAGTTGAGTTCACAGTATGTACCCATTTTAGGTGTTGCAATAGAAAAGTATAAATAGTAGGTCTAAGAACTACTGACAGGAATGACAGTTAAGACAAAAAGAGTAGAAAGAGACTTAATGATGAAATAAAACATACCTAGGCATAAACTTACACCAATATAGATAAGAAAAACAATGGTAGTCCTTCCCGTTGTTGATTGGATTATCCAGTGTACAATAAGTCCGCCAACTTACATACTCTTCAAACGAATGCTCGTGCAATGCAGAACGCATTGCACGAGCATTCGTTTGAAGAGAGCATAAGCAAAAAATAATATTATTATATTGCAAGTACAAAATTTTATGTTACTGTGAGTAGGTAATAATGTCATCAAGTTCGATTATTTATAAATATTACGTTGTCTGTATTGTTTACAATTCACTGTGACTTAGATTTTTGGATTGGGTAGAACGGAGCATATGTTTTGGGTTGAACGGGGAAAAATAATATTGGGTAGAAAAATTGTGGGTTGAACGGGGAAGCACTCAAGTTATCGACCTAGCTCAAAGAATTAGCAAGCTGAAGTGGCCGGCCATATCTCGCGAAGAACCGACAACCGCTGTCGTAAAATATTTTCCACCAATTTTTGTTTGGTGTACCTACCCTTTCTTTACGAAAAATATCTAGTATTCTAGAACTGAGTATAATTTATTTACTTCAATAAAATATTATTAGTAGAAAATAATAAGAGAATGCCCTGCCACTCCGTGAACAGCTTCATAGACTCGATGATATAATATGCGTAATTTCTTGAACCGCTTATGAATAATGCACATATCACAACCGAATGTTTATTCTGTATTTTGAATACCCCACAAAACAAATCTAGCGAAACAGTTATGCGCTATAACTCGCCTGAAATATGCTCTCTCCCATAAATTCGGCAACACAATAAGGACGGATGTGCCAAATGAGGCGGTAAACACGATGAAACCGGCAACACCGCAATGATTTCCCCAAATTGATTGAGAACATTATTCAGCAAACAGTATTATTCAGGCATTTGCCTGAGCCCGGTTTCATAGCATTCAGGAAACTTATCTGATAACTATCTGCCCCTCTATATGTATCATCATTATCATCTATTTATAGCCTACAACATCAACATGCAATTGATTGATTAGAAAAACCTAACATACAAAGAAACTCTGAACTCCTTAATTAGACACTTTTTATATTTCGCTGTGTGGTGCCGGCTTAGAATTTGCACCACCCCAACTCTTCCCGCAGGTGTCGTAAGAGGCGACTAAGGGATATCCACCGGGGGCGGGCAGCAAAGCCCCTGCAGAACAATTCTACCAACGAACTGCGATCCCCAACCCGCATGCCCAGCGTGAGGATTATGGGCATTACCCCCATGTGATAAAAGCCAACAAGGCGCTTATCAGGGGGAGGCCTGCGTCCTACTAGTGGACCAATACAGGCTGTTCAGGTTGTGGTTGAGGTTATATTTTGCGGGATGAATACTAATTTGACGGGAATAAAATTTTTATGGGCTGCACCTTGGGATCATTATATATACAATGCGATTGAATTTTCAAAATCGGTCAATAATTGACAGGGAAATCGACGAACAGCCGAACATAAAACCTAATCCTTTTTTGAAGTCAGTCTAAAATATTTATCCATGTAATGTATTGTAATAAGTAGATATATCAGTTATCCAGTAACCATAACACAAACTCTGGTTTACTTGAGGCTGGATGCTGTGCGATTTGTCCAGGATTATTTACTTTTTATTGCGAGGCCTGCCCTGTTGTGCGCTCTAATGGCTCTTATCAGTAGAGGCATTGCCATTATCGCCACGCCATCACCTGGGTAGGTATATTATGGTACTCGTAAATGTATCTTGACATGCAATAGTTTTTTTGTCGTCATCACCAGCCTATTCTAGTTCACAGCTGGGTATAAGTCAATGACCCAGTCAAGGACACGATTCTTATCAATTTTTATAATTACGTATGTTAGTCTCTCTAAGGTATTTATCATATGTATGGGCCCTAGCAAAGTTACCTTGTACTAGTCTTGTGATGCCTTGAAATAAATGATTATTAATATTATAAGGCCCCAATGGAAGCCATAGCGCCCTATCTTCAGGTCAACGCAATTTTGTCATTCGGTTTTGCCACTACAAACTGGACCCAATCGTCCAGTAAATACAGGATCCTGTTTAATTACACGTATAGTTTAATGGAAGTGTTCTCACTTCCTGAATACCATTTATGGCAGGATGGGGTGCGGAAATCAGGGAGTGGTGTTTTCTTAGAACATAATATAATAAACCGCTCGTGGCTCTACCGGAAAAAATAGGATGCAAACTATTGTGTGTGAACACACCAATGATTTTGCGGGATCCAGTGAAAAGCCGGTAGAGTGTAATATTACTTATCAATTTCTATGTAGGTGATTAAAAGAACTTAACAAGTGAAGTTCAATCTCTATTATATGAATAAGTTCCATTAGTAGAAGACAAGTAACTACGAGTACCTGTGTAAAATTATCTTCTACTAATGGAACTATGAAATATAATCATAGAATCTGTACACTAAGTTTCGTACCGATCGGTCGTAAAATACGACCTGTAGAGGAGTACGGACATACTGACAGAAACGCTAATTTTGCCAGACTTGAAGCAGAGACGCTAGCATATTATGACTCAACTAGTCACCTAAAATATTATGACTCAACGCATCACTCTTACACTAGATTATGTAGTTCACCGTAGCTGGTGTTATACTATCCGAGACAATTAGACCAGTCGTTCCATCGCGGCAATCAGATCATGAAATCGCGTGCTCAAATAGAAAACAGTTCCGTCCGACTCCACATACCGCTCTGGAATTATCATATTGTAAGTGTGCGAGTCAACGTACTTGTGGTATAAGACGCGAGAAAAAGATTTCGTGATCTTTTCATTCGACATTGTGATCGTTCGGTCTACAGTTTTTGGTGTTGTGTGCTATCGGTATTTCGTTCTGTGGTTTTATGTTCTTGGTATTTCGATATTCCGTAGTACAGTCACAATAGATAATATTATATTTATCTACTGTGGTACAGTCCTAAATTTCTGGGTACTGACTTGGTCTGTTCTTTTACAGAGCAGAAAGTTAGACTCAGTATTACCTCATCAGCTAACATACGTTCACTACTGAACATAACCTATTAACATAGGTACCTACTTACTGCCCTCGTACTAGAGTTTGGTTGTTTTAGTTTAAAAAGTATTATTACTATCTTTTAACAATTAAAGGAAAACCAGCACCGCAAGACCGTAGACAGGGACTAGGTGTTGTGGTGTAGTTTTGATCTTGCGCAAGAACTTAGATGTTAGTGCATCTAAGTTCTTCTAAGGTCTCATTCATTTTCTGAATCAGTCAAGTCGTTTCCGAATCGAATCCGACGGATTCGAATTCGATTCCGACGGATCTATAAACTGCTATTTTGATTTCGCCTCGAGTTGAGGACCGAAATATGGAGCTCCTCCTCATTGACATGGCCATTAGTCAACAGCAGGGGCATTTTAATTTGTCAGATTCAATATCGGATGCGTTTTTAAAAAGCTTCCGATATCGAATCCGACGGCCTTTCCGACGAATCAAAATACCCTTGCAGATTCGCTTCGGATTTTCGATCATCAACCAGCTAGCAGTTTATAGATCCGTCAGAATCGAATTCGAATCCGTCGGATTCGATTCGGAATCGAATGAATTATAATACAGCTGGAGTGTGATGTGGAAGAAAGTCTGCATCATTTGTTAACAGAATGTGTCTGGAACTAGGCCCAGCGACAAAGTATGAGTTTTATGTACAACGATAGTGTAGTGTAGTGAGGCATGTATAATAGCATTTTGGCTGCCCCGCTCTCTGAGGAGGCCAAGGTGCTAGTTAAGCTTTACACGTTTGTTGTTTAATAAAGGTTTATTAATAAATGTTTATTATAATAAAGGTTTATGGTTCAGTAGTACCTATTTTAGAGTAGGTACCTAAATAGGTAGGATAATTTGTTTAGGTTTCGGCACTGGGGTTTTAGATGAGTAAGATAATAGGCTTGGTTTTTGTTGCTTGTTTAGATATGTAATTTTTGTCTACGGGAGTGACAAAGTCGTGTTGACAAAACTCCTTTAAAATAAATAAAGAAAAAAGGTCTCATTCCTCACCTGTGTAGGCAAAGTCTGCTGGCCAGCCCACCTCTGGCTGAAAGCTATGATCGGCGCCCCATACGGCAATGGCGGGAAGTCCCCAGCGAACACCACGCGGTCACAGTTCATCAGTATCCTCAGCTGCAGAGCTCTGTCCACTTGCACCCGACATCGGCACGGGTAGCGGAGATCGTCATTCAGTTCCGAACACGGCACCCATTGCTGCCCGATTATGGAAGGCACTGCGAGGAGAAGCAGAAGAAACCGCATTGTGAACTGAAACAATTGAAAATCACATGTTAGTATGTTAGGTACTCCATCCATGACTTCCTATCATATCACACAACACGATTATGACATTACCCCCAATGATATAAATAAAATAAATAAAAGAATAGACACAAATTAGAAGTAGTATTTACAATAATTGAAACATATTTTTGACATGGGGCAGAAGCAGAATTTCTTGGAATGAGGGGCGAACAAGTGGCGCGAACGTGGAACAAATTATATAAATAATGCTGGACAATCCACGCAGCTTTATCTAGCCCCTAGCTAAGCAGAGCTTATGTTATGGGTACTAGATAACTGATATACATAATAATATAAGAGTACATAGATAGATATTTTTTATTATACATAGAAAACGACCAGAACACTCCGAAGAAACTACTTCTGCAGATCGTACAAATATTTGTCCCGAGGCGGGAGTCGAACCCGCAACCTCCTGCGTCGCAGGCGGACCTTCGCCCACCGCGCCACGAGGTCGTCTAAATTTAATAAGCACATGTTTTATTTTACTGATTTATTTATTCGAGTGTAAAATATGCGAGTTAAATATTGTCCCAGCAATCTCTCTGGCATTTATTTACCAAACTATAACATACCAATAAAAGTGAACGTACAATTTATCGCCAGTCAGCATCGACATACAAACGATAGTAAGCTTTATTTACGGCAGATCAAGGCCCAAACTCTGATAAACGGTTTCAATATATTCGAAACAGACGAATCTCGAAGTCATTGTCGTTTGAGCTGTTGTTTATTTATACGAGCCCCAATGCAAAAGAGTTCGTCTGGTACCAAATATTACAAGTGCCTAGTAGTACAAGTAAAATGTAGATTATTAAATTTAACTTACTTTTCAATTAAAACAGACAGTATTGAGACATAGACGAACTATTTTGCATCGATTAAAAACTAGACGAACTATTTTGAGTTAGACGAAGCAAATCAAAGTGCCATAAATACATAATTTAGGTAAAAGATGTTCTTATTTAAAATTGCCTGATTAACAACAATAGGATGGAGAACTTCACCCCATACAATTTTTTTTCATAGGCCTTTTTTATATAAATATAGAAGTTGAAAACAGACAACTTTTACAATTATATGACTAGACGAACTCTTTTGTATTGGGCCTCGTAGATAGATAGATAGATACATCTTTTATTCATAAAAAACATTACATAGGTTGGTTAGTAATGCCTTAAAGCCTATGTTAGGTTTGTCTAGGCAATGAGTTCTCATCTATTTTACTTAGGATTTCTTATCACTACTGTTGGTTAACATGTAATTTAACTTGCCTAAATATACATTGTAGGCAAATCGCTTAAGTATAAATATTCCTAGCTCTTAAAAACCATCTACAATGAAAAATATGATTATGTTCAAGTGTTATTAGTTAAATTGTCACTATACGCGAAAATCTTTAGTTAGCTCTGTCGTGTTATTACGTAATTTGATCAAGTTAGTTTAAGCCGTTGAATTTCCAATTTAAATAAATAAAACTTTGAGCTGAGTTGTATTGTACCAACTTCCGTTATAAATCAAAATGGTTTCCCAGTGTCGGTGCCTTGTTGTTTAACATCGCTATAAAATTAATAAATTGTTCTACTGATTGATGTAACGGCGGCGGCTTAATAAAATTCATACGCATATGAAGGTATTTCAGTTATTTGAGAGATATACTTTTGAATGGTATTTCCAGCTATAGGTATTCGATTTATTCATCATTTTATGTCAATAGGTATTCGATGTTTTATTATATCGCAACGGTTGTTTATAAAACTGTAGGTTTCTATTCCACTTTTTACCCGACATCGAAAAAAGGAGGAAGTTCTATGTTCGGTATGTTTTTTTTGTAATCTGTTCGTCGATTTCTCCGTTTTTTATGGATCAATTTGGATGATTCTTTTGATTTTTTTGTTTAAATGTCATCATTTAAACAAAAAAATCAAAATAATCATATCAACTCGGGATCATTCCCGAGTTGGTCTAATAAATTTTATTCCCGAGTGATAAGTATTTATGGGTTATTCCAGTTTTCCCCCTTGAAATCCCCCTTGAGGGGGAAAACTGGACTTCAAAAAAATTAACTCGCAAAATATACAAAACAGTTTAAAACTAAGGGGTTCGAAGGTTTTTAGTGTAGTCAAACAATCAAATTAGGTATGTATTTTTTATTTGTATTTTGATTTTTTTTTTTTTTAAAGAATTACATAGGACTTAAATTAATAACACTCTCTAAACCCGTGGGGGTTTGACCCGAATGTTACATTCCTCGGGTTACTATTTAAAAAGAAGAGTACCTATATTCGTATGTAGGTACGTAAAAGTCTGTGGTAAAAGTAAGACTCTCTTCTCTAGCTTAGGATTGAAAGGTAAGTATGACTAATAATGTACTTAGAGCATTGTGTTATATGTATAATGACGGAGTACCTTACTCAGTCATTATACTATATCACAATTCTCTAAGTGTGTTATTCTGAGTTATAAACAAAAAACCACACATTAATGTTCTACTAATCTATACTAATATTATAAAGAGGAAGATTTGATTGTTTGTTTGTTTGTATTGAGGCTATAGGCTCCGAAACTACTGGACCGATTTGAAAAATTATTTCACCGATAGGAAGCTTACTTTTCAGGGAGTGACATAGGCTATATATTTATCCCGGAATTCCAACGGGAACAGGAACTATGCGGGTGAAACCGCGAGGCGATCGTCTAGTGGTCTCATAAATATCTAGAAAGTAAAAAGTGAGGTAGATAGGTACCTTCAACAAATGAATGAATGTATTTTGACAGTCTATAAGTTTATTGTCAAAACGTTATTTATTTTGATCACCGAGAACATAAATAACTAGACGATCGCCTCGCGGTTTCACCCGCGTAGTTCCCGTTCCCGTGGGAATTCCGGGATAAAATATAGCCTATGTCACTCCCTGAAAAGTAAGCTTCCTAACGGTGAAATAATTTTTCAAATCTGTCCGGTAGTTTCGGAGCCTAATCAATACAAACAAACAATCAAATCTTTCCTCTTTATAATATTAGTTTAGACAACTGTAGAAGTGTCTATTTTACTGCTGATTTAAAACAAAGCCTCGACTTACAAAGTCTCAAGAGTTTGGTTATCTTGAAAGGATTGAAAATAAACAACGTCCGGATTTTCATGAATCATTTTGAGACATTGTAGTACGTATTATCTGTACTTGTTAAATTTATCGGCTAATATTTCGCGCGATAATAAAATTGGTAGGTACATAGTTTGAAACTGTTGTCTTGTCACGGTTGTAGGTAATTTCTCTGATATTTTACTATAAAAACTTTCGTAGTTTGACGAATTCATTATGAATGTAAACGTTGGTGTTCTTCCAACACAAAATAGGTTCGTAGTTAACCCGCTTACATTCATAATGAATTTCTCTGATAGCTTAGTATGTTCTTACATAGAACACTCCAGTGTAAGCAGTATGTTATGAACGTACTGCATAGACTGAAAAGTTTTGAAAATATTTTAATTAGTCTTTGAACAGGATTGGATAAACTTCAATGTTTCCCCTGTAGGTGGAGCTAACGGCGCTTGAGTCCGCAGAAAGTCGCAAAGATTTTCGACTCTTACGACACTTGACTTCGTGGTGTAGTTGGTTATCACATTCCCGTACTGAGGGAAGGATGCGGGCTCAAGTCCCGTCGAAGTCGAAATTTAGTGCGATATTATTTGATTTTTTAGAAATTAAAAATTAGCCGGAGTGCGAGGCTTACAATAACAAAAACCTTAGATTTTAATTGGTAGACAAAACTAATTTACAACCCTGAAGAAAATTGCAACATAGCGTTCTTTTGATTTCATGATCTTTCGGTATAGCGTGCATTCAAGATAGTGATCGTCCGGTCTACAGTTTTTCAGTATTGTGTGTTTTCGGTATTCCGTTATGCGGCCTCATGTGCTTTCGTTATTTCGTTCTGCGGTTTCGTGTACTTTCTCCGGTATCTTGACTTCCGGTATTCCGTAGTACAGTCCTTCTGAGGTCCCTAGATTTTACACTTTGATGATGCATTACAGTAGTGAGCGAGTTTTTCCGATTTAAATTTTTCCTCCAGCACAAACCAGGTCTTCCTATATTTTGTAACATATATTAGTACTGAGGAAGGGTAGACATGATTATTTTAATCAATTGTTCTCGTCTGAACCGAAAACCACATCCTTCAGTCAACCCGATCCAGTAGTTTCGGAGCCTATTCAATACAAACAAACTAACAAACAATCAAATCTTCCTCTTTATAATATTAGTATAGATTAGTAGAACATTAATGCGTTGTTTATTGTTTATAACTCAGAATAACACACTTAGAGCATGGTTATGTATAATGACTGAGTAAGGTACTCAGTCATTCATTATTCATATAACACAATGCTCTAAGTACATTATTAGTCATAATTACCTTTCAATCTTAAGCTATCGGGATAGCATGCATTCAAGATAGTGATCGTCCGGTCTACAGTTTTTCAGTATTGTGTGTTTTCGGTATTCCGTTATGCGGCCTCATGTGCTTTCGTTATTTCGTTCTGCGGTTTCGTGTACTTTCTCCGGTATCTTGACTTCCGGTATCCCGTAGTACCTTCTGAGGTCTTTTTTTTTAATTGCCTTTATTCACAAAGAAAATAATACTAGTATTTACAATTGAAACAATTGAGCAGACTGTTGCAAACAGTCCACAGGTAGCTCAACTGATCCATATCAATACCAGTAGGAAGCGTCCCCAAGACGCTGGCTGCATTGCCACGCTGTATGGCAATGCTGATACGCTGTGCCAAATACTCACCAGCTCTCGGGTCACGCGTCGCTTCGACCAGACGCTAAGTTTTTAAAAACCCGAGGAGCCTCGGTACCCCATGGACCTAGGGTCCGTTTTTTTATTAATTATTATTAAGTACTTAAGTACCTATTAAGAAAATAAAGTGCCGCGACAATGTTAAAAGCGTAGGTAGAGATCCTGTGTTTGATGAAATTTTAGCAAATCTATATTTATAGCATACCAAAACCAATTTTATAAATAACGAGATTAGTTTATAGGTTTTTTCTTTGACTTTGGTTGTTTGAGTAGGAGCAACTTTATTTTGATTCCACTTTTGATGAGCTAGCGATTCAATGAAGTTAGAGAGCATTTCCATAACAACGAATGACTTCAGTGAGATTTATTTCTTTTTTATTTTAAATACCAACTTAAATAACTATTCTAAAGATAATGTGATCCTGAGATTTTCTCTCTGCGATGATATAGATCTCTTTTTGACGTGACAACGTCTTATAATAAATAAATAAATAAATAATGCTGGACATTTCACACAGCGTTATCTAACCCCAAACTAAGCAGAGCTTGTGTTATGGGTACTAGATAACTGATATGCATAATAATATACGAGTACATAGATATATATTTTTTATTATACATAGAAAACGACCAGAACACCCTGAACAAATATCTGCAGATCGTACAAATATTTGTCCCGAGGCGGGAATCGAACCCGCAACCTCCTGCGTCGCAGGCGGACCTTCGCCCACCGCGCCACAGAGGTCGTCTATAATAATTCGATAGAGCCGGCTGCACGCACGAAAAAACATGACGTCATGCGGCGTTACCTCGTCATGCGGCGTTACCTCGCTCTGAGGCGTTCCATGTAAGGCTTGAAGTGCAAGCGAGAGCGCTCGACATCCGTCTCTCTCCTACTTGAGTGAGCGATGCGTCTGCGTTGTCACGTTCAACTATCGTCAGTAAACCGACTTTACAGACAACCAATTTTTTTTTTACCACCGACCCCCCGACCTGACCCTAGCAGGTTTCGTTAATTAAACTATACCTAGATCTCAGTACTCATGGTACCGCCGTAGTAAAAACTTGAAATCCATAAAATTCTCCATTATTTATTTAGAACAGTAACCTTAAAAACACGATTAAGAAATTAAATTATTGAAAAAATCCGGAAAATTGCTCTGTTTCGCACCATCGGTCGAGATCTCAGGGGTGGCGGTCTATTGTAGTGGAAACAGAAATAGATTAGTTTATGATATAGATTAGTTTATGGCCGCAGCTTCGCACGCATTTTTCTATGGAAACGTTTATAGGTGATTTCTATCCCACGGGAACTGATTTATGGGATAAAAGGTAGCCTATGTTTGATTCCAGGATTAGAATTATCTGTATATACAAAATTTCAGTCCGATCCGTTCAGTAGTTTTGGCGTGAAGAGGTAACAAATATCCATCCATCCATCTATCCATGCAAACTTTCTCATTTATAATATTAGTGTGATGTGATATGAGTTTTCATTTTGAGAAACAGACAATAAATAAGAAGTTCGCAATACGAGAAGCAGGTAATTTTAGAAGTACCACTCAACCAGTAAACCAGCTAATCCCATCGGTTACAAATTGTTTCAAACAAAAACAAACCCCAAGATTGTCTTCGCAAAAGCCTGTTTAGAATAAACAGGTTTAAATAGAAGTTTAATTTGCAGGTAAAGTATTGCACAAGCTGGAGTACTTCTTAGAGTGCTCGCTTCAGATACAGCCTGGGGCGTTGCGAAGTGTTGAGCTAAGATTACGTACCTACCATAATTTTAGTTGTTTCACTACTGACAACTTAAAGCCGGGCACTCACGAGCTAAATAATCCTCGTTCAGTTACAGTTAATAACTGTATGCACTTACAGAACATTGCTTGTTGGATTTTGCGTGTTGGACGACCTCTGTGGCGCAGGGCGAAGGTCTGCCTGCGACGCAGGAGGCAGGGCGCAGGGCGCAGGACGCAGGGTTCGATTCCTCGGGACAAATGTTTGTACGAGCTGCAGACATTTGTCCAGGGCGTTCTGGATGTTTTCTATGTATAATAAAAAATATTTATCTATGTAGTGTATTGTAGTAAGTATATCAGTTATCTAGTACCCATAACACAAGCTCTGCTTAGCTTGGGACTAGATTAGATAAATACAATAAGCCAGCAATGTATTATCAACACCGAAATAACAGTTGCAAAAATGGTATCAGTAGTCCGGTTGCTTAATTGAACCGGACTACTGATACATCGAGCGACTCAGTAGTCCGGTTGACGTTAACGTAACCGGACTACTGAGACTACACCTATGTTATGTTATGTTTTTTCAGCTCGTTTATGATTACGTGACTTTAGATCGTCGCTACGATGAGAAAATTAATGCCTATCAAGACCGGACTTCAGCATCTAGAGATATCTTCTCTTGATAAATATTACGTCAAGTGCGGATAATCACTCAAAGTTTGCAAGATTTTTTGTTCTTAGCGCTCTTTCGTTACTTCTTTTCAAACCTGTCTTTTTTTGCAGAATCTTTATTTCTCATCGTCTTGCTTACAAGAAGTGAAAATAGCCCCTTGGAAGTATGTATCTCCAGATTAGTAAAGTACCCATCAAATGATTTCTGCCCAGATTAATAGTAGCCTGGATAAATAAAATAAATAACAAGATCATTATCTGAATCAAAGGCTATTTAGGCTAGGCCCTGCCTGAAAACCAGCGCAGTATTGGACAAAAGGACCTTTTCCCCTTGACCACTAACTTTAGCCATTCCATCATCTTTTTATGTTAACATAAGTAGGTACCTTACCTAGGTTAATAAGATTGTTTATGTTATGTTATCTGTCGAAAAATATGTATTTGGTACCTATTTATTTGTGTTTTTTGGGTATAATAAATTATATATATACTATATCTCTCTCTCTCTCTCTCTTTATTTTTATATCCTAATTAATTTTATACCTATCTTTTTTCTGTTTTCTTTTCTTTTTTCTCTCATTGTTTCCTGTGTTGTATGTACCCTCTCTATTTACTCTTGTCTGTTTGTGTATTTATTGTACCTATGTTAATATTTTTACCATCTTTGTGCCACCATACGAGGCCCTGTCTGAAATCAACACCACTACTCGCTGTGGCTTCTAAAGGCATAATGCTGAGAAAGGGACCTTTTTGGCCCCTTATGTAATTTTGATTCCTATTAATATTTGTGTGTGTGTATGTTGGGCCAAATAAATGGATTTTCTTTCTTTTTTTCTTTTCTTTCTCTCTCTCTAATTTACAAACAAAGCAGCTCCCACAAAGCATCCTACAGGAATAGGTGGAGGCGCATTGCACAAGCAGCCGACATCAGGACCTCATTCTTACCACGACGGTCTGCGGAGAGCGAACTACAGAATATTACTTTCGCTAATGATAAGATTAATTGATGCCGCTTTCGTGATCATTGCATAAGAAAGTCCACAGATAGATTGCGCTGGAGAAGATCCAACTCATGGCACTTTTTAAGAAACCAGAAACGGTCCATCAGCAGCTACACAACCATAAAATATTCCATGCTATAACAAGAGAAACAAAGCCTATAACTCAAGTGAGCAGGCACCCAACAAATCTCCCGAAGCACGGGTCGCTACAGATTCTCGTAATAAACAACACGGCCAGCGGCGAGCCAAATACGCTGGGCACAGGCCAAATTGCGACATTAGGCTAATATTTTGATAAACAACTGAGAGATTGCAGTGAGTTGGCGCTTCTTAACGAACCTCGTCCCATGCTAATGACTGGGTGGCCAACGCGCTGGCCAATTTGTGGTCTAGACGCCTTTATTTCCTAACGCGTTCGTTAACAAAGCTTCGAAGTTTTGCTGCCGCATGCTGAAAACAATGTAATACAAGAACGTGTAAGTACACGGTACAATCAATAAATCTTTATCTAACAACTAGCTAACCTGGCGAACTTCGTACCGCTTTCGCCTTTTAAACCTTCCCTGAACTTCCACAAATATTTCAAGACCAAAATTAGCCAAATCGGTCCACTCGTTCTCGAGATTTAGCGAGACAAATGAACAGCAATTGATTTTTATATATAAGAGAAGAAGATATATATAAGACTAACTGCCGCCCGCGCCTTCGCACGCGTTGTTTTTATGGAAACGTTAAAAGGTGATTTATATCCCATGGAAACTGATTTATGGAATTAAAAGTAGCCTATGTTTGATTCCAGGATTAAAATTATCTGTATACAAAATTTCAGCCCGATCCGTTCAGTAGTTTTGGCGTGAAGAGGTAACAAACATCCATCCATCTATACATCCTATCTATCCAAACTTTCGCATTTATAATATTAGTGTGATGTGATGTGATTTAAGAAACAATTTCAGAATATCGCGCAATTTAAGTACAGACCAGCCCATACCCGAGTGCTGCTTCCGACCGCAATATAACGTCTAATCAAACGTTTTATTTATATCAACCGGAATACGAATGCTCAAACCGGAAGACAGCCATCCACTCGGCATATTAATCTTTCACCAACATATGATCAGTATGCAAGGAAGTGTAATAACAAGCCATCATTCTCGTAACATCGCGTAAATTAACAATCAAGTCCAAAATACTAAACTACTCTCACTTTAAACTCACTCAAAACATGCGCAAACTGCAAATTACGTTTTATTACGTCAGTTACATAATTTCTAGCTCGAATTGAGCTTAAATGTGCATTTTTGCTAAATTATTCATGGAATTAATACATTTACTAGCATAAAATTGCTCGTAAGTGTGAAAAGTAAAAATAAACACACATATCCAATGGTTATTGAAATAATTTTATTCCTTTGAGAAAACTATAAACCTCTACGGTTTTTTGTTATTATAGTGCGTAACCCCACACTAAGGGTAATTTCTATGAAATCAAATAACATCGCAAAAATTTTCGACTTCGACGGGACTTGAACCCGCGTCCTCCCCTCAGTACGAGGATGTGATAACCAACTACACCACGAAGTCAAGTGACGTGGGAGTCGAAAATCTCTGCGACATCCTACGGTCTCTCGCGCCGTTAGCTCCACCTACAGGGGAAACATTGAAGTTTATCCAATCCTGTTCAAAGACTAAAGTTACATTTAGTTCGTTTGACGAGAGGTGTCACGTAGCTTAATTCTAAGGTTTTTTGTTATTATAGTTAGTGTTAGTCTTTGAACAGGATTGGATAAACTTCAATGTTTCCCCTGTAGGTGGAGCTAACGGCGCGAGAGACCGTAGGATGTCGCAGAGATTTTCGACTCCCACGTCACTTGACTTCGTGGTGTAGTTGGTTATCACATCCCCGTACTGAGGGGAGGACGCGGGTTCAAGTCCCGTCGAAGTCGAAAATTTTTGCGATGTTATTTGATTTCATATAAACCTCTAATTCATTAATATTTACAATGGTTTTTTCTTTATATTTTCGGGACAAATCCCTCGGGAACAAAAATTTATGGGACCATCTCAGGCTATAAAATCAAAATAAGTATCTAAATCGGTCTGGCGGAGAAATCGACGAACATACATAAAAAATAATTAATAAAAAAACATATTTACAAATTCAGATTTTTAGTGCATATGCAATAAATAAATGAATAAAGCTTATGCTGTACATAACGATGGGTAGCTTAAACTCTGAATTACAGCTAAAGTTAGTATAAACACCCTGTTAGGCAAGGCAATTTTGTTACAGATTACAGTCAACCATAGAACGTAGAAAAAATGGCCAAAACTTTGACTCAAACGCGAACACAAATGCTGAAAACGGCAAAGTCAAGTATGAAAACAACCCAATTCAAAAATAAACTCTAATAAAAATCTAAAACTACTACAAGCCTGTGCATTATGAAATGCTTTGAAATTGTCCCATTGTTCGGGTTTGCCTTATACTTTTTATTTATATCCTCTCTGGATTTGGCCTTTTGCAGAGACTTTTGGATAAAATAGAAACCAGCCAACAGCATTTTCTGCTATGAATGCAAAAAAGTGTACCTACCTAAGCTTCAAATCCGTGCTGGATTGCCTAAAATATCAATCACTTTTATTGGAAAAAGGTTTTCAGCTTTGCCGGTTGCTTTCACCAGTTTTTACTGTTAGTCCAGTCATGTTAGGGTTTCACCTAGCAATTACAAGCTAACCAGCGAGGAAACTCGTATACGCCTTTATCTGGGCGTTGAAATCATTTTCTCTAAATTCAAATAAAATATTAAGTTGGTTTTGTAAGTAATTTAAAGTGAAATGTCATAAAAATCGGTGTATCGCAGGTATTTAGGTTTCTATAGTTTCAATGATATTGACATCACATCACACTAATATTATATATGTGAAAGTTTGGATGGATGGATGTATGGATGGATGTTTATTACCTCTTCGCGCCAAAACTACTGAACGGATCGAACTGAAATTTTGAATACAGGTAATTATAATCCTGGAATCAAACATAGGCTACTTTTTATCCCACAAATCAGTTCCCATGGTATAGAAATCACCTTTAAACGTTTCTATAGAAACAAGGCGTGCGAAGCCGCGGGCATAAGCTAGTCTATTATAAAATTGAAAAGCGTAAAATTGCAACTATTTTTTAATGCGCACAACCGGTTTTGAGAGTGAGGTATAATAATAAGTTAATATAATAATCTTCATAAAAAAATTATTACAAATAATAAAATTATCCAATACAGAAGAAAAGAAGACAAGAGAAAAAATGTTAGGAACAACATTTGTAGCTAATTATTTTATCGGGTATTTATCGCGTACCTTTTGTTTTATGACAAATACCCGACATAATCATTAACTATGTTATCAAATCGCGAAAGTTTAAAAAGTTTTAAAATTTGTAGCTTTACAAGTTTATCGTAGATTTCAGGAGCTATAGAAATCGAGATAATTCAAAGTTTCAAAATTAAATCCAAAATTTCAGCAGTAGTATCGGCGTGAAGTACCTAACAAACGTTAAACCCACTCATCCAAACATTCGTTTTATAATAGTACATTTATGTGATAGTGTGATGATGGATTTAATAACAATTTGAGTGTACCTACTTCATTTATTTGATAAAATCAGTGAGACCTTTGTGTTTTAAAAAATAAATGACAAATCTGCTCTAAATCTTTATTAAATATACGAATTCATATGAAAACCAGAGACTGTCTTTACATCGGCAGCGCAGGATATGGGTTATAAAAGTTTTATTATGATAGCCTTGCGCCACTCAAATGTTATGGCTCTTTATGAGATAATAGATTGTGGTACACATGACTGGCCTGACAAGTCTTTGTTTTTATTCTAAGTCAGGATTTTGTTCAATTTGCAGTCAAAGTTTAAAGCCGTTTTAGGGGATGTTTGGTGGTAAGATGGTTTTTTGTTTAGCATTTTTTATAATTTATGGTTTCCGATAACGTATAAAATTAGGCAAATTCTTTGGCATGTTATCATCTCAAGCATCTCGAAGTATTCACTTTATTTACAAGAAGCTACGAATAAATAATAAGTCAGGAATTATACCTGCCCTAAAAAAATGCCCCAATAAAGTAGTGTACAATTAGGTGGACGTTAAAATTCGTGTACAGCGCGCCATCAGTCGGACATTTGCCTTGCAAGGGAGCATACGTCAAGTCTTCGCGTAGGTTTTCGTTTTTATCATTGTGAACTAGCTGTGAACAGTGGCGGATTTGCCGTAAGACCCAGTAGGCCCGGGCCTAGGGCGGCCAGATATTAAGGGCGGCAAATCGTGCCAAAAAGAAGGAAGATTTATAAAAAATATTTTCAAAAATTATTTTCTGCCACAATGGTTTTCTACCGAGCCATACCTGGCAACCCTAAGTGGCCGCCCGCATTCTACCAACCTTCTAGCCGTTAAAATAGCCAACCAACCTTCGAAGGAGTTTCGAAAGTTGTGGCAAAATCAAAATTAAAACCGGAGCGCGCGGTAGCCCAAAAATGTTCGATTTTCAAATATTTCACCTGAAAATTTGAATTTTTTAAAAAGTTTTGTTTTACCTTATTACTTACGTTACGCACCTTCAGTATGTTTACATGCTATTTTGTATGAAATTTTATGGAGAAGAGAATCCAAATATCTATAGATGTTATGGGGTATTCCTAGATAATAATCAAGAAAATAGTGAAATAATGCGCCGCGTCCCATTTCCATAACGTTAATTCATGAATTATTTAGGTAATTCTAGTGATGGGTGCTGAAAGCCTGAAAAAGGGGCGGCACATGGCCTGGAGCCTAGAGCGGTTAGGACTGCAAATCCGCCACTGGCTGTGAATCATCATGCCAGCATGTGTTGTGAAGTGGTGCAGGAACCATACAATATTAAAATGTCCAGGGATCACTTTTCACTATTAAAAGTATTAAAATTATATTCAAAATATGTTATCAGAACGAATGGTCAGTACTATGCAAGATGAAGTCAGTAAATTTTTGACCAACTTAATTTTTTTAAATAAATTAGAATTTTTCTACTTCTTGATGAAATTGAAATGTAAATCGATAAAAAATTTGATATTTTTATTAGAGTAATGTATACAGGGTTTTTGAGATGGGACAGTAAGGACAGGTACCTAACCGTTATAGCTACTTTTGATTGATTTTGGAAAAAATGTACAGTCAGTTCAGAAAATGTTCAGCAAGAAAATGGTAATTTTACACAAAAACTTTTTTTTTATGACAATCGATCCTGTTTATGAGAATCAAGCTGCACTGAGGTTTGAGTACTAGAAATATCAGAAACGTCGAAAAACTTTCCTTACTACTAGGAACGTTTTCCTATAACTATAACGGTTAAGGTACAAGCCCCTTCTGTCCCGACTCAAAAATCCACTCTATATACATTACTCTTATAAAAATATCTAAATTTTATCGATTTACATTTCAATGTAACTATAACGGTTATGGTACCTGCCCTTACTATCCCGTTTGAAAAATTCACCCTGTATACTTTGCTTATTTTGTTTTCTTTTAGTTTCCCTAGTATAGTCGGAAAAATAAGTGGAAAGCTGCAGTTAAGCTAGAAAGACAAGAGAATGACTGTATGCCAAACGTATAATCGTTGCACTTCTCAGAATCCGTCTTCGCTACATTGCCAAGAAAGATTTTCTTTGAATGTCTTCGAGACAAAAACTATAAATGAATCATATTTCGCGATAATTCAGTTGGTCGTCTCTGTAAATATGGGCTTTAAGAAATCAAATAATATCCCAAAAAAACCGACTTCGATGGGACTTGAACCCGCAATATCTTGGGTGTGAAGGTTTAGGCAGTATAATAACACAAAACCTCAAATGTGTTTTTATTTCTCATTTAAAATGAGTCCTTGTTCTTATCAAATTGTCAAAACCTTGCTGTGCAAAAAGGCTTACTTTATAGTAAGCCTTTTTGCACAGCAAGGTTTTGACATTTTATATGATTTGATATTTTATAATATCAGATTAACTAGAGGATAAAAAAGCTTGGGACGGGTTTTGCTCCAACTCGAAAAATAACAAATAACAGGCTAAAGGTTTCTTCGTCGCGTCTTTACTTTAGTCTACATATCGAAGCGAGAGAAATCAAAAATATTACTTTATTTCCGTGTCAGTGTTTAGTTTTATAATTTGACCTTTTCTAAGTGTACATTTATTGTATTTATGGAAATAAAGAGTTTTTGATTTTGATTTTATCTCTTCCGCCAATGATAATTGAATTTCGACAGTTTGAAAGATCTAAAAAAATATTCTGTTTCATTCGCTAATTTGCAACAAATTGTTTCAGTCAGCTTCAGTGGACCTCAGAGACTAATCTTATTAAAACTTTCCCCAAAGTTCTGAAGTGTCCATTATAGTCACTGAAAAAATGGTGAATTGTAACACAATGGCCTCCGTCGTAAACTCCCTGGGCGTTTTCGTAAATATTAATATTCCAATAACTTTGCGAGGCTATTTTTTGTTTATACAAAATTGCTTTAAGAATTAGAAGTCAAGTCAATCTAAATAGCATTGATGTTTTAATAACTTCGAACTTTGACGGATGTATTTATAGAGATCTTGATATGAAGTGTTAGTAGATTAGATATAGCTGTGTGGTGCCAGCTAGCTGTGTGGTGCCGGCTTAGAATTTGCACTACCCCAACTCTTCCCGCGGGTGTCGTAAGAGGCGACTAAGGGATATCCACCTGGGGCGGGCAGCAGCGCCCCTGCAGAACATTCTACCACTGAACTGCGATCCCCAACCCACATGCCCAGCGTGGAGATTATGGGCATTACCCCCCATGAGATAAAAGCCAATGAGGCGCTTATCAGGGAGAGGACTGCGTCCAGCAGTGGACCAACATAGGCTGTTGAGGTTGAGGTTGAGATTAGATACAATGAATAGATATGCGGATGTCGTAAGAGGCGACTAAGGGATATCAACCGGGAGCGTGCAGCAGCACCCCCTGCAGAACATTTATGCCACCGAACTGCGATCCCCAACCCGCATGCCCACCGTGGGGATTATGGGCACTACCCCCTTTGAGATAAAAGTCAATAAGGCGCTTATCATAGGGAACCTTACGTCCAGCAGTGGACCAATATACGCTGTTGATATTAGATACTGTGCCGTGGTGGTAGCGTCGTAAGAATTGACCCCTCAACTCAACCCGTGGATGTCGACTCTTACAACATCTACGGGCGAGTCGAGAGGCGAGTAGTTGATCATCCCTACTCACTAATCCACCTGCCAAGCGTGGTGACTGGTGATGTCAACTTTTTTCTCTTTCTTACTCGTTCCCTTTGTTTGGGGAAGACACGTTCAGCAGTAGAGGAATGTGTGCTGAAGAGTGAAATAGATACCAACAAAATAATGTTAGAGCCTCCGAAACATTAATCACGCATTCCTAACTCCTGAAAAGAAACTCTAAATGGTGCTACGCAGTTTTCATACAATACAGGCAAGTACCTTTTTTTGAGAAAAGGTAAAAACACAGGTACGACAAATTTCCCTGAAACAAAGGTTCAATAATGTTTAGGTAACTTTTGTATAAAACGGATTAGATTCTCTGAAAATTTCAGAAAATAAACAGATAATCATAAACCAAATGTGAATTTATGCTGTAACAGTTCAAGAACCCTACAAACGAATTTATGGATAGATACAAGCATACATTTACAAGTACTGTAAACATCTAGAATTATTTATTTGTTGAAGTTCAACGTTCAGGCAGACAGTATGCCGTGTCATCGCACATTTCCATAAATTCCATTGAATTCGAAACATCTGGAGCTTATATCTGAATACACAGCTCGGTTGATACACTCGGTGGCTATACGGATTAAGGCCCAGTGATTGATGCCCGTGCCCTTTGGTTCTATGTGTCACTGAAACTCAAAGCACTTAAATAAGACAGTATCATGCTAACATAACGAAAACAATTTAGCTATCAGCACATCGCCCCAGGGCGTTGTGGTCGCTGAGCGACAAAGTAATTAATACAATACAAAAATAATACAAAAAAATATTTATTTTAATTTATTAATATATTTTCGTCATAAGAAATCATAGCGAAAAGTAAGAATAGTTTAGTTTTACTTTTAGTAAATCGGAACGAGGCGTTGGGGTTGACTTCCATTTCATTTTCAGCTGTAGAGAAGTTATTTTAATTCCATAAGAGGTTGCAAGTTAAAGGAAACCTAGTATGACTGATAAAAAAAGGAGGAAAGGGATTGATGCCAGTCCGTGCCCATTGCTTCAAACTGTTACTAAAACTCATACCATAGTCATAACAGAATCGATAAAATAGTTAACGCTTTAGCCATTCATAACTTCTATTCCATTTAGCATTTAAAATATTTACAGCTGTAAGTTAATACTATGTCGCATAAATAAATGAACAAGAACAAAATTAAAAATTTTAAAACCCCCCCAACAGATTTTCATGAAACATGGCTAAGAACACTCGGGATAAAATTTTATCCCCATTATCTATGACACAAAAAAACTAAACGAAAATCGGTTCATTCGTTTGAGAGCTACGATACCACAGACAGACACAGACACGTTAAACTTATAACACCCCCTCTTTTTGCGTCGGGGGCTAAAAATAAAGTACTTTATAATCCATATGAACTTACATAATATTAAATCAAGCCTAGCCTAGTTAATAAAATTTAAGAGAAAAAAAGGATGAAGACAATCTAAACTTGAATCTTTTCAAGCTTCGGTTTAAGGAAAAAGATACATGTATAGTACGACTTGCCAACATGGCTAGTAGCCGTCTGCACGTCTAGCACACGCCGCATAGACTTGGTGAATAGACCACGTCATGTTCTGTCATGAATGTCAAGCATTGGGCTGTGATCAAGCAGTATTGTTTGATATATGGCAAGATTGGTAAGGTTGGCCAGTTATCGGCCAGTGAACCGCAATATCTGACCTATCCGAGCTTACTAAAGGACTTAGCACATACACTACCGCACGGCACAGCAAAAAGCATTCAAATAAGGGTTACGGGTTAATCACGAGTTCAACTCGTCATTTTGACGTCATGATCTCCCACAGCCCCGTGTATAGCGGGGCGGCGCGCCCCTGTGCGGGTCGCACTGCCGCCGAGGCTGAGCAGTGAATGCGATATACCAACACTTTCATAGCCTAAGACGCAGATGATCTCCCACAGCCCCGTGTAGGTGCTGGGCAGTGAATGCGTGAAAGCGACTTTATTGCTTACCGCAAGCATCAAGCGAGTTGCCGTCACGCGGTTTGCTATTTTATGTCGTCACTGTAAAATTTATCCCAATTTTTCGAATTTAAGCCCATATTTGAGTACACATTTTTGTGCTTAGCAGCAGTGGTGTGGTACAGATTTCCGACCACCTTTAGGCTTATCAGAGCATGCTGGTATACCGACCATCAAGACTTGTCAAGTAATCTTTCATAATCATTTTCTTTGTGTTCTGCTTAGGGTGGTGTTATTTCAATGAAAAATGCACAATTAGAAGTTTTGTTGTCGGTTAGCTTTGACGTAAAATGTATGAAACTATCCTCAAAATCAATTAAAATATAATGAGACAAAGTCAAGTCAAGTCAAGAAATAGTTTGACGAAACTGAAAAGATGGCGCTTTTAGTTTGATATAAAATGACATACACCGTGCACAGACTTTTATTGATTGACTTACCTACTACTTGACTTACCCTTATCTTTATTCTTTTGCGAAAGATTCTTGGCATCTATTGAATTCTAAGGTAAATAAGGTTTTTCTCATTATTGAAAAATGCCTAATTGGCCGATTATTTTTTCAAAAACTAATGGCCAACCCCCGAATACTCAAGCCAACTCAGATTTAAGCTCGTCTCAAATGACGAATTTTTGAGAGAATTTCATGGAAAACTATAAAAAAAATCACTGCTCAAACATAAGTTGCTTTTGAGTATTCGGGCGTGAGTATCTTAGCTGATCGTGCTAGGATCAATCACACATTATTAGCTTCTATTTCTGTGACTGTCCTTTTCTGCCTCAAGAAACAAAAGACGCCGGTTCTTTATTTCAAAATAAACTTTTTTCGAAAGAAACTTTGTATACAGTTTTTGTACAGTTGGTAACAAAAACAAAATGCTGCAGCTTTTCGTAATTAGGTAAGACGTTAGTCTAGGTAACAAAGCTCCCGTGATGAGCCCGTATAAACTTGGAACGCATTGTGCATCGAATGAAGAAACTTTTTAATTTAACTTTTGATGCAATACTTCTCGGCATGCGAGGAAATACGTTTGTGGTGTAAGCCGTGTATTTCCCTGGTATATTGTACAACTTAGCTACTTGAACTTGCTTCTGAACTTTCATAACTAAAATCTGAAAATTTCTTTGCGGTTTTCCACCAGAGCGCAGATGTTTGTAATAAAATAACCGTTCCTTTCGAATACGAGGTCCGAAATGAACGGTGGGCTGATGACATTATCCAGACAGCAGGAAAAATCTGAATCAACCAGACAAACAACAGACAGTTAAATAATAATTGACAATGAAGATGGA
This sequence comes from Eupithecia subfuscata, assembly GCA_963564075.1. Lineage (NCBI taxonomy): Eukaryota > Metazoa > Arthropoda > Insecta > Lepidoptera > Geometridae > Eupithecia > Eupithecia subfuscata. The sequence continues at coordinate 11,888,244 of OY751105.1, forward strand.
GGAGGCCTTTACCCAAGATGGGATCCAGCTCTCATAACAAGTGTATATAAATATTATATTATTATTAAGTATCCACTTCCAACTTATTCAAACGCTATATCATAGAATTGTGTACCTGTAAGGAAGAGGAAATAAAAGAATATTATTGTATGCTTAAATCTATAAAGATATGATAAGATAAACTGATTTATGGGATAAAAAGTAGCCTATGTTTGATTCCAGGATTACAATTACCTGTATGCAAATTTCAGCCCAATCCGTTTCATAGTTTTTTACGTGAAAGAGTAACAAACATCCATCCATCCATACTTACAAACTTTCGCGTTTATAATATTAGTAGGATTATTATTTAAGTTGGATGTGATTATTTGGGACTGTTTGTTACCTTGAAGCAATAAAACGGCTCACGTGATTTTGATGAAAGAGGGATCAAAACGCTCGTCCTAATTTTAGGAGTGTATCTTAATTTTATAGACCTTTGCATTTATATTGTGAAAAAACCTTTATATTGTAAAAAAAAACGCAAGCCCGAAAATTTTAAAAGGCAGAGACCGAGTCAGTTTTTTTAGTTTCAAATTAAATATTGTTGACTGCAATTTTCGTTTTGTGAACACATCAAACATATTTACCTTAATAAAGATAACATGATGTCATGTCGTGTCCATTTAATCCCAAAAAGTAATATCTTTGATTTCTCCGTTCCACCCAATGTCTAAACCAAACCAATTAAATATCATCTCAGAAATCCGAGGCCATTTAGCAAGCCCTCAACAGAATGATCATAAAAGATGTTAAATTAATTAAAGCCAATTCATAGACTTCATAATGACTGACTCTATGGAAAGGAGTTTACTGCGAAATGCGCGAATTTACAAGCGCCGATGCTATTCAGGCCGTCACTTTGGCTTTTTGTAAATTTCGAACGCACCTGTGATATATTTTTTCTGTCGAACTATTTAGAGACGCTTGCAATAAATAGACAAACCACACACATAACTATTTTATTTCTAAATTCTCACCTCAAGCGATTATAACAATTCCTCAAAATAATTTTCGTCAGGGTGAAAACTGCTAATACTAGCTCAGTTCATAAACATTAAAAAACGACTGCTTTAATTTTAACAAAAAAAAAAGCCTAAGTCACTCGGGGTGGTGTGAAGATTCAAACGAAACCTTATACATCTAAGGCAGTTCAGGCATTTTAATGTTATATTGTTATGAAGAAACTCACATAAATTAACCCCTAAAAACATTGCACTCTTTTTTTGGACACTCATGTTATAAAAAGAAAACCTAATGAGAAAAACTGAAATAAATAAACATAAAAGGCGTCGACAGGCATCGGAGTCTCCGCACTGAACGCATCAGACTGATTATTTGAGCGTCATGCCAGGTGGTGCGTCCACCACACACAGCAATCGGATCGCCAACGCGATCGCCATTTGAATGAATTTTCAACCCAGACATCCGGATTTTAGAAGCAAGCGGACGAATTTTGTACGAATAATGGTGACCCAGCGGCGCAAAGCGCGGCAGGGGAGGAAAAGCTGACGAAGCGGGCGTCCGACTGCGTCCACTGATCGGCAATCCGAATGACGTCATCCACACAAAAGGATGGCTGGCATTTCCGACAGTCTGATGCGTCCGCTCCGTGCGGTGCGGATCAGTGGACGCACTTCTATATAGTATTCTTTGTATGGCACACCATACAACCTCAACCCCAACCCCAACGCTAGCGTAAAGTCGTATCGGACGGTCTAACCACTCAACTAGTGATCGTGACAGATGAACTCTGAATTAATTCCGATGCTCAATCATTTTATGAATTTAATAAAGGCATATCTGGGTTGGTTTATGCCCTGTATAAATTAATATTAATTTTATTATTCAGTTGAAAAGATCAGGAAATGAGAAAATAATAGGGAAGTCCAACCAAACTCTCTGCCTACTTCGTCATCAAAATTATGAAAAAAAGGGCTTGAATAATGAGGGGAGGCTTAAACGAAGGTCTATTCAGGATAAAAAAAATATATGTTCTGTCAGCCTCTTCTGACTGTGTGTGATTTTCGCATCCAAGTCGGTATTCCCTACGACTTTGACGATGTCGTGAACTCATCTTGCGAGAGGATGACCAGTTTCCTAAAAACACTACCTACTACTTTCCTGACATCAACTTTGTGAAGGCAAAAACTACCATAAGACTGACACACCTGACTATAAATTCAATGCTGATATCTGGTATCGTAAATTGGGATGGGAATAACATTAGATATCAGTTTCTTCCCGTGAATTCGTAAGATATCCAACATGACACTTTTTCACAAGAAAATTGACGTTCGACATGATGAATTCACAGAAAGCCCTCTGTTTACTTTCCTGAATATTGTTTACAAAATAGGATTGCACAAGTTATTCATCAATAATGTAGGAAAAATGAAAAAATATTGGCAAAAATGCGTGAACACCAAAAGCTTTTGGAAGATTAACCTTGTTTATGGATTTTGTGAAAAAATCCACTCTTAAAACGCTTAGTGATGACGCAGTGTCAGCAGTGTGTTTAAAAAAAAATGCTGGACCATTCACACAGCATTATCTAGCCCCAAGCTAAGCAGAGCTTGTGATAAGGGTACTAAATAACTGATATACATAATACAATACACTACATAGATAGATATATTTTTTATATATATAGAAAAACATCCAGAACCCCTGAAAAAATATCTACAGATCGTACAAACATTTGTCCCGAGGCGGGAATCGAACCCGCAACCTCCTGCGTCGCAGGCGACATTCGCCCGCTGCGCCACAGAGCTCGTCAAAATTTAAACATTAAAACAATCGTTTCAGAGTTTTGGGCACTCATAGATACGGTAACGGTAGCTTTAAACTGCAATGAGGCTGTAATGCAATACGTTACTAGTGGGAGCGACCCAACTAACCGCAAGGCTGCGCGATAGCTCATAAAATATGGGCTAGTGCATAATGCCTTGAGAAACGTACCTAAGAAAGCATTTCCATGAGAGGATGAATCGCCGGCGATGGTCATAGAAATGACAAATAACAGGCATAGCAGGATATTGTAGTGCGATCTGGACTGACATTTCGTAAGGATCCCATCTGCTTAGCCAAGCACTAACTACGACTAACTAACTACGAGTTACTATAATAATAATTGTAAGATCTATGTATAAACCTGAAACTTTATGAATAAATGAAATCTGAATCTAACCAGCTTCCTTCAGTAGTCAATGAGTTTGAAATGAACTTATCCATATTTTGGCTAAAACGATATTTCTAAATTATAGAATTAGCAAAGACACTGAGGCAAAATCTAAGTATGTTCTGGCATAATCGCGAACTCATTCGTAATCAAGGCAGACGAATAGTAGTCTGCCTATGAGATGACGATTACGTCAGAACATAATTCCGCGATCGGCGGCGATACTGGACTTGTGCATCATGGGCAATGGAAGTGTTAACCGCGACGACAACGCATCTGTCGTTCCCTTATAAGCCTTACAAGTCATCCACGTAAGCCGGCACTATGGAGAATATCCCGATAGAACTGTCTATTGATCGAACTATTCGCTCGCTAATATGTCGACAATTATTCACCGGTTTATCCACCACTACCTTCGTCTATTTCAATCCAATTAGCTACTAACATTTCAGTAGATATCTAGTAGGTCTTCGGTTAAGTATTGATTGAGGCTTGTTGGAATAGAAAACAACATCTTATGCTGATGTTCGCCAAAAGATAATTGGACAATTAGGCAGATTCATCGGTTAACTGTATGAAAAGGTGTGTCAAAACAGTCAATCTATAAAATTTTACCATCGGTTGGTGAACTCGGGTCTTAATGTTGTAATGTTTTTACATTATTATTAACATTGCGCAAAGATGCCATTAAAATAAGCAATGTCATCTTTGCGCAATTATTAGCATGTATCAACTTTAATACATACATTTGGTGCTGCTGTGTTACCTACGTCCGATAGGCCACCATTAACGCATTCACTGCCCAGCCTCACGCTGGCGATACTGGACATGTTGTCATGGGCAATGGAAGTGTTAACCGCGACGACCACGCATCTGTCGTTCCCTTATAAGCCTTACAAGTCATCTACATAAGTGCCGGCAAACGAACACTACATAAACCATCCTTCGTGGATGCAGAGGCCATTGATTGATTAATATTAATAGGTATAAAAACTTGTATAAAAAAAACCATACGTTTAACAAAAATATTTGCACTCCTGAGCGAATCTACATATTTTATTTATGTTATGCCATATAGCTGTGTGGTACCGGCTTAGAATTTGCACCACCCCAACTCGTCCCGCGGGTGTCGTAAGAGGCGACTAAGGGATATCCACCGGAGGCGGGCAGCAGCGCCCCCTGCAGAATAATTCTACCACCGAACTGTGATCCCCAACCCGCATGCCCAACGTGGGGATTATGGGCACTATCCCCCATGTGATAAAACCAATAAGGCAATTATCAGGGGGATGCCTGCGTCCAGTAGCGGACCAATACAGGCTGTTGAGGTTGAGGTTGAGGCCATATCCCAGAATTAACTTGTAAAGCTGCGGGCGAAGGTTGTGCACAAATTTATGTACAGCTTTCGTTACTTAAAAAAACATCTTGCTTATAAATATTGATCAAATTGCATCTATCAATATCTCAAGTTTCAATCCCAGAGGCGAAGCATTTTCTTCTAGTTCAGTACGTATATCGAAACTGGATATAAAATTGGAAAATAGAATCGAAGTCCCGACACATGTTACTGCCAGTCTCGTGTCGATGCGACCCTCAGTGGGCTTTCCTTGTTCTCAGTGTCAGCAATACAGCCGTGAGCTTGGAGAGATAACTACTGGACGTTAGGGAGAAACCATTTAAAGCTTTAATCGTAAAAGGTAAGAAAAAACAGACAAAGTTACTGTTTTTTTTTTACCTTTAACGAATAAACAGCTGCACGGTTGGTAAAAGAAATTTGCCAAGACCGATTGCACCCTCAGACAGACGTAGGCTACCTTTTATCTAATCTTGGTGTGGTATAAGAAAGACGAATTCACGGGAAGATAAACTTAAGTACAGTTGAAATTAAGAAATACCGGTAGGCATCAAGGCGAATTAGAAGAGTAAAATGCGTTTTCAAGAACCTCTTTATAATCCGGTTTGAATTGAAGGACGTTAGGTAACTGACTGGAATAGAACAGTACAAAAATGGGCCTCTTCATGACGTGAATGAAAAAGTGCATGTGAGAAACCCTTGTCGACCAGATTCGATGTTAAGACAATAATTCACCTTTAGGTTGTGAGCAGAAGCGTCTACGAATAAAGAAGGGTTCCATTTTCGTGTCCGAAGTTGAACATCCATAGAAAACATCGCTTCAAATTGAAAACTGAACTACGTTACGATCGATCGTGAATAGTGCACGTGTAGCAGTTTTAGCGCTTTATAACCGTGTGCGTATTCCACGCCTCCGGTATACCTACTAGCAGCATAAGCAATTTTAACGCTGGAAAGCGCTTTATCTCGTGGGATGTCCTAGAGACGAGGAATAGATTGATATTCAACCTCATACTTCTCGCTGCATAACAATAAGGTAGGTATTTAATACACTGGTCACTTGTAAATAAATTATGCTGGATAATTCACACACCATCATCTAGCCCCAAGCCAAGCAGAGCCTTTGTTATGGTACAGAATATACAGAACTATGTATGAGAGTTCGTATAGTACCTACTAGATTAATAGGAATAAATAATGATGGAAAATTCACACAGCATTATCTAGCCCCAAGCTAAGCAGTGCTTGTGTTAAGGGTACTAGATAACTGATATACATAATACAATACACTACATAGATAGATATTTTTATTATAGGTACATAGAAAAACATCCAGAACACCTTGAACAAATATCTGCAGACGTACAATCGTTTGTCCCGAGGCGGTAATCGAACCCGCAACCTCCTGCGTCGCAGGCGGACCTTCGCCCGCTGCGCCACAGAGGTCGATTCTGATACCCGATGTACTTACTACACTACACACATAGATACCTAGTTATTTTTTATTGCTTCACATCACACTAATATTATAAATGCGAAAGTTTGGATGGACGGATGTATAGATGGATGGATGTTTGTTACCTCTTCACGCCAAAACTACTGAACAGATCAGGCTGAAATTTTGCATACAGGTAAGTCTAACTCTGGAATTTTATCCCATAAATCAGTTCCCATGGGAAAGAAATAACCTCAAAACGTTTCCATAGAAACAACGCGTGCGAAGCCGCGGGGCGCAGCTAGTTAGATATAAAACATCCAGAACACCCGGAAAAATATCAGTCCCGAGGCGAGAATCAAACTCGTCATCTCCTGCGTCACAGGCGGACCTGATTTTCCTCGTCTTCCCCCCAAGGCTGAACCTGGATCGAGGAAGCTAGACTGGAGACTGGTAAGTAATTAACATTAACAGTTATGTGTTTCTTTCTTTATAAATTTTAATTAACATTAAAATTTATAAAGAAAGAAAACTACGGTTTTTGTTATTATAGTGCGTAAGCCCTCACACTCAGGGTAATTTCTAAGAAATCAAATATTATCCCAAATATTGATTTGTTCCACATTCGCCTCACTTGTTAGCCCCACATTCCAAAAAAATCTGCTTCTGCCCCATGTCTAAAATATTTCTGGTTTCGCCCCACATTACAAAAGATACCCACATAAGGGAAAAGTAGAGTTGACAAATAAAACCAATGTTTGTAAAAATATTTAAAATTATGTACATAATCATAAATCATAGAAGTTCTAAATTAGATAAAATTTTAAATAATCAACGGTTATGTCGTGCCAAGGTAAACCTACAATATAAATATAGTTTTTCATAATTTATGTTCCGTCGAAGTCAAAGTTTTTTTGGAATATTATTTGATATCTTAGAAAGAAAACTGTAAAACCTTATAAGTACAGCGTTGGTTTTGGTTTTGTGGCACTGTGTTGTGATTATGTGACATTTCTAAGGTCAGGGGTTCTTGCGGACTGTCTGGGTCTGACATTGAGAGTTAGAGAGTCTCGAGATATCGAACAACAAACCTTTGTTCAAGAACTAACGCTAAATATAAACTTTTATAACAGAAATCTAAGGCAATTTGTAAAGATGGTAATGTATTTTTGTTTTCAGGGGACAAAGAACCTATGAAGGGAATGTTATTCTAAATAAAACATCAAACCAATATTATAAATGCCAAAGTTTGGATGTTAAGATGTATGGATGGATGGATGGATGTTTGTTACCTCTTTACGCCAAAACTACTGCCGGGGTCTTTTAATTCATTGGATAGATGGATGTTTGTTACTTTTTTACGCCAAAGCTACTGATCAGAATGAGCTGAAATTTTGCATAGATATAGCTCTAGACCTGGAATCAAACATATTTTTAATTCCTTAGATCAGTTCCAATGGCATATAAATAACCTTTAAATATTTCCATTCACACAACGCGTGCCCAGCCGCAGGAAGAAACTTGTTACAAAATATATACGAAAACATAATAATTATACACATTACATTTTCATAATGATCCAAGAATGGATTATTTTGGGTCACTGGTCGTAAACAAGACAGTCGTTCCGCGTCTATGTTGTTTTCCCTTCAGGCAGATACAATAATCCAGCTTCGTACATTATCTCTGATATAAATACCTCCGTCCGATATCCAATCAAGGAGTGCCTATCCACTTCAATCCATATATACCTACGTACCTTCTACTGGATTTTACCGGAGCACCGAAAATAAACACGATAAAAGAGATAGATTGAGCAAAAACCGTTGCTGAAATTCCTTTGGCGAAATTTCCGTTGAAGCTTTGATGGTGTCTCGTTGTGGTTGTTTTGCATAACTGAAGCATAGGCCACTTTGCGCAACATATTGATTGCGAGAATTTAAATTCCTTTAAATAGAAATTCATCTTTTGACCTATACTCGGTTGAAGAATGCAAAAAGATTTTTTGTTAACAAATACATTTAATGAATTAAAACTTGAATGAAAACTGATGACATTGACAGAAAACAATTTTAATTTTTTTATTAATATTTTTTGCAGGGAAAACAACACGGACATTCACGTTTATAACGCTAAAAAGAGGCGTAAGTATACGAGTTTCCAGCTATATCGAAATTCGGGTTATATCGGAATTCGGAGGTTGACCCTATATTTTTGCTTAAATTACTGGAGTATTATTAGTACACGGTAAGAACAAGGTAATCGTTTAAATCAAAAACACCAACAACTTGCGTTGCAAACTTCTGCGATTTGTTCCAATCACACACCGTCGTAAATTATTGTCCACCAATATTTTTTCGGTTTTGTACACCTTTTGATTACAAAAACCACCCGGGATTCTAGATTCGAGTATAGTCATTTATGTCACCTATTCCTTTGGATTTCTTCTTTGATCTCTCGTTAGCCTTTGGATTGATCAAAATTTTTATCGGCTTTTAGTGCTTTAAGTGCGGCTCTAAGTACTTTACAGGAAACATTCAGATTTTTGAATACCCACGCAGATGTCTGCTTTGATAGGTATTTCTAATTGACAGTCTGAGAGCATTCGTAATAGGACACCTGGCTACTTTAGATTTTTAAAAGCTCTTTTTCAGAATAAAGGTAAAATACAAGGGTCCAATGGAGCATGTTTCATGGAATAAAGGATACCTCTGGGGATAATTCAGGATATTTCTTTTAAATCTACAATTTAACAAATTAATTTAAGTGGTACCAAATTTTTTGACTTGATATATGGATGTTTATTTAAGAAAAGTTCCTTTATTTATTTAAATTCTTCAATTGGTTCATTGGAATGTGTTCAATTTCATTGGAAGTTCAGGTGAATGGAATTTCTTCGTAGATCAGAGGCGGATTAGTTTATTAAAAAATAAAAATTGAATAATTATTTAAAAAAAATAAATGATAATACGAAAAATAATTTTATATTAAAAATAAATGACAGACAACTCCTTAAAGCTTGTGGGAAGCCATTTAGTCACTGTAAAATATATCTAAATATAACGAGTTGAAGCCCATATTTCAATGCACATTTTTGTGTTTTGTGGTAGCGGAGTTGGATTAATGTGCGTAGAGCTTGACATTAAACTGGCAGCATCCTATTTGTAACATAGTTATTTACTACACAGATTATGTTTATCTTCAGTTTCTCTATACAAGAGTTCCCTACACAGGAAGTCAGGAAGTTCCTGGGATATCGCCAACGCCACTGATCCGTAATTACCTTTGTTTCAAACAACAAAACGAACAATTAGAACAAACAACTGCAAAATTTCTATGTTTATTCTGCCAAGGAAAACAGCTCCAAAGGCCGGAACGGAATGCTTTTAAAAGCACAGAAAGTTTTGCAAAACAAAAGCTAGTTTTGGATTTTAGATGCGCTTTTGTTTTGAATAGGTGGTTAATGGAGTTCATTCAAGTCTTTTGTCCACCGCTGGACTCGGGCCAAGTAGTATTACAGAACCTGTGTTTCGTTTTTTCTTATGCTGGACAATTCACACATTAATTATCTAGCCCCAAGCTAAGCAAAGCTTGTGTTATGGGTACCAGATAACTGATATATTTAATACAATACACTACATAGATAGATATTTTTTATTATACATAGAAAACATCCAGAACGCCCTGAACAAATGTCTGCAGATCGTACAAACATTTGTCCCGAGGCGGGAATCGAACCCGCAACCTCGTGCGTCGCAGGCGGACCTTTGCCCACCACGCCACAGAGGTCGTCTCGGTCGTATTCCTTTGAATTTAATCTACTTAGTAAGTAAATATGAGGTTCCTTTCATGAGTTGCTCGCTCCGAGGCAAAGGTTGAGGAGCAAGATACAACCCCTTGTAAAAAGGCTTACTTAATATAGCCATGAACTTACTATATTATGATGAGGGTTACATTTTCAAGGTAGTCTGCCAGATTTGGTTAAGTAGATAATACACAAGTTTATGTTCTGTTCAATATTATGTTCTATCTATAGTATAGTAGACTTTGACAGCCTCGTTGGTCTAGCGGTCAGCTTGTTCAACCGCTGATTATGAGGTACTGGGTTCGAATCCCGGGTCGGGCCAATAGTTGTTATTGGGGTTTCTCTAGCAAGTAAAATTCACAGTAGCAGCCCGGAGTCAGGAAGTTGGCGGTGTTGCACCCCCGTACCTCGACAAGTACGTTAAACCGTTAGTCCTGCGCCTGACCTCTCCCCGGTCGTGTCGGTCTGTCATCCCATCGGATTAAGAGAGTGAGGGAATAGATAGTGCACCTGTGCTTGCGCGCACCCTTGTGCACATGTCCTGCGCATCAGGCTAGTCTCCGATGAGACTGGCCGCCGCCGTGGTCGAATTTCAGCTAGGAGGAAATTATATCTTTACATTCATAGTTTTTGTGCTGTCCATTTGTGATCCGAATAAAACATTTATCTATCTATCTATCATCTATCTTATGGTTAAATTGTCCATACATACATTGTATAAATAAATTATAGTCGTTTTCCGCGTTTATTTGTTTATCCGCCAACTTTAGTAATGCATCTAAGAACAAATAAACCACGCCGCAGATTTTCTTACAGTTTTTACTTACGGACGGAGTTATTCAAGAAAAATGTTTAAGTACATATCATTAAGGTTTTGTTTAAATGGCTGAATATGACGATGATTTTGGAAGATGTCGGCAAAAATCACTCGACTGGCAGCTTTGCTGGCGGGTGTCGCGTATACCCTTCGAATACCATAAGGTATATACACCAAAAGGTACGCATTGCTACGGTATGTATTGCTACGGAAGGGATAACCCTTCCGCAGCAATACATAGGAACACGAATCAAAACAAATCCAATAATAAAATGAACATGCAATCAATCGACACATGCCTTCCCGGTTCAACCTATATCAGAACATATTGAAGGTAGAGTGCACTCGCAAGCTTATTGAATTCTTATCGCATCGTCATTTCAGCCAGGCGCCTCCGACGACGTAGGCCTCGTGCCGGATATTGAACGCCAGGCCTACGGTAAACAGGCCTCCGACTGAGCTGAATGGATATGGATATTAGATACCTATGTATATAATCCGTAGTTGGGTCTACCCTGCTACGGAATAAAGGCTACTAATATCCTACTCAATTCTATGACTCAATGACCCAAAGTGTGTCTTCATCTCCGATAGGCCGTGGCTTAGATCTAGGCCGCATTATGCGAACTGAAAAGTCGCCACAAATCGCCGGGTAGCAATGTCGCCGATAGGCTTATGTAAAATAATACCGCGGACACCAATCCGCTAGGCTATGTCAGTGACCATCGTTTGGTTTGAAACTACAAAAATTATGAAATCTGTATTATCCGTATTTTGCAATCCCTGATCGGTATGTTTATCTTGGGCATATTCTTTCATTTGGTAAAGAGCATCAACTGAAGGAGATCGCACGAAGAATCCAGCTCGGGTGGGCTGCCTTTGGTAAATTGGATGACATTCTTAAGTCCGCCGAAACTCCACAATGTCTGAAAACCCGTCTGTACAACCAGTGTGTTCTGCCTACCATGACTTACGGTGCCGAGACATGGACACTCACTCATGAGGCTGTGTACAAGATGAGAGTTGCACAGAGAGCCGTGGAGCGAGCCATGCTCGGCATCAAGCTTATAGACCATGTTCCCAATGTCCAGATCCGAATTCGAACAAAGGTGAAGGACGTGGGAAATCGCATCATGGAACAAAAATGGACCTGGGCAGGACACCTTGCACGGAGACAAGACGACAGGTGGAGCAAAGCGCTAACTGAATGGCGCCCAAGAACTGGGTACAGAAGCGTTGGACGTCCAGTGGCAAGATGGGCAGATGACATCTCTAACACCGCAGGGCGAACCTGGATGAGATTGGCGCAGGACCGTGTGGAGTGGCACAAAAGTTTGGAGACCTATACCCAGCAGTGGGTGAAGTCGGGTTGCTGATGATGATGATGAGGAGGACCAAGCCATACCAAGGGTAAATAATTGATAGCTTTCAGGTTGAATTGAAGACAACAGGTCATACAGGAAGGAGACAAACAGAATGAATATCGGCGAGCGGAGCGAGCCCTTGCATAACATGCATGTATATAGCCCATGCAGTACAGAATATGAAACATAAACAAAATGTTTTTCTTTTTCACAAAATCGCTATTCCAAACGTTTTGGCAACGAAATTATGTATCCGCATTGTTGATATTGGTGTCAATGAATAGTCCGAACTGAATCAACTTCACAAATATATTGTACCGCTCCCTAGCTTATAAGCTTATAACAGCTTGTACGGAATGTTCAAGTATTTTCCCCTAACTTCTGCCTGGCAACTGTAAATCAATATGAAACGCAACGAAAGTGCCCCGATAAGGATGCGAAACGTCTTGATGGTGGGACTATAACACAGTGTAGGAAATGCAGAAAACAAGCCCATGATAGGTAAATTTTCGTTAAATAAAGACAGCTTTGTGCACGAGGAGAAAACTCTACTTTTCATACTTTCTGCGAGTAAATACTCGTAGTAAAAGTTTGGTTAGGTACTAGGTACGTGTTTCGCGGCCTTAGTTTTTTATTCCGCCTTCTGAACGGAGGTTTGTTCAAATTTCGAAGAAGATCTCATTGTACGGATCTTCTTGGTAAAAAAATCACACATTTATTTATGTTCCGAATTCAATCTCACCATTTTTCTCAAATATTAAATATGTATGGAAATGTTGACCAAGGAGACTCGAACTAAGAGGCCTCTTTTGATATGTTTGAATTTGGTAAAACCTTAACCTTTTTAACTAACAGGGCTACTTGTTTTCGGTAAGAGATACATACATGACGTCTAGAGTGTGTTTTACGCGCATAGAGTGTCGAAAGTTTAACAAAGTAGGTAGTGTTATTTTAAGTCCAAGATTTATGAAAAAAACTTACAACCCGATCCATACAATAGTTGTGGCGTGAACCAGTGATAAAACATCCATCCAAAATTGTACCTTTATAAAAAATAGTGTAGCAGTATATTAAACAATATAATAATTATCTGCTTTAGACATGTTTTACAAAATAAATTCATAGTAATAAATAAACTAAGTTGTTATAATTGCGAACAAGGTCTCAAATATCAAATTAAAATAATATAGCGGAGCCATTATTTTCCTCTTGAAATGTCTACATATTTACTCTTTATGAAAGTACCTACCGTATTTCTGACGACATTCAAAGCCTTTGTCAGAAAAACATTTACTAAAATAATTTCTAAGTAACATCTAGAATTCATAGGATGCCTGCGGGATTACATCCCACAAATTATAGAAATGACGCAACTTGGTTGTAATAATTCGTATCATGCCCGAACATTTTTACTTTATCTACTGTATTCTGGAAAAACTGTGCGTACACAGCCTGTAATTTACTACCCCCCGATAAGCGAGCATCGAAAAATAGACGACAATAATCATTATAAATCGATTTAGTATCGAATGTGACAAATCGAGAGTGGCATTGTGTGCCAAGTGTCGAAAGCTTTTCGTTTGTTGATCTTTTTCTTGCTTCTGATTTGCGATATTTTTTTGCAAGAAAAATGTATTAACCTTTCTTCTGTCCACATCAACGTTACAGCTAAGATTATCCAAGTTACTTGTGGTAGCTTTTGATATAATGCCTGCATAATCTATGGTGCTTTTTGTGTTTTTTTTTCATTCAAATAGTGGTACAAAGTCCCGCACGATCGCTAGTTTGAATTTAAAGCTTGTTCAAGTATTTCATAAGGATTGTCGAGCTGAAATGGTAAAACTACGAGCACTTAAAATTCCGTTGATCATAAAAGTTACTTTGTTTAAAAGCAGATCCCAAAGTTTCCAAGAAATTTTGGCTTCAATGGATATTTATGAGGGATCGGGAAACTCATCAGTTATTTTCGGGAACGAAATTGAACGACTCATTCTCAATAACAAATGCAACGTCTGAAAACTTGGAGGAGAGCGATCGCTGTGATTCTCAAGAATAATCGAAAATTCTTTGGAACAGAATACCAACAATCAATCTGGGCAGAATTGAACCGGGCTTAGTGAAAGAAAACGCAGACTTTTGTAACAGATGACAAGGAAAAGTCGAGTAAGGATGGACGATCTTGCTACTGAACGTGACACCGTGTCATAATCTTAGACCTTTTAGGTACATCCATGAACTACCAAATCAACTACCAAATCAACTACCAAACACACATACATAGACACTATACAACCTGTTCACTGGATATACAGCAGTGATTCCTCAATAATCTGCGTTCCCCAAAAGAGCTGAAATAAGATCAAAATTGTTCGATGAAAAATTGATTTGCATTTGGCAAAAGTGAAAAAAGTGTTTACATTTGGCGACTTAGAACTTATAATAAATTAGGTCTTTAAGAGCTTAGGTAGGTAGCGTAGGTAGGTATCCCGCAGGTAAGGTATCCCGTACACTTAAACTGCTTCTATAGTTTAACGACAGCTGCTGTCGTAGTATATGTAGATTGTAGGTATGTCGCCGCCCCGCCGCTGAAGAATCAGCCCGTTTGTAAAATGACAAGGCGGTTTACTAAATGGCAAAATTCAGTTTAATGCCTATGTGAATGTCGAATGATCAACGTTCAAACATAAGGCAAAACGTCACTTAGCTATCTTGTCGAATGAAATGAATCAGGTAAGTATTCTCAACAAATCAGCGTTCGTTTTGTAAGAGGTCTAGCCGTTTTACTAACGGGCCACAATCCGGCGGGGGCAGTTACATAATCATAAAATCACAAAAGAAAAGGAAGCTACTCAAAGCTTAGCCCAAGTTTTAATAAGTGTAAAACCATTAACCCATGTTCAATTTAAGTAAAACATTTAAATCTTCTCCAACTCCACCTTAAACCTTCAAGTTTTCAAGTTAAGCAAGCGAGTAGTCTTAATTAGCCATCATTTACCTAAGCGGGGTTTAATGATAGAGCACGAGACGTTTACAAGTTATCCGAGTTAGTCTCAAGTTAAATTATTTAATTTCATTAATAAGTAAGGGACTGCTGCTGCTACCTTTACGCGGCGCTTTAAACGGATTAAGATT
This sequence comes from Eupithecia subfuscata, assembly GCA_963564075.1. Taxonomy (NCBI): domain Eukaryota; kingdom Metazoa; phylum Arthropoda; class Insecta; order Lepidoptera; family Geometridae; genus Eupithecia; species Eupithecia subfuscata. Next base: position 11,903,371 of record OY751105.1, read on the forward strand.
TCATACAGATTTGCTTCAAAAATAACGAAGGTACAAATATTCACTCGAATGGAATTGAAATTGACATTAGACCCAAGTGTTCCAATGTGTGTTCCTATGGCTAAGTAAATAAAATGTAACTGTTCATATACTACTTAAACTGGTAAATGTTCTTAGTAAGAGTAGTTCGTAGTTAAGTTAAACCTAGTTATTTCGTTCTCACTTTTAGTCCAGCACTTAGGCAAAGACTTCGTTGTACAAGAATAAAAACTTTTTTATTTTCTAGCCTGGTTTGTCCCACTGCTGGGCAAAGGCCTCCCCCAAATCTTTCCACTCGGTGCGGTCTCGTGCGATCTCCCACAATAAAAATTTATTACAATTTATCTGTTAGTAAATAGAGCAGGGGCTTAGTTAAATTTCAAGCTACTTTTGAACTTGCCTAAGTACATAAAGTATCTTTACAAAATACAGAATCGCAAAGCAGCATCTGGAAAACTTCATAAAAATCATTCAAAACAGAAAACTTACTCTGAATTTCTACCCTTTGATTTATTCGCTAGGGTGCTCAATTCACGATAAATTCGGCTCTGAAAGCAACAAGAGGCAATTCCCTTTTATTGTGCCTGTAAATACATTGAAATGTATGTGAATGACAGTGGCATAAATCTGTGATTTACCATTTTGTGTCTGGCATAGAGTAGGCAATGGGCGTAGAGCTATTTTAGTTTCCATTTAGAACTTAAACTTAACTTTAAGTCTATTTTGGATGGCCTATTGAGGTTTAGGTATAAAAAATTTCAAGAAGTTTTATTTTTAACTCTGGTTTTTCCCCTTGACAAATTCCCTTTAGGGGGAAAACTGTACACTTATTGATTTGTTGATAGACAATTTAGTACAGCAACTTTTCTAGTTACATCTTAACTTGGATAAATACATCATATTGTCCAGCATTATTTATTATTATTTATTTATTATTCATCATGACGCAAAACTACAATGTGACATTACGAGCACATTACGAGTAGAAACTCGTTTTCAGCACCTATTTTATGAGAACGAAAACTTTCATGAGGCAAAACTAACAAAATGAATGAAGACAGAGGCATACGCTAATAGTTAATAAAGAAAATGCAAATAATTTCCCAGCGGCCGTTAAAGTCCGCGTTTGAAGGTTATGGCCATTTAATTAAATAACGTGAAATCGTAATTTCATTTTACGATCGCATTTCTATTTAATATTCAGAAAAGTCTCATATTTTTTAAATAATTTTACCGTATTTATATAGCTTTTTTATTCATTAAAATTGCGAACGTAATAATTTGCCAAGATATTTTAAGGAACACCAAAAATGCCTTATACCAATAAGGAAAAAGGTAAGAATAATGAAAATTACTTACCTAACATAATTTTTTCACAGTTGATTTAATATTTCTCAACAAGGATAGATTCTTTGTTGCGCACTTTTTAAAAGTTAAATATCTTCCGGCAAAGGTAAAAATAATAATATTCATCATCATTGTCAGCCTATGTTCTCCCACTGTTGGGTTTGGGCCTCCCTTTGCTTACGCCAACCTTCTTGGTGACTTCTCTATCAAATAAAATTTTGTTACCGTGGGAAAGTAACATCCGTAAGTACAATGTTCCTCTTTATTTCCATAAATACAATAAATGTACACTTAGAAAAGGTCAAAATATTAAACTAAATACTGACACGGAAATAAAGTGATATTTTTAATTTCTGTTGCTTCAATATGTAGACTAAAGTAAAGAAGCAACGAAGAAACCTTTAGCCTGTTATTTGTTATTTTTCGAGTTGGAGCAAAACCCGTCCCAAGCTTTTTATCCTCTAGATAATCTGATATTTTATAGTAAGCCTTTTTCCACAGCAAGGTTTTGACAATTTGTTTGAATTAATTTAATGATAATTTTTGCAACTCACTAGGAGTTTTGTTGTAGAAGCGTATACATTGCCCTTTATAAGATACATTTATTTTGTGTAGCCTAGTTGTGGGCACAGCGAGTTTATGTTTTTTTCTGGTATTAAAATTATGTTTATCGCTATTTTTAGGAAACCGATTTATATTTTTATGAGTGTACAAAGTTTTATGAGTGGTAGACGATTTGCACAAGGTATTGCGTAGGGCATGCCAAAACCGTGTGCAATGACACACCATCTAGGAGGCCTATGTCAACGGGCAACCTGACTTATAAAGTGCTATCTAACGGTAACATATACAAGAACAATATCTATAGAAAAGCTTTCTCAATATCGCAAATTAAAAGGCAGTGCTGTAACAATCAAGGAACTAGGTTAAAACTCAGTCTTGCAAGTTGCTTGTTCGCCAACTTGTAAGGAATCTTTGCTATAACATCGGAAAGGCAATCTGGGCTGTAATGAGCGGGTTCGGTGATTCAGCAATAGCTTTTGATTCTGACACTGGTTTCGTATTTGCATCTTTAGATTGAGCGAAGAGTTATGCTGCATTTTCATCTAACAGCGGGAGTATAAGAGACTTCTGGAAGTTTTCGAGGGAAATTTTTCCCACCAGGTTTTGAAAAATTTCAAAAATCTTACCGTGGACCTGCCCTACCACCGTACTTACCCCTGGGGGAGGCTGGAACGAAACCATACCACCATACTACTTACTGTCCTAGTATAGTAGGTATACCATTACAATTTTCCACCACATATTTTACTATTAGGATATCATAAACGTGAAGAAGTGGGTACATTATTTGGATTTTAAAGTGAATATTAAACGCTCCAGCTTTTTATCAAAACCGCAGTCAAGTTAAGAAGGTAAAGGTCTTAATTTACCTAAGAAAGACAGTTTTTCTTATTAAGTAAATTAGGAACTTGCGAAATAACTGACAATATATCACTTGTAACGAGGATCTTACGGAAAATAACTAAGTTAGTATACTCCAGTAGGTAGGTACCTTAAAGTAATAGACAGACAAGCAGGCAATTTCGAAGAAACCATCAAACGTCCAATATAAAATAATTCCCCAAAGAACAGCCCAATCTTACAATCAACTTAACGACAACGACAAAGGCCTGAAAAACTTTGACGTCGAAAGTTTCCCGCAAACATTAGAAGTACTCCTCGTCCAAACACACGAGCAAAGTTCACGGCGACATTATAACCCAGCCGGCAGACTCATTCGAATTAACAAGAAAAATTCAACGTAAGCAAAAAGGCATTAAAGTTTGGCTTAATCCTACGACTTACTTGTGAAATAGTAAAGTTGTTAATACAGTAGGTTTCTTCATGCTTAAGTTTGATAATGGAAGAGTCATTGGTTGAACTTTGACTCGTTTAGGGTACCTCAAGGTGAGTCAGACGCCATTTTATAGCATTTAAGTTTTCTAATTACATTGCTAATAGTTATGTAGTTAGTAGAAGCAGCATTATTGTAGGATAATTTAAAAACTAGCTTGCAATGTTTATAAATGCTAAAAATAAAGATTTTCTTATTCTTATTCAAAGTTCGGATTGACGCCCCAGATACGTACCCCACTGCCAAAAATCCCACTTCTGAAAATACCGTTTTTGACCCACTTCTGATATGCTAATTATGTAAGTAGCCTGGAAAATAAGCTAAATATTTAGAATGTAAAAACATGTTTGCGTTTTTGACGTGACAACGTCCTATAATTCGATAGAGCCGGCTACACGCACGAAAAAACATGCGGCGTTACCTCGCTCTGAGGCGTTCCATGTAAGGCTTGAAGTGCAAACGAGAGCGCTCGACATCCGTCTCTCTCCTACTTGAGTGAGCGATGCGTCTGCGTTGTCACGTTCAACTATCGTCAGTAAACCGACTTTACAGACAACCAATTTTTTTTTTGTCTAATGGAACATGCCAGATGAAGGGAAGAACCTTTCTTCTCTGTATTTTTAACACCTCCACTGTGATCAGGTGATCACCAATCGGCCTGCTAAGCGTGGTGATTTTGGAAAACCCGTCCTCGTTCGGGTAAGGCATGTTCGCATGTTCAGCAGTGGACGTACGCGTGCTGATGAGATGCAGATACATTACTAGCCGAAGATTGGACTCAAAAAATAGTTTCAAGTTTCAAGTGTTTTATTGCTTTCATGATTATCTCACAATCACTTCACAAATATCTTAAGAAGAGATTACAGCTACCAACATGAGCCCGGGTGAGGCACTGCGAAATACATCATATTATTTGCACTTATGAGCAAAACTAAATATTTTTATTTTTACTTAAACTAAATATTTTTAAATACTTAATTCTAATCATATTAAAATACAACTGTTGAGCCTATAAGATATATAAATATAAACATCATCGTCGTCGTTTCTTTTCTGATGAAAGTTTTGATAGCCTGTATAATTTCGAGAGCTCACCACGTCTATGTAACTGAAGCATGTACTAGGTATCTATGTGATGTGATACTGAACATAGTTTACTATGCTTTCAGCACCGAGGAGATCCGTAGGGTAATATGAAAATGAGTTTGAAATGCCGCCGCCGGCCCAGCGTCGTCGAACTTTGATGAGTCACCACTTGATTTAGATTCATAGCTTTTCTGTTTCTATCTGGATTGCTTAGTTGTATTCATGTAAGTTTTTTCATGGGAAATTTCAAAATGAGGGATACAAAATAATTTATAGGGTACAAAGAACCCAAATCTATCTGATCTCACGTACGTGTACACCATTATAGTTTTTGACGTGACAACGTCTTATAATTCGATAGAGCCGGCTGCACGCACGAAAAAACATGACGTCATGCGGCGTTACCTCGCTCTGAGGCGTTCCATGTAAGGCTTGAAGTGCAAGCGAGAGCGCTCGACATCCGTCTCTCTCCTACTTGAGTGAGCGATGCGTCTGCGTGGACAGCTGCTATACTATATGTAGTACATTTACATGTTTTGATCGAGTATCAAATGCTACCATTCCATCCATCAGTATTTTCTTAAGACGTTGTCACGTTCAACTATCGTCAGTGAACCGACTTTACAGACAACCAATGTTTTTGCTCGTTCTTTATTATTTTTCTAGGAATCTAGTAAAATTTGAAATCAAACATTTCTCTAGTAGTATTCTCGAGCTCCAACAGTAAGTTTAAACATACCTAAAAAGCTTCAGAATAATACTTTTGGCTTGAGAGTGACGTTTCTGCGGAATAGACCTGGAATCTATTCGATCTTATTAGAACTGCTTGCTTCTGGGCATTATTATACCTATTACCTACCAGATCCAATAACAGGAATCCGATTACTAAGGGCTTTTAGGGAATCGCTAACGAGTTTTCTGTGTTTTTGTTTTTGTACCTGCGTCTTCTGATATTTTGTAGAGGGAAGACCCCCAAAAAAAGGATAGCAACAGTAAATAAAATAAAATAAATAATGCTGGACAATCCACACAGCATCATCTAGCCCCAAGCTAAGCAGAGCTTGTGTTATGGGTACTAGATGACTGATATACATAATATAATACATTACATAGATAGATATTTCTTATTGTACATAGAAACGACCAGAACACTCGGAACAGCAGATAGTACAAACATTTGTCCCAAGGCGGGAATCGAACCCGCAACCTCCTGCTCCGCAGGCGGACCTTCGCCCGTCGCGCCACATCGGTCGTCACACACACGTCGTCATACAGTATAGGCACTAGTAGTACCCAAATAAAAGCTTTTGCGAGAAAATTAGTTATCTCGTTGTGGCGGCCATACACCAGACCTTACAAGACTAGTACTCCGTTTGTAAGGTCATATGCTTAAATAGAATGAATACTTAAATACAACGCAATATAGCACAACATAAATAATAAAACTTAACAACCCATCATAGAACGGAGTTTAAGACTGCGATTTCAGTGGGCGAAATTATCAAATGCAAATCTTAACTTAAATTTTATGCAAAGCTGCAAATATTGGTCAAATTCTTCGCTCCCAAAACATCTTCCTGCTTCCAATAAGTAAAAACCTTGGACTTTATGCGAAGTTACCTAGATTGGTATCAGCCTAATGAATATTGGAACATCGACGCTGATACCGGCCAATCTCACCCGGAAAACACGAAATATGCAAATAACTTTAAAATTGACTTTGGAATAGCGAAAACCCGGAGCACCTTCGAGCTTGTTTTCGTAATCCGCGCCCGGTAATACGGCTATTACTTTACAGCCGATCTACGATCAACGTCGTGGATTGTCTCCCTCAAACAGTTCCGGGATTCGCGTTCGTTGGGTAGATCCTACCAATTTACCCGGAGTACGCCGAAATCCAAAGACTGCAGGCATGCTGGATGCGGCAAGCTGGAGACAGGGTGCTATGGCGCTCATTAGGGGAGGCCTATGTCCAGCAGTGGACTAATATAGGCTGATGATGATGATGATGATGATGATGACGTCGAAATCGTCTCGTCAGCGTCTCAGGCAGTGTCAAGTCGATTTGCATTTTTTTTTATTCTTTAATTCAAACACACACATAACCAGATGGACGTAAAAAATCTTGATCGGTCTTACCGGTTTTGTATTTGATTAGTTCAAAATCAGGGAGTTCAATTGGTTAGGTAACTTTGGTCACCTATAATACATCGACTAAACTGTAACCTCAACTACGTAAGGTTAGGAACATTTATTAACATTTTAACGGAAACATATTCATTAACGGCCATTTCACTGTTTAAAATTAGTATGCATCAGTGATTCCCTTTGAATATACCTACAATTTGACTGATTAGTTTCATTTTGTTGTTTATTTTCTTTTGTTATTAATAAGTTTAGGTTATGATAGGACTGACATACTTTGTGTATAAAGTAAAAATCCTTAACTATTAATATAATTTTAAAAAGTACGTAAACATCGTCGTTGAATAAATAAGAATTACTACAGAATGCCACGAACGACCGGCCGCAGCGGCGCGAAGCACAAAAACAAAGGATCTCGGCGACTGTTTACATTGCTGATGGTATTTATATTAGGATTTACTTAGATTATTAATGGGAAGCCTCGTTAACTACGAATACACTGTCCGTGGTGTAAGCCCTACTAGAAAACATTTATGTAAACGCAAGAAGTCTAGGTAAACGATAGGTAAAAGATGTGTTTTCTTTAAACAAGCCGCAAAGCATGATCAGAAAAACCACAACGTCGTCGTGTCGATTATGATGTAGCATTATCTGGTAAATTGTCTGGTCGGGAAGCAATTCCAACCGAGGATCATTGCCCTCGGTTATCCGGCTGTTATTATAACGATTTTCCTGATCGTGTTTTTACTCAAAACAAAGTCAACCCTGCGCAAACAAACTCGAAGATTTTACCTACTTTACGCAGGATTCAAGACAATAAGTAGATGAGTACACAATCTTTTAAAATAACGTGTTTTAATTCTATTTTTGACACATTCCTACTTGAATCATTATCACCCGTAGAATTAAGCACTGCTGTCGGAAACGAGCCTCTTCAAAACGGAGTGTTTGTGGCATAATCACTATGTTTGACCTCTCCCCCGTCGTTTCTGTCCATCCCGTCGAAATATGAGAGTTGGGGAATAGAAAATGCACCTGTGTTTGCGCACACACTTGTACACTGTTGTATGTACAGCGCACATAGCTAGTCCGTTTGGCACGTGAGCTCTTAACTTACCAAACGATAAAACACAATAAAATAGCCGGAAAAAAGCCCCAAGTGACCGAAAATGCCTTTCTAAATATATCCGTAGAGGGCATATGTCAGCTAGTAGTGTGAACAGTCCATAGAATAAATTGTCCCATGGGCCGCCCGTGTATCTCCATAAAAGCTTTATGTCGCGTGAAGTGGCCACGGTAGTGCCGCCCTCTGAATGTTGGATTTGGGCTAAAGGGCTTGGGCTAGAAATAGACCAGCCCAAATTTTACTCGTAAAGAAAAGTGCTGTTACAGGTAAAGATTTATTCGTTTCCTAGAGTAGGTACGTAGGTACTATTTTTTACACAACTGTGACTGATTGTTTAAAAAAAATGTTGGTTGTTTGTATGTAATTACCTATTACAAACTACAAACTTCTTTGACATTTTTTTGCAACATTATCGTCTACATTGCGTTAGTTTAATATTAATGCTTCATTGATTGTTTGGCTATACTAATATTATAAAGAGGAAAGATTTGATTGTTTGTTTGCTTGTATTGAATAGGCTCCGAAACTACTGGACCAATTTGAAAAATTATTTCACCGTTAGGAAGCTTACTTTTCAGGGAGTGACATAGGCGTAGTTCCCGTTCCCGTGGGAATTCCGGGATAAAATATATTATCCCGGAATTCCCACGGGAACGGGAACTACGCGGGTGAAGTCGAGATCGTCGAAAAAAATTCCCCATCGATCCCACGTGTGCAAAAAAAATCTTAGTTCGCAAAACCAGTTTTATTTTTATTTTTCAGCCAAACGGTAAGTTTTACCATAAATATACCGATGACCAAATTGTAGATCATGGAATTATGTACAAAAATTATACTCGAACTTCTTGCCTAAGAATCACCTTTTTTGAGATAAAGCGATTCTTCGTCCTTAAAATCTATCTGCCTAACATTTGTTATGTTAGTCAGAAAAACGGGTTTTATGCGTTTTTTGGCCAATAAAATCACACTAATATTAAAAACTAGCTTCTGCCCGCGGCTTCGCACGCGTCGTTTTTATGGAAATGTTTTGAGGTTATTTCTATCCCATGGGAACTGATCATCATCAACCTATATTAGTCCACTGCTGGACATAGGCCTCCCATAATGAGCGCCATAGCGCCCTGTCTTTAGCTTGCCGCATCTGCCTGCAGTCTTTCGCAGGTCGTCATCCCACCTGGCTGGAGGGCGTCCTACGTTTGCCTAGTCGCGGTCTCCACTCAAGAACACGTTTACCCCATCGGTTTTCGGTTAAGACCATCTGATATAACAAATGATAATGTTATGGTATGAGCGTGTGGTTTAATATCACACTAATATTATAAATGCGAAAGTTTGGATGGATGGATGTTTGTTACCTCTTCACACCAAAACTACTGAACGGATCAGGCCGAAATTTTGCGTACAGGTAAGTCTAACTCTGGAATCCAACATAACTTTATATTCCATTAATCAGTTCCAATGGGATAGAAATAACCTCAAAACGTTTCCATAGAAACAACGCGTGCGAAGCCGCGGGCAGAAGCTACTTTTCTATAAAAATTGTTCTTTAAACTTGTATGAAAGAACTTGAAACCAATCTGCAATCCCAACATTCTTCCGTGACAATTCAACTTACTGAATTTCAACTTACTCTAGGCGAAGGTTCACAAACTATTTCTTAGTAATCCAAGGCAACATTGAATTTTGACATTGTTTCCAGCTCCACAGTTTCTGGCTAGATTTAGAACAAGTGCCTATGATTATGATATGGGCGAGATATGCAGCTCTACTGTATTATTCCACCAATTTTTATGTACTATGTCTGGTGTGAATAAATGTTACTGAATTACGGAATATGATTTTTGATTACGATATTTGATTTGATTACACTTATTATTACTTTTAGCTTGTGGTGCGAAAAATTTGGTGCGAAACAGCGCTACACCACACTCCTCACCTCCTCACTTCAACAGCCAATCGGTCCACTGCTGGGCACAGGCTCCCCCTGATGAGCCCCTTATTGGCTTTTATCTCATGGGGGTAATTTCCATAATCCCCACGTGCTGGGCATGCGGGTTGCGGATCGTAGTTCGATGGTAGAATTGTTCTGCAGGAGCACTGCTGCCCGCCCCTGGTGGATATCTCTTAGTCGCCCCTTACGACATCCGCGGGAATAGTTGGGGTGGTGCTATCTAAGCCCACACAGCAACATTACACTATTGCATAATTAAAATATATTTTAAAGTATTTAGTATAGGTACATTTTATTTAGTATTTCTTACTACCGTCAATATTTTAAAACAATAGGTGGACTAACTAATTAACTCTCAAAACTTCAACAACATCGCCACTAGGTAGCCCACAAACTTACCAATCCCGATCATGCTAACTGTCCCCATGATGAGATTCCATAACGGCTAAATTCCGACACATCACCCCTTTTCCTACAATTGCTTTCCCATTTACCAGAACCAATATCATGGCACCAGTTGGCAACCCCCTGCAAGTAAGAGTTGATATCTCGACTCGCTGATATATATAGCAAGATTCCGTTTGTACACGTGTCTCGTTAGCCTCCTTGCAAACTCTCGTCTTACGTGACCAGTTACTAATATTTGCACTGTAAATTCCAGGTTCTGATGGAATTGCGAATTTCTCAGCGCTTTAGAATTATTTGAACTACTAGAATAACAAGGGTGAGGCTTTGGTTTCGAAGGAGCTTTGAAGACGTGAGCTTACGAGGTTACGTGGGCATCAATAAAATCTGGAAGAATGTAAAGTACTTTCAAATAAGGAAATCAGGGATTTGAATGTTTTTAGGGTTCTGTACCTTTAAAAGGAAAAAAGGAACCCTTATAGGATCACTTTGTTGTCCGTCCGTCAACCCCCTTTTCTAAGGAACGCGTAGAAATTAACATCAAATACTCAAGTCCGTCCGTAACCTCTTGGAGACTCGAGATACCTAAATATAACTTCTAAGTCAACGCAGTCAAAAGTTACAGCCGTTTATGACCGACTATTATCAAAATTTCCAACCGAATCACATGCACGCAAAACCTATAGACCTTCCCGTAGACTTAGAATCATGAAATTTGGCGAGCCGCAAGGTCTTAGAGCACAAGTAAAGGAAAAAATCCTAAAACCGTAAAATTGTAGTTTATTCACAAAAAACAAATACTTTTGATTCTCGCCATGGACCAAAACCAAGGCGACACAAGGTCTTATAATTATACTGAACCCTTAGTGCGCCAGTCACTCTTGACGTTTAATTTTTTTAATTCCCTGATTTCTAAAATTGAATTAAATAGCTACAAACAAACCTCGCACAATTTGAAGCCTCGATGGGAACTAACCAAAATTTAGATATGTATAAAAAAAAGCAGTTATATACCATCAAAAGCGGTTTTATCCTTGCATCATTTCGGGTTTTACGGGTTCGTTAAATTAAAAAGCAGGTTCCTTTGCTACAATAAATCAAAGGTAAGCAGCTATGTGGGTATAATTAAACGAGATTTTCAGCTTTTTGCACCGTAATTAGCTCGAGAGCAATTCCTCATAATTTCACGTTGATTATTTTTTAATGTCTGAAATATTCTATGAATTTCCATGCGCTCTGGAATTACGTAATGTACTTGAGAAGATAAGTTATCTTTAGGGTTCTTTAATAGAATTAGTCCTGTGGAGATGGTTTTTATTATAAAAACGCAGTAAATTTTCACTTATTCAATGACGGGATTCGGCGAATTAATTTTAAACAATCTCAAAACGGTTTTCGATTTCAACAAAATTAAATAAGACAATCTCAATCCATAGGCTTCAACCAATCGACATTATCGAAGTCAAATGCCAAACGTTGGTTCTCGAACTGTCTCCTCAACCTCAACAGCCTGTGTTGGTCCACTGCTGGACGCAGGCCTCCCCCTGATAAACGCCTGAAACGCCTCGAACTGTCTGCATGTAGTTTAATTAATTTTAGACAAATTGTCAAGACCTTGTTGCGCAAAAAGGCTTACACTTATAAAATATCAGATTATCTAGCTAGAGGATAAAAAAGCTTGGAACGGGTTTTGCTCCAACTCGAAAAATAACAACTAACAGTTGTTTACTTTAGTCTAGGTACATACCGAAGCGAAAGAAATCAAAAATACCCATCACTTTATTTCCCTGTCAGTTTAGTTTTAAAATTTGACCTTCTCTAAGTAATTGTATTTATTTAAATAAAGAGTTTTGACGTGACAACGTCTTATAAATTGGTTTGCCGGGTGACACTTCAAGAAACTGCGTTACGCTCCGCTCACGTTATGCGCTCACAATGAGAGCGAGTGAGAGGCACGCGTCCCTTCCACTCGGGCATGGTTAGCCCGCCTAAGAGCGAGAGAGACAGACATAAAAAGTGAAAGGAACTCAAAGTCGTTGTCACGTAAAACTTTCGCCCGTATACCGACTTTACAGGCAACCAATTTTTTGATTTGATTAAGGGTTTTCGCAGATCAGAGACAGACAGTTACCACGCAGCCAAAAACTGTTTGTTTATAATCTCAAATCAATTTCAGCAAAATCATAATATCACGGCCTACTAATGTAATAAATTCCCCAGCATCTGTTCTCTAATAAGAAAGCAATTCATAAAGAAAACAGACCTTATACGTGCTCTATCACTCCACAATCTACGTGAAATTGAATTTAGGATTAACTAAAGAAAACATTAGAGTGTGTAGACCGAAATTCCTTATGTTCTCTTCAGCGCGACGTTTACCTGTTATCTAAGAAAACAGGATATAGAAGGTGATTTAATAACAAATGGACCGTAAACCAATGCTATATTAACTTGTCATTTAAAACACACAGAGTAGAGCACTATGTATGTAGTTGCTCTATGACTCTATTACCTTCCATCACTGTGTTTATAAAAATTAGTACCTACCCATTTATTACTCTTTACTCTCACGCCGAAAGTTTGTGAAATCTGAATTTTTGTTATCTAGGAACTTTAATCCATCAATCTCCAAAATTACGGAACCGATAAAGACGAAATTTAGCGCACGCTTAGAGCAAAGCCTATAACTTAGATAATAGGCTACTTATTATTATACCAAAAACACGCGTGGGATGCCGCGGGCAGAAGCTAGTAGTAATATAAGATAGATTAAACTATTGAAAATCCCTACTTTGTCAAAACCATTTGAAAATAAATAAAGTTTTTATTTATTATTATTTACTAGTTTATGCCCACGGCTTCGCAAGCGTGGCTTAGGCCCCCAGTGGTCGACGCACCTGTGGGTGATTCAAGGAAAAAAAAATTGTGCTATTGCTTAGTACAGTATATAACAAAAGTGATTCTTAAGCAAATTATAATATGTATCATGCTATGTGACGCGGTTATTAATAACTAAAAATACATTATTCTACTTATTAATAACCGCATCACACCGCGTGTTCGAGGTTCGTAACCTAGGTCTTTTCATTTCCTAGCGGGTTTGGTTGTCAAACTAAGCCTAGATCTCAGTTCTCACGGGATCCCCATGATAAAAAACTAGAATTACATAAAATTCAACATTTTTTCTTCGGTTCCATTATTGGAAAACACGATTGCGAAAAATAAACGTCGATAAAAAAATCATGAAAGTGCACTGTTTGGTACCTAATTTGTCGAGATCTCAGGAATCCTGCGGTCTATAGAAACTGTTTTTGCTTTGATTCTCAGGTTATTACTAATTCTTTGGTTCCTTAAGGGTCCGGCGGAGGATGAATTTCCCAATTGTTTCAGGAACCTAAATAAATACTATTCTAATACAAATAATAGCAAACCATGGTGAAAATATTCTTAAATTACAAATCATTTTGGTACTACGTTTGTACGGGAAATTCATCCTCCGCCGGACCCTTAATACAGTTTCGTCATAAGTTGTGTAGTTTTCTTGTAAATAGGCAAAAACATCATTATTGCGCTTACGCCGTTCCAAAAACGTATGATTCGTCCCGCTCCTATGAACGCGAAATCCTCTATGCCTATCCGCTAATACAAGTTTCGACTTAGCAAGAGCGAGGAACTCACTAGCGACGCCTTAGAATGGGTCTTTTTCACACATCAAGTATCTGCACACTAAACCTGTAAGTACATTTATTTAGAAATGTTGTTGTGATACTTAAGACGAAATAAACATTTTTTATCTTTTTATCATTTTCACAAAATGACCAATGCGCTCTCTTTAGTAAACAACACAAACAAGATAGTTTCACAAAAACTGGAAACTCCCGATGAAAATTTAACTTTGAACAGCAAACTGTTCCACTATTAACATGTTTTGATCAACATTGAAACATGATATTGAAAGGGCTGCACTGATTTCTAGCTTCGAACAGCACATTCTGAATCAAGTCGCCTTTTAAACGAAAATACTATCCAAATCATTGATTTCTGAGTTACGATGCCACATATATTATGTATGTAAATATGACACAAGTAAGTTTAAAAATAAATATCCATACTATCTATAATATAAAAATGAATCGCAAAATGTGTTGGTAAGCGCATAACTCAACAACGCCTAGACCGATTTCGCTAATTCTTTCTTTGTTGTGTTTGTTATTGTCAGGAGAAGGTTTTTATGAAAGAAAAAATTAAGAAAGTTGGAAACATAAATTTCCACGGGGGCGAAGCCGCGGGGCGCAGCTAGTAATATTATAAAAGCAAAAGTAACTCTGTGGTGCGAACAATTTGGTGCGAAACAGCGCTACACCCTGTCTGTCTGTCTATCTTTCAGTCTGTCGGTGTATCTGTCTGTCATTCCGTCTGTCTGTCTGTCTGTTACCTTTTCACGTTTAAACGGCTGAACGGATGATGAAATTTCCCGGGAACGGACATATTAGGCTGCTTGAAAAACGCGCACGAAGCCGCGGACAAAACTTAGTTAAAAATAAAAGTTAGATAGCCCAATATTGTTAAAATCTTTTACAAACCGTTCGTTCCAATAAATATAAATCGAATGAACGTTCCGTGTTCCATTTAAAATCAACATGCTACAAAGGTCTGGCAGCTCAATCACATGGCATCCATCACGTCGAGTTTCGTGACTGCAACAATGCTGTAGGAGGAAGGGAACCATTTTATAAGTCAACAAATCCGATCGAGCAGGTTTTCAATGCAGGTGCGCATATGCCTGCCTGTGTAATATGCATATGAATTTGTCAACAGTATAACAATTTTAAGGTTTTTGTATAGTGCGTAAACACTATAATAACAAAAACCTAAAAATCGTTCAACACGTCGAATCTCGTGACTGCAACGATGCTGTAGGAGGAAGGGATCCATTTTATAAGTCAACAAATCCAATGGAGCCGGTTTTCAATGCAGGTGCGCATATGCCTGCCTGTGTAATATGCATATGAATTTGTCAACAGTATAACGATTCTAAGGTTTTTGTTAATAAAGTGCGTAAACTGTCAGGGAAATTTCTAAGAAATCAAATAATATCCCAAAAATTTTCGACTTCGACGGGACTTGGCACCCGCATCCTTCCCTCAGTACGGGAATGTGCTAACCAACTACACCACGAGGTCAATTGACGTAGGAGTTGAAAATTTTTGGGTAATTATAAGATATCTTAGTATAACGATTATCTAAGGAATATGTTTGAATATGTTTTAAAAAATGGTTATTGTGGGTTATTCCTAAGAGATAGGCATATAATACAGGAGACTTTTTTGTAGACCATTTTAAGTTATACAATACTGTAGTACATTATTTTAATTTCTCTCGTAAGGTTCAGCCAGCGTTTGCAAGTAAGCGCAAAAAATGTGTTTATTTACGACATCACATTAGACACCTCTGAAACTATATTTTGCATGTAATGTACATAATAAACCTTCCTCTTGAATCACTCTATCTATTAAAAAAACCGCATCAAAATCCGTTGCGTAGTTTTAAAAATCTAAGCATACATAGGGACAGACAGACAGACAGCGGGAGCGACTTTGTTTTATACTATGTAAAGAAGATTGTGGTCGAAAAGTCGCGTAAAAATTCAGTTAAACAACACAGAAATAATAATTATTAATAACCCTAGTTCCTAAGAACCTACAAGTTTCCTCATAACAAGTTTCACTGGGCTATTGACGATGCTTTCGGAAAAATTAAAATCGCAGAACTCTACCGTAAAGAAAACAGAGCGCAATTTACAAAGGCGTTGGAAACATGATACCTGCTGGGGGAAAATGCAATGAAATTTTATACCCGCTGCATCGAAAGTTATTTCCTCGCCCGACGGATAATGGTAGTAAACACGCTCGATACGATATTATACAGTATCGGTTATTAATAAAAGTTGCCTTTTGAATCTGAAAAATTATGCGCCACTTTGACATAAGTACCTACCTAGAATGGCTACTATATAGACAGACTTCAGAGAACATAGCGTACGCATTAGCGGGTCAGCTAATCATCATCATATTAGTCCACTGCTGGACATAGGCCTCCCCTCGCGCCATAGCGCCCTGTCTTCAGCTTGCCGCATCCAGCATCTGCCTGCAGTCTTTCGCAGGTCGTCATCCCACCTGGCTGGAGAGCGTCTTACACTACGTTTGCCTAGGCGCGGTCTCCAGTAGGCCTAGTACGGGGAGCACGGTTGTCTAGTGTAGAATAGAGAAAAATTACGTCACATCGTCATCAAATGCGTAATATGTTTGAAACTTATTCCTTCAATTTCAATACTTTACGCAATGTATGACAATGCAATGTCATTCTTGTCTATTCTACCCTAGACAACTATCCACGTGCTAGGTCTCTGATAATAATTTAATAATCTCCATTTAGGTTGTAATAATTTAATATATACAATAATTAATTATTCATTCATTTTAGGTATTTTGACTTGGATTATAGATCTTGGATTACAGCAGCTACAAGTTGTTAGACGTGTGTCGTAGCGTTGCGACTGAAGCATTTTAGAGTTAGATTTTTCAGTTATTCCTTAAAGGCACAATAAATAATAAATAAATAAATAATGCTGGGCAATTCACACAGCATTATCTAGCCCCAAACTAAGCAGAGCTTGTGTTATGGGTACTAGATAACTGATATACTTAATACAATACATACTATATAGATAGATATTTTTTTTATTATTCATAGAAAACATCCAGAACGCCCTGAACAAATGTCTGCAGATCGTACAAACATTTGTCCTGAGGCGGGAATCGAACCTGCGTCGCAGGCAGACCTTCGCCTGCTTTTTTTATTATACATAGAAAACATCCAGAACGCCTTGGACAAATGTCTGCAGATCGTACAAACATTTGTCCCGAGGCGGGAATCGAACCCGCAACCTCCTGCGTCGCAGGCAGACCTTCGCCCGCTGCGCCACAGAGGTCGTCACAATGCTTTGCGTATCCAATATAATAACGCATTTAGGTAACTGTTGCGGCTGCCGCGGTTCTGTAGCGCCTCAGGTATGTTCGCCGAGGCTCGTACAGACTCATTTGATGCAATATGGCGCAAAAAGACAGCCTCACTGCTGAGCAGAACCCGTGGGAGCAGCAACAGTATCCTGAACTGAATGCGATATCTATCAAATTTGATTGTCCTCTGATGTATTCCCTACATCAGAGGACAAAATCCCTGTTTAATAATATGTACTAAACCTCTAGCCCTAAGTGTACCTACTAACAAAAAAAAACTTGAGAGGTGTCAAGGGACACCCGGATGGAACGAAGTTCATAAGAGAGAGAGAGACAGACAGAGAAACATGCGCACGCCGCACGGCTTACAAAAGCTTTCTATAGCAAAAAGTGTCGTTACAACTTTTCTTATGAATTTTTTCCGTCTAGCCCCCTTTCACAACGCGCGATAAGGAACTTCGTTCCAATAGACTATGTTGTCTGAAAAAAAAAAAAATTTTAACCGTTGCTAGTGCGTTTTAGCACTATCGATGAAATTATGGGAGTTCGAAGGTTTTCTCTAGTGCTACGGGCACTTTGCGTGGTTCTGCAAATTTTTATGACGTTGTTAGAAAACTTACTTTTTTTTTATTGTTGTTCTTATTCATCTAACTTAATCAGAGAATTTTACAATCTTATTTTATACAAACGTATTGCAATTTATCTTATGTCAATTTATCATAAGGAAAACTTACTTGTGACCGTATCTCACTTGCAGCTCAAGCCTGAAACAAAAAGAAATGCACGGTAAGATAAACCTTCTTTTTAATTCGGCTAGGAAATTCGTATACGAATAAACTGGTCTGGGGGGACCAGAATTATGTGGGACTCGACGTCCTGAGAAGGACGTAATATATACCCACTAAAAAAAAACCTCTCCGGTGTCCCTCTCTCGCCATTTTTGCCGAACCACGGGAACATTGAACCTACCGCGGCCCCTCTCAATGAACCGATTTTCGTTTAGTTTATTTTGGTGTCATAGATAATTTTATCCCGAGTGTTCTTACCCATGTTTCATGAATCTGTTCAGCCAATAAACGGGTTTAATTTTTTTTTTTCTTTTGTGTTGAAAATAACCACTTGTGCCTATATACAGGCTTTCTGTTATTGCTACACAGGCTGCAGAGAGTCCTAGAGCGGGAAGCAGACGGATTTTTCTATTGGTGCAATCTATCCGTACTACTTTTATAAAGTTAACTAATGTACACACTATTTCTTAAAAACATAAATACTTATACAATGTAATGTGATGTAATTTCCCTTAGCCATCCCGAGAACTAGCAGAGCAGACCTGCAATCAGATCACGATGTTCAAGAAGCACATAGAGAACCCTAAACATATCCATAGGAATGCAGAAACTGGTTTATAATATTAGTGTGATGTAATTTCCCTTAGCCATCCCGAGAACTAGCAGAGCAGACCTGCAATCAGATCACAACGTTCAAGAAGCACATAGAGAACCCTAAACATAAAATGGACGGCCGGGAACTCTTTTCTCGAAACATCTCGAGGCACTTTTCAGCTATCGATCTTTGTTACTGTATTTACTGTTCCTCTTATTCACAGACGTGTCACATTCCTGAACAACCAGCAAACTTTTCTGATTGTCGTTACCTCAGCGCGGCGCGGGCACAGTGCAGAGCATTGCAGTGACATAACTCCACGTTCCGCATTCCGATAAGGCGCGGCGTAACAGTAGTAGATAGGTGTATTGTAGCAATCGTTTTAGAGGTTTAGATCTTTGTTTAGATGGACCTGTGTTGGCCGGTGTTGGTCTCTTATTCTTATATTGATAAGGATAAAGCCTCCACCACATAGCCGCGACTTTGAAGCTGCGTCTTGCGTTTTGCGATTTTGCGGGGGGTGGGTGGTAGCCGGAGATAGTATATTACGGCGGGGGGGGGGGGGGGGTGACACAAGATGCGCTTAGAACGCGGCTATGTGGTGGAGGCTTCGATTTGTTGCGATATTTGTTTGCAGTACATTTTGTACTGACGCATACGATCTTACACACTGCTGCGATTTCGCATTTAGCGCGCGGAGTCTAGAAATTGCGCTTACAAAAACGCAGCGGAATCGCGCTACAAAATCGCAACAAATCGCGCGACACAAGACGCGCTTCAAAATGGCGGCTGTGGGGTGGAGGCTTAGAGGACCTGCCTACAAAGCTAGTCTAGCTAGCTTATTTTGGGTGTAAATGATGTGAGTTGGCCACCGTAAAATTGAAGGACACGTTTGAAATAATAATTCTAGTCAGGTTGTTCTTAAAAATTTACGATACACAATGCAAATGAAGATCTTTTCTACCAAATGGGTCGGCATTTGGTCCACATAACCGAGTTCTTACGACTGACAGTTGTTGTCGAGTTTTTATTTAAACATCAAGTCAGTTTTGAATATTTAAATCTAATCTAGGAATTATTCTAAGAATTTTTAATTAAACAAATATAATCCCCAAAATTTACGACATGGCCTTCGTAATTTGCAATTGTATGGATAGGACGCGCGAAGGCCATGAAATGGTTTTCAAATGTCAATTATAAGATGGGTGGTCTTTGCGTAATCGCACCGAGCGGGGCTAGAACCCGCAACCATCCATTCAGTACCTACTTGGGGTTTTCCTAAAATAATGTAAGCACTATAAACACAAAAACCTTTAGTTTAGAACCTAGGAATATTTACATTTTGCACAGAATAAAACAAGACTATATCGAAAGCCTTGAGGAGATCCAATATCTAGTTGATCAAGATGTTTTGTTTATGTTTTCTATGTTAAATAAAAAATATCTATCTACGTAGTGTATTGTATTAAGTATATCAGTTGTCTAGTACCCATAACCCAAGCTCTGCTTAGCTTGGTGCTAGATGATGCTGTGTGAATTGTCCAGCATTATTTATTTATTTATCTACTGATATTTCTTCACACTGTTACCTAAATCACCAGCTGAGCAAACCACACGCCACCAAGAACTTCCCTCATCGAAGTGATGCAAAGTCGACTGAATCAGAACCTTATGTGCTCTAATTACATTACAAAGTTAAACGAACAGTTAAGTCGTAGGGAGATACGTCGGGTCTTGTTGTTTGTGCATAGTCTCTTTGTAAGATAACTAGTTTCTCACCGCGGCTTCGCACGAATTTTTTCTGTGAAAACCACCACAACAGTATATACATTGGTCCACAGTTGGACGCAGGCATCCCCCTGATAAGCGCTTTATTGACTTTTATCTTATGGGGGGTAATTCAAATTCAAATTCAAATTCATTTATTAATTGAGACACAAAGATCCATAGATTAGAGTAGTATTAAATGTCACACAGATAATCAAACAATAAATAATACAGTAATTATTAACAGAATTAATTTATATAATAAATTTGTTTAGCGGAGGGGTAGATCAGGCTTGACATCCAGTGCCTTTGCAGTTTACTGCAATGTCTATCATAATGCCCATAATCCCGACGCAGAGCATGGGGGTTGAGGATCGATCTGTGGACACGTTTAAAGTCTTAAGGGATACTTCTATTCCTAGTAAATTAGCCTATGTTTGTTTGATTCCTTAGGCTTAGATCTACATCTATATGCAGAATTTCAGCCCGATCAGTTCAGTGTTTTTTGCGTGAAAAGGTAACAAACATTCATCTAAACATCCAAACTTTCACAATATAATATTAGTGTAACATGTAATATGTTTTTTAAACTTATACAAATAAATGTTATCATTTAATAGAAATAAATTAGAACTAGTATTTTATGTAATTTGTTAATACTCCAGCCAAACTCAACTACCCCCATAACATAACCGAAAAATAATTTTCCTACTAATAATTTTCATAATGATCACAATTACATTTCGAACCTAAAACTTTTTTAACTTATTATTACAAATCTACCCCTAGGAGGTGCAATCAATCACTCAAATTTCAACGCCGAATCGTGAGACGCAGCTAGGAGTATATAAGGTCCAAACCAGTACGATATGCGTGCGCATTTCCCTAAGGATAACAAAAAAAAAAAAATGTGTCTAATGTGTGTGCGATATTGTTCTCCACACAAGCTCAAGATAACTTCCATACCCCGAACATAAATGTCTACATTGTCATGCTAAAACACGCACGATTTCAAGATAGCTTCCATACCCCGAACATAAAAGTCTACATTGTCATGCTAAGACACGCACGATTTCAAGACAATTTCCATACCCCGAACATAAAAGTCTACAATTTGTCATGCTAAAACACGTAAGATTTCAAGATAATTTCCATACCCCGAACATAAAAGTCTACATTGTCATGCTAAAACACGCACGATTTCAAGATAATTTCCATACCCCGAACATAAAAGTCTACATTGTCATGCTAAAAGTTATAAAGTTCGTCGTAGTGACACGTGCCAGCAAAATTCCTATCTAAATTGCACTTAATGAGAACGCAAAGTAATTAAACATATTAAAAATTCCTACTGTACTTCAGAAAATTGCCGAGAACGTATCTTATCTACTTACTGCGAACATTTTATATGACCTATATGTCATACGACCGCACGACCTTATCTCATCTTCTCCCTTCCACCATAGAACCAGTAGACGCAGAGAAAAATACCACCCGTACCTGGTCGACATACCACAGTGTCGAACCAAAAAATTCTGCTCTACTTTTATAATAAGCACGGACAAAGAGTGGGATGAGCTTCCTGCGTCTGTTTTTCGCTAGAGTACAATCTTGGAGTCTTCAAATCCATCGTAAATAAGTTCCTTCTGGGAAAGCGTGCTCCATCTTAGGCCACATCTTCACTTACTTTAAGTGAGTTGGTGGCCAAACGCTTAACTTTTATCAATAAAAAAAATATATGTAGAAACCTATTTTCCCGTAAGTACCTATTATTTGTTTGAGGAATTTCCACTACAAGTTGAAGGTCATCATTTTGACCGCAGGACCACCGGCATGACCTGACTTCTACCAGGTCCCATGGGATTATGAGAGTTAGATGGAGAGTGCACTTTGGTTTGTGCACACACTTGTGCACTATTATTTATGTGAGTGTGTAATTTGTCCTGCTTACATGGCTAGCCCGACTCATACTAGCTACCTATAGATATAGAATGGATATATCTTATTATGAGGAAGAAAGGAATTTTCAAAAATAAATAAATAATGCTGGACAATTCACACCGCATTATCTAGCCCTAAGCTAAGCAGAGCTTGTGTTATGGGTACTAGATAACTGATATACTTAATACAATACACTACATAGATAGATATTTTTATTATACATAGAAAACATCCAGAACACCCTATACAAATATCTGCAGATCGTACAAACATTTGTCCTGAGACGGGAATCGAACCGCAACCTCCTGTGTCGCAGGCGGACCTTCGCCCTCTGCGCCACAGAGGTCGTCGAGTTTAAGAGCAACTACGCATGTCTGCCTAAGCTATACAAAATAAAACTTTTACATAGGCATTAAAAAAAGCTTATGATGGGTATCACAAACTGACCAATGGATTTTTTAAGTCGGAAAGCGCCTCAAGACTGACTGCCGTGGTCGAACATTCGGCTACCAGGACATCATTTTGAATCAAGCCATTTAAATCCTGACTTCCAGTAATCCAGGACACGATAAAGAAGAAGAAGGGTTGATTCGAGGTTAGGAGACATCTCATCCGCTCAAAAACTAGCCCACGGGTGAGATTCGACTGTTTGGGAATCAGTGTAGAGGATCTACGCCAAGTAACATTACGTAATCTGTGTTACAGTACAGCTAGGTAATAAGCCTTTTCCATCTTAACATACCTGCAAGCCAAGTCCTCATATCGGTTGGTACAGAATGGACAACGTAAACAATTTTTAGCAGAACAATATAACAATAGGTAAGGAGAAACAAAGCATCTGCGACTGAGCTCTCTCAACTTAGGTTAGACCTCGGTCATACATACATGTGAATGTAAATAAATCGCTTTTCTATGGCCATCCATAGAAAAGCTATTTATTGCCGTTGAAAGAAACGGGCAAAACTCTCAATTTCATCTGCCAAGTCACCGCAAGGCTTTTGTTTTTGATTTTGGAGGGAATAGGAGAATGTAGAGTAGTAGGTACCAATATCAATGTAGGTCATCCTCATTAGATTCAGATTCCTTTACTGTCATACATCATAGAAATAACATAACATTTACTAAATATTGTTGCTAAAAAAATTACAAATTATTGTTGCTTAAATTAAATGATGAGGCTAGACTCGTCCAAAATACACTAAATACAATTTTGCTGTAGAGGGGCAATAGTTAAGGTACAAGTATATATTTATATGCTTAAAACTAATTTTCTTGTAGAAAATTATACTAGTATTTACAATTGAAACAATTGAGCTAACTGTAGACTGTTAATAATAATAATAAAATTTTATTTATTTTCTTCACAAAGGTGGTTGACAATTATAACAAAGGATAGATTAAGATTAGGGATTTTATCAGGTAAAAAAACAAAACAAAAAAAAAATGTTACAAGCAGTCTACAGGTAGCTCAACTGATCCATATCAATACCAGTCGGAAGCGTCCCCAAGACGCTGGCTGCATTGCCAGGCTGTATGGCAATGCTGATGCGCTGTGCCAGATACTCACCAGCTCTCGGGTCACGCGTCCCTTCGACCAACGCTCAGATATTTTTTTAAAAACCCGCAGAGCCTCGGTACCCCACGGACCTAGGGTCTCGACTCCAAGGGGAGCAAATGTGTAGGCTCTGTCGAGACTGAGATTTTCTTGTGAATCCATCACCTTGAGTTAGGTGATTCAACGAAGATTTCAGGTAATTTAGGGAATTTGACCTTAAACTGACTGCAATCATTTTCCAAAGACTCTTTGATGCTGTAGGATATCGTTTTGTCAAGTAGAAGATTTCGTAATTCATTATTAAACCTATCCAAGGGATCATCTTATTGATCATCTAGTTGTTATTTACTTCTATTATGCTATGTCGACAGTTATTTGATGGTAATTTTCTTTTTGAATAAAGATGTACTTACTAATCGCGTACAAATTAGCTTCCTGACATCAAAAGGTGCTCTCAGACACTATAAAACATTAGAAAAGTAGGTTTGCACTGGTAAACGTTTATTCAAAACTAGATTAAGGAAATGGCAAAGGCAGTGGCTTTAATAGAGTTAGTAATTAACTATCCTAGATCTATTCTAGACTACGTATTTAGAAAATAAGACCCAGGTATTTGCTATGTACCCGAGCAATTTCATACAATTGAATTGTTAAAATATTATTGTACTAACATTTGTCCCAAGGCGGGAATCGAACCCGCAACCTCCTGCGCCTGCACATCGGTCGTCAAATATTCTTATTCTATGTTTGTAAGTAAATTGCGTCACTGTAGCCAAGACTTTACGGTTGGAATTCGCATTCACACATCAATAAAACATCCGAATGCATTATTCAAGATCAAATCTAATGAGATACTCGACACTTTCGTTCTGCGCAAAGAATAGATCGTTTACAAAATGTCAGAGACATTCTTCTGTAATCGCCGCCACTTTAGGGTTGTCGCGTCAAGTTATTTATGGCGCTATTATAATAAACTTTGGTATGATAAATAGTGTGAGATGCTACTAAAAACTCTTTATTTTCAAAAAGAAAATTACAATACAATACAAATAGACTCTATTGCACACCAAAAAAATACAAAAATAAAAATACAGGAAAAGAGAGATACAGAGTTGTACAATGGGCGGCCTTATCGCTAAGAGCGATCTCTTCCGAACAACCTTGGGATGGACACGAAGCAGTTGTACACGGACGGTGGCGTATTACTTATATATACAATAGATACATATAATACATAATATAAAATATACTAATATTAAAATATACTAATATTTTATTACAATCAACTAATAGAAATAAATTACAACTTGTATTTACACTTGAGCTAATTGAAGACTGTTGCAAACAATCTACAGGTAGCTCAACTGATCCATATCAATTTGATGCTACTTATTTCAGAAAAGTTTATGATTCAACGCAGTCCTCCCCCTGATAAGCGCCTTATTGGCTTTTATTTCGTGGGAGTAATGCCCATAATCCCCACGCTGGGCATGCGGGCTAGGAATCCTTTGCGCAGAGTTGAGTCAGAATATTTAATTTCAAATCCTAGCCACCCCTCGATACAAATGAAAGCACATCACGGTGAATGCAGTGCAAACAACGATTCGTATCGATAGTGTTGACGCATGCAATTATGAGCTCTTTGTCTATTCAAATACAACTATCGATTGTCTATCTGCTGACCAACTCATTAAGGTCACTGTCGCTAGGCAAATATGAAATTGCATTTCATTTGGATTTACACTTTCCCCAAAATGAGATCACGATTGGCAGGATTTTGCTCTGACAAAGGTTGCGGGTTCGATTCCCGCCTCAGGACAAATGTTTGTACGATCTGCAGATATTTTTTCAGGTTGTTCTGAATGTTTTCTATGTATACTAAAAAATATCTATCTAAGTAGTGTATTATATTAAGTACCTATATCAGTTATTATTCCTTTTAACTTATTCCAGGGAGATAAAGTAGTGGAGTAGGCAAAACGTCTGTGACATACATTTATGTACATTTAGAAGTGTATGTAGGTAAAGGTAGGTCTACAAGTCTCATTTGGCTTACGGCAGTCAGTCGGAAAACTGGAAAATTCGCTTTGGATTCGGACCCCACTGCCCTGCCTGAATACTTTATGTTTCGTTCGCAACATGAATACAGGTTCTGTTTTGATATCATTGTATATTTGATACTGGCAAAGCCGGGCTTAGTACAATCAGCTTTAGTAAAAAAACATTTCAGTCTTTGCAGAATTGAGGTAGAATCTTCTCAAATTTTGACTTCTTGTTGTAACTGATACCAGTGTTTTTTTTTTCGCGCAATCAGACTGGGAGATTACCTTGTCAAAGTAAGCTTTTGGTACAATCTACTGTCAAAACGGAATGAATTAGACCGATGAGTTTTGCATAGTTTACGAAAACCAAATAGGTACCCATATAAAAGTTTTATGTCCAACCGTTAGAGTTCGAAATGGTTCCTTCAAATATAGATCGCGCGCAGCTCTAGGCTTTTTAACCCCCGATGCAAAAGTGTTAAAAGTTTAACGTGTCTGTCTGTGTATCTGTGTCTGTGGTATCGTAGCTCTCAAACGGATGAACCGATTTTCGTTTAGTATTTTTTATGTCATAGATAACTTTATCCCGAGTGATCTTAGCCATGTTTCATAAAAATCTGTCGGGGGGTTTCTAAAATTTTTAATTTTGTTCCTGTTATCATTTCGTTTTACATTTTGTTTCCAATCAGACGACATCAGAACTAGGTAACACTTTGCCTCACTTTGGTTTTAGAGAAGGTTACGATATTCATGAAAGGTGCTAAGGAATGGAACTCGCTGCCTGCTTCTGTTTTTCCGGCCGAATTACTATCTTAATCTCTTCAAGATCATAGTGAGCAGGTGTCTTCTGAGACCTTCGTGATACACCATCGACCACACCATCATTTTTCGTCAAATGAGATTGTGGTTGCTGAGTGGTGCCGGCTTAGAATTTGCACCACCCCAACTCTTCCCGCGGGTGTCGTAAGAGGCGACTAAGGGATATCCACCTGGGGCGGGCAGCAGCGCCCCCCAATTCTACCACCGAACTGCGATCCCCAACTCGCCTCCCCGGTATGGGGATGATGGGCAATACCCCCATGAGATAAAAGCCAATAAGGCGCTTATCAGGAAGAGGCCTGCGTCCAGCAGTGGACCAATACAGGCTGTTGAGGTTGAGGAGATTGTGGTCAAACGACGGTCTCTTGACGATAAAAAAATAATAATTTTAACGTTATAAAATTACCTTAGGTATTTTGACGTGACAACGTCTTGAATTCGATAGAGCCGGCTGCACGCACGAAAAAACATGACGTCATGCGGCGTTACCTCGTCATGCGGCGTTACCTCGTCATGCGGCGTTACCTCGCTCTGAGGCGTTCCATGTAAGGCTTGAAGTGCAAGCGAGAGCGCTCGACATCCGTCTCTCTCCTACTTGAGTGAGCGATGCGTCTGCGTTGTCACGTTCAACTATCGTCAGTAAACCGACTTTACAGACAACCAATTTTTTTCTTGAAAGTGGGACTTGCGAACCCATCTGAATACTACCTACTGGTAACAAGCCTGCAATACCGTTGCTTACCGCGAAGAATGAAGTCGTGTCCGTTTTACCCATAACTAAAGACCTCAGCAATCAGTTATAAGCTTTATCTGTGAGCAGTAAGATTCAAAAGTGATTAGAGATCACTCGTACGCTCATCAAGTACTCACCTCAACAAGGGAGATACCGTTGCGTGGCCTTAATCAGTTTTTCTGAATGATGACGACTGGTAAGGGACATTTGATTTTATTTCATTTTATTTTATATTTATTAAGGTAAACCACAGCGTTACAATTTCCATATAAATACTTAAAATATACATAACACTAAGGCCAAAAAGGATTACACCGATATTAAAAAAAAAAACCAATGGAACAGTAAGGTAAGTAAGAAATTTGAACAATATAAATTATCTTAGAAGTAATAAGTTCAATCTAAAGCAATAACTTATTATGATTTAGATATTATTCTACGGCTGGACATTTAGACATTATTCTAGGGCTAAAGGGCAGAAGAAACTGAATGACGTATTATGATTACTTACGGACTAAAAAATAGGGCAAAAATCAAAAAAGGAACGAGTTTTGTATCTCCACAGACAAAGCTTTTTTCATCGCAATATTCTAAACAATATTTTACCTCCAAGAAGAATGCGAAGAAAACAATAACCTTGATGCTATACAGTTTATATTTCAGGTGGGCCGTCCGAATTTAAAACAGACAGACCAAAAGCACAGCTTCATTCAGATACCTTTATCTAAGCCTAAACAATCACAATAGACAGCATTTACATTGAAAGCATACATCTTGTAATTTGGTCCTGGACTCGTTTGAGCAAGTCTTTGGTACCTACATACCTAGGCTGTCGGAGATCAGCCAAGAATGATGAGCGTGAGCTAACTCATAGGCGCCTAATTCATGTACAAGAACATACGATTTCAATTGAGATCCAAATCTACATATTGTTGTTATTTATTATCTACAATAAATTACCCAATAGTTTTAAAGATTTGCCTTTAAACATGTTTAAAACCAAATTAAAAAATTGGCTTCTAGAAAACTGTTTTATGATGTAAAAGAATATTTGAATTTTAAAACTCACTGACATACCTAATCGACCAGCTTATTTTAATTTTATGTTTGACTTATTGTTGATTTTAATTTTCTGTTCATTTTTATTGTATTTTATTGAACATTACGTAATTTAATTTACATTTAGAGACATTTATAACTGTATTTACTAAGATTTTGCACACCTTAATAGGTAGTTTGTATTTGGATATTTTTAAGATTACGAACTTTTGTACATACATCCATGCAAATAAAGATTATGATTGATTGATTATTTGTTTTGTAATGGCGATGTCCTCCTGGCCGAATTTTGGCCACACCATCCAATTTCAACGGAAACTAGCCTGCGCAGAACATATTTTAGTACAAATTATGTGTGCGTAAACGCATTTAATATTCCCTCACTCGCATAGTCCGATGGAACGGCAGACCGACACCACCAAGGCAGTTTCACTGTAGAAGTTTTACAATAAAAACTGTTAGAGCATTGTCAGTCAATGAATGCGTAGAGTGATAAATGAAGAAGAATATTTCCCTAACATTTCCCTTTCTTTTAGTCCATCTTACTATGTGAATGCTTCAATCGAACCGAAGTAAATTGATTCACAAAGACGTGACAGCAAGACGATGGGTATCTGAGAAAATATCTAGACAATACGAGATGGAGCTTCTAAGAATAAATATTACTAAATAGTATTCTTCGTTTGCATCAAAAGAGAAAACTGATAATGATTATTTTTAATATACCTTTATTTAGCGGACAGCGAGGTCACTGTGCTTGTGTGCGTGGCTGCCTACCGCATTAATTTCCGATGCCAGCTTATAAAAATTATAATTAAGTATTACGTAGAGAACTCTAGTGTCTAGATAAACCTATGTTAGGATTTAAGACGCTATTAACAAATTGTAACAACCTTGAAACAGTAAATAAATATCTATCTATCTATCTATTAACAAAGAAAATTACAATCAAATAGAAACAAATTAGAAATAGTATTTACAATTGATACAATTGAGACTGTTGCAAGCAATCTACAGGTATCTCAACTGATTCATCATATATATCAATACCAGTCGGAATTTTTAATCACAAATAAAGAAGCATGATTGATAATGTTTCTAGGTTTAAAGTAAATTAGGTCACACACGACATGCGAAGGCAAATCCCACGGCGCAAATTTACTTTAGACTTCATATGGAAATACCTAAGGCACATTTACAGAAAGTTTCAGGGAAACCGTTAAAACCAAACGTAAACTTTCAAGATTTTATGTGAATTGAATTGGTCTACGATTTAATATAGTCAAATTTATCGAATCCAACTCGAGTAAAGTTGCGTTGCTCGAATGTGCATCAGCGGAGCGTGAACTTTGAACATCTAGTAAACTGTCGTAAGTATGAGGAACTTTGAGAACATTTCAACTTTGAAATTGTATTCATAAAAATTGTTTGTTGACTAAAGTTACAATCGTAGAAATCTAATAACAAGCACCCAGAAAGTAAACGTGGTTATGAGATATCTCAATTTAGACGGTAAAACAGTCTTAAGCATTTATTTTGCAAAATTTTAGCACATAGTAAATAACAGTGTAGCAGTTTCTTGTTATCATAAAAAGTTCTTTAGTAAATGATGGTTCGCCCGTAATGGTATGTGTGCTATTTTTAAGTTCATCAAATAAATAAATTTGGCATGTTAATATCACACTAATATTAATAAGTGCGAAAGTTTGGATGTTTAGATGTATGGATGTTTGTTACCTCTTCACGCAAAAACTACTGAGCGGATCGGGCTGAAATTTTGGATATAGATAGGTAGTTCTAGGCCTCGAATAAAACATAGGCTACTTTTCTTAACTCTTTATTTCCATAAATACAATAAATGTACACTTAGAAAAGGTCAAATTATGAAACTAAACACTGACACGGAAACAAAGTGATATTTTTTATTTGTGTCACTTCGATAAGTAGACTAAAGTAAAGAAGCGACGAAAAAACCTTTAGCCTGTTAGTTGTAATTTTTGTTATTTTTCGAGCTGGAGCAAAACTCGTTCCAACATTATTATGTACTAGCTTCTGCCCGCGGCTTCGCACGCGTTGTTTCTATAAACGCTTAAAGGTGATTTTTATCCCATGGGAAGTGATTTATGGGATAAAAAATATCCTATGTTTGTTTCCAGGATTAGAATTACCTGTATACAAAATTTCAGCCCGATCCGTTCAGTAGTTTTAGCGTGAAGAGGTAATAAACATCCATCCATCTATACATCCATCCAAACTTTCGCATTTATAATATTAGTGTGATACTTGCTATAAAGGTACCTACCTATTTAAAACTGTTAATATTATGTCTATTAAAGATAAGCTGTTGAAACTGTACCTACACCATTTTTTACATTAGATGTTTTTTGTTCAACAGTTAACAATAAACATATTTCTGATTCTGTTTCTGATTCTGATGAAAGTTCATTGTTACGAATTACAAAACTATCATTGCTAAGTCAATATACTCAGTTGTTCTAGTATTTCTAGATCGCTAAGTAACCGTATTTTTACAAAGTAAGCAAACAAGCGACCGCATAACTAAAATGAGCTCAGTTAAGTATTTCATTGCCTGAAGAAATTGTTCGTGAGCTTACTGAAGCAGGTGATTTACATTACGGCACTTGAAAACAAAGTGTCTCAGTGAAGCGGGCCGAATGTAATGATTATACGGAGTTTCTATTGTTAAATGTTATTAAGTTTTTATGCAGGTCTCGACAGAGCCTACACATTTGCTCCCCTTAGAGTCGAGACCCTAGGTCCGTGGGGTACTGAGGCTCTTCGGGTTTTCAAAAAACTATCTGAGCGTCTGGTCGAAGCGACGCGTGACCCGAGAGCTGGTGAATATCTGGCACAGCGTATCAGCATTGCCATACAGCGTGGCAATGCAGCCAGCGTCTTGGGGACGCTTCCGACTGGTGTTGATATGGATCAGTTGAGCTATCTGTAGACTGTTTGCAACAGTCAGCAGTTAGCTCAATTGTTTCAATTGTAAATACTAGTATAATTTTCTTTGTAAATAAAGTTATAAATTAATGTTTTTAAGTTTTTACCTATAATCTTGGTAGAGTTCGACGCACGACTGATGTGTGCGAGGGGTCGGATTAGCCGTACCTAATGGTATTTTTTGTGAGAAGAACGAACGATTATGCTTTATTAAACTAACTTCTGCTCGGGGCTTTGTTTTTCGTTCCTACGTTGTAGGTACCCCTTAATAATGCTTGAGACTAATGGTAATTATAATAATGTATATCCTTACCCAGGATATAACCCATCTCCTTGCAAAATTTCATTAGATCTATTCAGACGTTTTTTTTTACGATTCAGACGACGACAGAGTTACCAATTTTCGAATTTATATAAAACACAAAATAAACCGATTTTTTTATTGCTTAATTTTATTTTTTATTTAATAAAATAAGGAATTAAACTACACTTGCGAGCTTTAAAATGGAATCGCTTTCATCGCGAGTTGATCAAAACAATTTTTTTACAATTTATGTACAATGAACTATAGATTGTGGTATATCATTTGAAAGGTAATTTTGTTACCACTCATAGTTCACTGCAAAGAAATTGTAAAAATTAGTCTTGAACAACCCTTGAAGCGATTCCAGTTTAAAGCTCGCAAGTGTAGTTCTAATTTATTTGATTGTAATTTTCTTTGCGAATAAAGATTTTAAAAAAGGAACTAAATAATTTACCATTCGTTGTTACTGTTAGAATACAATATTCGTTTCGAAATTCACGAAGTCGAATCAAAACGGATTACTCGAATAAGTCTAAAATCGAGTTGGAATCGGACAGACCGAGAGATGCGGTTTGACCAATTACCGCGGTACCACACCACAACCTAAAGTAGGCTGGCCATTGCACTTTCTCTAGGCCAATAGGTAATGTTAAAAGCACCGCTCGAAGTTTTGCCGAATGAATGTGATTGACATGAAGACCTTCTGAACTTCTGAAGCTCTATCCTTCTTGCTTGAGCATTGAATGCGGCACGGTAAAGTGTATGTACATAATAGTAGATTTCAGATTTATTTATTGCATACATATACGTTATTATTACAGAGTTTTTGCTTAGGTGGTAATTAGCTTATATGTAAGTACATGTACCCTGTAAGGGCGCAGCAAATTATGTAAAGATTGTTATCTCGTAGTTACACAATCTATTTCTTGCTAGGAACATAGTCGTAAAATATAAACATTGTCAGCTACAGGAATCAAAAAATTGTACTTAGTAATAACTGGGTAGGTAGGTATGTCAATTTATTACGCAGGCAGTCTAATAATTATGGGTTAGATTTATCATTTAAAGATTGTATCACAAGGGAGCAAAATAATATTTTGACGGCGATTAGGTACTCAACATAATGTCATATCGTCATGGAAGTACTTCCTCACTCTCCTAAATAAACTTCAAGAGTGCTCCAGATGACAAATCCAGACTGTGCCAACACGTTGTTCAAACGGAAAAGCAAACTGGAGCTGTTGGTCCGCTGTGCAGGTGTTTGGCCTCTAGTTTGTCGCCACTAAAGTTGTCCGAAGCTACGTCAACAACGCCGTTCTTGATGCTTGATTAAACCTGCATTCTAAACGGAGCTTAAAAAGTTTTTAAACAAACGTTTTACAAAACGCTGTTTGATCCGTTGACTGCGGACTTTATTTTTAATTTTTGTATCTGTACTTTCTTTGACCTTGTTTATTGATTTGTGCCTTCCAGGTGTCGCATAAAACCAGCGCACAGCAGCACCATCGTTACTGTGCATCATGCTAAGCGACGACCTTTTTTTGATGTCACGGTTGTAACTTTTATTTGTTTGTACCAACTTGTAGGTAATTTTTGAGTTACAGAAGACTTTTACTTTACTTTTTTACATGAATGGGATTGAGAATGACGTCATCTGTCAAGCTGTCCTCCTCAGTTCGAATCCGATCTGAGCGGGAGAGCATGAGACGTCATACCATGACGGACCACGTCAGACCATTTCTTGATTAAGTTTTTCCCAATTGACCACCAGTGGTAAAATGGGCTGGTTTCCGTCTCAATTGACAACCGGTGGCAAGTTCATGGTGGTCAGATGGTCCGGAGGGTCTTTGAGTAGGTACATACGCTCAAACTTCATAAGAAATCGAAAACCATGGAGGGTTCAAGGTAAACTCGTAAGTTAAAACACTTTTGTGTGGTGTGAAATAAAAAACAAACATAAAATACCGTTCAAATCAAAAAGACTAAATCAAAATCGGTTTATTCGTCTGGGAAGCTACGATGTCATAGACAGACACACAAATACCTACACTCGTCAAATATATAACACACTTTTTAGAAAGGAGTATAAAACGGAACGTCCTAAAATAATTAAAATTTCACGTTATTCAATAACGAAGTAACCTATATCAAACTCATCAACTTAATTTCACTAAAATTAAAACAAATATTCCTGTACAAATTCCGTTGTTTTCATTTAATCAAATTCCACCCTTACCTTAGAACATTTTAAAATTTGGGTTAGTTTCGTATAGTAGGTAGGTACACCAGGATCTACCCTTTCGCAAATAATTTTGAATATTATTTCAAAATTTCAAATAAGTACGCATAAGCTTGTTACGTTTTGCTCCTTCAAAGTAAAATTGATTATTATATTATACACTCACGAATCGAGTTTCATTTTGTATAATTGCAAAGCACTTTGTAATAAAATAATCTTGGTTTACTTTACCTACTTGTATTGCCTACGCAGCCTTATTATACTGTAAGGTATTTCATAGATAGTAGAAATTACTATAAACATTTGGCGAAGATTCTTAAAATGATACGATATAAATATCAAACGTTAACAAAGACAGCTGTTATAGGTATACCCAAGCCGTCAAGGTCTTTAACCGGTTAGGAATCACTTGCACCAAGCTTCGCCTTGGACCACAGTTAACAAAATACCTTTGGACCAGTAATGGAACTCGCCGGATTTCATAGCCGCCGGCTCTTGTACCGTTATTACAATAAAAACATTGGAGAGGTGAGTTTAGAGACAGCCGTGTCTGTTGGCCGCGATGTGATGTTCAGAACACCAGACTTCAAGATAGCTTTATTCAGTAGAATAAAACGTTCTATGATTATTACAATCGTTAGGTTTTGTATTTATTTAGGTACACTGTAAGCCAGAGAAGATTTGTGTTTATTAGGTACACGCACAAGGGCCACCACATAGATGCGAGCCTCGGGTTGGGCTGTTGCCAGATACTATGAGAGGAAAGGGAGGTTTCGTCTAGGTGCACGAGTGCACCTATGGACGGAAGCGGGGAATTCTTCGACCCTGCATCTCGCAGGGTCGGTTTTTGTTCGGTTGTGTGGTGTGCGGAAGCGAATCAGTTGGTGACCTCCAGGTTAGCGGCGGTGATTGGGTCAACGGGGTCACCGAGAACGTGGAAAGTGGGGTCTCGGTCTACGGAGGAAGAGTTCACAGCGCGGTGTTTATTTATTTATTTAAACAGCTGAAAAATATATATTTACACATAAATATAATATGAGGCACATTAGGCCGCATAACGGAATACCGAAAGCACACAACACCGAAAAACTGTAGACCGAACGAACACAATCTCGAATGCACGCTATACCGAAAGATCACGAAATCGAAAGAACGCTATGTCGAAGTTTTCTTCAGGGCTGTACGTTATTTTTGTCATATTAAGATACAGATACAGATTTGATTTTTATGATTCGTATCTATCGGCGACGATGTGGCGAGCACTAAGAAACGAATGAGTTGCGCAGGGCTGGATTGGATAGTGTTAATTTATTTTTCGCTTTGATCTCAAATTTAATGCGAACTAGCTTACACTAGAGGCATAATATACACTGTAAACCTATTATCCCGAGGACGAAGTTTTCATATAATTATGATAGAACTTCACGTACAGGTGTTCGTTTAATCATTAATTATACGTCTTAGAGGTACAGTAGGGGTAGAGCTTACACTAATAGGGTAGGGTTCTCATCTGATCTGAGTAACAAGAATTGGATCAAATAACAGACAGCTACCTACATCTACCTACTGTTCGTCACGCACGGGTTATGGGTAACCTTTTTGTGTGCAATTTGTTTGTTTTTAACCTCTTGAGCCAAATCTGTTGGCCGCGATCTGGTTGTAGGCTAAACCGAAGCGTTATATTTACGGTTTGATAATTTTTGACGGTTGACAGCTTTTTGAAAACTTCGAATTCCCCAGAATCATCCTCCTGTGGACCAAATATAACTTCATCAAACACATTGCGATCAGCCTAGAGGATCCTTGCTCCGTGGTAAGCTTAGATCTTGATCCAGTTTCAATTTAAAATTATTTAACTGTAAATAACTATTATGCGTAAGGATTGGGGTCGCTTAATTTGAGCAAACATTTTATTTGGTAGAGTAGGGCACAGTACTTTCATTGCAAGAGATTATAAATATTTAAGACATAAATATGCAAGAGATGAGAAATCGTGTCTTTACAATTTGCATAACCTGGATAGGCTTGTCAAAGTTAGTATACTAAGATACTAACGTACTAACTCAAACGCAACACAAATTTAAGGACGTCTCAAGTCGCGATTTTTTGACAATTTTCGATGAAAATCTGTAAGATTGTTGTCACTTGAGATTTCAGTTGCGTAGTTGCGTTTGCGTACGAGTATTCGGGAGTTTAGTTTCTTTACAAGTCACATTGCTCTTACACAAGTGAATTCGTATCTTCTCCTCGGAGGAAAAAGAGATATGGGCAGGGTTATATTTTCGTTATCAATCGTCACGTCTACACTTCCATCGTTCAGCGTCCCTCAGTAAGGAAGGCCTTTCAACCGCCAGAGATTGATCAACTAAAGCGCATTTAATATTCAGACTAGGGAATCAGCGCGAGACCCCGGGATGCCGTCGCAACTGTATTACACGGCTTCCGATATTTTTTCCCGGGATTTACGGTCCCGGTCGCGGGATTTACAGCTTTGACCGAAATGCTTACCCGCAGCATTTTGTTAGCTTTTTATTGGCAATTTGTTACCTTGTGTATCTTTTTGGGATTCGTGATTCGGCCCGCAAATTGAACTCTTGACGTCACCGTTGATTTATTTATTTGAGCCTACTTGTTTATACAGTGGAGTGCTTTTTGTGAATAGGGAATATAGTAAGGTGATGACGCTTGTGCTTCCTCCCATTCTTGGTATTGGAAGTTTACCAGAGTGTTTCCGCAAGAAAACGCTATTTCAAGGTTGGCTGGGAGAAGCCACCTTTTGTACTATGCTAATTTGTCATTTAGATATAAGACTTTTATTAACTTTATTTACTTGTACAACAATGTGTTAATTTATTCATTCATCCATTCAATTCATTCATTCTATTTACGTAAATAGAAAAAATACAAAGGAATCTTTTTCTGGGGTAGATAAGCTACTGAGAAAATTACAAAGGAAAGCACCTTTTTCTTTAGTGGAAACAATGAGTAGAAATGCTCAGAGGTACTTACCTACTATTTGTTCAGGAAGGTTTCTTTTCTACGTTGAGATTTTTATTATTGTTTTAACAAGTAATTATGTAGGTATGCATTCGGAATGCCAATAAAGTGATGTCATGCTACCTACCGTTACGACACTTACGAGAAACCGGTTTTCAAAAATAACCAAAATATACCGGTTAAAATGATGCTTCGATCAAGACAATAAAACGAACATTCATTGACTATTTCAACCCTTTTTGGAGCTACGTAGGTATTAATTCTGTCGGTTCTTATACTAGTACATCACATCACACTAATATTATACCTAAATGCGAAAGTTTGGATGGATGGATGTTTGTTACCTCTTCACGCCAAAACTACTGAACGGATCAGGCTGAAATTTTGCATACAGGTAAGTCTAACCCTGGAATCAAACATAGGCGACTTTTTATCCCATAAATCAGTTCTCATGGGATAAAAATAACCTTAAAACGTTTCCATAGAAACAACGCGTGCGAAGCCGCGGGCAGAAGCTAGTATAATAATACATCAGTCATCTGGTAGTCGTGTAGATAAAGATACGAATTAAAAATGTCAGGCTGTCCCCTGAAACATAAAATAAATAAATAATGATGAACAATTCACACAGTATTATCTAGCCCCAAGCTAAGCAGAGCTTGTGTTATGAGTACTAGATAACTGATATACATAATACAATACATAAATACTTATACGACGCCATAAAATTGCACAACAATAAAATGTCTATTGATAATTTAGGATCAGACGGTAATTATGTGTGGGGTAATTAAACATACTTTTTATTTACTTATATCCAGCCACTACAATATCTTAGGTAGATCAGTATACAAACACATCATACAAAAATAACCACCTTATAATATTTGCGAGAAGGTACTTGTCTTTTGTTATGTTTTCGTTGACATAAAGGTCCGCCAATCCTTTATTGCCACCTTTTACCACAAGGTATATGTCAAGGGCTATAATCCCAGCTCTTAAGGGGCTCTTACCGGATGCTTCACTCCGGACGTAAGTTCCGTCCGTTCGTCCGTCCATATCGGACATTACGCTGATGAAAACTTACTAAGCTGGGAGCCACAAAAGGCTTATACTTGTTCACGAACACAGGATGGTTTTAGACATTATGTTAGTGAGTAGAATATAGCTAGATAGATAGGTTTATGTTAGCTGAAGATAAAATAAGTTAATAATTATGTAACATAAATAAATGAAAAAAAAAAAGATAAAATATACTTTATGTAAGGTCTTACACCTTTAAAATGATAAG
The DNA here is from genome assembly GCA_963564075.1 of Eupithecia subfuscata. NCBI lineage: Eukaryota > Metazoa > Arthropoda > Insecta > Lepidoptera > Geometridae > Eupithecia > Eupithecia subfuscata. The sequence goes on from OY751105.1 coordinate 11,941,459, forward strand.
ATGTTGATAGGTTGATAAATGGATTTTATTCCAAAACACTCTACGAGCTAATGATGATAATGATATGAGACACGCGCCCGGTATGAGAGGCTAACATGTACTGATGAGAGCGCGCGCGTTGATATTGTTACAATAAGGTAAAAATGCTGACGCGAGGGAATGGTGCGGTTTCACCGTACATATTCCCGACAGCGAGATGAGAAGATGCTGGTTAAATTGATACAAACTTAATTAATGACCTATACGAGTAATGATAAGAAATGATACGCTAATGATACTAAATGCTAATGATACATGATGATACAACAATAGGTCCTTAGTAAATTTCATGTTAATAAACAATATTTTTGTTAGTAAGACTACATCTAAGTAAAAGTAACCTAACCTATTCAAGTCCTACATCTTGGTTTCACTGATATTGATCGCGCGAAAAATAGGCGACGACGCCTTATCTGAACGATCACTTTGCTTGTTTATTTCACTATACTCTACATTTTGCTCGACACTTGCACCACTAACACAAGCATCACTGAAAACACTGCTGAAACGCGGCGCGGCGGCCGGCAGTGACAGAGGCTGCGCCTCCACCGCCCGGGCCGCCGCCGCCGCCGCCGGAGCGCGCGCGGGCGCGAGCTGGCCAGCGCGCCAGCGCGCCTGGCCGCAGCGCGCGCGCTTCCACGCGCAGACTGCTCCCACTGCGATCCCCGTGAACACGATCAAGTAGATCACGGTGTATTGATGTACGTCATGATAAGTGATATTCTCCGTAATGCTCTCTTCCTTCTTCATCTGATTAATTTGTTCTTTGATTTTCGCCAAGTAGGCTTTCTCTTCTTTTTCTTCAGAGGTCCAGTTGGCAGTGATAGGAACGGTTATGTTTATAATATGGTTGATCGGTGCAATAGTTATCTCAGGGACGTAAATCTCAGAGTGCACCTTGATGTTCGATGATGGTCGCCGAGGTGAGTAGATAGTGAAGTCCTCTCCCTTTATTATGCAACCTTGACCGAGACTCATGATGCCGGCCCGGCTTATCTGTTCAGTTGATATTTGATCCTCGCATATGACTCGAAGTAAACAAACGTCACAGCAAAAATAGTAGTAAGTATTGGGAGTGTGCAATTCTCTCCACATATTTCTGCATTTTGTTGACTGAGTTAGGCAAGTACTTGTGCCGGGATCCTTGATACATAGGCTCATGTCGGATATGATCTTAAAAATGGGACCTTGAATGTTACACAAATAGGTATCTCTGTTTGTGTTAAGGCATGATTTGATATCTGTTATAGGTACGTATGTATCTTTCTGTATGTTAATAGCTAAATTTTCTGCTACTGGAATGATGCTGATAGTGTTATCTCCAACCATCCGAGGGATGGGAAGAACTTAATAGGCTTCGAAGATTTCCCGGCTAACGAGAGGAATTTTCACTTCAAAGATAAGGTATGATTTCGTCATTCGTGCTTTGATTCGCAGAAGATGATATATGCTCCACAAGTCTGTTTGTATGTTACTTATAGGTAGACACAGATCTTGTTGTAGTTGACCGGAAATGATATTTAGCTGCTGTTGAAGTTGTTCCGGCGTAAGTAGATGTATGCTAAATTTACCGTTGTTTACGTTAGTAATGATATCTAATAATGATTCTAGAATGTTGCTTAGTTTAGACAACATATTGTTTGCAATGATAGCTGATAAGATAAACTCGTTTTTAAGTTCGAGCTGTTGTACTTCCGATGTTATTTGATTAGCTGAGCTTTCTAATTTTTGCAAGTGCATGTCGATCAGAGTGTGTTGTTTGTTGATAGATTGTTCCATTCTTTTGATAAGATTGTACTCCGATTCGACTACAGATGTTTGATTTTTCCATAACATCGCTAAATGATTGTTATTGGTGTGTATGATATCGATGTCCTTTTGATATTGTTGTGCGAACTCGTCGTCAAGTACTCCGAACAGCTGGTGAGCGATGTACCCGACGCCGTTGATAAGGCCTCGCTTCTTTCGATGAAGGTCGCGTGCTGAGAACTGCTGATTCAGTAACTTCTGATCGTAGTAGCGTAGTTCCGAAAAGCCATGTTGTAATTGTGTTAGGACAATCTTACAATGTGATGGTGCATTGCCTTTTGTGTTATCGCATGTGTTTACAAGGTTGTTGAAGAACTTATCCATTGCTGCAAAACCTTCCCAATAGGGATGCATATCATAATAGACAATGATTTTCCAATCGTCCCTGATTACCTGGATATTTGACATCTTGTCGAAATATAACCCTTTCGTGCTGTTCAATGCTGTGATATTATGCGACCCGAATGCTGTTGTAAGTAGATTCAAGACCACAAAAATTGATAGAAAGATTGACGCCATAGTTGATCGTGATTTAGGCGTCTTGATTTTGGCGGGTTTTTCCGATTTTGTGTCTTCTTCCGGTGCGTGAACGATTGTTGATAATTTGATGATCGGCCGTTTGATAATGCCGTTTGAAGAAAGCCATACCGGACCATTCCACCACAATGATAGTTCAGTCAATTTTTCTGCTGATATTCCTCTACTGGCACAGTCCGCGGGGTTGTCAGATGATTTTACATAGCGCCAGCTATCAGCTGGCACAACCTTTACTACCTGTCTCACTCTATTAGCGACGTAGGGTTTCCACTTACTAGCGTCCCCATTGAGCCATCCAAGTACAGCCATCGAATCTGTCCAGCAGTAAACCTTTACTATATAATCCGGCAGACATTTTAATGCTTTAGTGATAAGTTTTGATAGAAGCTGAGACCCGGCCAGTTCCAGTCTAGGCAGGGATAAGTTTTTATTCTCAGCTACAATTTTGGCTTTTCCTGTGATCAACCTTACTTCATTCTGATTTTTGATTTTGCAGTAGATCACACAGGAAATTGCTTTTTGGGATGCATCGCAAAATCCGTACATCTCAATTTCTTTGTCTTTGCTTGTCTTCAACCATCTAGGTACTTTCACTCTATTTATATTGATAAGGTCTTTCCTGATTTTCTCCCACTCATTCTTGATTTCTTCAGATGTTTCTTCATCCCACCCTGTGTTAGATGTCCATACTTGCTGAAAGAGTAGTTTCAGTTTTGTAGTGATAGGTGAAAGCCATCCTAGCGGGTCAAAGATTTTTGATATATTAGAGAGTAAAACCCTTTTCGTCAGTTTGGCGGTGCTCTCGTTGACGTCGACCTTTAGCTGGAATGTGAAGTGATCACCTTGTGGATGCCATGTCAATCCCAAAGTCTTCGTAGTACTTTCTGTTGATCTGAACTGATATGACTTTTGTTCGTCATCTCGATTTTGCTGTAAATGATTTATGATTTCAGGTTGGTTGGAGCCCCATTTTCGCAAATTGAACCCCCCTGACTTCAGTAACTGAATCAAGTCAGTTTGTAGTTGTTTAGTGGCTTCGATGGTTTGTTCTCCGCTAAGGAGATCGTCCATATAGAAGTCTTCTTCCAGCGCCTTGGCGGCTCTACTGGACTGATATTTCTTCCCTTCAATTTTGGCTAAATGCTTTAAGGTCTTCATAGCCAAAAAAGGCGCGGCGGCATTTCCGTAAGTAACCGTCAAAAGTACATACTCGCGCCACCGTCTTTGATCATTTTCATCCATCCAGATGATTTTCTGATATAGTTGATCGTCTTCATGTACCATAATCTGTCGAAACATCTTTTCGATGTCTGCAATTATAACAAACTCGTACTGGCGCCACTTCAAAATCAATTCGAATAGATCTTGTTGCAGGTTGGGCCCACGGCATGTCAAATCGTTCAGACTGTTACCAGTAGATTTCTTCGCAGAGGCGTTAAAGACCACTCGAAGAGCTGTTGTTGTAGAGTCGGTGCGTAGTATGGGGTGATGAGGTAGGTAACATCCCTTTGATGTAATCTCATTACACTGACGCATATGACCCAAATTGATATATTCGTTGATAAATGATGTGTACTCCTGGGCAATTTTTGGCTGTTTAACAAAGCGTTTTTTAAGTTGCCGAAATTGCGCGACAGCAGCAGGTTTTGATTCTCCCAACTTCTCTGATAAATCGGATTTAAAGGGTAGGCGCACTACAAAACGCCCATCTTCCTTCCGTTCTGTAGTTTGGTCGTAATACTCCAAACACTTTTGATCTTCTTCTGATATGTTTTGCTCTTCCGGGATACTTTCGATTGTCCAAAATCTCTGTAAATCCTCGGTATCATTGATAATAACGTTACACTGATAGCTCTTGTGTACGTTTCCGCTTAAAATCCACCCAAATCGAGTCTCCTGCGCGATTGGGCAATTTTCCATCTTGATAATACCAACCTGTATAATCTCCGCGTAAACTTCAGCTCCAAAAAGTATGTCAATTGGGCTGCTCATATGATAAGTGTCGTCCGCGAGAGGTATGTTATTCAGGTAGGTCCAGTTAGGCTTAGGAAATGATTGATTTGGCAAATTATTGATAAGTGATTTCATGATATAAACTTCCGTTTGAAGCTCGTAATCGCCGTGGATAGATCCACATGTGATAAACATGATACCCTTGCAGTTGTTCATTTTGGACCCCACACCGGTTATTACCCCCCTGCAAGGATAACGCGGCAGCCCTAGAAGTTGAGCCGCGTTTTCAGAGATAATCGATGTTTGAGATCCTTGATCTATAAGGCAACGCATCGTAACAAAAGTCCCATCAGCTTTTTGTACATAGATTTTTGCCGTCGCTAATAAAACTTCTTTGTTATCATTATCTGATGACACATGATTATTTGACGCTGCCTCTGTTTGTGTCGGAGCGCTTTGACGCGCACCGCTTTGAGCCTGAGTCGCGTTACCGTTCTTAGAAGTTGACACCTGTGGTTTTGAATTTGATTTATTATTACAATAAACATTATGCAGAATTGTATTATGATTATCATTGCATTCGCGGCAACGCTTCTCCGAAATGCATGCTTTCCCATGGTGTGAGTAAAGACAATTCTTGCAAAGCTCGAGTTTCGCTATCGTATTGCGCTTTGCCTCGGCCGACAATTCCAGAAATTTATTGCATTGGAATAAAGCATGATTCTGTTTGCATAAAGGACATTTCGTGGAATTTGTGTTCGTATGATACGCTCTTGGGTTTGATTTTTGTTCATTTTTATGATTCTTGTTAGATGATGATGATGAATCTTTCCCCTGTTGTTGGGGTGATTTAGTGTTATCTACCTTGCGTTTTGATGTCTCCAATGACGTAAACTTAGTCTCAAGATAGGTCAACAATTCGTGGAGGATGGGTAGCTCCCTCGGGTTCTTCACAGCTAAGACGTAATCCTTGTATGTGTCAGGGTCTAGTTTCTGTGATAAGATATGCACGAGAAAGGGGTCCCAGGTTGATACATCAACGCCTAGGTTCTTGATTGCGTTTAAACATTCGTTGGTGGTGTCGTGGATCTTCTTCAGCTGCGCGGCGGTCTGCTGCTGCATCACCGGCAGGTTCATGATGAGATTGATATGTGAAGTAAAAATCATCTTCTTATGATTATACCTGTTGTTCAAAAGATCCCAACACACCTGATAATTTTCTGATGTGATATGCAGATGCTGGATGAGCTTCTCGGCTTCTCCTTTAATCTTACTTTTTAGGAACTGCATTTTCTGCGCGTTTGATAAAGCTGGGTTTTTATGAATGCTCTCTGTGAAGAGATCTTTAAAACTCACCCACTGATAATAGCTACCTCCGAAGGTAGGTAGGTCGATGACTGGTGTAGACTTGTCGCGATGCACCATGGAACTCATCTTGATATTGATCTCTCTCTTGATATTAAGATACTCCTGTTCGTACCTACTGAAGGCCGCTTCGTACTCTTCATTTATGCCACTCAACTCAAGGTCAAGGTCCCAATGAAGAGAGTCAATCGCTGACCAACGTGTTTCGATTGCTCTTAAAGCATCCTCAAATTCCCATTTATCCGACATGATTTCGATATTAACATTGCCTATGGTTCGAGAAAATGCCTTAAAATTAGATTTTTGTTTGCGCAGCATTTCGTCTGTCTTACTGCTAGTCCCCCGGTCTTGGTAAGGTGTAGGTGAAGGTACGTACCCTGGCTGCGGAGTAGTGTTGCCCGGAGTCGAAGGCACGGACTTCCCTGCTGTACTGGGATCTTTTGAACAACAGTAAAAATCATCTTCTTATGATTATACCTGTTGTTCAAAAGATCCCAACACACCTGATAATTTTCTGATGTGATATGCAGATGCTGGATGAGCTTCTCGGCTTCTCCTTTAATCTTACTTTTTAGGAACTGCATTTTCTGCGCGTTTGATAAAGCTGGGTTTTTATGAATGCTCTCTGTGAAGAGATCTTTAAAACTCACCCACTGATAATAGCTACCTCCGAAGGTAGGTAGGTCGATGACTGGTGTAGACTTGTCGCGATGCACCATGGAACTCATCTTGATATTGATCTCTCTCTTGATATTAAGATACTCCTGTTCGTACCTACTGAAGGCCGCTTCGTACTCTTCATTTATGCCACTCAACTCAAGGTCAAGGTCCCAATGAAGAGAGTCAATCGCTGACCAACGTGTTTCGATTGCTCTTAAAGCATCCTCAAATTCCCATTTATCCGACATGATTTCGATATTAACATTGCCTATGGTTCGAGAAAATGCCTTAAAATTAGATTTTTGTTTGCGCAGCATTTCGTCTGTCTTACTGCTAGTCCCCCGGTCTTGGTAAGGTGTAGGTGAAGGTACGTACCCTGGCTGCGGAGTAGTGTTGCCCGGAGTCGAAGGCACGGACTTCCCTGCTGTACCTAAGGGAGTCGGTGGACGCAGAAGAGATTTTTCTTCCGAAACATCAGGCAAATACTTGGTGATATATGCTCGTGCTTCTTCGTAGAAAGCTTGTGATCTATGATATGCGTTTGATGAGAAATACTCATGAGATTTATTCTCTGATCCGCTGAGATTGATGTGGTTATTCTGAAAGTCAGTCCAATAGGTTTCGAGTGTACTCAGACGTTTTTTGACATTCTGAACCGTTTTCCTATCTGGACCATCTTTTTTAAAATTGTTGAGGAGCGTGTCCATCGCCCCCATCAGTTGATACTGGGTCTGGATGACTTCTTCCATCGTCCTCGCCATGATGATGATTGATAGTGATAAGCTTTGATAACTCACCGAAGGCTGGCTGGTTACCTTAGGCAGCGGTCCAAGTCGCAGGGGTGCAATCCAATAATTAGGTATAACACACTAGTATCACAAATGCACACGCGACTGGTCCCGCCTTCGGCGGCTCGAAGGACCGTAAAGTGCCCTTCTAGGCTCGAAGGACCATAAAGATGTAAGGTCTTACACCTTTAAAATGATAAGATGTTGATAGGTTGATAAATGGATTTTATTCCAAAACACTCTACGAGCTAATGATGATAATGATAATGAGACACGCGCCCGGTATGAGAGGCTAACATGTACTGATGAGAGCGCGCGCGTTGATATTGTTACAATAAGGTAAAAATGCTGACGCGAGGGAATGGTGCGGTTTCACCGTACACTTTATTGCACAAAAGTAGTACATGAGCGAGCATAATGCTAGATAGCATTCTCTACCTGCTAACTTGGGTAGTGTGAGAACAATTGTGTAGTGCTAGATTACAAAATTTACAGAAAAACGAGAAAAAATATTAATAATCATAAGTACAATTAACAATTCGTGTCTTTACCAATGACATAAATAAATACACATACAAACATAATAAAATATAATGACTAGTCACAGTAATACTTACTTAGTAGATACATACACAATAGTAAATATATTTATTATTGTGTATAGCTACTACATACTAGTAAGGGGTTTGAAGATATTGGCTCTGACATCGGTTACCACACTGTTTTTTTTTTTACGTACGATGAATGTTATATAATTGGATAGAAGACACATATACAAATAAAAAATGTCCCACAACATATTGTCTTGGCGTTAGGTTTCTGAGATATGCACAGGAAAAAAAAATATAGCAATAAGTATTTTCAACTGTGAAAATCTCAGAATCCAGACAATTTAGGCCAAATAAAAATCTGTCGATGTTAGGGTCACCCTTCATACAATTTTTTTTTAAATCCCTTTGATATTGTCTGGCTATTTCACCAACGCCAATGAGCTCTGGTTTTCCGATTTCATAACCGTGCAAGTAATTATAACATTTAACCCAGTGGTGGATTTACCAGCAGGCTGAGTAGGCTGGAACCTAGGGCGGCAGAATTTCGGGGGCCTAAAATGGACTTTTTGTCTTACGAAAAAATACAATAAGAAATTAGAACTAATAAGTGCTGTAACTTTATTTGCACGAAATAACATTTTCACGTACAGTTTTTTTTATTACATCTGGCATATTAGCCCTTACGAATAAAAATATTTACATGAGATATAGGTAAATAAAGCAGCTATGCGAAGGCAAGGTGTTGAAAAGTAAAAATTTAAAACAGAGAGTTCAACTTTGGATTAAATAAAAAAACTTAGTGAACCCAGAAAGTTTACACTGTGCGTGGCCCAACACGCACTTCGCCAGTTTTTTCCGTTAATTTATGGGGCGGCAAAACTTAGAGGCCTAGGGCGGCCAAGACTGCAAATCCGCCACTGATTTAACCCATATAGCAGGTATTATCAGCTTATTTGAAAACCCTAAAAATGTAAGTAGCCTCTTTACAGCTGAATATTTCATCAATTTTGTACCTATCTTTTCTTTTGTGTAATTTAATTTTATTTGAATACTATTTACACATAAGGCACTCTTGTAATTTTGACTTAACTAAGTGCTCCTTTGCGTTCCTATAGTTGAAAATAAATGAAATGAAATGTAGAGCACAAATATTTAATGTTTTATGTTTGTAGGTGAATATCTAAATTAACAGTTTTCTGCAACAACCCTTTACCCGACATGAGGGTTCTTACTTGAACAAAGAGTATTATGTATTTTTAAATCATTCAAGTAAACACGAAAACGCGATTGTTTTATTCCTATTTTATATCAGCGTTGTCGATACCTTAACGAGCTATTGTTGTTCAATCCCAAAATACCCTAATCCACATTTAAAAATCTTTCCATCCTTCTTCCCCTTTCCTCCCCTTGACCTCTCAGATTACTCCTGCGAGTCCAACATAAAATGGTCGACGCTAAAAGCGATACTTCACTCAACGACATGCAAATAACGAGTTGAGAAAACTGCTACTGTCAACCAGGGATCCGACGTTATTCGTAACCCGCAGTTTTATTCGCAAGGATCTTTATAGCTATCCGATCAGTGTCGGGGACGAACAATAAAATCCAGTAAAAATCGATTTTTTATAAGATTTTTGTTATTATAGTGCGTAACCGTTCGTATCTGTTGTTAGTACGTAATTTGATCAAGTTAGTTTAAGCCGTTGGTTTTCCAATAAATTAAATAAATAAATAAAAGTAACCCTACACTCAGCGTAATTTCTAAGAAATCAAATAATATCGCAAAAATTGTCGACTTTGACGGGACTCGAAACCTCCCTGTAGGTGGAGCTAACGGCGCTAGAGACCGTAGGAAGTTGCAAAGATTTTCGACTCCCACGTCAGTTGACCTCGTGGTGTAGTTGGTTAGCACATTCCTGTACTGAGGGAAGGATGCGGGTTCAAGTCCCGTCGAAGTCGAAAATTTTTGCGATATTATTCGATTTTTAATGCTCGTTAATTTGAAATGTTAAACATTACCTAATCTGTGCCCTAAGACCTAAGTAATAGTACCTAGGTACTCCTTGAAAAACTTTCAGCCTTACACCATCATCGCACTACACTAATATCATAAACGCGATTTATTTTTTAATGGATGGATTTAAGTTTGTTACTACTTCACGCCAAAACTGCGGAACGGATCAGGCTGAAATTTTATATAGAGTAGCTCTAGGGAAGACGCGTGCACCTTTGCCAGCAGTACTGGAACTGCTGGTGCTGTGCAATTACGCAAAAATTACTCATCCTAAAATTGACATTTGAAAGCCCTCTGAATGGCCTTGCCCTAGAGCAATAGCGCACTAGCGGCTAGGCCGCAGCGGCCAGGTCGCGGCGGCCATCGAGATAGATACCTTAGTATGAAATCGCTACAGAGCACGCGCACCTCGCGCGGCCACACCACCGAGCCGCAGCGGGCAGCGAGATCCAAGCGATGCATTTGCGGCCCGTGTTCAGTCGCTGGCCGCGTTGCAAATCGCAACGTCTGCGGCCAGGCCGCGCGTCTCAGCCGCGCTGCCAGGTCGCTAGTGCGCTATTGAGCCGCAGCGGGCAGCGAGATCCAAGCGACGCATTTGCGGCCCGTGTTCAGTCGCTGGCCGCGTTGCAAATCGCAACGTCTGCGGCCAGGCCGCGCGTCTCAGCCGCGCTGCCAGGTCGCTAGTGCGCTATTGAGCCGCAGCGGGCAGCGAGATCCAAGCGACGCATTTGCGGCCCGTGTTCAGTCGCTGGCCGCGTTACAAATCGCAACATCTGCGGCTGCACCGCAGGCCGCGCGTCTCAGCCGCGCTGCCAGGTCGCTAGTGCGCTATTGCCCTTATATCCATACAATAGCAAATTACGAAGACCATTCAAAGGGCTTTCAAATGTCAATTTATGATGGGTGGTTTTGCGTAATCGCACAGCTGGACGTCATCGGACTGAGATGTAAAGGCATGAATAACCATTGCCCTACTTATATCTTTTACGACTCTTACTTCTTTTACTTATACTTTGACGACCTCTGTGGCGCAGCGGGCAAAGGTCTGCCTGCGACGCAGGAGGTTGCGGGTTCGATTCCCGCCTCGAGACAAATGTTTGTATGATCTGCAGACATTTTTCCATTGCGTTCTGGATGTTTTCTATGTATAATAAAAAAATATCAATCTATGTAGTGTATTGTATTAAGTATATCAGTTATCTAGTACCTATAACACAAGCTCTGCTTAGCTTGGGGCTAGATAATGCTGTGTGAATTGTCCAGCATTATTTATTTATTTTATTCCAACTTTACACCTCAAGTAGAGATACTTACTCACTATAAAGCCTTTATTGTACCTACGTAAAATCATTTTTCACACGGCTATTTGTACCAACTGACGGCAAACCAACCGGCATGCCCTTATACAGCAGCATACTTTGACATACCCTTAATTAATTTATTTATTATTTATTGCATTTAAATCTCATTTAATTTTTGACGTGACAACGTCTTATAATTCGATAGAGCCGGCTGCACGCACGAAAAAACATGACGTCATGCGGCGTTACTCAACATGACGTCATGCGGCGTTACCTCGCTCTGAGTCGTTCCATGTAAGGCTTGAAGTGCAAGCGAGAGCGCTCGACATCCGTCTCTCTCCTACTTGAGTGTGCGATGCGTCTGCGTTGTCACGTTCAAATATCGTCAGTAAACCGACTTTACAGACAACCAATTTTTCGTTAATTTTCAGTCCTGTCTGTTTGTTTTTTTTTTACCTTTGTACCATATGGTGTTTCCTTTAACGAAATATATACATGTTATTATTCCAATAGTACTTAAATAAAGAATGTAACGACATCAAGTGTACCTACGACGGAATAAATAAATACAAATACATGGCGGCAAACCACGACAAAGTGTCCAAAAATTCCTGATAAAAATTCACACGTCTATTCTCCGGTGTTATAAGAAAGTATCTTTCGCATGAGACATTTCTTAGCAAAACTGGATGCAGATAATGTTCCAATATATAGCCCTGTCTGCCGCAAATGTGAACGAACGAATGATGACTGTTCAGACCGCGGCTGTTGCTCTGTCACATTCAGAGACTCTCACCAATGTTAGAAAAGTGAATGATTGGTTGGATGCTTGTTACTTCTTCACGCTAAAACTACCGAACGGATCGGTCTAAAATTATGTAGAGATGTGACTCTGGACCTGAAATAGCTTAGTTCTTATATTCAGGGGAAACGCGTGTGAATCCGCGGGCAAAAGAATTCATTAAAACTTTGAGACAACGTTAGTAGTCTAGATTTTTTGACGTGACAACGTCTTATAATTCGATAGAGCCGGCTGCACGCACGAAAAAACATGACGTCATGCGGCGTTACCTCGCTCTGAGGCGTTCCATGTAAGGCTTGAAGTGCAAGCGAGAGCGCTCGACATCCGTCTCTCTCCTACTTGAGTGAGCGATGCGTCTGCGTGGACAGCTGCTATACTATAGTACATTTACATGTTTTGATCGAGTATCAAATGCTACCATTCCATCAGTATTTTCTTAAGACGTTGTCACGTTCAACTATCGTCAGTAAACCGACTTTACAGACAACCAATTTTTTTTTTTGGTAGCCAAGCTGAATTCGTAACAGCTTTATATTTGAAAGCAAATTGCTCTCAAATCTAAAGCTGTTTCGGAATTAAACTTACTTATTGCTTATCATTTTGTACAACTAAATCCGGTCTCATCCGCTTTTAAAATAGAAAAGACATAAAGATTGTAAGTGAAAGTTGTAATCAAATACTGAGTACCTAACACATTAAGTAGATAAGTGCCTTATTAATTCGTTTTAGGAAGACCATCAAAATAGAAAATGACTACAGTAATCAAAGATCACACTAATATTATAAATGCGAAAGTTTAGATGGATGGATGGATGTATGTTTGTTTGTTACCTCTTCACGCCGAAACTACTGAACGGATCGGGCTGAAATTTTGTATACATATCTGTATACAAAATTTCAGCTCTAATCCTGGAATCAAATATACTTACTTTTGATCCCATAAATCAGTTCCCGTAGGATAGAAATCACCTTTAAACGTTTCCATAGAAACCGCGGGCATAATCTAGTCACACTAATATCATAAATGCGAAAGTTTGGATGGATGGATGTATAGATGGATGGATGTTTGTTACCTCTTCACGCAAAAACTACTAAACGGATCGGGCAAAAATTTTGCATACAGGTAATTGTAATCCTGGAATCAAACATAGGCTACTTTCTATCCCATAAATCAGTTCCTGTATGATAGAAATCACCATTAAACGTTTCCATAGAAACAAAGCGTGCGAAGCCGCAGGGCGCAGCTAGTTTATAATAAAATAAATTTTAATCACACGGTACTTGCAATTGAGCAACAATTCGACATCTAAAGACACTTATAGATATGAACAGAGGGGTGAGTCTATTTAAATACACAGAGACATGATCACAACGTCTTATTTTTTGTTGGGATTTCGGTATTTCCCTGTCCGCACGACGGAGGCGCTCTATACCAAATTGTATGGAAAATCGTCACGATCACGTCTCGTAACTAACGTCAAATAGACTCACCGTCAGGTTACCTACCTTAGTAAAAGTAGTTTATTGAATTGAATGAATCTTGAATGTACCTAACACACGCAACATAAGCCGAATTTGCCAGACCAAAGGCCACGGGGTGTATTGCAGTGACGAAGATTCCGATATTATTAATCTCGCATCAAATGATGATTTGTTTGTCTGTTTGTCACATCGTGCTTTGTCTTGGAATCTAGAAGTAAATTAAGATAGATCACGCTGGCTAGACTGCTAGAGTTTAATAGATGGTAAAGATGGTAGGGAGATTACTAAAGATTATGGTCTTTGTGGATGCGGCAAGCTGAAGACAGGGCTTGGGCTATGGCTCTCATTAGGGGAGGCATATGTCCAGCAGTGGACTAATATAGGCTGATGATGATGATGCTCTTTGTTAACCACCTCACTGCAATCCCCATGCAACCTGTATACCCGCGTGGGGGTTATGGGCATTACGCCCATATGTAAAAAGCCAATAAGGCGCTTATCAGGGGGAGGCCTGCGTCCGGGGAGGCCTGCGTCCAGCCGTGGACATCACACATGTTTGTTACCTCTTCACGCCAAAACTACCTACTGAACGGATCGGGCTGAAATTTTGCAAACAGGTAATTCTAATCCTGGAATCAAACATATGCTACTTTTATCCCATAGGATAGAAATCACCTTTAAACGTTTATAGAAACAACCCGTGCGAAACCGCGGGCATAAACTAGTATTTTATAAATAGACAAGCTTCTGCCTGCGGCTTCGCACGCGTTGTTTCTATGGAAGCATTTTGAGGTTATTTCTATCCTATGGGAACTGATTTATGGGATAAAAAGCCTATGTTCGATTCCAGGGTTAGACTTACCTGTATGCGAAATTCTAGCCTGATCCAATCAGTAGTTTTGGCGTGAAGACGTAACAAACATCCATCCATCCATCCATCCAAACTTTCGCATTTATAATATTTGTGTGAAGTTAATGCGCTGAATAATTTGGCGTGTTGAAAACAAGCTGATAGGTATTATTTATTCTGATGCCATTTTTAAACTAACACTATCATGGCCCAAGACTCAGATGCCAGGCTGGGCAGTGAACGCGTTAATAATGTTTCGTAACGTTTTCTTTTTCATAGTAATCCATAACGCTCGTATTACCTGAAGGTAAGTTGCTTCCTTGTGCTATAATCATCCCGTAGAAATGTGTGGGCCCTTTAGATTTACACAGCGCAGTTACTCTCAGAGAAATGCGTGTAAACACCATACCTTGTGAAAAAAGGCGATAAAAAAGGCCATAAACCTCTTTCCCTATTTCTCAAATTGCCCTGTTGAAAAATCCCACAATATATCTGCACCATACATTCTAAATTGTATTATTATTTTCTAAATTGTATTATTAGTAGCTCCAATTGACAAGTTGTGCAAATTCTGCGACAGAATTTGCACAGCTTGTCAATTGGGTCCTTCCTACCATGCATCAACGCTGACAAGATTTTTTGGAACAGCACGCCAAAAATAGAATTTAGGATTTTTTGTTGAGAGTTCTTTACAAGCATTGTACATTGCGAATGGCTGGAGTATAGCTGCTGCCCGCGGTTTCACGCGTGCTCTTTCGTATGGCATTCCCCGGGTTACAATCTATCTCCATGCCTTCATTAAATTGCATTCGGCCGTTTACTTTTGAATAGGTAAAGCGGACAGACAGACAAACAGAGTATTTTTAATCATTTGTGTATTTTTTGCGGAAGGGTTTGCCTTCGGGGTTTACCGAAAATGACATGGAGACATGTCATGTTCGGCAAACCCCATGTCACCCACGTAATTCTGAATTACAAAAATATACATTCTATGAAACGAAACCGAAACAGAGTTAGGTACTTCCGCATTTATAGTAGCTACTTCCTACCCTATTCTACTTCCTACTAACCTACTAATATTATAAATTCGAAAGTTCGTGAAATATGCAATTTTTGTTACCTAGGATCTCCAAAACTACTGAACAGATCAAGATAAAATTTAGCATACACTTAGAACGTAGCCTAACTTAAACAGTTTGGCTTCGCACGCGTATTTTCGGGTACTTATTATACCGAAAATACGCGTGCGAAGCCGCGGGCACAAGCTAGTGATATTATAAAGCCGAAAGTTTGTGAAATCCGAATTTTCGTTACCTAGGATTTCCAAAACTACTGAAGATGAAATTTGGCGTACGTTTAGAGCAAAGCCTCACTTAGATAAAAAGCTACTTATTATACCGAAAATGCGCCTGTGTTGCCACAGGCAGAAGCTAGAATAAAATTTGGAAATAAGGTTCATGTAACTAAGCAGGTGCCTAATAAACGGAACAGGTAGGTAAGTCTCCCAACCAAACACTCAATCTATTTACAAATTTCCTGAAACACCAAATAAGCCTACAAACTTTGGCAGGTAAGAGGTTTATAGGTATTAAGGTAGGTACTTAAGTATTTTACGAAAATCCGCTCCTACTAATTGAAACGGGGTTTGAAGGTAATATTGAAAGTGTTTCTCGCTAGCGTAACTTTACAGCAAACAAAAGCCAGTTTATTCTCTGATCATCACATAAGGCCGTATAATATTATGTTGAAACAACTATCTAATAGTCTGCAGTCTGCAGTTGCAACAGTCTGCAGTTAGCTAAATTATTCAATTGTAAATACCAGTTCTAATTTATTTCTATTATTGGATCGTAATTTTCTTTGAATAACGATACTTTCTAATAAATAGAATAATAAGTAAATAATGTTGGACAATTCACACAGCATTATCTAGCCCCACGGTAAGCAAAGCTTGTGTTATGGGTACTAGATAACTGATATACATAATAATATACGAGTACATAGATATATAATATATAGATATACCATTACGGTAAATGTTGATCAGGCGCGACTCACGACGAGTACTTTGTTGATCCAAAAACACATGTTGATCCGAGCCTCTTTTGTTGATCCATTATGCATTTCCATGAACAAGTGTGGCTCCAACCAGATCAACATTTGACCCCTCGTAGCCTTAGGCATTCTAATACCATTTGTTGATCCAATATACAAATCCATTTTGCACATGTTGATCCGATTCAAATGAACCAATCAGAACGCAGTATTGGTCGAAAATGGCTGCGACGTTGCCGCTCCGTCTGGGGGAGGGGTCGACTCGTGTAGAAACGAACTGACTAGGGAACGCCATGTTCCATGTCATTTATTATTTATTGTGACATCGCGTTACCTAGTCATTATTTAGTTATTAAAAATCCATTGTGTACACTTTTCTACTGTCAAATGTTGATCCGTCGATACTTTTGAACGATAATTCTGTAACTATTTTGTGTCATGCCATCGCTTTGTCTGTCCTTTTTCCCCTTTTTAATATCTCAGCAACTACCGCAGCTATAAACTTGCAATTCAAAATAATATTATGTTTCGTGCGCCTTCACAGATTTAGAGAAAAATAAATGAAAATGAAAATTTTTGAAAAGTATCGTTTTGTACATTTTTAACCACCGACGCAAAAAGAGGGGTGTAATAAGTTTGACGTGTCTGTCTTTGTATCTGTCTGTGGTATTGTAGCTCTCAAACGGATGAACCGATTTTCGTTTAGTTTTTTTTGTGTCATAGATAATTTTATCCCGAGTGTTCTTAGCCATGTTTTATGAAAATCTGTTCTGCCAATAAACGTCAGCGGGTTTTTTAAAATTTTAATTTTGTCTTGTTCAAAACTGTTTTTAAAATTTCTGCAG
Organism: Eupithecia subfuscata; assembly: GCA_963564075.1. NCBI lineage: Eukaryota > Metazoa > Arthropoda > Insecta > Lepidoptera > Geometridae > Eupithecia > Eupithecia subfuscata. The sequence goes on from OY751105.1 coordinate 11,958,510, forward strand.
GCAAAATTTCAAACTTCATGAAATATTTTGAAAAGTCGAAAAATTACTTAGCGATCCATTTAAAAGGTAGGTCGGTACCTACTATTTTTAGGTATTCACCGCTACCTTTAGTACCTACATAATCTGTATAATTGACAAACGTTCGAAACCCTCGGAGCGCGAGTTACACTCGCACTTGACGGATCTTGTTTGTTTGTCTAACTGAAATCATTAACCAAGGAAACAGTTGTTTTATGTACCTACTGAACTTGTTGGTATTTCGTACCTTGTTAATTTTTCTTTATAAATTTTGTAATTGTACCTATTGTTTGACTATTCAAATAAATTATTTCATTATCATCATCATCATCATCAGCCCGTATATGTCCACTGCTGAACATAGGCCTCCCCCAAACGACGCCACAAATAGCGGACCTCGCGGAGTCGCCTGCTTCTATCGATGGATGGATGGGTGGGTGAATAAATTATTTTATTTTATTTATACCTAAATATTATTACACAGTAGTGGCCCGAGTGGAGTCCACAACCGCCACCAGGAACCCTATTCTCGACCCATATCTGTCACTTTTCAGCATCATTGTTACAAATTAAACCTAGAACCAAAAATTTTATAAAGTAGGTAGTACCTAAGCGTGGTTAACCGACTCTGAAAATCACTAGTGTCACTGTCAGTCATTCATTTTAGTTTGGCAAATTACCCTAACGATATCGGTGGTAGGTATTTCGTCATCATCACTCACGACCAATCATAAATAATGTATAGGTTACCTTGATATATTCCAGCAGGCCTACATACGTGAAATTTGGAATGGGCATGATAAGTTCAGGTTCAAAATAAAGGAAAGTGTTTAAAATCATCTCACTTATATTATAAATGCGAAAGTTTGGATGGATGGATAGATGGATGGATGTATGGATGTCTGTTACTCTTTCACGCCAAAACTACTGAACGGATCGGGCTGAAATTTTGCATTCACGTACTTTTAATCCTGGAATCAAACATAGGCTACTTTTTACCCCATAAATCAGTTCCCATGGGATAGGAATCATTTCAACGCGTGCGAAACCGCGGGCATAAACTAGTAATTTTATAGTGTTCTTAGTCGGCCGTGTGCTTCTGGCATAGGTTTTACCTACAAACTTCAAATTTGCAGGTTGTTTCTACTGTGAAAAACAAAGGGAATTCACAAATAACAATTTTTAGGGGTCTGTCATCAGAACCCCTACCCAAAATTTCTTATTTACCTACTTCTCATACCTCCTCAACCTCAACTTCAACAACCTGTATTGGTCCACTACTGGAGCCAGGCCTCCCCTTGATAAGCGCCTTATTGGCTTTTATCACATGGGGGTTATGCCCATAATCCCCAAGCTGGGCAGGCGGGTCGGGAATTGCAGTTTGGTGATAGAATTGTTCTGCAGGGGGCGCTGCTGCCCGCCCCCGGTGGATAACCCTTAGTTGCCTCTAACGACACCCGCGGGAAGAGTTGGGGCTGTAGCTTCTAAGGGCTTGAAGTACGAAATAGGTATCTTGCCTATTTCATGGCCGTGTGTTGCCGGCTTAGAATTTGTACCACTGCAGAACTAACTCCACCACCGAACTACGATCGACCGACCCGCTTGCCCAGCGTGGGAATTATGGACACTCAATTCATTTGAGGGTACGAGGAAGCCAGAAATATATGACCCCCAGTTTTTAACCGCCTCGCTATTCCTGGCTATGGTAGCGGCCACGACAACGGCTGGGCAGGGGGTGCTAGGAATAAAGCAGCGTACTGGCAAGAATTCCAAACTCTCGCATGAGACTCTCGGGCTGATGACGGGATAGGGACGGGACCAAATGACGGTAAACAAAAGCGACTTCGTCAGAGAGGTCAGACCAGAACAAGCAAATTGCAAAGATGGTACGGCGCGAATTTCGGAGCTCCAACACACGCCTCAGAGATCTGATCTCTATCGCCTTGAAGAGGCGATAACGCGAAACCGAGGGTCTAAGATATTCACTCAGCAGCTTGGCAGGAGCCACCTGATAAAGCTCAAAACGCAAGAAGGGAGGACCATAATGTCGAAGCCGAATATCTCCGCTGAAGTGGAGGATTTCTATGGTCGTTTATACACTGCACATGCCCGATAAGAAGACCATGATTCCAGAGCCACCCTGACACGCCACTGTACTGACAGTCAAGACGAGATCGTGTTAGCTCTGAGGCAGCTTAAAAAAGCCCCGGTGAGAACGAAATAACAGCAGAGCTTTTGAAATCCAGAGTTATTTAAATTCCCGAAAACAGAATCTGTGGCTGAAAAATGTTCTTCTTGATAAATTTCATTTCAAGAAAAAAAAATATTTATCCATGTGCAGAGCTCATTAGCGTTGCTCAAATTATGGAAACTAAGTTTGAAGAATTTCATGGAAAACCTAAAACCTAGATCTCGAATCTCCCAAAACTAAAAGTTTGAGAACTACCGTAACGGATATGACGTAGGCTTGGGAAAACCCACGTGACCGTTGTTTCTCGGAGTAGCATACCTTGTATTATTATTATTATACCATGGTAAGGGCATCAACATAAACGACTACATCTGCGATGCGCTGATGACATAGTTTTAATGGCGGAGTCTCAAGTGGAGCTGAACCAGATGCTGGACGGCCTAACCTCAGCCTCACTGAATCAGAATTTGATGAACCAAAGTCATGATCAATGGCCTCATTGATCCGGGACCGGTCGTCGTACATGGCCACCTTCTCGAAATTGTTTCCGGGTATTCTTGAGAAAATTCTGCAGTTAGGTAAAAATAATTATGAGAAGGAGGCCAAGAGGAGGATCCAGATAGACTGGCAGTGTTTGAGGAACTACGTCGAGTCTTCTCGTCATCCATACCGCAATGCTTGAAAACGAGAGATTTCAATCAGTGCAACACAGCTCAAAGAATTAGCAAGCCGAAGTGGCAGTGGGCAGGCCATACCTCGCGAAGAACCGAAAACAGCTGGGGTAAATGTGTTCTTGAGTGGAGACCGCGACTCGACAAACGTAGTGTAGTACACCCTCCGGCCAGGTGGGATCACGATCTGCGAAAGACTGCAGGCAGATGCTGGATGCGGCAAGCTGAAGACAGGGCGCTATGGCGCTCATTAGGGAAGGCCTATGTTTAGCAGTGGACTAATATAGGCTGTTGCTGATGATGATGATGATGAACGACCTTAAGTTGGGGCAGCATGATCTGTGAAGACCGTATGTCATTCATTTCAGCCTAATATGGAATATGGCTTAATTCGTCTAAAATTTATTTAAATCATGAAATTTGTGTGGCTATTATTATTTTAAATTCTCGAAACGATCCCCACCACAGCGCGTGCGGCGGCGTTGCCGCTCTGAAAACAGACAGATGTAGTCATTTGTGGCTCCAGAGTCTGCGGATCAACATTGTTTAAGCTAATGTTGCGCGTAGCTAAATATGTTACGGATGTAAAAAAGACGTTTCGGTGTACATTTTTTGACCGTTAGTGGATCAACAAAATTTTGATATCTTGGGATATTTTGAATGCGAGTATCTTGATAACCAGTTAATGTAGATCTAGCGTTGCCATGTGCTCTTCAAATGTGGATCAAAGTATATCTGTTTACTAGGTTTAGATTCGAATGTACACCTGAAATAGGTGGATCAACATTTCTTAAGAAATCGTACTGGATCAACAATTACCGTGAAGGGTTCATAGTATATATATGTACTCGTATATTATTATATTTTATTATATATAGAAAATGTCCAGAACACCCTGAACAAATATCTGCAGATCGTACAAATATTTGTCCCGAGGCAGGAATCGAACCCGCAACCTCCTGCGTCGCAGGCGGACCTTCGCCCACCGCGCCACAGAGGTTGTCCAATCCTAATAGATGTGATGAAATGGGGAAAAGTGAAAAGTTTAGTCCAGTTCTATAATATAAACGGGAACTACTCCTAAACCTCAACCTCAACAGCCTGTATTGGTCCACTGCTGGACGCAGGCCTCCTACTGATAAGCGCCTTATTGGCTTTTATCACTTATCACATGGGGGGTAATGCCCATAATCCCCATAAATAATAAGAATTCTCAGGTGGGAACTAATCGCTGCTCGCTTATTCCTGAACATAGTACAGATAACCCCGCTGCCGCAAAGCAAAAAAGAAGAATTCAAAATGTGGGCAGCAGTGGCGGATTTACCAGCAGGCTGAGTAGCCTTGAACCTAAGGCGGCAGATTTTTGGGGCGGCAAATTTGGGGAGCGATTTTATTATATCTTGTGTACAGTAAATAATCATTAGATCCTATAAATTTTATCGTTATTTTCAAATAGATCTATTAGCAATTAAAATTCTCATCAGATCCAAATTATTGGGAAACCGATCTGCAGAGAAAAAAATATCTCACTAAATCCATTATGGATGGACAATGTATCCACTGAGATTGAAGGTTTCTTTATATTAACGTTTACCGAATGTAGGTAGATATTAACCATTCTAAAAATGCAGTAAGAAGCACATCCTGCCTTATTAATCAAATAAACCCAAATACAATTTCTAGTGCAACTTCAACTAAATTGTTTGATTATAAAAATAATCTAGGACATGACATGTAGAGGCAAGGGCGGCAAAAACCTTACAGCTTATACCTTGAAGATGTGTAAATCTGCCACTGGTGGGCAGTGACAAAATGATTTACCGCAAGCTTCAAGCGAGCAGCGGCCCGCCAGCTGTCTGTTATCTGATTGTATAATGCATCTAAAGATTACGAGTTGAAGCCATATTTTAATGCACATTTTTTTGCTGAGCGGCAGTTTTGCGATCCAGATATGCGACAAACTTAAATCATAATTGATGAAATGCGGTTCTATAGATGAAATAAAGTATTCAAATCACGGCAAACAACTTTCAAATCAAAAGCATACGACTCAAGTGATCATGATCAACAACTTCATTGATTTGATTAATTAGAGAGAAACACAAGTAGGTACTTTGCGAGATTTGATCAAATAAGTGCTTTAGCCTTCACAAATTCAAAGTTTCTTCTAAATTTGTCTGAGATTTTAATTTGGAAAATCCTTTGAATTAGCTAGTTTCTTCAAGTTCTCCTTAATTATGCACCACCCAGTCTGTTATTATCATTATAGCTATACCTACATACATAAGTAGATGTGCGTTGTTTAACACAATGTCACGATTTTAAGTTAAAGTTGGTCTAATAATTTGATTATAGAATTATGCTGTTTGTGATGTGGCCTATTGCTTCGTACAATCTTCATTATCATCATCATTATCATCAGTCTATACCAATCTTTACACCCCTTCCACATCGATAATTGATCCATCCTACTAGGTGAGGTGATGTCCTCCTAGCCGAATTTCGACCACGGCGGCCAGTATTATCGGAGACTAGTCAGATGCGCAGGACATATTATAGTGCACAAGTGTGTGCACAGACACAGGTGTACTCTCTCTTCCCTCAGTCTCATAATCCAATAGGACGGCAGACCGACAAGACCGGGGAGAGGTCAACGCAGGACCAACGGCTTAACGTGCTTTTCAATGCATGAGGGTGTAACACTGCCAACTTCCTGACTTTTGAAGAACTGTTTCTTGGTTTCTGATAAAATATTAATGTAATACCATACTGCGCTATCATCTGAACAGTGTTAAATCTCAAAATATTCATATCTAACGATAATGAAGGGAAATTCCCGGAAATATCTTACCTTCCAGTAATCCAAGTGCCATTACACAAAAAAAGCTTCAGGCATTTCAATTATTTCCCATAACATACTCTCACCCTAGGCAATTTCTTCGAACTCTCTGTTTCAATTCAACTTTAGATATTTTTTCCCTTAGCTTATAAATGAAACATTTCAGAAATTATAATAACTGAAGCTATTGGTAGAGCAGTATGTTAGTAGGTCATTCTAGAGTAGTAGGTACCTACTATGATTCAACTTTAGATATTTTTTACACTTAGCGTCATAAATGAAACATTCCAGGAATTATAATAACTGAAGCTATTGGTAGAGCAGTATGTTAGTAGGTCAATCTAGAGTAGTAGGTACTATGATTCAACTTTAGATATTTTTTACACTTAGCGTAATAAATGAAACATTCCAGGAATTATAATAACTGAAGCTATTGGTAGAGCAGTATGTTAGTAGGTAATTCTTGAGTAGTAGGTTCCTACTATATTTCAACGTTATATATTTTTTCACTAAGCGGTTACGCTTATCAAAGTTATTAAACTGAAACATTTCAGGAATTATAATACCTGAGGCTATTGATAGTGCAGTATGTAAGTAGGTAATTCTCGTAGTAGGAACCTGGGTATTAAATTATTAAAATTGATGACGGTAATGAATAATTCATCACCGTTCATTACATATTACCTGTATTATGAAGGGCCAACATATAAATAAATAAATAATGCTGGACAATTCACACAGCATTATCTAGCCCCAAGCTAAGCAGAGCTTGTGTTATGGGTAATTGATAACTGATATACATAATACAATACACTACTACATAGATAGATATTTTTTATTATACATAGAAAAACATCCAGAACCCCTGAACAAATATCTGCAGATCGTACAAACATTTGTTCCGAGGCGGGAATCGAACCCGCAACCTCCTGCGTCGCAGGCGGACCTTCGCCCGCTGCGCCACAGAGGTCGCCATTTTATTCACTACAGTACGACATTACCTATGCGTACATCTAAATGTGGGTACTGACCGTCGTAACGGAGCAAAATGTAACGTGTTACACAGACAGCGTAAAAGCAATAAAAGCTTTTAAAATCAAAAATTGCTTCAAGCTTCTGCGATTTTCTTCAATGTACCAATGTCATATAGTGCATTTTACACCAAGGCGAGAAAGTGATCAATTCCTACCGAGCGTGTCGTTTTGGCCTTAAAACACACGAGGTAGGAATCGCACTTTCTGCCGAGTGATAAATAGTGCTTTATACTACACCTTCGAGGAAAATAAAAAGCAGAATTAATTATTAATTGAAATTTATATTAAAATTATTACAGTTATTGAAACTCAAAGAAGAACTTACTGCGCCCAAAACGACACACTCGGTAGGAACTGATCACTTTTTCGCCTTGGTGTAAAATGCACTATTGTCGTTTGACCGAACGAAAATAACCATAGCTACCGGCCGATCTTTTAGGAAATTAAAAAAAATAACACGTTAGAAATGGATTTCCATACACTTTTTCCTCCCGCTAAAACACGTGAGAAATAAAATTCCATAGAGTTTTTCCTCCCGGATTCCTATAGGCCTGCAAAAACATACTTTCTATTCTATAAATGGAAAAGGAATAGGCAACTTTCCGAGCAGGTGTAGTATAAAAGTATTTTCACTAATATTCCTTTGGTTTTGTAACTCCTTTGTCTACGAAATATGTACCTATTCATTTCTGGCATTATAGAGCCGAGTATGTACAGGTATCTACATTAGACAATGTGGTAATAGGAAGGTAGGTATACAAACGAACATACGACGAACACACAAAGCTGAGACTCGAGGCTATGTCTACGACAAAGCTTTGTTTCAAGTTCTGAAATTATACATATTATTATCTAGCTGAACGTTATTTCCGATTTAATTTTAAATTATTTCGAAATTGCGATAGTTGAAATCACCAACCAAAGTTGTGACTGATACCAAATCGATTTTACCGATAGCACTCAAACTTTTCCAATATCCCAGCGAAAACTCTGAAATTCTTTGATAAGCGATTTGTAATCGTACCGGAGGCTTCTTTGCAAATTAAAGCCATTTATAGAACTTTTATCTGAAAACAAGTTACCTAAGGCAAGGTCTCCAAGGACGTGGGTCCTTGCTAGGTTTCGAGCGGATTTCAGGTGAAGGGCTTTTTTAATTCTCCAAAATACGCAATTGATTGTAACGTTTCGTTAATTTTGTGCAAATTCGTACCTACTCTATTTATTTATTGTAAGAACACAAACATCATACTGTATATTTTAATTATGTCTAATACAATTTATAGTAATTATCCTGATAAATATGACAATTTTTTGGTGTAAGTACATAACATATTATTGGTAGAGTGCGCACGCATAGAAATAAAAATTTAGAAAACTTAAAACTAAAGAATTAATAAGTACTTAAAAATAGGTAAGTACTTACTTAACTTAAATTTGTTCATACTTTGGTCAAAGACATCTATTTCTGGTATTTGCTTATTTATTAGGTTATATTAATTACAAACTCTAATTCAGTGTCTAGTAAACCACAGCATTATCTAGCCCCAAGCTAAGCAGGGCTTGTGTTATGGGTACTAGATAACTGATATTGATCTATCTTCACTTGACAACTGATATGAAAATAGGTAGCAAACGGAACGCAATTCTGGAAATTCCGAGAAGGAATTCTGAAAAATACGGCAATTAAAAAAAACTCACACGTTGGCAAATTATTTAGTACGTCAACCTAATGCGTGTGATTAATTGAATTTCAAAGAAGAAAAAGTCCAAAGGGCAAATTCTCTGATTGAATACAAATTCTTAGAAATACTATACGGACTTCTGTCCAATTTCGCCTTTTCCATTAGGACCTCCTTTGCCAACTAGATTTCCTGTTTTTCCAGTTTGCTCAACTTTAATAAGTAGGTACTTGTGTGAAAAATTCTCAATTAGAACGAAGTTCTCGGGCTCCGAGTTGTGGTTTTTCGTGTCAGCTTTTTGCTGAATGTAATCAAGGATTCTCTTTGATTACTTTAGTTTTTGAGTCAAGTTGAATTGGCGAACTAGAGAAGGCCAGCCAGTGAATTGGCTACGTAAATATCGCGTCTGTAGTTACTGATAGTCTGTTGTTCTACTGAAATTTTTGTGCTCTGATTTAGCTGTTGTTAATCCGCACTGACCGCATCAAACGGATTTTATTATTCTTTGTATGGTTTGCGATTGGTCCGCACCGCGCGGAGCATACGCATCGGACTGTCGGCAATGACGGCGACATGTTTAGTGCTGATGACGTCACTCGGATTGCCGACCCGTTAAAATTCGTTTGAAAATGGCAGGCGCGTCGGCAATCCGGTTGCTGTGTTTACAGTGGACGCACCATCCGGCAGAAAAATACCGTTTGATGCGATCAGTGCGGATCAGTGCGGATCATCCGATGCTGGCAGGTGAACCGGCACCCTTTGCCGGATATCAAAGAGGACTGTCAATGTTGAGCTTTCCGCAGTATGGTTCAGTTTGTTTGAAGCATTTGCCAAGGAGCATAATTAGTTTTACCCACCTGTCAACAGACCAGCTCTATGGAGGCCTTACCACAAGTCACGAGAAGGTAAAAAATTACCGCTAATATGGTTTTGCAGACCACACAAAACTCCTTGGCATCTTCTTAAAATAAAAGGCGTTGAGTGATCTTTACATCGTGGCCCCGTAACCTAACATTTCCAGTTCATCGGATGTAATCTTCAATATTACATTCAATCTCAACATTTCGTAAATAATTTATTGAAACGAATAGCTGCTATTTTTCAACGTCTTTGAAGTCTCAACTAAGATTTCTGAAGCCACAGGCGTTTCGTAACGCTAAGTTATGATTAAGTGAATGATAAATCGTATTTTATTTACTAAGTTAAGGCATTTGTAAGACAATATCGAGTCGGTAACTTAGCTTTACATGACAGACAGAAACTTCGTTTTTAGCGTTCCGTACCTCAACAAGAAAAAAAGAACCCTTTTACGATCACTTTGTTGTCCTTCTGTCTGTCTGTCTGTCCGTCTGTCAACCCCCTTTTCTTAGGAACGCGAGAAGGTATCGAGTTGAAATTAACATCAAATACTCAAGTCCGAGTACCTCTTGAAGCCTCGATATAAATAAAACTTCTGGATCAACGCAATCAAAAGTTACCGTTTATGTCCGAATATTTTGAAATTTCCAAGGCATGCACACATGCACACAAAACCTACAGGGTACTTCCCGTAGACCTAGAATCATGCAATTTGGCAAGTAAAGGAAAAAATCTGACAACCGTAAATTTGTAGTTTTTTCTTTAAAAAAATACTTTTGATTCTCTCCCTGGACCAATACATACTTCCCGTTGACCTTGAATCATGATATTTGGCAAGAAACAAGGTCTTACAATCAAACGGAACCCTTAGTGCGTGAGTCCGACTCGCACTTGACGTTTTATTTAGAGTACGGGTCCCGAAAATGTTACATTACAGACGAACGCTCGCGGTGCGTGAGCGCGTTTATGTGATACTAGCTTCTGCGTTGTTTCTATGGAATCGTTTTGAGGTTATTTCTATTTCTTGAGAACTGATTTATGGGATAAAAACCCTATGTTTGATTCCATGGTTAGACTTACCTGTATGCAAAATTTCAGCCTCATCCGTTCAGTAGTTTTGGCGTGAAGAGGTAACAAACATCCATCCATCCATCCATCTATCCATCCAAACTTTCGCATTTATAATATTAGTGTGATTGTTTAAAGGTGCCTTTGGACACGTTCCCACTGTGTCATGACCGTATGTATAATAAAATAACCAACAACATTACACAAATACTGGAGAGTCCAACAGAAGACTGTTAGTTGGTGCTAATACTTGCTAATGCCTCGATCTAGTGAACTCGTAATATCCGTAAGCATACGGAATTGGTACCTAGACGTAACTGTCATTTAACTTGTTTAGAAGTGTCAAGTTTTTGCTCTTGGAGGTCGCCGCACCCACAACCCAACACACACCTGTTCTATTCTAAGTGAGGCCGTGGATACCTCCGCATAAAAGAGCGCTACTGCCTTATAAAAGTATAATATGTATTTTATTTTTTGTGGTAAAGTTGTTTACTGTACTTTTTAGTTTTTTTCTATCGTGAATTCTTAAGTGACGCATACGTTCTTAAAAGCCGCTTTATTAAAATCGCTTGGCTTAATTTGCAAGATTTCACATAGTATAAAACATATTAAAAATGAACCCATATTTCTCCCATTTATAATCAGAATTTTCCAAGTGCGCACATAATTGATATATTATTCACAAACGCTGCAAAAAAAGGTCATTAAACGGTGTTAAATGATATATTGGAGATTTTTTTTGTATGGATTGCTTGTCTACTTTATGCATTGGGAGACTGGCGTCATAGAATCAATATGACCTTCAGTACCTACCTATTTAAAAGCAAAGTCGGTGTCATACCTTGGCTCACTTTAAAGCTATACTTAACAATATCTTTGACCTCAAATGTCTTCAAACAATGTTGAAATTAGAATTATTGTTGTACCGAAATTTTACCGTGAATTTATTGGTGCAGCACCACTTTCAACAAAGGCAGAGCACTATACCTGCCTGCTCATTAAAAATGGACACAGTGACGGCTCGAACGGAGATAGAATCTGTAATAGACTGCTCATTGAATGCTGAAATACTGAGCAGCATTTATGAAGAGGTCTCTGAGAATTGATTATGATTTATGAGGACATCGACGGACTTTCTTAAAGAGTGTTCCTGGAGCTGGGATAATTTTATTAGTTCGGGGTAAAATAGTAAGTGTTTGGGTATCAGTACTACAGAGGAAAGCTTTAGAATCGGTTTTAGCTTGACGATAATGTCTTGTCTTGCTTTCTATCATCGAGAAAATATAATTATTACAATACTATTTGCAAAATAGTCTACCTATCGCTGATAAATACAAATTCATGCGGAAGTTGCTAATGGAATTAAATTTCTCACGCCGGCGAAAGTGTGATTAGCTAGGCATTTCGGCCACCTCTGCTAATCTACATATTTAAAAATGTAGGTACCGTACCACACTCCTAGTCATTACTGGGTACTCGTTACACCCAACAAATTGCCACCCAATGATGGTAATTTTTGACACGTAAACAGTAATTTGCTCGCGTGCAGTGGCACTACCTTCGCGTGAGGTTAACCTCGTGTGAATGTGCCTCCAAAGCGTTACGGCCTATAGGTAATCACTGGTTGCCAATAAGTACCTTCTTCTCAAACAGTTACGTACAGAGAAAGCAGGCTAGCAATTAGGTAGGTGGTTAGGTAAATTGTGTAGGAATGTCCGGTAGGAAACCTTATTTTCTTTTAATTGCCTAGACCACAATTGCTCTCAATAAACTCGTGTGGGACAAACTTTGGTAATTTTAACTACAGTTCGAAGCCAGTTAGGTATATTTGTGTGTGTACCCAATAAAAAGTCTATCTATCTATCTATCTATATATTACTACTACCACAGATATTATAATACTATACTAGCTACTACTGAAGTCTGCAGTTAGCTCAATTGTAAATACTAGTATAATTTTCTTTGTGAATAAAGGCTACTGAAAGAACAATTATTCACTTGAATCTATTAAGTACTAGTTTATACCCGCGGCTTCGCATGCGTTGTTTCTATAGACGTTTAGAGGTGATTTCTATCCCATGGGAGCTGATTTATGGGATAAAAAGTAGCCTATGTTTGATTCCAGGTATAGAAAGAAATCCGTAACGTTTTTAGTTGAGAATGCAGATTTACAGATCTAAGAAATCCATAACACACAGTGCAAAAAATTTTGTTCTACGATAAAAAAATTACGAAGTTATGACCAAATTACTAGCGAAGTTCACTGAGTAACCGCCGCGGGTACGTGTGACGTCACTCGCTCGGTCGCCGCCCGTTAACCGTAGGCAGATCAGATATCAGATTTTAGTGATTTACTCCGAAACTATAAGTTTACGAAAAAAATGACAGAACTAAATACTCCTTGGAATTAATTTTTTTTTCCATTCGATGGCTAGTTCTATTGAAATTGCTATAACGTGACGGATCCTCATTACCTCAACCTCAACCTCAACAGCCTGTGTTGGTCCACTGCTGGACGCAGGCCTCCCCCTGATAAACGCCTTATTGGCTTTTACCTGCAGTATGCAAAATTTTAACCCGATTCGTTCAGTAATTTCGGCGTGAAGAGGTTACAAACATCCATCCATCCATCTATACATCCATCCAAACTTTCGCATTTATAATATTGGTGTGATAACTGACTGATAACCATTGTCTAATTAAATTTCAAAGACGCGGGTTTCTTAATTCCCTAAATCCCCACTTAGAGATTACGAAATAGTCAGGTACATTATTGTCCCGTACAAAGACTTCGGTTTATTGTTCCACAATTTTACCATGCCTTTGTGAGGAATGAAGAGGGAAAGATGATTTCCGAGAAAATAATACCTACAAGATTTTCCTCTATAGAGCGATACTAGAAAAATTGCTGCCTCGTACATTTTGGGGGCCGTCTTTTTATTTGACGAGGGGAATGTAAAAACGGCATTAGGTTATTAGGGACGGTGGGAGGGGGGGCGCCACGATTTATATTGCCGCAGATGAGATTATGGCAAGGTGGAGTAAAACATTAGAATGCTAAGCCCGTTTGCTTCATTTGAGCCCCTCGTACCGACTCCATTAAAAATGAAATTTTGACCTCAATATTCGTAATGAACTCGGCGACATCATTAAAATTTGTATAAGGTATTCATTTATACAGATTTGTTATACTTACCGGGGCAGGTCTGTTTATTTTAGGTATGTTAAGTGTTTATATTATGGTGACGGCTTGGATTTTTAAGAAATAGATAAAATAAATAAATAATGTTGGACAATTCACACAGCATTATCTAGCCCCAAGGTAAGCAGAGCTTGTGTTATGGGTACTAGATAACTGATATACATAATCATATACGAGTACATAGATAGATATTTTTTATTATACATAGAAAACGACCAGAACACCCTGAATAAATATCTGCAGATCGTACAAATATTTGTCCCGAGGCGGGAATCGAACCCGCAACCTCCTGCGTCGCAGGCGGACCTTCGCCCACCGCGCCACAGAGGTCGTCGTATCGTCAGATGTAAGGTGTAAAAACTAGTTGTAATTTTCTATGTGCTAAACAAATTGGTTTCCAGTGTTTATTTTGTAACAGTCGCCAGTTTTTTTTTATTATCTTTTTATTTAAGACTTTACACCTGTATACCTATGTCATGTAAATTCTACTATAATTTATCTGTACTATTTATCTTCTAGTCATGAGAATAATCTTAACCTATAAGAATAATCTTATTGTAAAATTGTTTGAATCATAGATAGATACACAAAAATTAAAGTTTCAAAAATTATCCTACTCGGACGCACCCTGACATTAATAATTTTTACTATCGGGTGAAATTATTCTTTTGAGTAGGTACCTACCTAAGTCGAATAGTAGGGTGGATAGTGGCGCCACTACATATTTAATTTTATAATTACGTTATACAAAGGAATTATCAAAAAATCGGACCGCGCGTAGACGATACCTATCATAAGCTTTTTTTAAATGTATCTTGAATAGTTTTCTACTGTATTATTTAGGCAGATACTTGTTTCAAGAGTTTAGTTCCTATTGGTGGCCACCAAGCTCTCCAAACAAGGTTTTTGATTGAATAACACAAAACAAAACTATTACAGATACATTAAATAAAAGCTTGTGATAGGTATCGTCTACCAGCGGTCCGATTTTTTGATAATTCCTTTGTATAACTTAATGATTAAATTAAATATGTAGTGGCGCCACTATCCACCCTACTATTCGCCTTAAGGTCACTTGCTAAATCACTCTAAAACTAACTCTAAGTGCATTTTCAGTGTGAGCGTTCTGATGATAATGAAGACTTGAAACTCGACACCAAACACACCGAAAGCGGTTTAAAATCACTCTAATACTGACTCTAAGTACATCTTCAGTGTGATCCTTATGACGATGATGACTTGAAACCTGACACCAAACACCCCGAAGGTATAGGTCATTAACAGAGAACGCCAATAATGACACCACTTTGTCACACAAGAGGCGATTCAAGGCCTCCATGCTTGTCAACGTTGTCAATCAAGTTCGGTGTTAAGTGGCAGGTAGGGGTTGCATTATCCGTTAAATTTTCGTATCCGGATAATTCGGATAGTAGTGAGCCTTACTATTCGGATATTCGGATATTTCGGATAATTCGGATAATTGAAAAATATACATAAAAATTAAATTTAATCAAGGAAAATGGGTTTTTAAAGTATAAGTATTTATTAATTTATATTCAAAAACGTCACATTAAAGTTCTAATAAAATAAAAATAGAATTCGCATAGAATCTGAACAACCTAGAGATATAAAATTCTTTACTGTAAGTTTGTTAGAAGCATCTTAGAATATGCATCACAGATTTGGAACCCTCGTTATGATGTTTATAATAAAAGAATCGAGCGCATTCAAATTAAGTTTATGAAGTACCTTTGTTTCCGTTTAAGAATTCCATACAGTTCAGCCAATTACCTCGATTTATGTAAGCAATTTCACATTCTCCCTCTTTCCAAGCGGCGTGAGATCGCCGACTTATCTTTTATACTTAAAATCACGTCGAATAATATTAACTGTCCCAATTTGCTTCAAAAAATTAAGCTTAACGTTCCCTGCAAACCTATCAGATTTAACCCCCCAATTGACGTTCCCCATGCTGGCCCTAACTACCGACAAAACTCCTTCTTGTGGCGAGCGAGTAATAATTTTAACAAATTGAGTAATCCATTTGACCTGGATTTATTCTGCACAAGTGTCAGCTCGGCCAGGCGGCGGCTCAGCGGAGAGTTTTTTGGTGCCAATGATGATGATAAATATGAAGTCTAAATTTTTTGTAATGTAGATCCTAATCTATGTTTTTAGAGATGATGCATGTTGACTAGTCACATCATGTTCATAGTATTTTTCATTGTAATAATCCACCACTGTCCATGAAAACCTTCAATGAGCTTTATGGTACTTATTAATTTGTAATTCTGTTAATTTTTAAGCCTTTGGTTTTCCCCTAAATAAATAAATAAAATTAAAAATAAGAATATCGATCAAATGGGTTGAAAAACTAAAATATCTATTAAAATAAAAACAGTTTACTTCTTTCCATCGAACTTATTTTTTAACAACGAACGAACGTAAATCAACTTCCTATTTTAATAGGTACTCTAAAATGATTTTAACAAACAACCAACACAGTCACGAGATCAAACTTACGAATGTACACATACAGTTATGTTATAGTAGTGTGTGTGGGGTAGCTGTGCTGCGTGCGCGGAGATCGGTCTGTGTCGGCGTCGTCGTCGAATCACTGACCAACCAGTGCTAACGCTAGTGATGCGTTTACGCGCTACCGCTAGTGTAGGTCTTGCTTGTTTATAGCTTCCAGATTCAGAAACACGCACGAATTAGTACATGTATATTTTTAACAACACAAAGTATTGTATGCATTCATGCATAATTATTGTATGCATGATGAAATAGTTTCATCTTTAAGCGATTGCAGTGTTTGGTTAAACTTGTATTTTTCATGACTACTACTAACATAGAATTAAGAAAAATTTGTGACTAACATAATATGGACCTAAATTGATTTTTTGTGTTGTCTGAAATAAATGAATTTTATTTATTTATTTATTTATATTTATTAAATAAAACATTTCTAAAATGCTGGATGCGGTGTAGTGTTGTGTCGTGAATTAGAAAAATCAACTGTAGGTACCTATCCGTATTATTCGTATTATCCGGATAAAGGAGCTCCCATTATCCGGATATGAAAATTAGCGGATATCCGGATAATTCGGATATCCGGATATCCGGATTGCAATCCCTAGTGGCAGGTCATGTCGATAATTTCGGTTGTATCGGTTTTACACGACACGATGCAAGCAAGTTAATAGATAATACCTACATTTATACCAATGCCGATAATATTATAGTCCATTGCTGAATGCGGCCACGCCTGACATTATCACGATGACTGACTATCATCATCATCATCGGAATATAAAAAAAAATGCTGAACAATTCACACAGCTTTATCTATACAAGCTAAGCAGAGCTTGTGTTATGGGTACTAGATAACTCATAGACTTAATACAATACACAACATAGATATTTTTTATTATACATAGAAAACATCCAGAACGCCCTGGACAAATGTCTGCAGATCGTACAAACATTTGTCAATAGTTGGGAATCACACCCGCAACCTCCTGCATCGCAGGCAGACCTTCGCCCGCTGCGCCACAGTGGTCGTCGCGCTCAAAGGGAGGACATGGGCCTCCCTTTGAGGGCCATAACGCCCTGTCTACAGCTTGCCGCACCCAGCATCTGCCTGCGGTCTTTCACAGATCGTCATCCCACCTGACCGGAGGGCGTCCTGCACTACGTTTGCCGAGTGGCCCACTGCCACTTCAGCTTGCTAAATTCTTTGAGCTACCTATGTCGATAACTATGGTTCTCTGTCTGATGTATTCGTTACGAATCCTATTATTCAGAGAAACTCCGTGCATAGCTCTTTTCATAGCTCGCTGAGCGACTTGGAACTAGTGGACCAACCCTATTGTGAGTAGGTATTATTGATGGTGGTGGCGAATCGATAGGCGAACAATAAGAAAACACTTACTTACAAAATTTAACTTGTTATTGGAAAAAAGTGGACCTAGCTCAACTTAAGTATGAATTCTCTCCAAAGGTTCAAAGGGTACAAAAATTTAATCTGATAAAATTCTGGAATATATTTTTGGATCATACTATAAGCGCGTTACACCCACACCACTTCGAAATAAGAAAAACCTTAAGAAAAACGGGAAAGTCGTGAGCTTCGCCACTCCCAGAACATTTAGAGCTCTCAAAGCCAACCCAATAAAAACGAACAGCAGCCTATCTTCGAATGAACAATACAATCTTATTTACCTTAACCTTGCAATATTCAGGACCTTTGTCTTAATGCCTTTGTGCTAGAGTCGTAAATTCCTTGAAATCAGCATCTTAGTACTCTCAGGACAGTGCAGCTTTAGATTATCTGTGATAATAAAGTTGGCTTTGTTTTGTTTATTTCATCGACTCTTAACATCTTGTGTTAAAAAACGGGGTAACTTACCAACCCTTAGAAATTTGACAAAAGAACACTAATTCAAATCCAAGCTTGGAACAGTTCAAATACTTTAAAATAAATGTCCTGTTATGTGTTTTATGTTTTAGGAGCCTCTATTTACATCTAATGGATCTGGATGCGCCAAGCTGAAGACAGGGCGCTATGGCGCTCGTTAGGGGAGGTCTATGTCCAGCAGTGGACTAATATAGGCTGATGATGACGATTATCTGCATCTACGGCTCATCATCACCATTATAACAGCTCAAAAACGTCAACTGGAAAAACGTGGACATAGGCCCATACGACTCCAGAAACAGCGACCTGATCCGCCACCATCCATTACACTACGTCGCACCTGCATCTTTTTTAACTTTCCTAAAATTCTTTATGGGTATCTGCATCTTATGGTCTGGTATCCTATGTTACCAGACCAATAAGATGCAGATAACGAAGAATGACTGATGACGGAGAAAAACCGTCCGTACGCTTTTTTAAAAAGGGTGACGTCAGCAGTGTTGACGTCACTGTCATCATGGTCTTGCTGGGATCCATTGGAAGGAAAACACGAAGTTGTTGTGGCAGTAGGTTTATTCCACAGCAGAGGTCTGTTCTGTCCGACGACTCGAGCAAGAATGAATGAATACCAAAAAAAGCTAGCACACGAAATGAAAAAGATGCTTCATTATTTTGATATATTGTATCTGCTGAAATAATTCTGAATAACCATTCTCACACGTGCAAAACAGATAAGTAAGTAGATACTTAACCAAGTAATTTAGAGCATGTGTCTTCGTTCGAATTTCCAACAAAATACTCCCAAACAAAGTTTCGAAGTGTCACGCGTTCCTACAAATTAAATATTTCAACATATTAATTGTTCAAAACGCTTTAGCGCGTTTGGTTTGCGGGTGTTCAGAGTGTTCAGACCTTGTAAATAGGTAAGTACCTACAGGTATCAGAACCCAGGAAACAATTTGTCCTGAACCACAGAATAAATAATAGTACTTTCGGAGTTGCGTCTCGTTCTTTGAAATTCCCAAGAACTTGTTTAATTAGTTCCCGTTAGACAGAAGTCTTTGGAGTTTATAAGTGTTTTGTTGTCTCTCATCCCTCAACCATGTAACCCGGAATAGGGAGGAAATCTTCCTCTTAATTTCGAATTCCTCATCATCCAGTATAACCATCATAGGTTCACTGCTGTACGTGTCTTTCTTAAACAAGGGCGGGTTTTGCTATAAATGCTTGGCAGGCGATTGGTTTTCGCAATGCGATGTTTATAATACAGCGAAGGAAGCTTCTTCTTCTGGTCTTCTGCTTCTGTTCCTTTAGTCCAGAAGACTCTTGTGAATAAGCGAGAAATGAAAAAAAAACATGTGATATATAAATAACTAGCTTCTGCCCGCGACTTCGCACGCGTATTTTCGGTATTATAAGTAGCCTAATCTAAGTTAGGCTTTGCTCCAAACGTACGCTAAATTTCATCTGGATCTGTTCAGTAGTTTTGGTGATCCTAGATTACAAACTTTCAGCTTCATAATATAAGCAGGATAAAAAATAATAGGTTAGGTATAGGCGTTACTTTGCAGGCATTTAACCCGCTCAACTTGTCAAAGTTTGGTAATTATAATCCGCGAGCGATAAGAATGGGCGGAAACCTTGTCAAATTAAATACATATTTTACGTCACATTTGTAGTACAAAACGAGGATACAGGCGACTGGGCCCACTACAAAACTGGGACCGCGGTCCCAGTTACCTGATTAACGAGAGTTGACAAATTGAAATAGTAGGCACCTTTTCAACGAAACTGTCCTCAGAGTCCTCAGAGTAGCTAATTTAGGCTTAGGAGGTAGGTTCCTAAATCACAGATTATTAGGTAGGTACTTGATGTTACTTCGTAACCTGAATGTGCGACCTAGCTTCAGTTCGAAATGCTTCTATCCCATTCTGATCGCGCGCAGATAATACCTACCCGCTTTATTCCAAAGGTACTATAAAGTTGATCCAATCGAAATAAATTGGTCCAATCCAAATACAATTTGAATATTACACGCTCGATTGAACATACATTTACCTAGCTGGTATAATAATATATAGTACCTCTAGTTCTATATTATCTGTGGAACTACCATCTACCAGTTGTGGCTTAATTAGTAAGCAACATTTCGATGTTCTAGTAATTGCACCGTAATAGACTAATTCATAATAGAACCACTGAATTGCGTAAGGGTCACGCTACATTTAAAAAAATTATTCGATAGGTCTCTCAAACCTGAGTCTATTTGGCTCTTGGCTCTGTAATTTATTTTCCTAAACTTATAGTTTCGGAGTAAATCACTAAAAGCTTATAGGTATCTGCCTACGGTTAACGGGCGGCGACCGAGACAGTGCCGTCACACGCACCCGCGGTGGTCACTCAGTGAACTTCGCTAGTAATTTGGTCATAACTTCGTAGATTTTTTTCGTAGAACAAATTTTTTTGCACTGCATGTTACCTATGGATTTCTTAGCTCTATAAATCTATATTCTCAACTTAAAACGTTGCGGATTGGGGATTCGGTTAGTCGAAGTTCTACTGTATTGTGATTGCACAATCAAACTTACAATATCAATACAATATGGAACCTAATTAGATGTACCTATTCAGTAAACGATCAACCTTTATTTGGAAATAAATAATTTATATTATGTAAAAATTACCTATCTATTATTTATTTTATGGTATTATATTAAATTTTCTGGTGTATTAAAGTCTCGAGCATCTCGGAATTCTACAAAACTTTTCAATTAATTTTATATCATTTTACTTGTGGGTACACACTTTAAATACACTACTTTTTAAATGGTTGATTTTTAATTGTAAGCTTTATAATAATGTATCCTGTGTCAGAGAATATAATATAGGTAAGTACTTACATATAATAATACTAAAGCCTGTGTTCACTTCCCACTGTTGGTGGTCCTTAACAACAATAAATAAATATAGGTAGGTAAGGTACCTACGTATGTCCATGCTGGCAGCAGCGTGATAGTTGGAGTCCTACCTTCCCGCAGCGTAGAGAGTCACTTTCTGTAGATCCAATACTTAGTTTCCAATTTGCGGAATATCTTAACGATATTACCGATCGAATTTAACGAAATTGAGTTTGGGACATTTCCTAAAATTTGAGTAGGTGACTTACCAGTTGGGTGGATTATTTTTGTAATGTATGTAGACAAGATTCGCACAGGACTGATCCTGACGTATAAAAGAGGTCTTTATACCCAGTAAGGGCTATTGTACACACACGTTTTTTCACCGTAAAAATCTACGGTCTATTCGCTGTGTGTAGGCACGGTCGACCGTGTTGTATGCATCACTATGGAAGCTTGTTGACGACGCCGACGCCGTGCACACGACGGATGAATTTCCCATACAAACGTAGTACCAAAATGATTTGTAATTTGAGAATATTTTCACCATGTTTGCTATTATTTGTATTAGAATAGTATTTATTTAGGTTCCGCCACAAGCTTTTTTAAAATACGATATAAGTATTTTAATTAGTATTTTAGATAAGTATTTTACACAAATAAGAAAACATTCATTCCTTGATGTAAAAATGCGATTCGGTTTAGTAATTCCATTTCAGAAAGGTATTTTGAAAAAGAATTGTGGGAGGAACCTATATAAATACTATTTTAATACAAATAATAGCGGACCACGGTAAAAATATGCTCAAATTACAAATCATTTTGGTATTACGTTTGTATGGGAAATTCATCCGTCGCCGGACCCGTAGATCTTTACCACAGTAGATAAATTCTATTGTGTCTTTACGGCAAAAAAACCGGTGTGTCAACAAGCTTCCATAATGATCCGTACAACACTGGCAACCGCGCCTACGCACGGCGAATTAACCGTAGATTTTTACGGCGTAAAACGTATCAAGGCCCTAAGCGTCAACTAACTGGGTTAGGTATTATGATGATAGGAAGGTAATTTAAAACTAAACTTTTATGGTCGCGGGTCGTAAGAATCTAGGGTTAGGGTACATCTCGTCCGACTCTAAAACTCGTCCCCGGACGAGATGTCCACTTCACTTTTGAGTAGGGGATCATTCCAACTCCTGTGGTGTGGTTTTGTTTTCAACTCGTTTTGTACTCAAACGGCAAGTAAGGGAACCTGCCAGAGGAAGTGCAGCATTTTCTTTCCGAGTAGGTAAGTATATTTAAGACCTCTATTTTAATATGGTATTACCCCCAATGATAAATGGGTTGATGACGTGATGCTGTGGTTAGATAAAAAAATACTCTACCTGACCAAAATGAGCTAGTAACCCAATCTTTTTTAAATGAACATACCTATTACGTCATCTTTTAGCAGTTCACTTAACAAGTCAAGGTCGGGCCCCATCTCCGAGCTGTATCACACATCTTTGTGTTGCAACCCGTGAAATAACACAATTGGCCGCAAGAATGCAAAAATGGATGTTACGAAATCGATACTGTGAGGTTATTTTGTCCGTGGTAATGAACGAAATAAGCAAGAAACTTGGCCTTGCACGAGAGCTCTTTAGTTTGGGCTAGATGATGCTGCGTGATTTGTCCAGGATTTATTTTTTTAACATAAGAGATATTTCTTATGTTAAAAAAATAAATCCTTTGCGGAAGCAGATGTTCTTTGAAGATGCTCGTTATACCTTCCATCTCATAAATTTTTGACTGATTGGAAGAAATTACTCAATAATTTTACTTATTTACAAAGAAAATTACAATTAATTAATAGAAATAAATTAGAACTAGTATTTACAAATGAAATGTTTGCTCTAACTGCAGACGAAAACTAACTTACCAAAATGTAAGGAAGGAAATTAAATCTCTTGTCTAATCGCAAATCGAATTTGTTTTTGGAAAAGAAGCATTTAATTTCCAAAAATAAATTCTGTGCCTCCTGTGATGAGTGAGTGATACAAGTGTAAAATCACAACTTTACAGGAGAACAAAAACAAGATTTAAGAAATTCCAGTTCGTGAACTAAGTGGGCTAGGCTACACTTCAGTGCCTTCTTTTGTAGATAAAAACATTCTCTTTCATTGTGTTTTTAATTTTTATCGTAGGTACTTAAATAATTAACTAAATTTGCAATCCTACGAAATTCAACTCTCCGGGAAACAAGTAGGTAGGTAATAAAATAGTTAGGTATTTAATAAATTGAAAACTATAAAAAACCTGCTGTCCCGTCTCTTCGTGTGTTTTCGCAAAAAGAAGGGGCCTACAAATGTAGCTAGAGACACTGGTTCTACAAATGTAGAACCATTAATATTCCAAGCGAGTATTTTATAACTCGTTTCAAAATCGCTTCAGCCGTTTCGATGCTTCGAGCTGTTAACGAGTGTCCGGTGTCCTCCAGCCACATAGAACCATCCTAAAACTTACCTAACCCGCCTCTGATGGTAAAAAAAGCTACTTACTGAGGAAACCATACTGATTTTGAATAAATATTAGTCTTTTTTATAATACACAATTGTCTCTGAAAAAATACTACACTGTCGACTGGCTAAAACATTAACACACTAACACCAACCTTATCTATTCTCAAGTGCATCAGTCAATTATCCAACATGATATAAATACAAAATTACATAAATAAATAAATAAATAATGCTGGACAATTCACACAGCATTATCTAGCCCCAAGATAAGCAGAGCTTGTGTTATGGGTACTAGATAACTGATATACATAATAATATACGAGTACATAGATAGATATTTTTTATTATATATAGAAAACGACCAGAACACCCTGAAAAAATATCTGCAGATCGTACAAATATTTGTCCCGAGGCGGGAATCGAACCCATGCAATCACACATTATTTGTTTCATTAGTGTTTCGTTCTTCTGGTCGCGTCTAAGGGTAATAAAAATCAGTGTTTTGCTCTTCGAGCAAAGCTTTTCGCTGAGCGTCTTGTCTTTTTGACCGGCTGCAGTACACATACATTTTTTGCAAATCTCTTCTTAATTTTTTTATTATTACTTTTAAGCTTTGTTCCATCAAAGAACAATTAAGTTTCTTTGTGTTATGTTAGGATGTACCTTAATTAATGTGATCTTTTGTATCATGTGCTGCAGTAAGTATTTTATCTATCTTACCTGACAGGTTCAGTCGGCGAGTTCGGTGTGTAGTGAGTATCCAAAATCTATAAAATGGTATTGTTTAGGTATACAGGGTGGCACATTTAGATTGGTCAGTATGGGAAAGTCTGAAACTATAAGACATACGAAGATCTCTTCTTAGGAACCATGTCATTGATTTTAATAACAAGAAAAATTGCAGTCATACATTTAAAATAAACTTGTACTCAGCTCAGGAATCAAACCCGGACGTTTTGAAAAATAAAACTAACACTATTTACATATATTTCTAAAAACATGATGTCTAACATGAATAAAATGCATTAATAAAATGGGTGACATGGTTCCTAAGAAGAGATCTTCGTATGTCTTATAGTTTCAGACTTTCCCATACTGACCGATCTAAATGTACCACCATGTGTTGTGTAGGTCTTAAGCAGCCATTTTCTGCTTAAGACCGACAATATACAATCGATATCTAAATATAAATAGTGTCAGTTTTATTTTTCAAAACGTCCGGGTTCGATTCCCGAACTGAGTACAAATTTGTTTTTAATGTATGAATGCAGTTTTTCTTGTTACTAAAATTGATGACATGGTTCCTAAGAAGAGATCTTCGTATGTCTTATAGTTTCAGACTTTCCCATACTAACCGATCTAAATGTGCCACCCTGTATACCTAAGGCTATCGGTGCCCGCATGCACAAATCGTTTTCCAATTTCAATGATCATTAAAACCGCTATTACGGTCATATGGCGATAAAAGGTGAAAGGGAATCATTAGCTAACAGAAATACAACATACCAGAAATATTTTAAGTACCTACCTATTTCGAAGTCAATGTTTTGTTCGTACTATTCAAAAAACCTTATCGATGTCTGCGGACGATTTAAAATTAACAATTTAATTCCTACTGAAAGTAAGATGGTACGATATTTGACTTCAATATTAGCTTTGGGATTACAACATAATTTAAAAAAAAAATTCAAACAATAAGCTTATATTTTCATTACTTGGAACCAGCAA
The DNA here is from genome assembly GCA_963564075.1 of Eupithecia subfuscata. Classification (NCBI taxonomy): domain Eukaryota; kingdom Metazoa; phylum Arthropoda; class Insecta; order Lepidoptera; family Geometridae; genus Eupithecia; species Eupithecia subfuscata. The sequence continues at coordinate 11,983,616 of OY751105.1, forward strand.
CGTTTCGAATATTACTTTAGATGGTGGGTAGCTGGTGGCGCAGCGCATCAGCATTGCCATACAGCGCGAGGGGAAATGCAGCCAGCGTCTTGGGGACGCTTCCAACTGGTCTTGATATTAGTTGAGCTACCTGTAAGATTGTTTGCTACAGTATGCAGTTAGCTCAATCGTTTCAATTTTAAATACTATTTCTAATTTATTTCTACTATTTGATTGTGGTTTTCTTTGTCAATAAAGTTATTTTATTTTAGATGCTCAACTTTTTACCACTCAAATCAAAGTCCTCCGAAGACTGGTTTACTCGTGGTATCTGGCGTAAACTTAAACGCAGCAATTAGAGCTATTCAAGCGATTAAAGATGCTTCTCACCGACTCTACCATGACCACCGTCCCGTTACCATCGGTCAGCGTAAACCAACCACCATAGATATTATATATATAAAATTTATAAAGCCTCTCCTCTATAGACGCGGCCTACAGTAGCGGCTTTACCTAGTCACTTCATCATCATCAACGTTGGGCGGCGGCCAGTAGAATTTGCAAGCGAATTACAACAGAGGCCGAATACAACTAAATCTTAGCTTTACTATAACAACGGTAGGTACCTACCTATCGTCTCAGGACATCGAGCTCATACCCAATAGAGAGGAAATGTCATTTAATTAAATGACATTTCCTCTCTATTGGGTATGAACAAAATTGTTTAGACATCAATTCCGCCAAATCACTGCGGCGACCGCTGGGCTCCGATTGGCCGACTCAAAGTCAAGCATCACACTCCAGTTGGGCAAGCAAATATTTTTATCGATATCGATAGTCAATGTTAAACAAAACTATGAGCATCGCGAAAATTATTAACCTCAACGATAGAGATTTTTTTAAAGCAAACAAATCAAATACATAACTACCTTGATGCCTTAATAATAATAGATTGATTAAATAATATGCTTGGAATATTTTATAAAACTTACACTGATCAACGATAACTCAATCAAATTGATACATTTTAATTAGGTACTTCTTGTTAGATCGGGAGTATCGACACATAATTTATTATTTCAGCACAACGCTAGTATGATAGACTATCTAAGTGACAAATAACTGATCAGTTTCGAAATTTGAATGACATATTTCCTCTCTATTGGGTATGTGCTCGATGTCTCAGGGCACATTTTGGCATTTTAGCTTTGATTAAAAAAACTACAGATGTAGGGCCGCGTGTCAAAAGATGAAATCAATCTATAAATCGTGCATACTAATTTCTTTCTTTTTTTAATGAGTGCTTCGGTTCGTTTCTCGCTTTCAAGCAAGAGATTATAAATCCGCAAAGTGCGGCCAAAAACGCCGCGTGTCGGCCACATTTACAAATTGCTGACAAGATTATTTTACCTCTAGTTTGTCGGTTTTAATTCTCGTTTGCGCTGTCCCGTAAGAACTGGCTAATTGCCACATAAGATCTATGGCACTGGGATATTGAGGTTTATGCCACAATCACACTATCCTACTTGTTGCCTGCCAGTTACCACTCACATAAAGTGATTGGCTTGTGTGAACATAACAAACAATTTTCAAATTCAGAAAATAAAGTAATGGTTGCATTCCGAATCATGCTAAAATCGATACAGCGCGCTCACAAGCGTTCCCAATTACTGTGAGCGCGTACACATACGCCATTTTACGATATCATATCACCGACCATCCCCCAAACTGAAATCACTGTGAGCGCTCTGTCAAATCAAAACTGACAACTAGCATTCATCGTTTTTTTTTAAATATTATTCTCTTTTTTTTCGTTTAGGTACTTGTACCTGACAGACATTTGACACCGCGACTCGTGAGTCTGCGAGAGTTCATGAGCGTTCCGAACTAATGATAGCACTCAACTGTCAATATGGCGATATCTAATTTGGAACACAAAAATGTCGTTGTGATCGCTATCAGCTTGTTATCATATTTCGGAATGCACCCAATAACTTTTCAACATCATTCCATCCATTTGCCAGTCTCAAGAAGTCTAGGTACTTATCTACTGATCTCACATTACATTCGAAGTCCGATAATTACAGAACATACCTTATAAAACTCTTCATCCATCCACCAGTCAACACCAAGAAATTTGCTGAATAAAAGATAGGCTACTTTTCATCCCATAAATCAGTTCCCATAGGATAGAAATAACCTTAAAACGTTTCCATAGAAACAACGCGTGCGAAGCCGCTGGCAGAAACTAGTCATTTATAAATGCGAAAGTTTGGATGGATGAATGGATGGATGGATGGATGTTTGTTACTTCTTCACGCCAAAACTACAGAACTCATCTTCAACCTCAACTCATCCTCATCTTCAAACTTCAGCAAGTTTTGCATAGATAAAAGTAGACCTTTTATCCCTTAAATCAGTTCCCATGTAATACAATTAGGTAACCTTAAACGTTTCCATAGAAACAACGTGTGCAAAGCCGCGGGCAAAAACTAGTACGAATATAAAGGTGAAACGATTTGCCTAATGAAAGTAATAACCTACCTGCATTAGAGTTGGTAGGTAGATGTTATGAGATGTTGAAATAGTTAAATCAATATTTTGAATTACTTTTAGAATTGTATGGCAAGAGAAAGCTCGTCGAAGAACGGACTCTCCTACAAAAACCGTGAACGTAACCGTACGTTTGTTTGGATGATAATTAACTAGAAATTGCGTAATAAATTACTTGCTTTGATCAATTAATAGTCGATGTAATTATTATCTGTACCTAGTAGGTAGAGTAGGTATTTGTAGTTATTTATTTATTTACTACTTTCTCCACTGTTTCTCCACTAGTTTCACAGGTAGAAAAAACGTATAAAATCCTGTTAAAATAAAATTAATGGGTTTCCCTAATAATCTAAAAATTTCATAATATTGTTTACCCTGATAAACTTGTCACGTCATTGCGATTGTATGAATAGATACCTCCTAAAGGTCTTAGGAGGTTTTCGAGTAATAAGCATAATTTATTGTCCAATGGAAAGAGCTACAACAAAATTAACCTCACAAATCTAGATATCTTTACTAATATTATCAAGAAGATAGATTTGATTGTTTGTTTGTATTGAATAGGCTCCGAAACTACTGGACCGATTTGAAAAATTATTTCACCGTTAGGAAGGTTACTTATCAGGGAGTGACATAGGCTATACTTTATCTCGGAATTCCCACGGGAACAGGAACTACGGGGGTAAAACCGCGAGGCGATCGTCTAGTATTTCTATAACTAGTGCGGCACAAGCACAATACATTGATGGTGTCGTCAGCTATTCAATAGGCATGAGTAAAGTGTACAAAAAATTCTAAGCAAGACATAAAAACTGGTTCGTCATTTAGCAGGTGTTACAAATATACGGCCAAGTATCTACCATGCTCATGTAGGCGTGTGGACATGCTCCTATGAGCATTAACAGCTATCTACGGATCTTACTTTCACAGTCTGAGACGTGACATTGTCTGATTATCACTGATGAGAGATAAGAACTTCACGAGAAACGAGAGGTACTGACAAAAGTGAGTGCGTTTCTCGCGCTTACAAAAGTTAGTTTAATTTCTTGTGCTTTGATTTGAAGATTGAAGGACTCTTTGATTCGGAAACTCGGTTGTTTGTCTTTGGAAAGAACGATAGGTTGCCTTGTCTATGATTGAGATGTTTAGGTTCTCAATGGTGAATTCTAATCAAGTAAAGCCCATTCGATCCCACAGCTGGGAAAAAAACGTCTTCCTTTTTTCATTTCTGTGTGCAATCGATCCAGCTCTCTAAAGCGTTGGTCTACCTACCAGGCATACCCGCCGGATTCTACAATCTCGTACATGTTCAATTTCTTATGTTTGTATGACATAATAATAACAATTCTGGACAATTTACACAACATTACCTAGCCCCAACCAAAGCAGAGCTTGTGACTGATATAACGAATACCTAAATTATATTAGGTACATGGATAGAATATCTATTCCATGTTATAAAATGTTATATAAGTAGGTATATTTTTAGTAGATACTTATACAAAGAAAATACCCGGACACCCGGAACTAATATCTGCAGATCGTACAAATATTGGTCCCAAGGCAGGAATCGAACCCGCAGAATTTTTCAAATCGGTCCAGTAGTTTCGGAGCCTATTCAATACAAACAAACAAACAATCAAATCTTTCCTCTTTAAAATATTAGTAAGTATAGACAATGAAATATATCAGAACTCTATGATCTAGAGCGCTACGTTATAGGTATATACTTACGTAGCGCCAATTATTTGAATTCTCTGGTTGCGCTCTAGCTTCAGGTATAGGCTAATGCCTGAATACTTAGAAGAAGAAGACTTAGAATGATAGTTGACACAAACGAGGTAAGTCTAAAAAATTGCGACGGACCGTCGCAATTTTCATTTTGAGCCGTTAGTACAATACTTCAAATGAGACGGAAAGCAGCTCTCACATAAAAATATAAAAATGATGTGTTGTGCGGTGCAAGGATGTTTAAACACCAGTAACCGGAAAAATAATACCGCAAATATCTCTTTCCACCGGTAAGTACTAATATTCCGTTTGTAATTTTGCCTAAAATAGTCATCAAAACTCATAAATAAATTTAAAAATTTCGTCCACCATTTTCGTGAAAATGTTGCTATGCACTGGGAAAAAAATACCCAGGTTTTGTTACCTAGTACTTAGGTATATAAAAATAGTAGAGGAGAGGGTGGAATTCCCTCAAGTTAGGACTTAGGAATCAAACTACGCGGAATATCACAGTTTTAGAATTTTCAGTCACTTCGACGATATTCTGAGTATATTCAAGATGTAAACTCAAATTTCTATTTTACAAAGATAATTACAATCAATGAATGGAAACAATTAGAACTAGTATTTACAATTGAAACAATTGAGCTAACTGCAGCCTGTAGCAAACAATCTAGAGGCAGCTCAACTTATCGATATCAATACCAGTCGTCGCGTCCCCGTTACGCTGGTTGCATGGCAACCCGCTGTATGGCAATGCTGGTGCGCTGCGCCAAATACTCACCAGCTCTCGGGTCCCGCGCCGCCGCTTTGACCAGACGCTCAGATATTTTTAAAATTCCGGAAAACCTCGATACCGCACGGACCTAGACCTCTCTCGGCTCCAAGGGGAGCAAATGCAATAAACTAAAATTTAAAATTGCAATCCATCCCATCACCATAACTGTGCACGTGCACATTTCATTCTTTTCTAGGATTCCGTAGTCAACAAGGAACCCTTAAAGTTCACCACGTTCGTCGATCCGTCCGCAGCTTAGTCCAGAGACTAGTAGTACTAGAATTCTGTAATTTGTCTAAGTTGGGCATTATTATTTCTAATAGTATATTATTTCTAATAATATAATATATAATTATAATTAATGCTAGTAGTACCTAGGTGGAATGATATTAAAAGGAAAACTACACAGCTTTAGTATGCTTTACTAGTTGAGTACCTAATAGTCATCCTTAATAATCAACTTAAAAAATGTACTTTGGTAGGTATGTGTAAAACAGGTAAATAAGTTGGTTTAGATAGGCCATGAACCGTGCAACTACTTACACTGTACGTGGCCAAACACGCACATGACCGTCTATTTTAAATTATTGTTCCGAAAATGATCGGAGCCGATCTTATTTTGCAGACTTGGAGTAAAACCTTTTTGTCGTTTGACCTAGGTAGAATGATAGTAACCATAGGTACCGGCTGATATTTCGTAAAATTTAAAAAAAAACAAGACGTTGGAAATGGATTTTCATAGATTTTTTTTTTATTTTTTCTATTTGACAATAAACTATTGACACCTTCAGTAAATTGAAATAATGTAATATCAAAAATAGAAAGGTAGGTGATAAAAACAATGAAGTATTTTCTTAATGGGAACTTCAGTTACCCAATTTTTTAGGGAAAATGCTATTCACTTGCAACATTCAATCATACGACTGTGTGAGTGAGGGCACTGTATTTACGAGCTGTCAAAACACACATGGATCGATTTTTGGTTACACAAATTGTCAAATTGTTGAATGACACTATCCCTCTGCTGAGACAGCAGCGAGTTTTTACTCTATGCCTGAATACTTTATGACATTTCTAAATGGAATGGAATAAGCTTTGAACCTTGGAGGCGCTTACTCGGTTTAATGAGGACTTAGGTACGTACCTACCTACTGAAATTGTGTAAACAAATTGAATAAGGTTAAGTCACCTAAGATCGGATGTGACATAAGATCGGATGCATGGAATAACTCGCAAACTAGGCAATATTTTCCACTGCTGGTGACACTACTAGATGCGCCATTTTATTCTGCCCTTCTCCTCACAATGCGGCCGGCCAGCGACCAGACGGGACGTGCACACAGGTGATTCGGCAGAAAAGGTGTATTTTGTGGAAAAAATCGTCGATCCGATCTTACCTACAAAACTTTGATGGCTCATTGTGGTGAATACTTTCATTGAATTAATATAATTAATTATTTTGGGGCAGAATTAGCGAATAATCTTTCGATCTGTATACTTTGATTACGCCTAGGACGTTTACAACCCAAGATCCGGTCTTCCCTCCCAATGCCGAAGATCGAATATAGCTGTGTCCGTTCATGGATGTCAAAAAATTATCAGTGGTTTTCAAGTGTTCATGCCCACTAACGACGCTATGATGGCGCTTAGACGACGCTATGACTATCAGATATTAGGTACCTTTTCATTATTAAGTCCTAGGACACGAAGGATAAAAGTTTGTGAAACTTATTTAGGATGAGGAGGGAAGACCGGACTATGAAAACGCAAAAATAAAGAAAAATCGTATCTGTCAAATCTTTTGAGGAATTCCTGACCGGATCATTTATATCATAATATATGGACGTAAGTCCGGATGTTTTCCTAATGTGTACTTTATCATTAAACGAATAGAAGTGAAGATACTACATAGTCCGATCTTCGGTCAAAATGATATTTTCTTCACTATGATAAGTTGAAAAAAGTCTGTTATTTAAGCTCTTAATTTGCTTAGTTAAATAGCTTAGAAGCAAACCAAAAAATTAGGGGTTAACCAATATTTCATTGTCTTCAATTTACAGAAGATCGCAACCGAAAAACAACATTGAATCATGAGAAAAAAATTAAAAATGCAGTACGTCTACAATTTTCGGCAAATGCGTCCGATCTTAGGCGACCTAACCTTATTTACTTGAACTTTTACGAAAGTATGATTGGACTGGATCGGGATTAATTATCACAGCTTATTCACAAAAATCTCATGATAGCAGCTTTCTTATCTATTTTCAAGAGATTTTAGCAGTTTTTTTTTTGCTTGTAGCAATTCGTTTGTCTCCGAAAAAATATCAGAAAGTGAAAATGAAAACGGAATTAATATTGCTAAAGATGAAAATCAAATCAAATCACAACGAAAAACAATATGTTCGTCTGTTGCGGATTTTGCTATGCGTTGTCTCAAAGTTACTCAAAGCCTTCGGGTTCACAATTACATGACATGTAATGTAGGTAACATAGGTAGGTAACTGGGCTTGTAACTGTACTTAAATCCCAGACAGACCCTTGTAACTGTACCAAAGACAGACCCCAGAGCATAGGTATAAGAGTAGATAGAACCTCCTAGTATGTATAATGTTGCAGTGCCCTAGTAGGGTGCATGCTTGATACCATAAGTTATTTTAAGACCTTTAGGTATACATGTTCCGCAATAAAATTCTTGAATCTTGTCGCTACAAAAAACCCTCCAGTTTCAAATTATTAACAAAACAATTTACGTAATCTAAAGGACTTTCAGGTGAATTGCTTTCACATTAAATCGAAACAAACGAAGTGTTCTACATATTTTTTCACAATTAAGGTTAAGTACCTACCTACCGCTGTACACAATTCGTTTGTTCAAGTACCCCCCGTCAGATTCGTTTAACGATCAACTCGAGAAAAGAAAACAATTAATGTCGGTAGGTACTTACCTACCTAGTATTCCGAGAGTTGGAAATCTGACGAAGCTTGAAAGATGATAAAGTACTCGTTTCATCATCATCATCATATCAGCCCTTGTCGACCCACTGCTGGGCAAGTACTCGTTTAAAATTCAAAATTCTGGTTTGAACTTACCTGTATTTTCTTTGCTGTTCAGCGACTTTTCAGGGAACTTCCGACTTCCTCAACATTAATCACCTCACCAACAAAATCACCATAATCGGCACCATTTCACAAATCACTTGGAATTCAGGAAAACTTATGTTACTCAGTTTCCGGTTTATCCCGCACTGAATTTGAAATCTCCAGCTTTTCTAGAGGTTTTATTTAAGAATTTGTGAGGCTGTCGTTATGCTATTTTCAAAGGTTCGTTCGCTTCACGCCTGCGCGGTGAGGGCAGGGACCTGTGAGCGTGCGTGCGCGCCGACTGGCTTGTCGGCCTGCGATACCGTTGTTCGAAGTGGGAGCGAGGTCGTAACAGGCTTTGACATTTCCAAGTTATTTTCTTACTTCATTTCGTTGTCATGACTTGACTTTTGTTGCAGAGCGATCCAGCTTTATGAATTTGTTTGGTTATCGATGTAGGAAATAGGTATCTATTGCGTAGCAAAAGGTGAAAGTGTTCCATGGGAGAGTTCTCAGTGCAACATTTTCCAACTGCTCTCCATCGCCAACATAAGTTATTTCTTTCAACGTCTTTCTATTGTCGTAAGTTCAACTCCAGTGAACCGGCCTTGGGTTCAACAGACTACCTATAAGACAAGCTTCGCAACGTGATGATGGCTCGATTAGCAAAGTTGGCATGCATACCGCAGAAAAGCTAAATGACCGCGCCTGGGACGTGCTCATTTAGGTAGGTATATGGAGTAGGCTTCTTCTTTGCATAATAACTATAATAAGAAACTGTAAATGAGTAGGTAGTAGGTGGTGCAGTTTCGATATTTTTCAATTTCGAAACTGGCTTACGAAATTCGGAAGCTCAATTTCGAAAGTTCGAAGTTCAGACAGACAATATAACTCTTTATTTTACCCATAACACAAGTTCTACTTAGCTTGGGGCTAAAATAATGTCGTGTGAACTGTCCAACATTATTTTATTTATTGTTGTTTAAATGATTTTTAACATGTGAGTCACGCAGAGTATGTCACATGGACAGTTCACACGACATTATCAGTGTTGCCACCTTGCAGAAAAAAATATCACTAGATTTGGTCTCAAAACTCGCTAGATTTCGGGATATTTTGGACAAAAATCACTAGATAATTTAAATGAAATTACACGCTAGGTACTACAAAATAATGTATTTGTGAAAATAAGAAACTAAAAACACTACATAATACTGATATCTAATAGCAAAATTTTTGACACTAAGCTAGATAGATATTTGTTTTTGTGTTTCTTTTATACACACAACTCTGTGTTTCTTAATGTCTCCAATTCTTGTAAATATGTCTTTTTGATAAAAATTTCAAAAGGCTATAGTAGTATCGTTTGCTACAGGCCATAACCACATCTTGATTTCTTAGGTTTCCCATTCTTGTCGATATTTTTGTGAATAAAAGTATTTTTTTAGGGTTTTGTACCTTAAAAGGAAAAAGAACCCTTATAGGATCACTTTGTTGTCCGTCTGTCTGTCCGTCTGTCAACCCTCTTTTCTCAGGAACGCGTCTAGGTATCGAGTTGAAATTAACATCAAATACTCAAGTCCGTAACTTCTTGAAGCCGTGATATAAATTAAACTTCCAAGTCAACGCACTCAAAAGTTGCAGACGTTTATGCCCGAAAATTTTGAAATTTCCAAGGGAATCACATGCACCCAAAACCTATACGGTACTTCCTGTAGATCTAGAATCATTAAATTTGGTGAGCAGCAAGGTCTTATAGCACAAGTAAAGAAAAAAAACCGGAAAACATAAATTTGTAATTTATTCACAAAAAAAAAATACTTTTGACTCTCGCCATGGACCAAAACCTATAGGGTAATTTCCGTTGACGAAAAATCATAGAATTGAAGCAAGGTCTTATAGCACAAGTAAAGGAAAAAAATCCTACAACCGTAAATTTGTAGTTTATTACCTAAAAAAGTGTTGATCCTCCCTCGACCAAAATATACAGGGTATCTACTTCACGTTGACCTAGAATCATAATATTTGGCAAGCAACAAGGTCTTACAATTAAACGGAACCCTTAGTGCGCGAGTCCGACTCGCACTTGACGTTTTATTTTTACTGGCACGTCCATAGTAAATGCAAAATAAATAAGAAATACTTCACAAATCTTACGCGAATGATTTCGTTGTGATCACTTACCTACTTTTCCGAACGAAGTTTAGCAAGAACTGCCTAGCAACAGTAGCAAGCACTTATCTAAATACATACTCAAATAAACTAGTTTAGTAGGTACGTGATAGGTTCTCATCAGTAGTCGGGGATTCCCCAAGGTAGGTTTGCATAATCAAAGAAAAACGTTTAATTCATGAACCTATAAAGATTCACGGCTTAATTACGTTTCGGCTGTCTAAGAAAAGGATTGTGCTATTTTCACATAAAATGGGGAATTCGTTACTAATAAGTATGTACCTATTTTCAAAAATTTTCGAGATTCGATAAATATCACTAAAAATCACCAGATATTTTTGTAGTGATTTTTTCTTCAAAATATCACTAACGTACTCCAAAAAATCACTAGATCTAGTGATAAAATCACCAAGGTGGCAACGCTGGACATTATGTAGCCCAAGCTAAGTCGAACTTGTATTATGGGTAAAATAAATCTATCTATATATATAAAAATGAAACCCGTTTTCCTTGGTCACGGCATGAGGCGTGAACGGCTGGACCGATTTCGCTAATTCTTTCTTTGTTGTGTTTTTTATTGTCAGGAGAAGGTTCTTATGAAAGAAAAAATTAAGAAAGTTGGAAACATAAATTTCCACGGGGGCGAAGCCGCGGGGCGCAGCTAGTAAAAAAATAAAAGTTTAATAAAATATTTTCTGTCTGAACTTCGAACTTTCGAAATTGAGCTTCCGAATTTCGTTAGCCAGAATCGAAATTGAAAAATATCGAAACTGCACCCCCTAGTACAGCTATACTCAACCTGCGGCCCGCGGGCCGCATGCGGCCCGCCGGGCCTTTGTTATTGGCCCATCTGAAGTTACGAATTTGTTGTGTATACCAATTTAAATTTCGCGCCCATCGCGATGAATGGTGGTGTATATTAGCCTTTTTATGTGATATTACGGAAAAACTCAATAATCTCAATCGGAGTTTACAAGGTGAAAATAATATGGTCTCCAATATGGCAAATAAAGTGTTTGCATTTGAAGAAAAGCTAAGCATTTATCATGAAGAAATACAGAACAAACAGCTGCAAAATTTTCCAACTATGACAAAAACTACAGAGGATACTAACATTTCGGAAAAAAACTGCTCCATAATTTCAAATTATATAACTGCACTATTAAACGAATTTCGAAAAAGGTTCCAAGATCTAAGAAAAATAAAAAAATGTTTGTTACTTATTGAAAATCCACGGCATTTAGAAACAACGACCATCTCAGAGTTGGCTCCTGTTTTAAATTGTAATTACTCAGAGTTGTTTGATGAGTTTATCGATTTTAAAAACGATACCAATCTGGAAGTTCTGTTTGAAGAAAAAAGGGAAAACAGAGAAGCGTCCAAAGATGTGCTCAAATCCTACTAACATTCTTTGGGTCTACGTATGTGTGCGAATCGTCAGTTTGAAAAATGAAATAAGTACACGAAGAACGTTTACAGAAACAAACTTACAGATTCACATCTGGATGATGTTATAAGGATAGCATGTAGCGACAAGCCAGATCTTGATAAAGTTTTGAAAAAGTGTTCACAATATCAAAAATCGCATTCAAACCTATAAAATCTTTGTTAAAACTTCTTTTTTCATAAATAAAGTAACTACATTGTTAACTTGGAATTACGTTTTAATTAAGACCTCAATTATATTTGCTGGTGGCCCTCGACACCATGACTGAAACGTGTTTGTGGCCCCTATAAAAAAAGGTTGAGTATGGCTGCCCTAGTAAGGTTAAGTCGCCTAAGATCGGATGTGACATAAGATCGGATGCATGGAATAACTCGCAAACTAGGCAATATTTTCCACTGCTGGTGACACTACTAGATCCGCCATTTTATTCTGCCCTTCTCCTCACAATGCGGCCGGCCAGCGACCAGACGGGACGTGCACACAGGTGATTCGGCAGAAAAGGTGTATTTTGTGGGAAAAATCGTTGATCCGATCTTACCTACAAAACTTTGATGGCTCATTGTGGTGAATACTTTCATTGAATTAATGTAATTAATTATTTTAGGGCAGAATTAGCGAATAATCTTTCGATCTGTATACTTTGATTACGCCTAGGACGTTTACAACCCAAGATCCGGTCTTCCCTCCCAATGCCGAAGATCGAATATAGCTGTGTCCGTTCATGGATGTCAAAAAATTATCAGTGGTTTTCAAGTGTTCATGCCCACTAACGACGCTATGATGGCGCTTAGACGACGCTATGACTATCAGATATTAGGTACCTTTTCATTATTAAGTCCTAGGACACGAAGGATAAAAGTTTGTGAAACTTATTTAGGATGAGGAGGGAAGACCGGACTATGAAAACGCAAAAATAAAGAAAAATCGTATCTGTCAAATCTTTTGAGGAATTCCTGACCGGATCATTTATATCATAATATATGGACGTAAGTCCGGATGTTTTCCTAATGTGTACTTTATCATTAAACGAATAGAAGTGAAGATACTACATAGTCCGATCTTCGGTCAAAATGATATTTTCTTCACTATGATAAGTTGAAAAAAGTCTGTTATTTAAGCTCTTAATTTGCTTAGTTAAATAGCTTAGAAGCAAACCAAAAAATTAGGGGTTAACCAATATTTCATTGTCTTCAATTTACAGTAGACCGCAACCGAAAAACGACATTGAATCATGAGAAAAAAATTAAAAATGCAGTACGTCCACAATTTTCGGCAAATGCGTCCGATCTTAGGCGACCTAACCTTACCTACTCATCACAAAAAAAAACTTACCTACCTACCATTGGATCTAAGTAAATCGATGTATCAACTTCAACAAACTTGATAGTTATAGACGGGCAATAAGTAACGAATAGAGTGATCGTAAATCAAAGACAGAATGTCTGTGTGCCTACTTACAAACTTTTCTTCGCTTTATGTTTATTTAGCGTGATGGATCGGCCCACGTGTGTCTGACGCCTATTAGGTACTTGCGAGGTTTTTGCAGGGCTTATTTTATTTCTATTTGCCTTGAAATATGTCAGTGCTACGAAGCACTTTCACGTTTTAATCTAAGCTGCAGGCTGGATGATTTGTGCGACCCATTCCTCAGCTGAATTAAACGAAGGTACGAGTAGGTACTGGTAGGTACCAGTACTTACCTACCTATAATATAAGCCTATAAGATACCTATAAGAGCTTGTATAAACCTACGTAGTAAAGTAGTAGCCACGGCGGCGGCGGCGCGACGGCGGCGCGGTGGCGGCGCGGTCTTTGCGTAAGAATCGACCCCTCAAACTCAGTGGATGTCGTAAAAGGCGACTAAGTAAACCTTCGGACCGTAAGGACCTTCCTTATGGACCGTAGCTTCCATCTGTGTATTATATAGGTAACACCTCCATCCACCACCACGATCCCCAACCCCCATGCCCAGCGTGGGGATTATGGCCTCACGCCCTAATGACAACCAGCCGACGACGACATGGCGCTTATCAGGGGAGGCCTATCTATGTCCAGCTGAGAACTAATTATACATAGACACAAAGTAAAGTGCGACGATTATTAAATTCGATCAAATTCAGGGGAAGTGAAGTTAGAATTTACCACCTAGGTTCCTCTTTGTGTGCTCTGCCAAGTAGGCTCGGCTGTAAATCTGCCGCGTCCTAGCCGGGCGAATAGATTGCGTTTGGTGGGATTATGCAAGTGTGTGAAGAACGGGCGCCGGGCGGGGCTATACCTACTTGGTAGACTGTACCTAAGTAATACTTAACTAAGTAGGTTTATTAGACCTACTTTTCATACTTCATAATCATAAGTGTTCGAATGAAAATCCGAATCCATAACTTAGGTAAGTACCTACATATCTAAAAGCAATTTAGCGAGCCGTTATGTAATAGGCCAACAAATTTAGATTTGCCTTCATGCGGTGGAAATAGTAACCAGTTAACCAGTGTGTCGAAATAATAATATTCACAGGGTTAGCTACCTACCGAGTTTATAGCACTTCAATCAACTACTACTGTAGTAGTTGATTGAAGTAGGTACTACAAACAAACTCAAGCTTGGCGCCTTGGACTAACAAAATCACCATAAGCTTGGCACAGCATTTGTACCCCTTCTTTTAAATTCAAATTTGGCGCTCGTTTGACTGAGATGATAGCGAATTTAACTTCAACTTCTTGATAATGGCTCCGCATGAAGTGTACTTGTCTTTTAGAAGCTTGCTATGTTTCTGAACGATGCACTGTGGCCAGAAGGAATATCGTTCAGAAAATATACAGGGTGGAGTTTTGTAATGCCACCTGGAGGGAAAGTACTCTTAATACTGTAGATAGAAAATTTTACTCAAAGAAAACATTCCTTTAATTTTGAAAAGAAAGAAAACTGCATTCAAAGATTTTTGAAAATTCGCTTGCCACACCGGGAATCAAACCGACTAAAATCTGTAAAAATTACAGCCTGTATTTTTATTGCACAGATCGTTAGGGTCAATTATAAGGATGAAATCTCTGTAACAAATTAATAAATTAAATGAAAGGAAAACCATGAAATCTTAAATTATTTTAATTATGTACTTACAATAAAAAGTCAACTAACTGATTAGTTGCTCAAAATGGGCTCCATTTTCTTGGATACACAAATTTATTCTTCTAACGAATTCATTTCTAGTAACTTTTAATAACGTATTGTGGTGAATATTTTAAATCGTATTCTGAACTTTAACTCTCAACTCGTTTACATTCGTATAAGATTTCATGTAAATTAGATTTTTAACCCCAAAAAAAAATCTTAAGGGGTGTCTAAAAAAAGAGTCTGCATTAGGTACAAACACTTGCAAATTTCAATCGTCTTATCTAAATATTAATTCGTCATTTTAATGGATAAATGACGTCAATGATAATAATAATTATTAATTACTGACACAAGTAAACAGATGAATCTTTAAGTTATTGTGCTTAACTTGACCCATTCAATTTATAATTTAAGATTTCATGGTTTTCTTTTCATTTAATTTATTAAGTTTGTTAGAGAGATTTCATCCATATTATTGACCCTTACGATCTATGCAATAAAAGTACAGGGTGTAATTTTTACAAATTTTAGTCGGTTCGATTCCCGGGTGTGGCAAGCGAATTTTCGAAAATCTTTGAATGCAGTTTTCATTCTTTTCAAAAATAAAGGAATGTTTTCTTTTAGTACAATTTTATATCTACAGTATTAAGAGTACTTTCCCTCCAGGTGGCATTACAAAATTCCACCCTGTATATAAGCTTCAGGCACAAGGCAAGATCAGATGGAACAGGCACAGGGGAGTGGCGCTATCATCGTTCATAATGGATGTATGCAGTAAATGCAAGTTTGTTAGTTTTAATTGTAACGGGCTTAAGCGTTCGCTAGAGTGTGTCCAATACTTATGTGAAACGGCGGACATTATTGCTCTACAAGAGACGTGGCTGTATTCTGTATCCATAATGACATATCAAGCTTAGGCGACGTACACAGGGACTTTGCCTACACCCCGGTGTTTCAGCTATCGACACCAGCGTGGGAGTGCTGCAAGGCAGACCCCATGGTGGAGTAGGAATCCTGTGGCGGAAAAGTGTCTTTCACGATGTAACCGTGCTGAAATGTGCTAATGTAATGATAGAGTAGTTGCAGTGAAAGTGAAGGTTAGTGATCGCTCGTTTGTTTTGTGTAGTGTTAACATGCCTACGGACTCTCCTCAGAACCTTCCGAGTTTTACTGACTGTATAAGTAGCATTAAACGGTAATAGAAAGTAGTGAATGTGAAGCTGCTTAAATTTTAGGAAATTTTAATTCGCATCCAAATGAGCCTTTCGATATAAAATTAAACAGCTTCTGTAATGTAATGAATGAACATTCTTGGTGCTGTGTCGATAAAGATAAGTTAACGACTGTATCTGATACATTTAATAAAAACCGTTCATATTCTGTTTTCGAATTTTACACACCTACACAGACACTGGCAGAGTCGTCATAGCGAAAAGCAAGCGGCGCCATTAAGAAAGAAGTTGATGTTAGTTACTTACTCGTTTCGTTTTTGCTCACTTTGTTTTGATTGGTTTTGTTGTGGGTTTTGTGCTACTGCTCGAAATTAATTCGAAGTGTTTGAATTGTGCTTGTGATAAAATCACAAGACCTTTCGTAGAATTACATTCTCTTGAGAACTAGTCAGGCTCTTGTCGACTAAAAAACAAAATGAAACGAATTTAGACGTACTAAAGCAAGTCAGGCGTTATCATCTACTTTATGTGAGCTGCTGAAAAACTACTGTTCTGTCTGAGTTCCTTCAGGAAATTTATTGGAGGAAAAATGTCGGCCTTACTGACTGCAGACTGGTTCCAACTAGACTCCTACTACAGGTAAACACACAATTACAATGTCTGGAGACAAAAAAATCTATAAAATATAAATTATGAGTGCTATTTTTTGGAAGCCGCCTCCAAAACTGACATAAGTAAAACCTTTTTCAGGAAATTCGATGTATACAACATGAATTGGTCTATGGATGAAGGCCTAGAAAACATGATAGTGAGTGGTGCAGCCTATGGAGGGCCCATTGCAGTGGTCAGGGATAGGAAACAGTTTGTCAGAATAACCACCACATCAAAGCCCGTTATTACAATTTATAACTGTGCTGGAAATATAATCTCGAAGATATTGGTGAGTTACAGCATGTCTGTGTTCTCTGTGTATTTTATTATTATACTAGCACCAAAAAAGCTGCTCTAATTGTACAAATAATTAAAAATATAAATACCTGCCTCCTCTTCCATTTTATAAATGAGATGAATGGGCATGATATCCTGCTAGCCAATTTTTGGCCACACACAATGGAGACAAGCCATGTTCGCAAGACATATTATAGTGCACAACTGGGTGTGCAAACACAGGTGCACTCTATTCCTGAACTTTCATAATCCGATGGGATGGCAGACCTACTCAAACGGTTGTGTCTGAATAAATATCCACCTCTATTGTACACTCTCAGCTCATACTGTTTCCTAATCAGAACTTGGTCTCCTATCTGTTTTCAGTGGAACAGTGGAGCTCTAGTACACATGGGCTGGTCCGATATGGAACAGCTACTGTGTATCCAAGAAAGTGGGGATGTACTGATCTATGACATGTTCGGAGCCTACCAGAGGACCTTCAGTTTGGGCCATGAAGTTAGAGACACTAAAGTAAGTTAAGAATAAAATATAGAAAGAAGCTATAATGTTATGTAAACCACCGCAGAGTGGATCTTACCTAACTCTAAGAGGCGATGTGGAAGGCTCGGATGAGCTCAAGGCACATTTCTGTTATGGCCTATTGCACCACTAGATCGCGATGCACAGTAATGACTAAAAATCTATAATTATAAAAATAAATCGACTTTTGTTAGTCTCACAGAAACTCAACTCGGCTGGACCGATTTTGTCAATTTTGGTTTTGAAATATTTGTAGAAGCCCGAAGAAGATTTAAAAGGTGAAGGCGGTACGAAGTTGGCTAGGTCAGCTAGTAAATAATAATAATTATAATGTTATGATGCAAATTTGCTCATATCCAATTTTTTTTAATATTTTGTGGTGATACAGCTCATCTAGTAATACTACTACTACTACTAAAATCTACTACTACTACTACCAAGTAGTATTCTACTTGGTAGTAGTAGTAGTAGATTTTTAGTTATATCATAAATATAGTAGTTAGTATATTGTAGTAGTCTGCAATATATTTATACACTTTTCCAAGGTCGGAACCATAAAGAAAATGTCTAAACCTAATCATAAACTAGATATCCTGTCTTTAAAATTTGATGTGTTTTAAAAAGATTTACTTCCATTTTTGATCATTACTCAATTATATTATTGAAACAAAATAAAACAGCTCACGCATTTTCTTATCAGTTACCTATTATTTTATCAACGATTTGGTCTCAGTTGTTAATTTTAATTTTTTTTGCAGATAACAAAAGCCCAGCTGATCCCAACCCAGCACGGTGTTGGCATCGGAGTGATAACAACCACAAACAGAATGTTCTTAGTCAGCAATGTGTCTGACCCTAAAGTCAGACCAGTGCCCGATTTGCCTAGTAAGTTTGTGCCATCATTTAAGTTTATTCTGTCTTAAGCTCAAATCAAATAATAGGTACCTACTAATAATATAAAGAGGAAGGTAGTGAAACTTAGTTTCAAATGATCTGATAATATTATGTTCTGGAGATATTATCTTATGTAATGATCTGATAATTGTCCAAAGTGGCACACAGAAGGATGCCAAAGAAGATGTTTTAGCCTAAGTCGATGTATCTTACTGCACATTGTAAACTGTCTGAATAAAAGGCTTATAATTTAATATATAAATTATATTATAAAAATGATCTGATAATATCTCCAGAGTGGTTCTAGGTCAATGGGAATTAGGCTACTTCCCATTGACCTAGAATCATAATAATTTGGCAAGACACGAGGTCTTACAGAACCCTTAGTGCACGAGTCTGACTCGCACTTGACGTTTTATTTTATATTGATAGTGACGACGACATTGTATAAACCTGTTCAAACGTCGGGAAAAATAGATAAATAAACGCGACAAATACCCGTTAAATTGTTATAATATTATAATATTTGGGGAAAACATTATTATACCTAGTAGAGATAATCCTGCAAATAACAAAAACTTGAATCAAGGTTCTTTATTAATAAATAATAATTGAATAAATATTATTGTTATTTTAATATATTTCTTTGTTTCGTTAATATAAATAAATAATATAAATAATGCTGGACAATTCACACAGCATTATCTAGGCCCAAGCTAAGCAGAGCTTGTGTTATGGGTACTAGTTATCTGATATACTTAATACAATAGACTACATATATAGATATTTTTTACTATACATAGAAAACACCCAGAACGCCCTGGACAAATGTCTGCAGATCGTACAAACATTTGTCCTGAGGCGGGAATCGAACCCGCAACCTCCTGCGTCACAGGCTGACCTTCGCCCGCTGCGCCACAGAGGTCGTCAAGGTCGTTAATGCATTGTTTATTTGAATTCCAGGAGCAAATGAAGTGATATCATGCTGGTGTGTGGTCAACAACGCCTTCCTAGTATGCCGGGAGAAAGAGATCTACAAATGCCAATTCGGAGAATCAATAGCTGTCCTTATGGTAAAACTGTTATATTCATTCAGTTTTTATTTTTCGAGTTGGAGCAAACCCCGTCCCACGCTTTTATATCCTCTAGATAATCTGATATTTTATAGTAAGCCTTTTTGCAAAGTAAGGTTGAACAACAACAAAGTTCAACAACAACAACAACAAGGTTCTGCAGGAGGTGGCGAGACGAGCTTGACGCACACCATCCATCATGGCCTGTGACAGCGTTAAATCGCGAGGAGTGGAAGGAGAAAAGAGAGGCTTTTGCCCAGCAGTGGGACAGTAATGGCTGAAAAAAAAAAAAGGTTAAACAGCTACTGTGTAAACAGCTAAGGGCCTGTTGCTGCAATAGTTACTCTGTCTGCATAGCGCCTAAGATATAAAACAAATTTAAAAAAGTCTGAGATACAAAAATGCTGAATATCTTATAAAGTTTTACAGCGCTGCACCAGACACTCTTGACTAACCAGTCACGTGTCGCTTCGACCAGACGCTCAGATATCTATATTAATAATTTCGGACCGGTCTACGGTAGACTCGAACGAAATGCACATCAAATTGAAGAGCGTAAAAAATTAGTCGATCTGCGTCGACAACATAAAGGCGGAAAATTCGGATTATCGAGTAGTTTTAATATGAAAATGAATAAATTGCTAAAATTGTAACGGCGTTGCAAAGTAAACATGTCAATTAGTGTCACACGTCAATCACGTATCACAGGTGTCGCAGGTTCGGTCTTGGTACCGTGGACGGAAGAAATCGCTCCCCAGGGTATATAAATACTCCTTGATCGTAGCTTGGTACATATACAGGGTGGAATTTTGTAATGCCACCTGGAGGGAAAGTACTCTTAATACTGTAGATAGAAAATTTTACTCGAGGAAAACATTCCTTTAATTTCGAAAAGAAAGAAAACTGCATTCAAAGATTTTCGAAAATTCGCTTGCCACACCCGGGCATCGAACCGACTAAAATCTGTAAAAATTACACCCTGTATTTTTATTGCATAGATCGTTAGGGTCAATTATAAGGATGAAATCTCTCTAACAAACTTAATAAATTAAATGAAAGGAAAACTCTTAAATTATTTTAATTACCTATTTACAATAAAAAGTCAACTAACTACTAATTAGTTGCTCAAAATAAATTTGAGGAATAAATTTGTGTATCCAAGAAAATGGAGCCCCCATTTTCTTGGATACACAAATTTATTCTTGTAATGAATTCATTTCTAGTAACTTTTGATAACGTGTTGTGGTGAATATTAAAAATCGTATTCTGAACTTCAACTCTCAATTCGTTTACATTCGCATAAGATTTCATGTAAATTAGATTTTTTACATATCCCTACAAAAAAAAATCTAAAGGGGTGAGATCTGGTGATCTCGCAGGCCATCTGATTGTGCCGTTGGTACCAATCCAGGTATTAGGTTATTAATGTAGGCAGTAGTGATTCTGCTGTTATGGGCTGGAGCACCATCTTGCTGTAGAATTATTTGGTTTCGCTGCTCTGCCTCGGGGAAACCATTTAACTCATTTCTTAAGAGATCCAGTATTTTAAGATAGAAGAGTCTGCATTAGGTACAAACACGTGCAAATTTCAATCGTCTTATCTAAATAATAATTCGTCATTTTAATGGATAAGTGACGTCAATGACAATTTTTTAATTACTGACACAAGTAAACAGATGGATATTTAAGTTAAAGTGTTTAACTTGAACCATTCAATTTATAATTTAAGATTTCATGGTTTTCCTTTCATTTAATTCATTAAGTTTGTTAGAGAGATTTCATCCTTATTATTGACCCTAACGATCTATGCAATAAAAGTACAGGGTGTAATTTTTACAGATTTTAGTCGGTTCGATTCCCGGGTGTGGCAAGCGAATTTTCGAAAATCTTTGAATGCAGTTTTCTTTCTTTTCAAAAATAAAGGAATGTTTTCTTTTAGTACAATTTTCTATCTACAGTATTAAGAGTACTTTCCCTCCAGGTGGCATTACAAAATTCCACCCTGTATAGTGATCTGTGGTTCGGTCTAATTTCTTTGAATGAAAACTCTATGCTCTTTGATTGAGAAATCATAATATGTTTATCAATAGTAATACTAGCATTTTATTGCACCCGTGCGAAGCCGGGGCGGGTCGCTAGTTTTTTTTTAAACCCGGAAAACGTCGGTACCTCACGGTCAAAGACATTTAACCACAACTGGAACAACACCGGAAATGTCTTTGCCTTTAGACTTAGGGTCTCGGTTCCAAGGGGAGCCAATGTAGGCTCTGGCGAGACCTGCATATTTGCGCCACTTGAGATCCTCGGCCGATATTATAAAATGAATAAAAATAAAATAAATAATGACATGAGCAAATAAAATAATAATGGCATGTGTAAATAAAGTCGAACTCAGTTTTGCAGTGCCCTTCCAGGGTACATGTACCTAGCTAGTGACAACTTAACTAACCATTCACTTAGACCTAAGAATGAATGTACGTAGGTACATGCAAGCAAAACTAAATAAATAAATTATATTTCACACATTATAATGATACTTTACTTTGGGTGTAATTGCGAGTATATAATTTTTTATTGATAATTGATTAAACTTTTCCAGCATCCAGAAATAAAGAACGCCTACACTCAGATCCTCTCAATAGTGGCGTCGCAGAACGGAAAGCACGTAGCCCTGTTCACAGACTCTGGTCTCCTCTGGATCGGCTCTTCAGACTTCAAGACCAAGTACTCGGAGATTGATACTCAGTATATCAAGAAACCTAAAGAGCTAATGTGGTGAGTAACTCCATTTTGTTTATAGTCTATCTATACTAATATTATAAAGACGAAAGATTTGTTTGATTGAATAGGCTCCGAAACTACTGGACCGATTTGAAAAATTATTTTACCATTAGAAGCCCACACATTATTCCTGATGAACATAGGCTATTTTTACCGCGGGAAAATGCTTCATTCCTGCGGGAAAACGGATAATAGGACAACGGGTAGTAAGAATGCAGTAGTAGTAAATAAGTTTATAGTATATTTCGTCGGCTTATTGCAAGAAGTCATTAGTCGCAAGAAGTCACTAACTGCGTTAGATATACCATTGAGTTCGTCTCGATGAGCTCTACATTTTGGTAAAACTCACAAATTTGTAGCTCTTCAAACTTAGAAGTTATGGCTTGGTTATAAAGTCAATAACTGCATTTTTGGTATATCTGGTTTCATAAAATTCATTAACTTACATTAATACATTTTAACAAAAAAAAAAAACACAATTACCATTTTTATTTTCATACGTAACTCATTTATGTGACTTAACAACATTTTGAAAGTGCTTTTACGTTCACAAACGTTTGAATAAGTTTTGCTTTAATTCATTATTTGCACCTTAACCAGTTTTGTCGTATCGTATTATTTGTAAAAAAAATACTAACGGTTTTAAATGACTTCTATCAAAACGAGTAACGTCTACACTGTGTTTTTTATTTCTTATAGAATTCATTTTTTACACTTAATTACTTTTTTCGAAACATAATTAATGGTAAAAGAATACTATTCGAAGGAAGTATTGTTTTGTTAGTGATTTTTGTTATTGTAAAAATAACAGGTAAATGTAAGGTAATGACTTTTGCGCACATACATTTACGTGTTGCTATGCTACTTATGAGACCGCGTGCCGTGTGACCGGAGTCGCGGAAGCGGGGCAGAGGGGTATTTTGTTCGGGGCCGCTCGCGCCTCTGCCGCGCCGCGTAGTAGTTCGTTCTTTCCGGCCCTTGTGGGGGCACAGAGCGGGGCATCGAGGCTTGGCCTCTTTACCCCGGCATCAACTCGAGGGGTGACGACTCCTCGGTCCTTGGGTTTCGCTAAAAAATGCATTTATTTAGCTTGTTCATCATTTTATTTTTTTATTAATATATTTGCATGTATTTTCTTTTTTTTTGTTTGGTTTGGGTTTATTTTTTTTTTAAATTAACCCACGGTCTATCCGGGGGGTTCCGCGGGGGTGAAGTCCCAGGGAAGGGGCCTCCACGGGCGGTCATCATCTGGGGGCCGGGGTTGGTGAGGCGCTATTCGGTGAAGGTGGGCTTGGTGGCCGTTGTCGGCGCGGTCGTACATTCGACGACTGTACTGTACGACAAACTCTATGGTCTATGGATTGGATCTGCGGGTCGCGGGCGATGACATCGTTCCTGGCGTTTTGGCTCGCGCCAGTGCTGATCCTCAGAGCCACGTTTTGCAGCCCCTGGAGCCGGTCCCTATTCGTCTGGGAGACTAGTGAGTACCAGGCCGGCGCTGCATATGTGAGTCGGGATCGGACTTAGCCTTTGTAGACCCACACTTTGGTCCTCAGAGGCAGGCGAGATCCCAGGACGGGTCGGAGAACGGTCGGGCGACGCGCGCTTGTTGCAGTGCCCTGTCAACCTTCGGCTGCATCCTCAACGACCTGTCGATACCGAAGCCGAGGTACAGGATGTGCGGGCTCCATGCACCGTTCTGGCCCCGAAGTGTCAGCTGCGGTGGGTGGCCGATGCGGCGGGAAACAAACAGAGCAGCCGTCTTTCCCACATTGACGGCCATGCGCCATTTGTCCAGCCAGGGCGGCAGGATGTTCAGCAGCCGCTGCATCCTGCGGGCTGCGATGGTGGGGCTGGTGGAAGACGCAAAGAAGGCGCTGTCGTCCGCGAACAGCGCTAGCGACACATCCCTCTCCCCGGGGCGTAGGTGGCCCTCCAGGGTGGGGATGTCGTCGGTATAGAACGCGTATAACGCTGGCGACAGCCTGCTACCCTGCGGTACATCAGCAGAGATGGATCGAGTGAAGGATGTGGCACCTTCAACTGCAACGAAGAACAGCCGGTTGTCGAGGAAGGATGCCACAATCCTGATGAGAGCTGGTGAAGTTGGGGTTTGCAGGAGCTTGTACAAAACGCCGGGGTGCCCAATACGGTCAAAGGCCGTTTTTACGTCCAGAAAGACCCGGACGGTGCAGTGCCTGGCGTTGTGCTCGACTGCAAGGTGGTGCAGCACCCTGGTGAGCTGCAGCGTGGTAGAGTGGCCACTCCTGAAGCCGAATTGCTTCAGGCGCGGCTCGATAGTTCGAGCCAGGCGCCCCAGGAGCAGGCGTTTCAGGAGCTTGCCCACTATTAGTAGTAGAGTAATGGGGCGGTAGTTGGCCGGGAGGGGGTGATCCTTGCCGGGCTTGGGTAGCACGATGACCCGTCCGGTCTTCCGTTGAAGAGCCGGGCGAGCGCAGTGACTCCGCGGCGAGGCAATTGTTGGGGACTCCGTCATAGCCTGGCGCCTTCCGTCTAGGTAGACGGAGGACGGCCTTCCGCACCTCGGCAGGGGAGCTGAAGTACTCCCCGTCTAGGGGCGGTGTTGGGCCAGACAGGAAGTCCCTCACTGTGTCCTCGACCTGGTGGTGGTGGTTCAGGGTTTCAAAGGTGGCGTCGGCTGCAACGGGGTGAGGCGAGAACTGCTCCGCGAGGTGCTCAGCCAGAATTTCGGCACGGTCGGCGGGAGCAAAGCGCCGGACTCCATCTCGGTCCAGCAGCGGGTAAGTTGTTGCCGGCTGCCGCGTGAGCGCCCTATTCAGCGCGTACTGGTTATTGTCCTGTTCGGAGGCCCGGTCGATGATTCAGTCCCAGGTCTCACGCCAAACCTGTACTGCGGCCGAAAGCTCGGGAGATATCGGGTTGAGTCGCGTCTTCAGTCGCGGGCAGCGGGAGCGCGCCCACTCGCGCTGGAGTTCGCGTTTTCTCTCTATTACCCTCTTAAGGTGTTGGGGGAGGTCGTTGCGCTGGCCTTGGCGCCTGGTGATTGGTACGGAAGCGGCCGCCTTAGCCCCGATGATGCGCGCCATCAGCGCTGAGGCCTCGGATTCCACTTCTGCAGGCGTCTGGAGAGGTCCGACGTCCACGGACTCGAGTGCCTTGGCGTACGCGTCCTCACGCCCTGGGACCGGGTCCGCGGCCAGGTCGAGCGTTATGAGGAGGGTAGATAGGATAAGAAGGTTTTCAGGTAAAGCTCAAAGTCTGTTACTTAATATTTTCTAATCTAAATAATAGTTTAGTTAATCGTTTCCAACCTATTTATGTGTTTATAACTCTTTGCTGGTTAGCAGAATTATTTTCTAAAAGCTTAGAACGTGTTTTTGACTGATTCATGTGCCATTATTACTAATTTTAGTTATTTTATTAAGTGTTTTCGACAAACAAGGTAATTTGTTTAGCTTTTAGTGATAAAAGATGTTATTTTATGATTATTTTGTCTTTTAATACTCGAAAGAGGCCATCAATAACTTCTTTGCAGAAATACTTAACTCTAATTTAGACATAACTTTTTATCGCAAGAAGTCATTATCTTTGCATTTTTAGCTTTTAAAAAAATTGCAGTGGTTGAATTTGTACTGATTTCAGTTAATTATAAAATAATTACATATCTCTATATATTGGCGTTTAAATTATATTGATAACTGTCGTAGTTTTGATGATATGGGCTCTTAAAGTTATAAAAACTTTAAACTGCTTTTGCCAAACTTTTGGATTTGTCGGTTAATGACTTCTTGCAATAAGCCGACGATTTATTTATTTAAGGACTCAGAAAATCGCAACACATGAAATTTTGACATTAAACATTTTTATTATTTTTTCATAACAATGTCTTCGGTCTAGTGGTTTTACAATACCAGGGTGCCACAGCGTTCGCAAATAGTGGCTAGGCGTTAGCTAACAACGCAAGTTGATTAAAAATAAAGTGCTTTGAATACCTACAATACAAAACGTAAAATTACATAAAAACAAAACAAAAACGTTAAGAATACAAAATACAAAGACATCTTACAATTATCACATCACATCACACTAATACTATAGTTGCTAAAGTTTGGATGGATAGATGGATGGATGTTTGTTAGGTCTTCACGCCAAAACTACTGAACGTATTGAGCTGAAATTTTGCATCGGTGTAGCTCTAAGCCTGGAATCAAACATAGGCTACTTTTTATACCTTTGATTTTTTCTATAGAAACAAAGCCGCGGGCAGAAGCAAGTATGTAAAAGAATAGAGTATTATATGTCATAATAATATCAAAATCATAGCTGAGGATGCATTCATTTGTTGCTTCATACACCGTACAATTAAGTTAAAATAATTAACACATTTCTAACATACTCGTAGGTTGTTATTTGTTATACAAGGCAAGTCGGAGATTGTATAATTTGAAAACACAAATCATTCATCATCAGCCCTAGGGCTTGTTTCACCAAGCTATAAAATTTGATTGCCACATGAAATTGTAGAAAATATAAGAATTACGATACGTTCGGCCTATTTTCATTCTCCATAATACGCAATCAGTTGTTTCGTTTCGTTTTTTAGCGCAAATTGGTACTCTAGTTCGATGTAGTAGAGTATACCAATTGGCCGAAACAAAACACGATATTTCGTTTTTGTATGTTTATATTACTTTTGAACAAGCAGTAAATATTCCCAGGTGCGGTTCCCAAGCAATAATAGCCCACTGGGACGACTCAATGTGCATCTACGGCACTAAAGGCAAGTCCACGTTGTTCCTTTACGACGGTCCTTTCCACCTGATCCAAGAGATGGACTGCGTGCGTGTGGTGTCGGAGCTGACGCACGAGCTGGTTCAGAAGGTGCCCTTCGGACTGGAGAAGATATTCAGGATCAACTCTGCTGCGGCCGCTTCCTATTTGGTCGAGGCTTCTAGGCAGTTTCAGGTAGGTTTCTACTAAGTGGCGCTATCTAGTTAAAATAATAATAATAATAATGCTAGACAATTCACACAGCATTAACTAGCCCCAAGCTAAGCAGAGCTTGTGTTATGGGTACCTACTAGATAACTGATATTTTTAATACAATACACTATATAGATAGATATTTTTTATTATACATAGAAAACATCTAGAACGCCCTGGACAAATGTCTGCAAATCGTACAAACATTAGTCCTGAGGCGGGAATCGAACCTGCAACCTCCTGCGTCGCAGGCAGACCTTCGTGCGCTGCGCCACAGAGGTTGTCTAACGTCTAACTAAGTTGACTTCATTGAATCAGCTAAATATAACAATATTTTAGTGAGATAATATTTTTAGCTCGGACGCTTCCGACTGGTATTGAGATGGATCAGTTTCAATTGTAAATACTAGTTTTAATTTGTTTCTAATATTGTATTATGATATGACATTTACAACCTTTACCAATCTACGGCTGGATATAGAACCTCGATAATTTGCGTGCACCTGGGCCTCGATTACACTCAAAAGGTCTCTAAACTCAATTTGACAACAAGATGTTATGGCGAGACTTACGCTTTGGCTATCCTCCAATTACATCAGTTAAATTGAGGCCCTGGTCATAATCAATACCCTAACAACGACCCAACCGATACCGCATTGATAACTATGGGAAAGCCTAGTCTAAAATTAATTATAACATTCCAGAAACGCAGTCACAGAGCGGACGAGTACATCCGCCTAGCAAAACCCGGCCTACCCACCGCGGTCCAAGATTGCATCGAAGCAGCGGCCTTCGAATTTAACCCTGAAGTGCAGAAGATGTTGATTCGAGCCGCTCAGTTCGGCAAGGGATTTCTCATGGACCCTGAGTTGACCGATCTGTATGTGAAGACTTGTAGATGGTTGAGGGTTCTTAATGCTGTGAGGGATCCGAAGGTTGCGATTCCGCTGACTTCTGTGCAGTATCCTTTTGAAGTTTTAGTGATAAACATCTTTTTAAATAAAACTGTAGGTAGAGTTTCTTAAAAGTCTACAGTTTTATTTTTGTTTGGGACGAGGGAAGCCGCGTTCAACTGCGAAAGCCTTGGCGGTACGAAATGGTTGGTAGGAGATCGAGCGTGATCGTACTGAGTGGAGATTATAGATTACTAGATTCTGCGCGCGGCTTTGCACGCTATTTTCGGTATAACAAGTAGCCTATTGCTTAAGTTAGGCTACGTCCTAAGTGTATGCCAAATTTCATCTTGATCTGTTCAGTAGTTTTGGAGATCCTAGGTAGCAAAAATTTCACAAACTTACGCATTTATAATATTAAAAGTAGGATATTGGTAGGATAGCCCCGTTGGGTTAAATAAATAAATAATGTTAGACAATCCACACAGCATCATCTAGCCCCAAGCTAAGCAGAGCTTGTGATATTGGTTCTGATGACCGACATACTTAATACAATATGTATTACATACAGTTGAATGATTTGGGATGTGCGGATCTGTGGGACGAAATTGGCTGACAAAAAAGAACAAGACAGGCCCGAGTAGCCGTTTTGTGTTTGCCGTACAGATCAAAACATTTCGCTACAAAAAGTTAAGCGACGAAAACATAGTTCAAGAAGTAGTGTACTCTATCACCATCCATGACGTGTGGTGCTGAGAAATTGCACCACCCCAACTCTTGCCGCGAGTATCGTAAAAGGCGACTAAGGGATATCCACCGGGGGCGGGCAGCACCTCCTGCGGAAAAAATCTACCACTGAACTGCGATCCCCAACCCGCATGCCTAGCGTGGGGATAATGGCCACTACGCCCTATGAGATAAAAGCCAATAAGGCACTCATCAAGGGGATGCCTGCGTCCAGCACTGGACCAAATAGGCCGTTGTGGTGGTGGTACTCCATCAAATGCTTGTTAGCTATATTTCTGCGCTCTATATGCCAATATTTAATAATGTTTCTAAGCAGTTTCTCATAGAATGAGTAACTTAGGCGAGAGAGTGTTACTTGACCGTCTGATATGGAGGCGGCTGCATTGCCTCGCTACTCACATAGCGCAGTACCTACAGCTGAAGGACGGCCGGACACGCGTGCTGTCTCACTGGGCTTGTTACAAGGTAATACATAATCAATTCAATTCAATTTTATTTCGGTTGTTCACCATAAATGTTAATCAAAATCAAAAACTCTTTATTTCCATAAATACAATAAATATACACTTATAAAAGGTCAAATTATAAAACTAAACACTGATATGGAAATAAAGTGATATTTTTGATTTCTGTCGCTTCGATATGTAGACTAAAGTAAAGAAGCGACGAAGAAACCTTTAGCCTGTTATTTGTTATTTTTCGAGTTGGAGTTGGAATACAATTACCCATATACTATGTTAGTTACCATAAAAACGGATTTCAATTATTCATGTCACATTAACTCTACAATACATTGAAAAAATTATCATTACAAAATTAAATTAAAATCACTAACTCTAACTAGATTAAATTTAAACATAATCATAATTTTCTAATGTTTGTTGTCATAGACCATATTTACCGTGATACAGGCTTTGCCTAATGTGGAGGCCGAGAATTTTAACCTGGATTCCTTAGGCAAAAATAAATATTTATAGTTTTTTTTTAGGGTTCTGTACCTCAAAAGAAAAAAAGAAACCCTTATAGGATCACTTTGTTGTCCGTCTGTCTGTCTGTCCGTCTGTCAACCCTCTTTTCTCAGGAACGCGTGGAGGTATCGAGTTGAAATTGACATCAAATACTCAAGTCCGTAACCTCTTGAAGCCGTGATATAAATTTAACTTCTAAGTCAACGCACTCAAAATTACAGCCGTTTATGTCCGAAAATTTTGAAATTTCCAAGGGAATCACATGCACCCAAAACCTATAGGGTACTTCCCGTAGACCTAGAATCATGAAATTTGGTGAACAGCAAGGTCTTATAGCACAAGTGAAGGGAAAAATCTGAAAAACATAAATTTGTAATTTATTCACCAAAAAATTACTTTTAATGCTCGCCATAGACCAAAACCTATAGGGTACTTCCCGTAGATCTAGAATTATGAAATTTGCCTAGAAGCAAGGCCTTATACCACAAATAAAGGAAAAATCCGAAAACAGTAAATTTGTAGTTTATTCACCAAAAAAAATACTTTTGATTCTCGCCGTGGACCCAGACCTATAATAGGGTACTTCCTGTTGACGTAGAATCATATAATTTGGTATTATGAGAAGTACGAGTTATTTATGTTTCAAATAAAATTTCTAAATATTCGTTTACGCTATAGAATTTTTTACAAGCAACCATGCACATAATAACAAATGCCTAGATATTTTCAGTAGTTTAAGTTTATTTTAGTCTGCTGGTAATACAGTGGAATATCGAAATAGAAATGAAAGACTCATTATTTCCATAAATACCATAAATGTACACTTAGAAAAGGTCAAATTATAAAATTAAACACTGACACGGAAATAAAGTGATATTTTGATTTTTAAGAATCTTTTAAGTCTTCTGGTTATACTAAGAAATATCCGTCAAAAACGTTTTAAAAAAATTGTAAGAGGTAATCTTAATATATTCTGAATTCACATGAATCTTTTAACTAACTTCAGGTGAGCCAACCGCACTTGGACAACGAGAGCGCCGCGCGAGAGATCGGCGACAAACTGCGCAACGTTCCGGGGATCTCGTACACCACTATTGCTATGAAGGCAGCTGACAAGGGGCGCAAAGCACTCGCTATCAAGGTTAAACACATTTGATAGTAATCTAGTATTCTAGTCCACCGATAGGAACAGTTTATTGCTTAATTAAAACAAATTATTTCCGTGTAGTGTCGTTTCGCCCCTTATTTCCGCCCATTACAGGGTCGGATCGATACTATGAAAAATGACTAGTATCGTTTCGCCCCTTGAGGAACATTTTCAGAATACATTGCTGGTTTGCAAAATGAAATATTTGACTGATTTTGAAGATCAAATTAGCAATTTCTATTTCTGACAATAACACCTATTGTTTTTAAGTATTTTAAATTGACTATTCTCAAACAACTTTGGGGGAGAAAAGGTGACGAAAGAATGTGGTCGGCGAGTGTGTGAATCGGTGGCCATGTATAGGAGGAAGAGGGGACGCCAGTCGGGCCGCGGAGGTTTTAAATGTTCCCGTGGTTCGGCGAAAATGGCGAGAGAGGGACACCGGAGAGGTTTTAGTGGGTATAACGTCCTTTTCAGGGCGTCGAGTCCCACATAATTCTGGTCCCCCCCAGACCAGTTTATTCGTAAATGAATTTACTCGCCGCATAAAAAAAATTATTAGTGCATACTAAAGGATTGGACTGTGACGGCTGTCAAATTGCCGCTTATTGTCAGATGTGACTCGAAGTATCTGTAAAACAATAAAAAAAAATTACGTATTGAGCGGAGCGAAAAAAGGTAACGCAGCTTTAGCAAATTGAGGCGTTTGGATACGCGTGAAAAAAAATTGGGTTTTTGATATTTTCTAGGTTCTGTAATTAAGATAGCAGATATAAGAAGCTTTGCGCACATTGTGAAAACCCGATTTTCACGTGACCAACCATAAAAGAAACCAGGAAAGAACCCACCTTAAAAAAGGATTTTACGCTATTTCCCCAAGCAAACCTTTAACGCAAGACGTGACTAATCTGCACTATACTACAGCCTACAAATCGTCTCCACAGATCCTCGAATACGAGAGCCACAGCAAGTTGCAAGTTCCCCTCCTACTATCGCTGGACGAAGGCTCCACGGCGCTGCTGAAGGCAACCGCGAGCGGAGACACCGACCTCGTGTACATAGTGCTGCTGCATCTCAAGGAGAAGATGGGAAAACACCAGTTTGAGGTATACTTAGAAAGAAAAATCCAACTGTTGTATAATCGCGACGTAATCACCCGTTCTGTGGGTGCGATACAATGTAGGAAAGCACATTTGATTTTCAGTTCACATTCAGTTGAAATTAATTCCTTCAACATCAATAATGTGTGCAAACTGAAGTCCCATTTCCTTTCTACAGCAGTCTAAACTCATTTTCATTCTTTACCTCTTCTGTAACTTTAGATGGTATTGCAACTTAATTGGATAGTTAGCTTTTATTGTAATTTTATTGTTTCCTTGGACCTACTGTATTCGATTATTATTTTTAGGGTTCCGTACCTCAAAAGGAAAAAAGGAACCCTTATAGGTTCACTTTGTTGTCCGTCTGTCTGTCTGTCTGTCAACCCTCTTTTCTCAGGAACGCGTGGAGGTATCGAGTTGAAATTGACATCAAATACTCAAGTCCGTAACTTCTAGAAGCCGTGATATAAATTAAACTTCTAACTCAAGGCACTCAAAAGTTACAGCCGTTTATGTCCGAAAATTTTGAAATTTCCAAGGGAATCACATTCTCTCAAACCCTATAGGATACTTCCCGTAGACCTAGAATCATGAAATTTGGTGAGGAGCAAGGTCTTATAGCACAAGTAAAGGGAAAAATCGGAAAAACATAAATTTGTAATTTATTCACTAAAAAAATTACTTTTAATGCTCGCCATGGACCAACACCCATAGGGTACTTCTCGTTTACCTAGGATCATAAAATTTGGTAAGAAGCAAGGTCATATAGCACAAATAACGATAACAATCTGAAAACCGTAAATTTGTAGTTTAATAACTAAAAAAAATAAGTTTTGATTTTCTCCCTATACCAAAATATACAGGGTACCTACTTCATGTTGACCTAGAATCATAATATTTGGCAAGAAACAAGGTCTTACAATTAACCGGAACCCTTAGTGCGCGAGTCCGACTCGCACTTGATGTTTTATTTTCTTTTTTTCCATGTTAGTAGATAGTATTAGTAATTTTGAATTATAAATATGTATGTATTAGTCGTCCATACCGCAATGCTTGAAAACGAAAGTTTTCAATCAGTGCGTCCTACCCGTCATGACCTACGGAGCTGAGACGTGGACACTCACGGTAGGGCTGGTGCACCAGTTCAAAGTCGCTCAGCGAGCTATGGAAAGAGCTATGCTCGGAGTCTCTCTGAAGGATAGAATTCGTAACGAATACATCCGACAGAGAACCAAATTTATCGACATAGCTTAAAGAATTAGCAAGCTGTAGTGGCAGTGGGCCGGCCATATCTCGCAAAGAACCGACAACCGCTGGGGTAAACGAGTTCTTGAGTGGAGACCACGACTCGGCAAACGTAGTGTAGGACGCCCTCCGGCCAGGTGGGATGACGATCTGCGAAAGACTGCAGGCAGATGCTGGATGCGGCAAGCTGAAGACAGGGTGCTATGGCGCTCATTAGGGGAGGCCTATGTCCAGCAGTGGACTAATATAGGCTGATGATGATGATGATGTATTAGCTATGTTAGTTCTGTTATTTACTGTTTGTGCACTATCAACCCATTTTTTCTTTTCTCATATCTAATTCTCCATCCCAAGGTTGCCTGGGAGAAATCGCTTTCAGCGATAAGGCCGCCTTTTGTACAATGCTAATTTGTCATTTAGATATAAGACTTTTATTAACTTTATTAACTTGTACAATAAAGTGTTTATTAATTAATTCAATCAATGTATGACGATGCGATGTCATTAATGTCCATTCTAGACGTGTGCGCCGCGCCGACCCGCCGCCGCCGCCGGCAAATTTTCCACGCCGCCGCCGCTGATTGGCCAATCGGCGTGAAATCGGCGTGGAACGTATTCTTTTAGACGCTTTGAAAACCTCCCTTATTTTATTGATTATTACATTGTCCGACACCTGCTACCTACAACAAAGTTGTAGTCAAAGAAGAAACCGCGCCACACCATGATGTCAAAGGTGCCGCGATGTCAAAGGGCACCGCGAACCGAATGGTATCAAAAGTCGCCGCTGATTCAGACAGATACAGGTGCCGATATAGGCTTAGATGGGACACTGTAGGAAAATAAACTTTATCAAATGTCAAGACAATTCCACTAGAAAGATTCAGACTAAATTTATATTGCATAAATTGCATTTAATTATTTTCAAAACCTTACGAAGTTACCACAAAGGCACAAACACTGTAAGGGGTAGGAAACGTCAGGGTCTTAAATATTTTTCAATTTCGAAACTGGCTTTCTAAATTCGGAAGCTCAATTTCGAAAGTTCGAAGTTAAGACAGAAAATGTAACTTTTATTCTCCTGTCCCTTTACACAGAGTTAGAATAGGAAAAGTGATTTACCTAATCCAAAACATACGAAAATACTTTGGTCACCGACGCGCTTGCACAGCACGTATACATGCAACGAGCGCCCGTCCTCCGAGTCGTATCGCTGAAGCCTGGCAGAGAACTGGTTAACCTACTAGTATAATTTTACGTTGTTGAAATTATCACAGATCAAGATAATTAATTACAATTGAAACAAATGAGCTAACTACAGACTGTTGCAAACAATCTACAGCAGGGCACGGGGATTGTTGTCTAGGGTAGAATAGAGAAAAATTACGTCACTTTGTCAACGAATGCGTAAATTGTTTGAAAGTCAATCCTTTTACTTTTGTAATGTACGCAATGTATGACGATGCGATGTCGATAATGTCTATTCTACCCTAGATAATAATCTCCGCGCTTGGCCTAGAGGTAGCTCAAATGATCCATATCAATACCAGTCGGAAACGTCCCCAAGAGGCTGGCTGCATTGCCCCGCGGTATGCCTATGCTGATGCGCTGCGCCAGATACTCACCAGCTCTCGGGTCACGTGTCGCTTCGACTCAACGCTCAGATAATTTTTAAGAAACCCGAAGAACCAGAGGTCTCGACTCCAAGGGGAGCAAATGTGTAGGCTCTGTCAAGACCTGCATGTTTGCGCCTCTTGAGATCCTCACCCAAATCTTCCCCCGCACCAGCCCTCACGAATGTCCTCGGAACATGGAAAGGCGCTAGTGTGTCGACGCATGTAGCGTCCCACACGATGGGCCTCCCCAACTCCCATGGGATTAGTGTCATACCATCGGGCCTCTTACTATCGTCACGCAACAGACCATTCGGTTTGAGAATAGCTGGTACGTTAGCGATGACAAAGACTCGCCGGATGATGTCGCCGGCTGGCATGGCGAGATATCCAACTGGCGGCCCTAGTACACGATAATCCGTGATGATCAAGCTGTTCGACAGCAATATTGCACTGGCATTGGCATTGATGAGGCGCGCAACATCTTGCACCCAACCGAAGACTTGTTGCGATACGGAAAGTTACGGGATCCAATAAAGTACCAGTGTTATATGAATTAAATGCTTAAAACCAATTTTCTGACTCCCATTTACTTAATTAAATGCATTACATTTTACGTTAGTTCATAATAAACCCCTAAAAAAGTTAGGGCATCCAGCGTTTTGCTCAGAGAGCTCCTCAGGCGGTTACAAATGTAGCCAGCCGCTGAGAAAACTCTCTCAGCTTCAACACTGGTCGCATTTCACTCTTTGTACGTTCGTTCCGCGACTGCGTAAGGTGCTTTATTTGCTTGGGTAAATAATCGAAACAAAAATATAAGAAAGTTCGAATTTGTGGCCACCAAATACGAACTTAAAAAATGGCCAAAAAAGGCTAACTTCGAATTTACGAAACTTCAAAGTTTCGGAATGCACCTCTTCATGTACTCGTTTATTATAATGTATATCAGTTATCTAGTATAGTACCCATGACATAACACAAGCTCTGCTTAGCTTGGGGCTAAATAATGCTATGTGAATTGTCCAGCATTATTTATTTAATACTTATACCTACGCGCCGATTTCACGCCGAAATCACGCCGCCGCCGCCGATTTCAGACCGGCGCCCGCCGCCGATCATTTTATCGTCGGCGCACACGTCTATGGGGTGGTCTAGATTCTAAGCCGGCACCACATAGCTTTTTACTGTCAGATGCAATGCACTGTATGAAATGCTATGCTTTATTTGATACCAATATTTATCTTATTCCAGCTCACAATCCGCAGTTTCCCGCTCGCCCACGCCCTCTACATAAAATACTGCGCGAGCCACAACCGCGAGGCGCTGCGTCAGGTGTACGTACAAGAAGACGACTTTACCGGACAAGCAGCGACGCACATCCGTGACGCGGTGGAGCAAGCCAACCCGGGCAGCCGAGAGGCCTCGCTTCTCGCAGCCAGGGACTGTTATAGGAAGGGGAAGAATGAACTAGGTAAAGAACGCGTTCCCCCGACCAGCGCGGCAAACCAACAGCCGAGAGGTGCAGCCACTCGCGCGTACTTCCGAGAGTTCCTCTACTGGGCATAGGCTTCCCCTAATAAGCGTCATAGCGCCCTGTCTTCAGCTTGCCGCATCCAGCGTCTGCCTACAGTCATTCGCAGGTCTTCACCTCACCTGGTCGTTTGCCGAGTCGCGGTCTCCACTGAAAAACTTGTTTACATATTCTTGTACATTAGGTAGGTAGGTACATTATGTACTAATAAAAATTGAATTTTGCTGCCAGGTGCATCAATCTGCGAAGACGCCCGTAAGCTGTGCAAGCAACAGTCCACGCTGCAAGAGAAGTACGGAAGCAGCTTCCTCGGGCTACCATTACACGACACGGTGAA
This sequence comes from Eupithecia subfuscata, assembly GCA_963564075.1. Classification (NCBI taxonomy): domain Eukaryota; kingdom Metazoa; phylum Arthropoda; class Insecta; order Lepidoptera; family Geometridae; genus Eupithecia; species Eupithecia subfuscata. The sequence continues at coordinate 12,020,401 of OY751105.1, forward strand.
GAAACTCCTCGACAACGGCGAAGAAAAACTCGCGGATAAACTGAGAACCGAGTATAAAATGCCTGATAGAACGTTAGTATCAAATGTTATTACTTCTTTATGTGTTTGCGAAGACATCTTCAAACCTAGGATCAACTTAAACAAGACTGCAAATTTCAGACGAAACCAGTTTCAAGAAGTTCAGGGTATTTTCTTCTCGTTTTAGATACTGGTGGCTCCGCATTCTGACGCTAGCTGAGAAGAACGAATGGGGGGAACTTGAACATTTCTCCAAGAGCAAGAAATCCCCCGTTGGCTACGAACCGTTTGTGGACGCATGCCTCAAGTACAAGAGAGCTGAGGAGGCGCTCAAATATCTGCCGAGGTGTAGAGATGACATCAAGGTCAAATACTACGTGAAGGCTGGGTGAGTTTACTTCTTATATTATTTATCGAGACCCGCGATAGAGCGTTAGCAAAGTTTGGAAAGAGGCGATGTGGTCGCTAAGCGACAAAGTCCCTTTATTTTGATATAAATAAATAATAATAAAGTTCGGAAAGATTTTTCTATCCGAAGACCTTTAGAATGCTACGGCCACATTCCAGGCGAAGATTCGTCTTCGCGTTGTCGTGATAAAACTTCGTGTTCGATCTGCGAAGTGTTTGGCCACATTGGAAAAAAACTTCGCATCGTCGCGATAATCTAGAACGTCGCGATAATTCATTTTACGGAAAAAATGGAAGCGGTGGTTGCGCTCATGGCGTCATAATTCATATCTTTTTTTGTGATTAGGTTCTTTAAGATTAACAGCTCAGCTTCGTAATTTTTGATAAATTACAAAATTCGATAATTTGTCCACTCCATAATAATTAATTGTGGTTAATAATAATAACAACACAAATCAGCCACAATACGTGCACACCGCTCGGCGTCTCGCTGTCAACAAAGCGCGCGCGAAGTGTAGCCAACCGCACGAACTTTTGTCGCGACAAAACCCTTTGATGTCCGGCCGTTTACCGACAGCCGCGCGAAGGGCATTTATTGTCGCGATCGATGATGCTTCGCGATAGGACGAACTTCTTGGCCAGACTTGTCGCGACAGCGCAAATCTTCGCGTTATCGCGATAGTATGGCCGTAGCAGAACGATGCCAAAATTGCAAGGCAAAATACTCTGGCTCTATGTAGACTGCTTGTAATACACACATTGACTGCTGAAATCACACCGTATGTGCGATTTTACGAGTGACGCTCATGTGTTTTGCGCCGCCAGCAGCAACCCAATATTCACTTTGTCTCCGCATTTTTTCATCGAGACATTAAATAATATTTTTTGATATAATTATTTAATGTCTCGTCAATACACTTCTCTGTTTAGTGGCCTGTTCGGTCAAACTCAAGACACAAAGTTTGTAAACACAACACTGCGTCAAAAATTTTTTCGACAGATATTGCACCCCGACCGCCATTTAACTATACACTAGCCAAACTCGATGTAGAATGTTTGTAAACAAACAGCCCATTGTTAACCTAAAATTCACTCTGTTGCCGCGTCTTTTTATACGCAATTTATATTATTTGTCGAATTGCGATCCTTCTTTCAATAAATATTGCTTTCAATTATATCCGAATCTCGACGCCAAGCAAGCGAGTTTGTTATTTGTATCATGGTTTGTTTACAAACATTCTACATCGAGTTTGTCTAGTGTAGATAAAGAAAATATGTTACTGCAAATCTATATATCTGCAAAATCTATTTAGCACTTTTGGAGTTCTCTTTGTCCAAGCAAACATCTTGCACCGACACAAACTTTCGCCTATCAGGATCCTAAAAGATCTCTGGATCTAACTTATGTCTAAAATGTCGACAATTATCGAAGCTAACGATGACCCACATAATTCTTGCCTAAGACTAACCAGCAAACCTTCTCTCGTTTCAGGTTCTACGAAGAGGGAGCCCAGGTGGCTTTTGACCAGAAAGACGAAAGTGCTCTCAGATTCGTTCGAAACAAATGTCCATTGAACGAATCGGCGAAACACGAAAGAATATCTGCTTTACTTGATCAACTACCAATCAGAAAATAGAATCTTAGCGTGTAAGTACTCCTATTTATTTTATAAGAAAAAAAATGTTTTTATTGCTTACTGTGATATCGTAAATTCCAAACTGTATATTATTATGTAAAGGAATCGTAAATAAAACTATTAAAATCAGTTGTATTTTAATTTATTCGGTGACAAGTTGTCTAATGAGAAAGTCGTTTTTGAACGAAACATTGTAATAAAATTGAAAAAATGGTAACATAAAAAAGATTTCACTACGAAGAAAAATGTGTTTTTATCTTGTGATGATAGATAACACTGACTATACCAACATTACAGTATTTTTACTTGCTTTCAATAATTTTAAACACAGCAAAATACACACGACTGGTATCTTTTACGTGGGTAATCAACAACCCGACTTTTAACTCAGCTACACCTTAGTTAGCGTAGCATTTATAGTATTGATGATTCGACATCATGAACACTCAAAATCACGTCCTTTCAACTCTAATTATGTCTGAATGTTCTTAAATAACTTATCTTTGATATCAAATAGCATAACAATTATAATCGTTCATTAAAATATTTAAGTCACGTAGGTACGGATACTGTGAAAATGTATTTTTTATAAAATATTAATTTTATAAAATTTTCATACAAATTCGGCCAGACATATCAGGAAATAAAACCGTTTGCCATACAGCTTAATAATTCAAAAGGTACCAAATCTTAAGTAGGTAGATAAATACCTAGGTACTCTTTATAAATTGAATCAATTATTTAGTAAGTGTAATAATTACTCCACACAACACACTGAAATTAGTATAAGTGCAGTTATTAACGCTAGGTTATGTTTATTTGTAAAAAAATAAACAAAACCTGTGAAAATACATTGGGCGGCAATAATTGTCTTATGTGACACATCAAAGAAAAAATGACATTTCAAAGCAGAATTACAGTCAAAATATTAAAACACACATGGTGTGTGACCCGACACATAAGCGTAGAATGTCTTTAAATTTAAGAAAATTAAGAATAAAATGTCAAACAAGCAACGACAAATTATATTTAGAAGCAAACCTCGTTGTCGTTCCTAACATTCTTTAAAATTGGTCACTTCAATTGACGCTGACCGCTATCTCTTTCTCTTTTACAATGTCAATCTTTCTAACACACGTCTGTATTTTATAGATAATACAAGCTTTACATCAATAAAGCCAGTATCAGGCAGATTTGGTATCATCCTAACTTTACTTTCTACTTTTAAATAGTGAGTTTTGTAAAGTTTTTGCATGCAAATAAATTAACCACAGCAGATTCTTCAGTTATCAGTCTTAGAATAGGTAAACTAAATTAATATTTGATATGGTTATACAAAGTTAAGGCATAAATGAGCAGTTTTTACAAAATATTTTTTCCCTAAACATAACATGTTATTTGTTATCACAAAAGCGCACATAAATATAATCGTAAATAACCTTCCCTATTTATTTTTAACAATTTGTTGAAAGCAACATTTAATAATGCCTTTAGGTGAAATGTTAATAATAAACTCGAGGGACGGACATTAGTACAAATACTATTATATTTTAAGGTACCTATAAGCTGGTTGCTATAAAATATTTAAGGCTGAGCGCAGACTTGAGTCACGACAGTTTTAAGACAGACTTTCCTCACATAGAAAGTCTGCCTTAAAACGGAAACAAAACTGTTTTGTCTTGCATCTTCATACATTTTGTAAAGCAATAGTCTGTCTTAAAACTGTCGTGACTCAAGTCTGCGCTCAGCCTAACACAACATTATAAACTAACTCTTTGATCCTTTTCCAACCAAGTTTATTTGGAGAAAATCGTTTAAATTGTCCGAAAACTGGGGTGAAATTTTCATTTAATCAAATTCACTTCGATAACAATTTACAAAATTATAACCCTACAGCAAAATTTGGTTGCTAGGATCCCAGCCAAGCTAACAAACAAACTCTCTTACTATAGATTTTTAAATCTCACAAGCATTTTGCCTTCATTTTCCCTGCCCTACCAAGTTCTGATACTTGTATCTATCACACATTCATATTGGTCGTATCCTAACTAGTAGGTCCTAACCCTTGCTTACCTATCACAATTTCGCTACGAGTGTACAACTTGCTTGGATATTTTAGACTCGAATAGCACCTTCCCCTAGGTTTAAAGCTATGATATTCAAAATCTAAGAGAATAAACGCATTGGCACTTCAACTTCAAATATTAAAATAATCTCAATTTCGATGTGAATTTTTCAATAGTTTATTCGATCAGATTTTAAACATTTCGCAGTCCAATTTCGAGAATTCTAAATTCGGATTGATGAAACAAATAAATAAAGAACAGTGGATATCATACAAATGAATTTGGCGGTGTAAATAGTATGTGTATGCAATTTTTTTCTCATGACTCAATTGATAGCTTAGCTTCAACTTTAATTCTACATTTCTTTGGCGTGATGGTGTAAAACTTCTTTAGACTTTGACTTAAAAATACTGAGTGATAAATAAATTACTTCGAATCTAAATAATAGTGCAATTTCAAATTCACGCATTGCTATAGGCACTAAACATTCAGGACATCTCATCCAATTCACACTTGTCAACAAGCATTTTTTTTTTATTTTATCAGATTAGTTTGAGTATTTTACTCAAAATGCACCTAACTAACCTAACGAACATCAACAATCTTTTTTTGGATTTTTTCCATTAAATCGAACATAGATTAATTATAATGTTACAATAGATGCGTAGTCATTGAAATGAAAAGCAATCAAACAAACAATGTCAAATGGCAAAAGTGGTACTACATACCGCAGTTTAAAAGACACATTCACACTTATTAGACACGGAACAAAAACATACCATATTTGGTTGTACACAAAATGAGGATTACCAAGTCTACATGAATATACTTATAGTAGGTAAGTGACCGATCACATAAATTCAGCCTTTATCAATGAGACACATATAATGTTTATACGACACATCAAGCTACAATTAACAGTACATTAAAAAACTAGCCTTAAATTACGGTCAGTTGTTTTTGGGCACTGATTCCCAACTAAGCTGTCTTTTAGAATACGAAACTAAAATACTTTAAACAAATCAACTTATAATAAATAAATTAAATATACCTAACCTGGTAAATTATCTTAGAAATATACCTAACCTGAAGGTGTGATGGAATATTTTGTGCAATTAATAAAAATAAAGTTAAATTAAAAGCATGCTTCAAGCATAACTAAACACCTTCCTCAATAAATAGAGCAACTAAATCTTTCTTTAGGAACTGTGAGTTCGTAACGTACTCGTAACTAAAACTAATGACTTAAAATTCGTAGTTCTGCCGACAGCTCCAAAGCCCGATACTCAAACTCTATGGTCTATGGTGGTCACAGCTGTTTTCTCGAAATACACAAATGATTCTAAAGTACTAGTACAATCCATACTATGCTATTATCAAGATTTATGGTAGTGCCCGTTGACAAATTATTGGCTTAATATTCTACACCAAACTGAGCACTTTAATTTGTGTACTTCGTGAAAGATCCGTCTTCCGATTAAATTTCATGTCCAAACGCAAGTGGCTGGGTCTGGACCGTTACCTTCGGATTGCGGTCAACAATCTTCACCTTTTCGATCGGGGACACCGTGACATTGGTTATGTTGGCATGCCTGACAGTCACTCCGGACAAAGCATGCTTCTGGATGAACGTACCCTCTTTGGTCTTGATGGTGTCGTAGATTCTCACCAGTTTTTCTTCGGTGAGACTTCGAGCGGGAGCGGCGGTGACGACCAGACCAGACATTTTTGTTTGGATTCTGGGCTCTGCAGGTACGGTAGTGACGGTGACAGCGGTGTGAATGGCAGCGTGGGCTCTAAGGCTTTGGGCCGTTTTGTAGTTTTTGCCGCACTTGCATTTGTAGGCCTTTTTTACTCTGCAAATAAGAATAAAGATTTCTTATTCAATTGCTTTTGTATCGATGATTAATTAGGAAAAATATTAGAGTAATTCACGTGATAAATGACGTAGTGAACAATGAACTTAACACAACATTAAATTGCTTTAGGAGCTCTCAGACCGAAGACTACACAATAGGTTAGGTACAGTCAGCGTCAAATTGATATGACCGTCTAGAGTAGTCAAAAAGACCTAAAAAACCTAAAACCAATTTGATATACGAAGATATTTTGAACACCTTGGGTGCTTACAACAATATGATGATTCGAACGGCGTATATCAAATTGCTTTTGTTTTTAAGATCTTTTTGACTACTCTAGACGGTCATATCAATTTGACGCTGACTGTACCTACAGGTATTTATAATACTGAGCATTACCAGTAATACGCTCTATTATATTATATTAATTTATAAAGTATTGTCATATATAGAATAGTCTCTATGTATCAAAAGATAAGGTTTGATAATAATTTACTCTGCCGGATACCAATACAAATTACTCTACCAACTAAACTATGAATGAAAGATGAATCAACTTTTTCCCAGTCTAAATAGACGAGACTAGATGTTTTTTTGGTCTACACTGGATCTTAAAGTACTGAGGATTCAAATGCTATACCCATTTCTTCCAGAAATATTCCTGGGTAGTCAGGCGTTTCTTAGGGGCGGGATAATACTTTTTTTTGTAGCGGTCAGCTGGGAAATCAGGATGCTTTCTGGACGACAAGTAGTAAGTTTAAGTTACTTTACGATATTTTAGAAGAAATTTTAAATCGAATCGAGTTTGAAAAATGTTTGAGAATAGCTATATCTTAACTATCAAAATTTTCAATATGATTAGTAATAAAGTAATTAGTTTAATTTAAGTAGTTAAGTAGGTACCTACATTTAAAATTTAAGTCTATTGCGTCCACGAGAGCTAAGCTGCTAACAAACTGTTGTACAGTTTGGCAGAAACTTTATCACGTAATGTACTTTTAATTTTATTTTAATTTTAATTTCAATATAAATGCAATACAATGATTGAACTTATTCATATCAGATCGTGAAGAATATATCAAAGGAATTTCTTGATTCATCAGAATTGCACCCTAAAGTAGTAGAAATGCACCTCTAAAGTAAAAATGAAAAAGCCTTTTATTCCATAACCAATAGGTAACAATAATCATGCTGAGTGTAAATAATTTCATTTCAAATTTGTAACAAATCATTATGAATATTAATTACTTAGATTAAATGTATTAAAATAATTAAAAAGCATGCATTTGTGTAATATAGCATTTGAATAGAATAGATAATACATAAGTAGCCTATTGGTTATGTTAGGCGTAGGGGTTGCATTATCCGTTAAATTTTCGTATCCGGATAATTCGGATAGTAGTGAGCCTTACTATTCGGATATTCGGATATTTCGGATAATTCGGATAATTGAAAAATATACATAAAAATTAAATTTAATCAAGGAAAATGGGTTTTTAAAGTATAAGTATTTATTAATTTATATTCAAAAACGTCACATTAAAGTTCTAATAAAATAAAAATAGAATTCGCATAGAATCTGAACAACCTAGAGATATAAAATTCTTTACTGTAAGTTTGTTAGAAGCATCTTAGAATATGCATCACAGATTTGGAACCCTCGTTATGATGTTTATAATAAAAGAATCGAGCGCATTCAAATTAAGTTTATGAAGTACCTTTGTTTCCGTTTAAGAATTCCATACAGTTCAGCCAATTACCTCGATTTATGTAAGCAATTTCACATTCTCCCTCTTTCCAAGCGGCGTGAGATCGCCGACTTATCTTTTATACTTAAAATCACGTCGAATAATATTAACTGTCCCAATTTGCTTCAAAAAATTAAGCTTAACGTTCCCTGCAAACCTATCAGATTTAACCCCCCAATTGACGTTCCCCATGCTGGCCCTAACTACCGACAAAACTCCTTCTTGTGGCGAGCGAGTAATAATTTTAACAAATTGAGTAATCCATTTGACCTGGATTTATTCTGCACAAGTGTCAGCTCGGCCAGGCGGCGGCTCAGCGGAGAGTTTTTTGGTGCCAATGATGATGATAAATATGAAGTCTAAATTTTTTGTAATGTAGATCCTAATCTATGTTTTTAGAGATGATGCATGTTGACTAGTCACATCATGTTCATAGTATTTTTCATTGTAATAATCCACCACTGTCCATGAAAACCTTCAATGAGCTTTATGGTACTTATTAATTTGTAATTCTGTTAATTTTTAAGCCTTTGGTTTTCCCCTAAATAAATAAATAAAATTAAAAATAAGAATATCGATCAAATGGGTTGAAAAACTAAAATATCTATTAAAATAAAAACAGTTTACTTCTTTCCATCGAACTTATTTTTTAACAACGAACGAACGTAAATCAACTTCCTATTTTAATAGGTACTCTAAAATGATTTTAACAAACAACCAACACAGTCACGAGATCAAACTTACGAATGTACACATACAGTTATGTTATAGTAGTGTGTGTGGGGTAGCTGTGCTGCGTGCGCGGAGATCGGTCTGTGTCGGCGTCGTCGTCGAATCACTGACCAACCAGTGCTAACGCTAGTGATGCGTTTACGCGCTACCGCTAGTGTAGGTCTTGCTTGTTTATAGCTTCCAGATTCAGAAACACGCACGAATTAGTACATGTATATTTTTAACAACACAAAGTATTGTATGCATTCATGCATAATTATTGTATGCATGATGAAATAGTTTCATCTTTAAGCGATTGCAGTGTTTGGTTAAACTTGTATTTTTCATGACTACTACTAACATAGAATTAAGAAAAATTTGTGACTAACATAATATGGACCTAAATTGATTTTTTGTGTTGTCTGAAATAAATGAATTTTATTTATTTATTTATTTATATTTATTAAATAAAACATTTCTAAAATGCTGGATGCGGTGTAGTGTTGTGTCGTGAATTAGAAAAATCAACTGTAGGTACCTATCCGTATTATTCGTATTATCCGGATAAAGGAGCTCCCATTATCCGGATATGAAAATTAGCGGATATCCGGATAATTCGGATATCCGGATATCCGGATTGCAATCCCTAGTTAGGCGACGCTCTAAGTGTATGCCAAATTTCATCTTGGTCTGTTCAGTAGTTTTGGAGATCCTAGGTAATCAAAATTTCACACTTCACAAACTTTCGCATTTATAATATTAGTAGGATAGTAGGATACTTAATTTTACTTGACGATAAACTGATAACACCTAACTTTAACTTAACAATGAGTTTACCATTGTTAATGTGTATTTCGTCTCTGTAGTTCATAAGTTAAATAATTGACAAAACCAAAACCGGGAAAAAGCGATTTACTGTTTTTTTTGCGAAAAAAATGACAATAACTTATTTGATACAAAATTTTCTTTTTCATAAATATTTTCATTTCATTTTAATAAAGGCCTCCCGAAACTATGCAAACCAGTAACCACCGTTGACGCCCCCGACGCGTACAACGTCGTCAACCAACCTTACAACAAAAGCCAAGACCAAATTAAAAAATTTAAAAACCCGCCGACGTTTAATGGCTGAACCGATTTTCATGAAACATGGCTAAGAACACTCGGGATAAAATTATCTAAGACAAAAAAAAACTAAACGAAAATCGGTTCATCCGTTTGGGAGCTACGATACCACAGACAAACACCTCAAACTTATAACACCCCTTTCTTTTTGCGTCGGGGGTTAGAAATCGACGCACGTTACTTACTTGCCATCCTTCTTATGTCCGTTCTTAGAATGGTACTTGATTCCGTTGACGTTTTTGTATCGTTTCTTGCAGCCGGGCACGGGGCAGGCAAACGGCTTCTCTTGCGCAGCGGGGCCCAGAGCGCCGGACACGGCGTTCGGGTTCAATCTGGAACCACATCACACTTCTATACTACTACTAGCTGACTCGGCGAACTTCGTACCGCTCTCACCTTTTAAACCTTAGAATAACTAGGCTGTCTTATTACTCTAAGTTTTAAACCTTCCCTGAATAAGCTATCCTATCTTTCAAGTTGGATCAAACTGCACACGGTGTGCAAATTTAATTTAAAATCGGTTGAGTAGTTTGGAGTCCATCGCGGACAAACAACGTGACACGTGATTTATATATATAAAGATTATAAAGAGGAAAGATTTCATTGTTTGTTTGTATTGAATAGGCTCCGAAACTACTGGACCGATTTGAAAAATTCTTTCACCGTTAGGAAGCTTACTTTTCAGGGAGTGACTTAGGCTATATTTTATCCCGGAATTCCCACGGGAACGGGAACTAAGCGGGTGAAACCGCGAGGCGATCGTCTAGTATATTATAAACTGGTTTCTGTCCGCAACTTCGCACGCGTTGTTTTTATGGAAACAAGATTCAAGATATTTTATTGCAGAACATGCTGGATAGAGGTCTTAAAATAACTTATGGTGGTGGTGTCAAGCATGCACCCTGCTAGGGCACTGCAATATTATGCTAGGTTCTATCTACTCTTATACCTAACTAAGCTTACACTACGTTCTAAGGTTATTTCTATCACATCACACCACACTAATATCACCTAATATTATAAACTATACAGTTTCTGCCCGCGCGGGTTCGCACACGTTGTTTTTATGGAAACGTTTAAAGGTTATTTCTATCCCATGGGAACTGATGATGGGATAAAAAGTAAAAAGTAGCCTATGTTTTGTTCCAGGCCTAGAACTACCTGTATGCTTCAGCCCGATCCGTTCAGTAGTTTTGGCGTGAAGCGGTAACATCCATCCATACATCTAAACATCCAAACTTTCACATTTATAATATTAGTGTGATGATGTGTTTGTGGATGGATATTTGTTACTTGGTCACGCCGATAAAACTAAACGGAACGGGCTGAAATTTTGTATAAATGTAGTTTTAGACCTGCTGACTAATTTGTCTTTGTCGTTTGATCTTAATATTAGGGTATTTCATTGATAGATATCATTATCAACCCACAACAGTCCGCTGCTGGACCTACCCTACCCTTATAAGCATTGATTGATACACGATCAAAAAGAATTAAATGGGGATGAGGATCGATCCTCTGACACCAGAGAATAAATGGCGTAAATCCTCTCACTCGTGGAAAAGTCGCGGAAAATGGCGACGGCAAATGGGCTTGCCGTGCGATTACACTAATATCTCCCATTCCCATTGAATGGGCGATCCGGAGAGACTGGGCATGAACGATTTCAGTTTCTAACAAGGTACTAAAAAAATACATAAAACTTTCTGGCGCGACGAAGCTGATCGATGACTGAAATTTTAACGTCAACGTCAAGATATTACCCAAGTCGTATTACTCACACTTGACTTTTTTCTTGATTACAGTAATTCTGATTTAAAGTAACAAACAGTAAATATAAATTGCAGTAATAAAACGTAGTCGAGCAAAACAAGGTCTAGGGTGAGTAACATAAGCAAATTTAACAAACAAATGAAATAAAACATTACAATTGAGTTTGACATTTGTGGTATTAAGACGCTGGCGGCTTCGTCAACGGTCAATCCAGCCAGAAAATTGTATGTATTTGTTTTTGTACCATGTGATCGAAACCGAAATTGTTTATAGGTACCCAGTCTCCCCGGATGGCGATCCATTGAAAGGGATATTTTATCGTAATCGCACAGCTGATTAGGCCTTACAAGAGTGTACGGGTTAAACTCTACAGGAGTTTAAGGGTACTGCGATATTCCGTAGTATTTAAAGTTTTGGAGCATTTAAAAGGAAAGTTGCTCTGGTAGATGACACAGGTGCCTGGAAGAGATAGCTTCTAAGCGATATTGAACTTTAACTTGATGAACAAGTATAAAAATATGTAAACTAGGTATAAATGTGATGTATTGTGAGTGTGAGTCACCATAATCTGACTCATTGAAGCTAGGCGCAGCGTAATCGATGAGTTAATCACCACACAATGAGTGCGTCGTACAAGCAAAGTATTTCAAACAGCAGAAGAAAATTTACATAAACAAGCTTTGGAATCCGGACGACCTCTGTGGCGCAGCGGGCGAAGGTCTGCCTGCGACGCAGGAGGTTGCGGGTTCGATTCCCGCCTCGGGACAAATGTTTGTACCATCTAGTACCATTTCAGCTAGTAAGTACCGTAAACCTCTCGGTGACCAGCTATCCGAGAGGAGTAAGTTGAAAAACAGCGCTGCTTGCATATTAATGCATTACAGCAAAATGCTGAATTTACTCCTTTTGCCTTAGTCTATTAGTTTTAATTAAGTAGTATAAGTATAGTTTTATGTTGTGTATTTTCTGCATTAAGGCAATAAATGATCTTCTATTCTATTCTAAGTACAGTCAGCTGCACAGACATGTATACACTTCCAAGGTTTAACTTTTATTTTACTCGGAACTTTTCAAATAAAAGGACATGCAAACGTTTTTCGTACAAAATAGTCATCGTACTTCGCCAGAATGCGGTACATAACTTATCACAATTACTATACACTTACTACTTAGTTAAATTGAAAACTTGGGAGTGTATACATATTTTTGCAGCCGACTGTACCTAAGACAAACTCACTTGACGCCGTATCGCAGAATGAAATCGGAGTTGTACTCATCAACGGTAGTCCAGGAGTCGTTGCTGTCTTCCGAGTGGCTCAAAGTTTCGTCCTCGTCCATCTCGCTACCTGAAATATCACATCACACTTACCTAAGTATTATATACTAATTATTATAAACTAGTTTCAACTAGTACAAACGTTTAAAGCTGACTTCTATCCCAAGTCCCACGGGAACAGATTTATGGGATAAAAAGTTAAAATGTTTGATTCCAGGCTTAGAGCCCTATGCAATAAAAAAATTCAGCCCGATCCGTTCAGTATTTTTGGCGTGAGGAGGTAACAAACATCCATCCATCCATCCGAACTTTCGCATTTATAATATTAGTGTGATGTGATGTGATGCGAAAGTTTAGGATGTATGGATGGATGTTTGTTCCCCTAGGACAGGGGTGGCGACCCTTTCCGAGTCAACGAGCCATTAAAAAAGCCCCAGGACGTTGTTACCTTCTTTCGTTGTTACTTTCTTTACGCCAAAACTACTGAACCGATCGGGCTGAAATTTTGCATAGATGTAGCTCTAAGCCTGGAATCAAACATAGGCTACTATTTATCCCACAAAACAGTTCTCATGGGATAAATAAATAACCTTTAAACGTTTCCAAAGAAACAACGCGTGCGAAGCCGCGGGCAGAAACTAGTACCTACAAAAAAAAGAAACTAGTATTTTTTATATATAAATCAAGTTCCCATGGGATAAAAATAACCTTTAAACGTTTCCATAGAAACAACGCAGAAACTAGTTGTAGGTACAATAAACTTCTAAAATATGAAAATACTACCTGTATGCAAAATTTCAGCCCGATCCTAAGATCCTAAACCTATCATAAGTAATATATACCGAATTTTACTTAGATCGATGGGAACCAGTGTTTTCTAGCTAGCTACATAGCAGGCGCGGTCGCAGCCCAAGACTTTGGGGGGGGTCACACTTGGTGCGGGCCGTAGCACCAAATGTACTTGTAGGCAGTTGCAGACCCCACCGAAAACGACTAAACTTTATCGGCGAGCGGAGCGAGCCGCGGAAAATTTATACTCAACTCCCAACAATAGTAGGTATAAGTTATAGCGAGCGAAGCGAGCCTCGAAATTTTTGAGATGTTTTCTGAAGTTTAGGCAAAAGTAAGCAAGAGTAGGTCCACTTGCTTACTCTCGCCCGCATCTTTTATTTTGTTGTTGATGATCTATAAAAATAAATGATAGCGAGCGTAGCAAGCTCCGTAAATTTTAGAGACTGCGGTAGTAGATATAAATTCTAAATAGGGGCGAGCGGAGCAAGATCATCAACAAAAAATTGGAAATACAAAAAACACACGGAAAAAATGTAACGGCGAGCGGAGCGAGCCGCCGAAATTTTTGTTACTTTTTCGGGTAACTACCCGAGCAAAATGATGTTAAACAAGTGTCAAGCACTGGACCAAATACAGAGAAGGACAAAATACTATCGGCGAGCGGAGCGAGCCGCAAAATGCAGTGTTTTGCATATTGGCCGCAAACAGGAGATCCCTTCCCCCAACTCCCAACCCAACAATAGGAAGTATAAGTAATGGCGAGCGAAACGAGCCTCAAAAATGTTGGAGATTTTTTCTGATGTTTGGGGAAAAGTAAGCCAGAGCCCATGACAAAATAAAGTGAGCGAAACCTGCCCCGAAAATTTTTAATACTTTGCGGTGGTAGATATAAAGCTATGAATATAAATCGGGGCGAGCGGAGTAAAGGAGATTAACAAAAATTTAGAAATACAAAAAATACATCGAAACAGATGTAGCGGCGAGCGGAGCGAGCCGCCGAAATTTTTGTTCCCTTTTTCGAGTTGTCACAAACTGGTTCAGAAAATAAATAACAGCGAGTAAAGCTAGCTCTCAATGAGCCGCAGCCTTTTTTGAAATTGGTGAGGTATGCGTCCATGCAAGACAAGGAAGCTAAATTATGAGCTATTAGCTTCTGCCCGCGACTTCGCACGCGTTCTTTCTATGGAAACGTTCAAAGGTAATTTATATCGCATGGGAACTGATTTATGGGATAAAAAGTAGCTTTATGTTTGATTCCAGGCTCAGAGCTACATTGATGCAAAATTTCAGCTCAATCTGTTCAGTAGTTTTGGTGTGAAGACGTAACAAACATCCATCCATCCATCTATCCATCCAAACTTTTGCATTTATAATATTAGTGTGATTGTGAAGAACAATTTAAAAGTTTGTCGAATAACAACCAAATATGCGGACAACAGACGAGACACCATATAGAATAAACGGCGAGCGAAGCGAGCCGCGAAAATTTTTATGATCTGGCTGTGCGTGTGAATTGTTTGGTATTAGATATTTTGCAGTTGCAAACTCGCCGAAACGGAGAAGGAGTCCTGGACTAGAGCAAGCCAGAAGCTTATCAAAACAGCAGAAAGTTATCAGAGGCAAGCAGAGCATGCTGCGATAATTTAGTGGTTTCGTTAGATTTTTGGAGTGTTTGGAAAACTGACCTCAAACGAGGGATGAGCCCATGACCTGTAAGAACATTTTCTTATAAATAAATAACTGAACTGAACTGAACTGACCAGAGGCAGACAGTTTAAAGTTGCCGGCTAAGTTAAGCGAGCTGCGATAATTTTTGATTTTTGTTAGATTTTGGGCAACTTTTTAGAAAATTTGGCAAAGTGACCTAAAGCGGGGCGGGTTTTGAGCTTTAGATCACAGTCAGAAGGAACAAATGTTATCAGCAACCAGACCAAAACGCGAAAATTTTGTTGTCTACTATTTTTTTGTACTGGTTGACAAAGTGACCTCGCAGATTATTTGTTATATTTTGTGCTTTTTACTGTGGTGGTTGGATTGGTACAAACTGACAATAGCGGACCAGCCAGACCAATAAAATTGGGAACGTGGCCTCTGTGCTAATCAAAACACAGAGCACAAATAACAGTAATATCGGCGAGCGGAGCGAGCCGCGAATTTTTATTTTGCTGCCGTTGGTAACCATAATCAATGTAACGGAAGTAAACAGGACAATATTATCATCAAGCTGTGGGTTGCAATTTTTTAAGTACCTAAACTAAGATTTTGGGGGGGGTCATGACCCCCGTGACCCCCCCCCTGGGACCGCGCCTGCTACATAGTAGCTATTATAAAACGTCAATGCCTGATCATTAGGGCTAACCTGTAGGGCTGCGGGCTGGTGGTGGCTCCGGTAAAGATAGGAGCTTCCTCCTGACGTCTGGCGCTTCATTGCTTTGATGAACATCACGCCTCGTGTCCGTGATAAATTTCAATACATAGCTCAGTGAAATATACTGCGGCTGTGATGCCTCCTTTTGTTCAACCACTTTTGGGTCGAGATCTAAAAAATACGACATTATGGGTAAGTGGGTAAGTAGGTACTATGGGTAGGTTAGGTACTCGCGTCGATTTAGATGTCGCCAAAACTGAACTACCTATACTAATTTTCCAGTACTTACCTACTAAATATGGCATAATTTTTAGTGCTGTCAAATTAGTTTAGTTTTGGCGACACTCGAATTGACACCAATACCGACCTACTTAGTATTTATTTTGTTATTTATTTAATTAATAATTATTTAATTAGGCTAAATCACATTGTCATACAAACAGCCATGGTAAGTCGACATTAAGATAAGAGGGCTATTACAAGAAAACGCAAAATCCCACAGTTACCTGGTTCAAATTATATGGTTTTCGTTCGTTGCTTGAAATAACAATTACTTGTTAATAATAGTTCCTTTTCTCTTCTACAGTAATAATAGAATAAATTTTAGAGAGAGAACTTATTTGTTTATTTTATAATAATCATTCTACCGATGCATGTTCAGGCAATTTGTAGATTCTATTGAATATAGACAATCAAAAAAAAATTTTTTAGATTACAAAATATCTTATACCTACTTCCATAAAAAATATAATAGAATACATTTTCGTTATAGGCCTTTATGTAAAGAAAGAAAAAACTGAAGCGAATTCAATTATCGACCGAAAAGGCTTCGAAACAAACCCCAATATCTCCGAAGTTCTACATTATTTTGACACAATATTTAAACCAAAATATACTTCAACATTTGCTTAAACTACAATATTAATTTTATTTTTTAAATCCCGACTATTTTTTTAATGAATTATTTAAAAGTATTATAATTATATTTCATTGCCTCAGTACCGCGCGAGCGCTTATCGAGGGCAGACCTATGTCACTTCAATCGCGAGACAATAGATAGTTACGCTTGAGTAGCTCGCCGCCGCCCGCTCGGTGCGTTAAATAAAAAAAAAAGTAGCTCCGAGATGTAAAAGCTCTTAACATGTCTTTGGTTTTTAGGGTTCCGTACCTCAAAAGAAAAAAGGAACACTTAAAGGATCATTTTGTTGGCCGTATGTTTGTATGTCTGTCTGTCCCTCTGTCAACCCCCATTTCTCAGGAACGCGTGTAGGTATTGATTGAGTTGAAATTAACATCAAATGCCTATTGAAGTCCGCAACCTCTTGGAGCCTCAATATAAATAAAACTTCTGAGTCAACGCAATCAAAAATTACAGCCGTTTAAGTCCGAATATCTTGAAAAAAAGCTTATGATAGGAAGCACAAACTGGCCAATCGGTTTTTTGAATTTCCTTCGTTTAACGGAATAATAATGTAAAATAGGTGGTGGCGCTGATTTGGGTCGGGGTAGCGCCTTAAGGTCTGTTGTACATTTATTTATTTATTCGTTCGTTCGTTCTAATTCTGAATGATCTCGCATAGGAGTGTATTGTGCATTGTCCCCCAGCCTAACCAGGCCCTAACCAGTCCAGCTCCTTAAAATATCGGAGCAGGACTTTTGGCGAATGATAGCTTCGTTTCAGCTTTTCTGTAGGCGTGGACGGGTTTGATTCCTCTATAAGAGTCTTCAGTCCCGTTTCCCGTCTGGCGTACTCTGCGGCTGTGCAGTGTACCACTACATGTTCCACAGTCTCTTCGTTCGTTCGTTCGTTCATTCATTCATTTATTTAAAAATAACCTCTATGGTAAGAACTTCCCGTTGACTGGCGTCCGAATACTATTCAAACGCAACTCACATTTACCCACATCATCTCAAGTGACGAATTATTGAGTTTTCAATGAAAATCTGACAAAAAATCGTCACTTGAGAGGTGCTTAAATCTGAGTTGCGTTGCGTTTGAGTATTTGGGAGCTACAATTATAAAATTTGGCAAGAGGCAAGGTCATACAATTATACGGAACCCTCTCAGTGCGCGAGTGGGACTCGCACTTGACGTTTTATTTTGTTCGTTGTTATTTCATAAATTTATTGAGCAAAGCAGCCGCCCCGCCGCGCCGCCCCGCCGCCGCCGTCGGGACCTGTCAGCTGTTAAGCGCAAGCGCCAATGTTTAGTTTACATTGTTTGACGCCGTAGCAGTAGGTATCTCGATTTATGATTGGTAAAAAATAGGATTCTCAGTAGGTAGTTAATTGGCAACCTGCTATGTAAACAACAATTTAGCATCTAATTTTACAAATGAAAATTTTATTTGTATTTCACGCAAAAATAAATACAATGATGACAACCTATTGATATTGATAAGGCGTAAATGGGGAGGATCAAGGATTACGTGGAATAGAAAATAATGTAGGTTACCTTGTATTCAGTTAAATTACACTATTACTTACCGATGTGAACATCTTCTATGTGTTCAATAAGATCTGGAAGTCTAGGAAATGTAATTCCACAGCCCTTAAATTTACAGATGTTCAACATGAAGACAGCCATTTCGTACAATAATGGCTCCTCATTCATCTTATTGGAATAGTCTAGTCAAGTTGACACCCAAACGAAGATTTTTATGAAATCTGCGATATAATCATTTTTTCACCTAAATTGTAATTTGTTAATAAAATATCAGATTTTTTTTTAAATTCAGCAAGATAATTTCAGCCTATTTTGTCTGGAAATCCGAATTTCAACAAAAACAAACGTTCAACGATCAAGTCATTCGCGCAGATCGCGCATATTTATTGATCGATCCTTAGCCAATCAGCGCTCAGCTTTCGAGATAATGTCCGATATTGTCCAATAGCATAGCCTCCTGCAACTTCTGTTTCACTTCACCACTCAAAAATTGGACATTCCAAAGGCCGGTCTCCTCCTTTTCGGTGTTCTTTGGTAAGTGCGGCAAAATATCCGTATAAAACGAATCGTGAAAAAGTGTTGAAATCAGAAGATATTCCTGAATAAAAAGTGATCGAAACGACGTATTAGGCTACATTGTGTGTGACAGTGATAATATTTATTGGTGAATCTGTAAGTTGTCAAAACACAGACAGAAGGAACCTATCAGGTCGCCGAATCGGCCATTTTCATCTCCAGCCTTTAATACGTCTAGTAATATTTATTAGGCCTTTCCTGTCGTCAAATTGTGCGCCAAGTGATACCGGTATTGATAATTTTCTATAGGTGGTTAACTTATCGACCTCCGCCTTCGTTACGTAGTGCCGTAACTTACGTAACACTGCGGCTCATCGGTCAAACTGTCAAGGCTTGAAAGTCACAGTTTCTCATTCGCTCTCAGTGCTGTGCCGGTTCCTCGAACAGTTAACTCATCTGCTCCTTCGTGTTATTTCAGTTGTCGCTCGCCGCACCCACTAAAAACACAAAAATGCTGTCTGCCGCCAGACTTATCGCCCCTGCAGCCAGGTCTGCCGTAAGTACCCTTCATAATTATACTATTTATTTCAGTTTCAAATAAGTATGTGATAAATTGACTGCATTGATCCAAGAACATAGCTACCAACTTACCTCGAGACTTTGACATAGCCTTCAGCTGATGGTTTCCTGATACTTAGCCTACTTCCAATTGGATAGGCATCCAATTGACTAGCAGGCTACAACATCCATTGATACTCTTGATTCTTAGTTTAGGACAGGGCAGTAACCAAATTTTTGTGTTACATAATTACCCAAGTTCAATGAAAATGTATTCTATCTGATCAGCTGATCCCATTGACACATCTTAATGTGACATCAAGCAAGATTTCTGTGGAACAATCCCTGATATCAAATTATAAATCCAACTACCTACTACCTATTGGTATTCAAGAAAAAGAGAGTATAGGATGCTAAGTATAGGTAACTTGTAAACTCTTGATTTTTTTTATGAATTGGATGTTATCTTTGTCCATTTCAGATCTTCAACAATGCCAACCTAGTGCGACCAATTGCAGCAGTCCCCACACAGTCACAGCTTGTGCCAGCTCCCGCCCAGCTTTCAGCGGTGCGCTCCTTCCAGACTACCTCAGTCAACAAGGACATTGACTCCGCTGCCAAATTCATTGGTGCTGGTGCCGCGACAGTAGGAGTGGCTGGCTCCGGTATGTATATAATCTTTTCTAAATTGGTGGTGTGGTTCATGCTTGTATGGTTCATAAAGATTGTTTGATTCTAAGCAACATAATATGTTATTTAGAATCAAATGACATCATTATAAGTGGGCCTAATTTAATTTTGCATCTATGAAGTATACATGAACAATAAAGGAACTTTCAGTCTGAAATTTTGTGAAACAGTGACAGATTACATAACCCTGACACATTTTCATTCAGTGTTAACTCCCTTCTTTCTGCAAGTTCATCTATTGTGAAAGTGCTTTTATTTGAAGAAAAAAAGTACTGTCATTAGCACACTCTAACCGAATGGCAATATGATTGGTATTTGACTCAAGTTCATAAATGCACCTTTGCAGTTACTTCCTAAATAACCCATTTATCCATAATTAATGTCTCCTACCCTTCCTATAACTGACCATTGTTAACCCTATGCACTCAACTAACCCTTTTCCTGCAGGTATTGGTATCGGTGTGGTGTTTGGATGCTTAATTATTGGCTATGCACGCAATCCTTCCCTCAAGCAACAAATATTCTCATATGCTATTCTGGGATTCGCCCTCTCGGAAGCCATGGGTCTATTCTGTCTCATGATAGCGTTCCTAATGCTGTTCGCTTTTTAGAGAAACAAATGAGATGATAGATTTTTATGTGACGTACAGTGTATATTGTGAGATTATACTACCTTGCTTGGATATTTTACATTGCATGTTTTATGTGCATTTTTGACAAGTTTTTCTGCTGAAGATACATACAAGGTGATTTGGTTGTTATATTTGAAGTTGTTATTTAAAAAATATTCTAGCCCTGAATAAATATGACCTACGGACTGACAGTCCAAATATCAATTTGAAAGTTTGGATTGACTGCAGTTGTTACACAACACTAATGCCTGTTGTATGATTTCAGGAGCTGGTATTGGAACGGTGTTCGGCTCCCTCATCATTGGTTACGCAAGGAACCCTTCCCTCAAGCAACAGCTCTTCTCATACGCCATCCTGGGATTCGCCCTGTCCGAGGCTATGGGTCTCTTCTGTCTTATGATGGCGTTCCTGCTGTTGTTCGCTTTCTAAACAATTTTAATTAAGAACACTACTACTGCCATCCCACATGATGAGGTTTCAGTGTATACTATCTGGAGTGGACGGCTGGGAATCAATGTTTGGAAACCTCCCTTAGTGATGCAAGGACTCATGTGTAAAAGTTTTACATGTTATTAGTGTGTGTCATCATCAGGAATGCAATTTATTTATATAGTTTAATGGAAATCTGCAAATAAAATGTTGTATGTAAACATTACTATAACGCTACCATTATTTCAAATTCCTGATTTTGTAGACTGACAGTATCTTTCTAATGTTATATCATCATTATCAATTTTCGATGATAATATTATTAGCCAGTGATTGCGTGTTTATGCGTGAGTATTATCAACGATTTTTGGAATGACTGTTATTCTGTTCGAAAATGTCGGCATCTTTATTGTACATTTTTAGGGCGATTAAATGATACAAACAGTATGAATAACATTTATTCAATCAATCCACTCCTAAATCATGTTGGTTACTTTCGAAAACGACTGCGGTGGGTTATTTGGGTTTTGCCTAGGTCAGGTTCGTAACAAAGACAGCATTGCCCTCCCAATTTAGAGGTTTTTTTTTTTAGCCTAGTTCAGTTGCAATCTGTCTGAAGAAATATCTTCTATAGGCCATTATTTTTTCGTTAAATCATTATGAAATTTCGTGTCTGTCAAGTTAGCAGCCCCGCCATGCAATTTGGTGGTTTCAACTGCCAATACATTTGCATGAAATAGTGGAGCCAATAAAATATATAAAAATATAAATAAAATAGTGGTGCCAGTAAAATAAATAGTGCCCATAAATAATGTACATGAACACATTTAAGTTTTTCACTGTGGCTGCTGCTGTCTTGACGTCAAGTTGGCCGCCCCGCTGATTTCGACAAATCTATAGCGAGACCTTACGGTTTTTAATTTAAGAACATAGATCGTACTTTAAAGATTGGTAGTTATTTTATAATCCTACAGCAAATTCCACTTAGTTTTGTGGGGTAAGTAGGTAGGTATGTACCTACTTTAGGTGGGCATCATAGAATGGATCCCTGATAAATATAAGGATTTTTAGAGGGATAGGGGAAAGGGTAAGAACCAAGTCCAACTAAAACTTAATATTCGTATTTAAGTAGGTACTGACACCTATATTTTCTTTTGAAACTCCTAGATATGTTATACACTAAAGTCATATACAACGGGATATACAAGCGAGTTTTTTTTTCAAGGCCACAGGAAAGTTATCGAAAAGTACCTATCTAATGTCACGTGCTAGATTTAGAAAAACAAGTTTTGCATTTAAATAAAGCGTCAAGTGCGAGTCGGACTCGCGCACTAAGGGTTCCGTTTAATTGTAAGACCTTGTTTCTTGCCAAATATTATGATTCTAGCTCAACGTGAAGTAGGTACCCTGTATATATGGTCGAGGGAGAGAATGAAAACTTGTTTTTTAAGTTAATTAACTACAAATTTACGGTTTTCAGATTTTTATCGTTATTTGTGCTATTTTGCTTACCTTGCTTCTTACCAAATTTTATGATTCTAGGTAAACGAGAAGTATCGAAGAAGAAGAAGTAAAAGTTTTGGTCTATAGCAAGAATTAAAAGTATTTTTTTTTTTGTGAATAAACAACAAATTTCCGGTTTTAGAATTTTTTCCTCTACTTGTGCTACAAGACCTTGCTTCTTGCCAAATTCTATAATTCTACGTCAACGGGAAGTACCCTATAGGTAGGTCTGGGTGCACGGCGAGAATCAAAAGTATTTTTTTTTTGTGAATAAGCTACAAATTTACTGTTTTCGGATTTTTTCCTTTATTTGTGCTATAAGGCCTTGCTTCTTGCCAAATTTCATAATTCTAGGTCTACGGGAAGTACCTTTTAGGTTTTGGGTGCATGCACGGAAATAGAAGCCTTAATTCCGTGGGTGCATGTGACTTTTGAGTGCGTTGGCTTAGAAGTTTAATTTATATCACGGCTTCAAGAGGTTACGGACTTGAGTATTTGATGTCAATTTCAACTCGATACTTCAACGCGTTCCTGAGAAAAGAGAGTTGACTTGACAGACAGACAGACGGACAACAAAGGGTTCCTTTTGAGGTACGGAACCCTAAAAAGTAAGTTATTTTTTAGTTCGTTTTTTTATTTTAGAAAAGTGAGTTTTTGAACGTTCAGATTCTGAATCTAAATATGTAACCTTTACTGAATTAAAAAAAATCAATTTTGTAGGAAATTGAAAAACAAACAGTTTGCAGTTAGGTTAACTGTTTCAATTGTAAGTACTAGTTCTAATATATTTCTTTTATTTGATTGTAATTTTCTTTGTGAATACTTAAACTGGAATCGACGTGTGAGGAACAATTCACTTTTGTACTCGTCTGGACTTTAAAATGTATGTAGATGTTCAGACCCAAATATCTCTTCGTATCTCGCTATAGATTCGTCGAAATCAGCGGGGCTGACAGCTTGACGTCAAGATAGCAACCACATTGAAAGACCTAAATATCTCCTAAAGTACTGGGGAACTATTTTTTTTTACTTAGGGCATCGGGGTCTCCATTTCCGGACACATTGACTGTGTCTCACTAGACTCTATTGAGACTAGTGACTAGAGGGTCAAATGAGATGACAAGAAAACTATTTTCACTAACAATTTTATTTGTAAATGTTTTGTAATAAAACCATGTGCATAGGTACTACTTATCTCCTTTACAGAAAAAAATTTAACACATGGTTATATCAAAGTCATGATCTAACCTACCCAGGCATTCATAATGCCTTTTAGAATTTTCATAATTACCAACAAAATGAGTACAATCCGAGGACATAACATTCAGAATGTACTCGGTTTGTTTTTTCTGTACGCATTAATTAGCGCATCAGAAACATAAAGTCCGCATTTGTAGATTATGTTTATAAATGTACTTGCTCAAATGATTACTGTTAGTAATCTATCTATATAATACTATCAGATTCCACTGCACTTTTTAACTATTCCACGGCTGGGTAAATATGCTTTTAACGCGTTCACTGCCCAGGCTCGGCGGTGCGCCCCTGCGGGTCGCACCGCCGCCGCCGCCCCACGGGTGAGTAGACTAACAACTGCGTCTTGGGCCATGAATGTATTAAATAGCGAATTCATACCAAAATTTCGCATTAGTCGAAGTTGATACATCATAGATTACAAATGCGGTCTTTTATGTTGATTAAACGCCTTTTGCAAAACACAGCATACAGGCCACAGATATTTCCGACGGGATGTAAAAGTTAATCATTATTTTCAAAGAAACGTAGAAATCCGCAATTTCACCATCGTACAATCGCCGTAGTACAGCTATCTTTCGGTTTGATCTATTCCATCGATAACAGGATCGAATTTTAATTCTAAAACGTTTTGCAATAAGCCGTTTTATCATAAAGCTCTAGCGCTAAGACACATCAGTCAGTATAAATAGGTAATAGAAATTATTGAGAAAAACAGCAACAGAGTTGTGACTTATTTGAAATACTTGTATTTAAAATGCAAATACAAAATACGTGTCAAATAAAAAATACTTTTTTACTGCTAAGTTTCAAAAGTATTAAGTACCACTCAAATTTTCAAGTGAATGGGTCAACGATTCGACAAATGGCCACTAGAGGCGCTGCAACTACGAAAGTCTATGTGCAAAATGACAGTTAGAACCATAGATGTATATCGTAAGATATGCCCCGACTCCCAAAAACTGTCTTTGAATGTGTGCATTAACAAAATGTCCTGTAAGCCCTGAAATCAAAAATTTCTGAATGTGTGCGTCAAAATACCTACGCACGCACACTATCTAATGAGTAGTTAAAAACAGTGTTTTTGCCAATAAAACTAATTATTATTATTATTACCATTTCGTGTGCAATCGTATAGCACATACTTCTGTGAAAAAAAAAACGTTCTAATAAGCCCTGAAATCGAAAATTTTATTTAACTAATATAATTAAAATTACAAGCTCTTTTTGAAGAGCGTGTATTGTTAAAATATTTAACAAATAAAGAACATTAGTAATTTTATCTAAAAGTATTTTATTTGAACAAAGTGTTTTGAAAATACCTATTTTGCATTTTGTATTTAAATACAAAAAGCAAACGTATTTTGTATTTTGCATTTGAAATTAGAAAAGTATTTGCATTTTGTATTAAAAAAGTATTTTGTACATCTCTGAACAGCAAGCTGTAATATTCAAGTAGGTTACATACATGTGGTAGCCCACTTGAATAGTAGTACTATGCTGAAACTAAACTTTTAAAACTTTGTTAAGTATCTACATTTCCTTGAAAATCATTACAAAAATATAGTACTAATAATTATACGTAACATAATCAGTACAGAACACACATATTAAGTGAAGGTTTAACAATGTAATAGCAATACTATTTCTTTCTGACATTGATTCTAAAAACAATAAATTGCAAAACATCTTTACAATAATTTTACTTATCCTACAAACAGCAAAACATAATAAGGCATTTTCTACACAAGTCCATCAAACAATATCCCAATGGAAACTGTACATCACTCGTGAGTTGAGTCCTTGAAATAAAATATAGTTATATTTATAAATTGCAAAACTGTTTTTATTTTACTTGAGAGCAACACTCATTATAATTATTTGGTCCAAGTTACTTTAAAAATATTCAAGGACTCAAATCAAAAGGTCACATCTTACACAAATATTTTTGGCTCAACATAATTTCACTGTATACCATAATATCATTTCACATCTTTTATGAACTAGGTTTGATATATTTATATTACAGTTAAAGCATTTTAGATGTACTTTATAATTTAGATAGCTTCAGTTTCAAACTGGGCACCCTTAGAAATAGTAATAGATCCGTATGTTTCGTGTTGTTCTAGTTTTAATACTTGATGCTTCTTGAGGACAAGTAAACTATAGAATTTCTGTGCCACCTGAAACATAATTTTTTTAAATTAATTTTTGGCAATCTGATCTAATATAAATATGAAAATTCGGCTCCTATAGCACAATCTTGAAAGAATGCACAGCAGGATTTAACATAATTATACAATACACCCCTAGCTAGACAGTTCAGTAGAATTGAATAGCGTGAAGGCGTCGCCGCGACCTTTTCAGACGGCGTTATGGGTTAAAATGTATCTAAAAGTTACGAGTTTATGACCATATTTGAAAGTTCCGTGCGATAACGGTGCTGGGTTCATCGGCTAAGTCCTCCATCCCGCAAAAAAACGCGCAGTACAACGTCGTTCTGGATTATCTAGAAGAAAGATACGCACCTGCTTCCTATTATTATGACGGGGCGCGAGATCCGTGAATGCCAGCTCGAGGTCAGCGGCCAACTTCGGCCGCATCACTGCGAATAGTTGCGCCGCGCGACGGTTCAGCACTCGTTCTTCGAACTGCTCGTCTGTTTCACCTGCCTCGCGCTCTCCTTCCTCGGCCTGGAGAAATTAAGAATATGAAATAACATGACACGGCTGAATGGATTTGTATTAAATTTGGCAATGAGATATAACTATTATAGGGAACAGAGAAGGACGTATACTCGGATCTAGAGTTCAAGACATTTTCTTATCCGGATAAACGCGTGCGAAGTTGCGGACAGAAGCTAGTTCTAAAAGTTGCAAATAATTATAAGAAACCAAATGGGTCGATGTGAAGTTAGCCGTAAGCAGGGATAAATATATCCGTCATTCGAGCTTTATTAGAGGGGATGGTATGTTTCAGATAACTAACATCGGTCTAAACAAACTTATTTCGACTATTACTGCTTTGAAAAGGCCAACAAAACCTAAAATTAACCTAATTCTAGATAAGCTTACATTTTCAGGCGTTGCAGGTAAATCGTAGTCGTGCTGTGGACTTTGAGGTCCGTGGTTGTCATCGTAACCTAAGTTCGTCATTTGCATACCATCCTGAAAAGATCACAATATAATTATGGTAACAAGAAGTGCCTTAGCTTTCACAAAGTACTACATATTGTAAAACGCATTCCCCTACCGCGTCTGTCTGTCTAAACCCGATCTCAAAAAACCATTACGGTTTTGCGTAAATTAGCTGAAAAATTTCATTATTGAAGAAATCGGAAAAAATCACGCCGACTGTGAGCTTTGCTGTCGTGCGCCGCGGACCATTTATGAAAACAATGTATTACGTATTTTATTCTCTCATTTATCTCTAAGATAGAAGTTAAAAAACAGTAAATGCTTTATCACAACGTTCAGTAGAGCGAAGACACCACTCCACCACAATTACCAGTTGAAGGGTTCACAGTTGAAGAGAGTCGGTGAGGGATTTAGGGTTTCGTCTCGACGACAAGCTGCATTTCCGTGTACATGTGGTTAACATCTGCATGAAGGCATTCAAGACCCTAGGATTTGTACTCCTTCAGACGAACAATTTTCCAAATATGAATGCAATAAAGACTTGCACGCGTGGTGAAAAGCCATTTAGATTTTAATGCTGCGGTATGGGCACCACAGGAAGCCTAGTACAGCAAAATGGTGGAGCGCATTCACAATTAATTCACCAGATTTATGTACTGGAAGATCTACGGCATCTGACCATTCTTCCCGCTGATGTATGGAACCTTGTTTGTTAATGGTTGGATACAACAAGCTGGAGGTGAGGAGAGATGCAGCGCTTGCTCTATCTATATTAGGTTATGGTATTTCGTGGCATGATCGCCAACCCAGGCATTTGAGAGGGAATGTGCCTGATGAGTTTGTGCACCGACGGAAGCGGCCCGCCCTGGCTGTACCAAGAGGGAGGACCACTACGATACCCGTGCGAAGCCGGGGCGGGTCGCTAGTGTAGGTTTTATAAATAAATACAAACCCGATATTGATGTGAGAGTCCTAAGAGTGGTTCCTGTGATGAAATTTGCGGCATCATCGGCGCTCGCTCCATGCTGCCGTGCAGTAACGCTGGGTGTTGTGTTCCTGAAATCAGATCACTTGTTTATTTCTCCTCTGAGTATGCTTAGACATAATGGTTCACAAAATGATCTACGCGATAGTTGCTACCCTGAGCGGAAGCGAAAGCCGTCGGGGTATGCGGTAGTCGTTCGGTTCAAGTACGGTAGTCCTCCATACAAAGTAGCCAGCGGCGATGTAACGCGCGAAACCTCAACGATCGAAGCGAAATTTTCCACTACAGCTCTGGGTAGCGAATACCAGGTCTTAGAGAACTGCCACCTATATTCGCCAAAGGTAAAAGATTGGTCAAAAGTGTGAAACGGCTCACATTTGTTATATGATTATATGTAACCTACCTGACTGGCCTCCATGATGCAAGCCCGCCGGCGTCATACCGCCGTGTTGTAAACCTGTAGGCGTCATCCCTCCGTGTTGTAGATCCAAAGGTGTCATTCCCCCGTGTTGCAAACCCGTTGGCGTCATGCCTCCGTGTGTTAATCCCGCTGGCGTCATTCCACCGTGATGTTGACCTGCCGGCGTCATTCCTCCGTGGGCTAATCCCGCAGGCGTCATGCCTCCGTGGGCTAAACCTGCGGGCGTCATTCCTCCGTGTGCGTAGTGAGCTGGTGTCATTCCACCGTGGGCTAGTCCAGCGGGCGTCATTCCTCCGTGTTGGTAGTGGGCGGGCGTCATTCCACCGTGTTGTAGGCCTGCAGGTGTCATACCGCCGTGATCGAGGCCTCCAGGCGTCATTCCTGCGTGGTGGAGACCTGCTGGCGTCAATCCACTTTCCAATCCAAGGCCGGGTGTCATACCTGTCCATTCGAACGAAGATATATCAAAACCTAAGGGCCTACTCGGAAAAGGAAAATCGAAGTTTCGTTTTCGTTGTCGTGTAAATCAACTCTTCTGTCGCTTGCGATTGCACGAAAACGAATCAGAAACTTCGATTTCGTTTTAAAGAGTACGGTCCCTGATAACAATAATTAACATAGAACAAGTTGACAACAAAAAAGAACAAAATAAAACTTCAACAACGCATGATTGCACACGCACTCTCTCCGCGATGCTAGTCATAAAATATTTCCAACCAATATTTATTAGGATTTGTAATTGTAACCGCTTTGTAAAAAAAATATCTTAAGATTCTAGAATTGGATCAGAGATAACTTTATGAGAATGAAAGCAAATATTAATTCTGAAATAATAACACAAGTAGTAAGGTAATTCTGGTAGAAGTGAGAAATTAATAGGAAATTAAAAACTTACCGCCATGATGTAAGCCTGCCGGCGTCATACTGCCGGGCAGTCCTAAATCCACTGGTTGGTCGCCATGTGATAAACCTGCTGGCGTCATACCACCATGTTGTAGGCCTCCTGGCAACAAATAAATATGTTAGAAAACCCCAAAAAAATCTACTTTGAAACTATACTCCGTTTACTTCTTTTTTGATAGCTCGAGTGACAATTTGTGTCGTGTACTGCTTTTGATTCGATTTTTTATGACAATCGATTTCGTTATTTATGCTCAACATTTTGTATTATTCTACAGACATACCCTGGCGTCTTAATTACTTATACTTATATAATTACTCTTAATTATTTTTTTATTACTCAGCTATCAACAATTAGGGAACTTCGTATGCATGTCTTAAAATAAATAAACCCGTGGTCGGAGTATAGCAAACACACACAAATATTCTGCTTAACCCCTCAGGCCCCAAGCGATAGCCGGCCACCGCGCCTTACGTCACTGCACCGTTCACTCAAACCCCAAGCGGTAGCCGGCTACCGCTCGGACCTTGTTTTACATGTTTAGAGGCTACTTTCCTAAAGAAAGAAGTTTAATGAGTTAGGTTCTTTGATATATTTTCTACATACTGAACGACAAATATTTTATTATCTGTGGACGTTAATTTTTTTTATGGCTGTCGAATTGAGCCTTTCTCAGTGTGTTCGCTGAGTTCAGTGTAGTTATTATTATTGTTCAAGTGTTATTAGTATAAGCATCTCAAGTTATTTCCTCTTATTGTTTGTAGTATTGTTTACATAATTAGACAGCATAGGTCCTTGTTCTTTAGATTTTAGTAGAGTATTCATTTATTTCTGGCAATCCTGCCTGCAACGTGGTTTTCAAAGTTTAAACTTGTGAAATGAATATCATATTTGACTAAACGCTATATTTTGATGCCAGATAGATAAGAAACATTCTCATATAAATTAGTACATTGTTGTTTACAGAATGATAAAATATGGTTTGGCTGTCGGGTTATTACATATTTTGTACAATGCAGTATTTTCGACGCCATTGTGTCTAAGGCGCACGGCCTGTCATTCATTTCTGACATTTTGGTCCCAAGTTGGAAGGGTTAATATATCACTACTAAGAAAAGCCAAGAAGTGGCTTTCTAGATGAGGTCTATGAATAAGGTTGTAATTTACCTGGCGTAAGAGCCCCATGTGTCAGTCCACCAGGCGTAATTCCTCCTTGCAATAGCGTGCCGGGGGTCAATGGAACCCCTAACATTCCAGGGGTCATCGGCGGGCCCAGCGAACTGAGCAAACCTGTTACAATGAAATATTGTTACTAAATCCATTACTAACAATGACGTATCTGTGTTACCCTGTTCACGCCTAAATAGTCTAGCCACTTGTCCGAACCATAGACGCCCACTGCTAGACATAGGACCACAACAGATCGCTACTATGACCAGTCCACCGCTGCATGCATCCAGCGGTTTCACGAGACCTTCACCAAGTCATTGATAACCTTGGGGGCTACACTCTGCAAGGTCTAAATATAGGGTGTTTTTAAATGAATGTAAAATATAACCCTGCTACCACAGATTGTTTTGTGATTGAGTGTATATTTCGATTTTAGGCAAGGCCATTGTATGAAAATTTTATCGGTCCAATTCAAAGGCTAGTATCAAGTTAGCCAAAACCGCTACAAATTATATTTGTCCTTGTCATGTCTGACTATCGGATAGGGACGGCATGTTTGCGGCTAACTTCACATTAGCGTTTATTTAGTTTTTGAAATACCTGGCGTTGTAGGAGGCTCAATATCGTCCACTTTAGGCGTTTCTGGTGTCGGCGACTCCACTCGTTCAACTCGGTCCTCTAAGCGTGCATGAATGATAGTCACCATGTTAGTTGTGCGTTAGCAATGTGAACGTTAGAAGTGAATACATAGAGGTGATTATAGAATGTACAAAAGTTGCGTTTACAAAAAGAATATAGAGTATTTATGCGCTTATAAACACAGAATAAATTGATTGCATATCGATTCATTACGAATAAATCGAATCGTAATCTATTCATTCTGATGACGATGATCTTTTGTGAGTCTTGGAATCGTTATCAAAAGACATGAAAACATAAGCAGTTTTTAAGAGTGAAGTGTCTTAGAAAATTATAAATAAAATGGAAGTCAAGGAACATGAAAAGTGAAACATAAAGCGCCTGATTTGTATTGTACATACCAACAGATGGTTCATATTCCTGTGGCACTGGTGTGGGCGGTTCCATGTCGGTGGTGGATGAAACCACAGGTTCAGCAGCTTGGATAGACTGAAACAATAAATTTGACGAAATTATAGATCGTTTCCCTCTCATGTTCAACATTTACTCTAACTACCATGAGTAGACCTAGCACGGGGATAGTTGTCAAGGGTAGAATAGTGAAGAATGACATCGCATTGTCATACATTACGTAAGTAATTGAAGTTGAAGGAATGAGTTTCAAACATATTACGCATTCGATGACGATGTGACCTAATTTTTCTCTATTCTACCCTAGACTAGACAACAATCCCCGTGGTAGGCCTACAGATCAGATTCCATTGAGTGAGGCAACACGTCCCTTAACACCTGCTGAGATGCGGAAAGGAAGAACCAAAGAACTTCCTGCTACAAGGAGCCAGCCAGTCAGGGTCTGGTTAGCAAGGGGATGATGCAATATACACTCTCACATTTATGTAGATTAGATAATAGAAAAATTTAAAAACCATCAGAATTTATCCTACTATAATATTATAAATGCGAAAGTTGGTGGGACTGTTTGATACCACGTATCTCCGGAACTAGGTACTTAACGCATTCGCTGCCCAGCCTTGGCGATGCGACCCGCGCAGGGGCGCGCCGGAAGGCGCTGGAGGTAGGCAAGCGCGGCGTGGGCCATGTAAGTGTTAACCGATTTAGATGGAATGGTACGTAGATAGATTAGGTTCTATAATAACACATGACTAATAAAATTTTCAAAATTTAACCTCTGAAGGGGTAAAAAGGGGTGGTAAAGTTTCTATGGAAAATTACTATTCCTTGGTTCGATTCACTCAAAACTGGGTATAATTAAACTATAACGTAAATAAGATAGATTTAGAAAACTACCCCTAGGGGGTGTGCAATAAATTTCTGAAATTGCCACGCGAGCGAAGCCGCAGGGCGCAGCTAGTTATGATTATGACCTTAACAAGAATAGGAAAAACACCGACTTTTCATCCCTTAACGAGGGACTTCAACAGGGTGAGTGCGTTTCGCGCCCGTTCTGCGTCCTTGCGCAGACTGGTAGTTAACGCGCTTACATTCACAATGAATTCGTCTAACTACGAAAGTTTTTATACCAACAGAATTCTTTAGCAGGTGACATGTTCTATCTAACTACTCAGCCCTGCTTGGTGTAGGCCTCTCTATTGCGCCATTTTTACCACCATCTTTCCACATTGCCACCTGCCTTTGCCACCTGGCAAACGCACATACAAAAATGGAACAAAAGAGAAATATATGAACAACAAAGAAATACTGTATTGTCCACTATTACATATTGCGCCATACTGTTCACTCTTTTGCTTGATATTTTGACGAGGTCCTCCGACCATAAAGCGATTGGCCAGCCTTTGTTATTAAGCATATCTGGGCCACCATTCCGTAATTGCTGCAGTCCATTATCTTTCTAGCTATAATCCACGAACTGCAATGGTATACACACCTCCTCATGCCTGCGTTTTCTACCGCCGCGTCGTGGGCCGCTTGGTTGCTCGTGGTCGGGTGATTTCGCGGGGTCAGCCTCCTCGCCTTCGGATCTCAGCGTCATGTGGCGGGAATATAACTACGAAACAACATACATTTGTCAGATTTTTTTTGTATTCTTTAGGAATTTTACTGAAAGGTTTGTTTTTAATGGGTCATTTTGGACAAACCTAGGCCGGTCAAAAAAAAAACACTCGCTAAAGATAGCTTCAATATTCCTCAGTGAATTCATACCTATGCTATGTTTGAGGCAGAAACTTGGTTCCAACAAACCGATTCTAAAAATAAGTTATACACCTGAAAGTCTGAAACTGAGTAGGCCATGAGTTTCCTCCTATGTATCTTTCACCGTTCCTCAAACACTTACCTTGAAGACTATCTCCACGATCTTCTCATCACATCACATCCATTACCAGGTCACTGCTGGACATATGCCTCCCATGATAAGCGCCTTTTTGGTTCTTATCATTAAGTAAGTAAGAGTCGAGCTTGCGGGCTGGGGATCGCAGTTCGGTGATGGATATGTTATATAGGGGCGTTGCCCCTCGCCCCCCGGGTCTGTATCCCTGAGTCGCCTCTTACTACACCCGCGAGTTGAGAACGGGGGTGGTGCAGATTCTAGGCCGGGACCAAACGGCACTTCTTAGGGCGCGTTCCCACTGTGTCGTGACGACAGAAAGTCGCTACAGTTTAAAGCATCGTGGCTTGCATATTTAAATGAAGGTGTTCACATATAGGACGACACGATTAATTGACGTCCACATTTTTTGTTTGTTGTGACGATAGATTGTCGTTATAATGGGAACAGGTAGCACGGCAGCCGCAAAACCATAAAAAAAGTCACGATTCATATTATGCCGTTGTTGATATGTACAAACGACAAAGCGATTGCTGTGAACCGTAAAATGACGTCACAATCCAATGGGAATAGCTAGAGACAAATCGTCCAGCGGTAATTTATAAGGTTACGACACAGTTAGAACGCGCCCTTACTTTCTCCTTGCCTTTATCACTTACCTTGAACAGTACTCGCGATGGTATTGGCCTAGCGGGTAGAGTGAACAGTTTCTCCACTCCTCCAGTTTCCTTCCAGTGCATCAGTCGTCGGGTCGGCGGCGCGAGGTCGAGCGTGGTCACTATATCCGATGCGTTACTGAGCTGGTTCTTCATATCTTCACCAGTTATGTTCTTCACTTCGTCTACGATTAGCTTGCGCTTGCGTTTGGTTTTTGTGATGCCTGTGTTGAAATAGGAAAACAAATATGATGTAAATAATAAATAAGTGAAATTTAGTAAAAAATCTACCGGCAATTACGGCATTCAGTCACTCACTCGCTCAGAAGTAAAGGGTTACAATTATAGTTAGTACGTAATGATCAGCGAAAATTGTTTAAACAATTCATATCATAGTAAACCGACCACGCAGCAGATATGCATTTAGCTGCGCTTGCAGTTGAATGCGTATTCGCTCGCGTTTACCTAAATTTACTCAGTTCGCGATCGACCGCCATCGTCGCGGGTTCAAACCAATTCAACCATTCCGTACCATTCATACCATTAATACCATAAGTTGGTGGCAGTAGTTTAATTAGCTATAAAATACGTGTCTTGTGAATATAGTCCATACCATACCATACCAGTGACTTTCCTTGACCGCATACCAAACACCAACCTAACACCAATCTCAAAGGGCAGTTCGGGGATTAACCAGCACCATCTACCACAACCCCCAACCATAACCCTTTTCATGGTCCTTCGAGCCGGATAACCCTTTTCATGGTCCTTCGAGCCGGATGACCCTTTTCATGGTCCTTCGAGCCGGATAACCCTTTTCATGGTCCTTCGAGCCGGATGACCCTTTTCACTCAGTATGGTACCGAAAAACTAATTCAAGACATTTATATGGACAAAAATATACGGATATACAGGGTGGCACATTTAGATCGGTCAGTATGGGAAAGTCTGAAACTATAAGACATACGAAGATCTCTTCTTAGGAACCATGTCATCGATTTTAGTAACAAGAAAAACTGCATTCATACATTAAAAAAAAACTTGTACTCAGCTCAGGAATCGAACCCGGAAGTTATGAAAAATAAAACTAACACTATTTATATTTAGATATCGATTATGTACTGACTTGACTGGGCGGTTAGAATTCTTAAGTTATTAAGTAGTTCGTT
Organism: Eupithecia subfuscata; assembly: GCA_963564075.1. Lineage (NCBI taxonomy): Eukaryota > Metazoa > Arthropoda > Insecta > Lepidoptera > Geometridae > Eupithecia > Eupithecia subfuscata. The sequence continues at coordinate 12,055,593 of OY751105.1, forward strand.
ACTACTGTAAAGCAGTGTACGTAACAAGTGGCGACGCCAGCAAAGAGCTACAAACAACCATAGAGAAATTTTTACGTACCTAAACGTGTTGAATGTTGTATTGAAAAAAATTGTGGTCATTGTGAATGCGAGTTGCGTTTGAGTATTTGGGGTGTAGGCTCGTATTATGGAAGGTTGCTCAGTCATAGCTATGCTTGAGTGACGTTTATCTTTGAATAAATAAAAATTAAAAGTTTGTAACTTCTACAACGCCTAAACGAATATTACTGCAATTCTTAAAATAATATGACCAACTTTTATAAGCAATCCTCTTGGTTCTCTGGAGGTTGAAAGCTTTGCTTTATAAATAGCTCTATGTTTTAATGCACCTAGCTAATAATATTCGGTTTTATTTATTTTCTCAAAGAACATAAATACTTTAGTAATGAGAAAAACAAATCTTTTACTTGTATTTAAGTATATACATATTTAGGTTTATATTTAAGTACGAGTGTGCTTACCAATTAACATAATGTACATAATACGTATATTTTATTAATGAGGATCCGTAACGTTTTTAGTTAAGGCGGTACCCTACCTCGTTATTGTGTGAAGAGGATAGGCATAGGATTTCGCGTTCACAGGAGCGGGACAGAGCAAAGCGGCGTAAGCCCAAAAATCAAGTTTTTAGTAGTTATTTGCTCACAACTACACAACCAAATAGACTCAGTTTTGAGAGACCCATCGAATGAATTTTTATTTTTATTTTAACCAACAGAACTGAGCAGGCTTTGATAATATGGACCTAAATGGACAAGGATGGTGGAAGGTCTAAAAGTACAAGCCTACCTTTAAGTACAGTAGCGTCGACAGGCGCCAGAGCGAAGGATTCCTCCTCGTTTTGAATGAGCGTGGTGTTGTCGGCGGGCGCGGGCGGCGGCGCAAGCGCAGCTTCTGCTTCGGCCGTCTCCATCACTGGCTCGTCAACTTCCTACAATCAATTAGAAATGGATATTGAATAGTTTATTTGCTTTGCAAAAAAGCACAGAAACAAATGTTATGACTAACACTGTCTCAACGTGAACTATCCATCAAATGATTCGCTTGATTTTCATAGCGATCCAGGTTTGAATAATTTGGCTACATCAGAAAATTACTGTGAAAGACCACACCATATTATGCCGTTATCGTCACTAAATAAACTATGGAAGTAGTTGTGAACAATATTTACCATGGGCCTGACTGAGGGCGGGCGGGGCACTGCGGGCGGCGGCATGAGGTCGGGCGGAGGCGCCATCGGGGCTTCGTCGTGGGCAGGGGACCCGCCCCAGCTGAAAACAAATTATTTTGTGATTATTCTTCGGATACTGAGATTTTTTTGTAAATTTTCTGTCTAATTGGTTACTTTTGGTTCCATAACGTATGCTCTGTCCCGCTCCTATAAACGCGAAATCCTTGCCTATCCTTTTCACAAAATAGCGCGCAATGCGCCCTGTTAAATCCAGTTGTGGCTGTGTGACAACGTTTATACAATTTAAATCTGAAAAAATGGCGCATTCAATACTAAGGCAGACATAAAGAGATCTCCAACGACTTCTCTATACCTATGAGTTGACAGGGCGCTCTCGCCATCTTAAGCGTGCCTTTCCTCTGACGCTGAGCAAAGCAGAATCGACCCCTACAACATACTGCTACTTACCTATGATGCGGCGAGTTCCCGGCATCATAATGATCGCCCATATCATCATCCGAGTCTGGCGCGTCCGCCGCAGCGTCGCCGGCGCCCGCGCGCGCCTCCACGCCTGCGTCTATCACACCTGCATCGATCTCAGCCTGGAAATAACATAAAAAACTGTTTTACGGACACATTAATTAGGCAAAGAAAGTTTTATATTAATCTTTTACATTTCTTTGAACTATGAGACCTCGGTACTGCAAGCTACACGTCCCAGTTTACTAGCTAAGTTATGTTTGTATAGTCCCGTACATTTTCATATGTTTATTTTCTCTTGGTGTGGCGCTGCCACCATGGCGGTAACCTACGCGCCAACCTGCTTTCTTACAGGGCCGTGGCTTGAGCAGATGTGTTCATTTAGTGAGCGCTAATTCGCTGATTCGCAGGATGATCCATTGACCTTTTTAATTTAATCCTTTTTTCCATAAATCGAATTCATATACGTGGTCTCTTTCGAGTGCCTTTGGATATTGATGGTTGTCATGTCAATTCAGCTACGGTTTGGATGGCGGTCAAGCCACACAATCTGGAATATTTTTCTAGGCTAGCGCGAAATGCAAACATTGTTTTGCAGGATATGAGACCCACCTGTAAAGACTGAGGTTGCTGCGAGGTGCCAGGCATGCCGGGGGTGGCGCCTGCGCCGGACGCGCTCGTGGTGACGTCACCGAACAAGTCACCCTCGAACAAACCGCCCGCGTCTGAAAGGGAATCAGGATTTAGCATTTAAGGGTCTTTAGAAGCCGCGGTCAGGGTTGGCCTAATAAACGTTGGAGTGGGCGACCACAACACCTTACGGAAATTTATGGGTGAGAGATCAAGGCGAGTGAGAGGTTTTGGGAGACACAGAGCCATTAACCAAGAATTGAATTGAGAAGTTTTGGGGAAAGACCTCTGCCTAGCACAAGGTATAAATAAGTTCAGAAAAAATCTCTAGTTTAAAAGACACGCGTACTACATGAATATGGTTCAAGGAGCCATAGTCTAGAACTAAAGCGATTTAGGAGAGTACGTATTTGGAAGACTCCTTTGCGTAGCAAAAGGCATTTTTTTTTTTTTACATTTATTTACATAGTTTAATACAATGTTCCACCCCTTGATTGGGAGAGGCAGGTTTAGCAGTGAATGTATGAGTACTATAGTTAAGTGACGTAAAGTCAAGGAGAGTTTAAAAAATAAAATAAACTCTGTTAAATGACTCTTGTAATAAAAAGCCAGTAGAATAAGATCAAATCTGTAATGAGGCGCGACGCGATGACGTGTTAATGCGCGCCATTTTGCTAAAAGGATAGGTAAAAAATTTCGCGTTCTTAGGAGCAGGACAGAACATATCTGTTTAGAACGTAACGTAAGCGAAAAAATCAAGTTTTTGCTTATTTACAAGAAAACTACACAACTTTTGAAGAAACTGGTTCAAGGAGCCAAATAATTAGTACCTACGAATCAAAACATAATTCATTTCAATAGACCGCAGTGTTCCTGAGGTCTCGACCAATGATGTGCGAAACAGTGCACTTTCGTGTTTTTTTTATCGTAATTATTTTTGTCCGTCGTGTTTTCACATTTTTATGTATTTCGAGTTTATTACTGAGTACTGAGTACTGGGATTCCGTGAGTACTGAGATCAAGGCCTAATTTGTCAACCAAACCCATTAGGTTCGCCCCTTGCAGATACTTACGTCCGAAATCATCTCCAAAGCCATCATCCATAGGCGCGTGCGGCGCGGCCTCCATACGCCGTTCATGTGTCCCAACGAGCGTGGGGCCCGTCGCGCTGGTACCGGGGACCCCATTGTCTTTACCACCCAGCTCCAGAGACGAACCATCAGCGAAGAGCACGTTACTCTGAATAAATAAAAATAGGGTTCATTTTTTTTTCAATGCCTATTTATGGGTCTTGGCTAAGAGTTACAAGTACTGCCTCACATCTGCTATTCAACGCACTAGCTTCAATACATGTCTCAATCACAGCAATGTATTTTAATTAATATTCTGGACTAATTATTAGTATGAATTTCATGATGGCTAGAGAATTTTTTTACCTGTTCACCCAATCCTCCGTCATTTCCAATAGCCTCTCTCATGATATCTGGATGATCAGTGTCAAATCCCATATCCCCAAATCCATCATCATGGGTAACCAGGTTCAAGGAGCCATAGTCCTCACGCATTGTGATTTCTTCAGCTCTTGACTGATTGAGAGAAAACTGTGCTTCAATGTCAACCTCACTGAAAATAAATAAATAATGCTGGACAAATCACACAGCATTATCTAGCAAGCAGAGCTTGTGTTATGGGTACTAGATAACTGATATACATAATAATATACGAGTACATAGATAGATATTTTTTATTATACATAGAAAACGACCAATAATGCTCTGTTTGTGGGTTAGGCATGGAAGATTTCACGCATCACTGGTTATATCACTAGTGACAACATAAATCACGTGCCACACCAGTTACATGCATCGAAACCGTGAGTTACTTATAACGCGAGCGTGATTTTTCACGCGGGGTAAGCTACATTACAATTCGCAGAATTCTATCGTGCGAGAGAGACAAAGCTACAGCATGCGACTGTAGCGACACCGTGCCACTAGCGAGAAGAGAGAATTCGTTTAAGTGAAATTGCATCTTATTCTCAACAACATTAGGCTTTAATTTATCTGGAGTATTTTTAAAACTTGCTTACTGCTTAGATAAATAACGCTCCGTTACAAAAACTTCATATGAAATTGAGTCTTATTTTAAAGACGTTAAGGTGCTCATTTAATGTAGGTACATGTAGGTACTTGAAATTTATAATACCAGTGATATCACGTTGTGAGAGTTTCACTTCATTTCACTCACTTGTAATCTTTACTTGTTGCTGCTGCACGTGCATGCCGCGTTTTGAGTCGCGTGTTATTTTAAACTAAGCTCACCTGAGATTGTCTGTTAATACAGAAATAAAATTGTCGTCCTAGTGTTTTGTAATTAAGTACTTAACATTGACAGTCCCAAGCCTGTCGAAGTATGAGGGAAAGTTCATTGAAGAAAACACGTTTTATTGTCAAAAAAAAAACATCGCCGATTAGCTAAGCGATAAGTTCTGAATCATATCACTATCACTGCAACATGTAACAGGCGGAAAAAATGCACCCACTGTGATAATAATCATCACTTATGTAATGAAATATAACGACCGTGATTTATCACCCGTGATATAACCGTGACAGAAAAAAATAACTTCGCGACGTGATAGTGAAATAAAAGTAGCTATAACTTCCATGCCTATTGTGGGTAAAATATATCCTGCTCTGCTGTGTGATTTTCTCATTCAATGGATCGCTATGTATCTGGGGACACTGGGTACAAACAATTTCGGTTTACATCACATGGTACAAAAACAAATGGTATGTATTTGTTTGCTTTCAATCCAATTCTTGGTTAACACTTTCATGGCCCAAGACGCAGACGAGCCTCTCGACCCTCGTGTTTCGGCGGCGCGTCCCTGCGAGTCGCACCGCCGAGACTGGGCCGTGAATGCGATGCACTAAACTAACACTTTCATGGCCCAAGACGCAGACGAGCCTCTCGACCCTCGTGTTTCGGCGGCGCGCCCCTGCGAGTCGCACCGCCGAGACTGGGCCGTGAATGCGTTAATAGCTCTGCGTCTGGACAACACAATTCTGCCAATGTCCGTAATGCTAAGTGTCACTGGCTGGATGGAGCTGACTGACAATGAAGCTATCAATGTCAAAATATCACAAATATCAAACTGAATAGAAATGTTTTATTTTTTCTTATTACTTGTGTTACTTAATGTTAAACCTCATACTCATGGTCATGTCACTCACAGTTGACCTTGTTTTGCTCGATTACATTTCCTTTACTTTACTTTTAGATTATTGTACTGTACTTTACTTTTTACTTTAGCAAAAAAAATGGTCACGTCAAATGGATGTGTAGGTAATATTCGTAACTTATCTATTAAGTACCTTATTCTAAATAAATTATTTTGTATTAATATGACAATTGTCGTTAAAATTTTCATCATCGAACAGCTCCATCTCTCCAGAAAGTTGTATGTAATTTTTTTGTACCATATTATTTTATTATAGTAAGCCGAAATATTTTATGCTCAGTCTCCTCGGTTGGCTGATTTAATGGGAATGGGAGATTTTAGCACAATTCCAGTGTACTTTACAACACTGTAAGCAAGTGAACATAGTTTCCACAGAACTCTAAAACTACTGCATGGATTGTGGTAAATCTTGGCCAATTCTTGAGAAATACCCAGGAATAGCACATAGGCTTTTATTTATAATGATACTTACAAGCTCCAGGATTATAGAACATCTGTTTCAGGCACAAACTTACTTAAGCTCAGGCATAGCAGTGTCAAAGTCATGGAACACCTCAGGCAGGGTAATGGCGTTCATAGCTGCCTCTCTGTGTTCCTCCGGTAAATCTACCATCCCAGGCCTGAAGGCCATCTGAAAAGGAACACTTAGTTACCTACTTGTAGTTGCACTGGACTGTTTTCTGTGGACTGTGAGTGTCCACATTGTTTTTATTGGTTCTACTACTTACTTTGATCTTGACAAAAGCTTCATTGCAGTCTTGCAGCAAATATTTGGCTTTCCTTGAGTAGATTCTCACCACTCCAAGCAACAGATGGCCAGATGTTCGCAAGGCCATCTTCACTTTTGGTTTTAGAATTCCATCAACAGACTTTTCAATGTTGGTCTCGAAAACATGAGCTTTTGTTAGCTTCTTGTCCCAGTGAGCTGCCAGCCAAATCTTGGCCAGAGGGCCCTTTTTGGCTAGCACAAAGTGTGCGTAGAACATCGTGTTATTTCACAATGTCCGCACAGAACTTACATGAACCCTTTCCTGAAAAACATTTTATTCCATTAAATAGCTGTAGAAGACAGACGAATAACAAGCGCCATTGGAATTGAGCAAAAAATTATTAAGCTATCAGTTTGGCGCCTATTCTTTCAAAGGCTTTTAACATGGCATGTATGTTTTTACGTGATTTGTTTCACTATTACCAGTTGTAGTAATTTATGCCAAGGTCTATAGTAGCAAAAAAACCTTTATTTTACCAATATTTACGACGAAAACTCACAAATTTCACCTTTCACAAAGCACTAGCGTTAACGTAAACATGACAACAATTACGTTTTCAAGATGGCCGCCGTGTGTATGCGGAGCGCGGCATGAAAGAGGGGAGGTGACAAAAAAGCCGTTGTTTTCGTTCAGAAATCGTTTTTTTGTGGGTCATCCATCACATCATAATCTAATATATAAAATTCTCGTGTCACAGTTTTCGTTGCCATACTCCTCCGAAACGGCTTGACCGATTCACATGAAATTTTGTGAGCATATTGAGTAGGTCTCAGAATCGGCCAACATCTATTTTTCATAACCCTAAGTGATAATTTTAAATTTCCACGCGGGCGTAGCCGCGGGGCGCAGCTAGTAATAATTATATAAATAGAGAAGTTTTTTCGTTTCGTGTTGGCGATAGATACAATTTTGTTTGTGGTTTTTAATTTTTTCTGCGTTCAAGGAGGAATAAAAGTATTTTGGGAGCATTTGGGAAAATGTTGATGAATTGTTAGAGCTAAGAAATATTATTCTTAAATCGAAACCAATCGAAAGAAGAATAGATAATACTTTAGGGATGGACTGGACATGTAATGAAGAATCATTATTCTTATACCGAAACCGGTTTCGGACCTTGGTTTCGAATGTGGTCGAGGCGAATGAATCGAAGTTGGGCTACGAATCCAGCGTTTAAAACCTGTACCTACACTACAGCCGTGATTTTGAAAAGCGATTCCTTACAAACAGCTGCATTTTTATCAGCGCGATTTCTAGATGCCGCGCGCCGCCATCACCCCGCAAAACGCAAGGCGCCAGACGCAGCTGTGTGTAAGATGGCATGCGTCCTAATACAAAATACTCCGTGAACAACTATCGCAAATCGCAGGATGCGGAACAGGCGCGGTCGCAGCCTATGACTTTGGGGGGGTCAAACTTGGTGCGGGCCGTAGCACCAAATGTATTTGTGGGCGGTTGCAGGCCCCACTGAAAACTACTAAACTTTAGCAGCGAGTGAAGCGAGCCTAGTAATTTTTCAGATGTTTTCTGAAGTTTGGGCAAAAGTAAGCAAGATAACAACATAAATGACTATGAATAAGAATTTGCGTCTTATCAAAGTTTGCGGTAAGTATATTTTGTACTAAGACGCATACGATCTTACAGTGCAAACGAATGTCGCAACAAATCACGCGACACAAGACGCGCTTCGAAATCGCAGCTGTGGGGTAGAGCCCTGAAAAACCACAAAAAAATCGAATCTCGTGCCAACACGAAACGATCAACCATAATAGGACAAACCCATGTATTATGCCTACATATTGTTATGGAGTTGGGTTTCTTTCTGTCGTCGTCGTCGTCGGCGGGATCACACCGGCCGAACGAACGCCAACAAATGGGTATCGCTGGCTCTCGTTGGTACTGTCTGGATGGGATGGCTTAGCGAACGCCAACGATCGTTCGATGGCGTGTGCCAGCTATCCGTAGCGCGGCGGTAACATCAAAGGAATCGAACCATTAGATTGTGATTAAATCGTGTGAAAGGCAACGAACGAACGATCAGAGCGAGATTTTATTAACAATAAACAACAATAAAACCTTTCTATTTAAAAAAAGTCGAGAGGTGTCAAGGGACACCCGGATGGAACGAAGTTCATAAGAGAGAGAGAGAGAGACAGACAGAGAAACATGCGCACGCCGCACGGCTTACAATAGCTTACTATAGCAAAAAGTGTCGTTACAACTTTTCGTATGAATTTTTTCCGTCTAGCCCCCTTTCACAATGCGTAACGCCGTATGGTAACGCCGCATGACGAGGTAACGCCGCATGACGTCATATTTTTTCGTGCGTGCAGCCGGCTCTATCGAATTATAAGACGTTGTCACGTCAAAAATCCCAAAAACGGCAAATTTATAGATTATTCACAACAGAAAATACTTTTGATTCTCGCCATGGACCAAAACCTATAGGGTGTAACTTGCCGTTGACATAGAGTCATGATAATTCGGCAGGACACAATGTCTTACGGAACCCTTGTTGCGCGAGTCCGACTCGGAAATGACGTTTTTTTTCCATCCCCAAACACACAACTTTGATTGTCTTGTCACCAATAACGCAGCAACATGCATGGCAGCAACCAAAATGAGACGAGTGAGCTTCAACAGCTACATACAAGCGTGTTTATTTTTTGACGTGACAACGTCTTATAATTCGATAGAGCCGGCTGCACCCTCGAAAAAACAGGACGTCATGCGGCGTTACCTCACTTTGAGGCGTTCCATGTAAGGCTTGAAGTGCAAGCGAGAGCGCTGGACATCCATCTCTCTCCTACTTGAGTGAGCGATGCGTCTGCGTTGTCACGTTCAACTATCGTCAGTAAACTGACTTTACAGACAACCAATTTTTGACGTGACAACGTCTTATAAATTGGTTTGCATGGGTGACACTTCAAGAAACTGCGTTACGCGTTACGCTCCGCTCACGTTATGCAGACATAAAAAGTGAAAGGAACTCAAAGTCTTTTGTTATTATAGTGCGTAACCCCACACTAAGGGTAATTTCTAAGAAATCAAATAACATCGCAAAAATTTTTTTATATTACCCTTAGTGTGGGGTTACGCACTATAATAACAAAAAACCTTAGAATTAAGCTACGCGACACCTCTCGTCAAACGAACTAAATGTAACTTTAGTCTTTGAACAGGATTGGATAAACTTCAATGTTTCCCCTGTAGGTGGAGCTAACGGCGCGAAAAGACCGTAGGATGTCGCAGAGATTTTCGACTCCCACGTCACTTGACTTCGTGGTGTAGTTGGTTATCACATCCCCGTACTGAGGGGAGGACGCGGGTTCAAGTCCCGTCGAAGTCGAAAATTTTTGCGATGTTATTTGATTTCTTAGAACTCAAAGTCGTTGTCACGTAAAACTTTCGCCCGTATACCGACTTTACAGGCAACCAATTTTTTTTTTTTTTCATTTATAGATAAAACATGCACCTAGTTTTCGAACTAAATAACGTAGAAAGTTTTTTTTGTGCTTGCTTGACGTCAACTGAAATTAAAAATATGTCATAGTCAACTTCAAGTCAATTTTATGTCAACGTCAAAAAGTAGTGTTGAGATGTTTGATGATAAATTTGAAGAATCGAAAACGGATCGTGTCCACCATCATCGATGTGATTACATAATGGATATATCATCGATGGTTTCCATTCCACTCGTCGCGTCTCTGCTTGCTGAGTGGGCTACTTAGTAGAGTGATCGCAAAACTTAAGGCGAATAGTAGGGTGGATAGTGGCGCCACTACATATTTAATTTTATAATTACGTTATACAAAGGAATTATCAAGAAATCGGACCGCGCGTAGACGATATCTATCATAAGCTTTTTTTAAATGTATCTGTAATAGTTTTTTTTTGTGTTATTCAATCAATAACCTTGTTTGGAGAGCTTGGTGGCCACCAATAGGAACTAAACTCTTGAAAAAAGTATCTGCCTAAATAATACAGTACAAAACTATTAAAGATACATTTAAAAAAAGCTTATGATAGATATCGTCTACGCGCGGTCCGATTTTTTATAATCCCTTTGTACAACGTAATTATAAAATTAAATAAGTAGTGGCGCCACTATCCACCCTACTATTCGCCTTAATGAGCTCTGTGAACTTAGGCTCGGAAACAAAGCTGCGCAAGTACAATCAAACAGAAAAGTGATATTTTCGGTTCGGTTCGGTGCGCAGCTGTTGAAGCCAACTTCACAGACCTCATAAATAAAGTTATGTGAGTACTATACCAACCCAATGCTTAAGTACTTGTGTTAATATACGTATTGTGTTATTATTAATATTCACTTGTGTATTTTAAGTAGTCTTTATATTTAATTTTATTTTATTAGTACCTAGTGTAGTGTTTAATAAATAATTTTCTTTCATTCTTTTCTTCTTGCACTCACGGAGGACGTATCACTACATCCTCCACTACCCCACCGCATGCACGGCACATTAATAATAGCATTCTAATGTGGGCTGGTAGGTACTCGTCATCATTAAATACATTTCACAGTGACCAAATTGCTCACCGCAAGCTTCAAGCGAGCGTCCATAACCTGACGCCGTTGAACTAAAATGCGTCTGTTTACTAAGAGACACATACACATAAGACCCAATAACTGTTATTAATCCAGCTGTGTGATTTCGTGTTGGAAGTCCTATCTATATAAATTTAAAACAATATCTATATAATTTTAAAACAATTTATAAACACTTTATATCTAGCAGTAGACGTCGTCGTTTCGGGTAATTGGCTAAGAGGATGATGGTAGACAGACTGATGAATCTGATGATGGATGAACTAGTAACTCAGCTGCAGTTGAATCAAAAAACTATAAACAACAAATTCGATGTTAAAACCGTTTTTTTTAACAAAACACCTTTGAAGCAAACACTGCACGCACAGGCACATCACTCACTAGTTCCTTTGACGTTTGCCTTCAAGTTGATCAAAAAATTTAGTTTTCTTTTCCGGTTTGTCTGTGGAATACGCGAGACGTACGTTGATTTTTATCTGTAAAAATTAAAGTTATCCTTTGTTATTTTGTATGGTTTTGCGTTAAATATGTTATTTGAGAGTGTCTAGTGTATATTCGTGCATTTATTTCATATTTTACTCTAAATTTCAGTGTCCGGCATGTCGATCATGCTGTGTCTGAATGCTTCTAATTTGTGGCCAGACCGATGATGTGACTTCTGATCAATATGCATTGATTTTGTTGCTAGGTCTGCCACAGGCTCGACAAGATGGGAGCGTACAAATATATTCAGGAATTGTACAGAAAAAAGTTGAGCGATGTTATGCGTTTCCTCTTGCGTGTGAGGGTATGGCAGTACCGCCAGTTGACCCGTATGCATCGTGCCCCTAGGCCGACTAGGCCCGACAAAGCTAGGAGACTAGGATTCCGCGCTAAGCAAGGTTAGTTACGTGCCGCTTTCTGGGTCCTCGTAGCATGTCATTTCAGCATGGTGTTTATGTTCAAAGTTCTAACCCCAACATTTCCATTTTTAGGTTACGTTATCTTCAGAATCCGTGTGCGCCGTGGTGGCCGCAAGCGCCCAGTCGCTAAGGGTGCCACTTACGGCAAACCCAAAAGTCACGGAGTGAACCAGCTGAAACCCACCCGCAACCTACAGTCCATTGCCGAGGTAGGCTGTCATGTCTAAGTTTTTGTTTTATTGCCCCACCCATCATAAACATCTGAACTTTACATGTTTATAAATGGTTCCAAACTTTTTGCATGGTATTTTTATGATGAACTCTTTATGTCATGCACCAATCTGAAAGGTTTTGCTGAATATTCACCTACCATTTTAACTGAATAAACACCTTAAATTCTCATGAATGTGTAGCATATGGAGTCGCTCACAGTGGTTTTGGTATTTTCAGGAGCGTGTTGGTCGCCGCTGTGGTGGTCTCAGAGTTCTGAACTCCTACTGGGTTGCCCAAGACTCTTCATACAAATACTTTGAAGTTATTCTGGTTGATCCTTCACACAAGGTAATTAGTTCTCCAAGAGTTATGAAATACAAAGTGGTTTTTCAATGATGAACTATTTTGTCATGCACCAATCTGAAAGGTTTTGCTGAATACTCACCTACCGGTATATCTGATATTTCTTTGTTCAATCTTCATGTGAAACAAAATTGTCGCAGCCACATTGACCTGCTACTTTTTTCAGGCCATCCGCCGTGACCCCAAGATCAACTGGATTGTAAATGCTGTTCACAAGCACCGTGAGATGCGCGGTCTTACCTCTGCCGGACGCAGCTCTCGTGGTCTTGGCAAGGGTCACAGATTCTCGCAGACCAAGGGAGGCTCTCGCCGCGCCGCCTGGATACGCCGCAACACGCTCCAGCTGCGCCGCAAGCGATAAACAAAACACATTATCCATCATTGACTTTCTATTTGTTACTATGTGCATCAGATGGAAAGCCAGTGGTTAATAAAACTTTCTAAAAACAAGTTTGGTTTTACTTCATTCCTTATTTTCAGAGAGGAAATGAAGATTACAGGTAAGACATCTGTATTTCTAGTTTTTTTGATGCTATTTAAATGTTTTCTCATATTTATCTTTTCTGACAGGTTCAGCTTTGTAAGGCCCAAGAAAGAGAAGCAGTGGGAGCAACTTCGGAGAAAACTACACACAGCTGCATCGTTTTGTTTCACCAGCCCAGCGGGCAGGTGTTAAACACGCATGTGTGTGAAAAACACATGGTGTGATTTCAGCAGTCAACATGTCAAAATGGTAAGACTTTAACACTGTGAAACACTTGAATAAAATGAAATCATCAATAGATACCTTATATAAATAATTCAATGATGATACCATGCTTTATGAATGCGCAACCATGATTACCATTCGCATTTAACTTCCTTGGATGGCTGACACTAGACATCATGTTTTTATTTTTACTTATATTTGAAAATTCCTACAGTATGTTTTTTTTCTTTACAGATAATGGAAGCTGTTATGGGTTTTATATCAGGTAATCTTGCTTCTCAGCATAGCAGTCTATTAGGTCCATAAAAATTCAAACATTGTTATTTTTTTATAATATACATTTTTAATACTAAGCTTGTTTAATTTTTTTTGCCATATTATTAGTTAGTAGGTGTAGTCACAGATTAGATAACGTTACTTCGGCCAATTTTAGTAGAACATTGCAGTGTGGTTACAATTTATCTGTTTGATCATTTTCATCAGTTGGTATACGGCTTCCATAAGATTGAATATCACACTTAGATTAGAAGATGAGGTAGCTCGGTAGCTGGTATTCAACCTCCTGAGAATCCTAGAATGTCACTTGATCACTACCATATTCTATGCTTGATCATGAAATTGACAGATAGCTGAAGTGTGATGAGCCCAACTCGAAGCACCGTAACAGAGGTGAATCTCTTACGTACACTTATTCAAATGACTATCTAGAGGGTTGCTTATTATTCCGTGGTGCAAGTTTTCTTTCGTATACGCTATGTAACAATGTGGAAATGCGTTTTATGTTTATAAGAACTAGTTGCTGTCCGCGGCTTCGCACGCACTTTTCAAGTAGGTATCCTATGTCCCCGGGATAGGTAGGTACCTACCCCATTTTTACTACCTGGATGCCAAATTTTATTAAAAAAGGTATCCAACAAACAGTTTCGAATTTATAATAATAAATACCACAATAACTTGTAATAAATTCAAACATTATTGTTGCTTTTGATAAACGAAAACGTCTTACAAATTCATTACATATCAGATAGACTAGTAAACACAACATGCTCTTAAAGTTCTCATTTCAAAATCAAATTACGACTGATACTTTCAAATGTGAATTACTCGAAAAGACTACCGATGCAGACAATGAGAATGGGCGTTTTTCGACTCACCGGCACGGCACCGGCATGGCCGTGCACAGGCACCGGTGCCGGGGCTTCGTTTTTCCACTGTGCCGGTGTCGATGCCGGCTTACGCTCGGTGAGTGGTACAGTGCTGACACGGACTTCAACACGACGACACGTAAAGTACAACGCGTAGATAGATATAACAATGGTATCGTCAAGCCGTCGACTATACTTGTTATATCTTTTACACCTACGACGCCGATACCGAAGCAGAGACGTCAAATTTTGGATTCATCCATTACTAAAAGTTAGATACCTAGAAGGAACATATTATACCCTATTTGAAAAGTTGAAAATGGACCCCAGAAAACCACAAACGAAATACGAGTCTCTTACCCTCCGCTCCGCTCTCCTACCCGCCCCGCGCACTCACACACGCACATTGCTACAATTCATATACAGTCAGGCGCGGTCCCAGGGGGGGGGTCACGGGGGTCATGACCCCCCCCAAAATCTTAGTTTAGGTACTTAAAAATTGCAACCCACAGCTTGATGATTATATTGTCCTATTTACTTCCGTTACATTGATTATGGTTACCATGGGCAGCAAAATAAAAAATCGCGGCTCGCTCCGCTCGCCGATATTAATGTTATTTGAGCTCTGTGTTTTGATTAACACAGAGGCAACGCTCCCAATTGTATTGGTCTGGCTGGTCCGCTATTGTCAGTTCGTATCAATCCAACCACCACAATAAAAAGCACAAAATATAACAAACAATCTGCGAGGTCACTTTGTCAACCAGTATAACAAATTAGTAGACAACAAAATTTTCGCGTTTTGGTCTGGTCGCTGATAACATTTGTTCCTTCTGACTGTGATCCAAAGCTCAAAACCCGCCCCGCTTTAGGTCACTTTGCCAAATTTTCTAAAAAGTTGCCCAAAATCTAACAAAAATCAAAAATTGTCGCAGCTCGCTTAACCTAGCCGGCAACTTTAAACTGTCTGCCTCTGGTCATGGGCTCATCCCTCGTTTGAGGTCAGTTTTCCAAAAACTCCAAAAATCTAACGAAACCACTAAATTATCGCAGCACGCTCTGCTTGCCTCTGATAACATTCTGCTGTTTTGATAAGCTTCTGGCTTGCTCTAGTCCAGGACTCCTCCGTTTCAGGCGAGTTTGCAACTGCAAAATATCTAATACCAAACAACTCACACGCACAGCCAGATCATAAAAATTTTCGCGGCTCGCTTCGCTCGCCGTTGATTTTATATGGTGTCTGGTCTGTTGTCCGCATATTTGGTTGTTATTCGACAAACTTTAAAATTGTTCTTCACACTAATATTGTTAATGTGAAAGTTTGTATGGATAAATGGATGGATGGATGTTTGTTACGTCTTCACACCAAAACTACTGAACAGATTGAGCTAAAATTTTGCATCGGTGTAGCTCTGAGCCTGGAATCAAACATAGGCTACTTTTTATCCCATAAATCAGTTCCCATGGGATAGATATTACCGCTGTTATTTATTTTCTGCACCAGTTTGTGACAACCCGAAAAAGGGAACAAAAATTTCGGCGGCTCGCTCCGCTCGCCGCTACATCTTTTTCGGTGTCTTTTTTGTATTTCTAAATTTTTGTTAATCTCCTTTACTCCGCCCGCCCCGATTTATATTCATAGCTTTATATCTACCACCGCAAAGTATTTAAAATTTTCGGGGCAGGTTTCGCTCACTCTGGCTTACTTTTCCCCAAACATCAGAAAAAATCTCCGACATTTTTGAGGTTCGTTTTGCTCGCCATTACTTATACTTCCTATTGTTGGGTTGGGAGTTGGGGGAAGGGATGTCCTGTTTGCGGCCAATATGCAAAACACTGCATTTTGCGGCTCGCTCCGCTCGCCGATAGTATTTTGTCCTTCTCTGTTTTTGGTCCAGTGCTTGACACTTGTTTAACATCATTTTGCTCGGGTAGTTACCCGAAAAAGAAACAAAAATTTCGGCGGCTCGCTCCGCTCGCCGTTACATTTTATTCCATGTCTTTTTGTATTTTTAATTTTTTGTTGATGCCCTTGTTCCGCTCGCCCCTATTTATATTCATAGCTTTATATCTACTACCGCAAAGTCTAGTCTGGACCTACTCTTGCTTACTTTTGCCCAAACTTCAGAAAACATCTCAAAAATTTCGAGGCTCGCTTCGCTCGCTATAACTTATACCTACTATTGTTGGGAGTTGAGTATAAATTTTCCGCGGCTCGCTCCGCTCGCCGATAAAGTTTAGTAATTTTCAGTGGGGTCTGCAACCGCCTACAAGTACATTTGGTGCTACGGCCCGCACCAAGTGTGACCCCCCCCAAAGTCTTGGGCTGCGACCGCGCCTGTATACAGTACACATGCAGTTTTGCCAGCCGGCACCGAGTGGGAAGCTTGCTAACCCGGCGACGGCGCCGGCACCGACGGGACTCTACGCCGGGCCGGTGCCGGCAAGTGAAAAAGCGAGCCATACATTTTCATACATTTTTGTTACCCCGGCACCGACACGGCACCGGCGCCGGCGTTTGTTTCAAAGAGTAGTAGATAGTAGTCACAAATAGTAGACATTTTCTATTAACCCTTGCTAAATAGGTTTTTCATTTTCCTCAGATATTTGCCATGTTTGGACGATGCCGCGTTTAAACAAAACTAACCGAAACAAAACATATAAGAAATATGAAGCCGCTCTTATGGAGAAGGCCCTGGAGGAATACAACAATACTACCCAATCATTAGATTGTATTTCACAGAAGTACAACATACCAAAATCTGTTCTTCATCGACACAACAAGTTTGTAATGAAAAAACGAGGAGGGCAAACAGCACTTGCCTTAGAAGACGAAGAGTACCTAGTAAAGTATATTACTGTATGCTCCGAATGGGGATATCCTTTGCGACATTTAGATTTGCGGCGCATAGTGAAAGGACACCTCGACAGAATGGGAATCGAAATTAAAAGATTTAAGAATAACATGCCGGGTTCTGATTTCGTATCAAGCTTTTTAAAAAGGCATAAAGACCAAATCAGCCTAAGGCTAAACCAAAATATAAAAAAATCCCGAGCAGCAGTTTCGCCAGAAATCATCGAAGAATATTTTGCTGAGCTTGAAATTTCCCTCCAAGGGATAGCAGCGTCTAACATAGTAAACTATGACGAAACTAACCTGTCTGACGACCCTGAGCGCAAACCAGTTATCGTCAAAAGAAGTGTGAAGTACCCCGAAAGGATAATGAACCACACTCAGGGTTCCACGTCGATTATGATGGCTGCTGCAGCTGACGGCTCAGTTTTGCCCCCGTATGTTGTCTATAAGGCGCAAAATATATATGATACGTGGAGGCAAAACGGACCTAAGGGGTGCAAATATAACTGTTCACCAACCGGCTGGTTTGATAGTAGCACGTTTCAAGACTGGGTAAAGACCATTGTTTTGCCATATTTTAAGGATAAAACTGGTACAAAAATATTGATAGGTGACAACCTCTCTTCTCATTTGTCGATTGATTTAATCAAAGAATGTCAGGAATGCGGCATTAAATTCGTTTTTTTGCCTGCCCACTCAACCCATCTAACACAACCACTAGATGTGGCTTTATTTAGGCCGTTGAAAAGTGCATGGAGGGACATATTATTGCACTGGAAAAATACTGATGGCAGGACGGAAACTACAATCACAAAGAATATATTCCCCTCGTTACTAAAAGAATTAATAATAAAATTAGAAGAGGGCAATGCTTTTAATGACATATTCGCTGGATTTGCCAAATGTGGAATAAGCCCAATCAACAAACTGGCAGTTTTAGAAAGGTTGCCGAATTATAACCGTAGAGAAATGATGGATCCCAATTTTGAATAAAGCTACCGATGTGACGGTTCTGTTTTTGTTTAAAGAAATGAGGTACGGTACGGTACGGGGTATTATTTTATATTCTCTGGTACCTACAGGTACCTACCAGCGAAAGAACAAGCAAAAAGAAAAATGTCGGAAGACGTAGCGGGTCGGGAGTGTAGAAAATAATGATGAAGATGAAAGTGGATTGGAAGAACAACAGGATTTCAATCAGGAAAATAGAAGAAAAGAAGGAAATGATAATGACTTTGAACAAGAAGGAAAAGACACGAAATACATAAGAAAAAAAGCTAATAATCAAATATAATTACCTATCGAATTATTGTTTCTAACAAAATAATCATAATTATGTAATAAATAATAATATACGGAGTAGGTACATACATATAAGTAGTACCTTATTATAATTTATTTAGCACATCGAAAATAACAATGACAATAAGTGGCCCGTGTCAAATTGAATGGTTGTTAAGTTCATTAACGGGCTGTCTTGTTTTGTGGTGAACAAAAAACTAATATCTACTGTGCAGCACTGCACTTGCCACTATGACCTGAAGAATCGTAGGCAGATGTTTTCTTCAAGGTAATTCTTTTTTTAAATTGACACTGTCTGGAATGTGGCGACGTGAAACTTCTTCTGTGTCAGACAATGATGGAAGACTTGATAAAGACATATTTGATCACTCACAGAAATGCACTGAAACACAGATGAAAATAATTAATTACCGCGTTCAATGCCACCACGATTTTCATAATGTATTGCCGGATGCCGGGAACATTTCACAGTGGACTCGCTAGGGGAGTCGCCGGCACTGGAATACGAATTACGTGAACTCGCGAGGGGAGTCAGTGGCATAGCATAAAAGTAAATTTCATTTTTTGTTATTTTTGTGGCCGTCACAGTCTCCGTAACGTTAATATCACAAATAATAAGTGTTTGATGACTATTTGGTTTGTTTTAATTTAAAAACATGGCAAAAAACCTTAGGAATAAATTAAAAGGTAAGTTTGTTTCGTAATTTATGCAGAGGTTCTCAACCTTTTATACAGTGTCTAGATCATGGACGAGGGAAAGTTTAATTTCCCTCGTCCCTGGTGTAGGTAGGTATAACTTGTATTTATAATACTTCCGATTAGCACTTTCGCTCTGAAAAATTAAGACTGACTTCCAGTTCTATGAATATAGATTCAGATTTTGTAAATGTATACCCGTTGTTGTGAATAATTACATGCGACGCTTATTTAATTGCTGATATAGGAATACTAAATTTAATTAATTTGTGAAAAGCATTTAAAGTTCCTACTCAATTTTTTAAAATTTGAACTAAAACTAATTAACAGTGTATTTAAGGGCGACTTTTATGATTAGAATTCATTTAACCACAAAATCACCATATACCTATCACCAAATCACCATTAGGTAAGTGGATTAGTGATATTCATTGATTTAGCTAATTTTAAACACTATTTTAGTGCGGTTCGTGCCAGAAACGGAGCCCTATGACGATGATTTATCTGGGGGGTGGAGGGGGGTGGGGCTCTAATGGGTAATTTTTCTACTTTTTTCGAAATATTTCAAAAAGTATGAATCCTACAGAAATTTTAATAACTATATTAAAATGTACAAACTGTTACCTTAATTCAGAAAATGCACAAAATAAAACTAGAATAATACCACGTTTATTGAAACAAATAAACTAAGACAAAAGGCGTAAATTCAGCATTTTGCTGTAATGCATTAATATGCGAGCAGTTCTGTTTTTCAATTTATTCGATAGCTCCTTTCATTTGATACACACATGACCCTGTAGGAATCTTTTAGAATTTCGACATCACCATTTGGAACATTTTCATATTTTCTTTAAATCTGTACAGGTGCACGAAATGTATTATTATTTTAAATTTCAAGTTGATAGCTGCAGAGATATTAAAGTGGGGAAAAAGGACAAACAAAGCAAGACTATAAGGGTTTTGAAACCGATCTCGAAACCCTAAAATCAACTAACTGGTACGGGTATTATGAATACCTACCTACACTGAACACCC
Source organism: Eupithecia subfuscata (assembly GCA_963564075.1). Taxonomy (NCBI): domain Eukaryota; kingdom Metazoa; phylum Arthropoda; class Insecta; order Lepidoptera; family Geometridae; genus Eupithecia; species Eupithecia subfuscata. The sequence goes on from OY751105.1 coordinate 12,075,713, forward strand.
GTACATCATAGAGTAATATTACAAAAGATTTTAATATCTATGTACCAAATGGATTTTTATGCTACTATGTTGACGTCGTTGTCTAATAGATATTTGTTTAGTAAAAGCATAGTTTAAGTAAAACATACAGTAGGCCGACGCCTTTGATCTTGCGGTTAATTATTCACTTAATTATTTATTTGAGATCAACATCATCATCCACATTATTACCTAATAAATTAATTATTAATAATTATAAAAAGTAATCCAAAAACAATTTAAATGAAAATAATTCTAATAGCATATGAGCGTGAACCATCAAACAAATTAGGTAAAAAAGCTTTTAGAAAAAAAGAACGTGTATGTATTATGTATGTGTATGTATGTCCTTATGTAGGTATGTAATGATGGATCGGGCTGAAATTATGTATACAGATAATTATAATCCTGGAATCAAACAAAGGCTACTTTTTATCCCATAAATCAGTTCCCATGGGATAGAAATCCCCTTTAAACGTTTCTGTAGACACAACGCGTGCGGAGCCGCGGGCATAAACAAATTATTAGTAAAACTAAAAAAAAAACATCGGTCATCGATTTGAAAAATAACCCCATATTCGTAATTGACGCCCCCAAGTTAATCGAAAACGATACCCGTGAGTAAAATATGAAATTAATTAATAGGCACCATCTTGGGTTCGAAATATAACCTCATATTCGTAATCGACGCCCTCAAGTTAGTCGAAAACGATACCCATGTGTAAAATACAAATCAATAAGTATCCGCCATCTTGGATTTGAAAAATAACCTCATATTTGTTACTGACGCCCTCAAGTTAGTCGAAAACGATACCCATGAGTTAAATATGAAATCAGTAAATATCCACCAACTTCGATTTGAAAAATAGCCCCATATTCGTAATTAACGCCCTCAACATAGTCAAAAACGATACCCATTGTTCTAACAAATTAATAAATAAATAAATTATGCTGGACGATTCACACAGCATTGCCTAGCCCCAAGCTAAGCAGAGCTTGTGTAATGGGTAGGTACTAGATAACTGATATACTTAATACAATACACTTCATAGATAGATATTTTTTACTATACATACAAAACATCCAGAACACCCTGAACAAATATCTGCAGATCGTACAAACATTTGTCCCGAGGCGGGACCGGGAATCGAACCCACAACCTCCTGCGTCGCACGCAGACGGACCTTTGCCCAAATAGCACATCAACAAAATCACAAAAATGAATGAAACTCCGAAATCGGTAAGACGGTCGTCCACCATTTTGTTGATATAGGTAAGCAATTGGGCATGCCCTGCATGACGATGATGATGTGACAAAATGTAAAGTAATAAAAATATTGAATAATTTACCTTTGTTCCGCGTGTAGAAGTTGATGAAAACGTAAATCTTGGTTTTTGTAAGATGATGACGTGAACGGCACGACGTGAACTTGTATACACCCTTTATAAAAGTATAATAAAAGCAATAAAATTATGCGTCAGCCCTGAAAAAAGCACCCGAGTACTGAGGTACACGTTATAGGCTACTCGGGAGAGCCCTTCCCCCGTCTCGTCCCTTACCCCCCGCACGATAGCCCTGTCAAAACGCCTTCGTCGAACGACTGTATGCATATAGGTAGGCTGTGGTAAAAGGTTGAGAATCTCAGGTTGTGAACTCGCCTCGCGAGTCAATGGCATAGGAGAATGATTATTTTTCTATCAAAAATAAAAATGGTCTTTACATGCGGGCCACCACGTAAATGTATAAATTAGGGCATATTTAGTCTACATTGTAATTTTGAGCAGAAAATATGGATGTATTTCGGAAATATTCGCGAAACAAACTGAACTCGCTAGGGGAGTCACCGGCACTGGAATAAGAATTACGTGAACTCGCGAGGGGAGTCAGTGGCACTGGACGTGTTAATGCTCTAATGGATGATTTTCGCCCAATTCAAATTTTAAACATGAACTGTCAAAACTAATGGCTCCACCTTACATAGATAAAAAGGCTCATTAGGTACTAAAGACCAGGGTAGAAGCCTTTAAAAATAATAAAAAGTGAAACAAATTCATAGGAGGATGAAACCCATTGGAAAAGGAGGAGAATAATATAAAAATGTTAGGAAAAATAATTTACGGGCGATCTGAGGTCGGGAAGGGGAAGGGGGTGAGTTTTAAGGGTAAAAAACGGGTTATCTCGATTTCCGGCAAAACTACAAGTCCTATGGAAAAAAGTCAAATCAACCAACAACGTCCTCATTGACATCTTCATCAACTTCTACTTCATCTCCAGGCTTATAAAAAGCCCTATAAACTTCGTTGTTGCATGTTGAAACTGTAACAAAATGTAATTAATGTTTATTGTGGTACCTATGTTATAAATTAAAAAGACAAAATGTACGGTCTGTAAATTTGCGACGGTTTTTAATATAATAAATATTTGTTTTAATAAAGTAGGTATATTTACCAGTGTAGGTATCTATCATCAACCATGAGTTTTCACAATCTATACTCGCTAGCGACTGTAGTTAAAAAAATGCCCTCTTTGCCCACCGTACACCTCGTGAGACCACCTGGGTGTGCAGCGGGAAGTTTTTTTTTACTACTGTTCACCTCTGAATCATACCGCTAAACATCTTTAAATTTATATTGGTGACGGACCACCTTGGACTGCAAGTACCTACAGGTGAACAGTCACCTCACTATTTTGTGTCATCATATTATGGCTCTGGGTGCAATTATATATATACACACCCTTTCAGTCACAGAGTCGCCACGAACCCGCTCCCCCCCCGCTTCGCGGGGGTTGGACGGGCTTCGTTAGGAGTAAGTTAATGTTGACCCCCCCCCCGCTTCGCGGGGGTGGGAGGCCTACAAGGGAAAACAAGTACCGTAAAACGGTAAAGTGGACGGTGGAAAATTTATATTTCCCACGGTACACCCAGGTGAACAACGGCGAACAGTAGTAAAAAAAAACTTCCCGCTGCACACCCAGGTGGTCTCACGAGGTGTACGGTGGGCAAAGAGCCAAAAAATGTATGAAAACTTGTACAGCGCCTCTAGCGGATAGCTAGGAACTAAAATGCGCAGTACTACGTAGTTATCTATCCTACGTCACAGTGTAGTAAACTATACTACAGCGACTGTAGTTTGGGCTTCATTTGCTTATAATTTGGTACCATGAGTTACAAATTTGACAGATGGGTTAGTAACGAACTATTAACTGTTACGGCACTCACTCTAGTAGATGTCGGGGTGGTTTTATTATTAACCAAAGACAAGTGAGCGGTTACGCAAATTATAAATTTATAAATAAAACAAAATTATTTGATGGGTAGGTATAAGTTTTATTTTTTTTATTGTTACTTTTGGATAGGGGAACAAAGCACAATATATTCACGTTAAAAGTTTAGACGTCTGGTCACTTGACCCCGACTGCAATCCCGCCAAAAAACCTAAATAAAGCCTCTACCCAACAGCCGCGATTTTGAAGCGCGTCTTGTGTCGCGCGATTTGTTTGCAGTAGGTACATTTGTACTAAAACGCATACGATCTTACACACTGCTGCGATTTAGGACGCATGCAATCTTACACACAGCTGCGTCTTGCGTTTTGCGATTTTTGGCGCGCGGCGGCGTCTAGAAATCGCGCTTACAAAAACGCAGCTGTATGTAAGGAATCTCACTACAAAATCTAACAAATCGCGCGACACAAGACGCGCTTCAAAATAGCGGCTGTGGGGTATAGGGGCTTTACAGCCCTTTCCCACGGCAAGATCCCGTTTTTGCAGGATCCCGTTTAGTAGTATACGTGTTTCAATACTAGTGTTCACACGAGTATCTTGTTAACGGTATCCTGTAACAAACCAAACCGATCCGTTCGAATTTGACATTAATTTGGATGCAAACTACTGTGTGTAAACATACCAATGATTTTTGCGGTGTAAAAACCATTCCTGCAGAACTGGACGGCCGTTGGAAAGAGCCGTATCTAATTATGACATCATTTGTCAATTTTACATTGTTCAATCGTTAACGTTTTCACTGCCCAGCCTCTGCCGCGTGAACCGCAGTTGCGGACCGCAGAATAGCAAAAACCAATGTGTGAAACGGTTTTTACTGAGATTGATCAACGGAATTGCGGAACATAATGAATGACTTTGGCCCACCAAAGATTTACTTTTTACATAAACATTTTGTTTTTTAAATTCTAATGACTTTTCAGGTGCTTTCCATTCCAAAACCCGACATTAGGACAAACTTACCATGGTTGAGTAATAGTGATTATATTAATTGATAAACAAAACATAAGTATTCATTCCTAAATAACACACACATGGAGTAAAGTATGAACATAAAATAAGAATGTAAAAATATACAGAAGGATAAAATTTAATATGAGATGCAAAGATTTAAATCGTTAGATATGCCCTGACACCAAAAACTGTGGCATTGTCTTTCAATGTGTGCGTTAACTAAATGCCGACGCACGCACACTATGAGAAGTAAATAAAACGTGGGCGAGGCATGACTCTAGGTCTACGGGACCCTATATACCCCTATATAATTTGCAAGGGTATTCCCTTGCAAATTTTAAAATATTTGAACCCTAATGGCTGTAACTTACGATTTCGTTGACTTAAAAGTTTTTTATATCACGGCTCCAAGAGGTTAAGGAATTAAGTATTTGATGTTATTCTCAACTCGATACCTCGGACAACAAAGCGATCCTATAAGGGTTCCTTTTTTCCTTTTGAGGTACGGAACCCTAAAAATTGTGTTTATTCCAATAAATCGAAGTGTTATTATCATTTATTGTGCAATCAATTATATTGCACGAACTTTTGTGGAAAAAGACAAAACAAATTGATTCCAAATGAGCGAGCGATCTCATTTCACTTGGCAACAACTCGGCGCGGTCTCACTATGGTGACTAACGATTTAAATCTTTGATTAGATAGACATAATAAAATAATTGAATTATATATTTTTTGCAGTTTGCATAAATTTGTGGTTGGTGGTCTTAAACCTAAATAATTTAATTATAAAAAATATAAATCTAAACAACTATTTACATTATGAGACCGATAACAAGTTATTCAAAGGTATGATGAATTATTTGATGACATGATAATAAAATTAATATAACAGCCATCTTTAATTTTTAAAAAAAGAAAGCAAGCTAGTCCAAAGTTCTCAAAAACCAGTCCAACCTACGAACTATTATCAATTAATTTACTTTTGTTAATTTAAAGTAAACAACAATTTGTTAATTTAAAGTGTCCATTATTATTTTTTATAAAATGAGTATCTCTAACTTATGCTACTAATATTAAAAATCCGGAAGTTTGTGTAATATAAATTATACAATTTTTAATTATATTTTCTTACTAAGATCTCCAAAACTACTAAACAGATCAAGATGAAATTTGGCGTACATTTAGAACATAGTCTAACTTAGATAGTAGGTTACTTATTATACCGAAAATACACGTGCGAAGCCGCGGGTAGAAGCTAGTAATAACTAAAAACCACATTTAATAAAAAAATAAACACAATAGGCCTAAGCACCTCTCTTCAAACGGTAAAATAATAACGATTTCACTCAGGGGTATATTATTAAACTAATATTATAAAGAGGAAAGATTTGATTGTTTGTTTGTTTGTATTGTATTCAATACAAACAATCAAATCTTTCCGGCTCCGAAACTACTGGACCGATTTGAAATATTCTTTCACCGTTAGGAAGCTTACTTTTCAGGGAGTGACATAGGCCATATTTTATCCCCGAATTCCCACGGGAACGGGAACTACGCGGGTGAAACCGCGAGGCGATCGTCTAGTTATTAAATATTTCAGTTATTAAATTTCCAATTAAAATTATTTACTTACTGTAATTTGTGTCCAGGTAAAACCAAGTGATAGATAGTAGGTATTCAAAAGTAAAACCTCTGAATAACTCTCAGATTCAGTTTTGACTACCGACCGAATGCTTCGGTTTAAATGCGGCTAATTTCGTGTGGGGAAGACAATGGTATTAAAATTTTAAAAAACCTTCGCTCATGAAATACAGCTTATACTAGCACAAGCTAGCTATACTAGCACAGCTTATGCTAGCCTAAGCCCCTATGGTCACAAGCTAGCTAGCAGTAAAAGCTGTGTTTCAGGAGCATAGAATGTTTACATAATTATATAATTGAATAGGTACATAGGGATTCAATTAAATATGTTAACATTTTATTGTAATTATGTCAAACATCCCAAAAATTAAAGACTCAGGCGGGACCTGAACCCGCAACCTTTCCCTCTGTACGGGAAAGAGATGCCAGTTACGCCACAAAGTCAACCAAATTTATCATTTATTTATTTAGTTGTTTCATATGTACATTTCAGGTTCTTAGGATACAGTGAGAGACCATAACATTAACCCCGTTCATAACAGATGTTAGCGGGTTAACTACGAACCTTATTTGTGTTGGAAGAACACCAACGTTTCATCCCTCAACGAGGGACATCTTCAGGGTGAGTGCGGTTCTAGACGCGCGTGTTGAGCATCTCTCCGAGCACACGCACGAGCGCGCGTTGAGCCCGCGTCGTGAGTGAGCAACGTTGGTGTTCTTCCTACACAAATAAGGTTCGTAGTTAACCCGCTTACATCTGTAATGAATTCGTCAAACTACCATAGTTTTAAAATGACCAGTCGAAAATCTTTGGGACGTTCCACGGCTCTTGTCTCTGGATATGGTTTAACACTATAAAAGCAAATAACATTCAACAGTATCAGAAATAAACGATTAGATTTAATAATTTTCTACTTATCCACAGTGTTAAAGCCAATATACATTACACAATACAAATACACGATTACTGAATACATCATCAGCTTATATTAATCTACGGCTAGACATAGGCCTCGCACTAATGAGCGCTATACCGCCTTCAGTTTGAATACATGGATAACGTAAATAGTATTATTAGATATAAGAAGAGGCACCTGTAATATCTAAATCGAAGATTTAACGTATCACGAAAGAATGAATGAAAATAGTGAGTTACATACAATAATTCATTACGGATGTAAGCGGGTTAACTACGAACCTTATTCGTGTTGGAAGAACACCAACGTTACATCCGTAATCAATTCGTCAAATTACGATTGTTTTTATAGTAAAATACATACAATAACATTACATTGCTAAACATTAGACTATATTAGCGCCACTTGCTTTCTAGAAACGTTGGCGTAGTTCCAAATGGTGGCGCTGTAGTCAGACTTAGTCGTAGCGGACCCCACGTAGTCAGCCTGTGGTTGTCTAAGAGGCAAGTAAGGGAAGCAACCAGGAGAAAGGCAGCTGCTTCTTATTTTTAATACCTTCAGTGCGATCTGCCAAGTATGGTGGTTATGGCAAACATATGGGAGGCCTAGCAGCTCTAATGCGTCCACTGCTGAACTTACCGTTCAGCAGGAGTGCTGGTGGGTAGTCAGAGACTCATCAAATCTTTGTTACAGGATAGTTGAAGTTCGTGAAAATAATTGAAAGATAATTTGGTGTGTTTTAAAAAACCATAAACAAACTTCAAATTCCGGTAAATAGTATGCATCTATGTCTCGGACGAACGAAATCACCCCTCCCTTACTTTCCCTGATCGAAAAACTATGTTCACGTGCAAAAAATTGAGTTTACACTGGCGACATCTAAATAAATAAGTCAGTTTTTATATAACAACGAAAGAATCATCAAAATCTGCATCAATGAGGATCCGTAACGTTTTTAGTTGAGAATGCAGATTTATAGAGCTAAGAAATCCATAACACACAGAGCAAAAATTTTTGTTCTAGGACAAAAATTGACGAAGTTATGACCAAATTACTAGTGAAGTTGACTGAGTGACCGCCGCGGGTGCGTGTGACGTCACTCGCTCGGTCGCCGCCCTTTCATCGTAGGCAGATATCACTTTTTAGTGAGGAACGGTTACGGATCCTATGGCGCAGATATCACCAAAATTGTTGTAGCTTCTCCAAAAATAATAATAATAATAATGCTGGACAATTCACACAGCATTATCTAGCCCCAAGGTAAGCAGAGCTTGTGTTATGGGTACTAGATAACTGATATACATAATAATATACGAGTACATAAATAGATATTTTTTATTATATATAGAAAACGACCAGAACACCCTGAACAAATATCTGCAGATCGTACAAATATTTGTCCCGAGGCGGGAATCGAACCGAAAAATATTATGTTGCTTTTTAAGTATAACGGGATAAACACTAATCCTTCAATAAAATAATTATGCGACCACCTCGGGACCATTTTCTTTACAATAGTGAAATAATCAGTAAAATCGGTTAACGACAGGCGGAGATATCAAGTAACATACATACATAAAAATAAACATACAGACGAATTGAGAACATCCTCCTTTTTTGAAGTAGGTTAAAAAGGAGATAAAAGAAGAAATGGTTTTGGTTGTTACGCTACGAGCTACATTATAAAGCCGCGAAGCACCGAGAAAAGTGAAGAAGATAATATCATTGTTTAATTATATCTACAGGTTTCAATAAATACAAGCATACTAAAGTTAAATACATTTTGTTACCAAGTTTTTGTTTTGTTGTTGTTTATTAGCTTGAAACTATATTATATCATTAGTATAGTACGGTACGAGGTTTAAGTTGCTATATTTATGATATTATTCAGTAAATTATGCCACAAAACATCAGGCTAAGCTAAAATAACCACTGATAATAACGGGTGTTTCAGTAGCGACGCTCGAACTTTCAGCGTATAGCGGCCATCTTGGTAAAGCGACAGCTGACAAATTTGGCGTTAACACCTATTTAGTCGTGACATTTCATCATGGAACGCTACACGCTACAACAACGCGTAGAAATTGTTAAAAATTACTATCAAAATCAGTGCTCTGTTCGCCGATCATAACAAAAACCATTACGTTATTATCGAATAGATGCGCACAGCGCCACCACACGGAACATAGTTTAAAATTCCTAATATTCAGATACGCGGGAAGTTCAAGGCTTTCACTCTTAATAGCTCATATGCGAACTTAGCTTCACAAACCTCTATGGGTCATTCTATAGAGACTATAAGAGAGTCAGTCGGTCGGAACGTGCTGCTGGCGCCGCTCCACTTGGAAGGTATCGGAGATGTACAGGCCGAAGATTGCGACGCTGTAGAATACGGTGAGCCCGAAGAGAGCTACGCTGGCACTGGCTGTGAACATGTTGGAGTATTCACACCTGGAAGAAGCGGGGACATCTGTTAATTTGACATGAAAAAATAAAAACATAGATTACGACACAAATATAGAGTATAGATTACGTATATTATATATTTTTTTGTTCACCACCGCAACTCTTGCCGCGGGTGTCGTAAGAGGCGACTAAGTGATATCCACCGGAGGCGGGCAGAACACCACCTCCTACCACCGAACTGCGATCCCCACCCCGCATGCCTAGCGTGGGGATTATGTGCATTACCCCCACGAGTAGGCATGGAAGTTATAGCTACTTTTATTTCACTATCACGTCGTGAGTGAAGTTATTTTTTCTGTCACGGTTATATCACGCCTGATAAATCACGGTCGTTATATTTCATTAGTGATGATTATTATCACAGTGGGTGCATTTTTTCCGCCGGTTACATGTTGCAGTGATGTGATATGATTCAGAACTTATCGCTTAGCTCATCAGCGATGTTTTTTTGACAATAAAACGTGTTTTCTTCAATGAACTATAAGGGCGAAAATAAGGGCGATAGTGAGAATACCACAGGATGAGTCCGCGCGGCCCTATTTTGAGTCCTTAGGGATCTTGACCGTGCCCGCCCTTGTCATATACCAATCCGCACTGTTTGTGCGTAACAACTTGGACAAATATGCAAGGTACGGGGACAGTCATAGATACAACACAAGGCACGCGCACCGGATAAGAGCTCTTCCACGACGGCTAGCGAAGACGTCTAAGTTGCAACACGTGATGGGGACGGCTGTTTACAACCGCATTCCAACTTCTATCACCAGCGCACAATCCACTCAGTCTTTTAAAGTTAAGTTGAAAACGTGGCTGATAAGATAACGCAATCTATTTATCATGTTAATGATTTTATGATTTTAAAATGTGTGTGATTCAAATATGATGTTATTTAATTTTAAATTAATTTATTTTTATTTTAATAATATTAATATGTATTCTTTACATAATTCAGAAATAAGTGACCTGTAACATGTTTAAGTTATTAATAAAGAACTATGAACTTTCCCTCATACTTCGACAGGCTTGGGACTGTCAATGTTTAAGTAATTATAAATCACTAGGTCGACAACTTTATTTTTGTATTAACAGACAATCTCAGGTGAGCTTAGTTTAAAATAACACGCGACTCAAAACGCGGCGTGCACGTGCAGCAGCAACAAGTAAAGATTACAAGTGAGTGAAGTGAAGTGAAACTCTCACAACGTGATTTCAATGATTTCACTGGTATTATAAATTTCAAGTACTTACTTAAATGAGCACCTTAACTTCTTTAAAATAAGACTCATTTTCATATGAAGTTTTTGTAACGGAGCGTTATTTATCTAAGCAGTAAGCAAGTTTTAAAAAAATTGGTTGCCTGTAAAGTCGGTATACGGGCGAAAGTTTTACGTGACAACGACCGTAACGCAGTTTCTTGAAGTGAGCGGAGCGTAACGCAGTTTCTTGAAGTGTCACCCGGCAAACCAATTTATAAGACGTTGTCACGTCAAAATACTCCAGATAAATTAAAGCCTAATGGTGTTGAGAATAAGATGCAATTTCACTTAAACGAATTCTCTCTTCTAGCTAGTGGCACGGTGTCGCTACGGTCGCTCTCGCTCAAATGCTGTAGCTTTATCTCTTTCCAACGATAGAATTCTGCGAATTTTAATGTAGCCTAGCCCGCGTGAAAAAAGTAACTCACGGTTTCGATGCATGTAACTGGTGTGGCACGTGATTTATGTTTTCACTAGTGATATAACCAGTGATGCGTGAAATCTTCCATGCCTACCCATGAGATAAAAGCCAACAAGGCGCTTATCAGGGGGAGGCCTACGTCCAGCAGTGGACCAATACAGGCTGTTAAGCTAAGTCGATTTGAGATCTTTGCTTCAATAAAATATTGCTTACAATTATATCTGAAACTCGACGCCAAGCAAGTGAGTTTTTGTTATTTGTGCTGTGGTTTGTTTACAAACATTCTGCGTTGAGTTTGGCTAGTGTTTAGTTTTATATTAAATGCCGTATAAAGTAATAAAAGAGGCCGCATTGGAAAGAGAAAAGTGGAGGAAATTTCATCATTGCACCGATCGACATGAGCTAGGCTATATCAAAATAAAATAACAAATTAAATTATATTAAATTATGTGCTAAAATTATAGGTTTTTGGTTTAAGGGTTTTTGTTTTTATATTGCTTACCCATACTTGAATTTAAAATATTAATATCCCAAAAAGTTAACTACCTACCTATACTCCAGCTATTCTCAATGTACAATGTTTGTAAGCAAATCTCAGCACTAAAATCAGTTTGGCCAGAGTATATGCGGGACATGAACCCGCAACCTTCTACTAACGCAACCCTCGCATTCCCGTATATCAAATTGTAAGAGAATACATCCATGCTTAATATTATAAATCTGAAAGTAACTGTCTGTCTGTTACCTTTTCACGTGTCTATCTGTCTGTTACCTTTTCACGTGTCTATCTGTCTGTTATTTTTTCACGTGTCTATCTGTCTGTTACCTTTTCACGTGTCTATCTGTCTGTTACCTTTTCACGTGTCTATCTGTCAGTTACCTTTTCACGTGTCTATCTGTCTGTTACCTTTTCACGCCTAAACGGCTAAACGGTTCTCAATGAAATTTGGCAGGGAGGTAAATGGTATCAAGGGGACTGACATAGGCTACTTAAAAAGCGAGTATATATAGTATCTTATAAACCATCACATAAATACCTAAAGAACCAGACGACAGTCAAAGCCACGGAAACCAGAGTCATCAGGATGTTCTCAAGGTCCCACGTGCGCTCCCGCTCTGCTGGCACTCTCTCGTGGATGATCTCCAACGGGGCTATCGCTTCTCCGGTCACTTGGCGGGGCTGTAAGGGGAAAACACAATATTTAATACTTCTTATCTTTATTGGGCGAACCTAATTTGGTTGTCAAACTAGGCCTAGATCTCTGGTAAGACTCTCGTGGTAAAAACTAGTAGACTTTTAACTTGACTTCTGCGCCATTATATTTGTTATCCATTTGCACACGTTGCGACCCTGACCTACCCGTTTCTCAAGCATCAGCAGTAGTCAGGCATTTTGATATGGTATACAGTGTTAGAGTGAACAGTCTTATCCTTGAAACCAGACGTTAATTATCATGAAAGGAGTCCAGAACCAATGATTTTTTTATATATTTTGTTTACTAAGTTTTTAAACCATAAACGCATTTCACCCAACTCAGTATGCGTGCATACTGAGTTGGGCCGGTTGGCCGGCGGCGCCTGGCGCCCGGTAATCAAACCTCTGTCGGTATGACACAAAGGTGCCGCCTTGTGTCGCAACGACCGACACAAAGGCCGTCATTCACGCCGCGTCGCTAATTAGTGCCGATTTGCGCGCGTAAATTGTACCTACTTACCTTGTGATGATGTCTTACACAAATGTTCAGTGGACTGAAATGGTGCGGCTTTATGCCATGACTGGTGATGACTTGAGCTTGGCTCGTACGATGTGCGCAGAGCTGTTGTGTGCCAAGCTGGGAAACTATCCTTGCGGCTACACAAAGGCTACGTACCTATGGTCAGTAACTAGCAACTAACAGTTAGCGGTCAAAATTAAAGATGAAATCGTGAATTTCTTCGCGGAAAATCCAGAGGACAGTCACTGTCCTCTGTGCCAGAAGGGCAGCGCGTCTCTTCAATGTTTCGCACTGGACAGTTTGGAAAATCCTCCGCATCGATGGCCAATACCCTTATCATTTCCAGCCGGTTCAAGAACTGGAAGACCGCGACTACCTACCTACCAATTTTGAAAACATTTTCCGTGTAATGTAGATGAGTGAACCAAACTGTACATAAAGTAGTTATGTACCTACGATTAGAGTGGTTTCGATACCAACTACGCCGCCGGCAGCCGCCGGCGCACGGCGACAAGCGGGCGGGGCGTGCTAGGGTAACCATGAAATCACGTACGATAGCGATGAAATGAATTATGAAAATCCATCGAAAATAATTCTCTATTATCTATTATTTTTAATAATTAGGTTTTGGACTTCACTCTTGCATGATACTTAACCTCTGGTTTCAAAGATAAGACTGTTCACCCTTACACTGTATTGTATGTACTCGCCTGCCTAGTGAGTTGCCTGTGCGGGTGCACGAGCGCGTGCACGACCGCTTGGTGCTGCAGGCCGCAGGCGCGCAGCGTGCGGCTCTCCTCCAGCACTCGCCCGCGGTAGATGAGTCGCACCGCGCTCTGCTCCGTTAGCTCTTTGCTGAAGTGACGCCTGGAAAGGACACGTGATATAAAATTTTGCATGCCAACTTTATAGTGGTAGAACATAATGGACACTATTTAAATTAAGACCTTATTTTGTATTTTTCTGGAAAATAAATATATGACTATGATGGTTAGTTTATGGGATTCAGTCTTGGCGGTGCAAACCACAGCGCGCCGCCGCTACACGGAGCTGGAGGTGGGCAAGTACGTCGTGGGGCATGTAAGTGTTAAGGAGTTTATATTTGTTTAAGACTAGCGTCTGCTCGCGATTTCGCTAATTATGAGCCTCAATACTGGGGTTAATTCAAAGAAAAAAAAAAGCGAATGTCGCGAGCGAAGCTCGCTTCGCTCGCGACACTGTGGGAGGGTTTGCGGCTTGATTCGCTCGCCGCACTCAAACCATCACTGAAAATATTGTTATAAATGAGTCGTGGAGTGCGCGATTAGAGCACCATTTGTGCCTGTCACATAAATTGACATAATGCCATAATGAATAATGGCTGTCCTCCAAAATCTAATTTACTGGCATAATATAATACCAGCACTATGTTTCCTTAGTAGTAAGGGATCTTGGCATAACATTATTTTCGTTATACTTTGGCTCATGATTATTATGTCTCCACTTTTGTACATTGTGCACACAGAGCTTATTTGAACAGACCAATCAACTGATCTTGAATCACGAACGTCAAATAAAAGGCTTCTCTCCGTTCCTTTAAAAAATGAATTAAGTACTATAAGTATGAATGTATTATATTATGTATATCAGTCATCTAGTACCCATAACACAAGCTCTGCTTAGCTTGGGGCTAGATGATGCTGTGTTAATTGTCCAGCATTATATATTTATTTGACGACCTCTGTGGCGCAGCGGGCGAAGGTCCGCCTGCGACGCAGGAGGTTGCGGGTTCGATTCCCGCCTCGGGACAAATGTTTGCACGATCTGCAGACATTTGTCCAGGGCGTTCTGGATATTTTCTATGTATAATAAAAAATATCTATCTATGTAGTGTATTGTATTAAGTATATCAGTTATCTAGTACCCATAACACAAGCTCTGCTTAGCTTGGGGCTAGATAATGCTGTGTGAATTGTCCAGCATTATTTATTTATTTATTTATTATTTCAAGCGCTCACCATTTGAAATCCTTCAAGAGCTCATCAAGGCTGCCCTCGACCTCCTTCTGAGTATCGTTGAGATACTTCAGCTTGATCAGAATCTTCCTCCGGTTGGCTTCCTCCGGGTCCACAGGTCCTGAGCCTGCCTCTGTCGTGTCGGTTGATTCGTTTTCGTTAGCTCTGATTGTCCGGTTGTCCAGATCTGTGGTGTTGTTGATGTCTCCTACAAGTAAGTAATTTCTATTTTAGTTAACTAAATACCTAAGCCCTTTGAGCGTGGTCCCAAATACAAAATTGCAATCAAAATGGTGGCCCTTCTTGGTTACTTTCCCTGCCCTTTTTGAAACTTGAGTAGAAATACCCGCACTAGACAGGTGTACGCTTTTCCCGAGATCTCATTAAGTTATGCAAGTTTTTATGTATATGGACCACCAATTTCTTTTTATATTCATTTAAAACAGAGAGTGTCAGGTTTCCGAAGACGACGTCGAGGATAGAGCAAAGTGGAGGAAATCTATTAGGAGAGCTGACCCCACCACCATATGGGATAACTAGCTGGGAAGAGAGAGAGATTTAAAACACCCAGAACAAATATCTGCATATCGTACAAACATTTGTCTCGAGGCCGAAATCAGTTCCACACTCTCTGGACGCCCTCGGTTGCATATCCTGCCCATTTGGTGTCATTCCTTGCCTCTCAAACCCTTTAAATCGCACTGGGCAGTGAAAACACTTTTTTTGCAGTCCCATTAAGTTTAGCAAGTTTGAACTTACCACCAGGCTGAGTAAAGCTAGGAGCGTTGACGTCCCCCCGCATAGCGTTGACGATGTCATCCATCTCTCTGATCTGTTCGGTGCTGGCCGGTTCCACTGGTGTGTCCTCACCTTCGCTGTCTGATGATTCTACACTTGGTGTGTAGATGACCGGTTCGTCTGAAACACACATACACTTATTCAGATACAATACAATACTAAACTTCTTATTGCACACCAAGATAGAGAAACAGAACAGAAAACCAGAAGGGTGGCCTCATTGCTAAGAGCGACCTCTTCCATGCAACCTTAGTAGATATGTAATGAATACTCTTTCTTTCTTTCTACAGGTACGCAATTAGTTTCCCTACTAGAAAACATCCAGAACACCCTGAACAAATATCTGTAGATCGTACAAACATTTGTCCCGAGGCGGAAATCGAACCCGCAACCTCCTGCGTCGCAGGCGGACCTTCGCCCGCTGCGCCACAGAAGTCGCCAAATTTGCTCGAGCAGTTCCGTGTATGTCTTTTAATAGAAGACTGCAGTTCACGATACAGTCGCCAGCTTGAAGGGATCTTGGATCCTGACTGTTTCAAGCTGCCCGTGTATCCCCTTACAAAGGAATCTGTGATCTGATCTATTTACAGGATTTAAAACTTCATTTTAACTTACTCTCCACTCTCCTGTAAAAATGCATCCTGCTGTGGTTGAACATAGCGACGTCAGCGTCTATGATGCTGTCCATTTCTTGTAGTGGTATCACAGTTCTGTTCTCATTGGCTACCGGTGTAGCGGGGGTGAGAGGAACTGAAACAAATAGTACTTACTTATTAGTAGTGAAACCTAGGCAGCTTATGCATATATCTTAAGAGCTCTCGTGAAGATCACTGGAAAGAGGCAAAAGTGTTCAGGACTCGTCAAACGTAGTGAAGGACACCCTTCGGCCAGATGGGACGACGACCTGCCAAAAAGTGCTTGTACATGCTGGATGCGGCTGAAGACAAGCCGCTATAGCACTTATTATGGGAGGCCTATGTCCAGCTGTGGACTTTTATAAGCTGATGATGACGATGAGGTCTCCACTCTCTACGTTGCTACATTCGTAATTTTTATATACCCACTGGCAGCGTAGCGTACCCACCCGAGGCGGTTATCTACCAAGCACAGAAGCAAAAATATTACGGCGAGCGGAGCGAGCGATTTTGTTACTTTTTCGTGTGTTCACAAACTAGTTTAGAAAGAAATCAAATAATAGACTTCGCCTTCAGCGGGACTTGAATCCGCCTTCTTCCCTCAGTACGGGAATGTGTTAACCAACTACACCACGAGGTCAAGTGACGTAGAAGTCAAAAATCTCTGGGACTTCCTACGGATTCTAGCTCCGTTAGCTCCACCTATGGGGAAACATTGAAGTTTATCCAATCCCTTTGAAAGACTTAAGGTAAATTAGGTAAGTTACGAGTACATTTAGTTCGTTTTGACGAGAGGACCAACGTCAAAGTCGAAAATTTTTAGTATAATATTAGATTTGTTA
This sequence comes from Eupithecia subfuscata, assembly GCA_963564075.1. Classification (NCBI taxonomy): domain Eukaryota; kingdom Metazoa; phylum Arthropoda; class Insecta; order Lepidoptera; family Geometridae; genus Eupithecia; species Eupithecia subfuscata. Next base: position 12,092,656 of record OY751105.1, read on the forward strand.
GAAATTACCCTGAGTGTGAGGGCTTACGCACTTTAATAACAAAAACCCTGGTTTAAGATGAGTATGAGAACCGCTGAGTACGCATCTATTGCATATATGTACCTACATTTATCTTTTTTTTTTATAACACAAGCTCTGCTTAGCTTGGGGCTAGATAATGCTGTGTGAATTGTCCAGCATTATTTATTTATTATTTATCGACCTGTTAACAGATCACATTATTTTTTTTAATTCTTGCAATGATTATGTATGAATGATACTGCAATAAGTAGGCAATAGATATACATTTAAATTGTCGCGTGTCATTATCATAAATAACTTCAATTACATCATCAGTTTCTTTAACCAGTAGTGGCTTCTCTTGAGCCACGTGGCCTGGCCGGAGGAACTATGGTAAATAAAATAACTGAGTGTATGGCTCTGATTTCTTGGAATCTGAGACGACCTTCGGTTCGTGATGTCACTTGTATCGATATTGTACTATACTACTAATCTTACTAATATTACAAAGCCGAAAGTTTGTAAAAACTAAATTTTGGATTTCCAATCTTTGATCCAATCTAGATTCAATCAAGATGAAATTTGGCGTACGTTTAGAGCAAAGCCTAACTTAGATATAACAGGCTACTTATTATACCAAAAATCCGCGTGCGAAGCCGTGGGCAGAAGCTAGTATGTATATAAAGCTACATCATCATCACACTAATATTATAAATGCGAAAGTTTGGATGGATGGATGTATAGATGGATGGATACGTCTGGTTTGTTACGTCTTCACGCCAAAACTACTGAACAGATTGAGCTGAAATTTTGCACCGGTGTAGCTCTATGCCTGGAATCAAACATAGGCTACTTTAATTAGTTCCCATGGGATATAAATTATCTTTGAACGTTTCCGTGGAAATAACGCGTGCGAAGTCGCGGGCAGAAGCTAGTATTTTATAAAGGTATTAGGGAAATCCTTCAAGCGGCGAAATAATGCTAACCTTGACCGAGGTTACTTGTATTTAGGCCGTTGTATGTGGTCGAAATGGTAGACAGTAACATAAAGTGGATCTGGTAGGCTAGCATAAAATTACATCACACAAATTAATATTAGAAACGCGAAAATTTAGATAGTTGTTACCTCTTCACGTCACAACCACTGAAAAGATTTGGCTGAAATATTACATGTAGTTCTAGACCTGGTGTAAAATACATAGGCAAATTTTTATCCTGGGAAAACTAGTATAAAGCGGCGGGCAGAAGATACTAAATCATAATAAAGTTGGTAAGTCATTAAACGCTTATCAGGGGCGGCCTATGTCCAGCAGTGGACTGGTAAAGGCTGTTGATGTGATGTGTGTGTGTATATGAAGCCATTAAATACTTAAATAGCATTGTATAGCTCCTCACCTATAAGACAGAATAATAAAATTATTAGTCAGTTTTATGATTGTAATAAAACGATTTATCTATTTATATAAAAAATTTGCATTTTCGTCACCTACATCAAGTGAAACCAAACCTGATATGTAAAACATAGGATATTTCCATGCCGGAACTTTGCCGAAACCCAAGAACATTTACTTTCACTTTTATTTCATAGTTTTAACGATCAAAATATAAGCCTTAATCAATTTAACTCAACGCTAAACACAACAGAGCAGATAAGCTTCACTGTGCGCCGTTTAAACAGGTTAATATTTACCATCGAATAACCGAATAATAGGCACGAATTATAATGATCTTAAAGCGATTATTAACTACAATAATTCATTACCTACAGCATCCTTTAAATGTAAACAACGCATAATAAATTAACTCGCAAACGGGTAAAAACCATGCGTTATTGTACTTATGCGATTGGCGAGTCACCGTGGTGGAGGAAAAGTCGCAGTTAAAAGCTGCATCAGTCTGTTAAATCATCATTTTAGCTTTACTTAGTTTGTGGATAAAGGCCTCCTTTTGCTTGCCAGCATAATCTGTCCTGCTGCGATTCTGTATCCAAAGTAGGTACGCGCGAAGTTATAAAATCCTATCCGATTGTAATATCAGACATAGTACTTGTAGAATGCAGAAATGACAAAAGACTTGGGCCCGTAGGTACTCTTGAAAACGAAATAGAAGTTTCTAATTCGTTTTCGTGTCAACGCTACACATCTATTTCAATCTTTCAACTAAAAGATCCAGGCTCCTTTTATGCGTGTTCCAAAAAACAAGACAAAAAAAACTTTAACCAAATGGAGCCTAAAAAACTATGGAATAGCAAAAAAAAAGAGTATTTTTGCACAACCTAAGAACCGAGGGGTCGTCACGTTACCCCTCGAGTTGAAGCCGGGGTAAAGAGGCAAAGCCTCGAGGGCCGGAAAGAAGCTCAGTACGTCAGTGATGCTGTGGGAAGAGGCGAGTACCTAAACGATCATCATCAGCAATTACTAGTCTACTGTGGGACACAGGCCTCCCCTAATAAGCACCTTCTTGGTTATTCTCGTTACGACGCACAACGCGCCTCATTTTGCAGGATTGGTTTATCCTACAGGTTTTTTTCCGAGCTAGTCTAGTTGCTAGCCTAAAGATCTAAACAACCCGATGATGTCTTAAGAAGCATTGGAGCCATAAAAACCGATCCTGCAAATATGGATCTTCGGTGTGAATGCGTACTTATGCTAGGACTAAACAAGCTTAATGTTTTGAGTTTCGAGTCTCGTAAAATGCGTACTTTCAACAAAAATGACAGTTCAATTTGCGTCGCCGTTAGCACAAACAGGACTTTTGTCTTCATACAAAAGTCCTGTTTGTGCTAACGGCGACGCAAATTGAACTGTCATTTTTGTTGAAAGTACTCATTTTACGCGACTCACAACTTTACCTCGTTTGGCCCCAGCTTTTTTTTAATCTAATCACTGCTGGTAAAAGAAAAATAAAATGTATCACCTGCCGGCCCCCTGGGTGGGGTTGGATGTATTGTCGCTCTCGTCAAAGTTGCGCGAAAACTAAATAAGCTGGGCTCTGAAATTAAAAGAAAATTCAATTAAAATTGTTTAATAGAGACACAATGTCATATACACACACACAACAGAACAGTTAAATTAAAATGACGGAGATACTACTCTTGTATCTACAAGCTATTACAAATACAACAAATATTACAAGTCAACAGTGGGTAGGTACTAAGTAGCCCATCTGCAGGCATACATTAAACTCAATGAACTGAGATTCTTTATAAAATCAGCACAAGAACATATCAGTACACTCCTATCAATTTAGACTTTGCTCTGATGTAAAAAAATTATATCATAGTAGCAGCATGCAGACTCAATGTATTCAATGGCAAGCTATGTTTACACACCTTTACCATTGTTTGGTTTATGAAACAATTCAATGTGAAGAAACTATGTTTGCATTCTGATAACGGACAATAATTATTATTGCAAAAATTTTGGATATTTGCAGCTGCATATTCCGCTGCCATGTGGCCCCCCTCATAGCAGCCGATTTGGGGGATGGGGGGATTTTATTTTAGATTAAAGCCCATACTGTAGTTTAGCCTAACTCCAGATATGATATTTGAAAACAAGGCCCCCATCCCATACCTTAAAATCACTTTCTTGTTGTTTTTTTCACACAAAATTTCCACTTACTAGTGACACGCTTCACTTACTCACAAGTGATTACAGTTTTTTCCTACAATGCGAGTTAGAGAAATCATTGTCAGTTGTTGCCGATTATTTCTTGAACTCGCATAAGATTTTACATTTTTGTAATATCGCTTGTTTACAAACATTGTATCTTGAAAATGTATGAATATAGATTTTATGATCAATACTTTTGATGATTGACGCAAGGATGAGATCCATAAGACTACAGCATTACATTTAAAAGAAAGAACATACCCCCTCCAGTGTGAATGCTAACGCTGATAGGCCGTTGACCTTGGGACCGCATCAAGAAAACAGACCGGTACCGGTCAGGACGAGCATTGGTGGACCACCAGGCCAGTGTGCTGACTGTTATCAACAGCACAGCCGCTACAAAATGAACCACCTCATCGCCTATCCCCTCTATTAGAGGCATATTGAACTGAAGCAACCAGAAGAAAGTTTAAGGCAAGGCACATAAATTAGAAAGCAATTAGTCTTTTGGTAACTAATAAAAGCTTTGAAAAAATAAAACTTGTAGCTATATCTGTAATTGATATTAATTTCATAATAATAAATAATAATAATAAAAATATTTATTTACAGAAAGGTTTACAATATTCATACTAGTCTAATTATTAATATTATTATACATTTCGACTGGATCACACATCTAGCACAAATATGCTTAATATAAACCTATTAGGGTCAAAGAAAATGACTCCTCGCTCTAACTAAATTAAAATAACTTGTATTGAGACACGAGGGCTCTTCCCTCCGGCTACAAACAGGCTCAACTAACACCAAGTGCGAATAAGATATTATTCCCAGAGAAATATGGGTTAGGAATCTATCATTAATTTCATGATTATGTCCTGTCTGCTATACTAATAAAATGACTGTTTTTGTTGAGATTTGTTATTGATTATAAACAACTTCTAATGGACATGTAAATAAAACCTTGCCAAACCAGGATGGCAAAAATAAGGAAGGACAAGTCATTCAATACTACATTTCAAATGGTATGCAACAGCAAAATCAAGTTCATAATACAGACAAGGCCAAGTAATCAATTATATACCTATTGTATACATAATTTTAGTTCTCAGTACCTCTATAATCGCAATTCTAGGACTAGGTATTTACCAAGGTCATTCAAGAAAACAAAAGTTCTTACCTTTTCTTACTTTTGAGAACAGCGATAAATTACGGATTTATGAGAAGGCGTGAATACTGTTTAGTCGCAAATTGTTATCCGTGCACGAAACTGAATATCCGCGTAGAAAATAAAACATTTCGACCATTCAAAGCAAATCACGATTGTTTTTCATTTTTATGTTTAACTTCAAATTAGCCTTGTTTATGAATTGGCTTAGCAGAGTTCAGGAGAGTAGATAAACTTTCTTGACTCAAATGATTTTCCTGAAACAGCACTTTGAAAACACGAACGGAAAATTCTAAATTCCTCCATGGAATGAATGAAGAAGAAAATAAATGAGATGAGTGAGATTGAGTGTTGAGACGTACTGTCAAAGTTTAGCTTTATGTCAATGTCAAAACAGGCCATAGACAACATAGATGACTGACTGCGACGCTGCGACCTCTTTGGCTGCGACGACGACGCGACGTCACTGAAGTGATTGATGATGATGACGTAATCTTATTGCGTCATTGCATTGTCCTTTTGATTCCAACCTACGCAGAATTTCACAGGATCTTGGCATGTAAGCAAAAGTATAACGTGTAACGGAACGTTTTCGCGAAATATTGCATCAGCCTCCAAAGAACATCGTCATCTCGTCCCTCATCCAGGTCACGAGCCGAGCCTTGCTCAGTTTTGCTTTCAAGTTGCGTCACATATTTCCCAGTCTTTGTCGAGTGAACACGTTATCTTACCATTATACTTCGTCTAACGTTATTCAAATATTTCCCGGTGCTTTGTTTTCGTACCTTTTAAACTATTTGATAACAACAACGCAACACGTAGGTATAAATTTCAACCCTATTGCAGGTGTTATAAGATATATTTTATTCCGTAGCTATCGGTCTCTTAACTAAGTTAATAGACCTCCGACAGAATAATTTTGTGGTTTGTGAGTTAATAAATTTAAGAAGAATAAAGTGGAAGACCGAGAAATATTTAACATGAGCAACGTGTATAACCAAATTCCAAACCTATTCACGATTTATTACGAGCCTGTAAACAACATCTTGACAAACAAACAACTGTGCTTGCATAGAATTAATAACTGTCAGAGAAAAGACAAGGTGAAGAAGTTTAAGACAATTATTTCCAGAACACACGTTAAAATGTAAGTACCCCCCACTTTCTACATGTAGTACATAGTTAACTTACTCCCTCCCTACCAAATGGCTGGATGTGGAGAGGAGTTCAGTCTGGAGAAGAGTTCTGTCTGGTTCGACTGGCGGCGGCGGCGACGACGGCGGCGGGTCGCGCGCGGGGCGACGACTGCGGCTGGTCTTCTAGAGGTCTGGAACCTACACGACTGCAGTGCCCCTTTCCTTTTTTCTGCAATAAGTATCATCATTATCATCGACGCAGCAGTATTTTTATGAAGTGTTTAGTTTGCAGCTCGGTAACCGACATTATGGTACCTACCGATCGCGCTGGTAGTTATTGGCATGGTACCTACAAATAAACAAAAGGTAAACATGCTACTCCGAGATCTTCCCAAGACTACGTCACTGTCCGTCCAACTGCCACAAAAATGGGAGGTTACGTTCATTTTCCGGTGACTATCAAACTTTTATTGACGCCGCCGCCGCCGCGCCGCCGCGGTTAGTCTATTCGTAACTGGAAGTGTGTGTGAAGGGCGGTAAAATACGGTTCTTTGAATTCCCGAAAAGAGAATCTGTGGCTGAAAAATGTTCCTGCGATTCGATAACTTTCATTTCAAAGGAAAAATTGATTTATCCATGTGCAGAGTTCATTTTAGCGTTGCTCAAATTATGGAAAATACCTAAGTTTGAAAAATTTCATGGAAAACCTAAAACCTAGATCTCGAATCTCCCAAAACTAACTCTTGGGAAAACCCACGTGACCGCTATTTCTCGGAGTGTCATACCTTGTTTATTTGTGCCATGGTTATTGGTATAGGTACCTATGTAATGGAACAAACTATAACCAAGTAACGTTATCTAATCTGTGCTTTAGCTTCGGTTTTATTGTGGTCTCTAGTAGGTACCTACCTACTAACAGCTAACTCAGTAAGTACCTAGTTACGGGAGATAGGTACCTACCTAGTACGTCGTGGTAACAATAATATTCACACAAACTTTCACATTTTATAATATTAGTACGTATAGGTACGTACTACCTAGGACAATTTAACCAATGTCTTTGTACCTACCTATTAGTAGGATAGGATATCTTCATAAGTACCTAGGAAGGGGAGGTAGGGGATTATTGGGTAGCCGGGCGGGAGGTTTGGACACCCCCTCCTAATTCCAATACTTACGGTTGTATTTTTTTAATTTCATTTGATTTGGTAATGTAATTTGGTCCACTGTTCAGTTATAACTGTTATAAACTATTCATATCAACACCAGTCGGAAGCGTCCCCAAGACGCTGGCTGCATTACCACGCTGTATGGCAATGCTGATACGCTGTGCCCACAGAAATCTTAATAACAAGGCACTAGAAATGCTGAGTACCATACCTACGATCTATCGGGAATGCGTGTCGCCGGCTCGCCCCCTCTACTACCTTACCACTACATACACAGACAATAACTACGGAATTACGGCTACGCCCATCCAAAAATGCAGTGCAAACCAAATTAAGCCTTATGCGTAGTTGCATACGTTCGCTTACTCACACATTAGTGACAAGTTTGCATTTGTTGTCGTTATGACGTCATTTTAATGTAATCTACACTAGTGCTGGGCACGAAATATCAGGTCACGTACCTATCGTACTGTTATTCTATGACTAGGGCATTGTACTAATAAAATAAAAATATAGTTTGTACTTCAATATTCATTTATTATTAACTAGCGACCCGCCCCGGCTTCGCACGGGTGCAATGCTTATACTAAATATACCTACTGCAGAATTGGTACTCCGGCCGATACCGCAATCGCTATGTCCCTGTCATTTTAAATCTGTAATATCTTCGAAAATATTCATTCAAATTACATGCTGTAAAGGGCAATATTAATCTATATTAAATGCACAATGTATCTAAGTTACTTAATTGGATAAGGATTAATGCTGTACTGCTTAAAATCGCCTCGTAAATAAGCCATTATTTCTCGTAAAAAGTAAAGGATAAAAAATGGTTATTGTGGGTTATCCCTAAGAGATAGACATATACTATCGTAGTTTTTTTGTAGACCTTTTTTAGTTGTAAAATACTGTAGTATATTATTCTGATCTATCTCGTAGGGTTCAGCCAGCGTTTGCAATGTAAGCGCAAAAAAATGTGTTTATTTAAGACATCACATTAGAAACCTCTAAAACTATCAGTGCTTCTCTCCTATATTATGCATGTATCTATATATATAAACTTTATATTATTATAAAATGAAACCCGTTTTCCTTGGTCACGGCATCACGCGTGAACGGCTGGACCGATTTCGCTAATTCTTTCTTTGTTGTGTTTGTTATTGTCAGGAGAAGGTTCTTTTTAAAGAAAAAAATAAGAAAGTTGGAAACATAAATTTCCACGGGGGCGAAGCCGCGGGGCGCAGCTAGTTTACATATAAACCTTGAATCACTCTATGAAAAATCTATGAAAAAAAAACGCATCGAAATCCGTTGCGTAGTTTTAGAGATTTAAGCATACATAGGGATATAGGGACAGAGAAAGTGACTTTGTTTTATACTATGTAGTGATAGTGATAAAATTAATGTTAAATAACTTTCCATTTACTGTCCGGTAAAATGAAGAAACTTATTTAAAAACTGTCTCTTTGGGACTATTTTGATGAAGTTTTTTGCGTAATGATTAATGCGGATATCCATTTGTCCTTAATATCTGGACATCATCGTGAGAATCTACAAAGAACAAATGTTATTATAACAGTTTTGTTCACCTAAACAAAGAACAAAGACCTAATCTACACAGTCGAGTTAGTCGAAAACGATACCCATATAAGTAGGTGTGACGTGTGTCGTATTGCGACACGACACACGCCCGCCGTCATCAAATTCGTAATCCTCACCCCCATGTTAGTCGAAAACGATACCCATAGGTATCAGATTTTTTGATGGGAAAGGGGGTTCAGGGGGCGGGGGGCGAGGGGGGTCACAGCACGGCTCGCTTCGCTCGCCGTGCTGTTCCCCCGTTGTCGTTGTCTCCACCCTAAAAAGTGGTCGAAATATAGACTAAAAATGGCCAAATTTCGGTTTTTTAAAAAAGGGGGTCGAGACGGGCTGGGCGGTCAATTTTTTTTTCGCATTCAAAATTATTTGCCTTGCCCTACATGACTGTGAAAAAAAATTCTTGTATCGTACTTCGTTTGGTAGATATCAAAAGGGGGGGTGGAAATTGGGGGGGGGGGTTGAATTTTTATTTTTTTTTCAATTTGAGAAGAAACCCTCTATACGATCCCGCAATCAAAACTCCTCTATCACGTCGGCATCCGGTAGCACTCTCAAAAAGGGGGGTCTTGGGAGGAACGGGGGTGTAAAATTTTATTTGGAATCGAAATCATATGACCCCCTCTATACAACCCCCTAAAAATTTTTCATCAGTGTGACTCTGCTTGGCGCCCCCCTGGGGGGCGGTGGTTCCGGGGGGCAAATCTCAAAAAGTCGGAAGTTTTCCTAGGTCCCCCGGACACCCCCTACATGATTCTGCAAAAAAAACATACCTCCCCCTCCACCATCAAGGAGAAAAATTATGTCAGTCAGTCAGTCAGTGGTAATCGAGCTTTATAGATAGTTAGTTATTATGATCATAAATCATAAATAAACAATTTTAATATAACATCGTATTCCTAAAATACTATGTTAAATTATGCAAAGTTGTTTTACAAATCGTGTGTGTCACAACACTAGCTCGCGACCGAGTTCTGCGGCCGTACCACGATAGGAAATCGAGCGCGCAACGTTATCGTTCACTGTGCAGTACATTGCTTTTTGTAATGAGGTACCTGCCCGATGTTGACAAAAATAAGAGGCAATGTATAGTTAAACGTGATAATAAGAACGGTCGACTGTGACGTTCGTATTACTTTTAAAGATTCTATAATTTTAAGGAAAAACGGCATTATTTAGAAAAAACAATACTTACCGATGAAAAGTTATTCCTTTATTAATATAATTACAACTTGTGGAAGAATTTCCGCATTGGGAAATGCTGCAACACACCATTTTTACACACGCACGTTTCGAGAGCAACTGAACAGCAACGAACGCACTGGTGGCGTGAGAGTCACCTGAGCGGCGACAAGGTCACGCGCGCTTACGATTTCTAGTGCCTTGTTATTCAGATTTCTGTGGCTGTGCCAGATATTCACCAGCTCTCGGGTCACGCGTCGTCGCTTCGCTAAACTATTAACTTTATAAACTATTGGTCATCTCATGGAGTTGTCAATGTTACAAGCTGTTCGTGGCTTGGGGGTTGGGGCACGTCAATGTGAACATTTCGTCGTGATTTCGGATTAACCAAAATAGAAACGGGTGTCAAGATATGTTTTTGTCTATTTATATTCCATTGTGTGTATCTTAACGTGTTAATTAAGCTGTATCTATCTACTTAAATCACTTTAAAATATTAAATCAAACAACATTTGAGGAGGTCCGGAACAAAAACCGATATTTCCACATTATGCCCGTTTTTTTTTTAATTTTTTTTCTGTTAGTCTTGGTACTTATTTAAACAATACATCACTCAGGTCACACCAAATCACGTTAAAAACGTAGTAAATACAGGCGCGGTCCCAGGGGGGGGGTCACGGGGGTCATGACCCCCCCCAAAATCTTAGTTTAGGTACTTAAAAAATTGCAACCCACAGCTTGATGATTATATCGTCCTGTTTACTTCCGTTACATTGATTATGGTTACCAACGGCAGCAAAATAAAAAATCGCGGCTCGCTCCGCTCGCCGATATTACTGTTATTTGTGCTCTGTGTTTTGATTAGCACAGAGGCCACGTTCCCAATTTTATTGGTCTGGCTGGTCCGCTATTGTCAGTTTGTACCAATCCAACCACCACAGTAAAAAGCACAATATAACAAATAATCTGCGAGGTCACTTTGTCAACCAGTACAAAAAATAGTAGACAACAAAATTTTCGCGTTTTGGTCTGGTTGCTGATAACATTTGTTCCTTCTGACTGTGATCCAAAGCTCAAAACCCGCCCCGCTTTAGGTCACTTTGCCAAATTTTCTAAAAAGTTGCCCAAAATCTAACAAAAATCAAAAATTATCGCAGCTCGCTTAACTTAGCCGGCAACTTTAAACTGTCTGCCTCTGGTCATGGGCTCATCCCTCGTTTGAGGTCAGTTTTCCAAACACTCCAAAAATCTAACGAAACCACTAAATTATCGCAGCATGCTCTGCTTGCCTCTGATAACTTTCTGCTGTTTTGATAAGCTTCTGGCTTGCTCTAGTCCAGGACTCCTTCTCCGTTTCGGCGAGTTTGCAACTGCAAAATATCTAATACCAAACAATTCACACGCACAGCCAGATCATAAAAATTTTCGCGGCTCGCTTCGCTCGCCGTTTATTCTATATGGTGTCTCGTCTGTTGTCCGCATATTTGGTTGTTATTCGACAAACTTTTAAATTGTTCTTCACAATCACACTAATATTATAAACGCAAAAGTTTGGATGGATAGATGGATGGATGGATGGATGTTTGTTACGTCTTCACACCAAAGCTACTGAACAGATTGAGCTGAAATTTTGCATCAATGTAGCTCTGAGCCTGGAATCAAACATAAAGCTACTTTTTATCCCATAAATCAGTTCCCATGCGATATAAATTACCTTTGAACGTTTCCATAGAAAGAACGCGTGCGAAGTCGCGGGCAGAAGCTAATAGCTCATAATTTAGCTTCCTTGTCTTGCATGGACGCATACCTCACCAATTTCAAAAAAGGCTGCGGCTCATTGAGAGCTAGCTTCACTCGCTGTTATTTATTTTCTGAACCAGTTTGTGACAACTCGAAAAAGGGAACAAAAATTTCGGCGGCTCGCTCCGCTCGCCGCTACATCTGTTTCGGTGTATTTTTTGTATTTCTAAATTTTTGTTAATCTCCTTTACTCCGCTCGCCCCGATTTATATTCATAGCTTTATATCTACCACCGCAAAGTATTTAAAATTTTCGGGGCAGGTTTCGCTCACTTTATTTTGTCATGGGCTCTGGCTTACTTTTCCCCAAACATCAGAAAAAATCTCCAACATTTTTGAGGCTCGTTTCGCTCGCCATTACTTATACTTCCTATTGTTGGGTTGGGAGTTGGGGGAAGGGATGTCCTGTTTGCGGCCAATATGCAAAACACTGCATTTTGCGGCTCGCTCCGCTCGCCGATAGTATTTTGTCCTTCTCTGTATTTGGTCCAGTGCTTGACACTTGTTTAACATCATTTTGCTCGGGTAGCTCGCTCCGCTCGCCGTTACATTTTTTCCATGTGTTTTTTGTATTTCCAATTTTTGTTGATGATGTTGCTCCGCTCGCCCCTATTTAGAATTTATATCTACTACCGCAGTCTCTAAAATTTTCGGAGCTTGCTACGCTCGCTATCATTTATTTTTTATAGATCATCAACAACAAAATAAAAGATGCGGGCGAGAGTAAGCAAGTGGACCTACTCTTGCTTACTTTTGCCTAAACTTCAGAAAACATCTCAAAAATTTCGAGGCTCGCTTCGCTCGCTATAACTTATACCTACTATTGTTGGGAGTTGAGTATAAATTTTCCGCGGCTCGCTCCGCTCGCCGATAAAGTTTAGTCGTTTTCGGTGGGGTCTGCAACTGCCTACAAGTACATTTGGTGCTACGGCCCGCACCAAGTGTGACCCCCCCCAAAGTCTTGGGCTGCGACCGCGCCTGAGTAAATAATACTCTAAAGATGGGCAGCCAGACCTAAACCCGACAAATACACGTATTATTTTAATATTTTCGTATAGTCGCAACTATTACCGATAAATCCTATACAAATTTCTGAAGTTTTTTTCTGTTCAGATCAAAAACCGACAAATGTATTTTTTCTTTTATTCTGTCCTGTTTTTCGAATGAAAACAATAGTTTTGTTTGTGAAAAGGACATCAAAAAAAAGGCAGTGATTATTCACAAAGAAGAGTATTACGAAATATATGGACGACACGGTGAAAAAAAAAATTAGGTGAAGACTGGAAAACAAGGGACATAAAATCATTAGAAGAATATTACAAGAAAGTCGAAGGATTTAGAGACAGAAAAAGAATAGTCTTATCAAAACATTTAGTTGCAAGAAAAAGAGGCAGAAGAATGGAAGCAATAATAAAGTATTTAATAAACACCTACACTACAGAAATTACGGGAATGAGTCTAATGAAGAGCGTGTACCATTTTGTCTGCTAAAAAGAGGCAAACAGCACCCAACAGAACTATTGAACAAAAATAACCTTAAAGAGCTAAGTGCAGCAAAAAAACAAGACGTTAATAATTTAATGAAAAAGCTATTTGGTAATGAATGGAGTAGTCATCAGGAATTTAAGTGGTGTAAATATTTACTTAATAGAAAATGAAAACCATCATGAGCATGAAGATGATGCAGACATTTTGTGTGATTGCAATGAAGTAAAAAAAAAATTAGCATAAGAATTTGTTAATTTTGAATAATGAAACGACAAATATATGATTAGAAAAATGAGCATGTATTTTACTTGTCTATGTTGTATCCATAATACAACAACTTAGTATCGGTAAAAGTCAGAAATTTTGGAAGTACCGGGACAAAAGCCGATAAATACATTATAGCCGTTCAAATCCCGATAATTGCAGTATGGTTGGACCAAAACCCGATAATTCCATTTTTAAAACTTAAATTGTCGGGAAACTATCAACACTATATTTTTTTAATCTAACCTATTTAAAAGCCATTGCTACAAGCCAAATTTACGGTATATTAGTTTAGTCAACAGCATAACCATTTTTTCGTAAATCATTCTTTCGTATTTTCTGAAAAAACACGAAAAGTGATTTTATCGGTTTTTGTTCTGGACCTCCTCATTTGCAAGTTAAGTGTAAAAATTATGCAGGGGGATCAATGGGCAGTTATTTTGAAGGAGGTTTGGGCATGCCAAATGCTCTGGAAAAAATTGTAAAAATGTACTTAATCTTTTCTGTTTACAAAAATATATGACAGCATTCGCCCTAGTAGACTCGCATCAAAACCATATAGCCAGAACTAAAAAGAAGCAATAAAATCAAGCATAGAAGCTCTATTTATATGTATGTATAATAAAACCATTTGAGTCATGCTGAACCTAACTTAATTACTTAATCATATTCCTAATGTTTCAAAAGTCGATTATTTTTGCGATTGAGAAATGAATTATATAAGACTATAACAATTTGTTGATTTATATAACGAATAATTAGTATATTAAACAAATGCCCAAACCTCCCCCAGGAATGCCCAAACCCTCCTACCTGTGCTCCTACCGTGTTGGGAGCTTGGGTACTTTTGACATTTTTCAGAAATCCTTTTGTAACTTGACGACTGATTTTAATTTTTAACAGTTCTTTGAAATAATTCTAGCCAAATGTATGGTGTAATGCAATCAACCTTGGCAAAACAATTTAGTTTTTTTTAATAAGTAACATTTTTATTAGAATTATATTTTGAAAAAGTGCCCAATGCTCTATACCTCCCCTACCTACCTACTTCATGAATTCACTTCATATTTATCTTTTTATGTAGGTATAGGTACCTACCTAGGTAACTTTCAAAAACCTTGTGAAGGTTTGATAGGTAAGTAGGTCCTAAGATTAAAATATAATCATTCTACCTACTACCCAGGTACCTACCATGTTATTTTTCATCAATTTTATCGTGATTTTATCTGTTTATCTCTGACGTGCATTGTGAAACGTGCCGGTTTCCTGAAATTGACTTAGAGGCCCCGATGGGTGTATTATTTACATTGTTGGTAGGTATTTTCCATTCAACTGCAACCCAAGGTAGGTAGGTGCCAAGTTGCAAGCCTAGCATAAAAAGACTGAATACTAAGTAAGTACTTACCTACCTATCTAATGCATGCAGATCCTACTAGTCGGTAGATACCTAGGTAGCTAAGTACTTACATGACTACCTATTCTTGACTAGGAGGTAGGTAAGTACTTACCTACTTGTTTTTTTATATTTTCCCATATCTAGATACCTATGTGCCCTGCCTGCCTGCCCTACACCTATCAAATTCAAAGTGTTTAATTTAATTTCCATCCACACTTAATGAATGAAGTAATGAATGACCATTGGAATTGGATTCGTCAAAGACCTACCCATAGAAATCTAAATAATTTATATTTCTATGGACCTACCTAACTAGGGAATGCAATCTCGCGAGATTGGGGCGGGGCTCAGGCGAGATCTCGCGAGTTTATGAATAACATACCGCGAGATCTCGTCAATTTCGAGATCCTGCGAGATTGACAGTTTTATGTGTTAATTCTTGCAAATAATCACAATATTTGAAAAAATTGTAAAAAATTAGTAAAAAGTTACCTAGTTAGAATTATACGTAGATAGGCACTATGAAATAAACATTTATTTTTACGATTTTTCAATAAACTTTTATGTATTTAACATTGTATGACGTACCTATCTATCATTTTTTTATATATTTTTAAGTAGTAGGTAAGCTTTGATCAGGCGCGGTCGCAGCCCAAGACTTTGGGGGGGGTCACACTTGGTGCGGGCCGTAGCACCAAATGTACTTGTAGGCAGTTGCAGACCCCACCGAAAACGACTAAACTTTATCGGCGAGCGGAGCGAGCCGCGGAAAATTTATACTCAACTCCCAACAATAGTAGGTATAAGTTATAGCGAGCGAAGCGAGCCTCGAAATTTTTGAGATGTTTTCTGAAGTTTAGGCAAAAGTAAGCAAGAGTAGGTCCACTTGCTTACTCTCGCCCGCATCTTTTATTTTGTTGTTGATGATCTATAAAAAATAAATGATAGCGAGCGTAGCAAGCTCCGAAAATTTTAGAGACTGCGGTAGTAGATATAAATTCTAAATAGGGGCGAGCGGAGCAACATCATCAACAAAAATTGGAAATACAAAAAACACATGGAAAAAATGTAACGGCGAGCGGAGCGAGCTACCCGAGCAAAATGATGTTAAACAAGTGTCAAGCACTGGACCAAATACAGAGAAGGACAAAATACTATCGGCGAGCGGAGCGAGCCGCAAAATGCAGTGTTTTGCATATTGGCCGCAAACAGGACATCCCTTCCCCCAACTCCCAACCCAACAATAGGAAGTATAAGTAATGGCGAGCGAAACGAGCCTCAAAAATGTTGGAGATTTTTTCTGATGTTTGGGGAAAAGTAAGCCAGAGCCCATGACAAAATAAAGTGAGCGAAACCTGCCCCGAAAATTTTAAATACTTTGCGGTGGTAGATATAAAGCTATGAATATAAATCGGGGCGAGCGGAGTAAAGGAGATTAACAAAAATTTAGAAATACAAAAAATACACCGAAACAGATGTAGCGGCGAGCGGAGCGAGCCGCCGAAATTTTTGTTCCCTTTTTCGAGTTGTCACAAACTGGTTCAGAAAATAAATAACAGCGAGTGAAGCTAGCTCTCAATGAGCCGCAGCCTTTTTTGAAATTGGTGAGGTATGCGTCCATGCAAGACAAGGAAGCTAAATTATGAGCTATTAGCTTCTGCCCGCGACTTCGCACGCGTTCTTTCTATGGAAACGTTCAAAGGTAATTTATATCGCATGGGAACTGATTTATGGGATAAAAAGTAGCTTTATGTTTGATTCCAGGCTCAGAGCTACATTGATGCAAAATTTCAGCTCAATCTGTTCAGTAGCTTTGGTGTGAAGACGTAACAAACATCCATCCATCCATCCATCTATCCATCCAAACTTTTGCGTTTATAATATTAGTGTGATTGTGAAGAACAATTTAAAAGTTTGTCGAATAACAACCAAATATGCGGACAACAGACGAGACACCATATAGAATAAACGGCGAGCGAAGCGAGCCGCGAAAATTTTTATGATCTGGCTGTGCGTGTGAATTGTTTGGTATTAGATATTTTGCAGTTGCAAACTCGCCGAAACGGAGAAGGAGTCCTGGACTAGAGCAAGCCAGAAGCTTATCAAAACAGCAGAAAGTTATCAGAGGCAAGCAGAGCATGCTGCGATAATTTAGTGGTTTCGTTAGATTTTTGGAGTGTTTGGAAAACTGACCTCAAACGAGGGATGAGCCCATGACCAGAGGCAGACAGTTTAAAGTTGCCGGCTAAGTTAAGCGAGCTGCGATAATTTTTGATTTTTGTTAGATTTTGGGCAACTTTTTAGAAAATTTGGCAAAGTGACCTAAAGCGGGGCGGGTTTTGAGCTTTGGATCACAGTCAGAAGGAACAAATGTTATCAGCAACCAGACCAAAACGCGAAAATTTTGTTGTCTACTATTTTTTGTACTGGTTGACAAAGTGACCTCGCAGATTATTTGTTATATTGTGCTTTTTACTGTGGTGGTTGGATTGGTACAAACTGACAATAGCGGACCAGCCAGACCAATAAAATTGGGAACGTGGCCTCTGTGCTAATCAAAACACAGAGCACAAATAACAGTAATATCGGCGAGCGGAGCGAGCCGCGATTTTTTATTTTGCTGCCGTTGGTAACCATAATCAATGTAACGGAAGTAAACAGGACGATATAATCATCAAGCTGTGGGTTGCAATTTTTTAAGTACCTAAACTAAGATTTTGGGGGGGGTCATGACCCCCGTGACCCCCCCCCTGGGACCGCGCCTGGCTTTGATGTAAGGTATACCTAATCAAATAGAAAATGAAACAAACAACCAGTCTTCTAATATCAAACAGAAGTCTTATACTTAATAATAAAACAGTTATTTTATAACAAAACAACAAGAAGTAAAAAACTAAAATAAAACTCATTCATTACACTATCTAAGTTGAGTTGAATAATCGACTGAGATATTATTATCGAATAAAGAAAACTATACCTACTCGAGATCTATTAGGAATTAGAGATTAATTCAAATCAAATGAAAGGCTTGTTCAGTTCACATCACACGCCGCCATTATGACGAATTATTTTGAAAGTCTATGTACCTATGTATATGTTGCAAAAAAAGGTCGAGATCTCGCGAGAACGCGATTGCATTCCCTATTATACCCTACCTATTTCATGCATCGTGCAGTACTTAATACCTATACCTACCTACCTACCTACCTACGTACGATAAGCAATGCAATATGCAAACGTACCTACTTATGTAAGTAGGTATGTAATTTTTTTAGAGGTTTTTGTCAGGCTTCCTAGATGCTTCTTATTCGATTTTTTTATCCAACCAAGCGTTCTATTTAAAGAAACATCTTCAAAGCCGTTTATAGCTAAGAGTTCGTACCTAACTGCGAATTATGAAGAGTAAAAAAAGTAAATACCTACCGTAGGTAGGTAAGTACCTATCAGAATCAGAATCTAAACCCTAGGTTCTAGGTACCTAACCTACATTTTTTAATGTAGCATTTTAGCAGCTCTTTCGGTTTGCCGCGAGATTAAAATTATACTAGGTAGGTACCTACCTAGGTATATGACCTATAGGAAATTGTTTACGGTTTGCGGCAAATTACTTTTCCTTTAGTTTTATTCCTTGTAGAATACAGAAAAAATTCAAAAGCACAGACAAAATCAATCCTAAAATAATCCTAAATGAACTAGGTATCCTTGTAGGTACTTACCTAAGTCACGGTAATATTATCCTATATTACCCATTATATTACCGTGCCTAAGTAGTTCCTTAAATACCTACCTACCTAGTTTTTTGATAACAATTTAGGTCCTGCCTGTTTGTTCCTAGCTAGTTTAGTTTGTAGGAAACACAGACCACTTAGCCTAGGCTAAGTGGTCTGTGGTAGGAAACAAGACCCATTTTCCATTAACGTCAACCAAACATTGATATTGATCTGTGTGTGTGTACCTATTACTAAAGTGAATCATCAACGTGAAAAATATGTGGAGGTTTTGAGCTGCGTGATTCCCCAGCCAACAGCACTCAACCAGCAATTCATTAAAACTACTGACCTGTGTATCTATCTAAACGTATGTATGTCAAGTCTCGTGACGACATATTTCTTGCCGCGCATTGGCTCGAGCTAGTAACGTCATACGGATGGAACCAATAACAAACCAGCAGAGATATTTTTAGAACGCAAAAGTACGTGGTGGGGATTGAGGAAAACGCCGAAGCTCCTATACGCAGCTATTATTGCACAACATTTTCTGTGCTCTCTCTGAGTGCCCGTGTCGTACTAGCGATTTTAACTCATACATTTTGTAAAATCTCACATTTGTTTCGGAACTTGATTTCGCGGTTGAAAGTTTATTATTATTTTTTTTCAATTAAATTTTCGGCGAGCAGTCTTCAAGCGATCCAGCTTCTGGCGTTACAATACATATATTTTTTGTAACAGGTATGTCAATACAATTATTTGTTTTTCATAAATTATTGCGCAAGATTTGTCATAATTTTTTTAAAGCTATTATCTCATAATGATGTGGCACCGTTAATCATTATATCATTTTGTGGTATTTATTAAGCTCCTAGGTACCTAGGTACTTATTGGATGTGAGATAAATGTTGCGCAATATTTTTATTCACTTTATCTGGTTTTCAATGTGTTTTTTTTATGATTCGATTAAATCCTACTCAGTGATTTTCATTGGCCTCTAACTCAAACTTGGAATTTTGATAGTAGTTTATAATCTATTTCTTGGTAGGCAGGTGTAGGTTACTGAAGAAAGTTGTAAGTATTTATTGAAAAATATTATGACTTTATTTATATTGAGTTAAGTGAGGTAGGTAATCTCCTGTTTAATTTTTTTCCTGAACGATCTCCCTAACCTACATCAAATTCATAAGCGTGTTAAAACCTGTCTCGACACGTTGTTCGACACGTTGTCGATATTAGTGTGCGTCATTCTCGCACCCACGGCCGCGGCGCGGCCCCTCTCCTTTATGTAGGTTTGGTACTTTCTCGAAAACATCGCGCTTTAGCTGTCTGGTTCACTGAGTTAATATTACGTCTGGTTTTATTTCTATAGTATCTTGTTTAATGTTTGATTTGAAACTCTTTTAGACTATAGGGATTTTCCTTTGATTATTAAATAATCAAAGGGGTTTTCATATGTTCTAATTCTAACTAGGTACCTATTCAATTCAAGGTCATACTGTTTTCCTTCCTATTAAAGGTAAAAGTACGATTGGCTGATCAATATTTGGTACCTACTTAATCCACCTATACGAGTATAAGTAGTCATAGTTAGTGTTTAGTTAGGAAGTTAAATTTAGCCATGTTACAGACTGGACAATCGAACTAATGTGTGTGATTGAAATGGCTTCTAGAATGTTGCCTTGTGGCCATAGCTCGTTTATCGATTAGTTAATAGAGTATCTCTATCGCTGATCTGGGTCGTTGTCATTTGGAATTTTTCCACTCGGTTTTCCAATAGGTAGGTAATTAATTACATTTCATGTTTTTTTTTTTCAAATATTTGATACTGACCTTATTTTCTATTGTTCCAGGCATATTTTCGGGACAGTTACTTGGTTGGCTGCCTAGAGAGCTAAGATTTCTATAGGAGCTCAAGAAGAGTTCATTCAAGTAAGTAATGGCGTTCGCCTCCCTCCCTCTTTACTCTGTTCACAGGTCTGCAGCGTGGAGCAGCAAGAAGACATCAACTATACTAATCAATTTTCCAATTTACCCCCCTTTAGGTAGATCCCATAAACAAAACAGTATTCTTACAAAAGTAGAGACCACAAAAACAGTAGGATCCCCTGAAACAAGTCCTTAGATAAAATCTTAACCGATTATCACGGAACTAAACAGTCCAAGGAAAAACAAATCAAGATGACTGATCTCCTCAGATTCACATAATAGAGATTACTTAGGTTACCTTTTTTTCGTAGAATACAAATCTGGTTATAAAAAAGGTTCAATAATGATTTTCCTGTTCGTTCTTTAGTAAAAGACGCAGGCTCACCGGCATCAGATTTGATCAACTCTTGAGTTGAAAATTATTTATCTCATAGATCTTTAGAACATTTTCATCCTCCAATTCATTTAAACACTTGCATGCCTCAATCAGATAGGGAAGATTGCAAATCAACATCTCAAATCATGTCGAGCAAAGCGACGTTCATGTCTGCTATCAAACACTTATCTTAAAGTATGTAGCTCCAACAGCAAAAATAAGTAATATATTGAAAAGATAAAAAAAACTCATATATCATTGAGAGCTGTAAACGATAACATTTTGAAGCAGGAACCAACTCAAATAATGATTAGAGCGAGACAGATAAATGATATACTTATAACCAATAAAGTATTATAGTTAGATAATAAATTAACCATATAACAAGGACATCTACCAACTCGTCATTATCTACCACTTAAAATAAATTATCAAGCATATTAAAATTGATAAAATTTTGAAGCAGGATTCAACGCAAATAATGGTTTGAGCGAGACAGATAAATGATAATTATACTTGTAACATAACCAATGATGTATTATAGTTAGATACTAAATTAACCTTGTAACAAGGACAGCTGCCAACTCCTGTCATTTATCACTTATTATCGTAGGTTATTCGAATCATTATAATGATCACCAAAAATCGTTTTTAAATGGGAGCGATGAGATACACACCCACATTTCTTGCATAACTTAACTCGAAAATTAACATGAGTGTTTTCAAATGACCAATTTCTGAATTAGTTTTACTTAACATTATTCTTATTTTTAATTAATTATTTAGGCTAATACCTACTTTAACTAGATTATATTGAGTAGTTGAGGCGGATAATTATATAATTAATTGATAAATTTGGGATAAGTTTGTAGACATAGACTTAGTATTAGATTTCTTCCTCCAGGGTAATCCACAACCGGGAACCTAGTATACCAGCTTTGTCATTCTTTTTCGATATGAATTGAGATGATGATGAGACATGACCATTCATAGGGCAGGTGACAGAATGTTGATTGCATAACATCTAGCAGTAACGGCAACAGCAACAATTTTTAATCGTCATAGAAGACTCTACTTTACTCATAGAATTATGTATCTATATCTTTTCTTCATTATTTTATCTTAATATTTATGCAATCATCATTATTCAACTTCTACACAAACCATTTCATTATCTTCTTAATAACATTCCGTATTACATTATCTACTTAATACCATTAACATAATTTATCCGATTCAAGGTTTTGACCTTTAAATACTTGTTCAGATTTTTGTGTCCACGCTCATAAGCGTATCTTCTTAGTAGGTAACATAAAATATTGTCGCCTCATTATTACTTAATCGTCATTTAATATCTACATCCATGTTCCAAGAGGGTGGGATGGGAGATTTACCTTTCATGTAAATCCTTTGGAGATCATAGTCTTATCATCAATCATTATTTCACATCACATTTGATAAAACTATCTTAAGTATTCTATTTTACATCTCATTCTCACCTCGCTTCATTAAAATATGCACATTATGTTACGTCGTATCATTTCTGTTTGTAGTTCTATTCAAAATGGTTGCTCAAAAGATCACCTGTCCGAGTCGGAGCGACGATATCGGAAATCGATACGCCAATTCAAACACCAAAAGACATGGTTTTTTCACAAATGAGTCACAAGACTCAAAGTCTTTTGAAAGTGGTAGACCTAAATCGTTTAAAGCCCGAAAAGAGTCAGCAGGTGAACGGTTCAACCGGAGTGGTTACCGAAGGAAGTTCGGAAGCGACACCCTCATCGCCGGCGGCCAGCACGAGCTTTTCAGAGGTAAGGGCGGGTTGCAGCCACGTGAGTACTAACATAATTTCTTACTATTCTATTCTTAGTTAGTTTTTTATTAGAATCTTCCGCTTTCGTTTCCGTATCATTTATTAACATGACTTTTTCAATTTTCAGGAATTTTTGAAAAAGGAGCCACTTTACGACGACACCATGATTCACGATACGGACTCAGAGTTCTTCCAAGATCTGGTCCAGTGGTGCTCAACTCCCGCCAAGGAAGAGCAAGTACTGACCATTGGTGAGTATCTCTGTAAAAATAAGATGCAAGCAAGCTTTTTATCTATCTAGTGCATAGTGATGATAAAAACATTTGAGTAACGAATATTTTTCTCTATCGCAGATTCCAAACCTACTGACAGGGCATACACAATCGATACACCAACAACACAATTCTCGCCTCAAGGGTGGGACGCGTTTGACACTAACTCGACATACGCTCAGACAGGTTTCTATAACACAACACCACCGGTAGAACAACGTTCACCTAGCTTTGAACCTTTTACATTTGACACTAAATTTGTGGGTTTCTCGGAAATGGAAAATAAATCTCAATACCAAGAACAATTTTTAGACATAAGTAGTTTGCCTGTCGTTATAGATCAATTTGTTTCCGAACGGGTCCCTGAGGCCGGCCCGTGGCGGCCGGCATCTGAGGAAGTCGGATGGGCCGACACAAATTACACTAAAACATACAACACACACACGATGCCCTTGATCGATCAAGAAGAAAACTCTGGCTATAAGTTCGCTTCGGTCATTCCGCGGGAGGTAGAAAACAATGATGTAGTTATATCAGAGTTTGTAGTCAAAGACTATGAGGTAATGAAGGGGGTAGAAGCTAGGGTGCCACGGCGAATGGAGGGACTCTCGGTAGACGTGGCGGCGCGCTCCTCGATCTGGCCTAGTGATATCATCAGCACTCCAGAAGTGCTCTCCTATGTCGAACAATTGGAGAAAGAAAAATGCACAACCTTGGTGAGTTTTGACAACCAAGAACGAAAACAGCAATCTCATCAGGATGTAACAGTGAATAATATTGAAAATTTTATTTTATTGCAGAAAACTAAAGATCAATGGCCAATTCAAGCAGCGACGCCAGAATCCATGGTGGCAAGCCCGAAGATGGACGTCCAGTCGCCTTCGGCTGACTATGAGCCGATCACCCCTAAAAGCGAATCTCACTTGGAGTCCGACCAGGATGACGTCAAGCCTCACTCAAACAAGAGGAGACATGACAGTGAAGATTCAGATGAAAACTACACTCCTTATATGGAGGCAACCCCCAAGAAGTCTAAGAGGAGGAAGCACAATATTCCAATCAAAGACATGATTACTGCCTTGGAGGGGTCTCGGCAGTTGACAAAGGCGCGAAGAGGCCGCCCTCCAAAACGAAGGGAGAGCGCGGTTTCGTCAACGTGTAGTATAGATGAAAACTCTTCGTGTACATCTAACCAAGAGGGAAAATACAGGGAGTTAAGGGACAAAAACAACGAGGCATCAAAAAGATCTAGAATGAACAGGAAACTCAAAGAGCTGCAAATGGAACAACTAGCAGTAGATTTAGAAGAACGAAATAAGAAATTAAAAGTTAAAGCAGATATTTTAGAAGATATGACTAAAAGGTTGAAAGATGCATTAATGACAGCAATATTGCAGAAATGAAAGTAGTTTTGCGTTGTGTCTAAGCACTTTGAGTTTCTTGTGTCTCATAGAGTTATCTATTTGCATAGATGCCATTTTATTTGATTTGTATTGTGGCGAAAGAAAATGTTAGTCATGTTGGACGATATGTGATTGTTAAGCATTTTCTTTAAAACGTTTACGACGAATAGCAATATTTTTGCAGATGTCTATTCGTTAGTAAAATTTTGTCAAAAATCACGGATTTAATTGACTTAGGCTAAGAATACTTTGTTACTTTTTTGATCTAATTAATTAGGTTTACCATAAATCAATGTGTTACATAATTTTTTGATTTGAATTAAAGTCAAAATCAAATAGTCTTTAGTTGCATTTGCTTTCTAAGTAATGTAATAATTACCTTTGTAATGAAAAAAAAGTACATAATAGATAATAATTCATATAAAAAACAATTAACTTGTAATTGCATGGTAATGATTAATAAATGTGTTTTAAGTGGAATAAATTTACGAAATTCTTTATTACTGTTTGCACTTTCCCATTTAAATCATAGCTGTTTAGTCTTATGACAAGGAATATAGAAAATTGTTATAAGTACCTACATACCTTTTAATACGTAATTTTTTTTATTCGTATCTAACTAATAGAACTGTACGACGAAAGGGATACCTATTAATCTTCCGGAGAAGGACATAGGCTACTTTTTATCCCATCAAATAATAATTGATACTTTTATCGGAAAAGAGCGAGCGTAGCCGCGGACAGAATATAGTTTGGGGGCGTTTAGTGGCGGAGGGGGGGTCGATCCAAATCTCACGTGGGGTGGGCGAAATGTCGCGTAATTTCTTTCCACGAATTTTAGCAGTTTCCTACATACGGTTATTTGTTTCGTGTTGGCGCTAGATTCAAATTTGTGATAGAAAAACTGTATTTTACAATTTATGCTTTTTTCCATACTTTTTACGATTTGCGGCAAATTAATTTTCCGTTATATTAATATTTTGTAGAACGCAGAAAAAAATTAAAACGATACTTAAACAAATTTGAATCTTGCGCCAACTTGAAACGAAAATCGTAAGTTAATAGGAGTAGGTAGGAGGTACCTATTTGATTTAGTCACTCTTATTCACAGAACAATATACCTATCCTAACCTCTGATTCCAGACATCGACATTGCAATAGGTAGGTAGGTAGTGGCAATAGGGTTGTGTCCTGGGTAAAAAAAAATATTAGGTATTCTATTTAGTCCGTTAGATAGATGGGTTAGGGTACATTAGGTATCAGAAGATAGGTAGGTAGGTATATATTTATTCTTTTGTCAAAAAATTACAAAAATCAAGCGCGTCAAAGTTCGAGAGTGGGGGCTAGTGAGTGACGTCAAACCTTTCTAAAAAGTGTCGCAAGGTGTGACGTCACGCGGAACTTTAACTGGCTATAAATCTTCATATTTTTTTGTTTAGTCGACAAAAAAAATGTGTCCTATATCTGATAATTTAACTGCATAGCGTTATGGTCCGCAAAATGTCCGCAGAGATAGAGAAATATCTGAAATGGAGCAAAATGATCAGCAGCACTGGTCGCACCGAAAAAAAATCAAGTTGATTAATGCCATAATGACGTTTTCTGTTGCGTTCAATCGCAATGTGTTTTATAGAATAACACGATGCAATCCGTTCTGTTACACTCAAAAACTTCAACTTTAACGATTAGTACAGTGAACAGTGAAGTGAACATTAAAATAAAAACTTGAAAACCCAAAATAAAGTATTTTGGCGTACTATATTGTGCTCATAAAGTATAAAGTACGTAAGCCCGAAATATAGTACAATACTTTATTACCTATAAAGTACGGGTGGCAACCCTAGATGTGATGTGATGTGACTTCGTATAAAGTGACAATTACCTACACAGGCGATTAGGCGTAAACTAAGATCAAGCAGCCTACATTCAAGGCGTAAACGTTACGCCTTAAAAATGGAAAGCTATGAAAGGAACACTGATGGATGGATGACAGAATTATCGTCGTCTGTGAAAGGTACGGAACGTAGGCTGCTTGATTTTAGGTGGAAGGGAAGTAAAGTAATAAATAACTCAAGCGCCGAACGCTCGCTCACGATATAAATTGCACTTAGGTAGGTACCCAATTTATTAAACGCGTGGAAATCGAACAATACCTATGTAGGTAGGTACCTGCTGGCACCGACCGACGATAGCCGGAAAAGCAAAAATGTAATTATGTATCATAGGTAAGTACCTACCGCTGTCATGCCGCCGCGCCGGCCGGTAAGTGTAGATAGAACATACTTTAGCATCCATAATAGGTACAT
Source organism: Eupithecia subfuscata (assembly GCA_963564075.1). Taxonomy (NCBI): domain Eukaryota; kingdom Metazoa; phylum Arthropoda; class Insecta; order Lepidoptera; family Geometridae; genus Eupithecia; species Eupithecia subfuscata. Next base: position 12,119,280 of record OY751105.1, read on the forward strand.
CTGTGTAGAACTACAGAACCAGTCCACCTGTGATAGATAAGTAGGTAGGTAGGTACTTACTAGAAGTACTACGAAGAGAAGGTATATTCTGTCTACGGCGGCGGCGGGGCGGCGGCGGCGGCGGCGCGGCGGTGCGAGGCGCGGGGCGGTCTGCGACATGGAAGAAGTAGTAGAAGACAGACGGAGTCAATTCAGATGTCGTCGCCAAAACCAAACCAACCCACTAAAATCTATGCCGTGGTCATTTTAATTTCGATGGTTAGGTTAGTCCCTGATCGAAGTAGGTATCATACTTCGATCAGGGACAGGGAAAGGTTGATTTCTTTTGTCCGAGAAGGGATCACAAAATGTTGGGTGCTGTAATTTTACATCTGAATGGACACATGACAATGTAGGTCTACGTCAAGGTAATATTATCCTATAAGTAATCCGACTTCATACAAACGGGCGAAACGCGAGCTATACCTACGCGTCTCGATCTCGGCATGCGCTCAGCATGCAGACAGTCGCGGCTGTGCCGCAGTGACGAACGGATGGTGTGATGTTTTTTTAACAATAACCGCGCGATTTTTTCTCTAAAAATAAGTTCAGGTACATATTTAATAACTAGACGATCGCCTCGCGGTTTCACCCGCGTAGTTCCCGTTCCCGTGGGAATTCCGGGATAAAATATAGCCTATGTCACTCCCTGAAAAGTAAGCTTCCTAACGGTGAAAGAATTTTTCAAATCGGTCCAGTAGTTTCGGAGCCTATTCAATTCATACAAACAAACAAACAAACAAAAAATCAAACCTTTCCTCTTTATAATATTAGTATAGAAGTAGCTGCAGGTATCTATAACCAAGTAAAATATATTCCTTTTTCTCCAAAAAAATCTCCTAAAATTTAATAATAAAGCATTTTGTAGGTACGTCTCGGTCGAGGCGCAAATATTTTTCGGTCGCAAATTTATAAGACCGATTTGTTATTCAAACATAAACAGGTTTTTTAATTAAATCTACCAATCAAAAAACAACACGCATTTTTATTGAACACTTCCCATTCAATTCACAAAGTATTTTATTTGTTTATATAAAAAAAGTACCTTCCTATATTTACAATCACAAAACTAAATGGAAACACAAAGTAGGCAAATGTAATTAAAATGGTGGAGGCGGGCAGCCCTATCGCATGTTTACCTACCGCGCGGCTGTAGGCATTTATTTCAAAGATACGGCCGAGTCCAAATACTGTTGGATAATATTACCGTGTCTACGTAGAACTCAGAGACGTGGTAAGATACCTACCTAAACCACGTTACGAAAGTTACGAAGTACGTTATCTAATCTGTGCCTAACTACAAGTGGACTACCTACCTACCTACATAGAAGTTCTTTGGTAGAACCATGGACCAATAAACATTACTATGCATTGATGGATGAACCTATAAAGTAAGTTCTTTCGGTAGCTACCTAGTCGCAATGTTGAACTAAAAAAAATCATTACCTACCAAGGTCGGCAATTATCATCACATTGGTTGTTGAACCTGGGGGTAATTTTCTCATCAGTGTTTGGTGGATAACTTCCTGTTGATTAGATCTACTATTCTACCTTCCTATAGGTGGATCCATAGATTACGATTTATATCTATGGGTGGATCCATTGATTCAACGAGTGCATCCAATAACATTGGAAATGTTTGATGGGTATCGTAAAATTATGGGTGTTTAACAATTTGGCGGGTTCGATACCCGGTTCAGACAGGCGATTATTCAAGATGAATGTTTATGCAGTGCAGAGATGCGTAAATTGTTCGTGGTGTGGTTGGTGGCCACAAATGGCAGACGCACCAAAAGAAAACGTATTACAGGATCATCATTTTACAAAGTATTAAGTACGTCAGTCGTGTCCGTCAAGTTATTTACCTCATTCCTTCGTTTACAAGATTTAAGAAAAAAGGTGGCGGCGCGGCGGCTAACTAGAGTATTTAGAACGGTTACGCACCATCCGTTCCGAGTCCGTGAATCACCTATTCAGTACAGAATCATGACATGATGAACCACTGACGAACCGTCAATACTCTACCACTCATTCGGACTGGATGCAATGAGTAACCGCTCAAATATAAAACTACTTACGAGTTTATTGGGCAGGTTGACAATATTGTGTTAAGGCGAATAGTAGGGGTGATAGTGGCGCCACTACATATTTAATTTAATCATTAAGTTATACAAAGGAATTATCAAAAAATCGGACCGCTGGTAGACGGTACCTATCACAAGCTTTTATTTAATGTATCTGTAATAGTTTTGTTTTGTGTTATTCAATCAAAAACCTTGTTTGGAGAGCTTGGTGGCCGCCAATAGGAACTAAACTCTTGAAACTAGTATCTACCTAAATAATACAGTACAAAACTATTAAAGATACATTTAAAAAAAGCTTATGATAGATATCGTCTACGCGCGGTCCAATTTTTTGATAATTCCTTTGTATAACGTAATTATAAAATTAAATATGTAGTGGCGCCACTATCCACCCTACTATTCGCCTTAAACTAATTTTCTCCAAGTAAATGATCAGTAACCATTCAACTTCGAGTACCTAGTCATGTCCACATTTACAGGTACTAAGGTAGCTTAGCAAGAATAAAAATCGTTTCTGTATGGCTGTAAAAAGGATATTTATTTTATTTCACAATTAGAACATAATGTACCAAACAAAAATTTGTGATACAAATTATATTATTAGCCAGGCCGCAATCAAATCGGCTGCAGCATACACAAGGGGTAATACTCCGTAGTAACAGCAGTAATGCATACTTTGCAAGGTATGAATCGTAAAATGTATAATGATTACTATAACCAATTTGAGTGTAAAGATAAATAATAAAAATTAACATTCTAACAATAAAACTAATATATCAACTAAACATTTAACACAAAGGCATATTCTATAATAAAAAAAAGATTCCCTATGGTGGCACTGCCATTACAGCACTGAATGAAACTACCTAAATATACTAGATACAAAGTTTGCAAAATATTAATAATTATTGTAAGAAAATGAATATTCACAAATTATGAACCAGAAGGAGCACCCTCATGAAAAGAATCCAGTAATTAATTATCGTACATACAATATCATGTAGCAAACCCATAGAAAAATTTACACCAATCAGTACAATAATGGTCACATTAATTAGCCCCAGTCTTTACTGCACCTTCTACCAAAGCTTGTGAATAGTTATGTGATATATCACTTAGTAAATGTTCTGCATTTAAGTGTCAATAAAGACTGGGGCCAGCTTCGGAGCGCTGTGAGCATGTAGCAACCCTAATATACACCTATATCCACACCGCACTAACCACTAATTGAGTTCTTACATTACATACTAGCAGTATGCAAGATCACCTCGGTGCTTCGAGTCCCACTACACGTTACACAATTGATACTCGTTAATTTACACTTTACACTTGAGTCAATTCTAAACCGACACTATATGGCGCACACAAGGTTCCGTTAGATGTTAGTCGGAAGCGCCGTCATCGCCATCGTCGAGGAAGCTGAATTTATTAGATGCGACAAAATTCTGTGAACAAGTAAAACAATCTTTTATTTTTGCATATATAATTTGCAAGGGACTATTAACTGAAAAGTAAAAACGATAAAATGGTTGGCAAGCTACTCGTACATACCGGTTTTTCCTGCTCCTTCAACTTGGGCAGTGGTTTCTCTTCATAATCGTCGCGGCGATCGCGCGAGCGGCTCTGTCGCAGGCTTCCGTTGCGCTCGTCCTTGTTGTCTCGGTCGGTTCTCGAGCGCGACTCGGGCCGGCCGCGGGAGATGTCGCGCTTCTCGCGGGAATCACCGCGACCGCGGGATCCATCGCGGCCGCGGGAGGGTTCACGTCTGTCGCGGGAATCACGTCTGTCGCGAGAGGGTTCGCGCCTGTCGCGAGAGGGTTCGCGTCTGTCGCGAGATCCTTCACGCCTTTCGCGGGATCCTTCACGCCTTTCGCGGGATCCTTCACGCCTTTCGCGGGATCCAGCACGCCTGTCGCGGGATCCTTCGCGTTTGTCGCGCGATCCGTCCCGAGAAACTCTGCGTGATCCCTCTCTGCGGTCACGATCGTCGTCGCGGCGTTCTCGCGAGGGCTCCCTGCGCCTCTCAGAGGAGTAGTCCCGCCGGTCTCTGTAGTCGTCGCGGCGGTCCCGGTCGTCTCTGTAGTCGCGGCGCTCCCGGTCGTCCCGCGAGTAGTCCCGTCGCTCTCGGTCGTTGCGCCGGTCTTTGTCGTCCTTGGAGTAATCTCGTCTGTCTTTGTTGTAGCTGCGAGAGTCTCTTGTACGGTCATCTGCAAGATTGCGAAATTAAGGGATGAGCACCATTTTGAAAGAATGTCAAATTAAAAAGATTAATATGAATTTAAGATCTCAATCTGAAAAGAAAGGATTCAAAGTAACCTGATAAATGAATTTTGCTCATCCATACTATATAATAACAAAACGAAAGTAATTCTGTCTGTCTGTTACTTTTAAACGGCTGAACGGATCTTAATAAAATATGGCAGGTAGGTTAGACTGTATCCCAGAGACAGAATTAGACTGCTTCTTTAGAGAAATAATGAAAATAGCTTACCACGCCTGGAACCGCTGCGACGTTCGCCGGAATGTTCCTACCAATAGAAATGTTTGGTTAGAACAAAAATTCAACTTGTCATAAAATATAAAGATTTTTAAGAATTTTCCTCGTACTTACTCGTCGAGATCCCCATTTTTCTTTCTCCTCAGTCACACGTCTTGCTTCTTCTTCCTGTTTGCGCAAACGTTCTTCTATTTCACGTTCCCTAAAAGATAAAACCATACACTTTAAAAATGTAGAAGTAATGTAACTAGAAAGTGTGATGCCATGTTAGTTAGCTTTGAGCAACTTCAAATCAATGGATTTTAAATAAGACTCAAATGCCTGCAAAGTGGACTGACTGAACCTCTCATAATGAGCTCTATAATAGAATTACGCTGAAGGGAATATTCTGTGCGCAATGCCAGTTGTTTATTGTGTCGATTTAAAGCGCCTCCGACCGTCTCTGGTATAAAAATGGACATTTGTTGAGGCGTACCAAAACAAGACCCAACAACACCCATTTGTTCCAAGGACAGCCACACCGCTCACGCCAACGCTCCGCGCCAAAATGGTGAGAATGAAGTGGCCTAATCCCAGAATACACAAACGCACACTAAACAAAATAACACAAAATTCGTCACACTTCTTCTCTTGTAAGGCCTGATCAGGCATTTTCCGTCGCCATTTTCCTCGTATGCGCCTGCGAGTGGGAGGAGATTCGCCTATTTTTTCTCAGGTGTCAGGGGTTAAATCTGAGTTTGAGTATTCAGGGGTTATACTGTCATCGATAATATGACCTTGTTTGTTAGTGTGGAGCTCAGTGACCTCTCGCAAGAAATCTCGAGTTAACATACCTAACACACTAATAAAATCATTCAGGTTAACTTACTTGGCAGCAGTATCAACTGGTTTAGCGGCACCAAAGACCTTCTCTGCAGAAACAGGTTTAGGCTTCTCGATAGGCTTCTCAATTTCTACGGCCGCGCCATCTGCGGGCTTTGTTGGGACTTCAGTCTCTCGCGGCACGGTGCGAGGCAGAAGGTTCAACTTGGGGCGCTCACGAGGTCGGTTGTCTGCAAGGAATTAATTGCTTTACATAAGTTTGTTTGTTATCTTAAAGGTCAAACCGCACTGGAGCGGTGCGGCCTCACGCGGCCAAATATTCTTCTATTAATTTCAATGATGCCAACCGCATTACAGCGGCGCAGACTTTGGCTCGTGAGAATATTTTGCCGCGCCGCGCCGCTAGTACGTTTATAGCTCGCGGCGCGGCGTGGCATAATATTCTAGTCAGTTAAACGATTAAAGTCAGTTATAAGGAGCTATATGATTTAGAAAATGAACCAAACCAGAAGAAATAATATTTGGTATATATCTATATTAGTTAAATATTGTACTTATTTCCAAACAAATATTATTTCTCTTGATCTTTAATGACGTCCATCTTTAATGAAATCTTGGCACGTCTGGCTTTTTGTGCCGCGCCGCTCAAGTGCGGTTCAAGCTTAAGTGTGCCTCCTGTTGCTATGCAAGAGACATAAACAGATGCGAGTTCTATCGATAGCCTATATCGATCCTTAGCTGGACGCAGGCCTCCCCTGATAAGCGCCTTGGCTCTTATCATTACGGGAGATACATAATATACTAATTTGCTATATTGTGTTCAGTTATGATTTGAGTACTGTAAGCGAAAACTGATCTAGCTCTATTTGTTATATTATAGTTTCTATATTTATTGTCACATAAGTGGCAAGTAAGCATTATGTTTTCCAAATAAATATGAAATTAAATTAATTCCCGCGCTGCGTTGGTGATCACAGTTAGGTGGTAGAATTGTTTTGCTGGAGGCGCTGCTGCCCGACCCCGGTGGATATCCCTTAGTCGCCTCTTACGACACCCGCAGGAAGAGTTGGGGTGGTGCAAATTCTAAACCGGCACCACACGGCTTGTGTAGACATATATTGTGTTCACATATTCCAAGTATATTTAGGTTATTTGAGCAGACTCAAATCACAAACCAAAAAAGCCATTTCAGGTCAAATGGAAGTTTATAATTTTACAAACGCAGATTTTTGAAGTGATTGTTTTTCAAATGTAGGTATAAAGCGACCGAATCGCACATGCGAACGCGATACGGTGTCTGTTGACCTTAATAATCTAGCACATTGCCACCGAGGTGACAGTAAAAGCAAGATTATTGAAATCTTGCCTTTGTTTTGATGTGCGGGCAATGTACCTTTTTATAATAGACAAAACAAGTTGGTCAACCGTACTCTCAACTCCATAACACCAATCACACGCAAAACCACAGAATCCAGTCATTACATTGCGAGGTGGAATTAGCGTTCCTCTCATCGAAAGTTCAGCGCTTTCTGTTGTCTAGCAGGTTTAGCGGTTTCTGTGTTTATTTTTATGAATAAATAAATAATGCTGGACAATCCACACAGCATCACCTAGCCCCAAGTTATTTTGTGTGTACACGGTGTTTGGTCGCTTCTTTACTTTAGTCTACATACCGAAGCGACAGAAATCTAAAAATATCACTTTATTTCCGTGTCAGTGTTTAGTTTAATATTTTGACCTTTTCTAAGTGTACATTTATTGTATTTATGGAAATAAAGAGATTTTGATTTTGGTGTCTTCATCTATAGCTTATACAAGGCAAGAGTCCACAGGCCGACATCGGACGCTCGCGCTCCGCACTGACCTCATCAAACGGATTTTAGTATTCTACATGGTTTGCCATAGAAGTGCGTGATCCGCACGGCACGGAGCGGACGCATCGGACTGCCTGCAATCCGTTTAGTGCGGATGGCGTCAGTATTCGTTTGCAAATGATCGGCAATCCGGTTGCTGCGGTTACAGTGGACGCACATAAAAATCCGTCCGAAGCGATTAGCGGGGACCTTCCGATGCCTGACGACGCTAGCCTTTAGGGTGGAAAGTGACGTTATTTGAAAATAAACAGGTATTATGTGTGGTATGTGTATGTGTGTGGAATTCTGTTTTTACAAGTTAATAAGCTAGCAGTTATGTAGGTTTACGCACATTGTAGCTGTCAACCTACGCTAAAACAAACTACGACTCAATTCTCGTTTTGGAGTCTATCGTTAACATTAAGAAATTTATTACTAAAACAACATTAAGTCGAAAGACTTGATCCAAAGTTTGTTTTAGCAACGATTCATAGCAAATGGCTTGCAATGTGCGCGAAACTTCTTAGCTGCTATCTAATTTACTCGTAGAACCTGGATAATAGTAAAAAACCTGATTTTATTTTCACGTGTTGCCAACCTCCTTAATTTCGTGTAATAAAATGTTTACCTTCTCGCGGTGGATCGCGATCGCGATCACGGTCACGGTCGCCAAAACCTCGGCCACCACCGAATCCTCTGCTTTCCCGATTTCTATGAATGAAAATAACAAAGTTAGATAGATAGAAAACACTTTATTATACCACACAAATACAGGAAACAATACAGAGAAAATGCTTAGAAAAAAATAGGAAGTATAAAGGGCGGCCTTTATATCGCTATCTTTAGATCGCTGAGAGCGATCTCTTCCAGGCAACCTTGGGATGGACTGGAAATTAAAGAACAAAGACGGTGGCACTGAATAAATATAATAGATACATAATTAAAGAAAAGGAAACAAATACTTACACTATTTACCTACCATAATACATATTACGTCACATCGTCATCGAATGCGTAATATGTTTGAAACTCTTTCCTTCAACTTCAATTACTTACGTAATGTATGACAATGCGATGTCATTCTTCTCTATCCTACCTTATACAACTATCCCCGTGCTAGGCCTACTGGACATTACTATATTATCTAATCCTAATATTATAAAGGCGAAAGTTTGTAAGTATGGATGGATGTTTGTCTCTTTCACGTTAATACTACTGAAGGATTGGGCTGAAATTTTGCATACAGGTAATTGTAATCCTGGAATCAAACATAGGCTACTTTTTATCCCATAAATCAGTTCCCGTGGGATAGAAATCACCTTTAAACGTTTCCATAGAAACAACGCGTCCGAAGCCACACGGGCATAAACTAGTATTATAAATGCGAAAGTTTGGATGTTTGTTACTTCTTCACGCACAAACTACTGAACGGATCGGGCTGAAATTTTGCATATACTTCTACGCCTGGAATAAAACATAGGCTACGTTTTATCCCATGAATCAGTTCTCATGGGATATAAATTACCCGCGTGCGTAGCCGCGGGCATAATCTAGTTCAAACATAAAACCTTCCGTCAGTGAAAAATGAAAAATAATGTAACCGTCAGAGAAAAATTAAAAATAATAAGGTTTTTTGTTATTATAGTGCGTAACCCCACACTAAGGGTAATTTCTAAGAAATCAAATAACATCGCAAAAATTTTCGACTTCGACGGGACTTGAACCCGCGTCCTCCCCTAAGTACGGGGATGTGATAACCAACTACACCACGAAGTCAAGTGACGTGGGAGTCGAAAATCTCTGCGACATCCTACGGTCTCTCGCGCCGTTAGCTCCACCTACAGGGGAAACATTGAAGTTTATCCAATCCTGTTCAAAGACTAAAGTTACATTTAGTTCGTTTGACGAGAGGTGTCGCGTAGCTTAATTCTAAGGTTTTTTGTTATTATAGTGCGTAACCCCACACTAAGGGTAATTTCTAAGAAATCAAATAACATCGCAAAAATTTTCGACTTCGACGGGACTTGAACCCGCGTCCTCCCCTTTGGGTTCAAGTCCCGTCGAAGTCGAAAATTTTTGCGATGTTATTTGATTTCTTATTAAAAATAATGTAGGTTTAAAGCGACCGAATCACACATGAAACGAATGATACGGTGTCTGTTGACCCTTATGATCTAGCACAGAGCCATCATTGTGACACAAACATCAAAATATTGAATTATGACTTTGTTTTACTGTGCTGGCTCTGATTGTTCAAATGACTTCTACTTGCGCCGTTATATTTGAATAATTTTATCATCCCACGGGAATAATACCCTTCTCCGGTCAAAAGTCTATGTGTTAATCCAGGATATAAGCTATCTTGCTAAATTTTATCCTAATCCTTCCAGCCGTTTGATCGTGAAGAAGTAAAAAACATAAGCAAACTTTCGCTTTTGTAATATAAGTGCGATAATCTTAGAAGTCAGAAGTCAAAAAGAAAGCACTTATTATGAAAGCTTGGTCAGTCATAGAAGCTTGAGTGAAGTTTACCAAATTACTAGCGAATTTAACCGAGTGACCACCGCGGGAGCGTGTGACGTCACTCGCTCGGTCGCCGCCCGTTAACCGTAGGCAGATATCAGTTTTTAGTGATTTACTCCGAAACTATAAGTCTAGGAAAAAAAATGACAAAACCAAGTAGAATTAGTTTTGAGAGACGCATCGAATGATTTTTTAATTTTTTTTTTCATTAGATGCGTCTTCTAAAACTAAGTCTATTTGGATCTGCCTTTTTTTTCCTAAACTTATAGTTTCGGAGTAAATCACTAAAAACTGTTATCTGCCTACGGTTAACGGGCGGCGATAGATATATTATTCTTATGTCATAAAGAATAACGTGGATACTAGTTCTATTGAAATTGCTATAGCGTTACGGATCCTCATTCCCACAGCATCATCTAGCCCCAAACTAAGCAGAGCTTGTGTTATGGGTACTAGATAACTGATATACATAATACATTACATAGATGCACATTTTTACTATACATAGAAAATACCCAGATCACCTGAAACAAATATTTGCAGATCGTACAAACATTTGATCGTACAAACATTGATGACTGCGAAAACTTTCTTTTTTAAAATTTTAATCTACTTATCAAAAAAGATCTAGTGTTGAAAGATATAGAATTGATTTTCTCTTCTTTTCCACTAGTGGAAGAAGTCTTACCCAAATCCGCCGCCGCCCTCACGCTCGGGGCGCTCCGCGGTGCGGAATCCGTCTCTACCTCCGTAGCCCCGCTCTCTGCCGCCGCTATAAACAGAAATCATCTTAGCATCGGCAAAATCTCTGTATTGGAGTATTGGAACCATTTAATCCTCCTAATATTATAAAGCCGAAAGTGTGTGACTGAATTTTTGTTACCTAGGATCTCCAAAACTACTTAACAGATCAAGATGGAAATTTGGCGTACGTTTAGAGCAAAGCCTAACTTAGATAAAAGGCTCCTTAATATACCGAAAATACGCGCGAAACCGCGGGCAGAAGCTAGTTCAAAACTGAAAGGCTTCCATCATACTACGAGCCTAGTGGGGGCGCGTTTGAATATTACGCGTGCTTACTCGCTCAAGCCCGTCGCGCTAGGCGTCACTTCAGTATGAACGCAAACAGCGTTTTCATATGTTTGATTCTTCGCGCCCGCTCTAGGCTCGGATGTATCACAACATATATTAATTGACTAAATTCCTTATCAAAATGCCAATCAATAGCCGCGTCCAGACCGGCTGAGCGCCGCTCGCGGAGCCGCGCTCAGACTTCCTGCTCGCGAGCCGTAGCACCCGAGCTAATTTGTGAAAAGTTCCGAGCCGGGCTCGCAAGCCAAGGTGAGCCGGTTTGAGCATTCAGTTTGTTGTATTAGCGAATACTGTCTTCTTTATCCATTTGTCGTTACGTCCGTCCACACCGGAAGAGCAGCTCAGACTGAGCCGCCTTTGAGCATCGGCAAAAACCGACAACGCATGGCTCGGGGCCGAGCGCCGTAACGTGTGCCCGAGGAAGCCCGAGCGCCGTCCACACCGGCCGAACTATTGGCTCGCGAGCGGGACTCGCGAGCCGCGCTCAGCCGGTCTGGACGCGGCCAATGTTTTTATTTAAGTCTGTATGGTAAAGATTGGACCAAGATGCGTGAGTTGCACGCATGACGCAATTTACTTTTGATGTAAGTACCGTAAAACGGGGTGAATATAGACCCCAGGGTGAATAGAAATGGACGAAATACTGGAGCAAGACATTACCTGGCTGGAGGCAGTGAAAGTAACCTTAGTCCGTGACTGTTTACTTTCTGTGTCAGTCGATCTGACCTCTGCAAAAGGATGTTTTGCTTCAATATTTCGTCTATTTCTATTTAGCCTTAAGTCTATATTCGTTTTACCCGGTAACTAAGGTGTACGGACCCATTTGGGTTGCATTTATATCAGAATAAACTTGCCAATGCAAGTTACGATAAAATAATTTATCATCGTTCTGGCCCAGGTTCAAGAATTGCTGGTGGCCTTTCTAGATGTCTTACAGACTTGTTCACGAATACAACGTGAGTGTTAATCACTGTGCTCTATTATACAAATAAGCTAGAAGTCACATTATCGGTAACAGATTGAGGCTATTTGATTTTCCCCAATTTGGTGCTGAGTTTTTGCGTGGGCGGCGTTACCGCCCATGGCACTAATATTACGGTTGTCAAGTGCCTCAACATGTGTAAATTTTTATACCAGAGACGGTTGAGAGGCGCTTTGAATCGGTATAATAACCAACTGTCATTGCGTCTAGAATATTCCCCCCAGCGTACTTGTATAATAGAGCTCAGTGGTTAATAGAGAAACTAACCGATCTCGATCCTCTCCAAAGCGATCGCGTCCAAAGGAGTCCCGGCCTCCGTAGGGCGTCCGGGCTGGCTCCGGCGCTGCTCGCTCACCATCACGCCACCCACCTGGCTTGTTGTCTGTACTGGCTGCAATATACAATCAGTTATCTACACTTTACACTTTTGTAGCGTGTATTATAGCAAAGTAATAATAGGTTTAGGCTATGGATACACAGCCAAATGGTTAGTGGGAATAATAGGCATGTGTAACACAAGCTTAATTGTCAGTTTAAGTTACTCAGGGTCTGTAATGGAAGGAGCAAGCTGAAGATTAGTCTGAATTGAGTTACGACGTCGTCGCGTCACAAATTGTACTAAAACGGCTGGTCGCGAAACATTTCAAGGGCGAACGGGACCAAATCTCGTCAATTGAGTCCTAGACAAAGTCCCGCTGCCCGATTCTGGTAGCTTCACAGTTGCTATTGGCAACACCCCCAGCTAGAGGGAAGGAGGACCTTTACTCAGACCTTCCCGGGACATGAGGAGTAACTAGGATCACACGAAAGACTCCACTTTCCTTTTCTTTTCGAACTAAAATAACAAATAGACTAAATGCTTCAGTGAGGTGAAGAAGAAATAAACGAAAAAAGAACGAGATTGTAATTATTTCTTTTTAGATATTTTTTATCTTCAGTGTAAGCAATCAGTGATTCACATACTCTGTAGGTGTGTCCCAGATGTGACATTACAGCTCGCTCCAGTCCAGAACATATACTTTCATCATTGTAACTTGTTGATATATTATTTAATGTATCCTCAATGCACTTCTTTGTTTAGTTCCCTGTTCAAACTCAAGATACAAAGTTTGTAAACACAACACTGCCCCCATACTTAACCTCAAAATCATTTTCTTGTTTAAAAAATAAATAAATATAGATTCAGGCGTTACTTTGCGGAAATCCATTATGATAAAACAATATTTAGTAACAATTACGCGGAAAACCTTTTCTGATAAGATCCAACAAAATGTAATTCGTGTGTACCGCCCGCCCTCCCACAAATTGATCCTACTTTTATCTTTTTTATATTTTTATTTTCAACTATACACTAGCCAAACTCGATGTAGAATGTTTGTTAACCTAAAATTCACTTTGTTGCAGCGTCTTTTTATGCGCAATTTACCTTACTTGTCGATTTGAGATCCTTCCTATATCAAATATTGCTTACAAATATCTGAAATTCGACGCCAAGCAAGTGAGTTTTAGTTATTTGTGTCGTGGTTTATTTACAGACATTCTACATTGAGTTTGGCTGGTGTATAGTAGCTAATATCTTTACAATTTCTCTCCCGCTCGCGCAGCCCGGACCGCCAGTCAACTAGTATCTAAAATCCTTACAATCTCTCTCTCGCTCGCGCATGCCGGCGCGGGTCATCTCCCCGCGGTCGGGGTCTCGCTCGCGCTCGCGCGGCCGGTTAGCGCCAGGCTCGGGCGCGGCGCGCGGACCGGACCGCCAGTCGCCGCTCGTTCGCTCCGGATCGTACTCTCTGCAACAACCAAGGAAGTTTGAGGCCTTACATTCGCTACTAGTTCAGACTTTAATACCCCATGCATCCGTGTCCGTTATGGTAGCGTAAAAATAATCGAATTTACGATTGTTGTTACCATAATATTATAGCGTATAAATAAATAGAACATAATTAGTGAAAAGTAAAAGAAATAGCGCCTCTTTGGTTTAAGAAATAAAGACCATTCTTAGTGTGTACGCTAACATAACGATCAAGCTAGCGTACTCATGACCGTACTTGAAACGGCTTACAGAGAAAAATTGAGTATAAATATAATAGCAACGAAATTTACACAGAAAAATTAAGTATAAATAGCGCACGAGTAAAATGTCATAATGATTGCTCTAATAGGAACGGACATAATGAACAAGTACGCGTACGCTACCATAACCACACTATTTATTGATGTGTGATTGTGGTAATATACAATTGATCTTAAATTTAGTTTTAGGTCAGCACAATCTACTCTTTCGAGCATACAAAAATGTTACTTGTACTTGACAGTGAGCATGCAAGCAAGCATGTGAGTAACGAATTATTTTATAATTTTATTATCAAAGGAATAAAAAAATTCCTATTTACAATTAAATTAAAATCAAACTATATAGAATAATCTACAGTAATAATAAGTCATGTCACAAACATAAAAAAATCCATAATAATATTCCATGCTACACCTAGTTTAATTAAATTTTTTATTAATGTCATCATTTTACTTTGTCATCCATCATAATCCATGAAAAAATTCATGCATGTCATAAAAACAATTCTCTAGAAGCCACGAAAAAAGTTTAGTTTTCAGTTTCTGGAGAGGCAAAGAAGTTATCTGGGATATTGTCATTCACTGTCTGAGGCTGGGCAGTGAATGCGTTAAGAAATAGAAGTATGCACGGTTTTATTACCTCTCTCTGTCTGACCGTCCCATGCCACTGCGCCCCATCCGGCGGTCATTGTCGTGTGTCGACACCTCAATTCTTATTCTTCTCCCGCTAACTGTCTGCAAAACAATACAAACTGGTACAAAGCTGTTCAAAAATAAATTGTCTGATTGTCCTTTGTTGAAAATGTTTTTATTGTTACAAGGATGTGAAGGGGGAACTAGTTTTAGATGTATTGTATTGCTAGCTGCGTCCCCACGGGTAACATCGCGTTGCAACGCGATGTTACCCGTGGGGAACCCATACCCAATAATGCTGGACAATTCACACAACATTATCTAGCCCCAAGCTAAGCAGAGCTTGTGTTATGGGTACTAGATAAAGATAACTGATATAGTTAATACAATACATTTAGATATTTTTTATTATACATAGAAAACGTCCAGAACGCCTTGGAAAAATGTCTGCATATCGTACAAACATTTGTCCCGAGGCGGGAATCGAACCCGCAACCTCCTGCGTCGCAGGCAGACCTTCGCCTGCAGCGCCACAGAGGTCGTAAAACTGTCAAAATGCCAATAAACACGTCTTGGTTTACGAAATTAACATTGAAGCACGTTTAATGAGTAAGATAAGGTTACGTTTAACATCATCAGGAGATAAGAAACTTACCAGATCAGCTATGTTCATAGCACTAACAAGACTCTCCCGGTCTTCAAAATCGATGTATCCAAATCCTTTTAGGCGGTCGCCCTCCCGCGGCAGTCTCAAGTTGGTAATCTGTTGGCATGATTGTTATTGTTATGATAATCAGTAGTGCAGAATAATAGAAAAGACGCATAACTTAACCCAGGGGTTATCATAGTTTAATAAACATTTAAGCTTGTTCTTATCTGTTATGAAAAATTCCCCAGTATGAGTGTTGCACCTGGCTAGGTACAATGATTTGTTATTGTTTTGTTGGGAATAAATTTACAACATTAATATTTACATATCACATAGGGCAAGCGAATAGTGAGCAAAAAGCAGCATCCTGGGTAACATTGTTTATGTGGTATTTTTTATTTCACCTACAGCTTCAGTCATAATAACAAAATGATGTTGAGGTCATCTTAAATTTTATTACCTACTGGGAAAGGTACAGTACACACATACCTACTACATTTGTTACATTTACTACTTTGAATATTTCTTACAAAGAATTTATTTATTACTAGCTTCTGCACGCGGCTTCGCACGCGTTGTTTCTATGGAAACGTTTTGAGGTTGGTTCTATCCCATGGGAACTGATTTTTGGGATAAAATGTCGCCTATGTTTGATTCCAGGGTTAGACTTACCTGTATGCAAAATTTCAGCCTGATCCATTTAGTACTTTTGGCGTTAAGAGGTAACAAACATCCATCCATCCATCCATCCAAACTTTCGCATTTATAATATTATAGTGTGATGTGAATGTGACAGTACTGGAGATGCCGAGTCATTATGAGCTGGTTAAAATCCTATTTTTACTATTTAGTGATTGTGAAATTAATGTGCGTCCCAAAGTCATTTATGAAGGTAGGTACCTACAAAAAGTCAATAAAGGTACAAGTATTTAGAGATTGCACCCCAACACATTAATTCATAGTCGGAAAGTAAGCAGTTACCAATAGTTTCAAGTTTGGACGGTTGGAAATTCAGTAGAATTATAAAATGAGTGCAATAATGAGGGACTCTACTTGCTGCTCTGAGACAAACCCAAGATAAGTCTCCACTCCAGTATATGAGGAGGACATAACCTCAATAAAGATGAGTACCAAGGAGATTATCTATTCTTATCTTGGAACACTCCATCTACTTGTACGAAGGAGTTTTCTTCAAACGTTATCACTTGTACTGCTGAGGTATGGATCTTGCTGCCCGTCTCTGATTTAGGTGCCTACCTGAGGCTCTATAAGGCAACAGTGCCTGTCAGTCAGGTATCTTCTAGACCTTCGTGATACATCATCACGTCACTTACTATCAGGCGCGACCATTGCGGCCAAACGAAAGGTCTTATTCTAAGTGAGAGAACTGCGATCTACATTAACATTTCACATATGCTCTTATGCAATGTTATACAAGCCTTACAGCCCTTTCCCACGGCAACATCCCGTGTTTCTTAGGATCCCGTTTAGTAGTGTACATGTTTCAATATTAGCATTTGCATGAATATCCTGTTATCCTGCAAAAATGCTGATCCGTTCGAATTTGTCATCCGGTTTTTTTATTTGTATGCAAACAACTGTGTGTGAACACACCAATGATTTTTTCGAGATCCAGTCTAAAACCGTTCATGCAGAACTGGACAGCTGTGGGAAAGGGTCGTGACTCCCTGAAGTAGCGAAAAATAACTTTTGGTTTGACAGCTGCGTTTCATTAGGTGTAGACAAGCTTGCTGCCTTGTAACCCTAAGAAGGCCTATCCATGATATTGATAATATAATGAAGTCTACTTTCTGTGACTAACCTTGAGACCCTCAAAAACTTCAGCGATGGCGCTCTCATCGACATCGTAAGGCAGGTTGGATATGTGCGCGATGTAAGGCGGGCGGCGCGGGATGGACTCGTCGTCGACCGCCAGGCCGCCGCGAGCCGCGCGCGACACCGACGGGAGCACCACTGGGGCGCGTGTGCGGGTCCCATAGCTATAACCCTCGGCTGGAACAGATGCAATTGTTAAACATTGTAACTGACGGTGGAATTAGTAGTCAAATATTTTTAAGAGATAAGATTTCAGCCTCGATGTATTACGATTTAGATTTGATAAGTTCTAGTATGTAAAGACACTGCCCTAGCTGTAGCCCTCGGCTGAAATAGATAGATTGGTTCTTCGTAGTTCAGCGACAGAACATTTAGATGTCTCAGATCCATCAAATATTATTTCTAGTATGGTAAAGCTGCTGCCATATCTGTAGCCTACCGCTGGAAGAGCAGCGTTAAACATTGTAGCAGATTGTGGAATTTGTAGTCAAAATAAGGGTTTGGTAAGAGAAGAAATGATAAGGTTTTTGTGGCTCCAACCAGCTAAGGTTGAGTTGATTAGTCAGCCTGTTGGCTTATTATTATGCACAACAATGAGATGGTTTTATTCTAAGAAACAGTTACATTGTGTAGTAGCTGTATGCTGACAGTTATGAAGGCATAATAAATCAACAATACTGAGTTACATAATCTACTTATGCCCAGACTATTATTCTACCTTCAAGAAATTAATTTTTAGTTAATATTATTAATAATCTTATCAACCAACCTACTCAGCTTAGCTGATCCACCAAGCATTACCTGAAATTGCTAATAACAGATGCATAACATTGTTTTGTAAACCTATGATTATCAGATTTGACACATAATAAATTCCATATTCATGTTCCTTCAGGTTTAAATATTATTTTCTAGATAATTTGTTTGTTGTTTATTAGCTATCATTAATATACCTGAAGCTTTAGCTGTGTGGTCTGTGATCAACAATTTACCATTAATGATTAATGGATATGGTCGACCACAAACTCTCATGGTATTTTTATCTACTAAAGATGGCATCTTTTAGAGATCAAAGGTGTAGGTAGAACCATATTGAATATTAGTCTAACCCTCAGCATTAACAGGGAGCGGGCCAATGAAAGATTAGTCTGAATTGAGTTGTGACCAAAGTCATCTCGTAGATTGTGCTAAAACAGCTGGTCACAGGAGTTTCCAACAGTAGCAGTGCTATCGCCTCTTCCTAACCACGAGGGCTAGGCCTCATAAGCTCAGCACCAAACTGTGATTTCTGGTTCCCCCACCCTCCCTATTAGGGAGGCATCCGGCTAGAATGTATTACAGAGCACAGAGACCTTTCCTCAGACCTTCCCGGGGCGATAGGAGCGACCAGGCGCTCTGTAGGTGTGCCCCAAGTACGAGATTAACATTGGCCCACCATTACCCTTGATTTCATCATTGGGTTACCAGCAGATTTTTGTGATATTAAATGTTTGTTCAAGTCAAGTGAGGGTAAGGAATGGTAGACTTACTTTCTTCAACTGTATCAGCAGCCCAGTTAGTCGCCGGAATAGTAGTCGGCTCCGCTAGGATATCTGTTAGGTTGGCTTTGACCCATTTTGCCTTCTTTCCTTTCTTGCCTGTAAAATACCACTACACTTAGAAACTATGTACGACAACAGGATCACACAGGAGATTTATAGAGAAAGAGTGTAATTTATATGAATAAATGATGACGCATAGTATGTGAACGACCTACACTCCGATTTTGGAAAGCGGTTATTCGGGGACTTCTCGGTAATTTACTTATGCATTCCATCGGCTAAAGCAAGCATATTCTAACTTTCGCGGACACAATTGAAACTAGAATAAATACCTAACTGTATATCACGAGAAATTAGGAGTTGAAAAGTTCAGAAAATGTGGCCACGCGGTAAATCCAAACGTCCGCAAGGGTGAAATGATGACACGTTAGCATTATTAGGTAACGATAGAAAGCTTTCTGGAAGATGTTTTGCGTGAGTTTTTGGTAGGCCATTAATTTTACATGCATAAACAAATTGCTGCACTGGAAACTATTGCGAATTTCAAGATTTTTTGATGTGACAAAATTATTGGAACTAACCTGTAGCGGCCATATTACTAGGCTGGGTCTGTGTTGCCACTGACACAAGTAAAATTACCCTTCACCAAGGGTAAATAATTGTCCAACACTATTTGAAAAAAAAAAAGTTTGCCAACCACTATTTTGTCTTGATATGTGTAGGCAAAATCCGATATTTAACCCAACATGCTGGCCACGCACCTTGGCCGTGTAGAGCGGCCTTCTGACCCCCACCCAAAAGCAGTGGCGTATTGGTAGACGCAAAATCAAAATACGCCTCTGGTTTTGGGTGGGGTCAAAAGACCGCCCCGGGCCCGAAAGGTTTGGCGCCCCATACATTAACAGAAAAAACCGGCAAAGCGCGTGTCAGTCAGGTCACGTGCAGTGTAGGGTTTCGTAGTTGCACATGCACGGTACCTTAAAAAATATAATAGGTAGTAGATAAGTAATAACACAATAAACAACTTCATCTAAATATCTGTTGATGAAACTAGTACTTAGTTCTAAATTATCCTTTTTACCTGTCCCAGTGGTGGGCAGAGTCATCTTAAACTGGGGTTGAGCACTGCAGTAGTGGCGTAGCGTGGGTCGGTATGGTACCCAGGGTGATTTTCTACCAAGAACACCCCAAAAAATCGAAACAAAAACACTAACCAGAAGTAAAGGCTAGCGAAGTGAGCCGCAGCCATTTTGGAATTTGATTATCAACTTAGACAGGGAAAAAAGATAGGAATACAAGAAAAACACAAAAAAAAAAAAATACGAGCGGATTGAGATGCCAATTTTTTTTTTACTTTTGTTTTTACACTGGACCATACACAGATTAGCAAGATATTACCGGCGAGCGGAGCAAACCGCAAATTTATTTTGATGTTCTTCGATATATTTGCAGTGTTTTGCATACTGACTAAACGAGGGATGACGGAAATAAAGTGATATTTTTGATTTCGGTCGCTTCGGTATGTAGACTAAAGTAAGGAAGCGACGAAGAAACTTTTTGCCTTTTAGTTGTTATTTTTCGAGTTGGAGCAAAACCCATCCCAAGCTTTTTTTCCTCTAGACTAGATAATCTGACATTTCATAGTAAGCCTTTTTGCACACCAAGGTTTTGACTAATTTGCTTGTATTTATTTACTCTGATACTTTATAAATATTTAAATAAAAGCACAATAAAATTATTTTCAGTATTTTCTAAATCTGATTTTGTGTAGAGACATATTGTAATCTTACTATTATACTAGAGCATTCATTAAAAACAACTTTTTTCCTCATCAAATTATAAACTGCCGTCGAGGTTCCCGAAAGTTGGGGATTCTATATTTGCATGCAACACTTCCTGGTAAAGTTTGTCTATGGTGCTGGCTCGTTTAGCACGTTATAGTGATGTCAGCTAGTCTCAAGCCTAGTAGCGAGTGCGAGCAAGCCACTGGCTTGCTACCATGGTATGCTAGTGATTAGTTTTCTGTAGGTACCTACTACTACTAGCTGATCAATGGTTGCTGGGAATAAAAGCGTTATCCTATTCAAATTCATTCAATTTACAGTAATCTTGATTGTAATTTTCTTTGATAAAAGTTATTGTTAGCTTCAAAGGAACCAACTTTGGATACAATATAGGTACCTACTAGGCATCAAAAATAAGTTGTAATCCATACTTAAGTATTGTATAAACGTTGACGTTTATAATCAGGGAAGTAAAATGGTTTGAATAAAAATCTAAATACCTACGCATTTTTATTTTCTGATAAATTGAATGCAATCTCAAAAAGCCAACCTGCTTAAACGTTGACGTTTCGAACACGTCCGTCATCCATCATTCATTAGAACACTTTCCAGTTTATTTATAATACACAGTTAGTTGCAAATGGGGCATGGCTTGTCATTTTGACATCCAACGCAAGCAAGCCAAGGAAACTTGTCTATGGGTGTAATTGTGGCGGGTTCGTTCAAAACTAGTTGAACACCATCATCAACGTCACCGACGACATTAAGTAAAAAAATCACTACATTAAGTTAACACGTTGCCTGTGTACATGACCCACCAGTGTTGCATTTTGAGGTTCTGTAGTGCATGTGCCACATATGGAGCACGAGCAGCCCTAACAAGTTCCAAGGCCTGTAAACCAGGGACCGTACAACCCCGAGTTTGGGTTAACCCCTTCGAATGGGTAACACTATCATCGTCTGCGCATTACGAATGGGTTACCCCCACAGAAATCTGAATTGTTATTAAGATTTCTGTGGTTACCCCTTATTCGGGTTACCCTGTACAAAACCCTAGTGAAAGGGTAACCCTTTCATTGGGTTTTAGCAACGATAGTTTTACCCTTTCGTGGCGCTATCCGAAGGGGTTACCTCTTTGTATGGGTTTTTTGGTGTAACACTATGGTTTCCATTTCAATTGCACTTTTTGAAAATAAAGACTAGATGTTGAACAATTAGTTTCGATCGCGCGATCACTCAGTCTGTATACAAGTGTTCTGGTTTTCAGTGTGAACAATCTAAGTATAGGCAGCTTAACTTATCCATCCTTATTGATTAGTTGAGCAAACAATCTAGAGGCAGCTCAACTAAACAATCTAGAGGCAGCTCAACTAATCCATTTATAGATAAGATGAGCAAATAATCTAGATGCAGCTCAACTAATCCATTTATAGATAAGTTGAGCAAACAATCTAGAAGCAGCTCAACTAATCCATTTATAGATAAGATAAGTTGAGCAAACAATCTAGAGGCAGCTCAACTAATGCATTTATAGATAAGTTGAGCAAACAATCTAGAGGCAGCTCAACTAAACAATCTAGAGGCAGCTCAACTAAACAATCTAGAGGCAGCTCAACTAATCCATTTATAGATAAGTTGAGCAAACAATCTAGAAGCAGCTCAACTAAACAATCTAGAGGCAGCTCAACTAATCCATTTATAGATAAGTTGAGCAAATAATCTAGAGGCAGCTCAACTAAACAATCTAGAGGCAGCTCAACTAATCCATTTATAGATAAGTTGAGCAAACAATCTAGAGGCAGCTCAACTTATATATCCTTTTGGATTAGTTGAGTTAAAAACCTTATTTTCAACCTTACGCAAATCAAATAGAGATTATAATTGCAATATTCTAAAATGCAAAGAGTTACCGTGTTACAGTGTTTGAAAAGGTAACCCCAAACGACCGGGTCATCAAAACTATCGAGTAGGTACTCGAAACCCTTTCAAAGGGTAACCCATTCGACTGGGTTTTGAAGGGGTTACCCCTAAGAGCGGGTTATTCATTGAAAGTGTAACCCCTAAGGATAGGGTTTTAAAACAACCTCTTCAAAAAACCTTATCGAAAACCCCTTCAACGGGTAACCAAATCAGTCCCTGCTGTAAACATGTACACGCGTGAGCTTATTCACTTATTTGGTATACACGTGTAGGCAATACTGGAGGACTTTTCAATCAGGGTAGCCAGTATCCCACCATCAAAAGTGCGTTTCACGTAGGGGGTCGACTTCATAATCATGGCTGCACAGGGAACGTGTTAACGAAATGTAAAGACACTTTCTACTACAAGGAAAAGGATAGTAAACTACCTGTCAGCACCAGTCAGCAACGTGTTTACTTTACCTCTATGACTCCTATGACTATTGGTAGGTATAGGTACCATGTTTGTAAACGTTGTCCATAATAAAATAAAAAGCCTTTTGATGATGATGAATTCTAATAAGTAGGTAGGTATTAATGATTATCATTTAAATGGGTAAAGCATTCTTAGTTTTTTTGTTCTGATTAGAGAACCCGTAAGCAGGTGGAGGCCTCCTCCAAAAATTGCCGTTGTTCCCTCTCTTGAGCCAGTTGTAGTGCAGTGTTTTTCATATCGTCCGGGAGGACGATATCAAAAGTAAGACCAGGCTGGGAAGCCTGGTCTTCCTTTTGTGGATCTTGATCTGTAATCTTTTGGATTGTAAGCGTTTCCATGTTGTCACCCTTTTTGGCCATCTTTGGTCCTTGATTCTTGCAACATGTCCAGCCCACTTCCATTTCTGTATCGACTCTCGAGTCCCCATACCTACTTAACCTAAAAACCCTAAAAATCACCATAATCTTGTCGTCGATTTGAGCTCTTTCCTAATGTGCATTCCCACCAACCTAAGTAAATATTGTAAATTGCTGGCAGTTAGGTAATTTCTATTCGTGGATATCTTGCCTAATTATCTAGGTATCTACCTACCTACTAGGTAAATATTTTCAAACTCACGCGATCTGAACACATTAATATTACAATTATTTAACGGGCATTTATCGCATTTATTTACCTGTCATCCCGTGACCACCAGTGTGTAAACCTGTTGAAACGTCAGGAAAAATAGGTACTTATACCTAAATAAATGCGATAAATACCCGTTAAATAATGCTAAAAATAATTACTAGGCAGGTATCTGCTACCTACCACAGATGACAGAAGTCAATATCAAACACCTTCTTTTATTCGGCTAGGAAATTCGTTTACGAATAAACTGGTCTGGGGGGGACCAAAATTATGTGGGACTCAACGCCCTGAGAAGGACGTAATACCTACCTACCCACAAAATCTCTCCGGTGTCCCTCTCTCGCCATTTTCGCCGACCCACGGGAACATTTAAAACCTCCGCGGCCCAATATCAAATATCTACCCACCCAATTATGTTGGTAATCTAAAAACAATGACATCAGAAGCCTCGGTAATATTTTTGTAATGTACCTAATCAAAATACAAGCCTGAAAAATCCGATGATCAGATCAACGCTCGCCTCAGGACGCCGCCACAGCGCCGCCCCGCCCGTCCTAACAGCCGCAGTAAATTTATTATCCAAAATCTAGACAACTATATACCGATACGCAATGTCAGACAAAGGGTAGTACCTACCTGCAGGTAGGTGTACCTAAACAACGGAAAGCGCAGCGAACGTGAATGGTTCCATGGTGGAGCGTTCGAGGACCAAGCGCCAGCCAAGCGACGGGTGACGGGGACTGGGCCACAGACATGATGAACACGGTGCCAGTGCCAGCCATTCAAGGCGAGCGCCGTTGCCGAGCGGACGCGTGTCTAACTCCCGCGCTTTTGCGTTTTTTATTTCCGTTTTGAAAATCGAATGAAAGCTTGACATTGCTACACGGTTGGATTAGCGTCAACGGAGAATTTGTCAGGCCAAGTGTGCCATGTGATAGTGTTGTGGTTATTTTGTACGTGAAATGTGCGTAGTGCAATAGTTTGTTTACAATGGGGTATGCGTCGAACGGGACGGCAGCGCGCGGGGCTCATGAGGCCCTGCTCGCGAGGCAGGACGCCGAGCTGCGGCTGATGGAGGCCATGAAGAGGAGTCTCCAAGCGAAGATGAAGAGTGATAGGGAGTATGCGCTGGCGCTGTCCGCTGCGGCTGCGCAGGGACAGAAGATGGACAAGTGCGAGGAGCTTAATGGTAAGAAAATACCTGTGATTGTTGATAAATATTTTTAAGCGTTCCTTTTTCGCCGAGAATTAGGTAATCCTTCTAAAGAACTGCTGAAACGTCGGGAAATTCAAGTAAGATAATAGTTAATTTTGACTTCGGTACCGACCTAGTACCTATCTATGAAAGGCTGACATCGTGGTATACAGAAAACGATTGGGAAACTGAGGGTAGGCTGCAAGTGCCTATCGCACACATCACATTATTTGTGTACTTATGATTGAAAAATCTGCGGATCTAACTTAAATCCTCAGATTTTTTCTTAGATCATCTAAGAAAATGCAAGAATATCTAAAACAATAGTGTTGAAAATATAAACAAACGTTATAAAATTATGGTAACTGGTTAAATATTTATTTCCTACCTAGATTCTTATCAAATAGTTTAGGTAGGTACCCAAGGTAGGTACCTACTTAATAGCCGAATAAAGATTAGAGACACTTTAAATTATCTTTATATTTATACAATGGACTTGCTGCCTTGTTAGATTTATCTAAAATACGTACAAAAATCGGTAAAACTTCCTGAAACTCGTCGAGACACCTTAGCTATATTCTATGGCAGCAAGAAGAAAGGAGGCAATAACGTCAGATTTGCTCGTGAAAAAGATGAAATGGCGCAAATGACCGAGGAGATTGAAAGTCTGTGGGGAAGACCTTTTCCCGTTCCCCAGCCAAAGGTCGACGAAAAATTCTTCATCTTCAATTATTTCTTACCTTGTTTTGTCTTTGTCCCAGTAAACAATGATGGATGGACCAGGCACATTCCCTGTACCTAAACATAGCCGTGAGACAGCCATTCGTTTTGCCAGCGTCCATGAAATTCTTATCAGTTCACTTTCCGTTTCACACATCTCTCGAACTGCATTGTTTATCAACAACTACCAACGCGGATGGTGATGTAAATCACCTATAGCTTGTGTGACACATTCAATAAGTACCTCCTGCACTTAAATTTAAAGACTACAGTTACATATGAAACGTCACGGGTCAGTTCGCTATAATTTCGGTTCTCAATCTCTCAGGTCTTTTGTGTTTTTAACTCCCGACGCAAAAAGAGGGGTGTTATAGGTTTGACGTGTCTGTCTGTGTATCTCTGTCTGTGGTAGGTATCGTAGCTCCCAAACGGATGAACCCATTTTCGTTTAATTTTTTTTGTGTCATAGATAATTTTATCCCCAGTGTTCTAGCCATGTTTCATGAAAATCTGTTCAGCTAATAAACGTCGGCGGGTTTTTCAAATTTCAATTTTGTCTTGTTGGGGCTCTAACTCCGTGGTACGAATTATTCTACTCGATCTATGTAGGTACATATAAAATATAGGTTGTAGTTTATGTAGGTAATCTTTTTGAGAGCAAGTCCAAATCTACCATTTCCATGCAGTTCAACATCAGCACTCATACGTACCATGATCAGCAGTAGACGTCTACGTCTACTGCTTATCATGGCACGTCCAAAAGAGGGGTCTTGCTGTAATAGCCTCGCTTGGATTGGTGAACGCATTGATGGTGTTAAAATACACCGAATGATGATGCATGCAGTTATTAGAGACATATTATTCAGTTTGAGAAAGCTTGGGGAAAATCTAGCAGCTTCTGCAGTGTCCATGTGTGCTTTCGGACATTACGATGTTGTATATAATATTGATAATCATGTTTGGACATGATATTTTTTAATAATTTGGACATTGTTATTACCAGAAACACATTTAAATTGTACTTAATTTGTAAACAATTTGGAAATTAGATTATGGAGGCTTGTATACTCGTAGACAGACACTATTTACAATGCATTATTTATAAGAAATTGAAACTGTAAAACTTCTCATAACTTCATAATATTTCTGTGATTATTAATACCTAGCTAAATTAGTAGAACCTCGCTCAAACCTAGACATATTCATACGCCCCTAGGGTAAGATGCAGCGAATCTAATACCTACTTAGCGATAAGATCTGACATTGTATACCTGACATTAAAGATGTGTACCTGACATTAAAATAATGTCAGGTATACAATGTCAGGATCTTGAATAAATAAATTTGAATTTATGTTTTTCTAGGATCCGTGATAGCCTCAGCATGGCGCACCATGACCGAGGAATGGGAGAGCACGAGCCGCCTCATCAGGACCAACGCCGAGGCCTTGGAGTCCCGGGCTCTGGACCGGCTTACCATGCTCATGACAGAGCGCCGGAAGGCGAGGAAGGTCAACCATGAGGACCACTCAAAGATATCTTCGCAGTTTACGCAGGTTGGTGATTTTTGTTTTTTACTTGATTGAAATTATGATATCTTTTGAATTACCTACATAGCATCCCTGGTAAACCTATGGTTTTGAACAATGAGTAGGTACCTATTGTACCTACTTGGTAAAGAAGTTAATCTCTACTTGAGGACACTAACATTAGCATACCGGTGTTGGTGTCAGCTGTCAGTGTTATGTACCTATTACCAAAGGTATTACAAGGAAAACCGTTTGAGTCTTGTGAAGTTTTATTGCGAGAACCTGTTTTAAAGTAAAACCTAAGATACTCATGTTTCCTCATACATGACCTATGCTTTCTAGAAAAGATATCAACGCGCACCCATAGCTACGAATTTGCTACGAAAATTTGTAGTCACTTTTTCGTAGCTTTGAAAACTATAAGTCAGTTTTTAAATACTATTGATAGCATTGAGCTTTTTGATCGAAGTAACCCATAGCCCATAATGATGATGTCCTCATAGCCGAATTTTGGCCACAGCTCAACGAAAACTACACATTAGACGGCGTCCTAATTGGGAGCGATCGTACGATGATGGCGCGATGCGTTTTTCATCGCACGATCAAAGTTTCATAATACATTTCATGTGCTCGCACGATTACTTGCGAGGTTCAAATAGGACACTGATGAAATTTGTATGTTTGAACTCATCGCACGACGAGAACGCATCGTGTCATGGTGCGATCTTCGCCAATTAGGACAACGCCTTAGTCTTCGCAGGACATTTTTATTATTACTGTAGTGCACAAACCCATATAAAATACATTCAAAGCTCTGGGAAGCCCTAGAAATTCTTTAATTTATCCTGGATTAGTTTAGCGTTTCAGTGATGTCATTCCCGCCAATTAAACACGGCCTTTATCAATACGTTATCATCGTGTCCAATCACATTCAGCTATA
Organism: Eupithecia subfuscata; assembly: GCA_963564075.1. Lineage (NCBI taxonomy): Eukaryota > Metazoa > Arthropoda > Insecta > Lepidoptera > Geometridae > Eupithecia > Eupithecia subfuscata. Next base: position 12,147,096 of record OY751105.1, read on the forward strand.
TATTGAGTGATTCATTCATCAAGCTTGTCCCTGAAAAAATCACGCCTCTAGCACAGTAGATAAATGTATATTGTGCCTCTAGCTTCTACAACCAAATTGTCTTTGTTTTTTTTTTATCCAGTTCATAAAAGTTATCTCCTTAATAAAAAAATTGGTTGTCTGTAAAGTCGGTTTACTGACGATAGTTGAACGTGACAACGCAGACGCATCGCTCACTCAAGTAGGAGAGAGACGGATGTCGAGCGCTCTCGCTTGCACTTCAAGCCTTACATGGAACGCCTGAGAGCGAGGTAACGCCGCATGACGAGGTAACGCCGCATGACGTCATGTTTTTTCGTGCGTGCAGCCGGCCCTATCGAATTATAAGACGTTGTCACGTCAAAAAATTATACATAGGTATACATAGTTTGGTAGGATAACGATCTATTATTATTTTCTATAGGTGTTGTGACTACGGGGGCCAATTATGTTAATCCTAGCATTTAGATTAGAGAAATGTGCAATGTTTTCGTGTTTTGTTTGTGCTTCGGCGACCCGGACCACGACCCGTTACGACGCCAACCGGTTTCGTATCGTAGTTCCTTCGTTTCCTATCTGAGATCTATTCTCGGTACTCGCATGTTTAAATAATTAGGTCTGAGCGAACGGTGCGAATGAAAGAACCGTGTCGAGGCCGCTACCATACACCGAGGCGATATCAGATTGGTTTCATGCTGTCGAACCAGCCAATAACATAGATCATAATCATGATTGTGATCCGGTGAGTGAGACAAGCCATCACCATCGATCAACACCACAGATCAAAATCGCCGATGAGTAAAGAAACAAAACGGATAAGTACTATCGTGGACAAGACTAATAGACTAATAGTTTATTGTAAATATTCTGTGAAATAATCTTTATTTACAAAGAAAATTACAATCAAATAATAGAAATAAATTAGAACAAGTATTGATTTGAATTGAAACAATTGAGCTAATGTTCTGTGAAATATTATATTCATTATGTAATGTTACAGCAATTTACATGACACAAAAGAAAATGGTAGGTAACTAAGTATACGATGATAGTACATTTTGTAAATTTTTAAACCAATAGAGTTGATTTTCATGTCACTGGTCAATATGCATTAGGGGTTTCAAATATCAGCGAGAAAGATATCTTCTACAAAAATATTGGGATCTTTGCCAATTTTTTCTCGGCCAATGTAAATAAAACAAACGATATTGGCGCCGCGGCCATTACCATTTACCAGTGGTAAATTAATATTTTATCGTTTCCGAAAGCTCAAGCAGACGCTAGCATGTTTTGCTCCTATTTTTAGTATTGCCACTTTACTACAGAACAGATATCATCAGTAGGAGATTGCCTATATAGAAAGTTGTGCTTAATTACCGAGCAAAACGCGTATCGCTGTAATGACAGGAAGGACATTTTGTATGCTTGAGTATGCACTATGGTTAATGAATGAGTAACATTAGGTTCCACGGCATTACATTATGGAATGTGTGGGCTTCTCTGGAATAACAATGGCGAAGCACAAATGCTTGTCAAGCAGTATCCTACAGCCGAAGTTTTATGTAACGTTTATCCTCCAACAAAGGTAATCACGTAATGTTCTTGGCACAGAGTCGTTGTTCTCGGTCCAATATCGAGATTTTACTTCATTAGAACTTCTGTCACGTCTAGAAAGCAAATTATATAAAAAATCGAGGTTTTTAATTGAACACACTCCGGGCCTTTTATTATTAAGTATTTTTATTTAGGTTGATCCATTTGAAATGTATGTAGCGTTTGTTATATGAATGTATATTTTACAAGAAAAATAAAAAGCTATAGCATAGCCTAATCTCCGAAGTACCTATGCAGAGCGATCCATCTAAAATATAGTTTGGTGCCTACTATATATAGGTAGGTATTCATCAAATAGCAATGTCTCTAACCATGTTATGTATAATCGACAAACGTTCGAAACCCTCGGCGCGCGAGTTACACTCGCACTTGATAGATCTTGTTTTTACCTTGATCTTCATCTGACTGATGCAAGATTTCTTTTTAACCGTCACATCCGCATTATTTACCCAAATAAGTAGGTAATATGTTTAAGTTTATGGACAAAGTTTGATACAGTAGAATATTTTTATCAAGTCGCTTGTAAAATAGCATTGTATTGTATCATCGAAGACATAGAATGTTTTGTCTAGCTAGATTCATTCACGGATCTTGAATTGAAACCATTCATTGGTACTTATAAAATAGCGAACATTAGACCGGACGTATTTGAGTTAAGTACCTACATGTCTTCTCCGTCTAGTGAAAATCTAGGATGTGTCGTGTTTGCGTTGCTAAACAGATTTAACTCAGTAAGTAGGACAAAGAATCTCGTGTCGACTGCAATCTGTTTCGTTCGACTTTGCCACCGTTAATAATGCTTGACCGACTTGGAAGTAACAACAAACGATTTTCTATGTGCGAAAAGTATGCGTAGGTATTGTTATTTCTCCTACATAAAATAAAATCATTTTAACTGTAGTAGAGGAAAGCCTCCACCACACAGCCGCGATTTTGAGGCGCGTCTTGTGTCGCGCGATTTATTGCGATTTTGTAGCGCGATTCCGCTGCGTTTTTGTAAGCGTGATTTCTAGACCAAATTTGAATTCACAGCAGTGTGTAAGATCATGGTAAGATCGCATGCGTCTTAGTACAAAAAATATCGCAACAAATGGCGCGACACAAGACGCGCTTCAAAATCGCGGCTGTGTGATGGAGGCTTCACTTGAGGATAAACGATTTAGGCATCCGGTATGGTACTCTATATAAATAAATGAATAAAAATAATGCTAGACAATTCACACAACATCATCCAGCACCTGAGACCTTCTAAGCTGCTGTCGATCTAGCCTAGCCCTAAGCAGAGTTTAGTGTATGAATCATTTAACCAAATGTCAAGGCATACAATATATAGGTAGGAAACTACAACAAAGCTTATGACTCTGAAAGTAAGTAGGTATCCTAAATCAACTATTCTATCATCCTGAAAAAACAGATGTTGTCTGTGACCAAATTAACCTTTATTCCACCCATAGCATTTTGAATTGCTGCCAAATCTAGCTAAACATTGCTACGTAAAATACAAAAGCGTCCCATACAAACAAACATGTGTAAAAGAAAAATCTGATAAATTTATGCCGCCTCATATATTTTCAAGACTGGAGCCACAGACAGCAGTATGTTTCGTGGCTGCTTCCAAGAAGAAGAGACTGTGGAACACGTGTTACACTGCACGGCCACAGAGAAGGCTAGACACAAGACCGGGCTGAAGAGTCTCATTGAGTCGCCCACAGAAAGGCTGAAACGAAGCTGTCAGTCACCAAAAGTCCTCCTCCGGTACTCCAAGGAGCTGGGCTGGTTAGGGCTTGTTTAGGCAGGGGGATATGCACTCCCATGCGAGATGTCTGTGCAGATCGCAGTTCCCATTCAGAATAAGACTAAATCAATAACAATAAAATATCTTACCACTTCACAGAATCAAATAACAACCAGATTGATTTGGTTGTTATTTGATTCTGGAATAAATGAATGAATCTAGGAATGAATGAAAAATGAATCTAGGAATTTGCTGATCAAAGCTTTGAATAGCTCTACACTGCTGCTCTGCAAAATAGCTTTGGAGCTCTTCTTTTCGGATTTTGACATTGGTGTCTTAGACAAGGTAGACAATGCTTTAAACAGACAAATCAATGGGTTTGATTCGCAGATCGATCAGCACTAAGAACGAGTGGTTGCGCAAGAGTCTGCGGGCGCGGGGAAAGTGAACAGCTACAAGTGAAAGTATATGACAGTTATCTAATTTCGATACCGACACGTCTGGCCGTTTCCGATCATGACCTGTTTGGGAATTAAGCAAACTTACTTATAAAGTCAATGGGTTATGTATGTTATAATTTATAATGCTTGCGTTAGTTGCATCACTTACGGACAATGGCAAGGAACCTGTCTTCTAGGCGTTGAATTTCTTTCTGAAGTCAAGTAAAATGTATTGCATCAAATCCATGTAAATAAGGTAGGGACATAGGTTGGTGTATATTTAAATATGGCCTTTATTCACAAAGAAAATTATACTTGTAATTACAATTGAAACAATTGAGCTAACTGCAGACTGTTGCAAACAGTCTACAGGTAGCTCAACTGATCCATATCAATACCAGTCGGAAGCGTCCTGCATTGCCACGCTGTATGGCAATGCTGATGCGCTGTGCCAGATACTCACCAGCTCTCGGGACTCTCAGAAGCTCAGATAATTTTTTAATAACCCGAAGAGCCTCGGTACCCCACGATCTCGACTCCAAGGGGAGCAAATGTGTCAGCTCTGTCGAGACCTGCATATACGATTTCTCCCGTTGCGGCGTGCAAAATTTGGGTACAATGTCACTTAATTAAATAACTTAATTATTGTACAGTTAATATAATAAACCAAATTGAAAACGAAGAGTTGATAAGAAAATTTAATAAGTAAGTACCTAATATGAAATAAAATTGAAGAGTAAAATTTGAAAACTAGAAATTTGTTATTTACTGTCTCAAAATGTTTGTCGGTCATGAAATCATCAGTGGTTTTAGCTTTTTCCGAAAAAGTGACTGGTAGTTCTCTATGTGATTTCCGCTGTTTCTTATAAACTAGCTGCGCCCCGCGGCCTAACCCCTGTGGAAATTATACAAATTTCTGAAATTTGTTGCACCTAGGGGTAGTTTTGTAAAAATTAAAAATACATGATTCATTATTTTCTTTATAGTTTACTAGCTTGTGCCCACGGCTTGGCACGCGTATTTTCGGTATAAGAGGTAGCCTTTATTATCTAAGTTAGGCTATGCTCTAAGTGTACGCCAAATCATCTTGATCTGTTCAGTAATTTTGGAGATCCTAGGTACCTAACAAAAATTCAGATTTTACAAACTTTCGTCTTTATAATATTAGTAGGGCTTATAATCTAAGTTTGAGTGAACCGAACCAAGGAATAATAATTTTCCATAGATACTTTACCACCCTTTTTAACCCTCTCAGAGATTATTCTAGAACCTACACTACACTATCTACATACCTACCAAGTTTCATCTAAATCGGTTAAGTAGTTAAGGAGATACGTGGCAACAAACATTCACACAAACTTTCGCATTTATAACATTACTAGTTTCTGCCCGCGGATTCGCACGCGTTGATTCTATGGAAACGTGTAAAGATTATTTCTATCCCATGGGAACTGTTTAGTGTGATAAAAAGTAGCCTATGTTTGATTCCACCAGGCTTTGAGCTACATATATGCAAAGTTCCAGGCTGAAACTTTCAGCCCGATCGGTTCAGTCGTTTTCGCGTGAAAAGGTAACAAACATCCATCCATCCATCCAAACTTTCGCATTTATAATATTAACTAGTTCTTAGTAGGATTGAAGGCTTGAAAGAGCCATGCAGAAAAACTTTGCGCATCAATGAAGTCTTTGAGTTTGGCATGTAGAGTAGACTTGAAAACATAGAACTTAAAATACCTAGGATTGTAGATAAACCGGAAATCATCCCGTAAATTGTTTAAGTCTTTACTCATTTCAATTTACAATCACGTTCGAACAGTCTAACAATATTTTCGGTAGGCAGCGAAGGAACAAAGGGCATAACATAACTTTACCTTCAAGAAACACTTGACAAAGCAATGTTATCGGTTGCATTCCAAAACTGACTCAAGCATTCATACCCTGACTCCTGATTACCACATTATTGGTATTTCCTTTTACTTGATAACGTTGTTCTTTGACATTTTGTGCAAATATCAAGGTCTGTGTAGTGAACATTACTTGTTTCTTTGTTTATTATTTGTTTTATCGTCTAGACAACTTTGTAAATTTGCAACAAAATTATGTCCGTGGAGATACACCATTCTAAAAATGGACGCACCTTTTACTATATAAACTATCGTAGTTTGACGAATTCATTACGGATATAAGGGATGAAACGTTGGTGTTCTTCCAATACAAATAAGGTTCGAAGTTAACCTGCTTACATCTGTAATGAATGCACGCCCCCTCCACAAAACGTTATATAGATAAGTACCTACACTCGGCGTGCATTTTTAGAATGGTTTATCTATACATTAGTATGTGGTGTATAAGGTGTATAAATAAATAAATAAATAATGCTGGACAATCCACACAGCATTATCTAGCCCCAAGCTAAGCAGAGCTTGTGTTATGGGTACTAGATATCTGATATACTTAATACAATACACTACATAGATATATATTTTTTATTATACATAGAAAACATCCAGAACTCCCTAAACAAATATCTGCAGATCGTACAATCATTTGTCCTGTCCTGAGGCGGGAATCGAACCCGCAACCTCCTGCGTCGCAGGCGGACCTTCGCCCGCCGCGCCACTGAGGTCGTCGTATTTGACATCAGTGCTAGAATAATACCTACTGAATATGATATTAATATTGGTAAGAACCTACCTATCTCATTACACGCTTCTACATTCAATGAGGGTACTTACTGGTATATAAAATAAACAATGATTTGAATGGCCGGAAAGATTTATCAAATAGAAACACTTTTTCCTTACATACATGTTCGATATTATTAGTTTTATACACTTAAACATGATTTAAAATCAAATTTTAATCTTGTTACAATTTTTTTTACCAGAGTTTTAAGAGTCACTTTATCTTTCATTTTCTTGGAAGAAAAATCACTATTGTTTTCTTTTTCATCCATCCGAACATGTTGTGTCGCACTGCAATCATATATGGTATTCACAATCACAATTTGATTCCTGCAAATGGATTGCAGGCTTCCAAAGTTCTGCTGCACGTCGACGTAACAGTTGTCTCCAATCATAACAACAATGCCAAAATTCTTCTCTATCTTCATATGGTTGTTATCACCGACTATTTTGAGGCGATGGTGGTTTTCAGTCATTTCCATTTCGAGATTGTTTCCAATGAGACGGTATTTCTTCATGTTTTCGTCAGTGTCTTGAAAAGGCGTCTTGTCTTATATAATTTTATCTTCCAGAAAAGTAGAGTCAATAGCCGCGTAGTGAAATGTTGGTCTAATGTGGTCTGAACCAAACGAGCTTTAGAAGTGTATCATCAGTTAGTTTCCTTTGCTTTATAACCTCGCAGTAATCTGAGATCACATGTGATTCCCCGGATCCCCGACATATACTTACCTACCTACATATTTAATGAACTCGCATCTCATATCAATATTTTTATAAACAATGGTTACGTCATTCATTTGATGTTGCGCGAAACCTAATCTTGTGGTGCGACTGCGCCAGCAACGACGCCCACTCTGTTGCAAAATTCAATTCCATCCATGTTGTTGTTATTATGCAAAGAAGAAAATAGCTAGCCTCTCTTTCCAGGAAAAGATTAAAATATTATGTAGGTATGTTTCGTTTCGATATGACCAATTGTAGCTCCAATATAGCATAAAGTATTGATCTCAACAAGCAGCAATTTTATCGTTCGGTTTTCGATGTAGATACGTTGTAAATTACCGGTTCTTTGTTGACTGTTGCCGCCATTTTAATTTGGCCGAGAACACCGCGCCGTTTTGGTACGACTTGTTTTGCGATTCGTGGTAATCGCTCGATTGGGATCGAACCTGTTATTTACGCTCAACCGACGACAGATCTGGAGCGAGGCTTTGTTCAGCGGGGCTATCGTACTCTGGTTCTTTAATCTTTACAAAGACAGCTTTATCAAATTCTACTTCGCCAGAAATGTGCCATAATTGTTTAGATTTGCAAGTTTATGAGCTCTTCTATCTGCCTGCCTCACCTACCATTTGTATGCGAGAGAGATGATATGATTTCTTAGATACCTAAGCGTTTTTTGGACGAAATATTTTGTATAAATTAATGTTTGCCCCTGATTCGTAAGTACTTCAATCCTACCTGTGTTCGCCTCTAGCTATGCTGCCAATTCAGTTTGCGATCGTAACCTTACCCTTTTTATCTCGCGTGAAATTGCCGTTTGATCGTTTCTACTTTAAAAAGTTGATAATAGTTCTTTCATCAAGTTCATGATTTACTAGGCTCGTGCAATTTGTTAACGTTTACGCAATAGTTATCATGAGTCTCATGAAAATTTCTGCCAAACTCACTTTTAGTTTATCGTAGATACCTACAATATTTTTTAAAAATGTAACGTACGAAAACCTTTCCAACCACACTACCTAATTACGTTCTTAACACCGTTATCTTAGTTTGAACTGATAATCAGATTTTATCGTTTAGTTAGTTTCTTACTTCCGCTAATTTCAAGATTATTTTCCTGATTACGATACGTATTTCTATAAAAATTTCGCATAGGTAGTTTGAAATCAAAGCATTATCCCGTATCGTTATTGGCTTAATCAGGCCCAACATCATTAGTCTCGATTGTAATAACGGCAGCTGGTTTTGGCGATGCATTCGCATTAATCGAGCCGTCCAGCGCGCATCAATTACCGACGACTGAAATAGATCGCACTCGTGCGCATCTTGCCTGCCGCGCCTGCATAATGTCCTTTAATCGACTGCTCTTCAATTGCATCCTCAATCTCACACTTGGTATTTTAATCTATTCTTAACGAGTCAAACGTTTCTATGTTTGAATCCATTCGATTAAATGTTATAATCGCGACCTGTTATGCCTTTTGTTGCGTCAGCGCGAACCGGTCGTACAGATCACGCGTGGCGAAATTCAATAGGCGAATAAAAAAATCTGAACCTTGGTTATTATTTGCGTCTGGATCGGTTACACGAATCATATTTTATTACGGCTATTAAAGCAGATTTGATATTTTTGAACACTGGTTAAATGTGCTGCGTCGCACACACATCATATCACAATGAATGACGACAATAGACGTACGTTTATATGTAGTTATTATTGAATTGTTCTTGCTTAGCATAAATTGCTCAATGTTAGGTATAAACACAGTTTCCAAGAATAAAGGGTACCCACTATTACATCGACTTAACAAAATACGGGGAAAATAGAGTAGACACCTACTTTAGGCACCTATTCTAATCTTTGAATGAAAATCTGAAAAATATTAAATATTCTATTAATCTCATTCAACATGCGTCATCCTCAAGATAATTTTAACACTACAGTTAAAGATAAAAGGCAAGGAAACATTCCATACGTAATTTAAACGACAATAAAACGTGTTATAAAGTAAGTGTTGGCTTCGGCAGCCTCGGTTGGCTCACAGCCGAGTAGTGCTTCTAGAAATTACATGTCGCATCTCATCGCTCCAAATAGTTCGTTGCACTGTCTTCTAACCTCGGATAGTTAGCCTTACTTACAAATTTAGCTGGTATGCTAGGCTTAAGCTATAAATAGAACAATTCTTGTACCCTGATCACCAAACGCTCTATAAATTTTGCGAAACCATTTCAAAATTTCATATTCTTTCCTCATTGTATTTGGAGGCTCTGGCTGGAGGCTTGTCTTGCCTAGGTTGACCGCCGCGCAACGCTCTCATAATAGCTTTTTGATAGATAAAATTTTGACACTGTAAACAGACGACGATATTAACTTTCTAGAGATTTCTTAGTGTTGTAATCAAAATGGAGGTAAGTAAGGTAAGGTATACAATGTTATTCTGCCATAAATCACTAATCTAAAAACCAAAACACCTACCGAAACACAACTTTTTACACAATATGCAAATTTTATTGTAGTTACTTACCTCACGCATTCTCGAAATCCAAATTCACATTCATTAATGCACTCGTAATAAGTAGGTAGGATAACAATAAAATGATAGATAATTGCTGATTTGCACATTATAATGAGTTGTAAGTATATTATTTATTTTTTACATTTTTAGTAGGTAGGTACTTAAATATATATATTTTGTATTTTTAGTTTCGTATGTATCCGTTTCTCTTGTTTAATTGCAAAAATGCAACATTTTGAAATGTCCCAAAACAAACGAATCGGTAATAAAAAAAAGTCAGGTAGGTTTAAAAAAAAAATACGAGGGCATTGCAATCTAAATTATGAACCAGATTAATTCCACTATTGTTTAAACTGATGCAATTCACAATGTTGTGAACTCTATTACGAATATTGTGATATAATAAAACCGTTTTGCTGAAAACCAGGTCATGAGAGTGCGCCAGTATTACATGGTAGTACACGAATTTATTTTAGGTTGAAAAGTATACATATATATGTGGGAGTCTAGGTATTATCTCGATATATTATTTGGCAACCTGTGCACTATTAGCATCTACCTCTTAGTTAAGAGACAATAGAGCTTCTTGGAAATAATTTGTTATCAGGTTAATTCCAAAGAAGTGCCAAATTGACTAAACAAGGTTCATCCATTCCCTACTATCTTTTATTTTATTACATGTATGTACATAATATAATACTTATTGCTACCGGTTTCTACATCTCATCTACATCTATATATATAGCCTATACCACTGGTCCACTGCTGCGCGCTGGACGCAGACCTCCCACTGATATAGGTACGCATTATTGGTATTTGTAACATGGGGGTAGTGCCCATGATCCCCACGCTGGGCATGTGGGTTGGGATCGCAGTTTGGTAAGAAAAAATTTCTGCAAGAGGCGCTGCTGCCCGTCCCCCGGTGGATAACCCATAGTCGCCTCTTACGACACTCGGGGGAAAAGATGGGGTGGTGCAAATTCTAAGCCGGGCACCACACGGCCACGGCGGCGACCGGTTTATTTATTTGTATTTCGTTCGTGTAAGTTCCCATAATGCTTACTGTTTCAGTTATATTACTTATTGTAGGAGTATTTTTCTAGCAACTCTCTGCGGTTACGTGCCCACTGTACCCAGATAGCAGCAAAGCGTCAATTTGAGAGTTCAATGCGAGGTCAATTGGCAATTTCCTTTGAGATTGCCATCGTCTAATTGCCCAGACGAGAACAGGCAAGAATTGAGATAGATGCTGCTGCCACGGATTACTTGAGATCATTCTTAGTTTCCAAGATAAACATGAAAGTTGAGCTATCTATCTCCAGATTTGTTGTTGTGGCAACTAATCTGGAGATTGATTTGTCTAGAGATAGCTCGACTGATCCAAATCAATACCAATTGGAAGCATCAGCTGCAAGATTCTGCTTGCTGTATGGTTATGCTGATGCAATAAAGTAGCTTCAATTGTCGCTCCTGGGGCATTTAGGTTACTAACTCTGTTCTGTCTGCATTTTTTTTATTTTACTCAATATTTATGCGATTTCCATAAGTACTGTAACGGGTTAACTTTAATGCTGTTACCTACATGATTAACAATAAACTATTGAAATAATAGGTAGGTAGTGTAATTCACTGACGTGCCTGCCAGGATAATTTCATAATACTGTTTTCCTTTAAATAATGAATAACGCCCTATTAAATGCCGTGTGATTGTTTGCATACGGAAACTAGCCTATTTGAATTGTCATTAATTTTAAATATTTTTTTAGAGTGGTCCACAGCTTTTTTAATATGTAGGTAGGTACGTTGTCTCAATAAAGCGTTAGACATCACTGTTCAGGTAGGTAACTCACAAACTAAACTACAAAAAAAGAAATTGACAGCCAGTCCAACGTAATAAATTAATGAAAAGATGGGATAGAAAAAAGATATTAGACGTTCAAATTCTAAAAAGCGGCGCGTTAAAGCAACCGTGCGCAAGAGTTTATTTTGTTTGAGTGCTGGAAAAAGAAAACAAAAGTGTGTAGACGTTCTTTTCTCCTATTTGCCTCTGACCTCGGTTTTTATTGACAATGGCTGCCAGAATGAAATATGGCGTGCCGCTAACGAAAAAGAGATTAGGTGAACGATATTATTCCCTCGCCTATTGTGGACCATCGCTGAGGCGGCGCTGTTTCACAGTTTATTTTTTTAATCACCTGCTAAAGCTGTGACGAAGGTTGGATGTTTTCTTAAGATATCATATCTAACGATCAACAAACCTGTTGTTGTGTTTATAAAGCATGATAGGCCAAATGATGGTGGCTGTATCAATTCCGCAGCAATGGGTAATCTTGAAATTAAGCGCACGGATGTGTAGAGATCATCGATATTGTGCGGTGTAAATGTAACAAGCTGGATGGCGTTGGCGCCTGTATGGCACGGAGCGAGGGGCAGGGCAGGGCAGACGGTAATGAAGCGCGTGTGGAAGGCAGACACAATAGCCGCCGCCACCGAGCCTTCCCAGAACCGGTCCACTGCTCGCTGCGTGTGCTCCGCCGAATTTTGCGTCGACCACCCAACAACGGACCGACCACGCTCGCTCGATACTTATCGCGCCCGTCTATTTACGACTAGACACACCGATACCCACAGATGACTAAATCATGGTTAAGTAGAAGGGGTACGATGACTTTTGACATTGGTTGCTTTCGTTTAGTTAATTCCGAGAATCTATGTTGAATGATGGCACTTAATGAACCCCTATTCCAGCCTGCTGCTGTAGACAGATAATTCTGAATATTATATTTAATCCGCTGTTATGGCGGAAGGAAAGATATCGGGAGTATCTTTCTATTATAGTATAGATAGATAATCTATAATAATGATTCGATGCATTGTTGTTGTAGGTAAATTAATTAGTTCAATGAATTCATGGTTGCTAGGAACATAAATATCGTCAGAGCAGAAAGTTGTCATCCTATTTTTAAGGGTTTTACTATTCAGGCCAATAGCGAGCAGATTCAGTGTTGGCATGGGGCGCTAAGGAATCGCGAGACCACCCGTCGTATGTTGTAAAATATTACTGACAGTTACAGAGCTGCAGCTCAGACGAGTTACGGTTGTTCTGGTGTGGTTTTGCGTATTTCCAGTTTTCTAGTGTAGGTAGGCTGTTTTCTAGTGTAGTCTTACGACTTGTGCAAAAACGTTGATTTTATCGCGCATCGGTTTTGATCTTACATTATATTATTTTCTGTGTGATTTTGCATATACATAATATTAATATACATATTATTCCACATGCATAATAATAATTATTATGCATGTGGAATAATATGTATATTACATAATTATTATGTTACATTTCAAAGTAAATTACTTTGGTCATCGCTTTATTCAAGTACCTAGTAACTATTTAAAGATTTTAATTAGTTACGATAGTTATAAAAATGTCTTGAATCGATGCCAAATGAAGTCTTTATCAAACAATAATTTGCGTCGCTTTTCTATTAGCAATAAGTTCTTTTAATACACGTTCCACCTTATCTGAAATTAGCAATTTTATGCTTCTTGCGTGAGGAGGTGTCATGCGATGGGACGAAGATTAATAGTGTTTTCTGCTTCGAAAAAGTTATAATTGATTTATTAGAGCACGCGACGCTGTCTTCAGACAGGCAAACTAGTTGTCGCGACCACATTATAAATAGATGACGCATCTACCGAACTGTAAGATGATGTAGGCATGAGAACATTCAAATATTTGGAATACTGCAACGTCTCGAAATGTGCTTTTGTTAGTTTTAGAGATGTTTCAAGCTTGAGGTCAACCAACATCAACACAGCTCTGTCTTTCCGCCTCCGTACAATCATGCCAGCCTACTCTACCCTGAGCACCATCCAGGTTGCCCATATACTCTTCCAAAATTGTAGACCCAAAACGCTATATCAGTCAAATATATTTTATCAATCGACATTTTATGTCTAAAAAATCATATGGGTCAAAACGACGCACACTTAGTCAAGGTCAATTTCAGCCGTTGACAGATCGTCTTTAAGATATGCATTTAGTTAAAAGTTTCGTGGGTTATTCATAATCATTTAATATTATGGTAAATACAATAGCTGTTCAGCTAGTTCTGAGTTCACTGTTCATTGAGTAAACCCGAGTTTGGCTGCGCGGGCGCTGCGCGCCGGCACGTTCCCGCACCTGTGTGCGTCTGCGTATATGTGTGCTTGTTCGTGTGTTAGTTTATTTGCTGTAACAAATCGTAAGTTTAAAAGCTCGCCCGGCGCCGCTCTCCGACGTGTTTCGTTAGCATTTACAGTTGTTATAGTATATTTATTGCTGTTTTTAATTTTTGTTTCAATGATAGCATCGTTCCTTACTGAATCACGATTTTGTAGCCGATGATGCTTCTTTATCAGTTTTATGACATCACTAGCACCGTCTATTTCTTGTCCTGTTTTGTTGTGTTACTCAATCTTAATAATGTCGAGGTTTGAACGGAATACCAATAAGTTTAAAGTAAAAGTAGGTAGATGGAAAAGGTCTTTTACGTAATTGTATTACGATACGAAGGTACAGACTACATATTATCTGATATTTAGGAACTTTGCCAAGACACAAGATACACAAGGTTCTAGACCGAACGAATACACAGGAGGATATTTAAATTCCTTCAAAACACGTAGGCACTTATGTTCGTACATATTAGAAAATACGTGCTATCGTCAGCCTTTGTTTCAGCACGTGAATAGGAAGAAAGGACCAAACAATAATGCAATCGCTTGCACAAGTGTAATCTAGGTTGTAAACATCGACCTAGTTTTCTGTACTGTAACTATTCTTTCAGTTTTCCTCGGTTGCTACGTCATCGGTTGATAATCGCCGACCAACGAGCCGAGACCCTTAACAGCAGTTTAAATTAACATTTACACATAATCTGTGTTATTAAACGAGTAATACTGCGTCTCTGCTTTGAATGGTTTGCCGATGCGAGTTTGCTTAGCTGTACAAACAGTGGCTCCACGCGCAATACCAAGAACTTTCTCGTTTACTTGCTTATGTATTTAAAATTGTATTTATCTTTGTTATTTAGTCACTGACGGATGTGAAGATTGATAGTAATGTTTGTCTGCCATCATCAAAGTTTCATTAATAGTAGTAATAAAATTTTGTTATCCGTATCATCGCATCTTCAAATAGTATTTTATTAGTCTCGCAGCACTGGCTTCCTTTAATACCTTTAAACACATAAATAAATAAATAAATTTCTTAACCAAAAAGTGAATAAGCCAATAACCACGATCAAAACTTTTTGTCGAATAATGAAGCGGTTTCTGCAAAAAAAGGCAATAATAGGAACCATAACGCCTAGTTTAAGAATTATAATTTTAATAAGGTAAATGCACTGGCATTATTAGATGCAGAGACCACCTATGTAGATAAACAAAGGCCCTCTGGGTTAGTATTCGCATTAGCCGCTGCGAACGTGCAGGCATGTCGTACAAGTCAATGTCCTTTGTACTTTGTTTACACTTAAGTTTATCTGTAGATATTATCTATTTCTGTGACAGCATTATCAATTATCTACTGAAGAAGCTTTTTCACCTACTGTATCCATTTTCTTAAGAAGCCCCTTGCTGTACTCCTTTGCTAGATACTTTCATATAAAGATATGTTAGTAAGTAGGTAGGTAGTCAAAACTGTACTTTACCTGCACTTTTTTCAGTATTATGTTAAACACTACCATACCAACACAAACAGAAGACGTAGAAGACTTGAATAAGACTTTTAAAATAAAAAAAAACAATTTCTCGATCAAGAAATCGCAAAGCACACCTACAGACAGATTAGAGTTGATGGTAATTACACCCCGTGGGAAAGCTCCCGAGGCTGTTGAATGGGGTCCCGATGAATGACCATGCAGCCCGGCTACGGCTTATTAACTTCGATAACAACTTTGCGAAAGGGGAAAACTGAGGGAGTTTAAATGACAAGTGGTGAACCAGCCTAAAATTAGCTACACTTATAAAGCCGATTTAGAAGGGAACTGGAAACACAATTTACTAAAGAAAACCTACTAAAACCAAACAAAGAATTAAAAGTTTAGAAAACTTACTGTGCTGGTGAATGTAAAAAGGCTTGAGTCCTTTTTACATTCACCAGCACAGTAAGTTTATAGAACCCTGAAAATAACATTATAATTTGATATAGCTAAAAGCATCGTCAGTATTTCATCAGTAACCCGATGAACATTCCATGTGCAGTTAGTTGCACGTGTGTTGGCGACCGGCTGGCTGGTGAAAGCTGGGACCCAGGGCCGCACCCTGAGGTACACTGGTTTTCCTTATACCTATTTGTCACTAGCCGTTTATATGTTTTCACTTCAACTATTTTCTTGTTCTTAGGTAACGTGCTTTATCATCTCTGGGCTTGTCATAATACAAGTGAGATACACTACACAGCGTATATGATGCACATGCACAAGCCAGGCCGTTATTAAGTTTATCAAAATCTTTGCTTATGTATGAGTTATAAATGACTAAGAAATCAATGTAAAAAATTATTCCGTATGCAATGAACTACTTTCAGTCCAATGTTGGAACTAACGATATTATTCAGTTATTTGTAGGTATTGTATTACGTATCCATAATGGCCACTGCCTCCTATTTCCGTTTTTAATTTTTACAACTTAGGATTACATAGGTCCAGCACCAATTATAATAAACCAATCAGGGTTTTTATATCCTATCTGAGTCAGGCTAGAAGAACATAATTGCGTGTCATTTCATAACATAACCAACACGTGTATATATTTTGCTAGATCAAGTTGTTTGAACATGTTACAACTTCGATAACTTGAGTATTGCAAGCATCCTGTAAGCTGCCATTTGTCTGTTCAATTCTAGAAAGCTGCACAGATGTTTCTCTAGATATGAGATAGCCCGAGATTGAGTATATTTCTCACGGGATCAGGTTTTACAGGTTTCGCAAGTGGCTCACTACTTGTTAGACAGACGTGTCTTTTGTTTTATGCACAAAAACGACTAGTCATTTATAGAAAGCTTAGAGCTTTTTGCAGGTAGGCTTTTTTCACCGTTTACAACTTTAGACCTTGAATGTCGGTCAATTATTTTAAAACACCTAAGGTTTAATACAGAATTAAAGAAAGTATATTTCTGTGCAAGCTTACGCGTTAAGAATCATAATGGGACACGTCATTCGCCCCAGGGCCATTCCAGAGCGTCTTCCTTCGCTGGTTAGGTAGGTCTGCAAGAACATGTTATGCCATCAGGGCAGACCTTTGTTTTGATCTTTATTCAGTTGGAATAGAAGCTAAAAGCTCAACTTGTCTGCATGTTTCCATCAGTGAGTCATAGTCGATAACCAATTAAAAAATATTCATTCGTACGCGTTTCCGCTGAACCGTACTGTAAGTTGCACGCAGGATTTTGTACTAGGTAGGACTTACCTATTTATTATGTTGCAACTTGGAAGGAAGATTCTAATACCAACCGTATTAGAATAGAACGATTTGTTAGTAACGAATTAAGATTTTACATGATGTCATCAATTGTTACGTTTCTAAGCATGGAATTCCATAATATACCACTAATTTGTATAATGATTTAATCCGACCTTTACAAAACAGGTAGTTCGGCTTCAAGAATGCAAACTTTAAAAACATAAAAAAACCCAAAGAGATAAGATGACACAACGACATCTTCATTCGAGTTTAAAAGTAATAAGACGGAAACTTTAATAGTTAACAGTAAACACATAGGTTAACAAATTGCTTCAAAAGTACTCAAAACAAACGGTTCGGTTCGTCGTTTCCACGAATACGCTTTCTCTCTGTCAGCGGCAACTCTCAAAGGCCCAAAGCTCCGGTGATGTGATCTCGTCGGTGCATTCGCTCATGGCGTAGCATTTCTCATCAAACCACTGCCACAGCTTACGTCGTTCGAGGAACCGGTACTGAAGGCTTATATTGCGGGAATAGAGTTGATCGATGGGACAATAAGACATTTGGAAGACTGTATTCATTGCGACAAACCAGTATTGGTTATATTCTCACGGGCAACGCCTTTGCTGAACTGAGCTTCGCTTCCTGGAACTCTAATGAACAAATGAAGCTTTCGTCGTTTAGGCCACTAATGTGTTTTGTCAGATTGGTTTCTGCTAAATGTTTTTAAAGGAACATTTTAAAGAACCCTACTTAAAGTCATTAAATGTGAGAATTATAGTTCCATACGGTTTTGTTGTCATCAAAGACCTGCGAGAAGTCATTGCTATAATTATGCATATCACGTATCTTACGCAGCTTAATGGTCAGTTGGGCCAAAGTCCTGGCCTTAGTTCGTTGACATGAAGTATCTGATTAGAAACAGGTGCAATCTGGGCCGCAATAAAACAGCAATAAAATAACTGTCGTTTCGGACATAAATACAAGTATTGACTGCCTCATCCTGCTTAAATTGTAAATTGATTAACTAATTAGGTAGGTACCTATATGCTAAAGGCACACAGTGATATGTGATATATAGTAAGTATTTTTGTTTTATACTCACAAGCGTGACGCCATTGACTACTAAGTCGATGAGGCGTATCGCGTGTGCAGGAGAATCTTGATTTGCTTGATGACCTTTAATAAAGACCTCTCAACTATGTTTCTGTCTTTATTAAAGGTCCATGGGTTATTTGTTCGCTCATTACCTCATCAATATTCTCTTCTCCCTCAGATCAATATTTTCAGTTGGTAATTTTACAATTTCCTAGCTTTAAAGATTAATTACTTATACAAAACCATTTTGAGGCTTTGTAACGATCAGCCCACGACCCGGACAAGTTGGTTTCGGTGTTGTAAATTATATGATACCGTTATTTGTCTCTTTCCATGTTCCGTCATAAACGACATAGTTATTTTCTGCTTTTGAATTGAATCTTAGAACTCATTATTGCCGCTATCCCATCCACTTGACAGCTTTTTTGGTATCTTACACAATCTCATTGCTATGCTGCATTGTACTTTCTCTCTTTTGTGATCATCATTGACTATTTATCGTAAGTAGTTGCGGTAAAAAGTCATATCCGTTGCAATATGCAGAATATTCAATTATTTCCTCTTGTACACTACACACAGTTAAAAGGTACAATAATAAGAATGTTTTGGGTTCCAGAACATGAACTCTAGTAAAGCTTTTTATACAGTTGACATTATGTATGTTTAGTGATTCATCTAGTTCTTGTTGCGTGTAGGTGTTGATTTTCAATGTGCATTGATATGGATGGATATACCAGTGAATAAAACAAGAGTGAGAGTGTTCGTGTCAACGAACTACGCGAGTTGTTAGCGGTTTACCGCAGGGCTCTGTTCTGGGTCCTTTTACCGTCTTTTTGTTTTAGTACTTGCACATACTACCTACCTTAATGAAGTTTTATGGCCCAGGTAATATTACACTGCCTACGTAGGCATTGGGTTGTATATGTGAATATATTCGATATTGCAACCAACCATGGAAAGAGTAGCCAACACATTACTAGGTTTACCTGTTATGGGTCTTATTAGTATGGTTTTAATTTGTCAGCAAATTATTCCTATAAGGTTCTGTACTAATACGTATTATTGCATATTTGGCATTCCTTATGTGGGCGTTTTGTAGATAATGACTTCATAGTTTGGGTGGGTTACCGTTTTTTAAAGTTAAATATTTGCAATTCTTGCAAAACTTATTTACTTTTCCGTTGTATTTTTACAAGAGTTAGAGCAAAAAAAAAAAAAACACGTGTTACCCATAAATGTTATATCATCGACTGATAATTTAACAAGCACGTTTACGATTGATACTACCCAAATTGTTCTGAACATTACTGGCTGATTATGATTTATTTATGTTCTTCGCCATCTGCCATACATTGTATGTTTAAAATACACTTATTTACGTATGGAAAGTATAAATAAACAACATTTTAGCTGAAGTGAACATTATATTAGAATGCCCAATATGCCCATGCTTCTCTATATTTTAATAAATCTCAGATTAATTTAATAACCAATAAACCACAAGCTAAAACTTAAATTTAAATCACCTAGGCATGATTCTACCCTGGGTGCGATCAGTCAGCCCTACCAGCCCAAGCTTGATTTATGTGGCACAGATTGGAAGAGGTCTTCATCCAACAGGTTAGGTAGATACGGGATTATGATGATATTTCTAATGGCTCATTGCAATTTGTGGTTGTCTAATCAAAGTCTAATTAGTTATTACATCGGGTGTAAAAACTCACACTATGTTCACGATCACGTCCCAATACTGTGAATCTGTGAACATTGTCTATACGTCTACGTTCAATTAGATGTTGTGCTCGTGAGAAACTTTCGTATCGTTTATCATGTTCTTGCCTGATCAGACTTTATTTCTGTCATGTACATATATTGCTACGCTATTTCAAACTTTATTCCCCTATGTACCTAATCTCTTCGTTATTTTAAGTTTTTTGCTAAATGAGTTTCTGACTTTCTGTTATATTCAAAGACAGGATGGTTTACATCTAAATGTCTAGATTTATTCTTGTTACGTTTACTTCAACCCACGTGTGCGTAAACTGTTTCGGTTAATTTATGATTCAATTGAAATTCTGTTTTCCTTTGCTGACTATTGTGTATTAAGGTCGATATGTAAAACTGATGCCTACGCAGGATTATTGTTAGGTATTTGAAACGTTAGAATCTTTAGTCGCAATAGTTTTATGATGGTTCTAAGTAGGTGTTAAAACTTATATTGGTGACAACTAAATTTAATTATCAATGTTTAAGTACTTTCGTGTTAAACATACCTACGTAGGAATCGTACCTACCTACTGTTTTGAATATTATTTTGTCGTTCTATACTTCCCTGTACCTACCTACTTAATGAACGATGTGGAATAAAGAACCTTGAAGTAAAATGAATGTTTTTCTTTGTTTGCAGCTTTCAGAAGAAGTCACGAGGAAGCAGAGTGAATACCAAAAATGTTTAGAGTCGTACAAGCAAATGCGGACAAAGTTTGAGGAGAACTACCTTAAATGTAAGTGTAAGTTTGTACACTTTATATTATCTCACTTGTACTTCAACTTGCATTTTTTCAAACGCATAGGTTTCAATAAATTCAATGCTTGCATTGTCTTGTTTCCGAGAACGTCTGAGTCGACGCGATTTCAATATGCTATATAGCTTTATTCAATTATTAGCTTGTGTGCCTTGTTATGCGTATTGTACACTCTCGAATGCTTATAGAGTATAAGTACTTTTTTTATTCTTAAACCTATTCTTATTTTATTTTATCTTTATTTATAATACCAGCCGGTGTTATCATGCATTTTATTCGTAACAAATAATTTTCTCCCCATATCACTGAAAAATTATGTACCCATTAGGTACTACAAAATACTTTTCAACGCGTTTCTTAGGGAAACGCGTATTACATAATGTACTTTGTACAAAATTGCACAAAATTCAAAGAAACCCTTTAAATTCCAGGTCCCACAGGCAGAGGAGGCAGGAAACTAGACGAGACAAGAGACAAATATGGCAAAGCGTGCCGAAGACTGCACCGGGCGCACAATGAATACGTGCTGCTACTGGCAGAGGCGACGGAGTGCGAGCGGGCGTTGCGGACAGCGGCTCTGCCGGCGCTGCTCGACCAGCAGAGAAGGCAGGGCGAGGCTACAGCTACCTCGTGGTAAGTGATAGCTCAGTTCAAACTCAAAAATACTTTAATACCATAAGAAATATATGGCATGACAACAACTACTAGACATCTAGTGAAGGATCCCAAAGGACCGTTAAAAAGCAGAGATACCAAAGAGGATACCGTTGACAAGTAGAGCCTATATTACTTGACAAACTCATAAACGAAGTCCCGAAGACATTCTAGTCTCAACTCAATAAGTTACAAGACCTAATGTCAGATCCAAGTGTAACAATAAAGATGTCATTCACAGAGAGGTACAAGATAAACTAAGCATTGTTGCGATCTAATCTTGCGAAGAACTAGGTCGAAGCGGTTACATAGAAATCATACCGGCATCGGTGTGAAGATGATTGTGATAAGCTGCTAATGTGTTAACTGTTACACTGCGGTATTCATCATAAGGGGTGGCAGAGCGAAGATACTGCTATTGCATGGTTTTAAAAACACAATGATTTTGCGTCGTACATCGATTAAATAGTTGGTTAAAGTAGGCTTTCTAATCAATCAAGTTTATCTTATAAGAAAGTATGAATATAAACCTATACATAAGAGGTAGATCTGAGCCATCTGGTTCCCTGTTAACCCTCAAAACCGCTTCAAGCACAACTCTCGCCTATTTAACATATTGGCCGTGTGAGTAAGTAGAAAACCCGATAAGTCACAATCAGAAGGTTAACATCTACGTCATAGAAGAAGGGTGACGAACTGCCGAACTGTGGTGTAGACAAAATATTTACTCAGGGTTAGACGTGTGCGCCGACGATAAAATGATCGGCGGCGGGCGCCGGCCTGAAATCGGCGGCGGCGGCGTGATTTCGGCGTGAAATCGGCGCGTAGGTATAAGTAATAAATAAATAATGCTGGACAATTCACACAGCATTATCTAGCCCCAAGCTAAGCAGAGCTTGTGTTATGTTATGGGTACTATACTAGATGACTGATATAAGTATGTACATTATAATATTATGAGTACATTAGGAGGTGCATTTCGAAAAATCGAAGTTTCGTAAATTCGAAGTTCATAGCCTTTTTTGGCCATTTTTTAAGTTCGTATTTGGTGGCCACAAATTCGAACTTTCTAATTTTTTTGTTTCGATGATTTACCCACGCAAATAAGGCACCTTACGCAGTCGCGTAACGCACGCTGCTATGAAAGAGTGAAATGCGACTAGTGTTGAAGCTGAGAGAGCTTTCTCAGCGGCTGGCTACATTTGTAACCGCCTGAGGAGCTCTCTCAGTGGCAAAACGCTGGATGCCCTAACTTTTTTAGGGGTTTATTATCAACTAACGTAATATGTAATACATTTAATTAATTAAATGTGAGTCAGAACATTGGTTACAAGCATTTGATTCTTATAACACTGGTACTTTATTGGATCCCGTAACTTTCCGTATCGCAACAAATCTTCGGTTGGGTGCAAGTAGTTGCGCGCCTCATCAATGCCAATGCCAGTGCGGTATTGCTGTCGAACAGCTTGATCATCACGGATTATCGTGTACTAGGCTGGTCGGGTATCTCGCCGTGCCAGCCGGCGACATCATCCGGCGAGTCTTTGTTATCACTAACGTACCAGCTATTCTCAAACTGAATGGTCTGTTGCGTGACGATGGTAAGGCCCGACGGTATGACACTAATCCCATGGGAGTTGGGAAGGCCCATCGTGTGAGACGCTACATGCGTCGACACACTAGCGCCTTCCCATGTTCCGAGGACATCCGTGAGGGCAGGTGCGGGGGAAGATTTGGCCGAGGATCTCAAGAGGCGCAAACATGCAGGTCTCGACAGAGCCTCCACATTTGCTCCCCTTGGAGTCGAGACCTGGTTCTTCGGGTTTCTTAAAAATTATCTGAGCGTTGAGTCGAAGCGAAACGTGACCCGAGAGCTGGTGAGTATCTGGCGCAGCGCATCAGCATAGGCATACAGCGAGGCAATGCAGCCAGCCTCTTGGGGACGCTTCCGACTGGTATTGATATGGATCATTTGAGCTAGGTACATACCTCTAGGCCAAGCACGGAGATTATTATCTAGGGTAGGATAGACATTATCGACATCGCATCGTCATAAATTGCGTACATTATAGAAGTAAAAGGATTGCCTTTCAAACAATTTACGCATTCGTTGAAAGAGTGACGTAATTTTTCTCTATTCTACCCTAGACAACAATCCCCGTGCCCTGCTGTAGATTGTTTGCAACAGTCTGTAGTTAGCTCATTTGTTTCAATTGTAATTATCATGATCTGTGATAATTACAACAACGTAAAATTAAAGAAGTAGGTTAACCAGTTCTCTGCCAGGCTTCAGCGATACGACTCGGACGGGCGCTCGTTGCATACGCGCAGTGCAAGCGCGTCGGTGACACTTAATGTGGTACGTAATCAAAGTATTTTCGTATGTTTTGGATTAGGTAAATCACTTTTCAGATTCTAACTCTATGTGTAAAGGGACAGGAGAATAAAAGTTACATTTTCTGTCTTAACTTCGAACTTTCGAAATTGAGCTTCCGAATTTAGAAAGCCAGTTTCGAAATTGAAAAATATTTAAAACCCTGACGTTTCGTAGCCCTTACAGTGTTTGTGCCTTTGTGGTAACTTCGTAAGGTTTTGAAAATAATTAAAGGCAATTTATGCAATATAAATTTAGTCTGAATCTTTCTAGGGAATTGTCTTGATATTTTGTCTGAATCAGCGGCGACTTTTGATACCGTTCGGTTCGCGGTGCCCTTTGACATCATGGCGCGGCACGGTTTCTTCTTTGACTACAACTTGGTTGTAGGTAGCAGGTGTCAGACAATGTAATAAATGTAATCTATACTAATAATATAAAGAGGAAAGATTTGATTGTTTGTTTGTTTGTTTGTATTGAATAGGCTCCGAAACTACTGGACCGATTTGAAAAATTATTTCACCTTTAGGAAGCTTGCTTTTCAGGGAGTGACATAGGCTATATTTTATCCCGGAATTCCCACGGGAACGGAAACTACGCGGGTGAAACCGCGAGGCGATCGTCTAGTAATCAATAAAATAAGGGAGTTTTCAAAGCGTCTAAAAGAATACGTTCCACGCCGATTTCACGCCGATTGGCCGATCGGCGGCGGCGGCGTGGAAAATTTGCCGGCGGCGGCGGCGGGTCGGCGCGGCGCACACGTCTACTCAGGGTTGCGTCATAGTGCAAGACCGTAGGTAGTGGCACAAGAGTTAAGAGGCTTATAGTCGGCAGTGGGTGAAGGTGGGATGTGGATGATGATAGTAGAGCCCTCTTACAGAAACGTAGAAGGTTCTACCTAATTAGGTCTATAGGTCTTCTGTAGGGCATGTCTTGCAACGCAAGTACAAGTAAAATCAATAACTGCCGAGATTGGTCGTTAGTACTAATCTCGGTAACGGATCTGTATCTTTCCTTTCGATGAACTGATGTACTAAATTTATAAACTATAGTAAAATTCTAACAGGAAAGGCATCTTGCTGGAAGTGGTGCAGCGTTCAGACTATAGCACAGACAAGTTCAGCGAAATCCAGACCAAAATCGAGACCACGGTGCAAAACCTCAGGCCTCAGGATGAATACAAAGAATTCATAGAAAAGTACAAGTAAGTGTCGTGAATAATTGAAACCCAAGGAGAGAAAAAGGTACTATCTTTCTATTGACCCAAATGAAGACAAACACGCTCAATACTTTAATATAAATCTATCTGTTCTTACCTAATTTATCTTTCGGACGATGATCTGTTCATACCTATGAGTGATGGTGATTTAAGAAATGTTAAATATAAGTTATAGAATGAAGGCGAACGTTATTTCCAAAATCATTATTATAAGGAAGGAAATATATTACCTTGCTATAATTACTAAAGATATTGAATTCATTGAGGAAATATGAGTGTAGTAGTGCTGTCTAATTTGTGGTAGACAAACAGGAAAATTAACAAAAGATGCTTTACATTTCCTAATAAAATTAACGTGACGAGTAATGATGTAGGCCATTTAGATAAAGTTAATATAAAGCTAAATACCTAGTAGGTATTTTTTTCAAACCCTAATTGACTGACCGCAAACAAAATTCCCAGTTCTGAGTTCGAGTTTAATAAATGTAATGATCTCCTTGTTGCTAATAAGATCAACAGTTGTGATTGTGAAAGAAATCTCCAACAAAAAATGGTTAAAAGTCAACAAGTAGCAAAAGTCATCTCTTCACCACTCCAAAATAAAAAAATTAATTGATGTTCATTAATTATATCTTTCGTTTCTACAGATCACCTTCCCCAACCCCTATAACCTTCACATTCGACGAGAGCCTAGTAGAAGACACAAGTGGGAAGCTCCAACCAAACCAACTGACAGTCGACAATCTAACAGTCGAATGGTTGAAGGAAAAGCTGACAGAACTGGAGACCACACTACAAGACAACAGGGAAAAACAAACCGCTCTACAGGGACCAGAGATCATCGGAAACGGAGTATGCAAAAACAATAATGGACTGACTAATGGTGTCAATGGTATAGATAGGTAAGATAACAGTAATTAATTGTTCGAACTTAACTGCTTGGCTCGTGAATGCTATTACATCTAAACAGAATTTGTTTTTAAACAAATGCATGGTGGTGTTACTGACAACAAATATTATGCATGACTCAATAGGACAAAGCTTCTTGAAATATGCTGAAAATCTTAGAAAATAAACATAAACAATGCTGACGGCAGGTCAGCCTAGTTCCAACCACAAGGATGATTCACTAATTGTCATCTCTGCGTGTTAAATATTGGGACAACATTGAGCAGGCATCACTAGTTTTTATGTTCCGTAATGGAGTGCGGTGGCTATAAGTAGAATTGCTTCTCAAAATAGTGACTAAGCGACCGCAATATTTGGTTTAATTACGAGTGTTGTATTGAACGACCACTCTGAATCTAATTCGATTCAAGTTTAGAGCTTATAATGCCATAATATGTTTTTTCGAGATTCGAGTGCTTTGTCAACTTTGCACTGAACATTATTTTATCTCTTTCATCGTGTCGTGACATAGGTAATTTATAAATGTTCTGAGCAATTCATTAAATTTTTAAGGCATTCTCCACCACCGATCCCAGTGACGACATCAGAGCCTCTCAAGTTGCTAGAACTCCGGGTGGCGGAGCGCAAATGTGCCAAACAAGCGGAGATGATCCGCTCAGCCTTAGCAGAGCTTGGCTGCGAGGAAGCGCCCAGTGGATGCCCCGACCTGTCCAACGAAACTGTCGGCGTTGACAGTCTCGATGGGAGCTCCCCTGATCATCAGGTATGTGTCGTTCTAACTGGAGCAGAACAGCTTAGGATTAATTGGTTCAATTGTGAATTCCTCCACAATTTGCGCGTTAAAAGACTTAAAGAGCTTGTTGTCGACCTAGATTCCTGAGAGAAATAATTCGCAGGATCGCTCATCGATCGGCTCTAAGGCATCAGTGGACGTATTGCGGTTGCACCTCCACTCGATAATACCTCCGAAGCCGTTCTTCAAAATGTTCACGCGGCCGTTCCGACGCAAGTCGGCTCCATCGAGCCCGGCGCTCCCACCCAAGACTTTCAGGAGCAGCAGCGTCGGGCCCTCGGAATCGGTAAAACCGCTGACTGTCCGCAAGAAACGGATCAGAGTCATAAAGCGCCGCTTGCGTAAACGTATGGATGTTTATGTGAAGTGTCGTGTGCCCAGTAGAACTAGCACTCTGTTCAGGAAGAGACTGAAGCCCCATGTAGCGTTCGATAGCTCTAACTGTGTGGTGAGTGCCGCTAAACGCATGGCATGATTCGCATGAAGTGTAACATCGCGGCACTAGATCACTTTATTCATAGACGTCACTCAAAGTCTATCTTTAGCGCAAGTTTCGGCGTCATTGCACCGCACGAGCTAACGGGAGTGAGCTTTCTGAAATTAAAATAGCACCGGCTCTCACAAACTCGACTTCAAAATCAAGGTGAAGCGGCATGGGCTGTTCCAGAAATGTATCTGTGTTTACTCCGCGGTCGTGCACGCCTCAGACGCGTCAAGTTCACCCTGTTTCTGAGATTTCTTAAAAATAAAGTGAGAAATAATGCAAAAATAAAGTGAGGATCATGTTCGTGAAGTTTTGATTATCAATGGACCCGTTCGCGATGTATATCACACACTCAGAGTTGCCGCCTCCAGTGGTGGTTCCCCGGAGGAAGAAACGTCTAAAACAACTGCAACTTGAACTGGAGAGAGAATACTTGGAAGACGTATGCCCGCCTTTGATGTTGCGTGCTGTGTACATCTAATTAATTATGTAATTTAACATAACAGTGTGAGCATGCGACCTTGCTTAACGGTGTGTAAATATTTGATGCTACAGCGTGTAAAACGTTAACCTCACCACTAATAAACTGTGCGTCTAAGTAATAAGTGTAAACGCTAAACTTGTTATTCATGTCACTGTTTTGTTTGTGTTACCATACAACGTGTTAGCTTAAATAAAATTCGGCTATACCAAAGTCTCATTTTGTTTGATCTAACACATTGTAATTGTCAGTATGGCTATATTGGGGCCTTAGGCATGTTCCCAAGGGCCCAATATTGTAAATTCATTTGAAGAAGTTGTAATTAGGATAAAACGATGACGTAATTTCCTTCTATACCAACCAATAAGCACTCCTACAAAATTAGGCTATATACCGAAGTCTCATATTTTTTGATCTAACATTGTAATTGTCAGCATGGCTATATTGGGGCCTTGGGCATGTTCCCAAGGGCCCAATATTGTAACTTCACTCAGAGAAGTTGTCATTAAGATAAAACGATGACTTAATTTCCTTCTATACCAATAAGCACTCCTAAAAACTTCAATTAGCCAAACATTCAAGAAAACCAATAACATTTTAGGTGAGTGTAAGCGAAACCGAGCGTACGCTAGTGGAACAGGAATGGTTCCACGGAGTGTTACCTCGCGAAGAAGTGGTGCGACTGCTGAGGGCTGATGGTGACTACCTGGTGCGGGAGACCACGCGGAACCAGGCGCGGCAGCTAGTGCTGTCGGTGTGCTGGGGGCAGCATAAGCACTTTATTGTTCAGACTACACCTGAGGTTAGTTGATTGACGCAATGGCTCAGTGATTTGTCAGCTATGCAGTCAAATTTATAATTTTCCCAATTTAGTATGTTTCAAGTCACCACCCGGCGTTTGAAAAGTCGTCTTTTAATCTTGCCTCCACGATCGATTAGCCCTGTCACTGGATTATCCAGTTATTATCGTGTAAGGCACGGCATTTTGAACTTTAAATTTATTTTAATTTTTAAGAAATCAAATAATTTCGCAAAAATTTTCGACTTCGACGGGACTTGAACCCGCATCCTTCCTTCAGTACAGGAATGTGCTAACCAACTACACCACGATGTCAAGTGACGTGGGTGTCGAAAATCTCTGCAACTTCCTACGGTCTCTAGCGCCGTTAAACTTTTTTTTTGCGATATTATTTGATTTCTTAGAAATTACCCTTCGTGTGGGGTTACGCACTATGATAACCAAAAAACCTATTTTAATTTTGTTGAAACTTTCAGGGTCACTACAGATTCGAAGGCGCAGCATTCCCCTCAGTAGCTGAGCTGATAGCGTGGCAGAGAACCAGCGGAGTTCCAGTCACAGCCAGATCCGGAGCCTTGCTGAGACGAGCTGTGCCTAGAGAGAACTGGGAACTCAACAACGATGATGTACAGCTGTTGGACAAGATTGGACGGGTGAGAATGTCTCTTCTAGAAGAAGCATGATAAACGTTATTCTGATGATAGCGTGGTAAATTACTAGTGGGGTAGCAGTCACGGCCAGAGCTGTGCTAGCGTGTGTGTTAGTGTGTGAGCTGTGATGTGTTGTAGAGGGAACTGGGAACTCAACAACGATGATGTACAGTTGTTGGAAAAGATTGAACTGGTGAGAATGTATTTTATAGTAGAAGCAGTCGCAGCGGAAGCGAATGATTCCTTTAGTTGGAAATAGGATACCATCACATTGACTAAAAACCCGAAGCAAATTATAATCCTATATCAGAGGCAATTGGTATCCTACATAGCTGAAATTTCTAAAATAAATTCGAAAACCAGTGATTTTAGTATTAACACAAATTGGCATAAAATATTTAATGTTTCCTGCGACAATTATAAAAGTTATGACTGCAGCTGAAGTGAAACTTCTAACAGAAACGCAAAGAAATAATTTTTATTATGCTCTTTTCAGGGCAACTTCGGAGACGTCTACAAAGCGCGTCTTAAGACCACCAGCCAAGAGGTGGCCGTGAAGACTTGCCGCGTGGCCTTGCCGGAAGAACAGAAGAGGACGTTCCTGCAAGAAGGTCGGATCCTCAAGCAGTACCAACATCCGAATATAGTGAGACTGATCGGCATAGCGGTGCAGAAGCAGCCGATTATGATTGTGATGGAGCTCGTCTCAGGTAACTTTCGACTGTTTAACTTTTGCACTATAAGGAGTGCACTTAAGGCTACACAAGTCGTCGGGGCGAAGTTGTCAGTGGGCGCGGGCTAAATGTATGCTATCTCACCTGGCTTAATAAATAGAGAAATTTACTATGATTTATTCGAAAATGGCCGCGTAAAAATATGGGAACAGACTTTTAGCACAAGGGTATTATTATTATAAAAAAACTATAGTGTATCTTTTCAAAATAAATTGATTTCAACTTTTGAATAACTAAACTTTGTCGGTACGGGCTTAATTTTAGAGTTTTCTCTCTCCGTATATTATTTATTTCCGCCCAAAGTTGGGCTAAAATCAGTGTTGAAATACGAAAGTTTAAAAGCTTGTATTTTCAACATACGTTTTTTTACAGTTTTGGCTGATTTGATATCAACGTTTTGTAGGTTTTAGTGCTAGTATATAGTTTTCGTGTTGATTAAATACTATTTAACCGACATCGAAAAAAAGATAGGAGAAAGGAAGGAAAGATTTTTTTTTTCATTTATGTCCGTTGATTTCTCCGTCATTTATGGAACACTTTTTATCCCATAAATCAGTTCCCATGGGATGGAAAAAACCATAAAACGTTTCCATAGAAACAACGCGTCCAGAAACTAGTAATAACTAATGCTGGACAATCCACACAGCATTATCTAGCCCCAAGCTAAGCAGAGCTTGTGATATGGGTACTAGATGACTGATATACTTAATACAATACATTACATAGATAGATCTTTTTTATTATACATAGAAAATACCCAGAACACTCGGAACAAATATTTGCAGATCGTACAAAGATTTGTCCCGAGGCGGAAATCGAACCCGCAACCACCTGCGTCGCATCTCGGTCGTAGTGGGGTGATAATAGTTTGTGAAGGAACGTGGAAGGAACAAAAGCGATGTTTTAAATTTATGATTTGATTTTAAGCATGTGAAAGATTAATATGCAGTTATTTGATAGAGATATTTATATAATATAGAGGTACTTATCAAGATTAAGGAGTGATATTTGCTCGGCATGGTTAACAAAATAATTGAATGCAGATCTTGTTTATTCAAAGCAATGCGTTAGAAAGTCTGACTGTCTGTTTATAGGTCAGTAACATTAGATAAATAACCTGTCTGTTATAATTCTGGAAACAGGTGGGAGTTCCAGTCTAATCTAGCTGCATACGTATTTAGAGTAGGGTGGTCCAATATTGTAGGTAGTCTCTTTGTTTTGCTTGGAAATTTGAATTAATTTATTTAACTTTAAATAATACGGAGAAGTCCAATTATATTATCTAAAGGTAGTTAGGTACCTAAATGTCCTGACGATGCGACACATGACCCGAGAGCTGGTGAATATCTGGCACAGCGTATCAGCATTGCCATACAGCGTGGCAATGCAGCCAGCGTCTTGGGGACGCTTCCGACTGGTGTTGATATGGATCAGTTGAGCTATCTGTAGACTGTTTGCAACAGTCGGCAGTTAGCTCAATTGTTTCAATTGTAAATACTAGTATAATTTTCTTTGTGAATAAATTTGTACCAACCTAAATGTCATATAAGCTGGGTTAAATCAAATTTCTAAATAAATTACAATATATAAAACTACGAAATATCTAAATACAAAATAGCACCTACGTTAAAATTTGTGCCCGTTTAATGCGCAGCTGTTGGGATTAAACCATTTATATTTATTATAGAGTAAAAAGTCGTCTTCCCTCAAATTTTATGAGGATTCATTCCGCCGTCTGGGCGTGAAAGGTAACAGACAGAGAGACAAATTTATTTTTGAATTTATAATATACATACGCTCTTTACCGGGATAATAAGTAGCCAATATCCGTCCCTGGAGTAATCTTCAAAACCATGGTAAAGGAGCACTATTTGTCCTGTTGTCACTGAACCTGATACCTGAGTCCCTAGAAGATATACCTGAGTCCCTATGTATATAAGTAGTTTATGTAAGTATATGTATGTAGGTATATATACGAGGATAACTAGATGATCGCCTCGCGGTTTCACCCGCGTAGTTCCCGTTCCCGTGAGAATTCCGGGATAAAATATAGCCTATGTCACTCCCTGAAAAGTAAGCTTCCTAAGGGAGAAAGAATTTTTCAAATCGGTCCAGTAGTTTCGGAGCCTGTTCAATACAAACAATCAAATCTTTCCTCTTCATGATATTAGTATAGATGTTATGTATGTAGTATATTTTAAGCGTAGTATTATATTAAAAGTATTTATAATTTATTAAATAACCTTCATGAGCACACAGATCCCCTAGTACTATCCAATGATCCTATCCATCCACGGTTGTCTAGTAGAGATCGCTCTTGAGCGATAACACCGCCACTTGTCACTTAGATTTTAATCTGTTTTGTTGTATTGTTTCTATCTATAAGTGTGCAATAAAGAATTTTCTATCTATCTATCCTGCCAAATTTCATTAAGATTCGTTCAGTCATTTAGGTCTGAAACGGACAGACAGATAGAGGGACAGAATTACTTCCGAATTTATAATATTAGCATGGAAGTTTTATTTATTTAGCACATATAAAATTACATTAACAGAATAAAACAACAAAAACTAGTATAATACACTTATATCTATTTCTTACAATTCTAAGCCGTCGCCAGAAGGCAGAGTTCCCAGAATGCTAGCAGCATTGTCACGTTGAATAAACGCACTCGAACTTAAATATAAACCTAAGTAGATACATTATGATAAATATAATATGTATACCTAAGTTTTGTTTTTCTCATTTAAGGCGCTACCCCGACCCAAATCAGCGCCACCACCTATTTGTTCTTATTATTCTGTTAAACGAAGGAATTTTAAATTTTAAGGCATTAAAAAAAAGCTTATGATAGGAAGCACAAACTGGCCAATCGGTTTTTTGAATTTCCTTCATTTAACGGAATAATAAGGTAAAATAGGTGGTGGCGCTGATTTGGGTCGGGGTAGCCCCTTAAGTGAACTGTATTTATGTTCTTTGAGAAAATAAAGATTCTTTAAACCGAATAGCATGGAAGTATATTATATTCAACAATATTCTGTTGAACCTTGTATGCGTCAGAGATAAACATTAATTTCTCCAGCGCTAGTTTCGAAAGCAAGTGGGCGCCGTGGATGAGAGCCGAGTTAAATATAACCTTGCATTTTTGTATTTGAAACAGGATATTGTCTTATTTTTGGCAAAGAAACGAGGGCCATTACGACTGATCTTTTTAGTTTTAATGACGTGCACGGTATGGTTGAATCTCTAGAGTTTTTCTAAAGCAAGTTAATTTGTAACCTCCCACGGGTAAAAATATACAGGGTGTCTGGTAATTAATGGATAACCCCGCAGGTAGCTGTGGGGGGCACCACGGCTACTCAGGAAAAAACATAAAAAAATCTATCTGCAGCAGTTTACGATTTTTTAATTTTTGTTTTTTAAGTACCTACGAAATTTGATACTTTTGTTCACATTATCATTGGGCACTACGGCTAGAAATTCAATGATAACGAATTGATTTTCTCTGGGAATAATCGTGAATAATTGGCCTTACTATCGCGAATTAACAAATATTTCTAGCTGCTACTGTTTGTTTTTTTTTTCAAATTTTAATAAATAGAAATTCGTGTTTTTGTTTTTTTAATGATTAAGTTTCAGCACCTGTTGTTTATAAAAAAACGTATGTAAATAATAATTAAGTAAGTACGAAATAATTTTTTTTTAAAACATTTTTGTTTCAAGAAAAGTAGGGCTACAGAAACACACGTAGCAATAACTCTGTAATTCGACTATACATTTTTTTTGTGTCATACCATGTATGAATGAAGTAGGCATATTTTTAAAGCTAATGTAGATTTTTTACAATATTTTTCCTAAGTGGCCGTGGTGCCCCCCACAAGTGCCTGCAGGGCTATCCATTAATTACCGGACACCCTGTATGTATTTTTGGATTGTAATAAACGCGTGTATTTTTGTTTTTTACAATAACATATTACTTACTAGCTTCTGCCCGCGGCTTTGCACGCGTTGTATCAATGGAAACGTTTTGAGGTTATTTCTATCCCATGGGAACTGATTTATGGGAAAAAACGTCGCCTATGTTTGATTCCAGGGTTAGACTTACCTGTATGCAAAATTTCAGCCTGATCCGTTCAGTAGTTTTGGCGTGAAGAGGTAACAAGCATCCATCCATCTATCCATTCAAACTTTCGCATTTATATTATTAGTACGGCTGTACTAATAATATAAATGCGATGGAATGGATGAACTGATTTTGATCGAAACAAATAAATAGATAATACTTTTAATTCATCATCTTATAAAACAGGTTGTACTTAATTTACCTTATTTGTAGAGAATAGTTCTAGCGAAATGTGACTTGATAAATTTGGATATCTACACCTGTTTCGAAGTGATATCATCAAGGGTTTTCGACCTCAACCTCAGCAGCCTGTATTGGTCCACTGCTGGACGCAGGCCTCCCCTGATAAGCGCCTTATGGGCCTTTATCTCATGGTGGGGTATTGCCCATAATCCCCATGCTGGGCATGCGGGTTGGGATCGCAGTTTGGTGGTATAATTGTTCTGCAGGGGGCGATGCTACCCACCCCCGGTGGATATCCCTTAGTCGCCTCTTACGTCACCCGCGGGAAGAGTTGGGGTGGTGCAAATTCTAAGGCACCACAGTAAAATTAGCTTATCTATTTCCTTCTAACAGGATTTTTATTTCTGCAGGTGGATCACTCCTTACATTCCTCCGCACCCGATCCGCCAACCTAAGCTCTCGATCGCTGCTCGCGATGTGTCGCGACGCGGCCGCCGGCATGAGATACCTCGAGTCCAAGAACTGCATCCACCGCGACCTTGCCGCGAGGAACTGTCTCATCGGAGACGATAATATCGTGAAGATATCGGACTTCGGCATGTCGAGGGAAGAGGAGGAGTATATCGTGTCGGGGGGGATGAAGCAGATTCCGATTAAGTGGACCGCGCCTGAAGCGCTTAATTTTGGTAAGAACCTTATTGGTCAATCTTCACGACCTCGGTGGCGCGGCGGGCGAAGGTCAGCCTGCGGCGCAGGAGGTTGCGGGTTCGATTCCCGCCTTGGGACAA
Source organism: Eupithecia subfuscata (assembly GCA_963564075.1). NCBI lineage: Eukaryota > Metazoa > Arthropoda > Insecta > Lepidoptera > Geometridae > Eupithecia > Eupithecia subfuscata. The sequence continues at coordinate 12,182,087 of OY751105.1, forward strand.
ATGTTTGTACGATCTGCTTATATTTGATCCGGATGTTCTAGTCGTTTCTATGTGTAATAAAAAATATCTCTATGTAAGTAATGTATTATCTTATGTATATCAGTCATCTTCACCTTCATCTCATCACCACCAGAACTCTTCCCGCGGGTGTCGTATGAGGCGACTAAGGGATTTCTACCAGGGAGCGGGCAGCAGCGCCCCCTGCAGAACAATTGTACCACCGAATTGCGATCCCAACCCGCATGCCCAGCGTGGGGTTTATGGGCATCCATGAGCCCCCATGAGATATAAATAAATAAATAATGCGGGACAATTCACACAGCATTATCTAGCCCCAAGCTAAGCAGAGCTTGTGTTATGTGTACTAGATAATTGATGTACTTAATACAATACACTACTTATATAGATATTTTTATTATACATAGAAAACATCCAGAACTCCCTGAACAAATATCTGCAGATCGTACAAACCTTTGTGTCAAACAATTGACACCAACTTGAACTTTTTAGTATTTGGTTAAAAAAAAGTTAGTAATTCTGATAAAGTCAGTATCATGGCGGCATTTCTCCGAGAGATACGCAGTAAAAGTGAGTAGAAAGTAACCGTAACCTTTAGTTACAGAGAAGGTATGTAACCCTAACCTTTAGTAGTAAGGTAGTTAATTTAAACCATATTCTCTTCACAGGAAAGTACACTTCCCTTTGCGACGTGTGGAGCTACGGAGTCCTCATGTGGGAGATTTTCTCGAAGGGAGACACGCCGTATGCGGGCATGAGCAACTCCAGGGCGAGAGAGAAAATAGACACTGGTGAGTCGAGAGGTAAAAATAGATAAAAGCCAACAAGGCGTTTATCAGGGGGAGGCCTGCGTCCAGCAGTGGACCAATACAGGCTGTTGAGGTGAGGAGGTGAGGTGAGGAGGTGAGGTGAGTCGAGAGGTTGTACGCTATGGGCTGTTATTATAACAGCTCTTAGATACGTTTTACAGTGACAAAATGGCTTCCTTAAGCGCCAACTGAGTGGTCCGCCAGCTCTCTGTTATCTGCAGGTTTATTCAGACTCTCCGCTACCGAGACATCGATTCGGAATCTGACACAGATTCGAGCGAAATTCAAATATTAGCCAGCTGATGCCGTCAATAAAATTCATCTAAATGTTACGAGTTAAAGTCCATACTTGAATGCAAATTTTTGTGATAATATGCTGCAGCGGTGTTTTTCAGATGTGCGACAAGCTTTGGTTAGGTCTATAAAGTTCGAACTCATTAATATCTTTAGCCACTTGTCCTCTAGCATGACAAGTTATTGTCTAGAATGGCAAAATTGCATACATTCAATGGATTACATTGCGTAAATGATTGAAAACGAAGGAATTAATTTCAAATATTTTGCTTATTCGATGACGACTCGATACCATTTTTGTCGAGATAAAAATCGCTATGCTCTGGCCTACTGTGGGTCCTCACGCATTTCTATGATTTAATTGTACCGATGATCCTATCCATACAAAAAATGTAAAAATTTGATTGTTAAAATCCAAAAATATAGGTACCTACTTTGAATCCCCATAACTTTTTTGAATTTCTGCAGGAAGAAGTCGGTTAATGATGAAATCTCGTTGCAGGGTACAGAATGTCAGCACCAGAAGGCTGTTCCGAAGATGTCTACAACTTGATGCTGCGGTGTTGGGAGTACGAGGCGGAGAAACGACCGCCCTTCCACCAAATATACACGCTTATTGACAATATTTACAACAGGTAACACTGGCCCGTTTTACTCAAAGATTTAAATCGATTTAAATCTTTGGTTTTACTTACTGGCAAGACTGGCAAACAGAAACTGTTCATGTGAAATAATGGCAATATACAAACAACACATTTTATTTTGTATTGAAAGGAAGGTCATGTCTAAAAATTAAATAATTTGAACACTATTGTCCATTAAACAGGGAGGGTGTGTTTTCTAACTTTTAAAACCTTTTCGAATGTCGTTGGTCATCTATGTGAGTATATCAAATTGTCCTTAAATAATTTTGCTGGATTGTATAGAATAGGGGTTCTTTAATAATTTGAATAAATAATAATTTTATCTGTTTAGCAATATGTTACGGTATCTAATTGTAATAAGTATTCAGTTTTATGTGCAGTTGATTTTATCTTAATGTCTCTCATTTAAATTAGTTGTAAGTTAAAATAAGTTGTAAGATTATTTTAGCTTTACGGAAATGTTGCCCAGATGAATTAAATTGGTCAGAATCTGTCAAAGAATAAGAAAAATTACGTCTATTCCGTTTTGAAAACACTGGCCTAGCTTAGTTAGACCGTTATTTTTATAATGGGAATATTTTGATAAATATGGGATAAGTATAAATGGAATTTGTCACATTATTTTTGATCTCTGAATGGTACTTTTTATAGTAGGTATGTGTTGCACTTTATGAATCAATTTTACGCTGATTCAGCCTTATTATGTAAAGTCTCATTTAAACTTTAAACTCACGGGTGTTTTGGAGTACAACAATTTTCTTTTTGGTTTAACAAAACAGACTACAAGGCGATTTACTAGTTTAATTGCGTATTTTATGCTAAATGAATTGATGAATAAAAATCTTTTCTAGATAGAGGAATTTTTTTATAATACGTTGATATTCTGTTTTTTTTGTGATGTCTTCTGTAGAACGATTAGTTATTTACCATTATTTTGTGGTGGCAATACAAAAATTGTGATAACCGTGCTTCCGTTTTGACAGTTTTAAATGTATTTTGTACAATATATTCGAATCTTTGATATTATTCTTGTATGTCACTGAATATGTTGCGTTCATAGCAAAGTGAGATTTAAGTTAGCATAGGTTGAATATAATAATTTGTATTGTATCTAGTTATAAAATTATTAATGTAAATATTTTTCGTACACAATAAAGTGCCAGGCAATTTTATAAACATGATATACTTGTTCTTACATTTTATGTCTTTTTTTTAAATAATCCTATGCCCTACATAAGTACCTTCCTAAAGCTAGGTTCACATTGCTGTGTTGGGGTGCCCCAACACAACCTACTAATGTGAATCTAGTCATAATGAATGAACGTAACCGATTGCGCTCTGGCGCGCCACGACACACCCCGACACAGCAATGTGAACCTAGCTTAACTTATATGATCAAAAAAACTTGAGAGGTGTCAAGGGACACCCGGATGGAACGAAGTTGCTTTCGATTAATCTCGCGTCCTCGCGTCATCTTCAGTGACGCCGCAGAAAACTGATATATCCCGCTCACTCCAATGACACGTTGCGCGAGCGAGCGGAACACACGAGTGTTCGAATCGAAGCGCACCTCGGCTCAACTCGGCTGCGGTCGTCGCTTCGGTTCTCTCGTGTCGTTACAACTTTTCGTATGAATGTTTTCCGACTGCCCCCTTTCACAACGCGCGATAAGGAACTTCGTTCCAAAAGAAAATTACGTTATTGGATAGGGGAATATATATTTGAAACTACGCATTAGGACTTATGGGAGTGCATTGATCTGGCGGTGAGTCTATTGTCTATACGCCTCCTTTTCGTATGGGGATTTGCGTCCGCACGAAAGAGGCGCTGTATCAAATTGCATGGAAACTGGAGACGTCACAATCACGTCTCGTTAATAAAGTCAAATGGACCCCTCTGATTGTAGAATAGGTATATTGTTCTATCTCACAAAGTCCGTTGGGCTATGTATGCCATAGTGAATGCATGTACACATTGTTTTAGTGTGCGTAAGCTCAGAAGCAATCAGTCTTCCCCGAGACGCGGTCCGGGTCACTAGTGCCCATTGTATTCACGTCAGATTTTGGTAGCGAGTACCGTCACCATGACAACTAAGCGCAAAGTTGTTGTGTAGTGGTAGGGCTAAACAGACTTCGTGCGATAGAACAACTTTTCAAAAAAACTTTCTTGATATTCCAGATAAAATTAAATAAATAAACAAATATAAACAATACTTACATACAATTTATTATACATACATTATGTGTACAATTTCATAAGTTCGTCGCTTACCGCAGAAGGCGTAAGTATTCCTATATCCGTGAACAACATTGTTATAAAGACAGGCGGCGTATAGTCTACTAAAGGATGTTGTTTCGACAAATCCTTACCAGATTTGAGCACGCTGGATAGATATATGAATTCCTTAGGCAGGTCTTGCTGGTTGAGTGGGTATATTCTTGAGAATTTAAAACTTTCTGTGAGAACGTATATCCGTTTCTTGAGCTCGAAAGCTGCGATTGCTAGGGAGTAGGTTCCGATCTGTGGAAGAAAAAATCTTTTTTCAATAAATTGAGAACCGAGTAGGTAGTAAACAAAAAATAGGTATGGAATTAATATCTACTTTTATGAATCGTATCTTAATGCATTCACTGCCCATCTCTCCTCTGCTATGCGACCCGAAGGGGCGCGCCGCAGTTGCAGCAGGGAGAAGATGTTCGTCCATGTGCATCATGGCTAATTAAGTGTTAATCTAATCGATATATTAGTGTATTGTATTATGTATATCAGTTATCTAGTACCCATAACACAAGCTCTGCTTAGCTTGGGGCTAGATAATGTTGTGTGAATTGTCCAGCATTATTTATTTATTTTATATGTTTAATCATTAACACTGCGCTAAAACTACTTTATTCACATTGATTCTAAGCTCATAACGCAGACAGCAGAAGAACGTCTCAAATTATGAAAGATTTCCATGGAAACCTGTCTAAAAATTGCGACTTGAGTGGTGCTTAAATCTGAGTAGCGTTTGATTATTTGAGGGTAAACTGATCAACCATTTATCAAGTTAGCTCAATTGTTTCAATTGTAAATACTAGCATAATTTTCTTTGTGAATAAATGCCTATATATCATATATTGCCCTTTCATTTTGTTAAGGCACTAAAATCATATTCAGCTGATCTACGTAATTAATTTGCTCAGGTTGAATTTTTGAGAACGGCGGTGATGGCCAAGTCCGAAACCACGCGAGTTAGAGAAAAGCCGTGAAAGGGAGTCATGCCCTTGATTGATGAGAAAACAATAACTGCATATTTATTTATTTTTTAACCTTTTACTTTTGACGGAAATCGACACGAATGATTAAAAAACACCGCAGGGCGAACCTGGATAAGATTGGCGCAGGACCGTGTGGAGTGGCACAAAAGTTTGGAGACCTATCATCATCTTATCATCCACAACCCGACTTCACCCTGCAGTGGGTGAAGTCGGGTTGCGGATGATGATGATGATGATTTAAAAAAAGACACCTGTATTATTGAACGACTGGATGCTGATAAGGATTAATCCTTTCACGACTTTTCTTTAACTCGCGTGATTTCGGAATTGGCCATCACCGCCCTTCTCAAAAAACATCCTTTATACCAACTACAGTCACGTCAGTTACTCTCAAAAAATCGACCCACTTTCAATTGCTTCTCTCATATCCTAGGTTAGTTATTTTTATAGCTGAGAACAGCACAGATGCAAGGTGCGCACCTTGTTGATGATCCCGCCGCTTTCCGTAACGCCTTCGGCCCCGACCATCACAATATCGACTTGCTCCATGATGTACCCTACAGCGGAGTCCAGAATCAGGGTCGCCTCTATGCCCGCAGCTGTCAGCTGCTTGTGCATTTGAATTCTGAAATAAAGAAACATTATTATAGATTACAAGCCAAAGTGGCAGTGGGCCGGCCATATTTCGCGGAGAACTGACAACCACTGGTGTAAACGTGTTCTCGAGGGCGGGATCGATTCCCGCCCCGGGACAATTGGTTGTTAGATCTACAGATATTTGTTCAGGGTGTTCTGGATGTTTTCTATATATAATAAAAAATATCTATCTATGTAGTGCATTGTATTAAGTACTAGCTGCGCCCCGCGGCTTCGCCCCCGTGGAAATTTATGTTTCCAACTTTCTTAATTTTTTCTTTCATAAGAACCTTCTCCTGACAATAACAAACACAACAAAGAAAGAATTAGCGAAATCGGTCCAGGCGTTGTTGAGTTATGCGCTTACCAACACATTTTGCGATTCATTTTTATATTATAGATATCAGTTATCTAGTACCTACCCATAACGCAAGCTATGCGTAGCTTGAGGCTAGATAATGCTGTGTGAATTGTCCAACATTATTTATTTATTTTATTATTATTATCATCATCATCAGCCTATATTAGTCGACTACTGGACATAGGCCTCCCCTAATAAGCGCCATAGCGCCCTGTCTTCAGCTTGCCGCATCCAGCATCTGCCTGTAGTCTTTCGCAGATCGTCGTCCAACCTGGCTGGAGGGCGTCCTACACTACGTTTGCCTAGTCGCGGTCTCCACTCAAGAACACGTTTACCCCAGCAGTTGTCGGTTCTTCGCGAGATATGGCCGGCCACTGCCACTTCAGCTTGCTAATTCTTTGGGCTATGTCGATAACTTTGGTTCTCTGTCGGATGTATTCGTTACGAATCCTATCCTTCAGAGAGACTCCGAGCATAGCTCTTTCCATAGCTCGCTGAGCGACTTTGAACTGGTGCACCAGCCCTACCGTGAGTGTCCACGTCTCAGCTCGACAAAACTTTCGTTTTCAAGCATTGCGGTGTGAATGACGAGAAGTTTCGACGTAATTTTTCAAACGCTGCCCAGCCTAGCTGGATCCTACGCTTGGCTTCCTTCTCGAAATTGTTTTAACCCAACTGCAGAATCTGCCCAAGCTAAGTGTACACGGAAATAGTTTCGAGAAGGTGGCCATGTACGACCACCGGTCTTGGATCAATGTGGCCATTGATCATGACTTTGGTTTTATCCAAATTCATGCCAAGACCGATACATCGATAAGTGCCCTTCAAAAATTATTTCTAAATATCTTCAATGTACAGAGTTGGATCTGTTGTTATGTTTATGTAAGTATTATAATACTAATGCATACGCTTCAATATCCGAACCAGTATGCGTAGCTTTGCCTTTCCCTTTCCTAGCATCTGCTTGTATTTATGGTTTACTTCTTGTTGATAAATCAAACAAAGCACCTTTCATTTGTTAGGGAGTAGTTATAAAACCTATGCAAACTTACCCTATATTATCTGGACCAGATATTGTCACATACACATGGAACCTTTTGGTCTTTGCAGCCTCCAGCATTGCTTGCAGGACCACTCTTGATTTTGAGTGTGTTAAAATTTTCTGGAAATCAAAACATTCATTGAAATCCCTTAAAAAATAAGTTTATCGATGATGAATAAATAAATGATAGGTAGTCGGTTGCAAAAATATGTATACACTCCCAAGTTTTCAATTTGACTACATAGTAAGTGTAATTGTGATAATTTATGTACCGCATTCTGACAAGTATGATGACTACTTTGTACGAAAAACGTGTGCGTGGCCTTTTATTTGAAAAGTTCCAAGTAAAATAAAAGTTAAATCTTGGAAGTGTATACATGTCTGTGCAGCTGACTGTACTTTGAATAAAATAACTTACACATCCATCGCTAACAAATGGTAGAGCTGCTTTTGCAATCTTTGCCCGGGCTAATAGGAGGCTCTCCAAGAAAGTTTGGCCCCGCTGAAGCATTATCTGCTTTGTGTCTTCAAATGACTGGAATTAATACACAATTTTATACTAGGGATCACCATAAAATAATCATGTTCTTATTTTGATCTGTTTCACATGCTTGGGTGGTATATACTTTTATATTGATTTCTTGCCAATCAATGTAAGTAAATAAGTAATCAGCTCACACAAATCAAAATTTACAAGCTTTTCAATCAGAAAGGACTTATGCCCATCCATGGAGCATGTACCCTACTAAATAGATTCAGGCGTTACTTTGCGGAAATCCATTGTATAATATTAGGATAAAACAATATTTTGTAACAATTCCGCGCAAAATCTTCTGATTTTTACTTATACTTTTTTTATAGTACCTACCTACAGCTTAAAAAAAAGCTAAGTAAATTAAATGCTAGAGCAAATAAAGTAGTGAAAAAGAAAGCTCTAGCTAGTAACAATAAGAATATAATTTATGTCATATTCATATAAGGTTTGTAATGAAGTATAACAGTTATCTGCATAGCTTGGGGCTAGATGATGCTGTGTGGATTGTCCAGCATTATTTATCATTAGTATTATATACTGTTCTAACCTTTTCATCTAGCTTAGTGTAAGTAATAAACCTCATGAATAATTCACAGCATGAGTTGATGGCGGTGACGGGCTGGTCGCAGTTCCTCATCACGTTCACGGCCAGCTGCAGGTTCAAGTGCAGCTCTCGGACTGTCGTCCCTGAAACAAATTAATACAAAAACCTCCTTTATACCTCAGACCATACTGTCTGAGCGAATATTATACGAACTACCTACTTATAAGTCCGAGTGAAGTTGAATTCAACAGGCATGCATGATGTAATTTACTAAAATAATTGGAAAATACCTTTGTATTGTTCTATTACTGCTAATAAAGTTTTGATAGCGGCTACTCCTACGGAAATATCTTCTTGGTTCTTCAGAATCTTCAGAAATATGTCCTGAATTTCTGAAACAGAATCACAAGTGTTAGTGCTGGTATTCGTTTGTTTTTCTCGATTAATGAAAAGTATGAAAACAAATTAACAAGGGTTACCTTCTTCCTTCATTTTTAATTATTTTATTTGTTATTTGGCTACTACAACTACTAAAAAATTGCAACTAAAGTTTGTTTATTTCTTTCTTTGCCACAGTTACAAAAATAACCTCATTTTATAACGTCAAGTCTAATTTACAATCAGATGTCATAGCGAACTGTCACTGTCGTTGGCTTGGCATGGCATGAGACATGGACGAGCGAAATCACCCTTTTTATGCACGTGTTATGCACCACGGCTTTCTATAAAACTACTCTATTTCATATTATTACGAATTCTGTCTATGGGCAAATTATGAAGTTTAGAGATTAAGAGGAAATAATGTAAAATTTTCTAGCTCCGTGAAGGTAGCTTGCAGAAATTTATCCCCGCGCGCTGCGAATACACGATAATTAATGTACCCAAGTCCAAACAATACAGTCTCAAACAAGAATGAGATTCTGAGCTATCTTAATCCTGCTAACACCTATAAAAGGTCTTACCTCTACCATACAACTTTATGTATTTTAGACTTCGATGATTGTTTGTTTACTTGTAAAATGTACCTACCTAGCTAAATTGGTAACGTGACTCACTTCTGCAGGTTGCTGCCTAGGTATGTTCTGTTTAACTGTAGGTATCTACTTAGCTATTTTACTAGCAATAAAACTTTTCCTTGGGCAAAGGAAGTAACGAATGGCGCAAGCAGATTAGACAGGGAAAGTCATGGCCACCAGCTAGTCGCAAGCTAGCTCAAAGTCTCACTCACCGTTGGGGGGCTAGCACGCGTTTTAAGAAATCTAGATTTATTCTATATTATTCTGATAGTAATTAATTTTGTTACGTGGCCCTGAGTGTAAGGAAGCTATGGGAAACTCTGCATCTGTGAAGCTGAACGATAAAAAGCGATGGAAGTGAGTTAATCATCAATATCTTTTTTAATTAGTTCTGGGAAGGTAGGTAAGTACCTTCCTACCTACTTTGAGTAATTATACCTAGGTACCTATATTATAAGATTTTGATACCGATTTTGAATTTTCACGGGACTAACAATGTAGGATTTTTCTAAACAGATCTTAATGTAGAACCTGCTCGCTAATATACCTACATTATAATAAGGTCCCAATTTGTTAGACTACATTTAAACTTTTTAGAAGTGGTTTTAAGCGAGGAGAGGGTGGAATGGGAACATTCTCGCAAATGATTGTAGTTGTACCTCGTAGAAGCCCAAAGAAAGTAGTAAGCAACAATTTTGATCATAGAAAAGACATCAACGCGCACCGAGTGCTACGAAGTTCCTACGAATCTTTCATTTGTTTTTAGATACGTTTAACAAAACAAGGGCCTAATGAGAAGTGATAGGTAGTTAGTAATTGAAGTAGGTAGTATCTTTTTTGGAAGTGAAAATTCGTTTAACGATGATAGGTAGGTATGTAATTGGGTAGATATACCTATAATATAATTATGTATGCGTGTTTGTTACCAGTTCACGCCTAGACGGAATGGAACTTATTTTTGTGTTGTAGGTAGGTATTCAAAACTCTTTCTTTTTTTACCAAGTTGCTTAAGTAAAGCAATTGGAAAACCATTAAACCTAAGACCGCTTTCTTATGTTAAAATTTCATGTGTTTATTTTCTTTACTATTTTTATAATACACTCGAGAGCAATGAATCCGGGTCACTCAAAGAATCCAAAAAATCTCGGAAAGTAAGAATGCTAGGTTAATGCAATAAATTGTATTTAATAGACAATTTAATACTCCTTAAATGAAAGTATTAAAACTTCTTAGTTATTGTAAAGTTATATCATAAAAAAATCAAATTTGAAAAGGGAACACTGTCGAAGATGGAACTACGAAATTACAGGATTTGTTTTTGCTTTTGTTTGTAATCTGTCATTTATGTTGGTACATAAACCAGGTTGATAGTGCTCAATATTCATTATTCAAGCTGAAATCATGTCGCTTACACTTGAAGAATGCACCAGAATACTTACATTGGTGGAAACCGGCCGGAGTCAGCGCGATACAGCCAGGACTGTCGGTGTGTCGCTGTCAACAGTACAAAGAGTTCTCCGACGTTACGAAGAAACTGGTTCTAACCTACGCAGACCAGGAACGGGCAGAACTAGGTGTACCACAGCACGAGAAGACCGATACTTGGTGAACACCATGCTTCGAAATCGCTTTCTCACAGGAACTGAACTCACAAATCAGTTTCGACGCCTCGGAGGAAGTAACCCAAGTGCATGGACAGTAAGACGTCGGCTTGCTGAATCTAACTTAAAACCCCTTAGACCTGCAAACGGCCCTAAACTGGAGCGTGGCCATCGTATTTCAAGACTAAGATATGCCCAGAACCACGTAAATTGTAGTATTGAAGATTGGTCGAAAGTTATGTTCTCCGACGAATCAAATTTTATGCTCTACAAGCACGATGGAAGACACAGAGTGTATAGAAGACCAGGGGAAAGATTCAAGCAAGCATGCATCGAAGAAAAAGTAGCCTACGGTGGTGGGTCTGTACTTGTGTGGGCCGGAATTTCCTCTGAAAGTCGCACAGAGCTGGTGATCATAGAAAACGGCTCTTTAACTAGCGTAAGATATGTGGAAGAAATCCTCAACGAACACGTTGGTCCATTTATGGTCAATTTGGGTGAGGATGCTATATTTATGCATGACAAAGCCCGACCTCATACAGGTAGGATTGTGAATGACTACCTTCAAGAGATGAACATTACTTGTATGGAGTGGCCAGCGCGCAGCCCGGATATCAACCCGATCGAGCATGCTTGGGACGAGCTAGGGAGATGCGTAAAACAACGAAACCCTCCCCCAATCACGCTTCCTGAGCTCAAAATTGCTCTCACAGAGGAATGGAAGAATATTGCCCAAAATCGTATAAGGAACTTGGTGTACAGCATGCCAAACCGCGTAAACGCAGTAATGGAAGCACGAGGAGGTAATACGAAGTATTGAAATTCAAGAAAATCGTCATAAAGTTCAAAAATTTCATGTTTCCTATTTTTGTTTTAAGGAGAGATCAGCAGTTTTTTTTCTTTATGTAATTTTGTGTAAATAAAATGTATGGTGACTCATATTTTTTTAACTTTCATTTAAGGAGTATTAAATTGTCTATTAAATACAATTTATTGCATTAACCTAGCATTCTTACTTTCCGAGATTTTTTGGATTCTTTGAGTGACCCGGATTCATTGCTCTCGAGTGTATTATAAAGAGGAAAGATTTGATTGTTTGTTTGTATTGAATAGGCTCCGAAACTACTGGACCGATTTGAAAAATTCTTTCACCGTTAGGAAGCTTTTTTTCAGGGAGTGACATAGGCCATATTTTATCCCGGAATTCCCACGGGAACGGGAACTACGCGGGTGAAACCGCAAGGCGATCGTCTAGTCTAGTAATATATAATTGAATAAACCGGAAAATCATCGCGCAAATTGCTCATCAATTGTCAAGTCAAATATCAAAGTGCTTTATTTCCTTTGGAGCGATCGTCTAGTCATAAATATATAAATAAATTTATGTTTGACAAGAGGATGGATGGAATCGGGGAAGGATAAAGGCTTCTTTTTATCAAACGCGTGCGGAGCTCTAGTTTATAGTATACCTTATAAGAAACTGACCAAGCAAGGTTTAATCGTCGCCGCTGTCACGCTCACTAACTTTTTTGAGCCTTCTTCAGTACGTAACTAGGTTGGTAATTACCTAAAGGTCTTATTTCAAAACAAAACATTTTTTAAGTAGCTGTGAAGGCCAATTGTTTGAGATGAAAAGGAACCTCGTAGGTACTAATTTGATTAGTAGCAGATTAGGTTCCTATCCTGCCTCTTATGGGAATTTTTATACAGTACTAGCTGACCTGGCGAAATTCGTACCGCTCTCACCTTTTAAACCTTCCCTGAACTTACACAAACATTTCAAGACCAAAATTAGCGCAATCGGTCCAGCCGTTCTCGAGTCTTAGCGAGACAAACGAACAGCAATTGATTTTTGTATACATATAAGATTTCCTCCTCACCTTAGACACTAGCCAAACTCGATGTAGAATGTTTGTAAACAAACCACGACACAAAAAACGGAAACTCTTGCTTGGCGTCGAGTTTCAGATATAATTGTAAGCAATATTTATTGAAGGAACGATCACAAATCGACAAATTTGTAAGTGAATTTAAAATTGAGTATCGGCGGTTTATTTACATTTTTTTTACATCGAATTTGGCTGGAATATAGGAACTTAAATTGCACACAGTACATGGGTAACACGTTATATAAGAGATATAAAATTAAAGTGAACCTTTATGTACTTTATACCTCAACTATAAGTAAGGGAAGGTTCATATTTTCATCACAATCACACTAATATTATAAACGAAAAAGTTTGTATGTAAGTACCTATATTACCTACCTCTTCGCCGCCAAAACTTCTGAACGGATTAGGCTGAAATTTTGCGAAGATGTAGATCGAGACCAGGAATAAATATAATATACTTTAAGTCCCGGAAAAACGTGCGAAGCCGCGGGTAGAAACTCGTTTTTATTTAAAAAAGCTATAGAATACTTATATAAAAATATCTTAGACATATTATAGACAAGCAACGACCACACCTCTTCTCTGTTGTCGATAAATCTCCCGCCAATGCTTTTGAAAAGAGAATCCTTTTCATACACGTTCGATTTACGAAATATATTACAGTACAATATTACCTACGCTACATTATTTATTATGGAAAGGAATAACCATTTTGGACGCCATTATTACTTATCCTATTTATGTTAGAAATCTTTGTTAGAAATCAAATGTTTTTTCCTTACAACAACTGAAGCAACTGAAAGCAAAAGAGTGTGTGATGATAAATACTTTCGATTTCTTTTATTGATATTATAACCAATACACCTGTATTTCGCCGTTTCGGTGATAACAAATCAAATGCGAATAACATATCGACGACCTCTGTGCGACGCAGGAGGTTGCGGATTCGATTCCCACCTCGGGACAAATGTTTGTACGCTCTGCAGATATTTGTTCAGGGTGTTCTGGATGTTTTCTATGTATAATAAAAAATGTCTATCTATGTAGTGTAGGTACCTATTGTATTAAGTAGGTACTTACCTATATAGACGACCTCTGTGGCGCAGCGGGCGAAGGTCTGCCTGCGACGCAGGAGGTTGCGGGTTCGATTCCCACCTCGGGACAAATGTTTGTACGATCTGCAGACATTTGTCCAGGGCGTTCAGGATGTTTTCTATGTATAATAAAAAATATCTATCTATGTAGTGTATTGTATTAAGTATATCAGTTATCTAGTACCCATAACACAAGCTCTGCTTAGCTTGGGCTTGGGGCTAGATAATGCTGTGTGAATGGTCCAGCATTATTTATTATATTATAGCCGCTTAGCTAATATTCGGCCTAAAATCTCGAGTTAGCTGAGTAAGTACCCAAGTTGAGTAATAGGATTGCTAATATCCATTGCAGTTTACGACTCGAGCGAGGCACGTTTACTGCAAAGTGCTAGGCTGAAATCACCTACGCAAAGATTGTGCTGAGTTATGCAATAAATAAATAAATAATGCTGGACAATTCACACAGCATTACCTAGCCCCAAGCTAAGCAGAGCTTGTGTTATGGATACTAGATAACTAGATAACTGATATACTTAATACAATACACTACATAGATAGATATTTTTTATTAAACATAGAAAACATCCAGAACGCCCTGGACAAATGTCTGCAGATCGAACAAAACTACGTACATGTTTTCTTTCGCCTTCTCTGGTTCAGTTTATCCACGATAATGCAGCTAAGCAGGCCAATTAATCCCCACGCTGGGCATGCGGGTTTAGGATCGCAGTTCGGTGGTAGAATTGTTCTGCATGAGGCGCTGCTGCTCGCCCCCGGTGGATATCCCTTAGTCGCCTCTTACGACACCCGCGGGAAGAGTTGGGGTGGTGCCAATTCTAAGCCGGCACCACACAGTTTTTGTACTCACTGTCGCTTATTCCCAGTTGTTATGTGCTGTAGTTCTGTGCACAAAACTAAAGGGATAGGTAGTTGCAGTTGTCTGGCTTGTCTGGTCGTTTCTATCGAAACGTTTGAGGTGATTGAGGTAGCTACCTACATAAGATATACCTATAGGTATATCTTATGGGAACTGATTTATGGGATGTTTGATTACAGGATTAAAATAACCTGAATGCAAAATTTCAGCCCGACCTGGTTCAGTTGTTTTGGCGTGAAGAGATAACAAAACAAACATGCAAACATTCAATGTTCATTGCAAAAATGCCAGCCAATGAAATTCAGCGAATAGCCTGATTGCTTGGTACCTACCTACCTTCCTACTTTTCAGAATGACGAAGCAATTTGTTACCTCGTTGTGTAGGTATGTGCTAGGTACCTACGTATGTTTTACTGATATACCTACATAGAAATGTATGCATAAGCTTTACACATGTAGGTAGGTACGTACCTACATGTGTAAAGCTAGCATAGGTACGTAAGTACCTACCTACATGTGTCAAGCTTAGCGAATGGTGATGTGATGATTCAAGAGTCGCAATGATTCAGCATTACATGCATTGCCTTGGATTATGAACCGTGACAAGGTCCTACTTTTTCACATTAATTTGCCAGCACAATTAATGCTGGCAACCCTGGTTTGACAGACAGATCCCCCTCTCACCCCGTTCCCTTAACGCCTATTGGGCTATTGACGGTACCTACGGTGCGCAGCCGTTGAAGCCAACTTCACAGATACCTAAAGATTTGCGCGGACTCTATACAGGGTGGAATTTTGTAATGCCACCTGGAGGGAAAGTACTCTTAATACTGTAGATAGAAAATTATACTAAAAGAAAACATTCCTTTATTTTTGAGAAGAAAGAAAACTGCATTCAAAGATTTTCGAAAATTCGCTTGCCACACCCGGGAATCGAACCGACTGAAATCTGTAAAAATTACACCCTGTACTTTTATTGCATAGATCGTTAGGGTCAATAATAAGGATGAAATCTCTCTAACAAACTTAATAAATTAAATGAAAGGAAAACCATGAAATCTTAAATTATAAATTGAATGGGTCAAGTTAAGCACTTTAACTTAGAGATCCATCTGTTTACGTGTTATTCTATCTAAAAATACTGGATCTCTTAAGAAATGAGTTAAATGGTTTCCCCGAGGGGGAGCGAAACCAAATAATTCTACAGCAAGATGGTGCTCCAGCCCATAACAGCAGAATCACTACTGCCTACATTAATAACCATTTTAATACCTGGATTGGTACCAACGGCACAATCAGATGGCCTGCGAGATCACCAGATCTCACCCCTTTAGATTTTTTTTGTGGGGATATGTAAAAAATCTAATTTACATGAAATCTTATGCGAATGTAAACGAGTTGAGAGTTGAAGTTCAGAATACGATTTATAATATTCACCACAACACGTTATTAAAAGTTACTAGAAATGGATACATAAGAAGAATAAATTTGTGTATACAAGAAAATGGAGCCCATTTTGAGCAACTAATTAGTAGTTAGTTGACTTTTATTGTAAATAATTAAAATAATTTAAGATTTCATGGTTTTCCTTTCATTTAATTTTCACTTAATTTATTAAGTTTGTTAGAGATATTTCATCCTTATAATTGACCCGACCGATCTATGCAATCAAAATACAGGGTGAAATTTTTACAGATTTTAGTCGGTTCGATTCCCGAGTGTGGCAAGCGAATTTTCGAAAATCTTTGAATGCAGTTTTCTTTCTTTTCAAAATTAATGGAATGTTTTCTTTGAGTAAAATTTTCTATCTACAGTATTATGAGTACTTTCCCTCCAGGTGGCATTACAAAATTCCACCCTGTATTTGTACCTACTATTGAAAATTGGTAACCCTTCGACCATGAGAATCACCAGACAACAACTTATACATATAAGTAGATATCCTATCGATAAAAATCTATAGGGTAAAGTTTAATATCGTGGGTAAAAGTGCATATTTATTCTAAGCATGTGTCACCGTCAGATAGTAGTTATGGACCCATAAAAATATAAAATCCTAGTCACCTTATAATTCTCAAACATACATAATCCTGAACTAAATTTTAATTTTAACTTGAAAACTATTTTACTATAAAAACTATCGTAGTTTGACGAATTCATCGTTGGTGTTCTTCCAACACAAATAAGGTTCGTAGTTAACCTGCTTACATCCGTAAGAAACTAGAAAACCATAATTTTTAGTTTTTTCAGTTAGTTGTTAAGCTACCTGTAGACTGTTTGCAACAGTCTGCAGTTAGCTCAAATGTAAATATTAGTATAATTTTCTTTGTGAATAAAGGCTACCTATTCGTTTTTCATAAATTAAATCGCAAATTCCAAGCTTCGTTTTTCCTATTTATGTTTTTTTTTTTTTTTTTTTTTTTTTTTTTTTTTTTTTTTTTTTATAAATAATGCTGGACAATTCACACCGCATTTTTTTTTTGTTTTTGTTTGTGCTAAATCTATACTATATTATATAATAATATTATAAAGAGGAAAGGTTTGATTTTTTGTTTGTTTGTTTGTTTGTATGAATTGAATAGGCTCCGAAACTACTAGACCGATTTGAAAAATTCTTTCACCGTTAGGAAGCTTACTTTTCAGGGAGTGACATAGGCTATATTTCATCCCGGAATTCCCACGGGAACGGGAACTACGCGGGTGAAACCGCGAGGCGATCGTCTAGTACTAAATAAACTCTTTTCGTAGTAACAACGTAGTCATACTTGATCTTTGCTGGTAAGTAATAATTTACGACACTGGTATCATCGGAGCCACGATCGAAGCAAATTACAGGAGCTTGAAAAAGGTTTTCGTTTAAAAAGCTTATAATTAAAATTTTATTTGTCCCTCGTCCGTTTTCACAAGTCAGAAGTCAGAATATTTACTTATATTGTTTTTATTTGTATTTTCATTTTATTATTAATCATGTTATATTCTAGGGCTAGACGATGCTGTGTGGATTGTCCAGGATTATTTATTTATTCAGAATATTTTTATTTTCGTTTTCGGACTAGCATAAAATTAATTAAACCTTTCGTTTTTGTTCTCAATACTTTATCTTGTTGTTGTCTGTTATTGTAATCAGTTTTTGTCAAGTTTTCATTCTTATATGTCTTTTTTCACATAACATATCTTGTATACAAGACTCAATACAAGAACCGAATATGGATAAAATATTGTGACATGCACTCAGTCACAAAGAATCTAACAGAAACCACACACATAACTTTCTAATGGGCATTGCTTGCAGTTTATATGCGTTTTATCTGGCTTAGTCATTGTGGTTGCATAAACTACTTCTAACTGCCCAATAGATGCATTATTTTGCTTTAAATTAGTTATAGAAAATACTTAGAATCTCTACCTCCAAACATTCAGTTCTATTGTACTCAGTACAGTCATGGACACTTTTTGCCTTCCCCAGAAAACGTAAAATAATAATAAATAATGCAGGACAATTCACACAGCATTATTTAGCCCCAAGATAATAGCGTTCATAGATTGCTGACCCCTCTGACGGGTTACAAGTCACGTTATTACATTAATAAATAAATAATGCTGGACAATTCACACAGCATTATCTAGCCCCAAGCCAAGCAGAGCTTGCGTTTATGGGTACTAGATAACTGATATACTTAATACAATACACTATATAGATAGATATTTTTTTATTATAGCAAACATCCAGAACACCCTGAACAAATATCTGCAGATCGTACAAACATTTGTCCCGAGAATCGAACCTGTAACCTCCTGCATCGCAGGCGGACCGCTGTGCCACACAGGTCGTCATTAGTTATGAAATGTGTTGTTTTTACAAGCTTTTATTTAACTTGCAATGTATGTAACTATGTTTGTACGGGTGGAATGTTGCAACCCAATTTTGAACCGATCTTCAACCGATTGAGTTGAAATTTTATGTACTTACACGTTTAGTTTGGATGACAATGCATTGAAGCTTGTTTTTAAAAAAAGGTTTAAGTATTAAAACTTATTATACATAGAACAGTTTGCTATCTTCTCAGCTATCTTCATAATACCGAAAGAAGTAAGTCTCAAAATATTACTGTATTTTATTTATCGATAAAAATTAATTAACTTTAAACTTAACAGGGGGTAACCTATCGATGAACGTGACTGTACATGTGACAAACGGACGCAGTTTTAGAGTTACCTACTATTGCATTTAGATTTTACTAGCTCCTGCCCGTGGCTTCGCTCGCGTTATCCCGGGATGAAAAGTGGCCTCTATGTTATTCTAGGTCGAGAACTACATCTATGCAAAATTTCACCCCGATCCGTTCAGTAGTTTTGGAGTGAAGAGGTAACAATATCCAAACATCTAAGCATCCATACTTTCGTATTTATAACTATTTACTGCCCGCGGCTGCGCTTGCGATTTCTATGCCATGGGAACTGATTTATGGGATAAAAAGTAAAAAAGAAAAATGTAGCCTACGTTTGATTCCAGGAATAGAATTACCTGTATGCAAAATTTCAGTCCGATCCGTTCAGTAGTTTTGGCGTGAAGAGCAAACATCCGTCCATCCATCCATACATCTAATCATCTAAACTTTCGAATTTATAATATTAGTTTACATTAGTGGAATGTGATGAGAATGTATAATAGTCTCATTTATATTTTTATCAGGATTTTTTTTATAATTAAAATGATATTAAACTTCATAACTTGACTTTATGACTACAACGTGACTTTAATAAACATTAGGTACACATTATGTAGGTACTTACCTAAGTACCACATAGGTACATTACATGTAAGTAAGTACCTACATTTCCCCGCGGTTACGTTTGCACCATTGATTTTGCCCCATTAATGGTGCAGGGGTAACTAGTTAGTTATGTTTGCACCATTCAACTTGATACAACTACTAAACCTTGCTTTACTCGCCGTAGATAAAATCAATAAAAAAAAAATGTTTAGCGTTTGTTTTTGACATGGGTTTCTTGAATAGAATGTTCACATTCTATGATTGTTCCAGCATGTCCAAGGTTTATGTAGGTACATTTTTAACCTTTATTCCATCCAGTCCTACCAGTAGTTCGATAGTCGAACTGTCGGCATCCATACTCTATACTATTATTACGAGTCATAGCTTGTTCAACCGCCAGGTCCTGGGTTCAAATCCCGGGTCGGGCAAATAGTTGTTATTGGGGTTTTTCTAGTAAGATATATTTACAGTAGCAGCCCGGAGCCAGGAAGTTGACGGTGTTACACCCCTGTGCCTCGGAAAGCACGCTAAGCCGTTGGTCCTGCGCCTGACCTCTCCCCGGTCGTGTCGATCTGTTATCCCATCGGATTCAGAGAGTGAGGGAATAGAGAGCGCACCTGTGTTTGCGCACACACTTGTGCACTATAATATATCCTGCGCATCTGGCTAGTCTCCGATGAGTCTGGCCGCTGTGGTCGAAATTCGGCTAGGAGGACATTACTAATAATATAAACTAGCTTCTGCCCGCGGCTTCGCTCGTTGTTTCTATGGAAACGTTTTGAGGTTATTTCTATCGCATGGGAACTTATTTATGGGATAAAAAGTCGCCTATGTTTGATTCCAGGGTTAGACTTACCTGTATGCAATTTCAGCCGGATCCGTTCAGTAGTTTTGGCATGAAGAGGTAACAAACATCTATCCATCCATCCATTCATCCAAACTTTCGCATTTATAATATTAGTGTGATGTGATTCGAAAGTTACACTGTCTGTCTTTTTGTTACCTTCTCAGGCCTAAACGGCTGAACGAATCTTAATGATATTTGGCACGGAGGTTAATGGTATCCCAGGGACGGACATTGGCTACTTCAAAAGCGCGTGCGAAGCCGCGGGCAGAAGCTAGTAATATTATAAATTCGAAAGTATCTCTGTGTGAATAGATTTTTTGTTATTATAGTGCGTAACCCCACACTTAGGGTAATTTCTAAAAAAATCAAATAATGTCGCAAAAAAAATTTTTTACCACTTCGACGGGACTTGAACCCGCATCCTAAAGTCCCAAAGATTTTCGACTCCTACGTCACTTGACCTCGTGGTGTAGTTGGTTAGCTCATTCCCGTACTGAGGGAAGGATGCGGGTTCAAGTCCCGTCGAAGTCGAACATTTTTGCGATATTATTCGATTTCTTAGAAATCTGATATCGTGCCTATGATATTGTGTATTCTGTTATAGTGCCAAGCCGCGGGTAGCAGCTAGTTTATTATAATCTCCGCTACACATTCTCTGCCCTTGGTGTGAACTCCGGTGCGCACGCGCATGCAGCCCATGCAAGCGGCATGCGAGATCGAGCCATGGGCTTATCTAAGCTAACTTGATAATATACTCGTAGTAGGGCTGTCGCGATATAATGCAACAAGTAACTTTACTTCTACTGGTATTCTTAGAAAAAGCCTTTGGAAAGCAAGTGACAATCAAATAATAGAAAGAAACTAGCTGCGCCCCGCGGCTACGCCCGCGTGGAAATTTAAAATTATCACTTAGGGGTATGAAAAATAGATGTTGGCCGATTCTCAGACCTACTCAATATGCTCACAAAATTTCATGAGAATCGGTCAAGCCGTTTCGGAGAAGTATGGCAACGAAAACTGTGACACGAGAATTTTATATATTAGATTAGAACTAGTACTTGTAATTGAAACAATTGAGCTAACTTCGACGACCTCTATGGCGCAGCGGGCGAAGGTCTGCCTGCGACGCAGGAGGTTGCGGGTTCGATTCCCGCCTCAGGACAAATGTTTGTACGATCTGCAGACATTTGTCCAGGGCGTTCTGGATGTTTTCTATGTATAATAAAAAATATCTATCTATGTAGTGTATTGTATTAAGTATATCAGGTTATCTAGTACCCATAACACAAGCTCTGCTTAGCTTGGGGCTAGATATTGCTGCGTGAATTATCTAGCATTATTTAGTTTTTTTTTATAACTGCAGACTGTTGCAAACAATCTACAGGTAGCTCAACTGATAAGACTAGACTAGCTTCTGCCCGTGGGTAAGCGTTATCGTATAAGCAGCTGCTTAAAAAAGTCTTAAAATTTCAACCAAATTGATTAGGAACGAAATTAACTAATTTGTCCATCTTGTTATTAAGTAAATTGTTGTTTAAGTAGGTAGTGATAATTTTATGAGTTGTGTTATCATGTTCGATAGGGCAATGTGGTGCGACCACATTGCCTATGTAACTACTATATAAAAATAAGTCGGGTTTTCCTTCCTGACGCTATAACTCCAGAACGCACGAACCGATTTCCACGGTTTTGCATTCGTTGGAAAGGTATCGGGCTCTGTGAGGTTTATAGCAAAGAAAATTGGAAATTGGGATATAAATCACCTTTAAACGTTTCCATAGAAACAACGCGTGTCAAATTTTATTCTCAAAGAAAATTACAATCAAATAAATATGTTATATAAATAAATTAGAACTAGTATTTACAATTGAGCTAACTGCAGACTATTGCAAACAATCTACAGGTAGCTCAAGTGATATATATCAATTATGTTTTTCTTTAAAATGGCAGAAGCCTTTATTCACAAAGATAATTACACTAAGTATTTACAATTGAAACAATTGTGCTAACTGCAGACTGTTGCAAACAATCTACAGCTTAGCGCAACTGATCCATACCAATACCAGTTCAATAATGTAAAGTACCAGTAAATTACGTTATAAAAAAAAACAACAAGATTGTTGGACTAACTTGTGGCAACCCTGTGAAAAAGCGTTTCTAAACTACTTTGACATTGGTATTGATCTTAACCTCTGCCTTATGTAGGGCATTGTCATGTAGAGCAGGTGTTCTAATTCCGCTGCAAAAATTGAAGGTTAAATACAGGCATAGCATTAGGCGCTAACCCGACCCAAATCAACCCCAATTTTATCATATCATAATATCATCATAATCTTATTATTATGTTCATCATCATCATCAGCCTATAGTAGTCCACTGCTGGACATAGGCCTCCCCTAATGAGCGCCATAGCGCCCTGTCTTCAGCTTGCCGCATCCAGCATCTGCCTGCAGATGATTATTTACTTGATCTGGTTGTATTTACTAAAGTATTAATAGTTTTTGCGTCAGATTTTTTTTATTATGTTAGATGAAGGAATTTTGAGCAAAAAAGAGCAACTTCGCATCTCTGCCTACACTATCCTACTAATATTATAAATGCGAAAGTTTGTGAAATCAGAATTTTTGTTACCTACCTAGGGTCTCCAAAACAGAACAGATCATCCAGAACAGATCTAGATGAACTTGGCGTACGTTTAGAGCCTAGCTTAGATAATAGGCTACTTATTATACTTACCGAAAATACGCGTGCGAAGCCGCGGGCAGAAGCTAGTACAAAAAAATAAAATAAAAATAAGCGAAAGGTACCTATTACAAACTGCAAAATAAATTTTTGGAAATTCCTTCGTTTATCATAATCTATTATGTAATAATTTCGGACCGGTCTACGTTAGACTCGAATGAAATGCACATCAAATTGAAGAGCGTAAAAAATTAGTCGATCCGAGTCGACAACTTATAGGCGGAAAATTCGGATTATCGAGTAGTTTCAATATGAAAATGAATAAATTGCTAAAAAAATTGTAACGGCGTTGCAAAGTAAACATGTCAATTAAGTATAAACATGTCTATGGTTCGGTCTTGGTACCGTGGACGGAAGAAATCGCTCCCCAGGGTATATAAGTACTCCTTGATCGTAGCTTGCTACATATATAGTGATCTGTGGTTCGGTCTAATTTCTTTGAATGAAATCTCTTTGCTCTTTGATTGAGATATATCATAATATTATGTATGTATATTACTTATAGTAATAGTAGTATTTTATTGCACCCGTGCGAAGCCGGGGCGGGTCGCTAGTAATGGGATGAAATAGGTGGTGGCGCTGGTTACTGGTTATTCGACCCATGCTTATTTTATTGACTGAAAACTCTATTTTGGTGTTTGAATTTAGACGACACCAATATTCGACCTCCATCTCAATGCTATACAACCTCTTTGCGTAAAAAATACTCGATACAAACTCCTTGTGCAAATAACTCCTCGAGATTTGATTGGTGGTCATGGAGTTTAATATTAGAATAAAAACTCGAGCTCGAGAAATTCAATACTAGGACCATTTTTGTTATGCGATTTTTCCTTAAACCTCAAAACTTATCCGAAGTTTACATACCTCGATCTTAGAGCATTTGTTCTGAATGCTCTAAGTCTTAGAGCATTCATGTGTAGCTTTCTTTATCGAGGTCTTAGAGTCTAAGACCTCGATAAAGAAAGCTACACATGTCATGTTTTTAAAATTATCTGCACGCGAAATGTGTTCGGATATTTTTTTTTTAAATTTTGTGTTGTTAAAGAATGCTCTAAATAAAATAAAAATTAAAATTTAATTAAAACCAATAGTTTTTTGATATGGATCATTTGAGCTACCTGTAGATTGTCTGCAACCGACTGCAGTTAGCTCAACTGTTTCAATTGTTAATATTAGTTCTATTTTATTTCTATTATTTGATTGTAATGTTCTTTGTGAATAAAGGATAGATTTTTTTAAATTAATATTTTAATCCCCTAACCTCGATAAATTATTTTTTTCTCAGAAACGTTTAACTTTTGCACTAGAACATTTTGGTCTAATTCAACGTATAATATAACCTCCCTTACCTCCTATTCCTGCTTGGAAGCAGGAATAGGTCGAATAACCAGTAACCATGTATTATCAATGTGATGTATGGATGGATGGTTGGATGTTTGTTACCTCTTTACGCAAAAACTACTTTATTTATTTTTTATTTATTTACAATGAACAAATACATTATGTAGCTAAAATACAATGGAACACTGGAAAGCGCATAAGTTATAAAAAATAAAAAGTCTATGTTTTATTCGAGGCCTAGAACTACCTATATTCCAAATTTCAGCCCGATCCGTTAGTAGTTTTGGCGTGAAGAAGTAACAAATATCCATACATCCAAACTTTCGCATTCATAATATTAGTGTGATGTGATATGATAAATAATGCTGGACAATATCGTATATCAGTCATCTAGTACCAAGTCACAAGCCAAGCTCTGCTTAGCGTGGGGCCAGATGATGCTGTGTAATCCACACAGCATCATCTAGCCCCAAACTAATGGACGGTTGATACTTATTCCGAAATATCAAATTTCTTAGTCCGACTCATTAGAAAAATGTGTTTAAAGATACAAATTAAAAATAAATAGTTCTTCTATGACCACTCAAATAACTAATATCACATCACACTAATATTATAAATGCGAAAGTTTGGATGCATAGATGTACAGATGGATGGATGTTTGTTACCTCTTCACGCCAAAACTACTGAACGGATCAGGCTGAAATTTTGCATACAGGGAAGTCTAACCCTGGAATCAAACATAGGCTACTTTTATCCCATAAATCAGTTCCCGTGGGATAGAAATCACCTTTAAACGTTTCCATGGAAACAACGCGTGCGAAGGCGCGGGGCGCAACTAGTAAAAAATACTTGAGAGGTGTCAAGGGACACTGATGGAACGTAGTTCCTTTCGATTAATTAGTGAAGGTATTGTAATAAAATTTTACACACCATACCACACTGTTCAATGCGAAATAGAAAGACGAACCGAAAATAACTGGCTTGCTTTCTATAAGAGAGAGAGAGACAGACAGAGAAACACGCGCACGCCGCACGGCTTACAACTACCTATAGCAAAAAGTGTCGTTACAACTTTTCGTATGATTTTTTTCCGTCTAGCCCCCCTTCACAACGCGCGCTATGGAACTTCGTTCCAATAAATAGATCTTTCGACGTTCCAATAATTAGACGTTTGAACGAACAATAGATAGACGGGAGATATTTTAATGGAGACGTAGGTCACACCTATTTGTTTTGGTTACATTATCTGAAGATCACGCGGTTTTGTTTCGTGACTTATTCCCAAGCCGCGTGATCTCGTTATGCTTGGTTCACAGTTGAATACCTATAGCTTATTATGATAAAATAAGATATAAATTACTTGTAGGTAATTACAAATCATCCTTTAGTTGACTTTCAGAGCTCTATCGAGCTTGATAGCACCTCTTCTCAAACCTATGGCTTAAAAATACTTTAAAAAACTGGATTTTACAAAATTCCTCTGGAATAAAATGAACTAAAACCTATTTTTCAAAAAAAAGTTTATAATCTGTGATACCATCTGATCTCTTTTTAAAAATGGAATTCCTGTCGCGCAAAATAAAGTCATACAGTCAAACTGAAATTGACTCCCGTCAGTTGAATGGCGCGGGCGACGTTAGCAAATATAAACGGTAAGTTTATGAAAAAAATAAAAGTTGTGTACTTGTTGTGTACTGTGTGCTTTCATAGGCAAAGAACAGTCAAATTTCGGATTACAATTTAAGTATATAATATCATGTACGTTGCTGAGCGAATCTGCAACATTAGCATAGGACCGCAGGAGATGGCACAAGCCGGGCGGAAGCACAACTCTGCACAAATGTTTAGAAGACTATTGGACCCAGCAGTGGGCATAATTATGTTGTTTATGTCAGGTAAAACTGAGTGGTAAATTGTTCCCATCCTAGAAGTTAAAACCATGGTTTTAAATAACAAATTCCATTATTTACGTTAGTAACAGAATGAAAGTTTTTAATAACCTGTGCTTACTTAGTTTCTAGGTAGCTAGTAATTTCGTAGAAACAGAACAACGGTATACAAACTGTTATTCTCAAGTAGGTAATATAAATACTTATAAATATATTTTTTTTAGCTTTCTCTCGACATTTGAATATCTCCGTGCGGAGCATTAGCCGGTAAAATATATTTTCTTTAATTGATATTATTCAAAATAGCTGTTATTTTCGCAAAAAAGGATATAGATAGAGCCTGAAAACGCAAAGTTTGTCCTTGGAGATACAAGTAGTTCAGTAAACTAGTCCGTATTTTTTTCAACATCATTCATACCCTATATATTCTAGTTAATGGTGGTTGGAAAATTGCACCCGGTTCTTTGTTTAGCACGATTTTATAGTAAGTAAGTATTTATTTATGCATTGATTAAGTAGTTATTGAGTAAGTATTGAGCCTCGTACGTTGCTTGAGCAGACACCTAACTTTATTGCACGACCAACTCGAGGAGACAACTGTCCTAAGTGTGGCCTGAATGTATTATTGTAAATCTGTAAGCTCAACTGCAGGGCAAAGTCATCCCTTTCCACTTTCTTCCATTGTTTTTATCCCTGGGTCTTCCACGCAGCCTGCGCCCTTTTTCATCATCATCATCATCATCATCATCAGTCTATATTAGTCCACTACTGGACATAGGCCTCCCCTAATGAGCGCCATAGCGTCCTGTCTTCAGCTTGCCGCATCCAGCATCTACCTGCAGTCTTTCGCAGATCGTCATCCCACCTGGCCGGAGGGCGTCCTACACTACGTTTGCCGAGTCGTGGTCTTCACTCAAGAACACGTTTACCCCAGCGGTTGTCGGTTCTTCGCGAGATATGGCCGGCCCACTGCCACTTCAGCTTGCTAATTCTTTGAGCTATGTCGATAACTTTGGTTCTCTGTCGGATGTATTCGTTACGAATTCTATCCTTCAGAGAGAGCATAGCTCTTTCCATAGCTCGCTGAGCGACTTTGAACTGGTGGACCAGCCCTACCGTGAGTGTTCACGTCTCAGCTCCGTAGGTCATGACGGGTAGGACGCACTGATTGAAAACTTTCGTTTTCAAGCATTGCGGTATGGATGACGAGAAGACTCGACGTAGTTTTCCAAACGCTGCCCAGCCTAGCTGGATCCTCCTCTTGACCTCCTTTTCAAAATTATTTTTAACTTACTGCAGAATTTGTCCAGGGTAAGTATACTCGGAAACGATTTCCCTTCTTCCTAAATGTAACAAATTATAAATTCTGGATAGGTAGTCTCTTACAACCAAGTTACAAAACCAACTTTTTGTACCTTTTATTGTACCTTTTTTGCTGTGTTTTATTCAAGCAGTAAGAGCAGTGCTTTAATTTCAGAGAGTAACTGCTATATGGGCTGCCCTTGCGCTAAGGACGGAAAACTTTGTCCTGCTACGAGTTGGTAGGCCGTAGCAAAGCGTAGCACTTTGTAGTCTACGTCCTGCTACGAGTTGGTAGGCCGTAGCAAAGCGTAGTACCTGTGGTAGTACTTTGTAGTCTATGTTCTGCTACGAGTTGGTAGGCCGTAGCAAGGTGTATCCCTTTGTAGTCTATGTCTTGCTACGAGTTGGTAGGCTGTAGCAAAGCGTAGAGCTTCGTAGCCTCGTAGACCTTCGTAGCACGTAGCCCAACCCTCTATTGATTTACTAGATTTGGTCCTAACCTATATACATACGTGTCGTTGTTTGAAATTCTTTTTGGGTACGTTTTCTTTTTGTAGTAATGTTCGATGTAAAATGTTATGGAATTATTTATGACCGTCAAACATCGATCAAGTATGCGGCCTCTCTCGTAGATACCAAGAACCTTACAAGAATGACACTCAAAAGTGTCCACGTTTTGTTTTGACGCAGACAGTTTGCGCAGAGCCTGTCAAGTTTTTTGCATGCGGAACAAGAGATTAGTGGAGTCGAATTTATTTTATTTTATTTTGTAAGTAGGTAGGAAGGTAGGTACCTAAAATAATATATACACTGTTTATTTTTATAAGGATTATAAAATCAACTGAATTCAGGTAAAGATAACGAATCATTTATTGATACAACTATAAATTAGCGACGCAACAGTCAACAAACAAAAGGGTCATTTCGGACATACAATAATATAAATAAGTTAACAAAACTTAGTGAAATAAACCTACCATTTTTTCACAATTTCAGGCAGGTACTTTAAATTTAAAAGAACTAGTGTCTGCCTGCGGCTTCGTAAGAGTATTTATATGGGCCAAAAAAACGTTATTTCAAGTCAACTAGGATCTTATAAAATACTTTTAAACTTACGCCATATGAACACATTATTTATTATTACCTACTATTTAATTTTGAACGTCGAAAACAATAGGTAAATAAACGCAATAAATACCCGTTTTATATTACTAGTACTACCTACCGTAATTCCTAAGTTCTGATTATATGACGTTTCCAAATGTTTAATACCTAGGTAATCTCATAAATCTCTTATAAATTAAAGGATTTTTTTTAAATTAAATTTTGAATTATCTTGTAAAAGATTTAGTTTATTGTATACAGATCTCCTTGATGAATTTTTTAACTTTTGAGATTTTGCTATGTAATGTAATCTTATCTTCAGGTGTCGTTCGATTATAGATTTAAAAATAGATATTAGAAATTGAGGGCGGGTCAGCTAGTTATTTTATAAACCTTAACCAGTTATTGTAAATGTCTTTTCATGAAAAAAAAATTACCACTTACAACTTACCACACATAAATAAATAAAAAATTTGAAACAATAGCCGCTCCATTCATCAACTTAGAACAAAAAAAATATTTTTACATAGGCAAACCCAACAACAATATTTAATGCTGATTTCTCAAGTATATAAGGCTCAATTGGCTCATATCACAATACACAGGTAAAAATTACATTGAAACTTACTGAAAATAAGAAATTCCATCCTTTTTCTGTTGCTTGGTCGGTCGATTATTGCATTTTTTATACGAGCACTTGACCATGCTTTCGGTCCGAGAGCTAAAATGACACTAGTTGAAAAGGTATCCCAAAATGCCAAATGGGATACCTTTTGATACTGACGTTTTCAGGGCGCGCATTGTGCATCTAAGGGGGGCCGGCCGGAAATTTTTGATCGATGCCGTCAAATCAATAAACGATTTCTTTGTGCGTGAATCAACTTCTTTTGTAGAATAGGCAGGTTAATAGTGCTTTTTTGTTATTTCCTGGATTTAACGTTATAAGACAAAATTAAAAATTTTAAAAACCCGCCGACGTTTATCGGCTGAACAGATTTTCATGAAACATGGCTTAGAACACTCGGGATAAAATTATCTATGACACAAAAAAATCGAAACGAAAATCGGTTCATCCATTTGGGAGCTACGATACCACAGACAGATACACAGACAGACACGTTAAACTTATAACACCCTTCTCTTTTTGCGTCGGGGAAAACCAAAGTAATAAAATATACATTTATTTGCTTACTTTTGGAACACATTGTAGGTATACTATGTCTATACTAATATTATAAAGAGGAACGCTTTGATTGTTTGTTTGTATTGAATAGGCTCCGAAACTACTGGACCGATTTGAAAAATTCTTTCACAGTTAGGAAGCTTACTTTTCAATTAGTGACATAGGCTATATTTTGTCCCGGAATTCCCACGGAACGGATCGCACGGATAGTATAGTATACCTACAAACATTTGACTTTAAAATATAACAGAGTTGCGATGATGCGATTTGTAAAAACAGGTACTTAAATAAAAATAAATAAATAAAAAGCGCAAAAATGCGCAGGGTTTTGTTTGAATAGCAAACACAGATTTTCTGTAGGTATTACCTACTGAGGTAACCGATAATCAAAAAATTGATTGCCTATTAAAATATTTTAGCTTAAGTAAATTTCAATTACGGAGAGATTATAGCTTTAATATACGTAAATGTGTGTCCAAAATCACAGAACAACTATACAGGGTGCCACGGATAGGGTGTAAAAGCCGAAAGGGGATGATCCTGGACCCTGAGGGGATCAACTTGTGAACACAGATTTTTTTAATTTCGAATAGGTAGGTACCTACTTTTTATTTTATTTTGTAAAAAAAGTTATTTTTTTTTTCTTGTTATTCGTGTTCTTTTACACGCACCCGTGCATTACCTATTTAACATTACAAATTATTTTACAAATGATTTTTGCTTGTTTTTTCAGCAAAATCGTATCGTATCGTAGTTTGTCATGAAATTATTCCGAAAATGTGATGAAAATCCTATGAAATTTCAAAACAATAATTACAATCTAAGAATATACTTAAAAGAACACGAATATGATTTTTTTTTTCTAATTCTTTAAATTTATTTATTGAAATTCAAAAAATCCTAGATCCTAAACAAACGTTGACCTACGATGACCAGAATCACTCCCTTTCGGCTTAGACCCTTTCCGTGGCACCCTGTATAACCAAAATACCGGCAGTAGGTATCTACCTACCGCCGGTATTATCTATCTATCTAGATAGATAGATAATACTTTATTGTACCACACAAAGACAGATAACAATACAGAAATAAATGCTAAGAGTAGACGAAGTACAAAGGCGGACTTATCGCTATGAGCGATCTCTTGCAGGCAACCTTGGGATGGACTGGACATGTAAGAACAAAATAGACGGTGGCACGCGAAAAAAAAAATAATAATTATAGTACTTACACTACATACTATATTACCTACATATAGCCTACAAACAATATAATACACTTACATAAACATAAAAATAAAGTTGTTTAACTTTGCAAGGACAGATAATGCTGATGAAGCAGTTTTTTAATGAGAGGGAGTGATTTGGCACGTCTGATGTCCAGGGGGAGAGCATTCCATAGACGGGTAGCTTGTACAGTGAAAGATTTGTCGTAGGTAGGTACTTTTAAATCCATCATGGTTATTAAGTTTGGTTTGGTGCATGGTTTTATAGTTGCGTTCGAGAATGAAGCCGGTGGTAGTAGTAACGTTCGTAGCAAAAGACAAAAAATGAGGGTATAGATATATCTGCCAATAACAACTCACCCGCAGTGCCGTCAGTTATTCCGTGATCATGGCGCATGAAACTGTGCCGAAATATTGGAAAACTCAAAACTCAAATCATGGTAAATATCCCGTTGTAAATGATTTTAGGTAGGTACTGTCTGGTAGGTACAATACAGATTTGCTCGTCATTTCAGAATATTTTCTACGCTTTTAAATGGCGACATGTTCAGTACAGATATTTGATGTAGTTAATTTTTCCATTATTACAAACAAAAAAATGTTTTTATCAATCGATTCGTAAAACCGCAATGGGGTCAAAATTGTTCTATCAATTTTGTCATACAAACCCCCGCCATCTGTTATCATTCAACCGCAACGTGTGGTTCGTTATCGCTGAAAATTTTCCCGTTTTCCCAGGAGCGACAGCGCTATGTGCCCGGCAGCTCCCCCCGCGACCGCCGACAAAACTATCACACTCGACAGCAAGCGGCAGTCGGCTCTCGCCAGCCAACAACAGTGCACGCACGAGATGGAACGTGACCGTATCGGACTGTGGGGCTCCGGGGACGATGGCCTTTCAACCAGCCGGATCTCGGGGCTCGATCGCCTCAAACACCCTGGACTCAATAAGGTACCCTAGCATTCTTACCAATAAGTTCGGCTAGGTCATGGTTGTTTAACGCACTACTTCCGGTATTTCACGTTCGATTTTACGGGGTATTGTGACGGCCTTGTCATAGGGTGCTCTATACCCCTCAGAACGTGCCGGTATAGCCATTGAGAGCTCCAGAAAACATTTTGTAGTGTAAAGAGACCTACTACGTTGTGTATGTTAATGTTTGTTTTGAACTCCACACCAGCGCAAAGTTCACGAGTCACCAAACTTTGGAATTAATGTCTGGATAGAGTTGTTTTAAACTACCAATGGTACATCTTTAAGCAATTACGAAAACATTCTCCGTCAAACGTACCTATGGAAAAGTTATGATGACCTAGGTATAGGTAACTCAATGTCAATCAAACCATTAATTAGATAAAAGATATTACTTTGTGTATGTATAAGCTAAATCTAGTTAGACCCGACATGTTTATGACTATAAACAAATATAGGTATAAATACCTAACGGCAATTTTATGACACGTCTTTATTTAAAAAGAATCAATAAACATAAGTAAAAATGCATAATTATTAATCCGTGCGGATTTCCGTGGTTGTATGTCTATATCCGAATTGTAAATCATTTGACTCGAGGTTGAACGAAAATTAACACATTTGCGAAGATTTTTTTTACTACCATGTAGAATAAACGGATTCAAAATAATCATTATTATCTTATCTGTCTCATCTTATGTACTTACTTACACCGCAAGGAGCAAAAAATGTAGAAGTTTCTAAAAATTCTTGGAAATTTTAAGTAGGATCTAATTTTCACTGAAAAAGTAATTATTTGAGCACAATAAATTACTGGAGCGCTCCAGTAATTTAATGTGCTCAAATAATTACTCACTTACTTAAGTAATTGCAGCGGGTTTGATTCCCGGCTCGCTATAAGTTAGTAAGATGTTTGTACGATCTGCGGATAGTTCTGGGTGTTTTCTATGTATAAGAAACACTGTACCCATAGCACAAGCTCTGTTTAGTTAGGGGCTAGATAATACTGTGTGGATTGTCCAACGCTATTTATTACTACGCATTTAAAATGTTATCCAGTAAGTGGTTTAATAAATATTTGATCAACGGCTTGAAAACATTCCCAGCAATGTTGAACATTGTATGATCAACTACAAGGAAAGATAGCATTGCAGAACGTACTTGTGGTTGCAATCTTCTTGCTGTTTATCAAACATCCGAGCAAGGCTTTTTGTGTCGTATATCTACTAAAGAATGCTAAAGATCATACTTACTTTTAGAATCAGACATACTTTTTGTAAACAAAGGAAGAACCAAAGATTTTTGTGGAAAATATTTTACGACATATTAGCAAATCGCAGAAGTTCTAACTAATTTTTGGTTTTGCCAGGTTTCGTTCATCATTTCATTAATTCTGTCCCCCATTTCGAACTCGTATTTTCACCTATTTGCAATTTTCAATGCACTTCCGCGGTGTGGAAGTTTTCATTCTTGGTTTTTGTGGTTACCTTGATGCCATTGGAATTCAACTAAAATTGAGCCCTTTGGATTTCAACTAAAATTGACAAACTTATTCACAAGATCTTGCCTAGTTGTTTTCTGTTACTGTTAGTTATCAGTTTTCGTTTTCATTCATAAATGTCTGTGTTTACAAGAAATATCGTGGATTCTAGAAACTATTATTTTTTAAGCTTGGCTAGTGTTCATCAAGCAACTGCCAATCAACAGCATAAATGCCGAATAGTGTCGGAACTGTCAACAACGGTCCTCTTGTTAGCAAAGCGTTTGTATTAACTCGTACCTACAAATTTGGCCCTTCCTAATTATCCGTGAGTTTTTATTTTACACTTCTTGTGCTAATTATAGCTAAATGACACGACAGTACTAAAAATAAAGTGGTTCTGACGGAAAATTACGCAAAATCGACAAACAATGACATATTCTTGGCCGTGAAATTTTAGAAATAATTCCAACAATATAAGTTAGTTCCTATTGAGAAATACTACTCTCCCTTAATTTTTTTGTTTTTGTAGTTAATCTTTATTGACATAAAGAATTACGATCAAATAAAAGAAATAAATTCGAACTAGTAGGTATTTACTATTGAAACAATTGAGCTAACTGCGGACTGGTACAAAAAATCTACAGGCAGCTCAACTGATCCATATCAATACCAGTCGGAAGCGTCCCCAAGACGCTGGCTGCACTGCCACGCTGTATGGCAATGTTGATGCGCTGCGCCAGATACTCACAGCTCTCGGGTCACGCGTCGCTTCAACCAGACGCTCAGACAATTTTTTAAAACCCGTTATTTGATAGTTAATACTTAATTTAACTGTACTGCCAATATGAGTACACAGATCTTATTAACAAAGGACCACTACTTGCTTTTGACAAGTAACTAGGTACAAGTTTTTTACAAACTTAGTTTGGGCAATAAGGCACACAAATAGTCTTCGTATCATTGAAATAAAAATATTTCGTTTTTTTGTGGTTCTGAGTAGGTAACCTTTTTTTAAAGTCTGGGCTCATTCAATAGAAAACCACTTCATAAGGTTTGAAGGATTAAAGGGTAACAAAGGGGTGGCTGGCGAAACGACGCCCCTCATTAAAACAAATCAGTAGGTACTTATTTCAAGATATGAAAAATAATCTAGTTTCTGCCCGCGGCTTCGCACGCGTTGTTTCTATGGAATCGTTTGAAGGTTATTTCTATGCCATGGGAACAATTTTATGGGATAAAAAGTAGCCTATGTTTGATTCCAGAATTAGAATTACATAAGAAGTCGTGGTGTAGTTGGTTAGCACATCCCGGGGGAAGGATGCGGGTTGAAGTTCCATCGAAGTCGAAAATTTTTGCGATATTATTTGATTTCTTAGAAATTACCCTGAGTGTGGGGTTACGCACTATAATAACAAAAAACCTTAGAATTACCTATACGCAAAGCCTGATCCGTTCAGTATTTTTGGCGTGAAGAGGTAACTAATATCCATCCATACATTCATACATCTAAACATCCAACATTAGTGTGATATGAACTGGAGGATCGGAATGTTGGGAGTACTCGATGAAACGACGACATGTAGCGGTCGCAGGGAATCTATGGATGTGGACCGCTCAGGACCGCTATTCGTGGCGTCGTTTGGGAGAAAGAAAAGAAAAGAAAAACAAAGAAAAAATAATATTCATCATTAAAAAATCAAAAAGTCAGGTACAAGCAACTTAACTAGACTTAACTTAGTAATCTAATCCGAGTGGCCTGTGTCCTGCTATAGACGTTTTTAGGCTGATGATGATGAACTAATGAAACAAATGGCTAGGCAGCTGGTTTCAGTTCCTCACTTCAACAGCCTATATTGGTTTAAGTTCACTTTACTGGATTTCGAAATTTTGTGTTATAACATTTATAACCGGATCTGTATTTAATAAATGAAGCGATTTAGATTAACGTCAAGTTAGACTGGATTGAAGTAATTGTTATACGCGTCACATAACTCGATCAAGTATTAATTTACTATGACGAAATATTAATTCTGATTGATTTTCAAGTCATAGATGAACTGCATAGGTAGGATACTTGATATCTAGTTAATAAACCACGCCAACCACGAGGTCGAAGCCCCGAGGGTTTATTTAAGTGGATGGTACTTACCCATACTTCACACAAAATTATGAAGAAGTCCAGGCCAGATCAATAACTTTGTTAGAAACTAACTCGTTTGTACTAGTTGTCATCATCATCATCATCATCAGCCTATATTAGTCCACAGCTGGACATAGGCCTCCCCTAATGAACGCCATAGCGCCCTGTCTTCAGCTTGCCGCATCCAGCATCTGCCTGCAGTCTTTCGCAGATCGTCATCCCACCTGGCCGGAGGGCGTCCTACACTACGTTTGCCGAGTCGTGGTCTCCACTCAAGAACACGTTCCTACACTACGTTTACCTCAGCGATTGTCGGTTCTTCGCGAGATATGGCCGGCCCACTGCCAGGCTTGCTAATTCTTTGGGCTATGTCGATAACTTTGATTCTCTGTCGGATGTATTCGTTACGAATTCTATCCTTCAGAGAGACTCCGAGCATAGCTCTTTCCCTAGCTCGCTGAGCGACTTTGAACTGGTGCACCAGCCCTACCGTGAGTGTCCACGTCTCAGCTCCGTAGGTCATGACGGGTAGGACACACTGATTGGAAACTAGTTAGTAGTACTCGTAGGTAATACATCTACTTAAAAGACGAAATTGTCCAGATAAGTCCTGTCTTAAATATTCGAGATTTTCGATATACCTACTAAAAGGCAATTTGAATACTATGAATACTGATTCAAATACGCGGCGGGCACAGAGCGTTATCGATTTTGTCTGCTTCATAATATCACTATAGGTTCCACTGAGTACTAGATATTTTTTGTTCACAAAGGGATTACGATGGAGGAGACGACGACGGTGGCACGGCGGGCGAAGGTCCGCCTGCGGCGCAGGAGGTTGCGGGTTCGATTCTCGCCTAGGGACAAATGTTTGTACGATCAACAAATATTTGTTCCGGGTGGTTTGATCGGTTCTTTGTATACTAAAAAATATCTATCTATTTATGTAATGTATTTTATTATGTACTAGCTTCTGCCCGCGGCTTCGCACGCGTTGTTTCTATGGAAACGTTTTGAGGTTATTTCTATCCCACGGGAAACAGTACAGTATAAAAAGTAGCCTATGTTTTATTCCAGGCCTAGAATTATCTGTATGCAAAATTTCAGCCTGATCTGTTCAGCAGTTTTGACGTGAAGAGGTAACAAACATCCATCCATCCATCCATCCATCCAAACTTTCGCATTTATAGTATTAGTGTGATATCAGTCATCTAGTACCCATAACACTCCAGGCCTAGAATTATCTGTATGCAAAATTTCAGCCTGATCTGTTCAGCAGTTTTGACGTGAAGAGGTAACAAACATCCATCCATCCATCCATCCAAACTTTCGCATTTATAGTATTAGTGTGATATCAGTCATCTAGTACCCATAACACAAGCTCTACTTAGCTTGGGGCTAGATGATTCTGTGTGGATTGTCCAGCATTATCTTATATTAATATATATATAAATCACGTGTCACGTTGTTTGTCCGCGATGGACTCTTAAACTACTTAACCGATTTTAGATTATACATACAGTGTTTGTGTAAACAGTTTACTCCTTGAAACCAGACGCTCAGAATCATGAGCAGAGTCCAAAACCGATGAAATAACTAAACTTTTTTTTACATAAATTTGCACACCGTGTGCAGTTTGATCCAACTTGAAAGATAGGATAGCTTATTCAGGGAAGTTTAAAAGGAGAGAGCAGCGGTACGAAGTTCGCCGAGTCAGCTAGTTTATTTATATATTACAAAATGGAAGAAATACCATTGAAGGGAATTGAACGAACGCTGGGTATTTGAAGGTACTGATATCATCGCTGCGATTCGAGAAGTTCAAAGCTATTTTTGATTTTAAAAGCTTTCGTTCGTCATTTCAGTCGTCTGGTCTGTCGTCCGTTTTCATACTTGGATTTGAACCTTTTTCGCTCCGCTTCTGCGCTTGTGCTTTACCGTTTGAAGTTTGTTTTTATTTTTTAGTGATTACCTTTCTGTTACCGTTTTGTTTTCTGCTATTGTTATCAGTTTTTTTGATCAGTTGAGCTACCTGTAGATTGTGTGCAACAGTCTGCAGTTAGCTCAA
Source organism: Eupithecia subfuscata (assembly GCA_963564075.1). Lineage (NCBI taxonomy): Eukaryota > Metazoa > Arthropoda > Insecta > Lepidoptera > Geometridae > Eupithecia > Eupithecia subfuscata. The sequence continues at coordinate 12,219,788 of OY751105.1, forward strand.
TTATTTCATTTGTAAATACTACCTAGTTCCAATTCGTTTCTATTATTTGATTGTATTTTTGTTTTATGAATAAAAACTTTACAAAAACTTTGATAATAAAGTTTTTGTAAGGTTTAAGTTTATGTTAATAAAGTTTTTGTAAAGTTCTCATTCATAAATGCCTTTGTTTACATAAAATATCGTGGATTCTATTCTAAAACCGAGTAAAGGCATTATGCTTGGTTGGAGCTGAAGTGATATAAATACCATTTTGTTTGAAGAGGCTATGTCACCACTCAACGTTTTCGATTAGGTACATAAAGGCTATCCTGCCAAGTCACCACCATTTAGAATAGAAAAATCTTTATTTGTGTGACCTACATAATTTAACATGACATACATTAACATAAAATAAATTTATTCACAAAGAAAATTATACTAGTATTTACAATTGAAACAATTGAGCTAACTGCCGACTGTTGCAAACAGTCTACAGATAGCTCAACTGATCCATATCAACGCCAGTCGGAAGCATCCCCAAGACGCTGGCTGCATTGCCACGCTGTATGGCAATGCTGATACGCTGTGCCAGATATTCACCAGCTCTCGGGTCACGCGTCGCTTCGACCAGACGCTCAGATAGTTTTTTGAAAAAAAAAATACATTACTAATATTAAATTTAATCTAACTCAAAAAGGTCACCCATAGCAGCGCTGGTTTTCAGCGCTGCCAGGGTGCTAAATGCAGCGCTACTCGCTACACCAATCACATGGGAACTTTATACAAAACTAGACAATCCCCTCGCGGTTTCACCCGCGTAGTTCCCGTTCCCGTGGGAATTCCGGGATAAAATATAGCCTATGTCACTCCCTGAAAAGTAAGCTTCCTAACGGTGAGAATTTTTCAAATCGGTCCAGTAGTTCCGGAGCCTATTCAATACAAACAAACAAACAATCAAATCTTTCCTTTTTGTAATATTAGTATAAATATCTTCTCGTGTCACAATGTTCGTTCCCGTACTCCTCCGAAACGGCTTGACCGATTCTCATGAAATTTTGTGAACATATTGAGTAGGTCTGAGAATCGGCCAACATCTATTTTTCATACCCCTAAGTGATAATTTTAAATTTCCACGCGGGCGTAGCCGCTGGGCGCAGCTAGTAGATATATAATAAACAAAGCATAAATAGCTTAACTCTACGTAGCTTAAAACTACGTTCATTCGAGTAGGTGTAAAAGGCTATCCTGCGAAGTCACCGTTCAAGTAGAATTCACGTTCGTCTGAGTTAAAAGCGTTTTCTTTTCGAGAGTACGGTCTGCGTTTCGATCTTATGAAGCAGACGCCGAGAAGGTATTCTCGACCTGTTTCTTTCTTATCGCATTTTAACCTGAAGTTGTATTTATTGACTTACTAGCTTCTGCCCGCGGCTTCGCACGCGTTGTTTCTATGGAAACGTTGGAGTTTATTTCTATCGCATGGGAACTGATTTATGAGATAAAAAGTAGCCTATGTTTGATTCCAGGATTAGAATGACCTGTATGCAAAATTTCAGCGAGATCCGTTCAGTAGTTTTGGCGTGAAGAAGTAACAAACATCAATCCATCCATCAATCTATCCATCCAAACTTTCGCATTTATAATATTATAGTGTGATCTAATTATAACAAAGCGTGACCGAATATTATGGATACAAGAAAGTGTAGGTAGGTAAAACAATATGATGAAAGTAAACTCATTTTTCCATCAGACAGAGTAAGTACTTTATTTACAAAGAAAATTACAATCAAATAGGTAGATACTAATTAGAACTAGTTTTTACAATTGAAACAATTGAGCTCGCTGCAGACTGTTGCAATCAATCTACAGGTAACTCAACTGATCCATATCAATATCGGACAACAGTAATTCATTAAGATTCACTGTAGGTAGGTACATGGTCAGACAATATGTCGTTATAATCTAATTTACATAAATAAACATGTTACTTATGATTATATGTATATTAGGTACAGAACACAAGTTTTTGAAAAGAAAGGAGGAGGGTAACATAACAACTCATGTACCTAGGTAGGTACGTATTTAAATTTTTTCCAAAGTCTTGTCCTGTCCCGTCCAAAAGTCAAGAGATCCTTTTACTAGGTATTTACCGAGCAAAAGGATGACTTGGAATTGGATGATTTAGGAAATTTTCTGCTGACGCAATAACCAGAATATGAAGTGTCGTATGAGTCAAAAATAGAGTGACTCCACAACTACGCAATAGGTCCTTCAAGGCTGGGCATTCCAAGTTATTAATACCTTTTCCGTTTTATTTATTGATTATTTCACTTAAACCTGCGGAGGTTGTATCTTTTTAAGCTCCAACAATATATTAAATTGTTATATAACCGATGGGGATATCTGGATGAATTATCGAAGACGAGGAACATAAAACCAGGTACCTAAATTGAAGGAATAGAATCAAACATCAAGGAAAATAATAAGTGTAAGAGTATATAATACGTCATGTAAAACCTAAAACAAGGAAAAACACGGAAATCTACTAAATACCCAGAGCTCAAGAGGTACCGAGAGCTCGGCTTTGTTGTACAACCATTAATGTTATTTTCCGGGTAAATTACCTATTTCCTCCTCAACCTCAACCTGAACAGTCTGTACTGGTCCACTGCGGACGCAGTCCTCCCCTGATAAGCGCCTAATTGGATTTTATCTCCTGGGGGTAATGCCTATGATCCTCATGCTAGGCATGCAGGTTGGGGATCGCAGTTTGGTGGTAGAATTGTTCTGCAGGGGGTGCTGCTGCCCGCGCGCCGGTGGATATCCGTTAGTCGCCTCTTACGACACCCGCGGGAAGAATTGGGGTGGTGCAAACTCTCGACCATACAGCTTCCAACACCTATTTCCTCGCAGGAGTTAAATTTGAGCCAGCAAAATTTGTTAACATTAATATTTATTACACACATTCATGAGGGTGGTGGTAGAGACATTTGCTTAGCAACTCGGATTTTTTTCATGCATTAAGTTTTTTATTGATAACTAGACGATGGCCTCGCGGTTTCACCCGCGTAGTTCCCGTTTCCGTGGGAATTCCGGGATAAAATATAGCCTATGTCACTCCCTGAAAAGTTAGCTTCCTAACGGTGAAAGAATTTTTGAAATCGGTCCAGTAGTTTCGGAGTGTATTCAATACAAACAAACAATCAAATCTTTCCTCTTTATAATATTAGTTTATATGATGGTAATATTGATAATGATGGTATATGGAGAGATAATTAATATGCAAGTTAGACAGTAGGCGAAGGTAAATTTGATCGACTGTACCTACAGTCGGCTGCAAAAATATGTATACAGTCCCAAGTTTTCAATTTAACTAAGTAGTAAGTGTATAGTAATTGTGATAATTTATGTACCGCATTCTGGCGAAGTACGATGACTATTTTGTACGAAAAACGTTTGCATGTCCTTTTATTTGAAAAGTTCCGAGTAAAATAAAAGTTAAACCTTGGAAGAGTATACATGTCTGTGCAGCTGACTGTACATACAAAACCTACGCCTAGGCTACAAATTTTCTTTTAGTGCTATTTTCTCCCTACGGCCTTGCACGCGTTGCATCTATGAAATCGTTTCTATCCCACGGGAACTGATTTAAGGGATAAAAAGGTAGTCCACCTTTTTATCCTATAAATCAGTTCCCCTAAAAATTTGATGTTCGATTCCAGGGCTTAAAGCTACACCTATGTGAAATTTTAGCTCAATCCGTTCGGGAGTTTTGGCTTTACGAAATAACAAACATTATATCCATCCATCCAAACTTTCGCAGCGTTGACAGTTTTTTTTTTTGCCAAGTCCGGATTTTGGAACTTATTGAGTGAAAAAAAGCGGGATTCTCTCGTCGGAAGCGGGACATAGTAAAAAGATATAATCAGAAGTTTTAAATATTTATCTTTTTACTAGCTGACCTGGCGAACTTCGTACCGCTCTTACCTTTTAAACCTTCCCTGAACTTACACAAACATTTCAAGACCAAAATCAGCGAAATCGGTCCAGCCGTTCTCGAGTTTTAGCGAGACGAACGAACAGCAATTGATTTTTATATACATTTACTAGCTGCGCCCCGCGGCTACGCTCGCGTGGAAATTTAGAATTATCACTTAGGGGTATGAAAAATAGATGTTGGCCGATTCTCAGACCTACTCAATATGCTCACAAAATTTCATAAGAATCGGTCAAGCCGTTTCGGAAGAGTATAGCAACGAAAACTGTGACACGAGAATTTTATATATTAGATGAAGATTTGAATTCAAGTTATGGTACGTTTACGTGACAATAGATAGCAAAAATAGCCATAGAAAATGTATTATAATAAAAATATAGTATTTTAAATCAGATTTACCCTATAGTTAAATAGATGAGTCTTATTCAATCATCTATTTAACTATAGGGTAAATCTCTTCTAAATAAAAAAGAATAAAAAAAAAATATATGCAGATCGTACAAATATTTGTCCCGAGGCGGGAATCGAACCCGCGGCGGGCGAAGGTCTGCCTGCGACGCAGGAGGTTGCCTGCGTCGCAGGCAAACCTTCGCCCGCCGCGCCACAGAGGTCGTCCTGGACCTTTATAAGCGAGATCTGAAGGAAATTTTCTTTTACGGGTTCCAGAATTTGCCTCCTCGCTTTATTGCTTTGAAGAGGAACGCAATAAACAAGGGAATGGATGCTTACTGACAGTCTGTCTTTTATTTTATTCAAATACTTGTTTCTACCAACGGCTTTGTAGATACCTATTTATTTTCGGATTTCTCTGTATTTCGAAGCTTTGGTATTTAATTGGACTTCGCACTTGTGTTGTTATTGTACGATTGTGGTGTTTATCGTATAATTCACTTGGTTATCTTTGTTTGTTGTTGTTTATACAGGTCGTTCTTGCACTTTTTGCGGTCACTGTTTTGAGCTGAGCTTTGAGCTTTACTTCGTAATGTTTTTTCCAGATAACGGTATGCCTAGTACCTGGTACGTAGTTGTACCTACACTTTTCGTTATTCACTGTTAATGTACGAAGACGTACTAGGTACATATGTATCTAATATTACTGAATCGGCATATTTACGTAATAACTAGTGCGACACTGACCGCGACGCGATTCAAACCTATGAAACATTGTTACACATTTTGGATATTGTTGTATAAATATATTTGGTGCTTTAGCTGGTCCAACACCTAACGTGTTGGACCAGCTAAAGCACCAAATATCATGTTCATGAAGATCGCATGGACTATTTATACATTTTACTTTGCTTGGGCATTGGGTAGTAGGTTAGGTAGGAATGTAACCACAGAAATCTTAATAACAAGGCACTGTTATTCAGATTTCTGTGAATGTAACTAATGGGTGCATCTTGGAAAAATTTGATAGGAACTTACCTACCCTTTATCTACTGATTTTTTCATCTATCTACTGATTTTCTACTCGGCTTCCTACTGATTTAGTCAATTTCGATCTTGTAACACTGTTTCTAACAAAAAAAACTTGAGAGGTGTCAAGGGTTCTCTGGTTTACATGAATAGGTACCTACCGCCAAATCTTGCGAGTTTGTACTGGAAACATAAAATAGTGGCCTGGCCAGATTTGAATCGTTAGATTCAAAGACAGCGACACAGTTTTTGGTGTCGGGGGAACTAATAATTTAAATCTTTGGGCCTGGCTTATTGTAATGTGTTTCAAACTAATCGGGACGAAACATGGCGGATGGATAGGGCGTCTCCTTCCACCATAGCGCAATAGCCTGGTACACACTTAGAGAAAAGAAATTCCTCTTTTCTCTTAGTGTGTACGGCTTTTGATTCTATTATTTAAGGAACCGGAGAAAAATATGTTGAATTTTATGTAATTCGAGTTTTTTATCAGAAAATCCATAGATACTAATATTATAAATTCGAAAGTAACTCTGTCTGTCTGTTACCTTTTCATGCCTAAATGGCTGAACGGATCTTATTAAAATTTGACATGGGGATAGATGGTACTCCGAGGACGGACATAGGCTGCATTTTATCTCGGAAAAGATCGTGCGAATCCGCGGGCAGCTAGTATATCACATCACATCACACTATAAATAAATCACATCACACTAATATTATAAATGCGAAAGTTTGAATGGATGGACGTATAGATGGATGTTTGTTACCTCTTCACGCCAAAACTACTGAACGGATCAAGCTGAAATTTTGCATACAGGTAAATCTAACCCTGAAATCAAATATTGGCTTTATCCCATAGATCAGTTCCCATGGGATAGAAATAAATTAAGCTCAAAACGTTTCCATAGAAACATCGCGTGCGAAGCCGCGGGGCGCAGCTAGTAATATTAAAAATGCGAAAGTTTCGATAAATGGATGGATGTTTGTTACCCCTTCGCGCCAAAACTACTGAACGGATCGGGCTGAAAATTATACATACAGGTAATTCTAATCCTGGAATCAAACATAGACTACTTTTTATCCTATAAATCTGTTCCCATGGGATAGAAATCACCTTTAAACGTTTCTATAGAAACAACGCGTGCGAAGCCGCGGGCATAAACTAGTAAATAATATTTAACAAAACGATTTCAATACCTAGGCAATGGCATTTATATTATGAACAATACTTTATTGCTCCTAATATCATAACCGTTTCCATATGGCTTGATATCAAACTGCATAAAACTTTATCTAACTAAAATATGACCACACCGCAGACTATAAACTATTTGATTACCTGCATACATTTTCCAATTAAAGTTTATCGCATGATAAGCCATGGATGAGCTGATATTTGCTTATCAGCACACATACTCTCACTCCTAAATATACCTCCACCTATTACAAGCATCGATCCAAGTAAAAAAGGGGAGATGAGTGAGATAATACCTTCTCGAAAGTGAAAGCCTCAAATAAGGTCCAATTGAGGTGGGTGGACCTAATTCAAAGACATTGTGATTAAAATCTCTTTGAATTAGGTCCAGCCCCCTCAGTCATAGTCGGACCGGGGTGGCGCGGCGTTCGTGTTACGCGTGCTACGACGTACTTTAGTGTGATTTATTGACTAAAAGACAAAGCAATGCCCTCGTATTGGTTCATTAAAATTAATGCACAAGATTGGAAATGTAGCTGTGGGTGAGTGTTTGTAGTTCTAACACAGGCCAGTTGTTGAGTAAGCGCTCGGAGAAGCGTACCATATCTACAGATTTTACTTAGATCTGTGCCCATTAGGGGGCTTTTACCATAATCACAATGTTTGGCAGGCGGAGAACATTAGTAAACGCAATGCATTCGTTAAAAAAGACAGAAGGATGCTGCCTTTCACAGGTAGATTTACTTAGTCGGTTCTTACGACATCCACGTGCCGAGTTGTAGGGGGTCGACTCTTACGTCGTGACGGCCACGGGCATGATTATACTAATGGATGGATGGAGGGGCGTGATGGCAGTGCGTGGTTGGATTAGCGTAGCCATGGAGACGAGATATGGCACTGATGGTGTTAGTTCTATCGCGAGGCATCACCTCTAACTCAGTTATGTCTGTGTTTGTTGCCGTGAGGTGTGGCTTCAGTGCACAAAGGAAATAACAAACACGATTCGGTTTTTCGATTAAAGTTTGTAAAGATTTCGGGGATTCACATTATTCTAAGTATATTATTCTTACTAGGTTCTTTGCATTGTAAATTATAAAACTGTGATTTAAAAAAAGCCACTTTAAGCCATTTTATTCGTCGTGTCATGGTTACAGTTTGGTACGGTTTTCTTACGGTTCTTGCGAGAGAAAAATCACCATACCGTACTACTTACCTAACCTACTACAAGTTTTTATTATTTCTCATTAAGGTCCACACATACATGGACCTAATAACAATCTATTTTTATGACACGTGTAAAAAGTGATTGTGTGTTAATGAAGACAAGAACCCATTCACCTATTATTAGTCAGGTGGTAGGATACTTAGAGCTTGCCTTGATCTAATAAATCTAGTCTGGTCTTCATATCCTAGGTCATGCCTTGTTAACTTTTATGCGCTAACAACCCAGCTGCCTCTTTGTATCGGTACTGCCAATTAGTGCTGACAACGCAGAACAAACTTAGTTTTATGGAAAAAATAAATTGTTGGATAAATTGTTGGATAAATTGTTGGATAAATTGTTGGATAAATTGTTGGATAAATTGTTGGATAAATTGTTGGATAAATTGTTGGATAAATTGTTGGATAAATTGTTGGATAATATACAGAGTGGATTTTTTGGACGGGGCAGTAAGAAAAAGTACATTAACCTACTTTACCCGATGCAGCAGGCAAATGGTCTTAGGAGATTATTCATAAAGTCGTATGTGAAAAGTTTTGGCGATTATGGACAGCCTCTTAAGGTGTGAAAACTTCCCCTTACTACGTCGTCCAAAAAATCCACCTTGTATATTTATAAACAGTATGTTCAACTTCCCATTTATCAGCTAACTAAGATCATATTTTAAATATCCTATACTTCCCTACTTGCACTATATATGTACGTTTCTAAAATATCTATGTCAAACTCTAAACTGAATTTGAATTCCTGGAGAACTTAATAACGCTCCGGTAAATTTGGAATTAATTATTCGCAGACGTGTTTGCGAGGGACTGATAAAGCGGTGTTTGAAGTTTACTGTCGCTTTACATTTTCTCTGATATATTTTACCAATCTAATTTAAAGACTTGTAAATATTTGATTCGGTTTGTGTTAAACCAACACGAAATTTATCTAAAATTTACAGATCAAGTCAATTTGCTTATGCCCTGAATTTCATAAGTAAATATAATGGCGGACGTGTTTGAAACTAGGAAAAGTTTCAAATACAGACTTTTCAGTTACCTGGTTTCACCAAATAGAAATTCAGTCCGTAACTTTGGAGCACCCAGTTTACGAACTGTTGTTTGTTCGTCCCTTTGCACTCGTTACTTCACATAAGAATAACCAACAGTACCATATTGCAGGTTGATTGAATACTATTTGATTGAATGATTGATTCAATATTAAAAACCCTGTCTCCAGCATGTCAGATAAACGGATTACATTGATTAATTCGTTTAATCCGAAAGATCCATTACCACGCCCCGTTCTCGTCTTGACAGAGTGCCCGAGGCGTTACATCAAGGCGCAGATTAAATAGGTTAGTTAGATCAAGGTGAAGGCTTTCTTGTTGAAGTTGATTAGAGACACACCTGCCGGCGAAATTAATGAGTTTGTGGTTTATAATATTGTTGGATTGCGTAATGGAAAGGTAGGTTGTGGCTATAGGGTAATAAGCCGCGTTTGTACCTACACCTTTATTGCTTAACTAAAGATTTGTCACAATAGGCCAGCGATCTAGGGGTTAAACGGTTGAATAAATAGAAGTGGATATTATACGTTGTCCAGAAAAATGAGTTAGCAGGTGTTTAGATTCAGGTTAACAAACTAACAAAAGCAAAAGTGGCTATCAGCCCATTTTGCGATTTATGACATTGACGATTTTATGACTTTAAAATGTACCTCATTATCCAATTTTATGTTATTTATTATTGATGAATATTGATGATGTTAGTCCATTGTAAATGTAGCTTTACACTATGTTATTTATATTTTGTGACCTGTAACATATTTGCTATAAATAAATAAACTGTGAACTATACAAACTCCCAAAGATCTTAATCAAAGATTAGGAAACTTTTCTTGCACACAACAGACAAAGTTTTGGTTCACAAGTGATAGAAATAGCAATCTAGGTGGATCCATTATGAAGTTGTCTGAAGGAATATCGATTGTGGTCGCCGCCGACATTTCCCAATAAAATAAATAATAAAACCTCCTTCGCAACCAACTGCACGAACGACATGACTTTAGTTAACTGCAGTCGGTGATGGTGTTAGAACGAAAACTTTACGCATTCAACCACAGCTCTTATTGTTTAAGGATTCATTCAATTGTGTAGAAAATTGGATAATAAAAACTTTGTAGCTGTAAGGCGAAAGATTGGACTTAAAACTTTGTCGATATAAACAGGATAAATTTAAGGGATGGCTGGGATTAATTCTGGTGTCTCGGCGTGTCAGTGATAGAAGCGAAAGGTCCTTGATAAAATTCCGGAACAAGAAAGTGATAATTTGTCGAGCCGGTTTTGGCTAAGTTGTAAGTGTGGCCTCTAGAGCTGACGCAGACAGATATTTTATATTTGATCGGGCAAAAGATCGATAACTTTTTTCAAATTTCAACAACAGTTTGAAATTTTATTCGTTTTCATAGAGACAGTTGAACTATTTTAAATCGCCTGGTTAACAATAATAAATCATTGATTTGTGATCTTGAAGTGACCATCCATCCTATTCAAATCTTCCGGGAGGTGATTAAAAGTGGCTTGAATTTAAATTTTAAAGTGATCGACGCAGAATGGGAGACTGGTGGCAACTGACCCCACGTCGGGAACTGTTCACGGTGCCGGAGTGTTTAGCTGCCGAGGATTCGAGGGTGCGTTGCTTTGCAAAATAAGTTTAATTTTGCAGATGTTTGTCAAATACCCAACTTATATTATATTCCTTTTCCGGACGGAAAACTATGGAATTGTATTTCTCAAGCGTTTAGCGGGAAAGAAAAGTGATTGAAAATGCATTTCTGACGTGTTATTTTTTAAAAATTTTTGAAAAATCGGCCGGTAGCTATCTATGGTGGTTATTTTCATAATCGGTTAAACGATAAAAAGTTTTTACTACGAATCCGCCATATATGATATCACCCTCTTCCGTATTCGGAACAATAATTTAAAAAAAGAACTATGTGAAAATCGCACGTGCGCGTACTTTTTGCTACATTTGAATTTACTCGAGTGATTTTGAAGATTCTAATACGATGATTTTCCTCGAAGGTATACCTACTATGTATCACTCGGGAGTAACTGCTAACTCGATAGGAATTGATGGCTCTTTGCCCACCGTACACCTCGTGAGAAGTACCGTAAAACGGTAAAGTGGACGGTGGAAAATTTATATTTCCCACGGTACACCCAGGTGAACAACGGCGAACAGTCGTAAAAAAAAACTTCCCGCTGCACACCCAGGTGGTCTCACGAGGTGTACGGTGGGCAAAGAGGGGAATTGATCACTTTTTCGCTTAGATGTACAATAAACAATGTAAGGTTTTTGTTATTATAGTGCGTAAGCCTCCCCTGGGAAGGACGCGGGTTCAAGTCCCGTCGAAGTCGAAATTTTTTGCGATATACTTAGTTGATTTCTTAGAAATTAGAAATATACAATGTACCTACTATTGCTCCACCTAAGTAGAGTCTCTATTCAGATAAGCTTATTTACCTTCAATTAGAACATGATTATTTGCATTCTGCGTTGTCAGACCAACAATCTGACATACAATACAAATTTTCATTATTATTGCCGACGAATTTGGGAAATAAGTCTTTACCTAAAAGGAAATTCCGAGCCACCATAATTTATTCGTGAGGGTTTTAGGTCGGTAAGCCTTTTGAGAGCAAAGGAAACGAGATGAAATTTTGTTTTAATCTGTAAACAGCGGTAAACCTTTGTGCTGGCTGACTCACACGACAGAAAATCTTGTTTTAATTTTCGCATTCGCAATTTTTAAATGTCCGGAATTCAACCTTCGTATTGCTCTTTGAAAATTTAAGTCGACATTAACTTGCAACCTTAAAGTATTCAGCTTTATCGGTTTAATTATAAAGTTGATTTTATTTTGCGCGCACTGCACGCGTAAGCAAGGCCAAGTGCGCTGCGCGGTCACCTTTGTTACGTCACAGCACAGCTGATTGTCCGGTCATTTCCTGAGAACATTGCTCTCGCATGTTTTTACGCACATAGCGCGTATGGAAATGATTGGAATTTTACCATGTTTTATCATAGTGTAGGTAGACCATTCTGAAAATGCATGCCTCTTTTACTATAAAAACTATCGTAGTTTGACGAATTCATTACGGATAAATAAATAAATAAAAATGCTGGACAATCCACACAACATCATCTAGCCCCAAGCTAAGCAGAGCTTGTGTTATGGGTACTAGATGACTGATATACATAATAATAATACATTACATAGATAGATATTTTTTATTATACATAGAAACGACCAGAACACACGAAACAAATATTTGTAGATCTTACAAACACTTGTACCAAGGCGGGAATCGAACCCGCAACCTCCTGCGTCGCAGGCGGACCTTCGCCCGCCGCGCCACATCGGTCGTCAAATTGGATGTAAGGGATGAATTGTTGATGTTCTTCCAACACAAATAAGGTTCGTAGTTAACCCGCTTACATCCGTAATAAATGCACGCCCCCCTCAAAAACGTCATAGGTACACTAGGCGTGCACTTTTATAATGGTTTACCTCTACCTATCTACAGTAAATAAAATGACACTCCTCGTTATTGAAACTTACTCTCTACCTAGCTACACGTATCTTTGTTTTAGAATCATCAATTGAGCAATCGATCCGACTCAACGACGTCGATTAGGTAACCCACATGGAGATGTTTAGCGTGTTGTATTGCGGTTAGCCTCTGCGGGTCGCACAGATGAGCTCTGGGCAAGTGAATGGGGAGACAAGGAAGTGTAAAAATCATTCTAAATTATTTTAGTCCTTCCGCCATTCTACTCATTAGGTAAATTAAATAGATTGGTGAGGAACAGGAAATCGACCACTCTAAGCGCAGGTGGTACCTTAGTCCACCGTCGTTAGTAATTATAATTATATTAATAGCATTTTGACACATGGAACCAGTGATTGCCGCAACAATTTCTATTATTGATTCGATTTGTTTTCTTTCCGCCCACAACAACCAACAACCTTTTCAGACAGAGGCTCGTCATCAGACGAAGAGTTTCCTATGAGAAGACTGCAAATAATTCTTCTTCTTCTTCTTCCGGTCCTTATTCCACGCTAGGCGGGGTCGGCACGCATACTGCGAATAATTATGTGACGACCGATGTGGCGCGGCGGGCGAAGGTCCGCCTGCGACGCAATAGGTTGCGGGTTCGATTCCCGCCTTGGGACAAATGTTTATACGATCTGCAAATATTTGTTCCGGGTGTATTTATGTTCAATAAAAAATTATCTGTCTATGTAATGTATTGTATTTAGTATATCAGTCATCTAGTACCCATAACACAAGCTCTGCTTAGCTTGGGGCTAGATGATGCTGTGTGGATTGTCCAGCATTATTTATTTATTTGATTATTTGATTAGCTTCTGCCCGCAGCTTCGCACACGTATTTTCGGTATAATAAATAGCCTATTATCTAAGTTATACTATGTTCTATGTAAGCCAAAGTTCATCATAACCTGTTCAGTAGTTTTGGAAAACATAAGTTGCTCGAGGCGAGGTCTCAGGAACCGGGCTTGGTTTCCTCTCACCTTCGCCATCACATTGTTATTAAACTCTTGGGAGGGCTAATTAATGGCAGTATATCGCCCCGCCTTATCGTCATAGGATATGACTGGATACCGCAAGCCGGAACTGTGGCCTACAAATGAACAAAGACAAAACATGTATTCTAACCAATAGTATAAAGACACCTATACAGATACAGGAACATACCATAAAATATGTTGATGAGTATGTTTACCTCGGTCAAAACATTTCTTTCAGTAACCAAACACTCACAGAAGTAGAAAGGAGAATTAAATTAGCCTGGAAGAAGTATTGGTCACACAAACAGATATTTAAAGCCAAAATTCCAATGACCATCAAAAAAACAGCTATGGAAATGTCTGTCCTACCGACTCTACTATATGGCTGTCAGAACTGGGCTCTATCAAAAAAGGTTATCACTAAAATACAGGTATTTCAAAGGGCAACAGAGCGGAGTATGCTAAATGTCAGGCTAAAAGACCGCATCAAAAATTCAGACTTGAGAAAGAGAACCCAAATAACCGACGCAGCAACACTAGCTTGCCAACAGAAGTGGAGATGGGCAGGGCACGTGGCACGGACAACAGATGGGAGATGGACGGAGCGCATCCTACACTGGTACCCGCTCGACGCCGATGCCCGGCGCGCGCGCGGCCGTCCCCGCCAGCGCTGGAGAGATGACATAGAGGACGTGGCCGGCGTCACGTGGTCACGACACGCCGCAGACCGTACATTATGGAAATGGATGGAGGAGGCCTTCACCCGAAGATGGGTGTCCTAATCAGAATAATAATATATAAAAATTATGCATGACATTACAATTATAATTTATTTTAGGTACTAATTCAGTTAAAATTTATATTTACTCACACATGTTTAGTAAGATTTGGAAAATAAAGGCTTATTATTATTATTATTATTATTATCGTCATAAAGTACAAGTCGTTTCGCTCGTATATTTTTTATCAATTAGTAATATATAGAAATACTAGCTTCTGCCCGCGGCTTCGCACGCGTGTTTTCGGTATAATAAGTAGTATATTATCCAAGTTAGGCTTTGCTCTAAGCGTACGCCAAATTTCATCTTGATCTGTTCAGTAGTTTTGGAGATCCAAGGCAACAAAAATTCAGATTTCACAAAGTTTCGGGTTTATAATATTAGTTGGATTGACGTGAACTATTTGTTCTTATCCGTGGTCTTTTCTCCAGGGCATGGCGTTCTCCATCGAGGAGCGGCAGACGCTCGGCATCCACGGGTTGCTGCCGGCGCGCGTGAAGACCCAGGAGGAACAGGTGCAGCTCTGCAAGCTCTCGATAGAAGCCTATGAGAATCCGCTCAACAAGTACATCTATCTTATGGGATTGCTGGTAAGTCCGTACTTTAAAGTTCCTCATCAGCGTATATACTATAAGTTGTTTGTGCCTCCTCCAAACAAGAGGAGATTTACCATAATGGGTTGGTGATCGCTAATAATGTTCTCCTAGCCGAATTTCGACCATGGCGGCCGGTCTCATCGGAGAGTAGCCAGATGCGCAGGACATAATTATCTATACTAATATTATAAAAAGGAAAGATTTGATTGTTTGTTTGTATTGAATAGGCTCGGAAACTACTGGACCTATTTGAAAAATTCTTTTACCATTAGAAGCCAACATTATTCCTGATGAACATCGGCTACTTTTTACCACGGGAAAATGCTTCATTCCTATGGGAAAACGGGTAATAGGACAACGGATAGTAAGAATGCAGCTAGTAGTGCATAAGTGTGCGCAGACACAGGTGCATTATCTATTCCCTCACTCTCATAATCCGATGGGACGGCAGACCGACACGACCGGGGAGAGGTCAAGCGCAGTACTAACGGCTTAACGTGCTGTCCGAGACACGGGGGTATAACACCGGTGATTAAGTAACACACAGAAGGAAACTGCTGCAATGCTTCTGGTAGGTTCCCTTAGTGGGTCATATGACATCCACAGGCGTGCAGGGGGTCGATTCTTACGCTGCTACCAGCGCGGCAACTAAAGTAGGTAACTTAATCAAAAGATTCATTCTAAAAAGAATGATGTTTAACCGTCAAGGAGAAACTCGCCGAACATCGTCAATGTTGTATCTATTGGCCTCGCACTCGCACGAATATAGGTAAACAAGTGCTTACATTAAAATTTGGTCTACAAAGTTTTATTAATCGTATCGAATAATACTAAGTATTAGGCGCAGCGGGCGAAGGTCTGCCTGCGACGCAGGAGGTTGCGGGTTCGATTCCCGCCTCGGGACAAATGTTTGTACGATCTGCAGACATTTGTTCAGGGCGTTCTGGATGTTTTCTATGTATAATAAAAATATATATCTATGTAGTGTATTGTATTAAGTATATCAGTTATCTAGTACCCATAACACAAGCTCTGCTTAGCTTGGGGCTAGATAATGCTGTGTGAATTGTCCAGCATTATTCATTATTATTTATAATTAAATTAGAAGGGGAGACGCGGTCCGGGTCACTTGTGCTCATTGTATTCACGTCAGATTTTGGTAGCGAGTACCGTCACCATGACAACTAAGCGCAAAGTCACTACTACAACCAGGGCTAAATGGACTTCGTGAGATAGAACAACTGTATGCAACCGCCTGGCAGGTAGAGGCAGGCAGTAAACCGCTTGAGGCGAGGTCTCAGGAACCGGGCTTGGTTTCCTCTCACCTTCGCCATCACATTGTTATTAAACTCTTCGGAGGGCTAATTAATGGCAGTATATCGCCCTGCCTTATCGTCATATAGTACAAGTCGTTTCGCTCGTATTTTTTTTTTATCGATCTATGTATACCGATACTAATACTGTGATTTATGTGAATTACTTATTTAAGCTTTTTTAAAATATGCAATAAAAGTAATAAAAACACAAATAAATAACAGTTAAGTACTTATATGAACTTTATCTGAAGCCATACATATAAGAATATTACTTTAGGCTAGTGCAAAAACTCAATCGTCTTTTTTGAAAACTAGAATAATTTTATTTTGATTTGATTTTTATTATTGATTTTTGATCTGAATCAGACCTCGATTTTCCGTAGTGGGGCTGCGGCGGTCCGGCTGCGACGCAGGAGGTTGCGGGTTCGATTCCCGTCTCGGAACAAATGTTTGTACGATCTAAATATATTTGTCAAGGGTAGTCTAATTAAAACAAAAAATATATTTCTGTGTATTGTATTGTAATAAGTATATCTGTTATCTAGTAGTCACACGCTCTGCTTTGCACGGGGCTAGGTAGATAATGTTTTGTGAAATTTGCAATATTATTAATTTAAATGCAATTTTTTTGTTACTTTTTACATCAAAATTAATTAATTGAATAAAGGATCCTGCTGAAATTTGTATCCCGAAAGAACGCGTGCGTAGCCGCTGGCAAAAGCTGGTTTCTAATAATAGTGTGATATGGAAAAAATACTGTAAAAAAAATATATTTTTACTTACAGGATCGCAACGAACACCTTTTCTATCGTTTCGTTGGCGAAAACGTAGCGGACATGATGCCAATAGTGTACACGCCCACCGTTGGCCTTGCCTGTCAGAAGTTTGGTCTCGTCTACCGCCGGCCTCGGGGGCTCTTCATCACCATCCATGATAAGGGACACGTCTATGATGTGCTGAAGAACTGGTGAGCTTACCTTAAGAGGGCCTAATTGCGCGCCATTTTTTGAAAAGGAGAGGCATAGGGTTTCGCTTTCATAGGAGCGAGATAACGCATACGTTTTTGGAACGGCGGAAGCGCAAAAATTAAGTAATTGTAAATGAACAAGAATGCTACGTAACTTAAGAAACTGGTTCTAGGAACCAAATAATTAGTAATACCGACGAATCAAAACATAAATTTAAGTCATTTCAATAGACTGCAGAGGTCTTGAGATTTCGATCAAGTTATGTGCGAAACAGTGCACTTTCATAAAAAAAATATCGTATTTTTTTTCTCAATCGTGTTTTCACTTTCAGGGAAACAAAGATTTATTTTGAAATTTTATTGAATTGGAGTTTTACGGGAGTTACCACGGGTATCCCATGAGTACTGAGATAGGCCTAGTTTGACAACCAAGCCCGTTAGGTTTTTAACAACCTACGTATAGGTAGAGCTGGGTCTCCAACGTGATTTTTACCCTGATGGTTTTAGGTGTGTTATAATAGCGCAGCTGCCTATATTACAGACTTCTCAGTCTAGTTTAGGCAACTGAGGCTACATAATAGTTTGAACAAGAATTTTATTATGTACTAAACTTATTTCATGACAAATTAATTAGGTATGTAATGTTTTTGTAATGATTCTCTTTGCAATAAATTTATTATTATTATTAATATTAAAAGCCACGATAGTTTCAAAGACTACGTTGAGTTAGCTAGCTTATCTAGATTGTTTTCAACAGTCTGCAGTTAGCTCGACTGTTTTGATTGTGTAAAATTGTTTTAATTTGTTTCTATTCTTTAATTTTCTATTTAATTTTATAAGGTTTTTTGTTTCTAAGAACTACTTGCCCATTATCAAAACGATGTTTTTCTAGTAAGTCATTCATGAAACTATCCAGCTCTACCAAGAACTGTCTTGCTCACTTTACTTGCAACTTTTCAATTCTAAAAGAGCAAAGTTGGCAATTAATTCTTAATGAAGTTTGTCTTGCTGAAGCAATTTATTTTCCTTTTAACTTCTCGCTCGCTCGTTGAAAGCAATTTTAAATTTTCTCTTCAAGCATTTTTATTTTTCAACTAGTTTATGCCCGCGGCTTCGCACGCGTTGTTTCTATAGAAACGTTTCAAGGTGATTTCTAACCCATGGGAACTGATTTATGGGATAAAAAGAATGTTTGATTCCAGGATTATAATTACCTGTATGCAAAATTTCTGCCCGATCCGTTCAGTAGTTTTGGCGTGAAGAGGTAACAAACATCCATCCATCCATCCATCCATCCAAACTTTCACATTTATAATATTAGTGTGATGTGATGTA
The DNA here is from genome assembly GCA_963564075.1 of Eupithecia subfuscata. Taxonomy (NCBI): domain Eukaryota; kingdom Metazoa; phylum Arthropoda; class Insecta; order Lepidoptera; family Geometridae; genus Eupithecia; species Eupithecia subfuscata. The sequence goes on from OY751105.1 coordinate 12,238,176, forward strand.
GGTTACGTGCTCTCTTTGAAATGAAAGTTCGATTATCGCTGATGAATCGCTGCTTTGAAGATCCTTACCCAGATAAGGATTTAACAAAGTTGCGTATTCTGTCGAACTCTGCTAATTATAAAAGCAGACAAAACAATGTGATAATAATGTTTTATCGCAGGAACAGACCGGAAACGTAGGTAGACGACTATAAATTTTATTGACATTTATATTTAGGCCCGAGACAGACGTCCGCGCCATCGTGGTGACAGACGGGGAACGTATCCTGGGTCTGGGAGACCTGGGCGCGTGCGGCATGGGCATCCCGGTCGGCAAGCTGTCTCTCTACACCGCGCTCGGCGGGATCAAACCGCACCAGTGCCTGCCTATCACACTGGGTTAGCATGTCTCTTAACTTTATGATGTACTGAACTTGAACTGACTTCCCAGACCTAGGTCTGGGAGACCGTGACACGTGCGGCATGGGAATCCGGGTTCAAATCAGTTCGAGTTCAACTGAAGCTCGCACACTTGTGCCTGTGCCTACTAACTAAGTGAAAATGCGCAACAATTAAATTAATGAAAAATAATTTTATTTGAAACCTTAGGATGAAAAACGCTACAAACTAGTAATACTAGTTTGTAACTTTTTTAATGCACGAAACATTTCTTAACTATTTATCTCTAGCGTTGGTTGACTATAACCCATGTCCTATCCCACACTACAGATGTAGGCACGAACACACAGACGATGCTCGAAGACCCGCTCTACATCGGACTCCGCCAGAAGCGCGTGCGCGGCGCAGACTACGACGAGTTTATTGAAGAGTTCATGAAGGCCGTGGTGCGCCGCTTCGGACAGAACTGTCTCATTCAGTTCGAGGACTTTGGAAACGCTAACGCTTTCAGGCTGCTGGAAAAGTACCGTGGCAAGTGAGTATAGACTATGCACTTACCAATGTGGCACGTGACTTCATTTAAAACCGTTTAATGTCCGTCTGCACGAGATACTTAAGACAGTGGGATGAGCCTTTAAATTGAGATGTACCTATACAAAAGAAAAGACTGCCTAAAATCGTCCAAATTTTGGACGCTTGCCACTTTACGGTAAATTTTGACCGTCGAAATTTTGAACGCCTGCCCAGGGAGAGGTTGTGTTTTTGTTTTTTTGTCAAAGAAATATCTTTATTTGCAAAGAAAATTACAATCAAATAATAGAAATAAATTTGTATTTGTGTTTGTTAAATAATAATATCGTGTATCTCACCAGATACTGCACATTCAACGACGACATCCAGGGCACGGCGTCCGTGGCGGTGGCGGGGCTGCTGGCCAGCCTGCGTCTCACCGGCACCAAGCTGTCCAACAATGTCATCGTCTTCCAGGGCGCAGGAGAGGTAATGCAATTTTTTGTGTAACAAAACCCTTTTTGGACTAAAAGGTGCCATAGCGGCGCAGAAATCTCGATAAACAACAACCAATTAACGTTTTTTTTCGTTTAGTGACCTTTTTACCTTCTTCGTTTGCCCGCAATCTAACCTGTGGCCGTTGATGTATCACAAAAAAAATCATAAAATAAAGTCTAGACCATTCCGGGTCTGAGAGACCGGCCCGTACAGCCCAGGCTTAGGTTTGTCAATCAATCTTTCATTCTTCTTTCTTTTGTACCAAAACAATGTTTGTTCGTAATGTGGTATAACTATAAGTACCTACCTACTTACCAAATAAAACCCGTGCTGATTGCTTGCAGGCATCTCTGGGCATCGCGGAGCTGTGTGTGATGGCCATGAAGCAAGAGGGCTGCGCAGAGAAAGACGCGCGAGACAAGATCTGGATGGTGGACTCCAAGGTAAACTAAATGGGGATTCGTAAGAACCACCATAAAGAGACATAAAGGGTTAATTTCTAATTTCTAAGAAATCAAATAATTCACAAAAAACTTCGACTTCGACGGGATTTCAACCCGCAACCTTCCCTAGGTACGGGACTGTGATAACCAACTACACCACGAGGTCAAGTGTCGTAGGAGTCTAAAATCTTTGCGACTTTCTACGGACTCGAGCGCCGTTAGCTCCACCTACAGGGGAAATATTGAAGTTTATCCAATCGTGTTCAGTTCAGACTAAATAGTTACGTTTATTTCGTTGGTTAGTGTGACCAACAATTATTTAGTAGGTAGTTCTTGATTCTGGCATAAGGATTGCTAAAGTCACAGATTTTATAGTCTGTAGATGTGTACCTCCTCCAACTTCCACAGCCTGTATTGGTCCACTGCTGGACGCAGGCCTCCCCCTGATAAGCGCCTTGTTGGCTTTTATGTCATAGGGGTAATGCCCATAATCCCCACGCTGCGCTGGGCATACGGGTTGGGGATCGCAGTTCGGTGGGAGAATTGTTCTGCAGGGGGCGCTGAAAAAATTCACCATCACATCGTTATAAAGCTTCAATTTTTTTTATTTCCAGGGTCTTATCGTGAAGAACCGCCCGGAAGGCGGTCTGAACCAGCACAAGGAGAAGTTCGCGAAGGACCACGCGCCCGTGCGCACGCTAGAGGAAGTGATCACGGAGGTCAAACCCTCTGTGCTTATTGGTTAGTGGTAGCGAGAACAGCCGATGGAGACTGGTGGGAAGTTAGCCGTAAGGAAGGAGCGTTTTCGGTGGACGGCAAAAGCAGGAGGCCTGCTTTGAAAAACGAAATATGGAGTTTCGGATGACGGATTGCATGAAATTAACAACAAACACTTATGGAGAGACACCAAAGTCGGTGGAGCCACCGACAGTAGACAAATCACTGACGGCCTAACAATATTCCTGCCTACAATATTCATAGAATATAAGAAATGAGGGACGCTTCCGACTGGTATTGATACTCTACGTTATATTTAGGTGGGAATTGTCTTTCATTTCATGTCTTTTTTTGTTTCTTGCTCAATTTGTTGTTCATTTCATGCGACACGAAAGATGTTGATGACGTGTTCTAAGCAACTTTGTGGCTTACCACCTAGCTGCTTTGAACGCGTGCTCAAAATCCTTTCTTTGGGGTCTTTTACGAATAAAATGTAGGTAAATCATTTTTACTGTAATGTGTGATTGATGAACGAACCAATTGGTCGTCGGATCCGAAACACCTTCGTAGCAGGAATACGTGCGATCACTCATCCGAAATTTTGTATATCGTTTTTCAAAGTAGACCTTCAGGAGCTGATTATTGACGGCTTTCAAAGAAAATATCACGCTCTGTATTTCCTTCGAAAGCTGTAAAAATCTGCTCGCGCTCTTGCTGCCTCCAGAAAATGTTCCTAAAGCTACGTTTTCACCAAAGATGTTCGAGGAAGCTAATCGGTGAATTTGAAAGCACTAAAAATGACTTCATACTTTTTTATTTCGATCGATCTGAAAGGGATGGCAACATTTTTATCGATCTTATTGGTCGAGTTTGTCCACGTTTTTTTGACACATTTCGCCGCTTAGCTACGCATATCTTGGTTGGAAGAGCACACATTGAAATAAAGAAAGCTGTCTTCGGCTAACTTCACATCGGCCTCCGTTCGTTGTTTAAACTACAACTTTTCAACAAACACGAGGGTTGGCCCATATCGACTGTTTCTTATGCACTAAGTATACCGACTGGGTATTTGGCCTATTCCCAGCAGTAAGTATGGGTACCTACGTAGAGAGGTGAGAACTCCACGGCACATTATGATGATACCTAATGATGTCTGGTACCTACAGGACTGGTTGTGTTACAAATTGGTTATACCCATGGTATAATAGTAGGTATACTTCGCCAGGTATAACACTCCGAGAAACAACGGTCAAGATGGGTTTTCCCAAGTCTAGGTGGCCTAGGTATGTCATAGGCGCTACGGTGTTTCTCAAACTTTGTAGTTTACTTACACTCTTACTCACCCACTTTTCACTTACTCTCTTACAGTTACGGATAGGTAGAACAAGGGCCCATTTTATTTTAAATTAGCTGCATTCTTACTACCTGTTGTCTATTACCCGTTTTCCCGTGTATAGGAATGAAGCATTTTCCCGAGGTAAGAAGTATCCTATGTTCATCAGGAATAATGTGGGCTTCTTATGGTAAATGAATTTTTCAAATTGGTCCAGTAGTTTCGGAGCCTATTTAATACAAACAAACAATAAAATCTTTCCTCTTTATAATATTACTAGCTGACTCATAGATCATCTTACACCTATGTGTAATTAATAATAGGTACCTACAACCATCCATCAGAACATAAAGGATTAACATTTATTGGAAGTACCTAGGCGTAATAACATTTCACCTAATGAAAGGGAATAGCAAGGCCATGGCAAGGTCTTTACCTTTTAGTGGGACGATGCAAACTGATGCTAATAAAACAAGATGTGCTCTAAGATCTGTTGTAGATAGTGTAACTACGGTTTCAAAAGCCAATGGAAAGTGACGCTTCCCTTGGTCGGTTAGGTGCGGCGGCCATCGGCGGCGCGTTTACCCCCGCCATCCTCCGCAAGATGGGGGCCAACCACGAGCGGCCGGTGATCTTCGCTCTCTCCAATCCCACCAGCAAGGCCGAATGTACTGCTGGGGAGGCCTACTCCAATACCGACGTAAGTACTGTGGAAACGTGGGGCTAATTCAACTGATGAAGAAAAGTATTAGAAGAACATCAGCATCCGTCAGCATAGATCTAAGTAAAAAAAAGTAAAAATTGGTTGTCTGTAAAGTCAGTCAAGGAAAGTGACAACGTCTTAAGAAAAGAGCGAGGTAACGCCGCATGAGGTAACGCCGCATGAGGTAACGCCGCATGAGGTAACGCCGCATGACGTCATGTTTTTTCGTGCGTGCAGCCGGCTCTATCGAATTATAAGACGTTGTCACGTCAAAAATTGGTTGTCTATAAAGTCGGTTTACTGACGATAGTTGAACGTGACAACGTCTCAGAGCGAGGTAACGCCGCATGAGGTAACGCCGCATGACGAGGTAACGCCGCATGACGTCATGTTTTTTCGTGCGTGCAGCCGGCTCTATCGAATTATAAGACGTTGTCACGTCAAAAGGAGAGATACCTACTAGCTTGTCGAAAGTGGAAGGCTCAAATTAGGTTCAATTAGGTCCACCCACTTCAGTCAGTCTGATCGGCGCGGCGGCGTTCGTGTTACGCGTGTTTGCTACGACGTACTTTAGTGTGATTTATTGACTGAAAGACTGCAATGCCGTCGTGTTTGTTCATTATAATTATTGCTCGTGATTGGAAATATAACTGTGAGCGAGTGTTTGCGTGTAGTCGTAAATCAGGAGTTATTGAGTAGGTACCTTAACGCTGGGAGAACGTAAGATATCTACAGATTTTACCTAAATTATTTCTGTGAGGCAATCATGCTAGTATTCGTTTACAATTAGCAAAATAGAACGCATGCTTGCCACGCGCCACACACGAGAAATATTTCTGTTAAATTTGTAGTATGTTAGTTTGGCACTAGTGTGTGCGCCTATCTTCTAGGTACCTCCAAACCAGACTGAGGTTTTTAATGGGCAACAAGTAAACTCTTCAAAACCGAACAAAATTTTGACCAGAGAAAACCCCGTAAGTTCATTAAATGCGTATTATATTTCCAGGAGCGTGCAATCTTCGCGTCCGGTTCCCCATTCCCGGACTACCGCACGAAGGACGGGCGCGTGCTGCGACCCGGCCAAGGGAACAACGCGTACATATTCCCGGGGCTAGCTCTCGGAGTCATCTGCGCCGGGATCGTAGACATCTCGGAGGATTTCATGCTGTTGGCTGCAGAGGTAACTTTCCACCAAAATTTGAACAATTACAAGTAAATCCACCAACAACGCGTAAGTACATATTCCCGGAGTAAGCTCTTGGAGTTATCTGCGCCGGGTTTTTTTTTTATTGATAATGGTTAAACTTTTGGCCACCAACTCACTTAAAGTAAGTGAAGAAGTGGCCTAAGATGGATATATTCCCAACCACCCCATTGACTTCCCCATGAATGGGGTGGTTGGGAAAAAAACCATCCACCCCATTATTCAAGTCAATGGGGTGGATGGGAATTTTCACCCCATTGACTTAATTAAACTAAACCTGACTTTTTAATTATGGAAGGAGCAAGATGGGAACCCTGGATTTGAAGAGTCTAAGATTGGATTGGGATTATAGATATAATCTAAGTACCTACCTATCAGAGAATTTATGCTGCTGGCTGTAGAATTAAGACTTTCCACCCAACAATGCGTAGGTCATAATTCTGGGGAATTTTATGAAAACAATAGGTAACGTGAAAAGATAGTTATTAATTATAGTTTCATAGCAGTTCCTTAACGCATTCACTGCCCAGACTCCGCCGCCGCTTTAGGGAAGATTTATATTAGACCGGACCGTACCCGGGGCGTACCGTGTACTTGACCCGGACGGGGCACGGATTTGAAACGTTACATATATTTTGTATGAAGCAGTTTATAAACAGTGCATGATCCGTGTCCCGTCCGGCCCCATCTACTAACGTTCTGTTCGGCTCCGTTCCGGCCCGCCCCGGCCTCGGCCCAGCCCGGACACGGACCGGTCTAATATAAATCTTCCCTTACGCTGATGCAGCTGGACATGTGCGTCTTGGGCCATGAAAGTGTCAAATCTTTATCTTTACTTTGTAACGTTCTTCCATACCTATTACATTTTTCAAATCTCAATATTTTCATCCATTTTCATAGGTTCATCCAGCTTCTTCTCTTCCTGTAGGTTTCCTATCCATGATGATCATATATTATGATGGCATTATAGAAATGAAAATATATATTCGGAAAACTTTAGAGAGATCGTCATTTTAATATCACACGCGCCATTCTCGCGCCGGACTTCCGGAGCTTGCACCACAGATGTGCGATTTCTAGTGCAAAACGAACGTCCACATGCGATGGGATATATAAATTCCTTTGATTTCAGGCGCTGGCGAGTATCGTATCTCAAGATGACTTGAACCAGGGCAGTCTGTACCCGCCGCTCGCGATAATCCAGGAGTGCTCCGTGAAGATAGCCGTCAAGATCGTACAGCACGCCTACAAAGTCGGTTAGTTATTGTCCACACAAGGTTTACGGGGCGAGGAGCCTTTGACACGTCTACCAATCATGGCAAAAGTTTGTGACGTGTTGTACCGTTGTGAAGATGATGAGCCAAGTCAACGACAAAACTAGGTACTGAATGGATCGGGCTGATAATGGCTCACATAAAGATCTAGATCTAGGCTACATTTTATTTAAAAAGCCTCTGACTGAAGCTGGATAAGTGTACTTAACACAACAGACTAAAATGGTCGATGTTGACCCACTATACCTAAATGCCATAGGTGCAGCCTTGCATGCATGCAGCCTTGCGTGTTAACCCAATTTGCTTTTTGTTGTTGTTGATCATATTGTATTCCAATAAGGAAAGAATAAGAAAAACAAATGTTTTTTTTACTATGAAACTAGATGGCGGTGCTAAAACCTAGCTTACGTAAATCAAACTTTGTTAACCTTTGGCGGTCCTTTAAAATGTTAAGATGTTGGCAACGTGTTATTGTTATTTTGTATGATGACGTGCCCATTGATTTATCGATACTTCGTGCCAAATTTGGTTGCCACGTGCAAACGCCTGCATCTGCTTCTGGTTTCCCACGACATTGAATATGACGCGTTCCTTACTCGTCACTAATGTTTACGGGTAGTCTAAAATTAGAACTCAGCCCGTGGTGTCGTAAGAGGTCACTGGGGCATCTCGTCTTTGGGTGGAGGCAGTAATAAACCTGAGAATGTAGAAACCTCATTGCTATCCACCAAACTGTACAGTTCGGGCTGTTGAGCAGCTTCCAAGCTGACTGGACAGATATCCATCGTATAAAAAAAAACACTTCAAATTTCCCGATTTCTGTTCACTTGTGCTTTGGCGTAGAGGACACGGGAATGCGTTTGTGGCGTGGCGCCCAAAAGGTTAATGGTTCCCCGGGTTTCTTTTCCTTGATTTATTTAGAACTAGCCTCTGCCCGCGGCTTCGCACGCGTATTTTCGGTATAATAAGTAGCCTATTATCTAAGTCGGGCTTTGTTCTAAACGTACGCCAAATTTCATCTTGATCTGTTCAGTAACAGTAAGATTCTAGGTAACAAGAATTCAGGTAACAGATTTCACAAACTTTCGGCTTTATAATATTCGTAGAAAGTTAGGTACCTCTCTTTTAATTTAGTACCTACTTACTTGATTCAGTCCAAGGTTTTTGTTATTACCTACTTATTATAGTGCGTGTGAGCTCACACTCAGGGCAATTTTTAAGAAATAATATCCAAAAAATAATTCGACTTCGACGGAACTTGAACCCGCATCCTTCTCTCAGTACGGAATTGCACAAACCAATTACACCACGAAGTCAGGTGATACTCATAGAGTCTATGAGTAACACTTGACTTCGTGGTGTAATTGGTTGTCTGTAATAGGAAGTCCCAAAGTTTTTCGACTGTCTATGTCATAGACAGTCGAAAAACTTTGGGACTTCCTTCGAACTCTAGCGTTGTTGGTCGAAGTCGAAAAAAATTTGGGATATTATTTGAGTCCGTCCATTTTTGACTCCTTAGCTCCTAATACTTGTTCGGCGTTGACTTTTGAATGAACGTGTCCTTCTTTCCAGGCAAAGCATCAGTCCAGCCGCAGCCCCCGAACATCGAGACCTTCATCCGTTCTCAGATGTACGACTACACGTACAGACCTGCAGTCCCGCCCGTCTACTCCTGGCCGGCGCAGAGCGATCTCGGGAGCTACATGTAACTGTGATCCACGATGCGTTTTAACCTATATTACTGTGATTTTGTTAAGGGCTCTTTACATTGGTAGTGTGGAGGTCCAGTTCGTAAGCATAATTGTTTTGAAAAAACTGAAACCAGACTTCAAATGTCTTAATATGTACACTGCTTTTATGAGGGAGATAAATACATTATCGTAGGGAATTAGATGTTTGTGGGACCATCTCGGGATTATTCTGTACAATAGCGAAATAATTATCAGAATAGGTCTATAATTGACAGAGTATTAATTAATTTCTTTTTCTTTTTTGTCGCTACACGTCCACTGCCACCGGCTCGCCCTGCGTGTTCACGTAATTTTTATTCTAGTGCCGGTGACGCACCTGGTGCGTCCACCGTGACATGTACGCGACATCCGGCAAAACGATGAAAATCGTTGTGGCATTGAACGTGTTAAGAGTAACTTAGATTCTAGCCCCAACGCATTTAAATTTTCGTTTCAGTTCGCACAGCGCTAACCATGTCGCTTTGCTTTGTCTATGGCTCTGGAGCTGATATTAACTTTTTGTGTTAGGATTAGAATCTTTGATGTTCGGACTATGGATGCACCGGATACGCACTGCCAGTGTAAAGAGACCTCAACGTGCAGTCCGCATCAGTGTTATCGTAGTTCAATGAAAAATAAGTGGTAGTGGAAGGTAATTTATTGTAAAGGAAAGAGGACACGTAACATTATGATGTTGACTGTACGATAATTTTATTGTAAAATAATGCCACATCACATCGATTTCAGTAATCTGTTTGAGATTCAAATAAATTTGTCATCTTAAGAATTCCACATTGTATCGAATAAGCTTTGAAGCAGGGGCTAACAAAATAGTAAACCATATTTTTATCGTTCAGACGGAAGGATGTTTGATAAAATTTTGTCTTTTTGATATAATAATTTACTTTTGATCATGTCTTGCTGGCGTTGTAAATGCTGATTGCATTATTGTGATACATACCTACATTTTACCAAAAGCATTTACTGTCTTGCCAGAACCGAATATGTTCATCACAATTAATTTATTTATCATTCCAACAATTTGTTGTTTTAGGATTGAATCAACGTTCATTTTAATAAAAAGCCCATTTTCATCAGTATAGCTGTTTGAAATTTTGGTATAAATTATGTAAACTCTCGTACATTATTTAAGCGGTATTTATATTTAAAAACGAATGTTTATTATATTCCTATTAATAAATATATTCCTATTTATTTTTATTTTTATTCCATCTCCTGTTACCAATTAAGTGAATTACTAATTAAGAAATCAAATAAAATCGCAAAAATTTTGCGATATTATTTGATTTCTTAGAAATTCCAGAGTGCGAGGCTTACACACTATAATAACAAAAACCTTGGAATTACTAATTCTTAGGACAGTTCTAATTCACTGGTAATTCACCGACTGTACGTGAACAGCAGGTTCTGTTGCGACGACTTCTAGACCGACATTATTTTTCTATACCTACTAATATTATAAGGAGGCAAGATTTGATTGTTTGTTTGTACTGAATAGGCTCGGAAACTACGGGACCGATTAGAAAAATTCTTTCGCCGTTAGGAAGCTTACTTTACAGGGAGTGACATAGGCTATATTTTATCCCGGAATTCCCACGGGAACGGGAACTACGCGGGTCAAACCGCGAGGCGATCGTCTAGTAGGCTATATTTTATCCCGGAATTCCCACGGGAACGGGAACTACGCGGGTGAAACCGCGAGGCGATCGTCAAGTTTTATATATTTTTAGGTGACTTACATAAAATTTTAGGAATTATGACCGGCGGGGCTAGCATGCGCACCACATGAAGCGCGTTTCGTCTCGATAACTCGAGAAAAATGGCGGCATCTCGATTTATCGACCGATGCCAGCATGCAGCACCAATAGTCACGCGCGCGACGTCTTTCGTGGTGCGCATCATGCTAGCCCCGCAGGTCATAATTCCTAAAATTTTATGTCGCCTCAAAATATCTGTAGGCGTAGTTAATACGTTAGGTTCTGGACCAACGTATTTTTTTTTATATTTTGTATATTGAAAATTATTGAATGGAGAGGGGTGCGATGATGCTCAATTATCCTCTTTTAGAAAACGTCAACTTGAAAAATTTAATTCAAGCACTCAACCAAAACGGAGAAAAGTAGACAGAGAGAAGGATATTTATAATTGGTATATCTCCTGATCATAGGTTCAACGCAAAGCAAATTACAATGCCATCTTCCATTTGCTTTAGTATTTTATTATATTATCGTTCGTTAAAAACCGTGTCTTCTTTTAAGTTCATTAAGACGTTGGTTGCCATGAGCATGAAAGTACTAGGAGTACATGACTCACGAGAGCTAACTAATATATCTTTTGAACCTACGATGGTACCTATCTACGGTGTAACTAGGTGGAACAAAAAAGTCTCATTAGTTACGTTAAGGTTACATTTTTAAATAATGTAACTACTTGGAATAAAAATGTGCAGCTGGTTACGTCAATGTAACTACAATGTAACTAGGTGGAACGGACGGTCTACTTACTCACCTACTACCTATACCCAGTTAACAATGAAAACCTTGTTTCTTCACGAACGTGTTCGTGAAAATGGGCACAACCTGCGGTCCAGACAGTATAGTCAAGGAGAGTTGATTGCGTTGAGCTCACAGCTGTGACCAAGCTTAGAAAAAAACCTTTAGGTAGTCTCAGAAGAGGTTATTTGAAACCATCACTACTTAAAGTCAAATTAAAACAATCAGTAAAGACTTGACAGTCTTTATTTCAAAATAATTACTTTATAAATACAAATTGAGAAGTACCGATTCACAACAAAATATACCTAGATTATAGTGTTCGACATTAGTTATCACTTATCACGTTCATTATTCTAACTGTACAAGTCACTCTGGTGCGGCGCGACGGCGGTGCGCGGCGGGACGCGGCGCGGCGCGGTGCAGCGCGGCGGCAGCGCGGTGCGCGCGGGGGGGCGGGCTCGGCGGGCGGCGGCGGCGGCTCACCGGCTCAGCGAGTGCGACCTCTCCCGAGACCCTCCACTATCACCGTTGCACCTGGGCCGGTCATTGCCTGTAACACAACACATTGATATACATCCTCACGTATTAATATCCATGCTTTGCGGTTACTTGCTGGATTTGCGATTTATATATTTTTATCAACAACTGTGAAAACTTTTTCACAGTTGTTGATAAAAATATATAAAATTATTATCATGCCCCAAATGCCGCGCAAAAGTAACCACAAAGCAGACCTTTCTAAACAAGAACTAATTAGTGTTGAAAGCAAAGTTTCTAAAAACGGACGACAAAAGTTAGAAATCACTCTCGACATATCTACATAAATGTGTAATTTAATAAACTGCCAAAAGAAAATATTTATCAGAATGTTACTAATCAGAAGATTGTGGCAAGCTGATATCAAATTAAACGGCACAAGAAAAACATAAAAAAACGAAAACACCACGTCTCAGAAAGTGTTTTAAAACAAAAAGAAGCCCAAGAAGCGTCTAACGATTAAGTAGGCCTGACCTAAGGTACGCCGGCCTTGTAAACTGGTGTCCTATAACAAAAGATCCAATGTCATTCACATACACGTTGCACATTCAATGAATGTGCCAATTTACCAACATTGTTTACAGTCACATAGTGTAAAATAAACAGTGTGGGTGGGCACTTAGGATGCACTGTAATTAACCTTCACAAATAATATTTCTTAGAGAATAATGTTAGCCGAGTAAATAGAAAGCTTGTGTAGTTATTTACTTGTGAATGTTATACATGTTATTGTGTCGAGAGATGCAAAATGTGAAGTGTAGATGTTGTTTTGAGAAACTAAGTAGAACAATACCCTACAAAAGTTGTAGTCATGACATGTGTTTATGCATCACAGACAAATATTATTATTGGATTTCTCATAAGGATGGCCTTAAAACCGGAAGTCTTTTCCTAAGAACAGGACCACAAAAGTGGAATTCTTTTACAACACTAACAATGGACGATTTATCATTTGCAACCAGACATTACGCCCTACTGAGAATTGGTCTCCAATCTCACCGCTAGTCTCGCCCTACGTTTGCCCATCCGAGCTTAGCCTACCCCACTGGAAAGGCCTTCCTCTCATCTTTCCACTCTGTATTGCATTACTACAGAACTATAGTAGTGGAAAACAGAGACTGGCATCCTGTATTGACTGTCCATATAGGACCGAGGAGGATAAGAATTGAACGAGGCCTTTACTAGTGGGTGGCATAAGTCTTAATGATTAGGAATTGAATCTTTCAAGTGCTCGTCTCTCCATGTAAATAATATTAATAATAAATAATGCTGGAAAATACACACAGCATCATCTAGTCCCGAGCTAAGCAGAGCTTGTGTTATATATATATGTGTATATATCTTACATCTAGTACAGATGTAAGATGACTGATATACCTAATATAAAACAATCATGGTTTGTCTGGTAGAGATCGGTTTTAAGCGATAACACCGCCAATTGTAGCTTAGTTTTTAAGTTGTCTTGTTAGTTTCTTTAAGAATTAAAGTGTGCAATAAAGAGTATATTCTATTCTGAACGCTCTCTGTGTGACTCTGCTATCTCTCTTTTCCTGTATTTTTGTATTTTCTTAGAGTGCAATAAAGTGTTATATATTTTATTTACAATATATAGATGGCTGTTAGAAATAGATAGTTACCTAATCTCTGATGCGGCGGTAGTTTGTTGAAGAAGGGGTGTTTGAGCGCGTCGCGCAGCGTGATGCGCTGCGAGGGCTCGTAGTCCAGCATGCGCCCGATCAGGTCGAACAATTGCCGCGCCTCTTCACCGTTGCTTTGCAGGTACCTCTGTAATATGCAAACTTATGTTTAAGTAGGTACATAATGGTGTTAAAAAAAAAATCTCAATCTCGCCAAAACTAAACCCAACTTATTTAGGAGCAGTAAATATATTGCCGTCCTTTTCATAACGATTAGAAGGATAGTATCATTTGTAGTGCTGTCAAATTGGTTGGGTTTGGCGACATCTGAATTGACTGACACCAATGACGGAGAAATTAAAAATTAAAATGAGGACGTTGGGACATCTTATTTAGAAAAACGAGCAGACCAGACTCTACGTATCAATGTATGCAACCTCCTCAATATAGACTATATTGGTCCATTGCTGGACGCAGGCCTCCCCCAGATAGGCGCCACATTGGCTTTTATCTTAGGGGGTAGTGCCCATAATCCCCATGCTGGGCATGCGGGTTGGGGATCGCAGTTCGGTGGTAGAATTGTTCAGCAGGAGGCGCTGTTGCCCGCCCCCGGTGGATATCCCTTAGCCGCCTCTTACGACACTCGCGGAAAGAGTTGGGGTGGTGCAACTCGGTCTACAAAGTCGTACCCCACTACTTTAAACTGGTTAAAGCACCAACACCTATCTTATTATTATGGAAAACTAAGGAATTTTCAAAAATGGATTGGGCAGTTGGTTATACCTATCAAAAGCTTTTTTTAATGCCTCTGTAAAAAAATTATTATGAATACTTTAGGCAGAGATGCAAAGTTGCTCTTTTTTGCCAAAATCCTGGCCAAAAAGAGCAACTTCGCTCTGCCTACACTATACAAAATAACATTCTTTCTTGGCAAAATAGGTGGTAGCGCCTTAATTGGGGCCTGGTTAGAACGGACGATAATGCATACACTAAAAAGAGAAACATAACGACGATGTGCAAATAAAATAGAAAGTACAGAATGTTATTGAGTTCAGTGGTCAGACATGTCGCAGTTTAGATAAACTTGTTGTTTTGACCTTAACTCATTTGCGTAATAGGAAAACCGCACAACTGATATAATAGTAATCGTTTCAGGAAAAATACATAGTAAAACGTTTATGTAAGACTTCCCACACGAAAACTAGATTTTTTACGGACAATAGAATTTGCCAATAATGGTTTACGGAGAACAAAAAAGAGTTTTACGGAAAATAGAACTTACCAATAACGGTTTGCAGTTTTCTCTGACATATCTGCCAGCTGACGATTTCTCGTCCCAGTCTAATTTCCCGTGGTAGAAATATTTTGTTCGCGTTTTACGTGCCATTCTGAAACAACAAAAACATTCCGTTATGTTTACACAAACATAGTAGTAATTAAATGATTCTCTTCGTCTGCGGGTTTTTTTAGCAAGGAAAATTCACAGTAGCAGCCCGAAGTCAGGAAGTTGGCGGTGTTACACCCCCGTGCTTCGGAAAGCACGTTGAACCGTTAGTCCGCCTAGTGCGCCTGACCTCTACCCAGTCGTATCGATCTGTCGTCCCATGAGATTATGAGAGTGAGGGAATAGAGTGCACCTGTGTTTGCGCGCACACTTGCGCACTATAATATGTCCTGCATATCTGGCTAGTCTCCGATGAGACTGGCCGCCGTGGTCAAAATTCGGCTAGGAGGGCATTACAACTAAACGATTCAACGGAAGTGTCTGAAATATTGATATAGTTTTAGATGTAGAATATAGGCAACTTTTTATTATAATTCGTTGTTCACAGGCAGCTCTTGGAGCTGATGCACTTAGCTTAGTTCATATCAGTGCACTGATGGTTTACCTAGTCTATTCTCACTGAGACTTGAGTAAGTGTTTCCTGTGAATCTATTTCTAGTATGAATAAATTGAAAAAAAATTGAGACCGATCATTGAGCCTAGAAAAAATCGTGTTATTAGTTTCAGCTGGCGCTTCGCACGCAAGCTTTAAATTTTTGAATAGGTTGAAGACGTTGATAAAAAATTAAATCGAATTCAATGGCAATGAAGCCCCGTATTCATTGCATAGTTATACTACTACTAATAACATACTAATAACACGTTTACACCAGCGGTTGTATGCCACTTCAGCTTGCCAGGGTCTTCCATAAAAAAACAAAAGAGGTACCTAAAGACGATGATTCTCATTCGATCCTTTGACTATATTAGCACCAGTTAAATTAGATTTGAAATATTTGTAACAAACCACAACATAGAAATTAAAATTCACGAGCCTGGGCTGGCAGTGTCAGGTATAACTGTAAGCAATATTTATTGAAGGTAAGATCTCAAATCAAAACAATGCTGAGTCGGACCATTTTATAGCGTTTGAGTTTTCTAATTACATAGTTAGTAGTTCATAAGGTGTTGGATAATTTAAAGAACTAGCTTAGTAATACTTGTAAATCATGTAAATGTATAAATAAATTTTCTTGTAGGTTATCTACAAGAAATGTAACTGCAAATTTAAATACACGGCAACAATGTTAATTCTAGGTTAAGTATGTTGACAAACATTTTGCAACAATTTATCTGGAGTATAGGTGGACGAGACGAGTTGTCGTGTGTATGGGTAGATTAAGTACCTGTAGGGTATGGGCCCCAGTATCCGCTCCATCATGGCGAGGTGTTCGCGGTTGTCGTGCGTCTGGAACAGCGTGATGCCGAGGTACAGCTCGAACATGATGCAGCCGATGGACCACACGTCGCACGGCTGCGCCCACCCCAGCTCTGCAACACAACACAATTCTTATGAGTACATACTACCACTTTTAATACTTAGAAACAGGGTTGAGATGATTAAATTACTTGATTGAAATCAGTGATATAAGTACACAACAGTTAAATCACACAAAAAAAAACATGCGATTTAAATCATTTGTTTATTTTTGGGCAAAGAAAACAGAAAGCAGTCAACAAGGTATAGGGAGTGCCCAAATTAAGCTTCGGCGCACACGCGCAATGTAGATACCAGCTTAGCTTAGCATTCTCTGAAATTAATAATTTTCACGAATTTTCGTAGTTTCTTTCATATATTCATTCCATAAGATTTAAACAATTGTCGGAAAAAAATATGCTAAATGTGTCTGCGACAAGTCATAGCTGTTGTCTAATTTAATTTTCAAAATTGTTTTTTTTTGTGAACAGGCATGTAAAATGATGTAAGTTTTTTTTTAAATAATAGTAGCAGCAGTTTTAATAATAGCATATTAACGTGATAGTGAATAGCCTTTATCACAAAGAAAATTATACCAGTAAGGTGATAGTTATAAATCATGTGTGTATTATCAGTAGAAATTACAAGGTAGCCTATTGCATAGGTAAATGTTTGTGGGCGTGGCATACCAGTTATGTCCAGCCAGGCACCACGAAAAATAAAAATTATACGATATTCCTAAATAGATTAGGCTGTTTGCCAAATTCATCACCGTTTTACATGAAATCAAGAGTATCAAATAATTCTGTACCCAATAAAACTTTCAAGACATTGTGTGTCAATAATAAAAATGAGTCCTTTTAAACTATAAACTAACTAAACTCGATGTAGGTAGAATGTTTGTAATGACACCGCCTATACATAACCTAAAATTCACTGTTGCCGCGTCTTCTTATACGCAATTCACATTACTTGTGGATCCTTGAGATCCTTCATTCACTAATATTGCCTACAATTATAAGCAAAACTCGACGCCAAGCGAGTTTTAGTAGGTATTTGTGTCGTGGTTTGTTTACAAACATGCCACATCGAGATTGGCTAGTGAATAGTAGCAGACACTACACTCTATTGAGCCTTGAAATTATTCAAACAACTAGAGATAATTATCTCAACGTACATAATTCTGTATAACTAGGAAGACACTGGTGTCGTCGGGAAAGGGATGGCAACATTTTTAGTGCTGTTAAATTAGTTTAGTTTAGTTCTGGCGACATCTGATTATTGACACCACTTTCCCTTAACTAGACTGTGTCAAAAGGAAGTTAGGACCGTTACCCATAACGGTACACGATAATATTCCCAAGACATAATGATCTAACATTTTTACTGCTTCACTCGCAGCAGATTTGAGTATTCTTGTCGCATGATAGTATCATAAAACCTGTTTACACCATGACTTTATTTAAACAGGAAAGTAATTTACGTAACTCCAGTTGGAAACTTTATGATACTAAATACCTAAGTAAAGTTTATAAATAAGTCGCATAATGTGGTAACACCATTGTCAAGACTCGGACAATAGAGCATGACTCAACTAAAAATAGAGCTAAGTGTAGATTATTATAAGGTAGGTGGTAACAGGAAGGCGTTTACAAGTCACGTTTATCGGTTATAATAAAATATGATACCTTAATTTATATTCGTTGACCAACCCTGTTAATATAAATCGAATGTTGGTTAAACAATTTTTTTTTAACTTTCGCGATTTGTTAAAATAGTTAATGATTTTATCGGGTATTTATCGCGTACCTTTTGTTATTATATCCCCTACGTTTCTATCGCGTTACAGCGATCGTGGTCACGCGGCGACTGTGGTAGTAGGGGAAATAATAACAAAAGGTACGCGATAAATACCCGTTAAAATAATTAATTATGAACAATTATTTGTTTATGGTTGTGGTTAGCACAAGATAGTTTAGTCGGATATATAATAACCACGGTTTCAGCTAAATTACTGCCGAGATGAGTAGTGTTACTATTGAGTATGCTGGTGAGGTCAGTAATGGATGGGTTGTTGGCCGCGATGATGATGGCCGCAGGTCCAGCCCATCACAGCGCGGTCAGCAATGCAGCCCAACTTTGCTCAAAGAAGGTTGTCAAAATAATGGCAAGATTACGTAGCATGTTTCAGTAAAATTGTAAGTAGATTTGCTTTGAAGATTATATAAGTATTATAAGTTTCTTCATGCTTAGAATGATTGTTTATTTTAGTACTTATAGCTTTTTGATTTTATAATTTGGTTGTTTATTTTTCTTTTGTAATTAATGAACTTGATTGAGATTAAATTATCCACTTTTTATTTTGTTTAATACCAACTCAACCTCCGTAAATTTTAATCCTATTCGTTCGTAAATGTGCAATTGAAAACTAAGGACAGTTTTCAGGCAGAATTGTATTAAACCAAAATGATGCAGAGCCAAAGATAAAAGAAGAAGTAAACAGATTTTGTTTTCGTGATACGTCTTGCATTTGTTACCTTTCCCCGTTATCAGAGGTTAGACATGTTATGCTAAACTGAATTACACTAATATTATAAATGTTTAAGTTTGGATGTTTAGATGGATGGATGGATGTTTGTTACCTCTTCACGCCAAAACTACTGAACGGATCGGACTGAAATTTTGCATACAAGTAATTGTAATCCTAGAATCAAACATAGGCTTTTAATCCCATAAATCAGTTCCCATGGAATAGACAACGTTTCTATAGAAACAACGCGTACGAACTACGAACCCGCGGGCAGAAACTAGACCTCGACAGTCTTTATTCATACACTGCTGGACGCAGGACTCACCCTGATAAGCGTCTTAGTGGCTTTTATCTCATGGGGGAAATGCCCATAATCCCCACGCTGGGCATGCGGGTTGGGGATCGCAGTTCGGTGGTAGAATTTATCTGCAGGGGGCGCTGCTGCCCGCCCCCGGTGGATATCCCATAGTCACCTCTTACGACACCCGCGGGAAGAGTTGGGGTGGTGCAAATTCTAAGCCACGCGGCAGAAACTAGTGATAAAATAATGTGACGCTCACCTAATATGACTTCTGGCGCTCTGTAATGCCTCGTCGAAACGATTGTGCTGTGGTGTTCGTGGTCGAACGTCGCGCTCCCGAAGTCTATGAGTCGGACATCTGTGCGCTTCACGCGAAGTAAGTCGTGTGCCTGAAAATCAATATAAAATCAAAATCAATAATTCTTAAATTTTTATTTTCATGAGACTGGCCGCCATGGTCGAAATTCAGCTATTATTATTAAAGTAAAGAAGCGACGAAGAAGCCTTTAGCCTGTTAGTTGTTAATTTCGAATTGGAGCAAAACCCGCCCCAAGCTTTTTTATCCTCTAGGTTAATCTGATATTTAGTAAGCCTTTTTAAATTTATACAATTTTCAAAACCTTCCTGTGCAAAAAGGCTAAAGACGACATCGTCAGAATAGCTGGAAAGAGTGTATGAAGGTGGCTGAGAGGACAGGATAGCATGGCGTAATAGAGAGTCCTCTATCTAGCAGTGATGCTCACGGTATATCGAATGAAGATCAGAAAGATATAAAATTATTATTCCTTTTAAATGTCGACAAAGACATGACAATTTTGACATTGGTCATGAGGCGCGGCGGGCGAAGGTCCGCCTGCGACGCAGGAGGTTGCGGATCCGTTTTCCGCCTTGGAATAAAATGTTTATGCGATCTATATGTATATGGGTATTTTCCATGTATAATAAAAAATATCTATCCATGTTAATGTTTTGTATTAAGTATATGAGTCATCTAGTACCCATAACACAAGCTCTGCTTAGCTGAGGGCTAGATGATACTGTGTGGATTATCCAGCATTATTTTTATTTAGTATTATCGTTTTTGATTTCACAAGGGGTGTAAGTAACATAAATTATTTGCATAGGCAAGTTTTACTTTGTAAATAAGACATGATTGAAGAGTTGATAGAAAATCTGTCCGTTGGCGCTGGACCAGTTTTTCTACCATGACTAGATATGTGAAACCCATCGATCATAATGACCTTATGAAGCAGGGACGACTTTCTATCGGGCGACGAGTTGGGAAGTCCGCAAAAACGACTTTCTTGTTTACTGATTGAAGTAATTACGATCATAAATCAACGTTAATCTATCTATACTATAATTTGTCACACACATAAGGCATTTATATGATTTGTTGGTTACTATGGCCCGCCCAGCGCAGATTAATCGAGAATACTACAGAAAACAACTGTTTTTCTAATTAAAATACGTGTATGGAAAGAACAAGCGAAGAGACTTCGATTGTTATAACAGAATTCATTCACAGATTGAGATTAGAAACAGATCATAGGTCAAGGTTGCAGTCCAAATATGATTTAGCGATGTGTCATTCATAATCATAAGTCATACATAACGGAAAAAAATATGGACAGATTAAATAAAAAATGTTTGATAAAAATTATTCTGATTCCTCGGGCATTTGTTTTGTCTGCAAAATATAGAACAATGACTCGAGCCTGGCTAGAAATAGAAAATTATTGTTTTCATCTCAAAATAGCTGAAATGAGTACTGTAAAGAAATACTTAACGAAATAGGGCAATGCCCTGTGCTAAGCCTATTTTTAAAATCATACGCATTCTTATTATGTTTGTAATTAGAAGAGAAAGCATCGTTTGCTACAAGAATTTGTTTTGTTGGATATCATTTCAATCGGAATGACAGCCACGTTTGCCTTAGAATGCTTTATTTTAATTATTGGACTAACCTTGACCTCACATGCTTGAGTAAATTTAACTGATAATGAAATGGACATGTGACTGTAGTCCACACTAATATTATGAATGCGAAAGTAGCTGTCTCTCCTTCCATTACCTTTTCACGTGTAAACGGATAATAATAAAATTTGTGAAGATTAT
This sequence comes from Eupithecia subfuscata, assembly GCA_963564075.1. NCBI lineage: Eukaryota > Metazoa > Arthropoda > Insecta > Lepidoptera > Geometridae > Eupithecia > Eupithecia subfuscata. Next base: position 12,259,345 of record OY751105.1, read on the forward strand.
AATAGACTTTGGAAGGTCATGGGCTATTTTTCTTTCAGGAAAACTATGCCCGTGGCTCCGCACGCGTTTTTTCTATGAAACTGTTTAAAGGTTATTTCTTTCATATGGGAACTGATTTATGGGACAAAAACTAGCCTGTTTTATTCGAGGCCTAGACTACCGATATGCAAAATTTCAGGCCGATCTGTTCAGTAGTTTTAGGGTGATGATGATGACTGATGAGGTAACAAACATCCATCCATCCATCCATACGTCTAAACATCCTTTCTCATTTATAATATTAGTGTGTCTTGTGATGCGAAAGTTGATGTTCCGATGTTGTGTTGAGAATTTGAGATGTTTTTTACCTCTTCACGCATAAACTACCAAACGGACCAGGCTGATATTTTGCACGTAGCTCTAAACCTGGAATAACATATAGGCTACTTTTTACCTGCTACAACGCCTGCGAAGCCGCGGGCAGAAGATAGTGGAAAGAAAACATACAGCCGAATTGAGAAAATCCTTTTTTTATGGTGGTTAAAAAGTATTAATTCTCTACATACCTTTTTAGAGGGACTGTAGACGGAGCAAACTTCGTAGTCGCTATCCACGAACAGGATGTTCTCCGGCTTGAGATCGGTGTGCGTGAGCTTGTTGTCGTGGAGGAACAACACGCTGTATATGAGCTGGTACGCTATGTGCCGCACTTGCTCCAGAGGGTACGGCTGGTAGTTGTTGTCTTTCTGCAATGTCAGTGGGAGAATGTTTAAACATAAAAATCTGTTTAGTTAGCAAGTTCACTAAATGAAGGTTAACGCGTTTAAGGAGTCAATACACCAGAGTTGGCGGCCTGCGAAAAGTTGACAAACACTGTCGGCTGCATAGGTACTATCACAGCCTACCTATATGCATACAGTCGTTCGACGAAGGCATTTTGACGTGGTTTTCACAGTAATCGTGCGGGGGGCCTAGGGACGGGACGGGGGAGGGACGCTCCCGAGTTGCATACATCGCCGCCTGAGTAGCTCGGGAACGTCTTCCCCCCCGACCCGTCCCTAGGCCCCCGCACGATTGTCCTGTCAAAACGCCTTCGTCGAACGACTGTATGCATATACGTGGTACAATATTCAGTGTATACTGAAATGTTGCACGAAGTACAGTTTGGGTGTGTAGACTTCAAAAAAATCAAATACGCCCCAAAAAACACAATTTTGCAGGTTTACGATTTCACTTGCAATCGTAAACCAGCAAAATTCTAAGATGGCTTTCATATATCTACATTTGCATAATAGAATCGGGTACGCGCATCCAATAGAGTTACACCGACGATGCCTTCTGTCAGTTGTAGATATTAATGGCTAATTGAATGATGTAAGTAATAAAGAGTTAACTCACCAGGAAGTCGAATACGCTCTGGCCCAGCATTTCAAACGCGATGCACATGTGCCCGTGGTACTCGAACCAGTCCAACATTTTAACACATAAGCTGAAAGAGGAAACAGCATCATTATAATAATGTCCGGGCATATATTTCAAAATCAAGGGCATTCACGTAAATGTACGCAGAGAATCTAGCGGCAGACGGTAATTTAGTTTCGAGTTGACATCGAGTTCTTCTTTGGCGGAGTGCCAGCAAGGCATAACGTCGCATATAAACGAACAAGGTCGAATATTGTTACATTCGCCGGTGTTTAACCGACCAGCCTCCATTATCAACAATGATGCCTCATCGACGCCTCTTAATTACACTATAAACCAGCAAATTTACTCACTTTTTGCAGTCAGGGTCAATCTCTGCCAACTTCTCTAAAACGTTAATCTCAAGTTTGGCAGCCTCTCTGTACTTCTCAACATTCTTGATAATCTTCAGAGCCATTCTGTGCTCCCTGAAAATGGAAATTTCAGTCGTTTTAGCTTCAGTCAGATGGAAACGTAGACATAGGAATTCGCTGGCTGGCACTAAGTATAGAAAGTTACTATAAACAAATGAAAATAGAGGGGAATAAATTGACGTAAATCGCGCACTGCCAAACAATGTGTGTCATCATTATCCGCCGCCCGCGTGTGAACGACATCGCACAACATATTAAAAAATTAGTCTAAATAAAAGCTTGATACTATATTTTCATTCAGGGGCGAACCTAACGTGTTGGTTGTGAAACTAGGCCTAGATTTCAGATTCATTACTCACGGGATCCCCGTGGTAAAAAATGTTTTTAATAAAACATTTTTTCTTTGGTTCCTTAAAAGTGAAAACATGATTGCGAAAAAAATTACGATAAAAAAATCATGAAAGTGCACTGTTTCGCACATAATTTGGTTGATATCTCAGGAACCCTGCGGTCTATAGAAATTATTTATGTTTTGATTCGAAAAAATTACGATAAAAAAAATCATGAAAGTGCACTGTTTCGCACATAATTTGGTTGATATCTCAGGAACCCTGCGGTCTATAGAAAATATTTATGTTTTGATTCGTAGGTTATATCTACTTATTACTCTTTGGTTCCTTAATACAGTTTCTTCACAAGTTGTGTAGTTTTCTTGTGAATAAGCAAAAACATCATTTTTGCGCTTACGCCGTTCCAAAAACGTATGCTGTCCCGTTCCTATGAACGCGAAATCCTATGCCTATCCTATTTACAAAACGGCGCGCAATGCGCCCTCTTAAACCCATTTTATGATTGGAATAAGTCTTACATCTGAGCATTTTACGAGACCGGTAAGTTTAGACAAGCACGTCAAGGTATATCATGTCACAAGTAAGATATGGATCGCGTGCAACGTTTAGTTCGGCGCATCTGATATGGTGAAGTTAAAACTAGTAGGTATGCTGCAATACTTACATTTCCAAGTCCTTCACCTCGACCACTTTGCCGAAGGTGCCCTCACCGAGCGTGTCCATGATTTTGTCTGAAATAAAAGCGAGCTAAATTACTCATTTGTTAAACAGAACAAAGTCATGATGGAATCTGGCATTGGTTTTTGTTTTAACGAGAGCTCAATAAACAAAGCAATCATTATTGGAAATGAACGACTAAAGGAGCTCAGTAAAAATTGTTTTTTTACCAATGGTAAAATGGCGTTCCAACATGACTCTTTGGAATGTTTAATGTGGCATTTAATTGTTCATTATAACATTGAACACAAAATTATAAAATCAGAAGTTTAAATTCTTCAATGGGACGAGTCACTGAACTGCAAAGGGCATGGCTGTTCGAAACAGCGAGATAAATATTTAGGGTTTCTGTGTCATGTCTCGTGTAAACATTTCAGTGACGTTTCAGCTTGTGTGAATAGTGCATGAGTAGTGTACTTATGTGTTTGTGTGTATGTAGTGTAGTGTAAGATAGGTATGTTTGCATAGTTATGTTGTGGACACGAACATCTCGCTCCCATGACATAGCCGGGCCAGTAGAAGAGGTGTCCGTCCTTGTCGTCCTTGACGGAGGAGCGTGCTCGGGAACTCTGCAGGGCGGCGCAGGTCCGTCACGCAGGCAGCGGGGCAGCACCAGCAGCAGGGGACGCGCCGGCAGCACAGCACAGCACAGCACCGCACCGAGGTCGCACCGCACGCACCACGCCACGCCACATGCCACGGAGAACGCGCCACGAGACCGCCACGACCCGAGTAGTGTTGTACCCAACAATCAGACAATGGAACGGTTGCCCGTCAGACAAGCGACAATTGGTATGGTGTGTCGTACATGCTGTTATAGGGCAGACGGGTGGGCGCTGCGGGTCTGCGACGGGCAGGCAGGCCGGAGCCCGACCGCCCGCCGCCGGGACGGGACGGGGCGGGGAGGGATCGAGGGATCCAACGCACACATCACTCGCACGCACATTCATTACGCACGCACATACTTTAGGATAAGTGTCCACCCGAGCCTGCCTTCTAACGACACTATCGAAATCACATCGCATACTAACACTGCCATTAACTGGATGTTTACAACTTCGTTTACTTTTACAAAGGGAAAAGAACTTTAAACAAAATAGAGACATATTGACGGATATTATACGAACTAGGTAATCCAACACATGCATCATTGTAAATAAATTGGTTCAATCATTTCACACTGGTAGCTTAGCTGTTAGTGACAGATTACTGGATCATTGTAACAAGTGTCTACCCCCAGATAAGACCATTATTTGACGGCTGTATTAGATTCCTACTCCTACCCACATGAATATTTAGAAATGCATGCTTGGAACATAAATGAGAAAAGTACTAAGGTTAGTGCATAAAATGTTAATAAAGCATAGATATTCGATATTTTCAACATATTAAGAAAAAGTACTAGGTAAATAAACGTGTATTAAGTACCCAGTAGAAAGCTACGCATGACATTTCTGTACCTACGTAATAAATATTTATACGCCCTGTTCGAAGTGGCAGCATTAATTAATAATCGTACGGTACGTTTAAAGAAATGTAGGTATTGGTACCTATTGGTAATTACGGACCGGGTGGTGTTTGTTAGCGGCACACAGACAGGCGCTCAGGCTTGGTTAGCGTGTGCTTACAGGCGGCGTGACCGCGCGCCGCATCAGGTGACGCGGCCGCTGCGCCCGCGTGCGGCTGCGCAGCTCGGGAGGCAGCGCCACTAAGTCCCCTACGCCCAGAGGCTCAGGCTTCGAAGCCATGCTCGTTTCGTTCGCCGCATCCTTCAAGACGTCCTTGTCACCGATCCGCCCGTAGGCTTCATCGAGATGAGCGTATTTCATTATCAAACCCTGTATTTCTTTCCGTTTCGCTTCCCGCTCACTGACGATTCTGTCTCCTACGGGAGTCTTATCGTCGTCGTCTTCGTCGCTTGACGGAAAATAAATTTGTCTTTGCTTACCAACATCTCTCACTGGGGAGGATGCGGGCGTCTTTGTTGATATTAGTTTAGAGTTGGGGTCTTTTTTGTCAAGCGGTGGCGACACAAGATCACGAGCACTCGTTAGGCCGATGTCTATTGGACGAAGGGATAACTTTTTATGATCGTTATTTTGACTTTTCTCTGCTCTTAACGATCTACGCTGATGTCTTTTATAAATACTATCTCTATCTTTGCCGAAATACATGTGATCTCGTATATTTACATCGAAACCATTTTTTTGTTCATCTTTATGTTTATTGGACATTCTACGATCAGAAGTATTTCTGAAGGGGGTTTTGTCTCGAGTTTTCTCTCTAGAATAATGGTTTCTTTTAAATGAATTTTCACCGAATACAGCTGTTGTAAAGCTCCTCATCAATCCCCTCGGCATTGGGGGTTCCGGTTCAAGGGTTTTATCACGATCTTCTTTTTCCTTTTTAGCTCTTTCTTTCTTCTGTACTGCTATTCTATCTAGTACCGAGGAATATTTGTCTTCAAGACGACTTCGAGTACTGCCTAAAGAAATAGTACTTTCGATGTTGTTATTGGCTTCTTTTAGAGGATATCGTTTGAAGGGTGATAATTTATTATCATCTTTCATGTGAGCTCTGCGGAATGAGTCACTGCGTCCCAGAGCGCTAATGCCGCCAGCAGAACGTAAAGGTGATGTGTTGATTCGTGATTTAGGTGCGCCGAGGTAAGAGAACGTGCGATCATCGCCTAACTTCTTCCCACCACTCGGAACACACGAGGAAAGCGAATATGAAGGGGTATATGGCGAGATGTGCCCATTATTTTCATAACGTCGAACATTACTCAAGACGGAACTGTTGTTTGAAAGATATTTGTCATCAAATCGTGATCGTGCTGCGGAAAGCTTGGTGTCAGTCCCAGGGTCTGATTTTTCCGAGGGCCCTCTTCTGGTTAGGCGATTAATAAAACTGGAGTATCCATCTGACAATAGCTGTGATACACTCGTGGTCGACGAGCGGTTGTATCGTTGTCGCCGTGGGCTCGTAGTCCCATTACCGGTTGCACTAACACTAGCCATTTTATTAAGGTTTTATATAGATTTGCGTATTTTCAATAACTTTTAACCCGGATGGATCACATGTTTCATAAACATTATAACTTCACTTTCGGCACTGACCGCCAAATCATAACAGGCTTTATTCCATTGGTTTACGCGGTATCAGGCCTCACCACCGCACGTATGACTGAGGCTATCTAGAGATTGAGAGCGAACCTAAGAGCGAACGAATTTCAGAAAGATCAGTAGCGCAGCGGAGTGCGGCCGTCGGTGCCAAGTAATGGTCGCGGACTAAAAATATCGGCAACCCGTGGGAGCACCCTCCCGCGCACTCCCGAGGTGCCCGTCGCGAATACATTTCTTCACATTACACATCATTACCTACGTCTTTAGCTTTTTGTAAATATGTTGATACAGAGTTGTCATTTCTTCTAATATACGCGAAATCATGCAGCACATAAAATCCATAGAGCATGACAGAAGAATGCAGGTGAACGTAAGTAGGACGCGACTATTTTGATGAATGTTGGTTTACAATTATCTCGTGCATTGCACGGAGATTCTTTGAGCGGGCAGGTATAGCCAAGACAATTCTGTCAATAAGATGCAGACAATTAGGTCAGTGGAGCGTGAGCGAGCTCTGAACAATACCGACGACGGTGCCACGGGAGGTATTCGCCGCGCGCGCAGCCGGCCAACACGCAAGATAACCGCTTACATACATCCTGGATACCGTATCGATCATTTGTGTTTTGTATAAATTGATCAACCCTAATTTCTGCAACTTTATCGTACGACAATGAAGATTACGTCGTGCCTAAACTTTGCAGCGAGTACTATAATTAAAAACATTAAACATTATGGACAGATAAAACATACTGACACGACTTCTATACGTGCTTTAGCTACCAGACTGCTATCAAGATCACGTCTGAACATCCAGCACGCTATCAGCGAACTTAAGTATTTTTATGTATATGAGCGTATCTTTATTAAATGTTTATATTCTGTTCTATGTTTTATTAATCGGTAACTTGCTACCGAATATCGTCAATAAGCTCGTGTGCTTGTTTGCATGAACTGTTTTTCAGCGAGTTGCTGGAATTATTGCATAACTTCGGCTGAAATTCAAATGCCGACCTTCGTAAGTCGACCAACCGAAGAATAACAGAAATACGTGCTTTAGATTAGGTATACATTCAGTGAATAATAAAAACGCTACATTTGTTTTATCATAGAAGTGAATTTTTTGATTATATTTGAAATAAACAATCTAACATTGGTGCTATTTTAGCTATTCGCATTGGCCACGATACCCCTATTAGTTGAATAAATTGCATGAAGTAGGTAATTGGTTTAATTTCGAGTATGGGTTCTACTGAGTACCTACGGTTTAAGCCGGATCGCAGTGGAATTAGAAGGCATAAGCTTTGTTAGGAAACGTTAAAATACTAGGTAAAGAGAAGAAGTATGTACTTATGGAGGTAGACAGATTGGTACGGCTCTGTAAGACATGTAAATAATAGATTGATATAAAGGCAGTTTATTTTTATCTCTGTACACGCAGTCTTTAATCATGTTTTAAGATGAACTATTTCAATAAGTTCATCCTTATCTATTGACACAATACTTTTCTCCCGACTCCCGATACATAAACTTTCAATACTTGACGCACATAATGTAACGTCATTACGGTCTGCAACAAAAATACTAGGTATTAACTTTTTATCTGTGAATGTTTTGAATCGAAAATGCATTTATGGAACATACCCCGAACCAGTGATAATCCTCCGATAACATAGGATAGTTAAATTCCAAAAACTTTTGGAGGGCTCTCAAAAAGTTACACGTTTTCATGATGATGAAAGTTTTTAGATTAATTAACAAGCACAACACCATTCGCTACTATTCATTAGAGCAAAAATATCTACAAGACAACGTCACTAAAGCTGGGCTTGAACTATTTATATGCGTTTGCAGTTGTTATTGACCGAAAGGTAGAAAGGGGACGCTTGATCGAACAGCTGTTCGTACGTAGGGAAGGGATCGGGCAAGACAAGAATAATAGTCAAAGTAGGTATACACAGGTAAAAATTCAGCCCTATGAACTTTAATGCTCCTTTCTGTTCTTTTTTGAAATATGGATCAAGTAGGTAATTTAAAAACTGGTGAGGTGCTGATGTTGACACATTATTTACAGATATCCTTTTACAATAGCGCATGCATCTGATATAACACATACATACAGATACACAAGCAATAACAAGCTATTGTTTTGAAAATATGTATATATTGGATGCAAGGAGTTGAAACTGACCTTTCCAACGAGTCTACTACAGGCGCCATCAACATCAAAGAGTATCTCCGCAACCACAGAGAGAAGTTTCGAAACATCGTGCCACTTGCACCCGTGATCCTTGAGAAACCTCTTGTAAAGTTCGTAAAAGGAGTTGAGCCTGAGAGGCAACCGAACGCGGTAATTCTTCACAGCTACTTGTGACATTATGCTCAAGCACTGCACCAGTAATAATGCCACTACATGCACATGCCAGTGTATCTGTTAACACCCGGTTTACGTTAGGGGCGGGCGAGCTCACGGCCGGTTGTTTCACAACTACTGTAGCCAGCGATACCGTCACAAGTAGCGCCGAATGTATACTGATCACAGCACGTCACAACACTCCAATCAAACTGTTCATTTCATGTAATGCACACTATTCGTATCAATGTATTTTTGCAATTTTTACTACAACAATAACAAAAGATCACAACAATAACCGCACTGATCTGAGGAGGATTCAAAACTGAAAACAACGACTCAATGTCCGACACAGAGGCACTTTAATTAACGCTGGCGACTGACAAGCCATTGTATGTAACAGCTTTCAGTTCGAACAGGATATATCCGCGTCTAACTGAAGTGATATGCGTGAACAGGATAGGACAACGACTAATAAAACCATATCTTCATTATTTAATTATTCTCCGAATAATAACGTGTGATTGGTTAGTCACTCATTCGTTCGTACGAGAGGTACTTATCGGGCTGTCACCTTTTTAGGCAAATAATTGTTTTAAAAACATCAATAAAAAGTTTTACAGTATGAAATGTACCTACTACCTGTTATAATAAATCACGGTGTGTTCACTTCGCAGCGATAGTTTAATGTACGGCGTTTGAGTAGGAAAATGCAGTTAATAAAAGGCAACAAGAGCATTATCGGCAAGCCGCAAGGTCGGCCGGAAGGAACTGGGCATTACCAAATAGATAGGTGGGCAAGAGAACTAGCGCACTACATTTATCAGACCATATCAGCCTGACCGCCTCGCCCGCGAACACTGCAGGGCCTCATTAATGTTATTGCATGCCAATCTCACGCTTTTCTAACCTGCTATCTTGACTTGACCTAAGTACGACTTATAGGAAAAACGATAAAGGGTTACATAAACTACTATCAGTGACTAAAAGCTTAGTTTGCATTTAGAGTGTTGGAATTTTTGTTAGTACAGTAGAAAAGTTCCAATTTCGAGTCATCATCATCACATCATGGGGTTCTTTAAAGCATCTGATTCATGCCAGTTCCAGCAGGTTTTTAAATTGATAGATTCAGTTTCACAACAACAATTGTGTCGAGCATACGCTTCTTGATTAGTCTCGTCTCGACTAATGTAGGTATAGTAAAGGCTAATACCGCGTAGCAGACTACATAAACTATGTTTTGTTTAACCTACTTATATCCCGTAAATAATAATACTACTAAATATTTAATATACAGATAACATTCTCGAGCGTTTGTATGGATAGGTTTATCCTAGGTGAAGGTGATCATCGCAATACTATTTCCGTGCGCTGCGCATGCGTGTGTCGTTACATTCAGAGCCGTCGAAATTAAGGCACGTGGCGCCATCTAGTACTAGCCATTCGAACTGCATAGTTTTATGCGAGCTCCTTATCTATTTTGGTCTTCAATCATTTATGTTAAGTTGTTTATGCAATGCACCACAATTAAATAAACTGTACCATTTGGTTAATATTTGTTGCTTCGAAATTAATGTAAAATCAGACACATGCAAATCTTTTGTATTCGTCACAGCATGCAAAACATGTTAGGAATTCTAGTTCGGAAATAACTTCGGTATAAATATAATTATATCGCCTTGAAGCAGATACAAGACGAGGAACATCCAAGCTTATCAAAATACTGTCTTTATGGCGAGTTATTGGAGATTCTTACAATTAATTATAACATTCATCCAGGGTGGATGACAAATTAAATCCTTGACCTAATAATATCACGCTAAAATAGATGCACATTGCTCTCAATAGCAGTGCGCTGGCACTGGCAGCGTTTGCGCCTTACTTTGACAACACGGTGGGAATTCATTCAACTTTGAACTAATAATTTATGAGATTAATTAGTAATAGTTTATTTGCTGACCTCTACTTCTTTGGTTTGTTTCTCCGGTTTTAATTGTGTTGTTTGTGGTGGCGGTGGGGCTGGTGCAAAGGAACAAGACGGTTGAGGTTCTACAGGAGCTTGCTGGGCCACTAACGTAGAGGCTGATGACGCCGACTTTCCGCTCTTTACTTCAGAATATTCTTCTATGCTACTATTGTCACTATGTATGGCAATTTTTGGCAACTCTAATGGCCTAGCGCAAGTTGTCTGTTTAGACTGCAGCCAAGACGGAGGCACTGCAGGTGGCATAGGTACATTCTGAGGTGTTTTTATTGCACTAGCATCCTTCTTGTGATTTATATCGGAAGGGTGTAATATTGGGGCCTTTAATTGAGTAATTGTTTTTTCTGACACCTTATCTCCCTCGGCACTCACCACTTGGATGATAGATTTATTCGTTATTTCGTCAATTTGAGATAAAACTTGCGGTAGGCACTCAGCTATTGGAATGGATGGCAGTTCACTTAGAGGTAGATTGCTTGAAGATTTAAAAATTACATCTTTTGCTTCTTTTTCGGAGTTCGTCATATTATCTCTGATTACTTCACTTACTATGTCTACCTTAGTTTTAGGTAAATCAGCAGGTATTGGTGAGATTTCATCTCTGCTTTGTGAAAAGTCAGTGCTATCGGAGCAGGATAAATCGTCAAGGCTTTGCACTAAATCAAGTGCAGAAGCTTCTTGGTAATCAGTAGAGCAAGGAGATGTGTCGTCATTGGTATCGTCACCGCCGTCAGGCATTTGTGAACTTTTACTGCTTGGGACAAACGCTAAACTTGATGTCACATCATTTGAGATATCGGCATTCGCAGATCCTTCCGATTGTACTGATGACTCTTTGTTAATTGTAAACTCTGCTTTCTCGTCATAATTCGAGGCAACATTTTCTAAGACTAGTGGTGAGCCAGCTTTTGAGTCTGTTTGTATATTTAATGCGTCAGCTTTGTCGTTGCACTGAGCAGCATTATTGTCAACATTAGTAACAAGGGAATTTTGAAATATATTACTACCTTCAGTATTTTCTATACTAGCTGATTCGGCAGCTGGTAAACTCATATACGTCGGTATCACATAATCCAAATCAGTCAACGGCATGTAATGGACGCCGTCTTGATCGCCAATGGGTGCTTCATAATTTGGAGAATAATACTGATATCCTATATTATCGTTACCGTATGCTGACCATGGGTCGTTCGAAGGGATTAGCGGTAGGCCGTCATAATACAATCCCGCGTTGAAATCTCCGTCCACAAAATCAGGTTTATAACTCCAAGTAGGGACAAACGAGTCTTCAAAGGCTAGATAGTTTTCAGGTAGCATCACCATAGATTCATTTAATTCGGTCGAGTCTAATGCATATGAACCATCATAGAAAGGATTGTTAAGTACAATTTGAGGTTGTTCTAATGCACAATCTACAGTCACTTCTGCTTCCACAAACAGTCCATATTTTGATAGGTCAGGTTCAGACCTTCGATGTCTCAACGCACATACGTCAACTTTGCTATCAAAACGAGTGGTATAAATATCGGTTAACTCAAAGCTGTGCGTTCTTCGTAGGAAGTTTTCCGGAGGGAAGACATAATCCGATTGGTCTATTTCAAGCACGTTGTTCTCAACTTGACCATCAAATGTTTCACCATAGGTTGGCACGCCCACGTTGTTTATTTCGTGTAAAGCATCCTCATCGTTTGTTTGCGTACACATTTCAGGTGGGGAGAAGGGTTCAACATGATTGGCGTCACTGGGCAGCAAAACTACGTGGGGCAACGACGGAGGGGGTCCACAAAAGAGTAAGTTATTGGGTGGTATTCGCGGCGGTTGCGCGGCCATGGCTCAGGCGGTGGCCGGCCGCAGCCCGTCGCTGCGGACTCGATTTTCGGTGCGACAGAAACGCGCCAGGCGGCCGGCTGAGCTTTGCGACTGACTGAAGCAGTACAGAGTGACGAAGGCGAACACAAATAGCACAGGCGCAAGCGCGAGGAGGTCGCCGTCTCTCGCGCACATCTTCACGGGCGATGGCGCACGCGCACGCGCATTACCCAGCCAAACCCGTCCCGCATGTTATTCCAAACAGGCATGCTGACGTTTATGCTTTTATTCTGGTTCCGCTCTATGCTTTCGACAAGTACCTATACCTACCCGAGGACATACAGAAGATGCAACCGACAGGTTTTCGGGTGAACACTTTACGGCGAGCGTGGATAAAGTAAACACATCGTTCATTCATCACCTCAAAGTTACAAGTATGGAACAATATACTGACCTGCTCTGGAGAACGCAGAGAAGAGTCGTCGCGATGGTGCCTCCTCCGCCTATGCGACGTAGGCGACCGCCGGTGATGCGACCGCTTAGAGCGTTCATTTCTCCGTCTCCAGGAATGCTCCGAGCTGTGAAATCATTCATCGACAGGTTGTAGGGTTAGTGATAAAGGGAAAATGAATGAAATACATACATAAACGTTGAGGTGAGGTTTAGGTGTGCGCTAGGATGGAAATTAACTAACTTTGGCGAACGTTCTTGGCAGTAGTGTGGATCTACGAGTTCTAACAGATGATCCGTTGACGGCATACAGCATATGCTGAGTACCGCCCGCACTGCACTCCAACATTGTCTCTTATGTACGACTTTAGAGCGACCTATACTTGCAGTCTTGGGACGATATAAATCGTTGTAAATAAGTTTTAAAGTATTATATTTCTCAAACGAAACCTTCGCCACGATGCTAACAAAAAACCAACACAAAACCGAACTGCAGCTAAGCCAAGGTTACCTACAACTAATGATCTGCTAGCTAACCGACGAGCCTGGACACAATTCAAAGTACGATAAGATAATAATTTCGCGTGAAGAGAAGGCGGAAGAACGAGTGTCAACACGTTGGCAAGGCGAGTCGCGGTAGTGTTACAACTGTTACAAGCTATCTGTTCACTCGGGGAGGACCCGGCGCGAGCTGCGGTCGCGAGCGCACTGCTGCCAGCTTCGATTCATGCCGCTTGCTTGCGCACGAGATACTTAGAGAATTAACCGGCGTACAATCATTCAAAACATACATCATTACCTTCTAACAATTGAACCTCCACGTCATTCACAACGAATTGTCGATGATTTGATAATAAAGATTGACCAGCTGCGATGAATTTTAATTTAGTAGCCGTTTGTTGACATGTAAAAAGCACTGTGCTATTAATGTAGTATTATTACCGACTGCGTCATTAGTCTAGCGGACGCGTGTACAACCGCTGATAATGATGTCCGAGGTTTTAATCCCGGGTCTGCCTAAATTTAAAGTCAGTTCACATGGTTGCCCGGAGTCAGGATTTGGCGGTGTTCCACCCCTGTGCCACGGAAAGTACGATATGCCGTTGATCCCGCGCCTGCTCTATCCCCGGTCGTGGCGGTAAATGCGGACCCATCGGACTATGAGAGTGAGGGTATAGACATTGCGCAAACACTTGTGCACTATAATAGTAAGTCGTAAAGTAAATTATAGCTCACTTTGACACCCGTAAATACTGTGGTCTAGTAACTAAACTTAAAAAATCTATGCTCGAAAGACTGCCATACTTTTCTCCCATTTTACACAAACTGGTCACGCAATGTCACTTAGGTCTGTAAATATGATCTACTGTCATAAAAGAAATGCAAAGGAAAAAGCGCTGATGCACTAACGCAATTAGGAAATCATGTAATTGGTTTAGTTGGTTGTCTTGTCGGTATATCTTGTCGTCAGTCACTATAAACAGAAGCAAAAATAAATATCGCATAGAACGCAGCGTGCGTGGGTGAAACAAACAAATAGTTTGTTTAATAATTCGTTAGATCTAGATCTCGCTGTCGTCAAGTCGTCTTTACAAAAACTTTTAATCCTAAAATGTACGTATGTTACATTACAAGATTTACAAGCCAGACGATTCCTTGAACGGTGTGCGCAGGCGTAGTGATCTATGCCAAGCTTAATGTCACATTGTTTAGCGGCGCTCGAAGAGTTACAAGTTGAACTTGAGTATAAGGCCGTAAGTAGAATACTCAGGAATTGATGCAAACTAGCTGTAAGATGTCGGCAGCATTAGCTTTTCTCATGGGGTGGTGCAAATTCTGTTGCACCACCTCATGAGATAAAGGCCAATAAGGCGCTTATCAGCGGGAGGCCTGCGTTCATCAGTGGACCAATACAGGCTGTTGAGGTTGAGGATACAAACTTAGCAATTATGAAAATAAATCAAAGTTAAACGACCCCATCTACGCAAACAGTGTCAAGACCAAATCCAATTTTTTGCTAAGCTATTGCTAAACGGCATTGAAAATAAAATAATATTTCAAATTGATTCAATGACTGTATTTAATGCTCTGTGATGATGCTGTGTGAATTGTCCGCATTATTTATTTAGTCAAGTCTAGGCAGTTGTCAGTGGGTTTCTTTTTGTAACGGCCACTTTGAGCGCAATGCGTTGTATAGGCCAACTATGGCACGGCAAATTTTCTCGATTTTCTCGATATGAACGATAAATAATTGAGCAGAGAATATTAGTTAAGCATTTAATAAAAATTATGCCTTTTTAGACAAAAACAACAGTCCAGGCACATCAAGATCTGTTCAATACACATAAACACTGCAACATATTCTATGTGTTAATAAGAAACAATCGTATTATTCACCAGTTAGTCGATAGTGGTATCATCAGCGTTTAACAAAGCGACGCACGTCACTCGCCGAAGCGATTGTGAATAACAAACACCGGAAAATTCACTTTCGACGACCAACGACATCGGTATCGTCGACGGTGTGGTGTAACATAACGTTCCATCTAGCCTAGCAGGTATGTGACGTAATAGTGTTACTACCTAAAAAATTATACACACAAACTGGATTTTCACTTGTATCAATAATTATTTACCTACGTGAAGGGAAATCATACAATTTATGACGAATTGAAATCATGGTTTTCGGAAAGCCTAATGAGCGAGTCTTTAATTAGTCTCTAGTGTGTTGATGGTGAAAGCGAGCATAGACATAATTCGTGGCTAGTGTGTGCTGTGCTGTGTCGCAACGAAGGCTTTGCTTGACACACCGACGCGCCACTACGACGTGACCAGCACATACTGCCTTATTATAATGACACATGTAAACATTAGCAGAAACGAAAAGAAAGTTCCTATAATTGGCCGACTACGCAACGATTTAACACATAGAGCTAGTTTTCTTACGAGTATGTTGTGTTAAATAATAAAAATATAGTTTCAAAGATGAACACAAAAATCGCGCCTTGGTGACTTTTACGCAATCATCCGCAACTGAACAGCGTCCCTGATGCGCCGGGGCGGTACCAGTCAGAGCTATCTGAAACTTATAGCTGGAAGGCTGGACACAGTTTGTGCTTTTATGAAGCAATGGACGCGCACACATATTGTCATGCGTCTGTGAAGGTAGATTGTGTATCCCTTAAAATTTTAATGAAATTAATTTCTCTATGGCTGACGTATGTACTTGTATTGTTAAGCTAAAATAAACGTATTGAATTGAAATGAAAAATAATCTACAGAAAAATCTATTCACAATAAGGTCAATGTTCATCCAATAAAGGTATTCACATAACGGTCCTCTATGTACATATATTTAGAAACAAAGAACACGTGTTCGGAATGAGTTGAATCATCTTTCTCTGTTTGTACTTTAGTGTTTCCGTAGAGCCCGTTTTACAGTTTCCCTTTCATTGATTACCTATTCGAATGATTAGACAATAACCATCCTCTCTCTTGGAATGGTACGGTACTGTTAAGAAAAAGAAACTAAGAAAATTGATTGACCTAACCTGATAAGGTAAGTTAGATACCGTGGCAACAGCCAGTCTGAGTGAGAGCAGAGCACAATGACCATAATCTTGTTCTAGGAAGGTGGACGGCGACCGACTCATTAGTACTACATTACGAAATCGAAAGCTACCTACGTCGTACAACGTGACTGGCATCCTCTATTCTATAATGTAATAGCTTCACTTTACTTGAATCTCTATTGAACTGTCTGATAAGTCAAGGATGATACATGGAGAACTTACTCGTAAGTCGTTTTATGCGTTTCACTTTTTATCAAGCATCGACGCCCATAAAGTCACCTGAAATACTTTCTCTTGTATGACAGGAAAGTTTAAGACTGAAACTTGTTAAGGTTTGAACTTATGCAAAAAACCAATGTTGATACTACTAATTTTCATTACGTCATGACGCCTACCTAGTTGACAAATTCTTTCCAAGCATACAAACAAAGCAAGACAGGACCTTGAAACATTCACTGTGTACAGGTTTAATATCGAGACGAATCTTGAGCTATGGCAGTGCCAGGCGCCCACGGAATCTAGATCCTAACTAAATACATGTTGAGTTTTGCTATGGAAAGGACGTAATATTGTCAGCAGGAATAACCAGTGGCTGATTAAGTAAGATGACTTAGGAAGGTGTCGAATAAGGCAATGAAAAGCTAATGTTACATTGGAATTTAAATAGGCTATCAAATATCAAACTCTTCAAACGTATAAATTGTTGACACTCAAAGAATAGTTTGAAGACACGTACAAAACAGATATTGAGTTAAATAGGTTTGGAAACCCGATAATGAGCGAAGGCATTAAGCAACCCAGAGCAGGATGAAGTAAAGCGCACCAGAGGTGAGTCACAGCAGTTGTGTAATGATTTTGCACAACCCGTCCCAGGATTATCGTAACAACTGCCACAAAGAACGACATATGCACTTATATTTCAGAACACATGGCTTGAGACAGCTGCAATAAATTCATCTTCTTTTATCGTTATAAATCTTGCAGATGAATTTATTTAACTGGCACTTGTAATGCATCGCAACATACGTTCTAGCTACTAACCACTCGAGAAAGCATTGAATTCCATTGCCAAATATAGAACTGAGGTTTTACGTAATTTCAAATGTCGTTGAAGGGATACAAAGTAGTTCTAACGCACACTAATGGGGAAATCAGGGATATAAGTTTAAGTGTAATAGGGAAGGAAATATTGTTAGTGGGTATTGGTTTGGTCATTTCATGTGGTACATACGATACGCTCCATTCGTGTTCCCGCATATTCTTCTGAAAAGCGGCAGACTTAGGCGTCCAAGAGTCAACGCCTCGATAGAGAGCTGGTAGCTCCGCCACTTTCACCTCGAGCCTCTCCGCGAGCCGCTGCTCCACGACTGCCTTGGGGCCGCTCGTCAGGGGACGCTGCTGGTCCTTGCGCACCTCCAAGCCATTGTGTCCGTTTAGTTTCTCGCCGTTGCAAGACGTCACGCTTTTCGGACTATCTGTGCTGAGCAATTTGCTTTTAACGGTTTCTGCTTTACTGTAATTTTTATATTGCACCGATTCTGTTCCGTTCGCTGTACGCGAATACTTCAATGAATCATAGGTGTCGCCGTTAAGGCTGATGTATTCGACGTTGTTAAGATTTACGTCTCTTTCGACTCGTTTAGTTGAGATGTCATATCCATTTCGTTTGCTGGTATAACGTTCCTCGTGATTCTGTTTCAGAAAACTGCTTTCGAAACTGGTTTTACATTTAGGAACATTGTTTAGATAGTCGCTATACCCTAACTCTTTAGTATGTAAACCTTTATCACAGCCTTTTTTAAGAGTTTCTTTTATATCTATACCATTGCCATTTACTCGAGTGTAGCATAAGCTGACTGGCTGACCGCTATCAGCTCTATGATCAATAGCCTCAATCCGTTCTGCATCCTTGCTTTCGAATTCGTGTTTAGCCAGGGCAACCCGTGAAACATCACCATTCTTTTTGGGCGGTTTTCCGTTGAAATCAGCGTTCATTATGCCGGCTCTGGTCTGTTCGTTAGAAACAGTCCAAGTATCGTGCTTCTTCTTATCGTTGCTTTTGGAAGACCATGCCTTGGCGAGAGCCGCCTTCAGAGCTTCCCGCCGCTCGTGCACGCTAACCCTCGGGTACTCGTGTATGGGAACTATTGCGGGAGCGTACAGAGTCGATCGCGGTGTAGCCCGCGTTATTCGGAAACTTCTGAACTCCCTGTTGAACTCCGAACTCAAAGAATAAGCCGGTATTCTCGAAGTCACCATTTTGAGATCAAAATTTCCTTGTAGAAGTAATTTCCACTTTTTTTCCAGTTATTTTACTTTAGCACTAAGTACACTGAACACATATCGACTCTACCTGAAAATATTAAAATAAAAATATATGTAGACCCATATACAGTAAACGACTGTATGTTTTGAAATAATGTGCGGAACTAAATGCGCAGGTATTCATTAACGTAATAGATTATCTTTTATAAAATACTACTGAAGTTGCGGTGCTATTGTGCTTTTCTATCCCTAAGAAGGAATATAAAGTAAAATTGCATAGCGTTAGTGTGTGAGTGTGGGCCGCGACCTTCGCGGTGGGCGGCAGCGGCGGGACAACGCACTGGTCAACGAACCGCCCTGCTCGGCATGCGACGACGCTGTCTCTCAGCCTGGCAACTTGCATAACGCGCTGCAAGCCACCATCGCCCGTCGGCGCCCTCGCAACCTTATCTCATGCAGTTATACCATCGATCACGTTCGTTATACACTGATAGACAAAGCGCTAAATGAATCTAATAAGTAGGACATAGTGATAAAGCATCACCAGTGCGTTAGTTTATATTGTAGAGCAGTTACGCCGTATAAGTGCAACAAGTGTCGCCTTGCTCCCTAATAAGGTTTGACGCTATGCCATATGGCCAGAACCGATCTTAGCCGTGGAGAGTTCACGATAAACAGCATCTGTTGCATCGCCAGAAAACATTTCTAATCTGAATTTCTAATTGTAGAACAGGAAAGTCCGTTATTTATTACCAATATTTTAATTTAAATAATTATCGAACGTTTTCTGACTACTTAGGATAATTTTGGATATCCATAATTATAGTTTCCGATGAGAGAGTATAAAAAGTAGATTTGTCCGTACCATAAAAAGAGTAACAGATGAAATTCCATTAATCTATCATGAACACTTGTTCGTTTAAACAAGGCATTTAATTTTAATAAGCATATTATGCCTGCTCTACTAAATCATAAATTACTTTTAATAGCACTAAAACTAAAGAGATCACATCCGTCATTGTGTTTACAAAGAATTAAATAGATTGTTTTCAAACAGTGTGTAAACACGGAACGCAACTAAATAAATAACTGCACATTTAGTTCGACACATTTTTCAATTATCACTTTAAATAAAGAACTAGGAAATCACTTTTGACAAACTTAAGCCGAGCACTCTCAACAGGCGTTTGCGGTGGTAGCAAGTCACGGAGTGGTCATATAGGACAGCACGGGAAAACCGTGAGCTGTCATAAATAACATATAAAATGTGAGACAAGCGATCGTAGAGTTGTAGAGCAACCACCGGAAACGTGTGCGTGTGTGCATACCTTCTCGAAGCGCGCGCGAGAACTGCGTGCGGCGTGCGTGCACCGTCGCGACTAAACTGAAGGGAAGCACGGCCCGGGTCGACGCGGCGGTAGGAGCCACCGCCACCGCGCCTCTCTCCTGCGGCCCGCCGAGCCACGCTCCACCACTTATGACTCTAACACGAGAGCACTACGGGTTGAAACTCAGGAGCACTGACCTTCACTACCACAAAGCTGATATACTAGCTACCAGCGAGCGACGGTTTCGAGTGCCTCCGCCTGCATCCGCGCCTCGGTGCAATACTTTTACTAGTTTATAATAATTCATTCTCTTCAACGTTTAAAGAGTTAGCTTTATCTACATTTCTTTGTTTTAGCATTTGTTGCGATATAATTTGGAGATTATATTCGCGCGTAGATGCTTTTTGTCAAAGCAAATTAAGGTTATCTTATCACAGTGAAAAAACAGTCTTTAGTAAATCAAAATACGAATTTATTCGACCATCGTCTTCTACAATACGTTTTCGATGGTATTACAGTGTTCAAAAAATGCTTCATAGCGTATTGGTCTAATTGTAGATACATGTATCATTTAATGCCCATGGCCGTTTCTTTCACTGGCTCTTCTAGCCAGGTAATCCCCTCTAGGTAACAGACGATTCAACTAGGTTAGTCAGTCAAGGAGCCAAAACTGTTTTGAAGATAAGCGTTTCAGTTTACATAAAACGTTTTAAATCACGAAGGAGCAGGAAACAATAGGACCCAGTAGCCAGACGGGGATAGAACAAAAATAACTTATAGGAGGAAATTACAAAACCACAGACCTAAAAAAATATTCCTTTACAGGATAAAACAAGTTTCTAACTACGACTTGAATATAGCCACTTTAACAGAATAGGAACATTTGAAAATAACCACATATCTGTGCTACCGAGCACTTTAATGTATAAATATTTGAATACCTATTCCGTGAATTATTTTTTGTTTAAATATTTTAAATAAAATCTACAAGGGTATGATGTGTGTGTCGTGTACTTAATATCTAAAACCTCACCTCAACGTGTTAAACTTCGTAAAAAGTAAAGTTCATAGGTACCTGAAACAAAAGTAAATAAAATTAATACATTGATACTAAACCTTGTACAAACAGTGATTATAAAAGCACATAAATGAAAATAAATCATATGCACATGAAGCTAACCGAGGTAGAAGGTCGGCCGTGTCGAAACAACGCTGCATTACTCGTAACTGAACATTATAATGTATGCATTTGGGCCACTGACAGACAAAAATATTTACAATCGAATACCAAACTGTTGTAAACTCATATGCATTGTGTTAAGAGCAAGGATTATTATTGCATAGAATATTAGGGAACAGGATCATAGCCCATGTAAAATTTCATACTCTTATTGCATAGAATATTAGGGAACAGGATCATAGCCCATGTAAAATTTAATACTCATATCATAAATGAGAGTAACTCTCAGTTTGGTACCTTGTCATCCATGAAGCATGACAAAGACCATCTGAACCTATTCACGACTAAACGGTTTGTGAAATCACAACAAATATGGCAATTAGATAGATTATATCCCGGGGATGGCATTTTCCAGGAAAATTAAAGAGAAGCCAAGCGAATGTAAACTGCCCGATCTGTCCAATTCTCCAACATTACAACCGAAACACCGTTTCAAGGTTAATAATACGTAATTCAATATTGTTCTTATTTTATAAACCAATAATGATGTCTCATTTCACATTTATTTATGTGTGAAAAAAACGCGACCTAGGTCGATGCTTGTTCAGTGGCGATGTATGTCACTGCCGACGATTACGCTGTATGATTTTTCTCCCATTAGGGCTTTAAGCTCTCGTTTGCTTGACCTACAGACATTAATATCGCAGACAATGGAAAACATTCACAAGCACATTAGCTGCTTGTCGTGGTCTCGATAAAATATGATACCTGAATCACCATCAATAAAGAAAGGAAACTTCCTAAACAACCGTTAGGTTTTATTACTCACCTCCTACACGTTGATTGTTTGCACTCAACTCAATCTGTCAATGGATGTAAAACTAAAACATGACACTTCTTTACAAGTTGGTAGGTTATATTTTATAATGGGGTCGAGTGGAACTAAGAAGTAGGTGACTAGGTACGAGGAACTCTACTGGCTGAACAATTGACGTCGCGTAATGACGGCAAAAAATAATGGCACCAAAGCGGAGGTAGCGTGGCACCGTGAGCCGACAAACAGCGAGGTCCAATGACCCAAATGAGGCATGAATAGGCAGCCTAGTTACTGTCTAACGAAAGAAAAATCGGTCACTTGTTAGTACTCTGTTGTAAGTGCTGCTATTTTTGGTTTATTGATACAGTATCGGAACGATAATGAGTTAAAATTCTTGATAAGAATTTGGAAGACAGATTTACAGTCCCCCGATGCCCTCGATGAAGAGACTCGCACTAGAATTTTTCTTGTTTCTACAGATATCCACTTAAAACTGATTATATTCAATTTGCTAAGTAACTACAATACACGTTTTATTTCAAATAAAAAGCTTAACATTTTTAATTGAAGGTCAAATGGTTTCTAATATTAGTGAACCCTGTTGTACATACAATTTAGACCAGTTCTATTCCAACCAACACTGACCATGGCAAATTAATTCGATACCGTAAAAGGCATTCTTACGGAAACCTGATCAGACAGGCGTGAGTGAGTTCAACATGATCTATCAAAATACCAACCATAAATAGACTTCCTGGAGCACTGGGATTCATCAATACTTAATCCCTTGGTGAGATCTCGAACAAATGACATAAATTATGCTTGCAAATTGCAATATTCTTTTTGATCAAACCGCTCTATACCAAAAAGGATCTAAATGGCAAGTTCGGTATCGATTTTCTCACCCACGATTTATTCAACAGTCTACTTTAAAGTTTCTTAAGTGTCATGTCAAGTGTTTAAGTAATTACTTATTACCGATGCTAGGAGACAATGAATTACAAAATTACAGAAGGTAAAGCAACAATACTGAGTCAAAAGTAACGGACCTCATTAATCATATCGAGGCCAGTATCGGTCAAATGACGAGTTCGTTTACCCAAATCATCGCTCGCTAATTATTGGTTTCTGATGGATCTGGATAAATTAGAAAAATGTAATTAGGTACTGAATAACTTAATTTTCTCTAACTTTCTAATATACTAGGTATGATACGATGAAAAGTAAAAGGATTCGAAAGCTTTGTAATATTAGGGAACATAGTTCATCTTGACATGCCTTGAACAGTTTTATTTCGTTTTGTTTATAAGGGTAAGGCGAGACGGGAGAAATCAGACCGACGACCTGCATAAAAAATGCCTTTCCCACAAAGACTCGCCCGTTCAGCTTCTCGGAAGCCCAACAAAGATCCTGGCAAGTACGTGTTTGTGACTCACGCTTCTGGCAAAGCCTTCACATCCAGGAGACCAATGAAAATCTGACCTTACACAAAGAACATTCATTTCTCGCACAACACAAGCAGACGATGCAGCGATTGCATAATTTCGTAGAAGAAGTGAAATTAATATGTTGATATGTAAACTGATAAAATCAAAAGGAAGATATATTTCAGAAGTTTAATTAGGAAATCCATAGTTTGTGATGACAAAATTAAACGTGTTCCTGATTTCACATCCGCTGGGGCTCAAACTCGTCGATGGACAAAGTAGCATGGCCCGTATTTCCCAGTTCAACTTAATAGGATAAAAAAATGTGGTCACGAGTACGTAAGATTCCGCGGCATGGCTGTAATTGGGGCAGAAAGTGGTGCTACACCGCGTACAGTTGGATTCTGTGAAGAGACGCGTAGGAGTCACCAGTCGCATTACCACCGCTTAGGTACTATCCTTCATACAAGAAATGACTTGTTCCCATAATTTGTATTCGAGGTCGGCGTCACACTTATGATGTGCGCGGTTAGAAAGGAGACGATTGTATTGCAATGAAAAACAAAGTGTGGGTGGCGAAATTTAATTATCGACCCGAAGAAATTATGGTGAAATCTTTAGTGAAATGGACTTGCACAATCAAAATATTTCTACGTCAGCAGCATGATTAAAGAAGATATGACACAGACGGAACTCTTATTTGAGGTTGATTTTTGTAGATATCTTAGGACAACCTTAACCGACTTTGTTGTCAGCCATGTGTCATGCCATTTAGTCAGTCTTGTTTTAAATTTCTCTCCCAAACCTAACCACTTCTTCTGCATTTATGCATTTAGAGTGAATGTAATAACTACTATAGACAATATATTATACAATAACTATATACGGTTCCAGAACCAAAGACATATAACGTAAACATAGATATTGAGCTTGTAACCACTACAAAAAAACCACA
The DNA here is from genome assembly GCA_963564075.1 of Eupithecia subfuscata. Lineage (NCBI taxonomy): Eukaryota > Metazoa > Arthropoda > Insecta > Lepidoptera > Geometridae > Eupithecia > Eupithecia subfuscata. The sequence continues at coordinate 12,283,491 of OY751105.1, forward strand.
AAAAAAGTTGGGTTCGAAAACGGACGAGAGACGAATTAAATGATGAATTTACGATGACAAAATCAAAAATTGTTTCGGACGTCTACGATTTGATCCGATGATACCGGTGCCTTAAAATATTTTCAATCAATTTACTTTTAAATTTTTTTTTGTTTTCAAAAAAACCGTGATTCTAGAACAGAGTACAAAAAAAACTCGTAGTAACTCAATGTAAAATGGTGAAGCAATCCAATATGAGTTTTTAAACGAGACTATAATAAAAGTTGATAGCAAATTTCACCCGGAAAAGTTAAAATATGAAAATGTAGTTATGGAGTATAGGCTTCATGATACATTTATAATAAACAATACAAATAACCTCGCAAAATAAACACGGAAGCACACCATCATTGCCCGAGACGAAGGTTACACAAAGCCATTGACACTTTTCGACACGTCACTTACTTTAAGCTAAGACAATCTTAAAGTTGCCGCGGGCGACGTGTGAAACTTTCGCTTATGAATGTCCTATTATTTATTTTGATAAAAGGGAAATCGTATCGTCACAGACAATGTACAGATCGGCGTTGGTGGATAATAATCAAGGTCGCCGAGAGTTGGCCACTGCATCGTAAAGCTCGATCTGTGTAGAAGTTTGAAAACAAAAGTGTTCTGATGGAAACATGAAGGAGATTGCGTAAAAGAGCTTTCGAGCTTTGCTCGCCCACGGTTCCACTTAATAAACATAATATTCTCATAAATGTTAACGAGTAACACCATGAGACAGGAAATGTAAAATGAGCGTGAAGTGCATCATGTAACACGGAATAAGCAATGGTTTCGCTTACGATGGTAAGTCCATCATTTTGAAATGCAGTGGAGCCATAGTCATTCTTGCTTAGCTTGGGCCTAGATGATGCTGTGTGGATTATCCAGCATTACTATTATTATTGGGTTAAGATCTAATCTTCTCGGTTCAAAACCGGTAAAATCCAAAGCCAAGTGTACTTCAGAGGGAGAAACTTCACTTGGAAGCTCATTTTGCAGGAATTTCCGACGATCCTACAGGTGTTTAAAATGTATTATTATTATTATTCGTTATAAATAGATTTATGATGGGTGCGTAATTTATTATTTAAAGAAGTCGATTTACAGCACGTTGTCCGACAGTTAAATACTTCCGTGAACGCGCATGATTTACCAAAAGATCATTTGCAGTGTTTTAGTGTGACGCCTCCATCGATATTGAACAATACGTGGGCGGCCCATGCATTGCCGATCCTTTAACGGAAACCTTGTTTACCTACTTGTCTTCCCTTTAGGATTGCCAATATCGATACTCGACAAGGTCTCCTGTCATTATACTCGTTCTCGTTAAGTGAAGAATCTTTATCTCTTACTTTAATAAGCGTTCGAGCAGGCGTATCAGTTCCTTGGTTCTTCGCAAAAATGAATCGATCTGTTCGTACGTGCGTTACCACTTCCGTGATCATGACATGACCACCACCTGATGCCGAGTAGCCTGCCCTGAGTAAACATTGCGATGAGTGCATAGACAGCTTTGTACGTTTATATTGTATTTTATTTCACGCAAAAAAGGGAATAAACCATTTCATTTGCATAATCGACAACATGCCTTCACGATTAGTCTTTATTTAGTAAGCTGACTTTGCATAACATGTGTGAGTGCATGCGTTATGATGGCAGAATAATTTACCAATAAGGTTGTATTATCTTGCTTGATGGTACAAATAACGTTGTTTATTCTTTTACGGGAATAAAAGTTTTTATGCTGTAAAAGATGCAGTACAGATCGAATGACGGACGGATTATTTGCTGTGTAGTTTCCGCATTTAACTACAAACCGTAAAACTTTTTTGATATAATACTTGTAGATGGCTTTATTGTCATTGTTGCCTTCGGAGGTATGTAAATGAATCACGCCATTTAAAAGTAAAGACTGAGCGATGGTCAATGTCAATGCTAGCTCGAAGCACTCGCGCATTAACACATAACACGCAGTCCGATGAACAAAGAGCCTTTATGATATAAAGCGTTTATCCATCTGCCCTTCCGATTATTCACTTCAAACCACCCAGAAAATGGCCAGCAGTGTTATAGAATTATCAAAGATAAATGAAGCAAAGAATCGACCACAATGGTAAAAAAATTACACTTTCACCCGCAAACAATAAGTACATCTCAATCGACGTAAATAAATAAAGCAATTGGAGACAATGCACAATTTGGGTTAACATGATTATTCACTGTAGATGAGTCAGCCGAATGAGACAGCGCAAAATTAACTGTAGTCTCTCTAGGACCACACTTGATCCAATTCCCCACATCTTTCATTTAAACGTTGTCGTGTGAACTCATTATGGTCTCGTCTTTGTCGAAAAACATTACATTCTTCTACGTCATTCGAATGAAAACAACTTTCGATATTTTCGCAGCGTATCTTTCTTTGGCCATTTTCAATATAAACATAGGGTTTTATTCATAAATAATTAAATCTCTCACCCTTGCCAGCGATAATGCATGTCTTGAATCGTGCTACGCCTTGTACAGTGCGTGTTCAATCGATTCGATATCGCCTTAATTAATTAATTAATGTTAGATGTAAATGTTTAAGCTACGAGTACTCTATAATGATAATATTATACATACCTACTTTAATAAATTTTTGTTACATCACTGGTTTTTAAGGAGAGACATATCGAATTGTGATTCTGTGAAACGGAGAGTATTAATTATGTTTTTAATAATCAGCCATAAACAGGTCCATGGCAAGTAGCTTTCACTAGACGCCTACCATCTGCGGGCCGGCGGCGTGCTCCTCGAACTCACAATACTGGTCCGATGAAAAAGTTTTTCGATGTGATGCGTTCTACGAAACGCCTACATTTACTCTGAATTGTGTAGATAATGAAGAACAGCTAATTTATGAATTATGTTTCACAATTTGATTGACTTACTAATAGTGAAAGTTGAAAAAGATGTCACGGTTTATAATTTCAAAAGAGAAAGGCTCCTTTGGATACTACTTAAAATGTAATAATTTGTACAATCAACGGTTTATTATTCTCAAATTACCATTACCATTTTAGGTGTATTTTAATTTATTAGGAAAGCCAGAATCCAATATTTCTGGTTGGGATAGATTCAATTTTGTATTTTCCGAGCTTTATATAACATTTATTTTCCAAAAAAATTAAAACTTTGAACAATAAAGCTTACAATCGTAATCAAAAAAGTGCACAACTCAGATCTTGTTTTTATTTATGTACTTTTATTAATGAATAAATTATTTAACTGTCGCAAATTTACGTTACATAAATAATGTTATACATAAAATATGTTGTGTTAAAAGTTTTGAAAGTTTCGCACGGAAGCAGATAATTTATGAATATTTATAACCGACATGGATTGTAAATGGTAGTGTGTCTGTGTGTGTCTGTCCGTCATTAATTTAATAGCACTCTTTGCAATTTCTTTCTGCTGTACTGAACTCATGGGATGAGGATCTCCTGATCGTCGTACATTTCCGGAAAATGAAATACAGCTAAACAATTGCTTAACTATGACAAATATGACGATTGTATCGCAGCAGAATCGCCACCGTCGAGACGTTTTGGTACCTTTTTCTACCTTATTATGGAAGAAACCAGACGGAGGGACGCACGTCAGTCGAGGTTGAATCCAATCTAGAACCTTTCAAACGTACTGTACACCCCTCACGCACTCTCTGGAGTTTCTTTCATCTAACTAAGGATTCTACGTGGCGATTCTGTGGGTATACCATAAAATAAAATAACGAAATAATGCTGGACAAACCACACAGCATGCCTCTGCCCCAAGCTAAGCAGAGCTTGTCATTGTCATAATGAAACGATTGGTTAGCAGAAGCCCTGATTAGCCCTGATTGGTGTCCCATGAATTGTGACCCTGATACAGATTTTTGTAAGGTTGCGTGCGTTTAAGTATTTTGCAGAACATTGTTGATAGTATTTATAAACAAAATAAACAAGACCCGTCAAGTGCGAGTGTAACTCGTGCGCCGGATACTGGTTAGACTTCGCAACTTAATGAATACCTAAAACTAGTAGGTACCGACCGGTGATAGGGGGTAGCGGTAAATTTTTCGACCTATTTCAAAATATTTTAAAAAGTATAAAATCTACAGAAATTTCAAAAACTGTTTTGAAATGTACAAACTAATACCTTTCATTTGATACCCCACTTGACTTTATAGGTCTCTTTTAAAATTTCAACATCTCAATTTGTATGGAAAATGTTTATTTTCATTTTTTTTTCTTAAAATCTGTACATGCGCACGAAATGCATTATTATTTTAAATTTCAAGGTGATAGCTGCGGTAGTTGCTGATTTATTAACGAGGGAAATAAGGACAGACAAAGCGAGACCATAAGGGTTTCGAAACCGATCTTCGAAACCCTAAAAACGATAATTTGATCCAACATGATAAACTGCTTGATTAGAATCACTCACGCTAACCAGTAGCCGATCTTTACTCCAGTTATTTTAAGTGAAATATATTACTAAGCTTGAGATGGAACAATACCATCTTAATTGTCGTTCTTGCACGCGCTACCGGTACTTTCTACAGTGTCGTTCACGTTCCACCGAGAACAATCACTTCATCATACATTTTTTCTCGTTAGTTATTTTCATTTTACCTGCACTTTTCAGCCGTTTTATACTTAGCATAGGCGAGGGTAAAGGTGCATTGCGCTCAAATAGGCGCGCAGCCAGCGTGAATCCATACGAGAGGGCACTCATGTGTGGTGAATAGTGACCATGAACGAGAATACATAAAAATAGTCCCCTTTGAAACATAATAATAACTCTTGGTTAAATCGAGCTTGTTGTAGGTAAATGTTAAATGAGCCTACACTCGCTTTCGTCTCCCAAAATGGGTATAGCAATAACGATGAGTAATGAATAGAGAGCTGCTTTAATTCGCGCCGCGCTGCCTGCCTGCGCCCACGCACTCGGTACAACGCGCATCCACTCGGAACAATGCTTACTGGTTTACTTTCTCGATTGACTCATACTAATTCATTGCATTCGTCTAGCAAGTAACACGAATTAGATTAATGGTAACCGGTTTTTGTGGAACAATCTTACAAAACTTCGTGACAAATAAAATTGATAACTTTCATTAAAATTCTCAGGGTTCAACGGATCGTCGTCGGCGTGTATCTAAAAGAGACTCAATTTCTATAAACATGTTAATAAAAACAACAGAACAATGACTTCGCTAAAGTACGAAACCCAAAAGAACCTTGCCTTGACCCTGGATTTATTTATATTGTTTCGATTTAGCGGTGCGTTTTCAGTCGCACAAATATCGAAATAATTTATTTCAAGTCATCCTTGTATCTGCAACACATAGATCAAGTCTGTGTAACAATGAAATCGCGTACCTATCGCATTGTTCATGTGTTCGTTGTAACAAGTATTAAAGTGCGATGCATAATGTTGTGCGTGCATGTGCGCAAGCGCACGAATGCGCTAATGAACGGAACGCATGTCGCGCCGCTGACCCCCGACCCACGCGGGTTCGACGCCCGCGCCGACCCCCGCGCCCCCTCACCGCCTGCCAACCAGGACGACTCCAGACGTTTTTATCACTCCTTTATCAGCACTGCTTCTCATTTACACTTCCTAAACTCAATTTATTAAGCACTACCATCAATAACGTTACAAACTTACAATACCGGTTAATTGCATTCTGTTTAACCTCTCATAATAAAATTAGTGCTTTATTATAAATATAGCAGAAGGGACACTAATAAAATAATGGATTTAGGGACGTTTGAACAAAGAAACAAAGACACGCGATATCATATTTTTTCGGTTCCCCGCGACATCTTAAGTAGTTAAGTAGGGAGAGCTGATGTGGCAAGTAAACCCACTAGAGCTACAGACAAACAACGCAGACAAGCTAATGGAATAGAAAACTGGTGGCTCAATAGTCAAATTTGTATTATATTTTGTTACGAAAGAATTAGTCAAGAGAGCGCGTTGAAGTCTTTTCAACGAAGGAAGAGGTTAGTGAGCGACGACGCGACGCGAGGACCGACATTACACAGGCAGGAATAGGAACACCTGTCGTTAAATTACTTACACAATAACGGACGTGGGCAATTAAATTACGAGATACCGGCTGAGCCTGCCATCCGTAGCTGTGCCGGGTGGGACCATGAGTTAGTGCGCTTGATAACCAGTGAAATACGAGTTTGTTTGTGTCATGCGAACTTTCATTATGAGCAAGTTAAAATTTCCGGTTCATCCATTGTTACAATTGTAAGCCTAACGGTAGCGCCGCAAGTAATTTAGGTTACTTTTAGGTAATAAGATCCTCGACTTTTTATGTACTGCGCGCAAAAATATTATTGGCACAGTTACCGGAATAAAACATGAATTGAGCGTTCACCCTAAACCTTTAGCGACCGCCCTGTAATTTATTTAATTAGCAACCGGAGTTCGCCGCTACCATATTGTGATTTGTGACTCAATTTTTTAGGCTTTTTGATTACTACCTTGACATTACCCCAATGGGAAAACTACAGGAAATGCAGAAAAAGGCTTACACGGTCAGCTGAGGGCGGAATGAGAGGGGTGTCAGTTGAAGCAGAAAGGCGCAAATTTCAAGTGCGCTCTCGGGTGTGATGGCATGGCCCTGGGGAGTCAACGCACCGAGAGGCCGGGGACCGGTTCGATAATCGATCCCGGCTGCTCCTCGCTCCTGTCCGCACCTTAAAGCGACTGTACAGTCTAACGGCTTCCTTCACAACCAGCTCTCATCAGATACCGTGTCGTGCATTTCTGCAATTCATGCAATACCAGTCTAACTAGTGCCAGTAAAAGCTCTGTGTGGAATATTATCCAGTAAGCACGTAGACTTTGTGCAACTGTACCAACTTGTCACGCCAGCGCTCGCTTAGCGTCGCGTAGTCGTTCGGCGTAACTCTTAGATGCCTACTGTTTATGTAATAGTATTTTTCGAGCGAATTCTAATATCGTTATTTACAATCACATCGTGTCAACTTTAACTGCGAGAGCAGAGTGCTTGAGCGTGATAAAAAGCTTTACGATTTATGTAAATCTGACCATGTAACAGCTAAACTAACACGTTTTATGTGTGCCGCGGCATGTTGAATATTTTCTTCTTCCGTTGCTTGTTACGTCAATCCAAATAAAAGATTTAGTCAGATGTCACAGAGCAGAACCAAAGTCTATGTAATTTCTCAAAAGAGATTGCAATGAATCGAGACTGGTTCTGAGGACACGACAATGGCCCTTTGTTTCTTGCATTCGCCAGCTTACTATTGTGATAACATTTTCCAAAACATAATGGTGAAGTATGGTATGGGTTGGTTGGCTTAGTAGACAACTAGTTAATCAATCACGCACGATATCAGGTATATTGATTTACCAACAAATCCATAACAAGGATCTTGTATTGATTTATTTGACTTTACATATTAAAATGTAGAAATGTTTCAATCAAACATGTTTCATTTCATCCTATCCTACCAGATACCCATTTATGGCACAAACCAGTCTGTATATTTGGGATGTTGTTTGTATACTAGATCGATCCATGATGCCAATCAGCGATGAACATAGAATGAAAATTAGATTGAACAGTCAATCGACGACACGATTTGGCAGAGAATTAAAGTCTATAATTAGAAAAGTATGTAGCGTAGCACAATTTTGCGCAGTCAATGCTACATTTTAATGGCGTGATAAACTGTCCAGCTCTCACTCGACGGTCGTTGATTCAATCAATTTGTTCAGTCCCACACGTAAAGTCGGCACATTATCAAACAGACAAAAAACTGCTGCTCTTACCAAACTAAGTCTACAATTTCTTAGAATAATGATCTGTTTAAGATTTACATAAACGGATTGAGTGTACTGGAGTTCTTGCTTGCTCCACCGGGCATTTATCGCGACTGATAATTCGATCCGTTTAACTTTTTAACGACACCGAAGCTGAATTATGTAATTTGGCGCGGCGTGTGTAAAATAAAGCGTTGAAAATTTAGAAACTAAACAAAATGATGCATGGAATTGTTATGAATCTAAATTTGTGTGTGCTTTTTTTCGGGTGTTGGCAACCCTAGCAACAGCTGTTCACTTTGGTGCTCCATATCATTATTTCACAAAATAATTGTTTTTACGTAGTTTTCTAGTCCCTATTCCGATTCCATCGTATATTTATAAGATAAAACAAGTGTACAAATAGATATAAGCGTAAAAAGTTGTATGACTAATGTGTTTGGCCCTCGGTAAACCGGCTCTTTTTCGGTTAGCATTCATTGCTGGCTTGTGTGTTCTGAAGAAGTTCGAGTTTACGTGAGTGCATTTCGTAAATGTAGGATACTATTTCCAACAAAGCTAACATCTTTTACTGACACGTAAGTACTTGCAGCATTTTCGGACACATAACCTATAGACATTGTATTTTCTGTCTCAAGCTCGCTACGGTAAAAAAAAACCGTTCAAAATGAATACAAGAAGCGCCTTGTTGCGCCAAGCAGAAACCAATTTAAACCAGGCTTTATTAGAACTGAAGTCAGCAAAGAGACAGATTGCACAATTAGAATTAGAACGAGATGAAAACGAAAACATTCTCTTAGAAGCGCTAGACAATAATAAAAAATTAAAAACTGAGATGGCCGCGTTATTTTGCGAGAACAATTCTATTGTTGAGGAACGGGATAGGCTTCAGACCATAATAGATAGGTTCGATGAACGATGTGGCATAGAGTTTGAAACGGCCCTGCACAGAACTTCAATCCTGCAGAAGGAATTGTGTGATGCACACCACCACATCACCCAGCTAGAAGAAGCGGCCCAGAACTCTGCCACCGCGAAAAGACAAACTTTATTTGATGAGCTAGTATCGGCTAACTTATCATCGGGCCATGTTTCTGTTGCTGGCTGCAGCATGCACACATTGCATAATATTGACTTAACAAAAGATGACTCAGTGTGTAGTGTGGCGGCTAGCAGCAAAAACAACAAACACAAACACAAACTAAGCAAAAATAAGTTTAAAAAAAATGTTAAATTAAGTAACTTCATACAAAAAACACAAAATTTATTAAAAAATCAAAAACAGGAAGTATCTAAAATCAAATGTAATAGGAAACTTGTTGATGAATTAGATCTCTGTACAATACAGCTTAATCAAAATCAGCTGCAATATGAGGCTGAATTGCAAGAGCTGAGATGCAAACTTGGCCAGGCCGAGCACTCCCTAGGGCACTACATCAGCCTTTATGAGCAAACTACAAAACAGACAAGGGAACTCAACCTGGCCATGGATGCGCTTCTCAGTAGCCAGGTGAGTCTGGAGGGCAGGATTCTGGAGGGCTGCGGGTGCTGTGGACCCAATTTGGTCGGTCCCAACTCAAGTCCGGACAGTACTGTCTCAGCCGCATCCCACCTGGACCTTAGCACTTCATGCTCAGGTGATAAAACCATAATGTACTGCGATGAAATTGGAAAAAATATGGGCCAGTATTTAAACATGAATATGGAGCACTCTATAAATAATTGCTTACCTAACTGCAATCTTCATGATATAATGCATAGAATTGAAAATGAAAGATTTCAAAATAACTCAAACTTGATAATATTTCTTGGAAATAGGGGTAATGTGAACAAATTAGACTTAATTAAATATATGGAGAAACTATGTTCCCTACAGTTAAATAAAATTGTAATGTTCACATTCCCCTACAGTGACAGCTTGCCAAATACAGAAAATAACATTAGATATAAGCTAAATATGACATTGCATACTATTTCATGCAATAATAATATACATGTGATTGACACTAACAGTACTGTTAGTAAAAAATATTGTTTGACTAAAAAAGGTAATTACTACCTTTCAAATTATTGCAAAAAACAAATAGCTGTGTCGCTATCCTACTACTTTACTATTACAGCCAAAAATTTGGCTAAACAAGATGCTTCTTTTGAGCATTGTAATAAATTTACAACCAAGACCTTGGAACTTCTTCCAAGCCATTTAAATTAGATTTAACGACAATAGAGGAAGTCTCTAGCCATAAACAGTCAAAAAATATTGGTTACATAAAAAGTCAAAGAAACCAAACCTGTAAAATAAATGCAAAGTTTACTAACTTGGTGCATCAAAATATTCAAGGATTAAACAGTAAATTACTAGAGTTGGAATTGTACATGAACGCTTTTCATATTGATATCATCTGCTTAACAGAACACTGGCTGAAAAGCTATGAGCTCATGTTCAATTTCAGTAACCACCAGGTTGGTAGCTCTTTTTGCAGATCACATGCTATTCGTGGAGGCTCATTAATATTAATAAACAAATTAATGAAATTCAAAGACCGTAAGGACATAATATGCTTATCCGTTGAAAGCCACATTGAAGTAGCATGTGTAGAGTTGGAGCAAATTATTGTAGTAAGCGTATACAGCCCACCATCAGCTTCTTTTGAAATTTTTGAAAATGTTATGGAGGATATTTTATTTAAATTATCAAAATCAAATAAAACTATAATGGTATGTGGAGATTTTAATGTTGACCTTTTAGAAGTTTACTCCCTCAGTACTAGACTGACTAATTTATTTAATTCTTATGATCTAAGGCCATTATTTATGGAACCTACTAGAATAACTGAAACCTCAGCAAAATGTATAGATAATGTATTTGTTTGCCAAAGCGGAAAAATTGTAACTAAAAAAATTATAGCAAATTTAAAATCAGACCACTTAGGTCAACTAATAAAACTAGAAATTCAAGTAAAAAATAATAATTGTAAAAAGAAAATAACATACATACCTGTAACCACAAATCGATTTGAACGGTTGAAATTGGATTGGGATTGTAAACCATCACCTTATCACTCACTTAACAACCCAAATGAGTCGTACTGCAATTTTTTTAACAAGTTCACCAATGCATTCCATTCAATATTCACACCCAAATCGATTATGGTCTCAGAAAAACTTACCTTTAGTGAGTGGGCAACAGTGGGTATACATAAAAGTAGACAAAAGTTATATGAACTGTATAGTGAAAAACAATACAATTTTAGCCAGGAGTTCAAAGAAAAAGTAAAAAATTACTCAAAAATATTCAGAAAAGTTTGTCAAATAGCAAAATCAAATTATATTAGCTCGAAAATTAGAAACAGTGATAATGTAATAAAATCAACTTGGAATATAATAAAAAGTGAGACTGGAAAGGTCAGTACATACGTTAATGATTACAATTTAAAGATTAATGATTGCTCAGTTAAAAATGATGTCGAAGTGGCCCAGGCATTTGAAAACTTTTTTACTGAAATTCCAATCTCTACTACAAAATGTTTAAACTCTTCTCAAGTAATTGCTGAGTCATTGCTAATAGAAAATGTAACTAAATGTAAAAATAAATTTAATTTCACCCATGTTGATGAAAAAGATATTAAAAAAGCCTTCAAACTTTTAAATACAAAGAAAACTGCAGATCTCTGGGGCATTTCCGTTACGATTATTAAACCATTGATTGATACCATTGCAACAGATCTGGCTTTTATATTTAATGAATCCATTGATTGTGGCGTATTTCCTGATCTAATGAAATGTAGTAAAATAATCCCACTATTTAAATCGGGTAGTAGGTCTGACCCCTCTAACTTTAGACCAATATCAGTACTGCCAACATTCAGCAAAGTTTTTGAAAAACTTATTTTACATCAATTGCTTAGGCATTTTCATGGCAATGACCTGCTGCATTGTAAGCAATTTGGGTTTACTCGCGGCAGGTCAACTACTGATGCCGGTGTAGAGTTAGTATCGCATATTTTCGATGCTTGGGAGAAGTCGCAAGACGCTTTGGGCGTTTTTTGCGACTTATCAAAAGCGTTCGATTGCGTACACCATGAAACATTAATCAGGAAACTACATCACTATGGAATAACGAACACCTCTTTGGATCTTCTTACATCTTATTTGAGTGATAGGATACAAAGAGTTGACATTAATGGGAAACGGTCTTCGGGGTCTGTAGTTACAATGGGTGTACCACAGGGTTCTATCCTCGGTCCTTTCCTATTCTTAGTTTATATTAACGACCTGCCTCATCTTGTCAAGAATAATCACGAGATTGTATTGTTTGCTGATGATACTTCATTAATTTTTAAAATGAAACGACAAAACACAAATTTCGACGATGTGAATAATGCAATCTCAAAAGTAGTTCATTGGTTTAGTGTCAATAATCTTTTGTTAAACGAAACCAAAACAAAATGTATTAGATTTATTCTACCTAATGTTAAACAAGTGAAGGCTGATGTGAACGTTAAAGGAGAAACTTTAGAAATAGTAGAAAGTACCGTATTCTTAGGAATCACCTTAGATAATAAACTTCAATGGGGCCCACACATAGATAAGCTATCGAAGAGACTTAGTTCTGCAGCATATGCAGTCAAAAAAATCCGTCATCTTACAGACGTGGATACATCTAGACTTGTTTATTTCAGCTACTTCCATAGTATTATGTCTTATGGTATACTGCTGTGGGGGAACGCTGCAGATATTAACACCGTATTTGTGCTGCAGAAGAGGGCTGTTCGTGCAATCTATAATATGGGTCCCAGAGAATCCCTGCGTGATAAATTCAAAGAAATAAACATAATGACAGTACCATGTCAATATATTTATGAAAACTTGTTGTACACACAAAAAAATATAAGTCAGTTCCCTAAAAATAGCGATAAACATAATTTGAATACCAGAAACAAACATAAGCTCGCTGTGCCCACAACTAGGCTACACAAAATTAAAATATCTTTTAAAGGGCAATGTATACGCTTCTACAACAAAACTCCTAGTGAGTTGCAAAAATTATCAATAAATAAATTCAAACAAATTGTTAAAACCTTGCTGTGCAAAAAGGCTTACTATAAAATATCAGATTATCTAGAGGACAAAAATGCTTGGGACGGGTTTTGCTCCAACTCGAAAAATAACAACTAACAGGCTAAAGGTTTCTTCGTCGCTTCTTTACTTTAGTCATACCGAAGCGACAGAAATCAAAAATATCACTTTATTTCCGTGTCAGTGTTTAGTTTTATATTTTGACCTTTTCTAAGTGTACATTTATTGTATTTATGGAAATAAAGAGTTTTTGATTTTGATTTTTGATTTTGTAAATTTGTTATTTGTGTGTATTTGTTTGTTGTATTTGTAAAGTTAGGTGGGATGACGATCTGCGAAAGACTGCAGGCAGATGCTGGATGCGGCAAGCTGAAGACAGGGCGCTATGGCGCTCATTAGGGGAGGCCATAGGCCTCCCCTAATGAGCGCCATAGCCAGCAGTGGACTAATATAGGCTGATGATGATGATGATGATGATGAAATTTGTAAAGCTTGGTTTAGAGGTGTAGTCCTCAATCTCGTTTTTTAGCTGACAGACACCTTCATCGAGGAAATAATAATCATCAACCTAGTTTCCGGAGTCATAATTAGGAAGTCGTGTGTCAGGCTCAGTTCAAAAGTATTGTATTTTTTGCTGGAGGTTCTACTTATAAAGGATGGATCATTAGTATTTCGTGTTTACAATATTGCATGCGGATAAATCATAAGATCGTAAATAAAGCAGTGTCAGGAAGTGGGTATAAGGGCACGAGTTATCGAATGTTCAACAAGCAGACAATTGGTACAATACCTACGTCTGCAAAAGTACATTGTATTGTCATAAATCCCGATCATGGCCAGCGGCGTCGCCGGCTGCGTTCCGCCTCGCGATATGGAAAGCGTTTCTTGGCCGATATCAACTAATGCACATGAAATAATTTTGCGATATTGTTACCGGTGAGTCGAACATGTCAGGGGAAATCAGAGAATCAACAAATTACGCTGGGCTTACGTTAGATTATGCCGCCATAGCGTTGCAATAAAGTTAAGGCTGATAAGCTAGTTAGTTCGGTTAGGTTAGCATTGATTTTTTCTTTTAGAACAATTCAAATTTCTGTGACTCAATGTGACATGGATTATCTACGTGCTTGGCTAACCAAGCTTATTTCAAATACGAACAAAAAGAAATACTAAATTTAAGAAATATTTACGTCGTGTTTCAGAGTTTAGTATAACGGCACGGCACCGCTGAGTTATTAGCTCAAGCATTATCATTATCAGTTTGCAAAAAGCTCGGCGTGGGCGCAGCTGCACCTACCTACTGCACTTCTAGTTTTACTGTGTCAAGAACAACGCCTCTCGCCCCCACCACCGCCCGCCGCCCCGCGGGCCTGCGACGTCGGCCCACCATTCGTCTTGACACCTGAATAATACAAGACACCAAGTCTTGCGACAATTGCTGCGCAATCCATGCCGCGGTTTTAGATGTTGCACTTTTCTGTTTTCACCAAATAACAATGCGGTTTGGCCGCTTCCTCATTTGGCAACTGTCATTACTTTTATTATTTGCTTCTTGCTTCGCTATGATCGTTACGTGCGGTGCAAGAAAGCGTCTAGTGTGACTGACACGCCGCAAGAGCCCTTAATAAATGCAATTTATGAAGATGCCGTCAGTTCTGTAAAAACCGAAATCACGTTTTGCTCGTTCGAAGATAAAATAAAGATTGCCGTTTTAGTAAACGACCTTTCAGAGGTCCTTGGCATACTAACGTTGCGAAAGACAAGAAAATGGAAACATTATATTGAGGCGTTCATGATCAAAAAATACAAAGACGGATATTGACCAATTACACAGCGGGATGTAGTAGGTAGTCCTCACTAAAATTTGCAAAGAACAGACTTCCGCTCCGAGACATCGAACTTTCTTGGCCTTAGGTAAAATAAACAATATAGGTAGGTAGATTTTTTACACTGCTTCACGTCAAGATAGAGATTACTCTACACCTGTAAACCGTTTACCGTTCAACGGGGTATAACCTACAATTATTTAGGTTTAGGTATGTTGAATTCGTTAGATAATTAGGTAAGTCTGGGAAAAATTCTTTATTGTTCTCCGATTTTGTTCTTGTACCAATTAACTTTTAAGCATAAACTCCACGTAGCTGGGTCAAATCATACGTCGGAAGTTGAGTCGTGTCAGACATCAATTAGACAGTTTTCAGAAATGTCTTAATATTCCGGCAACAGCAATTACTGTCTCTGTGTATTTATAGTCTTCATTGAAATAATTGCATCAACGCCTTTGAGCTTTCTGAAGCAGAAACTGAGGGACCATGGCCTTTTTCGTTCGTAGCTAAGGCAGGCAAAAGCTCATAATCGTCCGTCCAGATTCAAGCATTGTTTTGAACTTTATCACAAGTCTAAGCTATGGCCTATGACGGAAACACTAAATGCTGTATATCAATCAGACTCGTGAACATTCACCGGAACCGTTGACGCCTATCCTTGCATCGTATCGAGAGCATGATCTAAAAACGCCAACTGTCATTAAAATGAACAACAAAAAGAAAAATACGCGAACTTTACGAGAAGCGAGGACAGTCCACCTAAAGCCTACGCGTTCCGATGAAAAAGGTGCCTGTGCCCGGCGCGGAATGCAACGTGAACAGGATTCCAGTACAATGAAGAAAAACAATTTGTGAATTTTATGCGATGTCCACTCCATACCCACATAGACATACCTGAACACAGACAAGGGAATGAACTCATCAGAGCCTTGAGAAATACCACCTGCACCTTCTAATGTATTCATTCTTCATATCATAACTGATAATAAAACCGATAAAATATGAATCCGAAAGCCAAAAGCGATAGTAGAAAGTAAAACTTCAAAAGAAGTTCAAAACAATATCCATCCATTATGACAGCCAATGTCAATGTTAGCCACGCAAAAAAGTCAAGAGCGCTCCCACGGAGCCATACACGTAGAAGGCCGACGTTATAATCAGACTTCATGTGTGTGACAGACGACGGCTTAAACCGCAGAACGTACTAAATTAGCATTTTTACAAGCCGCCACCACCTACTTGATCAAACATTATAGTTGACTAGCTTCCGCCCGCGGCTTCGCCTAATATAAGCCTAAAATCTTATTCCAGGCCTATAACTGTATTTATGCAAAATTTCAGCCCGATCCGTTCAGTACTTTTGGCATCAAGAGGTAACAAACATCCAAACTCTCGCATTTATAATATTAACGTGATTGATTGAATTTTCTTTTCTACTTTTATATTTTGACCTTTTCTAAGTGTACATTTATTGTATTTATGGAAATAAAGAGTTTTTGATTTTGATTTGATTTTGATTTTTTAAGTGACCTTTTATTTCCGCATAAATTCTCCCATAACATTTTAACATTTTACGGTTCCTAACATTTTACGGTTAAACGAGTCGCTCTTTTTCCATACACACGTGGAAGGGTTTGGTACGCTGTTTGATGTTGACCATCCAAAACTAAGGATAATATCAAATTTATCTCGTCAATATCTATGTTTATATACACCCAAGACCGTAAAAAAGTATACATTTGAAAAATACAAGCTTCTAAACTTACGAATTTCAACACTGAATTTAGCAAAACTTTGGGCTACAATACATAATATACGGAGAAAAATGAAGGAAGAATGAAGTTATGGAAGCCTAAAATATAATGTGCTTGCAGGCAATAGCAAGAATAAGAGAGGGTACTAGTGCCCAATGAGTGTGGACCTAACCAGCGGGTACCGTTCGCCAGCCTGCAGTTTCAAACACCGTTATTTTCTCTATAACATCTAATCTTTTCAAATTATGGGTATACGTAACTCGCCGTTCACATGGCTTGGAATGTTCTTAGAAATGGTTGAATACTGGAACTTGCAGGTAAAATAGAATTTCAAAATTCACAACTATTTGGATTTTAGGCGACCTCTGTGGCGCGGTGGGCGAAGGTATGTACTCGTATATTATTATGTATATCAGTTATCTAGTACCCATAACACAAGCTCTGCTTAGCTTGGGGCTAGATAATGCTGTGTGATTGTCCAGCATTATTTATTTATTTATTATAAAATAAAAAAATTATTATAAAATAATTTATTACCTGCAATGTTTGTGTATAATATTGATGTAGGTGTTTTGTAATATAACATCGTTTTTAGTTGTATCTCAACCTCAACAGCCTGTATTGGTCCACTGCTGCACGCAGGCCTCCCCCTGATAAGCGCCTTATGGGCTGAAGGCCATCTCAAGGGGGGTATTGCCATAATCCCCACGCTGGGCAAGCGGGTTGGGTTCGCAATTTGGTGGTGGAATTGTTCTGTAGGGGACGCTGCTGCCCGCCCCCGGTGGAAATCCCTTAGTCGCCACACCCGCGGGAAGAGTTGGGGTGGTGCAAATTCTAAGCCGGCACCACACGGCGCTAGTTGTACAACTCGAGTCTAAATCGGCCTGTTGCTTGCACCTAAAGCCACCTACAAGAGATTGTTATCCTTCCCTGCTAGTAAGCATACAAATGTTCGATGACGGATTCTAACAATTTTTTTTTTCATCACAAACTTCTCAATGCTTGCTTTGTACCTCAGTGCAATAAAGGTTTAAATAAATGCTTCATCAATCTTCAAGGAGATGCTTAATCAATAGAGTCGACATAATATTTTTGTTTGATACACCTTTTTGCAACACCAGCGTCGTCTGTAAAAGCGACACCTATCGTTCAACGTTAGAACTAAGTTGAGTGGAGTATACAAGCCGAGAACGTTGCCGCTTTGATAGGTTCAACCGCGAGCATTTTTATTTTTAAATATGCCGACAGATGGCGCTTTCGTAGCCTCTTTATAAAAAGACACTTTCTACACTTTGTGTCCATGAATATTGATGTAGATTTCCATGATGTAGGGTTCCGTAGTTATGTATTGTAAATCATTTACATTCATAAACAAGTTACAACCACTGCCACAGCCAGCTGATCAAACAAAACTCAGCATTTAATTGTATTTCTTACCTGTTATTTTCCCTTGAGCGGCTCCTTTTTCTGTAGGTGCCCTCTGCAGAGCCGTCGTCTAGGCGGCGCCGCTTGGCGTCGTACGAGCGCGAGCGGGAGCGCGAGTGGGACGCATAGTGCTTCCTACGAGTACGCGGCATCTGCAAAACAAATACCAGAATAAGCTTGATGGTAGGACCAATCCATCCCTAATAAAAGCGAATTGCCCCCATGATTGCGATAATCTGTCAATGAGATTGTTCTGATGCTGTGTATGACTTCAGGCATCAATTGATTTATTCAGTACAATTCAAAGTTGTAGAAATTTATGGTACGGACAAGATTGGTGGTATCAAACCACTGCATGATCATGGGTAATCCACGTACAAGGTGCTTTTAGTGAATAACCATGATTGTTTCGAATATTGAGTGATTGGTATGTCTTATTGTTCTGAATAAACAAGTAGAGTATCATTGCTTGAAGTCCGAACCCTTGACAAAACAGAAGCTGCACAATCTGCACATACTATTCTTATGCAGTGTATACAGGGTGGAATTTTGTAATGCCACCTGGAGGGAAAGTACTCTTAATACTGTAGATAGAAAATTTTACTCAAAGAAAACATTCCTTTAATTTTGAAAAGAAAGAAAACTGCATTCAAAGATTTTCGAAAATTCGCTTGACACACCCGGGAATCGAACCGACTAAAATCTGTAAAAATTTCATGGTTTTCCTTTCATTTAATTTATTAAGTTTGTTAGAGAGATTTCATCCTTATTATTGACCCTAACGATCTATGCAATAAAAGTACAGGGTGTAATTTTTACAGATTTTAGTCGGTTCGATTCCCGGGTGTGGCAAGTGAATTTTCGAGAATCTTTGAATGCAGTTTACTTTGTTTTCAAAAATAAAGGAATGTTTTCTTTTAGTACAATTTTCTACCTACAGTATTAAGAGTACTTTCCCTCCAGGTCGCATTACAAAATTCCACCCTGTATACAGTCACTTTGTTGAAACACAAAGTAAAGAATCATTGAATTATGTGCAAGACCAAAATCACAAGTGTACCATAAGCATGGAATTTACTGTATGCTTTGAAAGCCATGTAAAGCAGGTACTAATCAATTTTTAATTAGCAACTGATGTGGGATACAAATTAAACCAACATTTTGCTTAAATTCTGCACGCCAAGCACGGCCTAGACAATTAATTCATAATGAAGAGATTACAGTAACTGTCGAACCATATCATACCAAATGGCAAGAATATAGTTTTACTTTGCTGTTTTCATGATATCAAAGCGTAATATAGTTTTACTTTGCTTACAGATTTCTTGATATCAAAGCGTAAACTACTTTAGTATGGCACTAGCTTCTGCTTAGGTACAGGTAAAAATGGATGGCAATACACCTATGAAATAATGCAATAATATTCTATTAATGACAGTGACTTGTGACTACCAGTGCATCGTCATTTAGTTACAAAACAATTCACAACATTGAGTTAAGTTGAGGGTGAGGTGAGTTAGGTTCTACGAGGTAATTTTTTAAACTGGATTCATTTGGTCCAGTGCGAGTTTTGTGTTAACTTGATTGGAATATGATATAGCCTACTAGGGTTAGGAGATGCAGAAGGGTAAATTAATGAAATTTTGTTTAAAGATTTTCATTGAAATTTTAGTTCAGAAGACATAATTGCATTTTGTATAAAACAGCATCATGCAGTAGATAAAAATACTTATGTATGCAGACCACTGTTAAGTCATTGGTTATTGATTTGGTCACAATATGATAAGGTTGATTGTTAATTTAGCAGCCAATTACTAAACGGAAAGTACATTTTCATTGGTACTTCCACTTACCAGTATAATATTACACACTCGTATCCAGTTAATGCTGAAAATAATAAAGTGTTTTGTACCATAAGCATTGGTCACCAGTAGGATCGCATAATGATTCAACTATTTATGCATTGTAGAAACCTTCAATCTATTGAATGCCTGGATTCTATAGGTACTCAAAACTTATACTTATTAGCACTACTTAGAATTGATTTTTGGGTGCACTAATAGGTAGCATGACTCTAAGATTAATGTTATAAATCTGCACTATTTTATAGCCAATATGAAAGTGTATAAGTAGGAACATAACATAAGTAACTAATGAACTCCTCTATGACAGGAAGAGTGGTTAAGGTTCTTGGTATGGTAGGTAACTGTGTAGGTTTGGGGTTGCATGGCAAGGTCTTAGAATTTTATGGGTAGAAGGTGTGTACCTACAATGTAATCCACAAAATTTAGAACTCTGATCTCTTTACTACGTCTTGGAACACCTTGAACAAAAGCATTCAATAACTAGATACCTCAGAATAACCCTTTCTCTATGTACTTGTTATGTAGGTAGTACCTACAAATAACATAAATTGCCTGTTTGTTCTGAACCAGGACTAACATGTTCATAGATTGGATAATACACTACATGTCAAAATTTATTTACATTATACACGCTGACGCCATGTTGGATTCACAACGGAGCCCTATTGATGCTAGTTTTACGCAAATCAATAAACTTACCCTCAATTCACGAATATATTTTAGTTTACACCAAACTTGTTGTGTTAAATTAGACAGATAGTTCCAGGAACGCGATGCAGAAACTTGAATGTAGCTGCTTCGCAATAAATGCCCAAACATCGATCCAAAATCACAGATAGAGGTTGGTTTTGGTTCGTAATGAATGAACAGAACAACGCGAATTGTAGAATCGCGAGCCACAGACAGAGACAGCTATCGGATGTTGGTATTGTGAAAAGGTCACTTTATTTTACGCATCCTAGTGATATTTTCATATCATACTGTTATAAAAAAATACCGTTAAATAATAAAAATAAATCAAGTAACAATAAATGGATTTTGAATACTTGTAAATCAAAATCAGAATAAAAAGTTACTCAAACACGGGAAAGCAGCGGCTGCTCAATAGCGTCATCTAGCGACATATCCGCAACCTAACCTTATGATGCGTTCAGAATTATTTACTTTTTTATGTGTCAAATAACATCGCGTTCAGAATTACATAAACTACCAAAAGACCAGACGCAGACCAAAATACCGTAACCCCTGCGCGCCCCCCAGCCAATAAGTCAAGTCAGGGTAGTCGTCCATCATCAATCATAAATTAGTGACCGCTGTTGACACCCACTCCTAGGTCTCCTCTTTTAAGGCTGTCGCAGATCAGAGGTGCACTGCTACCGCAAAGCACAAAAATGTGCATTCAAATATGGCCTACATAAAACTCTTTTCACTTAAATGCATTTTATATTGACGGCATCAGATGACAGCTCGCGGGCGACTCGTAAAGTCGTGAAGAGCCTGTGGGAAGCCATTTTACAGTACATTAGATTACACTATATTGCACACCAAGAAAATACAAAAAAAAACTTGGGAGGTGTCAAGGGACACCCGGATGGAACGAAGTTCCTTTCGATTAATAGTGGGCGTGGGAGTCACAGCACGGCTCGCTTCTCTCGCCGTGCTTTTCCCCTGTTGTCACGTTGCGGCTCGCTGCGCTCGCCTCAATGCTCCCCCCAGTTTCGGGGGGAGAGGGTTCCGGGGGGCACGCGGGGGTCACGCAATCCGACACACGCCTGCCCTCATCAAATTCGTAATCCTTAAGCTAGGTTCACATTGCTGTGTCGGGGTGTGTCGTGGCGCGCCAGAGCGCAATCTGTTACGTTCATTACCTAGCCCACCCCGACACAGCAATGTGAACCTAGCTTTACCCCCATGTTAGTCGAAAACGATACCCCAGATTTTTGGTGGGGGGAGGGGGTTCCGGGAGCTGGGGGCGTGGGGGTCACAGCATGGCTCGCTTCGCTCGCCGTACTGTTCCCCCTTTGTCGCATGTTAGTCGAAAACGATACCCATATCAGATTTTTTGATGGGGGAGGGGCTTCAGGGGGGCTGGGGGCACGGGGGATCACAGCACGGCTCGCTTAAAATTTTATTTTTTTTCGCCGCAGAAAACTGATATATCCCGCTCACTCCAATGACTCGTTACGCGAGCGAGCGGAACACACGATTGTTCGAATCGAAGCGCACCTTGGCTCAACTCGGCTGCGGTCGTCGCTTCGGTTCTCCTCGGTTCTCTTCGTCAAAATGTGTCGTTACAACTTTTCGTGACAATTTTTTCCGTCTAGCCCCCTTTCACAACGCGCGATAAGGAACTTCGTTCCAAAAATTGTCACTGTAAAATGTAGGTATCTAATCCAAACATAGGTAACGAGTTTAGGCCCATAATTAAATGCACATTTTGGTGCTGTCCAGTTGCGGCGTTGGATTAATGTGTGCAGAGCTTTACAAGCTTGCCAAAATGGGAGTGGGAGGTCGGCCTTTATTGAATCATTGGATTTCGAAAATTATTCCTTAAAGTTTAAATAATGTCGAAATTTAAACACCCCCTGTGTTTAAAATAAAATTTGAAGGAAATAAGACATAGCGTCTTCACGAACGTTTTCGTGATTATTGGCAGAACTTTTAGTTCACGCTGTAGTTCATTTTGAGCCACCACCCTGTACAAATAACCCTGCTAGACCATTTTTATGTGCATTGTCCAGCATTTAGAGGTGTGTAGATCCGGAGCCGAAGGGCGTTTTTCGACTCACCGGCCCGGCACCGGCACGGCACCGGCATGGCCGTGCACAGGCACCGGTGCCGGGGCTTCGTTTTTCCACTGTGCCGGTGTCGATGCCGGCTTACGCTCGGTGAGTGGTACAGTGCTGACACGGACTTCAACACGACGACACGTAAAGTACAACGCGTAGATAGATATAACAATGGTATCGTCAAGCCGTCGACTATACTTGTTATATCTTTTACACCTACGACGCCGATAACGAAGCAGAGACGTCAAATTTTGGATTCATCCATTACTAAAAGTTTGATACCTAGAAGGAACATATTATACCCTATTTGAAAAGAAGGAACATTATTATACCCTATTTAAACGCCATGACACGTGCGCACTGAAAGCGAGAAACAGTGTGACCAGATTTGAATTGACAAATCTACTGTAACATAGGGTGAAAAATTACCGAAATCTACTTATAATAAGCTGGAGTCTACTAAAAATCTACTATAAAATTAACTGGGTTATCAATCAATTTAACATCAGGAATTCAGTCACAATAGGTAGGTTTTATTCTCAATGAAGGTTCATTTATCACAATTACACAAATCAAACAAAAAAATCAAATAAATTAAACATCAGAGTTTCATCATAATCACACAAATCAAATAAATTTATCTTCAGGAATTCGTCAGTCACTATCACTTAGGAATCTTCATTTATATTATCATACAGATTTTTAGCTTCCATTAATTTTAGCATATCTTTGTCTGGGACAAAATTTGCGCAACCATCTTCAATTTGTCGAAGACCTTCTTTCCCATGCATGATTGCAGCTACATTTTTATTGTGAAAACGGTTCCTGTCACGAGTTTTAATTCTATTAATATCAGAAAATATTCGTTCTACTTTAGCGTTTGACACAGGCAGGATTGTCATCTGTTTTGCAAATCGGGACAAATTTTCATACTTCGGTTTATTATTCGAATCACACATCTTGCCAACTTCACTCCAAAACTTATCAACGTTAAATGTTGCAGTTGATGAACTTGAAGAAGACAACAAGTTAGAAACTGATTGATCTAATTTTAATTCTCTATATTCATTGTCAACTACCTGTAACTTTCCAGTTGGTACCAAGTTAGGGAACCGTTGGAGTACTCCAATCAAGCTTCGAAAGTCGTCATACACAGCCTTTTGAGGATCAAGGAATGATAGATCTTGGTACAGGTCATCTTGAACAGGCATTCTTTTTATAAATTTATTGCTCAATTCAATCAAAAACGTTTGACACCTTTCAAGGCATTCATCAATTTTAGGTCTCATTGAAACATCATCTTTTAATGAATTTATTATCATAGCCACGTTTAAACCTATGTACATATTTTTTAGTGGCACATAATGCATCCTAGCGTTTGGATCTATCGAATGAAGCGGGGTAGTTCTGACATAATTTATTTTCATATAGCAACTCAGAATTGACGACATCATGTTTTGCATATCGGTGTGAAGATTGTGAACAACTGTTTGTTCACTTTGGAATATGATATTAAATTTATTGGTTATTGGCAATATGAAATCCAAAAAATTTATGTAAAGTTTTGTCTCATTGCTATTTAGGTGGTCAAATAGGAACTCACAAGTAGCATTTGCATTTCTTGTTCCAAAACGCTCGCTGTGAAAAAAAAGTTTCAATGCTTCCCATTGCTCTACAATTCTGTGTATGCATTCATAAAGGGAAAGCCACCTGATGTCCTAATGTCGAAGCATGCGGTGAGTCGGAGTGTCAACAAACTTTTGAAATTCTGCAAGTTCTCTCTGTCTTTGGCTGCTATGTGAAAAATAGGTATACACTTCTTTGACGAATAACTCTATAGTACGAGGCAGCTTCTTGCATGCATAACTAACTGAAAGATTTGTTGAGTGACACATACATTTGAAAAAGATGCAGTTCGGATTTACTTCCCTGAGTTTGGATACCACGCTATTCCTTTCTCCAAACATTACGTTAGTAGTATCGGCAGCAAACCCTATTAAATTGGTTAGATTAAGGTTTCGTTCCGTTAAGGCATTGTTTAAACTATCAAATAAATCTTGCGCAGTTTCTCCTTTCAGGTCAATCATACATAAAAATTTTGTTTGTGGGCACTGAAATTTCTCTGAATAATATTTAGTTGCTGCTGCAAGAACTTTAGTAGTGCTCACGTCAGTGCTCTCGTCAATAATTATAGAAAATACTGGTCTTATCGGAGTTTCAGTTTCAGTTTCAACTTCTCGGTCCAAACGTAAGTCTGCAAGCATTTTCTCTTCAAAGGTTTTTCCTAGGACGTTGTAGGCAATTGCAGCAGACTTAGTTCTCTTGCATGAAAACTTTTTAGCAATTTCAGAGTCATGAAATGCTTCACTCACGTGATCCTAACACGAAAGGGTATGTTATGTTCTACGAGGGCCGCAACGATACTTATTTCAGCTTTCTTTACTTCTTCAGTAATAGTTGTTGTTTTAAAAATAGTATCAATCTACAACAAAGACAGATTATAAGTTTTAATTTTGGTCCAATATGATATGCCTGGCGGGCAACCAAATTCAAAAGATTTTGCTATTATCTCTGGGAAAAAAACATGAGCAGTTAGAATAAGTAAGTTTAGAACCTCAGTAGACGCGCGCGAACGAAGTGAAGCCTAAGGATTTTTGTATTGTATTGTATTCTTTAGTTTCATGATTTTACTTTTGTCATACTTACTACCCGACTTAACCTGTAACCCTGTCTGTAAACGTCCATAGAGTACGTAATATTAACACAGGACATAATTCTGAACGTGCCATTGATAATAAATGAAATTAATAAAAAATTATCAAACAGAAAAATTATTATCACTTCTTACAAAATGTTACAATTTCCCTAATTTATAGGGAAAATGTTAATAACTTGCAACATTATTTGTGCGCTTGTGTGCGTGTCGGCTAATGTAATCACGAGCCGCTTACGCACACATTGGTTATTTTTTGGCTTCAACGTGGAGCGGAATGTTTTGTGAAATTATCTTCAAATTATCGTCTTATTATTATTACTCTAAGCATAAACACATAGTAAGGTAATGCCCAGTTATGCCTTGTGCGCGTACCTAATTAAGCTGCCTATTTCATCATCATCATCATCAACATAATATTAGTCCACTGCTGGACATAGGCCTCCCCTAATGAGCGCCATAGCGCCCTGTCTTCGGCTTGACGCATCCAGCATCTGCCTGCAGTCTTTCGCAAGTCGTCATCCCACCTGGCCGGAGGCCGTCCTACACTACGTTTACCGAGTCGCGGTCTCCACTCAAGAACACACACTGCCTATTTGGTAGCATTTATTACGAGACGAATGAATAAAATATCTGATACATAGTAATCTATTTTATAAACAAATCTAAATGCGCTGTAAGACAGTATTCAGATGCTGCTTACCTGTGAGGTTCCAGAAAATCCTTTCATATTTTTTAGATGCTTAGATGTAGCCATGTGTTCCTTCAGAGAAGCCACTCTACTGAGCATGTCGCAATTACAGACTTTACAGTGTGCATTCGCTTCATTAGTTTTTGATTTATTCAACCATTGCTTGAATAAGGGATCTTGCTCCCACTCCGCGCGATACCCTTGAATATATCTACGTTTCATCACGAAGTCAAACAACACCAGAAACAGATGATGCTATGATAGCGAATGAACAACAGAAATAAATTTATAATGAATGAAAATAGATTGAACAATTATTTACCTTCGGGGGAAGCCCCGGCTAGGCTTTGAGTGTTTGTTCTTTGAGTACGTGTGTTTAGAAACTGATTCCGATTCACATAATGGGGGAATTCCCATAAAAGAATAGATTATAGAAGAGAGTTGCCATCTTCTTTCGAAAAAATTCTACCAAAATATACTGATATTTTTTTTCCTACTAGCAGCTGTTGCAAGTTCCTCAAAATCTACCGAAAAAGTAGAAATCTACTAACTTTGGTCACACTGGCGAGAAATACGAGTCTCTTACCCTCCGCTCCGCTCTCCTACCCGCCCCGCGCACTCACACACGCACATTGCTACAATTCATATACAGTACACATGCAGTTTTGCCGGGCCGGCACCGAGTGGGAAGCTTGCTACCCCGGCGACGGCGCCGGCACCGGCGGGACTCTACGCCGGGCCGGTGCCGGCGCCGGTAAGTGAAAAAGCGAGCCATACATTTTCATACATTTTTGTTACCCCGGCACCGACACGGCACCGGCGCCGGCGTCGGTGCCGGTGCCGGGCCGGTGAGTCGAAAAACGCCCAAACGGTTCCTGGAGTCGTGTCCGCTCCTGGAGCCGTGTGGTTCCGCTCCGGATTGACGTTCGTGACGTGTCCGCGGACACGTTGGCCGCTCGGCACAGTCCATCGAGTCGAATGCAGCGAGCGATTGGAGCTGTGTGGATCTGGGCTTCGATTCGGGTTCGGACGTGTTCGACAGATCCAGATCCATTTACGAGTAAATGAGTTACTACTTCAGTCAAATTTATACTATCGTTATTGGCCGTAAGTGTTGTGTATGTAACATATTTGTATATATTAAGGGCTGTGGATTTTGTTTAACCAATAAATACCAAATTATAATTTGCTAAAGAAATCGAAATATACCCACTTATTTAATTAGGTAGGTACTACTGTACTAGTATAGTCTTATGAACATAGATGTACGGAAACTTTTGTACCTACCTACGCACTAAACTAGAACAATGATTGTAAAATTGACTGTAGATTAGATAGGTACCTTTGCATCTTAAATGCTTTACTTTGCTAAGCCTGTAATAAAGTATGAAGGTAAATCAGCTGTTGTCTCTAAAAAAAATTAGTAATTTTATACCTTAAAAAACTTAAGCTAGTATTTGTCACAGATTAGATCCTACTAACAAACATGCCATCCCTTAAAGAAAGTATTGTTATGCTATATTTTTATTAGTCATTGATTCGTTAGATCCATCGAAACAAACGTGTCCTACAAACACACAGATCCAATGGACATGTAGGATCTGTTAATAAAAGCGGATCCTAACCGATCCGCAAGATCCACTGAAACAAACTGATCCAATGGACCCGTAGGAAGCGAAACTCCAGGCAGATCCAAACGACTCCGCGGACACGACTCCTGGACACGTGTCCGGACCCAACTGGAATCGGACCAAATCCGTTCCAGTCGAGGACACGTTTAGCGCATGCCTACCAGCATTTTTTTTATTAATGTTCGGAACGTGAAGCCATCAAGTACCTACTCCGACCTACTCGATACCTAGTAGTTCCATGGCCGCTCGATAGAGGTGCGCTGTATCCCATACAAAAATAAGACGTCAGGCACGTTGACATCTGACATCTCGATACCAGTAAAATGCGGAACTATGCGTTAGCATCCCTAGTACATCTGTGGCGGAACGCGGATGATCGGTCGTTCACTCACAGTTCACTCACACAATGATCATCATCCGTCGTCGGCGACACAGATACATTGCATTGCATTAAAACAATGTAAATTAAAGGGCACTCCTCGGTACAATTTACAGACAGACGGACAACAAAGTGATCCTATATGGGTTTTTTTTTCCTTTTGAGGTACGGAACCCTAAAAAGGCTGCGGCTCGCTCCACTCGGCGATATTTATTTCGTATAGTTTCTCAATTTTCACAGCTGGCGCAAACTCTCAAAATTTTCAGGGCTCGCGACAGCGAGTCTGAGAAGGGGCGAGTCTACCAAGTCACGCTGCTGCTGCCACACAGTGGCATGGTATAGGTAATAATAATACAAGGTATTCTACTCTGAGAAACAACGGTCACGTGAGTTTTCCCAAGCCTACCTTACCTTATATCCGCTACGGTGGCTCTCAAACTTTTTAGTTTTGGGAGATTCGAGATCTAGATCTAGGTTTTAGGTTTTCTATTAAATTCTTCAAACTTAGTTTCCATAATTTGAGCAACGCTAATGAGCTCTGCACATAGATAAAGAAATTTTTCCCTTGAAATGAAATTTATCTAATCGCAGGAACATCTTTTGGCTAGGCTCGTTCCATTTCGCTCCCCTTCGTTTATTTTTAACCGACTCCAAAAGGAGGAGGTTCTCAATTCGTCTGTATGTTTTCTATGTGTGTGTGTTACTTGATATCTCCGCCAATGATAAACCGATTTTACTGATTCTTTCAGTATTGTATAGATAAAGAATGACCTCGAGGTGAACCCATAAAACTTATACCTATTCCCGAGGGATTATTACTTATCCCGTAAAGCTTAGGAAACAACATGCTTTTTTTTCCGACTTTTTGACGTGACAACGTCTTATAATTCGATAGAGCCGGCTGCACGCACGAAAAAACATGACGTCATGCGGCGTTACCTCGTCATGCGGCGTTACCTCGTCATGCGGCGTTACCTCGCTCTGAGTTGTCACATTCAACTATCGTCAGTAAACCGACTTTACAGACAACCAATTTTTTTTAGACGACCTCAGTGGCGCAGTGGGCGAAGGTCCGTCTGCGACGCAGGAGGTTGCGGGTTCGATACCCGCCTCGGGACAAATGTTTGTACGATCTGCAGACATTTGTCCTGGGCGTTCTGGATGTTTTCTATGTAAGTATAATAAAAAATATCGATCTATGTAGTGTATTGTATTAAGTATATCAGTTATCTAGTACCCACAACACAAGCTCTGCTTAGGTGCACTTGTGCACCTAGGCGAAACCTCCCTTTCCTCTTGTAGCATCTGGCAACAGCCCAAGCCGAGGCTCGCACCTAAGTGGTGGCCGTTGTGCGTGTTGCCCCAACCTAACTTTTAACCGGCGTGGCGACCTCTGCGCCCGCCAAAAGTCCGGTAACGCTGTCATGGCCATCTGCGGTCAACAGCATTTTAGTCCTTTCTAAAAAAAGCGTTCGAAGCAACGCACGTTTGCACGTTCAGCGATAATGTTGTTCGTTTCGTGCGATCGTCAACCGAAACTTCGTATTTCGTGTTGGCTAGCGCGACGTACCGTAAAAAAATAATCAATAGAGTTAGAGTTATAAAATAATTATCTATTTAAGTAATGTATTGCGTTAATTTGTATTAAGTATGTATATCAGTCATAGTACCCATAACACAAGCTCTATTAGCTTGGGGCTAGATGATGCTGTGTGCATTGTCCAGTATCATTTATTTGATGAACAATGTAGGTAGTTACGGAAACCCCTCACCCCTCTGTTTTAGATGAAGTCTAGACTCTAGTTACTACGAAATGTGCTGACTAGACAGCACATGGTGTTCTAAGAATGTAAGTGCTTACTCGGCGCGACTCTGGTGGTCGATGCATCTGCATGCACCTGTGTGAAGACAAAAAAAAGTTTGCTTCCGAATCGGCAAGACGTATTTTTGGTATTCAATTTCTTTCAGTTTTCATCAAAAAGATATCCGTAAAAACGTTCCCAAATCAAGAGTATACCTCTAGACCCGGAAGCCACAAGCACTTAAGTCAATAATCGAGTATCTTGAAAAGTTTACAGGCCGATGTTTTTAATGTCTGGTATAAAAAAAAACTACTGAGATGGTATTTATTATTATTTTTTATTAGTCACTTAGTAATTAGCTATACACCAAACTAAACTAGTTACTCTATGTTTATTAGTACATAATAAAATCTGACTTAAGTTTGTTTGACCGCTTAAAAATAGGTAATGAGACATGACTTACGTGTTTCTAACACGTAAGTCATATCACATAATGATCTCAAATAATAAGTCATACGCCTTACCTACTACAAAACTACAATATAAGTAAGTCATTATACCTACTAAATTTTTTAATAACTGAGCATGTATAAAATGCGTTAAACATAAATCAACAAAAACAAATCCATAAAAAAATTAATCACTATCTTCAGAGCTTTACAAATCAGGGTCGACGTTCCTAGCATCTGCAGCGGTTGCTAAATTTTTGTAAAAATGGTGGAAACATTCCGGTACGAGAGGTAATAGCGAAATTATGTCTCGTTTTTTTTCCATACTTATTGGCACTGGGTTGTTTGTTATCGGTGAAACAGTCAAATTTATGGTGCCGGTTCGTGTGCTCCTTCTGAAGTTAATGGCTTTAAAATCTTCATCTCTGGAAAGTGAGTTTTTATATTTTATTACTCCAAAGTCCGCCTCGTAGCACAGCCACTTCACATCATGCCATTTAAAAACATTGTTTGAAGTGTCTTTTTTTCGGGCTACTAGTGGCCCTTTTAGCAAACTCGCAAAGTCCATGAACTCCGCTTGTTGCATTTCGTGCACGGTAAACTTTTTACTGCTCGACCTTACTAACTGCATCCAGTCATGCGGGTGATATACTTGAATAGCAGATTTTTTCTTTTTTTTCTCAATGATGGCATGATCTAAATCCACTTCCATGTGAGTGTGGCCTGGTACCATAAATTTGTGATGAATTTTTTTTAAGGAGGGTTTCAGTGTCATCAGGTATGTAAACATTGCGGCTACGTGGGTATTCTTGTTTTGACCTCCACATGTATCGGAGTACAAAATAACTTCAGAAATGTCCTGAGGCAGTTCTTTGAGGTGG
Source organism: Eupithecia subfuscata (assembly GCA_963564075.1). Taxonomy (NCBI): domain Eukaryota; kingdom Metazoa; phylum Arthropoda; class Insecta; order Lepidoptera; family Geometridae; genus Eupithecia; species Eupithecia subfuscata. Next base: position 12,314,632 of record OY751105.1, read on the forward strand.
ATGAATAAACAAGATGCTATTTGATTAGCACCTCGACCCGAGATTCCCTCATGCCACATGTAATGTGTAGACAATCCCGTTGCATTGTCGTGCACAGTAAGATTAAATGTCCAAAGCTGCCTTTTATAAAAAGCTACGGATGACTCTAAAGCTGGAGTAGGTAGACACTGTTGGAGATCAAAAGAAAGGCACTTAATGGTTTTGTCTATTGATGCAGTCATTTTGTCAGACTTTTTTTCATTATAAGCCATATCAGCTGCAAGCAAATGTGACTCACGTTCCGCCTCAAGGGTTAATTTTGCAGTTTCGTCGTTGGCGACACTTATCTTCATTTTAATGATGTCACAGTGGTGGCAAGTGTCAACTTTTGGCTTTTTAAAACTCAACTTTAATTTATGAAACTCTCTTCGGTAAATTTTGTCACTGACGGGGTTTTCATGAGACGTTTTATATAAAGAATACATGATTGAAATTGTTAAGTGTGATGGTAAATACTTTCGGCTACTTTTTCGTCTTGTGTAGTGGCTCTCGTATAACGGGAAGGAATTAATATGGCTAATCACTTCAAGAATCTTTAGATCTGAATGTTTATTTGCTGGAGTTTTCTTTCCACGTTTATCTGGTTGAATTATTCCACTGGAAGTGCTGCGTTTCTTTAAACCTATCAGTTTAACAAAATTATCCGTTATCGCCAAGGTTTTTAAAAAGCAACCTTGACATACGGATATTTTTTCACTGTTAATGTCTAAATGATACCTGTAGGTACATTGTCTAAATTTTTGCCGTTCAGGATCCTCGACACGATGTCGTTCTGTTTGTTTTTCCTGGATGGTGATTAGAGATGAAACGAAGCTGCTCTCAAATCATATGACCCAAGATTCCAAAATTCCTTATGAATTACAGCACGTTGTTCATTACTTATCTTTTCTCGGCATTTATTTCGACAATTAGGTAGTTCCTGCATTTTGCGTTCTTCTACATTTTTCCCAGAAGCCGTCACATACGAAAGACCAAGATTGCGCTTCAATTTACTTTCTCGTTTTCTTTTTCGGCTATGTACTGATTGTTGAGGTAGAGATTGTGGCAGTTCTTCATCTTCTGCAGATAGGTTGGGACTTGGTTCAGTGCGTGTAGGGTCAGGCACAGAGTATGTTGGGTCAGCCACAGAGTCATCACTAGAAAAGTCACTGGGTGTTTCATCAGGAGCTGTATGTGTTTGAGTTCCTGATGTGCTTGGTTCAGGATCAATAAAAACACTTTGATCACTATAAACAGCGGTATCTTCTGTGAGCAGACTAGGGCTGGTTGATGATTTTTGAATTATTGTCACGTGGTCAACGTCAGACTGTTCGTTTTGTGGCTCGACAGAAGTTGTTGGTTTCTGCGTCCCAGATGTACTTGGTTGCACAGTAGTAGTTGTACTATGGTCACCTAAAATAATACAGAGCTATGTTATTCGCATAAAAAATTAGAAAAATAATAATGGTCTCTAAATAAATCAATTAGGTATTTAGTAAATTTATCATTCAAAAATTTTCATAAAATGTTACTCCTATTTTTACATTAGACTAAATAACAAATGCTAAATTAAAATGTAAGTATTTATTAAAAAAAATATGATAATACGTACCAGTAGTTGTATTTTTTGTATTTATAACAAGGTTTAGTATTTTTCTCCCTCTCGATTCCATAGTAACTTATAACATTATCATTAATTGCACAACACAACCACAGCATGGGTCAGAATTATTTATAATGGTGGCTCAAAACAAAATCTTCACGAAGGCACTTCACTTCTTAAAATCCTGGAAATTCTAATGGCCATAATGCACTTTAACAAAAAATAAAGGGTAGGTCGAGAATCTTGTGGGTGAAACAACTTAAGTCAGATAGCTGAAGTCAAAAACAATAATAAAACTATAACGAACAAAAGTACTTAAGTCGACTTAAGTGCTTACGGTCCGGCACTAGAAGTGTTCCAAAAACATAAGTTGTTTGGTGCGTATTACTACCGGCTCGCGAATTGAAGCCCTGTGACTTAGTTGCTTATTGCCGTCGAAGGATTATACAAAAAGCAAAGCCCTGTCAGTTTTTAGCATTTCGAGAAAAAATGACTTAAGTGCTTATGGACGCCGTGTCTAGACCTATACAATGGTATTGGTAATTCAGTGACACTGTGTGAACTGCAGATTCTGCCCATCATCACGAACACGTTTGTGAAGACGCCAGGTCTTAATTCATTAATTTGGTATTGATAGTAGGTACTGTCCTCCATTCAACAATCGTTCTTCAGAGAGGCTTTATTTGAAACTAAACTTAAAAACAGCTCTGCCTTGAATGAACTGTGAGTGTGTGGAAAATCAATCTTTACTAAATATTTGGGTTCCTGACAAACGTGTTTGTTTTTTCATTTTAAACATAGGTGGTTTGATTAATCAAAAAAAATTAAGAATTAAGACTTGGCGTCTTCACAAAGAAATTTGTACCCATATCTCTTTAAAGCACGAAATGGTTGCTTAAAATAATATATTAAATAACCGCTCTACTACCCGTGCGAAGACTGCTAGGTTAAAGCGAAACGACACTACACGACGAATCACTACATAGGTAAGTCTAAGTACTTATGTACCTACCTACCTTCCTAACCTAACCTATACTTTTAGATTACACCCGTATTTTTATAGGTTTATTGTATTTCTATGATTCCTACTTTGTTTTTAGCACGTTTTTGTAACTTTTTAATGTGTTTGTAAATTATTTTAATAAGTATGCAGTAAAGAATTTCCTATCCATCTATCTACTTACCCACCTATTTAGACTCACTTAGTAAAAAACTATAGGACAGAAATATTTATCCTGCAAATCAGCTAATCTAACACCGTGAGCGACTCTTCCGCTCGCTTTGGGTCATCGGCGCGGAGCTGAGAGTAAGTATCTGCGCGCGGAGAAGCCGACCTTCTGGCGGGAATCAGCTGATCGGGATTGCGCAGTGCGCAAATGTGCGGGGTGCGGGGAGGGGTCGGTGCAGGGCGCGGGCCGCCGCCGCCGCCGGCCCAGTCGCGCGCTCCGCGGCCCGGCCAGCCTGCGGCACGCATCGCTCGCGCGCCCACCGCCGCGCGCTGCCGACCGACACCAGAGACGACCACGCGTTACCACATCTCGTCTCCTCCGACTTACAGCCCCCTCCTCAACTTACGGTCCCACACATAAAGCTCGCCATGCGAGCGGGACCCACCACACGCAGGGACGCGTCGCAGCCTCCCGTTTTCGACAAATGCACTGCTAGCGCGCAATCATGAGAGACGAAGATACTTCGCAAATAATGGACATGTCGATTCAGGAAGTCAACGGCAAGGGGCCGAGGAAGCGGAAAAAGTCCGCGGATATCTGTGATAGCGAGGGTTGTAAGGAGGAGGCGCTCTCGGAATGTGCGGGGGAGCAGAAGACTGCCAGTGCGAAGGCCCCGGCCTGCGTGGAGCTGCTGCACTGGAGCGACATGCCGCCGCACCTGCAGTTCAACCCCTACGTGCTCACCGGCTACCGCCCGCTGCAGAGCTTCGCCGGCTGCATGGCCAGCCTCTTCTACTTCCATAACGAGACCATCAATATACTCACACATGGTAATTATTTATTGTATTTATTACATTTCAGTTACAATAATGTTAGTTGTTTAGAAGTACGTATGGGTTCACTGATTTTTGTTTTTTATAGTATGTACTTCCTTACCCACACTCAGGAAAATTCTATGAATTAAACAAATCCCAAAAACATTATGTGTTCCGCAATACCTGACTACGGTACCTATATATATATACATATATATATAGAGGTACCAAATTGTTGCACAGTGCGCTACGATTCTACTCTCCGTAGCATCTGCTACGAATCTCGTAGCAAAAGCTTTTCGCATGCTTTTCTCTACATACGAGATTACTATCTAATACTGCTTACCCAAAACCGGATTACCAGCTTGTTATTGAATAAAACGATAAATAACTCAATCAACAGAAATATTTAGGTAGGTACCTAATTAACAAAATACGTAGGTATGTATGGACGCTAAATAACTGACTTCAGAAGAATGTAAGGGTTAGCCTTTGGTATTTTCTTACAATAAGGAATCCTAGATTAAATGTATAATGCGACGTCTGATGCCAAAGAATCCATTTCGCCGAGTATGGCATTCGACAATCCTCGACAAAGGAACGCAAATATTGCCTAGCCTTGGTTGGTATCGGAGCTAAAATTGAACGACTTTTGAGGAAATACGTTGAATCTTGTATTTTACGCGGAGCATTGTAACCATTTCCTCATTACATAAGTACCTAAATTCATAATAAAAGCAGACGACATGCTACATATTTGTTATATTACAATACATTACAACATATAGTCCTAGCACGTACCTACCATAGATCGCATTGGAGCGGTGCCAAATGTAACAAAACTACTTTTTAGGTTAAGGCTTTATTTACAACTTTCACCTACTTTTAAACAAAGAGATTTAGGCTTTTGTAGATCTACAAGGTAGATAATTTTTACAATTTTATAAGAACTCGCAAACTATTCGGAGAGTAGGGTCCCAAATGTCCCACGCTAATATTTATTGTCTGGATTATTCCGTCTATCAAATTATTACAAAATATTAGCAGTTAAAACCCTAGGCTATTCATTCTACTAAGTATGTGGTAGGCACTGAAGAGAAGCATTATCTAATTAGCTAGTTATAGAAGCCTAACTTTGCACTAATAAGATTGACCGTCGCGCGCCGGGACGCAGACTTGAAGAGCTAGTAAGTTGGCCATACTACGAACATGTAAAAGTTTGGATTGCAGCGAGTGAAGTACCTTCGAGGTTAGATACACTTAGTTTAGTTTTGAACTAAACTAAAACAAAGCTTGAGCTTTGGAAATCTAAACTATTCTAATAATTTTTGGCTTATTTATAGGTATTCAATTATTGTTTTTATAATTCTTTGGGATAAGTGTATGTCTGCTAATTTTATGCTGTGTATCACAAAATTCAGGAGACTGTGAGAAAAATATTATAGTAGCTTATACTAGCTTCTGCCCCAGGCTTCGCACGCGAAGTTTCAGTTTAATATGCATCTACCTATTATCTGAGTTAGGCTATGTTCTAAATGCACACCATATTTGATTTGAAGATCTTAGGTAACTAAATAAAATTCACATTTTCCAAACTTTCGGCTTCATAAATATTAGTAGAATGATGAAGGTACCACCTGACCGGGCAGGGGGCCTATTTAAATTTTCCAATACGCAATTGCGTATTACGTTCAGGCCAATGTTGGTACTTTAATACACCGAATTAAAGTACCATTTGCACTTAAAAACGGAACGAAACACGCAATCGCGTATTCTGGAGAAGGAAAATATGCCTCCTGATTATGGTAATTAACGATCACAATTTAATGGTAGAGGTTAACAAGAGTTATAGACGACCGATGTGGCGCGGCGGGTAAAGGTCCGCCTGCGACGCAGTAGGTTGCGGGTTCGATTCTCGCCTTGGGACAAATGTTTGTACGACCTGCAAATTTTTGTTCCGGGTGTTCTGGGTATTTTCTATGTATCTTAAAATATATATTTATGTAATGTAGGTATTTTAATAGGTACCTAATTATATCAGTCATCTAGTACCCACAACACAAGCTCTGCTTAGCTTGGGGCTAGATGATGTTGTGACCTGATGGATTAAATAAATAAATAAATAATGCGGGACAGTTCCCACAGCATTATTTAGCCCCAAGCTAAGCAGAGCTTGCGTTATGTGAACTAGATATCTGATAGACATAATACAATACACTACATAGATAGATATTTTTTAATATACCTACATAGAAAACAGTGTTCAGGGTGTTCTGGACACCCTGAACAAATATCTGCAGATCGTACAAACATTTATCCCGAGGCGGGAATCGAATCCGCAACCTCCTACGTAGATATTGATTGACCATCAATATCTATTTATTTTATTATTAACTAGCAAAAACTCGATATCGATGCTGAATTTTTAGTTAAACTAAAAGTGGAGTACCTAATCACATTTAGCCCAATCAGAAAATCGTCGTCGACGGAAATTTGCAAACGTAGCATTTTGAGCTCGTTCATGTACACATACCAATTTAAAATGGAGATCCCTGCCCTAGATAGAGGACAGACACGGATTTAAAAATTCAACGATCGTGAGTGTTGATTTTATAATCCGTTTGTTTTACCCTGGTGCAGGCGCAGGCGGCACTATGAATATGGATGTACAGATGACTGCAGATTTATGCCATCAATAATTCAGACAGCAAACTAAAAGCGACCCTACAGGTCAGTATCAGAGGGCTGTTTTATATTGCAACGGGTCACCTATCCCGAGGGATGGCCGGAAGGCGTTAGCCCAAAACGTCTAAATATTACAGCTGCGCTAATGTAGTGCCCGCAAAGTTTGGCCCAGCTTGTTATTAATACCTATGGCTTAAGATTAAAAATAATAATGTCCTCCTAGCCGAATTTCGACCACGGCGGCCAGTCTCATCGGAGACTAGCCAGATGCGCAAGACATAATTATAGTGCACAAGTGTGCACTCTCTATTCCCTCACTCTCATAATCCGATGGAACGACAGATGGACACGACCGGTTAGACGTCAGGCACAGTACCAACGGCCTAGCGTGCCGAGGCACGGGGAAGTAACACCGCCAACTTCCTGACTCCGGGCTGCTACTGTGAATTTTCCTTGCTAGAAAAACCCCAATAACAACTACTGGCCCGACCCGGGCTTCGAACCCAGGACCTCATAATCAGCGGTTGAACAAGCGGACCGCTAGACCAACGAGGCAGTTACAGGCTTAAGATTATGCTCAACACAAACAGAGACCAAATGGACGTGGGGCTTACCACAATTTATATCTTCACTAACATTATATTACACGCATTAATTTCCTCTTCTTATTGCGTTTTTCCTGAACATAACGTGCCCGTAGCTTTTCATTTTGTTTTTGTAGAAGTCTGACGGGAATAGACATAGGGTAGGTCTCCACCCCGCTTTATAGAATGAGATAAGACCCACCCCCTACCTTTTTACTTTATAAAAGTCCTTTGACGATAAGACGTTTATCGTGGAGCTTATTTAAAAGCTTTATGGCATCATAAGTTAGTTTATAGACTTTAAGATTGTTGTTTAATATTTTAACCGGCTTCCAAAATAGGAGTTGGTTTTATGTTCGGCTGTATGTTATTTTTTTATGTACAGACACCGTCTGAATTAAATAACCCCCCTGTATAACACTTGCAGATTTAAATCAAAACCGGTTAATCGTGGGAGTTTTAAAGTCGAAAATAAATTATATTTTTATTTAGGTCACCTTAAAACAGAACGAATAGACAAAAACAAAACGTCGAGTGAAAGTCGGACTCGCGCATTAAGGGTTCCGTAAGAGCTTGTGTCTTGCCAAATTATCATGATTCTAGATCAACGGGAAGTAGGTAGGTACCCTGTAGGTTTTGGTCCATGGCGATAATCAAAAATTTATGTTTTTGGTGAATTAACTACAAATTTAAAGTTTTAGGATTTGTTCCTTTTGCTTGTGCTATAAGACCTAGCTTCTTCCCAAATTTAATGATTCTACGTCAACGGGAAGTACCCTATAGGTTTTGAGTGCATGTGATTGTGATTGGTGTAAGACCTTAGAAATTTCAAAATATTCGGATATAAACAGCACGCACACACGCAATCAAAAGTTACACTTTTGATTGCGTGGACTTAGAAGTTTTATTTATATCGCGGCTTCAAGAAGTTACGGACGTATTTGACGTTAATTTCAACTCGATACGTCCGGGTATAGGGGTATAAGGGGTTGACAGACGGACAGACAGACAGATAGACAGACTGACAACAAAGTGATCCTATAAGGGTTCCTTTTTTCCTTTTCAGGTACGGAACCCTAAAAATAAAAAAATCTGATTGTAACCTGCATTGGGTTATGCAGGAGGGTTACATAATTTTGACGCTGTCAGTACATATTGTGTTCGTCGAATATAGTCAATTATGGACCGTTCAGAAATCAAAAATATCACTTTATTTCCGTGTCAGTGTTTACTTTTATTTTTTGACCTTTTCTAAGTGTACATTTATTGTATTTATGGAAATAAAGAGTTTTTGATTTTGATTTTTTTTCTTTATTTTGAAAGTTCTTTCGCTGTTGTATAGAGAATGATCTCACTCATAAAAATTATATTCTCCTGGGATTCGTTTTTGTCCCTCAAATCTTGAAATCAATGTAAAATTAAGGGATTTGGGTCTGTTTTTAGTTTTTACACGACAATAAAATTATACAATTTTCTGTAAGAGTGAGACATCAGATGAGCATTGTAAGGGGAGGCCTCTAGTAATAGTAGTAGTAAGCAGTAGGTTCAAACACAAAAAAACCATTGAATAAACAGGATGTTATAAATTACTCTACCTACACTATTATATTATTATTATTTTCCCTTATCACTATTATATACTTTACACAATTCGTTCGATTTTCGGGTTCGATTCCCGCCTCGGGACAAATGTTTGTACGATTTGCAGATATTTGTTCAGGGGTTCTGGATGTTTTTCTATGTATAATAAAAAATATCTATCTATGTAGTCTATTGTATTATGTATATCAGTTATCTAGTACCCATAACACAAGCTCTGCTTAGCTTGGGGCTAGATAATGCTGTGTGAATTGTCCAGCATTATTTATTTATTTATTATTACCTATTTATTTATTATTACCTATTTATTTATTTATTATTTACTATTAATTACCTGTGTGGTGCCGGCTTGGAATTTGCACCACTCCAACTCTTCCCACGGGTGTCGTAAGAGGCGACTATGGGATATCCACCTGGGGCGGGCAGCAGCGACTCCTGCTTGCAGTAGGTACAATTCTACCACCGAACTGCGATCCCCAACCCGCATGCCCAGCGTGGGGACTATGGGCATTACCCCCATGAGATAAATATAGTTTTCCATTGTCACCGATAGATACGAATCATAAAAATCAAATTTGTATCTTAATATGACAAAACTAACGTACAGCCCTGAAGAAAATTTCGACATAGCGTTCTTTCGATTTCGTGTTCTTTCGGCGTGCATTCGAGATTGTGTTCGTCCGGTCTACAGCTTTTCGGTGTTGTGTGCTTTCGGTATTCCGTTATGCGGCCTCATGTGCTTTCGGTATTTCGATCTGCGCGGTTTCGTGTACTTTTAATATACCGTTCTCCGGTATTTCGACTGCCGGTATTCCGTAGTCGTTGCTGTATAGTGGTGGGCGGACACTTTACTTTCAAGCAATGAAGTGTTACCAAAGCCTCCAAGTATCAAAACGGCTAAAGCGATTTTGATAAACGAGATATCAAAATACTCGTTTGGTCTCTCTCCTCTATGGCTCTTAGCTTCATATTGTTAGGCCTCTCATTTGGCGAAACAAAGTGAAAAAGCGAGAACGAAGTCGAGCTATTTTATAATTTTAATGAATCACTTGTTTCATTCGCATATTTCCAATTCAAAGCAGCATTCCTCTTAAAACCTTAGAATTTTGTTGTCAAGGCACGCTTTTAATATTATTCTATCCGAGTCTAGGAAAATCGCTGAGATAAGGGAATAGCAACAAAATCCGCTGAAAGCTTTGCAAGTTACATAAGTCGAGAAGCTGGCGCGAGGCGCTCGATGTTCCATTAACTTGCTGCCCTGCCTGGGCATTCTAGTTGGCAAGTGCTTCAGTTAGCTACTTTGAATAATGTGATTTACAAAGTACTCGAGGTTTATCGGCGATCTTTATGAACTTTTTAGTGTTGTGTACTGCCTCGTTGGTCTAGCGGTCAGCTTGTTCAACCACTGATTATGAAGTTCTGGGTTCAAATCCCGGGTCGGGCTAGTAGTTGTTATTGGGGTTTTTATAGCAAGAAAAATTTACAGTAGCATCCCGGAGTTAGGAAGTTGGCGGTGTTTCACCCCCGTGCCTCGGATCGGAAAGCACGTTAAGCCGTTGGTCCTGCGCTTGACCTCGCCCCGGGAGTGTCGTCGGTCTGCCGTCCCATCGGAACATGAGAGTGAGGGAAGAGAGAGTGCACCTCTGTGTGCGCACAAACTTGTACACTATAAATGTCCTGCGCATCTGGCTATTCTCCGATGAGAATGGCCGCCGTGGTCGAAATTCGGCTAGGCGGACATTATTATCATCAGTGTTGTGTAACCGGCCTAACCAACCGACAACTGTTCACGAATACATGAACTGTTGTTCAAGGAAAGAGTAATTTATGTACTTACCTATATCTTGTAGTTAATAACCAATGAGTAGGTATTAGCACTAAAATAAGAGTGAAGTTAGGTGTAGTGTAGGTATAAGGTATATGCAAGAAGGGAGGGCCTACGTCTATGTACGTCAGCTGCACAGACATGTATACACTTCCAAGGTTTAACTTTTATTTTACTCGGAACTTTTCAAATAAAACCACATGCACACATTTTTTGTACAAAGTAGTCATCGTACTTCGTCAGAATGCGGTACATAAATTATCACAATTACTATACACTTACTATTTAGTCAAATTGAAAACTTGGGAGTGTATACATATTTTTGCAGCCGACTGTACCTACGTGTTTAGTACCTCACCTCACCTCATCACATCACCTCACCTCACCTCAACTGCCTATATTCGTCCACTGCTGTACGCAGGCCTCCCTTAATAAGCACCTTATTCTATTTTGTCCCATGAAGGTAGCGCCCATAATCCCCACGCTGGGCATGCGGGCTGGGGATCGCAGTTCGGTGGTAGAATTGTTCGACAGGAGGCGCCGCCCCTGGTGGAGATAGTCGCCTCTTACGACACCCGCGGGAAAAGTCGGGGTGGTGGAAATTCTATGCTGGCACCACAGCATGCATACATTGTAGGCTCTAAAACACAAATTAGATACCTACGTGTAATATTATTCTGTGGCACTCTATTTTTTCAACACACTTGCTCATAAAGTGGCTTTTATGGTCACCGCCTTAGAAGAAGAAGACTTAGAATGATAGTTGACACAAACGAGGTAAGTCTAAAAAATTGCGACGGACCGTCGCAATCTTCATTTTGAGCCGTTAGTACAATACTTCAAATGAGACGGAAAGCAGCTCTCACATAAAAATATAAAAATGATGTGTTGTGCGGTGCAAGGATGTTTAAACACCAGTAACCGGAAAAATAATACCGCAAATATCTCATTCCACCGGAAAGTACTAATATTCCGTTTGTAATTTTGCCTAAAACAGTCATCAAAACTCATAAATCAATTTAAAAATTTCGTCCACCATTTTCGTGAAAATGTTGCTATGCACTGGGAAAAAAATACCCAGGTTTTGTTACTTAGTACTTAGGTATATAAAAATAGTAGAGGAGAGGGTGGAATTCCCTCAAGTTAGGACTTAGGAATCAAACTACGCGGAATATCACAGTTTTAGAATTTTCAGTCACTCGACGATATTCTGTCTGAGTAGATTCAAGATGAAAACTCAAATTACTATTTTGCAAAGAAAATTACAATCAATGAATGGAAACAATTTGAACTAGTATTTACAATTGAAACAATTGAGCTAACTGCAGCCTATAGCAAACAATCTAGAGGCAGCTCAATTTATCGATATCAATACCAGTCGTCGCGTCCCCGTTACGCTGGTTGCATTGCCCCGCTGTATGGCAATGCTGGTGCGCTGCGCCAAATACTCACCAGCTCTCGGGTCCCGCGCCGCCGCTTTGACCAGACGCTCAGATATTTTAAAAAATCCGGAAAACCTCGATCCCGCACGGACCTAGACCTCTCTCGGCTCCAAGGGGAGCAAATGCAATAAACTCAAATTTAAAATTGCAATCCATCCCATCACCATAACTGTAGCAATACTTGCACGTGCACATTTTCTTTTGTAGGGTTCCGTAGTCAACAATATAGTTCACCACGTTCGTCGATCCGTCCGCAGCTTAGTCCAGAGACTATTAGTACTAGAATGCTGTAATTTGTCTAAGTTGGGCATTGTTATTTGTGAAAAAAAAATGCTAGTAGGTAGGTGGCGTGATTTTAAAACGAAAACTACACTTTAGTATGCTTTACTAGTTGAGTACCTAATAGTCATCCTAATCAACTTAAAAAATGTACTTTGGTAGGTATGTGTAAAACAGGTAAATAAGTTGGTTTAGATAGGCCATGAACCGTGCAATTACTTACACTGCACGTGGCCGAACACGCACTTGACCGTCTATTTTAAAATTATTGTTCCGAAAATGATCGGAGCCGATCTTATTTTGCAGACTTGGAGTAAAACCTTTTGTCGTTTGACCTAGGTAGAATGATAGTAACCATAGGTAGCGGCTGATATTTCGTAAAATTAAAAAAAAAACAAGACGTTGGAAATGGATTTTCATAGATTTTTTTTAGATTTTTTCTATTTCACGATAAACTATTGACACCTTCAGTAAATTGAAATAATGTAATATCAAAAATAAAAAGGTACCTTGGTGATAAAAACAATGAAGTATTTTCTTAATGGGAACTTTGCTTCAGTTACCCAATTTTTTAGGGAAAATGCTATTCACTTGCAACATTCAATCATACGAATGTGTGAGTGAGGGCACTGTATTTACGAGCTGTCAAAACACACATAGATCGGTTTTTGGTTACACAAATTGTCAAATTGTTGAATGACACTATCCCTCTGCTGAGACAGCAGCGAGTTTTTACTCTATGGTCACCGCAATTAGGCACAGAATGACACCCATAATCAAACTGTGACTTTTTCATATATTTTTTTTAAATTTTATTGGTTGAGTTGCTTTGTTCTTAAAAAAGTTTTTATTCAAAAAAAAGATCGTGTTCAATAGAATAAATAAATTAATGTTCCTATTGCTTGCTCATTTCATGCAACTTCTTATTTAAATAGATAATTTTAACTCGTACGTGTTTAATAAATAAAACTTTCACTCTAATATAACTTTTGTTTTCTCTGTAATAAAAGAAAACTTTATATTCCCCTTTTTGTACGTGGCAGAATAGGCGCAAACCCTATGCGCGGAAAATAAAAAAAACCTCATCCCTTTAGTCTGTGGCCGATCGCAATGCACGCGCATAGGAAAACTGATTAATTTTTATCTTCTAAATAAAATGAGTTTTTATCGTTATTTTATTCACAAGTGTGTTGAAAAACGTCGTATGATACACGTGTGTATTGATGATTACCGTCCTCGGCGCTCTTAAGACCCTCGCCGACGGCTCGGGTCTCAATGGCGCCTCGGCGGTAACCACCAATGTTACACACTAGTACCATAATGTACTATTACCACCTACTCAAGTACCTACGTACGACGATACATATAATTTTTGACACGTTGCAATTCTTCCATGGTGACATGAGTCAGCTTTGAAGCACAGTAGGTATTATTATATCGTGGTGTCGGTGATTATCGTCGGTATTATTATACCGGCGTGGAAGTTGAAGGCTTCTGCAATCGATATACTGAGCAAATAATGACGGCACTTCCCTAATTGTATTTGTTCTTCATTTAATATTGAGACATTTCTAACTTGCAAGGTTTTCAAAGAAAAATATGTATGAAACATGGTTTAAGGTTTTTGATAGTAAAGTGCGTAAGCCTCGCACTCTGGCTAATTTGTGCGAGGCTTACGCACTTTAATAACAAAAACCTTAGATTTAGAGCAACGCGACACCTCTCGTCAAAAGAACTAAACGTAACTTTAGTTTTTGAACAGGATTGGATAAACTTCAATGTTTCCCCTGTAGGTGGAGCTAACGGCGCTAGAGTCCGTAGAAAGTCGCAAAGATTTTCGACTACCACGTCATCTGACTGCGTGGTGTAGGTGGTTATCACATTCCCGTACTGAGGGGAGGACGCGGGTTCTAGTCCCGTCGAAGTCGAAATTTTTTTGCGATATTATTTGATTTCTTAGAAATTAGAAACATGCTTTTTTAAAAGACTTTATCATTGAATTATCAATTTATACTAGAATTTTTAAGTATCTGCAAGAAGGATAAACCATCCCGCAGTAGTTAGGTACTTAACCTAAACTAACTCATTTTGTTGGTTTTAAAGACAATTAATTCTTGATTATACATATTGTTAACCATCATAATATCTTTATCTCGTCTCCAAGCATGTGAATTTTAATTTGATTTGTTAGGATTTGATGACTTATTGTAATGTACAGCCAACTCCAAGCTCAACCACAGTACCCAAAGATTACCAGGTAGAGAATGCTATCTAGCATTATGCTCTATCTATCTATCTATCTATAGTAAGGGCGATTGTGCACTACAAGGAATTTTACTGTCCGAACATCCGATTTTTTACGGTCCGAAGTGGCATGAAAAAAACGGATGATTGGCTTGTGCACTTGTCCGTCTTTACTCGGATGATACGCCTCAGTTTAGCTCCGTCTTTTCAGTCTCTTTTCAGTTCTCCGTCAGTTAAACTACACGCCACGCACGCGAAATTACTCTGAACGATGAGTCTGAAAAAACCGTTCCGGAATGGGGAAAAGTAAAATATCGGACGGTAAAATTACGTATAGTGCACAAACTAGTATATACATTATATGGCGTGCCATATCGGACCGTAAAAAATCGGACTGCCGGACAGTAAAATTCCTTGTAGTGCACAATCGCCCTTAGTCTGCGTTTCCACCAGAGATGTGTAGCAAGGAATGTGTTTTAATAACCAATAGGATCACTTCATTTACCTAGCCTCGCTCAGCGCAGCTCTAGCGGAAACGGTTCCGCGGAGCGAGGTTTTTGTACATACAAAACAAGGAAAAGATGTGTGCGAGGCATGTGTTGCGAGGGATGTGTCCTCATCTGAAAAGTATTGCTTGCTTATCTGAAAAGAGCCCGCTACACATCCTCGCACCGCTCAGCTTGCTCGCACATCTCTGCTGAAAAGGTCCGCACGCGAACGGAATGCGGTGGAACCAACGTAGGATTTCAAAATCTTACGATGGAACGATTTCGAAATGACACAAACGCGGTCGGACATATATTTTGACAAGGTTTCATCCTGTTTTGACAACCCGCCGATTGTATGAGAATTGTGACGTCAATGAGAATAAGTAATTTACGGAGCGTAGGCCGCCGAAGCGTAGGATTTTTGGTGTTAAATATTTACTTTGAGAAGGTTCCGTAACATTCTAATCACGTCACTTGCCCACGTAGAAAAGCACTAATTTCCCACAAACTTGTGCAATGTTCTATTTCTTTGTGTAAGAGCATGTCCCTTTGTCTACCCACGTAAAAGGGTTGTATAAAACCTGTCCCCTGAAGCCTTACCGTATATTATCGGCGAGTTATTTCTAGCGATCCAAGAACCCTTTCTGTCACGGAACTGTACCTACAGTGGAGCGAGTAGGGCTGCACTACAGCAGCGGCTTAAGCGGTCGCCATTTTAGTTTTACAGTTTATTTACAGTTTATTTGTAGCTTCGCATAGGCACGGTGACTGTGTTGTAGCAAGCTACGAATAAAACAGACTACGAGCGTAGCATGCTACGAAATAGCGTAGCAAATGCTCTAAAAAGGGTTGCGTAGTGAGGAAACCCTCAAATTTGTTGTATTATGTTGCTATTATACGGACTTAGGCAACTAAGACAGCGGGCGCAGACATTGAAGCGATCTTTGGAGAACGCAGTAGAGTAGGTAATTATTTTAGAAATTATATTATCATTTGTCAAAATATTCCATCGAACGGCAGTAGACGGAAGTATATAGTGTATTCCTGGGAGGAATTGCGGGAAGGCCTTTGCTCAGCAAGACGAAATAGGTCACTGAAATACAGAAATACGATCACTCATTTTCAGTGAACGGCACCACTGTTATACTGGATTAAGATTAAATCAGTCTCATCTGATGGATATGCTGTGCAAAATCTATCTTCTATACATATAAAACTAAATTAACTTTTGTTAGTCACTCAAAAAGTCGAGAACGGCTGGACCGATTTGGCCTATTTCGATTTTGAAATATTTGTAGAAGTCCAAGGAAGGTTTACAAGGTGAGAAAATAAAGTTCTGACCACTTTAGTTGGCGGCACGAAGTTCGGCGGGTCCGCTAGTATTATATGAAATATTTACAATTGAAACAATTTATCTAACTGTAAACTGTTGCAAACAATCTACAGGTAGCTCAACTGATCCATATCAATACCAGTCGGAAGCGTCCCCAAGACGCTGGCTGCATTCCCACGCTGTATAGCAATGCTGATGCGTTGTGCCAGATACTCACCAGCTCTCGGGTCACGCGTCGCTTCGACTAGACGCTCAAATATTTTTTTTAAAAACCCGAAGAGCCTCGGTACCCCACTTACAAACTACTAATTAAATCTAGTATGGCACAAGGGGCGGCCTTATCGCTGAAAGCGACCTCTTCCAGGCAACCTTTGGATGGCCAGGATCGGTTAGTGTAAAACTTGACGGCGGCGTAAATGACCTTACACAGCGACGCGCCCATCCAGGACGCATCGCTGAAGTTTGGCAGCGAACGCGCTAAAAAAATTAAAACTCCTTTGTTGTCCGTTGTTGCAGGAGTATCCCTTGTATACATGATGCTGGTCCTCCCCGGTCTGTTGCCGTGGGGCGGCGGCGGCTCCTGGTTCCTGTCCCTCTGCCACCTGCTGGGGGCCATGGCGCCCTGGTGCGGCTCCTTCCTCTACCACCTATTCATGAACCACACGCGCGGGGCGGCGCTCTACCACCGTCTGCTGCAGCTTGACATGCTCGGCATCTGGGTCAGCCAGAGCATAGGTCAGTACTGAACCTGGTATTGTTTAACATTTATTCCATAAAGATACATCGTACTTGGTAAGAAATATGTGTGATTTATTTCTTGGTGTTTGTTCATTTAGCGTTACGTCATACAGCTGCAATGTTAATGAAGTCACTACCAAACTCTGGGACGGCTTTGGTCTGTTGACTCCTAGATGTGAACACGGCAACATGTCGTCAACCAAACCACCAACATCCAACCCACCGGGCTATATCAGTGGCGTTGGCAACTTTGGTGAAGAAGTGCAAACTCCTTAAAATTCACTGTTAGTTCAAATTTTGCAAAATCAATTCTGTATCAAATAAAAGCAAAGTTCAAGTCAACACATCGCCTTCGATCGCGTATTTGTTCAATTTGGATTAAATGTTTGTTCAGTAACTAAGATTGTGCTCAAACCATGTCACTGAAAACTTGGTTGAAAGAAAATAAAACCCAATTGGAATATACAGCTCGTACGTGAACAAGCAAACAATTTGTCGAAATTCACAAAGGGCCGTATAAAATCGCATTGAAATGTAAATATCCTTTGAACAATATAGCAAACTCTCGGCGTGAATGAATAATTAGCTACCTTTTTATGACAAAAATATTGGGATAAATATGAAACAGTAAAGTATGTATGTGTTAAATGTAAAACAAACCCAAATGGACGTGAGTTTTTCACCATTTTCGCGGCTCTAGAGCCAGTATTCAATAGGTTTTGTTTCGCTTGCGTGGTTTGACATGGATTCGTGAAGGTTATGTTAACATTCGTTGTTCTTATGCAAACGTTCCATGAATGCCGGTGACATCCCAGCCTGGCAATTCATTCATGGTTCGCAGACCTGCCATGGAAGAAGCTACGAATCTACGTCCATAACACGAGTAGGTATAGAAATGGAAAAAATACTAGATAGCACGCGATTTAACAAAAACTGAAAGTTAAAATCTGGTGAATTTTTTCACCCTTGCTAAAATGCCTTACCGGCTCAGTTCAACTCACAGCCAAAACGAGTAAAAGTAAAAAGTAAAAGTAAAATTTATTGCATCAAATACATGTAAATAAGGTTCATAGGTGGTATATGTTTAAATAATGACACAATGTATTTCTACCGTTGCGGCGTGCAAAATCAGGTGAGGTAGATCACATGAGACTTCCTTTGTTACTTTAGATAGGCAGCATAAATAGTACGATAATTACTTAATACCTAAATCTCTATGAATATCACATCTTTATGAACATACTTACATACAGAAAAGTTCGTTGGTCGAGTAGAAACGTAAGTTCCTACTAGACCAGCGAACTTTGAACCTGTTCTTTTGTCTGTTGTAGTGTAAGTTTGCAATGAAATTGACTTTGGGAAATTCTAGGGGTAGGAAACATCTGGGTTTCTACTCCAGATTTCTTTCAATCGTCTAGATGACTTGCAAATGAGCGAGTGGTACAGCTGTTCCATTTATTTTCTGCTTCCTTCGATTCCATTGGGGTAACGAGTGGCTTTGAATCAAAATAGAACGACGACGGCTTCGGAATTATTGTCGATCCAAAAGGAAACCCTATTTACATTCTTAGCCGCACCCTCATTTCCGTTTATTCGATTCCGGTTCAACTAAATGGCCAAATCAACTCACCTAAAATTTTTAATGGCGAAGACAGTCAAACGTGAGTTTTACTCTCGATGATTACGCCGATGAAATATTTTTCATCGGTGTAGCGGAATTAAGAAAATTGGCGCCTAACGACCTAGCAAAATAATCTTTAGGGTCTCCAAGGAGCCGAATGCTAGTACATCTTCATCATCATCAATGGCCTTTACATCCACGAAGGATGGTTTATGTAATGTTCGTTTTTCGACACTTACGTAGGTCACTTGTAATAGTTGAAATGCCTATGCGGGAACGACAGATGCGGTGAATGAAAAATGAAGAAATGAAGGCTAATTTCATATTGCATTAATATTTTCCTACAGTTAGTAAGTCTCCTCCGATGGAAAAATACCAGCGAAACAATGAAAAAGAAAACTAGAATTATATGCTCAACGTTGATATCACTAATGATACCCTACGTGGAAGAAACAACCTGAACGAGTCCGCTAGTTAGCTTAAACCATTCACGGAAATCACTTCCTACGGGCAATCAAAGCAATTGGATTCCGATTAGCATTGTTGCCCCCTTATTATCAACTTGTTGCAGTTTTTAATCGGACTTTTTCATCGCATACTTTATTGTGCAATAAAAACGTTTGTTTTTTTCAAGCTTTGAATTAAAACGTGAAGGATTATTCCTTCACGTTTTAATTCAAAGCTTTATAGCAACTTTTTAGGTACCTATGGCTAGGTATATTGCTATGTCATGTTGAGGTAGTATCAATTAGGTCCTACACTAAGGTGCTACCTAAATTATATTTTCCAGATATTAACTAGCCAATGATGATTATCTATATTAATAATTTCGGACCGGTCTACGGTAGACTCGAACGAAATGCACATCAAATTGAAGAGCGTAAAAAATTAGTCGATCCGAGTCGACAACTTATAGGCGGAAAATTCGGATTATCGAGTAGTTTCAATATGAAAATGAATAAATTGCTAAAAAAAATGTAATTAAGTATAAACATGTCTATGGTTCGGTCTTGGTACCGTGGACGGAAGAAATCGCTCCCCAGGGTATATAAATACTCCTTGATCGTAGCTTGGTACATATATAGTGATCTGTGGTTCGGTCTAATTTCTTTGAATGAAAACTCTTTGCTCTTTGATTCAGAAATCATAATATGTATAATAATAGTAATAGTAGTATTTTATTGCACCCGTGCGAAGCCGGGGCGGGTCGCTAGTAAATAAATAATGCTGGACTATCTACACAGCATCATCAAGCCCCAAGCTAAGCAGAACTTGTGTAATGGGCACTAGATAACTGATATACTTATTATATTACTGTACTGATGATTTTTTAAAGGTCACGTTTTACAAGCTGTGGGTATCTCAGCCTATATTGGTCCACTGCAGTTGCAGGCCTTATGTGGCCCTACGTGAAAGAAAGCCTGATAAGCGCCTTATTGGCTTTTATCTCATGGGGGCGTAATGCCTTGAAATTTATACTTACATTTAGTTTTTTCAGAATTAAGCATTAAATTATTTATATTAAAACATTGTCAATTATATTTGAATACGAATTAATACTAGAAATGTCAGGATATTTGCGATTGATTCTAAATAATAGTGATGTGTCAGCTAATTTTGTGACTAGAAATGGTAGGTCGTTAATATACACTAAGAACAGGAAGGGGCCAAGAGCAGATCCCTGGGGAACACCTACCGAATTGGAACTCAGAACGTTCGACAGTGCACCATTTATATCAACTGACTGCTTCCTTTTTGACAGATATGACTTGATTATGGCCAAAGCTTCACCTGGTACCCCATAATGACAATCAAAAGCTTTCGATAGATCACAAAATACTCCCAGCACGTCAGTTGATTTTTCCCATGAGTCATACACGTATTCTACGAAGTTAACTACGGCATCAGTGATAGAGCACCCTTTAGAAAAACCGTACTGCTGATTAAAAAACCACTTTCTAGCGTTGAAATATAAAACAAGTTGATATAATATTACTTGATTTCGTTACTTATATCAAAGTAATCCATTGTTACACTTTTTCTCCGCCCTACATCCATGACATTGTACTTGGCCTAGCCGTTACATAACACTGCAGTGTTAGTTCTGCAGGTGGCGAACAGTGTGCTAATATGTGACCTATCAGGTCTAGACTCACCACAATAGACTGCTTTTATTTACGAATCAGGTCAGCCTCTCGATAAAAAATTCAGTTTTGATATCGAATATCATTTTCAGGCTTGGTATTTTGACTGGATTTCAACATACTTTATTAGCTTCTGACAGCGATGACATTTAGATTTTCTTATTACCTATACTACTTCACAAAATATCAACTTCCATTTCATTCCTTTCAATAAGGATTTTTTATGAAAAATAAAAAATGAGGCATGCCAGTGATTTATCTACATTTTCTCTCATTTTTTCTTATTATGGTTATTGTTAAACGTGACAGAGCGCAGACGAGTCGTTTATGACAGCTGCGCCACAATAATTATAGTACATACTATTATATCCCAGATTGCACGGTTAACTGAGTCAATCTTATGTCACGGGCAGTGCTCACTGCGGGGTTGGTCGTAAACGTCGGAACCGTATCGGTGTACACGGGGCGCCGTTTATTGACCAACCCTGATGATGATAAAGCCAATGAAAGCATAGATATAAGTAAAATTCTGTAGATATGGTACGTTCTCCCAGCGCTAACTCAACAAATGGCTTGTGTTGTGTTACAACTAAACGCAAGGACACGTTATTTCCAATCTTTTGCAATATACTTACATAGTGAAACCAATGATGGAAAGACGTACCTAGACCGAAGTGCGATCGAGATAACAATACACGCGAAAACGATCGCCAGCGGTGCCGATCCGGCTATGACTGAGGTGGGTGGACCTAATTGGACCTAATTTGAGCGTTCCACTTTCGAGAAGCTAGTACCCAATCTTCCGAATTTTACTTATACCGATGAATGAAAGTAAATAAAATCCATTCCGTACCTAAAGTAAAGTAAAGAAAAACATAAAACTAAATTGAGAACCTCCTGCTTTTTATAAAGTCAGTTAAAAAGTTATCGATAATCTCACATAAAATACAAATAACATTTAATAAAATAGAAGACGTTGCAAAAATCGTTACCACTCAGCGTGTGTACATAGCACACGCTGAGTGGTAACCGTTCTAAGTATCATACAGAGGCTCTATATTGTATGATACTTAGAACGAATCATATGCCTACGCAAACCGGATGCCTACTTGAAAAACAAAAATCTAAGTTTCTGATTCGTTTTCAAGCATAACCTACTGTTATGTCACCAACACAAGATAGCGTTTGCGCAAAAACTTATCAGTAACTTAACTAACTTAACTACGATTTTGGTTTTGACGAGAAGGCTGTTCTTCCGTGGTGACCATGATGCAAACCTACTGAAACTTTGTAAAGTACCTACTGTAATTAAATGTACATGTAATTAGTTGCAACGAGAAATTAACTCTATACATTTTTACGGTTAAACTCTAAACGGAACAAAAATAATACAAGCATAAAGATTGTATCAGAAACGTAGCGTAAGCTACTTTTTTCTTGTAAAAGTGCGTGCTAACCTACGAGGGGAAATAATTGAAATTTCTGCTGTTTTCTTTTCAAAATAAAGGACTACAAATTTCCCTGTATGGTCCCCTATTTATAACAACACAGGGGAGGCACAAGCGTAGGTACCTACAAGTTTTTTCCCTCTCGGTAACGTAACCTCATTATTTTCATAAAAGAATCTCAAGTTATTTTCCATCTCTATTACCACGGCTATTAGCCGTGTTCAATGCTGGGAATAAACTGAATTCGTCCGGAGCAAATTAAATTTCCTTTCAGTGAGCAGAAATTTCAGTCGGTATTTCCCGAGAGAGCAATTAAATAAATTAAGTACCAGCTCCCGTATAGTTCTGCTGTAGGAACATCACATACAGCGGATGAAATAAATATATGTGAGGCTGCTTCGGTACGGCGTGGTCTTTATCGTAAAATGGTCGTTGTAACGAGTGAGACGTGGACACTCACGGTAGGGTTAGTCCACCAGCTCAGAGTCGCTCAACGAGCAATGGAAACGAGCTATGGAAAGAGCTATGCTCGGGGTTTCTCTGAAGACTAGGATTTGTAACGAATACATCCGACAGAGAACCAAAGTTATCGACATAGCCCAAATAATTAGCAAGCTGAAGTGGCAGTGGGCCGGCCAAGTCTTGCGATGCGAAGAAGCGACAACCGATGGGGTAAACGTGTTGGTACACAAACTTTCGCATTTATAATATTGTAGTAGGATACGATCATTTGATTGTTTTGAAAAAAACTAAAAATCTGCTTAAAATTCCGTAATAAGTATTTACACTGTTTTTAAGTTTTTTAGGCAAATGGGTACTAATCCTTCGGCATTTTTTTAAGGAACTACCTTGAAGTCGTTATCTATACACAATAGTGAAAGAATTTTCAAAATCGTTTTATAATAGACGGACATATATAAAAAAAAACATAAAAACAACCAAACAAGCGACGCGTGACCCGAGAGCTGGTGAGTATCTGACACAGCGCAGCGCATCAGCATTGCCATACAGCGTGGCAATGCAGCCAGCGTCTTGGGGACGCTTCCGACTGGTATTGATATGGATCAGTTGAGCTACCTGTAGACTGTTTGCAACAGTCTGCAGTTAGCTCAATTGTTGTTACATTCCCGTACTGAGGGGAGGACGCGGGTTCAAGTCCGTCGAAGCTGAAAATTTTTGCGATATAATTCGATTTCTTAGAAATTAGAAATTATCCAGAGTGCGAGGCTTGCGCACTATAATAACAAAAACCTTAGCTCAATTGTTTCAATTTGTACTTACTAGTATAATAATCTTTGTGAATAAAGGCTTAAGAGACATTAAAAAATAAAAAACCAAACATACAACGTCCTCCTTTTTTCGAGGGCGGTTAAGAAATAAAGCAGCTTGTCGGGCTTGTTGCTAATGAAGAAAAGTTATCTATGTTCATAGGAACTTTAAGAAAGTTTTACCTGGTAAAACTTAGTACCTACTTAGTAATACTTAGTTTTAAAGAACTTTACTTCTCATACAAACTATACAGTTTATTTACTATGAGATAAAACTTATTACTTATATATAACATTACCTACTTTTACTTATTTAAGGCTTGGTAGGTCAGCAGAGGCACTTTTGTGATTTTTTAAATCATCTGAGACTTAGAAAATAGGGTTTATAATTCTGAAAAAAAGATAGGTATATATTACTCAAGAATCTAGTCTAGTCAAAGTCGCATTCAGTTACCAGATCTAATGAACTTCACTAGATAGAAAAAAATCCCAAAGATTCCCTTTTTCTAATGTTTTTTTCAATATTATGACTATAGCGAACTACTGATATGTTACTTTTTTTGTACTCAACTAAAGACACTTAGTATTTCTAAACCAATTCGCAGATTTTGACTTGATAACATGATTTTCTTAATCACCATGTTTAAATAACAACAAAAAACACGAGCGCGGCGGCTTGGCAGGCGCGCGTTTTCCCTTACGCCTCGTACTGCAGGAATACCTGGCCTTAACCTTAGCGCTGGAAAGTAAAAATATTCTAATGTTTTGGGTTTCTTTTGTATGCATCCGATTTAGAAGTACCTACAACGTGTGCTTGTTACACCAATTTTAAAGAGTTCAAAATCAAAATCAAAATCAAAAATCAAAATCAAAAACTCTTTATTTCCATGTACACTTAGAAAAGTTCAAAATATAAAAGTAAACACTGACACGGAAATAAAGTGATATTTTTGATTTCTGTCGCTTCGATATGTAGACTAAAGTAAAGAAGTTAAAATTTGAAGCGGTTGTCTCTGAAACTTATTAATCCAATTGTGAAAATTATTTCACTAATAAGCAGCTCCATTATTCCTGAGAGCTAAGACAACCTATGTTTTATCTACGTGAGCGAGAAGCAGAAGTGGTATAGGTACCTAAGTCTGCCATCAGTAATGCCAGCGGGTAATTTGCGCCGTAAACTGCAAACTTGCAGGCTATTAGACGTTTAATTAATTCCCAGTGTTACCAGCGTTCAATAAAGGTAACCTTTGTACCTCACCTGTATTAAACTGTCGGCTAATGCGATAGGTGTTTACGTAGTGAAAACTAATCCTCGCATTATCTGAACTACTGAAATAAAACATAGATCACTTTAGACAGGTTTGTAATCAAATCTGAGTCTCAATACAATATTTAACTTAGAAACACTTTTCTGAGAAATCCATTCGATATAAGGCATGGAAGATTTCACGCATCACTGGTTATATCACTAGTGAAAACATAATTCACGTGCCACACCAGTTACATGCATCGAAACCGTGAGTTACTTATAACGCGAGCGTGATTTTTCACGCGGACTAAGCTACATTACAATTCGCAGAATTCTATCGTGCGAGAGAGACAAAGCTACAGCATGCGACTGTAGCGACACCGTGCCACTAGCGAGAAGAGAGAATTCGTTTAAGTGAAATTGCATCTTATTCTCAACACCATTAGGCTTTAATTTATCTGGAGTATTTTTAAAACTTGCTTACTGCTTAGATAAATAACGCTCCGTTACAAAAACTTCATATGAAAATGAGTCTTATTTTAAAGACGTTAAGGTGCTCATTTGATGTAGGTACATGTAGGTACTTGAAATTTATAATACCAGTGAAATCACGTTGTGAGAATTTCACTTCATTTCACTTACTTGTAATCTTTACTTGTTGCTGCTGCACGTGCATGCCGCGTTTTGAGCTCACCTAAGATTGTCTGTTAATACAGAAATAAAGTTGTCGTCCTAGTGTTTTATAATTACTTAAACATTGACAGTCCCAATCCTGTCGAAGTATGAGGGAAAGTTCATTGAAGAAAACACGTTTTATTGTCAAAAAAACATCGCCGATTAGCTAAGCGATACGTTCTGAATCATATCACTATCACTGCAACATGTAACAGGCGGAAAAAATGCACCCACTGTGATAATAATCATCACTAATGAAATATAACGACCGTGATTTATCACGCGTGATATAACCGTGACAGAAAAAAATAACTTCGCGACGTGATAGTGAAATAAAAGTAGCTATAACTTCCATGCCTAATTCGATATGACATAGTAGAGTACTAGCAACATATTCTGCTAGTCCAATACCAAAATATTGCCAACTGTAGGTACACGGTCAAGCAATACACAGAACGTGGTCAAATGATATTGACGAAGCTGATTTGGTCCGATTATTTTCAAAGCACAATAAGTTTATCCTTATGAATGATAAAAAGCGACGTAGAAATAATTTTGTTTGTGTTTGTAATAGGACCACTATTTGGACTTTTCAGTGCCTACAAAATAATGTTTGTAACCATGAAATCCGCAACTTCCCTTTGGTTTCCGGTCTGTGATCAAGTGATCATACAAAATTACTCTTGGCCGTGTGGTGCCGGCTTAGAATTTGCACCACCCCAACTCTTCCGCGGGTGTCGTAAGAGGCGACTAGGGAATATCCACCGGGGGGCTGGCAGCAGCGCCCCCTGCAGAACCATTCTACCACCAGACTGCGATGTCCCACCCACATGACCAGCGTGGGGATTATGGGTATTACCCCCTCTAAAATAAAAACCAATAAGGCGTTTATCAGGGGGAGGCCTGAGTCCAGCAGTGGACTATTATAGGCTGTTGAGAAACGAAATAAGAACCTCCTGATTTTAAATTCGATGATGCTGATGTCTTCCTAGCCGAGTCTTCGACCACAGCGGCCAGTCTCAACGGAGGCTAGGCAGGTGCACAGGACATTTATAGTGCCCAAGTGTGCGCAAACAGAGGTGCATAGGTACTCTTTTCCCTCACTCCCAATACTTTGAACCAAATACCATATCACAAATCTACGGCCGGAAGTAAAGCTAGACTAGACAGTAAAGTGTCGACGAGGTAAGCAGTAGCCTCGATAAACAAACCCGGACGGTGTAGGGTTACCTAACCTCGTAATTTAATTAGTATCGTAGAAAAGAATTAAATTAGTATCATAGTACATATGCACATAGAGTAAACATTGACGTGTTGATGCAATATTCCTTGTAAGTGTGAAATAATGCATTATTTTAGTAGGTAAACTGCATTTTCCTTCTATTGGTAGGAACAAGGCATCCCTATGATAAGCACCTTATCATTACTCTCTCTCTCTCTCTTTCCTGACTCTTAACATTATGATGTAATGCTTTAATCCCCACGCTGGGCTTGCGGATATGGGATCACGGGAAAGGGAAATATTGTCGTTTAACATACAAAATTAAAAAATATGTAACAATAAATTGCCTAACCACAGTAACCGTTTAAAAAAACTTCGCTCTACCGAACTCTCTCTTCTATCTGAACCTAGAGGATTGGCAATGGAAAAACTCCATTGCCAACCCTCTAGGTTCATATTTTCAAGTAAATTTCCACGATAATCCACACTGCAACCCTTTACTAATGACTCACGCCGGCCGACTTCGATCATTAAGGACCTGCCTCGCCTAACCCCGACATTTTCCAAGCGGAAACGCACACACTAACAACGTATAACAGGGACCCTCTTTTTGAATTGACTTTGTGTACAGTTTTCAAGTAGGTTACCATGCGTGATTTGTAAGTGAACTACGATAAGCAATCTCTAACTTCCAACAATAAGTGAATTAAGGATTATTCAGTGTTTAAGGGCGTATACAATCTCAAATTGCTTATTTTCAACTCCGTCGGACCTCCATATCTTCCAAACTACTGAATATTTAACTTTGAAATTTATATATGGTAAAGTTCAGGACTTATTCTATCGATCATATGTTTCGAAAACAGGATGCCATAAAATTTTCTCGATAGAAAAAAATCGCAAAGTTACCTCTAATTTTTTACTAAAACCCTAATTTCTCAATAAATACAGATGATACGATCTTGAGATTAAGCATAGTAATTGAACTAAGTATAAAGAACATTTTATATGTTGCCTTTTTTTCAATTAACTATTCTAATGTTTGTGGGGAGCAAATAACTACTAAAAACTTGATTTTTGGGCTTACGCCGCTTTGCTCTGTCCCGCTCCTGTGAACGCGAAATCCTATGCCTATCCTCTTCACACAATAACGAGGTAGGGTACCGCCTTAACTGTTAAATCGAAAATTATTTTTTACATATTGGTATACTGTTAAGCATAAAATGGTGGCACAAAAATCTGTGTCAAACAAATCGATTGTTTTTCCATTTCGTACTTCACCAATTTACGCGAAAAATCCTCGATAAATCGAATAAAAAGTTGTCCATATTGGTGGAAGCCAATTGTTAACAATCGGTGTGTTCGACACCGATGGTTTTTCCATATATAATCCATATTTAACCATATATAACAATATTATTTCGCACTCCACCAATTTTATTTCGTACCCCTCCTAGAATGTAGGCATTTTTCGTCAAGCACAGCAATGATTTTACGGCAAAACGCTACTGCGTAATCACTTTTCCATTTCATTGTAAAATTATTCAATAGGCAGCCCTAACCCCGCGGGCCCGGTGGCGCGTCGAATGTCAGTAGGCCTCCCCAGGCCTCCCCAGGCCTCCCCAGTCAACTGGGTCACCCTTTGGCAGTGCAGCGCGGCACAGACACTTCACTTTCAAACCGAAAGCCAAGAGACGCTGTAATTAAACGCTTTGATAGTATAGAAGGAACTAGCAATGCCGTGCCACGCGAAAAAGTAATTCTTAACTGTGAGACTTGGTGCTAGGGCATTTATTCAGATTTCATACCGCAACCTAGTATGCGGAAGCGATCTTTATCGTGATTTGTATGCTGCTTGTGTACAAAACTTGGAATAGGTATGTCTCTTTATATTCCTCGGTTCCGTCAACTTCAACGCGGTCACTGCCGAGCTTCAGCGATGCGACACGAAGGGGCGCGTCGTCGTCGCTGCTATATGTGTTGCCGCCGCCGCCTTCTAGGCTGAGTGCGTCGGCGGCAGCCAACACGTTAATAAAGACGTCTCCTTTATCCATACAATTGTGCCTCTTTAGTGCGGAACAGAGTTGGTGGTCATCTCATCCACTTAATTTCATCCAGTTTGGATGAATTGGTCAATCCAAAATGATTAGTGGTCAACTCATCCAAAACTTTTCATACCAGTTCACCAGTATTTTCAATAAGTAACATCAACCAAAAAAGTGTTCCGTAAATTAAAACTATGTACTTTGTAACACAACAATAATTTTAAGTGCTTTCATGAAGTTGCATATTATTCACTAACTAGCTATAAAATTAAACCTTAATAAATATAAATCACCAGCTTTATTTAATGTAAATATATAAATAAAACCTTAACTACACACAGTACGCCCTTAAACTGTACAATTGTGTACGCTACTTTTGCTGTGCTGACCACAGCAAAAGTACCAGGAGAGCAGAAGTTCTTTGAAGATACAGGTACAGACTGAAACTTAAAAACTCACTGAAAAAATTGAATTTATCTATTTCTTCACATTTATGCGAACACATACCTACAATACAAAAAGAAAACATCACGATGACGTCACGTTACTTACGTCAAATAGACTCATCCCTCTTCCAGCGTGCGAAGCCAAAGACAGAAACTAGTTGTTAATGTGGTAATAGGTAGGTAGGTAAGTTAAGTAAAATATAAGAAAGAAAAGAAGAAAGAAAGAAAATCCATTTATTTGGCCCAAACATACACAGAACATACACAAAAGGAATAAAAATTACTTATGGGGCCAAAAAGGTCCCTGTCTCAGCATTATGCCGCAACAAGCCACAGCGAGTAGCGGCGCTGATTTTCAGACAGGGCCTCGTGTGGTGGCACAAAGATGGTAAAAATATAGGTAGGTACAATGAATACACAAACAGACAAGAGTAGATAGAGAGGTTACATACAACACAGGACACAATGAGAGAGAAAAGAAAAGAAAACAGAAAAAGATAGGTAAGTATAAAATTAATTAAGATTAGACACAACACACAACTATAAATTTTAAAATATGTGGTTAGGGTAAACAAAGACGTCACAAATCCGAAGTTCAACCTAAACAGTTCTTTACCAGTAGCAGGTCTAGAGCACCGTGGGGTCTCTAATAAACATTTTACACGTCTCGTAAAAAGTAATTAGCCTAACGAAAGTTTGAAACAAAGGGCTCTCGTTGAAATTCATGAAGTGCTAAAGGTCGTCGGGGGCTAAAGGATTTCATCCGAGATTATATTTGTGTCCAACAACTGGCAACACTTCCAGCGCAAACGGAAACTTTGATGAGATTGGGCGTTTTTTCATTGGCCGGCTCGGCCGGGCACCGACAGTACTCAACAACACGAACCGACAGCCACATTCTTCATTTGACCGACACGACACGACGGCTTTGTAATTCCACAGAGAGCTCGCACGCACGCCCACATAGAAGCTTGCGTAGGTACACAATATACGTACGATGCCGGCCCGACACAAGTGGGAGACTTGCTGCGACGACATGTCGGCGCCCCGACGGCACCGGCATGTCGGTGTCGTCAGGCCGGGAAAATAAGACAGTGTGCCATACAATTTCATAGAATTATGCGTCTGCCGATGTCGTTGTCGGTATCGGTGCCGGGCCCGGCCGGCCAATGAAAAAGCGCCCATTAGTAGCCTCATCTGGCAACCTTTTCAACCTGAGCTAAGTAATCCGGCAAATGAGGCCCTTGGTTGGCATAACAATTGTGTGCTTTTCTTGTGCACAAAGTTTAAATTGTACCTGCCACTCTATCTAAAGTTTTTCTACAATAACTTATAGCTGGTTGTGGTTTGTGCGGCGCTTTCGCAAAATTATCGTCAAGTAGGTACCCAATGAAACAAGTAAATAAATAATGCTGGACAATCCACACAGCATCATCTAGCCCAGTGGTGCCCAAACGGTCGATCGCGATCGACCGGTCGATCGCGAGAGGTTTCACGGTCGATCTTAGAGGTTAAGCAAGTACAAGATTTTATTTTCGAAAATTTATAAATTACCTACTGAGCATTGTATAAACTGGTGTGTATAACCACTGATGGAGCTCCAGCGATGACAGGAAAACACAGTGGTTTCATTGCTCTCTGTCATGCCAATGATGACTTTCCTAACGTCTTCACTTTTCACTGTGTGCTACATCAGCAAGCACTCTGTGGTAAAATACTTAACATGAAGGATGTAATGGACATTGTTTTCAAGATAGTAAATTCCATACTTGCGAGAAGCTTGCAGCGGCGTCTATTCCAAGTCCATTTGGAAGAAAGTGAATCTACTCATGAAGACCTACTACTTCACACTGATGTGGGGTGGTTAAGTCGTGGTAGATTTTTGGAGCGATTTCAAGAACTCTTACCGGAAATAATTTCATTCTTGGATACAAGAGGTGAAAACAGTGAATTGCTGACTAATGAAAAATGGCGGAGTGATTTAGCTTTCTTAGTTGACATAACGAAGCATCTTAATGACATTAATTTGGAATTGCAAGGAAAAGAAAAAAAACATAATTGATATGGCGAGCTCCATTAATGCATTTAAGTGCAAATTACAATTGCTAATAAGCGAACTGAAAAACAAAAACTGCAAAAATTTTCCTACTTTAGAATTACAAAGAAACCAGCAACATTTTGAAACCTACGAAGAAGAAATTAACAAAATTTTTATTGAATTTGAAAGACGCTTTCAAGACTTACAAAAAATTCAGGTGGTTCTCACTTTTTTGTCATACCCCTTTCATTGCTCGGATATACAAGGAGTGTCTTCATGCATAGCCAACACATTCCATATGGAACTATGTACGGTTGAAAATGAAGTACTAAAACTAATTTCAGATATTAGTTTAAAAGCCCGAGCTGCAGACAACACTCACTTGTCTTCTATGCCAGAACAAAAGTATCCATTATTAAAACAAGTCAGTCTTCAAATAACCGCATTCTTCGCGTCTACGTATTTGTGCGAGTCTGCGTTTTCTCAGATGAAAACAATCAAATCAAAATATCGTACCCGCCTCACAAATGAGCACTTGGTACCCTGCTTACGTATAGCCTTGAGTGAAAACACACCCAAATTTGAAAAGTTGACTGATGACCAACAATGTCATGCATCTACGTCTCGTTAATTTTCCGCCACAAGAAAAATATAACTTGACCTGTATATATTTTCTTTTCTAATCATATTTTTTATGTACAAATGTGTGTAAAGAGTAAAAACTATGTGAAACTGTTTTATTGTAAACATATTATAAATCTAATAATTAATAAGTAATTACTTATTATTACAACATAAAAATAAATGATAATATACATACATATACATACGTTATTATTAAAAAAAAATTACATAAAAATAAAGCGGTCGATCTAAAACCCTCAACTTTTTCTCAAGTCGATCTTGACAGCAAAAAGTATGGGCATCTCTGATCTAGCCCCAAGATAAGCAGAGCTTGTCATATGAGTACTAGATGACTGTATACTTAATACAATACATCGATAGATATTTTTATTAAACACTGGCTTCTGCCCGCGGCTTCGCACGCGTATTTTCGGCGTAATAAGTAGCCTATTGTTTAAGTTAGGCTACGCTCTAAGTGTGTGCCAAATTTCATCTTCATCTGTTCAGTAGTTTTGGAGATCCTAGGTAACATAACTTTCACATTTCACAAACTTTTGCATAATTATAATATTAGTAGGATAAAAAATACCTAGAACACCCGGAATAAATATTTGAAGATCGTAAAAACATTTGACCCTAGGCGGGAGTCGAACCCGCAACCTCTTGCGTCGCAGGCGGACCTTCGCCCGCCGCGCCACATCGGGCGAAGTAAGTAGGTATACATTATGTATAGGTTCTTATTCCTTCCCCGTAACGGAAATACCAACGTGTTATATAACCACATTAAATTCAGACTGACATTACCAAGTTTTGTGTCTCGCCACATATAATTTACTGTTACACCTCACACATGAATTTATTTATTTTGGTTTTATTTTCCCTCGCATTGCTTTGAAGAGCCTTTTTACGGTCTGAATGAATAAATTTCATTTCTCACAACAAAAGTGTTCCCTAACCCAATAAAAATTTAATTTTCTCTTGTGTTGGAACATGAATACAAATAGGTAGGTACTGAAATTAGAAATCATAATTTCGTGAGATTTTCAAAATTATTTGAATTTTATGTTTATATTGGTGATGCTACGATGGACATCTTTGGCGCATTGGGCAAAGGTCTCATAAAGGCCTAGACTGTTGCGAGATCGATTTCCGCCGCGGAACAAACTTTTCTATGATCTGCTAACATTTGTTTCGGGTCTGGGTGTTTTTTAAATTCTACTAATATTACAAAGCCGAAAGTTAGTGATATCTGAATTTTTGTTACCTAGGATCTCCAAAACTACTGAACAGTTCGAGATGAAATTTGGCGTACGTTTAGAGCAAAGCCTAACTTAGATATGCTCTAAACGTACGCCAAATTTTCTAACTTAGATAATAGGCTACTTTTTATGACGAAAATACGCGTGCGAAGCCGCGGGCTAAAGCTATTTATTAATAAACAATAAAATTTACATAAGTACAACACGCATACGCAACCATACACACAATCTACTTTCTTTAGGAATAAATAGCATTAGGCTTTGTTTGGTAAAAAATAACTAGCTTTATTTAATGTAACCATCGATCAAAAATTTCCGGCCGGCCCGGGGGAGGCCGCATACTTGATCGATGAATGTAACATAAAAAATAATTCACAACTTAATCTATAAAATAAAATAATAATGTAAAACAAAGTTATCAAGTAACAATGAGAAAAAGTAGCGCAAGCGCCTTTTCGGGTCTTTGTTTCGAAAGAAGTTGCCAATATTTGCAAGTAATACTCCCATAATGCCCTGTACCTACACGTTTATTGAATGGACAATAAATTCGCACTGGCCTACTTGGCACAGGGTGCCGCTCGATAGCGCCTTCCTCTCAAGCTTGAGGGAGTGCAGGAAGTGTAGTGTGTATCTAGATTTCGCCTTTCGTTTTATTTTATGCAAAATTCACTGTTGAAAACGCGCTACAGTTTAACTGTTAAATATCGTTTTATCAACAATAATACGTTAAAAGTCCGTAAGTTACGTAAACGTACTTTTTTTTATTTATACTACACCTGCTCAGAATGTTGTTTATTCCTTTTGTGTGGAATTTCATTTCTCACGCGTTTAGCGGGAGAGAAAAGTGTATGGAAATCCATTACTAACGTGTTATTTTTTTTTTCTGAAATATCAGCCGGTAGCTATGGTTATTTTCATAATAGTTCAAACGGCAAAAAGTTTTTACTCCGAATCCGCCATATGATATCAGCCTCTTCCGTATCCGGAATGATAAATTAAAAAAAAGAACAATGTGAAAATCGCACCTGCGTATTATATGTACTTTTATTATATACTAGCTGCGCCCCGCGGCTTCGCCCCCGTGGAAATTAATGTTTCCAACTTTATAAATTTTTTCTTTCATAAGAACCTTCTCCTGACAATAACAAACACAACAAAGAAAGAATTAGCGAAATCGGTCCAGGCGTTGTTGAGTTATGCGCTTACCAACACATTTTGCGATTCATTTTTATATTATAGATTTGAATTTACTCGAGTGACTTTGAAGATTCTAAAACTATGATTTTGCTCGAAGGTGTCGTCTAAAGCACTATGGTATCACTCGGGAGAAAGTGCGATTCCTAATAAGACGATTACATCTTTGCACGTTTCAGTATAGCTCAATGCCTATTTTAGGACAACGAATCTATTTTAGACAAACGTTATCTTTTTAGGGTTTCGAAGATCGGTTTCGAAACCCTTATGGTCTCGCTTTGTCTGTCCTTTTTTCCCTCCTTAATAACTCAGCAACTACAGCAGCTATCAACTTGAAATTTAAAATAATAATACATTTCGTGTGCCTGTACAGATTTTAAGAAAAAAAAATGAAAATAAATGAAAAATGAAAATGAACATTTTCCATACAAATTGAAATGTCAAAATTTTAAAAGAGACCTACAGAGTCAAGTGGGGTATCAAATGAAAGGTATTAGTTTGTACATTTCAAAATAGTTTTTGAAATTTCAGTAGGTTTCATACTTTTTGAAATATTTTGAAAATAGTCGAAAAAATACCCATTCCCCCCCCCCTATCTCCGAAGTTTGCAGAGCGATCCATTTAAAATGTATTGAGCGTTTGTAGATATAGATCTATATTTTACAGGAAAAATATAGAGAAGTCTGTAA
Source organism: Eupithecia subfuscata (assembly GCA_963564075.1). Taxonomy (NCBI): domain Eukaryota; kingdom Metazoa; phylum Arthropoda; class Insecta; order Lepidoptera; family Geometridae; genus Eupithecia; species Eupithecia subfuscata. Next base: position 12,349,376 of record OY751105.1, read on the forward strand.
ACTGAACCCTTTTCGAAAAATGGTCAAAAAGAGGGGGGATAATTTTCAAAAAGGGGGGTTAACCCACTGAGTGGGGTATCATATGAAAGGTATCGGTTTGTACATTTCAAAACAGTTTTTGAAATTTCTGTAGGTTTCATACTTTTTGAAATATTTTGAAAAAAGTCGAAATTTTACCCGCTCCCCCCCCTCTATCTCCGAAGTTTGCAGAGCGATCCGTTCAAAATGTATGAATCGTTTGTAGATATAGATCTATATTTTACAGGAAAAATATAGAAAAGTCTGTAAACTGAACCCTTTTCGAAAAATGGTCAAAAAGAGGGGGGATAATTTTCAAAAAGGGGGGTTACCCCACTGAGTGAGGTATCATATGAAAGGTATCGGTTTGTACATTTCAAAACAGTTTTTAAAATTTCTGTAAGTTTCATACTTTTTGAAATATTTTGAAAAAAGTCGAAATTTTACCCGTTCCCCCCCCCCTATCTCCGAAGTTTGCAGAGCGATCCATTCAAAATGTGTGAAGCGTTTGTAGATATAGATCTATATTTTACAGGAAAAATATAGAGAAGTCTGTAAAACGAACACTTTTTGAAAAATGGTCAAAAAGAGGGGGGATAATTTTCAAAAGGGGGGGCTACCCCACTAAGTGGGGTATCATATGAAAGGTATCGGTTTGTACATTTCAAAACAGTTTTTAAAATTTCTGTAAGTTTCATACTTTTTGAAAAATTTTGAAAAAAGTCGAAATTTTACCCTTTCCCCCCCCCCTATCTCCGAAGTTTGCAGAGTGATCCATTCAAAATGTATCAAACGCTTGTAGACATAGATCTATATTTTACAGGAAAAATATAGAGAAGTCTGTAAAATGAACAGTTTTTGAAAAATAGTCAAAAAGAGGGGGGATAATTTTCAAAAAGGGGGGTTAACCCACTGAGTGAGGTATCATATAAAAGGTATCGGTTTTTACATTTCAAAACAGTTTTTAAAATTTCTGTAGGTTTCATACTTTTTGAAATATTTTGAAAAAAGTCAAAATTTTACCCGTTCCCCCCCCCCTATCTCCGAAGTTTGCAGAGCGATCCATTCAAAATGTGTGAAGCGTTTGTAGATATAGATCTATATTTTACAGGAAAAATATAGAGAAGTCTGTAAAATGAACACTTTTTGAAAAATGGTCAAAAAGAGGGGGGATAATTTTCAAAAGGGGGGGCTACCCCACTGAGTGGGGTTTCATATGAAAGGTATCGGTTTGTACATTTCAAAACAGTTCTTAAAATTTCTGTAGGTTTCATACTTTTTGAAAAATTTTGAAAAAAGTCGAAAAAATTACCGCTACACCCTATCACCGAAGCATGGAGAGAGATCCATCTGAAATGTAGGTTGGTACCTACTAGTGTTAGGTCTTCATTAAATTTCGGAGTTTCTAATCGGTAGGTACCTTTAGTACATACCTACTTGTTCACAAACGTTCGAAACCCTCGGCGCGCGAGTTACACTCGCACTTGACGGGTCTTGTTTTAAGATGGACATTTTCCCTCTGTGTACATAAAGCATATTTGCAGGCATAACTACATACCTAGCATTGATTGTCCCTCGTGCATCTTTTAGCAGGCGTAGGGCGGGCGGCGCGCTGGGCGGCTTATCGTGCCCCGCAGCCCGCCGTTGTTACAACCGTGAATTATCATAATACGTGCGTTTCAGGTCATACTTGTTATTATATCTTCGGGCACAAGGATAATTCGGGTGTTCTACTTCTCTGCTCCAGGATATGTGGGATTAAATGTAAAGTTGATCCTAACTGCCCCCAAAGCACGGATATAAAATAACTATGCCCGGACTATAAAGTTATTGACTCATAGGTAAATACGGCAAAGTACCGATTACTCTTCACCCTCGATAAAAACCCTCCTATTTGAGAACAAGTACCACTTTTAGTAATAACTTTATGGTTAGGAAAACCCACCAGTGCCTTAAATAGATTAAAAACCATCAAACGTAATGGAGAGTGAAAATAACTTTTGACGAAAAATAGGGTACTTTAAAAAGTCAATCAGTATAATGTCCCGTGTTTAAGTGGAGATCAAGGGCTGGGGCAAGGCAACCCGGTAAAAATGTCTGAAGTGCTATCGACGTTCCTACTCGTAAGATATCTTTTCCTTCCGGCACTTGGTTCAAAAGCTCTCATCTTTTACATCTGTAAACCAGCAGACTAACTTTAGTGAAACTTTTAACTTTTAATGCGAGTTCTCAGCGACGGAGAAAACTTCAGCAGAATATGAATCGCCTGTTTTGTGTCACAACACAATGTCACAAAAGATCTCGGGCACACATTCGCTAGCGAAAAATGGGCCAATCCGGTTGACTTCTCGTTCGTCATTCGTGACATCTCTGATCGTTAACTCGCGGTATAAACCTCCGGCCTGCCCCAATTTCGTGCTTCCTTTCTTAGAAAATCTAAAGGCATGTTCAAGGCTAGCTTTCAATCAAAGTGTAGTGTGGTTAAATATTGGTGAAGGAAGCAATCAAGTTGTCATTAGGTAGGCTGGGCGCGGTGCCTGCAGCGTCTAACGACGTCAAAGGTCAGACAACTGACTAGATTACCAGCGACTTGACGGAATAAACTGATTTCATTGATATTATCGTTGCTTTTATATAGGTCAGACGATTCTAAGAAAAGAAAATAGAAAACCGTTGACTCTTTTAGATATTGTGTGATTCCATAGCGATTAAAAGATTGCCTTTGTATTTTATTTTCAGCTTTCATTATTCTAGTGGGAAGGTGGCGATTACTTAACTATGCTATCACAAATTCATCAACAATTAAACCTGTGATCCATAACTAAAATAAAAACCATTATAAAAGCACCTACAACAAGACAAAATTAAAATTTTAAAAAACCCGCCGACGTTTATTGGCTGAACAGATTTTCGTGAAACATGGCTAAGAACACTCAGCATAAAAATATCCATGACACAAAAAAAAACTACACGAAAATCGGTTCATCCGTTTGGGAGTTACGATACCACAGACATATACACAGATAGACACATTAAACTTATAACACCCCTCTTTTTGCGTCGGGGGTTAAAAAGGTTTAGCTCCACGTTTTATAGGTATATTCCTACGTCATTTGGAGGCCGAAGCGCCGACGGCATATTTATTTATCGACTCATCTGTTATTTATGGTAAAGCCTATCCAATAAATAGCTAATAGGGTATGTTTTGTTCAGTCGATTACGGCGAGGCGTTTCCCACATTAACGTTGAAAGAAACGTAGGCAGTCATCATAGAACACATTCGTGACACGCTGTGCTGACCCACAATGAAGCGGGCAAATACTGGAAATAAATTATGAGAACTTTCTTCAGAATCGAGTTGAAAAATGAAAATGACTGTTGAAAGCATTGACTCGAGACTTTCCTTTTGTAGTTCCTCAGCTAAGTTTAGCTTTCAATAACATTTTTTTTTACATCGGATATTGCACTACCACTCAACAACCATCGAAGTATTTTTAGTTTAGTTTGTACACGAACAGTTTTTTTTCTAGAAAAGTTTTTTATTTATTTACTACCTTCTTATTTCGTATCAGCTGAATTCAGTACCTATGACTTTCATAAGGAAATATTTATTAAGTGTGTTTGTGCCTATTGTATTTCTAATACAAGGATACAACAGCTCTACGTTATCGACCGAATTTGTACGGAACACCGCAGTATATTAATATTTTCTTTCATCCTTATTGGCTTTACCTTAAATAGATACCTTTTGTTTGCTGCATTCTATTTCACGGTATTTTCAGGTAGTAGTTATTCTGTGTAGTTTCTGATATATATCCGTAAACATAATAATCTCAGGTAAACAATAATACGGAACAAATTGAAAGTCTTGCTATATTAACTTTTCGTCGAACGTGTAATATAAGTAAGTATGGCACAGCGTATCAGCATTGCCAAACAGCGTGGCAATGCAGCCAGCGTCTTGGGGACGCTTCCGACTGGTGTTGATATGGATCAGTTGAGCTATCTGTAGACTGTTTGCAACAGTCGGCAGTTAGCTCAATTGTTTCAATTGTAAATACTAGTATAATTTTCTTTGTGAATAAATGCTTGTTTGGCTGGTTAGTAGTAAATTATATTCACAAAGAAAATTATACGTATGGTATAAAAAAAACAATACCTATATCACAACTTACATACGTTTTCACAACTTTTTTCTCAGAATTATTTTATGCGACTTCAAACCTTGCTGGTGGGCATGAATGTAGGTGCTGGCACACGCCAGTCACATTTAATTTATCACTTCGAGGCTTCTTGTATCTGGTTCCCCTATGCTCTAACACTGCCGGGGTTTGCCCCGGGCCGGCTCCGTAATGGTCATTAGTTTCCATTGGACCAGCTACCTACATGATCTAACACCGTTAGTGTATTTAATACAACAATAGCCGGCAGCAACGTTGGGAGTTAGTGTTCAGGCTAGGCTACCCTTTAACTAACAAGCGCTTGTCTAGCTACCATAGAGATATAACAGGACAGAACCACTTAGCCTAAGCTTAGTTATATCAGATAATCAGATTTGATCAACGTATGAAAAGAACAGGTACAGCGATGAGCTTAGTACCTTCTATACTTAAGCAGAAAAAGTTTCTTACATTATCCTAGAAAATGCGTGTCAAAACATTTTACAAAATCCAACTTTACAAAATCCTGGGTAGAAGAAAAAGACAATAAATAATTTAATAGTCTTGAGAAATTTTAAAACCGACCATTTTAAAAACCGCGTAAATTCAAGGAATTGGATACTTGAATTTACACAGTTTTTATTTTCGCGGGACAAAATACTAATCCCTCGGGAGTAACATTTTTTTGGTACCATTTTGGGACCATTCTTGATTCTTTTGCGATTGTATCCTCTATACAATCGCAAAAGAATCATTAAATTGACGGAGACATCAGCATAAATAAATCATACATTTCGAAGTCATTTAAAAATGTCAAGAACTTTACACAACAATGATTTGAAAGAACAATATAAATGTAAATGTGAAAATAACTTCCTTTGATGGACGAGGCTCGCGAGACTTCTCGGAAGGCTCTACGATTGAAAACGCACATCCATCTTGAGAAACATCCTGTGACACATCAACCCTTCCTTTTACCCAATTGAGTTACGCGTTGTTTTATCTACGACAATTTTTCTGTATCTATTTGCACCAAAACGTATTCCCATTTAGAACTTATTTTTGAGGATCTACGACAAGGAGAAGATTCTTGCTTTTATTTTAGCATGAATAAACAATGATTATCTATTATGTGGTGTGTAAAGGTGCGAAATTCTCTCGAAATAGGGGTAGCAAAGCACTGAATATTTTATCCCAGAGAAACTAAATCCGCTCTCGAAAATAGGCCACGAAACACATTTAGTGCTTCGATGTTTCCGGTAGTTTTGTTGGAAAGCAATAGAATAGTTGCTCATATGTAGGTTCCTTCTCTCTCGAAGTTTCTGCGTGTGGCAGGAAAGGGCAGTCGTTAGGAACGTATTAATCAAAGTTAAGTTCGCATTGGCGGTCCTACATCAAATATTGAAACTACTATTTCACTATAATCTCACGAATGGAGTTACAGAGTGCTAAAGCTCGGTGGAAATAAAAACATGAAAAATGGAGAAAGTTTTGCGGTAACTTTTTATCGCAACGGAATTTCTACGCGTTGGCTTTTTGGAAAGCTCATTAAGTTTATCATACTTATTTTAATGAAGAAAGAACGATTTAAATAAGTATTGTTTTAATTACAAAGTGTTTTGGAACATAATGGCCCAGTCCAATGAAGTACTTATAAAAAAAAAGAGTTAAACAAAGGTTGAAGATTATCACTGCTATATAAGCCACTTCTTGTGGTGTGCAACTTGTGCAAGGGAATGAAAAACACTCACAGCGGTACTACAAAAAAGTTAGACATCTGTTGAGCGTGTAAGATATTGTAATTTATTTAATAATTAGTATATAATATAACAAGTATATATAGTGGTAAACAATAAGGTTTCAAAAGATATTCAAAACTAAAATGTAACAGGCCTGATTTCCTACTTGTTTTCCCCGCTCAAATTCAAATTCTAGGACAAATCAGTTTCATTTAATAATTAAACTATTTCATATTGCATTATATTGAATATACTAGGTATCTTAAATGTTAATTTATATTTAAGAACATTTGTCATGGATATTATAGCATATTAGAAGATATTTCAATGTATTTAGTTGTGAAATGTTATAACAAACCATTTTGCCGAGGTTTGACGGAATGGCTCAAGGTATAACGACAGCCAACGGTTCGTTGAACTAAAGATATTTAAAAAAGATGGTGGGCTGGCTCTGACACTCTTTGATGGCCCTGTAAGCTGAAAGCATCTCTCATTATGGTAAGATATTTTACATTGTAGAACCTTTTTCTAGATATTGTGTCCTAGTTTGTTTTAGCATTGAAATTATTGAAGGTCAAGATTAAATTATAAGGTTATCTATTCTTTTATAATGTTTCTATTCGTATGATCTAATGCTTTGGTTTTAATAACGAACATTGTAAGTATTAGACACTTATGTGATTAAGTATATAAATGTGCTGGTGGTTTCTTTTTCACTTCTTCCACTGGTGGACAAAAGATTGAAGTGAAGAGAATTTCAATAACAATTTATTTCTTATTTGATAGTAATTGATGGGTAGACTTGTCTATGTGTTTATCTTGTGAGCCTAAAGGAATAAAGTTATTGACTTCTGACTTCTGATTTCATTATTTCCAATTCCTAAATTGTGAGGTTGCATTGTAAGGTAGGTATTCCATGATTTTATCGAAATAAGATTATTTTATAGGTAGGTAAAGGCCATGAATCTATCATCAGAAGTGGGATAGCCTGGAACTGTTTCAAAATTCTAATACATTCTTGTACAAGTTCCAGACTGGATCCCGCAGCAGACCTTCGAGTACGAAGGTCTGCTCAAGGCGATTTCTGACTGTGCGACGACTGACGCTGTGTCTTCCAATCTGCGACAAGATGGTGACGTGATGCTACCAATGTCCGATCCCACGACGACGGCGCTACTATTTGGTGCGACCACATTGAGATGCTCATCAACGAAATTTGGACAAAGGAGCAGCGTGGCAGTAACAAAGTTTCTTAAGGGTTCGTAAACTTGGTACGACCACGTGGAATCCTAACGTTGGACGATACTAACGGAATTTCTTTATAGCAAAAAACTTTTATTGTATCCTAAAAAGAAATCTGTTCGATAAGTTGGTTTCATGTTCTATTTTCAAATTCGTAAAAACCTACACAACAATAAAGAAACATGAAACAAAATTTGCCACCTCTAGTAACGTTTGATCCATGTTTCTTGCTAACCAGCCTATTGTTCGGGAATTCGAGTTGTTGACGTTATTTCTAACTACCGGCAGTTAATAATTTTTAAAGCTTTTTTTACTTCTGTACGATTAGCATTGTTACTTTTAAGCACAATTAGACATTTTATAGGGTTGGTTATAAAAGTGCTTTAGAAGGAATTTAGAATAATTAAATGAATTGCTAATATATTTTGTACTATGCTCAATTATGGAAGCACTGTCAAAATAAACATATTTGCACAACATAAATATAATTTGAAGGCCAATGCAATAAATTAGTGAGCTATTTTAATTTGATCGAAACAGTTTTATTTTTGTGTAGTCAGCTTGGCCGAGCGATTTGTGTAAGGTTCAGTAGCCAATAAATACAACCATACGAAATAATTATCCAGGATTTACCCCACTCTGATTACTTTTTATATGGAAGTTGAGGCTAATAAACATACCTACTGGGTACTACTAGAATAAATGACGTACTTGGTGATACTCGCCTAGATCCACAGATAGATGCTCGATCTGTTACGGATGATGTACTTATTATAGGTACCATTATCTTAGACTAAGTTATTAGTTTTAGTTAGTCTTAATTATTAAACATTTATGTGTCCTTATGACAAAATGTTGGTTTTAAGTAGGTACCTATGTTGAAAGTGATAATAAGAATTGAGAATAAAAAGAAAATAAAACTCAGTAAATTTTAATAAAACGAAAACAAAAATACGAAATAAATTCCGCTGGCGATCGTTGACTTGGTCTATCGATCAGAGGAATACGAGGACAAAATTACTGGATTCGAAATAAAAATAGTTCCTCCCGCTAGTCGACCGTACACTTAGCGTATACTTTGGATATTGATAGCGGGTATAGCGAGTATGTGGCCGAGGTATACGGTAAGAGGAAAACATAAAATGCTTAATGAATTAGGTCCTTCCGCTGGCGGCCCACGGACTTGATGTATACTTTGGATATTAGCAGCGGGTATAGCGAGTATACATGTCGAGGTCCCTCGGTCAGAGGAAAACAGACTTGTGACTTCACTTTCTACGACTAACTTTTAATAGAACTATAGGGTAAGGAAGGGTATTGCCGGTCACTTAAGCAAAATGAAACACAAATTACAAAAAAATCTAGTTTTTATTTAAAAACTATATGGAAAACTTAAATTTAACTATTATTCTATCATACTTATGAACTATGACTTCAGTTTTCTCAAAACACATGCCACAATAGACTTTTTTAAAAAAATATAGCTTTGACCGGTATTCCCCGACATGGCGGGCAATGCCGGTCAGCAGGTTGACAATACCGGTCAGTTATTTTAAAGCCATAAATCACAAATATAATCTTCGGGGGACTCGTATCCTGAGCATTCGGCGTGAGCCCAATGCCCACACAAAACGCAAAAAATATACATAAGTACAATTACAGGCCAGTAACTGTACCTATATAAAAAACTAATATAAAACGAATCATCGGTAATATAAAACGAAAATCGGTGACCGTAAAAAAAAAAACACAAACAGTCAAACATAGAACCTCCTCCTTTTTAAAAAAGTAGGTTAAGTATAATTATGTATAAAAACAAACTCTACGATCATAGAACATAATGATTTTTTATACGTCGCAAAATATCATCTGCTTGTATTTGTGACTTGCGGCTAATGCCGGTCACGGTGACCGGCATTACCCGCCTGCGCACTTTTGAAGTTAATAATAATTTAAGAAAAAACGCGTAGCTAATTGCTTCAAATGAATAATCTAATGCATAGTTAGATAACTGACACACAAAAAATATTATAAACAATAAATTATATATGAAAATTACGATACTCACCTCTTATTTTCTGCGACCAGAAAGTTATAACAAAGTGGCGCAAAACACACACGCGTCTTGGACGCAATGGCAAGTGGCCGGAACTAAGCGGGGGTCGGTGCATAGGGGCAGGGAACGATCACGCCACCCTCTTTGCATGGGTGTATGCGCATAAACGCAGTATTTTGTTAGAAAGTGAGGTGACCGGTATTGCCAACTGACCGGTATTACCCGACTTTACCCTACAGATATAATGATGCGTGTCCAGATGTTGGACTATAAAATAAATGAAAAATACTAATAAATAACTTTGAAAAATAAAATCAATGAAGGTACCTACATAATAATGTGCTTGATGGTTCTGTTTCCTTTAGATATAAGTAGTTTAATAAGAATTAATATAAGAAACATTTACAAAACGTGTAGGTACTAACATAGTTGGTCTTGTGAACTACTTGTAAATTGTTCAACAGGTTGTCTTCTCATAAAATAATAGCATTATTATTAACATTCGTCAATAAACTTAAAATTAGAAAATGTTTAATAAAATGTAAAAATTACATGCTTCGAGAACGAAGCATTTGTCAGAATGGCAGTGTAAGATATTGTAATTTATTTAATAATTAGTATATAATATAACAAGTATATATAGTGGTAAACAATAAGGTTTCAAAAGATATTCAAAACTAAAATGTAACAGGCCTGATTTCCTACTTGTTTTCCCCGCTCAAATTCAAATTCTAGGACAAATCAGTTTCATTTAATAATTAAACTATTTCATATTGCATTATATTGAATATACTAGGTATCTTAAATGTTAATTTATATTTAAGAACATTTGTCATGGATATTATAGCATATTAGAAGATATTTCAATGTATTTAGTTGTGAAATGTTATAACAAACCATTTTGCCGAGGTTTGACGGAATGGCTCAAGGTATAACGACAGCCAACGGTTCGTTGAACTAAAGATATTTAAAAAAGATGGTGGGCTGGCTCTGACACTCTTTGATGGCCCTGTAAGCTGAAAGCATCTCTCATTATGGTAAGATATTTTACATTGTAGAACCTTTTTCTAGATATTGTGTCCTAGTTTGTTTTAGCATTGAAATTATTGAAGGTCAAGATTAAATTATAAGGTTATCTATTCTTTTATAATGTTTCTATTCGTATGATCTAATGCTTTGGTTTTAATAACGAACATTGTAAGTATTAGACACTTATGTGATTAAGTATATAAATGTGCTGGTGGTTTCTTTTTCACTTCTTCCACTGGTGGACAAAAGATTGAAGTGAAGAGAATTTCAATAACAATTTATTTCTTATTTGATAGTAATTGATGGGTAGACTTGTCTATGTGTTTATCTTGTGAGCCTAAAGGAATAAAGTTATTGACTTCTGACTTCTGATTTCATTATTTCCAATTCCTAAATTGTGAGGTTGCATTGTAAGGTAGGTATTCCATGATTCTATCGAAATAAGATCATTTTATAGGTAGGTAAAGGCCATGAATCTATCAAGCGCGTGTTTAACAAAAGCGTTATCACAAAACTGCGTTTAACGACGGTTTACAATTAGACACGGCTTAGACATTGTTTAAACGAGAGTTAAAATCTTGTTAAACCTATTTCTAACTGTTTAGCTAAACGCTTGTTAAACCACTTAAAACCGTTTACGTTAGTTTTTGTAGTACCGCAGTTAATTTTAGCTTACGAAAAACACTAATTCGTTTTCATATGTTCTCCCTCTCTCGCCGCCAGCCATAGGAGTTGACTAAGCTCTTGTTCTAATACATAACTGTACAAACTCCCTTCGAAGAACCTTTCTTCTAAGTATGTCCACTAACTCCTCCTTCGTCTCCAGGTGCGATCCCGATGGTGACCGCCACGGTGTACTGTGCGCCTGCGCTGCTCCGCTACGGCGCGCTCGCCGTCTACTGTCTCGGCAGTATACTCGGCCTTTATAAGGTACCATTCATAACTATAATATTTCGATAAGTACAATAAGCCGACAATGTATCATCAACGCCGAAATAACAGTTCCAAAAAACGTCCGGTTGGAACCGGACTACTGATACGTCGAGCGATTCAGTAGTCTGGTTGACTTTAATGTAACCGGACTACTGAAACTACACCTAATAATCCTATCCTATTAATATATAAAGGCGAAAGTTTGTGTGAATGTTTGTTACCACGTATCTCCCTACTTACCGTGTGGAGTGGCACAAAAGTTTGGAGACCCACCCAGCAGTGGGTGAAGTCGGGTTGCGGATGATGATGATGATGATCTCCCTACTTAGCCGATTTAGATGAACTTTGGTATGTAGATAGTTTATATTAATAAGGGGAAAGTTCTAAAGGGGGTTAAAAGGGTAGTTAAGTTTCTACGGAAAATTATTATTCCTTTTTAGATTCACTTGAACTATAAAATAAATAATGAATCGCGTATTTTTTATTTTTACAAAACATTAACTCTGTGCAATAAATTTCTGATATTTGTCGGATTTCCATGCGGGCGAAGCCGCAAGGCGCAGCTAGTAAATAAATAAAATACAAACTTTATTTCATTTCAGTTGGTTTTAACAAAGTAGGAGTTTCTTATAAATTTTTCATAACTACGATATAACTAAGAAGCTAAGACAAATAAGTGGGTATAAGACAAATATTTACAACTAAAATCGATTTCTTAAAAAAATACAATAGGTAAGTAACCAATAATATAACTACACCAACATGTAAACTTTTTACCTAAAATAAAACCTAACAGTGTTATGGTGATAGAAGTCTAGAGAATTAGTGTTTTGAATAATATTTTTATTGAGTTCGAGGGGTCGACCATCGGTTCGAATGTCACCAATTATTCTTAACACACGCAGGGTACATGTCGGGATTATGGCAGTGCCACCTAATGATAAGAGACATCAGGGAGGCCTATGTCCAGCAGTGGACTACCATAGGCTACAAATAAAATCAATAAAGCAACGCAAATAAGGAAACGCGCCCGTGTTACTAGCGCTCGTAGCAAACATTTCTAAATCTCACTGTTACCATAGAGATCTTTTGAGATGATTCAAGATATTTTATTGAGAAACATGCTGTACAAATGTCTTAAATCAACGTGACAGATTCAAGCATGCATAAAGGCGTAGTTCTATCTATTCTAATAGATAGATAGGTAGATAGATAGAATATACTTTATTGCACAAAAGTTGTACCTACATGGGCGAGCATAATGCTAGATATCATTCTCTACCTACTAACCTTTGGGTAGTGGTATTTAAGACATTTCGATACAGAACCCTTGAAAATAAAATAAAAAGATTCGGACGAGATGTCCCCTTCACTTTTGGTTAAGGGTACAACTGATCCGAATCTAAAACCAAGAGATTTTAGATTCGGACGAGATGTACCCCTACTCAAAAAAGGAAGTGGACATCTCGTCCGTGGATCAGTTTGAGATTCGGCCCAGATGTACCCTAACCCGTGTGGACAAGGTAGATACCTAAGCTTAGCATTACAATACAATACAATTTGAATATTTTAGAAGCATTTTAAGTGTTTAAGTAACATGCACCATTGCTCAACATGATGGTTTAGCCATAGATGATAATCTACGCTGTAGCTTAATTTTTGGATGTCGTTTGATCTGCATTGCAGATGAGATTGCAGATGCATGTTGTTAACTGTTATTTCCTCGAAGGCGATGCGCGCGTGGTCCCCCTGGGAGCGGCGGCTGTGCTTCGCGGCTCCCTTCTGCATGAGGCTGCTGCTGGCCGGCGCCCGCGCGGGCCGCTACGGCGGCGGCGACCCGCAAGCCATCCTCCACGTCTTCCTGCAGGCAAGTACCACCACCATTTTGTGAAAAAATGTTCCTAGCATTGTTGATAGACAAATTTCCATGAAGCAAGCTAGCCGAAGTTTGTGCTAAAATGTATCAAAATATATCAAACTTTTCCTAAGTTTAAAAACTCAAATCGATTAAGATGAAGGATTTCGTAGCCAAATAGAAAAATAAGTTACCATTGGCATTCTGTAGACCCTGGAATTTGAGAACGCAAAAATTGCTGATTAATACTGTCACTTTACGAAACCTGGAAGATTCGCCTCAGATTTGCCTTAATGAGAATTATTTTGGAAGGTTTACTATGTATGTTATGTATTAAATAAGTATTTATCAGTTTCCCACAACACAACAAGCTTTGCGTACTTTGGGGCTAGATGATGCTGTGTGGATCGTCCAGACAACTTAGTTAATTATCTTGTTTGGCAAATTCTATAAATAAAAAAATATAGGTAAGTAGGAACCAAAATATTACTAAAAATAGATCTATATCAAACATATCAGTCATCTAACACAAGCTCTGCTTAACTAGAAGCTAGATGATGCTGTGTGGATTGCCCAGCATTAGTTATTTATTTACTAATATTTTATTTATAGATTATCGATAGTAGCCGTAAATATAAAACTAAATTTCGACGTGCAGTAAGTACAACTGCTACGAAACGCGCTCGTGCTACGAAAGCTCGTAGCAAGCATTTCTGCATGCTAATCTTAACAGATACCGTTGTACTCGAACAAGGTAGTAGATAAAGTACTACAAATTTATTCGCGATAAAACTGCACAAACACGGCCATTTTCCGTTCCTTTATTTCTTGAAAATGTTCTCAGATGCGGATATTTTGTCATGCCAAAAATGTGCTTTTTCGCTCTGTTCTCAATTTCAAATGATTGCGGAATGATTTATACTAAGTGCAATTTTCTATCACATTTGCTGGATGGCAAGGCACGTTTGCCAAGAGATTGCAAGAGATCTGGCTTACAGGGCTCATTAGTTCCTTTCGTTTGGTGTCTGCTCTCCATTAAGTACCTACTTTAAATTTCGCTTCATGTTCGAGGGTGGAATACTTAATTCGAGGCTGAAGAGTAATTAACAGCAGTTTGCATTACGCTACATTATAATTTTTACTTCTCAAATAAATGTGTATTTTTTTTACTTCTTGCCCGACCGTTTCTTTATGAATCGCTGTTAGTCCGGTCAAATTAGACCAAAAAATAGGGGTGAGGTTACCAAAATTCGCACCCGGAAAAAAATTACTCGGATTCAAAGGTCACATTTCCCCCTTGAAAAATTTTTCGCAAGGGGGAAAACTGGAACGCGAAAAAAATGAATTCCAGTTTTCCCCCTTAAGGGGGATTTGTCAAGGGGGAAAACTGGAATAACCCACAAAAACGGCGATTTTCAGCAAAACGGTATGTCGTGATTTAGAAATCAAATTATGAGTGTAGCAACGTCGAGTCGTCCTATAGGTCTTCTATAGTTTCCTGTAACGTTTCTTGACACAAATTTACTAGCTAACAATCCAAACCTAACCTTGATATCAATAACTTTCGTCACCAGTAATTTCCATCAATATTTTGTACAATAGAAAGTCAACTTCGTAACAATAACACAGTCGTGGGTAATCGCCCGAGTGATCATTAATTGCTATATCGTGTCGGAAGCCTATATTTTATTTATCGCGCAATCCATCACTCAAAACATCAATTTTCCCATAAATATCGGGCTGATCTATACGATAGTAACATAGAATTGAAAGACATGCGTATAATGAAAACGGCATCGGCAAAATATGTATGAATTTCTGACAACTTATTCTGAGACTAGTCGAGACCCTAGGTCCGTGCGGTACCGAGGCTCTTCGGGTTCTTAAAAAAATATCTGAGCGTCTGGTCGAAGCGACGCGTGACCCGAGAGCTGGTGAGTATCTGGCACAGCGCATCAGCATTGCCATACAACGTGGCAATGCAGCGTCTTGGGGACGCTTCCGACTGGCATTGATATGGATCAGTTGAGCTACCTGTAGATTGTTTGTAACAGTCTGCGGTTAGCTCAGTTGTTTCAATTGTAAATACTAGTGTAATTTTCTTTGTGAATAAATGCTTCAGCCATGTTAAAAAAACTTATTCTGATAACTAGGTACTATGTGGACTGAAATAGTGTTTATGTATCCATCTTTTGATTACTTATAAGTATATAGCTATAAGCTAAGCTTAATGTAAACCAACAATCAATTTACGTAAGTTATGTACGGTTAGAAACTCTATAATGGGTTCGTACGTACTATTCAACCCTTCTCTTTATCCGTAGGTCGGTACGACTACCAAATGGGGTCCACCACGCGCGATTCACGCTATAAATAAAACATTAGGTAGATAGGTACGCCAAGTTCTGAATTAACAATAGCGACTTATTTCCCGGTAATTTATGAAGGGTCCAACCGTACCTACCTACAAGAGAAACAGATTCCGTCCCTTCCAACACAATACAGTACAATACGATAAGACGAGTGCCTGGCGGCCAGCCAACGCCGCGCCTCGGAGCCTACGCCTTAATCCGCGGCAAGCGTCACGCAACAGATTCTCGCTCCGGAATACTTCTGCGTTATTGCTGTGATTTCGTAGCGTGCGTAGGGGTTGCGTTCCTACCTGTTACTACGCCCCAGATTATCTGAGCTAGGAGTAAGTTGGGATGTAGCCTTTTCAAACTGCACAAAGGTATTTTGTACTAACCTATTTCTCTATTGATCAAAAATTTTGCTATATTATCAGGTATTTACAAGACACTATATTTTCTATGTTTGATAAAGAATATCTATCTGTGTAATGTATAGTATAATATTTAGTAGTTACCTATAACACAAGCTCTGCTTAGCTTGGGGCTAGATGATGCTGTGTGGATTGTCCAGCATTATTATTGATATCTCAGCATTATAATATAAGTAAGTATAATTATTATTAATAAACCAGTTATGGTTTGTCTAGTGCTGTTCGACAGAAAGTCAATAAAAAGAAACTAACTATGTACTGTGTGTTGCAGAAGCAAATAAACGTTTATCAATCTACACTAAAATCACCCGTTTATTTCATTTTTACAAAATAAGCTTATGGACAACTCAAAGATATAGGTAGAGTCGCTAACGCGCGTCGGTGCTTACAAGATGGCTGAATGGAACTACTTTTCTAATAAGTAGGTACCTAAAATAATAATTTCAGGTTTAACCATGTTCTTAGTCATAAACGACATAGCACATACACCTATCACGACATGGCACAAAAATAAGCCTTTAAATATGGTCTTTCAATCGTTAGTTTTAGATACATTTTACAGTGTAAAAGCATTTAAGAAATATGTTCATAAAAACCTACCAAAAAAAGGTTATTATTGTATCAATGATATAATCATTCAACAACATCAGTAATATTACTGAATTGATGTTGTATGTGTGTAGAAAGTAGGTCTGGTTTAATAAACGAATTGAATTGAATTAATGACAAAAAATCCTGGACTGATTAGTTAGCCCAATTTTTTAGTTTTTAAGACAAAGCTACTTTACAGCCGCACTCATTTTA
The DNA here is from genome assembly GCA_963564075.1 of Eupithecia subfuscata. NCBI lineage: Eukaryota > Metazoa > Arthropoda > Insecta > Lepidoptera > Geometridae > Eupithecia > Eupithecia subfuscata. Next base: position 12,365,994 of record OY751105.1, read on the forward strand.
ATTTCTATTTTGATTATTTAAACTTATTATTATTTATGGCCTTTATACAGCCATCGATCCTCGAAAAATCTTTTCTATAGATCGCAGGGTTCCTGCGATCTCGACAAATTACAAATTAGGTGAAAAACAGTGCACTTTCATGTTTTTTTTTATCGTTATAACGCCCCCAACCCCGGTTAACACCCCTCTCTTTTTTGCTCCCGGGGTTTAGTGTCTAATTTTTTTTCAATACAATGCAAGAATGTATCGAAATTCAAAAAATCGTAGATCAAAAGATGATCCCCTCAGGGTCCAGAACCACCCCTTTCGGCTTAGAGCACATGTTTTGTGGCACTGTATAAGAATTCTACGAATAAGAATAAGAATATCAAGATCACACCCACACATCCCTGGGATTTACTCAGTAGATTTCTAAATCCAATTTTGACATAGAAGCTATTTATAGTCTTTTGTGTGGGCTTATACGGCTTTGAAGTACATTTGAGAAAGTTCCTTTTGACCTTATTGAGACGAAATCTCGTGAACTTTACGAACGAAAAATCTTATCAATAATTAGGTTAAAATTAAAACAATGTGTCACCCGTCCTTTGCAAAGTCTGGGGTAGGAATAATAAATGGATCGTCCGCATCAAAGGATAATCATTCGGAGCCCGGCGTGCCTACGGAAACCTCGTGTGGACCCTTCAATCGATATTAGGGTTCTCGCTGTTTTATATTATCGTCGCATTGTACCTCAGTTTGCACGGCTCGCAATTATAACGAAAGGGTTAATAGGGCAACGAATATTTACGAGTAATTAATGGAATGCCATCTTACGAAATGGTTTAGATAATTATAGTACCTACAAAATATATTTTTAAAAATTATTGTGGTTTAAATTTTAAACAAGACCCGTCAAGTGCGAGTATAACTCGCGCGCCGAGGGTTTCGAACGTTTGTGAACAAGTAAGTATGTACTAAAGGTACCGGTAAGATACTTCGTTTAATGAAGACCTAAAAGTAGTAGGTACCAACCTACATTTCAGATGGGGTAAAATTTCGTCTTTTTTCAAAATATTTGAAAAAGTATGAAACCTACAGAAATTTTAAAAACTGTTTTGAAATGTACACACCGATACCTTTCATATGATACTCCACTCAGTGGGGTAGCCTCCCCTTTTGAAAATTATCCCCCCTCTTTTTGACCATTTTTCAAAAAGGGTTCATTTTACAGACTTCTCTATATTTTTCCTGTAAAATATAAATCTATATCTACAAACGCTCCATACATTTTGAATGGATCGCTCTGCAAACTTCGGAGATAGGGGGGGGGGGGAATGGGTATTTTTTCGACTATTTTCAAAATATTTAAAAAAGTATGACACCTACAGAAATTTCAAAAACTTTTTTGAAATGTCCAAACCATTACCTTTCATTTGATACCCCACTTGACTTTGTAGGTCTCTTTTAAAATTTCGACATCTCAATTTGTATGGAAAATGTTCAATTTCATTTTTCATTTATTTTCATTTATTTTTCTTAAAATCTGTACAGGCGCACGAATTGTCTTATTATTTTAAATTTCAAGTTGATCGCTGCGGTAGTTGCTGAGTTATTAATGAGGGAAAAAAGGACAGACAAAGCGAGACCATAAGGGTTTCGAAACCGATCTTCGAAACCCTAAAAACCAACTTTCGTGTGCTGGCGGGCGCGACAGCACACGAATATGGTTGACAATATCAGCAGTAAAAAAACTCCCATTAGAAATAGTGATTATTTACCATAGCGTGGGCCCACGGTGTCTACAAAAATATGCTCAAAGAAAAAAGTGAGAAGCGCGGGTTGAAGATTTAGAGGGCAACAGTTGGACGCAATTTTTTTCTACGCTTTTACGGCGTTGAGTCTATCTAGACTATAGGGATATAAAAGATATCCCTATTTGTAGAGTAGCTACATTTTAGATGGAGCGCTCTGCATAGATACTTCGGAGATTTGGTTAGTTTTTTTTAAATATTTCAAAAAGTATGAGACCTACAGAAATTGACTACACTTGACGGATCTTGTTATATTATGATATCATTGAACATGATAACTTATTAATAATTTTTAACCTTTATTTTCCGAGTAGGTACCATAGTATTGAGAAACCCGAGAAGCATTTATACCTACCAACGTATTTGTTCTTTATCTTATTCTGAGATTGGTACCTACAAGTTCTTACCTTCAAACTGAAACACAAAGGAATACCGCTATGTAATTTTCCATAAAATGTTCGGAGTGGATTTTACAAAAGCCCATTGCTCTTTCAGACAGCTTTCAAGGTGGGGGGCTTTCGAGGGGTAGGTATAGGTACCTACAAGATTAAAAAGCCCTCATTTCTTTCACAACTTATTTGAGGAGATAGATTGTTGGTATCGTACCGCAGAATGAGCACAAGGTCAAATTCTAAGACGTGAACAAAATCTTTTGTTTTGACAAGAGTGTTATCAACCGAAATGTTATCTAACGTAACAAAATGTTCATAGTATTGACCTATTAAAGAAGTAATAGATATCTTCTTTCAGGGACGTTTTGTTAAAACTATAATAATGCAAATTAATAATGTTTTAAAACACGGTTGAGAACTAATGAACTATCGAAGATCGCAAATATGCAGGTCTCGATAGAGCCTACACATTTGCTCCCCTTGGAATCGAGACCCTAGGTCCGTGGGGTACCGAGGCTCTTCAGGTTTTAAAAAAAAATCTGAATGTCTGGTCGAAGCGACGGGTGACCGAGAGCTGGAGAGTATCTGGCGCAACACTGCGTTCGGTGCTCGAGGTCACAAACATGGATTATTCATTGGGCCAAAATCATAAACAAGTCTGCAAATAATCAGATCTATCGGATTTGACGCAAAGTACCCCGTACTTTCAGGCGACAATGTTAGATACTGGACTATATTTCCCTGGGAACTCAAACATTGACAAAAAAAATAAAAATTTAGACCATCTAACCCATGTCAGCCCGTGAGCAGACACTCTTGGCTAAGACCATTGTGCCATTCTGTCCGACACTATCTACTAAATAAAAAAATAATAAGAATGCTGGACAATCCACACAGCAACATCTAGCGCCAAAATGAGTTATGGGTACTTAGTGGATCAAGAAATATCAACAATTCAACTTTTGTGCTGATCGGGATTCAGTAGATAGATTTTTTATTTTATTATAGGTATTGTATCTACATTTAGAGCCGAAACAAATAATTGCAGATCGTACAAACATTTGTCCCTCGACGGGAATTAAACCCGCAACCTCCTACGTCGCAGGTGGACCCTCTGCACCACCCGCTCATCAATTATATTGTGATTGAATATTCGGTCATCATCATCACGGTATCATCTTTGCGTTCCAGGACGCAGTGTCCCTGGGCGGGGGAGTAATCGGCGCGATGCACATCCCGGAGAAGTGGTTCCCGGGCACGGTGGACCGCTGCCTCAACTCCCACAACATCATGCACGTGCTGGTCGTGCTGGCTGTCTACTCTATGCACCAGGTATTATTGTTTATTTCACCACGTAACTTCTTACGGCAGGCAATGGCAAGAAGGGTTCCTTCTCAGTCCATTCTATCAGGGGCAGTGAGCAAGTTAAAAAAGCACCAAATAATAAATAACTAATAATATAATATTTATTTCTGTAACAGGCTTACAATAAGTTAGTTGATAGTTCATATTGAGACCCTCATTTAAGTACACAAAACTTGTGTCAGAGGATCTCGCTCCTCTATATCAAACGTTACAGTCGACATACTTAATTAATGTAACAAAGAAACATAAAGAAATTGTTATTTGTTCAAGTGGGCAAAACGATTTTTGTTGATTGAACGTGCCGATATTAAATCTCGAGCTAACGAAGCAGTTTAAAATAGAGTCACTAGCGTAGCAAGTGTCTCTAAAATAGACTGCTGAGGTAGCGAGGGATTTAAAAGGCACCAAACGAAAAATATTTGCCCTCGAGTTGAACATAGGTACAACTTTTCACCACGAACTAGCGAGAAAATATTTTACGTTGCATTAATGTAACAAATAAACTGGCCGTGGAGGTCTCGGCGTTTTTCTTTGTGAATAAAGATATTTTGAAGTTAAAAAAAAATATGTCATTGGAAAAATAAAAATATAAAATAACAATACAATATTCTTTCACAAATTGGTCAATCCTGTAGAAGGATTGTTCGATTAGCCAGTTCTATAATTTATGTTTAGGATAATCCAGTGAAAGTCTTCCAAGGAAACAGGTGTGTCATTCATTATGAGTACGTTTTTAAGGGAGCCAGTATTTTACTATTACTACCCTACCCATTGCCCGTTAGTAGATTGGTCTCTCCCTGCCGAGGTTCTCCCAAGAGATTAGTGTATGGGGGGAGGTCCTTTAAAAGGATTTTAATTTATTAATAGTCCCTCTTCCTTGTTTTTTCGTCCCTACGGAGTGGCTTAACGATGTCTCTATGGCATTTTTACATGAGTCGACTGCACTCCGAACCATAAATGACTAACGAGCTGCCCCGGCTTCGCACGTGTAGCATTTTTCGATCCTAACATGAGTTTGGGAAAAATTCGTTGAAGTATGAACTTCAACGAATTTTTCCCAACCCAATGAAGAACGATAAGTAAGTAATGATCGGTCTCCCACTGTCCCACCAACTGTTGGTTCAGGAAACGAAACTGTTGGTTTAGTTTTATTTCAGTTCGTTCTTATAAGAGGCTTTATTTGAAACTAAACTTTAAAACGGCTCTGCCCTGAACCAACAGGGAGGTACCAACTCACAATACCAAATTTAAGAATTAAGACCTGGAGTCTTCACAAACGTGTTGGTTGGTGAAAGGCAGAACCTGGGGTTGTCAGTGTCGGTGAGTTACCAACAACCCTGTATCCTTAAGTTAAATTGATCCACCCGTTCTCAAATTTTGCGAGGATCAACACCTTCGGTGATTCATTTTTATTTGAAGAGAAGTTTAAAGTTTCCCATAATCGAGTTCACCAAATAATAATTTGATTGTCAAGTTCCTTAATATTTATACTGTTTTTTAGTTTTGCGCGACAAATCCTTGATTCTTACTTCCGAAAATCCGAAATTCATCTTCTGTACAATAGTGAAAGAATCATTCAAATCGGTCCACAACTGACAGAGTAATCGACGAGCATACTAAAAAACATAAAAACAGCCGAACAGAAAACATCCTCCTTTTTTTAAGTTGGTTAATAAAGCGACATCACGTCGTAACTTCGAGTGAAGCTATTATGTAGTTCCTTTTCTTTCTTCAAGTCTTTTCTTTACCGACAAGTAGCACTTAAATTTTTTTGAAGATGATTTGGTCAAGAAAGCTCAAGAAGTCGGGTATCAAGTGTTAATACCGATATCCGCGCAACAGGTCGGGCACAGTGAAGTGAAATGATCGCGACGGCCGACAAGCATGAAGGTCCATAAGTTCAACTTAGCTTAATTAATTTTATGCAAATCCTTGATTATAGCGGATTTTACAGTCAGCCCTAGATAGACATTTACCTTTTACTTCTGAAGACTTAAGAAAAATAATTTGAAATTATGCGGATCTCAAATCGAAAAGCATTTAAATTGCGTATAAAAAGACTGGGCAACAGAGTGAATTTTTGGTTAAGTATGGGTGGTTCGTTTACAAACATTCTACATCGGCGTTTGGCTAGTGTATTTACCTGTAGATCGTTTGCAACAATGTGCAGTTAACTCAATTGTTTCAAATGTAAATACACATAAACGAATGACACATAGAAACTATTGAGCTACAGGTAGCTCAACTAGAGATGTTTGTAGTTGTGGCGGGTGCGTGTAACAGATCCTAAGAACTTTGCACCGACGCGGCGGCTGATCCCAAAATACCCTTATCCATTAACAAAATCTACAAACCCCTGTAAATAGACTTATGACGTGTTCCCTTACAGGTGACGAGGCGCGACCTGGCGTGGATGTCCCGGGCGGACTGCTGCGCGCCCGAGCTATGACGTCACTAGCTACCCTCTGCACTCACAGTGGCTAACTTTGACTACCCTTGACATAGGCATGTCATTTCACTCGGTTACCTATAGTGTTTTGTTGGGTAATGAAAATTAGGTTGGATTTGCTTTTAAGGTTACGGAAGAACTGCAATGTAAAATTGTAAGAAAATATCGCACCAATTGTAGATTCTTTGTAGCTTCATTTTCCTTAAGCAATCGTCAAATTAAATCGGATATATCACGATAAGATTGTATTGAGTTCATTTATGTGTTTAAAAGAAGATTTATATTAGACCGGGCCGTGCCCGGGGCGTATCGTGTACGTGGCCCGGACGGGGCACGGATTTGAAACGTTACATACATTTTGTATGAAGCAGTTTATATTAAACAGTGCATGATCCGTGTCCCGTCCGGGCCCGTCTACTAACGTTCTCTTTGGCTCCGCTCTGGCCCGTCCCGGACACGGACCGGTCTAATACAAATCTTCCGTAAAAGTAGTAAGTATACAGGAATGTATAATGCATCAGGAAACAGGTAAACACTTGAGATGCGGCATTCGCGTCGCGCTGTAGTGCTCCTAATAGATAGTTTGCGACCCCGTTAGCTCTAACGGGGTCGCGAACTATATATCTATTTCCCTTCTATTGTTGGAGTGCCCACTCGAACAATAGAAGGGTCGGAATATTACACACACGTTTCGTTGTGTGCAACATAGCAATGCAAGCATTTTCTATGTTATATTTGTCAACTAATGCGCAGGCATTGCACGACCTTATCCCATCTTCTCTCTTCCACCATAGGACCAACAAACGCACAGAAAAATAGAACCGGAACGGTCGACATACCACAGTGTCGAATCAAAAAATTCTGCTCAGAGTGGGATGAGCTTCCTGTGTCTCTTTTCCCGTTATAGTACAATCGTCAAAGGCCTTTTAATAGTTCACAAAAACTAGATACAGGGGCTGATTATATTCTTCGGACTTCTGTCTAATCTGCCTCACTGTGTGAATGTGGTCTATGGTGCTATAACCTCCGCGGAACCCGGCCTGTTCCAGTGGCTGGAACTCGTCGAGTTTCCATCATTAATAAAAAATAAATAAAAAAATATTTCTATAGCATAGAAAATGTTTGCAACTATGATGCACACAAGTAAATAAAATCAATCAATCGCAAGCCCAAAATTCGAAATGTTACTGAAAAATTTGCCTTTATTTGAATGATCTATCATGATCATTATTTGCAAGATCAATCAGAGGTCACTTTAATAACTGGGATATCTGTCAAAAGATGGAAACCTTGTTAGGGAAGAAGTGAATGATATTCTTGTCATAGACAATATCACGGCCTACAGATAATATCTTAGTGATTCCATTTCAATTTGTTAAGATGAGCTCACAAGTCAGCGTGAGCGAAAAACGGTATGCTTAACTTAGATAAATTTAAATAATACATTATGTACTATTTTCTCTCCATTCGTTTTAATTGAATTCCGTTAATTAATAGTTTAATAGTGATAACAATTAACGGGCATTAGATAAATCAACAAGCGAACGATTTTTGGTAATCTTAGTAGGCTTGTAAGAACTAATATACGGATAGTTGTAGAATAAATGATAATAAAGACAATTACTAAAATATAAGAAGCAATCTTAGTTTAAGAGGACGCTTAATTGTAAAAATTAAATAAAAACTACTAGTTTGCTAGATAATTCTGCACATAGTAAAATTTTCATTGATAGAGTGTTTGTTACGAGCAATTATGAACTAAACAGTTGATATAAATAAGTATTTATTAAGTTGAATAGAACGGGAGTACCTCCCTATTTTGCCTTTCCCCAACTTATCAGATTGCAATATTTTGAATTGTATATTTCTGTAGGCTTCGTAGACACGTAGCAGGGGCCTACGGTACGGATTCGTAGCACGGCCGTAGAGACCCCTTCATTGAGTTTCGTTGTTGGGTGTCAAAGAAAAAATCTAATTATCGTAGAGTTAATTTGCAGAAGTTAGTTATACCATTGTGATCTCAGGGCATTTACATTGTATAATACTGCACGCCTTTCTAAGATAATTATAAGCTTAATCTGATTCGAATCTTATGAAGACTTGATTAGTCTGTTATTATTTTTATCGTATGACAAATTATTCGACCTTTACTATGTACTTTTTACAACCAGTCGGTGGTATATTTTTATATTCTCGATGTTGTCTGCTTCTCTGCTTCACTTCTAGCTGATCTGACTCTTCTCTGTACGTTGAAATCCTTCTATCGTTAGTGAATTTCGCTAGTCATTTTGATTACTTACCAATAGTTGTAGTCCTAGCCTAGGTCGCATAGATAGGTAATACACAAGCAATAATTAGAAGACTAACGTTAAAAAGTTTGGCAAAAGTAGACTCATATTTTTATAGGAAACCAAAGTCAACTGTTAACCCGAGAGAGCATCAAATCCGAACTTGGCTGACGCTGTATCGCGCGTCTCGATAATTATTCAAATATCACTTCGGAGTTCTGGTTTTGGATTGCTTTTGAATCTACTTTTGTCAAGCTCTGCATTTGTTAAATACAATATTAGGTATTGAAATGGTGTAGTATTTTAGATGAAGCCAATTAGTGTACTTATTTGTGGTTTTGTACAATCGCGTCGTCTCGCAACGATGAGTCCTTCTCTTCTCGCTTGTTCACATTTACTCACTGAATTTACTGTTGACAAAATGAATTAAATGGAATTAGGTACATTATTTTTTATTTCTACATAAAAGTCTATTTATATTTTTGGAAAATGTTCTTTTTTTATTAGTAGTACTTACACATAACAATTAAAATAGCAATTTTATTTTTTGGCTACCTTTTATAATAATAAATCTATCTACTTTTCATGGGCGTTCATAGTACTTTTTCCAATTTTTAAAGTATCATCCATCTTTCTCATAGTAATCAAATGAGTTTATTTATTTACTTATACACTTTATTGTAGGTACCACAAATAGTGGGCTTATTGCCAAAGTTGTTAAAAATTAATAAAAATATTGTATTTATGCAAATTATCAGTAAACAAAATTACCTAAATATATCAATCAAGTTGTATTAATTGAATTGTAGAAAATTTTAAGTAAGTTTTCCAATAAGTAGGTACTTTCTTTAGCCACTTTAGCCGAATATAAAATAAACTGCTATTTATTAAGTTTTCTGAGTTGAATATTTTGAACTTAACTTTGTTGTGACTAGCTTTATATGTATAGCGATAGGTATAGTAGGTACTTTACCAATGTCACGTACCTAACAAATTTATAGCCTGCGTATATAATGAGAGGCATTGAGAATGACGTCATCTCTCCTGTTGTCTGTCCCTCATATCGGATTCGAACTGCGCAGGTCCCCTTCTATAAGTATGCAGGTTATAAATTGTTACTTCTGTCAGCTTCACCAAGTATTACATTATTTTCTGTCATCCTTTACAAACGAAATCTATATATATACCTCCTCCTCGACGACCTCTGTGGCGCGGTGGGCGAAGGTCCGCCTGCGACGCAGGAGGTTGCGGGTTCGATTCCCGCCTCGGGACAAATATTTGTACGATCTGCAGATATTTGTTCAGGGTGTTCTGGTCGTTTTCTATGTATAATAAAAAAAAATATCTATCTATGTACTCGTATATTATTATGTATATCAGTTATCTAGTACCCATAACACAAGCTCTGCTTACCTTGGGGCTAGATAATGCTGTGTGAATTGTCCAGCATTACTTATTTATTTATTTATTTATTTATATAAAAATGAAACCCGTTTTCCTTGGTCACGGCATCACGCGTGAACGGCTGGACCGATTTCGCTAATTCTTTCTTTGTTGTGTTTGTTATTGTCAGGAGAAGGTTCTTATGAAAGAAAAAAATTAAGAAAGTTGGAAACATAAATTTCCACGCGGGCGAAGCCGCGGGGCGCAGCTAGTACATAATAGTCCTCCTTTTTGTAACAAACCACGTAAATACCGAAACGGTGCTGAGTGTCACTGTTTTATAAATTACGCACCTAAATAAAGGTAAGAAGGTATTTACTGTACTTACCTAGATACTGTTTGTTACCGATACATTTGTAGTGGTTTAGAGGAAGATATCCCTTGTTACAAATGCACTTTACAGGAAGCGAGATATATAAATCTAGAATATCACCCAATAGTTCTATATAAAAAAGAACATGCAATGTAACGTGATATTCAAAGTAAAACTTATGGCGACAATTAATGTCACTTTCAAACTGTAGGCGTTGAAGAGGTTAAAATAAAGTTTATTTCGATTTAAAATAAAGTTTTGTTTTTTTATTAACATCCCTTACTCATCACAATGTAGGAAGTGGAATGAGAAAAGAGACGTATTTGCCCAGCTGTGGGGGCAATTCTACACATTAGGTAGTTTTTACTGAGGGTCAATGGAAGAAAAGGAAATAATATACTAACATCTGCTTCTTATCTGAATAGAGCTAATATTCAGATAGCGACATTCCTAACCTTGAATATATGATTACTTTACTAGCTTCTGCCTGATGTTTTCGGGATAAAAATTAGCATAATAATGTTAATACAGGGATGCCGACCACGCCCACGCCCACGCCCTAGTCCATGGCCACGGCCACGCCAACGGCCAGGGAGATAAAATAAATAAATAGGAATACACCTGAAACGGAGGTCGAGTCCCGGACTAGAGTAAGCCAGAATCATAATGAAACACCAGAATGTTATCATCGGCGAGCAGAGCGTGCCACGAAAATTAGTTTGAAATTTGGAGTATTTTGACAACTGACCTGACCAGAGGCAGACAAATAAAAATAAAATAAAAACAATAAAGTTGCCGGCTAGACTTGACAATTTTTGGTTTTTGTTCGATTTTTCGGTTTTCAATTTGGCAAAGTGACCTTAAGCCGGGGTCGAGCTCTGGACCATAGTCAGAAGGAACATGCGATCGGCGAGCGGATCAAAGCACGAAAATTTTGATGTCTACTTAGATTTCTTTGCGCTGGTTGGCAACGTGACGTCGCAGATTATTTGTTACATTTTTGTGCTTTTTGCTATGGTGGTTGGATTAATACAAGTCCTCTGACTATAGCGGACCAGCCAGAACACTCAAGTTCGGTTCAGTTCCAGTCATCATAGGAAACGTTGCCTCTGCGCTGACCAAAACATAAAGCACAAAACACCAGTAATATCAGCGAGCGGAACGAGCCGCGATTTTTTGTTGCAGTTGGTAGTCTTAATCAAAGTGACAGCAGTTAACAGGAAGAAATAATGATCAAGCTGTGCAATATACCCCCCCAACCGCGCCTGTGAAAAGTTGTCAAACATTATAAACATCCAACCTTTCGCAATATTAGTGTGATGGATGATGGAACCACTATCTCCGTGTTATTCGAGGAGCCAAGGGAGCGATTGACGCAAGACAAAGCCCGCATGTAAGTACGGAACCTATGTACCTACTATCTAGAATGACTTCATCGACCAATACTCAGCCACTTAACTTAGTTGTTATGGAAATTGTTTTGGTAAACTTCCTTAAAAATAAATTAGGTACTACACCACCAAAATATCCCAAATCTACATATTTGACCTCTCCCACGAAACAACAACGCTTCCTTGTGTTAAAATAAATGAATATGGACCTACTAAATGTACTTATTATGGACTAACCGAACCCGGCGACACAGTCCGGCGGGTTAGTGCGACATTTCAGTTTATGAATAACTAGCTTCTGCCCGCGGCTTCGCACGCGTTGTTTCTATGGAAAAGTTTTGAGGTTATTTCTATCCCATGGGAACTGATTTATGGGATAAAAAGTCGCCTATGTTTGATTCCAGGGTTAGACTTACCTGTATGCATTTCAGCCTGATCCGTTCAGTAGTTTTGGCGTGAAGAGGTAACAAACATCCATCCATCTATCAAGTTTAACGAATTTATTTTACTCAAAAGAACAATGTTCACTTAAATGAGTAGGTACATATAATAACCTTACTTACTATCTTAATTAATCAATATTACAAGAAGTTTACTAATAACTTTCCGTAGCAGGTTTCCATCCATCCATCCATCCAAACTTTCGCATTTATAATATTAGTGTGATAGTGTGATGTGGGCAGCCAACAGTGTTCTGTTGGCAGGTTTCCATCCATCCATCCATCCATCCATCCAAACTTTCGCATTTATAATATTAGTGTGATAGTGTGATGTGGGCAGCCAACAGACTGTTGGCTGCCCATATGTACCTACTCATTTAAGTGAACATTGTTCTTTTGAGTAAAATAAATTCGTTAAACTTGATAGATGGATGGATGTTTGTTGGATGGATGGAAACCTGCTACGGAAAGTTATTAGTAAACTTCTTGTAATATTGATTAATTAAGATAGTAAGTAAGGTTATTATATGTACCTACTCATTTAAGTGAACATTGTTCTTTTGAGTTTGAGTTTTCAGTTGACAAAACATTGTCAACTGGTCGCCGCGGCCGGCCAGCAGACTTTGGTGTGTAGACTCCATTAGGGAATAAGCAATCAGTTGAACATAAATACATGCTAACCGACTAAATTTCTAGTACCTATACTATAAGTGACACCCATTTGACTTTGCCGTAAAAGGTTAACTAGGGAGTCATTATGTGTACCTACCTAAACTCATCGTTAAATCGTGAAGAATTTCCTCCATAGCCTAGGGTTGCCACCCGTACTTTTTAATAAAGTATTTTACTTTATTTCGGGCTTACGTACTTTTAACAGGACAATAAAGTACGCCAAAATACTTTTTTGGCTTTAAAGTTTTTATTTTTATGTTCACTATACTAAACGTTATGGCGCTATGGCGCTCATTAGGGGAGGCCTATGTCCAGCAGTGGACTAATATAGCACAGAATATAGGCTGATGATGATGATACTAAACGTTAAAGTTGAAGTTTTTGAGTGTAACACAGAACGGATCGCATCATGTTATTCTACAAAACACATTGCTTTTGAACGCAACATAAAACGTCGAATGGCTTTATTCAACTTGAATTTTTCTTCGGCACTTTTCGGACCAAAACGCCTATCGAAACGGCTTTGAGTTTGTTCCTAAAAGAAAGGGACATTTAATAAGTATAGACTTATTCAATGTCCCTTTCTTTAAATGTATGAAATGTATTAATGCCTAATTGTGGTTCGTTTCACGTTACCGCGAGATGTTTTTATTTTGCGGTTTTATATATTTTTTTCTTTTTACAAGGAATAAAACTATCTACCCGAAAAGAATTTTTTTTTGTTAACTGCGGCTAAAAATGTCTCCGAAATGGTCACGGCTTCTCCGCATGGTGTTGCCTTAGCTTGCTTGCTATTATGGGCAACAGCTGCTGCAAAGTCTGTTTTTTTGCAGCTCTTTTAACCTGCCGTTATTACTCATTGTAATGGTTTTCTTTTTATTTTGGCCAGTTTCCACTAAAGTCTGAAAAGTTTCGAAATAATATCTTTTAGGTTTGTTTACTCGCTGTTTGACTAACTGCTGCTATAAATTATAAAAAACCCCAAATAAAGTAGGAGGTACTCTATTTTTACATGGCGTACTTTTTTTAACCCCCGTATCAGGTAAATATACTCTATTTGCTCGAAAAAAAGGTGGCAACCTACCAACCGTGGTGCCTATGGCATAGGCACTTCCTATGTTATGAAATGATTTTATCAAGATATGTATGAATTGTTCTTTTCAAGTTACCTACGTGATCTGAAAGTTTTTAGGAATTTTTCACGAATAGCTCTCGCGACGACATAAATATCGGTAAAATCAAAGGCTTGCTATCGGTATACTTGCGCGAAAGACATTTGCGCGAGCGACAGAAAAACTTTTTATGGGCAGAGGTCGAAAGTTGCAAATTTCACCATTCGATTGAGTTCAACATTTAGTTTACCCTTTCCTATGTCACTTTACCCTACCCTTACCCTTTTTCCTCTATGAAGATAAACATTATCAGCGCTACTACAAAAAAGTTAGACTTCTGTTAAGCGCGTGTTTAATAAAAGCGTTAGGTACCACAAAACTGCGTTTTACGACGTTTTACTGTTAGACATAGTTTAAACAAGAGCTAAACTGTTGTTAAACCCATGTCTAACTGTTTAGACACTGTTTAACTAAACGCTTGTAAGACCAGTGTTTACGTTGGTTTTTGTAGTACCGCTGTATGTATCGTAGAACCTCGTAGCCTCTGCTACGATGCTACGCTAGCCGGCGTAGACTACAAAAGACTTGAACGCGCACCTGTTTTTGTAAAACAAACTAATTTAAAAAAAAAAGAAGTTTAAATGAAGAAATACATCATTTAAACTAGATGCGGATTATACTTTCTTTTTGTAAAGATGAGTTTTTTTTATTAGGTATTAAGTAACTACTTTAAATGATCTTACTATGCTTTAGAATACTGATGCAGGGGCATTAGATGAATATATTTGTTGGCGGAAGTTCGTAGCACGTCCTACGTCGCTACGCTGGACCTGCGTAGCAAGAAAAATCTTTGACGCACACTTGCTTTTATACAAACCACTTTATTCCTCATATTTCTGCAACTAAAAGTTATCAAGAGCTCCGGCTTTCACTATAACGCAGATGAGTTTAAACGAGATATATCGCAGAAAGGAGGGCCAACTCCCCTAAACAGTGGTAAATCCGCAAAATATCTACTACTTCTAGTTAGAGGTTTTAGAAGTTTTGTGTTTATTTTTCACGCAAACGTATACTCATACTCGCCAAAATATCTAGTCGTGCAAATCTCCATTCGCGCAAGTGTCTCTCGTGTACCTATGTGTGTTGATTTTTTGTAATAAATCATGAATAAATATTTAAAAAATTCTATACACCATTTCATCGAAGTTGGGTATTAAAAATGTTTCCTATTTTCCTTTCAAACTCAAACCGTTTATTATACACATGAATAAAATAAAGATTTTGTTAGCAGCCAGCGATATAGGTACCTATTGATTTGGATCAGTTGGTCTAAATCTCTAATTAGGTTAGACAGTTTGCAGGTTTAGCAACAGTCTGCAGTTAGCTCAACTGTTTTAATTGTAAACACTGGGTACTTGTAATTGTGAGAAATAAATATATATATTAAATTTGTACCTACCTTTGAATATTTATAAACATAGATTATTAACATTAAAGATAGACATATTATATTCATTAATCGTAGGTACCTATCTAATAGTTTATCACACAATCACACTAATATTATAAATGCGAAATTTTGAATTTTTTGATCCATTTGTTACCACTTCACGCCAAAACTACTGAACGGATCAGGTTGAAATTTTGCATACAGGTATGTGCCTGGACACTTTTTATCCCATAAATCAGTTCCCATGGGATAGAAATAACCTCAAAACGTTTCCATAGAAACAACGAGCGTGCGAAGCCGTTAGCCGCGAAGTTAGTTGTTATATAAAAATGATGTAATGGAACACCCTGTCTGTGATGAGGGCCATGGTGTCTGCGACACAGTTTTACTAAAAACTACTGCGGGCATCATCGAATACAAATAGTTACTACAACCATGTAATTCGTTACTAAATAAATTACTTTGAATTGTAGTTTCTATTAGACTTATTCTTGACTTTACATCGACACAAAAGGTGGGCCGCCTAGGCCTACAGAGACTAAGATAAGTTCCTTCACAGCAGTACAACGAGCAGTAGGTACCTACGATCGTCCAGTTTCCTCGTGCACCGTGCAATAAGTAGTGCCGACTGCCCACGGACCAGCCAGTCTCCGCCACGAACCGACGCGATGCGAACCCTCGGAACTTGTTATGTGCTACTCGCGCTGTGCGTGGCTGCGCTTGCGCACCCCGCCAACAACATCGTCGTCCCGCAGAAAGACGGTGAGTTTAACCTAAATACTTTTATCCTGTAATTTACTTTTAGCCTGTATCATCCTATTGTACGGCAAAGAAAGACCACCCTTCTCCTCATCCAATACTTAGAAAATTGTCGTCCCTCATGAAAACGTGTAACGGTGAGTTTACTAAATAATAAACACCAAAAACAATAAATAAATACTTAACGCTGGACAATCCACGCAGCATCATCTAACCCCAACCAAGCTAAGCAGAGCTTGTGTTATGAGAACTAGATAACTGGTATACGTAATACAATACTTTTAGATAGATATTTAAAAACAATGTAAGTACCAAATTCGTGTGTGATGGATGTGTGACAGATATATCTAAGTGTGAAGATGTGTGACAGATCTAAGTTTAACAACAATAAAAAGGATTTTTTTTTATAAAAAGCGCGATAGCTACAAGTAGTGAGAATTTTGGTGTTTAGTATTTTTACAGATGACCACACATGCTACCCATGATACTAACAAAGAAAATCTCAAAGAATCACTTCACAAAAAATAGCTAAAACCGCCCAAAATTAAAAAAAAAAAAAATTGATTATAGACACAGAATATGGAACAGAAATAGTTTTGAAAAACGATGTCATCTACAGAGAGGTTTAACACTTTGCCGCAGAATGAAAACGCCCTCCTCACAAGCCAGTAGGTACTATTGTCTAGAGTACCATAACTATAAGACATACAAAGACACAAGTTAAAAAAATATATTTTTAATGTGTTGCACCTTTAATAACTTCCATTTGCCTAAACATGCTAATTTTTGAAGCACAGAGAATTTACAAATCGCAACTATGGTGTGTGTTATGAGATTAATAATGCACAAACAACAACGAAGGCAGGTTTTACATAATTCCTGTTACGTAATTACTAATTAAGTGTGTCTTCAGTTAGATTAAGCACCACAAACGAATTTATTGGCTGATTAGTGATTACTGACTCAAGATTATTGATAACATTAGCGTTGGTGTATTTTCCATCCTTTTCTCGTCGATAACAAAAGATTTTGATTAAATATGGATTACTCAATAAACCAGTCGTCGTAAAAGCAGACCTGTGCACAGGTCGCTTTTAAAAATGTTTCTCGTCCACTATTTCATTAAATATGGTGTTTTGTTTCTTGTTTTTGTGGCAATAAATGCAGAACGTGAGTTAAACGCACACAGAAACAGTTTTATACTTAGTTTTTCCTTATAAGTGGGAAGTTTTATAAGTATGTTGTTTTTATTGCAATTCAAAATAATTGGGAAGCTAGCAACGTGAACAAATCGGTTTTTTCTACCCAGCAATCGCTAACCTCTCCATGTTCTTGACCTTTTATCGTTATCACCGTATTGTTTTTATACAGCGTATTAGGTACTAACTTATTGTAGGTCAATAAGATTAAAGTAAACGAAAACATTTGTTAACATTGACAAGATATTTATTAACACGTTTCTTGAAAAAAGTGCTACGAAGACGCGCGAATTAAATTTTTTTTGTACTTAGGTATAGAAATCAAGTTAGCGTAGCAACTTTTTGAATTCTGCCTTCTACCTATAATTTTAAATCTTACCTTATTGAAATCAAATGTTATTTATAATTTAAATAATGCTGCCTTCCGTTAACGCCCGTCTGCATTCTTTAAATTCTTTCACTGCGTCTATGTAGAATCACACACAACCATTTTGCACTATAATTGTAACTTAGATAATCCAAACTAATATCATTAAAGCGAAAGTAAATTATTTATATAGGTATGTCTGTTAAATTCACGCTAAATGGCTGAACTGATCTTCATGAAATTTGACATGGAGGTACCTACACGGTATTCTGGAGAAGGGCTGCTTTTTAAGACGGAAAGCGCAGAGTGAAGCCGCGGGTAGGTACAATAATAATTATGTAAACATCGTTAAGAATATCATTCGTGGCATTGCTAATCCAGTCCGCAAGTATTCTTAAGTGGCTCATCACTGTGTTTGCAAGAACCAAGAACTATTCAAGTTATCAGTTATCCTCAATTACCTTCCTTCCTAGATAATACCAACACCAAAGAAAATAGTCTATACACGGTTCTAGACTCCTAGATATTTTTTGTAAACAAATGAGTAACAAAAGCAAAAAGAAACTGTAAAAATATTTTACGAGGCTGGGAACATCGGAGCAAATCACAAAAGCTTTGACAGGTTTTTCATTTATATATTTTAATTTGTCTTCTCGCTCGTTTTCAAACTGAAATTGGTAACTTCTTTAGTTTTCAGAGTTTTTTGAAGATTTTGATTTGATTTAGAGGTTATATTGCTGTTTTTTATTTATTTATTTATTTTTATCAGTTTTCATACATACCTAAATGTCCTTTTGACATAAAATATCTTGGATTCTAGAATCCAGTATTACCTATAGGTATGCACTAATCATAATCACAGTGAAAAGAAAACTACCGGAGACAACGCCAAGGTCTATTGAACTAATTCACTTTTAATGGCAGTGTCGTTTATTTCCAACAAGCCTATTGTTAAGTCAATGCGTCAGCGATTAGTGCATAGCCAATAGATGCGTAGACACATAAATAATGAGCGATTTAGTACAACGCAAGATAGGAAAATGGGTTATAAATTAACAATGATGTTATGTAAGTAGGTATCTTGTTGGATTCCGTAACATCAGGACATGGTAACAATTAACTTACTGCTGATCGATAAGTGAGCTGTGGATTTTTTACAATTCATGGTTACAATTACAATTATAATTATTGCAATGATTACACTGTCTTACTTATATAGATGCCTAGTGTCTTGTGTAGGGTAGGGACTTACTTACATATATAGATGCCTAGTGTCTTTAGTAGGGTACCGGCGGCCCTGACAATGAGTTGAAAATTAC
Organism: Eupithecia subfuscata; assembly: GCA_963564075.1. NCBI lineage: Eukaryota > Metazoa > Arthropoda > Insecta > Lepidoptera > Geometridae > Eupithecia > Eupithecia subfuscata. Next base: position 12,384,746 of record OY751105.1, read on the forward strand.
AAGAACTAGGAACCAATGTAAAATTAATGTTTGCAACAGTCTGCAGTTAGATCAATTGTTTTAAATTGTAAATAATAGTTCTTATTTATTTCTATTTTTTGATTGAACATTAATTAACTTGGTAGGTACAAAATTCTATAATCTGTATTTAACCTACAGCCATACAATCTAAATCAACGTCCAGTACGATACAAGTATCGTTGACAGTACCTACAGGATGTTAATTTAGACTACAAATTTACTGTTTTAGGATTTTTTCCTATATTGTGCTATGAGACATTGACATTTCTTGCCAAATTTTAAGATTCTAGGTCAACGGGAAGTAGGTACCCTATAGGTTTTGATCCATGGCGAGAATCAAAAGTAATTACCTACCTACATACACAGTTTAGCCATTAGGGCTATTTTCCGAAACAAATCCCAATTATCAAGGTACTTACCTATTTATAAAAACTGCCTTCGATGTTATTACACGACTGCCCAAAAAAGGAGTGAAATGTTTTCTTTCAGGGTTCATGTAGGTATTTATTTATCTATGCGAGTTAGTAAATCACCATAACTTTTACATGCCGGAACATGGTTGGATGTAGGTACTTAGAATCTTATATTATCCCGAGAGACAGTGGCAATTTTTGAAATAAGGGTGCCTATTTTAACTCTCCAACACGAAATTACGTGTTTCGTTTCGGTAAATTTATATACACCGAATGAGAGTATTAATTTGCACAAAAAAAACGAAACGAAAGTTACGATTGCGTATTTTGGAGAGGCCAGGCCTATTAAATAGGCCTTGAGGCCTATTTATTAGGCCTCAAGGCATTCGTGTTCTTTTTGTAAAACTAGCTTGTTTAAAAAAATGTTACATCACTCAGCAGTAAGTACCGAGAAGCCCGCAGCCACTGCCGATTTGAAGGACCTGCCCCTGCCAGTGAACGAGCAGTACCCCTCAGCGGTCCTGTTCGGAGGTACCTGCGGAGGAACCATCATCAGCCCCAAGTGGATCTTGACTGCTGGACACTGGTAAGCTACCTAAATTTTGTTATTGACAGAATAAAGGTAAGGTCTTTATTAACAAAGAAAATTATAACCAAAAGTAGAAACAAATTATAACTAGTACTTACGATTGCAACACTTGAGCTAACTGCAGTGTTGTAAACAATCTAGAGGTAGCCAACTGATCCATATCAATAACAGTCGGAATGCGTCCACAAGACGCAGAATAATAGGCTTAGTGTCCTAAAAAATTCTAATTACTCCGTCAGTTAGATTATCAGAAGACTAGACGATCGCCTCGCGGTTTCACCCGCGTACTTCCCGTTCCCGTGGGAATTCCGGGATAAAATATAACCTATGTCACTCCCTGAAAAGTAAGCTTCCTAACAGTGAAAGAATTTTTCAAATCGGTGCAGTAGTTTCGGAGCCGGAGCCTATTCAATACAAACAAACAAACAATCAAATCTTTCCTCTTTATAATATTAGTATAGATATTGGACATGTATTTTTTCTTTTGTCGATTAAACAACCCCCTGGATGCAATGAGCCCAAAAGGTGGTGATACATTATGATGGCATACATTTTATTAGAAGAGCCTACAACCAGTAGGTACCCAGAACCCACTGCTGAGATATAGATAGCCGCAGGTACCGGATATTATTGATGATGTTGAAAACTTTGACAGCTAACTAATCTCCACGATAAATTAATTTGTAAACAACAAACGTATGGTCGTTTGGATGTATCTTCATATCTTGTTTATAAATAGGTAAGTATTTTTATCTTGTACGCCACTGCATATCAATAAGTCTGGGTTTTCCTGATAGTTAAAATTACCCATAAGTGCCCATAACATAACACACGAAGGTATTTCATTTGTAACGCTCGGTCGGTCAATTATAAACACCACTCGATTTAAAACGTTATTCCACTTTTTATAGAACGTAAAATCTATTTTAACTTTGTTAGGTTTTTAGGAAAAGAAATCTAGTTGGTTGTGCAGGTTAAAATTGCCATTAGCAATGGTCAAGGTCTTGATCTTTGATCATCAGATCCCTCAAAATAGGAAATTTGTCTAGTTTAAGTAGTCGCAAATTAATGTATTCTACAATATCGACTTACGGGAGGGTCCGAAACCGATTAGGTATCCGAAATTTCTATAGGTTCAAATCACAATCGCCAATTTAAAATGTGCATCCAACCGAATAATATGTACACTGAATCAAGTCACAGTTGGAATTGGAACCCACCTCTATGTGTGGCCGAACGCACGCAGGCCTAGGTGGGTATTCTGTATAGGTACCTCACCTACTCAAGAGCATAATCGATTACTTATACAGGGTGCCAGCGGAAGGGATGTTCTCCGATTTTTTTTTTTCGTTTTTTCTTTTTTACTTTAAAGAAGTTAAATACGTTTTTCTTCATATTCATCTTACTACTTCTTACATAATTAGGTATGGTTGTTTTATAAATTTTAATGGATTAAAATTATTACAAAATATTATGTATTACCTAAGTAAATCTTTTTGTGATAAATTCATGACAAAACACTGGTTTTGCTGAAAAAACAGGCGAAAAATCATTTGTGAAATATTTTGTTACGTTAAATACTTAATACACGAGTGTGTGTAATAGCCACAGAAATCTGAATAACAAGGCACTAGAAATCGTAAGCGCGCGTGACCTTGTCGCCGCTCAGGTGACTCTCACGCCACCAGTGCGTTCGTTGCTGTTCAGTTGCTCTCGAAACGTGCGTGTGTAAAAATGGTGTGTTGCAGCATTTCCCATTGCGGAAATTCTTCCACAAGTTGTAATTATATTAATAAAGGAATAACTTTTCATCGGTAAGTATTGTTTTTTCTAAATAATGCCGTTTTTCCTTAAAATTATAGAATCTTTAAAAGGTATACGAACGTCACAGTCGACCGTTCTTATTATCACGTTTAACTATACATTGCCTCTTATTTTTGTCAACATCGGGCAGGTACCTCATTACAAAAAGCAATGTACTGCACAGTGAACGATAACGTTGCGCGCTCGATTTCCTATCGTGGTACGGCCGCAGAACTCGGTCGCGAGCTAGTGTTGTGACACGGTAATATTATCCTTAATATTGTAATATAATACCTTGGTTGTGATTTGTAAAACAACTTTGCATAATTTAACATAGTATTTTAGGAATACGATGTTATATTAAAATTGTTTATTTATGATTTATTATCATAATAACTAACTATCTATAAAGCTCGATTACCACTGACTGACTGACTGACATAATTGTTCTCCTTGATGGTGGAGGGGGAGGTATGTTTTTTTTGCAGAATCATGTAGGGGGTGTCCGGGGGACCTAGGAAAAATTCCGACTTTTTGAGATTTGCCCCCCGGAACCACCGCCCCCCAGGGGGGCGCCAAGCAGAGTCACACTGATGAAAAATTTTTAGGGGGTTGTATAGAGGGGGTCATATTATTTCGATTCCAAAAAAAATTTTACCCCCCCGTTCCTCCCAAGACCCCCCTTTTTGAGAGTGCTACCGGATGCCTTACATTGCAAACGCTGGCTGAACCCTACGAGATAGATCAGAATAATGTACTACAGTATTTTACAACTTAAAAAGGTCTACAAAAAAGTCTACGATAGTATATGTCTATCTCTTAGGGATAACCCACAATAACCATTTTTTATCCTTTACTTTTTACGAGAAATAATGGCTTATTTACGAGGCGATTTTAAGCAGTACAGCATTAATCCTTATCCAATTAAGTAACTTAGATACATTGTGCATTTAATATAGATTAATATTGCCCTTTACAGCATGTAATTTGAATGAATATTTTCGAAGATATTACAGATTTAAAATGACAGGGACATAGCGATTGCGGTATCGGCCGGAGTACCAATTCTGCAGTAGGTATATTTAGTATAAGCATTGCACCCGTGCGAAGCCGGGGCGGGTCGCTAGTTATAATAATAAATGAATATTGAAGTACAAACTATATTTTTATTTTATTAGTACAATGCCCTAGTCATAGAATAACAGTACGATAGGTACGTGACCTGATATTTCGTGCCCAGCACTAGGGTAGATTACATTAAAATGACGTCATAACGACAACAATAGCAAACTTGTCACTAATGTGTGAGTAAGCGAACGTATGCAACTACGCATAAGGCTTAATTTGGTTTGCACTGCATTTTTGGATGGGCGTAGCCGTAATTCCGTAGTTATTGTCTGTGTATGTAGTGGTAAGGTAGTAGAGGGGGCGAGCCGGCGACACGCATTCCCGATAGATCGGATGGTACTCAGCATTTCTAGTGCCTTGTTATTAAGATTTCTGTGGTAATAGCACACGAATAGGAAGAAAAAACTTAATTTTTTGCAAAAAAAAATATTAAATCTTTACCTATTCACAAGTTGATCGCCTCCGGGTCCAGAATCACCCCCTTTCGGCTTAGTACCTACACCCTTTCTGTGGCACCCTGTATACTTACATTATTAGGGCCAGTAATAATAGGAAGGCTTTTATTACAAATATAATTTATGTACTAGAAAGTACAGCATGCATTAAATGCGTACAAACAATGATTTGTATGCTGGATTTGTCTTGGCTACGGGAAAACATTATTCATCAAATTGTCAAGAAATCTATCCGACCACAAGCACACCGACTTATCATAAATTACCATGAAGATTTATGTACTTAGGTAGGTACTTCTTCACCTAGGTACCTACCCACTACCCACTTCGTCATAGCACTACGCTATGACGAAGTAGGTAGTAGGTACCGTATTTCCCCTAGAATGAAGGAAAAAGACGGAGCAATATTATTCTTCACCTTCTTATTACGACTGACAATAAAGGATCTAAAGCTAGGACTTTATTAATGTTTCAAAGGTTTAAGTAAGTAGGTACGAGGTGTTTCAAAGGATTTAGGAACAATTGACGCTCTTCCAGAGAAACGAAACTCACCTCCTGTGCGTGTCTTCCGTAGTAAACGTAGAATGACAAATCTATTGTGACAATGAGACACTCGCCCCTGAAACTCGATGCTATGAGCGTAGCGTCTCGCGGCGGCAGTCTCATTTGTCGCGACTTCGCGCAGCCCCCATTGCTTATGCTTCCTAAGAAACTCCATGTTCTCACGTCTTGTCCCTAGCACCCTGTTCACTGGCGGGCGCGGAGTGGTAGCCGGCACCAACAACACCGACAATGGCAGTGGAGTCTACCGTCGCGTGAAGCGCATGGTCATCCACCCCCTCTTCTCGGTCGGACCTTACTGGCTGAATGCTGACGACTTTGATATCAAACAGGTATCATCCTTAACACTTAATTTGAAACATAACGTTAGCAAACAGGTGAATACTTGGAACACACTTTGAATCTGGTGAAATGCATCGTTAGTAGGTACCTTTTACGTCCCGGTTTCCGGGTAGCGGTGCCAGGTACCCGGAGACAAAATGTATGGGCAAAACTACGATAGCTATCACAGATCCGGCATACCCGGTACCCGGCGAAAGGGACGTGTGAAAAGGCACTTACAGGCACATGAGGTAGACAAGACACGGAGACTAGGTAGGTGGACCTATGTTTTGATCAGGAGGCCAACACATTGTGCACTACCTAAGGAAAGATCTTAGTGTAGCGTGAGAAAAATAAAATAAACCGGTGTGCTACTTCGTTCGTTGGCCAAAATTTGGTCACACTCATAGGTAGCTGCTTGTTATACACCTACCTAAGCTCTGACGATGACAAAAATAGGAGCATTTAGTTTTTTAGAAATCAGCAAAAAATCGCAATGACTGAACTCATTCGGCCGGTACCTATGTAAGTGCCTAAGTGGTTTATATTTTTTGATTGCGGCGACATAATAAGTATTTGTTCCTTTCCAGCATAAAGCATCACATTTAATTCCAGGTGGGAGCTCGTTACGACTTCTTGCTTGCCGAGCTATCCGAGCCTCTGCCCTTAGACGGAAGGACCATAAAGGCTGCCACGTTGGACGACCAGCCCAGCTTGGCCCCTGGACTTGAAGTTGGCTACGCTGGATACGGCACCGACCACCATGGGGTAAGAACAAGAACCTGTCTAATAAAGAACAGAGATTACCTAACTTGGTGAACAGGCTGAACGTGATGATGACCTAACACAAAGTAGGTTTAGTTAGATTGGTCAAGTGTTACATAGAGGCTGCCTCGCACTGCACCATGGACCAAAAAAATAAAAAGTAAAAATAGCTTTATTTTTCAATACTTACAGTAATGTTTTTTTTTATGGCAGAAGCTTTTATTCACAAAGAAAATTACAACTAGTATTTACAATTGAAACAACTGAGCTTACTGCAAACTATTGCAAACAATCTACAGGTAGCTCAACTGATCCATATCAATCAATACTTACCAGTCGGAAGCGTCCCCAAGGCGCTGGCTGCATGGCAATGCTGATGCGCTGTGCCAGACACTCACCAGCTCTCGGGTCATGCGACGCTTCGACCAGACACTCAGATAATTTTTTTAAAACCCGAAGAGCCTCTGTAGGTACCCCACGGACCTAGGGTCTCGACTCCAAGGGGAGCAAATGTGTAGGCTCTGTCGAGACCTGCATATTTGCGCCTCTTGAGATCTTCGGCCAAATATGCCGCCGCACCCATCCTCACGGATGTCCTCGGAAGATGGGAAGGCGCAAGTCTGTCGACGCATGTAGCGTCCCACACAATGGGCCTCCCCAACTCCCGGGACTAGTGTCATACCGTCGGGCCTCTTACCTTCGTCACGCAACGTACCAGCTATTCTCGAATCGAATGGTCTGCCATTCGATTCGAGAATAGCTGGTACGTTAGCGGTGACAAAGGCCCGCCGGATGATGTCGCTAAGGCTGGCGTGGCGAGATATCCGACCGGCGGCCCTAGTACACGATAATCCGTGATGAACAAGCTGTTCGACAGCAGTACCGCACTGGCATTGATGAGGCGCGCAACACCTTGCACCCAGCCGACGACATGTTGCGATACGGAAAGTTACGGGATCCATTAAAGTACCAGTGTTATATGTAGGAAATGCTTGCAACGAATGTCCTGACTCCCATTTAGAAACGGCCAGGAGGCGGACACAGTAATGATTGATTACAAAATAAGAATTTTTAAGGTTATAGGTAATAAATAATAAACTGCGTTGAAAGCCTTCTCCAAACGTGTCCAATCCGTTCTATTTCTAGCCGTCCTAGACCCGAGTATTCCTTCAACAAATTAGTTACAAAGTTGAAATAATTTGAAAAAATAAACAATTAGTTCAACTTGTATTAGAATAGAACAACGTGAACCTATCAAGACAAACCTACCCTGAACTGAAAATACCCACCTGCCTGTTATCTTAATTCTTAGTCAATTTATCTGTCGACCAGGGTACGATGCGCTCCGAAATGCACGGAATGGAGTTAGAGATTAAGCCAGATTCAGAGTGCTCAAAGCTGGAACAGTTCTTCAAGGATGACATGATCTGCACCAGAGGACGGGCACCACGATTCGACTCCGCATGCAACGTAAGTAAACAAAGCACACCTAAGATAATACAATCCTGGGCCAGTACTCTAAAAAGCGTAATCGAAGTTTCTGATTCGTTTTCGTGCAAACGCTAATCATAATTAAATGCAAACGACATAAGAGTTCGTTTTGCACGACAACGAAAACGAAACTTCGATTTTCCTTTTCCGAATAGGTTCCCCAGACCTGTAGGCCTAGCACGGGGACTGTTGTCTAGGGTAGAATAGAGATAAATTAAGTCACATTGTCATCGAAGGCGTAATATGTTTGAAACTCATCCCTTCAACTTCAATAAGTTACGCAATGTATGAAAATACGATGACCTTCTTCTCTATTCTACCCTAGACAACTATCCCCGTGGGCCTACTGTACAACCTTACTAGTAATTTTATCACCTTGGGAAAGATACTGGCCGAATCTCAGGAACTTCTCTTATTCTGGAAGGGCTTTGTTTAAGTATTCTAAATAATGTGTTATCACACTGTAACGCTACAGATTGACCACGAGGAATAATTTTTCTTCGTGGCCAAACCTAGCTAAGCAATCTAGTTTGGCCACGAGATAAAACACCCTAAAAAATTAACCCACGTGTTACATATAAAAACAAAATCCAATTTGTAAGCAGTGTTTTATCTTCTTTACAGACTAGGTTAACAACGGAAAACAAAACACTACAAGGGTTTATTTTATTTTTAGGTTTTTAATCTCTGCATAAAGCCTAGCGCTATTCCTAAAATTTAAAAGCTAAATTGTTTTTGTTACAGGGAGACAGCGGCAGCGGTCTATTGGACAAGTCTGGGCGCATAGTGGGCATCGCCTCATGGGTCGAGAATGATGCGCACGAGTGCAAGAACGGCAACCTCGTCGTATTCTCCAGGGTCTCGACGGCACGTGACTGGATCAGGCAGGTCACCAAAATATAAACAATCCTATGAACTTCGATAATTTATAGATTAAACTTGTAGGTGTAAAGTTCTCAGAAAAACTTCAATAAATTCTTAGTTTTTAGCCTTTCATGAAAGTTTACATAGAGTACAAATTTTTCTGACTTTTATGCAAAAAGCCTTTTTTTCTGTCTCTTATTTGTTACCATTGCTAGTCAACTGCAAAACACTTAATTTTGTTGAAAAATGTACAACTTAATAATAATTAAACGATGGTTGTGAAATTTTGAAATAAATACGTACAAAATAAGTGATCAAGTGATCATTCTAGAACGAATTTGTCCCAAGGACAAAATCATATAAATATTGTACTTTGTAATAATAAACCTGATAAAATACAAATTGGTTTCCTTCAAATCCTACAGGTGTTGGATATGGTTTGGAGTAGTATAATTAAAACAAGGTGTATGTTCCTGAAATTTAATGACTTTAATAGAAGATAACTAAATTAAAACAGCAAGAAGAAAATCATTCATTAACATTTTCATAATGATTAGCTATGTTATGCAAAAAGACAATAATTAATCAATGACCTAACAAAATATACAACAAAAGTCATTAAATAATTGAGTCCAATGAAATTAGTCTACCTTGGACAACGATCGAAGCTATACATGGATTTCATTGCGTCGACTTAACTCCCCTCCAAATGAACAAGTTACATAATAATACAACTTACAATTTTGAATAAGTAATATTGTGATTAAAAGAAAAAAAAGCTAAATAATTCTTTCCTACTTATATAATGTGTAATAATATAAAGTGTCGACTACTTAATATAACTATCTATATGCTTACTTTTAAATTTTTCACACAAAGAGCGGAGCGGGTGGGCGCCGGCGGCGGGCCGGTCGCCCGCGCTCACCTTATGCCGATACACACCACAATCTCGCTAAACACTATGTCTCTTATGCCGAATGTTAGACGAAAAAATAAAGCGACACTTCCCAAACCAAATTACAGTACTAACAATTTGTAGACATTTCATCGTGTGCCGCGCGCGGGCGGCGCCCGCTCTAGAGCTCAGCTTACTATTGTTATCCTCATTCGTGTTAAGCGCATCCTCGGATGGAACCATAACAATGTAGCTTTTTTTGGAGTTTTATTTTTTTACAATATATAGGATTTGTCTCTATAATTAATTATATCTAATATTTACAATGGAGGTGAATGGACATTATTCAAACTCTACTCACCGTCATCGATAATCCCGTATCCTACCCGAAAAGAACGTATCTACAATTTATAAAATTTTAAAATTAAAACCTCGCCACGGTTAAAATCTAAACAAAGATCGAGTCTGCGTTTCGAATTTCTAACGTCCGCGTCGATTCGTGGATGAACGTCGTGGAAGAACGATGGCGGCGCGGCGGCGGCGCTAGTCAGCTATACACAATACCGAAATAAGAGACACAAACTCGATCGAGACATTTATTCATAATAAAGAAGGTAGTGGGTGTCGGGCGGTCGAGAGCGCGGTCGCGGGCTCATATCTTGTGGATCTTCTGGCTGACGACGACAGGGTTGTTGCGGCGGATCTCCTGCGCGCCCAGCTCCCGGTAGTCGAACGAGCACTCGTGCTTGTCGCTGTACCGGTGCACCGCGCAGAACAGCCCTCCGCACCGGCACTCGAACCCTGCAAAACCACATCACCATCTCATACTCCTTCCTTCATCAATGTCTATGTCTCAGCCGAAACACCTTCACTTATTGACCATAGGCCTCTAGTTGACGCACGCTTGGCAGGCGGGTCGGTTCATTCACCACTACACTATGCATTAATTAATAACGCCTACACTATGTCCCAGCGCAAAGGCCTCCCTTTACTCCTATTTTGTCGATAACCTTCATGTAGACAATCGACAATCGTAAACTGAAAGTGGCAAAAAACAGCCTCCTACACACTATCAGGTATTCAATATAAGGTAGAATTCCGCTGACGCAGCTGTATTCGCAGTTCGTATCTTGTGCACAACAATACAATACGCTGACGCAACTTCTTTAGAATACACATGAGTTATTAGGTAAAATAATCGTTCTAACGTAACAATGTTATTAATGCAAAGTAACTTCACTTTGATTGTTTTATGGCCAAAATCTGGATTTGCGGAGTTTTACCCCGTTGAATGCCCAGTGGGTATAACTCGCATAAACACAGCAATAAATTTGCCGATAGATGCTAGGTCTATACTAAAATTGCAAAGTGATAAAGTTTGTACATTTTTAGTTTGAATAGGAATTTGTAAATGTGGATGTGGTTATTCGGAAACTACGTGTCCTTTGTAGTTTGTAGCAGTTAGTTTTAATAAACGGCAAAGAAAAAACCAATAAAAAATACAGCTACACTGGCTTCTGCGCGCGTCTTCGCACGAGTCGTTTCGGAATAAAAAGTAGCCTATGTCATTCCACGGGATATCATCCTTGCCAAATTTCATTAGGCGTGAAAGGTACAGACAGGGACAGAATTATTTTCGAATTTATAATAGTATGGATTATCCCTGAAATTATGCTGCGTTTTATCCATAAGAGAACAGAATCGAAGAAAATTGGTGATGATTTTGATAGGATATTGAACCCTATCACCATGAAGTAAGGCGCACTTTTCTGTCTAGATAAAAAAATCGCTATAAAACTTCCCTTCGAATCTATCTGCCAATGTGGCTTAACTTTATGAGAAAGGGCGAGCCAGAGGTTATTACAATATTCGGTTTTAGAGTCCATGATATTTTGTGGCAGATTCATGGATGAAAATTTAAATTGATAACGATAACAGAGTACAACATAATAATGTCTAAAAACAAAAACTTTAACATCGCACAAGTGCACACGCCCAGCAAAAAAGGTTAAATTTGAGTTCTAAAATGGACGAGAGACAAATGAAATGGTGAATGAAAACTTTCAAAACCAAAAATTGTTTCGCTACTCGGATTTGCTTTGATAATATCAGTGCATATCGCAATATATTTTCGGCGAAGATTTCTTTGATTTTTTGTTGTAACAAAAAAACAAAAAAAAAAACCTTGTTTACAAATGTAGGATATTAGAACGGTACATATAAAGTAGGTATAAGTAGAAAATCAAAGTGACCACTATTTCCTAGTTTTACTTAAGTTATTTAAAATACTATCTAACCTGTTCAAGAGTCCTGGTAAGGTCTTAAAGAAAATAAAGCACTTTGAGCATAGATTTTTTTAAGAATGAGTTAGTTACCTGTGAGTCCAACCTTCTTGCGGCAAACAGCACACCTGTTCTTTTTCTTCTTGTCCTTGCTAGGGTCCTTGTCGTCCGCGTCGTTGTCGGAGGTGCCTGCGCTCGCGCCGCTGGTGCCCGCCCCGCTCTCGTCTTCCAATTTCTGGAAATAACAGATAAATACGTTAAAATTTAAATTAGTAAGCATTGGAAGGAGTGGATAAGGTGGCAAGGGAACAGACAGAATGGCCTATAGAGAGCCTATACCCCGCAGTGACTCATGAGCTGAGTAGAGAAGCATTGGTGTCGTTTCACCTGTTGCATTTGAGTGAAAAAATTAATTTAGTAACAGTTACTTTAAAATGGTCACCGTGCTTTAACTATTTAGGGTTCCGTACCCGAAGGGTTAAAACGGAACCCTATTACTCAGTCTCCGCTGTACGTCCGTCCGTCCGTCAGTCAGAGGGCTCAATCTCATGTACCGTAAGAGATGGAGAGTTGACATTTTCAGAGAATGTGTATTTCTCTTGCCGCTATAACAGCAAATAATAGAAATAAAATAAATATCCAAATAAAAGGGGTCTTCCATACAAAAAACGTGTTCTTTTTGTCAATTTTTGCTCGTCGTTTGTCAAGGCTGTTTATCTTGAACCACACTAGGTAGACATACGATTCTTTCTATAAGTAAGTAGTAACACTTCAACTGTAATAACAACGAAAAAGTTGAAAATTTAAACGGTCTCCGAACAAGGGAAAATTTGATGTTCCTTGAAAAAGTTGCCTGATTTTTACGGTATGGAACCCTGCGTGTGCTAGTCGATGGTGTTTATTAACAATAAGGGAGGACAATGTTAAAACCCATTTACTGGCCAGCATCTGCTGCAGCTGCGTCGTGTCCATGTGCGTGCGTCATGAGCACTGATATAATTAAGCCATGTCAATGAGTAAGTGATTTTTATATAGGTAATACAACAGAATCGTCACGATTGTCGTGGAACTGTTTGTTATGGGGAAAAACTGGACAGCTTAATATACGCCGCTGTAAAATAAGTACGCAATACCCGGAACTGTTCGATAAATGACGGAAAAACCAAGCTAACGAACCCGTTTGAGGTTCCTCTTGGGACCGTCCTGAATGGAAAGACGCTGCTCTTTCACAACCGGCAATGCCAGTATGTTTGTTTTAGCGTCTTCAGAGACGGAGAGTGCTTCCTCGATCATTTTATTGTGACTTTCGTGTATTTCGACAGCTTTCTTTCCTTTGGCAATTTCGGTAGCGCTGTCCTCGATGACGCTCAGCCTGTTGCCCGGGTTAGGTTCCGGGCTGTCCGGTTTCTTCTTGGCTCCATCCGGCTTGGGCAGCGGCGTACCGTCGTTTATCTCGATGGAGAGGTGCTTGTTCTCGGCACTCTTGGACCGCGACACTCCCACTGCCTGGTCAGAATTTTGTCCGCTGCTACTGGACTTGCTGTTACGACGGAGTGCTTTCTTGAATATCCTCTTCCCTTTCGACTCTTTTTTGTTTGGGTCATTTTCCATTATTCGGGTTTTTTGTAAATAGTTTGCTGATTGGACATTTTGACTGTAACGAAAATTTAATTGAAACTTCTACTACAGAATTACCGACACGCTTGTGTTAAGTCTTTGTCGAGTATGAATGCTAGATATTACTATAAAACACTTCTAAGTTGGAAAATTGAAATTGTAAACACTTTACCAGTTGCTATGTAAAGGTGCCCCTCATCGCCAGTCATTGACTCGGGGACTTCAATAAATAAAAATAATGTTATTTCATTTTAAAACCTACTAGCAAACAAGGTTTATATAAATACTATTGGAAAAATTATTTTCTAACAAAATATTCAAAAATATAGCTCAGTGCGTGTAGTACAAATGTCAGTCAGTGTGACATTTTCGTATTTTTTTCATATTTCGAAACAGCCAGCACTTGCAGTCATCTTGAAAAAGATCCAGAAAATCTATGTCATGTTCATGTGATGTAAAGAGGTTGAAATGCTCCTGGATGGACTATGGTCCACTATGATCATAAATTGCTTATCATTTTAACCGATTTATTTAAATCGAACCTTTATTCCTTAATCCAGATTGGTAGGCACATGGCTTTAAACATGGTCACACACAACTACAAGTTTTAAGATTATACCTTTCTACCCTTGATCTTGACCTTTGTATTTCTGATTAGAATATCATCATTTCATTCGAATGCCTTATTACCACAGAAAGCTTACTTGCGCTTTAACAATCCGTATCAGCATATAAATCTGAACTAGACTGTAATAAATGGCCTAGGTACTTACCTGGGACCCAGCAGGATTCAATCCATGGTACCACCACCATTCAACATTAAAATGAGATATTAGTTAGATTGTTCAAAACTTAGAGTTGTATAAAATAAAAGTAAATAATAAACATTTGAAGAATTATTCATTTCTTTGTGTAAATCATTATTAATGAACATTATGGATATGGAAATCTCCAAAATTTTCGAGTACCAGTAGTACCTATATTTGTCTATGTATTTTATGGTAATAAATGGTCTTCTTGCTAGTAAATAGTAAATCAAACTCCTTATACTCTACGACTTTCTTTTCTCATTGGTGTAAATCGATTCGGTCAGTATCATTACAGTCGGATAGTCAGCTCTTGGGACGGTGGCATGTTTGCATTGAAGCGGAGATGCGGAAGGCTGCATTGACCGCAGACCGCAACATCTCGGTGTTATACCACAATACAAGTTTGTGTTGTTTTCAATGTAATTGGAAACATTGTCGGCGAGATTGACGTCTTTGTGACCGCAGAGTACCGTTACCGATCCAACTGGTAGCTCTTACGGCAGTTGCAGTGGGTATAGGCGTAACTGTTAGGACACAATGACTCTGGACAATGACACGGCAGGCACTGACAACCTCGTGGTGTCCATCTTTGATCTAGTACCTCTTTTGGTTAAGTATCAAATCAACAAAAATTTGGGTGAAATTAGGGTGTTTGACGGTACTTACCTATTTTGGTTAAGTATCAAATCACTATTATTATTATGCTACTAATATTATCAAGCCGAAAGTGTGTGAAATCTGAATTTTTGTTACCTAGGATCTCCAAAACTACTGAACAGATCAAGATGAAATTTGGCGTACGTTTAGAGCAAAGCCTAACTTAGATAATTAATTTATTTTTATTTTATTTTATTTTTACAATTTTGGAGAAACTTACAGCTAGGTTTACAAATTAGCTAGGGTTACAATCAGATGAACATTATAGAACATGCCTGGATAGACCAGTGCATGTTTGTTGAAGGCTAATTACAAGTTTCCGCAGATATACTTAAAAATTGCATGATAAACAGTATAATAGGCTACTTATTATACCGAATACGCGTGCGAAGCCGCGGGCAAAAACTAGTTATTTATATTTTGCGTATTCTAAGTCCCACTTGCACAACGATTTTTAAATGTCTAATTTTGATTAACTTTGACGTATTTGTATTGTTTGACCACTCATTAATCATAAATGAAAGTTGAATATCTTTA
Organism: Eupithecia subfuscata; assembly: GCA_963564075.1. Classification (NCBI taxonomy): domain Eukaryota; kingdom Metazoa; phylum Arthropoda; class Insecta; order Lepidoptera; family Geometridae; genus Eupithecia; species Eupithecia subfuscata. The sequence continues at coordinate 12,399,954 of OY751105.1, forward strand.
TTTTTTTACATAAAATAAACAGAGTAAAAAAACACGCGACTGTCAGACTTATTTTATCACCACCGGTGTCAAATATAATTTAATTCAAGAAGCTTAACAAGGCTTCACGAATTAGAAGTGCCTGTGTTATGGTGATAAGAAATCGCCTCAGTTTCAGTGTCACTTTTATAAGATAACGAATAAGATCTGTGATGATATCTATCGTGAAAATATTTCGCTTTTTTAAAAAATTCTTTGGAGTCGATAATTCTTTGATTTACTATGGGTTTAAATGGATTTAATTAATCAACTATAGCCCAATAAAATTGTTTACGTTTTCTAACATTCCAGTTTAAATACGTATTTTACTGAGTTTCACAAACCCACAATACGTAATTTGCATTCGATTAAAAGCGTCCTCGGTTTGCTAATGCCGCACGTGTAGCGTGGGCGACTGGCGAACACCGCTGGTGGCAGAAAAACAGAACGTAGGTACTGGCATTGCGTTGATTGGAAAATAAATAAATTTGTGATGACTGTCCGTTTTCTTACTTTTGTAATTTTTACGACATTATTTCGTTGACTCATAATGATAAATATTTGCCAGATCAGATTATACGGAAATGCCACCTGTGAGGCAGGTTCTCATTTTTCTATGGGATTTTGTACAGCTCCCGTAGCGAGATAGGAGCAACGCAAATCTCATACAAAATAAGTTTTTTTAAATTTATTTATTTATTTATTTATTTATGGACTCCTATTATTAAATATTATTAAATATTATTAAATATTATTACTACTATTAAATATCTGGTATACGCTTTGTTGCAAACAAAATAAACTACAAGAGATGATCACTCTCCACAACATGTGCGTTGAGTTTTTTTGCGAGTTGAATTTGCGAAAATTTGGCAGTTGCGGTGCGTTTGTTATCTATCCATCTCTAGCAATTTCAAGGTAAGCTTAGTGAGATCGGCGTATGCATTTCGTCTTAAACGCTTGTCTCATACAACGTTATGTAATAGTAATAGAGCTCTTTGTAGGCGGCCTCATCTAGGGAAGCGCTAACATAATGACTATTTATGCTACCGGGCAGATTTATTAAATGTCGGAAGTGTATGGTTGCGAAGCAGTACTTACAAGCCTTAATTCAACACATACTCAAAATAGTGCAACCACGGAAATCTGACCACTCGAGGGGCTGTAACGAAGGAAACTAGCACCACCTTTTCATTAATTTGGCAAATAACTGAAACCTCACTACGGAGAGAGAAAAGAGACCTCCACATTATTGATGTTGTCCATGTCTGTCTACCATGTTGATTTTCAGTGGTCAAAACTACCTAGTTTTGCTGAGTAAAAATCTTTGAACACAAGGGGGGTTATGTTTTGCATCACACCGTAGTGTAAGACGTGTAACTCAAAATAGTATATGTGAAAATGGTATGGAAAGAGTATGTGATAATATGTATATGTATATACGGTAAATATGGAAGATTGTCCTCGCATCTGAGTGGGCCTGCGGACTGGGCGGATTTAGCAAGGCGGTTGCGTTAGGGTAGTTAAAGCCCGTTAACATCAGCCAGGTCGTATGCCGATGTAAACGGTCAGAATGTTTTGAGCCACATTGGTGGTGTATCTGTGCTGTGTTTATGTATGGTAAATAGATAAGATTGTTCTCACATCTGAGTGTGCCTGCGGACTGGGCGGCAGGCTGGGCACGGTGGGCGCGGCGGCGGCCAGCGGGGTGGCGGCGGCGGGCGCGGCTGGCACGAACGGCGCGCTTACCGGCGACGGCGATGTCGTCGGCGGCTGCTGTTTCTTCTTTAGTGCCTCCTGGAATAGACAGTAATAATCTTACGTATACTCTCTATGTACTCTATGTACTTATGAGGCTGAAGTGAAGATGGGATGGGCACCTGGTCAGATGTGATGTTGACAGGTGAGTAAGGCTTTTTCACTTCTTCGACGAGTGGACAAATAATGGATACCCCATTATTTGTCCACTCGTCGAAGAAGTGCATACATTTTTTATAATTTATTTTTGAGCTTAATAAATTACCGAAACAAAATACATATAACACCCACAAAATTTAAAATTATTAGGGTAGAAAGAAAAACTAAAACTGCACATTGAACTTGATTTTTTTTTTTTTTTTATCTTGTTCTGTGACATTACACTTCACATTTTCAACTCAAACCGCTTCTGATTCTTCGTTGATTTCGCAATCAAAATAAGATTAGATATAAAAAGTGATAAAAATTTAAATTTTACTTTAAAGAAAACACCAATATACCGCGAAATAATACAAAAAGATATCCCACTAAAGCCTCATGACGTCATGACAATACAAAATCTGAAGTGTGACGTCACGTTCGCCAATAGCGTTGCGTTTAGAAATTTTGCGATTGAGATTTAAAATATCTACTTTCAATGATTACATTTTACAATAAAAACCTCATAAATACAAAAATAAATATACAGATATATTTCTATATCAATAGAGAATACGTAAAAAATAATTAGCTTGTTTGTAGTCACATGCAAATATAATGAAGTGAACAAAATCAATTTACCCTCATAACGTAACCCTTAAGAAATTAGTTTAAAATTGTATTCGTCTGCGAGCTTATGTTTTAAGTCCAAAGAAATTTCCATTATAGATTTCTGGTTGATCTACTGAATCTAATGGCTCCCAGGGAAAGCAGACGAGATACTGGCAGACCACCAGCTAGATGGGCCGATGAGATTACGAAGAAAACCAACAAAACCTGAATGTTCGCATTTTGCACATAGGTCTTGGGTTGACCGCAGCGCTAGACTGCCTTTCCACCAGAGATGTGCTACGTTGCTATGTTTCCAGCCAAACAATAGGATCGCTCCATTATCGCGTAATTTTCATAGCAAACAATAATGACGCGATAATGGAGCGATCCTACTGGTTGACTAGAAACATAGCAACGTAGCAACGTAGCACATCTCTGGTGGAAAGGCAGCCTAAGATCGATGTGAGTGGCACAAATTGGTGAACGCCTACATCTAACAATGGGTGGATAAGGTCTGAGGATGATGATTACTCTCTATGTAAGGTTCTGTTCTTGAACATAACCTTACACAGAGAGCGGCGACGGCCACCATCTTGACGGTGGCGGTCACGGCGTAAAAGCCCCTCTACTACCTTCAGCCCGTGGATGCCTTAAGAGTCAACAAAGAAAACCAACCAGAGGAAGGGCAGCAGATTCCTTGTATGTATTTTCCTCCACCTCGCCTCACCTCAAGTCTATATTGGTCCACTGCGGACGCCGGACTGATAAGCACCTTATTGGCTTTTATCTCATTATAATGCTCATAATCCTCACTTGCGGGTAGGGGATCGCAGTTAGGTAGTAGAATTGTTCTGCAGGGGGCGCAGCTGCCCGCCCGCGGTGAATATCCCTTAGTCGCTTCTTACGACACCCGCGGGCAGAGTTTGGGTAGTGCAAATTCTAAGCCGGCTCTACACAGCTCCTCAGCCTGCCAAGTGGTGATTATGGCCAAAACTCCCTTGTTGGGGGCATGTTCGGCAGTCGACGTGTGTGTGCTGTAGGCCTAGCACGGGGATAAATGATAGAGGTATGTCTTCCTCGTAGAGTCAATTATATTTCTGCATATTTTATGGTTAAGGTTAGTAATTTAGCACACTCCAGACACAGAACAAGGCAGTCCAGCAGTAAATAAATAGAATAGAGAAAAATTACGTCACATCGCCATCGAATGCGTAATATGTTTGAAACTTGTTCCTTCAACTTCAATAATTTACGCAATGTATGACAATAAATAAAATAAAAATAAAAATAAAAAGTTTATTGAGTCAGACATAATTTTTGTCCATAAGGCACAGTACACACAAAACATTACAAAACATTACAAAAAATCAAATAAAGATACAAAATAGGTACTATTAGTTAATTACAAAATACAATTAGAGTTGCGCAGCCGTTCAACAGAATCCCAACTCAAGAGGTCTAAAGAGTTAGGATTCTGTTGAAAGACTGCATGATGGGCGAAGCAAACTTACTGCCTACAATCTTCAGGATGGTGTTGTTACTGCTCCACGTTCTACGCAACAATGAGGCGGTTTTCTTGCGGATGATGGCGTGAAAGCCATCAACCTGGGCCTCAGCAAACATGAGGGATGCGCTGCAGAAGCGAGGCAGCCCCAACAACATCCTGAAGGCATTGTTGTACTGTACACGTAGAGCGCTGAGCGATCTTTTAGTAAAGCTAGCCCAAAGGCTGCCCGTATAGAATGATTGGCAGTAGGCTTTGAACAGCGTAATTTTCACTTGCCTACTGCAACGAGCAAACCTTCGCGCCAGCATATTACTTCGGACCGCCAACGCTCTACGTTCTCGTTCTATATCTGCCTGGTCGTCAAGGTCGTCGGTAAGGAAATGTCCCAGATACTTGAAGCTATAGACTCTGTTTAGCTCAAGACCGTTGAGTCTCAAGCTTGGGACTGACGCTGGAACCTTACCTGCGGCCTTGAATACCAGGTATTCACTTTTCTTGCAGTTGTACACAAGTCCATGCTTACTGGCATACTCTTCGCAGATGGACAGCAATGTCCGGAGGGCGCTGATCGTTGGACACAGCAGCGCCATGTCGTCTGCATAGCTGATATTGTTCATACACACATTATCAACTGAGCAGCCGACACGCGCATTGCTGAGTCTCACGATCAGCTCGTTTACGTACAGGTTGAAAAGCTTGGGTGAGCTCAGTCCACCTTGTCTCACGCCGCACTCCAACCTGTAGGTCTCCGAAAACACGCCCGCCCATTTAACATTGTTTGTCTGATTAGCGTACCAGTAATGGAAAAGACGCTGCACCTGTGTGTGCACGCCTGTGCCTGCCAGCTTTCTCCACAACACATCGTAGGACACCAGGTCAAAAGCCTTCGAGAGGTCGAGGAAGCATGCATACACAGGTGTGCGCCTATGCGTGTAGTATTGTACAGTGTGTTTCAGACTCAGAATCGCACTTTCAGTTGAGAGGCCCTTTCTGAAGCCAAACTGTGCATCATGAAGGTCTAAATATTTGTCGAGTTCCGAGTCCATCACACTGTCCAGCACCTTCGCCACTACGGTAGCTAATGATATTGGTCTATAGTTACTTTTGTCAGATAGGTCACCAGTCTTGTTCTTTACAATGGGCACAACAGTGGTTTTCATTAGGTCTTCAGGTAGGTAGGAGTGAATGAAGCATACACCAAATAAAACAGAGAGAAGATGAGGTAACTGGGGCCCCGCATACTTCAGGTGTTCGATGCTGAGGCCGTCATGACCAGGTGACTTACCTCTGGTCATTTTATTTATAATTCTAGCAACATGCTCTGCAGTAACTTGGTAAGTATCCCTGGTCATGCCGGCCTCCGCTCCCCCTGATGCTGACACTGAACCTAGCACCGAGCTTACTCTGAAGTGCTCTTTAAATAAGTTAGCAATGCCCTTACTGTCACTCACACCCTCAACACTTACAGGCAGACCAGGCTGCACATTTAATTTATTTTATTTAATTTATTACAATGCGATGTCATTTTTCTCTATTCTCACCTAGACAACTATCCCCGTGCTAGGCCTACTTGGTAAGATTCTAACCAGAGCTACAGCTCGCTTTGTACACCTGCACTGCGAACTGTTATGCATTCGTTGCAGTTGCTTCTGCCCGCGGCATCAGACGCGTTACTTACCACAGTAACAATAATTTTTATACAGTATAATTTTTTTTATATAAAGGTTTCGATATTTTTCGAGTTGACAGATTCGCTAGGTGTTAAAAAGAAACAGAATGTATGAAATATTGCATTCTTTCATTCAGTCTTCATCCATTCATCTGTCAAAATCGGAACTTCATAGGCGTGCACGTCTAAAAGAAAATAAACGCGTGGATGGAGTATACTCAATCAGTTATTGCATTCTATAGGTGTACTTACAGAGGTGTATATAATTTATATAATTAAGTAAGTATCACTATAGACCCTGCTGGGCACACAATATGCATGGAGAGAGAGGAGGATGTCATTGGTACAGATATTCTATTTCACGAAGTCCGTTGGGCTATGTATGCCATAGTGAATGCATGTACACATTGTTTTAGTGTGCGTAAGCTCAGAAGCAATCAGTCTCGCCCGAGACGCGGTCCGTGTCACTAGTGCTCATTGTATTCACGTCAAATTTTGGTAGCGAGGATCGTCAGTTGTCATGCTGCACAAAGTCACTGCTACAACCAGGGCTAAACGGACTTCGTGAGATAGAACAACTACTGTAACTGGTTAGGAATATTTTACTCGTTTGTACATTTCTTATTTTATTTTATTAACCCGTGTAATATGCTTCTGTGATTAATAAAAGCTGTTTTATAATTTTTTTCGCTTTTCTCATTTTTCAACCCGTCAGGCAGTTTAATAACATTAATAACTAAGTAAATTGTTATTTGTGTATACAATAACTAGACGATCGCCTCGCGTAGTTCCCGTTCCCGTGGGAATTCCGGGACAAAATATCTATGTCACTCCCTGAAAAGTAAGCTTCCTAACGGTGGAAGAAAATTTCAAATCGGTCCAGTAGTTTCGGAGCCTATTCAATACAAACAAACAAACAATCAAATCTTTCCTCTTTTTATTATTAGTATAGAAGACAACTGGGCCTTCCAGTTGAGGCCCAGGATGATATGGCGTGACGAGCTTGATGGATTGTAACGCGTTTAATCGCGAAGAGTGCAAGAAGAAAATGTTTTCCCAGCAGTATAAATACACGAATACAACAACAAAAGTATCATTTTCACTACTCTACTCTTAGCGTAAAAATAAAAGAAGAGAATCAAACAGGAACCACTTTATTTACTCCCTAATTAAATAGTAATATGTAAGTACTCATAAGTTTTAAAATGCTCGACTCTTCTAAATGAAAACTGTTCTAAACGCTACACTCGTACCGAATCATTTAGTGCAGCATGAAGGTCACAATCGATTTTAAATAAAATTTCCCCCATCCGCATCCTTGTAACGACACGAACAGCGAAATCACCGTGCTGTTTGGATAAATAAATTGTACAGACGTGAGTAATCAACTGCAAGCAACCACCTAAGCCCTACGTGCTATAATTCTATCCTTACTATAATATTATACATATATGCGAAAGTTTGTAAAATGTGATTTTTTTTTTACCTAGGATCTCCAAAACAACTGTACAAATCAAGATGAAATTTGGCATACACTTAGAACGTAGCCTAACTTAAGCAATGGGCTACTTATTATATCGAAAAACTACGCGTGCGAAGCTGCGGGCAGAAGCTAGTGAGTACCATAAATTAAATATCAACATAATCATCAACCTATTTTAGTGCACAGCTGGACATAGGCCTCCCCTAATGAGGTCCTGTCAATTTAAATATGGCTTATGTAAATACATTAAGACTTACTACGACTTACCTAAATTAAAAACTAAGACACCTAAATCTCACCTTAACTTAATCCATTCTTCCATCAATACTCATATTATAAATTCGAAAGTAAGTCTGTCTGTCTGTTACCTTTTCATGCCTAAAGGATTTGGCAGGGAGGTAGACGCGACGGTATCCCGTGGACATAGGCTACTTTTCATCTCGGAAAATCGCGAGCGATGCCGCGGGCAGGGGCTAGTGTTTTATATTTACGTCAATCATAATGAACGCCTGAAGTCCGAACAATGCCGACACTACTCAAGAACTCTTATCTTAGTAACTCTACGAACGAAGGGAATTACCAGTTTATGGTGCGTCGTTCGTTGGATAATGATGTGTTTTCAGCGTCAGCGATTAGCTACACATTGAAAACATGCAGCATTCAATTTACGTAATAACAAATCGTGACGTCATGCGCAATGGGTTAGACCGGTTCTTCTATTCATATTGTAGCTCTACATGACTAAAGTAAAGTGTGATGTAAAGAATAACGCAATTACTGAGTAAAGCTAGAACCACACTGTGTATTGTGGCGCGTAAATATACAGTGGCATTTTGAGATGGGAGTGAATGGCCAAATCCGAAAACATGAGCTTAGAGAAAAGTCGTGAAAGGCAAGAAATCGTATTATGTAGTTTTTAATCCTTATATATAAAACAAAGCCGTGTTAGTTACACCATTTATAACTCAAGAACGGGGTGAACCGATTTTTAATATCTTTCACCATTAGTATGCTACATTTTCCCTGAGTATCATAGGCTATATTTATATGTTTAAAAAATAAAAGTTTCGCACGGGTGGACCCGACTGGCCGCTAGTTTCTTATAAATTGAGCCCATGACTCCTTTCAAGACTTTTCTCTAACTCTCATGGTTTCCGATTTAGATCTCAAAAAGCCACCGTGTATACCGGTTTCATACTTGTAGTATGCATAGAGACACATTATATTACAGAGACACAAAACACAGTAATAATCTGTTTATAACCATGCTAAATGTATGAAACTGATATACTTTAGACATGCCACAAAACATCCCAACACAATAGTGTGTCTCTATTATTACACAGAACCATCAGAAAACTATGAACTATCATAGTTTATCAAGCATAATGTTAGGAGTAAAAGCAAGTCATATTTTTACACATGAGCAGAGCAGGAAATTTTCTTCAAACAACTTCAATAGAACTGAGCTCTACGCCACCATGATCAAGGTGAGCAAGCTTTACGGTGCTTATCCATCACATATCATATGAGACGTGGCATAGCTAAGCGACGCGGAAGGTGCTAACCCAATGAAAATAATCACCTTGATTTATCTATTCTTGCATATTCTATTATTACTTAGCATTATTATTATTATTTTGCCTGATCTATTAATTAATAGCTGTGCGGCTTCGCCCGCGTAGAATTTTAATTTTGGCGCGGAACTCTAATTGTTTGATGGTTATTCTGCTAGCCCGGACGGGAGACAAATTCAAAAAATCAAAGATCTTTGAAATCGGTGAAATCGGCAGCCGTTCTTGAGCCTTTCGCCCTTTCTCTGGTACGTTCCCTTAGTCGGCTCTTACTATACCCTCGAGCAGAGTTGGTTGGATACCTTTCCAACAATATGCGCTCATTCTCCTTTTTTAACCCCCGACGCCAAAAGAGAGGGGTGTTATAAGTTTAACGTGTCTGTGTATCTGTGTATCTGTCTGTGGTATCGTAGCTCCCAAACGGATGAACCGATTTTCGTTTAGTTTTTTTTGTGTCATAGATAATTTTATCCCGAGTGTTCTTAGCCATATTTCATGAAAATCTGTCGGGGGGTTTCAAAATTTTTAATTTTGTTCTTGGATAAGAAAGAGCCAACCAAATAAAATTCCATTACATTGCCAGCTCAATGAAGTCTCCACTTACTCTATTACTTTTGAGTTCGATCATCCTCTACAATGAGTTAGCAAGCTATTAGACAAAGTGTAAAAGCAATTTCTGAATTGACCACCACTTGTTTGAATTTAGCCATATTTGTAAAGCTGCTTTTAGGAAGTGAACCGATGACGCGACGCAACGCAACTAGCGCTCGTGACAAGCATGTGCGAGTGAGATGACTATCACACACACAGTTACCTCTCCAATGCCAGCTTGTTATGGTTTTGAATTAATGATACTTGTCCGAGCTAGCGATTCCGTGTGTGGGTATTCACTATTCACAGCATATTAATGCGAACATTTTAAAAGCCTATTAATTTAGTTGTGTTGAGGCGCTGCGACGCAATAGTTAGATCAAGAACCGGATGCTTGCGTATCTGAACGAAAGAATGATAAGAAAAGTAACATAAATACGTACAGAGTCGAGTAACCTGCGACGCTATAGATCAAACAGCGCACCTAGTGACAGCGACTCACGGCACGAGGCGCTTAGCAATGTCACCTAGGCTAATAGGGTCGCTGATCGAACATCCTACAGCTAGCCTCAAAGTTGTTACTCTCTTTGTCTCGAAATCAGACCTCAGGAACCTACTCGGAAAAGGAAAATCGGCGTTTCGTTTTCGTTGTCGTGTAAAACTAACTCTTATGTAGCTAAGCGCTTATAATTTCAAATTAAGGATGCTGCTGGGGCTCCCGCGGTTCTGCAGCGCATCCGGCATGTTCGCGGAGGCGCGGACGGCTTCCATGCATGCATGCGGAAGAAAGTCGCCTCGTTGCTATGCAGGCTGCACGGGAGTACCAAAACCATCCTGGATGCATTATGCAATAAATGGGATAGCCCGTTTCTCAAGCACTGTAATCGAATAATGATGAAATAGTTTCATCTCTAAGCGATTGCAGTGTTTGATTAAACTTGTACTTTCATAACTACTACTAACATAGAATTAAGAAAAATTTGTGACTAACATAATATGGACCTAAATTTATTTTTTGTGTTGTTAATCTTATAAATAATAAATATTATTTGTTTATTATTTATAAGATTAGCGTTTGCACGAAAACGAATCAGAAACTTGATAGTATCGACACGTCATCGTGACGTCGAATTGTGTGACTCGAGGCTCTGATGTGTATTCGTATTGAGCTATACATTGCAAGAACGAGCAATAATCGTTTCTGATGAAAAATATTAGCAGGAACAAATTCAATGTTCTTAGATACATTTGTGTGTGTAGTGCCGGCTTAGAATTTGCACCACCCCAACTCTTCCCGCGGGTGTCGTACGAGGCGACTAAGGGATATCCACCAGGGGCGGGCAGCAGACGGGCTGCGATCCCCAACCCGCATGCCCAGCGTGGGAGTTATGGGCATTACCTCCTCATGTGATAAAAGCCAATAAGGCGCTTATAAAGGGGAGGCGTCCAGTAGTGGACCAATACAGGCTGTTGAGGTTGAGGTTGAGATACATTTAGCAGTAATCATAGTACAAGACTACTGCACTGCAATTCAAGTCTGCTGGCGCAAAGCGAACCTCACGCACGCAAGTAGTTGTAAGTTGTGTGCAGTTCACTTACCTTAAAACAAACTGAGCAGAGTCCGTCAGTGGAGGGATTGCCGTAGAAGCCGCAGCCCGAGCGGCACAACGCTTCCATGGGATTCGATTCGCGCTCCATTGTTCAAGTCGATAGTTCACTTCAACACAATAACAGGTCTATCACTATATGGTTAACACTAGAGTACGATTGCACTAACAGTATTATTGCACTTGTTTTTCGTAACACACAGCGTTCCACAACGGCTAGCGACGTGGTGCGCTTGTAACGTTTCAATTTAGACGTGATCTATCTCTCTGGCTTTTACAGCGGTAAGTGGCTCCCTTGCCAACGAGTAGGCTGTTCCTTCTATGTCAGGATCGTGGCGGGCCCTGGAACAAAACAGAAACTGTTTTCAAGAGATGCAAATGCAACACAAGTTGGTATTTATTACGAGAAGTTTAATACCGACTAGGTTAAACAAGGATATTATTCAAAGCGATGCGTCTATTCTATGTGAGAATGATGATGCCAAGATTTAGGTTAGTTTTAAGATAAATAATATACATACGAGATGTATTCATGTGACTGTCTGCTACTAACTTTTATAAATAACTAACTAAATGACGGAAATATGTTGTAATTGATTCTATTCACATAATAGGAGCTTGGTATTCCCTATCATGTAACAGCGTAACTTCGTGAGTCCATAAATAAAGTAGTTTAGAATGATTATAATGGGTATTAGTGCTTCCCCAGCTCTGGTTGCACGTAACAATGCAACGGCATACAATAACGGCATAATTATTGTACAAACAACGTTTTGAAAGCGATAATGTATCGTCTCGGCGCTGCTGCAGCGCGGCCCGCTGTCGTGCTCATATGTGCGTGGAACGCGATTATTTCACTAGAAAGTGATATTAGGCATCGAATATGAATTCGTAGACTGGAAGCAGAACATAATATGCATAACGACAGGTTTGCGTAACAAGAGAGAGCTAATGCTTAAGTGGAACGCGCCCGCGAAACTAAGCACCCGCGCCCCGCGCCAAGGTCGCTCCCACTACAAATTACCAAATACGTACGAAATGTACGAACTACCAATCGCATTTTGGCGAAACCGACTCAGTGATCTTTCGCAAAATCAGCCTTGTTCTGGCAAATTTTAAGCTGCAGATTACCCGATCCAAGACCTCGAAACGACTATAGGTATCTCGTCTTGGCTGTTGGTGTCATGTTCAAGAAATGTGAGACAATCGAGCATTAGTCGAGACAGAACATGAACAAATATCAAACCAATGCCTTGTCATTGGTTGGAGACTTCATATTGTGAATGAATCTGTGGCTACACTGGCTACCCGAGCACATAATGACGCTGACGGCATCGCGCCCGAAAAGGCTCGCGAATAAGCATCAGACCTTTACAGAAACTTCAAAGAGCCGTGATAACTGGACGAGTCCTTTTAAGTCATTAAAATATGGAATGTAAGAAGTGCAACAATGATCACTGGCATAAAGTGCTCCAGTAGAGTGGAGTCGGGTCGTTAGCACCGGCCGGCCAGTCCCAGTTGGGGAGTCATCGACCGGCGCGCACGCAGGGGGTGCGATCCGCTGCGCCCGCGCACCCGCTACCAGTGCAGATACATATGGCGCACATGGAATCTCATTTACACGCACTCACATCAATCCTGGACTTGCTAAGCTACCGTATTTACAGTATGGGCCATATTTCTTAATGATTTAATAAAATTCGAAACGTAGGCGGTTATAGCAACACGCAATAGGTATAATTTGCCAGTTGGCGTATTCTGTGAGGAAATTAAGCTTGAATATTTGAAAATAATGTTAAATCTTTGTGAAAATGTGAGGACTTGAGGATCATAGTATCTTAAAAGATTTAGCTTGGCTGGTGCTCAAATTATTTTCATGAATCGCATCAGATCTTTCCGTATCTGCAAACATGACATGTGTAACGTCTACTAGCATAACGAAGTCTAAGCTAAGATTAACATATTTTTTTAGAAAGCATTCTTAGTAAGAGCCTGTTTGCGTTGTGCAATGACTGTAGAGCCCCTTTGACGTTTTCGCTTCGCTACACCACTGTATTAATCATTCAAATCTCCTGTTACTGCAACTGTTGATGACGTATTAATATCCCCATAATTATTTAAAAAGCCTTTAATTAATTGGTTAGAAATAAATGATTCATCATGATGACATTGTTTTGATGGGTGTGTTTTGATCCATAGGACAATCGCGTACTAGAGGTCATTCAGGTCGAAGACATCTGTGGGAAGGCGCCTTTATTAGAATACAGAGGAATAAAAACAGGAACCTACAGTACAGAATAAAGCAGACAAGTACTGCAAATTGCAAGGTATGGCTCATTGCTCATGACAAAATGGACACATATTCGAGTAAAATTGATACGATTATGTGGGCCAAGGCAACTTTACAGCCTATTCAACCAGTCGGAAACGTGATGTTCAAATATAGCGTTACGATAATGGCTGCTCATGTTCGACCTGCGCGTTGCCAAATTAATTATTGAACCATTCAACTATAAAATATTCGAACTTATATTAAAATATTCTCTAGAACCATCCAAGATAACAGAGTAAAACATTCCAAGACAAAGAATCATAAAATTACGAGGGCTTTGTAAACTCCTGAACTGATAGTTCATAAGTGCTGCGATTGCGAGTCGTGCGGCATGCGGAGTCGATAAAATAGATAGGGTTCACATTCATAAGTGAGCAAAACTGATAAGTGAGGTGAGTATCAGCGGCGAAGTGCGAGAATGCGCGTTATTTGTTTGAGCCGGGAATTGGTGGCGAGGCGAGGCGAGGCGAGGAGAGGCGATACCGACGCGACGTCAAGGCGGTCGGCGCGCGGGCGCGCTGTGCCCCGCTGACCCAGTTGCCGCGTGCGAGCTACGCAATTCGAGCGCGACCTGCCTGCATCACACATTTTATTTCTAATCCACTTCTTCTACAAGTCCAATTTTGCAGAAGATACAATGTCTACTTTAGTAGGTTACTATATCTGTGTGTAACCCACTTCTAAAGACTCTACCAGAGGCGTGACCTAGTTTAACTTTATTTACTGCGATCAAATTGATAATTTAGTTTAACTGTGTGACTTGTTTAACGTCATAGTGATTTCAGATATTTAATTTCCAACCAGGCCGAACATCCTACCTATTTCTGTGCGTTTGCAGATGTAGTAGGCTACAAAACGAAATAGAGAAAATGAAATGTTATACTAGAAGCCCATTATAAACCAGAAGAAGGAAAAACCAGAAGAAGGAACTAGTGACATTTCCAATAAGGATAAGATTGAGCATAAATTGTGCCACGACACAACGCAAAACGTCACTTAATAATTATCATCTAAGAAAGCGCTGTTATTTCTTTGTTTATTTGCCTATTTATTGTAGAAAAATAGTAAAGATTACTTTTGGCATGAATAACGTTCATTGAACGACGACGAAATAAACGGCCAACTCATACGAAACAGACAGCTGTTTAGTGATATTGATCATGCACATTACTGTTCATGTGAAATGATCACTATCAAGACCAAAGCAAAAATATCTCGTGAAAATACTCGCTGCTCGATTTATTCTTACACAAAATAAAATACAGGTCTGACCACTTGATCAACGGTAACTGTAACGGTACGAGACAAAAATCGTGCACGGCCGAGAAAAGTCCTCCAAAAAACAGTCGAAACTTTAAAGGAGACCCGAGTTTTTCTTATTATTCGATCAAAATTAACTGAAAACTTCTGAGTGAATAACAAATTATGTTAGATAGGGTACAAAAACGAAGATAATCTGTTCACCTTGTAGTACAAACGGTTCAAAGAACCGTCTACCTTAAATTACGTACAAGTTCTCGCAAAAATTTAAAAATTATCCCTCATGTTGTTTTTAAACAAGACCCCAAGGCAGACCAGTTTCTAATCCTCGACACAAAGAACTGTGCAAAACAAGATTCTCAGCGAAAACGACGCCATATCGAGGTCGCGTGTTTCTGTCTACGCTAATTTATTTTTAAAATAATTTCATTTATTAAACTTATTCACATTTGAAACATACAAGTGCAACTCTATTTTAGCGGAAACGTCGTCAGTCGTCACTACCAAAAATAGACTACCAGGGTCTTCTGGTTTGTTTAATCTTCCGCATGATTTCGCATATAGGAAGCAGGCACAAAGCGTTTGTCCTCCTATGGGTTTCCTCAGGAAGTCAGGAAGCAAAACGACTCGTCAGATATTCAGACAGTTATAAAATTTAAGAGATTTTGCGTCATTGTACCTACTGTGGGCAGGATGACGCGGCGACAACGACACGCAACGCAACGCAAGATGGCCGCCGACAAAACGTAGCTTCAGTCAGCTGATAGCGCTCACGCAGCGCAGCAGCTGTACCGAGCGCTATGAGTAACAATATGAACCAAGTCCTCAAGCACCAGCTCAAACATACACCTGTCTCTTTCACACCCAGCTCCCAGAGAGCACAATGGACACACTCACTCATTGTTTGAAGCAACACAATGCTTGACAACAAACGCGCCAGTATCTAGCAGGATTTAAGATAGTGTAGAACCAACGCAATTAAAGCTGAAGCAAAAACTGGTACTGATAGCAAAAGTTATTTTTTTTAATGTTACGATCGAGAAAAACAACAACTTTAATCCCACGCAAAATAAAACAAACCTAAATAAACAAGGTCAACCTGGTTTTAAAACATAAATTGTCCTATAGATAGAGCATGCTATCTATACCCAATCTAAGCCCAAGCATGAGGAGCCTGATTTTATATACATACGTATTAATAATAGATGTTCTGTTCATGTTAGAATTTGGATGAATAACAATAACTTGTAACAATATGTATACATATATTCCAATGTCTACTCTAGTCGTGCGATTTACTCAGAAATTGCGCACATCGTAAAGATTAAAGTGAATAACAACGAATGTCTTCATACGGACTAACAAAGAGAACGTAATTTATTTATTGTTGATGGGATGTATGGAGTCATCATAGAATTTCATACGATTTGATTATTATTCACCGTTTACACGACAAAATTGAATGACAAAGGATGAAAATGAGATAATCTATGTACCTAATAGAGGTGCAAAACACACAAATACCCGCATTATTTTAATAAAAAGCTTTTCAAATTATTCTCGAATTAGTAGATAATACAATTTAGATGAAAGTTCTATGCAAGCGAGGACGTTGACCTTCTGACACCAAGGTCAGAGCGGCGGCCTTCAAACAGCCTCGAGTCGCCTCGCGCCTACCTGCCGCAGACTCCTCGAGTACGTCTCGTCTCTAGACACACACACCACGCACTCTACGACATTACCTTCGAGTGTGAACATGAGCCCATGGCCACGTAAAGATCACCACGCTCTGAAGCGTTTCAAACTCACTAAAACAATTCACAAACACTTCTGCATCATGCACGTATTCTGTATTTGTACACTGGCACACTAATTCACGCTATTATCTGAGCAGATAAAGGGTATTAGACGTTCCTTGCCATGAAAATCGTATTGTATCACGTATGTGTAACGTTGGCCTCGACAAGACGAGCTCCGACGCGCTCCGCGAGCTGAGAACTGAGCGAGCGAGTGGCATGGCAGCGGTCGCCGCGGCCTGCAACTATTCGCGTCATAGCACTCTACACGCGCACGCACTCACCAACACAAACAAGCCACCAGTTGGCGGCTGGCGCGGCGGCGGCGGCGGGCGGCTAGCTGATAAACATGTGCGGCTGTACTGAGTATGCCTGCCTGCCTAGCCATCTCCACGTATTCCACTTATCTCTGCTCACCGCGCCAGAACGTGATATTCCAATAAACATAACTGGACAGTGGGAATAGCTCAGACGAAGGAAGGGGACTGATTTTAACCAGAATGTAGAGACTGTGTGTGACTCATGCGGAGAAGGCATATAATGAAAGCTGATGGAATGAATCATCGCATTGTAGAATCAAATATTTGTGACTCGTCATTTTTCTCGAAACGGATTTTGTAATTAAAACAATTAGGTAAGGATTTAAAGATATATTGTCGAAATAATGAGTCCATTTTCATCAGGTATTTTAGTCGCTTGTGATGTACTAGTAAATAAAATATACTATTTTTCTCGAAACGGATTTTGTAATTAAAACAATTAGGTGTAAGGATTACCCCCCCTGAGATAAAAGCCAACAAGGCGCTTATCAGGGGGAGGCCTGCGTCCAGCAGTGGACCAATACAGGCTGTTGAGGTTGAGGAGGAGGTGTAAGGATTTAAAGATATTGTATTGACGAAATAATGAGTTCATTTTCATCAGATATTTTTGTAGCTACTAGTAAATAAAATGCTATATTATTTCTCGGAACTTTTTTAATAACAAACAATTTGGTAAGGCTCTTAGGTAAGGATTAAAATATGTAGGTCGTAAAAATCAAGAATTCGTTTCAGCAGATCTAATTTGTACACGTGCAGGTAATGTGCTTTCGTAAATGTACAAATGGTCGATAAATCATCAGTTTTTCAATGAACATTATAGCTCTATTACCTAAAGTGAAAACATGAGATCTATGACATCATCAGTGCTGCAACCACAATGGTTTTAAAAGTTGCACCTTACATTGCCCTCACATCATGTTTTAATTAATGGTTTTCTAATTAACAGAAACTCTATAGTAGTTTGAAAATCATGGTGCAAGTTATCGAAAATTCACGAAATTAAAAGTGCAATAAACCATAGTGGGTTGAGTGAGTCGAAAGTGAAAACACCATTAGATACTTATCAATATTGAATGTCGAAGGGCATTCAACCTTATTTTATTTACCGTCAGGTGTAAGCAGTTATTTTACCAACTAAGCTTAACATATTGTATTGTTTTCGTACCTACCTACAATACGGTTCGTATTTATTTATATTCCTGGCCTCTTTGGCAACGAAATTAAAATATTTTTACTATAGTGGGCAAAGAAACGGTCTGACTCAAAGAAACCGGATTTCAGAAAACATCTGCTTTTATCAATAAACTCTCATCGTTTCCAACTAGAAATCCAAAAAAGCACTGCAGGTCAACGAAACACTGAGCAAATAAAAACAAATCAAGAAAGCAAACCCATTCGAAGATAACATGCGAATTAATTTTGTTTGTTTGATTCGTTTAACGTGAACCAGAACAAAGTGCGCAGTTCTGCGAATTCACGTCGTCATTGTCAAGTTTTATGATAATGTAGAAATGGCGTTCGAGAAAGCGTCATTAAAAACAAAGCCACGCGACGCGTGTGTGGCCGAGGCCGAGGCCGGTGGCGGGCGGGCTGGCGAGCCCGAGGCAGGCAGACAAAGCCCGGCGCGAGTCGTCGATCTCCCCCGAATTAGTCCTGGGCCAGGGCGGTGACCTCCGCGAGTGCACACAACACAACGCCCGCGCCCGCGCGCGCCGACACACCAGATTCACCAATTTTACGATATCAAACCACTATCCATTCATTCTCCCTTTAAATCGAGCTAATTTGAATAATTGGTACATTATGTTGCTGATGGTTTCATTATCCAGGTGATCTTTCTTGATGATAGATTTAAAACAATATAAACACAAGAACAAAAACTTTGAAAACCCCCCCGGCAGATTTTCATGAAACATGGCTAAGAACACTCGGGATAAAATTATCTATGATCAAAAAAACTAAACGAAAATCGGTTCATCCGTTTGGGAGCTACGATACCACAGACAGACTCGTTACACTTATAACACCCTCTCTTTTTGCGTCGGTGGCTAAAAATACCTACATAGTTATTTATTTACAAAAAACGGATTCCAAAATTTTTTTTTTAAGATTTCGAGTTCTAGGAATTAGCTAGAAATATTTGTTGATATGGATCAGTTGAGCTATCTGTAGACTGTTTGCAACAGTCGGCAGTTAGCTCAATTGTTTCAATTGTAAATACTAGTATAATTTTCTTTGTGAATAAATGTCTATGCTAGAAATAACATTACCTAAATCGTCTTAAAACAGGTGGAAAACGCAAAGATGAAATTACGAAAAAAAATCATGTTGACCATTTTTTTAATCCAATAAATATTTTGATAAATTTGCCTTTGTTGCTAATAAATAACACCGTGACTAATTTTACGTTTGTTATTAATGTTATTATAAATGAAGTTAAACAAAGGGACAAAGCCCATAACTATAGAAGTGAAGTAAGGTCGACGATACGAGCACGTGTAAGGGAGAGTAATCACCTTTTCTTCGTCGCAGTACGCACACAGAACCAATAATAGTTAGTAGGACGAATATCGCTACGGAATTATCTAGTCTGACTGAAGAACACGGGAATCAAATGGGTTTGGATTTTTGTGTGGTGGGCGGCTCTACCATCGGCCAGCATTTTTTTTTCTAATAATCGTGTCGCACTATGAAAGTTGTGCAAGGTGATTAGTAGCTGGGTGCAAAGCATAAAGGAGAAGCTGGAATAGAACATTTAGAACCATGATTGTTATGAAGTCTCACCATTGATTTTTTACGTGATTTAATTTTTTGGGAAGAAATCCCAAAATTTAACAATTAATTGCTACTAATGACCAGTTTAATCAATAAGAGAACTATTTTTTATCGTTCCTTATTGTTTCTTTTTAAAGTAATGTATAAACAATCTTACAATACCTGTCTTAGCTATCTGTGACTAGAGAATTTTTTTTTTTGCTGTCGTTAAAGTTGACGAAAACTTTCAAAGATTTATGAAAACCGTTTTTGTTCAAGCCTTATTGAAAACATGTCTGGTTATTGTTATTTCTTTTGTATCATTCCAGAGAATAGCTTGCAAGTCATTGAAATTAGAGCCTACAAAGAAAAATGAGGGAGAAAATTTTAATCTGTAAGCTAATGAATTAAACAACATTTTCGTTTGAAATCTTAGATAACCTTTGTTTAACTTGATTTTTGATGTTCTAAGTCTATCGCGGTTCGAGCGGATAGTCGGAACTATTTTCAACATGGATCATGGTAGGTTTTTCTAAAAAACAAGTTACAAATGTTAAGAAGTCTCTAAAAACTCGCAGCTAATAGGGAATTTCAATCACAATTCCTAACATACTGCCAGTAATTTTCTGTTATCGATGAACTAAAATGGCTGAACATTGCAATATATTCAAAGTCAAATACTAGACATAGGTAGGTTTTATGCATTTTTCGTTAATCTTTGTGCAGAAAGGCACCATCTTCCATGGTTAAATGAGCATTAAGTACATACCTGATGTTGAAATAAGGAGTTTCGTACCAAACAAATGTCTTTCCAGGTGCGTAGGCCCTTCAGTTCACAAGCAGGCGACTCCACGTCTGTGCGCTCTGGGTAAGCATCCACCGGCATCACAATGAATGGGTACACCACCTGGGGAGTGCATCATTATCAATACCACTACCTGTTTTAATTACCTTTTATGATAATAAAACCATTTGTGCAACTAATGAGTCATGAACATGACATTTGTACAGATAATTACCAAATTAATGCAATAATTGGAACATAACCACCTACTCCACCTAGTAGGGCCATTACCAATATTTAATCTATTCATTGTTTTAGCAAAAACTTAAATGGAAAGAGTACCCAGTAAGAAAAGGTGTTAAAATTCATCTGAATTTCAGGTAAAAACCCAACTACTGACAGGAAAAAACCAGAAATTGCTTAGAAATTAGGAACAGCTAGGACTATTATTACAGAACGAACATAAACCTTTATAAGTGCCATGGTTCAGAGTTTAAAGTCCAGAAAGTACAGTGCAATGTATGCAAACTGGAATTCCTTAAATTTTAAAATTTGTTAGCGCCTGGGACTATAAAATTAGAATATTAGTCCAGGCACATTCATTTTGGTCCCACCAAATGCTTATGCCACCACAATGGGTAGATATTATTGTACCGCTATCTGTTTTCCATTATTTATCTTACCATTAACAGCCACACACTGATAAGAAGTCAGCAGAGTTATCAGCAATTTATCAAGTGTACCTATATTGTTTGAATATTATAGGCAAATGAACACAGTTTACATTGTAAGTGGGTTATTATATTTCAAAGGTGCCCATTGTGCAACATCTTATATGAAACTAACATATTTTTGAAAATTTTCTAAATTACTTAGTAATTTAAGATTAATACTACTATGTGATAAGATAACTACAAAATGTGTATGAAAATAGGAATTCTGTAAAAACGAATTACTATAGGGAGTGTCATGCATTTCAATGTCCCTGTTACAATAACAGCACTTATACTGGAAATGTTACATACAAGGAAACTCAAAACTTAATGAATTTTGTCAACTATCATGTACTCACTAAAATTCCTTGTTTTGAGTTTCCTGGTAGGTATATTATGGTTATGGTTCACATTGGCGACATGTTTCCCATGTGCCCCAACACAGAATAACTGAAATATAGGTGCTTTTATAGTTATTGAGAATAAATTAATATGACATGTTTCACATGTAAAAAAGTTAGATATATTTACCATGCATGCTTAATGTGACAAATATGCTAAAATGAGTATAAAAACAATAAAACTAATATGAATTGTTAAATGTACAAGACAGTTTTATTGTGTTTAAAGTCACACTTTCGTATTTTTTTATTCATTTATAACTGCTAACCTACATTTCTAGAATAATAAAATTTTGTTCATACCCACAAGGCCTATAACTTCGTTCCATCAGTACTAATGCCCCTAACTTCCAAATTCTACTGTCTTGACATAGATATGGATGTCCACCTGTTGGTTTGAAATAAATAATTGATTTTGTATGGCAATTGCAAACAGAACTTTATAATTACTTAAATTAAGTAGCTTTGTATCAAATTGAGGGTCAATTCGCTAAAATGCTGGTTTTCCGATTTAGTTGTTTTCTCGAAACTAAAAATCTGCACAAGAAACTGCATTCAACTGCTTAGGGAATATTTAATTACAGAAAGGAATCCTCATAGCCAGACTTAGAAAAAGGCAAAACAACAACTGAGAGTAGAGCTCAGGTGTGATTATAGTTCTTTGTTGAAGCTACAACCGAACATAAAAATCAAAAATAGCTCATGGTTTGAAGAATATGGGTAGTTATTTACAGGAAGTAGGTAGATAGCTCTGTAAAAGTAGGGAAAATGATAAACAAAAATTCTTTGTTGGAAGTGCTTGCCCATGAAACATAAATTCAAATGGTCGGACTTACAGGACAGGAAGAAGCAAATTGGTACTAAAAAACGCCACCCAAGGTGGTAGTCATACAAAAAATGCGTACTTGGTACAAACCTACCATTTGGCCAAGCAATAATAGCTAGTGCAGTGAAATCCAAGACAAAGACAGGGCACTTGAATATAATACTTGCTAAAGCATTCTCTAAAGAAAAGATTGCAACTATAATGTTCCAAAATCCGACAGAAACAAAGAAAATATTGATGATTTTAGTAATTGGCATTCACGAAGAAAATGGCGTCATATCACTAGTCACGGAACAAGGTACAATTTCGTCATTCATACACAGGTTTCATAATCACGAATAAGCACCACACATAAATTCAAATAGGGTTGATTTAATAATTACTTCATGTACTTACTCACTTTGAATAAAAAATCCAAAGAAAATCATCCAAAAAATAAAGAGATTGATGACAAGGCACTCCACTCACCGTTTGCAAAACCAGACTGAAAATCACGTGACCAAAAATGTTGCCATCCTCATTAAATGAAAGGGTTTTGGTAGGATTTTAACTTCGAACATTTAGCAGGATTTTATTAGATATACATAGATCTGAGTAAAAATTTGGCCTTGAAAGGTCCGAATACTCAAACGTTTAACGGGTTGGAGACAGTGAGTTGTATGGGGTGGGAACGACATATAAACAATACCGTTATCCCTAGCATAGTCTACAGCTTCTATTGTGACATGGCTTTCATGGTTATCAACAGGCGCGGTCGCAGCCCAAGACTTTAGGGGGGGGGGGGGGTCACACTTGGCTACGGCCCTACGGGGGGGGGCTTGCCACCAACAGCTAAACGTCATCGGCGAGCGGAGCGAGCCGCGAAATATTGGGGTTTTATGTAAAATATTGTTTTCGTGGTGGTGGTCAAATTCATCTTAACGCATCCACTGCCCAGCCTCGGCAGTGTGACCCGCAGGGGCGCGCCGCCGCCGCGACACGGGGATCGAGAGCCACGTCTGCGTCTTGGGCCATGAAGGTGTTAAACGGGTGTCGAACACTGGACCAAATACAGAAGAAGACAAAATACTAGCGGGGCGAGTCGAGCAAGCCGCAAAATGTTGTGGTTCCGTAAAATTTTATTCCGTGTTTTTCATATTGACCCCAAACACGACACGCCCGACCCTCAACTAACCTAACCTAGTAAGTATAAGTACTGACGAGCGAAGCAAGCCTCGACTTCTTTTGAGATTTTTCTGATGTTTGGGAAAAAGTAAGCAAAGAGACCCTACCTAATGCCAAAAAATAGTAGCGTAGCGATCCCCAAAAACCTGTGGTAGACAGACACAGGGCGAGTGAAGCGAGCGAGATTAACAAACGTAACAGGCACACAAAAAGATGCAACGGCGAGCGGAGCGAGCCGCGAAAAATTTCGGGTATTGTCAATTTTTTGCGGTGGTGGGAAAAGTGATCTATACGTACCCCACGTTTGTAGAGCACTGGACCAAATAAAGTGAATGATAAAATACCATCGGCGATCGGAGTGAGCCGCGAAATTTTATGGTTCCGTTACATCTTTTGCAGTGTTTTGCATATTGACCGCTAACACGACATCCTGGCCCTTAACTCCTAACAAGAGCAAGCCTTGACTTTTTTTTTTAGATTTTTCTGCCGTTTGGGGAAAAGTAAGCAAGAAAGTACCAACCTTTAACAAAAGAAATATAGCTAGTCAAACGACCCCCGAAAACTTTAGACTTTGCGGTGGTAAATATAGGACGAGCGAAGCGAGCGAGACTCAAATAATCAGGAATACAAAAAGATGTAACAACCGAAATTTTTCGGCTGGTCACAACGTGGTCCAGAAGAGTATGAGAGAATAAACAACAGCAAGGCCTGAAAATTTTGGAAATTTGCGATGCTTAGAAAATTTATATCATCAAATGGAATGAGCCGCAGCCTTTATTTAAATTGGTGAGGCATGCGTAGCAAGACAAAGAAGCAAATAATGAGCTAAGAACAATTTATAATAAAAACTAACGTAGTTTGACGAATTCATTACTCTCGTTAAGAGATAAAACGTTGGTATTCTTCAAACACTAATAAGGTTCGTAGTTCGCTTATATCTTGAATAAACATTTTATGAGTTTGTCAAATATCAACGAAATACGAGGACAACAGACTATAACCTACAGAATCAACGGCGAGCGAAGCGAGCTTCGAAAATATTTATGATCTGTCTGTGTGTGCTAGTTGTTTGGCATTAGATTTTTTGCTGTTGCAAACTCACCTGAAACGGAGGTTGAGTCCTGGACTAGAGCAAGCCAGAAGCATTATGAAACAGCAGAATGTTATCATCGGTCGGCGAGCAGAGCATGCCGCGAAAATTTGTTTGTTTTTGGAGTATTTTGCAAATTGACCTCAAACGAGGGTTGAGCCCATGATATTGGGTTTTTGTTAGATTTTCGGTTTTTTTTTAATCAATTTTGACAAAGTGAACTAAAGCGGGGGTCGAGCTCTGGACCATAGTCAGAAGGAACAAAATGTTATTGGCAAGCGGATCAAAGCACGAATTTTTTTTTGTCTGCTTTGATTTCTTTGCGCTGGTTGACAAAGTGACCTCGCAGATTATTTTGTTACATTTTTGTGCTTTTTACTGTAGTGGTTGGATTGATACAAGCTGACTATAGCAGACCAGCTAGAGCACTCAAGTTTAGCTCAGTTCTAGTCATAGTAACGTTGGTTGCCTTTGCGCTGGCCAAAACATAAAGCATAAAATACCAGTAATATCTTATCAAAGTGACATCAGTAAACAGGAAAAGATAATCATCAAGCTGTAGATTGCAATTTTTTAAGTACCTAAACTAAGATTTTGGGGGGGGTCACGACATTCACAGAAGTCATTTAAAGCGGTCTTGTTAGATTTCAGATTTATTTATTGCATACATATACGCTATTACAGTTTTTGCTTAGGTGGTAATTAGCTTATTATAATATAAGCTAATTACCACCTAAGCAAAAACTTACATATTATGTAAGTCCCGTACAATATGTACCCTGTAAGGGCGCAGCAAATGATGTAAAGATTGTTATAATACAGGTAGTTACACAATCTATTTCTTGCTAAGAACATAGTCATAAAATATAAACAATGTCAGCTACAAGAATAAAAAAATTGTACTTAGTAATAACTGGGTAGGTAGGTATGTCAATTTATTATGCAGCCAGTCAAATAATTATGGGTTAGATTTATTAACTTAAATCCATAAGATCGTGCTGCACTGGTATTTTCAGGTTTTCTCAAGCTTAAATTGGTCTTCCGACTACGATAACCGTCCAGCCAATCTTTCCCAGCCATTTTGCTATGTCCCCAACTTGGTGGATAGCGCATTTTATTCGCTTTAGCAAATTCGCATGCCAGTTTCCTCACATGTACAACCGTTAATCCATAGTGCATTTTGCAGCAGTCTGTGATGTATTTGTTCAAAAGTTTCTCTTCTTCCGTATTGAACACTTGAAACGACGCATATTTGGAAATGAAAACACGTGCTGAAAGCACGGGATGCCTTCAGCTTTCAAAGCAACAGTTTTATGGTACCTACTTTCCTAAAAGACTTTCAAGCGTTCAAAGTTTCAAGTTCAAAGTTTCAATATGAACTTGCCGCCACCCACGTAATTACACGGCTGCGCAATCGAAGTGAAAGAATAAAGAAGTCAACATTTTGTACCTAGTAACAAAAAAATATGGTTTTATTTTTTGACGTGACAACGTCTAATAATTCGATAGAGCCGGCTGCACGCACGAAAAAACATGACGTCATGCGGCGTTACCTCATGCGGCCTTACCTCGCTCTGAGACGTTGTCACGTTCAACTATCGTCGGTAAACCGACTTTACAGACAACCAATTTTTTGTTCATGTTTTGTTGCTATCATTGGGATTGCGTACCTCAGTGGCGGCCAGTTCAAGTATTTTCCGACTTTAATATTCTCTGCGTGCGAGTAGTTAGGTAGGTACTTATTAAATTCATTCACGGATATAAAGTTATTGCGATTTGATTGAACTATTTTAATCTGATTTTACTATGACATTTCTATTATTTTGTATTATCGTTGGTTAGTTGGTAAATTTCTATTTATTTTAGTACCTATGCTTTATCCGATTTATCATAATGTAATCTAATGTTTAATATGATCTGATGTTATTGTGGAATTTCCATTTTTTTATATTATATTTAAGATTTATAATCCTTATAACAAACAAAATACTAAAATGTCATAGTAAAATCAGATGTAATTAATTTATGTATCATAATACACTATATAATAATACTAGCTGACTCGGCGAACTTCGTACCGCTCTCACCTTTTAAACCTTCCCTGAATAAGCTATCCCATCTTTTAAGTTGGATGAAACTGCACACGGTGTGCAAATTTAATTTAAAATCGGTTAAGTAGTTTAGGACTCCATCGCGGACAAACAACGCTACACGTGAATTATATATATTAAGATTAAGATAATACACTATATTGGATAAAATTAATAAGAAAATAATTTGAAATTAGCTATGGTAGATCTGAATAATTAGATTGTAAATCTGAAATGTACCTAGGTAGTAAATATATATTTTTTTTTATTACAAATCGAAATTACATACCGGACACCCTAATCTCAACTTGCCCAAAAATGGTAGGACATGGTTGTTTCTTATTTGAAGATATTATTTTTTAAGACTGGCAACACAATATTTGACAACTTTTTGGCATTTTGACATTGATACTCTTTTGTGTGTTTGACATTGACAGTGGCGTTTAGCAGCCAGCTGCAGTGTTGCCGTTTTAGCGACTTTGTCGCTAGATCTAGGGGATTTTGGACTCGCTTAGCGACATTTTTTTCAGATTTAGCGACAAAAAAATATCTAGCGACATCTAGCGACTTTTTAAAATAACGAAATAGTTACTTGGTCTTTAATTACTTGCAACACTTATTCTATTATTGATAATTCGGGGATGCCCCTAGCAGTGAAGTTTATTTGTCGTGGACCGTGGTTGGTACCACGGAGTACTAAGTAGTAGTTATTCTGTGGTGGTACCAAACACTGTTCCGTCTCTGTTTAGCATTCGAACTGTTAGTTATTGTCGTCTTGTTTTACACATGGTACTTGATCTATCTACCTACCAATTATACAACCAATTATACCTACCAATTCAGTTCGCGTCGCGTCATTGTTTCACAAGTTACTTACACAGTTTGTTAGTTTTGTCCTTTCCCAGTTAACAAAATTTAGTTGGAAAGTTAAAATGGACGTAACATTAAAGAAGAAGACTTACACCCAAAAGTACAGAACTGAGTGGGAAAACCAAGCAGAGTTCAAAGGCTGGCTTAAACCTAATAAGAATGATGCATTTAAAGCCTTTTGTTCGTTTTGTCACAGTGAAATGTTTGCTAAAATCAACGATTTATGGAAACACGCAAAAACAAAGAAACACCAACAAAAATGTGAAGTTCGTTCAAAAAACCAACAAATAAGTTTTTCTCCTGCTTCTAAAGAAAACATGCAGTCTCGACATTGGCGGATACAAGGGGGGGGGCATGGGGGCCATGGCCCCAAGCCCCCCCCCCCCCCCCATCACCTATTTTATATGTTTATTCGTTTCTTTTACTAATATAAGTCCCTAAAAAGTTTTGACGTGACAACGTCTTATAAATTGGTTTGCCGGGTGACACTTCAAGAAACTGCGTTACGCTTTACGCTCCGCTCACGTTATGCAGACATAAAAAGTGAAAGGAACTCAAAGTCGTTGTCACGTAAAACTTTCGCCCGTATACCGACTTTACAGGCAACCAATTTTTTTAAGATTTTCGAAGTTCGCTCCGCTCTCGGTCAATATGCAAAACACTGAACTTTTGCGGCTCGCTCCGCTCGCCGATAGTATTTTGTCCTTCTATGTATTTGATCAAGTGCTTGACAGTAGTTTTACATCATTTTGCTCGGATGGTTACCCGAAAAAGTAACAAAAATTTCGGCGGCTCGCTCCGCTCGCCGTTACATATTTTCCCCATGTCTTTTTTGTATTCCCAATTTTTTGTTTATGCTCTTGCTCTGCTCGCCCCTATTTATATTCATAGCTTTATATCTACTAACGCAAAGTCTTATTCAAAGTCATTTATTTTGTTATCTTGCTTACTTTTGCCGATAAAGTTTAGTGGTTTTCAGAGGGGCCTGCAACCGCCCACAAATACATTTGGTGCTACGGCCCGCACCAAGTGTGACCCCCCCCCCCCCCCCCAAAGTCATAGGCTGCGACCGCGCCTGCTAGTCATTACTTTGGTTAAATGTCTTCAAGCTCATAATTTATCTGTCCAAAATATGATTGGGCTTGGCACTGATAACGCTGCAGTAATGACGGGTCGGCACAATAGCGTGTATGAAATCCTCCGAACGCAGTACAATCTTCCTAACTTAATTTTCATAAAGTGCATTTCGTCGCCGTAGAGCGAAAAGTCACTAACTCGCTATTTGGCCCAAATCGAGTTAGATGTGCCATCAAAATCCCCGATTTTTTCTGCATTTTTCAGTCTGACAACCGTATCCCTAGCTATCACGGTTTTCATTTTAGGTTGTGTAAAAAATTCACTAACTCTACATTTGGCTTACAGCATTTTAGTCGAAAACCAACTAAGTAGGCTTAGATACTTTTTTCCTACTTGAAAGAATTGCAAAATATAAACCTAAGTCGGGTTGGTTACTTTCTTTTCTAAAATAATAACTTGTTGCTAGGACCCAGTCTAGTCGAGAAATAACTAAATATACTTGATTAGTTATGTGGTAGCAGGTTTGATACACAACTTGAAAGCGAAAACTAACCAAGTCGACTTAGTGTCTTCTAGATCGCTATTTGCGATAATTGTACTTCATAATTTTAAAGCAAGAAATCATTTAACATGTTAAGTTAGTTTTCGCCCCAAAATTTTGACTACAAAGTTTGGTTTTGAATGATAGCTAAAGTGTTTTGTTGATTTATTAAAGCCAAACTTTCGTACGTCTGTGTTAGGATAGACAATTAGACGTGCAATTTAGTTACTTTTACGCTCTTGATTTTGCTTACTCGGTGGCTAGTGACTTATATAAGGCCCTAGCCACCTGTCCAAAACGTCTTCGCTGGTTCATCAACATCGTTAGTCTACTGCTGGACATAGGCCTTCCCTTAATGAGCGCCATAGCACCGTGTCTTCAGTTTGCCGCGTCCGACATCTGACTGCAGTCTTTGGCAGGCCGTCTCCACCTGGGTGTAGGGCGTCCTACACTATGTTTGCCGAGTCCCGGTCTCCTCTCAAGAACACGGTTGTTGGTTTTTGCGAGACATGGCCGGCACGCTACCACTTTAGCATGCTTATTCTAAGAGCTATGTCGATAACTTTGATTCTCTGTCGGATGTATTCGTTACGAGTCCTATCCCTTAGAACAGCTCCGAGCATTACTCTTTTCATAGCTCGTTGAGCGACTTTGAACTGGTGGATCAGCCCTAAGGTGAGTGTCCACGTCTCAGCTCCGTAGGTCATGACGGGTAAGACGCACTGATTGAAAACATTCGTTTTCAAGCATTGCAGTATGGATGAATCTTTTTTTCTTTATTTATTTTAAAGGAGTTTTGTCAACATGACCATGTCACTCCCGTAAAGAATGGATGACTCGGTGAGGACTCAGCGTAGTTCACTGTGTGGTGCCGGCTTAGAATTTGCACCACCCCAACTCTTCCCGCGGGTGTCGTAAGAGGCGACTAAGGGATATCCACCGGGGGCGGGCAGCAGCGCCCCTGCAGAACAATTCTACCACCGAACTGCGATCCCCAACCCGCATGCCCAGAATGGGGATTATGGACATAACCCTCCATGTGATAAAAACCAATAAGGCGCTTATCAGGGGGAGGCCTGCGTCCAGTAGTGGACCACTACAGGCTGTTGTTGCCTTCTCAAGTAGTCCAGCAGTTTAAATAATATAAAGGAATGTTTCCTTTCAGTAAAACTTTATATTTCGGGTAACTGCCCTCCGTCCAGGTAATGTTCGTTTGTACCACACTGAAATGTATTTCAGAGGCCAAGAAAAAAAAAACTGTTGATATGCGTTCGTCGTCTGAACTGGACCATTCCCCGTTATCTTCATTCATTGTACGAGTACTCTCTACTTTACAGCTACACACAAAGATGTTGCAGAAAAGCTGCTGGTGCCCGATGCCACTATAAGGCCGTATTGTGAAAGCTTACTCAGTCATCGGTCTATGTTTGAGAAGCGATTATGCCATGGAAAAGCGATAATCATGATCAAGAAATACGACATTCACAATGTTAAGACTCACTGGACCAGAATGCTATCATTAATCATTTTAATAGGATTTCAATATTTAAAATCTTAACAATACGTCGAAAACATTAATTTACTTATAACTTGTTGTGAATGCGTTTTTTTTTTGTATTTTTCAAGGAAGTATGACAACTGCATTTGATTATTTATCATTTTCTTATTGATTACCTGATTCGAGAAATAGAAATTATATAAGATTAAGCAGATAAGAGCGTTAGAAAAATTACTTAAACACTAAATAAACTTATCCAAACACGGGTGAAAAGTCAGTTGGTGACTTTTAACAAATCATTGTCTCACAAAGTTAGTACAAGATTTGAGGGCGAAAAGTAACTAAGTCAGTTTTTTTTTCATTATCCCTGAAAATATCAGTCATTCATTGACTGTAGTGAATTGACCTTAAGAGCTTTTATATTTCCTAACATATGAGACCATAAAATTAGAAATATCCCATACCGAAAAAAAGTTATGATTTTATTTTGTTTTTCAAAACTTTAAACCTTCATAACTCAAAACACCAAATGACCTACTTAGTGACTTTTCGCTCTACGGCGACGATTTGTCACTCCCTCCAATTGGCTGTTAGTCATGCGTCACAAAAAACCATTCCAAGTCATATAGAGTTTCTGATAAGAGAAACATACAAGTGGTTTTCAATGTCATCGAAGCGGCAACAAGAATATAAAGAAATCTATAGCCTTATCAACTGTGGAGAAGGACCTCTCAAAATTCTTAAAGTGTCTGATACTCGCTGGCTATCTATAGAACCAGTGATAGTCTGCATTTTATCTCAGTGGGAAGAACTTAAACTGCATTTCTCACTAACTAAAGACAAATGTCACACGGCTGATTTACTGAATGCAATGTACATGGACGAAGCCAACCGCCTACATTTATTATATATCTCAAAAGTGTGCTAAATGATGTTCAAACAGGAATCAAAATTTTCGAAGGGGAGAACGCAGATCCTGTGAAATTGATTACCCCATTGATGACTTTGTTGCGATCTGTTTGCAACCGAATACTGATACCAAATGCTGCAACAACAGATAAGGACTTTTTAACGATAACAATAGAAGACCACTTAAACCCAGTACCCTACTTAGGCTACTTGTTTGAATCACATATCAGTACGTCCAATTTGACACGTGAAGCCGTAGCCCCTATCTTCTGATAGGGGCTAGAGTTGTGTCGATTTCACACTTAAATTTGCAAAAGAAATACAAAACCGCGTTCCCAGCAATTACACCGCTCTTGAAAAAATGGCTCAGCTGTCTAAAGAAAACACATTATAGCAGATAAAGGTTGATTCAATTGCTGAACTTGCAATTGAACTGGGCTTTGATGAAGACAAAGTCGACAAATTATTACAGCAGTGGCACAGTATTCACTTTGTCAAGTGGGATACAACATAAAATACTGTGAAATTCTGGGCTCAAGTTTATAAGTATAAAAATGCTGCAGGAATCAATACATACATAGAACTAGCAGATTTGGCTATAACAGTTCTGTCACTGCCACATTCAAACGTTGAAGTCGAGCGAATGTTCAGTGTTTTGAATATCGTAAAAAATAAACTAAGAAACAGATTGGCACCTGTTACTCTGAATTCAATCATTCTTATAAAAAATCAATTAAAAAATTTAAACCAGACTTGTCACAGCTACGTATTGCCTGAAGATGTTCTTTCCAAAATCTCAAAAACCATTAAAAAACAAAGAGTACCGAAATGGGACCATCAACTTCCAGAACTGCTCCTGCCAATGTTTGTGATGAGGATGACGTCTTAGATGACGAAATGTTGCAATTTATTCAATTTTGATTACATATTGTTTGTGTAAACCTACATCTTTTTTTTATGTAATAGGTATGTAAGGAGAAAGGCAAACGGCCCGCCTGATGGGAAGTAAGTGGTGATTATCTTCAAGTAATAAACACTTAAATATTACCCGTCTTTTATTAATGCAATATCCTTATAAAAAATCTAGCGACATTTAACTAGATTTTTCATATATCTGGCGACTTTTCGGTTGTAGCCTAGCGACTTTTTTTTTGCCTGAGCGGCAACCCTGGCCAGCTGTTCGTTGGCAGTGCTTTGGTGACTGATCGGACGACGACGGACGGACGGGACGGGCAGTGCTGCATGCATAGTACAGTTCAGTTCATTACAGTTGGAAACACTGCGGGACACGGAGGGCGGCTTAGCTTACGCTACGGGCGGTGAAATAGTTTTCTTTGGAATCGAATTGAGAATACTTTGGTGGTTATTTATTGTACAATGCCCACGATTTCAGTAAAACGAGATGCCCTATTCGCAGCACTTGGAAAAACCTACAGTAAGTGTTGTTGTACTCCTAACAAGTGCCGAAGAAACTATCCTTAACTCGAATTGACATCTTTACAGCTGATGACGAGTTCCAGGAACTTTGCTTTGAGTTCGGACTAGAACTAGATGAAGTCGTAAGTAAATACATCTTTAGAAACTCTTCGGGAAACCTTATTCATTCAAAGTAAAGGATCTTACATCATATTTTACACAGACCTTGTTGTTCATAACCTAGGGGTACATTACAATACTGCTTACAATAACTCGCCCTCTAAAATTTTAGACTACTGAGAGACAGATGTTGATGAAGGAGCAAGGAGACCAGGCTGGCACTGGAGTATCCGAGGAGATTCTATACAGAATAGACATCCCTGCTAACAGATATGATCTCTTGTGCTTAGAAGGCTTAGTTGATGGTTTGCTGGTTTTCCAAGGAAAGTAAGTCTTTTTTCTTTATAATACAAATGACAAAAATATAATCACACTTCCTACTAATATTATAAATGCATTGCTGTTAAAAATTTGGAAGGTTACATGTTAGACAAAACTACTCTCAAGACAATACTACAGTATGGATATTGGACCGAATTCCGATTCCGATAAGGTGCTGAGTAAGCAGACAGTGAATTTGCTTTCTCATGCGGTCCTGAGTAACAGAATCTTATCTGACAAGACAAAACTACAGTATGGATATTGGACCGAATTTCGATTCCGATAAGGTGCTGAGTAAGCAGACAGTGAATTTGCTTTCTCATGCGGTCCTGAGTAACAGAATCTTATCTGACAAGACTTACAAGCTTGCAGCTAATCAAGCTCTATCTAAGGATATCCAAGATGTATGTAATTATGATAATGGTTGATGTCGGGTGGTTGTATAATATCAGTTAGATGTTACTGAAAATAACGACGGCTGATGGCTTTGAGGGCTGTATAGACTGCATTCTGAATACGAAAAGAATACAAAATAATTTATTGAATTGTATTTTATTGACTTTGTTGCATTACAAAATAAGCAGCCAAATGATATTTTAAGTGGGGACTTTGGGTGTACAGTACCCCCGTGTTTACCCGCTGCTTTACATCTAAGTATAAGCAGCCTATGTTCCATATACATTCTCTTAGATGTGTTTGAGTTATTTCGCACTTGTCTCACTCGCACAATACACTCATGCAGTAACCTTTATCGTCACACACACAGTAGCACCTGTACCGCATTGTGCAACACAGTAGCTTATGTATGCGCCCAGACACGGCTTTTGTATGGAGAAATGGTCGATTGTAGTGGGTGTGATGATGGTTAAATTTCAGAAAGTCACCGCCAGAGTACAAACTATCTAAGAATGAGGATAGTCATGCCCTGCATCTGACCCCAGCAACGGCTCAGATCAGACCCTATGCTGTTGCAGCTGTGCTCAGAGGAGTTACTTTCACCAAGGAGTCCTATGACAGTTTCATTGACCTTCAGGTACTTTCCTAAATGATGAATTATGTACACTGCAGAGAAAAGCCTTCTCTCAAGAAGAATAAGTTCTGGACAATCACTCTTTTTCTATGCATACATAATATAAGATGGAAGGATAAATTATGTAGTTCTTTAAACGTGTAACTGTGCTATGAGGATACATTTCGTTTAAACCTAAAACATTTTGAAAAGATTGACAGTAAATTACTGCACTGTTATATGATGGCTGCCAGTCAATTTCAGGTGCCAGATGTGGTATCAAAATAATGAGTTAATTACATTTTTATGGGTTCCAGGACAAACTACACCAGAACATCTGCCGCAAAAGAACATTAGTGGCCATCGGAACACATGACCTGGACACAATCCATGGCCCATTCATCTATGATGCCTTGCCACCAGAGCAGATCAAGTTCAAGGCACTCAATCAGCAGAAAGAAACAACCGCAACAGAGCTCATGGAATTATATTCTGTAAGGTTTAATCATCTGCTGAATATGTAATTGAGGATCAGATTTTGCATATAACTCCTCTCTCAAAAATATGATAACAATTTCAAATTATGAACCTTGTACCTACCATTTTTTCTACTAACATTAATTTCTTCCATTCCAGACTCATGCCCAGTTGAGGCAATACCTCGGTATCATCAAAGATAGTCCTGTGTATCCAATCATCAAGGACAAGAATGGTGTAGTGCTGTCTATGCCTCCCATCATCAACGGAGACCACTCTAAGATTACACTGAACACAAAGAATGTCTTCATTGAGTGCACTGCTACAGATCTTACTAAGGTATACTGCATTTTTTTTTTCATAAATTAAATATCATAAATATAGCCAATCCACAACACACCTATATGCCAGATTCATAATTCTGTCTCATTCTTCCTTCTGAGAACACAGTTTCAACAACTCTACATTTAAGCTAATTTTTGTATCTTACGTTCTTTCTTCCTTAAGGCTGCACAAGTCGTCCGGTCCAACTCATCATTGGTGCCTCCTAAATGTATGCCATCTCACCTGACTTAATAATAATTTATAAAAATAATAATAATTTAATTTATTTATTCAGATAATTTTCAATCCATTTTGTTAGTAAGCTTATAACTAGGGATGAGTACTTAAAATTAATGATTGATTTTGTCCTTTGGACCAACTTGTACATTGTAGGACAGTCAAATTTTTCAGCAATCGCGGTTAGGATACTGTTGCCACTCGCGGGAGTGGCAACAGTATCCTAAGCGCGATTGCTATTGATTGATTGACATAAAAAAATGGGTTCTGCTGAGTAGGGAGGCCGACTTCTCTCGCCAGATGGCATCGAAGGTGTCGGTGTGGGCCTGGGCGAACATGGCCGAGGCACTGCAGAATCGCGGTAGTCGCAACAGCAACCTAAACGCGTTGTTGTATTGGACCCGCAGAGCATTGTAAGCTTTTTGGGTATAGTTGACCCACAGACTCGCTGAGTAGAATGATGTACAGTATGCTCTGAATAAAGTAACCTTCACCGCATCTGTACATCGTGCGAATCTGCGGGCCAGCATATTTGCCCTGACTGACAATGCTCTGCGTTCCCTCTCCATATCATCGTCGTCCTTTAGGTCTTCAGTCACCAAGTGTCCTAGGTATTTAAAGTTGAATACTCTTCTGAGAGGGACGCCATTTAGTGTTACCGATGGCACAAATACGGGACACTTGGTGCCGGACTTGAAGACCATGAACTCCGACTTTTTAGCATTGTATGTAAGTCCATGTGATGCAGCATAGGACTCACATACAGCAAGAAGCTTGCGGAGTGCACTGATTGAAGGAGCCAGCAGCACCATGTCATCAGCATAGCTAAGGTTGTTTACACACACCCCATTAACGTGGCATCCCACAGGCATGCTGCTGAATCGCTCAATCAGCGCGTTCACATACAGGCAGAAGAGGGAGGGTGAGCTCAACCCCCCCTGCCGCACCCCGCACTCCTGCCCATATGCGTCCGAAAGTTCGCCCGCCCACCTCACTCGGTTCTGCTGGTTAAGGTACCAATACCTAAATAACCAAAATAAATGTATTTCAACTTTTGAATAAATGTCGGTACGGGGCTTTATTTTAGAGTTTACTTTCTCCGTGTGCTATTTATTTTTTCCCAAAGTTGGGCTAAAATCGGTGTTGAAATATAAAAGTTTAGAAATCAAATAATATCGCAAAAATTTTCACTTTGACGGGACTTTTCAAGTCGGTTCAAGTCCCGTCGAAGTTGAAATTTTTTGCGATATTATTTGATTTCTTACAAATTACCCTGAGTGTGGGGTTACGCACTATAATAACAAAAAAACCTTAAAAGTTTAGAAGCTTGTATTTTTAAAATTTATACATTTTTACGGTTTCAGGTGTATACAGATAAATAAATAAATAAATAAATAAATAAATAATGCTGGACAATTCACACAGCATTATCTAGCCCCAAGCTAAGCAGAGCTTGTGTTATGGGTACTAGATAACTGATATACTTAATACAATACACTACATAGATAGATATTTTTTATTATACATAGAAAACATCCAGAACGCCCTGGACAAATGTCTGCAGATCGTGCAAACATTTGTCCCGAGGCGGGAATCGAACCCGCAACCTCCTGCGTCGCAGGCAGACCTTCGCCCGCTGCGCCACAGAGGTCGTCACACAGATACAAACATACAGACGAGATAAATTAATATTATCCTTAGTTTTGGATGGTTAACATCAAACAGCGTAGTAGTAGTCAAAACCTTCCATGTTTGTATGGAAAGATGAGCGACTCGTTTAGCCTTAAGAGCTAATTTTGTGAAAAGGATAGGCATAGGATTTCGCGTTCATAGGAGCGGGACGGAGCATACGTTTTTGGAACGGCGTAAGCGCAAATATGGTATTTTTTCTTTTTTACAAGAAATCTACACAACTTATGAAGAAACTGTATTAAGGAACCAAAGAATTAGTAATAATAATAACCAAAGAATCGAAACAATAGTGCATTTTACACCAAGGCGAGAAAGTGATCAATTCCTACCGAGTGTGTCGTTTGTGCCTTAAAACACACGAGGTAGGAATCGCACTTTCTGCCGAGTGATAAATAGTGCTTTATACTACACCTTCGAGGAAAATAAAAAGCAGAATTAATTATTAATTGAAATTAATATTAAAATTATTACAGTTATTGAAACTCAAAGAAGAACTTACCGCGCCCAATGATGTTGGTAAAACCTCATTGACCGCGCCAGCTTTTGGGTTCTTTTTTCAAAATATTGTTCGGAAATCGGACGAGGCCTAATGGACTTGGAGTAAAAACTTTTTGTCGTTTGACCGAACGAAAATAACCATAGCTACCGGCCGATCTTATAGGAAATTTAAAAAAATAACACGTTAGAAATGGATTTCCATACACTTTTTCCTCCCGGTTTCCTATAGGCCTGCAAAGACGTACTTTCTATTCTATAAATGGAAAAGGAATAGGCAACTTTCCGAGCAGCAGCCTTATTGTCTAACTTGAAGCCCATTACCAGTTGTCAACCCAGTCAGAATGTTTCTGGTATTGTGTAAGGTATTCAACTGGTAATCGGTTTCGGAATGAATGATTCTTGTGAATCCAATTTCGCTAGTCTTCGTTCTTTGATACGTTCCGATTATGCAAGTGGAACAACTAGTAGTTCCACTGGTACTATTTGCTATTAAGAGGCCAGCGGAAGGCGACTTGTCCATACAAACGTAATACCAAAATTATTTCTAATTCAAGCATATTTCGACTATATTATTGTATTATTTGTATTCGAATAGTATTTATCTAGGTTCCTGGATAGTTTTTTTTTTCAAAATACTTACCGAAAATTAAATGAAAGCCAATCGCATTTTGCAATTTTTAAGACAAAATTGGCCAGTTTTCTTCCTATTTGTTTCGTAATAAAAACAACAATATCTTATGTGTTATTTGTTTGGGAACATAGGTAATATTGTCTAGTTACAGAATAACAATACTTTGTGAAGAATACAAGAAGTTTTCAGTCATCATTTTTGGTATTACAGAACACAGCGAAATTCATACCAAATTTTAAACGGCAATCATGCTATCGCGCACGCACGGGGCGGGGTGCAGGGCCGGGGGACGGGACACTTCGGTTGTGTGATCGCTCGTGGCTCGGACAGACACACTAATGCAACGTGTATTTACACGGGGCGCCGCCACCGCTCGGGGACTTTCGGAGGTCGTCGTAGGGGTAGGAGAACATAGATAGGTTCTTATAATATGGTAGGAGAAGCTAGGTTAGGTATTATTATTTAGTAAGTATACTATTTTCTAAATCAGTGTGTCTGACAAGTTACGGAGCTGTGCGTGCGTAGGTATTTGTTTGTTCACTATTCTATAGACCTGTGCCACTGACTTGGATTGAGATTTGCCTTGTTGTTTGGAAACAATAACCTACCTCCTTAGGTACATTACATACCTAGAGGTACCTACCTACTACGACTTTGGCGTGCTTTGGCTTTGTTTACGGACTTTGATATTTTTCACTTAGGTACGGTTTGGTTAATGATATTATGGACTCGGAACGTTGGGATGTAGGTAGGTATCTCACAGTAAGTAGGTAGGTACTTACTTACCTACCTACCTACGTACCTACCTAAATTATTTTATTATTAGCTAGTTGTTTTCTTATTTTAAAGTAAATAGGTACCTACATACCTACCTAATACTTACCTACCTAGGTAGGTAGGTACCTAACATGTTGTTTAGATAATATGTACCTATCATAAGATAGGTAGGTACCTACAATGTATGTGAAGTAAGGAAGTACTAGGTAGGTAGGTATCCAGGCGCGGTCGCAGCCCAAGACTTTGGGGGGGTCACACTTGGTGCGGGCCGTAGCACCAAATGTACTTGTAGGCGGTTGCAGACCCCACTGAAAACCACTTAACTTTATCGGCGAGCGGAGCGAGCCGCGGAAAATTTATACTCAACTCCCAACTATAGTAGGTATAAGTTATAGCGAGCGAAGCGAGCCTCGAAATTTTTGAGATGTTTTCTGAAGTTTGGGCAAAAGTAAGCAAGAGTAGGTCTACTTGCTTACTCTCGCCCGCATCATTTACTTTGTTGTTGATAGGTATCTATAAAAAATAAATGATAGCGATCGTAGCAAGCCCCGAAAATCTTAGAGACTTGCGGTAGTAGATATAAAGCTATGAATATAAATAGGGGCGAGCGGAGCAAGGGCATCAACAAAAAATTCAAAATACAAAAAAGACATGGAAAAAATGTAACGGCGAGCGGAGCGAGCCGCCGAAATTTTTGTTACTTTTTCGGGTAAAAACCTAGCAAAATGATGTTAAACACACTGGACCAAATACAGAGAAGGACAAAATACAGAGAAGGACAAAATACTATCGGCGAGCGGCGCGAAACGCAAAATGCAGTGTTTTGCATATTGGCCGCAAAAATGACATCCCTTCCCCCAACTCCCAACCCAACAATAGGAAGTATAAGTAATGGCGAGCGAAACGAGCCCAGACACCATATAGAATCAACGAAATTTTTTATGATCTGGCTGTGCGTGTGAGTTGTTTGGTATTAGATATTTTGCAGTTGCAAACTAGCCTGAAACGGAGAAGGAGTCCTGAACTAGAGCAAACCAGAAGCTTATCAAAACAGCAGAATGTTATCAGAGGCAAGCAGAGCGTGCTGCGATAATTTTTGGTTTTTGTTAGATTTTGGGCAACTTTTTAGAAAATTTGGCAAAGTGACCTAAAGCGGGCCGGGTTTTGAGCTTTGGATCATAGTCAGAAGGAACAAATGTTATCAGCGACCAGACCAAAACGCGAAAATTTTGTTGTCTACTAATTTTTTGTACTGGTTGACAAAGTGACCTCGCAGATTATTTGTTATATTTTGTGCTTTTTATTGTGGTGGTTGGATTGATACAAACTGACAATAGCGGACCAGCCAGACCAATAAAATTGGGAACGTTGCCACTGTGCTAATCAAAATACAGAGCACAAATAACAGTAATATCGGCGAGCGGAACGAGCCGCGATTTTTTTTATTGCTGCAGTTGGTAACCATAATCAATGTAACGAAAGTAAACAGGAAAAAATTAGACGTTTTTTCATCGTTTTTTACGTGTATTCTTAGGTATACAAAACGTACCTACAAATAAATTATAAATATTCGAAATTTAAAAAATCGTTATTCACAAGTTGAATCTCTCGGATTCCAGAATTATCCCTTTTCGGTTTAATAAACCCTTTCCGTGGCATCCTGTGTATATTTTATCACACTCATATTTTGAGTTTGGATGTAGGTGGATGTTTTTAAAGTTTGGATATACCTAGATGTTTAGAAGTTTTCGCGTAAAGAAGTACCTACCTAATCAACACATACCAATCCATCAATCCATACTTGTTTTATAAGTATCTTTCACACTACCTAGGTATATTTTTGACTAGCTAGGTAGGTAAGTACCATAACAAATTTCGTAGTGTTTAGCCGATATGGTTGCCCCACATGGCTTTACCAAAATCGTAAATTGATTTGTTTTTTTGATAAGTAAATAAATGTGTCAAGTCAAAATCAAATATTTTTTTTAAATAAATGAAAGTGTCAATATCAATGAACAAAAAAGTGTTTACGTTTATATCCTTGCCTTTTATTTTCTTGTCAGAAATTCACTATACCTACTCGTGTATTTAATCCTAAATTTAGGTAGGTATATCCTAGGTATTGCAGAAGCAGAACCGTATGACGAACCTACCTACACTCCATCCAAATTCGGTTAGTTTACAAAAATGTCACACCGAATTTGGCTGGAGTATACGTAGGTGCTTACATACTACCTAAGTACGTATTTCCTGATCGATCAGTTTAGTTAGGTTCTAGGTACCAATGATATTACCTATATTTGGGTTCTACATAGGTACCTAGGTACCTAAGTATTTCTTGAGAAATACGTAGGTAGGTACCTAGGCCTTGTAGAGAAATTTGAAGAAAAAAACGCGTTATCAAACTAAACATTCACTCAGATTTTTTTTAAATACACTTGCACTTCCCAAAATGTAAGTAGGTACCAAGGTACCTATGTAGGTATGAAACGCAAATAGTACTTATGCCTAAAGAAATAGGTAGTCAAATTTAGTACCTAGTCTAGTATCTATCCTAGGTACCTGCCGCTTTCGATAGCAGAGGCACGGTAATATTCAGAGGTGTGTATACCTACTCACGCACACGCACAAGCACGGCACTATGGATGGTTGTGTTCACGTATGTAGTACACCTACCGCGTCCCGCGCGCGCCTGCATCAACTAAACAGAGATAGCGATATTCGGGGCGATTTTTGCACGCGCCTCGAATTGAAGTTGCGATCGAGCTCCGCCGGACTCTTAAGTTTTTTTACTTGTTGGAAAAATAGTTATGTTGCAAAAACACAGCCTTTGCATGATTTTTGTCATTATTTGCAATTTAAACACATGTTTTGTCATTTTGTTATGTGTAGATAAATAAAAATATAAAAAACTTTATACCATTAAAGTAGTAACGAAACGCAAGTTTTCTTTTTGTTACTGTCAAACTCGCTCATGTCACTCACTGTTGGGGTTGTCAACACTTCGCGGTTTAATTTAAAGTTTGTATGGTTTGTTTGCTTTGTGAAAACGACTGTTTTTTCGTGAAAAAAGGTTAGTTCTTATGTAAGTACATTAAACAAGTTTTTACCGATTTAATACGTTACGAAAGTTATCAAGTGTGTTGTTACAGAACAGTGTAATAATATGATAATATGGCTATTTCAGAATGCCTGCAAGAAAAATTGTGTCGCAGTGGGCCGCCTGGCTAATAACGGCCCACTGGCGAAGCAGCAAGCTGACCAAAATTATATGGGAGGAGTTGGCAGCTAATTTGAATGCTACCACTATTCATTCATGTCACATCACATCAATGGCTAACCAATGAGTGTCCACTGCTGGACAGAGCCTCCTCCAAGCTGTATTTTTATAAATTGTTACAGATACATCACATGCTGCAGATGTGCCTCAGTGGGCAATGCGAATTGAGGAGCGCCATCTAGCGAATGAGGAGAGGGTCTCGCGTTCGTTAGAGGCGATAGCTGCCACCTTGGCAGAGATACAGCGCTCTGTATTGCGAATAGAGCAAAAACTTAAATAAAACAAATAAATATGAATTGCTTTTTAGTTTATTTAAGAGTGTAAATAAATTTATTTCTATAGACTTATAAAATAAGCAATGACAAAGACATGTCAAATTTTATCTGCACAAAGCAACTCGAATTGAGACTTATGCAGACGAAAATGTGCCACAAACTCCTTGTCGGGCAACATTAATGGCTTGCTGGGCTGCCGCAAGACTCTGCGATCTAATCGCAGATGCCTTTTCAGCCGCTCTTCTTCTGCAGCGGCCATCAAAATTGCTCGCGCCATAACGCCTGAAATCAATTAATTATGTGTAACAGAACTAGTGTAGTGTGTATAAGCTCTCAATGAACAGTCATGTAGACATGTAGTAAGTGCCTACTTCAGGTGAAACATCTTGTCTCTTTCCCAGTTGGGAAGAAGACATTTGATTGAGATAATGCTTTGTATTTTTCTTTGACAAAATGAATTTGAACTCTTATTTCTTACTTCCGAGATTATTAATTACCACCTTCTTTGCTTCCGAACTTTCAAACACAATGATTAAGACAATTTTATAAATTGGAAGTACATAAATTTCACCAAAACTTTTTCCAACAAGACTCGAATAAGCTCCCTTCTTCATTTGACGTTTCAAATGGGCTTGAATTTGCTACTGAAATTCATTTCGGCGTTACGCAATTCCAAAATTAGCGGGAATACGAAGTTTCATTCATTCACTGGGTTTTAATTTCGCTGGTAATGGTGTTGCATGTGTCAGCTATTTACACAATACGAAAGTGACAGTCGAAGTCCAGGCTAGGTTTCAAATGTCAAAAATGAAGTCGATTACGATTACCAGTTTACTTAGACAATAAGGCTGCAGGTGTAGTATAAAAATATTTTCTGTAGACCGCAGGGTTCCTGAGATCTCGACCAAATTAGGTGCAAAACAGTGCACTTTCATGATTTTTTTTCATTGTAATATTTTTTCGTAATCGTGTTTTCCAATTAAGGAAACGAAGGAAAAATTTTGAATTGTATATAATTCTAGTTTTGTACCACGGGGATCCCGTGAGTACTGAGATCTAGTTTGACAAGCAAACCCGCTAGGTTGGCCCCTTAAGGCGAATAGTAGGGGTGATAGTGGCGCCACTACATATTTGATTTAATCATTAACTTATACAAAGGAATTATCAAAAAATCGGACCGCTGGTAGACGATACCTATCACAAGCTTTTATGTAATGTATCTGTAATAGTTTTGTTTTGTGTTATTCAATCAAAAACCTTGTTTGGAGAGCTTGGTGGCCACCAATAGGAACTAAACTCTTGAAACAAGTATCTGCCTAAATAATACAGTACAAAACTATTTAAGATACATTTAAAAAAAGCTTATGATAGATATCGTCTACGCGCGGTCCGATCTTTTGATAATTCCTTTGTATAACGTAATTATAAAATTAAATATGTAGTGGCGCCACTATCCACCCTACTATGCGCCTTAAGGCTAGCGCCACACACATTGAACTGATAATCCGTCGCCGATCTTACGCGGCGGAACGCTAGTACATTTTATTTCATCTATTTTCGTTGCAAATTTCGCTGAAGAATTTATTGATCTCACCCACCACTGCTGGGTTTATGCCTCCCGACGTTTGTGCCATCCACGCGGTAGGCGCATTCTTCCTTCCCACACTAACGGTAATCAAATCTTTCAATCCACAGGCAAAGGTAGTCCTCGACACGGTGGTAACAATGTTCTCCAAATACTGCTCAGATCCATACACCGTGGAGCAGTGCAAAGTGTACGCGCCAGACGGAACCTACGAGCTATATCCCAAGTTGAGCTGTCGAGAGGAAATCATCAATGTGGAGAAGGCTAACAGCTACATTGGTATAAGGTACTGTCAACTAACACCAGTCGGTGAACTATCATGGTTCTGAACACAAAAATCCCTTATAACGAGAAACCTATTGAAGGTGCAAGTGTAACACTTCAACTAGAGCCATTTCCAGTGCTCCCCT
The DNA here is from genome assembly GCA_963564075.1 of Eupithecia subfuscata. NCBI lineage: Eukaryota > Metazoa > Arthropoda > Insecta > Lepidoptera > Geometridae > Eupithecia > Eupithecia subfuscata. The sequence continues at coordinate 12,444,388 of OY751105.1, forward strand.
GTAAGACGAAAAAGACTTATAAAACAGTTTGACTAGGTCATGGATATGCCGAAAATAACGTTGACTTCTGACACCTTAATAATAAATAGGCGTAACTCGCGGAATAGTCGCGGAAAATGGCGACGGCAAATAGGCCTGATCAGGCCTTACAGGAGAATAAGGATTAAATTAACTATAAATACTCTTCAACTCACCAAACTGATGCCAAAATCATCCTATAGATGATTTTGGTTTTATTCAATTCATCGTACATTACTACACCTGCAAATGAAAGCACTTACCTACGTATTCCACGAAGATCCTCTATGAAGTTTTTAGATCTGAAAATGTATTCTGTATCCTTGTACAAATATGGTTTCCAAAGAGAGCGGAAAGAAGATCTCTAATTTCATTCTATTATAATTTCCAGTGAAAGCGGAGAGAAGCTCGCAGCGCTGCTATCCCGAATGTGTCTCTCTGCGACGTTGGAAGACGACTATTCGCTGCGGATTCGGATCCCGCCCACGAGGAGTGACGTCATTCACGCCTGCGACGCGTACGAAGATATCGCCATCGCTTACGGGTAAAGCATGTTTAGAACTAAACGTAAAGATGTTTATTCTATTTGCAAAATTCTCAGGAAGTAGAAGTGTTCGTTTCTGTTTCTGCCTAAGGTCAATATTTTCAAAACGTTTTAGATGTAAACTAGGTGTATTCTCATAGCGCAGTTGCATCTATACTGCGGGCCGTGCGTGACCTATCAGCTATCAGCTTTGTATGTGACACAAATAAATAAATAATGCTGGACAATTCACACAGCATTATCTAGCCCCAAGCTAAGCAGAGCTTGTGTTATGGGTTGGGTATATATAACTGACATACATAATACAATACACTACATAGATAGATATTTTTTATTATATACTTAGAAAAACATCCAGAACCCCTGAACAAATATCTGCAGATCGTACAAACATTTGTCCCAAGACGGGAATCGAACCCGCAACCTCCTGCGTCGCAGGCGGACCTTCGCCCGCTGCGCCACAGAGGTCGTCAACACACGGACACATGTATGAATACTTTTGACATGTTGGTATATAGTGTGGTGCGGTTTCATCCTCTCGCTCTCTCTCCCTATACTTTTCCCTTGACAATGTAATTTTGGAGGGTGTCTCTGGGATTCCGAGAACGAAATCTGGCGTTTTAAAAACCCTATTTACCATAGAACTCAATAGATGGCGGGGAGTATTCGCGGAAAAATAGAGGCTTACACTGGAATAGCATGCCCAGACCAACTATGCTGAGTCTATGCTGTTGCCACTAACAAAGAAGTCCGAAGTCGAAGGTCTATGCGATTTCAATTTGTCAGGCCCAAACTCAAAACGCCATCTTTTCAATCTGTTCAAACTATTTTTTTAACCTGAAAAAGGAGATTTTTCAGGTTAAAGCCCATCAGAATGCTTTCTAGACAGATCAGTCTGTCTAGATGGGCTTTCTCCGCCTTCTCTTATAACCAACCGTCACTATTATTCCAGCTACAACCGCATAGACAAGCGATCGCTACCCATGGCGACGGCGGGCGGGCAGGAGCCTCGCAACAAGCTGACGGAGCAGCTGCGGCAGTGCTGCGCGCACGCAGGCTACACGGAGGCACTCACCTTCACACTCGTGAGTACACAGCGTGGATTTTTTGGACGGGCAGTAGAGCCTTAGCCGTTGTTGCTACAGGAAAATGGTCTGGTAGACCATCCAAGTTTAAGGTTAAGTTCAAAAATCTGATTCACAGGTTTTAAAAAAATGTTACAGTGACTAAGTTCGGTTCGTGCGCGCGGTGCGTCCACATCCACACTGATGAAATGCTTCTTTCATATTACATTGCATGTTACGTTGCGTAAGTCTACGCGTCATAACAAAATGGGAATTTTATACAATATTTTTTTAACACGTCCAATGCCACCGGCACGCCCTGCCTGCTCACGTATTTTTTTTCCAGTGCCGATGACGCATCTGGTGCGTCCACCGTGAAATGTACGCGGCAGCCGGCCAGACATAATGAAAATCGTGGCGCCATTGAACATCTTAAAATCAATCGATCTGTTCAGGGCGTTCTGGATGTTTTCTATGTATAATAGAAAATATGTATCTATGTAGTGTATTGTATTAAGTATATCAGTTATCTAGTACCCATAACACAAGCTCTGCTTAGCTTGGGGCTAGATAATGCTATGTGAATTGTCCAACATTATTTATTTATACTGATCAAAAACTTCTATCAAATCAACTAAGGTTTGAGGACCTAGCTCCTAAAAAAGTGAAGACGAATAATATATTTTTTTTATATTCTATAGATTCAGGTAAACCCATCACTTCTGCGTGTAACTCAACTCTTGTTTCCCAGTGTTCCCGTGAAGACGTAGCCACGAAGCTAGGCCTGAAGATTGAAGACGTGCCCGCAGTTCACATCTCTAACCCGAAGACATTAGAGTTCCAAGTCGTGCGCACGGTGCTGTTACCGGGCTTGCTGAAGACACTAGCTGCTAATAAGAAGATGCCACTGCCGTTGAAGCTCTTTGAGATCAGTGATGTCGTGTTACAAGATAAGAATGCAGGTAATGAAAAATCCTATTGATTTGGTTCTGGATTGGATTCCTTTTTTTTTTTTTAACCAAACGCGCCGTGTATTTAGTTTTTCGACTGATCATCATCAGCCTATATTAGTCCACTGTTGGACATAGCCCTCCCCTAATGAGCGCCATAGCGTCCTGTCTTCAGCTTGCCGCATCCAGCATCTGCCTGCAGTCTTTCGCAGATCGTCATCCCACCTGACCGGAGGGAGTCCTACACTACGCATTTAGAATATTAGTCTGATGTGATGTGAAAGTTTGGATGTATGGATGTTTGTTTCCTCTTCACGCCAAAACTACTAAACAGATCGGGCTAAAATTTTGCATACAGGAACCTAATTCTAATTCTGGAATCAAACTTAAGCTACTTTTTATCAATAAATACGTTCCCATGGGATATAAATCACCTTTAAACGTTTCCATAGAAACAACGCGTGCGTAGCCGCGGGCAGAAACTAGAATTATAAATGCGAAAGTTTGGATGTTTAGATGTTTGGATGGATGGATGTATGTTTGTTATCTCTTGACGCCAAAATTACTGAGCGGATCGGACCGAAATTTTGCATACAGGTAATTCTAATCCTGGAATCAAACATAGGCTACTTTTATCCCATAAATCAGTTCCCATGCGCGGGCAGAAACTAGTTATTAATAATAAGCATGTAAATAGTTTTTTCTGAAACATACGGAAATATTGTTATTTCTTTTGAATAAAGAACACGCGAAGTATCATATTTACGTAGACTGAAAAACCAAAATCACTTCCCGGCGCGTTCTTTGAATTTGGAACGAAGAGCGCGCTGGCAATGTTGTATGAAACGGTGTGCTGTTTGAATTTAGAACTTTTTCATCTATCGTACACATTGCGTTCTCGTGGCCACAGTAGATAAATGTATATGTATTGTGTCGTGGCTGTATAGCCACAGATGCGTTTACAAACTGTAAAATAAATTAAAAAATTGGCGGTAAAGCGGAGTTCGTTGTTATTTTGTTAATAAAATAATTAAAATGAGTTCCGATGATTTTGAAAGTGAAAATGAAATGAAAATTGACTGCACTCCACCAGATTTAAGATCGGAAGCTAAATTAGCGATGGAAAACCATTGTCCTAACATGAGCAATATAACTTGTACCTAATATTAATTAAATTTATTATGTAAAAGGCCCTTTCTTATTTCCTTGAAATTTCTTAAGAAAAGCACTATATATGCCTCGGCCGAAATGGCAATTGCCTGTCTCGTATCATTGAAGTCCTCGCCTGCGACTCGGCCTTCAAACTCATTTCTCTCATTTCGCTGCCTTTGCAATAATGTACTATTATTTGGCGCTGTAATAATACGGGTCGCAAGATGCAAGAAGCACAGGACAGAGAAAGTGGAGACTCGCGTTGTTAGTTTTCTCTCTTCGTTCTTCGAAAACAAGCGCAATTTTGTTGTCTTCTTGATAGAAGCGATGATGGGTATTATGAGCCAGATAACGAGGAGCTATTGCGTATTCAACTCTAAATAGCACTCATAAAACCATTGTCTGTTACAGAAACGGGTGCCCGCAACGAAAGGCGGCTGTGCGCGGTCCACTGCGGCCGCTCGGCCGGCTTCCAATGGGTACACGGTCTGCTGGACCGCGTTCTAGCCGCGCTCGCGCAGACCTGGGACAAGCAGCATGGTTACACGCTCAGACAATGCGAAGGTAAGGACCACAGAGAGAGACTATGTATTATAGAACACGAGAGGCGGCTGTGCGCGGTCCACTGCGGCCGCTCGGCTGGTTTCCAGTGGGTACACGATCTGCTGGACCGCGTTCTAGCCGCGCTCGCGCACACCTGGGACAAGCAGCATGGTTACACGCTCAGACAATGCGAAGGTAAGGACCACAGAGAGAGACTGTGTATTATAGAACACGAGAGGCGGCTGTGCGCGGTCCACTGCGGCCGCTCGGCTGGTTTCCAGTGGGTACACGGTCTGCTGGACCGCTTTCTAGCCGCGCTCGCGCACACCTGGGACAAGCAGCATGGTTACACGCTCAGACAATGCGAAGGTAAGGACCACAGAGAGAGACTGTATTATAGAACACGAGAGGCGGCTGTGCGCGGTCCACGGCGGCCGCTCGGCTGGTTTCCAGTGGGTACACGGTCTGCTGGACCGCGTTCTAGCCGCGCTCGCGCACACCTGGGACAAGCAGCATGGTTACACGCTCAGACAATGCGAAGGTAAGGACCACAGAGAGAGACTGTGTATTATAGAACACGAGAGGCGGCTGTGCGCGGTCCACGGCGGCCGCTCGGCTGGTTTCCAGTGGGTACACGGTCTGCTGGACCGCGTTCTAGCCGCGCTCGCGCACACCTGGGACAAGCAGCATGGTTACACGCTCAGACAATGCGAAGGTAAGGACCACAGAGAGAGACTGTGTATTATAGAACACGAGAGGCGGCTGTGGGCGATCCGGCCGCTCGGCTGGTTTCCAGTGGGTACACGGTCTGCTGGACCGCGTTCTAGCCGCGCTCGCGCACACCTGGGACAAGCAGCATGGTTACACGCTCAGACAATGCGAAGGTAAGGACCACAGAGAGAGACTGTGTATTATAGAACACGAGAGGCGGCTGTGCGCGGTCCACTGCGGCCGCTCGGCTGGTTTCCAGTGGGTACACGGTCTGCTGGACCGCTTTCTAGCCGCGCTCGCGCACACCTGGGACAAGCAGCATGGTTACACGCTCAGACAATGCGAAGGTAAGGACCACAGAGAGAGACTGTGTATTATAGAACACGAGAGGCGGCTGTGCGCGGTCCACTGCGGCCGCTCGGCTGGTTTCCAGTGGGTACACGGTCTGCTGGACCGCTTTCTAGCCGCGCTCGCGCACACCTGGGACAAGCAGCATGGTTACACGCTCAGACAATGCGAAGGTAAGGACCACAGAGAGAGACTGTGTATTATAGAACACGAGAGACGGCTGTGCGCGGTTCACTGCGGCCGCTCGGCCGGTTTCCAGTGTAAACGTACGCCAAATTTCATCTTAATCAGTTCAGTATTTTTGGAGATCCTAGGTAACAAAAATTCAGATTTCACAAACTTTCGGCTTTATAATATTAGCAGGATATTAGTAGGATTTACTGAACCACCAACGAAAGACACTTACACTACACCATAAATTATAAAAACAGGAATAACATAAAGGCAGAGTGGAAGTAGAAACAGAGTGTGCCATGAATCTTTAGAGTAAACTGGATCGCACACGAACATACATATTTCATTCATTCAATAAATTTTAAGAGCATTAATTAATGATATTTTATACCACATAATGACATAAATATTTAATTAATACACACCTGCTTGCGGGTCGAGTACATCTCATCACATAGTGGCATGCAATTATTGTATTCTGCACATAAACGATTGATTCTGATTCTGTGGTATTAAGTTACCAAGCGCAGTACCTGCTTCCGTGTTCGTTCTAGTTGTCAAATGTAGGTTATTTGTGTGACATTATTTTTCATTGTTTGTGCCCTGACCTTGCTACCTATTTGATAAATTAATTAAGTCCGCTATTGTATCAGCTAGTTTGACAAAACAATTATCGTAAAATATTTAATTAGGTAGCTATGTACTTAGATACTAGGTGTTTACAAGATGCTGTAACCAGGTAGGGTAGCTATGTACTTAGATACTAGGTGTTTACAAGATGCTGTAACCAGATAGGGTAGGTAGGTATGCACATAAATGTCAGGGAGTTCACTCACATCATTCTGTTATCATGTGACATTTGGTCACATAATAGATAATGATAATAATGCTGGACAATCCACAGAGCATCATCTAGCCCCAAGCTACGCAGAACTTGTGTCATGGGTACTTGATGATGACTGATATACTTACACAATACATTACATAGATAGATATTTTTATGATACATAGAAAATACCCAGAACACCCGGAACAAATATTTGCAGATCGTACAAACATTTATCCCAACACAGGATTCGAACCCGCAACCTTCTGAGTCGCAGGCGGACCTTCGCCCGCCGCGCCACATCTATCGTCCGATAATAGTACTATATGTACTTTCATTTCAGCGTGCTCAACACCCTTCGGAGCTTCATCTGTACGAACAAAACGGTTTCGTGTCCAACACTACTCACGCCAAGCTCTTGTCTTCACTATTTTTGTCAACACTCTCATTGCCCATGACGCACGTGCTCATCTGCGGATTCTTGAACAATAGCCTGGGCAGTGAATATTCAGCCTATTTTAGTTCACTGCTGGGCATAGGCGTCAAAGCGCCCTGTCTTCAGCTTGCAATAGCAGCAGCACTCTTAGTCTCCTCGCAAGTCGGAGTCCCTTGGCATTCTACACTACGTTTGCCGAGTCGCAATCTCCACTCCACTCAAGAACACGATTAACCCAGCGGTTGTCGGTTCTTCGCGTGATATGGCCAGCCCCCTACCACTTCAGCTTGCTAATTCTTTGCGCTATGTCTTTAACTTTGCGTCTCTGTCCATCCGACATATTCGAAACATACCTACGCTAGGTATCTGTTAACTTTCCTGTAAAATGTAAAACTGTAAAATGAAAGTTCTTAAGCCGGGTTTCCACCGCGAGCGGAGCGGACCCATTTTAACTCTCAAGAAACTGTTTACACGCTTTTTCATACATTTTGTACGAACTCACCGCACACGCGTCACTGGCGGCGGCGGCGGCGGCCATTCGTTACAGCAGTGTTTTGTGGCGGTACCGCACGACATCCACCCCATGGCGGTGGCCGGTCGGTGGTCCGTTACTTGTATTTCCACCAACAAATAGTCGAGCGGAAAGGACCGAGCGAGCAGAAAGCGTTGTAATTAACTCCGCCCACTCATCTGTCATTTCCCGCTCATTAGGGTAATGAGGTGGAAACCCGACTTAACAATGGTTTTGTTGCAGATCCCGCATACTTCCCCGGCCGCTGCGCCGAGGTCCTCCTCAGAGGCAAGCCAATCGGCAAGATCGGCGTAATCCACCCCAGCGTGCTCGCAGCCTTCGAACTAACCAACCCGTGCTCCGCCGTCGAAATCACTATCGAACCGTTTGTGTGACGAAGTTATGAATTAAATTTTTTAATATGATCAATTACTTTGTTTTGGTTAGAGACTTCATAAACCCCGTGTAGACTAACCTTTTCGACTTCGCTCACCTCTAGGTAAAATAAAGTCTATCTATCATTCAGAAATAATGTAGGTAGGTAGGTACCTATGAGTTGTATAACAACCATACCTATAGCCTAGGCTTTATATCTATTTTGGCGGAAAAAAGATAGAACTACTTAGTTTACCCACCGTTGGATTAGGTACTTAATTGCAATGGGTTCTGTTCGTACTACGGTGATCAAGTCAATGTCAGTCAGCAGATTTGAAAACTTACCTACGCCACAGATATTATAATACTATCCTACGCATTCATTTGTTGTATGGGATTTGCGTAGTTCCACGTCCGCACGATAGAGGCGCTGTACCAAATCCCATAGAAATACAAACTAATTTCTCGATACTGTCGAGAAACCAAATTCTGGGCTCAGAAAACTTTATAGTAAGTACAAATACATGTATTTACTTGTGTTTTGCTTGCATTTTTCTTTGATTTTCCTTCAGAATCCTTTGGAAAATCCAAACACAATTACCGTAATAGCAATTCCCGTGAGTGAATAGTGTTATTGTTCCAATCAATAACTACAATTAAATTGGTACTCTATGTGCCTTATCATTGAATCACGCCACTTTGGATAGCGATAATCAAAATTTATATCAAATCAAATTATTTGGATTATAACTAAGCTCATGCAATGAGTTATTGGTTCCTCATAAATAACGTTATGATGTACTATCGTCTGCCCGCGGCTTTGTCCACGTTTTCTGGAGAGCAAAAGTAGGCGCAATGTTATTCAGGGTCTTGAATAATACTTGTGTGAAATTTCAGCCCCATTAGTTCAGTAGTTCTTCAAGTTTTTAGATGTAGATGTAACAAATATCCAAACTTTCGCATTTATATTAATTAATGTGATATGATTTATGGTAGGTACACATAATTACATAGAAGTCGGTGAGGTATATTAAATAGCAGTTTTAAAATTTAGGTACATTTAATTAGATTTACTTTATTTCAGACAAAAATAGAACAGCACATAAAAATTAAAGCATCACAATACAGAAGATATTTTAACTAATTTAACACAATATTCCTAAAATTCAAGAACCAAATAAATTATATATTTCACACAAACATATTCAAAAAAAATACACCAGCAATCCATTAGAAAAATTTATCAACCTTTAAAATATATTTAAAAAAAAGATCATTTTACACCTACCATAACAATAGGTGGCTACCTAACTTGCAGTAATACTATTGTTCAATCATTGTATTTCCTGTATTAAAATTCTAAGATCCATAAGGCACTATTACATTGAAATACCTTTCTCAAGACTCAGAAAATATTGTTCTACTTTGTAGACATTATGTTTAATACTTACATATTTTTAAATACTGATTACAATACAAATCTTAAAAAAAATCTCCAAAGCAAACCGGAAGCACAACCTTTTCTTAATTTGTGTTACTTTGATTTCAATTTAAGTGATTACTTTAATTCACTATTGAAAACTCTTTTGGATGGACGGATACTTAGCTGCTAAGGAAAACTATGAGAATTAGTTATTTTTTTATTCAATCCAGCAGTAATTGTATTTTGAACATTCTTTCCAGCTCTGTCCTTTGAAAATCACGGGCAATGATGAATGGGCAAAGATAAAATGATAATTCATTCAAGTTGGGTGCACTAGTTTTGATGGCTTTGGCCACTTGCATAGTAACATGGAGACATCTTGAAAGACTGAGGTAGGTCAGGTTATGAAATGTATTATTTGAAAAATATGCAAGCAAGGCAGAAGTAGAAAAATACCCATGGCGTAGCTTTAGAGAATGTAGATTCTTTAACCTGTATAAGTGTATTAAACTTGAATCAAACAGCGTTTTACAAGTCATTATGTGAAGGACCTGTAAAACTTTACAACTGGATATGAAGCGCACTATGTCATCATTTAATGTATCCCCATAAATATGTAGAGCTCGCAGAGTTGACTGCTTTGTACGAAGAAGAGATTCTAGGAAATCAGCTGGGATGTTTTTCATCTTTTCCATATTTAAACTAACCAAGGAAGTGCATTGCAACATGCTGTATAGGCTTTCATGGGTCAATGCAAAGTTGGACAGGATGAGAGTCTCCAAATGCTTTAGTTTTTCAAATGGCAAATGGTACACAAAGTTTCCATTGGCATTCTCAGTACTGTGAACAATAAGAGAGTTACGGAAACTTAAGAACTTTAAATTTGGCCAGTAATGAAGATCGTCAAAAATACAACTGTCTACCTGAGATATGCTTATTTCTAGGTGAGTGAGGTTCGGACAATAACTGGTCAGGGAAGATCTTACCTGAGAATACAACTTAAAATACTGTAACTTGACATTCTTCAAGTATTTTGATACAAATGGTACAATATTTTCACTGATCCTCACATAGTTCTTCATGCACACAATCAGACGGGTATGGTCCCAGACGCATGGTGTCAAGCACAGTTGCTGCCATCTCATACAAACATTTGCAACAGCCAAAAGAGACTCAAAATCAATCATAGAAAATATGTAGATAAGTATCTCATTTGGCAGGTCATTTATTGTTAATGTGTGTAGGCATAGTTGGGTTTCGGTCATCTCGAGGTGCACCATCCTCCCCTATGGCTGGTTCCCCTTTGCCTCTTCTGTAAGCATGGGATGATTAACTTTATTACACTTCATCACACACCACCTAGCTCCTGCTCAACCCGATAATCTTACTATTCAAATCTTATTTGTTGGGTCTATTATTGTGTTAAGACTTAATTTAAAATCAGGACATAGTTAATGTTCCAACAAAGAATATTAATTTAACCCAGTAAGGTCATGAACCTTGAACAACCAAGATACCATGATTAAAAACCCGATTAGAGCACCATATTTTAAGGTAATTGGATTATAGATAGAGTACGGTTATTTACCTTTTAATTAGCTTCGTTCTTATTTGCGAAATTCGTAATCTTTGCTGTAATACAATCATAATTTAGAGAACATAAATAATGTAAATCTCACGTTATACACTGTATGTAAAATACATCCAAAAGTGGTATTTTTTAAATACTTTCTTATATTTCATTTTATGTAGAATACATCATTATTAGCTTGTAGAGGATAAAATAAAAATAACTCTGATCTATTTTTGTAAATTGTATCGTGTGACGTTTTTACGTTTTTTTACGACTGACACTGACACACACTTAGATTGATTGACATTGATCGTTATACAGACATTTTGACAGATATTTGATACTAATATTTGATTAACGTTCCGTTATATTTTAAAAAACCGGAGGTAAATACATGGATGCTGGAGTAGGAATCAATCCCTGATTTGGTGTTCTACTATCATCATTGGGTGGAAGATAATCCATTGGCGGTTGTGCAGGAGCAAAAGGTCGTGGAGTTGCATTTGGAGATGGCGAACGTCTGGGAGGTAAATACCCCGAGTCTTGGTTGGAAGTAGTAGGACCTGTTCCTGTTGATTGACCAATGTTTGGCGAGGGTACAGCTGCTGGATTCTGGGCTGGTGTTGTTGGTTTGTCACTGGGTGGTATGTATGCAGAATTTGGAACAGCAGAGGTAGGGCCATCAGTTTGACGGTCTGTTGTAGGAACAGCTGGATTTGTCGTTATAGACGGAGACTGGGTTACAAGTTGATTCAACGGCGGCAAGTATTGATCTAAGAGTGGAGCCGTCGCCACAGAACCCTTAGACCCAGTATCGCCTGCGGTTCCTCCAGAACTACCGGAATATCCTCCGCCACCAGCGGATGCACTTGAAGTGCCACTTGAGTAGCTTCCTGGAGATGCACCTGAAGGACCGCTAGAATAGCTTCCTGAAGATCCACCCGCAGGACCACTTGAATAACCTCCTGAGGAGCCACCCGATGAACCACTAGAATACCCTCCTGATGCTCCATCTGACGCACCACCAGAGTCACCTCCTGTGGAAGCACTTGTAGGTCCTCTTGGGTACCCTTCTGAGGCTCCACCTGTAGAACCTTCTAAAAATCCGCCTGCAGATCCACTCGAAAGACCACTATAGTAGCCTCCCGAGGTTTCACCTATGGAACCACCAGAAAAATCTCCAGAAGATCCACTCGAAGGACCACCAGAATATCCTACACCGGACCCACCTAAAGAACCAACGGATCCACCACTAGTACTGGAGCTGTCATCACTATTTAAGGGAGGTAAATATTGAGGTGCATTAGTGGATACGTCTACCTTTGGGCCCTCTGGAGCCACTGGTGCCACTGGAAGCGGAGCTGAGTAATCGTAACCAGCATCTGCATTTGGTTGAGAAGGAGTATTAGTTGAAGTAGAACTTGAGGTCTGAGAACCGCCTGAGTTAGTCGTCATCCCGGACGATCCAGTTGCTGGTATATTATAAGAGTATCCGGTTCCGGAACCAGTAGACTGGGCATAAGAGCCGGCGGCGCTCGCTTGATTGGATCCCGTGTTTGGCGCAGCTTGGTTTCCCTCTCCGCTGCCAGGCTGCGCGTAATTATATCCTCCACCAGAAACACCCGTAGAGCCAGTGGCTGCGTTCCCCGCGCCAGTGCCTGACGAGTAACTAGCACCTTCACGCCCTCCATTGACTGGCGGCTGCGGCACGGGATATGCGTAATACATCATTTGCGCCTGAGTCCTGTCAACAGTAGGTGCTTGAGTGGTTGTGGTTGGAACCTCGGCCGGAGCCCGCTTAGGTAGATCGAACGCTACACTTGGTTTATTGTACACGTACCCGCCCTGCCGCTTCACACGAATTTCTTCAGTCATAAAAAACTTCGTCGCTCCAGGTTGTAGGGCTGCCTCCAATTTAACCAAATTCATTAACATCAAGAGAACAAGTCGTATGATGAATATTCTCATTTTAAGTCTTTCAAAGAATCGCTGGGTGAATAGTAAAAGTCGTGCTCAGCTTCCTCTGCCAGTATTTATAATAACTTGGAAGAATTTGAAAGCACTTGATACCTTCCTTCACCGCGGATATTATGAAACTACCTTCCTACCTACTTCCACTATCTTAACCTAACCCTAGGCACACGTAGTTTAATAATTCAGATTTTGCGTTTTACTTAGGTATATCCGCCAAATTGCTGGGGTATTTCTCAATAAATTACGAGTATAATTAAATCAAATTCACATAGACATTATAATGAAATGACACAAAAATCCATCACTTAGTACCTATATGAAATAAAATAATTGACAAGGACGTATATTTTGTTTTGCTTTGCTACATAAGTAACAGTCTAACTTATACTAGGTAGTTGTTCTGCATAGTAGGTACCTACCTATGCACCTATTTATAATCAAGTAGGTAACAGCTTTGTTGTGCGTGAGCATGACCATATTCGCCATATAAAGGGACCTACAATATTCTTTCGCCCAGGGTCCTAGATTTTGCCAAGCTGAGCAGTGTTAGGGTTAGCGTGACTTTTCATCATACCAGCAATATACTATTATGCGGTTTTAGTAATTTAAGATTTCATCGTTACCTAAGCAAATAATAGTTATAAAGTTAATTTTATGACTGTTATTTGCTTGTAACTCAAGGATGTTGATTTACATGAAAATTTGCAATTTGCCGCTATTTGTAGTAGTAGGTGAAAGGAGAAGATTTTATTAGTGCTACAGTCCTGTCTTTAGACTAGATATTAATTCCATTCGCTATATTTCTGCAAACAGAATTAACGGAGTACAGATTAAGAAATCATAGGCTGTGTAATCATGTGCTGATTATGTGACATCCATCAGGCATATGTGACGACGACCTCTGAGGCGGCGCATCGGGCGAAGGTCCGCCTGCGACGCTGGAGGTTGCGGGTTGGATTCCCGCCTCGGGACAAATGTTCGTACGACCTGCAGATATTTGTTCAGGGGGTTCTGTATGTTTTTCTATGTATACTAAAAAACATATATCTATTTAAGTAGTGTACCTACTGTATTATGTAATATTATGTACTTATGTTATCTAGAACCCATATCAAAAGTACTGCTTAGCTTGGGGCTAGATAACGCTGTGTGAATTGTCCAGCATTATTTATTATTATATAGCCTTTGACAAGGCATCAATGCATGCAAAACAAATTACTGGGCTTGAACTACCAAGTGAAAGGCAGCGGCCGCGCAGCCGCCGCCGCCTATCGGCACAGCCTTCGACGATTGTAATTATTATTCTTTATTCTTTGCACAAGTAGGTAAGTAACTAGCATTACCAGTTCCTGATTCGTGCATAGCGGACACATTACTGCGAGATCAAGGCAAGGTATTTTGTTGTCTCTTTACATGTATTTATTATACTTGTTAAGATCAAATATCACCACAATAATTTAATAGGTAGGTACTGAACTGAACTATACGTCGGGCTTTATGACACTAAAAATCAACCTTATTTCAGAATTTGAACCGGCAAAGATGACATTGAAGCTATACGCTGTATCGGATGGACCTCCCTCGCTCTCAGTGAGACAAGCGTTACAACATCTGGGTATACCTTACGAGTTGGTAAACGTGGATTTCGGGGCAGGATATCACATGACCGAGGAGTATGCTCGAGTCGGTATCTTAGTTACTACCTAATGATCTTAATCTAACATAGTCTAGATCTAGAGAGTACCTACCTACCTAACCTACAAACGCAGCTTAAATCTCGCCATCATTAGTGAGCTCCAAAACTTTGCTTTACTAAATGAAAGCACGATTAGCACATTAGCAGTTAAATCAAAATACATCACTCGTTTTTACAGGGCTTCTATATTTTTCCAGATGAACCCCCAAAAAGAGATTCCCGTACTGGACGACGAAGGCTTTTTCCTTAGTGAGAGCAACGCAATCCTGCAATATGTCTGTGATAAGTTTAAACCTGGAAACCCCTTGTATCCTCAGGACCCTAAAACCAGGCAAGTCCGTAGAAATGGCATTAAATAAAAGCTACCTATTGAGAACGGGAATAGACTATTTAGGTTACATTTTATTTACTGTGGCGGTCTAATTTCAGGGCTATCGTGAACCATCGTCTATGTTTCAACTTAGGGTCGTACTATGCCAACATTTTAGCAGAGACCGTAAGTTTGAATTACATTATGCCAGACTTCTTGCAATAAGTGATTTTTGACCAACCGAGTTGTTTTTCTAGTTGCTCCCAATATTTTTCGACTATCAACGCACTCCCCTGGGTCTAAAGAAAGTGCACATAGCTCTGGATGTTTTCAACACGTATCTGACCCGACTCGGAACCAGCCACGCTGCGGCTGATCACCTCACCATCGCTGACTTCCAACTTATTAACTCAACGATGACCTTGGAGGCGATACATTTTGACTTTTCTAAATATACAAAGGTAAGTAAATAGCTTAAGAATATAGTCTATTTATTTCCTTAATTTATTGGACATCAGACATCAGAGAATCAATTAAAGATTTTCAATTATAGTGACAATTTAACTAATGACATGTGAACATACCTAAATAGAAAACAGCTCAAACGACAATGACGTGGAATAAAAATATTAGCAATAAACTAAGTATGTACCTACATAAAATAGTCTTCAGAGAAGTGCTGTAGTGTCGAATTGTCGATATAAAAGCCGTAAAGGTGCAAAGGCTTTTATATCGACACTGCAGCACTTCACTTTTACCTAACTTTACCCAATTTTTTTACCTTTAAAAGATTGATTATATCAATGGGTGCAAGAATTAAACTTCATGAAAACGAACAACTTTTGAAAAGGCTCTTTATTTTACAGGTACAGAAATGGTATGACGAGTTTAAGAAGAACTATCCAGATTTGTGGAAGATTTCAGAAGACGGCATGAAGGAGATCCAACATTTCGCAGCAAATCCTCCAGACCTTACCCACATGGAGCACCCCATTCATCCGATTCGTAAAATCATAAAATAACAACCTACCCGGAGCCGCTAACACACCTTTTCATGTATCCTAGGCAAGCGTTCGTGCAGCAATCGCTATGGTTTATACACTGGGGACAAAATTAACAGAGTTAAGTACCTACCTATAAAACTGTTTAGGCGAATGCAACATAAAAAGAAGCCTTTAGGAACAGAATGTTGAATTCTCATAATGTTGAAAACCCCAAAATGTATAATTCCCAGAATAGAAGGCCTTTGTTCGGTTCTTTTGTTTTTTGGTAATGTTAGTATTCAATATACGTATTTGGGAATAATGTCCTTTTTTTGATTTAAATGTGGTTAAATGTGAATTAATTTACTTACAAATTGTCCAATTTCGCCACATTTTTTAGGATTTTCCCACACATTCACTTCAGCCGGCAAATCTACTTCGTTCTTTTCAACAGGCTCAACTGATATCTCTTTAGCAGGGTCTTTGTTGTCAAAACTGTCAATGGTAACATCATCTAAAGGTATCTTTACATCCTTCGAAGTAACATCGTCTTTGATAAGATTCCCGGAGATGCACCCAACAAATAAAACGAATCCTAGCAAAACGACAGCCTGAGACATTGTGAAAGGTTGTAATGATTGCTGTGTCTACGGTGAGTCTGATATAGGGTCGTTTGTGGACCATTAGTATTTTATCTACAAACTACCAACATACTTCACTTAGGTGCCCGCATAAACAAGGTTAAACTACGGAAAGATAACGCATTCCGAAGTGAAGGAGGTAAGCTCTATTGTATGTATAGGGCGAGTCTGTTTAATTTTGTCAGGCTTTGTCAGGTCAGGCTACTTCCAATCCAAATTCTTGTGTCCTTGTGTGTTGATGATGATGGTAAGTAAACCTTCCTGATTGAATTTCAAGGAGGTATTTAAAGAAATAATGGTTGGTAGGTGCCTATAGTAAGTAAATATACCTCACATATAAAATGTATTCCTAAGTATAAGCCCCCACTCCATAGTGATGACTACTCGGAACTGCTCACACATCTCTTGAGGAATCCTAAGCACGAGTTTGAGCAGCAGTCAGTGTTATTATCGCACTGAAAAAAAAACAACGATAAAACCACTAATATTCCTCAGATTAGCATGAGTTTTAAACCTTTAATCCCAAAATTACTTACAAACTGCCCAACTTCTGCACAATCTGTCTTCATTTCAAATTGAAGGACATTGTGTATCCCTACATTCTTCGTTTCGTCACCAGGCTTAATAGTTTCCACTTCAGTAGTTTCTTCGTTAAAATTTATCACATTGTGTGATACGATTTCATCTTTTGCAGCTAATTCGCTGCTTTTATTGGAGGAAACAATTCCAATGAATAAAACAAAGCTTATAAAAGCGACAGCGTTCCGCGACATTGCGATAAGTTTTAATGGAGTGAGTTTAATATAGCTTTTATAGGTATCAGTGTTGTTTACAATTTAATGATTCCAACAGTGTTGAGATAACGGACTTTAGTAACGGGCTTACTGCTCTAAACAACGACCGTCGATCGAACCAGCACTACCATTTAAACACACTCGGATGTTCTCGTTTGTTTTCCAAATTCTTTCCTGTTTAAATGGGTACCTAGTAGGTATGTTATGTACACATACTACACATTGCAATGACGTGTAGTAGGTAAGTAATATATAAATCATAGGCACTTTTACAAACACACCTTTATTTATGTCTAAGACCAGAGTAGGTAAAGGTAGCTTGTAGCGAGTTTTTTCTCTGTGTAGGTTTGGCCTTCACAGAGAAAAAACTCGCTACAAGTTCAATAGTTTCTGTACCTATCTTGTATGTTAGACATAAAAACATCAGCCTGTTGCAGTTTGAATTCAATTTTACGCTATCGATTAGCTTAGCATTGGTTCTGCACTGCATGAGTAGAGTAGTTGGTAAATATTATTGAGAGCAGCTTATCGTTATTTACCGTTAACTGACTTACTGAGGGTTAATGTGTCACAATGACAACTCGCAATGTTAACAACTTAAGGGTCCGGCGGAGAATGAATTTTCCATACAAACGTAGTACCAAAATGATTCGTAATTGGAGAATATTTTCACTATGGTCTGCTATTATTTGTATTAAAATAGTATTTATCTAGGTTCCTGAGACAATTTTTTTTCAAAATATACCTTTCTGAAATGAAATTAAACCGAATCGCATTTTTACATCAAAGAATGAATGTTTTCTTAGTATTTTTCTAGGTAAGTATTTTATAAAAAGCTTCTGGCAGGAACCTAAATAAATACAATTCTAATACAAATAATAGCAAACCATGGTGAAAACATTCTCAAATTACAAATCATTTTGGTACTACGTTTGTATGTATGGGAAATTCATCCTCCGCCGGACCCTTAACTGTCCGCATACAATGAAATAATACAACTACCCCACGTCCATCATTTTTTCTTTTCTGTTAGAATAAATAACATTCACTCACACACATTATCTGAAAATAAAGTACATATTTCACGAAATTTATTGTTATCTTTATTATTATTTTCTTGTTTTTTGACTCGTTTTGACTCATGGACGTAAGATTTAAAAAAAATCCCAATTGCATCAACAAATGAGTCACAGATGACTTATGGACTTATTCCAAAAGTTCATTGTGACTCATATGTGACTCATTGGACAGTTAAGTTGAATGAGAGTAGGTAAAGTACGCTCAAATCTTTATGAGTTCTGTGAAGATGGTTTCAACGGCTACGCACCGAAGCGTAATTACGATGGATAGACTTTTTATTACATAAAGCATTGTAGGGGAAAGAAGGGGTAATGGGGGATCTGTCTGTCAAACCAGGGTTGCAAGGTAAAATTGAGGCGTATTTTGTCTAGCTCATTTTGTTCTGCATCGTTTGAATGTAAGTAAGTATACCTATAAAAACATATTTTACTCAATGACAGATTATTTAAAACCTAAAATGTTAGAATAAATTAAACTTTTATCTAACGCAATTAACCCACGTTTTAAAATAAAGTAATTACAATGTAGCAAATTTATTTACAATATAGTTGGCAATTCTGTCGAATGAATGCTTTCGAGTACATTGACGCAGCAAAGTCTTTGATAGTTTGTTCTTGCTATTTTGTGGAGTCCCTAGGGCTGCATTCCGAGTTACGCTAATATCGATAATAGCGCTCTCTTACGCGTTCCAAATTACTGTGAGCGCGACAACGATGTCCCGTGTGACGTCATAGATGACGTCATTACATGCGCCATTTTGCGATAACACCGACCATCCTACAAACTGAAATCACTGTGAGCGCTCTGTCAAAACTGACGTTTATTCTGTCAAAACTCACATTGTATTACATGTTGTTTTGTTTGTTTTCATCTATTTTCATCAAATTTACTGTTGTTTGCCAGTTTTGCAGAGTTTTTGTTTGTTAGTGGAGTCATCGGAGTCATTTTCACGTTGTTCTGCGAATAGGTACTGTTTGTTTGTTGTACAGTACAATGACATTTGACAAGTGACTCGTGCGTGGCCGTGAGCGCGTTCACAAAGTGTTCCGAATTGATGATGGCACTCAACTGTCAATATCGTGCTAACTAATTTGGAACGACAAATATCGTTGTAATCGATAACGGCGCTGTTTTTGTAATTCGGAAAGCACCATATGTATTCCTTGTTATTAGCTGTTCAAAATCAAAATCAAATCAAAACCTTAAACTTTACCTACATTTTTTTAGGGATCTGTTCTAGAATTAACTACCTAATAATGATGCTTTGATGTAATAAAAAGCACGGAGTTTATTATTTAGTATTTTCTTTATTTGATCCATTTTTGTTCCATTCTCGTAAAGTAGGCATTGAGAAGGTCCTACACCTGAATTTCGTCACGGCCGATCTGAATGTTTAAGGCTAACCCTAAGTTGGGGATGCAGGTCCTCAGAACTCCAAAGCATGAGCTGGTGCAGCAGTCACCGTGGGTCGAGCACTGGGAATAGGAACAGTTAGTTTAATATTATTTTAACAGGTACATATATACCTATTTAAATAAGAGCCATTAGGATGTCGGTTCCTTGGATTTGGAAAACACACCTAGGTAGTAGCTACCTACCTACCTACTACCTAGGTAGTGTGTTTTCCAAATAAAAGTACAAAGTATCTACAGGTTTCGGGTAGGTAGGTACACCTATATTTTCAGTTACATATCTGCATAATTAGTAGGTAAACATATCTAAGTAGATTTAAAAAAAATAAATGAAAAATTGTTTATTGCATAAAAAGTACATAATGACACTAATTTAGGGCTCTCATTAATTATTATTAATACCCTGCCCTAATGTTAGTGCTTAACGTTACCTACTACTATCTAGGTATTTCATTAGGAAATAGAAAAGCAAAAATTATGTGGGTCCTAGCCTAGAACCCACAATAATAATAAATTTTAAAAAGGACGCAAACATGACGAATGTCTGCAAGACAATGTTTTTTAGAATCTAGGAACCACTTCTGACCGCACTGTACCTACAGGAATTAGCAAAACACTTTGACCACATAAGAGTAGGTAGCTAAAAAGATTTTTGGCAGAAAAGTATAAGTAAGTACTCACAGCTTGTCCAATGCCAGCACATTGCCTAGGAGGATTGGCAACGCCCCCTTGTAAGGCTACTATCGAGGGGGTCCCAGTATTGTCGGTTTTAACGTCGTCCAGACTATCTACAAGAATCGGTTCAGCAATGACGTCATAGTTCTCCCTGATCGTGTTCCCAGCTCCGTAGTTTATGAAGAGAATGAAGGAGACGAAGCAAACAATAGCGTGAGACATGGTAGAGAATTGTTGAAGGGTTGGTTGTATTGTGTTTCTTCAGGAAACCAGTGGATTGATGGTTAATGTTCAACTTTTGCTCAGTTATATAATGCTGATCATTTATCTATGTGATAGGTACAGAATTCGCCCGTATGAAAAATGGAATAGCGCCCATAGCGCCGAAATTTTTAAAGATTGCGCAGTGGTTGCTCGAAAGGTTTATAAAGGGGGGAACACAAAATACCTAGGTACGGACTACAGACCTATCGTTATCGTGATGGGTCCGTGGTCTCCAGATTATAATCTTTCTATGGTGTAGTGGAAATGGAACAGACCATAGATATACTTACCTAGTCAGCTGATACCTACAGAGATACTGAGTACGAGTAAGTATATGACATACAAGTTTGTCTTTTGTAGGTATTACAAGTTTTTCTTTTTATCCCATAAATCAGTTCCCATGGGATATAAATGTAGAAACAACGCGTGCGAAGCCGTGGGAAACTAGTAGGTACCTACTACATAAGTAAGTATTTGCTTAATTTTGAGATGTTCTGAGTAAGGGTTCGTTTTTTATTCTACTCTTTTTTCTTGACTTAGGGTAGGTATACTTATCTTATCTTTTATAGTCGTGTTTGATGGGTTAATATACCTACCTACTTCGGGAGAGAAATACCAGGCATTTAATTTCAGAAATCGTAAGGTTTAATCATAGCTTAGTCAGGAGAGGTTCGAGTGTGGCAGGATCGAGTCTACGTCCCCGTCGGAGCGCCAATCTGAAGGTTCAGAGAGAATCCAAGATTCGGCACGCAGGATCGCAGCAACCCAAAGCAGGAGTTAGTACAGCAGTCACCGTGGGCAGAGCACTGGAATCATAGTGATCCATGTAAAATGTAAGAATTTGAAGCTTTTCGAATCTATGGGGGTTTCTTTCTGATCTTTTGTTGTTTCTGTTGGCTGTTCAATTCAATCAAACAGCTTTATACAAAAACCTCAGAGCAATTAATCAAATGATCAAAAGGAATTGGAATCAAATAAGGCGGCTGCATACACCCGGTAAATTTAAATCTGTAGGGTAGGCTAGGCTACGAATAAGTAATTAAAAATTACTTCTAATTATTACTTATCCGTAGAGGGTACCTACCTAGTTTATCAGATAGGTACAGATTTAAATTTTAATTAACCTATCTACTTTCGTAAGCGGGTAGTCAGGCTAGGAAACTACCAAAAACGACGAAGTCGTATTCCCGCGCAAAACGACTCAAAACTTTGAAGGAATAACGGTTTTAAGCGCGATTTACACTTCAATTAGTACAGTAGCGAGTTAACTTGCGTCATTGGCGAGTTAAGCTGATAATAACGTTTGAACGGCAAAGGCGAGCTAAACCTCGTTTGGACGCTACTTACTACTTATTACTTAACTGTCCAATTTCTTAACTCGCTACTGTACTTATTGAAGTGTAAATCCCGCTTGAGTGACGAATGTCATTCGTACGTCAGTGCTTAATTTAATACACCCGGTGCTTACGAAAGTAGGTTAGGTACCTAGGTTAATGAGTTTTACTTACGGCTTGTCCAACTCCAGCGCATTGTCTTGTTGGATTTCCTTGCTGTAGTGTAACGATCGCAGGACTTTCGGGATCTTTTACAATGACTTCTTCCAGTTGGGCTGGGACTTGCTCTGCATCATTTTGGATATGATTTTGCTCGACGGTATACCCTGTGGCATAGCCAGCGAGTAATAGACAAGAAAGAATCAAAATAGCACGAGACATAATAGCAGGTCAAATGTGATCGTTTCTATTTGACGCAATGGGAGAGCTGGTGATAATCTGCTAAAACTGTTCGTTTTTATACCAATGTAATGATGAAATATGAATCAACCCGCATACGTAGCCGAAAAATTAAATCTAAGTAGAGTAGATACCTATCTACCCATCTAAAGGGTGACCTTAGTTGAAAATGTTTAGAAAGATGACTGATTGGAAAATATGTCATTAATTTCGCCTATGTGCCTGGGTCTTTTCTTCCAATGCCTCCGATTTAGATGCAAGGTAAGGTATCTTATCTACGTAAGAAAGGTAGGTATAATATCAGAAAACTTCATTCATTTAGCAGTTCGTATTTGGATCGTAATGTCCTAGGTACATACCTAAGTAGTGTAAAAAAAAACTAAACAGGTGCTAAATTTTCCTAAAAGAGATAGAAAAAATAGGTCGGTACCCCCCACCAACGATGTTGATAAGTAATAAAGAACCTGGCTGGATCCAAATTATACAGTAGAAAGTGGATACACCTAAATAAGTTCACCAAATGAAAACATCCTGTGCAAATAAGTTCGAAATTCTTTGCGTATATTATCGAAAATATGCGAAAAAATATTTGGTTAAAAATTACAGCTTTGCTTATCAGACCTCAATACCCTACCATTGTATTGGGCAATTATATATAACTCAAGATATGGGTACTTAACTAGTTATCCTACTTACGTAGGTACTTAGGTACGTATGACTTTAAATTTAAACTCTACAATTGACTTCCGGTAATGTTTAAAACTATGTTATAGTTTGATACTGGTCCTGTCAAGTTTGGGAAGCATTTGAAGCATTTCTTACTGGAAAAGTATTATAATACCACTATTACCACTCTACGACGATTATTATAGCGATAAAAATCAAACACATCTAGCCCAAACAATAAAAGATCAATTATTATTAGGTAGATATGTTGAATAATTTTATTTTTACTTATGTGTGTATTTAATTTGTGTTCTGATTTAATTTATCTATGTTAATGTAAGTACCAATTTATTTTTGTGGTGACATTACATTTACTTACTTTAATTTTTTGTTGCTTTCATTTAGGTGATTATTTTATCTTCTTATATATAAAAATGAAACCCGTTTCGCGTTGTCACGGCATCACGCGTGAACGGCTGGACCGATTTCGCTAATTCTTTCTTTGTTGTGTTTGTTATTGTCAGGAGAAGGTTCTTATGAAAGAAAAAATTAAGAAAGTTGGAAACAGAAATTTCCACGGGGGCGAAGCCGCGGGGCGCAGCTAGTTTTATATAATTTTTAACGTTAAATATTCCGCCACAAATGTATTTGTTTGCGAATAAAATAACATAATATAAATTAACATAACATATGAAAAGAAAACCATAATTATAAATGTTGAACTCAGTTTTTTATTAAAAGTTAATTGCAAGTATCTAAGTCCTTACTAATAAGCAACACCTTACTTAAATGCTAAAAATCAAATGGGAATCTACTTCCAGGGGTCGTTCGCCGCCGTGGTGGCTTGGTCGTCCTCTGTCCACCACCTCCAAATAGTCCTCCAACGCCTCCAAGACCTCCTGGCATCATTTGTCCATTCCCATTATTACCCAAAAGACTTCCGGCAGATCCCAGACCCCCTGGCATCATTTGCCCGGTTCCAGAATTCCCATTATTACCCAATAGACCTCCGACAGATCCAAGACCCCCTGGCATTTTTTGCGGATTCCCTGCGTTCCCATTATTACCTAAAATACCCCCAACCAGAGGGACATCCTTTTGATTGCCCTTTTGTCCATTCCCTAATATTCCGCCTAACACTTCCTGTCCTGGAATATTGTCTAATGGAAGCCCTAACTTAGTCAGAACGTCTGTGATCAAATTTTTGCAGAGAGCTCCTGTCAGTCGATCAGCCATGTTGCCCCAGATGCCCATTTGGCAAAACCTGAAACAAATAAAAAATACAATGCTACCTTTGCGACTGGAACCCTGTTGTCGAGCCTTCTTGGCTATCTTTTGTAGTCAAACCCGATAATTGAATTTTTAAGTCACCTGAAATCTTTCTCCACAGTGATTTTATCAGATATCTTCAAAAACTGATCTTTTTCATCCGACTTCGAGAAAGGTGCCAGAGAGAAGCCTAATAAACCCGCGCCTCCTTTTTTCTTCTGTTCCGACTCACTGGCCCCGTGAGCGAATTTCGCTATGAGACTCACGAAGTTGTCTCGCACTCGGGCGTCTGTGCTAGACATTTCTTCCACAGCCATGGACTGCCCATCGGAGTTCAACGGCTCGAAGAGGTAAGCCAGCTCGTCTCCGTGCGCTGGCCCCTTCGCTTTTCCTTTTTGTTCAGGGATATCGGCTGGCTCTGTTGGCATTCCAAATATAATTGCTTCTTTACTAAGATTTATAATGTAATTCAAACCATGAACATCATTCAAAGTTAGTTGTTAGTTTTAAGGTACTATGGACCGTAGAATAAAGTTATATAAGATCTGTAACTTTCCTTAGTCTGAAATTAATGAATTATTATTATTATTAAAGTTATTTCAATCATAAATTAAGCTGGGACTAATATATCTACCAGAAAGTGCCATTCCAGGTAGGAAGAAAGATCCTTTGCTAAGGTTGCCAACATGTTCAAAACTGTAGAGGAAAGCCTCTCCGTTGCTACTCCACGATTTTACGGTTGCGAATGCTGGGAAGTTGAATAGGGCATCTCCTGCAAACATAAAAACTTCAGTAAGTACTTAGGTAGGTACATTCCAAAAAGTATTTGATCACATCCGATCATCTCTCCGTTCTGGGGTTGAGATCTTAGGCAGCCATGCCGGGATAGGTAAGACGTATATGTTTTATTATTATTCAGCACAAAACTTGTGCAGTTTGCCTCGTGATACTTTGATCACCCTTAGGGTCTATACTATACCCTCGCCATATTTACCTGGCGGATTTGTTGGGGCAAACGTAAAAAGGGTGCGGTGCGACCCTTTTTTTGTGGTAGTGTTAGCGGACCCTTTTTGTACAACAACAATGAGATCCCCTCGCTCGGCCGAGTTTTAAGTAATTTCTTTGCATTGCAGATGCCTAAATTATCAATATTATTATAAGTTTTTAGCTTTCTCATGTTATTTATTAAGTGAAAAGCTAGTTTCGAGTCTTACTCATTTAAAATTGGTGCTCAATCACTCTAAATTCCTAATTCATTGACAAATAATTCTCTATTAAGTACAGAGAAACCCGACCTGTAGCTTCAGCGATCTCTGACAGGCCATCCACGGCGTTGGTAGAGGCTTCGAACACGGCCTGATAGTAGTTCCCCAAAGGAAGCACTTGGTTCACGACATCCGTGAACGGGATCAGGCCTTCTACTCCGTTCACCACGTTTTGTAGGCCTCCAAGCACGTCCTTCTTTATAAAGTCCTTCACGCTTTGCAGTTGGCTGGCTAGGAACTTGTTGTATTTTCCTGGAATGAGATTCTTAAAGTTTCAAACAGCCTGTTTGTAGTTTACCACTATTTCATCTCTACGGTTTTCTGTGTGTGTGCGCCTTAAGAAAATCCATGAAGTATTATGTTCAAAATGGATGAACCCTCTCAAGAAAACTACGTCTTACCGAATACGGCATTCGATGTTTCGGCAGAATTAACCCCAGTAAGCAACGGACACCGTTTCTCCTTCTTGTTGAGTGATTCTGTTGGTTTTTCCTCTATGATCGGCGGCAGTCCTCGAAGGTCATCAGATCCTTCAACCCTCGCCCCAGCACCTTAAAAACCATTCCATAAATGATTCAACCCATGACCGGTACAAATGGATAATATAAATTCACATAGGCACTTAAGTGTATTAAAATTCGTACCTGAACGCCCTGAAATCTCGTCTAAAAATACCATCGTGTCCATCCCATCCATTTTTATATCCGTGTCCGCCTGTAACAAACTTCCTATCAACAATCACAAATATTTACGTAGGTCCTATCCGAAACATTACATGTTGTAAAGTCAGTTGACCTTACCTT
Source organism: Eupithecia subfuscata (assembly GCA_963564075.1). Lineage (NCBI taxonomy): Eukaryota > Metazoa > Arthropoda > Insecta > Lepidoptera > Geometridae > Eupithecia > Eupithecia subfuscata. The sequence goes on from OY751105.1 coordinate 12,470,601, forward strand.
AATAACCTTCTCCACGGGCATTTGTCTGAGGCACATCACCAGTCTTTCTGGCGGTTTCTGGGGACAACCAGTGTGATTGGCCAGGGCACTCGCATGGGCGGCAGGATCAGAGCGGACAGCTCCAGGTGAGAGCGGCGTCCCTGAGAGCGCTGCCACTCCAGTAGCACTGCGTCCTTGAGGAGACAGAGCTAGGAGCGATGCTGCACTGCCGCCTGAACCTTGACCCATTAACACCACACGGTTGCGATCTCCGCCAAAGAATTCTATGTAGTCGTTGATCTAAGACAAACAAATTACGAGTAACAATTAGAAATGTTTGATTATTTTATTTGTTTGTATCTTCTATATCTTTATTTCCTTCAGTCACCGAAAAACGACTACGAAGCAAAAATAAAGAAGAACAAAAGACGAAAGAAACAAATGAAGATTGGGAACACTTAGGTACGTGTTTCTTTTGTTTGTTACCTGGCTACTGGCACTGTTATAAATGTACGAAGGAATGTGGCGAAGAGAAGAGAAGAGAACCTTACCTAGTTACATAGTTAATGATTATATCGGGTACTTATTTATCGCGTACCTTTTGTTTTATTTCCCCTACGTTTCTACCGCGTTACAGCGATCGTGGTCACGGGGCGACATCATTAACTATGTTAACAAATCGCGAAAGTTTAAAAAGATTTAGAACCTTACATATTTGACAGCACTAAAAACGATGCCGTCCCTTCATTCTCTATCGAAATAAAAAGGATGGGATCATTTTTAATGCTGTAAAATTATTTTAGTTTAACTTTTGCGACACCTGAATTGACACCATTGTCTACAATTAGGTAGGTAGTTCGCTTACCCAAGCCATGGCTGATTGGAGATCGAAGAGTCCAAGGTTTCCGTTGACATCCCTCTGCCCTGTACTGAGGTATCCCAACGAGCCTAGGCGGTACTGAGCTGTTACAATGATGGTGTCCTTCTGGGCGAAATGTTGACCCTGTTGCAAAAGAGACAGGTAGTTATAGGGAGACCTTTGTCCATCCAGCCAACAGCACTGGGACAAAAAAATTGGTAGGTAGTAGGTAGGGTACCTAATTATGAACTTACCCCATAGGCAGATGCTGAACCGCTGCGATAGTTGCCACCGTGGATGAAGAACACTACCGGGCATCCTGAAAATATTTTCTGTTTGTAGTAGGTAGCGCTACGATTACGACATACCTAAGTAATTAGAAGAACAAGAAATTCATTAAGTAGGTAGGTATGTCATTTTCTACCAGAACTGTACTACCTAACTATTACACTGTAAGTTCACTTGCCATTTTGGTTGCCAGTTGGATGGAGAGGACAAGGCACAGGCAGTCCTCTTGCCCTATTATCCGCCCGGGTGTAGGTTCTCAGGTCTGCCACTGGCACAGGGCGACAGGCACTTTACCATGAATAGTTGATAAGGTACAATTTTATAAACCTGCCTCCTCGCCCGGCATCTTAGGCGCAAGCAAACCCATTGAGACACAAGTAGTCCTCTTGCCCTATCATGCGACTAAGAATGTTTGGGTCTGCCTCGGGCACGTTAGGCACTTTAACATGAATGGTTGATGAAGTGTTACAAACCTGCCTTCTCGTCTGGCATCTTTAGGCGCATACCCATTCAGGCACAGGCAGTCCTCTTGTCCTATCATCTGACCGGGAATGTTTGGTTGGGTCTGCACTTTAACATGAATGGTTGATTTGATTAGGTGTTAAAAACCTGCCTCCTCGCCCGGCATCTTAGGCGCGAACACGTTGAGACACAGGCAGTCCTCTTGCCCTCATCCGACCGGGAGAGTTCGGGGTCTGCCTCGGGTAGGGCAGGCACTTTAACATGAATGGTTGAATAGGTGTTACAAACCTGCCTCCTCGCCCGGCATCTTAGGCGCGAATACGTTGAGACACAGGCAGTCTTCGTTGCCTATCATCCGACCAGGAGTGTTCGGGTCTGCTTGTGGACACGGCAGGCAGGGTTTGTTGGCTGTCAGCTCGCCGGCCAAGAACCTGCGCGTGGGGCGTTGGAAGCGACGCGGGCCCACTGGTGGTTCTGCATATCTGAAAAATAATGTTCTTGTCTGTATCTGGCTTGAAAGGAAAATACCTATATTTAGCGACCTGGGAGGTTGCTGGTTCGATTCCCGCCTCGGGACTAATATTTGTGCGATCTGCAGATATTTGTTCCGTCCGGGTGTGATGTATTTTTTATCATACTTATTAAACACCCAGAACCCCAACCCGCTTGCCCAGCGTGGGGATTATGGGTATTACCCCCCATGTGATAAAAGCCAATAAGGCGCTTATCAAGCAAGGGAGGCCTGCGTCCAGTAGTGGACCAATACAGGCTGTTGTTGAGTTGAGAGTTGGGTGTTTCAACTCTCAACAGAACAGGATGTTTAATACGTATGATAAAAAATACATACCCACCTATTTATCTATGTACCTTTGTTATTTATGTAATAAGTATTTACAAGTTATTATATTACTATACTAAGTACCTACCTACAGTTATGTCGTGGCTAGGGCATCGGAACCGGTTCTTCCCGAGTAATACCCGGTTCTAGGGGCTACAAAAAGAGCCGGTTCTCAAAATATTCAGAAAGGGGTTTTTAGTTCATTCGATTCTTTTAAAAATTTGTGAATATTGTAGATCAATGACAATCTTTGGGTGACAAAACTCTACGATGCAAAAGTAAATGTTTATTATGCAGATCTCGATTTGAATATGATGACCCATAGGATATGTAAGAAGACTTCAGAATACCGCTGATTTTCGCTCTCTCATACAAACATAGTTTGTTATTCGTTTTGAAATGGCACGTAGCAGAACGCACGAAACGCGGCTTAATTGGTTGTTTACTCCAAAATGTCGAACAATCCATAAATGCAACTAATCCATTCAAATGAAATTTTCCAGGTAAGTACAGGGGAGGCCCATTGTGTGGGACACTACATGCGTCGACACACTTGCGCCTTCCCATCTTCCGAGGACATCCGTTAGGGCGGGTGCGGCGGCAGATTTGGCCGAAGATATCAAGAGGCGCAAATATGCAGGTCTCGACAGAGCCTACACATTTGCTCCCCTTGGAGTCGAGAGTTCGAGACCCTAGGTCCGTGGGGTACCGAGGCTCTTCGGGTTTTCAAAAAACTATCTGAGCGTCTGGTCGAAGCGACGCGTGACCCGAGAGCTGGTGAATATCTGGCACAGCGTATCAGCATTGCCATACAGCAGCGTGGCAATGCAGCCAGCGTCTTGGGGACGCTTCCGACTGGTGTTGATATGGATCAGTTGAGCTATCTGTAGACTGTTTGCAACAGTCAGCAGTTAGCTCAATTGTTTCATTCAATTGCACCTAATACTAGTATAATTTTCTTTGTGAATAAAGATGTCCTTGATTTGGTAAGTACTAAAATCGGATAGCAATATACCTACCTGCAAAATTTCATATTTGAATCGGACGTGCCATTTCGAAATGAACGTTAAACTACGTTTGTATGGAATAGAATAGAATAGCATTTATTTCGACACACATAAAAAACATACAAAACCAAACAAAGAATAAGGGGCTAAATTAAAAAAAAAAACAAATGTTGACCGTCAAATCGAGCTTTGCCCCATTGTGTGTGGGAAATACAAAATTTAAATGCATTTTATGGCGCTTAGCGATTGAATTAAAATTTTGTGAATTTTTTTGTGGTTCTAAAAATGGATGTAATACCCTATTATAATAATATACAAAATATATAATAGTACCTATCACACTAATATTATAAATGCGAAAGTTTGGATGGATGGATATATAGATGGATGGATGTTTGTTACGTCTTCACGCCAAAACTACTGAACAGATTGAGCTGAAATTTTGCACTGGTGGTAGCTCTATGCCTGGAATCAAACATAGGCTACTTTTTATCCCATAAGTAAATCAGTTCCCATGGGATATAAATAACCTTTGAACGTTTCCGTAGAAATAACGCATGCGAAGCCGCGGGCATAAGCTAGTTTACTTATTATAATATAAGAATAGTACTATCTTCTCTATTCTGTGGTCCACTCGCTGTCGAGTTTTGCGCTTAGCAACACATTTAGGGATTCTTAAGTATTATTTTTATATGGACTTCTCTCATGTTAACATGATTAAGTTATTTTATTATCCACAAAGCGTTAATATTCAAAACTACTATCAGGTTAACATTGAAAGACCGGATTTTTTTATCAGAACATCCGTCCGCGCCACGCTGACCGCTGAAATCAGAATACCTACCTACACGCAGTAGGTTAGGTAGGTAGTCTGATTTAATAGTCTAGGTCGGCAGATTATAGATAAGGTACCTAACCTATTATACCTACTAGGTACCTAATACGTGCTAATAGGTACCTATACCTACCTACCTTAGAGTATTTTGAAGAGAAGAGGCTTGCCATTTGCCAAATACCCAGTCGGAACAGTCTTCCGACCGTACATACCTAGGTACTAGCCCCGCTTCTTCGCCCGCTTGGAAATTTTACTAGGTAAGTACCTAAGTACTACCTAATTTCAGAAATGTATTGCCACACGTAGTATCACGTGATTCATTAATATTTAGGTACTTTAAGGTTGAGGCATTCCTCGTAGCGCACCCAGATGAATCGCACCCAGCTGAACCGCACCTAAGTACTTCCACATAGCGCACCCGTTTTGGTGCGATTCATTCAGTAGGTATAAATGTTAAGTTTTTATTCCTCGTTGCGCACCCATGACAATGTAAGGTCTAGTGATGGGGTTGTTTTCATCTAATTAGTAACCTATAGGTGGAAATTTATAGTTGGCTTTCAACTTACATTTACCCAGTATGTAAATAAATAAAATTAGGATTTAGGTAATTAAAAGTAATATAATAATAATTTAAAATGTTTATTTTTGTTTGGATGATTGGATGCACATCAAATACAATACGAGTAGGTATCTGATATCATCAGAAAACTAGAACACACTTAACACTTAAATATAGTAGGTATTAGATTTATGATAATTTACTTTTTATAGTAGACGTTTTTTTAATGAAAACTACTTTTTATACCTAGGTTAGGTACCTACCTTATAAAAAGTAATATAAAAAGTATATAAAGTAAATTATCATTAACAATGGAACTGATGTGATTATCTAAATTTAAGTACAACTAGACTAAGGGATATTATATTATAAGTAACGTGAGACTGATGTTCTGAATTTTTGTATGTTCCATTGAACGATATTTACAGGTCGTTTCAAAAGTAATGTTTGTTTTTTACAGGTATCTACATAATTTTATTACTATAAAGCACCTGAAGAAAAACAAACAATACTGTTAAATTGTATAGTTTGATGATTATTTTCATTTGATTACTAATTTTAAAATCATGTCAGGCTTAGATTAGGATAATATACTTGTAAGACTGATTGTTAAAACTAAATAAAAATATTTATTGTTAGGATTAAAAACCAAAAGTAAACAAAGTTAAATATAAGTGAATAATAAAACAAGAACTCAAAATGAAACATTTGTGATTTTAGATATATAAGTAGGAGTAAGTAGATATAAATATTATATTTTATAAGTCATATAAATATGTATACATAATAAATCTGATTGTGAAATCATAAATCTAATACCTACTATATTTAAGTGTTAAGTGTGTTCTAGTTTTCTGATGATATCAGATACCTTTTCGTATTGTATTTGATGTGCATCCAATCATCCAAACAAAAATAAACATTTTAAATTATTATTATATTACTTTTAATTACCTAAATACTAATTTTATTTATTTACATACTGGGTAAATGTAAGTTGAAAGCCAACTATAAATTTCCACCTATAGGTTACTAATTAGATGAAAACAACCCCATCACTAGACCTTACATTGTCATTGGTGCGCAACGAGGAATAAAAACTTAACATGTTACTGAATTACGTTTCAGTTTCATCAGTGATTGATTAACTATAAATTTCCACCTATAGGTTACTAATTAGATGAAAACAACCCCATCACTAGACCCTAAATTGTCATGGGTGCGCAACGAGGAATAAAAACTTAACATTTATACCTACTGAATGAATCGCACCAAAACGGGTGCGCTATGTGGAAGTACTTAGGTGCGGTTCAGCTGGGTGCGATTCATCTGGGTGCGCTACGAGGAATGCCTCTTAAGGTTTACTAGTTTATGCCCGCGGCTTCGCACGCGTTGTTTTTATGTTTAACGTTTAAAGGTGATTTATATCCCATGGGAACTGATTTATAGGATAAAAAGTAGGTAGCTAATGTTTGATTCCAGGATAGGAATTACCTACCTGTATGCAAAATTTCAGCCCGATCCGTTCAGTAGTTTTGGCGTGAAGAAACAAACATCCATTCATCAGTCCATCCATCCAAACTTTCGCATTTATAATATTAGTGTGATTTAGTTAGTTGGGCACAATGAGATTTGGTGAGCAAAAAGAGCTACTTCGCATCTCTGCCTACACCATACAAAATAAAACTTTTACAGAGGCCTTTAAAAATAAGCTTATGATACTTACCTACCTGTTCCGTGGTGAGACCTATCATAACGGATAGGTCTAACCACGGAACTAGACCCTAATTTCTATTTCCGTGGGTCTCACAAACTGAAAAATCGATTTTTGAAAATTCCTTCGATAAAATAGGTGGTGGCGCCATTGATATAAAAGGGCCCTTTTATATCGATGGGTGGCGCTGATTTGGGTCGGGTTAGCGCCTAGCACAGAAATCTAAATAATGTAATCACTATTATAGTTACCCGCAACTTCGTTAGCGTGGTAGGTAGGGTACCTACCACATTACCTATCATACTAAAGAACACATCGTGAACGGAACAAACATTTGCATAGAAAAAGCGAATGCCTACATCTGTGACTTTTTAGTTTACACACGAAGCATTTATATTATCTATAGAATATACCTTTTGCCAATTAATTGAATTATTTTGTTTCCTTGCTGGAGAAAAGCATTCTGTTTAATTTTCATATTTTACAGAGCAGATAATGACAACCATGACAACATCACAAATTCAATTAAGTATATAATTATATTACTATTTTGACAAAAATAGACAACATTGCGCAGACGGACTTTTTTAGGGTTTCAAAGATCGGTTTCGAAACCCTTATGGTCTCGCTTTATCTGTCCTTTTTTCCCTCCTTAATAACTCAGAAACTACAGCAGCTATCAACTTGAAATTTAAAATAATAATACAAATCTTGCGCCTGTACATATTTTAAGAAAATAAAATTAAAAAAAGGAAAAATGAAAATGAACATTTTCCATACAAATTGGGATGTCAAATTTTTAAAAGAGACCTACAAAGTCACGTGGGGTATCATATGAAAGGTATCGGTTTGTATATTACAAAACAGTTTCTCAGATTTCTGTAGGTTTCATACTTTTTGAAATATTTTGAAAATAGTCGAAATTTTACCCTCGGTAGCCTATGTATTAAACCTCCATGCTAAATTTCATTACGATCCGTTCAACCGTTTAGTTGTGAAAAGGTAACAGAGTTCAATTCGCTTTTATAATAATTAGTAAGTATGGAATCCAACTTAGGTACTTGAAGCGACGCGTGACCCGAGAGCTGGCAAGTAGGTATTTGGCACAGCGCATCAGCATTGCCATACAGCGTGGCAATGCAGCCAGCGTCTTGGGGACGCTTCCGACTGGTTTTATTATGGATCAGTTGAGCTACCTGTAGACTGTTTGCAACAGTCTGCAGTTAGCTCAATTGTTTCAATTGTTAATACTAGTATAATTTTCTTTGTGAATAAAGGCTATTAGTCCCTACTAACTTGATCCCAAAGAAGCTGTAATATCCCAGCTTATCATTCTTGATCCCCTCAAGCCGGGTGCTCCGTCCAAACTTCTGCGCGAACACCACCGCTGCGTCGGGCTCCGGCGGCGAGGCTGGGGCTCCGCCGACCACGGCCTGCGCCGCTGGCACCACGCAGAGGACACACCACAACCACACACAATACATTACTGGACACTGGAGCTGCTTGCCGCCGGAACTCACATCCTCTGATAACGTTAATCTCATCCCTATCCTATACCACCTACCTACCCACAAAGGCCACAAATCCTTACGCTCCGTAAGCTCCGATAAAGATATTCAGCATAGCCCGCGACATCTTAGGCACTCTTAGGCGCAACGCACACAGAAGGCGGTAAGGCGCAGATACGGCGCAGATACGGTGGAGGCGCGATATCTGCGCAAACAGATGCGGCGACGGTAAGGCAGAGAGTATTACTATACAAGGTGCTTTCGGTTTTTTTGTATCATATAATCCCAATCAATTTCCAAAAGTGGCAGATGGGTCATTACTTTGTGGTGATGTCGCTCTAACTACCCCTATTTATAGAATATGACCGTGAGTAAATGTGTGTAGACCGCTATGTACCTATGTTTGCGGTATGTAACTGCTATGTTTGCTCCTTAAGTGTTTTAAAATATAAAAAACAAGTTAAATTACATCGGATTTTCATTAAAACCATGGATAAATACCCAAATAAACAAAAATTTTAACCGTTTAAAACGTATCTTTGTTCATACTGTATATAATACGAGACGCCGCTTGCGCCTTACCGGTATCGCATCTGCTGGCGACGTGGCGGGGGTGAGGAGCGGCGTGTCTGTGCCGTCCGCTTGCCGCCTTCAGGCACGAACTGATAGTTACGCAAGAGGCACGTCGCTTCGTATACAGGATGCGTGACGAAATTGAATTTAATATTGAGTTTTGCCAGTTAATTGAACAATATCACTTAGGTACCTTAAAGTTATCAGTAGTCTTTCTTCAGGACTGATAGATTTTCTCCAATTTGTCAGTTGCTTCCGAAGTCCTTTTACTTTTGACAATAAGATATGGTCACATTCCGGTGACATTTTATAAACTGTGCGAAAACGATCAGGATATTCATATAAAGTTTCCATTATCTTATGGAACCTGTGCTCTTCTGCTTCTCTCCACACTGGAGTAGTTAGAGTGGTAGTTAGAGCGACGGCACCACAAAGTAATGACCCATCTGCCACTTTTGGAAATTGATTGGGATTATATGATACAAAAAAACCGAAAGCACCTTGTATAATAATACTCTCTGCCGTACCGTCGCCGCATCTGTTTGCGCAGATATCGCGCCTGCACCGTATCTGCGCCGTACCTTCGCCTCGCCGCCTTCTGTTTGCGTTGCGCCTTAGGAGTGGGCGACGCGGGTTTGATTCAATAGGTACCTAGGTACTTTTACCTCAACCTCAACAGCCTGTATTGGTCCACTACTGGACGCAGGCCTCCCCTGATAAGCGCCTTATTGACTTTTATGACATGGGGGGTAATGCCATGCCCATAATCTCCACGCTGGGCATGCGGGTTGGGGATCGCAGTTCGGTGGTAAAATTGTTCTGCAGGGGGTGCTGCTGCCCGCCCCCCCGGTGGATATCCCTTAGTCGCCTCTACGACACCCGCGAGAAGAGTTGGGGTGGTGAAAATTCTAAGCCAGCACCACACAGCTAGGTCAGTACAGTACGTACGTAAGTAAATAGGTAGGTACGGTAGGTGGCATGGCAATCAAATAAATACTACCTAATTTCAGAAATTTATTGCCACACGTATCACGTTTTTTCTTTACGCGGTTAGTCGCATGGGGTCTCTGAAGATCCCAAAAATAAACAGGTTAATAAACACATTTTTCTTAAATGTTTCCTAATTTTCTAATAAAGTCATTGATTATTAACTTTATTGTTATTCAGATTTCTGTGCTTTATAACAATAAAACTACAACAAGTTGTCTAGATATATTGTTTGTTTGCTGCCCTAAACTGACAGTCCAAAAATAGGAACATAAATTTTCTTCTTTGTAATCATAGTCATAAAAAAATGTTTTAACCCTACTAAATGAAAGAATGTAACTTTTTAATACATTTTGATGCGATAACGCTTGAATAACGAAAACTTTTACGTAAAATTTTGAATCCTCTAATAAAAAAAAGTATAAACTTTTACCAATTGAAGTCAGACAATTTTTTACTAACTTTTTTTTGAACACAGTCATTACATGCCTATTTAGTAAGTATGTATGTACTGGGCGTATGTTATCCATGCAAAAATACCAAACGGATTTAAATTGTCAATCTGTTTGTCTTGGACAATGAACACAACGCTTTTTCAAAGGAACGAAAGTGTTTTCATTGGGTTGAACATTCTGAAGAGGAGGTAAAAATAGTCTCATAGTCAGTTTCGATTCTAGAGCCAAAGTTGAAAAGGTGGCCCGCGATCGCAATTGTGGATGATATAATTTGAAACCCATTGTTTTTTAAAAATATTTCACGTCATTTTGTTATCCGAACTCACGCCAAATATTATGTGAGCATTGACAGCTCCATTTTTCAACAATTCCAGAACCTGATGCTTATTAACAGATCCCAAATTCTCAGGCAGATCATCTGGAGATACCTCATGTTGTTCTGTAGGTTAATCTTTACATTCCTGCTCTGAGTCAGTGTTATACTCACTTCTTTCATGCGGGTATACCGCTTTCATCTTCATCATTACAAACATAATCGCTTTCATGTTCCAACCAGCTCTAAGTGCGACGTTGTAGTTTTTCGTACATTTTATAAGTTAATTATATCAAAAACAGCAAAAAATATCGAGAAAACACATCTTACAAAAGAAATAGAACAATACATTTAGCTTCAATTTTACTCACGCGGTTAGTCGCGTGGGGTCTTTCAAAGCACAGTGCTTGCACGCGAATTAAAATAAGCGATGATTCGCAGCAGCTATAATTCAACTTAGGAGGGTACACAAAATATTGAACGACTGGGATAGTTTAAACTGTTTAAATTTTTCATTTTTGTAACACCTGGGCTTTTAAAGACCCCGCGCGACTAACCGAGGGTTTAAGTAATTTAATGCCACACTTAATATCGCAAAAAATTTCGACTTCGACGGGACTTGAACCCGCATCCCTCAGTACGGGAATGTGCTAACCAACTAAACCACTTGTTATCTTAGAAATTAATTACCCTGAGTGTGAGGGCTAACGCTCTTTTATTTATTAACAAAAATCTTACGGTAGGTAGGTAGGTACCTACTACATCAGTATTTCTCAAAATACAGTAAGTAAGTACTACCTACGTAACGAAAAAGTTGTCAGGAAATATTGAACCTTTTTTTTTATTCGGCGAGGAAATACATTTACGAATAAACTGGTCTGGGGGGGACCAGAATACCCACTAAAAACCTCTCCGGTGTCCCTCTCTCGCCGTTTTCGCCGAACCACGGGAAGAAAGAATTTTGGAAATCGGTCCAGTAGTTTTTGAGTTTATTCGTAACAAACATACAAAAATACAAATCTTTCCTCTTTATAATATTAGTAGGTAGGTATTTATAGATAGGTTCATGGAAAATGGTCTAGGTACAATTTGTGGAAAGTTACTTTTCTGGTAGTTTCAAGTCCTTGCAGAACGCAGAAAGTATTTAAAACCGCAAAAAAAAAAAATGAATTTTGCGCGAATCTGTGTAAGATTCCCAGTCGATGTCTCGGCAGCGGAGATTCTGAATGGCCCTGCTGGTGCTACTGCTACTACTCCAACAGGCTCCGGAGGTGGCCCCGGGAGTCAAAAACGAAATGCCTATTGTACCTAGGTACCTAACCAAATAGTATTTAGATGTGACTAAATAGTAACATAAGGCTTTGTTATACAATGATGAAACATTAAACGCTTTTTTTTTTTAAATTATAATTTAAATGCATTTTTCCACGGTTAAATAGGACAATAAACACAGCATCAGTCATTGCCTTGTCTGTCTGTCTTGTGAGCGAGCGATCCGATCGGCAAAACTATCGAGTAGTTCGGGCGAGGTGAACAATGGGATAGCCCCCTTTTGAAAATTATTTCCCCTTTTAGGCCATTTTTTTATTTATTTATTATTATCTCGCAAATGATCGCAATAGATAAAAGTGATCTCTTATTGCCCTACCTTTAGTTAGGTACCCTACCTACCACGCTAACGGAGTAGCGGTTAACAGCTAGTTTTATTTTTGTAATGATATGTAATATCTATATATTTTCCCTACAAGTTGGGAGTTCTTTAACCAGTTGGCATATTTTTTCCAGAATGGGAAATGTTCCAAAACTGCACAGTTACTGTGCAATTTTTTAAGCGTGAATCACCTGTGCAGTTATTTATTTCGTGATAACCGACTTTGTCGCGGTGTGATAGAGTCTACTTTAGCAGAGCAAGAAACGCGTTGCCAAGCCTGTTTAGTCTATCTCGTTTTAACTATACCACTATCTCAGCGTTGAGCCAAAATGTCTTTTGTAATTTTTGTTAACAACTAGTTGCTCTGACTTGGCTTTACTTATAGTGAAGTCTGTATCCAAACGTACTCATAGTACTGAGTGAACTATGGAATCTCCACGCATATTATCTCGATACACGGAATCTGGAAAAATTTCGACAAACGTTATCGCGACGCACGGAATCTCGACGAACGTTAGCTCGATGTACAGAATCTCGACAAACGTTAGCTCTAGGGAGTCCCCTATGTATGCGACTGCGAAAAATTTATAGGTAAACCGAAAATTGTTTCATCGGCAAACTATTCATCGATGTAACCATAGAGTAAAAACTCGCTGCTGTCTCAGCAGAGGGATAGTGTCATTCAACAATTTGACAATTTGTGTAACCAAAAACCGATCTATTTGTGTTTTGACAGCACGTAAATACAGTGCCTTCACTCACACATTCGTATGATTGAATGTTGCAAGTGAATAGCATTTTCCCTAAAAAATTGGGTAGGTAACTGAAGCAAAGTTCCCATTAAGAAAACACTTCATTGTTTTTATCACCTACCTACCTTTTTATTTTTGATATTACATTATTTCAATTTACCGAAGGTGCCAATAGTTTATTGTCAAATAGCAAAAATCTAAAAAAATCTATGAAATTCCATTTCCATCGTCTTGTTTTTTGTTTTAATTTTACGAAATATCAGCCGATACCTATGCTTACTATCATTCTACCTAGGTCAAACGACAAAAAGGTTTTACTCCAAGTCTGCAAAATAAGATCGGCTCCGATCATTTTCGGAACAATAATTTAAAATAGACGGTCAAGTTCGTGTTCGGCCACGTACAGTATAACTAGTTGCACGGTTCATGGCCTATCTAAACCAACTTATTTACCTGTTTTACACATACCTATCAAAGTACATTTTTTAAGTTGATTATGATTAGGTACTCAACTAGTAAAGCATACTAAAGCTGTGCAGTTTTCCTTTTAAATTCACACCACGTACTACTAGCATTTTTTTTACAAATAATAATGCTAAACTTAGACAAATACCTACACTGAACAAAAAAACAGATTTTTTCCTACGATTTCTTCAGCGTTAGTAGTAAATATTATTTACTTTATACCCTTGAAAAATTACAGCATTCTAGTACTATTTATTAGTCTCTGGACAAATCTGCGGACGGATTGACGGACATGGTGAACTAAAAGGGTTCCTTGTTGACGACGGAACCCTAAAAAAGAACATGTGCACGTGCAGTACAACATATTTTTATTTTTATTGTACTATCACAAAGTATTGTACTAACGGCTCAAAATGAAAATTGCGACGATCCGTCGCAATTTTTTAGACTTACCTCGTTTGTGTCAACTATCATTCTAAGTCTTCTTCTTCTAAGGATGTAACGATACCTCGAATCCTTTTTTCTGCGATTTTTTTTGTTCGGTCTCGCCTACTAAAAATATCGATGACGAAGAGAGAAGAAGAAGACTTAGAATGATAGTTGACACAAACGAGGTACTTAAATCTAAAAAATTGCGACGACTCGTCGCAATTTTCATTTTGAGCCGTTAGTAGGTACTTACTTACAATACTTACTTCAAATGACGCGGAAAGCAGCTCTCACATAAAAATATAAAAATGATGTGTGGTGCGGTGTAAGGATGTTTCCTTAACATACAGTCGTAGAAACAGGATTCGAAGAATCATTTTCGAAGTAACGTTATATTGAACGAATATCTAACGTTACGATATAATAAAGCACCAAAGAAACAAGCATTCGAAGTATCGTTACATCGATGAATAGTGGCCGATGAAACAATTTTCGGTTTATCATTGTGTCTCTGATTAGGTTGTTATTAGAGTTAGGTTTAGTTAAACAATAAGTTTTATTTTGTTAAATTTTTTCTTTGTATCTTCGTTTTCTTTTTGTTATGGGCGATGTTATCGCTAAGCGATAAAGCCCTCTAATAAATAATAATAATAAAAAATTGGTTGCCTGTAAAGTCGGTATACGGGCGAAAGTTTTACGTGACAACGAATTTGAGTTCCTTTCACTTTTTATGTCTGCATAACGTGAGCGTAGCGTAACGCGTAACGCAGTTTCTTGAAGTGTCACCCGGCAAACCAATTTATAAGACGTTGTCACGTCAAAAAAAACATTTTTCCCAGTCACTTACCCCGACCAAACGGGTCCCCTATGTGACTGCGAAAAATTATAAACCGAAAATTGTTTCATCGGCAAACTATTCACTACGCTACCTTGCATTGATATCTTGTTAAGTCAACTTTTGTTTGGTCGATGTATGTTACTTTGAAAATTTTTCGCCGATACAGTTCACAGGGTTTTAGGGAGAAAAGCATACCTATATACTAGGTAGCGAAGTCTCTTACTGGTACCTACCTTAAGCTTTTTTAATCCATCCATTGGGATATGGAGGCTGGAACGTAGAGAATTGAGGTATTATAGGGCAAACATTGACCACCTCAGATGCGCAACTTGCGAAGATCTACCTGTGACGCAGGAGGTTGCGCGTTCGATTCTTGCCTCGGTATAAACATTGGTAGGATCTCCCGGTTATTATTGTTTCGGGTGTTCTGATAATAACTATTTCCTTTGCTTCTACCAACCCCTTTAAATTCCGAAAGACATCCTAGGAGCCAACTGCAGCGCCACTTACCGGGTCCAGTTGTGAATCCTAAACTATCCAGGGATACACTCAAAATTGTACCAACATTTGTCCAGCCGTTAAGGAGGAGAGACATGAACTTAAAGAAAAATTATAAAATAAACAATTAACTTCATCTGCTGAAAATGTCCTTTCCCAATATTCAAATTAAATTTCATTTTAACAATAAATTCAAGTACTTCAGTAAAAAAGGGTTATTTTAGTAATACTTTCAGTTCATAAAACGACATTTATTCACAAAGAAAATTATACTAGTATTTACAATTGATCATCAATCAGTTCATTACAATAATATCAAGCTCAAAATATTTTCAATATTGGTAGTACCTACTTAGTAGGCATGGAAGTTATAGCTACTTTTATTTCACTATTACGTCGTGAAGTTATTTTTTTCTGTCACGGTTATATCACGCGTGAGAAATCACGGTCGATATATTGCATTAGTGATGATTATTATCACAGTGGGTGCATTTTTTCCGACTGTTACATGTTGCAGTGATAGTGATATGATTTAGAACTTATCGCTTAGCTCATCAGCGATGTTTTTTTGACAATAAAACGTGTTTTCTTCAATGAACTTTCCCTCATACTTCGACAGGCTTGGGACTGTCAATATTTAAGTAATTATAAAAATACTAGGTCGACAACTTTATTTCTGTATTAACAGACAATCTCAGGTGAGCTTAGTTTAAAATAACACGCGACTTAGAACGCGGCGTGCACGTGCACGTGAAGTGAAGTGAAACTCTCACAACGTGATTTCACTGGTATTATAAATTTCAAGTACCTACTTAAATGGGCACCTTAACATCTTTAAAATAAGACTCCTTTTCATATGAAGTTTTTGTAACGGAGCGTTATTTATCTAAGCATTAAGCAAGTTTTAAAAATACTCCAGATAAATTAAAGCCTAGGTGTTGAGAATAACATGCAATATCACTTAAACGAATTTTCTCTTCTAGCTAGTGGCACGGTGTCGCTACAGTCGCTCTCGCTCAAATGCTGTAGCTTTGTCTCTTTCGCACGATAGAATTCAGTGAATTGTAATGTAGCTTAGCCCGCGTGAAAAATCACGCTCGCGTTATAAGTAACTCATGGTTTCGATGCATGTAACTGGTGTGGCACGTGATTTATGTTTTCAGTAGGTAGTGATATACTTAACCAGTGATGCGTGAGATCTTCCATGCCTACTACTTAGGTATTGGTTGAATTAAGGTATAAGCTACTAATCTAATTCAAATAATAAAAGAAAGCATAAATAATGTTCTGGGATTTTCACCAATGAAAAAGGGAGAGAGAAATTACTTAAGAAGGCTTAATTAAACCATTGTAGAAATAAAGCATCGAATTGAAGTAATTCGGTTTAACATACAGTCGTAGAAACAGGATTCGAAGAATCATTTTCGAAGTAACGTTACATCGAACTAATAACGTTACGATATAATAAAGCACCGAAGAAACAAGCATTCGAAGTATCGTTTTATCGATGAGAAGTGGCCGATGAAACAATTTTCGGTATATCATTTTTCGCAGTCATATAGGGGACCCCGACCAAACACGTTCAGACAAACAAACAAAGATAATGTTTTTATAGATGGCTAATAACATAGCGTTACCCAATCCTTATTATTAGTTCTCCAAAAACAAATTTGTTTAACGAATAAACTCTAAAATAAAATTAAAATATGTGCAATTATTATTTAAATTTATTAATGTTAAATTTACCTTTGATTAATGTATATTTTGGAAGATAATTAATTTAAACCTATTTCGTGCAGTTTCTGATGGTCGTTGCGGCCTTGTGACGACACAGTCCGCGACACTTTGCGTCATCATTCAATGAACATTTCTCAACCGGGGAGGACGTGTGATGTACACGTCTGTGCCACAGTGATACACTAATTATCAATGTTTTTTCAAACGTTGATACGGAAAGTACAAACGGTATAGGATAGGTGAGTGTTTCGCATATTCGTTGTGGATATGGAGTGGTTGTTAGCATATCGTTCGTTGTGGATCTTAAGTGATTTATTTGGTTTTCACTAACTGGTGTCTTCTGCTTACAGGTTGATTAAATAAGGCCGCCATCATGGCGTCGGACGAACAATTTTCATTATGTTGGAACAATTTCCACGCCAACATGTCGGCAGGTTTCCACGGCCTGCTGTCGCGTGGAGATTTAGTGGATGTAACATTGGCTGCCGAAGGCAGATTGTTACAAGCACATAAACTAGTTTTGTCTGTGTGCTCCCCGTATTTTCAAGAAATGTTCAAAGTGAACCCTACACAGCATCCTATAGGTATGTAATCCATCTGTATGGAATCTTATTTTATTTCATTTAAGATTATTTCTGTGACTAATTTCATGTTTTTCTTTCAGTATTTTTAAAAGACGTGAGTCATTCAGCGTTACGAGACCTTTTACAGTTTATGTATCAGGGCGAAGTGAACGTGAAACAAGAGGAGTTAGCATCGTTTATAAGTACAGCGGAACAACTTCAAGTGAAAGGTTTAACCGGAAATCAAAATGAAGAAAGTTCCACACCCTCTAAACCAAAACCGACGTCAAGGCCAGGCCCGAGGTCGTCGCAGCAAAGGCAATCCATTATGACTAAGCTAGAGACTGATTTAGAAAGTAAGCCCTCCTCAACTCCAGTAGCAGTTAAACGACCAAATAGGCCATCGATAGCATCAAATAATTCGTCATCTTCACAAAGTGGACCTGCAAAGCGGAAATGTGTTGACCCATTGGAAGCTGGACCATCTGGTTCTGCCAAAGAAGAATTTGTCACTATTCCGGATGAAGATGAAAACAACGCTGTTGCCCCCAAAATGGAACCCGAATTTGTCAATGAAAGTATGTGGGATGACGAGGAAGATGGCACGAACAACGACGAAACAAATTTTGGCGAAGATGACTCGAATATGGAAATGACTGGTAAGTTGCATACTTTCTGTTCGGCAAGCAAGTGGCTGATTTTCTATGATTTGTCTACATTGCATTCATTGTTTCAGGCTTTGATGGCTCAACGACTGGCGATGGTAATTTAACTGGCGGCGAGGGTGGAGCTGTAGGCGACGCACAAGGTAGGTTTGCATATCGGTCGCAGAGCCTGTTCCCCTGGTTTCACCGGAGGACTGGTTCATCCTCTACGTTACGTAGAGGTTACTAGTTGTAGTTCATGAAATTTGTAAGTTAGATAAGTAGATGTAGTTAGTAGTAGATAAGTCGTCCGGGTAAGTTGGTTTGGTATCTGGAGGTAAAGGTCTTGAGGTCGTAAGGTCTGTTGGTAATATGGTTCTGGTAATATTTCTGGTAGAGGTTATGGTCATGCCTCTTGGTTGTCCTAGTATCTGATGGTAAAAGTTAAAGATTTGCATACCTTTGTACTGGTAACAAATTATGCATAGGTACTTTGGTACTGGTAAGCCGGTCTTCGTGCAAGAGTATGTGCACGTGGTCCGAGGGTAAGTTCTGCAGGTATGCTTTTGCAGTCTACATAGTTGTGTAGTAAAGAATCGAAGGTAGCTACATCCATTTGAAAACAATGGAATGTAGCTGCCTTTGATTCTTCACTACACCGTTATGGAAAAGAGTTCCATCTTACAATAGGTGGGAAGTGGTTGTCCAGGTAACAGGTATGTTATGGCTTAGGACCTCTGCTAGCTACAGGAAAAAAAAATGAACGTAGAGCGATAAGGTTTTTTTAACGTTTCCAAACCTTATCGCGACGTTCGTTGGATTCTCTTATTCGTGTCGGTCAAGGTAGCGCACACATAATCGAAATCACGTTTGATATGCCAATAAATACTGCATAAACAGAATTTGGTCATTATTCCACTGTTTATGCAGAGTTTATTGGCATATCAACAAACGTGATATTGATTATGTGTACGCTACCTTGATGGACACCGGTGCCAATAAATACTGCATAGTGCAAAAGTAAAATAAATAGTGCCTCTGGTTTAAGAAATAATAGGTGATTAAAAGAACTTAACAAGTGAAGTTCAATCTCTATTATATGGATAAGTTCCATTAGTAGAAGATAATTTTACACAGGTAGTTACTTGATCCATTCGGTAGCACGCACGTTTCAGAGAATCGATTTAAATCGATGCACAACTCTAAAACACCTTCCCATCCCTACCACGCCAGCAGAATGTCATTCTTTTTAGAGGATAGCAACCAAAACTTGAGCTGGGATGTGGTGGGTGGGTTCTTGTATCTTCTACTAATGGAACTTATTCATATAATAGAGATTGAACTTCACTTGTTAAGTTCTTTTAATCACCTATTATATTTCATAGTTCCATTAGTAGAAGATAATTTTACACAGGTAGATGTTAAGAGTCTATCTGCTTAAGTGTTTGGTATTTCAGAGCAGTTATCTTTTCTGCTTAATTTGTAGCAGATTTTATAAATATAAAACAAATAGGTGTTTTTAGATTATTATCGTACGAGTATGTCGATAACTATAACACAAAATATTAAATCAAAAATAATGATGTAAGTACTTAACTTCTTATCAGTCAATACAATCATAACTTCTTATGCATAAAGTATTAATGAAGTCTCTGTTACCATTGTATATCAGCCGACCTAGCAAAAAATTTCCAATGAAATTGGATGGTTATAATTTGGGCAAAGGCTTGCGAGCTCTGTGTCTAGCCAGTTCTGTGCCTTCCTCGATGGAAGGCCAGCAGCGTGTGCGCTCCACGTTGCAGCATGCCGCTGCAATGTGCGCCGAAAGTTGCAATGCCCCGATTCTGCTTGCTCTCGTAACAGTGTACCGAGCATTACTTTGCGACTATGCTCGCTTATGCCGACGTTAATCGGACGACCAATAAATTACTACTAATTTCACTTCATAAGTTACTCGGGGCAGACTTATTTGTAATCTAGTAAACATTAATTTTTTTTTTTTTTTTTTTTTTGTAAAATGTGGTAAGTATAGTCATATTTGGTTGCTCGCGAGCTGCTGCAGAGGTTTATAATAATGCTGATATATAGAGGTATATAACAATTTCATGAGGTACGTCCAACTGGTGTAGGAAGGTATTTACCGCTAGCCATGATACGAAGCACAAAAGTACCTATACGTACCTATGTACCTATACGTAAGTAAGTACCTATTTGTTTTCTCATAGGTAAGAAGCCCATAACCTCCTATTCTCACAACTTTCTCCAACTTTCATGGTTTCGTATTTGGCAAAAGGTACAATCCAATAAATTAATTAATCGGAGGTAAAGTTTGGTAAGTTTCGTCCGATCGATGGCCGCAGGATCCGCACGCGCCGAAGTCATCGCAGTTTACAAATCTTTGTATGAAATAGTATGCAACCCCACGCACCTATCCGCGCTTTACGAGCCGCATTTTAGTAAAATCCTCTAGCTATACGGATTACATGACATGAATACTCGTCCGGCGCGGCATTATCATCGGCGGCGTTATCATCGGTTCGCGTGCAAATATGTAAGCAAAGATGTGAGTACATAATCTTTGGGTGTAGGTACTTTAGTAGTAGAGGCACGACGACGTGTTGTGGGTTCTCTCAAAGATTTTTCATTTTAATTGAAGTTCTACACAGAAGATAATACATGACGCTGCTGCTGCTTGTAGGTACGATTATCTGTTGATGAACACCTTATACTCCGTCCACTAATTTATTTAACTTATACCTATTATGACTTACTATGGTTATGATTATGACACATGCACAGTCCTATGAAATTCCCTTATTTTTCATGAACACCGTTTTCTTTAAAAAGAAGAGATGCCTATCCTACAGCGATGCCAAGTAGAGTTATCGTTATATCGAGGTGCTAAGATGTCTCTACGGGGCCGCCACCATGAGTGTGTCGTTGGCCACCTTCTCGAAACTGTTTCCGAGTAGGTACACTTGCCTTCTGCAGATTCTGCAGTTGGGTAAAAACAATTTCTAGAAGGATGCCAAGAGCCCCAGCTAGGCTGGGCAGCAGCGTTTGGACGATCTGTCGAGTCTTCTCGTCATCCATACCGCAATGTTTGAAAACGAAAGTTTTCAATCAGTGCGTCCTACCCGTCATGACATGACTTTGAGCTGAGACGTGGACACTCACGGTAGGGTTGGTCCATCAGATCAAAGTCGCTCAGCGAGCAACGGAAAGATGCTCGGAGTTTGATGTAGTACTCTGAAAGATAGGATTCGTAACGAATACCTACATCTGACATAGAACCAAAATTATCGACATAGCCCAAAGAATCCCTTTATTCCATCCAGTCCTACCAGTAGTTCGATAGTCGAACTGTTTGGATGTTTTTTTTCCAAATTGTTATACTGACGGATCGAACTATTTGGAAACATTCTACATTGCTGGCTTATTGTAATTAGCTAAATATTTGCTTCTGATCAAGTGACGGCAGATGCTTATCTATCTCGGACTAAGGGAGACACCAGGACTGAAAATTCCTGATGTCTCCCCGAGGGGGACAATCACCCCGGAGACACGAGTCTGTCACCATTTAATTGGGTTGTCGCGATGGGTTGTCGTGATTTTGATTTTAATACTTTAATGGCCCATGACTCACCTATTCTATCTGCAGCTCCTTGTGCGGCTGAGCAGAGAATGCGGTAAGCATCATGTACAGCGTATCCTTTAAATCTATACTAATATTATAAAGAGGAAAGATTTGATTGTTTGTATTGAATAGGCTCCGAAACTACTGGACCGATTTGAAAAATTCCTGCACCGTTAGGAAGCTTACTTTTCAGGGAGTGACATAGGCTATGTTTCATTCCGGAATTCCCACGGGAACGGGAACTACGCGGGTGAAACCGCGAGGCGATCGTCTAGTTTTAAATAAATAAATAATGCTGGACAATTCACACAGCATTATCTAGCCCCAAGCTAAGCAGAGTTTTTATATATTTTTATTCACAAAGAAAATTATACTAGTATTTACAATTGAAACAATTGAGCTAACTGCCGACTGTTGCAAACCGTCTACATCTAATTTTACATGAAACATATCGACGGGTTCCGGGCTAATTGTATTAAGCGACACTCTGGGCGATATAGACTTTTATACATATTTGGAATCAGCAAATTTTTCTGCGTCGTTTGAGCTGGGTTTGGTGACGATCGGAGCACTTTTTTGTCGCTTAATACAACCGCATTTTTGGGGCCCATTTTGGACTGCAATGTATGAAGCAACACAAAATATTGACAAATTTAGGAACTGTGTACTTAAGCTCACTACCAAATACCAGACAGTCGTTTAAACTTTTTTTCCTGGAGCAACAGTTCACAGGTAACGTACGTTAAAGCATTTAGTCTGGCCTTATAAATATCTAGAAATGTCGCTTCATATAATTAGCTTCTGTGTTAAATTCTTATCCAGTGTCGCTTCATATAATTAGCCTCTTTGTTAAATTCTTATTCAGTGTCGCTTAATACAATTAGCTTTATCTTATAAATATACAAGAATGTCGTTTAATACATTTAGCCTCTTCGTCAGATTCATACCCAAGTTGTATGGATTTGTCATCATTGTTACATTTTTATTATATTACTAGGTATCTACACTAATATTTTGTACGAAAAAAATTATACAATATATTCACAAAAAAAATGCAATTCATTTATTAGTCTAAAAGTCATTCCCTCATCGTGTCCCTCGGTCCGAAATAAAAAAAAAATATATTTATTATACCATCAGATCTGTTCATATTCTTATAAATTTTATATTACATAAATATTTGGTAATAAGTAATGATTGCATGGTCAAGCTTTCATTGCTCTAAAATAATAAGGAATATAAAAAAATCGACTTAAACATTATGTCCCTTGGAATAAAATCATTCCCTCACCGGTTACAAATATTCGATTTTTCAACGCACCGTTTTACATTCTTGAACGCCGCTGTTAAGTTTTTAAAACTTGGCAACACTGCGAAAAATGTCAACATGGTGGATTTTCGTCATAATGAAAGGAGATAATGCAAAAGAAATTTGGTTTAAATTTTTAAAACATTACATTTCTCTGCGTTTAAAACTTTTCATTACCTCACTGTTGATATAAAAAGGTAAGCCTTTATACTATTCGAGTGTTTGAATGTTTTTATATGGTTTTCGGGAGTAAAATGCATTAATGAAATGATAAATTAATTTAATTTATTCAAGTCCGTCAGTCCCTCACTATTTAAAAAGTGAGGGAATGACGATTGTATGAGGGACTGATTTTTGCATATAAAATTGCGTCTTATTGTTTTTAATCAGCTTGTATAGCATGCTTTTTCATTGCTTAAAAATACATATTATATGAACATCAAGAATAGGGAAAGTCAAAAAGTTAAGTGACGAAGAAAAGAAATTAAAAAAGAAAGAGTACGTACGACCGAAAAAGGCGGGATAAAATTAAAAGTAATACCGAGTCTTTAGAAGCTTTGCGTGAAAAAGGAAGATTAAAGTAGTATTTAAAAAAAGAGTAAAGATCAAGTTAATCAATAAGATCTATGAGTGCAAGAGAAGCAAGACAAAAACGAAAACAATGGAAAAAGAATAGTAAATTATATAGGGAAAACCATGTTACATTCCAAAAAGCCTTTATTGAAAATAAAATAAAAAATGACTGTGTTCCTTAGCTTAGCCAAAAATACAAGAAGAGGTATTGGAGATTGAAATCTAAAAATTCTGACCCTGACTCTGCAGCAACTAAAGTGTTTTCGCTTGTAAGAATATACGAGTTCCTGAAAAAAAGACTAATTTTCGGAGAAACACTATCAAGGGACCTCAAGAATAACTATGAAGATCTTGGAAATAAACACGGAGAAAAGAAAAATATTACAAAATATTGAAGCTGAAATATATTTAAAGTAGTACAAAAAATAGAGATGATAAGTTAATTAAAATGGGGAACGTCATTATCAAGGAGCTAAACGGTTCTTAAAGTTGAGCGTAACTGAAATGTGATTGAGATTTTAAGACAAAAACAAAGTGAGATTAATAAATAATAAGAGTAAAGATATTATATAAAAAAAAAACACGTTTCAAGTTAACCTGATACCTACAGTATCTTTGTGATATTGTTATGAGAACCTAAGTGGCTCTCTAGACTATAAGACAGATTTCACTACCTATTCACCAATTAATAATGCCTTTTATTACCCATTTAGTATCAAGTTGTCAATAAATATCATTCCCTCATCCTGTCTGTCATTTCCTCATTCCATAGTTTTTTTGAAGTCATTTTTCTACAAGATAAAAATAAAAATATGGAAGACCTTCATTTTTAATAAACGTTATTAAATTAAAACTTATTTCTGCAAAAAAAAAAATGTATATTAAAATATAATTATTTTAAGAAATGCAAAATGAAATTTCTACATTTTGTGAGAAATACCCAAATTCGTAATGTGTGTTTTATTTCTCATTTCATAAGTATTAAAAAGATACCCTATGTATGTACCTTTTAATTTATCAATGTTTTAACCGCCAATTTCTGCAAACTTCATTATTCAAGTATGATTAAATTGCTTACAAACAATTTATTTAAAAAAAAAATCAGTCGCATAAACTAATTAGCCATAATTAATAAGTTTAAGATATGATATTTCAACCAATTAGCTTAGGTTTGAAATATGACCATCTCTTTGATTAAAGCACTTAGCCTAGAGCCATTATATGCATGCCTAGGCGGTTAAGTCATTTAGCTTGGAACAAGAAATAATAAACCTAGGCGGTTAAATCATTTAGCTTGGAACAAGAAATAATAAACCTAGGCGATTAAGTCATTTAGCCTGGAATAAGAAACAATAATCACAGGCGGTTAATTCATTTAGCCTGGAACAAAAAAAAGTAAAATATGGGTCATTTTGTATTAAGCGACATTTATCTTCTTTAAAAATAGGAATATAAGAAAAAAACATGAATCCGATTATGGGGAATATGTTATAAAAACAATAAAATCCTTCTTTTTTTTAAAATAATGCGATTTGCTAAAGTTATATTTTTTTTTCTAAAAATCGACACTTTAAACTGCTCTCCTGTAAAGTTTCAAAAATGTCGCTTAATACAAATAGCCCGGAACCCGTCGATATAAAATCAAATCAAAATCAAAATCAAAAACTCTTTATTTCCATAAATACAATAAATGTACACTTAGAAAAGGTCAAATCATAAAACTAAGCACTGACACGGAAATAAAGTGATATTTTTTGATTTCTGTCGCTTCGGTATGTAGACTAAAGTAAAGAAGCGACGAAGAAACCTTTAGCCTGTTAGTTGTTATTTTTCGAGTTGGAGCAAAACCCGTCCCAAGCTTTTTTATCCTCTAGATAATCTGATATTTTATAGTAAGCCTTTTTGCACAGCAAGGTTTTGACAATTTGTTTGAATTTATTTACTGATAATTTTTGCAACTCACTAGGAGTTTTGTTGTAGAAGCGTATACATTGCCCTTTAAAAGATACATTAATTTTGTGTAGCCTAGTTGTGGGCACAGCGATCTTATGTTTGTTTCTGGTATTCAAATTATGTTTATCGCTATTTTTAGGGAACCGATTTATATTTTTGTGAGTGTACAATAAGTTTTCATAAATATATTGACATGGTACTGTCATTATGTTTATTTCTTTGAATTTATCACGCAGGGATTCTCTGGGACCCATATTATAGATTGCACGAACAGCCCTCTTCTGCAGCACAAATACGGTGTTAATATCTGCAGCGTTCCCCCACAGCAGTATACCATAAGACATAATACTATGGAAGTAGCTGAAATAAACAAGTCTAGATGTGTCCACGTCTGTAAGATGACGGATTTTTTTGACTGCGTACGCTGCAGAACTGAGTCTCTTCGATAGCTTATCTATGTGTGGGCCCCATTGAAGTTTATTATCTAAGGTGATTCCTAAGAATACGGTGCTTTCTACCATTTCTAAAGTTTCTCCTTTAACGTTTACATCAGCCTTCACTTGTTTAACATTAGGTAGAATAAATCTAATACATTTTGTTTTGGTTTCATTTAACAAAAGATTATTGACACTAAACCAATGAACTACTTTTGAGATTGCATTATTCACATCGTCGAAATTTGTGTTTTGTCGTTTCATTTTAAAAATTAATGAAGTATCATCAGCAAACAATACAATCTCGTGATTATTCTTGACAAGATGAGGCAGGTCGTTAATATAAACTAAGAATAGGAAAGGACCGAGGATAGAACCCTGTGGTACACCCATTGTAACTACAGACCCCGAAGACCGTTTCCCATTAATGTCAACTCTTTGTATCCTATCACTCAAATAAGATGTAAGAAGATCCAAAGAGGTGTTTCTTATTCCATAGTGATGTAGTTTCCTGATTAATGTTTCATGGTGTACGCAATCGAACGCTTTTGACAAGTCGCAAAAAACGCCTAAAGCGTCTTGCGACTTCTCCCAAGCATCAAAAATATGCGATACTAACTCTACACCAGCATCAGTAGTTGACCTGCCGCGAGTAAACCCAAATTGCTTACAATGCAGCAGGTCATTGCCATTGAAATGCCTAAGCAATTGATGTAGAATAAGTTTTTCAAAAACTTTGCTGAATGTTGGCAGTACTGATATTGGTCTAAAGTTAGTGGGGTCAGACCTACTACCCGATTTAAACAGTGGGATTATTTTACTACATTTCATTAGATCAGGAAATACGCCACAATCAATAGATTCATTAAATATAAAAGCTAGATCTGTTGCAATGGTATCAATCAATGGTTTAATAATTGTAACGGAAATGCCCCAGAGATCTGCAGTTTTCTTTATATTTAAAAGTTTAAAGGTTTTTTTAATATCTTTTTCATCAACATGGGTGAAATTAAATTTATTTTTGCATTTAGATACATTTTCTATAAGCAACGACTCAGCAATTACCTGAGAAGAGTTTAAACACTTTGTAGTTGAGATTGGAATTTCAGTAAAAAAGTTTTCAAATGCTTGGGCCACTTCGACATCATTTTTAACTGAGCAATCATTGATCTTTAAATTGTAATCATTAACGTATGTACTGACCTTTCCAGTCTCACTTTTTATTATATTCCAAGTTGATTTTATTACATTATCACTATTTCTAATTTTCAAGCTAATATAATTTGATTTTGCTATTTGACAAACTTTTCTAAATATTTTTGAGTAATTTTTAATAGAGAACAGCAATGGAACTGGCGGCCTTATCGCTTAAAGCGATTTCTTCCAGGCAACCAAAAAGATGGGAGAAAAATAAAGGATGGCGGTGCTTCATAAGTTCATAACATAAATGTAAACTATTAATACTAATACACATAATACCTACTTAACTAATTCACTAATACATACAACAAAATAATTATATATCTGAGCGTCTGGTCGAAGCGACGCGTGACCCGAGAGCTGGTGAATATCTGGCGCAGCGCATCAGCATTGCCGTACAGCGTGGAAATGCAGCCAGCGTCTTGGGGACGCTTCCGACTGGTGTTGATATGGATCAGTTGAGTTATCTGTAGACTGTTTGCAACAGTCAGCAGTTAGCTCAATTGTTTCAATTGTAAATACTAGTATAATTTTCTTTGTGAATAAAAATATATAAAAACTCTGCTTAGCTTGGGGCTAGATAATGCTGTGTGAATTGTCCAGCATTATTTATTTATTTAAAACTAGACGATCGCCTCGCGGTTTCACCCGCGTAGTTCCCGTTCCCGTGGGAATTCCGGGATAAAACATAGCCTATGTCACTCCCTGAAAAGTAAGCTTCCTAACGGTGCAGGAATTTTTCAAATCGGTCCAGTAGTTTCGGAGCCTATTCAATACAAACAATCAAATCTTTCCTCTTTATAATATTAGTATAGATTTAAAGGATACGCTGTACATGATGCTTACCGCATTCTCTGCTCAGCCGCACAAGGAGCTGCAGATAGAATAGGTGAGTCATGGGCCATTAAAGTATTAAAATCAAAATCACGACAACCCATCGCGACAACCCAATTAAATGGTGACAGACTCGTGTCTCCGGGGTGATTGTCCCCCTCGGGGAGACATCAGGAATTTTCAGTCCTGGTGTCTCCCTTAGTCCGAGATAGATAAGCATCTGCCGTCACTTGATCAGAAGCAAATATTTAGCTAATTACAATAAGCCAGCAATGTAGAATGTTTCCAAATAGTTCGATCCGTCAGTATAATAATTTGGAAAAAAAACATCCAAACAGTTCGACTATCGAACTACTGGTAGGACTGGATGGAATAAAGGAAAGAATCGGCAAGCTGAAGTAGCAGTGGCCGGCGATGTCTTGCGAAGAACCGACAACCGATGGGGTAAACGTGTTTGAGACCGCGACTAGGCAAACGTAGTGTAAGACCACCTCCAGCCAGGTGGGATTACGACCTGCGAAAGACTGCAGGCAGATGCTGGATGCGGTGTTAGGCGTTAGGAGAGGTCTGTGTCCAGCAGTGGACTAATATAGGTTGATGTTGATGATGATGGATGATGCATATTGTCGACTCGAAAAATATCGGGATAACGAGAGTTTTGAATAAGCACCTATTTTTAATCATCGTAACTAAAACGTAACGTAAATTATGGCACGCGCGATAGATGGCGCTAGTAGTAACCTCGCAGCTGGGTAAGGGTATCGAGCTCTAATGAATGTATCGAATGTATACCATCATCACGTAGTATTATTATTTATTCTGTGCCTCCACTATGAATATAATAGATACCTAGTTAAATAGCTATAATGCACCAACAAAAACTTTCACAAACATAATTTATGAATGAATCTTCACTTTAGAAACGATAGATGGCGCTAGTAGTAATAATAATGCCTAAAATAATTCAAATTAGTTCTGCATAGTTGCCTCATCATAGGTTACCCATAGCAGGGATAAAGGACGTTTTTTCTCACTAGTTCGATTCATTATTTCGATCATCGAACTAGTGAGAAGTTTTTTTCTCGATTCATTAGTTAGATTGTTGAACAAGTGAGAATTTTATTTTCACATTTGCTCAACCGTCGAATTTATCGAATAATAAAAATCAATAAAATAAAATTTAAAAAACGCCTGTTTCGTCAAAAAGGTTAGCTTCTTCCTCGTGCTCCTACTAAATTCTCCTACTGGTAGGAGCACCGGGACACCCATGTCCTGATGCTCCTACTGAACATAAAAACCACGGGGAATAATGTAATATTCTAAATTTAATTCCTCCTGCTCCTATCACATAACATATTGAACAGTCAACTACTTTAAGCAACTAATAAACAAATAATAACTACTTATACCTAAACACTAATGTTTTCCCTTGTAGGCCTCCCACCCCCGCGAAGCGGGGGGGGGTCAACATTAACTTACTCCTAACGAAGCCCGTCCAACCCCCGCGAAGCGGGGGGGGAGCGGGTTCGTGGCGACTCTGTGACTGAAAGGGTGTGTGTATGTATAATTGCACCCATAGCCATAATATGATGACACAAAATAGTGAGGTGACTGTTCACCTGTAGGTACTTGAATCAGAGTATGCCTATAAGGAAATCTATTTTAGTTATAAAATAAAATAAAATAAAATAAAATTTGTTTATTTCAGGCAAAAAACCCATATCACATAAGAAAAAAGAAAAATCACACAGTTTAAAAATATGCAAGAATAAAATTACAATTAAATTAAATTAAACAAAAATTTATATAACACGGCGCTACAGCTACCGCACGTCACTTTCTGTTTCCCTCCATATGAAGGGAAATCCAATGTATAAATACAGGATTCTTGTAAACCTGGTCCGAGACAGCCTTCAAAACGCTATTTTTGGAACGGACCAACCTACCCCAGAACGATGCGACGCGCGAACGGACTATGGCGAAGAAGTCGGGCACTCCCGCTTCGGAGAACATGCTCGACGCACTGCAGCATCTCGGTAACCTCATAAGTGCCCGGTACGCGTTATTGTATTGGACTCTTATCGTGTTTATGGCCTTCCTGGTGAAATTCGACCATAGTTGGCATGTGTACATGCCCAAACAATACGCACGGAACAACGTGTTCTTGACGTCCGCGCTGCAGTTCGTGAAGCGGCGTGCGAGCATGTTACTCCTCACCGCGAGCGCCCTTCGTTCCCGCTCAATGTCGTCGTCGTCCCTCAGCGTCTCCGTCAGCAGGTGACCTAGGTACTTGAACCGCTCCACCACCTTAATGGTAGAGCCGTTCAAGCGAACCTCTGGCACCCTATCCGGACCTCGACCTGACCTAAATACCATCATTTCGGTTTTCGTTACATTGTATTTTAAGTTATGTCTCGATGCTCCTACTTAGCGTTTTACAATTTCCTTTTGCAGTAGGAGCATCAGGACATGGGTGTCCCGGTGCTCCTACCAGTAGGAGAATTTAGTAGGAGCACGAGGAAGAAGCGAAAAGGTTTATATTTGTACACATAATTATGTTTGTATGTACATGACGACTGATGTGGTGCGGTGAGCGAAGATCCGCCTGCGACGCAGGAGGTTGCGGGTTCGATTACCACCTTAGGACAAAATGTTTGAACGATCTGCAAATATTTGTTCCGGGTGATCTGGGTATTTTCTATGTAGGTACCTATAGTAAAATATATCTATACATGTATTGTATTATGTACCTTTATCAGTCATCTGGTAGGGTACCCATAACACAAGCTCTGCTTAGCTTGGGGCTAGATGATGTTGTGTGGATTGTCCAACATTACCTATTTATTTATTTATCTGTACCATTATCCTTGACCAAATATTAAGGAAATTAAAAAAAAAAAAACTGTTGCGTATCTCAACTAGCTTTACCAGAAACTTGACACTTATGTGATTTTTGACAAGAAAAAAAAAAATATTCGGACCAGTTTGGGTAGGTATATAAGTTCTGGCAAGCGGCCGGCGGCTCGGCGCGGGGCGACGACGGCTTCGGGACGTGACGGCGGCGGCTTCGGGACGTGACATAGCGGCGGCGGCGGAGACTACGTGGTATACCTACCATACTAGTGTTTTTTTTTATGTGACAGGGGCCTACCATAAACAGAGGAGGCCAGGGAGCCTTATTTATAAATAATAATCAGCTCTTTTTCTTTTTTAGAGGCTGTTTTAGGTTCCTATGTTCAATTTGGATGCGTTTGTAAACTATTTGCAATAAAAATCTAGTACTACAAATCTCGTTGTTCTCAAAAGTTACGAAAATTGCCTTAAATATAAAATTACTTGCATGTAAAAAATTTAAGAAATGTAACCTTCTGGCAACACTGAAATTCGTACCTTTGTTCCACTTTTGGGCATCATGCCCAAAAAATTTAGGTAGGTACTCTGCGCATCAGGGACGCTGTTTTTTGCGTATGATAGCGTGGAAGCTATCCTCAACCTCAACCTCAACAGCCTGTGTTGGTCCACTGCTGGACAGAACACTGCAGGCCTCCCCCTGATAAGCGTCTTATTGGCTTTTATTTCTTGGGGTAATGCCCATAATCCCCACGCTGGGCATGCGGGTTAAGGATCGCAGTTCGGTGGTAGAATGTTCTGCAGGGGGCGCTGCTGCCCGCCCTCGGTGGATATCCCTTAGTCGCCTCTTGCGACACCCGCGGGAAGAGTTGGGGTGATGCAAATTCTAAGCCGGCACCACACAGCTTGGAGACACAGAAGAAGCTATCAGTGTGGTAAATACTTACTGTGCAAACATCCCTGACTCAATGTGAAATCAGGGCTTTGGCAGCATCATCCGAAATATAAATCTAATTGTATTATGTATATTGGTTTGCTATGGCGTCCATCGAATTTTGACATGTCCGGCTCACAGGTTAGCCATGTAAAAACTTTATATACATTTCTAAACAATTTCATAGTTTTTTTTGGGAGTGTATGTAGGTATACCTACCTAAATAGTTTTATGGTCACCTTTTTAAATATT
Organism: Eupithecia subfuscata; assembly: GCA_963564075.1. Lineage (NCBI taxonomy): Eukaryota > Metazoa > Arthropoda > Insecta > Lepidoptera > Geometridae > Eupithecia > Eupithecia subfuscata. Next base: position 12,502,531 of record OY751105.1, read on the forward strand.
TTGGTAACTATGATCAGTAGTTTTCAAGACATATTTAAACAAGAAATCATTTTTTAATACATTTTATCATGCAGCGTTTGAGGATCCGCGTCGATTTTTTTTGACGTGACAACGTCTTATAATTCGATAGAGCCGGCTGCACGCACGAAAAAACATGACGTCATGCGGCGTTACCACGTCATACGGCGTTACCTCGTCGTGCGGCGTTACCTCGCTCTGAGGCGTTCCATGTAAGGCTTGAAGTGCAAGCGAGAGCGCTCGACATCCGTCTCTCTCCTACTTGAGTGAGCGATGCGTCTGCGTTGTCACGTTCAACTATCGTCAGTAAACCGACTTTACAGACAACCAATTTTTTTTTATCAAAAACCTTGGATACCATGTACCTACCTACATACCTACGTTAAAAACTTCTCCCTGTGAAGAGGATTCCAAGGTGGTAATAAACTGCGATATTTAATAGAATAAGTTACTGAGGTTATGGCTCATAAAGGTAAAAAGGCGCTATTCTAACTTAAAATATCAGAAAATAAACCTACGCAAACACACAAATAAAACTGCTCAAAAAAAGGTTACTATGCTAGGGTACCTACTTGAAAACTTTAAGAAAAATCTAATTTTGCTCTTTAAACTTTGCATAAATAATGTAGCATCTAGGGGCTAGCAAACAACTTTTCCTTTTTTTTTTTTAGCCTATTTTGTCCCACGGCGGCTGGGCAAAGGGCTCCCCGCACACTCACTTTTCATTAATATATTGAAAAAAACCTATGAAATTGTTTAAATTGTGGGCATGATGCCCAAAACTGCGAACAATATACGAATTTCTTAAGCTAGAAAAGTATACAAGTCCCAAATGGGTCAACCTATGGGGTCAACTTTTTTTGTTTTTATTTGGCCTTGTCCGGGCCGGCCATTTTAGTAAAAGTGCCAACGAAAGGATGAAGCGAATTTCGCAGAGTACCTTCTGAATGGCCGGCCCGGTCGCCAGACTTGACACCTCTCGATTTCTACGTTTGGGGCAGGGCCAAAGAGTTGACCCACAATGAAGAAATAATTACAAAAGAAGAGTTAATTTAAAAAAAAAATGCTTTTTCAGTTATTAAGGAAGAAATTAAGCTTAGTCTTGCCACCACGGAAATTAGGAAAAGATATCGGGCATGTATTAGACATCGCGGGCAGCAATTCGAGCAGAATCTTTAATTTTAACTCAATTTTAATTTATGCTTTTGATTCCCGAATTCTTTTCCTTATTTCAAATTTTACATCATAAAAATATCATTTTAAATAAATAATTTAAGATACACTAAACAACTAATTTCTTTTATTTATTACTTACTCATAAATTTGCAAAAATACTCTGCGAAATTCGCTTAATTATTTCGCACTTTTACTAAAAATGACTGGTTGACCTGAAAACCTTACATTTGACTAGCGAATCACACTTTTTATGTACAAATTTAGTACCGTTGGAAAGGTGACGAACCAGAGAATTAACTTAGGGTAAAATAAATTATTCAAACACCGTAGTTTTTTTATTATTTTAGGACATTTTTTCGTAGTGTTTTTTTAAGTTTTTTCTTAAAGCGTAATATGTTATTTTTCGATCATAGTTTGAGGGAAGTTCTGACAGATTTTAATCACAAATGTTTATGACTACCAACAAATATGAAAAAAATACTGCATTGAAAAGATAAAACAAAGTTACGAATGCTTGAAGGTCAAATTTTGGAAAAATCTCAACAATGTATAAAAATTGTCATATCACCAAAACTTAAGTAAGGGAAAGTAAGGTCCAATAATTAGCAAATGACCTCCTCTATTTGCGAATTCGCTATGGCGGGTTGAGTTCCAGTCACCCTGTATATATAGTACTAGCTGCGCCCCGCGGCTTCGCACGCGTTGTTTCTATGGAAACGTTTAAAGGTAATTTCTATCCCACGGGAACTGATTTATGGGATAAAAGGTAGCCTATGTTTGATTCCAGGATTACAATTAATTACCTGTATGCAAAATTTTAGCCCGATCCGTTCAGTAGTTTTTACGTGAAAGAGTAACAAACATCCATCCACCCATCCATTATTACAAACTTTCGCGTTTATAATATTAGTAGGATATATCCAACCTGTATTGATATGTATCAGATCAGTTAAGCTACCTGTAGATTGTTTGCAACAGTCTGCAGTTACCTAGCTCTATTATAAATACCAATTCTATTTTATTTATATTATTTGATTGTAATTTTCTTTGTCAAAAAAGAAGCATTAGTGAGTTCTCATTTCAATTTCAATGTATTTATTCAAACAACTTTACAGGACAAACCACTTAAGTCTACTTATCTACCTACCTCAACTCAACTTAAAACTTAAAATTAAAATAGGAGCTTTCAGGTAAAATACATATTTGAAGAAGTAATTAATGCTTCTAATGCTTCCTCTAAGCTTGCAAGCTTTCTCGGAAAATAATATTTTACTAACTAAAACCAGCAATTCTATTTCTCTATGGAAAAAAAAACGTCCATGACGTTAGTTCATTCTGCATAGAACGGAACGTAAATCCGTTAGTTGTGGTCCGTCTTGCTACGCCGTCGAGTCTATGGTTCCCTGCATTTGTGTCAATTTCGAGATTGTTTACTATTTTCGACGATCTCAAAAGCTCTAAAATGTAGTAATGCTATTTTCAGTAGAGCTATTCAAAGAAAAACAAAAATAATGGTTTAAAGTCGTGTGATAAGTGTGTATCGGTAGTTTTGTCAGTTTCACTTGTGAACATGTTTACGTGAAGTGTTGTGTTTTTGAGTTGTTATCGTGTAAATAATAGTTAAAAGTGATTGATAAATGAATAACCATACTATTGTAATATCAAGGATACAAATCTAGTGCATCGAAGAAAGTAACACGACGGCATCATACGGAATGATTCACAGACGTAAAATGATTGCAGGTTGACTGACAGCGATGCTCCAGGTACCTACTATTTCTCTATTATTTGCTATGCTATCTTATTTTTATGAGACAAATCGTCAGAACTATCCACAAAATCGACCTATGAATACTAAACGGTATTGACTTTGTCTGAAAACCCAGTTTATTTGTGGGTATTCATCTTCAGCTTGTAAACATAACCTAAAAATGTTCATTTTCGTCTGTTGACGATTGGCTATTTTATGGTTATTTAATTGTTTATAACGTACGAATGGTATGTAAACCTAATTATTCAATATGTCGTTTAAATTGCTACAATTTTGGAAGATCGTGCAAAGTTATCAGCATAGATGAAATTTTGCTTGTGTTAGGAGCAGTTTTATATATATCACTGGTTATATGTATCACCCCTGAGGTAAGACGTCTAAATTCTGGTTACAGCTAGCAATCAAATGCTTGGGACTACCAGTACAGCATTTAATAAATTGAGTTACATTGTCGACATAATGTTTAGGTTAAAAGGTAATCACCACATATTTAATGAAACTGTTAAGTATTCAATTTGGTATCATAATATTAACTTATCGCTTTCATATTTGATATATCATAATATATAAATTATGGAATAAAATGAGAAAAAAATTGTGCAGTTGTGAGACTCGGACTCTGTACTTTTGGTGGGACTGCAGTTATTGTGAAGTTATTAGCTAGTCCTATTTGTTTTAATTGTACTCAAAGAAATCAGTTCCTAGAGAAGATCAACTGTTGGTGCTAAGCGATTTCAAAATGTATAAATAAACCTTTATCAGATTAACTCGGGGATAAGTATTATTTGTGGCTCTTTTAAGTATATCCTTTTTTTTCACTGTGATTTCGTATTTCTATATAAAGTGATTATATTTAAGTAATATAGATGACAAGCCTCTGTCAGGGGCTTCCCTTACATGGCACCTGAAAAATCATACTTCTCAGGGACATGAACCTATCTACTTATAAGTGAAAGAGTTTTCAAAATCTGACCAGTAATTCCAGATATAACGAGAAGGTAATAAGTAGGAACCTATCATAAGTTTTGTTATGAAATAAAAGCATGACCTTATTATGAAACTCTGGCATGCCTAGCTTAGCGAATATGGCATTACCCCCTAATTAAAAACCAATAAGGCACTTATCAGGGGAGGCCAATGTCCAGCGGTGGACTTGTATAGGTTGATGAACTTTCTTTCTTTATCAGGAGGGGAGGCCTATGTCCAGCAATGACGACCCCTGTGGCGCAGCGGGCGAAGGTCTGCCTGCGACGCAGGAGGTTGCGGGTTCGATTCCCGCCTCGGGACAAATGTTTGTACGATCTGCAGACATTTGTCCAGGGCGTTCTGGATGTTTTCTATGTATAATAAAAAAATATCTATCTATTTAGTGTATTGTATTAAGTATATCAGTTATCTAGTACCCATAACACAAGCTCTGCTTACCTTGGGGCTAGATAATGCTGTGTGAATTTGTCCAGCATTATTTATTTATTTATTTATTTATTTATGACAAGTATAGGTTGATGATGTGTGATGTAGTTCAAAAACCTAAAAAACAAAAGCAAGAAATCCCCATTAATATAACATTAAACACACTTGTTTATTTCTATTTCTTGTTGACTATTATTTTAAGTTCAATTCGAAATAAAATTCAGTACCAAGTGCATTTAAAATATCAGAGTATATTCTATTCATTTTGAAGTTCATTATGTCAGCATGGCAGCGGCCAATGCAGCCAGCGTCTTGGGGCTCTTCCGACTGGTATTAATATGGATCAGTTGAGGTACCTGTAGATTATTTGCAACAGTCTGCAGTTAGCTTACGATGACCTAACTTAGTTGTTTTAATTGTAAATACTAGTTCTAATTTTTTTCTATTATTTGATTCTAAGTTTCTTTGAAATGTCAAGAAATATCTGATATTGTGTAAAAATTCAAAAGGTTTAAATTACCATGAAGCAGATGAAGAAACACGATTACCCGTCCAGAGTGTTCACCTTTCAATAAAATGTATGATAAATAGGCATTATAGTTTTATTTATTCTGACTTTCATACATAAATTTATACATGTAAATACTAGTGAAAAATAAACACAAGAACCTTTGGAATTATTAACTTTATTTTCATTTAGTTCTAGGGGCTTTGTCAGCTACAATTGGAAAAGGGGACCTTCACTTCATCCAAACCAAAAGTGGTCATCTACAGTTGATTCATGAGCCCTACATATTTGTGACAGACAGTGTACGTAGTGGTCGGACATTCTGGAGGTGCATGGACTATGCTAAACGATGTCGTGCTAGAATTACCTCAAAAAATAATATTTTGAAAGTAACCAATCCTATACATAATCATGTGGAAAACCATTTGCCTAAAATCACAAGAAAATATGAACTCGGGGAAGTAGTAACTTGTCCATCAATTTAATTTAGTGACCTGTAAGGTTAAAATGATCGTGATTATTTTGCCATTTCATAAGGAATTCTTGTTTTAGTCATTTTGTTTTGATATGGGTTGAGCTGTTTCACAGTGAGCATTTTCTAAGGCATTTATTATTATGACAAGTGGTACAGTAAGCAATTTTTTCTTAAGAATAAGCTTGTTCCTGGCTTTAAGTTTTTTAATAGTTTGACTTAATCCTTCAGTATTATTATATTATAATGATTTCCTACTAAGTTTAATGTACCTACATTTAAATTTCGCTAAGTGTTAGGAATTCTTTACATGTCTGGCATGAAATCATAAGAAATCCTCCGGCCAAAAGTCATAGTAATGAGTGCCTTGTTTGAGAAATACATAATAATTATTGTGATGAAATTATAGCATTAAGAATAATCTGTAGGTAAATTAAATTAAATGTGTACCATTGGTAGAGTAAGGATGCAATTCAATAAAAGATTTTTACAATTGTCTTACATAACTCATTATTACCACCTCCCTCTCTAGTCTCTACCATACTCAAATTTTTCAACGGTTTAAAGTTCATATCCCAGCCGGGAAATCGTCTATAATGCTATTTTGGATAAGTTTTATTGCTTTTACGATCTAGGATGTCATCATTAATAAATATTTTCGAGTTTATCTAAAGCTCTTCCATAACGTCACCAAGGATGCTCTGAGAGAACCCGATTAGACCGCCCGGTAGCTATTATGTGACCAGGCGGTCTAAATATGAATATGTAACTAGTGTACTTAGACCCTGTTACATATAAACCCCTCAACTTTAAACAATTGCTAAACAGTCGTTTGTTTCCTTCTGTTGACATAAGTCAAAATGAATAAAAACACTGTTATGCCATTGCTTAAAGTTGACAGATTCTTTAAGGGGGTGAATATGCACGTAGAGCCTGCCGTGGTGCGGTACACGGTGACACGCCGCGGCGCGCCGGCGCTGCTGATCGGGGACTTCGGGTTCGTGGCGCGTACGCGGCGCGGCCCGCGCGTCTACTGGACGTGCCGCGCGCGCCGCCACGGCTGCCGCGCGCGCGCGCTCACGCAGCACGGTGCGCTCACACAGCACTACGCGCAGCACAACCACCGCGCGCACGCCGCGAGACCTGCCTTGTGCGACGAACACGCAAGGATCGAAAGCCTCATCGAGACCATACCACCACCAAAACAATGACACTATTAAAACCTTTCGTTGTAATTTGAGTTATTTCTTACATCTGTTCCCGAGCTAACCAAACCTTAACTTTAACAGCACTTGATTGTAAGACTAACATGATATTATTGCATGCAACGCTTCGCAACGCAACGGTCGCTTACAGTATCAGGTATTTATTGCAGTGGAGTTCGTGATATCTAACCGCGGGAGAAGGCACATGCGGTTGGGTGGCTTTTCGTTTTACATGGAGAAGGTATTCCCGGAGAAGAGCAAGGTCCGTTGGCGTTGCACGCGGCGCACGTGCCGTGCGTACGCGCACACGCTGCACGACCGCATCTTCGCGCTGAGCAACGTGCATTCGCACCAGCCGCAAGCATCCGCCGCGGCGTTTGCGCAGGCGCAGCGCGCGCTCTCTCAGGCCGCCTACGTCGCGCACGCTGTAGAGGCCGTGCTTGACGACTAAACCACGCACATTTACTAATATTGACGCTCTTTCCTTGCCCCCAAGCCATCCTTCTGTCGATATATTTACGTCTCTTCGTCCTTCTGTCGATTGATAGACGACCTCTGTGGCGCGGTGGGCGAAGGTCCGCCTGCGACGCAGGAGGTTGCGGGTTCGATTCCCGCCTCGGGACAAATATTTGTACGATCTGCAGATATTTGTTCAGGGTGTTCTGGTCGTTTTCTATGTAAAATAAAAAACATCTATCTATATTATTATGTATATCAGTTATCTAGTACCCATTACACAAGCTCTGCTTACCTTGGGGCTAGATAATGCTGTGTGATTTGTCCAGCATTATTTATTTATTTATTTATTTATTATCATAAAAGAAGCACCTATATATTGTTTACTATATTGGGAAGTTTGAACGTTTTGTTGGATTAATCGGGACATTCCGTTCCTCGCAAAACTGGCATAATTAATCTTGGAGGGCAGGGGCAGACGTTTAACATTCCACAACTTTTTTAACATTGTATACTTACCTAGTATTTTCATGTTAACCGGGGCTCTTATGTAGGTACGGTCTCTTTAATTAAGGGTTGCATTGTGAAGCTGATAACATGCCTGAGCTTATGCATTGTGAGATAACATTTTAACTTCAATTTGCATTGTTATTGTACTAACAGCACAGGACGTCTACTTCGCAAAACGACATCGAACGCAACGACGTTACACCTTGAACGAAGCGGTATTCGATGATCAAAGTAAACCATGCGAGCGATACAAGAATTTGACAACTTGGTTGACGTTTTGTTTTGACTTGTGGACAATCGTATAGCGGAGTAGATGGCCAAAAGTTAAAACGAAGTTCGGCGTAATACAGTAGATCTTTTTAAGGGGTTTAGATAAAAGTTCATCTGAGCCCCAGATGAATGGGCAGACTAGAATCTTCACCTATTAGAACACCCAACAAGTACAGAAACTTCACCTATTAGAATACCAAGGTATAATAAGGTTCTATCCTGCCCTGCATAGTCACTGTTGTTAAATTGTTACATAATAATATACACAACTAGTCTATTCGTATAGTTAATTTAAAATACTTAAATTTTTCATTATTCATGTTCTTAAATAGTACTTAAATATTAGAATTTATGTTACAATTGTGTTATTGAATGAAAAGTGATTTTTAGTCAAGATTTTTGTAGGTAAATATCGCACAAATTGTACGTATGGTATGCGAGTAGCTTAATTGGTTCATTTCGATATAATGTAGGTCATAATTACCTTACTATGTGCGTGCGTATCAAAATAACGCCTACATATCCGTGATTGCATGATTTTTTTGTATCTAGTCATTTTATAGTGATCTCAATGTTTATTCCAGTTTTTTTATTGTTTTTTTCTGTGTGACATGTAACTGTTTCATTGTTAAGCATATTTTTAAATAATAGATGTAGCAAATACTAACCATGGAAAAGCAATAATATAACCTACTTAAACAAAATATATTCAACGTTTTAAATGCAATATAATATCTCAAATAAAATAAAAACATATCGTTTTACCTTTATCAGACACCTTAATAATAATAACTGTAATTTGGGTAATAACTAGTAATAAGAAATTATTTTTTTTATCAAATCGTGTAATGTAGGTACATACATGTATTTCGTAAAAATAATTAATCAGACTACACTAATGTTTTAACCGCAAGAAAATAACACAATATGTTCGCCGCTCTATCAACTAACCGCTTGTCATTGAATATTAATAAAAACAGCAGAAGATATCGTCACGGTCTCGAGTGCATGCGCCCCAATTTAATTTCAAAGTCTCAATGCTTAATCTGTATTTTAGAGAAGAACCTGGTGCACTTGTCCGTGGGGCCGGGCGGCCGGCCCCGTTTGTGGGTGCGAGGGCGGAGCTTCTACGCGGCGCACACGATGCGGTCCGGCGTGGTCCGCTGGCGGTGCACCATGGGCGGCTGCGGGTGTAAAGCCTACACCCAGAAAGGCACCCTCCACAAACTCGTCGGCGAACACAACCACGAAGGCCGCTGCGGCCGCCGCCTTCCCAAGCCTAAACCCGCTTGTTCGCCCCCTACGCCACTTTTGATCCCCAGACTTCCTAACTCAAACTTTCATAACTTTGACCCGACTGCTTGGGTCGTACCTTTACCTTATTGATTTACGGATTGCGTTTGATGTTCGCATGTAAAGCAATTGGACTTCACATACTTGTCATAACAATTTGAGATCAGAAGCCCTACCTGTTTTTCCGTTCGCAAACCTAGCGAGACCAGAGCAGATATGTTCAATGCTTACTGCCCTGTTAGTAACACTGTTAGTACTTTCAGGCCAGTATCACTGTTAGTACTTTCAGGGCAGTAAGCATTGACATTATCTGCTCTGGTCTCGCTAGGTTAGTGAGCGAAAGAACAGGAAGAGTTTATTCTGATCTCAAATTGTTATGACAAGTTGGTATATGAAGTCCAGTAAAAGATTAAGCAATAGCGTGTGTAGTCTAGAATTCCAAGACTACGATTAGTGATGATAAAAAATCATCATCTGTTTTGACGTGTGTGTGTAACTAGAGAGTCATTAATTGCCATGTAAATGTGATTACTGTTGCGTGCCAAATGTTATTGTAATTTCTAATCTAGTCACCAACACAATATCGAAGTACAATATCATGTATTCAGTATTAATCGAAGGTTTTAATGAAATGAAATCAAATTGTGATATATTTTTAGAATGATCTCAATAGTTGTAAGGAAGCTTGTAAGCTTAGCCAATAATTGCATACCGCTCCTAATGGCAAAACTCTCTTTGCAATAGAACTAAATATCCTCTTTGGAGGATCCATGAATTGCTCAGCTATGTTGGTATGAAGGTATAAATATTGTGTAAGAGTAGATTTTAAGGACCTATCTTCGACCCCAACACTGGTGTGCCATATTTTCCAGAATTTGTATATTGTCTTCCTTCCTATTGAATTACTTCATCGAATAGGTGTTTTATGAATGTTATTTTATGTCCAAACTTTTTTGTCCTTATTGCTCACTAGGTAGTTTTATAATGTAGCTGTGAAAGTGTTTATTTGATTTAGGGTACCTACGTGCCAAGTCTATTGCTCAGACTCGAGTTCTATTCTATTCAATCTCTTATAGAGATTTCAACAAGCTGTTTAGCAGCAGTCTTGTATAGGTGGTTTCTTAAATTATGTATATTAATACCTCAATAGGTTAAGTATAGGAAAATTGTGTCAAAGTAGAAATAAAAATAAAGAATTACGTACAGAGTTAACTGTCTTTTATTGTACCCTAGTGATCTTATTATTAAAAATTCTCCAAAAATGCGGTTTCATTATAGGAAACAACCTTGGCACCCGTTGTAGCTTAGTTGCAGTAAGAATCCTTGCATGACTAATTTGGAGATATTTAATTTAACCGTAGCCGATACAGGTAATTTGAAAAGTATCGATCTATTTAAATGAGGTATCTCCTCGGACATTTATTTATCGCATTCCATTCTGACGATGCATTTCACTTTTAGCGCGCTTCATCCGAGCGGGTAAGGGTCGGCTCCTGCTGCATCGAGGCTACACGTTTCGCCTGAAGAACAATCTGGCGCACGGACGCAAGCAGTGGTACTGCTCGTCGCGGCTGACGTCGCGCTGCTTGGCCGACGTGAACACGGAAGGGCCGGAGGGGCACGAGCGGATCGTGCGCTCGCGGTACTCGCACAACCACGCGCCGCCCAACGTGCGTCGTTTTGCCGACGGCCGGTACGTGGTGCGCACGCCGCACCAGAGCGGACACCGCGCGCCCGCGCCGCTGGACCCGCACCACCAACTCTTGCAACTCCAGCACGCGTTGGCCCTCTACGCGGCCACGGCGCACGCCAACGCCACCGCCTCTGCCAACGCCGCCGCCTCCAACTCGTCCCCTGGCGTCGGCTCGCAGACGTCTCCCGGCTCCTTGCCGGCACAGCAGGCCTCGACCCCCATGCCCCTACTGGTGGCCAAACCCAACAAAGAAGAGAGCGCCGCCACCATGGCCATGCCCACGCTCGTCGCTAAACCTTGCAAGGAGGAGCACGCTAACGCCAACACTTCCATGCAGATTCTCTTCGATAACCCTTGCAAGGAGGAGGACGTCTAGTCCTATCCAAAGCGAGGCTTCTCAAACCTTTACAAACATACGATTATCTGTTAGAAAACGACTCTGTTGCGAGTAGAGTTGGAATATTCTTCGAAAACGCACCGCAAATCCGCCATAGTGTCCATACTATAAAAAAGTCACTTTTGCTCAAACAAAAAAGTCAAAATATTGCGAAAATAATACGACATTGCGGCGTGTCATCATTGAGTATTCTAACAATACTTTTTCGAATTATTTGAAAGCCTATTGGCGCGCGAAATTATAGCATAATTTATTTAAGTGAGTTATATTATTAAGTTTAGGTTAGGAGGGGATAGGGTGTCGTTAAATAAGGTTTCGGCGACGGCTATTGTTGGTTATTCGATATGGTAATGTGAAGGTAAACGCTGCGGATAGTGTGGAACGTTCGGCGACCAGTGAACTGACGAGGCGCAGACCAGTGAGCGACTTGTCAAGATCCGCGACCACGTTATCATATAGGTGTCGGCTATTTATCGAATCGAATAGGTTTAGTAAGGATGTTTAATGCGTAAGAACTTCTGAATGTATAACGGTGTGAGCTGTAGGCAGTTGGTTATTATCTTGAATGGGTAAGGCCGCTTTTAGCGTTTGTTTAATGGACCCGTGCAAATGCAAGACAGGATATGTTAGTGCTCGGCGGAAGCAGCAGGCAGGAACAGTTGGCAGGAGAGTATAGGTCAGGTTGGATCGGTCGGACGCAGTGCGAGCTAGTCAGCAGTCGACGCGAGCGCAGGCAAGGCCGGTGGGCCGCGCGCCCGCCGGCAACGGTGTCGGTGACTGATTGAAGAGAACTCGTTCGAAACTAAGCAATACGATGTCCCCTGGACTGTACTTAGAATTACTTAATTTATTTTGAGAGTTTAAACTTTACAATTTTCGGAAACTTTTTGCTACTTAGACATTTAGACGTCCGCCTCTTATCTTTAAGAATTATACCAGTAGTTATTGAAATTGACCAAAGTTCGCGGGGTTCGAGAGACGTCTTCGAAAGTAATGCAAATCGGATGGTGGAGGCTACGATCGGAACCGCGACTTTGCGGAACATTTCGAAGTACTTAAACTCAATCAACTACCTCTTCACTTTTATACGGGTTTACATATTAGTTTAAATTATACAAAAATTATACATGAAAAAATACTCAGAAGCTTTACTCGAGTAAGGTGTTAGGCTAAGCTTAGACAGTAAGTTAGTGTTAAGTTTAGGCTAGGCTAGGGCGCGCCGGGGCGGGACTCCGCGCAGGGTCCGGCGCGCCTACTCGCTACCTCTAGCTAGTATGGAACCTCAACTACCTCTTTACTTAGGCTAACTTGTAAACGACACGCCATCGCCGACATTCTCATGTTTGCGATCTTGTCATTCATACGAATATGCTCTTATTGAGACTGTTTTGGCTAAATGAATTTTATTACTTAAGTAAATTGTTTCTTGGCTACTAACTCCTAAGTTGCTCGGCTGAATGCATTTATAGATCGAGGAGATGATTTTGTGTGTAGGTACTACCTATTCTGATATAAGTACAAATTTTTATCGCTTATTACTTAATTTTAATTGTTATTTAGCTTTACGTTCTTCGGGATCTAGTGTGTGTGTGTATGTAATATCTTAAATTAGACGAAATTGTAGATTGTGTCAAATGTTGATCATGAACGCGGGTCACTGAGACCTCGGTCTGGCACAACGTGGCTACTTTCAGGTGGACTTTGTTCTGGGTGAGCTGTTTTTATGTACTTAAGGTTTCCAAAGGTCCCACAACATCGTCATCTGAAACTCTACTTGTAAACAAACATTTATTGCACAGACCGTAAGTCATTTTATCGTATTTCTAACCATTTGACATGTTCTATTGTACCTGACGAATTTCAAGCCAAATAACATGAATTTTATGACCCAAATACTTATGTGAAACCATGGCGACAGCTTGATACTGACTTGCATAATATTATTAACAAATAAATGTGTTTTTTAAACCTTAGGGCTATTTACTTAATTATTTAAAACTACGACAATATGCGTCAATTACGATAACTGAAAAACGTCTTTTATATATTTTTTTCAATTAATCGATCGATAAGATTTTGTTCACACGGTTTATGTGTAAATATTTAAGGGTTTTTATCGATTTTTTATATAATTTTGAACATTTGTACTTTTGAACAATAATAATTGTACTTACCTAACTATTTGAGAATCATGAAATAAATGTGTTATATAATTTGTGTAATTAGAAACGTTTTATGATTGATATAACTGTACTTAGTAGGTGTTTGTAAGGTTATTTGGAATCTCTCGTAGCGCACAGCCGTGCAGAGCGCTGCCGCCACGGATTCACGCACATTATAAACGACACTTTTTAAAACTTTTCCAATTATAGTAAAGGTACTTTGATACCTTACCTACCTCATTTATTTAAATTTAATTGCTCATATTGATTCGTGTCTTTTTAAATAATGTTCATTGCTAGCGTAAATTTATACCTACTTATTCATTCAATATTATTATAGTAAGTTTTTAGTTCATGTTCTTTCGGGTATGTTTGTGAATCATATTAAATTGTACTTATAAACAACCGCTGGTTTTATTTCTGCCCAACTTTATCTTTGGTTATGGTGCTGCTATATAAATGCCTGGTATTCTGTTATCTGACTTGGCTTTGTCCTGCAGGTATAACATTTCTGAAGTCTCGACGCGGGAAGGTGATAATGATGGTGAACACTTTTCCTTTCTGCGAGGAGTCGAAGTTGAGGGACAAGGTTATCTGGCGATGTACGTCGAAGAAGACTAATTGTAAAGCCCGGATTCACATGTTGGGACAGAGCGTGGTGGCTGTGAAAGGGATGCACAACCACCCGCCGCGGGCACTTTGCCTGCCCGCGCGCAAGCCCGGCGCTCGCAAACAGAGCGACTCCACTCCCCCGAATCAAAATCAGGTCTCTCCACACACGCCCGCACCAACAAATCCTACAACCAAGTTAGAAGCCCTGCCCCTAACTTTAGATTTTCCATGACCGATCGGTTCTCGACACATTAGCACGAATGCACAAATCATCTGCAATTTACATAAGGATAGATAATATACAAAATTGTATTTTTAAACGTAACGTTCCAAATGCAAGATTTCATTGACGTTGTTAGTGATCATGTCTTCTTATTCGTTGAAAATAAACTGACTCGGAAGTTGGTACAAGGGGCGCTTTCGTCAATTGAATTTAGGTATAGAAAATACTAGATGCAACTCCTTATTGGTAAACGAGCATCATTTACGTCAAAGTACTGAACAGACTGCATAAAACTAGGTAAAGCTAGCAATATATACTGTAATAAGATGATATTATTTAAGTATTTTTAGATAATGTGGAACGCACATGATATTAGCTAGTGAGCAAGGAGACAATATGCTGTACAGATTAAAGAGACTCCAGTCCATTCCATCTTAATACCTTGATATCAGTCTACTTGATAACATTACTACGTTATTGGTGCTTGGCAAGTATTGTTTTATAGTAGTAAATAGGTAATTCATTTTACAGTCTCAGTAAAGTTAAACCGTTTTGGTATTTTCGATCTTCCTTGTGACATTTAATGAACTTGCTACAAAGAGCAAAAACTTGTGATAAGACTTTGAATTAGGCATGTTCTTATAACTCATATATTTTAAAAGTTGGTTTTATGTACTTTATGTACTTGTTATAAGCAGAATTAAGCAAAAACAATTTATGTGTGTAACTTTTTGTATATTATATAAATTTAAAAGTGCCTTCTGTTAAACAATGGGACCATTTTGTCAATTATTATAATAATTGATGTACTGAACATTCCTTTTACAAATATATTTGGGGTTTATACATTTTAGATATTTTTATGTAGATAAGGTTAAAAATTAAAAGACAGTTACGTTAAAGAGTATTACATAAGGTTTAATTAAATACTTATTACCTACGTTATTTTGTGTTTGATTTAACCGCATGTGCATGTGCATGATCAACTGTCCGTTTCGATGTTTAGCATTCGAGATTTGCGTTCGACAGTTGATAAACGTGTGGTGTCTTTTATCGGAAGGTGGTCGCAAGCCGCCATCGAGGATGGAGTTTACTTTCCGCGACGTGTCTCGCAACAAGGGGCCCATGATCTGCACGGGCAAGTTCAACTTCGTACAGGATGAGGATATGGGAAAGGGCCGCACTAAATGGAAGTGCGACTACCGCTCGGGGACCTGCCCTGCCAACATTCACACCGTTAACGGCAACGTCGTGCTCGTCTATGATAAGCATATTCATAAGACTGCTAAGAGGAAGAGGAAGCAAACGTAGAAGACGCGTCAGAGATAAGAAATCACATTTAACGCGATTAGATCGAGATTAATACAATAAGAGGGTCGGCGGGCGGTCATAGGTTTATTTTTATCTTATACTAATCGCTACCTATTTAAATTTTTTAGGTACTTGCGAGAAAATCATTTGCTTAGCCTCGTATATTTTTGTTGATAGTCAGTTTAGTATTTTAGCTCAGTATTTATTAATTAGGGAGAAAACAAAATTAAGGGGCACATTGTTCATAATAAGATTTGCTCTAGATGCATTTCATAGTCCAGGGAGAAAACAGAAGAATACGTTTGTGTTCGCCGCGCCGCCCCTCTTTGCGGACCATTCTTGTTTAAAAGATACTGTAAGGTGCTCTACCTATGTGTGATTTCTTCAACTGGTTTTAGTCTTCCGCTCTTCTGATGATATGATACTACGCGGCGTCTAATGCAAAAATGTAATTAAGATTATTGACTGAAGCAACGGTGTAAAAAATAAAGTGATGATCTGAGAAGGTTGGGCAGAGAATAAAATGAATACATGGTATGATGAGGTATGCTTCTGAAACAATCTGGAATGACGATAAATATAATTGATGTCGTAGGTATTATGTGTTATAGAACCCTTTGCGAACCTGCTAACAGTGTAGTTTACAGTACAGTATTTGTAATATTTGTAAGTCAATAATAGATTGACATCGATGTTTTAACTTATTTAATGTCAAAAGGTACATTTTGAATATCTCATTAAATAAGCAAATACCTTTCTCATATCAGTTCATCTAATTCTGATAATGACAGGGATATAATGTAGTTTTAACGTAGAAAGTGTTTATAAGATAATGTACCTACCTGTTTAGTTCATATATTTATAAACACAGTTCTACCTATCTTGTATCCATACATACATTGATTTACTGCGTTTATAAATAAGGAGGCAAGAGTTTGATCATTGTAGGTAGGTACTTTATATGTTTTATGAAATGTATAGAAGTGAATAAGTATTTTATCTATATGTATGCATTTATGAGCCCTAAACCAAAGCTTTATGTGTGAATACTCGTATTTTAAACTATCGTGTATTGGTATTCTTAGAAAACCATAGTTTTAGTAAGTAATCTATATTTTTGTGTATATTTAGTCCTCTGAAGAGGAATTTCTATTCTTACTACCTATACAACACATTATCAATTATATCGATGTCTAATCCTTGGAGGATCCAACATATTTATTGTATCCTAGATATAAATAATACACTTTGATGTCTTTTCTATATTTCATTGCTTCCTTATTTCATAGCTGACATTTATATTTTTTGGGAACCTATTTTCAACATATTGTGAGTAAAGTGGATTTATGGACGTGTGATAATAATGCTTAGATGAAACTTTCAGAGGCATTCTTTCTGCCATCGCGCGCCGGGAAGTCAGTCCTTATATTTAAACGCAATAAGTTTTGGGTTAACAATCATTATCGAAGCAAGTTGAACTGGGCCTGTCGGGACAAAGATACCCGGGGCTGCCTGTGCCGGGTGCAGACCACTCTAGAAGGTCATTTCATCAAGGTCAAAGGAGGTCATAACCACGCACCCAACTTTACCCCTGAGAATTTCGCCAACCCAGTACCCGAAAGGAAAACCAATGCCAACCCAGTTAAGAAAATTAAAACAGAGATCAAGAGGGAAGATTGGCACGCGGCTGTGATGTGTAGCCGGGGATGGAAAGTCAGTACCTAAGTGAAGTCACACTGATGGCGTGACAGGCTGTGACCATAAGCGTCTATTGGTTTTGTGTTATTAGCGTAGTAAGGGAACTTAGCATTCCAAGACCATTTTATAGCATTGCTCAGCGCGATGCTATATTTATTATGCTGCATTTATTTTTGTATTAGGTTATTAGTTGCAGCGCGTGTTTTTTGCTTAAAACACAAGGTTTTTTGTTCTTGTGTAAGTTTTTCGTCGAGCCTTGAATGTAGCTTTAGGAGGAGGCTTTAGCCACGTCGTCGTCATGGCAACGTGTAGATCTATTTGCACACCGAAATCAACGATAAACACGCGTAGCGTACGTATCTGTGCGTAGGTCTACATCAATTTACGATCTGGGTTGTCTTGAATATCTTTTTAATTTTTAAGAAATTTGTGTAACAATTATAAAACAAAAAAGACAAATTAAAGTAAGACTGACGAAAAATTTGAAAAATAACTACTTATGTAATTTTAAATATTAACGAAGGCAAAGAAATTATAAAAAAAAATGTGCCACTTTAATGTATTATTTATGGCCATAACAACTAAATAGATAACATCTTAGAAGACGCAAATAATTCCGATAATGTTAGTTTATAGAAAAGGTTTGATAATATGTTTCCAGATGATGTATTACTTCTATTCAATGTTTGTCTAGGTAACGCAATTGGTGATTGTTATTATTCATACGGAATGGCAGGTATTTTTAATCAAAAACCTCGTATGAATGAATTAATGTGTTGGTTAAACATCTAGGTACAAATCGTTATTTATCACGACCCTATTATTATGAGCAGCCTTTTTATTAGCGTGTTGTTTGTCATGAATAATGGTAACACAATAATTTATTCTTGTAGTAATTTTGCAAATGTTCAAATCAAATATTAAAATATGTTTGAAATAAAGATGATCGTCCGAAAACTATTAGGTAAGCCATATTCTTAGTCGTAGTTTTCAGAAAAAAGATACTGAATATAAAGTATTTTTTAATGAGTGCGTTTCATTCGAATAGCGATTAGGCTTTCTTTTGCCTCAACACGAATGATCACACATGAGAAAATAGTTTTCTAGACATGCCGCTGTGGCCATGCTTGGGCACGTAGGTACTAGGAACTAATGGCATACATACAGTACGTCTAAACACACATGGTATAGAATAAATTCGCTTTCCCTGTGTCCGTCGGTTTGCCCGCAAATTCCTCGTAAACCACAAAAATGATTTTATACGGCTTTCACCATTCGATGGATTGATTCAAGAGGAAGATTTAAATGTTTACATTGAGTTTTTGTTTGAATTGACAATGACAATGTTGAAGACGTCGTAAAAAATCATGCCGTCTGGAAGCTTTGTCGGCGGGCGCCGTGTAAACAAATAGAGTTATTAATCTAGCACTGCTCTGGTAAACGAGCGATGCCAGGTCCCTAGAATCTAATATGGTAAACATACCAACCCCCAAAAGTCAATACAATTACAACCAGGGTGTCTGAAAGCTGGGGGAAACGTGCTAATCCGAAGTTTGTCGGAAAAGTAAACTAGATTGCGACTATCTTTACAAATGAATTTCTGGGATAAGATGATCTGTAACGAACACAGAGTTTTCTTATGAGACGAGACCATGTGGTTAGTTCATCAGTTTTTCTATATAGAACAGATAGTGGAGTGGTGTTAGGAAAATTGCAATATGCAATTTTTACCCCACAAAAATGATCAGAGTGCGAGTTTGTAAATCTTTGTTTCTTAGTACACTGTCAGTGTCGGATACGTATTACGATTGTTCGATATCTGACTCTGAAAATTAATGTAAATACATCTACCAAATTTTTTTTTCATAAGTAAATAAAATAAAAATTTAAAGACATTTTGTTTAATTCTGTTGATTTCACGTGAATGTAGTTTTTGTGAATATTTGAATACCTAATATTTCTTTATTTTTCTCTCTAATATTAATTTATGATTTATATTTTGGTCAATTATTTCCCTCGATGAATTACGTAATTAGTAACTTAATCTTCATTAATAGGTTGATTAACAGGTTGAGTTTAGTTTCAGTCGCAGCACGAGTGGAAGCTGTGAGTGCATCCGAGACACCGCTAACGCTGGGGCTGCCTTTTCCATTTCCGTGCTTTCCGGGGCAATTCCGCTACTGCTTGAGCAAGCGTGGCAAGCCCGCCATTGAAGTGGGGGCTCACCGGTTCTGCTTCAACGGTCGAGCGGCGAGCGGCAAGGTCTGGTGGCGCTGCAGCCGCAACCCTCGCTGCCGCGCCGCTGTGCACACCTTCGGCCTAAGAGTCGTGCAGATGAACAGTGCTCATACGTGTGGAGTGCGCGCCACGCCTGTCAGGCCCATGTTTTAACACGACATAACAACTACTATGATTTTAGATCTTCTGCGATAACATCATCTGCACTTATTCTTTGGCAGCTTTACTCCCCTGTTACGATTTTCCTCTCTGACGTAATGGAGCAACATAAGTGCGCGTCATGTTTTCGTAGGAAATCTCTACTGTTGTAACTGTTTCACACGTATCCGTCTAGCTAGACGGGTGTTTAAGTCAATTGAGGGGGGCGCGGCGTCCGGCACCGGCTCACGATTAGTTGTTGGTGTTCGGCACGGATTTTGATCTCAAAATTAGAATCTTTACGATCGATGCGAATGTTACTCAAGATGGATTCGAATCCTTCGGATGGTTTGTCAAATTATGCTCTTGTGCCTTTTTGCCGGTGACGCGGACGCCGGGCCGACGCCGTGTGTTGTATACGCATTTATTACCGATTACATTTACGAGTAGGTATACGAACGAATAGTATTTGCGAACTATAGTCCGCACATTCTATTGTATTGTACTGTTTCTCCAAAGAGATCTTTATGATATATTATGTACTCTATCTTTATTACGTATAGTAGATAACCACGTAAGAATGGTAGATATTTTTTGCGCTGTGTAAGAGTATACGATTACTATTAAGTCTATGTAGGGCCGGGTCGGTGAGATCGATATTTAGAGCTAGTTTTATTATACAACTCTACAATGCAATATTATTTTTACATACCTATATGAACTGAGAGAAACAATGCAAACAAGTCGGTAGAGCATACTGATTTGAATAAAGATATCGGGTACTAGTGTCGGTAGAGTTCTTTCAAACGCCGGCCGGCCAATTAGTTGTAGCGACTGTACAAAGTGATAGTTCTCTTATGATACCCTAAGTATTTTTATACATTGTTTTTACATTATTTTTTTACTATTTTGATCGTGATGTGCATTATTTGGTGGCTGTCGGAGAGGAAGGAGTCGGGTTCGGTTGCGCTGGTGCGGACGCACGTTTTGTTGTCAACGGTCTGTTGAACGCTTTACAAGGATTGTTACGAGACGAGCAAGTCAACTCATGTATACGATTAGGAATAACATTTGTTAAAGTAGATATTTGCATTTATTACAATTTACTCATATTAATACTCATTGTATACGTTAGCTTTAAGATATATTTTTATTTAGTAAGATGTTTTTATTACATTTACGGTTTATATTAATTTTTATTTTTTGCTGCTGTTGATGGTACTTAATAATATGTTTATGGATTATAAAATTATTTTAACACCTATATTTTACTATGGAAAATACCATAGAATACCTATTTTATGTTAACCGATTAGAATGTTTACCATAGTTTATATTAAATCGTTCACATTTCTACGCCAGTGGTAGATAATGTTTCCGTTTGAATGTATACGATTCCTGTGTTAAACTTCCAAGTATTATTTAAAAGTATTATTTTATTATAATGTGATAAGATATATTATTAACTTTTGTGTTTAGTCCTGAAGTATTATGCAAATAACGGTAGCTATAAGCGGCAGTCGGAAGAGTGAATCGCTGAGTAGAACTACGAGTAGATGGAGAATATGGAGATGTGTATAGGTACAAAGAAACGATTATATTGCGCTGAGGCCACTCCTGACTTTTATTTACTTCACCCTGCGAATGACATAGATAACCTTCCCGGAGGAAATAATTTCAAAACCTCTATTTCTTCAAATTCTACGAAGCTCACTAGAATATAAAAAGCACGTCTTAGCCATCTAGAAACCAAACTCGGCCATCTAGTTTCCATGCATAAGAATAGTGCCGGCTAGAAGTAAAAAGATTAAAAATACGCTATTATAATGCTATTCAAAGTGCACTATAGTTATTGTAGGGATGCTCTTGGTTGGTAAGTGGTCTGATTGTCCGGTATTTTCAGGGTGGTTTTACATTCGGTCTGCGCGCGGCGGGCTGCACCTGGTGGCAGACGGCCATATATTCTACGAGGACGGGGGCTCGCACCCGCGACGCGTCACCTGGAGATGCGCGAGGTCCTATCAGAAAGCCGAGCGCTGCCAAGTAGCTTTGTGTCTTCGTGACGGACGGTTAGTGTACTTTCGCGGGTCGCACAACCACCCGTCGACGTACAACGCCGCAAAGCATGAGTCGAGGAAGTTCGAGGTGGATCCTATGGGGAAGTATAAGATCGTGCCGGGGTCCGCGGCGCGGCGGGTGAGCGCGCCGCCTATGATGGCGCTGGTGCCTCAGGCACCGCACGCCGCCGTCATCATATAGGCCTGGCGCGACCTCCTGGTCCGCGGCCTGCTCGAAGCAAGGCATTGACCGCGCACAAGGAGCGTCGCGCTCAAATTTACATCTGACCGTTCTCGTTTACATAGAAAACTGAATGCAGCCCTCTAGCACAGTTTTTCCCTATTCTTGTGAAGACAACGCATTCGCTGCCCAGCGCCCACTGAGCCGCAGGAGGACATCTGCATCTTTGGCCATGAAAGTGTTAATTTTAAAAGGATTTGTCTTAGCATGAACGGAGAAAAATATCTTCCTACAATGCGAATGGATTTATTTTCTTTGATCGTTAGGTAAACGGTGTAGGTATGTGCCAGCCCTGATGCTGCACTTGTCCAATTGCACATGGCTGCTGAAGCTACTTCATACTCAGCCTTTCGTAGTTCTTTCAAATCAGCACAGCAACCGGGTTCCTATGTCAATGAGGATTGAGCAGTGACCGTCATTCTCGACGGCTATGGATTGACAAAGATTAAACCACATTTTTGTAATTCTAAGCCAAAACAAAAACTAAGGCCTTATTTATTATGTAGTAAAACCATTCGCCATTTTGCGCTACATTAATTTTAAGTTTATTTATTGACAGCTTTTACCTATTCATATGATGCTGAAATCTTATCAAATGTTTTCCGCATGACGATTCGAAGCTGTAGACTTGTAGTATACTGTAGGTGATTACTTTATCAAAGCGTGGTGTAACGCATACAATTGAAATGAAAGTATAACAATCTTTGAAGTGACAGTGGATTAAATCTAAAGGCCATGATCTTGAAAAAGGATGGACTAAGAATTGGTCAAGTCGTTTTATCTGCCTTCATATTTATTGCAATACTCAAATTAGATTATTATGTAGTTCCTTAATAGTTATAGGTCGATCGATACCAAGGTGGCTTTCGGTAAACTTCCATTTAGGTTATTAAGTGTCTCTAGGATGTTTATATTTGTGATACGATATCTAAATTGTTTTATAAATTTGTTTTTGTAAATTTAGTGCTTGTTGCCTATGAAGCTGTTGTTTTGTTGATCATGTTATAACGTCAATTTCATAGGTTGAAGTTTATATATTTTTATTTATTATTAGGCAAGTAAATGAAATTGAAATTCGTAGCGAGGAGGTGATTCTAGACAGACGCTTAACCGTCGCCTTGTATAACATACCTATTTATATTAGCTTTAAGAAAATTACAAAGATCTAATAATGTAAACGTGAATGTGCAATATTCTCTTACCAAATGTTTAGAAATTATGTATACAAACTGTATAGCTTTAACTTTAGTGTAGTCGTCTTGTTGATGCTTTTTTATAAGATTCTATTTATTGACCGCCTTGTAGTGCGCGGAATGACTGATAGCCGAACATTAATACTCCAATAAGTACTACCTATGAATTGTATCTAGCAGTAGAAGTAGCAATACGTGTAGAAGTACAATACTTATACCAGCTTTTATATAATATAGGAGCGATAGTTTTCTAATAGAAATTATACACTAAATGACCATGTAGAGGATATTTAACTAGAGTCAATATATCCGTATACGTTAGTGAAGCGAGAGTAGTTTACTGGTAGCCCGGTTTTGTGTAGAGATTATCTGAATTAACTAAAGTATTATATTTATTGGGAAAAAGGTTAAGATTTAGCTAAACATCAAATAATATTTGAAACAAATAAAAATGAGCGTTGAAATTGTTGAAGCAGGAAGTTAAGGATTAACAAAAATATTATCCATTTATTGTCATTCGATGTCGATCCCTTTAATTTCCTGCTTTACGTTGCGCTCCACACTTAAGTTTGAAATAAATGCTGACTTATGTCTAATCAATCTCCAAGTGTAATTATGTTGTAGTCCATTCTTTATTTAGAATTACTTTTTCGTATTTAAGCACTTTTTATTCCATATTATTGTACCTAATTGTATTTCATTTATTCCTGAAACCATAAACGTATACGAATGAACCGTTTTAATTTCTGCAAATCCTATTCCATCGCGCCTGTCATCTAATGGATGTCAATGGATGTCATTCTCAATCCCATTCTTAAGTTGGTACGCAGGTTATACGTAAATGCAGCAACTCCTGAGATATCCCAAATGTTGAAAGCTGCTGGTAATGGTAAAAACATAAAACAGTAATTTACTTTTATAGCCCATGCTACTCTGCCCTAGGGTTTTGTCTGAGCTTGTAGATAAGGTATCTTCTCTAATCTAAATCATTCGCAAAGAAAGAAAGTAAAGAGAAATTCTGTGATATTCAACAATTATAATCAGGCTCCAATAAAAACCACTAGATAAGTCACTCCTACAAGTTTACAATAAAAACTGTCGTAGTTTGACGAATTCATTCGTAGCTAACCTCCTTAAATCTGTAATGAACTCTACAATGTTGGCCAGTTTTTATCCCAGCGGAAGGCGGCGAGCAGTTGTTGAAGATCGGCGCACATTGGTACCAGCTGGATGACAGCTACCAGAAGAGACGTCGGTGGACCTGCGCGCGTGGCTGTGCTGCCCGGATCCACACGGAGGGGAAACGAGTGGTGTTCTCGGATCTTAGGCATCGCTGCAAGAATAACCACACCATATGACATCCATCTCTCAGTTTTCTTTACAGTAAAATACTTCTAACGTTGCGTTGTTTACAACGTCGTGTGAACACAAGTGTGGTATTTTGAGATTAGTTGACTAAAAAATGCTAGCCAGAGCCTTCTTTAGAAAAAGACGCCGATAGTTGGCCACCAGCTAGCAATAAATATTTTTAAACTTATGAAATCTGCACACATTATCAGAACTAGTATTTACAAGAACTAAATTAGAACTTACTTATTTATTTATTATTACTTGGTAGTACTATTTCATGGGTATTTTTATCTTTTATTCTTATTTTTCCCGACGGACGTCCCGTTACCACGAGTAAACCTGTTGAAGCGCCGGGGAAATAGGAATAAACGCGATAATACCCGTTAAAAAGTACTAATAATAATGGTAACCAGCTCTCTACAGATTTAAAAGTCTTTCTTAGGTTAAGGTTTAGTTTTGAATTAGGTAAGTACTTATTGTTGATGTGTCATATGGATAACGTTATTGGGTATTTTATAGATACCTATTATAATTTGAATAAAAACAAAAAAATTAGCTTTAGTGGTATAGTCATAATAGTTATTTTTATGTATGAAACTCAGTACTATGTGCGAGTACAAAGTGCGTTTCGTAAAATGACGAAGATTGTATGTAAGTTAAGTTACTTATGTTTTTATTGAACCCACCGTTGTGCTTTTTACTCCACGTTATGTAGAAAATGATTTGTATACCTATTATAACTTACATAGTATTTTTTTTATTATTGTAAACCCAGAAATAAAATTTTATAAGGTTGAGGGTCTACTCATTATCATTCTAAAACCCACGGCCTGTTTGGGAGTTTGAATTAGTTTGTGGTGCTTCATGCAACCTAAATGAAACACGCAAAGATAAACGCCCTGGATGAAAATGAATAGATCAACAAATATTTAGTACAACACATTTGAAATTCCAGTTAATGTGGTATACTCAAATAACGGGTATCCGAAGTTGGTGTCGAATAATTACCTGTTTCGGCCGCACAATGCGTACCGGAAATCTTCCAAAATGTTGTGGTACTGCGCTGGACGAAATAGACACGGGTGTACTGCGAAACTGCGCACTTATAATCAAGAGGTGATCGCATCTTCCGGCTTCCATAACCATGAGCCCTGAAATTGTCTTGACGAATAAACTGCTCTAGCTAAGAAAAGTTTTGAATACCTATAACCCAAGGGACTGAACATCTTGGCTTATAGGTGTACATCCAAAATTTTCAAGATTTTTACTTCAGGTATAAAATCATTATTAAGCACGGATGTCATGACAGGTTTACCGACTTCATTTTTGTTATCTATTATACCTAAAAAAGTTAATTAAATACTGATTTATATATCAACATGTTTTATTAAAAGCAGTAGTGAAAGGTAGCTCTACATTAAATTAATCTTTTTAAATAGTTAAAAGGTTCACGTTTTGTATGAACAAATTTTTTTTGTTGGTAGATCTTCTAGAAGTCAGTAAGTATCAAAGCACGGAAAACTAGATATCATTTGTAAACTTTCCGTTGATTGTTCGATAGCCGTATTTCTAAAGAGCAAATGTAGAGTTTATCCTTTATGCGATGCGTAGCTTGATATTTGATGGGTTTTGACGCAGTGCCGGCTATTTACGTGCCCTCACGGACGGGCAAGTCTCTCCTGGTTCACGACGACTACACTTACTACCTCAAGAATCTGCAAGCGCATGGTCGGAAGCAGTGGTACTGCTCTTCAAGGGATATGGCTGGATGTCGGGCGGATGTCATCACGGCCCCGGCGCGTTCCGGGGAAGGAGACATCCTGTTTTTAGTAAGAGGCAGGCATATCCACGCACCGCCTAGTTATTACTTCACGCCAGATGGCAAGTATGTTAGGAAGAAAGATGTTTATCATAGGTACAGATAGCGAACTTTTTTGTTTTTAGTTGTGATTTATTTTTACTTTTTTACGCAATTTTAAATTTCCTTTTACATTTTTTTAATGATCTTTTAGCATTTATTTTTGTATTTTTTATTGGTAGGAATGTTTTTTAATATCATGGAGGTGCCTATACTTAAACTTTATCAATAATTTGACAAATTTTTTTTATAGTATTTTTACAGCCTATTCATGGTTTTTTTATCAGTTTTTTTATCGGTGAGTGATAGACTTGATCTGTTGTAATGAGTAGGTATACGAAATTTTAATGTGAAGTTCCTATCTGGCAGTAGTTAAACTATAAATATTTGGTTAGTGATTTAAAATTGTTATAGACTGCAATGAATTTAAGTTTGAATTGTGATAGTCAATTAAGAAGTTAGCTAAGAAAAATGCATTTGATTTTTGTACTTTTGACACACTTAGAAGAAAATACTCAGAATATAAAACATTATAAATAAATTGTCTGTTTTCCTAGAAGGCAAGGGATGGCGTGTTTAGAACACGTGGGCCGTAGTGACTGTGTCCTCATCTGTGGCGGGGGATGCGTAGGCCGCAAGGGTGGGCGGGGGTACGCAGCCTGGAGGGTTACGTAAGGCCATCGTAAGGCTAAGTATCTTCGTCACGTGGCATCGTCCGTCGCTCGCTCGCTTCCGTAAATACACGTGGGCGAAACAATGTTTGTAAATATAACGCTTTTCAGGTTATTCTTACGAAATATGCTGAACTTGTAGGAATTAGATTACGACGAGGATTAGTTTAAGCTTGAGCTTTGACACACTGCTTAGCTTACAAATAGTCAGGTTATTAATGACTCTGTATTGATTTTCACGTAGGAGGGACTCTACTATTCTGAAGCTGGCTAATATTTTGACTACCTACTTTTACTTTGTTTTGATATTTTTGTCACTTTATCCAGTTATTTAGCACTATTATTGTATCACTTTATTGTATACGCCATTACTTATTCCTATAATTTATTTTTAAAATAATCAGGCGACTGTGCAATCATCGTCGTCTCATTGAATAGAACTTTTATTTTTTATAAAATTATGATGATAACTCATTTTAATCATTTTCAACTTTGTCTTATTGTCTTATCGACTCAAACAAGTCTATAAAATACTATAGTGTCAAACATTCAAAGTTCAATATCTATCCAGAAACATCAAGGAAGTATGGAGTTGAGATAAAATAGCGCTGAATTATTGTACCCATAAAAAGACAAACACCGTTATCAATAGTCGAGCGCTGTAACATCCGACGTATCTCAGAGAGGTCATGAATTGCGCAGTTCTGACGGATCAATACCGGCTACAAAGTTATGAAAGAAGAAACTTCGGCAGGGCACGGGGAATCGTATGGGCGTTCCCTCCATCCCGCTATAGCCTAGTTACGCCCTGAATGCCCTAATTTCGCCTGCTCTTTACGTTCCGTTTCACGCAGCGCGCAGTCTCTGAGCCTGTGTGCGTGAGCGTAGTACTACAGTCTACACGGCCATGCTCTTGTGTTTACGTGCTGAGCGGGTTGGTGTAACTACTCACTCAGCTATAAATATCTACTACTGTATTAGTTCTAGATACGGCGATAGCGGATTGTTTCGAGTAAGGCGCGGACAATAAGTTAACCTCGAGTATTAGCAAGTTTGAGAATAACGATCTTATGAATGAGCTAGTGAAGCGAATTAATGGTTTGAAAAGTAACGGTTGTATAGAGATTAATCATAATATCATAATATATAGTAAATCGGTATTCTGGGTATTTTCTACTTATAATCAAAAATATCTATGTGATGTATTGCATTAAGTATATCAGCCATCTTGAACCCATAACAAAAGGTCTGCTGAGCTCTGGGCTAGGTGATGCTGTGTGGATTGTTCAGCATTATTTATTATTTATTTATATTATTCAATGCTTGCATAAATGAGTAAATAGTTAACTAGGGTTAGCTATCATTCATTATTTCGCTTCGATACGAATTTTCTTTGAAATAGGTACCTTTGGCCTCATCATCCTTACATAAGCTGGGTTTGAAGCAGTCAATCTTAATATGTTAACGAACCAATTTAGTTCCGCTATCGGTCACAGTCACAGGCCGTTAACCTGACGCCGATGCAAGGCAAGGCGATCAAGAAACGGCCAGTGTCAAGGTAACCGAACGGAGTCGAACTTCAATGCTCTCTAATGAACTACAAACTACATTTCCTTCAAAACATACTAATTTGTTGTACATTCCCAATCGACATAACAGGTTTGGGAACGGTAATCGCATTTACATTGGTAGTTGTCATGGCGTCGTAGGGCCGGGGTGTACTTTGGCCTGGGCTGAGTACCTATGGCAACGGCACCCCTGTCAGCAGTGTTAGGTAATCTGTGGCTTGCCTAGCGCGCGGGGCAGGCTAGCACGCGGCGCGCATGCCTCGCGCGCGCCCCACGCGCTGCCTCCTGATGGTACCAATCGATAATACCCCAGAATCCAGCTCCCCTCACCCTGCAGCATTCCTGTCAAATTATAACATCCTATTGTAGTAATAAGGTCGTTTTTACATCTCCGCTTCCTAATGTTGTATCTACCGAACCTAATAGCCTCTATAAAAACTTTTTTGAATCATCCTTCGTTTCTCTGAGCCGCTTTTATGTCGGCGATGCGGCGGCGTTATGGATTATTCCCCTGTTTTGTTGTATTTACTGAAATTGGCGTCGCGTTGAATTCATAGGTACAGCCTCTTAAAGAGATCCTTCTTGCACTTAGAGCTCCAACCTTTTTAGTCGATTCCTACAATTTAGTCGATTCGATTTAGTCTATGTGCATAAGCTTTACCCCTCACATAACATGTAGATCATGCAAATCATCCATATCATTACTGATGGAGTGGATGGTTTGAAGGTGCCTGCTGGGAGTCGAGATCCTGGACCCTCCGAGTCAAGCTGGTGGTCTGGCAGGGACGGACGCTGTTGGTGAACCACGCGCCTTCCTGCTGCGTGACGGCTTTGTCCAGGCGGCAGTGCGACTGCCAGCTACGCAGATTTACACTTTGACACCGAGATTTAAAGTTCTTATTGCCCTAAGGCTATATCACCACGCAAACTCTTAGGCACAGAAACTTTACTCCCCACATAAGGTTATTAGTAACGCTGGGTGGTTTTCAATCCTGGTCAAAACTTCTCAGCGATAGTGTTGATTGATAAACACTAATGGATGTTCCAAATATATACCAATCTGTCTCTAGTTATGCCTAAAGCAGGTGAATTTTAATTTCTTATATAAAAAATGTGTCAAAATTCGACTGTAGATAGCCAAAACTATGGACAAATTGGATGCTGGGAACCCTAAATGATTTATGGTGGTTAATATTGCGTCCAAAGTTCTACAGACTATCTAACTTAAGGGAACTGAATGGTGGTCCTGATATTTGCACTGTATAAAAATGTAATCTATTCGTTGCCCAATACTGCGATGGCTATGATTGATCAATGTGACATAATGTTATTAGGCAAGAGATTTGGTAACAAACAATTTTCATATAAACACCGTCCAATAATAGCTTTCCTAGTTACTTTTCCTCATAAGTACACGCGTGTATGCAGATAGTATTAGTAGCTGAAAGCATTTCTTTATTATTAGGGATACCTACGCACCAAGTAAAATCACGATGGCGGTAAATAGGTCACTCTCATATCTACTAAGCCTGCATTGTGATATTTGTGATAATTCTGAAGGTCTTAGACCTACACCGACCGTGCGTATTGTTAAAAATATGAGCATAAAAACACAAAAACATGTTACATATTTGAAAAGAAAATAAACCTTAAAGAAAAATAAATTAGTTTTTAATTGCCCGAAGTTACAGTCTTGTTTATGTGTTAGCAGGTTCCGAAACAAATATTCTATAGCTAAAGCTCTCGGCAATAAACAATGGTGGTAACCAAATTGTTCAGAGCTGTAATTGTTGCATAGTTTGTAAGGTCTTACAGTAAAATAACGTGGTTCCAGTAAAAGTTTTTTTATACTGTGCCATAAAATTGTGTAAGTATTCTGATTTTGCGTTGCTTTATTGCAGTCTTGCGCGAAATGCTTAACGTTTAGTTCACGCTGCGCTGTGCTCCGAGTTTTCAAAATTACCGTAATTTGAACTGGCAATGTTTGGTTGTAAGGTATGGCGCGTTATTTGGCAACGTCGCGCGGTGCGAGACTGTTATACTACCAGGGGAATACGTACTTCATCAACTCTAGGAAGAAGCAGCACAAGGCTCGTCTTCTATGGTACTGTTCGTCTCGCAAGTCCCGTTCCTGCCCAGCCTCCATCCTCACCGTGAACGACCGCGTCTTGGGCCAGCCGCCCACCCACACGCATCCGCCCAGGCTGTCTCTCACGCACTGTCATGAGTACTTCGATGATACACTTGCAGGTATCGAGACCTTCTTAGAGCAAACTATTTATGAGTAAATTGTCTTCAAGCCAGCTTCCGGTGCCTGAGTAGATCTGTAAGAAGGTAATAATAATCTACTAATGCCAAAGAAAACTTACTAAAACATTCCCTGGATGTAGAGTACGATAAAGATAATAACAATGCTGAGAAATTAGGGCTCTTGTTGTATGGATCACTATAGAAGCTTCTTGACGGCGCCGTGCATAGGTACCACGTGAATCAACCGATTTTTACGGCGAAAAAACCGGGGTGTCAACAAGCTTTCATAGTAATCTATACAAATGAATTAACCGTAGATTTTTACGGCCAAAAAAACGTGCGTGAACAATGGCCCTTAATCTAATCAAAGACTCTACTCTCTTCGGTAAGTAGATGTAACTGTTCCTGGGCCTTGAATCTGAACGACGCTTTCGATGGTATCGATGTCACGAATCTTAACTCTTAAATTGTATTGTAGAGCTAGCACTGAGATTGTAAAGATTCCTCTCGACGTCGGAGCCACACTATCTTTACGATCGGAGATTGATCAATGAAGAATTTAGGATGTAGACTTAGTTTAAACGAAAAACCAAAGACATTGACCTTAACAGACTGTACTTAATTTATGCCAAATATTGATAAAAATCATAGTCATATTAATCTTGTTGTAATTTTAATAAAACCTTTATTTTGTTATTATACCTCAAAGATTTGGTAATTTATTGAATAAGAAGTAACCTACTTACTTGTTTTTTGTTTTATTTTTTGTTGTTAGTAAGTAATTTATATTTTTCGAGGTAAATAAAACTGCCATCTTTAGTTAGGAATTTGTAAATGAGTAGTTATATAAAGTATTTTATGAATTATTGTAACCTGGGCAAATGGGCACTGCACTTGTGCACATGCTCTAATACTACCAAGATTTTAGCATTATTTTTTTAATTTATTCGAAGTGTCCCATTATCACTTAAGTTTTTGTCGAGCTTTAAAATACTATCCTTAAGTCCTTGTCAACCAAAAAGTAAGTCAAACAAAGTATTTTATGACTGTATGTATATTTTATAGTCGATGGTTATGTTATTTATGAGGCATTCTATAGAATTATTTGCGTACAAATTAGGTTAAAGATTGAATTGTTATAAAATAGATTACGAATAATATAAGAAAAGCAAGCCAAAAGTACAATTTTATGTGTCGAATTTGTTGTTAATATATGTAAGAGATTATGTGAAATATGTGCCAATTGTTACGTAATAAAGATTCCAAACTAGGCCGAGTCGTTTTTGATACAACAATAATCAGTCCCTCTGGGCGCTACAGATCTCTACCTGCTCGTTCTGGGAAGATAAAAAATAATGTCTAGACGTCCTGTCCTTTGATGCTTTTTCTATTTAAAAGCGTTTTTATGGAATACTTATTTAAGCAGTCGCTTTCAATACTAGCGCCAGGTGCAGGTAGGGATCTAGCTGCACATTCAAATACTACTCTATGTGTAGGGCACCAAGATATCTTTTCATACTTACTAGCTTACAGATACTTTTTTTGGAAAGTAACCCCTGGCTTATTATTCTGGCGCATTGTGTTAGCAGGGTATGCTGTTGCTAACTGCAGATAGGGTCCTAACACTCAGTACAGTCTATTCACAAAACGAGTTTTTGCGCTTGATTTAGTTTTGTTTGAATTTAAATAAGCACAGGAAATTCACGGTGCTCGCTTTTAATTTGGGATGATGTTTGAGTATTGAATAGGAGATAGATTTTGTTTTTGAGTTGGGGCTATAATCCTTTTTAGAATGTTCGACATTATTATTTGAACAATCTGGGGAGAGCATTCGCCGCAGGTAGTCCTAGGCCCTATTCATGAGCGTCCAACAAGCGAGATTTAAATGGACAGCCATGCGTGTAGTGCTTTCGTTGATACAATGAATAGCTTAGCTTTTGACCGATTCATAAACAATATATTTCGGACCAATTACTACAGGATACAAAAAGGTCGAGAGAAAGCTTTAGGAGCATGTTGAATGGTAATAATTTGATCATGGCCGTGTAACCGAGTGGGACGTACACCTGGTGTGCAGTCAGGCATTCCCCTACCGTTAGCAACTGGATCTAATAACTACTCTCCATAACTAAGACTTGCTCTCTGCAATGTAACGACGATCATTATTTTATTTTGATCGTATCTTTTCTACTGTTTGTTTTTTGTACTGAGAACCCAAGCTACCTTAATAAACTTAGGGCAAGTCCGCCCTGCGAATATATCGTTAAAATTAAGTATTTAATGGCTTATCGTATCACAAATATGATCTGACAAAATAAAATACTTGGTGAGATTTCGCAGTGTCTAAGGCCACACTGCGAAATCTCACCAAGCTTTTTATTTCCTTAAACAATAGGTAGTAGATTAAGGATGATTCTTAAAGAAGGATAGCTAAGTTCCAATGATTTGCCTATGAAACATTTAACCTAACTACGGGTACCTATAACGTAAATTTTTACAAGCTGGCGCGATTGTCTTTTGTTTTTCATACAATTTCCTATATCCACGATGACTTCACAAATCCAGGCCTCCAGTATACTAAAAACAAAGGGTATCGGGCCATCTTTTAAAATTTTACCTTGTACCCATATGAGCAACTTAGCTTATGGAACAAATTTATATATCTCTTCGTAGCTAAGGAGTCCTACATGAGGCTGGGTTTCGTGCTTAGAATTGCACGTAACTTTCGGAGAGAGTACGTGATATGGCTCCTTTTCAACGCATTGGTCCACAGCAAGCTGGAGGCCAGTTCAAAAAACATTTCTAAGACACCTCTACAAGCGCATGGCAGGATATTACCCATTTATGTTTCCCACGAAGTTCCTGCAAGGCTATCTAGGATATAACTCGCTTAAAACTAGACGAGCGTATGATCAGCTGCCGACCGTTAAAATTTAAAAACATTATTGATAGTGTATAATATGGACATTAATTTATTTTTGTCTGAAATAAAAGAATTGAATTGAATTGAATTGAATTGGATAGTCCTGATCTTCACAACGAGTTTCTTCGCCTTTACGTGCCGAACAATTGTATCCACGGTAGAAGTTGCTCCTCGCTCTACCACCTTGCCGCCACCACCACTGGTAGGGCAGCATCAGTCGCCGCTGCCTCATGCATGCTCTAGGCGCCCTCAACGGGTTACTTAAGTTTTTCCAGATTGTGACTTATTTGCTTACGAATGACACGAATACGAATGACGGACAAGTTGACGCACGTAATGGGACCGGCTATCTACATCCAGCTCCCATACAAGGTTAAGGACGCACCGAGTCTCGAAAATTTTAAAAACAAACTAAAAAACTGGCTCTTAGAGAAGACGTTTTAAGCCTTCGACGAATTTTTAAATTCTAAATAATTTGCTAATTAATTTTATTATTATTTTATTCTTTTAGATATTAAAACTATTTTTTTTTATTAACTTAATTCACAAAGAAAATTATACTAGTATTTACAATTGAAACAATTGAGCTAACTGCTGACTGTTGCAAACAGTCTACAGATAGCTCAACTGATCCATATCAACACCAGTCGGAAACGTCCCCAAGACGCTGGCTGCATTGCCACGCTGGCTCTTCGGGTTTTCAAAAAACTATCTGAGCGTCTGGTCGAAGCGACGCGTGACAATATGTACCCTGCAAGGGCGCAGCAAATGATGTAAAGATTGTTATAATACAGGTAGTTACACAATCTATTTCTTGCTAAGAACATAGTCATAAAATAAACAATGTCAGCTACAAGAATAAAAAAATTGTACTTGGTAATAACTGGGTAGGTAGGTATGTCAATTTATTATGAAAAACTATCTTAGCGTCTGGTCGAAGCGACGCGTGACCCGAGAGCTGGTGAATATCTGTCACAGCGTATCAGCATTGCCATACGGCGTGGCAATGCAGCCAGCGTCTTGGGGACGCTTCCGACTGGTGTTGATATGGATCAGTTGAGCTATCTGTAGACTGTTTAAAACTATTGTGACGTATAATTTGACTAATTATAAATTTAGGTACCTACCTAATGTTTATCTGTTATCTGTTTACCTGAATGGATGGACCTAATATGAGTTTGTAATATGAGTCTGTCTAATATGAGTATTATATTATGTATATCAGTCATCTAGTACCCATAACACAAGCTCTGCTTAGCTTGGGGCTAGATGATGCTGTGTGGATTGTCCAGCATTATTTATTTATTTATTTATTATTATTCTGCTCTATTGTGAGAGGGATGAATGTCCGATTTCTCATATTAAAATAATTGTTTATATTGTAAAATTTTACATTGACATTTCAATTTATCATTTTTAATTTAATTTTAATGTTGGTTTTGTGTGTTTAATTTTTTGTATATAAATTAAAATTAGTTAGTGTAATAATATTTAGCAATCACCGTTCTAATTTATAAAATCTCTTTATCGACACAGAAAATTACAATAAAAGAATAGAAATAAATTATAAATAGAATTTTAATAAATCAATGAATGATAAAAGGTTCTATCGAGAATGTAATTATAAACTCTGAATATTTTTTGCAGCATGCCCAGCGGGGGGATCGTGGCACTACCCCCTATTAAGGGGTAATAAGGCGCTTCTTAGGGCTTCCTAGGTCCAGCAGTGGACTGCTATAGGCTGGTGTTGAATATATTATTGCCTCACACTAATACCTAGCTATTTCT
This sequence comes from Eupithecia subfuscata, assembly GCA_963564075.1. Classification (NCBI taxonomy): domain Eukaryota; kingdom Metazoa; phylum Arthropoda; class Insecta; order Lepidoptera; family Geometridae; genus Eupithecia; species Eupithecia subfuscata. The sequence continues at coordinate 12,537,994 of OY751105.1, forward strand.
TGAAATTCATACTTATAAAAATATATGTAATAACGATTCGCTTTGCATGCGTTTTGCGGGATAAAAAGCAGCCTAAATGTTAATCCAGATTTAGAAGTACGTTTATACAAAATTTAAGCCCGATCCGTTCTGTGTTATTGGTGTCACGAGGTGGTAACAAACGTCTAAATATCTAAACTTTCGCATTTATAATCGGGAATACCATCGCTACTAATTACTACTATTGTGAAAACCATCTACCAGTTTGATTGACGTCACACATCCTACCTCATCATTCAATCGGAATATCGTAATTTATTTATTTATTTATTTATTTAATTCGGATTGCCATCAGCTTATCTAATTACAATAGAAATTAAAATAGACACAGAAAGCTAATAATAGGCATTCACTAATAGAATTATAATAAACTACCTAAGTGTGATCACTAAAAATTTGTTCGTCGATCGTAATCATCGGCTTAGCTTGGGGCTAGATGATGCTGTGTGGATTGTCCAGCATTATTTATTTATTATTATTATTTAATATCAATTGGAATATCGAAATAATAACGGTAATCTTACCTACTACTCCTAATTTTGCAGTTTATGGTGAGTTTTTTATTTAAACACGGACACGGACAGTCAACGTGACTGTCCGTGCATTACATGTAATGCATTTTTGGTCTGGCTATGACGTTCGTGCATTAAATGTAATGCATTCGCCAAAGGCAACAAAACCGCGTTTCCTGGGTTGGACGTGTGAGCTAGAGCATGAGTTTGAACATTGAATTGCTGAAAATAAAACAGAAATGTCCTACCGAATTTTTTATTTTTTTATGACAGCTAAATCAGAAGATCACATTCAAATTGCCTAATAAGTTTCATTGAAACACGTTAGGTAAAACGCTTTTTTGCAAGGAAGACACGCAGTTATGACTTGTGTAGCCTTTTTTCTTCTATCATTTGGTTTTAGATCCATTTCTTTCAGCTTTTTGTAGCAACTTGCGCAGCGTTTTGGCAAGTCTTCCCATTAGCTTTTCTTGGTATACGTGTCATTTTGTAGCTGTTTTTACGCAGAGAACTCTGAAATGAATGGAGAAATTCAGACTTCCTGTATAATAACACACTGATTAACATATCAGCCCTTAGGAACATAAAAAAGCAGCTTTTAACATAAACCCACTGGATGTACCAGGTTTACTGTCCCGCCTATTTTGGGAGTTCCCCAAAATAGGCGGGACAGTAAACGTGCTAAATCGCTGTAAGTAGGTTCCTGCTTTATGTATTTGGTGTGACAGCAAAGAAAGCATTATTAAGTATATCTATCTACCTACAGTAAGTGTCATGACATTGGTAGGCCAAGGATGCGAGTTCGTAAAATACATAGTTGTTAGCTTTTCTTTGCGTCTTCGCTTACGTGCTACCAAGATAAATAAAACCTTGGTAGCCTATTGTACCTAAAGATAATGCAGCCTAGCTAACTATGAGCGAAATATTATTTTTGATTAGAACATTTGTTACTTGTTACGCAGATTATTTTAGTATACCTAGTATACCTTTAGTATGCTTTAACTGCCTTGCCTCTGCGGTACGACACGAAGGGGCGCGCTGCAACTCCAGAGACACGTCTCCTAAGACGGGCAGGGCATCATAGGCAATGAAAGGGTTAGAAACAAACATACAAGTTGAAGCTTGTATGTTTATTATTTTATGTAGTGTAGTATTATAGTATGTATGTGTAGCCTGTACCCGCGGCTCCGCTCACGTGGTAGGTACCTGAATAAAGAGAAGCCTATCTCTTAATCAGGCATAGTAGGAGCGATCCTGGAGTGGAAGTTGGAATTTATCAAAAAAGTCTACCCATTAAAAATACAGCTGTTAATGCCGCATATTTTAATCACTACGGTTCCTTACTTCCTTTCAAAGTGCTGAAATGCTTTCGAAAATGTTTACCGCTGCTGGAGGCAGGGCTTGGTATAGCGGTATTTTCAAATACCTGTTCGACTGACCTTGACGTGGTACCGGTACATCTTTAGTATCGATATAAATTTAAGAACCGATATAACTAGACTTAGTGCGGTATCGGTAATTTTATCGGTACCTTTCGGTACTAAAATATCGGTATTTTCAATAAGTTTCGGTATGTTACCGATATTATGCACGTAAAATATAAAAAACTGCTCGTATGCACGTAAAACATTAAATACACTTAACACTTGATCTTAGAATAAACATGGACAAGAAGAAAATCATGGGCAAAAGCATGTCACCGACCTAGTTCTTTAGGGCAGACGATGTTATTCCGCCTTTTGTTAGCTCATTCAGTGACATTATGGAAGGGTTGCGTGTTGTTTTAGTAGATACCTACTATGTTCGTTATGAATAACTGTCTAGTACTCCACATGATAGATCGAGGAAGTATCTAGAAAAAATAAAATGCCGAAAAGTTGATATTTACTATAATAAGTATCTTTCTACTATTTCGACAGTTAGTAAAAATATTTTACCTCCTTCACCCCATGATGAAATGCAGTGGCCTACTGCATTACGAGTAGGTACGTACATGGATTCGCAAACGGCCCGGTAAACTTCTACTTAGTTTGTGTTGTCGATCAGCAATATGGAGTAGCTTTGTTTGGCGTAGCTGGTCGATTAGCTAGGGCGGCTGAATAGTCTATGTAGATCATGGCCATCATTTAGTTTTCTTTTTCAGGCAAACTCAATAGAAGACGATATTTAAAAAGGAAATATAGAAATTATTCGGCCGATTTGTTAGCCTTTGCGGTGGAAATGGTTAAGAACAAAGAAATGACCAGCAGATGTGCAGAACAAACCTATGGCATTCCCCGAAAAACCATTGATAACAGGATAAAAGGGGCACACCTGGGCAAAATAGGAGGCCGTTTCAAATTGAGCAATGAAGAAGAAACCGATTTCATAGCTGTACTGACAAACGCAGCATTAGACAGAGGATCTCCATTTACATTACTAGATTTGAGAGGAAGGTTCTATAAATATTTGAAGAAAAATAACAGAGCTCATCTTTTCAATAACAAAGCACCGAGTGTGCGGTGGACCAGGAGTTTCATAGACAGACATAAAGAAGATTTGATGAGTTGCGTCACCCAAGATATATTAGGAGGGAATAATTCATCCACGAAATATTCAAAAACGTCTATCTAAATCTATATGCTAAATTACTTAGTACCGAGTAAAAAAATAAAACTTAAATCGCAATCCTAGTCAATTTTTACTTCGTTAATATTTGATGTCTTTTAGTGTATTGAATTAGTTATAATGACGATTTAACTAATTTAATAACTGCGTTAACTGTATCTGGCCAATACTCGGATCAAAATTCGGAAGTTTCAAATGGGGTCATTTAAATTACGTTTTGTAATCAAAAAGATACTTTATTCACAAAGAGAATTATACTAGTATTTACAATTGAAACAATTGAGCTAACTGCTGACTGTTGCAAACAGTCTACAGATAGCTCAACTGATCCATATCAATACCAGTCGGAAGCGTCCCCAAGACGCTGGCTGCATTGCCACGCTGTATGGCAAAAAGCAATTGATTTTGTATTGATGGATTACGTCAAAATTGAGATTGATATTCTTTCAGAAGGTAACCACTCCTGAAGTAATATAGATGTTACTGTAAATGTACCGGCAAATCTGAAGATGTACCTACTAAAACGACAATGGCAATATATTTATGAAAACTTGATGTACCTACACTCATAGAAATATAAATCGGTTCGCTAGAAATAGCGATAAACATAATTTTCATACCAGAAATAAACATAAACTCGCTATGCCCACAACTAGGCTATACAAAATTGATGTATCTTATCAACTCGTGTCGGTTAATCCTAAGAAATACTTACCGCAGTTTGGGCTTTTACAATACCTACCAACATAGACATTAGGCATTGGGCATAAGGTACCTTCGCAATCCTAAATTGACATGCCTCTCTTCAGCGCACGAACGAGCATCTATAAAGTTTTTTCTTTCAGGCATACGCACTGGAGGCACTCTTATGAGAAGGACATATAAAAATTATTCGGAAAATTCCTTAGCAAATGTTTTGGAAATGATCAAAACTAAACAGATATCTTATAGATGTGCCGAACGAACTTTTGGGATTCCACGAAGCACCATTTTAAATAAGTTAAAAGGCAGACATACAAAAAAACCAGGCCACCCTTTAAGATTAAGCAAGGAAGAAGAGTCTGAGCTCGTCGTCGTATTGATAAAAGCAGGAACTGACTTCGGGTCTCCCTTGACAGTGCTAGATTTAAGACAAATAGTCTTCAAGTATCTTAAGAAAAATAACAGAGTGGATCTTTTTAACAACCAACCACCAGGTGTGGCGTGGGCCAAGGGTTTTTTAGAAAGACACAAAGATGAACTGGAGGATTGGGTTGATACAGATATAAATGGAGATCGTGCTGTGAAAAATCTCGAAAATTGAAGAAAACTATTATGAATACATATTGAAGATTTTGATGTGATGAACTGATTATTTACGAAAATTTATTTTACTAGGTGGTACAACGTACTCGTACCAACGTCATATAATTGCTCCAACCTATGTAAATGTAACTTTGGTCGAAGTGCGAAGTTTACACTAAAATCGAATCTGAGGTATATAATGTGTCATAAAAACATACAGCCGAATAGAGAACGCCATCCTTTCTTGAAGTCGGTTAAAAATAGTACCTTAAGTCAGTTCAATAAACCGTCTGTTAAAGTTTATGCGTCATTTTCATTTTGAGTATAGGACTAATCTTAATCATGCGTTTGTTATACTAATGGGTAGATGATATGTGTAGGAATATGGCTTTATGACTCGCGGAGCTTATAAATTACCTACGATAAACTTTTACAAACAAACTTTTTCAAAATTGTATGAAAATATTCCACGTGTATGACTGAAACTTCAAAGTAAGTTTGTGACATTTTTCTAACGTGCCGCCAAAACATAACTTCAATATTCTAACATGCGGTCGACAGCAAGTCGATAACAATATCATTTTATTACCTCTCAAATACAGGAGATTGGAGGGAAAATCAAAGCAAAAAAAATAGTTATGGTAGCCACGAGTGTCATGTTTTATGCTTTACGTAATAGAGTGAGCAAAAAATTATCATACCATTTACAAAAAAGCTCTTGCGTCCACACAGCACCAAACCGCAAATAGCTAATTCATGTTTTTTAATCTCAGCGTTGTCGGTGCCCACTTTATCAGTTCAGACGGACAGTGTATTAAAAAATGCAAAACACGTTTTTATTTTTTTGATATATTTTTTTTACTATTGTTATGAAAGTAGTACGGTTTCATATTGTATAAGAAAAAAATATGAATTAGTAAAGCAAAATGAATAAAGCACTTATTATCTATCTACTTAACATAAAAAATGTGATTACGAGTATGACTGATATAAGTTTGAAAAGCGATTTTTCACACATCACGTTGCCTGACATTTGGCCTTTGTTTTTTGTACTTTCAAATTAAGCTTCGCATTGTGCTTACCAGTAAATCAATCCACGACCCAAACTTTATTTCAGAAACATAACTCACGAAATTTAAGAGAAAATTCGAAGTCATAGTACATATAGTACATATACCAATAAAATAATAACCCTCACCCATTTCTATATTACTGAGAAAATTAGCATTCTCCTCCATATTCTTAGATGTTCCTCAACTTCGACTCAACCTCGTTCGAGGAAAACGGTTTTCATAAGCAGCATAAACTCTAGAAAGAGCTGACAACTCGAGGTAGCTAGTCGCGGGAGTTTTTAGAAACGTGCAAGAATATGGGCGGTATTTAAACAAACGTTGACTTCGCCATTTCTAAGTTAGGAGGACTTTTTACAGACTCGTACAGCATAGCCACCAATGTTCTATATAACCTCATTAATTACCACCAATAAACTTTTTCTTTCAGGCAAACGCACTAGGAGAACACTTGGTAAAATAAATTATAACCGTTATTCGCACAATTTTCTTGATCGAACTGTAGAAATGGTGAAAAACAAGCAAATGACGGCCAAACATGACGCATTCTGTTTTGGCATACCAAGAAGAGTCATTTCATATTTGTTAAACGGCGGACATTTAAAAGAACCAGGTCTTCCTATAAGATTAAGCAAGGAAGAAGAGTCCAAGCTCGTAGTTTTATTAATTAAAGTAGGAGCTTGGGCACGGACTTGATATTGACAACGGTGTGAAATGTCAATGCTAGATTTAAGGCGATAAATATTCAAGTATCTTAAGAAAAATAACAGAGCAAAAGTTTTCAACAACATACCACCGCGCACCGTGTGGGTGGCGTGGGCCAAGGGTTTTATATAAAGACTAAGATGAACTGGAGGATTGTGTTGATCACGATATAAAAGGAGCTCAAGCTGAAAGAACTGTCGAAAATTACATTACTAGTTGAATATGTATTAATAAGTTCTAAAATATCATAAACGGCAAAGAAACCCGCACATATCTAAAAAACAAAAAAAAAACAAATTGATAGTCGATAGGCATTGTCAATTATTCCAAAAAATATACGAATTTCGACGAAGTACGAGGTTTATCCTTTGAAAAGAAATCTGATAAAAATATAAATTCATGAAACAGTAAGTACCACCTACCTAACATTAGTAAAAATCTTGTGTCAACAAAACCGTCTGTTAAAGATTAACCATTTTGTATTATGTATCGTATGTATCGTAAGATTACCTTTCATCCATATTCTTAGACATTCCTTAACCTCGACTCAATATTGTTCCGAGATAAACGGTATCTAAGTATTCAAAACATAAAATTGATCTGCGGCTGCTCCTGACTTGAAGTCCACGTAAATCAAAATTACTTAGCTTGTTCATATATTTTTTCTACTTCATTCGATTCAAATATATATACATATTATGTATTAATAGCATATATTAAATGCACAATGTATTTAAGTTACTTAATTGGATAAGGATTAATGCTGTACTGCTTAAAATCGATAAGCCATTATTTCTCGTAAAAAGTAAAGGATTAAAAATGGTTATTGTGGGTTATCCCTAAGAGATAGACATATAATATCGCGGACTTTTTGTAGACCTTTTTAAGTTGTATAATACTGTAATACATTATTTTGATCTATCTCGTAGGGTTCAGCCAGCGTTTGCAATGTAAGCGCAAAAAAAGTGTTTATTTACGACATCACATTCGAAACCTCTAAAACTATCAGTGTTTCTCTCCTTTATTATGCATGTAAACTTTACATATATATAAACCTTCCTCTTGAATCACTCTATCTATCAAAAAAAAAACCGCATTAAAATCCGTTGCGTAGTTTATAGGGATATAGGGACAGAGGAAGCGACTTTGTTTTATACGAGTACTATGTAGTGATAAGCTAACAAAACAGCTTGTGTAAAACATACCTTACAAGAACATATTATTCAAATAAAATCACAAGCTAAATATTATTTATGTTGTCTAAACAGTGCGATCGCGCCAAAAGAAAGCTAAAACACACATTCGTAAGGTGTTGACAAAGAAAGAAGATACAATTGCGAATATACTAGCCTCGGCTGCTTTGAGTGAAGTCAAAATAGCTGAAATTGAGAGTAGATTGGCTCAAGATGACCGATTACCCAACAACATGCGGAGAAGTTGCAACACCAAGGAGTGTCGGAAAGCTAGGAGGATGACAGTTAATCTATGCTCATGTTGCTTGAACCCGATCTGTGTGATGGGGTGTTCTAAGAAAGTTTGTAAATCTTGTTTCACTAAAAAAGTGCTGTTGCCAGATTATTGTAAGGAAAGTTAATTAAAGTAAAATGGTGTTTGAGTTTCCGGATTTCATGAATATTTTAATTTTTTTCTTGTTACAGTTAGATAGTTTTCGAAATTAGTTGACTTTTCTTACTTTTCCTGAAAATTGAGAGTAGATAAATACTATCCTAAAGTTTAGGATGATCTGACGACAAACAGAATTTATCTGCGGCTGCTGATTCCGCGTTTTACTTGTACTGTACCCTTCCCAACGCAGATGAACTAGTTGCGTTGATTAGTCTGGATCTTACATACAATATTGTACCTATCTACTTACTTTAAAAACTCGCTAAATGTTGTTTATGTTCATCTTAGCACTGCGGTTGCGCTCAACGAAAACTAAAAAACGCATCTGCAAAGTATTGACTAGGAACGAAGATGCAATTGCGAATATACTCGCCTTAGCTGCTTTAAGTGAAGACAAAATAGCTGAAGTTGAGAATAAATTAGCTCAACAGGACAGGTTACCCAACAACGCGCGGAAAGCATGTATCACCAAGGCGTGTCGCAGAGTTAAAAGGATGACGGCGTACCTGTGCTCATGTTGCTTTGACCCCATCTGCTTGATGGGGTGTGCTAAAAAAGTTTGTAAATCATGTTTCACAAAGAAAGTTATATTGCCAGATTATTATAAGGAAAATTGAATAAAATGAAGTGTTAATCAGCTTTCGGATTTTATTAGTAGGTACTTAGTCATTCAAGCTGATGCTTTTCTTGAATCGCTTTGTTAGTGTCAGGGAGTTATCGACTGACTTATGTTTCCTGTGAGAGTACCTAAGTAAGGTACCTACTTTTCATATTTTAAAACAGTACCTACTTAGTCCAACCTATTGGGCCTGCCACACACTCGACGAGTGGCGTGGGAAGTAGCGAGGAAAGTAGGCAGAGACGTAGTGAGGCAACGTTAATCGTCATGCCACTCGTCATGCTCCTCGTCCTGCCCATTGCTCCCTATTTTGTCGGTTTTTGGACCGCGAGTCAAAGGACCGGCAATACGAGCGCGAGTGACTGTCCACATATTCGCGCGGCCGCAGTTCGTGCCGAGCGCTCACCCGAGACGCACGTCTTTGTTTTCGGTTTATATTAATATATTAGATACTTCCATCGTTCTATTGCCATGAATAGATGTCATCCACCATCTCCGTTGGCGAGGACGCCGACGACGTCGACGATGTATATTGCTTTGTAGCATAACATTGATTGGGCGAAGGTCTGCCTGCGACGCAGGAGGTTGCGGGTTCGATTCCCGCCTCGGGACAAATGTTTGTACGATCTGCAGACATTTGTCCAGGGCGTTCTGGATGTTTTCTATGTATAATATAAAAATATCTATATAATGTAGTGTATTGTATTATGTATATCAGTTATCTAGTACCCATAACACAAGCTCTGCTTAGCTTGGGGCTAGATAATGCTGTGTGAATTGTCCAGCATTATTTATTTATTGATATAATTAGCTATACTACAAATACACGCACTCGCTGCCACCACAGTTTCAACGTCCATTGTGTAGCAACGACGAATAGACAAGTGCGGCGCGTAGCGATTAATTGCGCGAGTAGAGCAGTGTGTGGACAGACAGGGCAACATCGCGGCAGCGATGCGGCAGCGCGAGGAGCATGACGAGGAGCATAGTGTGGCGGGCGCAAAAGACTAGGACAAGTGCTGAAGGAGTGCTTTCAGTAGGTACATAGATCAGTTTACTATTTTCAAATTGATTGGAATTGGGACGAGACGCGGATAGTGTTGTTTTTTGATTGATACTAATTCTGGAAAAAATAACATTAAACAAACTTGCAACTATCTTTAAAAACCTCTCTAGAGGACGTACATACTTTCATGGCCCAAAACGCACACATCCCCTTGCAGCTCCGTCGCAGTGGCGCGCCCCAGTGGGTAGTACTGCCGACGCTGGACAGTGGATGCGTTCACAACGTGGGTCGCTATTTATTTCATTTCTTTTATTTACAGTATGGTACATTAGTCATTTGTTTACCGGATTAATTAAACAACCTTTCTAACCTCTCTTTATTATGTCGACCATAGCAGTGAAGTACCGTCGACGCCGCCGTAGGTACTACACCAAGAAAACTCGGAAAATGGTACCTCGAATCAAAGATGAAAGTGCGATCATGTTGCTGGATGTTGCTTCTTTAAGCGAAGATAAAATAGCTGAATTCGAACGCAAACTATCTCAAGAAGACAAACTGGGACCCGGTGTCCCTCGGAAAATGTGCTTTACCGAGCTATGTCGTAAAGGGTCGAAGAAAACTGCTTACTTTTGTTCCTCCTGTTTGAAACCAATCTGCTTAGGTGATTGTGCTAAGAAAGTTTGCAAGCCATGCTTTGCAAAGAAAATTTTATTGCCTGAATATTGTGTGCAGATGTAAATTTCGAGGTCAACAATAATTATCTTTATATTACGAGCGAGGAAACTGAAATAATTCTTTACAATCTGGAGAATGTAGTTGAAACATTTGCATCGCAGATAGACAGTAAAAGACAGACAGCGCCATCTCTGTGTGTGTATCGCTAACCAACAGCCGGGAGGCTAACATCATAACGCCTATCAGCAAGCATGAACCTAAGTCTGGTATCGCCAGAAATATTGATAGATGGCGCTAGCTGTACCGAAACACGTATGCACCTGAGTAAAAATCTTCTTGAAGCTGAAAAGCTACTCTTTTGCTCCTTGATACTGAGACATCCGACACATAATTATCTAATAAATAATGCATAGAAAACTATAGGTACCTGAAAATAAAGTTTTAATAACCTAATTTGAACGCACTTCTCAAGCAATACGATTTTTGTGTTTTTGTGCAAATCCGAGAGATGTCGCTACTTGTTAAAACGGTGGAATGTTATAGGCGATTTTCTAAAATAGCATATTTACATATAGACAAAAGCTTATTGTGTATCGAATGTGGCACTTTTGTTAGTTTACATTGCAATTTGAAAATGTATTCTAATCGAAATTAACACTGTCAATAGTTTACCACGTAAATGCAGTGCATCAAAGCTATCGAATATGCATTTATTCATCTTACATAAATACAATTACAACGCATAAAATAAATAATTAAGTCTGTTGTGACATAATATGAATTCAATGGCTAGTGGCTGATGGGTTGGTTTGAACGCTACCTATTTATTTAAGTACTATTTACTTAAAAAACTAAAAACTACGTCTTATTTGACCTAAAAATATTCTCCTTTTTTAGAAAACCTGTGACCAGCAAACTATAAATAGTGATGCAGAATTCGTTATATTGGAAAGTTTGATCGACGAAAAACTATCACGAGATGCGATATTCTTGCCTGGCTTTACCTATGTTACCTGAACCAGTTCTCAGCAAAAATCTAGACAGTGATATTGAGGCCTCAATTGTTTTAGATAAAAACGAAAATACGCTAGTTCCAGCCGTTTGTAAATTTTGAATCAGGTTCCTCCCCTACCCCACAAAGCTCAAATACGGACAATCGACAACTTTCCCGCGCTTTAGATGCTAATATTCAACCTAATCCAAGTCCAGTCGCATGCATACCATATATACCAATATACACTAGTGTGAGACCTCTTATAAGAGTTATAAGTGTCTCAGATTGTGAGACTTCTAATTTGAGTGAAAATAGGCAAAGAAAATCAACATATAAAACGAATCCTGGCAAAAAAAGGCGAAGACTCGTTGAAGAATGGATTGACACAAAACACAAAATTTTATGTAGGCCAGGAATATACTAGTAGGAATGGAAAAGTAAGAAGCAGTAAGCAGCTCGGACCTGTCTGTTCTTCGACGTGCAAACTGAAATGCTACGATAAATTTAGTCCAACAGTTAGACAAAATATTCACTCACAGTTTTGGAGAATGACAGATCTTAAAAAGCATTGGGAATAAATAAAGCAATTCTCAGTTAAGGAAAACAAAAACTGACTACTGAGGCTGCTTCTCGACGACAATGCACGACACAATATTATTTACCACTACCATCTGACGAGGAATATTCACTCACAGTTTTGGGGAATGGCAGATCTTAAAAAGCATTGGGAATAAATAAAGCAATTCTCAGTTAAGGAAAACAAAAAACTGACTACTGAGGCTGCTGCTCGACGACAATGCACGACACAATATTATTTACCACTGACGAGGAAACCTGCTGAATGTGAACGTATACAAGTATGACTTAAAACTTTTATGCGAGCAAAACTGACCAATTTATTCGCACTGCACATTGCACATGCAAAATTATCTCAGGGAAGGGGCAACGTTACCTGATAATAAAGGAAAACATACAAGTCATCCTTTAAAGATTAATGATATCATGAAAAGAAGCGTCATTGACCATGTCAATTCTTTTCAGCCGGTTGAACCCACTACACAAAGAAAAAGGCGACCAAATTATAGTTAGATAGTGATTTAACAATGAACAAGCTGTATAATTTATATAAAGAGAAGGATCAGCTGGAATATACGAAAGTGTAGTTCAAACTTTAAGACAGTACCGAGACATTGTTAACGAAAACATGAGCATAGGTTTCTTTATTCCTAAGAAAGATTTATGTGATAAATGCCATACATTTAACTGTGAGAAACACCCAACTGATGAACAAATTCAAGCGCATTTGAAACATGAGTGTGTGTATAGAGTGATAAACATCTGGCTCAACAAAAAAGAAGTGATTTGCGCAACATTTGACTTTTAAAAAATCCAAACTTCACCCCATGGGGACGTAGGCTTGTTTTACTACAAGAGAAAATTATCCATTTATCACTTCACTATATTCGATTTGGCACAAAAAGAAGCTTCTTGTTATATGTGGACTGAATGCTTAGCTAAAAGAGGCGCCAATAAAGTTTTAAGCTGCCTAATGCACTTTAATGTAAAGTCGAAAAAGCTAAGAAATTTTTATTTTATCGTATCGAACGGGAGGCAAAAGGAAAACTCATTTATACCCTGTATGTGGTTTGCGTTTGTGAGGAGCGTGGGCTAAAGTTGATGGTAATTCCTACAACGTTATTGAAATTACACTGGAGGATATCGAAATGTATCTAATCGAAATGTATCTTGGAACAGTTTGAGAGAGATAAAGGTTAAGAAAGAAGATCCGAACTGTTTGTATTTAAAAATTTTAAGTTATTTCAATAGTTTACAGAATAACTACATATTCGATTGTACTCTTATTATTTTAGTGTATGTAATATCATTGGAAAGTAAATACAATTTCAGATAGGTAAATAAAATTCAATTTCTAAATTAAGTACCTACTTAAAATTATTCACTTTCGATAAATAAATAAAAATTCCGAAGTGAACTACATTAAGTAATATCTATTTAGTATAGTTTTCGGGCCAGTTTGTACGACGGAAACTCATATATGTTACGATACTGAAAAATCTCAAAATCTGGTGAGTATTTCCTTTTGCCTGTTATGCCCAATGAATGATGTAGTTAAATTAATGCTGTTACTCATAAATTGTTGTTGAAGTGGCGCTTATAAATAAAAAGATATTACGAAATACAATTTCAAGCGGCCGTCCTGTAAAGTGGATATTTTCAGATTCGATAGTGTACATAAGGACAATCGATTTACACGAAAATAAAATTTCTTAGAAAAAAATAGTATCGCCCTTTTTTTACCTACAATTTGGCACATTTGTGGCACCAAATGGGTTATTTATGATTCTTACCATAGGGGAATCTATAGTACCTACTGTTTTTTTTCAGAGACCGTAGCGTACAATCGCGATCGTAAGTTTTCGTTCTATGATTTGGAGCTGGCACTACACCACTATTCGAACGATTGAACCAAAAAGAAGAACAACTGCTATGTACGGCTTGCATGACTGCAACCCACACTACCACTGGACGAAACCATACAACCAAAATAGTGCTGCCATAGTGTTTTCCACCTTAAGATATACAGGGTTACTGGTTAAGTCGACATCTAGGTTGATTTAACCAGTAACCCTGAGGGGGTTGTAGTTTCCATCATTACTGACAGATTTCACTATGAAACAACATACCTCATCAGTATATTTGCAACATGACGGAGATCGATTTTTTTTTGCAAATATATTTAATTTTTCAACAATCAATCGTTTACCACGACCCAGTTTCTTTGTTTACCTGCAATTTTTGTATTGAAAATAATAAAGCAAAATCGCAAAAAATTAAACCCTAAGGACAAATTTAAAAAAATAGTAAAATAGACAAATATTGCCTTTTCTTAAATTTAAAGTCGAAAACGGTTAAGTTTGGGGTATGGTGTTTCATAGTCGAATCAGTCTGTAATGATGGAAACTAACAGAGGATCTAGCTGGGTCGACTGAACCAGTAACCCTGTATACTTAACTACCAGGGAATGAACATAATATTGTTAAGGCCTGTTCATGTTCAGACCTACTACGCAGTAGGTACTCGCTATCTAGAGCGGAAGTGGAAGGTACCTAAGTTTCGCTTGGATTTCTCTCGGGGTTTTGCGCGGTCCGCAGTATTCCGTCGAGTATTTTACTGGAAATTAGATTGTTTTGAAAAAAACTTAAAAAACAATAAATATTAAGGAAATCCATTATTTACACTGTTTTTTAAGTTTTTACGGGACAAATAGGTAGGTACTAATTTTTCGGGAATAAATTTTTATGGGACTATTGTGGGATTCTCTATACCAGCAAAATAATCATCCAAATCGGTTACTTGACGGATAATCGACGAACATACATAAAAAAACATAAACATACATAAAGTCAAACATAAAAACCGCCACTTTTTTTAATTCAGTTCAAAATTAGACTACCGCGTACCACTTGGATTTCACTGTCGCTCTGGGTAGCGAATACCGCTTAGGTCTGAACAGGCCTTTACATAGTTGAAGTTCTTCCAACACAAGTAAGGTTCGTAGTTAACCCGCTTACATCTGTAATGAAGGCCGAAGATGTGATTGGCTGCTAATCAAATTCTATTTAACGTAGTTGTTTGGTGTAAGTATCAATTCACTTAACGTATTTTTCACACTTTATGCTCGTAAAACGCACTTCTTACGTACGTTATCTCTAACCGGAAGCAAGGGATTATGCCCGTGTTAGCTAAAAATGTGAAGGTTTTACCAAATTCAAACAAATCGAATGAGATCTCTTAGTTCGCGTCTCCTTGGTCAACATCTCCATACATATTTTGAGGTTCCAAATTCAAGAATGAATTTGGAACATCATATTATGTTATACCAAAAAGATCCGTACAAGTCTTCTTCGAAATTCGAACAATCAGAAGGCGGAATAAAAAACTAATGCCGGGAAACACGTAACTAAACTTTGACTATTTACTCGCAGAAAGTGTGAAACGTAGAGTATTCTCCTCGTGCATAAAGCTGTCTTCGTTTTGGGCGTGATTATATTCCTCTCGCACTCAGAATTCTAGTAACTCCCTCGCTTCGCTCGTGAGTTATTTTAGAATCCTAAGATGCGCTCGGGTTTCAATGACGCCCATGACGTAAGATACTGCGTTGTGCCCTCGGTGCATAATCTACTGGTGTTACGGGCGTATGTACCATTCGCAGCGAGTATGAAACGGTACGCCATGATGTGCAAAAATCCATCTCGTTGCTCGTTGCGACCGCCTTCTTTCCCTGCACTGAACGCTGTTTGTTTGTTTTGTTTGTTTGTTTTTTTAAGATTAGTTTAGTTGAGCAAACATTTTGTGCACGCTGCGGCGTCCCGTGTGAAAACACATAGATAAAGTGATTTTCACGTAGGATGCCCTATTCAAATAAATAAATAAATAAAATAAATAACGCACGAACGCTCGATGTGTAACACTTTACATTTACTACATTTCGTTACGCACCATAACACCGGCCAGTGTGGCTTTGGTAGGTATATACATACATGTATATCCTCGTTGGCATTTACACCATACCTACAACTTGTTACTTAGTACGTAGGTTTAAAAATCAATTGATTGATTCTAGTCTGCCGTTTTTAACTTCATAAGATGTCAATGATAGTAATAATTTTAAACATAAGTAATTTTAAATGGTTGTGCTTCCTTATGATTAATTAGAAAGAGCTTACAAAGACCAAAATTATTGAAGTCATTAATAACGGGATATTTATATTTTCCCCGTAAATCGTTTTGACCGTAAGTATTGTTATCGATAATATTCTCATATTAATCACTTTATTGTTAATAACCATGCTATTTTAAAAAGTTTTACCACAAGTATTTATTGTATTTAAAGTATGTACGTTGAAATAATCTTGCTTGCTCCTTATTTTTCGTTGTCGAAAGTAAAAATGAACTATTTTATTAAGAGATAGGTACCTATAGTAAAAATTATATCATGATAAATATACTTTTGTACGTGTTTTGAAGTATAGTCTCAATTATGGCCTTAAAATTAAGTTTAGTTACCTTATGGAAGTTTAGAATTTCCTTTTGTTTTCTTTTATTTCCTTTTGCTACTGAGTCACTATCACAAATATCTCATCACGTTACATTATTATCCTTATAATGACAATAATTTAAGGTGGGTACTTAGTAAGAAAATTACAATCAAATAATATAAATAAATTAGAACTAGTATTTACAATTGAAACAATTGAGCTAACTGCAGACTGTTGCAAATAATCTACAGGTAGCTCAACTGATCCTTATCAATACCAGTCGTCGCGTCTCCAAGACGCTGGCTGCGTATGGCAATGCTGTTGCGCTGCCCCAGATACTCATTGGCTCTCGGTTCACGCGTCGCTTCGACCAGACGCTCAGATAATTGGTTCCTAGTTATATTTAATTAAATTGTTAGTGCCTTAATCAAGAGCAATTATAGTTATGTACTTAAATAAAGGTTTGTGTTACAAAAAAACATTCTTTGTTTCTTTTCGGAACTTGCAACAATCACTTTGACCCTTTTGAATACGAGTCCTTCAACTTGGAATCCTATACACGTTAGGGTTATCGCTCGTGCATTATAATCCGCGTACTAAATCGTTACTTACGCGGTTTTTCCGTAAGTGCGTGCAGCTTTATACAATTTCCATTATGTTGCAGAATGCTGCGGAAAAAAACGCGCGGTGAGATTCCACAGTGCGGGGTAAGCCTTAATGTTGAGTCTGAGTTTGATTACTTTTCACAGAAATAATTCTCAAGATAAGACGTCATGTTTCCCTTTGACACTGAGAGTCCCCGAAGTTTGATATATCACGTACATACACGTTAATGTAGTCTGAGTCTATGGTTTGGTAAAATTTCACAGAAACACTACTCAAGATAAGACGTCAAAGACATGTGTGGTCGGAAGAGAGTTTAGCACTGGCAGCGCGCGCCGTTCAGAGTGAAGGAATTTCCATGCGTACCGCCTCAGTCCAGTTCGGAATCCCTAGAACTACTCTCGGACGCTATTTAGAAACTGGCAGAACATGCGAAAAATTAGGAAAGCGCCCAATTTTCTCTGAAGTACAGGAGAGAGTGCTTGTTATCCGCCTTGAAGAATATTTAGAGAAAGGAAATCGTCTTAACTCAAAAATTGTCCGCCAAGAAGCATTCCGCTTAGCTGAAGAACTGGATATCCGTGCCTCGTTCAACAAGAAAAAGGAAGTCGCTGGTAGATCGTGGTGGCGTAATTTCTTAGCGAGAAATCCTGGTTTAATACATAAATAAAATGTCATAAAATTTTATTAAGCGCCTTCTCACTGCATTCCGTTTTATAGGATTGGTCTAAGCTATCTACGTTTATTTTGGCTATGGCGTTTGTAGTAGTAGGTACGAACGAGTTTACGACATAGTGAGTGACACAGATCCAGAAAAAAGATTAAAGCTAGACTGCTTCTTCTGCGTAACACTCTTGTCAAGGTCGTGGACGTAGTAAGAGTCGACTAAGAGAACATGCCAGAGAAGAGCAGCAGCTTTTTTCTGTTTGTTTTAACACCTCAACAACGATCATTAACACTTTCATGGCCCAAGACGCAGATGATCTCTCCCAGGCCCCAGCCCCGTGTAGCTGCCGAGGCTAGGCAGTGAATGCGTTAATCCTGTCCTGTCAAGCCTAAGATAATTATGGCAAAGCCGCCCAATTTTTAGGAGGTACGTTCAGCTGTGGACGTGTGTTCAGGATGAATTAAAGGAACGTTACAATTCCGACTCTATCATCACGGATTAGGAATCTATGGTTTTTAAGTCCTATGCTGCCACCGTGTACCTACCAGCGTCGTGTGAGTGATGCTTAGTTCTAAACAATAATGTAAGTAAACATGTATTTACTAGGCAATGTGGTGATATTTTTTTAACAAATGCTGAGCCATTATCACAAAAATCCCTCAGTATTGAATTCATCAGAAAGATTTCGTGGGTTCTTCGTTAGTTTTTATGTTGTTAGTTCCTATCAAAGAGCAATAGTAAAGTTATTTTAATTATGATTTATTTAGGCTGATTTATGATTGTTTCTTTTCAGAAATTGCAACAGTTGCAACCATGTCGTTTATATAATGTGTTTCCGTTTGATACTTTTTGATTATGAAACCCCAAGTTTTAATCAAACGCGTTAATGTTTAGTCTAAGACCCGTATTATGAAAGGCTCAGTCATAAATCTAAACTACAGTGAGGTTTATGCCTTAGAAAAACGTTAAGCATAGATTGCTGATTCAGCAAGCTTTCATAATACGGGCCTAAGTTTGATCATATTTCACAGAAATAGTACTCAAGATAAAACGTCAAAGACATATATGGCCGGAAGAGAGTTTAGCACCGGCAGCGCGCGCCGTCCAAAGCGAAGGAATTTCCACGCGCACGGCCGCAGTCATCTTTGGAGTACCTAGAACTACTCTCCGACGCTTTTTAGAAACTGGCAAAGCATGCAACAGGTTAGGAAAACGACCAATTTTCACTGAAGTGCAAGAGAGAGTGCTCGTTATCCGCCTTCAAGAACATATACAGAAAGGAAAACCTCTTAACTCCAAAATTGTCCGGCAAGAAGCATTCCGCTTAGCTGAAGAACTGGAAATCCCTGCCCCATTCAACAAGAAAAAGAAAATCGCTGGTATTTCATGGTGTCGTAATTTTTTAGCGAGAAATCCTGCTTTAATTAGTGATCTGCACGAGTAAATTGTTAAACGTATTAGGCGCATTCACACTGCCTTTCGTTTTAATTGGTAAATCGTATATAACCTACGTTTTTTCGGCGAATTTGTTTGTATTGTAGATACGAACAAGTTTACGACAGTATTCTAGATCCAGTAAAAATAGCTATTCGAAAAAATATACAGTATAAAAATATACAAACGGACCCGTTTAACGTTTTTTTTTACTTTATTTTTATTTTTACCTCTTAGGGATAACAAACAATCTTACTTAAATAATAACAGATTATCTTAAGTAAACTAAATAGGTACTAAAAGTATGACCAGCCCCGTTATCCACAAGTTACAAAGGAAAGAAAGGGGTGGTGTTAGTGAACTTATATAGTAGTACTTTTAAAGATAAAGAATATCAAAGTTAAGATAACATGGAACTTTCATTAACAAATAAATATTGTTTGATTTTGTTATTTTATCTTTAATATGTATAATATCTGATGTTATTTTTGACAAACTGAAGCCCCCGCACACATCCCAGTGCTCCCCATGTGCAAATCCCAAAGAATGAGATCTATATAATTATATTGATCCTATTCTCCGAGATCCACCCACGAAGAACACCGAGTCATGCACAGAGAGCCCCGTTACTCAAAAATAACATCGGATGACAAGATGAGGTTGATGGCTTTCTTATACAAAGCAGATGAAGTAGCGAATGGATCAGTCTTCTAATTCTAAGTGGGGGAACTGGGATCTGCACTGACATCTCGCTTAGGAGTGTATTGTGCATTGTCCCCCTGCCTAACCAGGCCCTAACCAGCCCAGCTCCTTGAAGTACCGGAGCAGGACTTTTGGCGATTGACAGCTTCGTTTCAGCTTTTCTGTGGGTGAGGACGGATCAGTCTTAGAGAAGTACTTATTATATGCAGTGGAGCGCACACACCTGCGTTCGTTTTACAAGGAGCGGGAGCGAATAAAGCACGTTTACGGGTCTCTCTAATTTGACGTTGCTCACGTACATATGGTACATGTACATAAATTTGGTTAACTAACCTATTACAGTCTAACTTGTTATGACATATAGTATATAACATGAGTTGATGAAGGAGCAGTCTTCTCTGTTTCAGTGTGGGGAGCGAGTATTTATAAAGTAGGTGATCGTAGGAGGACTTCGAACGAAAGCAACGGTAGTGAGTTGAACGTAAGAATTTAGAAAGAAAGAAAATAAATTTATTTATAACTACAATCAATATACAGATAATAAGTGGTAGTTAAGTAAAGCTAATTGTAATAAACTGATTGTAATTATGAATTAGGAAATGACTCAACGTTGAACGTTTACGTTGAACTCTTTCGATTTGATTTGATTCTCTTACGGCGTATGTGGTTGTTTAAACGAGGTTACACCCACTACAGTTCCTAATCGGGATCCACTAAACAAAACCTGATGAATTATTGTTTCGGTATCCCGTAGGCTGCATAGCAAAATACGGTTTATGTAAACATAACTTCCAGTACGATCAGTTAAGGACGGTCCTGTGATACATAATCTTGTGTGACAATGCGTCAGAAGGAATTAAAATCATATTTTGAGTTTTTTTAAACACTTGAATCTTAGAACAGTTCCATATCTGATTCGAAACTAAGTTTCACAAATGTATTGTGTTAGTTTGCACACATTTATTACCTACCTACTTGGTAGGTAAAAATGTTTAAACAATTTCCGAACTTTCAAAATAATGACTATTATCTAATTAGCCTACCTCTCAACTCAACTTTAGGCACATGTGCATAGCATGCTAAGGTTTTTTTGTGGACAGAGATTTATTACCATTATCAATCAACATAATATTGATCTTAATTTGCTTCAAAACTGGTTGTCATTATGATTATGAAATCTTTAAGCTGACCTTAAAGTTGAGCAAGGGAAACCTTGCTTAAGGTTCTTGTCAGGGCTTCATGTTCATTCTTTTTGGTGGGCTGTTTTGATTCGCCTTACGATTACTCCCCATCTTTCTCTATTTTTAACTGACTTCAAAAAGGAGAAGGTACTTAATTAGGCTGTATGTCTTTTTGTATTTTTACTGCACTCATGTAAGCTGGACCGAGATAAAAGTTATATATTCGAAGTCAGCCTAATAAATATTAACACTTAATTATTACAGATGAGGGTATCCTTATACCGACCCGAATAGGAAAAAAACAGCTTCTGATGTTGAACAAATACACATATTTCCAACAAGGCTCGTCTGTGAGTTGGTATTGTTCTTCCAAGTCCAAGTTGTGTCCAGCCCGGATCCGAAGGTACCCGGACGGGAAGGTCCAGCAAATCAAGGTCGACCACAATCATCAACCCCCTAACTATGTCTACTCCAATGGAAAGTATATCAAAATTTGAACTATTGTATGTGATTGATATAAACGTCGAATTTTAATTTTAATTTGTAAAATTCGATTTATGTTGTATGAGTTAAATATGTTGGTTATAAATGTTATAATACATAACGTAACGTTACGTTTACATTATAAAATACGGTAAAACTAATAACTCCTACTTATTGCTTAATGTAAGTTGTAAGGAATAGTTTTACCATATTTCACGATTTGTATTTTTTTGGTTTTATGACTCAAAGTCCACTAAATAAAGAAGAATATTTTTTTCTTTTTGTGTGTAGTTTACATGACTTACTGGTTATTATACTGTCTTTTAAAAACAGATTTGAAGTCAACTTTCGCTTAGAATAGAACATTCAAGAACAAAATAGCATAGTGACACTTAAAAACCATATTTTACAGATGTGCAATTCATACCGACGGAAAAAGGAAAATACATCCTAGTAATGCGCGGTTTCACCTACTCGCAAGTCGGCGGACGTTTCTTTTACTGTTCTTCTAAGCACATGGGTTGTCGAGCGAGGGTGAGGATGCTAGCCGGCGAGTTGGTTCCGTCGGGAGACGCGCACAACCACGCTCCGCCATCGCACGCGCGCTGCGGGAACGGAGCCTTCGTCCAGCTGCGACCGCGCAACCTCCTTGGCTCTGGTCTCCCCTCCGCCTCCGCGGCCGCCGCCGCACTCGCCCTGCACGCCTTGACTTACCCGAGAATAATGCCCAAGACCGACCTCTGGTCTGGCATGCCAAAACAGGATTCGAAGAAGGATTAGGTTACGTTAAGTACCCATGACCAGCATGTACATATTGTGCATGCTGAACAGCGTATTGAGTAGCGGCTGGCTCTCGCAGGGCCCACCGCTAAGACTGGGCAGTGAATAAGTAAAAAGGCTGTTATATTTTCTTGAAAATTAATATCGGATCGTGACGACTGGTGTGATTATAAATCGATTTTTTGCAGCGTACGTAGTATGATCTTAATTATTTTTCATTTACCACTGGGTCACATCATAAATCATTAGTTTACATATGTTTTGTTTTCTCTTTATATTTACCTTGGCAGATATAATTTGTAAGTTTCACCTTATTGAATAGAATAGTGATTAAGTTCCTTAAGATATCGGTGATAATTCACACACGCTCTTGTAGTCCAATAAATAATACATTTTATTTGATTAGCTAAACTGTTTGGCTGGCCGGTATGCCGTGAACTTTTTCACTTGCAATCATGTGTCGTGCCGAGTCACGACAAAGTAACATTAGTTTAAATCAAATCCCTGGTTTGATTGACCCATCGTCCGGAATGTTTTACATAAATATCGCAATGAGCAATAATTATAGAATAAGTTATAGAATAAGTATTGTTGTTTCTTGAATTTGTTTACGATCTCTAAATTGTAAATGGTAAGCTTCGCTTTCGGTGATATCTCAACGCTATACGTAATTCGGTGATATTTAAGATAGGCAATAATTAATTAAGTTTCATAAAATGTATTGTCATATTTTTACGTAATGTTCTTTCTTGAATGTTAAGTTTGTAAATAAAATCCTATTTAATAAAGACAGCTATGAATTATATTATGCTTGGAATATGTTGTTTGTTTCTGTAACAATGAATCTAAATAACCTAAGTAGGTTAATCAGTTCTTGAAATCACTTCTTCTGTTACCTACCAGTAAATAACTTTCTGCACTGTAATTTTTTTGTTTTCTATATAAATTTATATTGACACATGAGATTTTTCCAGCTGGTAACTGTAGATTCATAAAGACCGCGCGCGGAGGAGTCCTCTTAGAGTTCAACGATTACAGGTTCTACAAGAACTATGCCAACGGCGACGTCGTGACCTGGGTGTGTCGTCGCACCCCTCACTGCAAGATGCGGGTTCGCACCCTTGGACAACGAGTGATATCCTACCAGAATAATCATACTGAGATGTGTGTGCAGACGGCTGGGCCTCATAACGTTCAGTGTACAAAAAAACCGTTTTAACATTTGATTTGAACAGTTTGAGTACGATATAGCCAATCAGTATTTTTGTAGTAAGTAGGTCCCATAAGACAACAAAATAAAGGGTTTAGTTTGTATACCATAGCAAACTTATGAGCCATCTTGTGCTTGTCTTGTAAGAGGATAAATAACACCAAACTTATGGATGTCCGATGACCCTCTTGTACCGTAAGAGGAGGTTAAACTGTTGTTGGCTGAATAAACATCTGTAAGTATCAGTCATGTATAAAGGATTATATTTCTGGATGTATGAAATGCTATAAGTATATTGATTTAATTTATGTAGGTACGTACTTTTTACCTGATCAAAGTCTCGGTTTAAAGAAATCAAAGTACTCCTTAGGTCCTTAGTACTCATTAAGGCACGTTCTTAAATTAAGAATCTACTTGAATTGAGTACTTTGTTATGCATACCTATGTTTATAGAAGATTATTAAAACGTCAAAGACTTATATAATACATAGGTTTGTATAAAAATGATAATAGGTCTTTACCTCTGTGATTTTCTATAAGTGACCTTTTCAAATTTGAGGTATGGCTGGGAATTCAAATTATTAACGATAATATTTTAAGAAATTGAATTCTATTAAAATATTTGAAAACGCTTTTTTGGTTTTATTTTCATTTGCTTCTCTTTATTGTTTTTTTTGTTTATTTCAATAAACATAGAACTTTAACTAACTGTTTAACAGTGCCCAATGTAATGATAAGTCAAATGAAATATAATAAATAGTTGGCTAGACTTAGATTAGAACAGTTTCCTAACATAGCGTAATATTTTCAGCGGTATTCCTACCAACGTCCAGGGGCCGTATTATGCTTCTCTACGGTGATAACAGATTCATGAAGAACTACGAGAAAGGTCACCGCGTGTCTTGGAAGTGCAACAAACCGCGCTGCATCGCCCGCGTCAGTACTTATAAAAACCAGATCATTGCCTTCAAGAACCGGCACAACCATCACTCGGCAGACAATCTTTCTGGTTCTTAATCAACGCACGTGTCGTGCCCTCTTATGGAGTCTACTCACCAGAGTCGGCGGACTGCCGAAAAGATAAAAACACATTGTCGGCTGCCTACAATTTTTATACACTGAAATGCCGCATCTACTGGCTGGATTTTGGCGCCGACTTTGGTCTTTAGACTCAATTAGGCACCTAATCTCCGTCAACTTTAATTAAGCTATTAGCTAGCCAGCAGGATTTCGCTGAGCAGTGTTTTCTTTTTCGGACTTATATGCTCCTACAACAAGAAACGACCCTGAATAATTGCTTAAAGTTGAGAATAGGTCTTGACTCTATATCTACAGGTTTCTAGAGGTTACTCGGCTCATTAATGTGTGTTGTGTGGAATGTTATTATTTTTAATATTCTTATCTGTTTCATTGGTTTTCGGAAGGTTGGACGAGTTGCTCCTACCGATCAGCACTCATACGTCCACTTCAATTTAATGCGTTTATTTCAGGTTAATAAATAAGATACATAGGTATTTCAGCCATGCTTTACATTCTCGTGCTTGATGAAGTTGCAGTCAGTGTCTAGTCTTTTAGCTATAAGTTTTAGATAGCTTAGCTATAAGTTTCAGATAGCTACTGGTACCGCCCCTCACCCGGTGCATCAAGGATGTTGTTCTGTTGTGGATGATTGCGTAAAAGTCATCAATGGGCCAATCCGACTTAGCAAACATCCCGGACGCGCCATTGTTGAACGTGCCTCTCCCATAAAGGGGGGGGGGGTTTGCTATAATAACCACGCTTGGCAGGCGGATTGGTGATCGCAGGGAGGTGGTAAAAATACATAAAAGGAAGCTTCCCCTGGTAGGTTCCCTTAGTCGCCGATCTTACGCCGAGACTGTCACGAATCACGATGGACGAGTTGTTATTATTGGGCTCATTTTTGTTGAGCAGAAAAATGATGTTGCATAAAGGTAATAGCCTAATCCTAAAATCCTCACGTCATAGAGACGTTCACCGTTGGCTATTGGTAAAAATAAATTTAGAGAGTAAGCGAGGAGAGGACCTTAGGAAAATGAAATTCTATCTAATATAGTTTATTAATACCTTAGAAGACGTATGTATTGTTAGCTGTTTTTTCAAGTTGCGTGTGTACGTTTTCGTATACCTTCTAGATATTTTGTATATATTTATCGATTACAAACAAGGTTCGTAGTTAACCCGCTTATATTCATAATGAACATAAATGTAATTGTAACCATAGTCGAACATATACATATTCTGAATTGAATCTTGAAAATAAAGGCTTTTAAACTTTATCCAATAACAAAGTTAGTCGAGTAGCAATTTCGGTTAATTTTTAATAATTTTTTTTGGTATTTACACTGAATAAATATTTAAGGTGGTGCTTGGCTTTAAAGTGAATCAAAACTGGGCGTAGGATGCGGCCAATTCCTCAATATCCTGAATTTCCAAAAATATGGAAGCTGCACTACCTACTGATTTCCAAAATGATAAATGAAGTTCGCCATGGAGAAAATTAGAGCTTAGAATATTATGTCTAGTCTAATCTAAAATACCCACTTTGTACATGTAGTCGCACCATTTTTGTATTGGTACTTGTATTTTAATCGATTGTGCGACTGGTTGGTAATCATTTTAGTGAGATTCTCTAATCATCTCTCAACTCTCAAAACAGCTTTAAACCTAACAAAGGTTATAATTAGTAAAGAAACGATTCATCGATAGTTTGCAAAATCTTAAGGCGCTACCCCGACCCAAATCAGCGCCACCACCTATTTTACCTTATTATTCCGTTAAACGAAGGAAATTCAAAAAACCGATTGGCCAGTTTGTGCTTCCTATCATAAGCTTTTTTTTAATGCCTCTATAAATGTTTTTGTTTGTATAGTGTAGGAAGAGATGCGAAGTTGCTCATTTTTCCCACCATGGTGGGCAAAAAGAGCAACTTCGCATCTCTGCATAAAGTATACAAAATAAAACTTTTACAGGGGCATTAAAAAACAGGTTATGATAGGAAGCACAAACTGGCCAATCGATTTTTTAAAATTCCTTCGTTTAACAGAATAATAAGGTAAAATAGGTGGTGGCGCTGATTTGGGTCGGGGTAGCGCCTTAATATATCATAACATCCGTGGTTATTATGGTTTTGAACAAATTTACTCAAACAAACAATATGTAACTATTTAACAATAATCAAATGAAGTAAATACATTTTATTTTCCTAGGAGAATCTCGCTAGAATGATTTTTCAAAAGACGATTTATGACTTTTGTTTCATTTGTTTCAGGTAAACATGATATAAGTAAAAAGTTGCCCGTAAACAAAATTAAGCTTAAAATTGCCGCACAAGTAAATAAATCCCTATTACCCAATGGGAGGGTTTGTATAGGTTATTTGAGTTATCTATAAACAAAACAGGTACCTATCAAATAAGGTGTACCTACTAACTGCACTATGTTTAAGTTGGTAATTAAAAAGGTATTTCGGTGTTATAAATTTAATTACGGTACGGTAAACGCTATGCTAAGCGACAAAAGTAAACAAATAGTTTCTTATTTACAGTTACAGTTTCTTATTTGCAGTAGCGGCAGCGTTAGCATTAGTGCAAACAACTACCACCAAAAAGTTCGATCCGATCAAGTTCGAGACGACGAAGTTCGGGAATCCTACTATCTCCTGGGGTAAATACCGGTTCATCAAGAAGCTGACCCGGAAGACCAAGACCTGGTGGGAATGCTGTGCCAGGAAGTCGCACGACTGCCGCTGCATAGCCGTCACTGTCGACGATCGCCTCATGAAGTTGAATGGATGGCATAACCACTCCTAATGTGGCAGTAACATGACAGAGCGACATGACCCACATCAACCTAAAGCCCTAACTATAGTATTCTACGCTTGCTAAACAATCAGCCAGAGTATTCAATTTCGAGAAAATTACTCTCTA
Organism: Eupithecia subfuscata; assembly: GCA_963564075.1. Classification (NCBI taxonomy): domain Eukaryota; kingdom Metazoa; phylum Arthropoda; class Insecta; order Lepidoptera; family Geometridae; genus Eupithecia; species Eupithecia subfuscata. The sequence goes on from OY751105.1 coordinate 12,565,197, forward strand.
TTCTGGATTACACCCTACGGGGTGTAATCGAAATTATTAGAATAAGAAGAATAATTGTAACTGTATGTTAGCAGCTACAATTTATGTTACATTGTAGTTGTAGTAACATTATAATGATTCTTCTATATAAAATGTCGTATAAATTATCCAAGTTCTATCTTTCGTATCGTATAAGGATTATTTTTTCAGCTTTAGAGTTTAACGATAATAAACGTTTTTACGAAGAGTTGCATAAACATAAACGGCGATTACATCTCACACCTGCGAATTGCCGGTGACATATAATGGCGAAGTCGCCAGAGGAGCTAAACCAGATACTAGACGGCCTAGCTTTAGCCTCGCGATGCATGGTCTTGGCATGAATTTGGATAAAAATAAAATCATGATAAATGGCCATATTGATCCAAGACCGGTGGTCGTACATGATCACCTTCTCGAAATCGTTTCCGATAACACTTATCTCGGGCAGATTCTGCAGTTAGGTAAAAACAATTTTGAGAAGGAGGTCAAGAGGAGGATCCAGCTAGGCTGGGCAGCGTTTGGGAAACTACCTCTTCTCGTCATCCATACCGCAATGCTTGAAAACGAAAGTTTTCCATCAGTGCGTCCTACCCGTCATTACCTACGGAGCTGAGACGTGGACACTCACGGTAGGGCTGGTCCACCAGTTCAAAGTCGCTCAGCGAGCTATGGAAAGAGCTACGCTCGGAGTTTCTCTGAAGGATAGGATTCGTAACGAATACATCTGACAGAGAACCAAAGTTATCGACATAGCTAAAAGAATTAGCAAGCTGAAGTGGCAGTGGGCCGGCCATATCAGCGAAGAACCCACAACCGCTGGGGTAAACGTGTTCTTGAGTGGAGACCTCGACTCGGCAAACGTAGTGTAGGACGCCCTCCGGCCAGGTGGGATGACGATCTGCGAAAGACTGCAGGCAGATGCTGGATGCGGCAAGCTGAAGACAGGGTGCTATGGCGCTCATTAAGGGAGGTCTATGTTTAGCAGTGGACTAATATGGGCTGATGATGATGAAGAAGAGTTGCTACCATTACGTAGATATAGTAAGTAGATCGTGAAGTATAAACATGAGTAGATTGTCAGTACATTGTGTCTTTCTATAGTCTTTTTATAATCAAATAACATTTATTTCAAACATAGCACAGTTTACATACACAGTCCTTAACGAGAATCGCTTAAGGTACATCACATAAGGTATTCACAGAAACAAATTATTTACAATAAATAAAAAAAAATGAATTAAATCAAACATAAAAAATAAATCAAATAAATAAATTTAAGAAATTAGTAAATTAAACAAATATAATAAATTAAATAAATACTTAAATAAATAAAATAAATATAAATAAAATAATAAGTAAATTAAATTGAAATTGAATTCGCAGGCGGGCTACATTTTATATGATTTAATTTATTGTTGATTGCTGTTATAGTTATTTATATACCTTTGGATTTAGATGAATCTATCCCCTGTAGATAAAATTATTTCGTAGTCAAAATTTAAAAAAAACATCATGGTTATAAACACTAAAGTCAAAAGGATATTAATCATGAACAGACAAGATGAATTGGAGTCCTCATATGACGTTACTAACTTCCCGAATTAGGAAACTTATTTTTTTTCTATTTATAAAACTTAATGTTTTATGTATTAAGAACTATTTCTGATAAAAAATTTGTCTATCCAAATTTATAGGGTATTATGTGCATATGTAGATAATTATACTATATCAATATACGGCATGCCGCAAAAACACACGTTATTGCGGGCGGCGGCAGAACGTGCCCAAAGGGCTGTCCGTAAAGTTCTTCTGTTTCTCCCCTGCAGACATCCTACTAAGGAAGTCTACAATATAGCTAATGTCTTAAGTATAAGAAAATTATTTATTTTTAAAAGCCTTAAGCGATACCATAAAATGTAATTCCGTATTGCCGGAATCCAAAAAAAGAATTTATCGATGTCCTGTTCCTATCGTCAAGTCCCGTTTTGCCAATAAGCAATTGATCTTTATAGGCAACAACAAACTGAATAAAAACCATAAAGTAAAATCCCTAAAACTTTTTGAATTCAGCAAAATATTATTAAACTGGCTTTAAAACTATGATTACGAGGGCATTAAAAAATGCTTGCTGACCTAACGTAACGTACCTGCTGTTCTAACGTAGTACCTACTGCCTGAAAATATTTAATATTATGTACGGTACGATTCAGTATAATAGAAGTCAATAAATTTACGTATTTATTTACTTACTGTATTCTTTATATCTATGTGTAATATTCTATTAGAATTTTCTGAGGTAAGATTTAATGGGGTTCTTTGCTTTTTACAAGTTGCCAAGTAATTTGTTTTTTAAAGCATCTAAATTCATATTCACGCAGTTTAATAATATTTTGTTTAGTTTAGCACATTTGAAAAATATTACTGCATTTTATTTTTTCATGACAAGTTTTTAAGATACATATTAAATAGTCTATTAAATACACAATTTTGTTAATTATTAAAAGAAGCCTTGGGTCCTCTAATACCTATAGCTTAAATTTCGTTAATAATTAAGAGAAACCTTGGGTCCTGTAATTCAGCTTAGGCTAGTTCGGGATCCTGCAGACTCAATATTATATGTAAACGTTTTGTCGTGTCAGAAATAAACGATTTGATATGTTGATATGTTTTTATTTAAGTTTGAGGTCAAAACTGAAATCATGGTAAATATCCCGTTATAATTGACTTTAGTATTTCGTAGTCATTTGTAGCCCATATGTGAATATTAGGTGTATATTATAGTAAATATTGTACTTAATATAAATAGTTTTGAATATATTACAATTTATTCCATTAAAATTCCTAGAGGGTTATTTAGTCTTAGTTGCCATATTCTAAGGCTTATCTGTATTGTTGGTGAAAATAAAATTGTCGGTAGTCCACAAATCTCTGGTTTAATATACTCGTACTTACTTAATGTATTATTAATATACACCTACCTAACTCATTATATGATTAGAGTATTTAGAAACAGGTCGCACGAGGGCTTATATACAGGGTCGTTTTTTTTAGAAGAGGCAGTAAGGAGAGGTACCTTAACAGGTGTAGCTACTTTATTGGGAAAAAAGTTCTCAATAGAACCAATTGGATCTTGATCACTAGATCTACAGAGAGTAAAGGAATATGGCCTTAGAAGACTATCCATATTTTTAGACGAATAAAAACTTTTTTTATGCCAATCGATCCTGTATCTTATAGTGATCAAAAATGTCTATCGGACCAACTGAGGTTGGAGTACTAAAAAAGTCAGAAATCTAAAAACTTTTCTTATACGTTTTGTAGGAGATCATCGCCTTTTCGAAAACCTTATGAACCTAAAATACTAAATAAACATAAAGAAATCAAAAAAAATCTGGAAAATGCCCATTTTCTTGCAAAAAGGGATGAAAATTTCGCTAAAAATTATGGATAGTCCGAAGACTATTTTTCCGAAGCTACATCGGTTAAGGTACCTCTCTTTACTGCCCTGTCCAAAAAATCCACCCTGTATAGCTTGCTGTATGCTACAGAATCTATAGCATACTATAAGCTATATAGGATGGATTCGGGCAACATGCGTAACTAACTACATAGTATAGTAGTAGTAGCTAGTAACGCATGTTGCCGAATAAAAAACAAAAAAAATATATATTTATAAAAAATGATATCTCTTTTGGGTACCATTAAACTAAATAAGTAAAAAGTACTATTAATTTTGTCCATTGTTATCGTTTGTAATCGCACATTATTATTGTGTTTTAATTGCTTGCACCGTGATTTTAAAAGGTACCCAACGGTGAGTTCTAGACAAACATAAAATCTGCATAATTCACTTGAATATTTCTCAACTTGATATATTTTTTTAACATAAATTGGCAACCGACTTTAAATTCCATTATATTAACACTGTTTTTTAAATCTTCGGGATAAATAGTAATCTCGAGAATAAAAGTTACTAACCAGTTAACTATTATAACCACGTTGATAGATATAGACCACGTTGGTATCTACTTTCGAACAGTTTTTTATCCTGGTACGAAAACTAACTAACTCTACCCTTCCAGAACCTAAGTTTGATCTCTCCCAACGCGGGAACCTGGTGATCCAGATCGGTGATTGGCGGTTCAACAAGCACGCCTGTTGGGGATCCAAGGTGCGCTGGACTTGCATCAAGAAGAAGAGCGGATGTAATGCTGCTATCACTACTGTCAATGATGTCATTGTCAAGACCCTTGGAAAGCACAATCATTGATTTCAAATTATGTCGCAGTTCGTAATTCGCTAGATTCATTAGAGTAACAACTAGGCGTTCGATCCTCTAAGGGAGTTCGATTCGTGTTCATTTTGTTTATGAGGCATTCTTGGTAATTAAGTACATAATAAACATATTTTATTATTACATATGCATTTAGATTTTTTCGAGTGCTATGAACGATTGCATAAGCTTTTTCTTCGGAAAGTTTATTTCTAAAACGTATTGTTTCATTATGGTAAACTTGCCTAAAAGAGTATGTACTTTTAAACCTATAGAGGAAAATTAACTGTTTTTTTTGTACTTTTGAAATTAATCACGTGATAATTAAGACAGTATTCGTAGTTTAGATAATTATTGATTTAGAAGTTCTGAATATATTTCCCAGTCAGGTCTGTTTTATTTAATTCAACACTAACTGGTTAACTATAATCTGCTTTCTAAGTATAACTCCAATGGAAAAGGTTAAAGAGAGGTATGCTTCGTAGATAAAACAAAACAACAACGAACTTGGAATCATTCAGCGATACATTTCAGATCTGAATCCAGTATTTGCACAATCCCAACGCGGCAACCCTGTCATAATGATAGGACAGTATCGTTTCAACCGAGTCAACAAATACGGCAGTAGAACCAGATGGGTCTGTGTCAAAGCTAAGGCGGGCTGTCGAGCCTCGCTGCATACCATGGACAATGCGATAGTCAGGGTCTGGGGCTTCCACGACCCGCAGGCCCACACCAGCGCTAACCGATATCTCCCGTAGCACCTTCACTTGTTTCTACTAGCGAAACTTAGGAACGTTTAGGTAGAACAAGATTTAAAAATTAACATATTCTCGCATGAGTTGACAAAGTTTTTGTCGCCGAGACATCCACAAGGTTGCGCGCCCTGGTAGTTTCACTTTTTGAATCGTCAAATGCGCCGGCGATGAAACCTTTGCTTTTTCGAGTGAGAATTTAAGTAGCTCAGTTGTCTTGAGTGGTATATGAGGCGCAAATATTACATGTCAAGTAGGTATAATTTATTTTCAACACTGTGATGAAAATGATTATAATCTTCAACAATTACGCGTTAGGCCTGTTTTACCCAGTTTCGTGGTCGTACGTGTAATCAAAGTTATTCGGAATCTCCAAAATCATGACAAAACAGTGCTTATTTTTGATGTAGCTTGTTGTGAGAAATTATTTGAGGCTCGGTTAATTAATGAAATTTTATTGGGTGGGTTAGCTGGTAAGTGTTACATTATCTGTATATATTTTAAAAGTACCTTTTTAGAAGGTAATCTATTTATCATTATAATTTGATGCAATATACTAAGCTGACGTGCACCTAGCACGTTGTTTAGTTTAGTTTCGGTGGCGGATGATATTGCTTTTATTCAATGGATTTCATAATCATGGATAGTAGTTACTCTCTATTTTTTTAAATTAAATTTTAAGTACCTATTTATAATTGTTTTGTAAACAAACAAGGAATCCTCTCCGTTTTTCAAGGCCCAGACTCTTGTAAGTACAGTACGTGTAGGTGTGAGTCAGTGTTTGAAGGCAATAGTCGCCACCGTGCGTGGTCCAAGCACGGTGGCCTATGTCTTCACATGTCTAAACAGAAGAAGATTTCGACTCACCAGATGCAAATATCAATTTGTAGCTAAATAGTGCCGTGGCGCCACGGTGTAAAAATATACCCCTCCAACTCAGCCCGTGGATGTTGTAAGAGCCAACTAAGGGAATCTATCAGAGGAAGGGCAGCTGCAGCATGTGTATTTTTGAACACTCGACTGAGGATGTTATGTGTGCTCATGAGGAAAGATAAATAGTGTGGTTAGTATCTGTAACCTAGGGTGATTATTTTGTTCCAGTTGTGAAATCTAAAAAGGGCACTGATCTTCTTCTGGTAAATGGCTACAAGTTCTATCTAGAACAGAGGACGAACTTTTTTGATAGATGGCGCTGCAACCAGAAAAGTAAAAATAACTGCAAAGCTAGACTTCAAACCATTGACGAGTACATCATTATAAAGGGTATTTTCGAACATAATCATTAAAGAAAATAAAATGAAATGCGACTGAAATACAATGGATTTCACTATTTTCAAAAATATTCACTGAAGTATCTACCGCTAGAGCTAAAAAATGTTGTTTCTTTGTAATATTTACTTCCAGTGCACGTCTTAAATATATATAATCTATAACACCATTATTATCAATAACACCAACCGTATCACCATTTCTTAAAACTAAGCCATTTATCTCGTTGTTTGCACTGAGTGACCTGATCTAAGGGTGGGTGGGTACCCTAACCCCGGTACAACCAACGACCTTACGTCAGCAATCTTTACTCCGCTATAGTCATACATGCGTAGTTTTATATGTTAGATACCTACATAAATACTGGAAGTAACACATTGCTTCTTTCCAGTTCTGGTGGAGGAGTACAAGACATGCCGTGGGACAATGATGCTTTTGGCCAACGGGTACAGATTCTCCAGAGAGACCATCAGAGGACACAAGACGAGGTGGCAATGCACCCTGAAATCTCGCATGCGTTGCCGCGCGTACATCACTACGGTGGATGGGCAGGTCATCCGCCATAGTTTTGTACATAACCATGCTACCAAGAATAAATAATCGAGCTTGGTTTTGTTCATTACTATAGCTGTTCGTAACTCAAATTTTCAAACATTTATTGTACAAATTATTCAGCTTATACCTTCTTTTTATTTCAACTTAGCTTAAGTCTTCCATTAATTGTGTGATGTTTTTAGCAACTATTTAACCCCTCTCTCCCCTGGTGATACTTGGTCAGGTTTTAGACTACTACCCCGTACTCCCCAAACAAATTCACGATTATTTTTTCGTATAAATTTTCATAAAAAATTCAGAATATTGGCTTGAAATACAGGTATACTTATTCTTATTAAATTCTGAAATGTTAATTGCCGTGATAAAAATGTCATCGTGTGTCTGCCCGGCTTAGAAATCGCGCGTTCAACGAAAAAATCAATACACGTAATATTTCGTGATTATTCCGACCTCCCCACCTTTCGAGCCTCACGTGATTAATGGACGACGATTAATAGGTAAGATAAGATAACATTAACGTCCGATTACTACGCTCAAACATAGGGTAATTATGACTTTAATATGTATAATATTATGTAGTTATAAACTACTTTCCCTTGAATCAACAGAGCTTATTTTTTTAAATTAAGATAAAAACATAAACCCTAAAGGGTATTGGACGTTAGTAATTTTTGGTCTCCTAGATATAAGTTGGTGTTCAATATTTGTTAAATGAAATCTGTGTTCATTTTAAACAATTTTACTAACTAAAGTCTGTTAAGCCTGGAAGCTGGTGATAAATATTTGTTAAATGAAATCTATCAATCTATGTTCATTTAAAACCATTTTACTAGAAGCCTTGGCTATAACGCGGACTCTCGCAAGTAAGGCGTAAGTATGTACTCTTACCTTTGACCGCTTTAACAACACCAGCATTTGCCAACATTTTATATTGCTGATCATTATGTAATTTTTTACTATAATATTTCATTGGCTGATATTATCGAACAAGTACACTGAACCGTACGCACTTTGTATAATTTTTGTGGTACTCTACAAATGAAGCCATGTAAATTGTCAGCAAATGTGCCTTGTAGTTCTGAGTTTGGTGACATAGTTTCACATTCTTCAAATAATTACCGATGGGTATAATTTCAATGACATACGTCACTGAAATAGTTCGAAGTATACATATAATGTAATGTACGAGTATAACTGTGGTATAATGTAAGGCAACGTTGCCTAACGGATGGCGAATGGCGAAATCATGCTTAAATAAAGGTTTAGATAAAGTATTTTGAACCGCGTGAACTCTAACCGTAGAGTTGATTTAATAATATTGGTTTTCATAGTCTATTAATAAATATTTGATTAAAAGGGGGGCCAATATCTACTTATTGCAACAAAATGAAATGTATTTTAGTAACAAAACGGCTATTCCGTGACTCTAAAATAAGTTTTCTTTATTTTGTAACGACAATAATTAAGTTATAATATAATAAATGGGTTTTTGGATACTAATGTTTATTTATACACTTCTTAAAATAAAAAAGTACCTAAAGCTTTTATTTATATGAAAAAATATATTTTATTGGTTATCATTATCCACAGGCAACGAGTCTCTGCCTCTTACAAATCTCGACCTCACTTGGTGCCATAACTAACCAATGATGTGAATCACCGAAATACATCCGTCCTGATATTTTTTTTCAGTGCAAATGATCACGACAAGCAGAGGCACGTCGATGCTGATGTGTGAATCATTCCGCTTCGGAAGGTCCTACGTGAACGGGGGTAAGACACGCTGGCAATGCACCACACGCTCCAGAACCAAGTGCTCGGCCTTCCTTGTCACTGCTGAGCAGGGCACCATACTGCGGTGTAACCTGCACCACAACCACGACTATTGACAGATTTCTTGTCTACAAACGGGTGAGACTTAATATTAGACGGCTGGTAGAAGTGTATGGAAGAAGGAAACAAGTATGCTGACCCCGCATTGTGTGGAGAACTGGGGACAGGTGAAGAAAATCATGATGAATATTAATACAATGGAAATTACACACATCATCGTGTATCATCTTCTGTATATGAATTAGTTTATAATATAATAACTTCCATATACCTGGCTATGTTTTTTGCTAGTTAATATTTTAGTGACATTTACAAAATTCGAATTAAATGTTATTATGTTACATTTTGATCTTGTATTATATAGCTAATATGCTGGCCCGTAGGTTTGCGCGTTGCAGTGCGCAGGTTAAGACAACGCTGTTTAGAGCGTACTGCCAGTCTTTCTACACGTGCAGCCTATGGATCAAGCATACGCAGAAGACCTGGAACGCCCTTCGCGTCCAATATAACAATGCCTTCCGGTGGCTGATGGGGCTGCTGCGCTTCTGTAGCGCATCAGGAATGTTCGCGGAGGCGCGGGTCGACGGGTTCGCTGCAATCCTGCGCAAGAGATCGGCGTCGCTGATGCACAGGGTGTGCGGCAGCATCAACAGCTACCTGCAGGTCATTGCAGGAAGGCTGGACACAGCCTCCCCTTTTATGAGGCACTGGACGAAGGCTCATATTTTAAAATTTAATTTATAATGCGACAATTTTGTTTACAATTTTATTTATTTTAATTTAATTTATTGTTATTTATTTGTTACTGTTTACTTAATGATTCTCGTTATATGGACTTGTGTATGTATACTGTGTGCATGTGCTGTGGCTGAAATAAATGATGATTATTATTATTATATACTTGCTACTGTCCAGAAGGCTCGGCTCAAACTGCTGTCAATGATGCTTTGGTCCGGTGAGTATAATATTTAAAAGAAATCAAATTCATATTTAGGAAGATAATACTCCAATAAATTGAAAGTAAAGGGTGTTTGAAAATTTGTATGTTTCTAGTGACCAGAATAATGACAGACCGGGGTACGTTCATGCTTGTGGTGGAAGGGTATCGGTTCTCGCAGTGCAGCGTCCCAAACGCCAAAGGTCGGATCCGATGGCAGTGCTCCCTCAAAACAAGGACCAAGTGCCGCGCCTCTATGGTCACACTCGATGACATTATCATGAAGTCTAAACTTGAACACAATCATTGATGCTATATTTATTTTTAGAAACATCCTTTTTTTATGGGTGGAAGGAAGATACAAATTGTAAGGTTTTTTGTTATTATAGTGCGTAACCCCGGCGCTAGAGACCGTAGGAAGTCGCAGAGATTTTCGACTCCCACGTCACTTGACTTCGTGGTGTAGTTGGTTATCACATCCCCGTACTGAGGGGAGGACGCGGGTTCAAGTCCCGTCGAAGTCGAAAATTTTTGCGATATTATTTGATTTCTTAGATACAAATTGATTATATACAGTGTAGGTATACCTATAGGTCCTTACCTCGTTGCAAGGAAAGATTTGTACATTGTAATTTATAACTTTTATAAAGTTAAAACAATTGCTACTTCGTGGTATGACACATTAGTTTTAGCTAAGTCTATGTAAATAAATTTTCTATTTTAGTGTATTCAAGATCATTATTTCGTTATATTGTTTTTTTCACGATGATCAGCTAGTTCGTCGTAGTACTAGCTAGTACAACAGTCAATAGCTCAAATTTTTATTGATTTTAAGTTAATAGAAGTTCTATTCCGAGAATAGAAGAACTGGTTTTTAAGTCAGGGAACTGAAATGAACGAATTCCTTTTTTGAAGCGCGATGGCAGTGTAACACTAGGTCTAGATAGAACGAAATGCAATGTTTACCTTTTTACTGGAAATTGTGGCCAAACTTAGTGTCTACCTTGTACCATCTATAAACAATTGATAGACTGTTTTATGTGCTGCTCATTTCTTTTTTGCGTTACTATAATTTATTTTGTTACATTTTAGTTACTTCATTATTATTCTGATACTATTTCAATGTACCAAGACAAAATTTTGTACAATGTCAGTAAGTATTCAAGTAGTATAGTAGTCATTATGAAGTGACTATTATAGGCGAACAAAATAAGCAAACCACTTACAATCGTGATTCCAGATCCGTACTTCGAAGTGACGAAAGCTGGTAACCCCGTGATGGTTCTCGCTGGCTACCGGTACAACCGCGTCACGGCATGCCGCGGCACCCGCGTGCGCTGGACGTGCGTCAAGTACTGCGTCGGCTGCAGAGCCACCGTTGTCACTATCGACAACCACATCGTACAGTTCCTGAATCGTCATATACACTGATGAACTTAACATGATTTTAATAGTTTCGTGGTTTAATGAAGTTATCGACGTAAATTTTAATGATGCTTTATTTTTGAAGGATAGCCTTACCTTTGACCACAATGTCAGGTAACGATGTGACTTACGATTATGATATATTCTTGTAACATATTGTCACAAAATCTCTATCGTTAACATCCTCCTATCCATCCTAGTTTATTGTCCGATTATTTCTATTTGCCATTATAGATCCACATTTTGAGACGACGAGATCTGGCAACCCCGGCTAGTCTGGCAGGGGTACCGGTTCAAACGTCGTTGGTGCTATAAGAAATCTAAAGGGTTTTGCACCAAAGCCCGGAGGACCGGCTGTCGGGCGTGCGTCATCACAGTTAACGAACACATTGCCTGTGTAGTGTATGTCCAGGTAATATCATATAAACCATGGTCTGCATTCGTCATCTCGTATGTCGAGGTGTTGCTAATCAAGCTGTCACACGGACATAGCCGAGAGATCAGGAATCCTGAGTTTGAGTTGACATTTGAACGGATGCCTACTGGTATGTGAGGTGAAGCTTGGAGAATACCTTGGCACTGGCGAGCTGGTGTATCCAATTGTATATATTATCGGTCTTCAGAAGCCTTACAGTCTGGAAAACTACTATAACCAATGATCGGCAACTATGCAGTGCAGGCTGTACTAGTAAAGTAACACATAAACAATCTTCATACTATGCTGCGGCGCTGTACTGAACAGCGTAGTAAAAAGATTGCTTATGTGCAAACAAATAATCATAAATTGATGGGTGTATTGATTAAGCAAATAAAGTATTTTACTTGTTTTTATGAAGTATTCATTAAATAATCTTCGGTGCAACATCACAAAATCATATTTTGTTACTCCTAAACGGTTCATATTTTTCTCAATGTTTTTAAAAGTCAGATTTTTTATAGATCCGTATTTTGAGACGACAAAGTATGGAAACCCAGTGCTAGTGTGGCAAGGCTACCGGTACAACCGTCGACTATGCGACCGAGGGTCTAAAGCACGCTGGACTTGTAACAAGAACCCCTCTGGATGTCGCGCTTGTATAATCACTTTTGACGAAGTCGTCGTTACGCAAACTAATACTCATAACCATTAGCTAACCGCCATTTATATTAGGAACCATTTGAACAGTATTTATTTTTATGTGTTTTGGGATATCCTAGAATCCCTATAGTGGTGTACAATAGCTTCAGGTATTTTCAATTAAGGGGTTGCATTTAAATGTAAGAAGGATTACTATAATGTTTTTTGTGTTAGTTTAATACTAATATTTTTGCAAATAAATATTCATCTGCGTTTATTTTAGTGACTCTGGTCAAGGTCAGCCTTTGGATCACCACGATTCACTGTATTTCTTCTCTTCTCTATAACTATTATTATTTGTCTTTTGGTGTGACTAGCTGACCAATTGATACATATAATATATATTGTATGGGTAGGTAGGTTATGTCTGTTTGTTAATATTCTTCTTCTTTGTCCTCGCTCTTTCCCGTTGCTTGGCGTTGGGTTTCCTAATCACGCGGCGCCATGTATTTCGATGGAACGTGTCATCCTCTATGAGGACGAGCTTGTTCATGTCGTTCTGTATGTATGTCATCCATGTCCTTTGCGGTAATTTTGTTCCCCTTTTCTTCGTGGAGATCTTGGGGAAAGGCAATTTTTTAGGACGTGTATTTTGGCTCTACGCATAAAGTTTCCCTACCTATCAAAGCCTTATTTCACATATTTTATCTTATAATCAATCTTATAATGAAGCAACTTGAAATAATTTTATGACCGAGCGAATGAATTTTCTTAGTATTCGCCTTGGCTGCTTAGTAATTGAAATTAAAATTAATTATTGTTTCTAAAATTAGTTGATGATGGATTACAGGTCATCCTATATTCACAACGACTAAAGCTGGGAACCCTCTGCTGATTCTGGACGGGTACCGGTTTAACAGAGCACGACTGGGCGTTCAGAGAGGCGCGCTGCGATGGACCTGCTCCAGTCGGGCCGTAGGCTGCCCGGCCAAGGTCGTCACGCTCGAAGACAAAATAGTATCCTACTTCAACCTGCATACTAATCATAGGAGGTGGTTGTCACAGCAATAAGTAAATTCGCGTTCTACAATAACGAAGATGGAATAATTTGTTTTGGCAATCACTGCCTAGCTCCGGCGATCAGCAAGGAGTCGCTGTAGACTTTAATTAACACCAATCAAACACAATGTGCGTCATGTGCACTTATAGTTTTAAGTTTAATCAAATGTATCATTATATTTCTTTTATTTCATTTACAAAAAATACTTACTCTTGAGTAAATTAAGATGATCAAAGATGTTAAAAATAAAATCAATCCAAAATTAAAGGTGTTCATTATAATTTTTCTTAGTGTTTTTAGGATTTCTCACGTAGTTATTGCATCCTTACAATTTATTTAAGTAATTTTCGCCCAGATCAGTTGTAACAAACAGTGGTTTCAGGTGCTGACCCAGCAGTACCGGTGTTCACGCAGACCCGTTTTGGCAACCCGGTGATAGAGCTAGGAGAGTACCGGTTCATGAAGTCAGGCAAGCCTTGTGGGGACGGCCGACGGCAACGGTGGCTCTGCACCAAGGGAAAGGGCTGTCGGGCCACCATCGTCACACTCGACGACGTAATCGTCAGAACCATGAATGAGCACCTACATTGACATGCATATGAAACCTTTATGTGGGCCTAACACATTTCACACTTATTGTCGACAAAGATCTGTCGAGAGAGGATATTTTTTGTGGAATTCGCGTTTTTGGAAATTTCCCCCTTACCCGGTTTAAGGTCAAACAAACGTTACGTACTAGGTGCCAAACATGACTTTTATTAAGTTATGTATGGCACCTATTTTATTAATGATTCATCCGGATATATTATTGTTTTTGTTGTTAACTTAAAGTCTTGCATGCCATGGACATTTTTTAAAATAAAAAACAACCACAAAACGTTTTTCTCAAAGTAGAGGTGGCTACAATTATAAAACTGAAACATTTTGTGAGTTTGATCTTCTGAAACCAATTTTAGGGGACAGATGTTGTAGGTACGGCAGTTACATACAACTACACCTGCACACCTGTACTTAAGTACTTAAAAGATTTAAAGATTTATTAGTTTTTTTTTTAATTTAAAGTCCAATACAAAATTTGTAGATTTTGATCGCAATTGTAACTATCTACTCTATATTTTAAACTAGCTGCCGCCCGCGGCTTCGCACGCGTTGTTTCTATGGAAACGTTAAAAGGTGATTTCTATCCCATGGGAACTGATTTATGGGATAAAAAGTAGCCTATGTTTGATTCCAGGATTATAATTATCTGTATACAAAATTTTAGCCCGATCCGTTCAGTAGTTTTGGCGTGAAGAGGTAACAAACATCCATCCATCCATCCATCCAAACTTTCGCTTTTATAATATTAGTGTGACTACCTATCTTAGTTCTAAGAATAATTCAATTTTAAAAACGTCTTGCGAAACGTACCTATATAACGTATAACGCGTTCCATTCCAGTACTTGTATTTTTTATTATTTAGTTTCCATTCTGCCTAAATGCATGACTTGAGTTGCACTTGCCTTCCAGGTCCGGTGTTTGGTACGACTTGTAACGGCCGGCCGACTATTCTCGTGGGGGGCTTTAAGTTCTATTCACATGGCACCGATGCTCGAGGCATGCCCCACAGGTGGATCTGTAGCTTAAAGCAGTGCAGAGCCAAGATTTATACTGAAAGTGATGTTATTACCAGGACTAGTGGGGAACATGATCATTCGGATCGGCGGCGGACAGGGTCGAAGAGCGTAAAGCGAGGGAAATGTAAAACCAAAAAGAAAATAAGCAGTACTTGTTCTTAGTTGCATGCTCGGAGTACCCGCCAGATCTCGGTTTGGAGACGGTATCGAGACGTCACCGTGACGTAAAATATTTGTATGGGATTTGGTACAGCGCTTTTAGCGTGCGAACATCATCTGATTTTTGTAAATACTATACAAAAATCAGACGTCATCACTTGACGTCTCGACAAAATGAAATCAGGGCTCGGCTGTGCAATTACGCAAATCTTAGCCATCCTATAATTGACATTTAAAAGACATTTCAATGGTCATATCCTGTGTGGATAGCAAATTACGAAGGCCATTCAAAGGGCTTTCAAATGTCCACAAAGGATGGGTGGCTTTGCGTAATCGCACAGCTATTCTGTAGTTCTGTGGTATCTCTAGTTGCATGGTGCGGTTGAATAAACGCACAATAGGTACTTACACTGTACACAATACGTACATGTCTTTTCCACGCTCTACGCGACTCTATCAAGTCTATACATACAATATACAAGTCAATATATAGACAAGCAATTTTTTATTTTTGAGTGTGTCCAGCTGATTCTTGACGTAGGTATTTTAAGATATCATTGTATTTTTCATAAAGTAGGTAATTAATTTAAATACAAGCGAAATAAGAGACCGCTTTATCTTATAGGACATACATTACTATGGTCTGTTTGAAATTTTTAATTAAGAATTTTACCAGTCCATGAAGAAATGATGTTTAGTTTAGTTTAAGTACTTAGAAGACTAAGTAAATAAGATTTGTGTTTGCGTCATAATTTTACCCATATTTTAAGATGTTTTTTGATTTTATTAATGAAGTTGTTAAAGTTTTGCAAATGCACTGAGTCTGTGCTTTTGCAAAAGCTATACGAAGCATAATTTAAACAACTTTCACATGCTACGTAGTAGTTGCTATTTGGATTGATAGAAAATACTGCTCGGATTCGAATTTTTTGTTCCTATTATAAGATAAGCACGGTTTCTAAGGTAAGTAAGACCTTAGTGATTATAGTCTATTCATAGATTTAATAAAATGAAACTTATTTTGTTTGTTTGCTTAGGAAATTTCAATAAATATTTTAATATTATATTCTTTATTATTTGTTCACAAAAATCTCTGCATTTTAAATCAGGCTAGATTTTATAGGCAAAAAACCTTTATGGAACTCCAGAATTATTGTAAACTGAGAGTGAAGGACGAAGGTGTTGCTATTGCGGATGCATATCGCAATGCAGGCTGAAGAAGTCGGGGCTTGATGTAGACGGTAGCATAACATGCTTTAATAGTAGAAAGTAATAAAGACTTTTCTGTTTAATTATTTAATTTGTTTATATTTACGTTTATAAGAACATATCAACAAAGAAAATTATAATCAAATACTCAATAGTAACAAATTAGAACTAGTACAATTACAATTGAAACAACTTTACACTAGTATTTTACAATTGAAACGCTTGAGCTAAATGCAGACTGTTGCAAACAATCTACAGATTGCTCAACTGATCCATATCCAATACCCAGTACGTTTACGTTTATAGCTTGTATCTACAGCAGAATGTTATCAATGCCTTGTACAGTGCCTCAGTAGTGGTTTTGCAAATATGTACAAATCTGCATTAAGTGTTTCTGTAGGTAGTGGTATTAAGGGTTTTTGTTTTTAGGTATAATGCGTAAACCCGTGAGGGTTTAACCGAGTGTGAACTTAGGGTAGTATCTAAGACCTCTTTTAAGAGCCTTCTTTAATAACTCCTTTCATAAAGGTACATGACATTTCAGATCAAAACCAAACAACACGTGACTTCGATTTAATTTCATCTAAACACGGAAAGAGTATACTCCTTCGAGGGGGCTATAGATACCACCACAAGAGAGATAATATCCTAGACCGTTCAACTGCCTGGCGCTGTGTGAAAAGATCAGTTTGCAATGCAATGATATCAGTAACAGCCTTGAATACTATAGACAAAGAAACCAAACATATCTGTAGTAAACCAGATTTCATAGGCAACATAATCTCTAAAGAATTAGAGATATGTAAACAGAGAATTGGGAATGGCCTTCCTGTTATGGATGCATACCAGGAATTTGTTAGTAAGCTGAAGAAGTTGGGTCTAGAGGAAAGAATACCAGACTTCAAGAATATTAAAAGCACGCTTTACAAAAAGAAAAGTAAACGCGCTTCTGACGATTCCGATAGAGATATATACGTATTAGGTTAGTTTTACCTAGGTATAAGTGTATCTATTTATTATTATTTATTTCATGTTTTAGATGTGGGGTCGTCCATTAATCACGTGGCGTTTTTAGCAGTTTTTTACCCCCCCCCCCCTTCCCCTGGTATTACGCGGTACCCCTCCCCCTACACAAAATCACGTGTATTTTTTGTAGATACAACAAAGTAACAAAAACTTTCAGAATAAGGTTTTTGTTATTATAGTGCGTAAGCCTCGCACTCTGGCTAATTTCTAAGAAATCAAAGCTGGAGCTAACGGCGCTTGAGTCCGTAGAAAGTCGCAAAGATTTTCGACTCCAACGTCACTTGACTTCGTGGTGTAGTTGGTTATCACATTCCCGTACTGAGAGGAGGACGCGGGTTCAAGTCGAAAATTTTAGCGATATTATTTGATTTCTTAGAAACTTTCAGAATATTGTATCTAAACTTAATAGAGGTAAAATTTAATTTAATTCGGGGAAATTTTGCACCGTGACCATCCGATGACTATGGCGAGTGCAGCGCGGACAGATGCGCGTTCACCATTATTGTTGCGCTTTTTTTTATGAACCTTTTTAAAGTGATGATAATGATGTGTATAATTTTATAATTTGACCTTTTCTAACTGTATATTTATTTAATTTATGAAATAAAGAGTTTTTGATTTCATTATTTTACTTTTTCTCAATGACAGGTTTACCTTTGCAAAAGAGCTGTCATTTCTCCGAACATACTAAAATAGAATAGAAATATAAGATTAATATAAGAATCGAATAGAGTAGAAATATTAATTTATATAGGCTTATACATCGCTGACTGTTCACACTGCCGGCGAGGACTCGCTTCACTAGTTTGTCGCTAGGCGACAAGAGCCAGGAAAGATAATGCCTCAGCGATACTCGTTCAGCGATACTCGCTCAGCGATCGGAACTCACGCCGAGAGAGCCACCAGCGGTCATTTCTCTACAATGCGGATCTGAAAGTACACGTACCTATGTTTATTTATAATGAATATCGAACAATCATTTGAATTATCATTGTTATCTAGTTCAGACGACGATGATGATGTTTTATATGATAGTATTTGTGCAGTGGCAGCGGCCGCGAGCGATTAATGCGAGTAATCGCTCGTCTCACTCGCACACTCGCTTATAGCCGAGCTACACAACTATCGGAACTACGCACTCGCCCCCCGCGGCACGACGACTCGTTTCTACATTCAAGCTTTGCTCGCTACTCGTTCATCGTTGCCGGTGAGACAACTGCCTTAAGCTAGGTTCACATTGCTGTGTCGTGGTGTGTCGTGGCGCGCCAGAGCGCAATCGGTTACGTTCATTACCTATGACTAGATTCACATTAGTAGGTTGTGTTGGGGCACCCTACTAATGTGAATCTAGTCATAGGTAATGAACGTAACCGATTGCGCTCTGGCGCGCCACGACACACCACGACACAGCAATGTGAACCTAGCTTAAGGCAGTTGTCTCACCGGCAACGATGAACGAGTAGCGAGCAAAGCTTGAATGTAGAAACGAGTCGTCGTGCCGCGGGGGGCGAGTGCGTAGTTCCGATAGTTGTGTAGCTCGGCTATAAGCGAGTGTGCGAGTGAGACGAGCGATTACTCGCATTAATCGCTCGCGGCCGCTGCCACTGCACTACCTATGACCTACCTATGACTAGATTCACATTAGTAGGTTGTGTTGGGGCACCCTACTAATGTGAATCTAGTCATAGGTAATGAACGTAACCGATTGCGCTCTGGCGCGCCACGACACAGCAATGTGAACCTAGTTTAAGCCACCTGCGCTACACGTCACAAACACCGTTGCTGTGTATGTAACATCCAGGGTCATTTCATGAACACATTGTGCAAGTGAGATAGTTGACTTTTTATTTTTTTACTTTCTTCGCAAAAGGTGAAATCACACCCCGAAATAAAGAAACTAACTGAAAGGATCGGGCTGAAATTTTTCATACGGGTAGTTCTTGGTCTGAAATAAAACATACTTTTTATTCCATAAAACAGTTCCCACGGGCTATAAACCTTTACACTTTTCCATAGAAACAACGCGTGCGAACCGCGGGCAGTAACTAGTATTATTATATTTCTCTGCTGTTGCTGAACGGATGTCAATGATATTTGGTACGGGATGAATTTATTGTATCGTGGAAAGACATAAAGTAGCACGCGAAGCCGCGGGCGTAAGGGATCCTTCAATTAGGCTTGATGTATCACAAATCTGTTATTTTCAGACGCTGAAATATATTGGATGCCCAATGGTTCAAAATGTCTTTACCACGATGGTTTCAAGCACCATTTGCATTCTGGCTCCCGGTTTCCTAAGCTACGTTGGATTTGTTCAAAGAAAAACGAATCGTGCCGGGCCACTGTTGTTACTATCAGTGGGAAAATTATGAAGTTACTCAATCATCATAATCATTGAATTCTGAAAATCAAAACATATTATATCTTCTCTGAAGTTCATAAGATATTCTTTATATAACGTTTGAAGTAATATAAAAAAAAAAACCGAACTTCAACCACACACACACAACACACAGGACAACTGGACAGACAACCAAAGTTATCGACATAGCACAAAGAATTAGCAAGCTGAAGTGGCAGTAGGCCGGCCATATCTCGCGAAGAACCGACAACCGCTGGGGCAAACGTGTTCTTGAGTGGAGACCACGACTCGCAAACGTAGTGTAGGACGCCCTCCGGCCAGGTGGGATGACGATCTACAAAAGACTGCAGGCAGATGCTGGATGCAGCAGGCTGAAAACAGGGCGCTATGGCGCTCATTAGGGGAGGCCTATGTCCAGCAGTGGATATAGGCTGATGATGAGATGTACGTTTGCCGAATCCCAGTCTCCACTCAAGAGCACGTTTACCCCAGCTGTTATCGGTTCTTCGCGAGATATAGCCGGCCCACTGCCACTTCACTTTGCTAATTCTTAAATAAAAAACACTGGACAATACACACGGCATAAAGTTGGTATATATAATTATTAGAGTTATCTATAAGTAAAACTTATAAATAACTTCATTTTAGAAATAACCGCGTAGAATGTTATAAGTTAGCGCCATGGGCTGACGAATGAGCATTATTGTAATGATTTCGCTCGCACTCCGGACAGTCGATCAATGTACAGTCGGCTGCAAAAATATGTATACACTCCCAAGTTTTCAATTTGACAAGACAAGTAAGTTTATAGTAATTGTGATAATTTATGTACCGCATTCTGACAACTACGATGATTACTTTTTACTAAAAACGTGTGCGTGGCCTTTTATTTGAAAAGTTCCGAGAAAATAAAAGTTAAACCTTGGAAGTGTACACATGTCTGTGCAGCTGACTGTACCTACCCCGCTTGAACTTTCTTGGCTTCCAGATGCATTCGCAACTTCTAGGTACATTTAGTTTCTGACGTGAAATTTTTAATGTGTGTTTAATGTATTTTTATAGTACATATATAAATGACATCAATAAGATAATAAGTGTACGTGTTGACTTTATTTAACTACCTACTTATATAGGAAGGTACATACCAAATTAGCAATTATTTATACAAACTTTTACCATAGAGACCTATTACCAACTATTACAAACTATTACCTTACCTTACCATAGAGACTGAGGCTGACGGACAAACCGAATTACGGTTTATGTTAGCTGTAGATAAAATAAGTTAATACTATGTAACATACTTAAATAAATTAAAAAATATATTGTATTCATTAGAAAACTATTTTTTATGAGTTTGCCAGTATACCCAAAAAAGACTTACTTAATTGTATTTGTTTGTATTTTTTTTTTGTATTTTTATTTATTTACCATTTATAACATAGGTCGTTAAACAAGGCACGTCAGAGATTGTACAATTTGAAAAAACAAAACATAATTCACGAAACAAAATTTAAAAACTCCTAAATAAAACCAATTTCAAATAATTCCAGATCATAAAATTCAATGTCATGTTTAAGTATTATTTACAGAAAGGGAACATTAATTAGCAAGCCTTGTGTCGCATGCAACTGTATGAAAGGAAAACTCAAAACAACACAGATATTGTCAGATAGATACCGCTAATTAATAAATTTTTAGAATTAGTATTGACGTAAGAAAGCTCAGCTAGACGTACTACTTCCAGATTTAAACCAGCAGTTGAGGTTCGAGACTACTCGTTTCGGCAACCCGGTGATCGTGGTGGGCCGGTTCCGGTATAACAAGTGGAGCGGCAGTAAGGGCCCGCAGATTCGATGGACTTGTGTGAAGAACCAGCACGGTTGCCGCGCTTCCATCGTCACCTATGAAAACATCGTGATTAAGACTAAGAATGATCACAATCATTGATGCTAGCACCAATTTTTTTTTGTGATGATCGGCATTTTGTAACTGTTCTCTGATAAGGTCCAACAAATTGTCCTACCTACGCGTGTTTTTCATTGGTATGTTTTTCATCAAGGTAATTTTGCAATGGCTTTCCGCAAAGTATTCTCTATCAATTATTTATCTTTAATCCTAGCTTTATTTCATTGGTATGATAATGGTTAAACTGTTTACTATTGTAACGCCTTAACTATTTAACGTGTTTGTTCTATTCGGATGATACTATGCATAGATATAAGAACATGTAGCAATATTATAAATTAATATTAGTTCATAGTAGGATTTTCGAACATCACGGTCTATATTGAAACATTACGAGTTTCAATAAGAGACCGCAAGGTCCAAAATCGGAAAAACTCTAGTCAATATACTCCAAATTAGGAGTATATGAATAAACTTACTTAGGTGTAAGCCTGTATTTTTAGTAATAAGTCGCTTTATTGTTTCTCAACTCAATATCTACAAGACGTATGTACATACATCTTGGAAGTATATTTTAATATTGTATTAAAATAAATAAGCATATTTGTTCCTGGTATTGTATCAGTCAGTATTCATCATCACTATATCAGCCCACAAACCCCCACTGCTGCCCATAGGATTCCCCGTACGACGTGGGTCCATCGAGTGGATGGTCTGGTCTTCGATCGCCACTCGATAACCTTTACTCCCTGCGGGATATCGGTATTGCGAGCTAAATGTGACCTGCCCACTGACACTTGAACTTACTAATTCTGAGAGCGTTGGGTTTAGTTGACTTTTGTTCAGTCATTCAGTAATATTTGTTTGTTCACACTAGACATGGTAGAGCTGCATATCTCGCCCGAGTACAGCCACGTGAATATTTTAGGAGTAAATATAACTAGTTAAAGCAATTATAAACATTAAAATTAGATGTCATTGAATTAATAGAATAATTGAAATTACTATATAGACGCAAATATTAATATATTATTTGTTGAACTCGCTATGTTCAAAACTTAAAATTAAGGTAATCTTCGACTGTATAAAAATAATGTGTTGTTCTTCAACGGATATCCGAATCCCGGAGTATCACGGAGAGAAAATCAGCTCTCTACGTAGTAGTAGTAGTAGTAGACACTCCACTCTCTACGTAGTAGTAGTAGTAGTAGTAGTAGAAACTCTACTCTTTACGTGGTATCACGTAGTGCTCTACGTTCTCTACGTGACTCCAAATATGACCTATATTTGGTGTTTGTCTACTCCGTAGCTACAATATCGAATGGTTTGTAAATCAGTATTACGTTAACTGAATTATAATAACTAAAACGTATTTTCTTTTGTATTTTCAGCAGCCTTTACGCAGTCTCGCTACGGGAACCCGGTTATAGTAATTGGGAACAATAGATATAACAAGTCCAGCTATTGTAAGGGGCCAAAAGCCCGATGGATCTGCACCAAGGTCCACAAAGGATGCAAATCAACTGTAACTACTTATGAGAACGCTATTCTTCAAGTGAATCATGATCACAACCATTGAGATTGAAAATTGGTGTTGATGATGTTTCCTCACTCTGTTGAAAGTATGCAGCATCTCGAACTACTTAGATGCAGAACCTTAATACCTACTTTACAGTTAGTTTATGTTTTGTAGTCTATGCTCTGCTTGCACAAGGATATTTAAGTAAATCACATTTTTGCGATATTATTTGATTTCTTACATAGGTACATTATCCTCTGGACAAAATGACGATATCAACTATAATATATTTTTAAGGGATTGATATAATATGTTTTAAAGTAAGTACCCAACAGATGAAAATACATGTTGTGCGGTCGGCACAACATGTATTTTCGAATCCTGGTTGTTAATTTGAAAAGATCAACCAAGAAATTAAATTTTATTTTATACTTGAGTGTAAATCAATATCATATAATTCGTATGTAAATATTTTTGCGTAAGACCTAGAGATTTTTTGTTTAATCAGTATAACAGAGATTGATGATTTACGGTGGCAATTGTATCTGCCTGCATTGTTCCCATATACATTACAAACAAGAGATTAGATGTAATAATCTTAACAAACAATTGCTAACTTTTAAGTGTCCAATATTTTTGCAGGTCCTATATTCACAAAGACGAGGTATGGTAATGCCGTGCTTATCATGGGTGGGTATCGGTACAACGCAAACACCATGTACAGGGGTCCTAAAATGCGTTGGCAATGTACGAAAGCTACCGGTTACAAGTGCAAAGCATATATAGTTACCTACGAAAAACAGGTTTTGTGCATTAATGCTGGTCATAACCATTGACTTTCGAGTTTTAATATTTCCTGTACCTATGCCACTGAACAGCTCAAATTATTGTTGAGAACGTAATCTAATCATGGAATTTAAAATCAAGCAGTTTTATTGATATGAGTTCAGCCAAAAACATTGTTGCATTTACTTGGAATTTTGTAAAATATTTATAAATAAGTAAAGATTGATTATTTGTAAGTGGCCATTTTCATTCCAGTTCTCCTGGAACTTCTTTTTAGGGTTCCGTACCTTAAAAGGAAAAAAGGGACCCTTATAGGATCACTTTGTTGTCCGTCTGTTAGTCTGTCTGTCCGTCTGTCAAACCCCTTTTCTCAGGAATGCGTGAACGTATCGAGTTAAAATTAGCGTCAAAGTCCGTAACCTCTTGGAGCCGCGACATAAATAAAACTTTTAAGTACCGCACTTAAAAGTTACAGCCGTTTATGTCCGAATATTTTGAAATTTTCAATGGAATCACATACACACCAAACCTATAGGGAACGTCCCGTTGACGTGGAATCATAAAATTTGGCAAGAAGCAGGGTCTTATTGCACAAGTAAAGGAAAAAAATCTTAAAAAAGTAAATTTGTAGTTACTTCATAAAAAAAAATACTTTTGATTCGTGCTATAGACAAAATCCTATAGGGTACTTCCCGTTGTCCTAGAGTCATAAAATTTAGTAAGAAACAAGTTCTTAATAGCGTATCTTAGCGCAAATAAAGGAAAAAATCCAGAAACCGTTTTATAGTTTATTCACAAAAAAATAATTTTGATTCTCGCCATGGACCAAAACCTACAGGGTACCTACTTCCCGTTGACCTAGAATCACGATAATTTGGCATGACACAAGGTTTTACGGAATCCTTAATCCTTTAGTGCGCGGGTCCGACTCTCACTTGATTAACTTTAGTAATGGGTTTTTGCTCCTTGCGTGATAATTTAGAGATTGTGATATATGTACCAAATTAACAAAATACGTATGAAAGCGAATAAGTCCGGCCTTTACTTCTGCAGTGGACTTGTAAAGAGCCTGTTGATGTCATGTAACAAAAAATTAAGATTAATAAACATAATGGTCATTTTCTTTGCAGTTCCCATGTACACCAAGACGAAGAGCGGAAATTTCGTGCTTAGCTTGGGCGGGTATCGGTACCACGCAAACAACACGTATAAAGGTCTCAGAATGCGTTGGCAATGTACGAAAGCTACTCAATACAAATGCAAAGCGTTTATCGTTACTTACGAAAAAGAAATATTCCACATTAGTGACTGCCATAATCATTGACTTTCATGTTTTCATATTGCTTTTAGCTTTTAACCCTGTTTGTTTACTGTAATTGATGTTTAAAGTGACCAGTTAATCATTAAAATCTGTAATTAAATCAAGCTGTTTTATTCTTTTTATTTCGCACTTTAGTACTTATTGCTTTCTTTTTAGTTCTAGGTTTACATTTTGTAAAGTCTTCTCCGGGGCAACCCGGTCCATCACTTTCATACTTCAAGATTAAACCGCATAGGTATTGTGCTTGTTTAACTCTCTCTCACGCCACATTTCAACATACTCTTACAGACACTGTTTTTTGTAGCATCTTGCAGAATGATTTTGCAGTTTGATTTGAGGACTTCCTGGTCCGACTAACATAATCAATTGATACTTAATGGCTTTTTATAGTACGTAATGGGCATTGTTGCACTTACCTACTGTGTTTCTTTAGTTTTATTTACTACTTATTTTGTTACTAATTTTTCCGATTATCATGGCAAACAGACTATTTATTTGATTGATTGAAACATGCCTAGCCTAGTTAAACATAAAATCTTATTCACCTAAATTAGTTACCACACTACTTTTAAAACCTGTGTTATACTGTGTAAATATACATATATATACATAGGGTGCTTGTCGGTAGTCTGCAGTTAGCTGATCGTAAATATGTAATAATACTAGTTCTAATTGGTTTCGATTTATTCACTTGCAATATTTTTAATTTAATACATTTAAAAATCAATCATTGGTTTAGCTTTCCCGTATACTATTTTTCTTGCTATTGCATCTCCGTGGATTAAACTTATAATTATGACGTAGGTTCAATAAAATTTAATATGTTTTAGGTCTGGAGTACAGTATCATTAAGAATAAGAAAGGTTTAAGAAACGTGCTGCTGATGGGCGGGTACCGGTTCAACAAGAATACGAAGTACAAAGGAGCCAAGGTGCGCTGGTCCTGTACGCGCTCTAATACACGATGTAGAGCGAATGTACTAACGTACAATGACGAAATCCTCAGCTGCAATTATGTACACAACCACTGAGCCTTAAGCTTAAAATTTTAACTGATATTTTGAATAATCAAAAATAATGATAAATAGCATCATTTATAAGTGCATAAATGCTGCTATTTATCATTTTTTAAAAATATTTTTTTTCTGTTTTTTACTAGTGACTAAGAAGTAATATTAAAGATTTTGTTTTATAATACTAAACCAACATGTTATTCTTTTACAAACTGTAATAAATCCTGTGACCTCTGATTCGGTGAACTATCTCGAAAATTTGTATACTTAATTACCTACTCATTTTAAAGATTTTACTTTTATTTTCAAACATCAATAATAGAGTTAACAAAAAATGATTAAATAAAATTTGTGTAACTCAATACGGAAAGTCTGTGCTTGTATTGGAAGGGTACCGGTGCAACAACAGATACCACAAGTGCAAAGGACTCAAAACGCGCTGGAAATGTGCGAGTTCTGAGAGCGGTTGCCAAGCCTTATCTACTCACGACACGAATCGTGAGCATCAATGATTGTCATGACCTGGAGCAAACTTCCCAAGCTTTGTAAGAGCGCGCGCAACAGAGACGAGATTGGCGCAACTCTGTTCATAATGAAATAAAATCCAAAAATGAATGATATTTACGTTTTATCCATAATATTATGTTACTTGCTCATTATTATTTTTTGCACGCTGCCTTCAACTACATATATTTTACTTACTGACACTTGACATGATTTTTATTAAGGTAACTCTAAGCTAGTTTTAGTGGAAGTACACTATGTTGGTGATCAATAAATAAATAAGGCTTAACTTCTTTTTAAGAGCATCTCCTAGTAGACCTCGAATAGTATGCCCATCGTCAGATGTCGTTGGCGCCAGCGCGCGGCCATGGCAATGGTACGGAAACACTGTGACCTGCAATAGTTACAATACAATGTAGATTATAAACTATTTTTTGTATGATCTTTTTACTTGGCATTGTAATGGGTTTTGTGTGTAAAAATAATGAAAGGGTAGAATCTCTAAAACCAGATTCGGCTTTGAGATACTCACACTCAAAGTAGATAAAAATATAGCTGCGTCCCAAAGGATTTATGAAAATTCGTAATAATAAGATAAAAGGCGGTGTGAGTCGGGGTAGCACTTTGACAGAATATTTGCTCCTATCGCAAATCTTACCATAACTTCGTATACTTTTTTCCCTACAATTTTCAACAATATCAAACCATGGTAAATCCTCATCATCAGCCAAAACTAGTCCGTTGCTGGTCGTAAACCTCCTCTAATAAGCGCCGAGATGCCCTCAGCTTGACGCATTCTTTATCCCACCTGGGTGTCCTACAGTAAGTTTGCCTAGTCGCGGTCTCCATTCAAGAGCACGTGTACCCCAGCCAGCGGTGGTCAGTTCTTCGCGAGTTATGGATGCCATGACCGGCCCACTGCCACTTTAGCTTGCTATTTATTTGAGGTACATGTACCTATGCCAATAGCCATGTTAAATATTCGACCAATTTGTTCGCAGGTCCAACGTACGAAACTTCTCGATACGGGAAGCCTGTGCTGATAATGGAAGGGTACCGGTACAACCGATACTACAGATGCAACGGTCCCAAAGTGCGCTGGTACTGCACGCGTACTGCGAGCGGTTGCAAAGCCTCTATCCATACTTACGATCAAATAATCGTCAGCACCTATGGTTGCCATAACCATTGACTTTTCAAGTTTGTTTTCAATCAATAATAGTACATTACTGTCGTGGTCTGTGATGACTGCATTGCTGGCAGAGACGATGGCTGAAAGCGCAGCGTGGTGCAGGTCCAGACCATCACAGTGCAGCCCTTGATAATGCTTGATTAATTTAATGGTTATCCGAAATAAATGAATTTTATTTATTAAAGTACTTAGACAATGCGAGTAATTTAATTCAAATCAGCTTAGTACAGTCGGCTGCAAAAATATGTATACACTCCCAAGTTTTCAATTTGACTACATATTAAGTGTAAGTGTAATTGTGATAATTTATGTACCGCGTTCTGACAAGTACGATGACTACTTTGTACGAAAAACGTGTGCGTGGCCTTTTATTTGAAAAGTTCCAAGTAAAATAAAAGTTAAATCTTGGAAGTGTATACATGTCTGTGCAGCTGACTGTACATAAAGTAACACCTGACTGCTTTCGTATCAAAACTCGACAAATGGAAATTGCTGGTGTCTAAAACTCACCAGCAGTGTTTACTTTGCTGGCGCCGCCATCTATCTGAGTAAGGTGAGTTAAGCCGGAAAGGTCGACTTTGCTCAAAGACGAAATCAAAATGAAATTGAAATAATTACAAGCATTTTAGTAAAAGTAATTTTGTAAAACTATACGTTTATTTTGGTAAATAATAGAATATTTATGAACACTTCTCACAATTTAATTTGCGTTGGACGTTGGACTTCAACGTATGAAATAAGTCGGTACGGTAAGTCTGTGCTCTTATCGGAAAGGTACCGATTCTACAACAGACATCGGAAATACATAGAATCAAAAGTGTGCTGGTGCTGGTACTGCACACGTTCTCAGAGCGGTTTCAAAGCCTCTATCCTTACTTACGACAAAAGTATCGTCAGCACCTCCTATGGTTCTCATGTGGTTCTCATAATCATTGACTATTAAGTTTGTTTTATAGGGTAAGTTGTCCTAATTTTGACTCTCCCCCAATTTGGCACTATACCCTAATTTAATTTTCAAACATTTTCAACACAAATGTAATTAAAATCTATAATGTGTGTTTCATCATCATCATCCTTAGTCTACTGCTGGACTAATATAGGATGATGAAATGCTGGAAAAAATTACAGATCCGACGTTTGAAATAAGTCGATACGGTAACCCAGTGCTTATTATTGAAGGGGTTTTGGTACAACGGATACCACAAGACCAAAGGGTCCACCGTACGATGGTGTACTGCACTCCTTGCTTACGGCAAAAAATTGTCAACACTTACTGTTGTCATAACCATTTTTACAAGAAATCAATTGCATTTAACGGACTAGGTCATTATGTTTGTAAAAATACCGTTCTTTTTTAATAAAGCATATCATTGTATTTCATTTCATTGACTTTTTCAGCTTATGTTTTACCTACTCAGATCTTTAGAGTGATGCTAATTTTCCAGTGGTTGATTCGTGATGCGCCCGCGCAGGCACATTTTTGGTATGGTTCTATACAGGGTGCCACGGAAAGGGTGTACTAAGCCGAAAAGGGGTGTTTCTGGACCCCCATACGATCAACTTGTGAATAACGATTTGTTGAATTTAGTTTTTTTTTTAATGAAGATTTTTTTCTTCTTACTCGTGTTCTTTTAATCTAACATTATTTAACATTACAAAATAATTCACAAATGCTTTTTGCTTTTTTTCAGCAAAACCAGTGTTTTGTCATGAAATTATTACAAAAAATGACGAAAATCCTTTGAAATTTCAAAATGAATATAATAACGCAAAACACATCAAAAAAAGTAAAAAAAATCTAAATTCATAAAATTGTAGAACAAACGATGTCTAGAATCACTCCCTTTCCGCTTAGTACACCCTAACCGTAGCGCCCTGTATAACAAACTTGATTTTATGACCACCAGTTATCAAATTTTTAGACACAATCACCATTGACTTTATAGAAAAAATAAAATCAAGCTTAATACTACAGTATTGAATTTCTTGCAATTTCATGCCCGTAAATCTTTACAATTACTTAAGTTAGTTTACCTGGAAGCAACATTATGTAGCTGTATAATATTATAGTTAATGATTATATCGGGTATTTATCGCGTACCTTTTGTTTGATTTCCCCTACGTTTCTACCGCGTTACAGCGATCGTGGTCACGGGGCGACTGGATGTACTCGGAGTTACCGCCGAGAATTGACGGCAGTATCCACGACTACCCTCAATTCGTCTTCAGAATCGGGAATGTCCAAGTTCACATTACGACACACTACACTGATATAATCATTAACTATGTTAACAAATCGCGAAAGTTTAAAAAGTTTTAATATTATAGTGATTTTTTTTTTCTAATTACATACTTCTAGCACAATACATAAATATACAGTAATCCGACTCCATACTAGACCGCCCGAATCGACGCACGCACATATAGGCGTCATTTACACGGCCGCTAAGGTAGTCTCGGCATGCACATCTATCCAGTGTCACGCCGCGCGCCGCGCGCCGCCGAGACGGTCGCTGCGCTGAACGAGTTTGTTGTGCCGCGACCCCCGCGCTGTCAGCTCCCGTTTCGGTACCTCAACGTTGCAAGTGCGCGAAATAATAAATTAAATAATGGCGGCATCACGACCACGAGTATACTGCAGTGTTTACGGGTGCCTAAACTCAACGTTCGTTAAACCAACACTGTAATTTTTTCGACTTCCTGCTAATGCTGAAAGGTAAAATAAATATAGTCTTTACCACGTTTTAGGGTTCCGTACCTGAAGTATAAGTAAGTCCAATGTTACTAACAAATATTTATGTAGTACCTCCATATTATTTTTTCTGAAATTCACTTATTATTTCCTACCTACTTATTTTGCGGTCTAAATGTATTCTACATTAAATATAAAAGACCTAATTTTGGTACGGAACCCTAAATCTGCCAAGTCGACACGCAATTGGCCTTCGCTTTCTTGTTTGTCTCTTCGGAGGTGGGTGATGGACAAATGATACCTAGGTAGGCTAATAGGTAGGTACTATCATTAAAAATGTATGGGAAATTCTGCTATGTATTTAATGTAATATGTATGTAATGTAGGTATACATTACATATTAGCTTATAGGGCGCTTTTCCTGTCATTCGTTTTTGCGCCCGCGTGCGGTTCTCGACCGCGAGTTGTGCCGCGAGCAAAACACGCTCGTCAAAACACGCTCCGGGCCACACGCATCACAGATTTCGTTTGCCGCTGCTAGAGATGGGAATGGGAGTTATTCTTATTATAGGTATTTTTTCTAACAGTTATTAGCTGGGTATTTTGTTCTAATAACGTTAGAACCAACTGGTACCCAATAACGTTACGATACTTAATAAGTACTTGATAATCATCATCATCATCACCCACAGCCGGATTTTACACAACTTCGGGAGGCTTATACCCAGTAGTGGGTACTGGGTATAAGCCTCCCGAAGTTTGTGATATCCACTTGATAATACCTGAACATAACCTTAAAATAAATAGATTAGATAGTTACTTATCTACCTATTATAATCCATAGATAGGGGCAATCATTTATTACGTAAGACGATTTTCGCTAGTTTTTGACCCACTTCCCCCCTATTATAAGAAAAAATAAAAATAGGCCGACCCCCTTCCCCTGTTTAATATTTATTACGTATGAATCTAAAGTAAAAAATGAATACACGTTTGGTTTGTTTTAATGTTTATTTTTAAAAGTAACAATTTTAGAAATGTTTATTTGTACCTACTTACAAAGGTAGGTTAGGTACTAATTAGTCCACAAGCGGGGAGTCCCCGGGATGCGCAGTGCGAGTGTCGCGGGTCCGTTGCCATGGAAATCGTTTACGTACTCGTATAGGTACGCATCCGATCGAACCTCGGCACTCGCGCGGTTGCCCGCGCTTTTTCAAAGTATAATTTTTAACTTTGCGCATTTTTGTGATCTTACGTAAGAACTATCGAGACTCCCTCCCACCCCCTTGTAAGAAAAAATAAAAATAACACATATGGTCGCCCCATAAATCGTCTTACGTAATAAATGAATGGCCCCATATCAAATCAACGACTGAGAAAAGCACAGAAAATTTAGATTTCTTGTTTGTACCAACCCTAGCGCTCCGCTCAACTGTAGGTATAAAGTTCAAAGAGACGGCTGAGTCATTCTACTGTATACATTTATCTACTGTGCTTCTAGGTCCAAGTTTCACTGAGTCCCGTTATGGCAAACCCGTGCTGTTGCTGGGCAAGCATCGCTTTAACAAGGCCAACAAGTGTTTTGGGGCTAAAATTCGTTGGTACTGCAATAAGTCATCTTACTTAAAGTGTAAAGCACTTATCATTACAATCAACAACGAAATTGTAGTGCACAATGATTGCCATAATCACTAACTGTAATTTTATAAAGGTTTGTGAATGATAATAAAATTGATTTATTTTATTTGAGAAGCTTGTAAACCCTTTTATTTAAAAGAAAAAAAGCATTGTGGAGCACTAGTTTATTCGCGCACCATTTTTACGAGATTGTATTCAGATTGTATGTACCTAAGTCATTCCATCTCTAAAACTACTACACAATTGAACTTTCCATCCATCAAAGCTTTCGCATTGATAATTTTAGTTTGTGATATTTCAAAGACACCAGTTTTTTATGCTTCAAGTACTACCTTATTGTTGAAAGGATTACAGGCTATCCGGTATTTGCGGAGTCGTGTTACTTCAAGTACCCCAACTACCTTATTGTTCGCAGGCGCTGTGTACACTACCTCTCGTCACGGAAAACCTTTGATTGTAGTAGGCGGGTATAGGTTCTGCAAAAACAACAAGTACACTGGAGCCAAGGTGCGGTGGTACTGCACTCAATCTTCTTCTAACCTTCGCCGCTGTACAGCATCTATTCTCACTTTTGATAATAAAATCATAGCTATTAATAATTGCCATAATCATTCACAGCCTCATAGAAATGTTTACATGTGATTCTCAGCTAAGTACCTTCCTATTTATTTATGAGTGTGCGTAGAAATATAAAGTGTGAATATAGAAAATAATACTAATCTTTTATATTTGAATTAGAATATAATATTAAAAAACAATTTCATTATTATAGTATGTTTTATTTAAATTGAATTACGATACGTTTTATCATCACACTATTATTCGCACTAATATTATAAATGCGAAAGTTCGGACGGATGGATGGATGAATAGATGGATGGATGGATGTTTGTTACCTCTTCACGCCAAAACTACTGAACGGATTGGGCTGAAATTTTGCTTTCAGGTAATTTTAATCCTGGAATCAAAGTATTTATATGATAACTTTTTATCCCATAAATTAGTTCCCATGGGATAGAAAGAAACAACGCGTGCGAAGCCGCGGGCATAAACTAGTAGTAAATCTATCCATCCAAACTTTCGCATTTATAATATTAGTGTGATGCGAAAGTTTGGATGGATGGATGGATTGATGGATGGATGTTTGTTACGTCTTCACGCCAAAACTACTGAACAGATTGAGCTGAAATTTTGCATCGGTGTAGCTCTAAGCCTGAAATCAAACATAGGCTACTTTTTATATAATAAATCAGTTCCCATGGGATAGAAATTACCTTTGAACGTTTCCATAGAAACAACGCGTGCGAAGCCGCGGGCAGAAGCTAGTCAAATATAAAGGACATGCCCCCTCTTATCAAAATGTCTCTACCTACCTATGAATTGCCTGATCAAAACCATTTTCACAGGAGTGCAGTTCAAGGTGTCTCGATGCGGTAATCCAGTGCTGGAGGTGGGAGGCTACCGGTACAACAAGCACATTCGCTGTAAAGGCCCCAAGGTGCGGTGGATCTGCTCCCGACAGTCCTCGCGCTGCAAGGCCTTGATAGTCACCTATTTCAACGACATTATTAAAATTAATTCAAATCATAATCACTGATAATTTTAATACTGATAATGATAATTTTATATTTTAATTTATAGCTGCGGACAGCTTAAGATTCGTTAAAAGAATTTAAAATTTTGTTGAACAAAATAAAAATCGGCAGTTAGATAGTAATATTATGCATGCAATTTAATTTTTTCGTTACTTCCATCCACTTGTGTGGGTACCCATATAATTTCACATCACTGGCAAATTCTCATCCAAATTTTAAGCTCAAGGTATTCCACTGCCTTGTTTTCCTTCTTTCGTTCATCTCGGTCTAATCTAAGGCGTTATGACAAATCATCAAAGCGATTACAGGTTATCCAGTATTTGCGGAGTCGTGTTACGGCAAACCTGTACTGCACATCGGGATTCACCGGTACAACATGAGCAGTTACTGCAAAGGAGAGAGAGTCAGGTGGGCCTGCAATAAGAAGACATCTAAGAAATGTCGAGCCACTGTTACAACCTACAGAGGACAAGTTATCAAGTTGTCGAATACACATTCTCATTGACCTATTTTGATTGCATATAATATTAAATG
This sequence comes from Eupithecia subfuscata, assembly GCA_963564075.1. Taxonomy (NCBI): domain Eukaryota; kingdom Metazoa; phylum Arthropoda; class Insecta; order Lepidoptera; family Geometridae; genus Eupithecia; species Eupithecia subfuscata. The sequence goes on from OY751105.1 coordinate 12,599,456, forward strand.
AAGGAGGACATAGTTAGCTTTAAAGTTTTTTCTTCTCAAATTTCGCAGACAAGAAAGATACACATCTATTTCAAAATAATAAACGTAAAACTATACCAAAGAAGGTCAGGGAATTACGTAACTGACTGCACCCTTAGGCTCCCCCATAATCAATTGAATTAATGTACGTATGTAAACGTTTTTCAGCCGCTAATTTTGCCGGACAGTCGGTGGAGCCAGTAACATGGTTATCTGGCTTCTTATAGAGCAGACAGGTGGCACACTTAGGATTTTCGGCTAGCTTCTTGCACTCTTTGTTTGTGTGACCGATGCTACCACAGTGTCCGCAGGCATGATTTTGCTCCGTGTCCATACTGCTGGCACTTATAGCAGCGGGTGACCAGGGTAAAATCCCTTACTGGACACGAGGACCAATTTAGGAAAACCCGGTCCTTGGTAATAAGGGCTCTTCGGATTACGGCAGGGACTGATATGATATAATTGCAGGACTCTGCGTTCTTCCTGCCTGATTTGTGGCTTGGTCGGATAGAGCTCAAACACTTTTCAAGGCCGCAATTCTTGAATGTGTCAGCAAGATTTTAGTTGTAGAGGCAGGATTGTAGAGGGAGGAAGACTTCTTGTTCGGGCATCGATGTCGGCACTCCGATGATGACGACTCTCGGCTTTCGTTTAGGTGGTTCATCGATTGTAAGGCCGGAGTTGGTGATCTGCATGAATAAGACTGCTGTATCATTAGCGTAGCAAACTACTTTAATCATGTCCCAGCTGTTGATAAGAGTTGTTGTATATAGTGAGAATAGTGTTAGTCGGTAACTTTGTAGAGATATGAAGCTGGATTTGGGTAAAATATATGTATTTTTCTTCTGCTTATTCTGTTAAAAAATTACTTGTATTTCATTTCATTTTATGTAATTTGTAACTACTAACCTTAGTCTTAGTCTTTACTCCAATTAATGACCTCACAACAGCGATAACCTCAATGAATGATGACCTCTCACGTATCCTTGAGTGGAGCAAAGCGCACGGTCTTTTGGTGAACCCTAAGAAGACTCAAGTAATCATAGTGGGCAGTTCAAGGATCGTAGCTAAATTGACATGACGACCTTATCTCCTATCTCATTTGACGGTGTGTCAATACCAATAAGCAAATCTGTCAAAAACCTGGGTCTGATTGTAGACAGTGAGTTGTCTTGGGGTCCGCAATTGGCCGAACTCAGCAGAAAAATGTTTGCATCCGCGGGCTCACTGCGGCGACTGCGCAATTTTCTCTCCCGATTTCCACTAAGGTTACTCTTGCCCAGTCCCTTTTGCTTCCCATTCTCGATTACGCTGACGCCTGCTATCCGGACCTCACTGAAGATCAACTAAACAAGCTTGAGCGCCTCCAAAATTTCAGCATCAGGTTCATATTTGGCCTAAGCAAATATGACCACGTTTCCGAATATCGCGCTAAACTCAAGTGGTTGCCCATCCGACTTCGCAGGAATACTCACATATTATCTCTCTTGTACAGTATCTTGTTCTATCCTCCGAGCCCTTCCTATCTCAAGGAGCGCTTCGAATTCCTCTCAAACTCTCACTCGCTCTCTTTGCGTTCCTCTGAAACCCTCATCTTAAAAGTCCCTGCTCACACCACCTCTTTCTATGACAAATCTTTCACTGTACAAGCTACCCGTCTATGGAATGATCTCCCCCTGGACATCAGACGTGCAAAATCACTTCCTACTTTCAAAAAACTGCTTCATCAGCATCATATATTCTTGTAAAGAGTTAGACAACCTTATTTTATGTTTATGTAAGTTTATTATTAATCTTTGTAGGTATTTAGTGTAAGTATTTGTTTCGTTTTCTTTAAATAGGTACATATCTATATATTTATTCAGTGCCACCGTCTTTTTTGTTCCTTAATTTCCAGTCCATCCCAAGGTTGCCTGGAAGAGATCGCTTTCAGCGATAAGGCCGCCCTTTATACTTCCTTTTTTTATAAGCTTTTCTCTGTATTGTTTCCTGTATTTGTGTGGTATAATAAAGTGTTTTCTATCTATCTATCTATCTTTTGTTTTAGATGTACCTATATTTACCACCTCTCGGTTCGGAAACCCAGTGCTGCAAGTAGGAGCACACAAGTATAATCAGAGAACAGCAAGTCAAGGGAATAAGAAGTCGTGGAGCTGCACGAGACGGACCACGGGCTGTAAAGCGAAAGTGACCACCTATTGTAGCGAGATCATCCATGTAAAGAATGATCATAGCCATTGAAACTTTAAACTGTATCGGGGAAACCACGACCGAAAAACAATACAGTAAATGAAAAAACCTCTCGGAGACATATGTATGTATAAATGCAAGACAAATATACGAGTATATATATAATATATATACATTTTGTACTGGGGTCTGGGATATATAGGGTGTTCGGCAGATCGTGTGCAACATGGTAACTGAGGGCGAGAGTTCAATAGCTTGGCGGCTTTTTTAACCGCTGGCGGTTATTTTTATTAAATCTTCAAATAAAAATCTCAAAAAAAGTAATGCTATTGAGGGTTTAAAAGACTTCCATACTATTGCACCTCGTTCCATCTACCCCCGCTTACCCTTTGGCATAAGTTCTAACGAACTAAACATGCTAACTTCACGATTAGGAGACAAAAGTTAATAATTTTTAGGGTATTCAAAATGGCAGATTTTTTGAATAAACGCTTGTTTTATTTTATATTTTATGTAATTTTGACACATTGGGCACACCGTTAGAATGGCCATGAACTAGAGAATTTTTCAGTTAATTGGAAGATCAGAGACACGCTTAGTTTTTTTTTTAAATTTAATCCTAATGCCGTGTTATTTCGCACAAAAAAGGTTACAGTAAAAATTTCGGAACAATACCGAAAAATAAAAATCTTAAAATAGCCAAGCGGTTTTCAGGGTTAAAAAAGCCGTCAAGCTATTGCAATTGGTTCCAACACCACTTACCATATGGCCGGTCATTGGATTTAAATATCATGCAATGAACGTAAATACAATGCAATGAAACGGTTCATTTTATGTGCTCGGATTTCCAAGTGCTGCGGTGCGATTTTAGAAAATATCTAGTGATAAAATAATTTATGTGCGACCTGAAAAGGAGCACCTTTTATCTACGCTGTACAAAATACTGTTTGAATTGACTACAATTTACATATATTCAAAAGTTTATTTTACACGTTACAGAGATGGTATATATCGAATCTCGTTTCGGCAACCAGATGCTCCTCTACCAAGGCTACCGATTCTGCTTGAAAGAGAGGAACAAAGTGCGGAAGACGTTTCGCTGCAACCACTGGGACCGCGGCTGCCGCGCACTGATCTTAATCATCGACGACAGAGTGGTCAGCTGCAACGTCACTCACACACACACACATAAGCCTAGAGTCGTGCCTCAAAGATTCAGAGATCCATTTTTGATGATGTGATCTTTGGGATAGGATCGGGGCACTTTTTCCTCTGTTTAATTCTGTCTTCAGTTAGATCTTATTGGAGATGAGATGGACAACGAAAAGGCAGGTCTGTGTCCAATCGAGACATTAATATGGAATACTAACACGAGACACAGGCTTTTATCATCGATCACGGATTTTTCAACTGCCAATTGTTAGTCAGTACAATAATTAGTCTTAAAGCCATTTCCCCATGCTGGGGACTTAAACCTTTGTCCATTGACTTCAAATTAAAGGAAGAAAATTATGATGAATTGCTGGATCTTTTAATTCACATTAAAAAATTGCCAAGTCCGCTCAAACAGCATAATGATCAAGTCCTGCATATTAAGTATACAACATTTTACTGTTGAAGTGTTAATTTTTTGTTCGTTAAGACTGTTCAATTATCTCTTAATCATTTCTAGTATTTGTAGGTCCAACATTTTCAATGAGCAGATTCGGTAAGCCTTTGATTCTCTACAATGGACACCGTTTCAACCAACACAGCTCCAGTAAAGGTTCTAGAGGTTTCTACGTATGCAATAAATGGTCTATGGGATGCCGTGCTTGCATCAAGACACATAACAATGAAATAATTCAGATGAACGTCGAGCATGTGCACGAAGGAAGAAAGAAAGAAAATATGCTTAAAGGAAAAAGTTTGCAAGTGCGGGTTGAAGATTTAGAGGCCAACAGTTAGACGGTATTTTTTTCCACGTTTTAATGGTGTTGACAGTCTATCTAGGCATATAAATTAAATGGTTTTGTACTTAGATGTAGGTATATTACATTGCTATTGGATCAAGGAGACAACAGTCAAAACCAAACAAAACTCAATTGAAGACTTCTACAAACAGGTAGGTAAGTAGGTACTTTATTATATGACAGCTCATACTTTCTAAATCCAATACAGATCAAGACTCAAAGAAAAATATCGGTAGCGTATTTTTTTTTAAAGCATTAAAAAAAAATTACGCTACCGATATTTTTCTAATTAAAAATTACGCTACCGATGTTTTAGTTGATTTATTTATTACGTTCTAACTTTAAGAGGACCTGGAAATAAAATTGTATAAACGCATAGCTGCTAGAATATAAATACAAATACTGTAAATAAACGAATAAACAAATCATAACCTCATTTTAATGTGCCTCCCAAACATGTTACTTTGATCAGTGGAATACACAATACCTTTGTTTTAGAACCAAAAACAAGTAATGCACCTCTCAGTACTAAATACGTTACGTGCAAAGGAAAGTTCTACCAGCGGATTAGCGAATCAAGTGACAAGCTAGTGCCTGCAGATGAGGGCCCGATTTTCGCCAATTGCCGCCGTCTGGGCCGGAACACGATCTGGTACAAGAGGCATCGGTACAATCAGACCACTGTGAAGTCTCGCGCGCAGGCGCGCTACGTATGCGAGAAATGGAGTACGGGCTGCAAAGCCTTCATCAGGGCTGAGGGCGAGAAAATCATTGAAGTTCAAGAAAACCACACTCATAAGGCATTGCATTTTACCAAACCAAAGATGTTTACCAAGCCAAAGAAGTCGGGTTAGCCGACTTTGATTAATCATCATTTGTGTTGCTGCGTGTTGTTTGAATTTTCCAATTAAAACAAATACGTCATAATAAATCACGGCAAAAATCCCATTTTATGTGATTTTAGTGTTAATAATTATTTATTTGTTGTTTTTCTTTATTAAGGAACTACAAACAGTACAATGATGATGATTATGATTTAAATAACAACTTAATATTAAGACTATAATAATGTCAGATCCACAGCGTAGTCCACGGGGTAAAAATGAGAGTTTCAGTTTCAAAATAATTGACCTTATCAGCCTATAACCACCCGAAACATTTTGTAACTTACTAACGTAACTTAATTTTTTGCGAATGATAAAGCTGGAACGCAGAAATGTTGCCTAAGATGGAGACTTCTTTTCGGAATTTAATCACTCGTGGTGGTATTTAATATGTACCAGTGCGGCATTTTCTTTCATTTCTAAGGTAAATTACAACCTCTATGGTAATAATACTCATCGTAGTGGCAGGTTATATGAATTAATAAGATTTGATTGCGGCCCAACTCAACATTTTTAGATATCCTTTTAAAAGTGGCCCGCAATCGCAAACAGTTGCATGATCTAGTCGTAGTTAAATTTCTTTGTTAGTTCAATGTAGTTTAGGTGTAGTTTGTGTGTAGTTTGTAGTTGGGAAGGAATACGTGACAATAAAGAGTTAAATAATCAGCCTAATTTGTAGTAGCATTATTTTTTCGGCATTAATCCCGAGTAAATCAGTCCTCTCTGACCACGATCGCTGCAATGTGATGGAAAGGGAGACAGACAACAATTACAAGATTTTTTTAAACAAGCTTTTATTATCATGTCTTGACAAAGTCGTACTGTCATTCGAATTACATTTATGCATATTTAGATGTGCGTAGTTAAATTTGAGTGGAATTTTAGATACTGTGCCAGTATTCGATGTATCCATGCACGGGAAACCAGTCATCGTATACGGAGGGAATCGCTTCAACAAGTACGTAAAATGCAAAGGACCCATCGTGCGGTATGTGTGCAACAAATGGACGTCAGGGTGTCGAGCAGTCATCAGAACTATGGATGACAGAATATTTGATATAAGGAATGAACATACGCACGTGACCAGAAAATAAGAAATGGTACATTCATGCGACGGAAGTTATCCATTTCTCGGACTTTGCAACCTACCAAAGATTTTTCATTGTAGAACCGATAAAAGGATTTCTTATACTGCCTAAGAATTAATACTAGTTTCTGCCCGCTGATAAAAGTAAATCTATAGATACTTTATTCCAAGTTAAAAAATACACTTCAGTATTTAATTTATTTCCACCTTGTTTATTCACACACGTCGTTGATGTCGTTACTAACTTAATTTAAGCAGAACTTCAATACACTAGTTATTAATTCCAAAGGACAGTAATTTCTATCAGTACAATAAAATAAAAATTCATATGAGTTGGCTGTAAAAGGGCCCAGTGTTTATAGAATTACAATGATTAATTAAAATAATGTCAGAAATGAAATAAAATTAAGATATTACATGTCAAGGAATGCATTGTTCTATGGAACCGTTTGGATTAAGGACAACCGTGAGATTGATACAAATGTTTGATATAAGCTTCACTACAAACAAACATTTTCAAGTACCCATGTTTAAAGAAACAAAGTATCTGAGGAATCATTAATGATATCTTACATTGTACTCAAACAAAAGTATACCTATATTACTTTCAGAGCCGATATTTGGGACCACAAAGAAAGGAAAAACCTTGATAATATACAATGGCTATCGATTCAATCAACATAATAGCAGTCGAGGGCGAAAGGGTGTTTTCATGTGCACCAGGATTAACGCAGGGTGCAGGGCAAGCATACGCACACTAGACAACGTCATATACGACATGAAGCTAGAACATAACCACACATGAAACCACATATGAAATAGATCTATAGAAAAATCTTAATTGCATAGTTATCAAAATTGTCTTACAAACAAATTTCCTAAATATGTGACAATTGGCGATCTTATCGCTCAAGAGACAACCGAGGATCGTTGGATTGAACTCGGGAAATTGTGTTCATTATTATGTAGCTAATAGAAATTACAAAATTGAAATCTTCCATACAAAAACCTAGTAAATAAAAAACATACTTAGGTACCTAAATACTAAAGCTACTGAAACATATATAAATACATACATATCTACATTTTATAAAGGGAAGCAAGGGTGTGGTCAGTGATAGCAGGACAAAAAGTGTTCCCTTATCCTTTGCCAAAGCTCTAGTTAGAGGTCCACACATACATAATTATGTATAATAAGACGTTTCAATCAGCCTAATATAGCCAAAAAAAACGTAGGTTAAGATTTCTGAGTGTGATTATTTTACTAAGAACGTGTTACACATACATTCATTTGTTTATGTTGTATGTTAAATTAAGGATAACTGGTCGACTGGTCACGCAATTGACATGGAAATGCGAAATTGGTAACGCATTCCCGTACAGAGTGGAATATTGTGAGCGGGTTTAAGTCCCGTCTGAGTCGTGAATGCTTGAAATACGTACCTACCTACTTACATTCTTATAAATTTACTCTAAACTTCATAACTACATAATGCTAGATGGGCTGGTGTGTGAAATATTACTGTCCAGCATTGTTTATTTTGTTATAAGCAATATATTATCCCATAAAAGCTAATAAAAGCTTTTCTCGCTCTCAAATTTTTTTAGACACTACTCACACAGCATCCTCAAGCCCCAAGCTAAGCGGAGCTTGTGTTATGGGTACTAGATGACTGATACAATACATTACATAGATATTTTTTTTAAATAATGCTGTATATTGCCAGTTCCATTGCTGTTCTCTATATGTTTCTATGTAAAATTTGTTTTTTTTAAGGTGATTAATAAAAGTATTATCTATCTATCGATCTATCTATTTTTATTATATTATACCAGAACACCCGGAACAAATAGCAGGTTGCAGGTTTGTCCCAAGGCGGGAATCGAACTTGCAACCTCCTGCGTCGCAGGCGGACCTTCGCCCGCCGCGCCACATCGGTCGTCAAATTTTTTCCATCGAAGTTTTTCTACAGAAATTGCTATTATGACAAAACATTAAGTTAAAAAAATGAATAATTTAGAAAAATTAAGATAAAAACAGATAACATTTTTCAGGACCTATCTTCGAGACAACAAAACACGGAAAACCTGTGATAGTGTACAACGGTTACCGGTTTAATCAACACAGTAGCAGTCGAGGGCTTAAGGGCCTATTTAGGTGCACCAGGGCTATGGTAGGCTGTAAAGCCTATATACGCACTTTAGAGGACGTCATATATGACATGAAACTATGCCATAGTCACACACAATAATATTCACTATGTATTGTACAGATGAGTTTAATAAGCTAAAAAATATTTTCACCACACTCGCCCGAAAACGGTGACTATGCTGCTTAAAAAATTGGGTTTTACTAACATGTGGAATAAAGAAGGAATATTATTCAACTTGTTGAAAAAAGTAATTTGAATTCAGAACAATGCAATACAACCTTCACAGAACAAAAATATTTGTCAGTTCATGGTTTGAAAGAGGTTTTTATATGCAGGGCAAATATTTCTCGTTTCGTGCCCTTTAAACCCCTCGCTATCTCAGCAGTCTACTTTAGAGCCACTCGCTACGCTCGTGACTCTTTTCTAGGCTGCTTCGCTAGCTCGGGATTTAATATCGGCATTTCAACAAAAAATCGTTTTGCCCACTTGTTAAACAAATAATTGTTTATTTAAATAATTTTTATTTGCACGGATCCTTACAATGCCTGCCCTGATGACCTGTAATCGTTTTATTTTATTAAAGCATTTCCTCCATTGCCAACCATCTCTCCTCAAACTTATCTTACCCACAGACAAGATTCTACAAAATACAGCCCTTAATTGACAGTCTGATTGATAAATTTAAATCATTATTATATGCCTGGTCAAAGCATCGCTAATAGACGAAAGCCTGTGGAAGGGCTGACTGGCATTTTCTCAAAAAATCAGCAGTTATAATAATAATAATCTTTATTTCAGTAAGCGGTGTTTGCATATGTACATTTACTTAAATGTAGTCGGATAATTTATCTAGCCTAATGTCTGAGATAAATAACCTACCTTAAGTTAGGCTCTGTTCCCCAAACTAGGTCTGGGAGGTTGACCTGTATTATGGGGTCACAGGGATTAACTGCCGGACTCTAAGTAACTGAGACTATGGGTGAGGCCCTGTTTTAGTTATAATTTAAGTACACTTTGCAACTTTGCACTTCTTATATCTGAGTCATGTGCTAAGTAATATGAATAATAATAATAATGTGATCCACTCTTTTAAACTATGTAGGTAGTAATTATGTGCAATTTTTAGTAACAATATTTAAAATGGGTGCCTATCGGTAATAGGACTTCGGTAGAGTTCGTGATAGTTTTTTTAAGTTGATTGTAATTTAGGTTTGCTATTGATATGTCTTTACTGACACGGTTGTACAACCAAAGTCCTATAACCGATAGGCGTCGTTCCCCTAGCTTTGTTCGCGTACCAATGGTCTAAAATATTTTATCTTTTCGACGTTGCTTTTTAAAATTTTCATGATTTCTTCACTCACAAGGTGATGTTGTTTGCTTATCACTGCCTTGAGCTGAACTGGTGGACCAACCATAGCGTGAGTGTCCACGTCTTAGCTCCGTAGGTCATGACGGGCACTGATTCTCAACAATATACTCGGAAACAATTTCGAGAAGGTGGCCATGTACGACAACCGGTTTTGGATCAATGTGGCCATTGATGGTGACTTTGGTTTTATCCAAACTCATGCTAACACATTGGGAGGCTGAAGCCAGGCCGTCCAGCATCCGATTGAGCTCTTCTAGCGACTCCACCATTAAAACTTTATCATCAGCAAATTGCAGGTGTGAGATGGAGTCGCCGTTTATGTTAATGCCGCTACTTTTCCAGTCCAGCATCTTAAACGTATCTTCCAACGCGCTCGTGTTCGGGGTATGATATCCCCCTGCTTCACTCCTCTGCGCAATTTGATGGGTTTAGACTGCTAGCCCTGTACTTAGACACTCATGGTGGCGGCCTCGTAGAGACATCTCTGCACCTCGATATAATGTCTTTTTGTATAATTTTTCGCCAGTTGTTTTTATTTCTTTTCTTTAGTTATTTCCTACAGTATTATCAGCTGAATAATATTCTTTCAGAGGCTGCATTCGCGACTTCTCGTACAGGCAAGCCGGTGGTGGTTTTCCAGAACTATAGATACCTGCAGCACTCCGCCGTCGGGCCGAAGCGAATTTGGAGATGCTGGCGATGGCGGGACGGCCATTGCAGAGCCAGCATTACCACCGTACAAGATATTATTGTTAAGATCGGCATTAGGAATCATAATCATGCCGACATTAACAATTTCTACCGGTTTTCAAAGTTGCGAGTAAAATAATTCAAAAGCTTAGCTGATTTCGAACGCATCTTTCTCAGATGTAATAAACCAGTGGAAGCCAATGATAATTTTATAATGGCTTAGTGTTTTTTTCCTGGTATTCTGCAAGGATCTACGTACAAAATATCATCTATTTAAGTTTGCAAATAATTTATCTATTCTTGGCTTTAGCAAGAGATTAAAACATTTCATTCATCTGCTTAAAAGCTACGCACGATATTTTTTTATTGTTTTTTCAAAGTGTACAAGATTAAATGGTATTTCAGGGTTTCTTATGAATTGATATTAACAAGAATAAATGAATTCCATTCCATTTCCAATACAGGAATTTAAACATTATCATAACACACGTTGTTTTAAATAGGTGTAGATTAGACTAGCTTGATATCTTACAAAATGGATTACCTAGTTAGTTCTAAGGCTAGGTCCTTATTTGAAATAATATTAATTCAGTACTTATGTAAATTAGCTAAGTACCTGCTTATAATGTGGATCTCGTGAGTGTGAATTTTGATTTTAGTATAAGAACCACACTTGAATATTAAGTCAGTACCTAACCTAGTCAGCTATAGTATTAAATTGCAAGAAGTTAAATCGACTTGGTGTGTTTATTCTTTGTAATCTAATCATTAATCTCTTTATACACATTAATTATTGTAATGATTGTGCTAATCATCTTCAAATGGTATGTATCTCTGCGTAGTATTGTTATTAACATAGAGGGATTCCTCTTCTAACAAAAGTAGTTCCCAAAAATGTAGTTCCTAAAAATCTTTTACATTTTATCAATTATATTTTAAAGGAATAACTGACTGACTGACAGAAATCTAATCCCAAGTGGACGAAGTCACGGGTAACAGCTAGTTCTTCTGAATTGTGGGTCATCTTCTAAATTATTTCAGTCTTGGAGTCCCGTACAAGCAAAGGCGGACCCGCATTGTTATACAATGGTAATAAATACAACTTCGAGAGGAAGGGTTTGAAAAAGCTACATTGGCGATGCAGCAGTTGGAGTTTGGGGAACTGCCGCGCCTCTATCTCCACAGTTTGCAACCGAGTTGTGAACAGTAAAGAACTACACAACCACCCAAACCACTTTGCTTGTGACCCGTACAAAAATTATTTGACAAAATAAAACAGTTGATTTTTTTATCCATTGAAAGGAATTACTACATTATTTACTATTCATCTATTCAAGGGCGGCTCTAGTCTTAAGACTATTGCAATCACACTAATATTATAAATGCGAAAGTTTGGATGGATAGATGGATGGATGTTTGTTACCTCTTCACGCCAAAACTACTGAACGGATCGGGCTGAAATTTCAATGCATCGGTGTAGCTCTAAGCCTGGAATCAAACATAGCCTACTTTTTATCCCATAAATCAGTTCCCATGGATAAGGAATAGAGATTACCTTTGAACGTTTCCATAGAAACAACGCGTGCGAAGCCGCGGGCAGAAGCTAGTGGTTATAATTGCACAGGGGCGCGGGCGCTGCATGTAGCCCGTTTGCAATTGTAACTCAGGCACCCTATAAATTAGTAAATCAAAATGTAATGTACGTTCTAGACTTCTAGACGATCGTCCTAACCAACGCTTGATCTCTGCCACCTAACTGACAATATTTCAACATAATAAATTGTTGGTTCTCTAATGTTACTAATTGTTACTTGCAGAATTCACATTTATAGTCTCTCAGCGAGGTAAAGTGATGATGCAGTCTGGGCGTTACCGGTATTCGCGGCATAGCGCCTACAAGGTAGACAATCCCAAGTGCCTGTGGATCTGCGCCCGCACATACGCCGGCTGCAGAGCTTCTGTCTACACCCTCGAGAACAGAGTGTTGAGAGTCAATAATGCTCATAACCACTGAAGATATAATGAAGAAGTCCTTCGCCTTCCTTTACTGTGTAATGAAAGAAAAAGAATGATCCTGCGATACAGGTTGAAATTCCGAACTAAAGTCGGATAAAAACGTATTTATATTTTATACCTGAAAAATTAAATAATTTTTTGAAATGTGATGGGAATCTTATTTAGTGTGCATGTTTTTTTTATAACGTGCGTTAAAGTAAAGTAAGTTGTATGCTCCTTTATTATCCCAGCGAATTAAACGCTGCAACACTGCATAATTGGTTTTGTTTTGTAGGTATTTTAATTAAAATAAAATTAATGTTGTGTTGTTTGTTTTGTTTATTTTCGATAGTTGCATGTAATGAAGTTCACAATTTTCTAGCCTATTGTTGGGTAAGGCGACCATAGGATAGCACGGACAGTGATTTCATGGGCATTTTGCATGGGGATTGCATGAAGATCGATGTACAGGTGGATTTGTTGAGCGAAGTACGGTTGTCGAACAACCATCCACAGAAATCCACACTATTGCACTAAATTGTGACTTTCAACGGCGTTCATATAGCCATGAAAGCAAGGTATGTTGGTACAAGGTATTTATATGCTCGATATTACTAGAGATGCTTGAATCCTTGCTTGATACTTATGGTTTGGTACATACAGGAAACTAATAAATTTTTAGAAAATAGGTTTTTTTGAAAAATGTATAAAAAAAATTGCTTATTCTCTCACTATTCACGTCTAGAGAATAATTATACTAATAAAAACCATAAAAAATATTCCTAATGGATTTCTATTTATCCCGTAAAACTTAAAAAAAACATCATAATATTTTTAAGGAATCACGACTAGCTACAACAATTTTCGTGATCGCGAATTATTTATTGATTTTGATAATTCTTTCGTTGTTGTATGAAGAATAATTTAGAGGTGATCCCATCAAAGGTTGATCCTCGAGGGGTTACTATGTGCGCCGTAAAACGTATGTAAACATCATCACATCCTTATTTCAGAATCACTGGTAACTAACTCACCAAATTATATCGTGGAGCTTCGTTCCGCTACGTAAGATGCCACGCCTCGCGTAGCATACAAAAGACTTCAACTTACATCCGCGCCTGTACAACAAACTAAATTCCTTTTATCTCTGGAACTAGAAGACTATCGTGTTGGAGTTTTCTTTCCATTAGATAGGAGTTATTTCTCTTAACTTGCAATGCTCTTACTTTTTCGTAGGACTTCGTTGTACATTCTACGACTACGACGCTACGAGCTGGACCTGTGTACCTGAGATCTAATGATAGATTTACTATTAAAGAATCAATCGCTAAAATGGCGATAGATACCTATCAGTTTTATACAAAACAATATGCACTAAGCCTTTTTGGCTAAACCCCTCAGGCCCCAAGCGGTAGCCGGCCACCGCGCCTTTTGTCACTGCATCGTTCACTCAAACCCCAAGCGGTAGCCGGCTACCGCTCTCCTGCATTTGATTACGGACCTTATTTTACATGTTTAGAGGCTACTTTCCTATAAAGAAGTTTTATGAGTTAGGTTCTTTGATATATTTTCTACATACTGAACGAAAAATATTTTATTATCTGTGGACGTTGATTTTTTTTTGGCAGTCGAATTGAGATTTTCGACGCCATTGTGTCTAAGGCGCACGGCCTGTCATTCATTTCTGACATTTTGGTCCCAAGATGGAAGGGTCAAGTATTTATTTATTTATATTTATTGAGGTAAACCACAGCGTTACAGTTACCATATACTTAAATACTTAAAATATATATAAGACTAAGGCCAAAAAGGATTACACCGATAAACAATTTTTCCATTCTAGTTCAAGTTTTTGTTTCAAAAAATGAAAGAGCGAGACAGAGCTAGACGAAGTTGTACTAATTTTCGCCTGCTGCGTTGCCGGCGGCATATGAGTGTACCTACGAAAATTTCCCGCTCTCGCTGCCTGTCACCGGACGTTTGACGGCAACTATAATATTGAGATCGTTTTAACTGTAAGAAGTAGAGATATCAATTCAGAATTAGTTAATTTTTCAGAATTAGAATATATAAGAAATAAAAGAGGTAGCGTCATCCTTAAGTACGGTGGCTATCAATGGCGACGGCACAGTGATTATAAACGACGACGCACAAATAGCCCGAGACTGCGTTGGAATTGTTTTAGGTTACACAAGGGATGCCACGCAGCGGTCTACACTAATGGATACAAGTTGCTTAAAGTGAATAATGAACATAATCACCCCCTTACATATACTAGGGAATCGTTAATGTGATACAACAACTATAACTATATCTACACTAATAAAGTACATCTTTTTTGCATATAACCTTTAATAGAATATTGCTAAATGGCAAATAAAATGCTGATTTTCCAGTTTTGAGTTTATCTATTTGTGCAAAGTATAGAAAATATATTGTTAAAAAATTATATTAATTAACTTTTACTCCTACTTAAATATATATTTGCCGATTTTACATAGCTATGGCTTGTTATCCATAGTTTTTTTTCATTTCAGTTCGTTTACTGAATTTAATATGTATATGGTTAAACTGGACTATGTTTCCTACGAATAACGTAATAATAGTTTAAACATTTTTTCAGCATACAAATTGAAGTTTACTTTCTCCCAGAAGGGTCGCCCGATTCTCTGGTACGGGTCGTATCGCTACCACCGGCACAGCAGCTTCCGCAACGGCAACCCTAAGTGTCGATGGATCTGTGTAAGAACCCACCACGGCTGCCGCGCAGCACTGCACACTTACAACAACGAAGTTTTTAAAGTAAAAGATGTGCATAATCACGAAAAGATGGATGATATAGAATAGACAGATAGATAAACGAGAAAGTTACCTAAATCTTAGTTTGTAGTGCTTGCTAGAAAATAGTTTGCTTTTTATTGTTAACTAGCGGCCCGTTCCGGCTTCGCACGAGTGAACTTTTATTTTAAACATTTTGGGATAAGCGTAGAGTAAATGTATCTAATATTTCTGTGGCAGGACATTTTATACTTTTATACGACTGCCTCGTTGGTCTAGCGGTCGCGTGTTCAACCGCTGATACTGAGGTCCCGGGTTCAAATCCTGGGTCGGGCCAAGATTTGTGTTGTTGGGTCTTTTTTAGCAAGAAACATTCACAGTCGCAGCCCGGAGTCAGGAAGTTGGCGGTGTTAGACGGCTTACGGCGGCACGCCCCCGTGCCCCGGAAAGCACTTTAAGCCGTTGGCCCTGCGCTTGGCCTCTCCCCGGTCGTGTCGGTCTGCCGTTCTATCGGATTAGGTATGAGAGTGCACCTGTGTTTGCACACACACTTGTGCGCTATAATATGTCCTGCTCATTTGCCTAGTCTCCGATGTTCCGAAATTCGGCTAGGAGGACGTTAATTATTATTATTTTAATCCACCTCCCTCGCTGCGTTGTCCGCTGCGCTGCACAGGGCCACACCGCACACCGGCCACGGCGCGGCGGCGGCGGCTTTTATTTTTTCTATAAGTATTTTGTGTAGATTGACATTTTTAAATTCATAATATCTTTTGAATGGAATGTCCAAGTTGAATAATGCAAAAAGTAATCTACAGGTATTGAAACAGTTTTAAATATGAAATTATTTAGTTGGATAAGGATTAATACAAAGGTATGGATGGCATGGTCAGATTTTGGTCAGCATTTCTATCAACTTTTCAAATGTAAAAAAGTAGTTATATTGACATAACTACAATAGTTGAACATAAATGGTATCGCGAAGTTTTTTGTAGATATTGATATGTTCTTTAATATTTTTTTCAACATTTTTTTGTTCTATCATCAATGGTTTCCGCAGCGCATGCGATGATAGACAATTTAGGGCTAAGAATAAGAATAAGAATAAGAAACATTTATTGTATGAACTGTGTACATAGTTGGTCTTAAGAACTAGTAATTGTCCAACAGTTTGTCCTTTCGGACATACAATAATATAATTATTTTTAACTTATAATTATTTTTAATTATAATTTATAATTATTTTTAACATTATTTAACTTAAAATTATGAGAATTGCACATTTTCTTTATACTTAAATAAGGTTAACAATAGGAGCTAAATAACAATGATTAGGTACTATCTAAATTTTGGGGGGGTACTGTCAAAATATTCTTTGATATTATAATGAGTTTTAGATATCAGATATTTTCTTAATTTTTAACCTAACCTTGCTAATTTTTTTACACCATGGGTTACATTATTGAAGTTTTAGTAGGGATCCCTAATTTATCAAATAATAAATATAGCCTATGTTACTCAGGAATAGTGTAGCATTCTAATGGTGGAAGAATTTTTGAAATCAGTTCAGTAGTTTTTGAGTTTATTCGTTACAAACATACAAAAATACAAATCTTGTCTCTTTATAATAATTAATATATATTATGATTAGATGAATATTGGATTAAAAATAATATTCCCTAACTTTATGAAATAGTTATAAGTCTTTAGTTTTCCATTGACATAGATCAGAATGAGAATGGTGTGCTGGACGTGATAGTTAGTACAGTACTTTTCATACTAATAGTATAAAAGCAAAAGTAATTCTATCTGTCTGTCTGTTTGTTACCTTTTCACGCCTAAACCGATTAACGGATACTAAGAGATCTGTAGACGGTATCCCGGAAACGGATATACACATGCAGGCTCCTTTTATCCCAGAAAGACGCGTGCGAACCTATGGGCAGGTACTAGTTAGGTGATCATTCCAATGCCGATAAAGGATTATGGTAATTGTAAGTTCAACATTCTTACTATGGAGCCTCAGCGATCCTGAGTGGATCATGGCCTCGGGCACAAAGGTTCTTCAGACGGACTCACCAGGATCTATACGCTCGTCTAATCAGGGGCCGTACTCTTAAAAACGAAATCGAAGTTTCTGATTAGTTTTCGTGCAAACGCTCATCTAATGCAAGCGACATAAGAGTTGGTTTTGCACGACAACGAAAACGAAACTTCGATTTGTCTTTCCGAGTAGACCTCCAGGACCGGATCTTACGTTGAGCTACGAGAAGTGTATAGGTTATCCTATAATTTCAGTAATAGGTACATTATGTATGTTCAAAAATCGTTTCTTAAAATTACTTAGAATTGATAAAATATTTAATTATTAGCATAGGATTAAAAAAAAATTATAAATGACTAGTTTATGCCCGCGGCTTCGCACGCGTTTTGTTTCTATAAACGTAGGTGATTTCTATCCCATGGGAACTTATTTATGGGATAAAAAGTGTTCGGTGATTCCAGGATTAGAATTACCTGTATGCAAAATTTCAGCCCGATCCGTTCAGTAGTTCTGGCGTGAAGAGGTAACAAACGTCCATCCATCCATCCATCCATCCATCCATCCATCTATACATCCATCCAAACTTTCGCATCTATAATATAAGTGTGATGTGATTTCCATGACAACGTCATGGGCTTATTCAAGTTTTATGGCATACTTCCGGTGCAAGAGAGATTAAAACTTAACCGACTTACAGAGCAATTTCTTTGCAATTGTGCCCGTATCAAATACAATAACGACAAGGAAAATTTCACAAAATGAATTAAGTATCTCTAAAATGAATAATATTAAGGCACGCGAACCACAGATTATTTAATACCTACTATGCTTAATGAACTACCACGCAAACTATTAGAAGAAGTTAAGTAACAGAAAAAATTATACACATAAATACAATAAACACTTCATAGATATTTTATAGTAAAATATAACTTTAAATTTATAGGTAAAATGTGAAACAATGTTGTTTATATTTTTACCAGACAGCGACCACTAGTCACCCTGTACTCTTAAACCTGTATGCAGTTAGTTATTTAAACCTACCTAACGATAAAATAACCTAGTGGCAGTGTGACTGGTACCTAAACTGTGTAATGCTTCGGCTAATAGATGTAGGTAATAAATTTTGTGTAGTAATATTATTTTGTGTAAATCTCTGATAATGTAAGGTCATCATCATTGGCCTCTTAACATCTACGAAAGATGATGTAGGTATAATGTAAGGTAGACTTAGTATATATAATGATAATGTTTATTTAAGTATACCTTCATGCCAAATGTGTGGCAACACGCTCTAACTGTCGAGAGGAGTCTAGACAAACTTATATGGTTTAAAGTGTCGTAGAAATAAGAATAGAATAAGTTTTTGATTAATAAAGAAAATACAAAATACAAATACAAAAATACTTAAATATAGTTCAATCGTTCTTTCATTTATTTATTTCACTAACATTTATTGGTAGGTAAAAATTGTTATGTACCTGCTAGTTTGATAGCGAAGTAATAGTAGGTACCCAACCTACATATTTACAATGGGCTTGGTCAGTAGGAATGTTTAAATAAAACACCTTTAATACAAAACTTCATGACCTCGGGTCGACCTAATAGGTGGCTCTAAGGAGCTATTACCTTTTTGACGTGACGACGTCTTATAATTCGATAGAGCTGGCTGCACGCACGAAAAAACATGACATCATGCGGCGTTACCTCGCTATGACGTCATGCGGCGTTACCTCGCTCTGAGGCGTTCCATGTAAGGCTTGAAGTGCAAGCGAGAGCGCTCGACATCCGTCTCTCTCCTACTTGAGTGAACGATGCGTCTGCGTGGACAGCTGCTATACTATAGTACATTTACATGTTTTGATCGAGTATCAAATGCTACCATTCCATCAGTATTTTCTTAAGACGTTGTCACGTTCAACTATCGTCAGTAAACCGACTTTACAGACAACCAATTTTTTTTTAAGCTGCAATTTTTCACGACGACTGCTTCAGCCACGGGAAGGTATCATCTCGAACCTGACAGTAAAATTATAGTCAATCATTTTCAGAATATTCTTTCGTAAAATCTCAAAGAGGCTTTCCGATCATCCAATGCGGAAAGTACCGTTACTCCAGACACAGATACAAGGAAGGCAACCCTAAGTGCCGGTGGACCTGCATCCAGTGGGGACCCAAAAGGTGTCGCGCGTCCGTCTACACTTTACAAAACACAATTTACAAAGTAGAGAACACTCATAATCACTAGCTTCTGCCCGCGGCTCCACATTTAGTTTTCCGGGGTAAAAAATTACATCGTAATCTATTTTCTATGTAGTTCTAGATCTACATCTATGCAAGTGCGACGTGTGGCAAACAGACGGCACGAAGTATTATACATCCAAACATCTAAACATCCAAACATCCGAAATTGTAGTATGTAATATTGTGATAATAAACCTATGTTTAATAATGAATAATTTGAATAATTATCACCCCGGGAGTTCAATTCCGTCATCATCATCATCAACAACCTACGCTAGTCCATTGCTGGACATAGGCCCTAATCAGTACCATAACGCTCTGGCAATTTCGAAAAGATGACGCTCAAACTTCAAAGCTTGAGAGCAAGGAGTAAAATAGCGCCCATTTCCGAGGTCTTCGTTAATTTTAAATTCAGCACTAATTCAGCTACAAAAGGTCTGGTTTAAAAGACAAAAAACAATTATGTCGTCTGCATATTATCATCATCTTCCGGTTCTTATTCCACGCAAGGTGGGGTCGGCACAACATATATTTTTCTTCCACTCTCCTCTATCAGCAGTAAATCGTCTGCATACTTGTACATAAAACATACAGTTAATCACATCGGAACTATAAAGAATAAAGAGTAAAGGGCGAGGATTGATCCCTGCGGTACGCCTCTATTTACAACCTACGTCTCTGAGATTAATCTGTTTCCGTTGTCTCTAAGAATCTCAACCTATTACGCCCCATCATTGAGATATGAACAAAACCACTGATATGTTTGATGCTCGAATCCATAGAAACTTAGCTTAAAAAGTAGAAGTGACGTATTAATTGCGCCGAATGCACGGGAAAAATCTAAAAATGTGCAAGTGGTTCTTCAATCTATCTACCTATTGTCATCTTATTATTTATTTTTATCCTGCGGTGCCTCCCATCATATCCTGCACTTTTCTCCGAAGAATTGTAGTTTATTTATAATATAAAAAAAATCTTACAGGGTTCTTTTACACGCGATCTCGAAAAGGCCACATTCTTCTGCAGCGCGGCCGGTACCGCTACATGAAGCACAGCTCCTACCGGAAAGGAAAGCCGCGATGCCGCTGGGTTTGTGTGCGGAGTGGCAAGGGGTGCCACGCGGCCATCACTACCTTCCACAATGAAATTGTCACTGCGACTGGACAACATAACCATTAACGTATTGAGTAAAAAGTAAAAAAGTAAAGTAAAAATGCGTTTATTTTGTAACCAATACACACATAGCACATACAAAAGATAAAAGTTAATACAAAAGTCACAAAAATGGCCAACACTCAGCAGATGCTATGGTAGGATGTATCCTGCCATAGCGCTGGTCTTCCGCGGAGGCCAGAATGAAACACGTGAGTCGCGGCGTAACACATACACATGTAAAATAGCAAAATTTAAAAGAAAAAAACAAATGAAAATTATTTATTATTGAGTGCCTGTAACGCACATATCACTGTAGTACAACGACGTGCTCATGTGGTCGCTCATCGCTGAATAGATACCGAAAGTGAGAAGCTAAAAAGGACACTCGAAACGGTAGTCAGAATCAGAATATTTACACGCGCAAATTAAAGCGCCAAAAGCAAAGATATACGCATACTTTTGTCATAGCGTTTGAGAACACTTTTCTGCGATGAAGTTTTAGATAATTATTTAATATCAGAGCTATATAACTAACATTAGTTATGCAATAGCTGGAAGGTGTCTTGACTTAACTGACCAAACATAATTCTTTCGATTCGTCGCCTTATTTCTGGACATCCAATAACAAACAATGAAAATACTTCCTATAGTTCTTTTAAATAACATTTCACGCCTTGTCACCCAGTTGACATTTTCAATTTTATTAGGATAAAATTATCTTTTTAACCCTCGTTATGTTTGAAGTCAATTACTATTGAAACAGACATATTTTTAAACTAGTATCTCTCTGTAAAATGAAGATAGCAAGCTGTTCTATACAGGGTGCCACGAAAAAGGGTGTACTAAGCCGAAAGGGGATTCTGGATTCCGAGGGGTTTAACTTGTGAACAATTTTTTTATATTCAAATATTTTTAATGTTTAAAAAAAACTCGTCCTGTTCGTGTCCTTGACACGCGCTCTGGCATTATTTAACAGTAGCTCAGTGCAGTTAGCTCAATTGTTTCAATTGTAAATACTAGTATAATTTTCTTTGTGAATAAAGGCTATAGCCCTATAAAAAAAATTAATGTCAAACTATAAATAATATAATATCAGACTTAGAACCTGTTAGGGGTGACTTCTCTATGAACGTCACTATATTATGTAGTTAGGAAGACATGGTATGGTAACGAACTAAACGTAACTTTAATCTTTGAACAGGATTGGATAAACTTCAATGGAAGGTGGAGCTAACGGCGCTAGAGTCCGTAGAAAGTCGCAAAGATTTTCGACTCCTACGTCACTTGACCTCGTGGTGTAGTTGGTTAGCACATTCCCGTACTAAGGGAAGGAGGCGGGTTCAAGTCCCGTCAAAGTTGAAATTTTTTGCGATATTAAGGTAGTGCGTAAGCCTCTCACTCTGGCTAATTTCTAATTTCTAAGAAATCAAAAAAATCATATAAAATTTTTGCGATAATATTTGATTTTGCGATATTATTTTTATTTCTTAGAATTTAGAAATTAGCCAGAGTGTGAGGCTTACGCACTATAATAACAAAATCTTACATGGTATGGGTATAGCTATCGATTTAATCCTGTCATACTTGCCGGCTTTTTCCTATTGTGCTTTAATTATTTTCCAGATTTCGTGATTACGGTGTCTCGAATGGGTCGTCCCATAATACAGCAGGGGAGCTACCGTTTCTTCCAGCACAAGGGATACAAGCCTGGTCACAAAAGACGCTGGCGTTGTAGGCGTTACAAATACGGCTGTAAAGCAAACGTCACCACGTACAAGGATGACATAATACATCATACTGATTATCATAATCATTTTGATTAGGTATGGTCTTTAACTAATTTACAAAATTCGATAAATTAAATTAAACTTTGTTCAAAGATTGTGTTTTAATCCATAACAGGCTTTTCTGCACTTAAACTGGAACCGTTAAAGGTAATGAATTTTTAATATTTTGCGCTCTCGTTTCTTGTCTCTTATCTAGAGTGTTCACACGCTGCGATTGTCAATTTTTAATAACATGTACAATGGGGTTTTACCGTTAGGTATTAGATTCGTGAATTTCCTACCAGACACACGAAAAACTCTTTCATAACGAATACCGTCTTTCCCAGGGTTCGAGTTTACAACATCTCAAAGAGGTCAAACCATCCTGCAGCAAGGGAGATATCGCTTTAGCAGGGGCTTGGGTAACTTTGCGAGCGACAAGCCGCGGTGCCGATGGGTTTGCAGCCATCGCAAAGGCTGTCGCGCTGTTGTCATCACTTACAACAACACGGTAGTACAAGTGAAGGGATCTCATAACCACTGAGGTGTATTACAATACAATACAAAATACTTTATTGTACACCAACAAAGAATACAATACAACAGACATTACATAAGACACAAGTACAATGGGCGGCCATATCACTTAGAAGCGATCTCTTCCAGGCAACGTTTGGATGGAAATGATTATGTGAATTTAAGAAAAGCAGGGGTGTACCAATTATAAGCAGCAGGTATTTATAATATTGTCAATATCATAAATAAACTTTGACAATATGTATTATAAATACCTAAAAACAAGAGCAAATACATACCCCAACTCAAATAAATACCCAACTATATACATACATAATATATACATATAAGGTATATAAGTTAGTAAAAATTGACTACATAGATACATAATATATAGATAGTACCATACACACCTCGGTGTATTTTTTCAGCTACTACAAAAGGAAATCTTTCGGAAAAAATAATTAACGCAAATATTTTAAATGATAATCTACTTATCTATTGGTAAACAAAATCCTGAATTAAATCTTTCAGTAAGATAATGAAACGCATTGTAAGTCAGATCCCTGTTTCGATTTAGAATCTATATCTATCTATAATATAAAAATGAATCGCAAAATGTGTTGGTAAGCGCATAACTCAACAACGCCTGGACCGATTTCGCTAATTCTTTCTTTGTTGTGTTTGTTATTGTCAGGAGAAGGTTCTTATGAAAGAAAAAATTAAGAAAGTTGGAAACATAAATTTCCACGGGGGCGAAGCCGCGGGGCGCAGCTAGTATGTATATAAAAGAAAGTCGTGTTAGTTACACTATTTATAACTCAAGAACGGCTTTACCGATATGGCTGAAAATTGGTGAGGAGGTAGCTTAGAGCCAGGAGACGGACATAGGATACTATTTATTCCGTTCGATAGCATTCAAGTGTGACTTGACATAACCTCAAAAATAGAATAGGATAGAATTAACCTCAAAACGTTTCCATAGAAACAACGCGTGCGAAGCCGCGGGCAGAAGCTAGTTCAAACTAAAAGCCTCTCCTCAGTCGCACGCGAATCACGTGTCTAGCCGCAAACCATGAGTGTGTAAGCTTTGTTTATATAAATTAGTAAATTTAGCGGAAATTCTCCATAAATAACGGCTGGTGTGAGACACAGGGCAACCCAGTCAGGGTGATTCGTGTAGGAAACTTCCTATCCGAGGCGTCCCGAGCCAAACCGACCTTTGTTTACGTCGGAAAGTACCAAACTCGAAGCAACCCGAACCAAACCGATGATTGTTTATGTCGGAATATTCCAACTCGAAGCGACCCGAGCCAAACCGACGGGTGTTTACGTAGGAATATTCTAAACCGACGAGTCCCGATGCGCGGCAGCGCGCTGAGTCGGGTGCCGCGTCGGGTTCCTATAAAATGCCAGGACAGACGAGCGGGCATTCATTCTATTTCAAGACTTTAACGAGTAGTCATAATTATCTGATGTGTTGTTATAGTTAGTCAGTACTGATAAATTATTGTATTTGCATAATATAAAAGAAGAGAAAGTTTACACGTGTTTGCTGTTCCTCCTGACTTGTAGTAAGATATCAAGTGTGAAGTGAACTGTGGATCTTATAGGCATATTCTTTCCGGCTTATCGTCGCGTTCGGATCCCGTAGTTTGTCGGTTTTTGTTCCGCGACGAAGAAGGGTTGGTGAAGCTAGGTTCACATTGCTGTGTCGGGGTGTGCCGTGTTGGGGTGCCCCAACACAACCTACTAATGTGAATCTAGTCATAGGTAATAAACGTAACCGATTGCACTCTGGCGCGCCACGACACACCCCGACACAGCAATGTGAACCTAGCTTAAGTTGGAGTGGAGCCGTGCCAGCTTTTCCGTGAATATATCAACGCAATCCACGCCACGATTTCACACCGTGTTTTGCGCGCGAGTGTGGAAAGGTTTTAATATTATAAATACGTGTTGGGATGTTTGCTCTTCACGCCAAAACTACTGAACGGATCTGGCAGATAGTTCTAGGACTCAAATTACACAGATATTTTTTTTTAACAAATCAGTTCTCATGAGCTAAAATATAAACCTCTTAACCTTCCATAGAAATAATTCCTGCGAAACCACGCGCAAAAACTCAAAAAGAAGTTTCTGAACTCAGTATGTTGTTCTAGAATTCTCATTCACGGTGTCCCGAAGAGGGCGCACTATAATCCAGTGTGGAAAGTACCGGTTTGCACAAAACGCGTACAAAGCTGGCAGTCCGAAGTGTCGGTGGGTCTGTGTGAAATGGAGCAGCGGATGCAGAGCCTCGCTACACACCCTGAATGACGTCATTGTGCGCACGAATGGGACTCATAAACATTGAGCCATTGAAGATTATCGGACCTACTTTTGCAATAAGGAAGCAATCCACTCGAGGATAGTTTTGAGATGAAGCAGATATTGTGTTAATGTTGTATAGAATTTTATTTGGATGTATTTTTTAGTTACTGTATACAATATTGTTTGAAATTTACTGTTCTACAAATTCTTTTTTTACTGTTTACCGAAATGTATAAAATATAAAAAAACTATCGGCTCCCTCCAAAGAGAGCGCGAAGGGCAGTACTCAAGGTAGCCTTCTCAAAACCTTACAGGTACTCTATAAAAAAACTATCGGCTCCCTCTAAAGAGAGCGCGAAGGGCAGTACTCAAGGTAGCCTTCTCAAAACCTTACAGGTACTCTACAGTTGACCTTTACGTGGACTGTAAACTACTGGCTGTTAGACAATTTTTTATTTAACATAGGTATAACATTTCGTGTTGAGACAGCATCATAAAAGCCCAATGTTGGATGAGACATCATTCAGTAAGAAGCGGAAGGACCTAATATATATACAACACCACACCGTAATACCCAAACAGCACAAAAGCATTTTCCTTTTCGGTGTAGCGGTGTTTCACACCGCAGGTTCTCACCACAAATAAATTTTCGGCGTTTCATACCAAAAAATGTCAGCGTTTCAACCCACATTCTGGCTCCATACATCTATAACGTCATAAGCAAACAAATCTTTATAAGGAGATTAAATGAGTGCAAAGTAAAGACTAAAACACACTGCTCAGTATAGATTACAACAACACGGAGAACTTGATAAAAATTGTGTCCAAATTATTTTGTGCAATACACAGGCCACACACACACACACACACACACACCCTCTCACACACACACACACTCACATACATATATTATATATACATAAACCTCACTGGCCGAACCAGCTATACAATATATTAAAAATAAATTGTCTTCAACCATAAAATAGGTAGTATTAAGATTGCATTTGATAAACATGTAATTAACTGTCTTTTAAATTTATTTGATAGTTATTTCTTGTTTTAAATTTTTTCTTTATTTTTATAAAAATCGTTGCATCTGAACTGTAACTAAACCTAAACAGTTGTCTTTAAGCTATTTGCCGAGGGATCCCTCGCGTCTACATCACAAGTTAATAATCTTGGAGCGAGAAGCTGAACCAAATTCATTCATTCATTCATTCACAATTCCAAACTAGTTCAGGAGCCTATGGACTCATAATGTCTGTTACATTTACTATTATGTCAATAAATAACATTTTAACTTTACTTTACATTTCTGGTATTAAAATTATGTATATCTGCAGCGTTTCCCCACAGCAGTATACCATAAGATATAATACTATGGAAATAGCTGAAATAAAAAGTAGTCCATTGGTTTTGTGTCAATAATCTTTTGCTAAACGAAACCAAACAAAATGTATAGATATATTCTACCTAATGTCAAACAAGTGAAGGCCATCAGGCTTCACTAAACGTTAAAGGATAAACGTTAGAAATGGTAGAAAGTACCGTATTCTTAGGAATCACCTTAGATAATATACTTCAATGGGGTCCACACATAGATAAGCTATCGTAAAGACTTAGTTCTGCAGCGTATGCAACAAAAAAATCCGTCATCTTACAGACGTGGATACATCTAGACTTAAGGTTTTTTGTTATTATAGTGCGTAACCCCATTTTTTGCGATATTATTTGATTTCTTACATCTAGACTTGTTTGTTTCAACTACTTCCATAGTATGTCTTGTGGTATTATGGATATAAAGGATGGATATGGATTAATGGATATAATGGATTATGCGTCATCCTATAAAGTAGTACATAATTTGATTAATTTTTATTTATTAATAAAATAAAACACAAATTAATAAACTCTGTTATCTAGCGAGTCGGTTCTTGGGTAGGTCGCGGCGGGCACAGTGCGTGTGTCGTGTCGCGCTGTCGTCCATCGCGTCACCCGGCGGCGGCGGCCAAGCTTTGAATTTTTTTAACACGGACGGGACAAATCCGGGGAAACCCGGACGGATGGCAACCCTTGTGGCACAGGACCCGCCTATCCGACTATATAGGCGACAATAAACCAAAGAGAATGTTATGTATTCTCTATTGCGCCATTCTGCCCGGTCCTGAAGGCCTATTTTAATCCTCCAAAATACACATTGTTTGTTTCGTTTGTTTTTTTGTGCAAATTGTTACTCTGATTCAGTGTGTGTAGAGTACACCAAATTGGCCGAAACGAAAGACGCAATTTCGTGTTAGAGAATTAAAATGACTCACCCGTTTCTTCCTACTAATATTATAAAGCCGAAAGTTTGTGAAATCTGAATTTTTGTGACCTTGTAACCAAAACTACTGAACAGATCAACATGAAATTTGGCGTACGCTTAGAGCAAAGCCTAACGTAGACAAAAGGCTACTTATTATACCGAAAATACGCGTGAGAAGCCGCGGGCTAAAGCCAGTCTTGTATAATATCATGGACGCATGATTTGTACAACTAGAAATATAATATCAGATCTTGTTATTTGTTGTACTTTTATTTACATAAATAAGTCCTAAGTCCTAACATGGCTCGTCTTAGAAAATAATAAATAAATAATGCTGGACAAATACACACATCATCATGTAGCCCCAAGCTAAGCAAAGATTGTGCTTGTAAATAACTCAATTTTGATTCATTTAAATGCCTCCTTTGTTATCTTGATAGGTTAAATATTCACTGTCTGTAGAAAAGGTATATTTTACCTTATCTATTTAAATTTTATTATATCAGATATTTACTAGTTTATGGTTACTACAAGTACTGATTAAACGTTTCACTCATCAATCCATAACTCCGCAGGTTACCAAGTACACTACACAGTATCAAGATTGGGCAAGCCGGTGATGATACTGAATGGGTACCGACATAACATGCAGAATCCGTCGACGCCCAACCAGCACACGACGCGCTGGCGGTGCGGCAAGTGGACGACATTGCAGTGTCGGTCCACTGTCATCACCATCGAAATGGAAATTGTTAAGGTGGTGAACGAACATAACCATGACCCTGACGGGAAAAGCCTATATTAGGCATGTTAATATCAAATGCGGTAAAAACATTTCGTAAGATCGGTCGGGCAAGCAAGAGGTACTCTTCCTTTGCTTTCTTTGAATATACTTGCTTGTTCCATAATTGGGGTTAGCCTTGCCTCGATAAAAAATGAATTGGCGTACAGAAGTGTCTAGATGGAGTTGACTTTTATGTTATCCATGACAATGATGAAAAGTAGAGGATCCGAGATGATCTTTGGTGGACCCCGTCTGACAACTCATAACCTCATAACTTAATAATGTCACATACGACTCGTTTTGTGACATTATTAAACTCAAAGTCGGTCAAGAGTTATTGGCTACAAAAAGATGTACTGGCTAATTGGAAGAGATTCTACTCTAGCAGTACACAATAAAGTGTTATAAGCAAGTCCAAGAAGTACCAGTATGGAACTATGGCATAAAGCTCTGGGGCTGTACCAAAAAGACAAATGTAACAATCATACAAAGATTCCAGAATAAAGTGCTTAGGGCAATCGTTGATGCCCCTAGATATGTAAGAAATGACGATCTTCATCGGGACCTGAATATTTAAATTCGTCGATAAATTAATGCAAAAATACGCAGAACATGAACATGTACAGAGGCTTCATCACCATGTGGACTTCGAGGCTTTTCAGCTCCTCGACAAAACGGACATAGTGAGAAGGCTCAAATGAACTAAACCTTCTGAGTAAGTGTAGTGATAGTTATAGTGTAAGTGCATAAGTCGAAGGCATAAGTGCTAATTTTAAAGATGAACCTAGTGTCTTCTCTTTAAGTTGATACAATAAGAAAAGTGCCGATGGCCACGTTCTAAGCGATATCCTACTTCCTACTATCCTATCCTACTAATATTATTAAGCCGAAAGTTTGTGAAATCTGAATTTTTGTTACCTAGGATATCCAAAACTATTGAAAAAAAAATGCCTTCGCGCAATATTTCACAGACCCCCGTGGGAACCTTGTACACCAATATTTAAAAAACATAAGATCCTGACCTTGCCGTGCTTGTATATTTTAGAAATGTGTAAATTTGTCAAATCACATAAAGAATTATTTGAAACTTTTGAACAGGTTTATAAATTTAATTGTAGGCATAAAGACCGATTAGCAATCCCTGCAAAAAAAAACACAATTGTACAGTCGCAACTGTTACAACATGGCTATCAAAATTTACAACAAATTGCCAAACAATGTAAAAGAACTGAAGGGTCCCTTATTCAACAGAAAGTTGGTCAATTTATTTATTGAGCATTGTTTCTATTCTGTGGAAGATTACCTTAAATTTAAGTTTTGACCTAGTGTGTATAGTAGACAATTTATTTAATCCAATTATTTCAATGACATCTAATTTTAATGTTTATAATTTGTGTAACTAGTTAAGTACTCTTTACTCCTTAAATATTCACGTGCCTGTACTCGGGCGAGATATGCAGCTCTACTGTATTATTCCACCAATTTTTATGTACCATGTCTTGTGTGAATAAATGTTACTGAATTACTGAACAAATCAAGATGAAATTTGACGTACGTTTAGAGCAAAGCCTAACTTAGATAATAGGCTACTTATTATATCGAAAAAACGAAGCCGAAGCTAGTGTTTTTATAAAATTTAGAAACAAAATTTCCCAGTAGCCAAATCTATGGCTAGATTATAATGTTATTCTAGTGTATATAAATATGTATGATAGATCATAATATAAAAAAGTCCTTTAAAGGTTGGCAACAATAGTGAATATGGACACTTTAGCGGATATCACTTAGTATGTCCAAGCCCAACTTATCCGTACGTGAAAGGAAGGATTCAATTTTAGTGTGACTCTAATGAAATGGTGGGTAGGAAATTCTCTCTACTCTTCTAGGAAGTCTGTTGGAAAGGTTCCAGTTATGACACGAATTATTCTTAATCTTATATATATCCATTAAACAGATGAATTCTTAACTGCAAAAGATAATCCTAAAGAAAACCTTATTTACACAGAAAATTACAAAAGGTTCAAGTATCATAAAAATATCTAACCATGAAACAGTTAAGTTATCAGCAAACTGTAGTTATAATCTAGATTGTGGTCAAACGAAGGTCTTTGAAATGAAGGTAAATCAGCTAAACCAAATCAATACATATCGAAAGCTCTCAAGACGCTGCTGGCTGCATTGCCCCTCCACACAGCGGCGTTGCATTCCCATACGGCCATATACATACTTTCCAGCCTGGTACCTTGTCAGAAAACTAAAACATTAGAGTGTATTGGCAAAGGTCAAGCTACTAGCTTTTACGGTCATAATAGGTATAAAGTTAAACTTATCAAACCGTAACTCCGCAGGTTTCAAAGTGCGCTACACAAAGTCCAAGTTTGGCAATCCAGTGATCATCATCGACGGGTACCGACACAACAAGCAGAAACCAAAGACGCCGCACCAGCACACGACGCGGTGGCGCTGCTGCAAATGGTCCTCACTCTACTGCCGCGCCACTGTCCTCACCAATGATACAGAGCTCATTCATACTGTGAACAAGCATAACCATGCGCCTGACGTGGAAAATTGACACCATAAAAGAAGATAACTAGGTAACCATAAGGAAAACTTCTTATTTTGAGCGCAGTACCGCATAACTGAAAAGCCATAACTACTAATTAATATCATTATGTTGACGACCTCAGGTTGCGGAGGTTGCGGGTTCGATTCCCGCCCCGGGACAAATGTTTGTACGATCTGCAGATATTTGTTCAGGGTGTTCTGGATGTTTTCTATGTATAATAAAAAATATCTATATAGGTAGTGTATATAAAGTATATCAGTTATCCAGTACCCATAACACAAGCTCTGCTTAGCTTGGGGCTAGATAATGCTGTGTGAATTGTCCTGCATTATTTATTTATTTATTTTATATTATTTAATATAAAGGAGTACCTGACTCACTGATAGACAACGCAGAGCCCGAACCACTCTGGTTCTAGAGGCTTGAAATTTGATGTGTTTGTTCCTTTTAGGGTGTAGAGGTGTACTATGAAAGGAAGTTAGAAAATTAGCACTCTAAGAGTTTCAAAATAGGAGTTGAAAGTTTAAACAAAAATGGTCTGTATTTCAGTAACCGTAAGTGATAGAACTACAAAATTTTACAGTACCAGCTGACTCACTGACAGACAACGCACAGCCCGAACCACTGGTTCTAGAGGCTTGTATGCTTATCGCGTACGAAATCGCGGGTTACAGCTAGTCTATACTAATATTATAAAGAGGAAAGGTTTGATTTTTTGTTTGTTTGTTTGTTTGTATGAATTGAATAGGCTCCGAAACTACTGGACCGATTTGAAAAATTCTTTCACCGTTAGGAAGCTTACTTTTCAGGGAGTGACATAGGCTATATTTTATCCCGGAATTCCCACGGGAACGGGAACTACGCGGGTGAAACCGCGAGGCGATCGTCTAGTTGTAAATAAAATATGTTAATACTGAGTTAATTTAATATCATAATTTATTTATACAGGAAAAATTTATCAGTTCTATCGCAAGCGCAACTGTGTTTAAGAGTTAGGGTGTGTGTGCATGCGTAGTCGGTACGTAAAAAAAACGGAGTCTTGCGTTAGAATTTAGATTTCAGTACAAATTTTAGATAACTTATAATATACCTAACAAAAAAATAAATTAATTGAACGTGTTTGGCTTTCAATTTAATAGAAGTCTTAAATTTATGTTAATCTATGCTTAGCTTCTAGGTCAAACCTTTTTATATTATTTAACACCACATAACACAAGGTTTTGACGCTGAGCGACCACAGCGCCTAATTGGCAAGTCAAAACTTAAACTATAATCACGCCAATCTCCTCAACCTAAAACACTAAGCCAAACAATATCCCCTGCAGAGTTGTACAAGTTGTTCTATCTCACGTTGAAGTTCAAGTCCGTTGGGCTATGTATGTGAGTGTGAATGCATGTACACATTGTTTTAGTGTGCGTAAGCTCAGAAGCAATCAGTCTCGCCCGAGACGCGGTCTCCGGGTCACTAGTGCTCATTGTATTCACTTTTTTCACTCACTGATTTTGGTAGCGAGTACCGTCAGCATGACAACTAAGTTACACTTCACTACTACAACCAGGGCTAAACGGACTTCGTGAGGATAGAACAACTCTAGGTTATTATGATATTTTCTATTTGTGCTTTTTCTTGTTTACAATAAAGAATTTGGCATTTGAAGAAATTATATTAGAGCTAGGCGTTTGTGCTTTCAGAAGTACAGTGGCTTGTAACGAGGTACGGCAACCCTTCGTTAATAATAGATGGCTTCCGATTCACTCTGTGCAGGACCAGCACACAAAACCCAGTGAAAAAATGGTGGAAGTGTTCGAAACATCTGCAGTCCTGCAAGGCTTCTGCAGTTACTATTAATCAGACGATATGTAAGCTCAAGAACATACATAGCCATTTTTGAAGACTGCAAAAAAATGGAGTAATCACACAACAATAGTCATTCATTATAAACTTATTATCTAAAATCCAAATCTTTTATGCTAAGAAATAAAAATAGTTGCAGGTCTGTCTACATAAGCTTTATCATAATATATAATAAAAAATATCTATCTATGTACTCGTATATTATTATGTATATCAGTTATCTAGTACCCATAACACAAGCTCTGCTTAGCTTGGGGCTAGATAATGCTGTGTGAATTGTCCAGCATTATTTATTATTTATTTATTATTATTATTATCATATGTTGGTTACAATAAATAAAATAAAATACCTAACCAAGAACGAGTCTTTTAACAGCCTACTACGGCACATCCAACATAACTAAAAACCCGTAACTACATAATTGTGAATAAAATATTCACATATCGAGTTTCTTATTCTATTATAATTAAGAATTTGACATTTGAAGTAATTAAGTATATTAAAGCAGTGTTGTTGTCCTTTCAGTAGTCCAGTGGTTTGTAACCAAGTACGGCAATCCGACTTTAATGATAAATGGCTACCGATTTACCCTGGCCAGCACTAGTAGGCATAATCCTATGAAAAGGTGGTGGAAGTGTTCGAAACACCTGCAGTCATCATGCAAGGCTTCTGCAGTTACTATTAATCAGACAGTATGCAAACTCAAGAACATACATACCCATTCTTGAAAACTGCAAAAAAGGTATTTCGTATTTGTTAGAGTCACAACAATAGTCATTAAGAACTTCTCTGAAATTTAAATTTTATAGGCTAAGAAGTAAATAAAGTTGCAGTTTATTTTTCATTATCGTGTTCGTAAGTTGGTTAGAAGAAATAAAATATAAAACCTACCAATGAACGACTCTTTTGATAGCCTACTGCGACTCATCCTGTAACCCCTTTAGTGTATTTTCAAATACAAGTGTTGATAAAGGCAGCTTGTAGTAAAAAAAATGGATAAACTGCTAAACTTTAATAAACTTAGATGTTTCAGAACCAGAATTTACTCTGACGAAGTTTGGTAAACCGGTCATGCTGTTAGGCGGATACAGATTCAACCTGAACAACAGAACAACTGGATCGAAACGTCGCTGGAGCTGCTCGAGAAACGGCGCAAAAGTCTGCAAAGCCTACGTCACAACCATCAACAGAAAAATAGTAACTGTACACAACGTCCATACACATGCACACCGTCGCTCCAACGCTGCCTTTGGTTCTACGAGTAAGACCGCTACCTCTCGCTTCGATTTATCGAACTCGACCAAACGTAATCCTTACGACACTGATTGTTCTCGCATTCATTATCTATGTGATAGGTCAGCTCCGTCTTGTGAGAACAGATCTCCACCAAGCCCTAGTTGGTTTGCTTCTCAGTCTATGTATTTATCTAGTCAGCCTTTTGTCAGCCGCGTTCTGTTATAGTGCCTGCACATTCACAAACTGATTTGTTCCGCGCTTAGTCAGGTTTAAGAATATTTATTTCTCACTAAGAATAAATTCACTTACATGAGAAAACACATTTTTTGCAATGTAGGGCTAACTCGTACTAAAACTAACATAAGAAAAAATAAAATGCTAAGTTTTTAACAGAAAAATAGTGGGTAGGAGTTATTAAAATAAGAACATGCTATAATAGAATGTCTCTACGCGTAAATAAAACAATGGCCGCTCGGCTATGACGTGGAGAAAGCACAACTGGAAGTGGCATGCAAACAATATAAAATAAAAAATTTACACGACCTTTGACTTAATGTAATGTTTAAGTATTTTTTTAAAAGTTGACATTGATTTGGCTTCTTTAATATCTTTCGGTAGTTTATTGTACAGTTGTGCACCATAGTATTTAATGTTTTTCTTGCCATAGTTTGTTCGAGGGGAGTGTAGTGTTGTTCACTAAAAAAAAACAATTTCAAAGGATTAGACTCCGTAGTGCCAATGACATATAACTATATGTATAGTAAAATCATGACATATAACTATATGTCATTGGCACTACGGAGTCTAATCCTTTGAAATTGTTGTTTTTTAGTGAAAGTTATTTGTGTATGTATGTCTTTGGAAAGTATTTTATGAATCAATATGCAATTATAGTATAAATAGGTTTGAGAAATATTCATAATCTTGGTTTCGCTATAGATTTTGTCGGTGGAAGTTAAATAGTCATAATTAAAAAGCCTCTTAATTAATTTATTTTGAGCTATTTGTAGTGTGTCTGGATGAGACTTAGCGGCTGTACCCCATACTTCTATTAAGTAGTCAATATGCGGTTTTATCAAGGAGTTGTAAACAGTGTATCGGACAGCGCGCGGTAAGCATCGGACGTAATTTCTCAGAGATCCATTGAGCGATGACAATTTTGTTTTTAAGTTCTGTAATTAACAGAATTGCTTAGTATATAACAGTCTTGAACGTCTTATGCTCTTGCTACAGTATTCTATAGCTTTTAGTTATGATATAGCGTAGTATGAATTTATGTATGTATAAATAAAATAAAAATAAAAAAGCCTTTTATTTATTCCAGAAATTGCTAGTTTACAAAGTTAATGAATATTGTTAGCATCAAAAAATATTATTATATGATAGTTTATTATTTTAAGTTAGTAGTTACAGTTTTTAACAAGATTTTTAGAGACGTTAATATTATAGTGTAGATAATCTGTAGGAACCCCTCTGCAGGTAAAGGCCTCCTCCAAGTTGAGCCAGTTATCTCTGGATTAAATAAATAAATAAATAATAAATAATGCTGGACAATTCACACGGCATTATCTAGCCCCAAGGTAAGCAAAGCTTGTGTTATGGGTACTAGATAACTGATAAACATAATAATATACGAGTACATAGATAGATATTTTTTATTATACATAGAAAACGACCAGAACACCCTGAACAAATATCTGCAGATCGTACAAATATTTGTCCCGAGGCGGGAATCGAACCCGCAACCTCCTGCGTCGCAGGCAGACCTTCGCCCACCGCGCCACAGAGGTCGTCGATTGTGCTGTTTGTATCCAGTTTGGGCCCGCTGTTCGTTTTATTTCATCTTCCCATCTGTTGCAAGGTCTCCCTTTCTTTCTTGTGCCTGCTGGCCCCCTCCATTCTGTCACTCTTCTAGTCCACCTTCGATCTTGCAGGCGTGCTGTGTCCGGCCCACTTCCATTTTAATGCAAGAGCTTGTGCTAAACCGTCTGTTGCTTTTGTGATGTTACGTATTTTTGTATGCCTTATTTTATTTATTCTTTTTATGTTTAGCATACTCCTCTCCATTCCTCGTTGGCACGTTATAAT
Source organism: Eupithecia subfuscata (assembly GCA_963564075.1). Taxonomy (NCBI): domain Eukaryota; kingdom Metazoa; phylum Arthropoda; class Insecta; order Lepidoptera; family Geometridae; genus Eupithecia; species Eupithecia subfuscata. Next base: position 12,635,448 of record OY751105.1, read on the forward strand.
TTTATTTATGACGTTTTTGTTAAACTTCCATGTCTGACAAGCATAGGTCAGGCATGATATAAGGCAAGAATTCATAACCTTAGTCTTCAGTTTGATTGGCATGTTGCTTTAAATATTTCTTTCAAGCTCCAGTATTTATTCCATGTTAACTGGGATCTGCGCTCAATCTCGTGGTAATTGTTTAGTCTGTCGAAGCTTATTTGCTTGCCTAGGTAAATGTATTTATCGGTGTACTGGAGAGGCTCGTTATCGACGGAAATTTGTATGTATGTATACTTAATGCAAATAGAATGCAAATGTAACTCGAATTACTCTTGGATTTTCTAGTCAACATATTGAAATATTTTAGAGTTATTAGGTATGTTTCGAGTAATATAATTTCTATGCCTTCTATGTCATTTCTTCATAAGAATTCATACTTTTACTGTTGAACATGCCTCTCCAAACGAGGCCGGTTTTGCACATATTACCACGCTTGGCATGTGCATATTGTGCATTGATGATCGCAGTGCAATGAAGATGTTAAATATCAGTTATCAATTTAAAATATGCAGCGTTTCCCAAAATATTTTTATACTAGTATAGCTGTATCATAATGAAAATTGTGATTCTGTGTTTTATGAGAGACTAGTTTATACCCGCGGCTTAGCACGCGTTGTTTCTATGGAAACGTTTAAAAGGATGCGTTGTTTCTGTGGAAACGTTTAAAAGGATGCGTTGTTTCTATGGAAACGTTTAAATTTTTATCCCAAGGGAACTGATTTCTGGGATAAAAAGCCTATGTTTGATTCCAAGATTAGAATTACCTGTATGCAAAATTTCAGCCCGATCCGTTCAGTAGTTTTGGCGTGAAGAGGTAACAAACATCCATGCATACATCCACCCAAATGTGATGTGATGTGAAGTGTGATTGTCACTTGTAAGGTGATTTTGAAGATGATGATGGTGATTTCAGTGTGGTGCTATAATGCATCGCACCGTTTCAGAATGGATAGGAAACTTGTCAAAAAAATTACTGTTTTCGAACGTAGCGTTACCAAAAAATCTAATCCGTTTCTGGTATTCTGGTAAAGCCAAAAGTTTTTACAGTCATTGTGATAACGTTTTGCATCGATACATGAAAGTATTTGCCTAATCATTTATTGTGAAAACTTTGTTGATTGTTACCCAATCAAATACAATACCTTAGGAAAATTCTCGTTGCACACGCCAGCATTCAATGTGATAAGGATATATTTTTAGTTCCTTAGCACGAGCAGAGTCCAAATTATTGATTTTCATGGTGCGTTTGTGGGATGACGTAGTTCGTAATTACGTAACCCTGAAACGACGTATGCACGGTTTGATGTTGCGGGTGAGTGGCTAGTTGCGATGTTGGAAGTGCGTGTTTGATTCTATATCGGGAGGGGGTTTACTTGATTAGTTTTAATGCTTCTAGGTGTTGACGATACATTTTCTCATATGTTTCCAAATTAAATTGATTGACAGATAATCGAATAGCTTAAGCAGGAGGTAATGGGAAAGGCCTTTGGGCATTACCATCCAAGTAATAAGTTGTAGAAATCGATGCATCTGACTATTTCGGCTAAAAAGTATTTTTTTGTCTTTGATTTTGTCTATAGCCATGCAGTAAACAGAGAGAAATAGAAGAATGGACTGGAGGCACTTACCTTGCGGGCTTGAATTAAAATAATTCTTTTCTCACTCACAAATTTCCTCCTTGCAGCGCCAACGTTCACAATCACGCGATACGGGAAGCCCGCGATACAGAAAGGAATTTACCGGTTCAACAGAAACAATCGGTCTCACGGACCTAAGTGCCTGTGGACCTGCTGCCGAGTCAGCTCCGGTTGTCGGGCTTCCATCACCACCATTAATGATATGATCATCAAAGAGAAAACCGAACACAATCATTAGAATGATAACTTAGCGTTCTACGACGTGACATGGCTGCAAAAACTCGTAGCAAGCGAAGACTCGTAGAGGCATTATTAAATGTCTCATGGTACACATACATTAAAGACATCACAAACAAGTTTAAGTTTACATGAATTTTGCAGTAGTTATTCGTTAGTTTGGTTTTCTTTTCGGAGCTAATGTAGCTGTCAATAAATTTGCCGGCTGGAGGTAGGTTGAGTGATCCCTTCTAATTGTATGAAAGGACTAAACGAGTTTTGTATCAACATAACCAACTTTTTTGTTTTATTCATATAACAACTTCCGCAAGTTACGACTTTTGTCAAAAACCTTCGCAATAAACGTTGTTTTATTGACGTATTTGTTTCATGGCGTTTTGCAATAAATATTTTTGTGTTCTTTTCTTGTTGACTTTCTAGCGTCTTCCTTAACTAGTTATAATCTTAATGCTATAAAACCTAAAACGTTGTAATTAAAGCATGATAAACACTGGTTAGTGAACTCCGCTAATTTCTAAACATTAGCTACAATTTAGATGTTTTTGATACCTACTTATAACGCCTTGCAAGCAAGCGCATTTCAAACAAACAACAACTGATTCTTTCTTTCAGGTTCTGCGAGCAAATTTGTAAAACCCTTACTGACGTTAGACGGGCATAGTTTCTTCCTGAAGAACGACCGAGGCTCCCGTCGGTACTGGACCTGCAGTAAGTACGACATCGGCTGCAGCATGGGGGTCACCACCTGGGATAATACCGTGGTCAAGCAGAATGGAGAACATAACCATACTTAGACAATAACTTCCATTATAAAGTAGCGTTTAAGACTATTTATTAAAAGTGATTAGTTTAGCAGATATGTGAGTTTTAGGATATTACTACCAGATATTTACAAAGAACTTTTCGTGTGTGGACAAAGTATGTTTATTATTATTTTAGTTACTAGGTAATTTAAGTAAGTATATCATCTTTTAATTCGTAAGGTACTTTTACTCTTAGGTATTTAGAGATAAACATATTATATATCACCTGATCTACCTCTACGTTCTTTCAGAAACTGCACAATATTATAATATTTATGTAGCGCCAACAAATCGTACCTGATATTACTCAACTGCTTGTCATTTGCGTTTAAAAACATCGTTATATTTTTGTGATGAATTTATAGAAAGGGTAGTTTTATTGACAAGTGGTGTATTCTATCTATTCTTGATTTATATTTAATGCTGTCAGTGCCTACGTTGCCCAGTGTATAACTAACGCGTCACCATGATTAGCATACATGCATTTGTCCTCCCTGACACTTCCAATAATCTTCCAATAGATAATAAATTGTGCTTTATGTGTGTTATTGTGCGAAGAAGAAACACAACTCCATTCATAAACTGCACATCTACTTGTCGTAGCCAAAAAAGGTTTTTATGGTGTTTAAGATAAATGTGAAAACAATTTATTTTATACTATGAATTCAATTTCTTGATAAAGAATCAAGTTCCGTTGCTTGCTTGGCCTTTTAAATTTAATTCAAACTTAATATTAGTACCTGTGTGTTGTACCTGTTTGTAGTTAAGTTACTACACTTGCGAGCTTTAAAATGGAATCGCTTTCATCGCGAGTTGATCAAAACAATTTTTTTACAATTTATGTACAATGAACTATAGATTGTGGTATATCATTTGAAAGGTAATTTTGTTACCTTTCAAGTGATATCAAGAAGATTTAAAATTAATTAAATTGGATACCTAAATTTTGGGAATTATTGCAATAGGTCGAAGTTGCATCTATCGGCTTCTATCGGCGCCGGAGCTGGATGAGCTGGATTTCTCCCTCGTATCCGCTGTTTTAGCTCGTCCCACATATGCCAGATTGGGTTCAAGTCAGGAATAAGGGCTGGCCAGTCTAGTGTGGGAATGCCGACATGGAAGACGTCTGTCGGTACTGTCTAGTCACTGCTGTGGTGTGGTAACATTATCGTGCATTAAATCAAAATTTATCGTCGCCAATAAATCCTGCGTAAGGAAAAACATAACTTAACTCATAGTTCACTGCAAAGAAATTGTAAAAATTAGTCTTGAACAACCCTTGAAGCGATTCCAGTTTAAAGCTCGCAAGTGTATTTACCCAGTGTGTATCAAATCTAGTTTTTTATGTGATAAATGTTTAAATTATGATCTCATAGGTAAAGTTATTTAATGAGTTTCGTAATTCATTCAAAAAGCACATTAATGAAATGTATTTTTTGAATGATTTACGGAATACAGACTGCAGCATTTTTTAATAAAATTGACTATTATATTATAATGTAGGTTGTAACAATTTACATACAGGATGTTTCAAAACACAGTTTAGATTATGTTTAGTTTACAGCGTGAACGCAACAAATCCGAGGGGCGCGGGGCTATGTCAATCGGTAGCCTGATTTAGGTAATGCAAGCGCCCCTCGGATTCGATGTGTTCACACAGTTAGCGAAACAATTATAAAATTTCTATTGTGACACCCTGTTTATGTGAAATGTGTATTTAATATTTATTGTCAGTATTTATTCCTTAATACCAGGTTACATGTAGTTGTAAGGTTTACTAAATCTAATCTGAATTAAATATAGGCATACTTAATGAGGTTTTTTCTGACTCTTGTATAAATTGTTTAAATGAGGTCGTAATTTATAAATTAGGAAGGCTCACAACGAAAGCCTTCTTTGTGAGCGCCAGCCAGTCACTGGCACTGCGTCACAAAAACATATTTACCGTAAGAACCGTCATGGAATTTACAACACTATCACGTTACTTGAAGTGAGGTGACAAACAATCACATTTATTTTACGACCATACAGCTGGTAGGTACTAATTTAGAAAAGGTACTTAAATATGTAAAACCAAACATTACGAAAAATGCTGGTGGATTATCTTTTCCCAATCTTTTATGCTAACACCGATTTAAGGATCCTACTCACTTTAGAAACCCTTTCAGATGATCTACCAATCGAGTTTTCGTACTCCAGATATGGCAAGCGCTTACTTCACTTTGAAGGCAATAAGTACAACTTCAAGCACTCAAACGCAACGGGGGAGTATTGGTCGTGCAATCAGGCGCCTAAAGGATGTAGGGCCCATGCTGTCACCATCGTTGATAAGTTCGTCAGGGTTAAGGGGTTTCATAATCATTGACAACATCATCTGCTCCCCTAGCAGTTCTCGTGGACTTAAAAAGTTTGGTTTTAATCAATTACAATTAGCCTGTAACGTCCCACTGTTGGTATTTAATAATTATTTTTTATAGTAAACCAGTCATTTAAACTCAAGTCTCAAAATATAATATTTTACAGCACTTACTCGAATATTATGACTTGATGACAACAGTGAGCAAAATCTATGTTTGTTCAGAAGTGCCTCACTTCTGAACAAACATAGATTTTGCTCACTACTAAGTACTACACTACTACACTTTGCTAACTGTTTTCAGATATGTGAAAAATAATTGTTTAAAATTTAGAATGGAAAATATTAATAAATACTCAATGCTCGCCGATGAAAATTAATTTTGAATTTACGAAGGATTTACTTCGTATCGAAGGTCGAACCTTAGATAAATAGGATAATATCGTTCGTCCATGGTTCGAACGAAGTTCAAAACATTCGTTGCCTCCTTGGATAACCTAAAATGGGTTTCGCTACTCCCCATGGGGACTCATTTCATAAAATCAAAACCTTTTGCTCGTTGGTCGAAGTGAAACGTTTTGTATCACATGAGAGTCAATGTTTTTATATTAGCTCAGCAGTAACAGTATCGTAGCAACTCGCTACGATTGCGACTCTATTCCTGAATGCTTCGGCAATTCTGGACCTTTATTATAGGCACGTTCAACCAGAAAGAACTGTGCACCCTTGTTGATAAGATATACTAGAAAAAAATATATATTTTCTCGTCTATAGTGCTTATAAATAAAAATAGCTTTTATAGTTTTTTCAGTTGTGAGATTGGGCTAATTTCAATTTTAGCTGGTTACTGTTTCATGTTAAGAAAGTTTAGTTGAATTTTCGTACACGTAACGGAAAATTTTAGTCGATAGTGATGCCTTTTCCCTTTAAAATAGCCCTTAAGCCTTTGTTCCTAAATGAACATTTTTTGTTTCTTTAAGATAATTTCGGAAACCCTCAAAAATTGTACATTTGGCACGAGATGATGGTACATGTAATTATAAGAAAAATACCCTTCGAGATATGATTCCGCTGGGCTTGCAATAACAGTTCAGAGTGTAAAGCTTCTCTTTATACTGCCACGGACAAAGAAATAAAAAAAAGTGAAACCAAAACGAACGATGCCCCCAAAGAAAAAGTCGTGAAAGAGCCACAGCTTGAACTGCAAAACGAAAATGGCCGATGGTTGGCTAAGACAAGACTAATGAAAAACCAAACAACCTTTCATATAATGGAAAAAATCATACTCGGAAAACTTTAATCGTTTTGACGGATATAAGGCCTAAACGAGTATAAAACTTCATGGAAATGTCCTTGGTGCTTTATGGCACACGATAAGAACGTAGTGCGTAAAAACTTACCACGTCCCTGTACCTGACTACACTGAGTGAGCTGGGAGATATCGTTTGTGACGATTGGCCAGACCATACCGGAATAATTAATAATTAATTAATCATGTGCTGCTAAAAATGCATGGAAATTATTGTTTAATCACTAGTTAGATACATATTAAGTTCGGTAATGTTTCGAAAATCGAATGTGATGAACGTATTACCTGTTTGCCTTATCAGCACACAAGGCCACTGTTGAACGTGCCTATGTACCAATGGTACATAGGCACGTTCAACGTATGTGGTTTAGGGTACCACCTATGTACCAATTTATTCAATTTAAATTGTTATTTTAATGTAAATTGTTTTCTGGGCGTCTCTAATGGTGTTTTGAACAATTTACGGGCGATTACTTTTGTGATAGAATCAAGAAGATAATCAAAAGCTCTTTTTTTCTTAAATACAATAAATGTACACAACAGAAGGTATCCGATAAATACCCGATAAAATCATTAATTAAATTAAAATAAATGTACACTTAAAAAAGGTCAAATTGTTAAAATTAAACACATGGACATGGAAATAAATTGATATTTTTGATTTCTGTCGCTTCGTTATGTAGACTTAAGTAAAGAAGCGACGAGGAAACCATTACCCTGTTAGTTGTTATTTTTTGAGTTGGAGCAAAATCCGTCCCAGGCTTTTTTATACTCTAGCTAGATAATCTGATATTTTATAGTAAGCCTTTTTGTACAAAAAGGTTTTGACAGTTTGTTTGAATTACTAATAATTTTTGCATAAAAAATAATTGATAACTAGCATTACGTTATAAATTTGTTGTTAATTTGTTTCAGGGGGTAATGACAAAAACGTCGACAACAGGATTTACGAATGGGTAATAATGGATGATATGAGTGATGACGACTTAGATATAAGTGACGCGCCTTGCTCTCTACCGATTTTGACTTCACGCGATGCTTCGGCAGAGCCTGCAACAGACTATGACATTTCAGCTCGTCAGATGAGTATATTGACTGCTGAAGACAGACGTAACGATCTTGCCGTAAGAAATATTGTGCAAAACGAAGACTGCTACACTTTTGACTGGAGTGGAGACAAACATACTTTTACTGGACTTAGGGAAACCTTCAACATGGTTGCAGGACCGACATTCCCCGTTACTGACCAGACTTCTGACGTCGACGTTTTTTCTAAAATGTTCGACAGTGACTTCATAGAATATTTGTGTACTCAGACAAACCTCTATGCTAGCCAGAAGATAGCCTTGTTAAAAAATTCGAACACACTTCCTCCAAATTCGCGGCTGCATAGATGGACTCCGACTGACAGAGACGAGATGATCAGCTTTTTAGCAATAGGTATCCTACAGGGTTTGTATCCTCTCCCGGAGGAGGAGTCCTACTTCTCCTTCAATGGGTTTGGGACGATGCCCTATTTTTCCAAAATAATGTCGTACAATAGATACGTATTGTTAAAATCATTTCTGCATTTCACCGACAATGAGACTTCGACGGAACCGACTAAACTTTCTAAGGTTCAGCCGGTCATTGACTATTTTAACGACAAGTTCTCCACCCTTTATTATCCATCTCAAGAGATAGTTATAAATGAATCCATTCTGAAGCGGCGAGGGAGACTAGGTTTCGCTCAGAAGATTTTATTGAAGGCCGCTCAGGTTGGCCTGAAAACGTATGAACTGTGCGAATCCGGGACTGGCTATCTTTGGAAATTTTTTGTTTATGCTGGAAAGGACAAAACACAGCAGATTCAAGATGACGGGACTAATGACGTATTGAAAGATGGAAACGACGACGACAATGACAATGACGAAACTACGGAACGACTAGGGTTGGCGTCGACGACTGACTTTGACACACAACCCACCAACGCAACTGCCAAAATTGTATACCAGTTAGTAACGCCTCTACTTCACCATGGACACACACTAATAATGGATAATTTTTATAATTCGCCATTATTAGTGCGATGGCTAAAAAGACAAAGAACTGACTGTTACGGCACCTTGCGGTTGAATAGAGAATTCGTTCCTGATTCACTAAAGACTCTGAAACTGTCAGATCTGCGTCAAGGTGAAGTAGTGTCTAGCTACTGCTCCGATATGTCTGTGATGGCATGGCGAGATGCTAAAATAGTAAGCATGATCTCGACATTCCATCGTCTACAAGTCGGAACGGCTGAAAAATACGACCGACTCAAATCCAAACCCAAAATAGTCCTGGATTACAACAAATCCATGGGCGGAGTAGACAGAAAGGACCAATTCCTGGCTGCTCAGCCCATGGAAGGGGCGAGAATAAAAAATAAGGTGTGGTATAAAAATCTTTTCCGCCGATTGTTTAGTACGGCTATATTCAACTGCTACATAATTTACAGCAAAGCCCACCCTAAAGTCTCACACCGGCAGTTCACGACAATGTTGGCAGAAAATTTATTACGCCTTCACAGACAAATTGACTTGACGACTCAACCGCGGCTTTTACACACACGCTCTGGTCAGACTATCACCAAAGTTAAGCCATCGACATCTACAAGACCGATACTGAACCACAAGCACTTTCCAGTACGGACTGGTTTCAAGAAAAGCCGCTGTTGGTTGTGTGCGCAGCGAAAAGTTACCAGACGTACTGTTTGGAAGTGCTTGGAGTGCGACGTAAACCTCTGCATTGAAGGCTGTTTTATGGCGTACCATACGTAGTACAACTTTACAGTCGTCATCGGTCCGTACTCCACTGCTGGATACAACTCTGTCTTGCGATTAGTATATAGAGCCCCATGACGGACGGTCCTGAGCCACCTCGACCGACTTCCTGCAATCGCCACATCCATCTTTTGTTAATTAATATATGTACATTATAATGGTATAAAAAATAAAAGTAATTAGAATGTGTTTGTCGATGTACCTACTTGTTTTTATAGTGCATTTTACACCTAGGCGAGAAAGTGATCAATTCCTACCGAGTGTGTCGTTTTGGCCGTGAGTGTGTCGCCTTAAAACACACGAGGTAGGAATCGCACTTTCTGCCGAGTGATAAATAGTGCTTTATACTACACCTTCGAGGAAAATAAAAAGCACAATTAATTATTTATTGAAATCGCGCCCAATGATGTTGGTAAAACCTCATTGACCGCGCCAGCCTTTGGGTTCTTTTTTCAAAATATTGTTTGGATATCGGAGGAGGCCTAATGGACTTGGAGTAAAAACTTTTTGTCGTTTGACCGAACGAAAATAACCATAGCTACCGGCCGATCTTTTAGGAAATTAAAAAATAATAACACGTTAGAAATGGATTTCCATACACTTTTTCCTCCCGCTAAAACACGTGAGAAATGAAATTCCATAGAGTTTTTCCTCCCGGTTTCCTATAGGCCTGCAAAGACATACTTTCTATTCTATAAATGGAAAAGGAATAGGCAACTTTCCGAGCAGGTGTAGTATAAAAACTATTTTCCGTATTATACTTTTTCCGTCTGAAGGACGCCCTTAATTGTCTGGCAGCCTATTAAGCGCGTCTTTGTCTATTTATGTCTATTTTTGTAACCTACTCACCTAAATTACCTAAATTGTACCTAATTACATATATTAGATAGCTGTACATACGCAGGTAATTAAGTCACTTATACTATTATATTAGAATAAATATATAATTAATTTTGTAGTTTTTTTACAATGGCAGAAGCCCTTATTCACAAAGAAATTACACTAGTATTTACAATTTAAACTACTGAGCTAACTGCAGACTGTTTTAGGACTGTTTTAGAAGTTGCAGTAATAATTATTATATAATTCACTCATTCATTGGAAGGTACCTAGATAGTAGGTACCTACCTAGTAATAGTTCCAATCATTAATAAAATATTTAAATTCAAAGTATAATAATAAGTCAGGTAGGTAGATATTATAAGGTAATTTGTCTATTTTTTCTATTATTTTTCATTGAATAATACTTATTGGTGGGTCGACTAGGGCTGATGATGATGATAATATATTAAACACTACTTAAAGAAAATACATATAATGTATTTACAAAATGATCTGTTGAACTGTCTGCAGACTATTGTAAACAGTCTAGAGGTAGCTCAACTGAAAGACATATATTTAACTATAAATAAATTGCATTCAGGTAACACTAGAGCGAAGCTAGTCAGAAAAATAATAATTCTGTTATATGGTTAAGGGACAAGATAATGATGATTAATAACTCCGGAGAAAATTGTGTATTCAAACTTTAAGCGCCATCTTGCCGATTTCGGAAGTCAGAGCGAGTTTCATTCATGAATTTCATTCAGTATAGAGGTGGTTTGTTTTGGTTTATTCTGGAAACTAGACGATCGCCTCGCGGTTTCACCCGCGTAGTTCCCGTTCCCGTGGGAATTCCGGGATAAAATATGGCCTATGTCACTTCATGAAAAGTAAGCTTCCTAACGGTGAAAGAATTTTTCTAATCGGTCCAGTAGTTTCGGAGCCTATTTAATACAAACAAACAATAAAATCTTTCCTCTTTATAATATTAGTATAGATTATTGGAAGAGAAGGTGATTGATTGGGATCAAAAAATAGCTTGCATCTTCTACAGGGTATACATACAGGTATACAGGTATACAGGGCGTCTCACGGATATGCACACATGGAGGGAAAGTATCTTATATATTGTAGATAGAACATTTTACTGAAAGAAGACTTGATTTTGATTTTAGAAACAATTTAAACTGCATTCAAAGATTTTTGAATAATCGCCTGTCTGTAGCGGGAATCGAACCCGCCAAATTGTATAAACATCCGTAATTTTACTATACTGATCAAAAGGCTCAATCGTAAGGATTATTTTTATCCCAATAACATAGCATCTTAATTAAAGGAAGACCATGAAATTTTACATTTGATTTGGCCTTCGACTTTAAAATGATAAAATCTGTTTGGTACGCTGTCGTGGATAAGCAAGATTAAGTAGAACTGCACACGGAATAAAGAAAGTAAGAACTGCAAATTAAAGTATCAAAACAAGGAATAACGAAAAAAATTATGAATTTCAACCTACTTTGTCAAGTTTACGCATTTTTTGAGACCATACGATTATTTATAAGACTTAAGTCTATAGGTTTATTGATTTCGTATAGTTTCAGCATTTTATGGTACATTTTCTTAGTAGTTAGCAAGATATAACCATATAAGTAAAAAATTGGACGCGCTCGTGGCGCGGCGGCGGCTCAGCGCGCGGAGCCGTGATTCGCGGCCGCGGGACATGGACGATAGAGGCTTGTACGAGTAGATGCGGTTCGGCTGGACGTGTGAGCCTTGTGTTTTTTTTTAATTTACTGTGTATGTGTGTGCCACGGTAAAGTAATTGAATTATTTTTCCTACTCCTTCATTACAAAGTATTTCAATAAAGTTAAAAAAAAAAACGGTTGTTTTAATGTTTTTAGCATCAACTATCAAAAGTGCTGTAATTAATAAATTTTCTGGGTATTTTCTATGTATGATAAAAAATATTTATCTATGTAATGTATTCTATTATGTGTACCAGTCAGTACCCATAACACTAGCTCTGCTTATCTTGGGGCTAGATGATGGTGTGTGGATTGTCCAACATTATTTATTTAATTTTATTATACAGTAAAAGTTTTAGTAAAAGTACAAAAGAAATATCCATAGATGGATTCATATTGTAGACTAAGCGCATGATACTCATCCGAAGCAAGGTCGCACAATACTTCTAATAACGTTGTTCAATTTTTTTAGGTTCTTACGCAAGTGGTTCCAATGAGGCGCCTGTTTTCATAATTAAAAAAACGAATGGTCAAATATTAGCAAGAGCCGGACATACGTATTGCTTTAAGAAAAGCTATAAAAACGGAGCAAGCTTATGGGAATGCGCTCAACGGAAAAGAGTTAAATGCAGAGGCTCAATCACTATGAAAGTAAGCACCTGCTTTGTGTGTGTGTGGTGTACCTACCTATACGAACTTTTTATTTACAATTTGCTTCTATTATAGGGAGCCAATATCATCAGAATGAGAGCGCATGAATGCCCGCCGGATACCCGAAAGGTTTTTATACTGGTAAGTTTTTTAATGTATCTATTGCAAAGACCTCATCAAACCTCTCAAAGTAAAGCCAAAATCCATCTTTCTCAGGGATCTCTTGATTCAAGAGTGTGTAAAAAATCAAACCTTTTTCAGAATTTCAAATATAAATGTATTGAAAACGCAAGAAATACCAGCACTCCAATCGAACAGATATACGAAAACGCTGCAAAAGAATGTATAGATCAAGGATTACTAGAGGCGCTTCCTTCCTTTAAAAGTTTGAGGAGTACATTGTATAAAGCAAGACAAAGTACCTCTAGGTCTTTTGTGTAAATATGTCCATCAAGTCATCATTATCCACACGATTTTACCCGCTGCTGATATAGCAAAATAATACTGTCCGGGTCGAGAGGCGAGACACGAGTACCTACACGACGCGGTGCAGCCGAAAAACTATTGGTGTACCGACCATTGTAACACCGAAAATCTGAAGCTAGTAAACCTAACTAATTGCTTCAATGAACCTCCGCTAGATGCAACATTCAGAAAAAGCAAAAAGAGAATCCTAGATCGCGCAAACGCTTGATTTAGTTGTTAGCGTTTAGAGTTAGCGCTTGACAAGTGATATATACGACTATCGGACATCAACTGTTGGTCGAAAGACCAACGGGGTCAGCGGACCAGATGGGTCGGGCCCGGTTCAGAGGAGATCTCCCTTTGTCCCTATTTGGGGAAACTTCACCTTATCCCCCAAAATTCATTTTAATTGAAGATTCTGATGTTGAAATGTAAAAAAAAACATGTGTCATATAAGCGATGATGGTTTCGCACTGTAAAGCACTGACCCGTTAGGTTTACTCTAAAATGTGATTATGTCTACAACTACTTACGAGCATTCTCGTAGTAGCAAAAATATACACTTGAGATACAAGACACAATCACATTTTTGGATAAATTGTAACTTGGGTTTGATAAACCCAAACTGCCGGAGAAGTTTCGCGCAACAGTTAGTTTAGAAACCAAAAATTTTTTCGTATTTATTAAATGTTGTTATTTAATATTAATGTATTATAAATTTAATAAAATAATATAAGTAATTAATAGTAGTAATTACAAGTTAACATTACAAGTTGTTAAAATAATTATTTTCTATTTTTGTTAGACCTACTGTTTAACTTTGATCTCATTGATTTTAAGATAAAAGATAAAGATAATTTATTTGCAAAAAATATGTGTAAGTAAACAAAGATATGGTAATTTATTTGACATAACACGTTTGACCAATATACGGCATGTAAAAAATATGTCGAGAGTATGGCATGCAGTTCTTAGTAATTATAGCAAGTAAATAGTAATTTAGGTAATATTTATGCATAATTGAAGGATGAAATGAACATAACTGAGTGAAATTCGATCCAAATAAACCCGTTCCAGTCCGAAGAGATTAATAATAGGCACTTTGTAGTCCGAGATATTTAGTTTTTTTAATAAAGTTCACTGTCATACACTGATTTTCGTATATAATTTATTTAGTCGTCAATAATTTATTTAGAATAAGTATACACCAAAGAATACAGCACAAGTTACTTTGAGGAATTCCAACTACAAAGAAAAAAGATATGAGGATTTAAAATCGACATTTTGGGGGTATTCAAAAAACTTAAGAAAGTTATATCTCAACAACCGTGACACTTTAGGACTTTGATTCTACCAGAAAAATGTCGGTTGCAATACCTAACATCCTGTATATTAGAACCTGCTGTAAGTATATATTTTTTTGTAAATAAACTACAGATTTACTGATTTTGGATTTTTTCCTCTATTTGTGCTGTAAGGCCTTGCTTCTTGCCAAATTTTATAATTATAGGTCTACGGGAAGTACCCTATAGGTTTTAGTCCATGGCGAGCATTAAAAGTATTTTTTATGTGAATCAATTACAAATTTATTGTTTTCGGATTTTTCCCTTTGCTTGTGCTTTAAGACCTTGCTGCTCACCGAATTTCATGATTCTAGGTCTACGGGAAGCACCCTATAGGTTTTGTGTGCATGTGATTCCCTTGGAAATTTCAAAAAAAGGACATACACGGCTGTAACTTTTGAGTACGTTGACTTAGAAGTTTTATTTATATTGTGGCTTCAAGAGGTAACGGATTTGAGTATTTGACGTTAAATTCAACTTGATACGTCCTCGCGTTCCTGAGAAAAGATGGACCGGTTGACAGACGGACAGACAGACGGACAACAACGTGATCCTATAAGGATTCCTTTTTTCTTTTTGAGGTACGGAACCCTAAAAATAATAAATACGCAAGGAAGGACTGTACCGAAATAAATTCAAGATATTTTTTTGAATTCTATCTGTCTACATAATAAAATTAACTGGTTGATAGACGCAGTCATAATTTTTAAAATAAATTTCTTTCAGAATTCCATGAGTCCGAAAATAAAAATTACTATATGCTATCGCGGATACAAGTGCACTTTGCGCAAGATACAGTTTGACAAATCGTTTTGGATTTGCTGTAATCGCCTCACATTGAGTTGTAAGGCCAGCTCCAAGCATAATCATCACAGGACTGAGATGCCAGAACCTTCTCCGGTATTAGTAATAGCTCGCGTGAAACGTTGACCACCCAAAGCGGTCCGGTATGATAGTGTGGATCACTGGCAGAACTTTACTAGTTAAGGTCGAAGCCAAGAAAAATAAAACGGAAAATTACTGCACCAAATGCAAGCAAAGGCTGTGTCCACCAATAATGGTGATTAGAAAATGGATACACACAGCTACATTTTAGATTTTAGATAACGCAATTTTCTTCCTTTTGCTACTAAAATTTCTCTTGCACAATCTCTTCTCCTTCCAATTCGTGATTATGCTGATTCTTCCTTTCTAGGTTTAACCGAGCAGCAGCTAGACAAACGCCTGCAGAATGTCGGGATAATTTATATTTGGCTTGCACAAGTATGACCAAGTCTCGGAGTTCCGCAAAAAGCTCAAGTAGCTACCCTTCGGCTTCGGCGAAATCACATTCTGACTCTTCTTCATAATATTTTATTTCTGTCTTCTGCACCCCCTTATCTCAAAAGACGTTTCACTTTTCTTCATCTTTCTCATTCTCGTTCTCTCCGCTCCTCTGAAACCCTTTTGCTCCAAATGCTTGTCCACTCTACTTCCTTCTACGGCAACTCTTTTACCGTCCTGGCTGTCGAGCTATGGAACGCATTACCGGTCACTTTAAGGTGTGCAAAATCACTACCAATTTTCAAGGATATGGTAAAGGAACACTATTTGTCCTGCTGTCACTGAATACGCCCTTGTTTCCATAATATATTACGTGAGTATGATTACATATTAATGTTTAATAAGCATATATTTATAATAATATTTAAAAAATTATAGGAATAGGTGTAGGTATGTATGTGTTTTTGTAATGTTATTGTAGTATGTAATTATTTATTATTGAGAAAGTTTTAAGTAGTACCATAACAGAGCTAAACAGATGCACACGAATCCCCCATGTACATATCCGAGGATCCTTTCCATACCAGGTGGTCTGGGAGAGATAGGCTCTTGAGCGATAAGACCGCCAATTAATGATAAATAATAATAATAATAAATAATGTTGGACAATTCACACAGCATTATCTAGCCCCAAGCTAAGCAGAGCTTGTGTTATGGGTGCTAGATAACTGATATAGGTACTTAATACAATACACTACATAGATAGATATTTTTTTTTATACATAGAAAACATCCAGAACACCCTGAACAAATATATGTAGATCTCACAAACATTTGTCCCGAGGCGTCAATAGAACCCGCAACCTCCTGCGTCGCAGGTGGACCTTCGCCCGCGGCGCCACCGAGGTCGTCAAATTGTCACTTAGATTATAATTATTTCATTTTAAATTGTTTCTTAGTTTTAATTGTGCAATAAAGTATTTTCTATCTATCTACATACAAAAATTAAGCAATATAAAAATATTTTTAAAGGATATTTAATGAAACAGAGCAAGGTAAAATATACGACAAATACGAAATAAATCGACGCCAGAGTCATTATAGCACTTGACGGATCTAGTTTACTATGCATAGTATATGGTCTAGTCTAGTCCAATAAAAGGAACAACAACCTTGAAATATTTCTTGGTTAAGCATTCCATAATTCCAAAGGCACTTATTATACGTGGTACAATGGATACAAGTACACTCGGAACAAGAGCAGAAAGGATATGTCCTGGTTGATCTGCTGCCACGCGTACGCGTTCAACAGCAAGGCATCTCTGGTCACTGTTGGTAGCACATTGGTGTTTTACTTAAAGAATTCTCTATATCCTTTAATTTTCCTGTAAAATATAGATCCATGTCTATAAAACCTACATACATTTTAGATGTATCGCTCTGCAAACTTCGGAGATAGAGGGAACTGGAAAATTTTTCAAAATAAAATCACACTAATAATATAAATGCGAAAATTTGGATGGATGGATGGATGGATGTTTATTACCTCTTCACGCTAAGACTACTGAAAGAATCGGGCTGAAATTTTGGACATTGGTAATTCTAATCCTGGAATCAAACATAGGCTACTTTTTATCCCATAAATCAGTTCCCATGGGATAGAAATCACCTTTAAACGTTTCCATAGAAACAAAGCGTGCGAAGCCGCGGGCATAAACTAGTTATTCATAAACTGTTTTGAGATGAACAATCAAAAACCTTGGATTTGATACCCCACTTGACCTTAAAATTTCGACATCACAATTTGTATGGACATTTTTTATTTTGCATTTGTTTTCATTTTTTTGTTTAAATCTGTAAAAGCGCTCGAAATGTATTACTTATAATTTTAAATGTTGATAGCTGCGATAGTTTCTGAGATATTAAAGACCGACAAAGGGAGACGATAGACGAGAGCGGGTTTCGCAATCGATCTAGAAACCCAAAAAAAGATGTTTTATTCAATTTCACTTTATATTATGTAATAACTTACTTTTGCCAATTTTTATAGTTGTCTAGATTTCGCAAGTATTGGAAAATAAATACAAATTGTTTTTTTTTTAATTCTCATGGCATGTCGACTTTTAATGCGATTTTAATTTATAGGTGAGGAAATATTACCAGACGTAAAATTCGAAATTCTGAATGAAGAAATTCCTGATGTGAAACTAGAAGATATGGGTGGAGATATTCCTGAATACTGTAAAGTTCGTCTCATAAAGATGATAAATAAGAGAACGAAGAACAAAAAGAACTATTATCAGGACTTAAAAGAACATGATCCCGAAAAGTTCGAAGAGTATAAAAGAAAAAGGAGGAATTATTATCACCAAAAAAAGAAAGTTTGGTTAACGAAAGACTGTAAAAGTCCTTATCAGGATTTAAAAGAACATGAACCCAAAAAATACGAACAGTATAAAAGAAAAAGCAGAGATTATTATTACAAAAAAAAGATCGTTTTGGAAGGAAATAAGGCAACAGAAAAGGAGTTGAGGAACAGTCAAAAAGAATTCGTCGATTTCAATACGGTTGAGAGAAACCTAAGACCAAGAAAGAAGTAGAAACATGTAATCATTATCGGATTATCTTTGTAGTATTTTGTGAAATATCTGTTTAACTTCAACTGAGATAATAATTCAATAAATAGCATATAAATAAGCAATGCTTAGTATTTTGTCAACATTATCGCGTTTTTCCAATTTCTTCAGCTTTAGTTATAGAAGGTCCTATTTTCACAAGGCATCACGGGTACAGGTACTGTAGGAACCAGTGCTCCGGAGCAAGGGTCTGGTGACTTTGCAGCCGCAGCAAGGCCATGAGATGTCCAGCCTCTATGGTTACCTTTAAGGAGGTGGTTATCAAGCTCAGGTCTAAGCATAATCATAAAAATTACTAATCTGATTTAAACATCAAAAAAGCGAACAGGCTATCTTTATTTTTGGTCGTTGTTAGGTAATATTATTGTTTCTTATGTTTTTTATGTATGTTAACTGTTTTACCCTAGCCTAGAGTTAAACAGTTTTATAACATTGACGACCTCTGTGGCGCGGTGGGCGAAGGTCCGCCTGCGACGCAGGAGGTTGCGGGTTCGATTCCCGCCTCGGGACAAAAATTTGTACGATCTGCAGATATTTGTTCAGGGTGTTCTGGTCGTTATCTATGTATAATAAAAAAATATCTATCTATGTACTCGTATATTATTATGTATATCAGTTATCTAGTACCCATAACACAAGCTCTGCTTACCTTGGGGCTCGATAATGCTGTGTGAATTGTCCAGCATTATTTATTTATTATTATTTATTATAAGTATACCTATGTAAACTTATTTATCGCCCTTTGTCGTGCCGTTTGGCTCTTTATTTTATACTTACACAACACAAGTAGGTACTTATATTTTGCTTGAAATTGCCTCTTTGATTTTTATTTACGCTAACTTTACTTTGAAACCTATTTGAAACCTACTTTACCATACTTTCAATACTTTGTTAAGACTAGAAGTCTTAACAAAGTATTGAACCTATTAATTTGGAGCAAAACGTATTATTGTAATATATACCTACATTATATATACACATCAAACATTTCGTATCGTGGGCTTCCACAACTTATTTTTACGACTCATAACTTTTTCAGGTGTTGAGCCGATGTTTTTCAATACTAGATACGGCAACCCCTGTATGATCCTTGGCCGCTTCCGATTCAACCGGAGGAGTGACAGCAAGTATCCACTCGTCAGCTGGGTCTGTGTAAAGAAGGCTTTTTGTCGTGCCACTGCGGTCACCCTTCATAGAAAACTGATTAAGGTCAACAATACCCATTCTCATAATTAGGGGGAAAATTGGTATAAAAAAAGTAGTGGTTATTATTTATGAAGATTTCTTTCTTTTTATTGTATGTTCATGTGAATTTAGAAAGCGATAGTACCAATAGTGGTACTACCGACTAAAACCAAACTAGTCATAGTTTATTTTTTATTCAACTTTTACAAATTAATTTGTATACATTGTTCATGCGAATTGATCTGCGATTAATTTATTCTATGGACATTTGTGAAAATGTAGCTAAGTAATTAAATCATCTTGCGCAGTAACGTTTTTACTTATAAATATAATATTATGTAATACAGGTACTTGATTTTTAAGACAAGGTAGGTCTACCTTTAATTAAAAATCAAATTAAAAAAAAATTGGTTTCGGTTGTCCGCATTTTCGTCATTTCAGACCTTTTCGAGCTGAAGCCTGTCTTCACGCAGAGTGATCGTGGATTCCCGGCCGTGACGCTTGGAGGCTATCGATACAACAATAGCTACGAGAGGGTTGGCCCCAGGAAGTACTGGAGGTGTGCTAAAAGGAAGTCTACGAAGTGTAACGCGAAGCTCGTCACACTCGGTGAAGACGTTGTTCAGATAAAAGGTTGTCATAGTCACTGAGAAAAAAAATAGTTAATTACAAAACGAATAATTAAACAAATTGCACAACGAGTGGTCCCACTCGCCCAACGAAATAAAGAAGAAAAAACTAATCAGGTAACTGGGACCGCGGTCCCAGTTTTTTAGTGGGCCCGGTCGCCTGTATCCTCAAACATTAGCACACAATATTAAACAAATACATTACTTATCAATTTGTCTGACATTAAATATTTTGACGCTTGTGAAGTTTCTTGTTCACCTCAGTTGCTTATATAGATTGAAAAGTTTAATATAGGCAACTGGTGCTGGTGCTCCCCCAAATCAACCCCCCAATCAACGATAGATATTAAATTATTTTGAACATCTCCTAAACATTTTATTTTTAAACGTTATATCTGTAGGCCAAAGAACCTTTGCACCTATATTACGGGACCTATACACCAATATTATGGGACCCAAACTAATCCTCCAACATTTTTCAGTGATGTCGGAACTAAAACCTCGGTTTATCAACTCCTTGCGTGGTTTCCCAGCTGTGGAGCTCGGAGGGTACCGATACAACAAGAGGGTGGAGCGACCAGGGCCGAGGGAGTACTGGAGGTGCTCCCAGAGACGCGCGAAGAAGTGCAGCGCTCAGCTCGTCACTCTAAACGACGATGTCGTAGAGGTTAAGAGTTGTCACAATCATTGACGTTGTCATTATCGTAGGTACTTCTTGATTTTGTTTGTCATTAACAGTTGTCTTGACTCTCAGATTATGGCCCTATAACAAGTTTTCGAAAGGGCAGGACTCCGTTGATACCTTCGTGTACAAGGCGTTATTTTAATCCTATTTATGTTTCACGTCTTAATTAACAGTCGAGAAAGTGGTAAAGGCGCTTGAGCTTAGAGTGGCAGAGCTTTATCTCTGTTGGTCGTAATTTTAATATGTGTTTGTTTATGTGTAATTACTCAAATCCAGCCTCAGTGGTGCGACCAGCAGGAACGCGCCACGTGGTGGCACTGACCGACGTGTGCCGACCGGTATAATGAATAATAGAAATACATTGATTCTGGAGACGACATAATTATAACAACTGTCTTCTATATTTACATGTATTTCAAGCAATAAATTATTACTTTACTTTAAGAAGTTCTTATTGAAGTTGTGGTCAAGAACTTAGTATGATTTTTTTATATGATAGAATGTAAAACTAGCTTATTGATTATTGTATGTGTGAATCCAAATGTATGATTTAAAAAAGTGTGTAGTTATGGGATTTTATTTTAGTTACATTAGTTACATGTCATAGTTCTTTACTTGTATCTTGTTTTACGTAGATTGTTATATATAATTTGAATGAATATATATATCTTTTAAATAATCTGTTCACTATGTTCATTGTGTTTGGTGCAGTCAATAGCAACTTAGATAATAAATTAGAAAAGTGGTGACCATTCAGAAATAGCGTTACGTATTAATAACGCTACGCGTTAATTACGTATTGCTCATTCTCAAGTTCTTTAATACTCAGTATTTTTTAGACAGTTTTTCTTATTGCTTATATACGTTACAGCTTTATTCGGTATGACGGCGTATGGTAAACGCTGTTTGGACATCGGCTCGTACCGGTTCACCGTTCACCAGCGCGAGGGCATGAAGACCAGGTGGCGATGTAGCAAAAAAAGCACTGGATGTAATGCTTTTGTCATCACTATCGAAAACGTCATTATCAAATTACGACAATTACATAACCATGAATAGTTAAGCAAGAGTATATGTGAACTTACATATTTTGAGGGTATACGTTAATCATTTACAATGAATATTTATTGTTTGGAGGTTTATCGTTCTGGTATGCATGCTACTTCGATCTCTTCCAATTTAATCTTATTGGATCTTAATAACTAACTCAATATCATTCTAAATTATGAAACAGAATTTAATGTTCATCGATGTAAGTAAAATTCGGAAGATTGGGCACTAACTTCTCGAAAGTGGAACGCTCAAATTGAGTCCAATTGTGTCCACCCACCTCAGTCACAGTCGGGCCGGCGCGGCCGGCGTACGTGTTTCGCGTGTATTGTTGTCTCGATCGCACTTCGGTCTAGATACGTCTTTCCATCTTTGTCGTTCATTAGGTAGGTATATTGCAAAATATTGGAAGTAGGAAGTGTCTTTGCGTTTAGTTGTAACACAACACAGGCCATTTGTTGAGTTAGCGCTGGGTGAACGTACCTTATCTACAGAATTTTACTTATATCTATGGGAATGTTAGCATTTTTAATTTAGCTATATTTTTTCGCATGAAACAGTGTCTTTCTAACGCGTTCACTGCCCAGCCTCCTGCGGGTCGCACCGCCCCCGCGACACGAGGATCGAAAGGCACGTCTGCGCCTCGGGCCATGAAATTGAAATGACGACCTCTGTGGCGCGGTGGGCGAAGGCCCGCCTGCGACGCAGGAGGTTGCGGGTTCGATTCCCGCCTCGGGACAAATATTTGTACGATCTGCAGATATTTGTTCAGGGTGTTCTGGTCGTTTTCTATGTATAATAAAAAATATCTATCTATGTACTCGTATATTATTATGTATATCAGTTATCTAGTACCCATAACACAAGCTTTGCTTACCTTGGGGCTAGATAATGCTGTGTGAATTGTCCAGCATTATTTATTTATTTATTTATTTATTTAATTGCTTATCGCGTTTTTTTAAAAAAGCGGTGCAATATTAAGGCGTTGGCGAGCGTGTTAACCTATTTTAAATTAGTGTATTATATTCGACCGATGTGGCGCGGTGGACGAATATCCGCCTGCGACGCAGCAGCGTGCGATTTCGATTGTTGGGACAAATGATTGTACGATCTGAAAATATTTGTTATGGGTGTTCTGGGTATTTTCTATGTATAATAAAAAAATCTATATATGTAATGTACCTATTAAGTATATCAGTCAACCAGTACAGAAGCTCTGCTTGGCTTGGGGCTCTGTGGTTTGTCCAGCATTAATAATTTAATAATATTTATATTTTATTTTGTGTACCATTTCACTATGTTCTAATACTACTATACTAATTTCAGCTGCATTCATGGCACTCCCGCGCTCGCCGTATCTACGCGAGCGCCAGACGACAAGCATCGTGATTGGAGGATTCAAGTTCTTCAGACATTCGCGCTCCATCGTGGGGAACAGGATCCGGTGGACCTGCTCGAACAAATACAAGCTGAAGTGTAAGGTCTCTGCTGTGACCATCGATCGAGTCGTCGTCTCGACCTCGGGACTTCACTGTCATGAATAAACCTTTTGGTATTTGAGATACAAATCAATTGTATCTGAAATACCAATCAAACCTCTGTTGTTTTTTGTAAACTTACTTTACATTTACTATACTATAGAGGGTTAATGGTAATTCACCGACACTGCGTAAACTGCAGGTTCTGCCCATCATAACGGTTTTAATTCTCTCTCTCTACTCACATACAAAATGATGTCTGAAACCTAATGAATTACTAAATACCAATTTCCTACTCCTATTTAAATCCACATCATGATTTTAGTGGCATTAGCCTGGCTGGGAGACAGCCGAACACACACACACCCACTGATAATTCAGGGAAGAGCCGTTTTTAGGTTTAGTTTCAAAGTATTAAAATTCTTAAAATTGGTGCAAAGGGAATGATATTAGTTATGTACACCCCCCTCCATTGAAAAATCGTTCATTATAGGGATTTTGGCAGAGCCGTTTTTAGGTTTAGTTTCAAAGTATTAAAATTCTTAAAATTGGTGCAAAGGGAATGATATTAGTATGTATCCCCCTCCATTAAAAAATCGTTCATTATAGGGATTTTGACAGAGCCGTTTTTAGGTTTAGTTTCAAAGAAAACCCCTATAATGAACGATTTTTTAATGGAGGGGTGTACATACTAATATCATTCCCTTTGCACCAATTTTAAGAATTGAGACCTGGCGTCTTCACGGACGTGTTGATGATTGTGGGCAGAACCTGCAGTTAACATAGTATCAGTGAGTTACCAATAATCCTGTATATAGACTATATTTTTCGAAATTGCACTTTAAACAATGCCTTCAATGTAAACATAAAACAGAATTGTATGACAAACAAACACTCATGTGAGAGATAAAATTGTAAACCATATTATGTATCTGTTTTACAATTTCAACAGGTACCCTGTATATTTTGGTCTAGGGAGAGAATCAAAAATAATTATTTTTTTGTTAATAAACTTGCTTTTGGCAAATTTAATGATTTTACGTCAACGGGAAGTAGGTACCCTATTGGTTTTGGTCCATGGCGAGAATCAAAAGTATTTTTTTAGTAATTAAATTACAAATTTATTGTTATGCCTTTTATTTCGGTCAAATTTTCTGTTTCAATGTACCCTATTTGTAATCTATAATATAAAAATGAATCGCAAAATGTGTTGGTAAGCGCATAACTCAACAACGCCTGGACCGATTTCGCTAATTCTTTCTTTGTTGTGTTTGTTATTGTCAGGAGAAGGTTCTTATGAAAGAAAAAATTAAGAAAGTTGGAAACATAAATTTCCACGGGGGCGAAGCCGCGGGGCGCAGCTAGTTAAAAATTAAAAATGACTACATTGAAAACAATATATATTTTTCCTCAACAGTAACATTCGTAAGGAAATCATCTGGGTATGAACTAGCGATATACGATGGATTCACATTCTACCTTGACAGAGTTCGTAACAAAACCACAGCGTGGCGGTGCACAAACGGCAGTAGATGTAGAGCGCGGTTTATAACGACAACAACGCCTTACAATGCAGCTGTAGTTAAAGCTAACTTTACACATAACCACATGCCACCCAGCTTTAAAATAGTTCGAGGAGTGTTTATGAAAGTGTAAAGGTGACAACGCATCCACATTATCCTCGATTGTTGGCGAGCCTTGACAGACTGGCAATCACCAGAAAACCAACTACGTTTTTAACGTTAGGCGTGTCGCTTATGCTACGGCTCCACCTGCGTTAGCGTTGACGTTAGTGTTAATGTCCATTAACGCGTTAATTAAGGAGCTATAAATGTACCATGGCCACTAGTAGTGCCGATAATAAATGAACACGTTAAAACCTTGGTCACATCATTATAGGGATTTTGACAGAGCCGTTTTTAGGTTTAGTTTCAAAGAAAACCCCTATAATGAACGATTTTTTAATGGAGGGGTGTACATACTAATATCATTCCCTTTGCACCAATTTTAAGAATTGAGACCTGGCGTCTTCACGGACGTGTTGATGATGGTGGGCAGAACCTGCAGTTAACATAGTATCAGTGAGTTACCAATAATCCTGTATATAGACTATATTTTTCGAAATTGCACTTTAAACAATGCCTTCAATGTAAACATAAAACAGAATTGTATGACAAACAAACACTCATGTGAGAGATAAAATTGTAAACCATATTATGTATCTGTTTTACAATTTCAACAGGTACCCTGTATATTTTGGTCTAGGGAGAGAATCAAAAATAATTATTTTTTTGTTAATAAACTTGCTTTTGGCAAATTTAATGATTTTACGTCAACGGGAAGTAGGTACCCTATTGGTTTTGGTCCATGGCGAGAATCAAAAGTATTTTTTTTAGTAATTAAATTACAAATGTATTGTTTTCGGATTTTTTCCTTTACTTGTGCTACCTACCTTGCTGCTCACCAAATTTCATGATTCTAGGTCTACGGTAAGTACTAAGTACCTAAGTGTATGAATATTGAGACTTGTATAAGAGTGTATACTTCTGGTATAAGTCAAAAGTAAATAGTTACTCAAAACATACACGTATACAGAAAGTATACATTACTTTCTTTATACGTCTTATATCTTGAGTCATAATTGTTTAAAAAATACTTTAGATCGAATTGTGATTATAATTATTATATAGATATAGAATTCGAAATTATAAATTACTGAAATTGTTTTATGTACACATTACATTTTACTAAAATGTTCTTATTAATTTTTTCTTAGTAATTTTACATTTATTATCCATTTTTATTAATTAACTCTACCTGCAACCCGGGAGTTTAGGAAAAGCTCTAACTAAACTTGCGGTAGAGTTTGTCCAGAAGGCAAAATGGTTGATCTGGTTTTATGTTTACAAGCCTATCAGCGTTTAATCGTCCTGAAATATAAGTATAGCATAAGACAGTAGTGACATAACCAGTATAATTTACAGTAACTTTCGTCCGCAACCTCAGAGGCAGACAGCTGGCGATCATGGACGGCTACACGTTCTATCTCGATAGACAAACTAATTCAACGTATAGATGGCAATGCACGTCATGGAGCAAGTGCCGGTCCAAGTTCTCTCTCTACAACGATGGAAAGACTTTGAAAAGTGCGTTCCGGAACCATAATCATCTGCCGCCAAAGTTTAAAATAATGAATGGTGTGATTGTTAAAATATAAATGAGGTAACTTTCTGAAGCAGGTATCTTTTTTAAGTTATAACAATACAAGAACTAGTTATGTGCTTTTTTGTTACTCCCGGTTGCAACTGGAGTTCCAAGCTCTGGACTTTAGTGCCGGCTAAAAGGCTAGTTGAAGGCTAAAATAACTGCGATGGACCTAGGAATCCTAAACAAGGTTGTGCGATACTTCACGCAGCTTCTATTCCTTTATCAAGCTCAAGTCCGATCTGGTATGGAGTGTTGCTGCCATATTTGGGATGGCTCGGCCAAGTATCAGCTCGCAGCCTTGTACTCAATTTTTTTAGCTATTTATTCATTACAAAAACAATCACAGTACACATTTTATTTGTACCTTATAAACATTGTGAGGTTTGTTTTGGTACTTACATTCGTTTTGACTTTATTTAGCGTCTATGTGTACCAACTTCAGTAATAAAAACACTAACTTAGGCCTACCGTACCTACTGCATCGGCTTTCAGGTTTACTCCCTCTCGCTCGCACAGGGTTAGCGCTAGTCTCATCGTGCGTTGTGAAACAGGTGTTGAACGAAGAACCTTCAGACTTAATGGAGCCGGCTTTAAAGCTTATTCTTGATCTGGTAGGTACAGGTTATCTCATCATCATCAGCCCGTGCTTGTCCACTGCTCACGCCTCAAGCTTCCGGCTAAACCGATCAGCGGGCGCCCAAGGAGTGAATTACTATAGATTATTATCCCACATTAGACCTAAAATTTTATAATTTTGTTTTCAAAAAGACCAAGCGAATGCCATGTCTCCTGTACACTTTTTTATTTAAATGGCTTATCTTCTACTGATATGATGATTGCGTGACTATAAAACATATTTTTTACAGTGATCTACGCGGTAAAGGAAACCGGAAAGAAAATGATTATCTGTCAAGGCTACTCGTTCTACTGCTATAGACAGTCTATAAGGACCACAACTTGGCTCTGTACCTCCTGGGGCAACTGCCGAGCGAGGATCATCATCACAGAGGATGGGACTATGAAGACAGCTAGGCTACATCACACTCATAAGCCGCCACTGTTTCAGATTGTCAATGGAGTCTATTATAAAATGTACTAGATAATGTTTTTAGTTTTCAAATTTGGTTCTATGTGTGGTGTCTTGGGGAGGTGGTTGAGGCCGCTTCTATATTCTAATCCGCGATTGATATTAGAAAATCTACATTGGTTGGCAGGTAGATGATGCGAAGGCAATATCTACCTACGAGCTTACAATTTGATGTGCAATAGAGTCAGTAAAATAGATTTATATTAGTAGGTACCTACCTATATATCGGTTCGGCCTTGGAGTACAGAATAAAGTGTATAGTGTAGTCATATATCTATATAAATATTCTCAAAAAATAACACGTAGACACTGTGCTATCTAATTATAATTTTTATTTATTAGTAATTAGTAAGTAGTAGTTTTCAGACGTCAGTAATATCAAGTAGCTCGAGCTAGAGGGGGAGCAACGCCATCAACGGTGTGCCTCCGTAGGATCCTCGAGGTCTTTGGTCACGTTAGAAAGAGGAAGGAGCCCAATGCGCTGATCAGACCAGATCCGCACCAGATTCGATATTAACATCTCAGAAGCGGAACATGTCGCTGAAATTCGGAGGAGATAGCGCGACATCGTACGGCACAAGCTCCTTCCGTGATGGGAAGTACCCCTCAGTATTGGGAAAACGACGCAATGAGGAGGAGGATTTGTAATATCTAAATACATACCTAACATAATAGTCTTTCACGGATGGTCCAAATAAATCTCTAAACATAGCCACAAAAAAATCTAACGCTAGGCTAATACATTTATGCCTTTCATTTCGGTCAAATTTTCTGTTTCAATGTACCCTATTTGTAATTAAAAATGTACACCCCTTTTGACTACATTGAAAAACAATATATATTTTTCCTCGACAGTAACATTCGTAAGGAAATCATCTGGGTATGAACTAGCGATATACGATGGATTCACATTCTACCTTGACAGAGTTCGTAACAAAACCACAGCGTGGCGGTGCACCAACGGCAGTAGATGTAGAGCGCGGTTTATAACGACAACAACGCCTAACAATGCAGCTGTAGTTAAAGCTAACTTTACACATAACCACATGCCACCCAGCTTTAAAATAGTTCAAGGAGTGTTTATGAAAGTGTAAAGGTGACAACGCATCCACATTATCCTCGATTGTTGGCGAACCTTGACAGACTGGCAATCGTGTCGCTTATGCTACGGCCTGCGTTAGCGTTGACGTTAGTGTTAATGTCCATTAACGCGTTAATTAAGGAGCTATAAATGTACCATGGCCACTAGTAGTGCCGATAATAATTGAACAAGTTAAAACCTTGGTCACATGGGCGTGAATTAACGCGTTAGGACACAGGTGGAGCCGTAGCATTACAGAAACGAAAGTCGAGACGTGGGCGTTTAAAAAGCACGCCTCTTCTAAAAATATCATAGTTTCATTTCAAGTGTACCTTCTCTAATGCTACGGCTCCACCTGCGTTAGCGTTGACGTTAGTGTTATGGTCCATGAACGCGTTAATTAGGGCGCTAATAATGCACCTTGGCCACTAGTCATGCCGTTAATAAATGAACACGTTAAAACCATGGCCACATCTGCGTTACGCCCGAATTAACACGTTAGTTAACGCGTTAGGACGCAGGTGGAGCCGTAGCATAACAGAACAAGATTCGAGGCGCGGGCAAGCTCCTCGGCCACTCTAGTAAACTAAACAATCCTAATATAAGTTAACTACATAAGTGCATTTATTTCAAAATGTATTTTTATGTCTGTTTTTACTGTTTGAGCAACAAATAAATGATTGTCTACGTCTTGTCTAAACATGCGAGACGATTTAGAATTTAATGTGAAATTTATTGTTTTATAAAATAGAACGTTTCTTTTGAAAATTTTCGGGATACAACTGCAGTTCGCAGGCTCATCGGAATAGAGTGCATTCCGATGCCGTGTATGTTGAGAATATTCCCAGATTCCTTAAAACTCGTGTAGATTCAATTGTAAACCACCGTGGTAATTATAATTTGCAGTAAATTT
Source organism: Eupithecia subfuscata (assembly GCA_963564075.1). NCBI lineage: Eukaryota > Metazoa > Arthropoda > Insecta > Lepidoptera > Geometridae > Eupithecia > Eupithecia subfuscata. The sequence continues at coordinate 12,664,874 of OY751105.1, forward strand.
TATTTTTAATGCTTTAAAGGAAAGAAAGAAGATGAATTTTTTTGAACACATTACATGAACACTATACGAGCATGTCTTTTATTTAGAGTGTCATTTGTATCAAAACTACATAATGTGGCAAAAGGCTTGCGATCTACAAAGGTTACACGTTCTTCTACCATCGCCAGTCAAAACTACAACTATCAATCACTATTCAACAGCCAGTAAAATAAAATGAAATGTAAAATAGACTTCATTTCCGTGCACACCTGTAGTATAATATACCTACTTACATAGTCTTAAAGTTGAAATAGGTTTTTTGTAGTATACCTTTGACATGGCTTATAATTTTTGAGCTTTATCTGTTTTTTTTCAGTAACGTTCGTAAAAAATAAACCAGGGAAGAAATTGGCCATACTTCACGGATACACTTTCTACGTACACAAGACGACAAGAACAGCTGTACGATGGCGGTGCACCAACACACGCATATGTAAGGCTCACTTCATACAGTCGCTAGACGGGCAACTACGGAATTTATCTATAAAACATACACATAAACAACCTAAATATATGATTATAGGTGGGGTCTATATCAAAGTGTAGGCTCTGTACTATTTACTTCTTTTATATAGTTAGTTCTCACCAACATAATAATGTACTTACTTACCTACTGGCGTGGTGCAGTGACCTGAAATAAATCTTAGCGTCCAACACCAGAGATCGCCAGTTGTTGTGGTCCTTTTCCGTTTCAGTCCAGTGGACGACACGAAGTTCCTGTAAGTAGATCTTTCTCAACTTTGTCGCTCCAGCGGTACCTTGGACGTGAGGCCTAGGGCTACTTAGGCCACCAACACACATTAATTAATAAAAAAATGCTGGACAATTAAATTTAATTTTGTGAGAAACCAAAAATCTAAATCTATTTATTCAGAAACTATTTACTTCAAAAACAAAGCATTAAATGACATAGATCACTAATATAGAATCATTACTAAATTACATCACTATTCTTTCAACTACCCGCTTAAACAAGAGAAAATGTAATTGTAAAAAACAAATGACAGCCAGTTCCTCCGCAAACGTCGCGCGCGATAGTCGTGTCGAACGATTGTCCCGTAGATTAATGAGATTTATAAAATGAATAATCTCGTAGATAATTAATAACTAATATTTTCCCATCTGTCGTATTTTCTAATCTTCTTACCACAGTATTGCGGTATCACGTAAACGTACTTATAAAAAATCTTAGGAGTGAATTTTAATAGTACACATATTTTCATTAAGTTAGTTATTTTCATCATTAATTGTGTAATTTTCATGCAACTTTTTTCAAGGCGTTATTGGACTAAGCGTGTCCCGCGTATGTCCCCAAGCGTATGAAAGTGTTTAGGTACTTTTGGATATTAAGAAGACGTCGGCTGTGACTAATATAAATTATTATTATATCAAGATAATGTTTTACATTTTATTGCGACCTTGCGCTGTGCGCTTACTGTGAGCGCCCTTTACGTCCTAGGCAGCTGCCGACGGATTATGTGTACAGCGCGAGGGGCGGCCACGATCGGGCTTCCAGAGGAAGTTTGTTTTATTGACAGGCTTAAAACTTGTATAATTTTGAAAAGGTATTTGTTTTGAGTAGTAGGTAAGGTATGTTTCCCAGGAATGACTTGGTAGCTAGGTACTAAAATTAAGGTGCCACAATTTTTTAGGAGTATTTTCAGATACCTTATGTACTTAATATTTGTTTCCTGATGAACTTTCTATAATTTAAAGAGTAATTTGAATATTCATAGTGCAACGACAACGGACTATTTTACTAAGTGAATAATAAAAAACTCTGCTTATACGTAGGTATACCCATTGCTTGTTTATTTCTGGGCAATTGGTTTTACTGGATTTGGTTAATATTTATGTAACGTAACTAGGTAAGTACTACATTTTTCAATATTTTTGTATGAACAATCTTCAACTTCATACCTTATCATTTTTTGATTTTCATTTTCATACCTTCACACTTTTACTGACCCTATTATAATTTTCAGTGCAATGGCTTAAAAACAAACGCAACGCCAGTCACGTCTTAATCATAAACGGTTATCCATACTTCAAAAATCTCACAACGATGACCACGGAGAACTTCAGGTGCTCCAACCGCTGCGGTGCTTACGCCACCATACACAAGGAGACCCGGAAACTGATGCGACTCACGGGGGTCCATGATCACGAGCCGGTCGAGTTCGGTTCAGATCATGGTATATTTTCTAGATCAATGAAGAGGATAGTGTACGATCCTAGACTGTTCGGCAAATACTACTGACTAGACTAGGATAACCTCTACCGTGGCAAGCGTCCAAAATTTGGTTGATTAAATTCTGCGTTGAGTGGCAATCGATCAAAATTTGGATGATTTTCGGCTGTTTTTTTGCTTCTTCGAATTTGTCGAAATGAGGGCACGGATGGTCAAGTCATGTTAAGTCAATTGTTCCATTGTGCCATTACACATTCAAACCGCCGTCAAGCTAATAAATTAAGTTTAGAAGACATTAAAAAAAAAGCAGTTCTAAGCCCCGCAGCAAGAAAGGGGTTTCTGTCTTCGAAACCGAAGAGAAGTGCAGAAATTAGTAACCATAATATTTCATTGGCAGCAATAGCTTACAGTCGACTGTTTTTTAGAAAATGGGGGAATAGCTGGCTGATCTTTCAATAACTAGTCGAGGGTTCAAATAATATCTCAAAAAAAAAAAAAACGACTTCGACAATGCGCCAACCAGTTGCGCCACGAGGTCAAGTGACGTAGGAGTCGAAAAACTTTGGGACTTCCTTTGGACTCTAAAGCGCTGTTACACACTGCCGAGTGTGAGGGCTTACGCACTTTAGCACAGATTAGATAACGTAAACTTTAGTAGCAAAAACCCTAGTTGTGGGCTTTTATCTCATGGGGGGTAGTGCCCATAATCCCCTCGCTGGGCATGCGGGTTGGGGATGGCAGTTTGGTATTAGATTTGTTCTGCAGGGGGCGCTGCTGCCCGCCTCCGGTGGATATTCCTTAGTCGCCTCTTACGACACCCGTAGTAAGTGTTGGGTAGTGCAATTCCTAAGCCGGTACCACACAGCAGCATTTACCGCGATATATACTTTCATGATCTATAACAGTATTCATTGTATTAAGTATACTTATCAGTTAACTAGTATCTACCCATAACACAAGCTTTGCTTAGCTTGGGTCTAGATGATGCTGTGTGGATTGTCGAGCATTATTTATTTATTAATTTAATTGTTTTATAATTATGATATTATGGATTATGAAAATGTATTATAAGTATAATACTAAGAATAGTATGTAATTTATTCCAGATTTGTTATAGAATTACTTACTGTAGGTACTTATCTTCTAACATAGAACCAACTTTTTATACCTTGGATAGATAAATGAATGATTATGTAAATTTACTGCATACTCCGAAAACCATAACTTAAACACATAATCTTCGCCATGTTGAATTAAGTAGGAACTTTAAAAATGAACTCATTATTTATATGAATTTAACTTAACTAGTTTGTACTCAGATTTTCTTAATAATAAATACATTTGTATAGCTTGTACGGATTTTGTGGCAAGCTTTGGCTAGTGTTTATTGAAAACTTTATCATCGTCTCCTTAGCATACATATGGTCACTGAATGTGCCTCACCCAAAAAACCCACAACCGTGGTTTTGCCACAATCTCCACGCTTGGCAAGCGGATAGGTAATCGCAGAAGAGGTGTTAAAACAGAGAACGAAGCTACTGCCCTTTCTCTATCAGGTTCCCTTAGTCGATTCTTATGACATTGGGCGTTTCTTCATTGGCCGGCCCGGTCAAACGCCCATAGACGAGCTGAGTTGGAGGGGTCGATTCTTACGTCACGACCAGTAAGGCATTTTATCAAGGATAAAACATTAAATCTAAATAAACGTGACTGATATTTTATCTACTACTTACCTTTCCTTGTTTTCAGTGCAATTGCTTCGAACTGTTCGAAAAGGTGGCGAAGTTTTAGTAATAAACGGTTACCCATACTTCAAGCATTCCACCCAAGTCAAAACCGAGAACTGGCGATGCTGCAAGCGTTGCGGGGCCTTCGCCTTGCTCCAAAGAGACAGCAAAGCCCTGCTGCGAACCACCGGGGCACATACACACCCACCTCCTGGATTCACCGTCATTAATGGGATATACATAAAAGAGAAAGATAGTAGATAGACTTTTGTATTTTTTTTGTATTTATTTATTCCACCATAGTTACACTACACACGATGTCATTAAGTTCTACGTAGATACGTACACTTGTTTTTTTTTCTTATTCGTGTTCTTCTAAACGCACTCTGGCATTAATTAACATTCAGTATTTCACAAATGTTTTTTGCTTGTTTTTTAGTTATCGTGAATCCTTTGAAATTTTAAACAATACTGTAAGAATACACGTAAAAGAACACAAATATGAACAAAAAAGTATTGTAACATAAAAAAAGTTCGGAATGCAAAAAATCGTAGAACAAAACTTAAACACCTCGAGGGCCAGAATCACACCCTTTCGTCTTACTACATGTATCGTGGCACCCTGTACGTATAGGAGCAAAGTTAAAATTTCAACAACTTATAGAGTACAACATTAGTTCTGTCAAGTCTATAAGATCGATGAAATATCAGATTTTTTTTTAATTATGCGACGCGGAAAAGTCCCAAGAAACGAATTATGCTGTAGGCACTTGTTAAAACGAAAATTGAAGTTGCGCTTTCGTTAGTAAATAATATCTTGTGTAGGTAATAGGGTATTTTACTCTTTATGAGAAAAAATCTTAAAATATATTATTGAGATAGCTTAGGCAAAAGCAGGCGGAAAACGTTACTTTTAGTTCATAAAATAGCAAACTAAATTTTAAAATTCAATTTAAAGGTTTCAGCATTTTTAATCTGTTTTTTATTCCCTTTAAGTAAATAGTAGTCGCCATGTTACGTCACACGGCTATGTAAACTTACAACAACTATCAGCGTACATAAAACATACAAAATATCACTGCATTTGTTTACACAGCCAACTGACGTCATGACCAAAAGCAATATGGCGTCCACTGCGTCTTTTCGTCAAATTACGCGCGAAATTTGAAAATGCAAAATTTAAATGCATATTTATGGCATTTAACGATTGTATAAAAAATTTGTGAATTTTTAGTGGTTTATTAGCATTATACGAGTAATTGAGACACTTTTCAAAACTGGGTGTAATTCCCTATTGACTTAAAGTGTACAAAATCGAATCAGGAAGTTAAATTTTCGTTTTCCGAGTACGTCCGCAGCTAGAACTCTATTTTGACTACTTAAGTACAAACACCCTAGTCTAAATAGTCTGACGAACGAAGTAAGTATAGTTTTTACGTACGTAACTATTACGTTTTATTTTGCAACAAAAATTATATTTAGGCATAGGTACATAAAAATGGAAAAGTACTTAAGAGCTAACTTTAATAGATAGGTAAGTCTATTATGAAATGAAATGAAAATACTTACTAAAATAATAAAAATTTATTTATATATTGAAATAATTAATTAAAAAAATACACAATAACAATGGTTATAGCTCTAATGTGAAGCTAAAGTTAGGTGTTCAGTTTAAGTAAAATTAATTACCTATAAATTACATAAAACATAAATTAGTTCGAATAAGGGGTGTAGAGATCAGGAAAGGTTCGTCTGCAAGGAATAATAATTGTTTATAGATACTCTCAGATAATAGATTGGCTAAGGCCCCACACTAAGCTCTACTACTTCTTACTATTATTACTATTTACTTTTATAAAATATAGGTTTACTATATGTACCTAATTGATGTTGTGTGCTTCTTAAGATTAAAAATCCTTTCCTTTTCAGTATATTGGGCTAGGAGCACGAATAATAAACCAGTAGCCATAATTAACTCATACATATTCAGGAGGGATGCCGTGAATAAAAATAGCGAATCTGAGTACTTTCAATGCACAGAAAATACTTGTTACGCACGTTTCGTAAGACACTCCGGGAAACACACCATTGCTAAACACAATGTAGCGCATAATCATTTTCCTCCTTCTAAGAGTACATACGCAATACGTGACGGGGTCTTTTCGAGAAAATGATAAGTATTCGTTTGAATGTGAGCGGCTTAACTTCGAACCTTGTTTGTGTTGGCAGAACACCCACTCATGTATGGTTTTAATATTAAAATGATGAATATCTTGATCAATAAACATTTGTAATTCCTTTTTAATGACTCCAATTCTAATTCTGAATGGGGGAACATTGCATTCTCCCCTGCCTATCCAGCCCCTAACCTGCCCAGCTCCTTGAAGTATCGAAGCAGGACTTTCCTTTTCACCACTACTTCACTACTTTTATCGATTACTAATCAGAGGTCTCAAATTGTATATTAATGAGATCCTATTAATTTTATAATGGGTATAAAACTTCAACTACTTCATAGATTTTTTGTGTAAATGACCAAAACAAAACGCCAGTGACAGTTAAATATCGATAGAAACCTTGCTATATTGCTCGTGTTCATTGATTAAGCTACATTATATAATGTAGCTAAAAGCTTATTATTATATAAGAATAAGCTTTTAGAGCTAACATCGACATGTATTTATACGTGGAATCAAATAAATTAAGTACTAAATGATATTTTCCTCTTATTTTTAAATATCAGCAGAGCAGCAACAGCTGTAGCGACAGATTCGACAATATTAAGAGATAAACTCCCTTGTACAACAATTACAGTTAAATGGTTTCAAAAACGATGCGGAAAATATCTCGTTATGGTTGATGGATACACTTTCTACGAGCACAAGAAGGCTTCTAAAACCTCAGTCTATTCCTGCACCGGCGCCAGCAACTGCAAGGCTCGTCTGAAGATGACCAGGGCTGTAAATGTGGAAGAAAGAATTCTGGTAGACGCCAAAACAGAACACTGCCATGTTCGGCCCAGTTACATCATCAAGGACGGCTTTTATATAAAAACATAATGTTTTTTTTCCTCAAAGAATGCAATAAAGGTTGAAGTTGTGATGTTTATCTAAGTCAACAAGAACTGTTCAGGGTATTAGAAACAGGGAACAATTAAAGTGTGTAACAAAGTCAAAGTGCTTTATTTCCATAAGACCGGACAGGATGGATGTAGATGTATGGATGTTTTACTTTACGCTAACTAATACTGATACTATCTATAGTATCAGTAGAGGAAAGTAACCAAATATGGAATAGTATCCCTAATATCGAATACCGGCATTTCTCGCAAACGCCGGGAGCTGTGATCGTCTATCTCTTTCAATCACTATACGGCGTACAGGTTTCGACGTGTCAGTCGGGCGAGTCCTTTGGCCGTGGTGAGAGCGTTTTGTTTTGGCATTGTGAGAAAAGTTTCTCAGGTACGTAAATATTAAGTATTTTTCGTAAAGTTATCGCAAATAGTAGTGTGTTTAATGTTTCTATGTATTGTATACATGTTTGTTCGCAAGTTTTAGACCAATTTTATAGTCTTCGTTTATTAAGTATAAATGTAACAAAACAAGTTTAAATAAGTTAGAAATGCCAAATATGGACAAATCATGGGGTCCAAATATGGACTATTCCATAATTGGATCCCAAACCAGAGAACAAGGTATTTGAATTTTGTTCTTTCTTTTTTGTCAGGATGGCAACCTCACTCAACTCCCAACTCAAAAGCGAAACGTAAAGAATGGAATACAGATCATATGGCGGATGCAATAAAAATGGTCAGAGAAAAAAAAATGGGTTATTTGAAAGCTGCAAAACACTATGATGTACCGAGGTCTACTTTGTTTCGCTTGTGTCAGAATGAACTACCTCCAGAAGAAGCCGCAGCCATAAGATTAGGAAGAAGAACTGTATTAGGTGACCAACTCGAAGGTCTCTTAGTAGAATATATTTTAAAAATGGAGAGCAAGTTTCATGGCTTGACGAGAAACGATGTTCGCAGAATGGCGTACATGTTGGCAAAACGTAATCACGTGGACAATCCATTTGGTGAGTCTGGAATGGCTGGAAAAAAGTGGCTCAATTTATTTTTAAAACGTCATAAGGAAAAACTATCGTTGAGAAGACCAACTGGTACGTCTTTTGCAAGAGCGTTTGGGTTCAGCAAAGAAAAAGTGGACTCCTTTTTTGATCTCCTCGACGACATCTATGCTAAAGGTAACTATCCTCCAAATCGTATATACAACGTAGACGAATCAGGACTTACAGTTATACAAAGCAAGATAGCCCAAGTCGTCGGCCACAAGGGAAAACGGCAAATAGCTTCACTTACCTCGGCTGAAAGAGGCTCATTAATGACAATAGTTATTTCTATGAACGCCACTGGTCATTTTGTGCCTCCCTTCATTGTCTTCCCTCGGAAAAATATGAGCGAACAGCTGATGAGAGGCAGTCCCATAGGTGCTGTTGGTGTTGCACATCCATCAGGGTGGATACAGATGAATATATTTACTGATTGGTTTAAACATTTTATCAAACACACAAACCCAACCCCAGAGTCGAAAGTTTTGTTAATCTTAGATGGTCACTATACTCACACTCGTAACATCGACGTGATAGAACTTGCTAGAGAAAATAATGTAGAAATTATATCCCTACCTCCGCACACAACCCACAAACTCCAGCCACTGGACAAAACGTTTATGGGACCACTGAAAACATATTACAGTGAAGAAATACGAATGTGGATCAGAAATAATAACAGACCACTAAGTCCTTATGACATTGTCGAGCTATTTGGCAGGGCTTACTTGAAAGTGCAAACAGGTGAGATTGCAGCGAATGGGTTTCGTGTCACAGGACTATGGCCATTGAATAAAAACATATTTAGCGAGGTCGACTATCTTGCTGCGCAAGAAGATGCAGTTAAAGATGGCTGCACAGTCAATATTACTCCAACGAAATCAAGCTCCCAGTCTCAAGAACCAATGGCTAATTCAAGATCATCTAATGACCGTGTGAATTTAATTGAAGATTCTACACCCAGACAAGACACAGGTCTTGAACAGCAACCCTCCACTTCTGGGCTCTCTCGCAGCAGTCTAGGTCTGGTGTCTCCTTATGATATCAGCCCAGTGCCAAATAAAGTGAGAAAAACTTCTAACAGGGGAAGAAAAGCCTCTGTTGCAGCAATCATCACGTCTTCACCCTACAAAAATGACATAACAGAAAAAAATAAGAAGAAAAAAGAAAAAGAAAATAATTTGACAAAGGCAAAGAATAAAAAACAAAACAAAACAAAAGGCAAACAACCAAAACGAAAGACCAAGACTAAGAATGTTCCAGTAGATTCAGATGATGACGAGATGGTACTGTTTGACTCAGACAGTGAAACCGATGCCTTGATAGGATTTGTAGCTCCAGACTCAGAAGATGCGGAGTGTATTTTCTGCCATATGCTTTATTCGAATGATACTCAAGGGGAAACCTGGATCAAATGTCTCATGTGCGGGCTCTGGGCACACATTGATTGCGCTGGTGCAGAGTTCGACACCTGGATTTGTGATTTTTGCAAATAATTTAAGTTAATTTTATATTTGACCAAAGTTCCTAACAATTTCTAATAAGTTAAAGTTGATTTTGATAGTTTTTCTAGTGTTCCATATTTGGGGTACCTATTCCATAATTAGATACCTTTATGTTGATTTTGTTTTTCAGAAATTATAATACAAATAATTAATAAAGATAATATAAGACTGTTACCACGTAAAAACGTATTAAGGAATCATTCAATCATTAATCATTAAAATGTATTAAGGAACACATATTGGACAGTTTGACCAAGTGTTTTAATCAACTATTTCTACAAGGAGAATTCCCAAATTCATTAAAAATAGCCAAGGAATCTCCCATCTACAAATCAGGTCATAAAAACGATCCAGGTAATTATAGACCAATATCAGTCCTACCTATCTAATCCAAACTCCTGGAAAAATTGATTCACAGACGACTAGAAAACTATTTAAATTCCATAAATTTTATCAATAAAAATCAATTTGGTTTTCGGCCAATGAGTAGTACCTTAACTGCTACAATTGAGCTGGTCACTAAGATTAAATCAAATATTGATTCCAAAAATATTGTTTTGAGTGTGTTCATTGATTTGAAAAAGCTTTCGATACCGTAAGTCATAAATTGTTGTTAAAAAAGCTTGAAGTTGTAGGTGTCAAAGGCACAGCATTAAAAATGATTAAATCTTACTTGTCTAACAGATTTCAAGTGGTAAAAATTGGAAAACATCAAAGTACTAAACAACCTATCACATGTGGTGTTCCACAAGGATCCATCTTAGGCCCTCTCCTGTTTCTCGTATATATTAACAACTTAAATGATATAGGATTACATGGTCACATATCTCTATATGCTGATGATACATGTTTATTTTACTTTGGTCCATCAATACATGAAATTATCAAAAAAGCTCAAGACGATCTAGACTCCCTTTGTGATTGGTTTCAGTACAACCTTCTAACAATTAACACATCCAAGACGTGTTACACAATTTTTAAAGCTAAAAATAAAATATTACCGCCGCACCAATCTCTAACAATAAGTGATATGGTTCTGGAAAAAAAAATGTGTGAAAAGTACCTAGGGCTCCAATTGGACAGTGGTTTAACGTGGGGAACTCACATACACTCACATGTAGAAAATATACGATCAAAACTTTCGATATTTAAAGGATCACTACGTAACTTAGTCCGATGTATTCCCCGCAAAACTCGCTACACAATATACAACTCGCTTGTTAAACCGCATCTGCTATACCTTATTGAAATCTGGGGTAACGCCGCCAAAACTAAACTAGCTGTCCTGCAAGTTCTACAAAATAAAATAATCAAACTACTTTTCAATACCTTACACCTACTAAAACTATTTACGAAGAAACAAATCTTATGACTATTAATCAATTGTACATCTATAATTCATGCATTCTAATACGTAAAATCACCAAAAAATCCATTCATACTAACATATCGTTTTTAAAATCAAAGCAAGTGACAAAACGCAACACTCGCCGAGCTAGTTATCTTGTTTTGCCCAAGGTTGGAACGAATTACGGCAAAAAAAATGTTAACTTTTGAAGGAGCACAGCTGTATAATAAACTACCCGAAACATTAAAAAATGTAAGCTCGTTTCATACCTTTAAATCTGAACTTGCTAGTTTTGTTAAGGAAAATTGGCCAATTTTATAAGATTGTTTAATTCTAGCAAGTGTAGTACTTACCTAATATAATTTTTATGTAATGTGTATCTACCTTTTACCCTTTTTGTATTTAGCTTTTCAATTATGCAAAACTGTAATTACTACCTACAGACCGAACAACAACTTTAACTTCTATACCTAAATTGTTTACACTAAGCTAAATTACTATTCTCATGTAAGTGACTGAGAATAAATATCTTTAAACCTTAAACCTTAAAAACCAAATATATGATTGTTTAAAATTACAATTAAAAGTTTTAGATTTTTTATATATGTTTGATTTATGCCTGAAAAACAAAACGGTATTCCATATTTGGTTACTTTCCTCTATTAGTTAGCGTAAAGTAAACGGATCGGGCTGAAATTTGCTACAAACAAATTAACGAAAATTCATAATAATAATGTACTTTTTGACCCGTTTTTCATAAAAGAAACTATTATCCCGGAAACAACAAGCGGCTGGCTGAAGCTTGTATTTATATAAAACATGTTAAGTTCAATAATATTAGGCTCAATCATATTCATGACCAGTTAGAATAATTATTACAATAAAAAACATTGCCTTTTGCGAATAGCATAATCTTACTAATATGAGCTCAAATCTAATACGAAGTTTGGCAATATTTCAGTGATACTACTGGCGAAGTCCCGGTACTCCGGCAAACACCTTGTTATGTACAACGATTACACGTACTACTGCAAGAAACAATGTAAAAAGACTAAGTTCTTCCATTGGTACTGCTCCACACACAACTGTAGGGGCTGTAATGCAAAGTTGAAACTCGACGAGAAGTTCGGCATTATTGGCTTGGAGAACAAGCATACCCACCCTCCTGCGAAATACTGTATCTACGAGGGGCAATATGTTAAGCTAAGTGATTCCTAACTCGGTATCGTTTACAAACTATTTACGAGGTGACCTAGTTGTGGTCGGCACGGAAATGCTTATTAGATCAGATTTACTTTTCCTATTACATTTCGTTCATTCAGTGGTACAGGTTGCGTCGGCAACAATCTAGATGACATCTTGCGTGAATATCACGCAAGAAGTCATCTGGATTGTTGCCGTTGTACACGACTTCTTCCACTTATGAATGACGAAAATTATTTGGCCAGTTTATATTTATCGTCGTACCCCATTTAGAGGTTCAACTATCTTTAATTTTTTCGTATTCAAGGTTAGTACTTTTCTCATTACATTTGATTCGGTATTTTATTATAGTAATGTTGTTTCACGCACGCTGATGATTATGTACGTATTGGAAAATCTCTTCCTTTTTTAAGACCATGAATTTCATTTTATTATTATTGATTGAGTCGTTTGATTTCGTCATACGTTACTACTACAGAAACTGTTGTTTTAATCCAGTGGCCTTATCGCTGTACAATTTAAATCGTGGATATAATATTGTGTTAGTAGACGTAATATTTACCTTCTTAAATTTTAATTGCTCTATACTTATATTTACTAAGTTTATGCGTTTGTGGGTGGTTGTTAGCCTCCAAGTATTAATTAACGTATAATTTATATACGTTAAATATACACATTCGTCAAAAATCACAATCACAAAGTTTTTTACAATTTATTTATAATTTTGACTCATAAAATGCGCTCGTTGTCTTTCGTCAATTGCTTTAATTTTTTATTTGAATTATATGTTTATTTTTCTTGATACACTCTTTATATTTAATGAATTAATGTAATGTTCCTAGAATTTACTTTATTATTTGAATGCTGAGTTTACCTTGATTTACAATATTTGAAGGTGCACCCGTAAAAATATCAAGCATACACTCAAGCAAAATGGAGTTTTCGTTCGTTAAGTCAAGAAGAGGACCTAAAATGCTACTGCAGTACAATGGGTGGGTGCAGTAAATGGGAGATACAGACTATCAAACCAAGGAAGGGCGGGAAAATCTTACTGGAGATGTTCCGTTAACAAATATTGCAGGGCAAGAATTGTATTGGATAATGCACTCAATACCATTTGCAAAACCTACCCTGATCACGATCACTAATAAGGGAACGTACCCATAACACAGATTAGGTAATGTTACTTCGTAATACGGCGCTTGACATTGACGGATCGGTTAAAACAAAACCGAGCACTTTGTAATTTGTACAGTGAAATTTTTTCCTCGAGAGCCAATTTCCAGGTTCGCTCACAAGACAATTTCGGTTTAGTAAAAGGCTACTTGAGTGACAGCGGGGTATAGAGCGGGATTGGCCGAGTAACGTGTCCCGTGGAAAGTGTCTTTGGCACACTACCACTGACTCAGTACAAAAACTGTCAGTTTTAAATCACCTAGCGTCCCAACATCGCGTGCGTCAGTGCGACCACCTGTAAGTAAAAAGCGCTGAACTTTGCGAGCCACAAATTGAATACAGCCCCCAAACCTAGTTCCAATTTGTACGTCTTTTATGTATGGCGTGGGTACTTCTTAATTCAACTGTCCAACTGGTTTTTGAATAGTGCGTACTACTACCAACTTTTAGGTGATGGAGAACAAAAATAAATATCTGATAAACCTCACCTCACTTCACCTCAACAGCCTATAATGGTCCACTGCTGGACGCAGGCCTCCCCCTGATAAGCGTCTTCTCTCATGTCGGGTAATGCCCATAATCCCCACGCTGGGCATGCGGGTTGGGGATAGCAGTTCGATGGTAGAATTGTTCTGCAGGAGTCGCTGCTGCCCGCCCCCGGTGGATATCCCTTAGTCGCCTCTTACGACACCCGCGGGAAGAGTTGGGGTGGTGTAAATTCTAAGCCGGCACCACACAGCGATGAAATTGACCAAAGATAATCTTTGAAATAAACATGTTTTTACACTAAAACTTTCATTCGTGTCTTCTTTGATAAAAATAAGAACTTTTTCTGGGCGTTACCTATATTATTACTTACTAAGAATTACAAATGAAATAATTTTATTCACAACTATTACTTGGTCTTGACCTCCAACACAATAAATCGCCACCGGCCTCTGTCCTGAGTCGCCTCCCTCCAGTCTGGTGCGAAGACTTGAAGTGAACGAAGGTTCTTCTCCACGTCGCGTCGTCCTTCCACCTGTATATGGGTCGCCCGGCTGGTGCATGGCGCTCCAAGGAAAGCCCGTTTCGCAGCCCGATTCTCCTCCATTCGTAGCAGGTGACCGAGCCAGCGCAGCCTTAGTGATTTTTTGAAACAACTTTTAAAATGCATATTGTTTCAGAGCTAATCTTCATAAAGTCACGCCGAGGCCACCTGCAGTTGGTTTACGAGGACCACACCTTCAGCCGGCAAACCTTAAGTAGCATCCACGGTCACAGCCACTGGCGATGTTCCAAGTTCAAGTTCTGTAGGGCTCGAATCACTATTGACGATAGGTGTAAATATATTTTAAAAATTAATGCCATCCATAATCATAGTAAATAAATAATGCTGGACAATCTATACAGCATCACTTGGAACCAAGCTAAGCAGAGGTTGTGCTATGGGTACTAATAACTGATATACTTAATATAGGACTCTACATAGATATACATTTTTTATTATACATAGAAAACTCCCAGAACTCGCAGATCGTACAAACATTTGTCCAGAGGCGGGAATCGAACCCTGCGTTGAAGGTGAACTTTCGCCCGCTGCGCCACTGAGGTCGTCGATTGTAACACTATAATCAAACTTCATCAAGTTTGATTTTTTCTTTCTTTGTCATTCGTCTTATTTAGCTGCAATTTTCTTTGTTTATCATTTTTGTTATATCGTATAGTTTCATTTCATGTTAGTACCTACTTAATAGACAATGCAATTAAAATTTATTATTTTTCTGTGAATAAATGATTAGCTTATTAATTATGAATATTAGTCAATTCTAGCATAAAATACGTCATAATTTTTACCGACCTACGACCGTACTACGGTAATCAACGGAATAAAGATTTAAATTTTATGAATATTTTTTCTATAGTGATAGATAATAATCAGTCGACACCGCAAACTCATTCATCCTCTCGTGTTGAAGCAATATATGACATAAACTTCCCCTACATTGTCTATCCTATGGCTTCATTTCATTGACAACCGAGTGTTTATTATATGTCTCAAAGGCTGAAAATTGTTAAATAGTCACACTAATATTATAAATGCGAAAGTTTGGATGGATGGATGGATGGATGTTTGTTACCTCTTCACGCCAAAACTACTGAACGGATCAGACTGAAATTTTGCATACAGGTAAGTCTAACTCTGGAATCAAACAAAGGCGACTTTTTATCCCATAAATCAGTTCCTGTGGAATAGAAATAACCTCAAAACGTTTGCATAGAAACAACGCGTGCGAAGATGCGGGCAGAAGCTAGTTGTCTATAAAACAACATTTTACATCGATGGTAACTCCATCCTCTTCTAAATAGGTAACGCTACCAAATCATACAGTAAAATCGGTTTGTACTTTGTCTCAGCTATCTTCAGCAGTATCTCAGTTTTTTACGTCTTTGGATGATCAACTATCCGCATTCAAAATTGATCAATCAATTGTTTCAATTCATTAATTTACTCCAGAAGTATTGCATTGTTTATTGCAACTCGAGCTTTAGTGATTGCGCACTTGCCATCAGGTGAGGCATATTGACTATGTAATATACCTTTGCTTACATTCCAAAGCATCAATGTTTTTTCCATCTGTAGTAGAGCAACCAACTAGTAGTCATAACAGAAACTCATTGATAAACCAAGCACTTATCAACTTATTTCTTTTATTTTCAGCAATGTGTTGTTTTGAATTATCTCCATCTGGAAACAATATTCTTCGCATTGAATCCAATACTTTTTGGTGTTCATCTGGAAAATATGATCCTAACAGAATGTGCCGTTGGTATTGTTCCAAAAGAAAGAGCAAAAGGTGCCTTGTCTCAGTCCGAACCTATGAAGGGCAAATTCAACTTATCAAAAATGAACACAATCACTGAACTCAAAATTCATCAAAATAAACCTCGTGATTGCAACGAATATTTTACGTTGTACTTTATGCTTATCGAAAAATTAGCCAAAATGCAACTATTCATTGCGATATAATTGTAGGTACATATATTTTTTAATATTTTAGAATAATTACGATTTTTACTTTAAACCTATTTGACTACGTAGTAAGTGTCAATGGTAATTTTAATCAGTATGTAATTGAAGTTTGTAAGAAGAGAGATCTTTTTCTAGGTAATGTAAGAAGCTAAACATTAAACATTCAAGTAAACTAGTAGTTTACGTAATAAAACCTTCAGAAACTCGTAATATTTTGATTACCATATCAACCCAAATGTAGACGTTTACTTACCTAATTCTAACAATTGTCTTTCGACAGAGCAAGACCAGTACTCTAAGCTACCTGAAGAAGTGACCACCCGGCACGTGGGTACGCACATCGGCACAACAGTAGTCGGTATCGACACCTGTGCCGACACCGACTACCTTCCCGATTCATCGGAAGGCACTTCCCTAGTCCGATTCCCGCCACCAGTTCGGAGAAGCTACAGAGATGCCACGTGTGTGCGACCACCTCGCGACAGCAGAAGCGACGGAAGCTCACAAAATACGTCATGTGCTCTGAGTGTAATGTCGTGATCTGCACTCCGTGTTTTAGAAGCTATCATACTATTCTACATTACTTGTACCCTATTTTGCTGTTCTGGAAGAAATCTGCAAACATACTGCACGTATGGATAAGTGAACCCCAACACTAAAAAATCACATGACTCAATGGTTGCATGTAACGTTAACCCTTGAAAATAGCAAAAAGGTGAATTAGTAGTGTTTAAACCTTTTTAGGAGCGATAATAGGCTATTCCCTGCTTTTTATCTTAAAGTCATCATTATCAGCCCGTGTACGTCCACTGCTGAAAATAGGCCTCCGACTACACGAATAGCGGCCCTGCGCTGCCGCCACCCATCGATTCCCTGCGACCGCTATAATGTCGTTGGTTCATCGAGTAGGAGATCTTCCTGCATTGCATCGCGGTCACCACCTGAGAACTTTGGCTCCCCAGCGTATCTGCGAGCTATATGGCCTGCCCACTGCCAAGTGGCAAGCTGAAGACAGCTTGATCACTCTTAGAGCCATGTGCCAGCATTTAGCTACAAGCGTCCTTACATATCTACCTGTACCTTCTTCTAGAACTTAAAATAATAATTTAAACAGAAACATGTCCTGTCCAACAATCAAGATTTTAATAATTGTTTTATAAAATATAATATAGCTTTAGCAGTAGCTACGTTAAGATCGCAGGAATAATTTTGTTAACATTTGCACAGATTTCAGATTTATAAAATCACAGAAAGGAAACACGTTATTATACGTGAACGGATTCAAGTTCTTCTTACCGAAACACTACCGCACTAGTGTTAGAAAACGATGGTACTGCTCCACCGCGAGGCCCAAGGGCTGCGGCGCCTACGCCATCACCGAAGGCAACAGACTTCTCATGGTGCACAACCATCACAACCATGGCATACCTTGTGGCAATATTAAGAATAATGGAATACCAACGTATGATGTAACCTGCGGTGGCATAGGTTTCATAAGTGAAGTAAGTCATTATGACTCGTATCATAATTTTATGATTGAATAAAAATGTTAGTGATTACTCTGCTCTGCTTTGCTAATAATGTCAGCTATAAAAATATTGTAAGTGTAATTTAAGAGCGTTTACGCCTCCATTCTAAAAAACAGTAATTTTCAAACCCGTTAATATCATGAACTACTTACATTACACAAATGTTAATTACTAATAATTATAGGAAATTTCGTTGTCCAAATAGTGGGCTGAGAAAATATTTCGATTAATATAGTATGTACGCATTCTATCAAGATAATTTGGTAGAGGTTTTCTTAATTTCCCTTTCAGCATCACTTTCGAAGCTCAAAATATTATGAAAATACTGACATATCTTATAAACAAAAAATAAGAACCAATCAATAAGATCCTTAAAAATTTAATTAATTGAAAAAATGTTTGGTTTTGGTATCTTACTATGAGAAATAAAAAATTCAAAAAGTGTGAAATTAGAACGAATTTTAAATGATTTTTCAGCGATATACCTTATTTAATTTAATGTAATAATAGCTTACGAATAAAGTAGAGCATCGTCTTTAAATTCATACATTTAAAATTTTAATTATTTCGTTGATATTATTTTTCTGTGAATATTTTAAAACTCGTATAAAACGCTGCGCGCAAATCAATTCAAATCAGTCCGCCGCGAGGCTTTCTAGAGTGTGGACACGTCGCTCGGCGCTCTGACTGACCTCAGTTGACCTTTGTCGTGCGTATAGGGCGAGCGGACATTTATAGCGTCATCGAAAAGTTTTGGTACTTTGGTAAGTAAAATATTTTATGATTATTTTTGATGACAAACATATTTTTAGAATGTATTTATACTGTAACAAATCATATTTCAGACATAATGGGAAATAAAACAAAGTTATTTTTAGCGAGGAAACGAAAGCGCAAAAATTTAGCAAACATGGAAAAAGCTAGAGCTAAAAGGTTGGTAGATACACGTTTTCCTATCCTTATACATGTATCATACTGATATGTTTATTTTTTTTATGATAAAAAAAGCCGGACTGACTGACTGACTCATTGACACAAGTGTTCTCATTGATTGTGTTGTGGTGGAGGGGCAGGTATGTGTTTTTGCGGAATCGTATAGAGCGGGTCCGGGTGACCTAGGAAAAATTCCGACTTCTTGAGATTTGCCACCCCAGAGCCCTCCCCCTCCCCCTTTTGAGTGCTACCGAATGCCGTCGTGATAGAGGGGTTCTGATTGCAGGATCGTATAGAAAGTTTCTTCTCGAATTGGAAGAATAAAAATTCACCTACCCTCCCGCCCCCCTTTTTACCCCCCCTTTTGATATCTCCCAAACAATGTATAATAGAATAAAAAAAAATTCACAGACATGTAGGGCAAAACAAATAATTATGGATGCAAAACAATTGACCCTCCTGCCCCTCTAGACCCCCATTTTTATTAAAAAACCGAAATTTGGCCATTTTCAGCCTATATTTTGACCTCTTTTTTAGGGCGACTACGGGGAACAGCACGGCGAGCGAAGCGACCCGTGCTGTGACCCCCGCGTTCCCCCCCAGAACCCCTTCCCCCTGAACCGGCGGGAGCCGCAATGCGGCAACGGGGGAACAGCACGGCGAGCAAAGCGAGCCGAGCTGTGACTGCCCACGCCCCCAGCCCCTCTGAACCCCCTTCCCCATCAATAAATTTGATAATGGGTATCGTTTTCGACTAACATGGGGGTGAGGATTACGAATTTGATGACGACATGCGTGTGTCGTATTGCGGTGAGCGAAGCAAACAGCAATGCAACTATAGGGGACCCCCACGCCCAGGCCCCCCTGAACCCCCTCCCCATCCTGATCCATATAATGCAGTTTTTCTTGTAAAAACCGCTATTCTTGGGTCTATGTGGGCTGATGAGCAAATGTGCCAAATTTCATAATATGTATTTATGTATGTTTATCCGCGCATTTCTCTGAAACTATAAGGTAGATATTTAATAATTCTGGGCTGGCTCCGACTTTAAAAAGGATCCAATATTTTTTTTGCTTTTGAGTGGTCTGTTACATTTTTTTATTTACTTTTATAATAATATTTCCTGCGTATGTTTCATTAACATTATTTTCTTTTTTTAATTACTGCAAAATGCCTGCTTTCAAATAACATGGTGTCATGGTGTGACTTCGTGGTGTAGTTGGTTATCACATCCCCGTACTGAGGGGAGGACGCGGGTTCAAGTCCCGTCGAAGTCGAAAATTTTTGCGATATTATTTGATTTCTTAGAAATTACCCTTGGTGTGGGGTTACGCACTATAATAAGTATAATAACAAAAAACCTTAGAATTAAATATAAGTACACATAAATGTGGCCTGTTCATTGATGAACACTTCTTTTTTCTGGGAGCTTCACCTGATGGCATTTTTGATGAAGGAATTGTTGAAATAAAATGTCCGATTTCAGCGTTCGGGATGAATGCAGATGATGCTATTTTATTAAAGAAAATAAAGTTTTGAATTCTAACGGGTCTGTCAACCGTCGTCACGAGTGGTTTTATCAAATTCAAGGACAGTTACATATCACGAAGAAGAATGTATGTTTGTTGGCCATCTGGACAGGTAACGAGTTTCCCTTGAAAATTGAAAAAATAATAATAATAATAATGCTAAAAAATAATAAATAAAAAAATAATAATAAATCACTCGAGACGATGAGTTTTGGCGTAACCAAATGGAAACCAGACTTATAAATTATTATAATGAATGTCTGCTCCCCGAAATTGTAGACCCGCGAAAATCTAGGTCGATGCCGCTGAGAACCACGACATATTAATTTTATTTAATAAAACATTTAAAAATTATGTAAAATAAACTCGACTTTATCTGTACCAAGTGTTTTATTTGTACCTACTCGTAACTTAGTCAGCTCTTTAAGTTCAAATTTAAATTAAATAATTGTTATAACAATTTCACTCGAATGGATCAAAGTGGGTAAATTTGACTATAGCATAATAGAACGCGCCAGCAGCGCTCACACTGACACGCTCGCTTCTGTGTGGGTTTGAATTACCTAAACTTGACATCGGGCGCCGGGCGTAAACGCTCTTAACGATTTTCTTTATTGCTGTTTAAGTAAAATTATGATGTCTCTATTCTATAAATTGATAATTGATCTCTATGTACATTATGTGCAATCATCATCATCATCAGCTTCTTTACTAGATATAAGCCTCCCCGAATGAGCGCCATAGCGTTCTGTATTATGTGCAATCATAGTTATGTCATACTCAATTTTGATACTTTGTTTTTAAGAATGTTATGAGACAACTTATTCAATAATAGTCTAAGTGATTACCTGGTCTTTATATTTACTTTCTTTCATTGCTTAGGGTCAAAATCGTTGTTTTTTTATGGTCGGAGTATAGCATAGACTCTACCAGCTCGAGGTTACAAATTCTACCAGTACACTATTCACAAGGGAAAAGCTGGAATGATGATGATATTTCTTACAGGAATTGAAATTCCTGAAAGTGTGTTTGATTTTGTTGGATATTCAGGTTAGGTTTTTGTTCAAAGTAGGACTGATAAGCCGATACGTATATCGCGGATACATATCCAGCAGAAGTGTCAAGTACACAGCGTACACAGTAATGCGGGTTGCAGACCGAAAGCTAAGCTAACTTAGCTTGACTTAGCTAGCATAGCTGACGCAGTTTTTCATACATGTGTGCAGACTGCAAACTACACAAACTAAGCTATGTAGTATGGATAACTGCGTAACCTATAGAGCTAAGCTTAACTAAGTTAGCTCAACATTCGGTCTGCAATCCGCTTATGGGTGTTTATGATGACTTTTCCGACGATGTATTCAAAGTAAATAAAATAATAATAAATAAATAACACGCTTTCGAAGAACATGATCATTCGCGTTCAGAAAATAATCAATTAAAGCCGATTTATACCTCGATAGAAACAATCCACCATGTTACTTTGTTTTGTTAGATAAAATAGAATGGTAATATAGGTACTATATCGGCCGAAAGCGAAGTTTCATGGCGACGACTGAGCCAATCGAATAGGAGTAGAAAGAAAAATGTACTTTCAAAACGCGATTAAATATTGTTTTTAGTTAGAAATAAATTGATCAAGTGAAAAAGACTTTAAAATAAGTTATACCTACTTTTGTTCTACCTACCTACTGTTTCTTTAACTTTACGACTTACTTTACTTACTGGGTAAGCAAAAGAGGCAGAAATATTATTATGGGCAGGCAAAGAGTCAAAAATTAACGGCGGAGGAGCGGGCAAGATTCTATGGAGATGCACCACACACAAATGACCGATGCAAGGGGCGAGTTACAACTATAGAGGACACTGTCTACACAATATATATGATCTTATCACTTCTGGAAACAAATTTTGGGGGAAAAGGACTAGCTCTCAAACGTTCGTTATTTTATTTTCTTTATGTTTTTAGTAAAGTACGTCACCTCACAACGCGGTAACCTTGATAAAGTGTTGTGTTGACTGATTTACATTTTCTCTCAAAACTAAAACGGGGGTCAAGAAAAGATGGATGTGTTCGACCCACAACCACAAGCACAACCATAAACCGTGCCGGGTGATCGTGCTCACATACGAAAACGAAATCATCATGATTTATAATATGTCATCACTAATTATTAGCTTTTGTCCAAGGTTTTATTGATCAGATGGTACCTGGATCAGAGAATATATAATAATATTTAAGTATAGATAGAATGTACAATCGCCCTCCACCTGACCCAGCTTCCTCACCCCGCCGGCGCCGCCGGTCTCTAGTCGAGTTCGGTTCGCGTTCCAAATGCACGGAGTGCATGGCGCACGCGCAGCACAAGGCGCAAGCATGGTTTGCTAGCATGATTTTGACTGACGACGCTGATGTTGATTTATTTATGCTGTTTGATGTTTTATTTGTTTGATCGTGGTTATACGAACATAAGAATTTTTGTAACCCAAAAACAGAAGACTGTTATGTATGCGGTTTAATTTGACGTTTTGTGGGAAGGAAATATAAAATAAAAATGTCCCGAGCTATTTTTGCATGAGAAATGGGCGAGTGTCCGGGGTGTGCCTGAATAAAATGCAAATATCACTTATTAGTAAATTAAAGATGTTTGTAACTACTATTGTACTATTAGTATTGGAAATTACCCATACCAAATAAACTTACAAATTATGATGTCTTGTCAATTTTGTCATATTAGTAATTTTAAGTCTCTACCTCAATAAATATCCAAATTATATTTGCGATTTAGACCTTCGCGCATATTGATATTTAGTAAATGTATCATTAATAAGCTCTCAAACGATCGTACATTTTATTTGGTTCATTTTCTTTTTAGTGAAATGCGTTACCTCCCAACGAGGCAAAACGTTGCTACGTGTTGGCGGGTTTACATTTTGTCTCCAAATGCAAACGGATGTTAAGAAAAGATGGGTATGTTCCACCCACAATCGCAAAAAGTGCCGCGCGTTCATGCATACGACATATGAAAACGAAATCATCAAAATTGTTAATCATCATAACCACGATGTAAGTTTGAGGCAGAAATATTTTCAAACTTACGCGATCTGAACACAGTATTATTAGTATTATTTAACGGGTATTTATCGCGTTTATTTACCTATTTTTCCCGACGTTTCAACAGGTTTTACACTGTCCTGGTTACGGGATGACTGTCATCAGTCATCCCGTGACCAACGACAGTGTGTAAACTTCAACCTCGGAAGATGGGAAACTTCCGAGGACATCCGTGAGGGCGGGTGCGGCGGCAGATTTGGCCAAAGATCTCAAGAGGTGCAAATATGCAGGTCTCGACAGAGCCTACACATTTGCTCCCCTTGGAGTCGAGACCCTAGGTCCGTGGGGTACCGAGGCTCTTCGGGTTTTTAAAAAATTATCTGAGCGTCTGGTCGAAGCGACGCGTGACCCGAGAGCTGGTGAGTATCTGGCACAGCGTATCAGCATTGTCATACAGCGTGGCAATGGGGACGCTTCCGGCTGATATTGATATGATAATGGATCAGTTTTAATTGTAAATACTAGTATAATCTTCTGTGTGAATAGTCGTAGAAATAAGAGTAAATTGTTTACCTTCAGGTGTAAAAAAGAACTTGCAATGTTTTGTAATTTCAAGTGTAATTGTTTACTTAGATCTGACTTAACTACCGCCCCACGTTTGGTCAAATGACAAAAAACTAATTTCTTTTCATTTATTTATTAAAATTTGATTGCACTTGTGCCATAAAAAAAGCCCACCCGCATTTTCTACCTTCAATAACGTTCATTTGGTATTACAACGTTTGAATTTTAGAATGTATAATTACTACACATGGTTAAATAATCTGTTTAATTATTTGACATATCATCTGATAAATTATTTGTTGAAATAACACAACTAATAATACTTAGACAGCTTCATTTCATTTTATATAATGTTATCTATTTATATAATAATAATAAATAAAAAGCCTTTTATTTCTTGAATTAATACATAAAACTTTAAAAAACACCTGACCTGACCTATGCTTATTCTAAGGTTTCTAAATTATTATTTATAAGTTTTAGCACTTAGGTAGGTATCCTTTTCTCAAGAACCCCTCTGGTCGAAGGTGAAGGCCTCCTCAAGAGATTTCCACATGTCTCCATCGTTAGCTGTGTTCATCCAGTGTTTGCCAGCCAACCGAATTATGTCATCTGACCACCGAGCATTTGGTCTACCCTGCGTCTAGGTATGTTGCGTTGCGATAAGCAGCTAACTTCGCGATGAATGAAGGCAATTTATTTATAGAAACATTCGGACCGCAGCGAAATGCTTGTTTGTTGTGTGCGTAATCAATCATGCATATCTACGGTTGTCTTTTATATTGATGTATGAATACCTATATCTAGTATCAAGCATTGTAAAAGGCTTGGCTTTGTTAAAAGTTATATTCCTCAACAGGCACCCGATATTCATCGGATTGTCCTAGTTTCTTATTGTAATTCCTCTAAAAATACTTACTTAGCTTGAAAGATTGTACATAACCAAAGTATTTCGAATAATATACCTATTAATACCTCCTATTGAACCAGGTGAGAACTCTGTGTCTAGTTAAACCTAAAATAGGCTTTAAGGCACTTCTAACCGAAATGTAATGTTGTTTTTTACCTGAATAAATAATTATATTATATTATATTATATTATATTATATTATATTATATTATATTATATTATATTATATTATATTATATTATATTATATTATATTATATTATATTATATTATATTATATTATATTATATTATATTATATTATATTATATTATATTATATTATATTATATTATATTATATTATATTATATTATATTATATTATATTATATTATATTATATTATATTATATTATATTATATTATATTATATTATATTATATTATATTATATTATATTATATTATATTATATTATATTATATTATATTATATTATATTATATTATATTATATTATATTATATTATATTATATTCCATTCCATTCCATTCCATTCCATTCCACTCCACTCCACTCCACTCCACTCCACTCAACTCAACTCAACTCAACTCAATTCCATTCCATTCCATTCCATTCTATTCTATTCTGTTGCCTGTCGGTCCTGGCCAGGTTGTTAGACGGTGAGTCCATCGATTGTCTGTCTGTGATTTTGTGGTTTATCTTATGGATTTTTCTTATTAAGATACTTCTCTCCATACTTCTTTGGCACGACCGTTTTGATCTTCATTCTATATGTAAACTTCCAAGTTTGGCTGGCATATGTTAGTGAAGGAAGAATACAGGAATCCATGATTCTCTGTTTAATTTTCATGGGCACTTTTCAGTACTTCCATAAGGGACCAGAATTTTTTCCAAGAGTTTGCAATTCTTCTTTCTATTTCATGTTCATTGTTCTGTTTTTGAAATGATATTTGTTTGCCTAGATAAGTGTAGGAATCCACATATTCTAATGTTTGATGTTCAAGATGGATAGGATTTTTGGTACTATTGGTCATAACATTTGTTTTGTTTCGGTTAATTTCTAGACCCACTTCTTTGCTCGCTGTGTTAGGGGTATTTATCATTGATTGTAACTCTGTGGTATTTTCTGACAGCAGGACAATGTCGTCGGCAAATCATTAGGTGACCTCCAAGTCCATCTATGTCTAATTTTCTTTTTGAAAAAGGTGTTCATGATTGGTAAGTTGTTTTCAAATGCATATTCAATTAGTTTTTTGCCCCTAGTGTTCCTACAGCCAAATCCGTGCATTTTCATTATTGGGTTTTCTTCAGGTTTTAGCTGTCCAATCTTGGCATTGAAATCGCCCATTACTATAACATTTTTTGTTGTAATTTTTAAAGCCTTGTGGATTGTGGAATAAAAAAGCTCAATCTCATGATCGCTAGCAGAGTCCGTTGGGGCAAAGCATTGTATGAGACTTTCGACTTTCGACTTTGAATTTCTGTGCCGTTGATGTCAAGCTGAAGAAATACCACTCGCTCCGAAAGACCTTTGAATAATACAATGTTTTTCTTATGGCATTTGTCCACAAGGAAACCCACTCCGTACAGGCCTGGAGTTTGTCCTATATAGTAGAAAATGAAGTCTCCATGTTCTTCAATTGAGTTACCAAGTCGTCTTATTTCTGAGAGCCCAATAACGTCGTAATTCACATTTTTCAGGGCTTATGTAGTTCTATCAAGCGTGAGAAAGATGATAATGTTCAGACAGTGTATGTTGCCACATAAAGTAGGTTTTTATCCATGTTGCAGTTATTTTTCTGATGAGGATATAATGTTATCTATTATAACTCTAATACTCATTTGGTGATAACATTCATTTGGTCAAAAATTGGACAGGAAAATATTGAAAGAACTGGCTTTCTACACAGAAGAAGAAACATATAAATGAAAGAGGGTTTGTAAGGTTTGTTCTGGAAATTACCCAACGGCTGCGCACCCGTTCCTCCCTACACAAAAGTTAATATGTGACAGTAGGATAGTATTTAGAAACCACCCAACGGTCGCATAGCCGTTGGATGGAGAATTATATTACTTATTTATGTTTCGATGATACGTTGAGTCTATGAAATGTGTTTATTTTGAAATACGATGATATACAGATTATACGAAATGTGTTTATACCTTTTGAGTTTATGTATTTTTAAATTATTTGTTATGAGTGTGAAATGATATGAAAGTTATGTTACGTAAAATTATAATAAGTCGACGATTAGTTGTTATGAAGTTGGTTGATGTGGGATAAGGTGTTTTGTATAACGTATCAAATGAATTTATAGTAAATGAAATTCGGCCATGTAAGTGATAGTTACATGTCATATCCAAACGTCATACAACCTAACCTATATCGTCGCAAGAACTAAACATTATTTACCCACTTAATGAAATGAAATAAATAATTATTTCATTTTATTTTCAGTGAAATACGTTATCTCCCAAAGAGGCAGCACCTTGCTCAGTGTCAGCGGGTTTACATTTTGCATTCAAAGTAAAACTGGTGGCAAGATCAGATGGGTATGTTCTACCCACAATAACAAGCAATGCCGGGCGACTGTTCATACATTCAAAAACGAAATAATCAAAGTTAATAATGCTCATAACCACGATATTAGCACAAGGCGCGCTTATGAACTGGAATTTAAATAGGTAACAAATATAAAGAACAAAAATAAACGTTTTCTTATACATGTTTCTTTTATTCTCTTCCTTAATCTTCGTGCGCATATAATCTAATTAATGCTAGACTAGCTTCTGCCCGCATCAACAGGTACTATTATATACATACATGTCCTTAAAGTTGTATCTAAACAACATTTCATAACATCATCTTTCTTTTGTAAAATACGTCACCTGCAGGTAAAGGCAAGATCTTGCTAAGCGTTGACGAGTTAGATTTATGTCCAAAGAAAAAAGGGAACAGGACGACGTGGACATCTTCGTCTCACACAAGCAAACAAAACCATCAAATTGAAAAATGATCCACGATATTCGTTACAAGTGTGAATTTAATCAAATATTTATGTACTAATACATACTACACCTTAATAGACCGGTTTTAATACCAAACCATATTGTTTTAGCGACAATATGGTTTGGTATTAAAATCAGTGGATTAACTGAAATGAGTACCAAGGTATTCTGTTTTATTTTGGTCAATCTAAGATCTAATTTTTCTGCTTCTCCTTTGACTTAAGTTTATTCTTATAATTGATTTATTTTTACAAAATAAAAACTAGGAAATTTGAAACAAAAAAGAAAAAAATTTAAAAAAATGAATGCCTATTGGACATCAAATGAAAAAAAAAAGACATGCGTGCAACAGCGTTACTAAATATTGCTCAACAAATGCAAATAGAAGGACTCACCCCTAAAGAAGTTAAAAATAAAAATAAAACCATAAGGGCTACATATTATTTAGAGATTGACAAGATACCAAAGTCTTGAAGATCGGGTGCTAGTGGAAACATATATGTCCCAAAAGTCCCACTGACTTCACACACGTGTGCTCACCGTAAAGAACTTGCTACGACTACTGACTCCATGTAAACAGTGGAAGTCAATGTCGACGCTGGCACTGGCGCCGATACTCACTTGTGCACTGACCCTGTGTAAACCTGCCTTTACGCGTTGCATCGCGGTCACAACTCGAAAATCTTTACTCCCTAGTGGTTATCGGTTATTCGTGCTATATTGTCCACCCACAGCCACTAAGGCTTGCATTATCTGAGAACTACTTCGGTTACTCTGGTTCTTCTATACATTTCCGTATTCTTGATTCCATCACGCAGAGAAACTCCAAGCATAGCTCTCTTCATAGCTCACTGAAATACTCTGAGGTTTTGCGGTAAGGGTGTTGGGTGATGCACAGAAGGAAGCTGCTTGCCTTCCTCTGGTATGATGAGCCAACTACATCCACGGCCTGACCGTTACGGCAACATTATGTAGAATAACAATTAAATCGAATAACCAGAGACATAGTTGAATAGAATTATACTTTTTGTTGCTACCACAAAACTGACACTTTGTATCTTTCAGAATTAAACTGCCATTACGGTCATACGATTCGAGGCAAGAAGATGCTATGCATCAACAAGTATACGTTCTGCGTGCATTCTGTCAGTGGCACTAAAGTGCGTTGGCGCTGCATGTACCACCGGAGACGGAAGTGCCCGGGCTTCGCGTGGACTGACAATGACAAGCTGTTCAGAATGAGTGACAACCATAATCATGATTGATCCGTGACAACAACTGGTGAAAACATTGAGCACCGTCATAATAGAATTTGCGTTCTACTAAACCTCGCTTGCACTGCTTGATTTATTTAGTATCTTATTATTATTACCTATTATGTAGATATAAGAAAATGTTTCTAGTCATCTATATGAGTACCATAGTTCTAAGATATCGACCATAAGTTATGTATAAGTAGCCTAATATAGCAATATAATAAGATCAAGAAATAAAACCTAATATCCGAAAGTCCTAATAACGGGTAGGACCCTAAGAATTGGTTACAATGAAAGTATAAAAGTTAATTATGGAACTTACTTCTCTACTTTGTAAGGCGAACAAAGTAATCTCATGTGTGGTCTCATCCCGTAAGGAGATGGGTAATAATAATGTGTGATCTCACTTAACCACAAACAAAGCTTTTTGTCCTAAATCCAATCAAATAACACACTTTATCAAATATCTACTTGTTTAGCACATAAACTTGATTTCTAGTCAATGCAAATATATCAAAAACTATGTGATCTTATTTCAAAATAAAGATAGATATTGGCTTGCTAACTACTGTTTTATTAATGCCATGAACTACGAAGCTATCACTATGTAAAATAGCATCATGAGTGACTGTAAGGTTTTCAGGTCATATTTTCAGACTTCATTGCAAACGATTCTCACATACCTAGTTCCACTAATTAAAATGTGTGCGTGCTTGCCGGTGGTGGAAAACACGCAATGTGCTGGTTCTTAGCCCTTACTCTGGCTTACAAATAAATTTAATTCCAGTGTCTTTTATCGCGTCAAAAAAGGGGAAGACTCTGCTTTGTGTTGGAGGGTACAACTTCTACAAGAAAACCGTCTCAGCTGATCGAATCAGGTGGACTTGCTCCAGCCACCGCAGCAAAGGATGCAAGGCACGTGTCCTTACGCATTGCAATGAAATCACCAAGATGTCCAACGTCCACAATCATTGAGGCTTAGGTCATTTCAAATTGAATGCCATAAAGCATAAGGCTGATGGTGATGTGGAATCAGATTTCGGCCACAGCGACTGATTAACCGGCTAGTAACCGGACAGGCGATTTATGAACTTAAGAGTGTGGGA
The DNA here is from genome assembly GCA_963564075.1 of Eupithecia subfuscata. Lineage (NCBI taxonomy): Eukaryota > Metazoa > Arthropoda > Insecta > Lepidoptera > Geometridae > Eupithecia > Eupithecia subfuscata. The sequence continues at coordinate 12,695,077 of OY751105.1, forward strand.
CTGCGTCGTCATGGTGTTGGTTTTCTTCCCTTTGATGCGCTCATTAATGTCAAGTATACCCAAAGTTGATGCTATGCTGTACGGCTGTTTGAGCCGAACAGCATACGGCTGTTTGAGCCGAATAGCTTTGAGAATGATTGTGATCACACCAGAATAGGCGGCAGTGTGATCATCACAAACAGTTGAGTTGCCCACTTGTATGGAAAAACGATGCAAGATGAACGGAACCAATGCTCTAATCAAACGTGGTGATTATGGAAATGTAGGTACTATTAATTAGAGGCTGATGATGAAGATAGAATTGGACTTGTTTATTTTGCTTTATCTCAAATTAAACCACAATTTATTTAAAAAAGGTAAATAAAAATACTAGACTGTAATTTGGCTGTGATGGCGGTTTCTTTGAACCTGCTTTGTAAAAAACTATTGTTTGTTTTTGGTCTAATTTGAAATTACCTATTTGTATAAGACTGCAACTACGAAAAATACTCGTAAAATTAAGTTGAAATGGCTTAGCGTTATTATTATTACGTATTTTCTATTAATAGTTAATCAAATAAATATCAACATGACCTACCTAAGCTTGTTTAATGTGTGCGTGCAAATCATCCGTTTGTTTAACGTGTTCCTTTAAACGTGCTCAAAGTAATATTTTTTATGATTTTAGGTATGATTTGGTACAAAACTCAAAGAGGTAACCGAGGAATAATAGTCAACGGGTACAAATATTTCGCAAAATCTTCATGTTACCAAACACAGAAAATGAGATGGGCATGTTCTACGCATCATAACCGGGGCTGCAAGGCATTCGTCGCTACTGTTAAACATATGATCGTCAAACGCAACGATTTTCACAATCATTGATCAGATATCTTGTTAGATATTACTGGGTTAGATTTTTTACAAATTTTTTATCGTCAGAGACGTTCGTTTGACCGCAATGTCACCTGACGGAAAACGAAGATGTGGCCGATTGTGTATCACGAAGGTTTAGAAGACATCTATTCACTATAATTACGAAATATATATTTCTTAACAGTTCTCTGGTACCCCCTTTTTTATTCGGGGAGGAAATTCGATTACGAATAAATTGATCTGGGGGACCAGAATTATATGACACTCGAGGCCCTAAGAAGGACGTTATGCCCACTAAAAACCTCTCCGGTGTCCTCTCTCACCATTTTCGCCAAACCACGGGAACATTTAACACCTACCGCGGCCCACACTCGCCGACCCCATTCTTCCATCACGTTTCCTCCCCCCGATTAGGACACAAACAGTCCCGAGGTAGCCTCGGGAGTCAAAAACCGGACTTGCGCACGCGCAGATGCGCGGCCGAGTATGCCTCAAGCCCGCCATGCGTGCCCCCAACACCGACAGTCATTTGTCGTTGCGGCACTGTCCATCCCTCTCTGGTACCCCTCTGGACCCTACTGTTGATTTTGTAGTAAATTTGTATTACCTATTTTACCAACTAGAACTTTTCGGTAAAATAAATATAGCGAGCTGTTCTATATACCTAACGCCACCAAATTCTATTTTTTATCACTAGGTAATTACGGTATTTACTTGGAACCTGCCAGGGGGGTTAGGTACTTATCGATAAACGGCACTGTACTATCCCTTAACACAAGTAGAAACAAAAGTGAAATATCAAGCATAAATTAAAAAAAATATCAGATCACTAGAAAATCTAGGATCTAAGCGGTCAAGGCGGCAATGTACATAAATTAGTCTATATCAGCTATAGATGTAAAGTCATAGACATCATTAAACGTTTAGTTTTATGAAATTTAGAAGACCGTCTTTTATTGTAACTAACTATTGAGTTTTCTTAAACTGAATACACATCAAACAAATAGGTACTAATATAACTTCAGAAATTAAAAGAGCGAACAAGTGGGTTTATCCTCATCGTCCAACGCAAGTTCACAGAAAGTCGTAAATTTTACTCGTGTGTCGGTGTCGACGTATAAATAAAAGAACGCTTATTGGCTAGCAGTCGGCCAATGGCAGAGTGACTAGCCATTGCTTTTGGATTGGCTGGTTTGTCGTGCTTGGTAATCAAAACAAATAACATTTCTTATCTCCGGCGTATTTTTAAGATACTAAGGATTGGATGTTTTATACGCTGTCATTGGTGAAATTAACTTAATTTTCTGTTTTAAAGTATTGACTATTTGGAAGGCTCTCGAAACTTTATTTTTATAAGGGAGCAGAAAAATATAGATGGTACTGTTTGGGCTGCAAAGCGATGGTATGCCATCGCTTACAGTTACTCAATTTACTCATCATTTACAGTATAGGTACCTAGTGTATGCACCCATACTGTAAAATGGTAAATTGGTTTCACGGAGAGATTTTAATCATCACTAAAACATTTTTTTTTCGCTTAAATTATGCTGAATAAAAGTGTTGGATGATTATTATTTTTAAGTACTTACCTACAAAGTTTTAGCATATACCTACACTTCAGTTAATACAATACAAATGAATAAACCTATTAACAGAACTACGTTCGACGTTTATCTTGTTTTAATATATTTATTTATTTTAGGTTCAGATGGTCTTCCATATCACCACGAAATCGTTTTATCTAAGAGAGGAAATCCGCTTATATCAATAGGTGGCTACACGTACTCCTGCAGGAACAGTAATGCGCCAGGACATGTGAGGAAACTGTGGCGATGCTCTACGAACTGTAACCATGGATGCAAAGCTGCGTTGTATACTGTGGATGATATGGTTGTCGTTATGAAAGGAAGCCATAATCATTAACTGGCAGATTTCGACAACAGAAACCGGACATTTTTGGGTTCGTGGCTTAGGCCCCCAGTGGTCGACGCACGTGTAGGTGAAGCCTCCGATTCGAAAAAAAAAATGTGTTATTGCACTTAGTACAGTATAATATGACAAAAGTGTTTCTTAGGCAAATTATAATACCTATCATGCTTGTGTGACGCGGTTATTAATAAATAGAAATATATTATTCTAGTTATTAATAACCGCATCACACAACATATCCCGTGTTAAAAAGTTATTCGTCAGTTATTTGCTTATAATGTAGCTTTCAATCGGTAAATAGTTTTTGGATTCTATAATAATAACGTAAACTGAGACGACGATGTTACTAATCTGTAGCTAAATTCCAGCGTTTTTTTTCGTACTGAAGTGGACTTGACAGCTCTGGCTGGAAGGGTAGACTTGCCTCTATAGGTACTTGAATCTCTTTGAGTTGTTAGTACTACGTAATAGTTATTCAATGTTGAAACTACACGAAACGCTTACGAAGATATTGTTAGGGGCTAACTACTAGTATAATATTTTGCCGTTGTGATTTCCTTAAAATAAGTCTAATTATGTTTTGTTGCCAACGCTATTGCTTGAGTGCGATTGCACGAAATAACGTCACAGTCGAACGACTGTGACGTTCGTCGGTCTATCCGACAACGATGAACATAGTGCTTGTAATTAAACTGTTTGGTTAAAACGTATGGACTCATGAACAATTTAATTCGAGTTGTCATTTTTGAAACGGTGACTAGGCTACGACGGTTGTTTGGAGAGATAATATCATGAAAGGTGTGAAAAGAAAAATCCACGAGAAGTAATTATTACCCGAGCGTTACGGTTTACGACACAGCATTCTCCCAACCCCTCAATGTCGGACGAGCACGAAGGCGACCCCAGCGGTAATACCTCGCCTTTTTATTATTTGTTATTAAATGGCATGTAGTCCAACATACTTGCGAAAATTTAAAATTACTACCCCCGTTTATTAGTATTCATCTATGGTCGCTACCTATACCTATATATATATATCTATAGTTATTGAGTTATAGCAAAAAACATACAACTTTTTTTGGGACTCTTTTTGGGACTCTTTTTGGGGACCCCTTTAAATAAGATACGTAAAGTATCTTATTTAAAGGGGTCCCCAAAAATGTTTTTAGTATTTGTTGTTAAATGGCGAGTGATCAAACATACTCGTATCTACTCTGCGGAAATTTCCAATTTTTAACAATACTTAATAGTTAGATAGATAGCTTAAATATTTAATTGGCATTACAGAAAAGACGACGACAACGAAGGTGACGAAGACAAGCGAAGGTCCTTCGCAGGGGCTGGTCAGCACTAACTACGAAATAGTTAAAAATAGATTAGGGGGAAACACGTTGTTGCACGCTGGATTTGCGTACAATTTTCTTCGAAAAAATAAAGACTGTAGTGTGTGGATATGTGTAAATAAAAGACATGGCCAGTGTGGTGGTTCAGTTAAATTGACGGATGAAAGCGACAATGTTAAAATGCAAAAGGGACATAAACGTGAGTGTCAACCGGACTTATTGAAAAACGAGATCAAAGTTGTTATGAACGACTTAAAAAAAGAAGTTACAACTAATTTCAGCTCCATACAAAAAATGTTTGAATTGAAAACTGCTCGATTACAGAATAAAGATAACAATGAGAAAATTCCAATCTACAACAATGTTAAAAAAGCTATTTACAAAAGTCGAAACACAGCCCTGAAGGTAAAAAAAAATACGATTTACGGATCCAGCAGTTAGAGACCTGAGATTTTTCGAAAACATTTGTTAGTTGATTACAATGAGGACAGCAACAGGATCATCATATTTGTATCTGATAAAGCTGCGGATGAAATTAAGAATGTGCACCACTTCTTTTGTGATGGTACACTTGATTGCTGCCCCAGTCCGTTCAAACAGGTTTATACTATCCACGGCGATATTGGGAACAACACAGATGAAACCAATATTGCGCCTATATTTTACGCGCTGCTGGTCAATAAAGAAAAAGGGACATACGAAATAATGTTTAAAAAAATTCAAGAAGCTTTGCCAGATTTCAAGCCCTTAAAATTCACATTGGATTTCGAAATGTCAGCAATAGTTATAATTCTATGGAAACGTTTAAAGATTATTTCTATCCCATGGGAACTGATTTATGGGATAAAAAACCTATGTTTGATTCCAGGATTAGAATTACCTACCTATATGCAAAATTTCAGCCCGATCCGTTCAGTAGTTTTGGCAGAAGTAACAAACATCCATCCATACCTCCATCCCAAACTTTCGCATTTATAATATTAGTGTGAAGTGTGATAACTAAATATTGTTTAAGTAAATTTTGTGTAATGATATTATATAAATACTAAACATTATAACAAATAGTAGGTTGGTACTTTTTTCGTTATTATAAATGTATAGTTTCTCCTTTTGAAAATATTAGTTTTATTATATAAAGCAAAATCACCCATTCTCTCGTTCGCGCTTCGTGCTCACTCCGTTCAACTCTCAATATACACCTAATATATTAGTTTTGTGAAACACTTTTATGTCTGCTAGTAATTTCTGATTAAAAAAAAACTTCTTCGAATGAAATTGACTAACTGGGGGCATCAGCCACAGGAGCGTCGACCACTGGGAGCCTAAGCCACGAACCCACATTTTTGATTTGACCCAACAAGATGATGTTGAGTCAAAAATGACCAGTTTTCTGTTTTTGATGAAAAGAAATATGTTGTTTTCAAGTCGGTCTGTACTTTGTACATGTGTCTTGGATGGTATGCTAGGACGCAAATTGCATGCAAGTTTAAGTTACAAATGTATTCACTGTGTCTGTGTGCCAGTTACTTCTACATGCCGCATACTAAAATGCACGCTACTGTTTCGTTTTACGGCATGTGTATTCCCGTATCTAAGTCTTTGCGCGAGGAGAGGCAAAATCACTGGCAGGATTCTGTCGTTGTTGCTTATCACTCTCAGTGACTGAGTCGAGTATTGGAGTGTCCTGATGAGGTCGGCTGTATTTTTAAGTTGTATCGATGTATTCGCCAGTAATTGATCAAGACCGATTTTATAGATTTTTTTTGCCTTTTATACAAATGATCCCGGTACAGTTAAATGAGTAAGCTTTTCATTTGTTATTTAATGAAGTAGTTATTAACCTAGATTAATAGGCTCTTTTTTCGTTCATAACAAAAGTTAAAATGTGTTAAATGAACCAGGAAGTTTTACTTAGTAATTTTTTATCATATATTGCAATTATTGTATCCACTTCTAGAACGAAAATAAATATAGTATTTTTCTAAGAAATCAAATAACATCGCAAAAATTTTCGACTTCGACGGGACTTGAACCCGCGTCCTCCCCTCAGTACGGGGATGTGATAACCAACTACACCACGAAGTCAAGTGACGCGGGAGTCGAAAATCTCTGCGACATCCTACGGTCTTCTCGCGCCGTTAGCTCCACCTACAGGGGAAACATTGAAGTTTATCCAATCCTGTTCAAAGACTAAAGTTACATTTAGTTCGTTTGACGAGAGGTGTCACGTAGCTTAATTCTAAGGTTTTTTGTTATTATAGTGCGTAACCCCACACTAAGGGTAATTTCTAAGAAATCAAATAACATCGCAAAAATTTTCGACTTCGACGGGACTTGAACCCGCGTCCTCCCCTCAGTACGGGGATGTGATAACCAACTACACCACGAAGTCAAGTGACGCGGGAGTCGAAAATCTCTGCGACATCCTACGGTCTTCTCGCGCCGTTAGCTCCACCTACAGGGGAAACATTGAAGTTTATCCAATCCTTATGAAATTTTTGCGATGTTATTTGATTTCTTAGAAATTACCCTTAGTGTGGGGTTACGCACTATAATAACAAAAAACCTTAGAATTAAGCTACGTGACACCTCTCGTCAAACGAACTAAATGTAACTTTAGTCTTTGAACAGGATTGGATAAACTTCAATGTTTCCCCTGTAGGTGGAGCTAACGGCGCGAGAAGACCGTAGGATGTCGCAGAGATTTTCGACTCCCGCGTCACTTGACTTCGTGGTGTAGTTGGTTATCACATCCCCGTACTGAGGGGAGGACGCGGGTTCAAGTCCCGTCGAAGTCGAAAATTTTTGCGATGTTATTTGATTTCTTAGAAATTACCCTTAGTGTGGGGTTACGCACTATAATAACAAAAAACCTTAGAATTAAGCTACGTGACACCTCTCGTCAAACGAACTAAATGTAACTTTAGTCTTTGAACAGGATTGGATAAACTTCAATGTTTCCCCTGTAGGTGGAGCTAACGGCGCGAGAAGACCGTAGGATGTCGCAGAGATTTTCGACTCCCGCGTCACTTGACTTCGTGGTGTAGTTGGTTATCACATCCCCGTACTGAGGGGAGGACGCGGGTTCAAGTCCCGTCGAAGTCGAAAATTTTTGCGATGTTATTTGATTTCTTAGAAATTACCCTTAGTGTGGGGTTACGCACTATAATAACAAAAAACCTTAGAATTAAGCTACGTGACACCTCTCGTCAAACGAACTAAATGTAACTTTAGTCTTTGAACAGGATTGGATAAACTTCAATGTTTCCCCTGTAGGTGGAGCTAACGGCGCGAGAAGACCGTAGGATGTCGCAGAGATTTTCGACTCCCGCGTCACTTGACTTCGTGGTGTAGTTGGTTATCACATCCCCGTACTGAGGGGAGGACGCGGGTTCAAGTCCCGTCGAAGTCGAAAAATTTTTGCGATGTTATTTGATTTCTTAGAAATTACCCTTAGTGTGGGGTTACGCCACAGAAATCTGAATAACAAGGCACTAGAAATCGTAAGCGCGCGTGACCTTGTCGCCGCTCAGGTGACTCTCACGCCACCAGTGCGTTCGTTGCTGTTCAGTTGCTCTCGAAACGTGCGTGTGTAAAAATGGTGTGTTGCAGCATTTCCCATTGCGGAAATTCTTCCACAAGTTGTAATTATATTAATAAAGGAATAACTTTTCATCGGTAAGTATTGTTTTTTCTAAATAATGCCGTTTTTCCTTAAAATTATAGAATCTTTAAAAGTAATACGAACGTCACAGTCGACCGTTCTTATTATCACGTTTAACTATACATTGCCTCTTATTTTTGTCAACATCGGGCATGTACCTCATTACAAAAAGCAATGTACTGCACAGTGAACGATAACGTTGCGCGCTCGATTTCCTATCGTGGTACGGCCGCAGAACTCGGTCGCGAGCTAGTGTTGTGACACGGTAATATTATCCTTAAAATTACCTTGGTTGTGATTTGTAAAACAACTTTGCATAATTTAACATAGTATTTTAGGAATACGATGTTATAGTAAAATTGTTTATTTATGATTTATTATCATAATAACTAACTATCTATAAAGCTCGATTACCACTGACTGACTGACTGACATAATTGTTCTCCTTGATGGTGGAGGGGGAGGTATGTTTTGTTTGCAGAATCATGTAGGGGGTGTCCGGGGGACCTAGGAAAAATTCCGACTTTTTGAGATTTGCCCCCCGGAACCACCGCCCCCCAGGGGGGCGCCAAGCAGAGTCACACTGATGAAAAATTTTTAGGGGGTTGTATAGAGGGGGTCATATGATTTTGATTCCAAAAAAAATTTTACCCCCCCGTTCCTCCCAAGACCCCCCTTTTTGAGAGTGCTACCGGATGCCTTACATTGCAAACGCTGGCTGAACCCTACGAGATAGATCAGAATAATGTACTACAGTATTTTATAACTTAAAAAGGTCTACAAAAAAAGTCTACGATAGATGTCTATCTCTTAGGGATAACCCACAATAACCATTTTTTATCCTTTACTTTTTACGAGAAATAATGGCTTATTTACGAGGCGATTTTAAGCAGTACAGCATTAATCCTTATCCAATTAAGTAACTTAGATACATTGTGCATTTAAATATAGATTAATATTGCCCTGTACAGCATGTAATTTGAATGAATATTTTCGAAGATATTACAGATTTAAAATGACAGGGACATAGCGATTGCGGTATCGGCCGGAGTACCAATTCTGCAGTAGGTATATTTAGTATAAGCATTGCACCCGTGCGAAGCCGGGGCGGGTCGCTAGTTAATAATAAATGAATATTGAAGTACAAACTATATTTTTATTTTATTAGTACAATGCCCTAGTCATAGAATAACAGTACGATAGGTACGTGACCTGATATTTCGTGCCCAGCACTAGGGTAGATTACATTAAAATGACGTCATAACGACAACAAATGCAAACTTGTCACTAATGTGTGAGTAAGCGAACGTATGCAACTACGCATAAGGCTTAATTTGGTTTGCACTGCATTTTTGGATGGGCGTAGCCGTAATTCCGTAGTTATTGTCTGTGTATGTAGTGGTAAGGTAGTAGAGGGGGCGAGCCGGCGACACGCATTCCCGATAGATCGGATGGTACTCAGCATTTCTAGTGCCTTGTTATTAAGATTTCTGTGGGTTACGCACTATAATAACAAAAAACCTTAGTATTTTTCTATCAGGTAATCTCCGGTGGACATATTTAATGTCGCAAAGAAATAAACGCCTAATAAAGATCGGCAATTACACATTCTGCGAAAGATATAGTAATCTCAAAGATCAAATAAAGAAACATTGGAAATGCTCCACGCATCAGTCAGCCGGCTGCAGAGCCAAGCTACGCACTGTGGACGACAAGATTTTTGACGTTGATAATAATCATAACCATTAGTGTTTCCTCCTGGCCGTGTCGATCGCGGCACTAGAACGAATTCTAATTCATACCGTGGATGTCGTAAGAGCAGATTAGGGCAAGCTGATAGAAGAAGGGCATTTTTAAGTTTAAATAGTAGAGCGTAGTGAGAGTAGAGGTGTAAAACATATTTACACCTCTACTGTGGTCACCAATCCGCCTGCATGGCAAAACCCCCTTGTTTGGGGGATATGACGTTCAGCAGTAGACGTACCTGTGCTGATGAGGTAGTATATCCTACTAACATTATACCTAAAGGCGAAAGTTTGTGAAGATGTTAAGTTGTGAGATGATAGATAAAGCAAGTCTCGAGAACTTATATCAGAAACATATATTGTGATTTTTATAGGTTTCTGGTGGCCATGCCTAAATATATTGAAATTTTATACATTATACTTGATAAGAAAATAAGGCACTATATCTTTGAAGGTAACCAGTAATAAAATCGAATTGCTGCTTTTATTGGTCTTGATCTTGATCAAACAGATTTAGTTGTTTAAGCAGTTTGGTATTATTAGTTGCTTTATATCAGTCGCGTAGGACTTTCAAATAATGTACATAATAAAAACGAAACCCTAGGTACAAAAACATCTATTAAACTCATTAAATAACAACAAAAAAGCGGCAGTAAATAGCCTACCAAAATTGGTATGTTTCAGCTTTAAAAATTGGACCTTATTCGTTCATTGAGTCTAGGATGGGAAGACGCCAGATTTATATGCAGGGGTATCGATATTCGGCAAGGATAAATCAGCGTGGACCAAGGAAACAGTGGAGGTGCATCAGGCATAACGGAGACTGCAATGCCAGCATCTTCACCATTAATGACGTAATCATAAGCGTCAAAAAAAATAAACACAGCCATCCACCAAGACTTATAACTGCCGCAGAAGTTGCCGCTTATAGGAAATATGAATTAAATAAGTAAATTTAGTGACCTGACTGAGATGAAAAATAGGGGTAAACATAGTTGCAAAAAGATTTTTGTTCTCTAGATGGACCTTATTATGTTAAGATCTAACCTCGTATTTGCAAGTCATTTAAATTACCTGTTATAATTTTTAAATGAATAAAACTAATAAGTGCTTACACGTTTTTATTATTTGCGTTTATCATCATTTGGCCTCTTTTCATCTATGAAAGATGATTGTTACCTGACGTACCTAGGTTATTATAATAAATATCTTACCTAATGACTAATATTTTAACTTCATAGAAAATTTAGTGTATTTTTCTATTATAATTAAATACAGTTTTTTATTTTTAGGTTTTCAACTGATGGAAATGGATCAAGCTTTACTAAACAATGAAGCAGAAATGACACCTTCCGAAATATCTCTGGATTTCGCTCTGAATAATACCCAGATAACACCGGAACAAAATCGAGTATTAGAAGAAATGAAAGCTAGTCAAAGGCCTTTCGTTTCCATTCTAAATATAATTCGAAAACCAGTAAGGCAAAACGCAGTTGAACCAAATCCTATAGCAAAAAACACAAATGAACAAGTACCTCCATCAATTCCAGTAGCAGAGTTACCTTACGGAATGGTGACACTATCTTATGTTAACGAAGCTCAACTGAACCAGTCAGGAGACCCCGCTATTTCATCATCTACTGGAAAAAATATTATGAATGTCAATGAAGAAGCATTGCAGCAAAACCCTTTGCCACCAATGTTAAATGAAGGTTTGTTCATGCTTAGCGCCGTTTTTATGCATATATATTTAGGTTATCTTTTATAGTATATTTTCTGTCTACAGGTCAGGAAAATGCCAGTACTAAGGCACTTACAGGAGAAGGAAACCAAGAAGTCCAGCTTGATTATAACCAAAACATCTCAACTATCGAGGTACCGCTAATAACTGATCCAAATTCAACTCCTGAACTGGTGAAATTTCGTCCTGGGATATACGAAGGCGATGCAATTCCGCCAGTGTACTCAAATTTTAGTATCTTCGCTGTTGATAATGATTATATGCCTCAAATACCGGCCGCTGTTCAGCCTGACATGTCAATAATTCCTGAACCTATTTACGAGGAACAAGTGATAACTGAAAATGAAACCACAAACGATAGTGAGCAATTTATTGAGAGCGGCGGCAACAACTTAGCCGTGGATAACCAGGAGCATCAACTAGGTATCAAAAAGGCACAGATATCTGAGCAGCCGATTAAACCTCGACTAACCAGTTTATCAGAAGGTCGTGTCGTAGGTTTGTAGCCTATCATTATTACACGTGAATGTTAGTAGATACATTTTACAAAATAAAGTAAAGCTTCTATGTTAAATTACAGATGCCAGGTTGCTGATTACACTGCGTAACACAAGACTGATACTTATCTACAAGGGATACCATTTTAGACGCTATTACTGTCAAGGTTTGAAAATAAGATGGCAGTGCGTCGACCAAAAATGCACTGCATATTTGTATTCATATGAAAATAAAGTAACAGTGGTTTATTCAGTTCACGACCATTTGGGAATATTAAGAGAAAACGACACCCCAAAAAAGCCTACTGAACCGAAAGCTGTGTATTCATTGGAAGAAGCAATTAATACCATGGCTGGCCTTGACGCGGAGAAATACCAGAATGCTGATCCAAGCGTTCTTGTGGCGTCCAATATGGAGACGATGACACTGTCTTATACCAATGAAACTGCCACTCAAACATCGCCACCACCGAATGATAATATTTCTCCTTCAGGGCTCCCTTACGTTGTTTGCTCAAGAAACACTAAAATTTATCATGATCCCAGTCTTGAAATAACTGTAAAAGATTCATCTGATTTACAAGACAATGACAATACAGAAACTATGCTTTCTGACTCTGAAACTACTATCACAAGTCTGCCAGATCCCTTAAATTATTGTGTCACAAGCTATGGACCGACTTCTTTACAAAGTAAGACCGGCAGCTCTCACCAAGTACGGCTTGTGCCTAAAAACGTAAAAGCTAAAGTCACTCTGACATCGATACCACAAATATCTAAACCCCAAGTTTATTACGATGGGAAGCTGGCACAACCAACAACAAAACAAATAACCTATGCCAATGAGTTTGTTTCTACATCCACTTGGACCATGTCATCTAATAATTCAGATTCTACTTATACTTCGCCGGCTTTGTCTAGTTTTAATCTAAGGGGCGCTACATTTATCCCACGGGCTCAAGCTCCACCTCGTTCACAAATTATTAATAAACGATCTGCAGGAGTATCACGAGGAAATATTTTGTTGTCTGGAGTCACAACACCGTTGAGAGTCTTAAAAACCTATGCTCGCAGTTCTAAAGGTCAATAATAAAGTAAATAACTAACTCAATTCTTCTTCTGGTGACACAAACCATCCGGTCGTTCAAAACTTCGCAGTGTCAAGGAATTCAACTAGAATCTTGGAATTTCGGTAGCAGGGCAGCAAATTTCCAACAATAGATCAACTACTTGAACCAAAATAAACAAGAATTCTTGAAAACAAATTATCTACCTTCGTAAATTTAAATAAATAAAGAAAAACTAATCATTAAATTAAATATCTAGTGGAATACCATTAGTGCAAACTCGTATGAAGTCTAATTACGTTGCTTAGGGTGTGTCAAATATTTAGTTGTTAGTGTGTATTGCATTTTGTAGCATTGGTAAATTATTTTTCTTAGTAAAAGCATAGATTAGGTAATGTTAGTCAAAGTAGTTACTTGTCGTTACTGTCAGAAATATTAGTTTATCTTACGATTCTCGATATCTTACATAATAAATACAATATTTCAATGTTATCGTGCAGAGGCAACACTTAAAAACTGGTAACAGTCAGCACGTAACTTAATAAGAGCTAAATAAAAAAAGTGGAGCTCTAAAACATTAATCTTTAAAAAGGTACATACTCGTAATACTTTACCTGTAGAATATGTATGAGCTTTTATATAAATAGAGCTCAACGTAGATACGTGTATTTCAAGTAGTCAAGTAGTAGTGTATACGACATTTCGATGATGAGCTTTTGTAACGGATGGATAAACAATATTTTTTGCATAATTGAGAAGTGTCATTGAAATATATTTGGTTCATAAAATAATATAAGCATTATTAATAATAAAAATAGAATACAAAAATGTTATTGTGATCTATCTATTTTTTAATTTTTTATATTCCAAACTATATTTAGAAGGGGGATTATTGTACGCGAACGTAGTTATTAGAGGGTCTATTGATCTCATATAATTGATCTCATTATTTGTTATAACCTCTCGATTTGATCGACTATTTTTGGTCAAAAAAAGGCACAAACTATTTGTTGTAATGTTAGTCTGTAGTTTCCGGACGTTTTGACGGAGTTATCTCATTTTCTCAAAATGTAGACTTTATGAAAATTCGTTTTTTTTATTCAAATCTAGTCGAAAAGTACGGTAGTATAGTACGGAACTGTTTTTATTTTGAAACTGCTTTATTAATTATAATTAGAAACTCAGTTATTTCTAGTCAAATTTGTTGTCACTAATTTTCATTGGGCCTTGACTTGACCCATAATTATAGTAGTCCGCTTAAATAAGAAATATAGTTATAGGTATCCAATTATAAATTAAAAGACCATCATTATAAATAGTTACTACATGGAAATCTTTAAAACTCGTCATATTTTTTTTGGCGGTTATTTCTAAATATATGTTTTACTAATTTTTGATACCAGAGGTATATTATTATATATACAGCGTTCATATTTTGTTGCTATTATGTAAAACAAAAAAATCTCTTTGATACTTATTGTGATACATGTGCTTTGAATTATACTTCTTTTAAATTATTTTACGTACAGTTAATTAAAATTAATAAATATAGTATACATGAATATAATATAATAAAGTTATATTATAGTTATGATTAGTTGAGCTACCTGTAGATAGCTTGCAACAGTTGCAGTTAGCTCAATTGTTTAAATTGTAAATACTAGTTCTGATTTATTTATATTATTTTATTCTAATTTTCTTTGTCAATAAAAATGATATTGCAAAAACCTGTTAGTAATAGGATTAATATCGTTGAAATGTTATCAATGCAAATCTCGGGTAATTAATACTCTTTTCAATCCAATTTGTGTCTGTACTCGATAGAATTATTAAAATATATCATTATATGGCAAATCTAACTGTTTGACTTGGCCCATTTTATATACACTTGACGAGTCCACATGGAATCAGGAGGGTACAAAATACTTGTGTACATGTGTTTGGTTGTTCTGAAATATAGGTTGCAACGGGATATTGATGTATCGGCTTAGTTTTCACCGGTGAAGGTTACAAATATTTTTTTCTGATTTATTAACGAACCATTTAAAAATTACTTACTTTTACATATATACTTAGTTTTTAAGCTTTCATCTTGAGCTGTTCAGACAGCACATTTACATCTTCACATTGTCACTCACAAACTTTCGCCTGTATTGTGTCGGATAATTCTTGATATTATTTTTCTTAGACGTAACGTATTGTTGGTCAACTCGTGGCACAAAACTCATAAGATATGGCAACTATACGTACTGCAAGAAGTCTACCGCCGGATTCAAAACAAGATGGGTCGGTTCTACGCACCATTGTAAAGGATGTCGTGCTTACATTTACACTTTCGAAGACGTTAGCATCAAAGAAAACCACGATCATAATCATCCTCCCACGAAGGGTAGTGTTCTTTAAAAGATAAATCGGACTGTTAGCAGCTTCGTCGGTTAACTTTAACGTAAACAAAGACGTCAATTGAAATGTAATTGTACGATAATCGTTTTTTCAACTTTATAAACTTTTTTATTAAGTAGCAGGCATAAAAGTTTTGAAGTCTGGTATAAAAACATCTATCTATGATGCTTAGCTATGATACCCATGACATTTTTAGGTAACTACTCAAATTGTATATGATACGATAAATATAATATTAGGTTTTTAACTATGAAGCTTTGTATTCAAAATTTCAAGAATATTTTTTAAATTATTTTTTATATTTCTTTTTGCAATGACTAATTATATTCCGGTTAAATTCTGTCAATATAATTAGATATATTTGGATTATAAAAAAATACAACGAATTTAAGCATTAAAAGCCACACCACATGAAAAGGGCTGTTTTTAATTTATTCATAGGGTACGAACGTTATTACGTTGCAAATATTTAAAATTCAATAAACATTATTTTAGGGGATAAATCTATCCAAAAATAGTATTTATTGAATTTTAAATCTATGCAATAATATTACGTTCCAAAAAACTGAAATTTCACATTTAAACCCCCATTAAAACATAATCATGTGGGTCAAAATTAAATAAGGACAGTTTTAACCTATTACATTTTACAGTTTTTTCGTACATACCTTCGAAACGTGGCGGTATGATGTTGAAATATGGCTTTTACACCTATTACAAAAAGACAGAATTCCAAGGAAAAAGGAGGTGGACTTGCTCCTCACACCATCACAAGGGATGCCGAGCCTATATCACGACGGTGGGAGATCAAATCACTAAACTAATGTTGGATCACATCCATCCACCGGTGATTAAAGATTATGGGGCTTATTATTAAATATTTTTTAAAATGTATTAAGAGCATTTTAAAGCACATTTAGCTTTAAAACTTTAAAATTGATCTCGCAAACTCATTAAGTATTATTAATCAAGTAATGCGTAGTCTCGTTTATTAATTTTGATTATATGCACAATTGTTTTTGATAAGATTATCTTTTTCTGCATTGACCTAATAAATTCGGTCACTGTTGAATGAGCATGTGATATGAGCAGATCATGCCATAGAATTTAAGGACTTGCCAATGACATTGTTCAAAATAGACTTAGTTAATGGTTACTACTCATTGTTTTAATAGCGTGGATGAATATTTTAAATTTAAGCAGACAGGACAATGTAATGACTTTTAATGTAATTCTTAATCATAATTATTATTTAGGTAGGTAGGTTTATTAATATTCACGCACCAGTTCAAAACTACTGGTAGTATTGCATTGATACCACTGTTTTCTGTGAATAAACGATTCTATTCTATTCTAGCGCTAGTCTTTCGTGGTGACCTTAGTGCGTAAGGTAGGCCTTTAGTAGAACGCACGCAGTGTGCAGTGATAAGAATTTAATTTTTTTTAGAGTTTATTGTTTCTTTTTGGTCTGAAAAATAAATATGTTTTAACTTTTTTTTACCCATGGAAATTGAATATAGTTTCTATGTTTATCTTTCCGATGAGGATATTTGTCAGACCTAAATTATTTAAAAAAGTTTTGATTTTTTAAAGTGAACCCACCTATATACTCGTATATCAGCAATAAATCAGCATTTACAAATTTTTGTATTTCTAGATGTCATATATTGCCAATCAATGCGAGGAACTGTGTTATTAAAGAATGGTGATTACACGTTTTTTAAGAAATACGAGAAGAACTCAAGAGCAAGATGGATCTGTTCAACCCACCATGGTAAAGGATGTCGCGCCAGCGTCCACACCTGTGGAGAAAAAGTCTATAGATATAATAACTCGCACAATCATCGGCCTTCAAGATTGCCTCGCATCTTAATGTTGGCATAAGATAAAAGATGTGATGAACTACGTTTAGAGTACGACGACTAAAGAATATGAAAATATAGTTTCTTGTTTGTGTAACTTGTTTACTTGAGTTACTCAGAGTGACAAAATATTCAGCACCGACCAACACAGCGCTGATTGTGTTTAGGCACAGTAAGGTTTTGGATGTCTGTAAAAATACCGTGTGTTCCTTCTTTTTTAATAATAATGAGTATATTTAAATGTACCAGCTTTTAAAGATTTAAAATAAATTACCGACAATTTTTTTTCGTTTTTTTTTGTGTCTGTCTAAGGCATAATGTATTAAAAATGATTTGCAAATTAAGGCTTTTTAATTTTGAAAAATACCGCCTAGTTATCATATATCATCTGCTGATCATCTGCCTCGATGGAAGACCCTCGTTTTTGTAAAACAATTATTTTACCTCCATGAGATAAGTAGCTCAAAATTATTAATTCAAAAGTGGTATCTCAATTAAAAAACTTATTTCTAACGACGGGCAGCGAGGTTGCAAGCTAGGAACGTTATCTGGATGGACCTACCTACATCTCCGAAATCAATAACGACTCTCATTGTCCCTTGATGATTTTTTTTAAATAATGCTTGACAAAATATCTTACGCCTTACATTTTTAATGCCTTTGACTTAAAATAATAACAAAACATTTCAGGACCTGACTGGAGTGTTTCTGCCCAAGGAAAGCCAATTCTAACGATCGATGGATACAGGTTTTGCAGGAAGGCCATTACAAACGTTAAAACATTTTGGCAATGCGGGACCCATGTTGGCAAAGGTTGCCGTGCGATCGTACATACGCTTAATAATGAAAATATTATACTTAAATGTAAAAACAACCATAATCACTAGATCTAGATAATACGATGATGATGTTCTCCTAGCCGAATTTCGGCTATGGCGGCCAGTCCCAACGGAGACCGGCTTTCATCTACGCAGGACATAAAATATTGCACAAGTGTGTGCGCAAACCCAGATTGGGTTTTCGAGAGTGAGGGAATAGAGTGCACACACTTGTGCACTCTATTCCCTCACTCTCATAATGTGATGGGACGACAGACCGACACGCTTGGGGAGATGTGAGGCGCAGAACTAATGGCTTAACGCGCTTTCCAAGGCACGGGTATTAATATTAATAAGTCAGAATAATATAACTATTGTGTTCTGCAATGTAATTTGTTTTAAACTACACCTGCTCGGAAAGTTGCCTATTCCTTTTCCATTTATAGAATAGAAAGTATGTCTTGGCAGGCCTATAGGAAACCGGGAGGAAAAACTCTATGGAATTTCATTTCTCACGTGTTTTAGCGGGAGGAAAAAGTGTATGGAAATCCATTTCTAACGTGTTATTTTTTTTTTATTTCCTAATAAATCGGCCGGTAGCTATGGTTATTTTCGTTCGGTCAAACGACAAAAAGTTTTTACTCCAAGTCCAATAAGCCTCCTCCGATTTCCGAACAATATTTTGAAAAAAGAACCCAAAGGCTGGCGCGGTCAATGTGGTTTTACCAACATCATTGGGTGCGGTAAGTTCTTCTTTGAGTTTCAATAACTGTAATAATTTTAATATAAAATAATTAATTCTGCTTTTTATTTTCCTCGAAGGTGTAGTATAAAGCACTATTTATCACTCGGCAGAAAGTGCGAATTGATCACTTTCTCGCCTTGGTGTAAAATGCACTATTGTTGATAGGAAAAAATTTGCTCATCTCTGTTCACTATTAAATTGATTGGCTTTGTAACATACCTACCTAATAATCTTTTATCCTTATGAATGACCGTTTTTTACCTCTGTAAAGGACAGGTTTTAGGTTTTTGTTTTAAAGTAGGTCATAGGAGATAATATTATTATCTACTAAGACCTACGTTAAAATAAAAACTTTACCTACTGGAAACGTTTTAGAAAGATTTTTTCAATCTCTACTTTGTTATGTTTATTAGCCGAATTTTATCCTTATTTTGGGCTACACACACAACATAGACAAAGTAAGTTCAGGGTTTGTTGGTTCAATTCCCGGCAAAGCCAGATTTTTTAAGTAGTCTGAATTATTTTCAAAAATAAAGTAAACATTCCTTCAAATAAATTGATCTTTAGTATTTTGGGTATTTGCTCCGCAAGAAACGTTCGTTTACTCTGTCCTTTCAATAAAGTTATTTATTTAATAGTGTTAAAAATATATATGTACTAGCATCTGCCCGCAGCTTCGCACGCGTATTTTCGGTATAATATGTAGCCTATTATCTAAGCCAGTTAAGCTATGTTCTAAATGTACGCCAAATTTCATTATGACCTGTTCAGTAGTTTTGAAAATCTTAGGTAACAAACATTCACATTTCACAAACTTTCGGCTTCATAATATTAGTAGGAAGTAGGATATCAGGAAGTTTGACCTGAGAGCTGGTGAGTATCTGGCACAGCGCATCAGCATTGCCATACTGCGTGGCAATGCAGCCAGCGTCTTGGGGACGCTTCCGACTGGTATTAATATGGATCAGTTGAGCTACCTGTAGATTCTTTGCAACAGTCTGCAGTTAGCTCAGTTGTTTCAATTGTAAATACTAGTGTAATTTTCTGTGTGAATAAAGGCTTCTGCCATGTTAAAATAAGGAAGTTTGTATATCATTGTTATTTCACTTTTTCAGTAGTATTTGGTTATTCTGATAAAGGAAACCCCACGGTGACAATATCTGGGTACAGATTCTCCAAGCACCGGTCTAAAGGAGGTAAAACTAGATGGCAGTGCAACACGCGTGGCTGTCGCGCGGTCGTGCATAGCTTGACCAACGAAAATGTCATCATCAAATATACAAATATTCATAACCATTTGGCAAAACCATAACAGTACCTAAATACTGTATTTTTCAGTCTTTGTATGACATAATAAAGTGTTTTCAATCATTAAATCTTGTATTTAACCCTAACAACGTGGGTAATAACTAACACAATTGGTCATTTATAATCGACGTGAAATAAGGAGGAGGTTCTATGTTCGACTGTATAAATAAATAAATAAAATAAATAATGCTGGACAATTCACACAGCGTTATCTTGCCCCAAGCTAAGCGAAGAGCTTGTGTTATGGGTAGGTACTTGATAACTGATATACATAATACAATATACTACATAGATAGATATTGTTTATTATACATAGAAACACCCAGAACAAATATCTGCAGATCATACAAACATTTGTCCTGAGGCGGGAATCGAACCCGCAACGTCCTGCGTCGCAGGCGGACCTTCGCCCGCTGCGCCACAGAGGTCGTCATGTATGAATGTCTTTATGTAGGCTCCCTGACTTCTCCGTTACTTGTGGACTGATTTTGATTATTCTTTAGGTTATGTATAAATAATGATCCCAAGGTCCACCTTGGGGTCCACCCCAAGAAGTGACCAAATGTCCCGTAAAACATAAAGTGTAGGTACCAGTCAGTATACAATTATAAAATAATGGTGCCGGTTTTTAGTTTTTGTAAAAAGTTCCTACCTACTAGTATGTAGGAAATTGTTTTAGGTACAAATTAAATAGCTAAAGGGAAGGGACTTATTTATTCAATTAACTTCCCAAAATACTAGGAAATTTCTAAAGCACAATAATTTCACATTTCAGTAAGAGCTGCATTTGGTTATTCTGCTAAAGGAAATCCCATGATCACAATATCTGGATATAGATTCAGCAAGCATCAGACTATTGGATGTAAAACTAGATGGCAGTGCAACTCGCGCGGCTGTCGCGCAGTCGTGCACAGCCTGACCGGACAATATGTCATCGTCAAATATTCAAATATTCATAACCATTCACCCAAACTGTTTTAGTACTTTTAGAGTTATTGTTTAATTTAATTCTGGCCTTCACAACAGACCAATTCTATGCCTACATAGTTTTTTATTCATCAATTTTTTTTTCATTTCCCCATTTTGTCATAGCGCCGACAGTGCTATTTTTAAGAATATTTCATATAACGCTAAAACACGTGTTTGTTTATTTTGTTAGGAGAACCCATAAGTAAAATTATGTCGATATACAAATGGTTCCTAAAGGATCATTTTTGATTTCAATGCAACACCTATTTTGGACCATTTCAAGTATCTAGGACTAGTGACTTATGCTGTGCGTGCACGATCGGTCAGCCAGTAACTGTTTTTATAACCGTCTCTCACGAATGTCGTGTAATACATAGATGAAAAAATATTTATTGCACACTCAACAAAACAATTGACAATAAAATTGAAATTACAAAAAATGTGAAATAATATTGATAGTGGAAACTTAGTTGCTCACAAATGATTTATTTCCAGACATTCAACATAGTTTTTCGAAGCTCGGAAACCCTATCATCACATATAATGGAAACAGATTCTGTGTCAACAAGCAAAAAGGGCTAAAAGTCCGGTGGCGATGCTGCATGCGCAACAGATTTGGTTGTAAGGCGTTTTTGTACACCTTAGCAGATGAAAATAATATTATTACAGTTAGTAATTTACATAATCACCATTAAATAATTTTGACAACTAGCAAAATGTAAGCGTACTACACTCATTTTTGTAAAATTGTATTCTTCACCAGTAGTGTTTTCTTTAGACTTATTATTATTTCGCTTGTGATTTATTATGATGTTGACTACTCATGATATTATTATAGTACCTACTTTATATATTGTATTAAGTATAAGTAATATATATTATATAAATATAACATAATATATCACTTTATATATATTTAGATCGTTAGATAGTAAGAATATACGTAATGCTTTGAATAAATGCAAATAATTAGGTACCTACCTACCTACCTTGCAACGTGAAATCATGTGCATTGCATACCTGCTAAGGTGTGACATTCATCATTTTGTTTATGTTAACCATACTCTAATTTTCGTTTATTCTAGCCTGTAAGCCTGATTTGTGTTCTTTAGGACTTTGAAACTGAACATTTTTTATTTTCTTTTTTTTGTGATTGTTTTTTTTAGGCTATTATAACCCTTGGCATGGATTATTTTAGTAGGAACAAAAGTGTATGATTAAAATCAATAGATGAAGTAAACTAATAGAAGTGGTATTTTCCAGGAATAGTACACAGTTTTTCCAGTCGCGGTAACCCTATTATCACGTACCAAGGTAACAGATACTGTATTAGCAAGCAGCTTGAATATAAAATCAGATGGCGATGCAGCAAGCGCAACAGATTTGGCTGTAAGGGATTTTTGCACACTTCGGCAGATGGTAATCGTATTCTTATAGACTATAATGTTCATAACCACAAGTAAATAATTTGATAAACTGTGACAGTGCTGTAAGAATCTTAAATAGTTGTATGTTTAAATGTATTTGTAACCAGTATTTAGTAAGTGAGTAAAATAATTTCCTATACCTACTTTTGTTAATGGTGTTATTCAGAGAAGTTGGCAGCCCTCAAAATATGATTGGTATTGACGATTATTATGGGCCGAATTATTAAGCCAACCAGCTCTGTTGAAGAGCCAAAAATAATAAACAACAGTAATCCGGGCCAATTATTGGGCTTGAATTATAAAGCACAAGGTATTTCATCATCATTTAAGGTGACTCAGTGTTAAGATAAATAAGAGTACTTAAAAGTTAAGATAAATAAGAGTAACAAGAGTAATTAATTAAGAACAATTTGATGTAATAATTTAAGTGATTTGATTTAATTAAATTATTGTAATCAGAGTTGTCCGTAATAAATTGTAACTGAAATTAGAACCTAACTGATTCTTTCTGATATTATTGCGCAAAGATTCCAAACAAACATTTAATCAAAAATAAAACATAAAATATATTTTATTTTTGTTTTATTTTTTATAGCTTTGACCCCGTGCTTGACGACGACCTACTCACCTGCTGCTTCCGAAAATTGTCAGCCCTCAGCTTCGTGTCCCCTGCATTCTGACGAACAGGGAACTCCAGAAATGAAGAAAAATACAAAACGTAAAAGATTATCTTTTAAAAAGTCCTTGTACGTAGAGTTTTTGTCAGAAAATGAATTAAGGGATTTTAGTGCAGGAAGTTCCGATGAATGGTCCTGTAATGAATCTGAAGCAAGCGATAGTCCTCTGAAAAAAAAGAAAAAACAAAGTAAAAAAGCAACCAGTGAAAACAATGTGGATAGTATAAATAATAGTAAGAAGAAAAAAACAATTTATAAAAGAAACCAACAGAAACAACTTAAGGATGAAGGAAAAAGCTACAAAAACAGCGAAGGAGCCTTAGTACCTGAAAAAACTATGGGACGAAACCCTTGTCAGCCGAACAAATGTCAAAGAGGCTGTTATGCTATTTCTGAACAAAACAGGAATTCCATTTTCAATTTCTACTGGAGCTTAGATTTACAGAGAAAAAAAGACTGGCTTGTCAATTGTACTCGCTTAGTTCCAGTATCACGCACAAGAACATCTCATGAAAGCAGGAGAAGTGTTACTTACGAATATTTTATCAACGATGGTGAAGACCTTAAGAAAGTATGTCAAAAGTTTTTACTACAAACCCTCAATGTAACTCAGAAATTTTTACTATACACTCTATCACATTCTAAAGAAAGGATGGTCCAAAATGACTTGAGGACACGCATTGTTCGTGCCAAATACTCTTCCGATGATAGAGAACATGTGAAGATGTTTATTGAAAAGCTACCTGCAATGCCTTCGCACTACACCCGAAAACGATCAAGTAGGGTATACCTTCCTCAGGAACTCAAAAATGTGACTAATTTGTATAGACTTTACCAGAAACAATGTGAGAGTAACGATAAGCAACCTGTCGGAGAATCGGTTTTTAGAATGATATTCAAAAATGAGTACAATATCAGTTTTCATATGCCAAAGAAAGATAAAAATGTCTCTTGTGTACAAAAGCAGAGCGCAATGAGAACATGAATGAAGCAGAAAAAAGAACTTAGATATACATTGTAAAGAAAAGAAATCTATGTACAAAAGATTTTCAGCTCACCAAAAATTCAAAAGTCTCAACAATGACACACTGACCACTAGCTTTGATCTGCAAAAGGTGCTAACCACGCCTAATGGAGATAGCATGCTACTAGGATATTCCAGAAAATACGCAGTTTTCAAATAAATAAATAATAATAATAAATAGTGCTGGACAATTCACACAGCATTATCTAGCCCCAAGGTAAGCAGAGCTTGTGTTATGGGTACTAGATAACTGATATACATAATAATATACGAGTACATAGATAGATACTTTTTATTATATGTATATAGAAAACGACCAGAACAAATAATAATATACTAGTACATAGATAGATACTTTTTATTATATGTGTGTGTATATAGAAAACGACCAGAACACCCTGAACAAATATCTGCAGATCGTACAAATATTTGTCCCGAGGCGGAAATCGAACCCGCAACCTCCTGCGTCGCAGGCGGACCTTCGCCCACCGCGCCACAGAGGTCGTCAAATATACAAAATGTTTTATTTTGTGCATTATTTTGAATAAATGCCTCATTTCAAATATTGACTGCATTTTGTTTCATCTGATTAAAATTGTGATTAGTTCACACATTATGTAGGTACTGGTAGGTAAAGTGGTTAATGATGGTTTTTGTTACCCAAATTTATAGTAAGGTATGTAAAATTACGTCAGTTACCATAGTTACGACTCCCACCATTCGAAAGGTATTGATTTTAAGACTTTAATTATTTTATGTAAGTAGTTTTTACTTAGTTGTCGCCTCAACAAGCACATGTTCAAATTAGGGCTAAGCGACACACAATCCTGCAGGTTCTGTGAGGAGGCGGAGGAAACGCCTCTCCATCTTCTAGGAGAGTGCGGAGCACTGATGCAAAAACGTAGCATCCATCTGGGCAAGCACCTGCTTAGTCCAGACGAGCTAAAAGACTCCACCCCGAAGAAAATCCTACAGTTCCTAGCAGCTGCAAGGGTTAGCGGCGAACTGTGAACGCCGCTGCTTCGAGGCTGAACACACAAAGTGGCGATCACAATAGGCCAATCATGGCCGCAGTGATACGAAAGCCACCAAAAGTAAATAAAAAAAAAAAAGTAGTTTTTAAGCCCAATTAAAACGACTTACATCTAGTTACGACTCATTACAATGTAACAACTCAAATAATTATAGAATGTAAAAACCATTTTGAAAAAAAATCTTGGTCGTAAATCCACGCTAACTTCTAAATTAAGAGACTGACAATAAAATAAGGTTTTCCATTGCAAAGAACATAAAAAACCAATAAATCTCACGAAATAGGGTCAATATACCCATATGAACAAAAAAATTATTAGCCAAATTTTTTTTTGAAAATTTTGTTTTTTGCTCGTCCTGTAAAGTAGGGTCTTGGTTTTTACGACCTTTCTACCCCAAGGTAGCGACATAATGGGGAAATAAAACAAAAGGTACGCGATAAATACCCGATATACCTAATCATTAACTAAATAAGCGGCGATAAGCGGCGAGCTTCACGCTGGATGAATGAACCTGTAGCAACATTCCGGTCGTTGATAAGTAAATGCATGCATGCTAAAAACTGCTATCATTGTAGATGGTATATATATTATAAGAGCTAGGATATTTTATACTTAGGTAAGCGATTTGCCTACAATGTATATTTAGGCAAGTTAAATTACAATGTTAACCAACAGTAGTAATAAGAATTCCTAAGTAAAATAGATGAGAACTCTTTGCCTAGACAAACCTAACATAGGCTTTAAGGCATTACTAACCAACCTATGTAATGTTTTTTCTTTATGAATAAATGATATATCTATCTATCTAAATATTTAATCACATCGCACACGTGCAATATCCATAAATTACGTGCTGGTTTAGAAGATGGTCTACGCATGCGCCCAAGCCGATCTTCTGGAATAGCATTAACCCATTCAGCTCCAGCAACGCACCCCTCGCGTTTTACTCGTTTTTTGGCCAGTGCCATCAACGCGCCATATGCGTTGTGGCTATCTGTACTTAGATTTTTTTTTCTGTGGCTGCGTTCAGAAATAATCGAATACATCTTTCGAAAAACCATAGAGAAATGTCACTGTCATTTGTCAATTTAGATGGTTAGTCAGTATCAAAACAAAAAATGCCATTTCTCGATAGTTTTGTTGGAACGAAAAACGTGCTCCGGATTTCTTTCGAAAATAATTGAATATTCGAGATAAATACTCATTCAATACATTGAATAAAAAGGTGAGTGTATATTACTACCAATTATTGCTGTGGATTAGATATTTTTAATCAGATTCCGGTAAAAACCATAGTATTTCAATTTCAACGCAAATGGTGCGTTCAGTGGCAGACACGAATCAAAATCGTTGAGACGGTTTTATGCAAGCACCAACATGCTAATAATTGGAAATAAGTGAGAGTTGTTCAAAACAAATGAATATGAATTTAATTTTGTACTTATGTGTTAATTCATAGGTGTAATGCATGTCTGCCATATCAATAATTAAATTTTATTGTTGATTATTTCAATAAGAGATTACATACTTTAAGCCACGCTATTTATACTATGTAGACTACAAGTTATGACATTGTGCCTTTTTATGTATGTTTTAGTGCGTTATAATTATATATTTATTTATTTATTATTATATTTTTAGATATTGAGATGGTGGATTCCACAAAAAAGCGCAGTGCTAGACTTGTCTGTTTAGCACTAAATCGACTGTCAGTAATTGAGAGTTTAGTGCCAGATAGCAATGTCAGTAATGTCACTACTTCTCGAACTTCTACTAAAGTTCACGTAATTCAACCATGTCCTCGAAAGGGAAAGACGATGCGCCGAAGATGCAAAGTCTGTTGGGAAACAGAAAAAAAACGAAAGGATACTCCTTATTATTGTCCCGACTGCGATGATCATCCTGGTCTGTGTATTGTAAATTGTTTTAAGGTGTACCATAATTATTAATAAATAAAACCATCTTTTTAAATAATAGAACTTATTATTTCCTTTCCTTTTCACAAAATCATATTGCATAATACCAACCATTACGCACGCAAACCTTGCGTTGCCGGATCTGCCTAAATTTTTTTTTCTTTGTGCCACCAACGCAACTTATGAGTTATCGCTTTTTCTCTAATTTGAGTACATTTTTTAATTATTTGAGTAATTATCTAGTCAATAACATTTATTTAAAACCCAAAAAAAAACAAAAAAATGTAGTGGGCCATAATGAAAACAAAAAAATCTAGTGGCATTGAATGGGTTAATTAAATATTATATTATTAATAATAAATAATGCTGGATACTTCATATACACGTATGTTCTTCACATGTAGCCTAAAGCTAAGCAAAGCTTGTGTGGGTACAAACTAGAGAATTGATATATGTACTTAATACATGAACTAATAATTTTTTTCAGGAGCTGGAAAACTCAGGCTAAAAACCTGTTTTCTAGGTAAATTTTTATCTCGAAAACAGGTTTATATTTAGTTCAGGCAGACGCATTATTCCAATTTAAATATCATTACAATTTAAGACGGACCTCTTTGTTAACCTTTTAGTCCTGAGTTATATTGAATAAATTATTATTAGTAGTATTATTAGAGAGCTAACAACAAATAAATTAATCGAATAGAACTTACTAATAATTAAACAAGGCGATCGATAGTGTATACCTTAAAGTAAATACTTATTATAAACTACACTAAACTAGTTTAAATAATAAAGGTGCTTGTAAATTTTTGGCCTACTTTGAAATAGTCAGTAAATCTGTGTCATCATATATTATGAGGTGCCTAAATTGCGGTGTATCCGTTTATATGTATGTATATACAGCAATAATGATGACTTGTAAATAACTTTTATTGTTACACATTCTAAGGTACATAATTATTTTTTCTAGTGCCGATTTACGTGCGCTCTAAGCGAGGAAAGCGGATTATTTTATTGTCTGGCAACAGATACCAGAAACAGGAAAGTTTCGGGTGTAAAACCCGTTGGCGCTGTTCCTACAGACATTATGGCTGCCGTGCACTGTTGCACACCTTGAACAAAGAATGCGGTGCCAACGAGATTATTATACTCCGTCATAACGATAAACATAATCATTAAGAAAGTGTACAGTCAGCTGCACAGACATGTATACACTTCCAAGGTTTAACTTTTATTTGACTCGGAACTTTTCAAATAAAAGGACATGCACACGTTTTTCGTACAAAGTAGTCATCGTACTTCGTCAGAATGCGGTACATAAATTATCACAATTACTTATACACTTACTATTTAGTCAAATTGAAAACTTGGGAGTGTATACATATTTTTGCAGCCGGCTGTACCTACATAATATTAAAATAAAATATTGCAAATCTACTTATCTTGGAAATACGTACCTACAAAGATAACAATTATTTACCAAAAACCAAAGATTTAATACGTATTTTATGCCCATGTGTTTGTTTGTTTGTTTGATGTCTAGTCGATATGAAACTATTTCATTTCATACGATTGAACATAAATTTAATTTGTATTCTTTCTTCTTTGCTTATTTCTTATGAATTCATCTGTTCTGTCCATTGTATACTATTATTAAATAGCGAAAACTTTATGAATTTTTCTAAAAATATATATCCATATCTACAAACACTGCATACATTTCAGATGGATCCCTCTGCAAACTTTGGAGATTAGGTGGGAGGAAAACCATAAGTGTTTCGATCTCGAGACCCTAAAAACTGACTTCTACTTTTAGTTAATTTTTAGTTTTTTGTTTTTAGAATTTTCCGAAAACTTGACAGTAACTTTTTTTTTAATTTTGTAGAAAAACCGCAAAGAAAAAGGGTACATGTTCTGCAACCATGTCCCCGTAAGCAGACAGGGGCCAAGAAGTACAGCTTACGACGAAGGTGTAAACAGTGCTGGATAGAAAATAAAGTCAGAAAGATGACCTCGAAGTATTGCACTGACTGCCCAGATAAACCGGGTCTATGTGAAGTGGGATGCTTCCGTAAATACCACAATTATTAAGGTCTCAATCACACTATCACACTAATATTATAAGTGCGAAAGTTTGGATGGATGTATAGATGGATGTATAGATGGAT
This sequence comes from Eupithecia subfuscata, assembly GCA_963564075.1. Lineage (NCBI taxonomy): Eukaryota > Metazoa > Arthropoda > Insecta > Lepidoptera > Geometridae > Eupithecia > Eupithecia subfuscata. The sequence goes on from OY751105.1 coordinate 12,724,269, forward strand.
GGATGTTTGTTACCTTTTCACGCAAAATTAAACTACTGAACGGATGGGCTGAAATTTTGCATACAGGTAATTCTAAACCTGGAATCAAACATAGGCAACTTTTATACCATAAATCATTTCCCATGGGATAGAAATAACCTTTAAACGTTCAAGAAACAACGCGTGCGAAGCCGCGGGCATGAACTAGTATTATTATAATAATTAAGTTGATCAAATTTTTCTTTTTTGATAGGCAGTTTTGATTACTTAACCTAATCCACAAGGTCACTGAACTTCACTGATCTTATTTTCTTTCTGATACTTTAATACGTTACATCTTTATTTACGAACAAAATTACAATCAACTGATAAAATTAAATTATAACTAGTATTTACAACAATTGAGCTACCTGCAGACTGTTGCAAACAATCTACAGGTTGCTCAACTGATCCATATCAATACCACTGGACATAAAAACGGTTATGTTTTTTAATGATTTGTAAAACAAAAATTAAAATTTACCATTTTTACGCAATTATAATTTAATTTTAATCAACCTCATTAGTTACGTTATACAACATCAGAATATTTACATGCTGTTTTGTAGGAAATTTTATGGAGAATCTAAATATATATAGCTGTTACGAGGTATTACTAGATAACAATCAAGAAATCAGCGAAATAATTCATCACATCCCATTTCCGCGCTGGCGGGCAGCATGCTGGCGGAAGCTATGCCACGCAATGGCGGTAGCGGCGCGCAAGGCATGCCATCTAAGAGGATATTGATCAACAATGACAAAATTTATTACAACTTTTTCATAAACAAAATCAATTGTCATAAAAAATCTAATCGGTAAAGCGTTAGGACACTGTCAATCGAATTACTAAAAACAAAATAATTTCATGGATTACGTATTTTGAGGTTGCGGGTTCGATTCCCTCCTCGGGACAAATGTTTGTACGATCTGCAGACATTTTTCCAGGGCGTTCTGGATATTTTCTATGTATAATAAAAAATATCTATCTATGTTGTGTATTGTTTATCAGTTATCGTATAAAGTATATCAGTTATCTAGTACCCATAACACAAGCTCTGCTTAGCTAGGGGCTAGATAATGCTGTGTGAATGGTCCAGCATTATTAATTTATTTTTATTTATAGGTGCATAACATCATTCAATAGAGCACGCAAACCTAGCGTTGGTGGCACTGCACACTAAACTTTTTGTTGCCGGTGCCACCAACTCATCATCGGTTGCGTTGCCGCTATTATTTGGGGTTTTATGTAAAACTAGCTGACCCGCTCGCGATTACATTCGCGTGGAGTTTAGGGTTAAAAACTTATGTTTCAGCTTTTACAAATGAGTCCTCTATCGTTTTCCTAAGACCTCTACATGGGTAGCTATACCTTAATCAGTAGTAGCACCCGTGCTTCGAGGCAACAGAAAACAAAATGGCTGCCATTTTATCATGGAGAGAGAAAAAAAATAGGGATAGTGATTTGTCGATAAAATTTACCGTACTTCATCCCCCCAAAGTCTCCAACACCGGTGACCGGACACATTGTATAAAAGTTATTCCATGGTCATGGTACTAGAAACTGCGCCGAAATATTGGAAAGCTCAGATATCCCGTTTTAGTGTTAAAAACCATGGTAGTTTTATAATGTTGTAATACTTAGCCTAGCTAGACTTAAGGAAATAATATCTAGTCTTTTTAAGGCACATGCAAGACCTACTTTTTGAAGAATCGAATGTTGCCTCGCGGTGTTGGTCTTCCAGGAGCTTTTAAAGTGTCTGTATCGGCTCACAGAGTGTCAGACGACATAAGGTTTGATGGTACAGGCCACCTTTTAGTACCTACCGCAGGAAAGCGGCGTAGATGTGCTTTAGAGTCGTGCAAAAGTCAAACCAGGACAGAATGTTGCAAGTGTGATGTTGGACTATGTGTCGGCTGTAATTACCTATTCCATACATGCTAATAAGTAATAAAAGATATTATTATTGTAATTTAGTTTTTTATTGTTAAATCTCACTTAAAAACGGTCATATATCCATTTATGTTTGCTTTAGTTAAGGAACCCAAAGGTACGGCAAGAGGCCAGCAGTGTCAAAAGAAGAAAAAAAAGTTATTTTATGGTAGTTATAACTCTATTTCATTTTTTGCCGTGTTGAATTGATTTTTTTTTATTTTAATTGATTCAGGTCCAGCTGAACAAAACTGTTAATTTTTTTATTATCCACTATGCGAACATTAAATTGTACAAACAGTTTTACAAGATAATTAATGATTTTTCGGGTATTTATCGCGTACCTTTTGTTAATATTTCCCCTACGTTACGTTACGCAACAAATAATAACAAAAGGTACGCGATAAATACCCCAAAAATCATTAATTATGTTAACAAATCGCAAAAGTAAAACAGTTTTACAAGAAAAATATTCTGACTTATGACTTCTGATACCCATGAATATAAAAGAGTAAAACACAAATCTTTACCAGATATATAAAAAATGCTCTTGCAAGAGTCCTGTATTAGAGGTGCGACCTGAATGTCTCGATGATCAATTATTTTACTTATACGTGCAATATTTTCAGTTACCATATCTCAGCGAGGAAAGCCTTTGATATCAATCTCGGGGTACACATTTTACAGACAAATGATAGTCGGTCAAAAGCACCGCTGGCTCTGCTCAACGCACCAGAAGAGAGGTTGCCGTGCTGTCATACATACACTGGAAGATATGACGATCCTCAAATGTTACAATGTTCATAATCATTAATTATGAACTTAATTTTTTTTGACAGAATATTAATCATCTTTTCGAATCAATCATCTTTTCAACAAGAACTTAACCAAACGGCTCGAATACGTCATCAGCCCGTTATGTTCTACAGTAGTCTGGGTAAATAATTTCCGTTTTCCCAACTCCTTTAGTAAATTTCAGTCTAGTTCGTTTGAGATTGGACCAGTCCCAGCAAAAAGCGTCTAATGCATCTAATTTTATTAAATTTTTAATTTGTTAAAAAAGAGCGGGGACTGTCTTTGCTTAAGAATTAAACAGTCCGCTCACTCTAGAAAGCGCTTCACAACCACTAGATAAGAAATTAATGTTCATTTTAAATTGCATAAAGTTTATAACCACGTCATAAGCTTACTAGATATGTGTAATACATGAACTGTCTTCTCTTCTGAATTTTATTTACTGTACATTCTATTTCGAAAGAAACGAAATAGAATCAAGCTTTCTTTACAATTCCATTGAAATACAAAATAAATAATGCTGGACGATTTACACAGTATGTACAAAATGTAATGAAATGTCTCATGTTTTTTTCATATGTCATTTTACCAAGTATTGATTGAAAATGATTTTGAGCACATCGAACCAATTTTAATCATGAGACAGTTGTCCGCAAGTGACAGCATCTAGCGGTTACTATTTTTTTTTGCCCGTATGCAAAGTTGATTTAGTACCTAATGTTTTGGGGTTTTATTAATATCAAAATTATATCATTTTGTTTAATAAAGGGGTTTTCAAATAATTTTAAATGATACTGTTCTAGTACTTGCGATAGTATAAAAATTTTTTTTGTTCATTTAAAAAAGTTCAGATCTTACTTTTTCTTTGGTATCCTCAACAGCCTATATTGGTCCATTGCTGGACGCTGGCCGCCTCTTGATAAGCGCCTTGTTGGTTTTTATTTAATGGGGGTAATACCCACCCCTCTGGGCATGCGGGTTGGGGAAACTACCACTAGGGGTAGTTTTGCTAACTTCCGATTGGCACTAGCATGGATCAGTTGAGCTCTAGCTAGATTGTCTGCAGTTAGTTCAACTGCTTAAATTGTAATTTTCATTAAACGTTTTATAATTATAATTTTGAATTTTCTTTGTTGATTCAGATGTTTTAAAGCAAGTGGTAGTGTAGTTTAAGTAACGTTATTCTTGCATAACAATAATATTCGGAGGCGGGCGGTGTTCGGGTACTTGGTCGACACCATGAGCTTACACTGACACTGCGTTATCTTTTTGAGCCTGGAAAAAAATACATTTCAGATTTTAGGTGCCATAAATTCATTTCATAGCGCACAGCGCCATCCATCTCCCCCAGACTTCTGATATCTGCCGCTCTACCGCACTGCAAGTATAAAACAGATTTACCGATCACTGGCAGTACTGTAGCGCCCCCAACGGACCGACCGCCGAACTGTAATCGCTATCCCGCCTGCCTATCATGGCAACTATAGCAACCCTCGAATATGCTCAGATAGAGTTGTAATTTTACTAATTTTTGTGGTAGACCTATGGCCAGCTGCAGACGTCCTTTCAATACGTAGCACTCCGCCGAGCCAGCACAGCATAATGTGATTTCGTTTCGCTAGTGAATGTTGTTGATGGTATTAGTAATGATTTGTTGTATTCCAGAAATCGTAATCGGTATGACTAATCGAGGACAACCGAACATCCAAATCGATGGATATCGTTTCCGGAAACTTAAGAAACAAGGTCCTAAGATCTACTGGGTTTGTTCCTCTCGCCACTACCTTACTGGCTGCCGCGCGATTATACACACTTTAGAGGATATGACAGTTGTTAAATGTTATAATGTTCATAACCACTAGTTTGGAAATAAATGTTTCAAAACCAATGCTTTGTAATTTTTTACTTACTAACAATTTATAGCTATTTATGGTATGTATTTATTTTAATTTTATTTAACCTTTTTAAATTAAATGATAAAAAAAATACTAGGTACAGGATTGTTTTTTTATAATAGTAATAATTTCGGTATGTATGAATCATAATAGATAGATAGATATATCATTTATTCATAAAAAAAAACATTACATAGGTTGGTTAGTAATGCCTTAAAGCCTGTGGTAGGTTTGTCTAGGCAATGGATTCTCATCTATTTTACTTAGGATTTCTTATCACTACTGTTGGTTAACATGTAATTTAACTTGCCTAAATATAAATTGTAGGCAAATCGCTTAAGTATAAATATTCCTAGCTCTCATATAAACCATCTACAATGATAGTACAATAATAACTGTTTATTATGAAGAACAATATACCTGATGCTATTTTCAGTCTTAACCAATGTATGTGTAAACATATTGACTGACGTCTTTTCAATACGTAGCACGCCACCGAGCCAGCGCAGCATAATGTGATTTTGTTTCGCTAGTGAATGTTGTTGATGATATTAGTAATTACTATTACAATTACAAATCATTATTTGTTGTTTTCCAGAAATCGTAATCGGCACGTCTAATCGAGGACAACCGAACATCCACCTCGATGGTTACCGTTTCCGTAAACATAAAATACGCGGTCCTAAGATCTACTGGGTTTGTTCCTCTCGCCACTACCTTACCGGCTGCCGCGCGATCATACACACTTTACAAGATATGACAGTTGTTAAATGCTATAATGTTCATAACCACTAGTTACAAAACAAGAGTTTCTAAATCAATGTTTTGTATTTTTTTACTTAAGTACTAACAATTTATAGCTATTTATGGCTATTTATTTTAATGTTATTTAATCTGTTTAAATTAAATTTTAAAGCATATTCGGAACAGGTTTGTTTTCTTTATAATAATATACATTTCTTATCATGTATGTATCTTAATAACTGTAAATTATGAAGAACGAGAAAATGCAATTTTCGGTCTTACCCAATTCTATTGACATACTGACCGTATGATTTGTTTTTTATTCGTCAGAAAATAATCGTTAGTAGTTACAGTAACGATTTGTTGTTCCAGAATTTACATTAAGCACGTCTATACGAGGGCGGCCGATCATCATTGTTGGTGGTTACCGTTTTCGAATACATACATACAAGGGTGCTAAGATATATTGGGCTTGTTCTACACATAGCATAGGTTGTCGCGCTGTGATACATACCTTACAGGATAAAAAAACGATTCTTAAGTGTCATAATGTTCATAACCATTAATTTTTATCATGGTCTCCGTACTTAAAAACAACCTCTATCAACTTAGCTAAAAGTTCCGTCATATTTCACACAGTCCGACATAACAGAATGTCAACTTAGCTAAAAGTCTTTTCTTAGGCCTACCTCTTCTCCTATATCCATCCACATTTATATCTAACGCTCTCCTTGTAGCATGATGCTCTTCCCTCCTCATAACATACCACGCCAACTTATCCTTTCTTATCTTATCCGTCACTGGAGCAACTTTCAAACTTCTTTCTATATAATAGGTAAGTACTCATTTCACACCATCTTCGTCACTCCACACATCCATCTCAACATTCGCATCTCCGTCACATGCACTCTTTCGTGCGCTCCTTTGTTGACCCAGCATTCAGATCCATACAATATGACAGGTCTTACGATGGATTTATATCCTGTGACCTGTCGCCATTCCATCCATCCCGTATTCAAGTTGTTCTTTACATCCCTGTCAATCTCACCATCATTTTGTATTACTGAACCAAGGTTAGACCTAAAGTCGATCTAAAGTCGGAGCAGGCTGGGGATACACCGCCTAAGGCAATCTGAGTGAAACTGGATGGAACACCGAATTCACAAAACAGATGTTCTCTTAAATTTATTCTATAAAATATTTTAAGAAATGGTAAAATCTACTATTGTAGAACGATCGAATCTCGATCGTACAATTATTTGTCCTGAGGCGGGAATCGAACCTGCAACCTCCTGCGTCGCAGGCAGACCTTCGCCTGCTACGCCACAGAGGTCGTCAAAATATATAAAAAAATATAATATAAATAGGTATATGAGGTAAATATATAAGGTTGTTAATAAATTTACAGAATGTCCCAAACATATAAGATATACATATGTATATAAGGTTTAAAATATATAAGGTTTGTTAATTAAATTTACAGAATGTCCCTTTTAATTAAAAGCCTCTCAACTGGTAAGCATCTAAGAATCATTTGTTTTAAAAAGTATTATTATAAAAGCGAAAGTTTGGATGGATGGATGGATGTTTGTTACCTCTTCACGCCAAAACTACTGAACAGATTAGGCTGAAATTTGGTTGGAATTAATTAGTGGCTTATCAGGTTGGAATCAAACTTATGCTACTTTTTACCCCATAAATCAGCTCCCATAGGATAGAAATCACCTTTAAAAGTTTCCATAGAAACAACGCGTGCAAAGCCGCGGGTAGAAACTAGTTATATATTTATTTTTATTGTGTGTATTAGTTTTGAAATTAATATTTTAATGTAAATTAATAACAAGATGCTATTAAAATAGGTATGTTGCACACACAAAATGCAACAGTAACTGTTGCATTTTGTGTGTGTTTGTATACGTGTGTTCATTTTTCAGTGGTTTGCTAACAATAAAAAAGGTTTAATATTTATAAAACATGCGGTTGGCCTCACAATTAGAAACAAACAATAGTATATGTGAGAAAAGATCCAGAATAGTCACATTTAACAGTAAGGTAACAACCAAATGCTGTAGACCGCAAGGAAACACTACGATAGTGCCGTGTTTTATTATTTTGCCACGCACAAGGGAAAAAGTTGTGTCCAATGTGTGCAATGTATATTAAGTGCAATGTACATAATAGATTCAGGCGTTACTTTGCGGAAATCCATTGTATAATATTATGATAAAACAATATTTAGTAACAATTCCGCGCAAAACCTTATCTGATAAGATCCTACAAAATGTAATCAGTGTGTACCGCCCGCCCTCCCACAAATTGATCCTACTTAAAAGTAGAGAAGGTAATCAATAGACTTATGTAATATAAAATAACCTAATTAAATTACCTACCTACCTCAATCAATTTAAGGAGGTAGGTAGGTAATTTAATTAGGTTATTTTATATTACATAAGTCTATTGATTACCTTCTCTACTTTTAAGTAGGATCAATTTGTGGGAGGGCGGGCGGTACACACTGATTACATTTTGTAGGATCTTATCAGATAAGGTTTTGCGCGGAATTGTTACTAAATATTGTTTTATCATAATAAGTGCAATGTATGTATTAAGTATACACATTACAGGACATGACCACATTGAAATCTGGTTCATTGACATTTTTCGATAACTAATATCAAGAATTTGATTTCAGTACTTCCAAAGAACAAGGTCAACAAAAGGAAAGATCGCTTAGTTGCTAAAAAATTAGCTGAAAGGGAAAGGAGAGCCCGAATCAAAAATGATCCAGTCAAATACGCCGCGTGCAAAGAAAAAGATAGGCAACAGTATTATCGTAAGAAGCTAGAAGGTAAAATAAAAGCTGTCAGTGAATTAGATCCTCGTCAGCAAGAAATTGCCAGAAAGAAAAGCAGATTATCCTCTAACAGACACAATGCAAGAAAAAGGGCGCTCAGAGCCGAAATGTCAGAAGACCGAGTTATCATGATATTTGACAAAACCGATGGTACTGAACTGTAACTTCACATTATAGACAAAACGGTTTGACCCAGACAAATAGACACCAATACCAACTCGAGGTCATCGCTTCACAAGGTTCAAAGAAATTTCACGGTATGGAAAGATTTTGATCCGGATGGGTTATGTGCCTACATAACACATCCGGATCAAAATCTTTCCAACTTCTTGTTGAACCTAGCAGCAGCCTTGCTGCTAAGTTAAACTAGAAGTTGGGAAGTAGGGAAAGCCCCTAACAATATCGTCGTGAGGTTCGTCTAGTTTATACTTCTCCAGAGCAGTCTCTAGGATATGCATTAATAAACTCCGACTAGTTAAGTTCTCCAACCCTATAGGTCATATTATGTCATGAGGCGGTGAAATAACGGTCTAATGTCAATAAATCATACGACTCCAAATTAGAAATAAAGTTAAATTGCATTTTCCTTTCTTAACTCTGTTTCTCCTCTTCTCTGTTTTATAAAAATAACTATTTTCAGATATACTTACTGTTGCGATGTACATGAGTACCTACATCGTAACAGTGGGTGTATTCGGGTATAACGTTACTCTCTACGGCATAACAACTGTTATCGACGTAGCCACGTCCACGTCGTAGCAAAGACTACGGTGCAGCAATGACTACGGTGTAGCAATGACTACGGCGGCGTGGAATGACTACCTTTTCCAATCAGTTGATTGGTTAGACCTACCTAGAAACACTTACATACTAATGCAAAAGGCTGTCATTTTAAACACCTGTAGGATCGTCAGGAAATTCCTGCAAAATTAGCTTCCAAGTGAAGTTTCTCCCGCTAAAGTGCAGTTGACTTATTCCCGTGCACTTTGGATTTTAACGGTCCTTAAGTTCCGTACTATAAGTACACACCAGTGAGTGCCAGTTCTCGAGGTTGTCATGTGGGGTGTTGATTCAGCGACTATCTCGATACCCAGTAAAAGCGTGGCAAGCCTATACGATCGATAAACGGCAATCCGCTAAAGCCTTGTTAACAATTCAAGTATCTCCAATGAACTTAGAGATTTTCAAATTGTGACATTTTATGCATTACAGTATTATATTATCTTTTGACAGGGATTCGTATGCCAGTATCACAAAAAGGTCGTCAGCTGCTTCTCGTAGCTGGCTACAGATTCAACAGGCAAGGAGGCAGTGGAGGGAAGCTCTATTGGAAATGCTCCACACACAAGCAGAAAGGTTGCCGCGCTGTCATACACACGCTGCCGAACATGACCATTGTTAAATACGGTAACGTTCATAATCACGAACGATTTACAACTAAAAATAATTCTTAAGATGTTAAATTTATTCGGTCATGAAATATACGTGAAAAGTAGGACTGTAAAGATGAATACTAGACTAAAGTATTTGCTAGAGCTTAACAATATACATATAACGTTCTTACAAATGGTAGGTACAATGCAGACAAATGTTCAGTTTCCTAGTGCATTTCCATGTCATGTAACGTTCTTGCGAATGCTGTGTTCGACGTAATGCTCACAGCAAGTGAGCATTTACCTGAAACATTTTTTGTGCATCTTGCGAACATTTTCCCTCGGCCCGCACACCTCACGCCCCGCCGTCGCCGTCACCAAAACGTAACACCAAAACGCTCGTTGGTTCTTATAATCAGGTTGTAACAAAACATCAAGCGTCATGTTCTAAGTGTGGTTCGAGTAAGTTTAAAAACAGCGAATGCTCGATGTTCTGTTACAAGTAAATGCTCTAGTCTATACTCACCTCAATGTTTTTACTAAATTTTATCGGGCGCTACCTATTGGTATTGATTTATAGATCATTCGAGCTATCATTAGACTGTTTAACTGTTTCAATTGTAAATACTAGCTGCTTCTTTTCATTGACATTTTCTTAATTTATTAAGAGAAAGTAATGGATAAAAAACTTAGTTAATTGCCTTTTTAATATTATTGTAATTTAATTAGTGTTTTTAAATGTAATGCTTCATTACGTATTCACATGTGATCAATTTAACATTTATAATGCACCAATAAAGTTGTAAACTTTTACATTCTCAAGGGAAAATTAGAGGCCTGTAATAAGAAGTTGGCAGTCCCGGGCTAGAATGTTCTTGATTATGATGATTTTTTTTACTACAATCAATTCGTTTCAACGTTCGTAGGCATCTACGTAAATCGTTCTACAAATATATGTAAAGGGTGACTCAGAATAGATTCGATTTTTAATTTTTGCGTGTTGACTGCCACACGCAAGTAGCATAAGGACTTGTTGCTGTGCGAAAGCCATACACCTTGAGTTTTCGCCCGCCTTCAATGGTCTTACGGAGTCGTAGATCGAGTCTCGTCGTCGATGGAACTCCAAGACGTCAAGTTTTAAAGATAAGATGATGATTATCACAATAAATGCCTGTAAGTTTAGGGGTAACTTAAATTACATAAGATACATGGATTAAAATCCAACTGTCTGTAGTCAAGCTCTCTGTATTAGTAGGGCTCTTGTTCTAGGCTGTGTCATGTTCAGGTTTATCATTAAGTCAGATTCAGATTGATACTACCTCTACCTACCTTAAAAATTTAATCGCGTTGTTCTAGATCTTCATCACTTGACATCTAAAATAATGATGTCGACCTCACAGCGCGGCCATCCCATTATCTCATTAGAAGGATTTCGGTTTAATAAGCATTGTACGCGCGGTGCAAAAATCTACTGGACGTGTTTGACACGTTTAAAACACGGATGTCGTGCCGTCGTACATACTCTTGAAGATATGACCGTTCTGAAATGTTACAATGTTCACAATCACTGAATTTAAAGTACTGAATTAGAATTAATGTAAAACACTTCAAAGCATAGTTATAATAAAATGCATTGCTTAACTCCTTGTACTATTGTATTTTGTCACAGGGTGGAAAGTATACCCACTTGTTACAGCCATCTTATAACAGATTTCTGTGTTTGAACTTTGACGTAGATATTTTTTTAATATTATTTTTGTTATAGACAACGCCGGCTTTTTACACTTGACATCACTAACAACATCAAAATTTGGTAACCCAATCATTTTATTAGAAGGATTTCGGTTTCGTAGGCAGCGAAAAATCGGTGCGAAACTACATTGGAAGTGTTCAACACATTCTAGAAAAGGCTGTCGTGCCGTCCTTCACACTCTTGAAGATATGACCGTCCTCAAATGTTATAATGTTCACAATCACTGAATATAAATACTTATAATTATTTTCACTTAATCCTGTACCTATAATATAAATAAATAAATAAATAATGCAGGGCAATTCACACAGCATTATCTAGCCCCAAGCTAAGCAGAGCTTTTGTTATGGGTACCTACTAAATAACTAATATACTTAATACAATACACTACATAGATAGATATTTTTTATTATACATAGAAAACATCCAGAACACCCTGAACAAATACCTGCAGATCGTACAAACATTTGTCCCGAGGCGGGAATCGAACCCGCAACCTCTGACTTTCGCCCGTTGCGCCACAGAGGTCGTCTACCAATATACCTATTAGTTTATAATAGAATCAAATAAAATCATATTTATTTCAAACATAGTAGGTACAGAGTTAACATACACTTCTCTCGTCCATATATCGAGACACATATTAAATCATACACAGAAAACATTAAAATACACTAAACACTTACAACCAATATGGACTTTCGTCCAGTGCTGCATGAAGGGCTGTGTCCAGTCTTGACCTGCATATAAGCTCAGACCGTTAACACCCTCCGTTCCCTCTCCATGTCTACATCATTTGTGAGTTCCTCGGTGACCATGGCCCAAGTACTTAAACTCCGACACTAGCTTCAGCTGATTGCCGTTAAGTATAACTCATGGGATTGAGGCGTAAGTTTTTGAACCCGCCTTGAAAACCGTCAGTTCACTCTTTCCCGCATTGTACGGCTTTGTACGCGGTCAAGCATAACACTCAAAGATTCCAGAGGAATTCCTCTGAGGACACTGATCGATGCAGCACCATATCAAATCAAAAAAGAAATAAGAAAGTTGGAAACATAAATTTCAACGCGGGGCGCAGCTAGTCACTTATAAATGTATGTTGCAAAACGAAATAAAAAAGAGTTCACATCTTTCTTCATACCTACATTCTTTTATTCAAGTCCCACAGCTGGCAACGGCCTCCTCCATTCTCAATGGATACAGTCATACTATTATTTGCCTGCTGCCTTTTGGCAAATCTTCACTACGTTGCGTTATCGTACGTTATTTTCTTCGAGTGGTAACAGACTTGCGTGTTTCAGGTATTATGAATATTAATCATACTCATCTCTTTGTTTTAGATGGCGGATTAGACTTGACACCGGGAGTAACGTTAACGACATCACAACGAGGTTTCCCGCTCATTTTAGTAGATGGTTTTCGGTTTTGTAAACAACAAACGCGTGGTCTAAAAACACACTGGAAATGTACGACACGTGCAAAAAAATGTCGTGCTGTCCTTCATACTCTCGAAGATATGACAGTCGTCAAATGTTTTAATGTTCACAATCACTCAATGTAAAAAAAAACTACTTTATGTACAGTCGGCTGCAAAAATATGTATACACTCCCAAGTTTTCAATTTGACTAAATAGTAAGTGTATAGTAATTGTGATAATTTATGTAAGTACCGCATTCTGACTAAGTACGATGACTACTTTGTACAAAAAACGTGTGAATGTCCTTTTATTTAAAAAGTTCCGAGTAAAATAAAAGTTAAACCTTGGAATTGTATACATGTCTGTGTAGCTGACTGTACAACAATGCAATACGTAAATAATAATATAAATGTAATATACCTATAGATTCTTTACTAATACATCTATCTATTCCGTCCGCGAGCCCACTGCTGGGTGTTATGCCTTCTCTTTATTGCGCCAGTCTACCCTGTCGTGTGCCAACCTGATTCACTTTATCCCGCCTGGCTATGTTGACGGTGTTGCTAGACTGGCGTTTGCCTCCTTGTCGTAGAGCGTATCTCAGAGCTATAACTCCTTAATTACTGTAGAAAATCGTCTAGGCGAGGATTCCCCGATTTCGGAATAATTAACTGTCTGTGAGCTGTGTGGTGCCGGCTTAGAATTTGCACCATCCCAACTCTTCCCGCGGGTGTCGTAAGAGGCGACTAAGGGATATCCACCGGGGGCGGGCAGCAGCGCCCCCTGCAGAACATTCTACTACCGAATTGCGATCCCAACCCGCATGCCCAGCGTGGGGATTATGGGCATTACCCCCCATGAGATAAAAGCCAATAAGGCGTTTATCAGGGGGAGGCCTGCGTCCAGCAGTGGACCAACACAGGCTGTTGAGGTTGAGGTTGAGGAACTGTCTGTACCTCATTAACTATAAGGCCTATAGTTTTGAAATTCATACATATTATAGTTGAGGATATTATTTTCTAGTGCATCAGTAGACAAAAACACGATTGGTGATATTTCACCACATAGAATAAAATTACAAAGTTACCTCTAAATGAAACCTAGAATGATCAGTGTGAATAGAAAAATGAATAAAATGCCTCAAAATGTATACCAAAACATTGCAAACGTTATTACGCAGTGGATCACTAGAAAATATTTTTATATGCCATACAAATATTTTTTAAAACACCTAAATACCTACAAAATCGTGCTCGGCTGCCTGCGCACCGTCTTGCTCAGTACTCGCAATCATCGCATCTCGGGAATCCTTGCCTTAAACAGTCAACAGCATTCACTATAATAAGTATTATACTATTGTATTATAATGTATTTCGTTAAAGGGCGGAAAGACACCAGATTTCTTAGTTTGGGCGGGTAATGCTCACACCCATTTTCTTTGTTATAGATACCGGCCACGACATAACGTCGCGTATAACGCTGTCAACATCAAAACACGGTTCCCCGATCATTGTATTCGAAGGTTTTCGTTTTCGTAAACACCAAGTGCGTGGTGTGAAAATTCACTGGAGATGTGCGAAACATTCGCGAACAGGGTGTCGTGCCGTCCTACACACTCTTCACGATAATATGTATGTCACCAAATGTTATAATATTCATAATCACGAAATATAACTTTTAGTTTATGACATCTTCTTGAATACAAGAATACAAGAATTTATTAATAAAATCATATTTTACACGTCAATTGTTTCGTAATTATACAATATTACAATTAATAATTTATTGATATTGTGATTCACCTTGTGAAACATTACCAATTATATTTCAAATGTTGACTATTATATGTTACGTACCTAACCACATAATTAGTAGTGGGGGTTCTCTACAGTTCAGGTAATTCAAGGAATTCACCCATGCTGTAGAAAACCCTCTCCACTAACCATGTCTTCAGACGACTCTTAAACGCATCGGTGGAGGCTGCATTACGGATGCTATCTGGTAGTCTATTGTAGATTGCCGGGCCCGAGATGAACACCGATCTCTTCGACTTGTGCAGCTTGTGTGTTGGAGTTACCAGCCTGTGCTGGTTTTTATTGCTGCGGAGAGCGCGTGTTGCGTTAACCCCTCGTCGCTGGAACAGGTGCAAATTTCGGTGCGTGAACAAAGCTGCTTGGTATATTTGTTCACAGTGTAGCGTCATGATGCCCAGTTCCTTGAAATGTTCTCGGCATGACTCATCGTTCTGGATGCCCACTATGGCTCGGACAGCCTTCTTCTGCATCACGAAGGCCCGCTCGGCATCGCTGGCTGGTGCCCACAATTCTGCGCCATATATGTGAGCGTGCGGTTATTGAGGTCGGGACATCTGTGTTCAAATTATTGATTCATTCTAAGGCTGTGGAGGCTATGGGACCGATCTAGCTAAGCTGGGCGAGACTTCTTTTCAACCATGCCGCAACGCTTGAGAACAATATTTTCAATCAGTGCGTGACAGGTACGTCAAACATAACCTACGGAGCTGAGACGTGGACACTCACCATAGGGCTGGTCCAAGAGTTCAAAGTCGTTCAGCGAGCTATGGAAACACTTGGCTTGGAGTTTCTCTGAAGGATAGGAGTCGTAACTAATATATAGAAGCTAACTAATTTAAACAAGAGAGAACCAAAGTTATCCACACAGCTCTAAGAATAAGCGATCTGAAGAGTGGGCCGGACCAATAACCGCTCCTGGGTAAACATTTTCTTAAGTGGAGACTGGAAGTCTGCTAACCGACGCCATCAGGCCACGTGGGGTGACGACCTGCGGAAGACTGCAGTCAGATGCTGGATGCGCCAAGCTGAAGTAAGGCTTATATCCTGCAGGGTAATAATATAGGTTGCTTATGACTTAATTCCTTCTGTGTTCACCCTTAAAAACGTAAATTTTGATTGGCATCCACATCAGTAAGTCAGTGGTTTTAGATTTTTTTTTCGTATATTTATATAAAAAAAAAACGAATTAAGTTTTTCCTACTTGAATAAACTTCTGTCATCAATACTCAAATATGTATTATGGTTAGGAGTGTGCTGGGCAAAGGTACTTGAATTAAAAGTTAAACAAGTGGGTTTTGTTTGACATGTCTTTATAATTTTTAGTTTTATTCGTTCTAGACGCAAGTAAACTTTAGTTAAAGTGTATGTACGGGCACGTACATTGTGCATTGCCCTAATTAATGCCAACCGCGCATTTACGCCAGTCATCAATTTTAGCACTACTTTTTATTATATTCAGGTCGCGATCACCTGTCAATCGACACACGCGTCTCACTATCATTTCATTAGTAACTACAGTTTATCGTAAAATATATCAGTTAAAATTTATCTCTTGGTTTTTCTGATATATCCAGCTTAGTTACTATACGTGGTGTACGGACCGTACAGTGTATAAAACAAGCTGAAATGGGCACCCGGCGCATCTATTGCGCATTAACAAACAGCTAACATTCCTGATGCGCCGCAGAAGCATAAAATATTAATAAATATGACTGCAGAACAATTCTACAAACGAACTGCGATCTCCAACCCGCATTCCCAGCGTGGGGATTATGGGCATAAATCCCCACGAGATAAAAGCCACTTATCAGAGGGAGGCCTGCATCCAGCAGTAGACCAATATAGGCATCATCATATACCTGCTTATGGTGTGTTTCTGCGCCTTTGCTAATTAATAACCATATTTTTCATCATGCGTGAGTAATTGTTCATAAATTGTTCAATGAAATCGTTTGTTACAGCAATCACTTTCACATCATCAACACGTCGCGGAAACCCCGTCATTGAAGTAGGTGGATTTAAGTTTACTAGATTGAAAATTAAAAAAACTAAAACTTACTGGAGATGTTCTAACTCCAAATATCGCAAACAATGTCACGCTTTCGTGCACACTTTGCCTAATAGTAATATTATTTGCAAATATAACAATATTCATAATCACTCAAGTTAGGACAATGGCACAATTTATTTACCTGTTATATTATACGGGTCCTAGGAAGTAAACTGCCTCTGATGGTGGATTGTTATAAATAAAAATGTTTTGTTTAATGAGCTCGTGTATTTTACTAGCTTTTATTTAACTTGCCCTGTTAGTTTGTAATTCTGTTCTTCGCTGTGTGGTGCCGGCTTAGAATTTGTACCACCCCAACTCTTCCCGCGGGTGTCGTAAGAGGCGAGGGATATCCACCGAGGGCGGGCAGCAGCGCCCCCGCAGAACAATTCTACCACCGAACTGCGATCCCCAACCCGCATGCCCAGCGTGGGGATTATGGGCACTACCCCCCATGTGATAAAAGCCAATAAGGCGCTTATTAGGGGGAGGCCTGCGTCCAGTAGTGGACTAATGGTGGCTGTTGAGGTTGAGGTTAGTTTGTATGTACAAATGTATGTGTGAGACAAATCTTGCAACTGAATTTTAGATCAGTTATCCTCAACCGATTGAGCTAAACTCTGGCATAAGTACTTACGTAAGTCCACCATCGACGACCGAGACCATCGAGAAGGTCTGATGATGGACACAGAAGGTGGACGTAGGAACTCCTAAACGAAACCAGTAACCCCGTCGAGTTTCGGTTCGTTGGATTTGTCTTTCTCAGAATTTTTTTCCTAGATGACCAGGGTCCTTATGAGAGGCCAAAAGAACTACTTAAGGGTCCGGCGGAGGATGAATTTGCCATACAAAAGTAGTACCAAAATGATTTGTAATTTAAGAACATTTTCACCATGGTCTGCTGTTATTTGTATTAAAATAGAATTTATCTAGGTTCCTGACACAATTTTTTTTCAAAATACTTATCTAGAAAAATATTATGATAACATTCATTCTTTGATGAAAAATTGCGATTCGGTTTAATTTCATTTCAGAAAGGTATTTTGAAAAAAAATTGTGTCAGGAACCTAGATAAATACTATTTTAATACAAATAATAGCAGACCATGGTGAAAATGTTCTTAAATTACAAATCATTTTGGTACTACGTTCGTATGGGAAATTCATCCTCCGCCGGACCCTTAACAAAACGAAGTAACCTCGCCGAGTTTGGACTGAATTTTTGAGTAAAAGCTTATTTTTAAACGTTTTTTTGTTTAATATTAATATTTTCACTTCACTACTCGTATATTTTCCAACAGCATATAAATGCTGCTCTCGAGCTTTTTGATCCAAAGTTTTAAAAACCAAGCTCAATCTTAAGTGGGAGTTTGTTGCGGGCAATGCTTCACTTAGCGCGAGGACTTCGGAGAGGCAACATCACTGGCAGGACTCTGTCGTTATTACAAGTAAAGACACTTTCAGGGTCAAAGTCGAGTATTGTGGTACCCTGATGATGTCTCTTGGAGAGATGAAACTGAGAGGATGAAGATGACTATTTACTTTGATAGATTTTCTTATCAGAGAAGATTTTGGGCAGAATTGTGACTAAATAATTACATCCTAATATTTTGCAATGTATTGTCGCAAAATAACGCCTGAATCTATTATTGAGCTTAATATTTATCTTATGATAATGATGCATCAAATAATAAACTCAATTAACTTATGCCAAGTGAACTTTGGGCCAAAACAACAAATAATCAGGCCCCCAATGGCTGACGAGAATGCTGTGAAAGATAAAAGACCAAAGGGTCTTAGACATTGATCCTGCAGTGGGAAGACACAGGACGGATACTAATAATACTAATATTTTTCAGGTATTACCTCTACAATATCGAAGCACGGAAACACTTTATTATTAGTTTCGGGCTTCAAATTTCGTAGAGATAAAACGTGTGGTAAAAAAGTCTACTGGAAATGCTGTAAGAGACGCGGATGTCACGCAGTCATACACACTCTTGACGATGACAATTTGACTGTTGTCAAATGTCATAATGTTCACAGTCACGAAAAATGATTGTTATGATTATCACTATCAATAGGATGAACATGATTTCATTGATACATCAATATGAAATTATAATTACGTGTCATATAGACATGGTACAAAATAGAATCTTGCTGACCGACGTTTCGGACACAATATCTTCGGACATTTTGTTTGAACTGACACATTTTCATTTTGATATTTTCTTTACTGATGTTTCGCACACCAATGATAAACGCTGTTTTGTACAGTCAGATTATAAACTTATACTGCCAGCCAAGACGAATCCAGTTACCAATACCATAATACCATAATCAGTATGACATACTATAATCAGTGAGTCTAGCCGTTTGTATGATACGAGATAGTAAAAAGTGAAAGTAGCCAACTCCCATCTAGAATCTTCAAATTTACTCGAGTCAAAAGTTCAAATTGTAAATTCAAGTGTAGCAATAAATACTAAATACGCGCACGTGCGATTTTCAAATGGTTCTTTTATTGAATTATTGTTCCAAATACGGAAAAGGCCGATATCATAAGGCGGATCCGGACTAAATTTGATTTTTGTCGTTTGATCTGTTATGAATATAAGCATAGCTACCAGCTGATATTACAGAAAAAAATCACACGTTAGAAATAGGTATCCATACACTTTTCTCTACCGCTACTTAACGCGTGAGATATGAAATTCCATAGAGTTTTCCCACATTAAGAACGCCTGCAATGACGTTCTTTCTACCATATGTTTAGAAAAGGAAATGAATAATTAACTCTCTGAGTAGGTGTAGTTTGAAGAATATTACAAACCAACATACATACATAAATACGCATCTTGCTAGTTAGTAAATGAAAAGAAGATGAAAGACTATTAGGTACAGTAACAATCAAGAGAGGGCTATGCATGAACTAGATCTCAATGAATAGAAAAGTTACCCTCTCTCTCCCTTTTATTCGTTTTTTTCGGCCCTCTCGCTCGTTTTGCTCAAACGCACGGCCGATGAACAGTTGATAACCATTCATCACTTTGTCAAGGTCAGTGCAAGTGCAATGCAAGTTAAGTGAAAAAAGAATATGTGGCAGATTTTGTTTTATTTTATGTTTTTTGGAGGTGAGTTAACAGATTTTTTACTGAGTATATACCCGTAGTAATAGTTAAAAAAATCGATGGATTAGAATAATTATGTTTTTTAATTTTAGTCTTTTCTGTATTTCTGCCCTTTTCTATTGATTATTAAAAACAATAGAGTCATTTTTCCATATAACGCTTTTAGGCTAATACTCTAAAAATAGTACCTACATCTGGTTAGGTGAGATTTATATATTTTTCATAATGGTGGTCATATTTGCCATTTTAGCTGTTACTAGTTTTACTTGTTAGTTTTCTTTATGCTCTGACCAGAAATATATACATCTTATTATTTTCAGGTGATGGGGAAACAGCACGTTCATCTAATCCAAACCTAATTGAACTCGAAATAATAACCTCAACGCGCGGAAAACCGGTACTTCTACGTGCAGGCTATAGATACAATAAAAGACGAAGAAACAAAGATAATTCAACCAAATGGCTTTGCGCGAAAAGAAATACATGCAAAGCAATACTAGTGACTGCAAGCAACAACTCTATCGTGAGAGAAGATAAGCACAACTGTGAGCCTGATTTTGTATCCAATGAATTAATCAAAAATATTTAGTCTTTGTTAGAACTGATTATTATCTGTGATTTTTATTATACCAACATTCTAAGAGAAAAAATTGGTTGTCTGTAAAGTCGGTTTACTGGCGATAGTTGAACGTGACAACGTCTTAAGAAAATACTGATGGAATGGTAGCATTTGATACTCGATCAAAACATGTAAATGTACTATAGTGTAGCAGCTGTCCACGCAGACGCATCGCTCACTCAAGTAGGAGAGAGACGGATGTCGAGCGCTCTCGCTTGCACTTCAAGCCTTACATGGAACGCCTCAGAGTAACGCCGCATGACGTCATGTTTTTTCGTGCGTGCAGCCGGCTCTATCGAATTATAAGACGTTGTCACGTCAAAAAAGAAAATGCCATTTTTTAGGGTTCCGTAGCTCAAAAGGATAAAAGGAATCCTTATAGGATCACTTTGTTATCTGTCTGTCTGTTTGTCTGTCTGTCTGTCAACCCTCTTTTCTCAGGAACGCGTGGACGCATCGAGTTGAAATTGACGTCAAATACTCAAGTCTGTAACCTCCTCAATCCGCGATCTAAGTAAAACGTCTAAGTCAATGCACTCAAAAGTTACAGCCGTTTATGTACGAATATTTTGAAATTTCCAAGGGAATCACATGCACACAAAACCTATAGAGTAGGTACTTCCCGTTTACCTAGAATAATAAAATTTGGTAGGAAGCAAGGTCAAATAGCACAAACAACGAGACAAATCAGAAAACCGTTAATTTGTGGTTTATTAACAAAAAAATAATCATTCTTGATTCTCTCCCTCGACCAAAATATACGGGGTACCTACATCATGTTGACCTAGAATCATGATATTTTGCAAGAAACAAGGTCTTACAATTAAACGGAACCCTTAGTGCGCGAGTCCGACTC
This sequence comes from Eupithecia subfuscata, assembly GCA_963564075.1. Lineage (NCBI taxonomy): Eukaryota > Metazoa > Arthropoda > Insecta > Lepidoptera > Geometridae > Eupithecia > Eupithecia subfuscata. The sequence continues at coordinate 12,745,524 of OY751105.1, forward strand.
GCACTTCACGTTTTATTTAAATCAATAATGGTTAATTAATCAAACAATGTGATTGTTGACGAGTTATTAATTCAGTCACTTTTTTTTTTTTAATTATAATGATAATATTCGATTCAAAAGCAATATTTATAAGATGTTGATTTTTATAATTATATTACACGTTTTGAATTATTTCTGTTGTTTATTTTTCAACGTAATATCCTAATGTGGTGAATTACAGTGATATACGTCCACAGAACAGTTATGTTGCTGAAAAATGTTGCTATGACTTATCCTAAAATACTCGAATTTGGTAACGCTCATTTTCTTAGTATGTCGCAATATAATAATATTTTTACTAACCTCATTTTACAAAACAGCTTCAAAATTTTGATGGTGTCTGAAATGTCAGTTAATTATTAATTAATTAAAACTAAAAGTGTCAGTTCGGACAATATTTCCGAAACGTCAGCAAGCCAAAATAGAACGAATTAAGAGCAATTTATGTATAGATTATTCCTTATTTAGCCAACTTAGACTCTTTGGTTTTGATGATTTTTTTTATAATATCTTATTTTTAGAACTTTGATGAATATATTTTTCTTTAATGCATGTCATGTTTACATAATTTAACTAGCGGGTAACGGGGTTGATTACACTTATAAAATAATAATAAGTCTAAATATTACCACCTATTGGCTAAAATTACATATTTGAATTATTACTTTTCGTCTTTAACTTCTCTCTCATTCTCTTTAACTTCTTTAGTTATTCTACAAAATAATGGATCGGCAGGTCTGAAATTGTAGTAAGTTGCAAAGTAAAAAATATTTGTAAAAATCTTTCATCTTAGTAATTCTAAGTTACTTTTGTTCAACTACTCGTGGCCACAGTGGATTGAGAAATAAATTATTTTAACTCTTCGGTACAATACAAACGGTAAATTTTATAATGAAAATGTATTTTTTTCCAGAGGTGGTAATCAGTAAATCTGACCGTGGATTTACTGAAATATACGTTGATCGTTTTAAATTCCTAAGTTACAAAACCATTGGTGTCAAAACTTATTGGAGGTGTAACAGATTTCGAAAACAGGGATGCCGCGCCATTCTGCATACTCTCGAGGATAATACTCCACTATCGAAAAAAAATATATCAAAATGCTACAATCTTCACAATCACGACCCGGTCGTATAGGTAAATTAATATTGTTGAAAATAAAATCAGTATTGTTGGAAATGTTAGGCATGTAATTAAGTAGTATTGTATGATTTTTATAACAGCATTGCCATATTAAGAATAAGCTACGTAGAAGGCTACTTTCGGGCTACCAAATATGAAGAAAAATTTAAATAAGACATCATTATTTTATCAAGTCATTAAAACACTTTACGAGCTAAAAACTTAGCATTAAAACGTACGGGTGTGATGTTTATTATGTATCGTAATAAGTAGAAAATATACCATTCTCTTTTCTTAGCATTCTCTTTCTTTTTGTCCTGCGTTCCTCAAAAGTAGATTCGAGTTCCTTCATTCTTCTAACACCCTCAACCTTAAGTCATCAGTTCTCCATCCATTCCCAATCCTTTTATGGCAACTCTTTTAGTGTACGGCTATACGTCTTTAGAACAAACTGCCTGCCGCTATATGATTTGCTCCTTCTGTCAATTCTTTCAAATCCCAACTCAATTATCTATCTATCTCAAGTCCCATTTCCTATCTTTAGCTGTCTAAACTGTGCTTTAATTCTTTCTTATTTGCCTTAGCCTAACGTAACGTAACTTTTGATGTGATTGTAGCTTAATTATTAAATAATGATTGTATCCTTTTGCATTATTGTTAATATTTTGTTTTCTTTTACTTATATTAAGAATGTATGTACATTTACTAGATATGTTAGTGTTTGTATTGTATGTATTTATTGTATTAATAAAATCTTTTTTGCTATAATAATATGCTACTGTAAACAGTGCACTATCAACTCTTATTTTACTTATATTTTGTGTTAGTAATAAGGTTGCCTAAAATAAATAGCTTTAAGCAATAAGGCCGCCTATTGTACGTTTGTATTTGTTTGTATTTATTTTGTTTGTACAATAACGTGTTCTATCATTCATAGATCTCTATTTTTGTATCTGGCGTTTTGTGTCTTTCGTCTCGAGGCGATTTTCCTCAAGTGTAAAGCACCTGAGGAAATGCTGGTGTAGACGGTAGATCGAGAGACCTAAGACATCCTACACTTACACCTATAAATCCGCGGGCCAACTCTACTGTCAAACGTGTCGTAGGTAAAGAGGAATCCTTAATTTCTAGGGTCGTCGTCATCTAAATCAATGAGGAATAAGGCCTACATAAATCAATCGATATTATTTAGTTACTTTCTTGCAGGCCTGACACTAACTACATCACTCCGTGGTTATCCCTTACTCGTGTTGGCTGGGTACAGATTCAACAAGCACGCGAGTAAAGGCATAAAGACCTACTGGAAATGTTCCACACATTTACAGAAAGGTTGCCGCGCCGTCATACACACTCTGCAGGATAATATGACAGTCTTAAAATGTATCAATGTCCACAATCACTAACGGGGAATATAATTTTGATGTGTATCGTTTTTAGATCACAATCTCATCTGATAGTGACAATGTGGTCGACGATGTATCACAAAGGTATCACAAACTAGGACACACTTACTCACTATTGTCAGACCCAGCAAACTACAACAGTTTGCCGGAAAAGACTCCCAGATCCGAAAAATAAGAAAAGGCTTTCATATCCGTTAAGTAAGCGATTAAGTATTGGTAATACTTTTAGTTACATGTATCTTTAAGTAAATTTAATTATCAGGGTGCCTTATTCGCTTTAGCGAACAAATCCTTTACATAAATAAATAAAAAAACACGATTATTTTACAATAATGTTAAAGATCGATTATTGATTATGAAATAATTTGTATAATTACGACTTCTCCCTGTTTTGTTTTATGAACCACATTTCTTATGGAGGGTTGATTCTTGGATGAGGATTTTATATACCCCCCTATGTCGACGAGATTAAAATGTATGCCAAATTACAGCCTTCTAGTTCTAATAGTCTCTGAACTAAGTCGCGGACAGACAGATAGCCGGATGTACATGCCGAAGCTATAAGGGTTTCATGTTGACTACGGAACCCAAAAGAGCTGTCGAGTATATAAGACTTGTCAGAACTGCTCGACAATTCTAATCTGCAGTGCACGTTTTTTACACGTATACAACTTTTAACATAATGTGTAATGACCGTAACATTAAGGATTAAAATATAGTACTCTTAAATTATGTTTCCATTTATTTATTCATTAATAAATAAGATGAATACCTTAGAAACATAGCTTGGTTATTGTTGTGTCTAATGCGGTTCACTATCAAAGTGTTCATTCTTTTTAGAAATCGAATACTCCCCCTCCTTTCCGGGTTCAGATTCAGCAAAACGCGGTCTCAGGGATGTAAAACCTACTGGAACTGTGCAACTCATTTCCAACGAGGCTGCCGTGCGGGCATACACACTGTGTATGATATGACTGTCATTAAAATATCTAATAACCACAACCATTGAAGACTAGAAGCATGTAGATTGTTCCACGTAATTAGCTTTTTTGTATGTACCTACCTAGACAATGTGTTCTTATTGTGTGCAGAGCCTTTACAAATTAAGTAGGTACCTATTACATTGATAAAACTTATGATGGTTATTCTATTTAATGGCCTTTGCTATCCATGGTTTTATTGGTTTTTAGAAATCAAAAACACCATTTCAAAGAAAGGAAAACCCATCATCGAAGTGTGTTATGTATGTCAGACGTATTTTTGACAGTTTCATTCTTTCAGTGAAAATCTGTCAAAAAATGCTCATTTTCTCAGATCTGCTCAAATCTAATTTGAGCTGACTGTTCGGTGGTTATTGTTATACAAATAAGGTTAAGGTAACCTACCTTGATGATTGTTGTGTCTAATGTGGTTCGCACAATTTAATTTTTTTTAGATATTGAATACACAACTTCACAAAGAGGAAAACCCATCATCGTGGTGTCTGGGTACAGATTCAATAAAACGAGGTCTCGAGGATGTAAAACTTATTGGAACTGCACTCATCATCATCAGAATTGCCGTGCGCTTTTACACACATTGGACGATATGACTATTATTAAAATAATAAATGACCATAACCATTGAATTGGCGCTGTTTTGACGTGACAACGTCTTATAAATTGGTTTGCCGGGTGACACTTTAAGAAACTGCGTTACGCTCCGCTCACGTTATGCGCTCACAATGAGAGCGAGTGAGAGGCACGCGTCCCTTCCACTCGGGCATGGTTAGCCCGCCTAAGAGCGAGAGAGACAGACATAAAAAGTGAAAGGAACTCAAAGTCGTTGTCACGTAAAACTTTCGCCCGTATACCGACTTTACAGGCAACCAATATTTTTTTTTTAAATATTGATGCCCCGCGGCCGATTGATTCCGGTGGCTTAAAAATATTAGGACTAAGGAGAGCTTCGATATCGAGCCTATTATGTAACGAAGATTGCGCCTATTAAAGTTGATTTTGACGTGACAACGTCTTATAAATTGGTTTGCCGGGTGACACTTCAAGAAACTGCGTTACGCGTTACGCTCCGCTCACGTTATGCGCTCACAAAGTCGTTGTCACGTAAAACTTTCGCCCGTATACCGTTTTTACAGGCAACCAATTTTTTTCATGAAAAAATATGATTTAAACACTGTGATTTGCAATAGAAAATGTAACAGACAGGCTGACCGGGCCTTATGCAAATTACCAAGGGTAGAAATAGTATGTAGATACGAGTATAAACTTGGACGGTGTATAATCACTCGAATTGGTGTTGTGAAAAATGAACGAATATGGGTTTATAGTGTTACACCATGGTTATCATTTCAACAAGTGAAGGGGTCTCTCGTCGTTCAAAAACTGACAAAACATAAAAAAAAAAATGCAGTAATCATCAATCAGGCGGTTGCAACTCGTAGCTAAAGAGTTCATCGATAACGATAACGTGTATATACCAGGTGTGACCCCACTTGGTATATACACGTTATCGTTATCGATTAACTATTCAAGGGTGAGATCACGATCACGAACATAACGTCACTTTCAATACATTAGACGTTTTGGAGCGCGCGCTTCAAAACGTCTAATGTGTACTTGCTCTTACGTTACCACCACCGTAATCTATGTTTAGGAGGTATGTTTTCGATGGATGTTGTATTGGTAATAATGTGTTCTTTTGCAGGTACCGACATGGTGTTGAAATCATTACTACGATGGTCAGCCCATGGTCGGCCCATGATCTGTTTTGGCAACTATAGTTTTTACAAGTATAGAAATGTGGGGTATAAAATTCACTGGAAATGTTCTAAAAGACGAGATTGCCGCGCTGTTATACACACGTTGGGGGATATGCAGACTGTTCTGAAATGCTATAATGAACACAACCATTAAGTTTTGAAGAAGAGTGTTTCTTTGCGTGTGTGCAACAAATAATATCGAATTTGAAAAATACCGACATGGAATATTAATTTTGCACAAATGTCTTAGTCAACATTTTATTAAAATATTACCTGCATTCACTTTAATTTTAGTAAAAACCCTATATTGTAACCAATTTAAAAATCTTGAAAGGTTTGTCTCGGTACTCTCATTAGTCCTGACGTTAGTTGAGATTAAAGTGTTACTGACTAGTTTAGACTTTTTGTATTGGTTTCTCAAACATCACATCACCAAAGTTTCTGCCATTTCACTCACAAACAAAATCTTGGCGTGGTAAACCTAGTCTTTACTTATCTGGTTTAATATTTACCAAACACCTGATAGTGGGCCCTAAGAACCGTTGGATGTGTGAAATAAGACAACAGATATGATTGTGCTAAGATGCCATGATGAACAAAATCCCTTGGTACTTCAACATAAACGAACAGGCAGAATAAAAAATTAAGCAAAATATGATTTAATCACTTTCTTTCCACATTCACTACAGATTTTTTATACAAAGCAACACAAACCACAGGTACACAAGATCAAACTTTTGCCTACATATCAATGTAGACAAACAATAGAACATCAATCTGGCACAGCGCATCAGCATTGCCATACAGCGTGGCAATTATTATTAATTCATTTATTTCAGACTGTAGAAAAGTTATAGATCTCATTTAACTTATTCTACGATCCATAGTAATATATACCTTAAAACTAACATACATAAAATATAAAAAACTTAATTAATAACACATTGTGATTACGGCGTCGACGTGTAGATGACGCAATCAGGGTGTCAGCTGACGACGGTGCACGGCGGTGTCCCCTTGCAGGCGGCCAGTGAACCTTCGGAACTTGACACCCTTCGGCCAAAACTCTGCGCTTAAGTAGGTCGATAGATGTTGAGTTGGAACTCTTACCACAAATGAATTGAAGCTGACATTATGGCGAGAGTCCAGCTTCTCGACGCGCATCGAGAGTCCAGTCTTCATTTTTAGGTACTCCTCCACAGCCTTGGTCTCCACACTGTAGTGGACGCGTGAGACGTAGAGCTGGGTAGTTGGTACTTCCGCACGGAAACCAAAGTTCAGATCTTTCGGCCTAGTACCGCACTGGTTGCGGCTAGTGGGCTTACGGCTCTTGCGAACTACCACGGTGAATCCCTCCGCGTCACAGGGCCTCTTCCCAGGAGCTGGAGCAGGCGTAGCACTACGTGATGGTTCACAGGGCTGCTTCTTTTTCCCCTTCCTTTTAGACCGCACCGCAAGCTGCGGGTGCACAGCGGGTTCGGCGCAGCTCGCAGCGTCGGGTGCGGCGGTGGCGGCGACGACGGTGGCGTATGCGCACGGGGGGGAAGGCGCGCGCGCACGTGTCGGTCCCTCACGCGGTGACGCGGGGGGCGGGCGAAGCGACCGCAAAGTATTGGCGACACATCCAATATCGCTGACTCGAACGATGACGCCGACATACTGGCAATGCAGCCAGCGTCTTGGGGACGCTTCCGACTGGTGTTGATATGGATCAGTTCAGCTACCTGTAGACTGTTTGCAACAGTCAGCAGTTAGCTCAATTGTTGCAATTGTAAATACTAGTATAATTTTCTTTGTGAATAAAGACCTCGTTCAGTTAAAAAAAATGTATACAGATATTTGATATTGTGTCTCGTCATCCTCGTACTAATGTTTAACGTACCCCATTTTTCTTTTTTTTTTCAGCAATAACACTAACAACATCTCGTCAAGGTCATACGAGTATTCTGCTATCTGGGTATAGATTTAACAAAAGGAAAATCATAGGTCCTAAGATCCATTGGGTTTGTGCAAGAAGAAAAGGTTGCCGAGCCATTATACATACTTTAGATGATAATATGACCGTTGTAAAATGTTACAATAAACATAATCACTAGAACTTTTACATGACAGGTGAAATCTACCATATGTATATTTTTATTACTCACTAGCTGCGCCCCGCGGCTACGCCCGCGTGGAAATTTAAAATTATCACTTAGGGATATGAAAAATAGATGTTGGCCGATTCTCAGACCTACTCAATATGCTCACAAAATTTCATGAGAATCGGTCAAGCCGTTTCGGAGGAGTACGGGAACGAACATTGTGACACGATAATTTTTTTTTTATATATAAGATTAATTACTTGAGTGCGTATCGTTGCTTCTTTGATAACTACAGTTTGCGTTCACATAATGTAACGTCGAAATGAACCATGCACCCTAAATGGGTGACTTGTTCCTCAACTCGCTTGCGTGTAGCTTGCGTGTGCGTGCGAGATGGCACCTTCCGAATTTACCTATTTTTTTTTGCCCTCAACTCGTGCGCACATGATAAACGCGGTTTAGTACAGTCAGATAAATAAATATAAACTGCCAAGACGAAAATATTGTAGCAGAGTTCCTCATTCGAAGTACCAAGTGATCAGAAATATAAAGAAGTCAATACAGAACCTATAGGTACTTATATACCTATACTTATATTATTGTATGGTATTTTTTTAAACTGAAATGAATGAATTTATTTGCTAATAATTTAGTATCATAGTTTAAAATACTCGCTGTATGATTCGTTCCCGAGTATCAAACTAATATTAAAAATGCGAAAGTATGGATGTTTAGATGGATGGACGGATGGATCCATGGATGTTTGTTACCTCTTCACGCCAAAACGACTGAACTAATTGGGCTGAAATTTTGCATAGATGTAGCTCTATGCCTGGAATCAAACATACTTTTTATCCACAAAAATGTTTCCATGGGATAGCAATAACCTTTTAACGTTTCCATAGAAAAACGCGCGTGAAGCCGCGGGCTGAAACTAGTTAGCAATATGAAGCAAATTTAATAGGTTACAAAAATTTCACATTTCACAAACTTTCGCATTTATAATATTAGTAGGAAGTTGGCCAAAGATGCCTAACTAATAAATCTTTTCAGGAAGTGGATCTCAAGCAGGTTTGTCTAGTAATGAAACTGGATATAAAATAATTGCATCTCAGCGAGGAATGGCGGTACTACTTCGTGCAGGATATAAATATAACGTGAACCGAAGAAATAAAGATGGTTCATGTGTTTGGAGGTGTGCGAAGAGAACTGTATGCAAAGCTAGACTAATTATAGCAAGCAATAACTGTATCAAACGAGATGACAACCACAACTGTGACTGATTTTGTGTCAAATGAGTTTGAGATCAACTTTAACAAGTGCATTGAAAAAGTAAGAAGTGACTGTACTATTCCTGTACCAAATGTGTTTTGACAGGCTTTCAACACTAAAAGATAAAGGAGTCGAACTCATAAAAAAAACCTGAATTCCAAAATGTTCAAAACAAGTAGTTTTTATTGTAATTTATTGTAATATAATGTAGCTTGAAAGATTGTAACATAGTTTTTCGATTAAAATACCTACCTAGTAATACCTCTTAATGAACCAGGTGAGAACTCTGTGTCTAGTTAAACCTAAAATAGGCTATTGGGCACCTCTAAACGAAATGTAATGTTGTTTTTTACCTGAATAAATAATTATTTTCTTCCTTTCCATTTTATTCCCTTTTCGATTCCCGCCTCGGGACAAATGTTTGTACGATCTGCAGATATTTGTTCAGAGTGTTCTGGATGTTTTTCTATGTATAGTAAAAAAAATATAGCTCTGCTTAGCTTGGGGCTAGATAATGCTTTGTGAATTGTCCAGCATTATTTATTTTATTTATTCATTTATTAATATTTAAATCGGTTTCAGAAGTACATCTATGCTAATAATATAATAATATCAGCTAGTTTTTCTATAACAACGAAAGGTAAACTATTTTTCGCAAAACTGAAAAAAAGTGTAAATATTAAGGGATTTGAAGTTGTTTTTAATTTTTTCATAACACTCAAATTATTAATATTTAAATCGATTTCAGGAGTACATTTTTCTATATCAACGAAAGGTAAACATATCCTTGTTGTAAATGGGTACAGATTCAGGAAAAACAAGCGTTTGGGAATGAAGACTCATTGGAGATGCATGTCAAGAACAATTGGATGCCATGCCGTCGTACACACATTAGATGACATGACTATTATCAAATGCTATAATGTTCATAATCACTAATATTTTAACAATATTCATTGACCAAGTCATCATTAAAATTCTTTTATTTTTATTATTTATTAATATTGCAATAGCTTTTATTCACAAAGAAAATTATAACTAGTACTAGCTGCCGCCCGCGGCTTCGCACGCGTTGTTTCTATGGAAACGTTAAAAGGTGATTTCTATCCCATGGGAACTGATTTATGGGATAAAAAGTACCTATGTTTGATTCCAGGATTATAATTATCTGTATACAAAATTTCAGCCTAATCCTTTCAGTAGTTTTGGCGTGAAGAGGTAACAAACATCCATCCATCCATCCATCCATCCATCCAAACTTTCGCATTTATAATATTAGTGTGATTTTCAATTGAAACAATTGAGCTAACTGCAGACTGTTGCAAACAATCTACAGGTAGCTCAACTGATCAATATCAATACCAGTCGGAAGCGTCCCCGAGACGCTGGCTGCATTGCCACGCTGTATGGCAATGCTGATGCGCTGTGCCAGATACTCACCAGCTCTCGGGTCACGCGTCGCTTCGACCAGACGCTCAGACAATTTTTGAAAAACCCGAAGGGCCTCGGTACCCCACGGACCTAGGGTCTCGACTTCAAGGGAAGCAAAATCAATATATCAATATTATAATTCTTGTTATTGTATCATGTGAATTCTATAATTTTTTTTAAAGTCAGTCAAATATCTTTATTTCAATAATGTAAGAAATAGACAGAAACAATTAGGTACTTACTTAATATTTTGTTTAAAGCTTTTAATTCATAAAGCCGGATATCCATCGGGCACTCTCTATTTCTGCACTTGTGTTTGCGGACAGACTTGTGCACTATAATATGCCTTGCGCAAATGGCTTGTCTCTGTTGACAGTTGACATCAGTGGCCGCTGTAGCCGAAATTCGGCTAGGAGGACATCATCATAATAAAGCCAATCACGCAGTGTATGAAAGTCCAATCGAAGTGTTTATCCGACTATGCGGTATCAAGATGACAGTATGGCCTATGAGGTATATGTGCCTAGTTAAATTTAATACACTTTAAGGCCCTTCTAACTAACTAATAATGTAATGCTGTTTTTACCTTAATAAATAATTCATAACATATTCTACACATATATATTTACATATATACAATGAACCCTTCACGGTAATTGTTGATCCAGTACGATTTCTTAAGAAATGTTGATCCACCTATTTCAGGTGTACATTCGAATCTAAACCTAGTAAACAGATATACTTTGATCCACATTTGAAGAGCATATGGCAACGCTAGATCTACATTAACTGGTTATCAAGATACTCGCATTCAAAATATCCCAAGATATCAAAATTTTGTTGATCCACTAACGGTCAAAAAATGTACACCGAAACGTCTTTTTTACATCCGTAACATATTTAGCTACGCGCAACATTAGCTTAGACAATGTTGATCCGCAGACTCTGGAGCCACAAATGACTACATCGTCTGTTTTCAGAGCGGCAACGCCGCCGCACGCGCTGTGGTGGGGATCGTTTCGAGAAATTAAACTAATAATAGCCACACAAATTTCATGATTTAAATAAATTTTAGACGAATTAAGCCATATTAGGCTGAAATGAATGACATACGGTCTTCACTGATCATGCTGCCCCAACTTAAGGTCGTTCATCATCATCATCATCATCATCAACAGCCTATATTAGTCCACTGCTATACATAGGCCTTCCCTAATGAGCGCCATAGCGCCCTGTCTTCAGCTTGCCGCATCCAGCATCTGCCTGCAGTCTTTCGCAGATCGTGATCCCACCTGGCCGGAGGGTGTACTACACTACGATGATCAGATGATATGGCCAGCTTGCTAATTCTTTGAGCTGTGTTGCACTGATTGAAAACGTTCGTTTTCAAGCATTGTGGATGACGAGAAAACTCGACGTAGTTTCCCAAACACTGCCAGTCTATCTGGATCCTCCTCTTGGCCTCCTTCTCATAATTATTCTTACCTAACTGCAGAATTTTCTCAAGATAAGTATACCCGGAAACAATTTCGACATGTACGACGACCGGTCCCGTATCAATGAGGCCATTGATCACGACTTTGGTTCATCAAATTCTGATTCAGTGAGGCTTAGGCTAGGCCGTCCAGCATCTGGTTCAGCTCCACTAGAGACTCCGCCAATAAAAGTATGTCATCAGCGCATCGCAGATGTTGTCGTTTATGTTGATGCCCTTACCATGGTATAATAATACAAGGTATGCTACTCCGAGAAACAACGGTCACGTGGGTTTTCCCAAGCCTACGTCATATCCGTTACGGTAGTTCTCAAACTTTTTAGTTTTGGGAGATTCGAGATCTAGATCTAGGTTTTAGGTTTTCCATGAAATTCCTCAAACTTAGTTTCCATAATTTGAGCAACGCTAATGAGCTCTGCACATGGATAAATATTTTTTTTTCTTGAAATGAAATTTATTAGGAAGAACATTTTTCAGCCACAGATTCTGTTTTCGGAAATTTAAATAACTCTGGATTTCAAAAGCTCTGATGTTATTTGGTTCTCACCGGGGCTTTTCCATTTTTAAGCTGCCTCAGACAGAGCTAACACCATCTCGTCTTGACTGTCAGTATAGTGGCGTGTCAGGGTGGCTCTGGAATCATGGTCTTCTCATCGGGAGTGGCGGGCATGTGCAGTGTATAAACAACCATAGTAGTACGAGAGCCCACGACCAAAATTTTTGTCTCATAGCAATACAGCCAAAACCGCATCAAATCGATAGATACGATTATCCTGAACTCGAAAATACCAATATCAGACATTTTCCGCGTAGCGTTTGATCTGACCGAATTTTCAAAATTGTCAAAGAATTTTACCGAACTGCATCATAGCAATATGTCTGATTTGCAGACTGTAGTTGAATGATAGTTCTGAGATACCGGAAACATATTTTTCAGACGTTAGTGGTGTAGCGCAAACCCGTAAAATCACTTAAAAAAATTAAAAATGAGACAAAAAAAATGTCTCATAGCAATACGTCTGAAAATCTTTTTTATTAGTAAATTTTGGTTATTTGATGCGAGCAAAACAATTTTCAGACGGAAATGTGAACGCATTAAATTTTGAGACCGTTTTGAAAATGTTAACAAATTTTACCGATCGGTATCATAGCAATATGTCTGAAAATTGTTGGACATGATAAAATAAGTTGTCCACATGTGCAATAAATTTATATCAGACAAATTAAGTGTAGCACCTTCTCTATCAGACAACTTTTCGATACTCAGATATCATTTAAAAATCGTATTGAGGCATCTTGAATTCTCTGTTACAAACCAATGAATACGTTGCGACCCTGAATTTATTAGATGATAATTAACAAAGAATTTACCCGAAACCGTAACATTGACGTTGAAGGACTGAAATAAATCGCACAAAAGGAAACTGGGATGAAGTTGAAAAAAAAAACGGTTTATTCAAAGTTACAAAATATTCTCGTATTCAATCGCTGTCGGATTCGGAATCGTCGTCGTCGTCGTATAATGGCACCGCTTGCTTTTCGCTACGACTCTGCCAGTGTCAGTAAGGAGTGTCGTAAACTTCAAAAATAAATTTAAAGCACACTTGAGTAACTTTTACAAAAGAAATAAGTAATGACATCTGTCATCTGTCAAAGTACATAATAGACAAGGGAGATTCTTGAATATCTATGAAGGCTGTAAATTTAAAAAAACATTTAACAGAGGCGTGTCGGCCAGGCGACTCCGAAACGTTATTTTCGTTTTTGGGAGTATATGCTACACTTAAAGTGTCTGAAAACAGGTTTTTGGTAATCATGGCAGCAATACGAAAAGTTAAAAAAAATAATTATCCGTATTGCTATGATACAGGTCGGCTAAATTTGTTGACATTTTCAAAAATGCGCTCAGGCTATGTGCTACGCGTAAAATGTCTGAAAACAAACTTTTTCGTAATACAATTATAAAATCTGTGTACATTTTCACTATCAGACGTATTGCTATAATATCGACTGCCTTTTTTTTTTGACACAGCAGAAATGGCCTCCCACGCAGTTGCTACACTTTCGACCGTTACTACACACCTAGTCGGGTTCAGAATCATACAATCTAACGATTTTATAGGGTTTTTGCCGTATTGCTATAAGACATGGTTTTGGTCGTGGGCTCTAGTACTATAGAAATCCTCCACTTCAGCGGAGATCTCCGGTTTCGACAATACGGTCCTCCCTTCGTGCGTTTTGAGCTTCATCAGGTGGCTCCTGCCAAGCTGCTGAGTGAATATCTTAGACCCTCGGTTTCGCGCTATCGCCTCTTCAAGGCGATAGAGATCAGATCTCTGAGGCGTGTGTTGGAGCTCCGACATTCGCGCCGTACCATCTTTGCAATTTGCTTGTTCAGGTCTGACCTCTCTGACGAAGTCGCTTGGGTTTCCCGTCATTTGGTCCCGTCCCTATCCCGTCATCAGCCCGAGAGTCTCATGCGAGAGTTTGGAATTCTTGCCAGGTACGCTGCTTTATTCCTAGCAACCCCTGCCCCGCCGTTGTCGTGGCCGCTACCATAGCCAGGAATAGCGAGGCGGTTAAGAACTGGGGTCATTTCTTTCTGGCTTCCCCGTACCCTCAAATGAATTGAGGGTAAGTGCCCATAATTCCCACGCTGGGCAAGTGGGTTGGTCGATCGTAGTTCGGTGGTGGAGTTAGTTCTGCAGTGGTACAAATTCTAAGCCGGCAACACACGGCCATGAGACAGGGAAGTTACCTATTTCGTACTTCAAGCCCTTAGAAGCTGTGTGGTGTCGTCTTAGAATTTGTACCACCCCAACTTTTCCCGCGGATGTCGTTAGAGGCAACTAAGGGTTATCCACCGGGGGCGGGCAGCAGCGCCCCCTGCAGAACAATTCTATCACCAAACTGCAATTCCCAACCCGCCTGCCCAGCTTGGGGATTATGGGCTTAACCCCCATGTGTTAAAAGCCAATAAGGCGCTTATCAAGGGGAGGCCTGGCTCCAGTAGTGGACCAATACAGGTTGTTGAAGTTGAGGTTGAGGAGGTATGAGAAGTAGGTATATAAGAAATTTTGGGTAGGGGTTCGGACGACAAACCCCTAAAAATTGTTATTGGTGAATTCCCTTTGTTTTTCACAGTAGAAAAAACCTGCAAATTTGTAGTTTGTAGATAAAACCTATGCCAAAAGCCGGTACCACACGGCGAACTAAGAACACTATCAAATTACTAGTTTATGCCTGCGGTTTCGCACGCGTTGAAGTGATTCCTATCCCATGGGAACTGATTTATGGGGTAAAAAGTAGCCTATGTTTGATTCCAGGATTAGATGTACCTGAATGCAATATTTCAGCCCGATCCGTTCAGTAGTTTTGGCGTGAAAGAGTAACAAACATCCATACATCCATCCATCTATCCATTCAAACTTTCGCATTTATAATATTAGTGTGATGATTTTAAACACTTTCCTTTATTTTGAACCTGAACTTATCATGCCCATTCCAAATTTCACGTTTGTAGGCCTGCTGGAACAAAGGTAACCTATACATTTTTATGATTGGTCGTGAGTGATGATGACGAAATACCTACCACCGATACCTTTAGGGTAATTTGCCAAACTAAAATGAATGACTGACAGTGACACTAGTAATTTTCAGAGTCGGTTAAACACGCTTAGGTACTAACTACTTTAAAAATTTTTAGGTTCTAGGTTTAATTTGTCAGAATGATATCGAGCTGAAAAGTGCCAGATATGGGTCGAGAATAGGGTTCCTGGTGGCGGTTGTGTACTCCACTCGGGCCACTACTGTGGCCCCTGATAGGTGTACCGTATCAATAAATATTTATTTATCATAGTAATAATATTTAGGTATAAATAAAATTAAATAATTTATTCACCCACCCATCCATCCATCGATAGATGCAGGCGACTCCGCGAGGACGCTATTTGTGGCGTCGTTTAGGGGAGGCCTATGTTCAGCAGTGGACGTATACGGGCTGATGATGATGATGATGATGATAATTAATTAATTTATTTGACTATAGGTGCATAAACATTACAAAATTTATAAAGAAAAATTAACAAGGTACGGAATACCAACAAGTTAAGTACATAAAACAACTGTTTCCTTGGTTAATGATTTCAGTTAGACAAACAAACAAGATCCGTCAAGTTCGAGTGTAACTCGCTCTCCGAGGGTTTCGAACGTTTGCCAATTATACAGATTATGTAGGTACTAAAGGTAGCGGTGAATACCTAAAAATAGTAGGTACCGACCTACCTTTTAAATGTATCGCTAAGTAATTTTTCGACTTTTTCAAAATATTTCATGAAGTTTGAAATTTTGCCTGAAGAAATTTTAAAAACAGTTTTGAACAAGACAAAATTAAAATTTTAAAGAACCCGCTGACGTTTATTGGCAGAACAGATTTTCATAAAACATGGCTAAAAACACTCGGGATAAAATTATCTATGACACAAAAAAAACTAAACGAAAATCGGTTCATCCGTTTGAGAGCTACGATGCCACAGACAGATACACATATACACAGACAGACACGTCAAACTTATTACACCCCTCTTTTTGCTTCGGGGGTTAAAAATGTACAAAACGATACTTTTCAAAAAAAATCATTTTCATTGATTTTTCTCTAAATCTGTGAAGGCGCCCGAAACATAATATTATTTTAAATTGCAAGTTTATAGCTGCGGTATTTGCTGAGATATTAAAGAGGGAAAAAAGGACAGACAAAGCGATGGCATAACACAAAATAGTTACAGAATTATCGTTAAAAAGTATCGACGGATCAACATTTAACAGTAGAAAAAAGTACGCAATGGATTTTTAATAACTAAATAATGACTAGGTAACGCGATGTCACAATAAATAATAAATGACATGGAACATGGCGTTACCTAGTCAGTTCGTTTCTACACGAGTCGACCCCTCCCCCAGACGGAGCGGCAACGTCGCAGCCATTTTCGACCAATGCTGCGTTCTGATTGGTTCATTTGAATCGGATCAACTTGTGTAAAATGGATTTGTATATTAGATCAACAAATGGTATCATAATGCCTAAGGCTACAAGAGGTCAAATGTTGATCTGGTCGGAGCCACACTTGTTCCTGGAAATGCATAATGGATCAACAAAAGAGGCTCGGATCAACATGTGTTTTTGGATCAACAAAGTACTCGTCGTGAGTCGCGCCTGATCAACATTTACCGTAATGGTATATCTAGAATCGCAAAGCGAATACAAATGTATATACAATAACGAAATGAGGAAAAACAATATCGGCGTAGTGAAATCATGTTTTATTTTCAGGCATATCTTTTTCTACGTCACAGCGGGGCCGCCCCATCATCATTATATCAGGTTACAAGTTCAACAAGAACCAAACACGCGGTGCCAAAATATATTGGAGATGTGTCGCCCACCATACGACTGGATGCAAAGCTTTCATACACACGTTGCAAAACATGAGTAAATTCAGTATCACTAAACGTAACTCTTTTCACAATCACTAGGGCTAAAATAACTTATAATGGGATATTTACCATGATTTTTTAATCTATGTTGATTTAAAACTTTTATGACCTGGTTTTTGTCTATTTTAATTTGTGATAGTTGTGATGTATAATCGGAATACAAGTAGGTACGAATTAAGTGTTTTTGTACGCGTTTTTCTTGTATCTGCTCAAATGCTTCAATTAGTTTCCGTTACAAAGCGAAATTTTGTTGAGAATTATGGTTTGACAGATCGCCGTGGGGCTGTCGGATCATAGTATTATCTAGATTTCGATTCGTTTATAGAAGATCTCTGGCTCTGGCCAAAAAACATTCTGGAAATGTTCAACACATACCAAATAATATTTGGTATATATAATATAGTTTAAAAATATAGTTTATGGCTGTCGCACACTCATTCCATTCATACGATACAGATAGACATTCGAGTCATTAAATGTCACAATTTTCCTAATGGAGCCACCAAAATATTAATCTAATGTAAATACTACCCTTAGTACGTGTAAGAGAACCAAAGTAATCGACTTAATCAAATACCGGACCGGCCATATCTCGCGGAGAACCGACCACCGAAATATGAATTGGTTTCTTTAAATAAAAAGTAATCAATAATCAATTCAGATGTAGCTATTCGTGGGTGTTTCACTCATATACTATTTTCGCCGCTCATTAGTGCATTTGTATTTGTTTTTTTATTCATAATCAAAATGATCTGCATTAATAAATAGTATAAGTGATATATTATATACTTAATACATCTAAATATTCTGAATGGACCAGCAGGTCCCACCTGCTGACGACCCAATTCTTTTTATATAAACCACAACAAACGAAATAAAGAGTGTTCATTAGTTTCATTATTTTATGATCGTAGGTAGTATAACTAGGTACTGATGAGATTATGATGAAACATAGCAAATACCATTCCCCAGATTTCATTTTTTAAGAAAACGACAGTAACCTTTGTAGATACCTTTGTAGCTTGTTGCATGCCATGAATGTTATTTGTAGATGTAGTGTATGTCCAGGTAATATAATATAAGCCATGGTCTACATACGTCATCTCGTAGGTCGAGGTGTTGCCAATGAGCTGTCATGTCACTGTCACCTGTCAGACGGACATAGCCGGGAAGGCGGGAATCCGGGTTGACAGGCGAACGGATGCCTACTGGGGAGTGAGGACGAGCTCGTGCAATACCTTAGCTATACCAAGCTGATGTATCCCTTATCGTGTATACTATCGGTCATTGGAACCCCTACAACTGTTAATAGAGCAATACTTTTGTAACACCGTCACTGTTTCAGAGTTCACGCTGTGTGAGTCGCGCCGGGGCTGCCCAATGATCCTTGCAGGAGGGTATAAGCTCTCAAGAAAAATGTCGAAAGGAACAAGCACCTATTGGAGATGCAACAACCGTAACTGCAAGGCCAGAATCAAAACTATACTCGAGTTTGACACCATAAAGGCTATCCTTTTCAATAATATTCACAACCACTTACCATAGCTTAGCTTTGCTATTTACGATTTTATATCGATATATGTATACCAACTGTTATAAGATACAGTCGTTAATATTTTTTACAATGGTAGGTTCCACTGATTGAGTAGGTTAACTTTTCAATTTGACATAACCTACTTTGTTGTTTTCGGTTGTTGTATGCTATTTTTCTCAAAACAAAGGAAAAATAATGGCATATTTTCTAAACCAACATCAGTACCTACGAGGCGATTTATAGTTCGCATGGAAAATTTTATCCATTTTTTTATACCTAGTCTTTGTTAGTAGTATTTTAATTCCTATTTTGTTTTGTGATTCGTATTTTTGTATTTGCTAATACTGTCCTATATGTGTACTCGTACAAATTACGTTAGTAGGTAATGTAGTCGTACAAGTTACTCGTACTTATTAATTTTCAAATAAGACTTACAGATACTAATTATTAAGTGATTCGACCTCAGTGGCGCAGCGGGCGAAGGTCCGCCTGCGACGCAGGAGATTGCGTGTTCGATTCCCGCCTCGGGACAGATGTTTGTACGATCTGCAGGTATTTGTTCAGGGTGTTCTGGATGTTTTCTATGTAAAATAAAAACATATCTATCTATGTAGTGTATTATATTAAGTATATCAGTTATCTAGTACCCATAACACAAGCTCTGGTTAGCTTGGGGCTAGATAATGCTGTCTGAATTATCCAGCATTATTATTAAAATGTAACAACTTAATTTTTATGCCTATTTTGTTCGTAGTGGGTACATTGTGATTTCTTTATAGGAATTAATTAATTACGTGTCTTCAAACAAAGAGTAAGTCTTATAGACACCAATTATTTACTAGTTAATAATGGTACAAATGTCTAGTTTGTTTGTCCTATGTGGGTGGGTACACCTGATCTCTTTGTTAGGTAGTCCTTGTTACGTATCTTCAAACAATGAGTAAGACTGTTAGATAGGTACCAATTAATAAGTAATTTGGCTACAAAGTGGTCTATTTAAGTCTCTTTATGTCTATTTATGTCTACATCTGATCTCTATATTGTTTACCTACTCATGGTTACGTATGATCAAACAACGTGTAAAACTGACAGATACCAATTATTAAGTGATTTAGCTACACAGTAGTGTTTTATGCCTAGTTTGTATTATTTAGGTAAATCTGATCCCTTCATTAGTTACCTACTCATAGTAACGTATCTTCAGACAATGAGTAAAACTGACAGATACCAATTATTAAGTAATTTAGCTACAAAGTAGTATTTTATGCCTTGTTTGTACTATTTGGGTGCATCTGATCCCTTCATTAGTTACCTACTCATAGTAACGTATTTTCAAACAATGAGTAAAACTGACAGATACCAATTATTAAGTAATTTAGCTACATAGTAGTATTTTATGCCTAGTTTGTACTATTTGGGTGCATCTGATCTCTTTATTAGTTGCCTACTCATAGTTAAGTATCTTGAAACAATGTGTAAAACTGACAGATACGAATTACTAAGTGATTTAGCTACACAGTAGTGTTTTATGCCTAGTTTGTATTATTTAGGTAAATCTGATCCCTTCATTAGTTACCTACTCATAGTAACGTATCTTCAGACAATGAGTAAAACTGACAGATACCAATTATTAAGTAATTTAGCTACAAAGTAGTATTTTATGCCTTGTTTGTACTATTTGGGTGCATCTGATCCCTTCATTAGTTACCTACTCATAGTAACGTATTTTCAAACAATGAGTAAAACTGACAGATACCAATTATTAAGTAATTTAGCTACATAGTAGTATTTTATGCCTAGTTTGTACTATTTGGGTGCATCTGATCTCTTTATTAGTTGCCTACTCATAGTTAAGTATCTTGAAACAATGTGTAAAACTGACAGATACGAATTATTAAGTAATTTAGCTACCTAGTAGTGTTTTGTGCCTAGTTTGTACTATTTGGGTGCAACTGATCTCTTTATTATTTAACTACTCATAGCTAATACGTATCTTCAAACAATGAGTAAAACTAACAGATACCAATGATAAAGTAATTTTACTACCGAATTGTTATGCCTAGTTTGTTCGTAGTGGGTGGGTACATTGTGATTTCTTTATTAGGCACGCCTAATTACGTGTCTTCAAACAAAGAGAAAGACTTACAGACACCAATTATTAACTAGGTAATAATGGTATCAATAAGTCAAGGTACCGTCAATCGTGGCATCTTTACCTTTCCTCGGTAACTTTACCTAGGACTGACTAGCAATAAAAAATATCATTTTTTCAGAAAATACAATTAGTAGAAATTTTATAAATAGTTTGGTAGATTTCTATTGAACTAATGGTCATACATTTTTTTTTTCATACTGGTAACACAGTCTAATGTCAAGTTATTAGCGTCTGTGAACAATAACGGGACATTTGTCGCTGCGAGTTTAGAGCAAACTTTTATTTGTTGTTTCGAATTTACTTAGTGGAGGTACGTAAAATTTATATAGTACTAATAAAACATCCTTGACAAGACGTTGAAACTATTATTAAGGGCTTTCATAAACTATTTCAAGAGAAATTTCCATAGGTAATGAATCAACTGTGGCAACTATACCTAACCTCAATCATTACTAATGATTGAGGTTAGGTATAGTTGCCACAGTTCTTGTATTGGCATCTTTACATGAGGCTAGGGTTGGCACTATTACTTAACCGATTACGTATGAAAAAGGGAGGGGACTTTCGGTGAAATTATGTATGTAGGTATTTTTTTGCACTTTAAGTTATTTTGAATAGTTGTGTTGGTTGTAAAAACACAGTTTTATCTAAGCGAAGCTCGGTATTTATAACTAACAAAATGTAAATTTACAATTTGGTATTAGTGTGGTAATCGGTTTCTTTTTTCAGACCAATTAAGTATGGGTCGTCCTAAACCTAAAAGAAACCGAAGAAGGATAGGAGCAAGGACCTACAAAAATTATTCTGAAGAAATGATCAGCCTTGCAGTTGAAATGGTTCGTAACAAAAACGTGACATCATATGATGCGGAGAAGCAATTTGGAATACCACGCCGCACGATAGAAAAAAGGGTCAATAATTTACACACTAACAAACCTGGCCCACGGTACCGATTTTCTGAGGAAGAGGAGCTCCAGTTCGTAAAAGTACTTATTGTTGCATCTGAATTTGGATGTCCGTTGACTCAATTAGATTTCCGGTTGATTGTATTTGATTTTTTGAAGAAAAATAATAAAGCCGACATTTTTAATGGGAATCCTCCAGGTGACTGGTGGGTCAAGAACTTTTTAGTACGACATCAGGATAAGCTGACCGTAAGGTCTACACAGAACATTAAAAAAGCGAGAGCCGAAAAAACCCTTGAAGACTTTCAGACATGGGTAGCTAATTTCTTATAATTATCTACCTACTCGTATAAGCAACTCCATATGCACCTGCCAATCGAAATATGTGCAAGCTGCTGTGTGAATGTTTGTTATTATTGCCCCCATACTTTACATATAAATTACTTTTTTGCTGTCGATTTGAGACAGAATTGGCACTACTTGTCAATTTGAGCATCGTCCAATGGCTACAACGCATAAAGCTCACTATATTTTTTCGAAAACCACGCCAAAAAGAGAAATTTGAATTTCTGTATTTAGAGCTTTTACAAACATTGTACCTACATTGAGAATGACTGGAGTATTGTTTGTCCTATGTGGATACATTGTGATTTCTCTAATATAAGGTACTACTCTTAATATACCAATTATTAAGTAATTGAGCTAGCATTAGGTAATGATTCATTGTTAATTACTTTTTCAATTACTGTTTTGTTTGATTACACATTTCCAATAAGAGTTTTTTGAATTGTATCACACTAAATAATAGAAATGCGAAAGTTTCGATACATGGAAGTTTCGTACTTTTTAGCCAAATAATAACTATTGTTGACCTCATGAAATGATTTCCAGCAATAATAAACTTTCAGTAACGTCACACAAAATACCGGACTACCTGAACGTTATGATTATGACGGAACAAATTTACTTTGAATATTAATTACTAATGTAACACATGGAATCAATTTACACGCAAGCTGTTTGTGCCAAGGGTACGGAACTTTGAAAGAATTCGTTACAAGAGTAATAGAAATAGGTAATACATTTGAAAAAGCCGCAGGTTTCACAATGCTCGTAATCATAACCTGTCAGCCTTACTTAGCGTTTAATTGAAGTTGAAGGAAAGAAATTCAAATATTTTACGCACCCGATGACTTTGTCTTTTGATCTCTTGTCTACCCTGGACCTCATTTTTATTTATTTATTTATAACTAAGGTAAGTTTAAGCTTGAGTGGAGACCGCGACTTGGTAATAGTAGGGTAGGATGGCCTCAGGCCAGGTGGGATTATTACCTATGAAAGACTGCATATGCTGGATGCGGCAAGCTGAAGACAGGGCGCTTTCGCGCTCATTAGGAGAGGCCTGTGTCCAGCAGAGAACTAATATATGCAAGCTGACGATGATGAAACAAGGTAAATATTTATAAATACAATGTTACATAATGTTACAAAATGGTAATATAGGTACTGATTTCTTCTTTTCAGTTAGTTGGCCCAGCAGTGAACTAATTTATGAGCGGTAAGATTTCGTATTTAATGTCATCACGTGTAAAATAAAATAAATAAATAAATAATGCTGGACAATTCACACAGCATTATCGAGCCCCAAGGTAAGCAGAGCTTGTGTTATGGGTACTAGATAACTGATATACATAATAATATACGAGTACATAGATAGATATTTTTTTATTATACATAGAAAACGACCAGAACACCCTGAACAAATATCTGCAGATCGTACAAATATTTGTCCCGAGGCGGGAATCGAACCCGCAACCTCCTGCGTCGCAGGCGGACCTTCGCCCACCGCGCCACAGAGGTCGTCTAATCTCGGGTTTTTACTATTTTCTAGGCCCAATAAGTAATTTAGATAGCAGTTAAGAAGTTATGCGCACATTGTATTCTTAACTAACATTGTATTTGCTACGAACCCATGCTGAAGCAAAAAAGTAGGAACATAACTTTGAATCATATGTCTTTTGACGTGACAACGTCTTATAATTCGATAGAGCCGGCTGCACGCACGAAAAAACATGACGTCATGCGGCGTTACCTCGTCGTGCGGCGTTTCCTCGCTCTGAGGCGTTCCATGTAAGGCTTGAAGTGCAAGCGAGAGCGCTCGACATCCGTCTCTCTCCTACTTGAGTGAGCGATGCGTCTGCGTTGTCACGTTCAACTATCGTCAGTAAACCGACTTTACAGACAACCAATTTTTTTTTGTTACGGTCATGTTTGTTCTAACTATAAAATATGACTGTACGTTAAACAATTTGGCTTGTATCACGGAAATATTTCTAGTTCCGTGGCTAGTATGTTATCTTTTGACGTGACAACGTCTTATAATTCGATAGAGCCGGCTGCACGCACGAAAAAACATGACGTCATGCGGCGTTACCTCGCTCTGAGGCGTTCCATGTAAGGCTTGAAGTGCAAAAGACGTTGTCACGTTCAACTATCGTCAGTAAACCGACTTTATAGACAACCAATTTTTTTTAAGTAAGTTATGTACATTACCCATGCTGATTTTAGTAACAAATCTTTTACAAGTCAATATCAATAGAATCCAAAACGGCAATTGATTTATAGTATGATTTAGCCAACCTGTGATTTGTCATTTCCCGAGAACAATCTCTGTACTCGGATGTTGGTGAAGTTAGCATCTTCCAGCAGAGCATAAATTAATTAGAGTTCTGTTCGCATGCATGTGAGTTTTATTGTTCCTGATACTTTTCAGGAATAGTTCAGGCGTTTTTACATAAAAATTGAAGTGAAATTATGCTCTGCTAACTTCGCGATGCGGAGCACTTTTCAGAAGTCGATATTCCTGATGGTTTTCAGAAATAGTTCCGGTGTTTATACAACATAATGCTTAATTTTGAGTCGTGACACAGTGTACCCTAAACCAGTGCAAACCACTGTTCAAATAGACTGCATCGTGTATAAGATAAAAAAAGTGTTATTTTTATATGTTTTTGAACTCTTATAATTTTTATTCAAAACGGTCTCATAAAAGTTTAATTATAATCTGAGTGATTTTTCGTAAAAATGGTAAAGTTTCAAATACCAGTCGAGGAAGATTTATTGGAGTGTTTTTTAGCGTGCTTCGAGTTAAAGCGGATAAACGTCCGTTCTTATGATCTTTCAAAAAACAGTGCCTCCGAAATTTTTATGAAAACGGTCTTTGAAAAATGATTTGGGCGTTGAATTTGTATTGATTCAAACACTACAGGTGTTTGAATCAATACAAATACAACGCACACATCACACTACAAGTGTTTGAATCAACACAAATTCAACGCACACATCATTTTTGATTAGAGTTCTATTAGTGCGCATCAAGTTGTAGACAAACAAAGATTTGTTTTAATGATTTTGTTACTTTTTAGATGCAGAACTTCTGAAATTTTCATGAAAATGGTCTTTAACAAAAACTGACATGCTTTGAAATTGCAAAATTTCAAATAGCGCAAGTTTTATCAGAGTTCGATTTTCAAAGAAGATCTCATGGTGCGGATCCAGCCCCAGCTCCAGCTTCATCTACATTCATAGTGACTTCGTCAATTTACGATTGTTTTTGTAGTAAGATGCTGTTTGTTTTTATTTCAGAACTAATATTCGAACGCACCATGTCAAAGTACGGTAAACCCAACATTATAGTCCCATTCTGCAAGAAACAGGTCGCTGGTCCCAAGACACACTGGCCGTGTAAGTCAGTAAAGTAAAAGTAAAAAGTATTTATTCTGTATCACAAAAATAACATGTAAAGTTGGTACAAATAAATGAAAGTTACAACAGTGACATCAAAAAGGGTCGTCGCTCAGCATGATTGTGCATAACGATGGCGCTACTGTGCGCTGGTTTTATGCGACACCTAGAGGGCGCAGCAGCAGCAGCTGTGACATGCGCGTAGAACAATAAACAAAGACAAAGAAGGTATACAAAAATTTAAATATGTACAAGATGAAAAGAAAATAAAAAGGTGTGTGTATAGGGGATGCAATGCACTAGTTCACACGGTAGGAAATTTTATAACTAAATGTAAGGATGTTCATCAACATTAATAATAATTGTATGTGTATAAAATACACTACTTATTTGTTTAACTTAACGCCGCTGCAGCGCTGGTCCGCAAGTCAGTCGGCTTGGTATTGTATTTCATTTATTCCATAAAGATAAAGGATTTTTTTCATTATTTATGCAATAAAATATTAACTTATTTAATCTACAGCTAAAATAAACCGTAATTCGGTTTGTCCGTCAGCCTCAGTCTCTATGGTAAGGTATAGTATAGCTAGATAGTAGGTACATTTTTCGTCACTTGAAATTGTTTTTAATTTGACTGTAAAAATAGGGTATATATATGCATAGAATTTTTTTGTCGATTATTTAGGTTTATACATAACAGAAAAAAAATTACACCCACAAAATTTTAAATTATTGTCGTAAAAAATATCTTATGTACCTACTTACCTTTTAACTAACATGGAACCCATAGAAGTTTACTTACCTTAGAATCATTTATTCTGTATAAGTATATGTACCTTTCAGCCATGGAAATAAAGTCGCGGCGTGGCAGGACTACTGGTTAAAGGTTTCCCTTCAAAAAGAGACAAATAGGGGTACAAAAATAAGATGGATATGTCCGTGCCACAGTAATTACAAAAGTATTATAAATAAAAGTTATGAGTAAACTCGTATATGTAGGTACTCTAAACTCTTATTCATCATTCATTATTAAAGTTTATTATGAAAAAGAAAGTTTATTTATTTCTCGATCCCCAACACTGTGTTCAGAGTTACCCTAATAAAAATCGTGTCGAGTGTCAATTTTGTCAATATAAAATTATAGGTTTACAGCATGCAAAAATAATCATGAGCTAGTAACATTTGGATATAACGTAAATTCAACTCATTTTCGGATTAAGTATAAGTATATAATTTCTTGTGTTACCTGTACCATAGCAACAAATGACTCTCAAATGTTCCTTATCAATTTTTTGTTTCTAGTGAAGTACGTCACCTCACAACGTGGAAAAACTTTGCTATGCGTTGACGGGTTTTCATTTTGTTTCCGAAGTGAAAAGGGACCCAAGAGGAGATGGATATGTTCGACCCACAACCACAAGCTCAACCATAAGCCGTGCCGGGCTGTCGTGCACACATACGAAAACAAAATCATCAAGTTATCTAATTGTCATAACCACTTACCTAGCCAGCGTCTACAAGCATGAAGCAAAAATTATACTAGACTGGAATAAATCGCAAATGATCACTCACCTATTGAAATGTTTTTTTTTGTTTTGCATTTATTTATGACACTAGAGTCCATTAATACAGACCAACAATAAAATAGTAAGATCACACTAATATTATAAATGCGAAAGTTTGAATGGATGGATGTTTGTTACCTCTTCACGCCAAAACTACTGAACGGATCAGGCTGAAATTTTGCACACAGGTAAGTCTAACCCTGGAATCAAACATAGGCTTTTATCCCATTAATCAGTTCCCATGGGATAGAAATAACCTTAAACGCTTCCATAGAAATAAAGCGTGTGAAGCCGCGGGCAGAAGCTAGTATTAAATAAATTTAATACTTATACAAAAAGACATATTATGTCTAAACTTATTAAGTTTTTAAAGTGATATATTTATATTATCTCTAGCGATACTTACTGAAATTAAAAATACTCCTTGAAATATATTATCAGTTCTAGAATATTTATTTTATTGTGGCTGGTGATCTGGCGCAGCGCACTGGTATTGCCATACAGCGGGGCAATGCAGCCAACGTCTTCGGGATGCTTTGGACTGGAATTGATTATGGATCAGTTGAGCTACATACCTCTAGATTGTTTGCAACTGTCTGCTGTTTCACTTGTAAATATCAGTTCTAATTTGTTTCACAATGAGAATTTATTCGAAACTAGAACTAATCTCAGTTTTTTTTGGTTACGGAGGCCATAATATCCGACGGATATCGTTACCAAATCGTTTCCATGTAAACTATAAGAAGGTCAAGAATGGAAGCCTACAATCCTCTCGCAGTAAGTGTGAAAAGTAGAGTATTCTCCACGTGGAAAAAGTTTTCTTCGTCTTTGGCGAGATGAAATCCCTCTCGAACTCAGGGTTCTAGTAAATCACGTGAGTTACCTCTAGAATCCTAGAGAGAATTAGCGGCCGTGACGATGACCCTAGGCAGACATTGCTAACCCCTTGGTTATTATAAATTTTCTTAGAGGTAAACCTTGTACTTACTATCTGTCATAGTAAAACCACAAAACTGAGCATATTATGTTTTATCTGTATATTTTAAGTAAGCATTTAAATATTTCCATTATTTTCAGGCGTGTCTATCACTTTTTCTCCAACTAATAAACCTAATATTATCGTTGACGGATACAGATTTAGCATCGTACAGAAAAGGGGACCCAAAATCTATTGGCGGTGTACCACACGCGTGAAGAACCGCCGTTGTCTCGCAAAACTTCACACTTTGAATGACTACACTGTAATAAAAATTAATAATGTACACACGCATGGTGCTGTTTTGTAAAATGATGATTTTAACAAAGGTTTTGGATAACTACTAGCAATGAACTATCTGAAAGCTTCAGAGGGTTTTTATGGTTTCTTAAATTTCTGTTTTATAAGACAAGAATTTTCATGATTGTTGAATAGATGTGGCATTTACTTTTTTATTGTTCCTTCAATAAGTAGAGGTTCTTCACGCATTTGAATTACAAAATAACTGAATTACTTGTTTCTTTCTGGCCCCGGCTTCGCGTGCCCTTTTCGGGATACGAAATAGCCTATGTCCTTTCCCCGGAAACCGACCTTCCTATGGCAACTTTCATTAGGATTCGTTCAGCCGATTTAGTGTGAAAAGGACAGACTGAACTATTTTTAGATCATACTGATAATGCGAAAGTTACGATGGATGGATAAATAAATAAATGATTCCTAAATAATGCTGGACAATCCACACAGCTAGCCTGGGCTTAGCAGAGCTTGTGTTATGGGTACTAGATGACTGATATACATAATATAATACATTATATAAATATACTAGCTGACTCGGCGAACTTCGTACCGCTCTCACCTTTTAAACCTTCCCTGAATAAGCTATCCTATCTTTCAAGTTGGATCAAACTGCACACGGTGTGCAAATTTAATTTAAATCGGTTAAGTAGTTTAGGAGTCCATCGCGGACAAACAACGTGACACGTGATTTACATATATATATTAAGATATTTTTTATTATACATAAAAACGACCAGAACACCCAGAACAAATATTTGCAGATCATACAAACATTTGTCCCAAGGCGGGAATCGAACCCGCAACCTCCTGCGCTGCAGGCGGACCTTCGCCCGCCGTGCCACATCGATCGTCGTTTGTTACGTCTTCTTCACGCCAAAACTACTGAACGGATCGGGCTGAAATTTGCATAGATGTAGGGGTAAGCCGAGATAAACACTACTTTTTATCCAATAAATCACTTCCCATGGGATATAAATAATATCTGTAGACTGTTTGCAACAGTCTGCAAATAGCTCAATTGTTTCAATTGTAAATACTAGAATAGAATAGAATATTTATTATTTAGAAGGAATACATACAGTGTTTATCAATGTTGCATCATTAAACCACAGTAGGTTTGTGTTAGTGCTCACACTCGTCCTATACATAAATGTTAGTAATTCTGAATAGAAATGCATTTGGATAACTTCTTATCATTTACGAGACAAAAAAACAGAAACTGGTACAATTTTCTTTCAAAATCAAAAAAATCAATCAAAATCAAAAACTCTTTATTTCCATAAATACAATAAATGTACACATAGAAAAGGTCAAATTATAAAACTAAGCACTGACACGGAAATAAAGTGATATTTTTTGATTTCTGTCGCTTCGGTATGTAGACTAAAGTAAAGAAGCGACGAAGAAACCTTTAGCCTGTTAGTTGTTATTTTTCGAGTTGGAGCAAAACCCGTCCCAAGCTTTTTTATCCTCTAGATAATCTGATATTTTATAGTAAGCCTTTTTGCACAGCAAGGTTTTGATAATTTGTTTGAATTTATTTACTGATAATTTTTGCAACTCACTAGGAGTTTTGTTGTAGAAGCGTATACATTGCCCTTTAAAAGATACATTAATTTTGTGTAGCCTAGTTGTGGGCACAGCGATCTTATGTTTGTTTCTGGTATTCAAATTATGTTTATCGCTATTTTTAGGGAACCGATTTATATTTTTACTGTGAATAAATTGTGAATAAAGGCTATTGTCTAATAATATCTATGTTAAAAATAATATATTTAAGTAACTAGTTGGACTAGAAATAGAGAAAAAAAATTGTTTTTTTCAGACATAATCTTTACAACATCGGTCAGAGATAAGCCCATGATCGTGCTGTCGGGGTACAAGTTCTGTATAAACCAAGTAGTTGGACCAAAAGTGCATTGGCGATGCTCGCTCAAGAGTCGTCGTTGTCGAGCAAAGA
This sequence comes from Eupithecia subfuscata, assembly GCA_963564075.1. Classification (NCBI taxonomy): domain Eukaryota; kingdom Metazoa; phylum Arthropoda; class Insecta; order Lepidoptera; family Geometridae; genus Eupithecia; species Eupithecia subfuscata. The sequence continues at coordinate 12,775,757 of OY751105.1, forward strand.
TCGTGACACTCCGAGACAATACCGTGCTAAAGATCCATGATGTACACAACCATTTATCTTAACAACTTAACTGTCCGCATACAATGAAATATACAACTACCCCACTACCATCATTTTTTATATTCTGTTAGGTGTGTACATTCACATTATCTGAAAAAAGAATTCACCAAAATTATTGTTTTCATTACTTACTATAATTTTCTTGTTATATGACTCGTTTTGACTTATGGACTTTAGATTATAAAATATCCCAATTGCATCAACAAATGAGTCACATATGTCTCGTGGACTTATTCCATAAGTTAATTGTGATTCATATGTGACTCATTGGACAGTTAAGTTGGTAAGGTGGTTGTCACACGTGAAAAAAAAACAGGTGTTTACTATTTTCTAGATTCTACTTACCCACATTGTAAGCCATTTGCTATGAACGCACGCTAAATTAAACTACGAATTAATTGTCGTTTTGTTGTTTATTGACATAATTTGATTTTAGTTATAACTCTCTTAATTTCAATGGTGGGAGTCTGCACAAGACCGAGAAGTTTAGAAGGGTGCGGGGGAGGCCTTTGCCCAGCAGTGGGATGAAATAGACTAAATTAAAAAAATGACAATGGACTAGATTTGTTTATTTTTTAATATAAATTATTTTCATGACAACACAATTTGATTTCATTAATTACAGACTCAGAACCGAATAAACAGATAATTCCTGAATCTTTTAACGTAGGTATACTATTAATTTGTAGACCTATTATTTTAAATTTTACAGTTTAAAAACATAATAGGGTCCCACATTACTTCGTTCTCCTCTACTAAATACTAAATTCTAGTAAAAAATGTCTCTATTTCTACCGTTCATTATGAATGACATGTGTATGGTTTAAATACGGAAGAACACCAACCGTTCTTTCCTTAACGAGGGACATTATCAGGGTGGTTGAGCTATATGAAATACAATTGAATGAATGAATGAAATTCGTTTATTCTGATACAACAGTACATAGCATGTAAACAGTAGGTAGCTTAGAATACAGATAACCAAACCTACGAAGACGACTTAAAAACTGTCAATGCTTACTGTAAAATATGAATAATGGAGGTGTGTTTTGATCAGTGCCAGATGTACTGTGCTATCAGAAGACGTCCATGCTCAGCGGATCATAAAACTCTTCTGATAGCGCAGTACAGTACACCTGGCGTCATTTGAATCAGGTTATTTACTCGCAATATACAGCTGTATATTGCGAGTAAATAACTTACGACGCTGAGTTTGAGATTTTCGTACGATTTTCAGCTACATATACTGTTGTGATTGTGATTGATTATAGTGCTGAATGAAAAACTTTAGAGCAACCATCAATCCAATACAAAAAACGTTAAATACGTTTCTCGTATTAAATTTAACTAGATGATTTGACAAGTAGGAAAAAGGTCGGTCTGCCGTTTGCCGATAGCCAACAGCCGGGCGGCTATCGGCGGTAAAAAGCAATAATTTTGAAAGTGAAAGTCTGCGAAGAAAATATGTTTTTACTCGACTGTACTTCAGGACCTGGAGTAATATATAAGGCTACTTCTTTTCCACAAAAAGACGTGCAAAGACGCGAGTGGAAGCTAGTTTGAAATGCAATTGGTATTTTCTCATATCATCGCGTGCTTTAATGTACAGACATATTCATAGTTCATTGTTATTCATTTATATTAATTATAACTAGATAGGTCTTTCTTTTAAATAGTATAACTTTAAATAAAAAAATGTACTAGGAATGATTAAGAGAGATCAACTTACTTTACGCAAGTATTCGGGCTGATGATGATAGAACAAACATTTTTATATTATAACTAGCTGTCCCGCCTGCGATTTCATAAAAAAAATCATTTGTTTCAGATATATTAGTAACGATGTCACCAAGAGGGCAGCCACGTATATTATACAATGGTGCTAAATTTATTAAAAATCAAGTGAGAGGTTCAAAAGTTCACTTTCACTGCGCGCATAAACAAAAATATCGATGTCGGGCTGTCATCCATACTTTGAAAGATTTCACCACCATCACCAAGTGCTACAATGTACACACGCACCCATGACTCATTTATCATTTATTCCTCACATATAAAGAAACTTAGGAAAAATTCTTTGTTTATAGAAATACAATACAAATACTCTTTATGAGAGACCAAGATAGGGAAAAACAGAAAAGAAAAACACAAACACAAATCAGTAGCACAATAGGTGTCTGTTATTAATAAAGAACTATGAACTATTAATTAATAAAGAACTATGAACTATGGTGGCCATATCGCTAAAAGCGATTTCTTCCAATCTTTGTATGGACACGCAACTATTGTACAGGTATAGACGGTGGCGTATTACAGACTACTAAACTATACAGAGCATAAGTAGGTACACATATTTGAAATTGAAGTAAGAAAGAAGAGAAGAATAGAACATATGTTTAAATATATGGAGAGATTTAGCTTGTCTTATTGGAGTAGGTAAGGCATTCCATAGTTTGGTGGCATGTCCGGTAAACAATGAACTGTCGGCATGGAAGGGGAAGGGAATTAGCAGCGAAAAGGTTTCAGGTGGAGCGAAGGGAGCGTGTATGAGTTTGGTGCAGGTACTTGAACCGTTGCTTGTTTGGAAATAAATGTTCCTTAGAAATATAATTTATAAACATAATTATTATGTTCGTTGGTGTTAGAAATATATTATGTACACGTCAATGAAAATATTTCGTATGATTTTTATAAGGATTTATGGTGACAAACGCTCACATGATTCGCCAAGTTTTCTCTTTTTATATACCTAGTGTTAGTGACACCGAATAATGTACTTTACTTAAGTTACATTTACATTAATTTTTCATAGTTTCTCACAAAGGTCACATAATATTATTTTGTGATTTAGAGAGTCATTACTTCTAATGATTTTATCTAATCAAGTTAATTACGTACAGACTTCTATGAAACTATGGTATCTATCTTTTAAGGGTCATTTGATATTTGTGTTCTAACACAAATAAAGTTCGTAGTTATCCCGCCTACATCCGAAATGAATTCGTTAAACGTAAAAAAAGATCACTTGATAATTGATAACATGATGTTTTTTCCAGATATACTAATAACGACGTCATCAAAAGGCCAGCCGATGATAATATACGAGGGGCATAAATTTATTAAAAGTCAAGTACAGGGTTTCAAAATTTACTTCAACTGTTTTCTGAAAAAGAAATATCAATGTCGGGCGGTCATCCATACTTTGAAAGATTTCACCATCACCAAGTGCTACAATGTACATACGCATCCATAACTCATTTATTCCTCTCATATGACGTTACTAGACATAAACCTTACTTAGGAAAATGCATTGTTTCGAGTTATAATTATAACATTTCAATAAAAAAAAATTGTGTGGATTTATGGTCACAAACGCTTAAATTATTTGTTTCTGTATAATGTTTCTTACAAAATAAATACTTTATTTTAAATATTGTACTTTTTACTTTAGTTTTTGAAGGCCCCGGAATGTTTTTTTTTGTCATTGATTTCTAATCAAGTCAATTATGTTCCGAATTAAATACTAAAAAGTATTATGAAATTATCATCTCTTTCAAGGATATCTCATTGATGATTGATATGCCATGTTTTTTTTTCAGATATACTAATAACGAAGTCATCTAAAGGGCAGCCGATGATAATATACGAGGGGCGTAAATTTATAAAAAGTCAAGAAAAAGGTTTAAAAATTTACTATAACTGTTGTGTGAAACATAAATATCGATGTCGGGCGGTCATCCATACTTTGAAAGATTACACCATCACCAAGATCTACAATGTGCACACGCATTCATAACTAACATTATTTAATCATAACATTTTAAGTATTTGGCTCTACCTCCCCGAACACTAGCACCGCCACATATTTTATCTTATTATTACGCCGAAGAAATGAAATTCCAAATATTACGTTGGGCAATTTGTGATACCTATCATAAGCATTTTTTTAATGCCTCTATAAATTTTTTAGTTTGTATAGTGTAGGCAGAGATGCGAAGTTGCTCTTTTTTGCCACCATGGTGGCCAAAAACGGAAACTTCGCAACTCTGCTTAAAGTATACAAAATAGAAAAATTACAGATGCATTAAAAAAAAGCTTATGATAGGATTCACAAATTGCCCAACGTAATTTTTGGAATTTACTTTCTTCGACGTAATAATAAGATAAAATATGTGGCGGCGCTAGTGTTCGGGGAGGAGGAGCCTTAAGATGATCTTCCATACCTTCATACAGAGGGCAGCCCATGCTTATTTAAGAGGAGTCTTAATTTTTTAACTATCAAGTGAAATATCTAAAATTCACCATAACTGCACATCGATGTCGATGGTCATCCATACTTTGAAAGATTTCACCGATAACAAGTGATTTGTACCAGTTGCACTACACACACTTGCTACCACATGCATTCATAACTTATTTATTCATTTGTAAAAGATACTATTTTGTAATTTTATGGATATAAATATTTATGGAATGCTTTGTTTCGATATATAAAAAATTAAGGAATGTTTTGGTTTTTATCTACATCTACGGTACTTGGTCAAGTAAAGACTAAGATTAAATCTACACCTCAACTAAACTAAAATTACTTATTTTGCCTATATACATGCCAGGAATTCCTTTCGTGGATGAAATAAAGGATTCTTTGGTGAAATAGGAATTTGGGATCACTACCTCAAAATTTATATACCCTAGGGAATGAAAAATTCTTTAAAAATTGTGCTAACCGTAATCGTTCTTGTTTTATTTCATACATTGAACTCATTAATGATTTGTCTTTTAGGTAGCATTATGTTAAGGACTTCAGACAAAGGACAGCCTGTGTTATTATACAAAGAAAATAGATATATTAAAAATCAAGTGATTGGTTCAAAAATACACTTTCATTGCTCGTACAAGCGAAGATGTCGGTGCAAGGCTCGCATTCACACCCTAAAGGACTTCACAGTTATCAAGTTACACGATGTACACAATCATTGATCAAGGCAGAACCTTTGGGAAGCACGCAATAAAGAAAATATATGAAAATTATAACTAGAATATATATGTATTTAAACAAATATAGGCTTCGATTTATAGGCGAAGAAAAAACTTACTAAAACATAGAATTAGCTTTCCTAGAAATGCTCATTTATATAGATGAATTGCTATTTATAAAATATCCTAAAATACGATATTTTACATTTATATTGTATATGTTTACGAAATTATTTTATACTAGACGATCGCCTCGCGGTTTCACCCGCGTAGTTCCCGTTCCCGTGGGAATTCCGGGATAAAATATAGCCTATGTCACTCCCTGAAAAGTAAGCTTCCTAACGGTGAAAGAATTTTTAAAATCGGTCCAGTAGTTTCGGAGCCTATTCAATTCATACAAACAAACAAACAAACAAACAAAAAATCAAACCTTTCCTCTTTATAATATTAGTATAGACTAGACGATCGCCTCGCGGTTTCACCCGCGTAGTTCCCGTTCCCGTGGGAATTCCGGGATAAAATATAGCCTATGTCACTCCCTGAAAAGTAAGCTTCCTAACGGTGAAAGAATTTTTCAAATCGGTCCAGTAGTTTCGGAGCCTATTCAATTCATACAAACAAACAAACAAACAAAAAATCAAACCTTTCCTCTTTATAATATTATATTACTAGACGATCGCCTCGCGGTTTCACCCGCGTAGTTCCCGTTCCCGTGGGAATTCCGGGATAAAATATAGCCTATGTCACTCCCTGAAAAGTAAGCTTCCTAACGGTGAAAGAATTTTTCAAATCGGTCCAGTAGTTTCGGAGCCTATTCAATTCATACAAACAAACAAACAAACAAAAAATCAAACCTTTCCTCTTTATAATATTATAGTATAGATTTAAATAATGGTGCTTATATTTATATTACAGGATGGATTTTTTCCACGTGGCAGTAAGGAGAGGTACCTTATGGCGAATAGTAGGGAGGATAGTGGCGCCACTACATATTTAATTTTATAATTACGTTATACAAAGGAATTATCAAAAAATCGGACCGCGCGTAGACGATATCTATCATAAGCTTTTTTTAAATGTATCTTTAATAGTTTTGTACTGTATTATTTAGGCAGATACTTGTTTCAAGAGTTTAGTTCCAATGGTGGCCACCAAGCTCTCCAAACAAGGTTTTTGATTGAATAACACAAAACAAAAGTATTACAGATACATTTAAAAAAAGCTTATGATAGATATCGTCTACGCGCGGTCCGATTTTTTGATAATTCCTTTATATAACGTAATTATAAAATTAAATATGTAGTGGCGCCACTATCCTCCCTACTATTCGCCTGAATTAATGTTTTAGAACAAAGTTTAACAAAGTTTTCGAAGCAGCGATGATTTCCCACAAAATGAATGGGAAACGTTTTTGCGATTTCTTACTTTTTTAGTACTCCAACTTCATTGGTCTTGTAAAGTGTTTGCTAAGTATAAGAAACAGGATCGATTGGTATTAAAAAATCGTCTAAAATATCGATTATTTTGCAAACGGTAATCTTTATTCTAAATCTGAGAATGGAGATGGAAATTTCTCTAAAAAATATGGACAGTCCCCTTAGTCAATTTTCCGGTAGCTCACCGGTTTAAGTACCTCTCCTTACTGCCCCGTCCAAAAAATCCGCCCTGTATACATTTTATTAAATAATAGATTTTTGGTTTGATGTTTTACTTTTGAATTTTTCATCACCTAAAAGATAGCTGCATAAGCATGTTCCTAAATAAATTGAAATGAAATTGTTACAAAGTCAAACGATTCTTGTTTTCTTTTTACATTACATTATAAGAAGCTGGCATAAAACTTGAATGAATGAATAAATAAATAAATAATGCTGGACAATTCACACAGCATTATCTAGCCCCAAGGTAAGCAGAGCTTGTGTTATGGGTACTAGATAACTGATATACATAATAATATACGAGTACATAGATAGGTATTTTTATTATACATAGAAAACGACCAGAACACCCTGAACAAATATCTGCCGATCGTAAAAATATTTGTCCTGAGGCGGGAATCGAACCTCCTGCGTCGCAGGCGGACCTTCGCCCACCGCGCCACAGAGGTTGTCATGAATGAAATAAAATGAATGAATGAAGGAACACTTTATTGGACATTAAAAATAAATGAAATAACTTACATCTAAATAAAATAAAAACGTACAATAGGCGGCCTTATTCCACAAAGCAGTTTCTTCCAGGCAACCTTATTACTAACAAAAGATATAAGTGAATAAACAGTTGGTAGTGCACGTTATTACAGGAAGTTTTATCATTATAATACATAGGCACATCCAATACATTTTTTTTAATGCTGGACAATCCACACAACATCATCTAGCCCCAAACTAAGCAGAGCCTGTGTTATGGGTACTAAATGACTGATATACATAATATAATACATTACATAGATAGATATTTTTTATTATACATAGAAACGACCAGAACACCTAGAACAAATATTTGTAGATCATACAAACATTTGTCCCAAGGCGGGAATCGAACCCGCAACCTTCTGCGTCGCAGGCGGACCTTCGCCCACCGCGCCACATCGGTCGCAAATACAAACATTTAATAGATAACTAGTTTCTGCCTACGGTTTCGCTAAAGCTTGTATGAAAATTAAATTTGATGTATGGTTTTAAGGCGAATAGTAGGGTGGATAGTGGCGCCACTACATATTTAATTTTAAATTTACGTTATACAAAGGAATTATCAAAAAATCGGACCGCGCGTAGACGATATCTATCATAAGCTTTTTTTAAATGTATCTTTAATAGTTTTGTACTGTATTATATAGGCAGATACTTGTTTCAAGAGTTTAGTTCCTATTGGTGGCCACCAAGCTCTCTAAACAAGGTTTTTGATTGAATAACACAAAACAAAACTATTACAGATACATTAAAAAAAAAGCTTATGATAGATATCGTCTACGCGCGGTCCGATTTCTTGATAATTCCTTTGTATAATGTAATTATAAAATTAAATATGTAGTGGCGCCACTATCCACCCTACTATTCGCCTTAACTTCAATAATCATTCATTACGGACTTAATGTTTATTATAATTCATCATAATCACATACGTCCACTTTTCAACATGCCTCCCCCAAACAAGATGGGTTTTGTCGCTTGGCAGACGGATTGGTGATCGCAGTAGATGCACAGTAGTGTTATATAAATAACATTACCAGAGGTGTTCAAAATACAAATCAAATCAAATCATTTATTTGCAAGAATACAAAATCATTTCACAATGTCAGATCTTATAACTATTTACGCAATTGTATTCAGCCTGCACGCAGGCGTGCAAAATATATGTGTGAGTCATATTAATTTAATTAGTAAAATAATAATTAAGTAACAAATCAATTTTCCAGATATTCTTTTACACTATAAAACATTTCTCAAGTAATTAAAAGTATCTATTTAATTTTTTTCTAAAGATATTTCCATTAAGTTCTTTAAGTCTTCTGGTAATTGTAAATGGTGATACACATGTTATAAACATTTCTTTTATACATAGAAGAAAGCTGCTGCCTTTCGTCTGGTAGGTTCATTAGCTGACTCGTCACGACATCCTAGGCTTTGATTCTTACGCCACGACCGTATATCGCAGTCAAAAACATGTTTTATCTCCATGACGACGATCGACTGATGTTTGTTTAATTGTGTATTTATTTATTTAGAATGAACAAATACATAATGTAGCTAAAATATAATGGAACACTGGAAAGCGCATAAGTTAAAAACTGTGTTGCAGCTCCCAGCGCCCAAACTCAGGATATAGTTAAAGCCCAATTCACCAAACAGAAAGCACAGCATATTAATATCACTAAAGTTTCCGATTTAACAGTTTGGTAAGTAAATGGTTATACATCATTTCTATTTGGTAAAATCGGGCTCCAGGAGATCTGACGTTCACTATAAAATATTACTTAGGTACTTAAAGTATTATTATACAATAATATGAAAAAACTAAATCCTAAAAATAATTTTATTTGAAACTCTCACATTTTGTATATGATTGTGTGCTTGAGGAGCTCCTGAGGACACCGGTCACCTATGATTCCGGGCAACAGGAGCTACCAGTGTTTGAACCTGTGTGTGTTTGTGTCTGTGTGTGCGTTTGAGTGCTTGTGGAGCTCCTGAGGACACCGGTCTCTTAAGAATCCGATGTGATATAATTCTTAAGATCTTCTATTTTATTTCAGATCAACCTATGTTCACAACATCAGTTAGAGGAGGGCGAATTATGTATTTAGCGGGCTACAAATACAGCATTCATCTTAGAAAAAACAACAAGATACGGTGGTATTGTGGATCACATAGATTATACGGTTGTCCTGGTAACGTTCATACTGTTGATGAAAAGATCGTTCAAACAAAACCACACTCGCACCAGCCAACATTCTTCCTAGAATGATAGATTGATGTTTGTTGTTTTGGCTTAGGATATAAGAAAAAGCATTTAAATTTTTTGTTCTGTTCTCAATCATTCGTAAAAGGAAACTATTCTCGTATAAGTTCATTTATTTATGTGTTGAATTTCAGAGCTCTTTTATTGCATAGTCATCATAATATTTTAGGATAAGAAGGAAGGGAAAGTTAATTAATTATATTATACATTTTTGTAACAATCATCAAATCTTGAAAGTGTTGAACATTATGTGCATCTCCAGATATATCCTAGTATTCTGGGGATGTAAAAACTGCTCGTATTTTTTTTCAAATGAAGACTATTCAGGACAATAGACCAGGCACAGCAAGACTACATTAATCTTTGCTCTAAGTGTAAACAAACCTATTTGCTTTCAAGAAGTGCTTGATTTGTGTAAACATTGTATGCGAAAAAAAAATAAACGAATGAATGTCTTACAAAACCTGAAATCTACTTTTTTCGTGCATTTTTATAAAACTTACACTGAAGTTTCTTTTGATTGATTTAGATATGTTATAGAACTTGACTTGATTTATAAATATCGATCGAGGTGATGTCAAAATTAGTCGATCGATAATATAAGTCGATAGTTTATATCTGATAAAATCATTTCTATGTCAACAAATCACGACAGTGTAAAAAAATCCAAACTCAAAGCCTTTTTTGTTTAGTTTCAGGTTATGTTAATTCAGGAAAGGGGAAGTCTTTAATGGTCATAGCGGGGTACAAGTTCTCAAAACATCGGACAAGGGGCGGAAGATCCAGGTAATTTCTAAGACTTGCTTGTGGTATTAAGAAAACGTAATACTTAGGTAAATAAATATGTTTGTACTTTTTGTTATAGGTGGTCGTGTACCTCTCAGAGGAGCAAACATTGCCACGCAGCCGCATTTACTTCTACATTCGACAATCAACTAATGAATTGCATTAACACACACAATCACATCCCCACATGTTTGTGCAGGTACAACCAAGGCACAAAATTGTGCCGTGCGTCTAAGCATAAGTATGTGGTTATATAAAACCTTATCAGTACTATTGGGCTTTCATCTAAAGAGATTTTTGTCTAAAAATGGTTGTTAAATAAGGTCTACGTACAAAAAACCTGAGTAAAACCAAGTACATTGGCTTGGTTAGGGAGATGCCCTTTTTTCTTATAAAGAAACAAAGCCTTGCATGGTCACTCTAGCCGTATATTTCAATGAGGTTTCTTTTGTTATTGGTAGATCTGCTGTCAGGCCGCCATTTTTTGCCATAAATATTTAGACAAGCGTCCGTAATTTTCAAGGTAGACCATAACTATAGTGTTCAGTATCAATAATTTAACATCGCGCATACGTCATAAAGAACGTGAATTCCTAAGGTTGCGTGTTTCATGTACTTGACTCCATAAAAGACTCAAAATTAAAAGAATCATCTACTAATGTTAACTTTTTTTTTTTTTGCTAAAAAGGAACCTGTAAGCCTTTGCATAACAGGGTTATTCATTGACAATGCTTGAACTTCAAATTCTACCCATCATAACGAACAAGTATGTAAAGAATTAAGACCTGGCGGGTCTTAATTCTTAAATATGGCAATGGTAGTAGAGAGGCTTTATTTGAAACTAAACTTAAAAACGGCTCTGCCCTAAATTAACAGTGGGTGCAGGAGTAGGACATCAGTCTTTAGAAATTCATTAGGTTCCGTACAAACATACCATTTCATTTTTTGTGGAGCATACATTTTTGGTGTCAGAGGTAATTTACAAACATTTTTTACAAGAATTAAGACCTGGCGTCTCCACAAACTTGTTAGTGATGATGGGGAGAACCTGGAGTTCACGGAGTTTCAGTTAATTAACAATAATCCATCTTCTATATCTTCATTTTTAAATACCCATCTTAACGATATGAAAAGCTAAACGCACGGCTACTTCATGATAAGGTCAAACAATATCATAAAATAGTTACATTATCCACCGTTAGAGGCGCTGATATTGTTTTGTTTTTGACATCTGTGGTTTTTGAGTGTTTGTTTGTTTCTGTTCTGTGATGCATCATGTCGGCGGACAATTATTTAGTTAAAAAAGCGAATAATAATGTGCAAATAGAAGACAAAAATGAAGTAAGGAGCCGTTACGATAAAAAACTACAGGAATTTTATAAAAGTCACTCGAAAAACGAGCATAACGTCTAAACTGAAAGCCAACTGCATTAAGCAATTTTTGAATATAAAGTTCCTTCCTAATTCGAATTTTTCATTAAACCTTTTCATCATCATCATCAGCCTATATTAGTCCACTGCTGGACATAGGCCTCCCGTAATGAGCGCCATAGCCTTAAACCTTTTGATGTCATGGAATCCCCACATAAATGATATGGCCAAACGTTGATGGAAATATCATTAAACGTTGATGCTTAAACTTAAACGATATAGTCAGTTTTAGCTGGCCATGTCATGAAATTCTACCATTTCATGAAATGGTCGGGCACAACATGAAGTGATCAATTCTAGGATATGGCCACGACACCTACACTCATTAGCAAATCAAAATATCATCAAGAGTAATTCATATTTGACGCAGTAGGTAAAAGCCTTACGACACGACGCAGGCGTTTGCAGTTTCTATTCTCGCAGCAGTTCAAATGTTAGTGTTTGTTACCAACAATCTAAGGACCTACTCGCTGTTCATTTTTGTACCGTTCTAACCAAATACACCTAATGATCTGTGTTATTCGAAATAAAGGGTTTTTATTTTAATTTTAGTTTATTTATTTATCTATCTTCCTATTCCTAAAATCAAAACACGCACTCACTTAGTTTCATTTTCTTTCATTTAACAATTTTTTAGGACTTTCAGCGAGGTATGTAACCTCACGCCGCGGGAAACGAATGATCGAACTGAATGGGTACAAGTTCTACTTGGCACGCCAGTCACCACACAACAGAGCTAGGTGGGCCTGCTCCACCCACCACCGCAACGGTTGTCGAGCTGCAATCCTCACCGATAACGACCTCATCGTTTCCTTCAACCAAAACCACATGCACAAAGGCAAAGGGCCCAATACACATAAGAATGAATTTCTTATTGAAGAGGACTTAATCCTTGAAACCGTTGATAGTGATAATGTCGTTGAAATTGGTGACAACGAAATTAATAGGGTGTTAATATATAAATTACCGTAAAATACTGAAAGGGGTTTAGCTGGTGCCACAGAATTATAGAAATTAACAAACAAGTCCAATATCATATATCAATAATATACCCACCCAAAAAATTTACAACTAATTAATTTTGCAAGTTTATAACATCCTACTTTCTAGTAGTCCTATCCTACTTCGTACTATCCTATTCTACTCTTAATAAAAATCCGAAAGTTTGTATGAATCCCACGTATCTCCTTAACTAGTTAATTGATTTACATGAAATTTGTTGTATGTATGTTGATAGTTTAGATTCTAGAATAACACATAGACTAATATATTTTCAAAAATAATAAAATCTAATTTTCATAAAGTTTCTATGGAAAATTATTACTCCTTGGCTCGATCCACTCAAAACTCATATTATTTTGTTTTTCGAAACTACCCCTAGGGGGTTTGCAATAAATTTCTGAAAGTTCTCTAGTTACTTGCCTACAACATGGATGCCATTACGGCGACATACAGCTGAACTTCCCATCCACGTGTCATAGCTGTCAGTGACAGCCTGTCACGTTTTCACATTATAATAGCTGTTGCTCTATTGTTTGTATGGCATTTCATAAATATCAGATTATTAAATATATTACACACACACAAAATTAAATAAAATTCAAAATTACACAGTCAATTAACTAATTAATTTTTATTTTTTGTATTTTTTTATGTTCAATTTAAAGTAAAAAGTTTCTGACAAACTGTATAAAAGTTTGTCGGCTGTAGTTTCTTGTTATATTTTCACGATATGTGCGAAACAGGGCTTGAAACACCCTGTCCCTGTCTCGTCATTATAGCGGTAAGAAAAAACTTAAACTTCTCTGTCGTGCGGGAGGCATAAGTTCCATCTGGTTCAGTGTAGGAAAGAGATAACTATATATCAGAGATGTGCTATTGAATCCTAGTTATATGGTATAGCAACCTTAATGCCGGGTTTCTTAGACCTCGTGCCGCACTGAACAAATAAAATTCTAACACAGTGCGGAACGAGGTTGCGAACACCTCGTACGCGCGCACCTCGTACCACACCCTACGCTAGCTTCACGCGTTTAGTGTTGTGCAACGCATTCGAGGCTGCGCACGCGACGAAGAAAGACTGCTACCGATTATGTCGAAACGTTGCCGAAAAAAGTTAATTAAGGAGGATGATGAAGAAAAACCGGGTGATGAATCTGAGTCAAAATCAGGATAAAGGAAGATATTTTAAAAACAGGTCAGTCACTAATTAATATTTACAAATATATGTCTTCGTCTAGGTGAAATAATTATGTTAAACATGTTATAATTATTAGGGGTTAAAGTATGAAATTGCCGATTTGTACTGAAAAATTCAAATAAGTTTTTTTTTATTTAACATATTTATTTAATTAAAATGATTACCATTATTACTTATACATTGCTGCCATCCAGGAAGGTCATTTATGCCTTTGCGATAGAACTCTGGTTCTAAATTCGACAAACTGTGTGAAAGCATTGTGTACTGCCTCCTAGGAAGAAAACTTTTTATCACGTACAAAATTGTCCAAATCACAAAAAAAAATGGTAGTCCGTTGGAGCAAGGTCTGGCAGTTGCAGTTCCTGTAGAGTTCTAGCGAGAGAGAGAGTAGAGTAGAGTCATATTTTTTTTTATTGATTTGACGCAAATGAGTCATTAATGATGGTAAGGTAACGTTAAACCATACCGCTAATTCCTGGGTAGTTTGACTCGGATCGGCTTCCACCATCTCTTTCAATTCATTGTTATTCACCTGTTTGGACGGTCTTGCACTGGTTCGTTCTTCAAATCAAAGTTTCCATCACGAAAGCGTTTAAACCAAAATTGCACGGTGCGTTCATTACCAGTCCCCTCTCCAAACGCAACATTGATATTGCGAGCTGTTTCTGACGCGTTAGTTCGTCGGAACTCGTATTCAAACATCACTCGAATTTTCTAAGTATCCATCTTTCTTGCTAAGCTGAATAAAAAAAACAACTGAAAGTCACTTAATCGAATATTGCACATTTTTTAAAAGAAGAACCTCATAGGTACCATGGAATGTTCTATTTCAATAGAAACCTATTACAATAAAACGGCAATTTCATACTTTAACTTTAAAGTACTTTAATTTTAAAATATTGTTTATGATATTGTATGTATGTATAGGGAGGGACTCCTTTGCCCAGCATTGGGATTCGACAGGCTAGCTGTATATCTGTATAGTGAGGGATAACATTATAATCACGCTCTCTGTCTTTTTCAGAACCCCCTACAAACAAAGTACATCATCTCGAAAAGGGATCAAAGAAGAGGAGATGTGTAGGATGTTACGAAAAACTCCGCACCTTCTTATCAAGTCGTGAGGCTGACAAAAAAGGGAAGAAAACTGTCACAAAATGCACTGGTTGCAAAAAATATTATTGTTTGACCTGTTTTGATGAAAAACATCCATAAGTTTGATAAATAAATACAATTAAATAAAATTATTATTTATTTTCTCATCACTAAATAATATGAAAAACTGCCATATTTCAGTGCGGTACGGGGTACATCAAACCCCACATTTTATTTTACCTATAGAATCTAAACTAATTAATCTAACCACGGGCGGCGGCAGATTTAGGTTAATCAACTTATTGTTAACTAGACGATCGCCTCGCGGTTTCACCCGCGTAGTTCCCGTTCCCGTGGGAATTCCGGGATAAAATATAGCCTATGTCACTCCCTGAAAAGTAAGCTTCCTAACGGTGAAAGAATTTTTCAAATCGGTCCAATAGTTTCGGAGCCTATTCAATTCATACAAACAAACAAACAAACAAAAAATCAAACCTTTCCTCTTTATAATATTATATATATATAGTATAGATAATAATTGCGACAAAAGCCGTACACTTTGTCTTATTTGGCGCCAAAAAAAGGATTTTGAAAAAGGATTAAAAAAATGGATTTTTCTCCTACGGGCGGTGGGGTTTAATACACCTCGTTCCGCTACAATCTCTCGTTTAGGACAAGGCTTTTAACGACCCGTAACGCAGTAATGGAAAGTACAGATAAATCTGTGCCGCTGGGAACCTGTGATAGGTTAATTTCAAATTATTTTCAGTTACTTCTGCTGCGACTACACCAAGTGCGTGTCATCATAGTAATTTTTGTATATATAATGCCCCTGCTTGTTAATAATCTGTGGAAACAGCAGATCATCATCATCACCATCAACCTGTATTAGTCTACTGCTGGAGATAGGCCTCCCCTAATGAGGACCATGGCGTAGAGTGTAGAGCGTAAAGTAAATGATCTGCTGGTTGAAGACAGGGCTTCAACCACCAATTTAAATATTTACGCTTATTTCGAAATACCTTGTAAAACGTTCTTCAATTGGATCAAGATGGATGTAGTCTCTCCTAGTATAGAATATCAGAATTAATTTGGTATAAGTACATTGATTTCAGTAGACTTTTAGCCCAGCTGTATAGAATATCAGAATTGACTTGGTGTAAGTACATTGACTTCAGTAGACTTTTAGCCCAGCTGTACCTACTTAAGTGGCTAAGTACATTTTATACGTCAGTCAAGTCAGTCCAAAGATATTTTCAGTGCTTTCATGATTTACGAGACTTTGTATTTTTTGTAACACAATTATTATTACTTTTGGCTTGTGGTGCGAACAATTTGGTGCGAAACACCGCTACACCAACAATATAGTCTATTTTGTTTATTTTTAACAAAATTTTCACAACGTCTTGAATCTGTGTTGGCTTTTATGTACTTATTTGTAAGAAAAAAACTTAATAGAAGTGATCCTCCAACACAAATAAGGTTCGAAGCTAACCCGCTTGCATTAGAAATGAATAATAAAAGTGGTTGGATTTTCTAATCAAAAGCAATAATTTTTTTACTTTAAAATTTATACAATTCAGCAGCGCTTTGCTATGTGTAAATGAATATAGGCTGAACACTACCAAGACTTGGTAACCACGTAGAATGCTCGTCTGAAATCTGTTGGTCTGGTTAGCTAAAACATTGACACCATCTGTAAACGTGGTGACAAGAAACTGAAAGAGCGAGTATAATAAAGTTTATAAAATTGTAGGTGCAATAATCACATATTCGGATAAGGGTCATGCGTTGTTGACCATTGGACATCACAGGTTCGGCTTAAATGGAAAATCAAGTCTAAAACAAAGATGGCAGTGCGTAGAGAAATGGCGACGTGGCTGCCGTGCCATCGTACACACCACAATTGAAGATAATGTAATAACCAAGTGGTACGACGTACATAACCATTAGAAAAGTTTAGAACCTGGTAATGTGGAATCGGAGGGAGGAGCAAAATATAGCAATAAGAACTCGTCGTACCTGTATAAAATAAAATGTAATGTAAAAAGATAAATGTGTCTTTTTGCGGGTCGTGATCCAGTTATTTATTGAACGCAATTTATTATTAAGACAAATAGGAAAGGTATCCATTATTTTTAGTCATAATTTGCTGAGCGTGTATGCTCAGCAAAAGCTAATGTGAAGATCGATGCACTAGAGATGTGGTGCTGGAGACGTCTCCTGAGGATTCCGTGGACCGCGCATCGGACTAACGTCTCCATCCTCGAAGAACTTCATGTCTAGGGGATTATCATCGACTGTGCAGATACAAATACTGAAGTTCTTCGCTGTCGTGCACTCAGCCTCCCGCGCATTAGGCATCCTGGCTGCGCAGACAGGCTGTGGCGGCCGAAATATTTGAGCAGCCAGCTATAGCAACCTATCGACGGCCAGTTGCGACCCTTTCGTCGAGCGAGCAGCCTGCTAACTCTGAGAACTATGTCGGTTACTTTGGTTCTTCTAATATACTCAATATATAATACGTAAACATATAAAAGCGTCTTGTCACTAAATGGTTGATCGGTATGTCTGCCAATAAAAACTTACTCGCAGTGCCTTCACTTATTCCGTGATCATGGGCGCATGAAACTGTGCCGAAATATTAGAAACCTCAAAACTCAAATCATGGTAAATATCCCGTTGCAAATGACTTAAGCATCTTCTTACTGTTAGAAACACGGGCTTTTGGGTAAGGAAAAGACGTAGCGATTTTATTTATTTTGTTACCTGCTCCAGCAATATATTGATTTTGACTGTAATAATAGTATTTGTTTTTCAGAGCCATCATTTAGTGTGTCAGCTCGCGGAAATCCAGTCCTTATCCTAGGAGGAGCAAGGTTCAAAATGGATTATTCCGGAGTAAGCGGCACCAGATGGAAGTGTGCACTATACGCACACAAGGGCTGTCGAGCCGCTGTTCTAACCCTTAACGACGGACAAAACTGTATCATTAGAAAATGTAACAATGTTCATAAGCATTAGTCTAGTACTATATAGTTTGTTTTAACATATTAAATGAACTGAGTACCGTCACATCACAGAAGATTGTAATCGAGAAAATTTTCAAAATTTCAAATTATAATAATGCTCATCAGCCTTACTCCCTCTAACGTCTTTCGATGTGAACTATACAGCAATATCAGTATTGTAGTAAAGTTTATAGGTAAGTTAAAAAAGATACATAGAATATGTGTCGTCAGCTTGTGATCCTCTTATCTATTTAACAGTTACATATTATACACATATAACATTATAACAGACCCAACTCCCAAGTCAATATATACATATTTTTTATAGTTATGAATACGATTATTGCGTCGAATATTAAAAAAGACTAAGGGTAAAGAAATAAACAACACAAAGCATAGCTTTTGCATCTATTTAATAAGATTATTTATTTTAATTTTCTTAGTATATTCTGTTATGTTCATCGAACATAATTCTGTTAAAAAATTAAATTATGCCTGTTTAAATAATAACTACATAATAACAATGTTAATTAAATCTTTTTGTTTTTCTTTCGATATAAATGCTAGTGTGTAGGTAACTGTATAACATGTACCTCTTTTTAATACAGTAGACAAAAGTTGTTATTTCCAGATATTCAACATAAAGTTAACATATTCTGTGCAAACAAGCAAAAAGGACCACAAGGCGATAGCGATGCTGTATGCGCAATATATTTGTTAATGCGTTTTTATACCCCTAAGCAGACGAAAATAATATTACATAATACTGATATATATGATGATGATTATGAAAATGATTAACTGTATTAATAATTTTCATAATCATCACCATATCAGTCCAAGCACGGCTACGCCTGCATATAGACCTCCCTTATATGAGGTTACAAATATCGGTCCTTACCAGCCTCCGTCCACCGCCTCCATGCGACCGCCCACTGGCACTTTAGCTTGCTCATTCCGAGAGCTATGTCGGTGTTTTTGGTTCTTCCATGGTCTTTGGTTCATTCATAGGTCAACACTGGCAACACACATTGATTGAAGACTTTTGTCTTGAGGCTCTGCGATATCTGTGACGAGAAGATATTGCGGAGCTACCCGAACGCTGCCCGTCCGAGTTGGATTGGTCGGTAGTGTTTTATTTATTAGGTACCTACCTTGCAACCTGAAACCTAGTGCTATGCAATGCGAATGAAAAACATGTTTAAATTTTCGTATTCTAGCCTGTAACCAGGTTTTGTGTTCATATGAACGAATGTGTGTATTTCCCCTATTTTTATTATTGTATTTTTATTGGCTTTTTACAGGCTTGGCCTACATCGCTTGAATTTAGCAGGATCAAATGGTTAAATCAAAATATATGTTTTACTAATTAGTGTTTTTTTCAGGAATAGCACATAGTTTTTCCAGTCGCGGTAATCCCATAATCACGTACCAAGGTAACAGATATTGTATTAGCAAGCAGCTTCAATATAAAATCAGATGGCGATGCAGCAAGCGCAACAGATTTGGTTGTAAGGGATTTTTGCACACTTCGGCAGATGGTAATCGTATTCTTATAGACAACAATGTTCATCATCACAAGTAAATAATTTGATAGACTATGACAGTGATGTAAGAATCTTAAAATAGTTGTGTTTAATTGTACTTATTTGTAGTATTTAGCGTTGTTTAAAAATTGTCTAACAAAA
Organism: Eupithecia subfuscata; assembly: GCA_963564075.1. NCBI lineage: Eukaryota > Metazoa > Arthropoda > Insecta > Lepidoptera > Geometridae > Eupithecia > Eupithecia subfuscata. The sequence goes on from OY751105.1 coordinate 12,795,463, forward strand.
TTAATTCGGTACTTATAATAAGGAAGGTTATTTAGTGGCAGCTCTTAAAATACGCTAGTTATCGACGATTAATGGGCGAAACGGGCTAAGATATACATTCTATAAATTGTTATGCAAAAAAACCTTAAATATTAGTTCAGTCAAATCATGATGATGAATGAATAATGACTTAGAATTATTCCGGCTCCTGCAAGACTGGGTCATTATGACCTGTGTGGGCAGTAAATTCCTTTTCCCGTCAATTCTAGCGATTAGTCAGTAGCCCGGAGCTTAAGTTAAGAGTTGGACCTCTGCAATGTTTTAAAAACGCACCAAGTTTTGGTAAAATGGAAGTTTTAGAACAATTTCACTTATTATATTAATGAATATAAGTAATGTTTTTCTTATGTTAAGGTGCCGAGGAAAAATAATTAAGCTGATTACGTTTATATTTTAAGATGGAAGAACTTAAAAAGCTTTTGTAAAAATCACACTATATATTAATATAATATATAATATTATAAATGCGAAAGTTTGGATGGATGGATGGATGGATGTTGGTGACCTCTTCACGCCAAAACTACTGAACGGATCAGGCTGAAATTTTGCATACAGGTAAGTCTAACCCTGGAATCAAACATAGGCGACTTTTTATCCCATAAATCAGTTCCCATGGGATAGAAATAACCTCAAAACGTTTCTATAGAAACAACGCGTGCGAAGCCGCGGGCAGAAGCTAGTAGTTTATATGTGTGAGTTTACATAGAATTTTTTAAAATTATTTGTAATAAATGAACTGGAAATAGCTCGCACCATAACTATTTTAAAATAAAATAAGTAGAGTAATATATATCAGTAATTTCTTATAAATCTACCTAAAATTAAACACAGCGACAGTGTTCATTTCATTGTTATAATTTTCCGTAAGGTATTAGGCTCGGACTACAAGCATAAGGCAACCCCCGGGTCAAAAAAAACGACCCCCGGATTCAATCCGTATCAAGTAATCACACTAATCACACTTTATAAATGCGAATGTTTGGATGGATGGATGGATGGATGTTTGTTACCTCTTCACGCCAAAGCTACTGAATGGATCGGGCTGAAATTTTGCATACAGGTAATTTTAGGCCTGGTAAAACATAGGCTACTTTTTATCCCATAAATCAGTTCCCATGCGATAGAAATCACCTTTAAACGTTTCCATAGAACAACGCGTGCGAAGCCGCGGGCAGAAACTAGTTTTAAATAATTTCGTGATGCTTGTAGTCCATAGCTAAGGCTTCATTGCAGTCACCTTTTGCCACCTTGCCGGGTTAAACACATGAGTTAAGGTAACTTTATTACCAGTTTCAAGATAAGTCAAAATTGGTTTAGTTGAAATATCTAGATTAATAATTCATGTAAAACAATCATACCTTTAAATTAATGCAATATGATTTATTTTACTATGACCTGTACTTATTAAAAATGTAAGTAAGTCGGACTTGATCGTATTGTTTAAAGTTAAATAAATCAATTAAAATTAGAACAATTGAGTCTATAAGAACAAACCTAATTTAAGTATGCACAATAAATTTAGCACATAGATCTAAGATAATTAATAGTTTCGGGCGTTTCTTTGCGGAAACCCATTGCATGATATATGGATAAAACAATATTTTAGTAACAATTCCGCGCAAAAGCTTCTCTGGTAAGATCCAACAAAATGCAATTCGCGTGCACCGCCCGCCCTCCAACAAATTGCGTAAAGTATTTTACGCAAGGAGCTCAGAGAGACAACATCTCTGGCAGGAATCTGTAGTTTTTACTTGGCAGGCTCAGTGTCAAAGTCGAGTATTGTTATGGTGTCCTGATCATGTCTCGTGGAGAGACGGAACTACACTTGCGAGCTTTAAACTGGAATCGCTTCAAGGGTTGCTCAAGACTGATTTTTACAATTTCTTTGCAGTGAACTATGAGTTAAGTTATGTTTTCCCTTACGCAGGATTTATTGGCGACGATAAATTTTGATTTAATGCACGATAATGTCCGCTGCCACACCGCAGCAGTGACTAGACAGTACCGACAGACGTCTTCCATGTCGGCATTCCCACACTAGACTGGCCGGCCCTTATTCCTGACTTGAACCCAATCTGGCATATGTGGGACGAGCTAAAACAGCGGATACGAGGGAGAAATCCAGCTAATCCAGCTCCGGCGCCGATAGAAGCCGATAGATGCAACTTCGACCTTTTGCAATAATTCCCAAAATTTAGGTAGCCAATTTAATTAATTTTAAATCGTCTTGATATCACTTGAAAGGTAACAAAATTACATTTCAAATGATGTACCACAATCTATAGATCATTATACATAAATTGTAAAAAATTGTTTTGATCAACTCGCGCGATGAAGCGATTCCATTTTAAAGCTCGCAAGTGTAGTTGACGACTTTTATGGGTGTTTTTTATTGTGTAATTGGTGTGGTCTTTTCTTTTACGTTGTGTTAGTGCTTAAAGATGGAGGGTAATTCACCTGCCAATTATATATTTCGTAAGTCTGGTTTTACCTTCTCTGATTGCATGGCATGCCGGTTTGTGGGATTGCGGGCACGCGAATTGCATTTTGTTGAATCTTATCAGAAAGGGTTTTGCGCAATTGTTACTGAATATTTTATCCTAATGTTACATATAGATTTAGTAAAATTTTAATGCCATACTGCACACAACATGGCAATGTCGCCGTGCTAAGTAGCGATGTCCAAGCGAAACCGACCAGACGACGCCGATGCTTGTAAAAAGGGCCTCGTCCACTAAGAACGGCAAGGCACTTGACCTCCTTTTCTCAGTTTAATATTGATGGTGGGATAAACAGTTTTCATTGTTACAGGCTACGAAATCGTGTCGTCAATGTTTGGAACTATTAACATACGGTTTTCTGGCTACAAGTACTGCAAACACCGTACATCAGGTTTGAAAACGCGCTGGCAATGCGCTGTAAACCGTTCTTGCCGCGCTAACCTTTGGACGATTGGCGATAATGCAATTATACAAATCATAAAACATAATCCTAACCACAACCACTAAAATTCTGTAATATTTAAACTGACTCCAATGGCTTAGCTCAGCCAGCTTCGACACAAGACTTCTGCTATAATAGAACTCTATTTTTATGTTAATGTGAATTTATCATTTACACTGCGATATTACATCCTCTAGATTTAAGTAAAGTAGGTCTCTCTCCTAGATATCAACGGTGGGACTTTGCACTAACCATTATAGAGCGAAGTAAAAAAATCTATGAAAACATAAAGTGGTCTTCATAGGAACTTTCATTTTGCGTAGACCATTTTATTAAAGTTTATTCCTTGGTTTTGCTAATCTTATTACTACCTTATACATAAGTTAAATATTCAAGTAATTTTAAGCAATCTTATTACCGAGTTTGAAGGTCTTATTAAATGTCACTTAGACTAAGTAGGTATTAAGAGCCCTGGGTACCGTATTAGTCTGTGGGGCCGAATTCTGCTAACCAATCGCTTTACTATGACAATGGTATTGTCGCAGAATCGTCCATAGATAAAAGAAACTCTAGATAAAGACGATACCATTGTTTTGGTGAAGCGATTAATTTAGTGGGATTTGGCCCCTGTTAGGGCTCCATGTGCCGCAGCCGTGTGGTGCCGGCTTAGAATTAGCACCACCCCAACTCTTCCCGCGGGTATCGTAATAGGCGACTAAGGGATATCCGCCGGGGGCGGGCAGCAGCGCCCCCTGCAGAACAATTCTACCATCGAACTGCGATCCCCAACCCGCATGCCCAGCGTGGGGAAACGGGCATTAACTCCCAAGAGATAACAGCTAATAAGGCGCTTATCAGGGGGAGGCCTGCGTTCAGCAATGGACCAATATAAGCGGTTGAGGTGGGTTCCATGTATCTTGAGAAATATCATATTGCATTTATCTGAGTGCCTACCCTATTAACAAGACAGTTTTCTTTGAAAACCTACAGTAATCTTATTTTGTTAATTCTAGAAATCCGATTCGTGAATTCGAGGCGTGGAAGACTAAATATATTTGTTGCGGGCTTCAAATATTGCAAACAATACGTACAGGGGCCTAGGACTCGTTGGCAGTGCTGCACGGGCCGAGGTTGTCGTGGCAACCTCTACACGCTCGAAACGCCTGACAGCGTCAAGATCATCAAGTATACCCCGAATCACAACCATCCACCCATGAAAATGATATTTAAATAACTTATGTAGGGCCTATTATGCTAATTTGGATTCATGATGCATGCTAATAACCTTATCAAATAAATATTCGATAGAAATCCGTTTCCTTTTCCTTGGGAATATTCGAGTGAAATCCTAATAGCAGTAAACTTGTAAAGGAAGTTCTATATTTTTATTTTCCTGAAATGCCAATAAGCTACATAAGGAAGTGATTGGCTGACAAACAAACTGATGCCACTACGGCCGTGTGGTGCCGACTTAGAATTTGCACCACCCCAAATTTGCCCGCGGTTGTCGTAAGGGGCGACTAAGGGATATCCACGGGGTGCGGGCAGCAGCGCCTCCTGCAGAATAATTAACCACTGGGCTGCGACCCCCAACCCGCATGCCCAGCGTGGGGATTAACGTAATGATAAAAGTCAACAAGGCTTATAACAGGGGGAGGCTTGTGTCCAGCTATGGACAAGTATAGACTGTAGATGATAGATGAGATGTGAGGTTGATGAAGATAGTTAGGTCTTTATTTTTTTCAGATTTCAAATTTTTCCGTTCAAGAAAAGGGAATATAAGCGTGATCTTGAACGGCTATAAATATTCTAAGCAACGACGGCAAGGTCTTAAGACCCGTTGGCAGTGCTCCACGAAGAACTCTTGCCATGCTTTTTTACACACTATGCATGATGGAAAATCGACAGTCTTGCTCAAATGTAATCAATACCATAATCATTAAAAAAAACTAACGAATGTGCTAGGTTTTTTGTTGAACGCAGAAATACAAAATAGATTAAACATTTTTTTTTAACAAAACGCTTTTAATCGGACATAGAGTCTATCAATCGATCAAGGTATCTGCCGGTCCCCCCAGGAATCATGCCTCGCAAAATTGCAAAAAATACACGACACAAAAATGGACGTGAATTCCTATTTTCAGTAAAGTTTTAATGCATTTTTACCATTATGATGTGTTATTACTTTATTAGCCCTATCCTCAAGAAATCGTTGAATTATTTTTTGGTTTGCCTATGTTACGTTTGTGACTTAGTTTTAAACTCATGAATAAGAGAGGCTATTGTTTTGATATTTATTGTATATTTGTTAAATATTGTCTACACAGAAACAGTTACGTGTCTACACTAACTATCTACAAACCTGACTATTTGTCGTCCTTCTTAATGATAATAAATTACTAATTTTATTATTAATTAGAAGAAATGAAATTATATATGATAAGTACTAACTAGGTAACGGTATGATTTTCAGATTATTGTAATATTATAAATTATAAAAAAACAGTGTTTAATATTTTCAGGGACCTACTTAAAATTAAAATAAAATAAATTCGACTCCACTAATCTCTTGTTCCTTATTCACAGAACTATTCACGGCACGGCACAAACTGCCTGCGTGAAAACAAATTGTAGACAAATTCGAGTGTAATTTTTAAGGGTTTAGGTATCTACCGAAGCGGCACTAGGCGGCGGATCGAAGAGTATAAAAATAAAATATGATGAATAAAATGGGAACTGATAACACTTGAGGTAAACTCACGTATAATTAGTTATATTTTTTTTCATTCAGTGGTGAAACCACAGAGATCATTCCCTGAGGTTCAAGACATAGTTCGACGAAATAGTCGTTAAATTTAGTTTTTTCACATTTAAATTAGTATAAAATTCTGGAGCACTTAAGTTTTCGCCGGTACTTAATGTAAATGAACGGAAAACTGACAAAAAATATTGATATACACTTTATTTAATCTGGGGAGAACGGATCGGCTGAATACGGGACTGGGGGACAACGGACCGTACTCACAAGTAGTTCGGGCTAAAAACCCGTTGGAACACTCGTTGCAGTGTGAAAATGACCCTTTAGATTTATTTAAAACATTTTTGATTTTAGTAAACTCTTATTTTAAATTTGAATAAATAAATTTTTAATGCTGGACAATCCAGTCCACAGATCGCCATCTAGCCCCAAAGTTAACAGAGATTGTGTTAAGGCTACTATACATTTATCTGATAAATAAACATAATACCTACATACATATTTTTATTAAAACACTAGCTGCGCCCCGCGGCTTCGCCCCCGTGGAAATTTATGTTTCCAACTTTCTTAATTTTTTCTTTCATAAGAACCTTCTCCTGACAATAACAAACACAACAAAGAAAGAATTAGCGAAATCGGTCCAGGCGTTGTTGAGTTATGCGCTTACCAACACATTTCGCGATTCATTTTTATATTATAGATAGATAAAAACACAGATCACCCGGAACTGCAAATCGTACAAACCTTTGTCCCGAGGTGGTTCAAATATTTAAATTTACTAACAGCACTGTATCTTTTACGCTATTTATTATTAAGCAATATAAAATTATGTTTTCCGCTTTAGTCGCAGTTGAGTTATAATATACAGTTGATTTTTAATTATTTTTGTTATGTTTAGAGCTACACCAAACCTACAACAGAAGAGGTAACCCAGCTGTTACAATTTCTGGATTTACCTACCACAAGCATTTTGCGACTGAGCAAAAAACCCGTTGGCGATGCTCAAGAGCGACCAGCTCAAGTTGTCCAGCTTCACTTTACACTTTCAATGACAATGGTCAACTATTAATAATAAAACATAAAAAAAATCATAATCATGATTCTAATGACATTGCTAATAAAGTTCAAGACATAGAATGATTATTATTAGAATTGTTTTAAGTTATTTTCATTGTGTAAATTAACAAAATCCATCGCCTTATACTTATAATTGTTAAGGCGTGTATTTCATTCCCTAACTACTTACTTATTTGTCGAAACTCTTGTGCTGATAATAATATAGTGGGCTTGTGTCAACTTATGTTTTATTCGTGTTATGTTTAGTAAATTCATTTACTTTATTGTTTTCTGATTATTATTAAAAAAAAATTGTACCAATATTACATAACCTCCTAACAATTGACTTGATTAAGAGTTCCTCTTGAATGTACGGAAAAAATAAACTATAGATATTTGAAATTAATAAATTATAGAAATAAATAAACAATAAAAATTAAGATTTTCTTTATTGTTCTAAGAATTTGTTCAATAGTTATTTATGCATCTTGGATTTAATGGCGTTATTATTTCAGAGCCAAAATTTGTGAGAACCAATAGGGGAACGTGGGCGCTACTTATTTCTGGTAATAAATACTTCAAGCGCCAAACTATGGGGCTGAAATCAAGGTGGCGATGTCTAAGATCCAATCAAGGTTGTTCCGCTTACCTTTATACCTTAGACGGAGAAGATCCCCTTACTATAATCAAATTTAAGAATATTCACAACCACTGATATTCATAGCCATTTTTGTGGAAGTGTTGTCGTGCCAGTAGTCGGCCCTGTTAGGGTCATGAAATTGACAATTGCGAATTAAAAATTGGTCCTTTCTTAAAAGTTTCTTTTTATGGTGATCCTATTTTTATGTTCTTCGACTTTGAAATTAATGATTAATCGAAACAAACTAGAACTAGTATTTACAATTAAAATAATTGAGCTAACAGTCTGCAACTGTTGCGACTGTTCGCAACAGTCGCAGACTGTTAGTTCTACAGGTAGCTCTACATTAATGAGATTCTAATAAATGTAATAAATAATAGATAGGTATGACTGATAAACCCCATGTTACAATAGTATCTAGTAGTGATGTATAATAACCGCACGAGAAAACTACTTGCATGTTTGGGTAAGAGTAATAAAGAAGAAGGCAAAAAAGTTTAGATTGTAATGTAACCTCAATATAAATTGTTGTAATAGCTTTTGCCCGCAACTTCGTCCGCGTAGAAGTCGTAAATGGTTCTAATAGTATTTTTAATTGTTTTTTTTACGATATTAATTTTGTTATAACATATAAATTCTTTTGTTAAAATGTTTGAATACTTATAAAATATAACAATCTTTATCTTAGTTTGGGGATTTAAAGGTTAGGCTGCATTACCATACAGCGTGGCAATGCAGCCAGCGTCTTGGGGACGCTTCCGACTGGTGTTGATATGGATCAGTTGATCTACCTGTAGACTGTTTGCAACAGTCAGCAGTTAGCTCAATTGTTTCAATTGTAAATACGAGTATAATTTTCTTTGTGAATAAAGATCATATCAAGGTTAAATAAACATGAAAATAAAATAAAATTTTGTTATATTTTATGAACACACAAACAACACGAAGCTCGGCCTTCGATCTGGTATTATCATTCTCTGACCTAAGTAGGTACCTCTAAAAATTTTCAATGTTTTGCGACCTTGAAATGCCGGACTAGTTTTTATTTTGTTCAAATTCGTCGTTTCTTATTTTATGACCTTGACTTTTTTTTGTTTAGACTTGGTGTTTTTATTTCTGATAATTACAGTATACCATCAGCGCCCCAACTGCAAAAACTCAGTAAGGAACCCACTCATCTAAAAGTCTCTCAAATAAATGTTGAGCTACTAAAATTCAAACACCTAAATTAAATATTGGTAGGTAGGTTAAGTTAGGTGAGTACCTAGAAACTAAAGTACATACTTCTGTTATTAACACAAGCTCTATATTTCTTACAGGCTTTATAACATCTCCAGCCCTGCTTGAAAATTTCGAAAGTGATGACAGTGTAGCGGACAAAGATTACGGTCAGAGTTCATCTTCATCGGATTCAGAAACCACAACTAAACAAAGAGATAAAGTGAAACGTTATCTGTATAAATATGATCTTATTAGACCTGAAGATATCTTTGAAGCAAATAAAAGTTTAGTAACTGCATCGATTGATACGTCAACTTTTCCTTTAGCAACTACAACGTTTGATAAAATAGATTTTGACAGTATTGAGCCCTTTGTTGAACCAATAAAGCAAGAACAACAACAACAATCGTCTGACCGACCAACAGCAGAATCTTCAACGAAAAAAAGGCCAAGTCAAAGAACCCGAAACGAAATGAAATGGCAGCAAAATGTTGCGAAAAAGTTGCGATTGCAGGGAAAATCATACCAATCTAAAGTAGCAAAGAAGATTAAAATAGTCGAAGCTCGATCACTGAAACCATCTTGCAAATGCAGGGCCGAATGCTTCAAAAAAGTCAGCGAAGATCAGAGAGTAAAAATATTTCAGGGTTTTTGGTCTCAGTGTAACAATTGGGACCAAAGAAGACAATATATTGCAGACAGAGTTACCAAGACGAACAAATTGAGGACCAGAGTGAATAGTTCTTTTGAAGAAGATAAAAGGAAGTACAATTATAATTACAGCCTACAAGTAAACGACGACATAATAAGTGTGTGCAAAGTAATGTTTCTGAATACACATTCGATTGGTGAGAAATACGTCAAGATCACAGTAGCAAAAAAAAATGAAAACGGCTTAACAGAATCTGATAAAAGAGGAAGACACGTCCCCTCAAACAAAACCAAAGAGACTATTATACAGTCGGTAAAAGATCACATTTCGTCCTTACCTAGCTACGAGAGCCATTTCTCAAGAGAAAAATCAAAGCGACGCTACCTTGGACCTGAAATAAATATTACTTTCATGTATAAACTCTACAAGGAGAAAATGACGGAGAGAGGAATAAATGAAGAAGATCAAGCCAAAGAATGGCTTTACAGAGAAATATTCAAAACGATGTTTAAACTTTCAGCCTTAGCCTAATCAGTAAAAGTAATCATGTTCTATGTTATTATCAGGCTTATTGAGTTAGATAAAAACCTAAGACATGATTTTACAAACTATAAAAATATCGGGAACAACATGGTCTGACTGTAACATTGTCCTACAGTTTCTTAAACATTTTTCTAACCATAAGTGGTCGGATGTTAATATAATCCATATAATAAATACCTTTCTATGATACACAAACTGCAGCTACATATTTTTCTTGTTATTTACTACCAGTATATGACTCCTCGGGGTCTTGCATAACATTTGTCATAAATTCTTTACGACATAGTTGGTGAGAGTGTCGATAATTTTTCTAGTTGAACAAGTCCTAGCTGTGCAGTAGTTACTCTCTGATAATGATTGCAGAAACACTTCTGGTTGTATCGATAGACATCGATTACTTTATGTGGTCCCACTCGTGGCTATAATTTACTTATGAGATTAGCCTGAGATTGATTGACTGATGAGATTGATAAATAATTTTCACAGAACACTCCTGTCAGAAGAGCTTCTAGTGATTGCGTTGAAAATCACTTTCAACCTCATCAGGCAACAAGCCATCTACATATTCCTACTACTTAATATCAGAAAACATGTCATCGGTGTCATCACATCACATTCTCATGACTCACTCAACGCACGAAGTAGTCAGTATTTTATGTAATAGTGTACAGATATTTTTGATAATGAATATTTCTAATACATTCAATTTATCAGGAGTTGCAAAAAAGTTAATTGTTGACACCTGCGGAGCTTGGGCACAGAAACAACAAAAAAAGTATATAATAGATTTTTATTCAAGAGTCTTAGCATGTCCACTGTCCAAAATAATACAATGTGTAGTTTATGTCTGTAGTTTATATGCAAATACCACTCACTTATGTAAATATTAAAATAACAATCCATTGGTCTTTTTTTGCAGAGGCTCCATTTTTTTATACAGAAAAAGGCAAACCGAGGATCGGTGTGTCTGGTGGATATTCCTTTGTGACACACCGAATTCGTGCATCTAAAATCCGTTGGCAATGTTCAAAGGCGGCATATATTGGCTGCCGTGCAAATGTACATACTACAAAAGATTTAATCAATTTAACTGTCATAAGAATTAATAACCATCATAATCATCAATGAATAAGCTTCCCTTATTATTTTAAATCCCGAAATGATCATCGTCGTGACCATTTCCATGTATGACCATAAATAATGATTTATGGTCATACATGGAAATGGTCACGTCGACATCAATATTATTATGTGAAAACACTTCTGTTTTCAACTTTATTTTTATATAGGTAATATAACATGATGTGGCTATACTATTTGTATCTATTGTGTTTACTCCTAATTAGGTGTTGTCACGGAAGAATGTTTTTCTGTTATCATTGCGTGAGTTTTTATTTCCCAAGGCAGGAAAGTACCCATTGAGAATGCCGTTACACCCTACAATTAATTCAGGCTCTACTTTGCCAAGAGCTGATACAATATTTTTGTCCCTTTTTATTAGTGGTTTTAAATCTTATATTTTGTGTCCTTACTTTTGGAAAAGGGGAAAGATCATCTATTGATTATTGAAATCCTTCCCCTTTCCGATATATTTGTCATTCCCATTTCCTTCTTCCTAAAAACTGGAAATGAATTACTTACTTTTATTACAAACCTGCCGAGTCAGGGCAATCGGGTCAAGCTCATTGAAATGAAATAGGAATATGATAATTTTATACGGGTATGTTGTTTCTTTTATTTTAGTTCCACGGTTTGAGTTCATAAATCGCCAGCGGTTTATCGCCCTGAATGGATATAAATACTCAAAAGACCAGAGGCACGGGCAACAGCTTCGATGGAGATGCACAGTGCGCCGATGTAGGGCTTCTCTGTACACGCTGGATAGTGTCCACAGTATCACTGTTATTACACATAACAAAAACCATAACCATTAACCATGTTTCAATTTTTGATGTTATGCTGTATCTGTAATGTAAAAATGTAAGTAATTTATCTTTTTACACGCTTGATAGTACAGTTTAAGTATCGTCGCCAACCACCGTGGCGTCGGAACGTAAAAGCAGCCCGTTTGCAAAATGGCTAAGCCGCTTACTCGTACAAACGAACGCTTTAGATTTTCCCTACAAATTTTGGGAAAACCTATTTCATTTCATTTGACGCGAAGTCTGAGTGACATCACACTAATATTAAAAGTGTGAAAGTTTGGATGTATTTATGGATTGATAGATGGATGGATGTTTGTTACCTCTTAACGCATAAACAACTGAACGGATCGGTCTGAAATTATGCATACAGGTAATTCTAATCCTGGAATCAAACATAGGCTACTTTTTATCCTATAAATCAGTTCTCGTGGGATAAAAATCATCTTACGTTCCATAGTAACAACGCGTGCGAAACTAATTTAGACATATTGTTGATTGTTGAACGTCGATTGTTCAAGAATCACCTTAAATCGGCTACTGACGGTGTAACGGGACACGTAAAGAAGGTACCATTCGCAGCGAGCGTGAAATATCAAAATCAAAAACTCTTTATTTCCATAATTACAATAAATGTACACTTATTTCTAAGAAATCGAATTATATCGCAAAAATTTTCGACTTCGACGGGACTTGAACCCGCGTCCTCCCCTCAGTACGGGGATGTGATAACCAACTACACCACGAAGTCAAGTGACGTGGGAGTCGAAAATCTTTGCGACTTTCTACGGACTCAAGCGCCGTTATAATTCGATTTCTTAGAAATCCCCGTACTGACTGCACGAACGCTCGCTGTGTGACACGAACGCTCGCTGTGTGACACGAACGCTCGCTGTGTAACACGAACGCTCGCTGTGTGACACGAACGCTCGCTGTGTGACACGAACGCTCGCTGTGTGACACGAACGCTCGCTGTGTAACACGAACGCTCGCTGTGTGACACGAACGCTCGCTGTGTGACACGAACGCTCGCTGTGTAACACGAACGCTCGCTGTGTGACACGAACGCTCGCTGTGTGACACGAACGCTCGCTGTGTAACACGAACGCTCGCTGTGTGACACGAACGCTCGCTGTGTAACACGAACGCTCGCTGTGTGACACGAACGCTCGCTGTGTAACACGAACGCTCGCTGTGTGACACGAACGCTCGCTGTGTAACACGAACGCTCGCTGTGTGACACGAACGCTCGCTGTGTAACACGAACGCTCGCTGTGTGACACGAACGCTCGCTGTGTAACACGAACGCTCGCTGTGTGACACGAACGCTCGCTGTGTGACACGAACGCTCGCTGTGTGACACGAACGCTCGCTGTGTAACACGAACGCTCGCTGTGTGACACGAACGCTCGCTGTGTGACACGAACGCTCGCTGTGTAACACGAACGCTCGCTGTGTGACACGAACGCTCGCTGTGTAACACGAACGCTCGCTGTGTGACACGAACGCTCGCTGTGTAACACGAACGCTCGCTGTGTGACACGAACGCTCGCTGTGTAACACGAACGCTCGCTGTGTGACACGAACGCTCGCTGTGTGACACGAACGCTCGCCCCTAACGCCGATCAGTACCTGGCTTTGGGCATATTACTAAATGGTGCCATTTTGTAAAGCACCTAGTCATTTTACAAACGGGCTGGTGGATGTTGTGGACAATGTCCCTGTAAACATATCTACTTAACAGTAATCATAACCATCGGCTGTGAAATGCAAAGCTGTTAGTTTAATGATACTGAGTGTAAATATTCTGAAGAGTTACTTATGACATTTACGACCTAGTCAGTAGACAGTTTAAATATATTATGTAGTTATAATTATATCATAACTAAATAATAATATATTTAAACTGTCGTTTATATATTTTATATTATTTAGTTTTGTCTTATTATTAATGTTTGCTGCTCATTTATGAGCTTCGCATGTTAGCCAACTTTAAAATGAACAATTGGTTTACTAAAGCTTATACCTTCAATTACAATGTAAGTATTCTAAAATTGCTGCTTTTTTAATCCATTTAGGTAGCCAATACGGCATAAGTCTATCTAAGCAGTATTTAAGGTCCTGACATGGATCGGCTATCGCAGGACCGAAGGTGGATAACACAGTTTTTGGAAGGCCTAATACTGGGTACCTTCCAAAAACGGTGTTATCCATTTTATAAAATTCAGATACAAATTTTAATTTTCATTCTTATTACGGTTATTTTTATGTTTGGCTACGGATACCAGAAACGAGGACGATACGTATCTAAAACCCGTTGGCGATGTTCTCGCAGAACTTATGGGCGCCGTGTAAGATTGCACACCTTGAATCATGGATACGATGACCGCGAGATTGTTATACTGCACCACAAAGATACACACAACCATAAACTATATTTCATTTTCCACTTATAGGAATAATGGTGTTGAAAGCAAATTACTAGTCTAAAGAATTTTTTAATCCATCAAAGTAAGTCGTCAACCAGTTTCGTCTCTCCACGAGACATCATCAGGACACCACAACACTCAACTTTGACGCTGAGAGTGCCAAGCATCAGCGACAGAGTTCTGAGGCCAGTGATGTCGCCATGTCCTCTTCAAGCTCCACGCGCATATAATGGTTAGCCGTTAGAAATATCTATTACAAAAACAGTTTCAATGATCAACGAGAAATGAAGTAAATCATTTTGTATTGGTATCAAATAATAGCCATAAATTAGAACTAGTATTTAGAATTGAAACAATTGAGCTAACTGCGGATTGTTGCAAACAATCTGCAGGTAGCTCAACTGATTCATATCAATACCAGTTGGAAGCGTCTCCAAGACGTATTTTGTATTGATTGATTGATTAATTTTTATATCTATTTGTGATTTCTTACAGGAAACATCAAGTTCGTAAAATCAAAAAAGGGTCACCCGATAATCGTGGCTGCGGGCTATAGATTTGGAAAGAGCTACGATACTGGGAAAACTGGAGAAGTTCACTGGCGTTGTTCCACTCGAGGGTTGAGCTGCCGCGCATACATACACACCTGAGGGGTGCAGTATCATAACCCGCTATAATGCTTTTTGACCAATATCGTGTTAGTACCATCAATCAAAAGTTCTTAAAAATTGCTTTGAAATGGTTGGCTGCTTTTCTATTAAAACCCATTAAAACACAGAGAAATCCGCTGGTAAAGAACGATGTAAGGATCAAAAGCCACTATAATAGCGTAGGTCAGTTTCAAAATCCTCTATAACACAATCGACCAATCACAGCACCGGATTTGCGTCGCCTCATCGAGAAAATAGTATGGCGGTTGTGACTTTCTGTGTACAACAAGTGTTCGGATTTTTAATAAATTTAATGCAAAAACATGGAAGAATTAGCCCAGTTTGTGCAAAAATCAGATCTGAAGCATTTGAGGAAGAGGCCACGCGTTCCGTCATCATGGAAACGTGAAGTGGAGCGCAAGAAATGGTGAGTGAAAATGGAACAAAAATCTCCTGGAAAGTTAGCAAGAAAAGTTTTATGCAAGATGTACCTAGTTAAGTTTTCAGCCAGTTATGTACGTAGATACCATTTTATACCTAAGAGAAACTCGTGTTTAATACATTTTGAATAAAAACTATAATAATACTTCATATCTTTTTATTTTATGTATGTACGCAGGTAAATAATACATTTTAGGTAAAATATCTTTGCTATGTTAACAGTAGGTACCTACCTATTTTTCTTCCTTCACGTGTCAATGACACAACAATTAAAAATATTATTATTTATTATTATTATTGAAAACATAGTAATCAAATACAATACACCTAGTAATAAAATAATATCCTACCTCCGACCCCTATTTTAAAAATTATGTCGTATAACGCCATCCATCCACCATCTTATTGTTGGTTTTGGTTGGTTGCAAAACCCGCCAAAATATGACTGTTCATTTTCAAAACCCGCCATTATGTAAGATTAGTTTCAAAATCCTCTAAAACGAATTTTAATTTGCTTATAATTCAGTATTTTCTCTATGATTTCTGTTGGTAAAGCTAAGATTAGTGGCGCTATGCCCAGGACTAATCGGCAAGACCAAAAACTATGAATTACGATTCATTGGTCAAGATTTAACAGTTATTTCTAATCTGTGAAAATTTTGAGAAAGCTATTATAGTGGTTTTTGATAATACACCCCTCACCTATGGAAAAACCTTGTTGAAAATCAGCAATGTACATAATCATCCTCCGAAATATTTAGACGATTAAATGAAGGCTATGCGATGAACTAAGCAAAGCTTCGACTGTTTACAGACTTATTTATTGAAAATTGTACAGCTAAATTCATCTTACTTTTCGACTGGAAGTGGAAGTATCATGTAATATTCGGGTCGGTGCACTTTTTCCGTGAATCTGGGTAGCGGAGACGTTCAAACATTTCTGCTTATAGAACATAGAACAGTAACGATGATGTCCCTATATCTAAGTGTTACTAACTTAGTTTCTATTATTATTCATCATCAGATGCCCCACCAGACGTTATGTTCGAGACTTCAGTATATGGGAATCCTATTATGATAATATCAGGATATAGATTTTCGAGGAATCAGTCGAGAGGTACGAAGGTGCACTGGCGATGCGCAGCCTACGCTGGCGGCTGTCGGGCTAAAATCAAAACTGAAAACGATGTTATTGCTTACGTTTACAATGTTCATAACCACTTGCCAAAACTTAATTAAATTTAAATTGATTGCTTGAGCTATGTTCCATTTTGTTAATAATTTTTTAAATATAGATATTATTATAAGTACCTACCTATTCTCTAATGAGTTGAGGTAAGATTAAGATTTATATTATACTTATATTTGTCATTAAATTATGAAATTAATTGAATCTTACAATAAATCCAAAAATATCTTTAAAAAAAATTGGTTGTCTGTAAAGTCGTTTTACTGACGATAGTTGAACGTGACAACTCTGAGCGAGGTAACGCCGCATGACGAGGTAACGCCGCATGACGAGGTAACGCCACATGACGTCATGTTTTTTCGTGCGTGCAGCCGGCTCTATCGAATTATAAGACGTTGTCACGTCAAAAACTAATAAATAATAGTTTTATCAGGTCCCGCTGTACACACTAACACAAACCTGGTCCTCCAGGTTCTACAGCGTTTTTGCAATACCTGTAGTATTAAAACGCTGTAGAACCTGGAGGTTGAAGTATTTTAGTATAAATATGCAATAGTTTTAGTGACCACATCTCAGCGAGTGAAGCCTTGGATCACTATGTCAGGGTACAAATTTTACAGACACAGACACAATAACAGTCAGTCAAAAGCACCGCTGGATCTGCACCTCAACCTCAACCTCAACAGCCTGTGTTGGTCCACTGCTGGATGCAGGCCTCCCCCTGATAAACGCCTTATTGGCTTTTATCTCATGGGGGGTAATGCCCATAATCCCCACGCTGGGCATGCGGGTTGGGGATCGCAGTTCGGTGGTCAAATCTTCTGCAGGGGGCGCTGCTGCCCGCCCCCGGTGGATATCCCTTAGTCGCCTCTTACGACACCCGCGGGAAGAGTTGGGATGGTGCAAATTCTAAGCCGGCACCACACAGCTATCAAAGGATCTGCACGAAGCACCAGAATAAGGGTTGCCGCGCTGTCATTTATACGCTAGAAGTTAAGACGATCCTCAAAAATAAAAATGTACATAATCATTGAAGTGAACACGTGAATATATTCCTTAATTATTTTTAAGTCTGAAATAAAAGTGACTCGCGTTCATCATAAACTAAACAAAACCGACCTGGATGGGTAGGTTACGTTGCTTTGTCCTGCTTTTGGGTACAAGGTTTCCTTTCTTCCTTACCCCTATGATATGAAACATAGAACTTGCTTGCTTATGCTTGTTATTAACGACGACCTCTGTGGCGCAGCGGGCGAAGGTCCGCCTGCGACGCAGGAGGTTCTGGATCTGCAGATATTTGTTCAGGGTGTTCTGGATGTTTTCTATGTATAATAAAAAATATCTATATATGTAGTGTATTGTATTATGTCTATCAGTTATCTAGTACCCATAACACAAGCTCTGCTTAGCTTGGAGCTAGATAATGCTGTGTGAATTGTCCAGCATTATTTATGTATTTATTAACCACTGATACGTCTCGCATACGCAATACATGTTAGTGGTTACACTTATATAAATATAAGTTACATACGATACCTTCATTAATTATTTTAGATTATATAATCTCATTAGAGACATCTATCAGAGGTCGGCCAATCATCAACATATCAGGTTACAGATTCTGCAGACAGCGGCATCACTGACATAAGGTGTACTGGTCGTGTACCACCCACTCCAGGACCAAGTATTGCCGTGCTACTGATCACTCTTTAGAAGACAACAAGATGTATATCAAAATGTTTAATGTTCATAATCACTAAGAGTCCAATTACCAATTTTCATTAAAAATATATTTCTTTTATTTTTTTATTTTTTAGTTTGGCTATAACGTAGAAAGAAAACCAATGATTATTGTTTTAGGATACCGAGTTCGTTGGAGTATACATGCGTACTCGGTGTCCAACACTACAATAGCATTTAATGCGTAAGATTGTGAAATTTAAAGATGTTTAAGAATAAGAAATATTTCTTTAAAGTATTAATCTTTCTTTAATGTACTATTTTTTGGGTCAAGGTAACGCCAATACTGAACGCATATTTCTAGTTCCTGACCTAGAACTCACTCGAATTTTCAGTTCCATTTGATATTTAAAATAAGTTTATATTACATTTTCAGGTATTTGTATCACTTCGTCGCTACAAGGGCGCCCGATCATCAACGTCGATGGGTACCGTTTCCGGAAACATAAGAACGTCGGTCCCAAGATCTACTGGGTTTGTTCTACAAGACACTATCGGAACGGCTGTCGCGCTATAATACACACGTTACACGATATGACAATTGTTAAATGTTTTAATATTCACAATCACTAGTTTTAAGCATTTTATTTATAATTTTTATCATTAGACTACTACACAGTATGATTATAATAATCTTTTGTATTTAAAATTAAAAATAACAAGAATTGTTTTTGCTGTTTTTGCCAAATTATTTGGTACTGTCCGCGTGATTTATTGTCTTTCTTATATGCATCACATGTATTGCTATGCAATTGAATGTGGTGTTGAAAAAAAATCACACAAAGCCAGCTTTACCCACTGGCATCATAGGTGTCGACTAATTTACCGGGGACAGGCATTTCAGCAGCGACCTGACCGACTCTTGAACGGATCTACGACCGAACTGCGATCGCCTGACAATCACAGGCATTATGAAACCCTCCAAATATGGCAAAGATTGGCATAATGACAACTGTGTCATTATGCCAATCTTTGTGGGAGACCTTGTTTACCAGCGGAAGTAGGTTAGAATCGTCAACATCATACCCGATGTTGACGATTCTAACCTACTTACTATCCTGGCGCACCCCAAAGTAGGTTTTGGCCTCTGACACAATAGATCGCGACGGGCTTCTGAACTGCCAGTCCAGTCATGTGCGGAGGCTTAAAGTGATCGAAGGGTTCCACTTCATACTTCCACCTGTATATGTGCCGCCTGACTGGTCGTCGGCTCTCTGGGGCTCCAAGGCGAAACCCGTTTTGCAGACCGATTCTCGTCCATTCGTAGATCGCGGCTAGGGGAGGGCTAGGGCCTAGGGGCTTTTGTTTCGCTTAAGAATGACGATGATGGTACGTAGTACCGTAATAATTTGTTGCACATGACACTTTTTATCCCGGAAACGTCGTTGAAAGCATACCCATAATGTTGCTGCAATATTTTGTATTTATGACGATATGTCGATGTTATTTCAGGTTTGACGTTGACCACCTCGCAACGAGGGCGCCCAATTATTACCATGGCGGGATTCAGATTCCGGAAACTTCGAAACACCGGTTTAAAGGTTCACTGGATTTGTTCTTCACATAGCAGAAATAAATGTCACGCTGTGATTCATACCTTACAGGATAACATGACGATTCTTAAATGTCATAATGTTCATAACCATTAGTTTTGTCTACCATCGAAAAATTACAGTTTGTAATTATGGGCGTGTCATTCACTGTTGTATAGCTAGTGTGAAATTATCGTTTGTTATTTCATTGTTTCTTTAAAAAAAATTAAATCAATAACGTATATATTTCTAATGGCTTACCTGCACAATGGACATAGACGAGTCAAATTTCAAACTAAATTATAATTCTACTATGACAACGCAGAGTTGACACAGCGAACTTATAGTTTACTTCTGTAATTTGTTTGAATAATATAAACCCTACACAATCTTTCTTAACTCGATCCGATAGGTGGTATAGGTTCGTACATAAATATTTAAATTTTTCGGTGCTCTAAGTTAGGTTTGTAATTATTGTCACCGTCAGATTGTAAAACCCGTAAAATTATAATCATCCTAGTCACTTAAAATTATAAAATAAATTATAAAGTGACTAGGATCTTTTTTTAATCGTGACATACCTATATATGTCACCGTATGATTTTAAAAAACAAAAAAAAATCCTTGCGGATCGTCATCATCATCGAGTCGGATGATGACGATGATGATAAAATTAGGTATACCTTATTTAATTTGAAATCTACTGCTACACATTCTTCTACTACTATTCTCTACCATGACGCTGTGTGGAAATGTCCTCCCACTATTATTTTATAAATTCGATTTGTTATTATACCGTTATGTTATTTCAGAAATGACTTTTTCCATCTCGGCACACGGGGGTCCCATCATGACTGTGGCGGGATACAGATTTCGGAAACATCGAATTGCTGGCTGTAAAGTCCACTGGATTTGTTGTTCACGTAACGGCCATAAATGTCGCGCTGTGATACATACCTTACGGGATAACATGACGATTCTTAAATATTATAATGTTCATAATCACTGATGATCCGGATTTCGCACAGTTCCACACCGACAATAGTATGAAAGAAATTGAATTTTGTGCTTAGCTTTATATAAATATTGGCATGTGTCTAAAATCGCATTATATTAAGATTTAGACAGTCAAAACAAACATTACACATATAAGTGATATATAAATTTATGAGTGGTTTCTTTTTACTTCTTCTACTACTGGACAAAAAATTTAAGTGACGAGAAAATCAGTAACACATTTCTTACTTGATGATTATTAATAGTATAAAATTTGACTTGTATAGGTGCTTATTTTGTAAGCCTAACGAAGTAAAGTTATCCATAAAGTTATCTGCAATCCTTAGTTTACGTCTACCATAAAAAAAATTACAGCTATCTATGCGTGGGGCTAATAAGTGCTGTGAAAATATCAACAAATATTTATTAAGTTATTTTACTCGTAGTTTGACGAATTCATTACGGATGTAATGAGGATACCAACACCCGACACAGTGAGATCTTTACGAGAAGATAACTCTCACGCTATGCAGCATCAACGAGCAGCGCACGTCGCGGGCTAACACGGCTAATACGGCGCGCTCGTGCGTAGTGCTTGGAGACATGCGGAACGCGCGCGTCTAGAACCGTACTCACCCTGAAGATGTCCCGTTAAGGGATGAAACGTTGGTGTTCTTCCAACACAAATTAGGTTCTTAGTTATCCCGCTTACATCCGTAATTAATTCATTAAGTTTCTAATAATACCATAAAGATTTTTCAGAAATAACTTTGTTTATCTCGAAACAAGGACGGGCTATCATTACCGTTCTCAAAACTTCGAAACGTTGGTTTAAAGGTCCACTGGGTTTGTTCTCACATGGCAGTAATAATTAAAAGTAATAAAGAAACTTTTACCTCTCGCTCCTTACGATATAAAAACAAACTTATAAGACCAGACTCCAAACTTAAAGTTCACTCATCGAGTCCCTATGTAATGTGTATTAAATTATATGATAAAGTAAATAAAACCGAAAAAAAAAAATTATAAAAATAATCAAAGCTTTTATTAATCACAAACGCATATTACACGGTTGACGAATATTTATATGAAAAATAAGAAATATGCTCAAAACATTCCTAACCAGTTACCAATGACATCCTCCTCTCTCTCCATGCATATTGTGTGCCGAGCAGGGTCTATTTAATTATAAAAATTATAAACACCTCTGTACACTTATAGAAAACAATAAATGATTGAGTATTGGGTATTAAAGGTGGTCGCGCTATGATTCGTCGATGACATTTCAGGATAATAACGCTATTCTTAAATGTCATAATGTTCATAACCATTAGCTTCTTTCACAAGGTACCTACCTAGTTTGTATGTTAAGGTCATCCAAAATTGTCAGTCTAAAGTTGAATAACTGAGTACCGCATGCGTAAACTTTGGTGTTTCTATGAGTAACAAATATAATTTTTTTTTCTACTCCTGGCAAATACCACATTATATCATTCATGAATCTTGTAGTATTGTGATTGCATTTTATAAATTTTTACTATAGTATGTTTGACATACTTGCAACCTCTTGAGAAGTTATTTACAATTTTATCATTCTGTAAGTACCCATTAAATAAATAGTTTACAATTTACAATAATAATATAATGCATATTTTTTATGTTTTAGATATCAGATTTGGCGCATCACAGAAGGGGCGTCCAATTATAGTTGTTGATGGTTATCGTTTCTTTAAATTTCGAGACGCCATCGACAAGAGCCACTGGTACTGCTCCACCCACAAGGGCAAAGGTTGTCGCGCAATTTTACACACATTACACGACATGACCATCCTGAAGTGTGTTAATGTACATAACCACGCACCTACATTCTAGCCTGGATTATCAACGGCACCGTGAAGTTGCCCGAGTAAAATTACATGCACAGGCGTCAAGCGTAATAGATGCCTCCTTGCGTGTGTTTGTGTTTTTTTATTCATATTTAACAACTTTTGAACAATATGTTCATGCCAGTTGACAAGGTATAGGTACAGATTACAAAGCAGAAATTACAAAATAAAAGAGTTACGTACATTCAAAGGAAACAACGCTAATTGTTATTACTAGCTAATCTACCACTCTCTACTATCGTTCTAACTTATGGAATTAAGTTGCCATTTGAGCGCGTCGTCTCCACCTCAAATAGCAACTTAGCGTCACTACTATTTGGGTTTGATTTGGGTACGATCTGATGGAAAGCACCAATATTGAGCGTATTGATATTGAGCTCACCTAGAACCTGCTACGAGATCATACCATAATTTCAATGTACTTTGTGTTCTTAATTTCGACTGTAGATGTCAACACACACTACCTACATGGACATGACCATCCTGAAATATCGTAATGTAAATCACGAACCTAGTTGCCGGGGAGAAGTTACAGACACAGGTATGAACGACGCCATAACCAATTGATCAATTGTACATGGTTGTAGATTGACATATATTTTATTACGGTCTTGTCTTAGTTATTTCCTTTGTCTGTTGTGTTGTGTGACGTGTAATTATATATTAGTATGTAATTTTTGAAAATATTTTCAGAAGAAGGTGAGGTTTACCTGGAGCGAACTACCAAAAAACGTATAGCTTACGGTCGATTGTCGGACGTTAATAAGAAGTTTAGACTTCAAAGTCATGAACGTGGTCCAAACTGTAATTGCAAGAGATACAAGTGTTTTGAGGCTGTTAATGAGGAACAGAGAGCTAGAATTTTGAAAAATTTCAACCTGTTGCCTTCTTGGGATGCTCAAAACCTTTACCTAAGTAGTCTAATAAGTATTTTTGAAATTCAACGAAGACGACCTCGAAAAGACGACTCCGAAGCCAAGTTACGTACAGCACATTACGCCTACAGAGCGAGACTGGTAGACGAAAGCCAGAAGCTTGATGTGCCAGTGTGTGCTTCTGCATTTCTTGCTATGCATGGAATAACAAGGCAAAGAATATTTAGAATAAAAAAATCGTTACTCGCAATAGGTACAGCCCCAACCGACATGCGAGGAAAACATAACAATGTCCTAAAAAACTGAGTCCGTCGCTTAAAACTAAGATAATGGATCACATAAAATCATTTCGTGGAAGAAAAAAGACATAACTGTTAACATGACAGCTCAAAAGTTTATCAACCAGAGGAGTTAACGCCTTTAGTACCTACGCATTCGTATGCGGTAGCGAAACAACGAAAAAACTGTAAGTAGTGTGGCAGGTTTTCGCATATGATATGTCTCACTCTAGCACATAGATAGATGAAATAGTTGCGTCCTTGTCAGTATTGTTTCGCAAGGACTTGCGAAATGGCCGTTACACAGACGCATACGTTTCGCTAGTGATGTTTCGCATCGCAAAGCGTCAGCTCGCGTTCTCTCGGTGAGGACAGATTTTCGCGCCATGGATGTCGAAAATACTGAATTATTTTTGCATTCTATTCGAGATTATCCCGTATTATACGCAATTGGACACGCAGATTATAAAAATACGTACAAAAAAGATGTAGCATGTAGAAAACTTCAAGAAAAGACAAAATTACAATGGCATATCATTGCGAAAAAGTTGCGAAAACATTGCTGTGTACTAAGGTACTAACGTTCCGCAGATATTTCGCTACGCAGTAGTTCCGCAGAGACTCGCTGCCGCATACGAATGCGTAGGTGTACTAAAGGCGTAAATGTCAAGAAAATTTATGAATTGTTCGAAAACAAAAACCTATGACTCATACCGATCTATATTCGTAAATAATTTTAACATAGGATTAGGATCTCCAACATCAAAAGCGACTACGGTGTAGAGGTTGCTCTCAGGTCTCTGGTTGCTGAAAGCTCGAGGAGAAAATACAATCCGAACCAGACTAGTGTATACTCACTATTGACTGTGTCGAAAAGCATACTGTCTTGTTTGTTCTATTGAAGTTCATACTGCAATGTTTGTTCCGTATAAGTTGTTCCAAAAGTTCCATAGCTATGGTTTTTAGCTACAAGCTTGAACCACGCGTGCAAAGCCGCGGGCAGAAACTAGTATAAAATGTATATGCAAAAATGCATTTAGAGCGTTAGTTACGGTGGAACATCCATTAAATATTTTTTGTAGGTAGGTGCCCAAGTTTGTTCTTAGTCATTTTTATCACCTTATAAAAATGGAGTACGCTCTATGTTCGGTTGTTTGTTTTTTATGCATCTTCACTATAAGAACTTATAGATTTTGTGGAAAGATATCAATGTCAAACTACGCACGGCCTCTGGAGGATTTATGCCATTTGAATTTGACAGACCTCTAGACAAGTTAAACGTGAGTAGGTACATCAAATATCTTTTTATAAATAAAATTAAATAAAACCATGATTGAGTTATATATAAATATATAATATTAATATTATAAAAACTTGTTAACTTGTCAATTTAATCCAAGTCTATTTTTGTTACTCTACTACTCACATTTTCAAGTGATATATGTACGTACGAGTCTTATTACTCGAAAAAATAAGTAAGTAAGGCTGGTCTGGTAAAGACGCGTGCCAAGTATACGACCGATACATGCGATCCGCAAAAATCTTACCTACTGAAAGTCCAGTTTTTTGAGCTGTGATATTTTATGTCACACTAATATTATAAATGCGAAAGTGTGGATGTTTAAAGGTATGGATGAATAGATGTATGGATGGGTGTTTGTTACCTCTTCACGCCAAACGAACTGAACCGATCGGGCTGAAATTTAGCACAGATGAAGCTCTAAGCCTGCAATCAAACATAGGCTTCTTTTCCCCAAAACAGTTCCCATGGGATATAAATAACCTTTTAACGTTTCCATAGAAACAACGCGTGCTAAGCCGCGGGCAGAAACTAGTACCTACTACATACTACATGATTATTTGATCTATTCACAGGAATCCGAATGTCAGTATCACAAAAAGGACGTCAACTGCTTATCGTAGCTGGCTACAGATTTAACAGGCAAGGAGGCAGTGGAGGGAAGCTCTATTGGAAATGCTCCACACACACGCAGAAAGGTTGCCGCGCTGTCATACACACGCTGCCGAACATGACCATCGTTAAATGCAATAACGTTCATAATCACGAACGATACACACCTAGAAAGAATTCTTTTAATTTGTATTAATGTCTTCGTGAAATTTAAACTTGATAATTTGCACCGTTATAGGGGTTCGTCAACCTTAATTCTTAAATAAAACTATTCACACTAACTTAACTGAACTAACAACTTAGGTGATTTTTAGGAAAATTATTATTACCTACCTACCTAAACGTATATTACTAGAATCATTCTCATATTAGGTTTTTATAATCTTATCCTTTGTGAATTGCTTTTAGTTATAGTTTTATGTGCTTTAAATGAAATGCTTTTTTTACCTTATGTACTCACGTAAAAAAAATAACAAAGAAAATATTGAATATATTTAAATAGAACAACATAGAAAATCAATTTTAGGGTTTATAAAGCTGTTTTCTTCTTAAATTATCAAGAGAAAAATAGGAGCAATCAGATTCAATCAAAAGTTGATGATCCCGGACTAGAATGTTATTGATAACGATGGAAAATTTAACGTTTCTACCGCGTTACAGCGATCGTATCAGTCGCCCCGTGACCACGATCGCTGTAACGCGGTAGAAACGTAGGGGAAATAATGACAAAAGGTACGCGACAAATACTCGATAAAATCTATAAGTAATTATTTATACTGATGCCAACAAAATCATGTTGATACGACTTGAATTTAATTGAACTAGTTAAATTTTCCATCGTTATTAATTATGTTCACAAATCGCGGATGTTTTAATTTTTTTATCAATATAAATACGTATAAATTACTACGTACATTTACGTAGTTCCTACGGAATAATTTCTGTGTATTTTTTTTTTTTTTTTTATTTACTTTTGGTGGCTTTCGTATCACTGCGGCCATGATTGG
Source organism: Eupithecia subfuscata (assembly GCA_963564075.1). Lineage (NCBI taxonomy): Eukaryota > Metazoa > Arthropoda > Insecta > Lepidoptera > Geometridae > Eupithecia > Eupithecia subfuscata. The sequence continues at coordinate 12,822,172 of OY751105.1, forward strand.
CCTATTGTGATCGCCACTTTGTGTGTTCAGCCTCGAAGCAGCGGCGTTCACAGTTCGCCGCTAACCCTTGCAGCTGCTAGGAACTGTAGGATTTTCTTCGGGGTGGAGTCTTTTAGCTCGTCTGGACTAAGCAGGTGCTTGCCCAGATGGATGCTACGTTTTTGCATCAGTGCTCCGCACTCTCCTAGAAGATGGAGAGGCGTTTCCTCCGCCTCCTCACAGAACCTGCAGGATTGTGTGTCGCTAAGCCCTAATTTTATAATAAATTTCTGTGTATAAGCGAAAGAGTATTATGAAATGAATAAAAATCATTCGGTAAATTTTTTTTTTTGACGTAACAACGTCTTATAATTCGATAGAGCCGGCTGCACGCACGAAAAAACATGACTTCATGCGGCGTTACCTCGCTATGACGTCATGCGGCGTTACCTCGCTCTGAGGCGTTCCATGTAAGGCTTGAAGTGCAAGCGAGAGCGCTCGACATCCGTCTCTCTCCTTCTTGAGTGAGCGATGCGTCTGCGTGGACAGCTGCTATACTATAGTACATTTACATGTTTTGATCGAGTATCAAATGCTACCATTCCATTAGTATTTTCTTAAGACGTTGTCACGTTCAACTATCGTCAGTAAACCGACTTTACAGACAACCAATTTTAATTTTAATCTAACAATACAAGTGCTTGCATTTTACTAAGAAATTACAACTTCAGGAGAAAATTAATGGCCTGTTACCTCATATGACTTTTTATACAAAAAAAAACAAAGGACCGCAAGTACTTTTCCGATTCTTTATGTTATAGATCACACCGTGTTTGTGTGAATTAATATGGATAAACATTATGGTTTATAATTATTTTATAATTGTTAATATCATAAACTAGTTTTTAATGGACCTAAACAGAGTATAATTTTTAACGTCCTATGCTAGTTTTCAATAGACCTTAGGATTCAGGTCAAAGGATCAGGCTGACTACAGTTACCATTATCAGAGACCAAGATCAAGAATAGTTTACATAATTCGAATTTCGTGGTGTACATTTAATTCTAATAAAGCTTACGTATATTTTTACAGATCTGTTAAGCGAATTAACAACATTAACACTAAAGACAACAATGCGTGGTCGTCTCATGATTTTATTGGATGGATTCGAATTTCACAAGGAAAGGACCTATGGTTTAAAAGTTAGCTGGAAATGTGCGAATACATATCGAGGATGCCATGCCCGCTTACACACTCTTGAAGACAATAAGACAATTATTAAATGTTATAATGTTCACAACCACTCACGGAAATAAAATAAAAAGTTCAATGAATGTTAGTTTATATGACCTATTTCTACGCCAAATTTTATTGATCCGCTAAGCCCCCAAACAGACAGAAAATCTGAATTATTTTCGGGTTTACAATGATAAGATGTCTGCATAACGTGAGCGGGGTAGCTCGGTGTCGAAAAGTAAACATTGTGTGTACATCGTTCCGTGAATTAAAAATAGAAGAACCGTGTAAATCACTTCACAAGCACTGGAAACTGCATAAAGATCATTCGAGGCATTAACGCAGATATAAACTACACACCCAAGCAGAAAATCTGAAGATTCACCAAAAATCTACGGAATTTAGAGGTTAGATTTCTCATACTTGATTTCTCATACATCAAGCCACAATCACCGACAAGCTCCGGCTTCGGCAGTTCGGCACTTGACAAAAAAAAAAAAAAGGGTTTTTCCTCCGTCCAAGAAGGTCTTGACGACGTGCTGTACTACATATCTGTCACATTCGTCAAAGTACTGTCAGATAAAAGTGACGTTCCAATCTCGAGTACTGCCAGCTATAGGAAAACTCCCTAAAAATGAGCATCGATATGGGAATTCTCTTGGAAAAAATAAGAGAAGAAATGGCCAAACAAACAGTACAAATCACAGAAACCGTCATAACAAGTGTTTCTGAAAAAATCGATGAAAAACTAAACTCCATTGTTGAGGAAAACAAAACCCTAAAAAACGAGGTCAAGCATCTACAAGAAAAAATAAAGTACATAGAAAATGGCAGGCGTCGAAACAACCTTTTAATTTTCGGAGTGGAAGAGTCTAATGAAGAGTCTCTGATAGAAAAAACGAAACAAATTATTGAAGCCGAAACAGAGTCCAAAATAGAAACTTTTGAAATCAGCCGAGCATACAGGTTGGGAAAAAAGGGGGAGAATCCTCGACCAATACTGGCAAACTTCACAACGACTTGGAAAAGAGACGAAATATTGAGGAAAAAACGCAAATCTTCAACTCATGGCATCTACATCAAGGAAGATTACTCGAAAGAAACGCTTGAAAAAAGAAAGGAATTACTTCCAAAACTGCAAGATGAAAGGGCGAAAGGTAACATTGCATTTATCAGGGGCGATAAACTCATTATCAAGGATCCCCAAGAAGATGGCCGGGACAAAAGAAAGAGATCCCCAAGCACTTCACCCAATCAAATTGTTACGCCGCCGCCGGCCCCTAAACTATCTAAAACCAATATGATGAATTTCATAATTAAGTCAAAAAACTTGAAAACAGCACCAACTACCCCTCGAAACAATCAATAAAAACTAACCTCAAACATGGAAAAACTCCCCCAAGCCGGCTGGTCACCGTGGGGGATTCAGACCAAAACCCTCATCAGATAAAAAACTGCAAAAAGATGGATAAAAACCTACTTTATGTGGCAACATACAATGTCAGAACATTATCATCGTTCTCACGCTTGATAGAACTACATGAAGCCCTGAAAAATGTGAATTACGACGTTATTGGGCTCTCAGAAATAAGACGACTTGGTAACTCAATTGAAGAACATGAAGACTTCATTTTCTACTACATAGGACAAACTCCAGGCCTGTACGGAGTGGGTTTCCTTGTGAAGAAATGCCATAAGAAAAACATTGTATTATTCAAAGGTCTTTCGGAGCGAGTGGCAATTCTTCAGCTTGACATCAACGGCACAGAAATTAGTCTCATACAATGCTATGCCCCAACGGACTCTGCTAGCGATCATGAGATTGAGCTTTTTTATTCCACTATCAATAAGGCTTTAAAAATTACAACTAAAAATGTTATAGTAATGGGCGATTTCAATGCCAAGATTGGACAGCCAAAACCTGAAGAAAACCCAATAATGAAAATGCACGGATTTGGCTGCAGGAACACTAGAGGCGAGAAACTAATTGAATTTGCATTTGAAAACAACTTACCAATCATGAACACCTTTTTCAAAAAGAAAATTAGCCAGAGATGGACTTGGAGGTCACCCAATGGTATTATAAAAAATGAACTGGATTATATACTAACTAATATGCATAAAAACGTCCAAAACATACAAGTAATGAACTTAAGCTATCCTTCTGATCATAGATTAGTAAGAGCCACTATTAACTTGCAGTTTTCAAAGAAGAGCCGAAGTACCTACAGTAGCAACAAGAGCACTCTAAAAAATGAAAAAGAAATACTAATATACAAAGAATCAGTTCATGGCTACTTAGAAAACCTAAATGAAGATAAAAATTATTGCACAGTACAAAATCTATATGATAAAATTGTGTCTGCCATTAGCAGCAGCCTCCAAAATGCACAAGGATCTTCAGAAGAAAAAACAAATGTTGAAGTTATTTCAGCCCGCACTAGAAAACTGATGACAAGGCGACATGAGCTACAAAAAATAAAACCTAAATCAAGAAGTATGAAGAATGAATTAAAAGCTCTCTACAAGCTCGTAAGCAAGTATATCCGCACAGATTATAAAATTCACCGTTCAAATACTTTTGTAAAACATATCATGCAAACAGGCAGCATTAGAAGGGCCACCAAAGAACTGCGATCACACAAAACCTGGATCGAAGGCCTCAAAGCTTCAAACAAGATAACATGCAATAGAAATGATATTCTACAAGCTGCAACAGGCTTCTATAGCAACCTATACAACTCATCAAATCAAAAAATAACTCTAGTATGGGAAACACCTTCGACAATAAAGAGAATTGAAGAATCAGAGGTAACTGAAATAATTGCAACTTTAAAGTCAGATAAAAGTCCAGGTCCCGACAAAATAACCAACGAAGCCCTAAAATTAGCATGTCCATACCTTATCTGCCCCTTAACGCGGCTCTACAACCAAGTCCTGCAAACTGCAACTACCCCTAAACAATGGACAGAATCTGACATAATATTACTCTACAAAAAAGGAGATCCAAACAGTATAAGTAATTACAGGCCAATAAGTCTTCTACCAACACTATACAAAGTATTCTCATCAATTGTAGAAAAGAGAATCAGAAGTACCATTGAAAAGCATCAACCCATAGAGCAGGCTGGTTTCAGAAGAGGTTTTTCCACAGTGGACCATATCCACTCCGTTGAGATGCTCATAGAGAAGTACCAAGAGTTTCAGAGACCGCTCTACCTGGTATTTATTGACTATCAAAAAGCCTTTGATACTTTACTTCACAGCGCTATTTGGGAATCCCTGCACTCACAAAGTATTGAAATTGAATATATAAAAATATTACAACACATTTATGACAACAGTACCAGTAGAATAAAACTGGATAAAACTGGACCTCCCATAAGTATCAAAAGAGGAGTCCGGCAAGGAGACCCTATATCTCCAACAATTTTCATCTCCGTACTAGAATCAGTGATTGGAAAATTAAAATGGGAAAGAGTTGGCTTGAAAATAAATAACGATTTTATAAGCCATCTAAGATTTGCCGACGACATTGTCCTGCTGTCAGAAAATACCACAGAGCTACAATCAATGATAAATACCCTAAACACAGCGAGCAAAGAAGTGGGTCTAGAAATTAACCGAAACAAAACAAATATTATGACCAATAGTACCAGAAATCCTATCCATCTTGAACATCAAACATTAGAATATGTGGATTCCTACACTTATCTAGGCAAACAAATATCATTTCAAAAACAGAACAATGAACATGAAATAGAAAGAAGAGTTGCAAACTCTTGGAAAAAATTCTGGTCCCTTAAGGAAGTACTGAAAAGTGATATGCCCATGAAAATTAAACAGAGAATCATGGATTCCTGTATTCTTCCTTCACTAACATATGCCAGCCAAACTTGGAAGTTTACTTATAGAATGAAGATCAAAATTCGATCGTGCCAAAGAAGTATGGAGAGAAGTATCTTGAAAATAAGAAAAATCCATAAGATAAACCACAAAATCATTAGATCACGAACAAAGGTCACCGATGCTCTACAATACTCACAAAGACTGAAGTGGCGCTGGGCAGGGCACATAGCTCGAATGACAGACAATCGATGGACTCACCGTCTAACAACCTGGCCAGGACCAACAGGCAACAGAAACAGAGGTAGACCAAATGCTCGGTGGTCAGATGACATAATTCAAGTGGCTGGCAAAAACTGGATGAACACAGCTAACGATAGAGACACCTGGAAATCTCTTGAGGAGGCCTTCACCTTCGACCAGAGGGGTTCTTGAGAAAAGGATACCTACCTAAGTGCTAAAACTTATAAATAATAATTTAGAAACCTTAGAATAAACATAGGTCAGTGTTTTCAAGTTTCTTATGTAACTAATAATTCAAGAAATAAAAGGCTTTTTATTTTATTTATTTATTTATTAATGATAAGAAAGTATGGATGTAATAAAAATTTTTGGTAGAAAGGATTATTTTACTTTCATTTTTTATTTTGCTTCTATGCTAAACTGTATCTAACTTGATTTCTGTGAATGAGTAGATTTCTTTTTATAGGTGGCGGTTATTTGCCGCCAGAGATAAGGTGGACGAAATCGAAGTACGGTAATCCTAACATTGTATTAGAAGGATTCCGATTCCACAAGCACTGCAGGCGTGGTGCGAAAATTCACTGGAAGTGTTCGCAGCTTAGACATGGATGTCGTGCCGTCATACACACTCTTGAAGATATGACCGTTGTCAAATGTCATAACGTTCACAATGATACATGTAAAAAAAAAACAGATTTAATAAATCTTAATAACTATTGAATAGTAAGTCTCGGTTCCTGGTGTCACCACGACCGGGTCAGACTGAAAACCAGCGCTGTTTTGTACCCCGGTGCAAAACAGCATAAAGCTGAGACTGATCCGTTTTGGCTCACTTCGGCACCACTGACACACCTACATGTCACGAGTAGTATAAGTTAGTGTGTATAACTTTTAAAATGTAAGCTTAGCTCTAAGAATATATAAGCAATTACTTGTACTCATAAGTTTTAATCTAGTTTTTTTTTATAGGTATACTTACCTACATCTTTTGTGCTGTCCATATGTGATCCAAATAAACCATTTACCATCTATCTATCTATATATTATATATATCCCTGTATTTAGAAAGATAGGTAGATAAATGGTATATAATGATGTCTCATAAGAAGTGAATAACCTTCAAGGTGCTTGTGTGGAGAGGCAAGGCCAATCAGACACAAAAACAAAAATAAAAAAAGTGGAAACGCTAAGGAGCTATGCAATTTTAGAAAAATTCTGTTCAAAGTTTTGAGCACAATATGCATGCCCGGAAATTAAGAAATAGCTTCAGTTTTTTTTATGAAAAGTTTAAGAGTGTATAATAATAGAGTGCTCTTAATGACGCTTCAAATGTTTTGATAACTACGTCCAGTAATTTGCAAAATCTTCAAAGATGAACTAATATTTTGTAATATTTTTATGCTAAGTTTGGCATCTCTGGTGTAAAAAAAGTGTATGAAAACCTCAGTTTACGAAGTAAAGTTATCTAATCTGTGCCTCAGTGGCCAAGTAGTTACATAAAAAAATATTCATTTCACGAGAATTCTAAAATGCTGTAAAACTATTGTATTTTATGACATAAATTACTGAGTTAAGGCCATTAATGTATCATTGGTGCATTGGTGCTTTTTTACATAAGACGTAATAAAATAAACACAGTCATCATTAAACATGAATTTTTACCACTCTAGCTCGAAAATCGTTACTCTGATGAGTTTTTCTCATGAGAGTGAGTCATAATTATTTTTCCTCTCACGTGTGCAAAATCTTTTCCACACAAGTGGAAAATGACTCGAATTTAGAATGGCAAAAGGATTTAGTAGGCCGACTTGGCCGCTTTTAAAAAGTTCACAAATGGTGGGCATAATGCCGATGGCACTTTCTACCTGTCAACCACACAAGGTTAACAACGACAAAAAGGCGTGCTTAAACTTAGACTTTAGCTTAGTTATGATAAAAATTAAGCATACAACAGAAAAAAAACAATCTATTAAAAGGTTTACGGTGAAATACAAAAGATTATGTAGTTAGATACCTACCTAAATCAAATACTTCCTGGTGATAGAACAAAATCAGTTTCTTGACATTTGAACTCTCCTAATTTTAGAGGCACTCGCTGTGCTCGTGAATTTATTCTTGACTGCTGAGCTAGTGAGAGACGAAACTAAAAAACATTGGCGTTACCAAAACATTTTAAAGCGTTTTTATGAGCACTACTATTCTCATATACGAGTACATATCATTCATTAAAATTGCATGGTGCCCAAAACTGTGGAGAGGGGTACAAAATTTTCCAAATTTACGAAAAATGCATAGGTAACTCCTAAACGCTTTAATTTTTTTTGATTTTCGTTTTTGTGTATGATTTGATTAGCCTTGCATCTCCGCACACGCATCTTCAAGTTATACATCAAGGTTATCCACTTATTATGGGACACTCTGTATATTTTAAAAGAATATACCCTACTCATCCTGTAGTGTTTTGTCAAAGGGTGGAAAGTTTATCTGTTACTGTAAGCTGACAGTTTTATTGAAAAAGCGTATACAATTATCATTTCTTATACTTGTAACTATCACAACGTCATCGCAACGAGGACATCCAATCTTCTTCCCCACCTCACCTCAACAGCCTATATTTGTCCACTGCTGGACGCAGGCCTCTCCCTGATAAGCACCTTATTGGCTTCATTTTTATCTTCTGTCCGCATGTAATAAATAGTGCCGCTTGCATGTAATAAATAGTGCCACCTATTTACGATTTTATCAGTTATTATTTACTACCAGACGGATTATGCTTGAGCATATACCATACATTATTATTTATTACAGTTATATCTTTCACAACGTCGCAACGAGGACATCCGATCATGGTAGTAGATGGCTATAGGTTCGGAAGGCAAGGAAATCGAGGGGGGAAAATTTATTGGAAATGTTCTTCGAAATTCCGTGATTATGGATGTCGCGCTACTATTCACACCCTTCAAGATAATATGACTTTATTCAAATGTTATAATGTTCACAATCATTAGTCTTTTGTGTAGAAATATAAAAATCCGACTTAAACTTAACACGTATGTTCAACATGTGAGAGTCGCAAGCGAAGCGAGTGACTCTAACATTGACTACTAAACTAGTGAGGGATTTATGATTCACGAAACTAAAAGCATTAGCTTTGACTTTGTTTTACAGGGGATGTCTTTTCTCAAATGTGTATTAGGTGTTTTTATTCAATAAATTTAAAATATATTTTTGATTATACTGTATATTTATTATTATTAAGAAAAGTGTTGTAGGTACTATTTTACCAAGGGCATTCCATATTATTCTCCTCAAGCTATATAGTTCCAAGTTAAAAACCCTATTTATATCGTTATTTTTATCCTTTTTATTGTTACATGTGCCAAATGGATTATTCTAGTTTTCCCCCTTGAAATCCCCCTTGAGGGGGAAAACTGGACTTCAAAAAATGAATTCCTGTTTTCCCCCTTGAAGATTAGCCTTAAGGGGGAAAACTGGAATTCATTTGTTTGACTTCCAGTTTTCCCCCTTGCAAATCCCCCTTAAGGGGGAAAGCTGAAATTATTATTTTTACAATTCCAGTTTTCCCCCTTAGACCTAATTTGTACAGTAATCACATCTTACGAACTAAATTAGAGGAAACAAATTAGAACTAGTATTTGAGTATAGAAACATGTATATGATCTATGGCCAAATGCAGTACAGATTAGGCACCCAACGGTGGAAGACGACGCCGCCGAAGATTGGTCCAATAATAATAATGAATACTATCCAGATATACATAACACAGTTAAACTATGCTCAGTAATTCAAAGCTAGGTAAAATTACTATATCAATGGTAAATTTGATAGCGAATGTCTATTTTAATTTCCGAAGTAGTTATCAGTAAATAAGATCGCGAATACAAAGAAATATTCCTCGATCGTTTAAAATTCCTAAGTTACAAAACTATGTATTTGTAAACTTATTGGAGGTGTAATAGATTTTGAATACTGGGATGTCGCGCTATTCTACATATTCTCGAAGACAATACTGCAAAATCGAAGAAAAATATATTAAAATGCAATAATCTTCTCAATTACGATCCTTTCTCACAAGTAAATATTGTTGAATTAAACGAATTTGCCTCGCTCACTGGACCAAGAACCGAGGAGGCGTTAACTTCGAGGCACGGGCGCAGAAGCGGCGCACCGTATCAAGATTTTCTTTAGAACTAAATAGCAGTGCACTTATATATTAAAGTCGCGTTACGCGAGGTGAAGGCGCGGCGAGAACCGGAAGGCTCATTGGGGTTTACGTTGAGTCGAGGTGGAGGTGTTTTGACCGCCCGCGCCGCGACTCCGCCGCATTTTAAAGGAATTTGTATGATGGAAGCATAGCATTCCGCTTTGCAACTCTACGTAAAGATCACGTCTCGACCGCGCCTCGACGCTTCCTTGACCTTGCCTCGACTTGAGCAATGCGACTAAAGCATCTAATTAGATAATATTGTATCACACACAGCATTAGCAGTAACTATGATAGATGATATACTTTGGGGCTATCAATGTTTTTTTAGCGATAGACTTGGCATTAAATACGTAAAGGTTTAATGTATTTCTATTTTCTATGGAGGTACAAAATAACACGACATTCAAATTATGATACAAGACACATGACGTTAAGACCCTTTCTGCTGATACAAATTATTTTATGTGGTTTTTATTTCAATGTTTCTATTATGTGTCAGTCTTTGTTTTCTCTAAGTAAATCGAATTATATTTATCGTTTTTCAGGCCTGACACTAACTACATCAGTGCGTGGTTATCCCATACTTGTGTTGGCTGGATACAGATTCAACAAGCACGCGAATACAGGCGCTAAGATCTACTGGAAATGTTCCACACATTTACAGAAAGGTTGCCGCGCCGTCATACACACTCTGCAGGATATGACTGTCTTGAAATGTTTCAATGTCCATAATCATTAATTGTAGTAATTTAATTAACAAACTTTAATTCAATTAAACCTTTACTGTATGACGCTTATAAACTACTGAATTGTTGAATGTAGAGCCAGTTAGGCTAAGATATTGGGCAGATGTTGTGTTGTTAGTATTTTTACAGTGCATAATATTATTTTTGTTCCCGATTATTTTACAACAGTGATAAAAGAAGCTTTTTTATTTAGATAAAAAACGTATACCTTGTATCTTGATCTTATTTGTATACTGTACCACATCTTTTATTCTTAAGTAATAGAATTTTCTTTTACATTACTTACTATTGTTGGCAAAATCAAGCTATGTAAAAATGTACATGTGTATAAAAATTCAATTGTGAAAGTTGATTTCTATGTTTATCTTTTTACAGATATTTCATATGCTGTCTCTAGGTACGGAAAACCCATCATCGTAGTGGCCGGGTACAGATTTTACAAAATGCGCAGTAATGGTCATAAGACATATTGGAATTGTTCAACTCATTATGGACGCGGTTGCCGAGCAAGTTTACATACGTTAGATGATATGACCGTAATTAAAATGTCTAATAACCATAATCACTAAATATTTTAAATCTCAAAATTTAAAATAAATCTAATGAAAATAGTTGATCTTATGATTTGTTAACAAACTTTAAGGGCTAAATTTCTTGATTCTTCTCTTCTTTAAATTGAAATAACTATTTGATACCTCTCTATTTGAATTTTGTCATTTTATGTGTATAAATTCTTTGCATACAGAGTGTACTGTTTACCTAAGCTTACGACCTAAGCTGTATACTATGTATATGTGAGCAAAATTAATAAATAAGCAAGTCTCTTTCTCCCTTGGCTGCTGTGTGATTAATGATTATACATACATACTTTGGATGATATGACTCATTAAAATATGTAATGGCGATCAGGCCACCGATTGTGCAATTGTTTCTGTATTTGTCCTTTTCTATTCTGTTTTCTTTATCTTTGTGTGCAATAAAGAGTATGTGTATTGTATTGTAATCACGATGACCATTAACGATACATACTAACTTGTATAAAGTTTTAATTATCGAACTAGATTTAACTTATTCATCTTGATAATGATGTCGATTCTGTTGTTTTAGGATTCCTAACTTAAAGTTAGGTTGATCTAAAAATTATGGTATTCTCTGTACACATCCTAAAAATACCTAATTAGAACGTGTTTGAAAATCGCAAAACCTATCTGAGTTGAGTAGTTATTTATAGGTTTTTGGATTGAAAGCTTTTACCATTTTGCCTTTAAATTTTTATAGTGACCAAAATAGATGTCTCCTAAAATTAGGTAGACGTTTCTAATCATAGCTTAAATGTAATGCTAAGAATAGGAATTTAGCTATTTTAACTAAGTTGAATTGTTTTAAATCTGTCAACCTAATTTTAGGGCTATCATTCTTATTTTAAACCCATCGGTCTAATTTTTCAAACATAGAATAGCTTTCGTCTATTTGGCATTCCTAAATCCTAATTTTAGCTGATTCTAAAACAACAGAATCGACATCACTGTTGTGCTAACAAATGTCAGGTATATTTATGAGACGTGTGTCTAAAGTGGTTCGCTATCAATGATTTTCATTCATTTTAGATATCGAATACACTATTTCAAGGCAAGGAAAACCCATTATCGCAGTATCTGGGTACAGATTCAAAAAAACGCGGTCACAAGGACCGAAGACGTATTGGAACTGTTCAAGTAACTTCTCACGTGGCTGCCGTGCGCTTCTGCATACTTTGGAAGATATGACTATTATTAAACTACGTAATGATCATAACCATTGAATTAATACTTACATATGAGTTATATAACTTTAGTTTTCATTTACCCACCCCAATATGCATCATTGGGGATATCCAACCAACAATATTTAGGTATTCGTTTCTCAGAGACTGAGTATTGTTGAAAGCTATGTTTTTGTGACAGGCAGGGCGCTATAGCGCTCATTTGGGGAGGCCTATGTCCAGCGGTGGACTATAATAGACTGATGGTGACGATGATGATGTTTTGACGACCAATGTGGCGCGGCGGGTGAAGGTCCGCCTGCGACGCAGGAGGTTGCGGGTTCAATTCCCGCCTTGGGAATGAAAAATGTTTATACGATCTGCAAATATTTGTTTCGAGTGTTCTGGGTATTTTCTATGTAGGTATAATAAAAAATATGTATCTATGTCATGTATTGTATTAAGTATATCAGTCATCTAGTACCCAAAACACAAGCTCCGCGTAGCTTGGGGCTAGATGATGCTGTGTGGATCGTCCTGCATTATTTATTTATTTATTTATTGAGATTGAATACATATCCTCAAAGAGAGGAAAACCCATTATCATAGTATCTGGATTCAGATTCCACAAATGCGGTCTTGAGAATGTAAGACATATCGCTCAACTAATTTTACACGAGGATGCCGTGCGGTTTTACGCACTGTGGATGATATGACTGTCATTAAAATATTTAATGACCATAATCATTGATGACAAATGACTACCTCTGGAGCCACGGGCGAAGGTCCGCCTGCAGCGCAGGAGATTTCGGGTTCGATTGCCGCCTCGGGACAAACGCTTGTACAATCGGCAGGTGTTTATTCCGGGTATTCTGGGTATTATTTATGTATAGTGGAAAAGATATTTATCTATTTATATAGTGTACCAGTTAACAAAAGATCTGCTTAGCTTTGGGCTAGATGATGCTGTGTGAATTGTCCAGTATTATTTATTAATTAAATGTTAAAACATAGCTTAATTATGTGAAGTTTTACAATAATTATGAGAGTCGCTGCATCCAAAGTAATTTGTAAACTTTTTAATCAACATATAAACACTTGTCTAAACTTTAAAGTGCAATTTCTAAATCTACTTAAGCGATAATTATTATTACGAACATGAAAAAATGAAATACAAAAATTTGCTAAGTACCTACAGAATGGTATCTACGTCGCTACGTCAACAAATACAAAATATTTTAGGTAGCAGTAATAGCCAACCACCGGTGATTTTTGTACTGTGCTAATCCTTACCCATTTAATAACGTATTTTTATTCATTCTATCCTACTAGTATAAAAAATGCGAAAGTTTATGTGAATGTTTGTTACCATAACCACAGTTCTCCGATGCTCCGTACTATTTATTTAACCGATTTAGATGAAATTTTGTATGTAGATAGTTTAGATTCTAGAAAAACACATAGGCTAATCTCATTTACAAAAAATAATCTCTGAGGGGGTTAAAAAATCACGTATATTTTATTTCTACAAAACTACCCTAGGGGGAGTCCAATAAATTTCTGAAATTTGCATGATTTCCACGAGGGCAAAGCCGCAGCTAGTTCATCCTAAATGGTTTTCAAAATATGATTTAGACAAGAACTTAATTTTTGTATGTCATGTTACCGTTTCTAATAATTTTATTTTAACAAACCGTATTTTCTTCATTAAAAACAGGATAGCCCGTCATGGCAGTGTCTAGGTTTAGATTACACTAAACACTCTTATGGTTTTCATTTAATTTCAGGATTTAAAAGTACGTGGTCAAGTTTTGGTAATCCTATCCTATTGGTGTCAGGGTATAGGTTCTGCAAGAAACAAGTGAGAGGCCTGAAAACCCACTGGAACTGCACCAACAGAAAAGGGCAAGGATGCCCCGCCGTCATCCATACCATGGAATTTGGACCCACCATGACAGTCACTAAATGTCACAATGTGCATAACCACGGCATAAACCCTTTTTAAACCGTTCACTGCTCAACATTGGCGGTGCAAACTGCAAATGCGCACCTCTGCTCTATGGGTGTGGCCATATAAAAATATGCGTTAAGGGTCTTACTTACGAAAGCGCTAGGAAGCCTTGGCACATATTTAAGAGTTACCCACTTATTTATTATGAGTATTAGTGAGTACTACGTACTTTTCTTAAAAATATAAATCATAGCTAGTCCATCTCTAGTCTCTTATTTATGATAATTAACTATAATATAGCTGTAACCCGCGACTTGCGTACTCGTACGCGTTATGCGAACCAGCCTCTAGTCTAGAACCAGTGGTTCGACTGTACGTTGTCTGTCAGTGAGTTAGGTACTCCTTTATAATATAATTGACATGTAAAATTTTGTAGTTCTGTCGCTTACGTGTACGGCTACTGAAATAAAGAACATTTTTGTTTAAACTTTCAACTTCTGTTTTGAAACTCTTACAGTGCGAATTTTCAAAATTGCTTTCTGAGTACACCCTAAAGCCCGATAGGGAACAAACACTCCAAATTTCAAGCCACTAGAACTAGTGGTTTAGGCTGTTCGTTGACTGTCAGCGAATCAGGTACTCCTTCATAACCAGGCTTGCAAAACTAAGTAGGTATCGCACTCTTAATTATACGCACTATTACTCCTTTAATGAATTTATGACGGATAAATTGTAGGTATATAACGTAGGTATATAACATTGTATATAACACAATTGTAGGTATATAACGATAAATTGTAGGTATATAACGTTGACACTGTATTATTATTATTATTATTTCTTTATTTGTCTGTGAATTTTATGCATTTATTTTATATTTTAAATTTTTAGACATTGCAAGCCCAATAGGGCAGAATACATTGCGACATGCCATGATATTATAATAACAACTTCTTTAACATGTATTTCATGCAATAAATAAATTTGATTTGATTTGATTTGATTTAAAATTGCAATAACTTTTTGAGTACACATAACTTTTTAAGTATTGAGCACCTAGGATGAGCTAGGAAGGCTAATCAGAAGCCGCAGAACGCTCTGATAGAAGAAGAATACCTATATTCCAAAATCGGATCGGCTCCGAAACCTCGTTTTCAGTATGCCAAACCGGCTCGAAGCTGTAATCAGAGCCCGAGGAGGCAATACCAGTTATTAAAAATTAAATGTAAAACATACTAACAAAATTTTAATCGAGTTTTTGGTTGGACACTAAGCTAAAAATGGCTATTTTATAGTTTTATCTTTTTTTTAAGTTGAAAATGTTACTAATGTATAGTTTACTATAGTTTCAAAGAAAGCTGATAAAATTTGCTATAAAACGTTATTTATTTTAAATCTCTAACTTCTATTGTTTAGAAACAATTGTAATTTTAAAACTGTGATACTTAGTTTTGCAGGCTAGTGTATATATCAATTGTAAAAAGTTAATAAAGCTTTTAATTACAGCTGCGTTCTTAAGTAGTTAGATACATTACATTACTTAGGTACCTATCTACTTATCAAAAGAAATTAGTCATAAAACAACTAACCGACTAAATGGTTTGGAGCGTGTCGTTCCACACTCTGATAGTTACTCCGATGTTTTGGTTTTGGCTGAACCGTCGGTTCAGCAAATAATTGTAGATTGTAGAAATAATTGAATCATATCTTACGTCTTTCGCCTTTTTAGTGGCTGTTCCGATGTTATCGAAGTACGGCAAACCATTGATCTACGTAGCTGGCCACCATTTCTACAAAAAGCAAGTCATGGGTCCAAAAACCCATTGGGCTTGCTCCAAGCAATATCGAGGATGCAGAGCTTTGGTGCATACGTTACATGACATGACAATAATAAAATATCACAATGTTCACAACCATTCTGTCAATACTAAATACCAGGAGGAGCAATAAGAATGGTTTCATACAGTCACAATGTTTTTTTGAAGTCAGTAGTAGTAACAACTTGTATTGATGTAAAAATCCGCTTTGCAAAACAACGGAATCAAGTACCCTAGTTTGTTGTACTGTTTGGCGTGACAGCTATGTCATACACTCGCGCTGCGCCTTTATTCTTTCGCATAATTATTTGATATGACAGGCCAAGTACGAGGATTATTCTCTAGGGTAGAATAGACAATAATGACATCGCATCGCCATACATTGCGTACACTATTGAAGTTGAACGAAAGAATTTGAAATAATTACGCATTCGATGACAAAGTGACGTATTTTTTTTCTGTTCTACACTAGACAATGTACCGCGTGCTTGCCCTACATTTGTAAAGAAACTCCCATTAGAAATAAAGATTATGCGTTGTTCAAGTTTATGTTTTATTTTAGTGTTACCTTGCTGTTGTCTGTAATTGTTACCAGTTTTAGTTTAAGTTCACACACATTTCATTGTTTACAAATGATTTCGGTTACCTAGACAGAGTATAGCTACAATTAGACTTTATGATAAATGTCGTTAAATACATAATAAACTCATCGTCATTGTTTCAGTCGCTTTGTTCAAGATGTCAAGACTGGGCAAGCCCAATATCATAGTAGCAGGACACAAATTCTGTATTAAAGGAATAAAAGGGACCAAAACCTATTGGCGGTGTTCGAAACACAAGAAGACTGCTTGCCGGGCGTTATTGCACACAGTCGAGCATGCTATAACTAAATGTTGCAATGTTCATAATCACGCTTAATTTATAGTTTTGTTTAGTTAATAATAATCTAGCCCCAAGGTTAGCAAATTTATTTATATCAAGTTAATATATAAACATTATTATTATCAAACTTTGCATATTTTACAATTTATGAATTGTTTCAATGGTTTTGGATTTTATGATACCTAGTATTTTTGTAACTTTTTAGTAATAAGTTTAGTTTTCTACTTTTTATTCACCAAGAAAATTACAATCAAATCATAGAAATAGATTACAACAAGTATTTATAATTGAAACAATTGAGCTAAGTGCAGACTGTTGCAAACAATATACACGTAGCTCAATAACTGATCCATATCAATACTAGTCGGAAGCGTCTCCAAGACGCTGGCTGCATTGCCCCGCTGTATGGCAATGCTGATGCGCTGCGCCAGATACTCACCAGCTCTCGGGTCATGCGTCGATTCGACCAGACGCTCAGATATTTTTTTTGAAAACCCGAAGAACGTTGGTACTTCGGTTTTCTACATATTAAAATAGTGTAATTTTTATAACTTTACTAAACAGGGTGTACAGCAATAAAGCTTACCTACTCATATGTCACCTTATAATATTATTTTGATATATATTTGTGACCCAGATAAAACACCATAATATTAAATAATGTGCTGTTTTGATTACAAGAGCATAGTTTTTAAAGTGAAAATGACATTGACTGAAAGTAAAAATACTGCCTGAATTAGAATATTTATTATTGTATCTGTTGAGAGTATTAATTTTATTGTCGTACGTTGTTATTAATCTATTTAAGCATACACGGAATTGATAACTCGGAATAAATATTTTTGTATTTTATTATTGGTGTAAGTAATTGTTTTAACAGTAATAAAATCAAACGGATCGTCGTCATCCTGATCATTTATCAAATATACAGTGTATCCCGTGGCCTGGGACATGAGCTGGCAGTCCTTAATATTTCTAATAAACTAAACAAGTAATAAAGACGAGTTTCAGCCCGCGTCTTCGCTACATTTATTCTATGGAAACTTGATTCCGGACCATTAAGGTTTAAATCTACACCTATTGTTGACGGATACAAATTTACATCGATATAAAAGATATAAGACCAAAAATATAAAAATAACGTCGTCATAATATTCTGTTTTGTTGAACTTTTTACTGAAACTGAATGATATGAGAATAAAATCTGAAAATTTTATGTTACAATATTTATGGTATATCATAAAATGAGTAGGGTATTTTCTGCGATAACTAGTTGATAATAAACGTGAACATAATTGTACACGAAATCAGCTCTATTTTCTAACCTCAAACAATCGCAATGCATAGGTAGATTGAAACCCCGAGACCTTACTACGTTTGGTCCTCCACGCGTTAAACACCCTGACTAGCTTGACCTTCTAGATAAACATATTATGTTAAACTATATATGAAAAAAATATATGCATAATATGTTTAACTCTAACTTAAGTTTTTGCTAATATTATTAGCAACAACTTAAGTTAGAGTTTAGCCGATGATACTGTACAAGGGGTAATTTTTTTTAAATGTAATGTAGGATTAAAAATGCACTTTCAGACAAAAATTTAGATGCTAAGCTCTAAACTTAAAAATATTATGCTTAAACACAATGCGTTTACACCTTCATTTGTTTCAGATTTATTAGTAATGATGTCACCAAAAGGACTTCCCACGATAATATGCGATGGGATTAGATATAATAAAAATAAAGTGAGAGGTTCCAAGATTCACTTTCACTGCAAATACAAACGAAAATTTCGTTGCAGGGCGGTCATCCATACTTTGCAAGATTTCACCATCACCAAGTGTTACAATGTACATTCGCACCCATAACTTATGTGTAGGTACCATTCGTCCGTACCTATAAAGCTTTGTTTGGAGAAATATTAAATGCAAGAAAAATATTAGATTATATAGTATTTAATACGTAGAGAAACAACTTAAGTTAGAGTTCAGCCGATGATACTATACAAGGGGTAATTTTTTTTTAAATGTAATGTAGGATTAAAAATGCAGTTTCAGACAAAAATTTAGATGTCAAGCCCTCAACTTAAAAAATTATGCTTAAACACAATGCGTTTACACTTTCATTTGTTTCAGATTTATTAGTAATGATGTCACCAAAAGGACTTCCTACGATAATATGCGATGGGATTAGATATAATAAAAATAAAGTGAGAGGTTCCAAGATTCACTTTCACTGCAAATACAAACAAAAATTTCGTTGCAGGGCAGTCATCCATACTTTGCAAGATTTCACCATCACCAAGTGTTACAATGTACATTCGCACCCATAACTTATGTAGGTACCATTTGTTCCGTACCTATTAAGCTTTGTTTGGAGAAATATTAAATGCAAGAAAAATATTAGAGTATATATTTAATACGTAGAGAAGGGTTATGTTTGTATTTTATTCTATGAAATATTGTATTTTGTTGAATAAGTTAATAGCAAGTTACTTCGTCCTAAGTTTTTCTGTTTTAGAGTTATAAATTGAGACACACAATAAATACTTTACTTAATAAAGTACTTGCTTTACTTCTTCTTTCCTCAAAGATTTTTTAATGATTTTAGTTTTTCTTCTTCTTTAGGATTTTAGCGTCAAAAAAATATGATACTATTATCTATTTATGGATACCCAATAACTTAGATTATATCTTTTTTATAAACGAACAACTTTATTGGTGGTTAGTGACTCTCGAAACACAAATCGCGTTTCAGTATTTTCTAGCTAGTAGTAATTTATATAGCAGATAAGAAGTTTTGCGTACATTGTAAGATATTTGCTATGAACCTACGCTAAAACAATAAACGAATCAATTGTAGTTTCGTAGTCTATCATAGAGTCGATTTTAGTAAAAACTGTAAAAAGTCTCAATAGACTCCAAAACGACAATTGATTCGTTTATTGCTTTAGAGTAGGTTCATAGCAAATGGCTTACAATATGTCCAAAACTTACCTTACCTAAATTACTTGCAGAACCTAGACAATAGTAAAACCCCGATATCTTTCCGGGCATCACTAACCAAACCACCGTAGAGATCTGCGCACATTAATCTACCACTCAGCACAAAAATGTGCATTAAAATATGGGCTTAAAGTCGTTATCTCTAGGTACATTTTATCGTGACCAAATTCTCACGGGCCACTCGTTTGAAGCTTGTGGGAGGCTTCCCAACGCTTCAAACGAGCGGCCCGCGAGCTGTCTGTCATCTAATGCCGTCAACATGAAATGCATCTATATGTTACGAGTTAATGCACATATTTGAATGCACATTTGTGTGCTGCGTGGTAGCAGTGCGCCTCCGATCTTCGACAACATTAAACAAATAAAAAAAATAAAAAATTCTTTATTCAGACAACTAAGTGTATTTTGTTAGTAGGTAGGTACACTTAGGGCTAAAGGTTTAGTACTTAATATTTAACAGGGATTTTGTCCGATGCAGGGAATACATCAGAGGACAATCAAATTTGACAGATATCGCATGCAGGATACTTTTGCTGCTCCCGCGGGTTCTGCTGAGCAGTGAGGCTGTCTTTTGCGCCATATTGCATCAAAAGGGTCGGTACGATCCTTGGCGAACAAACCTGAGGTGCTGCAGAACCGCGGCAGCCGCAACAGTAACCTAAATTCGTTATTATACTGGTACACTGGTATTATACTGTACATGAACATTAAGTAGGAACTGAAAAAATGGGAATAAAAATTGACGTGATATTTGCCGATACCTCCCTCTCCACTACGTAAGATTGGGTGAGAACCCCCTCCCCCTAAACGCCTTACTCGTAATTAATGGACGCCCCCTAACTGAGTCTCCAAAGGGGCATCCTATGATACGATATACGTGGAGTACAGAAGTATGAAAAAACAAGTTGTAGGATCTAAAATTTATTTTAATTGCTTTCTGAATAAACGTATCGATGTCGGGCTGTCATCCATACATTGACAGATTTCACCATCGTCAAGTGCAACAATGTACATTCATTCATAACAATAATACACGCTCTCTTATCTGTCTCTGTGAAGGCCCGTCGGCAGATTTGCCTCGGCCAAATCGGGCGGCCAAACGGGCCTTTACAGAGACAGAGACATCTAAGAGGCGCAAATATGCAGGTCTCAAACATGCCTAATGTAACCTAACCTATTTTATACGATATTATATAATTTTAAAATTATACCTTAGTTTACTGTTTGCTTGTTTTTATATTTTTATCCTAGAAAAAATATATATATGTTCAAAAAATTTAAAATAATATTACTATGTTTATGAAAACACATTCATGCATTATTCCGTTTTGAGACACGTGTGTTACACAGCATTCTACTTTAAGGTGTCTTAAATTTCGACAAATAGCACATATACATTTTGTTTAACTTAATTTTATCTCCAATTCAGACTTAGCTTCCATTGATGGTGTCCAGGTGAAGTGGTGGAAAATATCAGTAAACAAAATGACGGGAAAGGCAAAGCGATGTAAGGACTGTTCAGGACAAAAGAAAACAAGAGATCGCAAGACTAGATACCGATGCTTCAAGTGTGAAAAGCCTATTTGTATGAAACATGCCATTTTTTTATGTAACGATTGTGTGCAAAAGGAAAATGAGTGTTCTGAATGACAGTCTGTATTCACTGTCAATCAGACCAAAAAGATAAGCCGACTTTTGTGTTTGCTAAAAATTACTTATGATATAGAGGGGTTTTTGATTAATAGAGATCCGCTATAGGCACAGAAATCTAAATAACAAGTCACTAGAAGTCGTAAGCGCGCGTGACCTTGTCGCCGCTCAGGTGACTCTCACGCCACCAGTGCGTTCGTTGCTGTTCAGTTGCTCTCGAAACGTGCGTGTGTAAAAATGGTGTGTTGCAGCATTTCCCATTGCGGAAATTCTTCCACAAGTTGTAATTTAACTAATAAAGGAATAACATTTCATCGGTAAGTATTGTTTTTTCTAAACAATGCCGTTTTTCCTTAAAATTATAGAATCGTTACAAGTAATACGAATGTCACAGGTTGTTATTTAGATTTCTGTGGCTATAGGACTTGCTATAGATAATAAAAGAGGATGCAGTCGCATTAAGCCCGAAGATATCGAATCGCGATAGTTTATAAAAACCTAAGTTCTAATGTACGAACACACAAAAGTACATATCAGACCCACATATAGCATAAGGATTTTTATTTAATTATTTGATTTATTTTAAGTATATTATACTTCGTTTTTAATTATTTTTTCATGAACGCTTTGAGTTTTTAACTTATACCACACCACATTGAGCACTTAACAATACAACTCAAGCATTCCGTTCAACTGTGCTTTTACCTACCCTCAACTATTATTATTAATTATTTTTTTTAAATTTTCTGTATTGACCTAAACGTTTTATATATAAAAATTTTCTGTTAAATTATGGCGAATGTAACTTAGGAAGAGCGGAACCTCCTTGTACAAGTTATTATACTTAAAAGGAGGTTTCAAAATAATTTAAAGAATTAATGTACTTTGTGAACGAAATAAAAAACATTTGTATATTTGTATTTGTATTAATGGATGTTTTGTTTAGTTTCAGGTTACATCGATTCACAAAGGGGGAAGCCTTTAATAGTCATAGCGGGGTATAAGTATTCAAAGCAACGGACAAGGGGCGGACGAACCAGGTGATTTTCAATCGACATGCTTGTGATACTCATTCTTATGAGATAACAATATGTTTATTTTGTCAAAGGTGGGTGTGTACCTCTCAGAGAAGTAAAGATTGCAACGCAGCCGCGTTTACCTCTATATTCGACAATCATCTTGTGCATTGCACCAACACACACAATCACAGCCCTACATGTTTATGCAGACACGATCAAGGCCAAGAAATGTGTACTGCGTATAAGCATGGATCTGTATAAAACGTAGTAGGTACTATTATTGTCCGACTTACATCCAACACCGGCGTTTGATAAGGAGACCAGCACACAACTTGACTTTAAAAATGGGCGTTTAAAAAAATCCTCGTGCTCTGGGTAAAACCAACCCAACGTCGAGGTCGAGATATGATGCCGCACGACAGCCATAGAGTACGTGAACAGCCAAAGTGGAGAGGGCAGACCACCTGCTCAATATAGTCTGAACGACGGCAATAGGAGCATTATTACGAATTCATATTTTGCAAATTCATACTATTTGTTTCCCGAATGTACATAAATACAGTTCACTTAAATGAGAAAAACAAAACTTGTACTGATAAGTAAGTATATCTACATAAATGTTTGTAGTACCCCGAATGTGCTAACTTATTAACAAAATTTGCCTACTTAGAAAATACAAAAGCAATATAACAATAACAACGATAGAAAACAAAACAACTTTCACACAAGTAGGTAGGTACAAAACCCAAACTTTTAATAGATTCACTGCTGATTGAAATTGCTCTTTAGATAATAAGTAAGTACTTCATTGATAATAACGTGATGCCTCAAAAGTGGCATGACTTTGAGCATCACGAAAGCTCTCTAAATTTCAGAATAAAAATAGATTTGTTTGTGCAATGAGACCAACGATCTTTTTACAGTATAGAATAACATAAAATATGCATAATCGTGGAAAATATACAAACATACATATAAATGTAAGCCCGAAGGCACAAAATGGCCTCTGTCTCAGCATGGGTTGGTTGCTAGCAAGCCAACGCTGGTCTTCCGTCAGAACTATTTTGCTGGCGTAATAAATAATGGTGTAAATAAAGTGTACCTAGTAATTTATCAAATATTTAATTTGTACACTTTGTTTTATTATTGTTAATAAAGATCATGTAAATATATTTTTTTCATTATTTCATGTAAAATTAAATATTAACAAATGAGCGCAGATTCTGGGAGAGTTTGGGGAAACTCTTTGCCCAGCAGTGGAAAATATATTCAATAAAAAATGTACTTAACCTCATAAATTATTGACGGTTGGGAAAATTGTGGATGGTTTGTTTAGTTTCAGGTTACATCATGTCACCAAGAGGAAAGCCTATAATGATCATAGCGGGGTATAAGTATTCAATTCATAGGACTTACGGCATAAAAACCAGGTAATTCTAGACATTCTTGTGATAATATGATATTGACAATTTGTTCTAACTTGTTACGGTAATTTTGTCATAGGTGGACGTGTACCTCTCAGCGGAGCAGAGATTGCAACGCAGCCGCGTTTACAATCGAAAATCAACTTGTGAAATGTACAAACATGCACACTCACAACCCTAAATGTTTGTGCAGATACGATCAAGGTCAAGAAATGTGTACTGCGCTTACGCATGTAGTTTAATGAAGCGGCCCCGATATTATCGTACTTTCTGATTTTAATATAACTAGCGACCCGCCCCGGCTTCGCACAGGTGCAATGCTGATAGTAAATATACTACAGAATCGAACCCCCAGCCGGTACCGCCGCAACTGCTATGACCCTTCATTTTAAATCTGTAATATCTACGAAAATATTCATTTAAATTACAGGCTGTAAAGAGCCATATTCATCTATATAAAATGCACAATGTCTTTAAGGTTAATGGGATAAGGATTAATGCTGTATTGCTTATAATCGCTTCGTAAATAAGCCATTATTTCTCGTAAAAAAGTAAAGGATAAAAAATGGTTATTGTGGGTTATCCTTTAGAGATAGACATAAAGCATCGCGGATTTTTTGTAGAACTTTTTAAGGTGTACAATACTGTAGTAGAGATAAACATTCTAAAAATGTACGCCGCTTTTACTTTAAAGCTATCGTAGTTTGGCGAATTCGCGGTTGTAACGGATGAAAAGTTGGTGTTCTTCCAACACAAATAAGGTTCGTAGTTAACCCGCTAACATCCGTAATGAGTGCAAGCCCCTCTACTAAACATCATAGGTAACTCGGCGTGCACTTTTAGAATGATTTATCTCTACATTATTTTGATCTATCTCGTAGGGTTCAGCCAGCGTTTGCAATGTAAGCGCAAAAAAATTTGTTTTTGTACGACATCACATTAGAAACCTGTAAAATTATCAGTGTCTCTCTACTGTACTGTATAAACCTTCGTCTTGAATCACTCTATCCAATAAAACCGCATCACAATCCGTTTCGTAGTTTTAAAGATCTAAGCATACATAGGGACAGACAGACAGCGGGAGCGACTTTATTTTTATACTATGTAAAGATTATTACTGATTCCACACTGATATACACTTATACAAGGTTTAATAAATAGAATCCACACAACATTATCAAGCCTAGTAAGTAGAGCTTGTGCTATGGGTACCGACTTGCTAATTTTTTTACAAATTAAACACATTTTTATTAGATGTTTATATGGTGTTGGGTCAACTCATGTCTGTGATTTCTTATGATATTTTCGAAGTCATCATTTGGCCGTCCTCTTTTTATAAAGAAGCAATCAGGGTGTCAGCTGACAACGGTGCACGGCGGTGTCCCCTTTCAGGCGGCAAGTGAACCTTGCCACGAACCTTCGAAACTCGACACTCTTCGGAGAAAACTCTGCGCTTAAGTAGGTCGAAAGACGTTGAGATGGATTAGAACTTTCACCATAAATGATTTGAAGCTCACATTATGGCGAGAGTCCAGCTTCTCTTTACTGAAGGTGGTCTGTTCTCTGAACCATGGCTATTCGCGTTTATGACTTCTGTGTTATTCTATCTTATAACATAATTGGGTTCGCTTTTAGCTGGAAAATTCTGAGCATGTCTCCACGTTTATTCGGATTTTTTGCACGTCAGCACTCTATTGTGAACGGCCAGTTTTCAGAAAGTATTTGAGGTACATCTCTGACGATCGCCCTGTATGGTAGTTCTAAACTAGCTCAGTGGCACACTAGACGAAGGTCCTCCTGCGACGCTTGCGGTGCAGGATTGAGTTCCGATTAACAATTTTTTCAGTGGAACAAATGTTTGTCAGAACAATTATCCACAGATATTTGTTTCGCTCAAATCGTAGACATGAGTTGTGGAGCGCATTAAAACAACCTATATTATACAACATTGTGTGTGATATGATAAGTGGAAATATAGTACAATAAATTCAACTGACTGTTTCGTCTTTTTCTCTCTGTAATTAAGACAGTGTCGTGCTTTTTGATATCTAGCAGAAAGCTGATCTACCAACCTGGTAACTAAATCTCTTGGTGTACTTTTATTTCAGAGATGTTGTTAGGGTTTAGCCCTACTCTAAAGCCAGTTATAATGGATACCTATAGAAAGGATTATTCAAATCTTACAATGTCGGAAATTATCAATGGCAACCCTTTTAAGGATATAATTATTTTACCGGCGGTTACGATCTCTTCGGTAAACAAACCCACGCTGGATGAGGAGAACAAAAAAGCATTGACAAAGGCAGAAAATAAGAAGAAAGCGTACCTTGTGTCACAACAAAAGTTGGAAAATGGAAAAGTTCCTAAGATATTTAAAGCGAAAGTGATTAAGAAAAAGATAAAAAATATACTAAAGAAGCCGATACAAAAATTTGAAGCAACAGAACCAGAGTTCTGCGTAACAAGACGCGGGAATCCAATGATGATTCTTTCAGGATACAGGTTCACGCAGCAAAGAAATAAAGCAGTTGCCCCAAGCAATGGAACAAAACAGCGGTGGGTCTGTACCTCACAAGGTTGGAGGCAATGCAAATCGAGAGTTTATACATTGAATAATGTTATTCTGGAGTCGATCGGTAAACATAACCACTTACCAAGACGATGGGGTGGCAAATTCAACTGATGAATCTATTTAATCTCCTAATTTTTTAATGAATTTAATGTGCATTTTCCTACTAAATTTGATTAAAAGATAATTTATAAACCTTTTCTTTAAGCTAAACCTATACTACCTACTACTAACACTGGTAATAATATTTTTTTAAGTCAGAATGTACGTACCTAAGTGACGTAATTCTTATACGAAGAATATATTCATATGTAAACTTCTACACACTACGAATTTTCTTTCTAAGTATTTTTTTCAGGGACCGAATTACCAGAATACAGAACTGTGTTCCGGGGTCAGTCAATCACGATCCTTTCGAAGCATAAGTTTGTAAAGCATAGGGTCAGCAAGACAGGGGCGATTCGTTGGGCATGTCTGTTCAAGAGTGGCAAACGGTCAGTCGTGTGGACAATGGACAACAAGATTGTTAGAGCCACCATCGAGCATATGCAGCCAAAGTGTATGAAATGTGGACTTTTTAAACTAGCGTCGAAACCTCAGAAGAAAGAATAGGGATTTAAGACTTATTTGACTACATTATTTAGAAAAACTTACCTATACCTTAGTTTTCAAAGAGCTGAAGAAGTGTTTGTTTATGCCATTATAGTTAAAATTGGCTGTTTCGTGTTTAATGAATGTCAGTATTTCTAAAGTACCTACCTACCTACAGTATTGCAATTAATAGAGAAGGATTGCATTGGCAATTTTTTGTAAAATTGTTTAATACCTAGGCTAAAATGATTAATGAAAAACCTAGAGTGTTGATAGCTTAGTCATTATATTTGTTAATATTATTAAAGTTACTATTGTATGTGTGTAACTTTGAAAAGTACCTACCTTAGTTCTCAGTCAATTGCTAGTTTATTCAACGACGAGGGTCATTTTGATATTATTATAATAATCGTAACGTATTGGGATACTACGTGAGCCAATTGATATAAATTTTAACATATTTTTGATTCAATAGAAAATTTTAATACAGAGACAAAATGCGCAAATTTGGAATCACACAAAGCGATGGGAAGCGTACTCAAGGCGCGCTGGCTGCATGGCCCCGCGCTGTATGGCAACGCTGATACGCTGCGCCGCGCCGGGTTCTCACCAGCTCTCAGGTCGTCGTCGCTTCGACTTGATGCTTTGATACTTTTTTGAAAACCTGGAAAGCCTTGTATATATATCAATTATTTCATTACGGATGTAAGCGGGTTAACTACGAACCTTATTTGTGTTGGATGAAGACCAACGTTTCACCCCATAATGACATCTTCAGGGTGAGTGCAGTTCTAGACGCGCGCGTTCCGCATCTCTCCGAGCACAACGCACGAGCGCGCGTTGAGCCCGCGTCGTGAGCGCCGGGGTGGGGGTGGTTAGGGGTGCGCTGCTTGTTGATACTGCAGAGCGTGAGAGTCATCTCCTTGTAAAGATCCTACTGTGTCGGGTATTGGTATCCTCTGGATACATACGGAACTAACAGTATCTACACCCGGCTCCATACCGCTATTCGACTTCTTACGGAGACATGGCTTCCAGGCGGGTGGTAGGTTCCAACCTATAAGGTTCGTAGTTAACTCGCTTACATCCGTAATGAATTCGTCAAACTACGATAGTTTTTATAGCAAAATAAATTATTTGTTGTGTGCGACTGTACCACAATGAATTTGTTCTTAGAACTTATCATCGACTTTTTATATTGTTGCACTACGAAATTGCATAAATAATGACTACTGGCAGTAGCAGTATTTCACACTCTATTTATACATATAGCATGTACGATACGAAAAGCTCGTTTTACTATAGGAAGTATTTCGTTGCTTAATGGGTACGCTGCCTTGACGTTGGCTGGAATGTTATTGAGAAGTCTTGTTCAATATCTACGTTCCTATAATAGCAATCATTATGAAATTTTGCATGGCTCGTGCGGTGTTTATACTTTATTATTGTGTGTAAATTTTGTTGCTATAGTATAAGCCGATTTCGAGTACGGTCATGTGTACGCCAGCTTGACGTCAAGCTAGCGTACCCACTAAGAACGGTCATAATTTCTTAAACCAAAGAGGAGCTATTTAATTTACTTTTTCACTAATTCTATTCTGTTTATACTCTATTAATTGGCATAACAACAATCGTTAAATCGAATATGGGTACGCTACCTTGACGGACACTTTGGGTTACGTGCAACTCGTGCAAGCAGTTAGTTTTTGTGCTAAATCGACAAAATAAAATGTTAAAAATAAACTGATGGTGAATAAAGGTGGCGGTAAAAAGATGATTAAACGCGCCCTGAAATTAGTCTACTCTTATCTGCACAAATAAAGGGGTAAAATAGGTAGGAAATAAGCTCACAGCACTCTCCTTGTTAGGTTGAAGCTCGATGCGCTGCGCCACGTGCAGACTTCTTTGTTCTCTACGTGTGGGCTAGTAGGACCATCACCGCGCGATGGTGTGGCCTTCGTTTCTTCTCTGCTGGCCAATTGTCCTGCCCCGTTGCCTTGGCTTGACCGAGACTGCCTTAGGACTGCCTAGGGATGGTTGCTGGACAACTGACTCGATGTTGGCAGGAATAAGTGACGACGACTAGACAAAATGGTGTTTCATAGTATAAATAATATTATTCAGTTAGGGTTAAGCGAAAACACACCAATTTGAATCTTAATCAATTTTTACTCCACTGGTTTTCAAAACGCCCAAAATTTTTAATTTGTTGATTTAATTTGTCTGCTATAATGTTGTGTACCTAAAGTACTATTTGCGATTTTAGCTCAAATTATAGGAGATGAAGTTCTCATAATCAGGACACAAAGAGGAGGTGAATCTGCAATTTATAACGGATATCGATACCACAAACAGAAGTTAATTAAATCTAACCAATTGTGGCGTTGTATACAGAAGAAAAGTTGTCCTGGCACTATGTTAACAAACAAGAACAAACTCTTCAAATTATTAAAGCCTCATACATGTAAGCCGAACTTCTTAGAAAATGAAAAACTACGCTTGTTCGATCAGAAGGTCAAAGAGGCTTCGAGAAGTGTTGAACCATCTTTTAAATTAGTTCTTGAAAGTATACTTTGCGAGTACATAAAGTGTGATATTCCCGTAGACGAAGCATTAAGATGTAGTGTAAGAAAAAGATTGTATGCTATGAAAAAATATATAAGTTTTTCCAAATAATGGAGCTAATTACTACTGAGTATTAATACAATGGAATCGACGACGGTCAAATACCTACCGCAATTTCAGACCAAAGCTCAAATCACATATTATAGGTACCTACATAGCTTGTTTCACATTTTTGGATCAATAAATATGATTAGTTTAAAGCGTTAATCTTCTTCTTCCTTAAATTGTCTTCCAGATAATATAAATCAGAGCTCAAGGATCCACCCTAAACCTACCCGTCCGTCACCACCCGTATATAAAAACAAAAAATATCAAACTTTATACGTTTTCAGCTTAATGATCATCATCATCATCAGCCTATATTAGTCCACTGCTGGACATAGGCCTCCCCTAATGAGCGCCATAGCGCCCTGTCTTCAGCTTGCAGCATCCAGCATCTGTCTGCAGTCTTTCGCAGATCGTCATCCCACCTGGCCGGAGGGCGTCATACACTACGTTTGCCGAGTCGTGGTCTCCACTCAAGACACGTTTACCCTAGCGGTTGTCGGTTCTTCGCGAGATATGGCCGGCCCACTGCCACTTCTGCTTGCTAATTCTTTGAGCTATGTCGATAACTTTGGTTCTCTGTCGGATGTATTCGTTACGAATCCTATCCTTCAGAGCAACTCCGAGCATAGCTCTTTTCATAGCTCGCTGAGCCACTTTGAACTGGTGATCCAGCCCTACCGTTAGTGTCCACATCTCAGCTCCGTCTGTCATGACGGGTAGGATGCACTGATTGAAAACTTTCGTTTTCAAGCATTGCGGTATGGATGACGAGTAGACTGGCAGTTTTGATATGATTGAGACTGATCATGATTAAAGCACGAGTGCGATGAGTGATCATCAGGGCTACGTGGGGAATCTGACTTTAACAAGAACTGAGTTATACAAACAAAAAACTTCCTCGATGCTCTCTCGCTCAGTAATTCTATTTCTAGGTTAAATATTATTTTTAAAATTTCCTTGTTTTTTTTTATGTCTCGCGTCAATTTGATAAAATATCAATTTTTACTCCACTGGTTTTGAACGCACACAATTTTTTTTAATTTGTTGATTTAATTTCTTTGTTATTATAATATTTTGCACCTAAAGTACTATTTGCAATTTTAGCTCAAATTATGGGAGATGAAGTTTTCATAATCAGGACAAAAAGAGGAGGTGAATCTGCAATTTACAACGGATATCGATACCACAAACAGAAGTTAATTAAATCTAACCAATTGTGGCGTTGTATACAGAAGAAAAGTTGTCCTGGCACTATGTTAACAAACAAGAACAAACTCTTCAAATTATTAAAGCCTCATACATGTAAGCCGAACATCTTAGAAAATGAAAAACTACGCTTATTCGATCAGAAGGTCAAAGAGGCTTCGAAAAGCGTTGAACCATCTTTTAAATTAGTTCTTGAAAGTATACTTTGCGAGTACATAAAGTGCGGTATTCCCGTAGACGAAGAATTAAGATGTAGTGTAAGAAAAAGATTGTATGTTATGAAAAAATATATAAGTTTTTCCAAATAATGGAGCTTATTACTATTGAGTATTAATACAATGGAATCGACGACGGTCAGATACCTACCGCAATTTAGGGTATATCTGGCATTAGGCTAAAGCTGGGTACATAGCTTGTTTAAAATTTTTGGATCAATAAATATGATGCGTTTATCTTTTTTTACTTTTCTTCTTTCATTACCCGTCTTCCAGATAATAAAAATCATGTCAAACGTTGTACGTTTTCTGCTTTATGATATACGAGTAGGTACATTATTTAATTCCTCTACCTATTTAGTAGATAAAAGATCTCATAAAAGCCTTGTGGGTGAGGTCGGATTTTGGATGATGAGATAAAACTATAAAATAAAAGTATATAAGCTCTAGCCAGACTTATTAAAATAGCTGCTAATAATATGAAGTAATCTAGCATATTTCTTAACTTTCTCTATAAATTTCTCAATCGCATTATATATTTATCTAACGCATATTATGTTTTCAGGTCTTTGCATTGTTACTCTGGCTGACTTGGATTATGGATAATGGATACAATGGATTCCTTGCTGTGGGAGGACATTTCTACCTGTCACAGTCACATCGTCATCCCGCTGCTCTTCCCCCACTATATACTCGAGCTATTCTCAATGTACAATTATGTAAAAAACATACAACCCATAATTGTCAGAACGGTGCAAAGAAGAAAAATAATCAAGTTGGCTAGCACATTCTATCAAAAAATCAACAAAAAGAAAGATAATTTTCGGTTTTGTTTCAGTGCAATGTTTAAAACATTGTATCTTGAGTTTGGCTGGAGTATAAGTGGGGTCAGCACAAACTCGTTTTCTCTTCTATCTTAAGTCATTTCCGTGCTCACACCTTTCTTATCCAAGTCCTCTTTCACACAATCCAACCGTATTTTCGTAGTTCTTCCTCTTCCCTTACAATTTACATTCCTTCACATTTATACCATCTTCTCGTCACGTGATATTCCTTCAGCCGCATAACAATTGTATTTGTATTTATTGATGAAACGTACAACTATTATTTACAGACGTGAGCAAGAAATACAAAAGCGTACCTACCTAGTCTTATTCAAATACATAATATCATCATATATCATTAGGAGTTTATCAAAACATTAAGTACGCCATACCATACCATAGCACGCCAACCTCCTCATCTTTTCCGTCACTGGTACCACTTTCAAACTTTCCATGATGTACACATTCCTTATCTAATTCATCCTTGCGTTGGACGAACGGAAACGCGAATGTTGAAATGGATGTGTGCGTGCATTCATCTCAACATTCGCGTTAACGTTCAAACCGTAAATTTGTAGTTTATTAACAAAAAAAATCGATTCTCTCCCTGGACCAAAATATACAGGGTACCTACTTCCTGTTGACCTAGAATCATGGTATTTTGCAAGAAACAAGGTCTAACAAATTATACGGAACCCTAAGTGCGCGAGTCCGACTCGCACTCGACCTTTTATTTTTTGAACAGGTCTACACAATCTTGGTCACGGAATGACTAGATTACTGAAGCTACCAATACTAGTGGAGTTTCTCAGGGCGTCGCGCGCACTAATCGCTGGCTTACACGTATTAAGTTGTCAAGTGGTATAATACATTTTGACTTAATTTTAAGCTGCTTAATGAGTGTAAATAGTAAATTTTCTGGTTAGTTGCATGTTAAAATTTAGTTACAAATTTGAATAGAAAATTAACTTGATCAACATTTTTTTTTATTTGCGATAGACCTTCGTTTAACCACAATCTCATCTGATGGAAAGTGTCTCAATCGCACTCAGAATTAATCGAACCACTTGTGCAAGATGTTGGTCGTCCAATTTGAGTAAAATAAAGAGCTACTTATTACGTTTAGCCGCACACTAAAAATTTAGTCGCTTAAAATTAAGTTAAAGTTAAACTACTACTTGACTTCATAATACGTGTAAACCAGCCATTAGTTTTGTGTCGTCCGAGTGTGCAGATGGATGATATCCCTAGTTCCGAAGACCAAGTAAGGGTAGTAACGAATAATGCTGCCGCCGCTTCGCAGAGGAGCTCCAGTACTCCAGTCAGTAAATAAACGTGATAAATACCCATGAATTCAAATACCCATGAATAAGTTTTTGTGTCAGGTATATTTAGGTAGGTGTGCGTGTGTTTATTGTCATATGAAATTCATCATAATAATATATTATTGCTTTTGCATTTTGTTGACTACTCACAAGTGCTAAGACGACCTCTGTGGCGCGGTGGGCGAAGGTCCGCCTGCGACGCAGGAGGTTGCGGGTTCGATTCCCGCCTCGGGACAAATATTTGTACGATCTGCAGATTTGTTCAGGGTGTTCTGGTCGTTTTCTATGTATAATAAAAAATATCTATCTATGTACTCGTATATTATTATGTATATCAGTTATCTAGTACCCATAACACAAGCTCTGCTTACCTTGGGGCTAGGTAATGCTGTGTGAATTGTCCAACATTATTTATTTATATAAGTATAAAAGAATATAGGTCACAACCTATATTTATACATTGTTCTATATGGGCAAATTTACTTGCTTGAATAAGTAGGTGCCTAGTCACAATATGTACTAACTTTATGTATTATGGGTAGCTAACCAATCTAACTAAAGGTGGAACGGCTATTCAGCGACGCGGCGTGGTGCGGCGCTGCGCAAAAATCCATACGTGGCAAGATTTCATTAAAGGTGGAAGTTTTTGGATATTTTTATTTATTAGTATCTAGTATATACACCAAAGCATCTGGCAGGGGAAAGCCACTATGGAAATCGTCTGGCAGTGTAAGTACTCTATTTCTATTGCTATCCCAAACAAAATAAGTAAAATAGACCTTTATACTATAACGAATTTACGGTCAAAATTCAGCAACTGACACTTCAGCAGCTGATATCTGCCAAAGCCACTATGACCTAAACTTCATAATCGGTAATCGTTCCTACCGGTGTGGGCAGCATACGCAGACAAACTCGCAGTCTATATGAAATGACGAACGCCGGGCGGTCGCAGGCTCTTAGTCCATAACCTCGTAGGTAATGTTTGGCCTTTTTATTCTTGGCTAACGGGAAGTTATTCTTACAGATCGTCCGGTATTCTGCACGTCCAAGATCGGCGCTCGAGTTATGAAGCTGAAAGGGTACTGGTACACGCGGCACTCCGTCTGCGCGTCGAGGGTCAAGTGGCTCTGCGCCGACAGCCGCTTCATTGACTGCCGAGCTATCGTCGTCACTATCGGACGCACGGTGGTGCGGCATCAGAACCGGCATAATCATCCGTACTCATCCACTTAACACGTTCACTGCACCTGACGCCTATGCATTGTGACCTGGCGCGCTGACGCATCTACAAAGAGATGACGGACATGTGCGTTATGGACACTGAAAGCTATAATAACAAGTGCAAGTTTAACACGACAGCATACCTATTCACTTTTTGCTGAATTTAATGTCATCTCAGTGTGAATTTATGGTCGTATTTACTATCTAAAATTTGATAGAGATGTATATGTATAAGCACAATATTTGTAATATCACATAACGCTAATTATTTGTTATGTAAGTAATTTTGGTTGTTCTTGAATTTTTCAAACTATCTCATAATCTCTCCTAAGTAAATGGTAAGCTTTCGTGAAATCCTCAATGCTATAGATAATTCAGTGATATTTTAGATAGGTAATAATTAATTTTAGTTTATTAAATTTGTGATAATAAATAAGACGTCATGTTCTGTTTTTTCTCGTATGTTGATTTATAAATAAAATCCTATTTTATTTATTACATAATGTATGTACAAATATTATAAATACTATTGTGCTTGGAAAATAGTGTATGTTTGTGTAACTGAATAAATATTTTAGGTGGTGCGTGGTTTTCGGCTCAAAGTAAATACAGGCTGGGCGTGGGATTCGGCCAATACTTGATATTCCAAAAACATGGAATCTGCATTTCCAACTCACTACATAAATGAAAAATGAAACTGGCCATCATGAAGACAATTAGAACTAATAACATTTTTGTCTAAACTAAAATACCTTGTACATGTAGTCGCACCATTATTTGTTTGTTAGTTTCTGAATGATGTTAATCGTCTGTGCGATTAGTTGGTATTCATTTTAGTGAGATTCTTTTATAACTGACACTCTCAACTTTTAAAACAGTTTTAATCTTACGAATTTTTCAATTTCTGAGTAATGATTAAGAATTTTTTTTGTAAATTAGTAAATAATTATATTATTAGCCTGAAGTAAAAAAATAGAGTCAATCATTGTATTGTCTTACGAGAATCTCGCTATAATGAATTTTCAAAAGATGATTTGTGAATTTTATTTTGATTTGTTTCAGGTATAACTAAATCAAAAAGTTGGGCAGATCCAAAAAATTATCTTAATTTTGCCGACAAAGTATATCTCCATTAACCAATGGGAGGGTCTGTATGGGTTCTTTGGATAGATGTTTAAACAGGTGTAAAACAGAGTCCTGGCTGGTAATCTTGATAATTAACAAGTATTCGGTAATATTTATTTTAGTAGCGAGTAACTAAGTCATTATTCAAAGGTAAGGTAAGGTAAACTGGTAAACGATGAAAGTAAATAAATAGTTTCTAATTTACAGCAGTAGCAGCAGCGTCAGCATCAGTGCAAACAACTAACGAGAAAAAGTTTGATGCAATTAAGTTCGAGATGTCGAGGTTCGGGAATCCTACTATATCCTGGGGAAACTACCGGTTCATCAAGAAATTCACCCGGAAGACCAAGACCTGGTGGGAATGCTGTGCCAGAAAGTCGCAAGACTGTCGCTGCGTGGCGGTCACGGTCGATGATCGCCTCATGAAGCTGAATGGATGGCATAACCACTCCTAATGTGACATTAGAAGCGGTATGACCCCACATCAACCGACTAATTAAATTATTTAGTTATATTTCGTATCGTTTAGGAAAAGTATAATTTAGACTTTGCAGCATAACGTTACTATTAGTTTTATTCGGAGAGCTGCTACCACTAGCCTCGGTATGTATGTAGATCTTGGAAGTAAATAGTAGTGTCGACTTGACTGTATATATGGATGGTATGATCGATCATCTATAATAATTGTTCAAATGTTACGGATAGCAGAATAGAATTTCAGAATAGAAAGTTGGAAGCTATTGTCTATCTACCTACACAGCCCGTGAGCACCCACTGCTGGGTACAATGCTCCTCTCCATTACGCCATTGTGGCACAGGACGAGCCTTCCTTGCCTCAATCCACTCCTTCCTAGGATACCCATCCTAACGATGTCGTCTGATATCGTCTGGTGGTCTGCTTATATTAAAGTTTATGTGAAATACAAAAAGTTTTTTTTAGAAATGAAGGGGAAACAATTTTGTAGTAATTTGTGCCAATCTTGAGTGGTTTAAAATGGTAGAATTCTTGAAGAAAATTGTTCTGGTGTGTTACTTATAACTTACTACTAGTAAATATTGTAAGTTGTAAATACTTCTGATAAAAAAAAACAATCGGATATTCATCCCTCGTAATTCTAATTAGCTAGCTGGTACTGTTTACGAAAATAAATTCGTCAGCAGTTCACAAATTGCCGGTTTAATATCGCTGATCTTCTTTACAGCATGTATGAATTATGTACCTCCATAAGTTACTATCCGCCTGATGTAATAGAAATATTGCTTCACATTTCACACAGCTAAAATTGCAATTTGTCATAACCCTCGTACAAAAATTAACTTTTGATCCCTTCCAGAACCCAAGTTTGATCTCTCCCAACGCGGGAACCTGGTGATCCAGATCGGCGATTGGCGATTCAACAAGCACGCCTGTTGGGGATCCAAGGTACGTTGGACTTGCATCAAGAAGAAGAGCGGATGTAATGCTGCTATCACAACTGTCAATGATGTAATTGTCAAGACCCTTGGGAAGCACAATCATTAATTTCAGCTTACGTTGTGGGTTGCCGTATCAGACGGCAGTTTGTAATTTGCTAGGTTATTTGTCACTTTATGGTCCAGAGAAACTTCGTACTGAGTTCAACGTTCGTGACTGAGTGGATATCTTATCAATTAGCAAAAGATACCTACGTTAGAAAATCAACTAGGAACCTAGGAGAGTTCGATTTGGGTCATTTTGTTCGGAAGGCTTTCTTGTTAGGTGTGCTGTGGTACTTCCTTCTTTGTCGTTTTCATTATTATTGAAGTCATACCTTTTTATACGTATTTTAATTTACGCATTTAATTACATTTGTTTGAGTGTTATTTTTTGTTGTGTGCGTTGAATTTGAACTTCAAAGTATGTACGTAACTCACAAATATCTTCCTATATTGCGTAAACTATTACGAGTAGGATTGTGCTTATAAACGTATGGATTGTTATTTTGTACTTTTTAAATTGATTACGTGATAATTAAGACAGTATTCGTAAGTTAGATGTACTTATAGAAGTTTGAATAAAAGAACTTTCCAGTCGAGTCTTTTTTATTTAATTCAAACCCAACTGAATAACCGGCTTTCCAACTTTGGCTCATTTGGGGAAGGTGAGGTAAGTTTTGTAGAAAAACCTATACAATTTACAAACAATAAACATCAACTAATTCAAGGACACAATTTCAGATCTAAATCCAGTCTTTGCACAATCGCAACGCGGTAACCCTGTCATAATGATAGGAAAATACCGTTTCAACCGAGTCAACAAATACGGCAGTAAAACCAGATGGATCTGTGTCAAAGCTAAGGCGGGCTGTCGAGCCTCGCTGCATACCACGGACAATGCGATAATCAGGGTTTTGGGCTTCCACGACCCGCAGGCCCATACTAGCGCGAACCGGTATCTCTCGTAGCACCTTCACTTGTTTCTCCTAGCGTAACCTAGAAAAGTTTAGATGGAACACGATTTAGTGTTGGCCCATTTTTATATGAGTTGACCAAGTTTTTGTCACCCAGACATCTACAAGGTTGCGCACCCTTTTACACAGCTCCACTTAAATCGGCAAATGCGCCGGCAATGAAAACTTTGCCTTTCGTAGAATTTAATTAGCTCAAGTTGCATTGAGTGGAAGGCGCAAAAAATTGTATATTATAATATATTTATAAGACCCTGATATCAATTATGTGTAAGACACACAAAGGTCATGCATATTAATGTTTATTTATAAGCAGTAATAGGCGCAAGTAAAATGTCAGATTAAATTTATTTCCAACACCTTGACGACAATAGAGCAAAGCACTAGCTTTAGTTTTACCCGAGGTCGTTCGTACAATAACAGTTTTTAGGAATCTCCAAAATCATGACAAAACGGTGTCGCTTTTCGATGTTGCTTAATGCGATAATTTACTAAAGGCTCAGTTACGTCCACGAAGAAACAATATTACAATAACTAACGTAGTTCTAGAATGTACTATATGGGATAGGGTAGCTGATAAGTGTTACATACAACATAAAGCTGTATTTTTAATGTACCTGTTTCTAATCATGTAATGATCTTTTATCATTATAATAATTTATGTAATTATACCCTTAAATAATTTACATTTACAATAAATGAATTAAAATATTAAGTACCTTTTAAATTTAAATTTCAAGTATCGCGTGTGTGTGTATGAATGACAGCAAGCATAGCATAAAACAGTAGCATAAAGCTGCTGTTTTGTTCACAAACGAATCTCCTCGTTTTCCATGACATTGGTCTAGGCTGGGCTCCGGTAATATGTGTATAAGTGGGTGTTAGGCCACTGACGGTGGCGACCACTTACTTCACATGGCTAAAAATATAAAATTACGACCTACCTGGTATCAGTTAGTAAGGGGTGTCAATTTATCTGCAACTTAATGTGGTTATTTTGTTCAAGTTGTGTTGTTTACAACTTGAACAAAATAACCTAACTTGATCTGCTGCTGGTACCTGGCTACTTGTTCTGTCTGGACCAGAAGACGCTGATTTGATAGATGGCGCTGCACTGAAGTAAACTAACTTTGCGGACCATCGACGATTACGTTATTATAAATGGTGTCTTCGAACATAATCATTAAAGGTGCAAATAAAATAACATGCAAATTAAATAAACGTAATTCGTTATTTTGAGAATAATTATTCAAAGTATTGCCGAAAATCAATAATATATTTTTTCTTTTCTATGTCCACTTTCTGTGCTGCATCAGAACATTTTACCCGTTTCAAGCTTTTTATTTTTAATACCATCATACCATCCGTATTATTTTTTATTAAATACATTTTTTCTTAGGTACTCACTCACCCTTAGATTAGTTCCCCAGGTGCAACCAACGGTACAAAAATACAAATACAAAATACAAAATGTTTATTATCGTTCTCTTAAATTACTTTATACATTGTTCAGTGTTCGAGACCTCCTTTTAAGTATAAAAATACCTGTAGGAGGTAACGCTCTTCCTTATCATACATTATGAGTTACAATAATAACGGTCTTGTGCTAATATTTCATCGGATTGGTCATTCCAGCAAATTTCGTTTGATTCTTACTTAAATACTATATAGAACTAACATACTGTTTACTTTTAGTGCTGGTGGAGGAGTTCAAGACAAACCGTGGGACGATGATGCTTCTGGCCAACGGGTATAGATTCTCCAGAGAGACCATAAGAGGACACAAGACGAGGTGGCAGTGCACCCTGAAATCTCGCAATCGGTGCCGCGCGTACATCACTACGGTGGATGGACAGGTCATCCGCCATAGTTTTGTACATAACCATGACGCCAAGTAACTTTACCCCCGTCCTGTAGAATAAGTTTGCAAATGCAATCAACAGAGCTTGTTTTGGTTCATATGCTTGGTTTCACAGAGCTTTTTTTTATTTTTGAATAGGTTATTAGTATGAAATATTAACGTCCGAATATTACGGCCAAACTTATTACAGGATCTCTAGTTTTGGTAGTCGTTACCCAATTTCTAAAACAAATTATGAAATAATCCCCGTCGTGTATTGGACGTTAGTAATTTTTGGTTTACTGGATAAAAGTTAATACTATAAGCCGTGCCCGCGGCTTTGCCCGCGTAGAATTCACAAATTAATGGAATTTAAATAAATCAGTCTAGCCGTTTCTGAAATTACCCGAAGAAATAGAGAGACTGAGAATTTCAGACACACCTTATCAGACACTTTAATTTCATTTATTTGAGTTGATGAGTTAAGACTCATGCTCATGGCCCTGTTAGGTTTTTAAAATAGTCAGGTGCTTAATATGTATATTCGCGTAAACTATAAGGCTAGATTTAAATATGATATTTTCATACATTTTTACCATTTTTGATTATTACGTAAGTAGTAAAGTAATAGTTTAAATAAAGTGGGACCAATGCTATTTATAGCGAAAAATTTTATCGGCTTTATCAGAAACTGAAGTTATAAGGCAGGGTAGGTAGGCTGGTATATTTTTTTATAAGATGTACTTATTGCAACAAAATGAATGATACATTTTTGTATCTAAGCGTCCTTTCTGTTACTTAAAAACAAAATAACAATAATGTACCTACCTATTTTTTTAAGTTAATTTGCACAAAAACACTACAACTTTGTAGCTACATATCTATCTCTACAGTAAACTTAATAAGATACATACTTATAATAAAAAATGAACAATAGAACATCAAAAATGCAATAATAAAGTGGTTATATGATCTTAACTATCATGAATCAAAATAACATCATACACATACCTGCACATTATGTTGGATGGTATGTAGTATATTAACAAATGAAATAATTCCTTAATCTTACACATATGTATTTCCTTTTTTTTTCAAGGCAAAAAAACTGACTCTGCTTATGAAGTAGTTCAAGATAATTATTAAGAATTGTACATCTTATAAAACTTGACTATGAGATGTAAGCCCATAGAAGCAGACCGTATGGCATTGCTGAGTTAATTTGATATATTTTATCTTATATGTTTTGAGCTTTTTCTGAGGATCAATCCAACCATAAGTAAGCAAAAGTCTGTATGTAACTAAATGTAGAATGTTCCAGTGACCAGAATAATGTTTGATCGGGGTACATTAATGCTGGTGGTGGAAGGGCATCGGTTCTCGCAGTGCGGTTGCCCCAGTACTGGTGGTCGAGTTCGTCGGCAGTGTTCCGTTAAACCAGGACAAAGTGCTGTGCCTCTATGGTTACGCTCGATGACATCCTTTTGAAGTCTAATGATGAACACAACCATTGATGCTTTGTTGTCTATGTGATGTAGGTTTTCTGTTTATGTACAAACCTTATATGGTTTAAAGTGACGTAGAAATAAGAATAGAATAAGTTTTTGATTAATAAAGAAAGAATACAAATACAAAATGGTACATGTTTTTCTTTTGTAGGTACTTTTTTTACATGTTTTTTAGAGTTGTTTCTGTTGTTAGGTTTTTATTTAGACACAAATGGATTAAATTTAATGTAGGGTTACGTACGGTACGGGTGAGGTTTTAGTATTTCTGATATCAAATGCGAGTTTACCCATAAACTCTATTGCATGCTTTCAAAATCACGTTTTACAATTTCGTTTAGTATAATTATAGTATTCAAGTCATTTCATCCAGAAACGTTATTGTTTCCTAGATGCGTATTTTGGGACGACAAGGTCTGGATACCCGATGCTAGTGTGGAAAGGCTACCCGTACCGCCGACTCTGCTTCAAGGGGTCCAAAGCGCGGTGGACTTGCACCACCCAGCCTTTGGTCGCAAAGGTTGTCGCGCTGGTGTCACCACACTCGACAAAGTCATCGTCACGTACACAAACATTCATACTCACTCCCAAGCTTGCAAACATGATCTGCACAAATAAATAAAATTGAAGTGATTGTTGTAATGCCAAAATTACTTATTACTAAATATACTCGTACCTACTTATATTAAAGTATTTACGTACGCTAGGTCCTTTGAACGAAAAGGGAAGGAAACGATTTACTAACTCGTTTCCCCTCAGCAAAATTAAAGATACAGATTTTTGTATAGCGGGTCTCTGCCTTTATGTTCTTCTTTTTAACAAAAAACAATTTCTAATTTCTATTGCATGGCCACTAAATCGATTTTTCTATTCCGTATTGAACAATTTATATTCCTTAAAATTAATTAATTAATGTTTTACAGTTCCGTATTTTGAGAAGACAAGGTCTGGGAACCCTGTACTTGTGTGGAAAGGCTATCGTTTCAACCGTCGACTGCGCGATAAAGGGCTCAAAGCACACTGGACTTGCAATAAAAATCCTTCAGGTTGTCGTGCTTTTATCCTCACCATCGACGGAGCCATCATCATGCAGACCAATGCTCATAATCACTGAGCACGAGCTAGGAGAAATGATTTGTGTTCCGTACGATTAGATTTAACTAAGCTATTGGCAAAATTTTTGGGCGGTACGTCGCTGTGAACATAATATGTGTGCTGGAGAGAAAGGAAGATTACTTTCTTTACAGAGACATAGGTAATATATATATCTTTAACATAAATTTACTTAATGACTTATGAAATGAATGATGATTTGACGAAATTATTTTGTAAATAAACTTTTCTGATATTATTGTTTATTAAAATTATTTTATCAAAGATAATTAAGTACCGAACACTTTGTACTTACGCATTAGGGATAGTATTATTATTATGTTCTTGGCATTAATATGGTATTAATCTAATGAAACAATTGATCAAAAAAACTACAGCAGTTTATACTTCAATTTTATAAGTGGCCAAGAAATTCTGACCAATTGTTAAATTTTGTATAGCAACGCAAGGTCTTACCTGCTTGTAAGTCATAAAAAACTGCAAAAAACATTTTTTTTTACAACCAGTTGGTGGATTACAGGTCTGCCTACTTTCACGACGACTAAAGCTGGGAACCCTCTGTTGATTCTGGACGGCTACCGATTTAACAGGTCTCATCTAGATGTTCATAAAGGCGCGCTACGATGGACCTGCTCCAGCCGGGCCACGGGCTGCCCGGCCAAGGTCAGAACGTTCGAAAACAACATATTATCCTACTTCAACCAGCATACTAATCATAGTAGGAGGTCCTTCTGGTGATATAAGTAAACTTACGTTATACAATCGATGTGCACAAAGACTCACAACCATCAACGTCAGTAAAACACAATGTAATGTAAAACCTTGTAGGTAAATTTTGTTTCACAATAATAACCATGATAGATGAAAAAATCGGTTTAAAATTACGACAGCATAAATGACCAACACCCAGGGAATGCTAAGGCAAGACAAGTCTGCTGTTGCGCTAGTCTACTGTACGTACAGGCCAGAATAAAGCGTGTGTGTAATTTTAGTGCATCATGGGCACAATAGTTTACGATATACATTACTAAATACTAAATATACTTTAGTTCATCAAACCGGTACGTAAATATTGAAATTTATCGATTCAAAAATATAGATGTTCGTTTTAACTTTTCTTATTTTTTCTTCAGGATTTCTCGTGATTGCATCGCAATACAGGTCACGCTTTTCGCCCAGATCAAGTTGTTACAAACCGTG
Organism: Eupithecia subfuscata; assembly: GCA_963564075.1. Lineage (NCBI taxonomy): Eukaryota > Metazoa > Arthropoda > Insecta > Lepidoptera > Geometridae > Eupithecia > Eupithecia subfuscata. Next base: position 12,865,780 of record OY751105.1, read on the forward strand.
GTTTCAGGCGCTGACTCAGCAGTACCGGTGTTCACGCAGACCCGTTTTGGCAACCCAGTGATAGAGCTAGGAGAGTACCGGTTCATGAAGACAGGCAAGCCTTGTAGGAATGGCCGACAACAGCGATGGATCTGCAGCAAGGCAACGGCGGGCTGTCGAGCGACCATCGTCACACTTGACGACGTAATCGTCAGAACCATGAACGAGCACCAACACTGACTTGCCAAATAAACCTTTAAGTGGGGCTGACACAAAAGATTGACAACAATTTTTCGCGAAGGAATGGTTTTATTAAGGAGCGCGTCATATTCGAAAATCCTAACAACTTCAACAATTTTCGCACTGTATAAAATGGCTCTATACTTCTTGCCTCTGCAAAACCTTGTGGTGATAATGATTATGTTAATGTTATAAAGGCTATTCGAATCACGGCTCCGCCCCTATACACTTTACCTGGCCAATTATCTGAGGATTAATTTTGACACAACGATTTAGTTGTACTGTGAAGTTATATTATAGACCTGTTTAGGGAGGCCTCTTTTAGATTTATGAAAGTTTAGCTATGTTTACTTTTAAAAAATAATTATACCTAAACGTTTTGTGACTTTTCAACTGAACATATCCTATGCCCAGGTTTGCACTGATTAATTTAGGCAGTTCATATGATGTTTGTGATTTTGTGAGTTCTGAATTACACTGACAATTTTTTGTAGTAAGTATAGATGCAGTGCCTACCTATAGAAGATAGTTGTAGATTTAATTATTTTAATTGACTGTCCAAGTACATTACAAAATACAAATGATTATCAAATAAGAAATAATCTTTTTACCTTTAAAACTAACTGTAATATTAAGTTGCATGTTGAATTATTTAGTTTTCCTCCCATTCTGCCTAACTGCATGATTTGAGTTGCGCTTGCCTTCCAGGTCCGGTGTTTGGTAAGACTTGTAACGGCCGGCCCACTATTCTCGTGGGAGGCTTTAAGTTCTATTCATGCACCAATGCCAGAGGAAAGCCTCGCAGGTGGACCTGTAGCATAAAGAATTGCAGAGCCACTCTTTTTACTAAAAACGATGTCATTACCAAAACCGGTGGGGAACATGCACATTCCGACTTGCGCGAAGTGCCGAAAAGCACAAAACGAGGGAAATGTACGAATAAAAAGAAAAGAGGCAGAGCCAGTTGTTAGTTGCTTAAGGAGAGCCTGTTTTATATTCTGTGGTAGCATGATGCGGCTGAACGCAAATTTAATTTTTTCGACGCTCTACGCAACGCCTATTGACCAAAGCATACCAAGGTTCAACCATAAAAACAGTGCTTATTTTTCGATTCCTGTAGTTGAGCTTTCCCTTATTGTTAACGTTTCTTTTTTCATAACTTAGGTTAACTTAACTTAGTTGATAACACCTAAATTAGGGGAACTTCTTACCTTAGTTAGACGATATAAAAATAGTAGGTACTTTATGTTGGTATGTTACCTACCGATGCAATTTTTTGTTTCGTATCTTGCCATTTCATTAAGTGATTATAGTTTTGTTTAGTTTAGTAGATAATGAAAAGATTTATTTGTGTTCAATTGAAGTTGTAGCTATACCTATATTTTTGAGATTTGATGATTATATGTAAAAGGTGAATAGAGATGTTAAAGATTTGTAAATGCATAGACTGATGCATAAACAATAGCTACAAACTCACATACTATAGGATAGAGTTTGGGTAGACAGAGAATACGATTCTAGTTCACCTTTGTGTGCCTTTTAAACAAGTTCCTAACTAAGTATGCATGGTCCCTATGATCTTGTATCTGCCAGTGTTCAAATATTCATAGGTACTCCTAAATAGAATTGAATATAATTTTGTTTGCTTGCTTTGAAAAGTTTATTAAATATGTTCGATAATACCTTCTTCGTTCACATTAGTTTAGCACTTCATTGAAATAAGAACTCTGTAGGTACATATTCCATACTGTGCAGCCTTCACTAACGTTTTAAACAAAACTATGGAAAATTTCAGATCAGAATGAAAGAGTTGGGGACGGATTTCATATCTGTACATCTTCGAAAGGAAAGCCGTTGCTTCTTATAAGAGGCTATAAATATCACCATTGGAAAGAAAACCAGAGAGGTTTCACGGTGTGGCGGTGTGCAAAACGACCAGGTTGCAATGCACGAATATATACGACAACTTGCAATGCTATTCACAAAGAAGACGAACATTCCTGTAAGCGTGATGTTATTGGCAACGAAATCTATAAGGAATTCAACAATTGTAAAATGAGACTCAAGGTGGACAGTAGCGTGTCTGTTGTGGATGCGTATCGCGAAACTGTTCGCAAGCTGCAAGAGTCTGGGCTCGATGTGGGGGACAGAATACCGGACCTTAAGAGTGTTAGAGACACGCTTTACCGTGCAAAGCGGGAGAACAACAAGCAAAACTAGTTCAACTGGTAATGAAAAATATGTATTGAAAATCAATAATTATATGTCGTTCAAGCCAAATAATAAATAAATAGTGCGGGCCAATTCACACTAAATCTAGCCCCTAGCTAAGCAGAGCTTGTGTTATGGGTGACTACTAGATGACTGATAGAGAGGTCGTCCACTTAAAACAATGTTAGGAAGTATGCTGGCTTTTACTACAGAAAACCCCACCATGACTGAAACAAACAACTCTAGGCTTCAACAAAAACATTGTAGCACTATGTAACGCACGATTACGACCACTCACAGTTGACCCCTAGCGTGCAAATTATTAATTGCTAAAATCTGTCGTGAGTACCCCTCATGAGATAAAAGCTAATAAGGCGCTTATCAGGGGAGGCCTGAGTCCAGCAGTGGACTATTATAGGCTGTTGAGGTTGAGGTTATTGTATGTTGTCAACATATTTGGTTTTTCAGTATAAAACTTACGCTCACTTTTTTGTTATAGATAGTGATCACCACTCGACGTCGTCGCGGATAACGCTGACGACATCAAATGCCGGTTTTCCGAACATTATTGTGGATGGTGTTCGGTTTTACAAACACCAAAAGTGCGGTGCAAAAATACACTGGAAGTGTTCGACCCATACACTCCAAGGGTGTCGTGCTGTCGTTCACACTCCGGATGATATGACCATCCTCAAAATGTTATAATTTTCGCAATTACTATTTGAAACATAAAAAAAATCTTGAAAAACTTGCCCAATGTGAATAATAGCAACCTTTAGATTCTATACCAATATACTTGTCAAACTGATTTTGGGTTCGAGTGAGTATATTCCTTCTTACACTGACTTTTTTGTCATAGATAGCGATCACCACTCGCGGATAACGCTGACGACATCACATCGCGGTTTCCCGAACATTATAGTAGATGGTTTTCGGTTTTACAAACACCAAAAGTGCGGTGCAAAAATACACTGGAAGTGTTCGACTCATATACACAAAGGGTGTCGTGCTGTCCTTCACACTCTCGAAGATATGACTGTCCTCAAATGTTATGATGTTCACAATCACTTATTGTAAAAAAAAACTACTTTACCTGTAAAGCAATGCAATAATGTTAACAATAAATACCTATCGATTCTATAACAATATACTTAATCTAGACAGGGTTAAGTCGACCTAGATCCTTGTGGATGTATTTTCCATCATTACGGCCTACGTGCCTACCTACGAGTATGTTTACCTTAATTGACTGAGCGAAGTGAGCAAAATCTCAGCTTCAAGTCTGGCTACATTAGCGTTTCTGTCAGTATGTCCGTACTCCTCTACAGGTCGTATTTTACAACGTGGGACTATTTAATCTAGTATTATAAAGGTAATAATTTTTACGATAGTAATGACTTCACGCCTTAATTTATTTTATTAAAATGAAACTATGTAAACATAACGGAGAGAACTGCTTTACAAAAACTGCAATTGGTATTTTAATTCAGTAAGTGTATTAAATGCAGTTAATGAGTTATCCTAGCCGACTGGCACATGTAATCTGAGTAAAAATAAATTTGTTTACTTAGATAATGTTATTATTCCTAGCGTGAGACGTTTTTCGTTGCAGGAATAATATTTACAAAGTCTCGGTACGGGAAGCCTGTGATTTTGATTGCAAAGTACAGATTTAACAATAGTTACACTACGGGTCCTAAAACTCGATGGGTCTGCACAAAAGTCAATAAAGGAAGCAAAGCAACAGTTTTTACATATCAAAATGAAATTCTGAAAAGACAGCACGAGCACAATCATTAAAGAGGAGATTCATTTGAAATGACAGTTTAATTTTTTCGTTTGTGTTTTTAACGCTACTAGAACATATATTTATGAAATGTTAATTTTTGTGCTCATTTTTTTTGCCGCTGCATAGAAGTCGGGTATTTTATGTTTGACGTGTGTGCCTATGAATTACTGAAATGAAATTTTTTCTACTTGTATCTTTAAACGTTAACCTGTAGGTATGTATCGCGTAAAGTGACTTTACGCAAGGAGCTCAGAGAGGCAGTATCACTAGCAGTTCAGAGCTAGTATCACTGGCAGGACTCTGTCGTTGTTGCTTGGCAGTCTCAGGGTCAAAGTCGAGTACATTGTGGTGTCCTGACAATTCTCGTGGAGAGACGAAACTAATTGTCGACTTATTTTAATGGATGTGTAGTTGGTGTGGTTTTGTCTACAATTAAATTTTGTGTGTGCTTGAGGTTGGAGGGTAAGTGACTTGGCAATGTAATATTGCGCGTCTTCTACAATTAAATTTTGTGTGTGCTTGAGGTTGGAGGGTAAGTGACTTGGCAATTTAATATTGCGCAAGTCTGCTTTTTACCTTCTCTGTTGCATGACATGCCAATTTGTGGGAGCCGCGAATCGCATTTGATTGAATCTCATCCATCAGAGAAAGTTTTGCTCGGAATTGTTACTAAACATTGTTTATCCTAATATTTTCCAATGGATTTCCGCAAAGTAACGCCTGAAAGGTTTGGTCCGTTTCAATCTATAATTTAACTGATTTGAGTTGCTTTGATTTATGCACATGCTGCAGACACTTAAAAAGCACAAAGCTCTTTATCGTTTCGACTCTTTTTTTTGTGGTATCTATAAGTAAATAAATAATTGTCTGTCTCTGGTACCGCTGTCCAAAAGAAAATTTGTTTATCAATTTAATTTTTATAGTGACTTCATCTTGCCGGGTACTGACCAGTGTTACGGGACTTCATGTACGTATATGTATATGTAATTGGCAGCGAGCATGATATGTTACACCGTGTGCGAAAAATCCGTCAAGTTGCGAGCGCCTTCTTTCCCCGTACTGACTACACCAATGCTTGCTGTGTAACATGTTACATTAAATGACACCAATGCGATTCTCATTACATCAACATAATTCATTTTCGAATACCCATAGAGCCTTATCCTAAAGATTTGTAGGCGTAATGGTGCCATGACTCTATATTAAGTTTGTGGCTTACATGGGATAAAGTTCCAAAAAAATACAAAACAAGTCGATTATTTTACTTTGCATCTATATTTATTTGTTACTAATATGTAGTAAATTTATATTTGTAGGTATAGTATTCACACAGTCACGTTTTGGGAAGCCTGTGATAATGATCGGGAACTACAGATACAACAAGTGGTGCGCCAGCAAAGGCCCCAAGGCTCGCTGGACTTGCACGCGCGTTGGAAATGGGTGCAAGTCTACCATCTACACTTTTCACAATGATATTCTTCACATGAAGCTCGAACACAATCACTAATGGTGTAAAGATCTTTATTGGTGTGGTTTTGATGTTATTTCAATTTTAGTTTGTGTAATGTACAAACGAAATAATCTTGCCCGTTCTCACATAAGTGAGGTTGACGCAAAAGGTTTCTCTTCATAATTATATTGTGATTGTGTGTAATATCATGAATGCGAAGTTTGGATAGATGGGCAAACGTAAGACTTCTGGATGCAATCTAAGATACGTTGTGTATTGTCTGAAATGCAAAGCATATTTATGCTTGAATAAAACCTGAAATTGCTTTAAATATTCTATTATTGTTTCATAATCGTTTGTGTTTGTTTTATTTATCCACAAGGAGAATATTCTACTTTTCACACTTTCTGCGAGTAGTTAAACAGTAAAAGTTCGGTTACGTGTTTCGCGGCGTTAGTTCGAATTGCGAAGAATATCTCATCGTACGGATCTCCTTGGCGAAACATTTCACACATATTTTGTTGTTCTAAATTCAATCTCATTATTCCCTTTTGAGTAATGCATAGTTTTCTGAAGGAGCGTACTCCTTACGAGTAATAAGATTGAATAAGGAACCTCAGAAATTGTTGCGTTGATCACTCGTCACTTATCTCGCTATTTCGTCTCCTTCTCTAACACGTCACTTTTCTATGACGTCACTTTCTGCATATAGTCAGTCTCATTAACCCTTCAGACAAGGTAATATTATCCTATAAGTAATCCGACTTCATACAAACGGGCGAAACGCGAGCTATGCGCCTCGATCTCGGCATGCGCTCAGCATGCAGACATTGCAGACAGTCGCGGCTGTGCCGCAGTGACGAACGGATGGTGTGATGTTTTTTTAACAATAACCGCGCGAATTTTTCTCTAAAAATAAGTTCAGGTACATATTTAATAAAGTAGCTGCAGGTATCTATAACCAAGTAAAAGATATTCCTTTTTCTCCAAAAAAATCTCCTATAATTTAATAATAAAGCATTTTGTAGGTACGTCTCAGTCGAGGCGTAAATATTTTTCGGTCGCAAATTTATAAGACCGATTTGTTATTCATACATAAACAGGTTTTTTACTTAAATCTACCAATCAAAAAACAACACGCATTTTTATTGAACACTTCCCATTCAATTCACAAAGTATTTTATTTGTTTATATAAAATAAGTAGGTACTTACCTTCCTATATTTACAATCACAAAACTAAATGGAAACACAAAGTAGGCAAATGTAATTAAAATGGTGGAGGCGGGCAGCCCTATCGCATGTTTACCTACCGCGCGGCTGTAGGCATTTATTTCAAAGATACGGCCGAGTCCAAATACTGTTGGATAATATTACCGTGCTTCAGATTACGCCTGATGGAAGCGTAAATGTGGGCGTATTTAATTTCGCACGCATGTGTGCGTGCGCTCAGCGTAAATTACGTCACACTTCAGATAAATGCTCATATAAAAATAACTAGATATTCTATCTAAGTTCTGTAAACGGTATTAGGTTCCCAAATAATTACCTAGTATCATGCCTATTTCGTATCTTTCCCTACTCGTCCGACGAAAATGTATCAAGTATAGGACGGCAAATAAATCTCTTAATGCATAGTTTTGGCAATCCTCAAAATATGTATGGAAATGTTGAGCAATGAGACTAGCAATAAAAGATCCCATTCGATTTTTCTGAATTAAGCAAAACCTTCACCTTTATCAGTGAACAGGGCTTTAAATCACTTGCTTTCTGTTTGAGATACATTACGTATAAAGTGCGTTTTACGAGCATAGAGTGTGAAAAAGTTATTGCATAATTGACTGTGTATTTTTAATTTATCTGATATTAATTTAGAATTTTATTTAAATTTGTGTGTGTGTAATATGGATTAATAATTATCTGAAAAAAATGAAAATACAATACAATAATTATAATAAGGCACAGAGAGCATTCGAAATAAAATATTTGTTTCAGAGACCCTCATGTTCTCGACATCAAGATATGGAAAACCAGTTATTTTGATTGGCCGCTATAGATTCAACATGTGGTCTGGCAGCAAAGGCAAGACTAGAGTCCGCTGGATATGTACCCACGATACATGCAGCGCAACCATTATCACCTATAACAACGAAATCATCAAAATGAAGCCACACAACCATTGATTTATTTCTTGTGTTTACCATGCAGCAGCATCTAGCTCAAATCTAAGCAGAGCTTGTGTTACGGGTATTTGATGACTGATATGCATAATACAATAATTACATGCGTTGATACCCTAGCGCCTTCACATCTTGCAGGGACATTGATAAGGGCCGCAGCAACAACATCCCTCAAACGGTGAAAATACGCTTATTTACCGAGGTTACCTATTTAAGCCGTTTGGGGTGGAAACCCTTGGTCCTCGGGGTGCTGGGGCACACGCAATTTATAAAGATCTTACCAAACTTGGTATAGAGTCCACAGGTGATCGGAACGCTGGCTTCTATTACGATCAACGAATTAGCATAGTGATTCAACCTGACAATGCTGCCAGCATTCTAGACACTCTGCTTTCTGGTGTAAAAAGAAAATGAAAAAGTTCACAGCTTTATTTTAAGGATGCAACCGTGCGCGGGACAAAAATCATTTTGCCTTGAATATTTATGTTATCGTTTTGGCTTCTTAGGGATTCGAAGATCGGTTTCGACACCCTTATGGTCTCGCTTTGTCTGTCCTTTTTTCCCTCCTTAATAACTCAGCAACTACCGCACCTATTAACTTGAAATTTAAAATAATGTTACATTTCGTGCGCCTGTACAGATTCAAAAAAATAAATTAAAAATGAAAATGAACATTTTCCATACCAATTGAGATGTCGAAATTTTAAAAGATACCTACAGGGTTATGTGGGGTATCAAATGACAGGTTTGGTTTGTCCATTTCAAAACAGTTTTTGAAATTTGTGTAGGTTTCATACTTAATACATGAAATACTTTGAAAAAAGACGAAAAAATACCCATACCCCGTACATACGTTAAAAAGGTACGGATCGACTCGTGAGATACAGAAAGTTCAGCGGCTATCTCTCTCAAAGTTGAATAAGGGTTTTCAGTCACTTTTTTCTTCACTTTTGCGATGTTAACATCAGTTGCAGACGTTGATGGCCTACCAGAGCGAGGCAAATCTTCCATCACATCTCGACCGCTTTTGAACGCTTTGTACCACTCATAAACACGTATTTTTGATAAAGTCGATTCACCGTAAGCCTTCTGTAAAATTTTCAGTGACCCGAACACGAAATTCCATTGACGATGCAAAATTTAAGACAAACTCTTTGTTCGATGTTTTTGTCCACTAGGAAATTCGCAATACATACTAGATATGATAAAACTAAACACAGCACTGTATTTAATATAAATAACAGATGCAACTCAAACTCCGCGCCAAGATGGAAAACAGTTGTGCCAATCTAACAACAAAAAAAAAAAATTAATTTGGAACTATAAACAAATCATCCCTTTCCCGATACTTTCTTGACAGAATGTATAACCACTGAAGCGGGGCGCTTCACACACAATCACATTTGAAGCGGAAACGAAATTCCGGTTAAACGCCCCAGCAACATTTGTTGCAAATTTCACCGCGCTGAGCAAAAATCATTTTGTGACATCCGTGAGGGCGGTGCAAGACATGAAAAAACATAACCGTGCAGATTATAACTACAGGTTTGATTCAGTCAACCAGGTTCTCCGTAGTGTATATACTATATATATAGTACTAGTGTCCGTACCATGGATTCAAACTACGACAGTGTTCCCTCTAGGGAAAGTAAAGCTATGCAGCACTGCTAATATGCAGAAAATCGAAGTAGGCATCCCGCATATGTTTCAAAATTACAATAAGGGTATGGGCAGGGTCGATCAAGCTGATCAATCGATCTCACTGTATCGTACAGCTATTCGTGGCAAAAAGTGGTGGTGGGTTTTGTTCACATAATGCTGGATTTAGCAGTTGCTAATGCATGGCGTTTACACCTCCTGGCCAATGATACAAAGCTTGATCAGCTTCAATTCCATCGACATATCGCCCGCCACTACTTGAGACAGACCAAAGCCTCTAGAGTACTCCCTGGAGCATCCCTGGTCCCAAGTATACAGGATGATGGTGTTGATCATTACCCTGAAAAGCTTAGCAAACAACTACGATGTGCAGTTTCTCATAAAGCTCGTTAGTCCGTTGAGAAACAATGTTTTGAAATTTTTTTAGGCTTAAACCCGTTTTCTTTATTTAAGGACGGTTTTTTTTTCAGGGAAGACCATTTTTTTTGTTTTTTGTTTGAATAGGTATTTCTGGAGCTATTAATAAAGAAAATAATTATACAACACTGCCTGGTTTCATTGGGGCGTAAATGGGTTCATGACGACGTATTTTATATCTTTGCAAGTACCTAACTGTTAAAACTTACAGCAAGATATATTCGACAGCCTGCAATTAGCTAAGGTCCTGAAAAATCTCCTCTTATATGAAATGATACATACTAAAAATCTCGCTTTTGGCGCTGATAAGTAAATTAAATTATAGTAGAAAGATTGAACATTCGGGGGTGGTTCCCATTCGCATTTTATACTAGATGATTTAGTGAAGTAATTAAAACATTTTACATTATATGTATTTTTTGCAGTTCCCATATTTACCACGACGAGGAACGGTAATTCCGTGCTCAACATGAGCGGGTATCGTTACAACGCAAACAACGCGTATAAAGGTCCGAGAATGCGTTGGCAATGTACGAAAGCTACTCCTTACAAGTGCAAAGCGTACATCGTTACTTTCGAAAACTTAATAGTGAGCAGTAATGTTTGTCATAATCATTAACCTCTGGGTTTTTAATTTGCTTATTATTCTTGTATAAACTTTCAATTGATTGAAAATACCAAAAAATATGAAATGAATTTGAAATCGAGATGTTTTATTCCTATAATTTTTTTATATTGCTATATTAGTGCTTCATCGTCAGCCTATATTAGTATACTGCTGGCCAGATAGGCCTGTCCTAATGAGCGCCATAGCGCCTGGCAAGACGCATCAAGCATCTGACTGCAGTCTTTCGCAGGTCGTGTGTTTATAATAGATAATCTTGCTAACGTTATTTATATATCTATACGTACCGATTCTTTGAATCGCCAAGCCAGCAAGGCGTCAGCCATCCCTTTTTGCATGATATTGTATTTTGACTATGTAAAGTTGTCTACAGCAGTATTGTTTGAAAATGATGCCTCGGCTAGCCACATTGTATTTTTGTTCAGTTAATACCACTTATACCTACCATGAGATTTATTATGGAATTGTTTTTAGGTCTGAAGTACAGTATCATTAAGAATAAGAAAGGTGTTTCCATGCTGATAGTGGGCGGGTATTTTGCTCTGAGTATGTGTTTGTTCTCTTGAACCATAATATAATAGGTACACACATGAAACTTTTTTATGTAAGCAACAGTTCAACTTTAATACCAACAAAATTTTGGACGCCTGTCACGGAAGGGTATGATAAAATAATGTGGAAAATTTAAACGGCTCTTCAAGCCGAGTTTCGTTTGAGAAATAGGTTTGAGCGATGATGGGACGAAACCCTCCGTATGCGAGTATACTCGCACTTGGCCGGTTGCGTTTTATTTATTTACTAGCTGCGCCCCGCTGCTACGCCCGCGTCGAAATTTAAAATTATCACTTAGGGGTATGAAAAATAGATGTTGGCCGATTCTCAGACCTACTCAATATGCTCACAAAATTTCATAAGAATCGGTCAAGCCGTTTCGGAGGAGTACGGGAACGAACATTGTGACACGAGAATTTTATATACAAGATTATCCGGTTTATACTTAAAGGGCGAACGTAACGGTTTTGGTTGTCAAACTAGGTCTAGATCTCAGTACCTACTCACGGGATCCCCGTGGTAAAATTTAATTACATAAAATTTAAATTTTTTCTTTGGTTCCTTGAAAGTGAAAACAAGATTGTGAAAAAAAAATAGATTAAAGAAATAATGGAAATGCACTGTTTAGCACATAATTCGGTCGCGATCTCAGGAACCCTGCGGTATGATGTAATGACTTATGTTTTGATTCGTAGGTTATTACTAATTATTTGGTGGTGAACCAGTTTCTTCATAAGTTGAGTAGTTTTCTTGTAAATAAGCAAAACCTTGACTTTATCGCTTACGCCGTTCTAAAGAAGTTTGCTCAGTCCCGCTCCTACAAACGTGAAATCCTATGCCTATCCTTTTCACAAAATGGCGGCAATTACGCCCTCTTATGAGCATTTGTGAAAACATTTACAATTTGTGTGTTTCAGGTCCGGCATATGAAAGCAGTCGGTACGGTAACCCTGTGCTTATAATGGAAGGGTACCGGTACTACAACAGATATCGCAAGTACATAGGACCTAAAGTACGTTGGTACTGCACACGTTCTAAGATCGGTTGCAAAGCATCTCTACTTACTTTCGACAGAAACATCATCAGCACCTATGGACGTCATAATCATTGACTTGTCATATTACGCTGAGCGATAGCCTTTTTGACGTACTGCAGCCAATACGGTTACATTACTAACTACACGAGTGCGCGTTCACCTGCCAGCATCGGATGATCCGCACTGACCGCATCAAACGGATTTGTTGAGCGTAATGCCGGTTGGTGCATCCACTGTAACCGCACCAACCGCATTGCCGCCGCGACCGCCATTTTCAAACGAATTTTTAACTTATTGGCAATCCGAAGACTGTCGGCAACACGGGTCCGTTTAGTGTAGATGATCTACACTAAGCGATGCAGATCAGTGGACGCACTTCTATGGCAAATCATACAAATAATACTGAAATCCGTTTGATGCCGCCGTCGCGTCGGTGCGTATGGTCCGATGCCGACAGGTGAACGCGCAGCACACATACATTTTATTTTGATTTGAATTGTTTTGTTGTTAAAACTCTTTATAACTTTCGCGATTTGTTAATATAATTTTAATGCATAGTCATATTAGTCATAATTAATTGTTAACGTAAGGGAAATGATAACAAAACATAAGTGATAAAACTGATATATAAACTTATTATTAATTATAATATTTGTTGTTTGTTTTTATTATTCAATACTGTATAATTGTTGTATTTTATATCTGTGTGTATGAGGACGTAAATAAAGAATAATTTATAGATCTATTCATTGACTTGTAGGTTTGTGGTTTACTGATACTTTAATAAAAATCCAGAATTCACACGTTTTCTTCGTTTTCTTTGAAATGTGTACTTCTGTTTCGATTGATTTATTAGGATCATTTATAAAACTTTCTTATAATTTTGTTGTTAGGTCCGATATACACCTTAAGTCGGTACGGTAAGCCTGTGATTGTGATGCAAGGGTACCGGTACAACCGAAACCACAGGTGTAAAGGACCCAAAGTACGCTGGTACTGCACCCAAATTGCTTCAAATTACAAGGCTTCTATCCTCACATTCAATGAAGAAATCGTCAGCATCAATGCTTGTCACAACCATTGACTTTTCAATCAAAATATTCATTAAAGTAAAAAAAAAATTGGTTGTTTGTAAAGTAGGTTTACGATCGAGATGTTTACGTGATAACGTCTTATTGGTGATATAAGTTTTTGGGAAGAACCGCACGAGAAAATCTCCATTCGTTTGTATGCCGCTAGAGTGAGAGAGACGGAAGATCGGTCCACTCACTCGAACGCTATGCCAGCCTCCGCTCGTGAGGATTCCGCGTGACAAGTTTCACGGAATGACTGGCAGCGCTCGAGATGAGACGGGAGATCGGTCCGTCTCTCTCTCGTTATACCTGCGATCGCGCTCGTGAGGTTTTGGTGTGACACAAGTTTCTGAACATGTCACCCGACTAAAACGATTTTAAAGACGTTATCACGTCAAAAAATGACAATTACTTTGTTCTTTTTAGTTACATAGTTAAGTATAATAGATAAGCTTTTTTTAGAATTACGTACTCGTGTAGAGATAAACCATTCTAAAAATGAACGCCGATTGTATGACGTTTAGTGGAATCGGCGTTCATTTTTAAAGTGGTTTATTTCTACTTAACCACTAGATAAGATAATAACTAAATGTTATACCTTCTCCTATATACTGGCTCGGCCTAGTGTGAGATCTATCGGTAAATCATAGTCTCCAAGCCGTCAACAATAACTTTTTTCTATCAGTTTTAATAGGCCATAATAATAATGTATCATATTATAATGTTAATTCTACCTACCTATCTACGTGCTTATTATGCTGTAAAATTATTAGTTTTGCTGTAAATGAATATATTTTCAGTTTATGTTTATTACGATATGTACTAATAGTCGTACAGAAGTGAGGAGTTTGTGAGGATCATGATAAAAATAAGCTAGTTTTTACCCGAACTGTGTTTTATTTATTGCAAATGCATCCCAAAATCGTATACTGTGTTTTTTTGAAAGGATTTCATTTGCAAAGAAATACTTAAGTACCAAAATATTTTTTTTTTCATACTAACCTTTAGGTCCTTATTACTCGTAGACCTGGTACGGTAAGCATGCGTTGTCGCTGGGCAAATATAGCTTTAGATAAATATATAATAATGCTGAACAATTCAAACAGTATCATTGATCCCACTCGGTACTCGATCAATACTTTACAAAGATAGATATATATATATAATATTTATAGATAGATAATTTTTTTAGTATGGATGAATTGATTGTATTAAAATTAGGACAATTTGTTAGTACATAAAACAATAGAACTAGTTAATTTAATTATTTATACCTATTATTTTCAGTTATAAGTTACACTAAATCCCGGTACGGTAAACCTGTGCTGCTGATGGGCATTTACCGGTTCAACAAATACTGTAGGTGCATTGGGCCAAAGATAACGTGGTACTGTTGCCGTCGTACAGTTGGATGCAAGGCCTCTGTAGTCACTTTTGAAAAACAAATCGTCAAGCTCAATGATGTTCACAACCATTAGTGTGCGTTCACAACAATTGAAACATGGCGTACTTTTTGTTATGCACGCACCTTGATTGTAAAAACAATATCAATAAAAACTTATAAGAATAATATTTTGGTCCTCGTATTGCAGATTATTTATTTCCTAACAGAGCATTTGAGTGATCTATCTATTTTCTACTAAACTAATGATTTATTCGCCACCTTTTTGGCAAGCCTGTCATAAACCGACGTTTTGTCTGATTAATATAATTTTTACAGCAGTGCAATTCAAGGTGTCTCGGTTCGGCAATCCAGTGCTGGAGACGGGAGGCTACCGGTACAACAAACACATCAGCTGTAAGGGCCCCAAGGTGCGGTGGGTTTGCTCGCGACAGTCCTCGGGCTGCAGGGCCTTGATATACACTTACTGCAACAACATCGTAACAGTTAATAATAATCATAATCACTAAAGTTTTTTATACTTTTTTCATTAAAAACTGCAGACAACAGTTTATGGTATTTGGTTGGGGAATTTTAGTTAATGTTTAAATAGATGAAATGTTGACAATGGTCTAAATAATAAAATTAGATTATTACTATTTCGTGGTTTCTTAATTTTCTACTTGCGTTTATACTTTCACGCTACTGTCATATTCCGGTTTTAATATGATAAAAATGTGAATCATCATCGAAATCGATGTGGAGGACCATAATAACACTATTATGATCTATATAAAATATAAAAAATCACGCGATACTATTGACAGACAAAGACCTCCTTTCCTCATTTATTTCACTTGTCCTTTACTAAACATGAAAATGTGATCTCGAAAGATGGTGAAAACCACTCCTTGACGTTGAATATTGTGGTTGAGATCGTTGTAATGGTAATTATACGACTGTTTTGAAATCTATTAGAACAATCGTCCCTTAGGTGTTTTCCAAAGACTGATAAAGTTAATTTACGATCTAATTTATAAATTTTGGAAGAATGTTTTTCAGACCTTAATAATGAATTTGTCAATACTACAGCTGTTTTACATATTAGGCCCGTGTGCTTGGATAACAGTGATTCCCGTAACCTTTACTCCTTCCACGCGTTTGTCATATTTGACTGAATTTAAATAGGAATTATTTTTAGAACAATATTTTTTTAATAACGGTTCTAAGATAATGAAAAAAATGTAATATATATTCGGCTGTATCTTTCTGAAAATTAAAAAGCTAATTTGTCTTCTCGAAAAACATCGGAACTAACGATAGCTTCGATATTTATCGAGCTGATAGATTACGTGTCCATGAAAAATTGCATTATTTCATTCAGTCAAAGAAAATAAATGCGAGTATAACAGATTAAATTCTTAAACAGAATAATTATAATATCATAGTCTAAATCTATACTGATCCCAGTATAGATTCAGTATAGGTGAGCATAGTGACTACATGGCCTGAGACCAGAACGGAATGAGAAACACATAATAATAATTACTAGGTATATAATAATACGCACATTTATTTTTAGCTACGCCGACATTCACCAGATCTCGCTATGGCAGACCAGTGCTTGTTTTGGGACCCTACAGGTACAACAAACGGCCTTCTGGTACTGGAGGAGCGAAGTCCAGATGGGTGTGTACGAGAGTCGGCGACGGCTGTCGAGCCACCGTGACCACGGTCTGCAATGAAATAGTTAAGATTAGTAATGAACATATACATCCAAAGCATAGAGTTTAGTCAGCAACGTATAACAACAGGTTGGTTTTTTTTCTTAGCTTTAAGTGTGCAATAAAAGTACAAGTATTTTTTATTGATCTGTCCATTTATAACAACATCAACTACATATTTAGCTAATAACGGTGGTTAATATGACGGCACACTGAGTGAAAGATTTCTTTTCTAGGTTCAAAATATTAAGAACGTAACATTTTATGGACGATGTTAATTTGGTCATAGTTAAGTAAAACATAAGTAAAAATAAATTGTTGTCAGTTACTTACCTATTTCATCTACTACTCTTAGAATAGACGGCTCCTTCGCTCTAATTGTGTGAACTTTAAATTGATTGAATTTTTAGATTCTGTGCCAGTATTCGCTATATCCAAGTACGGGAAACCAGTCATCGTATACGGAGGGTATCGCTTCAACAAGTACGCTAAATGCAAAGGACCCATCGTGCGGTACGTGTGCAACAAATGGTCGGCAGGCTGTCGAGCAGTCATCAGAACTAAGGACAACAGAATATTGGATGTAAAGAATGAACATACGCACGCGACCAGAATATATGGGCAATGGGCATCACAATGATATGATTTAAAGTAAAACCTAAGATTAACCGCAGTTCAGGCTTTTACTGTAATATTCTTTAGTACTCGTAACTATAGTATAAGTAGTTACCTACTTGTAGTAAAGTACTTTTGGTATAAATTAATAGTATTTTACTCTTTACGTTATCATTATGAACAGAACGAATCTTTAAGTTACTCAACGTTCGTTTATCAGATAACTAAATATTTATTATGTTTATGCATGCTATAGATAGGACCATTTTTAATGATGTCGTTCGTATTATATCGTTTGATTTTATTCAGTGTAAGTATGGTGATATTAAACAAAGTTATAAGATAAGTCAACTTATTCTTTGACCTGACTAAGTAACCTACCATAATACTAAATAACGTTTTCAATGTTATTCTGAAATTAAGTAATTAATATATGCCATAGTATAGGTGTCAATGCCAATTTCTTTTGATGCCGATAGAAGTTTTTAAAGAAAAGTGGCAAGAATGGTAAAGCGTTGGTAATATAAAATGGCTATCATACTTTCGACCCTTATACCTGATTATTAATATCTAATTTAATTCAGTATAGATTTAGTTCAAACTAAAATTAAAAGAGAAATGAAGTATTAACAAAAGTATGCTATACTTTCAGGACCGATGTTTGGAACCACAAAGAAAGGAAAAACCTTGATAATTTACAATGGCTATCGATTCAATCAACATAATAATAGCCGAGGACGAAAGGGTGTCTACATGTGCACCAGGATTAACGCAGGGTGCAGAGCAAGCATACGCACGCTAGACAACGTCATATACGACATGAAGCTAGAACATAACCACACATGAATAACAGATCGAAGTCAACGTTTCTATTAGCTTGCATTTTACAAAATCTAAGTAATTTTTACTGGAGGCAATAAAATCTATCGAAATCACTTTCGAAATGTTTTACAATATAATTTTAACTATTTTATTTATTTTATAAAGTGGTAATCCAGATTTGAGGAAACTAGTAATAGTTTCACGCAGTTGATTTAAAGTGAAATTGGTAACAAATTCCCGTAAAGAGTAAAATGTTGCTGGTTAAATCCCACCTGAGTCACAAGTTCTTTAGTTATATAAATTCATAGATACGAGTATACATATAGTCTTAACTTTAAAAATGAAACGTAATGGATTTGTGTTTATTTAAAATCACGTAGTTCTATTTTCACAGCATTATTACATTAGCATTATTATATATTACATTTAGGTACCTAATAAAGTAAAATAAAATAAAAAAAATTCTTATCCACCAATTTTTTTTACAAAAATTCGATTTTGGCCATGTTCTGATACTTTATAGGACGTCAAAATGTATATTACTACTATATACACTCGAGAGCAATGAATCCGGGTCACTCAAAGAATCCAAAAAATCTCGGAAAGTAAGAATGCTAGGTTAATACAATAAATTGTATTTAGTAGACAATTTAATACTCCTTAAATGAAAGTATTAAAACTTCTTAGTTATTGTAAAGTTATATCATAAAAAAATCAAATTTGAAAAGCTGATACAGCCAAATTTGATACAGCCAGGACTGTCGGTGTGTCGCTGTCAACAGTACAAAGAGTTCTCCGACGTTACGAAGAAACTGGTTCTAACCTACGCAGACCAGGAACGGGCAGAACTAGGTGTACCACAGCACGAGAAGACCGATACTTGGTGAACACCATGCTTCGAAATCGCTTTCTCACAGGAACTGAACTCACAAATCAGTTTCGACGCCTCGGAGGAAGTAACCCAAGTGCATGGACAGTAAGACGTCGGCTTGCTGAATCTAACTTAAAACCCCTTGGACCTGCAAACGGCCCTAAACTGGAGCGTGGCCATCGTATTTCAAGACTAAGATATGCCCAGAACCACGTAAATTGGAGTATTGAAGATTGGTCGAAAGTTATGTTCTCCGACGAATCAAAATTTATGCTCTACAAGCACGATGGAAGACACAGAGTGTATAGAAGACCAGGGGAAAGATTCAAGCAAGCATGCATCGAAGAAAAAGTAGCCTACGGTGGTGGGTCTGTACTTGTGTGGGCCGGAATTTCCTCTGAAAGTCGCACAGAGCTGGTGATCATAGAAAACGGCTCTTTAACTAGCGTAAGATATGTGGAAGAAATCCACAACGAACACGTTGGTCCATTTATGGTCAATTTGGGTGAGGATGCTATATTTATGCATGACAATGCCCGACCTCATACAGGTAGGATTGTGAATGACTACCTTCAAGAGATGAACATTACTTGTATGGAGTGGCCAGCGCGCAGCCCGGATATCAACCCGATCGAGCATGCTTGGGACGAGCTAGGGAGATGCGTAAAACACCGAAACCCTCCCCCAATCACGCTTCCTGAGCTCAAAATTGCTCTCACAGAGGAATGGGAGAATATTGCCCAAAATCGTATAAGGAACTTGGTGTACAGCATGCCAAACCGCGTAAACGCAGTAATGGAAGCACGAGGAGGTAATACGAAGTATTGAAATTCAAGAAAATCGTCATAAAGTTCAAAAATTTCATGTTTCCTATTTTTGTTTTAAGGAGAGATTAGCAGTTTTTTTTCTTTATGTAATTTTGTGTAAATAAAATGTATGGTGACTCATATTTTTTTAACTTTCATTTAAGGAGTATTAAATTGTCTATTAAATACAATTTATTGCATTAACCTAGCATTCTTACTTTCCGAGATTTTTTGGATTCTTTGAGTGACCCGGATTCATTGCTCTCGAGTGTATGTTTAAAACCTTTTCCAAGTATAAGCGTAATACCTAACAACTTTTCAACAACAAATATTTATTGATCAATAAGAAAATATATTACAGGACCGATATTTGGGACCACAAAGAGAGGAAAAACGTTGATAATATACGAGGGCAACCGTTTCAATCAACACAGCAGCAGTCGTGGGCCAAAAGGTTTCTACGTATGCAACAAGACCAAGCACGGATGCAGAGCCTTTATACGCACTCTGGACAACGTCATATATGACTCGAGATTGCATCATAATCATCAATGATGGAAGGATATTCGATTCCGTTATATCAATAATCGGAAATTATATTATTAATTTTTCTGTGATTTTAACATAACATCCTCCGAATCGCTATTATTTATTTATATTATTATTGTTTGTCAAGGCGCCCAAATCTGTCCTTACGCGATTCTACGGGTTAAGCTATCTATAGTAAATTAAATAAATAAATAAATTGAGACGTGCTTATAGTATTATTTTTGACATTGGACATGAACTGCATTGATCACCACGCTTGGCAGTCGGATTGGTGATAGCCTTAAATATGTTCCAAATACATCGAAGTAAGTTGTTGCCTTCTTCTGATAGGTTTCCTTATTCGACTCTTACGACATCCACGGGTTGAGTTGGAGGATTGATTCTTACACTGCGACTGCCTCGGCTAGCCACATTGTATCTTTGTTAAGTTATTACATAATATAGCTGTTACCCGTAACTTCGTTAGCGCGGGAGATAGCTGATGGGCTGGATGGTCTTATTAAATTATTCAACGTCCATGATTCGATCTATCCATTCCATTCGCATCAGTGAATAAAAAAAGCGTTTGCATAGAAAAAGCAAAAACCTACATCTGCGTTTGCATAGAAAAAGAAAAACCTACATCCGCGACACGAAGCATAAAATATTTATCCTTAGAATGTTCCATAAGTAATTCATGGTATATTTCGTTTCTTTGCTGGAAAAAACATTCTGTTTAATTTTTATAGCTTTGCAAAGCAATATGACAACATCACAAATTCACAGTCACTATTTTGACAGAAATAGATAACATTGCATTTGAAAATTGTCACTCAAGTTAGAATTATTTCATTTTAAATTGTTTCTTAGTTTTAAGTGTGCAATAAAGTATTTTCTATCTATATATAAATGTAGGTGAAAAGTCCATCTATGCAATAGAAAGATAGATGGCTATCTACTGCATAGACGGACTTTTCATCCACATTTTATTTCTTGTTGGACGTGATGTATAAATTATTAAACCCTTCTCTAAATCCTAAATCGGGGGCCAATACCCTAAAAATGTAGCCTATTGTTTAAGTTAGGCTACGTTCTAAATGTGTGCCAAATTTCGTCATGATCCGTTCAGTAGTTTTGGAGATCCTAGGTAACAAAAATTTCATATTTCACAAACTTTCCCATTTCTAATATTAGTTATACCTGCCATGAGATTAATTATTGTGAAATTTGTTTTAAGGTCTGAAGTACAGTATCATTAAGAATAAGAAAGGTGTTTCCGTGCTGATGGTGGGCGGGTACCGGTTCAACAAGAATAGCAGGTACAAAGGAGCCCAGGCGCGTTGGTACTGTACGCGCTCTAATAGGCAATGCAAGGCGAATGTACTAACTTACAAGAACCAAATCCTTAGCAGTAATTTATTGCATAACCATGTTGGCGACAAGAGGGGCGCTGCAAATAAATCTATTTAATTCATTTTTAGACAAGACATGGCTATGAAAATGTGAAGCTTGTGATTTTGACTGATATTCTTAAAATAATCTAGAAAATCTTGCCCATGCCCACACGCACCTAAGGTCCTGCAGTAAAACCAGTGTTGCTCAATTTACGTGGAGCAACATTATGCTGAAGCCTATTCGTTCACCGGGCAGGCACTTGTTTACTACTGTCATAAACGGTAAGGTAAAAGTTATCTTTATGGCAGTATTAATTTAAGTCTGCCTTTTTGTGTACCAATAAATTTATTTCATTCATTCTTTTATTTAACGCATAGTCTCATAATAGGTATCGTAATAGTAGTAAATATTTTGGTAACATCGTATTTTTCGGTTACAAATTGTAATGTGACCTGCAATTCGGTATTAATGATCTCGAATATTTGTATAATCATAATTTTATATGATTGTTTTTACTAATTTGTACTTTTAAATTATAGTTGAAATCAAAATCAAAATTTAAATGTGTTCCATAAATGTGAACTTGGAAAAGGTCAAATTATAAAATTAAACACTGACACGGAAATAAAGTAATATTTTTTATTTCTGTCGCTTCGGTATGTAGACTAAAGTAAAGAAGCGACGAAGAAACCTTTCGACTGTTAGTTGTTATTTTTTCGAGTTAAAGCTAAACTCGTCCCAAGGTTTTATATCCTATAGAGAATCTGATATTTAATAGTAAGCCTTTTGCACAGCAAGGTTTTGACAATTATTTTGAATTTTTGTTGTAGAATCGTATACATTGCCCTTTAAAAGATACGTAACTACATTAATTTTGTCTAATTGTGAGCACAGCGAGTCTATGTTTATTTCTGGTAATAAAATTATGTTTGTCGCTATTTTTAGGAAACCGATTGATATATATATATATATATATATATGAGTGTACAACAAGTTTTCATAAATATATTGACATGGTCATTATGTTTGTTTCTTTGAATTTATCTCGTAGGGATTCTCTGGGACCCTTATTTTGCACGAACAGCCCTCTTCTGTCTGCAGCACAAATACGCAGTGTACTTACCATAAGACATAGTAATATGAAAGTAGCTGAAATAAACAAATCTAGATCTAAAAAAGAACTCTTCTGTAAGATGACGGATTTTTTTGACTGCATACGCTGCAGAACTAAGTTTTTTCGGTAGCTTATCCGAGACTATAATCGATTTGGGTGTGAGTATTGAATTGAACGTATTGGTAAATTAAAAAAAAACTACAATACGATTCATTTGGATTGTTATGTGAGTAATTAGGTGATGGTTGAGAATCCCAATCCAATTTCAAACGTTCAAATTGATTTTGTAATACGATTCATTTGGGTTGTTATGTAAGTAATGTTATGATTTAGAATCCCATCAAAAAGTTCAAGTTGATTTGTAGTCACAGTTATGTATGTTTTTTATTTTTACAACTATTATTTTTTACTTCAATTTCTTATTTTTATTAGTTGACCTAAGCGGTCTCATTTTAAATTACTTATTTTTTTTTCCAACAATTTTTTGCGGAGTTTCCAATTATTAAGTATGTAGGTTCCATAAATAATGGCCTAAAAATAAGAATTAAATAAATTTGACTATCTAGTGAGGTAGTATCTAAAAGATCAATATGAAAGTCAAGTGAACTAATATAATAATAAAATATTTATTTACAAAAAACAAAATAAATGCGAAAGTTTGAATGTATAAATAGATATCTATATTAACAGAGAAAATAACAATCAGATAATAGAAACAAATGAAAACTAGTATTTACAATTGAAACAATTGACCTAACTGCAGACTGTTGCAAACAATCTACAGTTAGCTCAACTACACGCAAGCGTGAAGATCGAGGACTGCGAGTGTCCTTACGACGACGATGCGATGACGTGCCCGGGTCGCATCGTTGAAACTTGGCAGTGAACGCGCTATCAATAACAATTTCTATCTTTTTTAAATTTACTGAAATTAAGCGTTTTTGAATATGATCCTATTAATTCTCTTGAAGATCGCGATTTTGATTTTGAATGATTGTCTTATTACATAATAGTAATGAATTGCTCTTACTTACGTACCGACTTGGCGGTTTATTCTTGTAATGCTACTAGGTACAATAACTGCTATATTATTTTACGTATGTAGGTACTTTTTAATATGAATTTAAATATGAAATTGTTTTTTTTCACTGCGAAAACGTATAATTCGTTTATTTAGGTACGTAAATAAACAGAACAATAAATATACATTTTGCATTATTAAGTTGTTTAAGTCTTGTATATTTTTGTATTATTGCAGGTATAAGGTACACAGTTTCCAAGAGGGGTAAACCTATTATTCAGTACGGGAACCATAGGTTTGCACGGACCAGCGATTTCAAGCCGGGGGGACCGAGATGCAGGTGGATTTGTAGAGCAAAGTACGGCTGTCGAGCAACTATCCACACTGTTGATAATGAAGTAGTGAGAATTAATAATGTTCACAATCATTGATGAAGAAGAAAATTAAAAAATATATTTGAACGGCATATTTTCGATATCATACAAACACAAGAACACTCTGCTTAGCTTGGGTCTAGATAATGCTGTGTGAATTGTCCAGTATTATTTATTTTATTTTATAGAGACATAGAAAGACGTAAGTTATAGCGTTTATAGCAAAGTTATTGTTATAATATTGGCCAGACAAAGTGACGACAGGTGGACTAAAGCACTGACTGAGTGGTGGCCAAGAGACTGTTGTAGGAGTAGAGGGCGTCCACCGTCGCGATGGGTCGATGACATACGCAAAACCGTAGGCTACACCTGGCCCAGATTAGCACAAGATCGAGGTGAATGGCATAAACATAGAGAGGCCTATGCCCAGCAGTGGGTCGACAAGGGCTGATATGATGATGATGATTGCAGCCTGTATCTAGACAAGCTCGAATTCCGCACTTTAGGCACTTTGCACGAAACCAATTCTACATTATGAAATATAATTTCTACATCTTCTCCTTCTGGCCTAGTGTTATAATTTACTATGTATTTTTGTATTGGTCTATGTACGGGTTCAACTCAATCGAATCACCGTAAATATTGTTTGCATAATTTTATGACTTGACATACAAAAATATCGTATTAAAAATTGATACTTATTAAAGTCCTATTGATGTTATGTTTATTTTTCAGAATTGGAATTTGTAAGAAATCATAGAGGTACTGTCATCCTTAAGTATGGTGGCTACGAATGGCGACGGCACAGTGATTACAAACGATATGCAGATAATCCGAAACTTCGCTGGAACTGTTTGAGGTTAAGCAGGGGATGCCACGCAGCGCTCTACACTTTCGAATATCAACTGATTAAAATAAATAACCAACATAATCATCCACCTTACTTATAAAATCTATCAACTATAAACAATGACTTTTCTCGTTGTGCCCAGTTTATGTATTTGTAAGTGTTTCTGTCATAAGTACAAACTACGTCCCTTATTGGTTCATTTTCTTTTGTTTTTATTTATTCGTTGTCAAAATGCAGCCAATGAGGTAAAAAACTTTGAGTATTTTTGGTTTACTCTTGAGTGTTAAATAAATCAAAATCAAATCAAATTAAAACCTCTTTTTTACCATAAATACAAGGTCAAATTAAAAATTTACACCGACACGGAAATAAAGTGAAATTTTTCATTTCTGTCGCTTCGGTATGTAGACTAAAGTAAAGAAGCGACGAAGAAACTTTATCCTGTTAGTTGTTATTGTTTGCAATATATAGTACCTATAGTAAAGTTGCAGATTGCAAACCCGTCCCAAGCATATATCCTCTAGATAATCTGATATTTTATAGTAAGTAAGCCTTTTTTGTACAGGAAGGTTTTAATAATTTGTTTAATATTTTTGTTTAAATTTATTTACTGATAATTTTTGCAACTCACTAGGAGTTAGGTTGTAAAAGCGTATACATTGCTCTTTAAAAGACGCATACATTTTGTGTAGACTATTTACATATATAAATTCGCAAAACTCTCAACGGCACAGCAAGTTTATATGTATATGTATAATATATTAGAATTACTCAGCAGGTAAGAGAAAACAACGACTTTAGCTACTATAATATAAAGTTGATAGAGGTTCTTAAGTAATGTAGGCAATTGACACGGTGAAGTGTTCGACGATAATTCTCATGACCAGTTTTATCTGGGAGCTTGAAATGTTCAAAAATCCCATAAAATACTGTATAATCATAGTTAGCGTAAATTATTTAATATTATAAATATTACGTAAATAAAGGTATTTGCATAAGACTATAAAGGTTTACTTACTTATATTTAGTAATATAAGCAAAAAAGTAGTATTTACCAAAACGTTTCCTAGGTAATAGATTACTTGCAAAGTCAAAAGTCTATCTAAATTATTTATGGAATACGTAAAAACTATCGTAGTTTGACGAATTCATTACGGATGTAAGCGGGTTAACTATGAACCTTATTTTTGTTGGAAGAACACCAACGTTTCATCCCTTAACGAGGGACATCTTCGTGGGTGAGTGCGGTTATAATATCTACCTAACTGTCCCTACGTTCGCGAGGAGGGAGGAGCTTCTGTTAAACTAGGCACAGGGAAGAGAGACTTCAGGAAAGAGAGCATTATACAAATCATCCGTTTAAACTGTGTAAAGCTTCACAAGGTAATTTAACTTTCTAAAACCATACAATACAAGACAAAACAATGCAATCAATCACTGACCAAATCACCTTTTGACGACCTCTGTGGCGCAGCGAGCGAAGGTCCGCATGCGACGCAAGAGGTTGTGGGTTCGATTTCCGCCTCGGGACAAATGTTTGTACGATCTGCAGATATTTGTCCAGGGTGTTCTGGATGTTTTCAATGAAAAAAAAATCTATCTATGAAGTGTATTGTATTATGTATGTCAGTTATCTAGTACCCATAACACAAAGCTACTCTTAAGAGACCGGTGTTCTCAGGGGCTCCACATATACACAAACACACATCATCATCATCGTCAGCCTATATTAGTCCACCGCTGGACATAGCACACAAACACACACACACATATACACACACACACACACGCGCGCACAAATATCTATTACATCAGTAAATATATTTATATTAAAGTTAAAGTTATTACTTTAGATTGAACTTATTACTTCTAAGATAATTTATATTGTTCAAATTTCTTACTTACCTTGCTGTTCCATTTGTTTGTTTTTTTAATATCGGTGTAATCCTTTTTGGCCTTAGTGTTATGTATATTTTAAGTATTTTTAGGGAAATTGTAACACTGTGGTTTACTTTAATAAATATAAAATAAAATAAAAATAAAGCTCTGCTTAGCTTGAGGCTAGATGATGCTGTGTGAATTGTCCAGCATTATTAAAAATCCGTCATCTTACAGACGTGGACACATCTAGACTTGTTTATTTCAGCTACTTCCATAGTATTATGTCTTATGGTATACTGCTGTGGGGGAACGCTGCAGATATTAACACCGTATTTGTGCTGCAGAAGAGGGCTGTTCGTGCAATCTATAATATGGGTCCCAGAGAATCCCTGCGTGATAAATTCAAAGAAATAAACATAATGACAGTACCATGTCAATATATTTATGAAAACTTATTGTACACTCACAAAAATATAAATCGGTTCCCTAAAAATAGCGATAAACATAATTTGAATACCAGAAACAAACATAAGATCGCTGTGCCCACAACTAGGCTACACAAAATTAATGTATCTTTTAAAGGGCAATGTATACGCTTCTACAACAAAACTCCTAGTGAGTTGCAAAAATTATCAGTAAATAAATTCAAACAAATTGTCAAAACCTTGCTGTGCAAAAAGGCTTACTATAAAATAGCAGATTATCTAGAGGATAAAAAAGCTTGGGACGGGTTTTGCTCCAACTCGAAAAATAACAACTAACAGGCTAAAGGTTTCTTCGTCGCTTCTTTACTTTAGTCTACATACCGAAGCGACAGAAATCAAAAAATATCACTTTATTTCCGTGTCAGTGCTTAGTTTTATGATTTGACCTTTTCTAAGTGTACATTTATTGTATTTATGGAAATAAAGAGTTTTTGATTTTGATTTTGATTTTGATTTATTTATCAGTCTGGAGTTAGCTCAACTGTTTCAATTGTAAATACTTGTTTAATTTGTTTTTAAATTGCTTACGGCCCGCGTTAGATTGCTGTTGTATGCGATGCACGAGTCTTCTTGGCCGACCGGCTACTACCCCTTCTGATTTGAATCGATCTAAGTTGTTTACATATATCATGGAATAGCAGTTTTATGCAAGGCAAGTCAGAAATAGTACAATATGAAAAGACAAAAGATATACCACTAAACAAAAATTCAAAAATCATTCCCAAATAAAAAATAAAAAAAATCGCATAACTTAACACGTATGTTACCTGTATGATAGAAAGTTTTTAAGAATGGCTTAAATTATAAGCCATTCTTTTCGAAAAAAATTCAAACATATTAAATAGTTTTGGAAAAAATCACATATTCTTAGGGAGGCTTTTCAGTTTTGAAAAACCGTCCAGCTATTTACCTACTTGTAATCCATAATGTCCAGGTTGCTTATAAATGCTATACCATCACAAAAACAATATCTACATGCAGAGTTAAGCTTTGGTTTTGCACGATGACTGCTTGAAACTCGCGAAGCTGATAGCTTTCTCAAACCTGAAAGTAAACTTATAGTCGGCCATTTTCAGAATATTCATTTGCAATATCTAAAAGAGGCTGTCCGATCATCCAGTGCGGAAAGTACCGTTTCTCCAGACACAGATACAAGGAAGGCAACTCCAAGTGCCGCTGGACCTGCATCCAGTGGGGACCCAAAAGGTGTCGCGCATCCGTCTACACTTATGAAAACGAAATTTACAGAGTAGAGAAAACTCATAATCACTGAATTTTTTTGACAAAATAAACTTTCCTTAGCACAAAGATTGTGTCTGTGTAGATTGCTCGTAAATTAAAGCTAATCGTTTTAATGTTTGCAAGCTAAGTTTTAAGAGATTGTAACATTTATTTTAGTTTAATTAATAAATGTTATTTGTTAATAAAAAAAACTCTAGATGTTGTTTTAATGTGAATTTTCGTCAAACCGGTTTAATATACTTAAAATGTATTGAGAATATATTTAGGTATAGACTATAAACTATAGTAAGTATACTTTAAACTCATTGGGTAAATGTTGAAATTACCTTTGATAGGACCATCAAATTTCACACAGAAACATTTCCAGGGTATTGTTTCAGAGTGTCGCAAAAGGGTAAGACGGCACTGCAATACGGTCCTTATCGGTACTACCGCCACAGCCGATATAAGAGTAGCAGCCCAAAGTGTCGCTGGGTATGCGTCAAGTGCAACACTGGCTGCCGATCTTTTGTCTTCACATATAACAACGTAGTGGTCAATGTTAATAAGACTCATAACCATTGATGCAGCTGTAGCTACTTTTGTCTAATCTATGGCTATTGATTGAAGACTTTATAGTTGTGCCTAGCTATTATAGTACTACCTATCAACCCAATTTTAGACATTCGTTTCTGATCTACCAAAAAACAAAAGTAATAAACCACTGTTAAAGCGAAACTGAGTTAATTCATTACTCGTATCTATGTACCAAAATCTACTGAAGATTCAGAATGTATCCCAAGATTTTATATTTCAGAATTTGTCTTCACAAAATCGAAATACGATAAAACCATACTACAGTGTGGCAGCTACCGGTTCAATCGACATGGTTATTACCGGCAAGGCCAGCAGCCCTGCCTCTGGATCTGCATTCGTTGGAGCAAAGGATGCAGGGCGTCCATCAAAACCTTTGATAGCCAAATCATTAATATCAAAGGAACCCACAATCACTAAAATATTTTGAATACAATTTCAAAAATAAATACCAACCTACCTGTTTATGAACTCGCTGCCTGCTTTTATTTTTCCGGCCAACTATGTACAACCTGTGTGCCTTCAAGATAAAGAGTGAACATAGTTAATGATTATATCGGGTATTTATCGCGTACCTTTTGTTTTATTTCCCCTACGTTTCTACCGCGTTACAGCGATCGTGGTCACGGGGCGACTGGATGTACTCGGAGTTACCGCCGAGAATTGACGGCAGTATCCACGACTACCCTCAATTCGTTTTCAGAATCAGGAATGTCCAAGTTCACATTACGACACACTACACTGACCGTGTCCGATTGCAGTACAGTCGGATCACGACGCACACACATATTAATCACAGGATTCCACGAGGAAGAGAGACGAAAACCATCTTCACGATCAAAATTCGGGTGTTTCTTGATCTCAATCGCCTCTCGAACCATCTTTTTGTAGTAGTGGCGTTCACGGGATAGAACTTTTGGGTCATGGAGCTCAATCCAGTGGTTACTTCCTGAGTCTAGCAGGTGTTCCGCTATCGCCGACTTGTTTGTTTGCCTATTTTTGACCGCTGCTATGTGCTCTTTCACCCTTTCGGCAATGGTTCGTTTAGTTTGCCCTATGTATGAGCGGCCACAGCTACAGTCAACCTTGTAGACGCCTGGCATTTGTAGAGGTATGACATCTTTTGGTGTTCGTAGTTGCTGAGAAACTTTTGTGTGGGGGGTGAGAACCGACTTTATTGAAAACCTTTTCAGGATATTTTCAATTTTATCCGTCACCCCTTTCACGTACGGCAAAAAGATGGGTTGTCTGCTAATCTCAGGCGTTCTGCGGCTTCTCCGCTTTGTGTGTCTATAACTTACATAGCCGTTCTGTTTGAGAACCTTCTGAACATGGCTGAGTTCATCCTCCAGATGTTCAGGGTCACACAGAGCATGAGCTCTGTTCGTAAGTGATGACACAACGGATTGCAAGTGGTGCGGATGATGATGTGATGCGGCGTTCAAGTACCTGTCTGTGTGAGTGGGCTTTCTATAGACACTGTGCGCTAAGGAACCATCTGGTCTCACTGTCACTCTGACATCAAGAAAGGCTAAGGTCCTGTTTTCCTCCAATTCATGTGTGAACCGGATGTTTGGGTGTATGGAGTTCAGTGTCAACACCAGTTGCAGTACTTCCTGTTCACTTCCCTTTATAATACAGAAAACGTTATCGACGTAGCGCTTCCACAGCTTTACACCGTTGGCGGTAAAATCCAGCTTACTCTCAAAATGTTCCATCCAGATGTTGGCCAAAACCAGGGCCACAGGGCTGCCCATGGCCACCCCGTCGATCTGAAGGTAGTGCTGCCCGCGGTATAAAAAGAAGTTTCCGTCCAAACAGTGTTCAAGTAAAACAGCATACTGGTCTGGGAGTTCGTTGTCCTTAAGCTTTTCTCTCAAATACCCGATATAATCATTAACTATGTTAACAAATCGCGAAAGTTTAAAAAGAGTGAACAGTCTTTTAGATCTTTATGATATATTATCGTCGGGCACATCGCCATTTACCTTCCTGTAAGATTGTGGTCAAACGAAGGTCTATTCGCGATTTAGAAAATCTAAACCCTGAATGTCCTAAACCAAAGTGTACCTACATCGTTCGATGATTTTAACCGAAAAAAGGACATTCTATGTTTGGCTCTATGTATGTAGTTTATCTATTTTGACCGGTTTTTTCCGTCAGTGGACCAATTTTGTTGATTCTTTTGGTTTTGTATAGATGGTGGTCCTACAAAAATTGTATTACCGAGGGTTTACTATTTGTTTCACAAAACGTAGAAAACAGTGTAAATAATAAAGAATTCGAAATAGGTTTTTAGTTGGTATATCAAAACAATCTTTGTTATTTTTTCGATGATTGAAGGTAGATGTTATTTAATATAGTTAAACTTAATAGAGATATATCTTTATTCCTGAGAAAACTTTGCCATCCGCAGATTTTCACTTGGTAATTGCGGACATTATAAGCAAGAAGAGGAAAAAATCCGGGTTGGCAACACGCCGATCTATCGAAAGTGAACTCCAAGCAAAAAAACATAGAGGACCTGCTCAGCGTGTGCCTCCGCAAGCAGTCCGCCAAGATCAACTCGGGCACTGGCCTCAATGGTCAGGTAAAAAAATACGATGCAAGTTCCCAAAGTGTACCGGATTCACTCATACGGTGTGTGAGAAGTGCGGCGTAGCTCTGTGCTTCACCAAAAACAAAAATTGTTTCGGGAATTTCCACCTGTTGTAGTTGACCTAAAGTGTGAGAAGAACACACGTGGTGGTTTTAGTCAGTATACGGAGTCTGACATAATCTTTGGGTCCCCCCGGATCCGGATATATCCATAAAGGATTTCCCCACGTTAAAAAAAAAAAAGGCCGTGAATCGTGCGCAACAAAGTCTCCAGGGCAAGGGCATGTAGCGGAACGCGGAACGCGCATGATCTGAAGAAGTCCCTCGTTAAGGGACGAAACGTATTTACGTGTTCGTCCAACAAAAACAAAGTTCGTAGGTAACGCGCTTACATTCTTAGTTAATTCGTCAATAATTTTAACGTAAAATATCTGTGAATTGTACTTGTATGTAGTTACTCACCCAAAGTGTATGAAATCTAGTTCTCATGTGATAAAATGTTTAAATTATGATCTCAAGTAAAATGATTTAAATAAATTTTTACTTAATACATTCAAAAATAACACTTACGAATTAATTTGAATGAATTACGGAAGTAATACTAAGTCGAACATATTTTAATTGTTTGTATGTTATAATGTAGATAGGATAAAGAAATTAGTTAGTATTTTATTGTGAGTTCCATTGTGAATTTACATTTTTTTTATTGTATTGTGTGTATATAATATTTATTGTCAGTGTTTATTATAATAACATCAATATCGGTCCAAATAGTTGTAAGGTGTTAATAGATATCTAATTGGACTTAAGAAGTAGGCAGGTATAGGTATTTAAAGTTTTTTCTGGGCGGTTTTCGATTATTTGATCTTAGTAGTACCTAGCTATATGGTTTGATCATCCCTCATTATAAACCCTTTTAATCTCTATAATGTATTAAATAGGAAACTACTAGAGTCTACTTAGGTACACGGACGTGTGTCTCATGGCGGGCGAGACAATATTAATTATCGTCGCGATAATTAATACCACGTGTAGAGACTGGCTCATAGTAATTTTAGAGTAAATTTTTTTTTGTGCTATCGCCTGTTAACCACGTGAAACGAAATGCAAAAATCCCGTTCTCTCACCATCTAAGTCATTCACACCACGATGTTAGATACCTACGTACTTGTGGTGAATTTATTGCGGTTCGATAGACGCAGTTGAAAACGCAGGACCCATGATGTTACCATAGATGATAACGTCGTCGTCAAGGGGTCTTATAATCATTGACAACTACTGTACGATCTTGCAAAGCATGAAAAGAGTTGGGATAAATTCGCCACCGAAAGTTCGTTGTTTAATTAAATTGTTTTATAAAACAATTTACTAAACCCAGACATGATTTCTTATTAAATGTATCCTCACAAGTTAAAATGCTTCTTCCTACTCATGCTGTCTGTAGGTATGTCGAAACTTTCACCATTTTATACTATCTATTTGTAACAAAAATCACCATGATGACCCGTGTCAGAAAAACAAAAAAGACATGGTTTGTGAGGATTTTCGCTAAGCGCCGCCCCCCTCCGATACCTGAATGTGCGTAACTTTTTTTATAGCTAACACTCAAAAATATTATAATATTTTTAAGCACTGGATTTTCTATGACATGGAAGGAAACAGAAAGTGATGAGAGGCAGCTTCATGCGCCTTGTATTATAATTATTTTGAACTTTTGTGCGTATGATTTTTTTGAGAAACTGTTTTTTTATTTTATTTTATGGGTTATTTGCGTCATTTCAGACCATTCTGAGCTGAAACCTGTCTTTACGCAGAGTGATCGTGGATTCCCAGCTGTCACGCTTGGAGGCTACCGATACAACAGCAGCTACGACTGGAATAGTGAAAGGAAATACTGGAGGTGTGCTAAAAGAAGGTCTACGAAATGTAATGCGAAACTCGTCACAAACAATGGTGAAGTTGTTGAGATAAAAGGCTGTCATAGCCATTGAGATGTCTCTCGCATAATTTGACCATAGGGCCTTTGTATTTACTGAAAAATGTTTACTGATTAACTTACCTATATCATTTGATCATTTGATCTGGATGTGAGCAATTTTGTGTGTATTTTTTTATCAATAAATTATATTTTGATTTGTGATACAGGTAATTAATTTATAGTTTTCATTTATTCACAATCCTAGTTTATGTACTTTGTTTGGTTAGAAGTTCCTACGAATATTAACGAGAAGATGACAATCAACGACATAATAAGAATAATTATACATATGAAGATAACATTTATGAAGAACAACTAAAACATATAGGTATGTTTGATTTTTGGTAACCAATACTGAAGGAAATCTGAACCTAATATTATTGGACATAACACGAATCTTCCAACATTTTTCGTTGATTTCGGAACGTAAACCTCGGTTCATCAATTGCCTGCGTGGTTTTCCAGCAGTGGAGCTCTGCGGGTACCGATACAATAAGCTGGTGGAGCGACCAGGGTCGAGGGAGTACTGGAGGTGCTCACAGAGACATGCGAAGAGGTGCAACGCACAGCTCAGATATATTTTTTCTAAGCCAGAATTGCCTACCATTTGTGCACATAAATTCAAAAAAAGGCTCCACCAAGCTAATTCTCATTTATTTTGGGCGCCATTTTGTTCAATGTATTATTAATCCTACTATAAACCCTTTGTATTTTTGGATTCAGCCTGAAATCGGCCAAGGTGAAATCTTCTAGATGAATTATGCAGATGTCAGAGTTTTATAGAACTGTGAAGTACACATGATGCAGTTGGGCTACCAGCAGGCTAAGAATCTGAAGGCCAGATATGAACTCGATTAGAAAATGTTATATTTATTTTAATTCAAAGCAGAAACTGAGAGCTTGTCAGCTTTTAAGCGTCTAGTAATGCCTATTTTCATTGTATTCTAATGTGAATTTAGAAAGTATAACTAAATACTGACTAAAGTCAAACTAAGGTTGAACCAGTTCAATAACACAAGCTTACCTACGTTCGCTCGACGAAAATCACGCCTTTGGTTGACCGCACCGTCTTAATTTCAGACCATTTCGAGCTGAAGATGCCAGTATTCACACAGAATGATCGTGGATTCCTAGCTGTCACGCTTGGTGGCTATCGATACAACAGTAGCTACGACTGTAATGGTCCGATGAAGTACTGGAGGTGTGCTAAAAGGAAGTCTACGAAGTGTAACGCGAAAATCGTCACAATCAATGCTGAAGTTGTTGAGATAAAAGGCTGGCATAGCCATTGAGATATTTATTTATTTATTTTATTTAAAGACCAACAGTTATAATATTATATGTTTACAAATAGTCTCTTACGTATAAACAGCCCATACAGGTCTTTCAAAATATGGTAGTGACGTAATTATGCTCCTACCAAAATACATTACTCAAAGAATATCTTTGTCATTATTTGACCTACGTATCTTGATAGCTATATTTTGTGTGTGTGTGTGTTTTTATTAATAGTAATAATTTGATTTGTGTTGTTTTAATTTATAATTTCTAGTTATTTTTCCCAATCCTAGTTTATGTACTTTGTTTAATTGGAAGATACTACAAAAACCTTTGAAATTATTTATTATTAACGAAACAAATAAGAATAATTTTAAAAAGTTTATGATTTTGTATTGTTAGCGAAAGAACACTGAACTTAATAATAGTAGTAGTAGGACACAAACTAATTCTGCAAAATTTTTCAGTGATGTCGGAACTAAATCCTCGATTTATCAACAACCTGCGTGGTTTTCCAGCGGTGGAGCTAGGTGGATACCGATACAACAAGAGGGTGGAGCGACCAGGGCCGAGGGAGTACTGGAGGTGCTCCCAGAGACGTGCGAAGAAGTGCAATGCACAGCTCATCACTCTTAACGACGATGTCGTAGAGATTAAGAGTTGTCACAATCATTAGCGTGGCACTGTCGTACTTCATGACGCTGTAATTTTATTTATTAATTTTTTTTACCAATATCCAAGACTTAAAATAAGGACTTCAGGAAAATTAAACTTAAATATTTTTTTACTTTGATAAATTAATTTGTGAGTTATAGAAAGTCACATACGTAATTTACTAAAATATTGGCAGAGTACATGCCAAGATTTTTTCTTTTTTTTCACACACGACTTTTTGACATAAGATTTCATACATTATACCTACGTTAAAGTCGACCGCCGAAACTTCTACTTGCCCGATTATCTTTTGAAAAACATCAATGTAACTTCTTAGAAATAAAATAATATAAGTACCAGAACTCCGTATTTTTCTTTTTATATTTTTCCCGTGTTCTGTGATTAAAGCTAAGCTAGAAGTAAGAACCAAACTTTAATGGGGGGTCCCTTTAAAGTTTGGTACTAACTTTTTGCTACACTCTGTATATAAAAATATTCATAACGTAACGTGTCGTTCGTAGATTTAAATATCATTGATAGTATTAATAAAATATATTTTCGTGGTGTATAAAAATAAACAGGTGCAGTCTGTGCTTTCTAATAAAAAATAAATTTTAGAAAGTTTTTCGATGGTTATTAAAATACATGTAACGATATTTTGTTTTGTGTCAAATGCGATGAAAATAAACTATTTTTACTATATTCTTTTAGAAGCTGTAATAGTAAAAACGAAACGAGGAGCATCACAGCTGATCATGGACGGTTGCACATTCATCAGGAACAAGATCTGGGGGCACGGCCAGCATGAGCACGTCCACTGGGTATGCAACCAGAAGAAGAAACTTGGATGCAAGGTCACCGTGCTCACTCACAACGAAGACGTACTCAAAATCAACGGGGATCACAATCACAAGCCTAAGGCGAAGAAACTGCAGAAAACTATAGATGTATGATGAAAGATGATAATTGACCTCCAATAAACGCTCCTTTTCATCAAATGTTTTTTTAAATACCTATTGATAAGAGTAATGTCCACAGTTAATATGATAACAGGATAAAGGTTTTAAAGGCGTAAAAAATTAAACATTTGTTCAATGAATTCCAAATCCAATTCAGTATCTCTGGATCTGGATATTATATATTTTTTCTAATTGCCTTACTCTTTCAGCTGTATTCGGTATGACGGCTTATGGCAATCGTTGCCTGGACATCGGTTTGAACCGGTTTACCGTTCACCAGCACGAGGGCCTGAAGACCAGGTGGCGATGTATCAGGAGAGCCAATGGATGCACTGCTTTTGTCATCACTATCGATAACATTATTATCAGGTTACGACAATGCCATAACCATGAGTAGTCCATAGTTATGAGTATTTATAATAAACCTAAGTGTTACCTGCTTAAATTATAGTTATGAATAGTCAGTCATACCTTGAAGTTTTGTCATTTCGGGATGCA
Source organism: Eupithecia subfuscata (assembly GCA_963564075.1). Taxonomy (NCBI): domain Eukaryota; kingdom Metazoa; phylum Arthropoda; class Insecta; order Lepidoptera; family Geometridae; genus Eupithecia; species Eupithecia subfuscata. The sequence continues at coordinate 12,902,636 of OY751105.1, forward strand.
TATTACTTCGATCTCTTCCATTTTAATTATCGTAGGAATCGTATGAATAATATATTTATTCCTCTGAATTACATTGAATAGAACGAAATGCTCTATTTTTCATTATTATGAGTGCAACTAACTATTCCAAATATCTGTATGGAGCAGTAGGCATCATGTAACGAGCATTATGGTCCAAAAGTTTACCGAACGAAATAAATAAACTCTCTGTGCCCACAACTAGGCTACACAAAATAAATGTATCTTTTAAAGGGCAATGTATACGCTTCTACAACAAAACTCCTAGTGAGTTGCAAAAATTATCAGTAAATAAATTCAAACAAATTGTCAAAACCTTGCTGTGCAAAAAGGCTTACTATAAAATATCAGATTATCTAGAGGACAAAAAAGCTTGGGACGGGTTTTGCTCCAACTCGAAAAATAACAACTAACAGGCTAAAGGTTTCTTCGTCGCTTCTTTACTTTAGTCTACATACCGAAGCGACAGAAATCAAAAAATATCACTTTATTTCCGTGTCAGTGTTTAGTTTTTTATTTTGACCTTTTCTAAGTGTACATTTATTGTATTTATGGAAATAAAGAGTTTTTGATTTTGATTTTGAAATGAATAGTTTTTTGACCTAACGTTATACATCGTTCATAATCTAACTCAAATATCAATTTCAGCCGCATTCATGGCACTCGTGCGCACGCAGTATCTGCGAGAGCGTCAGACGACAAGCATCGTGATTGGAGGATTCAAGTTTTTCAGACATTCGCGCTCCCTCGTCGGTAACAGGATCCGGTGGACCTGCTCCAAGAAACACAAGCTGAAGTGTAAGGTCTCTGCTGTGACCATCGATGGTGTTGTCGTCTCGACTTCGGGACTTCACTGTCACGATTAAACCTTTAGGTATTTTGGATACCTACAATACCTACTCTTAGATTCTCCATTGTTGCCTTATTTATTATTGAGACATATTAAATTATATGTCGTTAGTTTATTTAATGTCGAGCTTCTGGTTCAAACAAAGTAACCTCTAACGGTTTCGAATCATATTTGTTAGAAATTTAGTTTTTTTTACAAGTCTATTTTGTCTACAAATTATCCTAAAATATGTTATCCTAAAGCGCCTCCCTAAAAATCGAGGCATGGGGATTTTTTTGAAATCTGAGTTATTATTGTTTTAAATTTTGACATACTAGCTTCTGCCCGCGGCTTTGAACGCGCTTTTCAAGTGGCCTATGTCCCCCGGGATACCGTTAGGTAAACGGTCCCTGCCAAATTTAATAAAGAACCGATTAGTCGTTTAGGCGTGAAAAGGTAACCGACGGAGACAGAATTACTTTCGCTTTTTTAATATAAAAAGTATGTATTAATTCATAAAAAAGGTCACAATCTAGAAGTTTCTCTCTGAACTTCACAAAATCATACCTAGCTTATATTTCTTGTTACAAAACGTCGATATTCTACACAATATATCAGAAATAATCAGCCTTACTAATAAGATAACTAACATTTTTGCACTACACACACATTAAATACTAATTCAAATAAACCATTATATCACAGTAGACATTAAGTCATACTAAAATGAATGTTCGAGTGTTTTACATGTTTGTTTCTTTCAAAACAGTATTTCTTTTATTTTTTTAATGGATAATGTTATAAATATTGTCTTGCTTAACTTATTTAACCATAACCATACTTGTTGTGTTTTTGTTTGATTGTATTTTATTTTATATAGTTATTAACATGTTAACATTCCAAATTGTTAATCGAGCTTTGTTTATTTAACATTTTTTTATACTAATTCCTAAGAAATCAAATAATATCGCAAACATTTTCGACTTCGACGAGACTTTTTTTTTGCAATATTGCATTTTTTTGCGATTTCTTAGAAATTAAAAATTAGCCAGAGTGCGAGGCTTACGCACTATAATGACAAAAACCTTAGTTTTGTATACTTAAAATTATAGTTATAACCAAAGTTATAAAAAATGTTTTATATACATTTTTTATATGTATATTTACTAGATATAAGATATTTTTTGTATTCATTATTATATAGAGTCGAACTGGTTTGAAAAAGAACTTAAAACTATTTTTGAGGATTATAAATTTAAATACGTATATGTTAGAGCAGTTTGCTCGCAGTAAGCTGAGTACGTTGATGTTTGCTAGAGGTGGCTATGAGCTGAGTAGAAGTTAAGGGTTGCTCCCCCTAACTTCGAGCTGATGGGTGGTTGATCTCCGGAGAAAATAATACAACCAAGCTAGTTGACTTCTTGTAAGAAAGTGTTTTAATCGTTGCTAGGCTAGAGCTAGGTAAAAGACATGATCACGTAGAATACGTGCTACTAATTTATACAGCATTCTTTGTAGCTAGCTAAGTCTGTACGGCTCGTACAAAAAAAGGCGTTATCAAATTTATGAATATTTATCAATTTTAAATCACTCACAGTGTTATAAATTTAAATAAACTTGGCTTTATAAAGTTAAATGGTTTATTTTATTAAAACTTCTATATAACGGGAGCCGGGCTAATATGAAAGCTCGACCCTAGACACGGCGTCCACAAACACTTAAGTCATTTTTTTTCTTAAAATGCTCACAGGGTATTGCTTTTTGTATAATCCTTCGACGGGAATAAGCAAATAAGTCACAGGGCTTAGAATCGCGAGGTGGCAATCTGACGCACCATATAACTTATGTTTTTAGAACGATTCCGGCGCCGGTACATAAGCACTGAAGTAGACTTAAGTACTTTTGTTTGATAAAGTTTTATTTTGTTTTGACTTCAGCATTCTCACTTCAGTTGTTTGGTCCTTAAGCTTCTCAAGTACCCTCTATTTTTTATTGTTAAAATGCAAAAAGCGTTATCAAATTCGATAAAGGAATTTTTAAACTAAAAACTGCTGTGATTGTGTTGTGCGATTTGTGATTATGTTATAATTATAAGGTATTATGGAATCGAGAGGAAAAAAAATACAAAAACTTTTGTAATATACACAAAATACAAGTACAATACGTATATTATAACTATATTTTTTGGAACAAATGCATTTTAAACAAGCTATTTTTATGTTATTTATTACATTGTATAAAATGGGAGCAAAATTATCAAATTATTAATAAAACTTCGTGAAAGAAAAAACCCATGAGTTCACTAAAGAATTTATTTAATTATAGCCCTTTTATAATTTTTTTCATGTTTCTGCGAATATGTATTCTTCATTTCTCTGTATATTTTAGGTGACCAAGGTACTACTCCTGTGCAACCAAGTACATCTGGGACGCAGAAACCAATAACTTCTGTTGAGCCACAAAACGAATTCCCTGACGTTGACTACGTGCCAAATTCTACAAAATCACCAAACAGCTCCAGTCTGCTTACGAAATATATCGCTATTTATCATAAATTAACAAGTGATCAATGTATATTCATTGATCCTGAACCAAGCACATCTGGAACTCAAACACAAACAGCTCTTGATGAAACACCAAGTGATTTATCTAGTGATGACTCTGTGGCTGACCCTACATACTATGTGCCTAACCCAACATGTACTGTACCAAGTCCCAACCTACCTGCAGAAGATGAAGAACTGCCACAATTGCTCCAACAGCAATCAGTACACAGACGAAAAAGAAAACGAGAAAATAAATTGAAACGAAATCTTGGTCTTTCGTATGTGACGGCTTCTGGAAAATATGTAGAAGAACGCAAAATGCAGGAACTACCTAGTTGTCGAAATAAATGCCGAGAAAAGATAAGTGATGTGCAACGTGCTGTAATTCATAAGGAATTTTGGAATCTTGGGTCGTATGATTTGAGAGCAGCCTTCGTTTCATCTCTAATTACCATCCAGGAAAAACAAATAGAGCGACGTCGTGTCGAGGATCCTGAGCGGCAGAAATTTAGACAATGTACCTACGGGTATCATTTTGACATTAACAGTGAAAAGATATCCGTATGTCAAGGTTGCTTTTTAAAAACCTTGGCAATAACCGATAATTTTGTTAAACTAATAGGTTTAAAGAAACGCAGCTCTTTCAGTGGAATCATACAACCAGATAAACGTGGAAAGAAAACTCCAGCAAATAATCATTAAGATCTAAAGTCATATTAATTCGTTCCTTTATACGAGAGGCACTACACAAGACGAAAAAGTATTTACCATCACACTTAACTATTTCAATCATGTATTCTCTTTATAAGACGTCTCATGAAAACCCCGTTAGTGACAAAATTTACCGAAGAGAGTTTTATAAATAAAACCTAAGTTTCAAAAAACCAAAAGTTGATACTTGCCACAACTGTGGCATCATTAAAATGAAGATAAGTGTTACCAACGATAAAACTGCAAAATCAACCCTTGAAGCGGAACGTGAGTCACATTTGCAGGCAGCTGATATGGCTTATAATAAAAAAAGTCAGATAAAATGTCAGCAGAAATAGACAAAAACATTAAGTGCCTTTCTTTTGATCTCCAACAGTGTCTACCTACTCCTGCTTTAGAGTCATCCGTAGCGTTTTATAAAACGCAGTTTTGGACATTTAATTTTACTGTGCATGACAGTGCAACGGGATTGTCTACACAATTCTATTTAGTGATTTTAACTATGTATGTGCATAATAAAGATAAAGATAATAAAGACTAAATTGCTGTAATGATCTATGATTATTTACAATAAACTATAACTAGGTACTTGAGATTGTTATGAGATACGTGTTCATCGTTCGTGGTAACCAAGTACTAATGTTAAATGGTTTATCCTACAACTTGGTTTATCTATCGGGTTGCAAGAGAAGTTGGCTGTACATCAAGAAGAACAAATACAGCTGCAAAGTGCGGATTAGAACCGTTGAAAATTGTATCATTGCACTGAATGAACAATATAGTCACCAATAACTAAAGTCCGAGATGAGAAAGATCTTTCATAGCTGATTTAATTAAATGTCTGTAGATTGTTTGCAACAGTCTGCAGTTAATATTAGTTATAATTTATTTCGTTAAATATTTTTTTTCAATCCCAAGTTATTATTGATTAAGTACAATTCTTGTATTTCTACATTTTAAATTTTTGGAAATAGTTTTTCATTTTAATTTGTCTACTAGAACAATGTGATGTAAATCAGAAGGAATTTACGTGATCATCTATCGTCGGGACATATTCTTGTCTTGTCATTCCGGGGTTTCCATTTCATGTTTGACTAGTGTTTCAAATCAAGTACCTAGCAAACAAACTTGGCACTGCATCAAAAAACTCAAGCGCAGAGGTTACTTAATTATTTTCTTATGTATTGAACCTTCAACGAAAGATACACGAGTTAGGGTCACCTTGATTAACAAGTCCTTAGTGTGATTTTATTACTGAACATAACACTGCACCCAAGCTCCAAACAAATCTATATATGCATCAAGATGAATTTGCAAGTGGAAAGCAATGCTTACCTTGTTTGAAAACTGTATTTTTTTGTTAGCATGTCGGTGGAGCTTAGTCATCATCATCACTCCGTACTACTTAATGAAGGTGACTTTGACCTTGTGACAGCGTGTTTTCATACTGAGAGTTGCAGATTCAAGTCCGAGGTCGTTTTTGTGATATCATTTATTTGCTTATTATTTATCACTGATCTGAAAGCGAGCCTGGTTGTAATACCATCAAAAATATATATTAATTTTAATTAAATGTTTTAGTAAAATGGGTGACGTCCACATGTGGCTCCATTATGCTTATTTTCAATGACTTCAAGTACTACCGGCACAACATATTGAAGACCTCGGAGATGTGGTACTGCGTCAAGCGTTCATCCAGCAAGTGCCGCGCCAGCCTCAAACGTACAATATATGGAATTGAAGAACGATATCCCGAACATAATCATAGAAAATACGTTTTGCACTAGTTTCTGTAGTGTGCTTACAGTTATGTTATTCTCAGAATAGTAATAATTACAAACCTATGTCAGTATTTTAAGAGTGGTGTTTGGTTTAGCACGGCTACACTAGGCCCGTACTCGTAAAAATGAAAATCGAAGTTTCTGATTCATTCAGTGCAAATGCTATCAATAAATCTTTATGCAACTGAGTTGGTTTTGCACGAAAACGCAGAAACTCCCGTTTTCGTTTTGCGAGTAGACCCCCTGATCTGAACTAGTCAGATAAGCAAGTATATGCACATGTAAGATATGCACACGTTGAATTGAGATTTATGAGGTTTTGTAGATTTAGCTTTTCCGTAATACTAATAAACTAGTAGTTGGCCGCAAACAATGTCGTCGTGGGCGTTTTAGTTTAGTTTAAGCGCTTAGTCTCTTCTAGTCCAGAGCAGTCTCGTCCTGTTCTGTTCAAAAGTAAAACATACTCAACCACCAATTGGGTACGTACCTTCTAAGTCATGAAAACTCTAACAAATAGCAGTGGATGTAATACGAAAATAGGAAAGCAAAACTCATGTTTTGCTTTCCTAATTTCGTATTATATCCATCCAAGACTAATAACCAGAAATAAATAAGCCATTTTGAAAAGTGTAATGCATGCAGGTAGTTCCTACCAAATACTAGTTAGGTACCCATATCTTTGTGGGTAGATTCTTACTACTTCATCAGTTGTGTCAGACCGGAATAAACGATAGCTAAACAACGTGTCCTTTTGTATTTTCCTCGCTAATTTCCCGTAAATAGTCATTTAATAGTACTAAATACCTGAAAAAGAAGAAAATCAGTGATTATGTTAAAAATGCAATTCATTAGGTATACGTAAACGATATCGTATTTCAAAACAAAACAAATTAGGGCTCACCCACAGTACAGATATTATAATACTATACTAGTACAGTAGGTGTGCCCTCATTTGGTAGTAAATAATTACTTTGGCTTAGCTACCTGACGAATGCATCAGCTATAAAGACATACCTACCACTAGAATCTCTGCCAAATACTCTCGTATGGTTTTTTATCACACAAAACCTATAGAATCATATTGAGAGATTTTACCTCCATTTGGACTCAAATTTTAAAAACCCTTCGACCTATTTGGACTGATACAGTTACTAGCAGATTTCACGAGACCAATTACTGCAATAATTGCAAGGAAGCATGTAATGTAATCGATGTACAGACATGTAGATATTTATAAATTAAAACAATGATACTCATAATCATATCCCAATTTTTCCTCATACTGTGCTTTGGTTTTGTTTGATACGTAATCAATCGCAAAAAAACGAGTTGCTTAGTAAAATTGCGCTTTTGTATTATAGTATTTTAATTGTTATTTTTTTCATTATTTTGTTAGAATTAAGGATTTTAGCTCAATGATTTGTTCCAGTGAGGTTTGTGCGGAAGCAAGTAGACGGAAAAGTATTAGCAATTCTCGATGGCTACACCTATTATCGTCAGATACAGGGTAAGAATACTGCGAGGTGGCAGTGTACGCTCGGCAACGCCAGATGTAAGGCCAAATTTATCCTCGAGCCATCGGGCGTGATGCACAAGCGAATAGCCGAACACTTCCATGCACCGCCAGCCTTCAAAATTATTAATGGATATTTTTTTAAAGTGTAATGCATTTCTTATCAAGAATCTAAATTCATATTTCACTAAGCGTATTACATGTATCGTTATAAATTCCACCTAGTTTGGATCTAACCCCACGATAATCACACAAGAATGGCCCCACCAAAATCATGTCAGTTACGCGGCGAGCATTTTCAATGTCTAACAAGTGTCAAATAATTTTAAACTTAACCTATTGTGACGAGTATCGCTTAAAAAGCTCAAAAAAAAAAACTCCTACACTTTTATAATTAACCTCGATTTGGCATAAAACTATCATGGAGCGTTATTTATCACTGAGATTTTTGTTATTATAGTGCGTAATCCCTCACACTCTGGGTAATTTCTAAGAATATAATAATATCGCAAAAATTTTCGACTTGTTTATCACTGGCGATTTGGGTGCGATTTCAAATCGAGGCAATAGCGCAGTGAGGCAATTGCGTGGCGAGGCAATCGCCTCGCTTTGAAATCGCGCGCAAATTGCCAGTGATATTGCTCTAAAAGCACTAGGCACATACGTTTTGAGCTTTCTCTTATTTAAACTAAAATATACTAAACTAAATAAATATTTTAGTTTTAAAAAGAGCAAATTCATGATATTTCCCCCTCCTCTGTAAAAACGTACCTATCCTTTATGTTTTAAGAACCCATTATTTATATCACTCATTCCTGATTGCGTGCCTATAAATAAAACATTTTTACAGTGATCTACGCAGTAAAGGAAACTGGCACGAAAATCATTATATGTCAAGGCTACTCGTTCTATTGCTATCGACAGTCCATAAGGACTACAACTTGGCTCTGTACCTCCTGGGGTAACTGCCGAGCGAGGATCATCATCACGGAGGATGGGACTATGAAGACGGCTAGGCTGCATCACACTCATAAGCCTCCACTGTTTCAGATTGTCAATGGAGTCTATTATAAAATGTACTAGGTGTTGCCTTTTATTTTGAGAGGTTGTATGTATTGAACTCTCAAACACGCAAATGATGTTAGAAAATCCTCATTGCTTGGCAGGTGGATAATGCCGAGGTAATTTCTACTTGTTTATCATATAATACCTCATGTAATAAAATTAATAACATTTACATTATTGTTAAATAGGTAAAGATGATTACTGATGATTTTTGTCCATTAATAAATTATGTTGTTGAATAACGGTATCTGAAGCAAGTTTATGTATGTAAATTTATTCTCTCAACAATAGCAAGTAGGCATCAAGATAAGGCATGATACTTATTAAAATTGTATTTATTATTTATTTTATAAAATACCTGTACATTAGTGTTGTAGGTACCATAAGTACGTGTAATGTGTTGATGTAAATTACTAGAACGAAATCTTAGTACATTATATCAGGTTGAAGTATCGTTGAACTTCCATGGATAATAGAAGACAAGTTCCTATTGTAATTATTGTTTGTTTCACTGTTTTTTTTTTTGACTTAAACGTATCAGGGGCAACGGAAGTGGCCCTGCTAAGTAAGATTAGAAGGTCGTCACAAAAACCCTGTTCTCGAAACACTTCTCTGCACTTTTCAGCTACAGATTTAGGTAATCACATGTCATTAACCTTTGACACCTTTAGATTGAACGATGTACGATTGGATGATATATGAAATTCTTTATAAAGCCTGTACGCAAGCCAACGACCACGTCTCGGATTCGTCAAAAAACATTTCTACGGCTTTTTTACTAACGGATTTTTTTCATCTACAGTAACATTCGTAAAGAAAACATCAGGGAAGGATCTAGCTATATATGATGGATTCACATTCTACTGTGAGAAGGTTCGTGACAAAACTACATCTTGGCGGTGCACCAAAGGCAGCAGCTGTAGATCGCGGTTCATAACGGCTGAAACGCCTTACAATCATGGTGCTATAGTAAAAGCTAACTTTACACATAACCATATGCCACCCAGTTTTAAAATTATTCATGGGGTATTTATAAAAATGTAAAGTGGCGTGTGAGGCAGTCTGCAGTGGATGCTCCATTCGTGACAATACCTTTAATTTACACTGTTTTTAAGTTTAGCGGGATATAATACGAAGCCCGAGTGAAAAATTTATGGGAATACTTCAGGATCATCATTTATTCAACATCGAAAAATTTTCAAAATCGGTCTTTAATTCACGGAGAAATCGACGAACATTCATAAAAAAAACATCCAAACAACCATAGACCCTCCTCCTTTTTTCGAAGTCGGTTGAAAATAACGCATTAAACATATTATGTATAATATATTATAATTATATTCAAAATTTTTTAAATGGGCATAGTAGGTAGGTACTTTTTATTTGATACCTTTATCAGATAACTTAAATAATTAACTGGTGCTATGGTGCTCGATTCTACATCCAGGCCAATGTAGACAATGGATGATGAAGTACCTACTTATGCAATTTCATTTTGTAGGTACTTATGTAAATACACTTTCAAACAATTGATCAGTTTTTTTAGTACTTCCACCGTAGTAACCTTTTTCTGCTTTTAACCATAGAAAAGAGAAACTTTGCCTAAGAGTAGGATAAAACGAATAGAAACGATCTTTGCTTAAACGGCCTGTGTGTTTTCGATATTCCTTATTCATAAAAAATGTAGTAGATTTAATATCTTAATCGCTTTAATTTAAGTTGAATTAGCTTTATATTATCATTATTTTTTAAATTGCTTTACACAACCGACTCAATTTCTGTTACAGTATTATTTGTATCAAAAAGATGTGGCAAAAAACTTGCGATCTACGAAAGCTTCACGTTCTTTTATTCTCGACGCTCAAAAACCACGGAAACTTGGAATTGCACATCATGGGGCAAATGTAAGGGCCGGCTGGTAGTGACGCCAGACGGATTCGTCGTAAAGGCTGTAGGGCATTCCCATAATCCACCAAAGTATGCTATTGTTGATGGAGTGTATGTGAAGTTATGATTTCATAAGCTAAGTATTGACACGTGACACTCTTGTCTAATTTATTTACTTATCAATTCACAAATCAGATAACAATCAAATTATACATAAACTTATGCTACTTTTACAAATTTTGATCTAGATTGAAATCAATAAAAAAAAAATAAAAAAAAATATATAATAAATACTAATGGCTATTTGACTAACTTATGTCTAAGGCTTCGGTGATAATTTGTAAAGGTTGTCTGAAAGACGCTTCTAAGCTATAAGGCCGCCCATTATACTTGTGTATTATGTAATGTCTTTTGTGTTGTATTTTTGTTGGTGTACAATAAAGTACTTTGTATTGTATTGTAATTGTAGTTGTATTTGCTAGCCCGTAGATATGTCGCCGCTGTAAATTATTAACACTGTTTTCAAAATATGGTAATATTAGGGACCGGGTCACTTCACTACATCGCCCGAGATGAAAATAAAAACACAAAAAATAATGTAAATGGAAATGATAAACTAAAAATAAAAATAAACTAAAAGATCTGGCTCGTAGAGAAGACGTTTTATGAATTTTCAAACTATGAATAATGTCCATCAATTTTATTATTATTTTGTAATGTGAAAACAATTGTGGCATATAATTTGACAAATTATATGTCTATATTATTTGTATCAGTTAATGTTTGTACTGAGTTTAGGAGTTTAGTACCAGCTTTATTTAATTTAGAATAAATATATACATAAATAATAAATTTTCAAATTTGTTTCCAACTCCAAGAGAGGTATTAGATACTTAGCTATCAGATTGTTAGACATACGCTTGAAGAGTTATTTTTAACCACCATCATAACAGTAGCATGGTCGAGTAAAATAGTTTTCTTCTTCAAGACATGGAGTGTAATTTTAGAACTATATCCACGACCTACAAACAAATGCATAGATAGTCAACAAATATCAAAAACTATGAAAACTGGTATTCCTAATGTTTCAGTGACGTTCGTAAAAAACAGGCTGGGCAAGAACTTGGCGATACTTCACGGATATTCTTTTTACGTACACAAGACGTCAAAAACAGCTGTAAGATGGCAGTGCACAAACACGGGACCGTGTAAGGCCCGCTTCATACAGTCTTTTGACGGCCAACTTCGGAACTTATCTGTAACACATACGCATAAACGACCTCATTATGTTATTAGGGATGGGGTTTATAAAAAAGTTTAGTCCATTAACTTCCCAGTGAGTGTCTAATTAGGTACTGTATAATATTCGTGTAATGGAGCAGCGAAAATGCATCTTATGACAGCAGAGAGCTTTACCTACTTTTCAAAGCTCTATTACAAACTTCATAAGATTCATAAAGAAAAAGAATTTCATAATAGAGTCTTTATGTCTGAGTGATAAACAATTAAAAAGTGAGAAATCAAATAATATCGCAAAAATTTTCGACTTCGACGGGACTTGAACCCGCGTCCTCCCCTCAGTACGGGAATGTGATAACCAACTACACCACGAAGTCAAATGACGTGGGAGTCGAAAATCTTTGCGACTTTCTACGGACTCAAGCGCCGTTAGCTCCACCTACAGGGGAAACATTGAAGTTTATCCAATCCCAAGAAAATTTTTGCGATATTATTTGATGTCTTAGAAATACAAAAATGTTAAATTAAAAAGTGGTTTATTGAACTTGACTATGATGAAGTTCAACAGATGACAGACAGATGATAAGTTGAACAGATGTAGTTCATCAGTACTTATCATAATTATGTAAAAATAATCCCCTAATACTATATACGTTTACCTCTTGACATTAAAGCATAGACATATAGATATTTGAAGTAAAACGTGTAATTTTTCATTTTTATTTTAATCTTCATTGCATTGCATAACTTTCCTTGAAAGTATTAAAGCTTTGCATAGAGCTTGCCCCAATGCTCCTCCATCAAAACCTATTTTTTCCTAACGGCAATGAAACAGTGTGAGTTGACACGGAATTATTTGATACCTACAAACGTGCTCCAGCTCTGCAGATCGTGCCCGTCTCCTGGCCGTGTCTATAAATGTGAGTCACGACATAGGTTGCAAGTACTTTCTTTATGAACACTGCCACTTTACTGGATCATGCAACTTTCCATACCGCAACATGTCTTCGGTTGGGTGCGATGAGTTGCGTGCCTCAAAAATGTCAGTGCGGTACTGCTCGAGCAGCTTTTTCATCCTGGATTGTTGCGGCTAGGGCTGCCAGTCGGATACCTACGCCTTTACGAACACTAAATACTTAAAAAAAACATCAAAATGTAATGACATAGAAAATAAAGTTGGATAAAGTTCATGTATTTTCAAACTACCTGCAATAAAATATAAGTAAGTATTATTGTAAACAACTTCTGAAAGTCAGTTGCTCCATGAACGTCGCGCGCGTCAGTCGTGTCCGTGAACAAAAAGTCAAAAACTTTATGAAACTAATCTCGAAGAAATAATAAATAAATACTTTTTAAACACGTTAATAAACAAAACAGAAGTGATTATCATAAATGCTAGTGAATATATTGAGAAACAAATTAGACGCGCCAGCAGTAACATAAGTACAGTAAGTCAACAATAATATTACTATTATTAAAATGCTAGCTATTTTATTTCATGTCCTATAGTTGCGCTTGCAACCTTGGGGTGTGAGCGACCCCTTACTTATATTATTCAATAGGTAGGCAGGTAGCGACAGATGTACAGTACAGCGCGAGGGTTTGACACGATCGGTGTTGAGGAAGAGTTTCAAGCTAATTTGCTTTTTGCGCTTTTACAAGTCTCACACTTAGCTCTGTTTTAGAAGAATGATATGTGTTTGTGCTCGGATATTTACAAAATAATACTAACCACGACTTTAGACGTGCCTTACTTACGCGAATAAAGTTATTCAAAATAAATAAGCAGGTTGGTATAACCTGCGAACTTACAGAATGGGACTGAAAATGACGTCATGTCGACGTCGTTCTTTCCTTACGAATTCGATGGTCTATGCAAGATTTTTTCTTTATCTTGTTGTTAGGTATATTGTTGCGTAGAGGTATAAATACTAACATTAGTTTGTTATTTCGATAGGGCAATGTGGTCGCTAAGCGAGAAAGTCCCTTTATATTCTGTTGTAAATAAAAAAAAGTATGCAGGTAGTTGTATTTTAATGTACCTATAAATTGAAAAGATGGTTCCTGTTACCGAGTTCCAAAGAATCATCGGGATTTTAGATTTTATGTTTATTTAGCTTGTTCAATTTATTTACCTTTAATGTTTAACTCTGTATTTGGTATAGGAACTTACTTGAACATCAAGCATAAACTTGGCAAATGGCAACTAATGAAATTAAAAGTATAAAAGTAGGTACTTTGTACTTTGGAAGACTAGCCACACACACTAGGGTTCTTGGCCTTTGGCGTGGTTCAACACGTAGGCACATGTACCCTTTGGAGTCGAGACCCTAGTTTCATGGGTACCGAGGCTCTCCGGGTTTCCAAGATTTTATCAGAGTGTCTGGTCAAAGCGACGCGTGACCCAGAGCTGATAAGCATCTGGCGCAAGGCAGCGTATGGCATTGCCTTATAGCAGGGTAATGAAGCCAGCGATTTGAGGACGCTTTTGATTAGTGTTGATTTAGATTGGTTGCACTTCCTCTAGATTGTTTGAAACAGTATCCACTAAGCTTAACTGTTTCATCTGTCAATCTACAACTTTTTTTTGCGTTGTAACTTTTTCCTTATAATAATAAATATATCAGTTATACGTTAAATAATCTACTGACCTATACATATAGATAAGCTTAGCATGATGTCTGTTTTAACTGATTTGCGATGAGCTTCCAAGGGGTATCAAGCTCAAATCTAACACATAATTTGGTAATATTTCAGTTATACTACTGGCAAAGTCCCGGTACTCCGGCAAACATCTCGTAATGTACAACGATTACACGTACTACTGCAAGAAACAATGTAAGAAGACTAAGTTCTTCCATTGGTACTGCTCCACACACAACTGTAGGGGCTGTAATGCAAAGTTGAAACTCGACGAGAAGTTTGGCATTGTTGGCTTGGAGAACAAGCATACCCACCCTCCTGCGAAATACTGTATCTATGAGGGGCAGTATGTTAAATTGACTGATTCTTAAATCGGACCCATCGGTTACAGCCGATTTACCAATCTTGCCTTGCAAGTTGCGACAAGATTAAACAACGAAATCAATTTAATCTTCAGAATAATTCATTTGGTCGTTCAATTATATTTGTGCTAGATACACTACTAGATTCTAGATACTAGATGCTAGATAGACTACTACACAAACATTTATATTAATCCAGTGGTGTTCTCGCAGTACAATTCCGATCAAAAGGTATGAGTTTCATACCTAATTTTATGTTTGTGTCTGTATATCACGCGTTGGTGTCGGTAGCCTCCAAGTAAATTTCTAACGTAGTAATACATACATACATATCTACATATCTACGTGCCCCAAAAATCACAAAAGTATTCATAAGCTTTTTTATTTTGAATCACACTTACATATAATAAGCACGCTAATAGTATTAAATTGGTTTCATAAATTGCTTTGGTTATATTATTTGAATTAATCTTTTGTTTTTCTTGATAATTTCTTTATATTTCACTAGTTGCTCGCGACTTCGCCCGCGTGGAATTTAGTTTTATACCTTCATCCTTTTTGCAAAATTTCAAGATTATAGACGGTATGCTGTCGGTTTTCACGTCTCCATAAGATCCTCAACTCATATTTGTCCTAACTTCATGTCCACTGTTAAATTATGACTCTATTTACTTGCGATACGTCGTGCCATCTATTATGTATAGAAGAATAAGTACCTACCTAAATACATTGTGTAATGAGTAATGACATGACCACCCCTATGGATTAGTGAATATGAAGTGGGTCGGCTTCCAATAAGAGAAGTCGCCATTTGGTCTAGTTTGTGCAGTTTCACATTGTAAAAAGGAACCAGTTATGTTTTCGGAAGCAGACTGGACAGATAGAATATTGGTTCTAGCAACAAATTTTAATCCGCATGAAAACCACTTACGCCTGATTTGTGCCCGGTATCGTTCTAAATCAAAATTCCGATAATGTGCACCTAGAAATTAGGACAGAATATTATAATTTTATATTGTATGTAGATACTTTTTAATTTATTAATGTACTAGACGATCGCCTCGCGGTTTCACCCGCGTAGTTCCCGTTCCCGTGGGAATTCCGGGATAAAATATAGCCTATGTGACTCCCTGAAAAGTAAGCTTCCTAACGGTGAAAGAATTTTTCAAATCGGTCCAGTAGTTTCGGAGCCTATTCAATTCATACAAACAAACAAACAAACAAAAAATGATAAAACCTTTCCTCTTTATAATATTAGTATAGATTAATTACCTACTATCCGTTTTAACCTACTATCCGTTTCGTGTTCGTATAAGAAACCCTTATGGTCTTGATCTGTCTGTCCTTTTTTCCCTCTTGAATATCAAATGAACTACCGAAGTTATTTTAAATATCAATATAATATCGTGCGCCTGTACAAATTAAAAGGAAAAAATATGAAAATGAAAATTTAGTACTTAACATTAAATCATCCCAATTATTGTGATGTCGAAATAAAAAAAAGGTAAGTACTTACATATCAAAATAGTTTTTGAAATTTATAAGTTCCATACTTTTTGCAATATTTTGAGAAAGGTAAAAAAAATTACTTTTCCTGACCGTAGAAGTCGCCCCGTCTGAAAGACGAACAATTTTTTAGAAAATAGTTCAAAAATGGGGGGGCCGACCTCATCGAGTATCAAATGATAGGTATCGAATTGTACGTCATTTCAAAACCGTTTTCAATTTTTGGTAGATTTCATACTTTTTGAAATATAACAAAAAGTCGAAAAGTTGGCCGGCGGCCTCAACTTGCTTGTCATCAGGTTATTTTTATCAATTAATATTAGTAGTTTCTGCCCGCGGCTTCGCACGCGTTGTTTCTATGGGAACTGATTTATGTGATAAAAAGTATGTTTCATTATGTTTGATTCCAGGATTAGAATTACCTGTATATTTTTTTTTAGCCCAATCCATTCAGTCGTTCTGGCGTGACGAGGTAACAAACATCCATACTTTCGCATTAATAATATGAAGTGTGATTTAGAAGGTAGCAGAAATAAGCATTCTCAATATTTAAAGGTTTAATGTTATCATAAAGTATCTCAATCAATAGAAAGTAAAATTTATAGAAAATATCGGCTGTGTGTGTCGGCATAGAATTTATACCACCATACACTTCCCGCGGGTATATAAGGCGTCTAGATATTTGCAGGATTTGCTAGTAATAAATTAATCATGTGATAGATACGTTTTATTTTAAAAAAAAAATATCTTCGTTCGACCTAACTAGTAACGTTTCTTTAAATTTTTAACGATATGTTTTTCATTCCACAGACATACCAAGAATGTTTTACTCAGTAAGAGGCAGCAAAATTATGATTTGGCGAGGAATCAAGTACAGAATAAACGGTAGAGGAGCAGGCAAGATTCGATGGAGATGCACCACGCACGCCAAACACCGATGCAAGGCACGGGTTACTACTGTAGACGACACTGTCATAAACTATTTAGATGATCATATCACTTCTGGAAACGAATTCCCAGGGGATAACGACTCATTATTTATATGAAACTTTTTAAACTCTCCCTGTTTGTTAACTTAAATTTTTAAGAAATATCGGGCATATTTCGCGTACCTTGTGCTCTTATTTCCCCTACGATTCCATCGATTATAGCGATCGCGTTGACAGGAAACTGGTACGCGATAAATAATCATTTAAGTACGAGTTTATGGCAACAAGTAGGTATATCAGTTATCTAGTACCCATAACAGAAACTCTGTTTTTAACATGGGGCTTAATGATGCTGTGTGAATTGTCCAGCATTAAGGTTTTTGTTATTATAGTGCGTAAGCCCTCACACTCTGAGTAATTTCTAAGAAATCAAATAATATCGCAAAAATTTGGACTTCGACGGGACTTCCAGGAAGTCCCAAAGATTTTCGACCCTTACGTCACCTGACCTCGTGGTGTAGTTGGTTAGCACATTCTCGTACTGAGGGAAGGATGCGGGTACAAGTCCCGTCGAAGTCGAAAATTTTTGCGATATTACCTTAGCATGTCAAGTGTCAATATAATTATATTTCATAGTTCCATTAGTAGAAGATAATTTTACACAGGTAGTTACTTGATCCATTCGGTAGCACGCACGTTTCAGAGAATCGATTTAAATCGATGCACTACACTAAAACACCATCCCAACCCTACTACGCCAGCAGAATGTCATTCTTTTTCCGTGCGCGGTAGCATAAGCACACTACAAAATTTCTTTTACGCAATACATTTTGTGAATCTACGAAAAATTACAAAAGGAAAAGTGAAGACCAAAGCAATTCAGCGGTATCAAGTAGAAATCAAAAAGCTTGAACAAAAACAAGTGAGTTGATATCGTCGAATTATTGAATTCTCGAACAATGAAGGTAAGTTCATTTTTGAATTCATGACTAGATGTTGCAAATCTTTAGAATTTAACCATACCATACCATCATAAAGTCTGCCTGGAGGGTTTACTGTAGGTACTCCACGAAGGCTAGACATGATGAGTTAAAACCTAGGGGTTTGACTGTAGGTCACTCACGAAGGTTATAAAAGCAAGTAGACTATCTAGAACAATCTAGATGTTGTATTCTTTACAATTCAATCATACCATACCATCTTAAAGTCTGCCTGGAGGATTTACTGCAGGTACTTCACGAAGGCTAGACAGGATGAGCTAAACACCTGGTGGTTTGACTGTAGGTCACTCACAAAGGTTATAAAACAAGTACCTAGAATATCTAGCTAGAATAATCTAGATATTGTATTCTTTACAATTCAACCATACCCGACCATCTTAAAGTCTGCCTGGAGGATTTACTGTAGGTACTTCACGAAGGCTAGACAGGATGAGCTAAACACCTGGGGGTTTGACTGTAGGTCACTCACGAAGGTTATAATAGCGCAAATAAACATCTAATTTGCACATCAAGGGTTTGTACATCACAAGAACTCATAAAAATTTAAAGATGCTTAGGTACCAGTAAACCTAGCGGTTTGTCTGTAGGTCATTCACAGAGACCATAAAGCAAGTAAGTAGACATCAACTTTGCATACCATTGGATTTTACATCCCTAGAACTAACAATTTCGTACTTAATGCTGTTTCGATGACAAAAAATTGTCAGTAAAATACCTGGAGGTTTGACTGTAGGTCATCCACGAAGGTCATAATCATAAAGCATGTAGGTAGTCAACTAAACTACTCCGCATATCATTGAGTTCAATATTCATAAAACTCAATATTTCCTAAGATTGAGCTGATAAAAACATTTTGCACTACCCGCAAAAATATTTGAAGTGGAATTGGGTTCTTCTTTACAGAAATCGAAGCCAAATTAATTAACGAGCTCCTATTTGCTAATATATCTGTAGATAATGAAGCGGGTATAAAATAATAATAATATAATACATTATAATATTGTATCCCCGATAATGAAAAATCTAGAAACCATCGAAACTGATGCTGGGATATTGACGGACACCATGTCAAAATTGGTAATCCTGTCTTGATAATATGTTGTGCATGTAGTCGTGCACTAGGTGACTCAACTGAAGAGATTCCAGTTGTTTACGGTAAGAATATACACTCAGATGTCACAAAACGAACATTCAATCGAGACGAAAACGCGCAATAGGCCAATATCTAGATAAATCGTCCCTGAACATCATTCAAGACGAAACTCGAGATGACACCCGTTTTGGCTCAAAATTGTCAGAAAAATCAAAACTGCTAAAGCAATTGAGAAACAAGGGTCGTCAAAACCCACCCCTCAAGCTTCAAACGGGACGCCCTCCGCGTTAACCCGCGGTGAACAAAGAGGGGGGGGAGGTACAGGTAAGTACATGGCGCACCGCCAGGCACAGAGTACGTACCAGTCGAAATCAAACTCAAGCGCCGCCGCCGGCGTCAGCTGCGCCCCTAGCGTCAGCGCAACACAACCGACCGAATACGAACCGACGTCCTCCACTGCGACAGTGGATCAGGTACTACGTGAAGGCATTATTATAACTGTTGGTTATCTATATATATATATAGAACAATTTGTTTTATACACCGATTTGAACGGTTACCAATTTTCGCTGACTAGCAATAATACTCAGTCATATATGCCTAAAGATATCCTAGCTAAGTTGATAAGTCTAACACTTAAAATAACAATAAAGAATTAAGTACACTTTGGTGCAATATCATAGTGTAAAATGAATACTGCTAGCACCATACATTACAATCATAATAACCAACAATGTTGACACCTAACCCTAACAGTACCCATAAGTTTATTTTAAATTTTAAATAATTTGAAAGTTCTTATGAACACAATCAAAAATGAAGATTATGCGACCTCTTGTAATCTTCACAAGGATCCATATTTATTGGTAGGTATCATTCATCAAAATTATTTAAGAGAACTTTTTAGTTAACGCATTCACTGCCCAGCCTCGGAGGTGCGACCTGCAAAAGGGCGCGCCGCCGCCGCCTTGCCGCCGCCGCCCCGCGCGCCGGGCGCCGTCAGTCGCCTAACGGCGGCGATGGAGGCGAACATGTATCTCATGGGCCATTTAAGTGACGCATTCACTGCCCAGTCTTAGCGGTGCGATCCGCAGGGGCGCGCCGCCGCCGCCTTACGGCGATGGAGATGGACATGTGTTGCGTGGGCCATAAAAGTGTTTTTTATATTATATCGCATTCACTGCCCAGCCTCGGTGGTGCGACCCGCAGGGACGCGCCGCAGCCGTCTCACGGCGCGATGGACCTGGACATGTGGGTCGTGGGCCATGAAAGTATTAAGGTTTCGACTAGAATCTACAGTTCAGTCTCATATTTAGATGATAGTAGCCAACTAAGAAAAATATTTTGGTAACAATTTACTGAAACAATAAAACGATTTAATTATTATAAACAAAATACACTTGCACCTAAACAAACATGAAAGCTGCAAGTTTTAAGGCTTCATATCTAATACCTCATCCATCAGACATATTGAGTTTAGCCTTACCGGAAGTAAAACGTAAACCATTATACAGTTGTCACAAAAATATTTGAAATTACCACGATTCGAGTTTTGCACAAGTTTTACACAATGGTTTTGAAGACAAAAAAAAAAAAAAAAAAAAAATTCGCGCTTCGAAATAATATTAATGACCATCATTACAAAACAATAATAATAATTAACTGATAACAGACAAAAATTCGATTTATGCTGGTGACAGGATGGATAATATTATAAAGACTAAGAAATCCTTAATTTCTAACACCCACTATGACCCATAAAATGTTTACTGATGACTATCGGGGTGCTGCTTGCACTGGCATGGGCGCAAAATGGTCACTGGAAAGAATGGGACCAACAATTTCACATTAATAACTTATAACAAGCGGTTTTTTTAGGCCCTAAGAGTATGCCCATTATATTGCGCAAAACTAATGCTTACAGTTAAGACTACGGCAATAAGATAATATAATAGAATTGGGAAAAATTAAACCAGACACTGAATTAGAACGAAACTCACACGACTGTATTAACTTTGGTAGTTCACTCAGTACATCACTTTGGTCTACCTTAGATTGATCGTAGCGCATCTCGCTCCAACGCCAAATGTGACACTTTTGTTGAATGGAACCCCGATTCGGTTTTCACGTTTACTGTTTTCGCCTTTCTCAAATTATTCTAAAGTGTTTACCAAAATTAATAACGAACAATCAACAGGAATGATTGTAATCCCTAACTAGCCTTCTCAGGCTTAGTTCCCTTTATTGAATCGATGGTATCCAAAATCACATACTTATACAAAGTTTTCATAGACTTAGAGACCCTTAGAGGGCTGCGATTGTCTCCGGGAAGCGTTTTCACTGCGACCTGTTTCTCAGAAATCACTATAATCGTAGTCATAATATTTAGATGTCATGATTGCTTCCTTTTCTGAAGGACCTTAAAACACTAGTTATAAGAAGGTTATAAGCTATGGTGGAATTATTGTTAGCAAAATAACATTATTGATTATATCGATTATTTAAATGCCCCAATCATAGCTGTGGTAGAAGTATATTCTAACAGAACAATTCCAAAAAAGGTGATTTATAATATCGTTCACTTAGTATGTAGTCAAGTCACCGATCGGCTCATTTTAGGCCACAAAATTGGTTCTGACGAACATTATTATCTCGCCTCGTATAAATAGTTTATACTCGTAAGCAGCGGCCGAGTGTACCTTAATACAGTTTTGCAAGGGACCCTTAAACAGTTCTAGATTTCATCAATAATTGATATCTTATGATTTTTCTTTGAATAAATTAACTAAAGAACTAGCGTTATTAAATTGTTATATACCTCTATATATCAGCATTATTATAAACCTCTGCAGCAGCTCGCGAGCAACCAAATATGACTATACATACCACATTTTACAAAAAAAAAAAAAAAAAAAAAAAAAAAAAATGTTTACTACATTATAATTATGTCTGCCCCGAGTAACTTATGAAGTGAAATTAGTAGTAATTTATTGATCACCGATTAACATCGGCATAAGCGAGCATAGTCGCTAAGTAATGCTCGGTACATTGTTACAAGAGCAAGCGGAATCGGGGCGTTGCAACTTTCGGCGCATATTGCAGCGGCATACTGCAACGTCGAGCGCACACGCTGCTGGCCTTTCCATCGAGGAAGGCACAGAACTGGCTAGAAACAGAGCTCGCAAGCCTTTGCCCAAATTATAACCATCCAATTTCATCAGAAATTTTTTGCTAGGTCGGCTGATATACAATAGTAACAGAGACTTCATTATTACTTTATGCATAAGAAGTTATGATTGTATTGACTGATAAGAAGTTAAGTACTTACATCATTATTTTTCTTTAATATTTTGTGTTATAGTTATCGACATACTCGTACGATAATAATCTAAAAACACCTATTTGTTTTATATTTATAAAATCTGCTACAAATTAAGCAGAAAAGATAACTGCTCTGAAATACCAAACACTTAAGCAGATAGTTAGACTCTAAACATCTACCTGTGTAAAATTATCTTCTACTAATGGAACTATGAAATATAATAGGTGATTAAAAGAACTTAACAAGTGAAGTTCAATCTCTATTATATGAATAAGTTCCATTAGTAGAAGATACAAGAACCCACCCACCACATCCCAGCTCAAGTTTTGGTTGCTATCCTCTAAAAAGAATGACATTCTGCTGGCGTAGTAGGGTTGGGATGGTGTTTTAGTGTAGTGCATCGATTTAAATCGATTCTCTGAAACGTGCGTGCTACCGAATGGATCAAGTAACTACCTGTGTAAAATTATCTTCTACTAATGGAACTTATTCATATAATAGAGATTGAACTTCACTTGTTAAGTTCTTTTAATCACCTATTATAGGATACATGCATTCAAAAAATAATCATGAGTTTGTAACATTTGTATAAAACGTATATACAACTGATTTTCAGATTTCATAATTTCTTATGTTACCTGTAGGTACTAATTGTACCATAGAATCAAATTCATATAGTGTATTTTGACCCTCAAATGTTCTTGATGAAATTTTTGTTTCTAGTGAAGTACGTCACCTCACAACGTGGAAAAACTTTGCTATACGTTAACGGGTTCACATATTGTTTCCAAAGTGAAAAGGGACCCAAGAGGAGATGGATATGTTCGACCCACAACCACAAGCGCAACCATAAGCCGTGCCGGGCTGTCGTGCACACATACGAAAACAAAATCATCAAGATTGCTAATTATCATAACCACTTACCTACCTGCCACCTATAAGCTTAAAGCAAAAATTATACTAGACTGGGATAAATCGCAAATGATCACTCACCTATTTAAAAAAACGCTAGGTACTTCGTTTTTTTAAATAGGTGGCGTTTTTCAAAAAAGATGTACTTACATTTGCGAATTGGGTGCGTCCAGGACTTTAGGAACTTTTTATAATTATTTTTTTATTACTTTAATAATCTGCGCATTTATTCCATGAATAGGTACATATTTCAGTTACCAAAATTAGCTGTTATTTGTAATCTAAGAGTCATTGATTTAAAAATAAACTATAAACAAATAGCAAAACAGTGTAAAATATTCATGTCCCACCAGCATCTTTGAAACTTTAATAAATCCATTTCTTTATGATACTTCAATATCATAAAGAAATGGATTTATTAAATTTTGCCACAGTTTTAGGCTCCATACAATATGTACCTAACATGTATGGAGCCTAAAACTGTGGCATTGGGTTTTATTTATTTGACGACCTCTGTGGCGCGGTGGGCGAAGGTCCGCCTGCGACGCAGGAGGTTGCGGGTTCGATTCCCGCCTCGGGACAAATATTTGTACGATCTGCAGATATTTGTTCAGGGTGTTCTGGTCGTTTTCTATGTATAATAAAAAAATATCTATCTATGTACTCGTATATTATTATGTATATCAGTTATCTAGTACCCATAACACAAGCTCTGCTTACCTTGGGGCTCGATAAGGCTGTGTGAATTGTCCAGTATTATTTATTTATTTATTTATTTATTTATTTATTTATTTATTTATTTATTTATTTATTTATTTATTTATTTATTTATTTATTTATTTATTTATTTATTTATTTATTTATTTATTTATTTATTTATTTATTTATTTATTTATTTATTTATTTATTTATTTATTTATTTATTTATTTGTTTGTATAGCGGTGTTTCGCACCGCAGGTTCTCACCACAAATTCATTTTCGGCGTTTCATACCAAAAAATGTCAGCGATTCAATTTCAAGATTGTCGTTTCAACCCACAAACTAATAAAAGAGCCTAAGTATAACCAGTGTGAAAATAGAAGTGGTATATTATAATGTTCCGTGTGATTTATTGTTTAAAAAAATTACAAACTAGCACAGAAAATTATTGTTTATTTGAGTTATATATGCACAGAATAGTGTATTTATTTACTTGTCAAGCCTTTGTTTCTCCACAAACTTATTACCAAGGATCGTTTTTCAGTAAATAAAACAAAAATAGGTGCGTCGCGCCTACGTGCGCGCATCAATTTTACTAAAAAAGCTCTGTACAAATAAATACTTACGAGACTGCAAAGGGAAGAAAATTGAAGAACAACAAGAGTTTGTATTTTTGGAAGCAAAACTAGCTGAAATAACACACTGTCATAACATAACGATAAAAGTATCTTAGATCGCCACTTGAAGTTGTTTTAAGAATTCTGCCTTAAGAAAATAATTTTATTTATTAAATTAAATAAATAAACAGTACTGAACAATTCACACATCATTATCTAGCCCCAAGCTTAGCAGAGCTTTTGTTATGGGTACCAGATAACTGATGTACGTTAAACATTACGTATGAACCTAAGTACAAAGATTATGTTTGTTCATACATAGGAAACGGCCAGAACACCCACAGCAAAAATCGTCATCCAATAATTTTGACCGGATTTTCTATGCAAATACTCCTATGTGCCCTGTGCTAACCAACATACACAGGCTGTCCCGAAACTCAACGTCCAGCCAGAAAACGGAGGATTGGTGAGTTCATGATGGCATAGAAAAACCACAAAATCATGGGTCTATCTTTAATGGTTTGAAGATAGACCCATGATTTTGTGGTTGGCCCATCTGTCCTCCATTTTCGGCTTGACGTTGAATTTCAGGACACCCTGTATACACCATGTATAATTATTATGAGTTTTATTACATTAGTTTATTTGATACATTTCAGTGAACATGGCTGGACAGTAGCGGAAAGATAAATAAATAAATAAATAAAAAAAAGCGACTTAAAATGAAACGTAAAAGAATTAGTGACTTAACAGAAGAAGAGAAAGAATGTAGAAGAAAACAATGAAAGGAAGAGAAGAAACAACAAAAACTGAAAAAGCAGGAAAAGGAGTACAATTATACATCATCAGCATCACAGACATATTGCTTGTAAAAACTGGGTATGCAGAGCATGCTGCGACTTACCAGCCATTGATTATATTTGCGACCGATGTTTCGGTGTCGATTAGACTGATTAGTACAATACGTACAAAAAAAAACATCAAACAAAATTAAAAAACAAAAAAAAACAAAACCAGTCCAGGGTTTAGTAAAAATATTTTTTCAATTTTCATTAATAACATGAAGACTGTTAAACTAACTATAAGACAGTAAAATAAAAAATGTAAGCCAAGTTTACCAAAAATATAATGTATGATAGATTTTAATTAAAAGTTGTTTATATAGGGTAGATGTTTTAGTAGTAGCAACATGTTTAATTTCACTTCAGATTATTAATAACATAAAGACTGTTAAACTGACTGTAAGACAGTAAAATGAAAAAAATTTAGTCATGTATAATGCTAGAACCTTGCCAAATATCATATGACTGTATGATGTTTTCGTAGATAAATGTTTTTACTTCAGATTATCAAGACATGGCAGAAGCCTTAATTCACAAAGAAAATTAGACTAGTATTTACAATTCAAACAACTGAGCTAACTGCAGACTGTTGCAATAACAATCTACAGGTAGATCAACTGATCCATATCAATACCAGTCGGAAGCGTCCCCAAGATGCTGGCTGCATTGCCACGCTGTATGGCAATGCTGATGCGCTGTACCAGATACTCATCAGCTCTCGGGTCACGCGTTAATTATCAAGTGTTTTCAGTGGTAAATTAAAAATAGCTTATTATAAGTGCCAATTACCGAATAAGTGTAATTTATATTTTTCATTAAGGGCTGTTGAAGTAAAAATTGTCAGGTTTAATTACAAATTATGTGCCCTGTGTATTGTGATTTGGTTTCCTACTAAAGTTCGTTCAGTGTAAACTTAGCCTTTGTTTTTCCAATTAGCCACATAGCATTACAGATAACCCCTTTCTTTTATTTTTACCTAGACAAAAACTAATCTTATTCGAGAAATATTTAGTTTTATGTAAAAAAATTTGTTTGTTTAGGACACCTACATTTATGTTGTAAATTTTTATTATTTGTTAGCTATAAAAGCTCAGTCTCATTAAAAGTAGTACAAAATGTAAAGTTTTTAAGACGAAAAGTTCCGATTGTGGCGATCTCGAAAGAAAACTTATTGCTACGTAACCATTATAGTGATTTATTTTTTTACTACACCACAAAGCCAAGTGACGTAGGAGTCGAAAATCTTTCAAGCGTCGTGGATGGACGCGGGTTCAAGTCCTGTCGAAGTCGAAAATTTTTGCGATATTATTTGATTTCTTAGAAATTACATACCATACTTTTTATATAATTATCATTTTTCTTTTGTGGCTAACCGGAGCGTTTTCTTGTGCACTCTCTCGTAAAAATTGAGATTATCACGATATTTTTCATAAGACTGTTATATGTTTTTGATCATTACATGGTTCTGAGTAGGTATATTTTAAAATTACTATTACTTACAGAAAAATAAGTTCCGGTTCGGCACTTGTACATCTTTTTTGAAAAACGCCCTGTTTCGAAAATTTCCTCTCTGCTTAGTCTAGGTAGACAGTCGTTTTGATTCAGATGTTTGACAGTCACTGATTTGTTTGTCTTCTTTCTAGCCTTTGTCTACCCCTAGAGTACTAGTGTAGGCCTCCTTCAAACTCTCTGATTTGATTTTATCTCGCCGTGGTTGCTGTCGATAGGTATACGTTCTATTTCAAGAAGGCATTAGACAATAAAACATTCAGATTCAAATGTATTTGTGGACAGACGTCAATATTATGTGTTTTTGATTTTTGTATTACTTACGTCCAATTATATTGAAATGTGTAGTCACATTAAAGAAAAGTTTGGCGTCGGGCCGAGAATTTATTATTTTCAGTAAAAAGTGCAGCTATAGCTCGGAAACTATTAGACCTAGACTCGTGATTTTAAAATTTCTGGATCGTCATGACCCAGATATTGTAGCTTAACTTATATTATAGCTACAGCAATAATATTGTTTACAAACTATTGTAATATTACATCAATTAAAATCTCATTAAAATATGTGCAATCATTTTATTCATTAACCTAATCAATAATTTCAATCAATCAAGTTCGTCACTGCATCCGATGCTAATTTTTGCTTTAAATTTTAGTAAAATACATCACTTCTCGGAAAGGCAAGACCTTGCTAAGCCTAGATGGGTATACCTTCTTCGTTCAATCTTCACATGGAAAAAAGACTAGATGGAAATGTTCCACCCACCACAACAGACTTTGCCGAGCAGTTGTTCATTCATATAAAAACGAAATCATAAAGATCAATAATCATCATAACCATGTTATTAGTTTGAAACGAAGATTCGAATGAGAAGAATAGCGTTTTACTGTTTGTTCATTTTTAAAGATTCGAATCATTTTATGTTACCCCTTATACGTAGAAAGGTATCTACATCATGTGTACCTAATTGTATTACGTACGTGCGGGAAACCGTTTATACCATGTTCTTACAATTATAACTGAAGCATGTAATTTTCAAACTCAATCATTTGTGCTAATTTAAGAAATAAAACAATTGAAAATATGACGTGCATTCATTTTGTTCACAATTTTTTCAAATATATTCAAATATATTATTATAGAAGTAAATGTTGATCACTGCACCCAATGCTAATTACTGTTTTTATTTTAGTAAAATACGTCACATCTCAAAAAGGGAACACGTTGCTAAGCGTTGATGGGTATACATTCTTCGTTCAAGCTTCAAATGAAAAAAGGACTAGATGGAAATGTTCCACCCACCACAACAGACTTTGCCGAGCAGTTATTCATACAAATAAAAACGAAATCATAAAGATCAATAATCATCATAACCATGTTATTAGTTTGAAACGAAGGCTCGAATGAGAAAAATAGTGTTTTACTGTTCGTTCGTTTTATGAAGATTCGAATCATTTAATTTAAAAATGGCAGAAGCCTTTATTCACAAAGAACATTACACCAGTATTTACAATTGAAACAACTGAGCTAACTGCAGACTGTTGCAAACAATCTACAGCTCAACTGATCCATATCAATACCAGTCGGAAGCATCCCCAAGACGCTGGCTGCATTGCCACGCTGTATGGCAATACTGATGCGCTGTGATACTCACCAGGTGTCGGGTCACGCGTCACGTCGACACGCTCAAATTTTAAAAACCCGAAGAGCCTCGGTACCCCACGGACCTAGGGTCTCGATTCCAAGGGGAGCAAATGTGTAGGCTCTGTCGGGACCTGCATATTTGCGCCTCTTGATATCTTCGGCCAAATCTGCCGCCGCAACCGCCCACACGGATGTCCTCGGAAGATGGGAAGGCGCAAGTGTGTCGACGCATATAGCGTCCCACACAATGGGCCTCCCCTACTCAACTCCCATGGGACTAGTGTCCGTCGGGCCTCTTACCATCGTCACGTAACAATTTAATTTTACCACTTATAAGTATAAAGGTATCTACATTATGTATACCTAATTGTGTTACGTACGTACGGGAAACCGTTTATACCATATGCTTACAATTATTATTAAAGCATGTAGCTTCCACAACATTTATAATTTTCAAACGTAATATTTTGTGCTCGGTATCAATTTAAGAAATAAAACAATTAAAAATATGTGCATTCATTTTGTTCACAATTTTTTTCAAATATTAGGTATAGAAGTCGATGTTGATCAATGCATCCAATACTAATTATTGATTTTATTTGAGTAAAATACGTCATATCTTATTAAGGGAAGACCTTGCTAAGCGTTGATGGATTTACATTCTGCGTTCAAGCTACAAACGAAGAAAGGACGACATGGATATGTT
The DNA here is from genome assembly GCA_963564075.1 of Eupithecia subfuscata. Taxonomy (NCBI): domain Eukaryota; kingdom Metazoa; phylum Arthropoda; class Insecta; order Lepidoptera; family Geometridae; genus Eupithecia; species Eupithecia subfuscata. The sequence goes on from OY751105.1 coordinate 12,932,012, forward strand.
CCACTCACCACAACAGATTTTGCCGAGCTATTGTTCATACAACTGAAAACTAAATTATAAGGATTAATAATCACCATAACCACGTTATTACTGTATTGAAGCGTCCTACACCGCCATCCCACCGAAAGCAATATGCGAGGGCGAGAAAAGCGCGCGCAACAAAGACGAGGGTGGCGCAGCTTTGTTTATATGGCTGTGACTGCTTTTAAAGAGCATCGTGTAGCAAACCTTGATGTCTAGCTCCCTAAACTTCCTGATACAAACAATGACAGGAGTTAGCAATAAGCGCTTCAGGGTCTTTAAAACCTAATAAGGCTATGAATGCCATAACCTCAGATGCATATCGTTACTACTTAAACTCCATGATAAGTCTAAGATGAATGTTCTTTTTCCGAAATTTGAACTATTAAGTGCTGAAACGTTATTTGTGCGAAATGACATAGCTTAATTTTTTTTTAAATCACATCTGGAATAATAGCCCTTACAAAAAAAATCAATATTAATGTGAAAGTGTTGAAAAGTTCAAATTTAAATTGAGAATTCAACTTTGGATTGAATTTCATAATAGGTACTAAGTGTATCTCTGATCTGACCAATTCATTGAAAACTTTTCCAATCATGGCCATTCAAATAGCATGCCATACAGCGGCGTGCATGTGCAGAACACCTTGTATATTAAAAACAATTTATTTTTAAATTATTGTTATCATTCTATTCACGGGTATTTATCACAACCCGTGACGTGAAAAGCTATTATAAAGTGTTCTGATTGCGAAGTTTCATTTTGAAATATTATTTTTATTTTTAGAAATCGAATTCACAAGTTCGAGTAGAGGAAAGCCCATGATCGTAGTGTCTGGGTTCAAATTCCACAAATCGCGTTACCACGGATGTAAGTCGTATTGGAACTGTTCAAGTCATTCTACACGAGGCTGCCGTGCGGTCATACATACTTTGGAAGATATGACTGTTACTAAAATATGTAATGACCATAACCATTAAAAACCTTTTTCGTTTTATTGTGTTTTTTAGTAAAAAATTATGATATGACTTTCTAATTAGATGGTAGTATAGTTCACGTAGAACAAGACAAAGTTATGATAGGTTTGTAAATTATGTTGATTTTATAAACAAGGTTTTAAACAAGTAAGTTAAAATGCAGAAAAAGTTAAACAAAATATGATAATGTTGAATAAGGATTTGTTCCTTATCCTATACATAGAAATTAGTCGGTTCGATACTTTAGACTAAATACTACACAAACTTATAAATACTTTCGTAACTTTCAGCTATAACACTCACAACATCTAAACGTGGTAAGCCCAGTCTTCTGTTTTCTGGGTTCAGGTTTACCAAGCACCAGATAGTGGGCCGCAAGATCCGTTGGATCTGTGCCAGGAGACGAGGGTGTCGAGCTGTCATCTATACACTAAATGATAACAGCATGACTATGTTAGGATGCTTCAACAATCATAATCACATAATGTGACTTTTTATACGTACAAGTACTTTCTAGAAAGGCAGTTTAAACCAGATGACAGTACGTACCATACCGGTAAGTACCTCATCGATTTTTTTATGAAATAATATTAACAATAAAATATTTGGAAAAATTATATTTACTGTGTTTATCTCCCGCCATAACCTTCCCAAAGAGTCCTTACCGAGCAGATTAGTAATATGATTCTGATTTCTGAAAAATCTTTTTAACTTAATGTGGATCCCAACTCTATAAGTCAGAAGTGACACTTGGCCATCAAATTACTGCACTGTCTCAAAAACTTCAGGTCAAGTGTTTTATGGAGTACCATAACATTTATTTTGGGTTGACCATAGAGCTGCAAAGTCATCATCATCATCTGCCTATGTTAATAAACACTGCAAGCAGATGCTGTACGCGGCAAGCTGAAGACAGGGCGCAATGGCTCTCATTAGGGGAGGACTATGTCCAGCAGTGGACATAGGCCTCCATAGGCTGATGATGAAGTGTAATCGGAAACGATTTCGAGAAGGTGACCATGTACGACCACGGTCTTGGATCAATGAATGAACATGTTCATTACATGAATCTATAAAATTAAATATAACAACATTATAATTTCTGATGTCTACTTAGTTTTATTTTTAAATACCTAATAATTTTTTGTTTTCTTTCAGAAATGACATTCACAATATCAAAAAGAGGTCATAGCAGTATTATATTTTCTGGACACAGTTTCAACAAGCGCCGGATGATTGCATCTGAGATCCATTGGTGTTGTGAAAAAAGAAAAGCATGTCCAGCAAGTATACATACTTTAGAAGATATGACTATTGTAAAATGCTACAATGAACATAATCATTGATGCAAAAGAATTACTAATTACAGTTTACAGAACATTCATTTGACTCCATTGAATGCTACTTGTAATATTTGGCCATTTTGTCCGTAACGTGATGTCATTTTATGAATTATATTTTGAAAGGTGCCATAGGAATACACTCTGTGACTCTCTTAAACTTAAGTATATTGTCTACTTATTAGGATTTAAAATATACAGTCTGTTGGACGGACACAAACACACACATTTTTAAATACATGAAACATAAGGAAACTTAAATCATAATGCATTCACACAGCTACTGTAGCTCGCTTGCGCAGAGGCTAATAAGTGCAATTCGAATCAATCGTGTCTAGTTTTCGAACGTACGCTGTTTACTTTTTGCATTATGACAATTCGTGATAAATTTATATTTATTTGATCCTAAGTAGCAATCCACAAAGTCATTAAAACATATGTACTTATTATCTATTTCATTAGGAAATAAAACAGCAAAAATACATACATAACAATGATTAACAAAAAAATAAGACTGTTGCTGTTGGAAATTAAAATTACTTATACCTACATACATAGTACAGGTACATATTTTTTTAACAATTTAAGTAATCATAACAGATCTAAAAGAAAGATTAAACAAGAAAAAGAAATGAATATTATAAATAATTTTTTTTAATAAATAAAATAAGAATTTGAAATAGGTTCATTAGAACGTTAATCCCGTAACCTTCAAGCGAGTATGATCTTTAAGGTATATCTTCAAAATGACCGCAACTGTACATGTTTATTTTGTTAAAAACCCATATAATGAGTCAACGATTAATATCATTATTTATGTACTAAGTAAAAGTATAAATAGGTAGGTTCACACAAGTATTTGCAAACAAAGAATTCGTTTTAGTTGAAAAGAAAAAAAAACGTTTCATCTTTTAATTAAAAGACTTATCACTAATGGTGATCGTTTTATTTTAGTAGTAGTAGGTTAAAAATAAACTAGCTATACATTATTTTTACCCGTGGCTAATCATTACACTGCAAGTCTGCAACTTAACAAACTAGATCAATTCCAAAAGTTTACCGAACGGTTTTTTACTTCTAATTTAATTACATTTTAGTTTTTATATCGAATTGGAATCATACCTTCATTTCACATTATTTAGTAACTTCATGAGCAGACGTTCAGTAATGGTACTGAACATGCCTCCACCAATCGAAGGAGCCTACCTTTATACTTGTCATAATTTATTTATTTAGTATTTGTTTTTCAGAAATAACATTATTAACATCAAGGGCAGGTTATACTAGTATTCTCGTAGCTGGGTACAGATTTACTAAGAGCCAGATACAAGGTCAAAAGACCCATTGGCGTTGCGCAAGAAGAAAAGGATGTCGTGCCGTTATCCATACACTAAGTGACATGAGTATCACAAAGTGCTACAATGAACATAATCATTAAAACCTCATACTTCTGAGAGCATCATGCTTAGTATCAGAAATCGTTGTAAATATCCCGCTATGAGTGATTTTGATTTTAATAAGTATGTTTAGCTATGTGCTGCCGGCTTAGAATTTGCACCACCTCAACTCTTCCCGCGGGTGTCGTAAGAGGCGACTAAGGGATATCCATCGGGGGCGGGCAGCAGCGCCCCTCCAGAACAATTCAACCACCGAAACCGAACTGCGATCCCAACCCGCATGGCCAGCGTGGGGATTATAGGCATTACCTCCAATGTGATAAAAGCCAATAAGGCGCTTAACAGGGGGAGGCCTGCGTCCAGCAGTGGACCAATACAGGCTGTTGAGGTTGAGGTTGAGGAGTGATTTTAAACATAGTTTTATTCAGTTTCAAAACGAATTGTTTTCTGAATAAATCTCTGAGAAATTAAATTACCTACTTTTATATTTCTAATCAACCTATTATCAAATAGTCCTTCACATGTGTAGGTATTGGTATCTCAGTATTCCGGACCGTTTTCAGGATTGAGACTTATAACATCAAACCGTGGTCGACCAATGATCACATTGCTTGGATACAGGTTCAACAAACATCGAATTAACGGACCAAAAACCATTTGGCAGTGTAACAAACGAGGCTGCCACGCCATTGTACACACTTTGGATGACATGTCGATTACTAAATTCCACGGTGAACATATTCATTAAACTATATAATTAATCACATCACACTATCACACTAATATTATAATTATAAATGTGAAAGTTTGGATGTATGGATGGATGGATGTTTGTTACCTCTTCACGCCAAAACTACTAAATGGATCAGACTGAAATTTTGCATACAGGTAATTTTAGGCCTGGAATAAATCATAGGCTACTTTTTATCCCATAAATCAGTTCCCATTGGTATAGAAATAACCGTAAAGCGTGTCCACAGAAACGACGCGTGCGAAGCCGCGGGCAGAACTTTTTGTCATTTATTTTGACCTATTATGAAAAAAACCATAGCTAACAGCTGATATTTCAGAAAATTTTAAAAAATAAGACTAGAAATGGATTTCCATACGCTTTTCTCTCCCGCTAAAAGCGTGAGAAATGAAATTCCATTCAGTTTTTCTTCTCTCATGTAAGTACGCCTGCAATTACCTTTTTTCTCCTTTCTGTGTTTGGAAAAGGAATAAGCAACTTTCTGCGTAGGTGTAGTATAAGTATATTATGTGCCTATCTACTAAACCCGTGAGCACCTCTATTAAAATGTTTGTTTTTATAGTAAAAAGCCAGTCTTTCATTGTTTACACCTATGTAAAAAATACATGTACACACATTATAATGTCAGAATACTTAATTTTTTCCTGACCGTTTACCTCACTGTTTCACATTATTTGTTACAGATGACATAATTTATAGAAAATCAAAATTTGGCAAACCCAATATTGTGATCCGTGGCTTCACCTTCTGCGTCAAACAGACTCAAGGCCGTAAAACATACTGGCGTTGTACGAAGCAATGCAAACAGAGACCTCCCTGTCGCGCTGTGCTGCATACTTGATGCCGGCGCCTCACATGGGCTATGTTGGCTCCAAGTTATACTGTTGGATCCAACACACCAATGTGAGGATCGATCTTGGAACATTATTGGATAAAAGCGGAACATTGCGTCCAATAGCCAATGTCAACCCGACTTGTGTCGGTTTTTTGTACAAGTTCAAAGGCGAGGGGAGTGAAGTGTGTAGGCGGGGGGGCAGCTTGGGTCCAACGTCAGTTCTCGATCCACACATTGGTTGCATCAGTACGCGCTCTACGACATGACTTGCTAGCAATAAATTTGATGAATAAATGATACCTGCTCGAACGTCCAGCCTTCCAATGCTCTTGGCATGAATGTTTGCCCAATTATATTGGAGCCCATATGAGGCCGCAATCTTGGTTGCAATTATTGGCCATTCTATTTGTAGCCAGCGTTGGAACCAAGTCATAAGCCCATGTGAGGCGCCACCATTAGATGACAGGTCTCTGATAAAATGCTACAATATTCATAATCATTAGAACTATCCAACAAGGAAAAGGTCTTTTTTGTCTTTGGTTAGCTGGGTAGTCAAACAGTTAATGATAAAGAAACTTAAATAACACTTGTTTGTTGCATAATATAAGCGGGCCGCATTTTTGAGTTTATGTTACCTAGAAGTATGTAATCATCAATTAGAAACCATTATATTAGCCTCGATTTGTATGGCTCAAAACCTTAAAGTCGGCCTTCCCGATGCCCGTGGTTTGATAAAGATGTAATGACTATAAAAAATATTGTAACAATTATGAGGCTACGCTCCGGACACATCCCGTCAAATAAGTTCAAGTTTTTAATGAGAATTTCTGATTCTCCAAATTGCCCAGAGTGTAACATGATACATATCATCATGTTTTGACGGAGTGTGTCCGCAACGAGCAACAACGACTAGACTTTAGATGTTTGTATGATTTAAGCGTAGGTATCTGTAATATCATTTTGTCTTCCCCGTACTCCGAGGAATCCAAAATGCTAGTCAAGCTTTATTTGCGAATTATGTAGGTGGGTATCTACAATCCTCCTCATCGACTGTAATAACAGAGAGTAAGGTAGGTAGGTTTGTAAGCCGCACAGTGTTATCCACATTCCTTATGGAGGTGGCCATGCATTGTCATGTGGCGAACGTTAATGTTATTTCTATTTTGTTAAGTTTGTGTGTTTTGCCATGTTATTATTATAAAGAATTGATCTATAACGGGAGTGGCATAGTCACTGTGTGACAAAACTTCTTTATAATAAATAAAGATAATAAAAAAAAGCCAAAACATCAAATAATCAACGCCAAAGAATAAAATAAAAGAAAAAAAAATGTTAGTAGATTTTGAAATAACTTAATTATAACATTTAATGGCCATAAAACATAATAAGCATTTCATAATACATAGTTCAATTTGTTTTGCACAAGATTTACCTACTAAAGTATTTTTTATTAGTACTTATATTAACTTTATTTATTTATTTGCACTGTGAAAATCACTCCTCCGCGTCGCGCCGCCTTTGTCTTTGAAGCTCTGGAGCACGGCTGAACGGGTGAATTGGCTATAGGAGGCGGAGGCCAAAAGGGGCAGGTACGATATCACGTCTCATATCAATAGCAATCAAAAAGAAATCGAACCACCCGGTTTCACAGACACATGCATCAATAATGATCGTTGTTATCGAATTTATTGATCATTACGTCTACCTGGGCCAAATGGTCCAAAAACGTAAATCCAACTTCGATAAAGAGATCAGCCGACGAATCCAAGTCGGATGGGCAGCGTTCAAGAAACTTCGCAATATCTTCTCGTCGCAGATACCGCAGAGGCTCAAGACGAAAGTCTTTAATCAATGCGTGTTACCAGTAGTGACTTACGGATCCGAAACGTCGGTCAGCGCCACGGGCCTCGTGCATAAGCTCAAAGTCGCTCAGAGAGCTATGCTCGGAGTTTCTTTACGCGATAGGATCCGGAATACGGGAATCCGTAGAAAGACCAGAGTAACCGACATAGGTCTCAGAAATAGCAGGCTGAGGTGGCGATGGGCAGGTCATATAGCTTGCAGAACCAATAAGCGTAAGCGATTCAATGCGAAAAAGAGTGTGGGAAAACCTCCCACTCGATGGACCGACGACATTTCAGTGTTTCAAAATTAAGAAAAACAGATATAGATAATAAATAATTGGTTTATCTTACCGAATCACATTTTTTTTTATTTTTGCAGATGAGTTAATTTATACAAAATCAAAACATGGCAACCCTAATATTGTGTTTCGTGGCAACACTTTCTACTTCAAACAGACCCGAGGCTCTAAGACTCACTGGCGTTGCACCAAGCAGAGTACTGGTTGTCGTGCACTGCTACTACTACAGATGACAAGACTGACAAAATGCTACAATATTCATATCCATTAGAGAGTACCTGCGTCCCGCGGCTTAGCCCGTGTGGAAATTTATGTTTCCAACTTTCTTAATGTTTTCTTTCGTAAAAACTTTCTCTTGTCACACACAACAAAAAAGAATTAGCGAAATTGGTCCAGCCCTTTACTCGTGATAGACAAGGGAAATAGGGATTTATTTTTTCATTCAATTCTTATAAATTTTACAAAGCTGTCGCGATTGTCTTTTGTTTTTCATACAATTTATGTATGTTAACGCCACAAATCCAGGCCAGGCCATACGAAAAACAAAAGGGAATCGCGGGAGTTTTTAAATATTTACCTACTTAAACAATACACATTTACAAGTTAAGTTTGAGAAATAAATAATCTTGGCTAAAATAATTGTTCAGTGTTATAAAAGAAAAAATACATTATATTGTTTGTTACTATTAGCTATAAAAATTCCATTACTGAGACACGTTTCATTTGTCACAAAATTATGAAGCAGTTTTGTAATAGGAGGAAAAGCTTATAAAAATTACTATAGCAGGTATATCTAGTTTTTTATTTCGCATTTTTTATTTAAGCACACACAACACAATTAAAACGCTGCATAGTTACAAACATCTTGTTTGAATCTACGTTGAAATATTATCAAAGTTTATAGAATAAACAGAATAAACGAAGACAACTAAATATAATGTAATATTGACAATTAATATTAACTCTGTTTTCTGTTATTTTTATTTTATTTAGAAGTTTAAGAAAACAATTAGTTCAGAGCAAAATACATTTTCTGAGATAAAATCAAACAACACAACCAATTTGAGTACCAGGCACTAATGACCTAGGGTACATACATATCGGAACATACGGAGCTGAGACGTGGACACTCACGGTAGGGCTGGTCCACCAGTTCAAAGTCGCTCAGCGAGCTATGGAAAGAGCTATGATCGGAGTCTCTCTGAAGGATAGAATTCGTAACGAATACATCCGACAGAGAACCAAAGTTATCGACATAACTCAAAGAATTAGCAAGCTGAAGTGGCAGTGGGCCGGCCATATCTCGCGAAGAACCGACAACCGCTGGGGTAAACGAGTTCTTGAGTGGAGACCACGACTCGGCAAACGTAGTGTAGGACGCCCTCCAGCCAGGTGGGATGACGATCTGCGAAAGACTGCAGGCAGATGCTGGATGCGGCAAGCTGAAGACAGGGCGCTATGGCGCTCATTAGGGGAGGCCTATGTCCAGCTGTGGAATAATATAGGCTGATGATGATGATGATGATGACATACATATCGTCACCTGTATGGCAAAAACTCACGAATCTGCACTTTTTACGAAAATGACTTTTTAATGCCAAACCGCTTCTATTGCGCTGATACACACTGTGGCAAATAATTGTATCTCTAGCTTTTGTAGTTTATAAGATACGATAACAGCAAATAAGCGAATTTTAGCAATTTTTTGTCGCCTAAGATCGGATGTGATATAAGATCGGATGCATGGAATAACTCGCAAACTAGGCAATATTTTCCACTGCTGGTGACACTACTAGATCCGCCATTTTATTCTGCCCTTCTCCTCCACTGCGGCCGGCCAGCGACCAGACGGGACGTGAACACAGGTGATTCGGCAGAAAAGGTGTATTTTGTGGGAAAAATCGTCGATCCGATCTTTCTTACAAAACTATGATGGCTCATTGTGGTGAATACTTTCATTGAATTAATGTAATGAATTATTTTGGGGCAGGATTAGCGAATAATCTTTCGATCTGTATACTATGATTACGCCTAGGACGTTTACAACCCAAGATCCGGTCTTCCCTCCCAATGCCGAAGATCGGATATAGCTGTGTCCGTTCATGGATGTCAAAAAATTATCAGTGGTTTTCAAGTGTTCATGCCCACTAACGACGCTATGATGGCACTTAGACGACGCTATGACTATCAGATATTAGGTACCTTTTCATTATTAAGTCCTAGGACACGAAGGATAAAAGTTTGTGAAACTTATTTAGGATGAGGAGGGAAGACCGGACTATGAAAACGCAAAAATAAAGAAAAATCGTATCTGTCAAATCTTTTGAGGAATTCCTGACCGGATCATTTATATCATAATATATGGACGTAAGTCCGGATGTTTTCCCAATGTGCACTTTATTATTAAACGAATAGAAGTGAAAATATTACATAGTCCGATCTTCGGTCGAAATGTTATTTTCTTCACTATGATAAGTTGAAAAAAGTCTGTTATAAATGCTTAGATAGATAGCTTAGAAGCAAACCAAAAAATTAGGGGTTAACCACTATTTCATTGTCTTCAATTTACAGTAGACCGCAACCGAAAAACATTACACAATAATGATCGGTACAAACAGTCAACAATATACCCACAATGTTATGCCGATTATGCCGAAAGTGATGACAGTGTCAAGGACCCTGATTACGTAGATGATACCCAATCAAATAAAAAAGGTCACATTATAATAGAAGAGAGTGAATCCAACGATGATGACGACAGTATTTCCTCCAACAGTATTTTACACAATAATATAGACAACAATCTCGTTAGAAATACACCACCTGCTATTGATAAACGTCAACCACATACTGCAGCTGAAACAGAAAGTCACACCCTTTCATCTAGTAATAATGTAGATAGGCAGCCCTTTGCATCGAACTCGCGTGCTCCGTTTAACTTACGGTCTCAAAGAAGAGTATCTGAGAGTAGCATGATAGAACAGCCTTCAAAAAGGTTATGTAGAAGCTTATCCGCGTCTGGTGCTTCCCTGCGTAACAACGCTGATAATGTGCAAACGGAAGTACCAAAAAGAAGGCATGTTTCTGTCCCTACAAAATGGAAAAGACACGTTGAGAGAGAGAAACGTCTCAAAGGCCAAATGTATGCAACCATTAAAGGCAAAATAAAGGAGGCCAAACCTATGAAGCAGTCTAAGTGTGCTTTATTGCCGAAACATGAATGCAACCAAAAAATTCCTGAGGCACTTAGGAAAAATATATACAATAACTTTCGAATGCTGAATAGCCTAGAAGCTCAGCGGCAATTCATCATAAGTCACGTGATAAGGACATGTAAGAAAAGAGAGACGACCTCTGGGCCATCACGCAGAAAATTTACTTTCCACTATACCTTTAGCGTTGGAGATGAGAAGGTAAAGGTGTGCCGAGAGTTCTTTTTGAGCACGCTTAATATAGCAGAATCATATGTCAGAGGTGCGCTGAAAAAAATATCTTCCACAGGCACACTTTTGCGCGATGAAAGAGGCAGAAAACCACCGTCAAACAAACTGTCTCATGAGAGAAATGAGTTCTTGGAACGGCATATATTGTCATTTCCTGTAATGGAGTCACATTAGTGTCGAAAAAGTTCGCAGTATAAATACCTGGACTCGAAGCTTATCGTGAAAGTAATGTACTCTATTTACCAAGAAAAATGTCGTGAAAATGGAACTGTTCCGGCAAGCATTGAAAAATACCGGAAAGTCTTTAGGACTTATAAACTGAGACTCCATGTCCCAAAAAAAGACTTATGCAAAAAATGCGTAGCACACACTGAAACATTGGGGAACAACTGGGGAAATTCCCAGCTCCGAAGAAGATCTGCATCTGAAGCATCTGAAGCGAAGAGATGATGCATATCTATGCAGAGATGATTATGGATCGATTTATGGACGGAAGTCCATAAATTGTAAGTAGATACAAGCAAGCTAAATAACTACGGAACCATTTATGCGTATCTTGACACATACTTGACTGTTTATTTAATAATAATTAATAATGTACCAGATTTTTGTATTCACTCCTGTAAAATATCGCCACAAATAAAACCTTTTTAATGTAATTGCAAATTGTTTTACTTATTTTTTTTTTTCAGATTCACTCAAATAATGTAACGAAGAGCTATTTTTACGATGCAAAGTAGCGAATATGACACATACGTGAGTTTACTATGGCCTAAAAAGGAGTTGATTTTTTTTTCTACTAAGTTGTAAAGTCGGGAATCTGCATTATTACGCTATCCAGTATTATTGTGTATTAATCATTAATAATATTTGATTAGGCTTTCAATTTATTGTATAATCAAATATAAAAATTCAAAATAGGTCCTTGGAAACTATTTCAAAAGTGCAAAAACACGTTATTTTTTCTGTTTTTTTGCGCTCCTGCACAATTTGGTTTTTGCAAATTCGTGACTTTGCCATACAAGTGACGATATATAAATCGAGAACACCTGTTCAAATTTAAAGTTCACAATCGTTTTATGGTTATAGGTGATGTAATTTAATCACAATCAAAATCAACCCTGAGACTGTGTTTTGTAGTTACACATTCTGCATCAGACTCAAGAGAGAAAAGATCCTAGGCCTTAGACTCAAAATATAATTTTATTGATTGTTTTTAATTAATAACATAGTTGATAATTTTGATAGTCATCAGTTTCTAGTCAAAATGCTAGCGGCTGCTTGCAAACTTGATCATTAAAGTTTTAAAGTAATGATAAGATGACATTCACATCATCGATGCGCAGTGAAATTAGGAACAAGGAAATATCAAACCTCCTTATTCCAACGAATTATGTATTTAACATAATAAATAAAATAGTAGATATCGTAATGTCATTCATATGTCATACCCCACTGAAATGTAATTTTCAGCTACGTGAACTTTTTTTAACAAAGAAAGTAAGTTCGTTTCAATTTTTATAAGGCTACCGAAGCACTCTAACCCTTGAATTAATAATTTGGGGTGTTTTAAAAAACGATAAACCGACTTCAAATTCTTCTAGTGGCGACATCTAGTTAAAATTCGAGTCTAATTTAGTTTGATGACGCATCGAGGTATACCTATCCAATAGTAAAAGAATTTTCAAAATCGGACTACTCTGTAAACAGTTATGCGTGGTCAAACATTACAATCAGTGAGTGAACAATCACTCGTCCCCTGTTTTCCTACCCTTAGAGTTGGAATTTTTATTCTAATTTAAATGGGACGCCCTTCGGAGTATACCCTTTCCAATAAAAAAAGAATTATCGAAATCGGACTACTCTGTAAAAAGTTATGCGTGATCATGATGATAAATAAAAAAAATATATACGCGTCGACTTGAGAACCTCCTCTGTTTTTCGTCGGTTGAAAAACTAACAGACAGGCAACTAAATAAATTATGATAAACACATTTCATACAATTAAAATTTTTCCAGGTCTTACTTTTTCCACTTCAAGAAATGGAAACCCGGTAATAACATTAAACGGATTTAGATTCTCCAGAAACCAAGTGAGGGGACAAAAAATCCATTGGAGATGTACGCAATCCCAGAGACTGCAGTGCCGCGCCTTGCTCCACACGTTGTTCGACATGACTATCGTTAAATGCTACAATGTACATACTCATCATACAACAATATTACCAATGTGAAATAGTGTATTTTGCTGTTGCCTTGTTGGCTTCAAAGCATTCTATACTTGTTGTTAGTTGCATTTCATGAGAGGCAGATAAATAAATGAATAAATACTCTATCAGAATTATGTGATTTTTTTTTCAGTTTTTAGTAAATGGACATAGACAAGTCTCGATGAATGCTTCCTGGACTGATTGAGTGTCCATTTTAAAATTGGAAATAAATTAATTATGGAGAGGTTTTCAAAAATAAAAAGTAAGCGATAATACAAATTTAGGTGTCTACCGTATTTAAATAGAGTAAAGCAGAACAACAGTACATGCCAAACTCAGCTGGCAAGGAACCTGGGGCCGAATTTCGCTAACCAATCGCTGTGACATCGTCACAGAATCGTCCTTAAATGAGAGACACTCTTGATAGTACGTGCGGTACTACTCGTATTTGGACGTAGAGATTGATAGCTCAAACCAAGTTATCAATCTCTAAAGTGTGATGTGTGTCTTTGATGAAAGAAACTACAGAAGAAGGGACGCATGTCAGAAGTTTCAATTTTTGACACGCGTTATCTGTAGTTTCATTCTTGAGCGGATACGGAATATTTTAAGTTAATACGACAGGCGTCTCTGTCAAATCTTAGTCTGTAGCCAAATACAATCACGGACATACTTAGAGGAACGCAGAAAGAGGAGGCAAATTCCTCCATTATAAGGCTCTCTTCCAACAATGTTACACTGAGCGTATCTTTCTCCGGGTCGTCTCCATACTTTACTTTGGACTCATCAGTAAAGAGTACTTTTCCCCAAGCGTCATCATCCCAATTTGGGTGCGAACGAGCAAACCCGGACGGGCTATTCGGTGACCTTCGGTCAACAATGCGCCTCTAGCGAGCAAGTATGCCTCTATACCAGCTAAGTTAAGTCTTCTTCCTATCGTTTTGCACTTGTAAAATATTCCTATAGCTTGTTTCGTACCTCTAAAGAAGTCGAAGTGTGGTTTCTGGGAATACTGTTTACAATAAATCCGTCTTTCCTCTCTGTTGTTATTCTTTTGCGACCTTGTCCTTTACGTCTAGCACACTGTTCAGTCTGCCGGCATCGTTTCATATTGCGAAAACCAGGAACTAGATAATATTTTAATGTTACCTTTTTTGCGTTCCTCTAAATATGTCCATGAGTGTTAAATAATTAAACCGGATTTTTAACGCATCAATATCCGACAACCTTTTTCTAATAAATATGAGTTTATTTCCGAAGAAAAGTACATTACCATTCCTATGTAAAGCACCTACCTAATGTAACTGTTTTTTTTCAGGTATCGTTTTCTCAAAATCAAAAAATGGGAAATACATAATAATTCCTGGTTATAGATTTTGTATGAAACGTGTCATGGGAATAAAGACTCACTGGTACTGTACCAAACAGAGCCATGGCTGCCGTGCAATGATTCACACTATAGACGACAACATTATAATTAAGTATATCGACGTACACAATCATCCCACGAACAATTTTACATAGTTTGACCTAATGGCACCATCAACTCCCCGAAAAAAGATACCGTTTTGAATGTACTTTTTTGTATGTACGAGTATTTTCTATCTTTTTAATCAAATTATTTTTTAAACTTTGCTTAAATAGCAATAAATAATAACCCATGGTTTTGGATTTTGATTGGGTTTTTTTACATTTTTATTAATATGTTTAGTTTGTTCCGTAGTAATCGAATATTGTAATTTTAATATCGCTACAAAACATGATTAATATAACGTTTAACTGACTCTTAAAGCATTCTCCTAAGTACGTCACTCGTTATCGAACCTACAACTATAACAACACAACCGTTTGTGTTACAAAATATTAATTTAGTTTTTGTGTCCTGGCCTGGAAGAGATCGCTCATAACGATAAGGCCGCCCATTGTGCAACGTAATCTGTGTTTGTCTTTTCCTGTCCCGTGTTTCTGTTATATTTGGTGTGCAATAAAGAGTACTTGTATTTGTAGTGATGATGTGAAATTAAATGAGGCTTTTACCCAGCAGTGGTTGATACCATACCAGCCCAAAATATTGATTATGTAGTTATTTGCTTCTGTGCCTGTGGCTGCGTTTTTTTTTTATAAAAAGTATATTATAATGTTAATCCAGGTCTAGAAGTACATTTATGCTAAAATACAGCCCAATATGTTATGTTGTTTTTGCGTGAAGAAGTAACAAACATCCAATAATACTTAAATTTAAAATATCATTTTATTTCAGTACGTTACGTTTTTAATTTAACTACAGTTATTAATTATACTTGCAACTTATACGAGTACAAGGAATAATCATTTTATAGTTTCCTAATCCTATTAGTTTTAACTTGTTTTACCAGTAATAATGGAACTGATAATTTACAAAAATGAAAAGACTTCGAAAAAAAGGAGGAGGTTATATTTTCGGTTCTGATGTATGGGCTGATATATTATGTGTTCTTTATGTATGTTCGTTGAATTTTACGTCATTTATAGACCGATTTGGATGATTCTTGATTAGCAGTTGTATAGAAGATGATTCCAAAGTGGTCCCCTAAAAAATGTATTCCCGAGGTAAGTATACCTATAAAAATGTATTTCCAGCTGTGTGGTGCCGGCTTAGAATTTGCACCACCCCAACTCTTCCCGCGGGTGTCGTAAGAGGCGGCTAAGCGATATCCACCGGGGGCGGGCAGCAGCGCCCCCTGCAGAACAATTCCACCACCAAACTGCTATTCCCAACCCGCATACCCAGCGTGGGGATTATGGGCATTACCCCCCATGAGACAAAAGCCAATAAGGCATCAGGAGAGGCCTGGGTCCAGCAGTGAGCCAATATAGGCTGTTGAGGTGAGCTGGTGAGGTAGTATTTATCCCGCAAAACAGTTTAAAACGATTCGAAGTCTATTAAGTGTTATCAAAAGAATAAACTTATTTAGATTATTTATTTAGCCAAGGGATTTCATTTCTATTACTATTTTCATTATTTTCAGTTGCTACGTTTATTCTTTCTTCAAACATGAAACCTAATATTATCGTTGACGGATACAGATTTTGCATCGTACAGAAAAGAGGACCAAAAACCTATTGGCAATGTACGTCGCGCAAGAGGTACCGTTGTCAAGCAAGATTGCACACTTTGGATGACAACACTATTATAAAATGCAATAATGTACACACACACGATACCACGGTTTTTGACAATGATGGTGTATCAAAAGAGTTTTATGTATGAAATGATAACTTACTTTCAATAAACTATCTGAAACATTCAGAGGTTTTGTTAACGTGATTCACAATCAAAAAGTGTTTGTCAGCCCTCATGACAACAGTTTACGTGATTATCGTGATCGTGATTACATGCGGAATGTGGATATGATTTTTTACAGAAGTTTTGATAAAATACCAATAGCAATTTAATTTTTTCCAGGTATTATATTCACTACTTCTTCTCATAACAACCCGAGTATTCTAGCTAACGGGTACAGATTCAGTATCAAACAGAGAAGAGGGCCTAAAACCTACTGGCAATGTACCTCACACAAAAAGTACCGTTGTCTAGCAATCATACATACTTTAGATGACAACACTATTATAAAATACTATAACGAACATAATCATGGCGGTGCTGTGTTTTAAATTTTGTCGAGCATTGATGTTGTCAAATGCTTGGAATTTTGAGTTTCAAGTTGTTGCTTCGCTTTCGGCTCTCTATATAAAACTAGTCAAATAGCTATTGAATAGTGAATATGAATGTACGAAAGAAGATTGAATAGTGAATAAGAAGGTACTTGTGATCTCTATGTAAGATGTCTCATTTATTTAAATACGTGTGCCATATTTTATTTTATTTCCTAGTTCTTTGAAGCACCAGTTCATTATTGTTTTCAATAAAGATTATTATTATTGATTATTTTTTAAATAAGTCTAAAGTAAGCCCGCAGTCAGAGCGCTTCCGTGACAACTGGTACCTAGTATGTACGTTTATCTTAAAATAGTTTTAATTGATCTATCATTGTTTCAGCTGCACTAAACCAGCCTCAAAGTGGCAAGATCCAGTCAGAACTGACGACGACGTCTACCGTCACCGGCAGCATAAAATGATCATTTTATGCTTCGTGGTAAGAATACTAATTTATTTATTTAAAACAAAATCCACAGCCCATAAACAACATAAACTATACATAATATAACAAAACTAACAGCCAAAATACGGATTTACTTTTAATATACCTAATATTTTTTAAGTTTCGAAGAAAATTATTATTTCAAGTGCTTAATATGTTTTATTTTTAGAATCGAGTTTTACGGAATATGAAGTGGAGTCCAATAATATAATGTCAGTAACAACTGAAGACAATCCTTCTGAAACTTCTACAACTTGTAAATATACTTATTAAAACAAATGTTTATTATATTAAAACCCTTTGCAAATTTACATACCGTACATTTTTTCTTTTTAATTTATAATGTACCACAATAAACATTAATTACATTTTGTTACAGTTTCAACTTTTTAACAACGAAGTAGAAGTTGATGAAGAACTCAATGAGGACGTTGTTGGTAACACCGGTAATAGGAGAACCGCTTTGAATAACCCTGGCAGTGACGTAGAAGTCGATGAAAATGCCAGTGAGGACGTTGTTACACACACTGGCAACAGGAGAACTGCGCTTGACAGTTCGTCGGTTTTACCAGACAATGCAAACCCTCTATTTGTTAGTAGGCTTTTAGAAAGAGAAAGGCAAGATGATATGTTTCTCCGTGGAACTGTAGATGTTAACAAGCTCACCTTTGACTGGAATCAGGACAAAAATACATTCAAAGGTGTTAAAGAAATCTACGCAGCTACAGCCGGCCCCACTTTTTCGGTAGACTATTTATCTGCACTAAATGTTCTAGAAAAAATTTGGGACGATCAAATTATGACTCGCATAGTAGAGCAAACAAATATTTACGCAAAACAAATATATCGTAAAAGTTCTCTGGAACATGCAAGAATTAAGGACTGGAAAGACATTAACATTGCAGATCTATGGGTATTCTTTGAACAAAACCTTCTAATGTGAGGCCACAACTCGTAGGAGGTCACTATTTGGAAAAAGGCACGGGCAAGGTGCAAATGGTGCGCCGATAAAGGCAGGGATTCCCGTACTATACGACGCTGCGATGTATGTAAAGTACCTCTCTGTGCAGAACCATGTTTTAAAAATTACCATACGCTTTGATAATTCTACCTAGGGCTATTCTCCTCTAGTTGCAATCCTAATTTTGTAGATTTGTTAAGTTTTGCATACTATACCTACCTCAGAATTTACTATGTAGTTGAGGAGAGGTCTATGTCCAACTGTGGACCTATACGGGGCACGGGCTGATGATGATGATGTTAAAGTATTTGCCTAACTTAGATACATACCTTAATACGTAAACCGATTTTTACTTAGTAGGTACCTAAACAAAGAAAAAAAGTAAACATCGGTTTACGGTTTTTTTATACCTGATACTTGTTAACAAGTTTTTGAAAATAATAAGCCATAATAATAAACAAACAAAAATATTTATTTTATTTTACTTTTTGTAGCTGGTTTTGTTTTTTCTCTTCCAAGTGTGCATCAAGCCTTACATTGAATAATGAAATTGACCTTGGGATATTTTTATACCCAGTAACCACTTTGCTTCAGACCTGAAGCAAATATTATTATTTTTCGCTGACTTCTGAGTAGCCAAGGCTATTTTTTAAGTTTTTTTCATATACTTTGTATATTAGCTTTAAAATTAAACATACAACAGATTACTTCTCAGTTCAAATCTATCAGTACAAGTGCTTTGAAATTCAAAAAATAAAAAAAAATGAACAATTTGCTTGTAGCAAGTAGTCAGTTTTGATTAATAATTATTTATGAAAATTCACACAAAACTTAAAATATTATTTCCTCTTGACATCCCTAAAACCTTCAAATTTCATAATTGTATTTTATTTGTATTGTAAATGCTAAGCTAGAATCATATTTACAGCTCTTTCTAGGATCTCATACAAACGGCCATCTGCATGGAGTATTGAATTGTTTGAAGGCTGAAAAATTTAAATTTTGTAGCGTTTTAGGTCTTTTTAATTAATAGTATCGATAAAAAAACTATCATAGATTAGGTAAATTGCACTAATTATAACTTTATCTATTTACTTTTTAGATATAACTATTTTACTAACAAATGAAGCGAAAGACCCTGTTTTTTATGTTTACACTCTCAGTAACAGAAAACCACTCAAAGTTCGTCAATAAAAATATTTCTTGAGGATACTTGACTATACTCGTGTACCTTTAAGAAATTCTCAGAAGAGCCCAAATAGCTACGAGCATTATTTATTGCTCTAAATTGTGTTGACAGTGGACCCTTTGTACTGCGTGCGCGCCCCATGTGACGCAAGGTCAAACAATGGTTTTTTTTTGCGTGCGGCCGGGCAAGCGAGCGTCTTACCGATAAGTTACGATAAGTCCTCGGCGACGGCGGACATCATCAAACCAGCTCGGGAAAATTAATGAATTGGATAAACGGGTATCTTTATTATAATATTTTTTTTCCGTAATGCGGAATGTGTGTGTGTGTGTATCTGTGATTCTTGAATACATAACTTGATAAGAAATTGCAGACAGAAAGTCTGCTAATTATAAACAAGAACGAATGGAGTTCTTTTTAATCTTGAAGTTACGTGATGCCTATGTAGCAAGCAAGATCTTTTTTTAGACACCATTGTCTATAACCTGCCCGTTTTAAGACGAAGGACTATAACGACTTCTTCTAAGAAATATGATTTCATGACAATTATGTATACAAAGGCGAATTCTATTGATTTAGTTTATGTTTTAAGTACGACTTCTTCCGAGTTTACGGGACCGAGGCCATAGTCTTACGAATAAATTTTAGACAATAAATTTTTGTTTCTATGTAAGCACTTCGATGCATATTACGACAAAAATTAAGAGTAATAAAAAAACTAAAAAAAAATGGCAGAAGCCTTTATTCACAAAGAAAATAACACTAGTATTAACAATTCAAACAATTGAGCTAACTGCAGACTGTTGCAAACAATCTACAGGTGGCTCAACTGATCCATATCAATACTAGTCGGAAGCATCCCCAAGACGCTGGCTGGATTGCCACGCTGTATGGCAATGCTGATGCGCTGTGCCAGATACTCACCAGCTCTCGGGTCACGCGTCGCTTCGACCAGACGCTCAGATAATTTTTTAAAAACCCCAAGAGCCTCGGTACCCCACGTACCTAGGGTCTTGACTCCAAGGGGAGCAAGGGGTCTTAAAGGGTCAATCTCTGCTTAATATAGACGATTACTTCATATCTATATGTATGAATACGTACATTTGATTCAATTGGTACTATCCTTATTCCTTATTGAGTCAATTGGTCTTGAGAGGACCACTCTACCTGTTACCACTTGATAACTTTCCTATTACTTACTATTACATTTATTTTAAAACTGTTTTACATATAAATTTGTTCAACAGTTTTGTTGTGAACATTTTCCAGCTATTAATTGTAGATTCATAGAGACCGTGCGTGGAGGAGTGGCCTTAGAGTTCAACAATTACAAGTTTTACAGAAGTTATGCCAACGGAGACGATGTGTCCTGGGTCTGCTGCCGCACCCCACACTGCAAGATGCGAGTTCGGACCATTGGTCTCCGAGTAATGTCCTACCAGTATAATCATACCAAGATGTGTGTGCAGAAGGCTAGGCCTGATTAACCTTAGTGAAAACAGTTTTTACATTCTATAAAACAGTTCAAGATTCTTGCACATTTGGCAAGATGTGTTCAAATCAGACACTTGGGCAACGAGTGTGGTTCTACTGCACCAAAATAAATACCGTTTTAACTGTCGAATTATAAAGTTCAAGAAAGACATAAGCCAATTAGTATTTTTGTAGTAAGTAGGCATAATGCCAACCAAAAAATATAAGAGGTCTTAATTGTAAAGGTCCCGCTACCTTTAACGAGCCTTTGAAGAAGGTTCACGATGAAAATGTTTAGTTTGAAACTGTTTGTGTAGTTTTGAGTTAGATTTAAAAAGAGTTTGTACCTACCAAAAAGTCTTTGCAGTTGAAATCGCAAGCGAGCAAGCTAGTGTTCCCTATGTTTTTTTCTTGAATGTTAGATTTGTAAATCAAATCATAATAAATAATGAACTATTATAGGCACTATGAATTATGCTTGGAAAATATTGTTTAAATGTGTCACGAGGTAAGTATCTAAATATCCTTGAATATCCTTCCAAGAATGAAATGGTCTCGAAATAATTTCTTCTGTTACCAAAAGACAACCTTCTGTTAGGTAGGTACTTACTTTATTTTACTTTACTTACTTTATTATTTTTGATTTGTAATTTTTTTATAATTTTTAAACTTTTTCCAGCTTTTAATTGTAGGTTCATAGAGACTGCCCGCGGAAGAATTGCCTTAGAATTCAACAATTACAGGTTCTACAAAAACTATGCCAACGGAGACGCGGTGTCCTGGGTCTGCTGTCGCACCCCTCGCTGCCAGATGCGGGTTCATACCCATGGTCCCCGAGTGATATCCTATCACAATAATCATACCGAGATGTGTACACAGATGGCTAGGCCTCATTATCATCAGTGAAAAGAGTTTTTACATTCTTTAAATTTCAAGATAAAATATTGTGATGCAAGATAAGGGCTCAGATCAGTCACTTGGGTACCAAGTGTGGTCCATTCACATAGATACAAAAACATCGTTTTTTCAGTCGAATTGTACAGTTGAAATAAAACATTGCCAATCGGTATTTTTCTAGTAAGTAGGTCCCAAACTGTTATCATAACTACATATTAGGACAACACATTTTTTAAGAAGGTAGGTAAATAGTTTTTACATTCTATAAAACAGTTCAAGATTCTTGCACATTTAGCAAGATGTGTTCTAATCAGACACTTGGGCAACGAGTGTGGTTCTACTGCACAAAAATAAATACCGTTTTAACTGTCGAATTATAAAGTTCAAATACGCCAATTAGTATTTTTGTAGTAAGTAGGCATAGGCCAACCAAAAAATATAAGAGGTTTTAATTGTAAAGGTCCCGCTACCTTTATCGAGCCTTTGAAGGTCACGATGAAATTGTTAAGTTTGTACCAAAAAGTCTTTGCAGCTGAAATCGCAAGCGAGCAAGCTAGTGTTCCCTATGTTTTTTCTTGAATGTTAGGTTTGTAAATCAAATCATAATCAATAATGAACTATTAAAGGCACTATGAATTATGCTTGGAAAATATTGTTTAAATGTGTCACGAGGTAAGTATCTAAATATCCTTGAATATCCTTCCAAGAATGAAATGGTCTCGAAATAATTTCTTCTGTTACCAAAAGACAACCTTCTGTTAGGTAGGTACTTACTTTATTATTTTTGATTTGTAATTTTTTTACTTATTTTTTAACTTTTTCCAGCTATTAATTGTAGATTCATAGAGACTGCCCGCGGAAGAATTGCCTTAGAATTCAACAATTACAGGTTCTACAAGAACTATGCCAACGGAGACGCGGTGTCCTGGGTCTGCTGTCGCACCCCTCGCTGCAAGATGCGGGTTCGGACCCATGGTCCCCGAGTGATATCCTATCAGAATAATCATACCGAGATGTGTACACAGATGGCTAGGCCTCATTATCATCAGTGAAAAGAGTTTTTACACTCATTACATTTCAAGATGAAATAATGTGATGTAAGATAAGGGCTCAGATCAGTCACTTGGGTACCAAGTGTGGTACCCAAGTGACTGAACTTTCACATAGATATAAAAAAAACGTTTTTTCAGTCGAATTGTACAGTTGAAATAAAACATAGCCAATCGGTATTTTTCTACTAAGTAGGTCCCAAACTATTATCATAACTATTAGGACAACACATTTTTTAAGAAGGTAGGTAAATAGTAAACTTTTGGGCCTGTTGCCTGATTATATGTAGTAATTATCAGTCATGTTAAAAGATCTCAGTTTTTCTTGATGTGTCAATTCAGAATATTTTAAATAGTTCGGGCCCTTAAACTGGGCTTTGTTTTAATTGTAAAACTTTGAAACTGATTGTGTATATTTTCAGCTAATTTTAAGAAGAGTTTGTGTCCTCGTGGATGAATACGAGAGCGAGCAAGCTAGTGTTCTCCAAGTTTTTTCTTGAATGTTAGGTTTGTAAATTAAATCCTAGTTCATTAAAGACAGCTATGAATTATTTTCGGAAAATGTTGCTTTATTTGGGTCACCACGTAAGTATCTAAATGTCCTTAGTGAATCAAATGGTCTCGAAATGATTTCTTCTGTAAGCAGAAGACAGCCTTCTCTTAGGTACATTTTTATGTTATTTTTGAAGTGAAAACTTCTTTAGCGGCGCTGAGTTCTTTTTTTGTATGGGTAAAAACTTTCAAACTCGCGTCAGGGTTAATTCAATTCATTTATTTCCAGGTCACGTGATGCTGATCGAAAAAGCGTAAGATCGAGGGGAAGGGAGAGGAACTAGTATCTCCCACTCTTTCTACCGTGCCTGAGTGTGCTGCTCTGTTTAGGCGGCACAGCACAGGGCGCTTGCGCGAATTGAAGTGAAAACTTCTTTAGCGGCGCTGAGCACTTTTTCACTTCTGCCGGCACTCCCGGAGTGCTACCTTTTTTATTTTAAAAATTTTAGGAAAACTTACAGCTAGGTCTTAAGAATAGTTATTTACATAATACATACATGCCGGTACAGGCCAGCGCATGTGTGTTGAGGGCCAATTAAAAGTTTCCGCAGTTATTTACATAGGATAACAAATGATGCACAGTGAATGTAGACGACTTTAAGAAAAAAACAAGAACAAAATTTAAAAAAATTCTTAAAAAGAATTCATCGCTAAGCAAGCGTTTAAGCTTACTTGCAGGTGTGTTAAATAAATCAACATCAGTGTTTTTCTTGACCAATAAGTTGAACGATTTGCTAGCTCGTATTATGAATGCGTTTTGTCTATAATTCGTTTTTACCGTAGGAACGTAAAGAATACTCGGTTTTCTCAATGCAGCAGTATTTGTACGCAACCCTAATT
The DNA here is from genome assembly GCA_963564075.1 of Eupithecia subfuscata. Lineage (NCBI taxonomy): Eukaryota > Metazoa > Arthropoda > Insecta > Lepidoptera > Geometridae > Eupithecia > Eupithecia subfuscata. Next base: position 12,956,233 of record OY751105.1, read on the forward strand.
GCTCAAGAAGCTTAGGACACTCTACGTTGCCATTGCAGATGTTTATGAGGTATGCTATTATTATTTATTTATTTTATTATTGTAGGTATCGCAAAAATCTTTTTTATATGGATTCAAGACGCGATGAATAAATCGCGTAGTTTGGGTTCCACACCTGCGATGCGTACTCGAGGTGGCTACGTACGTAAGCACAATACAAAATTTTAAAAGTTTTAACATTTATGAACTCCGATGACATTCTCAGAACAAACATCTTATATTTATTTTTACTGTGTATATATTTTAATGCTTACAAACTTTTTCCAGCTCTTAATTTTAGATTCATAGAGACCGCGCGCGGAGGAGTTGCCCTAGAGTTCAACAATTACAGGTTCTACAAAAACTACGCCAACGGAGACGTTGTGTCTTGGGTCTGCTGCCGCGCTCCTTACTGCAAGATGCGAGTTCGGACCCAAGGTCCCCAAATGATAGCTTACCAGAATATTCATACCGAGTTGTGTGCACAGATGGCTAGGCCTTATTACCCTCAGTAAAAAGAGTTCATACATTCCTTAAAAGAGTTCAAGATGTAATAATGTGATGCGAGATAAGAGCTCAGATCAGTTACTTGGTAGATAGTCAGATAGTCATTTTATTCGTAAAATCATTTACAACTTGGGCACCGAGTGTGTTCCTACCACACAAACATAAATACCGTTTTATCATTCGAATAATACAGTTATTGTAGTAAGACATGCCTGTCAGTATTTTTGTAGGAAGTAGGTCCTAAGAGGTATAAATTAGAGATGTCTAAATAGTAAACTACTGTTTGACCTTAAGAATATGAAATGCTGTTTTAACTTTCCAAAGAACTTTGTGTATAATTTATTTATGTCAATAAAATTAGAAGAAATTTTATAAGACTATTTTGCAAGGTCTAATTATTAGTCAAATGAAGTCATAAGAACAGAAAATTTTGAATTAACATTTGCTCGTAGTAGTCCTCGAAAATTTTCTAAGACAGCGTAATATTTTCTTAATTACTTATTAACAGATTAGCAAAAAACTATCAGAAAGGTCACCACGTGTATCGGGAGTGCAACAAACCGCGCTATATCGCCCAGGTCTTCTTTTACGGAAACCAGATTGTTACCTTCAAGAACTAGCAGTAATCTGTCGGCAGAAAACTGTTTTTGAGTTTCCGATTCTCGTTCAATGCATGAGTCTTGCCCTCTTAGACACCTACCTAATCTCGGCCCACTTGCAAGCAGATAGAGCAAAGTAAATCATAAATTTTAAGATAAGGTAAAACTCTATGGTGAACGACAAAAGTAAATGAATGGTTTATAATTTACAGCAGCAACAGCAATGTTGGCATCAGTGCAAACAACAACCACTAAAAAGTACGATCAAATCAAGTTCGAAACGACGAGGTTCGGGAATCCCACTATCGCCTGGGGAAACTACCGATTCAACAAGAAGCTGACCCGGAAGACCAAGACTTGGTGGGAATGCTGTGCCAAGAAGACGCACGACTGCCGCTGCGTGGCGGTCACTGTCGACGATCGCCTCATGAAACTGAATGGATGGCATAACCACTCCTAATGAGGCATCAACATGTAGTAGAGAAGCGGTATGCATGATCCGCATTAACCCATCCCTATCTATAGCTATCGTTTTATTCGCTTATGAGACTGAGTATTTGATTTCATTTCGAGAGTTTTCTATGCATAGATAGGGTGCAATCCAAACTATTGGAATATAATGTAGGGCAAGGCGAACCGCTATCATAAATTTTAATATTTCTTTACATCAATTATCTACATATTTTGCGTATGTATCGTATTAAAATTATAGTTTGAGCTTTCGAGCCTAACATTAGTAAGTTGCTATCATTAGTAAGTAGATCGTGAAGTGTAGACAAGTAGATTTAAAAAAAAATTATTACATTATATATTTAGATGACCCTAGCTTACATACTCACTTACTCCTGTGACTCAGCGACCAAAAGTATATCATAGCCTCCGACGCCAGACCTCTTTATCTCTTCTCGGCATTTCGGTTCTAAGCTGTCTCTCGCCAGCTATGGGCGTCGAGTTCGCGGAGATCGTTGTCAACATATTTTTCCAGAGTCGCCGGGTCGCCGCGTGTCTGGTCGTTCAGCCACGAGGAGAAAATGTGAATGTAACCCTATATTACTTAGACAATATAGCTCATCATCATCATCAACCTAGAATATTAGTCCACGGCTGGACATTGGCCTCACCTAATGAGCGCCATAGCGCCCTCTCTGCAGCTTAAAATAATTATTCAGCGTTATTTTGTGTGTTGCTTATCTTGTGTATGTGGTATGTGTGAGAGTTTAAAATGATATACCAATGTACGAATGTTTGATGAGTTATATGTAAAAAAAATAAAAAAAATATTTTAATTCCTAGAGAATATTTTATCCAATATAAAAATATTAAATAAGAATATTATTAATATTCCAAGGCTTACCCTGGTATGTATTAAGAAAATAAAATCGTCGTTAGCTCACGAATCGCTGGTTCTATATTCACTGTTTTGTGTAATTGTCAACATCAAGACCCTCCGGAAGCACAATCATTGATTTCAGCTTATATTGTGGGTGGTCGTAACTGATAGTTTATTAGTTGCTGAGTTCATTCTGTAATTTTATGGTCCTGTAAAACGCTCAATAATCGTTTGTTTTGCCGGCTGATGGAAGGCCATTTCGACCAGGCGCTCAGATAACTTTTTAAAACCCGACGAGCCTTGGCACCTCACGGGTTACTACTAGGGTCTCAACTCCAAAGGGGGCAAATGTGTAGGCTCTGTGGAGACCTGAATATTTGCGCCTCTTGAGATCCTCTGCCAAATCTGCCGCCGCACCCGCCCTCACATACCTACATACATGAACATGAACTTACACATTACTTCTTTCCAGTTCTAGTGGAGGAGTACAAGACAAGCCGTGGCACAGTGATGCTTCTGGCTAACGGGTACAGATTCTCCAGGGAGAACGTGAGAGGACACAAGACGAGGTGGCAATGCACCCTGAAATCTCGCATGCGGTGCCGCGCGTACATCACTACGGTGGATGGACAAGTCGTCCGTCATAGTTTTGAACATAACCATGGCGCCAAGTAACTTAACCCATGTCCTGTAGAATAAGTATGTTATGTTAAATCTTAAGTTCTGGTCGTAAATATGGCTACTCGTAGCTATGATGCCTAGCAAGCATTGTTTTATAGACAACCTTGGTTTCACTAAGCGTTGCCTTAGTTTTTATTTAAAAATAGTTTGAAATGTTAACGTCCAAATATTGCGGCCAAACTAAAGGTGAGATCGTAACGTAATAACATTTTTTAAATTTATTAACTCTCTCATTCGCAAAACGCCTACGCATGCACGTTATTGGTTGTCAATTAGTCATGCCAAGCATGGCCGAATCATGCCAAGCATGGGCGATCGGAGAAGAGTGAGAAAATAAGCTCTAAAGGGTAATTGGATGTCAGTAATTATTAGGTGATGTTACATATTGTTCAATGAAATCTTATCATTTTAAAACCATTAACAAGAAGCCGAGCAGAAGCTTTTGGCCTCGAGATAAAGGTACGCGGACGAGTTTGGACTCTTAGCTTTAACAGCTCAGAACCAGCTTTTGCCGAAATTTAGAATTCCTGATGTTACTTTACTTACTGTAATGTGAGGCTGGCGAGCTATGGGTGCAAGTCCTACCTACGTTTTGTCGCACACCACTTTCGTAGCAAGTGCCAAAAAAAGTCTGAGGCTCTGTCTCGCGATTAAAACACTTTTTTATCTGGTTATATTATTTTAGTACAAAAGGAATTGAAATATCGTACATAACGTTGTCATCACTTTTCCGTTTTTTAGTTTGAATTCGTGTCAGAAATGTATTAAAATATCATTTAAAATCACATGACATCTACGACAACTAGAAAGGCTTCATTAATATTTTAACTCGTAGCTAGGATAGTAATACACTATTGGAAAATATAAAATTTCAAAGTGCTTCATTTCCTTTAGACCTTACAAGACTCTTGGACACGTCAAAAAAATTCAAATTACATAAGTAAAACAAGGAAATAAAGAGATCACTTTGAGTTTTTGTTCATTTGAAGTGGGGCCAATACCAATAATTACAAAAATTAATGATGAATTTATCAGAAAGTGATATTTTTGTTGAAATGAAAAGGCTGGTTTCTTAAATTGTTTAATAGGATGTAAGTACTTATTGTGACCAAACGAAATGTATTATTGTTACCTACTAAACGGCTTTTTTGCCCTAAGAATGACCTATACTTTTTATATGTAACAATAATGTCGCAGTTTTTATGCAATAAATGCAATATGCAACTTGAAAAGGTGTGAATCGTAATTCGGTGCAGGTGTCGGAACGGATCGTTCAGTAAACGTAAGGTCAACGGCTCGAAATGCTGTCAAATCCATCTCCCAAGGAAGGATTGGGCGGATGGCCTCTACCGTCTAGTCTATTGCCCACGGACCGATATGGCCAGGTTCTCCGTCCATCATTGCAACAGGGAATTATGCGCCCAACGCTGCATGCTTATCTCCTCGCACACTGGGGCCAAATATAAAATAAATAAATAAATAATGCTGGACAATTCACACAGCATTATCTATCCCCAAGGTAAGCAGAGCTTGTATTATGGGTACTAGATAACTGATATACATAATAATATAGGAGTACATAGATATATATTTTTTATTATACATAGAAAACGACCAGAACACCCTGAACAAATATCTGCAGATCGTACAAATATTTGTCCCGAGGCGGGAATCGAATCCGCAACCTCCTGCGTCGCAGGCGGACCTTCGCCCACCGCGCCACAGAGGTCGTCATATTCAGACTTTTTACAGATATTTATACAAGTTCTTATATTTCAGATATTTTCTTTACAAAATCCAATCAGGGAAAAGTCTTGCTGCAGTGTGGAGCTTACCGGTTTAACATACATAGTAACTACCGGCAAGGCCAGCAGCCGTGCCTTTGGGTCTGCATTCGATGGAGCAAAGGATGCAGGGCCTCCATTAAAACCTATGACAACCAAATCTTACACAGAAAAGGAACCCACAATCACTGATTAAAAACGAATGCGTTGTATTTTTGGAATTATGTTGTTTGTTTTTATTTCCAGGCCCTATGAATAATTTCTGTTTTATTCATTGTAATTTTTAATTATTATACCTTAACCTGTGTTTTATGTCTAGTATAAAACGTACTATTTTTAATAAACTTGTAGTTAAGTACTTACACTACAATTTTAATAAAAAATTAATAGTTTGTAATAAAAACTAGATATTAAAAATATATTGAACGAAAAAATGCTATTTATGTATTTGCATAAATATCTGTCGGCGCGGGAATTCTACGAGCAAAACTAACACTGTTTCAATTTGTTTCGGTGACGCGCAAGCCTCGCGCGCTTGCGCTTACTCACCACATGCGCCGACTGATCACGCCACCTCGCTGCGCCTTTTCTAAGCGCCCGGGGAGTGCTCGACAGGGGCTGTCGCAAAGTTCGGTAACCATCATAGCCATCTGCGGTCAAAAGCATTAGTCCTTTCAAAAAACAAACAGGGGCAGTCGCTCGCTCGAACGGAGCGAAGCACTCTGAGCACTCAGTGGCCCGCTTGCAACGGCGCAGTTTTGACCGTTCATGTCCTCACTTGGCCGTGATATTAATTCAATTATAGTTGTCGTTATAAATCAATTATTTTAATACTTGTCATTAATTATTTGTGATTTTAATCAAGTCTAAGTTATTGTTATAACTTATTTTGATGATTATAAATTTCTTTGAACTAATTGAATTTTTGTTATTAATAATTTGTAGCATAAATCAAAGTGACAGTTATGAATTGATGTGATTATTATTTTAATCTTGAAATCATTTGACGTGACAACGTCTTATAAATTGGTTTGCCGGGTGACACTTCAAGAAACTGCGTTACGCTCCGCTCACGTTATGCGCTCACAATGAGAGCGAGTGAGAGGCACGCGTCCCTTCCACTCGCATGGTTAGCCCGCCTAAGAGCGAGAGAGACAGACATAAAAAGTGAAAGGAACTCAAAGTCGTTGTCACGTAAAACTTTCGCCCGTATACCGACTTTACAGGCAACCAATTTTTTCTTTAAATTATTATAAAACTTGTGTTTAATATGTTGCGATCTCATTGTTTGAATCTTTGTTTTTTGAGCTTTCAGTTTGTGAATAATATGATATGTGTTATGACTTATGATGTAAATGTTTTGGATGACTTGACCACTAAACATTTTGGATTGACTAACTCATCCAATTCAAACTGAATGAAATTAAGTGGATAGGATGACCTACTCATGTCTGCAAGCTCTTACCTACTACAACGTTCAGAAATAAAATCAATTTTTATTTTTCTTGGACTCGATCTCGAAAAGGGCAATTGGTTCTGCAGTTAGGCAACTATCGATACAGCAAACATATACAAAGCACCAATTCAAGGTGCCGGTGGGTCTGCGGACATTGGAGCCGAGGCTGTCGCGTGACAGTCATTACCTTCGAAAGTAAAATCGTTAACATTAAAGGGAGTCACAATCACTAATGCATCAAAATAACTGAAGCTTGTGTATAGCGGGAACAAGGTAGGTAGTAGATCACAAAAATGCTCATACAAATAGTTATGCTTGTACATGATGTTATTTTCCTTGACCTTGACTATTCTTGTAATTAAGTTTCTTCTGTTTTTTTCTATTTATGCCATGGTTTAGTTGGCAATCTTAGTTTTGTATGTCAGCCGAATCAATCATTTTAAGTTGAGCTAGTTAACTGTTAGGAGGCTGGCGCAGATGGGCGTTTACTGCCCCCTGAGATACAGTACCAACTAGTTTGGGAGATAAATAAATAAATAAATAATGCTGGACAATTTACACAGCATTATCTAGCCCCAAGGTAAGCAGAGCTTGTGTTATGGGTACTAGATAACTGATATACATAATAATATACGAGTACATAGATAGATATTTTTTATTATATATAGAAAACGACCAGAACACCCTGAACAAATATCTGCAGATCGTACAAATATTTGTCCCGGCGGGAATCGAACCCGCAACCTCCAAAGATAGTGAGCAACCACTGCTGTCCGACTCACTGATAATGGCCAGTCCAACTACTACATACAGCTAGCTCATAGGTAGCCTAAGAAGGGTCCCTTGGTAATCTAAGTTGATACGGAAGTTAATTCTTAAGAACTTCCTGTACCTACTATACTGTAACCTACACATGTTGTATGACCATTTCCTGCGATAAAGCTTATATCATTTTCAATAATCATTTTAATATTATTAACGACATGACACCCAAATTTTCAGAATATTGACTCTAAGTGGGTACATCTATCATTTAATTTTATTCACGAAAATTAAGCATCTTGCTTAAAATGTCTTTGTGTCCGGTTTAGAACTTCCGGTTTAGGTCGCTCGATCAATTAAAAAAAAACGTAATCGTAATTTATATAAGTGTGTTGGAAGTAATGTAAATCTACAGTTAAAAGCGCGAAAACGTTAGTTTCTCGATTTTTTATATCTCCTGATTAATTAGGGTTAAATTATGGTTCTAAAGTAAAATAAATTAAAAATTCTTACAGGGTTCATTTACACGCTATCTCGTCAAGGCCGAACTCTTCTGCAGTGTGATGGTTACCGGTACAGGCAGCACAGTTCTTACATGGTGGGCAAAGAGAAATGCCTGTGGGTGTGTATACGGTCTAGCAAAGGCTGCAGGGCGTCTGTAACTACCTGTGAGAATAAAATTATTAAGACCAAAGGAATTCACAATCACTGATTTAATAAGACAGATGCGTTATATTAGACCACATTATTGGAATAAAAACTTTATTTGTCGCGGGTATACGCGATTCAGCACTAACCAACAGAAGCCAAGTAGCCCAATTTAGCGTCGCTGACCCGAACGTGATAGTTCATTAGGTTCACTTTGAAAAGCGAACGAGGTTGACCAATGATGTCAATCGCACGAAACGAACAAACTACCACCAAGTTGCTTCGGGCCGTCACCACAGACACCTTTCATTTCGGATCTCTAAAATATAAATGTCAGAATTATTTTCATAGGTCATCGAAAGAATGGATCGTCCTTCGTTTTGTGCAATTCGATGTAATCCGTCAACATGGTTCGTTTTTCAAAGTAGCCCTCCAGTTTCGTTCACTTTTCCGAAAGAGCGCAAAGAGTGTCTTTCTAGGATTTCGCTACAAAAGAATCAATTTTTTTTATTTGCATGGGTGTACCTCACCACACCTGGGTGGGACACCAAGAAAAGCAAATACCTATTTAAAAACTAAATACAATTTAATACCACTAGGAAAAACCCTTTGTATTTATTCTTATTGCGTCACTCTTTTGCATGGTTTAGAAAAACGTAGAAAATCTAAATTTATTGGGGGTTATTCTAGCTAGTCAATTAGGTTAGGTTAGTTTTTTATTGTTTTCATGTTGTACTAAATTGTCTTAAAAATAGTCACATAAATAAGAATTAATAGACACATTCTCCAAAAAATGAGTTTGGTATTATCATATTATGCAAACTTTATAATTTATGCTAATAGCATAGTACTACTAGAGTCTAAATCGTAAAGACTTTTACGATCACTGATTTATATTGCTACAACTCCTATAGCTGAGCCACAGTCGACCCAAAGTCGATTCTGACCTCGGTCACATAATTTAGGTTTAGAGACTATTTCGTTGTAAAGAAAATGTTTTCAAGAGCGATCTCTACCAGATTTATTCTTCAAATAAAATACTTTTCACTTAATTGAGAAAACATTTTGAAAATATTTCCGGGCATCTTGTACAGTTTTAGGCTGTTTCTCGCCAAATATAATGTAGTATTTGTTGTTGTTACTAGTCACTGTTAATATTAATACGTATAATCATGTTTTTTGTTTGAAAAGATGTTTGCATCACTATTAAAAAATCTGTGTGTGAAATATTGCATTCTTTCATTTAGTCTTGATTCTCTAATCTATAAAAAATTGGGCAAATTCATAGTCGTGCATGTACTAAAAACCAGTAAGTGTCAAATTCTTGCAGCGCTTTGTATTTACTATTCTGCAGTCCCGTCGAGGGCACATGATCCTAGAGTGTGACAGGTACCGGTACAACCGGCACAGTTCTTACTAGGAACTGTGCCGGTTGTACCGGTACCTGTTGGAACTTCCTACTCTGGGTCTGAGTCCACGCCGGCAGGGGCTGTCGAGCTTCGGTCACTACCTTCCCGAACGACATAGACATTATTGAAATGCATTGTCACCAATGAACCTTTTTAAAGTGAAGCGTAAAACAAACTTTACCTTTACAACATACCTACCTCTGTAAAATGTGTAATAAAATATAGCACCTTCTTTTGTAATTGTTTCATTTGATTTTTATTTCATAGGTCTTCTTAAAAAAGCCGTGTAAATGAAATCTAGCAATATACCGTTTTAGCAATATTAATAAAATATTCCAGGGTTCACCTTTACCCAATCTCGGCAAGGCCGGCCCGTGCTGCAGTGCGGCCGGTTCCGATACAGCAAGCATAGCTCCTACCGAAACGAGCAGCCGCGTTGCCGCTGGGTCTGTGTGCGAACTGGCAAGGGGTGCCGCTCGTCCCTCACCACCTACAGAAATGAAGTCGTCTCTGTGAATGGACAGCATAACCATTAACACATTGAGTGCCTGTGACGCTTCTCCCGCCGTCCATACACCGAGTGAAAATCAAGGGCGTTGAGGATAAGCTTATTAGCATGGGTAGGGACATATTAACATGTGAAGGAACGGGTGTCGCGGATAAATCTCTGTAAGGGATAAGACTGCCAAATACCTACATGGAAGAATTTAAACAGATTTTAGTTATGTAGCTTATTGCAAGAGTTGCAAGAAATATGATTTTTATTCGATCATTCGATCGGGCATAGCAAATGCCTTTCTTTAAGTAGGTAAGTATATTTTTATTAATAGTCTAGTAATGCAACAGATTCAGATTCAGATTTCTTTATTGTCATACATCATACAAATAAAAAATATACAAATTATTGTTGTTTAAATTAAATGATGAGGCTATGACTCGTCCAAAGTACATTAAATACAATTTTGCTGTAGAGGGGCAATGGTTAAGGTAAATGTACAATATAATATGCTTAAAACAACTGCTGGATATGTGTTTTAAACCTACGACTACTGAAACTTTAAAGCTGTCAATGTTTCAATATAAATTATAATTATAAAAATAAAATATGCATGTATTTCATACTTCCTAATTTATTATTATTATTATTATAATTTCTAGCAAAACGTAGTAGGTACAAGGTGGTGGTGATACAAGTGAAAGGAACGGTGAATTTATAAACTAAGTAAAGAAAGACATTCTTGATAAAATTCATGTATTTCAGTAACGTGAATATTTTAACTGACTCATACATAAATAAATAAATAAAAAAAACGCATCGTAACACAGATCCCTGTTCAGACACCGAATTTTAAACAAAAGTTCGCAACTGAGTATTTTGTTACAGAATACTCATTCACGGTGTCCCAAAGGGGGCGCACTATAATCCAGTGTGGCGCGTACCGGTTCGCACAGCACGAGCACAAATCTGGCAGGCCGATGTGTCGGTGGGTCTGTGTGAAAAAAACCAGCGGGTGTAGAGCCTCGCTAAGCACCGTGGATGACGTCATTGTGCGCACGAATGGGACTCATACACATTGAGGATTGTTTATTCTACTAACTTTACTAACTTTGCCTATGTATTAGAAGGATTACCCAACCAGGGTATAGGCGACATAAGAGTGGATGAGATTGGCATGGCGCAGGGCCGCACAGAATGACGCAATAGACTAATAGGACTTAATTAAACCAGCACACAGTAGCGCCATCGTTACTGTGCATCATGCTGAGCGACGACCTTTTTTGATGTCACTGTTTTAACTTTTATTTATTTGTAACAACTTTCTATGTAATTTTTGTGACGCAAAATAAATACTTTTTACTTCTTTTTTTTTACTTTTAATTGCACCATCCTAACCGGTCCTGCGCCACCTCTATTAACGTGAAAAGAGACTAGTCAATAACCTTTGAATAAAATAATATATTTCCACGCCATTAGTAGTATCTTCTTAAACAACCCATTCTATAAATTACTATAATATTAATTTATTTTAACTAGTTTCTGCCCGCGGCTTCGCACGAGTTGTTTCTATGGAAACGTTTAAGATAATGAATGAACCTTTATTTCTATCCCATGGAAAATGTTTTATGATATAATAATTATTGTTGGACAAATCACACAAAATAAAATAAAAACTATTTTTGCATCCAGGCATCTTCAGCCCTATTGGTCAAGTCGTTATGGCGTGAAGAGGTAACAAAATTCCATCCAAACATCCAAACTTTTGTATTTATAATGTTTGTATAGAATTTTTAATGAAGAGGTTAAAAAAAACAAACATCAAACTCCTCCTCTCCTCTCTTTTTTGATTGTTTATCTTTCCACGTTTACTATTTAAATTAAGTCGAGAAATTGTCTAACTCTTCAGGTTACAAAGTGCATTACACAGTATCAAGGTGTGGAAAACCAGTAATGCTCCTTAACGGGTACCGACATAACAAGCAAAGGCCGAAGACCCCCTACCAGAACACGATGCGGTGGCGGTGCTCCAAGTGGTCCTCGCTGCAGTGCCGGTCCACTGTCATCACCATCGATATGCAGATTGTCAAGGTGGTGAACGAGCATAACCATGAGCCTGACGTGAGAAAACTTGATTAGGCCTAAGTGAGAAACACAAAATAAATAACGACCGAAGTGGCGCGGCGGGCGAAGGTTCGCCTGCGACGCGGGAGGTTGCGAGTTCGATTCCTTCCCATCTTGAGAAAAATGTTTGTTCGATCTAGAAATATTTTTTCCGGGTGTTCTGGATGTATTCTGTGTATAATAAAAAAAGATATCTGTGTGATGTACATTTGAATTGGGGGCCATTTACTTACTGGGCTTGCATCACAGGGGTAAAGCCCATAATCCCTACGCTGGGCATAACTGCAGTGGGCTTTGCTGATCGCACCCCATGTCCTTTAGTCGTCTATTATGACACTCACGGGAAGAGTTGGGGTGGTGCAAATTCTAATCCAGCAACACACTTCAGAGAGACTAATATGATATCACTTAGCCTATTTTGTGCCGAGTTATTTACTTCAATTTTTTTTCTTAATTTATATCTTTTCCGATTAGCAGGAATCATGAAGCAAATTATTACAGAAATTTTGGTAAGACTGAAAGATGCAGTTTGCATTCGTTTTTGTGAAAATACAATTAAGTCGTTTCCGCATAAAGTGTTAATTATTTAGTTTTGAAAATATAGCGACGATATTGTCACGTCAGGGCAAAGTCATGCCCTGACGTGAAAATATCGTCGACTGTGTATTATAATTACATATATCTGGAGGACTAGACTAGAACTAATTCATATTAATCTTCAGATGCCCCACCAGACATCGAGTGCGGGACATCAATACATGGGAATCCTATTATCATAGTATCAGGGTATAGATTCTCGAGGAATCGGTTGAGAGGCACGACCGTGAACTGGCGATGCGCAGCCTACTCTGGCGGCTGTCGGGCTAAACTCAAAACTGAAAACGATGTTATTTCTTTGATTCACAATGTTCATAATCACATGCCTAAGACAAATTGTTAAATTTTTGTAGTAGCTTGATTTAACCTAATACATTTTCTGATAGCAAACACTGATTTCTTATTTTCATCATCTTGACGACGTCTGTGGCGCAGCGGGCGAAGGTCCGCCAGCGACGCAGGAGATTGCGGGTTCGATTCCCGCCTCGGGACAAATGTTTGTACGATCTGCAGATATTTGTTCAGGGTGTTCTGGATGTTTTTCTATGTATAATAAACTAGACGATCGCCTCGCGGTTTCACCCGCGTAGTTCCCGTTCCCGTGGGAATTCCGGGATAAAATATAGCCTATGTCACTCCCTGAAAAGTAAGCTTCCTAACGGTGAAAGAATTTTTCAAATCGGTCCAGTAGTTTCGGAGCCTATTCAATTCATACAAACAAACAAACAAAAAATCAAACCTTTCCTCTTTATAATATTAGTATAGAAATATCTATCTATGTAGTGTATTGTATTATGTACCTATATCAGTTATCTAGTACCTATATCACAAGCTCTGCTTAGCTTGAGGCTAGATAATGCTGTGTGAATTGTCCAGCATTATTTAATTTAATTTATTTAATCCTTATTATTTCAGCCCATTGTCAACCACTACTGAATATAGGCCTCCTCTTTTGCACCCTAGTTCAATCGATCCTCTGCTACTCTCACGCCCTGCTTCAGCGGCCCTGTATCCATATTAAACATTTTTCTAATAATACAAACATACTCGTAAAACCTGTTAATACAGGTCAGTCTAGGCATTCCTAGAGCCTGGATCTTCTTCCATGTAATATTTGGATTGATTTACTAATTTTTATATTTTCAGTTACCATTTCCCGGCGAGGCAAGCCTTTAATCGCAATGGCGGGGTACACATTTTACAGACAAATGACAGTTGGTCAGAAGCACCGCTGGCTCTGCTCGACGCACCAGAACAAGGGTTGTCGCGCTCTTATACATACGTTGGAAGATATGACTATCCTCAAATGTTATAATGTGCATAATCATTGAAGTGGACAAGTGAACATATTGCTTTTTAATGAAATAGCGGTACAATCTTCTTTCAAAAGTTTGCGTGTAAGAGAGAACTCTACACTTACCAAATTACTAGGTCCTACTGCTGGACAAATAATTATATTTCTTTCTCACTCCTTTAACGCATCCATTGCCCAGTCTTTGCGTCGCGACTCACGGGGTCGCGCCAACGCAACTAATAAGACTGCTAGACTGCCTTTCAGATATTATTACATATAAAGCGTCACTCAGAGGTCGACCGATCATCACCATATCAGGTTTTAGATTTTACAGGCTCAAGGAAGTAAGGTGTACTGGAAGTGTTCCACCCACGCCAGGTCCAGTGTCCACACTTTAGTAGACAATAAGACGATCATCAAAATGCATAACGTTCCTAATCATTAGAGTTATTCTTAAGCTAGGTTCACATTTACATACAGTTAGCTGTGTCGGGGTGTGTCGTGGCGCGCCAGAGCGCAATCGGTTACGTTCATTACCTATGACTAGATTCACATTAGTGGGCTGTGGCTTAAGTTTAATCATCAAGAAAAAATATATTTCTGACTCTACAACACGTTCCTGGAAAAAAGATTGTTGACAGAAGTACAACAAAGTGCTGCTGGGTTTTTTTCCTTATGATGTACGAGACGCCATAATGACAATATTCAGTGATTTTGGTCTCTTACTGTACCTAAAATTAAATACCTCAATTATATGTGCTTTTCTATGTTCTCCTTGGTCTCGTTAACACTGAGACCCATGGCGTCCAGGGCCATCATTACAACACGGCACGCAGGACTTCGGTCAGTCTTCTACGTAAATTATTGATTTATGTTTGTTAGTTATCTAGATAATTAATGGGTACTAATACCCATAACACAAGGTCCGCTTAGCTTGTACTAGAATATAGCTGTATGAATTATCCAGCATTATTTATTATTTAAATAGATCTGGAAGGAGAAGGTTCCTATAGAATTAATTACCCTTAGGATTTCTTATTGTGCCTTGTTTTTTGTGTTGTAGTTTTTGTGAAGTGTTGTTACTTTTTGGAGCAATAAATAATTAAACATTTATCAAAGATGCATGTACCGATTTTAATATAATTGAAAATTATTATAATTACTTTTAGAGTAAGAGCATTTAGCTCATTGAAAACGGTGTCATGTTGAGTATGATTCAAATTTAATTTAGAATTTCAACGAAATGTGACAACTCCGCCAAGTTAGCGGCTTCCCCGTTAATAGAGCTGACATTAGTTATAACCACCCACCTCAGTCCAAGTCGGACCGGCGTTCGTGTTACGCGTGTTTGTAACGAGGTACTGTAGTTATATTGTTAGTGCGCATTAAAAGATTAAAAAACTACAGAAATGCCCTCGTGTATGTTCATTATAATTAATGCACAATTTTTTTTCTTCAAATTATTGGTAATGTCACTGTGACTGAGTGTTTGCGTGTAGTTGCACAGGCCAGTTGTTGAGTAAGCGCTCTGGGAGAAAGTACCATATCTACCGATGTTACGTTCAAACCATAGATGTTAGTTTATTGCGGTTTAGCATAAAAGTCTTGACCATGTTATTAGTTTAAATGTTACTTACACACACTTTTTCGCTATAGATAGTGATCGCTACTCGAGAACGTTGCCGCGGATAACGGTGACGACATCAAGTCGCGGTGGCCCGAACATTGTAGTAGATGGTTTTCGGTTTTACAAAAAACAAAGGCGCGGTGCGAAAATACACTGGAAATGTTCAACACATGCTAAAACAGGCTGTCGTGCTGTCCTGCACGCTCTCGAAGATATGACCATCCTCAAATGTAATAATATTCACAATCACAAACTGTAGAAAAAAATCCTTTACACTGCAAAACGGCCTTAATAAAGCTCGTTTATTTTATATTTATGTATGTTTTAATCACTTACCTACATGTTTATATTGTATTTTGTATGTGGTGGTGGAAAGTGTTATTGTTTCAGCAGCCATCACTAACGAACGTCTTTGTTATACTCATAAACCAATTTTCTTTTTTATAGGCGGCGTTTTCAGCTTGACATCAGAAATAACTTTTGCGACATCAAAACGCGGTCGTCTGATAATTTTAGTAGAAGGATTCCGTTTTTATAGAAAAAAAAAGTACGGTGTAAAAGTTCATTGGAGGTGTTCAACGCATTTTCGAAAAGGGTGCCGTGCCGTCATACACACTCTTGAAGATATGACCCTGATCAAATGTTATAATGTCCACAATCACTAAAAGTGAAAAAAAAAACTTCTTTTGCAGAGAAACAACGCAAAACTTAGAACATAACATTGTTATACGCCCATGGTTATCCTGAAGGGCGAAAGCCTCATTACCTTCAGCCATTACGGTCCCCTTTCAGAAGAAGGAACCTCCCAGAAGAAGCCGCTTTCTGTCCATTATAACGCCTCCACTGCAAATACCAATCCGCTTGCCAAGCGTGGTGGTCATGGCAAAACCACCCTTGTGGAGGCACATTCACCAGTGGACATACGGCACTATGATCGCGCCATTCTGCGTACTTTTAACACACAAGACAATACTCCAATATCGAAGAAATATAATATTTTTCTTCGCTATTGGAGTATGGTCTTGTGCGATGGAAAGTGTGATGAAGTACATTGAAATAAATTTTTAATAACCTGTTGTGTTCATTCAAATCGATACGATAAGATGAAACAGCTACGATAAGATTCTTCATATAGAATAATATATTTTCATATAGAATCTTATCGTAGCTGTTTCATCTTATCGTATCGGTTTGAATGTACACAACAGGTTATAAAAAAATTATTTCAATGTACTCCATCACTCATCACCCTTTGCTTTAAAAGGTAATGTAGAAACTGACACATTGGCACGAAAAGCGGTTACGGAAGGACTTGATTATAGAATTTTACCAAACTATTCTAAAATACTACCAAAATTAGATTAAAGTACTCTGATAATTGGAAAGAATATTTTGACAAGAGATCAGAAAGTGGCATTTTTAATGTAAAATTAAAGCCTATAAAATAATAAATTAAATTTGCCTTTAAAATGAAAAATTTTGACTCGCCTAACTGTGACACTTGTGGAGTTGCAGAGGATGTATATAGAATGTGCACGCTTTCAACAAGAAAGACAAGATTTACATCCATGAGTCTAAATCAATAGGAACATTTTTTTTCAAAAAAATTTCATAGCCGACATTCGACGCAGCGAATAACTGTGCACACCGCAGCGGTGAGTCACTTCAAGGGATGGATAGTTATTGTAAATAATTTGATAATTGATCCTCTATTCTTTTTGTTCTTTAATAAGTTAGAGGTTAGTTTTTTAAATATTTTTCTTGTTTACATCATAAAATCGCCATGTATTTAATCATAAAGGTTCTTACAATAAATATGATTGGTTTATACTTTGAAAGAAATGACTTAGTTAAAATGTGTTATGTAATGATCATAACCAAAGAAAAATTATGATGTGTGATGTAATGATTAATGAGTCTATTATTTATTTATTTATTTAGTACCCATAACACAAGCTCCGCTTAACTTGGGACTAGATGATGTTGTGTGGATTTTCCAGCCTTATTTATTTATTTATTATTTATTATTATTTATTCTAGGTTTCCGTTGTCAACAAAGTACTCTTTGACTCTTTTGAACTTATTGAGTTTTTCATTGTTTGTTTTTTATTGTACCTATATTACATTTTCTTGAATTATTGTGTTCCTTGTTAATTTATGGTAAATAAATTGATTTGAATTGAGTCTTGTAGATTCGCCATATTGGAAATCTGTCTCTCTTAGCATGATGACTGCGAAGTGTTTAGTTTATATTACTCCACCCTCATATTTAATTTTGTTTTTACTTGCAACATCGATTTAAAAGTCGTGATTATTATGTATAATGGTTCGCTAATGAACTTCTTTATTTTAGGGATTGTCGAATTCTCCACTTCAAGGAAAGGGAAACCGAACATCACAGTATCTGGGTACAGATTCTATAAAACACGATCTCTAGGACGTAAGGCTTATTGGAAGTGTTCAACACACTTTCCACGTGGCTGCCGTGCAGTTATACACACTTTAGATGATACGACTGTTATTAAAATATCGAATGACCATAACCATTTAAGACAAAATAAAATGACCAGCATTTAGCGCGGTGACTGCAAAGAGTGTGGTTTTTTTGTTCACCTTGATATTTTTTACTTGCGACATTAATATAAAAGGCGGGATTATTGTGTATAATGTGGTTTGCCGATAATTTTCCTTCAATATATAGGGCGTCCCACGGTTATGCTACATGGAGGGAAAGTATCTTAAATATTGTAGGTAGATGATTTTAATAAAGGAAGACTTCATTTTGATTTTAAAAACAATTTAAACTGCATTTAATGAATTTTAAATAATCGTTTGTCTCAACCGGTAATCGAACCCGCCAAATTTCGACATCGATCAAAGGCTCAATCGTAAGGATTATTTTTGCCAAATAACACAGCATCTTAAATAAAAGGAAGAACATGAAATTTTACATTTATTTTAAATAATGGCGTAATGCTTAGGTAAAATTAATTTAATTTAACAAATGCTCAAAATGTGTCCCATTCTGTTGTGTACAAATTCTCACTCATTTAACTATTTCGCTTCCTCTTGATTTATTTATCTTTTCATGGTGTATGTTTAAAATAATACGTCTAAGTTCAGTTTGTATCTGAACTTAGACATTTTCTGTTTCCAAGATCAACTGGAGCGATCTCCAGTTGATCAAACCAAGGGATGTCGGGCCATCAGACCCACATTATGTCCGCGCCATTTAAATTGAGGAAAAAGTTTTTGACCTTTTGTCGGTTCAGTTACAGTCAGAGGTGACAAACATTTGGAACCTAATTTAATGCATTTTGTTCTATATTTGGTAACGTAAATAATAATAAAAAATCCGTTTATGACATTTTTATTTAATTTCATAAAATATACTGATACACCATACTATTAAGTGTCGTAAAGAAGAAGAAACAGAAACTTCAATTGACGTCGTAACTTGAAGTTTCTGTATCTTCTTCTTCGTAGGATTCGGACAAGCTGGGTGTGACATTAATTATAAACCTGTCGACAGTTTCATCAATGATACTGTCAATTCTTCGCATTTTGTTTTCTTCTTTAATTACGTGCTCGACACAGTTTTTTCCATTTTAGGCGCGTGCAAAAAATTGTTCGTACAACATCTTAAAATTGACAAAAAAAAAAACATATGAATTGCTCTACATAATATAATATGCATTTAACACAGTTTGTACCTTAAGAAAAATTAGAAAATGATAAAACTAAGCATATTAATCTCTATAAGAACTAAAATATAGCTGAAATATACATCTAAATTTATTTCTTTTTCCTCAAAATTGATAATTTTTGAGTTAACCTCTTATTATTGTAGAACATTTTATTAATATTCATGGACCGATTTATCATTAATATTCATGCCGTTGTAAGTTATTTTTTTCTTAGAAAAGCATATATTTTTTTAATTTAATTCAATACAATATAAAAAGCTAATATCAATGTGTCTTTTTTTCATAATAGAGTTCATTCACAGTAAGGTAGTATTGAGATGACATTTGCATTTTGTTGTCTTACGAACCAAGTAAAATATTATCGGTGTGGTTTTATTTTCAGACGTATGTTTTTCTACGTCACAGCGGGGCTACCCTATCATCGTGGTATCAGGTTACAAGTTCAACAAGAACCAAACGCGCGGTTCCAAAATCTACTGGAGATGTACTTCTCACCATACGACTAGATGCAAAGCTTTTCTACACACGTTGCAAGACGACTATACCTCCAATGTCTCACCAAATATTATTAAAAGCAACTCAATTCACAATCACTAGGGCTAAAATCACGTATAACGGGATATTTATTTTATTTGACGACCAATATGGCGCGGTGGGTGAAGGTCTGTCTGCGACGCAGTAGGTTGCGGGTTCGATTCCCGCTCTGGAACAAATGTTTGTACGATCTGCAAATATTGACGACCTCTGTGGCGCAGCGGGCGAAGGTCTGCCTGCGACGCAGGAGGTTGCGGGTTCGATTCCCGCCTCGGGACAAATGTTTGAACGATCTGCAGACATTTGTCCAGGGTGTTCTGGATGTTTTCTATGTATAATAAAAAATATCTATCTACGTAGTGTATTGTATTAAGTATATCAGTCATCTAGTACCCATAACACAAGCTCTGCTTACCTTGGGGCTAGATAATGCTGTGTGAATTGTCCAGCATTTTTTTTTATATTTGTTCTGGGTATTTTCTTTGTATATTAAAAAATATTTATGTATGTAATGTATTCAGTATATAAATCATCCAGTACCCATAACACGAGCTCTGCTTAGCTTAGGGTTAGATGATATTTTGTGGATGGTCCAACATTATTTATTATTTATTTATTTATCATGATTTGATAATAATCACGGTGGATCTACCAGTTCAAAGTAGCTCAGTGACCTATGGAAAGAGATATGCTCGGAGTTTCTCCAGGGTAGGATTCGTAACAAAATGTACAGAATGTTTGGCAGACTGTGTGTTTTATGGTACTGGGGGTAAGTGGAACCAAGTGCAATAGCTTTGCGGCTTTCTTAGCCCTGAAAAGCATCTCGGCTATTATTAAGAATTATTTCCGAAATTTAAACTGAATACTCTGGATAGTGCTGTAACTTTGTGCGAAATAACATGGCTTACAATTTTTTTTATATCGGGTATGTTAGTCTGTACTAATTAAATTATAATCAATTTTAAGGTGAGGTCTACCTAAATAAAGCAGCTATGGACGTGTCAAGTGTTCAAAGTGAAAATTAATAACTGAGAATTTAACTTTGGAGTGAATTAAAAAAATATGTCTCTGATCTTTCAATTCGCTGAAAACTTTTCTATATCATGGCCATTTCAACGGTAGGTTACATGTGGCAAAACTTATTAAAATACACTATATACTCGTACATACAAAATAAGCATTTATTAAAAAATGGCATTTTAAATACCCTGAAAATTACTAACATTTTCTCCTAATGGTGTTGTAGCCATGTTTAGATCGGTAACTTGTGCCAAAGAGTAATAGTAGTAGTGCAATAGTATGGAAGCATTTTTAACCCTCAACAGGATCACTTTTTATTTTATTTTAGATATTACATAATAATATGGAGATTTTTTTAACCCTCAAGTACAGAACTTCTTCGATGATGTCTCGATTTTTGAATCCGTTGGTTTTTTTTTATTTTACGAACGCAAAGTTACGTAATACAAATCATTCGATAAGCAAATCAATAAAATTATTCAAAACACAAAATTAAATTAAAAAAACTAGGTTCAAAGTGATAGATAAAGTTTTTCATGCAAACTATGATGTACATACTCAAACTTGTCTTGAAAGAGTGTGTTTATTTCTTAAATAACGATTAGAGAAGGATAGGAAAAAAGTATATCGTATCTCCGTATTGCGGGGACATAAGACCAGGGACGAAAGTCTGCGACGACTTCGGGGACAAAGCGATAGACCTCAATTGGGCAGGACACCTCGCTAGACGTGGTCATGGCCGGTGGACAAAAGCTGTGGCCGAGTGGTGGCCAAGGTCATGCTTCAGAAGTCGTGGACGTCCAACAGCAACGCGCTTTTCGACGTCCACGACCTCTTATGGTGGATATGGTGTGGTGGGAGGATAAGTCGGGCAAAAGCGAAAGGCACAGGACTGAGGAGGCTGACGTAGAGCGGGCGTGACGCGAACACTCATCCCGATGAAGTCCCTCGTGGATGAAACATTGGTGTTCTTCCAACACAAACTAGGTTCGTACCAGCTTACATTATTTATATGAAAAAAGTTAAGGAAATAATTATTTGATTAAATAATTATTTTCTACTCTTTTTTGAGGGTTGTAAATATTATTGAAGATGGTAGCTTGTACGTACAAAACTCTACTTTAGTTTTCAGGCCTTGTGGTTTCGGGTGTTGCATTTCCAATAGGTTTGATAGTTCCTCATGTGTAAATTTTTGAGTTTTGTTCTGAAATTTATCATCATAACCTATTGATCTAGTAAAAATAAATCTATCAAATTAAATCACATTACGCGAAAGTTAGGATGTTTAGATGTGTGGATGTATGGATGGATGTTTGTTATCTTTTATCTTGCCATAAAAACTGAACCAATCGGGCATTTTGCATAGATGTAGCTCTAAACCTGGAATCAAATATTGACGTTGATGATGTTTTTTATCCCATCCGCATCCTAACAGTTCCCATGGGATAGAAATAACCTTTAAACATTTCCATAGAAACAACGCGTGCGAAGCCGCGGGCAGAAACTAGTATAAAATAGACTTGGTAAACTGAAATGAATAATTTACATGCACTAAATTTCGGTATTAATACATTTGAATTTCTGTTAATCGTTTCATAGTAATTCGAATTAAAATGAGTTCTGGAACGTCCGCTAAGAAACATAAGCCTTCTCAAACTCCATCCTGTCTGTCAGTCCTGTGCTTACCACCGTGCCCTGGCGTGGCAGCTGGCACGGTGCTGTCTGCAATTAAAATACTAGGTACTGAGTTATTTATGGTTAGTACATTTATACATCAAGTTACGTTCCAATAAATCAATGATAACGCACTCGATGTTTCATTATCTATTCAGCTATTGTTAAGATTATTTTATCTACATACTGTAATTAATAGAATAATATTGTTAATAATAATATTTTATTCTTTCAGAAGATATAATTATCACAACATCAAAACATGGTAGGCCTAATCTTGTACTCGGTGGAAACACATTCTGTATCAAACGCCTGCAAGGTGCTAAGATCCACTGGCAATGTACCAGGTCTAGAAGTCACTGTCGGGCGGTGCTGCATACTTTAGAAGACAATAAGACTGTAACAAAATGCTACAATGTTCATAATCATGACATGACATTAAGAAATAAAGATGTAAGTAGTTATTATAAATCATAATAACTACTTACTTTTTATTTCTTAACTACTGACTACTGCCTAATTTTGCACGTTAATATAAGTGTAAACAAAAAAGATTAATGTACTTACCTATTATTCTCCTATAAAAATCTACTGTACGATGTTTATAATAAAGTTTTAATTAATTACGTTCTAACTTCTTTGTAAAAAAAATACCATTACATTCTAAATCATCTTCCTCACTCTTCATTCCACTGTTTAATGCATTATTTGTTACAGATGATATCTTAGACAGACAAAATCGAAACTTGGTAGAGATAAACCATTCTAAAAATGCAAGCCCCTTTTTCTATAATAACTATCGTAGTTTGACGAATTCATTACGGATGTAAGGGGCGAATCGTTGATGTTGAAAAACAATAATTCTTTATTGCACAAAATTGGTACAAGTAGAACATTTACCAGGAAAATTATAGGCAAAGGCGAGCTTAACCCTATAAAGAGTTCTCTTCCACTCGTTTTATTTGATAGAATCCCTCAAACACTCGTTTTATTTGATAGAATGCATTTCCATAGGTATCTAAACAATCAAATATAATTATGAATTATTTATCTTTACAGATGATATAATCTATACAAAATCAAAACTTGGCAACCCGAATATTATTTTCCGTGGTTTCACTTTCTGCATTAAACAAATCCGTGGACATAAGACTTACTGGCGTTGTACGAGAGGTGGTCGGTGTCGCGCCTTGCTGCATACGTTAGGTGACAAGACCTTGTTAAAATACTACAATATTCATAATCATTAGAATTCTCAAACAAGGGAAGTCATTAGTGTACTAGGAAGTCATTAGTGAAAATGACACTTATGTTTTGCTGCATATAAAGCTGACCTTTTTTGTGTTCTGGTTACTTAGTAAGCATTTAACACTACCTTTAAAAATATTATAAAATAAAAAACATCTTTCTTTTTTCTACCCCGCCGCCCACTGTCATTTAAGAATGACAAAACGCGAAACTATACTAAAACCCAGCTTAGCTAAATGCGTATTAAAATAAACGCCCAACGTCATTTAAAAAGGACATAAAGTTATACCTGGTTTATATTTGAAATTTCGCGCTTTTTCAATCACTCACTGTCATTGAATGATTGATTAGGTTTCCTGAATAGGCAGAATCTATGAAATGTCACTGTCACTATCTCTTTTTCGAAAAAAAAGACGAACATGCCGGACGCTCCGAGAAATGGTAATTGTATCCTTAATTATCTATGGAATCAAGATAGTTTTCATTACTAGCTGCGCCCCGCGGCTTCGCCCCCGTGGAAATTAATGTTTCCAACTATATTAATTTTTTATTTCATAAGAACCTTCTCCTGACAATAACAAACACAACAAAAAAAGAATTAGCGAAATCGGTCCAGCCGTTCACGCGTGATGCCGTGACCAAGGAAAACGGGTTTCATTTTTATATATATAGATTTACCAAACTTATTTGAAATATGAATGATTTGACCTAGATTTAATAGTATTTTGTACAATTAAAGTCAAAATTTAAACATAAACTTATTTGTACAGCAGAAATGACACTGAGCTTTAGTTACATGAAGTGCTCGTTAAAGATTGTATCTCCTCTAAAGATTGTATTCGACCAAGACATCACAATGGAATGCAAAAGCAAGGACAAGTTATGGAGGGTACGTCCACTCATTGAGAGAATTAGAACCGGATGCCGCGCGCAATTAAAAGAACAATTCTTGAGCATTGACGAAATGATTATTCCTTTCACCGGGCATTGTGGCCTTCGGATTTATTGTCCAGGAAAACCAAATCCAGTAGGAATAAAAGCGTTTGTGCTGGCCAACCCTAATGGCATGATATGTGACTTTCATATTTATGAAGGCTCAACGACATACCCAGAGGTTGAGAACACAAATTTTGGTCTAGGAGAAAAAGCTGTTCTTGTCCTAACTGAAACTCTTGTGCCTGGACACATTATATACTGCGACAGATATTTCACAAGCGAGAAATTAATAGACGAGCTTCGTACAAGGGGTTTAGATTGTACCGGCACCCTAATGAAGAACCGCATCCCCAAAGAAGTACGAGCAAGATGTATTCGACAGTACAATCAAAATATGGGTGGTGTTGATTTAGCGGATTGTTTACTAGCTGTTTGCCCAAACAGATATCGAACTAGAAAATGGACTCAAAGATTTATTGCTCATATGATAGATTTGTCAATCATGAACTCGTGGATTTTATTCAAAAGCGATCAAAGACGGAATGGCGCTAGAAAAATTCCTCAATTGCTACAGTTCAAACTTCAGATGGGTGAATATTTGATAGAAAAGTATAACCAAAGGGAGAATGAACCTGAGGAAGAAAATGTTCAAGAAGTAGTTCCTCCAAAGAAGAGCAGAGGTATGCCAAGTGTCCCCCTTCCTTCAACAGGTCAAAGGACTGCCCATGCCAAGCACTTGCCAACTTTTTCGACGGTGCAAGGGCGGTGTCGCCTATGCCACGAAAATAAAACCTATTTTGAATGCTCGTCGTGCAACGTACGTTTGTGCATCACCAAGAAAAGAAACTGCTTCGCAGCATTCCATTCGGCCTAACTGCTTCCTCTTTTTATGTTAATAATAATTGTAAGCCTAAAAAGAATAATTGTAATAAAAATTGATTTAATTGCCAATCATTGTTTAATTCATTATCGCCCGATGTCTTTTTAAAAGTACATTAAATTAAGACCTACTAATATAATAACCGCCCGATGTCCGTTTCAAATGACGATTTATATTTTGGTTTCTGAGTATGCATACCTACACTGCATCATGCCAGTATTGAATAAAAATAATTAAAAAATCGTCAAACTGCCAATTCTAAACTAAAAAACGTAAATATATGCTTGGGCGTTTATGACTTTTTTTGATTTGTCATTTTAAAAGTACGGTGGGCTTTTTCAATGATGATCAATAAAAATGCTCGGGCTTCAGGAGGTAATTTGTAAGTTCGAGCCCACGGCTTCGCACGCGGTTTTTCCAGCATAAGAAGTGTCCTCTATTTTATTCCAGGTCTAGAACTACATCTATACAAATTTCAGTTGTAAAAAGGTAACAAGAATCATTAAATCCAAACTTTCGTACCTATATATAATTGATTTTCCTAAGTTGCTGGTATCGGTTAGCCGAAGGGACCTTTTCTGAATAGTACCATAAGATTATAATTTAAATCATAGAAATCAGCATCCACTGTGTTCTGTGGTACCGCATATACATATTTTGCATGCTTTGCAATCGTAATGGTAAATAAACGCGATAAATACCCATGAATATATGTATTATAATTGCATGTTTAAAACATAAAAACTTATTTATTTTGGAACGTGTTCTCAATAAAATAATATTGAATTGTTGATGGTTTAATTTATACAAAATTCAAACTTGGCGAACCTAGTATTTTATTCCGTGACTACAGCTTTTGTTTCAAACAAATCCGAGGCCCTAAAACTCCCTTGTCGTGCCGTGTTGCAAAGGTACATTAGATGACTTTGATGTTACAATGTTCATAACAATTTAAAAAATTACTAAACAAGGTAAGGAAAATGGTCTTCCAGGTTTAGCCGTAAGTCATTTTGCAAGTAAATTTTAGGAACAAGGCAAAGAAAACGGTCTTCCAGGGTTAGCTTCAAGTCAGTCTGCAAGTAAATTTTAGGTAACATTTTAAACGTTTAAATTTTTAAACCGATGCTATTTATAAATATTTTATAGACCAGTTTTTGCCTGCGGCTTCGCATGCGGTTTTTCTTTATATGCTAATAAAAAGTAGTATCTTTTAATTCACGTTTTGATCTCTACATCTATTTTAGTAAGATCTGTTCTGTAGTTTTGACTTGAAGTGATAACAAAAATATCGCGTTATAATAATTAATTATGATTATTTATCGGGATATACAATCAAAAACCATAAATACCCGATACCTGACCTTACCTCGATACCTAGATGGTACTAAATCGGCAAAAAAAATTAGTGCTGGTAAGTTTCTATTTAATTGTGAGTTAAAAATGTAAGTTTGTAGTATTATTATAAGTATAG
Organism: Eupithecia subfuscata; assembly: GCA_963564075.1. Classification (NCBI taxonomy): domain Eukaryota; kingdom Metazoa; phylum Arthropoda; class Insecta; order Lepidoptera; family Geometridae; genus Eupithecia; species Eupithecia subfuscata. The sequence goes on from OY751105.1 coordinate 12,983,035, forward strand.
TACAGTGTTCTTAAAGTTTTTATATACATTATGTAAGTCTTATAATAGTGTAAACCTAATAACTTACCGAGAAGTAGAGAACCCTCGCAAGTCTTGAACTTAGTAAGAGCGAGGTGTCGAAACTAAGAAGTGAAATAGGTCTACAGTACGGTCTACAGGTCTACAGTACAATAAAACACAGCTGACCCTTGTTTCACAAAGAATATAATTAAGTGCCAACTAATTAATTTAACGGACATACCTAAATTGTTTTGTCATTACAGATGATTTTGTGTTTACGAAATCAAAACTTGGCAATCCAAATATTGTGTTCCATGGCTACACCTTCTGCATCAAACAGATCTTGGGCCCTAAGATCCATTGGTGTTGCATCAGGCAAAGAGCTCGCTGTCGCGCATTGCTGCATACTTTAAAGGACATGACTTTGATAAAATGCTACAATATTCATAATCATTAAAGATATTGTTGCGATACTCGAACGCCTTGGGGCACAAAAGCAGAACCTTTTTCTGTATTTTTTTACCTATTTTATTTGTAAGCATTGTACTGTAAAGCTTTGTATTGTACCTTTGAAACATGTTATAAAAGACACTAAACATTTTTCTCTTGTTATTGCTAATTTATGTTGGCATCAATCAGCTGGACACTCACAGGGACAATGAGGAATGTAAGTTTTATTTTATTAAAAAAAAACATTTATTTATCTATTCATATAACGGACTAAATCTCATAACAGATGATTTAATTCTTTGTACCTCCATACGTGGCTATCCTAGTATTGTGTTGGCTAACTTTCAGCGTCAAATTTTCGAACCGGGGGAGGACTTGAAACTCGTAAAGTGCCTACGTCGAGCATGTGCCTGTCGAACAGCGTATCGAGTAGTGGATGGCTCTTGCAGGTCATTGCTAAGACTGGGCAGTGAACAAATCAAAGTCTATGTTTTCTGGAAAATCAATGACAGATCTTAAAAATTTGTGTAATCAAATACAAATCGATTTGTTGCACAGTACCTACCGTCCGGAATGATTATAGTCATAAGTTAAGATTATAATAATGGTTAACCTTTAAGTGTGGACGTCATTTTTTCTTAACACTACTGTGGACGTGGAGTCTCACAGGCTCACACATTTTTTTGGGGGAATTTGATATAAGATCGCTTTACAACTGATTGAATATTAAAGTTATGGGATTTAGCAATAAAATTATGTGCTTGTATAATCTACTTTTATTTAAAAAATTATAGAAATTTTTTAAATCAAAAATTATGGCACTTTTCAGTCGAAATCTACTTAGGTTACATTTTTAGGTATTATAATGTTGTTTCTTGAATTTGTTTTATCTAATAGTTAAATGATCTCTATTTTAAATGGGACCTAAGCTTAGCTTGATATCTCAACGCTACGTAATTCGGTGATATTTTAGACAGGCAATAATCAATAAAATTTCATTTAATGTCATAATTGTATTATGTTTTCTTTTTTTTTTCTTAGATGTTAAGTCTGTAAATAAAATTTTCATAGACAGCTAGGAATGGTTTTGTCTCTTAGCGAACACATCACCCAGAGGGTAAAGTTGACGTTGCTTGAAGGACAAGACTGTTATACACCTCAGACAATAGATAAAAATAAAGAATAATTAAACTGATTGATTAATCATGAAGGACGGATCATTCCATAGCGAAATGGAACTCTATAAAAAGGTGTTTCTGTATTCTTAGTTATTTTTTCAATAAAAACTACTCACAAATTTAAAGTACCTAATTATTTTAGTCATAAATAGTCGGACATATCCTTATAATGCTGGCGTTTAAACTTTATCCTATAGGATAAACTTTATCCTATAGGATAAAGTTTCAACGTACATAACAAAGTCGGTAGAGTAGAAGTTTCCGTTATAGCAGTATTTATTGGTATTCACACTGAATAAATATTTTAGGTAATCCTTGGGCACAAAGTGAATCCAGATTAGGCGAGAGATGCGGCCAATCCCTGAATATGCTGAATATCCAAAAACAAGGAAACTGCACTCATTTCGAAAATTATAAATGAAACTCGCCACCATGAAGAAAATTATAGCATATTACGTTTTAGTCTTAACTTCAATACCTTGTACATGTAGTCGCACCATTTTTGTTTTTACTTTGCTTGTTATTGATCGATTGTTCTACTAGTTTGTGATCAGTTTAGTGAGATTCTCCCAAAACAAACTCTCTCAACCTACCTTACAAGAGGTATAGAGAAGTGATTCATCGACAGATCGTAAAATCCCTAAGTTTTTCAATTCAATGGGAATTATGAAATAGTATCTTTATTTCTTAATTATTTTGATTTCAAACAAAAACACTCAACCAAAATGATAAAATAATCAAATTATATACTACATTTTATTTTGTCAGGAGAATCTCGCTAGAGTGATTTGTAAAAAAGGACAATTAGTGACTTCTTTTTTCATTTGTTTCAGGTAAAAACTTCATAAGCTTATGCAAAAGAAATCCTTATATTGCCGAACAAATAATTGGAGAGTTTGTATGGATTTTTTGGTTACATTATGTTAACAGGTATGAAATAAGGTACTGACTGTAAATGTTGGTATACTTACAAAAAATGGTAAACTAAAAAGGTATTTCGGTAATATAGTATTAAGTTTAATTAGGAGCAAGCAAATAAGTCATAAATTTAAGAATATGGTAAACGATCAAAGTAATCGAATGGTTTCTAATTTACAGCAGTAGCAACAATGTTGGCATCAGTGCAAACAACTACTACTAATAAGTGCGATCAGATCAAGTTTGAAACAACGAGGTTCGGGAATCCCACAATCTCCTGGGGGAACTACCGGTTCAACAAGAAGCTGACCCGGAAGACCAAGACCTGGTGGGAATGCTGTGCCAGGAGGACTCTCGACTGCCGCTGCGTAGCGGTCACAGTCGAAGATCGCCTCGTGAAGCTGAATGGATGGCATAACCACTCCTAATGTGGTATAAACACCACAACCTTCAAAATAAATTATCTACATAAGTATAGTTCGTATCGTATTAGGATTTCGGATATGTAGTTTCAGCTTCCGAGTAGTTATAAAGTTACAGTAAGTTTTTTAATGAACGTTAGCATTAGGCTCAGTTAGTAGATTTTAAAGTAGAAAAGACTACGTTATTGTCTGTACTTAATAATGAGTCGTTCCATAATAAATAATTGTTTAAATGTAAGGGTTTTAGATTTAAGATTTAGATTTTATTTATTGAAACAAAATGCACTACAAACAATTTATAATATTATGACAAAGCAGAGAAGTCTGTACTTAACTGTAATATATAAATTAATGTTTCAAATTGTCGTAATGAACGTTAAAGTAGATAAGGATTTAATTTTAGAGTTTTTCTTTTATGGTCCGACTGTGGTTGAATTGAGTAAGGTTACGCTACCAGATTGTGGCAACAAAGTTTGTGGATTCCATATTCCTTGTTAACAAGGTATATGGAATCAACAAACTTACAAAAAATATGTCGAATAATAAACAGCAAAAGAAGCGGTATCTAAAAATACCGCTTCTTTTGCTGTATATTTTTCATCAACTCAACCTTACTTATTTTATGTATTTAGATTAACCTAGACTAGGTAGATAATATAATTATTTTATAGTGGTTTGTGTGTTGGTAATGTTGAATACCTATATCTGATAGCATAAAATTATAAAATTCTTATAGGGTCGGTACGGTACATACGACCGCTTGTGTGTTATATTGTAAGAAATTTAAATAGTTTTAAATTCCTATAAAAGAAAATTCCAATTCCTAGAGGATATTCATCCTTAGTCGCCACATTGTAAGCTTATTCCTGTAGTGTTTACTAAAATAAAATCGTCGATATTTCACAAATCACTGTTTTAATATTCTCATTTTATTTTCAGCGTATTCGAAGAATATTTCTATCAATACTAACTTTTTATTCCTTACAGAACCTAAATTTGATCTTCCCAAACGCCGGAACCTGGTTATCTAGCTGGGCGATTGGCGTTTTACTAAGCACCCTGTAGGGGATCCAAGGAGCGCTGGACTTGCGTCAAAAAGAAGAACTGATGTAATGATGCAATTTAGTGATAGCGGAAGTCTGTCAATGATGTCATTGTCAAGACCCTTTCGAAGTATAATCATTGATTTCAATTTATGTTGGGGGTTGTTGTAAGAAACGGTAGTTTATAATTAGCTAGGTTTATTCTGTTACTTTCTTCTTCTTCTCATTCGTAGTGTTCTTGGCAGAACGTTCGTGGTCGTGGTCGTCTTTTTGACGTAACAACGTCTTATAATTCGATAGAGCCGGCTGCACGCACGAAAAAACATGACGTCATGCGGCGTTACCTCGTCATGCGGCGTTACCTCGCTCTGAGGCGTTCCATGTAAGGCTTGAAGTGCAAGCGAGAGCGCTCGACATCCGTCTCTCTCCTATTTGAGTGAGCGATGCGTCTGTGTTGTCACGTTCAACTATCGTCATTAAACCGACTTTACAGACAACCAATTTTTTTATTTGTTGGTGTTAGTTAAAAGTTGGTGGTCATTCTGGAGCATTCATGCCACCTACGGCAGATTTTATCTGATGGGTCCATCTCATAGGCTCTACCCCTCGGTCTTTTACCCTCCACCTTTCCCTGCACGACTAGCCTTTCAATGGAGTCATTGTCTCGCCTCGATACATGCCCGCAAAACTTCAAATTTTGAGATCGTACGTTTGTATACAGACGCTCTTGTGCATTATAGTATTTTCTATCTATATATCTATCACAATCCATTTACAGAAGATACGTTAGAGTACCAAGTAGGAACGTTATGGGAATTTGATTCGGATTAATTTGTTGAGGAGGCTGTTTGGTACCTAATTGTATTATATGCTAGCTTCTGCCCGCGGCTTCGCACGCGTTCTTTCTATGGTTCAAACGTTCAAAGGTAATTTCTATCCCATGGGAACTGATTTATGGGATAAAAAGTAGCCTATGTTTGATTCCAGGCTTAGAACTACACCGATGCAAAATTGGTGTGAAGACGTAACAAACGTCCATCCATCCATCCAAACTTTCGCATTATTTATAATATTTGTGTGAAGTAGGCCAGATTGCGTGAAATAGTAGGAACTCCTAAATATTTGAGGTGGTCAATTCATTATTATTTTGTAGCTACTTCTTAAATTAATCACATGTTAAATATGACAGTAATAATTTTATGTTATAGAACAATAGGTTTCGAAGTTCTGAAAAATAATTTCCAGTTCCCTCGGTTTTATTGAATAAAGAAACAACTAAATGATAACAATTCGGTGTTTCCCAACTATCGTATTAAGCAGGTTAAGGTAAGGGTAACGGTAAGGTATGCTTTCTAGATTAAAACTAGACAACTTACAAAGAACCAACAACAACTAATTCAGCGACTTCATTTCAGATTTGAAGCCGGTCTTTGCAGAATCCCAACGCGGCAACCCTGTAATAATGATAGGACAGTACCGTTTCAACCGAGTCAACGAATACGGCGGAAGAACCAGATGGGTTTGTGTCAAAGCTAAAAAGGGCTGTCGGGCCTCGCTGCATACCATGGACAATGCGATAGTCAGGGTCATGGGTTTCCACGACCAGAAAGCCCACACCACTGCGAACCGGTATCCGTCGTAGCACCTTCACTTGTTTCTACTAGCGCAAATTATGAAAGTTTATACAGAAGTCGATTTATGTGTTGGCCCATTCTCACATGAGTTGACCAAGTTTTGGTCTCTGAGACCTCCACAAGGTGCGCGCCCATGAAAACAGCTTCGCTTTATAAAATTTACTTTTTTGAGTGGGAAATTATTTATCTCAGTTGTATTGAGTGGTTGCAGAAATATCGTGCGTGTAAATGTTTAAAGTTTTCTGGACGCTCCAAATCAAGACGAATCGGTGCTTCTTTTCGATGTTACTTTTAGCTCGGATTAACGTAAGGCTCCGTTACTTCCACGAATAAATTATATCAGTTTACTGATTTATTCGTTATGAATATAATGACGTTAACTACCTCTTTTGTGTTGGAAGAGCTCACAACTTCTATCCCTTTACGAGGGCCTTCTTCAGGGTGAGGGCGGTTCCGGTCGCGCGCGTTTTGCGTCCCTGTGTTCTCTGAAAGATACAAGGTTCGTAGTTCACCCGCTTATATTCATAATAAATTCGTCAAACTCCGATAGTTTTTAGTAACTACTTACTAATTACCTAGTTCTAAAGTTCTAAGATTTACCTAACCACTGTATACATATTATAATAACTAAACCTATTCCAACTATTTCTAAAATGGTTGGAATGGATTTAGTTACTATAATATGTAACAAAATAACCCACCCCGGGCTAATTAGCCGGTAAGTATAATTTCACTGTAGCTGTATTTTCAAAGTATATTCCTCCTATTCGTAATAATAATAACGACAATTATAATTAAAAACTTACTTAGATAACGTACACCTAGCCTAGCACGTTATTTCGTTTAGTTTGGGTGGCGGATGATATTTATTCAATATATTTTATAATCATGGATACATGTGTATATATCTTAAAATTACAATAAATAAATTAAATTTTAAATAATTATAGATGACCCTGTGATTTTCGTATCTCCTAAATTTTTGACTCGTATTTTTTTTCTTTTAGCCACCCCTGTATTAAAGAAAACAAATCAAAAAAATATTCAAATGTGTCAAAACTTTTTTAAGAGAGACTGTTTATACGGATATTCAGTTCTTTTGCAAAAAGAAATTAATCTGTAACTAAGTTTTTGAACTTAATTAATCAGACGGCTTCGTTCGAACTAGATAGGTACTGTCGATTTAAAGGTTTAATGATTTTGTCATTTCAAACAAAGAAAAAGCATTTTCGTTAGGGCTATTCCTCTAACCAAATAAGAAAGAATAGGTGTCTGATAATCGTGGTATGTTTCCAGCAACTAGAATAATGACAGACCGGGGTACTTACATGCTGGTGGTTGAAGGCCATAAGTTCTCGCAGTGCGGTTATCCCAGCGCTGGTGGTCGGATCCGATGGCAGTGCTCCCTCAAAACAAGGACGAAATGCCGCGCCTCTATGTATACGTTCGATGACATTATTTTGAAGTCTAAGCTTGAACACAACCATTGATGGCTTTCTCTCACTGATTATCTTAGTTTGTATATTACTAGCTTCTGCCGCCCGAAGGCAACCAGACAACCTCGAAAAACTGGTTGTACTAGGTAGAGGGGAAACAACCAAGAGGACGGTCAGCAATCCGCTGGTCTGACCAAATTAAGGCAATGGGACAAAGGGACTCACTTTGCCTGCAGCCCTGAGATAGGCCGACGACAGATTAATGTGGAAGCAGCTCATCAGCGTCTCCGAGAAAGCTTCCCAGGACGGGCACGACCTTCAGCAATGAAAAATACGACAGAAAAGAGAGCTTCAACCCGCGGCGTCGCACGTGTATTTTCGGTATAATAATTAGCCTGTTGTTTAAGTTAGGCGACGTTCTAAGTGTATGCCAAATTTCATCTTGATCCGTTCAGTAGTTTTTATAGATCCTTGGTAACAAAAATTTCACATTTCACAAACTTTCGCATTTATTTATAATATTAGTAGGATAGGATTTTTTCATTTTAATTCTAAAATGACCAAGGTACCTACGTGATATGACTTATTCGTTTTAGGTAAGTAAATTGCATAGTTTGCATTCAGTCTATGTTACTGATGTAAATAAATTTGAATTTTTCGTGTATGGAAGATTGTTGTTCCGATTTATTATTTTATTAATTTCCAAAATCACCACTTATCCAGTCACAAATGAGATTACAATAAATTGATAGTAAGTATTCAAGTATTATAAAGAAGACTTCACATGTATTGACCACTTCCACTCGTGACTTCAGATCCGTACTTCGAAGTGACGAAAACTGGCAACCCAGTGATGGTTCACGCTGGGTACCGGTATAACCGCGTCATGGCCTGCCGTGGCCCTCGCAGCCGTTGGACGTGCGTCAAGTACTGCGTCGGCTGCGAGCCACCGTCGTCACTATCGACAACCAGATCGTACAGTTCCTGAACCGACACATACCTTCACTCAACTTTATTTACTTAGATATAAGAGTTTGGTTTTTTTTCATGGATAGCCTTTCTTTTTTCTGATTTGACACCAATCTTATCAACTGTGCGATTACGCAAAAACCACCCAGCCTATATTTGAAAGCCCCTTTGAATGGCCTTCGTAATTTGCAATTGTATAACGAAGGTCATTGAAATTAGAGTTCTAACGGGACCATTTAGTTGGTGTGAGACTGATGTGGAGGTGCAGAGCTTGACCTTCACGGATGCGGAGGTTAACAGAGGCGAACGTGAACAAAAAATCGTTTCTCAAAGATTTAAAAGAATATCATTTCAATCCAAATTTAAAGTCTTTATTCAAAAATTTTAAGGTAAAATAGGTACATTTGATGTACGTACATTAAAACTCAAACTAAAAGTGCTTTATTTATTGTAGACCTCATAGAAATCTTGGACTGGTCGGAAATTTTAAGCTTAACATAAGCAAAATTAGGAAATAACGTGATATTTGTCTACTTCAATCTTTTTAAGGTAAAGTGAAGTAAGATCGTCGTGATCGTCCAACAATCATTATTAGTCAATCAACTGAATTGTACCGTTTTTCAATCTGCCTAGCCATTCTACAAACAGGCTGATCCTACGATCCGGCGGTGCCATATACAGTACCTTTAAAATTCTAAAAGTAATGTCATAATATAGTAGTAAAGTAATTCACGTATTTTTTGTTCAATGGCAATCAAAATTGAAGAGGAAAATATGTTTTGTTGTGATGAACAACAGTTTTGCGGCTTTGTACCTTTCTAACCAATTTCTAAAGGGTTCATAAATAAAAGCAGCTCCACTAAATAATTGCTTGCTTTGCTGCTTGCGTGGATAAAGATGCGCGAACGATAGGACAAAAACTTTATATTTACTGTTACATATTCACCACAATAAAGCGTCTTTGTTTAGTCGACATAAACTCGCTTCCTTTATAACTCCACTAAAAAACTTGCGAATGCGCAGTTGGCCTCCGGTAAGTTTTCATGCGGAAGTTCCGCATTTGCGGAGAAGAAGGCGTAGGTGAAATGACTATTATGGTTCAATTAAAGGATGGGTTTTGCGTAATCGCACAGCTAAGTGACCAATGTATCGCTAAGTCGTACCCATTATCATCATTTTATGATATCGTATTATGATTACAAAACCTAAAATCTAAGTTGGTAGTTCCCCTATTAATTATGATTTTTATTACAGGTCCATATTTTGAGACGACGAGGTCTGGCAACCCCGTGCTAGTCTGGCAAGGACACAGGTTCAACCGTAGATTGACTTACAAGGGGGCCAAATGTCGCTGGACTTGCACCAAAGCCCGCTCTGGTTGTCGCGCTTGTGTCATTACGTATAACGAAGCGATCGTTACTCAAACGCATACTCATAACCATGACTGATCATCTGTATACAGGGTGGAACAAATGAATGTTACCTGTGGGGCAAGTACCCGAAACATTCCTTATTTTATAAAATAAATATTGATAGATTAGTGTCATACATAATGTTGTTTTTAATATAATTGAGGGTTCGATTACCGTAAAAAACTTAATTTCTCTCAATTTTAAAAAAGCAATTTTACTTATTTTAAAAAATAAATCAAAGTTTCCTCCAGTAAAGTTTGCTTTTTCGAATAATATATTTCGGGTACTTTCCCTCCAGGTAACGTTCACTTGTTCCACTCTGAATAAATAAAATGAATCGCAACTTTACTGCGGCTCATAATGCCGCGGGGCGCAGGCTAGTCAGTAATAAATAAAAAATGTCTTTATTTTGTATCACTGTGAATTTTTCTGCCTAATTCGTTTCACTGCCAGGGAAACACTTCCCAAAATCCTTCCGTTCTGTGCGGTTACGCGCGATCTCACACCAATGTTTCAGGAAGGCGTTAAAGTCATCTGTGTTAAAATGATTTTTGCATTATTTCCATCTAATGCAATGATCGTCCAGCTGCCGGCAGCCGGTGACAGTAGGCCAGTTTAATCTATGAATTACTTGAAATAAGGTATGTTTTAGCTGGTTATGTTTTTATCATTCGATCCCGAACGAACAAAAGTCATTGTCAATAGTAAACCGCGCAAGAAATAAACAGAAAAAAACTTTTTTTCGACGTAGTTTTCACGGTGTGGTGCGGTTGTGCTCGAGTTTGTTTATTTTCTAATATACATTATACGGAAATTATAAATAAATTTAAGGAAATTGAATGTTAACTTCTATACTTTCTCGAAGTTCAGTGTGTAAAACATTTGCAAAAGCACGAAAATCATGTAAATACGAAATAAAATCGAGACTCCTAAAACCTAACGGATATAATGCTTTCGATGAAATGTGATAATAAAAGTGTCATAATAATGACAAATGTTATTTCGATAGCCTATTTATTCTAGATTCTAAATCAGAAAAAATCATGAGAAAAGACTTAGTAATTTTTAAAATATGAGCATTTTAGTGCTTTAGGTCACAAATATCATCTACCTCCTCCACCGCAGTGATCCTTGATATAAAGTAACTATTCTAGATTCTAAATCTTTTTACAGAATAAATAAATTTCAAGTAGTTCCTGAGATACAATCATTTTAGTGTAAATCGCGCGCCACCCCTAATCCTTGAGGGATAAAAGCTATTATAAGTAAGAATCCTTGAGGGGCTAAATTCATAATGTATTATGTATTATACAAATATTAAACAAAATATATCTCAATTTCTGGTAGGTTAATACAAAATAGATGTAAGTACGAGGCATTTATTATTAGTACCCATTAAAATTATACTAGGTACACGAGAGATGCATTATTTAGATCATAATTAATCATCATGTTTTTGACCCTCATTTTAAGCAATCCCGTCTTAGTATAGCAAAGGTACTGGTTCAACCGTCGGTTGTGCCACAAGGTCCAAATCTTCCTGGATTTGCACTAAGGCCAGGCCAGGAGGTCAGGCTAGTAAGGTCTCGTGTATTGTATTTTTGTTGGTGTACAATAAAGTATTTTGTATTGTATTGTACTTCAGCTAGGAAACTTTCTCTTAACCACTGATCGTCAACAAGTACAATACACCGTAGTTTAAAAAATAATTATTCAAACTCAACAAGTTCATAATTAATATGAAGCTTTGAAAATAAAGTTATATTTTTGCTGCTTTTTCATTTTACACTGTCACAAAATGTTATTTTACGATTTCATTTAGCTTAAATGTATGTTTATTAGGTCCGCATTTTGAGACGACAAGATTTGGCAACCCAGTGCTAATGTGGCAAGGCTACCGGTACAACCGTCGAAGCTACAAGAGCTCCAAAGCTAGCTGGAAGTGTAGCAGAGCTCCCTGTTGTCGCGCCGGTGTCGTTACAGTCAACGAAGTCATCGTTGCGCATACATACACTCATAACCATTAACTTTTTATATATATATACAATAACTTTTTTTTTCAAGTACTTTCTTTAAGGCGTTACCCCGACCCAAATCAGCGCCACCACCTATTTTATTTAATTATTTTGTTAAACGAAGGAAATTTAAAAAACCGATCGGCCAGTTTGTGCTTCCTATCATAAGCTTTTTTTTAATGCCTCTATAAATGTTTTAGTTTGTATAATGTTTTAGTTTGTATAAGAGCAACTTCGCATCTCTGCTTAAAGTATTCAAAATAAAACTTCTACAGGGTCATTAAAAAAAGCCAACGATAGGAAGCACAAACTGACAAATCCATTTTTTTAAATTCCTTCGTTTAACAGAATAATTAAATAAAATAGGTGGTGGCGCTGATTTGGGTCGGGGTAGCGCCTTAAGCTTACAAAATAAGCACTTAAACAAGTCAAATTTTGAATTTTAAATGTTATTAAGAAAAAATAAATAAGGTGTTATTGATTTTATATTGTATAACAAATATAAACCTATTATAGTATGCACCTAACAGGTGTGTTCTAGTAATAATTAAATAACAATTTTATATTTATACGTTGTGGTAAAGCAAAATCCTCAACCCATCAGATTCTTTATAAGTAGGTTTAGAAAATTTAAATTTGAAAAGGATTAATACATATATTATATATCGTTTTTTTTGTTTAGTTAATACTTACACGATTTTAAATAACAAGTTTTAAAAGATTTGCAAATAAATTGACTACATTATCAAAGAAAATCACAATTAAATAATCGAAATAAATAAAAACTAATATAATTGAAGGTTAAACAAACTTACCGTAAGTGAAGTTTGACCGTAATTACACGCAACCGAAGAGATTATATTTCCTGCTAATCTATGGTAATTTTGAGGTCCCGGAACCCCCGTTTTTGTTGTTGGCTTTTGTGTGTACAGCATTTACTTAATTGCCACGACCGTCAGTCGTGACTCTTCTCAATATTTTCTTACACAATTAATAATGATTGTTCCTACAGAACCAAACTTTTGGGCTTAAGGGGTGTGGATTTTTAAATGTTTTGTATGTGACCAATAGACCATTATTGTATTTATTTATCAAAATAGAGAAGCGTGTGACAGCCATCTCACTTAAGAAGAAGGTTATAATAATTCTTGTCCGTCAATATTAGTGACTAACATAATAGTAAAATTTCAATTTGCTTATCAGTTAATAATCCACTTGATGTTGGATTACAGGTCAGCCTATATTTGCAACGACTAAAGCTGGGAACCCTCTGCTGATTCTGGACGGGTACCGGTTTAACAGAGCACGACTGGGCGTTCAGAGAGGCGCGCTGCGATGGACCTGCTCCAGTCGGGCCGGGGGCTGCCCGGCCAAGGTCGTGACGCTTGAAAATGACATATTATCCTACTTCAACATGCATAATAATCATAGTAGGAGGTCTTTTCCATATTAATTATAACCAGGTTATGCACAATCGATCTGCTCTGCTAAGTCCTTACAATACAACACTAACGTCCTTCAAACACAGTGTTATGTAAAAGCTTAATTATTTTGTTTCACACACTATAACACTAATATTATAAATGCGGTTGTTTGGATGGATGGATGTATGGTTGGATGGATGTTTGTTACTTCTTCACGCCAAAACTACTGAACGGATCGGGCTGAAATTTTGCATACAGGTAATTCTAATTCTGGAATCAAACATAGGCAACTTTTTATCCCATAAATCAGTTTCCATGCGATGGAAATCCTCAATTACCTCAAAACCTTTCCATAGAAAGAACGCGTGCGAAGCCGCGGGCAGAAGCTAGTATAAAATAAAATTAAAATCGGTCACTTAAAGTCAATTAAAAATGTCCGATATTTAGGGGACGCTATAGCAAGAAAAGCCGAAGCGGCCGGAATAATGCACGTGCTAATTAAAGTGCGTCATGGGCACTTATATTTTTTTAAATTGTGAATCGATCATTATTTATTTTGACCCTTCAAACCTTACATGATGGTAAGTGACGATGTGGCCTACGTACGATGTATCATGTGATCTAGAAGACACTTTTTCACTCTAGTCTTTGAAGTGGATCAGGTTTTAGTTGGTTGGTCGTACGCAGCGAGCGCACTTATAGTTTTATCAAATGTGATATTACTATAATTTATAGAATGTATTTAATTTTGCTACATTTATATAATTTGATAATGATGGATATGGCGCGTGAAAATGAAAAAAAAAATCGTCTCATAAATAATACGTATGACAATAAAATAAATAAAATAAAAAATAAATAATGCTGGACAATCCACACAGCATCATCTAGCCCCAAGCTAAGTAGAGCTTGTGTTATGGGTACTAGATGACCGATATACATTACATAGATAGATATTTTTTATTATACATAGAAACGACCAGAACACCCGGAACAAATATTTGTAGATCGTACAAACATTGTCCCAAGGCGGGAATCGAACCCGCAACCTCCCGCGCCGCAGGCGGACCTTCGCCCGCCGCGCCACCGAGGTCGTCGAATACGAACACCTTTCGTAATAACTTTATAGTAGTACGATTTAGGATTTATTGTATGTTATTGCAACGCTGCATATACGTCTCGCTGTTCGCCTAGATAAGTACTTCTTTATGATTTGTCGTTTGTTATTGCATCGCCGCTTAAGCGTCACGCCATTCGTCTAGATCAGTTTATTAAGGCAGGCAAGCCTTTTGGGGACGGCGAACGGCATCAGTGGCTCCACAGCAAAGCAACGAAGGTAGGCTGTCGAGCGATCATCGTCACACTCGACGGCATTATCGTCAGGACTCTAATCAACACTGATTTGTCAAAGAAACCTTTAGGCGGGGCTAACAAGAACGCTGCTGACAACGATTTGTCGAGAAAGAATACCTACCTTGTTTCTTTATAGAATGCGTTATTTTTAGGATTCCGTGCCTCAAAAGGAAAAAAGGAACCCATATAACATCACTTTGTGGTCCGTCTGTCTGTCTATTTGTCTGTCCGTTTGTCAGTCCCCTTTTATCAGGAACGCGTGGAGGTATCGAGTTGAAATTAACAACTTAATATCTTAAATACTCAAGTTCTTAACCTCGCGGAGCCATAAATAAAACTTCTAAGTCAGCGCAATCAGAAGTTACAGTCGCTTTTGTCCGAATATTTTGAAATTTCCCTAATCCCTACATTAATCACATGCACACAAAACCTATACCGTGTAATATGTACCTCCCGTAGACCTAGAATGATGAAATTTGGCGAGCAGCAGGGTCTTATAGCACAACTAAAGGAATAAATCCAAAAAGCATAAATTTTGAGTTAATCCACAAAAAAAATATTTTTGACTCTCGCCATGGACTAAAACCTAAGACCTATTCCCAGTAGTCTTACCAAGTAGTCCTACCAGTTGAACTACTGGGAATTGTCTTCCCAACAGACTTACTAGTAAGACCACTGGGAACTTTGTACAGTTTGTACCCAGTAGACTTACCAGTAAAACAAATCTCCCAATAGTCTTACTCATATGTAGACCTAGGTAATTGACAGACAACTTACATAGTGAACTTGCATAAATGACCTAAGATAAAACATTTGCTTGACTGACATCTTGTCACATAAACCTAATAGGGTACTACTTCCCGTTGACCTAGAATCATAAACGACCTCTGTGGCGCGGCGGGCGAAGGTCCGCCTGCGACGTAAGAGGTTGCGGGTTTGATTCCCGCCTCGGGACAAATGTTTGTACGATCTGCAAATATTTGTGTCATGTGTTTCCACGCTCCAATTTATACTTTAATAGACATGCAATGCTCATTTTTGAGTTTCTTTAGTGCAGCTTCCCCTAATTTTTGATGTGTTTTGTAATATCATTGTATTTTTCATAACGTTTGCAATTTGACAACTACCGAAGTAAGATAAATTCTTAGCTTAGAAAATCGATATAAGAATGCAATTTGGTGTCTTTATCATATCCATACCACCGATGATTTATTACTAAAAGAAAGATTATGATACCTAATTCGTTTGCTTGCTTTGATTGAATAAATACATAAATATTATTGGTATTTTTCAACATTATTTTAATACGTCATTGAAAATATAACCTAGGCAACAGTTATGTTAGTTTTAGTTACCAACTATATTTACCGTGGTCGTTTGTATTTTGTGCCGTGCAGCCTGCAGGCTAAATGTGAATGGTATAATACTTATAAACAAAACTGTGGAACATTTCAGATCAGAATGAAAGAGTTGGGGACGGCTTTGATATCTGTTCATCTTCGAAAGGGAAGCCGTTGCTTCTTAGAAGAGGCTATAAATATTACCATTGGACAGAAAACCAAAGAGGTTTCACGGTGTGGCGCTGTGCAAAAAGACCAGAATGCAATGCGCGAATATATACGACAACTTGCAATGCTATTCACAAAGAAGATGAACATTCTTGCAAGCGTGATGTTATAGGCAACGAAATTTATAAGGAATTCCAAAATTGTAAAATGAGAATTAGGATGGACAGTGGTATTTCTGTTGCCGACGCGTATCGCGAGACTGTTCGCAAGTTGCAAGAATCTGGGCTCGATATGGAGGACAGAATACCGGACCTTAAGAGTGTTAGAGACACGCTTTACCGTGCTAAGCGGGAGAACACCAAGAAAAACTAGTTTATTTGAAATTGCTTTCTTCTTCTTAAATTTATTACTATAATGTCATAGGACATCTCGGGATTTTATAAGCTCCTGATACGACACCAAGACCATTAGTTGGCTTTTGCTCTGAAATTTATAAAAATACATAGATTCTATTCAATAATTCATTCCAAAGCGGTCTTAGTGAAAAGAAATCTAAGGACTTTTTTTTGTTTTAGAGGCAAAAAAATACCTTGTGTTTAAGTTGGGACCTACTGTGATGTAGTTATTGCAACCACTAACAGTTATAGATAAAAATTTATAAAACCATGCACAAATAAGGTGTGAAAATTAAAGTCTGAATAATGTATGTCTTTTTCATTGTTAGTTCGTAAATCATAGTTGAAAATATTAGTACATACTTCTACCTAGACATACATCTAAAAATACACAGGTAAATGAAATTTATTGACTTTCTTCCCCTTCATATTGTGCAAAGTGCTAATGTTCACAAAATTTCAGATCAAAACCAAGAGGCATGCGAAACATTGGATTTTGATTTCTGTACTTCTCAAAAGGGAAAGCCGTTACTAGTTCGAGGAGGGCATAGATACCACCGCATGAAAATTAACCAGTGTGGCTCAACTGTGTGGCGCTGCGTGAGAAGACCATCTTGCTATGCGAAGTTATTTTTGACAACTTCTAAAGTTATATACAAAGAGGACGCACATGTCTGCACCCCAGATTTTATTGGTAACGCAATCTTTATGGAATTCGAGAATTGTAAAATGAGAATTAAGAACGACGGTGTTTCTATAGCGGATGCGTATCGAGAGACTGTTAACAAGCTAGAAGAGTCGGGGCTCGACGTAGATGGCAGAATACCAGACTTCCACAGTATTAAATACACTCTCAACCGTATAAGGCAGAAGAAGACGAAGCAAAAATAGTTTAATACGTATCATCTGTGGGGATACTTATTTGTAGTCCTGAATGTCTTCGTAAACACACACACTTGCTGTTATTTAAATAAGTACCTATATAAAGAACAATAAAAGAAGCGTTATCGTAATTTTTTTATTCGATTGAAATACGAATATAATTATAAGGTAGGTAGTGCTACCTGCCTCTAACTACCTCAATAAATGTATTTGAAACTCCGGCTAAATTTACGTTACAAAAAATATCAGAAGTATTAGTCAATAACAAGTATGTATGCACTTAGGTAGGTTAGGTAGTTACCACATAACAGAATTAAATAAATCGTCAAGTGCGAGTCAGACTCGCGCATTAATGGTTCCGTTTAATTGTAAGACCATGTTTCTTGCCAAATATTATGATTCTAGGTCAACATGAAGTAGGTACCTGTATATTTTTGCGAGGGAGAGAATCAAAACTTATTTTTTTTAGTTAATCAACTACAAATTTACGGTTTTCAGATTTTTATCGCTATTTGTGCTATATGACCTTGCTTTTTGCCAAATTTTATGATTCTAGGTAAACGAGAAATACCCTATTGGTTTTGGTCTATAGCAAGAATTAAAAGTATTTTTTTTTGTGAATAAACTACAAATTTACGGTTTTAGGATTTTTTTCCTTTATTTGTGCTATGAGGCCTTGCTTCTTGCCAAATTTCAACATTCTAGGTCTACGGGAAGTACCCTATAGGTTTTGGTTCATGACGAGCATTAAAAGTAATTTTTTTAGTGAATAAATTACAAATTTATGTTTTTCGGATTTTTCCCATTATTTGTGCTATAAGACCTTGCTGCTCACCAAATTTCATGATTCTAGGTCTACGGGAAGTACCCTAAAGGTTATGGGTGCATGTGATTCCCTTGGAAATTTCAAAATTTTCGGACATAAACGGCTGTAACTTTTGAGTGCGTAGACTTAGAAGTTTAATTTAAATCACGGCTTCAAGAGGTTACGGAGTTGAGTATTTCACGTTAGTTTCAACCCGATACCTCCACGCGTTCCTGAGAAAAGAGGGTTGACAGACGGACAGACAGACGGACAAAAAAGTGATCCTATAAGGGTTCCTTTTTCCTTTTGAGGTACGGAACCCTAAAAATGGGCTCCACACTCCATTGAAACGGCGGCGTGTCAACATTGTGTTTCCGGCTTAAGTTGTAAGGTTTTTTAGCTGTCTTTAGGCGGTCCCGTTCCGGAACCCGGTTATATTGATCGGATACTATAGATATAACAAGTCCAGTGCAAGTAAAGGGCCGAAAACCCAATGAATCTGCAAAAAGGTCCACAAACGGATGCAAGAAAACCTTTTGCTTCCCATCAGAATGATAATTTTCAATTAAATCTTGATCACAGCCAATAATAAAGAAAATTGGTGTTGGCCGATGCTGGCCTAAGACTACTCATTTACTTTGCTAAGCCAGAAGATACAATACAAAACAATATAATTACCTATGTTGCTGTTTCAATTGTAAATACTTGTTGTATATTATTAATATATATTGTTTTATAATAACTTATAGAATATTAAGTATTATTTATTTGATTTGACATTTTTCCTCGACTGTTTATTTAACTTTATTTGTTAACTTGTGTACCTAATATGTACCTACCTACACCTTTTGACATGTATATCTTATATCAATAAATGAATCTGAAACTGAATCTTTGTAATTCACTCACTTGCACTATCCTGGCGCATCGACCCCAATGTGAGTCTAGGCCTCAGACACAATGGATGTCACCATGGTTTTCTATCCTGCACCGCCTCTGTCCAGTCCGTCAGTCAGTTTTAATTAGTAGTAAGTACCTATTCTATTGTTTGTTTTTGTTATGAAGTCATATAGTAAACTTTAAAAAAAGTTGATTATAGAACCGGTTGATCGTTGAATGCGTCAGATTTTACTTCTTACTCAAAATAATAATGGTAAATTTATATTTGTAGGAGTAGTATTCACACAGTCTCGCTTCGGGAATCCTGTGATAATGATCGGGAACTACAGATACAACAAGTGGAGCGCAAGCAAAGGCCCAAAAGCTCGCTGGACTTGCACGCGCGCCAGGAATGGATGCAAGTCTACTATCTACACATTCCACAATGATATTTTACAGATGAAGCTCGAACACAATCATTGATGGTGAAAAGATTTCTTTCATGTGCTATTTCAATTTAATTTCAATAATTTAAGATACAATATAATTATGCACATAGATCACGTGGAACATTGGTTACTTATATTTAATTTTATTTTATTATAAAAAAATGTACACTTGAGCGGTTATGCTGTTTTAATGTTATTTATATATTTTGTACATACTATGTGTCCCCATAATATTGTATTTCGCTATTGTATAAACGATTTCTTTCAGGTACCTACAATAAAATAATTATGTTATTTGTTTACCGAAAACATAAGAACTGAGAACTTATAAAGGCTTTTTAAAAATTCGTACATGAACAAGACTCACGTTATCGATGTGTGTCCCTTGATAGCCGATGACTTGAGCAGAATTTGGCGAAATACTCACTATTTTTTATTTTATTACTAAGACATAATACTTTGTTGTAGATGAGGTGTCTTTTGTGAAGACGCGTCAAGGTAATCCTGGCATTGTGATGGGAAAGTACAGATATAACAGGTCAAGCAAGAACAATAACCTTGGTCCCAAGATTCGTTGGCGCTGCACAGCTGTCAACAAGGGCTGCAAGTCCGTGATCGTCACCTATGCCAACAATGTTGTTGCTATGAACAAAGTACATAATCATTAAATTTTAATGTTCAAAGTACCTTATTAATTATTAAAGACGTATAACTGTACAAAATTGCTGCCCGATCCGTTCAATAGTTTTGGCGTAAAGAAGGAACAAGCATTGTCCCGGTTTAAAATCCGACCCAGTGACTTCCCGGTTTTAAAACATGGGGTAACTGGACCTAGATTTTAAATTAATAACAATTTTAAATAATATGACCCGTTAGTGAGCCTAAAGTGCTATAATACTAATTTAATTATAAAACAACTTAACGGCCAAAGGAGCTAGAAAGTCGGTTTGTTAAGTCCTACAGAAGGCTTATTCTACTAGGTTATGAGAGTCTTCTCCTCGTTTCTCTTCCTTTAGAGTACTCTCCTGTTAGTGCGCCGTGGGCTAAGCAGTGACCCAACGGCAAAAGATTCAATTGCTGGAGGTCCATGTGCTAGAGATCCAGTTCAAAAAGGGCACAGCTCGTGAGAAGTCCGGCCGGAGACGAAGACAGCCCTAAGGAGGAATTTGAGCCTTGGAATGCGCATGCCAGCTTGGCATTATTACAGCTCAGTCTTCCTAGGGTGTTGGGCTTCCACGGCAGCACAAAAAGCAAAAGCATTAAGTGTTTATGATGCCGTGGAAGTTATCAAGATCAAGACATGAATTTACAAGATGTAAAGAGAATTTGCTAAAAATAAAAATAAAAAAATTAAATTTGAGTATCTGTAAATGTAGGTAATGAAAAGTCTTAGCCCGTGTACAGTATTGAGAGATGACTTGTCGAGAGGAAAGAAAACCCATGTCGTTCTTTGAGCATTTAAATGAGTGTGTACGGCTTACATTACAAATCAGTACAAAACTTCTCGACAGGGGTTTGAAGTCACTCACAGTTTGGTTTATAGAATGATATTATGTTCAAAATAAAAATGGCGATGTAAAGAAATCGTCAGCCAACCTCTAAAAATCGTAGGCGTTTGTCCGTCTCCAGCGCAGTGCGGGACACGTCAGCCTTGCGATACCATAGGCAATGTATCGCAGTGAGCATTTTTAAGTTAGCGGCGTGTTAGCGAACGTATGGTGCAGTCACCAAAGACTAATAGAAGTAGTGGAATAGTCGTCGAATAATAATTAATCGACTAGAATTTAAATAAAATTTGAAATGAATCAATAAGTGTAACGATTTACGTTACAACAAACATCCATTCAAACTTTTGCATTAATATTATTAGTCTGATGTGATAGTACTACTGATTTTATAATCCTGCTCACCAAATAAATAATTTGCTAATCAAATAGCTTTTTTACTGATTTTTCTTACTGACCGAATAAAAACATTGATTATTCTTACTCTGATAAAATATTTGAAATAAATATTAATTTACCAGCTATTTTCGAACCGAATGGTCTGTTGCGTGACGATGGTAAGACGCCCGACGATGGTATGACACTAGTCCCATGGGAGTTGGAGAGGCCCATTGTGTGGTACGCTACATTCGTCGACATCCTTGCGCCTTCCCATCTTTCGATGACTTCCGTGAGGGCGGGTACGGCGGCAGATTTGGCCGAGGATCTCAAGAGGCGCAAATATGCAGGTCTCGACAGAGCCTACACATTTGCTCCCTTTGAGACCCTAGTGTAGTAGTAACCCGTGGGATACCGAGGTTGTCTAGTTTTAAAAAATTATCTGAGCGTCTGGTTGAAGTTACGCGTGACCCGAGAGCTGGTGAGTATCTGGCGCAGGGCATCAGTATCGCCATACAGCGGGACAGTGCAGCCAGTGTATTGGCGACGCTTCTGACTGGAATTGATATGGATCAGTTGAGCTACCTGTGGATTGTTTGCAACAGTCTGCAGTTAGCTCAATTGTTTCAATTGTGAATACTAGTTCTAATTTGTTTCTATTATTTGATTGTAATTTTCTTTGTCAATAAACTATTTCTATAGTTTCAATTATTTCCTAATTACATTTTGTAATTATGTTTCTTATTAGGTGACTTAAGAACCGTATTAAGAACCGAGGAGAGGCATGGCCTTTTTTAGCTTTAATAAAAAACCTTACAAAGTTAATCCATAGCTCACTCCCCTCACTTTATTGTGAATTGTTTAATAACTATCTACTAGACTCAGAGGCGCAGCGGGCGAAAGTCTGCATGCGACGAAGCGGGTTCTATTCCCACTCAGATCTTCAGATCCAGAACACTTGAAACACATATTTGCAGATCGTACAAACATTTGTCTCGGGTGTTCTCGATGTTTTCTATGTATGATGTAAAATATCTATCCTTATAGGTAGCAGTTATCTAGTACCCAACGCAAGTTCTGCTTAGCTTTGGGTATAGATGATGTTGTGTGAATTGTCCAGCATTATTTTTTTATAATGTTTACTAAACTTTGTGTGCTTTCAGTGTCACCACAAAATACGTATCGTAATGCACCACACTTTTCGTTTTCCCGATACGGCCACCCAGTGCTAAATTTACAAGGATACCGGTACAACAAAGTTTCTCATATGAGTAAACAAACGATAAGTTCTCCGGACCATCCGACTGTAGTCAAAGACAGATGGTACTGCTCTAGGAAAACAAATAAATGCAAAGCATATGTGCATACGCTTCTAAATGAAATTGTAAGAGTCAACGACTGCCATAACCATTAAAGATGTTTAGATGTATAACAAATACATATGAGTACCGAGTCTGTTATAATAATAAATTTAAAAAATGCGACATGTTTTATTTTAAAAGAAATGATAGAGCATTTTGTAGGTGGTAATTGACATTGCAATTTAAATTAGCATTGTGAACTAGAGATTTTTGTAAAGCCTTATTATTTCTGAACCACTGGATTAAACTATGTATGGAAATGATACGAATTTATTTCCACTCTAATACATTTTTTTCGGATTAAATTCGACAACTTGTTCCACTCTAATCCACCAATGGATTGGATTCGTCATCGTATTTCACACCAATGCACCAATGGATTAGATTCGACATCTTGTTCTTTGTGCATTCCCGTCCTGCGCTGAGCGTGTTGCCACATAAAATTTAATAAAATGTAAGTAATTAAAAAAATATACCGAACTGAAACACCTACTCGTATTTTTTGCAGTTCCCGTGTACTCTACGACGAAAAATGGTAATTTTGTGCTTAGCATGGGAGGGTATCGCTACAACGCAAACAACGCGTATAAAGGTCCCAGAATGCGTTGGCAATGTACGAAAGCTACAAATTGCAAATGCAAAGCGTATATCGTTACTTACGAAAAAAAACTCGTGAGCATAAGTGGTGGTCATAACCATTGAGTATTTTATTCAATAATCAAGAGTTTGGAAAAACTGCTGGATTTCAAAATTCTTGATTGTTGTATCTTTCAATAGTTGCATTAGTATTTTTGTCTGATTGTTATAGAATACCCATTTGTAATATGAAATTTTCAAAATTTTGTGTTCTTGAAATAAAAAAAAAAATTGATCATTTATTTTTCAGTTTCCATTTGCCTTATAAACTTACAAATTGTTAAGAGAATGGTTGACGATTTGAAGGTGTTAAATAAAGTTTTGATTTGCAGTTCCGACGTATACAACGACGAAATTCGGCAATTCCGTGCTTATCATGGGCAGGTATCGATTTAACGTCAGAACGTCGTGTAAGGGTCCCAGAATGCGTTGGCAATGTACGAAAGCTACTCATTTCAAATGCAAAGCGTACATCGTTACTTACGAGAAACAAGTCGTGAAAATAAATGACTGTCATAATCACTGACTATTCGGGTTTTACAATTAGCTGAACCATGCAAAGCATATGTGCATACGCTTCTAAATGAAATTGTAAGAGTCAACGACTGCCATGACCATTAAAGATGTTTAGATGTATAACAAATACATATGAGTACCGAGTCTGTAATAATAATAAATTTAAAAAATGCGACTTGTTTTATTTTAAAAGAAATGATAGAGCATTTTGTAGGTGGTAATTGACATTGCAATTTAAATTAGCATTGTGAACTAGAGATTTTTGTAAAGCCTTATTATTTCTGAACCACTGGATTAAACTATGTATGGAAATGATACGAATTTATTTCCACTCTAATACATTTTTTTCGGATTAAATTCGACAACTTGTTCCACTCTAATCCACCAATGGATTGGATTCGTCATCGTATTTCACACCAATGCACCAATGGATTACATTCGACATCTTGTTCTTTGTGCATTCCCGTCCTGCACTGAGCGTGTTGCCACATAAAATTTAATAAAATGTAAGTGATTAAAAAAATATACCGAACTGAAACACCTACTCGTATTTTTTGCAGTTCCCGTGTACTCTACGACGAAGAATGGTAATTTTGTGCTTAGCATGGGAGGGTATCGCTACAACGCAAACAACGCGTATAAAGGTCCCAGAATGCGTTGGCAATGTACGAAAGCTACATATTGCAAATGCAAAGCGTATATCGTTACTTACGAAAAACAACTCGTTAGCATACGTGGTGGTCATAACCATTGAGTATTTTTATTCAATAATCAAGAGTTTGGAAAAACTGCTGGTTTTCAAAATTCTTGATTATTGTATCTTTTAATAGTTGCATTAGTATTTTTGTCTGATTGCTATAGAATACCCATTTGTAATAAGAAATTTTCAAAATTTTATGTTCTTTATATAAAAAAAAATTGGTTGCCTGTAAAGTCGGTATACGGGCGAAAGTTTTACGTGACAACGACTTTGTGAGCGCATAACGTGAGCGGAGCGTAACGCGTAACGCAGTTTCTTGAATTGTCACCCGGCAAACCAATTTATAAGACGTTGTCACGTCAAAACATTGACCATTTTCTTTACAGTTCCCATTTGCCTTATAAACTTGCAAATTGTTAAGAGAATAGTTGACGATTTGAAGGTGTTAATAAAGTTTTGATTTGCAGTTCCGACGTATACAACGACGAAATTCGGCAATTCCGTGCTTATCATGGGCAGGTATCGGTATAACGTTAGAACGTCGTGTAAAAGTCCCAGAATGCGTTGGCAATGTACGAAAGCTACTCAATTCAAATGCAAAGCGTACATCGTTACTTGCGAGAAACAAGTCGTGAAAATAAATGACTGTCATAACCACTGACTATTCGGGTTTTACAATTAGTTTAAGCTAGAAAGTAACTGAGCCCACGCCATGCAAAGTACCTACGCGACAAAATGTGGGAAACGTCGGATGGCGTAGCGTACCTACGATAAGTGTGTCTTTAGCTAGCCCATCTGTTTTTATATCAGTTCATGCGTCTAGATCTCTGAGCGGACAATGTATGGCGTGATCTCAGTCATAATAAATTCACAATTAAGATGATTCTTGAAATTACAAATTATTAAAAGTAATTTTAAATACAGTTTGTGTGTTTTTGTAGCTCCTTTTCAATCATCAATAATAATGTTAAACATCTAACAATTTAGTACAGTTTTTGATTTATATTCTGTTCTATATACCAATTCTTAAACTTCGTATTTATTTTTATACTAAGTTGTTTCCAAGAACACAAAGTAGTGATAAATTTTAATATCTCCTGAAATAATGCTTAAGTAAATAGTTTTTTTGCAGTTCCGACGTTCACAACTTCTCGGTATGGAAAGCCTGTGCTAATAATGGAAGGGTACCGGTACAATATACGTCAAAACAATATTTTTAGTGGACCTACAGCGCGCTGGTACTGCTCGCGTTCTAATCGCAAATGCAGAGCTTCGATTGTTACTTATTATAAAAAAGTCATTGGGATTAATGCTTGTCATAACCATTGAAGTTCTAGATAATTTTTATTCATCAATAAAAATTATAATGTACGTATGTGTTCATAAAACTATTGCAGTTTTATTGTAAATTATTAATGTAATGTGATAACAGTAAATCTAGCAGTAATGTTAAGTACAGTTTTTATTTTATTGCATTGGGGTCCATCCGTACTTTCGCATTTATAATATTAGTGTGATGATGTGATGATACAGTATTTTTTTCCATTGCTAATTGTACCCTATCTTCGTTATACGATTTTCCAATATTTTTTTTTTATTTATATAAAAATAAAGGGACTTTGTCGCTTAGCGACCACATCGCCCTATGAAGATAACATGAAATTATATACCTAATTAAACAACAATTTACCTAACAACAACATGAACAAAAATAGTGTAAATAGGAAGTAATTAACAAAAAATTTACTTCATAATTTAAAGCAACATTCAGCCAGATCATTTTCCAATATTGAAGTTATTGTTCAATGTTCTGCTAAGCGTTACCTAAAATACTTTTCAAAAATCATTAATAATGGAGTTGAAATTGAATAAAAAAATAAAAATGTAATAACAATAAAACTAGCATTTATGTTAAGAACAGTACCTATTTATATGCAAAACAGTATTTTATTCCGTTGTTCTCTATTTTAGTTATTATAATTATGATATCGCATGGTAAGGGTGTACCGGGTGATAATAAACTTAGTAATGTGCTCCTCTTTCGCTATTCTATGGCGTGCAATTAATTAATTAATATTTATCAACATATTTCCTCTAACATTAATCATGGTAAAGTCCCGAAGTGCTACATACAATAAAGCCGGAAATATCTTTCAAGGTAATATTACCTTAAAACTTTTTGATTTGTTGATATGACATCAAAATTTTTTTTTTGTATAACTTACAGTTGTCTTTGCAGTTCCGACGTACGAAACTACTCGATACGGGAAGCCTGTGCTGATAATGGACGGGTACCGGTACAACAGATATCACAGGTGCAAGGGACGCAAAGTGCGCTGGTATTGCACACGTTCTAGGACCAACTGCAAAGCCTCGATCCTTACTTACGATCAATTATTAGTCAACACTTATGGTCCTCATAACCATTGACTTTTAAACAATACATTTTATTAGTAAGTTAATATTATAAACATTCAAATTCCATATATTGTATTAATAAGGCGCTGCCTCCCCTCACACTAGAGATCGAAAATAGAGTTTGGTGGCCACCAAGGGCAACTTCGTTTCTCTGCCTAAACTATACAAAATAAAACTATTATAGAGGCATTAAAAAAAAGCTTTTAATAGGTCTCACAAACTGGATAACGTAATTTTTGGAATTTCCTTTCTTAAACGTAATAATTAGATACAATAGGTGGCGGCGCAGGTGTGAGGGGAGGCAGCGCCTTAGGATAAAACATACACATTGTCACTGATTAAAACTTGTCATTAATTCTAATAAATAATTGAATCAGATAATTTTCAACTTTTTTAATATCTCACATAATTCTAGCGCAGTAGTTATCCATTTGCCCTAGTTTGACATAGGTCTCTTCCAGATTCTTCCACTCGTTTCTATCCCTGGCGAATGTTGACCATACCTTTCCATGCGATAGCTTAAAAGTCATCTTCCCATCTTAAATGGTCTCCCAAATTTCTTCTTACGGTTTCTTATATTTTCACATTGCAGCAGAAAACTTGTCGAGAAACGGCCAGACATCCCAACATCATGACTTGGTGTTGGCTGGTCCGGGTACACAATACACATCGCTTGCAGATAACAAATATTGCTGCAGCAAGTGTAAATAGTTATGCACGAGCAACCGTTTCTGAGTTGCTAGATCTCAATATTTTTGCTCCACCACCCATTGCAGTTGCTCTTAATATGCGACCTGTCCATTTTTTTAATATGTAAACGTTATTATTATTAATAACTAGCTATTTACAGTTCCAAGATACACAAATTCCCGGTATGGTAAACCTGTGCTGACGATGGGCAAGTACAGGTACAACAAACACTGTAAGAGCATTGGACCCAAGATTCGGTGGTATTGCTGTCGTCATACAGTTGGATGCAAGGCCTCTGTATTCACTGTTGAAAAACAAATCGTCAAGCACAATAATGTTCACAATCATTAATAAGAAGGTGCATTAACATGTAAGTTGCCATGTTTAAATAATTAAACATTAATATTATTCAGGCCGTACTCATTACCTTCGGTTATTTATCATACATATAACAATGAATTATTTAAACATGGTTTTTAATTATAAAACCAGATCCGTCAAGTGCAAGGTGTCATTTGCGAGCCAAGGGGTTTCGAACCTTTGTCAATTATACAAATATATACTAAGGTTTTTGTTATTATAGTGTGTTAGCCCTCACACTCTGGGTAATTTCTAAGAAATCAAATAACATCGCAAAAAAATTTCGAATTCGACGGGACTTGAACCCGCATCCTTCCCTCAGTACGGGAATGTGCTAACCAACTACACCACGAGGTCAAGTGACGTAGGAGTCGAAAATCTTTGCGACTTTCTACGGACCCTAGCGCCGTTAGCTCCACCTACAAGGGAAACATTGAAGTTTATCCATTCCTGTTCAAAGACTAAAGTTACATTTAGTTTGACGAGAGGTGTCGCGTTGCTCAAATGTAAGGTTTTGGTTATTATAGTGTGTAAGACCTCACATTCTGGGTGATTTATTACAAATATATACTTTAGGTACCAGCTAGAGACTTCGCTATTTTATGAATATCTAAACATAGTAGGTACCTACATGTCAGTTTACTTCAAGCTAAACTTAAACTTCGGAGTTTCTTGGGTGATGGTAAATTTTCGACTTTTTTCAAAATATTATAAGTCATCTAAAAATTTCAAAAACTGTTTTGAGAGTACAAATACGATCTATTGTAGAAAAACAAGGGAGTTTTTAAAAAGGATAATAGAAAAATTTAAGAAGACTGCGTAGAAAGTAGGTACACTTACACATTCTTAATAAGTACTTATTTGTATTTTCTAATAATATTAAATATGTTTTTTATTTAGTTGTTGGTACGATATACCTTTATCTCTCTCCCTTTGTAAAATAGTACTTACTTGTTGTTTGATTTTTAACATTAATTTAAACTTACTATTTGACTGTCTTTATTCACAAAGAAAATAACTAACTAAAACTACTACTTAAAATGCTGCTGCCTGTTGCAAACGCAACAGGCAGCAGTTAGCTCAATTGTTTCAATTGTAATTTTTTTTAATTACTAGTATAATATGGATCAGTTGAGCTACCTGTAGACTGTTTAGTCTACAGGTAGCTCAACTGATCCATATCAATACCAGTCGGAAGCGTCCCTAAGACGCTGGCTGCATTGCCACGCTGTATGGTAATGCTGATGCGCTGTGCCAGATACTCGCCAGCTCTCGGGTCACTGTCTATTTTAAAATTATTCATCTATAAAATGTAAATCCATAATTGGTCGTTAGAAAAGCATATATTTTAAGTTTACATATAATAAGTACTGGATTTTGTTAAATAAATAACTAAAATAAAATACCTTTCATTCGATACCCCACTCAGTGAGAAATTATATTCCACCCACCTTTTGACCAAAAGTTTTCAATTAGGTATATTTCAAAAAGTATGCAATCTACTTTGATACCCCACTCGTCCTTGCAGGTCTCTTTTAAAATTTCGACATCACAATTTGTACCGAGTTAAAAGCTGCGGTAGTTGCTAGGGTATTAAACAGGGAAAAAAGGACAGACAGAGCGAGACCATAAGAGTTTCGAAACCGATCTCGAAACCCTAAAAATGGGGAATGACAAGGTGCACTCAATAAACAATTTGTACAAAATACGAATAAGCTAAGGTAAGGCAGGAATAAACCTTGCAACTGTATAAAAAAACGAAAAAAGCTTATTAATATTAGAATAAGTTAAGTTTATAATATACTATGTGTTTTGTTTGGTTCTCATACAGCATATTATTTATTTACATAATATAAACTTTCCAAAGCTGTTAGAATCAAGCAGCAACTCAGAGATTTCGAATAACTATTATCAAATTATAGGAACACACAGAAATCATCCTTGGTACAGTGGGCGTCTCAAATAATACGTACCTCTGTGTGTGTGGGTTCGAATTCTGCCGCCAATCGTTGGAGATTGGGAGATCAAAACTACATGTTATTTTTAATTTTCCATTTTCTTTTAATATTTTTGACGTTTCCAAATTTGTATGTTTTGTATCAATTACTAATTTTAGTAACCTCACTCAAAATTTCGAGGAGGTCCATCTTTGTCGTCGTTACCTATGGTAACATCTTGGATCTGCAGCAGTATAAAAAGCAAATTTATACAAGATAATAGTGACAGGATTCAAACTCGTGAGCGGTGTTTCGATTTGTTTTTTTCATCAAATGCTGTCTATTATCGTTGCATTATGCAAGGTTTTTAATTAATATTTTTTCTTATGGGCTTAATCGCAAGTTAATGAAAAAACACAAATTATTACGCCGCCTTCAACATTATACAATAAATACTAAGTATAAGGGAGGTTAGGTAACGAAGAAATAGTTTTAATACTAATAATATTTGTTATTTCTTGTTGATTCTCAGAGTTCATGAAGAACAGCAGTTTTTATTCTTATAAAGTTACTCAAATGATGCATCGTTGGAAACACTCAAAGGTCTCGGAGATACGCACAAAGCAAACGTGTGGTTTGCTTAATAATTTTTATTTATTTTTGTTATTTATTGAGAGAATAACATCATTACAGGTTTTTTATTAAGCCCTAAGGCGATGTTATATATAGGTATATACAACCAGTACACATACTAATAAAAATACTAATATCTACTAAATATTATATAAGACGAGTGACAATTACTTCGTTCGCTACAAACGATATCTAAGCAAACCCTTTCCGCATCCATAAATAAATAAAATAATGGTAAACTTGGCATTAAAACTGGGGACTAATTATTCCCATAGACAAAATTGGACGCAGTGTTCAACAGTTAAACAGCTCAGTTGGTTTATTGTCGAGAATTTGAGTCTCTAGATATGGGTGGGAGGTTCGATCCTGATTCGTTTTTGCATGTAAATATTAGTTACAAGCGAATAGAAGTCATAGAAAATATTTTGTAGACAAAGGGGATAGGTACTTAATTCTGACGAACACTGTACTATGTTTTCTAAGCGTCCGCCTTTTTGACAATTCGTCGCCTGTCACCTACGTACGTGCCTGACTAAATCCATTTCCACAGGGATACAATTCAAGGTGTCTCGGTTTGGCAATCCAGTGTTGGAGATGGGAGGCTACCGGTACAACAAGCACATCAGCTGTAACGGCCCCAAGGTGCGGTGGGTCTGCTCCCGACAGTCCTCTTGCTGCAAGGCCTTGATAGTCACATACTTCAACGACATCATTAGAATTAATTCCAATCATAATCACTGATGTTTTTGTTATTATTATTCGGAGCTGCAGACAGCTTATGCTTTGGTTGAGGATTTTTAGATAATGTTATCAAAGAATTAAATATTGTCAAAATTTTATGATTTGGTTATTTTGTTGCATTCACTTATTATAATTATTTTACGAGATAATTTAGATGAGATATTCTACTTTTTCTCGTATGTAATGTAAATAAACAAAAATAAAATTGTGTCAGTTGATCTTCTTTATTAACTGAGAACAAGACAAGTATATTACTTGGTATTACAACCACCTTCGAAAATACTGGCCAAATAAAAAATTCTGCATGCACACAGAAGTGTCATTGACGAGGACAGAATCAATGAAACTCTCTCTCTAGCTATGACTCTCGGACACGGTGGATTGTGCATACTAGGACTTAGAATTTTAAAACGTATAAAACTTTCCAGTTAGGTTTTGTGTTAATTATACTATTTTCTCGTCTTTGATTTCTACACATAAAATCCCATTCCTAGAACTAATACATAATATCAGGTCGCCTCGCTCACGTTGCCTAATGCTAACGATTTTTGTTTCTGAAACAATTGTGTGTATGATATTTTTTTATATTAAAGCGGACTTTTAAAGATAATAATTGCCTCTGAGCTCTGAAAACTATTTTCAGTGTAGATAATTAAAATTAAAGTATGTGTGGAAACAAATTAGAACCAGTTTATACAGGGTGTCCGGTAATTAATGGATAACCCCGCAGTTAATTGTGGGGGGCACCACGGCTACTCGGGAAAATTATTTAAAAAAACCTATCTGCAGCAGTCTACGACTTTTAAATTTTCAAGGTGCTATGGCGCTCATTAGGGGAGGCCTATGTTCAGCAGTGGACTAATATATATGTTGATGATGATGATGATGAACATATTTTAAACTTTCTTGCCGTGCCCAGCAAATGATTCCTGTAACGAGAATTATGAATATAGTGATAATCTGAGATATTGTCTGTATGGGGTTTTATCATGATGGAAGATTTTGTCTATCGTTTACTAGTTATCCGTAGTTTATTCGATATCTATATTTTTATTACGCTAATATATCCCTTCGTTAGTAGCGTCCATTTTGCAGGAAATGGCTCGTGTGTGGAGGCACTTGTGCACTTGCTCCGCGCGTTATCGGCGTGTGATTAAAATGCCGATATCTCTATACTTTTGTATGGAACCTGGCTCAAGACCTACATAAAGTATATAATTTTACTTCTTACGTGTTGAAAAAAATGTTTAACATTAAAACTGTGAACAATTATTTCTTAATCATATTTGTGGTATTTATAGGTCCCATATTTTCAATGACCAGATTCGGGAAGCCTTTGATTCTGTATAACGGGCATCGTTTCCATCAACACAGCTCTAGTAAAGGTTCTAGAGGTTTCTACGTATGCTATAAATGGCATATAGGATGTCGTGCTTGCATCAAGACCCACGA
Organism: Eupithecia subfuscata; assembly: GCA_963564075.1. Classification (NCBI taxonomy): domain Eukaryota; kingdom Metazoa; phylum Arthropoda; class Insecta; order Lepidoptera; family Geometridae; genus Eupithecia; species Eupithecia subfuscata. The sequence goes on from OY751105.1 coordinate 13,015,534, forward strand.
TGATGAAATAATACATATGAATGTCGAACATATGCATGAAGGCCGAAAGAAGGAAACTGAACCTGTGGACTTGGCTGCCAGTTATATTTAATAAAGTAAAGTAGGTCGTCGACCTACTGGTCAAATCTGATTAGCGTAAACAGATCAAGACTCGATATGGGAACGCTATGAAATTGAAGAAAAAATCATTCGGCGTCAGAACTTAGAGTGCGGTAGCTTTAGTATTTATTATACATTATACAGGATATTGAAGAACATTACTTACAAATACAATTGTATTAAACGTCTAGTTTCCAGAATGTATAGACATGTTGTCAAAAATCACTGATGGCTTCGCGGCAGTTATGCGGAAGCGAGTGGCATCATTTATGAGTAGAGTGAGAGGTAGTTACAACAGCATCCTGAAAGTCATATCTCACAAGTATGACTGTCCCATACTACACCACTGGGTGAAATTAAATTATTACCTAGCCTAGAATAAGTTATTTTCGTTTATTTTATTTTCTTTGTTGTTATTCCATGTTGTTTGTAATTTTATATTTACTATGAACCTTTGTTGTCTGATAATAAAGATTTCGATTGATTGAATAGAAGATTGAACATCTTAAAATTATGCATATTAATAAGCCTTTCAACCGTATTAATAATGTACCTACATAATACCTTTTTATCAGTACCAAAATTGTGTAATGTACCCCTCAGTACTAAATACTTGACATGCAAAGGAAAACTCTACCAGCGGATAGGTGAATCTAGTGACAAACTAGTTTCTGCGGATGAGGGGCCGATGTTCTCTAAGTGCCACCAGGGCCGGCGCACGATCTGGTACAAAAGACACCGGTACAATCCAGGCCACGATAAAGTCTCGCCCGCAGGCGTGCTACGTATCCGAGAAGTGGAGTACGGGCTGCAAAGCCTTCATCAGGGTTGAGGGCGAAATATCATTGAAGTTCAGAAAAGTCATACTCATAAGGCACCGAATTTTACCAAAGATTTTTACCAAGCCAAATCAGACGGGCTAGCTGACCATGTGTGCTTTTTTTTAGTTTTCTTAATAATTTATAATAAAAGATGGTAAATACATTCCACATGTTACTTTTAGTATCTGTGTAGTTCTCTGTAGATTCTAAAGAATGTGTGAAAATAAAGACGATGGAGTTAAATAAACAGTCTTACTATTCTCACTTGGCAAAAGCCACTGATGTACGCTTCACTTTACGTTTTATTTATATAAAAAAGACAACATATATAATATTTAATTAAAAATTATAGAATAATAAAATATTCTAATAAAAATTATATTATTGCGTAAACATATGTTACATAAAATATTTTGTTCCAGAGCTACAATTCACGCCATCTTCAAAAGGTCACCCTATGTTAGTGTGGAGGGGCTACCGTTACTCCCGACACAGTGACAAAAACCATCGGAAAGAGAACAGAAACTTTAACGTTCGTTGGAACTGTGTAAAACGTCACAAAGGATGTCATGCAGCGGCTTATACCATTAACGATGAGTTTGCTAAACTTACTAAAACTCATAACCATCACCCGACCGAATTCACTGTTTTTAAAAACATGCAGTCACTTAATAAGTTACGTTGAAACGCTGAATAGTTACAGTATTGTGCTATTGTGATACTAACAAAACTATATGCATAAGTCGATCGATGCCCTAAGATCGTGGCAGCCTACCGTCTGTAACGTAGTATACGAAGGCTAGATACCTTGTCGATGCCATACCATTTCTTACTGAAAGTTAGTTTTTTAGTATTATTATGTAATTTATAATTGAATCCTTCTTTCTTCCTCATCAAAGTAATTATTAATAAATTCAACTCAACGATTTAAAAGTCTTAGAATAAAAACTAAAACGCATTTTCCAAACTACACAGAGAAACACATAAAAATAATGTTAAAATTAATGTGTTTTACAAATCACCGTTAGACTAGTTAACTTATACATGTAAAACTGTGTGTGTAACAAGTTGCGGCACCAGCAAAGAGCTACAAACAACCATAGAGACAATTTTATGCACCATAACGTGTTGAATGTTGTATTGAAAAAAATGGTGGTCATTTTGAAATCTTGCCAAAAATAATTACGGGATATGAAAACAATGTATTTTATTCTTTTTATACATAATATTTCATAGTAACATTTACTGCTTCAGACCTACACAATTGAAATCTAAATATAAATAGTGTAAGTTTTATTTTTCAAAACGTCCGGGTTCGATTCCCGAGCCGAGTACAAGATTTTTTAAATGTATGAATGCAGCTTTTCTTGTTACTAAAATCGATGATATGGTTCCTAAGAAGAGATCTTCTTATGTCATAAAGTTTCAGACTTTCCCATACTGACGGATCTAAATGTGCCACCCTGTATAATGAATTTAGCGTTGTACTTATATCACCGTAGTTGGTAGGCTAGTAGGTAATAAACATGGAGTGTTAGGATAGTAGGTACCTATTCGTATTTTCATATCTAAGAAATCTTCAGGTAATTAAAATTAAAGTAATATTAAGGGTATTTAATTCAAAATATGCATTTATGATGTAAAGATAAGTTGCATAATCTAGTATTTAATTCAAAATATGCATTTATGACGTAAAGATAAGTTGCATAATCTAGTCTTAGTTTAATTTTTCACTGTAGTATATGTGTAGTTCTCTGTAGATTCTAAAGAATGTGTGAAAATAAAGACGATGGAGTTAAATAAACAGTCTTACTGTTCTCACTTGGCAAAAGCCACTGATGTACTCTTTACTTTACGTTTTATTAATATAAAATGAAATTAAATCCAAGAAAACAATGTATAATGCATTAGTCCTGTCCTGTCCTGTCATGTTAAAGAGAGGGTTTTGCAGAAATTTCATTTAAATCTATACAACTATTTATTTGCATGAAAGGGTAACAAAAAATCCTGCTTACTGGCTGCTACAAATAGGTTGGATATTGGAGTGAAATTATGACTAAGTGTCAGTATTCGCAATGTACAATAACGGGATACCAGTCATTATATAGAGGGCATCGAGTACATATCCAGGTACCTGGATCTCGTAGTACTTACATAATTATACTACATACAGCGACAGAATTCAGTAACCCCCCTACATAACAAAACGCAGACTTGAATACGATTTTTTATCTAATCGTTCTGTTTATATGTTACCATCATAAATATATAATTTATTTTCGTAATTATTATTATATAATTTATTTTCTTATTTTTATAAAAATATACTTAATTTATTTTCGACTTTTAAAACTTCTACTATTTGTTTGGATTTAATCCTGCATGTGATAAGCAGGGGGGATTACTTAATTCTGACACTGTCTGTACATATCCACCTGGATACGTACTCAATGACAGATGGTATTGCTTCAAGATTGATTACTGTTGAGTAGTCATCAGAACTATAGACAACATTATATTATATAAAAAATTATAGAATAATAAAATATTCTATTAAAAATTATTTATTTTATTGCGTAAACTTAAATGACCTTACAATATTTTGTTCCAGAGCTACAATTCATGCCATCTTCAAAAAGTAACCCTATGTTAGTGTGGAGGGGCTACCGTTACTCCCGACACGTTTCATTTATATAAAAAAGACAACTTAATATTAAATTAAAAATTGTAGAATAATAAAATATTGTAATAAGAATTATTTTAATGCCTAAACACATTTTACATTAAATATTTTGTTCCAGAGCTACAATTCACGCCATCTTCAAAAGGTCACCCTATGTTAGTGTGGAGGGGCTACCGTTACTCCCGACACAGTGATAAAAACCATCGAAAAGAGAACAGAAACCTTAACGTACGTTGGAACTGTGTAAAACGTCACAAAGGATGTCATGCAGCGGCTTATACCATTAACGATGAGTTTGCTAAACTCACTAAAACTCATAACCATCACCCGACCGAATTCACTGTTTTTAAAAACATGCAGTCACTTAATAAGTTACGTTGAAACGCTAAATAGTTACAGTATTGTGCTATTGTGATACTTACAAAAATATATGCTTAGGTCGATCGATGCCCTAAGATCGTGGCAGCCTACCGTCTGTAACGTAGTACGTAGGCTAGAATCATTGTCGATGCCATACCATTTCTTACTGAAAGTTAGTTTTTTTAGTATTATTATGTAATTTATAATCGAATCCTTCTTTCTTCCTCATCAAAGTAATTATTAATAAATTCAACTCAACGATTTAAAAGTCTTAGAATAAAAACTAAAACGCATTTTCCAAACTACACAGAGAAACACATAAATATAATGTTAAAATTAATGTGTTTTACAAATCACTGAGCAGTTACAATTATTAAGTTATTAAGCAGTTAGACTAGTTAACTTATACATGTAAAACTGTGTGTGTAACAAGTTGCGGCACCAGCAAAGAGCTACAAACAACCATAGAGACAATTTTATGCACCTTAACTAATAATTTTGAAATCTTGCCAAAAATAATTAAGGGATATGAAAACAATGTATTTTATTCATTTTATACATAATATTTCATAGTAACATTTACTGCTTCAGACCTACACAATTGAAATCTAAATATAAATTGTGTAAGTTTAATTTTTCAAAACGTCCGGGTTCGATTCCCGAGCCAAGTACAAGTTTTTTTTAATGTATGAATGCAGCGTTTCTTGTTACTAAAATCGATGACATGCTTCCTAAGAAGAGATCTTCGTATGTCATATAGTTTAGACTTTCCCATACTGACCGATCTAAATGTGCCACCCTGTATAATGAATTTAGTGTTATACTAATATCACCGTAGTTGGTAGGCTAGTAGGTAATAAACATGGAGTGTTAGGATAGTAAGTACCTATTCGTATTTTCATATCTAAGAAATCTTCAGGTAATTAAAATTAAAGTAATATTAAGGGTATTTTATTCAAAATATGCATTTATGATGTAAAGATAAGTTGCATGATCTAGTCTTAGTTTAATTTTTCACTGTAGTATATTGTGTAGTTCTCTGTAGATTCTAAAGAATGTGTGAAAATAAAGACGATGGAGTTAAATAAACAGTCTTACTTTTCTCACTTGGCAAAAGCCACTGATGTACGCTTCACTTTACATTTTATTTATTTAAAAAATACAACATAATATTAAATTAAAAATTATAGAATAATAAAATATTCTAATAAAAAATATTTTATTGCGTAAACATATGTTACATAAAATATTTTGTTCCAGAGCTACAATTCACGCCATCTTCAAAAGGTCACCCTATGTTAGTGTGGAGGGGCTACCGTTACTCCCGACACAGTGATAAAAACCATCGGAAAGAGAACAGAAAATTTAACGTACGTTGGAACTGTGTAAAACGTCACAAAGGATGTCATGCAGCGGCTTATACCATTAACGATGAGTTTGCTAAACTTACTAAAACTCATAACCATCACCCGACCGAATTCACTGTTTTTAAAAACATGCAGTCACTTAATAAGTTACGTTGAAACGCTGAATAGTTACAGTATTGTGCTATTGTGATACTAACAAAAATATATGCTTAGGTCGATCGATGCCCTAAGACCGTGGCAGCCTACCGTCTGTAACGTAGTATACGTTGGCTAGAATCCTTGTCGATTCCATACCATTTCTTACTTAAAGTTAGTTTTTTTAGTATTATTACCTATAGCATATGTCTATACCTAATATGTAATTTATAATTGAATCCTTCTTTCATCCTCATCAAAATAAATATTAAAAACTTCAACTCAACGATTTAAAAGTCTTATTATAAACAAAATCGTGCGTTCTATACGAGTCTACCAACGAATATAATACAGTAACAGTTACAATTTATGTTTTAGCAGCAGTCAAATTGAAGTTTACTTTCTCCCAGAAGGGTCGCCCGATTCTCTGGTACGGGTCGAATCGCTTCCAGCGACACAGCAGCTTCCGCAACGGCAACCCTAAGTGTCGATGGATCTGTGTAAGAACCCACCACGGCTGCCGCGCAGCAGTGCACACTTACAAAAACGAAGTTTTTAAAGTAAAAGATATGCATAATCATGAATAAGCAGCTATTTCCTAAGAACAGTAAAGAAATAGCTAAGTACATTAAAACTATAATGTACCTATTTCTATAAATTGTACCAATTTTAGGACATGCGTAGTAGTTGCGTGCTTAAAACTATTTGTATATAATTAAATAAGAATCAATATTTGAGTAGTAACTGAACTTTCTTACTTATATGAACCACAACTTCAAGCTGTAATTACAACAAAATAAAAGGTCACTATTTTCTTCTGTTGACAAAATATCATCAAAATAATCATCATCGGCCCGTGTACAGCCACTGCTGAACAAAAGCGCCCAAATGAAGCCACGAATAGAGAGAGAGAGAGAGAGATAATTTATTTAAGTACAAGTTCATAATTTTAGGCAGAAGACAATATGAGCATAGTTATCAACTTATTTACTATGTAGGTATGTACTTATATTTTCAGAGATAATGGTCAAGGGTAAAATGGGTCCCTGCCTCAGTACTGTTGCAGTACTGCGGCATTTGTCCAATACTGCGCTGATCTTCAGGCAGGACCCTTGAGAAGTGATGTGTGAGAAGATAATAATGTGAGAACTAATTTGCTTAATATTGTCTTTAAACATCAGCGGGTAACATTATCCACTATGAATTATTTATGTTTGTACATATATAATTCACAATTATATATGTATGTAGGGTACGTACAGTACACCAAGGAAAAAAATAATAATAATATACTATGTACTACTTGTATACCTCAATAAAATTAAATTAGTAATGCTACACCTAAACACGAATCTTAATAGCTAACTCTATGAAACCAAATAAATACTAAATACCGGTCCTGAGCCGCCTACATCCCGATGGATGTAGGCGGCTCAGGACCGGTATTTATTTACTGTATTTTTTTATTTATTTACCGACGACATTATAGAGGTCGCAGGGAATATCGATTCCCTGCGACCTCTACAATGTCGTCGGTGCATCCGTGGGAGGTCTCGGTGGGAGGTCTTCCCACACTCTGTTTTGCATTACATTGCGGTCGCCAATCGAGAACCTTTACTCCCAGACGATATAAAACATCTCAGCCACTATGATAAGTCAAATTCACAGATGTGTATTTTCTACAAAGATTGCTTCTGAGAGAGCTTTAAAGATGAAAGGGACTTGAAGTTTCCTTATACCTTTACTTTTGAATAAACTAATTTTTAGTCGTATTAATACGTTTTTATTGATTAGTAACTTATTGTAAAATATTAAATCATAGACGATTATTTTCAGCATATTATTTTACAAAATCTCAAAAAGGCCATAGGATCATCGAGTGCGGGAAGTACCGCTACTCCAGACACCGGTACAAAGAAGGCGAGCCAAAGTGTCGCTGGATCTGCGTCAAGTGGGGAACCAATAACTGTCGCGCCTCCGTTTACACTTTTGATAACGAACTTTACAAAGTAGTGAATACTCATAATCACTAAAATCAAATATTTAAATGTATCGATTGGATCTTAGATTGCTATTGCTACCTTTAGCTCTAGCAGCTCTACAGCTACGTACTAAAAATAAATCTATGTATACCATTTACTTTAATTTACGCCCCGACGTCGCCGCGTCGTCGCATCGTAGGAATAAATCAATTTTATCGTAACTATAATGACAGTTACATACTGAAAGATTAAATGGTTGCCCAGACTCTCATGAGACTGGTGCCTCAGGAGAACTAGCACACAGACACATTCATACTACACACTAATAAACCCAGATATGTATAAAATTAATATGTTAAAGTGTGAAATCACCTACGATAAGCCCGCTATCCCTTAACCCCTCGGTGACCACCTACCCGAGGGGACTAGATTTAAAATCCGCGCTGCATGTTTCTTACATTCAGCACAAAGCTGAATCTACTCTCTTTGCCTATGATTAGTTTTTTAATTTTTGTGGTTAATTCTAGTTTAGGTTAAGTAATTTATAGGCAATAAATGATTTATTATTATTATTATTAAATTTTACTATGTTTAAAATGAACATGTCATTTATCACTTTTTTCATATTTAAGGCAAGACTAAAGTTGAGTCAACTAACAACTATCTAACTCCACAGGATACCAAGTGCAGTATACAGTATCTAGGTTGGGCAAGCCAGTGTTGATCCTTAACGGTTACCGACATAACAAGCAGAGCCCGAAGACGCCCCACCAGCACACGATGCGGTGGCGATGCTGCAGGTGGTCTTCGCTCAACTGCCGCGCCACTGTCCTCACCAACGATATGAAGATTGTCAAGATTGTGAACAAGCATAACCATAAGCCTCCCGTGAAAAAGCCAAATTAGAACTAGTCAGGAATGCGGAAAATACTAGTTTGCAAAATACCAGCACATGTCTGAAAGAAAAAGTGGGCGGTGCATAGTATAGCATTATAATAAATCAGGGCAGGAAAGTCTTAGGCACGATACAATGAATTATGAAATGTCTCTATATCTCTATCTATCAATATATTCATTCATTAGTGAATAGAACTATATTATGAATGATGTGAGTACCTAGTGTTAGAGAAATTATAATAATAATACTGACTGAACTCTCTCACCCCGCCAGCCCCTTGGCGAGTTTCTTTGCAGTCCAAATGCAAGAGACGTACGGCGCACGCACTGGGTCCCGATGGCTTGGGTAATTATTTCGACAGATGACGCCGATGGTGTTTGATATATTGTTTGTTTTATCGTGCACAAACAAATTTGTTTTGTTTTGAGGTTTGATTTCACCTTTTGTTAGAGGAAAATAAAAAATGAGTCTTTGAGTTATTTTACAACTTATTTATAAAGTGACACGTACACAATATATTTATAAAGTGACCCTAGACACCCACAGTTGCTCGTGTAGCGCGACAAAGTTGCGCATGTATGTAACTAGACGCGACTTTTGTTTGAAGAAATGGTCTAGTGTGCTAGTGAAGATTGAATGCGTGTGTATGTGTGTGTGCACCTATTTGATTTATATTTTATTGCTTTTTAGGGTTCTGTACCTTAAAAAGAAAAAAATAACCCATATAGGATCACTTTGCTGTGCGTCTGTCAACCGCCTTTTCTCAAAAATACGTGGAGATATCAAGTTGAAATTAATCTCAAATACTCAAGTCCGTAACTCCTTAGAGCCGTTATTTATATAAAACATCTAAGTCAATGCATTCAAAAGTTACAGATGTCTCCGAATATTTTGACATTTCCAAGGACATCACATGCACACAAAACCTATAGGGTACTGCCCGTAAACCTAGAACCATGAAATTTGGCAAGAAGCAAGGTAAAGGCACGGTAATACCACAAGTAAAAGATCCGAAAATCGTAAATTTATTTTATTTTATTCCCCGTTGACCTACAATCAAGATATTTGGCAAGAAACAAGGTCTTACAATTATCGTAAGACCTTGTTTCTTGCCAAATATCTATTTATAAAAGTATAATTATACGGAACCCTTGGTGCGCGAGTCTGACTCGACCTTTTGCTTTTTTTATTTGAGTGTTTTTTTTTTTATTATATTATTGTGAGTATTTTTTCTCTTAAATTAAGTTTTTGTATTAGTATTATTGAGCATGTAAGTTCTATTTATAAAATAAAGATATTAAATTCTTTTATTCTTATTCTAAACGACAAGACTCGTCTAATTGTTTTAAATCAATCTCTGCTTGCTCCTTAATCGAGATCAACCCTCCTGAGACTTTTACGTCACTCTTGGCTTAAGAGTCATTAGAACTCTATTAACTCTATCGCGCGTTATCTTGAGCGTACAGGATTGCGCGCCGGAAAGCCTGCACACGCAATCGTGCGTGATTATGTTTTTGAAGCGAGGGGGGAGGGGTATTTTTTCGACTATTTTCAAAATATTTCAAATGGTATGGAACCTACAGAAATTTCAAAAACTATTTTGAAATGTACAAACTTCGACATCTCAATTTGTATGGAAAATGTTCATTTTCATTTTTCATTTATTTTCTTAAAATCTGTACAGGCGCACGAAATGTATTATTATTTTAAATTTCAAGTTGATAGCTGCGGTAGTTGCTGAGTTAATAAGGAGGGAAGAAAAGGACAGAAAAAGCGAGACCTTAAGGGTTTCGAAACCGATCTTCGAAACCCTAAAAATGAATAGAAGAAATATCATGGCACAAGCTATCTTGTTCGCTGGTGTTACCAAGAAGAAGAAGAAACGATACGTTAAAAAGAAGAAGAAACGATCTGTGTGGGTTAAGAAATACAGACGCAATATAGTCACATGCCTCTGATTTCAGAATTACGACAACGCAACGTTATCCGGACGATTTCAAGAACTATTTGCGTATGGATAATCAATTTATCTATTACATTATTGTTAAATAAAATCAAACATAAAATATCTACACAAGACACTGTTATGTGAGAAAGCATTAGTGCAGAAGCACGTTTAGCACCACCGAACGGTTGCTACGTGAAAAGGATTTAAGTGAGCGTGTGCGCAAGAATGTTACGTGTAATGGCAACCACGGAACACGCGCTTGCGCGCACGACTGATGAACGCAATCGCGCGATCTCCCCCCCCCCCCCCCCCCCCCTCTCAACATCTTTACACGCTAGCTCTTTCGTGCACGAACGATTGCTGTTTCACGCGCGATAGGACGTCTGTTTAAAGCCCGCTAATGACTCTACCGTACAGAAGTGTCCATGACGCTGGCTTTTAGAAATCTTTTGTGACGTAATTGATAATGAAAAAAGCAGAGTACCAGCTGACACGATCCTTGGTGAACCTTCACCTTGAAACGACTGTCTGTGCCTGCTAGGATACGATTCGTGTTGTTACATTACTACTACTACTACCACAACAACACACTATAACAGTCCACAGCCGGACTTAGGCCTCCCTTTATAAGCGCCATAATTGGCTTTTATTTAGGTTAGGTAAAGCTATAATTTCTACATGTATTTTTTATCTCCTGTCTTTTAATTTTCCCGTCTGAACTAGGTACTTTCTATGAGCTAACTCAGCAGCGTACTCCCTAGCTTTATTACAGAGTAAATCAAATTTTAGGTTGTGTAATGAATAAGCTATGATTACTCCATGTGTAAAACTCCCAAATGAGTTTTATAGTTGTATCTAATTGTAAACCAATGTTTTATTTCCTCATTTAACCAGGTATTCATAGCCCTACTTAAAGCAATATTATCTGTATTTTATTATTAAATGACTTATACTGTATCACTGATCAAATTTTAACTCCACAGGTTATCAAGTGCACTACACAGTTTCAAAGTTTGGCAAGCCAGTGATGATCCTCGATGGGTACCGACATAACATGCAGAATCCGACGACGACGCACCCGCCCACGACACGTTGGCGTTGCTGCAAGTGGTCCTCGATGCACTGCCGGTCCACTGTCATCACCATAGATATGCAGATTGTCAAGGTGGTGAACGAGCATAACCATGAGCCCGACGCCGACATTAGAAATCCATATTATTATCAGAACCAGTAGTTGTAGTTGTGAGGAATGTGGACAGAACCGTACGGCATCAACCCACTACGCTGGTTTTGGTGCAAATGATCCTTGTTGCACTGCCGGTCCACTGTCATTACCATCGATATGCACATTTTCAAAGTTATGGACGAGCATAACCATGAGCCCGACTTTAAAAAGCCATATTATTATCAGAACCCAGTAGTTGTACTGGTGAGGGATGTAGAGAAAACCGTACGCAATATACGAGCACAGAATATTGCAAGGAAAAGAGGCCGGTTCGAGGTGCATAGTTATAAAGTACATTAAAGATGATTGGATGTTTAGATGTTTTCTGCTGGCTGAGATATGGTATCAGGATTACTTATATCCTGGATTAAAATATAAGCTACTTTTGATCCCGGAAAGGCCAGTTACCGCGGGAAGATCGAATAATTAAAACATATTGTCAATGCGGGAAACTCCGCGAGGCGCAGCATAATAAAACATATATTGCTTTACAAAAAATAAAATATGAGATCATACCATTCGTTTCACTTGCATTTTTATGTTCTGGCAAGTCCTATCCTTCCTTAAAAGGAATGACTCAATTTTAATTATTTAGCTTACTTTTTTCATCTATGGGTCGCGTAGATAAAGATGTGATTGACAATGACAGCCGCTCTCATGCTGTCCCGCATTGATTACTCTGATCAATATAGTTTTAGCGAGACAGCATGAAAGAGGCGGTTGTTTTCAGTTAAAATCATAACTCTTTATCTTCGCGATTTCAAACATCAAAATTTCATTAAGTGGAATAACGTTTCTGCCCTGAATTATTAATAAGTGTGTGAGTGCACGGCCGACTCCGAGATAGACTAAAGCTACTTAAATCATCTTTCGTCGATATAAAATAGGGAAATAATGACGATGTGGATTTAATTGGGAGCGTGAGATCGGTTTTTAGTAATAAATTGTGTTTCGGACATTATTTTGTAAGGAAGGTGATTTTCCTAAATTTTTATGAATTAAGACCCGGAATCTCTCCGAACGTGTTCGTGATGATGGATAGAACCTGTAGTTTACGCAGTGTCAATGAACTGTCCATGACCCTGTAGAATTTAGATGGATGGATTATGTGAAAGCGAACATAGTTAAGAAAGGTGGACGGCTGATAGAGAGTAAAAAAAAATGCATTCTTCTTTACCTGGCTTGGGATAAAGACAGAAAGAACAAGACTTATTGAATTTATGAATTAATATTAGAGCTAAATTAATTATTTTAATCCTTTCAGAAGTAGAAGTAGAATGGTACGAGACTAGGTACGGTAATCCGGCGTTAATGATAGATAACCATACATTCACCCTGTGCAGCACCAGTACACTTAACCCGAAGAAAAAATGGTGGAAATGTTCGAAGCATCTGCTGAAGTCATGCAAGGCCTCTGCTATGACGATTGATCAGGAGATATGGAAGCTCAAGAACACACATTCCCATTTATGAAGGCTGCTAAATTATTGAATATCCCGGATAAGCTGAATGATGAAGATGAATAAGTCTAAACATCTATCGCACCAACGCCGGTCTTCTTATGGCTATACGCTGTATGATAGAAACCTACAATGTAAATTTCAAGTCTCAGGTCCTTTAAACGTTATGTTAATTTAACTCTATTCACTATTTTCTTTATTTTTTGTTTTATTGTTCTAAATTACTTTTAGTACGTAATAAAATTAAGTTTAGTTTTATAGAAATTAGTTGTATTATGAAGTCAGCCACTTGTAGCGATGAGTATTGATAAGCTTATTATCATATTTAAGTACTACGTAGTGGGCTATATGTTTACTATTATTATGTAACTTTTGTACCATTGTTTAATATATAATTGGTTGTTTGCTGTGCCTGTATTTAATAAATAAATAAATAATGCTGGACAATTCACATAGCATCCATAGGCCCAAGCCTAGCAGAGCTTGTGTATACATATATCATGCTATTAGGTACTTATTTGTTAGAATTAAGAACATTGATTCTGCACTTTTGAGAGAAGGCTAAAATTACATTAAATACACATACGGTGCACATTTGTCATTCAGTCTATTATAGGTGTTATTTAGAAATACCACGTAGATGTAATACTTAAAATACCAAGAACTGCTCTTGGTATTTTAGAACGCATGCTATAGTTCTTACTTACCTTATTAAATACAAAAGACCTATTCTTCAAGTATTAGTTTTACAATGTCGTCGGTGCATCCGTGGGAGGTCTCGGTGGGAGGTCTTCCCACACTCTGTTTTCATTACATTGCGGTCGCCAATCGAGAACCTTTACTCCCAGACGATATAAAACATCTCAGCCACTATGATAAGTCAAATTCACAGATGTGTATTTTCTACAAAGATTGCTTCTGAGAGAGCTTTAAAGATGAAAGGGACTTGAAGTTTCCTTATACCTTTACTTTTGAATAAACTAATTTTTAGTCGTATTAATACGTTTTTATTGATTAGTAACTTATTGTAAAATATTAAATCATAGACGATTATTTTCAGCATATTATTTTACAAAATCTCAAAAAGGCCATAGGATCATCGAGTGCGGGAAGTACCGCTACTCCAGACACCGGTACAAAGAAGGCGAGCCAAAGTGTCGCTGGATCTGCGTCAAGTGGGGAACCAATAACTGTCGCGCCTCCGTTTACACTTTTGATAACGAACTTTACAAAGTAGTGAATACTCATAATCACTAAAATCAAATATTTAAATGTATCGATTGGATCTTAGATTGCTATTGCTACCTTTAGCTCTAGCAGCTCTACAGCTACGTACTAAAAATAAATCTATGTATACCCGGATAAGCTGAATGATGAAGATGAATAAGTCTAAACATCTATCGCACCAACGCCGGTCTTCTTATGGCTATACGCTGTATGATAGAAACCTACAATGTAAATTTCAAGTCTCAGGTCCTTTAAACGTTATGTTAATTTAACTCTATTCACTATTTTCTTTATTTTTTGTTTTATTGTTCTAAATTACTTTTAGTACGTAATAAAATTAAGTTTAGTTTTATAGAAATTAGTTGTATTATGAAGTCAGCCACTTGTAGCGATGAGTATTGATAAGCTTATTATCATATTTAAGTACTACGTAGTGGGTGGTAGTGGGCTATATGTTTACTATTATTATGTAACTTTTGTACCATTGTTTAATATATAATTGGTTGTTTGCTGTGCCTGTATTTAATAAATAAATAAATAATGCTGGAAAATTCACATAGCATCCATAGGCCCAAGCCTAGCAGAGCTTGTGTATACATATATCATGCTATTAGGTACTTATTTGTTAGAATTAAGAACATTGATTCTGCACTTTTGAGAGAAGGCTAAAATTACATTAAATACACATACGGTGCACATTTGTCATTCAGTCTATTATAGGTGTTATTTAGAAATACCACGTAGATGTAATACTTAAAATACCAAGAACTGCTCTTGGTATTTTAGAACGCATGCTATAGTTCTTACTTACCTTATTAAATACAAAAGACCTATTCTTCAAGTATTAGTTTCATTTTAATGACAAGTTTATAAGACGCTGCATCTAGTAAAAATAATAATTTTAATTTCTATACTTCTATACTTCGATGTTTTAGATTAGAAGCTGATTTCATTCTAACAAAGGTTGGTTAACCGGTCTTGCTGTTAGGCGGGTACAGATTCAACCTGCACAACAGAACAATTGGATCGAAACGTCGCTGGAGCTGCTCGAGAAACGGCTCTAGAGTCTGCAAAATATACGTTACGACCATCAACAGTAATATAGTGGCTCTACACAACGTCCATACACATGCACTTGGCCGCTCCAACGCTGCCTGTGGTCCCAAGTTCGTGACTAAATATAATTTTTACGCATTCTAGTTCAGAATATTAATATTTTCGCTTCTTTTTGTATAAAAATCATTTACAATTTTTTAATTTTTAAAGGTTATCGAGATATTCTTGTACTAGTGTTTAAGCCATATTATAAACAAAACAAATCAAAATTAAAATACATAGTACACTGATGTATGGCTACAAAATATTGAACCGACCTGTTACTGATCCATATCAATCCGCACCCTTGCAAGACCGGCTATCGACCCGCTACGCCAGGTATGTCTTCTGTAACTACTTTACTTCTCAGAACCAACGTTTCCGGAAAATTGATATGGCAAGCCGGCATTACTTTTAAACGGAATCAGGTACCACCTAAACAACCGAAGTACCGGATACAAGGCTTGGTGGTCCTGTTCAAAACCAAGTTCCAGTGTAAGGCTTTTGTCACGACCGTCTGCAACAAAATTGTGAAAGTTCCTCAGCATCATAGCCATTGACAGGAATTTGACTTTCAAAGTTTCGTGATTTAAGTAGGCATCCAATCCAACACATTTTGGATGGAATCAACTAAACTCGTACCTGCATTGATTGTTAAAATATGAAATATGAATGTAAATAAAAATAAAAATGATTGTAATTACTTTAATTTTTGTACCGACTCATATAAAAGTAAACCATTGGATAGAACTATGTTTATGTATAATGTACTTTTAGAACATCTTTGTGTTGAAAGAATTATTTGATGAAGATCGGCCTAAACTGTGAAAAATGTGGTTGCGACGATCGTTCTAAAATTTTTGTACGATCTGCAGATATATTTTATTCCAGGTGTTTCTCTGTATAATAAAAAATATGTCTGTGTAAATCAGTTATCTACTACCCATAACACAATCTCTGCTGAGCTTGGGACTAAATCATGCTGTGTTATTTAGTCCAGCATTATTTATTTATTTATTATTTAGCCGAATAAATTAAGAAGATAATAATAAGCAGGTAAAAAAGAACGTACAAAGGGCTTATTGTGCATTATTGAGAAAGGTGAAATTTTCAAAAGTGCCATTAAATGAACATCATCATCATCAGCCTATATTAGTCCACTGCTGGACATAGGCCTCCCCTAATGAGCGCCATAGCGCCCTGTCTTCAGCTTGCCACATCCAGCATCCGCCTACATTCTTTCGCAGATCGTCATCCCACCTGGCCAGAGGGCGTCCTACACTACGTTCGCCGAGTCGTGGTGTCCACTCAAGAACATGTTTACCCCAGCGATTGTCGGTTCTTCGCGAGATATGGCCGGCCCACTGCCACTTCAGCTTGCAAATTCTTTGCTAATTTTTTGATTAAATGAACGAACAATGTAAAATTGTAATCAACATAGGTACGGTGCGTTTGCATTGAGTTTCTCGGGGAGAATGCAGGGCGATCGATGATCGGGGTAGAGAAGCTCGGGGGACCACCCGAGCCGGTCGCGTCCCGGGTCCGGATGCCTATTTTAACTCTCTAAAATACGCAATTGTTTGTTCCGTTTCGTATGTTTGTGCAAATCGTTACTCTAATTCGGTGTATTAGAGTACACCAATTGGCCGAAACACAACACAAACCACGCCATTTCATCTTGGACAATTAAAATAGGCCCTCTGCGCTGGTTGTATCAACAAGTCCCCTTTTACACATATACTTATAAACTACTCTCTACTTGCATCAAAGGATCGTTTGTTTTCTTATTGTATTTCTATTATTATTTCGTTAAGGCCCTGTGATTTAGTCACGAAATGCTAAATTTGTTTGTGATGGTGAAGGTCAGTACAATGTTACTAAAGGTGAATGCGTGATATTTTAATTAGATTATGTCGTTTGAAAGGTAATTTTGGAAATATTAATGGTGTATTTTGTGGGTAGTAATAATTTTGTAATTTTCTTCTGGTTTCATCATGTTAACTCAATCAATCATGTATCTCGTTAACTCTAGTTGTTATTGATTTTTTGTTGTGCGTTGGTCGAATGGCGTACATTCGTAATGACGTATGCACGGAATGACGTAAATGTAATAGACGTCCCCCTTCGTCCACTAGATCAGCATCAGAGCGTACGGATTTGTTGCTTTGTATTGATTTCTATGGTACGGCGCGGCGTGCACTGGTTCGGCATAAAGTAAAGTATTTGTTATTGCACGAAATACTTGTAGATACCTACAGGTGTTTTTATGTCTATGTGAGTCAATGTATTCCTTCCTTTACGGTGTGTAATGTCAGTTTTGCAAATAATAACATTTAAATTTTACTTATAGGTTTCAATAAAACAAAATAAATCGGAACTTTAATTAGTGTCGATACCGAAGCATTATTTCTGCCGAGCCGATGACG
Organism: Eupithecia subfuscata; assembly: GCA_963564075.1. NCBI lineage: Eukaryota > Metazoa > Arthropoda > Insecta > Lepidoptera > Geometridae > Eupithecia > Eupithecia subfuscata. The sequence goes on from OY751105.1 coordinate 13,033,260, forward strand.
TCGTCGTCGGTGAGTATCCTCGTCAATATCCTCCATTTTTATAGTGTAGTCGCATTCGAATACATAATATAATAAAATATACAAATGCGCATTCACGTGCATGCGAATTTATATATTGTATAGGTATATAGGTATATGTATATATTTTAATATTAAGTATTTTTAAAGCAATCGTTCCGATGGGCATATTGTAAATACCGACGTGGCGTAGGAACGCTGCATGCCTTCCGATTCCGATCCAGCGGATACGTAACTTTAGATAGAGAAAGAAAACCATGATATTTGGCAAGAAACAAGATTAATTCCACGGATGGAACCCTTAATGCGAGAGTCCGACTCGCAATTGTCATTTTATTTTATTTTTATTTATTTGTAGTACCGATGCAGGAAACACAGATATCTAGCAGAAGGCAGGTAAGCCTTTGCGCAGCAGTAAGGCATTTCAGGCTGATCGAATTACTTGTTTCCAACTCACAAGTTTCCTCTTTGCAGTGCCAACGTTCACAATCACGCGATACAGAAGGGAATTTACAGGTTCACCAGGAATTACCGGTCTCATGGGCCTAGGTGCATGTGGACCTGCTGCCGAGTCAGCTCCGGGTGTCGAGCTTCCATTACCACCATCAACGATATGATCATCAAGGAGAAAACTGTACACGATCAATAATCAATATTATTATTAAAATTATATTATAATTATAGTGCCGGTTGTTTTACACGCCATCGTCTGGCCCCAAAGTTAGCAGCTTGTCCTTGTAGGTATCCTGTTACCAGATGACTGATATCCTGCACCGACTGATGACCCGCAAACTTGACGCGCTTCTCGTACCATAGTTCATTCTATAATCCAAAATATTTTTGGTATATAAAGACCTTTTTGTATGAAAAATTTCTTCAAACATAACAATCACAGAAAACATCAAGTTGACGGCAATGTATCCAACATTTCAATATCCAACAATCAATGTAACCAAGATTTTTTTAATAATTGTTTTGAATAAACTAAAAATCGGCTTCAAACTCCTCCTTACTTTCACTGTTTTTTTTTTAAGTTTTGGGGGATAAATACTAATCCAGCGGGAATTTGAAAATGTGAAACTATGTACCTCGGGATCATTTTCCATACAATAGCAAAATAATTTTTCTAATCGGTCTATAGGTAATTGACGGAGAAATGGACGAACGTATATAAAAGATACAGCTGGAAATAGAACCTCCTCGGTGTAAAACAAAAACAAAAACGAGATTTTTGTATCAACATTAAACTTTTTTCTTTTATTTACAAATTCTTTATGATATTTATTTTGTTCAAATAACTTTGTTTTATTCTTTTGTTTGTTTCATTACCGTTTGTAATTAATAATTTATGAAACGGTTGCTTAAATATGTATCTCTGTTTTCCCCTTTAAATTATAAACAGACTAGCTTCTGCCCGCGGCTTTGCACGCGTTGTTTCTATAAACGTTTAAAGGGGATTTTTATTCCATGAGAACTTATTTATGGGATAAAATGTATCCTATGTTTTATTCCAGGATTAGAATTACCTGTAAGCAAAATTTCAGCCCGATCCGTTCAGTAATTTTGGAGTGAAGAGGTAACAAACATCCATCCATCCATCCAAACTTTCGCATTTATAATATTAATGTGATTCCTAAACAGTAACTTGAACAGTGGTTTTTCTAGATATTTTTGACGATTTATATGTGGGCGCTATTTCAACAGGTTAAAACCAATTCCTTCTTTCAGGTTCTGCGAGTAAATTCGTAAAACCCTTACTGACGTTAGACGGGCATAGCTTCTTTCTGAAGAACGACCGAGGCTCCCGTCGGTACTGGACCTGCAGTAAGTACGACATCGGCTGCAGCATGGGGGTCACCACCTGGGATAATACTGTGGTCAAGCAGAATGGAAAACATAACCATGTTTAGTCATTGCTTTATTTTTTACATGATAATAGTAGCGCTTTAAGATTATTTATTCGTACTTACTATCATAAAAATAAGATATAAGTATCTACTTATTACCTAGGTAACTACTAGGTATTTAATTTACAAAGAACTCTTCGAGTGTCTAGAAAAAAAATCCTAGTCGTATTTTAATTATTTTGTAATTTTTGTATATTATCGTATTATTTATTTGTAAGCTACTTTTACTCCTGGGTCAAGGTATGTAGGGATACAATTAGGTATTATATTAAACATAACTACTTGTATGTTCTCCCGGAAACTCCACAACATGATAATCTTTATCTACTCGTAGCTCTAACACATGTACCTGATAGTAAGTACATATTACTTGACTGCTTGTCATTTGCATCTAAAACCATTTTTAAATTTTTCTAATGAATTTATTAGAATGAGTAGTTTTTGTGACAAGTTCTTTATTATAACCTTGTGCTTTCAAGTGTAACAAACACTGTCCAAGTGTAACTGACATTTCCATATCATCTTCCATAATCATTTTGCTTCTTGTACTTGTGCTGTATTATTGTGTGAAGAAGAAACACAAATTATTCCCTTTCATAAACTGCACGCCATGAACTATATATAGTTCATGGCTTGCAGTTTATAAATGGGAATAATTAACTACAGTTACTATAGTTTGTTGAAACTATAGTTTCCACAAAATGTTGAAAATGTAAATGGGTTAGCATGATAATAATTCATTTTATCACGTATGTTTAACGTCACACGGTATGATGCAGTCTCAAATTTTGTTGCTTGCTATGCCTTTCAAATTTAATTAAAACTGTAAATACTAGTTTCATTTATTTCTACTATTTATATGGAGTAATTAAAACTTAATATTAGTCCTGTACCTATGTAAATTGTACCTGTTCGTAGTAACTATTCACCCAATGTGTATCAACTCTAGTTTTAATGTGATTGTTTAAATTATGATCTCTTATGCAAAGTTACTTTTAGGGATAAAATTATTTCAAAATTTAGATTTCTTCAAAATATATTATAAAGCTAAACCTTTTCTTTTCTTGTACTTAGTTGTATTGGGTTAGTTATTTCAATAACATTTCATCAGCAGTTATAGTAGGTAAGTCGTCACAATTTATCATTAAGCGCCCACATATCAAATGTCCATGCCCGGCGGAATAACGCGCGAAAGCGAGCACAATGTTTCGCCGCCTCGTCGGGTAGCCAAAATTGCGTAGGTATAAACAGGCCATTTAACAAAACGCAAGAAATTCCTCTTCCTTAAACCAAAGCGATAGAACCACGGTGCTATACCCAGCACGATCAATTCACTTAAGGCGATTTCTAGCGCTTCGTTGGATGCAGTTATGATTATAAGTGACAGGGGACATGCCGTGTCCCCACCACACAAAAAAGGGATAAGAATCAGAACAATTTAAATTTTCATAAGTCTTTATACTTTCTATAGTATTACTTCCCCAAAAATAAGCCAAATATTTGAAACCAAATAGGTAGTAGATAAAATGCAATTCGGCTACCATTACATTCTGTAGATGCGGTTATATTTATAATCTGTAGATGCGGCGGTGTAAAATTCAGACCCGTTTAAAATCAATTATACAATCAGGTTTATTTAGTTCTTAGTTGCAGTTATTTACTAATTACCGTCTCTGATCCCTTTCGTTCCCAAAATGTCAGCATTTTCGTTGTAATCGACCTCGAAAATGGCGGGGATTCTTTGTTCGACTGTATGTATGTTTTTTTATGTGTGTTCATCGATATCTCCGTCGAATAAGGACTCATTTTGCAAATTTTTATTTAACAGAGAATAATTCCGGGGTAGTCCCATAAAATGTTCATTCCCGTGGGATTAGTGTTTGTCCTACAAAACTTAAAAGCAGTGTAAAATAATGGATACCTAAAAAACAGTGTATGTACTTAAGAACAGTGTAAAATAATGGATACTTAAAAACAGTGTACTTAAAAACCGAACTTCAAAATAGTGTAAAATAATGGAAAACAGTGTAAAATGATGGATTCAAACTTGATTTTTTGTTTTTCCAAAACCATCAAATTATTATGTTCAATTGACGATTTCTCATAATTGGGCTGAATTTAATTCAGCTGCAAACTGTTTCAGGTTACGGTAGTTCAGCGGATTTTTTGCAGTCAAAACAGGGAAAGCGCACCTTAATCATGGCTGGGTACACGTACAACTGTATCCGACTGAACAACGGAAGGGGGTACTGGTTCTGCAACAAAGCACCAAAGGGCTGTAAGGTCTCAATCAGCACTTTCAATGGCGAGATTGTCAGGGTGAAAGGAGTTCATATTCATTAGCCCTCCCTTCGAGACACCTCTAAACACATAAACGTCTAATTATTTTTACCAATAAATTGACTGTTCTGGATACCCGAAAATTGGGTGCGGTGGTGTGAGGGCTCATACAAATCTTTGAAAATAGTCTTAATAATATTAACTGTCAGAGAATATTCTAAAAAAATTGTGAAAATTGGAATCAGATTTTGTGAAAATCAAATAATCAAGTTATACGAGCCGAAAAATTGGGCTGTGGAGCCCGCCTGGGAGACCGGAGCAAGGCTGTATAGCTAAGGATTTAGGCTTATAGAACGTACATTTTTAAACACAAATGTATCAAAGTGACTTACCTGCAGACTGTATAGATGAATCACCCAATATTTTTTTCCCCCAATCATTATATTCCTATTCGCCTTTTTCCCCATATTGTTTAATTTCCAGACGTCATTATCACCAGATTATAATTTCTCACGCTTTTTTCTTTCCTGCAGTTGACGTAAACTTTACAACAATTACTTGAATTTTAAAAGAAATTCCATCAGGACCACCAATAAACAATAAAATCCAATATTTTTGTAACGCGCGACCCTGTCGCGATCATTGTTTGTTGACAAAGCGCTCAGATTGGTCGACAAAACTTTGAAAAAACAAACTTTGAATCAACGGTCGTTTTGAAGACCATCGACATAATTTTGATTATTCTTATAAACTCAAAAACGACTTCTTTCGTAGTTATTTTAGCGTTCTGCTTGTTGGCTTACAATGTGCGCAAAAATAAATGATTCATCAAATTCGCACCTATCAAGAAATAAAAAATATAAAGAAAATTCACAATGTTTTTTATTTATTGATTTTACACGTTTCTAATTGTTTGTGTTTCACCTCTAGTTTCTCCCCACGGCTTCGCACGCGTTGATTTCAGGACAATAGTAGCCTAGAGATACATTATTCCAAGTTGACAACGATTTATGGAAATGTTCTCATGGGAACTGATATATGTGATAAAAAGTAGACCTACATGTGCAAACAAACACTCAAAAATAAAAACGCTGTAATCAATGTGATTATAAAAAATATTTCGGCCGGCTCCGGCCTCATAATCCTTCGCAGGTTAAAACTGTATTTCGCCTGCGGCTTTTTACGCTAGTAAAAAGTAGTTTAGATGTAATTGCGGGTCTAAATCCCTATACTTCCAAATAATAGGACTTTGAATTATTTTAATTAATTTGTTTACGCCGAATTCAGCTCCGGAAAAATCGTTGTCATAATTAATTCATTATGCAGGTATTCAAGATTCCTCGGTTCAATGCTCACCCTATTTATAATTTGATAAACTTATTGTTGAGTCACATAGATCATGTTGACGTCATGTAAATATGTCTATTTATGCAACGTTTTTTTTGTAGATGAGGAAATATTACCAGATATAAAACAAGAAGTGCTGGATAAACAAAATCCTAATGTGAATTTGGAAGATCTGGATGATGAAATTCCTGAATACTGTGAAGTTCCTCTCTTAAAGAAACAAAACAAGAGAACAAGAAACAAAAAAAACTACTACCAGGATTTAAAAACACGTGATCCTGAAAAGTACGAAGAGTATAAAAGAAGAATGAGGAATTATTATCACGAAAAAAAGAAACTTTTGTTTGAGATTGGGAGAAATCGTAGACCAAGAAAATAGTGTCTTCCTCATCATTATGAGATTATCGTTGTTGTATTTATTTAGTAACTAGTTTCTCCCGCGGATTTGCACGCGTTGTTTCTACGGAAACATTTGAAGGTTAGCTATTTTCTATCCCAAAACAACTATATTATGAGATAAAAGTATATGTGTTATTCCAGGTCTAGTTCATTTATGGAAAATTTCAGCCTGATCCGTCCAGAAGTTTTGTCGTGCGGAATAAGAAACATACAACCACCCGTTCAGACTTTCGCTTTTATAATTTTAGTGTAATATTTTGTTTCGTTTGAAATAATACTGTAACGTTTAATTATAAATAAATATAATATATTGTAATACCTAACAATTTCATGTTTCACTACCAACGTAAAATTTATTTTACAATAAGTACTTACATCTATTAAATCTTATTTTTATTATTTATGTTTATTATTTATATTTACTAAACGCATTATTCCAGTGACTTCAACTTCAGTCATAAAAGGTCCTATGTTCGCATGGCACCACGGCTACAGGTACTGTAGGAACCAGTGCTCCGGAGCCAGGGTGTGGTGGCTCTGCAGCCGCAGCAAGGCCATGAGGTGTCCTGCCTCTATGATCACCTTTGAGGAGGAGGTCATCAGGCTCAGCTCTAAGCATAATCATAAAAATTACTAATCTTATCTCAACGTGAATGTTATAAGAGCGAACGGGCAATTTTTCGTTTTTATGTGTAAGAAATATGTTTGGTGCTGTTTAATAATACCTACCTTGTACTCTTTTAATGCCTCTTAATACTTATTATGAAAGGAACATTAATGCTTAAAGTTATCCGTTGCTTGTGTAATTTTAAAGGTATTTTTCTGACGCTTTCTAAACGTTTAACTTTCTCGTCTTCTAAGTATTAATCCATACAAATCCATTGTTAATGCTTATCAATAAATTAAAAAATCGATTGTCTTTATGTTTCCTCTAGCTCTATATTCCAAAAAAAGCTACCTATCTAAGTAACGGCGTTTCAAAGAGATAAATTTATGAAAACAAGTCCTTTATTATCGCTGCTCCTTATTTTGAACGAGATAAGCATCTAAAAATATTCTGTCCTGTAAAACCCAGCTGACCTCAGAGTTATGGTACTGCATCAAGCGTTCATCCACCAACTGTCGCGCTAACTTCAGATTTACGAAGGATGGAATTTCCGAACGGTGTTCGGAACATAATCATGGCAAATATGTTTATAAAAAGTTGTCTTCCTCTGTAGTAAGAAGATAGTATGTTTGTTCTTAGTATGATATGAACGTATCTAAGGTAAAGTTAACTGCATACGACTGTTCGTGATACGTTTCGTATACGATACAGATCTGATGTTGGTATTTGTAATGACGACCTCTGTGGCGCAGCGGGCGAAGGTCTGCCTGCGACGCGATGTTCAGGGCGTTCTGGATGTTTTCTATGTATAATAAAAAATATCTATCTATGTAGTGTATTGTATTAAGAATATCAGTTATCTAGTACCCATAACACAAGCTCTGCTTAGCTTGGGGCTAGATAATGCTCTGTGAATTGTCTAGCATTATTTATTTATTATTATTTATTATATTGTAATGGGTGTTTTATTTTACCAAAGCCCTATAAGATTGAGTGTTATGTTACTACTTAGAAAAGATTTAGAATAAATCAGACCAAAGATATAAAGGTTCGATAGATGAGATAGGTTCGATGTAGATGTACTCATAGCTAGAATAATTAGCTAAGTATTATTTTGTCTTTATTTAGGTTTACATTTATAAAGAATTGTTTTTAATAATGACTTGTTTTAGTGAGGTTTGTGCGAAAGCGAGCAGGCGGAAAAGTATTGGCGATTCTTGATGGCTACACCTACTATCTACAGACACAGAGTAAGAATACTGCGAGGTGGCAGTGTACGCTCGGCAACGGCAGATGTAGGGCCAAATTCAACATCAAAACTACGGGCGAGATGTACAAGTGCGAAGCCGGACACAACCACGCACCACCAGTCTTCAAAATTATTAATGGATATTATGTAAAACTGTAGTAATGTTTATTAAATGGTTCACCACACATTAGAATATTTTGTTTTGAAGGTGTCAATTTCGAGACTTCTTTTTTCGACTTCTATTTGAGACTTTGTTTTGATCGTCTCGATGAAATTCGCATAGTTAGAATTGTAAACCAAGGCAATGTTAACTACATTAACATTCGCTCGCATATCGCCGATATCAATGGACAAAATTATTTAACTTTTAAATGGCAATGCACGTCATGGAGCAAGTGCCGGTCGAAGTTCTCTCTCTACAATGATGTAAAGATTTTTAAAGCTGAACACGCACCTGTCCGTGCCGCATGCGTGGTCACCTGCGCACCCGTCCGCGCCGCTATCTCGCGACAAGATTTATATCATATAAATTAAGTATGTAGATAGATAAAACTTTTATTCATCACCTTAATGACGTTATAAGTTGATAGTAAAAGTCTTTAAGGAAAAGTTTATTTTATTCTTTTTGCGCATTAAATAAAAGCTTGTTTATAAAAGTTTTTTACTTTAAATTTATTTTATTTTACAACGAAATAAAAGCATTGTACACATTAAGATTCAACATTAAGATGAATGATGATGAATTCATCTTTGACTAAAAAAATCTGTGCGATAGGATGTTTCATTATCTTTTTCCCATACCCAAGTCAGCGACCACATCTAGAACATTATTGGACACTTCAAATGTACTTTTCTAACGTTGTATTTTTCTCAACAGTAACTTTCGCAAAAAGAGAATCTGGGAAGGATCTAGCGATATACGATGGATTTACGTTTTATTGTGACCGTGTTTTCACGACCCTGCGTGAAAAATCTTTAACGTGGCGGTGCACCTATGGCAGAAAATGTAAAGCGAAGTTCACGAGGATCGAAACGCCTGACAATATAGCTATAGTTAAAACTAACTTTACACATAACCATAAGCCGCCCCGCTTTCAAATTATTGAAGGAGTATATTTCAAAGTGTAATGCGGAAGCAGCAAATAATACCTAGAGGAAAGTAACCAATATGGAATACCGTTTTGTTTTTTAAGCATATATGAATCAAATATAAAAAATCTAAAACTTTTAATGGTAATTATAAACAACCATATATTTGGTTTTTACATGGTAACAGTCTTGTGTCATCATTATTAATTATGAGTACTATAATTTCTCTAAAACAAAATCAACAAAAAGGTATCCAATAATGGAATAGGTACCCCAAATAAGGAACACCAGAAATACTATCAAAAATCAATCTTAACTTATTATGAAACTTCTTAGGAACTTTTTAACTTCAACTATTTGCAAATATCACAAATCCAGGTGTCAAACTCTGGACCAGTGCAATCAATATGTGCCCAGAGCCCGCACATGTGACATTTGATCCAGGTGTCCATATTTGGCATTTCTAACTAATTTAAACTTATATTCATACATTTATACCTAATAAACTAATCCTATAAAATTGCTCTAACACTTTCAAACAAACATGTATACAATACATAGAAGCAATAAACACAATACTTTTTGCGATAACTTTACGAAAAATAATTATTATTTACGTAACTGAGAAAGTTTTCTCTCAGTGACAAAACAAAACGCTCTCACCACGGACAAAGGACTCGCTCGACTGATACGTCAAAACTTGTACGTGCGTAAAGTGATTGAATGAGATAGACGATCACAGCTCCTGGCGTTTTGGAATATTTTTTTGCGAGAAATGCCGGTATTCCAAATTAGGGATACTATTCCATATTTGGTTACTTTCCTCTACCTACGTGCAAAACGGTTTTAACCCTCCGTGTGATGGTTTGGTCGTCATGTCGTCATCAGACCTACCACTACAGTCAAACCGTTTATATATATTAAAATATTATATATAATAATTAATAATAATTGAATTCTGCGCGAGTGCATTAAGGGTGTGCACTCACCACTTATTTGTTTAAAGCTGTGGAAGCTAGATGGTTTCGTTCTTAAAAAACTGTTAATTTATCATAAATTTAAAGACAAAAACAACCGCAACTTCTGACTTTTGAAAAATCATATAGTCAGTATAACCAGGAACAAGTAACTTAACAAAATAAATCGAAAAAAATTGCCAAGTAAAAACAATATACCTACTTAGTTCATTCTATATGATCATAAAATATAATCTTTAGACACAAAAAAAATACTGAACCCCAATTTGTATCCAAACGCTATAGTAAAATATTATTATTCAATTCAGACGAACCTTACACATAAATTGTCACACTTTAAAGTGTTTTTTTCTACTCTAAAGATACATAAAATAGCTATAGGTTAAAGGTCTAAAGTCGTTTGTAAAAACCTACACAACAGTGTAAATAATGATCCAGTGTTGTTGTCTTTGGCAGTTACTATTTTTGACGTACGTAAAAATAATTAATGATTAAACGAACTTACCTGTAAGTGAAGTTCTATCCTAATTACACTAGCGTCCCGTTCCGAATAGATTAGTTACATGTAGTAATCGCGTATGCACCTTCACCACTCACTAAGTTGAGAATTAAAACCTTTTTCTTTTTTATTTTCTTTATCTCTTTCGAGTGTCCTCTATGGTATTCGACTTTGACTTGCCTGTCATTTAGTTTAGAGTAAATTCCGTTCTTTTTTTATTTTATTTTATTAATTCGTTGCTTTATTGAAGTATTCCCTACTCAAATGATGTAAGGGAGTGTATGCTCCGTACACGTTGGGCGGGCGGGACCCACTAATCTATTCGGAACGGGACGCTAGTGTAATTAGGATAGAACTTCACTTACAGGTAAGTTCGTTTAATCATTAATTACACTGCGGTCCCGTTCCTCTAGATTAGTTACATGTAGATTTTGAGAGTTTGTTGGGAATACTATCAATGAAAGATAATATACCTCCTACAAGTAAAAGTAGTAAAAGTATCTATATTTAAAATTTGTAATGTCATTAACTTCAATAATCATTTAACGTAAAAACTAAACCATATTTTAAAATAATTTATGCAGGTATTCTTCGAACCTTAATCAAATATTGAGTGAGCTACATTTGTAACATCATCAATAACAATGGTTCTCTGATAAAAGCGAGCAAATGAAGTTGGCCGGTCGCTCCAGCCAGCTGTTTTGCGGATGGTATCAATGTTGATACCGAGAGAATGTGCGCGAGAGGTAGCAGCGTGCCGCGTACCGTGACCACTAAAACCGCTGGGATCTATACCACACTCACATAGAGTTAACTTCAGCCAACGACTGATTGTGTCCCCACATAATTATGGGGTTTTTGTATTGAAATAAACAAATTTTGTGATTTTCATAAGTATTAAGTAATAGTATCTTAAGTATCTTAACACTGTCGCACATCACAGGACACATGGCGGTCCTTTTTTCAATGATGAAAAAAGGTAAGTGATACACTGGTTGCCTACAACCTGGCCTTGAGGTCTTTATCATGTTTGGAATGTTAATGATAATCTGATCTGATAGAACTTCAATATTTTTGACGTTAATTTTAGATAATATTTGAACCCGGTGTGCTGCAGTGAGAGCTAAGCATAGCTGTCTTTTCGAAAAAAAATAATCCAAAGAGATGTCATCGTTTGGGTACCAAAAACTTTAAACGGTCTAAAACAAGGTTAGTATTCCAAGTGGTATGGTATCTTTGGTTGTGGCACTCTTAAACGAAACACGCCCTTAAAAAATATTTTCAGCCGATCATCGCTACTAACTAATGGCTCTAAAATTAATGAAAGAGCCGATCTACATGAGTTTAAGGTATGGTACCTTAAATTGGCAACCCTCATAAAAAGTTGTGTCAAGAAAGAAATAACATCTGGCACAGATGCATCATAGAAATCAATAGAATTAACCTTACAAAAAAAAATCCAGCATTTACGCAAGCATGTGACATGCTGTTTTATCGAATTCTAACATTATGTCCAGCGACCCGTTTGGCCTACTTCGTTTTGAAAATGCATGCCGGATAACAACCCTGCCTCCCGGGTAATCAACTTGTGCCAGCGAGGTATTACCAAGATACCTACCGCCGTGCCACTAATAGCATTTTCATAATAACCGAAAAGGGGGGAAAGTGTTAAATCTTAACTGTGACTATGGAATCGTGAATGAGTCAATAGCGAAAGCATCAGGATCTCTTTGCCAAGAGACATAAGTTAAGCATTTTTTATTGATTCTAGACGCAAATAAACCAATGTGAGGGTAACCATAGCTAATTGAAATGTATTAAAGGCCTCATCGCTTAGCTCCCATTCTATGTCAGGATGATATAAAGCTTTCTACTTTCACACCAGTTCCAAAACTCTCTGGTTATTTGCGGGAGATGTGGGTACTGAATATCCCCTATTCTGTTGATGTATGCCATTGCGGTAGAGTTATCGATCCTCATGAGTATTTGGCCGTCAAAAATATCACGGGCAAATATTTTAAGGGCTATAAATGCGGCAGCAGTTCGAGGCAATTTATATGATATTGCTCCTTCACGAGTGACCACTTACCGCTCGCAGTATCACCACACCGTTACACGTAGCCCCCCCCCCCCCCCCCCGTAGTTGAGGCGTCAGAAAAATTTCGGTGTCATAGACATCCGATGTACCGATCTGTCAATATTTTTAAGCCACCATTTTATGTCAGGCTGAAGTGATTTAGGTAAATTTATGTATCTATTATACATAATCATCGTGGTCTTTTAAATTGCATCAAAATGCTTTTATTTTTTCATTTCTTTAGTATGTAACCAGCCATATTTATTAGCGACACACAGACACTAGTGTACCTAATAGCTGCGCGAACGCTCGTATTCCACAGCGCTTTAAGTTCGAGAAGCTTTCCAATCGAGTCCTAATATTAAATCTATTCTCCAAATGCAAACACAATGACCTATTATGTGAGTCTATTATCATTCCTAGGTATTTACAAGACAATGAAGGTATCATTGATTACTGATTAGGAATCCGAGAGATATAAACATATGTTTAGTTAAATTTATATTTTTTAAACATTGATGGTAAGTATAACCAAAAAGAAGCCAATCATATAAATAAAGGGTCGATTTATGGTCATAGCGGAACGCAACGATTTTGTTATCGGTTTAGTTACTTTCGTAAAAACGTAAGAAGCTAAAAACCTGAAACTCGTAGGTCTTCAAACACAAAGCGTAGAAATTTCCTTGACTCCCAATGAACCTTTACTAGGAGATAATGGAGATATGCATCCCTGAGATCAAGGGTGGCCATAAAACAATCTTTGTTGTGTTGATAAGTTAGTCAAGAGTGCTGTCCTTAAGTCTCTTCAAGTTTAAAGTGATCCGTTTTTATGAATTTATTTAATTGTTTCAAATCCAAAATGAGACGCACCTTACCGTTACGTTGGGGATAAAAAAATATTATAATATAAAAATACATGAGATAAATTGGCCTTGACAAGGTTGACATTTGTATACCGCCCCAATAATACGAAGGCTACTTATGGCTTCAATGAGTTCTCTCACTAACTGTATATAATTATGATCCAATCGCGGGAAGAGAGTTTTGTACCACTGGCTCAATAAAATCTATTTTAAAGCCCTGTATCCAAAATATTAAGAATTAGCAAGCTAAAGTGGCAGTGGGCCGGCCATATCTCGCGAAAAAACCGATAAACGCTGGGGTAAACGTGTTCTTGAGTGGAGACCACGACTCGGCAAACGTAGTGTAGGACACCCTCCGGCCAGGTGGGATGACGGTCTGCGAAAAAACTGCAGGCAGATGCTGGATGCGGCAAGGCACGGTGCTATGGCGCTCATTAGGGAGGCCTATGTCCAGCAGTGGACCAATATAGGCTGATGATGATCCAAGATAGGATAGTGCGGCCATTCGTAATGAATGAGAGACCAATTATCGTAGAATAAAGATAGGATGTCCTGTGTACTCATCTGTATCCAGTAGCGGCGCTGCGGCGGCGACGCGTGGTACATCGACGAGGGCTTATATGAAGGCTCGTGCTTGGGCGGCGGCGGGGGAGGCGGGGCGCGGGGCGCGGGCGTGCGCCGGCCGGCGGACCCACTGCTGGGGGCGCGGCGGGTATGGTGTCGCTTGCCCAGGCGCGGTGGCCTGTAAGCTGGAGCAGGCGCTCTGCGGTTTAAAGGTCTTGGACCTTTGGACGGCCTGAACCTAGCTGTGGTATTATTTTTATATCCTGATGAATCGGCTTTCCAATTCGCACCTGACTTATTGACAGCTTTTGCTGCCCTTAAAGTTTTTCTCAGATTGTCGCTGAAACGAAACTCACTGATGTTGGTACTCTTCAGATAATCTTTCATGTCCGATTTCATGTCAAACAATAGGAAGTTCCTCCGTGTATTGGAGTCAGTATGTTGAATGTCGCATTAAATGCGGCTAATATCAAACAGCTTCTGTAACGTCTTGTTATCCTTAGTTTTGTTAAGCTGTGAGTTTATAACTAGACTCAAACTAGCTATAGTCGTCGCCGTTTGTTTTTGTTTAGTCTCAATAAAATTCCCTTATCTATTTTAGCCGTAGACTCCAACATCGCAGCTCTCCGGGTTTAACTGAAGAACATCAACTTGGACACAGAGTTGGTTTGGTATCTGCCGAGCTACTTCTTTCGAACATCTGAACTCAGACCTTCCAAAACCACATGATTTAACCGGCTAGCCAGTTCCTTCCGGCTCTCTGGTCCGTAATTTTCCTTCGACGATTGTCTCGTCGTTTATGTAAATAAATAAAAAAAATCACCCGGCAATATAGTTAGTTACTCGATAGTAACATATACATACAGGCTAGCTTCACTCTCAATAGAATGTGCCTAGAACCAGTTGCTTACTTAGATAAGTAGCCAAAAACAGTATCTCACTAAATAATGAGCTAGAGGGCGATTGATATCGCTTTTATAAAGGTATTTTATTTATAAAGTTAGGTTACAGTCCCCAATGGAAAGAACGCCAACCGTAAAGTCCATGCGGCGAGACAGCCCCAATGACTGCTCAGATTGCATAAAATAGGTATATCTATTCGTAAATACGAAAGAAAAAATTTAAAGGACCTGAGTCAGTATCCTCATCATGACATTTTAATTTTTTCACCATTTCCAAATTTTCTTCTTTATGCGTTCCTTAGACCTTTCCTTGGAACGTTTAGGCATGTCTCACAAGCACTTTTCAATCTTCTTTTGCGTAAAAACACGAAAATACAGTTGAAAAAATGTTGAGTGGTTTGAGCACTAAAATGCGAATGACAGGCAAGTCAAAGTCGAATACCATAGAGGACACTCGAAAGAGATAAAGAAAATAAAAAAGAAAAAGGTTTTAATTCTCAACTTAGTGAGTGGTGAAGGTGCATACGCGATTACTACATGTAACTAATCTAGAGGAACGGGACCGCAGTGTAATTGGGCAAGAACTTAGCATTACTTTGCGGAAACACTTTATTTTATACATCTTTAAAAGACAAAACATCTGTAAGATGGCAAAGCCCTACCTAACACGAGAGTGTGTGACACTCGCTTTATACAGTCGCAAGACTACGGAACTTGTCCGTACTACATACACAAACAACCCCAATATATTATTAGAAATGGGATTTAAATCAAAGTTATATTACCACAAACAAAATAAATAACATTGATACTGAAGTAGGACCTATGTTAGTTTTTTGTTATAACAAATCGTTAATATTATTACTGTACAGTTTTAAAATATTTTCTTTCAAACTACCCTGACACAAATTAATTGTAAAAAACTGAGAAAAGTCAGTTGCCCCTCAAACGTCGCGCGTGATTGACGTGTCAAACGAGTCAAATTAAAATCTGTGTGATAGGTCAATGTGTATAGTTCACGTGTGACTGTGATTTAATAAATTAGTCTTGTCACAATATTACTGTAACGTTAGCTTTAACATGGCGAATTACTCAAATTTTTCCATCTTATTTCAATGTTACATTAATAATAAAATTATAATAAAGATAAATTAGAACTAGTATTAACATTTGAAACAATTGCGCCAACTGCAGACTGTTGCAGACAGATTGCTGATATATTGTTTGCTATATTAATTAATAATTATTAATTAAATATTTAAGAAAAAATTAGAAGGTTCTATGTTTTCTTCGCCAGTTGTGTACAGATGTGGACCAGAGGTGGTCCAAAAATGGATTCTTCATGATACTTTGTCCCGTAAAACTTAATAAATAAACAGTATTTTAGTGTTTTCAAATAATCACTATGTTCGTTACAAATTTTATTTATCTTGCTATTTGAAATAACCATCAAAATGCTAGTGAATGTGTTTAGTTTTGGAATATCAGGAAGACGTCGGCTGTGAGTCAATTTCATTATTATTGTAACCAAAAGTTCTAAATCCTTTGTCCCCCGGTTGCGATCTTGCATTGTGAGTCACCCCTTCCATCTTCAATAGAAAGGCAGGTGGCGACAGATGTACCTGGTTTGCCACGAAGGGTCTGGTCGTGGATGATTTTTTATGCATTAAATTTTGCGCTTTTTATTTATAAGTTTTTTAGTTGTGTGCCAACTTTGGCTTGGTTTTTAGTTGTGTGTTTGTTGTTCGACATTTACGTAGGTAAGGATATCAACTGTGACCGAAGATCAAATAATAATAAATGAGTGATTAAGTGGCACTTAAAGCCATAGCCCACCTACGCGACAGGTTGCGCAGATTTCTGCTGATTTTTACACGCCTTTTGATACGCGACGAGACGTGGCGTGGTTCAGCTTAGTTTCAAAATGGAGGTCGAGAGATCCCGAGGGCGCGACGCCACTGAAGTGAGTTTATTTTCATGTAAAGTCGTACAAAGCCATGTTCAACGGAGAGTCGCGTTTCGATACATAGTATACACTACTATGTATAGACAGTAAACATTATAAATGTACTCAAACAAAATGTAAGTTTTACTTTACAGTTATAATTTTATATAAACCCACAGTTGACCCGTTAACACTTTATCGTTACTATCATCAATCCATAGGGCACTAACTTTGATACTTGTTATTCGACAGAGCAAGATCAGTACTCCGAGCTACATGACGAAGTGACCACCCGGCACATTGGTACAGACACCTGTGCCGACACCGACTACCCTTCCCGACTCATCGGGAGGCACTTCCCCAGTCCAATTCCGTCCTCCAGTCTGGAAAAGCTCCAGAGATGCCACGTGTGCGCGACCACCTCGCGGCGGAAAAAGCGACGGAGACTGACTAAATACATGTGCACTGAGTGTAATGTCATGCTCTGCACTCCGTGTTTTAGAAGCTATCATACTATTCTACATTACTAGTATCCTTTTTTGCTGATTTGGGGATAATCTACAAAAATACTGCACTGATAAGTTAACCCGACGACAATTTTATAACCACCTACGGCCGCCCTCGACGCTTGCCTGTCATTTTATCAATAACTAAAAATAATTAAAATAAAATAATTTATTCAAAAATAGCTTTGGACTAGAAAGATAACAAAGGGTTTTATCTTAAATTCTATGGTATTAAATAATGCGTGTGCCTGAACTAGGTAAAACCTGTTTTTCAGGCAAAAACAGTGCTAACAACAAATAAATTTAAGTAATCAAATAGGTACATATAACTTACTAATTATATGGTGCATACTTTAAAATAATTACTTATGCTACCTACACTAAAACTAGTTTAAATAATAAAGGTGTTTGCAGATTTTTGGCCTACTTTGAAACAGTCAATAAATCTGTTGTTAATTAGTCAGACATGGAAGTAACGATTGCAGTTATGTCTTTAACGAAGTCATTATGATTACCTATAAAATAAAAATACCTATGTAATAAGATGAGTACCTGTAACTACTCATACAAAAAGAAAATTTGTTCATTATACAAGAGATATGTGATGTTACGAGTGAAAATAGTTTTTTTGCTATTAAACTAATGTACCTACATATAATCGATTTATTTAGAAAAGTATTAAGAATTATATAAATAAAAGAATTATAAATAATAATTATAATAGAAGTGCAAACCTCGTTTGGAGAGGCATGTTCAGAAGTGGACGTAGGTATATATGCGAATAAGCTCTTTTATATAATTTTCAACCAAATATTATATAATAAATTTAATAAAATTTTAGTAGTCTGAAAACAACTTATTTTGAGTATTTTTGTTAACACTTGTACAGATTTCAGATTCATAAAATCACAAAAAGGAAACACGTTATTGTACGTGAACGGATTCAAGTTCTTCTTACCGAAACACTACCGCACTAGTGTTAGAAAACGATGGTACTGCTCCACCGCGAGGCCCAAGGGCTGCGGCGCCTACGCCATCACCGAAGGCAACAGACTTCTCATGGTGCACAACCAACACAACCATGGCATACCTTGCGGCAATATAAAAAATAATGGAATACCAACGTATGATGTTACCTTCGGTGGTATAGGTATCATTAGTGAAATAAGTCATTATGATGACTCTTATAATAGTTTAATGATCGAATAAAATGATAGTATGGCTTTGATCTGCTTTGCCCATGCTTACAGTCAGCTGAAAAATGTTGTCAGTGTAATAAAACAAATATGTAAATTATACTCGCTAGGTATTACTTTAAAATTAAAAATAATGCGTTTCAATCATGTGATTCCAATGTATCAATCAACGTAAACATTTTATATAAAAGTTTGTTTTAATATTCAAATATAACTGTTCTCCAAGGTAGGACCGATTCCTTTGCCTGTAATGTGGCATATACACAGCAGTAAGGGTCTATTGCAGAGCTATAGAATAGAATAGAATAGAAGAGCTATAGGAAGTTGATAGTGAAAACTAATCGTCATATTCAAAGTAATATTCAGTCATACTTTTGCTTGCAGCATTATTCATCACATCATCGAGGGGCTACAAACAAATCATCTACAAAGGGCACAAATTCTACAAAGAATACATACGACATGGTAACAAAAGTTACGGTAGATGGCGCTGCACAATTAGGAAATGCAAAGCGTTCTTACACACAACAAATGATATAATCACACACGCTTCCGAGGAACATGATCATTCCCATTCGCGTTCAGAAAATATAAATTAAAAGCCGATTTATAACTATCGATTGTTTTCCTCGGCCGACAGAATCCGCCTCGACCGACGCAATCATTTCTGTCAAAAGCCAAGATACATGCTGCTGACTAAGCCATAGGGGTAAGTAGATAATAATGAAACTATCTAACGTGTATTAATTAGGCCTTTATTGGCCTTAGTGTTATGTATATTCAATGCAGCCAGCGTCTTGGGGACGCTTCCGACTGGTGTTGATATGGATCAGTTGAGCTATCTGTAGACTGTTTGCAACAGTCGGCAGTTAGCCCAATTGTTTCAATTGTAAATACTAGTATAATTTTAGGTATTTATATGGAAATTGTAACGCTGTGTTTTACCTTAATAAATATAAAATAAATGCTTTTTAAAAAATGGGCAAAAAAGGGGGGATACCTTACTGAGTGGGATATCAAATGAAAGGTATCGGTTTGTACTGTATAAGTATGTATATTATTTGCAACGTAATAAATTGATCATTATTTGGCGATGACTTTTTTTTGACTGGACCGTCTTACTAAGCAACCTTTGCTATCAGTTATCTATCAGTTATTAGTTTACCTACTGTATTTTTAAGTTTAGTTTACTGAACACTGTTTTATTTCCACAGACAACCCAGAAATTACTTATTCGGTCAGAGGCAGTAAAATCATGATTTGGCGAGGAATCAAGTACAGAATAAACGGGGGAGTATCGGGCAAGATTAAGTGGCGATGCACCACACACGCAAAGTACCGGTGCAGGGCGCGAGTTACTACTATAGACGATACTGTTGTGCACTATACAGATGATCATATCACTTCAGGAATCGAATTTCCAGGGGAACTTGACTCAATACTTTATTCTCAGTAATTATGACTTTAAAACCGTGCCCTTTGTTCACAATCGTTTCTTATTTTATTTATTTTAGTAGCCTGTTCTGTCGCCCTGCTGGGCAAACGCCTCCATTCCCTCCGTTCCATGCAGATTGGACGTCAGTGGCACAAAATAGAGAAGAGAATTTAAAAAAGCTTATGATAGATATCGTCTACGCGCGGTTCGATTTTTTGATAATTCCTTTGTATAACGTAATTATAAAATTAAATAATGTAGTGGCGCCACTATCCACCCTACTATTCGCCTTAAGTGCGCGTCAAGTGGGACTTCTTGACTTCTAGACGTTGTCAGTGAGTCTTGTGATTTCAGCGTCTTGGCTGATATGGAAGGATACTAATTAGCCTAAATATAAATACTAATGGACATATGCAATCTCCCCATCCTCTACCTGGACTCTGTGTTGTGTGGCGTTGGTTACACCTTAGTTAGATTATTAAAAATTATTTGTACTTTGCATTCACTTTAATTTAGTTACCGAGCGTGCAGATGTAAATAAAACCACAAAAAAGCCATTTATTTTACTACTAAATATTACAAAAAAATGACAATAAAGTTTAATTAATTCATAGGTAGGTATTTTAGGTCATTATTGGATCAAAATATTAATCTGTTTGTATGTCACGTAGAAGTTGCCTGTTTGGTGTAGGCCTCCCCCATTTCTCTACATGCTTTTCCGCCTCTTCCTTGTCTGACCAAAAAAAAGAAATCGGACCAGAATGGATGCATTCTGGTCCGATTTCTTTTTTTTGGTCTGATGACTTTGACCACTGTTCCGGTGTCTCTTGCGTTTCTAATATGCTGTTGAATATTATTTATTTTTATTTATTTATTTATTTAAACATGTACATCTATCCTAACAGGCAGAATATATTTTGCAGTGGGCCTTGTAGTGGTTTTGTTATGGATTTGAGAACTTCGTTCGTGATGTGTTCGTCCCCGGGTGCTTTATCATTTTCAGAGAACGTATGCGTATTCTATCTCAGATGTAAAGAAAGGTGGTACTTTTGTGTTACATTGACTATGTGGTGCTATCGTGGGGTTTGATATGTTTGATGAGCAAAGTTCTTTGTAATACTCTGATGCTTCTTTAGTTATTTCAGGTCTTCTCTTTATTGTTTTACCTTTTTCATCTTTTAAATGTGTCGTCCAATCTGTTTGGCTCCTTAATTCTTTGTAGGCTTTCTTTTCACCTCCTGTCTTTTCTATGTATTTTTTAGTGTTTCCTGTCTGTGTATTTTCTATTTCTTTTTAAAGTTCTATTAATGATCTGGGATTTGACTTCTTTAGTTCTTTTTGCTATACAAAAAGGTGCTGTACACAGTAAAAGAACTTTACTTTTATTGTGTCTAGTAATTGTTTTGTTTCGAGGTTAATTGTTTCAGTTTTTTCGTTATATGTCGGTAATAACTTTATACATTGTTTTATATTTTGTTCTAACTTTTTATATTGTATTTGTACTCCATTTTCTACAAATATAGTAGTGTCTATTTTGCTATTAATTGCGAGTTCTTAGAGCTTTTCTACCAGAATTTTTCACTTTCTTCTTAGATTTTGATCTGGTATGTTTGCGGATTGTTTTAAAAATTTCTTTGATTTTTTTATGTTTAAATTGCATCTGTCTGTGATCTGTGAAGAAATTTAGGCGATAAATAATGTCGAAATTGCTTACACTAGCATGGTGGTTAGTTAAGGTCTATTTCATTGAAATATTTGCCGTTCGGGGAGCTCCACGTCCACTTATTGTGTGTTTTTCTTCTAAACATACTTTTAGCACTCTTTTAATTATGTTCTAATGCGAAATCGACTAATCCTTGGCCATGCTTAATCCTCGTTCCATGAGAGAAGTTTCCAAATACTTTTTCTTCGCCTTGTCTTCTTTCGCCGATTTGGGCGTTGAAATCTCCCATGTACTTAATAAAGTTTTTAGTGAAGGACGAGTCTATAGCCTTCCAGTACAGATGTAGATACTTTTAATAATGATGTAACAAAGGTATAGGTACCTATTCGCTGTGTGGTGCCGGCTTAGAATTCGCACCACCCCAACTCTTCCCGCGGGTGTCGTAAGAGGCGACTAAGGGATATCCACCGGAGGCGGGCAGCAGCGCCTCTGCAGAACAATTCTACCACCGAACTGCGATCCCCACAACCCGCATGCCCAGCGTGGGGATTATGGGCATTTACCCCCCATATGATAAAAGCCAATAAGGCGCTTATCAGGGGGGACCTGCGTCCATTAGTGGGCCAATACAGGCTGTTGAGGTGAGGTTGAGGGAGGTACCTACGCACAGAATACAATAACCGTCGCAGTTGGTTTACAGTACAACCTGGAGATTAGTTGAAAGCAAAAAGTGTAGTTAAAGGTGTGGTATTATACGTACACTTTCTTCGATTCTGTTTCTGACTAAGCACTGCAAGTTAGCATAACACAATTTAATTACTTTCCCGTGGCTTCTGACCCTTGATGAAACGTATAACAGAGGGGTGAGTCCTTTTAGTATGGGGTTTGCGTAATTCCCTGTCCGCATGAAAGAGGTGCTGTACCAAATTGTGTTTGAAAACGAGACGTCACGATCACGTTTCGTTACTAACGTCAAATAGACTCCCACATCAGCACTCAACAAAAACTTAAATATATTTTTCAAGATACTTTTATAGTATAAATATTTGAAGTACCAAATATTTATAATATAAAATTGTATCTTGAAAAATATTAGGTAGGTAATACTCAGTTGATTTACGTACTGAACCTCCTACTTTCTTTCATTTGTATAATTGTGTGTACCTATTAACCAAATAATTATGGATCCATTGTTATCCGAAATAGATTTTATTTTTATATAAAATTTATATATCAGTCGGCCTTTTTATATTTTGTATTTTTGACGTGACAACGTCTTATAATTCGATAGAAACGGCTGCACGCACGAAAAAACATGACGTCATGCGGCGTTACCTCGCTCTGAGGCGTTCCATGTAAGGCTTGAAGTGCAAGCGAGAGCGCTCGACATCCGTCTCTCTCCTACTTGAGTGAGCGATGCGTCTGCGTGGACAGCTGCTATACTATAGTACATTTACATGTTTTGATCGAGTATCAAATGCTACCATTCCATCAGTATTTTCTTAAAACGTTGTCACGTTCAACTATCGTCAGTAAACCAACTTTACAGACAACCAATTTTTTTTATCTTGCCCGATATGAATGACTTCCCAATTATTCATCAAAATAAGTTCTCTAACCTATTGTACATTTACTTGGTGGTGGTTTTTTGTTTACAGTAAAATGCATCACCTCCCAAAAAGGGAAGACTTTGATAATCGTTGATGGATATAGATTTTGTTTCCAACGTCAAAATGGACACAAGAAAAGATGGATGTGTTCAAGCCACCACAACAAATATTGCAGGGCACACTTGCATACATTCGAAAACAAAATCATCAAGGTTTTTAATGAACACAGCCATGATATTCGTAAACAAAAAACATGCAAAGAAGATCAATAAATAAATGAATTGAGTGAATTGAATATAAATTTTAAAAAATATAAATAATCCTGTCTTGTGTGTGTGGATTATACAAGATTTATTTTCAAGAACAATCCACTCTGCATCATGTAGCTTAGAAGAATTACTGATATAAAGGTACTAATTACGTAACTAATAAATTGAATACTACACAAAGGGTAGATATTTTCTTTCATGGAAATCACCTAGCTAATTGTTAATAAAACCTAAATTCATTATGAATGTAAGAGGGTTAACTACGAACCTATTTGGTGTTCTTCCAACACAAAATAGGTTCGTAGTTAACCCGCTTACATTCATAATGAATTCGTCAAACTGCGGAAGTTTTTATAGTAAAACCTAAAATTTTATAAAATAATTTAGTGTACTTTCAAATAACAGTCATATAATTTTGTTTATTTTATCCATAGTAAAATTCGTCACCTCGCAGAAGGGTAACACATTGCTAAGCGTTGACAATTTTACATTCTGTGTACAAATAAAAAATGGAGACAAGCGGAGATGGAGATGTTCGACTCATAATCACAAACAATGTCGGGCGAGCGTGCATACACTTGGAAACCAAATCATCAGGATCAATAACGACCATAACCACAATATTAGTTTAAGGGAAATCTATAAGGGCAAATACGATGTTATTTTTTAAATTTGACATCTACTGTATCGAGGATTTATATAATATATGTATATTATGGTGCAAGGTGTTGCGAGCCTCATCAATGCCAGTGCGGTACTGCGGTCGAACAGCTTGGTTATCACGGATTATCGTGTACTAGGGCCGCCGGTCGGATATCTCGCCACGCCAGCCTTAACGACATTATCCGGCGGGCCTTTGTCACCGCTAACGTACCAGCTATTCTCGAACCGAATTTTCTGTTGTGTCACGATGATAAGAGGCCCGACGGTATGACACTAGTCCCATGGGAGTTGGGGAGGCCCATTTTGTGGGACACTACATGCGTCGACACACTGCGCCTTTCCATCTTCCGAGGACATCCGTGAGGGGGGTGCGGCGGCAGATTTGGCCGAAGATCTCAAGAGGCACAAATATGCAGGTCTCGACAGAGCCTACACATTTGCTCCCCTTAGAGTCGAGACCCTAGGTCCATGGGGTACCGAGGCTCTTCAGGTTTTTAACAAATTATCTGAGCGTCTGGTCGAAGCGACGCGTGACCCGAGAGGTTGTGAGTATCTGCCACAACGCATCAGCATTGCCATACAGCGTGGCAATGCAGACAGCGTCTTGGGGACGATTCCGACTGGTATTGATATGGATCAGTTGAGCTACCTGTAGATTGTTTGCAACAATCTGCAGCTAGCTCAGTTGTTTCAATTGTAAATACTAGTGTAATTTTCTTAGATAAAGGCTTCTGCGATGTTAAAAAAAAGTTCTAATCGTTTTCTATTATTTGATTGTAATTTTCTTTGATAATAAAGTTCACAAACTGTCGACAAATCCTCGAATGGTTATAATATGTTAAGTATTTTTTCTATATTCAAGCGTACCTATACAATAAAAAAATGTATTGTACATAATTGATTTTTTTTAAATACATCAAAATAACTTTTAACTGTAAATACTAGTGTAATTTTCTTTGTGAATAAAGGCTTCTGCCATGAAAAAAATATTTTTTTAAACTTACGCGATCCAAACACATTCTTATTAGTACCTACCTACTATTTAACGTGTACCTATTTATCGCGTTTTTTACTTTTATGGGATGGCTGGAGCTACCGCCTTTGCGAAGCGGGGCAGCCATAGAAATCTAAATAACAAGGCACCTTGTTATTTAGATTTCTATGGGGGCAGCATTTGTCAGTCGATTTTTGACAGCTGCCCAGTCACTAGACACAAACCGCAAGTCTTATTGAAAGGTATTACTAATATATATATTACTACAAGACAATGGTTTGGTAAGCGATATTAATTAAGAAAAAAGACACTGTTAGTTTGTGTGTCGTCCGGGTGTGCAGATGCACATTGACTGAATTCGAAAACCAACAAATAATGCTGCCCCCGCTTCGCAGAGGCGGGGCGGTAGCTCAAGTACCTATTCAAATCATCCCGTGACCACGACAGTGTGTAAACCTTTTGAAACGTTGTGAAAAATAGGTAAATAAAATAGTTTGTTAGTCAGATTAAATGTCGATAGTAGAAAAATAAATAATTTAAAATTTCTTGTTAAAAACCAAATTAGAAACTCTTGGACTGTATAAAAGCTAAGTGTTATGTTATGAGCCATTCTTTTACCCTTACAATATATTTTATTAATTACAAGTTACGGCAGCAGCGGAATTCAGTTCATTTAATTGAAGGCTTCAACCAGACTCCGAGACTATCGCGGCCGCTAAGTTAAACACATGAAACCGCCGCGCCGTTTGCGTTCATTCAAAGGCAAGCGCGACAGGTTTAAGCAACGCACTGGTGGTGATATGGAAGTAGTCCTGTGTTATTTGGTCACTGGTAGTCAGTTGGGATATAGAAATCCCAAGTCACCACCAGTGGCAAGTTCATGATGGTCAGATGGTTCGGAGGGTAATTTTCGATCGCGTCCGCGCTAGTCTCGCAATGTGGTTAATCACTAAATGCAACCCATCTCATTGTTAGATTTGTAGTTTTTAAGTCTAAGTATTTGTATTTATTGGACTAGTTTAACCTTGTAGATTTAACTTTTAGGTTCTAGGTAGAGGTAGGTACGTACCTACATTTACTGACAGATGTGTGCCGCTGGGCTCGCCTTGCCTCGTCACCGTAAAGGTCATAGCTGAAAATCAGTTTTTGACCATACAGCAATATTATAACACTAGCTGCGCCCCGCGGCTTCGCACGCGTTGTTACTATGGAAACGTTTTGAGGTTATTTCTATAGCATGGGAACTGATTTATGGGACAAAAAGTCGCCTTTATCTGATTCCAGGGTTAGACTTACCTGTATGCAAAACTTCAGCCTGATCCGTTCAGTAGTTTTGGCGTGAAGAGGTAACAAACATCCATCCATCTATCCATCCATCCAAACTATCGCATTTATTATTATTAGTGTGATTTGCCACTGCTACACACACCACATACCAACGTATATCTGGTTAGATATCTGCCGGTATGTAATTATAAGTGTATATAAGTTTTCACTCATGTTTTTTTATTAAAGTTATGTTTAAGTTTTGTTATCAGAAATCTAATCGTATGTGTGTCTTTTATGTGACAAATAAGACATTAGTGATTTACTTACTTCTTCGGTTAAAGAAATCATTTAAAATCATTTTATTTATTTTTGGTATGTGTACCTACTGCATAAACATACTTTTATATTGCAAACAGACACTTTAATTTATTTTAATTTTATGCATCAGTGACTCCCCTTGAATATACCTACAACTTGACTGATTAGTTTAATTTTGTTGTTTGTTTTCTCTTGTTTGTTAGTAATAAGTTTAGGTTACGATAGGACTGACATACTTTGAAAAGTAAAAGTACTTTACAATAAATGAGATGTAAAAAAAAAATTTAAATACGTAACCTCCCAAAAAGGTGGCACCTTGCTCAGCGTCGAGGGCTTAACACTTTTCATTCTAAGTTAAACTGGAGACAAGATCCGATAGAATCAGATGGAAGCAAGATCAGATGTTCAACCTACAACAACAAGCAATGCCGAGAACATTTGGAGACAAACAATCAGAATATAATAATAATAATGCTCTTAATCACGATATTAGCAGTACGAAACGTATAGAAACAGACAAGGTATATTTTCATAAAATTGTTTCGCTTCCAAGCCAACTTGTATTTTAATCCGCAATCCTAACAAAATTTCCTATTTTGTAACTTTATTTTTGTTAAAATCATTAACAACGGGATATTTACCATGATTTGAGTTTTGAGCTTTCCAATATTTTTTATTTTTATTTTTGTTTTAGTGAAATACGTCACCTCCCAACGTGGCAATACCTTGATCAGCGTCGACGGGTATACATTCTGCAAAAAATCGACGAGGAGTTTTAAAACTAGATGGGTGTGTTCTACACACAATCATAGAGGTTGTCGGGCCATCGTACTCACGGTTGATGATAAAATCGTCAAAATCAATAATCCTCATAATCACTAACTACAATGGCTTTGGGTCACGATTCGTCAGTAAAACAAATAATGCTTCATAAATACTGTAATTCTTATTAATTACATTTACTAGCAATTACTTCATACACCTACATTCCCAATGTAAAATTAGTTTAATCGTCATATAGTTCTACATTATGTATTAAATACACAACTTAAAAATTAGTCATTAAATAACCCGCCCCTGACCATTCCCGGTGCAAAGGTGCCCATAATACTTGCAGCATTACCTCACTGAATAGCGATGGCAATCCTTTGCACCAAGAACGACCCGGAGCGGGAGTCTCCTGTCACTTCGCTAATTTTACGGCCTAATTCTCCCACTAAACACTTCGCATCCACACTACAACTGCCCAAGGTCTCCACTGCTACAGGTGCAAAATGGTAAAGCTGCTCCAAGGAAGCGTACTTATGCCTTTTTTTTTGAGCAGGCGTCTTTGGCAGCGGCAGCTGCAGAGAGCATACGACTATACGACGAATATACGACTATGGTGACTGGCGGCGCCAGTGCTGACGCAAGTTGCGTCCCAAATCAGGCACTTCCCATTTTTCCATGGCACCAGAGTCAGCCCATCTGGCCTCTTCCCATCAGACCTGCTGAGACCTGGAGGCTCAAGCACGCAGGGGACATTTGCCGATATAAAAGCTCTACGAACTATGTCGTTCAGGGCATGGTGATTCCCAATTATTAACCAATATACACAATGTATCAATGTATAAGGTAATTAAATGAAACTTACCATCTTAATAAATAATTTCCAGCAAAATATATTTTATCTCGCCGTGGCACCACTCTGCTTGCTGTCGATGGGTACACGTTCTGTTTCAAGAAGGCAGTTGGCCTTAAAACCCGTTGGGTATGCTCCACCCATAACAGGAGGGGCTGTCGCGCGGCCGCGCAAACTATTGATGACCAGATTGTCAGAATTAGTAACGATCATAACCATTGCCGATCATACGTACATTAACATCTACTGATAGAACACGAGAACCATAAATAATTGGTATATTAAATTACTGATTGTGGATTTGTGAAATATACGTCATACAATTATATTTGGAAAGAAGATTGAGACGAGAGGACTTTTTAGCGTAGGTAGCACCTAAATAAACATACTACACACCCAGGTTGCGTTTTCATCTAGGCTAGTTTGTTAAACTACAATTGTTTGAATGTAATTTTATCATATTATTATTCTATCAGTCATATATACTTTTATAATAATATAATATATCAGGTTCATGACCACTTCACAATTTTTTTTGTTGTTTATTTTGTAGTAAAATACATCACTTCTCAGAGAGGTAAAACGTTGCTAAGCATTGACGGGTTTACATTCTGCGTTCATGCTGAAACTAAAGAAAGGAAAAGATGGAAATGTTCTACTCACCACACCAGATGTTGCCGAGCTATGGTTCATACATTTGAAAACGAAATTATAAAGGTCAATAATCAGCATAACCATGTTCCAAATTTAGAAAAAATAAAAAAATGAACGAATATTTTTTACTGTTTGTTATGTTTAATTTTATTACTATAAGTAAGTGTACACATTATGTTTCGTATGGTATAAATACTATTTACAAAATATTTGTAAAAAGTTAATTTATGTATAAAACATCTAAATAGAATGCATGTGCAAATGTGCAATCACTTTATTTTAAACAATTTTTATTGATGTTGTCCACTGAATCCAACGCAAATTTTTGTTGATATTTTAGTAAAATACGTATCTCAAAGAGGGTGGTTTTACATTCTGCTTTCAAGCTACAAATTAAGAAAGGACGAGATGGATATGCCACCCACCACGACAGACTTTGCCAAGCTATTGTCTATTGTTATCAAACCTCCACTTGAAAACCAAATTATATGCATCAATAATCACCATAACTATAGTATTACTATAGTGAACCGTCCTGAAGCGCCATCTCACCGTAAGAAATATCATGCAAGGAAAAGCGAATGAAGACGAGAAAAGCGCAGCTCTAATGAGGCTGTAAGAACATCATTTATAAGACCTTGATGCCAAGCACCTGAATAGAAAGACTCGTTTCTAACCTTCCTATACACAATCAATGCACGTACGTACATGCATCGGTCAGTTGCATTGAGCGCTGGATAGGACCCTTTGAAACCTTTCAAAAGCGAAAATTGGGCTCTTAATAAATAAAAATAAAATAAAGCCAAGTTCGCCAATATCCATTATCGGATACAACAAAAGAGGGCGATATCGCATGAAGTGAATTATTTAATGAGAAAAACAATGCATTATTGTCGATAACTTTTATTAAATCAAAGTGGGCAACTATTTGAACATAATATGTGACTGCTACTTGCTGAAAATATTTGATTCCCGCCCCGGGACAAATGTTTTTACGATCTGCAAATATTCGTTCCGGGTTTTCTGGGTATTTTCTATGTTAAATTAAAAAAATATCTATGTAATGTATTGCGTTAAGTACATATATCAGTCATCTAGTACCCATAATACAAGCTCTGCTTCGCTTGGGGCTAGATGATGCTGTGTGGATTGTCAAGCATTATTTTTTTATTTATTATTCACTGCCATGCTTCAGCTGTAGCTGATGTACCTTAGTCGTTCATGTGTGTCAGTGGCAGCGAAAGTATTTTCTTAAACGAAGTTTACTTTATAAATTGATCTCAACCTTTAATTAATTTTAAAGCGAGTTAAAGTCTTTCATTTTGTTTGTGTAACCTAGCCCAGTAGGGGCTAGGTTCCTACCTAACCCAGACGAGAAATCAAATCAATTCTTTAAAAATTATTCTTTCTATAATATTCAGGTATTGAATAAATATATTCGGTAGGTTTAATATTATGTTTCGTATATTAAAGTGTTTAATTAATTTTAATATAAACGGTTTTGTTAATAATAAGACACTCAGCTTCGCGGTTTTTCACTATTAATTTAATCTCGTCTTATTTTTAGTATGTTTTACAATATCTCGTTATGGGAAGGCCCAGCTTTGCGTGGACGGCTACAATTTTTGCATGAAGAGGAACAATGGACCAAGCACTAGATGGGTTTGTGCATCTCACAACAACAAAGGATGCCGGGCTAAAGTGTGCACCGTAAATGGAGAAGTTATCAAAATAAATAACGATCACGTTCACGGTTTGTCAAGAAACCGTATAAGATAATACTTTTGATAAAATAAACAGACGTAAGTAAAGTGTTGACTGCTTTTCTTTTGTTTGAAGGATATCTATAACATTTTAATTAATCTGTTTTTAACGTTTTTGTTTTTATAGTGCGTAAGCCTCGCACTCTGGATAATTCTGATTTCTAAGAAATCAAATAATATCGCAAAAATTTTCGACTTCGACGGGACTTGAACCCGCGTACTCCCCTCAGTACGGGAATGTGATAACCAACTACACCACGAAGTCAAGTGACGTGGGAGTCGAAAATCTTTGCGACTTTCTACGGACTCAAGCGTCGTTAGCTCCACTTACAGGGGAAACATTGAAGATTGTCCAATCCTGTTCAAAGACTAAAGTTATGTTTCGTTCGTTTGACGAGAGGTGTCGCGTTGCTCTAAATCTAACGTTTTTGTTTTTATAGTGCGTAAGCCTCGCACTCTGGGTAATTTCTAATTTCTAAGAAATCAAATAATATCGCAAAAATTTTCGACTTTGACGGGACTTGAACCCGCGTCCTCCCCTCAGTACCTACGGGAATTTGATAACCAACTACACCACGAAGTCAAGTGACGTCGAAGTCGAAAATTTTTGTCTGTTCTTATTTATTTATTTTAGGTATTTTTGTTCGTATTATCAAACACTCAACACATTTCCTTATCATAAGAGTTCTTGCCCACACACGATTTTTCGCCCTAAACATCAACGGTGTTACCGCTAACGGTGTTACCGCTAACGGTGTGTTAACGGTGTACGGCTGCCTACCGCCGCCGTATGTCAACAAGTGCATAAAGTGCATTCCATAGTAGTCATACAAAAATGACGACAGTGAATTAGCTGTATATTTTCACGGCGAAAAAAACGTATGTGAACAAAGGCCCTTATGGTTTTAAATTTTCTTTCATAGAATTAGCGTTTTTATTGAATGACCTGATGATGCTGAAATTCTATAAACATTTTCACTTGACATGTTTAACTTCGTTACCTCGTACAAGTAGGTACTCTATTGTTCAACGGCTGTCGAGGAAAAAAAGGTGACAATTAAAACAAGATGAATCAAAATAAAATAATGTTAACACCCACTTATGTTTTGTTTCTTCGGTCTTTATTCCATGTCTCGTCTGGAAATAACATAGTTTAAGGGATATGGAAAAAAATACACTTTAAGTAAGGTCCTACTAAAATACCTTTTCTAAATGTAAATTTGTTGTATTTATGGAAATGAAAACTAAATTCAAAAACTTTTCAAGTTTGTTTTAGTAACTTTTTAAGAATAACCAAATTTCTTTATTTCAGTAAAATGTCATTTTACGACGACTATAAGAGGCAGAACCTTACTCGCTATAGATGGATTTACATTTTGCCTCACGCCCGGGACCGATACAGGTTTAAAGAACAGATGGAGATGTTCTACGCACAACAGCAAAGGATGTACAGCTAAAGTGCATACTGTGGGCGATCAAATAGTCAAAATATTTAACAACCATAACCATGAACCCAAGTCTTGTATTTATTAAAAACAATAGGTAATATCACAAAAAAGGCGAATCTTATGTGAATAAAAACTCTAATGACGAATTTCACTGCTTTCACCCGACCGCTTCTATATGTATTTTTAACAGATATGATAGATTTTTTTAGCGTAGTTGTTGGCTGTACAAGGAGATAGCCCGTCTGTGATTTCCTCTTCTATATGATAAACAAGCAATAGATCCGAAGAGATCTATGCTAGAATTGCGCTTTACCTGAGATACGGAGAATGGTGTAACCTTAGTTGATAAGAATAAAACTTTTTGTTCAGACTTTACTATAAAACTGACACTTGCTATCTTTCAGAACTGAAGTGTCATTACGGTCATACGATTCGTGGTAAAAAAATGCTATGCATCAATAAGTACACGTTCTGCGTTCATTGTACTATCGGCACTAAGGTGCGTTGGCGCTGCATGTACCACTGGAGACGGAAGTGCCCGGGCTTCGCGTGGACTGACAATGACAAGCTGTTCAGGATGAGTAAAAATCATAATCATGATTGATCCATGACAACCACTTGTGACAACAGAATCAGGTTCCGTTTTAGGACCTTTATAGTAGTAGAAAAGCTTTTTATTTCTGATTTAATAGAGCCTAATAAATAGATATAATAAGAGTTGGTTACTTTCTAGCTCTATAATGTCATTGAAGTAAATAATAGTAAGGAACTTTTAAATCCATCATGGTTGTTCAAACCATTGAACATGTTTTTATTATTGTATAATTTTAATTTATCTTAATGTTTATTACTAATATTATTATTATTTATAATAATTAGCTGCTTAGTTTATAACAAAATACAATTGTAATAAATCAATCAACAAACGAGCCAAGTCAACGGCAAAACTAATACTAGCCTAATTGCATTTACGCAGTAACAGCATTTATCTTAAGCCCAACAATCAATAGAGCGACGACTCAGCAATACTGCTGCACGTGCTGCGCTAGATCTGTAGTATATAAGCTGTACATTTTTTGTAAATAAATCAATTGGAATCAAGCACTGAGTCGAGTTTTACTCCTCCCCTCTACGAAGACCCTACGGACCCTGAAGTTCCCAGCAACCGCTGGAGGTGCCCCCTAGAAGTACCAGCAACCGCTGACGAGCTGCCCAGAAGTTCCCAGCAACCGCTGGAGGTGCCCCCTAGAAGTACCAGCAACCGCTGACGAGCTGCCCAGAAGTTCCCAGCAACCGCTGGAGGTGCCCCCTAGAAGTACCAGCACCCGCTGACGAGCTGCCCAGAAGTTCCCAGCAACCGCTGGAGGTGCCCCCTAGAAGTACCAGCACCCGCTGACGAGCTGCCCAGAAGTTCCCAGCAACCGCTGGAGGTGCCCCTAGAAGTACCAGCAACCGCTGACGAGCTGCCCAGAAGTTCCCAGCAACCGCTGGAGGTGCCCCCTAGAAGTACCAGCACCCGCTGACGAGCTGCCCAGAAGTTCCCAGCAACCGCTGGAGGTGCCGCCCTGAAGTTCCCAACATCCGCTGGAGGTGCCGCCCAGAAGTTCCCAGCATCCGCTGGAGGTGCCGATCAGAAGTTCCCAGCATCCGCTGGAGGAGCCGCCCAGAGGTCCCAGCATCCCGCTGACGAACTGATCGGACGTTCCCAGCATCCGCTGGATGAGCTGCCCGTTCATGCTTCCAGCATCCTCTCACTGTGGCAAAGACTACCTTAGCCATTAGTATCTAATCGGTCCTGTGAGTCTGCTTGACCGGCAGTGAGAAAATCCTTCCCTGTGTACATTGCACGCCGTACACGCCCTTATTTCCTCCCACCCTTCCGTCTGTTACCTTAGGTCTCCTGGTAACAGATATCCCGTTTTATATCTATATATTTATCCAGTACACTTATATGGTCAGGGATAGGGTTGTAGGAACACGCACATTGATAGGTTGTAGGAACACACACCTTGATAGGTTGTAGGAACACACACATTGATAGGGCTACACTATTAGGGTTGATAGAATAAAATACGTGGTTAGGGTCCAATATAGGCTTCGTAAGTAGGGGTAGGTTTTAGGGTTAGGCTACGTAGAGTAGGCTACGTAGATTAGGTAATAGTGAGTAGGAACGCTCTGTGCTTGTAGTATACCCGTGTGTACCTACATTCAACGCCCACACGTAGGGTAAAATACCAAGCACGGGGTTGTCCTGCAGTAGGGGTTAGTGTCTGTAACACCACCCGATCATCGCACACCCGTGCGTTGACCAGAAACGTACGTAGGGTTAAGTGTCGGTTATTAGGTGGTTTTACATTTGGTCCTTCGAGAATTGAACTAGTAATTTCGCGCTCCTCTTATCTCTACAAGGAAAATTGACTGACATACAACTTGACGTATTGCAGACTGACGTAGTAAACAATAATACTAGGTTTGTAATACGTTCAAGTACTGACAAAATCACTTAGTTGCTAGTCATACAGAAGCGGATCAGGCTCCGGCTTCCCACCAGCGGGTTCCACCGGAGTTTTGAGAAGTCGCAAATTCTGTAACACACCAGATCGCAACTAAGTGTTAGACAAAGTCCCCGGATAGACGGATAGTGTAGGGTTAGGAGCTGCAAGAAAGAAGATGGAGAACATTAAAACAGAAGACATAAACAGACTCATTAGAAGTCAAGAAACAGATTACAATGAAATTAAACAAATATTTACAAACATTAAGAAAGACTCAGTAACAAGAAAAACTGAGAAATACATAAAGGACAAAAGGATACGTCTTAAAGAAATATTTACCAGAACAACTACCAATCACACGGTACTACTAGATATACCGGTGTTAGAAGGTCACAAGTATATTACTACAAACTACTTTGCGGGTATCGAAACTATGTACAATCAAGTAATGTCGTATTTAGAAAAATGTGAAACCAGAGCACAAATGCTAAGCGACTTATTTGTACCAGAAGACATAGAGACTAACGAAGAAGAAAGTACTTGTTCACCAAAAATATTCATCCAATTATTTCGCATTTCACAATTACAAAAAAAGCTGCAAGTGGTTACTCAAGCAATGTCTAATAATAAACCATCGTGGTACTGGGAATCATTAATGACAAACTTAGAAAAACAGTGGCAAGAAATAGAAGAAACACACATTAATATTTTAATGGAAGATAGCACCTTAGACCACAGCTATTTTCAAGAAAAGATGTTTGAAACAGCGCAAACAGAATATGAAGTGTTCATTGAGTGTGTAGTTGCTAAAATAGGAGAAAAGAAACAAATGGCCCACAGCGAAAATAAAATAAAGTTACCAACAATTACAATTCCAACTTTCAGTGGCAGCTACGAGTCATGGAATTCCTTTTACGACTTATTTTCAAAAATCATACACGAAGATAAATCCCTATCAGCTACAGAAAAAATGCAATACCTAAAAACTCATATCAAAGGTCAAGCCGCTAAATTAATTAAACACTTACCAGTTTGTGATGCAAGTTATGAAACAGCATGGCTGCTGTTAACGAAAAGGTACAAAAATGAGAGATTAATAATAATGAAACACATAGACAACATCATGGATATCAAAAAAATAACCAAAGTTAGTGCAGAAAACTTAAGAACATTGCACGACACGATAAATGAGAGTTTAGAAGCACTAAAAACTCAGAATGTGGATATCACAACCTGGGACCCCATTTTATGCAGGATACTTGGCAGAATTTGGGATTCAGAAACAGATGAAAAATATGAACAACAGCTTTCAGAACCTAACAAGCCCCAGAAATTTACTGAGATGATGGAATTTTTAGAAAAACGGTTTAAATGTTTAGAAACAAAAAACTCTAGCACATCAGAAAAATCTTACAAATCACGCCATGACACAAACGATTACCGCAATAAGACAGAAGATAGCGAGTGTTGGTATTGCAACGAGAAAGACCATACAATCTATCAATGCACTGAATTTAAAGCACTGTCAGTAAGAGACCGTCAAAATACTGTAAAAGAAAATGGAATGTGTAGAAATTGTCTAATGCACACTCAATCCACAAAGTGTTTTAGCCAAAGAACATGTGGATATTGTGGAAAGATAGGGCATCACTCTTACTTACACCAAGATCATAAAAACATGACAACTGAGAAATATAGTGGAGCTAAAAATGGTGGACCTACCACATCTAAACCAAAAACGAACAATGTACTTACAACAACCATACGAACAAAACTATCCAAGACAACGTTACTAGCAACAGCTCTAGTCAACGCAAGATCCTCTGATGGCACATCACACTTATTAAGGGTATTATGCGATCAAGGGTCAGAAGCCTCATTTTGCACTGAGCAAGTGGCGCAACTATTGGCATACCCCCGAAATAGAGTTCATGTAGAAGTCGCCGGGATTGCTGACGAGAAACCTAAAACAGCGAATCATTCTATTGATGTGAAGCTACAACCAAGATTTACCAGTGAATTTAAGCTACCAGTAATGCTTATAATTCTTCCTAAACTAACAAGTGCACTACCAAATACTACTTTACCTAAACTAGAGGCCAGTTTTATACAGAATAAACTGATTGCCGATCCAACGTACTACAAAAGAGGGCCAATAGATATAATATTAGGAGCTCAAGAGTACAGCAAACTATTACTAAAAGGACTGCAAAAGTTTCACGACGGAATCATTGCACAAGACACTGAATTCGGGTGGATATTCTCAGGAAACTGCAGTAATCAAACTAAAAATACAATGAAAATACTTTGTATGACAACTAGAACCAACAATACCGATCAACTAAACAGATTCTGGGAATTGGAAGAAGTCCCAGAACAATATAACCTAACTCACGATAACCAAGCATGTGAAAACTATTACCAAAAACCAACTATAAGGAACAAGGATGGAACCTATACTGTAAGGATTCCGTTCAAAAACCCAGACCTAGAATTAGGACATTCAGGTCAAAGAGTAGCAGCAAGACTGTTGCAATTAGAACGAAAATTTGCCAAAAATAAACGCTTACAAGAAAGCTATCAAGACTTTCTCAATGAATACCTAGAGATGGGACCCATGAGAAAAGTAAACAAACAAGAACATTTCCAAGGAAAATACTATATTCCACATCAACCAGTCATAAAGGAAGAATCCTTAACTACTAAACTAAGCGTGGTATTTGATACTTCAAGTAAAACAAGTACCGACGTAAGCCTGAATGATAATATGTTCACCGGACCAAGGCTACAAGCAGACTTGGCAAGAGGCCGAAAATACAAAATATCATTCATGGCAGATATTAAGACGATGTACCGTCTCATTAAAACAAACCAAGAAGACATACTGTTGCAAATACCATTAGATGAAACCAGAAAATCACTAGGAGTATTACGGTCACCACAAGAAGATAGATTATCATGCCAGATAACTGTAAATATTCTGCACCAGACGGAAGCGTGTTTAAACTCAAGACCCTTATGTGCACAGAGTGAAGACATAGGAGATAATGTAGTCTTAACACCTAGTCACTTCCTAATAGGACGTGGAGCCGTAGGAATACCAGACCCTATGGAAAACATTAATACTGATCTACTAAATAGATGGAAACAGATACAGAAGATGAAAAAAGATCTCTGGAAAAGCTGGACAAAAGATTATCTAAATCAACTACAACAAAGGTATAAGTGGAAAACAAATGAAGAAAACCGAACAATCAGTCCAAGTAAATGGCTTCTAGCAAAAGTCAAAGAGATCCAGTCCGGTAACGACGGCCCTACCAGAGTTGTAACCCTACCGAAATCATCAAGTGCAACTCAAAAACGATCAATCGATACGATCATTCCAATTAACTGCAAAACTGACTCAACTACATCAGTACTGTCAAACATAGCAACAAAAACTAAGATTAAAACAAAAAACCATACACCGAGCAAATGCTTACATTGGATTATGATGATACTAATGTGTTTACAGCTATTTACTGGGGTATCATCAACCTACACATTAAAAAATATACAACCTGGTTTTTACGTTGAAAACATAGGCACAGCAAGCATTGATCGAGGAGTGTTCAGAATAGAAATCAAGTATTCAAGAGAACAGCTAGAGTCAGACCTAGCAAAGATCAAAAAAGCAGCTACACAATTCAATAAACTATGCGATCAAGCAAGCATAGCAATAGGAAAAACAACACATTGCGAACAGTTGTATCAAAACCTAAAAGAAAAAGAGTTGAAGTTTGAGAGAACAAACGAATACCTAACGGAAGTAAACCAAACCAGAAAAAAGAGAGGAATTCTAGGACAATTAATGACATCAATCTTTGGAGTAAACGACGAAGCATACAGAGATATAGACTCTCTCGAAAAGAACCAACAGAAATTGATTGAAGCTGCCAATCACCAAACAAAATTTATGCTATCAACTATTGCCCAAATCAATGAAACAGAAAATAGGGTAACAAACAAATTAAACAACTTCACAAACAAAATAAACGAAATAGTAAACTTTATGCGTGACACTAA
The DNA here is from genome assembly GCA_963564075.1 of Eupithecia subfuscata. Classification (NCBI taxonomy): domain Eukaryota; kingdom Metazoa; phylum Arthropoda; class Insecta; order Lepidoptera; family Geometridae; genus Eupithecia; species Eupithecia subfuscata. The sequence continues at coordinate 13,071,952 of OY751105.1, forward strand.
TTACTGGTATAAGGGGGTTAACAAAAATAGTGTAAATATACAGATTATGGAAACATATCAACTGGCAAATAATTACATTAATGAAATAACAGCACGATATGACGGGTTACTGGAGGTTTATTTGTCCAAAGGAACAGTATACAGTATACTCACACCGAAAAATGTCAGTGAAATAATATTAATAGCGAATCAGAAGCTACCCAGTAATTTAAAAATAGTCCAGCAACAGTTATTAGACACCAAAATGGCTGAAAATGAGACACACATACAAGTTTACGCATACTTTCCCATAAAAGACACAACTAAGTACATTCTCATGCATATAACAGCGGTTCCGGAAAAAACAAGGGACCAGTTATTCAAAAGCATAGAAGTACAAAGGCCATACATAGGTTTAGATTATAATAATGAGCACTATTTTGATCTAAATCATGAAGACTTCAAAAGTTGCTTACAAAGATTCAATAATTTCATTTGCTTTCCTAGTGCGGTGAAGAACATGCAACTAAACGATAATTGCATTGTTGATAAACTATTTAAGAATCAAACTAAATCTAAATGCCAAACCAAAACATTTGACATAACTAACAACATGTTATGGAAACAGCTGTATGTACAGAACACATGGCTATTTATAGTAAAAAATCGCATTACAACATCAGTAATTTGTGATGGACAACGAGAAGAGATAGAACTTAGAAATGTGGGTGTAATCAAAATCTCTGATAATTGTATCATAAAAACACCCAGTAACACATTAGCAGCAAAAAGAACAATAACAATACAAGCAGTAGAATCCTTCTCAAAACAAATAGACTTCTCTATAGATACTATCAACACGAAAAATACTATATCGTCGGCTTATTGCAAGAAGTCATTAGTCGCAAGAAGTCACTAACTGCGTTAGATATACCATTGAGTTCGTCTCAATGAGCTCTACATTTTGGTAAAACTCACAAATTTGTAGCTCTTCAAACTTAGAAGTTATGGCTTGGTTATAAAGTCAATAACTGCATTTTTGGTATATCTGGTTTCATAAAATTCATTAACTTACATTAATAAATTTTAACAAAAGAAAAAAAACACAATTGCCATTTTTATTTTCATACGTAACTCATTTATGTGACTTAACAACATTTTGAAAGTGCTTTTACGTTCACAAACGTTTGAATAAGTTTTGCTTTAATTCATTATTTGCACCTTAACCAGTTTTATCGTATCGTATTTTTTGGAAAAATAATACTAACGGTTTTAAATGACTTCTATCAAAACGAGTAACGTCTACACTGAGTTTTTTATTTTTTATAGAATTCATTTTTTACACTTAATTACTTTTTTCGAAACATAATTAATGGTAAAAGAATACTATTCGAAGGAAGTATTGTTTTGTTAGTGATTTTTGTTATTGTAAAAATAACCGGTAAATGTAAGGTAATGACTTTTGCACACATACATTTAAGTGTTGTTATGCTACTTATGAGACCGCGTGCCGTGTGACCGGAGTCACGGAAGCGGGGCAGAGGGGTATTTTGTTCGGGGCCGCTCGCGCCTCTGCCGCGCCGCGTAGTAGTTCGTTCTTTCCGGCCCTTGTGGGGGCACAGAGCGGGGCATCGAGGCTTGGCCTCTTTACCCCGGCATCAACTCGAGGGGTGACGACTCCTCGGTCCTTGGGTTTCGCTAAAAAATGCATTTATTTAGCTTGTTCATCATTTTATTTTTTTATTAATATATTTGCATGTTTTTTCTTTTTTTTTTGTTTGGTTTGGGTTAATTTTTTTTTAAATTAACCCACGGTCTATCCGGGGGGTTCCGCGGGGGTGAGGTCCCAGGGAAGGAGCCTCCACGGGCGGTCATCATCTGGGGGCCGGGGTTGGTGAGGCGCTATTTGGTGAAGGTGGGCTTGGTGGCCGTTGTCTGCGCGGTCGTACATTCGACGACTGTACTGTACGACAAACTCGTCTATGGATTGGATCTGCGGGTCGCGGGCGATGACATCGTCCTGAAGTATTGGCTCGCGCCAGTGCAGATCCTCAGAGCCACGTTTTGCAGCCCCTGGAGCCGGTCCCTATTCGTCTGGAAGACTAGTGAGTACCAGGCCGGCGCTGCATATGTGAGTCGGGATCGGACTTAGCCTTTGTCGACCCACACTTTGGTCCTCAGAGGCAGGCGAGATCCCAGGACGGGTCGGAGAACGGTCGGGCGACGCGCGCTTGTTGCAGTGCGCTGTCAACCTTCGGCTGCATCCTCAACGACCTGTCGATCCCGAAGCCGAGGTACTGGATGTGCGGGCTCCATGCCACGTTCTGGCCCCGAAGTGTCAGCTGCGGTGGGTGGCCGATGCGGCGGGAAACAAACAGCGCAGCCGTCTTTCCCACATTGACGGCCGTGCGCCATTTGTCCAGCCAGGGCGGCAGGATGTTCAGCAGCCGCTGCATCCTGCGGGCTGCGATGGTGGGGCTGGTGGAAGACGCAAAGAAGGCGCTGTCGTCCGCGAACAGCGCTAGCGACACATCCCTCTCCCCGGGGCGTAGGTGGCCCTCCAGGGTGGGGATGTCGTCGGTATAGAACGCGTATAACGCTGGCGACAGGCTGCTACCCTGCGGTACATCAGCAGAGATGGATCTAGTGGAGGATGTGGCACCTTCAACTGCGACGAAGAACAGCCGGTTGTCGAGGAAGGATGCCACAATCCTGATGAGAGCTGGTGGAGTTGGGGTTTGCAGGAGCTTGTACAAAACGCCGGGGTGCCCAATACGGTCAAAGGCCGTTTTTACGTCCAGAAAGACCCGGACGGTGCAGCGCCTGGCGTTGTGCTCGTCTGCAAGGTGGTGCAGCATCCTGGTTAGCTGCAGCGTGGTAGAGTGGCCACTCCTGAAGCCGAATTGCTTCAGGCGCGGCTCGATAGTTGGAGCCAGGCGCCCCAGGAGCAGGCGTTTCAGGAGCTTGCTCACTATTAGTAGTAGAGTAATGGGGCGGTAGTTGGCCGGGAGGGAGTGATCCTTGCCGGGCTTGGGTAGCACGATGACCCGTCCGGTCTTCCGTTGAAGAGCCGGGCGAGCGCAGTGACTCCGCGGCGAGGCAATTGTTGGGGACTCCGTCATAGCCTGGCGCCTTCCGTCTGGGTAGACGGAGGACGGCCTTCCGCACCTCGGCAGGGAAGATGAAGTACTCCCCGTCTAGGGGCGGTGTTGGGCCAGACAGGAAGTCCCTCACTGTGTCCTCGACCTGGTGGTGGTGGTTCAGGGTTTCAAAGGTGGCGTCGGCTGCAACGGGGTGAGGCGAGAACTGCTCCGCGAGGTGCTCAGCCAGAATTTCGGTACGGTCGGCGGGAGCAAAGCGCCGGACTCCATCTCGGTCCAGCAGCGGGTAAGTTGTTGCCGGCTGCCGTGTGAGCGCCCTATTCAGCGCGTACTGGTTATTGTCCTGTTCGGAGGCCCGGTCGATGATTCGCTCCCAGGTCTCACGCCAAACCTGTACTGCGGCCGAGAGCTCGGGAGATATCGGGTTGAGTCGCGTCTTCAGTCGCGGGCAGCGGGAGCGCGCCCACTCGCGCTGGAGTTCGCGTTTTCTTTCTATTACCCTCTTAAGGTGTTGGGGGAGGTCGTTGCGCTGGCCTTGGCACCTGGTGATGGGTACGGAAGCGGCTGCCTTAGCCTCGATGATGCGCGCCATCAGCGCTGAGGCCTCGGATTCCACCTCTGCAGGCGTCTGGAGAGGTCCGACGTCCACGGACTCGAGTGCCTTGGCGTACGCGTCCTCACGCCCTGGGACCGGGTCCGTGGCCAGGTCGAGCGTTATGAGGAGGGTAGATAGGATAAGAAGGTTTTCAGGTAAAGCTCAAAGTCTGTTACTTAATATTTTCTAATCTAAATAATAGTTTACTTAATCGTTTCCAACCTATTTATGTGTTTATAACTCTTTGCTGGCTAGCAGAATTATTTTCTAAAAGCTTAGAACGTGTTTTTGACTGATTCATGTGCCATTATTACTAATTTTTGTTATTTTATTAAGTGTTTTCGACAAACAAGGTAATTTGTTTAGCTTTTAGTGATAAAAGATGTTATTTTATGATTATTTTGTCTTTTAATACTCGAAAGAGGCCACCAATAACTTCTTTGCAGAAATACTTAACTCTAATTTAGACAAAACTTTTTATCGCAAGAAGTCATTATCTTTGCATTTTTAGCTTTTAAAAAAATTGCAGTGGTTGAATTTGTACTGATTTCAGTTAATTATAAAATAATTACATATATCTATATATTGGCGTTTAAATTATATTGATAACTGTCGTAGTTTTGATGATATGGGCTCTTAAAGTTATAAAAACTTTAAACTGCTTTTGCCAAACTTTTGGATTTGTCGGTTAATGACTTCTTGCAATAAGCCGACGATATTTAACATAACTAGAGACGAAGTCATCACTAGCTCGAAAGACATTTTACAATTACAACAAATCACCAACTCTGAAAAGGCCTTAGAAACTCAGTTAGATAATACCATATGGACCCAAATCACGTCACACACATACACAACTAGTGCAATCACATCTGTAGTGCTACTAATTATCATGTTACTAATAGTGTGTTATGCCCCACAGTTGGTCCAGCGCCTGCGCAACTACAAGGGCCAAGGCGATAAATCAACCAGCCAGTCCAACAAGGTCTCGTCTGAACTTGGATCACTGCCGAACTCACAGCAGCTGCCGACCGCTTTCACCATCAACCACAGAGAACCACTGTATAGTCAAATACCACCGAAAAAGCCGGCAAGAGGGATGCGAAACCTGGCATATGACGAGTCTGGCGAAAAACAGACCGAATTAGAATTATACGAACTAAAGTCCTACCCTGGAGAGGCCCCAGAATGTTCAAACCATTGAACATGTTTTTATTATTGTATAATTTTAATTTATCTTAATGTTTATTACTAATATTATTATTATTTATAATAATTAGCTGCTTAGTTTATAACAAAATACAATTGTAATAAATCAATCAACAAACGAGCCAAGTCAACGGCAAAACTAATACTAGCCTAATTGCATTTACGCAGTAACAGCATTTATCTTAAGCCCAACAATCAATAGAGCGACGACTCAGCAATACTGCTGCACGTGCTGCGCTAGATCTGTAGTATATAAGCTGTACATTTTTTGTAAATAAATCAATTGGAATCAAGCACTGAGTCGAGTTTTACTCCTCCCCTCTACGAAGACCCTACGGACCCTGAAGTTCCCAGCAACCGCTGGAGGTGCCCCCTAGAAGTACCAGCAACCGCTGACGAGCTGCCCAGAAGTTCCCAGCAACCGCTGGAGGTGCCCCCTAGAAGTACCAGCAACCGCTGACGAGCTGCCCAGAAGTTCCCAGCAACCGCTGGAGGTGCCCCCTAGAAGTACCAGCACCCGCTGACGAGCTGCCCAGAAGTTCCCAGCAACCGCTGGAGGTGCCCCCTAGAAGTACCAGCACCCGCTGACGAGCTGCCCAGAAGTTCCCAGCAACCGCTGGAGGTGCCCCTAGAAGTACCAGCAACCGCTGACGAGCTGCCCAGAAGTTCCCAGCAACCGCTGGAGGTGCCCCCTAGAAGTACCAGCACCCGCTGACGAGCTGCCCAGAAGTTCCCAGCAACCGCTGGAGGTGCCGCCCTGAAGTTCCCAACATCCGCTGGAGGTGCCGCCCAGAAGTTCCCAGCATCCGCTGGAGGTGCCGATCAGAAGTTCCCAGCATCCGCTGGAGGAGCCGCCCAGAGGTCCCAGCATCCCGCTGACGAACTGATCGGACGTTCCCAGCATCCGCTGGATGAGCTGCCCGTTCATGCTTCCAGCATCCTCTCACTGTGGCAAAGACTACCTTAGCCATTAGTATCTAATCGGTCCTGTGAGTCTGCTTGACCGGCAGTGAGAAAATCCTTCCCTGTGTACATTGCACGCCGTACACGCCCTTATTTCCTCCCACCCTTCCGTCTGTTACCTTAGGTCTCCTGGTAACAGATATCCCGTTTTATATCTATATATTTATCCAGTACACTTATATGGTCAGGGATAGGGTTGTAGGAACACGCACATTGATAGGTTGTAGGAACACACACCTTGATAGGTTGTAGGAACACACACATTGATAGGGCTACACTATTAGGGTTGATAGAATAAAATACGTGGTTAGGGTCCAATATAGGCTTCGTAAGTAGGGGTAGGTTTTAGGGTTAGGCTACGTAGAGTAGGCTACGTAGATTAGGTAATAGTGAGTAGGAACGCTCTGTGCTTGTAGTATACCCGTGTGTACCTACATTCAACGCCCACACGTAGGGTAAAATACCAAGCACGGGGTTGTCCTGCAGTAGGGGTTAGTGTCTGTAACACCACCCGATCATCGCACACCCGTGCGTTGACCAGAAACGTACGTAGGGTTAAGTGTCGGTTATTAGGTGGTTTTACACCTCCTATTAACACTAGTCATTCACTAAACTACAAAAAAGCTTTTATCTTGATTTAATGAAAATAACACAAAGCACCTTGATTTAATATTTAGTCCATAAATTAATATCAAAACCTATTTTAGGAGTGTGGCGTTATTTCACTTGATAGTTATATTTATAAACAGTTTTTATCGTTTTGTCGCCATTCAATGAACAATTAAATCTATTTTTCATCACGATTGCAACGACGACGACGCAACGAAATCAATAACTATCTATTTTTCTTCACGATCGCAACGACGACGCAACGAAGTCAATAACTTCTAATATTTGTTTAAACGATCGCGACGAACTAAACGAACTTAATGCATTCACGATTCACTCACAAATCGTGAATGCGTTAAGTTCGTTTGGTTAGATGTTTGTGAATAGACATTTTAACAGTGACCCAACACATTACGTTGTGTTACATTAAGTGGTGGGTTGGGTATGATGAAAGATACGAGTACACACAAATATTATACAGAACACTGCGATAATCAATGGTCATCAATCAACCAAAATTTATTTTTCTAATAAACTGTTATTTAAGGACGGACTGTCACTAAAGATTGATGTGTAGTTTTTATATCTTGGCTTTCTGTGTTTAGTTGTAAAATTTGTGATCTATTAACAATATAATTTACATCACTATGCAATAGATTTATCATTTCATATTTTAGTCCCTTATGTATCTATACGTGTTTTTGAAGGCGGTTTTAACAATATTTTATGAAGACAACATCTCAACTCAACATCACAACAAAATAATCACAATGGTTGATTTATCAGTAACTGATGTTATCTCAAAGTCGCATCGTTTAACGCAAGTTCACGTAAAGTCTGTAATAAAACGACTTTCCGTGAACTTGCATGGACGTCGACATGCGTAGGCGTCGATAGATTGAATAGACAACGCTCATTGGCTCGCATTCGACCAATGGTAGAGCGCCTTGCCGTTGCTTTTTAGATTGGCTGGTTTTCGTCGTGATAATCAGTACGTACAATAAACCTTCCATTTATGTAGGATTGGTAGAGTAGATAATTTTAAAATGTGTAGGTACCTACATTATTACTTCTTTATTTCAGATTATTATAGGACAATAAGGAGCGCACGAAACTTAACTATCGGACTTTATAAATACACCCTGTATTATGAGAAAGCAGAAAAGGGTCGCTGGCGCTGTATTAAACACCGTTCGGGTTGCAAAGCAATGGCATACACTAACCATGATACATTGGTTGCACAGAGAGATTTTCATAATCACTAGTAAAAAAAATCGTATCTCATTGCTTACATTGTTCTGCTGATCCTAGAAGTAGTAGTAGTTTTTTTTTAATAAATAAATAATGCTGGATAAGTCACACAGCATTATCATTATCTAGTCCCAAGCTAAGCAGAGCTTGTGTCATGGGTTGGTACTAGTGATCTACATATTACAATATACAATACAAGAGATATTTTTTTTTATTATACATAGAAAAACATCCAGACCACCCTGAACAAATATCTGCAGATCGTAAAAACATTTGTCCCAAGGCGGGAATCGAACCCGCAACCTCCTGCGTCGCAGGCGGACCGTCGCCCGCTGCGCCACAGAGATCGTCAAGTGTTGGATGACTATCGATTTTGAATACCATTTATGTTATTTTATTTCATATACCTATCTATGTATTAGAGACAACACTCAGATGTAATCTTCACATATAAAACAAAGATGTTTAGCTTAATATCAAAAAAACCTTTTTAAATTTCTTGTATTTTTAACCCTTTTAGCTTAAATCAATAGATGGCTACACCTACTCCTGCAGGAATATCAATATCCCAGTACATATGAGGAGAGTGTGGCGTTGCTCTACGAACTGTAACTTAGGATGCAAAGCTACGTTGCATACTGTGGATGATATGGTTGTTGTTAAGAAAGGAATCCATAATCACTAGCTGTCTGAGACTCCAGAAATCACTCAATGCACCAAGATTCATAACTGGCCCAGAAGTTGCCGCATATTCAAACATGAATTAAATAAATACAGCATGACAAATGTCTCAGATGGGTGCAAGTATAATTTAGCGTAATTAAGTTAAGAATATTAATTTTATTGAATTTATCAAATCAAATTGCGAGTCTTTTATTAAATAAGTAATATATGTATAGTTTATTTTCTCAGATTGTTATGTTGTGAGATAAAATGACAGTAAAGTCACACTTCACATCACACTTAATATTATACTTAAATGCGAAAGTTTGGATGGATGGATGGATGTTTGTTACCTCTTTGCGCCAAGACTACTGAACGGATCAGGTAAATTTTGAATACAGGTAAGTCTAACCCTGGAATCAAACATAGGCGACTTTTTATCCCATAAATCAGTTCCCATTTGATAGAAATAAACTCAAAACGTTTCCATATAAACAACGCGTGCGAAGCCGCGGGCATGCGCTAGTAAATAATAATTCCTTCTAACCAAATGAAAAAATGAGTGTCTATAAATGTGGCTTTTATAATTTAACTTAAGTTCTTTGTTAAGTTGATATCCTTGTTACACATATTTAAAGTATCTAGGTACGTTGAATTTGTTTGGCTTAAATGTATCTCTCTTATTTTATTTTTATTCATGATGGTCAAGATAATCATGATGATCATTTGGCCACCAACTCACAAGTAAGTGTAAATGTGGCCTAATATGGAGCACGCTTTCCCAGAAGAAAGGATTTGAAGACTCCAAGATTGTACTTTAACGGAAAACCTCTAATTTTTGAAGGAAACCGTCAAGGAGGGAATATGGTGGAAATTGAATTCGGTTGAATAGAAAGCAATACCTCTTTCCTTTTCCCTCCTATCCATTTACATGCACGTGGTATCGCGTCGTTTCGCTCTGACGACGCCTGTCAACGCATCGATTCGAATGAAAATGGATCACCAGTTGCTTACGCGCTCAGCTCCGATCAGCGTCTGCGTAATTTTGTGTCGTAAACTTTATTGGAATAACCTGAATACGTATTTAACTCTAAAAACAAGTCTTACCTAACACCTAACTTCGTGTGATTTTGAAGAAACTTTAGTTTTGTACATCCTGTGATGTACAAGACATTAATGTGTCACCCACACCGCCGCCGCCGCCGCCACGCCGCCACGCCGCTGTCCTGAACAGGGAACTTACGTGCATGTGTTTCTATATTTTCTACTGCTGTGATTCTATCCTTTCACCTCATTTATAACAGGAGATTTCCTTCCCAAAAATATTGCAAAGTGCTTTTAAAAACCGCCCTACAGTCCACAGAATGATATTCAAAAACATCTCCCCTTTTATGTGTTAAAGAACCAGCTATTAGAAATAATTACCGCTCTTTGATGTTGTGACTCGACCTAAATATACAGGGTACCTACTTCATGTTGACCTAAAATCATGATATTTGGCAAGAAACAAGGTCTTACAATTAAACGGAACCCTTAGTGCGCGAGTCCGACTCGCACTTGACGTTTTATTTTATTTATTGAATTGTAGTATATCAATATGTATAGCTGCTCGACAATTCACACAGCATTATCTAGTCCCAAGCTAAGCAGAGTTTTTGTTATGGGTATTAGATAACTGATATACCGAATACAATACACTACATGATATTTTTTATTAAACATAGAAAATATTTAGAACACCTGGCACAAATGTCTGCGTACATACAGTATTTGTCCCGAGGCGGGAATGCAACTCACAACCTCCTGCTTTGCAGGCGGACCTTCAATTGATTGACTTACTTCATTTTAGGTAGTAGCTTCTAAAAAATATACGCTTCCATCATGATTTCCTAAGTGGTTGGGGAGATCTTTAAAGTCTTTAGTCATCTTTACATATTCACTCACATACCTTTATTATAATATTCGGATAATACATGATAATTATTATTTCTCACAGGCGTAACGTATTGTTGGTCAACCCGTGGCACAAAACTCATGAGATATGGCAACTATACGTACTACAAGAAGTCTAACGCCGGCTGCAAAACAAGATGGGTCTGTTCTACGCACCATTGTAAAGGATGTCGTGCTTACATTTACACTTTCGAAGACGTAATGCTCAAAGAAAACCACGAGCACAATCATCTTCCCACTAAAGGATGAATGATGTTATAATATTATTATGATAATAATTGATGCTGGGCATTTTGACACAGTATCCTAGAGCTTGTTTTTGGGTTACCGGAAACGATTTATATTAGTGATATTTCTTTTTTTAACCATTGTGGACGGCTTATAGATAAAGCAATACCTACAGTAGATAAGCTGCTTTTCGAGCATACGAATGTCAATAGAATTAAACTAAATAATACATTACACGTTACAAGCTACAATTGGGAAAATAATAAGGAATATCTTTAGTTTGTTATTTTGTACGGGTTTGAGAGTTTTTATTGAATTCATTTATAAAAAAAAAGTTACCCTTTGCCCAGCGGAGGGACAAAGATGGTTAATAAAAGATATGATTTAATCTCAGTGTTTTTCTTTCTATATTTGAACTTTTTGTTATGAAAGTGTTATCGCATAGGTTTTACGTTATGTAGGTATTTGTATGTTTAATTTGCAGATAAGGCTATAATAACGATCGATGTTTTTAAAGCTTTGTCTGTTTTGATTAAAAAAATTATCTGTCTGGATGGTTGTTTCGATGGTTCATGTGTCTCGTTGAGTGTATGAACTTCTGTTCCGTGTTGTGGCTTGTGGACGATTGATTCGGCTCGTGTAAGCTCTTGCGAGTTGTCCTTTTGTCTTATCATAATACAAGCTTTTATGTAACTTGCCCTGTTAGTATGTATGTAATGTATTGGACAAATCTTACAACTGCATTTTAGACAAGTTAGCCTCGACCGATTCAGCTGCAATTTTTGACATAGGAACTCCTAAACGAAATGACGTAACCTCCCGTCGAGTTTGGGTTGGATTTGTCAAGCATATTGATCCCAGATGATATGAAAGCTAGTTTTTAAAAACTTTATTTTTAATATTATTATTTGTATCCCATAATGAGTGGGTAACCTTGAAGGTGCTTGTGGGGGAGTTCAAGGCCAAACAGAAACAAAAATGTTTAGAAAAACTTGTCCCGTTTGGGACCTAATAAACTTTTTTTGAACTTGGAGAAATTCGTGCGTTTGTTCACGTTTTTGGGCACCATGCCCACAATTTAAACAATTTCATAGGTTTTTTTGTTGAGAGTGTAACCTTTTTACGCATAAACAGCTGAACGGATCATATTAGCGGGTTCGATTCCTGCCTCGGGACAAATGATTGTACGATCTGCAGATATTTGTTCAGGGTGTTCTGGGTGTTTTCAATGTATAAAATCAAAAATCAAAAAATCTTTATTTCCATAAATACAATAAATGTACACTTAAAAAAGGTCAAAATATAAAACTAAACACTGACACGGAAATAAAGTGATATTTTTTTATTTCTGTCGCTTCGGTATGTAGACTAAAGTAAAGAAGCGACGAAGAAACCTTTAGCCTGTTAGTTGTTATTTTTCGAGTTGGAGCAAATTTATTAATTTAAAAAAATATCTATCTATGTAGTGTATTGTATTATGTCTATCAGTTATCTAGTACCCATAACACAAGCTCTGCTTAGCTTGGGTCTAGATAATGCTGTGTGAATTGTCCAGCGTTATTTATTATATTTATTTAAATTTGGCCGAGATAAATGATATCTCGGGGACGGACATGGGTTACTTGAAATGCGCATGCGAACCCGCGGGCAGAAGCGAGTAGAAAAAAAAAATAACGATAGTAATATAAAACTATGAATGATAAACAATTTCGCTTTTATTTCAGTTATTCTTGTTTGGCCAAGCCGCTTGAAATAAATAATGGAGAGTAACATAACAATTAAATGTTTACAGGTTTTTCGTATGTAATGTCGAAGCATGGCGGTATGATGTTGAAATATGGTTCTTACACTTACTACAAAAAGACCGAAAATGGTGGAAAACGACGATGGACTTGCTCCTCGCACCATCGCAAGGGATGCCGAGCCTATATCACGACAGTGGAAGAGACAGTCATCAGATTAATGATAGGTCATAACCATCCGCCATTGAATCATTATTTCAAGGATTATTAATAATTATTTGAGTGCATTTTTTATTGCTAATTACATTTAGATGTAAAATTGTACATATATGTAAAAATTCCATAAGATTTTCTTTTTCTTCATAATCTTGAACTTTTTTACTCATAGTATGTATGACCTTATGTAGGTACTATTAGCCATTTGAGGGATGACGTTATGGTCTGATTCCTTGAAAGACGGGTCGACTTCTATTTTAGGATACCACTTGTGAAGATACTCTAGGGCCATCACATCTAGCAAGGACATCAGTAATGATCGTGCTGGCTTTACAGCAAGATCGGCGGAGTCCCTCAAACCGCGATAGTGAAGGTGTCTACCAATTACCTGTATTGGGTATACAGGTTAGTCAATTGCATGGGGTATTGATAATAACAAAGAGTTTTTTTTAAATATTGCAAACATTTCAAACTAAACTTATTTATTTATTTATTATTTATGAGGTATGTAAAAGATCAGCTAAGTGCTTCGACGTAGATCAACAAGTTCGACGTTATAATCGTTGGTATTTTCATCCTACAAAAAGTTAACACGGGTAGTAACTGCTTTATCATAATTATATCAATCATGTCGTTAGCTCATATTAGGGATATGGTTTAAAAGGCGTGATGTGGTCTTTAATTTTTTTCTGTTCGGAATACAACGGTATCCCTGGTTCCTCGTTATTTGAAAACGTTAGTAAATCAACCAGGCCATTCTTCCCGTTATTTCCTTCGCTTATGTAAAGCTATAGACTCCCAAAAGGTTAATCCTAGATAAGCTGGTATCATTGTATTAAAAGGGTTCATCTCAATAAATTTTAACGTTATTTCTTTGCTAATACGTGCAAAAAAATAACTTTAAAATTAATTGAGCATTTTGAATACCATAAAATACATGCAAACATTGTCCGCAATGAAGTACATCTTCCACTTTCCTTTACAGACATATCTTTCTACCTATCAAGCAAAGGCACGACGATGGTAAATTGTGGAGATTATAACTTCTGCAAGCAGTATACAAAAAATGGCAAGAGCAGGTGGTTCTGTTCAACGAACAGTCGATATGGCTGCCGTGCCTTTGTAATCACAGAGGGCAACGAGGTTGACAAAAGTAATCTTAAGCATAACCATCCGCCATCAAAATGCAAGTCTACCCAATTTACCCGAAGAAGAATATTTTAATGAATTTGCTTCTTTCATGTTGGTTTTATGATAACATTTGTTATGTTCACATAATTTATTTGAGTCCGAGTTAGTGTTGATTAAAAATTATTTTATTCACATAGTTTTATTTTTATTAGTCGTAAAATATAAAATATTTGACTAAGAATGGTACTCGTATATAATAGCCAATGGAGAAGCTTGGAAGGATTTAGAGGCACCCAAGTCCTTCAAAGCTCTTCCAGTTAAGTATCTTCCTATTTTTAATATTAAAACATGAAATTTTGTTCAACTATGATTTTATTCATTTTGTATCAAAAATAATTTTAGGATTATCAGCGAGGTATGTAACCTCACGCCGCGGAAAACGAATGATCGAACTGAATGGGTACAAGTTCTACTTGGCACGCCAGTCACCACACAACAGAGCTAGGTGGGCCTGCTCCACCCACCACCGCAACGGTTGTCGAGCTGCAATCCTCACCGATAACGACCTCATCGTTTCCTTCAACCAAAACCACATGCACAAAGGAAAAGCGACCGAGGAACCAGAAGAGTCAAAACTGGAGATAAAGAAGGCACAACTACCAAAACAACAAGAAATGGTGGTTGAAGAACCCAACACACACGAGAATGAGCTTCACATTGAAGAGAACTTGATTCTGGAAACCGTTGAAAATGATAATATCTTTGAAATTGGTCAGGACAAAATATTCAGCGTCCTTCAATTGAATGAAGACGGAAATAGTTTTACCATAGAATATCAAAAATAATGTTTAACACAGATTCAGCAAGCAAGCTACATTATATTGGAGATATCATCATCAACCTCTATTAGTCCACTGCTGGACATACGCCTCCTCCTATAGCACCCTGTCTTCAGCTTGACGCATCAAGCATCTGCCTGCAGTCTTTCTAAGGTCGTCATCCCACCTGACCGGAGGGCGTCCTACACTACGTTTGCCAATTCGCAGTCTCCACTCAAGAACACCTTTTTATTGTATTGACTAATTTAATTCTGGTCTCCAGGGAGATCAGTGCTATGACAAAAGATTCCTGCCATAGCACACATTGATTGCTCATGGAAGGTATGATTGTAATTTTTGTTCATTTTTATGTCACTAGTTATTTAGTTATTTCTACTGTCACTAGTTCGTATTTCTTTATGTTGTGTGTATGCTACTAATTAAAACCGTATCTCTATAGCTTTCCATACTTTTTCGGCTCAGTTTTAGTTACAATATAAAACTACTTTTACTTACTTTAGTAACCGGTTAACTTCACTAATTTAAACACGCACACAAGACATTTTTCTACGGTAACTCTATTTAATAAAATTTATTTTTCAAAATCCGAATTCAAACAGTTCAGCGGCTCTTTGCAATGTCATTTTATAACGGAATATTTACCATATTTTGAGTTTGTTAAAAACTCTTGCAGTGACTTTATTATTCCGTGAGTTTAGTGCAACTCTGGCGAAATATTAGAAAGCTCAAAACTCAAATCATGATAAATTTTTCGTTATAAATGACTTACGTGTATATAACCATCAAAGTTATTTTTTTTTATCTTTGCTATGTATTGATGAAAACGGGCAGAACTCTACCAAGACGTGGTAACCACGTGGAATTGTAGCTTTGTGTTTACTGTCAGTCGTAAATACTATGTCAACGATCCTAATGTTAACGTTTGTCTTATCAAAATTATCTGTATCGGTTGGTTTTAAATTTTTAATGTATTTTGAGTACCATTCTTCAGTGTATCTCCTCGAGGTAAACCAATTCTTATCCTGGCTGGATTAAAGTTTAGAGTAGATTGGTCCAGAGGAGACAGAACTAGATGGAAATGTGCGACACACGCCCGTAACGGCTGTCGAGCTGCCCTTAGTACGTCCACGGAAGGGAAACAGCAGTTCGTTCTAAAATGTAAAAATGTTTACAATTAAATTATTATATATTAATTACAATTATTATTAATTTACAATTATAACTAACAATTTATTTCTATAAGTCGATTGTAATTTTCTTTATTACTTAACATGTTTGTGTCCGAGACTGAACGAAATAAAAAAAGTGATGTTTTTGTGTGAGGAAATGACGTAGTGCTAAGTAACGCTGTCATGGCCAACTGTGATCAAAAGCATCGTTGTTTTTTAAAAAAAAAAAAAAAATTACGCTATTGGTCTTTACTCACATATTCTCCCACTTCTTTCGAAGCAATTTCCTTAAATATTGTTAAACCAATTCAGAAAATTATAAAAACGTTGATATTTTTTATGTTTGGCAAATACATATTTTAATATAGTTTCATGTGTCTCTATTAAAAATGTTTAATTATGTATGGAAAATTGATTTTTTGCAAACAAAACTCGAACTTCTATAAATGCAAACAAAACAGATATTATACGTCAGTAAGACCTACACGTTATTTTTTATTTATTGTTTAGTATCATGTTTTTATGTGTATTTAGTATATGTTTCGTAGAAAATCTTGTGTATAAATCTCCATTAAAATTATGATTCTTTTTTCATTAAAGATATCCAGTTCGTCTGCTCCAGGCGTGGATCCCTGAATATTATGGTTTCCGGCTTCCAATACTGTAAACAGTACCAGACCGGCCCGAAGACACGTTGGCAATGCACACACGTTAGCCGGGGTTGCCGTGCTTACCTTTTCACACTGGAAGTGGCCGAGAATAATATACAAATCATATCTCATAAACCTAATCATAACCACTGTAAACTAAAGATGCCACGAATATTCGTCAACTATTAGGTATTCGGCCTATTCGGCCACTTTTTTTGCTATTCGGTATTCGGCCGAATAGTGTGTACTATTCGGCCGAATACCGAATAGCAAATCATGTAATAAAGACCCGTTATTTTACTCAAAATTATGTATGTATTTTCAAATTACAACATTTTAGTACTTAAAATTAATCAGTGATAAATTGTGATGGATAAAAACGAGCTTTTCAGCATTTTTTGGTAGTAAACGATTGCGCTTTTCATCGTAAACGTTACCAGCCTCAGAAAATAACCTCTCACTATAAACGCTACTTCCAGGCGAAGAAAGATAAACTTTTGCAAATTTCGAAGGGTATTGTTTTTCGTTTGCTGACCACCACTTGTAAGGATCGGCCTTCCGATCTAGGCGAACTGTTTTCAAATAAAAATTCAACTCGTTTGCCACAGCATTCTTCTCCACGTCCACCTCATCATTAGCATTTCCGAATATTCGGCGGCCGAATATTCGGCGCTTCGGCCGACAGCGTTGCCGAATATTCGGTATTCGGCCAATTCACTATTCGTGGCATCATTACTGTAAACCAAAATAAACAAAATTATGATAATATAAAGTTGTTCAAAAGTACTTGCTCGTGTATTAAACTTTTTTATTTTTCTAGTTTAGATTCGTACACATATTTTTATCTAGTAAGATACCTATTTCTTATTACACTTTTAACTGGGTCACAACCACGCGCGCAAATACGAGATGAGTTTTCACACTTCAAGGTAAATGCCTTGAAGTGTGAAAACTCATCGCGTAATTAATACTACTTTAATAATAATACTTTAATATTATAAAGGTGAAAGTTTGTGCCGTTATGCCGCTGCGGAGGAGGTGTTTGGCCGAAGATAACGCCAAAGTACTAAATGGATCGAGCTGACATTTTGCGCCCATAAAGGACCTAGAATAACATAAATAGAACGTTTGGTTTCGAAAATTCGCCAGCAAAGCCGCGGACAGAATCTAGTTATCCTATAAGATTAAGTGACTAGTTTCTGCCCGCGGCTTCACTCGCGTTATTTCTATGTAAACGTGGAGCTAGCTGAAAATCGTGCCTCTCCCTTGTGAACTCATATATCAAGTAGCCGTTTTCACTTACAACAACATTGATAAGTTCCAAAGGAGAGGTGTGAACACCGCCCGCGCCCTGCGCAGTAACAAGCTCGCTCACGTCCTCGTCACACCCGCGCACAAGCTGCGCAAATCGAAGAGGTCCGTGTATATAATGAGTCCCTCAGTCTACAACAGGCTGCCGGACACTATTAAAGATGCAACTTCCACCATGGTTTTCAAAAATCGACTGAAGAAATGGCTTCTGGACAGTATCTTTTATTTTGTAGCAGAGTTCTACGAATTACCAATTATTTAAGTAAATTAAATCTTTTATTATTACTACGTTATCATATTCATAATACTTATTATTACTGTTTTGCACTTTTTCTGACCTGTAGTTATTAATAAATGATTTGTATTTGTATTTGTTTTGGCGCGGATACAACACTTTTCAGTGATATAGTATTTCTTTAACGGCTGCAGACGTGAAATTTTTTACCTATAAAATTGACATAGCAGGTGAGCCAGATCAGCAAATGGTGATGTAATAGTCACATGTTTATGTACTTTTTCCAACTGTAGTGATTATCGTGGTTCCTTCACATCACAGTCGAGTCATATTTTTTCAATTGTCTCAACCCAGTATTTTTATGGAGAAAAACAAATGCAACATAACAAAATATTGACAACTCGTGGTAAGTAATTTTTATTTCATCCTTATAACTAAGTGCTTAGGCTAAGTGTTTGATGTGGGTGGGTGTCCAGTGTTTTTTTCTGCGAACACAATTTTATTCATAAACTTGGGTGGGTTTAGTGTAAGAATTTTGACACCCCCCTCGAATAATTGATTTTTTATTAATTTAATTAGAAAATTATAACCCCCTGTCCTATAAGTTACCATTATAGAACAAAGAGTGAAACCGTTGCAACTATAGGCGCGCTGTGTCAAAATAACGTCAGCGCTTCTATCAATGATAGAACAAGCGTCGAAATTAGGGTTCCTTTGAAAATTGATTGGAAAATGTGATGAAGGATAGAAAGGAAGCCGTATTTGCATCCGGTCTTAGGATGATACGATACGATCGGTATACTTACCTGCTGTAGGTAGCCTAGGTACCATTACATTTTTTGTTTATCCATAAGTATTAAGTTAGCATTGAACGGGGGTTTCGCCCAAGGTCAATATTCAGAAAAATGAGGGTAGTATTTTTAAATATTGAATGCTGTCATGTCATTACCAAGAAACCTTACTATTTTTAGCGATAAACAAGCACACGATAAGCAGATTCAATTCAGTGGTGATTTCTAAAAAAAAATGATTTTTGTTAGTATTTTTGTAATGGATTTTCAATCAGGTATTTCCATTTGATTTATACTTACATTTTGATATTATTATGTAAAATGACGATGCACGCAAAAACCAAATTTGATTTATAGAAACTGCAAAGTTTTTGTTTACATAAACTATTAACTTTGTTCTTAATCGTACTTAATGATAACTTTCCGTTCATTTTGAAGTCAAATGTGTTTAGACTAACGGCCATAAACAGTTTCTTGCGGAAACTTGCAGATTGTCGATATAAGCCTGTTACTACCCGCGCGTTGGCTAAGGCGTAAAATTATACGAAGATATTGCAAACTTTATTTGAGCGAATTACGTCGGTTCCTTTTTGAGGGGCTTTATATTTAATCTGTGGCTATCTACGACTGGTACAGAGGCAGAAAGTCGCCGTGAAGTGTTACATCAGTCAATAAACATGATTCCGGATAGAGAAGACGTGGAGACTAGTAATTCAGCCAAATTTGAAGAATATGCCATAGAGACGGCCAAGCAACTCGTGGCAGCATATCCTTGGTATAACCTACCTTCATCCGTACATAAAGTGCTAATACATGGCGCCATAGTAATAATCCATTAGATTCTATTGGTAGAGGCTGCAGAAGCAACAAATAATAATATGAAGGCGACAAACAAAGACCTTATAAACAGACTTCTGCTGAAATCAGACCCACTCATTACTTTTAAAAGACAATTGCCACGTCAAAAAAAAATCATTTTCTCCTAACGCTATAAGTTTGCATGATTGTGCATAGAATCCAGGATGTTACAATACTTTTTCTGCTTAGCTTAATGGTTGACTGGTAGAAAATGCCTATATAGCATTAAATCCGCGTTTTGTACAATCGTTACGGTACAATAAAGTTTAAATAAATAAATGTTACCATATTTAGCAAAGTTTTAATTTAATGATTCACTTATTTAGCCTTTTTCTGTCCTGATACCACAATTACTTGATTGAGTCATTATAATAACGTAACTAGGTACCTACTACAGCAAACTAGGTCGTTTGGCGGCACGGCTTAGTTCGGTGAGTGGTGACAAGCTGTGGCCGTACCTATACCTACCATTAGAAAACTACTACCTACCTATTATGCTTCTTACAAGAATCACTCCATCACTATTCTGTGGTGTGGCACCAATACCTACATAGTGATTTCTTACGTCATATTTTTTTGTTTTCAGAAAAACCTACATTTGCCAGCTGCAGTTCATCCAACCGTGAAGCTGAACAAACTACAGTAACAGTACTAGTAGCTAAGCCATGTAGTGTAACCTCTCAGGCTCCAACTATTGCAAGAACTGTAACAGTGGGTGAAACGTTAAAGAATCCTTTAGTTTCTGGAGACGCAGCGTCAGAATCCTATTATCACATCGATAATTCTGAAGAATCAAATTTTCAGCCTACTGTCTTGCGACGAATAGCAAATATTGAACAGAATCAAAAAACCACTTTGCAGGCTTTGTCTGAGGTCAGTACACGAATAGATGCGTTCCTCAAACGGTCCCATCTACACACACTGTCCAGTAACGTAGGATTCGAACCAATCGACAATATTGAGTCACTTCAAAATTTAGAAGATGCATTAAAGGATAAAAATGCTTTAGATACCTACAAACAAAAGCTGTCTATGGTTTGCGGATCAGGAAAAGGCAGGGGTGCAAACAATTGTTTTGCTCTCATAGATATTATGTTCACAAGGCGTTTCCTCACAAGGTGCTCATGGGCAGGTGGCTCGCGGGATGATAGTAAGAAAATTTGTTTCAAGGCACACAATAGAGCTATTAACTTGTTTTTTGCTGTTATTCATCAATCGGATACAACATTTACAATGTTAGAGTGTGAGACGTTCTTCAAAAATATTTTGAGAAATTCTGCAAGGCGAAATACTGCCAAAATGTTGAAAGCCTCAGCTCCTAAAGTAAGACCGAAAGGTAAAGGAATGGGTAAAAAAACTAAAATTGTATCCGATCAAGCTACTGCTAATGTCTATCCGGTTCCTGAACTTGCTCTTCCTGCTCCGAGAAGATCTAGTGATTCCAGTGATGAAAATGATTTCGTGGTCGGGACACCCGTGTAACTACGCTTTCATAAATAATAAGTAATAACACACTGACACAACAACACAACTAGTTGTAAGTATTTGTTTTTCCGAGATATATAATGAGTACCTAATACTTAGGTATGTAAATGTATCTACCTAATAATAATTATAGTTGGAATATATAATAATAGTTGTAATATATAATACATTCATAGATAAAGGGTATATAGAGTTTTAGGAATACATAGTAACTAATTTGATTTTTCTTTAAAAAATAAAAATTTAGCCATTGGTAATTAAGTAAGACTTTTATTACGAATTCCACCTATGCAGCAACACAATAGGAGATAACTATATGTACGTAGATGCATTTATTTGTTATAAGGTATGTAATATTGCTATGGCGCTAATTAGGGGAGGCCTATGTCCAGCAACCAGACCATAGTGGACTAATATAGGCTGATGATGATGATGAATGTAATAGTGGCACAAAATACATGAATGATTTGTAAGAGGTTGAAATCAGCTTACATTTTATTGCAGTTACTTTATACATACCTCTGATTTTTCTAATATGATCTTCTTTGCATTGATTGATACATATTCAAATAAGAAGATTTTATGGGTGTACTAAACACATCATAAACAGGTTCAATGCGATTTTCATAAACAGTTACATCATTGTCATTACTGACCACAGTAAATAATTCTATATCTAATTCTAATTTTCGATATCTAGAAACCATCTTGATTTCGAGTACACAAAATAATATTTTGTAAATGAAGAACTGCCAATGTGCTATTTTTATATGTTTTTACAAATGGATAAGTGACGTTATTTGTATGAAAGCTATGCAATGTTGTCTTTCTCGATAATACGCCTTGCAACTTGAGCAAGTGGCTTATTGCCATGCATAATCATTTTTTTAGAGTGTGCAATCCTTTTTGGAAAGGATAAGCACTGAATTCTTGTAATTTTCCAAATTTTCTAACTTCATCGACAATGTGTGATAAATTGTGCACGTTACTGGTCATATAATCAACTCCTTATATATCTCTAAAATGTTCTAGGAAGCAGTTCGAATCGGCAAGATCTAAGAAATGAAAATATGTTTCATTGGAACATACTGTGATAGCACAAAAAAAGCATAAGAAATGTTGACACGCATCGGAACTTGACGAATATCGCAAGACTTTAAAACTAAGATAGTAAAGAAAAGTGCGATATTCTGAGCGCTTCCAAAAGGCCAAACTGTCGATACCTCTCACTGATGTATGAATTTCTTTTGGCATTTTACAGTTCAATAAAATCTTAGAAACAATAGCAACATCGTGGCTGCTCCATTTAGTGCGGTAATTGCCAAACTGTCCGTCTCTCCACCCAGTAAGCAGGCGTTTCATTATTCCAAGGCCTAATAAATGAAGAGCATCTCCCACCACAAAATCTTCTATAATAACTACAGGTAGTTCTAACAATGGCGAATCTTCTGTATGATGCTGCCCATATTTTTCGCTCGAAAATCTTCATTCGTTCTTTTCGGGCATCGAACTCTTGGAAAAATGACAGTGGGTGATACGTGTGAATACTCTCCTTCTATTGTACATTTCAAGCATCCATTTTTTTCATTGTAATTCCACACACGTTCAACGAAACTATTATTTTGTGCGGAAACATTTTCTGCGCTTGCTTTCTCAGCTTGACCATGACGGCTATCAATGGTTTCAACACTATTCGTTGAATAACTTGTTGACGGTACTTGGCGGAGGAGTCACCGTTTTGCCACTTCTCTTCTATACGTTCCACTCCTTTTATATCTTTTCCAAGCTGTTAAATCCATACTGGGTTTAATTAAATAACAAAACAACTAACTGTT
The DNA here is from genome assembly GCA_963564075.1 of Eupithecia subfuscata. Taxonomy (NCBI): domain Eukaryota; kingdom Metazoa; phylum Arthropoda; class Insecta; order Lepidoptera; family Geometridae; genus Eupithecia; species Eupithecia subfuscata. The sequence continues at coordinate 13,094,765 of OY751105.1, forward strand.
TATGATGTTGGCACAAATAATATTTGAGCATTTGTTATAATAATGAGATAGTATCACTTACGAGTATTTAAATGGTGTCTCCGTGACCGCTAAATAATTTATTATATAACAAGTATTCGAAAACTATTATATGACAACTAGGGTACTTAGAAGTGACACAGAACTTGGTAATATCACCAAATTGTTATATTGTAGAGTCTTCGTAACCACTAAAGCATTCACTACTATAAGCAGCCACACGAAAACTTAATATCACGCAATCGTTCTAAAGGCGAATTGTTAGCACCTTTATAGCGCAATGGATGTAGCAGAGATTTCAGAACCTTTATTGCTCGAATAAGATGCAAAAGAGCGTCATTAAACACTTCTATAGAGTAAAATAGCTCTGTATAAGTTTTTGTCAACTCTGGATATTGTACATGACTATAATGGTTGTATATTAAGGTGATGTAAATACATTATATCACTGTTCTATAGGATATTTTTGATGTTTAAGCTTAAAGTGCAAAAATATCCTGTTTAACGCTTTTATACAATAAGCGGTCACCAATAACACTTTAATCCAACTTTTACGGGATGTTTTTGGGATACAAGATATTGGTATAGGACCATTTTTCTGCCTCTAAATCATCTTTCGTAGAAAACACGATCATTGAGTAGTTTGTTCCTGTTATAATTTTTAAATTCTTTTCAGATATTCAATTTTGTTATTCAAGAAGGGGAAAAATTAGCGTGTTATTGAACGGCTACAAATATTACAACCAACGCCAGCGTGGTGACAAGACCCGTTGGCAATGCTCCACGATAAACTCGTGCCATGCTTCATTGCACACTCAGCAGGTTGGAAAATCGATCATCTTAATCAAGTCTAACCAATACCATAATCACTGAAAATACTTATGTGCAGGTTCTGGTTTTTGTATCGAGAGTTTAGCAAATATATAGAACCGTGTAGTAAATTACTGTTTTCCGACTTAATCATCACGCTGTCTTCACCAAATTAGAAAAGGTTTTACTTGTTACATATGTTAGTAATACATTTAATTTACATCACAATGTTGGTAATTATTGTTATAGAATAAAAATAAATGAATGAAAAATAAAGTTTTTTAACATAGAAAAATATGGAACAATTAGAACTACTATCTACAATTGAAAAAGGTTAGGTAACTGCAGCGGAAGAATGGGGTCGGCAAGTGTGTGGATCGGTGGGCTCGCCGGCCATGTATAGGAGGAAGAGGGGACGCCAGTCGGGCCGCAGATGTTCCCGTGCTTCGGCGAAAATGGCGAGAGAGGGACAGCGGAGAGGTTTTTAGGGCGTCGAGTCCCACATAATTCTGGTACCCCCAGACCAGTTTATTCGTTAATGAATTTCCTAGACGAGAAAAAAAAAGGTTACTGCACACTGCTGCAAACAATCTAGAGGTAGGAGGCTCAACTGATCCATATCAATATATGGATCAGCTGAGCTACGTCTATTCCGATTCCGGAAGCGTAAAAAATAAAGAAAAAATATTCAAGACAAAATTTTGATCTTATTAGATTTATTATTATTTATATTTATATTATTCTTAGATTTGAATTTCATACTATAACCATAATGCAATTTCAGGTTTTTCGTTTGGTCGTTCAAAGCGTGGAAATCTGGTTATAAACTTTGCTGGGTATACATACAGTAAACAAAAAAAACGTGGACCGAAGACTCGATGGCAATGTTCGACACACACCTGCAAAGGCTGTATTGCTTACATAAACACTATAGAAGACGAGGAAAACCTGCAGATAGGAAGGCGAGTCTTGAAGCATAATCACAATCCGGTTTGATTTCCTTAACTTATTTATTATTATTAAAATAGTCGGGCTGTAAACCGGACTTTTGAGACTTTATCTTTCATTATTGGCTGCACTATTATCTGAAGGCTGTTTATATTTTTTAAGTGAGTGACCGTGCCGTGTGGCGCCGGCTTAAAATTTGCACCACCCCAATTCTTCCCGCGGGTGTCGTAAGAGGCGACTAAGGGATATCCTCAGCATATCCTCAGGATATCCTCAGGATATCCTCAAGATATCGTCAGCATGTTAAACTACCTAAGTTGGATGGTACCTTGAGTGTCTCTAATGATGTGTCAGTTGAGCGAGGCGTACCCCAAGGGTCAATCTTAGGCCTATCCTATTTATAATATATTCTGCTGATATTTGTAATTGCATAGAGCACTGCAATTTTCATATATACGCTGATGACGTCCAATTATATATTTCCTTTAAACCTGATGAGGCGAGTGCCGCTATTTATAAGCTAAATAAAGACCTAGATAGGATTGCAGATTGGGCAGAGCGAAATAGTTTAGTACTTAATCCTTTAAAAACAAAATATTTGGCTATCGGTACTAAAAATAAACTTTGTAAATATAATCCGTCATTGGATATTCTGCTGATGGGAGAGCCTGTTGAGAGAGTATATGAGGCACGCAACTTAGGTCTTCTGTTTGATTCTAATTTAAGGTTCGAGAAACATATTGCTGAATCCGTTAGATCTTGTTTTTATAAGCTCAAAGTACTCTATAATATCAGACCTCATTTAAGTGAAGAATTACGTGTTCAGCTCGTTGAGTCACTTATACTCTCCAGACTTAACTACGTGGATACTGTAACAGGACCTCGATTGCTGGGACGCACACAGCGTCTGATTCAGAGAGTACAAAATGCGTGCGCTCGTTTTTGTTTTAAAATTCCTCCCCGGACTCACGTCACCCCCTTTCTGAATCAGAACTTTATACTCCGTATGAGAGCACGTCAGAAGCTCCATCTCGCCTGCTTACTTTTTGGAGTGATAAAGTACCGTACGCCTGGGTACTTATACAAGAGACTCAGTTGGATGTCCAAGACGAGATCATTACGCAAATGCTCTAAACAGCTGTCGACACATCAACACCACTCGGCAGCTTTTAGAGGCAGTTTCCGGTACGCTGCAGCTAAGTGCTGGAACAATATCCCACCACCTATACGGGAGCTTCAGTGTTTTTCAAATTTTAGGGCCAAACTTAAAAAGTTTATTTTAGATCACCAGAAAACCACTGAAGATCTCAGAAACGAAATTTCTATTTTGTAGTATGTGTATTGCGGTATGCCAATTATTGTATTAGGTGCTCTACCGGCACTCCTCTCTCCTTGCCTTTTTGCTCGGGTCACCTGTAGGCTAATATTTTGAGAACCTAGGTATTATTTATTAACTTAGGCTTAGTCTGCCTGGTACATGTTTGTATTTTTTTGTCTTTCTTTCTTTTTTCTTCTTTTGATATAGATATTCTCCAATATTACATAAAAATGTATTTCTCGCTGTTGAAATGAACATAAGTAGTTGTTTTACGTTATCTATAGTAGGATAACTAATTACTTTGTAGGTCTAGTTATTTATATATAGCCTCTACTGATGGCTTCGACGGAAGATCAGCGTTGTAGTAGCTATAACCTATAGCTATCACAACTTATGCTGAGTCGAACGCCATTTTGTAGCTTTAAGGTATTTTATATGCGAGTATTATCATATGTATATGTAGTTTAAATGGTGTTAGTAATTTAATTAGTTTTAGTACATATTAATGTTATATTTTACAGCTACAAATAAAGTTTATCTTATCTTATCTTATCTTTATCCACCGGGGGCGGGCAGCAGCGCCCCCTGCAGAACAATTCTACCACCGAACTGCGATCCCCAACCCACATGCCCAGCGTGGGGACTATGGGCACTACCCCCATGAGATAAAGGCCCATAAGGGCGCTTATCAGGGGGAGGCCTGCATCCACTAATGGACCAATACAGGCTGTTGAGGTTGAGGAGTGACTGTTCCAAAATGAGTGAACGCATCGGGCTGTTATTTTTCACATACGTAGCTGTCACTAGACCTGGATTAACATTGAGTATTGTTTACTATACTATTTTTTATTCCGGTAAACCGCATGCAAAGCCGTGGGCGGAAGCTTGTCTTGAATAAAATACCAGGCCTAACATTAAATATTTTCTTAGTCTATGTTTAAATATAGGCGTGGAAGGTGCGTCACGTATCTTCACTGGCAATCGGTTACAGATGGAAGGTCCATGACATTGACCGATTGATGACATTTCTGAAGTCTGTGTTTACGTGTTACCAGGCGGTGCGAGTAACTGTTGCTCCGCATCTCGCGGGTCGTGTTCACCCCACGACGCTGGAACAAGTCCAAATGCAGGTGCGTGAACAGGGCTACCTGGTACATGAGCTCAGATGGTAGAGTCATAATATTTCATATAATATTCCATTTTAATACACATAATATTCCATTTCAATCCAATTGGTATTGATTGGGATCATTTGAGCTAAGTACCTACCTCTAGATTGTTTGCGACCGTCTGCAGTTAGCTTAACATTTTTAAGCGTACATACTACTTAGTTTGAATTTGTTTCTATAAAAAAGTAATGTTTTTCAAGATTATTTTTTTCTTGACTGATAATATTTCTATACCTTTTGATTATTCACATAACATGTTAGTTGTATGTAAGAATTATGACTTATCACTACATAGTATAAAACAAAGTCGCTTTCTCTGTCCCTATATGCCTGTATCCCTATGTACCTATGCTTAAATCTTTAAAACTACGCAACGGATTTTGATGCGGTTTTTTTTTATAGATAGAGTAATTCAAGAGAAAGGTATATATGTATGCATGCATAATATAGTAGAGAAACACTGATTGTTTTAGAGGTTTATAATGTGATGTTGTAAATAAACACTTTTTTTTGCGCTTACATTGCAAACGCTGGCTGAATCCTACGAGATAGATCAAAATAATGTACTACAGTATTGTACAACTTAAAAAGGTCTACAAAAAAGTCCGCGATAGTATATGTCTATCTCTTAGGGATAACCCACAATATTTTATTTTTTATCCTTTACTTTTTACGAGAAATAATGGCTTATTTACGAGGCGATTTTAAGCAGTACAGCATTAATCCTTATCCAATTAAGTACCTTAAATACATTGTGCACTTAATATAGATTAATATTGCCCTTTACAGCATGTAATTTGAATGAATATTTTCGAGGATATTACAGATTTAAAATGTAGGGACATAACGGTTGCGGCGGGTACCGGCCGGAGGGCCGATTCTGTAGTAGGTATATCTACATAGTATAAAACAAAGTCGCTTTCTCTGTCCCTATGTATGCTTAAATCTTTAAAACTACGCAACGGATTTTGATGCGGTTTTAATAGATAGAGTGATTGAAGAAGAAGGTTTATATGTATAATAATAGTAATAATAGTATTTTATTGCACCCGTGCGAAGCCGGGGCGGGTCGCTAGTTAGTCATTTCTTACAACTGCCTGACATTTACAGTCCAAATTTTTTAGGACTTTGTTTTACTTCGTCGCAACAAGGGCGGCAGATCATCAACGTCAATGGATACCGTTTCCGGAAACATAAGAACGTCGGACCTAAGATCTACTGGGTTTGTTCCTCACGTCATCAACGGAACGGCTGTCGCGCTAAAATACACACCTTACAGGATATGACAGTTGTCAAATGTTTTAATGTTCATAACCACTAGTAGTTTAAAACATTAAATAATAAATAAATAAATAAATAATGCTGGACAATTCACACAGCATTATCTAGCCCCAAGGTAAGCAGAGCTTGTGTTATGGGTACTAGATAACTGATATACATAATAATATACGAGTACATAGATAGATATTTTTTATTATACATAGAAAACGACCAGAACACCCTGAACAAATATCTGCAGATCGTACAAACATTTGTCCCGAGGCGGGAATCGAACCCGCAACCTCCTGCGTCGCAGGCAGACCTTCGCCCACCGCGCCACTGAGGTCGTCAAACATTGTTTTTTTATTAGAATCATTTGACAGATTTTCATTTCACAAGCATCCTTTAGGTATTTAGGTAGGAAGCATTTGATTTTAATGACATTTTTACATTTAATTTTAATTAAATTGCAGTTTGATAAGTGATTTCACGTTAAAGCTACATTTTCTCTTTTTTTTATCTAACCTATGTTGGTTGACCCACTAGGTAAATTTGTTACATATGTACGTTTACTAACAATGTTTGTAATAAAACTTTCCTTTTAATAATTAATCTCAATTTCCATTGTAGAATCTATATTTACTTTTAATAAATAATATTATTATTTACTATAAGTATAATCTATATTTGCTTTTAATAAATATTAATAATAATTATTAAAAGTAAATATAGAATAATATAATTCATATCATGAAGAATTTTCGCTGTGTGGTGCCGGCTTAGAATTTGCACCACCCCAACTCTTCCCGCGGGTGTCGTAAGAGGCGACTAAGGGATATCCACCGGGGGCGGGCAGCAGCGCCCCTGCAGAACAATTTTACCTGCAATCCGCATGTCCAGCGTGGGGATTTTAGGCATTACCCCCATGTGATAAAAGCCAATAAGGCGCATATCAGGGGGAGGCCTGCGTCCAGCAGGAGACCAATACAGGCTGTTGAGTTGAGTTGAGTATGAAGATTTTTTAATAATTAAGTTGGTTCTGTTATACTTAGGCTACTATTTCCAAATATTACTATAACCACACCACTGAGGGATGCGGCAGTAAATTATTTTGTTTTTCGATAGAGTTTTATTTTAAGTAGTTTGTTTGGTTAATGTACGAGACTGACTCTGGTCATAATAATGACTCCTTTAAATAACTTTAAACAAAAATAAAAAAAAATCATACTGAAAACAATGATTTTTCTTCTTCCGAATACTTAGGTATGTGAGTCACTCAAGTATTTTCCCTAATAGCGTTCCCAGTGAAATAGGACGATAATTTACTAGGACTACTAAGATCTGCCATTTTATATATTAATTTCGGAGGAGGGTGTTGTCATCTGCGACACAGTTTTTAAACTTCTGCAGATGACATCGTTTTTCATTTTATAACCATGTACCCATTGTTTCTGTGCCATAATAAATAATTTTATTATTTATTATATTATTATTATATTCTTTTCGATGGGAACCACAACAGTCTTCAATAGGTTTCGTGGCTATATTTAATGCATAGATTGTAAAGAATTTGGACGCAGCCAATGAAACAAGGAGTTAGTGCGAGTTCCAAAACGAAAATAATATTATTTTTGCGATTGGCCAACTCCATAATTTCCATTGGGACGAAATTGTTTGTGTGCGTTGACGAACACCTCAAAATAACACGTAATTATTATTGTTTCAGGATTTACTTTTTCCGTATCACAAAAAGGGCGCCCCGTCATTGTTGTGGATGGCTACAGATTCCGTAAGCTTCGAGACAAGGGTTTAAAGATCTATTGGGCTTGTTCTGCACATAAAGGTTGTCACGCTGTGATACATACCTCACAGGATGATATGAAGATTCTTAAATGTCATAATGTTCATAACCATTAGTTTTTTTTCCATAATTTTTTAATAATTTCCATAACCATCTACCTCAAGAAATTGCATTTATCTACGCCATCCATGGGGTCTTAATAAGGGAGGTCGATAATATAAAAGTTGTTTCTTTGTGGTATAAATGAAACCTTATTTTTTTTTTAAATAAAGAAATGAAATTTTTTAAAATAAAATTGAAAAAAACCTATCATAGGCTCTAAGGCAGACCTACTAACTGAGTTATGTAACGTATTCCTAATGAAAAATTATATAATTATTATCTTCATATCTGACTTCGTGGTACCAACATAATCAGCCCGGGTGATTTGTCTTAAGCTGGGTACTGACCGGCGTTACGGGGTAACGTGTTAAGCCTGTGTGGTGGCAGCCGCGATTTTGAAGCATCTTGTGTCCCCCCCGGTACAAAACACTGTCTCCGGCAACCGCCCGCCCTCCGCAAAACGCAATATTCAAAATCGCGGTATTGTGGTGGGGGCTTTACACAGCGAGCGTTCAGAGTATAAAGACGATTCTTAGAGTTGATGTACAATTAGGTGTTTTAAAAAACACCTTGTTAAATTTTGAATTTATATTTAATATATAAAACGCGCCTTATCAAAGCGCGTGCAGCAAAACGTTCCTCAAGCACTGTAATAAAGTTATGACAGAATAATGTCATTATTATTCGATTGTAATGTTTGAAATTATCAAAATTATCTTTTATGTACATCCACTAACATTTGATAAGAAAACATTTTACGAACATAGGAACCTATTATGGACCTATATTTAATTCTTATTTCATAAATTAATTTTATTTGTATTTTTGTCTTTGTTTCATCATCATCATTCTCTTGCCCTTTTACCACTCAGGTTGGGTCGGCACAATAGGTTTTCTTCTTCCATTCGCTTCTATCAGTCGTCATCTCACCGCTTACTCCTTTCTTACTCTTGTTTATTATCCAAAAACTTCTATGTACAATTCTTATTTACAAAACACTAACCTAAACGCCTAAAACGCCTTATGCTACTTGCTCTTAAACTTTTCACCATAACCATTAAATCACCCATAAACCATACTTTTAACATATATCATACAATTATAAATACGCCATCCAATGGTTGACTAGTATGAACTAGTATGAAATAATCACCTGTAAAACTTATCAGTGTTAAGAGTAAAACGTAGTAAAATAAATTACTAATAAACGCTGCGTTTCAAGGAAGTATTGAAAGGAAAATAAGGTTTTAATCAAAATATATCAATTAAACCGTTTCACAATTCATATTTCCACACAATCTTCTATTAAGTACTACTCTTAGATAGGGGCTGGATTGTGCTGTGTGAAAATGTCTAGCAATATTTTATTTTGTTAAAACACTTTAAAAATGTTTTAGAATTGACTTTTACCATCTCGAAACGAGGGCGTCCCATCATTACCGTGGCGGGGTACAGATTCCGAAAACTTCGAAGCGTTGGTTTTAAGGTCTACTGGGTTTGTTCTACACATAAGGATTGTCACGCTGTGATACATACCTTACAGGATAATATATCGATTATTAAATGCCTTAATGTACATAACCATTAGTTTTAAGTAGGTATTTCTGGAGGTTTGTGAAGTCCAAACGCGGCAATAATGATTTTCCTGATTTGTGAAGGTTTCTTAGAAACATTTCATCATCATAACTTTAATGTTTCTTGGAAATATTTCATCATCATTGTAATTTTATTATTTGTTTGTTTATTGCTATTTGCCTAATAGGCGTCTGTAACGTTGTTGTGTTTTTTGTAAATAATATTTCTATTAGTAGCATCACGATTGGTGTAGAGTAGACATACCTATTTATACTGTTAATTTTAAGAAAATTACCATTAGTGCCTTGATGAACGAAAAATAAAATAATTTATTATAACATTTTGTACTACTAAAACTAGTCTCTTAATTATTTTTTATTTTTTTTTATTTTTTTTTTATTTATTTACAATGAACAAGTACATTATGTAGCTAAAATACAATGGAACACTGGAAAGCGCAAAAGTTAAAAACTGTGTTGCACCTCCCAGCGCCCAAATTCAGGATATAGTTAAAGCCCAATTCACCAAGCAGAAAGCACAGCATATCCCTAAAGTTTCCGATTTAACTTATATATATAAAACTAAATGGTTGCAACATTTCTACTTGGTAGAATCGGGCTCCCGGAGATCTGACGTTCACTATAAAATATTACTTAATTAATTAGTGGTGATGATGTCCAACAATAGTTATTTAATTGGTTAAAACACGTCATTGTTGTTTCAGAATATACTTTTTCCATCTCGAAACAAGGGCGTCCTATCATTACCGTGGCGGGATACAGATTCCGGAGACATCGAAGTGTTGGTTTAAAGGTCCACTGGGTTTGTTCAACACATAGCAGTCAAAAGGGTTGTCGCGCTGTGATACATACATTGCAGGATAATGAGACTATTCTGAAATGTCGTAATTTCCATAACCATTAGTTTTAATTCAATCCATAAAACTGATTGTATTTTGTCTATGCCATTCAAAGGTTCTCGATTAAAAGAGTAACTTATTTTCTGTTTTTGTTGTTTCTTTGTGTTAAGAATGAAACGTTTTATTCATTTTAAATATTAAAATTAAAAAGATGAAGACATAATTTAACTGAACTTATACAATGAAATGAAAATTACTAAATCAATTTGAAATTACATAATAAAGAAAAAAACGTTATGACATTATTATTAGTTAGTTACTGACTGAATTAACCATATTAACGAAAGAGTACGTGTTTCTTACTTATTATACCTATAAACTTATCACAAAGAGTGTCCCAAAATGAAAACTAAACGATTAGTAGGTACGTATTAAAACGTAAAAAGTTATGATATTCAACCGAATACAAAGATGAAATTATGTTTTTGGTAGGTTGGTTAAATGGTATAAAACTGGCTGCAACGACCTACCTTTGCAGCAACATAAATTTATTCTATTATACTAGTAGGTACTATCCCTTATCCTAATCATAAATTCCAATTTAACGCTGTCTGTCTTTTTGTCTGTTACACCTATACACCTAAACAAACGGATGTTAATGAAATTTGACAGATAGATTATATCTTATCCCAAGGAATGGACGACACAAAATACTTTTTATCCCAGAAATCTGCTAGTCGTTGATTATGCTGCTATATTTTTTTTATCATTCACATCGTATATAAATAAGGCATAGCTGGATATTGTTTCAGAATTGAGTGTGACTATCTCACAAAAAGGGCGCCCCATCATTAACGTGGCAGGCTACAGATTCCGTCAGCGTCAAAGCAAAAAAAATGCTCACTGGGTTTGTTCTACACATAAGGATTGCCGGGCTGTGATACATACTTCGCGGGATCTTAAGAAGATTCTTAAATGTAATAATGTTCATAACCATTAATTAATTAATATTATTTAATTTTATCAAACCAAGATTGTATTTTATATGCGCCATCCTTCGATCAGGTATTCGGGTCTCCTCCGTAGATAACTTTGAACCATACAAAAATGACAACCGAAATTGTCTACGACACAGGCAGTCTGTTTTGCCACAGGCAGTTTACGCAGAGCCTGTTTTATGCATACGGAACAAGAGATTATGGAGTCGAATTTATTTCATTTTAATTATAAGTAGGTAGGTACCTGAAAATAATAAACGCTTTTTTTTATAGGAACAATCTACGTTACCTAATACTTATCATAATTAAATTCATTTGGTTCCTTCTAGTTAATAATAAAATTATAAAGAATCTTTTATTTCGGACAGCAAAAACTTAGGAATGTAGATAGGTAGTGTAGTCATGGAATTGTTTCTGTGTAGTCAATACTAAACAAACATAATGCAACTATAAAAGAAACATTTTCAGAATCAAAATAACTAGGTACCTATTGCTAATATCTTATAAAATGTTTCAACCACTAATCATTAGTATTTAAACTAGTATTTTTATAATAAATAAAATAAATGCAAGAACATAAAATAAAAAAAATATAAAAACAATAGCCTCTCTATTCAAGAATTTAGAACAACGTCAAAATTGTAATGATTTCTTGAGGATAAATAGCACATTATAGTGGTAATAAATGGATCAAAACTTTACTGAAAATAGGAAATCTCGTTCTTTTTGTGACTTAGACGTGTGATTTTTGCAATTTTGCTAGACATGCTTCCTGTCCGATGACACTAATTGAAATCGTAACTTATTATGTCAAATGGTTTCTATTTTATAACATACGGTTTCAGGGTAAGCATTGTGAATCTATAGGGGGGCCGGCGCAAACCTTGATGAATAACGCCATCCAAAGGTGATCGAAAAGGAATTTTTTACCAGTAAACTTTGTTGATACTTTGTGATACGAATGAAATATTCGTTTTATTCACTTAAGGCTAATTTTGACCAAGGCTATTATTTGAGCTGTTAGGGGTGGGAACCTGAACCTTGGCCCTTGGGGTCCTGGGGCACATACAATTTATAAAGATCTTAGCAAACCTATAGAGACCACAGGTGATCGTAATGTTAACTAATTAGTTAAGTTTTTTTAAGTTAACTAATTAGGATTGCCATTCAACGTGGCAATGCTGCCAGCATTCTGTGCAATCCGCCTTCTGGAAATGGCTCAGATTTTTAGGAAGTTGATATGTGTAAATACGTCTTGGGGACGCTTCCGACTGATATTGATATGGATCAGTTGAGCTACCTGTAGACTGTTTGTAACAGTCTACAGGTAGCTCAATTGTTTCAATTATAAATACTAGTATAATTTTCTTTGTGAATAAATGTCTGTGTAAATACTAGTTGTAATGTGTCATGTTATTTTTTTGTGTCTTTGTTGAAATGAAGTCCTTTTATGGATTTGAATTACATAAATGAAATTTTTTTTTTTTTTATTCAGCCTAGTTCGTCCCACTGCTGGGCTAAGGCCTCCCCCGCACGTTTATGGATTTGAATTACATAAATGAAAAATGTTTTTATTTATTTATTTCAAATACTAACTACACATATTTCATAATTACTAATATCTTACATAAGAGCCTTCCCAGTGCTGTGTGAAAATGTCCACTTATATTTATTACAGTTAAAACACCTAAAAAGCTAAAACAATTGTTGTTTCAGAGTTCACTTTTGCCATCTCGCAACGAGGGCGTCCAATCATTACCGTTGCGGGATACAGATTCCGCAAACTTCGAAATATAGGTTGTAAGGTCCACTGGGTTTGTTCTTCACATGGCTGTAATAAAGGTTGTCGCGCTGTGATACATACATTGCAGGATAATATGACGATCCTTAAATGTTATAATGTTCATAACCATTAGGTTGATTTAAATTTATATCTATCCATTTTGTCGTTACATAAAATGACATTTAAAAATCGTCTTATCTTTGAAGTGTTATAATGTTCACAACCATCTGTTTATTCATAAATTTACTGATTCATACGCGTACTCTTACTTAAAAGCCGCATTTACTGCCCAGGCTATTAACATTGGTACCTGCAGATGAATCATGTTCGTTTTGGGCCATGAAAGTAAAATAACATAACTGAGTGTCATTTGTTTTTTTAGGTTGTATAAAAAAAGAATGAATAAAACACTTCGTAGGCATAGCTTAAAGTAGTAAGGGTTAAAGGAGTAAGTTGGTATTGTCATAATATATTCGTGAGAGAGCTTCACAAATAAATGTCAATACCAAACTTATTTAATGGTGGCGCCTCACATGGGCTTATGACTTGGTTCCAACGCTGGCTACAAATAGAATGGCCAATAATTGCAACCAAGATTGCGGCCTCATATGGGCTCCAATATAATTGGGCAAACACTCATGCCAAGAACATTGGAAGGCTGGACGTTCGAGCAGGTCTCATTTATTCATCAAATTTATTGCTAGCAAGTCATGTCGTAGAGCGCGTACTGATGCAACCAATGTGTGGATCGAGAACTGACGTTGGACCCAAGCTGCCCCCCCGCCTACACACTTCACTCCCCTCGCCTTTGAACTTGTACAAAAAACCGACACAAGTCGGGTTGACATTGGCTATTGGACGCAATGTTCCGCTTTTGTCCAATAATGTTCCAAGATCGATCCTCACATTGGTGTGTTTGATCCAACAGTATAACTTGGAGCCAACATAGCCCATGTGAGGCGCCGGCATAACGTGAGTGACGTAGAGTAGCTGCGTGAGCTACAAACGGTGGACTGGCGGGAAACTGAGCTGGACAGAGAAAAATGGTAACTCCTCTTATTGAAGGTCATTGACACACTTCGGGTCGCCGAGCAATAGAAGTAGTAGTAGTAGTTAGAATAACAAGTACAATAGGCGGCCTTTTAGCTAAAAACGATTTCTAGAAGAGATGCAATCTTTCTAGTCATTGTTTGCTGGTGTTTACATTACCTATTTATTTCAGATACGAGAATCGAGATCAGTAGAAAAGGTCATCCAATCATAATTTTTGACGGATATCGATTTTGTAAATTAAGAAACGCCGGTGCAAAGATCTATTGGTCCTGTTCCACACACAGTAATAAAGGCTGCCGAGCTTTCATACACACATTACAAGATATGACCATTATAAAATGCAAAAATTTACATAATCACTAGTTATGAAAATAAAACTTTAATTGAAAATAAAACTTTAATTGAAAATAAATATTTTGTTTTGTTGGTTGGGTATAGTCAGTAAGTCAGTCTACAAAACAAATGGCTATCGATTTTCATTATCATCAATCTGACATACTATATGGCTGTGTGGTGCCGGATTATAATTTGCACCAACCCAACTCTCCCCGCTTTTTTTCCAACTTTTCCGGTTGTCGTAAGAGGCGACTATGGGAAACTAACCGAGCGGCGCGCAGCAGTGCCTCCTAGAGAATAGATCCACCACCGAAATACGATCGCCAACCCTCATGCCCAGGATTAGGTATGTTATTACCCCCTTATTAAAAGAGGAAATAAGGTGCTTTTTTAGAGGAAGCCTACGTCCAGCAGTGGACTGGTAAAGGCGTTTGACGATGGAGTAATCTCGTTTACACGAGATTAAACTTTACAAGATTATGTCCATCAAAAAATTACATAGAGACTTGTTTTTGCAGATACCATATTATTAAAATTATCGCGTCACGGCAAACCCCTTATAGTGATTGGGGACATAAGTACATTCTATAAGTACAAAGTCTTCGGTCCTAAAACCCACTGGTACTGTAAAAGTAAAAACATGGATGCCACGCTACCCTGCACTCGTTAGAGGACAGGACCATCATCAAATACTACAATGTTCATAATCACTGAAAGTCCTACAAGATAACACATCATCAACCTATATCAGTCCACTGCTGGACAAAGGCCTCCTCATGCTTACAGCATCCAGTATCTGATTGCAGTCCTTAAGAGATCGTCATCCGACCTGGTCGGAGGGCGTCCTTCACTACGTTTGCCGAGAGGCGGTCCCCACTCAAGAACTCTTTTCCCCAGTTATTGTCTGTTAATTCTTCGTGAGATATGGCTGGCCCACTGCCAATAGCTTACTAATAGCTTGTATTTTTGTTAAGACTGCTACAAAAACCCTTTCGTTTAAATCCTAAGATTTTATCTTTTACCTCCCTGGCCTTATAACAAAGTACGAATAAAAAGTAAGAGTGGTAATTGAGTAGATAATTCCAAGCTTTTACTGACGTAATAAACTATGATAATGTAGTCACAAGGTATCTAATAAATGTAAAAGAAAAAGTTACTTGTTTAAAATGATATTTAATACCTATCATTTTAAACAAGTAACTTTTTCTTTTACATTCTGCTACTTATAAGTTATATCTAGCATGGGTAAAACATAAATTAAAATTATGATAATTATTAATAAGAGAGCCTCTGTGCTGTGCCTCCCAAAAGACCGGGCCACTATTATACATGTACCTATATACCGAGATCATGAAAATATTATAAGAAAAACAAAATAATAGTTTTTGTTTTTTCATAATGGAACCATCTATGCTAAAGCGTTACAATATGATGATGCTTTGCAGTTAACCTGATCTACGATTAGTATCTACCCAAAGTATAATATTCGTAGGTCATTGTACGAGCAATTAGTAGTAGTGGTTTTTTGAGCTGTAACTATAGTTTGAATGATTTAAATTATCTTAAGAACATTCTACAGCCGTACCTACGATAACCTCAACCTTGAGGTCCAGTAGTGGACCAATAAAGGCTGTTGAGGTTGACCTCTGGTCTAGCAGTGGATAGGGTGTTGAGGTTGAGATTGAGGAGGACATATTTTGTTTATTTGTTTACACATTACTTTAATATGATAAAATAAAAACAGGTCACTGAATGCATAAACTGACCATTATTAGTAATTAACTGTTGATTATTAGTAATTAACTGTTGAATTTTGGGTTTTCTTCACAAAACTTTCTTGGCAACAATCTGCAGTTGGCTAAATTGTTTCAATTGTAAATAGTTGTTCTAATTTCTTTCTATTATTATTGTCTGTAATTTTCTTTGTTATTAATTAGTAAACTATACAAAAAAATATAAATTTGTAGTAAAACTTGTTCCCATCTAATCTAAGTACTCGTACCTATGTGATTTTAAAATAAAAAAATATACATACTTACTTAAAACTTCTACGAAACTTGTTTTTGATTTACAGATATTCAGCTGCTGATGTCCAAATCGACTAAAGGGCACCCAATGCTCACCGTTGCGGGAAACAGATATGGAATAAGAAAGGTTATGGGTGAGAAGACCTTTTGGTCTTGTAATAAAAGGGCTAAGGGACGCGGATGCCATGCTATCATACACACATTGGAAGACATGACAGTGGTTAAATTCATTGATGTTCACAACCATTAAGGTGACGTCAGTTTAATAGTTAAGAACATTTTAACCTACAGGTGCCAGCGCCCTAAAAGGGGTAGGCACAAATGCCGGCTAGGACGTTCACTACAAGACAACGGAATAACGGTTCACAAACCGTACGACCCTAAAAGAATAAAAAGATGTAATGAAAAAAATTGCATTTTTCTTACTTTAATGACGGTTTATCTCTTATAACATTTTGTTTATGTCTGCGGCATAGCAACTACGATGATTCACTATTTGAAAAGTAAACACATTATAAATGAGTAAGCTATTGGACGACCATGACCTATGAAACCACTTAACCTAAGAAAGAACCCTGCTTCTGTCGATTCAGACTTATTTGTGAGTGTATGTCTCATAATATTTTCGCCGCTCATTGGCAGTATTTTGATTACGAACCAAAAAGAGACGAAAAATGAACTAATGAGTTGCTAAAATAAAAAGATAGTGATATGTACACTCATGATTGCAGGAATCGACCAGGCTGTTCTCATGTAAATAATAATATAGATAATATAATGGATTGGTGTACTTTTTATTGGATATAGGTGATTTAAAGTTAGTGTCAAGTACACTTGCTTTTTTTAGGAATCGATCTTCATTGACAGAGAAATTTGAGTGTACGTACAAAAAATAATGAAACTAGGTAATGTTGACATGTTCGTACTTAAAAGTAAATTTTGTTATAGATGGCTTGACGTTCACGACTTCAAAATACGGTCACCCGATCATTGAACTTGGAAGATACCGATTTGTTAAGCATCAACGTTTTGGTGCAAAAGTGCATTGGAAATGCTCAGCCCATTCTCATCGTGGCTGCCGCGCCCGCCTTCACACTCTTGATGACATGACCGTCCTCAAATTTCACAATGTTCATAATCATTAAATATTAAAAAAATCTTTTTAAATTGTTAGATTCACAAAATAACAAAATCACAAAACTTTTTCATTACATACACACAATACACACAACAAACAAATACTCGCAATCATTTTATGATTAGGTATTTAATTTTTAACCCACTTAATCGATGTCCTAATGATTAGGACGAAGGATTAGGACCCAATCAATAAATATAATATTTTAAAATTAAAATCTTTCGAGGACCTTCAGTAGGTGAGTTTTTTCATTCGATAAAATACTTTTAATTCTTACGCTTGTACACTTTATATTATAGATCTGTTTGGTGAATTGGCACTGGCAACATCGAAATTCGGTCGTCCCATGATTATATTACATGGGTACCGATTTCATAAGGATAATGAACGCGGTGAAAAAGTTTTCTGGAAATGTTCTAAAAATGCTGAAGGATGCCATGCCCGCCTACATACTTTTAGAGATAATAAGACAGTCCTGAAATATTCTAATACTCATAATCACTAAAAGTAAGAAATAATATAAAAATACTTTCACTGGATGTAGATAAGTTTATTCTCCCTACTACGTTGTTAATCAATTGGTTAACGTGATATATAACTAATGAACTTGAAGAAGTTACAAAGTACATTTCTTACTACAACTTATCTCTAAAGTACATGCTTTGTTGTTAGATGATAGACACCAGATCACGTCGAACATAACGATGACGAAATCACAACGCGGTAACCCTATCATATTGTTGCAAGGATTTCGGTTTAATATACATCGGAAAAGTGGTGCGAAATTTCACTGGAAGTGTTCAACTCATCGACAATTCGGATGTCGAGCCGTCATACACACTCTTGAAGATATGACCGTCCTCAAATGTTTCAATGTTCACAACAATCACGCAAGCAATTTATAAGTTTTAAATCTGTTTCAAGAACCCTGCTACGCACAAAAATGAGCAACTAATAATTAATTAAGTGTATTAGTTTGGTGTTGTTTGTTTAGTAGATTTAAGGCAAATACAATTATTTTCTTTTCTCAAGTTTTATTTTTGTTTCATATGATTGTAATTTTCCTATCCCTAAAAGGATAAAATAAAAACACAAAATGTATGTATGTAGTTTAATTTTTGTTTCCTACTAATATTATGAATGCGAAAGTTTGTCAAATGTGAATTTTTTGTTACCTAGGATCTCCAAAACTACTGAATAAAATGAAATTCAGCGTACATTTAGAATGTAGCCTAACGTAAACAATAGGCCACTTTGTTGGGGCTTCGCCCCCCAATTTAGATTTTAAAGACGGGTTGGATAATTTACACACCATGTCCAACGAGAAACCAAAACATAGATAAATTTTTTGTCTATTTTTGTCAAAATGTTGTGTTTGTGTCATTTGCATAGAAAAGCGAATACCTACATCAATATCCGCTTTTCTATTCAAATGTTTTTTCGATGGTAAGGTAGGAGAAATGAGACGAAAAATCAATGAGTTGCATAAATAATAAGATAGCGATATACTCATGATTGCAGGAATCGACCAGGCTGTTCTCATGTTAATGATAATTAAAGTTCATTTAATGGATGGATGTACTTTTTATTGGATACAGGTGATTAGAAGTTAGTGTCAAGTAGAGTTTCTTGGTTTAGGAATCAATCCTCATTGACAGAAAAATTGGTGAGGCTGGTCTTTAATGTATATGTATGCAATTAATAAACCTGAAATGTGAAATTAGATAAGATGATTATAAAATAGCGCGTCTACGATCGATGAAGGTTGAAACATTCATAACATTTTAGGTGTAAATTTTTAAAACCATCATGGTTATTAACCCTAAGTCATTTAAGTATAAGTCGGGTAGATTAAGATTGTGATTGCAAATCTCATGCTGTCCCGCTTACATCATATTAAAATTTGACAAATGTGATCTAGCGGGACAACATTACATTTTAATCCAAATCTCTATCTACACGACTTATACTTAAAATGACTTCAGGGTTATATATTATCCATGGTGGTTTTAAGAGTTTCTAGCCCGAAAAGACCGACTGCTTCAAAAACCTCATGTTGTTTGTTAATTTCTCTTGAGAATAATTTAGTAAAAAACTGTATAATATAGTTTGAATTAAATATTCATACGCGAATTATTATTTTATTTTTCGTCTTTTAATATATGTTTTTATTGTATCTCGTACATCTATGGACTACTATTGTCTGAAATAAAATATTTTTATTTTTTTATTTATTTTAATTTAACAAAAGCAAAACGCTTTTTAAGGAACGCTTTTTACAAACTTAAAGTCCTCTATACATACTATCAGGAAATATTTATCAGAAGAGGTTAGACTGCTACTGTGCCACCTTCTTGTTTTTTCTCCATTTAATTACTGCAATGCTGCTTATGGTCCTAGGCTATGGGTAAAGACGGAAGGCGCCATCCAGCGAGTGCAGAATGCATGTATGAGGTTCTGCTTTTGTATTCCTAGAAGAGCACACATTAGTAGCACGCCATACCTAGCAAAAAACGATATTTTATACATGAAGGACAAACGAGAACTTCATACAGCATGCACTATAAAAATTCTCTGGAACAAGAAACCCGAATATCTTTTTGATAAGTTTACTTGGTCCAAGGATTCACATGATCGCATACGCTCGCTCCAAACATACTAACCTTCTTGCCATCCCAAATCACAAAACCAATGGTTTAAAGGGTTGTTTCAAATACAGGGCTTCAAAGATTTGGAATAATCTACCACCTTCATTACGAATTAAAACTAGCTTTGTAACAGTTAAAAGAAAGGACTACTCTCACGACAGAAGCATATGATAGAAACAACCTTTAAACTTTCAAATCGCTCTCTCAATCACCCATAAAATTACAGTACACGCACATCTAAACACTTAGGCACACACAATAACACACGCACACACACAAATACACACCCTCTCACACACACACACACACGCAAACACATACACACACGCTCATAAGGTCTCCGGTTGCCCAGACTCTCATGAGACTGGTGCCTCAGGAGAACTAGCACACAGACACATTCATACTACACACTAATAAACCTGGATATTATAATTAGTATGTTAAGGTACGAACTCGCCTACGTTAAGCCCGCTATCCCATTACCCCTCGGTGACCAGGGGGTAGGGACCCGAGGGGAGTAGATTTAAAATCAGCGCCGCATGTTTCTTGCATGCAGCACAAAGCTGAATCTACTCCTTTTTCCTATGATTAGTTTTTTAACTTGTGTTTAATTCTAGTTTAGATAAAGTAATTTATAGGCAATAAATGATTTTTTATTTATTTATTATTTACACCAACTTATCTGTAAAGTACCTATATGCTTTGTTATAGATGATAGAAACCACTGCACATCGAAAATAACGATGACGAAATCACATCGCGGTAAACCTATCATATTGTTACAAGGATTTCGGTTTTATATACATCGGAAAACCGGTGGGAAACTTCACTGGCAGTGTTCAACACATCGTCAATTCGGATGTCGAGCCTTCATACACACTCTTGAAGATATGACCGTCCTCAAATCTTATAATGTTCACAACAATCACGTAAGCAATGTATAAGTTTTAAATATGTTTCAAGAACCCGCACAAAAATGACCACCTAAGTCTATGATTATGTTAGTTAATGACGACGACCTCGGCGGCGCGGCGGGCGAAGGTCCGCCTGCGGCGCAGGAGGTTGCGGGTTCGATGCCCGCCCTGGGATAAATGTTTGTACGATCTACAAATATTTGTTCCGGGTGTCTGGTAATTTCTATGTATAATAAAAATATCTATCTATGTACATATTATGTATATCAGTCATCTAGTACCCATAATACAAGCTCTGCTTAGCTTGGGGCTAGATGATTCTGTGTGGATTGTCCAGCATTATTTATTTATTTATATATTAATAGTTGTGTGGTAGATTTAAGGCAAATAAAATAATTTTCTTCTCTCAAGTTTTTTTTTTGTTTCATATTATCATTATAATTTTCCTATCCCTAAAAGGATAAAATAAAAACACAAATTGTATGTAGTTTGATTTTTGTATCTATATAAAAACACATCGCCGATGATCACATCGCGGATGCGCCGATTCCTCAAGTCGCACAGTCTAGGATAACAAGTTTCGATAAAACGGTCGCAGACGACTAGCCTTCTCTTTTGTCTGTTCGGGATTCGTAGAAACATTAAAGCATACAGTAAAAACTCGCTGCTGTCTCAGAAGAGGGATAGTGTCATTCAACAATTTGACAATTAATATTAACTAGCTGCGCCCCGCGGCTTCGCCCCCGTGGAAATTTATGTTTCCAACTTTCTTAATTTTTTCTTTCATAAGAACCTTCTCCTGACAATAACAAACACAACAAAGAAAGAATTAGCGAAATCGGTCCAGGCGTTGTTGAGTTATGCGCTTACCAACACATTTTGCGATTCATTTTTATATTATAGACTAGTTTATGCCCGCGGCTTCGCACGCGTTGTTTCTATGGAAACGTTTAAAGGAGCTTGCTATTCTATAGAATATTAAAAATTAATTAAAAAAACATTGTCCAGCGGACACAATTGTGAATCTAAACCATTCCCAGATCCCCTTGAACACACACAAAAAATTTCATCAAAATCGGTTCAGTCGTTTGAGAGAAGTTCAGTGACATACACACTCACAGAAGAATTATATATATAAAGATAGACAAGTAGTGTAGTTCAAGTGATTTTTGAAACTCTCACGTAGTTCATCAACTAGTGTTTATTTGTTTACAGAGATCGAGTACACAACCTCGAAAAAAGGAAAACCCATCATGGTAGTGTCTGGGTACAGATTCTACATAACGCGCTATCAAGGATGTAAGACGTATTGGAACTGTTCATCTCATTTTTCACGAGGCTGTCGTGCGGTTATACACACTTTGGAGGACAAGACCATACTTAAAATATTTAATCACCATAACCATTAAATAAACTGGATCGATACCATCTACGAAATCTTATTTGTCAAACTTCTACAAATAAAATATCGATGCAGTTGATTTTTGATTGTGATAGTGATAGTGACCTGGTCACAACCAAAAATTTAATTTAATTTATTATTTTTTTCATTTATTTTATTTCAAAAACATTCAAACAAAATTACGTCGTTTTTTCTATAAAACATGTATCCTTGGTAACAAACATATTATTAACCCTCGCACGCAAAAAGAGAGGGGTGTTATAAAGCTTACGTGTCTATCTGTGTATCTGTCTGTGTATCGTAGCTCCTAAACGGATGAACCGATTTTCGTTTAGTTTTTTTTGTGTCATAGATAATTCCGGTTCTTAGCCATATTTCATAAAAACCTGTTCAGCCAATAAACGTCGGCGGGTTTTTAAATTTTTTTAATTTTGTATCGTTTTACTGTCATCATTCATAATATCGCGACGTATTGCCGTCTCTCTGTTACGTTTTTGCGTGGACTTTGATGTGAATTATAATGGACTCTATTTGCTATTGGAAATAGCTAATGAATTTGACATCATTTTAGGGTTACTGTTTTAATGATGAAGTTTTTTCTAGTTTTTCTTATATTCTATAAATCGAAAGAGTTCTTATTTTTTCTAGAAAAGTTTTGTCGGAATTCAAACCCAATTCTAGTTTTGTCTAAAACACTATAAGTTTATAATAATGGTTAAACACCGATGCTCCATATTAATTAACGCATGTTCCTAGTTATTAATAGGTTTTAAGCGCAAGTGGCATGCTAATAAGAAGAAAACCTTCCATTATTGACAATTTCAAGCAAGTGAACTGGTTGACTGTACCTTGCCAACTACTATCTAAACTACATCGAAAAATAAGCGATGTGATGATTGTTCTGTCTAATGTGGTCTACTACCCCTGATATTCTTTTTCTTTTAGAGATCGAGTACAACATATCATCAGTTTTTTCAGTTTTAAAAATTTCTTTATTAACATAACATAATATAATATTACAGAGGACTAGTGTAGATTTTATCCTAGTGCTTGTAAACATAACTTATGACCTGTTTTTAAGCTATACTTGGCTTATTAAAAACTTGAGAAGATTGCATTAATTGCATACGATCTAAGGTATAATAAACATAAATATATGAGATTCAGCAATAGCTGCTAACATAAATGGAGATAATGAACATGTATATTTTTGGGCAATAATACACTTAATAGGCTATAACTTTAAACAATAAGAATGATAGAGTAAACTAACAGATAATTATTACGAAACTAATGCTTATGAGACACACCAATTCATACAAAGGAAAAGCCACCATTACAGTATCTAGGTACAGATTCAGGATGAATCGGTCGTATCGAATCGGATGTAAGATGTAGGTACTGGAACTGCTGAACTCATTTTTCACTCAATGTGTCACCATGATCATGTCATTAAAGAATAATACAAACTTGAATGTTACGTAGGTGTAATATTAGGATAAAACAATATTTAGTAACAATTCCGCGCAAAACCATTTCTGATAAGATCCAACAAAATGTAATTCGTGTGTACCGCCCGCCCTCCTACAAATTGATCCTACTTACAATTAGAGAAGGTAAAAAACAGACTTACGTAATATAAAATAGCCTAAGTAAATTACCTTCCTACCTCCTTAAATTGATCCCAATTATTAGTAAGTAGGATCAATTTGTAGGAGCGGTACACACGAATTACATTTTGTTGGATCTTATCAGAAAAGGTTTTGCGCGGAATTGTTACTAAATATTGTTTTATCCTAATATTACACTTACATAACATACAAGTTTGTATTATTCTTTAATGGCATGATCGTGGTGACACATTGAGTGAAAAATAAGTTCAGCAGTTCCAGTACCTAGTAAGTGGTTTTTATTTATATAATCCCAATAAAGTGCGACAAAGAAGATTTAGCAGTCATTACTATACATTTTATATACATAACATATATATGTCGTGGCCATATCCTAGAATTGATCACTTCATGATGTAACCGACCATTTCAAGAAATGGTAGAATTTCATGAAATGGAAAATACGCGCTGGCCATATCATGATGTAGTCAGGCCAGAACAATGAATAATCAGCGTTTAACGATATGAAAAGCTAAATGCACGGCTACTTCATGATAAGGTCAAACAATATCATAAAATAGTTACATTATCCACCGTTAGAGGCGCTGATATTGTTTTGTTTTGTTTTTGACATCTGTGATTTTTGAGTGTTTGTTTGTTTCTGTTCTGTGATGCATCATGTCGGCGGACAATTATTTAGTTAAAAAAGCGAATAAATATGTGCAAATAGAAGACAAAAATGAAGTAAAGAGCTGTTACGATAAAAAACTACAGGAATTTTATAAAAGTCACTCGAAAAACGAGCATAACGTCTAAACTGAAAGCCAACTGCATTAAGCAATTTTTAAATATAAGTTCCTTCCTAATTCGAATTTTTCATTAAACCTTTTCATCTTCATCATCAGCCTATATTAGTCCACTGCTGGACATAGGCCTCCCGTAATGAGCGCCATAGCCTTAAACCTTTTAATGTCATGGAAACCCTACATAAATGATATGGCCAAACGTTGATGGAAATATCATTAAACGTTGATGCTTAAACGATATAGTCAGTTTTAGCTGGCCATGTCATGAAATTCTACCATTTCATGAAATGGTCGGTCACATCATGAAGTGATCAATTCTAGGATATGGCCACGACATATACATATACCCATAACACAAGCTCTGCTCACCTTGGGGCTAGGTAATGCTGTGTGAATTGTCCAGCATTATTTATTTATTTTATCGATGTAGGTACCACATCGATAAAATGTGTAGTAATGACTGCTGTATCGAATGTGATTGGCTAACCCTTAACAGTCTTTATTTTTAGAGATCGAGACACACTATTTCAATGAAAGGAGAATCTATCATCATAGTATCTAGCTGGACAAATCGGTCTCAAGGATTTAAAACCTACTGGAAATGCTCAACACATTTTTCACAAGGCTGCCGTGCGTGTATACTTTAAATGATGATAATAATATGACTGTTTTTAATGTATATAATGCACATAACCATTGATTATAAGACCTTTTTGATGATGATGTCCTCCTAGCCGAATTTGGACCACGGCGTCCAGTCTCATCAGAGACTAGGCAGATGCGCAGGACATATTATAGTGCACAAGTGTGTGCGAAAACACAGGTGCACTCTCTATTCCCTCACTCTAACACCTTAATAATATTGTGCTAATCCTGATCGTTTATAGTTATGTTTTTTATGTATCCTGATAATGTGGAAATATGATTAGGACAAGAAATAATATATTAAAAGGTGATTTATCTGTCTAATAATGTTGCTACAAATATATTATTTTCTTTTTAGAAATCTAAAAAAATGAAGGAAATGAAGGAAAAGCCATAATCACCATAATCTGGGTACAAATTCAGAACATGTCGGTCTCAAGGGTGTAAAACGTATTGGAACTGCTCAACTCATCGAACTGCCGGGTTATACATACTTTGGATGATATGACTATCACAAAAATATAATAAAGACCGAAACCATTGAAGACGAACTACCAAACTAAATTATGATTGTATTATATCTCTGCCTCCACAAGTCAAACATCTAGTTATTAATTGATAATTGACGAAGTGCGTGTTTTTGCCCTGATAACTTTCACATCAAGGGTGTATGTTTTGACTTTTAAACTTGCTTGGGTCTTGGATGGTGAGAAAAAGAAGACGAAGAGAAGGTTTAAAAAAAAAGAATTATCATAACATCATTAGGACTTTCATCGATTTTTTTCATAAAATGTTTTAACTACTGTTGTAAAACTTTGTAGTAAGTATACTTGAAACAACTGGCTATCGTCGTCTTTAAAGAAACTGCAATTGCATATAAGAATTAAATTAATCGGTGTGGCCATCGTAATCTGTGTTAAGTATGTAGGCTTAATCAATGGTTTATTACGGATGTAAGCGGGTTAACTATGAACCTTATTTGTGTTGGAAGAACACCGACATTTCATTCATTAACGAGGGACATCTCCAGGGTGAGTTCGGTTCTAGATGCGCGCATCCGCCTCCACTCGCACTACGCACGAGCGCGCGTGGAGAGTCATCTTCTCGTAGAGATCTTACTGTGTCGGGTGTTGGTATCCTCTGGGTCCATACGGAACTAACAGTATCTACACTCGGCTCTATACTGCTATTCGACTTCTCATCACACTTCTTCCAGGCTTCCAGGATAAATTAATATATTAATTATAACGTCTTATTTCCCAGGTCTAGTGTTGATATCATCAATGAAAGGTCGGCCCATGATATGTCTAGGCGACTATAGATTTTACAAGCACAGAAATCTGGGATTTAAACTTTACTGGAAATGTTCCAAAAGACGAGATTGCCGCGCTGTCATACACACCTTGAGGGATATGAAGACAGTTTTGAAATGCTATAATGAACATAACCATTAGGTACCCATAGCTCAAGCTCTGCTTAGATTGGGTCTATATGATGGATGATATGTCAATTTTCTAGCATTATTTATTTGTTTATTAAGTACCTATGTGTTTTCTTTATAATCTATTATAATTTTTGACAATTAAGAACGCGTGCTTAAGATATTATATATCTAATAGTATAATAAATAAAGCATTGCAACATTATAATTATCTGATATTTTGTAATTATTTTCTTTTGATTGGATACGAAGGCATTGGATTTTCTGTGACAATTAATCATCAAAAAGAGGTTATACCCGTATTATCCTTTCTGGACACTCAATTAACACCGGATGATAGGTCTTCTAGATTCATTTTGGTGTTGTGAAGGAAGAAAAATATGCCCAGCCGATTTGCCAACATACTTGAGATATGACCACTATAGAACGCTACAATTAACATAATCATATCTGAAAAGATACTACATATGGATATTTTATCAGAACAATCAAATATATTTGTATGCAACGTATACTTTCATTTTTATACTATTTCTAGAGTATTCTAGAGTATATATTATTATTGATATGTAGACAAAATATTGGACCTTTTGTCGAACTGAAGTTCTATGTTGTAAACCTTGCTTTATTTTTCAGCAATATTACTGACAACATCTCGACAAGGTCGTGCAAGTATTATGTTCTCTGGACACAGATTTAATAAGCACCAAAACTCAGGTGCTAAGATCCATTGGTATTGTGCAAGAAGAAAAGGTTGCCGAGCCATGATACATACATTAAGAGATATGACTTTAGTAAAGTGTTACAATAAACATAATCATGGTATTGTGCAAGAAAAGGTTGCAAAGCCAAAATACATAATTGAATGAATATGAAAATAGTAAAGTAATATAACCATGGTTTTGGAAAATCATGAATACTTCAAGTTCACAATAATCACTTAAAGAAACACATTGATTTCGACACTAAAACTCTATCTAAATTAAATAATAATTATTTGAGCATTTTTGAGTCTGATTGAAACAAAATAAATTACACTTCTGCCATATTCAGACATTCATGATTTGCTCTAATGTTTATTGTGAATTAAGGTTATACAGGTTCCATCTGAAAACCAGCGCTGCTTTGCATTAATGTAAGGTAGCATGAAGCTGAGGTGGAACCCTTTGACCTACATCGTTACAGCATGGAGATTATCTACACTGGTACCTATGCACATTTTTTGTATGCACCCCCTTTGTACCTGCAATCCACACGCGTGACATGGTGGGTAGGTGCCTAGGTGCCGGTACCTACCTGCAGGTGGGTGTGGATGTAGGTATCTCCTACCCACACTTTTCCCTACATTTTATTATTAACTTCTACTTTATTTAATTATTAACTTCTACTTTATTTAACCTAGTATATAAGTTTGTATAATTATTTACCTATGTTCTGTGCTGTAACTGAGTTGTTTAATAAATGTTTCTCTATCTCTCTCTCTATCTTTCTCTAAGGATGAATCCCTAAAAAACTTCTAAATTTATTAATAACTAGCTTCTGCCCGCGGCTATTTCTACGGAAACGTTCAAAGGAAATTTCTATGCCATAGGAACTGATTTATGGGATAAAAAGTAGCCTATGTTTGATTCCAGGCATAGAACTACACCGGTGCAAATTTCAGCTCAATCTGTTCAGTAGTTTTGGCGTGAAGACGTAACAAACATCCATCCATCTATACATCCATCCATCCAAACTTTTGCATTTATAATATTAGTGTGATGTGATTCCCTGAGGATTTAAGAAAGCCATAAAAACCAGACAGATAACATTTACTTTACAATTATTTTATACAAGGTTCTGACGTAATGTAATGAATGACAGATGGTCACAAAACCTTTAATATAACAAAATCGTTCAGATTAAATTTTAGATCTATTTCCAAATCCTTATTATTTTATCATTTTCAGGAAGAAATAAAGCTAGCTAAACCTAGGTTTATTAACTTAAAATTGGAATCTTAATGCTTACATTCGATGTCAAACTTATTTCTAAATTTCTTATTAATTATTTATAAGCAGAAAAATTTAAGCAAATTACCAATTTCGAAATTTTGTAAACTAGTATTTGATATCAAAACATTATTGATATATATATAAAAGTTAACTATTAAAAATTGTATAGCTAAACTCGTAGCTTAAATATTATTTTAAGATGGCAGTTGCAATATAATATTATTAAAGTTATCATAAAAGCGTGGTTGTTTTAAAATAAGAGTTCTTTAAACTGGTCAGCTGAATGTTCACTGCGGCGACATATTCTGACTAAAACCTAACGGACGTTCATCTTTGTTACTGAAATCAAACAGGACATCACATTTACATTGGATATATTCCTTTTGTACAACATAAAACATTATATCATTAAATAAACTTATCTTTTTATTTAAATGCCAATGACAGACTGAGTGTTGCACCCTTCTGCCAACTATTTATTATGCAATCTAATCACAACATTATTTCCAACTCTTTAACCTATTGGCAAGCTGAGATCTCGGCCATTCGACATAACAATACATTTTAATAAATGTGGCACGTAATCATTTAAAAATAGCAAATCACGCAGTAAATGAATGAATGAATGTATTAACACTAGTGTGCGTAGGTACGAAATAAATAATATCTTAATATCTTATAATATAAATTACAAAAAAACAAATAATCTTACTTGGCGGCCTTATTTCTTATATCAAGTTCTTCCAGGCAACCTTATCTTTTAGAGATAAGTAAAATAAGAAGTAAGAACTTTTTTACTCGTACTCTGGTTGTCAAGCCGTCATACCGTACACATGTTACATGAATAATTATTTAATGATGCTTTATAATCGCAAGTATTTTATTCTGTTTCAGATATTCATATATCTGTGTCAGCGAGAGGTCAAAAGGTTCTTGTCGTAGATGGCTTAAGGTTCTGCAGAAACAAGAGGTCGGGAATAACAATTAATTGGAGACGGATCACACAAGCAAAGGGGTGTCGGGCCGTCATACATACGCTAGATGACATGACTGTTCTCAAATGCTATAATGTTCATAAATATTGTAAATATTTAAATTTTTGTATACCTTCTTTGTCATTGTTTATTGTTCCACAGCTGCTGCTGCTGCGCCCTCTCTAGGTGTCACATAAAACCAGCGCACAGTAGCGCCATCGTTACTGTGCATCATGCTGAGCGACGATCTTTTTTGATGTCACAGGGTGAAAAAGGGTGAAAAAGCGTGAACCGAGTTGGTTTTCTAGTATTTACTTCTTTCTTGTTATGTTTGAATGCTTGAATTAGTTTTCGTTGCCAAAAGTAATCATTGTTTATTTTCAGAAATATTATTAAAAAAATCGAAATTCGGCCATCCGATTATAGTTTCATCTGGATTTCGGTTTTGTATAAAGCAGTTGACTGACCAAAAGATATACTGGAAATGTTCTACTCATACCAAATTTGGCTGTCGCGCAGTCATACATACTGAAAGGGGTGATCGTGGGAGGGTTATTAAGTGTCGCAATGTTCATAATCACAAACCACCCGCGGTGCCAAAAAATAACCAAACGTTTGAATTGTAAAAACTAGTTCTAATTCGTTTGTATTGTTATTTGTAATTTTCTTTGTTTAAAATTACGAAACGCAATTTATGTATGTCATTGACTGTAATAACATTATTGGAATAAAAACGTTCTTAAGGCAAATAGTAGTGTGGATAGTGACGCCACTACAATGTAATTTAATCATTAAGTTATACAGAGGAATTATCAAAAAATCGGACCGCTGGTAGACGATACCTATCACAAGCTTTTATTTAATGTATCTGTAATAGTTTTGTTTTGTGTTATTAAATCAAAAACCTTGTTTGGAGAGCTTGGTGGCCACCAATAGGAACTAAACTCTTGAAACAAGTATCTGCCTAAATAATACAGTACAAAACTATTAAAGATACATTTAAAAAAAGCTTATGATAGATATCGTCTACGCGCGGTCCGATTTTTTATAATTCCTTTGTATAACGTAATTATAAAATTAAATATGTAGTGGCGCCACTATCCACCCTACTATTCGCCTTAATTGTTGGATGCAGGTGCATAAAAAATTATTTCGATTCTACTTATTAAATTTACCTTTTTCTCGTTTTTCTGTTGATTCGAATTTACTTACAAAAGAGTCTTGTACACCATAATAAATGTTAAATTTTGTCATTGTTAATTTTATCTCATCATAATAAAATGTATTGCTTAGTTAAATAAATCCAGTTTTGTGAATCAAATGCATTTACATTATGATGAGATAAAATAATGTGGTTTAGAAATAATAAAATATTAAGGTTTTTTGTTATTATAGTGCGTAACCCCACACTAAGGGTAATTTCTAAGAAATCAAATAACATCGCAAAAATTTTCGACTTCGACGGGACTTGAACCCGCGTCCTCCCCTCAGTACGGGGATGTGATAACCAACTACACCACGAAGTCAAGTGACGTGGGAGTCGAAAATCTCTGCGACATCCTACGGTCTCTAGCGCCGTTAGCTCCACCTACAGGGGAAACATTGAAGTTTATCCAATCCTGTTCAAAGACTAAAGTTACATTTAGTTCGTTTGACGAGAGGTGTCGCGTAGCTTAATTCTAAGGTTTTTTGTTATTATAGTGCGTAACCCCACACTAAGGGTAATTTCTAAGAAATCAAATAACATCGCAAAAATTTTCGACTTCGACGGGACTTGAACCCGCGTCCTCCCCTCAGTACGGGGATGTGATAACCAACTACACCACGAAGTCAAGTGACGTGGGAGTCGAAAATCTCTGCAACATCCTACGGTCTCTAGCGCCGTTAGTTACTTTTGCGATGTTATTTGATTTCTTAGAAATTACCCTTAGTGTGGAGTTACGCACTATAATAACAAAAAACCTTAGAATTAAGCTACGCGACACCTCTCGTCAAACGAACTAAATGTAACTTTAGTCTTTGAACAGGATTGGATAAACTTCAATGTTTCCCCTGTAGGTGGAGCTAACGGCGCTAGAGACCGTAGGATGTCGCAGAGATTTTCGACTCCCACGTCACTTGACTTCGTGGTGTAGTTGGTTATCACATCCCCGTACTGAGGGGAGGACGCGGGTTCAAGTCCCGTCGAAGTCGAAAATTTTTGCGATGTTATTTGATTTCTTAATAAAATATTAAATAATTTAATTCATGATTATCATTAACTACTGAACATATTGTAATGAAACACGGCAAATTGGGTACATTCACCAACTTTGATCTCAGTATTTCAGTATTTTAATTATTGCATTCATACAATCAGGTCTTAGTGATTAGGTGAGTTTAAGTTAAGTTCACAGTATGTACCCATTTAGGATGTTGCAATGGAAAACTGGCAGGTTTCGTGCCTTTCTACTAAAGATGAACTATGTGGTACGTTTACTAACTTATTTATTTGCGAGTCGCTAAAAGAATCGTTGAAGAAGTCGTCAACTTCGTAAAAACATTTTTTATTAGCATCTATTTCAGTTTACTTTCGAACATTTTATTTTTCTCGAGATTTTATGTTATCTGGAATTTTATTATAAATTTTTACCGCCATCGAGCTGGGGGAGGATTGGTGGATTTTTAATTTTTGAAATAGGGTGAAGCCTGTTTCAAAAATTAAAAATCCAGGTTGTGTGTATATCTAGTTTGGTATCGGCGGGGCTAATTTTTTGGAAAAAAATAGGGTAGTTCCTCACGAATTTGCTTATTTCTAGAATGTATCGTAATCGTCCATATGATAGGAAACGACATCATCAATCATGATAGTCATAAAACTTAATAATGTTCATTCAATAATTATTCATAGGTTAAAAATGCCCAAAAATTATATAATTACAATGTGAAGCAACACAGACACACACATTGATAGATATTATCAATCATCAGTAACATGCAATTTTTAGAATAATATGTATCACTATGAATCAAGGAAATAATACATATAACAATACCTAGAGTTATGTCATACATGGAAATTGTAAAATCTTTTTCAATTATAACTTCAAGAGTATTTAAAGGATTTTTTTACTTTCTCTGAAACACTAACTCCTTAAGTAGGTACCTAAGAACGCACTCTGGATGTTAGCAACAGTCTATTTCAATTGTTGGCTCAGTGTATTTCAATTGTAAACACTAGTTCTAATTTGTTTTTATTTTTAATTTTAATTGTAACTTACTGTATTATCTGCTGTGGACAACGATGGATAAATTGTTAACATTAACTAATTCACGCTATGGTATATTCACGTGTTCGTTTCAGAAAATCTTTAAAACAAAATCCATTTAATTTTTATAAAGAGTGTATATTAAACCACTGCAAACTTTAACTTTTTGCAGAGGTACACTACACAATATCAAGACTCGGCAAGCCCAACATCGTGATGGCTGGTTACATATTCTGTAAAAAGCAAGTTATGGGCCATAAAATACACTGGCAGTGTACTACTAGAGGTTGTCACGCACTTTTGCATACATTGGATGATATGACTTTGATTAAAGTTCGAAATGTTCATAATCATGACACGATCTCGAAAAAAAAACTACAAGAAAAAATTAATGCTAAATATTTTATGCTACATGTTAACATGTAGCATAAAATTTCGGGGTATGCCCATTAAAACACGAAACTTTTTGTTTCATTATTTATACCAATAGCAATTGTATGGGATACCATTTTTGTGAAGTACCTACTATTATTTACTTATTTATTATTATTATTTACCATTTAAAATTGTCTCAGAGTACTTACGCAAAAAAATGAGTAACGGTACTTATTTATTATTGCTCGGGAAACAGATTCCCGATGTATCAAAGCCGTAAAGTTCTAAGGTTTACTGCCAATGTACGAGATCCAAAACTCGGCGGTGTTGCATACTTCAAAAGACAATGTGACTGTGACAATGCTACAATAAATAAATATAAATATCTAGCCCCAAGCTAAGTAGAGCTTGTGTTTTAGGTACTAGATGACTAATAAAAGTAACAAAATAAATACTATAGAAATATGTACATATACATATGTTTAATTTATGCATAGAAAATACCCAGAACACCCGGTAAAAATACTTGCACCCCGAGAATAATGATCGGACAGACGTTTGTTTGCGAACACAAAATTGCATTTGATTTGCAAAAAATCCTTCAGAAGTTGAATATTAGAAAGCAACAGACTTAATTTTTTTTTTAATAAATATTTAATGTTTTATAATTTTCAGTCTCCATATTATGTAGACAAAATATCACCGGGCTGCTATAAACTTGATCATGATACCATTAAAATTCTAAAGCGTTCTTTATCGTAAGGCACGCACACCACATCCACACGCTGTGAATTAGGGATACGGATATATTCGATCGTAGATAATTAGAAATAATACAATCATCTTCATTCAAATCTCATCTCTCTTATCATTCGAATTCAATTTTCAGCAGCAACTGGTCACCCAATTTAAAAGTAGGTACGAATAATACGATATTTATTTGAATTGTAACAATTTGTTGTCGGAATAAACTAATCAATGACATCTGATTTTAATTTTCAGAGTACCCATCCCCTCCGATGCACTTAAATAACGTTTTCATTAAGAAATAATAACTGGACATGTAATTGATAGTCTATTTAATAAGCAAATATATTATATTGAGTACCTACCTATATTTTTCATACAATTTCGATTTTTTTCAGGTCTGACTCTTTCAACTTCAAAAAATGGAAATCCTGTTATAAGTTTAAACGGATTTAGATTCTCCAAAAACCAAGTGAGGGGGCGAAAGATCCATTGGAGATGTACGCAGTCGCAGAGACTGCAGTGCCGCGCCGTGATTCACACCTTGTTTGATATGACTATCGTGAAATGCTACAATGTACATAATCATCATACAACAGCCGTATTAACGTGAAATTCTGTAATTTGTTCGATTTGGCTCTAAATCCATGTTTATTTGTCCAGTTTCATTGCATGAGAGGCGAAGAATATAATAAACCGATATCCTATCGGACTTATTTATGTGTTAAGCTTACTTTGTTTGTTTCCCCAGTCTTCAGTTACCTTGATAAATATTGGAGTTTAACGAAATTGCGTAGATGTAGACTTTCTTCGAGGAGTAGAGTAGTTTTCATTAAAGTTGGTTACAAATTTAATGTGCCGAAAAATGCAGACTGGTATATCAAAGATACTGAACTATAATTAGATCTTTCAGGTGCTGTTTACGCTCTGTCAAAATTCGGCAAGCCTCGTCTCTTCATATCAGGGTACATGTTCGGCAAAAAGCGAATAGTAGGCATCAAAACCCACTGGACTTGTATTAAAGGCAGAGGCTGTCGGGCTATCGTACATACATTACAAGATAGAACTATATGTAAATGTTATAATGTACATAATCATCCAAAAACTTCCAAAAGATGTGTTAATATTTATACGCAATGATAGTTTAATCTTTTGCCCTAAGATTTAGACATATCACATAGGTACTACTTAAGCATGCACTAATAAATAAACTTAATTCATATTTACTTACGACAAGTTTGCACTTATACCAAACTAGGTAGCTGTGACTTGCGCACAAGCCTCTAGAACCACTGGTTCGGGCTGTGCGTTGTCTGCCAGTGAGTCAGCTACTCCTTTATAATATTTATTGATGAGAAAAACAATTCCGAATTTCTGGAAACAAAGAAAGAAATGTGTGATCTTTTAATATGGGAAGTCTTCATGTAAAATTGGTAGTTTATTGCAAACGGTTGCTAAGATACAGAGAGCATTTTCGTTAAAACTTCCTCAACCTCAACCTCAACAGCCTGTGTTGGTCCACTGCTGGACGCAGGCCTCCCCCTGATAAACGCCTTATTGGCTTTTATCTCATGGGGGGTAATGCCCATAATCCCCACGCTGGGCATGCGGGTTGGGGATCGCAGTTCGGTGGTAGAATGTTCTGCAGGGGCGCTGCTGCCCGCCCCCGGTGGATATCCCTTAGTCGCCTCTTACGACACCCGCGGGAAGAGTTGGGATGGTGCAAATTCTAAGCCGGCACCACACAGCTTTAAAACTTAGATCTATGAAAACACCGTCAAAATTTTAGAGAACGACGACGAATCAAATGTGTGATCGTTATCAACATGTAAAATGATATGGTATGGCGGAATATACCTGCAGGTAGTTTTCTAGAGCGAATACGGATTATTTCTACTAAGATACAGCCATTTATGTCAAACCTGTTGTATTTATCTAACAAAATATAAGTCAAATAAAATTTTAAATTTTCTGTCCTGTTTCCTTACTTAACGGCATTGTGTCCACTGCTGGACAATGGACATGCGTACCTAAACGAAAGGGCATTTGTCGTGATCACTGATCACTGATCACAGTGGAGGAGTGTTTGTTGTGTTACTTTTACTGTAATATTTTTCGCATTTTGATGCTTTTTTACGCAGACTTCTTGATTATTTTTTAGGAATACCTAGTAAAATTTATATATGCATATTTGGGTTCTCCATAAAATTTCCTACAAATAAGCATGTTAATATTCTGCAGTTGTACTAAAATATTTTGGACCCGTTGACTTGAATTTATTTCAGAAGATGTACCTACCTCTCTAACGTATTTGTTTCTTTCAGATATTGTTTTTTCAAAATCAATAGATGGGAAACACATTATCATTGCTGGTTATAGATTTTGTATGAAACGAGTCAGGGGAGTGAAGACTCACTGGTACTGTATCAAGCAATGCCAGGGCTGCCGTGCAGTGATCCATACTATAGCCGACAACTTTATTACAAAGTATATAAATGTACACAATCATCCCATGGACCACACTACACAGTTTGACCTAATGGCACCATCGACTCTCCGGATAAAGACGAACGTCCAACGTTTTTAACTATAAAATTAGTGACGTTTGGTTAATGTTTAATGTACATACCTAGTTTTTTGTATAATACATATATCAAATTTTCTTGTACGATAATCAATTATTTTCACGACTGTTTCGATGAACCTACCGCTAAAATTAATAATAATCATCCGTTGTTCATTTTCCGATCCTTATTCCAGTCTAGCCGGTTCTTCATACACGGATCAACTAACTCATCAATGATCAAAACTGTAGTCAACGTCATTCGGGTTGCTAGAAATTGATAGGTATATATCCTGCCCCGAAATAGAAATCAATTTCCCGCAAACCGGATCATGAAGACTAGAAATTTTGGTATTGCTCAGGTAAAATAGAGAATGATCAGCGTACAAACAACCGCCTAACTCACTCCATACTTATTGATATTTTGAAAAAGTTGAAAAGTTACCCATCCCGTCCCTATCTCCGAATTTTGCAGAACATCCATCTGAAATGTATGTAAGTATGTAGCGTTTGTAGTAATGGATCTATATTTTCAAAAGCCTCCCCCCCCCCCACCCCCTCCCCCTACCTCACTAAGTATAGTATTAAATGAAAGGTATCGGTTTATATTTCAAAACAGTTTTTGAAATATCTGTAGGGTTAATATTTCGAAAAATTACCCATTCCGATGCATCTGAGTACACCAATTGGCCGAAGCGAAACACCAAAATTTCGTGTTGGAGCATCAAAATAGACCCCTTGCGCCTTAGGTCCTCTCCGATCGAGTCGTTCTGCCGTCCTATCGGATTATAAGAATAACTATTATTATTATTATTTAGTGAGGGAATAAAAAGTGCACCTGTGTTTGCGCACACACTTGGCCACTATAATTATTTCTGCGCACCTGGCTAGTCTCCCTTGAGACTGGCCACCGCGCCTTGGCCAAAGATTTGACTAGCTAGGACACTATTATCCATAATGCAATAAGTACCTCTTACTCCTTGTAGTTTTTCGGGCATGTATCGAGGCGAGACAATGACTCCATTGAAAGGCTAGTCGTGCAGGGAAAGGTGGAGGGTAAAAGACCGAGGGGTAGATCGCCTATGAGATGGAACGATCAGATAAAATCTGCCGTAGGTGTCCCCCTGCATGAATGTTCCAGAATGACCACCAACAGGGCCGATGAACACCAGATGGCCGTGAGGCCGTGACCGTATCGAGAGGCGAGCAATATCAGCCCATACAACAAAAGACTCGTCATGACGACCACGACCGTATTTTTTTAATTATTGTAATTACGTAATTAGCGGGATATAATCACTAATATCCCGTTTTTACTAATATTTTCATTATTTTACAAATTAGGGCTTTCATAATGATAGGTTTAAAAATCATTTTACTACTAAGCTTTCTACCGTAGTTTTTAGTGTTATAGTGTTTGTTGTTCACTAATTTTTAGTGTAATTTTAATACTTGTAATAGTTTTAATAAAAATGATTTACAGGATCAGTGCAGTGCTTTGGTCCACCTGCCATAGCTCCGTCTGGTCAAGTGTTCTGCCCAACTCCATTTAAACCCCAATATCCGCTCACTAACGTCTTGTAGGTTTACGGATTATATATATGGTACTTCCCGTAAACCTAGAATCATGACGTGTATGAGCATGAGTAGTTGTGGTGCGAAGAGGTCATAATATTACTAGCTTCTGCCCGCGGCTTCGTACACGTATTTTTGTTACAATAAGTAGCCTATTATCTAAGTTGGGCTATGTTCTAAATGTACGCCAAATTTCATCTTGATCTGGTCAGTTTAGAAGATCCAAGGTAACAAAAACATCACAGTTCAC
Organism: Eupithecia subfuscata; assembly: GCA_963564075.1. Classification (NCBI taxonomy): domain Eukaryota; kingdom Metazoa; phylum Arthropoda; class Insecta; order Lepidoptera; family Geometridae; genus Eupithecia; species Eupithecia subfuscata. The sequence continues at coordinate 13,133,152 of OY751105.1, forward strand.
AAACTTACGGTTTTATTATATTAGAAGTATAGTGTAATTTAACTAGAAAACTACATATTGTAACTGTATATTTACACAAATTTAGAATTTTATTCTGCGATTAAAATTTTAGGTCATCTGACTATAACCATAAATGTAAGATGAGAATATTAAAATCAAAAAACGCCCATTAATATTGATAAGTACTTAGAGTATTTATAAAAATATCCTCAGTAAATACATTATTTTACATTACTTTTACATGTTTATGAAATTATTTTAAATAAAATAATTTAGCCATGTTTTCGAATGTTTTACTTTACTCCACTTATGTTCCTAAAAAACATTTACAGACTGGAATTCCTAACTTAGGTTACGCAAATCAAATCATTGTGTATCGATTAACTTTTATATCAAATTTTCATCAAAAACTGCCTTTCAGGTCCAGAATTTACAACATCAAGGCACAATAAACCAATCATGATTTTGGACAAGTATAGATTTGCATTGCAGTCAAATCAGAAATCAACATTCAGAAGGTCCTGGCATTGTACACACACAATCGGCAGTCGAACTCGAGTACGGTGCAACGTAACCGTCACGACCGTCAACAATGAAGTCGTCAAAATGATGAACACGCACAACCATCTACCACCGAATGAGCTCACATATAAATCAAAAAGAAATGAGTCTGGCCAAACGGCACGGAAGACAAAACGACCCGCGAGAATTAGGAAAAAAGACCTTACTACAGTTCCTACGATTGTCCCCATAGAACACGACCCCGATTATGGTCAGACCAGGGAAAGCTCCAATGACCAAGACTTGAACCAAGTGGGAGTGATCAGTTATAATCCCGTATATTATGCTTTTCCTGTGGATGCCAGCCCAGGGCCAGACTATTACTCTCAACAAGAACACAATTAATAATAAATTATTATCAAAATATTGCTTATTAACCTATAATGATGAATACCCTAGTTTTTAGCAATATAATGTAGTAGACGAAACAAACATATTTATAATAAATAGGGATAATCGCTTTTCAGAGCTTGTTAGGTTTTAGACTCTTAGTAGAAATTTTGTTAGTAATTTTATTGATATGCAAAAATATGTTTTCGTACATCTGAAATGTCCTACATGCACATGAATACAGAAAAATACTAGATCAGAGGAAATGTATTGCTATTGGAGAATTATTATATAATGTTTTCATATTTATTTTTAAAATTGAAATGTATTAAAGAGAACTAATTAATGAATGATACTTTACACTACACCTATGTACGTCGTCGTAAAATCATAATCTAGCCCCACACTTAGCAAAGCTTGTATTAAGACGGAAGCTTTTATATGAAGTATGTGTATCACGCACTTATTAAAACAATCAAATTTATCGTTTTCAGCAGCTGTATTTACAGTTTCTTCACGCAATTTTCCAAGACTCATAGTAGCCGGCTATACATTTTCTCGGCGCAAAGTGAAGAAAAACATAATATATTGGCAATGTTCTCGGAGGCGGGACTGCAGAGCTAAATTACACACGTTACATGATAACACGATTGTCAAATGTTTGAATAAACATAACCATTAAAAAGTAAAAAGTATCAGAACAGATGAATCAAAATCTAAATGTAACTACATATGTTACATAATGATACAGTAATTGTGTTTTTTTATAATGAATTAACCTTTGTTTAACCACAATCTCACCTGATTAAGTGATGATGTATAACGAAGATCTAGAAGACACGTATTTTCTCATATGTTGTCTTGTGGTTAGAATCTCCCAAGCAAGACTTATCGCTCAAGACCTTTTTAATTTCTATATTTATTTGTGAGAGTAGATAACGAATTAATATTTCGTGTAAAAATTTAAGAAAATCTAGGTACTGCCGCGGCGTCGCACGCGGTTTTCAAGTAGCCTATATCCGTTCCCAGGATACCGTTTTCCTCCCTGACAAATTTCATTAAGATCCGTTCAGTCGATAAGGCGAGAAAAGGTAGGTAACTGACGGACAGACAGTTTCTTTCGAATTTATAATATTAGTTTAGATTTTTTGTAAAACTCTGTGTCATAAATTCGTTAAGGTAGGTAGATAAAGATCGTGTGCTTATTGTTTTTCTATGCATCTTACTAACCTCAAACTCCAAATCTATTAACATGTGATTTTTTTTAATCAACAATCTTTTTCAGAAGTCATGTACCATACAAAAAATAACCAGCCCCGTATAACAATCGATGGATTTACATTTTGTAAACACATTAAGAAAGGTCTCAAAATATATTGGCAATGTTCTGCACACAGAGGCTGTAAGGCAAAACTGCATACTTTAGCTGATTACACTACCATTGTGAAATGCATCAATGTACATAATCATTAGTTCGATTCCAGACACCTGGCCAATTCAGATGTATTGGTGATTGTTTCACTCTTTTACTCATACTGATTTCACTGCGCATTCATATTATTTTCTTTTTTTATTTGATATCAAAATGCAGGCAATGAATAGCGAAAATAGTATGCGAAATGGTAAGTGAAATGTATACGCTCAGGAAATACGTCATGTTGACCAGCAGTTGTTGGTTTATTGTGAAAATATAAACCAAGTACTGACCACCGTTACGGGGCGTAATGAAACGTGTCATAGCGAGCGTTTGTGCAGTCAGGACGAGGAAAGAAGGCGCTTGCAATCAGCAACAGTTTTAGCATACGGTGTAACGTTTCATGCTGGTTACGATTGGTGCATTACGAATCGTACCAGTGGTCAGTACCCGCCTTAGATATTTCGGTATAATTTGCTTACAATCCATGAATTTGATACTCGATTGTTGTGATTCATGGTTCTAAGTGGGTGAGTCATGGTGGATACCGCGACTCGGAAAACGTAGTTTAGGACGCCCTTCGGCCAAGAGGGATGACGACTTGCGAAAGACTGCACGATGATGACTGCAGATGCTGGATGCGGCAAGCTCAAGATAGGGCGCTATGGCGACGCTCATAAATGCTTATGTCCAGCTGTGGACTAATATAGTTTGATAATGATGAAGATTTATGGTTTTATAGAAATGTTTGTTTGTATTTGTATACATGAAAGAATGAAGAAATGTTCAGTCTTCTTCTTTTTAACATCGTTGGCACTAGAAAAGTTCTGACAATGACATTGACAGATGCATCCAAAGGTTGTTTTCCTACATTGTCGGCAGGTCGCGCCAAAATTTAAATTAATGAAGGTGATAATGATAAGGCTTCATTACATACATATAATGATCCTGACTCGGATCGAGCATTGAGTTAACTCTGAAAATGATGTCAACAAAAACGAATTAAATAAAGTAAAATTTACGTGCTTGGAGACGTGACAAGGATACTTACAATATTTAATGAATAAAGGATCTCAAATCGATGTCTGTTATCAGTTGAGCTAGCTGTAGATTGTTTGCAACAGTATGCAGTCAGCTTAATTGTTTCCATTGTAAATATTACTTCTAATTTGTTTGTATTAAGTATTTGATTATAATTTTCTTTAATAAAGCTCATAAGTATAGCGGGATTGTTTATCTTTTTGCCAGATAATAAACAAATAAAAATAAGGCATACATAGATGAATAGAAATAAGGTAAGTCCTTGATTTTTTTTTTTAATATACACTTCTAAGTTTTTCTTGCTTCTGATCCTAAAAGTACTATAATAGCTTGACTTTATAAATTGCTTACCACAAATGAAAACTTGAGTTGACTATTCGTTACTCATTTCAAAAGACAATCAAAAAAATCAAAATCAAAATGAAAAACTCTTTATTTTTCCATAAATACAATAAATGTACACTTAGAGAAGGTCAAAATATAAAACTAGTCACTGACACGGAAATAAAGTGAAATTTTTTGATTTCTGTCGCTTCGGTATGTAGACTAAAGTAAAGAAGCGACGAAGAAACCTTTAGCCTGTTAGTTGTTATTTATCGAGTTGGAGAAAAACCCGTCCCAAGCTTTTTTGTCCTCTAGATAATCTGATATTTTATAGTCTTTTTGCACAGCAAGGTTTTGACAATTTGTTTGAATTTATTTACTGATAATTTTTGCAACTCACTAGGAGTTTTGTTGTAGAAGCGTATACATTGCCCTTTAAAAGATACATTTATTTTGTGTAGCCTAGTTGTGGGCACAGCGAGTTTATGTTTATTTCTGATATTAAAATTATGTTTATCGCTATTTTTAGGGAACCGATTTATATTTTATGAGTGTACAATAAGTTTTCATAAATATATTGACATGGTACTGTCATTATGTTTATTTCTTTGAATTTATCACGTAGAGATTCTTTAGGACCCATGTTATAGATAGCCCGAACAGCACAAATACGGTGTTAATATCTGCAGCGTTCCCCCACAGCAGTATACCATAAGACATAATACTATGGAAGTAGCTGAAATAAATAAGTCAAGATGTATCCACGTCTGTAAGATGACGGATTTTTTTGATCTTGTTCTAGTCTTAGAATTGGTTAATTAAGAAATAAGTCACATTTCTAAATAATAAATTTAGTTTTTATAGTAACTTTATAGTTTAGTTTCTATAGTCACTTACCCTACCTTGCATTGACGTTATCTTTAACCACCTAGTAGGTTCCGGTATAAATAGGCCAATAGGTATACAATCAACGATATAAATTTTAAGGTTTTTAGGGTTTCGAAGATCGGTTTCGAAACCCTTATGGTCTCGCTTTGTCTGTCCTTTTTTCCCTCCTTAATAACTCAGCAACTACAGCAGCTATCAACTTGAAATTTAAAATAATAATACATTTCGTGCGCCTGTACAGATTAAAAAAAAAAATTAAAAATGAAAATGAACATTTTCCATACAAATTGAGATCTCAAAATTTTAAAAGAGACCTACAGAGTCAAGTGGGGTATCAAATGAAAGGTATTAGTGTGTACATTTCAAAATAGTATTTGAAATTTCTGTAGATTTCATACTTTTTGAAATATTTTGAAAATAGTCGAAAAAATACCTATTTCCCCCCCCCCCCTTATCTCCGAAGTTTGCAGAGCGATTCATTCAAAATGTATGGAGCGTTTCTAGATATAGATCTATATTTTACAGGAAAAATATAGAGAAGTCTGTAAAATGAATACTTTTTGAAGAATGGTCAAAAAGAGGGGGGATAATTTTCAAAAGGGGGCTACCCCACTGAGTGGGATATCATATGAAAGGTATTGGTTTGTACATTCCAAAACAGTTTTTAAAATTTCTGTAGGTTTCATACTTTTTGAAATATTTTGAAAAAAGTCGAAAAATTCACTGCTACACCCTATCACCGAAGCATGCAGAGAGATCCATCTGAAATGTAGGTTGGTACCTACTAGATTTAGGTCTTCATTAAATTTCTCAGTTTCTAACCCTTAGTACATACCTACTTGTTCACAAACGTTCGAAACCCTCGGCGCGCGAGTTACACTCGCACTTGACGGGTCTTGTTGTTATTATAGTGCGGAAGCCAGAAATCACCCCGAGTGTAATTTTTAAGAAATAAAATAATACTTATCCCAAAATTTTCGACTTCGACGGCACTTGAACCCGCATCCTTCCCTCAGTACGGGAACGTGCTAACCAACTACACCACGAGGTCAAGTGACGAAGGAGTCGAAAATCTCTGAGAACTACGGATTTTAGCGCCTTTACCTCTAGCTAGGGAAACCTTTGTGTTCAATGACTTTTTTTCATTGAACACAAAGGTTTGTAAATATAGTCTTTTTATGTAAAATAAAAAATCTATCTTTGTAGGTACTTAGTATAATGTATTGAGTACATACACAACACAAGATCTGCTTAGCTTGGGGCTAGATGATGTTGTGTGTCAGTTGGAGACACGCCCGAAGTAACTTTGTGGTAAGGTTGTTCGTCGTGCGATCGACGTCAGCCGTCAACTTCGCTCGTTTTGCAAATGAGACCTCGGCCTTTTGGAGATGGCTTTTGTTAGAAGTAAAAGAAATTTGTAGTTTATTTGAGTTTTCATTAATACATTTGTATTCTTTTTATTTTTAGAAATGCCATTCGTATTTTTATTTATCACAAAGGAATGGAGTAGTTCGGGAACAACCCATTCCAAAGCATCCAAACAAATAATGGAAGTGACAATATGTCATGTTTTAATAGATATTTTGTTTAGTTTCAGGTTACATTAGGTCTTCAAAGGGGAAGCCCATAATGATCATAGCGGGGTATAGGTTTTCAATAGAGTGGACAAGCGTTGCCAAAACCAAGTATTAAATTTAGACTTCATTGTTATATGATAATCGTGACAAATCGTATAACAGAATGTAATAGTATTTTGTGTTCAAGGTGGATATGTACCTCTCAGTCAGGCAGAAATTGCAAGGCAGTTGCGTTTACCTCTACAAACGACAATAAACTTGTGAAATGCACTAACAAGCACAATCATATCCCTAAATGTTTGTGCACATACGAACATGGTGAAGAAATTTGCACTGCGTCTAAGCATGTACGACAACCTTAGTAAAACATTATCACTACCTACTATGGAGCTATCTGACTTCTATCTCAAGAAGCGTTCGTAAAGAAGACTTATCAGATAGGTACCATTGCTTCGGAAGAATGGCCCTCACAATAGCGGCGTGCAATGAATCCGAAGAAAACCAATAGCAGTAGGACAGGATTCCCTGCTAGAACACGAACCCCATGTCGAGATTCAATGTCCAATAAAGTACCGTGTCACGTTCAGAAAAAAAATCGTTTATGTTTGTGTTTGTTTAATGTGTTGAATGAAACTATAAGTAAAATTTTGTTGGTTAGTTTCTAACGGTTCCTAAAATACAAAACATTGTTGTTTGACATTGAATTCTTCCTTATTCTCAATTTTGTTAATTCCTTCCTAAGTGTTTCTAGGTACTAAGAACAAAACACCTTCCAAACAAGCGTCTCTTATCAGCGGTTTGGGCTGTGCGCAGTGTATGTACCACAATAAAGATTCATAAATAAAGAAGTAAGTTTAGTTCGACACGTGGACTCTCACGGTACGGCTGGTCCACCAGTTCAAAGTCGCTCAGCGAGCTATGAAAAGAGCTATGCTTGGAGTTTCTCTGAAGGATAGGATTCGTAACGAATACATCTGACAATGAATCAAGGTTATCAACATAGCTATAAGAATTAGCAGCCCTCCGGCCAGGTGGGATGAAGAGAGATGCTGGATGCGGCAAGCTGAAGACAGTCCGCTATGGCGCTCATTAGGGGAGTAGTAGTAGAGTAGGGAGAGGCAAATAATAGAAACAAATTAGAACTTCTATTAACAATTGAAACTATTGAGTTAACTGTATACTGTTTCTAACATCTACCCCGAATCTCTCGGGGTTTTAACAAAATTATCTCAGCGTCTGGTCGAAGCCACCCGTGCTGGTGAGTATCTGGCGCGGCGCATCAGTATTGCCATACATCGGGGCAGTGCAGCCAGCTTCTTGGGGACTCTTCCGACTGGTATTGATATGGATCAGTGGATTAGTTGAAATACTACAATAAAGTCAACTATCATCTATCATTTTTATCTCAAATTTAGACAGTTTTCTACGTCTTGGGAATATCAAAGCTGATCTACCGAAACTAAATCAGCAGGCTCTAATTCGATTGAAATCAGGTTCTGTCCCTGAATTGCAGGAAGTTCTAATTTTTGTGGTCCACAAATTTTCTGTGATATGCGATGAATAAAACCAGCAGAAAATTAATGTCCACAAATCGTAAATTTTCTATGAGCCCATTTTACAACAAACTTTGATATAATGGAGATTTTCTTAATATGTTGGATTTTTACCAGATTTCGACCGAATTAGCATAGCCCTCCTGATTCTCTGTGGCGCAACGGGTGAAGGTCCGCCTGAGCTGAAGGATTGATTTCCGCCTCGGGAAAAATATATGTGCGATCTGCAGATATTTGTTACATATTTTTTGGGTGCTATCTATGTATTAAAAAACCGATATGGATTTTATAGTGCAGTGCTGTCCTACCCATAGCTGTGCATTGTTTGGGGCGAGGTGATGCTGTGTGAATCGTCCAGCATTTTTTTTATTATATTTACTAAGCAAATCTTTCAAAACCGAAAATTATCTAAACGCTTTTGAGGACTCGAATATTATAAATCTGGGCAAAGAGTAACGGAACGTAAGCTTACTAGGATCTTTACAGCTGGGATATTCGTCAGACTGATTATTTGTCAATCCAGGCTTTTATGTATTAATTTTTATTTTTAAACTTATTTAAATTTTAAAACTGTCAGTCTAGTCTTTTATGTATTTATTTTTATTTTATGTAAGCTTGGGTGTGGTGGTCTATCAGGTAAAATCGTAGTGTTTTATTCTAATGGGTATATGATATAAATGAGCCTTTTCTTTCATGACTATGCTTTGAAAGTACGTTTTTGTCAAGTAAAACCAATAGGTACCGGAAAGATGTCAGCATGTGTTTGCGCCCGGAAAGCCATATTTTTGCTGCTCCAGTGCCATTTGGACGGATTGGTTGGGCTTTCGCGTTTTTTCGCCTTCGGTCTACGTGCTACGGCATGAAGGAATATTACCCACAGTCAATGGCCTTACGTTAAACTAAGTAGGTACTTACATTACATTTTTTTTTTCAGATATACAAATAACTACTTCTACAAAAGGGCAGCCAGTGCTAATATACCGGGGGTATAGATTTTTGAAAAGTCAAGTAGTAAGTTCAAAAATATACTTTAACTGCTCTCTGAAACAACGATATAAATGTCGGGCAGTCATCCATACGTTGACAGATTACACCATTGTCAAGTGCTGTAATGTACATAATCATTGATAACTCATTATTCATTGTTACTCAAGGCTAATCTAAGAAGATCGCTGCCTTTGCATCGACCTGGATTTTAAAATTCTTGGCTTGAAGTAATTGAGTGACTTTGAATAATACCGTGTCAACGGCGTGTAAATGGTGTCAATCCCAGACGCGATCGTTTACTTAGAAATTAGCAATACATTCTTGTTAAACTTCGGATTTTGGCCTAAAAATGTACGGTAAAATAAATTAAGATTTTTTTAAAAGCCACACATAATTATTAACAATAACATAAATCAAGAGAGATAAGCAATCTATCTTTGAGTTTATTACGAAAAACCCAATCTTTTTTTAATATCGTTTATGGACCTAGGTATTTTATTATAAATATTTACTAATCGTGAGTGCTAAATTGCTAAATTGTTGTTTCTGTTAGAATCGAATGTAACTAATACCTACCTAAAATAAAAATTAGTTGTCAATATTTTTTTTTCGAATTATTTTTTTAAATTTTATTTCACTTGTATATTGCTTTTATATTCTGTTTATTTGACATGTTACCCTACTTGTTACCAACAAAGAACTTAAACCGATCTAAATATAACGAGTTTAAGCCTTAAATTGAATGCTCGTTTTTGTGCTGCGTACCACGCAGCATTGCGGTATTATTGGATTACATATTTAGCGCTATAGCTTCCTTAAATTTTGGCAACTTTCTTCTGTCCGATGTTTTTTGCATCCAGGTTTGCCGAGCGACTTTGACAACTCCAAGACCTCGACCCCTAATATAAATGTGATAAATAAGTATACTCGTATGTGTTATGATTTACTTTTAGAATTTTCCTTCTAACAGACATTTTTTCAGGTACTGAAGCTCCAGAATACAGAAACGTGTTCCGAAGTCATTCAATCACGATCCTTTCGAAGCATAAGTTTATAAAGCACAGGATCAGCAAGACAGGGGCGATTCGTTGGGCATGCCTGTTCAAGAGTGGCAAGCAGTCGGTCGTGTGGACGATGGACGACAAAATTGTTAGAGCTACCATCGAGCACATGCAGCCAAAGTGCGATAAATGCGGACTCTATAGACAAACGCTGAAACATCAGAAGAATAAATAGATTTAAGACCACTAGATAAGAAAAACTTACCCAAGATTACTTTTGTTTATAATTGATAAAAACAAAACTAAAAAGTTTTTGTACTTATGTGCCATTATTGTTAAATTGGCAGATGTGTATGTTATGAATGTCAGTATTGCTACTTCAAAATAGGTACCTGAGGTACGCTTTAGTAACACAATTATCCTCGATGTTGTAGTCATGTTGTGTGTGTTGTTGTAGTTATGTTGTGTGTCACGGTGTGTCATGTAAAGTTTACTTAGTTACGTCCATAATCCTATTGTATTTTAAAATCTCTTTTTGATAGGTAGGTACCAATTTTTTAATGAATAACTTTGCTAGATAATTGATGGTTTAGTTACTGTCGTCGATAGTTTAGTCGTAAAAGGCGGCGGTGGACAAACGGCGTAAAGAGATGAAACGTTAGTGTTTTTCCAACATAAACTAATGCTATTTTTTAATTCATTATGCAAACTACGAAAGTTTTTATGGTCAAACGTTTATTTCTTTAGGCTTACAAAATAAGCACTTAGAGAAGTTTTCAACTAGGAAATAAAGTGATTTTTCCTCCTTGACTCAATTTTTTTTCTATTGAATTATTAGTAGAAGTGAAAAGTGTAAGACATTGTAAAAGTATGTAAGTAACTACCAAACACTTTTTTATTTTATCATATGTCAACGACAAATCTTATTGCTAGTGACACTAAGAATTATAATTTTACAGATGTGCAATTCATACCGACGGAAAAAGGGAAATACATACTAGTAATGTGCGGTTTCACCTACTCTCAAGTAGGCGGACGTTTCTTTTACTGTTCTTCCAAGCACATGGGTTGTCGAGCGAGGGTGAGGCTGCTGGCAGGCAAGTTGGTTCCGTCGGGAGACGCGCACAACCACGCGCCGCCATCGCACGCGCGCTGCGGGAACGGAGCCTTCGTCCAGCTGCGACCGCGCAACCTCCTTGGCTCGGGTCTCCCCTCCGCCTCCGCGGCCGCCGCCGCACTCGCCCTGCACTCCTTGACATACCCGAGAATAATGCCCAAGACCGACCTCTGGTCTAGCATGCCCAAACAGGATTCGAAGAAGGATTAGGTGACACGTAAAGTACCCATAACGAGCATGTGCATATTTTGCATGTTGAACAGCGTATTTAGTAGCGGATGGCTCTCACAGGGCGCTCCGCTGAGACTTAGCAGTGAAGGAGTGATAGGGCTGTTATATATTCTTGAAAATCAATGACAGATAGTGATTATAAATCGATCATTTGCACCGTACGTAGTATGATCTAAATGAATTGTCATTTACCACTGCGGGTCGTTTGGACACGGTCTTGTAGTCCAATAAATAATACATTTGAAAGTTACTGGCTGGCCGGTATGCCGTGAACATTTTCTCTTGCAATCATATGTCATGTCAAGTTACGACAAACTAGTATGTAGTAAGTTTAAATCAAATCCCTGGTTTGATTGACCTATCGTCCGGAAAGTTTGACAAAAATTATCGCAATGAGCAATAATTATTTTCTTAAGTATTGAATAAGTGTTGTTGTTTCTTGAATATGTTTTACGAACTTTAAATTTTAAATGGTAAGCTTCAGTGACATCTCAACGTTATACGTAATTCGGTGATATTATAATATAGGATATAATTAATTAAGTGTCAAATATAAGTATTTGTTATATTTTTACGTAATGATCAGGAAAAAATCCTATTTAACATAGATAGCTATGAATTATATTATGCTTGTAATATTTTGTTTGTTTGTGTAACAATGAGTCTTAATTAACTAACGTAGGAACCTAAATTAGTTCTTGATATGACTTTTTCTGTTACCTGCCAGTAACAACCGTCTATTACTGTACGTTTTTAGACTTCCGGTCAGGGACGGTCCTTCCGGGACTTCCGGGAGGTCGGTACCCAGAAATTGTGATGTCGAAATTTAAAGAGAAACCTGCAAAGTTAAGTGGTATATCAAATGAAAGGTATGTTTAAAACACTTTTTGACATGTTTTGAAAATAGTTGAAAAATTTACCGTCCCCCTATCTCCGAAGCTTGCAAAGCAATACATGTGAAATGAAAAATACGGCAAGCTGAAGACAGGGCGCTATGGCGCTCATTTGGGGAGGCCTATGTCCAGCAGTGGACTAATATAGGCTGGTGATGCTGACATATGAAACGTACCTATGTATAGTTTGTAGATATGGATCTATATTTTACAGGAAAATATACCGAAGTCGTAGTAAAACACTTTTTGGATAAAACGTCGGTTGGATAAAAGTGTTAGTCGGACTCGTATAGTTATAAAACCTTGCTTCTTGCTAAATTTTATGATTCTAGGTCAACGGCAAGTACCCTTTAAGTTTTGGTCCATGGCGAGTATCAAAAGTACCTATTTGTTTTTGTGAATAAACTAACAATTTACGGTTTTCAGATTTTTCCCCTTACTTGTGCTACAAGACCTGCTTCTTGCTAAATTTCATGATTCTAGGTCTATGGGAAGTACCCTATAGGTTTTGGGATTGCGAGAATCAAAAGTATTATTTTGGTGACTAAACTACAAATTTCGGTGTCTTCCCTATATTTGTGCATTATGACTTGCTTCTTGCCTAATTTCATGATTCTAGGTCCACGGGAAGTACCATAAAGGTAATCACATGCACACAAAGTGCATGTGATTCCCTTGGAAATTTAAAAATATTCGGATATAAACGGCTGTAACTTTTGATTGCGTTGACTTAGAAGTTTTATTTATATTACGTCTCCCAGAGGTGACCTACGAACTTGAGTATTTGATGTTTATATCAAGTCAAAACCTCCACGCCTTCCTGAGAAAATGGGACTGACAGACAGACAGACAGACGGACAACAGTGATCAACAGTGATGAGGTTTTTCTTTTGAGGTACGGAACCCTAAAAATATAGGAAATGTCAAAAATGACAGAAATGTAAATAATTATACATATATAAAAAATATATAAAATTATAGGAAATGTCAAAAATGACAGAAATGAAGAATTGAACCAAATTATACTGGATACCTACTTCCCGTTGACCTACAATCATGATATTTGGCAAGAAACAAGGTCTTACAATTATACGAAATCCTTAGTGCGCGAGTCCGACTTGCACACGACGTTTTTTTTTACATTTCAGTCATTTTCTTGTCATTTTGTGTTTCTTCTCTTCTCCATCATTATAATTTGTCTTTTGCTCTGGGTAGACCAATTGATGCCTATTGTATGGGTACGTAATGTTTGATTGTTAATCTTCTTTGTCTTCGCTCGTTCCCGTTACTTGGCGCCGGGTTTCCTAATCATGCGGCGCCATGTATTCAGCTGGTGTGTGTCATCCTCTGTGAGACCGAGCTTCTTTATTTCGTTCTGGGTGTAATGTCATCCATGTCTTTTGAGCCTTTTCTTCGTGGCGATGTCGGGGACTTTTTCACGACGCGTACATTGGTTCTACGCATAAAATTAAAATAGAAATTAAAATTAATATATATTTTTAAGATAGTTAAATGTTGGATTACAGGCCAGCCTATATTCACAAGGACAAAAGCTGGGAACCCTCTGCTAATTCTGGACGGGTACCGGTTCAACAGGGCTAGTCTGGGCGTTCAGAGAGGCCCGCTGCGATGGACCTGCTCCAGTCGGGCCGTGGGCTGCCCGGCCAAGGTCGTCACGTTAGATGACACAATTATATCCTACATCAATCTGCATACTAATCATAGGAGATGGTTCACATGGCATACGCATTGATCTGCAAGTGATCATGGAGTGAATTAACTTCAACACCAAACAAACACAAAGTGCGTCATGTGCACTTATAGTTTTAAGTATAATCAAATGTATCATTACAGTTCTTTTATTTCATTTAAAAAAAATATGTACCTACTGATGAGTCAATTAATAATATCTTATACGAGAAAATTAAAATTTATCAATTCAAAATTTAATATTCCCCAACCACAACTTCAACAGCCTGCATTGGTCCACTTCTGGACGCAGGCCTCCCCCTGAAAAGCGCCTTGTTGGCTTTTATCTCATGGGGGTAGTGCCCACAATCCCCACGCTGGGCATGCGGGTTAGGGATCGCAGTTCGGTGGTAGAATTGTTCTGCAGGGGGCGCTACTGCCCGCCCTCGGTGGATATCCCTTAGTCGCCTCATACGACACCCGCGGGAAGAGTTGGGGTGGTGCAAATTCTAAGCCGGCACCAGCTGTTCAGCACAAAGATGTTTATCATAACTTTTCTAAGTGTTTCTAAGATTTCTCGCATAGTTATTGCAACCTTACAATTTATTTAAGTAAGTTTTATTTGCCCAGATCAGTTGTACGACCTGCAATTGCCTATCTCGCTGCCTTTGCAATAATGTACTATTTTTATAAAATAAGTCGTCACGATGACAATGCCTCGATACTATCGTCCACTCCTGTCAATGATATTTGGCAAGGAGATGAAATCGTATCGTGGAAGGGCATAAAACACGCATGAGAAGCCGCGGGCGTAAGGGTTCCTTCAATTAGGCTTGATGTATCACAAATCTGTTATTTTCAGACGTTGAAATATGTTCGAGGCCCAATGGTACAAAATATCTTTACATCGATGGTTACAAGCACCATTTGCATTCTGGCTCCCGGTCTTCTAAGCTACGTTGGATTTGTTCAAAGAAAAACGAATCGTGCCGGGCCACTGTTGTTACCGTCAGTGGAAAAGTTATGAAGGTACTTAATCAACACAATCACTAAATACTGAAAATCAAAAAATTCTATAATCTTCTATGAAATCCATATAATATGTTTTATATTACGTTTGATGTATTTTATTCGTTAGAACAAAAATGGTTTTTTTAACATGTTGGTACTCTTTTATTACTTACTAACTTGTGTGTGAGTTACGCCGCAACTCACGTTTCATTCTGGCCTCCACGGAAGACCAGCGCTATGGCAGGATACATCCTACCATAGCATCTGCTGAGTGTTGGCCATTTTTGTGACCTTTAAGTTGCTTTTGTATTAACCTTTATCTTTTGTATGTGCTATGTATGTATTGGTTACAAAATAAACGCATTTTTACTTTACTTTACTTTACATTTTAAATAAGATAGCTATTTTAAATATACCTATAGCAAAATTTGTGAGCCTTGAGTTGCAACTGTGTGAAAGGAATTAAATTAAATAAACGCATTTGTAACAAATGCGTTTATTTATTTTAATTCCTTTCAGTCAACAGTTGACTTATGATATTTACGAGTAAGTATAGACGAATTGAGCTATTAATTCCGGACTTTTCGTGAAAAATAATTTAAGCTGATTAACAATTTATTTAACACATTACTTTAATTCAAACAGGTAATCCAAGTAAGTGAGATTGAATAGTAGGTTGACATTTATCAATATCAACAATTTTTTTTAGGATAATTGCTCTATTATAATGTCATATTAATTAACTTTGTAGCAGTAGTATTTACGACGTCGCGGTTCGGGAATCCTGCAATAATGATTGGAGACTACAGATATAACAAATCGGCTGGTAGCACGGGTGCTAGAGCTCGATGGGTCTGCACAAAGGTCAACAAAGGATGCAAATCGACAGTTTCTACCTACGAAAATGTCATTCTAAAAGTAAAGCATGAGCACAATCATTAACATAGAAAATAATTATATATTCTAATAATTACATTTGATTCAAGGGTTTGATTTATGACAATTTTATACGTCAAGTGTATTATAAATAAATAAATAATGCTGAACAATTCACACAGCATTATCTAGCCCCAAGCTAAGCAGAGCTTGTGTTATGGGTACTAGATAACTGATATACTTAATACAATACACTACATAGATAGATATTTTTTATTATACATAGAAAACATACAGAACGCCCTGGACAAATGTCTGCAGATCGTACAAACATTTGTCTTGGGGCGGGAATCGAACCCGCAACCTCCTGCGTCGCAGGCAGACCTTCGCCCGCTGCGCCACAGAGGTCGTCATAATTAATTAGAGCCTGATTTATTTCACTATTTATAAAAATGTGTTAAGGTATAAAATATATGGATGCCCCTTTGTCTACGACTCACTTATGTATCTACAATAATCTACATGTCTTTTGTTAACAATTTAGTATCCTATTAAAAACATATATATTATGTGTTGCAAGTCCATCCAAAGCATTGTTCGTGGTTGTTTAAAGTAATATATTCGTCAGAGGGTTTTTTTTTTAATTTACCATATCCCACTCTAAACACAAGAGTACAACTTTGTTGAATTAAATCTTAACATGAAACTGTAAATTTTGATGGGTGTTTGATACTTCTTCAAGACGAAACTACTAAACAGATTGCTGAAATTTTACCGTGTAGCTCTTAACCTGGAATTAAACAAAACCTTATTTTATCCCATAAATCAGTTCCCATGGAATAGAAATAACCTTTAAACGGTGGCATAGAAACAAAGTGTGCAAGGCGCAGGCAGAAACTAGTATCACACTAATAATAAATGCGAAAGTTTGGATGGATGGTTGTATGGATGGATGTTTGTTAACTCTTCACGCCAAAACTACTGAACGGATCAGGCTGAAATTTTACACACAGGTAAGTCTAACCCTGGAAACCAACATAGGCAACATAGACTTTTTATCTCATAAATCTGTTCCCATGGGATAGAAATAACCACAAAACGTTTCCATAGAAACAACGCGTGCGAAGCCGCGGGCAGAAGCTATTTATATAAAAATATAAAAGTCGATAAATTCTCGACATATTGCACTTAAATTACTAACACAAAAGATACATCACACTCCTTTTTCGAACTTTCTTTTTTTCATTATTATCAAATAAGCCAGAAAACATAATCCTAAATATATATAAAAAAAAAAAAAAAAAAAAAATGCTCTGCAAGTGACCGTGACACTTTAGCTAGAGGAAGAAGGACCAAATAATCATATTTATCTATTGAAGCGTTTGATTGAATCTTTTAACTACTACTACTACAACAGCCTGTATTGGTCCACTGCTGGACGCAGGCCTCCCCCTGATAAGCGCGGCTGGTTGTTGGCTTTTATCTCATGGGGGGTAATGCCTAAAATCCCCACGCTGGGCATGCGGGTTGGGGATCGCAGTTCGGTGGTAGAATTGTTCTGCAGGGTGCGCTGCTGCCCGCTCCCGGTGGATATCCCTTAGTCGCCTCTTACGACACCCGCGGGAAGAGTTGGGGTAGTGCAAATTCTAAGCCGGCATCAGCAGAATCTTTTAACTAATTAATATAAATTTATTTTGTAGAAGTCGTATTCACTCAGTCTCGGTTCGGGAAACCTGTGATGCAGATTGGAAACTACAGATTTAACAAATGGAGTGGCAGTACGGGCCCTAGAGCTCGATGGGTCTGCACGAAGATCGCGAAAGGATGCAAGTCAAAAGTATTTACCTATGAAAATGACATTCTGCTAGTAAAACATGAGCATAATCATTGATGTAGAAAATTATTTGATAAGGCATATCGTGCATGGTATGTACGTACCAAAATGTTCATATACAGTTGTTATAATAATATTCTACCAACGTTTGATGTATTTTATTCATTAGAACAAAAATAGTTTTTTTAACGTGTTGGTACTCTTTTTAAATAAGACAGCATTTTTAAATATACCTATAGCAAAATTTGTGAGGCTTGCAACTGTGTGAAAGGAATTAAAATAAATACGCGGAATTACAATAATAATTAGTTGGTATAATAATATTCTACCAACTGTATACTATATTCTATATTATAAAATTATACGAGTGTTACAGTATTTGTAAATAAGCGCATTCTAGAGCCCCATTTTTTTCACTGTACAAATCAATTTAGAACTCTTACACAAATATGAAACATAGGTGTATCTTGTATTTATTCATCTATCACTATCTATGTATAACATCTAATTTAATGCAGCTGCTTTGAAATTTTACTCAAACAATCAAAAATAAGTGTTAAATTTATTTTTGAAGGAATAGTTGTATTCACACAGTCTCGATTCGGGAATCCTTTGATAATTATTGAAAACCTCCATACAGGTGATTACCAAAAAGTATTATAATTACTACGTTTATTGGTAAATGTACAAAACTAATTAAAGAAAGAAAGAAAGGCAGAGGTAAGATGAATCTTTAATTTTAGACATCCTCAAGTCGACACGTTGTAACTACATATATATGGGCATCTGGTGGAATAAAAGTTAAATCAAATACTTATGATAATTATTTGTAAATGCATTAAATTGCTGCAGCCCGCGGCTTTGCACACACTTTTTAAATACCTAGCTTATGTTCTTCCTATCGTGCCAAATTTCATTACTTACATAATGTTCAGTAAATTTGGTATGAATTACTCATGAATAGTTTAAGATGAATATTATTTCGCTGATTTAAAAAGTTTTGAGAAAAAACTAGTATTAGAAGGTTTAATAAAAACTGTTACTAAGTAAAGACTTGAAATAATTTCACAAGATCCATGCATACTTTTGTTATTGATGTGTTTACCTTGAATTTCCCCCGTGGATTTTATTTTATACTATAAGACCAAATAGGTACCTACCTAGTAATACTAAGGCAAAATACTTTGTTGTAGATGGCGAGGTGACTTTTGTAAGGACACGCAATGGTAACCCATGCATTGTGATGGGAAATTATAGATATAACAGAACTAGCAGGAACCATAACGTTGGTCCTAAGATTCGTTGGCGCTGCACAGCTGTGAACAAGGGCTGCAAGTCCGTGATCGTCACCTATGACAACAATATTGTTGCTATGCACAATGTACATAACCATTAAATTTCTGAGTTATGGATCTTAAATTTTATAATTAATTAATAATTTCTGCCCGCTTGAGTATGGATGCCTGGTACAGAATTGAGCCTTCAGATTTTATAGTCTATACAAATATTATAAAGAGAAAAGATTTGATTGTTTGTTTGTATTGAACCTGTACCTGAATTTGAAAAATTTAATATGGGATTTCAACGACACAGATTTTTTTTAATAACAGTAAGTATCTATTATAAATTATTTAAATTTGTTAAGATGGTTTTTGATATAAGTTTATTACTTATAATGAAAATAAGAAGTACATCTTGTACTTCTTATTTTCATTCCTAGATGACTGATCGGCTATCACGAGAATTAGCTACAGACAGGTACCACCTCCATTTGCCTGATTATGCAAATGCGAGACAAGCACATGCACAAGCAATGCTAGGTGCACGGGACGATCTTATGACATGTGTGTTGTATGAAATGCAGAACGCAATTTTGTTTTATTAAATAATCGGAATTGTTTTAAACTCATAGGAATAGGCGCCACATAGATAGGATAATTCGTCGCCGATTTTCGGTTCGAACAGATCTTCCGCGTAGTGTGTCCGAAAATAGAAACAAGAAGAAGAAGATCGGCGACGGACTAGGTATCTGTTCAATGTAGCGCTAGCCTTTATTAATTATTATTTATTTATATTATAAAAACTAGCCTTACAGACAAGCCTTGTCACTTTCAATCAATCACGTCACTCTAAGGCTGAGCGCAGACTTGAGTCACGACAGTTTTAAGACAGACTATTGCTTTACAAAATTTATGAAGATGCAAGACAAAACAGTTTTGTTTCCGTTTTAAGGCAGACTTATCTATGTGAGGATAGTCTGTCTTAAAACTGTCGTGACTCAAGTCTGCGCTCAGCCTAACTCTTAGAACAAAACACTTGAGACGGTTGTTTACAATGGGCGGGACACATTTGGCATTTGGCGGCGAACCACGTGCGCACACGCACACACGCAGGGCACTCTATAAGGTCCAAATTCGCAGAGCAAGTATGCAAATCGTTAGTGACATGGAATAACGTATCTACCGGCTACTTTTCCGGAGACAAATCGCGAAAAGCCATGGACAGAAACTAGTACATACGTTTTTGTTGTTTCAGCTCCTGTTCCTCTGTTTACGGTATCTCGATTCGGTAGACCAGTGATGCTGTTAGCCGGTTTCCGTTACAATAAGGATATATCAACGAATGGACCGAAAGTCAGGTGGACATGCAGCAAATATCCTAACTGCAAAGCTCGAGCTTTCACATACCTGAATCAAGTTTGCAAAATTCTCAATGTTCATAATCATAGATCATTGGGTTCTATCCACTTGTGATTAAAGTATGGGTCGAGTGAAGTATATAGATATAAATCTCTCAACATTAAAGAGTCCATTGTTATATGTTGAAAACTGTAAGTACCGATAGATGTGTACTTTAAATAGTAGCTAGCTGATTGTAAATCTTTCTATTATTTGTGTGTTCACTATAAATTAAGCGATTTGTTAGCGATTTGGCGCTTAGTTTAATGTTTAAAATTTTCGTTTTTGATTTTCAGAGTTTAAACTTACTAGAATAAAAAGTTTGTAGTAATCTTTCTCCGATTGTGATATTTTTGAAGTTGTGTGATTTATCAGATAGATCCCTAAAACTATGTCCGGTTTAAAAAATTGTACCTCGTTGAATGACTATAAAATTAAATTTGGAGGCTTTCACCATATTCAAATGAATTAAAACTAGCTGCTTACAATAACAAACACAACAACAGAAGAATTAGCGAAATTGGTTCAGCCTTTCACGCGAGATGCCGTAACCAAGGGAAATAGGGATTCATTTTTATAAATACAGGACGCCACGGAATGGGCGTACTAAGCCGAAAGGGGGTGATGCGCTCCCCCACCCCCCCGACTTTCAAAGTTCCGATAATTTTCATTCAAAAAAGATCTATTTACTTTTTACTCGTGCAGCTGATTTTTAACTAAGGTATCAATATCAACCCTAAAATCAGCTGTTTCTTTAATTTCTTGAGCTTGGGCTCATCGTGGACAATGCCCACAATATAAAATTGTACTATATACCGACCAAATAATACCTACAGAAATCACTGAGGCAAATAAAAAATAAGGTACATATCAACAACTTATCTGTTTTATGATGTTAAGCACTGTGCCTACTAACCTTGTACTAAGACAAGTTACAAAATTAAACTGTTCATACATGCCTAAATAAATTCAATTTCCAAGTTGTTCCGGGTTTTGATTTTACTAAGCTTAGGCGTTCTGATAAAAAGATTAGATAGATGATACTTTTATTCATCACTCTAAAAAAATACAAATTTTATATGAAACATATTATAGAGAACAGCAATGGAACTGGCGGCCTTATAAAGCGATTTCTTCCAGGCAACCAAAACGATGGGAGAAAACTAAAGGATGGCGGTGCTTCTTAACATAAATGTAAACTATTACTACTAATACACATAATACCTAAACTAATACACTAATACATACAACAAAATAATTATACTTACTTAGTAACTATATTGGACATGCTAAATAATATAGTGTGACGTGACGTTTAAAAGTGATTGAAGACTTTCTTTTTAAAAGCGTGATGTGATGTGGACTTCATAATATCCACTGGCAATAAATCTGTATTTATAACTACTTAATAATCATTTTTTTCTCAGAAGAAATTAAAAGGCAGTGGTGTAATGAAAGTTTACAAAACTGAATCGGTGCAACAAACTTGCACTGATATGATAAGGGAACACAATATTTTGGCACATCTGTTTTTCTAAACCTCACTACTCTTTGTGCTTTCTGACAAACAATAACCGGTTTATAATTGGTTTCTAAATATCAAAATTTTACTTTCTAACAATTATTTTGACAAAATTATTTTCATTCAATATTTTGATTGGTTTCAAATTCTCTAAGACAAAATACTGCTAGTATATTCCGTACGAAACTGGTGAAGTGAAAATTTTTGACTTTCGATTAAACATGTGTGTCAAATGAATGTACAATAAATATTATTTTCTTTTGCTGTGAAAAGTTATGTGTTAAAAACATTGAATTTGTGATAAATTGAACGATGATATTGTGCAGGTACTTACGTACCTTATAAAATTGATGGTGATCATACTCAAAATGCTTCAAATACAGGTAGTATTTGAAGCCAAGTTTCTGTGCCAAATATTCAAAATATATCTTTGGTAGGTATGTACCAGTCGGACATATGAAACTGGATTTGTCGCAACAACACATGAGGACATCAATTTACATTTATAAATAAGTACTTAACTTACTAAAGCTCAGTACTTAAGTAAAATAGCTAAGTATATTCTTGTAATTTGGATCTCGTGAATGTGAATTTTGATCGTGCTGTAAGAACAAGACGTGAATATCTAGTCAGTAGATGTGAATATCTTGGTGTAAGTAGTTAATATGTATTTGCAATCTGATCATAATTATAATTAATAACGTATATTTTTGTGATATTATTGTTAACATAGATTGTTATCTCTTCTAAGATACGTAATTCTCAAAATGTAGATTTTAACCCGTTATAACTCAAGAACATATTTTTTTAATAAAAAGTGGTTTTTAGGACAGCAATTCGAGATAAATCTCGAACCTAAAAACCACTTTTTATTATAAAAAAATGTCGAAATTCGTAAAAATATCAAAAAATTTGGTTGATTCCTGTTGAATCAATTCAATGCCTTTGCTGTGATTGCAGATTCAGCTACTTTTTATGTGATTATTATCTCACTGCTGGACTTCCCTAATGAGCGCCATAGCGCCCTGTCTTCAGCTTGCCGCATCCAGCATCTGCCTGCTGTCTTTCAGATCGTCATCCCACCTGGCTGGAGGGCGTCCTATACTACGTTTGCCTAGTCGCGGTCTCCACGCAAGAACACGTTTACCTCAAAAGTTCAAAAACAAAAATTTGTGACGTTTCCGATCAATAAGTCGAATTTCTGTCAGAAAATAAATTAAAGTTTGTTATCATAGAAATATAACCTTTGAAACAGATGCTCCTTTATATTGAATATATTTACGATGTTTGCAGCGCGACAGATTTTCGAATATAGGTGTTTATCATTATCTTATTTAGAGAATCGCTTGAAAATGACTCGATTTTGTGGTGAAAATATTGCAAATTAGTTTCGCTCTCATTTAATGATGATAATGTTTTTTGAAAAACTAAAGGGCTGCAAACATGGCTATTTTTTATCCAATTATGTATTATAATTTCACTGAAATCGAGGATGTAGTTTCCAAATGAATCGTAAAGTACGTTTGAATGGGGGCTTAAATGTTCGCAGCCACCTTAATTTTTTTCCGTCTCATAAATGTTATACCGTCGCAATCTATATCGATTTGCAAATGCAGAGTAAATCTGCATTTTTTCCACGATCACTGCTTAAAACTTGGCACTCAAACCTAAAAGTAAAATTATAGTCGATTATTTTCAGAATATTCTTTAGCAAGATCTCAAAAAGGCTATCCAATCATCCAGTGCGGAAAGTACCGTTACTCCAGACACAGATACAAGGAAGGCAACCCTAAGTGCCGCTGGACCTGCATCCAGTGGGGACCCAAAAGATGTCGCGCATCCGTCTACACTATAGAAAACACAATTTTCAAAGTAGAGAGCACTCATAATCACTAGCTTCTGAGGCTTCATACGTGTTTCCCGGGTAAAAAGTTACCAATGTTAGTCTAGGTCTAAAACTACATCTGTGTAAGACCGACGTATGGTGTGAAGAGGTAATAAACACCGAAACATCTAAATGTCCAAACTTTCAAAAATTTACGTATTTGCGTTTATATAAACATACCTACTTACGTATGTTTTATAGCTAAACATCTGAATGTTAATCGCCCCGGAAGTTAGATTCCGTCATTATCATCAACATCACCCTTCGTTAGTCCACGGCTGGAAATAGGCCTCCCTAATGAGCTCCATAGCGCCCTGAAAACCCGGAACAAATATCTGTCTTTTAATTCCGTATCTTTAATATATTCCAAAGTATTATTGAATTTTGGAATTTGTACCCTACATTGCATTTTTATTTTTGTTATAAGTTTATCCAATCTGGCGCTAAAGACCGTAGGAAGTCGCAAAGATTTTCGAGTCCCACGTCACTTGACCTCGTGGTGTAGTTGGTTAGCGAATTCCTGTAATGAAGGAAGGATGCGGGTTCAAGTCCCGTCGAAATCGAAAATTTTTGCGATATTATTTGATTTCTTTGAAATTACCCTGAGTGTGGGGTTACGCACTATAATAACAAAAAAAACTGTGTTGGTTTCCTTTCAGAAGTCCAGTGGTCTGTAACCAGGAAAGGCAATCCGACGATAATAATAGATGGCTACCGTTTCAACCTGGCCAGCACCAGTAAGTATAAGCCTATGAAAAAATGGTGGAAGTGTTCGAAACACATGCAGTCATTATGCAAGGCCTCTGCAGTTACTATTAATCAGACGGTATGCAAACTCAAGAACATACATACCCATTTTTGAAAACTCCAAAAAAAGGAACTTTGTATAATTATGTTAGACTGACAACAATAGGCAATAACTTCTTCACAAAAATCTGAATTTTATAGGCTAAAAAGTAAATAAAGTTGCAGTTTATATTTCCATTAGCCATTCGTAGGTTGATTAGAAGAAATAAAATAAAAAATACCTACCAAAGAACGACTCTTTTGATAGCCTACTGCAACTCATCCTGTAACCCCTTTAGTGTACCTATTTTTAAATACACGTGCTAATAAAGGCCGTTTGTAGTTAATAATGGTTATTCAAACTGCTAAACTTCAATAAAATTATGTTTCAGAACCAGATTTCACTCTGACGAAGTATGGTAAACCAGTCATGCTTTTAGGCGGATACAGATTCAACCTGAACAACAGAACAACTGGATCGAAACGTCGCTGGAGCTGCTCGAGAAACGGCGCGAGAGTCTGCAAAGCCTACGTCACGACCATCAACAGTAAAATAGTGGCTCTACACAACGTCCATACACATGCACACGGTCCCTCCAACGCTGCCTGTGGTCCCAAGACTGCTACCTCTCGCTTAGATTTATCCAACTCTTCCAAACCTTACGACACTGATAATTCTCGCATTCATTATCTATATGATAGGTCACCTCCGTTTTTTGACTATAGGTCTCCACCAAGGCCTAGTTGGTTTGGTTCTCAGTCTATGTATTTCTCTAGTCAGCCTTTAGCGCGTTCTGTTATAGTGCCTGCACCTTGACAAACCTATTTATTCCGCGCTTAGTCTTTTATAGTCTTGAACGTATTATGCGTTTGCTATTGTATTATATAGCTTCTTGTTATGATATAGCGTAATATGGATTTAAGTATTTATGTATAAGTACTTATTGCACCTTCTCGAAATTGTTTCCGAGTATATTTACCTTGGGCAAGTTCTGCAGTTAGGTAAAAATAATTTTGAGAAGGAGGCCAAGAGGAGGATCCAGCTAGGCTGGGCAGCGTTTGGTAAACTACGTCGAGTCTTCTCGTCATCCATACCGCAATGCTTGAAAACGAAAGTTTTCAATCAGTGCGTCCTACCCGTCATGACCTACGGAGCTGAGACGTGGACACTCACGGTAGGGCTGGTCCACCAGTTCAAAGTCGCTCAGCGAGCTATGGAAAGAGCTATGCTCGGAGTCTCTCTGAAAGATAGAATTCGTAACGAATACATCCGACAGAGAACCAAAGTTATCGACATAGCACAAAGAATTAGCAAGCTGAAGTGGCAGTGGGCCGGCCATATCTCGCGAAGAACCGACAACCGCTGGGGTAAACGTGTTCTTGAGTGGAGACCACGACTCGGCAAACGTAGTGTAGGACGCCCTCCGGCCAGGTGGGATGACGATCTGCGAAAGACTGCAGGCAGATGCTGGATGCGGCAAGTCGAAGACAGGGCGCTATGGCGCTCATTAGGGGAGGCCTATGTCCAGCAGTGGACTAATATAGGCTGATGATGATGATGATGATGACTTATTGCAAGTAGAATGCATATAATATCTGGCATTATTACATAGGAAATAGATTTTCTAGTCAACAAATATTGAAATATTTTCAGTATATTTTAGGTATGTGTCGCTTAATATTATTCTCATGCCTCTTTTTCTTCCTGGTTGCTTCATAAGAATTCATACTTCTACTGCTGCACATGCCTCCCTAATAGAATATCACACAGATGGAAGCTGCTGCCCTTTATGCCTTCTAGCCATCGATCAAAAATTTCCGGCCGGCCCCCCTGGGGAGGCCGCATACTTGATCGATGCTTACGGCCCTATATTTATCGCAACAACTTTACCTACATGAGATTATATTTCTCAATTTATGCTATGTAGAATTAGTACAATATTTTTGTAGTAGTGTAGTTACTCGTATATTAATCTCTATAAAATAGACAAATCAAGATTAAAATTTGACAATATTTTTACTGAACTGATAACTCATCCATATTTAATTGAATTCGTAACCCTGGAAAGCCATCTATCAACCGCTACGACACATGTGTCTTCTCTAACTCCTTGTGCTTTTGAAAATCAAAACGAGATTTGACAAACCGGCGTTACTCTTCAACGGGCACAGGTACCACCTAAACTGCAGAATTCTTTTAGTTTTTATGCTTCTAGGTGATGACGCTACATTTATTCGTATTTTCAGAATAGGATAGATTGACAGATAATTTAATTACATGGGGCTTAGAACACAATAAGCAGGAGGTAGTGGGAAAGGCCATCCGTAATAATTTCTAGAAATCCATGCATCTGACTATTCTGGCTAAAAAGTATTATTTTGTCTAGTGTCATATTTGGCATGCAGAAAACAGAGAGAAATAGAAGGATAGACTGGATGCCGTTAACTTGCAGGCTGATTGAATTAAAATAATTTGTTACTCACTCACAAGTTTCCACCTTGCAGCGCCAACGTTCACCATCACGCGATACGGGAAGCCAGCGATACAGAAGGGAATTTACCGGTTCAACAGAAACAACCGGTCTCACGGACCGAGGTGCCTGTGGACCTGCTGCCGAGTCAGCTCCGGTTGTCGGGCTTCC
Organism: Eupithecia subfuscata; assembly: GCA_963564075.1. Taxonomy (NCBI): domain Eukaryota; kingdom Metazoa; phylum Arthropoda; class Insecta; order Lepidoptera; family Geometridae; genus Eupithecia; species Eupithecia subfuscata. Next base: position 13,159,992 of record OY751105.1, read on the forward strand.
ATCACCACCATCAATGATATGATCATCAAGGAGAAAACCGAACACAATCACTAAAACGATTATTTGGCGTTAATTTCTCGTAGCAGCACTTCTACGACATAGCATGGCTGCAAAATCTAGTTAGCGAAGGCTCGTAGAGGATTATTTAATATCTCATGGTACACATACAATAGAGACATCACAAACAAATTTAGTTTAACTTATCATGAATTTTGCAGTAATTTGTTAGTTAGGTTATCTTTTCGGACCATAAGCAGGTGTCAATAGACTTGCCGGCTGGAGGTAGGTTGAGTGGTGCCTTCCAATTGTATGAAAGGACCTAAACGATTTTTGTATCACCATAACGAACTTTTTTGATTTCTTTATTATTACAACTACTGCAAATTACGACTTTTGTCACAAAAATTAGTAATAAACGTTCTTGTATTGACGTTTTTGTTTCATTGCGTTTTGCAAAAATAATATTTCAATGTTCTTTTCTTGTTGACTTTCTAGCATGTCTACCTACTGTCTTCCTTAACTAGTTATAATCCTTTATAACCTAAAACGTTGCAAATAAAGCGTGATGAACACTGATTAGTGAACTCAACCAATTTCTAAAGCGCATTTCAACAGACTAAAACCAATTCTTTCTTTCAGGTTCTGCGAGCAAATTTGTAAAACCCTTACTCACGTTAGACGGGCATAGTTTCTTCCTGAAGAACGACCGAGGCTCCCGTCGGTACTGGACCTGCAGTAAGTACGACATCGGCTGCAGCATGGGGGTCACCACCTGGGATAATACCGTAATCAAGCAGAATGGGGAGCATAACCATACTTAGACAATTACATACTTACATTATATAGTAGCGTTTTAAGACTATTCATCAAAAGTGACGTTTAGTAAGAATACCTTTTAAGCAGGTATTTTTACAAAAAAGTTTTCGTGTGTAGTAAAAGTATAATTATGTATTTTAGTTACGAGGTAATTTGAGTAAATCATATTCTATTGATTTGTAAGCTAATTTTACTCTTAGGTAACGTAACGAGATAAACATTATTATATAACACCGTATCTACCTCTACGTTCTTTCAGAAACTGCACAATATTATAATATTTATGTAGCGCTAACAAATTGTACCTGACTGATATTTGCATTTAAAAACATATTTTCATTTTTGTAATGAATTTAGAGAACAGGTAGTTTTTAGTGTCAAGTGGTCTATTTTTGATTTACACTCAATGCATACAGTGCCAAGTGTGCAACTAACGCGTCACCATGTTTCGCATACATTTGTCTTCCCTGACACTTCCAATCATCTACTAATAGATAACAAATTGTGCTTATTGTGTGTTATTGTGATCAGAAACACAACTCCATTCATAAACTGCACATCTAAAATTGTCGTACCCAAAAAAGGTTTGTATGGTGTTTAAGATAAGTATGAAAATAATTTATGTACACTCAAGTTCGGTTGCTCACTTTGCCTTTCATATTTAATTCGAACTCAACCTGTGTGTTGTACCGGCTCTTTAGTCGACTGGCCCCGCTCGAACTGACCCCTCGAGTCCAGTTGACATAATGCATGTTTTGAATTGGTCGACTGGCCCCGCTTACAGAATTTGTTATTAGTATAGACAAGAAGAAAAGTGTTTCAACTTTTTTCGATATTATCATGAATTATTATAATTAATCGTCATAGCAGTTCACTTTAAACGCATAATATGTAGATTTCAAACAAAATACAAGAGTACTTGAAACACTCATTACGCGATAACAATTGGAGTGGTGATAACAAACAATAGGTACCTGGAAAGACCTTTTTCTGGTTTGGTACTTGAATTCAGCCAATCACAGTTAAGAATCTCATTTGTGCAGGTAGGTAGGGTCCACCTAGGAAGGTGGTGATCATTCATACCAGTTCCTTTTATACAACGAGAACGAACGTATCTCGGTGAAGTAATTTTTTGTGGACAGTAAATAATAGTGTAGTGTGGTGAAAAGTCTAGCAGGTCAGTAGAATTATTTTACTACAGTTATTAAACTTTTTAAACTACTTTAACAAAAAGGAGGAGGATCTCTGACTGTTTTTATTTGTAACACATAAGAAATTACTCATAACTTTTTACTTTGTGAACCAATTTTGATGATTTTATATTTTATTTGAACGCTGGCTTTCCGTGTGGTCCCATTTGAATTTGATCAGGTTCTGACGAGGAGTTTTTAACGAGGAGTTTTCTATTTGTAGTTAAGTTACTATTCACCCAGTGTGTAACAAATCTAGTTTTTTATGTGATAAATCTTTAAATTATGATCTCATAGGTAGAGTTAAATATTTTTTTCGTAATTCATTCAAAATGTATACTGATAGAATGTAATTTTTTAATTATTTACGAAATACGGAGTTTTCATCTTTTTTGGTAATGGTATTTTTCGACCCTTTAAATGTATTTTTGAAAAGTATGAAACCAAGAAACTTATTAAAAACTAAGGATTTTTGTTATTATAGTGCGTAACCCCACACTAAGGGTAATTTCTACGAAATCAAATAATATCGCAAAAATTTTCGACTTCGACGGGACTTGAACGCGCATCAATTCAATTCAATTACTCTTTATTGCACACCAAATACTATACACAGGACAGGAAAAGACAAATACAGATTATTTTGCACAATGGCGCATCCTTCCTTCAGTACAGGAATGTGCTAACCAACTACACCACGAGGTCAGGTGACGTGGGAGTCGAAAATCTTGCGACATCTTACGTCCTCTAGCGCCGTTAGCTCCCACCTATAGGCGAAACATTAAAGTTTTTAACATTGGATAAACTTTAATCTTTCCCCTGTAGGTGGACTGAGTAAAAATGAAAAAAGAACAGTTTTGGCATCAGTATCAATTTATAGACAATATTATAAACATCTCTCGATTTTTGTAATGTATTAGGTACAAATACAATACAAAATATTTATTTCTTTAACTAAATGTACTATAATATAACAGTGTTTGAGATTCCCTTTTAAGTAAAATAAATACCTGTGTTAGGGAATCTCGCTCTTCCAAAACAAAATATAATAACAAAATATAAATTACGTAGGTACATTAGTTACCTAGCATCTTCGGTTGTCTTCTAAATTACGTATCGTGGACTTCCACGACTTATTTCTACGACTCGTAAACTTTTTCAGGTCTTGAGCCGATATTTTTCAATACTAGATACGGGAACCCCTGTATGACCCTTGGCCGCTATAGATTCAACCGGAGGAGTGACAGCAAGTATCCACTTGTCAGCTGGGTCTGTGTAAAGAAGGCTTTTTGTCGTGCCACTGCGGTCACCCTTCATAGCAAATTGATTAAAGTCAACAACACCCATGCTCATAATTTGGAAAAAAATTGGCCTTATATAAATAGAAGGGATTTTTTTCATTGCATTTTCATGTAAACTTGGAAAGAACCTATAGTCGGCCGACTAAAACCAAACTAGTCATAATTTTCATTATGAATGTAAGCGGGTTAACTACGAACCAGCCGTGTGGTGCCGGCTTAGAATTTACACCACCCCAACTCTTCCCGCAGGTGTCGTAACAGGCGACTAAGAGAGATCCTTCGGGGGCGGGTAGCAGCGCCCCCTGCAGATCAATTCTTCCACCGAACTGCGATCCCCAACCCGCATGCCCAGCGTGGGGATTATGGGCATTTTGGCCCCCACATCAAAGACAAAAGCCAATAAGGCGCTTATCAGGGGGAGGCCTGGGTCCAGCAGTGGACCAATATAGGCTGTCGAGGTAACTACGAACCTAGCTTGTGTTGGAAGAACACCATCGTTTTATCCCAGAACGGGCACGACGCGAACCGCACTCACCCTGATGAAGTCCCTCGTTAAGGGATGAAACGTTGGTATTTTTCCAAAATATACTAAGTACGTAGATAACCCGCTTACATTCATGATGAATTCGTCAAATTAGTAAAGTTTTTATAGTTAAATAGTCATAGTTTATTTGAATTTTACAAATTAATGTGTGTACATTGTTCATGCGAATTAATATGCTATTAATCTGTTACATGTAGGTACTTTTATAAAAATCTAGTTCATTAAATCATACATATTGCGCAGTAACGTTTTAATTTATTAATATAAGTAGTACAGGCACTTTATTTTAAAGGTAACGAAGGTCTACCTTTTCTTATAAATCAGATTAAAAACATGCTGCCTTAGATTGACCGCAAATTCGTCATTTCAGATCTTATCGAGCTAAAGCCTGTCTTCACGCAGAGCGATCGTGGATTCCCGGCCGTCACGCTTGGAGGCTACCGATACAACAATAGCTACGAGCAGGTTGGTCCCAGGAAGTACTGGAGGTGTGCTAAAAGGAAGTCTTCGAAGTGTTACGCGAAACTCGTCACACTCGGTGATGATGTTGTTCAGATAAAAGGCTGTCATAGCCACTAATATAAAAAAAAATTTTAATGCAAATATAATCATTACAATAAACGAAGGTTAGGTGAAGTATGGTCCATATGGGCACCGATGTTAAGGTCAGGGGAAGGTTGCAATTTATCAGTAAGAGAAAATGTCATAGGTCTGGTTACTAATAGTGAGTAAGTAGACTAGATACTCATGAACTTCATCTTTACGACATCTTGACGACCTCTGTGGCGCAGCGGGCGAAGGTCTGCCTGCGACGCAGGAGGTTGCGGGTTCGATTCCCGCCTTGGGACAAATGTTTGTACGATCTGCAGACATTTGTCCAGGGCGTTCTGGATGTTTTCTATGTATAATAAAAAATATCTATCTATGTAGTGTATTGTATTAAGTATATCAGTTATCTAGTACCCATAACACAAGCTCTGCTTAGCTTGGAGCTAGATAATGCTGTGTGAATTGTCCAGCATTATTTATTATTTTATTTATTTATCTTTATATTTTTTGATATGGCTGTGTGATTTTGTATGTTTATTTAGTTTCAATAATATTTGTTTTCAATTAGCGTTGCCGTTGGGCTAATTTACCACTAAACCAAAATTATGGGGAGGTAATTCTCAAAGTCGACGTCAAAAACGCCTTCAATTCCGTAGACAGGGGCGCCTTGCTAAAATAAATTAAAGGCGAAATTCCAGAAATTTATCCTTTTCTCTGGTAATGTTACTGTTGACCGTCAAAATTAATTAACAGGAACATCATTACAGCAACAGTCATTTCGTCCGCTGTTGGCTGTCAGCAGGGCGACCCTCTTGGTCCTGCTATATTTTAGCTTTACCATCCAACCAATAATTCAACGTCTTCAATCCAGCAATACCCTTGCTCATAATTAGGAGTAAAATTGGTCTAGATAACAATAGAAGGGATTTTTTTTTCATTGTATTTTCATGAAAATTTAGAATAAATAAATAAATAAATAAATAATGCTGGACAATTCACACAGAACCTATAGTCGGCCGACTAAAACCAAACTAGTCATAATTTTCTTGAATGTAAGCGGGTCAACTACGAACCAGCCGTGTGGTGTCGGCTTGGAATTTAAACCACCCCCACTCTTCCCACAGGTGTCGTAAGAGGCGACTAAATGATATTCTCCGCGCCCCCTGCAGAACAATTCTTCCACCGAACTGCGATTCCCAACCTGCATGCCCAGTGTTGGGATTATGGGCATTATGGCCCCCATCAACAAAGACAAAAGCCAATAAGGCGCTTATCAGGGGGAGGCCTCGGTCAAGCAGTGGACCAATATAGGCTGTCGAGGTAACTACGAACCTAGCTTGTGTTGGAAGAATACCATCGTTTTATCCCAGAACGGGCACGACGCGAACCGCATTCACCCTTATGAAGTCCCTCGTTAAGGGATGAAACGTTGGTATTTTTCCAAAACAAACTAAGTACGTAGATAACCCGCTTACATTCATGATGAATTCGTCAAATTAAGAAAGTTTTTATAGTTAAATAGTCATAATTTATTTAAATTTTACAAATCAATGTGTGTACATTGTTCATGCAAATTGATATGCTATTAATCTGTTACATGTAGGTACTTTTATAAAAATGTAGTTCATTAAAACATACATATTGCACAGTAACGTTTTAATTTATTAATATAAGTAGTACAGGCACTTTATTTTAAAGATAACGAAAGTCTACCTGTTTTTAAAAATCCGATTAATAATATGCTGCCTTAGATTGACCGCAACTTCGTCATTTCAGATCTTATCGAGCTAAAGCCTGTCTTCACGCAGAGCGATCGTGGATTCCCGGCCGTCACGCTTGGAGGCTATCGATACAACAATAGCTACGAGCAGGTTGGTCCCAGGAAGTACTGGAGGTGTGCTAAAAGGAAGTCTTCGAAGTGTTACGCGAAACTCGTCACACTCGGTGATGATGTTGTTCAGATAAAAGGCTGTCATAGCCACTAATATAAAAAAATGTTTAATGCAAATATAATCATTACAATAAACGAAGGTTAGGTGAAGTACGGTCCATACGGGCACCGATGTTAAGGTCAGGGGAAGGTTGCAATTTATCAGTAAGAGAAAATGTCATAGGTCTGGTTACTAATAGTGAGTAAGTAGACTAGGTACTCATGAACTTCATCTTTATATTTTTTGATATGGGTGTGTGATTTTGTATGTTTATTTAGTTTCAATAATATTTGTTTTCAATTAGCGTTGCCGTTGGGCTAATTTACCACTAATCCAAAATTATGGGGAGGTAATTCTCAAGGTAGACGTCAAAAACGCTTCCACTTCCGTGGACAGGCCCCTGTCCACGGAATTGAAGGCGTTTTTGCTTGCCTTGCTAAAATTAATTATAGGCGAAATTCCAGAAATTTACCCTTTTCTCTGGCAATGTTACTGTTGAGCGTCAAAATTAATTAACAGGAACATCATTACAACAACAGTAATTTCGTCCGCTGTTGGCTATCAGCAGGGCGACCCACTTGGTCCTGCTATATTTTAGCCTTGCCATCCAACCAATACTTCAACGTCTTCAATCCAAGCTCACTGTTTGGTATTTGGATGACAGATTAGGTGGAAAGGTGAACACAATTTTTGATGATCTAAAAATCATCACAGACGAATTTCGACAAATAGTTTTGGAATAAAAATTTTCAAAGTGCGAGCTATTTTTCTCGGACACTTGTGTAGACAAAAATGATATTGTCATTGGAAAATTCAATAGTCTAGCCCCCAACATTACTGTTTTTGATAAATGTTCACTTTGATTCCTTGGTTCACCGATTCTTGACGAGTCTTTTTAGTCATTTGTAAATGAGAACATCAAAATTTCATCAAAACTTCGGACAGGCTGCTCAAAATTAATTTTCATAATATGGCTTTTGCAATTATTCGGTTTTGTCTATTTGTACCTAAATTTACGTATTCTTTGAGACGTAATCAACTGTGGAAACACGGCGAGTTCATGGAAGGCTTAGACAATAATTATAATAAAGAATACTTTATCATCGGTTTTGAAAATCGATTTAGATGGCATGGTCGCAGGCCTCCCTGCCTGTCAAATTGGGAGGCTTAGGTATACGCAAAATTGTAAGTGTAAGCGTACCAGCGTTCTTGTCTTCTGTCTGCAGTACTAGTTCATTAGTTGAAAAAAAATTGAAGCCATCGCGTTTCATCAACCTGGAATGTCATAAAAAATTTCATTTTTACACAATGTGAACTCTGTTGGGCGTAACAACAAATGGAAGGCAGACCGAGGTTGTTTTTGGTAAAAATATGTAGGTACTAAGGTGAGTAGTACCTGCTTGTCTACTCTGAGTAAATAAAAATTATAAAGTTGGTAAGAAGAACAGTTAATTTAATAGGACATCACGTGTACCTACTGTTATAAAATGTGGTTATGTTGAGACGCAGGAAAGTTAAGAATAAATTAGATTCTTGTTCAAATAATGGCAATGCAGCCAGCGGACGCTTCCGACTGGTATTGACATGGATCAGTTGAACTACCTGTAGATTGTTTGCAACTGCAGTGAGCTCGGTTGTTTCAATTGTAAATACTAGTGTAATTTGTGTCCGTCAAGGTAGCGTACACATAATCGATATCACGTTTGTTGATATGCCAATAAACTCTGCATAAACAGTGTAGAATTAGTGCAAAAGTAAAATAAATACTGCCTCTTTGGTTTAAGAAAAAATGACCATTCTTAGTGGGTACGCTAGCTTGACGTCAAGGCAGCGTACCCATTAAAAAACGAAATAATTCCTATAGAAAACGAGCTTTTCTTATTATAAATGCTATATGTAAAAATACTGCGAGAAATACTGCTTCTGCCTGTGGTCATACTTTATGCAATTTCGTAGTGCAACAATATAAAAAGTTGATGTGAAGTGCTAGGAACAAATGCATTTTGGTACAGTCGCACACAACAAATAATAAACACCAATGCAAAATCCGGATAATACGCATTTTATCATTCACAAATCCGGATATTAATTCGAATGAAATGTCAAATTTAAACAACATCTTTTAACTAGCTCTTGTTTGCGGTTTCGCACGCAATTTCTTAAGTGTCAGTAGTTGGTATAGCGTGTACCAGTTTAGACACTCTGCATTAAAGTGTATCTGGCTAGGCACCTTGTCCTTAGCTGGCCTCCTCCAGCAGCGGCAGATGCCAACAGTCTTTAACAGATCGTTACCTGGCAACAAAGTTTGTTGCACTAATATTTCTTTCAGTAATGTATTTGGTAGATGTAGATGCATATATCCGTATAAATAAAAATGGCAATTTTTCTGAATAATTCGGATTTCGAATAATCCGGATTCCAATATCCATATAAACCCAAACAAAAATAGATTACAGAAACAGAGAACATAAAAAACAAACCGGTATGCGCATCGTGCGTGACGGACACACGAAAGTGTCCGTCAAGATAGCGTACACATAATCGATATCACGTTTGTTGATATGCCAATAAACTCTGCATAAACAGTGTAGAATTAGTGCAAAAGTAAAATAAATACTGCCTCTTTGGTTTAAGAAATAATGACCATTCTTAGTGGGTACGCTAGCTTGACGTCAAGGCAGCGTACCCATTAAAAAACGAAATAATTCCTATAGAAAACGAGCTTTTCTTATTATAAATGCTATATGTAAAAATACTGCGAGAAATACTGCTTCTGCCTGTGGTCATACTTTATGCAATTTCGTAGTGCAACAATATAAAAAGTTGATGTGAAGTGCTAGGAACAAATGCATTTTGGTACAGTCGCACACAACAAATAATAAACACCAATGCAAAATCCGGATAATACGCATTTTATCATTCACAAATCCGGATATTAATTCGAATGAAATGTCAAATTTAAACAACATCTTTTAACTAGCTCTTGTTTGCGGTTTCGCACGCAATTTCTTAAGTGTCAGTAGTTGGTATAGCGTGTACCAGTTTAGACACTCGGCATTACAGTGTATCTGGCTATTTAACTAGTCTTCAACTACTTTCAACTAGGCTATTCACTTGAAGAAGGCAGTTAGCCACGAAGTAGCGTGTGAACCTTTTGAACCCACTGAAAACTCATTGAACGACTACCTGAACAGATATGTGCGCGGGAGACGCGGTGTATGGTGTGGCACGGGGCTACCCCCGTCGTATTTATGCTTAATGCCTACGCAATTAAGCATAAATACAATACGATATATAGGTACCTATGTACGTAGCCGTGCAGCAAAACTGGACTAACCGGAATAACACGAAGAAAAAAGCAAGGAAAAAGCACGAAGAAAAATTATAATTCTAATTAAAACTTATTTACGAGCTCTATTATTTTTGCCTTAAACAATAATATTATGAGTATTATTACAGTTATCTACTATGAGTATTATTACAGTTATCAGAATTATCGTAGCATAGTTAGGCAAATAAAAAGTAGGTACTTACCTGTAAAGATTAATTAAAGAGTAGATAATTAAAATCATAATTACTTATACCTACTTACGTAGGTAAGTATAGGTCCTAGGTAGATATATGTCTAGCCTCTATTATACCTACACAGCAGTAGGTAAGGTACAGAACAGACATGATTATACTTACATAGGTAGGTATGTATAACAATAGCATGTACGATCTACCAATAACTTAAGCACGGTAATATTAACTATATAATATACATACCTACCGTAACAAAGGCATTCAATTCTAAGATAAAATAGGTACCTACCTACTAGAAAAAAATATCGCGACTATTCGGCCGAATCCAGCTCACTCACGCACGTGTGGTTTTACATCGCGTTGTCCCTCACGCACGATGCGCATACCGGTTTGTTTTTTATGTTCTCTGTTTCTGTAATCTATTTTTGTTTGGGTTTATATGGATATTGGAATCCGGATTATTCGAAATCCGAATTATTCAGAAAAATTGCCATTTTTATTTATACGGATATATGCATCTACATCTACCAAATACATTACTGAAAGAAATATTAGTGCAACAAACTTTGTTGCCAGGTAACGATCTGTTAAAGACTGTTGGCATCTGCCGCTGCTGGAGGAGGCCAGCTAAGGACAAGGTGCCTAGCCAGATACACTTTAATGCAGAGTGTCTAAACTGGTACACGCTATACCAACTACTGACACTTAAGAAATTGCGTGCGAAACCGCAAACAAGAGCTAGTTAAAAGATGTTGTTTAAATTTGACATTTCATTCGAATTAATATCCGGATTTGTGAATGATAAAATGCGTATTATCCGGATTTTGCATTGGTGTTTATTATTTGTTGTGTGCGACTGTACCAAAATGCATTTGTTCCTAGCACTTCACATCAACTTTTTATATTGTTGCACTACGAAATTGCATAAAGTATGACCACAGGCAGAAGCAGTATTTCTCGCAGTATTTTTACATATAGCATTTATAATAAGAAAAGCTCGTTTTCTATAGGAATTATTTCGTTTTTTAATGGGTACGCTGCCTTGACGTCAAGCTAGCGTACCCACTAAGAATGGTCATTTTTTCTTAAACCAAAGAGGCAGTATTTATTTTACTTTTGCACTAATTCTACACTGTTTATGCAGAGTTTATTGGCATATCAACAAACGTGATATCGATTATGTGTACGCTACCTTGACGGACACGTGTAATTTTGTTTGTGAATAATGGCTTCAGCCATTTAAAAAAAAAATTCAGTATTCAAATTTAATTTAGTTTTTTTTGTCGGTTTGTCAATTTTGCCATAAACAATTTATGTCATAATAGCAGTTGTCAACTTGAAATTGTTTTAATTTATTTGTGAATAAGGAATTGGATTGGATGTTTTTTATTATGTTTCGCTTGTTGTAGATTTTTATAGTCATTTTATTACGACCGGTGGTACGGAGCATACACAGGTTTAATGATGATAGTATGATTTTGTTTCTGCTTGGTGTAAGTGTATATTTTCTGGGAAGTTCGTCGAGTGTTTTGTAGAACTTAGGGTATATTCGAACAATCTTACTAAGTTTTAGTGTCAAGTAACATAGATAGCTGTTATGTCGTTCACGTTTGATTTAACTTCAAGCATTTGTAAACACTTATTAAGGTTCAGTCGTGATCCGACAGCTACATTGTTGCAGCTTGTGTAAAGAAAGCTTTTTGTCGTGCCACTGCAGTCACCCTACATAGCAAACAGATTAAAGTCTACATAGCAAACAGATTAAAGAATACCCATGCTCGTTATTAGGAGAAAAATCGGTCTAGATAAAAAAAAGTAGACATTTCTTTTCATTGTATTTTCATGTAAATTTAGAAAGAACCTATAGTCGGCCGACTTAAACCAAACTAGTCATAATTTTCATTATGAATGTAAGCGTGCTAACTACGAACCAGCCGTGTGGTGCCGGCTTAGAATTAACATCACCCCAACTCTTCCCGCGGGTGTCGTAAGAGGCGACATAGGGATATCCTCCGGGAGCAGCGCCCTCTGCAGAACAATTCTTCCACCGAACTGCGACCCCCAACTCACATGCCCAGCGTGGGGATTATGGGCATTATGGCCCCCATGAGACAATACGAACCTAGTTTGTGTTGGAAGAACACCATCGTTTTATCCTTTAGCAAGGGACTTCATCAGGGGGAGAGCCTTACCACGGGCCAAAGCGCGCTGAACGGACCCGACGCAAACTGCGCTCACCCTGATGAAGTCCCTCGTTAAGGGATGAAACTTTTTTATTGTTCCAAAACAAACTACGTAGTTAACCCGCTTACATTCCTAATGAATTCGTCAAACTAGAAAAGTACATAATTTATTTAACTTTTACAATTTAATGTGCGTACACATAGTTCTTGCGAATTGATATGCTATTAATTTATTATAATGTAGGTACTTTTATAAATATCAAGTTAATTAAAACATATTGCGCACTAACGTTTTAATTTATTATTATAAGTAGTACAGGCACTTTATTTTAAAGATAATGAAAGTCTACCTTTTTTTAAATATCCAATTAATAATATGCTGCCTTAGATTGACCGCACCTTCGTCATTTCAGATCTTTTCGAGCTAAAGCCTGTCTTCGCACAGAGTGATCGTGGATTCCCGGCCGTCACGATTGGAGGCTATCGATACAACAATAGCTACAGGCAGGTTGGTCCCAGGAAGTACTGGAGGTGTGCTAAAAGGAAGTCTTCGAAGTGTTACGCGAAACTCGTCACACTCGGTGATAATGTTGTTGAGATAAAAGGCTGTCATAACCACTGATATAAAAAAAATGTTTTATGCAAATATAATCTAACAATAAACGAAGGTTAGGTGAAGTATGGTCCATATGGGCACCGATGTTAAGGTCAGGGGAAGGTTGCAATTTATCATTATGAGAAAATGTTATAGGTCTGGTTACTAATAGTGAGTGAATACAGTACTCATGAACTTCGTCTTTATATTTTTTGATATGCGTGTGATGTATACAAATCATCATAGACAAATTCCGACAAATAGGTTTGGAATTAAATTTTTCAAAGTGCGAGCTTTTTATCTCGGACACTTGTGTAGACAAAAACAATATCATTGGAAAATTCAATAGTTTAGCCCCCAACATTACTGTTGTAGATTCACCAATTCTTGATGAGTCTTTTCAGTCATATGTATATAAATGAGAAAATTAAAATTTCATCAAATTTCGGACACACTGCTCAAAATTTTCATATTATGGTTTATACAATTATTCGGTTTTGTCTATTTATACCTAAACTTACGTATTGAAATGTATTTATTGTTGTCATTACATTGGTAGGTACGTAATTATCTAAAAGTAAGTATCACAATGTGAACCTTGTGTGGCGTAACAACAAGTGGAAGGCAGACTGAGATTCTTGTTATTTCTTTATTTTATTTATTTATTGACAGAATAACATCATTACAGGTTGTTAAAAATATGTAGGTACTAAGGTGAGTAGTAAGTACCTATTTTTCTAGTCTGAGTTAATAAAAATTATTAAGTTGGTAAGTAGAACAGTTCATTAAATAAGACTACCCCCGAATACTCAAACGCAACTTAGATTTAAATAATCGAAAATTTTAAGCTGTAATTAAACACATAGGTAAATGGAGCACATAGAAACCATTATAGGTATTATTTAGATCTTGCTACACACATTATAAAGGTTTGCACAATTGCGCAAGGTGGTTCGCAAGCGTACAACACTACACGCACTAAAATGAATGTGTACTAATTTTGAACTATTCATTGTTTAGAAATGTGTCTAATGGTTCCCTTATACCTCTTAGTATGTTTAACGGCTTAGATTTTATAATTATCTAGTAATGCTATTATACGGGTCAAGTGAACTTAAGGCTGTTTAATTTGTGCCCATTCGGCATTATAGCAGCTGTATAGCAGGCTCTAATTCTATTAAACTGCAGATTTGTACAGCTTACAGTATCCTTGTGAACCACACATCAGCTGTTATAGTGCAGATTGTGTTACTTGGGCAATGGTCTGTTGCGTGACGATGGTAAAAGTCTCGAAACTAGTCCGATGGGAGTTGGGGAGGCCCATTGTGAGGGACCCTACATGCGTCGACACACTTGCGCCTTCCCATCTTCTGAGGATATCCGTGAGGGCGGGTGCGGCGGCAGATTCGGCCGAGGATCTCAAGAAGCGCAAATATGCACGTCTTGACAGAGTCATTTGCTCCCCTTGGAGTCGAGAGCGTAGGTCCGTGGGGTACTGGCGCAGTGCATCAGCAATGCCATACAGCGGGCTAATGCAGCCAGCGTCTTGGGGACGCTTCCGACTGGTATTGATATGGATCAGTTGAGCTACCTGTAGATTATTTGCAACAGTCTGCAGTCAGCCCATTGTTTCAATTGTAAATTGTAATCCTGGAATCAAACATAGGCTACGGCTCATTACCCCATAAATCAGTTCCCGTGGGATAGAAATCACTTTTAAACGTTTACATAGAAACAACGCGTGCGAAGCCGCGGGGCGCAGCTAGAATATAATAATAGCTTAAATAATCTTTTTTTTTTTTTTTTTTTGTTCAGCCTATTTCGTCCCACTGCTGGGCAAAGGCCAAATATATAAATAATCTTAATAAGAAAAAACTTAAAGGTGTTTACATGTTCATGTTTACACTCTGCATCGTTCGGTTTTCCGCATATCGACATTTTACTTAAATTTTTTACATTTGTTTAAACGAGTACATACATACATAAAATACCCCATATCGTCGTCATTTAATTAGTTCGACTAACTTCCGCTGCTCAGGTTAATTTTACCTTAGATATAAGGAAATGCATGCACTTACATGAAACTGAGTCAATCAGTATTAAAAAAAATTGAGTAATTTTTATGTGGGTTCGATTACCGGCCAAGGTCAATCAATCTTTCGGCTTTATAATATTAGTAGGATTAGTAGGATTGGATTTAATAAATTTTATAATTATTATATTAATAATTATTATATTGGATTTAATAATTTTATAATAATTTTATTTTTAATAATTTTATAATTACTTATTATATTTTTTAAATTATAATAATAAAAATGAAATTTTAAAAAAAAACTTTGCGTAGGTACGTTGTTAGTTATAAAATCCTACGGCACAAACTAATCTTCAAACATTTTTCAGTGATGTCAGAACTTAAACCTCGGTACATCAACTCCCAGCGTGGTTTCCCAGCCGTGGAGCTCGGCGGGTACCGATACAACAAGAGAGTGGAGCGACCAGGGCCAAGGGAGTACTGGAGGTGCTCACAGAGGCGTGTGAATAGGTGCAGCGCTCAGCTCATCACTCTAAACGACGATGTCGTAGAAATTAAGAGTTGTCATAACCATTGAACCATTGAAAATTGCCTGGAAGAGATCGCTCATAGCAATAAGGCCGCCCATTGTGCATTGCTATGTGTTTGTCTTTTCCTGTCCCGTGTTTCTGTTTTATTTGGTGTGCAATAAAGAGTACTTGTATTGTATTGTATTGTATTGACGTTGTCACTATCTTAGGTATTTCTTGACTTTGTTTTTTGTCATTAACAGTTGTCTCGACTCTCAGGTTAAGGTCCTTCTTCACGTCACTTAGTTTATTAAATAATAGTAGTGTATTACTACCAACGGAAGGTAGTTGAGATATCAATGACAGATTAATCAATGAGTTCCGGCTAAAATTCTTTTTCTTTTCATTAATTATAAAGAATTATCCGTTTGTGACAAGTAAATCTAGTGTATGACACTAGATTTATTTGTCACAAACGTATATATAATATATATATAGAGTAGATGAAGAGTTCTTTCACACTAAGATATCACGGCATTAGCAGGAAGATTTTCTTCGTTATCATCTTCGTAGAGATAAACCATTCTAAAAATGCACGCCTCCTCCACTAAACGTCATACAGTCGGCGTGCATTTTTAGAATGGTTTATCTCTACCTGACTATATGAGTAGTTACACACAAACAAACACGCATTAAAATTACGACAGACAGAGATAAAGCTCTGCTACTCTAAACTTGCACGCGGCTTTAGCGCTTTTTTGACTGATATATTGACGAAACTTGAATATGATTCAAATAACGCCTTGTTTATTTTCTATCTCTGTTTGTCGTAATTTAAAAGTGTTGGTCATGTCATGACAATGCCACGCCGCGCCCTTATTGCGCTCTTATTAACTAACTTTCGCACCTTTTTTGTCATTAGATTAGTTAGTATTATGATTAGGATAAAAAAGTAAAACTTTTGTAATAGTGGAAAAAAAATATTTATAGAAAATTGTTTTTATTTATAGAAAAAGTCTTGTGGCAACATATTATTGCCTTAAGAAGTTCTTAATTAAATTTTTGCTTAATCTGTACATTATTTTGAAAACCTTCTTTGAGCAAAGTCGGCCTTTCCGGCTTACTCGAAAGGCGGCTTGCAATTTGCATAAGGTACTGTCGTGTTTTGCGGCCCGCAATGTATTTGGAATTGCGAATTGTATTTTGTTTTAAAAATAGTCATAATGCATAAACTTTTTATGCATCATGAGCAGTACAAGCTTCACTGGCTGATTAGAAGAAAAAAGAAAACGCAGGAAACTGACAAAAGAGCATCGCGGTAATTTTTTTTGCATGCTAAGTTTTTATCAATTATCGTGAATAACTTGTGAAAATGAATTCTTCAAGTCAATGTGTTATAAATTACTCGCATTGTTTGAGTAAAGTACTATGTTTGGTATGTTTTGTAATAATTGTGGACCACAAGCTTTGGTCCACAATGATTGCCCTGCTGGCCACGCTATGATTGCCTCAAGCTCAGTACTTTCTACGGTCTCGGCCTTGATTTCAGCTTTTCCATCAAGGGCTGCAATGCTGACCGCGCTGTGATGGCCTGGACCTACGCTAACGGCGGCCATCGGCTGCAGCTTTCGGTCATAAATGGTCGGTCGGTCATGAATGTTGTTAATTCAAGTGATAAGGGTTTATTATTCAATTTTTTAATAACTTTTACCATATATTACTCATAACGTTATGTGTGAAAGGATATTATGACTAAAATATTTTTTGTAAAATCGTTATAAAAACTTGTATTTTTTTTAAAACTACTCTGCCTGCAACACGGGAGTTTTATAAAAGCTCAAACCGAACTGTAATAGCTACGATTCTTTGAGCAAAATGAGGCTCATTGCCTCTATACTGGGTGTACGTTTATGTTAACAAGCCTCTCAGCGTTTTAATGGTCCTGAAATATAGCCGTAGTTGTGATTGTTTAACCTATTTTGTGAGCCAAGGCAGTAGTGAATTATACATACATAATTTATAATGATAATACGTCTAATTTACAGTAACTTTCGTCCGCAACCTCAGCGGCAGACAGCTGGCGATCATGGACGGCTACACGTTCTATCTCGATGGACAAACTCAATCAACGTATCAATGGCAATGCACGTCATGGGGCAAGTGCCGGTCGAAGTTCTGTCTCTACAGTGATAAAAAGACTTTGAAAAGTGCGGTCTGGTACCATAATCATCCGCCGCCGGAGTTTAAAATAACTAATGGTGTTATAATTAAAATATAAATGACTTAACTGCCTGAAGCAGATATCTTTTTTAACTGATAATAAAACAAGAACTAGTAATTTACATGGTATATGGTATTTTCGCTTAAGTAAATGGAAATTGAAAATAAATCTACTTTGGTTTTATGATTAGGACAGCAGTTTAATTTTTATATATGTTAGTACTTCATGACTTGATCCCACCATTTCCCGTTCTCTCCAGGGCAAACAGACGTACGGCGCATCAAATTTTCGATGACTTAAACAAGTACCCTATGTACTTAAAAATTTACACCCCTCTTGATTATATCGAATACTTACATTTTATTACTTTTCCTTGACAGTAACATTCGTAAAGAAATCATCTGGGAATGAATTAGCGATATACGATGGATTCACATTCTACCGTGCCTGTGTTCGTGACAAAACTACGTCATGGCGGTGCACCAACGGCAGGGGATGTAGAGCACGGTTCATAACGGCCGCACCGCCGAACAATGGAGCTATAGTTAAAGCTAACTTTACACACAACCATATGCCACCCAGCTTTAAAATAGTTCAAGGAGTGTTTATAAAAGTGTAATGGTGACAACACGTCCTCGTTATGGTCGAGTCTTGGCGCGCCTTGACAGACTGGCCATCACCAGCAAAACAAAAGATGTTTTTTTTATTTAAGGCGTGTCGCTAACAGAAACGAAAGTCGAGACAAGGGCGCTTAAAATGCGTGCCTCTTCTAAAAATCTCATGGGTTTCAAATGTACCCTCTCGTTAACAGAACAAGAGTCCGCGACTCTACCTCGCCTGCCTGCCATTTTCTAACACTCAATTTCTAGCACAATAGCGGTTACACGTGACTTGTAAACTAAACAATCGTATAAGTACCATATGTATTTTTTTTTTCAAATCGTATTTTTATATCTGTTTTTTACTACCTATGAAGGCAAGCAGAAAATAAATGATTCTCTGTCTAAACATCCTAGACGATTTTTGAATTTAATGTGTTATTGATTTGAAAATAGAACGTTTCTTTCGACATTCTGTCGAACTGTTAAAATTTTTCGAAATACAACTGTATTTTGCAAAACCCTATCTTGCCGCGTGTGTTGAATATTCCCAAATTCCATAAAACTCCTGTAGATTAAATTGTTATGATAGTTTTCTGTAAATTTTTTTTATGCTTTATGAGAAAGAAAGAAGATGAGGTTATTTTATTCTGAAAACATATGTACCACGACTTATTACATGAACAGGCTATCTTTCCTTTACAGTATCATTCGTATCAAAAATGTGCGGCAAAAAACTAGCAATCTACAAAGGCTACACGTTCTTCTACTATCGCCAGTCAAAAACTACGGAAACTTGGAATTGCACTTCATGGGGCAAATGTAAGGGGCGGTTGGTACTGACGAAGGACGGATTCGTTGTTAATGCTGTAGGACATTTTCATGATCCACCAAAGTATACTATTTTTGATGGAGTTTATGTAAAAGTATGATTTCCTAAGCTAATTAATGACATTTAACATTACTTAACCACTAAATTACTTCTGTCTCAGGTTTCAATGGTAAGTTTTAAGCCTATGTAATTTTTTCAGCTGTGCTGATTAAATTAGTATCTACGTTAGAACCTTAGTAATAATAATATTACAAATTTCTACTTAAAGTTATTAATTTATTCAGACTTGCACCAGCTTTATTTAATTTAAAATAATTAGCTAACCCAAAAAGCAACTACTTTTAGGGTCCGTATATCCGTTCGCATCTTAGCTCAGAGACTATTCGTACAAGAAAGCTGTTATTTCGCAAGGATATGGAATTATTCTCGCCGACAAAGTGGTAAAATAAAATCTTTAATAAATGTTACTTATTTCATTGACAACTGTAAATAAATTAATATACATGTAGAATAGTAAGTACAAATCTAAATAACAGTATTAAAGTCGATCCGGTAAAATGGTTTTCTTGAACTTCTGACATGGCTTATAATTTTAGAGCTAAAATGATTTTTTTTTCAGTAACGATCGTCAAAAATAGACTGGGAAAGAAATTGGCCATACTTCACGGATACACTTTCTACGTACACAAGACGACACAAACAGCTGTAAGATGGCGGTGCACCAACACACTTGCGTGTAAGGCTAAATTTATACAGTCGCTAGACGGGCAACTACGGAACTTATCTTTAACACATACACATAAACAACCTCAATATATTATAAAAGGTGGGGTTTATTTCAAAGTGTAGGCTCTGTTCTACCTACATTTATAATATACTAGCTGACCTGGCGAACTTCGTCCCGTTCTCAACTTTTAAACCTTCCCTGAACTTACACAAACATTTCAAGACCAAAATTAGCGAAATCGGTCCAGCCGTTCTCGAGTTATAGCGAGACTAACGAACAGCAATTGATTTTGATACATAAGAAGAAAATATTTGCAATTAAATAATATTGCGGCTATAGGTGTGCAAATTTAATTTAAAATCGGTTAAGTAGTTTAGGAGTCCATCGCGGACAAACAACGTGACACGTGATTTATATATAGGTATTAAGATTTAGTTCTTACCAATATACTTACCTACTAATTAACTTGCTGGCACGCCAGCAAGTAAGTTATAAAAGTGTAATAAAAGGTTTAAAAAAGTGTAATGGTGACTTGTAAACTAATCTATCGTAATATAAGTTAGATATATTATTTTTTTCAAAATGGTTTTTTGTTATTATAGTGCGTAACCCCACACTAAGGGTAATTTCTAAGAAATCAAATAATATCGCAAAAATTTTCGACTTCGACGGGACTTGAACGCGACGCGTTCAAGTCGCGTTTGACTAGGACGCGGGTTCAAGTCCCGTCGAAGTCAAAAATTTTTGCGATATTATTTGATTTTTTCAAAATGTATTTTTATATCTGATTTTTACTACTTATCATTGATATAAGTTACATTCTGTAGATATTGTAACTTTTTATTTTGTATTATTTTTAAAATAATTAAATTTAATAATTTTGAAATAAATAATATAATTTCAATTTTAATTAACCCCTTACCGCATACGAAGCCATGTACCTATGGCTTTCAAAGTTTCCTATTTTTTTACAGGTTATCTAAAGAATACAAGCAATTCTTCGTAAAACAGAACGTATTTTTTTTGTATCTGTGGTGTGTCACACCTGGCGATATTTTTTAGGCTATGTGCAACGCGTCCGGCCGGTCAATTGAAAATAAAATAGTAACACTTTCATCAGTACAAAACAAATGTAAAACGGTAAGTAAGATCTTCTAATAAAATTATTTTACAATCTTTGATTTATCCTTCTCATAGGTTGCAACTTGTTTTTGCTTTTACTTTTGTTTTTGTATGGTTTCTGACTAGTTTTTTGCAAACTCCATTTATGGCTTCGTATGCGTTTGCGTTCAATACACTGTCATCCGTATATGGCTTCGTATGCAATGATACTTCTTTCTGCTTCTTTCAGAGATGAACCCTTCACGCTTTTATGGTTCTTCCAAGCATGTAAATCTAATACCTGGTGATGGTTTCTTGAGCGATGATGATCTTACTTCCGATTCTGACCCTGAGTATGAACCATATTCATCACGTGCACCTAAAAAACAGCATATTATCATACCTGAGTCGGATTCCGATAGCTCCGATGATAATATTCCTTTGCGGGATTTATCAACGTCAAAGGCAAAGGGTAAAAAAGCAAAAAAAGACAAGGTAATATGGAAGAATGAAAAAATGGACGCTTACGATAAAAACAACTTTCAATTCAAAGGAAATACGGTTTTGCCGGAAATAATAAAACAATTAGATACACCAGCAGATTTTTTCAAGTTCTTATTCACGGATGATATTGTTGATTCCATTGTAGAGCAGTCTAACATCAAGTCTATCCAAGATAACGTCAACAAGCCCGCATGCATTTCAAGGGAAGAAATGGAGAAATTTATCGGAGTAGTCATATTTATGTCCTGTGTGAAGTTGCCAGCAACGCGGATGTATTGGTCAAAAACGGTCGGTCAGGCGCAGGTTTACGAAATTATGACATGTAACAAATTTGAGACTATAAAACAGTTTGTACACTTCAACAATAATGACGACTTCAAGCCCCGTGGCACCGAAGGACATGACAAACTCTTCAAAGTCAGGCCTCTTTTAGATCAGATTCGCGAGCATTTGTTGTTAGTCCCAAAGGAAGAGTATTTAGCTGTTGATGAACAAATAATTCCAACTAAAGCTCGTCACGAGATAAAGCAATATAACCCTGCAAAACCACATAAGTGGGGTTATAAGAATCAGGTTTTGAGCGGCGTGTCTGGTTTTAGCTATGACTTTGATATATTTGCTGGAGATCAAAGCAATACCTATCCTGCAGATGCCTCTGATCTTGGTGTCAGCTCAAATGTTGTAACACAACTCACCGCCACAGTTCCACGGCATCTCAACCACAAAATTTATTTCGATAACTGGTTCAATAGCCCAAATCTGCAAGTTTATTTATTACAAAATGGATTGTTACCTTTGGGGACTGTAAGACTCAATCGTGTGCCAAACTCGAATATGCCTTCTGAAAAAGATTTGAAGAAAAGGGGTCGCGGTAGTTATGAAGAAAAAACTGCAATCATAAACGGTGTTAAGCTAAGTTTGATCTCGTGTTCAACAAGAACGTAAATATTCTCTCAGCATATGTAGGTAGTGAACCAGCAACAACAAAACGGCGTTATTTCCGACAGGAAAAACAGTACAAAGAAATAACTTCTCCTCAAGCAGTCGATGTTTATAACCAGCACATGGGAGGAGTCGATCTACTTGATTCAATGCTTGGCTACTACAGAATTCATTTGAGATCCCGCAAATGGTATAAGAGAATATTCTTCCATTTATGCTAGATTTATGCATAGTAAATGCCTGGTTGCTTTAGCGTAGGGTCAATGAAGAAAAGCACATGCATTTATGTTCAAGCTCGCAGTTTCAGAACATTTGCGCAAAGCAGGCAAAGTAGTGACGATGCTGAGAAAACGTGGTCATCCGTCGAGCATTCTTGGAACACCGACGTCAAGCAGAGCTGGTACCCCAACAAGCCGAGTCGGCACTCCATCCAGCTGTCCGGATTCACCAGTGTCCTCAAAAAAACCCCGAAAAGCTCCAGCCAGGCATCAAGATCTGCCACTAAATTCAGTACGAACTGACAATACTGATCATTTCCCCACTTGGAAAAAAAATAATCGACAGCTATGTCAAAACTGCTCAAAGTTCCGTTCTTTCACAAAATGTGAAAAATGCCAGGTATTTTTGTGCTATAATGAGAAACGAAACTGCTTTAGAGATTTTCATAAAGTGTAACTGCCTTTTCACCTAAACACATACGTATATGCCAACACATATATGTTTTCTATGTATAATAAAAAATATCTATCTATGTAGTGTATTGTATTAAGTATATCAGTTATCTAGTACCCATAACACAAAGCTCTGCTTAGCTTGGGGCTAGATAATGCTGTGTGAATTGTCCGGCATTATATTTATATTTATTTACATATTTTTTCTGGACTGCATACGAAGCCATACATGGCTTCGTGTAATAACTTCTTATATAATAATTGTAATTTTTTTTTCGGTTTCTTATTGTTTGTGAGATATAAATAAACACATTTTTGCATAAAACTATTTTTTATTGAACCTCCTTTATAATTCATGCAGTAAGGGGTTAATTCTTGTACATTCTCCTAGCGCTATCTCAACAAATAGCCTGTGTTGTGTTACAACAACTGTTTAGTTGTTGTAACACAACACAGGTCATTTTTATGCGTTTGCAAAGACATGCTATTTCCAATCTATTGCAATATACCTACCTAATGATAACGAACAACAATGGTGGAAAGACGTATCTAGACCGAAGTGCGATCGAGACAACAATACACGCGAAGCACGTACGCCGGCAGCGCCGGTCCGACTGTGACTCAGGTAGGTGGACCTAATTGGACCTAATTTGAGCGTTCCACTTTCGAAAAGCTAGTGCCCAATCTTCTGAATTTTACTCACATTGATGCTACCAGTGTATGTTAGGTAAGCAGAAAATAAATGACTATGTATAAACATGCTAGACAATTTAAGAATTTAATGTGTTATTGATTTAAAAATATAGCGTTTTTTTCGACATTCTGTCAAACTGTTGAAATTTTTCGGAATACAACTGCAATTTGCAATACTCACTCTTGTCGTGTGTGTTGAATATTCTCAGATTCCATAAAACTCCTGAAGATTAAATTGTTATGAAAATTTTCTGTAATTTTTACTTTTGAATGCTTTAAAAGAAAGAAAGAAGATGAGTTTACTTGATTTTCAACACATACCACGACATATTACATGAACGGGCTGTCTTTCCTTTACAGTATCATTCGTATCAAAAATGTGCGGCAAAAAACTATCAATCTACAAAGGCTACACGTTCTTCTACCATCGCCAGTCAAAAACTACGGAAACTTGGAATTGCACTTCATGGGGCAAATGTAAAGCGCGGTTGGTACTGACGAAGGACGGATTCGTTGTTAATGCTGTAGGACATGCCCATGACCCACCAAAGTATGCTATTTTTGATGGAGTGTATTGTAACGGTCCAGTTTATGCTGGTTCGTTTAATTTGCAAATATAAAAATAATTAACACATTTTGATATAGCTTGTAACACTGAAAGTATATTCTGGACTGTAAATGAGTTCGAATGTCATGTTAAAGGAATAGGGACCTTTTTTTATCATGTTGAGCAAAATTATATTTAAAATATTTGAATTTGAGTATTCGAGGAAAACAAATGGGCTTCTTGATAGTTGGTACAGAGATGTCAGTGGGAAGAGATCGAGAGTTTTGAAGTGAAGTGAAAATTTGGGGTTTTTTCTAGGTTTTACAGGAATAGTGGGAATCGTGAGGATACAGACCGGAAGCTAGGTCGGCTCAGCCATCGAGCGAGACCAGGGAGGAATTCTAGGAAATGGATTACAAATTTCTATCAATCAGATTCAGGTTACGTAAACCCACACTTTTCATTTCTAATATTTCTCCGTATTGAAGACGAATGGTGTTGCATCTCAGAGCCAGCTATTCTAAATTATTATTACATTTATTAAACACACTCTGTTGATGCTGCAACGCTCCTGGGTGTGTTGGTGAACTTCCTGTGCTGTAATGCCCTGAACTAACCTGTTTATTAAATCTATTGTTTTGACCTACGGTTGGACTGGAATGTGGTTCCACACGTTTACTCCTTAGGACTCCCCGCGTGGACTAGGTATAGGATTAGGTAGGCTAGGGTTTTAGTGAGGTAGGATGTATTTGGATCGCTTGAGATCATTCCCCATCAAACTCTCCTGAGTTAGCGATTTACATACGCTTTGCTTTTAAATGTCTGGTTATCACTGAGTAAGGGAAGGGCGAGAACCGTCTGTTTTCGACTTTCCCCGAGGAGATGAAAAGATAAACATCGCAGAGGGGCATCTACCAGATAAATTTGGCTTATACCTATACGGGATAAAGCAAAGTTCTCCGGTTTCCGCATAGGAGAGGCAGAATAACCGAACAAAGTCACAATGCCAAGATATTATAGGTTCATCGCTTACTATGTAATTTTAGTTGTTTCAGAGCTTGGGTGTATCATGGTTTGAGTCGACCATGAAAGAGGGGTGCTATACTACTGTACCAGAATTGAAGAATCGATAACTTAAGTAGTTTTAACGTTTATTTCATTTGTCTTAAGCTTCGAAAAGAATCTGAGTTACTATATCACAATGTATGAGTCCTACCGCTAACTAGACGATCATTGGCCACTTTAAATCACAATTTTAATACAAAACTTATAGTAAAATACTTAGTTTTATTGATAGATAATCACTATTGATCAGGTAGGGTAGGGAACGATATTTCCGAGCGTTACAGTATGTGAAAGTATGATTTCATAAGCTAATTAATGTCATATATCATTACTTACCCACTAAATTACTTCTGTCTCAGGCTTCAATGGTAAGTTTTAAGCCCATGTAATTTTTTCAGCTGTGCTGATTAAATTAGTATCTACGTTAGAACCTTAGTAATAATAATATTACAAATTTCTACTTAAAGTTATTAATTTATTCAGACTTGCACCAGCTTTATTTAATTTAAAATAATTAGCTACCCCAAAAAGCAACTACTTTTAGGATCCGTCTATCCGTTCGCAGCTTAGCTCATAGACTATTCGTACAAGAAAACTGTTATTTCGCAAGAGTATAGATATAAATTATTCTCGTCGACAAAGTGGTAAAATAAAATCTTTAATAAATGTTATTTATTTCATTGACACCTGTAAATAAACTAATAATGTAGAATTGTAAGTACAAATCTAAATAACAGTATACAAGTCGATCCGGTAAAATGGTTTTCTTGAACTTCTGAGATGGCTTATAATTTTAGAGCTAAAATGATTTTTTTTTTCAGTAACGTTCGTCAAAAATAGACTGGGAAAGAAATTGGCCATACTTCACGGATACACTTTCAACGTACACAAGACGACACAATCAGCTGTAAGATGGCGGTGCACCAACACACAAGCGTGTAAGGCGCACTTTATACAGTCGCTAGACGGGCAACTACGGAACTTATCTTTAACACATACACATAAACAACCTCAATATATTATAAAAGGTGGGGTCTATTTCAAAGTGTAGGCTCTATTCTACCTACATTTATAAATGTAGATGATGCTGTGTGGATTGTCTAGTAAAAAAAAAAAATTATGCCTACTAGCTGACCTGGCGAACTTCGTCCCGCTCTCAACTTTTAAACCTTCCATGAACATACACAAACATTTCAAGATAAAAATTAGCGAAATCGGTCCAGCTGTTCTCGAGTTATAGCGAGACTAACGAACAGCAATTGATTTTTATACATAAGAAGAAGATAAGATTTGCAATAAAATAATATTGCGGCTATAAATTAAGACGTAATCTTTCAACTTTAATCCAACTGCACATGGGGTGTGTAAATTTAATTTAAGATCGGTTAAGTAGTTTAGGAGTCCATCGCGGACAAACAACGTAACACGTGATTTATATAATATATTAAGATTTAGTTCCTACTAATATACTTACCTACTAATTAACTTGCTGGCACGCCAGCAAGTAAGTTAATAAAAGTGTAATAAAAGGTTTAAAAAAGTGTAATGGTGACTTGTAAACTAATCTATCGTAATATAAGTTAGATGTATTATTTTTTTCAAAATGTATTTTTATTTCTGATTGTTACTACCTATCATTGATATAAGTTACATTCTGTAGATATGGTACACTCTCCTAGCGCTATCTCAACAAATAGCCTGTGTTGTGTTACAACAACTGTTTAGTTGTTGTAACACAACACAGGTCATTTTTATGCGTTTGCAAAAACATGCTATTTCCAATCTATTGCAATATACCTACCTAATGATAATGAACAACAATGGTGGAAAAACGTATCTAGACCGAAGTGCGATCGAGACAACAATACACGCGAAGCACGTACGCCGGCAGCGCCGGTCCGACTGTGACTGAGGTGGGTGGACCTAATTGGACCTAATTTGAGCGTTCCACTTTCGAGAAGCTAGTGCCCAATCTTCCGAATTTTACTCACATCGATGCTACCAGTGTATGTTAGTGTAAGCAGAAAATAAATGACTATGTCTAAACATGCTAGACGATATAAGAATTTAATGTGTTGTTGATTTAAAAATATAGCGTTTTTTTTCGACATTCTGTCAAACTGTTGAAATTTTTCGGAATACAACTGCAATTTGCAATGCTCACTCTCTCCGTGTATGTTGAATATTCCTAGATTCCATAAAACTCCTGAAGATTAAATTGTTATGAAAATTTTCTGTAAAGTTTACTTTGAAATGCTTCAAAAGAAAGAAAGAAGATGAGTTTATTTGATTTTCAACACATACCACGACATATTACATGAACGGGCTGTCTTTCCTTTACAGTATCATTTGTATCAAAACTATGCGGCAGAAGGCTAGCGATCTACAAAGGCTACACGTTCTTCTACCAGCGCCAGTCAAAAACTACGGAAACTTGGAATTGCACTTCATGGGGCAAATGTAAAGCGCGGTTGGTACTGACGAAGGACGGATTCGTTGTTAATGCTGTAGGACATGCCCATGATCCACCAAAGTATGCTATTTATGATGGAGTGTATGTGAAAGTATGATTTCATAAGCTAATTATGTAATGATATTTAACATTACTTACCTCATAAATCACTTCTCTCTTAGGCTTCAATGGTAAGTTTTCACCTGTGCTGATTAAATTAGTATCGAAGTTAGAACGTTAGGTAATAATAATATTAATAATGTTATTCATTTATTCAGACTTGCACCAGTTTTATTTGATTTAAAATAGTTACCTAACCCGAAAAGCAACTATTTTTAGGGTCCGTATATCCGTTTGCAGGTTAGCTCAGAGACTATAAGTACAAGAAAGCTCATATTTCGCAAAGGTATAGATATGAATTTTTCTCTCCGACAAAGTGGTAAAATAAATCTTGAATAAATGTTTCTAATTTCATTGACGCCTGTAGAATAATATACATGTATAATAGTAAGTATAAATCTAAGTGTAATAGTCGATCCGGCAAAATGGTTTTCTTAAACTTCTGATATGGCTTGTAATTTTAGAGCTTTAACTATTATTTTTTTCAGTAACGTTCGTCAAAATAAAGTTGGCAAGAAATTGGCGATACGGCACGGATACACTTTCTACGTACTGAAGACGACAAAAACAGTTGTAATATGGCGGTGCACCAACACACTTTTGTGTAAGGCTCACATTATACAGTCGCTAGACGGGCAACTACGGAACTTATCTTTAACACATACACATAAACGACCTCAATATATTATAAGAGGTGGGGTATATTTCAAAGTGTACCTATTTTATAATATATTTAGTTCTTACCAACATACTTACCTACTAACTTACTTGCTGGCGTGGCGCAGTGACCTCAAGTGAACCTTGGCATCCGATACCAGAGGTCGCCAGTTGTCCCAGTCCCTTGCCGTATCAGTCCAGTAGACTACACAAAATTCTTGAAGTTCTTTCTCAACTTGGTGCTCCAGCGGTACCTTGGACGACCGTTAGGCCTATGGCAAACAACACACATAAACGTCATTATAAAATATTGTATCATACACGCCCACTTTTTGTACCTATGTGATTTTACTATTTCACTAACTTATTATGTTATGTATGTAGGTTATTTATGACTTCCTTTTATTTTCGTTGTGCCTTGTAAATATTTGGATTTTTTTATATCTACCTTCTTTGTCCTTGTTTCACGCACCTGCTGCTGCTGCGCCTAGGTGTCCCTTAAACCTGCGCACAGTAGCGTAATTGTTACTACTAACATATTACATCACTATTGTTTAAACTACCCGCTGAAACATTACCTACAAAATTTAATTGTTAAAAACAGTTGACAGTCAGTTGCTCCGCAAACGTCGCGCGCGATAGTCGTGTCAACAATTGCTCTGTAGATTAAGAATAGCAATAAAAATGTATAATCTATGATGATTACAACTAATCACGTAGATATTTAATAGTTAATATTTTTCTATGTGTAGTGTTTTCTTTTCTTACCACAATAATGCGGTATCGCGTGAACGTTTAAAAAAAATCTTAGTAAGTAGTGAATTTAAATTTTAAAGATATTTTCCTTTGTGTAATTTATAGGCAACTTTTATAAAAGTGCTTTTAGTCTAAGCGTGTTCTTTTATGCTAGTGAAAGTGTTTAGTTTTGGATATTTAGAAGACGTCGGCTGTGAGTAATTTTTATAATTTTTTCAACAATGTTTTACGTTATATTGCGAACTTGCTCTGTGCGCTTACCTACTGTGAGCGACCCCTTAAATCTACAATAGGCAGGTGTCGACAGATTTTGTGTACAACACGAGGGGTTGCTACGATCGGAGTTTTATAGGAAGTTTCATTGACATGCTTAGTCAAAATTAATTTTTGATTAAGTATTTTTAACCTATATAATACTTTATTGACAAAGAAAATTACAATCACATAATAGAAATAAATTAGAACAAGTATTTACAATAAATATACAGTAAATATTTGTTTTAAGTAGTAGGTTGGTATGTTTCTCAAGAATGACTAGGTACGTACTAAAACTAAGGTAGCACAAATTTTCAGGTGTATTTTTAGATACATTAGTGCCTAATATTTGGATCCTGATGAATTTTATAATTTTAAGTGTAATTTGAACCTTTGTAATGCTACGGAATAGCTACTGTAATTTTACTAAGTGAATAATATAACAACTCTACTTATCGAAACCTACTCGTAGATATATACATTGTTTGTTGTTTATTACTGGGCAATTGGTATAACTGCATACGAAATAACTGCATTTGGTTAAAATTATTATTTATGTTACTATGTTAATACGTACTACATTTTTTTCTAAATTTTTTGTAACTTAAATATTCACTTCATTTTTAATATTCATTTTCATACCTACACACTTTTATTAACCCAATTATAATTTTCAGTTCAATGGCTTAAAAACAAACGCGGCGCCAGTCACGTCTTAATCATAGACAGTTATCCATATTTCAAAAACATCTCATCGATGACCACGGAGAACTTCAGGTGCTCCAACCGCTGCGGTGCTTACGCCACCATACACAAGGAGACCCGGAAACTGTTGCGACTCACGGGGGTCCATGATCACGAGCCGGTCGAGTTCGATTCTGATCATGGTTTTTTTTCGAGATCAGTGAAGAAAATAGTGTTTTCGCCTTAACTGAGCAGTACTATGATAACAATCCCGAAGTAATAACAGTTCTAAGCCTCGCAGCAAGAAAGGAGTTTCTGACTTAGAAAGCTCTTTAAACTGCAGAAATCATTTTGTAACTATTAAATTTAATTGGCAGCAATAGCTTAGAGTTGTCTGTTTTTTTTTTCTAGAAAAACGGGGAACAGCTAGTTGGACTTTTATTTACTGGTAAGATTGATAACCCTCACAATCTTACTACCAACGATCTTGTGCAGACACAGAATGTCAGCAACGTACCTCTATTATTCAAGCACCACGTCCACAAGTCTAACTACGGACTATGTAATTTAATCAGTTTATCCAAGGACACTAAATAGTGGCCGGTGGCACAATTTATCTACTGTGCCGGTGGTCAGATCAATTTAACAAACTCATCTGACAACGGATGCCTAACTGGTTTTTCAAGCAAAAGACTGAGGCAGCATTTTCATGCAATCACCTAGTTCAATAATTCAATGAACGAAGCGATTATTAAGCTGACTGTACTCTTTTTGCAAAAAAAAAAACTGAGTGTGTCTAGTTGGCGAAAACATAAATATGATTTATTTCAAGTTTCACTATTTGGACACGCGTAAAAATCGTGTCATGTCCAGATGACGAAATAATAAGTGATACTAATTTTAAGTTTCACCAACTGGACACACGTGTGTCCAGTTACTTGTGTCGAGTTAGTGAATAACCCAACATTTTGAAGTGGCGGTGTCTACATTGGTAGGATTCTAAAAGACGATTCGTTTACGAGTCAGTTATACATTTATTTATTGTCTTCACATTATATTTAAGGGTAGGGAGCCGTAAGGACAACATTAAGAAAGTAGATAGACATTATGTAAATAAAGAAAGATTCCTCTTTATGAACAAAGAAAATTACAATCAAATAATGGAAACAAATTAGAACTAGTACCTATTTATAATTAAAACAATTGAGCTAACTGCAGAGTTTTGCAAACAATCAACAGATCCATATCAATAGCAGTCCTAAAGGCGCTGTTCTCCTAGCCGAATTGAATTAGCAGGAGCAACAGAAACAAGCCATGTGTTAGATGACTACATATATTTATTTAAAAATAGATTTTTAAATGTTTAATTTTGAACTCTGAAAATGCTGTCGGCCATGTTCTGACGTCATAAGATTCTTAGCAAATTTCATGATGGGATCTTATACGGGTAAAATTCGCTATGCAGTCTGTCTATATTTCGTACAATTGCTTTGCTAATTTTTGACGTTTGGTAATATCTATTGTTAGTTTCGAGACGTATGACGTCACAGCACAGGTAAACATGGCTGACAGCGTCTTGGCCTGTTAACGAAAAGAAGACTTTTAAAATAAAGTTTTACGGCTTTCTAGGCCCTTAAAAATATGGTAATTTTTTCCCCTCTTTTTGGACAATAATTAATAATTAAAGACCTTCTTTAAAAAAAAGTTAACTAACCAATTACGCACACATATTATGTACAGTAAGAACGTGCTTCTTAACATTAAAAATATTTTACTTTTCAGTATATTGGGCTAGAAGTACGATGGACAAACCAGTAGCCATAATTAACTCATACATATTCAGGAGGGATGCCGTGAATAAAATTAGCGAATCTGAGTACTTTCAATGCACAGAAAAATATTGTAACGCACGTTTCGTAAGACACGGCGGAAAGTACATCAAAGCTAAAAACAATTTAGCGCATAATCATTCTCCTCTACCTGAGAGTGCATACGCAATACGTGACGGGGTTTTTTCCAGAAAATGAAAAATATTCATTTGAATGTGAGCGGGTTAACTAAGCACCTGGTTTGGGTTGGCAGAACACACGCTCACGTCAAACTACGACAGGTTTTAATAATAAAATTATTAATGTCTTATTAATATCAATAAACATTTTTAATTACTTTTCAATGACTTTCCCCTTTCACAAAACTACTCAACCTTACAGATAATTAAAATGTGGTCTCAAATTGTTTAATTGTGAGATTATTATGAACCCTATTAATTTTATACTTAATAGGTATCAAACTAGGTACCTACTGACTTCACTGGGGTTAACACACAATTTTTTGTTTTAATAATCAAAGCAGTCTTGTATCTGCAAGCGACAGCCATACACCGACAGGAACCTAGCTTTAATGCTTATATCTTATTGCGTTTATTGAAATAGCTTATTACATTACTCAGGTGTCAATCTTAAAGCTAACATTAACATGTATTTATACGTAGAATCAGATAGATATTAAATAAAGTATCAGATAACAGAACAGCATCAGTAGTAGCAATAAATTCGAATATATAATATACAGGGTTTTAATTAAGACCTGGCGTCTTCACTAACGTGTTCCTAATGATGGGCTGAACCTGCAGTTCACGTAGTGTCAGTGACTTACCAATAACCCTGTCTATATGAGATAAACCCACTTGTACGACAATTACAGTAAAATCGTTCGAAAAACGATGCGGAAAATATCTCGCTATTGTTGGTGGATACACTTTCTACGAGCACAAGAAGGCTTCTAAGACCTCTGTATATATCTGCACCGGCGCCAGCAACTGCAAGCCTCGTCTGAAGATGACCAGGGCTGTAAATGTGGAAGAAAGGAATCTTGTAGACGCCAAAACAAACACTGCCATGTTTGACCCAGTTACACCATCACGGACGAGTTTTATGTCAAAACATTATGTTTTTTTCCTAATTAATGCAATAAAGGCTGAAGTTGTGATGTTTGTCTCAATCAAAATTATAGAAACAGTGAACAATTAAAGTAGGTAACGAATCGGATACACACAAATTAGCGCATGTGCATGTACAAATAATAAAAAAGTTGGCGACCTCGATGTTGGATTAAGATAAAATTTAAAGTACTTCCTGACCTGTTTTAACATGGAAGCTGCTTTAATCCCGGAAACAACAAACAAACGTCTGGCTTAGGCTTGTATTTATATAAAACAAATAATCTCAGTTCGAATATTTTTTACAATAAAATATATTGCCCGATGCCTAAACTTAAATACTAATTTGCGAATAGCCTCCAATAATCTTAATAATAATCTAACAGATAATTTGGCAATATTTCAGTGATACTATTGGCTAAGTCTCGGTACTCCGGCAAACACCTCGTAATGTACAACGATTACACGTACTACTACAAGAAACAATGTAAGAAGACTAAGTTTATCCATTGGTACTGCTCCAAACACAACTGAAGGGGCTGCAATGCCAAATTGAAACTTGACGAGAAGTTCGGCATTATTGGCTTGGAGAACAAGCATACACACCCCCCTGCGAAATACTGTACCTACGATGGGCAATATGTCAAGCTAAGTGATTCCTTACTTGGTATCGCTTACAGCCAATTCACGTAGGTTACGCAGGTCGGCACGGCAATGCTCAACAGATCAGAAATCCATTTCACATACTAATAACCTTATTATATGATTCACTTTTCCATTATCATTCAGTGGTACAGATTGCATCGGCAAAAATCTGCGGCGAATATAATTATTGCAGCTTCAGTGCTGAAAGATCCAGTGGCTTGTATTTCCATACGAATGCGTAGTTAAAATTGGTTAGTCTTTTATATATGGCGTAGGCACTTGTTAATTCAACTGTCCATCCGGTTCTTGAATTGCATATAAATTTTTCCAACTTATAATTTGGACTGCTGTTTCAGGTAGGTACTAGTTGTACATTAACTTGCTGTTTTTATGTTTAACTTATAGGTTATGAAAATAAACATGTTTTTTTAATTCATAGTCTCTTTGATGAAAAAAGTAATTTTTCCTCAGCATTATTGATTATACCTACTTAGAATCACAAATGAAACAATTTATCTTACTTATTATTATTATATAAATACTTGGTCTTGGTCTCCAACAAAATAAATCGCCACCGGCTTCTATCCTGCGGTGCGAAGTCCGGTGCGAAGACTTGAAGTGAACGTCATTCTCAACTTTGTCCCACCTGTATCTAGGTCGCCCACCTGGCGTTCCAAAGAAAGCCCATTATGCTGCCCGATCTTCCTCCATCTATAGCCCATGGCCGTGCCAGTGCAGCCTATGTGATTTTGTGAAACAACTTTAAAAATGTATCCTGTTTCAGAGCTAATCTTCATATCATCACGTCGAGGCCAGCTACAGTTGGTTTACGAGGACCACACCTTCACCCGGCATAACTTAGGTAGCACTCGCGGTCACAGCCACTGGCGATGTTCCAAGTGCAAGTTCTGTAGAGCTCGAATCACTATTGACGAAAAGTGTAAATATATTTTAAAAGTTAATGCCATCCATAATCATAGTAAGTACAGAAATAAAAATAAATAATACTGGACAATCTACACACCATCATCTGGTCCCAAGCTAAGCAGACTAGATAACTGTTATTTAATAGATATTTTTTTATTACACATAAGAAGCTTCCAGGACTCCCGGAACAAATATCTGCAGATCGTACAAAAATAATTGTCCCGTGGCGGGTATCGCACCCTACGTCACAGGCGGACCTACGCCCGCTGCGTCACTGAAGTCGTCGATTCAATTTATTTATTGTTTTTATTTATTTGGACGACAGACAGTACATAGATAGTATATGTACAAGGTACAATAAGGATTTTCTTATAGACCAGTAAAGTCTCATAACCATAAACAAATAATCACATAAAAACAAACAAACGTTTTGTGTGGAAATTATCTAACTTAGGTAAAGGAAAGTTTTTTAGTAAAATAATAAATTGAAATATCAAAATTAACAGAGATAAAACATTAATTCACAAACAAAAACGAGAAAAAGACGAAATAATATAAAATTATTAAGGTAAAGGCACTAATGCTCGACAGTGAACTAAAGGATGACACTTTCGAAAAAAGTCCTTCCTGCTAAGAATAATAAACAATACATTTATTTGAAAACTGATCTACAAGACACCTTGCTCCACCTATGACACATGGTCAAAAACTTTATAACACTTTTCGAGCAAAATTTCAAAATGGCATCAGTTGGCAACAAACAATGTGGAAAAGTAGACACATTGCCTGTGATTCTTAAACATTTTCGTAAGGAGGCTGACATGGGTCAGGTATGATTTTGTTATAATTATTTACGATTTTTGTGGATTGAGTGTTGATTATAGAAATATGAAAGATTGATTTGTATACTAGGGCTATTGTTTTCGTGTTTAGTTTAGTTTTTGTAACAATTTTTTTTGTGTCTACTATTAGTACCAAAATAATGTGAAAACCTAAAAGATGACACAAGTGTCATCTATTAGATCACATCAAAATGTTCAAAATTCATTCAAAAATAGCTTTTATTCCAAGTGTTTATAATACTGTATCAATTTTGCTACTTTTACTTTACTATACCCAATAGTAGACAGGATGTCAACTATTGGGGTAAGGTAGGTGTCAACTATTGGTTTTGTTGGTATCAGATTTCGTCGAGCGTGATGCCACCCTTAAAAAATTATATAAAATAAATAAAATAAATAGTAAAATAAAAGGGAAGACACATAAAAATCGTAAACTGGGAAGAATCTGAACTGTCAATCTGGACTGGGAAGAAGAGAGTTTGAGAAACTTGATTTAATTCTAAATAATCGTTCTTAAGGCGGTACCCTACCTCGTTATTGTGTGAAGAGGATAGGCATAGGATTTCGCGTTCACAGGAGCGGGACAGAGCAAAGCGGCGTAAGCCCAAAAATAAAGTTTTTAGTAGTTATTTGCTCCCCACAAACATTAGAATAGTTAATTGAAAAAAAGGCAACATATAAAATGTTCTTTATACTTAGTTCAATTACTATGCTTAATCTCAAGATCGTATCATCTGTATTTATTGAGAAATTATGGTTTTAGTAAAAAATTAGAGGTAACTTTGCGATTTTTTTCTATTGAGAAAATTTTATGGAATCGTGTTTTCGAAACATATGATCGATAGAATAAGTCCTGAACTTTACCATATATAAATTTCAAAGTTAAATATTCAGTAGTTTGGAAGATATGGAGGTCCGACGGAGTTGAAAATAAGCAATTTGAGGTAATATACCCCCTTAAGCTGAAAAATCTGAAAAAATTTTCAGAGAAGAGGAAAATTACTTTGTAAGTTTTCAATCACATGTGATTGAAAACTTTGCTAAGCTAAAACTTTGTAATAATGTATAGTATATTTAAGCAATAAATAAATCTGAATCTGATTGACAATTTTCCTGATAAAAGAAATGTCAAAGGTTTCTCTGTATTGTCCAAAATATATAAGATAGTATAGATAGACCAAAGATAGATCTCTGTTTAGGAACAGAGTATTTCCTTAGTATTTTGTCAATGAAACCTACACAAAGTATGATATAAAGCCATGTCTAGTATTAGTGATCAGTGCTGTCTATTATTAGTGGTAATGGTTTTTTGAGATGTCATCTACTAGTTCCTACGACAAAGCTTAAAAAAATACAAATTTATAATTAAAACATGTTGATAGTTAAAATGTTTTCTGTGAAAGAATCGATCTAAGCAGCACTTTAGTAGATAAAAAAGTTGTAACTGTAATTTGGTAATAAAATACATTGACATTTATATATTGAAGTTTGTGTTGTTCTTATAGTGTCTAGCATTAGGTGCTTTACCTTATAACCAAGTTAGTTCCTTACTTTCTTCAGCAATGCCTACAACGTTTCTACGAAACGAGAATGCGGTTGATGCGAAAATATCAATTTCATTGAAAAATTTATTGTAATCATTGCAAGCTTTATTCAGAAACATGTTCTGCTTACAAACATTCAAGTTTACGTAACAAAACTTTTATAAACTCATATTAGAAAAATGTTATTAGTTTATATTTATAAACCCTATGAAGACGCTCACATACCTAATCTAAACTATTGTCATTCGACAGAACAAGACTAGTACTCCGAGCTACCTAAAGAAGTGACCACCCGGCACGTCAGTAGGTAAACACATAGGCACATCGGTGGTCGGTATCGACACCTGTGCCGACACCGACTACCCTTTCCGACTCATCGGAATGAAAGAAAGAAAAAGAAAGAAAGAAAATATTTTTATGACTACCAAATAGTTACAAAAAAAAAGATTTGTTCTGTGCGTAGCAGCGTTAAAGGCAAATATGGCCCTTCACTCAGCGTAGTGCTGGATGCACACTGATTTGTCCACCCAGCGCTGATTTTCAGTGAAGGCCAGTGGGATTGTGTCAGGTGGCAGGAATCGGAATAGTCCGATTCCTCCCACCAGTTTGGAGAAGCTCCAGAGTGGCCACGTGTGTGCGACCACCTCGCGACAGCAGAAGCGACGGAAGCTCACTAAATACATGTGTTCTGAGTGTAATGTCGTGCTCTGCACTCCGTGTTTTAAAAGCTATCATACTATTCTACATTACTAGTAGCCTTTTTGCTGTTCTGGAGTAAATCTGCAACTATACAGCACGTAAGTGAACCCCACCAATAAAAAACCACATGACTCAATGCTTGCACGTAAGGTAAACAATTTTTCTGGCGAATGAAAGCCCTTTAGTTGGATTATGAAAGTTGAATACCTAAGTACATTGTATAAAACATTTTTTTGGGCAAAAATAGACTATTTTCATCATAAAGTAATCATTATCAGCCCGTGTACGTCCACTGCTGAACATCAGCGTCCCAAAACGACTACGCGCCGCATCCATCCATCGATTGCCTGCGACCGCTACAATTTCGTCGATCCATCGAGTGGAAGGTCTTTCCGCATCCCGGTTTTCATTGCATCACCACTCGAGAACTTTTAGTCACCGGTTATCGTTTCGTTTAAATTAACACGTTAATTAGGGCGTTATGCAGATGTGGCCGACATTTTAACGTGTTAATTTACTAACGGCATTACTAATGGCATTAGATGCGAAGCGATAGCTCAGGTGTCGATTTTTTCCACACATCAAAGGGTTTTGGCGCGTAGTTTAGCGCGCTAAGCGATGTTGGCTACATTAAACTAAACTATCACATCTATTACCCAAGACGCACATCCCCTTCTCTGCCATCGTGTAGAGGCTGGGCAGTAAATGAGTTAACACCGTCTCATTTCGCGGGCCACATGCGTGCGGCGTACCTATCATCCAGTCTTTATCATTATTTGTTTTTCTTTTACAAATTTCATAAATTCATGGTTATTGAGTTAGCGACGACGCGCTCAAATGTCAACTTAATTTCATAGGATAGGTATAACTAGTAGGTTAGTTAGTAATAATAATTAGCTGTTTTTTTACGTTATTTCTCTTAAATGTGTCTTTCTCTTTTATTTTGTAATTAGGTAGGTACCGAAGTTTTCTCTTGTTTCTTTTTTAAGTTTTTTTGCCTTTATAATCTGTATATTATACCTAGCCAACTGTCATGAACATGTTGTTCAAAAGTTGTAAAAATGAATTTTAAAAAAAATTTAAAAAAACGTTAATGAACGCGTAAATGGATACGTGTCAACGCTAACGCAGGTGTAGCATTATTTTCTTTAGCATTATTATTTTCATTGCATTACGCAATTAAAATAATCATAGCCAAGTTTTACTTTTTTTATGAATATTTCATAAATAGACAACTTTTTCTTTGATAGTTTAATCCTCTTTATATTCGAACTAGCCATCCGCCCCAGCTTCACACGGGTGCAATGCTTATTCTAAATATACTACAGAATCGGCCCCCCGGCCGGTACCGCCGCTGGTATGTCCCTGCATTTTAAATCTGTAATATCTTCGAAAATATTCATTCAAATTACCTGCTGTAAAGGGCAATATTGATCTATATTAGATGCACAATGTATTTAAGGTACTTAATTGGATAAGGATTAATGCTGTATTGCTTAAAATCGCCTCGTAAATGAGCCATTATTTCTCGTAAAAAGTGAATAATAAAAATTGTTATTGTGGGTTAACCCTTAGAGATAGACATATACGATCGCAGATTTTTTTGTAGACCTTTTTAAGGTGAACAATACTGTAGTACATTGTTTTGATCTACCTCGTAGGGTTCAGCCACCGTTAGCTATTTAAGTGCATAAAATGTTTTATTTACGACATCACATTAGAAACCTCTAAAATTTATCAGTGTTTCTCTGCTATATTATGCAAGTATTATACATATAACCTTCCTTTTGAATCACTTTATCTGTTAAAAAAACCGCATTAAAATCCGTTGCGTAGTTTTAAAGATCTAAGCAAGCTTATACATAAATTCGCTTCCCGCTGCCTGTCTGACAGCGGGAAGCGACTTTGTTTTTGTATAGAAGAGAAGAAAATCGAAGTTGCTAGGGTGTTGTAATTACTACGATAACTAGCAATAACTACATCACATTAATCAAAATTAATAATGCTCATAACCACGATATTAATACGCGTGATATAAATGGCGCACGTATGAACCGGAATATTAAAATAACAAGAAGTAGCAACAAATAAACCTTTTCTTATACATCCTCAACCTCAACCTCCTGTAATGGTCCACTGCTGGATGCAGACCTCCCCCTGATAAGCGCCTTATGGCTTATATATCATGGGGGGTAATGCCCATAATCCCCACGTTGAGCATGCGGGTTGGGGATCGCAGTTAGGTGGTAGAATTGTTGCAAGAGGCGCTGCTGCCCGCCCCCGGTGGATATCCCTTAGTCGCCTCTTACGATACCCGTGGGAAGAGTTGGGGTGGTGTAAATTATAAGCCGGCACCTCATGGCGGTCTTATAAATAATAGGTGATTAAAAGAACTTAACAAGTGAAGTTCAATCTCTATTATATGAATAAGTTCCATTAGTAGAAGATAATTTTACACAGGTAGTTACTTGATCCATTCGGTAGCACGCACGTTTCAGAGAATCGATTTAAATCGATGCACTACACTAAAACACCTTCCCAACCCTACCACGCCAGCAGAATGTCATTCTTTTTAGAGGTTAGCAACCAAAACTTGAGCTGGGATGTGGTGGGTGGGTTCTTGTATCTTCTACTAATGGAACTTATTCATATAATAGAGATTGAACTTCACTTGTTAAGTTCTTTTAATCACCTATTATATTTCATAGTTCCATTAGTAGAAGATAATTTTACACAGGTAGATGTTTAGAGTCTAACTATCTGCTTAAGTGTTTGGTATTTCAGAGCAGTTATCTTTTCTGCTTAATTTGTAGCAGATTTTATAAATATAAAACAAATAGGTGTTTTTAGATTATTATCGTACGAGTATGTCGATAACTGTAACACAAAATATTAAAGAAAAATAATGATGTAAGTACTTAACTTCTTATCAGTCAATATAATCATAACTTCTTATGCATAAAGTAATAATGAAGTCTCTGTTTGTATATCAGCCGACCTAGCAAAAAATTTCTGATGAAATTGGATGGTTATAATTTGGGCAAAGGCTTGCGAGCTCTGTTTCTAGCCAGTTCTGTGCCTGCCTCGATGGAAAGGCCAGCAGCGTGTGCGCTCGACGTTGCAGCATGCCGCTGCAATGTGCGCCGAAAGATGCAACGCCCCGATTCCGCTTGCTCTTGTAACAATGTACCGAGCATTACTTAGCGACTATGCTCGCTTATGCCGATGTTAATCGGTGATCAATAAATTACTACTAATTTCACTTCATAAGTTACTCGGGGCAGACAATTATAATGTAGTAAACATTTTTTTTTTTATTTTTATTTTTTTTTTTTATTTTTGTAAAATGTGGTATGTATAGTCATATTTGGTTGCTCGCGAGCTGCTGCAGAGCAGAGGTTTATAATAATGCTGATATATAGAGGTATATAACAATTGAATAACGCTAGTTCTTTAGTTAATTTATTCAAAGAAAAATCATAAGATATCAATTATTGATGAAATCTAGAACTGTTTAAGGGTCCCTTGCAAAACTGTATTAAGGTACACTCGGCCGCTGCGTACGAGTATAAACTCCTTATACGAGGCGAGATAATATGTTCATCAGAACCAATTTTGTGGCCTAAAATGAGCCCATCGGTGACTTGACTACATACTAAGTGAACAATATTATAAATCACCTTTTTGGAATTGTTCTGTTAGAATATACTTCTACCACAGCTATGATTGGGGCATTTAAATAATCGATATAATCAATAATGTTATTTTGCTAACAATAATTCCACCATAGCTTATAACCTTCTTATAACTAGTGTTTTAAGGTCCTTCAGAAAAGGAAGCAATCATGACATCTAAATATTATGACTACGATTATAGTGATTTCTGAGAAACAGGTCGCAGTGAAAACGCTTCCCGGAGACAATCGCAGCCCTCTAAGGGTCTCTAAGTCTATGAAAACTTTGTATAAGTATGTGATTTTGGATACCATCGATTCAATAAAGGGAACTAAGCCTGAGAAGGCTAGTTAGGGATTACAATCATTCCTGTTGATTGTTCGTTATTAATTTTGGTAAACACTTTAGAATAATTTGAGAAAGGCGAAAACAGTAAACGTGAAAACCGAATCGGGGTTCCATTCAACAAAAGTGTCACATTTGGCGTTGGAGCGAGATGCGCTACGATCAATCTAAGGTAGACCAAAGTGATGTACTGAGTGAACTACCAAAGTTAATACAGTCGTGTGAGTTTCGTTCTAATTCAGTGTCTGGGTTAATTTTTCCCAATTCTATTATATTATCTTATTGCCGTAGTCTTAACTGTAAGCATTAGTTTTGCGCAATATTATGGGCATACTCTTAGGGCCTAAAAAAACCGCTTGTTATAAGTTATTAATGTGAAATTGTTGGTCCCATTCTTTCCAGTGACCATTTGCGCCCATGCCAGTGCAAGCAGCACCTCGATAGTCATCAGTAAACATTTTATGGGTCATAGTGGGTGTTAGAAATTAATTTAATAATATTATCCATCCTGTCACCAGCATAAATCGAATTTTTGTCTGTTATCAGTTAATTATTATTATTGTTTTGTAATGATGGTCATTAATATTATTTCGAAGCGCGATTTTTTTTTTTTTTTTTTTGTCTTCAAAACCATTGTGTAAAACTTGTGCAAAACTCGAATCGTGGTAATTTCAAATATTTTTGTGACAACTGTATAATGGTTTACGTTTTTCTTCCGGTAAGGCTAAACTCAATATGTCTGATGAGGTATTAGATATGAAGCCTTAAAACTTGCAGCTTTCATGTTTGTTTAGGTGCAAGTGTATTTTGTTTATAATAATTAAATCGTTTTATTGTTTCAGTAAATTGTTACCAAAACATTTTTCTTAGTTGGTTACTATCATCTAAATATGAGACTGAACTGTAGATTCTAGTCGAAACCTTAATACTTTCATGGCCCACGACCCACATGTCCAGGTCCATCGCGCCGTGAGACGGCTGCGGCGCGTCCCTGCGGGTCGCACCACCGAGGCTGGGCAGTGAATGCGATATAATATAAAAAACACTTTTATGGCCCACGCAACACATGTCCATCTCCATCGCCGTAAGGCGGCGGCGGCGCGCCCCTGCGGATCGCACCGCTAAGACTGGGCAGTGAATGCGTCACTTAAATGGCCCATGAGATACATGTTCGCCTCCATCGCCGCCGTTAGGCGACTGACGGCGCCCGGCGCGCGGGGCGGCGGCGGCAAGGCGGCGGCGGCGCGCCCTTTTGCAGGTCGCACCTCCGAGGCTGGGCAGTGAATGCGTTAACTAAAAAGTTCTCTTAAATAATTTTGATGAATGATACCTACCAATAAATATGGATCCTTGTGATCATTGTTGTACACGAAGATAGCCTTGTTTTGAAGATTACAAGAGGTCGCATAATCTTCAATTTTGATTGTGTTCATAAGATTTCAAATTATTTTAAATTTAAAATAAACTTATGGGTACTGTTAGGGTTAGGTGTCAACATTGTTGGTTATTATGATTGTAATGTATGGTGCTAGCAGTATGCATTTTACACTATGATATTGCACCAAAGTGTACTTAATTCTTTATTGTTATTTTAAGTGTTAGACTTATCAACTTAGCTAGGATATCTTTAGGCATATATGACTGAGTATTATTGCTAGTCAGCGAAAATTGGTAACCGTTCAAATCGGTGTATAAAACAAATTGTTCTATATATATATATAGATAACCAACAGTTATAATAATGCCTTCACGTAGTACCTGATCCACTGTCGCAGTGGAGGACGTCGGTTCGTATTCGGTCGGTTGTGTTGCGCTGACGCTAGGGGCGCAGCTAACGCCGGCGGCGGCGCTTGCGTTTGATTTCGACTGGTACGTACTCTGTGCCTGGCGGTGCGCCATGTACTTACCTGTACCTCCCCCCCCCCCCCCCCTTTGTTCACCGCGGGTTAACGCGGAGGGCGTCCCGTTTGAAGCTTGAGGGGTGGGTTTTGACGACCCTTGTTTCTCAATTGCTTTAGCAGTTTTGATTTTTCTGACAATTTTGAGCCAAAACGGGTGTCATCTCGAGTTTCGTCTTGAATGATGTTCAGGGACGATTTATCTAGATATTGGCCTATTGCGCATTTTCGTCTCGATTGAATGTTCGTTTTGTGACATCTGAGTGTATATTCTTACCGTAAACAACTGGAATCTCTTCAGTTGAGTCACCTAGTGCACGACTACATGCACAACATATTATCAAGACAGGATTACCAATTTTGACATGGTGTCCGTCAATATCCCAGTATCAGTTTCGATGGTTTCTAGATTTTTCATTATCGGGGATACAATATTATAATGTATTATATTATTATTATTTTATACCCGCTTCATTATCTACAGAGATATTAGCAAATAGGAGCTCGTTAATTAATTTGGCTTCGATTTCTGTAAAGAAGAACCCAATTCCACTTCAAATATTTTTGCGGGTAGTGCAAAATGTTTTTATCAGCTCAATCTTAGGAAATATTGAGTTTTATGAATATTGAACTCAATGATATGCCACGTGGATATGCGGAGTAGTTTAGTTGACTACCTACATGCTTTATGATTATGACCTTCGTGGATGACCTACAGTCAAACCTCCAGGTATTTTACTGACAATTTTTTGTCATCGAAACAGCATTAAGTACGAAATTGTTAGTTCTAGGGATGTAAAATCCAATGGT
Organism: Eupithecia subfuscata; assembly: GCA_963564075.1. Taxonomy (NCBI): domain Eukaryota; kingdom Metazoa; phylum Arthropoda; class Insecta; order Lepidoptera; family Geometridae; genus Eupithecia; species Eupithecia subfuscata. The sequence goes on from OY751105.1 coordinate 13,204,318, forward strand.
ATGCAAAGTTGATGTCTACTTACTTGCTTTATGGTCTCTGTGAATGACCTACAGACAAACCGCTAGGTTTTTAACTGGTACCTAAGCATCTTTAAATTTTTATGAGTTCTTGTGATGTACAAACCCTTGATGTGCAAATTAGATGTTTATTTGCGCTATTATAACCTTCGTGAGTGACCTACAGTCAAACCCCCAGGTGTTTAGCTCATCCTGTCTAGCCTTCGTGAAGTACCTACAGTAAATCCTCCAGGCAGACTTTAAGATGGTCGGGTATGGTTGAATTGTAAAGAATACAACATCTAGATTATTCTAGCTAGATATTCTAGGTACTTGTTTTATAACCTTTGTGAGTGACCTACAGTCAAACCCCCAGGTGTTAAGCTCATCCTGTCTAGCCTTCGTGAAGTACCTGCAGTAAATCCTCCAGGCAGACTTTAAGATGGTATGGTATGATTGAATTGTAAAGAATACAACATCTAGATTGTTCTAGATAGTCTACTTGCTTATATAACCTTCGTGAGTGACCTACAGTCAAACCCCAAGGTTTTAACTCATCATGTCTAGCCTTCGTGGAGTACCTACAGTAAACCCTCCAGGCAGACTTTATGATGGTATGGTATGGTTAAATTCTAAAGATTTGCAACATCTAGTCATGAATTCAAAAATGAACTTACCTTCATTGTTCGAGAATTCAATAATTCGACGATATCAACTCACTTGTTTTTGTTCAAGCTTTTTGATTTCTACTTGATACCGCTGAATTGCTTTGGTCTTCACTTTTCCTTTTGTAATTTTTCGTAGATTCACAAAATGTATTGCGTAAAAGAAATTTTGTAGTGTGCTTATGCTACCGCGCACGGAAAAAGAATGACATTCTGCTGGCGTGGTAGGGTTGGGAAGGTGTTTTAGTGTAGTGCATCGATTTAAATCGATTCTCTGAAACGTGCGTGCTACCGAATGGATCAAGTAACTACCTGTGTAAAATTATCTTCTACTAATGGAACTATGAAATATAATTATTTATCTATATGCATCTAATATAATTTATGCTAGACTAGCTTCTGCTCGAGGCTTTACGTGCGTGTTTTCAGGATGAAAAGTAGCGTACTTTCTAGGCATGGAATTACATGTATCCAAAATTTCACCTTGACCCGTTTAGTCGTTTTGGCGTGAAGAGGTAACAAACATTTATTGATCTAAACTTTAGCATTAATTTTAAGAGTATGATAGTGTGATGCTAGTATTTCATCATCAATAGGTACTCGTAATATATACCTACCTACTTACTTATAGTACGACACGCAAAGTATCTCCCTGTATTTAAGAATATGGTCTATAAACACTATCTCTCTTCAGTTATAAATTGTTAGTCATTTATTTTGCATCTCTTTTTTTATATAAAACTTGGTATTATTATTATAGTATATTAATATTAGTATATTTTATCATCATCATCATCATCATCAGCCTATATTAGTCCACTGCTGGACGTATATTTTATATTATGTATTATATGTATGTATTGCATATTTAAGTAATACGCCACCGTCTCTACAAGCACAACTGCTTCGTGTCCATCCCAAGGTTGTCTGGAAGAGATCGCTCTTAGCGATAAGGCCGCCCATTGTACAACTCTGTATCTCTCTTTTCCTATATTTTTATTTTTTATTTTCTTGGTGTGCAATAAAGTGTATTTGTATTGTATTGTATAGTAGTATCTAAACAACTTACCTATGTTGTTATTTTTTTTTTTTAAGTTGAATACGTCACCTCCCAAAGGCGCACTACCTTACTAAGCGTTGATGGGTTTAGATTTTGTGTCCAAAGAAAAAAAGACAACAAAACGACGTGGATGTGTTCATCTCACAGCAGCAAAGGTTGCCGGGCGCACGTGCATACAATAGAGGATAAAATCATCAAATTGAAAAATGACCATAACCACGATGTTCCATACAAGCGTGAATATAACCCAATAGGTTTGTACTAATAAATAATACAGTTGAATAGGTCAATAATACAATTATAATGACGGCGTCTGGTCGAAGCGACGCGTGACCCGAGAGCTGGTGAGTATCTGGCTCAGCGCATCAGCATTGCCATACAGCGGGGCAATGCAGCCAGCGTCTTGGGGACGCTTCCGACTGGTATTGATATGGATCAGTTGAGCTACCTGTAGACTGTTTGCAACAGTTTGCAGTTAGCTCAATTGTTTCAATTGTAAATACTAGTATAATTTTCTTTGTGAATAAATGCTTTGCCAGATTTTTTTACATTAAACTTATGCCATTTAATAGGTTAATACAATATGATTTTGTATTAAAATCTGTTGAGAAACTCAGATGTCTACCTTGATATTTTGTTTTATTTTATTTTTAAACAATTATTCTCCTGCCGTATTCAGTACGTGCTTTTAGAATCGAATAACCAACAGCATAGTTGAGTACAATAAGAACTTTTTGTCGTTACCACAAAACTGACACTTTCTATTTTTCAGAATTAAACTGCCATTACGGTAAGACGATTCGAGGCAAGAAGATGCTATGCATCAACAAGTACACTTTCTGCGTGCATTCTATCAGCGGCACCAAAGTGCGTTGGCGCTGCATGTACCACCGGAGACGGAAGTGCCCGGGCTTCGCGTGGACTGACAATCACAAGCTGTTCAGAATGAGTGACAACCATAATCATGATTGATCCAGGACAACCACTGGTGAAAACATTGAGCACCGTCATAATAGAATTTGTATACTAAGGCCCGCTTGCACAAGATTTATTTAGAATCTTATTATTATTTGTACCTGTTAAGTAGATTTAAGAAGACGTATCTAGTCATCAATATGTACCATAGTTGTAAAGTATCGTCCACAAATAATTTATTGGTCGCTTAATATAGCATTATTATAAATAAGATCAATAAATAAATCCTGAAATCTGAAAATCCAAATAACGGGTAGGTGCGCTTAGAATTGGTTTCTATCAAGATCTAAAAGTTAATAGGGGCTTACTTTTCTAGTTTGTAAGGCGAACAAAGTAATCTCATGAGTTGTCTCATCCACAACTCTCCTGTGAGTAGGTAGATAAAAGTAATGTATGATCTCACTTAACCTCAAACAAATCATTTTGCCCTAGATCTAATTAAATTACATATACTTAGCACATTAACTTGATTTCTAGTCGATAAAAATATACCAAGAAGTATGTAATTTTATTTCTAAATAAAAGTAGATGTGGTCTTGCTAACTTCTGATTTAATAATGACATGAACTACGAACTCCGAAGATATAATTATGTAAAATAGCAACATGGGCGATTGTAAGATACGTGGTTTTCAGGCCATATTTTCAGACTTCTATGCAAAAGATCCTCAAACAGTTCTTCCACTAATCAAAATTCGTGCTTGCTTGCCGGTGGTGGAAAGCAAGCAACGTGGCGGTTCTTAGACCTTACTCTGGCTTACAAATAAATTAAATTCCAGTTTCTTTTATCCCGTCAAAAACGGGGAAGACTCTGCTTTGTGTTGGAGGGTACAAATTCTACAAGAAAATCATCTCAGCTGATCGAATCAGGTGGACTTGCACCAGCCATCGCAGCAAAGGATGCAAGGCACGTGTCCTTTCGCATTGCAATGAAATCAGCAAGATATCCAACGTCCATAATCATTGAGGGTCAGGTCATATTAAATTGAATTCTATAATGCATAAGGTTGATGGTCATGTGAAACCCGAATTCATCTACAGCGACTGTGTGACTGGGCAGGCGATTTAACTCAGAGTGTGGGACTCACTAGCGTCGTCGTCTTGGTTTTGTTTCCTATAATGCGCTCAGAAATGACTAGTATACCCAAAGTTGATGCAATGCTATATTACGGTTATACGGGTGTTTGAGCTGAGGATGATTGTGATAACATCAGAATAGGTGGCAGTGTGATCATCACAAACAGTTGAGTTACCCACTTGTATGGAGAAACGATGCAAGATGAACGAAACCAATGCTCTAATTAAACGTGGTGATTATTGAAGTGGCTGTTGATGAAGATTGAAGTGGACTTTTTTTTATTTAATTCAAGAACTTCAATTGTAATCAAAAAGGTAAAAAAATGAAAAAAAAAACATTGTTTGTTTTTGATCTAATTTTAAATTGCCTTTTTGTTTAAGACTGCAACTGTTAAATACTTACTCCTAATATTAAGTTAAATTGGCTAAGAGTTATTACTATTATGTATTTTCTTTTACAAGTAAATTAAATAAATACCAACATGACCCACCTTACTTAAATCTTGTTTAATGTGTGCGTGCAAATCGTCTGTCCATTTACCGTGTTAATTTATACGTGCTCAAAATAATATTTTATATGATTTTAGGTATACTTTGGTCCAAAACTCAAAGAGGTAACCGAGGAATAATAATCAATGGGTACAATTATGTCGCAAAATCTTCATGTTACCACACACAAAAAATTAGATGCGAGAACATACATAAGTACACATTATAACCGGGGCTGCAAGGCATTCGTCGCTACTATTAAACATAATTATTATTGTGAAACGCAACTATTTTGACAATAATTGATCAGATATTGGGTTAGATTTCTTACTATACTAAAATTTTTAGTAGGTATATATAAGTATATATAATATATATTTGTAAGTTTTGTTTAGTATTGCAATAAATATTTTTTTATTATGAGTTCTCTGGTACCCTACTGTTGAGTTTGTAGTAAATTTCTATTAATACAGAAATAAGTACCTACCCATATTATAAAACTAGAAATGAAAATGGAAGTAAAAATGTAGAAAAAACCACTCCGGAACCGTGGTCCCACTGCGATGTCCGTGTGTGTGTTTGGTGGGACCACGAAAAAGTTTTGTCCCATATCGCAGTGGGACCACGGTTCCGTCACAGAAAAAACATGTAAAATAAAAATGTTGTTCTTTATAAAGCCACCAAATTCTATTCGTTATCAAAAACTAATGTGTAATTGCGACACCTGTCAGGGGGTTAAATACCTACTATCGATGGAACGGCACTGTATCTGTATCGATGATGTATCGACTTGTGTAAGGGGGTAACCCTTACACAAGTGAAAACATAAGTGAAATGTCAAGCAATAATGAAAAAGAATTACACATTACTAGAAAATGTAGGATCTAGGCAGTATAGTTATCTACATTAGTCAGTCTACACCAGCTATAGATGTTAACGTCATAGACATCATAATACATCACACTAGATCACACTAATATTATAAATGCGAAAATTTGGATGGATGGATGTTTGTTACGTCTTCACGCCTAAACTACTGAACAGATTGAGTTGAAATTTTGCACCGGTGTAACTCTATGCCTGGAATCAAACATAGGCTACTTTTTATCCATGGCATAGAAATTACCTTTGAACGTTTCCGTAGAAATAACGCGTGCGAAGCCGCGGGCAGAAGCTAGTTTATAATATTAATGTGATGCGATAGTTTAGATGGATGGATGGATGTTTGTTACCTCTTCACGCCAAAACTACTGAACGGATCAGGCCGAAATTTTGCATACAGGTAAGTCTAACCCTGAAATCAAACATAGGCGACTTTTTATCCCATAAATCAGTTCACATGAGATAGAAATAACCTCAAAACGTTTCCATAGAGACAACGCGTGCGAAGCCGCGGGCAGAAGATCGTCTAAAATTGTGAACGTCAACTATTAAGATTTCATAACCTGAATACACCTCAAACAAATACTAACATAACTTCTAAACAGAAATTATGAGAACGAACAAGGGGGTCTATCCTCATCGTCCAACGGAAGTTCACAGAAAGTCGTTAATTTTACTCGTTGACGTGTGTAGGTGTCGACGTAAAAATTCGAGAATGCTCATTGGCTCGCAGTCGACCAATGGCAGAGCGACTTGCCATTGCATTTAGATTGGATGGCTTGTATGATATACATTTTATTGGATGTGTCATGCGTGATCAAAACAAACAACCTTTCTTATCTCCGTCGTATTAGTAAGGCAATAAAGCCGGGTTTCCATCGCGAATGGGTAATGAGCGGGAAATGAGAAATAATATAAATACCTAAATAAATAAATAGTACTGGACAATTCACACAGCATTATCTAGCCCCAAGCTAAGCAGAGCTTGTGTTATGGGTACTAGATAACTGATATACTTAATACAATACACTACATAGATTTATATTTTTATTATACTTAGAAAACATCCAGAACGCCCTGAACAAATGTCTGCAGATCGTACAAACAATTGTCCCGAGGCGGGAATCGAACCCGCAACCTCCTGCGTCGCAGGCAGACCTTCGCCCGCTGCGCCACAGAGGTCGTCAGCATGGTATTACGCTATCGCTTACGTTACATATGCAGATTTAGGTGCATATAGACACCCGTGTAAACACCTAAATTGGTTTCACGGTGAGATTTTCATCATCATACATTTTTTTTCTCATTGCCATTGTCCTGAATGAAAATAAAGTGTTGGATACATAGTTGCCTTTATTCACAAAGAAAATTACACTAGTATTTACAATTGAAACAATTGAGCTAACTGCAGACTGTTGCAAACAATCTACAGGTAGCTCAACTGATCCATATTAAAGTGTTGGATGATTATCATTTTTAAGTACCTACCTAAAATGTTTTTGCACATACCTACCTCTCAGTTCATAAAATACAAATGAATATACCTCTTAACAGAACTACCTACACAAAAAAAGCCACGATAGTAAATATTCGTTCCACGCTTGTTTTAATATATTTATATATCAGGTATAGATGGTCTTCCATATCACCATGAAATTGTTTTATATAAGAGAGGAAATCCGCTTATATCTATCAATAGGCGGCTACACGTACTCCTGCAGGAACAGTAATACACCAGGACATAATATTAGGAAACTGTGGCGATGCTCTGTGAACTGTAGCCATGGATGCAAAGCTGCGTTGTATACTGTGGATGATGGGAAGTTGGGTTGATAAGGAAGCCATAACCATTAACTGTTTGACTTCGACAACATAAAACTGGACATCTTTGATTTGAGTTAAAAATGTCCAGTTTTCTGTTTTTGATGAAAAGAAAGGTTGTTTTCAAATCGACTGTACTTTGACACTGAGAGTGCCAAGCAACAACGACAGAGTCCTGCCAGTGATCAGGACTCTCCGAACTCGCGCAAAGACTTATAGTAGACGGGAATACACTTTTTTTGCAAATTTGCAGGTTCCTTTTACAGGTAAGTGTATTCCCGTCTACTATTAGTCCTTGCGCGATTGGAAATACAGGATGCAAGGGCGCTAATTGCATGTAAGTTTGCAGCCTGCAATCAACGAACGACATGTAGAACTGGCACACAGTGCATACTTTTGCAACTTAAACTTACATGCAATTAGCACCCTTGCATCCTGTATTTCCAAGACGCAATGACTGTGACACACTTGCATTCTAGTTCACGTATCAGTTTCACGCTTTCTTAAAGTTTTCACTTTAAAACTAATGCTCTCAGCTTTAGAGGTAACCATAACTAGGTCAATTCCAGTTTTAAAGTTCCAAAATAAATAGTGAAGCTTTATAACATGAATCAAATTCAACTCTTATTAAGTTCCGTGCTGACGATTTATCAGCTTTTAAGTATTGCCTCTCCACAATAACATTGAAATATTGATTTTATTATTTAAAACATCGAGAATCGTAAGATAAACTAACATTCCTGACAGTAAAGACCAGTTACTAACATTACATAATCTGTGCTTTTACTAAGAAAAATAGTTTAACTCTGCTACAAAATGCAATACAAAAAATTTTAAAATAAATATTTCGCAAACCTTAAAGTACGTAATACAGTCACTTCGACGTAATACAAGTATAAATATATTATACATATATTAGCACGTCTTAAGCTTGGCTAATAGAAAAAAAAGGTAGCACTCCGGGAGTGCCGGCAGAAGTGAAAACTTACATCTTACGATCTTACGCTTTTTCGATCAGCATCACGTGACCCTGACGCGAGTTTGAAAGTTTTTACCCATACAAAAAAGTGCTCAGCGCCGCTAAAGAAGTTTTCACTTCAAAAAATCTTTCGAAACAGATTCTAGCATTCTTTACAATTTTATTGAAATACAAAATGTAATTAAATGTTTCGTGTTTTTTTTTCACATGGCATTTTACCATCTGATTGTTGATTGAAATGATTTTTAACACGTCGAAAAGATTTCAATCTTATGATACTTATCCGCGAGTATCCATCTAGGGAGTACTATTTTTTGCCCGACTGCAAAGGTGATTAAGTACCTAATGTTTTGAATATGAGTAGTAATATACTATCAGTAAGAAATAATTTTCATTATTATAAGCGTTTCAAGTAAAGTTAAATGATAATGTCGTAAGTATGAGAACTAAGAATTAGCCAGCTGAAGTGGCAGTGGTCCGACCATATCTCGCGAAGAATCGATATTCTTGAGACGTATTCTTGAGTGGAGACCACGACTCGGCAAACTTAGTGTAAGACGCCCGCCGGCAAGGTGGGATGACGACATGCGAAAAACTGCAGGCAGGAGGCCTATGTCCAGTTGTGGACTAACAGGCTGATGATGACTTTTTTGGGTATACCATACCTTCTATACTTCTTTCAAAATGTTTTATGTGATACCTAAAATCTATCATTATGATGGTAAATTATTGTTTCAGAATTCATATTAACACAGTCAAGCAAAAAAAAACCAATGATTATAGTTTCAGGATATCGATTCCGTAAACTAAGAAACACTGGTGTCAAAATACATTGGGTATGCTCAACTCATAAAAATTGTACTGCCTTGGTACATACACAACTGGATATGACCACAATTGTTAAATGTCGAAACGTTCATGACCACTAAAAGGATAATTACTAAATTATATATTTTATATCAAATTGGAGATGTTTAAATGATTAAAAACAATCAAGTGCGCTGTTCTAAATGAATAATAATATCCACGGGGATTTGTCGCGTTTGTAAACCTATTTTCCCGATACTCCGCGACGTAAACGCGTAGGAATTTTTTTTTCTGGTTCTTTGGGTTTCGAAACTGTTATGGTCTCGCTCTGTCTGTCCTTTTTTCCCTCTTTAATAACTCAGCAATATTTCGTGCTCCTGTACTGGTATTTTTTTGTTGTTTTTTTTTCTTATCCTTATTACTATTTATAGCATGTATTTATTTTAATGTAATTGAACCTTTTTCATCTATTTATAAAAAAATACGAGCAACAGGTTTATTTTTTTCTTTATTATAATATAAATTTCCGTATGTATGGATCTTAATAACTGTATAAAATTATAAAGTACAACAAAAAACAATAAAATGCTATTTTAAGTCTTAAGCATTTGTATTAACATACCTACTGACCGCACGATTTGTCATTTATTCGTCAGAAAATAATCGTTAGTAGTTACAGTAACAATTTTTTGTTCCAGATCTTACATTTAGTACGTCTAAACGAGGGCGGCCGATCATCATTGTCGGTGGTTACCGTTTTGGAATACATACATACAAGGGTGCTAAGATATATTGGTCTTGTTCTACACATAGCATAGGCTGTCGCGCTGTGATACATACCCTACAGGATAAAAAAACGATTATTAAGTGCCATAATTTTCATAACCATTAGTTTTTATCACTGCATACTTACTACGCAGTGAGAGATAGATTGTTCTCTGTACTTGAAATCCTCTTAGGTTCAAGTACTCACAGACGATTGAACATGGTGCGCTCCGCATCGCGACCTTGGTTCGATTCAAACTATATTTGAGCGTGAGAACGGTGCGCCGCACATTATTATTATTATTATTAATTGTGCGAAACGACTGGAGAGTGCGATATGCTGTGCGGTCGTCTGTCACAGAGCGCACCGTACAGTGCGATAGTACGGTCGCAACACGATCGATTGTCTGTTAGTACTTGAAGAGCCACGAGTTCTCCTTTGTTGTCATAAAATCGGATTGACAATAAACACAACTTACCCCCGAATACTCAAACACAACTCAGATTTAAGGAGATCTCAAGTTGAGACTATTTGACAGTTTTCCATGAAATTCTGTCAAAAATTCGTCATTTGAGACGTGCTTAAATCTGAGTCTCGTTTGAGTATTCGGGGGTAAGCCATCTAATTCTAGTAAGTTCTAAGTAGGGAACTGGGATCTGCATTGACATCTCGCATGAGTGTTTTGTTCATTGTCCCCCTGCCTAATCGCTTGTCACATCTTAGCCATTTTCATAAGTGTATCGTTACGACATCGTAAGTTGTCTAGTATGCAAGTATCGAATGTTAAATTGAAAATTTTTCTTTGTTTTAAGAAAACGTGTTACTTTTGACAAACATTTCCTAACATGAAACTAAAAAAAAAAAAAAACCTTCAATAAATGTGAAGAACAACAATGTTTTTTCAGTTTAGCCAAATTTATTAATTCACTACTCACCGGATTTATCTGATTTATCCATCGTATTAATATAAACTACTGTATTGTAGCGTTAGTGACAATTTGTTCCAGAATTTACCATCAGCACATCTCAACGAGTCCGGCCGATCATCATTATTGGGGTTACCGTTTCCGAATATAGAAATACAGGGATACTAAGATCTGTGTTCTTGAGTGGAGACCACGGCTCGGCAAACGTAGTGTAGGACGCCCTCCGGCCAGGTGGGATGACGATCTGCGAAAGACTGCAGGCAGATGCTGGATGCGGCAAGCTGAAGACAGGGCTCTATGGCGCTCATTAGGGGAGGCCTATGTCCAGCAGTGGACTAATATAGGCTAATGATGATGATGATGATGAAGATCTATGTTCATGTATTGGGCAATATATAATCGGCTGCCTGACTGGATCCGCAATGCAGCTTCTATGTCTATTTTTAAGAGGAAATCAAGAAATTGGCTTATCGTTCTCTATGACATATATGAATTTTATAATTTGCCGTTATCATAGCGATAATATTATTTTTATATTTAATGTGATGACATGTAATAATGGTATTAAGAATAAAGTCTGTATCTGTATCTGGGCTTGTTCTACACATAGTATAGTTCTTGTTCTCCATCCGGTTACATTATCTGTGAGCGCCTCGGTAACCCAGTGGGTACTTAAATTCCGTTACTAATGGGACTGTGGCGTAAGTTTTTAAAACTAAAGTTTTGAAAATAAAAGAAGAGGACAAACCTCTCTTCATGTCTACATCAATTGCAACATTTACTTTTTATTTAAGTCCCACTACTGGCAACGGCCTCCTCCATTGTCAATCGATACATTCTTACTATTAAAGTGTAGTACCTAATATAAATTTTATGTAATGTGTATAAATTTTATGTAACCTTTTACCTTTTTTGTGTTTAGCTTTTCAATTATGCAAAACTGTAATTACTACCTACAGACCGAACAACAACTTTAACTTTTATACCTAAATTGTTATCACTAAGCTAAATTACTATTCTCATGTAAGTGACTGTGTCTTTTTTGAGAATAAATATCTTTAAACCTTATTACCACAGCCTACCTATGTATATGCATACAGTCGTTCGATGAAGACATATTGACGTGGTTTTGACAGGGCAATCGTGCGGGGAGCAAGGGATGGGACGGGGCAGGGATGGTCCTGAGTTGCAAACATCACCGCCTTTGTAACTCGGGAGCGTCCCCCCCGACCCGGCCTTTGCCCCCCGCACGATTGCCCTGTCAAAACGGCTTCATCTAACGACTGTATGCATATAGGTAGGCTGTGCCATTACTGCCTTTTGGCAAATCTTCACTATATTATCGTTTTTTCTTAAAGGGTGATAACACTGATAACAACAGACTTGTTTGTTTCAGTTAGTAAGTATAAATATCATACTCACTTCTTTGTTATAGTTGGCGATTTACACTTGACATCAGGAATAAGTCTAACAAAATCACAACGAGGTTTCCCGATCATTATAGTAGATGGTTTTCGGTTTTATAAACTACAAAAGCGCGGTGCAAAAACACACTGGAAATGTTCGACACATGCAAAAAAAGGATGTCGTGCTGTCCTTCATACTCTCGAAGATATGACTGTCCTCAAATGTTTTAATGTTCACAATCACTCAATGTAAAAGAACCTAATATATCTGTACTGTACAATAATGCAAAACGTAAATAATTATTAATATACTTATAGACTCTGTAATAAATAATACATCTATTTATTCCGTCCGCGACTCCTCTGCTGTGTGTTATGCGTTCTCTTTATTGCGCCATTCTGCCCTGTCCTATGCCAGCCTGATCCACTCTATCCGGCCCGGCTATTTTAACGGTGTCGTTTGATTCTAAATAACACTGGCTGTTTGTCTACTTGTCGTAGAGCGTGTCTCAACGGGCCTTGTGTGTTTCAGTTATACAGGGTTATTTGTAATTCACTGACACTGCATAAACTGAAGCTTCTACCCATCATCACGAACACGTTTGTGAAGACGCCAGGTCTTAATTTTTATTTTTTTGGAAATCGCCTCACATACAGAATAATGTCCGAAACCTAATAAATTACTAAATACCGATCTCAAAATCGTATTTAAATCAAATTATCATCATTGGCTTATTTTACATCTACGCAAGATGATTTTTGTGGCATAAGCCTGGCTGGGAGACCTCCGAACACACACACACACCCACTGATAATTCAGGGCAAAGCCGTTTTTAGGTTATGTTTCAAAGAAAACTCCTATAATGAACGATTTTTGAATGGAGGGGGGCACATACTAATCCTTCCCTTTCCACCAATTTTAAGAATTGAGTCCTGGCGTCTTCACGGACGTGTTGATGATGGTGGGCAGAAGCAGAACCTGCAGTTAACATACTGTCAGTGAATCACCAATAACCCTGTATATACGCACTTCTTTGTTTTAGGTGGCGGCTTACACTTGACACCAGAAATAACGGTAACAACATCAAAACGAGGTTTCCCAATGATTGTTGTAGATGGTTTTCGGTTTTGTAAACAACAAATGCGCGGTGCAAAAACACACTGGAAATGTACATCACATAGAAAAAAATGTCGTGCTGTCCTTCATACTCTTGAAGATATGACAGTCCTCAAATGTTTTAATGTTCACAATCACTCAATGTTAAATCTACCTACTTAATCTGTACAACGTTTACTATCTACATCTATCTATTCACTGGGTTTAACGTTTCCTTATCATGAGCGTGTCTCAGGGCTACCATTCATAATAGGGTATTTTACTCTAATGATAAATAGTCTAAAAATATATTATTGAGATAGCTTAGGCAAAAAGCAGTCGGAAAACTTTGGTTATAGTTATAGTTCATAAAATAGCAAACTAAATAAATTCAATTTAAAGGTTTCAGCTTTTTTACTCTGTTTCATAACACCATTATATAGTAGTCGCCATGTTATTACGTCATACGGCTATATAAACTTAGAAGTGTCAACTGTCAACTTCTCGTACCTACCTTCGTTATAGGCCTATAAGTAAAGAAAGAACAAACTGAAGTGAATTCAATTATCGACCGAAAGGCTTCGAAACAAACCCCAATATCTCCGAAGTTCTACATCATTTTGACACAATAATTAAACCAAAATAATAATCAACATTTGCTTAAACTACAATATTAATTTTATTTTTCAAATCACTACTATTTTATTTTATGAATTATTTAAAAGTAGTACCTATATATTTCAATGCGCCGGCGAATGCCGGCGATTTACCCTCAGTCAGTACCGCGCGAGCGCTTATCGAGGGCAGACCTATGTCAGTTCAATCGCGAGACATTAGAAAGTTACCCTTGAGTAGCTCGCCGCCCGCTCGGTGCGTTAAATAAAAAAAAAGTTGCGCCTTCTCGTACCTACCTTCGTTATAGGCCTATAAGTAAAGAAAGAACAAACTGAAGTGAATTCAATTATCGACCGAAAGGCTTCGAAACAAACCCCAATATCTCCGAAGTTCTACATCATTTTGACACAATAATTAAACCAAAATAATAATCAACATTTGCTTAAACTACAATATTAATTTTATTTTTCAAATCACTACTATTTTATTTTATGAATTATTTAAAAGTAGTACCTATATATTTCAATGCGCCGGCGAATGCCGGCGATTTACCCTCAGTCAGTACCGCGCGAGCGCTTATCGAGGGCAGACCTATGTCAGTTCAATCGCGAGACATTAGAAAGTTACCCTTGAGTAGCTCGCCGCCCGCTCGGTGCGTTAAATAAAAAAAAAGTTGCGCCGAGATGTGAAAGCCCCCTTAAATAACTACAAAAAACACGAGCGCGGCGGCGGCTTGGCAGGCGCGCGTTTTCCCTAACGCCTCCTAGGCTTGACGTTGCGTATAACGGTTACAACATCAAAATTTGGTTCCCCGCTCATTGTATTCAAAAACGGAAAACTGACTTCGAATTTCTCTATAATTGCACTCTTTTTTAAATTTGCGGGACAAATGGTAATCTCTTGGAAATAAAAGTGGCAAACATATAAAACATCTTAAACACAACACAACCATACATAGAACTCTTCCCTTTTCGAACGCCGCTAAAAATTACGGAATAGAAATCAGTAAATTCGTTGGTGCATTTGATGTTATTAAAATAATAGTTACCATCTTATCCCGTTGTTTTTCTTACGTAGAAAACGTAAATTAACGAAAAAACGTATATTTCCCTATTGGGACACACTTAGAAACTTGGACTTGAATTTAGGAAAGAATCATTAATCTATACCTATAATATAATCGATACTAATATTATAAAGAGGAAAGATTTTATTGTTTGTTTGTTTGTTTATATTATATTGAATAGGCTCCAAAACTACTGGACCGATTTGAAAAATTCTTTCACCGTTAGGAGGCTCACTTATCAGGGAGTGACATAGGCTATATTTTATCCCGGAATTCCCACAGGAACGGGAACTACGCGAGTGAAACCGTGCGGCAATCGTCTAGTCAGTAATATAGCAGTAGTACCTGAGATTACAAACCAAACTGCAAACTCATAGCAACGCAATTGTTGGCTCCTACGATAACTCGGTAGTCAAGAGTCTGGCAGAAAGACTTCAGTATTCATACACATACCTACACATTTGGACGCTTTGTGAATATTGTCATCTAAACCTGAAAATTGTAACTAGATTTAGTTTGTCTATATAAATATGGTCTATATACCAAAGATTAGGACTTATATTGATATGTATTGATATGTTCTCTCTTCTAAGTAACTCAGTCATTCTTCTTACTTTTTATTTATGTAGTACGTAAACACAAAGTAAGTAAATTGACTTAAGTCATGCAACATAAATAAAAAGTAATAAAAATTTGTAAATGAATTCCTACGCAACTTAGTTATTCTAAGTAACTTTTGTTCAACTAGTTCGTCGGTTTAGTTGATCAAAGTGGACTGACAGATAAATAATTTTAACTCTTCGGTACAAACGGTAAATTTTAAAATGAATATGTATATTTTTATTTCAGAAGTAGTAATCACTAAATCATACCGTGGATTCCCTGAAATATACGTTGGTCGCTTTAAATTCCTAAGTTACAAAACCATTGGTGTCAAAACTTATTGGAGGTGTAACCAATTTCGAAAACGGTGTCGCGCCATTCTGCATACTCTCGAAGATAATACTCCATTAACGAAGAAAAGTATATTAAAATGCTACAATCTTCACAATCACGACCCGGTCGAATAAATGAAAATGGTTGAAAATATATTGAATTTGGAAGGCATGTAAATAAATAATATTATATGATTATTTTATTTTATTTTCGAATTTTAGGAAAACTATGATAACAGCAGTGGCATATTTAGCATTATTAGCTACGTAGAAGGTGATCTACTTTCGGGCTATCATCCAATATTTTTACTGGATAACTTTATTTTTATTATTACATGTCAACGACATTCGTTTATCAAGTCATTTTAAAAAAAGCGTTTTAGACAGCCAACCAACCTTTCTACCAAAAGAACCGACAACCGCTGGGGTAAACGAATTCTTGAGTGAAGACCACGACTCGGCAAACGTAGTGTAGGACGCCCTCCGGCCAGGTGGGATGACGATCTGCGAAAGACTGCAGGCAGATGCTGGTTGCGGCAAGCTGAAGACAGGGCGCTATGGCGCTCATTAGGGGAGGCCTATGTCCAACAGTGGACTAATATAGGCTGATGATGATGATGATGATGATGGACCAACCTTTCTACCTACAAGTGATACGAATAACAAGTTACGTCGGTAAATCAGGGGGAGGGGCAAAAGAGTTGACAGCGGTGGCTCATTACTATCTAGCATAACGCTTTCGTGATACTTTTCTAGCGGAAAACTTAGTATTAAATCATTTGGGTCTTATGTTTATTTTGTATTGTATTATGTAAATAGAAAATTACATTATAAAAAAAATTATCGGGCTTGTTTTATTTAAGCCTGCCTAAACTTACACATATAATCCGAGGGCTAACTCTACTGTCATACGTATCGTAGGGTATTCAAGATCTAGTTCGGTCTAGCGAGCCATCTAGGGGCTCATGATAGAAAGAGGAATCCATAATCTCCAGGGTCACTGCAAACGAAATCAATGAGGAGGCCTATATAAATAAATCGATATTTAATTATTTTCTTGCAGGCCTGACACTAACTACATCAGTCCATGGTTATCCCTTACTTGTGTTGGCTGGGTACAGATTCAACAAACACGCGTGTAGAGGCGCAAAGACCTACTGGAAATGTTTTACACATTTACGGAAAGGTTGCCGCGCCGTAATACACACTCTGCAGGATAATATGACTGTCTTGAAATGTTTCAATGTCCATAATCACTGATAGGGAATATGAATGTGACTGGACCTTCGTTTTTCGATCACAAACTCATCTGATGATGAAAATATAGCCGACGATGTACCACTATAATAGTGAGTAAGTGTCTTTGCGGTACATTGTCGGCCACATTGTCTTCTCACCATTGTCAGACTCAGAAAACTACAACAGTTTGCCGTAAAAGATTTCCGAATCCGGCTTTCAGATTTGTTAACAGATGATGCCGTAGAATTGTGACATTTAGTAAGTAAGCGAATATGTGGTTACTCAACTGATTACTAACATAGTAGTATATTACTACTAGTAGCTGACTACTAGTTCTTTTACTGAGGAAAACGGTTACTGAACTAATTCAGTAACCGATTTATACCTATAGCAGTTCCATCAATCACAAATAAGAATATGCAACGTTATTCAATTGATATAAAAGAGACAAGGTTGACAAGGTTTTGGATTTAGCATCTATGACTGATAGAACTGCTATATAACTTGGAACCCGTTTAGATTTCAACTCTTTTACTGAGGGCTACTGAAATTGGCACTTGTTTTACATTTACTTTTTGGTACGATATCACGATTTATTGGTAAATTATTTTAGGTTGTCTTAGTTAAATTCAGCACATAAAAAGAAGCCGTACGTTTTCGTAAGGGCGATCCAGATCTCGTACACTTCCAGTAGCGATATCTTGTTTTAAAATGAGTAAATTTTACGAAATTTTATGAACTAATTAAAAGCTCATTTTCCGACCTCAATAAATCAAAGACCTTTAACTTTAATATCTTTTTGCTCAGTATAGAGTTTGAGGTTTCTACTCTATTCACGGATCTAAACATGCAAACTTACAAATCTAGGTTTTTTTATGAACTCTACCGACTTGGAATTTGGTAGCCACCACGAATAATTTCAAATATTTTCTAGGTGGTGGGCGTGGTTGCGGCAGTTTTGCTAATAAGTATGTACTGTTGTACGTGTTGATGTATTGTTATACATCTTATTATATATCTTACCTACAAGCAATGAAGTGGTATAGTAACTAAAGATATTTATTAATATCATTGCCTACATGTCCACGTATCGCACCTACAAAATAAAAATAAGCTGCCCCCGCGTGCCCCCCCGGAATCCCCTTCCTCATCCAAAAATCTGATATGGGTATCGTTTGCGACTAACATGGGGGTGAGGATTACGAATTTGATGACGGCGGCACGTCACACAGCCAGGCGAGCGAAGCGAGCCTTGCTGTGTGACACCACACCCACTTATATGGGTATCGTTTTCGATCAACTCAAACTCGTAGATTACGAAAAAGATGTCCATTTCAAAATCCAAGATGGCTGACATTTTCTTATCGCAGTCTCCACTCTTGGTTATCGATTTCGATCAAATCCAGGGTGTAGGTTAAGATAAGGGGAACATACTAACGGTCTCAACGACTCTAATGAAACTTATTTTCCAGTTGGTAATTTAGGTCCAGTAAATACAAACATCTTCTCATATTTCTATCATTTTTTAGAACCACCCTGTTAAAAATGACCAATAGACTTTGAACCCCGAGTATTCAAATCTGATTTGTATTTGAGAATTCGGGGGTTACTTTTTATTATTATTAACACCACACAAGTGGCTTATTGTTAAACAATTAAGGTAAAGGTTACCTTAATGATTGTTATGTCTGATGTGGTTCGCTACAAAGCTATTTATTTTTTAGATATTGAATACACAACTTCACAAAGAGGCAAACCCATCATCGTAGTGTCTGGGTACAGATTCAATAAAACGAGGTCTCGCGGATGTAAGACTTATTGGAACTGCACTCATCGGAATTGCCGTGCGCTTTTACATACTTTGGATGATATGACTGTTATTAAAATATTAAATGACCATAATCATTTGGTCAGACCATTTTCCAATCGAAATAACTTGTAATGTATCGTTAATAAAGTCTCAGACTATTCCGGCTATGAAAATAAATAATGGTATAATTTGGGGAGAAAGAGATGGTGAGCAAATTGACATGTATAATAAGTTATGTAATGATAAATTAATGTTAATCGACTTTTCAGTTGACTGTTGTGACACCAGAACATAGGACTGCTATTGACGAATTGTATGAAAATATTGTGACCATTTTGCGTGAAGCTGCTATGACAAGTTCAAACTCGGGAAAAGCTAGGAAGCCTAAGAAAGTTGTGGTAGGATGGAGCAAACATGTGCGAAATGTTCATGAGGTTGCACGGCGTACATTTCATACATGGTTGTTGCATGGCAAACCGACAAAAGGGAAAATATATGACGATATGTCTGAGTCAAGGCGAGCTTTTAAGGCAAAGCTGAAGTGGTGTCAGAGGAATGCTGAACAAATTAGAATGGATATTCTGGCTTCTCACCACGCAAACAAAAACTTTAAAAACTTTTGGAAGGCTACAAAAAAGTTGAACCCTAGACCTAATGTTCCCCTTTGCGTCGATGGTAAGACGGAGCCCTCAGCTATCGCTAACATGTTCAGCGAGCACTTTCGCGTGGAACCCTCTCGTGTGACTGGTGCACTACCGCCGACGCCGCCGCCGGTGCCTCAAACTGAGATTCTTACGTCCACTCCTCTAGATTTTTCGACTGAATTGGTTGCAGGTGTCATTAAGAACATGACAAGAGGAAAATCACCTGGACATGATGGGCTCAGTGTGGACCACCTGCAGCACGCAGGAGTACACTTGCCAAGAGTATTGGCAACGTTTTACACTCTCTGTGTCAGACACTCATATATGCCAAGTGAGTGTATGAAAACGGTTGTCGTACCAATAATCAAAAATAAAACTGGTGACTCGTCTGACAAAGGCAACTATAGGCCCATATTGCTAGCTACATCTGTGGCAAAAGTACTGGACAGTCTACTTGATCGCGTATTGAGTAGGCATATAAACCTGAACGACGCTCAATTCGGGTTTAGACCTGGCCTGTCAACGGAAACGGCAATTCTGTGTATGAAGCAGACTGTCCGCTACTATACTGACCGGAAAACTCCAGTTTACGCTTGTTTTCTGGACCTGTCTAAAGCTTTCGATTTGGTGTCCTACGATGTGCTCTGGCACAAGATGAGAACGGAGACCTCGTTACCGGAAGAGGTTATTAAAATTTTTGATTATTGGTACAATAATCAAACAAATGCTGTGAAATGGGCAGGCGCAATGTCTGATGCGTATAGACTGAAGTGCGGAGTTCGGCAGGGGGGCTTGACATCCCCGCGGCTCTTCAACCTATACGTCAATGGACTGATCGAGGGGCTGAGTAGCACCAGAGTGGGCTGTTCTATTGACGGCACTTTTATTAATAACTTAAGCTACGCTGACGATATGGTGCTCCTAGGTCCCTCGATCAGCGCTGTCAGGAAGCTTCTCAAGGTATGTGAAGAATATGCGGGAATCTAAGGACTCAGGTACAATGTCCAAAAAAGTGAACTTCTGGTATTCCACCCGAAGCAACAGAAGGTGTCTATGATACCTCCTGTCTTCCTTAATGGGGTGGAGTTACCACGAGTGAAGCGCTTTAAGTACCTGGGTCACTGAAAACCTTAACGACGACGAGGACATAGAGAGGGAGCGTAGAGCGTTGGCTGTTCGTAGCAATATGTTGGCCCGCAGGTTTGCACAATGCACGGGAGCAGTAAAGGTCACTCTATTTAAGGCCTTCTGCCAGTCATTTTACTCGTGCAGTCTGTGGGTCGGGTATAGTAAAAAGACAGTCAACGCTCTACGCGTCCAATACAACAACGTTTTTAGGGCGCTAGTGCGGCTACCCAAATACTGCAGCGAATCGGGCATGTTTGCGGACGCTCAAACAGACGGTTTCCATGCCATCATGCGCAAGAGAGCTGCATCGTTGCTGCGCCGCGTCCACTCCAGCGAGAATTGCCTGCTGAAGGTTTTCGCGAACAAAGCCGATTGCCCTATATTGTGGCGCTTGTCGCAGCTTCACGTGAAAGGAAATGACGCTGTGTGAGGTAGGCGACTTTATTCATTTTTTACTTTATTCATTTATTTCATTTTAAACTATTTTTATTGTCAGTAATTTTATTTTAATTTTAATTGTGTGTAGTCGTTATATTTATTTTAAAGTAGGTACTAAATCAATCTATGAATTTTATTGTGTATTTTTCAATGGTTTAATTTTAATGTATAAAATGGTAGTGTATATGGTACCTGGTGCTGAAATAAATGATTTTTATTTATTTATTTATTTATTATTGAATTGACGCTGGTTTTTTTTTAATAGTGATGATGCTATAAAATATTAGGACTAACGAAAGCTCCGATATTAATGGAGTCGATAGATTATGTAACGAAGGTTACCTATTCAGATTGATTTTCATGAAAAAATTCATAAAACGGAATAAAGTAGAGTTCAGCACTGTAATTCACATTTTTTTTTGAATACCTAATAAAATTAATTTTAATTCGCAAAAGAAAACTTAAAAGACAGGCTGACCGGGCTTGTGGAAGTTACCAAGGGTAGAAATGGTTTTCCGTGGAAGGTCTACTTTTTATCACAAGGAAACGCGTGTAGTAGCAAACGCTAAAAAAAAGAATTGAAATGAACAACATCGAACAATTAAACTGCGGTAGCACGCGCTTCAAAACAAAACACCTAATGGGGATATTTTGTTCTTACGATATATTTTGAGATTAATAATCGTAATCTATGTTTAGGAGGAAGCATGTTTTTGATGGATTTTGTATTGGTAATAATGTGTTCTCTTGCAGGCATTGACATGGTGTTGACATCATCACAAAATGGTCGGCCAATGATCTGTTTAGGCAACTATAGATTTTACAAGTATAGAAATGTGGGGTGTAAAATTTACTGGAAATGTTCCAAAAGACGAGATTGCCGCGCTGTTATACACACGTTGGGGGATATGCAGACAGTTTTGAAATGCTGTAATGAACACAATCATTAAGTTTTGATGAAGTGTTTTTCTTTAGCGTGTGTGTAAAACATAATACCGAATTTAAAAAATACTAACTTATTGATTTGGCACAAAAGTCTTATTAAACATTTTCTGAATTTAAGGTTTTTTTGTTATTATAGTGCGTAAGCCTCGCACTCTGACTAATTTCTAATTTCTAAGAAATCAAATAATATCGCAAAAATTTTCGTCTTCGACGGGACTTGAACCCGCGTCCTCCCCTCAGTACGGGAATGTGATAACCAACAACACCAAAAAAACACAAAAAAAAATTGCGATACTATTTGATTTTCTGAATTCACCATAATTTCAGAATAAATCTTATTTATAGATAAAACCAGACAGAACCAATTGTAACCAATTTTAAACCTTGTTAGGTTTGTCTCGGTACCAAATCTTTGTCGATACTCACATTCGTCCTGACGTTAGTGTGATTTAAGTGTTATTAACTTGTTTAGGCTTTGTATTGTTGCCTTATTAATGTGATCTAAATATAACACATCCACAGAATCACATCCCACCGAAGGCACCATTCACATCAAAGGTTCAGCCATTTCACTCACAAACAAAATCTTTGCGTAGTAAACCTAGTCTTTACTTATCTGGGTTTAGATTTACCAAGAACCTAATAGTAAGCCCTAAGATCCGTTGGAAGTATGCAATAAGAGAAGCATGCCATGCCAAGCTATCATCTATACACTAACTGATATGATTGTGTTAATATGCGATGACGAACATAATGACTTGTTACTTCAACATAAATACTATCTGAACAGCCAGAAAAAAAAAATCATTTAAGCGAAATAAGATTCAATTTGATCGTCTTCCCACATTCACCACAGATTTTTTATACAAAGCAACACAGACCATAGGTTGACAGGATAGAACTATTGTCCACATATCAATGAAGATAAATATTTGATCTTGTGTCTCGTCATCCTGAAATACCTAATGTTAAACGTCGGTGTACCCCATTATTATTTCAGCAATAACACTAATATCTCGAAAAGGTCATACGAATATTTTGCTATCTGGGTACAGATTTAAGAAAAGGAAGATGGTCCTAAGCTCCATTGGGTTTGTACAAAAAGAAAAGGTTGCCGAGCCATTATATATAGGTGTATTTATATAGCTGTACTTTTGATGATATGACCATCCTAGAATGTTACAATGAATAAAATTATTAGAACTTTTTACATGTCAAGTAAATGTACTAAACAGCCAAGCGCGAGCCGGTATCGCACACGAAGACTTCCTTATCACCGTAGATAATTATGTGTTCTTTTGTTAAAACAATGTGTCCGTCAAGTTAGCCATGGAATTTGGTGCTTTCAACTATACCAATAAATGTGTCCGTTAATGATATCCTTTTTTTGCATAATATTGAATTAAAAAATGTATATTCTTCATAATCTTCAAAGAAATCATTCAGAAAATGAACTATCAACATAACGCAAACTTTACGCAGTAATACCTTATTTCCACCTCGACTTTTTATCTTTTTTTTTTTTTTTTTTTAATTTCTCATTTATTTTTAAGGACTTTTGTTATTGATTAACATGTCAGTCCTATTGTATACACAACAAATTATTTTCTAAATATAAGATACTTAAACAAAATGAAAATATAACGTACCTAACAGAGACATAAATACAACATAACAAACACAACTAATCTTAAACCTACTTATAAGTAGGCTTAAAGTTGTGCTTACTTCCATGGTCACCTAAAGATATATCTAAAAGTGACCATGGAAGCAAACACATTATAATATCTACCTACCTAGCATTTATACTATACCTAACTACTTACAATATTAGACAACCTACCTACTTGTGATGTGATGGCTCACGGCCTTAAACAGCTGTATAGCTGACTCAGTTGTCGGGTGCGCTAAAACTTTGTTGAACATTCCTGTGTCCAGTCTGTTCAAGTCGAAAGCCACCGCAAGCGATTGTCTTTCATGCTGAAAACGGACACACTCTTCTAATAAATGGTGAACATCTTCCACAACACCACATGTTTCACAATTCGGTGTGTCGGCTTTACGCATTAAATACGCAAACTTCATAAGGGGCATATGGCCCGTACGTAGCCTGTGTGCTACAATAATAAGTTTACGAGGTATCTTTATCATACTGAACCACGGGACATGAGGAGGCTCACACTGTATGGATTTGTACCAAATACCTTTTTCAGACTTTTTATCTTGTGAAAGGTTTCCCACATTATATGCTTGTCGTAATTAATAAAATTATCTATTTGCTTTTCAGCAATAACATTTACTACGTCAAGGACAGGTCATACAAGCATTCTCGTAGCTGGGTACAGATTCAATAAGAGCCAGATAAATGGTCATAAGATCCATTGGCGTTGCGCCAGAAGAAGAGGATGTCGTGCTGTTATTCATACACATGACATGAGTATCACCAAGTGCCACAATGAACATAACCATTAAAAAAATATTCATTTGAAACTAGTATTTACAATTGAAACAACTGTTGCAAACAGTCTACAGATAGCTCAACTGATCCATTTCATTTTGATTTGAAACTAAAATAGCTAGTTACATCAATTGTAGTAAATCTTTGTTAAATATCCTGTATAGGGTGATTTTAAATTTAGTGAAATTTAATTTCAAGACAAGTTTTTCGAATTAAAAATATCAGAAATTAAATTACATTTTTATACCGTGATCTATTCAATCACACTATACATAATAAACGAATAAATAATGCTCGACAATTCACATAGCATCATCTAACCCCTCATGTACTAGATAAATTATATAATACATTACATAGATAATATATAAAAAGTATAAAATAATGTAGTCCTTTATTGTCAGGGACTGTGGGATGTGCCACTGTGTGAGCTGGTAGGGAACATTTTTATTAATACGTCAACCAGCTCATCAGAACGTGCTTAGAACGAACGGCGAGTAGACCGTTTTTGAGTCAGAATCAGGACTTTGGTTATGTAACCAAAGTATAATCTTCATACTCGATTTTTTAGAGGCCGAATATGTGTTTTGTCAAAAATCGAGGTACCCTTTTAGATAGTAACTCATTTCGGATGGCCACCTCTTTGCGTTTAGGTTCTCTTTGCCTAGTTGCACATCGTTGCCAGTGAGGTGAAACCATTGATAATGTTTGGTCACCGTGCACTGGCATGTGTCTCTAGTGCAGGACCTGTGTCCCGTCATAGTTCAATTAATGATAACATCCGTCGGGCTTTAACCAGCGTCAGTGTGGCAGCTACCCTCAAACCACGTGACCTTATGCGAGATGATGGTAAAAGACCTGACGGTATGACTCTGATTCTCTAAAAGATGGATCGGTCTTTAGTTTAGGATGCCACGTGTGTTGATACTCTAGCTTAGCGCTTCACATCTTGCAGGGATATTGTTAAGGGCCGGTTCCCCCGCAACATCAGCAGAGTGCCTCAAACGGCGAAAATACGCTAACATTGACTCAGGTTACCTATTTGAGCCGTTTGGGCTTGGAACCTTTGGTCCTTGGGGTCCTGTGGCACACGCAATTTATAAAGATCCAAACTTCTTATTTGGTCCACGGGTGATCGGAATGCTGGCTTCTATTTCAGTCAACGAATTAGCATTGCCATTCAACGTGGCAATGCTGCCAGCATTCTGGGCACTCTGCCTTCTTGTGACGACTTAGATTTTTAAGAAATAGAGTGTAAATACTAGTTTTAACTGTTTTACTCTTTAATTGTAATTTTCTATATGCTAAATAAATTGGTTTGACCTATAAGGTATGTATATTACATATTTTAAGCTAAATTTTCTCCAGGTATAATGAACATTGGTGTGGATATATGGATTATAATGAACAGTGGATAGGGAATGCGCTGCAATTTTATGACAGAATATGTTTTATTGACTCGACACTTTCCCAGCGGATCACGAAAGTTTCCGTCGTAATCATGAAATAGTCCGTGCGCGCGTAAATTTTTATTGACTTTACGAAATGTTTCAGCTGTCCATCTCTCTATCTCCAAGAGAGGCAATCCTATTTTGGTTTTGAATACTACTGGCTGCAGATTTACTAAAACTAAGAGTGATGGACGCAAGATTACCTGGAGATGCGCGTCACGAAGTAAGGGATGTCGGGCTGTCATACACACATTAAAAGACAGTATAACTGTTATCAAATACTATAATGTTCATAACCACTAACATTTATTTTATACTAGCTGCGCCCCGCGGCTTCGCACGCGTTGTATCTATGGAAACGTTTAAAGGTGATTTCTATCCCACGGGAACTGATTTATGGGATAAAAAGTAGCCTATGTTTTATTCCAGGCTTAGAATTATGTGCATGCAAAATTTCAGCCTGATCCATTTAGTAGTTTTGGCGTGAAGAAGTAACAAACATCCATCCATCTATACATCCATCCAAACTTTCGCATTTATAATATTAGTGTGACTTGTTGAAGTCGCGCATTGTCGCACGCACTGTTTCCTGAATAAATAGATTGTCAGTAAATATCTAATTATTTTACTTTTGAAAAATAAAACTATCATAACAAAATATCCATCGGTATAGACTTCCATCTACGCATGTTTCACCCCTATCCTTTCAGTAGTTTTGGCGTGAGCAAGTTACAAACATACATTTATCCCTCCATTCAAACTTTCGCATTTATGGTATACGTTCGGAATAACCATACCTCTCATACGTATGATTCTGAATATGACATGGGTTTGTTAATTTATTAGTAACTAGTTTATGCCCGCGGCTTCGCAGGCGTTGTTTCTATAAACGTTTAAAGGTGATTAATTCTAAACATGGGAACTGATTTATGGGATATAAAGCAGCCTATGTTTGATTCCAGGATTAAAATTACCTAAATGCCAAATTTCAGCACGATCCGTTCAGTATTTTCGGCGTGAAGAGGTAACAAACATCCATCCATCCATCCATCTATATATCCATCCAAACTTTCGCATTTATAATATTAGTGTGTTGTGATTGTTAAATTATAAGTATTTCATTCTATTTCAGATATTCATATTTCTGTGTCAAATAAAGGTCGACAGGTCCTTGTCGTAAGCGGGTACAGGTTCTGGAAAAACAAGAGGCTGGGAATGAAAACGCATTGGAGGTGCATGACACAAGCGAAGGGATGTCGGGCCGTCATACATACTCTAGATGATATGACTGTTCTCAAATGCTATAATGTTCATAATCACTAGTAGCTCGTTTACATTTTGCTTCAATCACGGCAAATTATAATCACATCATTAGAATATGGGCTCAAACTCGTGACCATTAGATTTATTTTACAGTGAAATAATGGCTTACTTCAAGCTTCAAGCGAATGAATGGCTTCCAAAAATCAAATCAAAATCAAATGGCTTCCTCCATCAATTGTGGAATTACTCCGTCAATTGTGGAATTACTCCGTCAATTGTGGAATTACTCCGTAAATTGTGGAATTGCTCCGTCAATTGTGAACTGATTTGGATGAGTTTTTTGTATGTAATTGCTATTATATAGTGAGTGATCCTAAGATGGTCCCATTAAACTTTTTTTCCCGAAAGATAAGTAATTGTAACGCAAAACTGAAAAATCAGTGAAACTGTAAGGAAATTGAATTTGGTTTTATGTTTTTTCATGACAGTCAAATTATTATTATTTTGATCGGTTCTCCTGAAACCGATCAAAATATTAAGATTATTACACATTTTTCAATATCAACGAAAGTTCAACATATAACGATTTAAAAACTTTCATGTTTACTCTTAAATACAAATAATGGAGGTGTGTTTGGTCGGTGCCAGGTGTACCGCACTATCAGAAGAAGTCCATGCTCAGTTGCATGTTGCAAATAAATAACCCACAACGCTGATTTTCATATTTTCGCATGATTTTCAGCTTTACTGTTGTATTGATTATAGTGCTGAACTAAAAACGAGTTATAGCAAACACCAATCCAATAAAAAGACGTTAAATATACACCATTTCTAGTTTTTCTTAGTTAATTTAACAATGATCTGTTGCGTGACGATGGTAAGAGGCCCGACGGAATGACACTAGTTCCATGGGTGTTGGGAGGCCCATTGTGTGGGACGCTACATGCGTCGATACACTTGCACCTTCCCATCTTCCAAGGACATCCGTGAGGGCGGGTGCGGCGGCAGATTTGGCCGAGGATCTCAAGAGGCGCAAATATGCAGGTCTCGACAGAGCCTAGACATTTGCTTGCTCCCCTTGGAGTCAAGACCCTAGGTCCGTGTGGTACCGAGGCTCTGCGGGTTTTTAAAAAATATGTGAGCGTCTGATCGAAGCGACGCGTGTCCTGAGAGCTGGTGAGTATCTGCCTCAGTGCATCAGCATTGCCATACAGCGGGACAATGCAGCCAGCGTCTCGGGGACGACGCTTACGACTGGTATAGATATGGATCAGTTGAGCTACCTGTAGATTGTTTGCATAAGAATTATTATGAGAAAAATAATACTTAGGTATTCGGGCTGATGATGATGACGATGATAAGAGAACAAACATTTTTATAAATGACTAGCTGACCCGCCTGCGATTTGATAAAAAAAATCTTTTGTTTCAGATATATTAGTTACGATGTCACCAAGAGGGCAGCCAGTTATAATATACAATGGTTTTAAATTTTTTAAAAATCAAGTGAGAGGTTCAAAAATTCACTTTCACTGCGCGTACAAACTAAAATATCGATGTCGAGCTGTTATCCATACCTTGAGAGATTTCACCATCACCAAGTGCTACAATGTACACACGCATCCATAACTCAATTATCATACATTCCTCACTTCACATATTACGTAAAGCTAGCTAGAGAAATATAGTGTCCTTGAAATGCAATGATATTTTTATCTCATTTTATCAGGATTTATGGTGAAAAAGGGATGAAAACATATCCTAAAAATTACTAAAATTAAAGACCTCCTAACACTGGCATGTTATCAAAAATACGAAAAGATTAGTAAAGAAATACTTCAGAGGCATTTGATTAGTAACAAAATTCTTAATAACAGACAATTTGGCTAGGAGTTTTTTGTGTTTTTAAACATATACACTACAAACAAATATCACATCCAAGCACAGAATAAAATATATTTATTTTTGTTTGAATTAAATAAATTTATTTCTGTATGTATCGAACCCAACGTTATGGAAGAGCAGGGTTCTCTAACACTAGCATATATGCTTAAAAGATCTCTTTTAAGCAAGTTGGGGATCTCCCCAACCCATGTTATTGTAAGTAATGTACAGATTTAAACATTTTTCATTTTCATTTCTTAATAGATAATTGGGAAAAGCTTTTGGATTTTTTTGTCTGGTTATCAATCACCCGTAAAAAGAAATTCTTTTCTTTTAGGTTTACTTATTTATGTGTTGAATTTTAGAACCCTTTTATTGCAATATCATCATAATTTAGGATAAGAACGAAGGGGAATGTTACTTGTGTTTTATAAATTTTATCATCAAATCATGAAAGAGTTGTACATTGCGTGCATCTCGAGGTAATTACGTCATTGCATTGGTCTGATTTTTTTTTCTGGGTTTGTAAAAACAGCCCTTATTTTTTTCACGTGAAAACTGCTCAAGACAAAAGAAAACCAGAGACAGCATCGTTTTTTGGGGAGATGGGGGATCCATCGGAGGTCATGGACTACTTTTCCCCGGTAGACTCAATGTCCTAAGTATCACAGTTGCTAAGATATCAGACATTACAATCACAAACAATAAAGATATGACAAATGAAAGGCAAGATTTCGGATAAATAAAAAAAAAAAAATCATATCTCAACAAACGTGACACTTAGGACATTGTGTTTACTGGGGAAAAGTAGCCCATGACCTCCCCAACCGCACGAAAAATGATGCCAGTCAAAATACTAAGCACCCTGTAGATAACGATGAAAATAAATCGATCGATAAATACCTGATAATTATTATACATAACATAACATAGCTATGGTTATCCATAGTAATGTTAACAAATCACGACAGTGTTAAAAAATCTAAGCTCTAATGGCTCATTTGTTTAGTTTCAGGTTACGTCAATTCACAAAAAGGGAAACCGTTATTGGTCGTAGCGGGGTTTAAGTATTCAAACCAGCGGACAAGGGGCGGAAGAACCAGGTAATTAAAAACTAGTTCGGTATTGAATATATGTAATAGATAAATAAATGTAACAGTACTTTTTGTTATAGGTGGATGTGTACTTCTCAGAGGAAAAATTGCCACGCAGCCGCGTTTACATCTACATTCGACAATCAACTTATGAATTGCATTAACACACACAATCACAGCCCTCCATGTTTGTGCAGGCACCACCAAGGCAAACCAATGTGCAATGCGTCTAAACATACTTAAGCAAGCACCTTAATAAAACCTCATCAGTACCTACTATTGAGAAGGCAATACATAAAGCAAAAAATTATAAAGATAAAAGTCTAAAATTTGCGGTTAGACAAGGTCTACGTAAAAAAGCTTAGCCAAAATGTTTTCTAGGAATGCAAAATTACAATGGTGGGTTTATTCCTAACTTAAGTACTTAGTCGCAACCCTTGCACAATTTACTAAAGAGAGAGGTTGGATGGAAATGGGTCTTTTGTTAAGGCGAAGCAATTTCTTCTGAGTGAGCTGTGTTTACAAACACATTACGAGAAGGGTCGGGAACTAGTGTTATCAGTGGCAGTAGCATTCGGCCGGGGCGCGGTGCTGGTACACCGCTATGCTGACGGCAGCGAGCGGCCGGTCACGTGTGTGTCGCGCACTTTGACTGCGCCTGAACGTAATTATAGTCAATTAGATAAGGACAATTGGATAAGGTCCGGCCAGGTGGGATGACGATCTGCGAAAGACTGCAGGCAGATGCTGGATGCGGCAAGCTGAAGACAGGGCGCTATGGCGCTCATTAGGGGAGGCCTATGTCCAGCAGTGGACTAATATAGGCTGATGATGATGATGATGATGATGATATAAGGAGGCGCTAGCTATTTTGTTCTGAGTTACTTCCGAGAAGGCGGTTTATTTTGCCCACCGGTCATCAACCACTAATGTACATGTTATAAAGATAGAGCGAGAGAAACTGAATGTTGCATATTGTTATTCAAAATTATGGGCTATGCTATGTACTGTTTGGTTACAAACGCTGCGACGCAGAAAAACCAGATTTTGCTCGGAAGCAAGATTTTGTGGTAGATCAAGGTTGCATTATTTATAAATATAGAATAGTAGTTCCACATGTGTGGCAAAACAATTACCCAGAATTCCCAAAATGCAAAATATTTCACGGAGTTACATTTAATGGGCGAGAATTCCCGCTGCACCCGTGGCAGCGCGTACACGCAGACTTTGGCGATTTTGGAGGTAAACGGTACGTCATTCGAGTAGACGCGCACTTGAAGTGGATCAGAGCGGTTCCTATGCATACCTAGATGAAAAAAATATTCAGGTTCTGCGTAGTATTTTTGCACGATTTGGTTTACCGTCGCAGCTTGTAACCGACAATGGCCCACCATTAAAATTTGCATCTCATGACTTTAAGGTGTATTGTACGGATTGTACCATATTTTATCCTTAAACCCAACCTGTATAAAGCACACAACATCGGTTCCTAGTAGGCCTCAGAGGAATGGTGCGGCTAAAAATGCCGTTAAAACTGTAAAAAAGCTAACCTTTTTACGAAGGTCTCGACGTAAACGTTGCTTTAAGTTAATATTTGTTTCTCTATCGTAACTGTGAGCATGCTACTACGGGACTATCGCCGGCAGGGGCGGCGGCGCCTGCGTAAGGTCCAGGAGCGCCAGGTCACGCACGCGGCAGGCGTTGATAAAGACTTTAAGGTAGGGGACGCCGAGATGTCCGATGTCCGAGCTCGTAGACTTTACGCAGAGGGAAGACAAGTGAGCCGAAGTCACGGTTGTCAAGAAAACTGGTCCCGTCTCATACAAAGTTAATTTAGACAACGGAGTAGAATGGCGTAGGCATATCGATCAAATACTTTCAACGCAAAAGAATCGTTATTCACTATCGCGGATGAGCGGCGCGGCTGTTGAGAGTGAGTCGACTTCGAAAGACCATTAGCCTGAGGTTATTAAGGGAACCGATAATGAGGGCGCAATTGTGGACGTGTCATGCGGGAAAGACTACGCAGACATACCAGTGGAACCGCGGGACGTGGTACAATCGCGGCAAGAGTTGTCTAAGCGGGCGGGCACCGCGTCATTAGCGACCCGCCCCTGCGGCCTTTCGCTCTCACTACAGATCGCGTCCGCCCGTGCACTGCTTGCTTTAAAACGGGCAAATCAATGAAGCGCATGTATATTATTATTAAAGTTTAGACGTTAAGTTGTGCGTGTATCTAGGTTTTAAGTAAAGGTAATTGCTGGCTTGGCGGGGAGAAGTGTGACGATCCGTCAATGCCTATATAATATACAGGGTGGAATTTTGTAATGCCACCTGGAGGGAAAGTACTCTTAATACTGTAGATAGAAAATTTTACTCAAAGAAAACATTCCTTCAATTTTGAAAAGAAAGAAAACTGCATTCTAAGATTTTCGAAAATTCGTTTGCCACACCCGGGAATCGAACCGACTAAAATCTGTAAAAATTACACTCTGTATTTTTATTGCATAGATCGTTAGGGTCAATAATAAGGATGAAATCTCTCTAACAAACTTAATACATTAAATGAAAGGAAAACCATGAAATCTTTAATTATTTTAATTATTTACACTAAAAAGTCAACTAGGTAACTAATTAGTTGCTCAAAATGGGCTCCATTTTTTTGGATAAGTACACAAATTTATTCTTCTAACGAATGCATTTCTAGTAACTTTTAATAACGTGTTGTGGTGAATATTATAAATCGTATTCTGAACTTCAACTCTCAACTCGTTAAAAATACAGGGTGTAATTTTTACAGATTTTAGTCGGTTCGATTCCCGGGTATGGCAAGCGAATTTTCGAAAACCTTTGAATGCAGTTTTCTTTCTTTTCAAAAATAAAGGAATGTTTTCTTTTAGTAAAATTTTCTATCTACAGTATTAAGAGTACTTTCCCTCCAGGTGGCATTACAAAATACCACCCTGTATAGTGACAGTAGCGGCAAATCTTTTGAATAAACCGGTCTATTGCTCAGTGATGTGAAAGAGTTGTTTTTTATTTTTTTTTGTTTTAATTGTAGTCAATTTATTTATTTACCTTCCTACTCCTAAAACCAATCTTTCCACTTTAATACGGGCATTCGGGTAAGGGAAAGACGTAGCGTTTTGTTACCTGCTCCAGCAATCCGTTGATTTTGACTGTAATAATAGTTTTTGTTTTTCAGGGCCATCTTTTAGTGTGTCATCTCGCGGAAATCCAGTTCTTATCTTAGGAGGAGCAAGGTTCAAGATGGATTATTCTGGAATAAGGGGCACCAGATGGAAGTGTGCACTATACGCAAATAAGGGTTGTCGAGCCGCTGTTCTTACTTGTAACATAGGACAAAACTGTATCATAAGAAAATGCAACAATGTTCATCAGCATTAGTCCCTCTAATGTTTCTCTATATTTTATAAAATTAATGTCTACCTACAACAATATAAGTAAGTACCTACCAATGTTTAAGTACGTTAAAATGATACCTATAATAAGTGCCGTTAGCTTGAGATTCCCTCTGACAGTTCCAAGTCAATACTAATTTTTTTGTGGTTCTCAATACGATTATTGCATTAAATATAGGGTATAGGAGTAAACAGCATAAAGCATAGCTTTTGCATCTATTTAATCTACACTAATATAAAACTCTTTGTCCTGACATATAGACAAACTACAGCCTTAACGCATTCACTGCCTAGCCTTGGCGGTGCGACCCGCGCAGGTGCGCGCCGCGGCCCCTAGACGGGGCTGGGAGAGATCATCTGCGTCTTGGGCCATGAAAGTGTTAGTATATCGCATTCACTGCCCAGCTTCGGACTATTTTTACCTTAAATTAAAGCCCGTGATCTCTAGGGTATTTAGTATCAACAAGAGAGCGCCACGCACACACAGCACGTGAAACCACGGCTTTATTGCGAGATTAATTAGAAGTACAGTTAGCTGCTTAGATCCTGTGACATAACACCCCTCTTTGGGACAATGTTAAGTCCAAAGTCTTGAGGATAAGTTGCAAATCAAATTCCACGAGGACGTCGTCGCGTGTAACCGCTAGTACCTAAGGTTCATGCCTTACTAGCGAACCTTACTAACATATAATTAATAAACATATATTTTAGTTCTATTCTGTTGTGTTGATCGAACTTATTCCTGTAACCAAAGAATAAATAACCAAAGAAATGAAATCTTTTTGCTTTTATTTCGATTGAAAAGTTAGTGTATGTAACTACGTACTTATTTTTAATGCAAAAAAGTTATTATTGCCAGATATTCAACATTTTGTTTTTCGAAGCACGGTTAGGTACCCTGTTATCAAATAATTATACAATAATATTATATGTATAATCTGATAATAAAATTATAACAGACTCTGTATAAACAATCAAACAGGGCCAAAAGTCCAAGGGCGATGCTGCATGGCGCGACAGATTTGTTATTGCGTTTTTATACACCTTATCAGACGAAAATAAGATTACTTATTACAGTTCATAATTTTCATAATCATCTCCATAACAACCCACACATGGCTACTACTGGACATAGGCCTCTCTTATATGACACCACAAATAATGGTCCCTAGCCGCCTCCGTCCACCGCCTCCCTGTGCCCACTACAATGTCGTCGGTCAATCGTGTGCATGGTCCCAAAACTCCGTTTCGTGTTGCATCGCGGTCGCCAGTCGAGAGCTTTTACTTTCCAGCAGTTATCAGTTCTGTGAGTTATATGACCTGCCCACCGCCACTTCAACTTGCTTATTCTGAGAGCTATATCAGTGATTCTGGTTCTTCCACGAATTTCCGTAATCCGAATTCTATCACGTAGAGAAACTCCAAGCGTACCTTTCTCCATAGCTTGTTAAGCGATTCTGAGCACCTACGCTCAGAATTGTTCACGAGGCATAAGTCGGTGACCATGTCTCAGATCCATAGGTTGTCACTGTTTTGTTTTTTGTTTTTCAAAGTTCTTTATTCAACATATTTCATTATAAACAAGCACAATTTCCAAACACAGTTCAGATTTACTTATAAAACTAAGGAATTCGATAACTAAACAGGTTACACACACCTTTTACAGTTTTTTGTTAAAATAGAAATCTATTTATGGTCATTTTAAATACTTATTAGATCGGTCATAATTTGTAGTTTAACCACGGCAAATAACGACTATGAATCATTTCATATTGTTACAAACACTTTGTTCAGTGTATGTTTTTAACAATGCGTGTTTTTAACAATGCGATATGCAATGCAATAGGTTGTCACTGGCAACACACATCGATATCAGAAACGAGAATATATTGCGGAGCTACCCGAACGCTGCCCATCCGAGTTGGATTGGTCAGTAGTGTTTTATTTATTAACTAAACCTACTTTGCAACCTGGAACCCAGTGCTATACAATGCACTGCACCAGCTGAGGCCTGATCATCATCATTTTGCTCTGAAACTATATTTTAATTTTCGTTTTTTAGCTTTTAAGTTTTTGCGTTCATAAGAACCCTGAAATCGGATTTTTTTATTTAGTTTTTTTTTATTTGCTTTTATACAGGCTATAATTACTTGGGTTTAGTAGGAACAAAAGGTTAAATCAATAGGTATGACTTAGGTACTATTAAAATGTTTTTTTTTCAGGAAACATACCAAGGTAACAGATACTGTACTAGCAAGCAGCTTATATCTAAAATCAGATGGCGATGCAGCAAGTACAACACATTTGGTTGTAAGAGATTTTACACACTCCGGTAGATGGTAATCGTATTTTAAAGACCACAAATGTTGTTAACCATAAGTAAATAATTTGATTTACTATGACAGTGATGTAGAATGTAGATGTAAGAATCTATTAAATATGTGGACGTTTAATTTTATTTATACCAATATTTAGCGTTGTTTAAGTAAAATGGTGTAACGTAACTGAATGAGCTCATACCTTTAATAAGTAGTATTTAGAGTGGGTGGCATGGCAGCCCTTAAAATACAATGCTATCGACTTTCTTTTTAGGGCAACAGGCTAAAATAAATAAATATTCATTTTATCTATGTCTGTTACCTATATTGGTGTGTATAAGTGGGTCTATGTTCTAAATTTACAACTCGATCCGGTAGGTGGCGTTGCACTTGTTTTAGGATTTTTTACAGGATTAATTAT
Source organism: Eupithecia subfuscata (assembly GCA_963564075.1). NCBI lineage: Eukaryota > Metazoa > Arthropoda > Insecta > Lepidoptera > Geometridae > Eupithecia > Eupithecia subfuscata. The sequence continues at coordinate 13,240,393 of OY751105.1, forward strand.
CTGTCGGATGTTCGGAACCAAGTCGTTGGAGACAAGTGTTTGTTGAATTGAAAATGCAAAGTGATTTCGAATTTCCTATTTCCCCTTGACCAACCGACTCCGCCCCTCCCCAGAAATTTTCGATATGCGTATCGTTTTTGTGTAATTTGGGGTGAGGATTTCGAATTTGAGTTCTCCCTCGCTCAAATAAACTCAGTCAATAACAATAAATCTATCCATTGCTCTTTCTTTTCAGAAGCTCCATTTTTCTATACGGAAAAGGGCAAAACAAGGATCGGTGTGTCTGGTGGATATTCCTTTGTGAAACACCAAGTTCGTGCATCAAAAATACGTTGGCAATGTTCAAAGGCAGCGTATATTGGCTGCCGTGCAAATGTCCATACTACAAAAGATTTAATAAATTTAACTATCATAAGAATAAATAATCATCATAATCATCAATGAATAAGACCTTATAATGATAAATCTCGAAATGATCATCGTCGTGATTATTTTCATGTTGAGTATGACCACACTAATTCCGTGACTATGACTAATGTGAAAAATACTTTTCTTTTCAAATTACTTGTATATAACTAATTGTATACTATAATATTTCTTAAGGTGTGATTGTGTTTACTCCTAACTAGGTGTTGTAATGTAATGGTAAAAAATATTTTAGTGATAATATTGCGTGAGTTTTATTTTCAAAAGGTAGGAAGGAATTGAATACCTATGCCGTTACACCCTACAATGATTTAAGGCTCTACTTTGCAAATGGCTGATACAACTCTTTTTTTATAAGTGATTTTAAATCTTATACTTTGTGTCCTTATTGTTAGCAAGAGGAGTACTCATAGCTGCATATTTGTCACGTGCCTGTGCTTATTGAATGTCAACACTCTGGTGTTTGAACCTAAGACAATAAGACATAATGCCAACTGTACTTTAAACAATAGATTTGTGGTTAAAATTACGAGTGGTCCCACTCGCCCAACGAAATAAACAAGAAAAAACTAATCAGGTAACTGGGACCGCGGTCCCAGTTTTGTAGTGGGCCCAGTCGCCTGTATCCTCGAAAGATCATCATTTGCTTGTTGAGATTCTTACCCCTTCTAATCTATTTGTCATTCCTGTTTCCTAAAAAATGGGAATAAAACAACTTTATTTAACTCGGGTTAAGTTCATGCAAAATATATAAGGAATATGATAATTTTATATAAATAGTTTCTTTTATTTTAGTTCCACGGTTTGAGTTCATAAAACGCCAGCGATTTATCGCCCTGAATGGATATAAATACTCAAAACACCAGAAGCAGGGGAAATTGCTTCGATGGAGATGCACGGTGCGCGGATGTAGAGCATCTTTGTACACGCTGGATAGCATTCACAGTATCACTGTTATTACACATAACAAAAGCCATAACCATTAAATGTTTTCAATTTTTTTATGTTTTGCTATATCTAGTTGTAATGTTAATAATAACCATCATAATCATCAATGAATTAGCATCCCTTATATAGTTAAATCCATAAATTATAATCGTCGTGACCATATTAATGTTGAGTATGATGTATGATAATACTGCATTTAGATGTGAAAAAGACTTCACTTTCTCGAATTATCTTCATTGTGTAATTGTATTTACTCCTAACGCGGTGTTGTAATGGTAAAAAAATGATTTAGTGTTAACATTGCGTGAGTTTTATTTTCACAAGGTAGGTAGGCTTTTCATATGTCGATACACCCTACGATTAATTTTGCCTCTGCTTTACCAATAGCTGATATAATATATTTGGCTCTTTTATAAGTGGTTTAAAATCTTAAGAAATAAAATCATATAAAATATAAATGTCCTTATTTTTGAACAAGGAGAAAGATCATCATGACTATTGAAATTCTTACCCCTTCCCATTTATTTATCATCCCCATATCCTCCTTACCAACTACGAGTATAATATTAACAATTATGACGAACCTGACAAGTCAGGGTAATTTGGTCAAGTTAATTCAAATGAAATAGGAATATGATAATTGTATATTTATATAGTTTTGTTTATTTTAGTGCCTCGGTTTGAGTTCATAAAACGCCAGCGATTTATCGCCCTGAATGGATATAAGTACTCAAAACACCAGAAGCACGGGAAATTGCTTCGATGGAGATGCACGGTGCGCGGATGTAGAGCCTCTTTGTACACGCTGGATAGCATTCACAGTATCACTGTTATTACACATAACAAAAGCCATAACCATTAATTATGTTTAAATTTTTGATGCTTTGCTAATAGCTGTAATATAAATAATAACTATCGTAATTATCAATTAATAAGCTTCCTTTAATATGTTAAATCCAGAAATGATCATCGACGTGACCATTTCTGCAAAGCATCAAAAATATGCGATACTAACTCGTGTAGAGTTAGAATCGCATATTTTTGATGCGGCATCGGTAGTTGACCTGCCGCGAGTCCCAAATGGCTTACAATAATAGCAGGTCATTGCTATTGAAATTCCCAAGCAAATTGATGTTAATATAAGTTTTTCAAAAACTTTACTGAATGTAGGCAGTACTGATATTGGTCTAAAGTTAATGGGGTTAGACCTAATACCCGATTTAAAATTAGTTTTAAGGAAAAGTTTTTATATTTCTTACTAACGATACATTCATATAATGCATGTAGGTATTTATTTTAACAACATTTCTAAACAGTAATAAACATAAACAGTGACGAGAAAACAGATTGGATTTTATTTATGCTTTTCTTAGAATAAAAATCTCAATTTTATTAGTTACGAATCCAAATAAACATTTGTCTGTCTGTTATCATTTGGCACCTGGCAGAGAAATAGATTGTAAGGTCTTTTCTACACATGATACTTTTTAACCCGAAAACCGCGTTAGAAGCATATAACGTTGCTGCAATATAATGTATATGACGCTATGTCCATGTTGTTTCGGGTTTGTTTGACTTTGACCGCCTCGAAACAAGGACGCCCAATTATTACCATGTCGGGATACAGTTTCCGGAAACTTCAAAACGTGGTTTTAAGGTTTACTAGGTTTGTTCTTCACGTAGCAGTAATAAATGTCACGCTGTGATACATGCCTACCTTACAGGATAACATGACGATTCTTAAAGGTCCTAATGTTCATAACCATTATTTTTAAATTATGTATCTATGTACGCGTCATACATTGTTGTATAGCTAGTATGAATTATCGATTGCAATTTCATTGTTTCTATTATAATATAAATCAAGTAACGTTTATTTCTTAAGGCGTTTTCTGATTAGGTCGGTAAGGTTTCGGTACGACATCAGCACGCTCGAATGTCGAAAGCTTACCGCGCCGCCTACACTTTCGCACCTGTCTGCAAAAAAATATGCAGAGCCGCTTGCGACGTAGTGAAATAACCCGTCTTTGACCCTTTTCACATGCATACGGCATGTGAGACCGAGCCGTGACCGTGTGTAGCCCGTCCTTATCCACTGTAAACACGGCTTCGACGCGGCAACCGTCTATAGGTACAGTTGTGTATTGACTTGTGTTATACATAAACTCACATCAGCACGCTCGAATGTCGACAGCTTACCGCGCCACACTTTCGCACCTGTCTGCAAAAGAATATGCAGAGCCTTATATATTATAATATACTAGTGTATGCCCGGGGCTAAGGTTATTTCTATCCCATGGGAACTGATTTATGGGATAAAAAGTATTCTATGTTTGTTTCCAGGGTTAGAATTACTTGTATGCACAATTTCAGCCCGATTCGTTCAGTAGTTTTGGCGTGAAGAGGTAACAAACATCCATCCATAATATTAGTGTGATATATATTTCGTTCCATTTAATAATAAAAATTACCATTTTTCGGTGCTTGAAGTTAGGTACTTATGTATATACCGCTGGGGTAAACGTGTTCTGGAGTGGAGACCACGGCTCGGCAAACTAGTGTAGGACGCCCTCCGGCCGGGTAGGATGACAAATTGCAAAAGACTGCAGTCAGATACTGTAGGCGGCAATCTTAGCAGACAGGGTGCTATAGCGCTCATTAGGGGAGGCCTATGTCCAGCGGTGAAGTCAGTGGACTAATATAGGCTGATGATGATGATGATGATGAAGTTAGGTATACTAAGGTATATTTAGTTTAATACCTACTGGTACACTTTCTGGTACTACTAGTCTTTACCATCGGTCTTTACCATCGGATGATGCTGTGTGAAAATAACTTCAATATTTTTTTTTATTTGTTATAATACCGTAACGATGTTTCAGAAACGACTTTCTCCATCTCCAAACAAGGGCGTCCCATCATGAACGTGGCGGGATACAGATTCCGGAAACTTCGAAGTGTTGGCTATAAGGTTTATTGGGTTTGTTCTTCACGTAACGGTCATAAATGTCACGCTGTGATACATACTTTGCAGGATGAAAAGACGATTCTGAAATTTCATAATTTTCATAATCATTGATGATCCAGATGTCGCTCAGTTCCACACCGACTATCGTCGGTATACAATTTATTATTGACTTAGGTGTCTCCCATAAATTAATTTAGACTCAATTGTTTTAATATTTTTTTTTTTGCTAAAAAGAGTCTTTATTCACAAAGAAAATTATACTAGTATTTACAATTGAAACAATTGATCCAACTGCTGACTGTTGCAAACAGTCTACAGGTAGCTCAACTGATCCACATCAACACCAGTCGGAATATAATTAATATATTAGTTTAATATATTAGAACTCTTTGTGTTCTTAATTTCGACTATGGATATCAACTCGCATTACATGGACATGACCATCCTGAAATATCGTAATGTAAATCACGAACCTAGTTGCCGGGGAAAAGTTACAGACACAGGTATAATCGACACCATAACCAATCGACCTCATCGCTTTACAAGCTGGAAGAAATTCCACAGCGTGGAAAGCTTAAAACTTACTGGCGTAGCGCAGTGAGACGGGTTTGACCTCCGACACTAGAGAACGATCTAAGATCCCAATCTTAGATGCCTGCATCTAAGATCATCCAGCCAGGTATCTAAGATCCCAATCTTAGATGCCCAAAAAGCCTATAGACGTTTTCCAAGCTACTACACTAAATTGAAATGAAAGGGCATCCTGACCTAAGCAATTATACACTGAGTGTAGAGCTGTCAGAAGCCATATTGTTAGTCTTAACTGGAGTTCAAAAAAGTAATCAACAACTACTTATATTTAAATTATTTTACAATACCTGTCATTTTAACTGTACTCAGTTCTAGAATCCAAAATATTTGATGTCAACAATGACATTAAGAAGGGCAAAGGAGAAAAAGATGTGATGTCACATTTTATGGTTTTTCGAACTGGCAATGCTATTGTATAGTTCTAATGTGGTAGATACACCAGAACACAGTTGTACAGTCTCGGAGTATTCTTCATTCAAAAAAATAGATACAGCACAATAACGAGCAAGCTCACGTAATACAGAACAAAAATAAACATTGTCCATGGATGTCAGTTTGATGTTTGTTTCATTACAGTCTTGTTTTTTGAGGTTATTTCGTTCATCTGTTGTGTTATGTGGCGTGTATTTATTTAGTAGTAGGTACTTTAATTTACGAAAATATTTTCAGAAGAAGGTGAGGTTTATCTGGAGCAACCTGCAAAAAAGCATAAAGTTTATAGTCGATTGTCGGACATTAATAAGAAGATCAGACTTCAAAGTCATGAAAGTGGTCCAAATTGTAATTGCAAGAGATACAAGTGTTTTGAAGCTATTAATAAGGAACAGAGAGCTAGAATTTTGAAAGATTTTAATCTTTTGCCTTCTAGGGATGCTCAAAACCTTTATCTTAGTGGTCTAATAAGTGTTTTGGACATTCAACAAAGACGACCTAGAAAAGACAAGTCCGAAGCTAAGTTCCATTCAGCACATTACGCCTACAGAGTGAAACTTGTTGACGAAAGCCAGAAACTTGTAACAGTATGTGCTTTAGCATTTATTGCTATTCATGGAATAACATGGCAAAGAATTTGTACAATAAAAAAATCGTTACTCGCAACAGGTACAGCCCCAACCGACATGCGAGGAAAACATAACAATCGTCCTAAAAAACTGAGTATGGCACTTAAAACTATGGTAATGGATCACATAAGATCATTTCGTGGAAGAAAAAGACAGAACTGTTTACATGACAGCTCAAAAGTTAATCTGCCAGGGTTGTTGAATGTCAAGAAAATGTATGAATTGTTCGAAAACAAAAATCAACTATCCTATGAATCATATCGATCTATATTCGTAAATAATTTTACATAGAATTTGGATATCCAACAACTTAACCGACTGCAGTGCTCTAGGTTCTTTGAAAACGAGGCGGAACATAAGTTCCATAGGTAGGGTACTTTTAAATAAAAGTTTTTAGCAACAAGCTTAAAACTATTAACTAAAGAAATAGAAACAAAATTTTAAATTTCACGCAGGTAACAAACAATTTCATTTTGTAGAAACTTCAAAGCTTCATGTTGTAATTTAAATATAGAAAGATTTCATAACCTGCGTTTCTGATATCATTTAGTCATAGCCTTAAGGTATTTAATTGTGGCATATTTCATTGTATTTTTTCCAAATCCTTTGTATTTATGACTTCCAACGCTTTTTATGGCAATGCTAATAAAAATGCAAGTAGCTGCTACGGCGTAGCACCATAGACAGTTTGCTACCTCTGCATAAGTTAAGCGTGAGTAATTTAAATATAATATATTTAAATGATATTAATTAAAACTCAGATTCTGTTTCACAAAAAGTTGTTCACTTATCAGTTATCACTTTATCCACGTCTATTTTCATTAATCTACTACTCGCCAAAAATAAATGTAATAAGTAAAATTGCATTTTTCCTTCCTTATTTACGCGTTATAGGTACTAAATTTTTCAAGTGATATTCTTTCTGAATTCAATGACATACTAACGTATTATTTATGTATAATGTAAGTGACTGAAGGTAGAGTCTTATTACTTGCAAAAATAAGTAAGGCTGGTCTGGTAAAGATGCGTGGCAAGTATATACGACCGATACATGCGATCCGTAAAAACCGTCACCCACCTACTGAACAGTTTAAGTATCTCCAGTTTTTTCCCTCTGGCCACTTGGTCCTACTTTTTTCCGGTTGGTTCGATTAACTAATCGGACTATAAAAACTGACGTTTTCTTAGACCACGTACGACGTCCCACTATTCGGACCACTTTTGAGCTGTGATATTTTATGTACTACATAATTATTTGTTCTATTTACAGGAATCCGAATGTCAGTATCACAAAAAGGCCGTCAGCTGATTCTCGCAGCTGGCTACAGATTCAACAGGCAAGGAGGCAGTGGAGGGAAGCTCTATTGGAAATGCTCCACACACACGCAGAAAGGTTGCCGCGCTGTCATACACACGCTGCCGAACATGACCATCGTTAAATGCAATAACGTTCATAATCACGAACGATACACACCTAGAAAGAATTCTTAAGATTTTAATTATTGTCTTCGTAAGATTTAAACTGGAAAATTAGCATCGTTATTGAGGTATGTTAACTTTAATTCTAAAAAAAAACTATTCACATTTTTAAGAATATTATTATAACCTGCACCTACCTAAACATAGTAGTAGTAGTAATACCTACTTGAATCATAGTCAGATTAGGTATTTTATAATCTTATCCTATGTGAATTGCTTAACCTTTAGTTATACTTGAGTGCTTTAAAAGAGATGCTTGATTTTTACCTCATTCACGTAATGAACCGTATTTTTATTAACAAAGAAAATAACAAATATATACCTACTTAAACAAAACAACGTAGGAAATCAATTAAAGAGTTTATATAGCTCTTTTCTTCTTAACATTATCAAGAAAAAATTAGAAGCAATCGGATCAGAAGTTCATGATCCCGGACTAGAATTTTATTGATAACGATGGAATATTATAATATATAAACGTTATTATTAATTATATTTAAATATAATCATTAAATTCAAGTGTACGACTGGACTTCATCGTTTGTTGACGTCAATATAAATTTGTCTAGGAAAACATGAAAATTATAAGTTAGTTTTACATAGGGAATAACTTTTTTTAAAAGTAAGTTTTACATAGGGAATAACTTTTTTCAAAAGTAAGTTAAAGTGAATTAAAATCTTTGGGTATATTAAAATTTTTGTCACACAAATACTTGCATTTTTCTATGAAATAACAATTTCAGGAAAAAATTATTATCAATTTATAAAATACTAGCTGCGCCCCGCGGCTTCGCCCCCGTGGAAATTTATGTTTCCAACTTTCTTAATTTTTTCTTTCATAAGAACCTTCTCCTGACAATAACAAACACAACAAAGAAAAAATTAGCGAAATCGGTCCAGGCGTTGTTGAGCTATGCGCTTACCAACACATTTTGCGATTCATTTTTATATTATAGATGACCTTTTGAAACAATAAAAAAACGCCACTAGTGCTTTTTCTATTCTTTATGTAGGAGGTAGTCATTAACACCGTGTGAATTAATATACTCGTACTTATTGATTTGGATCAGTTGAGCTACCTGTAGATTGTTTGCAACAGTCTGCAGTTAGCTCAATTATTTCAATTTTAAATACTAGTTGTAATTTATTTATATTAGTTGATTGTAACTTCCTTTGTGAATAAAGATATAATATACTCGTAGATAAACATTGTTTTTAATAATTTTCCATAAATTAGTTTTCAATGGACCTAAAGTATATCCCTATTGTGTATAGTAGTTTAAAGGTAAATAAAAATATTTTCTTTCTTTCTATGGATTCGTGTCAGATGATCAGACCGTTGGCAGCCAAACTCAACCCTCAGTTGTAGCATCCTTTAGAATTCAGAAAATCAACCGTTGCTTGCGATCGATTGTGCTGGGCTACTGTTACCATTATCAGAGACCGGACTATGTTGAAGAATAACTTACATAATTCGAATGTCGTGGTGTACATAATTCTTATACTTAGGTATACCTAAAATATATTTTTACAGATTCCTTAGACGAATTTTCAACATTAACACTAAAGACAACAAATCGTGGTTGTCTCATGATTTTATTAGATGGATACGAATTCCATAAGGAAAGGACCTGCGGTTTAAAAGTTCGCTGGAAATGTGCGAGTACATATCGTGGATGCCACGCCCGCTTACACACTCTTGAAGACAATATGACTGTCGTTAAATGTTATAACGTTCATAACCACTTAAGAAAATAAACTAAAAATGTTCAATGAGTGTGAGTTTATATAATGATACTATCTATGTCTATTCCAAATTTTATTGATCCGTTTAGTCCTCTAGGTTTAAAAACGGATCAGACATATAGACGCAGACCGAAAATCCAAATTACTTTCGGATTTGTAACGATAAGAATGTATGGATGAAAATTTTTGGTAGAAACAAATCTCTCATTTTTTATTTTGTTTGTATGCTGAACTGTCAACTTGATTTCTGTGAATGAGTACATTTTTTTAGGTGGCGGTTATCACTTGCCACCAGAGATGAGGTGAATGAAATCCAAGTACGGTAATTCTAACATTCTATTAGAAGAATTCAGATTCTACAAGCACTGCAGGCGAGGTGCGAAAATTCAATGGAAGTGTTCGTATTTAAGACATGGGTGTCGTGACGTCATACACACCTATTTCAAAAATTCTAAGCACTCCTTTCTGTCATTCTAATTCTGGTCTGCAGGCTCCTACTGTCAGATCAGATTGTGTAGCCAATATAATTTCATGAACACAACGACAGACGTAGACATTTTTAATGATAGTGCTCCAAAATTTAAAAGTAAACTGCTATCAATGCAAATATCGTGTTTACCTGTTAGTCACATGCGTATCTGAAAAGGTCCTCATTTTAAGATTGTTACAAGTATTTGATATGTACATGGTTAGTAAACCTTTTTAAATAAAAATAATACTAAAAGGTTGGACCTTTCAGTAGGTCATTTTCCCATCTATTGATTTGACGCCCTTTTCGTCTTTTTGCATTCCTAGGATACCATTCATTCCAGTACTTATGAATAGATAATTGATTTCGTACCCGAAATCATATAATACAAAAATTAACAATAAAATGTAAAAATTAGGTACCTGCCTGCCTATCTATACTATACAATACCTATCTATAATGGTAGGTCCTACGTCATAAAATATAAAATATTCTATGTAGCAATAACAGCCAACCAACGACGATTATTATTAAACTGTGCTTATCTTTACCTTCTAATAATGGCCTTTTACATCACTATCTGTTTTCACAATATGATTTAGACAAGAATAAAATTGTCGTCTGTTATGTAACCGTTACCAATCATTTTATTTTTAGCAACAATTCACTTCCTTAGAAACAGGATAGCCCGTCATGGCAGTGTCTAGGTTTAGATTACATTAAACGCTCATTCGGTTTTAATTTATTTCCAGATTTCAAAAGTACGTGGTGAAGTTAAGCTAATCCTATCCTATTGGTGTCAGGGTATAGGTTCTACAAGAAACAAGTGATGTGCCTGAAAACCCACTGGAACTAAACCAACAGAAAAAGGCTAGGATGCCGCACCGTCAACCATACCTTGGAATTTGGACCCAACATGACTATCGCAAATGACACAATGTGCATAACCATGGCATAAACCCTTTCTAACGCGTTCACCGCACCCATACAGCTTTTGCGGTGCGAACTGCGTACCTCTGCTATCAGTATTAGTAACTGTTTTTGTTTTGTGAGAACTGCGTACTTTTCTTAAAACATATAAATCATAGCGTGTTCATCTCTAGTCTCTAATAAATAAAACTTAAAAAGACCTTGGGTTCAGCAAATACTTTTATCAAAAATATTGAATCATGTGTTACGTCTTTTTAGTAGCTGTTCCAACGTTATCGAAGTACGGCAAACCGGTGATCTACATAGCTGGCCACCGTTTCTACAAAAAGCAAGTCAAGGGTCCGAAGATCCATTGGGCTTGCTCCAAGCAATCTCGAGGATGCAGAGCTTTGGTGCATACGTTACATGACATGACAATATTAAAATGTCACAATGTTCACAACCATTCAGTCAATACTAATTAGTAATTACCAGGAGGAGTAATCAGAATGGCCTCATACAGTCGGAAATAGTCGGAATGACCACCTTGAGTATCATTTGTCGTTATTCTGAAAACAATTTAAAATAAATAAAAAAAATATATTGATATTTCTATATAGATATCTGATAATGTATAATTATAATGTAGCCGCCACCAGAGTTGATGCTGATTTCGGCTCTTTTTAGGGTATTTTGTATCACACCCGTTAGTTGTGCATTTCTCGGCGAATATTGTTTATGAGGACCTGAAGGGCCAACGGTTTATTGAAGTTTTCAGATTCAGATTAATTTTAAGGTTTAATTGGATATAATTGAATATAATTTTTTACCATAAACTTGTTTGTTTTAATTAATCACTTGCGCACAGCAAACGGAGTTTTAAATTGACGAACAGAATATTCGACTTTTTGTGTTTTTTGGTATTACGTAGGTCTGCAAAGGGTCTACAAAAGATTTACGAGATTTGTAACGAATGTTTTTGAAAAGTTTTCTAAGCTTAGAACAAATTAGGTCAAACATTTAAATTCAGCTTAAAGAGATTACACTTGATTACGAGATTTCACTTGATATTTACTAGCCAAGTTTTCATCATCATCATCAGCCTATATTAGTCCACTGCTGGACATAGGCCTCCCCTAATGAGCGCCAAATAGCGCCCTGTTTTCAGCTTGCCGTATCCAGCATCTGCCTGCAGTCTTTCGCAGATCGTCATCCCACCTGGCCGGCCTACACTACGTTTGCCGAGTGATGGTCTCCACTCAAGAACACGTTTACCCCAGCGGTTGTCGGTTCTTCGCGAGATATGGCCGGCCCACTGCCACTTCAGCTTGCTAATTCTTTGAGCTATGTATGTCGATAACTTTGGTTCTCTGTCGGATGTATTCGTTACGAATTCTATCCTTCAGAGAGACTCCGAGCATAGCTCTTTCCATAGCTCTATGAGCGACTTTGAACTAGTGGACCAGCCCTACCGTGAGTGTCCACGTCTCAGCTCCGTAGGTCATGACGGGTAGGACGCACTGATTGAAAACTTTAGTTTTCAAGTATGGTATGGATGGTCTGTTAATAATATTTTTAAAATGTATAATAAAATAATTAATTATAATTTTAACAATAATAATGTACATATTCTTAAATAAAAATTATGATTTTTAAGTACTTATCGTTATTTATAGATATAATTATTAATAGACTACTATTGTACTTTAGTACTCGACTTATAACTTGGTGTTATTAATAAATATATTGTATTGTATTGTATTGATGACGAGAAGAATCGACGTAGTTTCCCAAACGCTGCCCAGCCTAGCTGGATCCTCCTCTTGGCCTCTCAAACTTCTCAAAATTATTTTTAGCTAACTGCAAAATTTGCCCAAGGTAAGTATACTCGGAAACAATTTCGAGAGGGTGGCCAGGTACGACGACCGGTCCCGGATCAATGAGGCCATTGATCATGAAAGAATCAATGAAATAAAGAGTTTTTGACGTGACAACGTCTTATAATTCGATAGAGCCGGCTGCACGCACGAAAAAACATGACGTCATGCGGCGTTACCTCGCTCTAAGGCGTTCCATGTAAGGCTTGAAGTGCAAGCGAGAGCGCTCGACATCCGTCTCTCTCCTACTTGAGTGAGCGATGCGTCTGCGTGGACAGCTGCTATACTATAGTACATTTACATGTTTTGATCGAGTATCAAATGCTACCATTCCATCAGTATTTTCTTAAGACGTTGTCACGTTCAACTATCGTCACTAAACCGACTTTACAGACAACCAATTTTTTATTGATTTTGATTTTTGAGGAGCTGTCCTCTAGCGACTCCGCCATTAAAACTATGTCATCAGCGAATCGCAGGTGTGAGATGTAGTCGCCGTTTATGTTAAGCCAAGTTTTCAATGACTATGAAATAAAATCAAAATTTCTAATTTCAAGCCACAAATCTGCGTACCTAGTTTTACTGAGTGTAACCATCTTTTTATTGGGTACATCTGTCATCATCAACAAGTACCCAGAACCACAAGGTCTGTTTATTTTGGGGCCAGATAATGAGTTGTGGAAATTTCCAGTGTTGTTTATTTATATAATCAAATATCATATTTATGCTTTTAAATTATAGCACAAACTTTCAAACGTGAACATTTCAAACATGACATTATAAGGAAATTCAAATTACCTATACGTCAAAACTCTTGCATTGTAGTACCTAAAAAGTTTTAAAAAGTAAATTAATAAATAGGTTTTTATACTGTCTCACAAAAGTTGGTCGTTATGAGTCATTCTTTTAGCGCTTTCGTAAATATAATATCAGTTTACTTAATAAATTAATTTTATTTGTAGGTGTTACTCATACTAAAACGCGGAAGGGGAAACATGTTTTGTTCGTGTCGGGGTATAGATTCTCGAGGAGAGAAGTGTGTGGATTGAAGACGCGTTGGCGCTGCTCTAGACGTCGAGACTGCCGCGCCGTCATACACACGCTCGAGGATATGACGATGGTCAAGTGTTTCAACGTTCACAACCATTCGCCGCAGCATTTATAGCGGCACCGGAGGACACATGCACATATTATTGTATCTCGAAAACACACCAAACTCGAGAACATACTATTGATGACTTTTACCTAATGAGCTTCGGGCTGGATTTTAGCATAAAACGAGTACTTAGATCGAAAGTAACAACTTGTAATTATGTAAAAATTCGCGTTGCAAAACAACGGAATCAATGAGCCTGGTTTGTTGTGCTGTTGAGCACTCGCGCTACGCCTGTATTGTTTCGCATAATCGTACCAGTTGTAAAGAAACTCCTATTTCAAAATAGAGATTATGCGTTGTTTTAAAGTTTTTATTTTTATTTTGGTGGTTACCTTGCTGTTGTCTGTAATTGTTGTCCGTTTTAATTAAGCTTTCATACACACATTTCCTTGTTTATAAATGACTAGCTGTAACGCGTACAAGCCCCTAGAACCAGTGCAGTGGTTCGGGCTGTGCGCTATCTGTCAGTGAGTCAGGTACTCCTTTAAAATATATATTGATGTGGAAAACAACTTCCTAGTTTCAGAAAACGATGAATGAAATGTGTTTTTTTGAAAGCGAAGTTTACTTGTAAAATTTTGTAGTATATTGCAAACGGTTACTAAGGTACAGAGCATTTTCGTTAAAACTTTTCGTTAGTTTAGTTTTAGGAAAACACCGTCATAATTTCAGAAAACGATGAATCAAATGTGTGAAAACACATTGCAAACTTAATATACTGAAAAAGGAAGGTCTGACAGACGCTGAAAACGCAAAAATTGTACGACTCATCATTGCAAACTTAACATACTTATAACGGAAAGGCTGAAGGACGCTGCGGTAGCCGAATTTTTTTTATTACTCATCATTGCGTAGGTGCTAAAAACAGAAGGGCTGACAGTTTTGTACCTAAATAGGATTTCTTTATTTGTTCTGAGTGAGATTTGAGACAACATTCACCACACAGATAAATACTGAAGGTCTCGTCTAGATCGAAACAGCAACCCTGTTTTCATATTTTCGCGCGCTATACGCACTCGCAGTGAGATCGTATCCAATCACGGACAGGAAGCGACGCCAGTACCCTCTGTTGGTAAAACACACTTCCGTTTCGTGAAAAATGGATGACTGGTTGTTCCGCGCCTAATTTTCATCTAAATCGAGGATTTGTGCATATGTGTGACTTTCAAACCGTGTAAACCCAAGACTGACCACGAACTACTAGTGATATTCCAAAAGCTGTACCTTGTCAAGATTGAAGCTACTCCGGCCATTTCCACTGACGGACACACACTGACGAAACACAGGTTAGCTCAGTAGATTGAGGCGCAGACATTGATTATTACCAAACTTAAGAGGCATAAAAAGAAAGGGCTGAGAATCGCTGCGATAAAAATTTTATGAATCATAATTACAAGCTTAACATACTTAACCGTTTTTAAGTATGTTAAGCTTGAAATTATGATTACATGAAAGGCTGACAGACGCTGCGGCAGCGGTTTTTTTTTATATCAGGTGATGTAAGGAAATTTAAATTTATCTATACGTCAAAACTCTCGCATTGTCAAAAAGTTCTAAGAACCTTTCTTAAGGTTTAATTACAATTTGTCTCACGGTCAAGTACCTAAATACCTACAGTATACCTACTTAGATAGGTATTTTCTAACGTAAAATGTCCATATAGTTGCTAATATATAATCAAATAATAATTTAGAATCATAGTTTAAAATACTCGCTGTATGGTTCGTTACCGAGATAAATAAATAAATAAATAATGCTGGACAATTCACACAGCATTATCTAGCCCCAAGGTAAGCAAAGCTTGTGTTATGGGTACTAGATAATTGGTATACATAATAATATACGAGTACATAGATAAATATTTTTTATTATACATAGAAAACGACCAGAACACCCTGAACAAATATCTGCAGATCGTACAAATATTTGTCCCGAGGCGGGAATCGAACCCGCAACCTCCTGCGTCGCAGGCGGACCTTCGCCCACCGCGCCGCAGAGGTCGTCATAAAGCAAATTGCATTTTGATTATTGTATTTCTCTTTGGTTTTTTTTTATTTAATATATTTTTAATTAACAATGTAACCATTTAAAATGTTGGCAAAAGATGGCTAACTGTAACAAATCTCTTCAGGAAGTGAATCACAAGCAGTTTTATCCAACAATCAAACTGGACACGAAATAATCACTTCGCAGCGAGGCAAGTCCATATTTCTTCGTGCAGGTTATAAATATCACGTAGACAGAAGAAATAAAGATGGCGCGTGTGTTTGGAGGTGTTCAAAGAGAACTGTATGTACCGCGAGACTCATTATTGCAAGTGATAACTGCATAAAACGAGATGACAGACACAACTGTGTGCCTGATGTTGTGTCAAATGAATTGGAGATTATTTTTCTATAAAAACTTCCGTAGTTTGACGAATTCATTATGAATGTAAGCGGGTTAACTACGAACCTACTCACCCTGATGAAGTCCCTCGTTAAGGGATGAAACGTTGGTGTTCTTCCAATACAAAATAGGTTCGTAGTTAACCCGCTTACATTCATAATGAATTGGAGATTAATTTCAACAAGTGCATTGACAAAGTGAAAAGTGACTGTACTATTCCTATACCAAATGCGTTTCGACAGGCTGTTTGATGTTGTTAATAATGATTAGGAAAATAAGCAATTTAATATTTTTGTCATGTTGTTTTATATTAATGTATCTATATCAAAAACTATGTTATCTTTTATTTTAAAGTCAAATCGTAACTAACGTGTTTAACACATTTAAAGAAGGTATCTTCATCACATTTTTATTAAAACGTTTTTGTAGCAGACTGTACATAAATCGTTAGATTTTTAGAATCAAGCGAGTTGACGACGCAAAAAGTAGGTAAAATTAGAAGGTGCCAACACGCGCGAACTCGCGTGATTCTTTCAAGCGAGTTGACGAATGAGTCGCTGTAAAAAGTTTAAAAAAGTAAAGTAATAAGTAGGTATTTATTCTGTCTCACAAAATGTGGTTTTAAGAGTCATTATTTAAGCGCTTTCATAGATATAATTTCAGTTTACTTATTAAAATAATTTTATTTCTAGGTGTAATTCATACAAAAACGCGGAAGGGGAAACCTGTCATATTCGTGTCGGGGTATAGATTCTCGAGGAAACAAGTGAATGGATTGAAGACGCACTGGTGTTGCTCTAGACGTCGAGACTGCCGCGCCGTCATACACACGCTCGAGGATATGACAATGGTCAAGTGTTACAACGTTCACAACCATTCGCCTCAGCTTTAATAGGGGCACCGGGGACACATACTACTTTATCTATAAAAACACGCAGAACTCGAGAACATAGTATTGATGATTTTGATCTAATGGGCTTCAGGCTAAATTTTAGCATAAAACGAGTACTTAGATCGAAAGTAACAACTTGTAATGAGGTAAAAGTTCGCGTTGCAACACAGCGGAATTAAGTAAGCCTAGTTTGTTGTGCTGTTGGGCGTGACAGCTATGTCACTTGCGCTTCTTTCGCTTAATGGTACCGTTGTTGTGAGGAAACTCCCATTAGAAATAGAGATTATGCGTTGTTAAAGTTTGTATTTTTATTTTGGTGGTTACCTTGCTGTTGTCTGAAATTTTTGTCAGTTTTTATTAAGCTTTCATACACACATTTCCTTGTTTATAAATGATTTCGGATTCTAAACAGAGTTTAGCTCTAATTAGATTTTATAATAAATGTAATTAAATGAAATACCTAATAAACTCATCGTCATTTGTTTCAGTCGCTTTGTTCAAGATGTCAAGACTGGGCAAGCCCAATATCTTAGTATCAGGACACAAATTCTGTATTAAAGGAACAAAAGGGACAAAAACCTATTGGCGCTGTTCGAAACACAAAAAGACTGCTTGCCGGGCGTTATTGCACACAGTCGAGAATGCTGTAACAAAGTGTTGCAATATTCATAATCACGCTTAATTTATAGTTTTGTTTAGTTAATAATAATCTAGCCCCAACCCCGCAGATTTATTTGTATCAAGTTAATACAATACATTATTAATATCAAACATTATTGTAACATTTTATTAACAAGTTTAATTTTCTACATATTAAAATAGTGTATTTTTTATAACCTTTTTAAACATGGTTTACATCAATGAAGTTTACTCATAAAATCATGCATGACATAATATTATTCAGATATTTTTTTGGAAACTTTATAAATAGCCCTCACCATAACTACATGTAATTCTCATGTATTTAGATAAAATAATGTTCTTTACTTTGTAATTTTCTGGCTATGTTCTAAAATTGTAAAATAAATTAAAATAAATAAATAGTAATACAACATTAAATAATGTGCTGTTTTGAGAGATTAGTCTTAAAGTGAAAAGAACATTGACTGAAAGTAAAAATACTGCCCGAATTTGAATAATATTATATTATTGTACTTTTTAAGCGTATTTTAATATCGTACGTTGTTATTTAACTATTTAAGCATACACGTAATTGATAACAGAATAAATATTTTTGTATTATTATTATTATTGGTATAATTGTTTTAACAATAATAAAATCAAACTGATGGTATCCTGATCATTTATTGTAATATACAGATTATGCATATACAATGTGTCTGGTCACCGGTGTCGGACTCTTTTTATTTTGTTTTCCTTTTGGACTCCAGGGTTTAGAGACACTTACCATTTTTAAACCGTCATAACTTCTAAACTATTTTACTTAGGGTTAAGATGCAAGACTTATTTTGAAGCACACATTCTGTACTATCGTTCAGTAACAAAAAACATGTAGCTTGACAGTTTCGATTTTATGAAAAATGCTAATAATTTCAGTCTTTCCGTACCTATTAAGCTTTGTCTGGACAAAAAATCATTGCAAGAAAAATATTAGATTATATGTTTTAGAATTTTGAATGCATGCACATTTGAATGCACATTTTTGTGCTGCGTGGTAGCAGTGCTCCCTTGATCTTCGACAACCTTAAGTAGGAACTGAAAAAAATCGTCGATGTAGGCCTATTCTGCAAAACCCAAGTTTTGGAAATTAAGCCTGGGCACCCTATGAGCATCAGAGACATGCTTATTCCATCCACAAAGGTGCCTACCTTTGCTATGCCTTGGCCGCTCACTAGTCTTAGTTGCTGCTTTACATAAGACAGTAACTCTGCTGGTTATAGAGCGTTTCGAGCACCAATTTATGCTCGGCCAAACTGCATGATCCGCGACCACATTACTCAGACGGAAAATCGATTTTACGTAGCCTTTCGTGACATAGTTCATGGTACTTAGCTATTTGACTTTCATCTCTTTCTCCCCATATTACCTGGTTCTGTTGCCGGTCGCTGATCACGCACTTTAGCCTTACAAAGCTTATGTCACACTTAATAACTAGCGGCAGATGATCTGACACGAAGACATCTTCCAAGACATTTAGATCTACCAGCGTCTGCCATGCCGAAGCATAGACTACGCAGTGGTCCAGCCATCGCCGGCAGCCGTGAGCTTCACTAACGTATGTATAAACATTAGACTGAAGGCCTAATTTTTATGTGTCCGCAGAAGTCCAACACTGATCCGGGCAGAAGCTGGTAAGTTCATCGTGGAATGGCTCTTGTGGATGAGCATTAAAATCTCCTTCTGTAATTTAACTAGCCACATCCTCACTACCTACAATCGCGCTAACTTCACCCAATACCTCCGTAAAGATAGGTAGGTTGTCCGACAAGTCTGTGGGCATATAGACTGAGAATATTAATATAATGCTCATTCCTACAGTTGCTCGAACAGCTATTAGCTGGTCACTAGTAAATTTAATTAAACTAACGCTATCAAAAATAGCTTTTCTCCAAAGAATGGCCACTCTCCCATGCGGCCTTCCCCTTAACATCCCTACTGACGTGTCCACAGCGGACTTACCGGTGTACTCAAAGTCACTTGAGATAGTACTGATTATTGTTATATCATGGGGCAGTTGCCATGTTTCTTGGAGAGCCACTACATCCGCTACCTTACATACATTTTGCAAGTCATTAAACGACCTTTTAACCGACTTGCAAGTAAAGCTAATTAATCTCAGGTATTAGTTAGAATTTAAGTCTATACAAACAAATTAAGAAGCTTCAACTAAATTTCCCGGTTTAATATTTTACAGGAAGTGCACAAAACGCCTAAAAGTTATACCACTGGGCCATAAGTTATCACTTAAAAATAAATCTAGCTGTTGCTTCGAAACGTACAATTTAAATGAATTAACATCTTAATACGTCTCAAGGACATAATTTGACCAGTTTTATCTTTTATGTACTTAATAATGTCATTTTCAGTTACTTCCTCACTAGCATTAGAAATAAAAAGGGGCACTTTAGTGTCCGCCGCCTTAAATTGACTGTTAAGTTCAGTAGGAGCATAGCCTCTTCATCCAATGAACTTATAAGGCTTAGCAGATTTATTACGCACTATCTGCCATTCTGAGTCCCTTACCACTTGGTCATATTTCGCATTCAAGTCCGGCGCAAGTAATCCACCATGAACATCGAGACGCGTAGCGGTCGGGCAAACATTCGACGCGGCCTGAGCTTCTAATATCTGCAAAGTGACAGCGGCCGAACCAACGCGACCGCGAACGAAATCGACCGAGGTACCAGCCGACGACGTATTCTGTCTGTAGTGTTGAGTTGAGACCGCACGCAGTACTTGCCGTCGCCTCCACGTGAACGCGCGCGTGCGCAGGCGCCGCCGCCACCTCCTGATGCGCTGTCCCGCTCACACCTGCAGTAGATTCGCTGCACTCTCGCGCGTGCTTCACCGTCATCTGATGCGTTGTCTCGTTCACACCTGCTCCGCCACACTAGAGCCCTACATGGCAACAGGGCTCACTCGATACCGACGATATAATAATTCTGCGATATCGACGGGATCGTGGTATGGGCCTCAATGTGCACAGTTGCATTCGTTATTTTGCAAAAACGAAATGGAGGTTGGTACATTCGTTTGCGATTCTTTTGTATCTGACTGCCTCAATGTTGACGCTTGTTTATTGACCTCAGAAACAGCTGGTGCCTGAGGTAGGTTTATAGAAACGTATTCAGGCACATACTGTAGTCCTAAGGGTCCACTGTCCAATTCAAAGCTGTTCTGTGGGCATGCTCCTCTTCTTTTATTAACGTTTACACTAGACGTACGTGTGAAGTCATTTGACGATTTAGATGTTCGTGTAAAATCATTCAGTAAAGATGCATGTCTTATATTTTCCACCTCCTGTTGAAGTTGGCTAAACTGTTCTGTAATTACTGCTATTTCCTCCAGTAGCTGTACTTGATTTTTTAACAAAAGGATTTCTTTAGTAAAGCGGGTAACATCAATATGGTCAAAAAAGTAACCGGTGCAGCGATGGAAGCCAATGAATGTCTCTTGCGGTATTCCCGTAGACGAGGATATCGTGTGAGAAAAAGATATGTAATGAAAAGATTTGCATAAGATTTTCCATATAAGGGAGCCAATTACTACTGAGTCTTAATAAAATGGAATTGACTACGGTCAAATACCTAGTGCAATTTCAGACCAAAGCTCACATCACAGGTAGGTACATAACTTGTTTTATATATTTGGTTCAAACCTTTATTCACAAAGAAAATTACACTAGTATTTACAATTGAAACAACTGAGCTAATTGCATACTGTTGCAAACAATCTACAGGTAGCTGAACTGACCTTTATCAAAACCAGTCGGAAGCGTCCCCAAGACGCTGGCTGCATTGCCACGCTGTATGGCAATGTTGATGCGCTGTGCCAGATACTCACCAGCTCTCGGGTCACGCGTCGCTTCCACCAGACTTATTTGGATCAATAATATGAATAGGTTATTTCGTTATCTTCTTTCACTTAACTTTTTTTGGTAATCGTCTTCCAGATAATATAGTTAATAGCTCAAGGAGCCACCCTCAACCTACCGCTACCACCTGTCAATTAAAAAAAAAACATTATAAACGAAATAAATGTTTTTCCACTGTAAAATATTTATATTTAGTTCGTAAAAGATTTCCTAAGGCCTCGTGGGTTAATTCGGATTGCGGATGATGATGATGAGATAAAACTATAAAAGATAAGTATGCTAAAACATGTACACAGATTAAGTGTTTGAATGATTATATTGTGTGGATTATTGTCATCATTATTTTACAAAATATTATTAAACATTATTGTTAAATAAGCACAATGCAACGTATTGTACCTGTCGAAGCCGCTTTATGTAACATACAAAATAATTTATTTGCCATTAGGATAACATACATAATATCTTAATGGTACACAAGTTTGTTCTTCTTATACTTAGCTAACGTATTGTTTTTGTTACAGATCGTCCGGTATTCTGCACGTCCAAGATCGGCGCTCGAGTGATGAAGCTGAAAGGGTACTGGTACACGCGGCACTCCGTCTGCGCCTCGAAGGTCAAGTGGCTCTGCGCCGACAGCCGCGTCTTGGACTGCCGAGCCATCGTCGTCACAATCGGACGCACGGTGGTGCGGCATCAGAACCGGCATAATCATCCATACTCATCCACTTAAGAGGTTCACTGCCTAGGCTCTGCGGTGCGACCGGGCCCGCCGACGTATCTACAAAGAGATGACGGACACGTCCGTTATGGACACTGAAAGCTATATGACAAGTGTATGTTGAACACGACAGCACAGCATACACTTATTCACTGTTAATTTAATGTCATATATGTGTGAAATGTATGGTCGTATTTACAATCTTAAATTTAATAGAGTTGTATTGTATAAATGCCATAATATATGATAAAAGGCTTTTGAGGTGAGGTGAGGTAAGGTATTATAATATAAGCAGACTATTTGTAATATCACTTATAGTTAAAATTATTGGAATGTAAAATAAAATGTTACGCAAACCTAATGTATAGGTACATACTCGTAAGTATATTATTTTGATTGATATCCCAAATCGCCATTGCTGCGGACTGCTCTAGATAGAGCAGCAAACAGTAGCTGCTGTTGTATACTCCAGAATCTTCCGCGAACATATGTAGTAGGTCTAGTAGGTATTATATCTTTGCCTTTTTCTGACACCCTACAACAAGCTTAACCGTGACACTAGGCTCCAGGAAAAAGAAAGCCCCTCTCGACACAGAAGCTATAATACTAGATGTAACGTTTTGTGACTTAAATCGACAGAAGCTGTATATTTTATCTTTAAATCATGTTTGCTGTTGTTGATTAAGTTACAAATAAAATATTCTATATATCTATCTATCTATCTATCTAAATGTGACAGGTAGGTTGAGTGGTGGTAAACGTTCGAAAGGAACTATGATTACAGAAATGTTCAGACTTTTACCAAGTTGGTAATTGTTCAGATTTACCGGAAAACGTAAAATTAACCGTAGATTGGGCTTTTACACATGAATTTACATTGAAATATTTTAGGTGATGCGTGGTGTTCGGCACAAGTAAATCCATATTGAGTGTGCGATTCACCTAAGCTGCCAAAACCTGAATACCCTGAAATTAGAGTACCTGGAAGCTGCTCGTCTATTTGACTGCTGGATTGGAAATTGTTATGTAGTAATTAAGATCCTTTACCTGCAATTCCAGTCTAAACTAAATTTATACCTTGTACAATCTCGCTAAAATGATTTTCCAAGACAAACTGTGACTTTTTCATTTGTTTCAGGTGACAAAATAACAATCAATAACAAAATGAAAAAGGGGTCTGCTTAAATATGTTTATCATAACAATGGATATTTATTGAGGCGTTTTCGAAAAAAGAAAAAATACTATTTACCTAAGAATAATAGGTAGGGCTGTTCCACCAGTTCAAAGTCGCCCCCTGGTTCTAGTTTTCCCTCCGCGCCACCTCTATGTCCGCCGCAGCATTAGCCTTACATGCCTTTAACTTCCCGAGAATACTGCGCAAATTGACCTCTTGTCTGGCATGCCGAAACTGTATTCTCAGAAAGATTAGGTACAGGTTGTAACACGAAACGATGAGCAGGTTGAACAATGTGGATTAGCGGCTGGCTCTTGCTGGTCGCACCGCTAAGACTGGTCAGTGAATGATAAAAGCTATATTTTTTGAAAAGTCAATGACAGTGAAAACTTATTAAAAACCTTGTTTGACTGACCAAAAGTCGGAAATGTTTTCGATAAACAAGTAAATCGTATCGCGAAAATTGCAATATGCCATAATTAGGTAATTAGGTTGCTCTTGAATTTTTCAAACGATCTCATAATCTCTCCTAAGTAAATGGAAAATTTTCGTGATATCCTCTACGCTATACATAATTCAGTGATATTTTAGATGGTACCTAATAATTTATGTTAGTTTATTATAGTGATATATTATATAAGACGTCATGTTCTGTTTTTTCTTATATGTTGGTTTGTAAATAAAATCTATTCATCTATTTTATTTACTGTAGATGTACAAATATTATAAATTATATTAGGCTTGGAAAAAGTGTATGTTTGTGTAACTGAATAAATATTTTAGGTGGTGAGTAGTTTTTGGCTAAAAGTAAATCTAGGCCGGGCGTGGGATTCGGACCAATACTTGAAATTGCACAAACATGGAAGCTGCATTGCCAACTCATTCTATAAATGACCAATGAAACTTGCCATCATGAAGAAAATAAGAGCTAAGAACATACTCGTCTAAATTTAAATACCTTGTACATGTAGTCGCACCATTTTTTCTTTGTTATTTTCATAATCGTATGTGCGATTAGTTGTTATTCATTTTAGTGATATTCTCTTGTATCCGACACTCTCAACTTTAAAACAGCTTTAATCTTACAGTAAGTTTAACGAAAGGACTCATTGGTCGATCGTAATGTCTTTGTGAATTTCTGTGACTGGAGAAAAAATTTCATTTAGTTACTAGCCTGAAGTAATAAAATAATTATAAAACATTTTAATGTCCTACGAGAATCTCGTTAGAATGAATTTTCAAAAGACGGTTTGTGACTTTTATTTTGTTTTGTTTCAGGTAAAATGACAAAAGCAAAAAGTTGGGCAGATTCAAAAGATTATCTTAAATTTGCCGACAAAGTACATACACCCCATTTACCAATGGGAGGGTCTGTGTGGGTTCTTTCCGATATATGTTTAAACAGGTGTAAAATAGAGTACTGGCTGATAATCTTAGTAACGAAAAAATATTTAAAAATATAGGATTTAGTTTTGTAGCGAGTAACTAAGTCACATATTCTAAGCTTAACGCTAAGGTAAACGACAAAAGTAAATAGTTTCCAATTTTCAGCAGTAGCAGCAACGTTTGCATCAGTGGAAACAACTACCGAGAAAAAAAGTGACACAATCAAGTTCGAGATGTCGAGGTTCGGGAATCCTACTATTTCCTGGGGAAACTACCGGTTCATGAAGAAGTACACCCGGAAGACCAAGACCTGGTGGGAATGTTTTGCCAGAAAGTCGCAAGACTGCCGCTGCGTGGCGGTCACAGTCGATGATCGCCTCATGAAGCTGAATGGATGGCATAACCACTCCTAATGTGGCATTGGCTTATGGTAGAGAAGTGGCATGACCCCACATTAACCTTCTAATTAAATTATTTAGTTATATTTCGTATCGTATTAGGATAAGTATAATTTAAACTTTCCAGCATAACGTTAATATTAGTTTTATAAGGCGAGTTGCTACCATTAGCCTCGGTATGTAGATCTTGGAAATAAATAGTAGTGTCGAGTTGATTCTATATATGGATGGTATAACATAATATTAGGTCGATCAAATAATAATTGTTTAAATTTTACGGATAGTATTTTAAGATAGAAAGTTAGAAGCTCTTATCTATCTACTCATTCCGTGTTGTGGTGTGTTTAAGTGCTTTGGCTAATAGTTGTAGGCAATATTTGTATCAATCGCTGATAATGTTAGGTAGACTTAGTAAATTTATGATAATGCTTAGATTGTAACTGCATGCCAAATGTGTGGCAACACGCTGTAACTGTCGACAGTAAACAAATCTTACATGGTTTAAAGTGTCGTAGAAATAAGAATAGAATAAGTTTTAGATTAATAAAGAAAAATACAAAAAAATACAATTTTAGGAAATACTAGTACTTTGGATTTTGAAAAATAAATCCAACTAAATAAACTACATTTAACCTTAGTATTCTAGCTAATCTAGTGCGGTCTGTTTAAGAAAATAAATTCGTCAGTAGTTCACATATCACTGGTTTTATATTCTTCTTTGCAGCATGTATGCATTATATACCTCCATACCTCCAATGTGAAGCAATATTTCTATTGCATCTGGCAGATAGTAGCCAGATGCAATAGAAATATTGCTTCACATTTCACACAGCTAAAATTGCAAATGGTCATAACCCTGGTACAAAAATTAACTTATTGCCCTTCCAGAACCCAAGTTTTATCTCTCCCAACGCGGGAACCTGGTGATCCAGATCGGTGATTGGCGGTTTAACAAGCACGCCTGTTGGGGAACCAAAGTACGCTGGACTTGCATCAAGAAGAAGAGCGGATGTAATGCTGCTATCACTACTGTCAATGATGTCATTGTCAAGACCCTTGGGAAGCACAATCATTGATTTCAGCTTACGTTGTGGGTTGCTGTATCAGACGACAGTTTGTAATTCGCTGGGTTATTTGTATCTTTATGGTCCAGAAAATTTCTATTGTAATAATACCTTTGTAACTGATACGGCACATATCTTATCAATTAACAGGAGATACCTACGTTATAAAAAAAAACAACTGGGAACCTAGGAGAGTTCGATTTGTGTCATTTTGTTCGGGAGGCTTTCATGTTAGGTGTGGTGTGGCTGTGGTACTTCCTTCTTTGTCGTATTCTTTATTATTGAAGTGGTACCTTTTAAAACGTTTTTAGGGTTTTGAGATAGGTTTCAAAAACCTTATTTATGGTCTTGCTTTGTCAGTCTTTTTTCCCTCCTTAATAACTCAGTAACTTGAAATTTAAGATACTCGTAATTGTATATTTCATGGACCTGTAAATTTAAAGAAAAATAAAAATTGACTTTTTCCATACCAGCAAATTGTGATGTTAAAATTTTAAAAAATACCTGCAGGGTCATGTGAGGTATCAAATGAAAGGCAACTGCTTGTACATTTCAAAACAGTTTTTGAAATTTCTGTGGAAGTTTTTGAAACATTATGAATAAAGTCAAAAATTTACCTAATTTCCGAAGTATGCTAAGTTAAGATCCATCTAAAATGTTTAGTTCCTGCTATTTTTAGGTATACATTAAATAGCGAATTCTTTAACCGGTACCTTTAGTAAATATTTGTATAATTGACAAACGTTCGAAACCCTCGGCGCGCGAGTTACACTCGTACTTGACGGATCTTGTTTAATTTACGCATTTAACTACATTTGTTTGAGTGTTATTATTTGTGGTGTATGGTGAATCTGAACTTCATAGTTGGTACGTATCTCACACCTTCCTTAACATCTCCCTTTATTGCGTAAACTATTACGAGTAGGTTTGTGCTTATAAACGTAGGGATTGTTATTTTGTACTATTTAAATTGATCACGTGATAATCAAGACAGTATTCGTAAGTTAGATGTACTTATAGAAATTTGAATAAAAGTTCTTTTCAGTCGGGTCTGTTTTATTTAATGCAAACCCAACTGAATATCCTAACACTTTCATGGCCCAAGACGCAGACGTCCTGCTGCTCAGTGGAGCGGCGGGGCGGCGCGCCCCTGCGATTCACACCACCGCCGAGGCTGGGCAGTGAATGCGATATCTTGCTTCCCAACTTTGGCTCATTTGGGGAAGGTGAGGTAAGTTTTTTAGAAAACCCTATACAATCTACAAACATTAAATAATTCAAGGACAC
This sequence comes from Eupithecia subfuscata, assembly GCA_963564075.1. Lineage (NCBI taxonomy): Eukaryota > Metazoa > Arthropoda > Insecta > Lepidoptera > Geometridae > Eupithecia > Eupithecia subfuscata. The sequence goes on from OY751105.1 coordinate 13,267,889, forward strand.
AATTTCAGATCTAAATCCAGTCTTTGCACAATCGCAGCGCGGCAACCCTGTCATAATGATAGGACAGTACCGTTTCAACCGAGTCAACAAATACGGCAGCAGAACCAGATGGATCTGTGTCAAAGCTAAGGCGGGCTGTCGAGCCTCGCTGCATACCATGGACAATGCAATAGTCAGGGTCTGGGGCTTCCACGACCCGCAGGCCCACACCAGCGCGAACCGGTATCTCCCGTAGCACCTGTTTCTACTGTGTACTAGCGTAACCTAGAAAAGTTTAGATGCAACAAGTTTTTCGTGTTGGCCCATTTTCACATGAGTGGACCAAGTTTTGGTCACCCAGACAATCCACAAGGTTGCGCGCCCTTTTGAATCGGCAAATGCGCTGGCGATGGAAACTTTGCCTTTTCGAGAATTTAATTAGCTCTCCGGCCAGGTGGGATGACGATCTGCGAAAGACTGCAGGCAGATGCTGGATGCGGCAAGCTGAAGACAGGGCGCTATGGCGCTCATTAGGGGAGGCCTATGTCCAGCAGTGGACTAATATAGGCTGATGATGATGATTATGAATTAGCGCTAGTTGCATTGAGTGGTAGGCAAATAAAATGTTTATTAGAATTTATTTCTAAGACCCTGATTTCAATTATGTGTAAGACACACATAGGTTCCGAGGTCGTGAAAATTAATATTAGTAATAGGCGCAAACACAATGACATAATATTATTTAATTTATTTCCAACACCTTGATGATAATAGGGCAAAGCAATAGCGCCTACGACCCGTTTGTTTTATCCAAGGTCTTTCGTACAGATTTTTTTTTCCGAATAACCAAAATAACGACAAAACGGTGCTTCTTTTTGATGTTGCTTGTTGCGATAATTTACAAAAGGGTCTGTTACTTCCACGAAGAAACAATATTACTATAACTTACCTAGTTCTAGAATGTACTATATGGGGTGGGGTAGCTGATAAGTGTTACATACAAGATAAAGCTGTATTTTTAAAGTACCCGTATCATATAATGATCTTTTATCTATATAATAATTGATGTAATAATATCCATATATAGTTTACATTTACAATAAATAAATTTAAATATTAGGTACCTGTTTAACTTAAATTTCTAGTAAGTATTTATGATATGCTGCTGTTTTGTTCATAAACTAATCTCCTCCGTTTTTCATGTCTAGGCTTGGCTCCGGTGTTAAACGAATCAGTGAGTGTCAATCCACTGACGGTGGCGACCACTTACTTTACTAAAAAAAGCAATTTGCCTGGTACAGATATCAGTTAGTAAAGAGTGTCAATTTATCTAACACTTTGTGTGGTTATTTTGTTCCAGTTGTAAAATCTAAAAGGGGCACAGATATGCTTCTGGTGCATGGCTACAAGTTCTATCTGGATCAGAGGACGCCCTTATTTGATAGATGGCGCTGCAGTCAGAAACGTAAAATGAACTGTAAAGCTAGAGTGCAGACCATCGACGATTACGTCATTATAAATGGTGTCTTCGAACATAATCATTAAAGATGCAAATAAAATGTCATGCAAATAAAATAAACGTACCTACTCTCATAAACAAATAGTAGGTAAACTCACCCTGAAGAAATCCCTCGTTGAGGGATGAAACGTTGATGTTCTTTCAACACAAATAAGGTTCGTAGTTAACCCGCTTACATCCGTAATGAATCCGTCAAACTACGATAGTTTTTAAAGTAAAATAAACGTAATTCTTTATATTCAGAATAATCATTAAAGTTTATGGTACCCAAAATCAATTTTTTTTTTCTTATATACGTCTACTTTCTGTGCTGGTATCAGAACATTTTACCAGTTTCAATCGTTTCATTTTCCATACCCCCATAGGCCCATACCAATCATATTATTTTTATTTAAGCCATTTATCTCCTAGATGTAACCAGCGATTGGTCAATATTTCGTCGGATTGGTCATTCCAACGAGTTTCGTTCGATTCTAACTTAAATAAGACTGGGCCATAATGTTTATTTATAGTGCTGGTGGAGGAGTACAAAACAAACCGTGGGACGATGATGCTTCTGGCCAACGGGTATAGATTCTCCAGAGAGACCATAAGAGGACACAAGACGAGGTGGCAATGCACCCTGAAATCTCGCAATCGGTGCCGCGCGTACATCACTACGGTGGATGGACAGGTCATCCGCCATAGTTTTGTACATAACCATGACGCCAAGTAACTTTACCCCCGTCCTGTAGAATAAGTTATGCAATCAAGAGAGCTTGTTTTTGTTCATATGCTAGGTTTCACTCAGCTTTGTTTTATTTTAGAATAGGTTATTAGGAAGAAATATTACGGCCAAACTATTTTTAGGTACTTATCTCTTGTTTTGATAGTCGTTAACCAATTTTTAAAACAAATTAGAAAATAATCCCTATCGTGTATTGGACGTTAGTAATTTTTGGTTTACTAGAAAAAAGTTTATGTAATATTCTATGTCCGTGGCTTCGCCCAAGTATAATTCACAAAATCATGGAATAAAAAAAACAGTGTAGTGGTTTCAGAATTTACCAGAAGAAACAGAAAGACTGAAAATTTCAGACACACCTTAACAGACTTTTCATGCTCATGGCTCTGTTAGGTTTTTAAAATAATTAGGTGCTTAGCATGTTTATTCGCGTAAACTCTAGGTTAAGGCTAGATTTAAACATGATATTTTCATATACTTTTACAATTTGTGATTGTTACGTAAGTAGTAAAGTAATGGTTTAATTAATAAAAAGTGGGACCAATACTACTTATAGGGAAAATTGTGAACGGCTTTATCAGAAACGAAAGTTATGAGTTGGCTGGTATAAATTGTTTAATACACTCGAGAGCAATGAATCCGGGTCACTCAAAGAATCCAAAAAATCTCGGAAAGTAAGAATGCTAGGTTAATGCAATAAATTGTATTTAATAGACAATTTAATACTCCTTAAATGAAAGTTAAAAAAATATGAGTCACCATACATTTTATTTACACAAAATTACATAAAGAAAAAAAACTGCTGATCTCTCCTTAAAACAAAAATAGGAAACATGAAATTTTTGAACTTTATGACGATTTTCTTGAATTTCAATACTTCGTATTACCTCCTCGTGCTTCCATTACTGCGTTTACGCGGTTTGGCATGCTGTACACCAAGTTCCTTATACGATTTTGGGCAATATTCTCCCATTCCTCTGTGAGAGCAATTTTGAGCTCAGGAAGCGTGATTGGGGGAGGGTTTCGTTGTTTTACGCATCTCCCTAGCTCGTCCCAAGCATGCTCGATCGGGTTGATATCCGGGCTGCGCGCTGGCCACTCCATACAAGTAATGTTCATCTCTTGAAGGTAGTCATTCACAATCCTACCTGTATGAGGTCGGGCATTGTCATGCATAAATATAGCATCCTCACCCAAATTGACCATAAATGGACCAACGTGTTCGTTGAGGATTTCTTCCACATATCTTACGCTAGTTAAAGAGCCGTTTTCTATGATCACCAGCTCTGTGCGACTTTCAGAGGAAATTCCGGCCCACACAAGTACAGACCCACCACCGTAGGCTACTTTTTCTTCAATGCATGCTTGCTTGAATCTTTCCCCTGGTCTTCTATACACTCTGTGTCTTCCATCGTGCTTGTAGAGCATAAATTTTGATTCGTCGGAGAACATAACTTTCGACCAATCTTCAATACTCCAATTTACGAGTTTTTTGAGTGACCCGGATTCATTGCTCTCGAGTGTATATGACTTTTTTAACAAAATGATATGTATCTATTTAACAAAACGATTCTGTGTCTTAACAACAAGTTTTTTAATAACTTGATTAACAATAGTGTACAAAAGTTATTCTATTAAAATAATTAGGAAATCTGGAATCACATCTTTATTACATGAAATGAATTGGTATGATTTTAAAGCTATGATTTTTTTATATTGCTTACATATTTTTTAATGCTAATGCATAGGCCAATGAGCCCCTACCTCTTTGACACAAAGCTTCTTTCAGCAGTTTGCAAATCGCAACCTCACCTGATTTGTTGCTATGGCCATAACCAACCAAACATTTTATCTACCTTAATGACAGAAATATATCCATTACGACAAGTTGAGGCACGCCGATCACGATATGTAATTTTTTCCGCTACGTGAACGGGGGTAGGACAACACTGGCAGTGCACCTTGTGCTCCAGAACCAACATGAGGAACATTATTAGATTCCTCACAAAAAAATATTTTCAAAAGGATCCTTCAACCAAATGTAAGCAAAACCTGTACTGGACAGTGGGACAGAGACAGTTTCGAAAGCTTTCGAGAGATCAAAGACCATTGCAAGACAGAGCTTTCTCTCATGGAGGTGTTTGACGGCTTGATTTATAAGGCAATCTACAGCGTCCTCCGTAGATACTCCTACTACTCTAATTGATTGCTAACAATAATTTTGTTCTGTTCTAGGTAATAAACAAGTCTTCCGTTTAAGCCTATACTTTACTTTACTTCGCCCATACTTTTCACAAAATGACGCGCATTGTGTTTTGCGTCTTAAGAGCATCTGTAAAACATTTACAATTTGTTTTTCAGGCCCGACGTTTGAAAGCAGTCGGCAAGGTAATCCAGTGCTTATAATGAAAGGGTACCGATACTGCAACAGATACCGCAAGTACGTAGGACCTAAAGTGCGTTGGTACTGCACACGTTCTAAGAGCGGTTGCAAAGCCTCTGTCCTTACTTACGAAAGAGACATCATCAGCTCCTATGGACGTCATAACCATTGATTTGTAATATAACGCTAAGCGATGGCCTTTGCGACGTACTGCAGCCAATGAGGTTACAATACCAACTATACGGGTGCGCGTTTACCTGCCGGCATCGCATGATCCGCACTGACCGCATCAAGCGGATTTGTTGAGCGGAATGCCGGGTGGTGCTTCTGCTGTAACCGCACCAAACGGATTGCCGACGCGTCTGCTGCGTCCGATCCGTGCGATGCGGATCCGTGAACGCACTTGTATTGGCACTTGTATTGTATGGCAACCCATTCAAAGAATACTAAAATTCGTTTGATGCCGTCAGTGCAGTTCGTCGGATGCCTGCAGGTGAACGCGCATTTCAATACTTGATTGACTGCCAGCACACACATGCAATTTACTTTGTTTTATAAAATAAATAAGTTTGTAGTTGAAACTTTTTTAAACTTTCTGGATTTGTTAATATAATTAATACACTGTCATATTTGTCATCATAGTAGTAGTCAACTGTTAACGAAGGGGAAATAAGTTATTATTTCCCCTTTTCCAAAAGATACGCGATTAATGCCAGATAAATAAATTACATCATTTATTATGCTTTGTTGTTTGTTTCTATTAGTCAATAATGTTAAATTGTTGTATTTTATATGTGTGTAGGTACCAGCCAGAAAGTGCTTAAAGCTGTCATGTCTTTTTAGAGTGGCTCTGCCGGCGGCTTGGATGCTGTGACTCCACAACATCTAAATGCTGTGGAGTCAAAAGATCATCAAAAGATCTTCTGTCTGGCAGGTCAGGCATTGCAGGTGAATTCCTTTTAGAAGACTTGACACCTCTGATCAACCTGATGTTGTCAGGCCGAGTCAACAGCGAGATCACAGAACTTCTTTAAGGTGTGAATCTTTGTGCACTAAAAAAGAAGGAAGCCGGTATAAGACCCATAGGCGTGGGCACTACCTACAGCTACCTTGCGGCTAAAGTCTGCCGTCGGAAAGAAACCGACTATCTAGGCGACTATTTCCAATTTAGCTAGGCTTTGGTTCGCGAGGCGGATGTGAGGCCGCAGTACATTCCCTTCGTATATTTTTAGACCAAAATTATGGGGAGGTAATTCTGAAGGCAGACGTCAAAAACGCTTTCGTTACCGTAGACTGGGCGCCTTGTTAAAATAAAATAAAGACGAAATTCCAGAAATTTACCCTTTTCTCTAGCAATATTACGGTTCACCGTTAAAATTATTAATAAATTAACTATATTGTACCATAGAGACTGATGCTGACGGACAAACCGAATTACGGTTTATGTTAGCTGTAGATAAAATAAGTTAATAATTTGTTACATAAATAAATGAAAAAAATAATAATAATAATTTACAGGAACAAAGTCATTCCATCTTTGTTATACAAATAAGAACTCACGAATATTATGCTTATGATATCTTCTCTAAAATAATACCATTATTTGCAGTGTTTTCGAATCCAAAAGGAACCTACAAAATGAGGTATCAAAATAACATGTACAGAAGGAATAATACAAAAGGTAATAAAATGTGGTGGGTATGCAGAAAACGTGATTCGGGCTGCAAGGCATCCGTGGTGACTGTTGCCAACATGATCCATAAGATACTGAACGACTACCATAACCATTAAAGGCTGTCTCTTACCAGGTATATAAAAATCCTATTTTAGCACTGGATTTCCTCTTTGTGTAGGGAAATAGAAAAAAACGAGCGGAATATCACGTGCCGTCTTTTTATTATTTTTAACTTTATTTTTGTTTATATGGTTTTTTGATACTGTTTTTCTTTGTGATTTTATGGGCTATTTGCCTGAAGTAAACAATATTTTATTTAGTTTTACAAAGCCAAAAGTCGGTTCGTCAGGGGTGGCGAGATAAGAAAGAGGCCTATACTCAGCAGTGAGTGTTACCGTCTGGTTAGATAGTTAGATAAAAGCCAGCCATTCGCCTGCCACTTGTACCGCGTGTCGTTAGGGCTCATACATTTTGATGTTCATGGTTTCTATGGATCGTTTTTCTTGTTAAAATACTCTAAGTTAAAATTCTCGCGAATGACGCAGTCACCGTAGCCGAAATCGGCTGGAACGCAATCCAAGTAAACCAAGCAAATGAGCACCATGGTTAAAATAACTTTTTCAAGTTAGGTCGATTACTAGTTTGGTTCCAACTTATTACCCAATACTTATTTCAGGCAAAGGAAAATGTACAAATGTTCTTCACTATGACAATGGTATCGTCACAGAATCTTCACGTAGAATACTTAATTAATGAAACTCCAGATAGTTTGCGCGGTGGTATTTGCACGGAGGGATAAATTAATAGTTTCAAACTTAACACTTTGACGCGCGCCCTTTATTCATTATCATTTATTTCATCTAAAGTAAAATAACAAAACGCGTCATTCTGTGACGAAGACGACACTGTCATAGAAACTAGACTGATCATAAACGTTGTTTTCGCAGTTTATATATATTAATAGTCTCCTTGACACTGACACTGGCCGAGTCGTAGCTAAAAGTCGTGTAGATAAATAATGGGATTACAAATAAATATAATAATGAGCAAATAAATTTAAAATGACAGAGTGCCAATTGATTTAAATTTCAAATCCTATTCTACACGATTTATAGGAACACAATAAATCGTGTAGAATCGGAACCAGTAAGTACATTAGTGTACCTATGTTAGTTTTAACTAAGTACCTTACGTAGGTACTTACTGGTAATATATTAAAAATGTACATAACCGGTGCAATTCTACACATTGAAGTTTTTTTTTAACGGCGTTTCTTAATATGAGAGAAACTGTGGTTAGATGTGAATATCTAATTATTCGGCTATAATCTACTATCTAGCTACGGCAATCGCAAACGAAGTCACGGGTACAGCTAGTTCCAATAATATGTGTAAACACTTCTTCCTGCCAATGCTGTAGATTTTTGACCTTTACCTTTGTTTACTTTCTTGTCTGTTACAAAAACTACTTAACCTTTCAAAATAAGAATGGCAGAACTAAAAATTAATTATGATTTGTAAAATTAATTTTATTAAAAGTTGTCTCAAATTTCTTTATATTTTCTCACCTTTTAAACCCTAAGCTTCCACAAATATTTGAAGACGAAAATTAGCCAAATCGGTTCAGCCGTTTTGAAGTTTTAGCAAGACAAACGAACGGCAATTCATTTATGTTAAATAAAAAATTAATTGACGTTCTTTAGTCCGTATATAGTCCGTATATATGTATATACCTCGACATATAGTCCGTATATATATACCTCGCGCTTAGAATACAATTATTAAATAAATACTGTTTTAAATATTACTTTCAGCATTCCGTAATACAAAAAATAATAATCACATGTGGCACGGCGGGTACAAGTACACTTGGAGCAAAATCAATAATGACAAATTATTGTGGAACTGCTGTAATCGCCTCTCTTTGAGCTGTAAAGCATCTCTGGTCACTGCTGGTAAAAAAGTACTTCAAGTGAAATACAAACATAATCATCAAAGCACTGACGTGCCAGAAACTTCTGATGTAACAGTGATAGCCCGAGTAAATCGTCAACCACTTGAAGCGATCCGGTTTGATGGTTTGGATCACTGGCAGGAGTTCACTAGTATAGGTCGATGCAAATACTGTAAGAAAAATAAAACACAAACTTACTGCACCAAATGCAACCAAAGACTGTGTTTCAACAGAAATAGAAACTGTTATGTCAAATACCATTCCACCGATGATAGTTGGTAGGTTGATAGGTGAACGATTATACGAAAAAATGTTTATTAAAACGAACACGTTTTTGTAAGGTTTTCAATGAAATAGTCATTTCAGAGCAAACTAAAAACCAAATAATAAATGTACTACAAATAAAACTCCGGCCTTGTTACTCGTTTTATATTCCTTTTTCGAATTAAAGGTGAATACAATTCAAATTCACTATCATATCAGCATAAACACGAGGCCACAAATAGCGGCCCCAAGCCGCAATTATCTATCGATTGCGACTACGTTTTGTTTATGTCATTCCAATAGGAACTAGTAATAATTAATCAAACTAATAATTCCTTATATGTATATGTGATATGTCCAGTCACTAAAAAATACCCTTATTTACAGTGATTTTTTCAAATCCGAAAGGTGCCTACAAAATGATGTTTCAAAGTAACATGTACAGAAGGAATAAAACAAAAGGAAAAAAAATATGGTGGGTATGCAGCAAGCGTGATTCGGGCTGCAAAGCATCCGTGGTGACTTTTGCTAACATGGTCCATAAGATACTGAACGCACACCATAACCATTAAGGGGTGTCTCGGACCAGGTTTATAAGATCCTTATAATATAATATTACTAGCGACCCGCCCCGGCTTCGCACGGGTGCAATAAAATACTACTATTACTATTATTATACATATTATGGTTTCTCAATCAAAGAGCAAAGAGTTTTCATTCAAAGAAATTAGACCGAACCACAGATCACTATATATGTACCAAGCTACGATCAAGGAGTATTTATATACCCTGGGGAGCGATTTCTTCCATCCACGGTACCAAGACCGAACCATAGACATGTTTATACTTAATTGACATGTTTACTTTGCAACGCCGTTACAATTTTTTTAGCAATTTATTCATTTTCATATTGAAACTACTCGATAATCCGAATTTTCCGCCTATAAGTTGTCGACTCGGATCGACTAATTTTTTACACTCTTCGATTTGATGTGCATTTCATTCAAGTCTACCGTAGACCGGTCCGAAATTATTAATATAGATTAAGCACTGGATTTCCCTTTTCATGACGAAAAACAATAAGTGATGAGCGGCATGTTCATGCGCCGTGCATTTTACTATTTTTAACCTATTTGTTTACTTAGTTGCATTTTTTTTCCTAAGCCATATTCCGCCTGCCGTGTGCATCGTTACATTTTATACATTTTGTTGTACGGTTTCCATGAAAAGTTTTTCATAAATATGAACAACAAAATACACACATAGAAAATTCGTTGAAGGGTTCAACTATGCACATACAGCGAACATTGATTTACTTTGTCGCCATGGTTAAAATAACTTTAAAAAAATAAAAATGGTTTATATGCTATTACTTTTTATTCCTAATAATTAACACTTTTTATGTTTTTGCTTAGTCCGATTTCGGCCCAGGGAAATATTCTAAAATTAGTTATGTACATACTCTAAGTAGTACCTTAAACAAAGTTACTTTTAAAAGTTCAGAAAATATATACATTCTCTTACTCTTACTCTAATAAAAATAAAATTATTAATGTTACCTTGTTGTGTATCGTTTTTACTCAATAGCTTAAGTTTACCTATTACTCAATATCTCAAGTTTACCTACGTTCGCTCGACAAAAATCTGCCTTCGGTTGACCGCACCTACGTTATTTCAGACCTTTCTGAGCTGAAGCCTGTCTTCACGCAGAGTGATCGTGGATTCCCAGCTGTCACGCTTGGAGGCTACCGATACAACAGCAGCTACGATTGGAATGGTTCCTGGAAGTACTGGAGGTGTGCTAAAAGAAGAACTATGAAATGTAACGCGAAACTCGTCACAAACAATGGTGAAGTTGTTAAGATAAAAGGCTGTCATAGCCATTGAGATTTCTCTCGCACTATTTGATTCTGAGGCTACCTTTGAATTTACGGAACAAAATAATTCACTAATAAATAATCATCATTTGATCTGAATGTGAGCGATCTTGTGTTTATTTTTCTTTTAAATAAATAATAATATTTTAGGTCGTGTTACATTAATTTAGATAAGTACTTTGTTTAATTGGAAGAATCTACGAAAACGTTTGGAATGACTTATTTTTAACAAAACAAATAATAATCATTACAAAAAGTTTTTGTATTGTTAGCGAAGGAACTCTGAACTTAATTTCTTCAAACTAATCTTTTAAAAAATTTCAGTTATGTCGGAACTCGAACCTCGTTTTATCAACAACCTGCGTGGTTTTCCAGCGGTGGAGCTGGGTGGGTACCGATACAACAAGAGGGTGGAGCGACCAGGGCCGAGGGAGTACTGGAGGTGCTCACAGAGACGTGCGAAGAAGTGCAATGCACAGCTCATCACTCTTAACGACGATGTCATAGAGATTAAGAGTTGTCACAATCATTAACGTTTTCGCTATCGTACTTCATAAATTTGTATTTTTTTTTTCATTTAATTTTTCTTTACCAATTTCTAAGACTTTTAAAATAAGGACCCCTCTTTACGTTAATCTTACTAAAATAACTTTTTGATTGACAAAAGTTAATAACAAATAAATTTGAAAGTTAAAGAAAGTCACTTACAAAATTTACTTGAACATGAATGGCAGAGTTCTAAGATTTTTTAGTTTTTTTTTCACACACGACTTTTTGACATAAGATTTAATATAGGTACTATACCTACGTCAAAGTCGACCGACGAAACTGCTACTTGCCCAATTATCTTTTCAATAACACCTCGCTTAGACGAACATAATACAAAGTAAGATGCGTTTTTTAAATAAATACATAAATAAAATTAAGGTTTTCTATTCTTTCAACATTATTAACCTTTATCCCGCGATTCGTAGCGTCGTTTGAGTGGGGCTTTCGTGCAGCAGTAGACTAAGATGGGCTGATGGTGATGATGATGATTATTAAACTTTTAGAAGCAGTGATCGTGAAAACGAAACGAGGAGCGTATCAGCTGATCATTGACGATTAAAGGTCGACTTGCGCAGGGAGCTTAGAGAGGCAACATCACTGGCAAAACTCTGTCGTTGTTGCTTGGCTTGTATCAAAGTCGATTGTTATGGTATATGTTGTCTTGTGGAGAGACGAAACTAGTTGACGACTTACTTTGATGGTTATTTCCATTGCGTAGTTGGTGTGGATTTTTCTTCTACAATTGTGTTGTGTGTGCTTGAAGTTGGAGGGTAAGGGACTTGGCAATTTAATATTGTAATATTTATCCACACTAAATTCCTCTTAGCTTCGGAACTAGTTTACCTAAACAATTGCGGTTTTTAGTATGATAAATGAAAGCTTTTGCTCGCTTTTACTTTCAAAATACTGACTTTACCCTACCCTCCCGCTATCAACATCATTATCTGCAATCCGACTTCGTCCACTGCTGGGTATAGGCCTCCTTTTGTACCACTCCAGACGGTCCTGCGCCAATACCATTCCCTTCCATACCAGTAGATAGATATGTTATTTCGTGGACCTTCGTAGCGCTTGCTACGATGATACGCCAGACCGCTAGTGTTGACAATGAGATCTGATGCATTCATGTCTGTGACATGAGACATTCAGAGCAACCAGTAGTATTCAGTAAAGATGTTCAGGTGACTGGTCTTTTTGCTTACTCTTTCATATCCTTGAAATCTAGAGTCAGAAAATGAAAGCCAGTCTTGATTTCTTTATTTATCAAGAGAATCGTATCCGTTATTCGGTATATGCCCTCCGGGTAACGTTCGTCTGTTCCACCCTGCATAATTGAATTTTTATGAAGTAAACGTTTCAAAGGAGTAAAACATAATACATTCGTTCAATGAAGCATTCAAATTCACTAGATCTGGATATTTGTTTTTTTAATTGCCTATCCCATTCAGCAGTATTCGGTGTGACGGCGGCGTATGGTCTTCGTTGCTTGGACATCGTTTTGAACCGGTTTACCGTTCACCAGCACAATGGCTTGAAAACCAGGTGGCGATGTATCAGGAGAGCCAATAAATGCGCTGCTTTTATCATCACTATCGATAACATCATTATCACGTTACGACAATGTCATAACCATGAATAATCCATAGTCATGACATTTTAGTTAACCTGTGTGTTACCTGCTTAAATCATAGTCATGAATGCCTTGAAGTTTTGTTATTCCGGTATGCGTACTACTTCGATCTCTTCCATTTTAACTATCATAAAATCGTATGAAAATAAGACATTTAAAGAATTAAAAAAAACGAGCATTTCGTTAGATTCAATTTATTAAGATAATAAAATTGAATCTAACGAAATGCTCGTTTTTATTTTATTACGAGTGCAACTAAACGAAATACCTATATGGAGCAGTAGGCATCATTTAACGAGCTTATGGCCCAAACGTTTACGGAACGAAAATAGTAAATAGTTTTATTTTTTTGACCTAGTTAAACACGTAGTACATATGTATACATCATTCTTAATCTAACTATAATATCAATTTCAGCCGCATTCATGACACTCCTGCGCACGCAGTGTCTGCGTAAGCGTCAGACGACAAGCATCGTGATTGGAGGATTCAAGTTCTTCAGACATTCGCGCTCCTTCGTCGGTAACAGGATCCGGTGGACCTGCTCGAAGAAACACAAGCTGAAGTGTAAGGTCTCTGCTGTGACCATAGATGGTGTTGTCGTCTCGACCTCGGGACTTCACTGTCACGATTAAATCTTTAGTATTTTGGATACCTACTCGTAGATTCTCCATTGTTGCCTTATTTATTTTATTAAGACACAGTAAATTATACGTCATTAGCTTCTATTACGTCGAGCTTTATTATTTCGAGGTTCAAACAACCGAGCGAACGGAGTAAGCGAAAGTCTCTGCTTCAAGTCTAGCAAAATTAGCGTTTCTGTCAGTATGTCTTTACTCCTCTAAAGATATCGAATCTTAATAATTAGAAATTGTGTTTTTAGGGTTTCGAAGATCGGTTTCGAAACCCTTATGGTCTTGGTTTGTCTGTCCTATTTTCCCTCCTTAATAACTCAGCCACTACCGCAGTTATCAACTTGAAATTTAAAGTAATAATACATTTCGTGTGCCTGTAAAGATTTTATGAAAAAAAATGAAAAATGAAAATGGTCATTTTCCATAGAAATTCAGATGTCAAAATTTTATAAGAGACCTACAAAGTCAAGTGGAGTATCATATGAAAGGTATCGGTTTGTACATTACAAAACAGGTTTTAAAATTTCTATAGGTTTCATACTTTTCGAAACATTTTAACGAAAAGTCGAAAAATTTACCGCTACCCCTATCACCGAAGCATGCAGAGAGATTCATCTGAAATGTAGGTTGGTACCTACTAGTTTTAGGTATTCATTAATTTTCGGAGTCTCTAACCTTTAGTACATACCTACCTGTTGACAAACGTTCGAAACCCTCGGCGCGCGAGTTACACTCGCACTTGACGGGTCTTGTTTTTTTTACTCATTTATTTCATCTACAAATTCCCATAGTATTATTCTAAAACGCCTCCCTATAGATTGAGGCATGGGGATTTTTTTGAAAATTTATTTATTGTTTAAAATTATAACATACTAGCTACCGCCCGTGGCTTCGCAACCGCTTTTCAAGTAGCCTTTGTCCGTCTCCGGGATACCGTTTACCTCCCTGCCAAACGTCATTAAGTTCCGATTAGTCATTTAGGCGTGGAAAGGTAACACACAGAGACAGAATTACTTTCGCTTTTTTATCATTTGAAAAATTTGGATTAATACATAAGAAGATTACAATTTGAACATAGAAGTTTCCCTCTGAATTCCTTAGAATCATACCTAGTTTAATTTCTTGTTACAAAACGTCGATACTCTAGACAAGTAGTAGGTATACCTATCGGAAATAATCAGCCTTAGTAACATTTTTGCACCACACACACATTAAATACTTATTAAAATAAACCATTATAATCATAGTAGACATTAAGCCATACTGATGAATGTCTGAGTGTTTTAAAATTTTGTTTCTTTCATAATAGTATTTCTTGATTTTTTATATGGATAATATTAAGAAAATTGTCTTACTTATCTTATAAGATAAGGTAACCATAACCATTATTGTTGTGTTTTTGTTTAATTGTGTTTATATTGTTGGTATTTTATAAAGTTATTAACATGTTAATATTCCATATCATTAATATTTTTTTCTATATTTCATCAAATATAGATTATTATAGTTTTAACCAAAGTGATAAAAAGTGTTTAAAAATTTGTGACTGCGGCACGATTATATTAACTTAAGATAGATGTTTTGTATTAATTATTATATGAAGTCGAAATTATTTCAAAAAGAACTGAAAATTATTTTTGATGATTATTAATTCAAATAATGTATAAATTTATGAATATTTATCAATTTTAAATTACTCACATTGTTAATATAGATTTAAATAAAGTTGTCTTTTAAAGTCGATTCAATGTTTTTATTTTATTAAAACTTGAAGCGGCTAATATGAAAAAGCTCTAGCTTTTTGTTTCAGTGGCTAAGTTCGTAAGCAACACTCGTGGTAACCAAGTACTAACGTTAAATGGTTTCTCATACAAGTTTATTTACCACACGGACAACATAGTCACGATTAGCTAAAGTCCGAGATGATAAAGATTTTATTTATTTATTTTAATTTTATTGACCGAGCGAACGAAGTGAGCGAAAGCCTGTGCTTCAAGTCTAGCTAAATTAGCGTTTCTGTCAGTGCGTGA
This sequence comes from Eupithecia subfuscata, assembly GCA_963564075.1. Taxonomy (NCBI): domain Eukaryota; kingdom Metazoa; phylum Arthropoda; class Insecta; order Lepidoptera; family Geometridae; genus Eupithecia; species Eupithecia subfuscata. Next base: position 13,283,107 of record OY751105.1, read on the forward strand.
ACGTATCGTGTAGAAATTAACGTCAGATACTCAAGTCCGTAACCTCTTGAAGCCGTGATATAAATTAAGTCTCTGACCACGTATTGGATACGTCAAAAAACATTGGTTGAAGATTTTCGCCTTATGTAAGAGTTGCGCACGTTACGGACACTTCTACTGTTTTTTTACTAACTGATATTTTTCATCAACAGTAACATACGCAAAGAAAGCATCCGGGAAGGATGTAGCTATATACGACAGATTCACATTCTACTGTGACAAGGTGCGTGGCAAAACAACATCGTGGCGGTGCACCTATGGAAGCAGCTGTAGAGCGAGGTTCATAACGGCCGCAGCGCCTCACAATGGAGCTATAGTAAAAGCTAACTTTACACATAGCCATATGCCACCCAGTTTTAAAATTATTCATGGGGTATTTATAAAAGTGTAATGTGACTGACTTCTAATAGGACTTCCTTAGGCAGTCTGCAGTGGATGCTGCACTTAATGGTCGATTCGTGACGAGTCTTGACTCGTGTTTGTACCAGACTGTCATTTCAATCGATCATACTCCGATTTTCAATGCATGGCCGAAACACACTCGGACAATATATTGGACCCTATAGGTTTTTTAAATCTCAGTAGGGCAAGAACAGCGATTGTTGTCTAGGGTAAAAAAGTCAAAAGACATTGCATCGAAAATCAATTATAAATTTTAAACATTTAACGCACTTGCTAGATTTTGTAATTTATTTAATAATAAATATATTTAATAACAAGTATTTGTAATTTTTTTAAACAATACGGTTTCAAAAGATATTCAATAATAAAATGTAACAGACCTGATCTCCTACTTGTTCCCCCGCCTAAATTCAATAATGTTGGGACAAATCAGTTTTATTCTAATATGAATAAGGTATAACATAATGAATTTAATGGTTATAAATTGTTGAATAATAAATATTAAAATATAACAAGTGTAGGTGTATATTGTGGTAAACAGTAAGGTTCCAAGAGATATCAAAATAAAATGTAAAAGGCTTGATTTCATATCTGTTCTCTCTCAAATTCAAATATGAGACAACAACATTTTACTTAAAGAATAAGCTATATCATAATGCATTAAATCGGATGTACTAAATATCTTTATTCTTAACTTAATATTTAAGACTCTTTGTCTTGGATATATTGTCATATTAGAAGATATTTCAATGTATTTAGTTACGAAATGTTATGACAAACCATCTTGCCGATGGAATGGGTCGAGGTATAACGACAGCCAACGGTTCGTTGTACTAAATATACAAAAAAGATGGTGAACTTGCTCTGCCATTCTTTGGTGACACTGTAAGCTGAAATCATCTCTCATTTTGGTAAGCTGTTTTACATTGTAGAACCTTTTTCTAGATGTGTGTAGTTGGTTTTAGCATTAAAATTATTAAAGTCGAGATTAAATTATAAGGTTACCTATCTATTCTTTTAGAACGTTTCTATTTATATGGAATAATGCTTTTATTTAATATTGAACATGTAGGTTTTTGTTAACAACAGCAAATAGCCTTTATTCACAAAGAAAATTATACTAGTATTTACAATTGAAACAATTGAGCTAACTTCAGACTGTTTGTAACAGTCTGCAGTTATCTCAACTGATCCCATCAATACCAGTCGGAAGCGTCTCCAAGACGCTTTAGACATGATTCCAACATGTATTAGACACATCAGTGATTATATAAATGCTGGTGGTTTCTTTTCACTCTCTTCACAAAAGATTGAAGTGAATAATAATTGATAAATTAAGAAATAAAGTGTTATTGAAATTCTCAAATAAGAACAAATAATAGACTTGTCTATGTCTTTATCTTCTAAGCCTAAAGAAATAAAGTTATTGACTTCTGACTTCTGATTTCATTGTTTCCAATTCCCAAAATGTTAGGTTGCATTGTAACTATTGTATGGTAGGTAATTCCATGATTCTATCGAAATAAGATAATTTAAAGCATAGGCCCATGATTCTGACACACTCGATGACGATACGACGTAATTTTCTCTATTCCACCCGACACAAATATCGTTGTGCTTGACTTACAGAACAACTTAAGAGTAGTGTTATGATTGGATAGTTTTACTAAAAACTTACTTCGAGTCCCTTAATTTCAAATTTCAAGTTTTGCGGGATAGATACTAATCCCTCGGGAATAAAAATTTTATGGGACATGTATAAACAACAGTGGAATAATTTTCAAAATCAAATCAACATACTTTAACAAAATATACATACCGCCGAACATGACCGAGAACCTCCTCCTTTTTTCGAAGTCGCTTAAAACATGTTATACAATTCAATTTAAAATTGGCGAAGTAGGTAGGTACGTTTATTTGATACCTTTATTAGAAAAGTTAAATAATATATAACTGGTACTATGGTGCTCGATTCTACATCCAGGCGAATGTAGACAATGGATGATGAACTACTTATGCGTAAACTCGTGTATTTTTATAGTCGAAATTATAATTCATCATGATTAAAGTTTATTATTAAAGAAAAGGTTAATTTATTTATTGATCACCAATACAGTGTACACTAAAAATCATGACAAGTGTCTATATAATTATAGGTAAATGGGCATGCAATAAATGCATGCAAAAAATCATCATGAGCAATCAACATTTGGATGAAACGTAAAATCAACTCATTATTACTTATGTTACCTGTGCCATAGAAACAAATTATATCGTATAGTTTCACTCTCAAATGATCCTAATCAAATTTTTGTCTCTAGTGAAGTACGCCACTTCTCAACGCGGAAAAACTTTGCTATGCGTTGACGGGTTCACATTTTGTTTCCAAAGTGAAAACGGAGCCAAGAAGAGATGGATATGTTCGACCCACAACCACAAGCGCAACCATAAAGGTTTAAGAACTTTATTCTCATAAAGACAATTACGTCACTTACATGAGAACTAAATTAATAAGTAGGTACTTAGTTATAACATAACAGTCGTTCATTCATAGTAAATAATAGGTAATAAACTACGAATATAACAAACAGCTAATTATAAAATATAAAATATTCCCACTTCACGTATTTGTTTAAGCTTTGTTGTTTTAAATTGATTGAACTAAAGTAGATAGGTACCGAGAATATTTCATACAATTTAGTTTCACTGCTTGATATGCAGTGACAGTTTCTTCTTAAATACCTACGTGAAGTGACCATAAGCCATGCCGGGCTGTCGTGCACACATACGAAAAAAAATTCATCAAGATTTCTAATTGTCATAACCACCTATCTACCTACCACCTACAAGCGTAAAGCAAAAATTATACTAGACCGGTATAAATCGCAAATAAATACACACCTGTTTAAATGAATGATTTTTTTTAACTGAAGAAGTAGATATTTCCGGAAATTTCCCCTCTGCCTAGTCTAGATAGACAGTATTTGACAGTCGCTGATTTGTTCTCCTTCTTCCAAGCCTTTGTCAACCAGTAGAGTACTGGAGTAGGCCTCTTTCAAACTCTTTCATTTCTTCTGCTTTGATTATCTCGCCGTGGTTGCTGTCGATAGGTATACGTTCTGCAAATAATATTTTTAACTGTTTATTTTTTATAAGGATTATTAAATCAACAGAATTCAGTTATAGATAAAGAATCATTTATTGATAAAACTATAAATACACCAGTAACTATACCTATATAAATAAAAAAAAAAAAAAAGTATCATTTAAATAAGTAAAGCATAATTTTTTAAATAAGTTTACAAATAAACTTAAAATACAAATTTCAGACAGGCACTTTAAATTAAAAAGAACTAGTTTCTGACCGCGGCTTCGCATAAGTTGTTTCCGGGACAAAAACGAAACGTTATTTTAAGTTAAAAGGATCTTATAAAAAACGATCTGAACACATTATGATTAGTTAATGATTATATCGGGTATTTATCGCGTACCTTTTGTTTTATTTCCGTTTAAAAAAAGTTTAAAAAGTTTTTTTACATTATGATTAGTATCTACTATTTAATTTTAAACGTTTTTTATGAATAATAAATAAACACATACTTACCACAAATAAATAAAAAAAAATAGAAACAATAGCCGCTTCCATTCATCAACTTAGTACAAAATAAATTTTAACTTAAATAGACCAAAAACCAATTATGTAATGCTGATTTCTGATGTGGATATGGCTAATATCTCAATACAAGGTAAAACATGCATTTAAACTTACGGAAAATAAGAAATTCCATCATTCTTCTGCTTGGACGTGTGATTTTTTTCATTTTAATACGAGCACTTGGCCATGCTTTCTGTCCGAGCGCTTAACCTCTCCCGTGGCAAGAGGCCATAATATGGCCTGTCAAATGAAACCGTTGTGTGGCAAGCGACCACATTATGGCCGATTTTCCGTCTTTTTTTTGTTGTTTTTGTGTCGTCGAATTTATGTACTTAGAGTCAACTTTTCAGCCATGTCAATAGTAGTTGAAATGGTAACTTATCGTGCTAAAAGGCTTCTCTTTTGATACAGACGGTTACAGGCTGCGCATTGTGAATCTATGAGTGGTTCCGGTCTGATCCCCCTTGTTGTAATCCACCAGGGGGATCGTCATTATTTAAAATTATTTTTAATTCCGGTCTGATCCCCCTTGTGATGACGCATAAGAGGGATCACATATTTTAAATTAACACACACTGTTAGGTATGTATGTATGTGTAAAAAGCCTTCGAATAGGGTGGGGTAAAATTACTGCCAACGTAACTATATGGGGGGCCGGGAGAAAACCTTTGATCGATGATGTTAACGTCACAAATCCAAGCCAGGCCATACGAAAAACAAAAAGTTTTCTTGTGTAAACTTTTCAAAATTTACCTACATAGACAATACACATGTTGCAGTAGTTTAAGAAATAAATAATCATATAATAAATGTTTTGAAAGCATTTTATACCCGCCGAGGTCACCGCAATACTTAAAAAACAGTTTAAAACAAAGGGAGTCTGTTCTTAGGTTTTTCCAAAGCAATCATATTATTTAGATAAATATAGATAGATAGATAGAAAACACTTTATTATACCACACAAATACAGGAAACAATACAGAGAAAAGCTTAGAAAAAAAAGGAAGTATAAAGGGCGGCCTTATCGCTGAAAGCGATCTCTTCCAGGCAACCTTGGGATGGACTGGAAATTAAAGAACAAAAAAGACGGTGGCACTGAATAAATATTTAAAGAAAACGAAACAAATACTTACACTACATACCATATATATTTTTACTTAGACAAGCAATTACGTTTTTATTACTATTTTCGTCATTTTCAGTGGCTACCTTCATTCTTTCTTCAAATAAGAAACCTAATATTATCGTTAACGGATACAGATTTTGCATCGTACAGAAACAAGGACCGAAAACCTATTGGCAATGTACGTCGCGCAAGAAGCACCGTTGTCAAGCAAGACTACACACTTTGGATGACAACACTATTATAAAATGCCATAATGTACACACACATGATACCACTGTTTTTGACAATAATGGTGTAACAAAAGAGTTTTATGTATAATAACTTACCATAAATAAACTATCTGTAAACATTCAGAGGTATTTTTTAACGTGATACACAAACACAGAGTGTTTATTGGCTGTCAAGACAACACATTTACGTGATTATGTTATAGATGTGGAATGTGGGTATGACTTTTTACAGAAGTTTTGATGAAATACAAACATTTTTTTAATTATTTCCAGGTATTATATTCACTACTCCTCTCATGACAACCCCGATATTCCAGCTCACGGTAGATAAAGAAAAACTTAAAGGAAACATTCTGGAATTTAATGTATTGACAGAATCTTTAAAATTGAGCTATCATTCGGCAAAAACTACAGAAAAACAGACTCTGAAATATTATAAAGAACCCAATAACTCACAAATATAAAGTCGTAACGAAACTATCGAAAACAACAGTCAGCAGTTAGCTCAATTGTTTCAATTGTAAATACTAGTATAATTTTCTTTGTGAATATAGATATTCTATTAAATCAAAAACAACTATTGGACTAACGGGTAGAATTAGAAAAAGCGGAATTAAAAACACCGGAGGCGCTAAAACAAGAAATAGATAGATTTTACAACAGAGACGGTATTACTCGATGCACAGCGGGTAAAAAGGAAACTAAAAATAAAAGTTAGATTCAAAGAAAATATTTGCTAGATACAATAAAAACAGTTTTAAAAAATATAAAGAGGGTGAAGGGCAAGCTTCTTACCAGAGTTCAGTTCATCGCCGTCCGTTCTATGTATTCAATCCAAAGTTGGTCAACTGCGAAACATGTGCATGTATTAAACATGCCAATCGTAATTTTATATAAATTTTATAATGTCGGCAGCATTAAAACTACCGATATAAATGAAATTTTGACAGAGTTAGCATTTGATCTCAACTCTAAGGCATGTATCTATAGAGAGTGTAGTGATTGCTCTACGAAAAATTATAAAATCGAAAGTGATGGATAGCGTTTTTAATGAGACTAAAAAAATAACTTACTTCAAGCTTACAAACATTTCTGTATGAAAAAAGGACCAAGATGGAAAACTGGAAAAGTTAGAAACGAAAAAGTGTATGAAAGAAGTTATACAAAGTAGTTTACAGGAATTAATTAAAAAGCAAACATTTTTGAAAAGAATTATATTAACATTGCACATCAGCACAAAAAATTTAACGACAGCAAAGAAAATATCAAAAGTGATGAGGCTAATGTGCGGTTTTTCAAAAAAAAATAAGGATAATAATAAAATATTTAATTTTATAAACAGGTCAAGTACTCAGTAATACATATACATTCATAAAACTTAATTTAAAACAAAAAATGTGTACTACGCTGGTCTTCCGTCAGAACCAAGGTTGGGGGTACGGATAAATTACTCATAATAATATAATTGAACCAAAACACACCAATAAAAAATCAATAAAATCCACATCAAATAGGTACACACATACACACGTATTCAAATAAAATGTAACACACTAAGTAAATGGAACTAATGGTACAAAAAAAATACGATATACATGTGCTGTTTCACCATTTAAAGTTAAACTTACTAAATAATGCCTATAATAAAGATAATGAGAAATGTAGAGACATTCATAATACACTTGCGTCGTGCCTTATACTTTCCTACTCCTTCTGGTGATCAAATAGAAATTTCTTTAATTTTGTTCTAAATCCATGTAAGCTTTGCAGGTGCAAGGTTTTTATGATATCATAGCCACAATATAAAAGAACGGTCCACCAATTAAAAGTAAATTTCTTTCAGATGTATCAATAACGACTACATTGAGAGGACAACCGATGATACTGTACGAGGGGTCGAAATTCTTTAAAAATCGTGTCATAGGTTCCAAAATTCACTTTCACTGTGCGTTTAAAAAAAAACACCGATGTCGGGCTGTCATCCATACTTTGAAAGACTACACCATCATCAAATGCTACAATGAACACACGCATTAAGGCGATACCCTACCTCGTTATTGTGTGAAGAGGATAGGCATAGGATTTCGCGTTCACAGGAGCGGGACAGAGCAAAGCGGCGTAAGCCCAAAAATCAAGTTTTTAGTAGTTATTTGCTCCCCACAAACATTAGAATAGTTAATTGAAAAAAAGGCAACATATAAAATGTTCTTTATACTTAGCTCAATTACTATGCTTAATCTGAAGATCGTATCATCTGTATTTATTGAGAAATTAGGGTTTTAGTAAAAAATTAGAGGTAACTTTGCGATTTTTTTCTATCGAGAAAATTTTATGGAATCGTGTTTTCGAAACATATGATCGATAGAATAAGTCCTGAACTTTACCATATATAAATTTCAAAGTTAAATATTCAGTAGTTTGGAAGATATGGCGGTCCGACGGAGTTGAAAATAAGCAATTTGAGGGTAGGTACCCCCTTAAATAATATTTCTTTTTATTGCGTATATATAGGAATTACAATAATCGTCATAATAGCCGTAATAGTGTCTTAATAGTGTTATCATATGTCCCGCCCGTCAATTGTGTTTACTGTGTATTTTCTTGGATTTTAGGTTTGTATATAAAATCCTATTGCATTTATATACAACTGTAAATTAAATGATGGAAAATGTGGTGTGTTCGCATAACTACGTATATATGAAATAAATGAATAGATGTTCGAAGTAAATCAAATGGGCTTGAAATGACCAGTCTACCTTCACACTACCTGTTGCCAGTTTTTATCTTACTTCTACTTAACATAACTTGAACTATCATATAAATACATTGTTAGTTGTTATAAATAAATGTCTTTCGCAGAAAATCATACGGAGATTTGTGCACAGACTAGGCAGACGGGTAGGCTTTATTACGACCTTTACAAGTCGAATATTAATTTATAACTTAACCTCTTTATTTCGCCACTTGATAAGTAATCATCTTCTAATTAAATAATTTTGGGAAAAAAGAACATTGTATGATTTATTACCTAAGCTGTTTTCTCAATTCTGTTATAAGTACTATACTATACTTTAGTCCAAGCAGAGGATTTTTGTTGCACTAAGCTTTTATATTTCTTTGAGTAATGTATTTGGTAGGAACAGAATTACGTAATTACTATATTTTGAAAGACCTAAAAGGGCTGTTTAAATGTAAGAGATTATTTGTAATCATATAATATTATAACCGTTGGTAATAAATAAAAATTTACTAGTATTATATTAGAGTTCAAGGTAAAATAATGCTCAGATCAGGCACTGGGGCACCGGGTGTGGTCACCACACAAACACAAATTCAGTTAAAACAGTCGAATTATAATAATATATTAAGTTTGTTATAATATTATTAAGAGTTGTTGAGAAATGCATGGTAAGAAATGCGAGGGTTTGTAGGGGTTCTTATAATTGCATATAAACTGGTATTAAATAAAGCACTGGCTGTAAATATTAGGGTAGGTAATCAAAAACTTATTTCGATAATATATATAGTATTAAGTTTAGTAAGGTGAGACAAAGTAAATCATAAGTTTTAGGATAAGGTGTCCACTACAGTGAAGGACAAACGTAAATGAATGGTTTATAATTTTCAGCAGCAGCAGCAATGTTGGCATCAGTGCCAACTACCAATAAAATGTGCGATCAGATCAAGTTCGAAACAACGAAGTTCGGAAATCTCACTATCACCTGGGGGAACTACCGATTTAACAAAAAGCTGACTCGGAAGACTAAGACCTGGTGGGAGTGCTGTGCGAGGAAGACGTACGACTGCCGCTGCGTGGCGGTCACCGTCGACTATCGCCTCTTGAAAATGAATGGATGGCATAACCACTCCTAATGAGCCATTAACATGTAGTAGAGAAGCGGTATGCATGACCCGCACTAACCTGTTTTTTTCGGACTCGCCAGGACGTTTCAAAGATCTTACGCAGCACCTTGTGCTCGGCCACGAGGAGAAAATATAAATATAACCCTAGCTTCATCATCATCATCATCCGCAACCCGACTTCACCCACTGCTGGGTATAGGTCTCCAAACTTTTGTGCCCAGTTCTTGGGCCCTAGCTTACGTAGATAATATCCTATTCTAATTATTCAGTAGTAATTTGTGTGTTGCTAATCTTGAGTAGGTCTGTGAGAGTTTAAAATATGATGTACCCTTGTACGAATGTTTGGTGTAATAAAAATAATAAATAAATATAGTAAAAATAATTCAAATTCCTAGAGGATATTCATCTTTACAAAGGCTTACCTTTGTATTACAAGGAAAATAAAATGATCGTTAGTTCACAAATCGGTATAATATTCATATATTGTTTAGGCATATTTGAAAAATTTACCATCTGCCGGATACAGATGCGTAGATAGAAAGAGTCGCCATCTGTCAATGTGATATTGGACTAATAATGACACGTTCAGTTTTACGCATTTATTTATAAATGTCACCTAACTTATTACTTAAAGTATGTTATCAGAAAAAGTATTTATATAATACTAAGATACCAACCAAAATATATTTAAATACAAGATACAAAATGAATTTTTAAAAAGTATTTTAGATACAAGATGGAAATACGTATCTTGTATCTGTATTTCAGATACTTTTATCTTAGATAAGTCACATCTCTGCGCGCAATGTTACTATTGTAGTTTTAAATGTGAGCTCATTGTGTGAAGAGAACAATAAATTATTTATTATTATATTTATTATTATTATAGTATCTACTTAAATAACCATACTAGAAATGACTCAAAGGTATCAAACATTGTCTATGAAAATGTACCTGCAATTCAACTCTTTTTTAATAGTATCTCTTTCCACGTTTACCACTTAAATTTAGTCAACCAATTGTCTAACTCTTCAGGTTACCAAGTGCATTACACAGTATCACGGTGTGGAAAACCAGTAATGCTCCTTAACGGGTACCGACATAACAAGCAAAGGCCGAAGACCCCCTACCAGAACACGATGCGGTGGCGGTGCTCCAAGTGGTCCTCGCTAAACTGCCGGTCTACTGTCATCACCATCGATATGCAGATTGTCAAGGTGGTGAACGAGCATAACCATGAGCCTGACGTGAGAATCCCATAATAGGCTTAGTGAAAAATACAAAATGTATGTCCGCCTCCGATGCAGGGGATTGCGAGTTCGATTCCCGCCCTGGGGAAATATCTGTACGACCTATAAATATTTTTCCCGTTGGTCTGGGTATAATAAAAAATATCTATCTGTGTAATGTATTGTACTATTATGTAAAACAGCCATCTAGTACCCATAACACTAGCTCTGCTTAGCTCGGGGCTAGATGATGGTGTGTGGAGTGTCCAGCATTATTTATTCAATGTGAGAAATGGGGAAAAATCTTAAAACCATAACACAAGCTCCGCTTAGCTTGAAATTAGATGATGCTGTATGAATAGTCCAGCAATATTTATCTTTAGATCTGAGAAGGACCTTAATAATTAATTATCATTATGATTTCTTAATGTGCCTTGTTTTTAACCGACTTCCAAAATTCTCAAAAGAAGGAGGTTCTACGTATGTACGACTGTATGTATGTTTTTTTGTATGATTTTCTATTTCTCCGTCAATTATGGACCGCTGCCCGCCGCTTCGAACGCGTTGTTTCTGTGGAAACGCTTAAAGGTGATTTCTATCCCATGGGAACTGATTTATGGGATAAAAAGTAGCCTATGTTTTACTCCAGGCCTAGAATTATCTGTATGCAAAATTTCAGCCTGATCCGTTCAGAAGTTTTGGCGTGAAGAAGTAACAAACAGCCATCCATCCATCTATCCATCCATACATCCATCCAAACTTTCGCATTTATAATATTAGTGTGATGTGATGTATTGTACAGAGAATGATCCCCAATCGGACCCATAAAAATGTTATTCCCGAGAGATTAGTATATATCCCGTCAAGCTTTAAAAACAACATAATACTTTTGAAAAATCACGACTAGCTACAACAATTTTGGTGATATTATCTTCGCCAAGTCTTAATAGACTTTGATGATTCTTTCTTTTTTGTCTAAAAATTGATTTTGAGGTGGTCCGATAAAAAATAGATTTTCGAGGAATTTATATGAGCGCCGTAAAACGTATCTAAAACACACGATAATTTTTAAAATCTCTGGTTACTAACGGTTCCCATGGCAACTACAATGTCGCAGGCCGCGCACGCACTCCGCCTGGCAAGCATTAAGATTATGGCAAAACCCCCCTTGTGGGGGGAGGGGGTATTGCTAACTTGTTAACTCCTGTTTCATTTCAGATCAAACTGTCTTCACAACATCAGCTAGCGGAAGGCGAATTATGTTAGCGGGTTACAAGTACAGCATTCATCTTAGAACTAAAAACAATAAAATACGGTGGTATTGTGCATCACATAGACATACTATAACCATTATAGTGGTAGCGTTTATACATTTTCCGAAATAATTATTCGAAAAAGCCGATGAAAAAAAGAATCACGTGGTTTTCATTGCTACGAAAGTTGTATTTTATAATACTCTGCTTTTCGTTCGAAAAATAGCCTCGTCAACAGACTCTTTACGCTAATATAATCTTTAAAAAATTAGCAAAAGGCCCTGTAAATCCTTTTGATGCGTATATATATATCATTATATATAATATTGAATTTATTGCGCGATGTTTCCATTAATATTCTGCTTTATTTCTTTTATTTTGTTATTAAATTACTGGTTCGATCATTTTCCCACTAAGTAAACAGTTAGTCCATTTGTCTGCACTAATTATTAATTTTATTATTAATCCAAGGCGAATGGTTTCGCCTACTTGCACAATTAGCAACAGTAAATTTTTAGATACATACAGTATCTAAATTTGTGTTTATGTCACCAACATAAAAGCGTCGTGTTGTGAAAATGTTTGCATGTATAATAAGTATTTTTAATTCTACCATGAAGAGGTAAAAATTTTATTGGCGAGTATAGATAGCAAATGTTAGCTGTTTAGTTAAAAATGTAGTGTTTTTACCCATTATTGATTCACAATGGCGTAGTAAATTTGTGCTTAATGTATATAAGCACAAATTTATTACGCCCGTACTTGCCAGAATCAACGTATTATCCTGGTCTTGCGTAATTTCATTATTATTTTATTATAAATCTAGGTATTAATAATAATAATAAGTGTTTTTGTTGTTTTTTTATCATACTATAATTACAGATTTATAAATATATATAGATATTAATACCCATAGTACCATAGTAGGTGTACCCACTAGTTTTAGCCAACATAACAGACATCTGATTGTTAGGTGGTTAAAATTTTTAATGATTTCTTTGTTATAGACGTGGACGGCCTCCATTTTACTTCAGGAATAACGCTCACTACATCAAAATTCGGTCTCCCAATAATATCAATAGAAGGATATCGGTTTCATAGGCAACGAAAGATCGGTCCGAAACTACATTGGAGGTGTTTTAGAAAAGGATGTTGTGCTGTCCTTCATACTCTTGAAGATATGACCCTTCTCAAAAACTATAATGTTCACAATCACTGAATGTAAAATACGAGTATTTGAATGCGATCATTGCGCACCACACTCTTAACAAAATTATGACTTTATTTTATTTTTTATATTTTATTTTTATGACGATGTTGTAACTTCGTGATGACTTTTAAAATAAAATTGAATAACAGGACTGTGTTTTAAACATTATCTTCAATCCAGCATGGGTAAAGTTGATTTGAACTTTTGATTCATTTTATTTATTTTCAGCTATAGGAACGCAAAGAAGCGCTTAGTTAAGTCAAAAAATTACAAGAGTGCCTTATGTTTAAATAATATTCAATTAAAATTAAATCACACAAAAAAGTAGGTACAAAATGATTAAATATTCATCTGTAACGAAGCTTCACGTAGCTTCTTTACATAACACGTTATAGGAACAGTGGAAACAATAAACAAGCATATTTCTATATCTTCTTATATATAAAAATGAAACCCGTTTCGCGTTGTCACGGCATCACGCGTGAACGGCTGGACCGATTTCGCTAATTCTTTCTTTGTTGTGTTTGTTATTGTCAGGAGAAGGTTCTTATGAAAGAAAAAATTAAGAAAGTTGGAAACATAAATTTCCACGGGGGCGAAGCCGCGGGGCGCAGCTAGAAAACAATATAAATAAACTAAGTGATTTCAAATTCAGTACGATTCAAAAAAAAAAATAAAATCTAAAATTTCTCAGGTTTAGGCTGTAAAGAGGCCATGATTATTTACCATCCAGATTAGATGGTGACCGTAGCATGATTTTGTGTACTTTTTCATCCGTTTGATGCCAAGAATGTTACAGTTTAGTTGTAACCATTTTGTGCAAAATTAAGTCCTTTAGCAAATCAAACCTTGTTATTGTATTTTGACAAAGAGATTTGGTTTTCCAGTTAGTATATTCGACTATCGTCTCTAGTTGTTCCCATTTTAGCGATTGTTTGTTGCCATTGTCGTCGCGATTTTTTATCGTCAAACGACTATCGTATCTAGTTGTTTCTATTGGATCGTGACGACATTTTACGGTTTATGGCAGAAGCCTTGTCACTTACATATCACAAAATCGACACAATATGAATCGTGACGTACTTTTGTCGTTTTACGACTGTCGTGCTCGCTGTTCCCATAATAGCGACAATCTATCGTAATAACAAAACGAGTGTCGTGGACGACAGTTAATCGTGTCGTTCTATATGTGAACGACTCTATTTAAATATACAAGCCGCGACTCTTTAAACTGCATTACTTTCTGTTATCTCGACACAGTGGGATCACGCCCTAAAAATCGTTTTTTTGTTACAGATAGTGATCACCGTCCCTCGTCGCCCCGGATCACGCTGACGACATCAAATCGCGGTTTCTTGAACATTGTGGTAGATGGTTTTCGGTTTTATAAAAACCAAACGCGTGGTGCGAAAATACACTGGAAATGTACGACACATTTTAAAAGAGGCTGTCGTGCCGTCCTTCACACTCTTGAAGATATGACCGTCCTCAAATGTTATAATGTTCACAATCACAAACTGTAAAAACTACTTTTAGTGTATTATATTAATTCGATTTCGATATTTAAATTTTTAGTATATATTTGTTTATTTTTGTAATTTTGAGTTCAGAATCATTATTCTGACATACTTATTATATTAGTTGAGTTGCCCTATTTCATGCGCATGCTGCGGCCGCCTATAAATAGAGCATTAGACCAAAGAACCTTGACATTGTTATTTAATTTTTTTTCATGTTTTCTCTAGTTGGTAGTCCTAATAAATAAATAAATAAAACACTGCAAAACATAGCATTAACAATGCATTATTAGTAACATAAGATACTTATTATATTTTTTCAAAAGGTGGAATGTGTAATCGAAGTAATATTACCTAGTCTGTGATATAAATATTTATAGTTGTTTTTTTAATATTTTTTTTATAGTTTTTCAACAGGCATTATGACGCTGCGCTGGCACAGGCCTTAGACCGCAGCGCAGAACTGTTGATGTGCGGAAGTTATGGAAGTTTAGTTTACTTAGGCCTTGTCACACCCCGGACACTCGACCATTTCTCCGTACAAAAGTCGCGTCTCAGCACACACATAATAAATAAACATTTCATGGTAACTGTGTTGCGCTACACGTGCAACTGTGTGTGTGACGTCTAGGGTCATTTAAATAATTATATTGTGCGATTGTGACATTTGCAAAATAACTACATTTTATTATGTTCTCACTAATGGTGAAATTAGACCTCAAAACATTTCGTATGTCAAATAATATAATGTTAATATAATGATAAATAAAACATCGAACACCATAAATTAATCTGAAATAAATCAGCGTTGGCGTCGTCTGTCAACATCATTAACCATGCCTAAGGTGCAGGCATGGTGCGTGCGACGTAAACCCCGTGCATTTAGAACGCACCTCGATCGACTAGGAACCCTCTTGGGGGGTAATGCCCATAATCCCCACGCTGGGCATGCGGGTTGGGGATCGCAGTTCGGTGGTAGAATTGTTTTGCAGGAGGCGTTGCTGCCGTATCCCCCCCTGGTGGATATCCCTTAGTCGCCTCTTACGACACCCGCGGGAAGAGTTGGTTGGGGTGGTGCAAATTCGTAGCCGACACCACACGCCTTGTCAGTCCTTACCTGTATGTAAAATACTACAAAACTAAGACGATTGAAGAGGTCACTTTGCCTATATATATTACATTCCTACTTTAATTTATTTATACCCTCAT
Organism: Eupithecia subfuscata; assembly: GCA_963564075.1. Lineage (NCBI taxonomy): Eukaryota > Metazoa > Arthropoda > Insecta > Lepidoptera > Geometridae > Eupithecia > Eupithecia subfuscata. The sequence goes on from OY751105.1 coordinate 13,298,841, forward strand.
CCCACTATTAGGCCTCTCTATGGGCAATCATTATGCCACCATTATCGGCTCAAGGAAACTAGTTTCATATACCATCTTTATCACACCTGACCACACCTCCAACACCTTCTGCCATCTAGCTGCCATGGCGTAGCAATGTGAGCCCATTTAATTCTGGCTGTCCTCTCTCCTACTTTGCTAATGTCTGCTAATGAGGTAGTGAGCGAAGCATGATCATTGGTACTTGATAAATCAGTTTGAGCCCGAAAATGTTACTTACAGTTAATTAGAATAGAATAGAACAATACTTTATTGCACAAAAGTTGTACATGGGCGAGCATAATGCTGGATAGCATTCTCTACCTGCTAATCTTTGGGTAGTGTGGACAACAATTTAGTAGGTAGTGCTTGACTAAAAAATTTACAGAAAATAATAATAATAATATGTGTAATTCGTGTCTTTACCATTAACATAAATAAATACACATACAAACTTAATAAAATATAACTACTATTATATTTTATTTTATTGCAATTTCGCATAATAATTTTGGCCATGTTATTAGTGTTAATTGTTACTTACGCTCACGACACTACTACAATACTCGCTTTTCTGCTATAGACATCAGTGATTGTCAGTCGACGACGTCGCCGCGGATAACTCTGACGACATCAAATCGCGGTGGCCTGAACATTGTAGTAGATGATTTTCGGTTTTATAAAAAACAAAGGCGCGGTGCGAAAATACACTGGAAATGTTCAACAGATGCTAAAACAGGCTGTCATGCGGTCCTGCACGCTCTCAAAGATATGATCATCCTCAAATGTAATAATATTCACAATCACAAACTGTAAAAAACCACCTTCACACTGCAAAAACAGCATTAATAAAGCTTATATATTTTAATTTGTTTATTTTAATCATCAATACTTACCTACTTACATGTATACATGCATATCTACTGTATTTTGTGGCGGTGGTGGTTTGTGAGGTGTTATTGTTTCAGCAGCCATATCTAACGAACGTCTTTGTTATACTATTCAACCAATTTTCTTTTTATAGACGACGCCGGCGTTTCCCGCTTGACATCAGAAATAACTTTTGCCACATCAAAACGCGGTCGTCCGATAATTTTAGTGGAAGGATTCCGTTTTTATAGAAAACACACGTACGGCGCAAAAGTTCATTGGAGGTGTTCGACAAATATCCAAAATGGGTGCCCTGCCGTCGTACACACTCTTGAAGATATGACCGTGCTCAAATGTTATAATGTTCACAATCACTAATAGTGACAAAAAAGAACAATAACTTCTAACATATTAATGTAAAAGGCCCACGGTCATCCTGCTGGGCAAAACCCCATTACCTTCAGACATTACGGTCCCTTACCAGAAGAAGGAACCTGCCAGAAGAAGCAGCTTCCTCCTGTGTATTTTAACAACTCCACTGAAAACCAATCCGCCTGCCAAGCGTGGTGGTCATAGCAAAACCACCCTTGTTTATGCACATTCACCAGTGGACGTAGATGTCTATATGGCGTTATGACGCGCCACTCTGCATACTTTTAACACACAAGAAAATACTCCAATATGGAAGAAACAAATATAAAAATCTTTGCAATCACAACCCGGTCATAGAAACGAATTTACATATTATAGAATCTTAACGCAGCTGATCGGTTTGAATGAACAGGTAATAAAAATTAAATGTCTATGCATTCCATCACACATTGGTTTATAAGGCAATGTAGAGAAGCTAACACTTTGACAAGAAACGCGGTTACAGAAGGACTTTATTAAAGAATTTTATCAAATTATTCGGAAATACTAACAAAATTGTAAAGAATATTTTGACAAGGAATCACAGAAGGGCATTTGGCATGTAGTGTGAGCCTCCTCACGTTTCATTTATTTGTTATTTGGTATTTTTCAAGTGGTTAGTTTGTTAAATATTTTTCTTACTTGTTAAGGTTCTTACCATAAATATGTCAGTAAAAAGAATTTTGTTTGGCATTAAAGTAAATTATTTTTAAGTCTTGTAAATAAATACATTGTTAGTAAATAAATACACTTATATTAGGGTATCATTTAAACGATCAGCAGAATAAAGAGGTTTTGGCCAGCTGAAAAATTGAATTTGCAAGCAGAAAAAACATTTTGAGCCGCAGCTAGTGGTCGGCCAAAATGACTGAATTGATCAGCAGCTAATGTGACATTGGGCAGCCTAAAAATTTATGTCACAGTAAATTAAATATTTGTGCAGCAATATATTAGTGAAGCAGCAGCAAATCGTGATTCGGATTTAATGAAATTTTGGCATGCCTTTAAAATGATATTGCAACAATATAATGAATGAAAAAGATCAGCAAATCCTGGTTCGGATTTTATAATGTTTTGGCAAGCTGTAAAATTAATTTTGGTTTGCTAATCTTAATACACCCACCTACCTTTATTATTATTAATCTTCTGTTGCTACCACAGAAATCTTAATAACAGTGCCTTGTTATTCAGATTTCTGTGGTTGCTACCTATCTACATGTGTATGTCTCTGAGCTCCTCCTAAACGGCTGGACCGATTTTGATGACATTTAATTTGATGGTGTGTTTGAGTGGATCACTGGATGGTCTAGATTTTCAACTTGACTCGGAAGGTGGCGCTGTACCCGGCCGGGTTCTAGGATTTTTTACTGGGAAATATCTGTTTGCAAATACGTAGTTCATAGATAATGTTCCTAACGGCTCTGCTCGCTGAGAAAGGCGGCTCGCTCAAAGCCACCCATGCCCTGCTACCTCTGCAGCCCCCTGGCCGCCGCGCCGCCGCCGCCGCCGCCGCCGCCGCCGCCGCCGCCGCCGCGCCGGCCGGCGCCGGAATCGGTAGGAAGGAGGAGGTTGCGGGTTCGATTCCCGCCTCGGGACAAATGTTTGTACGATTGGTATAGGTATGTAGTGTATTATATTTATACAGTGCACTACATACCTGGATAAATTGTAGGTATAAATAGGGCATAGGCAACCACAGTAGATAAATGTATATTATCCATTGTGCTATAACCATATAAATATTAAACTGGTTATAGAAATGAAATGGAAAGAAATAAAAACCTACCTACCCAGGTAGGTATCTACCTATAAGTACCTTCCTAATGCTGGCATTATCTAGCACCAAGCTAAGTAGAGCTTGCATTATAGGTAGGTAGGTAGGTACGGCTAGATTACTGATAATATCAGTAGGTTCTTACTTAAGTAAGTAAGTACTTATATTATTTATAAGTACTTACTTACTTAAGTAAATACCTAAGTATGAACTTTTGTGAAAACTAATGTCCTATTAGGTAAGTACTTATCCTGAAATCCAAAATGCCTGAATGAGTGAGTCAAAAGGCCGACGACATCCGCAAACTACCTACCTACCCATTGAGTCACAGTACATAAATATTGAGTCGTGAAAATAAGAGTTATTGCGTAGGTACCTAATTGTTTTATGTAGGTACTAGGTATTGATGGTGCAATAAAGTAGTAATCAATCTATCTAATTCATAGATTTAAGTAAAATTCTGATCTAATTGTTATTATTTTCATTTATTGTGCAATCAAATTGAATTGACTTTTGTGAAAAATCAAAGACCTTGTAATCGAAAATGTGTCTAGGTAAGTATTTTTAAAAAGTGTAGTACTATAGGTACCTAATCTGTGACAACAAGGGACCTACCGAGAAGAGAGTGTTAGTGTTAGGTATATTTTTTTCTCCCATATTCGTTGCAAACACTACTTTCGGTATAGGTACCTACAATAGGTAGGCAATCAAAGAAACGAAAAGGATCCTCTGTTAAATCCTCTAGAAATTGCTATTGTCTACTTTGTAGGTAGGGAAGGTTCATGAGGTACAGTCATACCTAGATGTAAGTGTAAGTAAAATTCAAGAGATTGGGTTCAATTAGGTTCATCATCATTCGACCTCAGTCATAGACAGACCGGGGTGCCGCCCGCCCCGCCCCGCCGCGCCGCCGCCGGCGGCGTTCGTGTTCCACTCCACGTGCATATTGTTGTCTCGGTCGCACTTCGGTCTAGCTACGTCTTTCCATCTTTGTTATTCATTAGGTAGGTATACTACTTATTGCAAAAAGATTGGAAATAGCGTGTCTCTGCGATTAGTTAGTTGTAATGTAACGTAACACAGGCCATTTGTTGAGCGCTGGGAGAACGTATAGGTATTGGCACCATAATAATTAATATCTACAGAATTTTACTTAGAAAGGTATATCTTAGATACAGCCCGCTCAGAGACGACCGATGACGGACTGACAGCGGAGGCTTAGAAATAGGATCCCGATTTCACTCTTTGGGCACGAAACCTTAGATAACATTTTTCGATCTCTATTAAAATTTCATCTTGATAATTCCTACGTACCGACACCTACACGTTTACAACAACGCTTTAACAATTGGCCCAGCCAGTCACAATAATATATCTCTAGCGCGGGTGAGGTGCACAGATATTGTGACTAGGTAGGTAGGCCTACTAGGTACTGAACGGATCGAGCTGAAATTTTGGATTGATGTAGTTAAGTATAGACCTGGAACGAATTCATAATCGGCTACTTTTTACCCTCAAAAACACGTGCGAAGCCGCGGACTCAAGCTCGTAGATATACCTACTTTCTTAGCCTACTTTAGCTAAGAAATGATTGAATGATTATGATTAACTAAGAGATAACAATAATAACGAAAACAATAAATAACAATAAACACTAATTTTGTTATGTGCTATTATTGTTTTACTTTAAATATCAAATGAATGACACTCGAGTCGACTGTACTTTCGAACAGAACACGCATGTAAGTACCTACCTATTTGGTGTAGGAAAGAACGACCACACTACTGCGGCGACGAGCACTCACACTAACTTACAGCAAACGTGTGCTCGTCGCCTGCGCACCCTTCCGCCACGGTAATATTATGATATTACCGTGCTTCCGCGTCCCTTTGACCCATTAAAATAAGGTACACTGCGCAGCTACGCGCGTACTTCCGAGAGTTCATTTATGTAGATTTGCACGTAGGTAGGTAATAGGTATGTAGATAAGGTACCTACCTTACCTATCTTATACGTTCGTTTGTACGTACCTATGCCACTACCGGTGTCACACACGGACAGACATGACCAATAACAATCAAGGGTTCCTTCAGTTGCTAACAACAACGCGAGGTAAGGTAGGTACCTACCTACCTACCTATCTCCTACGTGCGTTTGTATTTCACTGCCGTGCCGGCGTCACAAATACAAGACAGACATGACCAACAACGAACAAGGGTTCTTTAGCTCCTTGATACCTTCTTACAAAAACAACAACGCTAGGTAAGGTAGAAATAGGTACCTACCTACCTGCCTACCTCCTACGTGCCTCTGTATCGACATCGACTCGAGTATCAAAACCCCGCCTTCTTTAACCGACTAATGCTCTTTTTCAATAAAATCGCGGAAATATACATTTTAGTTGACCATACATTTAATAGGTAAGCAAACCCATTGATTATGGCTTATATTTTTTCTCAGCTTAACGATTTTCTTATTTGGCTGACCAAAACATTAATTTGGCTGCTCAAAAAAATCACTTTTTGGCTGATCAAAAATAATTGTACAATCCTGCAGATCATATAATTAATTCTGCTGATCAAAACATTAATTTTGCCGATCAAACAGCTATTTATTTTCTGACCAAAAATTATTTTGTTACCGACCAAGTGTTGCTGGTGGTTTTTATTTTACAGCCGATCAAATCTTAAAATGCTGCTCAAGTAGTTTTTAAGCTGACTTTTCCAGCTGATCAAATATTTAAAATAAATACCAATAAATTTACTCCCCTTATATTACACGGCATTTGCTTAAGTTGGTTAATGAATGATCTACCTTTTGAAACATATGGTATTAAAATAAAATGTGGATTCAGATGATTTTTTTACCTCTTGAGAACAAACTACTCCGACAAATTCGACTGAAATTTTGCATGAATAGTACTAGACTAGTTGGAATAACATGTACGCGTTTTGCACGCCGATTTGCACGCGTTTCCTCGGGATAAAATGAATTCATCCCGAGGAAACGCAGATGCAAGTGGGAACCTTGTTTGTGTCGCGGACTGCGAAACTTATTTGTGTTGGAAGAACACCAACTCACATCATCGTGTCTGGATAAAGATTCAGCAAAAGGCGATCTCAAGGACTTAAGACATATATTGGAATTTCAACTAATTTTTACACGAGGCTGCCTTGCGGTTATGTATACTTTGCAAGTTATGATTAAAGTTTAAATGTGTTATTGATGTGTGATGTAATGATTATTGTGTCTGATTAGATTTTCTACCAATGGTATTTCTTGGTTTTAGGATACCGTTGTCAACAAAGTACTGTTTGAACTTATTGACATTTTTATTGTTTACTGTTTTCTTTATTGTAGGAGGTATATTTGACATACATAAATATGAAATTTGGCAAGAAGCAAGGTCGTGTGGTTCAGGAAAAAATAAGAAAAGCGTAATTTTGTAGTTTATTCACTAAGAAAACTGAGTACCTACTTTTTATTCTCGCCACGGACTAAAACCTGTAGTTGATGCACTACTTCCTGTTGATCTAGAATCATGGTATTTGGCAAGAAACAAGGTCTTACGATTATACGGGACCCTTGGTGCGCGAGTCCAACTCGCACTTGACGTTTTATTTTATGGACCTACTGTTCCTTAAAAAACAATATTGTTTATAATAATATTTTATTGTTTCAGAACATGTAATTATTACTACATCGAAACAGGGTAAGCCTAATATTGTACTCAGTGGAAAGACATTCTGTATGAAACGCCTGCAAGGTTCTAAGGTCCACTGGCAATGTGCCAGGTCTAGTCGCTGTCGGGCGGTGCTGCATACTTTAGAAGACAATATGACTGTAACAAAATGCTACAATATTCATAATCATGACAATTAATAATAACTTTTTACTTGGTTTTTCTTAACTTCTGCCTAATTTTGCACCCTAAATTACGTGAAAACCACAAACGATTATTGTTCCGACCCTATTCTCAAATAAAAATGGATCTATTATGTATATCAGTTATCTAGTACCCATAACACAAGCTCTGCTTACCTTGGGGCTAGATAATGCTGTGTGAATTGTCCAGCATTATTTCATCATCATCATCCGCAACCCGACTTCACCCACTGCTGGGTATAGGTCTCCAAACTTTTTTTTTTTTGTTTGAAGACCAGCATTATTTATTATTTATTTATTATTTGTTTATTATTTAATGTTATATGAATTTTTTTATTGTTTACGTTTACGTTTAAACTTCGTAAAAATTACATTGTTGTCGCGCTGTACTGCATACTTTAAATATCATAACTTCGCATTTTTCTAAATAAGAGTGAAACAAAGCACTATCTGAATGGATGAAATGGGAAAGTCAACTGACAGTTTTCATTTGTTTGTGGCTGTTTCTACATTAAGTTTCTATTAAATTAAAACTAAACAAAACACTCGTTTTATTTTAAACAATAATACATTTCAATTTTTTAACAATCAAATACATATATTATGAATTATTTATCTTTACAGATGATGTAATTTATACAAAATCAAGATTTGGGAACCCAAATATTGTTTTCCGTGGCTACACTTTCTGCATTAAGCGAATCCATGGACTTAAGACTCACTGGCGTTGTACCAGGCAAGGCACTCGTTGTCGCGCCATGCTGCATACTTTAGAGGATATGACTTTGGTAAAATGCTACAATATTCATAATCATTAATGGTATTATTTCGATACTCTTGAGGCACACAAGCAGAGCCGGTGCCTTTTTGTGTTTTTCTTTACCTATTTTATTTGTTAGCATTGTACCTACTTTAGAGCATTGTATTATACCCTTGAAACATAATTTAGAAGGCAATAAACATTTTTCTTTTGTTATTTCTAATTTATGTTAGCAATCAGTCAATCAATCAGATGGAAACTCAAAGTGACTATTTTATGAATTTAAGTGTAGGTAAGTATTTATTATATAAAAAACAATTAGGTACTTAATTCGTAATCCTCACCCCCATGTTAGTCAAAACGATACCCATATCAGATTTTTTAATGGGGAAGGGAGTTCCGGGGGGGCACGCGGGGGTCACAGCACACAGGTACCTAGCAATTAATATAACGGACTAAATCTAACAGATCATCTTTAATAACAGATGATTTAATTCTTTGAAGAACATGAAACTGGGATTGCCATATATGGATGGCAATCCTACATAGTTTTGTGTTGGCTAACTTTTAGCATCAAACGCATCCAAGATCCTCGACAAAAAGCTCTGTTTTTAAAATTATTTCACTATCAGAAAAGTACATCATCTCAAACCCTTATACATAAATGCATGCATTATGTGACATGTATATCTTATATAGTTTATTATCATTGTAATATTGTACTAAAATTATTTTTAGTTTAGTTTGACAATGCCCTTATACAGCAGCATACTTTGACATACACTTAATTAATTAATTTATTATTTATTTCATTTAATTTTCAGTCATGTCTGTCTGTTTTTTTTTAGCTTTGAACCTTATGGTGTTTCCTGTAACGAAATACCTATACATGTAATTATTAAAATAGTATGTATTTTGTGGCGGTGGTGGTTTGTGAGGTGTTATTGTTTCAGCAGCCATAACTATCGAACGTCTTTGTTATACTATTTAACCAATTTTCTTTTTATAGACGACGCCGGCGTTTCCCGCTTGACATCAGAAATAACTTTTGCCACATCAAAACGCGGTCGTCCGATAATTTTAGTGGAAGGATTCCGTTTTTATAGAAAACACACGTACGGCGCAAAAGTTCATTGGAGGTGTTCGACAAATATCCAAAATGGGTGCCCTGCCGTCGTACACACTCTTGAAGATATGACCGTGCTCAAATGTTATAATGTTCACAATCACTAATAGTGAAAAAAAGAACAATAACTTCTAACACATTAATGTGAAAGGCCCACGGTCATCCTGCTGGGCAAAAGCCCCATTACCTTCAGACATTACGGTCCCTTACCAGAAGAAGGAACCTGCAGAAGCAGCAGCTTCCTCCTGTGTATTTTAACAACTCCACTGAAAACCAATCCACTTGCCAAGCGTGGTGGTCATGGCAAAACCACCCTTGTAAAGGCGCATTCACCAGTGGACGTAGATGTCTATTATGGCGTTATGACGCGCCACTCTGCATACTTTTAACACACAAGAAAATACTCCAATAAGGAAGAAACATATATAAAAATCTTTGCAATCACAACCCGGTCATAGAAACGAATTTACATATAGAATCTTAACGCAGCTGATCGGTTTGAATGAACAGGTCATAAAAATTAAATTTCTATGCATTCCATCACACATTGGTTTATAAGGCAATGTAGAGAAGCTAACACTTTGACAAGAATTTTATCAAATTATTCGGAAATACTAACAAAATTGGAAAGAATATTTTGACAAGGGATCACAGAGGGGCATTTGGCATTTAGTGTAAAGCCGGCGCCAGACTTAAATTCACATGTTTGAACACTTGTTTGGTGGCTATGTGTGGCACGGGACTTTGGATATGTGTTCAAAGTTTGAACAAAGATTTGCACTTTGCCAAGCGGTATCGGTTTTTTTCGACACATCAAAGCGATCAAAGTTGAAATGTGTTCAAATGTTTGCGTAGGTTGCCACACTTGCAAAGTTCAGTTGCTCGAGCGTTGCTGAGCGGATTTTGTTGCACATGTAAAAAATAATTACATGCACACAAATACATAACACAATATAGGCACACTGAGTCCACGAAATCGTCGTTCATTTTGTTTGTTGTCTACCAGCATACTGTGGAGAAAAGTGTTTGCGAAACAGGTCTGGCAGGTACGTCAATATGTGTTCAAATGTGTGTTCAAAGCTTTGCAAAGTCGTCAAAGAAATGTGAAAATCTTTGAAGCTATGTCTGGCGCCTGGGTGAGCCTCCTCACGTTTCAATTATTTGTTATTTGGTTTTTTTCAAGTTGTTAGTTTGTTAAATATTTTTCTTACTTATTAAGGTTCTTACAATAAATATGTCAATAAAATGAATGTTGTTTGGCATTAAAGTAAATTATTTTTAAGTCTTGTAAATAAATACATAGTTAGTAAATAAATACACTTATATTACACGGCATTTGCTTAAGTTGGTTAATGAATGATCTACCTTTTGAAACATATGGTTAAAATAAAATGTGGATTCAGATGATTTTTTTACCTCTTGAGAACAAACTACTCCGACAAATTCGACTGAAATTTTGCGTGAATAGTACTAAACTAGTTGGAATAACATGTACGCGTTTTGCACGCCGTTGTGCACGCGTTTCCTCGGGATAAATGAATTCATCCCGAGGAAACGCAGATGCAAGTGGGAACCTTGTTTGTGTCGCGGACTGCGAAACTTATTTGTGTTGGAAGAACACCAACTCACATCATCGTGTCTGGATAAAGATTCAGCAAAAGGCGATCTCAAGGACTTAAGACATATTGGAATTTCAACTAATTTTTACACGAGGCTACCTTGCGGTTATGTATACTTTGCAAGTTATGATTAAAGTTAAAATGTGTTATTGATGTGTGATGTAATGATTATTGTGTCTGATTAGATTTTCTACCAATGGTATTTCTTGGTTTTAGGATTCCGTTGTCAACAAAGTACTGTTTGAACTTATTGACATTTTTACCTACTGTTCTTTATTGTAGGAGGTATATTTGACATACATATACAGGGTGGAATTTTGTAATGCCACCTGGAGGGAAAGTACTCTTAATACTGTAGATAGAAAATTTTACTCAAAGAAAACATTCCTTTAATTTTGAAAAGAAAGAAAACTGCATTCAACGATTTTCGAAAATTCGCTTGCCACACCCGGGAATCGAACCGACTAAAATCTGTAAAAATTACACCCTGTATTTTTATTGCATAGATCGGTCGGGTCAATTATAAGGATGAAATCTCTCTTACAAACTTAATAAATTAAATGAAAGGAAAACCATGAAATCTTAAATTATTTTTATTATTTACAATAAAAGTCAACTAACTACTAATTAGTTCCTAAAAATGGGCTCCATTTTCTTGGATACACAAATTTATTCTTCTTATGTATTCATTTCTAGTAACTTTTAATAACGTGTTGTGGTGAATATTATAAATCGTATTCTGAACTTCAACTCTCAACTAGTTTACATTCGCATAAGATTTCATGTAAATTAGATTTTACATATCCCCACAAAAAAAATCTAGGGGTGAGATCTGGTGATCTCGCAGGCCATCTGATTGTGCCGTTGGTACCAATCCAGGTATTAAAATGGTTATTAATGTAGGCAGTAGAGATTCTGCTGTTATGGGCTGGAGCACCTTCTTGCTGTAGAATTATTTGGTTTCGCTCCGCCTCGGGGAAACCATTTAACTCATTTCTTAAGTGATCCAGTATTTTAAGATAGAAGAGTCTGCATTAGGTACAAACACGTGCAAATTTCAATCGTCTTATCTAAATATCAATTCCATTTTAATGGATAAATGACGTCAATGATAATTATTAATTACTGACACAAGTAAACAGATGGATCTTTAAGTTAAAGTGCTTAACTTGACCCATTCAATTTATAATTTAAGATTTCATGGTTTTCCTTTCATTTAATTTATTAAGTTTGCTAGAGAGATTTCATCCTTATTATTGACCCTAACGATCTATGCAATAAAAGTACAGGGTGTAATTTTTACAGATGTGAGCCGGTTCGATTCCCGGGTGTGGCAAGCGAATTTTCGAAAATCTTTGAATGCAGTTTTCTTTCTTTTCAAAAATAAAGGAATGTTTTCTTTTAGTATAATTTTCTATCTACAGTATTAAGAGTACTTTCCCTCCAGGTGGCATTACAAAATTCCACCCTGTATATGAAATTTGGCAAGAAGCAAGGTCGTGTGGCACAAGTTCAGGAAAAAATCAGAGAAGCGTAAATTTGTAGTTTATTCACTAAGAAAATTGAGTACCTACTTTTTATTCTCGCCTCGGACTAAAACCTGTAGTTGATGCACTACTTCCTGTTGATCTAGAATCATGGTATTTGGCAAGAAACAAGGTCTTACGATTATACGGGACCCTTGGTGCGCGAGTCCAACTCGCACTTGACGTTTTATTTTATGGACCTACTGTTCCTTAAAAAACAATATTGTTTATAATAATATTTTATTGTTTCAGAACATGTAATTATTACTACATCGAAACAGGGTAAGCCTAATATTGTACTCAGTGGAAAGACATTCTGTATGAAACGCCTGCAAGGTTCTAAGGTCCACTGGCAATGTAGCAGGTCTAGGCGCTGTCGGGCGGTGCTGCATACTTTAGAAGACAATATGACTGTAACAAAATGCTACAATATTCATTTTTTTTTTTTTTTTTTTTTTTGTTCAGCCTATTTCGTCCCACTGCTGGGCAAAGGCCTCCCCCGCACCCTTCCAAACTTCTCGGTCTTTTGCAGACTCCCACCACTCCGGGTCAAAAGCTACTAGATCGTCCCGCCACCTTTTACGTGGCCGACCCCGTCGCCGCCTCCCATCTTCTGGCTGCCAGGGTGTTATAGCATGGGCCCATCTCTCCGGGTGCATACGACCGACGTGGCCAGCCCAATCCCACTTTAACCTTGCGGTCTTTTCCCCAACATCGGCAATGCCTGTTAGTGAACGTAGCATTGTATTCGGCACTCGGTCAATCCGTTTGAAGCCTAGAATGCTACGCTCCATCGCCCTTTGGCAAATCTTGAGTTTGGACTTCTGTGCTTCAGTGAGTGACCATGTCTGTGCACCGTAGGTTAGGACAGGCAGGATACACATGTCGACGAGTTGGCGCTTTAGTGTGAGTGGAAGGTCGCCCTTCATGTGCTCCTTCATGGACCAGAAGCTCTTCCAGGCATTCTCGATACGACGTTCGATTTCCCTATCATGCCTGTTATCGAAGGATGCTATCTGGCCCAAGTAGATGTACTCATCAACATATTGTATAACCTGTCCGTCTACCACTACCCTACGTTTCGTGCTGTTAGACATAATCTTTGTCTTGGACTGGTTCATTTGAAGCCCAACCTCAAGACTCGCTGCGCTCAGATCCTCGAGCATTTGTTGCAGCTCTAGAGACGTTGGTGCAAAAAGGACAATGTCATCCGCAAATCGTAGATTAGTGAGACGTTTGGTTCCGACGACAATGCCCTTATTTGTCCACGAAGGTGAAAGTGTTCGAAATACTTCTTCTAGAGTGCTTGTAAACAGTATAGGTGAAAGGGGATCTCCCTGTTTCACTCCTTTTCTGATTTTAAAAATTGGTCCATTGCAATTTAACTTTATATTAGCATAACTGTTGGAATAAATGGTTTTAATAAGATTTACAATATTCATATTAATAAGATTACAATATTCATAATCATGACAATTAATAATAACTTTTTACTTGGTTTTTCTTAACTTCTGCCTATTTTGCACCTTAAATTACGTGAAAACCACAAACGATTATTGTACCGACCCTATTCTCAAATAAAAATGGATCTATTGTACAATGTTATTATGAATTTTTTTATTGTTTTCGTTTACGTTTTAACTTCGTAAAAATTACATTGTTGTCGCGCTGTACTGCATACTTTAGATATCATAACTTCGCATTTTTCTAAATAAGAGTGAAACAAAGCACTATCTGCATGGATGAAATGGGAAATTCAACTGACAGTTTTCATTTGTTTCTGGCTGTTTCTACATTAAGGTTCTATTAAATTAAAACTAAACAAAACACTCGTTTTATTTTAAACAAGAATGCATTTCAATATTTTAACAATCAAATACATATATTATGAATTATTTATCTTTACAGATGATGTAATTTATACAAAATCAAGATTTGGGAACCCAAATATTGTTTTCCGTGGCTACACTTTCTGCATTAAGCGAATCCATGGACTTAAGACTCACTGGCGTTGTACCAGGCAAGGCACTCGTTGTCGCGCCATGCTGCATACTTTAGAGGATATGACTTTGGTAAAATGCTACAATATTCATAATCATTAATGATATTATTCCAATACTCTTGGGGCACACAAGCAGAGCCGGTGCCTTTTTGTGTTTTTCTTTACCTATTTTATTTGTAAGCATTGTATTTACTTTAAAGCATTGTGTTATACCCTTGAAACATAATTTAGAAGACAATAAACATTTTTCTTTTGTTATTTCTAATTTATGTTAGCATCAATCAGCTGGAAACTCAAAGTGACTATTCTATGAATTTAAGTGTAGGTAAGTATTTATTATATAAAAAACAATTAGGTAATTCGTAATCCTCACCCCCATGTTAGTCAAAACGATACCCATATCAGATTTTTTGATAGGGAAGGGAGTTCCGGGGGGGCACGCGGGGGTCACAGCACACAGGTACCTAGCAATTAATATAACGGACTAAATCTAACAGATCATCTTTAATAACAGATGATTTAATTCTTTGAAGAACACGAAAATGGGATTGCCATATATGGATGGCAATCCTACATAGTTTTGTGTTGGCTAACTTTTAGCATCAAACGCATCCAAGATCCTCGACAAAAAGCTCTGTTTTTAAAATTATTTCACTATCACAAAAGTACATTATCTCAAACCCTTATACATAAATGCATGCATTATGTGACATGTACTATCTTTTAACTTACCTATCTACCGTGAGGGCGACGACCGACGCCGCGAAAATAAGTTATTTAAAGGTGCGTGATCTTTAGTGGCACTAAAGAAATGTGCCTTCTTAGATCTCTTTGATCACATTTTGTACACAATTTCTACAGTAAATTTCATTTCATTTTTTCAAATTGGGCAAATTTGGTGAAACACCATCTATTCACTTCGCTTTGTCTCACAGGATCTTGGTGGCATTACTCTTTAACGCATACACTGCCCAGCCCTTGCGAAGCGACCCGAATGGGCGCGCGAAGCGGGCGAGGAAGTGCAGTGCAGACGTTTTATATGCGTCTGTAAATGGCAGGCCCCCGTTATAAAGTACCTACCTACCAGCTATACACCCAACTTCGAAAGCTTTTTTCTGTTTATAAAGTATCTAGCCTACCTGGATTCTATCCTACGAATAAGCGAATAAGTTACTTATTCGTAGATTCGATCTAGGTATCCTTGCTTTGTCAAATTCTTTTAGTAGGTATTTGAGGCGTGCGCTGTAGGTTCTTGCGTGATAAATTTTACAAATTAATTTTATTTCACTTTGATACATAGATATAAAGTAAAATTCACTTACATCGATGCTTAGATATGCTTCAGTTGTTTCCAACGCGGTAATCCCGCGCGCGGGGATTTTAGTGGAAGAATACATATATTCTCTGTGTACCTTATCTAACTAGTAGGTACATAACTTTTATAAGTTTTGCCCTGTTTATTTTTATATATACCTGTGGGGACCTTCCCACAATATTCAGTTTAAATATTTTATTTAAGTATATTATTTATTTATTTATTCATTACATAATATCTACATTATATATTTACACGTTCACACACTGTTCATACTATGTTCATACCCTGTCCATACAATCTCCTGTTCATACTTGCTTAACGTTCGTACTCAAACACTCTGTTCATACTTTCTACTCATCTACTCCGGCATGTTTACTTCATAATTTCTTTGCGCTACCTGGAAAAACAAAAGAAAACCTATTGTTTCGCTCCGCTATCGCTATAACTTCTTCCTATCTTCATTCTATCTCCTACTGCGAACTCTTATCTATTCTACTGTGCCTTCCACTCCTGCTATAAATAACTGTAGTGTTAAATAAACCTGCCTGTGAACTGGATTGTGTGTTGCTTTGATTTATCAACCACCACAACACCGGCCTTACCGCTACAATACCTATAGGGTAACGGTGTTGAGTCTATAAGTGCATAGACTCAGACTTAGAATAAGTATCTATTTAAGTATGCTAAGAGTGTAATTGTTTGTTACCCCGAATAAATAAAAAGTAAAAATCAATTTTATCTTTACCTACCTATATCTACCTAATACACATGGGCTATCGCTAAAATGGCCAACATTCATGTAACGGAGGTAGGTAATTTACTTATAGGTTGGTACTTTTGCTAAAATCATTCAAGAATAAATTGCTAAGTGACAATTAAACACCATGTCTTACAGATGTGCAATTTATACCGACGGAAAAAGGGAAATACATCCTAGTAATTTGTGGTTTCACCTACTCTCAAGTCAGCGGACGTTTATTCTACTGTTCTTCCAAGCACATGGGTTGTCGAGCGAGGGTAAGGCTGCTGGCAGGCAAGCTGGTTCCGTCGGGAGACGCGCACAACCACGCGCCGCCATCGCACGCGCGCTGCGGGAACGGAGCCTTCGTCCAGCTGCGACCGCGCAACCACCTTGGCTCTGATCTCCCCTCCGCCTCCGCCTCCGCAACGGCCGCCGCCCTCGCCCCTACACACCTTAAACTTCCCGAGACTAATGTCCAAGACTGACCTCTGGTCTGGCATCATCATCATCATCAGCCTATAATAGTCCACTGCTGGACATAGGCCTCCCCTAATGAGCGCCATAGCGCCCTG
Organism: Eupithecia subfuscata; assembly: GCA_963564075.1. Taxonomy (NCBI): domain Eukaryota; kingdom Metazoa; phylum Arthropoda; class Insecta; order Lepidoptera; family Geometridae; genus Eupithecia; species Eupithecia subfuscata. The sequence continues at coordinate 13,315,465 of OY751105.1, forward strand.
TCTTCAGCTTGCCGCATCCAGCATCTGCCTGCAGTCTTTCGCAGATCGTCATCCCACCTGGCCGGAGGGCGTCCTACACTACGTTTGCCGAGTCGTGGTCTCCACTCAAGAACACGTTTACCCCAGCAGTTGTCGGTTCTTCGCGAGATATGGCCGGCCCACTGCCACTTTAGCTTGCTAATTCTTTGAGCTATGTCGATAACTTTGTTTCTCTGTCGGATGTATTCGTTACGAATTCTATCCTTCAGAGAGAATCCGAGCATAGCTCTTTCCATAGCTGGTCTGGCATGACCTGCCCAAACCCAAACCGGATTCGAAGAAGGATTACCTAACTCGTAAAGTGCCCATGTCGTGCCTGTCGAACAGCGTATTGAGTAGCGGATGGCTCATGCAGGTTATATTTTCTGGCAAATCAATGACAGATCGTAAAAACTTGTGTCATCAAATACAAAATGATTTGTTGCACAGTAGCTATCCATCCTATCCTATACCGTCTGGAATTATTTGCATAAACATGTGTTTATTATAACTAATAGGTAAATTATCTCTTAATTTTAAATAGTAAACTACGCTTGATATTTCAACGCTACGAAATTCGGTGATATTTTAGATAGGCAAGCAAAATTTATGAAATTAAAATTGATTAAGTAATTTTAATTTTATATAATGTCATAAATGTACATGTTCTATAATATTATAAATATAATAATTTATAATTATGTAATATTTTTTTCTTAGATGTTAAGTTTGTACCTAAATAAAATATTCGACAACTAGGTTTTTTTTTTTCAAGTTGATGTTGTTTGAAGGTACAAGTCTGAAATCATCTTGTTGACCTTAGAAAAAAGGTAAAGATAAAGAATGATGAAATTGTTTAATTAACTGCGAAAGACGGATCGTTTCATAACGAAATGGATGTCAATAAAAGGGTGTTTTCTGTATTGTTAATTTTTTTTTTTCAAGTATAACTACAGACAACTTTTAAGTTATTGTAGTCATAATATTATTCAGTATAACATATGGATATTCAACTTTCGTTTAATTTGTTTCAGGGGTCAAAAACTTTGAAGACATGATTTACGAGTGGATGCATGATTTGATGGATGGCGATGACGACGACTTAGGTTTATATGACGAGCTTCAGGCGGCTTTCTCCCAACCATATTTGACTCAACGCGATGCTTCGGCAGAGCCTGCAACAGACAATGACATTTCAGCTTTACAGATGAATATATTGACTGCTGAAGACCAACGTAACGATATCGCCCTAAGAGAAATTGTGCCAAACAATGACAGCTACAGTTTTGACTGGAGGGGAGACCAACATACTTTTACTGGACGTAGAGAAACCTTCGACATGACTGCAGGACCGACGTTCCCCGTTACTGACCATACTTCTGACATCGACGTTTTTTCCAAAATGTTCGACAGTGACTTCATAGACTATTTGTGTACTCAGACAAACCTCTATGCTAGCCAGAAGATTGCTTTGTTAAAAAACTCGAACACACTTCCTCCGAATTCGCGGCTGCATAGATGGACTCCGACTGACAGAGACGAGATGATTAGCTTTTTAGCAATAGGTATCCTACAAGGTTTGTATCCTCTCCCGGAGGAGGAGTCCTAATTCTCCTTCAATGGGTTTGGAACGATGCCTTATTTTTCTAAAATAATGTCGTACAATAGATATCTATTGCTAAAATCATTTCTGCATTTCACCGACAATGAGACTTTTACGGAACCGACTAAACTTTCCAAGATTCAGCCGGTCATCGACTATTTTAATGACAAATTCTCCACCCTATACTATCCATCTCAAGAGATAGTCATAGATGAATCCCCTCTGAAGTGGCAAGGAAGACTAGGCTTCGCTCAGAAGATTTTGTCGAAGGCCGCACAGGTTGGCGTGAAAACGTATGAACTGTGCGAGTCCAGGACAGGGTATCTTTGGAGTTTTTTTGTATACGCTGGAGAGGACAAAACACGACGGACTCAAGATGACGGGACAAATGTCGTTTTGAACGACGAAAACGACCATGATAATGAGAACGACGAGACGACGGAACTACCGGGGTTGGCGACGACGACTGAACTTGAGACACAACCCACCAATGCGACTGCTAAAATTGTATATCAGTTAATAACGCCTCTACTTCACCATGGACGCACACTAATAATGGATAATTTCTATAATTCCCCATTATTAGTGCGATGTCTAAAAAGACAAAGAACTGACTGTTACGGCACCTTGCGGTTGAATCGAGAATTTGTTCCGGATTCACTGAGGACTCTGAAACAGTCAGATCTGCGTCAAGGTGAAGTAGTCGTTAGCTACTGCTCCGATATGTCTGTGATGGCATGGCGAGATGCTAAAATAGTAAGCATGATCTCTACATTCCATCGCCCACAAATCGGAACGACTGCCAAATACGACCGATTCAAACACAAACCCAAAATTGTCTTAACAAATCCATGGGCGGAGGAAGGACCAATTCCTGGCTGCTCAGCCCACGGAATGGGTGAGAAATAAGCTGTGGTATAAGAATCTATTCCGCCGATTTTTTACTACGGCTATATTCAACTGCTACGTAATTTACAGCACATCCCACCCTAAAGTCTCACACCGGCAGTTCAGGACAATGTTGGCAGAAAATTTATTACGTCTTCACAGACAAATTGACTTGACGACTCAACCGCGACTTTTACACACACGCTCTGGTCAGACTATCACCAAAGTTAAGCCGTCGACATCAACGAGACCTAAACTGGACCACAAGCACTTCCCAGTACGGAATAGTTCCAAGTATAGCCGCTGTTGGTTGTGTGCACAGCGAAAAGTTAGTTGCCGTACTATTTGGAAATGCTTGCAGTGCCAGAGGTTTACCCTCTGCATTGAAGGGTGCTTCATGGGGTACCATATCTAAAACAGCACCCTCCATCCACCGACTTCCGGCAACCGTCGCCACGTCATCGGTCCATCATCTTTTTAATTATTAAAAAAAAACGTAACATAATATTCAAAATAAAATATTTAAAATGTGTTTTTAATTCATTTAATACTTTTCCATCTGTAGGGCGTGCTTAGTAGGCGGCCATCTTGGTCTATTTCTATCTATCTATTTATGTCTATTTTTATTCACACCAATAGTAATTACAATAACTATACATAGATAGGTAATTTACTCACTTAGATAATTATTTTGGTATATTTATTTTTTAGTATTTGCAGTAATAATTATTATACAATTCACTTATTTATTTCTACCTAGACAGTACTAATCTAATTTCATTAGGTATGTATAATAATAAGCCAGGTAGGTAAAATATTATAAGGTAATTAGTCTATTTCAGTCAAAAAAAATCTGTTGTGTATAAACGACAGGATGATGATGATGATGATAACTCCGGAGAAAATTGTGTATTCGAACCATAAAACGCCCGCCATCTTGTCGATTTCGCAAGGTAGAGCGAGTTCATTGATGAATGTGCAGAGGTGGTTTGTTTTGGTTTATTCTAGTGATTATTAGAAGAGAAGGTAGTAATTAATTGGTATCGAAAAATAGTATGTATTGTCTAGTCTAATAATAATAATAATATATGCAATGCAACATTAGGCATATCTGCAAATTAAAGTATGAAAGCAAGGAATAAAGAAAAAAATTACTTTGTCAAGTTTAGGCATTTTTTGAGACCACACGATTATTTCGAAGACTTATGTCTATAAATTTATGTATTCTGTATAGTTGTAGCTTTTTTATGGTATATTTGGTTTGAATGTAGTAGTTAGCAAGATATAACCATTTATGTAAAAAATGGGATGCGCTCGCGGTACCGTGAATCGTGGCCGCGCCGCGTGACGCCGGACGGTTGAGCGATGTTTTTGCGAATCGGTTCTAATATAATCGGGAAATAAATTTGAACGCGTGAGTAGATAAGTATCTAAATTTCTTAATTATTTTAGTTTCAAACAAAACCACTCAATCAAGATGATAAAATACTCAAATTAATAACATTTTATTTTGTCAGGAGAATGTCGCTAGAATGATTTGTAAAAAAGACAAATAGTGACTTTATTTTTCTTTTTTTTCAGGTAAAAACTTCATAAGTTGGCCATAAGCAAAGCGATTCTTCAAATTGCCGCACAAATAATTGCGATGGTTTGTATAGGTTTTTAAGTTACATTATGTTAACAGGTATGAAATAAGCTACAGACTGGAAATCTTGGTAGGTAGGTAAATTTAAAAGCTATTTCGGTAATATAGTATTGAGTTTGTGTAGTAATATAGTGTTTGTGTTGTGTATGTATCTATTATGTAAGTATTAATGTAACTAGTATTTATATTTTATTAAGTTTGTATGTGTATTTATTTATGTTAATAGTAACGACACGAATTATTAATTGTACATATTATTATTATTATTTTCTTGTTTTTCTGTAAATTTTTTCACACTAATCAAAGGTTAGCAGGTAGAGAATGCTATCTAGCATTATGCTCGCCCATGTTCAACTTTTGTGCAATAAAGTTTATTCTATTCTAAGTTTAATTAGGAGCAAGCAACTAAGTCATAAGTTTAAGAATATGTAATCAACCAAAGTAAACGAATGGTTTCTAATTTACAGCAGTAGCAGTCGTGTTGGCATCAGTGCAAACAACTACCACTAAAAAGTGCGATCAGATCAAGTTCGAAACGACGAGGTTTGGAAATCCCACTATCTCCTGGGGGAACTACCGGTTCAACAAGAAACTGACCCGGAAGACCAAGACCTGGTGGGAATGCTGTGCCAGGAGGACGCACGACTGCCGCTGCGTGGCTGTCACAGTCGACGATCGGCTCATGAAGCTGAATGGATGGCATAACCACTCCTAATTTGGTATAAACACAGCAACCTACTTAATAAATTATCTACTTATATTTCGTATCGTATTAGGATTTCGGATTATTTATATCGTTACTATTAGTTTTTGAAGGAGTGTTGCCATTAGGCCATTAGGCTCAGTAAGTAGATTTTAAAGTAAAAAAGAGTACGATATTGTCTGTACTTAATAAGGAGTCGTTCATTAATAAATAATTGTTTAAATATAAAGGATTTCGATTTCAAGTAACATTATAAGAGTACATTTATACTTTACAAAATAAACTAAAAATAAACGTAATAATTATATGTAGGTAAATAGGTAGGTAAATATTTGACGTTGAAGTAGGTAAATATTTGACGTTGAAATTGTTTTAAATATTATAAAATAACAGAGAAGTTTAGTTTTACAAATATGTACAAATTAATGTTCTGTCGTAATGAAAATTAAAGTAGAGAAAGATTTGATTTTAAAGGTTTTATGTTATGGACCACTGTGATTGACTAAGTTACCCTCCCTGCCGAACTAGTTAAGTACTCTCGGCAGATAGTGCGCTTCTCATCGCTTCTCATCGTTTCTAGATCTATGAGTAGAGCTGAGTTTATTTAAAATGAAGGCCGAAAGTGTTATTTAATTAATATGTAAATTCAGGTGTGTAGTTTGAATTCTGTTGTATATTATAGTATAATAAGTACTTAACGATAGCATTCAGTATATAATTATACAAAAAATTTTATCATTTGATATAACCTGTAATATATATAATATTTATATATAACTTCGGGAGGTCTATACCCAGCAGTGGGTAAAATCCGGCTGTGAATGATGATGATGATGATATATAATATTATAATAGTTATTGTTTTGTAAGCCTATATTTTAGAAATTAAAATGAGCAAGCGGATTCCATAAACCCAGTCAAAATACCGCTTCTTGTACTGTTTATTATTCATCAACTGAACCTTACTTAATTTATGTATTTAGAATAACCTAGCCTTGGTAGATATAATTATTTTATAGTGGTTTGTGTTTTGATAATGTTGAGTACCTATATGTGATAGCTTATAATCATAAAATCCTTATAGGAACGATACATACGACCGTTTGGTGTGTTTTATTGTAAGAAATTTAAATAATTTTAATTCGTATAGAAGTAAATTCCAATTCCTAGAGGATATTCATCCTTAGTCGCCACATTCTAAGGCCCTGTTAATGAAAATAAAATCGTCGTTCACAATTCGTTAGTTTAATATTCTCATTCTCTTCATGCATATTTGAATGATATTCCTACCAATGCTAACTTGTTACTCCTTACAGAACCTAATTTTGATCTGATACTACCGATAGTTTTTACTAACTACATTTTACTATAAAAACTTTTGTAGTTTTACGTATTCATTATGAACTAGCTGCGCCCCGCGGCTTCGCCCCCGTGGAAATTTATGTTTCCAACTTTCATAAGAACCTTCTCCTGACAATAACAAACACAACAACGAAAGAATTAGCGAAATCGGTCCAGCCGTTCACACGTGATGCCGTGACCAAGGAAAACGGGTTTCATTTTTATATATATGTATAGACTTACATCTATACAGGGTGGAATTTTGTGGGTTAAGTACTTACTTATTACCTAGTTTTTAAGATTTACATACTTTTATACCGTCTAAATAATTAGATCCCTATAGCTGTGTTTGAGGTGGTAAATTCACTATTATTTTGTAGCTACTTTTTAAATTAATCACATGTTAAATATGACAGTATTTGAAAGATAGCTATCGGTTTCGAAGTTCTGAATAATAGGTACTTTCCAGTCCGGTCTGTTTTATTGAATATAAAACATGAAACAACACAATGATTACAATTCCAACCATAATTTTAAGTTAGATTAGGTAAAGGTAAGCTATTCTTTCTAGAATAAAAGTAGACAACGTACAAACAACCAACATCAACTAATTCAGTAACTTCATTTCAGATTTGAAACCAGTCTTTGCAGAATCCCAACGCGGCAACCCTGTAATAATGATAGGACAGTACCGTTTCAACCGAGTCAACGAATACGGCGGAAGAACCAGATGGGTCTGTGTCAAAGCTAAAAAGGGTTGTCGGGCCTCGCTGCATACCATGGACAATGCGATAGTCAGGGTCATGGGTTTCCACGACCAGAAGGCCCACACCACTGCGAACCGGTATCCGTCGTAGCTCATTCACTTGTTTCTACTAGCGCAAATTATAAAAGTTTAGATAAAAGACGATTTATATTGTTGCCCCATTCTCACATGACTTGACCAAGTTTTGGTCTCCGAGACCTCCACAAGTTGTCGCGCCTTTTTTGAATGAGAATTTATTTATCTCAGTTGTATTAAGTCGTAGGCAGAAATATGCGTGCGTGCGTGTAAATGTATAAAGTTTTCTGGAATCTCCAAAATCATGACAAAAAGGTGCTTCTTTTTGATGTGACTTTTTGCTTGGATTAACTTTAGGCTCCGTTACTTCCACGAATAACTTATATCATTTTACTATACTAACTTATTCATTATGAATGTAAGCGGTTTAACTACGGACCTCTTTTGTGTTGGAAGAATTCTAAACTTCCATCCCTTAACGAAGGCCTTCTTCAGGGTGGGGGCGAATCTAGTCCCGAAGAAACATACAAGATTCGTAGTCAAACCGCTTACATTCATGATGAATTTGTCATACTACAGATAGTTTTTACTAACTACATCTTTATATATATAATTCTTCTGTGAGTGTGTATGTCACTGAACTTTTCTCAAACGACTGGACCGATTTTGATGAAATTTTTTGTGTGTGTTCAAGGGGATCTGGGAATGGTTTAGATTCACAATTTTGTCCGCTGGACAATGTTTTTTTAATTAACGCGTGCGAAGCCGCGGGCAGAATCTAGTTTTACTATAAAACCTTTTGTAGTTTGACAAATTCATTATGAATGTAAGCGGGTTAAGTACTTACTAATTACCTAGTTTTTAAGATTTACATACTTTATACCGGCTAAAAACAAAAAAAGTGCACCTAGCACGTTATTTAGTATAGTTTCGGTGGCGGATGACAGTGCTCTTATTCAATAGATTTTATAATCATGGTTAGTTTATAAGTGTGGTTTAAAATTACAATAAATAAATTAAATTTCAAATATTTTAAACTAGATGACCCCGTGAATTTCGTATCACCTAAGTACATCTTTTCCCCTATTATTTTTCTCTTTTGAACCACCTCTGTATTCGAGCAAACAAAAAAAAATCAAGCCGTTTTTCAGAAAGACTAACGGGTTAATTGATTTTTATACAAACTTACTTATTCTATTGTTTTGCAAACATTTCTTCATTCATATTTTGAATCCGAAATTAAGTATTCAAATTTAATTATCCAGGCGGCTTCTTTCAAACCAGATACTGTCGATTGAAAGGTTTTTTGATTTTCTAATTTGAAACAAATAAATTGCATTTATTATGGGTTTTACCAAAACAATCCAAAGAAAAAGGTGTCTGATTATCGTGGTATGTTTCCAGCAACTAGAATAAAGACAGATCGGGGTACTTACATGCTGGTGGTGGAAGGCCATCGGTTCTCACAGTGTGGTTACCCCAGCGCTGGTGGTCGGATTCGATGGCAATGCTCCCTCAAAACAAGGACGAAATGCCGCGCCTCTATGATCACGTTCGATGACATTATTTTGAAGTCTAAACTTGAACACAACCATTGATGCCTTTCTCTCACAGATTTTATTAGTTTTTCATTTCAGAATCTTATGTTATTAGGTAAGGTGTAAGATACTAAAGAAGACAAATGAATGGAAGCTATAGTTGTGTCTATGGTCCCCTATGTACATTGTATCATCGTTTGCAATTAAATAGCTTGAAATTTCTAACTTTAATAAAAATGATTGACTTAACCAAACCTACGTGGTAGGTATGACTTATTAGTTTTAGGTAATTAAATTGCATAGTTTGCATTCAGTCTATGTTACTGATGTGAATAAATTTTTATTTTTATTGTATGAAAGATTGTTCTTTCGTTTTAATTTTTTTTTATTTCCGAAACCATCAAACGTATCCGGTCACAAAAGAGATTACAATAAATTGTCAGTAAGTATTCAAGTATTATAAAGAAGACTTATAAATAATAAAATAAAATCAATTTATTTCAGGCACGAAAAAATCCATATTACACAAAAATACAAAAAAGTACAGTGCACTCAGTATAATTTTATTAAAATTATAATAATACTAGCTACGCCCCGCGGCTACGCCCGCGTGGAAATTTAAAATTATCACTTAGGGGTATGAAAAATAGATGTTGGCCGATTCTCAGACCTACTCAATATGCTCACAAAATTTCATGAGAATCGGTCAAGCCGTTTCGGAGGAGTATGGCAACGAAAACTGTGACACGAGAATTTTATATATAAGATAAATAAAATATTAATTTTATTAAAACCTTTAGAACTGGATACGATAGGTTATTTATTTTCGATTTGCATCCATGTGGACAGAAATCCAGTGTCTGTAAATGGGAATGGCCAAATAGTCAGAAACAGCCCTCAGGATGGTCTTGTTGGAGCGACTCAGTCGATTAGAATCATTCCAGAAGGCTGCTTTCCTCGTCCTTATAATAGCAAAGAAGTCGGGAACTCCCTCAGAAAACATGGTCAACGCACTGCAGTGTCTTGGCAGCCTCATAAGGGCCCTGTGTGCTTTGTTATACTGTACCCTTACGGTGCTGATAGATTTCCTAGTGAAGATGTACCAAAATTTACATTTGCATACCTATTAACACTTTCATGGCCCAAGACGCACCTAGTCTATCAGCAGCGCCTTGTGCCGCGGCGCGCCCTCTCGGATCGCACCGCCGAGTCTGGGCAGTGAATGCGAACTCTTCTCTCCCGCTCTATGTCCACATCATCTTTTGATGACTCCGCCAGTCGTCAGTAGTCTGTGACCAAGGTACCTGAACTGGTGACTATTTTAATGGTCGCACTGCCCAAGTGTACCTCGGGCACCTTATCAGGACCTCTCCCTAACCTGAACAGCATCAATTCGGTTTTAGTGACGTTGTATTTCATGTCCATGAGCAATAGCATATTGCTCACACATTATTAGCAGCTTTTGCAAACATTTGACCGAGGGACTAAGGAGCGCCATATCGTCTGCATAGCTTAGATTCTTTACACAAACGTTCCCTAAGTGGCATAATCCTGGTGCTCCTCTGCTCCCCGATCAGATTGTTAACGTAGAGGTTAAACAGGGCGGGGAAGTCAACCCACCTTGACGAACTCCGCAATGTAGGTTATAGTCGCTAGAAGTAGTGTGGCCTCACTTTACATTGTTAATTTGGTTCCCTTGCTTCAACAGATTCACCACATAATTTGGTATTTGTGTCTTCACCAATTTTAACCTGAGAATTTCATAATTCACAAGTTCAAAAGCCCGACTTAGGTCTACAAAGCACGCATAGACTGATGTACCTCGTGACGTATAGTAATTTACAGTGCTTTTTAAACTCATGATGGCTGAATTCGTTTGGAGACCGGGACTGAAACCAAACTGTGCGTCATCAATATTAATGTTTTTAATTAGATCTGGATGAATGAGCCGCTCGAGCAATTTTCCTAAAACTGTACCTAACGATACATGACGATAATTTGTAGACGAACTAAGATCCCCAATTTTATTCTTTATTATAGGTATCACTAGTGTTCTCATAAGATTGTTTGGCAAATAACTGTATCTAATATAAAAATTACAAAATATACTAGATTGTTGCTAGACCAAAGAATGTGTTCGATGCTGAGACCATCATGGCTAGGTGACTAGGACGGTGACACGCTTCATCCTTTTGACAGCTATTCTCACCTCAGTAGTCATGATCTGGACTGGATGGTCATCGAGTCTCGGCAACGGGCGCACTACCTACGGACTGCGGCGTGACTTTAAAAAGTTTAGCAAAAAATTCAGCTATGGGCAGCGGATCCTGTACTGTCTATTGAAACCGGTAAGCTTTGTTTGTGATTTAATTTCTTCGTGGCATTTCATGATTTTGAATGATATCTACTGTTGAATTGATATCTACTATTGATTTGATTAATATCTTCTATTTGCGTGTATCTGCACTGCAAATGACATTTGGTTGTATTAACCACTTCCACTCGTGATTTCAGATACGTACTTCGAAGTGACGAAAGCTGGCAACCCAGTGATGGTTCTCGCTGGCTACCGGTATAACCGCGTCACGGCCTGCCGTGGCCCTCGCGTGCGCTGGACGTGTGTCAAGTACTGCGCCGGCTGCAGAGCCACCGTCGTCACTATCGACAACCAAATCGTACAGTTCCTGAACCGACACTTACACTGAACTTTTCTTACTAAGCTTTAAGAGTTTTTGTAATATATTTGATGCATAGCCTTTCTTTTTTATTTTTTGACCCCAATCTTATCAGTTGTGCGATTACGCAAAAACCACCCAGCCAATCTTGACATTTGAAAGCCCCTTTGAAGGGCTTTCGTAATTTGCAATTGTATAGAGAAGACCATTGAAATAAATGTAACGCCATTTACTGGAGGCGGAGGTGCAGAGCTTGACCTCCGCGGATGCCGAGGTTAACGAAGGCGATAAATAAAGGAAAGTTTCCTTTCACGCAGGTTTCAGGTAACGTCCGCTTGTTCCATTCTAAATAAAAGAATTGCTAAAAGTGTTACAAAGCGAAAAACTCGCGAACAGCTGTACCAATTTAGCATTTTTTTAAATATTCCTTGAAGTCCGAGGAAGGGTCCTAAAAAGAGATTTTTTTTTATTTCCCGTAGAAATCATTATGAATATGAGCAGGTTAACTACGAACCTAGTTTGTGTTGGGAACACCAACGTTTAATAAACCATCAAAGACACCATGGGTAACGCCGCGGGGCGCAGGCTATAATAAATAAAAGTCTTCATTTTATAACACTGTGGTTTTTTTAGCCTAATTCGTTCCACTGCTGGGCAAACACTTCCCAAAATCCTTCCATTCTGTACGGTCACGCACGATCTCTCACCAATCTCTTAGGAAAGCGTGCATCTAAATGATTCTGTGAGGATTGTCCAGCATTATTCATTTATTTATTGATCTGTGTAAATAAGTTATATTTTTAATTGTATTATTTATATCTATCTAATGCAATTTAACTAACTACACGACTAATGCATGATCAGGATCATCTAATTTTCAATAAATTATGTAAATTTTTTAGACCCCCAATTCGGCACAACGAAGGCGGGCAACCCCTTGCTAGTGTTCAACCGACGCTTGTGCTACAAGGGGTCCAAAGCTCGCGAGGCCCGACGCTCCGGCTGCCGCGCGTGTGTCGTCACAGTTGATGAAGCCACCATCTCGTAGACTTAAACTTTTAGCTAATTAGCTCTTAGCTTAGCTAAGCTAACTGGACTTCACTTACACCAACAGTTACTGTCTGGTGGTTGTGCTTGTGTCATTACAGTGAACGAAGTTATCGTCAAGCAAAAGAACTACTGAAAATCAGCCGTGGTGGCCGCGGCGTAAGAATCGACCCCTCCAACTAAGCCGGTGGATGTCGTAAGAGGCGACTAAAGGAATATACCAGAGGAAGGGCAGCAGCTTCACTCTGTGTGTGTCTAACTGATAATCAGCCAGTAGATAAAATTAAAAATATTAAGGTTTTTGTTATAATAGTGCGTATATAAGCCTAGCGGACTGTTAGCTCCATGTTCAACATGCAGCTAACGGCGCAAGCGTCCGTAGAAAGTCGCAAAGATTTTTGACTCCAACGTAACTTGACCTCGTGGTGTAGTTGGTTAGCAAATTCCCGTACTGAGGATGCGGGTTCAAGTCCCGTTGAAGTTGAAAATTTTTGCGATATTATTTGTTTCTTAGAAATTACCCAGAGTGTGAGGGCTTACGCTCTATAATAACAAAAACCTTAGATTTGAGCAACGTGACACCTCTCGTCAAACGAACTAAATGTAACTTTAGTCTTTGAACAGGAATGGATAAACTTGAATGTATCCCTGTAGGTGGAGCTAACGGCGCTAGAGTCCGTAGAAAGTCGCAACGATTTTCGACTTGACTTCGTGGTGTAGTTGGTTAGCACATTCCCGTACTGAGGGTAGGATGCGGGTTCAAGTACCGTCGAAGTCGAAAATTTTTGCGATATTATTTGATTTATTAAAATTATTGCATACATATTCATAATTTATTTTACAAATGTATCTAAATATGTATAGGTCTATTAAAAATAGATTTAGGTACTCATGTACGAAGAAATTATTATTAGTACCCATTAATATTTTATTAGATATTAGGTACACGACAAATGCCTTATTTAGATCAGAATCATCCTGTTTTAGAGCCTCATTTTGAGACGACGAGATCTGGCAACCCCGTGCTAGTATGGCATGGGCAGCGGTACAACCGTCGACTAAGCTACAAGGGATCCAAAGCTCGCTGGAGGTGCAGCAGAGCCCCCTGTTGTCGCGCCGGTGTCGTTACTGTTAACGAAGTCATCGTTGCGCAAACTCAGACTCATAACCATTGACCGATAAACCAATCTTTGACGACCTCTGTGGCGAAGCGGGCGAAGGTCTGCCTGCGACGCAGAAGGTTGCGGGTTCGATTCCCGCCTCGGGACAAATGTTTGTACGATCTGCAGACATTTGTCCAGGGCGTTCTGGATGTTCTCTTTGTATAATAAAAAAATATCTATCTATGTAGTGTATTCTGCCAAGCTCTGTTTAGCTTGGGGCTAGATATTATTAGGCTGTGTGAATTGTCCAGCATTATTTATTATTATTTATAATCTTTCAAATTTCAATAACGTTATTTCTGGCTTACAAAATAAGCACTTAGCCAAGTCAAATTTTATAATATTATACTAAATGTTTATTCACAAAAGTAGGTTTATAAACTTGGTACTTATAGACTATTTTAAACTTTGTAGTACAAGCATACTTGTGTTAAACCTATCATGGTCAAAGATAGTGACACCTCGCTCTAACTAAGTTTACATTAAACTTGTATTTAGACATGAGGGCTAAAAGCTCCGGCTACTTTAAGTTCACAGATGCCTGAAGCTAGAATTTTTACAGCGAAATAAAAGAACTCTGTAGTACCTACTTGTGCAACCCTAACTATTATGTACCTATATTATCATACTTCTAAGTAAAGCTAAAACGTATATATTATAACACAGATACAGTAGAAAATACATTGTAACAGAGATAGCTGAAAATATAAATACATAAATACACATAGCCCTTAAGATTGAATATCTAACAAGTGCTCTACCTGAGAGTAGTACTATAAATTACTAACAATTAAGAAATAAGGTGTTATTGATTATCTCTTCACTTAAACTTTTAATCTATTTAAACCTATATCAAATATAAACCTATAATATTATGTACTTACTGGTGTATAGGAAAAGGAATACCTACCTAGTCATTAAATTACTGTTTTATTTTATGTGTTGTGGTAAAGGGAAATCCTCGGCCCATCATGTGCTATACAGTAGGTTAAGAAGTTAAAATTTGAAAAGGATTAATATCTCGATTGTTATGTTTGTTTAGTTAATACTCGATTTAGAATAACAAGTTCGAACAGATTTGTAAATAAATATTTCCTGCTAATCTGTATGATATTTTTGAGGACCCCGAAACCCCGTTTTTGTTGTTGACTTTTGTGTCTACAGCATTTGCCACTACCGTCAGTTGTGACTCTTCGCTATCTTTTCGCACATAAATAATATTGCTTGTTTCTACAGAATCAAATGTTCAGGCTGTGGATTTTTGAAGGTTTATGTATATAATAAGGAATAGAACATTATTGTACTATTTTATTAAAATTGTGAAGCGTTTGACCACCATCTCACTTAAGAAAATGGCTACGGTATATCTTGTCCGCCAATTTCTGTGAGTAACATAAAAAAAAAAATTTTTTTTCTTATCAATTACTTCTATACTTGATGTTGGATTACAGGTCAGCCTATATTCACAACGACTAAAGCTGGAAACCCTCTGCTGATTCTGGACGGGTACCGGTTTAACAGAGCTCGACTGGGCGTTCAGAGAGGCGCGCTGCGATGGACCTGCTCCAGTCGGGCCGGGGGCTGCCCGGCCAAGATCGTGACGCTTGAAAATGACATAATATCTTTCTTCAACCTGCATAATAACCATAGTAGGAGGTCGTTCCCATACCAATAGTACCCACGTTATGTACAATCTATCTGCACAAGGACTTACAATAATAACATCCATCAAACACAGTGTAAAGTAAAAGCTAAATTATTTTGTTTCCCATTACAAACAATGTACCTAAAATGAAATAAATTAGTTCAATTAATTCAATTAAAAATGTCCGATATTTAGGGGATGCTATGGCAAGAAAAGCCTGCCGTAGCGGCCAAAATAATGCACCTGCAAATTATAGTGTATGTGCACTTTTAGTTTTCCTTCCAACACAACTCTTTCTATTTCTAAATACCTAGTCTTTGCGGGCGGCGGCGCTACCCCATATAGGAATACAGTAGCCTTACGTATGAATACTTAGGCATAATACTTTGTTGTAGATGGTGAAATGACTTTTGTAAAGACGCGTCATGGTAATCCTGGCATTATGATGGGAAAGTACAGATACAACAGGGCTAGCAGGAGCGATAACCTTGGTCCTAAGGTTCGTTGGCGCTGCACAGCTGTGAACAAGGGCTGCAAGTCTATGATCGTCACCTATGACAACAATATTCTTGCTATGAACAAAGTACATAATCATTAAATTTAAATATTTAAAGTAATGGATTAAAAAACCTTTATCTATGCAAAATTTTGGTGTAGCGGTGTTTCGCACCGCAGGCTCTCACCACAAATTCATTTTCGGCGTTTCATACCAAAAAATGTCAGCGTTTCAACCCACATAAAAAAAAAACTTGTTTTAAGCGTTTCTACCCAAAATTCGTTTCCGTTTCGCACCACAAAGAGATCGATTTTGTACAGTCAGATCTACATTAGCAAACTACAGATTATTTTATCAGCCCGATCCGTTGGTGTAGCGGTGTTTCGCACCAAATTGTTCGCACCACAAGCCAAAAGTAATAATAATTGTGTCGTTTCTCACCGGCTGTTTTTGAGATTGTCGTTTAAACCCACAAATGTTTAAAAGAGCCTAAGTGAACATCCATCTACTTTTGTACCATTCAAACTTTTGTATTTATAATATTAGTGTGATACCTACGTGTTTTATAATCCTGCTCACCAAATAATTAAAAAGCTTTTTGGCTGATTTTTCTTGATGACTGAATAAAAATGCTTAAATCTTCTTGCTGACTAAAAATATAAAATAAATATCATTTTAATCATTTGTTGTAAGTGACTTTTACAATACTTTATTGAACAGTTCCAGCAGTTCCATTAAAAACATAGGAGAGTCAAGGAGAGAAGAAGAAGAAGACGTAATTTTTTTTTTAGCTAGAATAAGTTAATCCAGAACGTGAGTTCTGAGTGAAAATTCGTGAGTGAGTGATCACTCACTCACTTTTTGAAACTATTTGTTAACTATCTACTAGACGACCTTAGTGGTACTGCGGGCAAAATTCCGCCTGCGTCACAGAGGGGTTGCGGGTTCGATTCCCACCCAGATCTTCAGATCCAGAACACCCGGAACAAAATATTTGCAGATCGTACAAAAAATTTTCCACGGTGTTCTGAATGTGTTCTACGTTATGATAAAAATATCTATCCACATGTTTGTATTAATGGTACCTATATCTACCCATAACACAAGCTCTGCTTAGTTTTGGGGCCAGTGTTGTGTGAATTGCCCAGCATTATTTATTTATTTACTTGATATTGTCTGCTTTCAGCGTCACGACAAAATACTTGTTTATTGCACCACACTTTTCGATTTCCCGATACGGCCACCTAGTGTTCAATTTACAAGGATACTGGTACAACATAATTTCTGATGAATAATGATGAATGAAATGAAACACTGGATTGAACTATTGATGGATTAGATTCGAAATCGTGTTTCAAGCTACTCCATCAATGTGCTGGCCCCCTCCTGCACTCAGCGTGCTGCCACAGTCATAATAAATAAGATAATTAAAAAATAAAGATTGATGAAACACCTATTTTTTGCAGTTCCCGTGTACTCTACGACGAAGAATGGTAATTTAGTGCTGAGCATGGGAGGGTATCGGTACAACGCAAACAACACGTATAGAGGTCCCAGAATGCGTTGGCAATGTACGAAAGCTACACGTTGCAAATGCAAAGCGTACATCGTTACTTACGATAAACAAATCTTGAGCACAAATAGTTGTCATAACCATTGAGTTTCGATTTTGAGTTATTTAATTCAATAATCAAGAATAGTTCAATCCAACAGGTTGTATTTTTTAATAGTTGTGATAATAGTTAGATTTTTTTCTGATTGTAGTAAAATAGGTACAGTCAGCTGCACAGACATGTATACACTTCCAAGTTTTAACTTTTATTTTACTCGGAACTTTTTAAATAAAAGGACATGCACACGTTTTTCGTACAAACTAGTCATCGTACTACGTCAGAATGCGGTACATAAATTATCACAATTCCTATACACTTACTATTTAGTCAAATTGAAAACTTGAGAGTGTATACATATTTTTGCAGCCGACTGTACCTACTTGTAATTACAATTTTTTATAATTTTATGTTCTTGGGCTTAGATAGGTACCTACTTACCAGCAATTTGTTGCAAGTAAAAAAATCATTGACGATTTTTTTTGCAGGTATGACGTATACAATGACGAAGTACGGTAATCCTGTGCTAATCATGGGCAGGTATCGCTTTAACGTCAAAACGTCCTGTAAAGGTCCCAGTTTGCGTTGGCAATGTACAAAAGCTTCTTACAAATGCAAAGCATACGTCATTACTTACGAAAAACAGGTCTTGAGAATGAATGACTGTCACAACCACTGACATTTCGGGTTTTACAATGTTTGTTTCTAGCTTGAATCTGGTTTCATGATTAAGATTATGCTTGAAATGACAAAGTAATTAAAGTTATTTTAAATCGCATTTTACGAGTGCTTTTTGTAGGTACTTCTCAATCATCAATGACAATGTTAATAAACATCTAGCAATGTTTAGTGCAGTTTTGATTTATATTCTGTTTCAAATTCCAATTCTTAAGCTTCGTATATTTTTCTAAACTAAATACATAGTTTCCACAGATACAAATGATGGAAAATATCCCGTTAAATAATGCTATATTAAACAGTTTTTTTTTGCAGTTCCTACGATCACCTCTTCTCGGTACGGAAAGCCTGTGCTTACAATGGAAGGGTGACTGTACAATAGACTCTATAGCATTAACGTTTAGTGCACCTACAGCGCGCTGGTACTGTTCGCGTTCTAATCGCAGCTTCTTTTGTTACTCATGAAAAGAAATCGTAATTAATGCTTATCCTATCCATTGTGTTCTCACCTCAATCAGGGTGTTCTGGTCGTTTTCTATCTATAATAAAAAAATATCTATCTATGTACTCGTATATTATTATGTATATCAGTTATCTAGTACCCATAACACAAGCTCTGCTTACCTTGGGGCTAGATAATGCTGTGTGAATTGTCCAGCATTATTTATTTATTTATTTATTTATTTATTTATTGATTTTTGAAGTTCTGGGTACTTTTTATTCATAATACTAATGTAATGTACGTACGTAAATTATTGGTAATAATGTAGTTTCATATTTATGTATTTATTTGGCACACAAAACAGAATACAATCAAATATTATACAAATAGAAACGTAATAACTAAACGTACCAGCTATTCTCGAACCGAATGGTCAGTATTTTCAGTGTCGTTAATTAAGTATTCGAGTCACGAGCCATAGCCTCATCATTTAATTTAAACAACAATAATTTGTATACTTTTTTATTTGCATGATGTATGACAATAAAGAAATCTGAATCTGTATTTTTTCCAAAGAAAATTACATTCAAAGTATGTTTAAAAAACAAATTAAAACCAGTTTTATAATTAAACAGCTAAGCTAACTACAGACTTTTGCAAACAATCTAGGGGTAGCTCTAAAGTAATTACATCCAAGAGTTATTTTCGTTGTCATGACAACGAAGCAAAGACATTTCCAATAGTTGAAATGTGGTTAAAGTGTCTTTGCAACTAACACCCAGTTGCACAAAACTCTCCATTAACACGTCATTAGTTAAATGCGGCATTAGTTTTAATGAAATCTTTATTTTAATGATGTTGCACAAAGGCTTTCTCAGTAACATTAGTGGTCCATTAACTAAAGACGACTTTAAACAAAGCTGCCATTATGAAAAAACTAAAATAGTGATAATTGCGTTTCGTTATTATATCTTTACGGTAAGCCCAGATTCTCGGTCTACGATCTTTACCAATTTTGCTTAACAAAACCTCAAACAAAACAGAACAAAACGCACGCTAGTACGAGTTGTCATTGTCATGTCAACAGTCGCCCGTGTCAAATGTTACTTTAAGTTTACTAACGGATGCCTTGTTTTGTGGCGAATTGCACGTGTTATTTTCTTTTATAAAATTTTTGTTACTTAACAAATAATGTCGGCAAAACAAATTATAAATCGAGAACGTGGAACAAATTATACTCCAGAAGAAAAAACAATGTTGACTAACCTTACACAGTGAGTAAATGCATACATGGTGGTAGTAAATAAATAGTTGGATATTTTTTGTATTTTTGTCATATTACAATGTTTTTATTGTTGCTCACGTCTTTGATCGTTGTGTTGTTATGGAATGTGTATGTATAGTTAAAGTAATATCTGATCTGTGTGTATGTGAAAGTATAGATTTGTAAATATTTCAGCTCAAGACCTACAAGATACCAACAGTATTTTGGAAACTGCACCTTCAAGAGTTACTCCTCGCAGGAAACTTGCGAAGAATAATAGGTGCATAGTGTCCACTTCGGCATACAAATAATTTACTGGTCTTCTTATCTTTAACTTCATACTTATAATGTATTTATTAAATTTTCGGTGGTTCAGAAGAAAATCGAAAAACCAAGTTCAGCCGAAGCCTTGAAAATCATTTCTTTTAAGAAAAAAATGTGAAAATGATGATAAGTTATACAAATAAATATTGTGGCGTTAAAAATTTATTCTGATTTTTACTTAGCCCTTAACGCATTCACTGCCCAGCCTTGGCGGTGCGACTCAGAGGGGAGCGCCGCCGCTACACAGATGAGGAGACTAACAAGTGCGTCTTGGGCCAAGAATGTGTTAGTTTAGTTTAGTAGGTATATCGCATTCACTGCACCACCTCTGCTTCCTGCACCGATATAGTTCAGATAGTGCACCCCCTCAACTAATTATCTTAAGATGTGTACAGTCCAAAGCTCCTGCAATACGTAGGAATCCTTTAATTTCATAAAAACCTTCTGCAACTCTACGAAGCTCTTCCCTGTCTGGCATTTGATATAAATAATGATGCGACAAACTGTTGATTTGTGTATATTGATTAGATCACCTAGCACTTGCTAGAAAGATCCTGTAGCAAAAGAACCTCAAACAAATCAAAAGCTGTGTCAGGTCATCAGTAGCTTTATTTCTTCGGGTCACTGGTTCTAAATTAAGAATGTTTGTAATTTGAAGAACTGCATCCTTAGAAGTTCTGTACCATACACGAAATTCCTCTCCATCGTGTTTTGAAAATAAATTGACACGATCTGGAATGTGGAGTCGTGTAAATTCTTATGTGTCAGACAATGATGAAAGACTTGATAAAGACGTATTTGGTCACAGAAATGCACTGAAACTCTGATGAAAATAATTAATTAGTGCTGTAATGGATGATTTTCGTCCCATTAAAGTTTTAAAGATGAACTGTCAAAAGTGATGGCTCATTAGGTGGTAATGGACGCTAATGTCGTTACGTGCAACGCAAAATCTATGTAAATGGCTGGTTTGACGTTTCATTACTTAAACATAATGGAACATTAAAATTTGGTAAAATTTTCGTTAGTGCAACCGTTTAAGGATAGATTAGTGTTTAAAGTCCCCATTAAAATTTAAAGATCGTTTCTGCAACTGGGTGTAAGTCATCCAGGCTGCATGCATTCATTACCAAAGAGATTGGTTCCAAAATCACAAAATCTAGTAACAAACAGACTATGAGTTGGATTTATAAAGTTATTAAATCAATGAGTTTGCTTTCAAAAATCAAAAAGTTATTTCAAAATAGTTTCTGAAGTTTCTGTAGGTTGCATGCTTTTTCAAATATTTCGATCCCATTGCTTTAATCTGCGAGAGCTTCATAAGTACGGACAATGTGTGCTAATAGTCAATGCTGTTAATTATTGTGGTTGTGTAGCAATAGCAAAAATTATTGTGTTTGTGTAGCAAAGTATTCATGATTTTTTAAAGATTACGAAAGTAATATAAATAAATAGTTTAGGACAATAGTGCAAAAAAATTAATAAAATGCTTGGGAATACCTTCTGTTTGCTTTTGCAATAAAAAGTTTTTGAAATGGTTGCTTGCTTGTTCTTACTCGAGATCAGCCCTTGATTCTTCTGATTCTTTTACGCACTCTTGGCGTAAGAGCCAATGGCTCTTCCGTACAAAAGTGTCGATGAAGCTGGCTTTTGGAGATCTTTTGTGACGTAATCCATGACAAACTTGAAAAGCAGAGTATCAGCTCACCCGATCCTTGGTGAACTCCTTCACCCTGAAACCACCGTTTGTGCCGGTGGTTTCAGGGTGATGATTGCAGGTGTTCGATGTGTTTTGTTATATTACTACCTACTACTGCCTACAACAGTAGCATATAAAAGTTCATTGCTGGACTTAGGTCTCCCCTCATAAGGCGCCATATTAGCTCTTATTTTGGGGTAGGTACCTAAGGCCATAATTTCTTAATTTTTTTTTTATTTCCTGTCTTATTTTATTAAACTAAGACTCTTATACTGTATCACTGATCAAATTTAACTCCACAGGTTACCAAGTGCACTACACAGTGTCAAAGTTTGGCAAGCCAGTATTGATCCTCGATGGGTACCGACATAACATGCAGAATAAGACGACTCACCAGCCCACAACGAGGTGGCGATGCTGCAAATGGACCACAATGCACTGCCGGTTCACTGTCATCACCATGGATATGCAGATTGTCAAGGTTATGAACAAGCATAACCATGAGCCTGACCTTAAAAAGCCATATTATTATCAGAACCCGTAGTTGCAGTTGTGAGGAATATGGACAGAACCGTACGTAATATACGCGCACAGAATATTGCAAGCAAAAGTGGCCTGTTATAAGTGCATAGTTATAAATTACATTATTGATACAATAACGATGTTTGGGTGTTTAGATGTTTTCAAGCTGTTTGTTACCAGGATAGCTTATTCCTGGATTAAAATATAAGCTACTTTTGATACTGTGGGATGACCGAATAATTCAAATAATGTTGTCAACGCGGTAAATACCGCGGGGCGAGCTAGTACATAATAAAACTCGAATATTGTTTTACTAGAAAAAAATAATATCAGATAAAATTAAATATTACATCATACCATTCGTTTTACTTTTAATATTATGTTCTGGCATGTCCTATTCTTCCGTCAAAGGAATGACCCAATTTTAATTACTTAGCTTACCTTTTCCATCTATAAGCCGTGTAGATAAAGATTGTGATTGAAAATGATATCCACTCTCATTCTGTCCCGCTTAGATTACTCTGATCAAATATAGTTTTACTTTGAATATACCTACAACTTGACTGATTAGTTTAATTTTGTTGTTTGTTTTCTTTTGTTTGTCATTTATAAGTTTAGGTTATGATAGGACTGACATACTTTGCAAAGTAAAAGTCCTTAACAATAAATATGATTTAAAAAATTTAATATATAGTTTTAGCGGGACAGCATGAAAGAGGCAGTCATTTTCAGTTACCATCTTATCTGTCATCTTCGGGACTTTTAGGTTTAACAATTTATGACTTTCTTATTATTTTATACTTACTTATTTATGCCTTTTTTCTTAATTTGACACGTCATTTTAATTTAAGTTTGATTTAAGTGCGTGATATGTATGTATGTGATTGGTGAACGTTTTATTAAATAAATAAGTTGGTTTTATCTATAACGCCATAAAAGCACAAGACAGAAAAGGCTGGCAAAAGCGATAAGAGGCACATATAGTGAAAACTTGATAAAAATCGCGAAGACACATCATCTGCCTATATCTATAGCACACGCTAGAATGATGACGATATAATTTATAATAGCAAACTAAGGAAATAATACCTTCCACCTAACTGTTATGTATAATTTTCCTTGGGTTATACAGGATTATTGGTAATTTACTGACACTGCGTGAATTACGTGTTCTGGCCATCATTACGAACACGTTCGGTAAGACTTCAGGTCTTAATTCTTAAAATCGAGATAGGTAATAATATTAGTAGGCCCCCCTCCACTAAATAATCGTTCATAAGAAGAAATTTATAAAAACAGTGGAAGTCTTAAGTTACTTCTCACATAGATTTATCTCAGTCCTCCCAACCGACTTATATAATTTTTATGCTTTATAGTCCAGTATACTATTTTCGCTTCTTCTGGTATATAATATGTAAATCATTATAGAAAATTTAAATACGTTAAGGTTATCGAGATTTTTTGGTACTAGTGTTTAAGCCATATTATAATGTAAAACAATTCACAACACACTGACGTGTGGGCACAAAATATTGGCGATCTTTTTACTGAACTGCTTACAAATCCATTTTAAATCAAACCCGCACCCTTGGCACCCGGCTATCGCCCGCAACGCCACGTATGTCTTTCCTATCTACTTTACTTTTCAGAACCAACGTTTATGGAAACACAATATGGCAAGCCGGCGTTGTTTTTAAACGGGTTTAGGTACTACCCAAACCGGAGTACGGGAAAGGAAGGCTCGGTGGTCCTGTTCAAGAGCCCGGGACAAGTTACAGTGCAAAGCTTATGTCACCACCGTCTGCAACGAAATTTTGAAAGTTAATCGGGATCATAGCCATTGACGAGGATTCCACTTTCAAAGTTTCGTGAGTGAAAATAATGCATCCAACACATTTTGGATAGAATTTGTTATACTCGTACCTACATATTATTTTTGACATTTCATGAAACAAAATTTCTTTATCTAGATTTCTTTTTTATATCTATCCATGTAATGAATTGTATTATGTATATTAGTTATCAAGTACCCATAACACAAGCTCTGCTTAGCCTGGGGCTAAATCATGCTGCGTGATTAGTCCAGCGTTATTTATTTATATAAGTATATTTTCATCCAGAATAAATTAAGAAGATGATAAGCAGATAAGAACATACAAATGCCCTTATGGAGCCCAACAGGTAAAATTTTCAAAAGTGCCATCACTTGAACGAACATTATAAAATTGTAATCAACATAGGTACGTTGCTTTTGCATTGAGTTTCTCAGGGAGAATGCAGGGCGATCGATCATCGGGGTAGAGAGGCTCGGGGGACCACCCGAGCCGGTCGCGTCCCGGGTCCGGATGCCTATTTTAATTCTGCAAAATACGCAATCGTTTGTTCCGCTTCGTTTGTTTGTGCAAATCGTTACTGTAATTCTGTGTTGAGTACACTAATTGGCCGAAACAAAACACGCAATTTCGTGTTGGAGAATCAGGAAAGGCTGCGCTGTTGCGTCCGGCAACAAGTCCGCTTGCACTCTTACTTATAAACTTCTCTCAACTTGCATTAGCAAGAGTCGTTCGTTTTCTTATCTTGTTTCTAATGTTATATCACTTTTCCCTGTGATTGAGTCACGATGAAATGCGAAAATCGGCTGGGATTGTGAAGGTCAGTAGAATGTTAATAAAGGTGATTACGTGATTTTTTAGATTATGCGTGAGATGGGCTTTTGAAAATGATGATGGTGTTTTGGTGTGGGTAGGTAATAATTATTTCTTATGATTTTCTTTTCATATCATCATGTTTACTCAATCAAACAAGTATCTCGTTGATTCAAGTTGGTATTGATTATTTATTGTGCGCTTGCGGGATGACCTACGTTCGCTATGACGTATGCACGAAATGACCTAAATTAATAGACGTCGACATCGATGTCAGAGAGTATATCTGCCGATGACGTAGTCAGTGAATATCCTCGTCAATATCCTCCATAATGAGAATACACGTGCACAGGGAAAGTCGATTGCTTTGAAAATATGTACCTACTAGTTTATGCCCGCGGCTTCGCACGCGTTGTTTCTATAAACGTTTAAAGGTAATTTCTATCCCATGGGAACTGACTTGTCTGATAAAAGTATCCTATGTTTCATTTCAGGATTAGAATTACCTGCATGCGAAATCGCAGCCCGATCCGTTTAGTAGTTTTGGCGTGAAGAGGTAACAAACATCCATCCATCTATACATCCATCCAAACTTTCGCATTTATATATAATATTAGTGTGTGAATTTCCTCTTTGCAGCAGCAACGTTCACAATCGGGAAGCCTAAAAGCCTCCATACAGAAGCGAATTTACAGTTTCACCAGGAAAATTACCGGTCTCATGGACCGAGGTGTCTTGGAAATGGTCTTTACTAGTTGTACAAAAGGAACTAGGTAATCGATTTTTGCATCAAAATTCCACTTTCTGTTTCGTTTACAATTTCTGTAGGATATTAATTTTATTTTTGTTCTTGTATTTATTTTTTAAAAAAGAATATTCACAGGACCAAAATGTTACATTCCTCGGGTTTTAATTTAAAAAGTGTAGGTAACTATCTTCGTATGTGGTTACGTACCTACGTACGAGCAAGTAAACCCCTCTAGCTTAAGGCGTATATATACCCCGATACTAGCGCCACTACATATTTTATTTTATAATTACGTTATACAAAGGAATTATCAAAAAATCGGACCACGCGTAGACAATATCTATCATAAGCTTTTTTTAAATGTATCTGTAATAGTTTTTATTTATTTATTATTTAGGCAGATACTTGTTTCAAGAGTTTAGTTCCTATTGGTGGCCACCAAGCTCTCGAAACAAGGTTTTTGATTGAATAACACAAAACAAAACTATTACAGATACATTTAAAAAAAGCTTATGATAGATATAGTCTACGCGAGGTCCGATTTTTGATAATTCCTTTGTATAACGTAATGATAAAATAAAATATGTAGTGGCGCTACTATCGGGGTTATATTCGCCTTAAGATCTAAAGGTAAGTATGATGGTACTCAATCATTGTTAAACAATGCTCTAAGTACCTACGTGTTATTCTGAGTATAACATCACACTGACATTGTTCTCTTAATTGTTCCTTTGGTAATAAACGCTGTTTGATTGACTTGTGTTTTTCATTACCGTTTGTGATAATTTATCTAACGATCGCTTAACGTGAACATTATTATATGTGTATTATGGATTTTGTAGATATTAAAAACGCTTTGCAATTAAGCGCTTTTTTAACAGATTACAACCAATTTGTTCTTTCAGGTTCTGCGAGCAAATTCGTAAAACCCTTACTGACGTTAGACGGGCATAGTTTCTTCCTGAAGAACGACCGAGGCTCCCGTCGGTACTGGACCTGCAGTAAGTACGACATCGGCTGCAGCATGGGGGTCACCACCTGGGATAATACCGTGGTCAAGCAGAATGGAAAACATAACCATATTTAGTCACTGCTTTATATCTTCCATTTTATAGTAGCGACTTCTTCTCTAAAGATTATTTATTTTAAGACTTAAGACTATTTATTCTTACTAACTATCATAAAAATAGGATACGAGTGTCTACTTAAGGTATTTACAAAGAACTCGTCGTGTGTCTAGAAAAGTACCTATATAGATGTATTTTAGTTATTTTGTAATTTGTGTAGATCGTATTATTCATTTGTAAGCTACTTTACGCCTCAGTCAAGTTATATCACGATAAAATTATTATATGAAAACTTATCTGCTCATGTGTTCTATCAGAAACTCCACAACATTATAATCTTTATGTACTTAGCTCTAACAAATGTACCTGATAGCTCGACTGCTTGTAATTTGCATCTTAGACTATTTTAAAAATTTTGTAATGGATTGAGTAGTTCTTAGTGACAAGTTCTTGATTGTGATTTTCGCTGACACTAATAATCATCTTCCATAGCCATTGTACCACTTGTACTGTATTAAGCCTCGTATTCACTAGGCGACAAATCGTCGCAGAACCTGTCTAGGCACACATGTCGTCTACGTGTCGCCGCGACGTCGCGCTCTGTTCTGCGACGTCGCACGCGACTATACAGCAACATCTACGTGTCGCAGAACAGGTTCCGTGTTTTGGCTCGCGAGACAGAACTTCCTGCGACATCAGTCCTGCGACCGCTGTTGCAGAGTGTGGACGCGTGCGCGAATTCTAGCATCAACATGCCCGTAGAGTGGGGAAATCAATTAGTTCTAAAACTTATTTCCCGCCGATCATTTCTAGTAAAACTTCAAAATCAGTCGAAGTCATTCGAGTGAAATTTACAAATGATCCATCAAACATTCGAAGATCACGTAAGATATTATCACTGCTTTCTCTTTGTGATAAGTAGTTTCGCACCCACCACCTTTTCTTTTTATAACGTTTCGGTAAACTACTCGATAAAATATAAATGTACGCAGCACTAACTGCCACGACTTCCTCGGGCGACATCTCGGCGGAGACTGCTGGTGTGGACAAGCAAAATGTATCACGACATGTTACCAAAATGTTCTGAGAACACGCACCGTAGATGTTCTGTAACAGTCTCAGAACTTGTGCCCTACTTGTGCCCTAGTGAATTCGAGGCTTTATTGTGTGAAGAAGAAAAGTTAGAAGTTATTCCCAATCATAAGCTGCACGCCATAAACAGTAATCGTACTTTCCACAAAATTTTAAAAATGTAAAGTAAGTATGATAATAATTCATTTTATCATGTAATTCAACGTTATACGGCATACCGTAAATAAATTTACAGACATAACGGAATTGGAGACTAAATTATAATGTAGTCTCAAATTTTGTTATGCCTTTAAGTTTAATTCTAAAATATTATCTATATATAAAATATTATCTTCTAAAATATTAGCACATGTAACTATTTTGTACCTGTTCGTAGTAACTATTCACCCAATGTGTATCAAATCTAGTTGTTATGTGATAAATGTTTAAATTATGATCTCTGTAAAGTTACTTATATAAGGATGGAATTATTACAAAATTTAAATTTCTGCGCAATATATTATGAACCTAAAGATTTTCTTTTCTTGTAAGTGGTAAAGTTATTTCAATAACATTTCAATAAAAGTTACATATAATCATAAAATGCCCATGTCTGGCGGAATGACGCACGAAGCGAGAGCGCAGTTTTTCGCTGCCTCGTTTGGAAGCCAAAACTTTTGTTAAATGGCCTGTTTATACCTAAACAGACTATTTAACAAAACGCAAGAAATTTCCCCTCCTGAAACCTTAACGGCAGCAGCTGCTGCCTTTCTTCCGAAGGATACTTCCTATTGTGTATTTTTAGCACCTACACTGAGATCGTTGATTTTGGCTAAAAAATCTGTCTCTCTCTGGACGTCTGTGTGCTGATGAGGACTCCAACGCTATAAAGAAATAAAACGGTAAGTGCGTGTCAGACTCGCACACTAAGGGTTCCGTTTAGTTGTACGTCTTTGTTTCTTGCCAAATATCATGATTCTAGGTCAACATGAAGTAGGTACCCTGTATATTTTGGTCGAGGGAGAGAATCAAAAATTATTATTTTCCTGTAATTAAACTACAAATTCACGGTTTTCAGATTTTTCTCGTTATTTGTGCTATATGACCTTGCTTTTTACCAAATTTTATGATTCTAAGTAAATGGGAAGTGCCCTATAGGTTTTGGTCCATGGCGAGCGTTGAAAGTATTTTTTTTTGTAAATAAATTACAAATTTATGGCTTTCGGATTTTTCCCTTTACTTTTGCTATTAGCCCTTGCTGCTCACCAAATTTTATGATTCTAGGTCTACGGGAAGTACCCTATAGGTTTTGTGTGCATGTGATTCCCTTGGAAATTTCAGAATATTCGTACATAAACGGCTGTAACTTTTGAGTGCGTTGACTTAGAAGTTTAGTTTATATCTACACTGCGCGTGGCCTGCCATGCACATTGCCGGGTTTTTTTTTCCTTAATTTATGGAGCGGCAAACCTGCGGCCCAGGGCGCAGAATCTTGAAATACGCTACAGGAATAAGGACTCTAAGTTCACCTTACTTTTAATAAAATAACTAAACTACTACGCTGAAGAAAGAATAACTCGAATTCCTCTAATAAGTGTCAAGGTCTTCGATTGGTTGTGTCTTAGATTTCAATGATGTTGTAACTTGTCTTACATATCTTTAAAAAAATATTTTTAACAAAATATGATGGTTTTATTAAATAACCTGCTTCATGTGTTCAACTATACTAGCGCAGTCTGCGCTATGCTTTCTTATAATTTTAGAAAGTTTTTCGACGGTTCTTAGTTACCAAAACACAATTTTGTCTTCTATTTTCTTTACCATAAATTTTTAGAAGCGGTGATTGTCACATCCAAACGAGGAGCATCACAGCTGATCCTGGACGGATGCACATTCATCAGGAACAAGATCTGGGGGGACGGCCAGCATGTCCACTGGACATGCCACCAGAAGAAGAAACTTGGTTGCAAGGTCACCGCGCTTACTCATAACGAAGACGTACTCAAAATCAACGGGGATCACAATCACAAGTCTCATCATCATCATTTTCAGCCCTGGTTTGTCAACTGCTGAACATAGGCCTCCCCCAAACGACGTCAGGAATACCGGTCCTGAGCCGCCTCCATCCATCGACTCCTTGCAACCGCTACAATGTCGTCGATCCATCGCAATTCAATGCTAAACGGAGTGTGGGTAGCCTTCCCACACTCTGTTTCGCATTTCATCGCGGTAGCCACTCGAGAGCCTTTACTCCCCAACGGTTATCGGTTCTACGAGCTATATGGCCTGCACAACGCCACTTCAGCCTGCTTACTCTGAGTGAGAGCTATATCGGTTACTTTGGTTCTTCTTCGTAGAGAAACTCCGAGCATAGCTCTCTCCATAGCTCGCTGAGCGACTTCGAGGTTCCGTACAAGGCCTACAGTCAGCGACTATGTGTCCGATCCGTAAGTCATCACTATCACTCATTGTTCAAGACTTTTGTCTTGAGGCTCTGCGGTATCTGCGAGAATAAAATATTTTGATTCGTTCCTCTTTAACGAAGTTGGATTTACCCAGTTGGAATGGCCTAGGTAGCGGTAATGATCAACAACATCGTTTCCAACATCCGACTGCAGCACTGCCCAGGTTTCGACTGAATCAATCAAAGGCTGATGATGAGCCCTTCACTCAAGGAAGTTGTAAAACTTTTGCCCCTGCCGAGGAATCCTACGCCACTCTTGTTATGTTTTACCACCCTCGCGAAAGTAGAGAAGGTGGCCCGAGTCTAGTGCCAGATCATATCATCAGCCTACACCAGTCCGCTGCTAATAAAAAAACATCGGTTTTTAAAGGGCATTGTAAACACTCTCGAAATTGTTCACGGTCACAAATTAGAATTATGCAAATGACGTGGAAAACATGTGAAGGTAGATCTAGGTACTTTAGGCACTGTATTTTTTTTAATCAGCCGGCCGGCACGGCTTTGTATGTCATGTTTGATAGTGTGTGTCATGTTGAGATTTTGAGCATTCTATTTGTTGTTCTGGCTGGCGTATAGCGTCCTGTCATAAAAAAAATAATCTTAAACGAACGAAATTAAAGCTTACTTGTCACACAAAACTACATCGCGTTATTGTCGCTACTCGCCGCTGGAGACGCTGCTTTCGCTGGCCATAGACGAGAGTTATAGAGAGCCAATAAGGTGTCAGACAGAGAGACAGAATTACTTTTGGATTTATAATTAGCGTATAGGTAGTATAGTTGGATGATTATATTTTAATGTATTCTGATTTAAAATGAATGTTGATTTTTTTTAAATAACAATTTGTTTTAATCAACTGATAATATTAAACCATTTAAGTACCTTCATTTTACAATCTTGGAAATGGTTTTACTTGTAATATTAGGTACTTGAACAACGTATTAATTGATATTGAAATTTCAGAAGCAAAATACGTGCTCGGCTCTCGTTGGAACATGGTCCTATCGTTCCGGGGTTATCAATACATGTTCGGCTGGTGTTCCAAATCAAGTACCAAACAAACCTGGCGCTGCATCATGAAGAATATCAAGTGCAGAGTTAAGGTCACCTTGATTAAGAACCGTATCGTTGGTATGATTGGGAAACATATCCATGCGCCCAAGTTGTAATCCCACCTGGCACCAAAAGGAATTTCAAGAGCAGGGTTAGCTTTACCTTGGTTGAGAACTGTATTATTAGTGAGACAGGGAAACCTCAAGGGTACTCACCGGCGATACGGGGCGTAATGTAACATGTTTCAGAGCGAGCGTTTGTGCAATCAGAACGGGGAAAGAACGCGGTCGCAATCGCAACGAACAACGAGACGGTAGCACACGTATTAACAACGTATTACAACATAATACAACGTATTATGCTCGCTGCGAATAGTACATTACGCCCCGTAACAACAGTCAGTAGGTACAGGTACCCGGCATTATACTTGCATGGCCCATGACGCCCATGACCATCTAAAGTGCCGTCAGGCGGCAATGAATGCGATAACAATCATCGCTTTGGTCTAAAAGAGAGCCAGCTTACAACCTAGCTCTCTTTTAGACCACTAAAAGAGAGCCCGGTTGTAAGCTCATGATTTTTTTTTTATCCCGATATACTATAAAATGGGTGACTTCCGCATGTGGCTCCAAGATGATTATCTTCGAAGACCTCAATTACTAACGGCACAACATATTAAAAACCTTGGAGATGTGGTACTGCGTAAAGCGTTCATCGAACAAGTGCCGCGCCAGCTTCAAACGCACAATGTATGGAATTCAAGAACAAACTCTTGTACATATTCATAGCATATAATTTTTGCCTAAGCTTCTGTAGTAGGTATGCTAACATTATATATAATATGTATAAAAGAAAAAGTGTGGTTAGACAATTAATCTCAATAAGCATAGGTAAGTAACTACACTTTATATAATGGTAGGTAAGAAGGATCTACGTAGGTACACAGTACTGTGTAATATCAGGAATGAACTACGTGACTAGATAAAGGTCAGTTTGTATTGTAGCTGACTGTTCGGTGGTCAGGAAGTGTTGCCAACTGTACCATCATCACAGTAGCTAGATATTTTGTAAATCACCCAAAAAAGTAACAAAGCTTTTTATTATTATGAGAGAAGTGAGAGAGAGTAAACATAATGTTCTGGGGCAAGGCAAGCGAACCTATTTGGAAAAGCTCCTGATTTGGGTGAGTTTCAAATCCCGCACCCCTTGCCGAAAACCATGATATTTTAAAAGTTCTATAGTTTAGGCTGATGACGACGAATATTGTATTAGATTTAAAATATTTTAAAGAATAGGTCTATTGGTATTGTTTTTGTACTCTATGACTTCGTACAAAATGCCGGCACCACTGGACTGCCACAACAAAACTGAAAATCATACACGCATCCCCTCATAAGCTTTTCTTTTACATGAGTTGTGAAAGTTCAAATGAAGTCGCTATATTGAAAAGTTGCTAGAAAAATGGCCAAATCGTTTAGTTTCAACTTCTTTGAAGTTGTAGCTGATAGAGGTGCAAAAATTGCTAGATTTAGCTATAAAATAGCTAAGTTGACATCACAGCGAAGTGAAGTGTTTTCGTGGCTCACCCGACTCGATTGCTCAGGTCGGATCGACTCGGCTCGGTCACAGGTTCTATTCGCGATGCGAGGCTCGTCGTATTATGATAATCTCATAATAATTATTATTGAAACATTCAAGTAAACCTTTATTCACAAAGAAAATTATACAAGCATTTACAATTGAGAAAAATTATAATTATAAATAATTATAATTAAATTCCTAGCCTAAGATATATTTATTGGTGTATGGTTTATCATTCCTACACCTGATGTGAACTAGTCAGATAAGCAAGTGTATTCGTAAGTTAAGTACACGTTGAATTGACATTTATTGTAGATTTAGCTTGTCCTAAATACAAACAAAATTTTTAAAAATGTCTGAATAATTATAAGAACTACCTCTTACTAGATTTCGACTAAGCTTTGTGTCATTAAGTTACTTCGTACCCATACCACAAGCTCTGCTTAGCTTGGGCCTAGATGATGGCGGTATATTTATATCGCCATCATGCCGCTATATATCTATTCTATATATTCTTTCTTTATTTCTATATATTATATATTTCTATATATCTTTATTTCTATATATTATATAGAATAGATATATAGCGGCATGATGGCGATATATATATACCGCCATCATCTAGGCCCAAGCTAAGCAGAGCTTGTGGTATGGGGACCGGGCCACTATATATTATTATAGTGGCCCGGTCCTTCGGGAGGTATGCGTTATTATTATTATGAAGTTAGTAATTCATATTATGGGAATTAATATTACCGTTCTTTTTAGTAAAATGGGTGACTTCACGCCACGGCTCTAACATGATCATCTACAATGGCTTTAAATTCTATCGGCACAAAACTCAGCTGACCTCCGAGTTATGGTACTGCATCAAGCGTTCATCCACCAACTGTCGCGCCAACTTCAGACTTACGATGGTTGGAATTTCCGAACGGTGTTCGGAACATAATCATGGCAAATATGTTATTAAAAAGTTGTGATCCTCTGTAGTAAGAAAATAGTATGTTTGTTGTTAGTATGACATGAACATGTAAACTGCATACGACTGTTCGTGATACGTTTCGTAAAAGATACAGATCTGATGTTGGTATTTTGTAATGGGCGTTTTACCTTACAAAGCACTATCATATTGAGTGTTATGTTACTACTTAGAAAAAGTCCTAGCAAAAGTCCTCCTTAGCAAAAGTTATCAAGGTTTTATAGATGATAAATAATGTATGAGATAGAGGTAGGTTCGATGTAGATGTAGACACATTAAATTATAAAATTAGAAATTAATAAATTAAATCTACGATACATAAGATCATGTCCCAGCTTTTCCGCATATTCTACTCTCCGCTTTAATTTTTAACGTGTTTCGTAGTTAAAATGTAAATAACTCGTAGTAATAAATGTTATTTTGTCCCTAACAATAAATATGATTAAAAAAAAGTGTTATTTGGTCTTTATTTAGTGTGGTTTACAATAACTATTAAGAGTTGTAGCACTTGTAGCTTATTATTGATTTATTTTAGTGAGGTTTGTGCGAAAGCAAGCAGACGGAAAAGTATTGGCGATTCTTGATGGCTACACCTACTATCTACAGACACAGAGTAAGAATACTGCGAGGTGGCAGTGTACGCTCGGCAACGGCAGATGTAGGGCCAAATTCAACATCAAAACAACGGGCGAGATGTACAAGCGCGAAGCCGGACACAACCACTCACCGCCAGTCTTCAGAATTATTAATGGATATTATGTAAAATGGAAATGAAATTTTATATGAAATATGACTTCAAATGAACATACATAGTTCACATTATATTAATTAATATTTAAAATTTAATTAATATTTTGTTTTGAAGGTGTCTATTCATTTTGAGACTTTCAGCGTTTTGATTGTCTCGAAAAATGAAGCGAAGAAGTTCTCATAGGTGGAATTGTTAACCAAGGCAGTAGTAGGTATGATTTGTTTTCGTGGGGTATCATAGGATGAAGGACATTGAACTTGAAACGACAGGCAGCCTCGCCTGTTAGAATTTGGACAGTTCCCTGGACAGATTGTATGTCTTTGAGTAGCTATTGCTATATTAGGTACTTCACAACTGCGAATCTAAGATGATTCTTATGATTCCTGCGTAAATGCATTCAGTCAGTCATTGATAAATACGAGAAGCTTCTGAAAACTAAGTAGAATAACCATCTTCCACAATCTTTAAATTTAAGAGTAGCTATGGAGGGTACCTACTTACTGTTGTCGTACATGGGGTAACCAAAGTTGTATGGAAATAAAAAAACTTTCTTTTAGGGTTTAAAGAACTTTATTGTCATACAAACACATGGTTCACTTATACTGAGATACATAAGAAAGACAGATTTTGATACAAATAAAAAAGAAATGGTAAACCTATGTATATTGAAACTTATTCTAAGACTTTTCTCATTCATTTAAATATTTATCTTTTAGCCCTGAGGTTAATAAAGTCTTATTCAGGAGCCACCTTACTAAGCAAAATAATTTGTAATATGCAAAACTTAATCTAAAGAATATACATACTTCAATAGTATCTCTCGTATAGTATCTATCAAAGCTTTTCTTAAATTCAAATATTGGTTTATGAATACTATCTGCTTCACATATTATTACATAGGTATTTAAAGAAAGTTGCTAAAAAGCACAAAATCAGTCAATTATCATCAAAATTTCCGATGCAACTGACGTAATCGTTTACCAAACTTAAATCTAAAGAAATTATAACATAACAAAGCTTCTCTTCAATCCAATTAATGTTTTATGAATATTATCTGGTACTATTGACACAGATTTAATAAAAAGGGTTGATAAACACACACAAAATCGGTTGCCTTTACAAATGTACCTATTTAAAGCGATGCATTGTAGAGATACTATTTTGTGCACGGTGTTTGTATACAGCGTCATCTACCCGTAGACTACAGTTCGACCTAATAGTACTAGGTGGCAATTGATTTCAATGTTATGACTGATAAATATTAATTATGAATATAACAAAGAGACAGAACTATGCACTGCACCTGTGCCCCGTCGGTGGTAGGTACCTTTTACTTTTGTAGTCGGCTCGGCGGCGGCGCGCCGACAAACATGAAAAGGCATAAAGTGCAGAGACCCACTTTTAAAAGTCTTTTCATCTTTGTCCTCACCACAATCATGCAACACCGATGTTTAGAATAATTAATTTATTCCATTTATTTATTGGTTAAATTTATATAAATCACATAAAATAAATTATAGTTATGGTTGTACTTTTTATTGTTTTTGAGCGTTGCTTCCCTGCTAATGCAAGGGCTGCCATTGCCTCAACAAAATCGGGAATCATCTGGGCCCACCACACAATGCGACGTCTTCAAGCGCTGTTTGCCATTTTTGTTAGTGTTGTCTTAGTCCTGTTAAAATCAAATTCTTTAGATATCAGAGTGATCAAACCGGCGTTCGATAGTGTCTGCAAAACATCAACAGTAAGCAGGGTCTACGCTGGATGATCATACGATAGATGATGCGCTCTTGATCTTAATTATGCTGGATCTATGGTCTACAAGAATCCAAGATATTTTTTATAATTATAAATACATACCTAGTACTTTATTGTATCATACAAAGACAGAAAACAATAAAGATCTAAATACTTAGGCCCGCATTATAAAAACTTCTCACTCATCAATAAAAGCTTGAGTTACACTTTTTTATGGCATAAACGTCACTCGAGCATAAATCTATGACTGAACAATCTTTCATAATACGGGCTTAAGAGTAGACGGAGTACAAAGGCGGCGTTATCGCTATGAACGATCTCTTCCAGGCAACCTTGGGATGGACTGGGCGTATAAGAACAATATAGATGATGGTACTCGAAAACAAGACAACAATAATACTTATACTACATACCATTATACGTAGGTGCATAGACTACAAACATTAGGTATAATAAACTTATATAAACACTAGCTGCATTCTTACTACCCGTTATCCTATTACCCGTTTTCCCGTAGGAATGAAGCATTTTCCCGCGGTATAAAACCTATGTTCATCAAGAATAATGTGGGCTTCTAATGGTAAAAGAATTTCTCAAATCGGTCCAGTAGTTTCGGAGCCTATTCAATACAAACAAACAATCAAATCTTTCCTCTTTATAATATTATACTAGACGATCGCCTCGCAGTTTCACCCGCGTACTTCCCGTTCCAGTGGGAATTCCGGGATAAAATATAGCCTATGTCACTCCCTGAAAAGTAAGCTTCTTAACGGTGAAATAATTTTTCAAATCCGTCCAGTGGTTTCGGAGCCTATTCAATACAAACAAACAAACAATCAAATCTTTCCTCTTTATAATATTAAGTACTAGCGACCCGCCTTGGCTTCGCACGGGTGCAATAAAATACTACTATTACTATTAATAAACATATAAACCTTCCTCTTCAATCACTCTATCTATTTAAAAAAATCGCATCAAAATTTAAGATTTAAGCATACATAGGGACAGAGAAAGCGACTTTGTTTTATACTATGTAGTGATTAGTCTTAGTATAGATAAATATAAGGTTATCTACTTTATACAAAGATAGATAATGCTAAATAAGCGTTTTTTCAAGATAGGGAATGATTTGGCACGTCTGATGTCTAGGTCTGCATTCCATATACGAGTAGTACAATAAATATTTTTTTAATTTGTTTTATAATAATATACTTATTGGTATGTATTTTGGTTTCAAGAAGAGCAAGCGAATGCAATTTCTCTTGCCTCGCAGTCGATGTTGACCATTGACCACATGGGAAGCGCCGCCCCAGCTTAAAACTAAAATAGCATAATTATGTTTTACCTCGGCCAATACAATGTTACTTTGAATGTTAATTAAAAAAAAAAAACTTTTTTAAAAACAAGCTTTATTGTGCACTATAAAGTAACTAAGTTTTAATTTTTTTTAAACAAGCTATTAATGCATTGTCATCCAAAGTAAACGTGTAAGTATACAAAATTTTAGCTCAATCGGTTGAAGATATCTGCTTCAAAATTGAGTTGCAAGATTCCACCCATACAAACAAACACAGTTTTAAACATTGCAACTATTTCAAGTTAAATAAAAGCTTGTAAAAAGTAGACCATATCACTATTCAAGATTTCTTAAAACTTTCTAAAACCTTTCAAATTAAAAGTTTTTAAAAATAGTATGCAAAAAGAATTTCAAAAAAATGTATACTGTATATAAATATATAGTATAGGCTGAACGAACATAATTATATACATATGATGTAATTCGAGCTGACTGTATCACTCATTATAAAAATAGTTATGACATAATGTAGGCCGTTTCAACTAAGAAACACTCTATTGATGAAGAAAAACTACATGTAACAAAAGGCAGGTAGATAATGCCAAAACAATTTCTACCTCCATATTTACGTACCACTTGTGTCTGTGCTACAACAAAATAGAGCTCGCGTCATATTTTGTTTTCGTCGGCGTTTATTCCCATTTGTTCCTTTGACAGTTCCTTTAAAGGGACAAATGAGACTTTTTCTTCCCATTAGTTCCTTTAATAATTTTGAAGGAACTAATGGGAAGAAAAAGTCTCATTTGTCCCTTTAAAGGAACTGTCAAAGGAACAAATGGGAATAAACGGTCGTCGGTGGAACAACGGCACTGCTCGCAACGCCGCCGGCTTCTGCGTAGCGACTGCAGCTAGTGGTGGGCCGCGGCCACCGCCGCGCCGGTGTGAATATTCGGTGGCGACCAGCATTGCTCATGTTTAGTTTCGTTGTAGTTGACATGCGGTATTACCAGATTCGCCATACGTTGGCAACAGTGAGCACTTTATCGTTGATTTTTTTTTGGTTAGTGAAATAGCCGCACATCAAGACCTCTGGGGCAAGGTGGGCGAAGGTCCGCCTGCTGTGTGAATTGTCCAGCATTTTATTTATTTATTTTATTTATCAGTGTTATTGAAGTAGTTACCTACGTAAGGTGCGTGTAATATGTGGATGTAATTTACTGGAACTAAACCTAACTACATTATGTCAAATTGAAGTAAAATGAAGTTTGTGACTTCCATAGGACAAGTTCTTAATCTTTCAAATTATCGTTTATGTTACTAAAACCAAAACACGTGATCTCATATACAGCATAAACTGGTCCATTAAACACATAACTCATTTATTGATAATTAAAAAATTACATGTCGCAAAATAATAAAAAACTTAACTACAATGTAGGTATATTTGGTAATGTAGGTTTTGACGACCTCTGTGGCGCAGCGGGCGAAGGTCCGCCTGCGACGCAGGAGTTTGAGGGTTCGATTCCCGCCTCGGGACAAATATTTGTACGGTCTGCAGATATTTGTTCAGGGTGGTTCTGGATGTTTTTCTATGTATAATAAAAAATATCTATCTATGTAGTGTATTGTATTATGTATATCAGTTATCTAGTACCCATAACACAAGCTCTGCTTAGCTTGGGGCTAGATAATGCTGTGTGAATTGTCCAGCATTATTTATTTATTTATTTACAGCATCGTCTTTAGTTAACTTATATTAATACTAATAATACCTACCATAATCATACAATTGTATTAATCAATTAAAAGAATTCATTAAAAATTAATTATCCTTTTCCCTTTTATCATAGTCAAAGTCGTAGGGTGATTGTTCAATTAACTAATTTTTAAGTTTGTTTTTGAAAGATTGGAGGTGGCATCTGTTACATTGTCTGGTAGTCTGTTGTTATACAGTGGGAGCCATCACGTGCACTAGCCTCGACGTCTTTTCCAGCCGCCGTGAAATAGCACTTGGGTCTGCGCGTTGCGTTGCACAAAACGTGTAAACGTATAGATTTCACAAAACAATTATATATTTTATCTGACACCTTTGAAAGCTTAGAAGATTAAAATTTAATATAAGTATCTTTATTTAAAAAAAAGAGTGTAATAAGATAAAAAAGAGGGTAATGAGATAAGACGTTTTATTATCTTTTACACAAAGCCTAATACCCAAGTCAGCGACCACGTCCAGAACGTATTGGACATTTCAAATGTTTTTTTGTAACGATATACTTTTCCTCAACAGTAACATTCGCAAAGAGAGCAACTGGGAAGGATCTAGCGATATACGACGGATTTACTTTTTACTGTGACAAGATCCGTGAAAAAACGTCAACGTGGAGGTGTACCTACGGTAGCAAATGTAAAGCGAAGTTCATAAGGGCCGCAACGCCTGACAATGTAGCTATAGTTAAAACTAACTTTGAACATAACCATAAGCCACCCCGCTTTAAAATAGTTGATGGAGTATTCTTAAAAGTGTAATACGGCAGCGCATCTACATATTGGCCGAGTACTGGCGAGCCTTGATTGGCTTTAGTACAGACTGTCAAATTGAACAAAATAATGATTGGCTTTAGTACAGACTGTCAAATTGAACAAAAAAAAAACGAACTTAAATTATTTATTATTAAATAAAAAACCTATTGCGAGCCGATTCGAAAAGATATTTATCAAAAGACCTTTTGATAGATCGATTTTAATCGACCAAAAGTACTTTTAAAAAGTAACAATGTTTTTACAAACGCTATTGAAAAATATTATTATTAAATTCAGACGAACTGCACAGATAAATCGTCACACTTAAACATGTTTTTTTCCAACACCATTATATACCTCTAATACATGTAGAGTAGTTTGTAAAAACTACATTACAGTCTATATGAATAATCCAGTGAAGTTGTCTTTGACAAAGGGAGTAATTTTAAAGTTTTGACCTATTATTTTTGTTTCAGTGACGTTCGTAAAAAAAAATTGGTAGTCTGTAAAGTCGGTTTACTGACGATAGTTGAACGTGACAACGCAGACGCATCGCTCACTCAAGTAGGAGAGAGACGGATGTCGAGCGCTCTCGCTTGCACTTCAAGCCTTACATGGAACGCTTCAGAGCGAGGTAACGCCGCATGACGAGGTATCGCCGCATGACGTCATGTTTTTTCGTGCGTGCAGCCGGCTCTATCGAATTATAAGACGTTGTCACGTCAAAATAGAAATAAATAAGCTTCATATTGAAGTAGGACATATGCAGGTTGTATGTTAAAATAAACAATTTAATAATTAACTTACAATTACTACCGCATTCAATCACTTTTACACACTTCTTTTCATACGACCCACTGATACATATTAATTGTAATAAAAACTGATAAAAGTCAGTTGCTACGCAAACGTCGCGCGCGATTGACGTCTCAAACGAATGTTCAAATTAAAACCGATGTGTCAAGTCAATGTGTATAATTTATGTAGGTATGTGTAACTGTGATTGTCAAAATATTATTGTAGGTATCATGTCTTGTAATAAGTAGTTTCAACAAGTCGAATTACTCAAATATTTTAGGTGCATTTCAATGTTACTTTTAATTATATATTATTTTTAATTGACTTTAAATAGGAGGAGGTTCTTTGTTCGGATCTATGATTTTTTATGTATTTTCACCAATTTCTCCGGCAGTTATGGACAGATTTTGATGATTATTTTGGTATTGTAGAATGATCTCAAAGTGGTGAAAAATGTCTTCCTGACCGTTAACTATTTGTCTCGAAACTTAAAAAAAGAGTGTACCTAAATACTGTTAAAGGACCTCGAAGTCGGTTTGTCGTGTTTTTAAATAGTCACTTGTTCTTTACAAATTCTGTTCATCGTGTTAAGTGAAATGACTTTCAAAATGCTAGTAAATATGTTGTGAAGTTTAGAAATAATAAGAAAACGTCGGCTGTGAATCAATTTCATTATATTTGTAACTAAACTTTTTTAGTAATACTTTATGTTCCACAACTGCGATCTTGCATTGTGAGTGACCCCTCACATCTTCAATAGATAGGCAGGTAGCGACAGATGTACGCCACGGGTTGCCACGAACGGTCTGGTGGAAGACATTTTTTATGCTAAGAAATCAAATAATATCGCAAAAATTTTCAACTTCGACGGGACTTGATTATTACTATATACTATATACTATATACTATATACTTGACTTTTTTTATGCTAACTTAAATTTTGCGCTTTTTATTTAATGGTCTATCTTTTGCTTTCTTTTTAAAATAATTTGTGTGTTTGTTGTTGGACATTTACGTAAGGAATTACCAACCATGACACAATTTAATTTGCGCGACTCTCAGCTTAAATGAGTTTATTTGCATGTTAAATCGTACAAAATCATGTTCAGAGCAAACATGTAGGTATATCTGCGATCAAGAGGGGAGTCGCGCGTGGTGCATCGCGAACGCGCGGCGGTTAAGTGCTTTGCGCCAAAGAACTACTCGGTCTAGGTCGCGCACGACATGCTGTGGTAATTGGTTACGGTTTGGACACAATGGCATTGTCGTACGTACGACCAACTAGTCGTACGGCAATGCGAGCGACCGATTTTGTCGTCGAACGACTTTGCAATTAAGACATAGCGTTATGTGTGGCACCTACTTAATAGTATTTATTTTCCCATGAGAGTTATTCATTATTTTAAGTGTGTTGTTTTACCTTGTTGGTCTGCCGTCCTATCGGATTATGAGAGTGTAAGAATAGAAGTGCACGTGTGCACGGACACACAAGTGCACTATACGATATGTCTTGTACATACGGCTAGTCTCCGTTGCTACACCAATCAAACAATCTGTATCACTCTGACAGCCAGCCGGCCCTCCTTGCGCTGGGCTTGAAGGTTATCACGTCCAGCCTAGTCGAGGACTGTCAACTGTCATGCCTACACGCGCTGGGCTCGAACAACAGAGTCGTCTTAAGATGGGTACCGGAGAGTCGTTCTAAGATGGGTACCGGGACACGCTGGAATCAAAGGCAATGTGTGTGCCGACAAACTCGCGCGTTCCGGGGCCAAGGGGACTAAGCTAGGCCCCGAGCCGTTCTGTGGCATACCTAAAAGCCTGGTTCTCAGAACCCTCTAAGATTCCTGCTACGAGGAATCGTCCAAGCTCTGGAAGAGCCACAGCATCCTCGGGCATGAGCCACTCAAAATCTTTGATAAAAGCCTTCGATAGCGGTACGCTAACCGAATCAGAAGCAACCTCCGCATCATCATAAGAGA
The DNA here is from genome assembly GCA_963564075.1 of Eupithecia subfuscata. Taxonomy (NCBI): domain Eukaryota; kingdom Metazoa; phylum Arthropoda; class Insecta; order Lepidoptera; family Geometridae; genus Eupithecia; species Eupithecia subfuscata. The sequence goes on from OY751105.1 coordinate 13,358,261, forward strand.
CCTAACTGGACACTGTCGCCTCATAAACACATATTCAAACTGGGTCTAAGCGACACACAATCCTGCAGATTCTGTGAGGAGGCGAAGGAAACGCCCCTCCATCTCCTAGGAGAGTGCAGAGCACTGATGCAAAAATGTAGCATCCATCTGGGCAAGCACCTGCACAGCCCAGACGAGCTAAGAGACTCTCTCCGAAGAAAATCTCACAGTTCCTAGCAGCTGCAAGGGTTAATGGCGAATTATAAACGCCGCTGCTTCGAGGCTGTATATATAAAGTTGCGATCACAATAGGCCTATCATGGCCGCAGTGACACGAAAGCCACATAAAGCAATAAAAAAAATAGTGTTCGTTGAGACTGGCCGCTGTGGTTGAAAATTTGGCTAGTAGGACATCATTATCATATTTTTAAGTATAATTTGAAAATGTGTAATGCATCGGTATACCTACTGAAAATGTTACTTAAAATTAAAAATACATTAATGCATAAACAAACCAATTCAGTAGGTACTCATGTATATCCGCGCTATCAGCAATCGAGATTTCGTTAATATTTTATGTAATGAAATATTTGGCATGTAATGTTGTAAGAAGTTATAACTTTCCGTTTTAGTTACACCAAGAATGTGACTAAAACTCCACCCTAACCTTCATGTTTTACTTACGTTAAAATAATTTTCAGTGCAGTGGCTTAAAAACAAACGAGGCCCCAGTCAAGTCTTAATCATAAAAGGTTATCCATACTTCAAGTATCTCACAACGATGACAACGGAGAACTACAGGTGCTCCAACCGCTGCGGTGCTTACGCCACCGTATATAAGAAGACCCAGGAACTGGTTCGACTCACGGGTGTTCATAATCACGAACCGGTTGAGTTCGTTTCAATTAATGGTGTATTTTCTAGATCAGTGAGGAAGATGATGTAAAAGCCTGGACCGGGCAGTATCAGGCTATCGATCCCGTAAGATTCAGTTCTATAGCTTTACCCAGTAAATAGGGTATTTTACTCTATATGTGAAATCTAAAAATATATTATTGAGATAGATTAGGCAAAAGGCAGTCGCAAAACGTTAGTTTTAGTTCATAAAATAGCAAACTAAACTTTAAAACTCAATTTAAAGGTTTCAGCAATTTAATCTGTTTCATAACACTATTAAATAGTAGTCGCCATGTTATTACGTCATACGGCTATGTAAACTTAGAAGTGTCAACTATCAGTGTACCTATAACTGACAAAATATCACTGCATTTGTTTACACAGCCAACTGACGTCATGACCACAGAGCAATATGGCGTCCACTGCGTCCAGCGTTTTCGTCAAATCACGCGCGATATTTAAAAATGTAAAATTTAAATGCATTTATGGCACTTAACGATTGAATAAAAAAATTGTGAATTTTTAGTGGTTCATTAGCACTATAGAATTTAGTTGAGACACTTTTCAAAATGGGTGGTAATACCTACCCTATTCCATTAATTAGAAACATTATTGATGATTATTAAACATTAGTGGTTTTAATTTTCAATGTTTGACTTTATTGTGGTTTAAGAGAAATAAATAAATTTAATTTCATTTTCATCTTATTATATACATACCTAACAGATGGGGTCAAACATATTTCATCGGAGGCCCAATGTAACCAGTGAAATATTATGGGGTAGGGATGCAGGCTTTTATTAAATGAATTTTTTTTTTGGCAGGGCGGTTAAACTTTTTTTGCATTATATTGACGATGTTTGAAATAACTTACGAGGCTCACTTTACCAAAGCTCGCAGTCAGACAATTTTTCAACAAGATTCTGTGGACCGACGAGTCTCTATTTTAAAACTTAAAAATATCATAACTTAAAAAAATCGGGTAACGAGGGTGGCACTACCCCTAATGAGATAAAAACGAATAAGGTGCATATCAGGGGGAAGCTTGCGTACAGAAGTGGACCAATATAGGCTGTTAAGGTGAAGATTACTAGCAAAGTCTCGGTACTCCAGCAAACACCTTGTAATAACAATTACAGGTAAGAAAACATAAGAAGACTAAGTTCTTCCATTGGTACTGCTACTGCTCCACACACAACTGTAGGGGCGGCAATGCCAAGTTGCAACTCGAGAAGTTTGGCATTATTGGCCTGGAGAATAAGCATACCCACTCTGCTACGAAATACTGTATCTATGGCGGGCAATGTGTCAAACTCAGTGATTCATAACCATACCCGGTTCTAGAATCAAAGATATTTTATGTCAACAAAGACATTTGTGAATGAATCACTTATTTTTTATTTTTACAATACTACCTAGGGGTATATTGTGCAATAAATTTCTGAATGATTCCGTTCAGCTGGGGCCCATTAAAAGTGAAATGAATTAAGAAGTGAAACGAGTATAACAACTTCTTGAGACTGACGCTGGCCGAGCCGTAGCTCTATGTCGTGTAGATAAAGAATGGGATTGAAGATAACAACATGCAATCCCTCGTAGACCTTACACGATTTATACACAATTTAAATAGGTACCTAAATATAGATACTTATATTAAGTGTTACGGGTCCGATTCTGCGCATCGAAGTTATTTTGCACAGCGTTTCATAAAATGAGAGAAACTGTGATTAAATGTGAATTAAATTAGTCGGCAGGTATGACAATCGCGAACGAAGTCGCGGGTACAGCTAGTAGTCTGGGTAATTATATTACCCCATTTTGATTTTCGAAGCCTCTTGTCATAAAACCTTCTATCCTGCTTTTTCTCACTAGAATAGCCGTACGGAACGAGTGCCATCCTTTTCGCACCCGTTTGACTTTTCTGTTCATGTACGCCAACATAACAAACAATTCATAGGCACAATAGAAAAAATGCTAAAAATCATTCAATTGTTCCGAACAACACCGCGTCTCTTTTGTTTCCGTGTATGAATAAATATTTTTGTACTATGGAAGGTTTGTTTTTGTTTTTTCTGCTTTATATTGAATCTATTAATCTAATACAAAACATCAAAAACAAAGTCTATGCCTTCATTTTTAAACTAAAAATCATAGATACAGAGAGGTGTATTTTTTCGAAGTTCTGAACTGATAGCAATAATGAGTCATTCACAGCACCCGCTGGCTATAAACAAAGTTTATAAACACAAGTAGGGTGCGATTCCTAGTAGTTGAGTCATAAAAGCGTCTCAAGTGCCAGATAGCGAGCGGCGCGCACGCCGCAAAAAAAAAGTCGCCGCGACTTGTCCCAACGGCGGTCGCGCGAGACTTTTGTCGCAAGTGTCGCAAAGCGGGTAGATAATAATGATAATTTATCAGAATGATGATTTTATCTTTATTTAAAGGTAGTGAAACTTTCAACATATCAAGAATCGAATCAAACAAAATGGAGTTTTCGTTCGTTAAGTCAAAGACAGGATCTAAGATGCTAGTGAAGTACAATGGGTGGAGATACAGACTAACAAACCCAGGAAGGGCGCGAAAATTCTTCTGGCGTTGTTCTGTTAACAAATATTGCAGGGCAAGAATTGTGTTGGACAAAGAACTCAATAAGTACTATTTGGAAAACCTACCCTGATCATGATCACATAGGATCAGAACGAGGAGAGGCAATTTAACCGGTCTACCGGTTATAATGACTGTCGAGGACAGAGGTGTCAGAAATGTAATGAGTTAATGAAAATAGATGTTACTGAATAATGAATGCGTAGACCATATCTTCAGCTGGCAAACCTTAAGCCTTAAAGAAACTCTTTGGTCAAACCACTGGCGATGCTCCAAAATTCAAGTTCTGTGGGATGTTAGTCACTATTGAAGAAAAGTGTGAAATAATTTGTTACTTGTTCAACATGACAGCAAAACGATATTTTCTTATGCGTGCGACTATATTATCGGCACGTTTAAAAAAAAATTGTGAGCTAAAACAGTCTAGATTCCCAGGACCGAGTCGCCATTTTGATCTATTTTGTACAGTTCCTCACGAATACGACTAACACTTACTGGAATATCTTTTTCAGAAGCGGACTGGACAGATGGAATAGTGGTTCAAGCAACACATATTAATCCGCATGAAAACCACTCACGCCTGGTTTGTACCTGGTACTGTTCTAAATTAAAATACCGATGATTGCCGCCAAAAAGTAAGTATAGAAGATCTCGAAAATAAATATTTTTATTATGTTTGTACATAACTAGCTCATATCTACCGGGATACGAACACTACATAAACCGTCCTTGATGGATGTTTAAGGCGTATAATATTCACGGGCATTTATCGCGTTTTTACCTATTTTTTTTGACAGTTCAACAGGTTTATACACCGTCGTGGTAATCTAATCCCGTAATGAGATGCGAAGGCTAGATTAGATTGGGTTTATTGTAATGTCTTCTGATCGCGTTATTTAAAATATCTTTAATGGTGATGATGATCTAGCTTTAATCCATTTTTGTCTTCGTGGATAAATAGGCACTTTGTACATACCTACGACAAAATACTTTTTATTATTTATTAGTTTATACCCGCGGCTTCGCACCCAGTTTTTCTGTGGAAAAGTTTAAAGGTGATTTCTATCCCATGGGAACTTGCAATTTATGGGATAAAAAGTAGCCTATGTTTGATTCCAGGATTAGAATTACCTGTATGGAAAATTTCAGCCCGATACGTTCAGTAGTTTTAGCGTGAAGACGTATTAACATCCATCCATCCATCCAAACTTTCGCATTTATAATATGAGTGTGATATTATACTGCTTTATATAATTTGAATATATTATATTCCTGTATGTGATTAGCGCAATACCGATGAATGTTGCACAATGTAGGAGCAGGACGCCTACCCAATGGTAGTAAGATAATGAAAACGATGTCATAAAATTATAAGTACATGTATGTTTTTAGTGTTTGTAAAATAAAACAAGTTTAAAAAGAAAAATAATAGATATTATGTTATTTTACTCTAAATCTGCTTCAAGCCATAGAAAAAGAAATAACATAAAAAACAACGTAAATTATGGTGGTGTTCTTTGAAAGATACATAATTGTACAATCAACACCTTCAGCGGTTAAGTTATTATAAATGTATGAAAACTTCTGTCAAAAACGTCAGCTAATATGTAAATTGTCCGATTATCTTTTCAAAGAACACGTGCTTTAGTACAAGTAGCATGGTTACTACTAGAGTAGTAAACTCGAATCGTTTCCTCTGAGCACTTATAAATAATCTTATTTCTATTTCACAGAAGTTATATACGCAGAGAATGTTTCCAGCGGGATAAAATATGTCATCTATAAAGACTACATTTACCGACACATGAAAAATATACCACAAAAGAATATAAGTTATTGGGCCTGTTGCAAAATCAAATGTAAAGCTAGAATCATGCTTTCTGAAAAGGAGGTCCTAAAAGAGTTGAAAACTCACGACCATCGTCCTAAGACCAATATCTTTATAAAAGGAGGTTTGAAGATAATTGGTAAAACAAATAACGAACTTCGTGCCAGAAATAAAAAAAATGTGCAGTCTAGAGCAATAAGCCAAAATCAAAAAGGTAAGGGAGCGGAAACGATGACAGGCTCCTCGGTGGGGCATGTTCAAAAAAAAGAATTTGAATCAATGACAATGACACAGTTAAAACCAGTGGATACTAAAACTGAATCAGTAAAAGGCCAAACGGTAAATACTGACGGTACTGACGGTGTATTGACACCGCAAAGTCATTCCTCCACACTTCTTGAAGCTATAGCGCATAAAATGACAAAAACTTCCCCTACCATTGTTTATCCTATGCCGTCATCTAATGAGCAATCTGGTGTTTACTATATGTCTCAAGGGCTGCAAATTGTAAACTTAGTTCAAACACCTGAAAAAACACAATCAGATACGAATATTGCTAAGAGTCACAATAAACTTATCCACAAATGTGCCAGCGAAGTAGCTCAACCTTCAATGCCCTCCACACTCCCTGATGTCCCTAAATCAAAGTCAAATCCCCAACTATTCACGATTACTAATCCTGTGCCCACTCCACCGACCGTCTTCAATCAACCTCCTTCCACCCACTTAACTTCCCAAGATGTTAATTATTATTATATTTCAACAAGTCAGGGTCCTAAATTGATCACATTAACTGGTGAACCGCCACAAAATATCGTGAAACCAAGTCAAAGTATGTACTTTGATAATGCTGGCCAATCTTCTACTGTTGTAACTCAACAACTTCTGAATGATTCTAAAAGACAACCGTCAACAGACCAAGAACCTACTACAATAATGTTTTTATCGCAGTCTGATAGTAATCAAACTTCTACATCGATAGTAACTCCTTCCTATTCTTTAGTTTCGCTTCCTACTAATACGATAAAATCGGCGCCATTGTTGCAGCTATCTTCTTCTATGGTATCTCAGTTTTTTACATCTTTGGATGATCAACCATCCACATCTAAAATTAATGATTCAATTGCTTCAAACAATCAATTTACTCCTGGAGTAATTGCAGCTCCAAAATCAGTGACTTTGCAACCGGACACTCCAATCGTGCCAAAGTTATTTTCATCTGGCGAAGAGCAACCAACTGCCATAGTTGACCAACCATTACCTTCAAAAGTATCCCAACCAACGACTTCAAAAGAACTCAATTCAATAACTTCCAGAGTTCCGAGACCATTAATTTCAACAGCACCCCAACCACTTACATCAGAAGTTGATCATAACCAAGTTTTATTGGTACCTCAGTTATACTCATTCATAGAAAAGGAGCTTTCTGAAGTCGGAGTGGACTTTTCACTAACAAACCAACAGATTACATCGGAATTCAACCAACAACAAAATGTTGATCCACATCCATCACTTGAAGTTGACCTTACTTCAGATAAAGAACAAGTACTTGTTCTCATTAAAGATCTTACTTCAGAAAATCAAGAAATAACTTCAGAAGAAAACCTTATGTCAAGGAATCGATTGCTTAATAGAAATGTTTCACGGAGTTGCAAAAGTTTGGCAGAGCACTCAACAGTAATTGAAATTGACCTCTCTTCAGGTAATGAACACTTAACTCCAGAACAAATGAACCAACACCCATCCAACCATTTAAGCGTTGACCAGACACCGACGGTTGATCAGGAAAGTACACTATTGGAGCCAAGAGAATTAGATTTAGATCAACTTTCTCGAGAGGGAAAGGAAGATAAACCATCCGCGTTGGGAGTTAAATCACCCAATTCTTTAGATCCCCAGCTGTCTACTTCAGATATTGACAAAACATCGGTTCAAATTTCCAATACTACTAAAACAAAATCAATAATGTCTAAACGCATAAACAAGCCAAGGGACTCAAAGCTAAGAGCTGATATTTTACTCAAATCATATATAAGCGATGATAATGATGATGATGAATAATGGTCTTAAAGGTCAAATGTATTTTTTAATCCTTACAAGTAATGGTTATAATTATGTTTTGTCTAAGGTATCTCATCTTTCTAAGTCTTTTCTGGTAGTTATCTGTGTCCACTAGTGTCCAATAGATTTTAATAAGAGCTTTTTGGGAGACTCATACAATTAAACTGAATTAGTGAATTCAGAATTTTGAAAGGGCAGCAGTGGTTACTTATTGTTAGGCCTTTTAGTATTTCGATCACGTGGTAGGTATTATAAGCTTGACATTAACGTCTGCAAACAAGTTGAATAAACTCATAATAGATAGAGCTATAGTTATTGTGATATTTTTACTCATTTATTTATGTAAGCAAGAACCCATTAGGTACTCTATAGCCGGGTACTGGCTGACCGGTGTAACGGGGCTTAATGTGACGTGTCACACAGCGAGCGTTCGTACAGTCAGTACAGGGAAAGAAGGTGCTCGCAACGAAACGGATTTTAGCACACGGCGGCGTAACGTTTCATAATCGATGCTAATTGTACATGACTAGAGATACGTAATTTTCGTTTTTACGAAATAGAAGCGATAAATGCGAAATTCACGCAATTTATGCGATAAATACGAAATTTAATACCTTGTGTTTTTAATATTTTTTCGAGAAAATTTTAAAGAAAAACATTTTCAAACGCAATAATCACGTGAATTTTCTATTCTATTAAGAAAATTCTAAAATGGTACAAATTCTATTTTTCAAAAATATACCACAGGAAGTCCTATGTGGATATGCTCATTTCCATAGACAACTACCTAGTCAATGTAGTTCAGCAAGAATCTCATGTTAACGTCATGCAAATTTTACTTGCATCAAAATGTTGCAACCTTAGGTTCGCGAATGCAGCTACACAAAGTTTTCGTAGCCCAGTCAACAGAGTAGTTGCTGAAGGTTATTTTAGAATTACAATGTTCATAAATGACCGAGAGACAACCACGATGTTAGCTTATAACCAACGTTTCTGCTTACTTTTGAGATATATTTTTTTATGCGAATAAAAGCGAAATTTTGCATTTCTAGTTTATTTTTATGCGAAATTTCGATTTTTTAGTTGTGAAATATATGTAACCCCATGACGTTCCGTAACACCGGTCAGTACAAAAACAATCATCATTATGATCTAGTCATTTGTTAAATATTTACAACGTTTTTTTTATATTAGTCTTGCATTGTGATATTTATAGTTTTACGTTTTACTATTCAAATTAGTCATGTTTGATACAGACATTTAAAAAAATCGTTAATTCGATAAGTTTAGGAAACGTGTTATTTATTATTAATTTCCTTTGTTCTGTCTGATATAGTTTAATGCGTTTTTATAGTTTTTTGTAAATTTAAAATTACAATCAATTATTAGAAATAAATTAGAACTATTATGTAATTATTTATAATGTCATAATTTTATACTATTACTGTCAAAATGTTTGTACTCTGTAACGAATTAAGTTTTATTGATGTCAACATTTTATAAAAATAAGGGTAACTTATATCTGCCTACGGACATGAAAGGCTTTTATAATATCAAAATAGCGTCTTTAGTATTTTAATCGTAGTATTTATATCTTCTTCAAAATGTTCATCTATATGTATAAGAACTGTAGTCAATTTGAATTCTAGTCAATATTGAAAGTTATGGACATTTTTAAATACATACTAGATAGTTTAGTTTCACGAAATATTTCCAGTAGATTCCACCTACCTAGTCATAAGTCATTATTATATTTCTTAAATTATAATAATCCATTATTCACAAATACAATGAATCTATAATTTATAATATGCTTGCATCATTTGAAACTTTTAGGTTATTACATACTACTACTGATAATGTGTGTACCACCATACTGATAATATACTTACTTACCTATCTTGTATGTTTGTTTCCTGCACAGAACAATTATGTATCCTGTTTTCTCTTTACGCCGAAACTGAACAAATCAGGCCGAAATTTTCCAAGAGTGTAGTTTTCGACCTGGAGTAAAATTGAAATGTTACTTTTATCCCGGTATATTATATCCATACTGAGTTTCTCTGTCTCTCTGTCACAGCCGGTAGTTCGTAGGCTGATTTACTCCTGTTCAAGTCTGAATCAAAAGTTTCGAGCAATAATGAATTTGAATTGTCAATGATTTGTCAACGTGACAAGAGGTTTGATCTTTGATTACTGTCATGTCTTTAGTGACACTTGCAATATTAAGACAAATCGATTGACATAAGAATCATCAAAATCGATCCACGCTTTTGGTCCCTAGAGCGCCATAAATAAACATACACATTACCCACATAACTATCCTCTTTTGTGTTATTATAAAGGGTGTTTTTTTTAGAGGTATAGAACTTTGAAATGGAATAAAACAAAGATATTTTTTTAAAATTGATATGAAATTTACTTTATTCGAAAGATAATCTTCTGCCATTATAATTTAAATATGACTTCAGGCATATGACCACCACGGCTGGCTCGGACGTAGTCTAATCTGGAGGTCCAATTTTCGATGACTTTTTCCAACATTTGTGGCCGTATAGCGGCAATAACGCGGCGAATGTTGTCCTCCAAGTGGTCAATCGTTTCGGGTTTATCGGCGTAGACTAGCGACTTCACATATCCCCACAGAAAATAGTCAAGTGGCGTTAAATCGCAAGACCTTGGAGGCCAATTTACGGGTCCGAAACGTGAAATTATTCGGTTACCAAAAGTTTCCTTCAATAAACCGATTGTGGCACGAGCTGTGTGACATGTTGCGCCGTCTTGTTGAAACCACAGCTCGTGCACATCATGGTTGTTCAATTGATGAACGAAAAAGTCAGTAATCATGCCTCTATAGCGGTCACCATTGACTGTAACGTTCTCGCCAGCATCGTTTTTAAAGAAGTATGGACCAATTATTCCACCAGCCCATAAAGCACACCAAACAGTCAGTTTTTCTGGATGTAACGGTGTCTCAACATACACTTGAGGATTATCTTCACTCCAAATACGGCAGTTTTGTTTATTGACGTATCCATTTAACCAAAAGTGAGCTTCATCGCTAAACAAAATTCGCTTATGAAAATCGGGATCAACAGCAATCATGTTTTGGGCCCATTCACTGAAATTACGCCTTGCTAGGTGATCGCGTGGCTTTAGTTCTTGCACGAGTTGGATTTTGTAAGCACGCAAACCAAGATCTTTCCGCAAAATCTTCCATAAAGTTGATGGACACATATCCAATTCCTGTGCACGATGGCGGATAGACTGATTCGGGTCTTCCTCTACGCTACGCTCTACAGCAGCAATGAATTCTTCTGTACGCACTGTAGGACATCTCTGTGGATGCGTATTATCATTTAGAGTAAAGGTGGTGCGAAAACGTTCCATAGTTAATCGAATTAATTGCTCTGATGGACGATTATGTCGACCGTAAAATGGCCGTAGTGCGCGATACGTGTTTCGAACAGAACCATGGTTTTCAAAATAAATTTGCACAATTTGGAAGCGTTGTTCAGGCGTCAGTCTATTCATGCTGAAATGCCAAACCAAACTAAACGTAAATCACTTGACAGCTCACAAAATGGGCGCCAGCTAAAAAAGTGTTGCCAACTTAAAGTTCTATACCTCTAAAAAAAACACCCTTTATTATGCAGTCGGCTAAACTCTGATACATAGTAGTATAAGACAGTAAACATTAAAAATGTAAGTTTTACTTCATAGGTATACAATTTTAATTAGACCTTCATTTTGACCCGTTAACATGTTTTCGTTACTATCATCAACCTATACGCCGACTCTAACTTAGGTACTTGTTATTCGACAGAACAAGATCAGTACTCCGAGCTACATGACGAAGTGACCACCCGGCACATTGGTACCTGTGCCGACACCGACTACCCTTCCCGACTCATCGGGAGGCACTTCCCCAGTCCAATTCCGTCCTCCAGTCTGGAGAAGCTCCAGAGATGCCACGTGTGCGCGACCACCTCGCGGCGGAAAAAGCGACGGAGACTGACTAAATACATGTGCACTGAGTGTAATGTCATGCTCTGCACTCCGTGCTTTAGAAGCTATCATACTATTCTTCATTACTAGTACTTTTTTCTGGTCTGGGGATAATCTACAAAAATACTCCACAAATAAGTAACCCCACCACTAAAATCCACCTACGGCCGGCCTCGACGCTTGCCTGTCATTTATCAATGATGTTGTTAATTAGTCAGACAACAGTACATGGAAGTAACGTTTGCAATTGTGTATTTAATTAAGTTATTGAGATTACCTACAAAATAAGAATACCTATGAAATAAGATGAGTACCTTGCCTACTCATAAAAAAATTGAAAATTAGTTCAGTATGCAAAATATATTATGTGATGTTACTATGATGATGAAAATAGTTTTTATTGCTATTAAACATAATATCTAATCGTTTTTAGGGTTTCGAGATCGAAGATCGGTTTCGAAACCCGCGGTCTCGCTTTATCTGTCCTTTTTTCCCTCCTTAATAACTCAGCAACTACTGCAGCTGTCAACTTGAAAATTAAAATAATAATACATTTCGTGCGCCAGTACAGATTAAAAAAAAATTAAAAATTAAAACTAACATTTTCCATACAAATTGAGATGTCGTAACTTTAAAAGATAATTACGGGGTCATGTGGGGTATCAAATGACAGGTATCGGTTTGTACATTTCTAAATAGTTTGGAAATTTTTGTAGGTTTCATACTTTTCGAAATCTTTGAAAAAAGTCGAAAAAATACAAAAGGGGGAGCTACCTCACCGAGTGGGGTATCAAATGAAAGGTATTGGTTTGTACATTTAAAAACAGTTGTTGAAATTTCTGCAAGTTTCATATTTTTTGAAACATTATGATAAAAGTCAAAAATTTTACCAAATCTCCGATGTACCTATGCGGAGCGATCCATCCTAAATGTAGTTTGGTACCTACTATTTTTAAGTATTCATCAAATAGCGATATCTCTTACCGGTACCTTTAGTACATAGTTGGATAATTGACAAACGTTCGAAACCCTCGGCGCGCGAGTTACACTCGCACTTGACGGATCTTGTTTTAGAAAGGACTTATCTTTCTGAACCTACCTTTCCCTGCTGAATTACAAAAGATATTTAAAGCAGAGCAACCGCCTCGTTTGAGCGGAAACCTATCTTGTCCAATAAGCTCTTTTATAGAATTTTCAACAAATATTTAATAAACTTAATACAATCTTTATTCGTTTGAAAACATAGGACTTACTTTCAGTATTTTTGCTAACACTTGTACAGATTTCAGATTCATAAAATCACAAAAAGGAAACACTTTATTGTACGTGAACGGATTCAAGTTCTTCTTACCGAAACACTACCGCACTAGTGTTAGAAAACGATGGTACTGCTCCACCGCGAGGCCCAAGGGCTGCGGCGCCTACGCCATCACCGAAGGCAACAGACTTCTCATGGTGCACAACCATCACAACCATGGTATACCTTGCGGCAATATTAAGAATAATGGAATACCAACGTATGATGTAACCTTCGGTGGCATAGGTTTCATTAGTGAAATAAGTCATTATGACTCTTATAAATCTTATAATAGTTTATGATCGAGTGAAAATTATATCATGACTCTGATCTATTTTGTCCATGCTTAGTCAGTTGAAAAATTGTGTCAGTGTAATAAAAAAAATAGTTTAATAAATAGGTACATTGTACCTACTATTACCTAAAAATAAAAATGATGCGTTTTAATCACGTGATTCCAATGTATCAACGTAAACATCTTTATATACAGGGTGGAATTTTGTAATGCCACCTGGAGGGAAAGTACTCTTAATACTGTAGATAGAAAATTTTACTCAAAGAAAACATTCCTTTAATTTTGAAAAGAAAGAAAACTGCATTCAAAGATTTTCGAAAATTCGCTTGCCACACCCGGGAATCGAACCGACTAAACTCTGTAAAAATTACGCCCTGTATTTTTATTGCATAGATCGGTCGGGTCAATTATAAGGATGAAATCTCTCTTACAAACTTAATAAATTAAATGAAAGGAAAAACATGAAATCTTAAATTATTTTAATTATTTACAATAAAAGTCAACTAACTACTAATTAGTTCCTCAAAATGGGCTCCATTTTCTTGGATACACAAATTTATTCTTCTTATGTATTCATTTCTAGTAACTTTTAATAACGTGTTGTGGTGAATATTATAAATCGTATTCTGAACTTCAACTCTCAATTCGTTTACATTCGCATAAGATTTCATGTAAATTAGATTTTTTACATATCCCCACAAAAAAAAATCTAGGGGTGAGGAAAAAAAATCTGGTGATCTCGCAGGCCATTTGATTGTGCCGTTGGTACCAATCCAGGTATTAAAATGGTTATTAATGTAGGCAGTAGTGATTCGTCTGTTATGGGCTGGAGCACCATCTTGCTGTAGAATTATTTGGTTTCGCTCCGCCTCGGGGAAACCATTTAACTCATTTCTTAAGAGATCCAGTATTTTAAGATAGAAGAGTCTGCATTAGGTACAAACACGTGCAAATTTCAATCGTCTTATCTAAATATCAATTCGTCATTTTAATGGATAAATGACGTCAATGATAATTATTAATTACTGACACAAGTAAACAGATGGATCTTTAAGTTAAAGTGCTTAACTTGACCCATTCAATTTATAATTTAAGATTTCATGGTTTTCCTTTCTTTAATTTATTAAGTTTGTTAGAGAGATTTCATCCTTATTATTGACCCTAACGATCTATGCAATAAAAGTACAGGGTGTAATTTTTACAGATTTCAGTCGGTTCGATTCCCGGGTATGGCAAGCGAATTTTCGAAAATCTTTGAATGCAGTTTTCTTTCTTTTCAAAAATATAGGAATGTTTTCTTTTAGTATAATTTTCTATCTACAGTATTAAGAGTACTTTCCCTCCAGGTGGCATTACAAAATTCCACCCTGTATATAATTCTTCTGTGAGTGTGTATGTCACTGAACTTCTCTCAAACGACTGGACCGATTTTGATGAAATTTTTTGTGTGTGTTCAAGGGGATCTGGGAATGGTTTAGATTCACAATTTTGTCCAACGCGGGCGAAGCCGTGGGCAGAAGCTAGTCTATAATATAAAAATGAATCGCAAAATGTGTTGGTAAGCGCATAACTCAACAACGCCTGGACCGATTTCGCTAATTCTTTCTTTGTTGTGTTTGTTATTGTCAGGAGAAGGTTCTTATGAAAGAAAAAATTAAGAAAGTTGGAAACATAAATTTCCACGGGGGCGAAGCCGCGGGGCGCAGCTAGTCTTATATATAAAAATGAAACCCGTTTCGCGTTGTCACGGCATCACGCGTGAACGGCTGGACCGATTTCGCTAATTCTTTCTTTGTTGTGTTTGTTATTGTCAGGAGAAGGTTCTTATGAAAGAAAAAATTAAGAAAGTTGGAAACATAAATTTCCACGGGGGCGAAGCCGCGGGGCGCAGCTAGTCTTATATATAAAAATGAAACCCGTTTCGCGTTGTCACGGCATCACGCGTGAACGGCTGGACCGATTTCGCTGATTCTTTCTTTGTTGTGTTTGTTATTGTCAGGAGAAGGTTCTTATGAAAGAAAAAATTAAGAAAGTTGGAAACATAAATTTCCACGGGGGCGAAGCCGCGGGGCGCAGCTAGTGTTATATAAAAATGAAACCCGTTTTCCTTGGTCACGGCATCACGCGTGAACGGCTGGACCGATTTCGCTAATTCTTTCTTTGTTGTGTTTGTTATTGTCAGGAGAAGGTTCTTATGAAAGAAAAAATTAAGAAAGTTGGAAACATAAATTTCCACGGGGGCGAAGCCGCAGGTAGCAGCTAGTTTTTATATAAAAGGTTGTTTTAATGTTCAAATCTAACGTATATCCAAGGCAGGACCGATTCCTTAACCTGTAAAAAGGCATAATACAGAGCAAGTGTATAATGGGTGATTAAGCCATAAGTGTAAGTAGAAAAGAATTAAACTACCTAACGCGTACAAATATATGTATTACTAGTTTATACCCGCGGCTTCGCACGCATTTTTTCTATGGAAACGTTTAATGGATATTTCTATCCCACGGGAACTGATTTATGGGATAAAAAGTAGCTTATGTTTGATTTCAGGATTAGAATTATCTGTACTCAAAATTTCAGCCCGATCCGTTCAGTAGTTTTGGCGTGAAGAGGTAACAAACATCCATCCATCCATCCGTCTATCCATCCATCCACCCAAACTTTCGCATACTATAATATTAGTGTGATGTGATGTGAAGTGTGATGTGATGTATTATTTCCAGGGCTAGCTAGTAATAAATTGATCATGACGTGATGATGACGTTATTTTTTTGAAGTGAACTTCCTTCTGGGTAACCTTTCTTTTTGCTATTATCATACTTTTTAGTTGAGTTTACTGAAAACTTTGTATTTCCACAGACAACCCAAAAATTACTTATTCGGTCAGAGGCAGCAAAATCATGATTTGGCGAGGAATCAAGTACAGAATAAACGGTGGAGGATCGGGCAAGATTAAGTGGCGGTGCACCACACACGCAAAATACCGGTGCAAGGCACGAGTTACTACTATAGACGATACTGTCGTACACTATACAGATGATCATATCACTTCAGGAAACGAATTTCCAATAATATTATGTTATTCTTAGTAATTAAGACTTTAAAACTGTGTTCTCATGTACACCATCGTTTTTAATGTTTCGAAGATCGGTTTCGAAACCCTTATGGTCTCGCTTTGTCTGTCCGTTTTCCCCTCCTTAATAACTCAGCAACTATCGCAGCTATCAACTTGAAATTTAAAAGAACAATACATTTCGAGCGACTGTACAAATTTAAAAAAAAAATTTAAAAATATGTTTTAATGAAAAAGAACATTTAATTTTTCTATACAAATTGAGATGTCGAAATTTTAAAAGATACGTACAGGGTCACGTGGGGTATCAATTGACAGGTATCGGTTTGTACTTACATTTCAAAACAGTTATTAAAATTTAAGGTCTCATACTTTTAGAAATATTTGAAAAAAGACGAAAAAATACCCAATTCCCCCCTCATCTCCGAAGATTGCACAGCGATCCATACAAAATATACGGAGCGTTTGTGGATATGGGTCTTTATTTTACAGGAAAAAGACAAGTTTGTAAAACGAACACTTTTTCTAGTCTAGTCTTTACGCACGATACTAAACTACATGTATCTATATATCTTTATGTAGATACTTAAAATAATGATGTTACACACATATACAATACAACAATCGTTGCGCTTGGCCTGCAGTATAACATGATTATTGGCCAATATTATAAATCCTCAGCAATATTATAAATCCTCCCATGCAATAATTTGTTAAGGCGCTACCCCGACCCAAATCAGCGCCACCACCTATTTCATTTAATTTAAGAATTTTAAAAAATCGATTTGCCAGTTTGTGCTTCCTATGATAAGCTTTTTTTTAATGCCCTGTAAAAGTTTTATTTTGTATACCTTAAGCTACACTAAACAAACTAAAACATTTATGGAGGCAATAAAAAAAAGCTTATGATAGGAATCACAAACTAGCCAATCGATTTTTTAAAATTCGTTCGTTTAACATAATAATTAAATAAAATAGGTGGTGGCGCTGATTTGAGTCGGTGTAGCGCCTCAAATGATTTTTTGAAGTTAATGTCATCACTTCCTAAAAATGGTAAGACCTTGATAAGCGTTGATGGGTTTACATTTTGCCTCCAAATTACAACAGGAACCAAAAAACGATGGATATGTTCCACCCACAACCACAAGACGTGCCGGGCGGTCGTGCACACATGAAAGCAAGATTATCAATATTTTTAATCACCGTTATGGTGATTAAAAATATAGTACTTACACGAGATTAGTTGGAAGCAAAAAAAGTGTAGTTAAATGTGTGGTGTATTACGTACACTTTCTTCGATTCTGTTTCTGACTGTGAGTTAGCATAACAAAAGTAGTATAACAAAATTTAAGTAGCATAACAATATTTAAGTACTTAGCATAACAAAATTTAAGTAGCATAACAAAATTTAAGTACCATAACAAAATTTAACTACTTGCTTCTGCCCTCAGTTTCTCCCCCCTGAGATCTAAATGAAACGCATTACGGTTGAGTCTATTATCAATACACAGACAGGGAACTAGCAAAACCCATACTAAAAGGACACGTCACGATCACGTCTCGCTACTAACTTCAAATAGACTCACCCCTCCGCACTCAACAAAATATATTATATTTGTTTTTTAACGGCGCTAGAGACCGTAGGAAGTCGCAGAGATTTTCGACTCCCACGTCACTTGACCTCGTGGTTTAGTTGGTTAGCACATTCCTGTACTAAAAGAAGGATGCGGGTTCAAGTCCCGTCGAAGTCAAAAATTTTTGCGATTTTATTTGATTTCACTTTAAGGAGATCAATAAATAAATGGGTTTAGTGAAAAGTTTTTTTTATTTGTCATTCAGCTTCAAACTTATAAGAATTATTTATTTATAGGTACCTATTAAATAACTGATTGAATACTTTACACGCTGTACATTTTTTTTTCACGGAAATCAACCTATCAATAAATCTCCTAAACTTTTGTTAAATTATATAATTTTAAGTATATTTAAAAACAGTAGTACTTAATATAATTTTGTTTATTTTCTTCATAGTAAAATTCATCAGCTCGCAGAAGGGCAACACATTGCTAAGCGTTGACAATTTTACATTTGGTGTACAAATAAGAAATGGAGACAAGCGGAGATGGAGATGCTCGACTCATAGTCACAAACAATGTCGGGCGAGCGTACACACACTTGGAAACCAAATCATCAGTATCAAAAATAACCATAACCACGATATTAGTCTAGGGAAAACCTATAAAGACAAAGTAAAATACTTAGTTCGATAATTTAAGGATTTGTATATTTTATAAGATTTTTTTATGTTGAGGTGTAAACATGTATGTATGTAAACATGTATTTTCCTTAATCTTTTAAGTGCGTTATTGTGAAAGAACATGCCTATAGCATCGAACTAACCACATTTCATTATCTACCTACCGATAAAACGTCTTTTATTATTTACAAACTGCGCCCGCGGCTTCTCGCAAAGAATTCAGTTTCGTAGGTTTTTCACGAAACCCTTTTTATTTTCGGTAGTTAGGTATTCTAGCACATTATTTATTATATCTTTTTTTTGCATTATTGCGCGACTCTCCAATGTTGCCCAGACATGAGATTGGTGTTCTCAGAGGAGAATGTTTAAAGAAATAAATGCCTAATGCCTAAATATGTTAATGTCTAAGTATGTTACATATCTTATGTTTTTTCTTATGAATACATTTATTATAATTAATATATAATATACTAGCGGACTCGGCGAACTTCGTACCGCTCTCACCTTTTAAACCTTCCCTGAATAAGCTATTCTATCTTTCAAGTTGGATCAAACTGCAAACACGGTGTGCAAATTTATTTTAAAATCGGTTAAGTAGTTTAGGAGTCCATCGCGGACAAACAACGTGACACGTGATTTATATATATTAAGATAAATAAATAATTTCATTAATTTGTATATTTGAAATACATTATCTCCCAAAAAGGCAGCACCTTTTTGCATTCAAAGTAAAACTGGAGGCAAGATAAGATGGAATCAGACAGAAGCAAGTTCAGATGTTCAACCCATACCAACAAGCAATTGGATGTCGATACTTCATACATTTAAAGACAAAATAATCAGAATGTAATTTATAATGCTCATAATCACGGTATTGGCTTGGCATTACGAAACGTATTGAAAAATATACAAAGTAGGTATATTTTTGTAAATATTGTGACGCTTCTAAGCCTACTTGTGTAAATGTAATCCACGATCCCAATAAAATTCCCTTTTTGTTAAACTTTAATTTTGTTTTAGTGAAATACGTCACCTCCCAACGTGGCAACACCTTCATCAGTGTCGACGGGTATTCTGCAAAAAATCGACGAGGAGTTCTAAAACTAGATGGGTGTGTTCTACACACAATCATAGAGGTTGTCGGGCCGATAAAATCATCAAAATCAATAATCCTCATAATTACTAACTGCAACTTGGCTACAGATTCGTTACTAAAACAAATAATGCTGCATAAATATACTGTAATTTTTAATGATTACACTTACTAGCATTCAATATACCTACATTCCCATAACTCAATATGGTTGAACACAAAATTTGATCCAACGTATTTGAATGAAACTTACCATCTTAATAAAACAAACAATAATTTCCAGCAAAATATATTTTATCTCGCCGTGGCACCACTCTGCTTGCTGTCGATGGGTACACGTTCTGTTTCAAGAAGGCAGTTGGCCTTAAAACCCGTTGGGTATGCTCCACCCATAACAGGAGGGGCTGTCGCGCGGCCGCGCAAACTATTGATGACCAGATTGTCAGAATTAGTAACGATCATAACCATAGCCGATCATAAGTACATTAACAATACTATTGTGAATTTGTGAAATATACAGCACACAATTATACTTGGGAAGAAGATTGAGACGAGAGGATTAGGCGTAGCACTTAAATAAATTACTAGAGTACACACCCAAATTGCGTTTCTCTGAAATTTTTCAAGTTAGATAACAATTGTAGACGCGTAAACTTACCATTTTGTTCTAGCAGTCGAAGATGAGACTTCTAGAATAAAATGGTTTTTATAATGTTACCAGTTTAATTACCATCAGCTTCATTACTACTTCACTAAGTTTTTTGTGTTTATTTTCAGTAAAATACATCACTTCTCGGAAAGGTAAAACCTTGATAAGCATTAACGGGTTTACATTCTGCGCTCAAGGAGCAAATAAAGAAAGGAAGAGATGGAAATGTTCTACCCACCACAACAGACTTTGCCGAGCTATTGTTCATACGTCATTTGAAAACGAAATTATAAAGATCAATAATGAACATAACCATGTTAAAAGTCTAAAACGAATTGAATGAACAAATATGTTTAAATTATTGTTATGTTTAATTTTTACTACTTAAAAGTGGGAAGGTATTTTCATTATGTTTCTTATCCTATCAAACTATTTGTAAAACGTTAATTAAGCTAATAAAGCAACAATGATAGATAGAAGGTATGTGCACTCACATTATTTTAATTATTATTAACGAAGCATTTTTTTTTGTTTTTAATTTTAGTAAAATACGTCATATCTCAAAGGGGGAAGACCCTGTTAAGCGTTGATGGTTTTACATTCTGCGTTCAAGCTACAAATGAAGAAAGGACGAGATGGATATGCTCCACCCACCACAACAGACTTTGCCGAGCTATTGTTCATACACTTGAAAACCAAATTATAAGGATCAATAATGACCATAACCACAGTATTACTATAGTGAACCGTCCCGAAGCGCCATCTCACCGTAAAAAATGTCATGCGAGGAAAAGTGCGCGCAAGTAAGACGAGAAAAGCGCAGCTTTGATGAGGCTGTGAGAGCATCATTTAGAAGAACTTGATGCCAAACAACTGAATAGAAAGACTCGTTTCTAACCTTACTATACGCAAACAATGCACATACACACATTGCACTCTGCGCAGGACAGGACCATTGGAAAAAAACCTTTGGATAGCGAAATTGGGGCTTAATTTTTTTTTTTTAAGGCCAGGTAGTCATTATCGGATACAAAAAAGCGGCCGCCGATGTAGAGTCAAAGACAATGCCTTTTTATTGATAAATTTGAAATTTAACTAAATAAAAGTGGGCAACTATTTGTACTTAATACCTGATTCTTATTTTCTATTCATTAAATAATAGCAGAACGCATTTTTAAATTTATCATTGCATTGCATATTTTTAGAGGGACGTGTAATATTTTTTATCACACGAAATATATTTTTTTGTTGTTGGACGAATTGAAAAAATATATTATAATACCTACGTACACATCTGTGCGCTTCTCTGGAATGCGTCGCCTCTCTTGCTTTCCTTAAACCTTTTGTAGAGAGTGAAATAGTTCGAATAAGTAATAAATAGAAGAATAAAAATGTTTTTAACTCATAATTCGTTCTGAGCGAAATTTGTCGGCTTGAGTAGGAACAAGCATTAGGAATGGTTGTTATGGTTGTTATTGGCTTTTATTTTATGGGGGTAATGCCCATAATCCCCACGCTGGTCATGTGGGTTGGGTATTGCAGTTAGGTGGGAGAATTGTTCTGTAGGGTACGCTGCTGCCGCCCCCGGTGGATATCCGTTAGTCGCCTCTTACTACACCCGCGGGAAGAGTTGGGGTGGTGCAAATTCTAAGCCGGCACCACACAGCCTTACATATTATATTATTTTTTTATTCCATTCCTTAAGCGTAGTATCAAAGGCTTTGCACCAATACTCCAGGATTGGACGTACGTAATATAACTGTAAAATGTTTCTTTTTGTAGCATGTTACACCGTGTCCCGGCAAGGCAAAACTCAGCTTTGCATAGAAGGCTACACATTTTGCACCAAAAGGAAGTCTGGATCTAAAACCACCTGGGTCTGCTCCTCTCACTGCTTCCGAGGATGTCGCGCAAATGCAATCACCGTTGATAGTACACTTGTTAGAATTCATAATAATCATATCCATCTATGAACACATAAATAATAATAATAATAAAATCGTTTATTATGGAACAGAAACAATGGTTACATGGTTATAAAATGAAAAACGATGTCATCTGCAGAAGTTTAAAACTGTGTCGCAGATGACAAAGCCCTCCTCCGAAATTAATATGGATAGAGTTCCAAAAAAATTACTTTAATAAAGCTACTTATTTATCTACAGTTAAGTATGATTACAATTTACAACAAAACAATTCTTTCCTCTATAAAATTCAAGTATTGAATAAATAAACTAGTCGGTAGGTATAGCGTTCTGTAATTTGAACTGTTTAATTAATTTTTGTATTAACTGTTCTGTAAATAATAAATTAATACACACAGCTTCGTGGTTTTTCACGATTAATTTAATCTCGTCTTATTTTTAGTATGTTTTACAATATCTCGATATGGGAAGGCCCAGCTTTATGTGGAAGTCTACACGTTTTGCATGAAGAGAAATATTAAGGCGAATAGTGGGTGGATAGTGGCGCCACTACATATTTAATTTTATAATTACGTTATACAAAGGAATTATCAAAAAATCGAACCGCACGTAGACGATATCTATCATAAGCTTTTTTAAATGTATCTTTAATATTTTCGTACTGTATTATTTAGGTAGATACTTGTTTCAAGAGTTTAGTTCCTATTGGTGGCCACCAAGCTCTCCAAACAAGGTTTTTGATTGAATAACACAAAACAAAACTATTACAGATGCATTAAATAAAAGCTTGTGATAGGTATCGTCTACCAGCGGTCCGATTTTTTGATAATTCCTTTGTATAGCTTAATGATTAAATTAAATATGTAGTGGCGCCACTATCCACCCTACTATTCGCCTTAAAGAAAAGACTACGTGGGTTTGTTCATCTCACAACAAAAAAAGATGCCGAGCTATGGTGTCCACCGTCGACGGAGTAGTTATTAAAATTAATAACAACCACGTTCACGGTTTGTCAAGATGGCGTTTATAAATTTTTTTTTGGCGATGTTATCGCTAAGCGATAAAGCCCTCAAATATGTAAATAATAAAAAAAAATGTGTTTTTATTCTTTATTGATAAAGAAAATTACAATAAAATAAAAGAAATAAATCGGAACTTGTATTTACAATTGAAACAATTGAGCTAACTGCAGATTGTTACAAACAATCTACAGGTAGTTCAACTGATGCATAATATTTTTGATGAAATAAACAGACATCATTTGACGACTGCTTAGGTTATATCATTTTAACTAACCTGTTTTTATTTATTTTATATCTTTTATCAAAACCTGAATACATTTTATAATCATAAAACCCGGTTTCCACCGCGAGCGAAGCGGACTCATTTTAACTTGCAAGAATAAATTGCATAGGTGTACTTGTCTTTCCGTGTTAGATGCCAACTCAGGAATTATGACATCGGCCTTTCAAAATTAACCTACTTTAAAAAAAATTATAGTACGGTATCCAAAAGTCTTCCACGGATATTATTTGGTTTGAGATACACAACTTTTTCACTCCGGAACCGTGGTCCCACTGCGATGTCGTTCAACATATGGCTCTGGGTGCAATTATATATATACACACCCTTTCAGTCACAGAGTCGCCACAAATCCTCCCCCCCCCCCCCCCCCGCTTCGCGGGGTTTGGACGGGCTTCGTTAGGAGTAAGTTAATGGTGGGAGGATGTGGACGATCAAGTGTGTGTTTGGTGGGACCACGAAAAAGTTGACATCGCAGTGGGACCACGGTTCCGTCACTAACTTTTTCAGTAGGTACCAAGTCTGATACTCGGAATATCGACGCAAGTCTTAGTTCGAACCAATCATAATCTTATCATGTTAAGGTTGGTAACACTAAGTGGTCTTACTCTGCAAACGCACTTTCTATCTTTCTGGGTCTGAAGTCTCGCTCAGTTTGCATAGTGTAGAAAGAGATACCCTCTATTTCGACGCAGAAAGACATCTGTTTAACATTTACAGCTCTCACGGAGAGGCACAAGCGGAAATGTACTTTTTTTGCGTTGAAACTAGAATCTAAAATATATTGCTTACTCTCACCAATAGCAGAAACGAAACGTTACGTTCGTTCGTTCCATTACACGACATAAAAGTTTTGATGATAGAAAATTGTACCATAATTTTCTATCATCAAAACTTTTATGTCACATGACAAGCATGGTACGCTTGTGGATGCACGTGAATGGAAGTACTATGGTACATGGTACGCAGACCTAGATTATGGTACGTATACCATAATTATGGTACGTATAACATCCCTGATTTCCACAATCGATCAATGTATCCACTGGATACCATAGGCGGCGGATACCTGATCGAAGATTTCCATCAACGAAAAGTCGAGCAGAAAGTACTGAGCAAGCAGAAAGCGTTGAAATTAACTCCGCCCACTCATCTCTTATTTCCTGCTCATAACCCATTACCCTACCCCGCGGTGGGAACTTGGTCTAAGGGTTTTTGTCCACACACGGTTTTCCGTCGTAAAATCTACGGTTTACAGCGCCGCCTGCCGCTGCTGTAGCGCCGTAAGTATACAAGATTTTAGTGATCTATACAACACTGACTACCGTGTCTAAACGCATTACCGTAAACCGTAGATTTTTACGGCGAAAAACCGTGTGTTAACAAGTGGCCGATAAAATTTAAAACTCTATCGAGGGAGGATAGAATTTTAAATTTTAAACTTTCATAGAATCAGCGTTTTTGACCTGATGGTCATTCAATAGAGAAATGTTTATAGAATTTCAGTATCTGAAAATACTGAAGTTCTATAAACATATTTAGTTGGTATTTTTAACTTCGTTATCTCGTTGCGTTGCTGTTGCACAAAGGTTGTCGAGCAACTAAAAAAGAAATATTTAAAACAAGATGAATCAGAATAAAATATGTAAATATTATTTTGTTTCTGTTTTGTCCCATAATTTATGTTCGGTCTCTTCAATCTTTATTCCATAATCCTGTCTGAGGAATGTCGTAGTTTAAGGAATATTGAAAAAAATAATTTTAATAAGTAAGGTCCTACTAAAATAAAAATAACCATTTATTTTATTTCAGTTAGATGTCAATTTACAACAACAATAAGAGGCAGAAACTTACTCGTTATAGATGGATTTACATTTTGCCTCTCGCCCGGGACCGATACAGGGTTAAAGAACAGATGGAGATGTTCTACGCACAACAGCAAAGGATGTACAGCTAAAGTGCATACTGTGGGCGATCAAATAATCAAAATATTGAATAACCACAACCATGAACCGAAGTCTCGTAATTATTAAAAACAGAATAATGACACAAAAATTAAGTATCTAATTTGAATAAAAACTCTGATGACGAATTTATCGCTTTCTCTCGACCTCTACCATATTTATTTTAACTAGATATGATAGATTTTTGTAGCTGTATTTTTGTTTGCTGTACTAGCAGATAGCCCAACTGTGGTGCCTATATTATAAACGAGCAATACCTAGATCACAGGACACCTATGCTAGAAGTGCGCTCTACCTGAGGTATCATCTCTTCTCATCCATGGCCTTTACCATGTTCTCGTACCTACGGAGAATGGTGTAACCTTCAGCATAGTTGATCAGAATAACGCTTTTTGTTGAGACTTTATTACAAAACTAACATTTGCTATTTTTCAGAACTGAACTGCAGTTACGGTCTTACGATTCGGGGCAAGAAAATGCTATGCGTCAATAAGTACACGTTCTGCGTTCATTCTTCTATCGGCACTAAGGTGCGTTGGCGCTGCATGTGTCACCAGAGACGGAAGTGCCCGGGCTTCGCGTGGACTGACAATGACAAGCTGTTCAGGATGAGTGACAATCATAATCATAATTGATCTATGACAATCACTGGTGACAACAGAATCAGGTTCCGTTTTAGGACCTTCATAGTAGTAAAATCACCCCTGTGGCGTGGCGGGCGAAGGCCTGCCTGCCACGCAGGAAGTTGCGGGTTATTTATGAAGTATGTAGCCATAAGCAAAGAACAACGATATCGTGTAAAAGAAGTTGCTTTTCACGACCATTGGATCGTCTGTAAGATATTTGTCGCATATGCCGGGCGGACAAGGTTTCATTCCTCAAATTGTTCCGCTGATCAAAATGCCCGCGGTCGGCCTTTTGGTGGTGGAAAATGACAGCCTGCAATATGACGCTGGTATAATTTACTCTGGCGTATAAATTCTTAATTCCAGTGTTTTTTCATCACGAAAGGGTAAGATTCTGCCTTGTGTTGAAGGGTAGGTAGGTACAAGTTCTACAAGAGAACCGGCTCAACTGATCGAATCAGCTGGGTATGCTCCACAAATCACAGGAAAGGATACAAGGCACTTGTCCTTACGTATTGCAACTAAATTATCGACATGTCTACGTAATCATTGAGGTTCAAGACATTTTAAATTGAAGTTTAAAAGCCTTAAAGCAAAAGGTTATGTATAAGGCTAATACCTAATAAGTTGATTTGTAATAGTCCACCTCTGTAGGTGGACTCAACCTGTGAAAATCACAAAGGTTTTTAAGGAAATTAGCGAGTCAACCTTGCGATAGTGCGATTTCTGTAAACACACTTACCTACTCTCGCAAGGTTGACTCGCTAATTCCCTTACAAACCTTTGTGGGTTTTTAGTCGTTTTTATTATTTTCTTTTGTAATAATTACTTAGGCGGTAAATAATTAAAAAAAAAATTGCTTGTCTGTAAAGTCGGTTTACTGACGATAGTTGAACGTGACAACGCAGACGCATCGCTCACTCAAGTAGGAGAGAGACGGATGTTGAGCGCTCTCGCTTGCACTTCAAGCCTTACATGGAACGCCTCAGAGCGAGGTAACGCCTCAGAGCGAGGTAACGCCTCAGAGCGAGGTAACGCCGAATGAGTCATGTTTTTTCGTGCGTGCAGCCAAATTATAAGACGTTGTCACGTCAAAAAATGTGATCACGCCAGAGATACCTATAAGAGCATCTTGGAGTGACCAAACACTTTGTATGATGAAAGATGAACACTACGATAACCAATTGTGCAATTAAAATTTATTTTTATAATAGACTGTTATTTAAAGACGGACTATCACTAAAGAATGATAATATGGAAATAATTAATTAATAATAAAATAGATAAATATTTTTTTTTATAATATAATATCATTATAACTTACATTATTATGTCATATATTATTTATCATTAAATATTTTAGTACCTTGATATACCTATAAGTGTTTCTGAAAGCGGTTTTAACAATATTTTATGGAGATTACTCAACATATCAACCAAAAGTTGGTTTATCATTTTCGTAATGTTGCATCGTCCAATGCAAGTTCACAGAGAGTCGTTTATTATAAGTTGACATGTGTAGGCGTCGATGGAAAGAATAGAGAACGCTCATTGGCTCGCATTAGACCAATGGTAGAGCGACTTGCCACGTTGTATGTCGTGATAAACAATACAATTAAACTTTTCATATCTTTGTTGGATTACTACAGAGCACCTCGTATTGTGAACTACTTAAATTGTATATTGACGAAAACTAAGAAAGATGCAAACGAGTAAAACATAAATAACCTGTTAACAATGACGTCCTCCTCTCTCTCTCCATACATAATATTATGTGCCACATCAGGGTCTAAGGTAAGGGTAATGCACCGTATGTCTATTTGTCCTGGAGTGGAAGGGTACTGGGTGGGTTTAACTCAGTTTATATGACGTAGACTAGGCGCATAGCCAGGCTGGTATATCATGACCAGCAATCTAGAAAAGTTTCTGATGTCATAGTGCATTTTACCGTGTTGAAACATCCTATCTATACCTACATCATTATATAGATTATGACACAGTCATGTAGATTAACACCTCTGTACACCAGTATAGACTGCAATGCAATAAATTATTGAGTATTGGCGGAGTAATGTAATGGCGGAGAACGACGATGGGCTTGCTCCTCGCACCATCGCAAGGGATGCCGAGCCTATATCACGACAGTGGAAGAGACAGTCACCAAACTAATGATAGATCATAAGCATCCACCATTGAATAATTATATCAGGGATCATTAATATTTTTTTAAAGAGCATTATTTTTGCTTGCTATCTATACTAATATTATAAAGAGGAAAGGTTTGATTTTTTGTTTGTTTGTTTGTTTGTATGAATTGAATAGGCTCCGAAACTACTGGACCGATTTGAAAAATTCTTTCACCGTTAGGAAGCTTACTTTTCAGGGAGTGACATAGGCTATATTTTATCCCGGAATTCCCACGGGAACGGGAACTACGCGGGTGAAACCGCGAGGCGATCGTCTAGTATTTAATATGTAAAAAAAAATATGTAGGAATTCAATAAGATTTTCTTTTTCTTGAAAATCTTGAAAATTTCGACACGCGAGTGCTCGGCTAAATCACAGGTAGACTGATGCCACTTATATCATCTTTCGTAGAGATAAATAGGCGAAATGAATAGTAACACAAACAGCTTATGTAGGTACCTTCTGGACATTAAAATATCTTCGTTTTCAGAAATTTTATTTGTAACTGCATCGCGTGGCTGTAGAACCTTAAGACTACTAAAAATAGGCCACTATAATAGCAAGCAATAGACGAATGGTTTGAAGACGAGGTGGTTTCGTTCCACCCACCACTCCAAAGGTTGTCGTGATTTCGTCCACACGTATGAAGAACAAGTTATCAAATCAAATTATAGCCAAGATCATTATCAACCAGCCAAATACACATTAAAGTAGTTACTGAAGTTAGAAAGTATTTGTGGGCCTTTTGGACCTTACAACACGACGCATAATGCAGTAGATTCCATTATCTCAGCAGTACCTACACGTTTTTATTACCATCCTACAAAAAGTTAACCAGGGGGCTGCTTAGATATATCATGTCGATAGCTTAGATTTGAGTAGCTGTGTGGTGCCGGCTTAGAATTTGCACCACCCCAATTCTTGCCGCGGGTGTCGTAAGAGGCGACTAAGGGATATCCACCGGGGGCGGGCAGCAACGCCCCCTGAACGAAGAACATTCTACCACCGAACTGCGATCCCCAACCCGCAAGCCCAGCGTGGGTATTGTGGGCATTACCCCCCATGAGATAAAAGCCAATAAGGCGCTTATCAGGGGGAGGCCTACGTCCAGCAGTGGACCAACACAGGCTGTTGAGGTTGAGGTTGAGGATGTCGATAGTTAATATAAGGGATATGTTTTATCGAGACATGATGTGGTCCGTAATTTTTTTTCTCTAAAGATTTTTATAATCCGGAAAACAACCTCTGTCCTTCTAGTCATCTACCTCGTTATTTAAAGACGTTAGACTTAAATCAACCAGATCATTCTACCTGGCATGTCCTTCGACTATGTAACGCCATCGACTACCAAAAGGTTAGGCCTACAAAAGTTGGTATCATTGTATTAAAAGGATTCATCTCAATGATTAAAGTTATTTCTTTGAACGTATTATTGAGCATTTTAAATACCATTAATAGTACATGTAAACATATGTCGGCAATGAAGTACATCTTCTTCATTTCTTTACAGGTATATCTTTCTATCTATCAAGCAAAGGCACGACGATGGTAAATTCTGGAGCATATAATTTCTGCAAGCAGTACACAAACAAGGGTAGGACCAGGTGGTTCTGTTCTACGAACAGTCGAAATGGGTGCCGTGCCTTCGTAATCACAGAGGGCAACGGGGTTCTCAAAAGTAATCTAAAGCATACCCATCCGCCATCAAAATGCAAGTCTACCTAATTAGTCTACCCAGTAGGTACTTAGATGAGAATGTTTTAATGACTTTGTTTCTTTCATGTTGGTAGATAACATTTGTTGTGTTCACAGTATTTCCGGGTTAGAGTGTTGATTAAACATTATTTCATTTACATAGTTTTATTTTTATTGGTCGCAAAACATAAAATCTTTGTCTATGAATGGCAAATCATAGCCTCTCCATTTTGAAATTAATTAATTTTAAAATCAACCCACCAAAATAGTTCTATTATTTTATTCACTTTATACTTAATAACAAGTTTACAGCCTCTCCATTTTTAAAATTTGTTATTTTTAAAATTACCTCACCAAAATAGTTCTATTATTTTATTCACTCTATAATAACGGTTTATGGCTCTCACCTACCTACTACTCCGTTTGGACTTCAATGAATGGGACATACTGTTTATAAATTTGAAATCATAATGCATACCTACTTCATCATAATCCTAACAAACAATCGATAAAAGTATGCTGTTCTTTCTGAATAATCGAGTGAAAATTGTTCGCACCACAAGCCAAAAGTAATAATAATTGTGTGTGTCGTTTCTCATTGGCTGTAACTTGTTTGCTCTTTTATTTAGATTATTTTCCGAATTACCGAAAGTGTATTTGGAGTTGCTTGGCTAATTGCCAAGCAACACTTAATGGGGTTGACGATATCGTAAGTCGCAAGGGATACGTTGATGCTGGAAGCACAGGAGAGAAAAAGCTGGCAAAAGCGAAAGAAGGCATAGGCCTTCTTTCGCCTTTGCCACTGGGTGTAGACCTAGCAGTGATACCAGGCTAGATTGATGATGCCTGATTGCCTCTAAATCATCTTTCGTAGAAGACACGACATTGTGTAGTTTGTTCTTGTTGGTAATGTCTTAATTCTTACAGTTCTTCAATTTATTATTGATCGGCTATAAATGTTATAAAAACGCCAGTGTGGTGAGAAGACCCGTTGGCAGTGTTCGACGATAAACCCTGCAGGTTGAAAAATCGACCATCTTGACCAAGTCTAACCAATACCATAATCACTAAAACTACTTACTTATTTTGGTTTTTGTGTCGAGAGTTAAACAAATGTATAGACCCGTGTAGTAAATTGTTGTTTGTTTATTTACTTAATCATCACGTTGTCGTCACCAAAATAGAAAGGTAATTTGATACATTTGTTAGCAATACATATAATAAGTTATAGGTAATCTTATATGTACCTGTAGAAAATTCAGTCACAATCACAATATTGGTAATTATTAGTTGAGAATAAATAAATGAATGAAAAAATTAAATTATTAATTAAAATTAGTATCAAAGAAAACTATGGAACATTTAGAACTAGTATATCTACAATTGAAAAAGTTTAGCTAACTGCAGACTGCTGCAAACAATCAAGAAATAGGAGGTACTTCTATTCGGATTCCGGAAGCGTAATGAAAAAATATACCAGTCAAAGTTTTGATGTTACGAGTGTCACGAGATTTGGGTTTCTTATTCATAATGCAATTTCAGGTTTTTCTTTTGGCTGTTCAAAGCGTGGAAATCTCGTTATAAACTTTGCTGGGTACACGTTTAGTAAGCAAAGAAAACTTGGACCTAAAACCCGATGGCAATGTGCGACACACACCTGCAAAGGCTGTATTGCTTTCATATACACAATAGAAGTTAAAGAAAACCTGCAGATACTTAGAAGGCGTAACTTAGTGCATAATCATTGATTTACAGATTTTTTAAAACGTGTTATTGTAACTGTAGGTAGAAAGCATCCGATTGGATGATGACTGAAGTTCGGTCACAATATGTATAGTAATGTACCTGGAATCCTAGTAAATTCTTAGTAAGACTCAACAATCCGGGGCCACGGTAGTGGCCCTGCCATGTTGAGTAGACGGCCGCCACGCTTTTTACTTGAACCTACTACTACTTAAGCAATGGGTTCCCGAACCTACTACTTACCTAGAATTTATTACGCAAAAAGCTTAAACAGGCAATACAAATGAAATATGTAACCAGACCATTTGATCATATATTTTTGAAACCTAATTCTTATATTTTCACACAGTAATGTTAAAATTACAATGTGAAAATGCTGTGTGTGAATGTGCTAGCACAAGAATTGACGATCGGATTATTTTTAAATAATAATTATCATCATTTGTAAATAATTATGAAATATTACCTAAGTATGTTTATCGAATGACTTATTGAGAGAACCATTACATAAATACTCACATCAATTTTATGGTTTTATTTCGTAGTTTTTTTACTCATTCCTATGCTTTTATACAATATACAAACATGTTTATTTGTTTATCAAACATGTAGTATATTGTACTACATACTAGACATTCATAAATATTTTATATCGCCGTAAAATACTATTTATATATTATTTCTTTCAGTGGTGCACCCACGGCCCAACAAGAAAGGAAGGCTTGTTATCGTTGTCTCGGGCTACCAATACTCATTTCACAGAATGCTCGGGCTAAAATCCCGTTGGCGATGCCCGAAAATATCGAAAGGATGTCTGGCTTTTGTACACACGTATGAAGAACATGGAGTAACAAAAGTAATCATGCATAAAAATTTGCACAGGCATTAAAGGTATTATATTATAAACATTAAAAGAATTTATCAATATTGTATGATGCATAAACAGATAAACATTAAGTATTTATAATTATTTGTCAAATTATACGTCACAGTTGTTTAAACATAACAAAAGAAATTAATACACATTATCCAGAATTTATAAATTCGTCATCATCGGTATAAAACGTCTTCTCTACGAGCCAGTTTTTTAGTTTGTTTTTAAAATTTTCGAGACTCGGTGCGTCTTTATCCTTGTCTGGGAGCTTGTTGTGGGTAGCCGTCCGATTACGGGTATCAACTTGTCCGATTTGCCCAGTCAAAATGCCGAATAAACCAGCCAGCCACTTGCGGCATTGCGAGAGTTGTAGCAATGCATCTCTGCTTGTTTTGGAAACGAATTTATATTTCGACGGACATGCAATGCTACCTGATAAATGGCTACTTGTACATATAGTTACTTGTAGGGTAAGTCAGGGTCCTGAGTATAATGACAGAGGTCTAGTTTGATAAAATTTATTTTATTTTCGAAGTTTAGGAAAACTTACAGCTAGAAAATTTGTAATTTTCTAATATGTAATATTAATACAAATAGATGAGAATTTCATGTAGTTAACTGAGGGCTATTTAGGAAGTTTTCACTGGTAGAGTGGGTATAATTGTAATGGGTAATCATTGAATTTATACTTTGTGCGGTATGATCCGAAAAATCCGACTACAGAGTTCAGAGTTGAGTGGTGCAAATTCTAAGCCGACACCACAGGGACTAAGTATGTTTATCGAGAGACTTATTGAGAAACCCATTACACAAATACTCACATCAATTTATGGTTTCATTTTGGATTGTTTTTTTACCCATTCCTATGCTTTTATACAATGTGCAAACATGGTTAATGTATATATCAAACATGTATATTGTACATCGCCGTAAAATACTTAACCGTAAAGTTATAATTTACAAGTCACTTACATCTATTTTATAGTTTTATTTAGGATTTTTTTACCCATTACCATGCGTCTATCTATACATTATACATCGATATATATTGTACATCGCCGTAAAATACTATTTATATTATGTATTATTTCTTTCAGTGGTGCAACCACGACCCAACAAGAAAGGAAGACTTGTTAACGTTGTCTCGGGCTACGAATACTCATTTACACACACAGAATGCTCGGGCTAAAAACCCGCTGGCGATGCCCGAAGCAGTCGCAAGGATGTCTGGCTTTTGTCCACACGTATGAAGAACATGGAGTAACAAAAGTAATCATGCATAAAAATTTGCACAGCCATTGTAAACATTAAAAGATATATCCATCTTGTATAATGCACAGATAAACATTTTATTTATAACTAGTTTCTGCCCGCGGCTTCGCACGCGTTATTTCTATGAAAACATTTAACGGTGATTTCTATCCCATGGGAACTGATTTATGACATGCAATGCTACTTGTACATAGAGTTACGTGCAGGGTAAGTGAGAGTGCGAGTAAAATGACACAGGTCTAGTTTGATAAAATTGTAATGGGTAATCATTAAATTTATACTTTGTCCGCTCTGAGCCCAAAAGACGGACTTCAGTCGAGACAACTGAGATTTTTAACGCTCAATAGTGAGGTTGTAAACGTGAACCGGTCTTTTGAGATTTTTTTTTATTATTGGCTGCATTATAATTTTTTATGTTTATGTTTTTATACTAACTTTTATCGAGGTATCAAGTAAGCGACGACGTAGCTAGAAACTTAGTGGATTATATTTTTTTAGCGCCGCGTTATGTACGCTCCAGTCGAGGACAGCTGCTTATTTTGTTGTCTGGCAATAAACACAATATTTTAAATGTTAAGTTTGGATATTTTGATGATTTTTACCTCCTTACGTCAAAACTGCTATACGCATCAGGCTGAAATTTTACTTAAGCATAGTTCTAGAGCTGAAATATCATAAAGTTTACTATGTTATTTTTTATGTCGGAAAACTGTGTGCGTGGTCGCGGGCGGAAGCTTGTCAAAAATAAAATCCGTTGGCGATGTTCTTACAGCAACTTGATCGATTGCGATGTATATGTTCTTTTGTCATCAAAATACAAATTGTTACTTTCCATCTACGCGTATTATTAATTGTATTATTATTGAAGTCCAGCCTCAAGCCTATTAGGTTTGAATCTGTTATTTTATTATACGAGGTGTTTGGCACAACGTTTGTCATAATATGGAAACTACGGGGTAGGTGAAATTAAGTCCACCCCTTTGAACCAAGTGCAATAGGACTTAATTTTGGTTTTAACCCTCAAGAGTCTCTCGGCTATTTTAAGAATTTTTTCCAAAATTTGAACTATTTAGTATTTACTTTATTTTTACGAAATAACATGGTTTACAATTTTTTTTATTACTTTTTGCAGGTTAGCCCTTTCTAGTAAAATCAATATTTACGTGAGATCTAGGTTAATAAAGCAGCTAAAAAATAACTAAATTACTTACCATTTTTCTGTGAACAAGTATGTTTTTCAAGATTTAATTTATCTTATGTGATAATTTTTCGATATTGATCATTCACTAGATATGTTACTTGATAAGTCGTAATTCTTACAGCTGCATGATATTTACAATGCCATTTTTTTAGGAATTTGTTTTACTTCGTCGCAACAAGGGCGGCCGATCATCAACGTCGATGGATACCGTTTCCGGAAACTGAAGTGCGTTGGTCCTAAGATCTACTGGGTTTGTTCCTCACGACACCAACAGAACGGCTGTCGCGCTATAATACACACTTTACAGGATATGACAGTTGTTAAATGTCATAATGTACATAACCACTAGTTTCAAAACATTGGTTATTGTTATGCGGGATATTGAATGTGAAAAATGTCAATAATTTTTTTATCAAATTTCAGGTTGTTAAATGATTAAACAATAAGACAACATTTACTAGGTAAATTGTTACATGTTTGACAAGCTAACAAGGATAGTAATAAGGCGTTCCTTTTAAATAAATTACTTATCTCAATTTCTATCCTCTCTCTAAACTATAATTTACTTATAGTAAATATGAAGAACAGTAAATAATTTGTTTAGTCATACTTAGCCGGATTAAATAATTTCCAAGTTATTTTAGCCGCACTTTAAATAATTTAGGTTAGTTTTAGATATTTGTTTGCCAACCAATGACTCAAAATCCTTTAAATGATTAGGAATAAAAATTAAAAAAACATACTGAACGCATGATTTGTGTATTAATCCGTCACAAAATATTGTAAGTAGAGTAACATAGACAAAATTTGTTGTTCCAGAATGTACATTCAGCACGTCTCAACGGGGGCGGCCGATTATCATTGTTAATGGTTACCGTTTCCGAATACAGAAATACATGAATGATAAGATTTATTGGGTTTGTTCTACTCGTATGGATTGTCGGGCTGTGATACATACCTTACACGATAATATTACGATTATTAAATGTAAGAATATTCATAACCATTAGTTTTTATCATTTTACAGATTTAAACTTATGATAAACCTTTCTTTATGGCATGGCTTTAAGACACTACCTACTAAGTTTTGTAACGTATTTATTATGAAATATATCTATCTATGTATCTGAGTTCGTGGGTAAGTACCAACATAATAAGCCCTGGCGATTTGTCTTAGACGACTTCACGTGACCTCTACCTTACCAGAGTATTTAAGACGGTACTTAGAACGGATGATTATATATCACGGATGATATACATATAAGGCAATTTGAAGCGCGCGCTTTGGTAACGTGTATTTAAAAATCATCTGGTGCAATTTCGAATCGACGTTTAATACCTAAAAACGCGCCTTACCAAAGTGCGTGCTACAAAATGTTCCTCAAGCATTGTTTGAAATTATCAAAATTACCAACCAGAGTACCCCCTACTAACGTAGCATAAGATAAAACAATTTCTAACATACAAGGTATAATGGACCCAAATTTCATTTTATGACATCGGAAATAAAAAAATATTTTTAGGTTATTTTGTCTTAATATATTACTTACCTACTTACCAATACTTCATACAATTCTAAGTACGCCATCCAATGGTTGTCTTGTATGAAATAGCACCTAAAAATGTATAAGTGTTAAGAATAAAATGTTTATTTTATTACTAAGCGCTGCCTTTTCAGGCAAGTATTGAAAAGAAAATAAAACTTATACCAATTCATATTCTTACACATTCTTCAATTACTACTTTTGATTAGGGGGATTTAGGGGCTGGATGTTGCTGTGTCACTAATATTTACTAAATTTGTTCACACACTATAATACTCGTATATACACACTATAACAACTTAACTGTCCAATGAGTCACTTATGACTCACAATGAACTTTTGGATTTACATGAGTCATCTGTGACTCGTTTGTTGATGCAATTGGGATTTTTTAAATCTCACGTCTATGAGTCAAAACGAGTCAATAAACAAGAAAATAATAATAATCAAAACAATAATTTTCGTGAAATATTTTTTTTTTTCAGATAATGTGAATTTATTCTATCAGAAAATAAAAAATTATCGACGTGGGGTAGTTGTATATTTCATTGTATGCGGACAGTTAAGTTGTTAATAATGTTTCAGAACTCACTGTTACCGTCTCGCAACAAGGGCGCCCCATTATAATCGCGGCGGGATACAGATTCCGGAAACTTCGAACGGTTGGTTTAAAGATTCACTGGGTTTGTTCTACACATAAGGATTGTCACGCTACGATACATACCTTACATGATAATACGACGATTCTTAAATATATTAATGTCCATAACCATTAGTTTTTAACATCCATCATACAACTTCTAAGAAATCAAAAATATCGCAAAAATTTTCGACTTCGACGGGACTTGAACCCGCATCCTTCCCTCAGTACGGGAATGTGATAACCAACTACACCACGAAGTCAAGACGTATGAGTCGAAAATCTTTGCGACTTTCACGGACTCAAGCGCCGTTAGCGCCACCTACAGGGGAAACATTGAAGTTTATCTAATCCTGTTCAAAGACTAAAGTTACGTTTAGTTCGTTTGACGAGTCCAGTCCATCATACAGTTTGAATCTATGAGTGTTTCAAAGATGGTCTATTATTAAATAATTGCCAGTATAATTGATTTTATAAGAATATATATTTTTATAATAAACGCTGCGTTTTTCGAAAGAAATTTTTGTTTTATACAAGAAATACCAATTAAAACCATATAACAATTTCATACTTGTACTTGGTATAATGACCTACGAAAGACTGCAGGTCCTGGATGCGGCAAGCTGAAGACAAGGCGCTATGGCGCTCATTAGGAGAGGCCTATGTTCAGCAGTAGACAAGTATTAAGAAGAAAATCATTCTTATTAATAAAAGAAAATCATTTGATTTTTTTTTCTCTCTCCACACATTCTTCTAAACCTAATAAGGATTGCCGGGCTGATGCCTATGTCCAGCTGTGGACTAATAGAGGCGTGATGATGATGATTTGTCAAACAAGATTGAATTTATATTCACTCCATCTAAAGGTCGAATAAGTGAATTATTTCCTCTAAAATTTGTTCTTTCCATGTGATAAGAATGAAATATTTATTTTATTGATTAATAATTTTATTTAGTTTACGCTAATATAATATCATTATTGTAATCTTACCAAACTTCTCATAGAGTCTACAGGTGATCGGAGAGCTGTCTTCTAATGCGGTCAATGAATTAGCATTGTCATTCAACGTGGCAATGCTGCCAGCATTCTGGGCACTCTGCCTTTTGGTGACGGCTTAGATTTTTGGGATAGATAGATAGATAAGTAATACTTTATTCATCACCTCTAAAAAAAATACAAATTTTACATCGAAACAGGTAGAGAACAGCAGGAAGTTGGTTTAAAGTTTGTAAATACTAGTTGTAATTTATCTTTTTGTTATTTATGTGTCTTTGTTGAATTAATGTCATTTTATTGATTTGAATTTTACAACATTGTTTTTATTTACCGTTCGTATTCGCCCACGACCACGCACGCAGCTTGTCAAATCACCTTGTTTTATTCCAGTCTTATAACTACATCTATGAAAAATTCCAGCCCGATCCGTTAAGTAGTTTAATCATGAAGAGGTTCCAAACATTTAAACATTCAAATTTTTGAATTTAGAATAGTAGTGTGATTCTATATTTTTTACCACCCACACCACAGGTTCAATATCAACAACACCAAGATTTCAGGATTGATTCAGGAAGATGATGAAGATGATTCACCAAGATTTCAGGAAAAAGGGCGCCCAATCATTAACATGGCGAGAGTTAGATTTTGTAGTCTATTTAATATTTCTATTATTTAATTGTTATTTTCTTTGTGTATAAAGATAATTTTCTTTTGTTTTATTTATTTAAATTACTACTAAACATCTTTTACTATTACTAATATCTCACTTAGGGGCCTTTCCAGTGCTGTGTGAAAATGTCCACCAATATTGACATATTAAATTTGTTTAACACCTAATTGTTTGTTTCAGAATTCACTTTTGCCATCTCGCAACGAGGGTGTCCCATCGTTATCGTGGCGGGATACAGATTCCGCAAACTTCGAAACGTGGGTTGTAAGGTCCACTGGGTTTGTTCTTCACATGGCTGTAAGAAAGGTTGTCGCGCTGTGATACATACATTGCAGAATAGTAATACGATTCTAAAATGTTATAATGTTCATAACCATTAAGTTGACTTATTTTATCATTGAAACTTTCATTATCTAAATGACATTTAAGGTCCTATTTCACTGTTGCAATTGAGCGTGAACTCAACGCTGCAATCTATACTAATATTTTAAAGAGGAAAGATTTGTTTGTATTGAATAGGCTCCGAAACTACTGGATCGATTTGAAAAATTCTTTCACCGTTAGGAAGCCTTCTTTCCAGGGAGTGATATAAACTATATTTTATCCCGGAATTCCCACGGGAACGGGAACTACGCGGGTGAAACCGCGAGGCGATCGTCTAGTATATAAGATAAACTCGATTAAGCCGAACTTAGTTATGTTGATCTTTGTTTTGGCAGCAAGCGGTGAAATTGGAAGAATCGTTTTATTTCCTAAGACCCGAGTTCGCCAACAGATTGTTAAATTTTAAACAGTTGTTTTAACGTTTTTGACACAAGTTTTCATACATTAAACGTCAACGTTAACCGACAAAGCAGCCTAATTGTCCGATTATCTAATGGTGAACACATACCTAAGTGTCGTAATATTCACAATCATCTGTTTATCCGTAAATTGACAGATTTATAAACCTTTACCTTAACGCATTTACTGCCCCGGCTAAAGCACCTGCAGATGAATCATGTGCGTTTGCAGATGAATCATGTAATTTGAGCGATGAAAGTGTTGAGAATATTTCAGTCGTTTAATTTCTTAAGTTATTTGAAAAAACAAGAATGAAAAAAACATCTCTTAGCCATAGCTTGACGACCTCTGTGGCGCAGCGGGCGAAGGTCCGCCTGCGACGCAGGAGGTTGCGGGTTCGATTCCCGCCTCGGGACAAATGTTTGTACGATCTGCAGATATTTGTTCAGTGGTTCTGGATGTTTTTCTATGTATAATAAAAAATATCTATGTAGTGAATTGTATTAAATTGTATAATTTAAATAATTCCTGATTTATTTTTCTCAACTGTCACCACTATAATAACTACCTATATCCTTACAACTTGTACCTGCTTACTTGTACAGAGATAGTAAGCGCGAGCCACCCAAGTACAATGTTTACAACATTTGCATTTAATATGGGGCTAATGCGTCTATCATAAACTACGCGCATTTCCCCAATTTTTACTAAATTGTCTATGAATGCGTCAATTATTATTTTTGACCAGTTTAAGTGTCATACGATACTATGCACTTTAATGTAATCCGAAAAAAAATCTACTTTGTTTTTCTCACGATAAGCTTACCAATTAAGTATTTACGCAATAAAGACGCATTTGCCTCAAATGGGGAAAATGCGTCTTAAATTCCAATTTAAACAATAATCAATTCGACACATTTTTAAAACTCCGGCGAAGAAATCACTGCTAGAACTTTGTATAGTTATAGCCATAATATTCAACTGGAGTTTCAAAAAGTGGATAATGCTATAATTCGCTCACAATATGGCGTGAAGTGATCGAGAAATATGACGCAATTACCCCGGTTGACCTTACCTATTTATTTCAGATACGAGTATAAAGACCAGTACATCTCAAAATGGTCGTCCAATCGTAATTATTAACGCACATCGATTTTGTAAATGAAGAAACGTCGGTGCCAAGATCTATTGGTTCTGTTCCACACACAATAATAAAGGTTGCCGAGCTATCATACACACATTACAAAATATGACCATCTTAAAATGTAAAAATGGACATAATAGTTAAGAAATTAAAACTTTACATATTGCCACCTCATGCTTTGTTTTATAGGAATAGTCAGTTAGTCTACAAACAAATCGGTCACATAACTATTGGTTGAAGAATATCAACATAATCGATGCTCAGAATTTGCACCAACCCAACTTTTCCGACTGTCGTAAGAGGCGACTATGGGAAATCAACCGGAGGGCGGCGCGGCGCCCAGCAGCGCCTCCTGAAGATCAGATCCACCACCGAAATGCGATCCCCAGCTCCCATGCCCAGCGTGTGGATTATGGTATTACCCCCTAATGATAAGAGCGAATAAGATGCTTTATGAGAGGATGCTCATAAAGCACCTTATGTCCAGCAGTGAACTGGTAAAGGCATTTGACGATGGAATTATCTCGTTTACACGCGTTACAAGATTACGGCCATCGTAAAATTACATAAAGACTTGTTAACAACACATTAATACATATTTATTACATGTTTGCTTTATCAGACTTTATTTTTGCAGATACTATATTATTGAAAACATCGCGTCAATGCGGAACCATTATAGTGATAGGAGACTATACATTCTATAAGCACAAAGTCTTTGGTCCTAAAACCCACTGGTACTGTAAAAGTAAAAAATATGGATGCCACGCTATCCTGCATTCGGTACAGGACGGGACTTTCACCAAATACTATAATGTTCATAATCACTGATAGTCCTATAAGAGAAGACATCATCATCATCAGCCTTTATGATACATAGGCCTCCTCATGCTTATAGCATCCAGCATCAGTCTGCAGCCTTTAAGAGGTCGTCATCCCACCTGGTCAGAGGGCGTCCTACACTACGATTGCCAATTAGCGATCTCCACTCAGGAACTTACCCCAGTGACTGTCGATTCTTTGTGAGATATGACCAGCGCACTGCCACTTCAGCTTGCTAATACCTTGTCATTTTGTCGACAGCTACAAAAAACACTTTCATTTAAAATCCTATGATTTTTTACGTTCTTGCACATTATAACAAGGTACAAATAAAAAGTATGAGCGGTAAATGAGTTGATAATTCCAAGCTTTTACTGACGTAATAAACCATGATAATTTAATCACAGGGTATTTAATTAAATATCTATCATTTCATCAATTTCTCAATTAAATTCTTCTACTATGTTATATCCAGCATTGGGTGAAACGCAAATACAAATGATGGTAATAATACTAAATGGTCTCTGTGCTGTTGGTTTCGGCCCCACGCACCCGTGCTTCCCAAACGACCGGCCCACGATATTTATATGGACCTAATCTACATATGTATACAAAGTAGAGTAGGTAATTGTACGAGCAATTGATCATGCTAGTTTTCCGAGCTGTAACTAGTTTAAATCACACTAATATTATAAATGCGAAAGTTTGGATGGATGGATGGATGGATGCTTGTTACCTCTTCATGCCAAAACTACTGAACGGATCGGGCTGAAATGTTGCATAAAGGTAATTCTAATCCTGGAATCAAACATAGGCTTCCTTTTATCCGATAAATCAGTTCCCATGGGATAGAAATCACCTTTAAACGTTTATAGAAATAACGCGTGCGAAGCCGCGGGCATAAACTAGTTATATATATTATCTTAAGAACGTACTACAGCTGTACGACAAAGTATGTAGCTCTCAAATAGTTCAATTATTTTTTAGTATCTACCATTTGACTTAGGTAGACTATGACATTATGTAGATTAACGTGAGATAAAGACAAATATTCAATGCTAAAACTCGTCACACAGCATTAATAAACCCCCAGGTAAGCAAAGCTAGTGTTATATGTACCAGATGACTTATGATAAACTTAATGACACACGATGCGTCGCGGTGATGCCAGTTCTGTCATCATCGATAATGTAATGAGGGTTGCTCTAGCAAAATGAAAGCTCCAGGAGAAAAGCCGGTGACAGTACATACTCACTTAACTACTATTTCAATCCTATTTCGCAAGTCTGTTACTTGCGAAATAGATATTTTTTTAAATTATTATTGTTTTTATGTCTTGATGTGATCGGAGATGGGTTGATAAAAGAGAGTGGACGAAAAATACACCCTAGCGTGGGATTAGGTCCGGGATATGATAATGATGATGATATGCCTTAATGCACAAATTAGAAAATGCAGAATATTTGAGATACATTTAAATAATAATTTAAAATTTGGTGTTTTCTTGGTATCATTTACCAAACTTACAAACCTTTTATATATTTCAGAAAAAAACATACTCCAGATCGAAGCATGGTGGAATCGTTCTCAATGTATCTGGGTACCAGTTCTACAAGAAAAGGATTATTAACGCGAAATCTCACTGGTTCTGCATACATTTCACTAACGGATGCCGCGCTATAGTCCACAATGGCGATCATGTCGTTATCAGGTGTCATAATGCTCAAAACCACTGATAACATAACTGTAATTATCATATTATGTGTGTCACTTATTAATTAGT
This sequence comes from Eupithecia subfuscata, assembly GCA_963564075.1. Classification (NCBI taxonomy): domain Eukaryota; kingdom Metazoa; phylum Arthropoda; class Insecta; order Lepidoptera; family Geometridae; genus Eupithecia; species Eupithecia subfuscata. The sequence goes on from OY751105.1 coordinate 13,401,471, forward strand.
TTGTTGATTATCGGAGTGATGGGAACTTATCGGATATTTAATCAGTAGTAGTTAAGTTTTTCATAATGAATTTTATTATTCTCTAGGTCCGAGGGGCACCGAGGCTCTTCGAGTATTTAAAAAATTGTCTGAGCGTCTGGTCGAAGCGACGCGTGACCCGAAAGCTGGTGAGTATCTGGCGCAGCGCATCAGCATTGCCATACAGCGGGGCAATGTGGCTGCATTGCGTCTTGGGGACGCTTCCGACTGGTATTGATATGGATCAGTTGAGCTACTTGTAGATTTTACTATAAAAACTTCCGTAGTCTGACGAATTCATTATGAATGTAAGCGGGTTAACTACGAACCTAGTTTGTGTTGGAAGAACACCAACGTTTCTTCTTTTAACGAGGGACTTCATCAGGGTGAGTGCGGTTCGCGTCGCGCCTGTACCGCGTCCTTGCGCGCACTGCAGGCTAAAGCACGCAGAGCACGGGTCGACGGGGACTAGGTTCGTAGTTAACCCGCTTACATTCATAATGTACTTGTAGATTGTTTGCAACAGTCTACAGTTAGCTCAATTGTTTCAATTGTAAATACTAGTTTTGATTTTTTTCTTTTCTTTGTGCATAAAGAATTGTTTTATCAGTCTATTGTATTATGTTACTCGTGATGTCGTGAGCTAACTGGGTATAAATAATTATTAAATTATATAAGAAAAATAATGGATTATTTCTGTTGTAAAACTTGTATACCTAATCTCAGTAGATTAGAAAATTTAAGTACTTAGTAAATTTTTAGTATTAAAATAACGGTATACGACTACAAAGTACAAACGTCTGTGTTCAACAATAGATAATCGGAAAATTAGGCTGCTTCGTCGGTTAATGTTGACGTTTAACGTTTCATACGTTAAACGTCAAACGTTTAACTTGTCAAAAACTGTTTAAAATTTAACAATCTGTTGGTGAACTCGGGTTTTAGTCGTATGCCGTTATCGTAAACATAAAAAATTATAGTTCAAACCTAACGAAATAAAATTTCGATTTACAAATATTCCAGATAAACAGATGCTGCTGTCCAAATCGATTAAAGGGCACCCAATGCTCACCGTTGCGGGAAACAGATTTGGAATAAAAAATACTAATAGTAAGCGCACCATTTGGACTTGTAATAGAAGGACCAAGGGATGCCGTGCTACCATACACACTTTAAAAGATATGACAGTAATTAAATTCATTGATGTTCACAACCATTGAGATGACGTCGGTTTAATTGATAGAAACAGTTTTGGATACAGCTGCCTTCGACCTAAAACAGGTATGCCAAAACGTAGTCGGCTAGGACGCTGAAGACAATGGAATAACGGTCCATAGATCGTACGACACTAGAAATTGTCCAAACTATTAAACGTGTTTTAATGATAGTATAATCCTAACAGTTATGACTAAATTGATGTTTTAGAATATTTTGCTATTTAGTTAACAAAATACATTTTTAATCAAGTAATTAATTAAAAACAAACAAAGTCAAGTATTCCCTCATCTATGAAGTATCAGAATGTTAAATCCTCAGACCCCGTATCATTAAGTAATATTTTCTAAAGTTTCTTCAACTATGTTTTCGAGCCTAGATCCTGTCCCTACTCTCACATTGCACCCACTACTGCTCATGATAATAATCTTTTGATATCTAACGTTTACCTTAACGAGGATAACGTCTTGGAGGAGTTGTAGTTTCTTGACGCATCTAAAGGCCCTGGTCCAGATGGAATCCCTCCTTGTTTCTTTAAAAATACAGCTGGTTGTATTTATGTGCCTATTACTGCTATTATTAACAAATGTCTTGCAGAAGGTATCTTTCCTGAAGTATGGAAACGTGCCTTTATCACCCCAGTACATAAAAGCGGTTCTAAACACGACATAGAGCAGTATCGTCCTATTTCTATTCTTCCGCCTTGTCGAAGCTTTTTGAAAGGCTTGTTCACAATGAGATTTACCCCATCATACACAACATTTTCATTCAGGAGCAACATGGCTTTGTCAAACGGCGTTCCACCACATCTAACCTTATCACTTTTACTAATACACTTTTTGAAAACCTTCAAAATGTATGGCTTTATTACGAGGTCGTCAGCGGACTTTAAGTAACCATCAACATTTTTGTATCTATACAAAACACTGGTACGCTCTCAGCTGGAATACGTGGTGCCAATATAGAACCCATTTTATATATAAGTACGTGGAGGTAATTGAGAGAGTTCAGCGGAAGTATCTGCGGTCCATGAATTACAGAATGTCGTCGTCCCCGTAGCTCTTACGCTGATTCACTTGCTCATTTTAAACTCCTTACTCTCGAGTCCAGACGTACATAAATATCTTGAAGCTGTTACCCTGTACAAAATTGTGCATAATAAATTTGACTGTTTGAACCTTGTCAGAGAGCTATGCTATGCAGTCCCGAGACCTGCACCCCGCGAGCTACTCGCTCGCGCCCTTTCTTTGCCCTTGCCACCTGCCGCACAAACTCGGGACTTCGCGCCCCTATTCGTCGTATGGTTGAGTCCTTCAATAATAACTTCGTAGACATAGACATATTTATTTGCAATTTATATAAATTCTAAAAGTGGTTATACAGTCTACTTTGTCAAGTAAATTTTAGTAATAACCCAACATAAATAATTTAGTACTGTTTCTTTATGATATTCTGTCATTATTACTGCTACTAGAAATAATGGTATATTTTAAGCAAAACATAATTTAATTACTAGCATTTCTAGTTCTTAGTTCTTTAAGAGGAGTCCAGCTCTCACCTACCTACTGACTTACTATTTTCATGTATTAGTTAGGCCTTCTAGTTGCATGCTTTTAATTCTCTATGTATGTAAAGCATATGTGGATAGCGCTGTGGGCTACATTTATAATATCACTCAAATATGTAATAAGTTTAATGTAGTCGTTAGTTATTCCTCAATAAATAAATAAAATAAAAACAAGCCAAGTCAACGGCAAAACTAAAGCTAGCTTAATTACGCAGTAACCGCATTTATATATAGCTTAATCACAAGTCAAAAAATTAGTAGAGCGACGACTGCAAAGTAAATCGTCGAGCAAATGCGTCGACGCTACACCCCGGTAGCACACATGCTAATTACGTTAATTAAACAAATTAGGTTAGTTAAGACTGTACTGTTAAACTGTACATTTTTTGAAATAAATCAATTGGAATGAAGCACTAAGTCGAGTATTACTCTTCCCCCCTCTACGAAGACCCTACGAACCCTGAAGTACCAGCGGCCGCTGATAAGCAGACCTGAAGTACCAGCATCCCCTGATGAGCAGACCTGAAGTTCCCAGCATCCGCTGAAGGAACCGCCCAGAGGTCCCAGCGGTCCACTGACGAGCTGATCAGAAGTTCTCAGCATCCGCTGGAGAATCGGCCCAGTAACAGATAGGATATTTTAAAGTTTAAACTAATAGGTATATTTTTATATTATTGTTGTTTTTATGCCTTGAAGTGACCGGAGATGACGGTTGATAAGAGAGAGTGGACGAAAATGCATGTTGTGCGGACCCTAGCGTGGGATTAGGTCCGGAATATGATAATGATGATGATATGCCTTGATTCACAAATTAGAAAAAGCGGAATATGTGAGAAAATTGGTGATTTCTAGGTATCATTTACCGTGTCTCACAAAATTTGTAAATATTTTAGAAGTAACATACTCCAGATCGAAGCATGGCGGAATCGTTCTCAATGTATATGGCTGGGTACCAGTTCTACAAGCAAAGGATCATTAATGCGAAATCTCATTGGTTCTACATACATTTCACTAAATGATGGCGCGCTAATAGTCCACAATGTCGATCATGTCACTACCAAATGTCATAATGTTCATAACCACTGATGATATAACTGTCATTCTCATTATTATGTGTGTCACTTATTAATTATTTTGCTGATTATCGGAGTGCTGGGAACTTAAATCAATTATTTTATCTATTTTATCAGTATATTGTATTAAGTTACTCGTGAGCTATACAAATTTATATAGTTATTATCTTATAAAAGAAAAATAATAGATGACTTCTGTTGTAAAACATATACACTTTTAATCTAAGTAATTGTATGTCGTTATTTTAATCATAAAAATTTATAGATCAAACCTAATGAACATATTTTCGGTTAACAGATACAAAGCTGGTGCTGTCCGAGTCGAGTAGAGGCCACCCAATGCTCACTGTTGCGGGAAACAGATATGGAATAAAAGATATAAATCGTACGAGGACCATTTGGAGTTGTAATAGAAGGTCTAGAACGTCCAAGGGATGCCGTGCTACCATACACACTTTGAAAGATATGACAGTAATTAAATTCATTGATGATCACAATCATTGAGGTGATGTCAGTTTAATTGATAGAAACATTTTTGCAGACAGCTGCCTTTGCCCTAAAACAGGTACTTACGCACAAACGTCGTAGGCTAGGACGCTGAAGACAATGGAATAACGGTCCATAGATCGTACGACATTAGAAATTGTCCAAACTATTGAACGTGTTTTAATGATAGTTTATTCCTAACAGTTATGACTAAATTGATATTTTAGAATATTTACCTATTTATTTAACAAAATACATTTTTAATCAAATTAATTAATTAAAAACAAACAAAGTCAAGTATTCCCTCATCTATGAAGTATCAGAATGTTAAATCCTCAGACCCCGTATCATTAATTAATATTTTCTCAAGTTTCTTCAACTATGTTTTCGAGCCTAGATCCTGTCCCTACTCTCACATTACACCCACTACTGCTCATGATAATAATCTTTTGATATCAAACGTTTACCTTAACGAGGATAACGTCTTGAAGGAGTTGAAGTTTCTTGACGCATCTAAAGGCCTGGTCCAGATGGAATCCCTCCTTGTTTCTTTAAAAATACTGCTGGTTGTATTTATGTGCCTATCACTGCTATTGTTAACAAATATCTTGCAGAAGGTATTTTTTCTGAAGTATGGAAACGTGCCTTTATCACCCCAGTACATAAAAGCGGTTCTAAACACGACATAGAGCAGTATCGTCCTATTTCTATTCTTCCGCCTTGTCGAAGCTTTTTGAAAGGCTTGTTCACAATGAGATTTACCCAATCATACACAACATTATCATTCAGGAGCAACATGGCTTTGTCAAACGGCATTCCACCACATCTAACCTTATCACTTTTACTAATACACTTTTTGAAAACCTTCAAAATGTATGGCTTTATTACGAGGTCGTCAGCGGACTTTAAGTAACCATCAACTTTTTTGTATCTATACAAAACACTGGTACGCTCTCAGCTGGAATACGTGGTGCCAATATAGAACCCATTTTATATATAAGTACGTGGAGGCAATTGAGAGAATTCGGCGGAAGTATCTGCGGTCCATGAATTACAGATGTCGTCGTCCCCGTAGCTCTTACGCTGATTCACTTGCTCATTTTAAACTCCTTACTCTCGAGTCCAGACGTAAATATCTTGAAGCTGTTACCCTGTACAAAATTGTGCATAATAAATTTGACTGTTTGGACCTTATCAGCGAGCTATGCTATGCAGTCCCGAGAACCTGCACCCCGCGAGCTACTCGCTCGCGCCTTTTGTTTGCCCTTGCCACCTGCCGCACAAACTCGGGACTTCACGCCCCTATTCGTCGTATGGTTGAGTCCTTTAAAATAACTTCGTAGACATAGACATATTTATTTGCAATTTATATAAATTCTAAAAGGTTATACAGTCTACTTTGTCAAGTAAATTTCAGTAATAAACCAACATAAATAATTTAGTACTGTTTCTTCATGATATTCTTTCATTATTACTGCTACTAGGAATAATGGTATATTTTAAGTAAAACATAATTTAATTACTAGCATTTCTAGTTCTTAGTTCTTTAAGAGGAGTCCAGCTCTCACCTAGCTACTGACTTACTATTTTCATGTATTAGTTAGGCCTTCTAGTTGCATCCTTTAAATTCTCTATGTATGTAAAGCATTTGTGGATAGCGCTGTGGGCTACATTTATAATATCACTCAAATATGTAATAAGTTTAATGTAGTCGTTAGTTATTCCTCAATAAATAAATAAAATAAAACAAGCCAAGTCAACGGCAAAACTAAAGCTAGCTTAATTACGCAGTAACCGCATTTATATATAGCCTAAACACAAGTCAAAAAACTAGTAGAGCGACGACTGCAAAGCAAATCGTCGAGCAAATGCGTCGATGCTACACCCCGGTAGCACACATGTTAATTAGGTTGAAACTGTACTTTTTTTACAGTAAATTAATTGGAATGAAGCACTAAGTCGAGTATTACTCTTCCCCCCTCTACGAAGACCCTACGAACCCTGAAGTACCAGCGCCCGCTGATGAGCAGACCTGAAGTACCAGCATCCCCTGATGAGCAGACCTGAAGTAAGATAGCACAATGTGATCGTTATTTAGGTATATAAACTACATTTTTTAAATAAATCAATTGGAATGAAGCACTGAGTCGAGTTTTGACAGACCACACGGACCCTGAAGTACCAGCACCCGCTGATAAGAAGACCTGAAGTACCAGCACCCGCTGATGAAAAGACCTGAATTCGCTGACAAGCGACTCATATGTTTCCAGCATCCGCTGGAGTAGCTGCCCAGAGCTCCTAGCACGAAAAAAATCATCTACTAATAGAAATCATACTTCATACTTTATAGAATATTTTTCGGGTTTTGCTCCAATTTGAAAAATAACAACTAACAGGCTAAAGGTTTCTTCGTCGCTTCTTTACTTTAGTCTACATACCGATACCAAAGCGACAGAAATCAAACATTTATCAAAAATAGATAATTTTGCAATATTTTTTTATGGTAATTCCAGTCATTCTGGTTCTTACCCGTTCATCGATTTCGATGAAAAAGGTGAGTCAAACACTTCTTTATGAACGGACTGCAGTCTGTTTACAATATTACGCAAAATCAACCCATTTAGCTTAACTATTACTTTCTCTGATCGAAGATAAAAGTGGAGGTTCTGCCACATACTTCAAAAGATTCTCAAACAAAGAAACGAGTCGTCATACATAACTATTGCAGGAACACGCTAATCTGTGCCACAGATGCGATGAGCGATCCACACGCTATGAGCGAGCTCGTTTATTTGAAAGTTCAAATGTTAGGTTACGAATGACAACTAGAGCATGCGGAAAACGATTTTGTCCGATTCCACGCCGGAATTCCAAGGAGTGTAACACGTTTCCATTGGTCATATTGAACGAACGCCTTCGTGAAGACGCCTGGGGGGTGACCCCCAGGCGTCTTCACGAAGGCGTTCGTGATGACGGGCAGTACGCGCAGTTCACGCAGTGAATTATATTCCAGGAGTAGACCAGCTGTTCTCATGTTGACAATAATTATAGTTATTTTTATGGATGGATGTACTTTTTATTGGATACAGGTGATTTGAAGTTAGTGTCAAGTAGTCATTGGGAATGAAAACTCATTGACAGAGAAATTGATGAGGCTGATCTGAGAATATAGTAAGATCGCGCTTATACGATCGTTGTACGACAATGAATTGACAATGAAACATTCATTAGATTTTAAGTACCTATAAGTCGGGTAAATAAAAATCGTGATTGCAAATATCATGCTATCCAGCTTAAATTGACAAATGTGAACTACATTAAATGTAGTTGCAAATTTTGCAATCCCAATCTCTATCTACACGACTTTTATCTCCAATTTTAACTCAAGTCAGAAACTTAGCGATTTCAAGCAGTGATATTTAATGCACTACATCAATATTATCTTTTTACAGGGATCCAAATGTCAGTGTCACAAAAAGGTCGTCAGCTGCTTCTCGTAGATGGCTACAGATTCAACAAGCAAGGAGGCAGTAGAGGGAAGATCTATTGGAAATGCTCCACACACATTCATAAAGGTTGCCACGCTGTCATACACACACTCGATCAGAACGTCGTTAAATTCAAAAACGTTCATAATCACAAACGATTAAAACATCGAAACTATTCATTAATACCTAAGTAAAATTTAGATGAGAAAAATAGAATACCTAGTGATCCTAAGCTGGTATACCATCTTAGCATGTGGCCTATCTTGTACTTTAGTAAGAAAATATCCAAACGCTCGACATTTCAATAAATAAAATGTGATTGACATCACACTAATATTGTAAATGTAAAAGTTTGGATGTTTAGATGTTGTTACCTCGTCATGCCGAAACGAGTGAACAAATCTGCCTGAAAGTTTTTCTACGTTGTTCCTACATATAGGCTACTTTTTAACCCAGAAAAACGCGTGCGAAAGAAAACTTGTACAAATATTGATACTTGTACTCATACTCAACTTGGATTTTTAACTATTAAACTTTGTAAAGTGTTTAGCCTATGGTTATAGTTTTGGTTTTAATAGTTATGCTTTTATTCAATTACATAATTCGCGAACGAATATTTAGTTAAAATTGTGTTATTTATTTTTCTACTTAACTCAAAACAAATTAAGAAGCAATAATATGAGGCTTGGCACTTGGTCTTTCCGGGCTGGAATGTTTTATGGCAATGAAAGATTATAAAATATATTCAAGTTGTATCATTTCATTTTATTTTCAATTTATTTATTCTCAAACTATGGTAACGTTGTGAAGGATTTTTGCTTATATTAGGTACACATTGTTATAATTTATACGACTAGAGTCCATTATTTTATACGACTAACATTAAAATAGTAGTATCAAATATATAAAAATACACAAAATTGTATACTTACGATGGAAACAGTAAGTAATGAATACATATTCAGATTTTTTTAAATGACAAACGAAGATAATAGTTAACAATTAAATAACAATCATAGTCACAACATAATAAATTATTCTACACAAAATTAATATATTCATTTACACTATAGAGACATTTGTCAAGAAAACAGTTATTTAATTTTTGTTTAAATAAATTACCATTGAGTTCTTTAATAGATTCTGTTATCTTATTAAAGATATTGAAGCACATATTATATACATTTTTCTCATAGATCCGCTTATGGCATTGTGGCTTGTATAACATATTATTGAATTTTGCTCTTTTTTGTCGAGTGATAATATCCTTACGTGTGGTAAAGTGTTGGGGGTAAGATTTTACAAACATGCATATTATGTCTCTAATGTACATGCAAGGTAGAGGCATAAAACAGATTCTCAGGGTCAGATTTGTCAGCACAGAATTCCTTTACAGAGTAGTTCTTCAACAAGAATTCTATGAATTTCTTTTTTAAAAATGTTTGCATTATGTATACTTATATAAGATAAAGGTAATTTATAGTACAGCTTTAAAGCCTGGTGCCGTACACTGTGCTCTGTCTGAAGTACTTTATTAAGCCTAGGTGTAAATTCCTTTACTATATCCCTTATTCTAGTAGTTTATCTAAGTGTCCTTCCTTCAGGGGTTTCGAAAGAATTTAAATGTTTACTAGGTGAGCAAGTAAAACTAAAATATATAGACAAGGCACAGTGAGTATGCGTAGACTATTAAAATGTTTCCTACGTGGTTCCGTTTGAGAAATGCGTAACATCGTCTGGCTCTTTTTTGCAAGACGATGATTGACGAGTGACGATTGACGATTGACGACATCAGTAGCGCAGCGGGCGAAGGTCCGCCTGCAACGCAGGAGGTTGTGGGTTCGATTCCCGCCTCGGGATAAATGTTTGTACGATCTGCAGATATTTGTTCAGGGTGTTCTGGATGTTTTCTATGTATAATAAAAAAATATCTGTTCGGTTTTTGCTCAAATAAACATAGGGTAGTTTTAATTTAGTAAGGCCATCAGCCGATTTTATCCTACCTCTGTTGGGAAATCGGCGAATGAACTGGATGTGACGTGCCATGTTCTACACCAACGAACGAGTGAAAAATGGCTGCTTCGTTTCCCGCTGTTCAATCTCAACCGCCGCACAAGTTGGACATATTTACGTAAAGTTTTGGAACATTGCATATCGATTACTTCTCACTGTTATTTGTGTTGCCGTGCAACTTAGAATAAGCCGTGCAAAAACTGCCTTAAAAACATTACACTCGCGAGTGAATATCTAGTGCTGTGTTCTGGAAGCTGGATCCTTGCATGGTTTGGAGAATTCAGGTCAGTGGTCAAGCTACTTTATCTACCCTGTGTAATGAGCAAAGATCTTTCCTTAGGTATTTTCGTTAGGTACATACAGCATTATAATTATTTCACCCAAAATTCTTCGGTCCTTCGATTCATATTTTTTACTACCAGTTACCTATTGTTCAGATCCCACGATATCTATCTATGTAGAGTATTGTATTAAGTATATCAGTTATATAGTACCCATAAGACAAGCTGTGCTTAGCTTGGGACTAGATAATGCTGTGTGAATTGTCCTGCAAATTTATTTATTTTTATAATCAACGATAATGTTGCCTATTGTGTCATCCTGCATATTCCTCTTACATTGTTCCTAACAAACTTGACTTCCTCAATCATGTAGTCAAAATTATAGCATTTAAGGAGTGTAGTAAACTCATGTTTTTGAGTATCGTCCGCCAGTATATTTACATTAAAGTCAACTAACAAAATACATTTATTGTCAAAGAAGTGTTCCTAAAACTTTTCGAATTACTCCATGAAGACATTAAAGTTTTTAATTACTGGGTTGCGAAAGCAACAAAAAATGAAAGGGTTCGAACTCAATTCTCTTACTCCCGAAATCTCAAAGCCCCCTGTAAAGTTCCTTGCAATAGCGAATCTCCTCAAAATTAAGTTCATTGTGGCCCATTAAAAGCGTACCGCCTTGTTTTTGTAGCTCTAAAGTTATGGGATGCCATGTCATAGCATGCAAGTTGAAATAATGGTTCAGACTTCGGGTTTAGATAATGTTCACTTATACAAATCTAGTCTCATCTTATACTTATACATTATATATACTATATATATAACTTAAATAAATAAATAAATAAATAAATAAATAATGCTGGACAATTCACACAGCATTATCTAGCCCCAAGGTAAGCAGAGCTTGTGTTATGGGTACTAGATAACTGATATACATAATAATATACGAGTACATAGATAGATATTTTTTATTATACATAGAAAACGACCAGAACACCCTGAACAAATATCTGCAGATCGTACAAATATTTGTTCCGAGGCGGGAATCGAACCCGCAACCTCCTGCGTCGCAGGCGGACCTTCGCCCACCGCGCCACAGAGGTCGTCATACTTATACTAAGAGAATTTACGTAGACTTCGATATCGTCCCTCTTTTTTGTTAGTCAGATTTTGGTGAAAGATAGTAAGTTTTCTAGTCCTTTTATTATTAGTTTCATGGATTACATTGGTGATTTCAATATCAGCTGATCTACTGTGAGTTTCGTCTGCGGTATCTGAAAATCCTCACGAAGTGATGACACGGAAGTTGGATCCCGATTGAATTGATAATGTTTAAAAAAAATAGTATAACAGTTTTAAATGTTTTGATGTCATCTTATTGTCTGTTTAACCTAAGTTAATCTATATATATAAAAATGAAACCAGTTTTCCTTGGTCACGGCATCACGCGTGAACAGCTGGACCGATTTCGCTAATTCTTTCTTTGTTGTGTTTGTTATTGTCAGGAGAAGGTTCTTATGAAAGAAAAAATTAAGAAAGTTGGAAACATAAATTTCCACGGGGGCGAAGCCGCGGGGCGCAGCTAGTCATGTATATATATATCTGTGCTTCTTGTTCTACTAATTGTCATGTTGGAATGTGACAAAAGCTTCTCTCCAGGATGTGTTTGAAGGTTATCTCACTTTTTTACTTGGTTTTATGAACCTGTAACCTCTGTGTTCGCGAAAATGTATTTATTTACGAAGAGCGCTCACGTAGTAATGTTTATTTATTCAACTTCGTTTGTAGGCATCTACTTAAACTTTTGCCAAATTAAATACATAAATAATTCAAACGACAAAAATTATTAAATACTTATTACCCATGAAATCGAATCAAAATTTTATATACTAATTATAAAAACTTGTATCGTGGATTCAAACAAAGACTACTATTGATCCCGAAAAAGTGCAGATTCCCATAGGATGATCAAATATTTTAAATTATAATTTTAAATCAACGCGGGTAACACAGCGGGACGCAGCTACTAGAACATACAAATGCATTAATTTTGTAAGTAAAAACAACTTTGTTTTCGGAGTAGGTAGGTATTTCAAGATAATACAAATAAATAGCTTGTGAGCTCAAATGTATTTTTACTTCCTAAGTAACGTATTTAACATTTAGGCCCGTACTATTAAAGCTCGCTCAGTCATGGATCTATGCGATTTTCTATGGCAAAACCGTTAGAATTAGAGCAAGGTTTCATAATACGGGCCGTAGACTCATGTAAGGGTCTTTGACAAGATCAGCGGGTTAGAAGGTTAAAGCATCTAACGAGTAAGGAAAAAAGAGAAGGGTCGATCACGATGCACGTAGTGGTTCTGGTGGTTCTGGTCAATCAAAAAAGAGGTAATTCCTATATAACGTCAAAATAATGACATTACTCGGGTACTTTGTGACTAACTGGTTTTTGGACTCGCATGGATGCGATGATTTATCAATATCAACCCATCCATGTTAGTCCATCCAGTTTAAGAACAATAAATAACAAGGTAATGTTGACGTGTTCTTACTTAAAAGTGATCTTTGTTATAGATGGTGATTACCACTTGACGTTCACGACTTCAAGATACGGTAAACCGATCATTGAAATTGGTAAATACCGATTTCATCAGCAAAAACATTTCGGTGCAAAAATTCATTGGAAATGTGCAACCCATTCTCATCGTGGTTGCTGCGCCCGCCTTCACACTCTTAATGATATGACCGTCGTCAAATTACACAATTTTCACAATCATTAAATTTAAAATATCGTTTAACAGTTAGCTTCCCTACGCACAATAAACAAAAATAATTTTTCGTTACATAGCCCATAATCATTTTTTAATTAATTGTTTAACCCACTTAATCGATGTCCTAATCAATAGATACAATATTTGAAAATTAAAATATTAAGAGGTGAACCAAATTATAGTAGGTTTTTTAAAATGAAATACTTACTATTAATTCTAATGCTAACGTATATTTCATGTCGATTTTTTTGATGAATTGACACTGGCAGCATCGAAATTTGGTCGTCCCATAATTTCATAAGGATACTGTCCGCGGTGAAAAAGTTTTCTGGAAATGTTCTAAAAATGCTGAAGGTACATGCCCGCCTACATACTCTTAGAGATAATAAGACAGTTCTCAAATATTCTAATATTATATTATTATAATGTGTATTATTATAATTTACTTAATCACCAAGAGTAAGAAATAAAAAAAAACACGTTCATCCAGTGAGAGTAAGTTTACTTTCCTTACTACTTCGAATAAATTCGTTAACGTGACATCTACTTTGATCTTTAACGCATTCACTGTCCAGCCTCAGTGGTGCGACCCGCAGGGGCGCGCCGCCGCCGCCGCCTCACGGCGCCGGACTACTACATGTGCGTCTGGAGCCATGAAAGCGTTAGTTTAAAGTACACATGCTTCGTTGTAGAAGATAGACACCACTTAACGTCGAACTTAACGATAACGAGATCACGACGCGGTATCCCTATCATATCAGCATTTCGGTTTAATATAATGTACACCGTTAAAGCGGTGTGAAATTTGACTAGAAGTGTTCAACAGTGTCAAGCCGTCAGTTGAAATTATGTTTTTTATTTAGAATTTATAAAGAATGATTTTACACACTCTCGAAGATCGTCCTAAAATGTTATAATGTTCACACAATCACAACGTAAGCAATGTGACGAGTTTTGAATCTGTTTCACAATTTTTTTTTTGTTTCATAATATTGTAATTTTTCCTATCACTAAAGGGATAAAATAAAACAAAATGTTTGTACTAGGTTTGATTTAATGTAATAAGAGGTTCATCAGGGTGTTCGACAAATTTCCTAATACCCTATTTTGAAATTGGTGCCGTCGTTTACACTCTTAAAGATATGACCATACTTAAATGTTATATGTTCACTATCACTAAATTTAATAAAATAAAATGTATTTAGAACACCGTTTAATAAATAATACAAGACAATTCACACTGCAACATCATCAGCCCCAAACTAAATAGAGCTCGTGATAAGGGTATAAATGAATATAATATAGGTTATATTAGTTACATACATATTCTAATTTCATTTACGACCCATAAAGCCAAGAATCCTACGTTACGCGTTTTTTTTCGCCACAGTTCGTTCATTGACTTTTGTTTTTATAGACGTAAACAAAATGTGGCGGTGAAAATAGTATAAGTGATACACTCATTAATATATCTGAATAAAAGAGCTGATGTATATGTTTTGTATTATGTAGGCAGAAAATTTCACGATTAAAATTAAAATGAAGTCGGACTTTTTTCTTTTTTACGTTCCAACAATTTTATTTATGTATAATAGATTGTAATTTGTGTGTGCTTTCTTTGTGTTTATGGTACCTACACAAACTAAACGATTTTCTTTTCACGTAGTCGGACTTTTTTCTTTTTTGCGTTCCGACATGTATTTATGTAGATTTGTAATTTGTGTTTATGGTACACAAACTAGCCGATTTTTTTTTCAGGTCTGGCACTAACTACTTCAGCACGTGGTTATCCCATACTTTTGTTGGCTGGGTACAGGTTTAACAAGCACCGGAATACAAGCGCTAAGCTATACTGGAAATGTTCCACACATTTACAGAGAGGTTGCCGCGCCGTCATACACACGACGCACAATTTGACTGTCTTGAAATGTTTCAATGTTCATAATCATTAAATGTAGTTAGGCCATTTAAATATTGTAAATCTAATGTAGCTTTCCACACAATGCTGAGTGTAGCCCTTCGACCCACTGGTCGACTCGTGAATGTATCACTTAGGTACAAATACATCTGGTATTTGTGGTATTTCTAAATATCGATCGTAACTGCGTTTTAGAAATAACCCTGTATAATGTTATCAGTTCACTCCATGCGCTGACGAACGAGCGTTAGTGTTAAGCTCAGTACTCACATACGGTATTACTCGATAGTTTTACTCGAAGTCGAGTAAAAATCAACGTGTGGACCGCAAAACTCACAGGGTGCGAGCCTTCGAGCTGTGAGTTTTGCGGTCCACACGTTGATTTTTACTCGGCTTCGAGTAAAACTATCGAGTAATACCGTATGTGAGTACTGACCTTTATAATGTCGCTCGCACACCGGACAGCCAATCAATGTACCCCATTTGTATTCGCTTGGCTTACATTTAGTTTCTGATGTGAAATTTCAATTTCGGTGTGTGTTTATTTTGTTTTTACTCGTGTACGAGTTTACTGTATTAAACTACCTATTTACGTAGGAAGATACATAGTACCAACTATTTATAATATTAATATATTTTATTATTTATACTATATTGTACCATAGAGACTGAGGCTGACGGACAAACCGAATTACGGTTTATGTTAGCTGTAGATAAAATAAGTTATGTAGCATAAATAAATGAAAAAAAAAGTGATATATTCACGAGTAGGTACATCTGGATTGACCTGTTGGTTTGACCGGCATAAATACAATGCTGGACAATATGTACAGAATTATCTAGCCCCAAGCCAAGCAGAGGTTGTGTCATGGGGACTAGATAAGTGATATACCTAATACAATATACCACATAGATAGATATTTTTTACTTTATATCGAAAATAACCAGAATCCCCGAAACAAAAAACTGCAGATCGTACAAACATTTGTCCAGAAGCGGAAATTGAACACGCAACCATCACGACGTTAGACCGCCACGTCACAGAGGTCATCGAGGTCGTCGGTATATTTGAAAGATAGTTCTATAATTTGTATGTTTTTTGTAGTCCTATTTATTACTATTTTATCTGTATATTTTAAAATCGATTATTAAAAATAAATAATGCTGGACTATTATTGATAAAGAAATAAATATAATACGAACACACGGTGATTTGGTGCTGTAGGTACCAATGTTTGGTTGGCGGGTAGAAAATGCCATCGGCATTATGCCTACCATTATTAGGTATGTGCAATTAAGAGCTAGTAATAGATGTATTTATTCAGTAATGTATGCTAAAATCCTTTAAACAGTGTGTTGCTTGATTATGAACAATAAATTTGTAGAAACTAAGAAAACACAATTAATTTTACAAAACAGATCTCCTTAATTAGTCTTTAGTACACTAGTTATTATAGTTTTATTATTATGTTCCCTATTATGTTATCTAGAATGTATAACAAGTAAGTATAGTACAAGTGGTTTACTAGAACTATCACGTAGTTCATTGACTAGTATTTACGTATTTTTTCAGCGATCGAGTACACAACCTCAAAAAACGGCAAACCCAACATCATTGTCTCTGGGTACAGATTCTACATAAAGCGTTCTCAAGGATGTAAGACGTATTGGAACTGTTCATCTCATTTTTCACGAGGCTGCCGAGCAGTTTTACACACTTTGAAAGACATGACCATTCTTAAAATGTGTAATGACCATAACCACTGAATAAACTGGATCGTTAGTATCAACCGAAATCGTATTTGTCAAAGTTCTACAAATAAGATTTAGATATTATCGATGCAGTCGATTTGTGATTGTGAGACCCACCAGCTTATTTTAATTGCAAGTGGCATGCTAAAGAAGAAAACCTTACAGTATTGATAATTTCAAGGGAATCATTAGGTAAGTGGGTCATAAATCAACTTTCTGACTTTACCTACGCAACATCGATTAAATATGCGATGAGATAATTTTTGTGACTAATGTGGTTTTCTCCATGATCTTCTATTTTGGAGATCGAGCACGCCATCTCACAAAGAGGAAAACCCATCATCACAGTATCTGGGTACAGATTCAGGAAGAACCGGTCTCAAGGATGTCAAACGTAGGTAGGTACTGGAAATGCTCAACTCTTTGGAAATGAGTTGAGCATTTCCAGTACCTACTTAATTTCCAAAGAGGCTGCCGTTCGGTAATACACACTATAGATGATAATGACTATCGTTAAATACACAATGACCAAAACCATTGACATACATATAATCCCTGTGAATCGTGTGACATGTTTTTATTTATCCATCGTGATATTTTTACCTATGATATGGATATTTTATATAAAAGGCTTCATCATTAGGTATAATGTGGTTTGCTATCAATGAGTTTAATTATACACACTTTGTAAGATATGACCAAGGCTAAATATTGTAAAGTCCATACCCATTGAAGATTAATACAAACCTATAAGTTAAGTGACTGGTTTTTATTTATCTACCCCAATAAAGTGCCACAAAGAAGATTGAGATTCTTACCACTATCTACGAGTACATCCATAAATTTTGTAATAATAACTGCTGTGTCGAATGTGGTTTGCCAACCCTTAAAATTCTTTATTTTTTAGAGATTGGGCACGCTATTTCATTAAAAGGAAAACCTATCATCGTAGCATCTGGCTACAGATTCAGGAAAAATCGGTCTCAAGGATCTAAGACGTACTGGAAATGCTCAACTCATTTTCCACGAGGTTGCCGTGCGGTTATACATACTGATAATATGACTGATAATAATATGACTGTTTTTAAAATAAATAATGAGCATAACCATTAGAGATAGTCCTTAATAATACTGTGCTAATCCTAACCTTTTAAGTATGTTTTTTTATTTATCCTGATAATGTTTGGGAGACATGATTAAGACAAGAAGAATTTTTTCAAAGTGATTTATGTGTATAATGATGTTGCATTTTTGTTGTACACAACCTTAAATGCCCATCATCACAATCACGGTATCTGGGAAAACATTCAGAAAATATCGGTCTCAAGGATGTAAAACGTTTTGGAACTGCTCAACTCATCGAACATACATGCTTTGGATGATATCATCCAAAGTATGTATGTTCGATGAGTTGACTATCACTAAAATATATAAAGACCATTACCATTGAAGACAAATTACCAAACCGAAGTAGGTAATTGTATCTCTGCTTCCACATGTTAAAAAGAGACGGCATCTCGTTACTAATTGGAGAGAATTGACGGAAGTGCACGTTGTTGCACCAGTTACTTTCACATCAAGGGTACCAAGGTCAACTTTCAATGACTTGGGGTCTTGGGTGAGGAGAAAATAAAGATGTTTACTGGTTTTTATAAGAAGGTAGCAGACTGTAGAATTTTAAATGGATATTGCGGTGCTACTGTGCTGCTACGGCGGCGTAAGCGTAGGCATTTTTTTAGGCCTACGAAATGTTTGTGGATATATTTTGTACCTCTCATAAAACTGTGAACTACTGTAAGCACATGGTAAACATTTTAATTAGGGTCACATGTAATTTTTGTATGCAAAACATTATTTTTACTCTGATGTTTTGGTTCATTTATTCTTTAGTAAATGTAAAGCTATCAATCCACATTAACCACTTGAATCGAGAGTATAAAGCTTCGGCCAAACCTGCGCATTAAAACATGCGGGGTGCGAAAGCGAGAGCATCAACAACGCGAAACACTTCTCTTAAAAAGTTCCCGCATCTCGGTCGCGTAGCTGTGCAAGGTTCCATTGAGCGATAGATAGCGGACGCTAAAATAGCGCCTCTAGTCAATCGTGTACCTATTTAGAATAATCTTTTTGTAATTGTAGCTTGTAGGTCACGTAGGTATGTTATTTTATCGATAGGTCAGTTTGTCTCAGTAGTCTGGCAATATTTTTTTTATAAATGATGCATATTTCTCTAATGACCTCCGTGGCACAGCGGGAGAAGGTCCGCCTGCGACGCAGGAGGATGCGACTTCGATTCCTACCTCTGGACAAGTATTTGTATGATCTGCAGATATTTGTTCCGGGTGATCTCGGTGTTTTTTCTATGTATAATAAAAATATCTATATATGTAAAGTATTGGATTAAATATATCAGTTATCCAATACCCATAACACAAGTTCTGCTTAGCGTGGGGATAGATGATGCTGTGTGAATTATCCAGTAACATTTATTTATTTATTTCTTATTTTACGAGGACGACATAAATTTTATACAGATTCATGGTCATCGTCGCAGCCTGTATTTCATCCTCTGCTGGGTGAGCTTGCAACGATCAAATAAGGCCTTCCTTTCTCTACTGCCTAGTAGTTTTACTTTTGTGACAGAGATTTTTTTAATTGACATGACAAAATGTTTCAGGTGTCTATCTCTCTAGTTCACCGAGAGGCAATCCTATTTTAGTAGTAAACGGCAACCGGTTCTATAAAAATAAAGTTATTGGATGCAAGACCAACTGGAGATGTGTGACGCAAAATAAGGGATGCCGTGCCGTCATACACACATTAGATGATTTAACTGTAATCAAATGCTATAATGTTCATAGTCACTAACTTTTAATATCTTCTGCTTACTTCACCAACTTAAAATATTACTGACGTGTAAGTTGGGATGTGTGTGGATGCGTGTAAATTGTGACATATGTCGAAAATGAATGAGACATAGTTATTTTTCCAGACAACACTACGATAATAGTAATAAGTGATAGTAATCAGTTAAATATGTATTTGTATGATATAAGATAAGTTAATTAATAAATATAAGTGAATGGTTTAAGGTAAACAAACAACCTACTTTTAAACATACAAAACATACAAAACTAATATAGTAAGATTTTTTCAATGGCCAAAGTATTGACCCCGCACAGGTCTATGGTTAAAAACTCAATGAATGTATTCAACGATGTTAAATGTTTAGGTATTAAGATAGGTAGTAAGTTGACATGGATTAATCATATTGTTTCCCTCGTGGGAAAACTTAAGTCGGCCGCTTATGCAATCAAAAGCGTACGACAGCTAAGTGGAGTACAGGCTACGAAGGCTGTACATCTTGCATACTTCCACTCCGTCAGGAAATATGGCATACTGACCTGGGGAAATGCGGCCAAAACCAACAGAGTTTTTGTTTTGCAGAAGCGAGCGATAGGGTTCATCCTACTAACAACACATGAACAAGAGTCTTGTCGGGACAAATTTAAACAATTACATAACATGACATTCATCGGAGAATATATATTACAAAATTGTATTTATGCTAAAATGACATGCATTTTACAAGAGTTAGTTATACCTACAAAATGATATACATAATTAATGATACACGCAAAAAAGAAAACGTTTTCGTTCCGAAACATTGACATTGATAGCGAAGTTAAATAAGAGCTTTCTCTACTCTTTGTTTAACATTTTATAATAAATTACCACTACGTGTAAGGAAACTTAATATTAAGATTTTTTGTGCAACAATCAGAACTATTTTATTATGTAAATCTTTCTATAATATTGACAAATTGACAAACTGATGAATTTTGTAAATAATCATACCAACGTTTATGACTTTTCCGAGTGTACGTGATTGTATCAAAAAGGAATAAATAAATGAACTGAACTGTTGTGCTTTGTGTGTATGTTGACCTCTTCATGCCAAAACAACTGAAGGGCTCGGGCTGAAATTTTGGAAACGTGAAGTCTAGAGACCTGGAATAAAACATAGGCTACTTTTTATCCCATAAATCAGTTCACATGATATAGAAATTAGTTTTAAAGTTTTCATAACTGAAAATTACTATATTTTGTGTTTTCTAATTCAAATTTGAATAATTGTTGTAATCATTTAACAATAGCAAATCACGCAGTGTTTGTATTCCTAGAAGCTCCTATTTGTCCTTTGGTTGTCAAGCCGTCGTACACGCATTACATGAATAATCAATCATGCTTAATAATGGCAAGTACTTTATTTTGTTTCAGATATTTATATGTATATCTAGTTAACGAGAGGTCAAAAGGTTAAACTGTCGTAGATGGTTACAGGTTCTGCAGAAACAAGAGGTCGGGATTATTCCGACTACAATTCGTATTAATATACAAATTCTATATGCATCACACAAGCAAGGGGGTGTCGGGCCGTCGTACATATGTAGGTACGTTGACATGACTGTTCTCAAGTGCTATAACGTTCATAATCATTAAGGCTTATCCCGCACAGCGGAATCCCAACGTTTCAACAACTCAAAAGTTTTTTCGCAGGATTCTGTAACATATGGAAATTATAGGAAGCTGCCCGGCCGCATTACGGAAAAAAATCTACGCGAAAATAAGTCCTCAACCAAATCTGTTTTGGCGCAGATTCCACCGCGCCGAGATGCGATTTAAATTCGCGTCAATGTTTTGTGCACCATGGATGGAGTTGCTTATGACCGACCGAACATAATTTTCCATAGTAGGATGTAGGTTCAAATCTACATAGAATAGCTTTAAAGATGGCCTGGTAGTATAGCTTAAAATTTAAACATGGTAACATTTCTTATCGTTGATAACATTTGAAAAAGAGATCCGTGTTAGACATTGTTCGGTCGGTGAGGTGAAGTGAGATTATGATGAAACACGGGAAAAAACATTCATCATCAGCCTAGTGGACATAGGCCTCGCCTAATGAGTGAATAACAATCACTTTCTTCGGCTCACCGCATCCAGCATCTGTCTGCAGTCTTTTGCAGGTCGCCACCTCACCTGGCCGGAGGCCATCCTGCACTACGTAAGCCTAGTTGCGGTCTCCGCTTAAGAACACGTTTACCCCAGCGGTTGTCAGTTCTTCGTGAGATATGGCCGGTCCACTGCCACTGCAGCTTGCTAATTTTTTGAGGTAAGTACGTCGAAAATTTCAAAATGAATGTGACAGTTGTCAGTAACCTGCATGACATTCATGCTTCGATCAGGTATCTGCCGCCTAGCCGGTGGATACCTTGATATAAATAATAATACCTATTAACGTAGATGGACACTCCTCGCCCTCCACTTGTCGGAGCTTCCTCACCCGGCCGGCCCATAGCCGAGTTTGGTTTGCGTTCCATATCCACGGGATGTACGGCGCAGCCTCGGCACGCAGCACTTTAGCAGACGATCGGGACCGTTCGAAATAAGTTTCTCTTGACGCTGACGCCGAAAAAAATACTTTTGCTTGATTCTTACCTGTATTTTACGTAGCGTCGAAATTTTGAAGACCTCACCCATAGAGTTAAGATAATACTTATGTTATTAAATATATATTTATATTTATCTGAAATATGACCTCAGCGCTAATGAGAGGCCGTTGATATATTGATCTTGTTTGTTTGAGAATGGACATAGGAAATTTATTGTGTTTTGAGGTTTAATTTCACCTTTTGTGTGTAAAAAAATAAAAAACAAAATGTCTAAATGTCTTTCATGTCTTTCAAAGATCGTAGCAGCCTACGTTCCTTTCAGTTTCTCTTAGATGATTTTATGATATTTCGCAACCGTTTCACTCGCACAATACAATAATGCAGTAACCCTAGACGTCACACACACAGTTGCACGTTTACCGCACGCAACACAGTTGCACATGTATACGCCCAGGCGCGGCTTTATTATGGAGAAATGTTCGGATGTCCGGGGTGTGAACTTAATCGAGGCATGCATAAAACCTTGATTAGATCAATATTTTTGTAGAAAAATGGCAAACCATACACATGTTGCCACTAACGCATTTACTGCCCAGCCTCGACACGGGGATGTAGACTAGCATCTGCGTCTTGGGCCATGAATGTGTTAGTTTAGCAAAGAAGTCAAGTCAGTATTTTATTATGAAACGTTTAATGTTTTAGATATCACGCTTATTCAGTCGTCTCGGGGCTGCCCAATGCTCCTCACGACAGGGAATTATAAGTTTTCAAGGAAGAGCTCAAATGGACCAAACACCTTTTGGCAATGCAGCGTCCGACACTGTAAGGCCCGAATCAAAACTACACTCGTGTTAGATACCGTACAAGCTAGCTTCTATTGCATTGTTCACAACCATTAACCATTGTAGCAATAGCTTTATTACGCATAGCTAGTAAGCAAAATAGCATTTTTTCAATGATAGGTTTATTTCGTAGGTAGGTAATCTTTTCTTTAAGATGTTGATTTTTTATATTACGTTCTCTAATTAATTTAAAAAAAATATGTTAACATTTTTAGAGCTACGTTAGTATGTAGCTCTAAAAAAGTTAACATAATTTTTAGATGTTGATTTTTTGTTTTATATGTTTACCTATGTTACTTACTCATAAATCGCATCGAAAGCTTCATTCATCACTTTATACCTAGTCTTTGTTAGTACTTATTTTTCTTTTTCTTATATTGCTTTGATTCTCAAAATATGAACAATATCATATGTGGACTGTAAATCTGAGCCCCGAGTTCAGTTTGACGATAGTACGATACGCCTCGCGGATGTTACGGGACGTGTTCAGACAAGGAACACAGAGAAAAGGTAAGATCATCACATCAATCATCATTAGGTCGATGATAATACGATTATATATTTCCAAATTCAATCAAAACATCCTAGCAAAGAACGGAACGAAAACCTGGGATGATGCTGTTATTGACTTTGAAAAAAGGAGGAGGTCCTATGTTTATTTTTTATTATTTTCGTTTGTTTTATTATTTTCGTTGTTATGAGTATGTTAGCCGATTTATCCATCAATGGACCGATATGCTTGATTCTTTTGCTTTTGTATAGAGGATTATCCCGAAATGGTCCCTAAATATTCCAGAGGAATTAGTATATGTCTTGCAAAATTTAAAATATATAGAACACTATTTTTTTATAACATAAGGAATCCGAAATCGGTTTTTAGTCTATGAAATAATCAAATTATCCTAATTTCAGATCGATCGTTCGAACGCACCGTGTCAACGTACGACAGACCCAATGTTATAGCGACCTGTCTCATTCAATAAAATTAATGATAGGTAAAATAATACCTGAAATTGATATAATAGCAATTTGAACCAAAACACAGACACACACATTGATGATCATCAACCAACTTTTTGAAGAATCATTAGCACTTTGAATCAAAACAAGCAATACCTATAGATAGTTATGTCTTACATGGACGTTGTAAAATCTTTTTCTATTATAACTTAAAGATTATTATGAGTATTCTTTTACTTTCTTTGAAACACCAATCTCCTTAAATGCCTTAGAAGGCAGCTCAGATTGTTTGCAACAGTCTGCAGTTAGCTCAATTGTTTCAATTGTCAATTTTAGTATAATTTTCATTTTAAATACTTAATCTAATTTATTTTTATTCTTTAATTGTTACTTTCTTCGTAAGTTAAAATTTTTAAGTAGGTATAATGTTTTTGGGGCGCCATAGCCGAGAATATACGTATACTTCCATAGTCAACAAAAAACCCTACCTTCGCCATGTCCTGTCTGTCTGTCTGGATGTCCTGTTGCGGACAACAAAGGCGAAATTCTTTAAAAATTTTCGCCAATCGAGTGCGAACTAAGGTTTGAAAAAACGCCTTTATTATCAATAGTAATATTGTACCTATCTACCTAAGATCAGAAACAACTTGGATGACATTCTTTTTTAACCCCCGGCACTAAAAGAGCGGTGTTATAAGTTTAACGTCTGTCTGTGTATCTGTCTGTGGTATCGTAGCTCCCAAACGGATGAACCGATTTTTGTTTAGTTTTTTTTGTGTCGTAGATATTTTTATCCCGAGTGTTCTTAGCCATGTTTCATGAAAATCTGTCGGGTGGTTTTTAAAACTTTTAATTTTGTTCTTGTATTTCAATTTCAGGTATAACGTTTAAGCGCACCCTCTCTAAGTATGGTAAACCCATTATTATAGTATCGGGTCATCGGTTCCTCAAAAAACGGGTGCATGGTGCCAAGACACACTGGCGGTGCGTCAAAGAGAGCTCGGGGTGTCGTGCGAACGTCCACACCGTAGAGGACACCATCATAAAATGTCACAATGTCCACAAATGTTGGAAACCAAACGCTGATTAATCCCTAGCCGGTTTTATGAATCAACGGTGAACTCAAACATTGTGTTTGACCGAGCGAACGAAGTGAGCGATAGTCTCTGCTTCAAGTATAGCAAAATTAGCGTTTCTGTCAGTATGGTCGTATTTTACAACCGATCGGTACGAAAGTTGGTGTACAGATTCTACGATTTTATAGAATTTTTTTGCTATCGGGGTTTTTTGATTAAAGGCGTACCTGGAGGAGGGTCCTTCAAAAAAAAGGCAAAAAGGGGGCTTTAGAATATCTCCGCTCGACATCTGATTTCGATTATTATATTTTTAATTAAAAGGTTGTTGTTTTTAAATCTTCTCATAAAAATTTGGTAACGATCTGCCTCATGATGACATTGTACCTACCTAAATTATTAGTACATTACATTATTATGTAATGTACTTTAAGTTGAAAATAAATAAATAAATACAAAATAAATGCCGACAAACTGTTGCACAGTTTGGCAGAAACATTATTATGTAATGGACTTTAAGTTGAAAATAAATAAATACAAATATCCCGTTTTAAATAATTTTAGTAATACCTTAGTAAATTCACAGAAATATATCTATACTAGCTGCTGCCCGCAGCTTCGCACGCATTGTTTCTATGGAAACGCTTAAAGGTGATTTCTATCCTATGGGAACTGATTTATGAGATAGTAGCCTATGTTTTAGTCCAGGTTTAGAATTATCTGTATGCAATATTTCAGCTCAATCCGTTCAGTAGTTTTGGCGTGAAGAAGTAACAAACATCCATCCATCCATCCAAACTTTCGCATTTATAATATTAGTGTGATTTCTGTGAGTAAATTAATTGTTGAAGAAAGTTAGAGCTCGCGAGATGTACTGTTCGTAGAACTACTAATTTTATAATTTAACCTTTTCATAGTGTACATTTATTGTATTTATGGAAATAAAGAGATTTTAATTTTAATTTTTCAGCGAGCCGAAGTGTGCCTTGGCCATCGATACGAGAAGCCGCTTTTTTTCCCTGTCCTGTGCAGTTTCCCGTCCTCCGCTTGTTGCTCTCGCGGGTTTCACCACATCTTCCCAGCAGTGCGGGCGTCTCGTGCCATGGCAGAGGGCCGGAACGTGTACAACGCATATTTCGGTTGCCCACATGTAAATAATGTAAATAAAACTATTTAATGCCATGGTATTGTGTTTCTTTCATAAACCTTAAATCTAAATCCATCTAATTTTGGTAAAGCGGGTATACTAAAACAATACATACTTTTTCAGAGGCACACTACACAACATCAAAACAAGGCAAGCCCAACATCGTCATGGCTGGTTACAGATTCTGTAAAAAGCAAGTTAGAGGCCATAAAACACACTGGCAGTGTACTATTACAGGTTGTCACGCAGTTTTGCACACATTGGATGATATGACTTTGACTAAAATTCGAAATGTTCATAATCATGACACGATCTCGAAAGGAAACAATTAGATACAAAATATTTTATGATTTACTAAATATAAAACATCGGAAATTCTTTGTCTCATTATTTATATTATACCAATACCACAATTTTTTGGATACCATTTTAAGGGGGGGGGGGGGGGGGGTGAAAACGGAACCCATACGGGGTACGCCTTAAGCTAAGTTCACATTGCTGTGTCGGGGTGTGTCGTGGCGCGCCAGAGCGCAATCGGTTATACAATCTAGTCATAATGAATGAACGTAACCGATTGCGCTCTGGCGCGCCACGACACACCCCGACACAGCAATTTGAACCTAGCTTTAGTATGAACGCACACGGTGGTATCATATTTTATGTATGTTAGATACTTCACGACCACCGTCGTGCCTGTGCTATGCTCACGGTAGGTATGGTTGAAGCCATGGTATAGTGGTCCTTAAAAAAAACCTTAAATCAAAATCCATCTCATTCTGGTAAAGAGGGTATATTAAACCAATACAAACTTTTCAGAGGCACACTACACAACATCAAAAAAAGGCAAGCCAAACATCATCATGGCCGGTTACAGATTCTGTAAAAAGCAAGTAAGAAGTCATAAAACACACTGGCAGTGTACTACTAGAGGTTGTCACGCACTTTTGCACACATTGGATGATGATATGAGTTTGATTAAAGTTCGAAATGTTCATAATCATGACACGAACATGAAAGGAAACTACAATTAGATACAAAATATTTTATGCTATATGCCCAATAAAACAGTAGAAACTCTTTGTTTCATTACCTATTTATACCAATGCAACAATTGTATGAATACCATTTTTAGGGTTCCGTACCCGGAGGGTGAAAACGAGACCCTATCACTAAGCCTCTGCCGCTGTATCTCTTGAACCGTAAAATGTGTCCAGTTGAAAATTTCACAGAATGTGTATTTTTCTTGCCACTACAACAACCAATAAAAATAAATAAGATATAAAAATTTAAAGGTCTCTCATACAAAAAACTTAATTTCTTTGTCTATTTTTGCTCTACTTTTGACAAGGCTCTGGAACTGTGATCAGCAGTTGAAATTTAGACAGGGTGTGTATAACTATAGCCGCTAATACCAAATTGTGAACCGATCGATCAACGAAGCAATGTCAGGCGCGGTTAGTACTTGAATGGGTGACCCCATCATGTTGTCTTTTTGCTATTTTGTCGATTAATAAAAACGGTTTGTATTGCAAAATAGTTATGTATGGTTTGGGACCCTCCGTGTGCGAGTCGACTCGCACTTGGTCTTACTTATTTTAAGTGTCAGGTCCAAAGATCGGTGTCGGGCAGTGCTGCATACTTCAGAAGACAAAATGGTAAATCATAATAATCTATAATGTATTAGGTGTCTTGTCTACCTATGTCCAGCAGCGGACTAGAAGGTAAAGTACTAATACTACTACTAGTAAGTAAGTAGTACTCGTAGGCTATAAGTAGTTAAGATCGATACCTTCACCTAGCAGTGTTGAAAGTGTCAATTATGGAATTCCGCAGGGTTGATCTTTTAACTTGGTCCTTTAATGTTTCTCATATATATCTAATATATAAAATTCTCGTGTCACAGTTTTCGTTGCCATACTCCTCCGAAACGGCTTGATCGATTCTCATGAAATTTTGTGAGCATATTGAGTAGGTCTGAGAATCGGCCAACATCAATTTTTCATACCCCTAAGTGATAATTTTAAATTTCCACGCGGGCGTAGCCGCGGGGCGCAGCTAGTCTAATATATAAAATTCTCGTGTCACAGTTTTCGTTGCCATACTCCTCCGAAACGGCTTGACCGATTCTCATGAAATTTTGTGAGCATATTGAGTAGGTCTGAGAATCGGCCAACATCTATTTTTCATACCTCTAAGTGATAATTTTAAATTTCCACGCGGGCGTAGCCGCGGGGCGCAGCTAGTTAATAATATAAATTCAATAGCAAAACTTGGCAACCCTAATATTCTGTTCCCTGGCAACACTTTCTACATCAAACAGATGCGAAGCCCTAAGACACACTGGCGTTGTACCGGTAAGGTACTGTTTGTCGCGCAGTTCTGCATACTTTAGAAGATGACTTTGATAAAATGGTACAATGTTCATTAGAGAATCATTAGAGTTCATAAGAATGACACATTGTTCACCTTGAGTTTTTAATAAATAAAAAATGTTTTAGGCAAAAATACTAGTTATCTTTTGAAATATATTACTAACTAGCTTCTGCCCGCGGCTTCGCAAGCGTTATTTCTATGGAAACGTTCAAAGGTAATTCTATAAATCTATCCCATGGGAACTGATTTATGGGATAAAAAGTATACCTATGTTTGATTCCAGGCATAGAGCTACGCCTGTGCAAAATTTCCGCTCAATCTGTTCAGTAGTTTTGGCGTGAAGACGTAACAAACATCCATTCATCAATACATCCATCCATCCAAACTTTCGCATTTATAATTTAGTGTGATTAAAAAATGTATTGCACCTGTTTTCAACAGCTTCATTATTGCAGATGTTTTTATTTTTACAAAATCTAAATTCGGTAACCCTAATATTGTGTTCCGTGGCAACACTTTCTGCATTAAACGAATTTAAGGCCCTACCCTAAGACTTGCTGGCGTTGTACCAAGCAAGACAAGCAAAAACCTCCCTGTCGCGCAGTGCTGCAATCTTTAGAAGACATGACATTGTTAAAATGTTACAATATGCTTAATCATTATGGTTCATAAACAGAATAAATATAACCCGGAAAGACACTGCCTTCCTGGGCCGGGAAGCTAAACTTCTAGTCTATAGTTAATTTTATATATTTGTTACTAATGTTTCTACATTAAATTTCTAACTTAACAAATACCTAACTCGTTTTATTTTAGAAAAGAATACTTTTTAATATTTATTTCTCGGACATATTCTCAAAAAATATTTTTTTCATTACAGATGATGTAATTTATACAAAATCAAAACTTGGGAATCCAAATATTTTGTTCCGCGGTTACACCTTCTGCATCAAACAGAGCGTAGGCCCTAAAATACATTGGTGCTGCATCAGACAGCGAACTCGCTGTCGCGCATTGCTGCATACATTAGAGGACTTGACTTTGGTAAAATGCTACAATATTCATAATCATTAGACATCGTAGTTATTAAGGGTGTCCCATAACACCCTCAAACAAGATATTATTATAGCGTAAACTACTTTTGTATTGCGTTTAGTGCTACAATCAGCACGGTCGTATCACGCGCTTCAGTGACACTCGTGCTCTTTAGAGAGTTCAGGCACACGAGCAGAGCTGATGCCTTTTTGTGGTTTCTTGAAATATTTTTTATACTTTAATTCTATTGTAAAACATTTTATCTTACATTAAAATATGTTATAAACTACAATAAAATGACATGTTTCTTTCTTTTTTATATTTATGTTCAAAAAGTAGGTAGGTACCTAATTAGTTGCTGGCATCAATTAGTTGGAAACTCAAAATGGCAATTATGAATCTTTGTACAACGTGTCTCAAAAAAAAGGTCACATTAAAAAAAATATTTAAAAAAGTAAGGAGTTTAATGAAAAAATGTTTATTAATTATTAAAATATACTGTTTGGGAATTTATTTTTTAAAAATGACATCGTCCAAAAGTAAACCGTTGCGTTCACGGCATTGATTTATTCGAACACTAAAATTCCCTGTGACGGCTCGGCAGGTATTCTCCGTGGTTGCCATTTCGTGACGGATATTTTCTTTTAATTGTGCCAAGGAAGTCGGTTTGTTGACGTAAACTTTGGATTTGACATAACCCCACAGGAAAAAGTCCATAGGTGTCAAATCGGGACTGCGTGGAGGCCAACTTATGTCACCTCTCCTGGAGATCAATTTGCCAGGAAAAATTACGAAGTCAAGCCTCTGACCAGCATCCTGAGGCTTTAATTCTTGCACCAACTGAATTTTGTACGGTTGCAGTTTTAAATCTTTGTGCAAAATGCGGCATAATGACGATCTGTGCACGTTTAAGGCCACAGCACGCTTCCGAATTGAAAGGTTCGGATCGTCCCGAATAGACTGGGTGACACTGTCTACGTTTTCGACCGTTCTGGAAGATCTTGGACGCCCGGTTTTGGTATTTCCAGATTTTCCAGTATTGACCCGGTCTCTTCAAACATCTCGACCCATTTTGCAATGAGTTCTTGGCGCATCATTCAAGTGACGAATATGTCGAATGCTGCAGAATTTTCGACGCGCTACAGTTGCCGAATTACCGTTTTTATAAAACTCGCGTACGCACAACGCACGATCCGTTCCCGAGGAACGCTTCATCTCCATAGCGACTAAGTTCCCAAGAGCCAGGCTACCGATTGACACCCCCGCCCCCCCGCGCCCCTCTGAATAGTTGCGTTCACTCAATAACCAAAGCAAACGTGAACTTTCTTTTGAGACACCCAGTAAAAATGATTTAAATTATTTAATCCCTTAACCGGATAATTTAATTCTTAAAACCTCAATACAAGGCAATCATAAAATTGTGTTACATGGCTTCACCTTTGACATCAAATCAAACGCATCCATGGCCCTAAGATCCACTGGACTTGTAATAAAAAAGTAACTTTCGCGTAGTGCTGCATACGTTAGATGACATGATGTTGATAAAATGCTACAATGTTCATACTCTTTTATGGAACAAACTGTCTGGTTACGCTAACAGTGCGTTTGCGTTTAATTTACTTATAATTATGTGTGACATTGGATGGCTATTATCTATCTAGGTACTATAAGGGTCCGGCGGAGGATGAATTTCCCATACAAACGTAGTACCAAAATGATTTGTAATTTGAGAATATTTTCACCATGGTTTGCTATTATTTAATTTGTTAACGCACGCTGAACGATACGCACCATTATTGGTTCTATATCTAAATCAATATGACAAAGCTCAAAGACCGTTCAACAATGATCGTGGTTCCCGGAATCAAGGTCAATGTTGGAAGGTAGGTCATCCAACACACACGATGTGAGAACTCCAACCACTGTCGATAATTCGGATTTCCAAGAAACCCGTCAAAAAGTGAATGTAAGAAAGCAACTGGCTACAGAAAAAAAAAATGTCGTTTTTTTGAATTTAATTGAATGATTAATAATTTTCCGTTTCAATACCTAGCCATAATGCTACCGGGCTGCTTGCAAGAACTTGATCTTGATATCGTAACAATTCTAAAGCGTTCTTTATCGTAAGGCTACACGCACACCACATATCGACAGCCGGTGAATTAGGAACACGGATATATTACCTCCTACATAATCAGGAAGAATTCAATCATATTCATTCATATCTCATCTCTCACAACATAACATGCAAATTCAATTGTCAGTCAATGGTCGCCAGTTGAGAGTTACGAATGTATATACTTATTTGATTGTAACATTTCACTGTCTGAATAAACTAATCAAAGACATCCGATTTCATTTTCAGAGTAACCCACCCCCACCAAAGCTCTTAGGTAAATAACTTTGAAAAAAAAAACTATGTAATTGGTAGTCTACTCACTAAGCAAATTAATTATTAAGTAGGGCCGTCATAGATAGATAGATAGATAGAAAATTCTTTATTGCACACTTATAGATAGAAACAATACAGCAAAACAGCTTAAAAACTAAGTGACAAGTGGCGGTCTTATCGCTCAAGAGCGATCTCTACCAGACAACCGTGGATGGATAGGATTATTGGATAGTATTAGGGGTTCTGTGTGCTCTTGAAGGTCATACACATACACATCATGCTCGAGGATTAAAGATAAAGATTTATTTGGCCAAAAAAACAGGTAGGTAGGTACAAACAGGTTGGTTATATAAAAGTAGGTACATTTACATTTACATACACAAACACAAAACAAGCATGCGGATAGTAGGTAGGCAGCTATAGGTATTTTTAGGTAAGGTAAAAAGTAGGTAAATACATCCTCGATTAGACCTACATTTTTCATGAAATTAAGTTTTTTCAGGTCTTACTCTTTCAACTTCAAAAATTGGAAACACTGTTTTAAGTTTAAACGGATTTAGGTACTCAAAAAACCAAGTGAGGGGACCAAAGATCCATTGGAGATGTACGCAGTATAATCGACTGCAGTGCCGCGCCGTGATCCACACCTTGTTTGATATGACTATCGTGAAATGCTACAATGTACATAATCATCATACAACAGCATGATTATCGTAAAATCTCGTAGTTCGTTCTATTTGGCTATAAATGTCTGTAAATTTGTAATCCGTTACATAGCATGAGAGCCGAAGAATATAATAAACCGATATTCTATCAGACTTATTGTATCACATGTAAAGCCCCAGTTTACCTTGATAAACCTTGATAAATATTGGACTTTCAACAAAATCGTGTAGATGTAGAAATTCTACAAGGAGTACGGTATTTATATTGTACATTTAGGTGGGTAACAAATTAAATAAGCCGAAACATTCTTCAGCAGACTGGTAATTACAAGCATATTAATTATATCTTTCAGGTGCTGTTTACGCGCTATCAAAACTCGGCAAGCCTCGTCTCTTCTTATCAGGTTTCATATTCGGCAAAAAGCGGACAGTAGGCATGAAAACCCACTGGGTTTGTATTAAAGGCAGTGGCTGTCGGGCTATTGTACATACATTACAAGATGGAACTATATGTAAATGTTATAATGTACATAAACATCCCAAAATTTCCAAAAAGTGTGTTACAATTTTTTCGCAATGATAGTTTAGTCTTTGCCCTAAGATTTAGACACAGTAGTTATAGTTATCATGTAGTAATAAATAAACATTATTTATGGTGTTATTATGCGAGACCGTCTGTTTGCACTTTGCTATCTTTTTTATCATCAATTCTTACAATAAATGTACAAAGCGTCATCAAATTAAAAGGACAACATCGCGGAAGGGAAAGCCTGTTATATTCATGTCGGGGTACATATTCTCAAGAAAAGTAAATGGATTGAAGACGTATGGTGCTGTTCTAGACGCCAAGGCTGCCGCACCATCATACACATCATGCTTGACGATTAGACGGTGTGTTACTACACTCTTACAACTATTCGTTACAGCTTTTATAGGGGCACTGGGGGCACCCATCCATTCCCATGGTACTTTAAACATAAAACTCGTATAATGCAAACTGATCTGGAGAATATACCT
The DNA here is from genome assembly GCA_963564075.1 of Eupithecia subfuscata. Taxonomy (NCBI): domain Eukaryota; kingdom Metazoa; phylum Arthropoda; class Insecta; order Lepidoptera; family Geometridae; genus Eupithecia; species Eupithecia subfuscata. Next base: position 13,435,013 of record OY751105.1, read on the forward strand.
GCAGCTAGTTTTCTACAATGGATTCGGATTATTTCTACTAAGATACGAGAATTTATATACCAGCAGTTTTTGTCAAACCTGTTGTCTTTATCTAACAAAATATGTCAGATATTTGTTCCGGTTCTTCTGGATGTTTTCTATCTATAATAAAAAATATCTATCTATGTAATGTATTGTATTAAGTATATCAGTCATCTAGTACCCATAACACAAGCTCTGCTTAGTTTGAGGCTAGATGATGCTGTGTGGATTACCCAGCATTATTTATTTATGTAAAAAATGACCTTTTTTAGTCGTGTTGTCTTCTTTAACGGCGTTATGTCGAGTGATGAACATGCATAACTAAACGAATGGGCTTTTATCATCATCACCACGCTTGGCAGGCGGTTTGGTGATCCCAGTGGAAGAGTGTTTGTCATGTTACTTTTATTCTAATATTTTTCATCAGGAACCCGTTATATGTCCAAATTTATTTATTTCAAAAGATGTACCCATCTAACGTATCTGTTTATTTCAGGTATCGTTTTCTCAAAATCAAAAGATGGGAAACACATGATCATTCCTGGTTATAGATTTTGTATGAAACGAGTCAGGGGAGTGAAGACTCACTGGTACTGTATCAAGCAATGCCAAGGCTGCCGTGCAGTGATCCATACTATAGACGACAACTTCATTACTAAGTATATCAACGTACACAATCATCCCATGGACAGCTCTACACAATTTGACCTAATGGCACCATCGACTCTCCGAATAAAGACAAACGTCCACAAATTTTAACTATAACATTACTGACGTGTAATATTTAATTTAACAATCATGACATTTATTCACAAAGAAAATTATACTAGTATTTACAATTGAAACAATTGAGCTAACTGCCGACTGTTGCAAACAGTCTACAGATAGCTCAACTGATCCATATCAACACCAGTCGGAAGCGTCCCCATGACACTGGCTGCATTGCCACGCTGTATGGCAATGCTGATAATAATAATAATAATAAATTTAAAATTTAATTAATTATTATTATTAATTATTATTATTTAATTTAATTAATTTTTTTATTAATTTAATTTAATGCATTTACCTAGTTTTTTGTACATTTATCATTATATACTTAGCTATTATAACCATTTCTTTTCACGATAGTTTCGATTAACCTTAGTACCGCTAAAATTATTAATAATAATTTTCCGATACTTATTCCAGTCTAACCGGTTCTTCTTGCACTGATTAACTAAATCATCAATGATCAAAACTTTAGTCAACGTCATTCGAGTTGCTGGAAGTTGTTACCTATCTAGCCCCGGAATAGAAATCAATTTCCCGCGAACCGATTATGAACACAGTAGTAGAGAATTGAGTATAGATCAGGTAAATATGATGATCAGCGTACGAACAACCACCGCCTGCAAGCGGGGTAGGCAAAAGATGTATTAATATTCCCCTCTCTCCTCCACTAATGAATAATACTCCTTTATTATTAATTTTGTTTTTATCTATATATAGACTCACGACTGCCTTGTCACCGTAACTGCCTGGAGTCAGGGAGTTGCCGGTTTTACACCCCCGCGCCTCGCAATGCACATTCAGGCATTGTTCCTGTACCTTACCTCTACTTTAACGACCGGGGCGTTTCAGTCTGCCGCCCCATCGGATTACGAGAGTATTATTATTATTAAGTATATAGTGAATTGGCAAGATGGGCAGATGACATCTCTAACACCGCAGGGCGAACCTGGATGAGATTGGCACAGGACCGTGTGGAGTGGCACAAAAGTTTGGAGACCTATACCCAGCAGTGGGTGAAGTCGGGTTGCGGATGATGATGATGATGATATAGTGAATAGAGAGTGCACCTGTGTTTGCGCACACATTTGGGTACTATAATATGTCCTGCGCACCTGGCTAGGTTCCGTTGAGACTGCGTGGCCGAAGATTCGGACTTCATTATCTATAATGCAATAGGTACCTAATACAAACATCGGCACTTGTTTCAGCCGCTTTGTTCAGCATATCAAGATTTGGCAAGCCCAATATCATAATATCGGGACACAAATTCTGTGTTAATGGAGTAACAGGGATTAAAACCTACTGGCGTTGTTCGAAACACAAGAAGACAGCTTGCCGGGCGTTATTGCACACAGTCGAGAATGAAATAATCAAGTGTTGCAATGTTCATAATCATAATTAAGGTGTAGTTTTCTTTAAATAATTATATCCCGTTAAAAATAAATTATTTTTGTAATATTTTCATTATTAAACAAATGTGGGCTTACGTAATGTTAGTTTTTTTAAATCATTTTTACTAGCAAGTTATTTTTCCACAAAAAAAAAATATATAATTTTAATAGTTTTAATAAACAAGAAGCCATTTACAACGGGATATTTACCATTATTTGAGTTTTGTACGTTAATGGTGATCATTCGGATGTAAATTACTCTAGTGTTAATAACCATGATATTAGGTATTAAAAGTTTTTATAAATTATTGTATTTTGATAAAGTGGTTTACAGCATCACAACTTCCTTGTATATCATTTAAAAAAAGATTATATCCCAGACACCCAGATTAAATATTGTAACTAAGGGTGTAAATAAGGCACTAAACATCTACGAGTAGATGTTTAGTGCCATAGATAATTACTGTCGAGGTTATAATGGCGTTGGACGAGATGTGTAAATTATCAAACCCTTCTTTAAATTCTAAATCGGGGGGCGAAGCCCTAAAAAAGTAGTATATTGTTTAAGTTAGGCTACATTCTAAATGTACGCCAAATTTCATTTTGATCTGTTCGGTAAATTTGGAGATCCTAGGTAACAAAAATTTCACATTTAACAAACTTACGCTTTTATAATATTAGCTGGATATTAGTAGGAATGATAGTAGGATGGATCTTTGTAATCTGAAAATAAACATTATATTTTTGGAATCAGAAGAGGATTTATTTACAATAGAAATTACAAAGCATACTGAAACGATTTATAAACAATTTAAAATGAAAAATGATGAACTAGGTAGGATAAGCACAAAATAACGCCGCACAGGGCAAAATACGCAAATAGAGTAATTGCGCGCCGTTGCCATCGTGCTTTATATGTAATATCCGACCGGTAACTTGTTTTTCTAGTGAAATGGTTCTCATCCAACAAAATTGTATCATACTTAGCTTCGCCCCGCGGCTTCGTTCGCATTTTTTGTAATAAAAAGTAGCCTAAGTGTATGTTATTCCAGGTCTAATTCTTTGTGTGCAAATTTTCAGTCCGATCCATGCAATAGTTTTTGCGTTGTCTTCGGCCAAAAATCTCGTTACAACTGCATAAACTTTCGCCTTTAAATTATAAGTAGGATAGGATAGTAGGGTGAGGCGGGTGCAAAGCCGCGAGCCGAAGCTAGTTTTACAAATGATGTTTGCTCTTTATAATGATCGATATGGTTGAATGTATTCTTTTATTTGTATTTCAGAAGCTATATTTATGAAGTCTTCGAGAGGACAACGAGTAATTTACCTTTCAGGGTACAGATTCTGCAAAAACAAAGAAATGGGCAACAAAACATACTGGCAATGTTCCACTCACAAGCATAGAGGCTGCCGGGCTAAACTACACACGGTTGATAATGACATCATGAAGTGTTATAATGTTCATAACCATTGAAATAAAAACTTATTTATTTCACAAAAGACCATTAATTAAGTATTTTTTTGTTATCAAAAATGTCGTCATTTTCGCCGCAGCCGACCTATTTGAAGTTTCCTCTATTTAACAATAACGGCGTTTTATGATAACCTTAAAAACCTGCAATCTGCTGCCTTAAATCTTTAAATATTATTCAAACTTCCAGTTATGTTATCAAATTATGGTTGGTTTTTTCAAATTCATTATTGTTTGATTCTTATTTCTAACTAAGCGGATCTTTTGAATTATTTATTTGATTTGTTTTATATATTTTTGAAAGTCCTTCAAGAATCGCGGGATCCGTTTAGCTCTATTAAGGATTTTATTTGGTTTGATATTTAATGTAGGTAAGCATTGTGATTAAAATCAAAAACATCAAATTATAAATAAAGGATTCAGAAATAAGTAGTTTTGAAATTTATTCTGAAATATTCTATAATATTAAAGGTTTTTGATAATAATATTCTTAATTATTAAAGGTTTTTGGGACCGGCTCTCATTTCATCAGAAGCTTGTTTCAATATAATGATAAAATAAATGTTCTACAAACCAGATTCAATTTCTTGCTAAAATCTCTAAAGAATTATTATAATCAATTTATAATAGAGGTTCATTTGTTTCAGATATAATAACAACGCCATCAAGGGGACAGCCCATAATACATAACACGAGCGAGGGATCTAAATTTATTAAACATCAAGTGAGAGGTACTAAAATTCACTTTCACTGCGCGAATATCGATGTCGGCCTGTCTTAAATAGGTACTTTGAAAGACACTACAATTGTCAAATGCCACAATGACCACCCGCGTAAAATATATTGGTTATTCTTCATTGTTCATACTTTGGAAAATGGTTTTCTTTGACAAAATGTCTTTGATTCAAGAGTATCTTTTATTTATAATTGTTTATTGCATTTATTTACTACATAATATGTTTTTTGACGTGACAACGTCTTATAAATTGGTTTGCCGGGTGACACTTCAAGAAACTGCGTTACGCTCCGCTCACGTTATGCGCTCACAATGAGAGCGAGTGAGAGGCACGCGTCCCTTCCACTCGGGCATGGTTAGCCCGCCTAAGAGCGAGAGAGACAGACATAAAAAGTGAAAGGAACTCAAAGTCGTTGTCACGTAAAACTTTCGCCCGTATACCGACTTTACAGGCAACCAATTTTTATATATAATAGCTACTTCAAAAGCGGCGCATGATAAAATACGAAGGAATAAAAACATTTGCTTTGCAGTGAAAAACAAATTTCTCGCAGAAAATATTTTGAATTGAATGAAAGAAGTCGAATTTAATAAAACCCATTTTGCCAACAACCTTGGAGGTTACGAAAGCTATAACCCCTTTGTCCTATTCTAACTCTATGCATTGCTGCTATATATCCCTTTTGAGCCATGGACGAACGAAATTATCCTTTTCTATGAAGATTTAACGCTATAAAACCTACTTCGTGCTCACAGGGGATAAACCTACCTGGTGGTTAATATAACCTTATAACTTTAGACCTAGTGTTTGGCGGGTTTGTTTATAGATGGCGCTATTCGCCTAGAATTATGGTCTTCATAAACCAAGATTTCAATGGCACGATAACAGATGGCGCTGCTGCCTTCAGTGACAAAGTTAGCGTTCCTTGGTGTAGCTCGCGTTGTTTGAGGTAGCTTTGTTTGGCTTGGTACCATACATGATTTTAAAAGTTTTCTTTGTTTCAGGTATATTAATAACGACGTCAACAAAAGGGCACCCCATGCTAATATACAAAGGGTCTAAATTTGTTAAAAATCAAGTGAGCGGTTCAAAAATTCACTTTCACTGTGCGTACAAACAAAAATATCGATGTCGGGCTGTCATCCACACTTTGAAAGATTTCACCATCACCAAGTGTTACAATGTACACACGCATGCATAACTCATTTTTCCTACATATATTTTCTTTCATTTCGTACAATATGTATATCGTAACTACCAACCTACTTAAGAAAAAAGCTTTGTTTAAAGAAAAAATATATGATTATTGTGAGGATTTATAGTAGGTGATAGACAAACACACAGGTGAGTTACTAAAGTGTTAGTGTCGTAATGTTTGTAAAACAAAATAAATAGGTACTCACAGTATTTAGTATGTACCTACATTAATAAAAACTGAACTTTTTCGTCTTTTCTTTCGAAAGTCACGAAATGATTTGTGTGTGAATGAGTTCAGAATCTCCTTCCATCTATTATCTACTTATAGACGTCTCGCTTCAACCATTCAAAATTTTGCATTTATAATATTAATGTTATTAATTACGAAATTATCAACTTTTTTATGGATACCTTCATAATAAGTAATGACATGTTTTTTTTTTAGATATGATAATTACGACGTCAACAAAAGGGCAGCCAATGATATTCTACGAGGGTTACAAATTTACTAAACATCGAGTGATGGGTTCAAAAATTCATTTTCACTGCGCGTACAAACCAAAATATCGATGTCGGGCTGTCCTCCATACTTTGAAAGATTTCACCATCACCAAGTGTTACAATGTACACACGCATCCTTAGCCATAACTCATTTAAGCGATTTGTCTGTCTGTCATTCATACTTATAAAAGATCTGTTAATTGTTTCCCACGGCTCGCCAAAGGGAGCGTTTTTCTTACGCTGCGTTCATAGTTATTTTAGTGTATTTAGACTTTTGCATTATTTTTCTGTTGCTCTGTAATTTCTGTAATTTTCTCCAGTAACCGTGAATTATTATTTTAATGAAACGTTATCTAGAAAAGAAAAGACTCACTTACTTTAGACCTGAATAGATTGATTTATTGCAAATAGATATAGTAAGTTTTTATAGTAAGTAAGTACCTACGAAATATTATTAACCTATATTTTGAAATAATCACAAACATTGAACGGTTGTGAGGTCACCTCAAACAGGTTTCATCTGAAAACCAGCAGTACTTTGCATTTATGTGAGGTAACATTATGCTGAGGGAACGCTTTAGCCTGCACCGATACAGCGCAGAGGACACACTCGGTAGCCGACGTACCCACTAACATAACTCCTTGCTTATTTTTCAAATTTGTATTTAGTCTGTAAGTTAGGTTAGATTAGATAGATAAATAATAATAATAAATAATGCCGGACAATTCACACAGCATTATCTAGCCCCAAGGTAAGCAAAGCTTGTGTTATGGTTGTGATGGTTAATTTGGATCACAAATGGACAGCACAAAATACAATCAAACATAGACAAGTAAGTAGGTATATAAAAAAAACTAGATTAAAACTTATGAGTAAGTAGTTACAAGTAATTGCTTTTATATCCTTAGAGCTAAGCTTACATTCTAAAAGTTATACACTTATCCTACTCGTGACATGTAGGTAGGTAATATTTTACATTTTCCTTTTTTTGTTCTGTGCTGTATCTCTGTATTCTCAATAAAATAAGTTCACTTTATCTAGGTATATTTATTTATCCTCTTTCATAACTTATCACTATTTTCCATTACTATCATATCTTTCAGGGATAATTATTGTTGTTTACATTTATTTTTTAGATATGCTAATAACGACGTCATCAAAAGGGCAGCCAATGATAATATACGAGGGATGTAAATATTTGAAAAATAAAGTAAAAGGTTCAAAAATTTACTTTAACTGCTTTCGGAAACAAAAATATCGATGTCGGGCAGTCATCCATACTTTGACAGATTTGACCATCGTCAAGTGCTACAATGAACACAATCATACTATAAACAAATAACTAATATTCATAACATTTTTGTAAATATAAATGGATTTAGAAAGTTATTGTAATGCTTTGTTTGTATATGAATGTATATATATATACCTATGTAAATTAATGGAGTTGGGGAGGCCCATTGTGTGGGACGCTACATGCGTCGATACACTACAACTACCTGAGCGTCTGGTCGAAGCGACGCGTGACCCGAGAGCTGGTGAATATCTGGCACAGCGTATCAGCATTGCCATACAGCGTGGCAATGCAGCCAGCGTCTTGGGGACGCTTCCGACTGGTGTTGATATGGATCAGTTGAGCTATCTGTAGACTGTTTGCAACAGTCGGCAGTTAGCTCAATTGTTTCAATTGTAAATACTTACTAGTATAATTTTCTTTGTGAATAAATTTATTATTTCTATTATTTGAATGTAAATTATAAGTTATTTAAATTATAGTAAAAAAATTTAAAAAAAATATGAATTTTAATAATGTAGAGTTATTATCCTAGTTAAACATATGTTTTTATGTTGGTTTTATGACTTCACGCTTTTCAAGGATAATACCAACATGACAAGTCCCGTTTTTTTTTCAGATGTAATTATAACGACGTCATACAAAGGGTCGCCCATGATACTATACGAGGGGTTTAAGTTTTTTAAAAATCAAGTAAAAGGTTCCAAAATTCACTTTAACTGCGCTTTTAAACAAAAATATCGATGTCGGGCGGTGATCCATACCTTGAAAGATCTCACCATTATCAAGTGCAACAATGTACACACACATTCATAACCTTTTATAGTCATTCAACACATATTTCGTAACTGATGATGAGATGCCTGTTATGTAAGATAGCTTTGTTTTGATGGATATGCATTTTTTATATAACCTGTGTTGTGAGTACTTAAACATAGTCTCTTGTCTCTCCTAGTGACAATCCGAGCACACCTTTATGGTTATATCCGGCTCACGAGCCGCGCTAGTCTGGCAGTCTTGTACCCAACGTCGGCAATTCCAGTTTTGGAACGTAGCGTAGTGTTCCGGATTCGATCAATCCTCTTTACTCCAAGCACGCTACGCTTCATTGCCCTTTGGAAGACCTTGAGTTGTGATTTGTGAGACTCTGTCAAAGACCACATTTGTGCTCCAAGGTGAGAACGCGCAGAATACACGAAGAGATTGGGCTGAAATTTTGCATATTTTTGACTCTATTAAACATAGGGTACTTTTTATCCCATAAACAGTTTCCATAGGATGTAGGTAAATGTCCTTAGAACGTTCCCATAGAACCCACAGCGTTTGCGAAGCCGCGGGCGCAAACTCTTTATGCAAAATTTCAGAACAATTCGTTTAGTAGTTTTGGCGTGAAGAGGTAACAAACATTAAACATCCAAACTTTCACATTTATTATATAATAATGTGATTTTAACTAGAAAACTGTGTGTAGATAAATTTGTGCTTTTACTCTGCTGACTATAACTTTAACATCTAAGCTTAGAGCATTAAAATGAAAAACGCCCATTATTGTTGAAGTATAGCAATGTTTATAATATCCTCAGTAAATACTCTATTTTATGTTACTTTTATATGTTTACGAAATAATTTTAATAAAAAAATAACTATGTTTTCGAATGTTTAACTTTATTCCGTAAAATATAGCTGCTTTGTGTTCCTTTCAATGAAGAAACATCGTTATCGTAACACCATGAAAAATGCGTGTCGATTAACGTTTATAGGTTTATAATAAAAAATATATATCTATGTAGTGTATTGTATTAAGTATATCAGTTATCTAGTAACCATAACACAAGCTCTGCTTAGCTTGGGGCTAGATAATGCTGTGTGAATTGTCCAGCATTATTTATTTATTTATTTATTTATTTATAGGTATTTAGTTTACATCAGAAATTACCTTTCAGGTCCAGAATTTACAACATCAAAACACGGTAAACCAATCATGATTTTGGACAAGTATAGATTTGCATTACAGTCAAAACAGAGATCAACGTTCAAGAGGTCCTGGCATTGTACACATTCAATCATTCGGCGAGCTCGGTGCAACGTGACGGTCACGACAGTCAACAATGTAGTTGTCAAAATGATGAACACGCACAACCATCTACCACCGAATGAGTTCACAAACAAATCAAGAAGAATTGAGTCTGGCCAACCGGCACGGAAGCTAAAACGACCCGCGAGAGTTAGGGAAAACAATAAGGACCTGCTTACAGTTCCTATGGTTGTCCCCATAGATCACGACTCAGAATATGTTCAGACCAGGGAAAACTCCGAAGATCAAGACGTGAACCAAGTGGGAGTTATCAGTCATAATTCCGTATATTATGCTTTTCCTGCGGATGCCAGCCCAGGGCCAGATTATTTACCTCATCGAGAGGTCAATTATTAATAACAACGGAATCCTCATTATACAGGGTGTGCGGCACAACCATGTTTGTCATATATAAACAGGGGTAGGTGGAACCAAGTGCAATTTGTGTTTAACCCTCTAAAGCTTCTCGGCTAATTAAAGAATTTTAAAAATTGTAAGCAATGTTATATTGTACAAATAAAGAGGTAGTCCATTCCAATTGCCCACAACCCAAATCTCTAAGAAGTAGGTACCTACTACATAATGAAATAAATATCGCAAAATCGAACCATTATGGTGAGGGGTGCTAGTAAAGAAATATTCTCCATGAGCTAGTCACAACACTATAATGGTGGCACGAAGCAGCCCTAGTAGCTGCTCACGATACCAATACCGTTTCAATATTCAATGAGTAGGTTAGAAGAAATCTCATGATTTTTACGAAAAAAGCCAATAGGTAGGTTAGGTACGTCGCATCGGAATCACCGACGCACATGATGAGCTGGAACTGGAAAGCACTCGACGTTATTTCACTACATGTCTTGAGTTCTTCCACGATGAACTTAAGGGAGTTTAACTTATTTTTAGGTTTTGTGGATTTTACGTTTGGGCATTTTGTTGAGAAAGAATTAGGTAAGATTATTAAATACTTTACTTTTATTAAAAAGTTTTAGTGTACAATGGTTACGCGCTGAATCGCGAATGATAAGGAGACGACAGGCTTCAGGCGAGAAAGTAGCGCCTACCCGCAACATTTTTATATAAAAAATAATAACGATAAGTGCGGGAAATTTGTAATAATTCTAAACAGTGCGAATAGATGGTAAGCGCTGGGCGCAACTACAACTATATTATAATCTACATGATCACATCACGTCTAGTCTCTTCGGATCAAGCCAAGCCTAATTCAAATATCGGACAATCAGCGAAAAAGTTATGTAGGTACTTGAGGGTTATAAAAGACACTATACAAAAAATCTTTGAAAAAGTTAAGCTATTGAGGGTTAAAAAGGCCACCATAATATTGCACTTGGTTCTACTTACCCTTTGGCACAAGTTCTACCGAACATAACATGCTTACATCACGATTATGAGACAAAAATTCGTCATTAATACCATATATATTCGAAAAGGCAGATTTTATAATAAAAGCTTATTTTATTACGTATTTTATGTAGTTTTGATACATGTGGTAATATGTGGAATAGCCATAAAGTAGACAAGTTTTCAGAGAATTGGAAAAACAGAGTCGCACTGAGTTTTTTTTTTTCATTTAATCTAAAGTTAAGGCGGGCTTTAGCTTTGAAATTCATACTTACATATTATTATTATAGTTCAGGATATTTTCTAGTGCATCACTAGACAAAAACACGATTGGTGAAATTTTACCCGAGAGAAAAAATACAAAGTTACGTCTAAAAGAAACTTTGAATGATCAGTGTGAATAGAAAAATGAATAAAATGATACAAAATGTAAAGGTACCAAAATATTGCAAACGTTGTTATATTACGCAGTGCATCACTAGAAAATATTTTTTTATGCCATACAAATATTTTTCAAAACACCTAAATATTTACGAAATCGTGCTCGGCTGCCTGCGCACCGTCTTGCTCAGTACTCGCAATCATCGCATCTCGGGAATCCTCGCCTTAAACTCTCACGGTTAAATTTTCTCTTTTCAACATTTTGCACTCCCATAGCTGTTTTATCATAACTTACGTAATTATTGATTTTATTAGTAAAAGCTAACATGTCAAATGTAATTATAAAAAAAATAATATAGTATAAATAAAGTTACAGCGCACTAAATATTACAAATTTGGGAAAAAAATCGACAAATCTTTTTAAAAAAAATTAAAAATTGCCGAGAAGCTTTTGAGGGTTGCCGCCAAGCTTGCACTTGGTTAAATCCACCTACCGTCAGTTTCTATAATTATGACAAACGTTGAGTCCAAACCCTGTACAACTTTGCAGGATATCACAATCGTTTGCTTCGCTCTGAGAACAAAATCCGAACTGCCGCCGGTCCATGACACAGATTGGTATCGGGAATGAGTAAATGCAAAAAAAAAAACAATATGTAACTTAGAACTTACCTAATTGGAATGCACCCTACAACCTTTTAATAATTATGTAACCTAAAAATTGATAATTATTATCCATAGTTACTAACAAATATTGCATATTTTCTTATTATGATGAGTACCTACCTTAGTGTCTAGCAATGATGATGATTGTGTAACCTTTGTAGTCGAAACAAACATGAAATAGGGTTAATCACTTTTCGAAGCTTGTTGTTAGGTTTTAAAACTACATAAGTAGAGTAATTTTGTTAATTTGCATTTATTAAGTTTTCAAATGTACCTACATATTTATGTACATATGAATACAGAAAAAAAATGGTAGATCAGATAAAATGTATTGATATTGGCAAATTAATATGTATTGTTTATTGTGGTGAAATTTTAGAAATTGTTTAAAATTCATAAAAAAACAATTTCATATTTACAGTTTGAGTTTTATTTTAATGTAAGATAGCCTACCGTTACACAATAGAAACAAAAAATAACATTTCCAAGCATTTTTTTTTTCATAATAAGTTTTACAAAGAATAAACGATAAAAACGATGACGCACGTGCGATATTTTAATTTATTTAATAACAAATATATATTATAACAAGTATTTGTAGTGTTCAACAATAAGGTTCTAATTCTAATTCTAATTCTAAGTGGGGGAACTGGGATCTGCACTGACATCTCGCTTAGGAGTGTATTGTGCATTGTCCCCCTGCCTAACCAGGCCCTAACCAGCCCAGCTCCTTGAAGTACCGGAGCAGGACTTTCGGCGATTGACAGCTTCGTTTCAGCTTTTCTGTGGGTGAGGACGGGTTAGATCCCTCTAAGAGGGTCAACAATAAGGTTTCAAAAGATATTTATTAATAAAATGTAACAGACCTGATTTCCTACTTGTTCCCCCGCCTAAATTCAAATGCTGGAACAAATCAGTTTCACTATTATATGAATAAGGTATAACCTAATCTATTTAATGTTTAAAATTAGTTGAATAAACATATTAAAATATAACAAGTGTATATTGTGGTAAACAGTAAGGTTCCAAGAGATGTGAATAACAACATGTAACATTCTTGATTTCCTATCTGTTTCCCTCTCAAATTCAAATACCTACGAGACAAATTGGTTTTATTTAAAGAATAAGCTATTTCTTAATGCATTAAATTGGATTTACTAAGTATCTTAATTGTTAACTTAATATTTAAGACCATTTGTTTTGGATATATCATAGGTCATTTGGTCATATTATAAGATATTTCATTATATTTAGTTGTGAAATGTTATGATTATGACAAACGATCTTGCCGATGTTTGGCGGAATGGCCTGAGGTATAACGACGGCCAAAGGTCCGTTGAACTAATTAAATTTAAAAAAGACGGTGAGCTGGCTTTGCCACTCTTTGATGACCCTGTAAGCTGAAAGCATCTCTCATTATGGTAAGCTGTTTTACATTGTAGAACCTTTTTCTAGATGTGTCCTAGTTTGTTTTAGCATTGAAATTACTGAACTGAAGGTCAAGATTAGATTATAAGGTTACCTATCTATTCTTTTAGAACTTTTCTATTTCTACGGAATAATGCTTTTATTTAATATTAAACATGTATTAGACGACATATGTGATTATATAAAAGCTGGTGGTTTCTTTTTCACATCTTCCACTAGTGGACAAAAGATTGAAGTGTAGAGAATTTCAATAACACTTTTTTTCTTAATTGATAGTAATTAATGGGTAGACTTGTCTGTGTAAATAATCTTTTAAGCCTAAAGAAATAAAGTTATTGACTTCTGACTTCTGATTTCATTATTTCCAATTCCCAATATGTTAGGTTGCATTGTAAGGTAGATAATTCCATGATTCTATCAAAATAAGATAATTTACTAGATAGGTAAGGCCCATAATATGATTCTAACACACGCGTCAGAGACTAATTTTGAATTTTCTTTTTTTAAGTTTCTTCTAAACTTGGTTAGTTCATGGGTTTGACGTCGGCTGGAATGTCTAATTGACACCATGCAACCATTGAAAAGGCTACAAGGTTGACCCTCCGTTCCGTACCCTCACTTCGACGAAATAAAAGGCGAGCCGAAAATCGTCCAAATTTTGGACGCCTGCCACCGGAGAGTAGATCTTTGTTTAATTTCAGGTTTCATTATGTCACCAAGGGGGAAGCCTATAATGACCATAGCGGGATATAAGATTTCAATAGAGCGGACAAGCTTTGCCAAAACCAAGTTTTAAATTTTGACTTCTTTGTTATTTGATGATAGTGACAAATAGTTTAACAGAATGTAATAGTATTTTTGGTTCGAAGGATATGTATCACTCAGTTCGGCAGAAATTGCGAGGCAGTTGCGTTGACCTCTACAATTGACTGCAAACTTGTGAAGTGCACTTACAAGCACAATCATAACCCCAAAATGTTTGTGCAAGTATGAACAAGGCGAAGAAATTTACGCTACGTCTAAGCATGTACCTACCTTAGTAAAACATCAACAGTACTATGAATCTATCCGACTTCCATCTCAAGAAGCGTTCGTGAAGAAGTCGCATCAGATAGGTACCATTGCTTCGGAAGAATGGCCCCTCACAATAGAGTAGGTACGTGCAATGAATTCAAACAAAACCAATGACAGTAGAGCTTTACTCGGGATTCCCTGCTAGACCACGAACCTAATGTCGAGATTCAATGTCCAAATAGTAATCGTTCTTGTTTGAGTTTGTTTAATTTGTTGGATGAACCTCTAAGTTAAATTTTGTTTCTGCCTTCTCTGCCTAGCTCTGCGGTGAAATAGGTGGTGGCGCTGATTTGGGTCGGGGTAGCGCCTGAAGAGGGCAGCCATGATAACATGCGATAGGTAAAAAAAATAATAATAATAACCTAGTCTTGGGTTTTAAAATTCTCTTTCACTGTGCGTACAACCAAATATATCGATGTCGGGCGATCCTCCATACTTTGATCGATATCACCATCGTCAAATGCTACAATGTACACTCGCATCTATAACTCATTTATCGTCATTTAGAACGTCAGCGTTTCATTCAATAAAAAATTTATTAACTTACTTCTCCTGTCACAGCTGCCGCTGCTGCACTCACGCCCGTTGCACACCTCCGCTGCGAAACCACAACAGCGGAATCGCAGTAATTTCGCAATGTCTTATCCGTATGTAGGAGAAGCGGAACACTAACACTGCCTGTTCTAACGCATGGATATGACTATAATTCTATCTCTTTACCCGCGCGGTTTCGTCGATCTACTCCGACGTCAGCCACACTTCCGCTATTTAGTTGCGGTACCGCGTTGTTTTCGCATGTGTTTGTGGAAGTCGACAAATATAAAAAGTGGAACTACATTTTTTCATAAAATGTACGTCGATTTTACAGAATAATTAAGTACTTAATTCAAGAGGTCAGAAATAGAACTATTTTCTATTTATCCTTTTCAAAGTCAAAATCTACAATAATATTGCTTCTTCCTCTGACTGGACTCAACTGACTCGGGTGACGATCCGACGCCCAGTTCCGCAACTCAAACTACACTTGATCGCAGCGGAATTCATTCAGTGGTCCCGCTACTCGTATTCCGCAGCGGAGGTGTGCTACGGGCGTCACTAGGAGTCGCATAAAACCAGCGAATCGTCATCGCTACTGTACACCTTGCTGACGAGCTTATTTTATATGATAGGCCTCCTTCAGTTATTGCAAGTTTTCTCATTACCTCTATTTAGGCACAAATTGATAAAGAAATGTTTTTCTTACCATTTCAGTTACCTACTTTGAATTGGACATGCTAGAGACGATATACTAAGGTGTTCTAACTGTAACGAATCACCTAATTCTTGAACTTAATTTGGGTTTTACTAGCTTACATTTCCATAACAATAATAAAACAACATTGTCCTCATACATTTTATTTACAAAATTACACTTCTAAACTCTGGGCACTAATTAAGCACATTCTCTGACAAGCCTCAAGCGGGTGGTATCTTATTACAATTTTTTTAGGTGGATCTTTCACTGTGGCGATCTGACACATAAGTAAACAATGTATTGAACATAATCAGCCTTGTGTATTTCAAATATTTTAGTGGAATAGATTTCTTACAATAATTAAACAAAAATGTGGCCATTCCAGCCAAACAAATAAACACTTTCTTTGATCGGTGTTTTTGCAAACAAATATTGGTTTGTTTTAATTATTCAACACATATTCTTAGAACTATAAATTATGTATTCTTTAATAATTTAAAGAATACATAATATATTCATATTATGTATTATGTATTCATAAGAATACATAATACATAATACATAATATATTATAAGAATACATAATGTATTCTTTAATAATTTAAAGAATACATAATTTACAGTACTAATGTACTAAGTATAAAATGTCTTTCTTTCATACAAAAATCCGTTTTAACCATCGATCTAGACATGAGTTCGCTATACCGAAACGTACCTAAAAACCGATGCAAGCTCGTAACTTAACGTATCGATATTGTAACGTCTAGCCGATACTAAATATCTGAACGAAACACGCCAGCGAGCTAGCATTATTAAACCAACATAGTAACCATACCCTTAATATCCAATACCTAATCATTTTCGGCACAAGAACAGTGAGATAGGTAGGTTTGGTTGGCAACTTTAAGAATTAGGGCATCCTTTTCTAACGCGTAAGCTTTCATGCGAAAACACGAGATGAAAAGAATAGCGTCTAGCGTAATGGGTACTAACTACTAGTAGTTCTACGAACACTAACTTTTTTCAACAATTAATTTACATATAAGTATTAAAGTAATTTAAAACGGGATATTTTGGTAGGTAGGTTCGGTAGGTACCACCTATACCATGTTTTTTCTAATTCCTGATTGTTAGGTAGGTATACATATAATGAGAACTTCTGTGGGGTTCATACTTTTACAAATATTTTGAAAATAGTCGAAATGGTTACCCTTTCAACTCCCCCCCAACCAATCTCCGAAGATTGCATAGCGACCCATCTGAAATGTACCTAGGTACCTACCTATGTAGCGTTTGTGGATATGGATCTATATTTTACAGGAAAAAATATACTTTGAGAAGTTTGTAAAACTAACACCTTTTCAAAAGTGCTAGAACATCTACAATGTTCTAGCTAGTAGTTCAATGATGTTCTAGTAGTTCTACGAACAGTAGACCTCGCGAGCACTAACTTTTTTTTCAACTTAAAAGTAATAACTTATTACTAAAGTTATTTAAAACGGGATATTTAGGTAGGTATATGTAGGTACCTACCATGTTTTTTGGCGGTGACTCCTTGCAAATCGCCATGCCAGTGTGAAAGCATCTTATCACGGAGCAAAAGTGCTTACTTATCAGAGGCACCAGACCCCAGCCTTCCTATAATGGTGCTAAACTTGTCATAAGTATTGAACCTAATACCTATCTATGTAATTATCGGTGCCTCTTACTTTTTGACGCGTTGAAAGAAAAATCCTATGAGGTATAGGTAGATACTTACCCAGGTAGGTATACCCAAATATCAGAAAAACCCTTATAAGTAGGTAGGTACCTACCTAAATATTGGTTTACGCTAGTGTGGTGTGCTTTGTGCAACTTACCAACCTTAGGTGGTTTGTAGGTAGGTAAGGGTAATTGTTTAGTAGGTATAATTATATACCTAGCTCAAAACTAATGAAACGATTTCCTTAGGTACCTACCTTTGAAATAATGCACACCGTGCAAGAATAGGCGTCTGTTTCTCCAGAACGGATAAAATCTTGTTTGTGGGTAGGGTAGGTAAGGTAGGTAGGTAGGTATTACAGATCACTTCACTTGCGATACGATTGTTGTCGGAATTTTTGAACGAAATGATGTACAAACACATCAACCATTAGACCAATAATTGTCCATACAAAGTACTTACCTAAGTTACGTTCCTCAGCAAAGCTCGAAATGCTGTACCTAGGTATCAATAGATGGCGTTGATCCATCAGCCCAAAATTGTTGTTATTAATTATCCGACGACGACGGTGTATGCGGCCGCGCTATTTCATATAACTCTCGAAGTGTTACAAAGATGTTCTAATAGTTGGCGCTGTATTGTAAATGCTCTCTTGCATATTACTGCATTTTGCGGAGCTATTCTGCTCGTCATGCCGAAAATCCTCATCCGATCTTTACCAAATTTTTATATGAACAGTTTAAAGTTATTACCTTTCAATTAAAAATACAATCATCAAAATCAGATCTCTTAAAGCGGAGATATTCTAAAGCCGCCTTTTTGCCTTATTGTGGAAGAAGGACGCCTTTAATCAAAAAATCCCGACGACAATAAAATTCTATAAAATCATAGAATCTGTACACAAAGTTTCGTACCGATCGGTTGTAAAATACGACCTGTAGAGGAGTACGGACATACTGACAGAAATGCTATTTTGGCCAGACATGAAACGACGACTTTCGTTCACTTCGTTCACGACGTCAATTATTTTATTCTGTTTTTGTATCTGAGCAGTACCGGTACCGTTCAATATACTTTGACCTTTCTAACTGAGCTTCAATTTGACCTTATTAATAGGCATGTAGGGTTGAGTTTTAATTAACATTTTCTTAAGATTGATTTAGTTTAGCCTGGTGGGTCAGTTGCAATGCGCAGCCGTTTGTTTTTCGTATTGTTTTGCACCCATTTGCATTTTTGAAACTATCGAGATTTGTCGTGATTGTGAATTTCGATTGTCGCTAAGTACACTATCGAATCTGAAAATTTCCACTTTACAGGACGACCGTTTGAAGTTATATTTCGTAATATTTTTTTATTTATAAGCGCCAATTATACAATAATTTATGACTAGCGGCATTAATTTAAACTACAACATTGGGTAGAAACCGTAAAAGGAAATACCCACCAGATTTTGAGATTTTTCAGTTTCAATAGCTTACGTCGTACAAACTGGCCCGAAAACTATCGAAACTAACCGTAACGATAGTTTACTTCGGAATTTTGACTTATTTCACAATACCTTTTTATCGAAAGTGGTCATTTCAATAGTTTACGTGGTATAAAACTGCATATTCGATTGTACTCCTATTATTTTGGTATAACGTAATATTATTGAAAAGTAAATAAAAGTTCATTATTTTCATATTTAAAGTATATGTATTGAATAACAGATGAGGAACAATATGAGATCTAATTATTTAAACTTAGTTTGAATCATTATTTTCGTCAGGTAAATTTTCTCCGTGTTTAAGGTTCTGGAAAAACCTGTGATATTCCTTAGGTATTACCCCAGAATTACACAAAGACATCAGGTCTTTGTATTTTGCCTCGGGCACTGGCAGAATATTGCTGTACAGATTCTTTATTTCAACACTTCTGATCACTCTCTTACCCCTTCTTGTACCTTGTAGCGTTTTCAGACAGTGACTGTCACCATTTAAATAATATTTTAAATACAAACAGTTTGGATCTTCTTTCTTAACCTTTATCTCTCTCAAACTGTTCCAAGATACATTTCGATTAGCGGTATCCTTTTTCCATTGTTTGTCCAGTAATAATACCTTCATGTCAATAATATCTTCGTTTTGTGTATGGCCTTGTTCAAGAAATCTGTGTGTTATATCCACATTGTATTTTTGTGACATTAACATGTACATTGAGTAAACAACTCTGTTCCTGTTCTGGCCCGAGCAGTTATCCGACCAAAATAAAACTGTTTTAGCACCCTTTTCGACTCTACATTTTATAAAGTGCATTAGGCAGCTTGAAACCTCATTGGCTCCTCTTTTAGCTGTGCATTCAGTCCACATATAACAAAAAGCCTCTTTTTGTGCCAAATCAAATATAGTGAAGTGATAAACGGATAATTTTCTCTTATAGTAAAACAAGCCTACATCCCCATGAGGAGAAGTTAGGATTTTTTGAAAATCAAATGTTGCGCAAACCACTTCAGGGTACTTCTGTTGAGCCAGCTGTTTATCACTTTCCTTAAATTCTCTAGCTTAAGTCATGTGTTTCGAATGAGCTTGAATTTGTTCATCAGTTGGGTGTTTATCACAGTTAAATGCATGGCATTTATCACATAAGTCTTTCTTAGGAATATAGAAACCTATGTTCATGTTTTCATTAACAATGTCTCGGTATTGTCTTAAAGTTTGAGCGACACTTTCGTAGTTTTCCAACTGATCCCACTCTTTATATAAATTATACAGCTTATTCATTGATAAATCACTATCTAAATATAATTTGGTCGTATTTTTCCTTGAGTAGTGAGATTCAACCGGCTGAAAAGAATTGAAATGGTCAATGACGCTTCTTTTCATGATATCATTAATCTTTACAGGATGACTTGTATGTTTTCCTCTATTAACAGGTAACGTTGTCCCTTCATGAGATAATTTTTTGTGAGCAGTGCGAATAAATTGGTCAGTTATGCTCAAGGTGTTCGTAAAAGTTTTAAGACATACTTGTACACGTTCGTATCTAGTAGGTTCATCGTCAGATGGTAGTGGTAAGTAATATTTGGTCGTGAATTGTCGTCGAGAAGCACCCTCGGTAGTCATTCGTTTTTTGTTTTCCTTAACTGAGAACTTATTTATGTATTCCCATTTGTTTTTGTTTTTCAAAGTTCTTTATTTAACATAAAAGTTTTACATGCGTAGATTATAAACACTGTTTAGAACCTAACTAAGTACAATACCAAATTAATAATAACTCAACAGGCTAAGGACGCCTTTAAAAAGTTTTTTGATAAAATTTCTATTTATAAAAACTAACACTTAATAAATCATAAACTAATAAAATTATACAAAAATTTTAGCAGTACTTGGATACTTATAAATAGTAACGTCATATGAGCTCTTTGTATAGCGCGCATTTTTATAGATGAGTTTTTTTTTTCAAGCTTCGTAACCTTTTAAAACAATGAAGGTTATTCTTAAAAAACGAAAAATATTTGGGCATAATTAATGCCTTCTATTCTAACATACAAAAATATAAATATAAGGGTACTTAAAGCTAATTGCGGACGGCAAACGTTTCTCGCTACCCGCGGACCGAGCGCGAAGCCGGCCGGCCCGCCCCGCCCGGACAACAATAGCAAGCGCGTAATAACTGCAAGTTAACCAGTTGTTTGTCATACTATAAAATTACTTATTAGTAAAGTTAAATACCAATGGTAATTTATAAAAATAAAAATTAAGGTACAGATTATGTTTGTAATTTGCGAAATTCGTAGGGGATTAATATTGATTAAATCAGAGATATGAAATAGATCGAGTTTGTTTCGATACATATGTACGTTATTATTATTTTATTTTTTACAGTAAGAAGGTTTGTAATTAGACTGTGGTTTTTTTTTTTTAATGTAAAGTTTATACGTTTCATACGTAATTCTTTATTGTCATTTCATTTATTATCCTAGAATGACATAATATGTAGTAAAAAAATAATAATTAGGGGATTTGTTTTTTTGTTGTTTTTTTTTATATTATGCAAGTGAAATTATAATTTAGAAATAAGCAGATTATGAATTGTGTAGTGGTGGTAAAGCTCACGTTAGCAGTCGTGCGTAGCCTCTAACGGGTTAACCAGTGACGCAGTCGAGTTGCCATTGTTCTCGTCCAAGACGTAGTGATGGGGCAAGCGGTATCGTTTGTAAGTGTCGATGTACGGAAGATTCGATGATCGAGATTTGCCTAATGACGATATCAAGGTATTTTTATGGTTGCAATTGCGCAACAAATAGAAGGTTTTTGTATGTATTCCCATTGCTTTGTATGATCTGCCATTCCCCAGAACTGTGAGTGAATGTTTTGTCTAACTGTAGTACTAAATTTTTCATAGCATTTCAGTTTGCAGGTCGTAGAACAGACCGAGCCGAGCTTCTTACTGCTTCTTACTTTTCCATTCCTACTAGTATATTTCTGGCCCGAATTACATAAAGTTTTGCGTTTTGTATCAATCCATTGTTCGACAAGTCTTCGCCTTTCTTTGCCGGAATTCGTTTTATATGTTGACTTTCTTTTGCCGTTTTCACGCAAATTAGGAGAGTCACAATCCGAAAAACTTATAAGAGAACTCACACTGGGTATGCATGCGACTGGACTTGGTTGAGGTTGAATATTAGCATCTAAAGCGCGGGAAAGTTGTCCATTGTCCGTATTAGAGCCTTGTGGGGTAGGTGACGAACTTGATTCTAAATCTACAGACGGCGATGGTACTGGCGTATTCTCATTACTATCTAAGAAAATTGAGGTTTCACTGCCACTGTCTAGATTCTTGCTGGGAACTGGTTCAGATACGCCAGGCGAGAATGTCGCATCTCGTGATTGGTCTTCGTCGATCATACTTTCCAGCATAGCGAAGTCTGCGTCAGTAAGATTACAGTTTGGTGGTAACGGAGATTCTGAAAAAAAACATTAAGTAAAATGAGACGTAGGTACCTACATAAATAAATAGATAAAGTACAAGATCCCATTAATCACTAGCCACACTGTTGAATGCACCACATTATGTCACTAAAACAGTCTATTATTTTAAAGTTAGTAGGTATTCGTCTAGAACTTAGACTTAGCTTCCGTATGTAGACTAAATTATTTACCACCTACCTTTACGCATTGTATTTCTGTAAGACTTGGTTCTGCCCGCGGCTTCGCACGCGTTGTTTCTATAGAAACGTTTAAAGGTTATGTCTATCCCAGGGGAACTGATTTATGAGATAAAGCCTATGTTACTCTCCATCCTTTCAACTAACTCTATTCCAAAAATCAAGTCGTTTGGTTTCTTAGTTAAGGGGTGAGGGAGATACAAACAAACAAACACACTTTCGCATTTATAATACCTAGGTACCTATTAGTTAGGATAAATAAATGCACATTCGATAGCTGATACATTGTATTTACGAGGTAAACTATTGAAAGTGGCACTTTCGATTAGAATATATTTTTAAATTGCAATGCAAACTAACGAAAGTGCCACATTCGATACAAAATAAAATAAAAAATAAAAATAAAAATGTTATTTATTTTCTTCACAAAGGTGGTTGACAATTATAACAAAGGATAGATTAAGATTAGGGATTTTATCAGGTAAATATTGCCGAAACCTGTTTTGTGACGACTAGTGCCTGAAGTAGGTTCAAAGAACCTGTGTTACAGGTCACCAGGTCTTCACTCCACGGACCCATACAATAGACCTGTACAAAATATAAGCAGGTATTTATATAAATACCAGTTACGATCCAGCTAGGACAAGCTCTGACTGGCCTGAGGCTAGATGAAGCTGGGTAGAACGTCTAGTGTTATTTATCATTCGTTATACAAGAAGATATAGGTGATCAATTAATATTAATGTTAGAGTGGTACAAACAATAGAACAGTACAACAGTACAAAAGCCTGCCAGAAGACATGTATGAGTGTGTGAATGAGAGTAATGTGAGTCCTACCAGTCTCTGTAGAGTCTGGAAATTATCTTATTGTTTCGATGTAAAAAATCGAAACGGTCAGTTTCAATACTTTACGCTGGTATCACTCTCAGTACTAATAAATCTGACAAAAATGATTATTAAACTAGGTTAATAACAATAACTTACCTGTACTTTATTCCTTAAAATATTTTTTATAATAAATTATTACTAGAAAAATTGAATAACTCACCACATTTTGAATTTTCGTTTTCTCTTCCCAACGACTTTTCCTTTTCTTCAACTTTATTATAATCGACATTTTCAACCAAACTCAATATACGTGAACTTCTTTTATTACTTCTAAACACATTATTACTCATTTTGATTTATAATAATCAATCCTTCACCGTGAAAACTTTTAAACAATAACAAATCCTGTCTGCCAACTAAAACTGCGGGGGGCGGGCGGTGCGGAGCGGGCAGCGCGACGTACACTCGCGATAGTGGTAGTTTCGTCTCGCTCGCTCAGTGATCAGAGCGGCTGAGCGCGGCGTATACCTACGCGCAAAACTTAACTTTCGATACCTAACGACGGAACAAAATGTAATATACGATTGTATACGTTTAGTACTTAATTGGAGAAAATAATAAAAAAAAATCCTTTGACCCTATTAAAGTACTCGTAAAAATAAGACATTTATGAAAATAAAACAAAAATCCCAAAATTCAGTTTCGATAGTGTACGGACAATCGATTTGTGAGTGTTTGGTCGGATTTTTATAAAATTAAGTGTACCTACCTACGTAGAATATAGTCTAATGTAGGTATTTGAAGTTACCCATAAGTTCCAACCATTTACTGTTAAATAAGCTGTTTGTTTTCCAAATAAATTAAAATTAAATTAATTAATTAGATAAGTAATAAAATACATTTATTCAATACCTAATCCTCACTGGGACCAATCGGCGCGGCCCAAACGCCAGCTCGCCTTCGCGCTTCATATTCGTACCTAACTTAAAAAGCTGCCAAGTGCCAACCAAACCAACCAAAAGTCACTGCTACTAGCACTAACGTAGCTATGGTCAACCAAGCATTCGTACGTAAGGAGATATCGATATCAGGTAATGGTTATCGATATCGATACTGAAACCATATATCGATATAGTAACTGCTAGCGAAAATACTCAATAAAGCCCATGCCTACATCGATCTAAGTAAAAAAAGTGAGATGAGGTCCGCGGTAATGACCTTCTCGAAATTGGAATGCTCAATTTAGGTGCAATTAGGTCCACCCACCTCAGTCATAATCGGACTGGCGGCGTTCGTGTTACGCGTGTTTGCTACGACGTACTTTAATGTGATTTATTGACCAGAACACTACAGCAATGCCCTCGTGTTTGTTCATATAATAAAAATTTAAATTGGCAAAATATCCCTGTTTCATCACCAAGAAAGTTAACTAAGTATGGATTCAATTGTGGATGACTTTTATGAACACGTACTTGTTTTTTTTATGTCTATTTCGCGGTCACGGTTGATACGTGGGGGATAGGTGCCAATGAACAGATTAAACTATTACAAACTAAAAGTATACTGTGATAGAATGTTGTAAGTGGTATACTTTATGAGATAAGCGAGTTCGAAAATATAAAACATCTGTTATACAACAAACTGATAAATTACAATCACAGAATACAATCAAATTAGAACTCGTATTTACAACCGAAACAGTTGAGCTAACTGCAGACTGTTGCAAACAATCGTCCAGCGTCTTGAACATACATCCCGACACATTTCACCAACAAACATACATAAAAACAAACAATCATACAATCAAACATACTGCTAACATACTATTACCTAGCCCGAATGAAAACTGGCGTAACACGCCGGAAGGCACAACGATTGTTGACATGTTGTGCAATATGATGTTGTTCGTTTTTTACACACGAAACAGGCCCGGCGCAATTTCCTAGCAGGGCCACTACTGGCTGTGTTCCCATAGAAAGACGGCATGTGAGTTGCTGTTGGTACTGGCGGAACAACTGCTGGTACTGCTGGTGTGCAGGTGTGTTGAGCCAACAAGTCGAGCACCAGAGTAGTACGGAATTCCCGGTGCTCGATTTGTTGGGTCGATCGGCAGAGGATGTACGCGTTGACTGTACTGGCATTAAGCAGCCTTCTGAAAAATTTCTTATACCACACTTGCGTTCCCTGTCTTTCTATTGGGAACATGGCCAGCATTTGGTCCTTTTTATCTACCCCCCTCATACACAAATTATAGTCGTGTACGAGGGTAGGTTTTGGTTCCCCGTTGCATTCAATTGACGCTAACCCGTGGTATGTCGAGATAAGACCGATGAGTTCCTTATCTCGCCATACCAAGAGATCGACGTCGCCAGACGTGCAGCCACTTACTTGGCCCACCCGCATGTGTCGAGCTTGAAGCTCGGTCAACTGGACTGGTACAAATTGCCGGTTGGTCTTAAGGGTACCGACACAGTCGAAGCCTCGAGTTTTTAGCTCCCGTGCCAGTGCTGGAGAGTTAAAATAGTTGTCCATCCAGATTGTATGGCCGTTATGCTCTAGGCCATTAAGGAGCCTAAGCACAACGGCCGGGATGAAACCTGACACGGGAGTAGGCTCAACTGGGTCCGGGTCACGACCCGTGTCTACCTCAAATTTGACTAGATACCCGGTTTGGGACTCACATAGCTCGTAGGTTTTTATTCCGACTTTTGTTGCCTTGTTTGACCCCTTCCACTGAGTGAGGCTCTCATCTAAGGCCAAGTTGCGGCCCGGCACGTACAAAGACGCAAAACGGTCATTAAGGTGTTTCACGATAGGAAGCACCTTATACAGTTTTGCGTCTTTACTGGTCATTTGTCCGGCCACACACCGATCATTATTATTGAAATGCAAGCATTTATTCAGGACGTGGAAGCGGTCATATTGCATCACTGTTGAGAACTCTGGCGTACAAAAAATGTTTCTGGTGGAGTTCCAGTAACTTTCCATATTTGCCTTGTACACGATGCCCATAGCAAGGATAATGGCGAAATACCGATAAAGCTCATCTTCATCAGTATCTCGCCACTTCGTGATTCGGCTTGCGGGCGCCAGATTCCCACTTGCAAACATCGCCGAGGCCATCTGCTGGGCGTACCTATTAGTCTCCACCGCAATATGTCGCATGATATCGCGATTCCATATTGCGGTAAAAGCTTCATAGGGGGTGTACTGGGCACACTGATCTTCGATGAAATGAAACGGCTCTCTCCTCGACTCCATGTCAATTGGCGGCTGCGGGAGGGCGGTCCATTCGAAGTGGAATTTGTGGTTTGGCATCACTAAATCAGGTCCAGGTGCAAGTGTGGGTGTGCGAGCAGGGAGAGCGAATTGAGTTGGCGGCCACGCGAAATCCATGAACGGGCTGTGAGCAGTATCTTCCACGTACTCGTTATCAGCGGTTAGAAACAATCTGGCAATTCGCGGAACCATCACCGCATCGTCATCGTCGCTCGCCATTTCCTCGTCGCTGCCTGTAGGTAAACACAGTTTCCATTGTAAGTAACTATTCTAGGAGGAAAGAGACGCTTTCCCCAGCATTGGTACGATAATGTTAAATAATATTTAAGGGTATTTAGTATTATACTAATTTCAAGCTATACTTTAAATTCTAAACTGTCTTGTTGCGGGAGATTAAGGGGGTACCCTACCTCGTTATTGTGTGAAGAGGATAGGCATAGGATTTCGCGTTCACAGGAGCGGGACAGAGCAAAGCGGCGTAAGCCCAAAAATCAAGTTATTTGCTCCCCACAAACATTAGAATAGTTAATTGAAAAAAGGCAACATATAAAATGTTCTTTATACTT
The DNA here is from genome assembly GCA_963564075.1 of Eupithecia subfuscata. NCBI lineage: Eukaryota > Metazoa > Arthropoda > Insecta > Lepidoptera > Geometridae > Eupithecia > Eupithecia subfuscata. The sequence goes on from OY751105.1 coordinate 13,462,141, forward strand.
AGCTCAATTACTATGCTAAATCTCAAGATCGTATCATCTGTATTTATTGAGAAATTAGGGTTTTAGTAAATAATTAGAGGTAACTTTGCGATTTTTTTCTATCGAGAAAATTTTATGGAATCGTGTTTTCGAAACATATGATCGATAGAATAAGTCCTGAACTTTACCATATATAAATTTCAAAGTTAAATATTCAGTAGTTTGGAAGATATGGAGGTCCGACGGAGTTGAAAATAAGCAATTTGAGGGTAGGTACCCCCCTTAAATGAAAGTAAATTTTAATAATTGAACTAAAATGTATTAATGAAGTCTTGAGCTACACGGAACTAAGTAATTACATAAATCTTAATTCCATAATCCCATGGTAGGATGTGTGTGAATTAGGCGAGATTGAGATAGTGGGTCGATCCAATGAAAAAGCTTATTCGACAAAACGCACTAACGCAGCGTACTAAATGTATTAATATAAGAAACTGTGTCACCAGATAGGTAAACGAAACTATCGCGCTTTGGAAAATCAAGAAAAATGCACGTATTCTTCATTTTAATAGTGCGTTTAAGCTGTGTTTCCCGTAATGTTTGTGTGATAAAAACAGTTATGAAACGGTGCTGACGCTCGTTACCGAACGTATCCTTGACGACTTTTCTAGCTTTTTTAGCATAAAACTAAGACTTATTACTGGGATTTTGCATAAATCTATAGTACAATAAATCAAGTATTCTATAGAATATAGATATAATAATAGTGGGCCAGTAAACTTATATGAAGTGGTCTGTGAGCGGCCCAAATCGAACCGGAACTGTCTAGGTTTGACGTTTTAAACGAACATTAAAACACGGTGCGTGTTTAGTGTGGCTGTGGATGGATGGACGATATTATCAGAAACAGAACATACAATATAAAAATTGTGAGATTCTACGCTTGAGTAGACCTCACGTAATGACTGCTTATGTTATGCTTGAGTAAGCTTTCATAACACGAGCCTAAGAATTTTCGACTTCTTTTTTCAGATCAGTATCTGAAAAAATAAGTCGAAAATTCTTAGGCACGGAACACGTTTCTGTATTCTGAAGCTTCAGAATACAGAATAAGTCATTCAATCACGATCCTTTCGAAGCCTAAGTTTGTAAAGCACATGATCAGCAAGACAGGGGCGATTCGTTGGGCATGCCTGTTCAAGAGTGGTAAGCAGTCAGTCGTGTAGACGATGGACGACAAAATTGTTAGAGCTACCATCGAGCACAAGCAGCCAAAGTGTGACAAATGCGGACTATTTAAACAAACGTTGAAACCTCAGAAAAATAAATAGATTTAAGAGCACTAGATAAGAAAAACTTACCCAAGATTTATGGAAAAACAAAAAAAAAGCATTTGTATGTCCCATTATTAAATTGGCTTGGTATTAAATAAATAAATAATGCTGGACAATTCACACAGCATTATCTAGCCCCAAGGTAAGCAAAGCTTGTGTTATGGGTACTAGATAACTGATATACATAATAATATACGAGTACATAGATAGATATTTTTTATTATAAATAGAAAACGACCAGAACACCCTGAACAAATATCTGCAGATCGTACAAATATTTGTCCCGAGGCGGGAATCGAACCCGCAACCTCCTGCGTCGCAGGCGGACCTTCGCCCACCGCGCCACAGAGGTCGTCTAATATTAATTCTAATATTAAGTCTAATATTAATTAATAAAAGTCTAGTATTAATAAATAAATAAAGCAGGACAATCCACACATCATCATCTAGCCCCAAGCTAATCAGAGTTCTAGTACCGACTGAAATACATAATACAATTATATAGATATTTTTATTATACATCGAGAAAACCCAGAACACCCGGAAAAAATATTTGCAGATCGTACAAACATTAGTCCTAAGGCGGGAATCGTACCCGTAACCACCTGCGTCGCAGGCGGACCTAGTTTGCTCGCCGCGCCACATCGGTCGTGGTATGTTATGAATTTATGATGAATGTCAGTATTGTTATAATAAAATAGGTGCTTTAGCAACACATTATAACGTACCTCGATGTTGTCATGTTTAATCCTATTAATCATTATTCATTATTAATCATATTTAATCCTATTATATTTGAAAACCCTTTTTCCTAAACGTGTTGATAACAATATTTCTTTTAAAACTTAGAAAGTTGATAGTTTAGGCATTGTCGTCGACGATACAAGAATTAGAATAACGAATGACGTTTATTTCTTTCATCATCAGCCTATATTAGTCCAGTGCTGGACATAAGCCTCCCTTAATTGCAATGGCGTTTATTTCTTTTTTTTGCTTATTAAGCAAATAACCATTTACACTTGCGAGCTTTAAACTGGAATCGCTTCAAGGGTTGTTCAAGACTAATTTTTATAATTTCTTTGCAGTGAACTATGAGTTAAGTTATGTTTTCCCTTACGCAGGATTTATTGGCGACGATAAATTTTGATTTAATGCACGATAATGTCCGCTGCCACACCGCAGCAGTGACTAGACAGTACCGACAGACGTCTTCCATGTCGGCATTCCCACACTAGACTGGCCAGCCCTTATTCCTGACTTGAACCCAATCTGGCATATGTGGGACGAGCTAAAACAGCGGATACGAGGGAGAAATCCAGCTCATCCAGCTCCGGCGCCGATAGAAGCCGATAGATGCAACTTCGACCTATTGCAATAATTCCCAAAATTTAGGTAGCCAATTTAATTAATTTTAAATCTTCTTGAAAGGATATCGCATAACATATCGCTTGAAAGGTAACAAAATTACCTTTCAAATGATATACCACAATCTATAGTTCATTGTACATAAATTGTAAAAAAATTGTTTTGATCAACTCGCGATGAAAGCGATTCCATTTGAAAGCTCGCAAGTGTATATACTTATGTAAAATTTTCAACTTAAGTTATTATTATCAGATAGGAAATAAAGTGATTTTTACCCTAGTCACTACATTTCATTTCATTTTTTTCCCGCTAGGTAATAAGTAGAAGTGCAAAAAATACCATAGTCATTGTTAAAGTATGTACCTACCAATGATTTTTTATCATATTTCACTGACACACTTACCTACCTTAAGAGGGCTTTTACATCTCGGCGCAACTTTTTTTTTTTATTTGACGCACCGAACGGGCGGCGAGCTACTCAAGCGTAACTTTCTATTGTCTCGCGAATTTTTTTTATTGATGGTATATTCAATAGAATCTAGAATTTTTTTCTCCAAAAACAGGTCTCCGAGTGTTTTTGCCTGAATATGCATCGGTAGAATGATTATTATAAAATAAACAAATAAGTTATCTAAAATTTATTCTATTATTTATTACTGTAGAAGAGAAAAGGGACTATTATTAACAAGTACTTGTTATTTCAAGCAACGAACGAAAACCATAAAATTTGAACCAGGTAACTGTGGGATTTCGCGTTTTTTTGTAATAGCCCCCTTAACGTATAAATCACCAGACAGCGTAATGAGGTTTTTTTTGTGGCGGATTTAAATGATTAGATAAGATTTTAGATTAAGGCGCTACCTTAACCCAAATCAGCGCCACCACCTATTTAATCTTATTATTTTGTTAAACAAAGGAATTTTCAAAAATCGATTGTTCAGTTTGAGAATCCTATCATAAGCTTTTTTTAATGCCTCTGTAAATGTTTTATTTTGTATACTATAAGCAGGCAAAAGGGGCAACTTTGCATCTCTGCCTACACTATACAAACTAAAACATTTCTTAACCCTTTAAAAAAAAGCTTATGATAGGATGCTCAAACTGGCCAGTCGATTTTTGAAAATTCCTTTGTGTATCAGAATAATAAGATAAAATAGGTGGTTGCGCTAATTTGGGTCGGGGTAGCGCCTTATGATGGATCCGTTAATCGCCAAAAGGATTTTTATTTATTTTTGTGAAAAAAAACCCTTGATCCTCCCTAATAAGAAGCTGGTTTTCTGAAAGGACCTTTGGCGCGTGTCAACGCGGGTGGTAGACAACGAACGTTAAGCAATGGTCCCGTGTTGAGCAGCGTGTTGAGCGTTCAACAAGGGACCATTGCATATCGTTTGTGATTTTATTAAGTAGGTGGTGTGGTGGCGCTACTTTTGCTTAGAGTAGCCGTAAGCCCGTAAGTAATGCCGTTCACTTGATAAACAAACCTCCTGCGTTTGCTGCGAATTTTTATTTATTCAAAGGTCAGCTAGGTATAACTCTTTCGACTTGACTTGGTACGATCTGCTTTTACTTCTATTTTCTCTGCAAACACTTATTTAATTCATGTAAAACCATGACAATGGTGTAGAAATGACCTCAATGTTTGGCACTGAGCTCAGTTAGAAGATATGTTGGATAATTTACGAGAAAATTTCATGAAAAAAGATGCAAGGAATAGATAGAACAAAATAAAAAATCTTTATTTTGTGACATAAAATAACATGACATTGCAAACTAATATTAAATTTAATGTAATACAAAAAGGTCACCGGCTCAGCTTAATGCTGCTATGGCAGAAGGGTGGTTTTCAGCAGTGCCAGAGCTGTACTCGCTGCACCAATCACAAAGGTAGCTTTAAACAAGATAATGAACACAGCATAAATAGCTCAACTCTGCATCCTTCTGTGTATTTTTAATTATAATTTTTAATTTTATTAATTTCGGACACAAAAAGCTATGTTTAGGTAATAAATAAATATAAATTAAAAAATAATTAAATTTAAGTTAAAGATAAACACAAAACTACACAAATAAGGCCAAAACAGTAATGGTGGTTAGTAAATAGGTAGCCCCGTAACGCACTGGCTTCTTAGAACAATTTAGGATCAAAGGTTGTGCGTATAGTAAACCTAAATTTATAGATAACCTAATTAAATAGATTTTACATATACATATTTAAAGGGTAAGGCCGCCAAAACGGTAATTTTTTTTGTGTGACTTTTTGTCTTTTTTTGGGCAATCACTTTTGCCGGGAATATTTTATCAATTTTAAAATAAACATTTCTTATACCTATAATCACTTGAAACTTTAAATAGATAAAATTTTCGTAGACAGGGGCGTCTTGCTAAAAGAAATAAAAAACAAAATTCCTTAAATCATCAATAATTCATTTTCTCTGGCAATGTTACGGTTCACCGTCAAAATTAATTTGCAGGAACAAAGTGAGTTCGTCCGCTGTTGGCTGTCAGCAGGGCGACCACCATATTTAGCCTTGCCATCCAAACAATAATTCAACGTCTCCAATCCAAGCTCAGTGTTTGGTATTTGGATGATGGAACATTAGGTGGAGAGGTGAACACAGTTTTTGATGATCTAAAAATCGTCACAGACGAATTTTGACAAATAGGTTTGGAATTACATTTTTCAAAGTGCTTTTTATTTCGGACTCTTAAAGTGTAGACAAAAACAACATCATTGAAAATTCAATAGTTTGGCCCCCAACATTACAGAAAATTCAAAATTTTAACAAAACTTCGGACAGATTGCTGAAAATAAATAGTCATATTATGGCTTTTAAAATTATTCGGTTTTGTCTATTTGTACCTAAATTTACGTATTCTTTGAGATGTAGTCGTCTTCATTCCTGTATGACTAGTGTGATTTCTATAGTATTTCTGTACTAAGTCAATAAATAATAAATAAAAAATAAATAATTGTGGACTCAATAAGCTCTTGGAAGGCTTAGACAACATAATAAAGAACTACTTTATCATCAGGTTTTGAATATCGATTTAGATGACAGGGCATGGCCTGCCTGTCGAATTGGGAGGCTTAGGTATACGCAAAACTTCGAATGTAGCCCTACCAGCATTCTTGTCTTCTGTCTGCAGCACTAGATCTTTAGTTGAAAAATTTTTAAAGCCATCTCGTTTGGTCCCACCTGGAATGTCATTGAAAATTTAATTTTTAGACGAAGCTCAAACGGCTTGGCATAGTGCTTGCCCCGATGCTGTTTCCCCAAACTCACTATTGTCCCAACGGCAATGAGATGGGCCTCTGTGTGAGTTGACACGGAATTGTTTGTTACAAACGTGCTCTAGCTCTGCGGATCGTGTTTACAGATAATTGATAACTATTAATCCATGTTTGTTAGCGGCGGTATTCATAGTGTAATTGTAAGTATTCAGTAGCGCCTCATAATAAAATAAACGAGTAATAACCTAAAAAGTATTTTAAAATGTTACTTTGTGTTGAATTTGTGTAACGCATGTGATACTTCTTGTGTCACGATAACACAGCCTTTTTGGTTACGTATCACAAAAGTTTTATAAATCCTGATACATATTGTTTTTTGGGTTATATTTGTGTAACAGAAACGCAAAATGTTGCTTTTGTGATACAATTGACAATTCCGGCGGCCTTACCCTAAAATGGCGAAAATAAGTGAGAGTCATAAAAACAACTCAGACAAATAGATTTTTTGCAGTCAACGCAGAATGACTTAATCTTTTTGACTTTCCTGTTTGCTTCACGGCGAGTGAATGTTTGTCGTAGATTTTGGTAACATCCAACACAAGACCTTCTTAGTCCTCCTTTTTTATATGTGTGATTTTTCATCAGTTTGACAACTGGTGGGTATCCTTAAATAAAAAATATGAAGTTTAGTCAAATGTTTGAATATACTTTGTTATGGCCGTATAAAAAAATAGGAGTTAAGGTGGTTCGTGTCGTGAGTGGCGGTAATCAAAATATTTTCTGATATTTTTATTATAATATTTAAAAAAACACATTGATTGTTTACCCATGCAGGGAACAGCTAATGGTATTTCTGTTAGTCGTTCTATAATAAGTTAATAAGTAATTATCAATAAAAGTTTAGATAGTTTTACAGTAAAATCTAATTTATAAAATACTAGCTCCTGCCCGCGGCTTCGCATGCGCTTTTCTGGGATAAAATAAATGCCTATGTCCATCCCCAGGATACCGTTACCTCTCTGCCAAAATGCATTAGGATCCTTTCAGCCATTTGGGCGTGAAGAAAAGGTAACAGACATACAAACAATATTACTTTCGCTTTTATAACATGAGTATGGATTTTAGTGTTAACCCACATTTAGCGAAAATTCCATAATTTTATAACGACTCAAGTAGCACTTCAACCCGCAACCTTCCACTAGTGTAGTAAGTTTGTAGTGTTTATGATAAAGGTTCAAGTCCCGCCAGAGTCGTTAATTGTAGGGTTTTTTTTGAATAGATTATCTAAAGCGTTTCTATATTCAGGTCTATGTGTTGTCACTCTGCCTGACTTGGATAATGGATACAGTGGATTCCTCGATGTGGAAGGAACGTAATCTAATATCAACCTCCATTGTGACGATCACATAGTTTATAGTTTTAGCCAATTTAATTAATTTTAAATCTTCTTGATATTACTTGAAAGGTAACAAAATTACCTTTCAAATGATATACCACAATCTATAGTTCATTGTACATAAATTGTAAAAAAATTGTTTTGATCAACTCGCGATGAAAGCGATTGCATTTTAAAGCTCGCAAGTAGTGTAGATTCCTTGTCTGGTTTACCCCTTTCTTAACATGTCTAGTATGTTTATTTTGCATTCAATGTGCTAAGTCATCGAAATTGACTACTTTGGTGATTGCGCTCAGAATTTACACGATAGGGATAAGGATCCCTCCCTCCTCCTTTCACCACCGGACAAGCAGGCGCACTAGTTAATACCACCCATACGGCCATACCTGGTCGACATCCCACAATGCCGAACCAAACGTTTCCGCTCTACTTTAGTTATGAGTCCGGTAAAGAGTGGGAGAGTACAATCTCGGAGTCTTCAAATGCCGGGTGAATGAGTTGCGTCTGAGAAAACATGTCCCATCTTAGGCCACGTCGTCACTTTCTTAAGGTGGTCAAATGCTTTGCCTTGCACAATAAAAATAAGGTATAAATAAAAATTACTAAGTACCGGTAAGGTACTACCCTCAAAGGGCAATGGAGCGCACCATGCTCGGCATATCCCTCGTTGATCGCATTTGGGTATGCGATATAACGAGGAGATACAACAGCACACAAAATTCGCAGACGTAGGTATGGATCGCGAGCCTAAAGTGGAGACGTTGCACGGCGGCGGGATGACGATCGATGGACCAAGGCAATAACAGAGTAGTACTACCTGGTACCACCTACCTGCCAGATGGTTGGGCGACATCGTCGGGGCGGCCGGAAGAATGTGGATGAGGCTCGCACAGGACCGAGTTAGCTAGCGTGTAAAAAAAGATATAAGACGCTGCAGGCAGTGGGTGTCAGTCAGGCGCTGATTATGATGATACTATAATAATTTCAATAGATCAATAGAAGTTTTTCGGGCATGTATCGAGGCGAGACAATGACTCCATTGAAAGGCTAGTCGTGCAGGGAAAGGTGGAGGGTAAAAGACCGAGGGGAAGATCGCCTATGAGATGGACCGATCAGATAAAATCTGCCGTAGGTGTTCCTCTGCATGAATGTTCCAGAATGACCACCAACAGGGAGAGATAAATAAATAAATAAATAATGCTGAACAATTCACACAGCATTATCTAGCCCCAAGATGGCGATATATCGTGAGGCGAGCAATATCAGCCCATACAACAAAAGACTCGTCATGACGACCACGACCGTTCTGCCAAGAACGCTACGAATGAGAAGAAGATAATAATTAGTTTTTTTCAATTTGGATCGTTATTTTTCAATCATATTTTTATGACTCAAAAATTATAAATTGGTAGTGTCGTTTAGTAGGTGTGCTGCTTGTTTTATGAAATGTGTGTTGGGGACGTTAGTGTGATACCTTTAATAATAGATTTTATTTAATAAACGTATTATTATTATTATATTATAAACTAGTTTTGCCCGCGGCTTCGCACGCGTTTTTTCTATGGAACATGGGAACTAATGGGACAAAAAGCAGCCCATGTTTGATTCCAGGATTAGAATTACCTGTACACATACAGGCCGATCCTTTCATAGTCCCGATCCAATAGTTTTGGCGTGAAGAGGTAACAAACATCCATCCATCCATCCATTCAAACTTTCGCATTTATAAAATTAGTGTGTGTGATGTCTGTATAATAAAGCTATAATATTAGTGTGTGTGTGATGTCTGTATAATAAAACTTGATAAAATTTCACTCTACTTATTGGTTTTATGGATTAAAATATGGTTTAAGTTTGCCTAGGAAACAAATAGTCATCTACTTACTAAACAATAAAATAAAAAAATTGGTTGTCTGTAAAGTCGGTTTACTGACGATAGTTGAACGTGACAACGTCTTAAGAAAAGAGCGAGGTAGCGCCGCATGAGGTAACGCCGCATGAGGTAACGCCGCATGACGTCATATTTTTTCGTGCGTGCAGCCGGCTCTATCGAATTATAAGACGTTGTCACGTCAAAAGTATTCCCATTTATGCTCCAATTTTAACGGCGCCATATTTACGGCACCTATTTTATTCCCAGTGAGGACCCACAAACAAGTAGTGTCTAGTGATGGGGTGTTCATATAACTGTAACTTTTGCAATTAAATCTTGATATAAGATAAACATACACAGTTTTAGAACTAGGTACTAGGTAGAAGCACTTAAGATCCGTCGTTACTTTTCAAGGGCTCTGTATGCCTACATAATAATTGTCGTAAAATCAACCATACTGCAATCTTTGATGAACACAGCACTGCGATATTTGTTTCGAATTTGATATAGAATCTGTAGTGTATGTCCAGGTATTATAATATAAACCATGGTCTACATACGTCATCTCGTAGGTCGTGGCGTTGCCAATGAGCTGTCATGTCACTGTCACTTGTCAGACGGACATAGCCGAGAAGGCGGGAATAATGGTTGACAGGCTAACGGATGTCGACTGGGAAGTGAGGACGAGCTCATGCAATACCTTGGCTGTGCCGAGCTGATGTATCCCTTATCGTGTATACTATCGGTCTTTGGAACCCCTACAGAATCTATTGTTTTATACTAATATCTCTAAACCTGACACCAGCGGGACACCGGCGGGGCTGGGCTCGGGGTTCGTGGCGACTCTGTGACTGAAAGGGTGTGTATATATATAATTGCACCCAGAGCCATATGTTGAACGGTCAAGTGTGTGTTTGGTGGGACCACTAAAAAGTTTTCATCGCATCGCAGTGGGACCACGGTTCAGTCACTAATTTTTCTTGGCTCACGGTAAACTTCTTCCTACAGATCACGCAACATTATGCACATCCGAGATCAGCGCTCGAGTGAAGCTGAAAGGGAGCAAAAACTGGTACACACGCCGATCCATCTGCGCGTCGACGGAGAAGTGGCTTGGCGCTGACACGTCATGGACTACCGAGCCATCGTTGTCACTATCGGACTCACGGTGGTGCAGCATCAGAACCGGCACAATCATTCTTACAGATACTGAACATACGAGTTGAACAAGTCTAGATAACGTAAGACAAAGTTATTTGTATCATAACGGCGAAACTTTGAGCTGTGAGAAAAATAGTACAATAATGTAGAATTGTTATGTATGTATCTGAAGTACTTAACAAATTAATGTTTTATCCATCTATCTATCCAAGTTTGATATGCATACGCCACTACACCCGTATTCAAGAACAACACTGGTCGTGTCGCTCTGTCGTCGTCCCATCCGATTATCAGAGTGAAGGATTAGAGAGTGCACTGTGTTTGCCCACAAACTTGTGCACAATAATATGTCCCTCGCATCAGGCTAGTCTCCGGTGAGACTGGCCGCCGTGGTCGAAATTCGGCTAGGAGGACGTCATCATTCAAGAACAATACTTAATTAATGTATCAAGCAACACAGTAAGGCATTTCTCACTGCGCTCGTCATGGTAGACCATTTCAATCACAAACAACACTAAAGCGACAGTTTACTAACCGAACGCACTGCGTCGATTACTGATCTGTGATTGGTCTATTCTGTTGCTAAGTTATCTCTAATGTTAGACAGATTTGCGGATGACATAAAACAACCTTTATAATCCTGGAAAAACATAATAAAACAATTTTGTTTCCATAGAAACTGCATATAAACACAAACAAAACCTCAAAGCAAAGAAAAACAGACAGAACATAACATAACATTGTGACATACTAAGGTCTGTGTTCACCAATAGATAAGAAAACAACTGTTTAAAACTTAACCATCTGTTGGTGAACTCGGGTCTTACTAGTCGAAGGTGTCATAGCTTCACTATGCGTTGGTTAAAATAACTGTCTAGCTAGTTTACGTAAGGGTCTTCTCAAATGGACGCATAAATAAATAAATAATGCTGGACAATTCACACAGCATTATCTAGCCCCAAGCTAAGCAGAGCTTGTGTTATGGGTACTATACTAGATAACTGATATACTTAATACAATACACTACATATTTAGATATTTTTATTATACATAGAAAACATCCAGAACGCCCTAGACAAATGTCTGCATATCCTACAAACATTTGTTTTGTTTTCGCAGGCAGACCTTCGCCCGCTGCGCCGCAGAGGTCGTCACATCAGCATAGCATTGCACATCACTCAAGTATTAGTCTTTATGAATCGCCCTACGAGTTCGTGTGCACTGTGGGCCCTCTTAGTGTTCTTGAATACGGGTGTAAGACCCAAAACCTTATTCGTATGTATCACTTATGTAGCCTGTACGTAACTGTTCATTAACCTTAGTGTGTGCATGTTTTATTAAACCATTTGTGCAGCTCCATTGATTGTAACAATGCACTTATGAGTTAATAAAGCCCGATAATTGGTTAATAACCTATGCAAGTATGTTTAATCTATACTCTATAATAATATTATTATAAAGAGGAAAGATTTGTATTGCAACGCGACACCTCTCGTCAAACGAACTAAACGTAACTTTAGTCTTTGAACAGGATTGGATAAACTTCAATGTTTCCCCTGTAGGTGGAGCTAACGGCGCCTGAGTCCGTAGAAAGTCGCAAAGATTTTCGACTCCTACGACACTTGACCTCGCGGTGTAGTTGGTTAGCACATTTCCGTACTGAGGGAAGGATGCGGGTTCAAGTCCCGTCGAAGTCGAAAATTTTTGCGATATTATTTGATTTCTTAGAAATAAGTAATTAGCTAGAGTGCGAGGCTTACGTACTATAATAACAAAAACCTAAGATTTGTATTTTTGGATTTTTATATTTTTGTATGTTTGTAACGAATAAACTCAAAAACTACTGGACCGATTTCATAAATTCTTTAACCATTAGAATGCTACATTATTTATGAGTAACATAGGCTATATTTATTACTTGAAAAAATTAGGGATCCCTACTAAAACTTCAATAATTTAACCCAAGGTGTAAAAAAATTTGCCATAAATTGTCTATCATCGCATGCGCTGCGGAAACTATTTATGATAGAACAAACAATTTTCTACAATATTAAAGAACATATAAATATCTACAAAAAACTAAGCGATACCATATGTCCAACTATTGTAGTTACGAGTATAACTACTTTTTTACATTTTAAAAGTTGATAAAAATGCCGACCAAAATCTGACCATACCTTTGTATTAATCCTCATCCAAATGAATCATTTCCTATTTAAGACGGTTTCAATACCTGTACATTACTTTAAAAATTCATTCTTGAATTGGATTAAAAGGATATTACGAATTTAAAAAACGAATTTAAAAAATAAACGCCCCTGCGCCGCGCCGCCGCCGCCGCGCCGACGCCCCGCGCCGTGGCCGGTGCGCGGGCGATGTGGCCCCGTTCAGCCCAGGTAGCAACGATAGGACGGCAGACCGACACGACCGGGGAGAGGTCAAATGCAGGACCAACGGCTTAACGTGCTTTCCGCACGTTAAACCGATTAACACCGCCAACTCCCTAACTCCGGGCTTGTACTGTGAATATTTCTTGCTAGAAAAGAGCCAAAATCTTGGCCCTACCCGGGATCTGAACCCAGGACCTCATTATCCGCGGTTGAAAACGCGACCGCTAGACCAACGAGGCAGTCGGATAAAAGTATAAAATGTCCTGCATAAAGATACATTTACTCTACGTTTATCCCAAAATGTTTAAAAATAAATGTCCACCCGCGCGAAGCCGGGATGGGCCGCTAGTTGTAAAATAAGTTAAGATACCTAGTTATAGTTATATGAGTATGTAATTTGGATCTACTGTATAAATTAAACGATATATTTATCAACGCACATATTTATTAAATTGTTTATTTTACAGAAATGCTTTGGCCAACTTTTTTTTTAGTTTTGAAGTACATATCGATGCCTAACAGCCAAAAAGGGCTAAGCGCCATTTTTTGGGAAATCGACTTATATATATGGTTGGAATCGGCTTTTTTTTCTGCGTCGTTTGGTCTAAGTATCATAGCTCTACGAAACACTTTTTGGCGCTTAGGCAGTTTGTAAATTAAGGTCCTTAGCCCGATTTTTTCGTCGTAAACGACACATATTTAAGTGTCTTTTTTACTTTGGTGGTTATATTAAAAGTTAATCTCAGAATTGACACTTACGCTTTTTTGGCATGTAATAAAAAACTCTTGATTGGACGTTAGCCTGTTTGAGCTGGAAGTATTTTTTTATAAAATCGCGGTTAGGATATTTTGTCAGTTTCTTAGAAAAACATAATCGTCGTTTAGTATGTTTTGGCTGCATTTCCCGAGACTTTGTTTGTCGCTTAGCCTTATTTTCCCTGTCACTGCTCAAATTCTCTGAGGAGCTTATCATAAATTGTCCTAGTGACTCTCAGCAAACATATTGTCGGTTATCCTTTTTTTACCTCCCGATATTCAAACGAATGTGGTGGTTAGATAAAAAAGGTAAAAATAAAATTTACACTTACTCTAATTTCATGTCACGGCATTTGTCTGTTACCTAGTGCAACAAAAAACGAAAACGTCGGTTACCCGTTTCATATGTTCAAAACAAATGGGGTTATGAACCATCAGTAAACATTTAGTGCGTAGGCGCAGTGGCACAAGCGCCACGCGTGCACGCGAACCATTTTACCGCGCAAAGTTTGGAGTCTACTTGAAGTGTTGAACTACAATTTAAAAGGTTTGTTTACAATAATAGTGAATAATAATAGTAATAATAGTTCATAGAATGGTATTCAAAAAGGTATAATACTGGATTAGTAAGTAGGTACAGGTACTTGGTACAGACTTAACTTATTGTTGTTTCAGAACGTCATGGTCAAAACTTTGTCGAGATAAGGTGATTCCTCAAATGTTCCATGGTGAATATCACACTCTTACAACTGCTAATAATGTTAAGGATACTCTCCCCGAATCCGATATTGAAGACGGAGATAATGAATGAGTGGTTTTCTACTATCTTCATACAGTAAATTATAAAAGTCTTACGCATTTTCAACAAGACACTTCTTTTTGATTCTTTAAATATTGATTACCAATTGTGATGATAATAATTTCGATATGACTGTGTTTTCGATTACTTGTATTCTTAATAGTCTAGTGAGATAATGTTAATAACATTATAAGTACCTACGTAAGTACCTGATATTTGATATTAGTAGAATATGATTTTCATTGATCTCCAAAGATTTTTATATATTTACCTATTAAGATATAAAAATTAGTAGTAGAGTTGTGGAAACTGTAATTCAGAGAAAATGTGAATTTGTGTCATTTTTTGTTATAAATATTGATTACTTATTGTGATGCGAATGATTTCGATAACACTGTATTTTTGATGACTTGTACCTATTCCTAATAGTTTATAGTGAAATATTTAAAAAAATATTTAAGTACATAAGTACCTACCTGTGTAATATTTAATATTTGTAGAACTTTAATTGATCTCCAAAGATTTTGATAAGTTAAGATATAAAAAATATACTAACTAGTAGTATTGTGGAAACGAGAGTTAAAATGTGAATTTGTGTCATTTTTATTATAAATAAAGACTGCTGATTTATTATAAAAAGCTTTTATTTTCCGAGATGAAGTAACGAGTTACTTTTCAATATTTTGAAAGACTGTAAGACACAGTGTTTCGTCGATTACAAAAAAAGCCGAACGTTTCTTTCGAAAATTATGCACTTAGTACCATATTCCCTGTCCGTCTTTCAACATTCAATAACCAGTTATACCGTAATCGCCCCTACTTTATGTTATAAATCCTCAGTTATGCTGCTTTTCTTCGACTTAAATAATAGAAAAAGAACTGTTAGATCATTTAGGCTGGAAGTAAATGAATAAGAGATTTTCACTTAAGACATTCTGGCTGTTTGTAAAATCAGGACCATTTAGAGGTAAGCGACAGTAAAGGGTGTAAATAGGGTGATTTATAACTAATTAATAATGCCATTTTGTAGAGTGACAATAAAAAGCTAAATAGTAAAATTTTCAGGTTTTCGGAAGCTAAAACAGAATTTTTATGAATTTTTTTCACAAATTTTCAACTTTTAACCTCTCTGGTGTACAGTTTGTATAGTGGCGGTTAGCCTATTTTGGCTGTTAAGCATCGATATATAAATCCAACCTTTATAGAAAGCTGTTGATGTGTTACTTAAATAAACTAAAGATACATAACTTCTATGTATGTTACATTATCATACTATTTGTATATTAAGTTAACTAACTTATATGTATGTTACATAATTATCATACTACATATTTGTATATTAGGTTAACGGTGAACTTTAATAATGTACAGGTTGGAAAAAATGAATACACCCTGAAGGGAAACCGCTTTAAATACTTAAGATATTTTACTAAAAGGAAAAGTTTTGTTTCTTTTAAAAATAAGGGAAGGTACGCACGACGACAAGAACATAGCTAACTTAACATGGTCATTATAAAATACTATAATTTTATTTTAACATATAATATCTGTATTTAAAAATTTGTGTCTATATTTGGCTTATTTCTGTTTGTTATTTTCATATCTTAGTGTAGCTATACGGTCTTTTATATCGACAGTAGATCCTATAGATGCGAAAAAGTCTATGATGCTATCTGCTTTCGAATTCGCCACGCATTGCAGATAGGCATCTTTGGAGAACGAAATGTTGCCCTGTAACAAACAAAATAACTCGATTATAAAAGTGTTGTTGCCACTTAAGTGCCTATATTTAAATTTTATATTAGTGTTATGTAATAGGTTTTTTATAGCTTTTACACTTGGTTTCCCCCAAGGCGAAGAGAAGAGGAAAAGTAAAAGAACCAAAATATCTCGACGACATATAGGTCATTTTGATGATCTGACGCACGTCTGAACATGATGTTTGTGGTTTATACACATCTCTTTTCTACGCTTTGTGAGATAGCAGCCCATAAGCTATTATGTCCATAACTTAAACTAAGTCATATACCTATTGGGATTATTATCATTTGATTAAAAGGTATAAAATGTTGCAGAAGCCATTTCTGTTGTATTACTCTATCCATGCCTAGGATAAGAAAACAAAAATGTTCGGAAACTAAAACATAAACTAACCTGTTTCAATATATCCTGTAGGGTGCTACGAGTGATTCCTATTGGTAGATCGATGGTTATAAGTTTTCTTTGTCCGTTCTCAAGAAATATAAACATAGTTGCCTTTTTGCCTCCTTTACCAAGGTATTTTTGATATATCTTGTCGTTTTCACCCAACTTCTTTGCGGTTGTGTTTCCTGTAAAATAAGTACATAAAATACATACATTGGTAATATCTTCATGAATATTGTTATTTAGATATATATATATTTTATTAGCTTTGGCTGTAAGTAGTAAGATGGCCCAGGCTAAAACATTAAAAATATAAATTGAGGATAGTTTACAATAATTGGTACTGACATGCTACATATCTATTCCATGAATAAACTATGCTCTATTAAGGATATTAAGGTAAGGTTAGTTAAACTTTATTAAGTTAAAAAGCATTCTAGAAACTTCGCTATTACGTCTACATTAGATACTGTTAAATATTATAATTTTAAGCTGTATAATCTTGCTCATAACCAAGGGTTAAAGTACCGTCCAATGTAGAAATGACAAGCTTTTCTAACGAACGCTCGAAATATGTTCCTTGATGTTATTTAATGTATCTGAGTTTGAAATGTTTATTCGCATTTAATAGAGTAGAATTATGTAAGTAATAGAGTTGTCAATAAACAAAAGATTTGTAATCAAAGATAGGTACTATAATTATTTAAAACATTAATTTGGTAGATAGAAAAACATGGAAAAGCGAAGTCACCTAACACAACTTAATCACAAGTATTTCACTAATACTCAGAAGGTGTTTTCAACTATGATTATGACTTATCGACTTGATCTTTAATTAATAAAATTTTATTTTTATGGTAGATTGAGAATATTATAATATTAAGGAGATTGTTAAAACTATTTGGACTGTTCAATAAAAATAACATAAATATAATGTACCTGTTTATTTATAAAAATAAGTACCTCTAATCCTAAGTATTTAAATAAACACTAACAGACATTAGAATATAAAAATAATACATCCTAGTACAACATTGGTCAATCTACAGTTTTAACATAAAGGTACAACAATAAACTGAGGTAACATACATAGTTACAATAACTATTCTACTTGACTAATATAATTTTTCTTGATGAATACAAAAATATAACCCTTTATTTATTTAACTTTTTCAAATAGCCCTCATGATCATGTACATTGTACATTTTAATAATCGCATCATTTATAGTGGTCAGTTTGGCTTTACATCCTTTATCTGTTTTATTGCATACCCAGTGCACCTCCTGTTTCTGATTTACTCGGTTTGAACGCTTTTTGAATCGATGCGCTCCTAGTATAATGATAGCATTACCTAGTCGTGACCAGCTGTATTGCGGTATGAGGCCACCAGTGATTCCTGTAAATAAATACCAGTATAATTATTCGTTTTTAAAATATATTTTTAATTAGGGTTCCGTACCTCAAAAGGAAAAAAGGCCTTATAGGATCACTTTGTTGTCCGTCTGTCTGTCTGTCTGTCCGTCTTTCAACCCCCTTTTCTCAGGAACGCGTGAACGTATGGAGTTGAAATTAACGTCAAATACTCAAGTCCGTAACCTCTTGGAGCCGCGATAGAAATAAAACTTCTAAGTCAACGCACTCAGAAGTGACAGCCGTTTATGTCCGAATATTTTGAATTTTTCAAGGGAATCACATGCACACAAAACTTAAAGGGTACTTCGCGTAGACCTAGAATTATGAAATTTGGCAATAAGCAAGGTCTTATAGCACACGTAAAAGAAAAAATTGGGAAATTAGTAAATTGTAGTATAATCACAAAAAAAAAACTTTTGATTCCCGCCATGGACCAAAACCTATAGGGTACTTCCCGTTGACGTAGAATCATAAAATTTGGCAAGAAGCTAGGTTTTATAGCACAAGAAAAGGAAAAAATCCTAAAACCATAAGTTTGTAGGCTATTCACAAAAAAAAACTTTTGATTCTTGCTATAGACCAAAACCTATAGGGTACTTCCCGTTGATCTACAATCATGATAATTTTGCAAGATACAAGGTCTTTCGGAACCCTTAGTGCGCGAGTCCGACTCGCACTTGACGTTTTATTTTTACATCATTTTACTTTTACCTACTCACGCATAGCGACAGGCATGTAGAGGCATACCAATAAATCTAGTGGTTCACTAGCATTACATGAAATGTAGTGTAGCTTTTAAAGGGCTTTAAATTCCCTCGTAATCTAGATATTTAATAAATAACAAACCTCATAAAAATAAAATACGGAGAATAATAACTATGACCATTTATTATAAAAACACGAGGTTATACTCGTTACCATTAAATTATCATTATCAACGCAAGAGATTGCACAATTGTTATCGTAAACTTATAAAATAAAAAATGCTATATTATACAAAGTTGCATTTTATCTTTACACTGCCGTACTGGCATAACATGCAAGTAATTTTTAACTAATATGTTTATATATACATACTTATATCTATTAAGTCAACAATGTTGCCCTCTATATATTTCATTTTCAAGAGTTAGCTAAGGTTAATCATGCGTGTTGGCGTGGAATTCTTTTTTTTTTATTTTTTATTTATTATTGCTTTCTAAAAGGAATAAAACTATCGGAAAAGTAATTTTCCGCCACCATTTAATATCAACTTATAAAGACACTTCGATTCATTGGTATTTTTGTAGCGTTTGGGAAAGTAAGAGATTTTGAGCTAAAAATGAAGATACTCCCAAATGCTCCCACAGTTTGAATCTCGCAGCAACGCGAAACGATCAACCTCAAACCAATAAAAATGCATGTGTTTACTAAGCACTTCACTATTCTTTATGCCTAAGATTACTTCGGCATAAAAAGTAAAATAATTAAAACTAAGACCGGAACCCCAGACTAAAACCATATAAAACAAAACTATTTTCCTTATCATAATACATCTTAAGTTTATTTTTTTTATTATTAAAACAAATACATTTTAGTGTCCATTAATCAGCTGCCACAATATTTGCTTTGTTCCAGACTAGGTGCTGTTTCGTTATTCATGATTAATATTTATTTTTGTTACCTTACTCGCATGCATACCAGCAGTCAAGCATTTGGTGTATCTACAATACCTACAGAAAGTGCGCCTTTGCAAATTGACGACGCAGTTCCCGCTTCCCTTGCAGCTGTATTCTTGGGCCTTCAACATCATGATGGATCTTTTGAAGAAGGACTTGCACGATTCACAGGTGTGGATGCCGTAGTGTATGCCGCTAGCGACATCGCCGCAAACAGGGCATAGTGTTGTCGCGTGGATTTTGATATCAGCAAATTCAGGGTAATCTAAACAAAACAAAAAACAGCTTGAGATTACGATCAAGTTAAATAGCAGATGAGATCACGATTTTCGATAAGCAGTGTTAATTCGCTGGCCCACGCTGTGCACGGCCACGCGGCGTATTTTCGCTGAGTGGGTTCTTTTGTTTGACAACGTGGGTCTACATTTCCACTGCAACACATTCTGTACATAATAATAAAACGTCTAGTGCAAGTCGGACTCGCGTAGTAAGACCTTGTTTCTTGTCAAATATCCATGATTCTAGGTCAACGGGAAGTAGGTACCTTGTTTATCTTGGTCCAGGGAGAGAATCTATTTTTTTTTTTTGTTGTTAAAATAAACAAATTTACGATTTTCGGTTTTTTCCTTTATCTGTGCTATATCTAAGACCTTGCTTCTTGCCAAATTTCATGAATCTAGGTCTACGGGAAGTACCCTCTAGGTTTTGTGTGCATGTATTTGGAAATTTCAAAATTTTCGGACAAAAATGGCTGTAACTTTTGATTGCCTAGAAGTTTTATATTACCTATATCCCTTAAATGCATGATTTTAACTTTTTAACCAAATTAAATTTATTTGGACGTAAGATTAGCTCTATAATAATGAAAAAATATTAAAAAAAATATATTTATAAAAATACTTTATTTATTTAGAAAAATTGGTTGCCTGTAAAGTCGGTATACGGGCGAAAGTTTTACGTGACAACGACTTTGAGTGGTAAAACATTGTGAGCGCATAACGTGAGCGGAACGTAACGCGTAACGCAGTTTCTTGAAGTGTCACCCGGCAAACCAATTTATAAGACGTTGTCACGTCAAAAATGGGTTGGTGGAAATTTACATCATTATGTAATCAGAATAACCTATTGAGAACAAAATGTGCAGTGAGATAATAAACTTATTCATTGTGGTATTTGCCGAAACAATTGTTGTGTTTGTTGAGGCAAAGATTAATATTACATTTGGAACAGTGTATAGTTGAATATCCCTTACAATTGGGGTATTTGCAACGCAAGGATCCCCCTACCAAAGGCCAATGATCTTGCCCATCCCTGCGAACTTCTTTTGGTGGGGCAACTGCTACAGCACTTCTGTTTTTTTTGGCCTGGATTTCATTTTCTAGAAGACTAGAACTTGGACGACCTCTTTTTTCTTTTGCTGCTCCCATGTTACAAAGGACGAAGGCCATTTCATTTCATTTCAGGTTCATTTCTAAAAGTACCTAAATTGAGAATATCTTTGTTAGGTACATTTTTAGCATTTTTTTATATATTATCCATGCATTTATCACTGCCAGGTTTAAAAGATGATAAAAAATACGAATATACCATTTTCTTGACTTGATCCTTATTCTGTACCTTCCCAGAAAACTGTCCATAAGGTCTACGCCTCCCATGTGGGCATTGTATTCACTTATGATCTTCGGGCATGGAATTTGTATCTTCTCTTTTTTTTCTTGTCATATCTAGATACATTATTCAAAGGCAAAGCACCTACATAAGATGACAGTAATGTGACAACTTTGTTGTCTTTCCATGCTACTACACTTATATCCACATCTTGAAATGTTGTCACTCTTTCTTCATGTGCACCTCTTGGAGTAGATTTATTCATAAATTGTTTTTATCAGGTAATTTTGAATTAGGTATTCTATTTTGTTGAACTGTCCCCAATACCGTCTTTACCATAAGGGCACACGGGGCCCGTGCCCAGGGCCCCCATTCTCAGGGGGCCCCGAAGGATCGACAATTTCTCTTACACATTTATTCTCAAAACATTTTTGTCGGGCACATTACACTTTTTTCACAGATCAGTAATCTTAACAGAAGGTATTTACCTACTACGCCATTATATCGATGACTGCGCCTATTCCTACTGTACTAATTATTAATATTTCCGAACGCATCCTACCTAATTTACTAAGTACACCATCTAGCGATCACTCACGCAATCACTCGAGATTCCAAAGTCAAGCTGCGACCATATTATGGCCGATTTTCCGATTTTTTGACGTGACAACGTCTTATAATTCGATAGAGCCGGCTGCACGCACGAAAAAACATGACGTCATGCGGCGTTACCTCGTCATACGGCGTTACCTCGTCATGCGGCGTTACCTCGCTCTGAGGCGTTCCATGTAAGGCTTGAAGTGCAAGCGAGAGCGCTCAACATCCGTCTCTCTCCTACTTGAGTGAGCGATGCGTCTGCGTTGTCACGTTCAACTATCGTCAGTAAACCGACTTTACAGACAACCAATTTTTTTTTGTTGTTTTTTGTTTCGACGAATTTATGTACTTAGAGTCAACTTTTCAGCCATGTCAATGTCTTAAAAGTTGACTGACAGTGTCAAGCTGACGTTAAAACCATAAACTAACCAAGTATAGAAGAAATTTAAAAAAAATCGTATATTTAAAATTGAAATCTGACACCCGCGACATTTTTTTATCGTTTTTTCTGAATTAAAATTTATTTAAATTAAATGGCTTGGAAATGTGCTCTTTTTTGTGTTTAGTGTAATAATATGATGGTAAATCTCTAAAATAAAACTCAAACTGGACATAAAAACGGTAAAGTTTTTTTTATGTTTTTTTTTAAATATTTGAATTTTACCATTTTTCCGCAATTATAATTTATTTTTAATCAACCTCATTAATTACGTTATACAACATCAGAATGTTTCCACGCTGTTTTGTAGGAAATTTTATGGAGAATCCAAATATATATAGATGTTACGAGGTGTTAGTAGATAATAATCAAGAAGTCAGCGAAATAATGCATTGTGATGCATTTCCGCGGATTTTTGCGGAAGTACCTGCCACACAACGGCGGTAGCGGGGCGCGGGGCGTGCCACTTGAGAGGTTAATAACATTATATCATACTATATTTTGATTACCTATAATAAATGGTCATAGGTACTTAGTAAAAGATGTTATATAATTCGCTTTTTTACTTTCCAAAAGGGCCGCGAATTCTTGTGTGCCCAAGGGCCCCGAATTCTTGTGTGCCCAAGGGCCCCAGCCTAGTTTAAGACGGCCCTGACTGTCCCCACTGAAAGGATTCCTTGAGTAGCCAAATAGAACACCAAGGGCACAGAAGTATAAAAATTGTCGAAATAGACAATGTGGCCAACTTGTCTTGGTATACCTCGAGCTAAACCCAAGACAATATTGCTGGTTGAGCCCAGATCTGGTTCATTCTCAGGTTTGTTGGTAAGGTCCTGCCCAGCACAATTACGAATAAACTGAGAAGTAACCGTGAGAATTTTATACCACTTTTTTCCAATCACATTAGCCGAAATCATCACCGAGCAAACTAGCGCGTAATGTTATTTTGAAATGACATTTGACAGCTGACATTGAAGAAT
This sequence comes from Eupithecia subfuscata, assembly GCA_963564075.1. Taxonomy (NCBI): domain Eukaryota; kingdom Metazoa; phylum Arthropoda; class Insecta; order Lepidoptera; family Geometridae; genus Eupithecia; species Eupithecia subfuscata. The sequence continues at coordinate 13,485,267 of OY751105.1, forward strand.
GAACTTTTTTTTTCATTCGGAAACGATACTATGGTTCCTTAAAAGTTGCCATGTACAAAAAATATAATCCAAATAACCTGTGGAAGCGACAAAAATTACATTGAATTGGTTGATGGAAATTTCCATCACAATGCATTTAAAGGATATCGTTAGAAGTTCTATTTTATATTACAGTTATTTGTCTCGCGGCTTCAAGAGGTTACGGACTTACGGTGTAGCGGTGTTTATATCAGAAATATATATGACGTTTAAGTAAAAGAAAGGTCGATGCTACATTTTTTATTGAGAATTGCATTTCTTGATAGCAAAAGTTAGATCAGATATTTTTCGAGTAACATAATGTATCCGATATAACTGTTACCATACTAATAAAACGCGAAAGTTTGACAATGTTCATTTCCACAGTTCTACTAAACTACGCGATATCTACTCAAAAACAAGAATTAATTTCAACACATTTTAATCTGTTTGTTGTCGCCATATTTTTCTAGCGCGTCGACTTCGATAGATCGTTCACTAGATAGTGACTAGAAGACCTGGTTCTGGTAAGAACCAGTAGATATACAAGGAACTTTAAAGTTACTAGGAGAAAAAATGACTTAGATACAGACATACACAACACAAGAAAAACTGTTAAATTAAGTAAAATAAACAGTAATAAGTTATTAGGAAAAGCTTACACCTAATTTATTTCCATTTCATTTATCTGGAATATGTATCTGGAAACTATTTCGCGTGGCACTCAAGCAGTACTCTATATTTCACCCCTTTTATTATATAAAAATGAAACCCGTTTTCCTTGGTCACGGCATCACGCGTGAACGGCTGGACCGATTTCGCTAATTCTTTCTTTGTTGTGTTTGTTATTGTCAGGAGAAGGTTCTTATGAAAGAAAAAAATTAAGAAAGTTGGAAACATAAATTTCCACGGGGGCGAAGCCGCGGGGCGCAGCTAGTTATAAGTAAATAATAAATAATGCTGGACAATTCACACAGCATTATCTAGCCCCAAGCTAAGCAGAGCTTGTGTTATGGGTACTATATAACTGATATACTTAATACAATACGCTACATATATAGATATTTTTTATTATACATAGAAAACATCCAGAACGCCCTGGACAAATGTCTGCAGATCGTACAAACATTTGTCCCGAGGCGGGAATCGAACCCGCAACCTCCTGCGTCGCAGGCAGACCTTCGCCCGCTGCGCCACAGAGGTCGTCGAATTACCTACGACTTTTATCACATTCCTTGTGTCGACAGCAACTTTGTTTATAGAAAACTTCCAGATACAATTAAAAATGCATGGGCCGCCAGACATGCATGACTAACATCAAAAGCGATTAGTGTTTTTAATATACGCTAGGTTACGTGGCGACTTGGCGGCGGCGTATAAAAATAACTTAAGTACTAAAGATTATATCGAGACTAGACACACAATGGCAAAAGTGTAATTTCAATTTATGCGAACAGGATAATTGCATAGTAAAGAAATCTCACTTTAAAAATCTACTCTACATAAGTATTGTTATTACTTTTACAAAAGCGAATTTATGCGCATGATCTACGAGTAGGTTATCTTAAATTTTGCTTTCTAATCGTAGATTGTTAATCGAAATATTTTGAGGTACCTTACCGTACCTTACGCCAAAAATAATGTTTTTGAAAATATGCAACAGTTAAAAATCAGCATTAAAATACAAACCACAATAACTAAACACAAAAATGATATGATACAGCAGTCTTGCAAAAGTGAATTATTGCTGTTAATACTACATAATAATTATCGTGTTAATATATAAGTATCTAGACTAGAATACTTAGTTATTTAAACTTCGACTAATTCCTAGAAGCTTGACTTTATAAGTTCGGCCTAAGATTTATAAATGTATGGAAGATTGTATTATAAAATTGGCCACGGTATGGTTTACGCCGTTCGTACGGTTTAAAAATGACATTCTTGTCATTCAGGTATTTAAACCACATTGTCAAAATCTGAGTGCTTTGTTTTAAAAACGGTTTTAATATAAATTTAATTACCTTCTAACATAACTCGATTTTGAACAAATATGCACTCTTGAAATCCCTATCACTACGGCGCGATTGGATTTGTTTTTATGAAAGTAAATGAAGAATACTTTGCTAAATTTTGTTCATTATTAGAACCAACCAAACCAACAAAAGCAACCTTCTAGCTTTTGGTGAGATTAGAATAAGAAATTGTCTTATAGAGTCATTTTATAGACAAACAAGAAGCTTCCGTATCAGTTAACCCAATCCTAGACATTTCAAGCTTAGAGATAATTCCTACGGCAAAATAGCCTCACAAGTCTTCTCTAAAATAATCTCAGACAACGTATTAAAATACAGCGGCTTTCCTCTATTTATCTGAAGATCAGAGGCATCGTGATTGTGGTAACCCTTCACTTCGATGATATGCGACCCCTTGGTCTTCACCACAGCCTTGCAGCATTTGTACGAGTGGGTGGAGCAGGTCCAGCGCGATACTCCGTTCCTGACTGAATGCTTGCAGTAGGAGTAGTGGTTGTATACGATCAAGGGTTTTCCTCTAAGGGATTGGGTGAAGAAAGCCCCGTAGAGACCTTTTACTTCCTTCATCTTTTGTTGCTTCACTTTTCCTGTAATTAAATTTTGTTAGGTCAGAAAGTTAGTCGAAATAGGGAAATGCAATCAATGGCATGCAGAAGCAGATATAATGAAGAAACTATAATTGAATACCTTTTAGGTTAGGCTAGTGTTTTACAGTCTTTATATTTGTAAGTACAGTAGAAGGAAGACAATTGTATGCGGAGAATATAGGAAGAGTTAGCTGGGCGGGAATTTAAGGAGGCCTATGCCCAAGCTTTAAGAATGGCGATGATGAAGAAGAAAGCAAGTGAAATGAACTACTGACTAAATGTACCCAAACCTAGGCTCAAAATAGGCGTAAACCTAGTACAATATAAAAAGAGGTTAGATTGCTTTTAAAATAACGTCACTGATAAGAATTCTCAAGACGTTAATATAATAGCATTTAAGTATATAGGCAAAGAAGGGGTTTACTTTCAAAATAAAAAAAGAAAACTCAATGTAAATTAATGTAATAAAAAATAGAGAGTATTGGAACACAAGTGCATAATACAGAAAAATATGCCACTGTTTGTACTTATAATAAAACTAATAGAGTTGGCAAGATTCGAGTAGAGATCACAATGTTAGTTACTATCACAATATTAGCACCTATAATACAATTATCGGGACCTCGTTCAATATCCGATAACTGCTCACAAAATTAAATTGGCACAGATAAATTTCGGCCATAAGGGGCCAACTCCACGGGCGAGTGACAAAAGAAGTATTCGCCGCGATGATATCGCTCTGTAGAGAGGGTCGTCGTCGTACACCATCGGATTTACATTCGCCGTAGAGGTCCTCAAGGGTGCTTCCCACCAGAGTTGTGTTATGTAGGTAAGGTACGGAATGTATCAAACCCACCAGTAGGATTGCTTGATTTTCATGGCTAAGCGATACTATTAGTTGGGTCGGGTTTGACACATTCCGCCACTTGTTTATCTGCATAGCACATCCCTGGTGGAAAAGCACCCTTAGGGCGATTGTGCACTACAAGGAATTTTACTGTCCGAACATCCTATTTTTTCGGTCCGAAGTGGCATGAAAAAAACGGATGATTGGCTTGTGCACTTGTCCGTCTTTACTCGGATGATACGCCTCAGTTTAGCTCCGTCTTTTCAGTCTCTTTTCAGTTCTCCGTCAGTTATACTACACGCCACGCACGCGAAATTACATTACGTTCCGGAATGAGGAAAAGTAAAATATCGGACGGTAAAATTACGTATAGTGCACAAACTAGTATATACATCATATGGCGTGCCATATCGGACCGTAAAAAATCGGACTGCCGGACAGTAAAATTCCTTGTAGTGCACAATCGCCCTTAGAGCGAGTACGCATTAGGGGTTTAGAAGCGTGCCCTTACGCCCGCGTCAGGGCGAGCGTTCTGGCCAAAATCTGACGCTAGCTTTAATAAAACTTACGAACGTATCGGATCAAATGCTTTTAAAACGCGCATCAGCAAAGCGCGCGCTTCAAAACGCCAATTGTGTAAATACATAGCCTAAAAATATCTTAAAAACAAATGACTAAGCATAAACACAATTTAAAGACTAGCGTCAACAGGCCGGCATCGGACGCTCCGAGTTAATAGCATCGGACGGATTTTTGAGCGTAATGCTGGGTAGTGGGTCCACTGACCACAGCAACCAGATTGCCGACGCGACCGCCATTTGCAACGTATTTTCAGCATTGATATCCGGATTTTCGTAGCAAGCGGATGAATTTAGGACAAATGAGAATGGCGACGCGGAGCGCGGGAGTGAAGGAAACGGGGACGGAGCGGAAGTGCGATTGCGGCCACTGATCGGCAAACCAAAAGACGTACTAAACGGTACGGCTTTTGGTTTGATACGCGATAAGCACTAAACGGATCGCCGGAATTGCTGACGGTCTGATGCGTCCGCTCCGTGCGGTGCGGATTAGTGAATATAATGAAAAAAATAATGCACTTATATTGCAAACCATACAAAGAAAACTAAAATCTGTTTGATGCGGTCAATACGGAGCAATGCCGACTTGTCGACGACGCTAGCCTTTACCTATGGAAAACTTAAATAGCAGACTGACGACGCATTATGTATTTTGAAACAGTCTAAGTGGGTATCCATTCAGGAAAGGGACCTGCCCTTACTACTTACAATGGTAAGCTCTGGGCTCACTCATCCAATACCGCTACCACACAGCGCAAAAACGTGCATTGAAATATGGACTTAAACTCGTCATCTTTAGATACATTAACAATGACAAAATGTCTTCCCACAAGCTTCAAACGAGTGGTCCGCTTGTATGTAATAAATATTAGCATTGTGTATGTAGCCTCTAAACAAAAAACTCTGTCGGCGGATGACTATGAACATTCTTAGCATATACCAGTCTGCCAAACTCTGTGAATGCTTTAGCTGGGCAGCCGTGGCCAGCATGGGTATAGCAAGTCCAGCAGCAAATGTCTTTATTATTCCCAGATCGCGTAAATGTGAAGTCACCAAGCTTGATCAAGCGGTCACCATCCTGAGAGGTCATGAACTTTACTGGAAGAAAAACTTATTACTGATAAGAGGCACTTGGCAAGGATTTAGTCGTAATGCAAAGAATTTTTAAAATACCTCGTTAATAAAATAAATAAATAAATAAATAAATAATAAATAATGCTGGACAATTCACACAGCATTATCTAGCCCCAAGCTAAGCAGAGCTTGTGTTATGGGTACTAGATAACTGATATACATAATACAATACACTAAATAAATAGATTTTATTTTATTATACATAGAAAAACATCCAGCACCCCTGAACAAATATCTGCAGATCGTACAAACATTTGTCCCGAGGCGGGAATCGAACCCGCAACCTCCAGCGTCGCAGGCGGACCTTCGCCCGCCGCGCCACAGAGGTCGTAATAGTTTTAATATATTAAACAAACAAAAAGGCTGATTTCTTTTCCATAAGGCACAAATTCATTTAATCTCTTAAGTACATTGGAATATATTTTAAATCTAAAACAACCCCAAAATAGATCCTGATAGAAAATTATAACGGTAACTACTTATATATTTCCTTTATTATTATTTAGGTCATCTGGACCCCATCATAACCACGACGACTCTGCTAAGAATGACCGACTAAGAAGAAGAAGAATCTATTTCCCTTGTTTTAAATATTACCTAACTTGTCCTTACAAACTTTACAACACGTCAAAAAAATCCTTATAGCTTCTCTAGACACATTACAGTATTTGCTCTTAATCTCTGCCTCCAACTTATCTTTACTCGCATGATCATACAACAAATGCATTGTATGTATGACACCAAACATCTCGTCTAAATGCACATAGAACTTTATGCGTGGGTCAGCTTCAGTTCTACGTTGAATAAGCCTCTCTGTACCACGGACTTCAATGATATCATAGTTGGAAAGCATTTTATAATCATCAAAGTTTTTCATTGGGTTACATTTGATTTGTTTTAGTTCTTGAATGAATTCTTGATACCTTTGTTTGTCAATAAGGTTAATGCTGTTACAATTTTTTCTCTTAATTAATTTATTAAGCTTCTCATTGAAGTCTGTCTTCATGGGCTCTACCACTTTAAACTGAAGCCATTTGATATCTGCAAAAAAGAAATGAAGTAGGTAAACTTACCTAAAGATTTAATAATTTGCGGCGGGCATTAAGATAATTAAAACAGTTTTTTTTTTTGCCTCGTGTGAGTTTCACGAAAGAAACACTGTTCGTTATAAAATAACCTAATTATTTACTACTATCCAAGGATTATGATACGAAACAATGACCTTGTGAAGATCTTGAAATAACCGATAGATGCGGTCAGTCCATGACCGGTCATTGTGGCGGTCTTTGAGGGAGGCCACGGAGAGATCTACGGGGGAGGCAAATGTACAGCAGTAAAGGCTAAAACTAAGATGTTGATGATTTCAAGAAGAATAGAAAATATAACATTGAGAAAATTTACCAACAAGCACGTAGTCTTTTCAAGCACGTAGTATTATATTACCCGACTGCACAAAAAGGAGAATTATTTATTATTTTTTATAATTTAGCTACTGAAAATACTGCAGCACTGTGCCGGTGTGAGCAAAGGGGGGTCGTGAACATGTGCTGATGGTGGTATGGTAATAATACCTTCCCTTAAAGTCAGCATTGCAGGACATTTTAAGCTAATGCAAGAACTACACTTCCATGTGTTGACCGAATGCTGCCAGAACGTGTAACCATCGAGTAGAACCAACTGCTTTCCGCGTCTTGATTCTATGAACCGGAAGGTAAGACCTGGAAAAGTATAATTACTTCAATATATTACAAATTATATTTGCTGGCTGGCTGGTTAATTCCAGGCCTGACGTGAGACCAGTTACAGTATGGCTTTGTTTTTGTTTGTCAGACTTGTAAGAGATGTCAGACTCAGGAAGGCAAACAAACAAGGCGTAAGCAAAATACTTAATTGTGGCCATGTATAATATGAGGTTCAAAAATGAACTGACGACGGCATAATGTTCTGCAAGCGAAAGTCGCTATAGCGTTCATTTTTCTTTTCTTTGAGGGTATTCTGATGAGCGCCAGTCAAACGTGTCTTGTCTTTTGTTCGTTTCTCTCTCTGTCCACTCCTGCCTTTGCCTATGTTCAGGATTGGACTAGAATGAGCTGATGATGATGCGTTTCGGGCATGACATGTTTGGGACCGTTTACAGTACAGTTTCATCTTGGATTTAATTGAAACAAACGATCATAAATTAAAAACTACTGTTTATTAATCTTGAATAATAATGACTTATTAAATAGGCAGGGCTGTTTACAAATATAAGCAGAGTTGTTTTGACTACGTATAATTTCTGTGATTATTATACAAAGTTCGAGAAATAAGGAGTCAACAACAATAATAGCGATATTGTTTTTTATGGATGATAGCTGCCGCACTTCCGCATCCTAATCAGACCAAAACTTGCGGAACTATGAATTTAATACTAAGAATATGAAAAAGTCTGAAAACTACATAATTAATAAGATACGGACCTTGGACCGAAACTACACGTATTCAGATGCGCTCGTACATTTATGATAAAAATAAGTGACTAGAGTTGATTATGAATATATTATGAAAATTGGAAATTGAATTCATTTAAATGTGAGAGGTTCACTACGAACCTTGTTTGCCTAACATTAATCTTAATAAAAGTATGGATGTTTATAATACTACAAAATGACTACAGCGTACAAATTTAGACGACTAGAATAATCCCAATAGTATAAAAATATACATGCTTGATAAAGCAAGAATAATTATAAACGATTAATGATATCACAAATTCCTACAAAATAAACCGATTTACTTATACGTACTTATTTATAGATTAAATCTACATTTTACAAGGAATGCAGAAACTACAATTCAGAAATTTATAGAAATATTTAAATTAACCCCGTTTTTATGATAACCTTAATAATACCTGCAAACTACCATCATAAATCTTAAAATAATACTTAAACAACTACGAGATAAGGTTTTATACCTTATCTCGTAGTTGTTTGGTTAGTTAACTTTTTTTATAAATCGATAATGTTTTGATACTCATATTCAAGTTGACTAATTTAAGAAATTAGTGATTTGATTAGATTGCACTGCTTTTAAAATTTCTTAAATTAGTAAGATATTGAGAAATATGTTAGATTTTAAATGTAAAGTAGGGTATGTTTAAGATACTTACGACAAAATGACTACAGAATACAAATTTTGACGACTAGAATAATCCCAATAGTATAAAAATATCTATGCTTGATAAATCAAGAATAATATAAACGATTAATGATATCACAAATTTCTAAATAATACACCGACTTATACGTACTTTTAGATTAAATCTACAATTCACAAGAAGTGTTGAAACTACAATTCAAAAATTAATATTTGTCACCGCAGCGTACGATTTTACTCGTATATTAATCAAGTTTTTATAGCCTTAATAATACCTGGAAACTAACATCATTAATCTTGAAATAATATTTAAACTACGAGGTAAGTTATCGGTAGTTTTTGGTAAGTTAACTTTTGTCGAAATCGATATATTCATTTTTAAGTCGACTTATTTATGAAATTGGTGATTTGATTTAATTTCACTGCTTTTGAGATTCCTTAAATAATTAGTAACGCATTTAAGAATACATAAATTTTTGAGATTAAATGTTAACAATTTTGGGTGAATTTGTTGCCTAGGTTTAACTAGCTTTCTTTCTTCCTAAAAATCATAAAATACGAATTGAAATGAATTTAGAAATAGATCTAAGGTTTTGTTGAAGGTTCGCTGCGGCGACATATTTATTTTTATAATAACTAGGACTAGGAACAACTTAAAATGTCAAAAAATATTTAAAAAAAACTTCTAACAATCTTTTACAACGTTTTCATTTTGTGTCGTAAAATAGAACATAATGTTTATTCCAAATTGCTCGACTATAATTATTATTTACTCGTAACTACGGAAATCCTTATGAATAGAATAGGTAATGTCTACTAACTCTACTTCATCCGTAACTACACGGAAAAAAATACTAAGATACACGTAATAGGTAAATTGAATGCGTGTATCTTTATCTGTATCTTACTGAAGGAAATTATTTTTATTGATAAAAGATGCAAATCTACGAAAAGGTATGAAGTAAATTATCTGTAAACAAGACCACAAAAGTGTAAAGCTCAACCCTTTTAAGCTCTTAAGGTTGGTAATGCCGTTTCTTTGGTGGTACACTATACATCGAAGGTTGGTCAGCCTTACGTTTCATTGACAGTCTTTCAATCATCACTACAGGTGTTCCTACCGAAACCGAACCCCTTTCGTTATTCCCAACAGTCTTAAGTACCGTAGAAGTAGTTGAAACCAACGGTGAAGACTCATTAGGCAGGGGGATCATTGACACCGGAATTGGTATTTCTGGTATGTTACTTGTCTTTCCAAAATTAAATGCGTTGTCAGTCATCTGCTTCAAATCCTTTGATGTAAAGTTAGTATTAATTTTTGTCTGCACGGCGTCTTTTTTCCTCGGTACGATCCAGTCAAGATCGATTTTCATCGGTGATTCATTTGCTTTGATAGTAAAATTTTGAGAGAGTTGAATCTCCATTGAATCTTCTGTAGCTGTAGAAACAATTGGTTGCTTACTGTATGGCACAGATTGTACAATTTGCGACTCGTGATCCGGCATTATTAATTGCTGCTTTGATGCAGTAGGTTGTTCTGTCCCTGAAGAAACGATCCCTGTTTCAAAACTTTGCTTGATATTTTCACATTCGGTTTCTGTTTTATTTGACAAATTCGTTTGTATATTATCAGACACCTCAAGTACTTCCGTTTTCACAGCCACTATATGATGTTGCTTGTTACATTCAGGGCTATCTATTTCAGTATTTTTTGTCACTGGATATTGCATATTATTCTGCATTTCAAAAGTATTCTGAACTTTTTTTGGTGATTTCAATGGCAACATACCAGACACTTTTTCGATTAGATTGTTTGCTTGCTGTATGTTACCTTCGTTAACTGCTGTTTTACAAGATCCACTAGAAATAATTGCCTCATTATTCTTCATCTCTACTTGGTTAACAGGCATATTATGACTATCCAAAATTAAATCTGATGGCAATGTCTGAGTCATCATATTAATTTTCATTGGCATTATTGAATGTGCTTTCTTATGCAAGACATTAACTGTTTCAGTTCTCTTCGGAATTGTTATTGGTAAAATGGGAATGACACTGCCCCTTTCACCCCTCATTTGCAGTTGATTGCCAGTTTCAGGCACACTCGTAATATTTATGTTGCTAGAAAAATTTAATGTGTTTGGAGGAAATGAGTTCATCCTACTTGGACCAGCAACGGTGATCACATCAGTATTTTTTGATGACATTGTGTTCTTAGTTATAACTTCACTATCACTATCGGATTTCGGTGGCAAAATTATGTTTTTTATACTTGATATGGGGATTGGGGTCTTTAATACAGTTTTCTGCGTAATTAGTTTATTCTTTTTAAGGTCATTGAAGGCTGTTGTTTCCAAAGGAGATATGATACTATTTGACACTGACACTGTGTTTTGATTGAGCTGGGGGAGTGCGTCAGTTGCTGGTGCTACAGCGACATTTTTTTCATTTTTGTTGTGTACTATGAAAAACATCTTATTTGTATTTTTATCAGTCACCCTAGTGACGTTTTCATTATTTTGCAAAATGGTACCACAGTTATTCGTACGTACAACTATAAACATTTTGTTTGTAGTGACAGTATTGCCATCTTTGTTGAGAATGTTACCAGCCAAGCCATACGGTTCATTTCTCTTAGCTTGAACATCGCTAGTCTCGGAGTTAGGTTCAGTTTTGACAGGAGATTGCAGAATCTTGTTATTTTGCAGAATACCATCTGTATTTTGTGTAGACGGTATTATAAAACGGTTATGTCTTACTTTGCTTGCATCACTATGAGCAGGGGGAACTACTATATACATATGATTGGGTAATAAGCCAGGTTCCTGTTTAATAGATTCATCAACTCCAGTTGGTCCCACAATTGGATTCTTTTCAGCGGGACTTACAAGTGGTTTATGTAAAGACTCCACACCGTAAGACTCCACACCGTCAGTCTCATGGCATATTGCTAATTTATTGAGAACACTGGGATGTGGAGACCTTGGTTCACCTCCTAAGGTACCTGCCATCAATTTCACCAGAGCTTTATTTCTGTTCGTAGCACTGTGATATACATATGAAGCAAATTCATTCTGGTGAGTTTTTTTTGCTAGTGAAGATTTATCAATTTTAGTTTTAGGCAACCCTTCATTTGGTTTTACTAAAGTTTTATCGTCCGAGGTCGATGCCTCAACTTCTGAGACTGGTGCTCCTGCTTCCGACACTGAGGCTCTAGCCTCTGCTATCAAATCGCTGACGACTATTTTTGGAGCCACGCTATTATTATTTGGTGCAACCTCAGCCTCGATTGGTGATTCGGTGGGTTGTTTTCGGTTTAATTCCATTTCTTGCTTAATACTAGCCACTAAACAATCAACCTCATAACGGGTTGCTCTAGGCCCTAAGGTAGGTTTTTCTCTCCTTGGCCTGATTTGTGATTTGTTCAAGTATCTTGTTACCATTTTGCCGTTTTCATTTCGAGTAAGAAATGGGGGCAAGTGGTTATGATCAGTAGATATAATGACTAATTTGCTGTCGACGAGCATGACTCGAGCGTCACAAAGTCGGCTTTTACTGCTGGAGCAATAATATAAGGTGCCGAATCTGGTGTAAGAGTAATTCTGGAATACGAGTTCACGCCCACGACGCGTCTCAATGAACGTGTACTTGTTACAGTCATCTGAAAACAAAAACACAATCAATGACTGCCCTAGACAACTCAGTTACATCTACGAATACAACCTATTGCTTCTCTACTTTTTATAACTAGTACACTAACTACGAGTAGGTGATAATTTCAATAACAGTACCTATTAGCATTTTTAGATTTTTATTCGATTTTTAAGCCCATTACAAATCGTTACACTAAGATTAATTTTTAAGTTCTTAGTAAGTGAATTTTGTAAATTCTTCTAAAAAAATTAATATCTTAAACCGTGAAATAAAACTTACAAAGAATGGCTTCGATGTAATTTACTGTAAAAATATCAGGCGTCACATATTCAGTCTAGTCTTGTTTCTTAATACTAAACAAACAATTTGCCATATCTCGTAGTTACGTGCGACACAGTCGAGACCGAAATTCGTTACACTTACAATATAAATTTTACAACGAATTTAACAAACCATTCATTGCTGAATATAACTTTTGAAACATAAAAGAAAAGTGGTGGAGGTCAGATGGCAGGATCGAAATTTAAATGCATAGCTAATGTTGATGCTGGCTATCCAACATGTAAACAAATTTTCCATCGTACACTAGCTTCGCTTTACATCCAAGTCTCTTTTTACGACAGTAAAACTTATTTTTGCTACCACCTTGTATGAGGAATTTTTCTTTATCCATTACAATAACTGGCTTTCCCTTAACCGAATGGTATACTTGAAACTCTGAAACACATAAGATGTCAGTACGTGTACCTTAATCCATATTGATTTTATAGAACTGATCATCGTTGGCCTATGTTCATCTACAAAAGATGATTTAAGTGGCATCAGTCAGGCTCGGAGTCAGGCAAGCACTTTCGTGCATGGCTGAAGAGACCTATTCGGCAGCCTAGGCAGCTTCTGTCTCTTCTTGATACAATTTATATATATTTTACGTATATTTATTTAAAGGAAAACAAGAGGCTTTTAATTAGGTATGGACTTTACAGTTAGAAATTGATAAATCACAAAACTATGTAGGTTTCCTTGGTGAGAATCGATACCTCTATCTCAGAAAGACAACAACAGACAGAAAGGGTTGGGATTTTAAAAATATTTTATCTATTTATCAAGATAAGCTCTACAAAAAAATGTAAAAATACTTCGAAAATACATGAATAAACCAAAAAATGTTAAACATTATTTCTACATAGCCCACGGCTGCGCTATGTAGAAATGAAGTTGAAAACTGCTTACTCAGCTGTTCGATTACGCAAAAACCACCCATCCTATAATTAACATTTGAAAGCCATTTCATGGCCTTCGCCCGTCCCCCTCCATACAATCGCAAATTATGAAGGCCTTCTTAAGGCTTTCAAATGTCAATTATGGATGGGTGTTTTCTGCGTACTCTCACAGCAGGTCCACCTAGCCTTTCGGTATAGACATAGGTGTAGGATATAGGTATAAAATATCTATAATATGAGAACTGGGTAAGATAGGATATCAAACACTCAATGAATTATATTTATTTTACTTTATTGACAAAGAAATTCTTATTCCTTGTTGCACTAAATAAAACATAAAATGACTAGAGAAAGAATGGCAAAGGCGAGCTTATCCCTAAAAAGAGTTCCTGTCCAGCAAACCTTATTGGGAGAGAGACAACGTTGTGTGGGTAGGGTACGTGTGCATAATTTTTTTGACAAAAAGATGGCGTAATCCTTAATTAAGTACTTCAGTACATAATTAATAGACTACTACATATTATTACACTGTCTAAGATACCTATTTCAATATATATAATACAATACCTATAGTCCTAAAATACATTTACAATAATGACATAATTATTATAATAAATACCTACATAAAATACAACAGAGTCATCATGAAAATAGGTAATGCTTTTTGACATTACGCTTGAAGGTGAAGAGTGAGGGCCTAGCACGAATATTGTGGGGGAGAGAATTCTACAACCTAACAGAGTTTACAGTAAAGGAGCCACCATAACGACTGGAAGAGTGAAACGATAATTTAAGAATAAGGGACAACGATGTTCTACAGGGTCTATCACAAGGGTAAAGGAACTCAAAACGCTCACGGAGGTAAGACGGAAAAAGGGGATTGTTCAGAATGTTATAAAGAAGCGAGAGATCGTGCAGATCACGACGGCGGATTTGACTTTAACTGGGCTCTAAACATTGAGACGTGATTATATTTACGCAAACCGAAAATAAACCGGATGCATAGATTTTGAAGACGTCGACGATTTCGAAAAAAATACAATCAAATAATATAAATAAATTAGAACTAGTTGAAAAATTGAGCTAACTGCAGACTGTTGCAAGCAATATACTGGTAGCTCAACTGATCCATATTAATACCAGTCGCGAAGCGTCCTCAAGACGCTGGCTGCATTGCCCCGCTGTATGGCAATGCTGATGCGCTGCGCCAGATACTCACCAGCCGTCGGGTCACGCGTCGCTTCGACCAGATGCTCAGATATTTATTTTAAAACCCGAAGAGCCTCGGTATCCGACGCACCTAGGGTCTCGACTTCAAGGGGACTAAATGTGTAGGCTTTGTCGAGACCTGCATATTTGCGCCTCTTGAGATCCTCTATTTATTGCCATTTTTATTTTATAAGATATTTGATAGATTTAATAATCTTAATCTCTTATTGGCCGTAACTTAGATTATTAAGGTTAAAACTGTTTAGACATAAGGGCTGTTGATTTTTTGATTTTGTTTTATTTTGTTTCAACAACAGTAAAAATATTAACAATTTCGCTATTTCTTTGAACTGAATTGGATAATTCATTACGGATGTAAGCGGGTTAGCTACGAACCTTATTTGTGTTGGAAGAACACCAACGTGGATTGGATAACTTCAATGTTTCCCGTGTAGGTGGAGTTAACGGCGCTTGCGTCCGTAGTAGGTCCCAAAGATTTTCGACAAGTCGTTTACTTGACCTTGTGGCTCAATAGGTAGCGGTTTCCGCACTGAGTGGAAAGTTGCGGATTCATGTCCCGTCTGGATCGTGAATTATTAGGATATTAACATCGATGTAAGTAAACTTCGGGAGATCGGGTACTAGCTTTTCGAAAGTGATGTGCTCAAATTAGGAGCAATTAGGTCCACCCACCTCAGATATAGTCGGACCAGTGCCGCTGGCGTGCGTGTTCCGCGTGCGTATTGTTGTAACGATCGCACTTCGGTCTAGGTACGTCTTTTCATCTTTGATGTTCATTAGGTAGGTATATCGCAAAAGATTGGAAATAGAGTTATTTACGTTATATATGTAGAGATATTTGTTCAGGGGGTCTGGATGTTTTTCTATGTATAATAAAAAATATCTATCTATGTAGTCTATTGTATTATGTATATCAGTTATCTAGTACCCAGAACACAAGCTCTGCTTAGCTTGGGGCTAGATAATGCTGTGTGAATTGTCCAGCATTATTTATTTAGAGTGTCTTAGCGTTTGGTTGTAACATAACACAGGTCATTTGATAAGTAAGCGCTGGAGAACGTACCTTATCTTCAGAATTTTACAATATCTATGGATATTTATTAATTTTTAGAATTTCGCAATATGTTTCGAAGTGCGTTAAATGTAAAGGTCGGAGGAGAGTGGTTATGCTGTCCATACATTTGTTCGACTTGCCAATTCTCGTCAAACTTTAACATGGCTGGACAAGATGCTAATCGTTTGGAGCAGTAGAATTGGTCACCCTTCCCTTGCTTGGATGTGTTGAATGTGTAATTGTTGAACAAAATCACGCTACATTTGCTCGGCCTTATCTTTTGATGAGGATCATTGTCATCTACAGCCGCATAGGACGGTAGTAGAGGTACTAATAAACCTGAAACACAAACGATGTTAACGGTGTCAGTAGGTGTCAGAAGGTATTACTTACCTTACATAAGAAGGCTGCGAACACCTAAGTTTCCTACAAACGTACTTTCCAATTCATTTGGAAACTAAATCACCGATTTCAATGAAATTTTGCATAGGTACATAATCGGATAAGAAATAGTTTAAGAATGCAGCTTTTTAGCTTTTCTAAAAATGTAATCGTCATTAAATGAGAGCGAAAGTTATTTGCCATATTTTCACCACCAAATCGAGTCATTTTTAAGCGATTGTACCTCCTAAGACCTGAAACTGTATTTTTGAGTACTCCTTGGTATACTGTGTGCATTCACGAGCACGAACAAGATGTTCTTAAAGACTAACTATCGTATCCTGCAATTGGCGGTCTTATCCCTCGCAGAGATTTCTTCCAGAGGTTACGATTGATTCTAGTACAATATCTGTGTGTTTGTGTTTTTCTATTCTGTTTTACTTTATCTTGGTGTGCAATTAACAGTATTAATTTACATTATACTTATTTTAGAATCACCATTGAGGTCAGAGATGCTCTAAAAAATATTCTCGAGGGATTCGTACCTATACCTATTCGTCTCGCAGAACTTAAAAAAACAATGGCATTTGAAGTCGTTCTTAAGTTTATTCAAAACAATCAATTTATTATTGATAATTGTAGCTGCAGTCAGTATGATTTCTTGACACTGCGTCTGGTTGGACAAGTTTTTCCTAATAACTGATGATTATATTAATTATTGCGTTCATACAATACAAATGCCGCTGCCCAGAAGTGCGACCGTACAGGCTCATAAAAAACAGTTAGTGGTAGGTGACATGACCGATCTTGTGGTATGAGGTTATATGAAAAACAAAATATATAATTATATAAAAAGAACTTATGAAATAAAAACTTCACCAATTTGCTTTCGGAATTTAACAAATTTTTTTGTTAACCTAAGAGAAACGTGTGCTGCGGCCCCTGAAAAACGGTTTTCGGCTCGTGTTTTCACTGCCAGATACCGATTTGGCAGAGAAAACACGAGGCGATGAGAACTGAGAGAAGATATGATAGGATTTAAATTAAGTTTAAAGTATGGGGAATTTAGAACGATAAATAGGTCAGAATTTCTTTAATTCGGTCGTAAGGCTTGTAGGCACTTTGATACAGAAATAATGCTGGAAAATTCAAACAGCATCATCTTGCCCGAAGCCAAGCAGAACTTAGTTATGGGTAGGTACTTGAAAACTCATACTTAATACAATAGGTACATTACTTACGATTAACTTAAAGAGCGGCAGTGGAATTGTCGTTTTATTGTCGATGTATTTTAAAATATTTTCCAGAATTTGTAACACGCAAATTTGGTGGAGGGTGGTTATGATCATCTATCAAGATTTTGATCTTCCATTCCTTATCGAAACTAATCCTGGCTAAACAATTAGTTCCAAATTTACGGGAGCAATAGTAATTTCTACCGTTACCCTTTTTAGAAAAAGTATGTTCCTTGAAAAGTATCACATTTCGCCCATTTAATTGAATGATCTTGACATCACCTGAAAAACCACATAGATAAATAATTATTTATATTATATTTACCTAAAGATAAATTATAATAACGCACATGTCAGTCATCATCATCGTCATCAGATCGTATGGGTCAACTCCTGAACATAGGCCTTTCCCAAACAACGAATGCTCACGAACGAATACATCCGACAGAAAACCAAAGTTATCGACATAGCTCAAAGAATTAGCAAGCTGAAGTGGCAGTGGGCCGGCCATATCTCGCGAAGAACCGACAACCGCTGGGGCAAACGAGTTCTTGAGTGGAGACCACAGACCACGACTCGGCAAACGTAGTGTAGGACGCCCTCCGGCCAGGTGGGATGACGATCTGTGAAAGACTGCAGGCAGATGCTGGATGCGGCAAGCTGAAGACAGGGCGCTATGGCGCTCATTAGGGGAGGCCTATGTCCAGCAGTGGACTAATAAAGGCTGATGATGATGATGATGATGATGAATGCTCACGCACATTGCATAACTATTATATTACTATTTTATGTAACAACCAGTATTCGGAAGATTTTTAAGACAGTTTAATTTGAAGATTGTTCTTCCTGCTAATCCTATCATAGGTACTAGTCCTGCTAATATTATAAAGGCGAAAATGTGTGCCACTGTGAAGATGTTTGGCCGAGGACAAAGCCGCAACTACTGAATGGATTGAACTAAAATTTTTGCACACATAAAGATCTTTAACTGGAATAACTTAAAGGGTACTTTACATTTAAAAAAGCGAGTTCAGTGCCGCGGGCAGAAATTAGTGACTTAATTAGAGAATGTATATTTTAATCGAATTAGATAAATTCATTTCATTTATTAGAATTAAAAACTACGAATAGCACACCATAGTTCATCTAAATGTTCATGAAGATCTGGATCATAGATCTAGATTTTGTATTTTCAAGGGTAAAAACAAGTCATTTTCACAAGAATCACATAACAAACATACAGGATCATAAAACTGGTCCCTGCCCGTGGTCCACCTACATAGTACACCTGGCTGTACCAGGGGCTTTTTTTTTCCGTGGTCCACCTCAAGATAACTGGGTGTTCCAGGAGATTATTTATTTCCGTGCTTCACGTATGTACATGGTTTAACACGTTCCGGCGCAGTACTAAATGGCACGGTGGTAGGGAAAGACAGTAGATTTTTTCATACAAAATCACAATACTTCTACCACCGTACTGACAATAACAAGGAAAATAAATCGTTTCCATAGGGCGGTAGACGGCTATGACCGTAACCGTATATAGCCGTATTGTCTGATTCGTATGAAAAATTTCTTTGGTATTTGGCAGTACGGGTATCACAGTTTGTCGGTTTCAGCCGTACTGTCACACCAGTATACAATATATTTATCGCTGGGAACAAGTACGGCAGCAACAGTAACACATCTGTGGCAGTACTGACCATGTCCTATGGATCATCAGCGAATACCAATAACAGTACGGCTGTGACAGCCACTCAATCTCAGAGGCAGGACTTTTAGTTTTAAATAATACAATTAAATTTATTCAGTTAAGTACTATTTTTTATTATTATAAGGAAAATTATGTTCACATTTATTTTAAATTTAATCAGTCTCATTACTTTGTAACAATAGTAGGAACTAGTGCCTAGAATCAATCTCAATCCTCATAGCCTCCTCTATAGCATGCCATTCTTCAAAGCAGTCGGCGCAAAGAGGCGTATTTTTTATACAACCTTTACACCTGTATCTTGTTTCCCTTCGTGCTTTTTTTTTGGTGCAAAGTTTACATTTCAGAAACTTGAAACGTTTAGCGCCCGCAGCGCATGTCATCAGTTCAGGCCAATGTCCTCCAGAAATGACTCGTGGCTCTGTTGAGCATTCGGCTGATGAAGTTTGAACATTATTAGTAATATTTTCAGTATATAATAATTATATTAAACACACATAATATAATAATATATTAAAAACACAATACAAAACTATAAAATCTATGTACTTAATATGTATTTCATTTCTCACACACAAAAACACAAACAAATACTTAACTACATAAATAATATTCTTTTCTTTTAATCGAAATTTAAACTCATAGTAACGTAACTCATAATTGTATAATCCTTCAGAGGAAAAAAAATAATTTATTTAACCTTTTTTTAACTACAATATAGACCAGAATGTATTCGGCACTATTCTAGCAGGAGGGTGATTGTGATTGTTATGGATATTCTTCAACTTTCCGGATTTGTCGAAGTATATCTTTGCTTTGCAGGAAGATAGCTTGGAACAGTAATAATTACTGGATGATGATCCACGTTTAGAAAACGTGTAGTTTTTGTACAGTAGTATATTTTGTCCCTTTAGCTCTATAATTTTGTACGTATCATCTGTAACAATGGAATATTTTTTTTTTACTTTCATGGGAAAAGAAAATCAAATAATCTTCAATGTTTACTCTTAACACAGGCTCTGCTTAGTTTGGGGCTAGATAATACTGTGTGAATGGTCCAGCATATTTTTTTTATTGTGAACGTTATATTTGGCAGAAATACAACGTGAGACAGCGAAGTACCAGTTAGTTAACACAAAAGTATTCTACGAGAAACATCAGTACGACCAAACAATAAAGTAAATACTTAAGTAAAAATCCGCAAAACACATAGCCACACTTTTTAAAATTATCTTAGTAGTAAACTAGTACAATAAAAATAAATCATTTTTTCCCTTAGTATTTGTGCAAACAAGAATGGTGTATCACGCAATCATGGCCAATCCTTTCCCTTGCACTCTTTGGTGAGGTCCATTTTGCATGAATCATCTCACTAAAAAGTACTAAGTGTCAATCGTTTCGTTGACAGACGCACGAATCACATTTTACTCTCCGCCGTTGCTTATAATAAAACAAGAGAGAAATTTTTCGGACATGTTTTTATGTCCTGCACTGGATTTCAAGGGGCTGATGTATGTACTGCCTAAACTTTAATATATTTTCCTGATGAAGTAAGAAACAGGTTTGGAGGGGCATGGTTGTGTACACTTGTAATACTAGTAAGAACCATTGCTTTGTCGAAATGAAGCTTGGCTCTACATGATGTTTTGTTTTTCTGTGAGCAGTAGTAGTTATTCGCGTATCCTTTTTTGGAATATGTATATTTTTTATACAAAACAACGTTATGCCCACATAAGTTAATCATACGGCACGATTCATCTGAAATTTTAATATGCTATGAATGCAAAGTTATTAAAATAAAACCTGCTGAGCAAAAAGTATTAAATTTACTCTTAAATTTACTATTTATATACTTTATCCACGCGTCTTTTATAAATAGGAACTAATGGGTCCGTTACACTTTGTTAAGTATCAAGTGCGAGTGACAAGTGTAAGTAATCAGTGAAGTAAATTCGTTCGTTTACAAGCTGATTTTACTAATCACTTCTGTTTACACGCTGATTTTACTGATCACTTAACGCTCACACTTGTCACTTTAGTTTAAATCAGGCATAACGTTTAATAAAAACATAAGTATAGAAAAAAAAGTTATTTCCAAACAATATTATTTAAGTAAATTGTGATTTGATAATACTTTACATATGTGGCAATAATGAATGTATATCATTATCAATCTATCCAAATTTAATATATCTCCCAACTGAAGTACAAATCAGTTTCGGAGGTGGATGGTTGTGATCATTGTCAACATTTCTGAGTATCATGTTCGTATCGAAATGGAGCCTAGCTTTACAGAATTTTTTTGCTTTCTTTGAGCAGTAGTAGTTGTTCCCGGATCCTTGTTTGGAAAATGTATGTTTTTGGAACAGAAGAATGTTATGTCCACTGACTTCAATAAAACGGAATGAGTCATCTGAAATGCATAAAAAAAACATTACATAGTAACCGGATTAAATACAAACATAGGTTACAGAAAGGTCATCATGGGTTGTTTGTACAACGCTCTCGCTGGTCTTCCTACAGAACCGTCAGCCTATTTTTTGTACCATCATAAGGATGCATGTAACTCATATATATCTACTTATATATATATAAATCTATAGCTTGTGTATGACCACATAAATGTCAATGTCTTTTTTCACCTTTTGCGTATCGTATGTACCTTAGTTATCTTCCGTTACGTTTTTAAAAAGTCCCTACATAGGTTGAAACCCACTTTCCGACCACCCTCCGAATCGTCTTAGACAATAGAATTCCATAGATAGCAGAGCGTGACCATAGCGTGGCTTCAACTAGTCAGTGTTCGGATGCCAAATTATTGTTATTACACACCGCCATATTGATGGCTTTGGCAGATGATCGATAAACAGAAGTTGGACACTGTAGTATGAATCTCGACCACGCTTCGACAAGCTTTTCTTACAGTAGAAGGTAAAAATCTTCGACTTGTTTGAATAATTCGGCCTTCGTCTTTTTCCCTAGACTAGCGTTAGTTTGGTTGTATACGAGACCGACTAACGAAAGACGAAGATTGTTTTTTTTTTACATTAAAAAGACTAGGTATACTATTCTTTATTTATTCCAAGTTGACTTACAGAATTACATATGAGTATTCCAAAACGTCAAAAATTGTTATAGAATCTAAAGTAGGTACGTTAAATTATCTATAATATTATTACATAAAACATTATTTACCAGTTAAAACCAAATAATGAGTAGTTGTAAAACAATATACATGGACACGTCACTATAAAAAAAATCTCAAATAGTCAAAGTAATAGCAATTACTGGTCAATGAGTACAATAAAAAAAAAAGCATCAAATGATGTAATTTGGCGATGCTGTCAAAGAATACGTCGGCGTCATTTGAGGAGATGAACTCGAACTAATGAACACTAATAAACTAATGAACATGAACGAAACTAGAACTCGTTTAGGAGGGTAAGAAGAAGGGAGCGCTCTCCCCGGCATGCGTCCGATATCCGGATGGTAACGCAAATAGGACAAGCTGACACCGCGGGCCGACAGCTCCTACTGCGCCTTCCATGTGCTGTCTCGGGACCGCAAGGCCCATTTACTGTGAAGCTACTGGATTGTCAACTTTACCACGCCGCACCATAATATAATTCATAAGCAGGAGGAGCTTCCGCCTCGAGTGCGCGTTCGGACCGACCACACCAGAGACGAACAAGAATGGATAGAGGTACTACACTACTTCATTATATTTATCTATATTCTAAACAAAATAAGCACAAATTTGTCAAACACTAATTTTAATAAAAAAAAAATTACTTATTCTTACTAGCGACGATTACAAATCTTTGTTTTTGCTCTTTTTAAGTAAAACATTTAGGAGCGGTAAAGGAAGATCTGAAGGTCTTTTTGTCCGGCACCTATCAAAGTATATTTCGCGTTCGTTAAGAGCAGTATCCGGCTGACATGTATGTGTGGATTCTCTCATGATGACGTTGTCCTTAGTCAATAAAAGTATGGCGCTGCAAGTTGGTCTTTTCGCGCAAACCCATACTGTTGATTGATTCTTGTTTTTCCGTTTAACGTAATATTTATATCCTCCAAGAAGAAGTACGTGCTTTCCTCTTTGTGACGAAATAAAATTGGCCACTGCACTGGATGCTGCCGAATCGCCTGGCAAAATGATATTTCTGGATACAGTACGTATTAAATAAACGCGTTTAAGATCGGTTGAGTATGTTGATAATTTACTACTCGATAAGTCCTATAAAAACTAAAACGGTATTAAAATTAAAAAACTTTTATCATGCAACGCGTTTATAATTAAATATTAAGTAACTTTATTTTTAAACGTGGACTTATCCAGTTGTTTCTATCAATCAAAAGTGAAACAAAATCAATTAATGTTTGTAATTTTTCATTTTAATACAAATTTTTCACTCGAACAGCTATGTCATGTATAACGTACGTCCTATGCATTTGTCATACATAACGTAATATGACGTACACTTACAATCTAATCAAAAACATGTAAATCTCAAATTGTACTACGGATAAATGAAAAGAAGATTCCACCTAAAAACTAAATGAACAAGCCACATATTTGTCGTCAGATACCTTCATCAATGCCAAATGTGTGGCACATGATTGCATGATTGATGACACTTCTTCGACCATTTTGATCCCCCAATCCTGGTCAAAGTTTAGGTATCCCTGCCTTGCAACCAAGATACGTCTGCAATAGTACTTGCGCATTGAAGGCCCCGATTTGCAAAAAGTGTAATATTTATACATTATCGAACTTTCATTATTCAATTTAATTAATTCATACTGTTTCCTGAAATATTCACTAACTTTAATCTCCTAAATAAAGTGCTCAATGAATTAAATTCATTAAGTAGGTATATTAACGTTTTATGGGTTTTAGGGATAGATCAGGTCAATTTAAATGTATTCGTGAGTTGTAAAATAGTGTATCTCGCACTATTTTCGCCGCTCATGGACTGCATTTTGCAAAGGAATAAAATAACTAAATGAGCACCGCAATAGTATGGGTGACCCAGCCGTAATTGACATCTGAATAAACAAACAATAGCACTTTACACTTTCCGAATCAAAAAACCGCACACATGTACATATTTGCCAATAGATGCACTTCACACATTCCAAATAATAAAAAAACAAATATTTTCCGTCGGATACACTTTGCACTTTTAACAAGTCACATATTTTCCGGGACGTGTCTTGATCAATTTCGGTGGTGCATGGTTGTGGACATCTACGACCCATTTGAATTTCCAATCCTGGTAGAAATTGATCCTAGCCCTGCAACCTAGACTCGTCTGCTTGGAGCAGCGATAGTACTTGCGTTCGGGAGGCCCGGATTTGTAAAATGTGTACTTTTTATATAATATCATACTTTTATTTTTCAGTTCGATAAATTCGAACTCTTTACCTGAAATAATAGATATGATTTCAAAAACAGATTGTAAACGCATTTTTTGAAGTGAAACTTCTTATGCGACTTCCAACAAGGTTGCGGTAAACGTTTAACGCTACCATGGAGGGGGTATGAAAGCACTGATGCGGTAAAAGTTCAACGCTCCTGGGGAGGGGTTCTCTTCCTATTTTCATTTCCACATTATGAAGTTTCACTTCTTCCGCGCGGAGGGACTCCACGCACAATTTTTTTTCTTACGGGCACCACAAAGTATATACATTTCCTGGAAATGTGTATTAAGGAAGGTAAGTACAAATTCTGATATTTTTACACAGCCTCGACTTTGGGTTTCCTTAAAAATATTTAATATTCATACTTAATAAGAGTATTAGGACCTACCAGAACCAGGTAAGTATAGATGTTTTTTTCAAAAACATGCAGTCAGTTTTTAAAAAAATATCTATTTACCTGGTTCCTCAAAAAACTTTTAAACATTATGGATACGTGGCTACTCATTTAAATGGAATCATCTAGAGAATCAAACAAAATAGGTACGTAAATCAAATCAAAAACTTTTTATTTCCATAAATACAATAAATGTGCACTTAGAAAAGGTCAAATTATAAAACTAAACACTGACACGTCAATAAAGTTATATTTTTGATTTCTGTCGCTTCGGTATGTATACTAAAGTAAGGAAGCGACGAAGAAACCCTTAGCCTGTTATTTGTTATTTTTCGAGTTGGAGCAAAATCCGTCCCAAGCTTTTTTATCCTCTAGATAATCTGATATTTTATGGTAAGCCTTTTTGCACAGCAAGGTTTTCACAATTTGTTTGAATTTATTTACTGATAATTTTTGCAACTCACCAGGAGTTTAGTTGTAGAAGCGTACACATTGCCCTTTAAAAGATACGTTGTGGACACAGCGAGCTTACGTTTATTTCTTGTATTAATGTTTATCGCTATTTTTAGGGAACAGACTTGTATTTCTATGAGTGTACAACAAATTTTCATAAATATATTGACATGGTACTGTCATTATGTTTATTTCTTTGAATTTATCACGCATGGATTCTCTGGGACCCATATTATAGATTGCACGAACAGCCCTCTTCTGCAGCACAAATACGGTGTTAATATCTGCAGCGTTCCCCCACAGCAAGTATACCATAAGACAATACTATGGAAGTAGAGATGTATCCACGTCTGTAAGATGACGGATTTTTTTTGGATTTCAAGATATGATGGCACAGGTTAAAATGACTTAGATTAGGTTGTTAGTTATGTTAAACTAGTTAATAAGTTACGAATAGTGATTATGAATAGTGCAACTGCGGAACCCAACGTTATCGTGAGCCGACACTTATTTTGCTTAAGTAATTGCACTATGAATGGATGACAGAATTAACACTTTATAGTACTAATACCGACACGTAACATCTAACATCTTGTTACTAATTGAGAATAACATGTACATAGGCGGCTTTATCGCTGAGACCGATTTTTCCCAGGCAACCTTTATCATTGACGACCTCTGTGGCGCAGCGGGCGAAGGTCTGCCTGCGACGCAGGAGGTTGCGGGTTCGATTCCCGCCTCGGGACAAATGTTTGTACGATCTGCAGACATTTGTTCAGGGCGTTCTGGATGTTTTTCTATGTATATAATAAAAAATATCTATCTATGTAGTGTATTGTATTAAGTATATCAGTTATCTAGTACCCATAACACAAGCTCTGCTTAGCTTGGGGCTAGATAATGCTGTGTGAATGGTCCAGCATTATTTATTTATTTATTTATTGATCATTATCTGGACCTGTTCCTACAAATAGTCCATACACTTCAATCAGCCGTCATGTCAAGCAATAATAAACAAAAATTAATTAATAAAACATTTAATTCAAATCAAGCACTTCAAGAACTTATGATATAGGTACAGTACAATGCAATACAAAATACTTTATTGTACACCAACAAAAATACAATACACGAGACCTTACATAAGATAAAAGTACAATGGGCGGCCTTATCGCTTAGAAGCGATCTCTTCCAGGCAACCTTTGGATGGAAAGAATTATGTGAATTTGAGAACGGCAGGGGTGTACATGATATCTAAATTAATACATTTTAGTTTAGGGTTACAGCACCTACACTAAGTTATAAGACTTGTCGTAGGAGCTGCATTCCTTCCAGGTTTATCTGATCTAATATTTTCTTCCAAAAATTAGTACCTATGTATATTTTATATAAAAAACTTTAGCATTTTGACGAATTCATTATCATTGTACACGCATTCACACACATTCATAATGAATACGTATATTATTTAAAAACATGTATTTAATAGGTAGGTACCTATTCCAAACATTATTAAGGAAATTTTACGAGATGCCAAATAACTAACTAAATAACCACATATTTTCCGCAAGATGTCTTTAACATTTTTGGCGGCGCATGGTTGTGGACATCTACGACCATTTTCACCCCCCAATCCTTGTCAAACTTAATCCTAGCTTTGCAACCCAGATTAGTCTTCTTAGAGCAGCAATAGTACTTCTGCTGGGGCGGCCCGGACTTAGAAAAAGTGTACTTATTGTAGAGTACCATAGTTCGATTTTTGACTTCGATAAATTCGAGCTGAGCACCTGAAATTTATAGTTACTTCTTAAATGAAGATGCAATAGCAGGACACATCTATACAGCCAGTGCTTGTTTATGTACATACATTGGTGGTGGTATCACGCATTCTATTCGCCGCTTATTGGTTTGAATACCAAAAAATAATGTAGACCTTTATGACTTTTATACCTATAATTATATACCTATAATTATGAATGCAATAAATTAACCTGTTTTTATAGAGTTATAGATTACGCCATTTAAATAATTATTTATTATTAAATAAAGTCAACAAATCATAGGTCTTATAGGTCTACACTATGTAATAAATTAAATTAAATAAACAACTAAAAACTAGTCATTAAATAACCCGCCCCTGACCATTCCCGGTGCAAAGGTGCCCATAATGCTTGCAGCATTACCTCGCTGAATAGCGATGGCAATCCTTTGCACCAAGAACGACCCGGAGCGGGAGTCTCCTGTCACTTCGCTAATTTTACGGCCTAATTCTCCCACTAAACACTTCGCATCCACACTCCAACTGCCCAAGGTCTCCACTGCTACAGGTGCAAAATGGTAAAGCTGCTCCAAGGATGCGTACTTTTGCCTTTTTTTTAAGCATGCGTCTTCGGCAGCGGCAGATGCAGAGAGCATGGTCCGACTTAGGTGACTGGCGGCGACAGTGCTGACGCAAGTTGCGTCCCAAATCAGGCACTTCCCGTTTTTCCAAGGCACCAGAGTCAGCCCATCTGGCCTCTTCCCATCAGACCTGCTAAGACCTGGAGGCTCAAGCACGCAGGGGACATTTGCCAATTAAATAAAACAATAATATGTATTTAGAGTTTTGAAAAAAAAATTGTGTCAGGAACCTAGATAAATACTATTTTAATACAACTAGTAGCAGACCATGGTGAAAATATTCTCAAATTACAAATCATTTCGGTAAAAAAAAAAAAAAGAAAAAGAACCAACAACAACCAACGGAAAATATAATGCGAAGATGGGATGCTAGAGAAAACATAATAATAAACGAAAGTAGCTGTTGATGCGCTCTTTGTTGTTGTATGGATTTTTCTTTATACCCAATGAGTCCAGATATCTGGCCAGGAGACTCGACGAGTTCCAGCCACCGGAACAGGCCGGGTTCCGGCGCTTGAGCCGTAATGCCAATAGGTAACTACTCATACTCATACTCATTTATTCGCCGTAGGAGCACAAGGCACACTTGGAGATGTCAGTTTAAATATACATTGGTTACAATAAGTGGTGCATAAATTATGATTCAAGGCCATAAAACAGACAAGACAGAAAATAACCAAGAAACTTGGTACATACAAAAATAGATTAAGTTGATAAATGGATCAGCTGTAAATGGGCATCGTTAGAGTCATGTAAACAAATAATAATACTTACTTAATTATAAATTCATGGTGCTGCTGTAAAATGGCATTGTCTGATATAGTTAATTCTAGATAAATATTAAATGGGTGTGATACCCAGTGTAGTATGCAGTTACTTTACCTAGGTAGAGTAGAGCTGCTAAGAGTACATTGTCATTTGTAGACTAGGCTATGATAAAATAAAGTGCTATAACATAATCAATACTTATTCAATGTCATGAGATTCAGGTAGAGAATTACAATAAAATGAAATAAAGCAGCTTGATGTGCATTGCCCGTATTGTCTTGACGTACTACACCGTGATCGCGGCCCAGCAGTGGACTAATACGTTGATGATGATAAATTAGATTGTATTGATTTATATATAAATTTTACTAACAAAACAATTCAATAATTAAACTCAGGAATTATTGTTATTAAAAATTTATAATAGTCAACAATAAGTACAACCACATTCAATTAGTAGAAAGCAAAACAATATTTTACCTGCAGGTGTAGCCAAGCTTTGTCCATGCCAGCGGTCACACTCAGAATGCCTGTTCTCATCTTCTTCATCTCACCCCTTGTGAATGCCATGCCAACGCAGTGTAGCCGCTTTTATACGGAATGACGTTTGCGGTTTGAGCGTTTCGTTACTCAGTTCATGTCTAGTCCGTCGTAATACATTTTGTACTAAGTTCGGAATAGTCGATAAAATAGATAGATAATGCTTTATTCAGATAACTTAGATATAAAACAGTTTGGTAAGGAGTAAGAGCCTATTTGAAATTGTTGTTTCAATTATTAATAACACCCAAACCACCCCATAATACACTTACACAGATTTACGACATAAAATTATTTTATAACTTTTTTGTTCTAAGAAAACTAAGGCTAGAGAAACATAGGTAGCAATAACTCGGTAACTTGACAAAAAAACCTGAGTGTAATCTATGAAACTTCATGAGGTAGGCATGTTTTTTAAGCTGTGGCCACCCAGGTCTCGCTACATTTTTTTTTATACAACAGGTGCTTAAAATTTAGCATAAAAACATCGAAAACACGAACTTCTATTTTTAAGTATTTGTAAAAAACAAACAGTTGCAGCTAGAAATTATTATTCCCAGAAAAACTACTTACTTAATTCGTTTTTATTGAATTTGTAGCCGTAGTGCCCAGTAATGTGAACAAAGGTCGTACTTAATAAAAGAAAATTAAAAAAATTGTAGACTGCTACAGATAGATTCTTTTCTATATTTCTTAATGGGGGCACAAGTACCTGCAGGGTTATCCATTAATTACCGGACACCCTGTATAAAACGATTACAAAGCGATTTTCCCCAGGAAAAACTTACAAAAATTTCTTTATGAAATTCCAAATAGAAATTTTTGAATTAAGTAAATAAATATATTTTCTCCTCCCACATACATTTTCAAATGGCCTGATATACGTAGTAGGATACGTTTGTACTAGTGTTTAAAAAGAGCGCGTGTACTGTGCCAGTTAGTAGAAGGTAGATAATAATGATGGGTTCTATTAAATAATAAATAAAGGAGACAAGTTAAACAATTGATTTTTTTTTATTTACAAAGTAGTTTAGTAAAAATATTGGTCTTTAGCTCTGTAGGCCCTTAAAATTTTAATCTAGGATACCTCCTGCATAAGAAGATCTTGAAGACCTTCACGGTTGTATAAAATACTTACAAGGGTTACTTAGTTATAAGAGGAGTAAGGTTACATTTATTTATTACGGAATTCACTACCATGCCTTGGAGTTGCGACCCGCGCGCAGGGGCGCGCCCCAGCTAGAGGTGGTTGAAACCACCCACGTCCATCTCGCTGGTAATGACAAGTGTTCGTTTAAACAGAAAAATACTTTCCATTCCAGTCTACTATTAAATT
Organism: Eupithecia subfuscata; assembly: GCA_963564075.1. Lineage (NCBI taxonomy): Eukaryota > Metazoa > Arthropoda > Insecta > Lepidoptera > Geometridae > Eupithecia > Eupithecia subfuscata. The sequence continues at coordinate 13,515,405 of OY751105.1, forward strand.
CGGCGGTGGGTGGTTATGTCCTTCAACCACCTGTTTTATCCTCCATTCACCGTCAAAAGTGATCCTGGCTTTGCACGAAAGCTTAGTTCTTTTGGAGCAAAAGTAGTAGTTCTTATTGGATGGTCCTGATTTGGAGAAAGTGTGCTCCTTGTACAGGACTATGTTACGCCCTTTTAAGTGAATCATCTTATAGGGTTCATCATCTTCTGAAAACAAAAATGTTAGTTGTTCTAATTTATATAACATAATTAATAATAATTTATAATTTATATTTATTTATTAATAATTTTTTTTTTAATAATTTATATTTATTTATCTATATTTTTTTAAGCATATCAATTATCTACTACCCATAACACAAGCTCTGCTTAGCTTGGGGCTAGATAATGCTGTGTGAATTGTCCAGCATTATTTATTTATTTATTTATTATTTATTTATATAAATAATAATGATAATGATAAATGAATGAATTTATTGTTGTATAACAAGGTGGTAACATTACATTGGTCTTATATCATATTATATTTGTAACTCTAGTCTGCCATGCTTACAACAATGTTGTGGGGAAAATAGTTAATGCTTAATAAATCAAATGAAACAAATAAATTTTTATCAGAGTCAGTATAAATAAAATTACAGTAGATGTATGTCAAAATATAAAAATTAAATTTAAAAACAGAAAAAAGTAAGTGGTCGATTTTAATGTAAAGGATATTAAAATCAATGTTATAGGAAACATTTTCCTCCAATTGCTTGCTTCGTTTGATTTTAAATGCGTTCAAATTACTCTCGGAGCGTATCGACAAAGGGATTTTATTGTAGATAATCTGTATAGGACATATAGGACACATAATAGGACCCTCCCTTCGAATATTCATCCTATAAACTTACTTCAGTTATAGATTCAGATTCTTTATTGGCAGGCAACATAGTTACAGGTCTAGTCGTGGCACATAAATGTTTACTTACTTTAATTATTTATTAAAAAGGTACGCCAACAGCGTAAACATAAAACCTTCTTATAGTTAAACTTATTCAATCCGGTTCTAAAATGTACGCTCACAAAAGGCGGACACAGCATTGTTCAAAAAAAAACAAGCTAAAATGCTATAATGTATATTTAAGTAAGTAGGTACTTAATACCTACTTAATTAATGTAGTAAATAACAGTATAAATGAAAAATTGTATTAATAATAACCTCATAATAATAATAATAACCCTTAATAGGGCATGGCGCTTCTGGGTGTGTTGGAAGATATGGCTGGGCAAAAATATCATTTTACATAAGTACATGTAGATAAGGATTGTATAATGTGAATAATTATCTTGTTCCAATTTTTCAAAAAACCAAGTGGGAAAATAATTACTCTTGCCCATTCCGAACATCACCCTGAGTGATAAGTGGGAAATTATTTCCCAGCAAGTGGGAAATATATTTCAACAACGTTATAAGGAGTAGCAGCCTAAACATGATTGATGATATTAATAATAACAATATGAAATAAAACGACATTTTTGTTACATCAAGTGTTTTATTCCGCTTTGTGGAAATTATAAAAACAAGGAGCAGCACACAAAGGCACCTTGCAAACCTTGCAGAGGTATTTAGATCTCTTTTCTTTTGCGCGAGTACTGCACATCCTGCATCTTCTGAACTTTGTCAATTCAGGCATGTGTGAGCCAACGTCTACTTTACGAACTTCGTCAGGTACTGCGATTGCGCCTCCTTTTTTTTTGGTCTTGAAAAGTGGCGCTACGAAAAAAAACCAGTAGCTAGGTAAGTAAATTAACTATATTTTATTTTTTAATTATATATCAATCTAATATCAGGTTGATAGTAACTAAAAATAGTATTATGAATCACATTCACTAACATCGGGAAAACTTTTCCCCACTTTTTTAGTACATTCTTGAACCTGAACGAGCAACAGGTAAATATTTCCCACACACTTTGATCACAGAATATTCCGTCAGTTTTTGTATTTTGACTAAAAGTTGACACAATTAGGTATACTAATTCATAATCTAATGAAAAAATACAACAATAAGTAATTACCAGATTTTTATCAAAACACATTATTATCAAAACTTGCACAAAATCGCGTCAAAACAGCTGTCTGATAAAAAATTACAGTCATTTTGACTTTGACACTTGTTTTTTTTTTTGTGCGTTCGGTTTCATTCGATTTTTAGCATGAACCATAGACTAAAATGTTCAAAGATCAGATGACATTGACATTTTGTGGGAATAGGCGTGTCCGTCAAGGTATCGTACACGTAATCGATATCACGTTTGCTGTTATGCCAATGAATAGAGCATAAACAGAGTAGAATTAGTGCAAAAGTAAAATGAATAGCGCCTCTTTGGTTTAAGAAATAATTACCATTCTTAGTGGGTACGCTAGCTTGACGTCAAGCTAGCGTACACATGCCCGTACTCGAAATCGGCTTATACTATAGCAACAAAATTTATACACAATAATAGAGCATAAGCACCGCACGAGCTATGCCAAATTTCATAATGATTGCTCTTATGCGCAATCATTATGAAATTTGGTGATTGCTATTACGCTGCCTTGACGTTGGCCAATAAAGTCTTGTTCAATATCTCCGTTCCTATAAGAGCGATCATTATGAAATTTTGCATAGCTCGTGCGGTGCTTATGCTCTATTATTGTGTATAAATTTTGTTGCTATAGTATAAGCCGATTTCGAGTTCGGGCATGTGTACGCTAGCTTGACGCCAAGCTAGCGTACCCACTAAGAATGGTCATTATTTCTTAAACCAAAGAGGCGCTATTTATTTTACTTTTGCACTAATTCTACTCTGTTTATGCTCTATTCATTGGCATAACAACAAACGTGATATCGATTATGTGTACGCTACCTTGACGGACACTATTTATTTTACTTTTGCACTAATTCTACTCTGTTTATGCTCTATTCATTGGCATAACAACAAACGTGATATCGATTATGTATACGCTACCTTGACGGACACGGAATAGGCGGCCTGTTGAACATTTAGAACCCGAAATATCTTGTGGGAAGATATACACCCTTGCCCTATTAAGGGTTAATAACCTTAACTGATCTCAAGAGACGCAAATATGCAGGTCTTGACAGAGCCTACACATTTACGCCCCTTGAAGTCGAGACCCTTGGTCCGTGGGATACCGAGGTTATTCGGGTTTTTAACAAAATATCTGAGCGTCTGGTCGACGCGACGCGTGACCCCGAGAGCTGGTGAGTATCTGGCGCAACGCATCAGCATTGCCATGCAGCGGGGAATTGCAGCCAGCGTCTTGAGGACGCTTCCGACTGGTATTGATAAGGATCAGTTGAGCTTTCTGTAGATTGTTTGCAACAGCCTGCAGTTAGCTCCATTATTTCAATTGTGAATACTAGTTATAACTTATTTCTGTTATTTGATTGCAATTTTCTTTGTGAGTAAAGAGATGAGAAGGTTATAAAATTCATAACATAAATATAAAACGTTACAATTTTAACATCTTTTTTGTCCATCTTGTTTTGTTAATGATAACTGCAATTTTTTGTGTGCTAATAAATCCTCGAGATACACTTTTCATCATCTCGAATCGAATGAGCTATCGCACATATTTTTAGGAGCCTGATCAAGATTTAACACCTTTTGTAACTTGTTAACTGGACTATAAAGGATTACATCGAAGGTGCGCTGTTGACTACTTAGGCACGGTAATATAATCCTATACAGTATTTGAACTCGGCCGTATCTTTGAAATAAATGCCTACAGCCGCGCGGTCGGTAAACATGCGATAGGGCTGCCCGCCTCCACCATTTTAATTACATTTGCCTACTTTGTGTTTTCATTTAGTTTTGTGATTGTAAATATAGGTACTTTTTTTATATAAACAAACTAGATTCTGCCCGCGGCTTCGCACGCGTTAATTAAACAAAATTGTGAATCTAAACCATTCCCAGATCCCCTTGAACACACACAAAAAACTTCATCAAAATCGGTCCAGTCGTTAAAATTGTGAATCTAAACCATTCCCAGATCCCCTTGAACACACACAAAAAATTTCATCAAAATCGGTCCAGTCGTTTGAGAGAAGTTCAGTGACATACACACTCACAGAAGAATAACTATCTATAAAGATAAAATACCTACATACCGCGCGGTTATTGTTAAAAAAACAACACACCATCCGTTCGTCACTGCTGCACAGTCGCGACTGTCTGCATGCTGAGCGCATGCCGAGATCGAGGCGCGTAGGTATAGCTCGCGTTTCGTCCGTTTGTATGAAGTCGAATTACTGTATAGGATAATATTACCGTGACTTAGGCGAAGTAACGTTATCTAATCTGTGACTTAGGTTTGAACATAACAAAGACAGATCATAATATCCGAAAGTTTATAATTATAATATTTATTATAAGTAATATAATTACATATTAGGCATCTGATTATTATCTTATGAAAGACTTAGTTTTCCTACTTCTTAATTAACTCTTACGTTAAAAACCTTATACGATCAGTATTTTAAAATAATGCTTAAATACATTAACCTCCACCAATGACTTCAAACGTTTATCGTAGTATCCTCAGGTCTCAGCGACATGATCACATAAATAATTGTTTCGTACGTAACCTTCATGAGATCTGAACTGCTTAAAGACTTTCCTTTCATCTTTGCTGTCTTATTCTTAAGAATCGTCTGATACATAGATGGGAAAAGTTGTTTTACTTTATTAGACAAAATTTCCTGGTGGTCAGCTGGAAGGCCAATGTCAGATAATTCATTGAGGTTCATATTACGTATATCAGTGTAGAGGTTTTCTAGAGCTTCATGGTTGTCGTTCTGAGTTGGTATGGAGTCCAGAGCTTGCTTAACTGATCCAAGATCTAAGAATTCTTCTGATTCTGAAGTTTGAGTTGATGTAGCAAGTGAGGCTAGTAAACGTCTGACTATTGAAAGAACTGAAATAAAGGCAATAGGTACTGTTTTCGTTTTTTAAAAATATTATTCACGAATAAGAGCATAATGTTAGAGCATTTTGATCTTAATCTTTCATTATAAAATAACATTAAAAGCTTAAAGGACAGGAAGAGGATGATGATTATTGAAATAAAATGACATTTAAATCAAAACATTGATTACATTTACATCACACAAATCTTTTAATGTGGTATAAACAGCAATTTCAACACATTTATTTGATTAACCAACAAATGTTATTTGAGACCCTTTTTACTCAGTCGTGAATGTAGAATATCAGTCGGTCTTCGGTCACCGAAGGAACATATATATGAAGAGACAGCTTGTAACAGCACGTTTGCAATGTTTTTTGTATTTACCATACTTTTAAGAGCAATAGTAGTTATTATTGCCAAAGTAACGTAATACTCTCGGTGGATGGTTGTGATTTGCGAAAACCTCTACCAAATTCCCATCATCATCAAGCTTCAGCCTGGCTGTACATTTTAAAACCGTTTTCTTGGAGCAGCAGAGGTAACGACGGGAGTTCTTGGGACCGTAAAACGAAAACGTATGGCTTCGGAACAATCCCACTGTTCTGTTATTTAATGTTATCATTTTTAACTTGTCTGAAATAATAAACCCAAGTTCTCTATACTTTCAAAATTCAACAATACAAATCAATATATTAGTAGGTACCGATATGTTAATAACAAACTATCGTAAGGTAGTCAGGAAGTAAAATAGTTTTTTATTTATCTTATTTATTTAATTTTTTTTTCTGTACTCATCTAAGCGGTCAATAATTTAAACGTTAATTCAACGGTTTTGTTATTACGGGAAATAGAAGAACTAACAGGAAATAAAAGACCGTTCCCATAAAAAAAATCTAGAATTCTAGATATTTTTTGTAAACAAAGGGACAATGTGTAATAAATATTGACGTCACTATAATGATCGTAGAATCGCAGAAGTTCAAAATATTTTATGATTTTGAAAGCTTCGTAGAAACTTTTACACCGGATCTTCTGACTTCAATAGGAATAAGAAACATTTATTGTTCAAACTGTGCAGGTACATAGTTGGTCTTAAGAACTACTATTAAATTGTCCAACAGTTTGTCCTTTCGGACACACAATATTAAAATTATTATTAAGTAAAATTAGATAATAAACTTAAAATTATAGGAATTGCACATTTTCTTTATACTTTTATATAAGGTTAACAATAGGAGTTAAATAACAATGATTACTATCTAAATTTCGGGGGGTAGGTACTGTCAAAATATTCTTTGATATTATGTGTTTTTGATACCAGATATTTTCTTAATTTTAATTTATTATCTTCTATTTCTAGGCAAGTAGAGCTTATGTTATGGGTACCAGATGACTATTTTCACAAAACTGGTATACCCAGACCCGGAATCAATACCTCCAGATCATAATAACTGGAGACCCGGTTTTAACATAATACAACTACGCATGAAAGTGTCATAATATGCAACAGTAACGCAAAAATGCAGTCGCATGTAATCCGGTCTCTGATAAATAATAAAGAACTATAACATTTAATTGTCATTAACATTTGTGTTTTTTTTTTTTAATTTTGACTCCGATTTTTAAAACTACAGTCACAAAAAATTACGTTGAATAGAAAGAATCACATTTTTACATATTTGTTACCCGAAATTCTATGTATTTTGCTTGGCTCATGAGTATGTTCAGAGAGTACATGAGTTATAAATCCGTCTTTGTCCAGTTTCATTTTCGCGGGGCATTTGGCTGTCTGCCTTTTGGAGCAATAGAGGCGTCGCCCCAAGGGTCCTTGGGCCGAGAATGTGTAGTTCTGATAGAGGACCAGGCGGGAGTTATTAAGTAATATGAAGTTGGCTGAAAATAAATAATGCCTTTAAATAAAACTCTGTTTGTTGCTCGCGATGATAATGTTTTTAATTGAATTATTGAACCATCCCACGGGAACACAGCTTTTTTTTACAATTTTGTAGAAACTTACAGCTAGGTTTAGGTACAAATTGCAGATGAACATTATAGAACATGCTTGGATAGACTAGTACATGTTTGTTGACGGCTAATTACAAGTTTCCGCAGATATGCTTATATATTTTTATATATTCTCCCGCAGATATATTTTTCCGGTTTCAAAATTAACGAATGTGTTAATTCAGGGTATTATGCTACCCTGGTACCAAAAATAATCCAACTTCGTTTAGTTCGAGCGTGAAGGAGTAACCAGACAAAACTTTGGTATATGTTGTGTACGAAAGTAACAACACACGTACGCAGCATACAAACTATCGCCTGTATAAAATTAAGTGCGATAATATCAATATTTTGTAAGAATAGAAACACTATACACCAATTTATTTGATGACTTATTTTATTACACAAAAGGTACATGGTACAATTAGTACATGTTATAAAAAAAGGTATTTAGGAGCCTTATTTATACATGTCAGTAACTGAGTACGCACGTAATAAAAAAATAACATGATTGGGCGTTAACAATCAAAACATCACACTTATTTTGTATTTTACTTAACCAGATACCTACCATGCTTTCATAAATTATATGTCTAGATAGACTTTCAACGCCGTAAAAGCGTAGAAAAAAATAGTATTCAACTGTTGGCCTCTAAATCTTCAACCCGCGCTTGCTAACTTGTTTCTTTGACCATAATTTTGTAGATACTCTACGCTATGATAAATAGTCACTATTTCGAATGGAAGTTTCTCTACAACTGGTATCATTTTACCAAAGATTAATGCAAAATGCGATGTAGTGGTGTAGTATTATAATCAATGTATTAATTAAGGTCATTCAAGTTAGTAATAAAGCAACGTCCGGACAACTCGGTTGTTTCCATCAAGTCTCAACCCTTCCTCCCTCCGCGCACCTCAGCGAGTTTAAAACCTAGCTGTCGCGCCCGCCAGCTCTCGAAAATTGTTGTTAACCCCCGACGCAAAAAGAGAGGGGTGTTATAAATTTAACGTGTCTGTCTGTGTATCTGTCTGTGGTATCGTAGCTCCCAAACGGATGAACCGATTTTCGTTTTTTTTTGTGTCATAGATAATTTTATCTCGAGTGTCAGCCATGAGCCATGTTTCATGAAAATCTGTTGAGCCAATAAACGTCGGCTGGTTTTTAAATTTTGTCTTGTTTATGGTTGTTTTACGCGGGACTCTCTATCTAGACATTTAATCATAAAAGCTACCAGATATAGGTATCCGCCCACGAAGCGTGGTGATTATTTACTTATTTTATTTATTTATTTATTTACGGGAAAAGGCTTAAAAATTAACAGAATTACAAATTAATAAATACCAGCTTATTGAAAGTTTTCACGGATAGGTGGTGGAATAGTACAAAGCAAAATACTATGAACATGATGTGACTAGTCTACATGCATCATCTTTAAAACATAGCTAGTTAAGGATTAACTATACATTACAATTTTTTTAAACTTTAATCGTCATCATTGGCACCAAAAAACTCTGCGCTGAGCCGCCGCCTGGCCGAGCTGACACTTGTGCAGAATAAATCCAGGTCAAATTGCTTACTTAAGTTGATAAAATCATTACTCGCTCGTCACAAGAAGGAATTTTGTCGGTAGTTAGTGCCAGCATGGCCATTATGGCGAACCCCCCCTTGTCTGGGGACCCTCTCCAGACCAGGGGGCGTTCAGCAGTGGACGTACGTATGCTGATGAGGCAGGTGGACCTCCTAGCAAGCCGATGAAAAATTAAGGCTGGGAACAAACATACTGCTGATGTACCTCTAGGTGTACCTCCTAGCGAGCCGATGAAAAATTAAGGCGGGAACTGTTTGTTCCCGCCTTTATTTTCTCAATACTACTTAATAGGACTTTTTGGTCCACACATCTATTAGAGTTGATAAAACCAGACAAACTAACTACCTAAGATTATTGGTAAAATTTATGTGGTCTTCCGAGAAGCAACTTTAGAGTGTTATATCACTACACTAAGGTAGTGTAGTGATATAAAACTCTAAAGTTGTCCATAACCTACACAATACATTTTACTAAAACTAAACAATACTAATAAAAATTGTTAGTACTTAATAGTTACGATTCTTATTATTATTAGATTTATCAGAGATTAACTATACTTTAATATGCTCCCCAGAAGCTGTAAGAACATACTTAGGAGGAGCATGAGTGTGTTCTATATCACAAAATGTCATTTCTCCATTGGTGTTGAAGCGCATACTAGCGCGGCATTTCAAGCTCTTCTTCTTTGAACATACTAGGTAACGCTGCGCTGGGCCAAGGTATGAGTAAGTATAGTTCTTGTACATGATGATTTTACGGTTGCCACCTATCTTTATATATTTGAGGTCCGCGTAGTTGAAACCTGGAATGAATGAACTGGTTATAAGGCGAAATCTAAATCAGGATTGAAGAAAGGCTAGAATATAAAATAAAACAGTCTTTAGAGGCAATTTTTAAATGTTTATGGTAGTTCAATTCTACATTTTACCAAATTGGAACTACAAACACACGATATGGACATATTTCGTTACTAAATGACCTATTGAATCTTTTTTATAACTAGAAATAAATTATTTTTAGGGTTCCGTACCTCAAAAGGAAAAAAGGAACCCTTATAGGATCACATTGTTGTCCGTCTGTCTGTCTGTCTGTCCGTCTATCAACCCTCTTTTCTCAGGAACGCGTGGAGGTATCAAGTTGAAATTAATATCAAATACTCAAGTCCGTAACCTCTTGAAGCTGTGATATAAATAAAACTTCTAGGTCAACGCAATCAAAAGTTACAGCCGTTTATGTCCGAATTTCCAAGGGATCACATGTACACAAAACCTATAGGGTACTTCCCGTAGACCTAGAATCATGATAACTTGGCAAGACACAAGGTCTTACGGAACCCTTAGTGCGCGAGTCCGACTCGCACTTGACGTTTTATTATTCATTTATCATAATACATAAGTACATTTACTTAATCAATCATAATAATATGTACAAAATAAAAACATTAACCTATCGTGGTCACTGCACAGCATCAGGATGCTGGGCAGAGACCACATTTGAACATTTTTTTTAACTTTTACCGCGAGATTTGAAAAACAGCAAGCATAAAAAAGTCATGAAATGGAATCACAGCTTAACATATTTGCTACTCGAAACTATATATCTTTCTTAACTCATGCGTGTACACTGGTGGGCCTCAACGTGTGCGTCATGATGGGTACCTAATGAAAGAGTTCAGCAAACACACTCCGCACAGCATTTATATCCTGAAATGTTAGGACATGACAGTCATAGGTGACTAGGCGGATGTTGCCTAGCCAGCAATCACTATGACTTTTTGACTAGCATTGAAAATCATCATCTTCATCATCAGCCAGTCCAGTCTTTTTTTCAAAAACATCAACTTATCTATCTAAGAGTAAGTAAGTACCTATAACATGCATGTTCTGTGCAGAAAAGAATAAAAACATACGCTTTCGTTCAAAACTTGAATAATATCAGAACTTTAGATATTATGACTAGTTTTTTTATTATTTTCTAATATTGCCAATAATTATTAACCTAGTTTTTTTAGTAGGACATACAATGTTCTCAAAACATATCTTTTTTAGTTTTTATGCAATCCATTTTGTTGTCACGCCCCTTCAAGATGCTATTCAAAATGTCGCTAACTCTTGCTGCCGGGTCCACATGAATTTCTAGTTCTTGAGGTTGACTTCCTATAAACCTACTAGGGTTCTCTCTTCTCGACTGTAAAGACTGATGAAACTTTGAAACCTGTCCTGCTGACGGCTTGGCGTTTACTTCTGGTTCTGAAGATGGACAAACTATATATCTTTCATGGTTATTCTGAACTGTTCTGAACTCTCTATAGCATCGAAAACGCTCGGGAATGTCTAAAACAAATTACCGCAATAGGATTAGAGTTATAAGATGTTTGTCAAGCGGTCAGCTTATTCAACCGCTGATTATGAGGTCCTGGGTTGGGAATGGAATCCCGGGTCGGGCCAATAGTTGTTATTGGTGTTTTTCTACCAAGAAAAATTCACAGTAGCAGCCCGGAGTCAGGAAGTCCTGCGCCTGACCTCTCCCTGGTCGTGTCGGTCTGTCGTCCTATCGGATTATGAGAGTGAGGGAATAGAGAGTGCACCTGTGCGCACTCACTTGTGCTCTTTAATATCTCCTGCGCATCTGGCTAGCCTATGATGCGACTGGCCGCTGTGTTCGAAATTCGGCTAGGAGGACATTAATTTAATGACAGCGAGAGGAACTCAGAGGAGTTAGTTCAAAAAAATTATCTTCGTTGTACTTCAATGTAGGTACTTAAGTACTACTTTTATTTTATTTAAATCACACAAAAAATTACAAAATTAAAATTTGAAAAGTCAGCAAAAAAATATATAACATTCGAATAGTCCCAACTATTTTAATATCCTTACAGGATCAGAAGGTGGGTGATGGTAAATCCTAATAATCATTAAAATCATATAACTCACGCTTATCAAAAGTCCATAATTTTTAAATCCATCATGGTTATTAACACTAAAGTCATTAACAACGGGATATTTACCATGATTTGAGTTTTGAGCTTTCCAATATTTCGGCACAGTTTCATGCGCCATGATCACGGAATAACTGACGGCACTGCACACCTCAAATCATGGTAAATATCCCGTTGTTAATGACTTTAGTCCATTATTTAATATTAAAAGTACAAAAGCCGAAGGTGTCTCTCTGTCTGTTGAAATTTAACAATGACAGAAAAACATAAAAACGCGGGCGAGGCCGCGGACTGAATATATTTTGGGTAAGTCAGCAAAAAACAAATACTATAGTCAATACCATCGATGTAAGTAAAATTCGGAAGATTGGGCACTAGCTTCTCGAAAGTGGAACGCTCAAATTGAGTCCAATTGTGTCCACCCACCTTAGTCACAGTCGGACCGGCGCGGCCGGCGTACGTGTTTCGCGTATATTGTTGCCTCGATCACACTTCGGTCTAGGTACGTCTTTCCATCTTTGTCGTTCATTAGGTAGGTATATTGGAAAGGAATAAAAGATTGGAAGTAGGAAGTGTCTTTGCGTTTAGTTGTAACACAACACAGGCCATTTGTTGAGTTAGCGCTGGGTGAGCGTACCATATCTACAGAATTTTACTTATATCTATGGTCAATACTATACTATAGTCACAAAAATCATATACATACCATATAATAGAAAATTTCAACAATTATTCATGTCCGCTATGGCCCGCGATGGCCTGATGGCAAATTCTCAGAATCATTATAATAACATCACTCAAACAGCTGATGGCAATGTTGATGCAAGCCATTAATCTAATTAATAACAATTGTGTCATCATTGTTTGGATGCAACTTGTTGAAGCATTTCAGGCACATATATGGCTGATTTGGACACAAACTGCAACAGGTATTTATTTGTTCAGTATTCGATTCTGCATATTTAAGCCCGTTCCTTTCTAAATTATCTTTGAAGCAACGACTACAATACTTTAAATTCTTATCGCCCTGTTTGGTTTCCAATTTGTGTGCGTCTGCTTCAATGTTGCGTGTCCCTATAATTGTTTTTCGTGGTTTCTTTCTAGGCGACTTTTCTTTTTCCGGCTCTATGTGATACTGGCTTAGAATTAATTTTCTGTAGCCGTCTATTCCTGTGATGAAAACCATATCAGATTATAGGAATTCTTTAAGAGTAAATACGTCAAGTTCATGCTTCATGCGTTCATATTCAGGTGAATTCATATGAGTGTATTTTCTTAAATCTAAGTATAGATCTAAAATAACTTTATTTCACAATTCAAAGAATCAATAATAAATATTAGCAATAAAATATAGGTTTCCAGACAATATTTTTTAATAAATCAAAAAAATAATTTCGAGTGTAAGCGGGTTAACTTCCGTAGTTTGTGTTGAAAGAACACAAACGTTTCATCTCTTAAGAGGGCGCAATGCGCGCCATTTTGTAAAAAGGATAGGCATAGGATTTCGCGTTTATCGGAGCGAGTAAGAGCATACGTTTTTGGACCGGCGTAAGCGCAAAAATAAAGTTTTTGCTTATTTACAAGAAAACTACAGAAGTTAAAAAGAAACTGATTCAAAGAAACAAATTAGTAGGTACCTAATTGGTAACCTACAAAACTAAACATAAGTCATTTCAATAGACCGCAAGGGCACAGGGTTCGTGAGATCTCGACCAAATTATGTGCGAAACAGTACACTTTCATGATTTTTTCTCCCACTTCGTATTTTTTTCTCGATCATGTTGTTACACTCAAGGAACCAAAGAAAAATATTTGAATTTTATGTAAATCGAGTTTTTTACCACGGGGATCCCGTGAATACTGTGATCTAGACCTAGTTTGACAATTAAACCCGTCAGGTTCGCCCTTTAACGAGGGACGCGGAACGCTCGCGACTAGAACCGCACTCACCTTGAAGAAGTCCCTCGTTAAAGGATGAAACGTTAGTGTTCTTCCAACACAAACTATGTTCGTAGTTAACCCGCTTACATTCATAATGAATTCGACTCGCGATAGTTTTGAATTTAAAATCATTCTTTTATTATTATTATTTTTTCGCATCGGTAGTATATTTTTTCGCTTTTTTTATATTTTCAACTTTTACTTCTTCCTTGCTCCCATCTTTTTCGTTGCCACAAAGATCACAGATCATATTTATTTTTTCAACATGGTCACCACAAATAGGCCTATTACATTTCGTGCACAAATTTTTCGTTTTCTTGTCTTTTGATCTTGGACATCTAAAGCATCTGCTTCTTTTTATAAGGGTTCGAAGCCCTTTTCCCTTGATTTTAATGCTACGATTTTTGGGGATGGTTTCTTCCCAAATCTCACACACTGATTGCAGCAGGCTTTCGTAAGAATCCCTGCCTGTAAAATCAAATTGGAAGATGCAATATACTTTTAAAAAAAGATTTAAAAAATTGCATGTAAAAACAAAGTTTGAGGATTTAAAAGTTTATAATAAAAACTCCTTAAATGATATTAATAAATATAATTTGACAAATTTATTCTAAAGGGCGCCTCATCAATGCCAGTGCGGTACTGCTGTCGAACAGCTTGGTCATCACGGATTATCGTGCACTAGGGCCGCCGGTCGGATATCTCACCACGCTAGCCTTAACGACATCATTCGGCGGGCCTTTGTAACCGCTAACGTACCAGCTATTCTCGAACCGAATGGTCTGTTGCGTGACGATGGTAAGAGGCCCGACGGTATGACACTAGTCCCATGGAAGTTGGGGAGGCCCCTTGTGTGGGACGCTACATGCGTCGACACACTTGCGCCTTTCCATCTTCCGAGGACATCCGTGAGGGCGGGTGCGGCGGCAGGTTTGGCCGAAGATCTCAAGAGGCGCAAATATGCAAGTCTCGACAGAGCCTACACATTTGCTCCCCTTGGAGTCGAGACCCTAGGTCCGTGGGGTACCGAGGCTCTTCGGATTTTCAAAAACTATCTGAGCGTCTGGTCGAAGCGACGCGTGACCCGAGAGCTGGTGAATATCTAGCACAGCGTATCAGCATTGCCATACAGCGTGGCAATGCAGCCAGTGTCTTGGGGACGCTTCCGACTGGTGTTGATATGGATCAGTTGAGCTATCTGTAGACTGTTTGCAACAGTCAGCAGTTAGCTCAATTGTTTCAATTGTAAATACTAGTATAATTTTCTTTGTGAATAAAGTTATTTTTTCATTAGAGAGCTTCTAAAGGCATTTTTGACATTATGATGCCCTAACCACGTATCGATATCACTAGGCTGTGGGCCATATACGAGTATGATCCATATTGGAATCTAGAATCCTGATACTCTCAGATGGTGGGTGATTATGTTCATGTAATTCTGCTACAAATATTCCATCTTTTGTTGTGAGAATTCTCGCTGGGCACTTTCCCACACGCCCCGCTCGCTTAGAGCAGTACCACCGAGTAGCCCCATGCATTCGATGGAACCTGTTCCCTCTGTATGCCAAAATATGCTTCCCACTTTTCGTAGGTGTAAACTGTAGAAAATCTGAGGAATAGAGTCTTTATAAATTTGGCGTATAAAAATATATATTTCAAATTTCATTGAATACATAGCGAGTAAATTTCAAACATATGTAGACATTAAGTAAAAAATAAAATACACAGAACGATAGAAATCCGATTTTATTCATGCGTTGTAAAAAAATGTATATTTAACGGCGGTCAACTTACTCTAAAAGAAATCCTACTTAATAGCTCAAAACCCTGACCATGGTAACAATACTATTAAACTCAACAGCTGTATAACAGATTATTCACAACATAATATTAGTAGGTAAAGTTCATTTATCTCTAATAAAGTTCTGTCAGTTTGATTGACAAATATTAAACATAAACAGTGTTCGAAGACTTATATCATATTGGTTATATCACAAAAGCTTCATGCATTTGCAGCAGAAATAGGAAGCACAGCTGCTGAGGAAGACCTTATAGATAAAACTTGACATTATTGAGTATTCCTTAATTTTTTCGCTCTTGCTCAGTGACATTGTTATAGCACACCGGCAGCTGAGCGAATAGCTCCAGGTTTCATTTACAGATTCAATACTTTCGTTTTCTAACAGGTATGCCATGGTGGTGCTTTCCCTCCATTGCCAATATAAATTCCCCTTTATTATCCATGATGACCTTGGCTTTACAGCCGCTCTTCCTTTGAGAACAGTACCAGAGACGTTTGTATTTCTGACGGTTCTGCGAAAACGTGTACCCGTGGAGGACTAGTAGCTTATTCTTGAATCCGGAAGGAATGTAGTATGGCTCTGAAAATAATGGAATCAAATGAGAAAGAAGTAATGAAATAAACTATTAAATATATACTATTTAATATTATTTATAAGAATGAGGGACGAATAGGGACATTTCACCCAAATGTGTTTTTTATTGTGAATTGTTGCTATTCGTTATATTTGAAAACAAAAAGCGCCTGATGGGAGGGAATGGATGATGAAAACATGTCGTGTCCACCACGCATAAGTGGTGGTTCCCACAGAATCAAGAAAATGATAACGTGGTCACGTTTTTATTTGTAACGATAACTTCATTCGCGTACGACTCCCGCGGTCTAGTGATTTTATACAATTGATAGGACATCCTGGACGACAGAGATATTGATAGACAGACTACTATTTATTATGATGATACAGTGAATGATTTTTAGAATATTTTGCTGGTCTATAAGACCCATCTTCATTCACCCAGAGAACCGGTGGTGCATGGTTGTGATCGCCTCCTACGATTCGAGCCCTTCCAGGATCTGTTGTTATCAATCGAGCTTTACATTGATGTGTGATTCTACCTGAGCACTGTAAGTACTTTTTTCTAGCATCGCTGAATGAGTATGTATATCCGCAGAATAGTATAAGAGATTTTCCACGGACTATTATAGACTCCACTGATACTTCTAGAAGAAAATGAAAATGTATAAACTATCAGGTAACAAAACCAACGTAATTCAATATAGGTATACCTATCGAATTCAAGCTAGAAGCACCTCCTAACATATACACTATCAACGATTGATTTCAAATAAGTGTTGATTTCAAAAATATTCTTAATTAAACAAATAGATAAAATGGACTTTCATCTACTTTAAAAATAATTTAATATTAGATATATTAATATTAAGCTAGTAATCTACGTTTTCTTACTAAGCCAAAATCTTGACAGGCGATAAAGTGATAGTCAACTTTAATAAGATACGTATTTAAGAAGTTAAATTAAGAAGAAGATTATTACTATTACGCAGATTACAAGCGATTTCATATCAATTAATATTAATAAATAATAATCAATATTATATTAATTAACATTTATTACAGTTTATTTAGACGTACTCAATAAATATGGCAAAAGTTTATTTACATTATTTCCAACAAATTAAAATCTAGGCCAGTCGTCCAATTTCCGATATATTCGTAGTACGGGAATCAGGTCCCAACGTCCCCATATTGGGTGCGTTCAAATCTGATTGAAGTCCTATGTTAGATTGTTGTTCAGTACCAGATGGTACCATATTAGATTGTAAGAGATCTAACGGTTGGTCCAGAGGTTCCCTGTACTGCTCAAGCATAGATAAAACGTCATTTGCACAGGCTCGGACACGAGCTTTCTTTTTTGGTGGAGTAGGGATTCTATGTGTTTTCAAGCCGGCCTCTCGGAGCCTTCGGCGTAGGCTAGTCGTGGATAACTTGTTTGCCCTTGCCATTTCTGTGAGCTTTAGGTTCGGGCAATAGGTTTGCAGGATCTGCTGGTCCTCGAAAGCCGTAGTCTTTCGGGGTCTGCCTGACGGTTTGCGGGTGCCGATGCAGCCCTCCTCTTTCCAGCGACGGATCCAGAGATATACTGTATTTCTCTGTAAAATTTAGATTATCAACAAAAAAAAATGTGCATCGAATGTAGACTATTTAGTACTACAACCATGGCCTGTGGTTCCTACCAGCAGGTCAATTTAAATGTATTCGTGAGGGTATTTTACTATTTTTGCCTATCATTGGCTGCATTTTCATTAAAAATTAAAAACAAAAGAAAATGAACCAATAAGTGACGAAAAATAGTATGAGTAATACATCTACGAGTACATTTGAATGGAACTGGTGAGCATGCTAGAGTGCTAAAAAGTAATCTGGCAATCGGACAGTGCGGGACGCAGGCAAAACTGTCCACATTATTAACAATATCAATAATATTGGCAACATCTTCGCCTCGCTTCCGCTAAAAACAGATGTGTAAAGAAGTACTCATTAAATATCGAATAAATGTCGGTATAGTCATGTGACGCTATTTAAAACCATGCTATTGGTTATATTGGAAATAGCATATAAACCTACGCATGCAGTTAAAAATATCAAGAAAGTATGCAGAATAGAGAATCGTTTTGTAAGGAAATGATATTAAATACTTACAGAAACACCCAAAGCATCCGCTATCTCCGTAATAGGTTTGTTGTGTCTGTACATCGTGACAATCATCTGCTTTAGGCGGTCATCTAGGTGGCTGAACTTTGCGACGACGGGACCTTAAATAAATTACAATATTATGAAATAGAAGAATATAGAAATACAGGTAATCAACAGAAAAACGTAGTCTACTAAACAAATTGGAACAACTATTCGTGTCTAAGGGTGCGTCTAGATTTAAGTAACATGTTATAACGTCCACCTACACCGTCCACAGTATTAAAATGTTGAATTACAATACGTTCACATTATAAAACATGTTAAATAACTATATTTTATTACATATTTTGTTATTTAATTTGGACGTACCGTAGGAAGGATTGTGTGTGATTCAACATTACGAAATTTGAAATATTGAACTTGATAAATGTATTGTTAAGGCTACATAAATCATGTGCAATATATACCTAGTACAAAAACCATCCTCACAGTTCGGACGCTTGTGATCCAAGATATTTTAGTTTTACCAAGGGGCCAGCCGCTGATCTTCACTCACTGTCATGAGCTAATAGGTAATCTTATCCAATATCGGTAATATTTATAAGACGGGGATCAGGGCCAAACGTTCTCATAGAAATTGCCTGTACTATTATTGTAGTTCAGTACCAGATGGAACCATATTGTAATAGATCTGACGGTTGGTCCAAAGGTTACCTCCCTATAATGCATAGCTAAAACCTCACGATCGCTCAGACACGCACTTTCTTTGTATGTGGAGTAAAGTTTTTGCGTGCGTTCAACCCGGCTTGTTTGAGTCTTCGGCGTAGGCTAGCCGTGGATATCTGGTTGTCCTTCGCCGTGTCTATGAGATTCCGATTCTGGAAATAGGATTGTAAGATCTGCTGGTCCTCGAAAGGCGTAGTCTTGCGGGGTCTGCCAGACGCTTTGCGGGTGGTGATGCAGCCTTCGTCTTTCCAGCGGCGAATCCAGAGATATACTGTTTTTCTCTGTAACATTTGATTGGGATTGGTGCCAAGAGAAAATTTAAGACTTCCCTGACCAGTGCTATTGTCCTGTGCTACTAAGGTCAGTGTACTACAGAGCCAGTCACTAAAACGTATATGCTTAATGGTACGCAGGTCGAGAAACGGGTAGAGGCAGAATAGAGAATCGTTTTGGGTTATGAAATAACATTGATTAACTTACTGTAACACCCAACACGGATGCAATCTCCATAATAGTCTTGCTGTTTTGGTGCATCTTAACTATCATCTGCTTCAGGTGGTCATCTAGGCGGTAACGCAGCGGTTTAGCGACGGGACCTAAACAAATTTAACTATGCAAGTATCAATATAATAATCAAAAACATATTCTACGCATAAACTTTTTTGGTAGGTGACATTTCGAATTATTTAAAACTAGTTCAGCCCGCGGGTTTGCACGTAACATACGTGCGAACCAGAACCAAATAATAATAATACTAATAAATATTTATTTACAGAAAGGTTTACAATATTCGTACTAGTCTAATTATTAATATTAATATACATTTCGACTGGATCACACATCTAGCACAAATAAACTTAATATAAACCTATTAGGGTCAAAGAAAATGACTCCTCGCTCTAGCTAAGTTAAAATAACTTGTATTGAGACACGAGGGCTCTTCCCTCCGGCTACAAACAGGCTCAACTAACACCAAGTGCGACTAAGATATTATTCCCAGAGAAATATGGGTTAGGAATCCGTATAAATACTTTATACAATACAACTAAAATAGAAGGAATTTAAAATACTAAGAAATACATTAAACATCGCATAAAAAACACTAAGTAAAACTAAACACTAACATAAGAGAAACAACCACACACCAGATGCAGCCCAAAATCTAAGATTGTACATCCAACAAGTGCTCTACCTGCTAAATCCAGTTCTAAAAATACTACTATGCAAAATTTCAGATCTACCAGAGCTACGACTTCCTTATGTGTAATTTAAACACCTCTAAGGGTAGGCGCAAACTGACCACCAGCCACAGCCACCGGTGGCGAGCGACAAGCTGTTGTGAGCAACACGCTTTATCATACATTTTGTACGAACTCGTCGCACACGCCACATCAGTGTTCGCGACTCGCCACTTGACGCCGCTGCGCGCCACGCAAGACTCAGCCTCTCGCCGCTAACACTCACTCAGTTAACTGCTAGCTAGGCGTCCTACGCATCGCACGTGTCAATGTAATGTGGTCGCTTCCCAACCCGTGTTCGGAAGCGACCACATTGACACGCGTGGGCTAGGCGCAAACGGACCACCGGCCGTTTGCCTAATGCGATCACCAATCCGCCTGCCAAGTTCTCAAACTCCCCTTGTTTATGGACGGCAGGTTCAGCAGTGACCGTAAATATGCTGATAGGAGGTTAGTTAGCAAACATCTAAATATCCAAATATCTAAACATCCAATCTTTCGCATTTCTAATATTACTTAGTGTGACATTTCGTTTCTAATAATGCTCTATAAATTATGGCTCCTTCCCATCTCGCAACCTTCCCATCTCGCAACTATTTTTATAATGAGTGATACAGTCAGCTCGAATTACATCATAAATCATCATCATATATGTTCAGCCTATACTGCCTACCGATGTACATACATGTATTTCTAATAGGAACGCGTGTACATGATTGATTGATAAGTTATGTTTTTTTATTATATGAAATAATATGCGGGTATACAAACATCTGTCGCATTTTGGACAAAAGTGATCCAAGAAAATTTTTATTGCTTAATCAAGTTTATCCAGCCTCAGCAGTGCGACTTGCAGGAGCACTCCGCTGCGGCATGCACGCAAATTGGCCTTGTGCGTCATGGGCAATCTGTTGTACGTAAATTTCTGATGGATTACATACAAATTTTGACTACAATCTCACCTGATGGTAAGTAAGTGACGATATGGCCGAAGATTCATCACGTAGGTCTATGAGACACCTATTCACTCTTAGTCATACTCTTGTCTTGAGGAAACTACTGTGAGGTATTATTTGAATAGGGAGTAAACCTGTTGTAGGCCACATCTTTTTATATATGTACCAGAGCGGTCAGAAGGCTGTAGATTGAACATAGTACGAAAAAGGACCATAAGCCCAGCCTAGCATAGGAACATCAAAAAACACAGCTGAACTGAACACCTCATATATATATATGAAAATGAAAAATATTTCTGAAAATATACTGCTATTTGCTGCTAGCAAAATTTCAATACTAACGGGTGGAATGATCCACCCTTCAATACAAATTGAAATCGATAGATACTGAGGTCTCCCACCCCCCAGCCACCGACGATCCACCCCTCCAGTGATACCTTGCATACAATAAAAGTTCCTTCTTTCCACCGAAGGTATATTTTTTTGGACGTGGCAGTAGGTAATAAATAATAAATAAATAAATAATGCTGGACAATTCACACAGCATTATCTAGCCCCAAGCTAAGCAGAGCTTGTGTTATGGGTACTAGATAACTGATATACATAATACTATACACTACATAGATAGATATTTTTTATTATACATAGAAAAAACATCCAGAACCCCTGAACAAATATCTGCAGATCGTACAAACATTTGTCCCGAGGCGGGAATCGAACCCGCAACCTCATGCGTCGCAGGCGGACCTTCGCCCGCTGCGCCACAGAGGTCGTCAAGCTATGGCTAAGAGGTGTTTTTTTCATTCTTGTTTTTTCAAATAACTTAAGAAATTTAACGACTACTAGTAGAGGTCTACTTTGATTTTGTCTATTCACGAATCTATTACATAAACGTGGGCTCATGAGTATTGTCCGTGAGTGCCAGAACAATAGTACCCTCAACCATGCGTATCCTGGCCTTACAGCCGGCCTTCTTCTTTGAGCCGTACCAGTGCCGCTAGGAGTGCTGGAGTGTAGCCACTGTACAATTGTAAGAGTCTCTTCTTCATAGGTCCTGAAAAGAAGGGGTATCCTGCAAGAGATTTCATTGGTTAAGTTTTTTGTAATAATGCTGTGCAATCCATTCAGCATCATCTAGCCCCAAGAAAAGCAGAGCTAGTGTCATGGGTACTGAATAATTGATAAACTTGAAACATTACATTAGGTAAGCACATTTTATTCTATCAAAAATACCATGAAACAAGGGTTTTCGAAATAAGCAGTATCGCCGGCCTAATAATTCAGCCATCGATTCCGCCTTAGTAATTAAACAAATGTCTATCTATGGAATTTTAAAACCTCGCTACTAATTTTAATATTTTCAAAAGCATAGGAAAATTGAAGGCGAAGCTAATTTAAACTAACCAATTGAAAAAGATTGTTCACGAAGGTTAAAAAATATTTTCATTTAATGATTCAAACAAATTCATGAATTGCTCTAATGCTACGTAACAATTTAGGATACCATAAAAACTTTCGTAGTTTGACGAATTCATTATGAATGTAAGCGGGTTAACTACGAACCTAACCCTTCCAAGTTTCCAACACAAACTAGGTTCGTAGTTAACCCGCTTACATTCAGGGATGAATTTAATGAATTTAGAATAAATCGTAAATAGACTTCTTAATTCATTATAATTCCTCAAAAGATTTTAGAAAGCAATTGAATCGAGTTACCATAACATTAAATTTACCATTATTTTTAAACAAGCTTCTGACTAGATGACAGACTGTCATTTCTAAATCCTCTTTATCAAATTGACCCACGAACTCATTATTGATTTGAAATTTGATTCTCTGTGCTTACAGTAAATCTCAAACCTATTTCTAAATTCAGATAAACAAATCAATAATTTATAAGATCCGCTGAGTTGGAAATAAGAATCAAAACAATATGAATTTAAGAAAAAGATAACCTATCAAAATTTTATAACTTAAGTAACTCGAGGTTTCAAAAATATTTAAGTATTTAGTTCTGTCAACAAAATCTTAAAATATATTTAAAGTTATAAACAGCCAACCAAAAAAACATTTTTTAAATTAGGTAGTGGACTTAAACGATAAAGGAAAGCTTTCTAAATTCACTCCCGAACGAATCTAAAATTAAGCACTAATTTTGATGTAAAACCCCTCTGACGTCACTTTAAACACTGGCGGCTTGTGGTTATGGTCGAGATTAGCAAACTTCACCGTTGACTGGTCATGGCTAAGAAAGATCCTCGACTTGCATCCCTTCGCTTTTCTCGAGCAGTAGTAGTTTCCCGGTTTTGTAGGTGAAAATGTGTAATTATCCACCATGAGTAGACGTGTCTTTCCCGAAAGGTTAATGAACTTGATGTCGTTGATATCTAGAATGATGGGAATGTTGAAATCTTTAATCTGACGACCTCTGTGGCGCAGCGGGCGAAGGTCTGCCTGCGACGCAGGAGGTTGCGGGTTCGATTCCCGCCTCGGGACAAATGTTTGTACGATCTACAGACATTTGTCCAGGGCGTTCTGGATATTTTCTAGGTATAATAAAATGTATCTATCTATGTAGTGTATTGTAATAAGTATATCAGTTATCTAGTACCCATAACACAAGCTCTGCTTAGCTTGGGGCTAGATAATGCTGTGTGAATTGTCCAGCATTATTTATTTATTTACGTATGTTGCCTGGAAGAAGCTTCTAAGCGATAAGACGGCCATTGTACTTTTGTGATTCACATTAATGTCTATGATGTATTTTATTGAATTTTGTGGTTGTAACAATAAAGATTTATGTAGGTATTGAATTTTGAAAATAACCATTATACTTAAGTCTACTTAACAAAAGTCAATGATTTTATCGTGTATTTATCGCGTACCTTTTGATATTATTTCCCCTACGTTTCTACTACGTTACAGCTATCGCGGTCACGGGGCGACTGAATGACTTTTTCTACTTAACAAAGCGACCGAAATCAAAAATATCACTTTATTTCCTACCTGTGCGACGAAACGACATCGTTCGATAAGAACCAGAGACAACTCTGGTGTCGATAAAATTCGACAAAAACAGACCGCTCTTGCCGAATTTTACCTGCACCAAAGACAAAATCGGTGCTTATCGATCCTTATCGAAGTCCGTGCTCGCGTTCTCGATTAAACTATACCTAATATTTGTGAACGCTTAGCTATAAAACTATGAAAAGATAAGATATGAAGAGTTACATACATTTGGATATCGAATTAAGAAAGTAGGTTTTCATCTACTAATACTAATATCTACTAATAAGTAGGTATTATAAATGTGAAAGTAATTCTGTCTCTCGCACCTTTGCACGCTTAAACGGCTAAAGGCTTGGCCAAACCAACGCGTTCAGCTCGCGTCCGCGGTGGCGTGCGCGGTGGCGATACTGCGCGTGCAAAAGTTGTATACACCGTCGCGTTTGTTCTTGCGTTCACCAGGCTGGAGTCACGTCATTGACTACTACTAAAACTAAACAACATAGTTCTTCGAACAAATAAATAGCTGCGTGCAGCGTCCTAACGTAACAAGCCCGATCTGATCGCCACCGCCGCGTGCAGACGCTGCACCGGACGCCGCGACCAATCAGAGGACGCATCGATGTGAACACGTCGCTACAAGGTCGTGCACAACAACTGACCGCCACCGCGCACGCCACCGCGGACGCGAGCTGAACGCGTTGGTTTGGCCAAGCCTTAAACAAATAGTAATAAAATACGCGGGGAGGTAGAAGAGGTATCCCGGGGCATATGCGACACAGGCTACTTTTTGTTTCATAAAAGCGTAGCCGCGGGCAGGAGATAGTTGGTTATAAAATCTTGTCACAGAATTGATTGAATTATCGAACACCATAAATCAAATATTTATTTACTGAAGATAAACTCGTTTCGATCAATATAGCTCTTATTAACAAATTTGACACAATATTCGCCCAATATACAACAGGGGGCTGATGATTGTGATATCCGTTTAAATAAAAGAATTATCGTCATCGCTCAAAATGAGTTTAGCCCACAGAAATCTAAATAAGTTGTTATTTAGATTTCTGTGGTTTAGCCTTACATCCTGTAGTGGGTTCTTTTGAACAGTAATATATTCTTCGCTTCCTCTTTGAGAAAGTATGTTTGTTATAAATCAAAAATCACATTTTCTTAGAGATGTTGATAAATTCAAAGTCAACATCTAAAAAGAAAGGTCTCAGGTTGTTTTTTCCAATGTCTATTTCAATTTTGAGCATTTGACTTATAACATTTGTACCTATCTATAGAAATAAAGTATGTTTGACTTTTGCGTAGTTTTCAATAAGGAAAGTTTAAGTACAATATGCCATTAAAAAAGTTTAAAAAAGTAATAAGAAATATCTCTATATTTGCTAAACTACGAACTATATTCACTAGTCTCAAAATAAATAAACTCAAATAATGATTTATTTAATTTTATTTAATATATGGTATCAGGACATTTTCCACCAACTAAAAGTTGATGATATTACTGAAATTACAATATGTTATGTAAACATAATGTACGACATGGATTTTCCTCTCTTTCGTCTGATATATCTTACGTTTCCCTACCTTATTCCCTTCCTTCCCCGTAACGATAAACATAATTTAACGTAGATCTTCGAAGTGTTACGTACCGTGTTACGCCGGTCCGTCGTAGCATCGTTGCACGAAAAGACTTCAAGGCGCAAACAATTTTCGACAACATACAAAAAACATATTTGTATGAACTGCACTCGTCAGGTCTACTAAGATCTAAAGGTGGGTATTGACCTGCGTTGCGGGGTGTAATGTTACGTGTTACACAGCGAGAGTTCGTGCAATCAGTACTGGGAAAGAAGAAGCTCGCAACGACCAACAAGACGAATTTTAGCACACGTCGTCACGTATCATGCTCGCTGCAAATGGTACACTACGCCCCGTGACACCAACCAGTACCCGGCTTAAAAGGCTTAAGGCGAGGATTCCCGAGATGCGATGATTGCGAGTAAGTGAGCAAGACGGTGCGCAGGCAGCCGAGCACGATTTTGTAGGTATTTAGGTGTTTTGAAAAATATTTGTATGGCATATAAAAATGTTTTCTAGTGATGCACTGCGTAATAACGTTTGCAATGTTTTGGTATACATTTTGTGTCATTTTATTCATTTTCCTATTCACACTGATCATTCAAAGTTTCATTTAGAGGTAAGCTTGTAATTTTTTTCTATCGGGTGAAATATCACCAATCGTGTTTTTGTCTAGTGATGCACTGGAAAATATCCTCAACTATGATATGTATGTATTTCAAAACTATAGGCCTTATAGTTATTGAGGTACGGACAGTTAAAAATCTCGAAATCCGGGAATCCTCGCCTTAATTACTAGTACAATTAAGTGTTCATTCATTCATTCATTCATTCATTTTCCGTTCCATGACATCATCATCACCGTATCAGCCCACACACATCCACTGCCCTCCCCATACGACATCATGATAGCGGTTCTGTGCCGCCTTCATTCATCGACTCCTTGCGACTGCTACAATGCCTAGATTATTATTATTGTAGTTATAATAATTAAATCGCCACAATATCATCTACCCCAAGCTAAGCAGAGCTTAATGTGTTAGGTACACATACCATTTTATTGTTATACTTCAGACTTAATGACTGATTCTTCAATGAAAGAAATGTTTGACGAAATATAGTTTCTTATTTTGTATTTTACCATGAATTTATCTATTACTATTTATGCTCATATTTTGATATAGTAACCGGCCGAGGTAACTGTGTAATTAGGGGGTTCGTGGTTGTGTTCGTTCTCAGCTAAAATCACAGTAGATTCATCACGACTTAAAAATATTTTCGCTCGGCAGCCCTTTTTTATCTGTGAGCAGTAGTATCTTCCCGCGTTCATCTGAGAGAAAGTATATTGATTGACCATCAGAAGTCGCCTTTTCTCGGTCAGTTTTATAAATTTTATATCAAAATCTGAAAAATAGAGACAGTTATTAAAACGTTTACGACAAGCAATTGGTAGCAAATACAGTAAGTTGAGTTTAATTATTTAATTAAGTAACATCTAATTTCATTTAAAAGTCAAAAAACAGGTATAAGGAAATAATAATTGAAATTAATTACATTTAGGTAAGTAAGTAATTACTAGGTCAATGCAATTTTTAAGTTTTATTTTGAAAAATTTCAAGTGTAACCCTGCCAGCGTTCTTGTCAACACTAGTTCTTTACTTGAAAAAATGTTAAAACCATCTCGTTTGGTCCCACCTGGAATTTCATATGTTTCAATTCAAATGTAATTTTTAGACGAAGCTCAAACAGCTTGGCTTGCCCCGATGCTGCTCCCCCAAAATCACTTTTGTCCCAACGGCAATAGGACGAGCCCCTGTGCGAGTTATCACGGAATAGTTTGTTACAAACGTGCTCCAGCCCTGCGAATCGTGCCCGCCTCCTGGCCGTTTCTAGGTGGAAGTCAGGACATTGGTTGAAAGCATTTTCTTCAAATAACACTGGCACTATATGGGAACCCGTAACTTTCCGTATCGCAACATGTTTTCGGTTGGGTGCAAGGTGCAAGGTGTTGCGCGCCTCATCAATGTCAGTGCGGTACTGCTGTCGAACAGCTTGGTCATCACGGATTATCGTGTACTAGGGCCGCCGGTGAGATATCTCGCCACGCCAGCCTTAACGACATCATCTGGCGGGCCTTTGTCACCGCTAAGGTCTCGAACCGAATGGTCTGTTGCGTGACAATGGTAAGAGACGCGACGGTATAACACTAGTCCCATGGGAGTTGGGGAGGCCCATTGTGTGGGACGCTACATGCGTCGAGACACTTGTGCCTTCCCATTTTCCGAGGTCATCCGTGAGGGCGGGTGCGGCGGCAGATTTGGATCTCAAGAGGCGTAAATATGCAGGGCTCGACAGAGCCTACACATTTGCTCCCCTTGGAGTCGAGACCCTAGGTCCGTGGGGTACCGAGGCTCTTCGGGTTTATACAGCGGGGCAATGCAGCCAGCGTCTTGTGGACGCTTCCGACTGGTATTGATATGGATCAGTTGACTTGACAGTTGCTACCTGTAGATTGTTTGCAACAGTTTGCAGTTAGCTCAATTGTTTCAATTGTAAATACTAGTTCTAATTTATTTCTTTTATTTGATTGTAATTTTCTTAGTGAATAGGTAAAGTTATAATGTAATTTAGCTTATTTTGATATAGAAACCCTGGGTGGTAACAGTATACACAGGGGGCTCGTGATTATGATCATTATCTGCTAAAATAACAGTAGTTTCATCGGGACTCAGGAAGATTTTTGCTTTACATCCTTTAGCTTTTTTCGAACAGTAGTATCGACCGGGTTTCATCGGAGAAAACGTGAATTTGTTCACCATGAGAAGACGTTTATTGGCAGATAGTTTGATGAATTTTATGTCATGATCTGTAACAAAAAACACATAGAAGTTAAAATCTACCAAGTACAATTTACATGTAATAATATTTGAATAAGGAGTAACGTAGTTTTGTAAAAATAAAAAATACGTAATTCATTATTTTTAATATTTAAATGACATTTATTCACAAAGAAAATTATACTAGTATTTACAATTGAAACAATTGAGCTAACTGCCGACTGTTGCAAACAGTCTACAGATAGCTCAACTGATCCATATCAACACCAGTCGGGAGCGTCCCCAAGACGCTGGCTGCATTGCCACGCTGTATGGCAATGCTGATACGCTGTGCCAGATATTCGTAATTCATTATTTACTTTATAGTTTATTTATACCGAGTTTTGAGTCAACCAAGGAATAATAATTTTCCATAGAAACTTAGCCAGCCTTTTTAACCCCCTTAAAGGTTATTTTTTAATTAGATTAGCCTATGTGTTATTCTAGAACCTAAACTACCACGTATCTCTGTAACGACTTAGGTACGGAGATACGTGGGAACAAACATTCACACAAACTTTCACATTTATAATATTAGTAGGGAGTAGGCTTTATTCTATTTAAGCTTTCATGATAAAAACTAAGGCCATGCGGTGCCGCCTTAGAATTTGCACCACCCCAACTCTTCCCGCGGTTTGGTGTCGTAAGAGGCGACTAAGGGTTATCTTCTACTACCAGACTGAGATCCCCAACCCGCATGCCCAGCGTGGGGAGTATGGGTATTAACCCCCATGAGATAAAAGCCAATAAGACTATTATCAAGGGGAAGCTTGAGTCCAGCAGTAGACCATAATAGACTGTTCAGTGATAAAAACTAATCAATTTTGATATGAATGCCCTGTCTTGTAACGGAATACCTTGGGGGCCAATGATTATGTTCACTATCGACAAATTTTATAGTTGCTCCGTCTTTTTCTAGCAATAGCCTTGCTTTGCAACCCTTTGCTTTCTTCGAGCAGTAGAAACGCCCCGTGGATGTTGGCGAGAAAGTATAATTGTTGAACATTAAGAGCCGTTTGTTTGCAGATATATTGATATATTTAATTTCACCTGCAAAATGTGATTTTTTGAGTTTTTTCTTAATTTTATCAGATTAACATTTTTCTATTATCCTTAAAGTTTATCGGTAACCAATAGATTGAGTCGAGTGTAAAAATACGTTCGGATAAAAAATTTATTAGTGTAAAAAAAATGTAACTTATCAACTGAATATCTACTAGAAATGAGAGATTACTTTAACTGCAATATACTAAAAAGATTATTCTAAGTAATTTTGATGTAGAATCCCTGAGAGGTAACAGTATACACAGGAGGCTTATGATTATGTTCATTATCTACAAATTTTACCCTAGTTTCATCCTTGTCTAGAATAATCCTAGCTTTACAGCCCTTTGCCTTTTTCGAGCAATAATAGTAGCCTGCATTTGTCGGTGAAAACGTGTATTTGTTGACCATGAGAAGTCGTTTCTTCGCAGATATCTTGATGAATTTAACATCATCTGCAAAAAGAATAATATAATTCCTGAAGACATAAAACATTTTAAGCTTTCGCGATTTGTTAACATAGTTAATGATTATATCGGGTATTTATACGAAGTATTGAAACGTAGGGGAAATAAAACAAAAGGTACGCGATAAATACCCGATATAATCATTAATTATACTGAAGACATTTCATTAAAATGCCTAGTTGCTTATTCATAATTTAACATTTAAATTTTTTGTGACTTTCTGTTATTAAAGTTTATCTAAAATATTTTTTCTTAGTCAAATAAAAGGGGTTGCGGGTGATGATGATGAAATAAAAGGCAAAGAAATTGTTAAGGGAAGACCTAAGCCACATAGTAGGAACACGCAGGTAATTAGAAAAGATTTAAAAGGTTACAAACCAATGAAACTGCATTTATTTAAATTATTTATATTGTTACATAATAACCCGGCAAGTAGCGATAGGCAACATATACACAGGATGCTGATTGGGTATGATTATTATTAAAAAAATCAACAAAGCTTCTGAAATATTGTCTGCTAATATCAACCTCGCAAGAATTCAGTTATTCCGTTAAAATAATAGCGGATGCAACAGGGCCGAAATATTGAAAAATTACACTAACTTCTTGCGGTCAGAAGTGGGAATGACTCAAAATTATCACTATCATAATCTTGATAAACGTCCCATTGCATTATTAAGTCAGTCAGGTACTTAACAAAACTAACCAATTTTGACATAGAATCCCTGAGGGGTAAGGGTATACACAGGAGGCTCATGGTTATGATCAATATTCTCAATTTTTTTGACTATCGTTTCTTCTTTGTCTAAAACTACCTTAGCTTTACAGCCCTTCTTTCTCTTCGAGCAGTAGTAGTATCCTGGGGTTGTTGACGAAAATGTGAAATTGTTAGCCATCAAAAGTCGTTGAGTAGCCGATATCCTGATGAATCTTATATCACCTGTTAGGATATTAAAAGAATTTAGATGGTATTGTGTTAGAAACGAAATTAAAGGAAAATCCGAAACACTAGTAATTGGTATGGTATGTATTAGTTGTGCATAATTAGTTTACCTGGATCAGATTAGCGCTGGACCGTGTGGAGTATTGTGAGAAGTGTGCGCGTATCGCATGGGACCCGCAGAAGCACGAGCTCAGGGCGATAGTCGTGGCCGGCGTAGGACGCGATAGTCTCTTTTCGCGGTTATGCCGCAGGAGGAGACCACGGAGCGGGTCAGAGAGGATGACGCCCAAGCTGACCCAATCCGGCGCAGACGACAGGAAGGACGGAGGAGGCGGTTTGCCCGTCTCATCCCTCCTACGTTGTGGGGTCGTTGGGCGAGAGTCGGGGGACTCTCGAACGGCCCCACATATCTGAAGGATGACTCTAGTGAAAAGGGCTATCCCTCCATAGCCCGGCCCATAAACTTACGGGCATACCGCCGGGGCAAGATTGTGAATGCTAGCGCGACCCGATGTTGTCCCACTACGGCGGAGAACTGTTCACGGGTGGGTTTTTAAAAGCGGAAGGACAGTGCGATGGCATTTTCCCACCACAATAAAAAAGGCCCAAGTGGAGTGGCCCAAGAGTTTGGAGGCCTATACCCAAGGTGAAGTCGGGTTGCGGATGATTATGATGATAAATTAGTTTATCGGTATTAAAATAGTTTTTGGCGGCCAGCAAAATGACATAACCAGCTATAGTATATATACACGGTAAATATGAAGGGACAAGCCGTGCACATGATAGAACTTTAATTCACAGGTGAGTCTCGTTTATTCACAAATTATATACATTTATAAAAAAATCTAATTGTACATGGTAAAAATGTTGGGCTTACGTCGAGACATTATAATAATCGCCTGGATCCCCAACGCAGGGTTTGAAAGAAGAAAGAAGTTAATTTGCTGCTAGTAGATCACACACCCAGTCATTAAAAACGTTGAACAAGAATTAAAAACATATTATCAGTAAAATATTTAATCATATAATTTTAATGAACTTATCGTTGAGCTCAGCAATATCCATACAGGCTGTTTTGTTGATAATGTTTGTGTGAACAACATAAGTTACGCTGACGATATGGTGTTGCTGGGTCCATCGGTGGGTTCTATTCAAAAGCTTGTAAATATTTGTGAGAACTACGCGGCTGAACATGGACTCGCATACAACTCCAAAAAGAGTGAAATCCTTGTTTTTAAAAGTGGAAATGTAAGGCCAGCCTATGTTCCGCCCATAGTTCTCAATGGTGCGGCTCTGAAGGTAGTTAGTAAGTTTAGATATTTAGGACATGTCGTCAACGACTCCCTATGTGATGACTCAGATGTTGAGAGGGAGCGTAGAGCTCTGGCTGTACGGGGGAACATGATCGCGCGTAGGTTCGCACGCTGCTCGAGAGAAGTGAAAGTGACGCTATTTAAGGCATACTACCAGTCGTTCTACTCGAGCAGCCTCTGGCTTAACTGTACCCGCCGCGCAGCCAGCGCTCTACGCGTTCAGTATAACAACATTTTCAGGATGCTGATGCGGCTGCCTCGCTTTTGCAGCGCATCTGGTATGTTCGCGGAGGCGCGCACGGACGACTTTTACGCGATTATTCGCAAAAAAGTCGCTTCCCTATCTCAGCGAGCGCAAGCCAGCAGCAACAGCATCCTGCAAATGATTATGTCCCGCCTGGACTGTCCCATTCAAAATAAGTGGATGAGGATAATGCTGGGGAATAATTCCATTAAGATTTAATTTAAGTTAGTAAGTAGGTAATTATGTTATGTTATTTATTATGTAATTGTAATGTAATCATGAAATAATTATTGTTTTGTATACCTATCTAATTTAATCATTATTATTGTACTAATATTTTATGTAATTTGATTTTATTGTGAATTTTTATGTTGTATCTATGGATTACCAATCTGAAATAAATGAGTAAATAAAAATATAAGAAACGGATAAGTGTTGGAAGGCCTGCCGCGATGGACCAACGTCATTGTAGCGGACGCGGAGTTGATGGATATGGTCGCTATCTGTGGCGTCGTTCGGGAAAGCCCATGTTCAGTGGACGTGGACTGATAAGACGATCATAAAAATATACTAACATATCAACACTTCAAATAATATCCGTTACTACAAACCACATAGTTAGGTGGTTCATGATTATGGTTAGTTTCAGCATAAACGATTTCAGTCTCGTCTTCAGTCAGGAAAATCTTGGCTTTGCATCCTTTACCAATCTGTGAGCAGTAGAAGTTCCTACGTTTGTTTCTCCGAGCGAAGGTGTACTTGTTAACCATGAGAAGCCTCGTGGAAGCAGAGATGTTGATGAACCTTATATCATCTGTAAACATATATTTAAATTAAGTACTTAGAAGAAGGCTTTGAATGGTAGTGGACACAAGGTCAGTCACATGTCTAGCCAAGAAGCGACAATTCTGCATTTTTTTCTACTCGTATACGTGTGCGTGAAAGCACTGAAGTTATAGGCTTGTCAACACAATAATGAAAGAATATATGCCCATATCCGGGACAAGTACCTATTAAACATTCAAAGTTCATTAAAAAAAACTTATTATTAATATACACTCAATGTGTATATATTGTGGGGATTATGGGCATTACCCCCCATGAGATAAAAGCCAATAAGGCGCTTATCAGGGGGAGGCCTGCGTCCAGCAGTGGACCAACACAGGCTGTTATGGTTGAGGTTGAGGTGTACATATTATTATTATTATTCAGACAAACATTTGCTTCGGACTCGCAACCTCCTGCGCCGCAGCCGGACGTTTGTCCACTACGGTCGACATAACGAATACAAATAAAAACCTTATCGTCTAACAGACTTAAAAAAATTTTACTACGATTGTTACATTTATTCATTGAAAATGCTAACCTAGTGTAATAAGTGTAATAATAAGTGATCAGTTTTGCAACCCTGCTAAGAGGCTGAAGAACAAAGTCTGTTACTTATGAAAGTAAGTAACAAAAGATTCTATCCTGGCGCACCAACCCCGAAGTGTATCAAAACGACATCTCAATCGGGATGTGATATTAAGATCTTTATATAAAAAATTCTAAAAAAATAACCGCGAATTGTTTCTTACCCTTCGGCACAATAAGCGCCACCAGCTTCTGTCCTGCGCCGCCTCTATCCAGTCGAGTGCAAATTGAAGTTCTTTAGCGAACCTTCTCAACTTCGTTCTTCTACCTATAGGTGCGGGGGTCTGGGCCGTACGACTGGTCGTCGGCCGAGCGACGCAAAAATGGAAAGTTTTTGAATCAATTGAAGCCAGATGCATTTTGTAATTTTCAAAGAGGTGTTTTCCCAAAAAGGATGAGCTCTCTACCTATCTGGTCTCCAATATCTCGAGTTCGAAGCCGGGGGATGATATAGCCAACGCTTGTTAGACATTGACGCGTTTAAAATTCGTTCTGGCAAACTATCAAATTCCAAGAGTGAGTTATGTGTCGTTCAAAGCCATTTTGGTAATGTAAAATTAATGTGAAATTAAAGCTTCAAGATTTTTTAGAGACAAATACAATAAATATTCGTTTTTAAGTAAAAATGATTTAATTGAAAAAATTACTTAACCTATTAAGTATATACTTAAGTACTTATATTTTAACATTTCATCAAAAAATATATTAAGTACTTACCTATATTTTGCGAGAGTATTTAATTTGAAAAAACTTTAAAACTATTGTTAATATTTCTAAAGAGCCTATCATTAGATTAACAATATTACCAATAATTGATAAAATTATGTTCCCTCTCCATCCACCCATTTTAGAAGAGACATACGAGACGATACTCTTTACTTACTCCTTGGCTCAGCAATTCTAATTTAAAATAATTTATTCGTAATGAAAGTAATAAGGCATTAAGTTATATGTTAAGTTTTAAAAATACTTTAAATGTTTAAAACAAGATTCATAGACCATATTAAAAATAATGACCTCAATAGTAACTAATTGGACCCCGTTTACAATTTTGGACGAGAACAATACTTAATAACTAACACTTCCCTGTTAACAACAATAACCATCACAACTGGGAGTCTATCCTGTTTTTGTGAGTCAGTATTACTAATAGACAGATATTATAAACTATTGCTAACTTTATGTGCTTACTTCTGCAACATGCATCATTCTGTCATTGTTAATGTGCGAAAACACTTACGAATGCGCAAAGATAGAACAGATGTTATTAAAAGAGAAAAGTGATCTATCTATATCGTAATTAAGTGATCTATCTGCATCGTTTTGTGAGTGTATCACTCACACTTCCTTATTTCCGCTCACTTTTTCTACGAGTGGCGGAATGATACACCCACGAATGTATAATTGTGCATAGAGAAACTACAAACTACATGTTGTTAACATAAAAACTAAATTGTTAGACCATATTTTAAAATCTATCCACTTGGCCCAGAATAAGGAGAACAAATTCGTTTAAGCATGACATTTCGAAAAGGGTTGATCCACATCTTAGGTGGATGGTTGTGGACGGCGTTGATCTCTACGATGTGCAAGTTGCTGTTCAACCAGAGCTTAGCTTTACATTTCGCTCGCTTGATGGAGCAGACCCAGGAGTTGTGCTGGCGGAAGCTGTAGGTATACCCGTTCAAGTATATGAGACGTCTACCCCGCCGAGATGATATGAACCGCACTGAAAAAAAAAATAGTTTAGATGTTGACTTTTAATTTATCGTCGAGTAATTAAGGTATCACCATTTTCTTGTCCTTTCTCCATTCATATGGGAAGTCGGAACAACATTGTGAATATCCTGATATTCAAAAATAAATATATAAGCTTATTCACAAAGAAAATTAGGTACATTCAAATAATAGAAATAAATTAGAACAAGTATTTACAATTGCAACAATGAGCTAACTACAGACTGTTACAAACAATCTACAGGTTGCTCAACTGAAGCATATCAATAACAGTCGGAAGCGTTCCCAAGACGCAGACTGCATTGCCCCGCTGTATGGCAACACTGATGCGCTGCACCAGATACTCACCAGCTCTCGGGTCACGCGTCGCTTCGACCAGACGCTCAGATAATTTTTAAAAACCCGAAGAGCCTCTGTACCCCACGGACCCAGGGTCTCGACTCCAAGGGAATATGTAGGCTAGATAAATGATTCATACTTGTAACGGATCTATTTAAATGAAACAACATTTCGATTTCATCGTTTTATTATTAAAAATGTTAAAATATAACGACAGAAAGTTATACACTCAATTTTGAAACAGCCGACATCAATTTTCAATCCGAGTCTACAAGACAGTCGACACTTTTAGTCATTGTAAAGTGCAAAAAAGGTTTTTAACCTTTTAGCATATGTTTATAGAAGGCACATATTTTTATTTTTCAACTAAATTACATAATCAAAAGCTTTACTCATGCCGGCAAGTGATTGTGTTGATCAATTTAATGTGGTATTTGCATGTTTTCATTTAACTTTATTCTGGCCCTACACTTGGCTCGTTTCTTCGAGCAAATCCATGTAAGTATGCTTTTTATTGTAACGGTATTTAAATCCGTCCAGAAGTATCAACTGGTTTCCACATCGCGACTTTACTAATCTAACTAAAATGAAACCAATAAACAGAATTAACAAATTATTCAACAATGCTGGACCGTCCAGACACCATCATCTAACTCCAAACAAAGCAGAGCTTGTGTTGTGGGCACTCCTATCGGATATAATACAATTAATATACATATTTTTAGTAGACATATCCAAACCCGGAACACATATCTGCAGATCCTGGCGGTTTGGTTATGTGACATTAAAACAAACTTTAAATTTTACCTCTTCTTTGGTAAGTTTAAGTTGAACTTTTGTGAATTTTTGTATATATCTCATTTGTACTATTTTGAAACATTATTTTAAAACTAGTTTCTGACGTTAACGTTTCGAGGTTATTTCTATGCCATGGGATCTGATTTATAGGATAAACGTAGCCTATTTTTTATTCCAGGCCTAGAATTACATCTAAAGCAAAATTTCAGCCCGATTGGTTCAGTAGTTTTGGCGTGAAGAAGTAACAAACATCCAAGCACCTAAACCATTTAAGTAAAAGGAAGAAGTTTTAAGTAGTTTTATTTAAAATATTAGTGTGATATGTAGTTCGTCAACTATTATCATTATAACAAGGTAAGAAACATTTCGTTTTAAGAGTAGGAGGCTCGTGATTATGCGAGATGTTGTTCCTTCGCACGATTTCAAATTTTTCGTTTACAAATACTTTTGCATAGCATTTAGCCCGTTTTCTCGGACAAATCCAGCACCTATTCCTTCTGTGACAGTACGTGTACCCATCTAGGTATATCAACTTTCTGCCGCCACGTGACTTCACCATTCGCACTTAAAACAAAAATTATTAAAATGAATAAGCGTTTCCATTCAATTCTTCTTCCGGTCCATTGTTTTATTTGTACAATTAGAACAATGACTGAAACTATTATGACAGTACATATTTATTTTTAAAGCAGTCATTTTGACGAAGTAAGACGTCTCCGTCATACATTAACAGCCTTTAGTGGCCCACTGCTGGACACAGGCTACCCCCTGACAATGGCCTTATGGGCTGTTATCATATGGGGACCATAATCCCCACGCTAGCGCTGATATGCGGGTTGGGAATCGCAGTTCAGTGGTAAAATTGTGCAGAAGGTGCTGCTGCCCGCCCCCGGTAAGGACCCCTTAGTCACCTCATATGACACCCGCGGGAAGAGTAGTGCACATTCTAAGCCGGCACCACCCAGCCATAATAGACAAATATTCATTAATAATAATTTATTTTAATCTTTTTTGAAATCCTAAAATCGATACATCATCGATCAGACAAAAACAAAAACCAAAAATGTTCAACCGTTCGGGAGTAGTAAGTACTTATTATTAAGATCCTGTAACACTGCAAGGCAAAGGCCTTCCGTTCCCCTTGCCATTCCTCTCAATTGTCAGCCAGTTGTGACCACTTTATTATAAGTAGCATCCTGTAAATTTTTGGAATAAACATTTTGTTCACATTTTCAAGCATCATCACTATTTGAGCATTTAGGTACTTTAGTTTTTTTGTGGATTGTACTAAGGAATGGTAGTGTTCATCACATTCCGCCTGCCAAGCGTGGTGATTTATAGCAAAACCGCCCTTGCTTTGCAAGTATTGGACGATTTTTTTTCATTTTACTTAAAAGTTTGAGCATCATTGGTGAAAAAAAAAGTATAAAGTATGACCTAATATAGCAAAGCTATTCTTGCTATTCTTACTAAAAAAATGAATTAAACAAACACACCTACTATAATATAAAATATACATACTTTTTGACCACTCTTGCTCGAAAATGGCGACTCAGCTAATAGTGTAAAGTTATTCAAAAATATTTATATGGATGGATTTTTTTGACGGGGCAGTAAGGAGAGGTAACTTACCTAAGACTATTTTCCCGTGCCTACACCTGGTAGGTACGGGAAAATAGTCTTAAGAGACTCTCCATATTTTTATCGAGTAATTTCCATCCCCATTATCAGATTTCCAAATAATGTACAGTTAGCAAAAATGGGAATTTTTCACACAAGCTTTTATTGATGCCAATCGCTCCTGTTTCTTATACTGATCAAAAACTACTATGGGGTTGGCTGCCCCGTCCAAAACATCCACCCTGTACAGTCACACGATTATATAAAATTTATCCATAGACTAGCGAACTAGTCGAAAACTTTAGTTAGGTATTTCGGAAGGAAGTGGCTTCTTCTACTTAGGAAATATAGGTACTTTTCTTTTTCCATAAAAAGAATAAAAACTAAAACACAAATCAAGAATTCCTATCTCTACTATTTTACATTATCGTTAGTTTAAATCAAGTAGGTGAAACTGTTATGTAGTACTTTTATTTACTTTTCTCGTATCCAAAAACGATTCAGTGCCGGGATTGCGTTTAAAAAAAGCTTTAAACCATCCTTCTCCAGGTTTGTTATTGATGAATGGGTTTGGTCGCGGATACCGATCCAAGTGATGCTTCACCCATGCTTGGACGTCTTTCCTCTTCTTGGGGCAACCACGATCAGCATGCTCTGCAATCAGGTCCACAAGAGCAGATTCTTCAGCTTCTGTTAACACAGGATCTGGTCCAGATGTAGATTTCGAATCTGGTTTTTTCATTTTAATTTGAATACTGCTTCTGGGTACGCCATACAGCCTCGATGCGCTGCGAGTCGTATGCCCATTTTTGACATATTCGATTGCTTCAAAAAGGGTTTGTTGTGTATATTGTCGTTGTTTTCTTTTCTTTCTGGTTCTTTTTTTCTCTGTGGAAGTAAATAACTAAAAGATATAACAAAAGATGTGGAAATTACACTTACATAAATCTGTTTTTATTGCAAAATATGGAATTCATGTAAATAATATAATAATGTGATACCTATTTAATATTATATTCATTCAGAACTTATCTTGCAATTTTGGATGATTTGGATTAGAGTATTCGATCCCGGCCCTTAATTCTAATCCCGGGATTTTGGGACTGACTTTAGGCGATCCCGCCCCGGGATAATCCTGGGGTTGGAGACAAGCAAAGAAATGTCTTTTTTTGAAAAATCAGCCTTTTCGTTATCTTTTTATCAACAACATAATGAAATGTTCATAAAATTATCAGGAAGAAAATAAGATGTCAACATGTTGACATCTTACTTTCTTGCTTAAGAAATCAATTAAATTTCAAAAAATACTGATGATTCCTGTCCTACTACAACAAAACACCTATAGATTTGCAAAAATTATCAGTAAATAAATTCAAACAAAACTTTCCTGAGCAAAAAAGGTTAACTACTATAAAATATCTGATTATCTAGCTGCTAGAGGATAAAAAAGCTTGGGACGGGTTTTGCTCCAACTTGAAAAATAGCAACTAATAGGCTAAAGGTTTCATCGTCGCTTCTTCACTTCAATCTGCATACCGAAACGACAAAAATCAAAAATATCACTTTATTTCCATGTTAGTGTGTTAAGTATTTTATAATTTGATCTTTTCTAAGAGAACATTTATTGAAATAAAGGTCGTTTATCTTAAATGGGCCGCATCGCTACTTACTGCACGGCACAAAAATAAGGATTCAAATATGGTCCTAATCTCGTAATCCTTAAGGGGGTACCCTACGTCGTTATTGTGTGAAGAGGATAGGCATAGGATTTCGCGTTCACAGGAGCGGGACAGAGCAAAGCGGCGTAAGCCCAAAAATCAAGTTTTTAGTAGTTATTTGCTCCCCACAAACATTAGAATAGTTAATTGAAAAAAAGGCAACATATAAAATGTTCTTTATACTTAGCTCAATTACTATGCTTAATCTCAAGATCGTATCATCTGTATTTATTGAGAAATTAGGGTTTCAGTAAAAAATTAGAGGTAACTTTGCGATTTTTTTCTATCGAGAAAATTTTATGGAATCGTGTTTTCGAAACATATGATCGATAGAATAAGTCCTGAACTTTACCATATATAAATTTCAAAGTTAAATATTCAGTAGTTTGGAAGATATGGAGGTCCGACGGAGTTGCAAATAAGCAATTTGAGGGTAGGTACCCCGTTAAAGCCAGCCGTACGATCATCATATTGTTATGGCTTTTGCCGCACGTGTGTGGACAACGAGCTTGCTACTAGCTGTCGCCACGTAAAGAGCGCGAGACGGCACTATTTGAGAATGAGAGTGGGAGCTGAGCTGTAGCGGTACTTTACAGAAGTGCTTTTCCTTAAATCTTCTAAAAGATAAATTTATCTTAATGAACCCAGTAATGCCTATGTATGGTAGGACAGTGTTGAAAGAAGTGT
Source organism: Eupithecia subfuscata (assembly GCA_963564075.1). Lineage (NCBI taxonomy): Eukaryota > Metazoa > Arthropoda > Insecta > Lepidoptera > Geometridae > Eupithecia > Eupithecia subfuscata. Next base: position 13,556,069 of record OY751105.1, read on the forward strand.
TTTTAAAATATGATGACCTCTGTGGCGCAGCGGTCGAAGGTCCGCCTGCGACGCAGGTTGCGGGTTCGATTCCCGCCTCGGGACAAATGTTTGTATGTACGATCTGATATTTGTTCAATGTGTTCTGGATGTTTTCTATGTATATTAAAAAATATCTACCTATGTAGTGTATTGTATTAAGTACTAGCTCACCCGGCGAACTCTGTTCCGCCTTAAGGGCAATAAATATAAGCAGATTTTCGAATTTATTAAGTTAGTATCCTATGTCCGTCTCCTGGCTCTAAGCTACCTCCTCACCAATTTTCAGCCATATCGGTAAAGCCGTTCTTGAGTTGTCTTTTTTGTTATACAACGTTTTATAGTGACAGATGTTGTATGTCAAGTCACACTTGAATGCTATCGAACGGAATAAATAGTATCCTATGTCCGTCTCCTGGCTCTAAGCTACCTCCTCACCAATTTTCAGCCATATCGGTAAAGCCGTTCTTGAGTTGTCTTTTTTGTTATACAACGTTTTATAGTGACAGATGTTTTATGTCAAGTCACACTTGAATGCTATCGAACGGAATAAATAGTATCCTATGTCCGTCTCCTGGCTCTAAGCTACCTTCTCACCAATTTTCAGCCATATCAGTAAAGCCGTTCTTGAGTTATAAATAGTGTAACTAACACGATTTTCTTCTATATATATATAGAAGATATCAGTTATGTATTACCCATAACACAAGCTCTGCTTAGTGTTATTATATTTAAATATTAGGAGTAAATAGGTATGAAAAAAACCCGTGCATATGTACACTACACGCTAAGCACTTAGTACAGTAGCCAAATCAATCAGAGTATTCAAAGTCAGGATTCATGTTTATTTTACAGTTTTATAATACTTAATTAATTTATGAAAAAATAAAGCAAAATAAATTCTGTTTGAACAAAGGGTCAAAATAAAACAAACTCTGCTGGTACAACATAATGAAGTCCTATAAGAATGAATCCCTTCTATCTTACCGGGCTGTTTCGATCGGAAAGAAAAGCTGCTTCTTCAGCAGCTGTCCCGCCCCGTATTTTTGGTTAAAACAATGAAAGGCGTGAGTTTTCGTACTTTTAGCTTGCAAGACAAGATAGGTACTTAGTCGATAAAAGGCAGGTAAACTTAACAAAATACAAATACAAATAAAAAATATTTCAGTCCCAAAAACCCCGGGATTTGCCAAACGTAGCAAAAACCCCGGGATTTGCCAAACGTAGTCTTGAAATTTTCGGAATTGAAAAACGTCCTCTATTGGGAATCCTCTCGTGGGGATTACAAAATGCTTTATTTCCATAAGAATTTCGAAAACAGCAAGTTTTTTTTTAACTTAAAACCAAGCTGAAAGAGGCTTTATCTTGGTTTAAGACATAGCGATGTTTAAGAAATCCCGCTGTATAAGAAATCACGTTGTAAAGGAGAGTTTACTTAATTATATCCCATTGTTTATTGTTAAGTTTTAGTATTTATTTTTTAATCATATAAACAACAACCAGATGATGACGATGATGATAACAATAAAAGATACATCCTTAAAAATGTTTTAAGATTTTAAATTATGTTAATCGAAACTATACACGAACATACTGCCCATCGGACGTCTTGTAAATTTTTTTGGGCGGATGATTATGTATTCCGTTGATCTTGTCGATGTTTCCAATTTTGTCTACGTGGATACCTACCTTACACAAAGGGAAGTGTGTGGAACATCTCCAAGTGTGTGGACTACATCGATTATACGTGTAATTTTGATGCAAAATAAGGTCACCTCCTCGCCTTGATTTAATAATTTCGTAGTGACGATCTAGAATAAGAATTACTTAAGAATTACTTAAGGTTTTTACCTTTATTAAGAATTAATAAAACTCCGTAATACGGGTTTATTAAAAATATGTTGACTGATAACAAAACTTTAATACCAAAGCTGAAACACACACAACTTTTAACAAAAGCTGAAAATGATTCCAGGAACGTACTTTTTCAAACGTAAAAAGCAGCTGCTAATATTACAAGACCAATAACATGCACCAAACGAGGTTACACCAAAGCAAACTGTAGGATAACAATGATATAGATAGTGATTTGGGCAGCCATATTCAGCGGTAAACTGGCATCGAGAACGAACAGACCCCGAATGTTAGCCTTAACAAGTACGTGTCTGTGGTAACGAAGTATGTTCTTGTAAACTCTTCTTGAGGCTGTAGAAAAACAAAATGTAATAGGGTAAATCGTATCATAGGTAATTTTAATAAAGGCGACCTCTGTGTCGCAGTGGGCAAAGGTCCGCCTGAGACACAGAAGGCTACGGGTTCGATTCCCACCGCGGGACAATGTTTTTATGATCTGCAGACATGTGTTCAGAGTCTGGGTGTTTTCATCTATTTAGTAAACCGGTGATCTAGTAGACCCGCAACAAGTTCAACTTGAGGTTAGATAATGATGTGTCAAATGTTCAGCAAAATTATTACATAAGTTACAGATATGACAGATAAAAACTAACATAGGTAATTATGTAGCTGGATATGTGACATAGATACAAACATCTGTACAGCGCAATAAATTAAACACTTGCAGAGAAGAACTACGATCTCCTCTAAATTATTCGAATTTAAAGTGTTTGATTTAAAAATCTTATGTCTGGAAATCTGTAGAAATCGGGAAATGACAAGTGAGCGACGCAAGTGAATAGCATGTAAAAGAATGTATGACCTGCCAGACATTAACTAATTAACAGAAAACATGATCTTACATAAACACTTAGTATTTTTCGTGGCCTCAACTGAAAATGTCTCCACTTTTTCACATAGTGCATAATTTTTTTCCATCTGCACAACAAGCAAGGCAATCGTCACCATGTGCTTTATAACCCATAATGTGACTATTAAAATTGTGTGCTGAAACAAAAACCGTAAAGATTAATATAATAATAACTACACTTGCGAGCTTTAAAATGGAATCGCTTCATCGTGAGTTGATCAAAACAATTTTTTTACAATTTATGTACAATGAACGATTGTGGTATATCATTTGAAAGGTAATTTTGTTACCTTTCAAGTGATATCAAGAAGATTTAAAATTAATTAAACTGGCTACCTAAATTTTGGAAATTATTGCAATAGGTCGAAGTTGCATCTATCGGCTTCTATCGGCGCCGGAGCTGGACGAGCTGGATTTCTCCCTCGTATCCGCTGTTTTAGCTCGTCCCACATATGCCAGATTGGGTTCAAGTCAGGAATAAGGGCTGGCCAGTCTAGTGTGGGAATGCCGATATGGAAGACGTCTGTCGGTACTGTCTAGTCACTGCTGCGGTGTGGCAGCGGACATTATCGTGCATTAAATCAAAATTTATCGTCGCCAATAAATCCTGCGTAAGGGAAAACATAACTTAACTCATACTTCACTGCAAAGAAATTGTAAAATTTAGTCTTAAATAACTCTTGAAGCGATTCCAGTTTAAAGCTCGCAAGTGTAGATCCTGAAAATACGTACCTACTGTGATAAGAGTAAATTTTGTGTTTAAATGAAATACCAAATAGGTAGGAAGGTACTTACTTCTAGAGGAAAATCTTTTGATGATTGATGCAATTGTATCAACCGTCCCACATATAACAGAGAGTGCAGAAAAGTATCAGCGCAATAAAAGAGTATCTGAAACATAAAATATAAATGAATAATCATCGCTCCCCAGTTTTGTGAAGTTAATTAACGACTTACCGTGTCTTGAAAAACATTGATACACATTTGTAACAATTTTAACACATCAACATAAATAATAAACATATTATTTAAAAATAAATCATCTCTTTGGACATTTTGACTCTGATAATTTTTGATATTATTAAACCATTGTAACAGAACACTTTTAACAATAACAGTTAACCGAATAACGTTAAACATATTAGCATCAAATAAAATCATAGAGAAGGACAGGATAAATCCAGGTAAACGGAAACCATTAATGAAGACATACGCCATAAGCTGAGGTATCATAAAGCTGAAGGTCAAGACACAATAAAATCTATTCATTATTATCAAACTTTTGCAATCTTTTTTACAGAAACTAGTAGATTTCATGATCTTTTGAATTTTGAGGACAATTTCAACATAGGTGTAGGAATTTCTATAATTGTCAATAAAAACACATGTATGCCAGAGTATTGCAAGGCCAAAATCTAAGTTTTTTAAATGAGCTTTGTCCTCTAAATGTGGATTTTTTTTTGACATAATATTATTTTTAGTGTATATAAAAACACTATTGTATTGAATGAAACGAATCACAAACAAAAGCATCAAAAAGAAAAAACCGGTCAGAGACAAACTTCTGGTTTTGAAATCGATAGGAAAGATGAAATTTTCCCGATAACAATACTTAATATGGAAAAGCATTCTTTGTATTAAGTCAAGCGGGAAAAATAATTTTTGGATATCTTTCGTCACTGCATTTTCTTGTAGGACCAGCTCAAGTATTGCTGGTGTAACTTTATTATGTATCGACATGTCGGACGTATTTTTATGCCAGAGTAGTTGAGTTTGTATTATTGCTTTTATAGTTCATGCTATCAATGATTGTTAATATTATCAGATTGATAAGTTTGAGGTGATAAGGTGTTAATAATAGAGCTGCCCCAACCCCATTGTGTTAATCTAAGCACGCAACGCAATGCCTGGACATGAAAATCTAATACATTTTAAAACCAGTAATTATTGACACAGCATCATCAAATAATTTAAAGCTACCTTTAAACAAGGCAAGGTATTTTACATTTAGTAATTATTCACTTAGATAGATACCTACTTAGGTCTTATTATATAGAAATATAATTAATAGTTTATCATCAATATTATTATTATGACTGTATACATATTAGATAGTATTGGATCATTTATATTTTTAGGGTTCCGTGGCACCAAAAGGAAAAAAGTAACCCTTTTATAGGATCACTTTGTTGTCCGTCTGTCTATCTATCTGTCTGTCTGTCCGTCTACCAACCCTCTTTTCTCAGGAACACGTGGACGTACCGAGTTTGAAATTAATGTCAAATACTCAAGTCCGTAACCTCTTGAAGCTGCGATATAAATAAAACATCTAAGTCAACGCACTTAAAAGTTACAGCCGTTTATGTCCGAATATTTTGAAATTTCCAAGGGAATCACATGCACACAAAACCTTCCCATAGACCTAGAATCATGAAATTTGGTGAGCAGCAAGGCCGTATAGCACAAGTAAAAGGAAAAATCGGAAAACCATAAATTTGTAATTTATTTCCTAAAAAATTACTTTAATACTCGCCATGGATCAAGACCTACAGGGTACTTCCCGTAGAGCTGGAATTATGAAATTTGGCAAGAAGCAAGGCCGTGTAGCACAAGTAAAGGAAAAAATCCGAAAACAGTAAATTAGTAGTTTATTCACCAAAAAAACACCGTTATTGCGATATGTTGCGAAATTTTTTGGTCCCAGAGTTGCAGGAGTTTGTAGGTTTCAACTCAATAACGTAGTTCCAGCAAGATGGGACCACTTGCCATACCTCAAGTGACTCAATGGAAGTTGTTAACGAATTATTCCCTAATAAAGTCATTTCGCGAAGGGGTAACATCAACTGGCCTCCCAGAAGCCCCGACCTTAGCCCGCTTGACTATTTTCCATGAGGATACCTTAAAAGTAAGGTTTATCAAAATAATCCGACGAACCTAACCCAATTGAAGCAAAACATGAGGTCAGAAATGGCAGCAATATCGAGAGCTATGTGTCAACGTGTTATCGCCAATTTTCGTTCCCGTTTAGAAGAGTGCCACCAACGTAACGGTCATCATTTCCAAACAATTTTCCAATTCATATGCTAACAATAAACAATTTTTTTTTATTGCTTACTGATAATTTTTTGATGAATGTTTTATTGAACTTACAAATACCCGATACCCTTTCTAGACACCTGGTATAAAGAGTAGTTAAGTTTTCGTTATTTCCTCGTTTAATGATTTATTTATCAATGATTCTTAGCATTGTCAGACAGATTGCTGATAGGGAGTTAATAACAGAGTCGTCGCAACCCCATAATGTAATCGTTAGCACGCAACGCAAATGATAATCTAATATAACTAATAAAAAAAACCTGTAATTATTGACACGGAACCATCATCAGACGAAAATTATCTTTGAGTAACTATTAAATATTCACTTACTTATGAAATTTTATTGAGCAATTAATTAAGAAACGAAAACAGAGTTCGTACCCTATATTATTTGATAATAATTCTGTTCGAAGTTGACTACTTATTTTATGATAAAATAGTTTAAATTTGACTCATTATATGAGCTTATTTTGTAAACTTACAGAAATATGCGTAATTGATTATTCAGATTTCTGAATTCTAAAGTGCACTATAGTCCATCCACGCATTTATTTTCTGTGACTTAATGAAAGAATACAATTTTACATACGTACTATGTAATAATCGGTCAGCTCGGTAAATATCGAAGCCCGCCCGATATTTTTCAAGCCGATAGATTCGAATCACAATTTTTACAAAGAAGCGGAGTCTATAAAATATTACATTCTTTCATTTAGTCATCACACTAATATTATAATTAATGTGAAAGTTCGGATGTTTAGATGTATGGATGTTTGATACCTCTTCACGCCAAAACTACTGAACGGATCAGGCTGAAATTTTTGCATATAGATAACTCTAATCCTGGAATCAAACATAGGCTACTTTTTATTACATAATATCCCATAGGAATCAGTTCCCATGGGATAGAAATGGGATAGAAACGTGTGCGCGTGCGAAAAACCTCGTATAAAAAAAAATGACAATTCACACAACATTATCTAGCCCCAAGCTAAGCAGAGCTTGTGTTATGGGTACTAGATAACTGATATACATAATACAATACACTACATACATAGATAGATTTTTTATCATACATAGAAAAACATCCAGAACCCCTGAACAAATATCTGCAGATCGTACAAACATTTGTCTCGAGGCGGGAATCGAACCCGCAACCTCTTGCGTCGCAGGCGGACCTTCGCCCGCTGCACCACAGAGGTTGTCAATGTGTGGACGGAGCATAATGTGTGTTAATAAGCGCGCAACTAATATGACTAATATGATTATTAAAATATTGCATTATGATTCGCGCGTTAAGTTAGGTTCACATTGCTGTGTCGGGGTGTGTCGTGGCGCGCCAGAGCGCAGAGCGCGTTGGGGTACCCCAACACAACCTACTAATGTGAATCTAGTCATAGGTAATAAACGTAAACCGATTGCGCTCTGGCGCGCCACGACACATCCCGACACAGCAATGTGAACCTAGCTTTACAATCTTATACATTCTCCGGAAGAGGTTACTAATATCTTCCTCTTCTTATGACAATGTACATTGTACAATTTTGTAATCTCGTGATTGTTATTCAACAACAGTTTCGCCTTGCATTGGTCTTTAACGGAACATCTCCAAGCGTTCAAACTAGTTCGACGGAATGTATAACCGTCAACAACTATAAGATCTTTCCCTTTATAAGACTTCATCACTGTGTAACCTAAATCTGCAATAGAATTATGATTGTTAATTTTGTTTTAATGTTCCGTTGAGTTTTTCTTTAAGTTTGTTAAAAGCAAGTCAAATGAGGAGAATTAGGAAAGGGATTGCAGGTCCTTCGTATTACCACAAGGAATTTTCGGGTCTGATGATTTCCGCGTGATATAAAAATATGTTGCCCGCTGCTTCGCATCCATAGAATTGAAAGTTTCATACAAAGTTTAAGCGTCCTTTTCAACTTGTGATAACAATATCGATAAATGAAAACACACTTGTGATTTTAAAACATTTATTTCGCTATGAACTAATTTATAGCATAAAATGCATGGTACGTAATGAAAACTCAAAAAAGAATGACATAATATCATCCACGTCCAATTTGTCCAGAAAAATGTTTTTTTTTTATTTTATATAAGTAGCCTATTTCGTCCCAATGCTGGGCAAAGGCCTCCCCCGCATGCTCCCAAAAAAATATTAAAAAAATATATATAATACTAATGCAACGATGTAATTTCGGCTAGAACAATAATTCAAACTCGATGTTCGTTAATTACATAACTTTATAAGCTAGCTTCTACTCGCTGCTTCGCCGTATTAAACGTAGCCTATGTCACTCAGGTACAAGTATTAGTATAGTGACGTTTATCGATAGGTAACCCCCTAAACGTGAATCATCATCTTATTGGCCCACAAACGTACATTGCTCGTCAAACATTACATCTTTAATTTATTACTCATATTAATTTAGAAAAATAAACATAATTATTGGCCATGTCAGTGGCAATGATTCTTGTACAAGCTAACGATCTGGCTGTTTTCATCCAAAATCAGTTTGGCTGCGCACGAGTTCTTGGCGCAGCACTTCCAAGTGAACTGGGAGGGTTTATTCTGACGGAAAGTATAACCATCTATTTTAATACGTTTTTCGCCATTTTTTGTGGTCATTTTGTACATAACATCTGTAATAAAAAGAATCATATATCAGAAATGTTTGACAATGTCGATTTAATTCTTAGATTATCTACCTAAATAAAAATTATTATTAAAGTTAAACTCATCTGTGTGGATTGTCCAGCATTATTATTTATTATTTATCAATAAATAACCTATGACTAAGACTTATGTTTGAGATTCTTCTTTTTCACTTCTTCCACTAAAAAATTAGGAAAAGGGAATATAACTTTTTTCTTTTTTGAAAATAATTTTAGCTTTACTTCTCTAAGAGGTTGTTTTGTGAGCCTAAAGAATAATATTTAATGATTTCTCATTTATTCAATTAAACCAATACAAATGACCTGAATTGTATTTTATCTAAAGCTTTGAAACAATCCGAATATTTAACAAATGAGAATAAAAGTTTTGGTTAGAAGCAAATATCCTATTTCTAGCCAACCTCAGTATTTTTTATTTATATACGAATAAATTTCCCAGATGAAGAACTATAAAGGGTTGTTTTGGGGTGAACGTGCTCTTTGTTTGATTTCACAATCCTGCCATTCTTGTCAAGCGTAAGTCTGGCGTAACACTTCATTTTAGCAGAATACACAGAACATCGCCAACGGCAGCTTCGTTCATAGCAGTATGTGTACCCGTCGAGTAAAATCAGATCTTTTCCTTTTTGAGATTTAATTTTCGAATAACCCAAGTCTGTAATCAAAATATAATGAAATGTATATATTACTTTAAGTAATTTATATGAATTCATTTATTAACAACTAGGATCTACCAGTGGCTTTGATAACGTGGAGGAGAGTTGCACATGATTTTTACTTTACAAAATCTATAAAATATATAAGGTAAAGGCACTAATGCTCGACAGTGAACTAAAGGATGACACTTTCGAAAAAAGTCCTTCCTGCTAAGAATAATAAACAATACATTTATTTGAAAACTGATCTACAAGACACCTTGCTCCACCTATGACACATGGTCAAAAACTTTATAACACTTTTCGAGCAAAATTTCAAAATGGCATCAGTTGGCAACAAACAATGTGGAAAAGTAGACACATTGCCTGTGATTCTTAAACATTTTCGTAAGGAGGCTGACATGGGTCAGGTATGATTTTGTTATAATTATTTACTATTTTTGTGGATTCAGTGTTCATTATAGAAATATGAAAGATTGATTTGTATACTAGGGCTATTGTTTTCGTGTTTAGTTTAGTTTTTGTAACAATTTTTTTTGTGTCTACTATTAGTACCAAAATAATGTGAAAACCTAAAAGATGACACAAGTGTCATCTATTAGATCACATCAAAATGTTCAAAATTCATACAAAAATAGCTTTTATTCCAAGTGTTTAAAATACTTTATCAATTTTGCTACTTTTACTTTACTATACCCAATAGTAGACAGGATGTCAACTATTGGGGTAAGGTAGGTGTCAACTATTGGTTTTGTTGATATCAGATTTCGTCGAGCGTGATGCCACCCATAAAAAATTATATAAATAAATAAAATAAATAGTAAAATAAAAGGGAAGACACATAAAAAGCGTAAACTGGGAAGAATCTGAACTGTCAATCTGGACTGGGAAGAAGAGAGTTTGAGAAACTTTATTTATTTCTAAATAATCGTTCTTAAGCTCTTCAGAGGAATTTTCCTCTGAAGAGTAAAATTTTTCAGAGCAGAGGAAAATTACTTTGAGGAGCAAGATCAAGCAGTGTGACTATGTGATTGAAAACTTTGCTAAGCTAAAACTTTGTAATAATGTATAGTATATTGAAGCATTAAATAAATCTGAATATGATTGACAATTTTCCTGATAAAAGAAATATCAAAGGTTTCTCTGTATTGTCCAAAATATATAAGATAGTATAGATAGACCAAAGATAGAGTCTCTGTTTAGGAACAGAGTATTTTGTCAATGAAAACCTACACAAACTATGATATAAAGCCATGTCTAGTATTAGTGCTCAGTGCTGTCTATTATTAGTGGTAATGGTTTTTTGAGATGTCATCTACTAGTTCCTACGACAAAGTTTAAAAAAATACAAATTTATAATTAAAACATGTTGATAATTAAAATGTTTTCTGTGAAAGAATCGATCTAAGCAGTACTTTAGTAGAAAAAAAGTTGTAATTGTAATTTGGTAATAAAATACATTGACATTTATATATTGAAGTTTGTGTTGTTCTTATAGTGTCTAGCATTAGGTGCTTTACCTTACTACAGTGTAATAATCAAAACCCAAGTCGAGCGCCCAAGTCTAGATGTTTAGATGGATGTTTTTTAGTTCTTTACGCCAAAACTACCAAACGGGTAGGGCTGAAATTTAGCATAGAATGTATGCAAATTTCAGATTTTCCATTTATGTCAAATATGTCAACAGTAACTGGATCACGATCGTGATGCATGGAGATTGGAGGGAGAGGCATAGGCCTCTCCCTCCTCTCTTTGGGCATAGGCCAACAGGGTAATTGTGATTTAAACACTGGCTATAAGTATCGTCCCATAACTGGGCTAACAGTTTAATCCTTTCTAATCACTTCTATCTTCAATCACTTATCCCTACTAAAAAAAATCTTTAAATACTAGTAATTAAGTAAAGACACACAATCACTCAAATAACAAACTTAGTTTATTCTAATACATTGGCCGGTAGCAGTTTTGAAAACCGTTTTCGGGTGATGGTGTTCATTAATCATACTGACGATACGTTTGTCCTTACCCAACGTCACAGTTGCCGAACAATTGTATTTTGTGTCACCGGTACAATTCCATCTGCTGCTGTATCGATTTTTTCGATAAAAGCTATATTCGTTAATTACTATAAGATCTCCACCTCTTTGCGATTTCATCATAGAATAGCCCAAATCTGGAATAAGAAATTCAGTCGTGTTTTACTCTCATAAAATAATAATATAATAATAAGATTAATTTCGGCCGCCTTTTAGAGATCCGTAGCTGGGCAAATGCTTTTACCGTTTCAGATCACTGAACAACTCATTCTATTGAAAAGAAAATACACGAACTGACATAATCTTAGTTTATTCGAACAAATTGACCCGTGGTTGTTTTAAAAATCGTTTTCGCGTGACAGTGTTCGTTAGTAAAACTGGCGATACGCTTGTCCTTACTCAATTTCAGAGTAGCCAAGCAATTATATTTTTTGTGAGCCGTACATTTCCACTTATAAGTGTATTTATTTATGCGATAAAAGCTATATCCGTTAATTACTATAAGATCTCCTCCTTTTCGCGATTTCATTATTGAATAGCCCAAATCTGCAATAAAAAAACCCAGTCATTTGTTAATCAGATGAAATTAAAATTAAATCCGTTGCTACCACTGTTGGGCGAAGGCCTAGTCCAACAGTGGGAAGTTACGTCTTAAACCGAAACCGAAGTTAGGGGCTAATTGTAATTGGTTGCGAGTTGCTATTGAGAAATCGCCGTCGCTTCTTTACTTTAATCTACATACCGAAGTGAAAGAAATCAAAAATATCACTTTATTTCCGTGTCAGTGTTTAGTTTTATAATTTTACGTTTTCTTAGTGTACATTTATTGTATTTATGGAAATAAAGAGTTTTTGATTTGATTTGAAACTAGCTATTAGTTTTGCTATAACTTTGACTAACAGCTGGGCTGGGATTAACCGTTTCGGATCACTGACTTCTTATAATTTGAAAAATAAAACGAATTAAGTACGTATCTAGTAAAAAATGGGTCTTTATTGACAAAGAAAAATACAATCAAATAATACAAACAAATTAGAACTAGTGAATACAATTTAAGTAATTGAGCTAACTGCAGAATCTTGCAAACAATCTACAGGTAGCTCCACTCCAAGGGGAGCAAATGGATGAAAAATACAAATAGGTACAAAACATAACATTAATAGTTTATTCGAACAAATTTGCCTGTGGCTGTTTTGATAACCGTTTTCGCGTGACAGTGTTCTTTAATATAACTGAGGATACGGTTGTTCTTAGCCAACCTCAGAGCAGCTGGACAATTATACTTTGTACCCGTACATTTCCATTTGTAGGCGTATTTGTTTACCTGATAGAAGCTGTATCCGTTTATAACTAAAAGATCTCCTCCTTTTTCCGATTTCATCAATGAATAGCCCAAATCTGCAATACAAAATTCCAGTTGTATTTTAGTTAGATGCGAAAATATAAATTTGTTCCAGTTAGATCGCTAAGGGTTATTTTAATGACAAAAAAAATCACAAAAATCATTCATCAAATTATAGAAATAAATCAAAACTAGTATTTAGCTAAGACAATCTACAGGTAGCTCAACTGATCGGAACCAGACGGAGGCGTCCCCAAGACGCTGGCTGCATTACCCCGCTATGCAATGCTGATGCACTGCGCCAGATATTCACCAGCTCTCGGGTCACGCGTCGCTTCGACCAGACGCTCAGATAATTTTATCTTTAATCTATTACATTTGATATTTAAACTAATGTTATGTTTGGATAGTTAGATGTTTGTTACCACTTGACGCCAAAACTACTGAACGTATAAGCTGAAATTTTGCATACGATACATGCTAAATATCAGATTTTGCTTATATACGGCGAACTGGATCAGGATTGTTATGCATAAAGAGATAGGCGAGAGGCCTTTGCCTTCCAGTGGGTTTTTACAGGCTAATTGGGATTATGAAACCAGCTATCAGTATGGTCCCACAGCTAGGCAAACATTAATCCTTTCCAACTTCCGAACTACTCAAAAAATCGTTAAAAACGAGTACCTAACTAAGCAAAAAAAACACTTCATTGCTCAAATTATAAACTTATTTAATTCGAACAAATTCACCTGTAGTAGTTTTGTAAACCGTTTTCGCGTGACAGTGTTCATTAGTAAAACTGACGATACGGTTGTCTTTACCCAATTTTAGGGTAGCCGAACAATTGTATTTCTTTTCACCGGTACATTTCCATTTATAGTCGCGTCTATTTTGGCGAAAATAACTATATCCGTTAATAACTATATGGTCTCCTCCTCTTTGCGATTTCATCGTTGAATAGCCCAAATCTGCAATGTAAGATCGTAATTGGTTCTGAGTTTGATGAAAATAAACAAATTATATACCACCTTTTTTCACTACAATAATATAATAATAGATTAGTAATTTGGTACCGAGTTTATTTGATGAGAGTTAAAGCTAAGTTTTTTATTTGATTATCTTCACGAGATTTATATGAATTTATCATCTACCTTCATTCCGCTCGAGTCATGACTATCCGTCTTTTTGGGTGACAATAATCATTCAGTGACAATATAAATGATCACAAAAGCCGATTTTTTTGATATATCCCAAAAAAGCAAAAAGATAACATGACGCGGTCACCCCCGTTCAAGTACTGACCACGCCCAACGTTTCTTAACTTCAGTGATCGTTGTTCTACTTAGTATATTGCTCCGCATTATTTGTTGTTATAGTGGCAACAGTAATGCACAGCACACTCTGTAGAGGTTTTAACTATCTTTTACGGTTTAAGAAACCTTGACAAACGTCCCTACGTTTGTCAAGGTTATGCCCTCATAATAGCCAAAAAATGCTGTGCTAGGAAACAATGTTCACTATGAAAGCGGTATGTCCTAAGATGACAAAATGTTTTCTAATCATGAACGAATATATTTGCCAAATGAAGTCAAGTTCACGTTTACTTCGGGTGACAGTGGTCATTCTGCAATTTGACAATACGGATTTCTTTGTCCAAAAAGAGTCTTGCATTTCACTTTACTCTGCAACTTGGACCTAAGTGAACACCTAAAAATGTTGCTGAGTCACATTTCGACAATGTAAATTCGTCGACTGGAACTTTTTGCTACTTCATCTAGGTATAATTGAAACCTACGACAAATGAAACGTTACAGGCGAACAAGAGGAGGCCTAAGCATGTTGTTTGCTGTTCAACATGAATATTTTGGCGTGTTTTAAAAAACTATAAAACGACTTCAAATTCTTCTAGTGGCGAGATCTAGTTAAAATTCGAGTCTAATTTAGCTTGATAACACATGGAGGAAACGACAAATGAAAGAAGGCCTACTTTGAAACACGAAATACGATGTTTTGGTAATCGAATCGCACGAAACGAACAACTTTACTGCTGATTATCACGTCCAAAGTAACGCACGTTGCTAACGTGCGTTGCTAACGTGCGTTGCTTCGGAGGAGACACTAAATGACACCAGGCCTTTTAAAATCAAAAAGGAACGGATTGGTCATCCTTCGTTTCAGGCGATCCGCCATCCGTCAACTTTGGAATTTGTTTTTGTAGGTAGACCTCTTCTCTACGCCCGTTGCCATGGAAACCATTAGTTTCCAGTGATTGTGACAATTATCAGGCGATGATGTTTTTACGGCGCACATCATCAATTCCTCGAGAGACAAACTCCTATGGGGCCACTTAAAAATCAACCTTTATACAACAACGAAAGAATCATCAAAATCTAGTGAATTGGCGAAGATATCTCCAAAATTGTTGTGGCAAGTCGTGATTTTTCAAAAGGATTATGTTGTTTTTTAAGCTTTACGGGATAAATACTAATCCCTTGGGATTAACATTTTTATGGGACCAATTCGGGATAATTCTCTATACAATAGAGAAAGAATCAGTAAAATCGGTTAACCACAGGTGGAGATATCAAGTAACATACATACATAAAAAAAACATACAGACGAATTGAGAACTTCCTTCTTTTTGAAGTCGTATAAAAATGTTTTCTTATCATAAACGGATATATTTTCCAAATGAAGTCAAGAACATTGTTTTCTTTGGGTGACAATGATCATTCTGCAAGTTGACAATACGGTTTTTCTTGTCTAAAGTCAGTTTAGCATTACACCTAAGTTTGGAAGAGGATATCGAACACCTGAAATATTTGTTAGTGTTATTCTTGTTGATACTATATTCTGAGAATGTAAACCCGTCGATTACTAGGAGATCTTTCCCTCTTTGCGATGTCATCCAGGTGCAATTGAAACCTGCGATAAACAAATATCATAAATTATTGAAATCTTAGCAATTCTTAGGTTTTTTGTTTCTACCATGCTTAAGGAAAATTTCTGAGAGTTTACAAATATCCTGGAAGTTTACGATCTAAACGCGTCGAAATTTCTTTGGGTCTTTCAACGGACTCGTGTAATCAGTGAATTCTACGCTCGAAGCTGTGGGCAAAGCTAGTTGGAAACAATGTTGACTATGAAAGCGGTAAGAAGTGCATGCGTTCCAGGCGTACAGCAGGAGATACCAAGTGTAAATTGTTTCCTATTAAGAATGAAACATGTTTTTGTATCATAAACGGATATATTTGATGACCTCTGTGGCGCAGCGGGCGAAGGTCCGCCTGCGACGCAGGAGGTTGCGGGTTCGATTCCCGCCTCGGGACAAATGTTTGTACGATCTGCAGATATTTGTTCAGGGGTTCTGGATGTTTTTCTATGTATAATAAAAAATATCTATCTATGTAGTGTATTGTATTATGTATATCAGTTATCTAGTACCCATAACACAAGCTCTGCTTAGCTTGGGGCTAGATAATGCTGTGTGAATTGTCTAGCATTATTTATTTATTTATTTATTTATATTTTCCAAATGAAGTGAAGTACATTGCTTTCTTTGGGTGACAGTGATCATTCTGGAAGTTGACAATACGTTTTTCTTGTCCAAGGTCAGTTTAGCATTTCACTTAACTTTGGAAGAGGTTATTGAAAACTTTAAATATTTGTTAATTATTCTTATTGATACTTTATTCTGAGAATGTTAGCCGTCGACTACTAGGAGATCTTTCCCTCTTTGCAACCTTATCCAGGTATAAGCCACGAACCCTAATTGAAACCTACATCCAACAAATAAATGAATTATTGAAATTTCATTATTCCATTGTTAACGTTGACGAACAACCTGACACATATAACACTACAACTGTACTTAACAGAAAGACTACATCTCATTGCTGTTCTCTTGAGTCAAGTTATATTAAAAGTAAAAAGTCTTTATTTTGGAACACATTTAAGGATTTAACATAAAATAGACAGCGATGCGACCTGCAGAAGTAAAATACTGTGTCGCAGATCGCAACGCCCACCTCCAGGATTAGGGTAAGTTAGTTCCATGAACTTATTAATAAGAACATGTTTATAAGCCCTTGAAATAAAAGCTGAATTAAAATTATTTATTGATCTTGATACGATAAAATTCCCAGGACAACTTTTCACGCTAAATTTAATTAAACAGTTAGTAATCATATTATAAAAGTACATAATGGCAAAAAATACCAAGGTTTTCCTTGCTTGTGTCAACAACAACACGCACAACTCTTATGCACGTCTAATCTGACCTCTACAAAGAATGAACTATGATTTTACTTCCTCACCTCACCTCGACAGCCTATATCGGTCCACTGCTGAACGCAGGCCTTTAGCGCCTTATTAGCTGTTACCTCTTGGGGGGTAAAGCCCGTTATCCCCACACTGGGCATACGGGTGGGGGATCGCAGATCGGTGGTACAATTGTTCTGCAGGGAGCGCTGCTGCCCGTGCCCGGTGGATATCCCTTCGTCGCTTCTTACGACACCCGCGGGAAGGGTTGGGGTGGTGCAAATTTTAAGCCGTACCGGCTCATAAGTGATTATTTTAGCGACCACTTATAAGTGATTTTAGCGACCACACAGTCAATATTTCTAGGTTTGCATAAATGCAAAAGGGTGAGATTGTAAGTTTTTTGGTAGGTCTAAATGTATAATTCTAAAAGATCTTAAAATAGTTAAATGTATCTCTGAGTGCGGTATCGGATAATACATAATGTTTTATACGTATGTATTAGGGATGTAAGGAATACTCGCATTCGCGAATATTCGCAGGAATTTTAATACCCGCAATCGTATTCGCAAGAACTCATGCGAATTACGCGAATGGGGTATTAAAATGGGGAATAAGGGCAAAGAAAACATCATATTTTATAGTAACTTAACAGAATTACTTATCTTGGACAATCATCATCATCAATGGCCTTTACATCCACGAAGGATGGTTTATGTTGTGTTAGTTTTTGGCACTTACGTAGATGACTTGTAAGGCCTATACGGGAACGACAGATGCGGCCGCAGTATTGGCATTCTTGGACAAAATGAAAGGAATTATAAGGAAAACATCCTATGATTTAGTGAATGAATCAAGTATTCGGATTGCTAATACAAATCCAACACAATCCATACAGAGATCCACACATTTGGGCTGTGCGTTGTCTGTCAGTGATTCAAGTACTCCTTTATAAATACATATTAATTAGAAAACCACTTCCGAATTTGTGAAAACGATGAATGAAATGTGTGTTCTTTTTGTTAGGGAAGTGTGGTGTAATACATAAAAATAAAAAGTGCATGCAATCAAATGAAATTATATAGAATCAAATGAAATCTGATTAAATATCTATCTTATACGATACTAGAATTATTTACACTTACACGATACAAGTACGTAGTTAATTTAAAACATATTTAGTGGACGACATGTCATTCATAACATCAGCGCACAGTCTGAACTTTATTTAAAAATGTATTTGAAGCATTCTTTAATATCAATCGCTGAAAGTGTTCTTCAGTGCATACTGCGATTCGGCAAACGTAGAGCGTCCTCCAGCTATGTGGAATGACAAGACATCCCGCGAAAAATTGGTAGCAGAATCTGGATGCGGCAAGCTAAAGACATGGCGCGATGGCGCTCAGTAGTCAGGCCTATGCCCAGCTCTGTTATGAGCTTGATGATGATGATGATAATAATATTAATCTGTTGTTCATATGCGGATTAATTGTCCTGATGCGGTCTTCATTAAATTTGTTTTTGGGTGAGAGTGTTCATTAACCAAGCTAACAATCCGCATATCTTTATCGAGTGACAATTTTGCCTTACATTTGATTCTGGAAGATATTCTGGAGCATCTCCATGAGTAGCCCGATGTAGAACATTGGCTGAAGGTGTGTCCGTCGAGAACTAAAAGATGTGTTCCTAGTCGGGACTTCATCCATGAGTAAGCGAAACCTATAACAAGATCTAAAGTTGAAGGATACTCAGATAGATACAGGTTAAATCAATTCAAAATATTTGTGTTACAAATTATTTTTGATTTAGGGCGACGATAATTTTAAATTAACCGATTCAGTGCGGAAGTACTCATAGAAAAATTTTGGACAACCAAGGATAGTGCAACATCCACAGAGAGGACGATGGAAGGTGCACAGGCCCCAACTGTCGTGGATATTCATAGCTGCAAATATTTTGGGCAATTCGTATCCAACGAATTGCTACGATTTAGTATTACTTACTTCTTAACTCTCTCTTTCTTAACTAACTTCTCAAACAATAATTTAATTAAGTAGATGGGTAAATAAATAAATAAATAAATAAATAATGCTGGACAATTCACACAGCATTATCTAGCTCCAAGCTAAGCAGAGCTTGTGTTATGGGTAGTAGATAACTGAAAGAAATATCTAAGTATGTAGTGTATTGTATATATATACTTAATACAATACACTACATACTTAGATAGATATTTTTTATTATACATAGAAAACATCCAGAACGCCCTGGACAAATGTCTGCAGATCGTACAAACATTTGTTCCGATGCGGGAATCGAACCCGCAACCTCCTGCGTTGCAGGCAGACCTTCACCCGCTGCGCCACAGAGGTCGCCGGGATTAGACTTGAATGAAAGAAGGGTTCAAGTTTTCAAATATACATTAATTAAAACACCAACATTGTACATTATGTCTAATGTTGATTTTTGTACATAAAGACTGATTTTTATAATTTCAGACTGATTTTGTGGTTAAGTGACGTACTCTAATCTTCAAACAAATAATTTTTTTTCCAATATTCTTATTGGAACTTTGAATTGGAACCCGTTTATGGACCATGTTATTAATAAATATTGGTACAATAAGTTACAACGTTTTATTTCTATACAAAATTCAAATATAAACGACTTAATTCATGGCAGGTGGGCCATGAATTAGTTTATATTGTATTTGTATTAAATTTATCTTAAAGATGAGTTTAATATTTATGGTAATCTCGGAAACAAGGGGTGAGGCATAAACCTGGGAATCTTGGGCAGTCAGGGCAACCATATAAAACCTCAATTCTGTTTTTCGTATTTCCGTAGCACACTCTACATCTTTTACGTAGAATCCTTCCGCCACGCCTTGGTAAAGTGGTTGCCAAATGTATTCTCCCTTCACGAGGTCGAACTGGATCTGAGACACTTGATGGCAGTAAGGTTCCTAAAATAAATTTGCCATGTCAAAAATGTAAACAAAGAAAAACGATACTTCTTCACCTCAAGCTTTAGGTGTTTATTTCGAAATACAATTGCTCTAGCGTGGATACATTAAGTATGTGTTTATAACATTACCAATAAATAATTAGTCATATTTATTTGTTTGTTTTACTAACTCTATATAAAAAAATAAGATATATAGGGTAAAAATTTGGCACCGCTCTGGTGCCATACGCCAGACGGAAAATAATTTAATGCGATCCACTCGCGCCATCTGTACTGAATCGGTTAAACGCACTGTTTTTTAGTCGATATCAACGAATTGCTACGATTTAGTATTACTTACTTCTTAACTCTGTCTTTCTTAACTAACTTCTCAAACAATAATTTAATTAAGTAGATGGGTAATAATAAATAAATAAATAATGCTGGACAATTCACACAGCATTATCTAGCTCCAAGCTAAGCAGAGCTTGTGTTATGGGTACTAGATAACTGAAAAAAATATCTAAGTATGTAGTGTACTGTATATATATACTTAATACAATACACTACATACTTAGATAGATATTTTTTATTATACATAGAAAACATCCAGAACGCCCTGGACAAATGTCTGCAGATCGTACAAACATTTGTTCCGATGCGGGAATCGAACCCGCAACCTCCTGCGTTGCAGGCAGACCTTCACCCGCTGCGCCACAGAGGTCGTCGGGATTAGACTTGAATGAAAGAAGGGTTCAAGTTTTCAAATATACATTAATTAAAACACAACATTGTACATTATGTCTAATGTTGATTTTTGTACATAAAGACTGATTTTTATAATTTCAGACTGATTTTGTGGTTAAGTGACGTACTCTAATCTTCAAACAAATAATTTTTTTTCCAATATTCTTATTGGAACTTTGAATTGGAACCCGTTTATGGACCATGTTATTAATAAATATTGGTACAATAAGTTACAACGTTTTATTTCTATACAAAATTCAAATATAAACTACTTAATTCATGGCAGGTGGGCCATGAATTAGTTTATATTGTATTTGTATTAAATTTATCTTAAAGATGAGTTTAATATTTATGGTAATCTCGGAAACAAGGGGTGAGGCATAAACCTGGGAATCTTGGGCAGTCAGGGCAACCATATAAAACCTGAATTCTGTTTTTCGTATTTCCGTAGCACACTCTACATCTTTTACGTAGAATCCTTCCGCCACGCCTTGGTAAAGTGGTTGCCAAATGTATTCTCCCTTCACGAGGTCGAACTGGATCTGAGACACTTGATGGCAGTAAGGTTCCTAAAATAAATTTGCCATGTCAAAAATGTAAACAAAGAAAAACGATACTTCTTCACCTCAAGCTTTAGGTGTTTATTTCGAAATACAATTGCTCTAGCGTGGATACATTAAGTATGTGTTTATAACATTACCAATAAATAATTAGTCATGTTTATTTGTTTGTTTTACTAACTCTATATAAAAAAAATAAGATATATAGGGTAAAAATTTGGCACCGCTCTGGTGCCATACGCCAGACGGAAAATAATTTAATGCGATCCACTCGCGCCTTCTGTACTGAATCGGTTAAACGCACTGTTTTTTAGTCTATGAATGTAATTTTTATAATTACCTATATTATATTAATCAGCTGGTCATTAGCGGATTAATTGCCCTGATGCGGGTATGATCATTTTTGGTTTTGGATAGCTTTACTGCATGATTTTTTATTTATCCGAAAAAATATCTCAGGTAAAAAATAAATAAAATACCCACATTTCAGGAAATTTCAATTTATTTAAACAAAAAACAAAGAAAACTGGGTTTTATTACTTTGGTCATGCCTAAATTAAAAAGTTTTTTCTATATTGTATGGAACAGTAGGAAACAGTTTATCTTGTCATTTAGACACAAGTTGACCTTGCATTTCTTACATTCAACGAAAGAACGACCAGTGCAGTCTGGTAACTTACAGCGCTGCCTGGAAGACCAGACAGGCAATTCCGGGATAAAATATAGCTTATGTCACTACCTGAAGTGAAAGAATTTTTCAAATCGGTCCAGTAGTTTCGGAGCCTATTCAATACAAACAAACAAACAATCAAATCTTTCCTCTTTATAATATTAGTATAGATCAAAGTGCTTTATTTCCTTTCGACCTTACAGGACTCTTGGACACGTCACAAAATTCAAATTACATGAATAAAACTAGGAAATAAAATGATCACTTTGATTTTTTGGTCACTTCAATCTTTTTAAGGTAAAGTAAACAAGCCAACAAGAAACCTTTACCTTGTTTAGGTAAAGGTGTTAGTTTTCGAGCTGGAGCAAAACTCGTCCCAAGCTTTTTTATCCTCTAGCTAGATAATCTGATATAATGTAGTACTTAAGTAAGCCTAAGATCATCCATCCATCCAAACTTTCGCATTTATAATATTAGTGTGATAATGTTTGCAACTCTTTTGGAGTTTTGTTGTAGAAGCCTACCTATACATTGCCCTTCAAAAGATACATTAATCTTGTGTAGCCTTGTTGTGGGCACAGCGAGTTTATTCTTATTTCTAGTATTTAAATTATGCATGTTGCTATTTTTAGGAAACCGATTGATATTTGAATGCACAACAAGTTTTCATAAATACAGAAATACAGGATATAACAAAAAGTAAGGACCAAACTTGGCCTGACCCCCCGGTCAGCTTTGATCACAGAGCACGGAAAAAAAACACATTTAGTTAAAAGACCGCCGCGGTCAACGACCCCCGCCGAAGGTGCTTTGTTAAAGATGTGTTTTAAAGGATAGATAAACAGGTCCGTAGGCCACTGTAGATTATTTTGAATGAGAATAAGCACATGCATCAGTCATTACCATGTATATTGGTAATTTTGTTTTTATCTATATTATTCCTTGGTTTTATGACAGAGTCTAAGAGACCACTTAGAAGTTGACAACTGATAGGAGTGTCGATAAATATGAGTTGTTCTTTTCGGGACTTTATCTATGAGTTACCTTCCCAAATATATAACAACCAAGGTCTAAAGATAGGTAAAGTAAAGTCATGTCAATATTAACATTCTTTTCGGATCACGATCATAATCATCTTCCAAACCTTACTCTTTATAATAATAGATGAGTTAATAATAAGATACTTTATGTTAAGTTATGTCAAGTACATAAGGGAAGAAACTGTTCGCCTGTAACACAGCTACATTGTAGCTACCACAGGAGACAGTGTTCTAACTCAAATTGTTACACACAGCCTGTAACACAGCTACATTGTAGCTACCACAGGAGACAGTGTTCTAACTCAAATTGTTACACACAGCCTGTAACACAGCTACATTGTAGCTACCACAGGAGACAGTGTTCTAACTCAAATTGTTACAGACAGCCTGTAACACAGCTACATTGTAGCTACCACAGGAGACAGTGTTCTAACTCAAATTGTTACACACAGCCTGTAACACAGCTACATTGTAGCTACCACAGGAGACAGTGTTCTAACTCAAATTGTTACACACATTTCTGAAATAAACGTTTTTGTATTTGTATTTTTTGTATTTGTCGCATGCTTGGTGGGGTCGGCACAACATGTATTTTGTACACCAAGATGCCATTAAAATAACGTAGGTACATGCTGTTCCAAGGAAATGTTTTTAATAATTTATATAAAACAATATAACGATACTCAGCTGCTCATAAGCGGATTAATTGCCCTGATGCGGTCTTGCTCAGTCAAACACGCTGTTTTTAGGAAATTATAAAAAAAAGATAATATTGATATGAGCAGTTTATATGCGTATTAATTGCCCTGATACGGTCTTGATCATTTTTGCTTTTGGATGGCAGTGTTCATTTGCCAAACTTACAATCCGCATATCTTTATCAAGCGTCAATTTTGCTTTACATTTGATTTTGGTCGATATTCTGGAGCATCTCCATGAGTTGCTAGATGGATTCAATTGATGGAAGGTGTGCCCGTCGACAACTATGAGATCTGTGCCTTTTCGGGACTTCATCCATGAGTAACCCAAACCTTTAACAAGATTTAAAGTTGAAAGATACGTACTTACTACATAAGTACCGTCAATTAAAAAAAAAATACGACTATAATTATGTTTAAATCAATGTGTAGGAAACACGCTGTTTTTAAGGAAGTTATAAAAAAGATAATATTGTTATGAGCTGTTTATATGCGTATTAATTGCCCTGATGCGGTCTTGATCATTTTTGCTTTTGGATGGCAGTGTTCATTTGCCAAACTTACAATCCGCATATCTTTATCAAGCGTCAATTTTGCTTTACATTTGATTTTGGTCGATATTCTGGAGCATCTCCATGAGTTGCTAGATGGATTCAATTGATGGAAGGTGTGCCCGTCGACAACTATGAGATCTGTGCCTTTTCGGGACTTCATCCATGAGTAACCCAAACCTTTAACAAGATTTAAAGTTGAGAGAAACGTACTTAATACATAAGTACTGTCAATTAAAAAAAAAATACGACTATATGTTTAAATCAATGTGTAGGAAACACGCTGCTTTTTAGGAAATTATAAAAAAAGATAATATTGTTATGAGCTGTTTATATGCGTATTAATTGCCCTGATGCGGTCTTGATCATTTTTGCTTTTGGGTGGCAGTGTTCATTTTTCAAGCTAACAATCTGCAAATATTTATCAAGCGTCAATTTTGCTTTGCATTTCATTCTTGCAGATTTTCTGGAGCATCTCCATGAGTTGCTAGATGGATACAATTGACTGAAAGTGTGTCCGTCGATAACTATGAGAGGTGTGCCTTTTCGAGACTTCATCCAGGAGTAACCCAAACCTATAACAAGATTTAAAATTGATAGTACTATCAATTTAGAACAACTAGTTTTCTTGGTGCGGTCTTTAACATATTTGTTTTAGGGTAACTGTTCATTAAACTAGCTAACAATCCGCATATTATTGTCCAGCGTCAACCGTGCTTTACATTTTAATTTGAGACTTGGTTTTAAACATTTCCATGAGAAGTATAAGCTAACAACAGAAAGAAGGTGCGCTCGTTGAAAACAATTTCATCCATGAATTACGCAAAGCTATAACAAGATGTAAAGTTGTAGGAAACAAAATGTTTACATAACCTTTTATAAACTCTGCAGTATTTTTGGGGCACCGTTTCGTTATTAGAAATGACTCAAAATCTCTAAATAATTCATATATATTTATTAGCTGTTCATATGCGGATTAAGTCTCCTGACGGGGTCTTAAATGTGTTAGTTTTAGGGTGACAGTGTTCATCAAAGAAGGTAACAATCCGCATATTTTCGCCCAGCGACAGCCTTGCTCTACATTTTATTTTAGAAGATCTTCTCGAGCATCTCCAGATAGATGATCCGTGCTGATAGAAGGTGTGCCCGTCGATAAATATGAGATCTGTGCCTTTTCGTGACTTAATCCATGAATAACCCAAATCTATAACAATATCATAAGTTTTAAGATACTAGACATGTACTTTAAAAAAGCTTACAAAGACCCGAGTTCACCAACAGATGGTTAAATTTAAACAGTTGTTTTAAACGTTTTTGACAGCAGTTTTCATACATAATAAGTCAAAGTTAATCGACAAAACTGCCTAATTGTCCGATTGTCTTTGGGTGAGCACAGACCTAAGGCAAGTTTTATTGATTTACTATTTTAGACGACAGTGTTACAAATGTACAGCTGTTTATTTTTATTAATTGTGTTCAAGTAAACCAATAAAATCTATGAAAATAAAATATAATCTGTTCAAAGGGTCACTTCATAGGTCGCTACAAAAAAATACACTTAGTATAGGCTTAGTATTTTAAAACTAACAAAAATATTAAATCTCCACGAAAAAATCTAGATGGTTGTGAAAGACAATTAAGAAACAAGTCCTATAATAAGCTTTCTTAGCCTGGATTTAATCTAGCACTCACTAGAAGGAATGCATGAGTAAAAAACAACTGTTTACATTCTGCATGAGTAAATAATATATTTCCTAATGGATTCAAGGAGGTATCCATCAATAGACTGAAACCACAGAAATCTGAATAACAAGGCACTAGAAATCGTAAGCGCGCGTGACCTTGTCGCCGCTCAGGTGACTCTCACGCCACCAGTGCGTTCGTTGCTGTTCAGTTGCTCTCGAAACGTGCGTGTGTAAAAATGGTGTGTTGCAGCATTTCCCATTGCGGAAATTCTTCCACAAGTTGTAATTATATTAATAAAGGAATAACTTTTCATCGGTAAGTATTGTTTTTTCTAAATAATGCCATTTTTCCTTAAAATTATAGAATCTTTAAAAGTAATACGAACGTCACAGTCGACCGTTCTTATTATCACGTTTAACTATACATTGCCTCTTATTTTTGTCAACATCGGGCAGGTACCTCATTACAAAAAGCAATGTACTGCACAGTGAACGATAACGTTGCGCGCTCGATTTCCTATCGTGGTACGGCCGCAGAACTCGTTCGCGAGCTAGTGTTGTGACACGGTAATATTATCCTTAATATTACCTTGGTTGTGATTTGTAAAACAACTTTGCATAATTTATCATAGTATTTTAGGAATACGATATTATATTAAAATTGTTTATTTATGATTTATTATCATAATAACTAACTATCTATAAAGCTCGATTACCACTGACTGACTGACTGACATAATTGTTCTCCTTGATGGTGGAGGGGGAGGTATGTTTTTTTGCAGAATCATGTAGGGGGTGTCCGGGGGACCTAGGAAAAATTCCGACTTTTTGAGATTTGCCCCCCGGAACCACCGCCCCCCAGGGGGGCGCCAAGCAGAGTCACACTGATGAAAAATTTTTAGGGGGTTGTATAGAGGGGGTCATATGATTTCGATTCCAAAAAAAATTTTACCCCCCGTTCCTCCCAAGACCCCCCTTTTTGAGAGTGCTACCGGATGCCTTACATTGCAAACGCTGGCTGAACCCTACGAGATAGATCAGAATAATGTACTACAGTATTTTACAACTTAAAAAGGTCTACAAAAAAGTCTTCGATAGTATATGTCTATCTCTTAGGGATAACCCACAATAACCATTTTTTATACTTTACTTTTTACGAGAAATAATGGCTTATTTACGAGGCGATTTTAAGCAGTACAGCATTAATCCTTATCCAATTTAGTAACTTAGATACATTGTGCATTTAATATAGATTAATATTGCCCTTTACAGCATGTAATTTGAATGAATATTTTCGAAGATATTACAGATTTAAAATGACAGGGACATAGCGATTGCGGTATCGGCCGGAGTACCAATTCTGCAGTAGGTATATTTAGTATAAGCATTGCACCCGTGCGAAGCCGGGGCGGGTCGCTAGTTAATAATAAATGAATATTGAAGTACAAACTATATATTTTTATTTTATTAGTACAATGCCCTAGTCATAGAATAACAGTACGATAGGTACGTGACCTGATATTTCGTGCCCAGCACTAGGGTAGATTACATTAAAATGACGTCATAACGACAACAAATGCAAACTTGTCACTAATGTGTGAGTAAGCGAACGTATGCAACTACGCATAAGGCTTAATTTGGTTTGCACTGCATTTTTGGATGGGCGTAGCCGTAATTCCGTAGTTATTGTCTGTGTATGTAGTGGTAAGGTAGTAGAGGGGGCGAGCCGGCGACACGCATTCCCGATAGATCAGATGGTACTCAGCATTTCTAGTGCCTTGTTATTAAGATTTCTGTGACTGAAACCAAAGTTACATAATATGGTAACTTGACTGCTGCTTTTACTCGCTTAGTGAATATTTTGACCACTGTAAAAAACCGACCCGACAAACATTAGTTTAATTGTCATGTCAATCAATTAAATTGTCATGGTACAATGTTTTAGGCTGACAATGTTCATTAACAATGAAACAATCCGCATTTATTTGTCTATCGTCAACCTTGCTTTACATTTTAATTTGGAAGATTTTCTCGAGAACCTCCACCACATATAACTAGCCTACGTGCTGATGGAAGGTATGCCCATTGATAACTATAAGATCCTTTCCTTGTAGGGATTTCATCCAACCCAAACCTACAACATAATCAAAACTCATGTCAATTTAATACTTGACATGGCAGTCAATAATTATTTTTGAAGCAATCTGTATAAATAATATTTTTTGTAATTACCTATCTGAATAATAATACTGATCATATGCGGATATATTTTCCTGATGAGGTCATGAACATTTTAGTTTTCGGGTGGGGATGTTCATTTAGCAAGCTTATAATTTGCATGTTGTCGTCCAGCGTCAATCTGGCTTTACATTTGGTTTGGGAGGCTTTCGAGCACCGCCATGAGTTTGCTGATGTTGAGTGCTGATAAAACGTGTGCCCGTCTACAACTATGAGATTTGTTCCGATTCGGGATTCCATCCATGAGTAACCCAAACCTATAGAACGATCGAAATATGTAAGAAAATTAAAAACTTGCCAGGGCAATATTGAGAGTTCCTGCAGAACACGGGCTTTATTTTGTAAATTAAGATATCATGACATTTGCCTATTATATAATTTACGCAAGGACGGAAAACAATAAAAAAATTATATAATAAGTAGATACTTTATTGGACAGACATAGAAATTTACATTTTTTATTTGACATATTAATCTGTGTCATTCGTTATTCCGTTATTGTGGTATAATAAAGTGTATAAAAATTAATTTTTACCTTTACCACACAAAGACAGAAAACAATACAATCAGAAATGATTAGAATAGAGGCAGTGTACTGGGCAGCCTTATCGCTATGAATGAAATGCGTAATAATATTATATGCGCTTCATCAAAATCTATCAATGGCACGATCTCTATGGCACAGCGAGCGACGTAGGAGGTTTCAGGTTCTATTCCCGCCTTGAGACACATGTCTGAATGATCTGCAGATATTTGCTCACGGTATAGTTACTTTCTATCAAGTACCCATCACTAGCTCATCTCAGTTTTGGGATAGATGGTGCCGCATAAATTGTTCAGCATTTTTTACAATACAATACCATGAATTTTTACCTTTAGTTATTAACAATGCACATTTCATTGTGCTATGGCGCTCATTAGGGGAGGCCTATGTCCAGCAGTGGACTAATATAGGCTGATGATGATGATGATTTCATTGTTTATTTATCCGAGCATTTTTCCCATGGCCATAATGGTCATTATCTAAATAAATAATTCGCCGATGCTTGTTTAGTTTCAGCTTTGCTCTGCATTGTGGATTTTTCGTTGAACAACGCCATACGTAGCGACCACTTACACTAAATGTGAATCCGTCAATTAATATGAGATCTTTACCACGTCTTGACTTAACTAATTCATATTCTATTCTACGTTTATGGCAGCAATCTTCATCGAATTCTTCATCCGTGTCAAAGTCTGTAAAGGAATATAATTTTTTAACGTTTTAGCTTTCGTCATTATATATAGTGTTTAAGGTATCAATTTAAGGCACGAATCTATAGATAGTAGAGTCGAGAGTAGAGAGGTAGTAGAGTGTAGTAGATTCGTATCTAGACAACGATCGGCAACAGATAAAAAGTGTAAGTACACAACCAAAGTAGTAGAGAATTTTATCAGTTTGCAGTAGTATAACAAATTTCCAATGACGCATAAATTCAACTTTTATCAAACAACTTGTACGAATGTTTTTATTTTAATTTTAATATAACTGAAAACTGTAAACACTGCTCCAAGACCAGAATCAATACATTTTCAGTGCTTAGTCCGTGTTTATTTGTTATTTTTATCGTTTAAATCTGCTGCAAGTATCATGGCATGCACGCACCACCACATCGGAGTTTTGGTAGCAAAGGCTCGTATTTTCCACAACGAATCATTTTCTCCGTCACCATCAAATGAAAGTGATAATTTCCAACAGTATCATGGCTTTAGTACGCTCTTACGTTGAGATTACGTAATTATGGATAACGACCTATATCGGACTCTGTCAAAATGAGGTGAGACAGGTTCGAGTTTTGCAAAACTTTTGCTCGCATAGTAAATCGCTTGCAACCTACGTTTGAAAACATCACATGTGACATACATGTGATGTTTTCGTTTATGCATTTGGAAGAGCTGGCGTATGAGCAATTTACGATAACGTAGTGTAGGACGCCTTGCGGCCAGAAGGGATGACGGCCTGCAAAAGACTTCTGTAAGATGCTGGATCCGGCAAGACAGGGCGCTATGCCGCTCAAAAGAGGATGCCTATGTCCAGCGGTGGACTGTTATGGGCAGGATGATAACGATAACTAAAACCCTAGTCTATGTTCTAACCTTACTTTAACTATTTGTTGCTATTTGTGCCTTAGTAATCTTACTTTTGCCTTGTCTTGTAATATTCTTTTTTATTATTTTTTTGTAAACTGCGAAAAAATCCTTTACGATCAATTAAAAAACTGACTTACAAAACCAAGTAATTTACTTATGGTAAAACCTTGACCGATTCCAGTTTTATATACGAATATATGTATCCGATGTAGGTAAATACATCATCGCCTTTTTGGGATGACAATGATCATTGCTTATGTATATAATCCTACCATTATTGTTAAGCCTAAGTTTCGCTTCGCATTTGTTTTGTTTTGATTTCATGGAACAAAACCAGCTATAGCGCGACTGTTGAGAAAATGTGTACCCATCTACGACGATTAGGTCGTTTCCTTTTTGAGACTTCATCTTCTTGTACCCATAATCTGTGTCTGAAATAATTATGATTCAGTTTAATTACAGCAGGCAAGCATTATATTTTATTCTACCCAAAACTAAACAACACAGTATTTAGTCCACACACTTCCCCTTCCCGTGAACTACGCGTAGCAGATAACAAGACAGTATACATATAATAATTTGGTTTATAAGCGCAAAAATTAATAAAGGGCCAATAAGTCCCAAAAAATTAAAAAAAATAATAATATAAAAAACGGCCAAATAGTGAAACATACGAGGGAAGAGAACTTGTCAACAATAGGGCGAAAATTTTATTGACTTTAAAACAAAAGCAATAAAGTTTTGTTTATCGTTTTGTATATTCGTTTATCGATAGTTAGTTAACATGTTGACAATGCTAGAAAGAAATACAAACCTACCTATACCTATGTAGCTGCTGGCGATCTTGACCTTTGATAGATATTTGTTCAGGGGTTCTGGATGTTTTTCTATGTATAATAAAAAATATCTATCTATGTAGTGTATTGTATTAAGTATGTCAGTTATCTAGTACCCATTACACAAGCTCTGCTTAGCTTGGGGCTAGATAATGCTGTGTGAATTGTCCAGCATTATTTATTTACTTATTTATTTTATTTATAGGTGCGAGACTGGGCTGTCGCCATGCCATCCAGCTATTGGGAAGCCTACAAGGTTCTCTGAGCGACAACACATGCCTTGAGCCTTTCTAAAATCCTTTCTCGACGTTGAAGCCAGAAAAAAGAACTTTAGTTCGTTTCTTGTCTCCATTGCCGACGTAAAGTCGAATGTTGAAGACCATTGACTGACCGACGGTCAGTTTTTTACCATTTCATAAAGAGTGCAAGCTGCTGTAGCTTAAAGGCACAGCTAAGGGAAGATGAAATAAAAATATAAATAGAAATTTTTGTTACCATTTACTTATTTACATTTGTTGTTTGTTATGAACACAAGACAACCATGTGGCGCGGCAGACGACGGTCCGCCTGCGA
The DNA here is from genome assembly GCA_963564075.1 of Eupithecia subfuscata. NCBI lineage: Eukaryota > Metazoa > Arthropoda > Insecta > Lepidoptera > Geometridae > Eupithecia > Eupithecia subfuscata. The sequence continues at coordinate 13,587,600 of OY751105.1, forward strand.
CGCAGAAGGTTGCGGTTCGATTCTCGCCTTGGGAAAATATTTTAATATTAATATTTGTACGATCTGCAAATTATTGTTTCGGGTGATATGAGAAATAATAAAAAACACATGTGAGCTTAGAATTTGCACCACCACAACTCTTCCTGCCGGGGGCGGGCAGCAGCGACCCCTGCAGAACAATTTTAACTGCATGCTCTCCAACCCGCATGCTCAGCGTGGGGATTAAGGGCATTTAAGCACTAGCCGCCATGAGATAAATGCTAATAAGGCGCTTATCAGGGGAGGACTGATTCAGCAGTGGACCAATATAATGCTGTTGAGGTGAGGTTGTTGTTGCCACATAATCGGTTTGCTAAAAATATGTCTGTCATTTCACATGCATACTTATAAGAAAAATATTAAACAAAGACATTCACTCAGAAGTAGTATTTACTAAAAATATACACATTCACAAACGAAACCTAAGAAATGCACATTATATACGCTTACAGAAAGCTGGGACTAACTATGGCATGAAAACTATACTGTTTGAAGGAGCGCGTTTATTATTATAGCCTACCTAAAAATATAAAAGACCTAAAAACTCTTAACTCAATTTTAAACTAGCCTTAAATGCCACATTTTTCAAAGCTGTCCCTAAAAATCATCAGCAGTCATCCTTATATTATTTTCTAATCCAGAATTTGTTAATACAAATTCTGGCTATGTATGCGACTTTATTTTGCCTTTACTTTGCCTTTATTTTGCTCTGTACAGTGTTTTGCTATCTACCGATTATTTGCTAGTACCGAACTACTAACAATAGATAATAAGCTTATTTTGTTTCTCACCAGTGATTACTAATCTTTTACTTCTCGTAAATAAAGATCTTAAACCATAAACCATAATCTTGCGCAGTCGGGTAAAATAAAGAAATAGTCGATTAAAACAAACCACCATACTTTTTTTATTTCCCGTAAAAAAATTACCGTGCTCAATATAAATGGAATGAAGAAAGTATACAGGTAGAAAATATACAGGTAAGCTTAAGTGAAATACAATTTATTGGTAAAAAAATCAATTTACATGTCAGATTTTCTTAAAACTAGTTGAAATACACAAATGTCTAGCTAGAGCAACAAACACGGAACGCAAATTATTAGAAAACTTGCTTATAAACTAACGTGCCTAAGTTATTATTATTAATAATATTATTGTTTTGGTCTGGCCGTGTGTGATGATCAGTGCCGTGCGCCTGCGCTATCAAAAGAGGTTGAAGCGGCTTTCAGACTACACTATACTATTGTGCTATATAGTATAGCAAAGAAGGACCTAATGCTATACTATATAGCATGGCGTTCCCATTACGCGATATTATCGCAGGCAGTATATAGCAAGCTCAGTTGACTGCGATCTTCGTTTCGCTTGCGGGACGGCCGGGGGTGAGGGAGGAGGAAGAGGGCGGCGCGTGATATAGCACAGCATGAACTCAGCGCATCGCACCGATTTTATAGCGTACTAGCGGCGCCCCGCGGCTTCGCACGCGTTTTTTCTATGGAAACGTTTAAAGGTGATTTCTATCCTACGGGAACTGATTTATGGGATAAAAAGTCGCCTATGTTTGATTCCAGGGTTAGACTTACCTGTATGCAAATTTCAGCCTGATCCGTTCAGTAGTTTTGGCGTGAAGAGGTAACAAACATCCATCCATCTATACATCCATCCAAACTTTCGCATTTATAATATTAGTGTGATAGTATGCCAATAATATATAGTACAGTACAGTGTGAACGTATCCATAACAATGTATGGTGCGCGATATTGTTGAGCTATGTATGAGCTATATACCTAATAGGTCTGAAAGCCGCTTTATGCTCAGCTGAACATCGCGAGTAACCCCACAACCCTGATTTTCAGCATGTACCATAGTGATGATGACGTACGAAACTAAAATTCAAGGTGATGGCAACTTGTCTACGCACATTGTATTTGAACTAGGCCAATACTTCATTTTCTTTCTGGGATGACAGTGATCATTGCAAATGCTAATGATTCGAGTATTACTATTGTCAAGCCTTAGTTTAGCTTCGCAATAATTGGATCCGTTTCTCATAGAACAACGCCAGCCAGAGCGCGAACCTTTGGTAAACGAATATCCATCCACAACGAGCATTTCTTTACCCCGTCGGGACGTCATCCTCTTGAATCGAAATTCTCCGCCTGAAAACGAATAATTTATAAGCAGAATGTAACGAAGACATACAGAGGGGCAATGCAGCCAGCGTCTTGGGGTCGTATGCGACTGGTATATTGTTAAGGATCAGTTGAGCTACCGGTACATTGCTGGTTGAACTGTTTCAATTTTCTGTACTATGTAGTTCTAATTTGTTTGTATACTCTGTACTTAGTATGTGTAATTTTCTACGTTATTAAACTTTTATGCAACGTACTGTTTTTGCGCCACTGTGTCTGCTATCGTCACTGTGTACCACTTGACCCTATGAAGTTGCTTCTGTCAGTGTTGTGCTGTGCGGACCATGTACGATAAAACCTTAACGAGTAGATTGTTGGTACGGTAGTTTAAAACAGTCCATAATTACTTTTTAAAGTTTATTCAAGTTGCATTTAGTTGGCATCTTACTTTTTTGCTGATTATGTTATGAACATATTATTTTATTGTTGATAAAAGGGAACTAAAAAGGCAAATTTCACAGAGAACTCTGACATTTCATTGCTTGTCTCCGATTCTGGGATCCCGGGATTACCTGAAGTCAATCCTGAAATCCCGGTATTAGAAATAAGGGCTTGAATGGCAATGATTGTTGTGTACTTTAAGTATTCTATTGCAGTCATCGACCTTAAGAGTAGCTTTGCATTTATTTTTAGCGTTTCTCATCGAACAATGCCAAGTAAAACGCGAATTTTTGGCAAACCTGTATCCATCTACAACGATGAGGTCTCTTCCCTTTTGTGATTTTATCATCTTATAGGTATAGCCTCCGTCTGAAATAATAATGATACATTATGAGATGGCGAGACGAGTTTGACGCACATCATCCATCATGACCTGTGACAGCGTTAAATCACGAGTGTAAGGAGAAAAGACAGGTCTTACACAGCACTGCCCAGCAATAGTCCAGCTACTACGGCTGAAAAAAATAAAATAAATAATAAAGAATTGATAGATAGTGGAGGAAATTGCATCATTGCACCGACAAGTCTTTAAATTTATAACTATAGGTAATAGATAGTGATATACATACATATATACAGGGTGCCACGAAACGTGTGTACTAGCCGAAAGAAGGTGACTCTGAGTGATCAACTTTTGTTCTACGATCTTTTAACTTTCGAGGTTTTCGTACTTTTTTGAAAAAATAATTGAGTATTTTTTTCTTCATATTCGTGTTCTTTTTACTTGTATTCTTACATTACTTGTATTGTTTTGAAATTTCAAAAGATTTACATCATTTTTTTTAATCATTTCATGACAAAACAGTATACTACATTACGCTGTTTGCTTGAATCAAAAGAAAGAAAGAGAAAAAAAAGAAGAGAGAAAGAAAATTCGTAAGAGTAGAAGTAATATGTACTTACTTACAAAATAAAATTATTTCAAATCATTTCAGAATAATTACAGGTACTTAAACCTTTCATGCAAAAACGAGAGCAATATATAACAATATTTTACTCACGAATATATCTAAAATCTAACACAGGCAAATATTTCGCCTTATAGGATGACAATGATCATTATTTACACTAATAATCTTATCGTGCTTGTCTAGCCTAACATTAGCTTTGCATTTATTGTCCCCGTTTCTCACGGAACAAGCCCAGCTATAACGTGAATGTTGGATAAACGTGTACCCATCTACAACGATAAGATCTTTCCCTTTTTTGGACTTCATCCTCTTGGTTTTATATGTTTTATCTCAAACTGATACATACTCAGAGTTATACTATTTCAATATTACAGAGAATACCTCAACCTAAAAAATTTATTGTATCTAATACGTACGTGTAATATAACATATTAATTTCTAAGATGATAGACGCGTCATAGCTTTCTGCATTCGTAGAATTGCTAGATTTGTTAGGTACGTAGGTACTAAGTATATGTATAGGAGTGGAGACTATAATTATGGTTACGTTACTATATATTTTGTATTTATTCAAAACATAACACGATCCGGCTGGCAGACTGTAAACTTACTGTCTCAAAGAAAACACGTGAGAATAGATTTATAGGGCTAACTAAAATAAATGAAATTTTATTATTTAACAATGATTAGAAGTTTAAATTTTGCATACTATACAGCGTTACATTTTCCCGCGGGTCAGCGCTTTGATGACGTGTTTTTACGGCTAATTAGAGCCAGTCGCAAACTAATTTCCTAAGGGCAACACGTCACGGCGGCGTTCACTCATCATCATCATCATCAGCCAATATTAGTCCACTGCTGGACATAGGCCTCCCCTAATGAGCGCCATAACGCCTAACGGCGTTCACTCGCGATCATTAAATTAACTTTAAACTTACATACGGTTAAACCGTAAAACTAAACAAACTCTTTTAACTTACAAACTCTACCAACAACTTATAGGATTGTGGGGGCACACTACACACTCGCCCTACAAAAAATATCTTATTAAAATAAAGTTTGTACTAACAGTAATAAAAATATTATGCTAAAAAAATATTATGCTAAAAATAGTGCAATATTTTACGCGCGAACATATGTGTCTGACCCAGGCAAATAAAACATCTTACAAGGATGACAATGATTGTTATATAAGCTGACGATCCTACCGCTATCGTCGAGTTTTAGCTTTGCTGTGCATCTGGTTTTAGCGTTTCTAATCGAACAATGCCAGGCATATCGCGAAGTTTTGGTAAAACTGTATCCATTTACGACAATGAGTTCTCTTCCCATTTGAGAATTTATAATTTTGTATCCATAACCTGTAACTGAAATTATGAGAATTCTGTTTTACGTTTTTCAGGGTGACGTTAAAGCATTTATAAGGAGCTGTTAAGATAAAAGTCGTATTTACTATCTTTATTTATTTTATTTTGAAACCTAACTTACAAATTTAATCTGTGAAAAAATATTTACTTATTTCAGTTTTAAAGCAGGGTGGGACATAGAGTTTCATAGCGTTACGGCGACTGAAAGCACGGTGCGGAATTTGGATTTGGATCCGCGACTGAAGATCGGGACAATTATTTAGCTCAGAGTGAGGTTTTGCATGAAGATGAGGTCGGCAGCCTCGCGCCGTTTGACAAAAGGCAACAGATGAGGACGCTTACGCTTACTATGTTTTATATTTACTATATATAAGCATGATATTACTGGGCTTCCCTAAATTGGATTATATTTTGTATGTGTGCTTTATTAAAAGATTTGAATTAGGTAAGTAAATCAGCATCATGTATATTCGAATCTATGTATCGGACAGGGGGGCAAGTGCTTTGTTTTTTTTTTCAAATGACAATGGTCATTGCACAAATAAACGATTTTTTCTTGATTGTCTAGCTTAAGTTTAGCTTTACATTTTCGATTTCTTGTTGAACAATGCCAGCTATACCGCGACTTTTTATAAAAACTGTATCCATCTACGACCATGAGTTCTCTTCCCATTTTGGTCTTCATCATTTTGTATCCATAACCTGTAACCGAAATTATGAGAATGCTTTAAGTTTTTCAGGTACGATGATGGTGAAGCTGTTAAGATATAAGTCGTAGGTAAGTTTTTAATATTTTTATATTTGAGTGCTAAAATGTTATTATATTTTTAAGTGTGCTTTATTGTACGATTATAATAAGGTTTATCATCATCATCATCATATACGAATGTATGTGTCAGACGAGGGCAAGTACATTGTTCTTTTCGGATGACAATGGTTGTTGCACAAATAGACGATTCTTTCTTGATTGTCTAGCTTAAGTTTTGCTTTACATTTTGGATTTCTTGTGGAACAAACCCAGCTATACCGCGAACATTTAGCAAAACTGTATCCATCTACGACAATAAGTTCTCTTCCCATTTGAGACTTCATCTTTTTGTATCCATAACCTGTAACTGAAATTATGAAGACAGTTTTTAGAATTTTAGCCTTAAGGCTTGGTAGGCCAGCAGAAGCCGCACTTTTGTGATTTTTAAAATCATCTGAGACTTAGAAAATAATGTTTAAAATTCTAAAAAATGTATATATATTACTTAAGGATCTAATCTGGTCAAAGTCGCATTCAGTTACAAGATCTAACGAACTTCACTCGATAGAAAAAATCCCAAAGTTACCCCTTTTTCTAATGTTTTTTCAATATTATGACTAGCGAACTATAGATATGTTACTTTTTTTTATACTCAACTAAAGACACTTAGTATTTCTAAACAAATTCGCAGATTTTGACTTGATAAAATGATTTTCTTAATCACCATGTTTAAATAACTACAAAAAACACGAGCGCGGCGGCGGCTTGGCAGGCGCGCATTTTCTCTTACGACTTCTAAAGCAGGAATACCTAGCCTTAAACCATTTTAATGAAGCTGTTAAGTTAGAAGTCGTATTTATAATTTAATAATAATGTGCTTCCCTAAATTTTATTATAATTTTGAAGTGTGCTTTGTTTAAAGATTATAATTAGGCGAGTAGGTAGTTCATCATCATCTAGACTTATATTCAGGTTGTTATTTGAATAAGTGCTCTATAGCGCAGTAGGTTATTCACCTACTGCAACACATTCACATTCATTAAGCAAAGCAAACCGGAAACGTTTTTTTTTGCAAATTTTAGTTTTATTATGTAGTAGGAATCAAATGGTGCCTTATTATTGTACTAAGCCATCCCAAATATCGCGAGCACCTATTTGATGCGATAAGCCCATTCTCGCCTCACCCGACGCGACGACGGCCCGCCGCCCGTTAATTTCAAACGACTGCCATTTAGTGCCGCCACTTTCAGTGGCCACTTTTTCAAACATTCTATTATTTTTGTCCGTCAGTCCAGTCTATTATTTATTATTATTATAGTCTCAGTCTATTATTTTTGATCTAGTTTCACCTGTCTTGGGGATTGCAGTTATTAAGGGGACACCCTGTTTTTAGATTAGATGACTATTTACTGGAACCTTGATATACACAAGTATGGTAGTAGTAGTAAATTTTTAAAGTCAAAAACTACTTTATCTACATGAATAATACTTAAAGGCATTTAATCGCAACTTAGTGTAAGCTTTCGTATTTCGGATAGTTGGTATGAGGAAGATAAGCTTGGACTTTGGCTTGGACATGACACTTTTATTCAAATTTCGATTTGAATAGGCTTAAAATGATACGACTTTTAAACGAATGTCGACGTTCAGAATGTGAGCGCCTGGGCGGGTAAACTACGAACCTAGTTTGTGTTGGAAGAACTTAACGTCATGGTAAGAGAGAAGAGATGAAGCGTATTGGGATAAACCATCGGGCGTAGAAAGTCAAAGCATGGACGAGGTGGAAGGCGATCTTCGCGAGCTGGACGCTACTCGCGTGAGACATCTCAGAACCGAGATTCCTGGTTAAGTCTTGTGTCGCAGGCAAAGACCCTTCGGGTTGCTGAGCCACAGGTGTATCATATAATAACATAATACCTATACGATTGATACATTCGTATATTATGCTGTCTGACACGGGCTTTAGTGTCGCAGGCAAAGACTCTTTGGGTCGCTGAGCCACAGGTGTATCATATAATAACATAATATATGAATGTAGCATACATTCGTATATTATGTTGTCTGACACGGGCAAGTATCTAATAAATAAATAAATAAATAAATAAATAATGCTGGACAATTCACACAGCATTGTCTAGCCCCAAGCTAAGCAGAGCTTGTGTTATGGGTACTAGATAACTGATATACTTAATACAGTACACTACATAGATATATATTTTTACATAAACTTTCTTGGATGACAATGCTCATTGCACAAACTGATTATTCTTTCTTGACCATCCAGCTCCAGTCTCGCTTTACATCTAGGATTTTTAGTAGAGCAAGTCCATTTATGTCGATATTTATTGCAAAACGTGTAACCGTCTATAACAATAAGTTCTTTACCCCTTTGAGATTTCATTAATTGGTAAGCGTAACCTGAAATAACAGTTTTAGGTATTTATCAATGAAATCATCCGGGTTGTTTAAAAATTATATTGTTCTCTTGTTTTCAACCAATAGGTATATTGTGCAGTTCCTGGTATTCACACTAATAAAAAATGCGTTGTATTTGAATGTTTTTTTCTATATTTTACTCTTTTTAAAAGGTATTTCTTTACACAAATATTATAAATGCGATAACTTGGACGTCTCGGTGTTTATTACTTCTTCGCGCTAAAAACTACAGAACTTAGATGTATTGTACCGCGCACTAGATTTTGCTATGAATTTTTTAGCTATTTGCATTCTTTAACAAATTATATTTAGTTCTTCCTCAACCTCACCTTAACAGCCACTGGTCTACTGCTGGACTCAGGCCTCCCCCTGATAAGCGTCTTATAGCCTTTTATTTCATGGGGGTAATGCCCACAATCCCGACGCTGGGCATGAGGGTTGGGGATCGCAGTTCGGTGGTAGAATTGTTCTGCGGAGGGCGCTGCTGTCCGCTCTCGGTTGATATCCCTTAGTCGCCTCTTACGACACCCGTGGGAAGAATTGGGGTGGTTTAAATTCTAAGCCGGCACCACACAGCTGCCTTAAATCTTACATAGATGTTATTAGCAAAACTTAACTAAATACGCATGTATGTATCTGCCTCAGGCACGTAAATTGTTCTTCTAGGATGAACATGCTCGTTGAATAGGCTGATGATATTCTTTTTATCATCAAGCTTTAGTCTTGCTTCACATTTAGGATTGGAGGAATTTCTTGACGAACAGCGCCAAATGTTACGGCTTTGTTTAGAAAAGGTGTACCCATCAATGACAATAAGTGCTCTACCCTTTTGCGACATCATTGTTCGAAATTTGTAACCTGAAACCATTAAGTTTACTTTATTTAAGTAGTTTTAGCTTGGCCTCTGCATTTAATACAATTATAAAGTGACCGAGAGGTGAGTATCTGGCACAGCGCAGCAGCATTGCCAAGCAGCGGGGCAAAGCAGCTAGCATCTTGGGGACGCTTTCGATTAGTATTGATATGGATCAGTTGAGCTACCACTAGAATTGTCGCAACAGTCTGCAGTTAGCTCAACTGTTTCAAATCGTATAAATACTAGTTCTAATTTGTTTTCTTTAGCTGTACCTAATGTAAATTACTATAGGTACCGACTTTAAAAGTCTGAAATTTTATCGAAAGTTATTGTTTAACTAAATGTTAATTTCCTCGCGTCAAGATCAGAATAAAAGATAACTACTTATAGTTTTGTATGCTGTCTTATATTGTCCAGCATGATTTATTTATTAATGAAGCATGATACATTAAAATAATAATTTGTGTAATTTTGTGCCTATGTTGTCCCACTGCTAAGCAAAGGTCTCCCCTAAATATTTAAAAGAATCCCCCACTTATCTACCTGGAATGCGTCAAAATCGTCCAGCCAACGTCTCCGAGGCCTGCCTCTGCGTTGTCGACCGCCCTCAGGCACCCACTGTGTGTATTTATGATAGAATAAAAATGTACAATATTTGTTTATTAATATAGCCTACCTCTGCATTTGTAGACAGACAGCTTATAATAGCACTAAGCATCTACCAAAAGTAATCTCTGAACAAAAGAACCCATCATGGTGCGTTGTTTTGTTAGTCTTACACTGGAGGACCTTGTATTATAGTATAGCTGGCTTCAGATACAGGCGTTCTTATGGTATTGACTGCTTGGCCACTTCGGTGGTTTGGACTTGCTAACGCGAACAAGGCAGTCGCATCATATCACTTTTCGACACGACGATGTGATAATTTGTTAGGTAATAACACTTTACTACTGGAAAAAATAATTGCTCATTCCTCCAATAAGAAAGGTTTACTAATCTTCAGTGCTCTTCACGCGAGACTGTCGTGGAGGATGGTAAATATGTTCTCCATTGTATTTCTCAATCAGTCCGTTGCGTAGCACAAATCTTGCTTTACAATGTTGTCCTTTATATCTTCTGGAGCAGACCCAATATCTCCCCTTGTGCAGACCCTTGCCATTTCCAGAGGTAGTGAACATGTGCCCTTCGACAAGAAGGCCGTCGCAGCCCTTTTGGGATTTTACAATTTCATAGGGCACGACGACTGAAACACAAAGGGGGTTATTGAACCGTCAGAATTGTACCCCAATAAATTGTAATTGTATTGTGGCAAAAAAAAAAACTCACTGCAATGAAATAAGATTTCTATTGAAGATATATTAAGGCATTTTAATTTTAAAGAACTCATTAATACAATGGTCTATCTGCTAGAAAAACACTACATCTTATAAGCACATCACTATAAAATGACTAGATATACGTTTCGGTAGGTACCTAATGACTAGATTATGTATTACTACGCTATAATTATTCAACCTTACTTTTCCTAGCACTACCTACCAAACTTCTGGGCTAGTTATCAAATTGTTGTCCACACTACATAAAGTTTATAAAGCTGTAATCAATTTCAAATCAGATGTATTCATGAGTTTACTTCATACCATTCGCCGATCATCTGTTAATTTTCATTCGTTTATCATTATCATCAAAATGGAGCCAATGAGCTGCAGAAAGGGTATGAGTCATACCCTCACGGAAACATCTGGTTTGACCAGCTCCTACGAGTATATACAATTTTATGGGCACTAAATTTTATTCTAACCATCCATTGTGTCTACTGATGTTTCTGGCTCTATAGAGATTGGTTGTATGTCCATACGTCGCAATGGCAGTTAAATACGGCATCCTTCTTTTATCCACATGAACCTTCTTTAACGACCCATCATCATTAATTAGGTACAGTGGTCGAGGGTGTTTATGCTCATTAGGGTCTGGAGACTTTAGCAATTCTCCATTCACGCCTAGTTTGACTTTGGTTTTGCAACCAGCGTCTTTTTTGGAGCAGTAGAAGTTATTCGTGTTTGCTTGCCTTGAAAAGGTGAACCCGTTCAGCATGAGAAGGTAGCCCTTTCTCGTTGGAATGATTTGGTACGGCCGTTCAGGAGATCGTTGCACAACTGTAATTGATGAATAGCAAGGTATACATTATTCTGTATTCTATTTTCTGTCTATAATAAATTAATATTAGTAGGCCTTTGAAATTGCAACGTTACAGATACAAAGGAGATAATTTAAACAAAATTTGATCGTCAAAAGGCAACGACCATAATATTTTTACCACCATATTTTAGTAGGTATGCAAGATAATAAAAAATGGTAGTACAGTATATTTTAATCAAAAATGGGAAAATGGGGATGGGGGCAGAAACCCCAAAACTTGGATAAGGTTTTGGGGTTTCCGGCTATGCATGCGTGTACGCTTTTAAATGAGAATAAAACACATACTCAACGTGTAAGTATTTTATTTGCTACACCATTATTCAATAGAAAATACTATTACTATTTTACGATTATATTATTTTACCATTATGATTATTTGTGGACAATTTATACCCTTAGCGACCAGTAAGGCGATTAAGGTAACGCGATTCGTGTTCAGTTGAATCAAGTTGTATTAATTTTCTTCTATGACCAATTTCACATCATCAACACCCGACTCAACGAAGTGTCGGGTGTTGATAATGTGATTCTGGTCATAGAAGATTAATACGATTTGATTTAACTGAACACGCATCGCGATTTTCGGGTAGTACAGCGATTCCATACTGTGTTTTCACCATTATATTGGTGAGTGTTTCACTCAGACAATTATTACGTTTAGCTTGTGGTGCAACAATTTGGTGCGAAACATCGGGACACCAATTCATCACACTTGATTACGATATCTTTACGTACGTCCCCGTTTCCGTTCTGACGTACTTCGGCGGGGGGTGCTGATGGACACAATCTTCAGCGTTGATAATCCTGCCTCCCTTGTTCATTCTGACGCGAACCTTGCAGCCCGCTTCTTTCTTCGAGCAGTAATACACGTACGTACTCTGCTTCGAGTAGGTATAGCCTTGAAACATCAGCAGCGGATATGCACGGCCAGACTCTATGAATTCGTAATTGAGACTTTCTGGAATTGTTATTTTTATTAGAGAAGAGAGAGAGAGAATTAGAGGAGTTCTCAGTTTAGTTATCTAATTTTAAATGTTTTCCTTCAGACATGATCATAATCCGAGTTATTTGAACGTGGGGGACTCCTACAGGAAAACTATGAATGAAATTATGATTTCATGGGTTCAATAGAAGTGCCTTTTATAGAAGGCCAAACAAACAATTAGTCGGAAAAGCCCCTACGGTTTTATGTTGATTTGTCATTATTTTATAAGTTTTTTGATGGCATTTTGATGATGTTAAACACTGATTTCTTAATTCTAACAATAATTTCAAAGAAACTGTCAGGTCCAAAATAAAAACAAATGTACATATACACGGATATATACTTTAATATCTATGATATATCTTGAAACAGTTACTAACACATAACCCAGGTTTGTCAGGACAATCAGGACAGTAAAAACAAGTGGCTTTACGCTTCTGCTTAATCCAGCAGATTTTGCAATTTCGCCGCAATTGCGCACCGGTTCTACGACTCCGATCGCACCGTTTGGGGACGTGAACTTTATTATAAACTGGAACAGAAAATAATTATAGAAATGTCTTTTATTTTGCAATTTTTGTCGTGGAATATATTATACAAACAAAGTCATTTATTCGAAAATTAAACAAAACAAAGTCCCTGGTTTCTGTTTTAGTTTAATTTAAGTAATACAGTTTGTCTCTGATCTCTCTATCTAAATAATTAATGTAAAACAGTAAAGCCATATATGGCAATTATCCTAGTAGGTAATACGAGTGCTTTCTTAAAATCTATAAAAAGAGAGGTACTTAGTATAAAATTGTATAATGATGATAGGCAACATCAAACGCCCTCTCCTCAAGCTCGTCAAAAGTAGACGTTAGGTATTTTTTCTGAATGGTTATGCTATAACTAATCATCAACAAAAAGATCATTTATTGTTCTGGATACTGATTGCTTGCTTATAAACCAGTTTTATATAGGTAGTTCGACCTATTTGTAATATTTGCGACTATAATATTTTGAGAACAAAGGTTTTGAAATGGGACCACGCCCAGTGCAATTTGATACGAGTTTATTTGTTTTTATTTTTTATAAAATATAAAATACTAATTTGCTTTATACCACTAATTTGCTTATAAAATACTAATTTGCTAATACGAATCAGAGGCATGTAGGTAGTAGGTTATTAATTGGGCTACAGTTTAAGTTTAATTTTTATTCATAAAACCTATCTTGGTTTCGCAGAGTTTCGAAAAAACGTCGCGCCACTCGGAATGAGAGACAAAATCAAGTTACGACCGTTACGGTACTTGCGGCCAATTATAACAAAAACTATAAAACTTATAGAATACTTAAATGATTATTTACTTAGTACCTATAGGCTAAAAGGCCATCATTAAAGTTATAAAATTAATATGTTTGCCTTAAAGAACATGATTTAATTGCCAGTTGAAAGTGTACGACCCGTTACGACCGTTACATGGAATGACCCAGAACTTACTTAACCGTTCAAATTTCGGAAAAAAAGACCGGAAAAAAAGCCCAGAAGTTTTTCAGGGTTAAAAAGCCGCTAAGCTACGGCACTTGGTACCACCTACCAGTTTTCATATGACAAACGTTGTGCCCAACACACTGTAGGTACCTATATCCTGATGCCGTTTCTATACCTTTACATATTGCCCACTGGCTAATTTCATATACCTCGGAGGTTCGTGATTATGGAACGGATGCGCCTCAATGATCACACCATTCGAATCCAACTTAACTTTCCCTCTACACCCGGAACCGTTTTTTGAACAATAGTAGTTCTTTGATTTATTCGTTTGACAAAAAGTGTACTGATTCCACATTAACAGATTCTTGCCTTTTCCAGTGGGAATCAACTCATATTCTGAAATTATATAATATTTTTAGATAGGTAACATAACTTTTAGACAAACAAAATAAGACTTCGAAATCTAACCTCACATTTATTCTAATATTGAGAAAAAAATAAAGGTACTTACATTATTTTTAAGTCTTATTAAATGACACACTTTTTTCTCTTTTTAGGCTTAAGAGAAAACATCTATGTATTTTATTTATATAAATTTATTTAGTAAAAGGTTTGTACCAGTGTGCACGTAACACTTTTTAACACTGCACTGGTCACAACTAAATATACTAGGAATATACTTATAACGTCATGTAATACTGCACATTTCATACATTATCATTCTAACCCCAAAGTAAGCAGACATACATTATGCTCTGGGTACAAGATGACAGATAAACCAGGGTCCTACCTACGGAAAAATAGATTTAAATAATATGAAGTAACTTAGGAGTATCATTCAATACACTACGCCTGTGAACTATCTAAATTGTAATAAACTTGAATTATGTACTTACTAACTCAATAAATAGGTATTTAAATTAAAGTGGACTTTATTTGAAAAAATGTTTAGTGACCTATTAAGTAATGAATTTTTCTTCTTTTGTTAATTGCTTACTTTACTTTGACTCGCGAAAGTTTGAAAAGTTTTATTTTCATAACTTAGATCTGGTTCTGCGGGAAGTACAGGACAGAAAAGCCTATGATACCTCGGAGGAATGATGATGATGATGCACGTAAGTCTTATGAATTTCCTAAATTTTGATGTATTGGCCATCAGCAGTTTTAAAGTATTTGGGTGGTTCGTGGCTATGATCCCCGTCGACTTTTTCGACAGCGTATTTGGCATCCAGTTTCACCTTTGCTTTGCATCCATTTTTCCAATAGTTCGTACAGTAGTAAACTCTTGATTTATTCATTTGTAAATACGTGTATTTGTTGAGCATTATCCGGAATTTCCCTTTGCCTGTCGCCATAAACTCAACAACTGAAAAAAAGATATTATGATGATGCTGTCCAAGCCAATTTCCGTTACGGTCACCGCGTGCCTGATCATTTTAAGTTATACTTAGCGCTTCATCATAAACTCGCCTCGCGGTTTCACCCGCGTAGTTCCCGTTCCCGTGGGATTTCCGGGATAAAATATAGCCTATGTCACTCCCCGAAAAGTAAGCTTCCTAACGGTGAAAGAATTTTTCAAATCGGTCCAGTAGTTTCGGAGCCTATTCAATACAAACAAACAAACAAACAATCATATCTTTCCTATTTACAATATTATTAAGTAGTATAGATAAAACTGAGAGATGATATCATTTAAATCAAATGGCAAATTTTTAGTAACTTTATATTGCACTTATTAATTAACAAATCAGCAACAAACAATATATTAAATTATTAAACAAACTATACTCGGCTGGTCTATATAAAAAGTAAAGTCCCTACTCTTTACTTTTAACAGAACTTAACTCTTCCCTACTAAGTAGTTCCCAAATGTATAACAAACTTTAAATAAATAAAAAATATATACTTAGTTAAAATAAATCAACAAAATTACTAGTACCTACATATTTAGATAACTATAAAAACTTGTTTTAACAAAACAAACATTTTGTTACCAACTTAAACTAAAAATGTCTTACATTTATAAACTAAGTATTATGTTAATAACAACAGTCTTCTCGATTAAACAAATCATAGTTAACATTTAATATTTTTTTTTTCAATTTGAGCATAGTACTTATGTCAACTAAAACTAAACCAGTAACCCACCAAATAGCTAACAAACTCTTTTAGTATTAAGATCCCTCGCAATATTTTGAACGTCATCGTGTATTTCGAACAGCGCCCTCTACAAGATGGATGGCAAAATTGAGCATCTTTTAAAATGACTGACCTAATGAATAAAATAATTTTATCACATTAACTAGATTTAATAAAAAACAACGGCCTTAAAGAGATAAAAAATGTACTTATTTATGAATATAAATATTGACGGTTCGGCCGCTGTAATTTTTACACAACAAAATCGAGATCTTTTTAATTTTTTTAAATAAATGTTTGTCCTCGAGAACCAAAGACGCACTGACGTGAGAATGGCCGAAAAAGGGGACTCTTGTTTTTTTAACCACGGGACACGTTACTTGTTGTCTTTCGGTGACAGCGATGCGATACTCTAGACTCGTCACGTGTTTGTATGAGAATTCTCGAGACCTTGAGTTTTTTTTTCCATCTCGACTTGAGACAGTTTTCTCGAGAATTCTCGAGTCGGGAATTCTCGAGCAGAAACCCTATCCGAGAACCTTCTTTTTATTTTACATCATCAATTACACTTTTATATAATTTCCATCCACACTGATTCGTAGCTTTCTTATAACGACGCGGCTGGTGGTTATGTAAAGTATGAGCGTATTCGACTTCCCCATCAAGGTTAAGTTTAACTTTGCATTTGCAACGAGAGGATATGGTGGCAGAACAATAGTAAATCCTCGAGTTATTTTTCTGACAATACGTGTACCTATTCATCAATAAGAGATGCTTTCCTCTTCCCGTCGGAATCAACTCATAGTCTGTGAAAGAAGAGGATGAATTTAGTTCAGAACAATTTATGACTCGACTGTTTCAATAGTACATACTAGTTCTAGTTTTTTGTTATTATAGTGCGTAACCCCACACTAAGGGTAATTTCTAAGAAATCAAATAACATCGCAAAAATTTTTTCGACTTCGACGGGACTTGAACCCGCGTCCTCCCCTCAGTACTCTCGTCAAACGAACTAAATGTAACTTTAGTCTTTGAACAGGATTGGATAAACTTCAATGTTTCCCCTGTAGGTGGAGCTAACGGCGCGAGAAGACCGTAGGATGTCGCAGAGATTTTCGACTCCCGCGTCACTTGACTTCGTGGTGTAGTTGGTTATCACATCCCCGTACTGAGGGGAGGACGCGGGTTCAAGTCCCGTCGAAGTCGAAAATTTTTGCGATGTTATTTGATTTCTTAGTTCTAGTTTGTTTCTATTCTTTAATTGTAATTTTCTTTTTAAGTTTAAGTACGTTTAAAAATACTAGCTAGTTCTGATTGCCCGGATTATACTCTACTTTTGTAGGCCAGGAGGCCTAAATGTAATCACGTGTTATGTTTTTTTTTTTTTGTGCAAATTCGGTGTATTAGAGTACCAACATTGGCCGAAACGAAACACGCAATGGGTATTGGAGGATTAAAATAAACTTCCAGGTGTCACTCTAATACAAGGCCTCTAATACAATACAAGGCATATAATAAAAGTAACTATTAAAACAGAGAGTTTGGATGTATGGATGGATGTTTGTTACCACTTCACGCCATACCGACTGAACCAATCGAGCTGACATTTTGCGTAAATGTAGCTCTAAGCCTGAAATCAAACATAATATGCTACTTTTTACCGTAGTTTTTACCCCATAAAACAGTTCCCATGTGATAGAAATAACCTTCAAACGATTCCATAGAAACAACGCGTACGAAGCCGCGGGCAGAAACTAGTTTTTAATAACATGGTTCCTAAACATATATACTGACTTAAGAAATAAATGTGTATGGAATATATTAATAGATCGCAGAATTTCATTACATGACAACCGATATTCAAAACGATATTTATCGACATTTTATCAAGTCCCGTCGAAGTCGAAAATTATTGCGATAATATTTGATTCCTTAGAAATTACCCTGAGTGTGGGGTTACGTACTATAATAACAAAGAACCTTAGATATCATCGACATATTAAAAAAGTTTTGAAAGTAAACATCAGACCGACATCCAAGAACCTTCTACTTTATTTAACAGTACCAATTATACTTCTATATAATTTACGCGGTTGGTGGTTATGTAAAGTATTGGCGTATTCAACTTCCCCATCAATGTTAAGTTTAACCTTGCTTTTGCAACGCCTGGATAAGTTAGCTGAACAATAGTAACTCCTCGAGTTATTTTTCTGACAATACGTGTAGTTGTTCATCATCAGGAGATGCTTTCCTCTTCCCGTCGGAATGAACTCATAGTCTGTGAAAGTAGAAGAAGAATTCAGTTTAATAGAATTTATGACTCGACTGTTTCAATAGTGAATACTGGTTCTAGTTTGTTTCTCTTCTTAATTTGAATTTTATTTTTAACGTACGTTAAAAAATTTTAGGTCGTGCTGATTGCCGGGCTTAAACTCTGCTTTTGAATTGAACTTTAATACGGTTTATTAGAGTACCAACATTGGCCGAAATAAACACGCAATTGCGTATTGGAGAATTAAAACAGACCTCCAGGTGTCACTCTTATACAAGGCACCTGGGTGGATCAACTGTTCCTTGTTCGGAATCAACAAAATGAGTTTTTTTTTTGTTTTTTCCATAAATTTTGCACAGTATTAATAGATACAACATCAATTAATCTACACTTGCTTGCTTTAAACTGGAATCGCTTCAAGGGTTGTTCAAGACTAATTTTTACAATTTCTTTGCAGTGAACTATGGGTTAAGTTATGTTTTCCCTTACGCAGGATTTATTGGCGACGATAAATTTTGATTTAATGCACGATAATGTCCGCTGCCACGCCGCAGCAGTGACTAGACAGTACCGACAGACGTCTTCCATGTCGGCATTCCCACACTAGACTGGCCAGCCCTTATTCCTGACTTGAACCCAATCTGGCATATGTGAGACGAGCTAAAACAGCGGATACGAGGGAGAAATCCAGCTCATCCAGCTCCGGCGCCGATAGAAGCCGATAGATGCAACTTCGACCGATTGCAATAATTCCCAAAATTTAGGTAGCCAATTTAATTAATTTTAAATCTTCTTGATATCACTTGAAAGGTAACAAAATTACCTTTCAAATGATATACCACAATCCATAGTTCATTGTACATAAATTGTAAAAAAATTGTTTTGATCAACTCGCGATGAAAGCGATTCCATTTTAAAGCTCGCAAGTGTAGTTGTAGGGCGTGCAGTGAAATTTACAAGAATTATTGATGTTTAGAGAGACTCTTAAACCAAAGTTGATCCTAAATTTGTCCCTTGGGTACGCTATAATGGGATTTCGAGAAATAAAACAACACAATACATTTGGAATCAACTGTATTCTTAAAAGAGTTCCAACCAATCATTTAGAAGCCATCAAACACAAGAAAAGAATACACATTTGAACAATAACACTATGTGTCCTCTCTTGGGTCACCAGTGCAGCAAAAAAAAAACTTTATTCGTCAATTGTGTATCAGAAATAGTATCTTATTCAATCTTCAGTTTCTCATTCTTCTTTTGAGAATTAATCATACAAAAAAGTTGTCAGTTATTACTAATTAACAAATTAAAAGTCGATAAACATTTTAATAATAGGGACAACATGGTCAGGCACGAGACAAATTAAATGACTCAAGAGACAAGTAAGTCCTATAACTTAGGTAGGCAAGAGACAAATTCAGTGACTCAAGAGACAGTTTGTACAATTCACAAACATTTTGAACACAACATACATCAAACTAGACTTCTATCTATCTATATATATCACTATCGAAGTTTTAAATCAAAAACATTCGTATTAATATCTTTAGATTACAACTAACTACTAAAATATGGAGATCTTTATTAGTTTTTCACTTAATATTACTAAGGTATCATAAAAATTCAAAACTTAACTTTAATATTTAGAGACCATAATTAGTAGGTAGTTACAATAATTAAGTCTTTAGTTTTCTTATAAGAACTATAATCACTTTTCGGAAACTTCAACATCATCTTTAAATTTATAATAAAATTGGCCTCGTTTCTCATTAATCACCGGCTTGGAAAGAATCTTTACAATATCCGTGTAGTCTATATCAGCAGCGTCATTTATGTCTAAACGATACACTTTTTTGTTGTTCAATGTAACCCTTAGTTCTCCATCGTCATCTAAGTCATTCACAACACAAGCACATTTATATATTTTTCCTTTTGTAGCATGGACATTGACTAGCAAATAGTCACCTCGACATACACCCTGATTTTCTTTGTTCTCAAAACGATATTGAGATGATGTAGATGGTTCTGCTAAAGTAATTGGCTTATCGCCATCAGCCATACTCGTCAGTTGATCGTCTTCCGATAAATGAGGTGTATCATTATTAGTACGACGACCTCTGTGGCGCAGCGGGCGAAGGTCTGCCTGCGACGCAGGAGGTTGCGGGTTCGATTCCCGCCTCGGAACAAATGTTTGTACGATCTGCACACATTTGTCCAGGGCGTTCTGGATGTTTTCTATGTATAGTAAAAAAAAATCTATGTAGTGTATTGCATTAAGTATATGAGTTATCTAGTACCCATAACACAAGCTCTGCTTAGCTTGGGGCTAGATAATGCTGTGTGAATTGTCCAGTATTATTTATTTATTTATTCTTGTAAACTACGTCCTAATAGTTTATTTTCCTGGCTTGGCACAAGTCTGTTACACTAATCTCTTTTAAGGGTGAAGCTATCTGAGGAACATTAATGTAACGGCTTAAAGCAATGTCTTCGTCAGAGCTAGGAAGGTCGTCGTTATGATGATCGTCTCTGATGCTGCTTGTAAAATTTTCTTCTATGTCATTTCCGGCTTCAGAGATAATATCTTCAATATTAGAGCTATTCGATTTTTTGTGGCATTCTTTACCCTGGTGATCGAAGCAAGAGGTTGATACATTTTTGGTTGCATGCATTCACAAAACCTTCTCTTGCAAAAGCCTTGTCTTTTCTTAGTTTCTTCCATCCCCTTTCTCGTTTGTTTTGACGTTAGGTACATTTTGCTAAAGGTACATTTTCATGTAACATCGACGGAGAAGAAGGTGGTGTTATATCGAGCACACGGTTAAGAGTTCTCTTGCGCTGCCTCAAATTTTTCTTTCTTAGTTTCCAAATAACCCTAGCATTATGTCTCTCCTTCGGTGTCAAGTCCTTGACTAGCCTCTTTTTTTTATGGTAATCTTCTCTTTTCTTTTTTTTGTATTCTTCGTACTTTTCGGGGTCTCGTTTCAGTTTTTCTTTGTATCGCCTTTGTTTTTCCGCTGATGTTAGCGGCATTTCGACTGCAATTAACCACTAAATGTTAATTATTATTTGTAACTTGAGTACCTGCCTACTAGATTCGTGGTCTAGTACGCATTCAACATACTCTAATGTAAACTATTAAGGAAAATTTTACTTTAAAACTATCGTAGTTTGATAAATTCATTACGGATGTAAGCGGGTTAACTACGAACCTGATTTGTGTTGGAAGAAACGTTGTGTTTTTCCAACACAAGGTTTCGCAGTTAACCCCCTTATATCCGCAATGAATGAAGGAAAACATCGCGTGAGGAAACCTCCATGTCTAAGAATAAAAAAGAAATGACTGATATCTACCATCCGCATTGGGTTCGCGTGGTGGATTAAAACTCATTTTGCCCGGTAATTATGACAATAGGCTTGCCCCCTATTATTTTCAATATAACCGGCGTATTGTGGGTACTAAGCACACTACTGTTACGCAGAACACAGACCTGATGTTTTGTTTTTATGTACTAGATCAGACAGGTTCCAGCTCTAAACTGACCAAGCATTTACTGTGTATTAGTATACCCAAATATTTGCCACTTTCAATTGCATTTATTTATATTTATAACTTTAATCTAAGACGCCTTCTATCTTAGACGCCTACGTTATTCATTGAAGAGCAACTTATACATTTAAAGTCATTTACATAACTTTTTTTAATAATTTATATCAAAATGTCTCTTGGGTCACCAAATAAGTATCTTGGGTGACCATTGTAGTAACACAAGGGAACGGTTAGACAGGGGCCTTTTAGCAATCCAACATGATTTATATTTATTTAAATGAGAATTAACACGCAACAAGTTGTGTCATGGTACAATCAGACTTAAATTCTTTGTATTAAGTATCAAATTGCTAAAGAAATCTATTAAACTTACCGAATTTTCGCGGTCACCCAGCAGAACCACAAGAAACACACGCTGCCTTTCTTCCAGCCGCAGTCGAAATAGCCGAGCGAATCCAAGGTTAGAAGTTTGTCGAATAACCTCACGTGATTCGCAGAACTACTTGCTATTGGCTAAGGTAGCAATAGCGCTAACGCATTCACACTTAGGTAGTATTATATAGTGAGCCAGGGGAAGCCGATAGATTGGTAATACGAGGGACACACTTTCAAAAAATTATAAAAAACAAACAAATTAGGCATTTTTAGTTTTTTTATGTTATCTATAACAATAAAACGTTACACTTTATTATCAGTACCTCGGATTCTTATCTGCCTTGGAGATTTTTCCGACTACGTAACTAAATCTGCAGCTATTAGACCCAAGGGACAGACTGAAAATGTACTAGGGACAAAAATGTTCTCCTGACTCATATTTGAACAAAATTACTTACAAATAACAAAACCTATTAACTGATATTAAAATTATGTTACCAATATGTCTAACTGTTGTCTTAGCTGATATAACATAAAAATTGTGTAAATTTAAGATTTACGAAAATAAAATAACAAAAGGACAACCTTTGACAAAGAATAGTTGATCCACCCACCTAATAAAAGTACTATTCAAAAACCGAGTTATCAACTTATCATAGTCAATTTGAAATTATTTTCACAATTTATTTTTTCCTTACCGATAAGGCAGACTTACGAAAAGGAATTCGGGTAAAATAGATATTCCAAATCTTGGTTATACATTTTTAATTGTTTTACAGATGTACCTTGCTTATATAATCTAAGTTTTATGGTGTTGTTGTCATTTTTCTATTATTCTTAGGTAAGTACCTACCATAACAATAAAAGTGTAAGTAGAAATTTATATGACCAACATAATTAAATTAAAAAATAAATTATACCAAAATTTATAATTCTAAGTATCTATAAATGACGCAAATGCAGTATAAATTAAAAAAAAAACAATCAGACGCCAACTGCATGGATTTTAATAAAGGACCTGATAACAAGTACTTCAATTACAATAAATGAGTCGCTTTTTGAAGACAAAACAAGCTTTAATTATTTGCTAAGGAAAATAAACAAATTAACTTCAATAACAGGTTCGAGCTGTTAAAGTGGGTATCTACTGGACAGTGTTACGGAGCGATAAGTACCATTCGCAGAAAACATGATACGTTACATAGTGTGCTAAAATCCGTCTCGTTGCTAGTTGCGAGCTTTCCCCGTACTGACGGCACGAACGCTCGTTCTGTAACACTTTACATTAGGGCGCTACCCCGACCCAAATCAGCGCCACCACCTATTTAGAAGGAAATTAAAAAAAAAACGATTGGCCAGTTTGTGTTTCCTATCATAAGCTTTTTTTTAATGCCCCTGTAAAAGTTTTATTTTGTATACTTTATGCAGAGATGCGAAGTTGCTCTTTTTGCCCACCATGGTGGGAAAAATGAGCAACTTCGCATCTCTTCCTACATTATACAAACAAAAACATTTATAGAAGCATTAAAAAAAAGCTTATGATAGGAAGCACAAACTGGCCAATCCGTTTTTTGAATTTCCTTCGTTTAACGGAATAATAAGGTAAAATAGGTGGTGGTGCTGATTTGGGTCGGGGTAGCGCCTTAAGCCCCGTAACACTGGTCAGTACCTAGTTTTAGAGCTGCGGGCTCATGGCACACTACAGAGCTGGGACCAAATTCTGCTAACCAATCGCTTAAATTACAATGGTCGCGCAGAATCGCTACGTAGAATCCTTAGATGAAAGTAGCCCTATAGTAGTAGATAGTGTTTGCAATGATATTGGCACATAGAGATTAATATACCAGGAATCCCAGACAGATGGCTTTGCTGCCATCCTCCGTAAAAAGACGGCATCGCTGATGCGCAGGGTACGTGACAACTCCAACATCATCCTAAAAACTATAGCTGGTAGAATCACCTCACCCCTGTGGAAATGCTTCATGGGGAGAGTGATATAATTTTGTATTTAAATTGATTTATTTTTGTATTCATTTTTAGTAGATATTAAGTAGTTATAACTAATCCTAATAATAAGTCCTACCTTTGCTAACAAATTATGGATTCTAGTTGTCCGAAATAAAATTATTGATTATATATTAATATAATAAGGTTTCAACCTTGACACTTTAGACGCGCGTCGCTGCATCTGTAGTTTCTTTCATATACTTAAGTTAGAATGCCAAAATGTGCCAAACTGTTTTTTTATTTTGTTATATTCGGAGAACAAAGATTTTTACACACTTTATAAATAAACTTACATAATAACTGATAAACATTTGTGTCCTCGCACGTAGAAGTGCAACCAACCCGTATGCCCAGCGTGGGGATTATGGGCATTGCCCCCATGAGATAAAAGCCAACAAGGCGCTTATCAGGGGGAGGCCTGCGTCCAGCAGTGGACCAATACAGGCTGTTGAGGTTGATGTAGAAAATGTGTGATACTGTGACAATACTGTCTCATAGTGAAGCGATTAGTTGACTTTTCATTTAGGCAGAAGCCTACCGACATTTAATGCTAATTTTTACTAATAAATATTTAAAGTCTAACGTAACTTCCAGTAACAGTTTTGATATAACGTGGACGTTCGTGATTATGGAAGAAATCTCCTTTGGCGACGACTCCACCTTCCAGCTTAAGTCTAGCTTTACACCCAGCACCGTGTTTGGAACAGTAGAAATGACCGTATAGCCCGATCTGGCAATACGTGTACCCATTTAACATGAGTAGGGATTTGCCTTTGCCTGTAGGAATAAACTCGTAACCTGAAAAAAAGTATAATTACATAAAAAAAAACATGTGTGTTATTAATGTTATTATAGAAAGACATTTTATATATATGTATAAGTATTATATGTATATTTCGGAGTTAAGTTTATGGTTTAACAATCTCATTTCCACTCGGAGTTAATTCGCCCAAGGGTCCTGTAGAGCCTCTTTACTTGCAATGCGCCTATTATCTATGCGGATTACCAACATCTGATGTTTGATGTTAGACCAATTCTACGAGGTGACAGAAGGAACGACAAAATCAACGAAGTCTTGTTCAATCACGGTGGCTGAAAGAACTAGAAGTCGTAGTAATCATGTTGAAACGGTCTCGCGATTCATGTAGTCAGAGGCCCCTAGCTTTGTGTTTGTCTTTCAAGCCCTATTTTCAACTGACATTACCTAATTTTGCTCACAAGTGAGACAAGTATATAGGTACTTTATGTACCTATATATTTTGTATATTCGCTGTTGCGATCATCGTTAACCATTTTTTAACGCATGCTGTATATATGTCGTGGCCATATCCTAGAATTGATCACTTCATGATGTGACCGACCATTTCATGAAATGGTAGAATTTCATGACATGGCCAGCTAAAACTGACTATATCGTTTAAGCATCAACGTTTAATGATATTTCCATCAACGTTTGGCCATATCATTTATGTAGGGATTCCATGACATCAAAAGGTTTAAGGCATTACGGGAGGCCTATGTTCAGCAGTGGACTAATATAGGCTGATGATGATGATGAAAAGGTTTAATGAAAAATTCGAATTAGGAAGGAACTTTATATTTAAAAGTTGGCTTTCAGTTTAGACGTTATGCTCGTTTTTCGAGTGACTTTTATAAAATTCATGTAGTTTTTTATCGTAACGGCTCCTTACTTAATTTTTGTCTTCTATTTGCACATTATTATTCCCTTTTTTAACTAAATAATTGTCCGCCGACATGATGCATCACAGAACAGAAACAAACAAACACTCAGAAACCACAGATGTCAAAAACAAAACAAAACAATATCAGCGCCTCTAACGGTGGATAATGTAACTACTTTATGATATTGTTTGACCTTATCATGAAGTAGCCGTGCGTTTAGCTTTTCATATCGTTAAACGCTGATTATTCATTGATCTAGCCTGACTACATCATGATATGGCCAGCGCGTATTTTCCATTTCATGAAATTCTACCATTCCTTGAAATGGTCGGTCTCATCATGAAGTGATCAATTCTAGGATATGGCCACGACATATACACAAAATTCAATTGTCTTTTGCAATATATGATATTTATTTGTTATTAGCTGCTGCCCGCGGTTTCGCGCCCGCTTTTTAAGTAGCCTATGTCCGTCCGCAGGATGCCATTTTCCTCCCTGACAAATTTCATTGAAATCCGTTCAGCCGTTAAAAAGTAACGGACAGAAAGACATACAGAGTTACTTTTGAATTTAAAATATTAGATATGGATCAGAGATTTATTACTACTTAAATATGAACATAATGCAGGATAATGTCGTTAATTATGGAGTACTTATAGCATTAAAATTAAGAGCTCGGTTCGAGCATGATAAACATATCTTTAGCAAACCCGACAAACGCTGAGGTACACGTTCTTGAGTGAAGACCGCGACTCGGCAAACGTAGTGTAGGACGCCTATCGACTAGACCTGTATCAGTCTCTTTCCTCTGAGTTTTCTCACCTTCCCCTAACCCTCCCTATGAAGATAAACAATTTTACGTAGATCTTCGTAGCATGTGCTACGATGCTACGACGGACCGGCGTAGCATACAAAGGACTTCAACGCGCATAAATTTTCTACCTGCAAAATACTGTAGGCAGAAGCTGGATGCGGTAAGCTGAAGACTGGGCGCTATGGCGTTCATTAGGTGAGGCCTATGCCAGCAGTCGATTGTTTAGTATAGGCTGATGAAGACAATTGAAACATGAACAAACATACCAGCATGGGTATGTTTTTCATGCGGAAATTGTGTTAACAGTCCTTTAATCCACACCACAGTCTAGATTTTAATCCACATTCCTGACGCAGTCTTCTTATAAGCCGGTGGTGGATGATTGTGCTCCCTATCAGCTGATGTTATGACGCCATCTTTTGCAAGTGTCAAACGCGCTTTACACCCCGAGAGTCGCTTCGAGCAGTAGTACCGTCGTCCATTATTGTTCTGCGAGTATGTGTGGTCATTCCACAGTAAAAGATAGTTTCCTCTGCCTGTTTCTATGAATTCGTAAGCTGAAAGTAATTTTGTTTGAGTCAGTACACTTTTACTAGAGCTCCAGTAGATTTCATGTAGATCCAGTAGATCTGTTGATCTTCAGAATGGCGGATAAAAATATACTTAACCAATTTCAATGCAAATTTATTTTTATTTTCAATAAAATTCATAATGGTAATTGTAGTATGCTTGTCTCTTAACTACTCTAAACAAAGCCGGGGGGTTTTGCCCCCTATTTTGAGCACTCATTGATTGGACTACTAGCGCTATACTACTTGTAGAACGCAAAAAAATACAAAAATCAAATTAAGTTTACAATTATGATGAGAGTCGGCATGGATGAATGGATAGATGTTTGTTACTTCTTCACGCCAAAACTACTTAACGGTACAGACTATTACAGAACAACATAAAATTTAAGGTTTTTTGTTATTATAGTGCGTAACCCCACACTAAGGGTAATTTCTAAGAAATCAAATAATATCGCAAAAACATAAAATTTTGCTTAGCTGTAGGTAGGTGTCGTCGTCTCGAATAGTACATTGGCTAATTTTTAATCCATAAATCAGTTTCCATGGGATGAAAAAAATAACCTTTAAGTTTACACGTTTCCAAAGAAACAAAGCGTGCAAAGCCACAGGCAGAAACAAATTAAATAAATTTAACCAAACTGAGAACCTAAGAAATCAATTAATATCGCAAAAATTTTCGACTTCGACGGGACTTGAACCCGCATCCTTCCCTCAGTACGGGAATGTGATAAACAACTACACCACAAGTCAAGTGACGTAGGAGTCGAAAATCTTTGCGACTTTCTACGGACTCAAGCGCCGTTAGCCTGAGTGCGAGGCTTACACTACATCTAATAACAAAAACCTTAAACTGAGAACCATTTTTGAAGTAAATAAAAATGAACTTATACACAAGTACGTACGGCTTAAAAATACATACTTAAATAATTATTAGGTAGGTATACAATTTTAAAAGACAAGTCATCTTTTAATTGTGACAGTGGGATTACCGCAAAGGCGCAAATCCACTCGGATCGCTCGAATCGTTACCGCTCTGGGTATCAATCAAATACAGCGTAGGTCTTATCAGATAACAACAATGATATCCTCAATAAAACTTTTAAATCCATCATGGTTATTAACACTATAGTCATTAACAACGGGATATTTACCATGATATGAGTTTTGAGCTTTCATATCATGTCACTCATATCATGGTAAATATCCCGTTGTTAATGACTATAATGATATCCTCAGCCTGCTAGACATGGATGAGAACATTCCCGGTACCGCGAGGGAAGACACCGGACACAACCCTCCCATCTTCCTGTTATCATCATAACCATCATCAGGTCGTATACGACCACTGCTGAACATAGACCTCCACATAACGACCCCACGAATAGCGGTCCTGTGCCTGAGCTGCGACCGCTACAATGTCGTCGGTCCATCGAGTGGGAGGTCTTCCTACACTCCGTTTCGCATTGCATCGCGGTCGCCACTCGGGAAGCATTACTTCCCAACAGTAATCGGTTCTACGAGCTATATGGCCTGCCCATCGCCACTTCAGCCTGCTTACTCTGAAAGCTATGTCGGTTACTTTGGGTATTTTATGGATTTCCGTATTCCGCATTCTATAGCATGGAGAAACTCCGAGCATAACTCTCTCCATAGCTCGCTGAGCGACTTTGAGCTTATGCACGAGGCCACGACCATGTCTGTAACCATGTCTGAGATCCGTTAGTCATCAGCATCACTTCTTGTAGTTCTCGTCTTTCCTCTAGTCAGTATTTATAAATGTAATATGTGAGTGGCATTCAGTGACATGTCGTATCAAACTCGTTGTGTCAGTGTATTTTGAACTACATAATTCGCATCTTTCTCCGGTGTGTGTTGGCATATGTTTCTCTAACTGTAATCGTTCAACAAATACCTTATCACATACACTGCAGACATATCGCACCCCGGTATATTCCTTATCTTTACTGTGAGTTTTCATGTGTACAATCATATGTCTATCTAAAGAGAATTTACGATTAAATTTCTTATTACATTTATTGCAACTAAATGGTTTTTCTCCAGTGTGAGTCCTGATATGATTTCTCAAAGCAATTTTTAGGGCAAATCGTTTCCCACATAAATCGCAGGCGAATGGTTTTACTCCAGTGTGAATATGTAAATGTTTTTTCAAAGTAGATTTTTGATTAAATCTTTTATCACATAAATTACAGATATATGGCTGTTCTCCAGTGTGAATTCTCATATGAACTTTCTTGTGTTTGTCGTTACGTAACATTTTACCACATTTATCACAAGATAATTTATTTTTTTCGTCAGGGTCTTCTATCCACCATATTTCTGAAAATTATTAAATATATATGTATAATAGGTTAGGGAGCGTGATTTTTAAAGTCTTTCAATACTCAATACATTCATTGTTCTAAGGTTAATAGAAGGTTATTTTGTCTAACCGCTGGTTTCACGGGCGCAGATCAAAGTAATCATACTTAAACATCAAGTTTTTAACGAACTCTGTGGCATAGCGGGCGAAGGTCCGTCTGCGACGCAAGAGGTTGCGGGTTCGATTCCTGCGGCGGGACAAATGCTTGTACGATCTGCACATATTAGTTCTTGGTGTTTTGTAATGTACTAATTGGTACACCCCTGCCGTTCTCAAACTCACATAATTCGTTCCATCCAAAGGTTGCCTGGAAGAGATCGCTTCTAAGCGATAAGGCCGCCCATTGTACTTGTATCTTATGTAAGGTTTCGTGTTTTGTATTTTTGTTGGTGTACAATAAAGTATTTTGTATTGTATTGTATTGTATTGTACTCATACTCATTTCGTACATATTCACTAAAAACATAAGTTACTGAATTATATTTTCCTGCTAAAACCTAACCAGAGATTCTTATAGAAACCCGGTCCACCTCCACTCTCAGTACCTATTGCCAAGCCCTGCTAGGGTACCATTGTGTCTCTTAAACATTACTTAGATATTAAGACCTAAAAATGTACACAGTGATTGCAATAAATAAATATGAATATGAATATTTATACACCGTAGGAGCACAAGGCACACTTAGTAACGTCAGTTTAAACATATGGTTACTGTGGTGCATAAATTTTATAATTCAAAGCCATAAAACAGACAAAACAGAAAAATAAACAAGGAACTTAGGAATATAAGTACATACAAAAATAGGTAAATTAATAAATAGATCAGCTGTAAATGAGTCGTGTAAAAAATAATTAATCTTAATTCATGGTGTATAATAAAAAGTATGTAATGAGTTGTACTAACGAATTTCCAGTGAGAATATTAATTTGTGATAAGAAAATTCATTGTATAGTTATGATAGATATATATGAGTATGTTATGAATGTTTAGGCAGTAAAGAATAAAGGCTCACCCTGATATATTTTATTTAAGGTGTTGTATTAAGTGTAGTAGGTAAGTCAGTTACCTACTACTCACAAAACAAGCTCTGCTTAGTCTCAACCTCAGCAGCCTGTATTTTTCGACTGCTGGACGCAGGCCTCCCATAATCCCCACGCTGGGCATGCAGGTGGATGACGCTGGGGATCGCAGTTTGGTGATCGATTGTTAGACCACTGGCTTGTCAGATCACTGGTCAACTAATCAGCGTCCAAGAAACCAGCTGTTAGTATATACAGTTAGGGCTGAACGAGTCGCTCATCTTTCCATAGAAACGTGGAAGGGTAACTACTGCGCTGTTTGATGTCGACCATCGAAAACTAAGGATAATATTTATTTATCTCGTCATTATCTATGTTTGTAAACACCCAAAACCGTACAAAAAGTATATATTTGAAAAATACAAGCTTCTAAACTTTCGTATTTAACAATGATTTTAGCCCAACTTTGGGCGAAAATAAATAATATACGGAGAAAGAAAACTCTAAAATAAAGCCCCTACCGACATAGGTTAGTTATTCAAAAGTTGAAATCATTTTTGAAAAGATACTCTCAATAGTTTTTCTATAATAACCCGTGTGCTTAAAGTCTGTTTCCATTTTTTTACGCGGACGTTTTACGAATAAATTCGCTGTGCACTTCATCCTAGCGCGCGGGAATGTCTATTATGTCAGGTGAGATAGCATACATTTAGGCCACGCTCTCGCGAGTTGGACCGGACGACTTGTGTACTCGTAAGCGAAACGATCAGATTTTCTAGAAGCATCAAGTAAAACCGCAAAAATATTTTTATCTATTATTTTATTAATAATGAAAAAATTTAGTTAAAGTACAAGCTCTTATTTTTAACGCATTCACTGCGCCGCCACGACACGGGGGAGTAGTTATAATATAACATGTGCATCACTATGTACAATACTGCCTACTATTACCGGAAGAATTAAAAGAACTAAATGGAAATATATTTAGGAATAAGATAAGAGAATGGCTACTTGAAAAGTGTTTTTATACGGTCGGATATTTGGAAATTTGAATTGTAACTAACATTACTAAGTAATATAATTTAATATAATTACCTATATAATAATATGACTTGCATAATATTTGCACGCCTGCGTGCAGGCTGAATACATTGACTAAACTAGTTATAAGATCTGACATATCAAGGTTTTTGTTATTATAGTGCGTAAGCCTCGCACTCTGGATAATTTCTAATTTCTAAGAAAGCGAATAATATCACAAAAATTCTAACGGCGCTTGAGTCCGTAGAAAGTCGCAAAGATTTTCGACTCCCACGTCACTTGACTTCGTGGTGTAGTTGGTTATCACATTCCCGTACTGAGGGGAGGACGCGGGTTCAAGTCCCGTCGAAGTTGAAAATTTTTGTGATATTATTCGATTTCTTAGAAATCTGACATATTGTATAATTTTGTATTCTTGCAAATAAACTATTTGATTTGATTTGAGTAGACTGGCTGACTGTTGCGTGTATTTTAAGATATTTTAACCCAAATCCCTGTCGGCGTTTTCGTATAAATAGGAGCCGAATGATCGTGATCTCCACCAGAACTCGCGATGCCACCATCCTTTGTCAGTTTCACGAAGCCCCTACAGCCAGATAGCCGCTTCGAGCAGTAGTATAACCTTGACCTATGATTCTGAGCGTAAGTGTGTTGTCTCCACATTAAAAGGCGGTGTCCATTCGCTGTTTTTATGAAAGTATACTCTGAAAACAATTTTTTTTTCTTAAGTTTTCGTAATAATAATAAAAAAAAGTTTTCCTAATATAAAATCATAGATTTAAGTAAGTAAAATACTCAAATCTAGTTTAAGTAGGTATATAATTCAGTATAATACTTAAATCTAGGCATAAAATTATATTAAGTAAAAGGATAATAAAAGATAAGTATAGGATAAAGGAATTCATCAAAAACATAAATGTGAAAACTAGCCAAATTTGTTCAGATAGTAGATTCAGCGACAAGTCTCATAGCAGTTAATAATCGTAATTTGTTACGTTCTTTCATTATTTTGAATATTAATTTGTATCTTGGCAAGATAAAAATTTGGGAAAAATATTACCTCTTAATTAAGCTTGTATTGACAAGAATAAAAATAAAATATATTTACAGTTTATATACTTAACTTACTAATGAATGACTGTGTTTAAGACTATGAAATAAAGATTGTCTATTAATGTATTAACATTTTACCCAGGGTAGCAGCTATAAGCTCGGTTTTGGAACTATGTGGTACTGTAGAATCTACAAAATCTACAGCCTATACCATACCGGTCGACTGCTGGACACAGGCCTTCCCCTGATAAACGCCTTATTGACCTTTGTAACATGGGGGATAGTGCCTATAATCCCCACGCCTGGGCAGGTGGGTTTGGAAACCGCAGTTCGGTGGTAAAATTGTTCTGCAGGAGGCGCTGCTGCCCGCCCCCCGGTGAATATCCCTTAGTCGCCTCTTACGACACCCGCAGGAAGAGTGGGGTGGTGCAAATTCTAAGCCGGCACCACACGACCAGTACTGTAGGATAATGTCTAGAAATATGTTTATGTTTATTTATTAAGGTAACACATCATCCCTTTAAGCTAACTTAAGAATAAGTTTTTCAAGTTCCCTATTACCTCAAAAAAAAGTAACACGTTTCTCCCAATGAGGATCCGTAACGTTTTTAGTTGAGAATGCAGATTTAGAGCTAGGAAATCCATAACACACAGTGCAAAAATTATTGTTCTACGACAAACATTGACGAAATTATGACCAAAAGACTAGCGAAGTTCACCGAATGACCGCCGCGGGTGCGTGTGACGGCACTTGCTCGGTCGCCGCCCGGTAACCGTAGGCAGATATCAGT
Organism: Eupithecia subfuscata; assembly: GCA_963564075.1. NCBI lineage: Eukaryota > Metazoa > Arthropoda > Insecta > Lepidoptera > Geometridae > Eupithecia > Eupithecia subfuscata. The sequence continues at coordinate 13,620,949 of OY751105.1, forward strand.
TTTTAGTGATTTACTCCGAAACTATAAGTTTAGGAAAAAAATTACAGAAATAAGGCCAATTGCCAAATAGACTCAGTTTTGAGAGATCCATCGAATGGATTTTTTGACGTGACAACGTCTTATAATTCGATAGAGCCGGCTGCACGCAAGAAAAAACATGTCATGCGGCGTTACCTCGTCATGCGGCGTTACCTCGCTCTGAGGCGTTCCATGTAAGGCTTGAAGTGCAAGCGAGAGCGCTCGACATCCGTCTCTCTCCTACCTGAGTGAGCGATGCGTCTGCGTTGTCACGTTCAACTATCGTCAGTAAACCGACTTTACAGACAACCAATTTTTTTTTTTTTTATGTGTCATTTTGTTAGTTCTATTGAAATTGCTATAACGTTACGGATCGTCATTATGATAGTTCAACTAATTCGAACATACGCTCCTGTAGAAGTCTTCACGTATACTGGCGGAGGATGAGAATGCTCCCCTTTTACAGATTCAATATTCCCATCGAAGCCCAGTTTCAAGGTGGCTCTGCACCCCTCTTTGTTGTACTTGGAACATAAATATCTTCGGCTGTTATGATCCTGTGCGTACGTGTATTGCTTCCACAGTAACAAATGTTTACCTTTCATTGTAGGAATACATACATAACCTAAAACGAATAATTATTGGTTTTACTTTGAATCAATAGTATTCTATCGATATATGAACTTCGTTTTTTTCAAGCGTATAACGACATATACGATTTATAACTACAATCAACATAATTACTTAATATTATAAGGTTCCAAAACGAATAATGGCTCAAACTTTGTAAGTATACAACACGTGAGCCGAAAATAAACGTTAAGCCGAAATCGAAGGACAGGTAAGTTCATGACAACCCAGAAAATCATGCGTCTAGGTAGATAAGGTTCAGAGTTATTAACACTTCAGATATCCACATAGAGTTTAATATTTTTAGGGAAACATTGAAAGGTTATTTCTATCCCATGGGAACACTATAGGGGTAAGTCACAATTGATTTTAGAATTGATTCGATACCAAAGTAAAAATAAACTGATAAGTTTGGATCACACCTGTGTTTTTCATTCTCCATAACTTATGAAAAGCTTTATGGAAACAATTTTGACTAAGTTTTTATTCTCGTATCGTTTTCATCTTTGAAAAAATCTCTTTTTCGTAGCTCAAAAGGAAAAAAAGAAACCCTACATATCTCTAGGATCTCTTTGTTGTCCGTCTGTCTGTCCCCTTTTCTCAGGAACGCGTGGGAGGTATCAGGTTGAAATTAACATCAAATATGTACTTAAGTTCGTAACCCCTTGGAGCTGTGATATAAATAAAACTTCTAAGTCAACGCAATCAGAAGTTACAGCCGTTTATGTACGAACATGCACACAAAACCTATAGACTACTTCCCGTACCTATAATTCAGAATCATGAAATTTGGCAAGATTGCCGTGATACAATTATAGGGAAAAAATTCGAAAACCGTATATTTGTAATTTACTTACTCACAAAAATAAAAAATTTTGACTGTCGCCATGGACCAAAACCGATAGGGTACTTCCGGTTGACCCAGAATCATGATATTTGGCAAGAAACAAGGTCTCAATAATTACACGAAAGTCATGGTACGCTAGTCAAACTCGCACTAGACGTTTTAATTTAACTTCTTTTACGACGATTTCTATACGCCCGCATTTTTTCTTTTGATTTGATTCTAGTCATTATTTTCAAATCTTCATCTGCGTCTATTCTTTCTTTCATTACTTCTCTCCGTTTTGCGTTACGAGCCCTTTCTCGACGGAGATGATTTTCTCGAAGTTCAGGATTTTCTTTTAACTTTCGCCGATATTTCTGCATATTAGACTCTTTCGGAGGCCCTTCTGTCGTTTTGGCAGATTTTTCTATAATAAAGTAGAATACACTTAATATAAACACAAAAACAAAATATCATCAGCCATATACAGCATATTATTATTTAAATAACAAGAAAATCCTACATAACATATATAAAGGCGAACTTTTGTGACGTTGTGCAGTTGTAAAGATGTTTAGCCGAAGCAACATCAAAACTACTGAAATGGGCTGAAATTTTGCACACATAAATATCTGGACCAGGAATAACATAGGCTTCTTTTTATTCCAAAAACCAGTACAAAGCCGCGGGCAGAAGCTAATCACACGAATATTATAAATGCGAAAGTTTGGATGGATGGATGTATAGATGGATGGATGTTTGTTACGTCTTCACGCCAAAACTACTGAACAGATTGATATTGAAATTTTGCACCGGTGTATCTCAATGCCTGGAATCAAACATAGGCTACTTTTTGACGTGACAACGTCTTATAATTCGATAGAGCCGGCTGCACGCACGAAAAAACATGACGTCATGCGGCGTTACCTCGCTCTGACGCGTTCCCTGGCTCTGAGGCGTTCCATGTACACGTCACGAAATACGAGTTCGTTCGTGTACACTTAATGTACACGAACGGGTTCGTATTGCGGTGAGCGAAGCGAACCGCAATGCAACTATTGGGGAACTGCGGGAACGTGCTATGACCCCCGCGTGCCCCCCCGGAACCCCCTTCCCCATCCAAAAATCGGATATGGGTATCGTTTTCGACTAACATGGGGGTGAGGATTACGAATTTGATGACGGCGGGCGTGTGTCGGATTGCGCTGAGCGAAGCGAACCGCAATACGACACACGTCACACAGCAAGGCGAGCGAAGCGAGCCTTGCTGTGTGACACCACACCCACTTATATGGGTATCGTTTTCGATCAACTCGAAATCGTAGATTACGAAAAAGATGTCCATTTCAAAATCCAAGATGGCTGACATTTTTGTATCGCAGTCTCCACTCTTGTTAAAATAAATACTCTTATTATAGCCAAAAATACCTATAAACTCATTGATGTAGAAAAGCTACATCAATGTATAAACTACTTACTATTACAGATATAAAACTCATAAGAGTCGAGTATACTTTATAGATCGTACTCAGATTAACAACGTCTTATAATTCGATAGAGCCGGCTGCACGCACGAAAAAACATGACGTCATGCGGCGTTACCTCGCTCTGAGGCGTTCCATGTAAGGCTTGAAGTGCAAGCGAGAGCGCTCGACATTCGTCTCTCTCCTACTTGAGTGAGCGATGCGTCTGCGTGGACAGCTGCTATACTATAGTACATTTACATGTTTTGATCGAGTATCAAATGCTACCATTCCATCAGTATTTTCTTAAGACGTTGTCACGTTCAACTATCGTCAGTAAACCGACTTTACAGACAACCATTTTTATCCCATAAATCTGTTCCCATAGGATAGAAATTACCTTTGAACGTTTCCATAGAAACAACGCGTGCGAAGCCGCGAGCAGAAGCTAGTTTAAAATAAATCACACAGTAAGGGTGGTTCTCAAAAATTTTCACCCGCCATTATAACATCACGATTGTAACCAATTTAAGATATAACGTTTATTTCAATCCAACTAACATTACAGTATGAATGTGAGCGGGTTAACTACGAACCTAGTTTGAGTTGGAAGAACACCAACGTTAACGTAATAAATTTGTCAAACTACGAAAGTTTCTATATATGTATATAAAAGAAAGTCGTGTTAGTTACACTATTTATAACTCAAGAACGGCTTTACCGATATGGCTGAAAATTGGTGAGGAGGTAGCTTAGAGCCGGGAGACGGACATAGGATACTATTTATTCCGTTCGATAGCATTCAAGTGTGACTTGACATAACCTCAAAAATAGAATAGGATAGAAATAACCTCAAAACGTTTCCATAGAAACAACGCGTGCGAAGCCGCGGGCAGAGGCTAGTTTATAGTAAAAAAACGTCTTAAAAACGATTGATTTAATTTCGTTTTTTGATTTCGTCTTACCTTTACAATGTTTCAATACGTTTACGGTTTATCTCGTGTGAAAATCACAAACTATTCTGTATCTTTTGTATCACGGATGCAACAAACTAACAATATCTTCTTATAGTCAATGACGCTTAAAATAAAAATAGATAGAAAAAAAATATAGAAAACACTTTATTATACCACACACATACAGGAAACAACACAGAGAAAATGCTTAGAAGAAAAGGGAGTATAAGGGGTGGCCTTATTGTTGAGAGCGATCTCTTCCAGGCAACCTTGGGATGGACTGGAAATGAAAGAACAAAATAGACGGTGGCACTGAATAAATATATAGATAACAACTTAAAGAAAAGGAAAAAAATACTTACACTACATACTTACCATAACAACTACAAAGATTAATAATAAACTTACTTAAACATAAAATAAGGTTGTCTAACTCTTTACAAGGATATGCTGATGAAGCAGTTTTTTGAATATAGGGAGTGATTTTGCACGTCTGATATCCAGAGGGAACAGCATTCCATAGCTTCAAAAATAGAAACAAGTAAATAGGTAAGTACTTAAATTTTTTGGCACTTATGAAGACATTAATTATTAGCATAATATGATCAAGCTTAGCAGGTAAAACATAACCTCAAACTGTTGGTGAGAGCAATTTGCCTTTTTTTTATTCGGCCAGGAAATTCATTAACGAATAAACTGGTCTGGGTGGGACCAGAATCATTTGGGACTCGACGCCCTGAGAAGGACGTAATACCCACTAAAACCTTTCCGGTGTCCCTCTCTCGCCATTGTCGCTGAACCACGGGAGGGAACATTTAAAACCTCCGCGGCTCGACTGGCGTCCCCTCTTCCTCCTATACATGGCCGGCGAGCCCACGGATCCACACACTTGCCGACCCCATTCTTCCGTCACCTTTCCTCCCTCCGATAAGAACACAGACTGGACAGACACAGTTGAAACCGCAATTGTCGACCTCTGCGCCCAGATGGGCATTATTGCCCCCTACCAGGTGTGGGTCTCGAATTTACACACGCAAACACTCACACTCATACTCGAACCATTTGTTCTAGTCACGCGGGCACAGTGCCGCGCACACTCAGCTAAAGCAAGCGCGCGCATCAATGCCCCGCGTGTCCCACACCTGTGCACGAGTATCGCAGGTTGTATCTTGTATCCCGCGAGCTCCGCGGAGGAACGCTCGTACAGCACCACATACAAAATGGCGTCCGGGCGCTAATGGCAGCAAGCGTGCAAACATCAGATCGCTTGCGCTTCATTACACGCAGAAATTCAATTGTATTAGCTTTAGATTGCGTGACGCATAATTTAAAATATGGACAGGGGACTGATCACAAAATGCGGAGACAAACTGCAAAAAAGTTACTTTATTACTATTTTATAATTATATACCTAAGTACAAACAAAAAATAAGGCGGTATCATTGACAATGATACAATATTGTTCGCATAATCAAACAATTTCATTGTTTCCAACAGTAGTGATTGTACTTTTGTAGCCGTAGCCGTTTTTTGGTGACAAGCCAGGGGACTGGTTTTGAAGACTTAATAACTAATAGATAGGTTATTACCTTTTAAGTTATCTACGAAATATAAAATATTCGGAACCTACAATAAATTCGCCTGAGTTGCTGTGTTGACAGAGCAACGCCCAAATAATATTTTTCTTCTAACACATACATTAACTAAAATAGCAAGGAGTTTTTCATATTTAAGTACACATATATATGTATAATTCAACCAAGTTTAATATACACGCCCCCTGCGGTCTTCGTGTATACGGGCGGAGGATGAATATGTTCTTCTTTTACACATTCTATGTTCCCATCGCGTCCCAGCTTCAATGTAGCTTTGCACCGTAAAGTGTAGTATTGTGAGCAGAAATATCTTCGGCTATTATGATCCTGGCAATAAGTGTATTGCCTCCATAACAATAGATGTCTACCCTTCCTAGTAGGAATGAGTTCATATTCTAAAATATGTAAATAAAATAAATGGGTACACCATATGAGTACATACATTATTAAGAACGGAAATTTTAAAAAATATTCAGAAAATCAGTCAATTTTCTGATTAAATTTTTTGCGCCGCCGCCATGACACCTCTTGTCCCGAGCCAAAGGGTAGGAGAAAGCTATGCTACAGTATAATAAAATAACTATGTTCACGGAAAAGTTTATTTTATGTTTAAGTTGAAAGAATTGTAAGTTAATGCATTTCGTTAAAAAAGTTCTGCAGTTCGATATTATATAGAATGAGTACTCATTTTCTCTCTTCAACTTATTTTAATATATTCTCCTGCAGCAGTCCTCATATAAACTGGTGGCGAGTGAGTGTGTTGTCCTTTAATAAACTCAATGCTCCCATCGCGCCGAAGCTTTATACTGGCCTTGCACCCTGAGATGATCTTAGAGCAGACATACCTGCGGCCGTTGTGGTCTCGTGAGTATGTGTATTGATTGCACATGAGAAGATGTCCACCCTTTTTAGTAGGAATGAGTTCATATTCTGAAATAAAACATTGTGAATAATTTGTCATTTCCGGGATTGATAGAACCTTACTTCCACCCCACCACCCCAAGACTGCTATTATCACACTAATATTATAAATGCGAAAGTTTGGATGGATGTATAGATGGATGGATGTTTGTTACCTCTTCACGCCAAAACTACTGAACGGATCGGGCTGAAATTTTGCATACAGATAATTCTAGGCCTGGAATTACTTTTTATCCGATAAATCAGTTCCCATGGGATAGAAATCATCTTTAAACGTTTCTATAGAAACAACGCGTGCGAAGCCGCGGGCAGCAGCTAGTGATAAATATTTTTTTCGTCACCCAATACGAAATATTATTAACTGGTTATGTTTTTTAAATACCCAAACTTGTAGAACGCCACTATAAATGTTTTCTTATACCAACACAATCATTATCATAACAAAAATCAAGATGTCAGAAGTCATTAACTTTATTCCTTTAGGCATTCAAAATAAGCACTAAGGCAAGTCAAATTGTATACTATAAATTATTATCAAATAAGAAAGAAAGTGTTATTGATTTTCTTTTCACTGAAATTTTTGGTCCACTAGTGGAAGAAATGAAAAAGAAACCATTAGCACATTATCAAGACGCATTTAATCACTTTTTAAACCCAGCCGTTTCAACACAAACAGGGGTGAGTGATTGTGGTCGTCTGAACCAACACTCTAAGGCGGCGTCCTAATTGGGAGCGATCGTACAATGGCGCGATGCGTTTTTCATCGCCCGATCAAAGTTTCATAATACATTTCATGTGCTCGCACGATTACTTGCGAGGTTCGAATAGGACACTCTGATGAAATCTGTATGTTTGAACTCATCGCACGACGAGAACGCATCGTGTCATCGTGCGATCTTCGCCAATTAGGACAACGCCTAACCTCCGAATACTCAAACGCAACTCATATTTAAGCACGTCTCAAATGACAAATTTTTGACAGTTTTCAATGGAAATGTGTCAAAAATTGGTCACTTGAGACGGGATTAAATTTGAGTTGCGTTTGAGTATTTGGGCGTAAGGCTCGTATTATGAAAGCTTGCTCAATCATCGATTTATGCTTAAGTAATAAAAAATCGTTACTCAAGCATCGATAGATCCGTAATAAGTTTCAGAGGCTTAAACGAGATCTACGTCCATTTTGTACGTATATTTCCCCCATATTAGAAGCTAGTTCCCTTGTGATGGGACAAATGTATAATATGCAATACATTATTGAGATATGTATTTTTTTCAAACAATTTGTGCATTAAGTATTTCAAACTTATTTTATTCACAGAAATATAACTAAATACCAATCTAAATCACTCATACAAGAATATGATTCACTGATGTGCGGTACGTTATGGTTTTTATTAAACAATAAAAATACGATAAAGAAGGACATGTGATTTATTTAGAAAAACACTATTATTATTTCTTTCTTATCTTACCCTTAACGAGTTCTCCAGAAGCAGTTTTTAAATAAACAGGGGGTTGATGAATGTGGTCGCCACAGACTACCTTTATGCAATTATTGATAAGTTTCAGACGCGCTTTGCATCCTGTTTGTTGTTGGGTGCAGTAGTATCTTCCACCAGCATGTGCTTTGTACGTATATTTTCTCCACATAAGAAGTTTGTGTCCCCTCTGTGATGGTACAAATGTGTAATCTGTAATAGATTCACTTATGACGTTTTTCCACGCTTATTTTATAAATTATTGAAGTTTTAATTACAGAAATATAACAAAATCTTCACTAGTAGGAATTCAGCCAGTATTCTAGGCACTCTACCTTCTGGTGACGTCTTAGATTTTAAAGAAATAGATGTGTTAATACTAGTTGTAATTCTTTTATTCTGTAATAGTAACTTTAAATAAATGTAAAAGTAGTACGAGTTATCGTCTCCTTACCCATAAATATACTAGATATTTATGGGTAGGGAGACGATAACTCACCTAAATACTAGCACAGTCAAGTAGACGTACAAAACATGGTCTCTTGGTCGGGTCGGCACAACATGTTTTCTCTTCCACTCTCCCAAAAAGTAAAAGTACTACGAAGATGAAGGCCTTCATCTTCGTAGTAGACGTACGTAACACGGTTTTTATCGAATGAGGTCGATACCCAACAGTGGGTGTCAATGGACTGACTGACGATGAAGATGACGAGAACAGAACATTACTTATTCAAACTTCATTACACTTTTACCATTGCTCCAGAAGCAGTTTTTATATAGACAGGGGGTAGATGATTGTGATTGTCAACGACTACCTCAATGCGATTCACGATAAGTTTCAGACGGGCTTTGCATCCTTTTTGGTGTTGGGTGCAGTAGTATCTTCCGTTATATTGATCTGTGTATGTATACTTCTTCCACATTAGAAGCTTGCGTCCCCTTTGAGATGGGACAAATGTGTAATCTGTAATCAATTCCCAATGACATATTTACAGTCATTTGTCAAAAAGGTACGTGATGTTCATTTATAACACAGTTATCCTAACTAAATACTACAAGTTAACTGAACAAAAATCAAAGCAGGTAATGCTGGCCTATAAAACAGGACGCCTATTTAATAGGCCCCTGTTGTTTGAATAAGGAGTTTGAAATGAAAATAAAACTCGAAAAAGATACCCAGTGATGTCAACGTGCTAACTTTATGACGAAAATAAAAACAATATTTTTTATCTCAAGCTTTATTATACTTTAACTATTTGGCCAGAAGCAGTTTTTATATAAACAGGGGGTGGATGATGGTGATCGTCACAAATTACCTCTATGCGATTCCCGATAAGTTTCAGACGGGCTTTGCATCCCTTATAGGAGCTTGTGCAGTAGTGTCTTCCACCACGTTGACCTTTGTAAGTATAATTCCTCCACATCAGAAGATTGTGTCCCCTCTGCGATAAGACAAATGTATAATCTGTAATCAAATATCTAATGAAATCTTTTTCACACTTATTTTACAGTAAGTACGCAATTATATTATTACTCACCAAAATATATCAAGTCGTCAAATATCGTCCGTCATCTTATGACGGTACATCATAACATGACGGACGAAAACGACGAAAACTTATTAAAGCACTGGCTATTGATATAAAAATATACACAAATACAATATAAAAACAAGATTATCAGCTGTATGCTGCCTTGTCAGAATAATAAATACTACTTTTTATTTACTTAAAATATTGACTTACAAATCAGACCGCAACATTACGCTTTAACCAGTTTCCCACAAGGAGTTTTTACATAAATAGGTGGTGCATGATTGTGGTCGTTAAAGACTACCACTATATTATCATGAATTTGTTTAATACGTGCTTTGCATCCCTTGTAGATACCTGTGCAGGAGAATCTACCGCTGCCATGTTCATCTTTGTATGTATAATTCCTCCACATAAATAAATAAATAATAATGCTGGACCATTCACACAGCATTATCTAGCCCCAAGCTAAGCAGAGCTTGTGTTATGGGTACTAGATAACTGATATACATACATAATACAATACACTACATGGATAGATATTTTTTATTATACATAGAAAAACATCCAGAACCCCTGAACAAATATCTGCAGATCGTACAAACATTTGTCCTGAGGCGGGAATCGAACCCGCAACCTCCTGCGTCGCAGGCAGACCTTCGCCCGCTGCGCCACAGAAGTCGTCAAAACATAAGAAGCTTGTTTCCCCTCTGCGATGGGACAAAGGTGTAATCTGCAATCGATTCACTTATGACATTTTTCATGCTTATTTTTATAAAATGTGAACGTTCGAATTGAACTATTTGATACCAAGCTTTATAAAACCATAGTCAGTATGACCGATAATTATCGTTTTTAGGGTATACGCTTATAGGATCACTTTGTTTTCTGTCAGTCTGTCTGTCCATCTGTCGGTTTGTCTGTCAACCCCCTTTTCTCAGGAACGCGTTGAAATCGAATGAAACGAAATGAATGTTGGAATCGAATCGAGTTGAAATTAACATCAAATAGTTAAGTCTGTAACTTTTTGGAGCCGTGATATAAATAAAACATCTGAGTCAACGCAATCAACAGTTACAGCCGTTTATTCCCATATATTTTGGAATTCCCAAAGAAATCACATGCACACAAAACCTCCAGGGTACTTTTCGTAGATCTAGAATCATGAAAATTGGCAAGAAACAAAGCCTTACAATTATACGGAACCCATGGTGCGCGAGTCCGACTCGCACTTGACTTTTTGATAATAAACCGTTTCAATTATTGATCACTATAAATATTCCTTACAAATCAAACCGTTACATTACGCTTTAATCAATTTCCCACAAGCTGTTCTTACGTAAAAGGGGGGTGGATGATTGTGGACGCTTACCACTACCTCTATACGATCCTGAATTAGTTTAATGCGAGCTCTGCATCCCTTTTGGTCGTTTGTACAGTAGTATCTTCCGTTACGTTGATTTTTGTATGTAAACTTCCTCCACATAAGAAGCTGGTATCCCTCCCTCCTCGATGGGACAAAAGTGTAATCTGAAATACATCATCATCATACCACCATTTCAACCACCATAATCCATATAGAGTAGTTTTGTATACCCACTAAGCCGTATCGCTCAGACGGTATCCAAAGACTGCTATTACAGCTCACTACGGCTATGTAAACTCTCTTCTCTGCTATGAAACACTGATTTGGGGTAGATGCGTTAACATAAAACAGGTTTTCAAAATGTAGAAGCGATTTTTTTAAGTTATTTTTGGGTTAAAAATGACGGACTCTTGCAGGCCATATTTTAGATAATTTAAGATCTTAACGTTGACTAGCTTATACATACTCGTATAAGCGTGTTTGTTTTTAAGAATAAAGACATATTTTAACTGGCAAATCCAATGAGTAATTATAGCGACCGATCAAGACATAAAAATTAATTATTCAGACCACGAACCAGATTGACACTATCCACAAATAACAGCTGGCTGGTTTAAAATATACAATAAAATTTCTGACACTTTTATGTTTAAAATATTTTTTTTTATTGATAACTTTATTTACTTAATTTGTATTTTCACAAGCAATCTATAATAATTAAATTTCTAATATTATAAAAACATCTGTAAAGGCAGGTTTTGGTAGTATTTACTATAAGAATTAATTTAAGGTCTATGTATAAACCTGAAACTTTATGAATAAATGAAATCTTAAATCTAAGAAAAGTGACAAATCAAACATTACACTTATACAGTTTCCCACAAGGAGTTGATAAGTAAACAGGGGGTGAATGATTGTGGTCGTTTACGACTACCTCTATACGATTCCTAATTAGTTTTATGCGGGCTCTGCATCCCTTACGGCAGTTTGTGCAGTAGTACCTTCCGCCATACTGATCTGTGTAAGTATACTTTCTCCACATTAGTAGCTTCTTTCCCCTCTGTGATGGGACAAATGTGTAATCTGCAATCGATAATTTTTTTTGACATTTTTCATGCTGATTTTACGAAGTACAAATGTTCGAACTTCTCTATGACTAGGTAACTGCAACAAGTCAAGAAATCTGATCAACATTGTTTTTATTAAATCATTTTATTAATGATTGAGCAACCTCTAAATTGTTTGCAAGAATCAGCAGTTATATTACTTAACTGTAAATACTATGTAGTTCTAATTTGGTTCTATTCTTTAATTGTAAGTTATCATGAATGTAAGCGGGTTAACCACGGTCCAGTGTGTTGGAAGAACACCAACCCTCCCTCGTAAGGGATGAAACGATGGTGTTCTTCCAACACAAACAAGGTTCGTAGCTAACCCGCTTACATACATAATGTACCTTGTCTGTGTTGAAGGTAAATTATTATGGTGTCCTCCCTACACAAACAAGGTTTGTAGCTGACCAGCTTACATTCATAATTAATCAAACTACGATTGTCTTCTGTAGTATAATTGTAATTTTCTTTTTTGCCAAACATTACATTGAATGGTTAAAAATATTTCGTTACAAATCAAACTGTAAAATTACACTTTAACCAGTTTCCCACAAGGAGTTTTTTCGTAAAGAGGGGGTGAATGATTATGGTCGTTCATGACTACCACAATACGATCCTCAATTAGTTTAATACGAGCTTTGCATCCCTTATGATAGTTTGTACAGTAGTATCGACCGTGACGTTGACTTTTGTATGTATACTTCCTCCACATCAGAAGCTGGTACCCTCCTTTTCTCGATGGGACAAACGTGTAATCTGTAACGGAATGATCAAGCAAACTGAAAGTTTTCACAGTCCAATGAGAATAGGTTTTTTCGGCTAAGCTGACAAAAAAAGTACTTAATTGACTTTTTTTTATAACAAGTACTTATCAGAAATCAGAAAATCAGAATAAATTAGTTTTTTTTCTGTAGGCTTACTAAATAAGCTCTTGAAATATGCAAAATCAAGGTCTTTAAAGATAAAGATCAACCTACCTTTTGCTCGCGGTTTCACGCCTTTATCCGAGATAAAAAGGTTATTGTAGTCTATATAGTATAATTCTTAATTATTTACTGCATAAAATTAAAACATACATATAAAACTAGAGAAGGAATGGTAAATGCGAGCTTAATCCTAAAACGAGTTCTCTTCCAGCAAACTTTATTGGGATCTATCATGGGAGCATACTATGTATGGTATGGTTCAGATCTTCATGCATGCAAAATTTCAGGACGATCTGTTCAGTAGGTACTTTTGGTGTTGTCTTGTGCAATCAAAATCTGCACAAACCAGCCTTAAGTAGGAGTAGAAAGACACAACAAAATCAACCTATGCCTGTGACATTAATGCAAATCGTAATATTTTAATTTAGTAATGATGAATCTATTGCATGATGTTGAGATATTAATACAATAAGTCAATTTCAATTCAATTCAAATAGTTTATTGCAGGTAAGTGAATTACAAAGTGTAGTTGCTTACAACGTTATTGAAAATTTAATTAGTCTGCAGTTAGGTAAATTGTTTCAATTGTAAATACTAGTTCTAATTTATTTATATTATCTGAATTTTCTTTGTAAATAAAGACTACCATTAGAATTAAGTTCATGACATATGACATAACTTATAAACATTTTGTTTTTATACTTATGTAGGTACTTAATAATAAATTAAATAAGTAATTAAGTCGAACTATGTTAAAAAATATATAATAATTGATTTAGGCGTTACTTTGCGGAAATCCATTGTATAATATAATACTAATAATTTATGTTTCGCGCGGAATGGTTACTAAATATTGTTCTATCCTAATAAATTATTAGGATAGAACAATATTTAGTAACCATTCCGCGGTGCATGTTATCAGTAGGTACCAGAACCAAAGAAGGGTGACAGTCCTCCGTACTAGTAAAAACTGTTTTACGGCAGGACGCCATGCTCTTCCATAGGTATATTTTATAAAAAAAATTGTAGGATGGTGTTGTATACATTTTTATTCCAGTTATTATAACATTATGCATGCAATGTAGCCTAAATTTGGAAAAAAACTAGATTAAACTAAAATGTTCTAACTAGGTTATTACCTACTCATCTAGTTTATAGGATAGGCAATTTTATATTGCGTAAGTCTGTTCTTTACCTTCTCTGATCGCAAGTGGGAGCAAATTGTGGGAGGGCGGGCGGTACAAAGGAATTACATTTTGTTGGATCTTATCAGAGAAGGGGCTGCGCGGAATTGTTACTAAATATTGTTCTATCCTAATATCGCACTATGTTGTTAAGCTTACACTACATAATACCATAACGCCTACGATCAGGGGGAGAGCAAGACTTCAATTCAATTCAATTTATTTACCATAGGATCACAAGGAACACTTAGTCAAGTCAAATATGTAGTTACTTAGATTAATTACATTTCAAAGCACACAAGATCATAGAAAATAAATAAACAACAGAAAATAATATATGAGAGCTTCAATAGCATTGTCAAAAATGTAAAGTGTAAATTAAAATTAAATTAAAATGTTAATGTCAGATTAAAATGTCAATCATCAGTAGCATAAATATTTTTGCCAGCAAAAGCTTCGTCTAATCTATAATAACTCTTAACAATTAATTTAAAAAAGCTTTTTAATAAATGATTTAAAATTTACATCTGACATTGTTAGTACATTTCCTACCGTAACACAATATTAACTAGTACGGAGGGAAGTCACTCGACCACGGAGTGACTCCGTGAACAATGTCAGATGTAAATTTTAAATCATTTATTAAATCATGTATCAACACCTCGAGAGAATCATGTTTAAATATGAAAACTCTCATAACTTACGACTATTATCGTAACCCTTAATCTTAAACACTGCCATTTTATTTGAAACAAACTTTTTCTGAACTGAACACGAAGTAACATTGGTCTCAATTCAGATGTCGCCAAATCTTAATCTAAACTAAACTAATTTCACTGGACTTAAAATGTTGCCATTTCTAACCATCGATATAAAAAAAGGAAGACATCATTTTTAGTCCTAACAAATCAAATAATATCCCAAAAAATATCCACTGCGATGGGACTTGAACCCGCATCCTTCCTTCAGTACGGGAATGTGCTTACCAACTACACAAGGTCAAGTGACGGAGGAGTCGAAAAACCTTGAGACTTCCTTCGGAATCTAGCGCTATTATCCGTTATGATATTATTTGATTTCTTAGAAATTACCCTGAGTGTGAGAGAGAGAGCTTACGCACTAAAATAACAAAAACCTTATTTTTACCTCAGTTTACTTTTGGCAACATCTGAATTGACACTATTACCTACTTAATCTGTGTCTAAACTAAACACTAACAGTTTTCTTCCTCACTTTTACAATGTTTGACATTACAAGCGATTTGTTAGAAATTCATTAATTTGTTAAAAACTCGATTTGGACGAATCGCTTCTTTGACGAACTGCGTCAAAGAAGCGATTCGTCCAAATCGAGTTTCGTCCAATGAGCGGTTACTCAAGAATCTATACGCAGTTCCTCCAAAAAGCGATTCGTCCATTAAGCGGTTCGTCCAATAAGCGTTTCGTCCACTAAGCGGTTCGTCTAGAATCCATACGCACTTCGTCCAATTCTTATTAAGTAATTTTACATTAGAAAGCAAGCAGCAAGTCTAGTTTATCCTAATATATTGACCGGAAGAGGTGACCATATAATTTGGTGCTGGATGATAATGTTCAAATTGAGCCACCATCTTCGTTCCATCTTTTTCTAGTTTTACCCTAGCCTTGCATTTTAGCCTTGTTCTAGCCGAGCAATAGTAGATGCCGTTGGTTTCAGAATACGTGTAACTTTTCCACATTAGTAAATTCTTTCCAGTACCATTCGGTATGAAAGTGTATCCTGTAAATAATAAATTCAGGCGTTACTTTGCGGAAATCCATTGTATACTATATATCCCTGCGTGGGGATTATGGGCATTACCCTCCATGATATAAAAGCCAATAAGGCGCTTAGCATGGGGAGGCCTGCGTCCAGCAGTAGATCAATATAGGCTGTTGAGAAGAGGTGAGGAAGTTTTACTTGTTCAATGGTACTGAAACTTATCTGTATGATAAGCTGTATGAACGAAAACTTTTAAATCCATCATGGTAATTAACACTGAAGTCTTTCACAACGGGATATTTATCATGATTTGAGTTTTGAGCTTTCAGTTGTTCCGTGATCATGTCCCATGAAACTGTGCCGAAATATTGGAAAGCTCAAAACTCAAATCATGGTAAAATATCCCGTTGTAAATGACTTTAGTGTATGAACTAAGTCTATACATTATAGTACCTCATATGTAGCTCATATGTAAGACTTTCAGAAAATAGTTTATTTCTGAAAGTCTTACATATGAGCTACCTACATAATGTTTAAAATATGCCACAATCATTTTATATTATAACATTTATGGCATAAACTGGCTTTGCATTTCTTGCGATAATCTACGTGAGCCAGTCAGCCAGTACGTACCTAAATGCCATGCCAATCGTTTCGTTCACAAGCGAAAAGTAATGTTAATTTTTGACAATTGAACCCACACAAATTTTACAGCACTGTTGTTTCAACCAACCCAGAAGTAATTTTATCTACGGCGAGTAAAGCTAGGTTTAGTAGTTGTATCAATTTGAATAGCGCAAACATAACTAACCAGTTACGCCTGCACCATTAATGGGGCAAATCAATGGTGCAAACGTAACCGCGGGGAAGAAAACAAACGATAATCAGGAAAAGTATGGCAAAGGTACAGTCAGATCAAAAAAACATGATACTACGTATTTTTATTAGCTACAACCTTCGATCAGAGTGTTTATTATGGGCTGTGCGCATTACCAGGCCACTCAAAAAGTACCGCGAAATAGTGCATTTTACACCAAGGCGAGAAAGTGATCAATTCCTACCGAGTGTGTCGTTTTGGGCCCGAGGCGCAGCCGAGGGCTTTAAAACACACGAGGTAGGATTCGCACTTTCTGCCGAGTGATAAATAGTGCTTTATACTACACCTTCGAGGAAAGTAAAAAGCAGAATTAATTATTAATTGAAATCGCGCCCAATGATATTAGTAAAACCTCATTGACCGCGCCAGCCTTTGGGTTCTTTTTTCAAAATATTGTTCGGAAATCGGAGAAGGCCTAATGGACTTGGAGTAAAAACTTTTTGTCGTTTGACCGAACGAAAATAACCATAGCTACCGGCCGATCTTTTAGGAAATTAAAAAAAAATAACACGTTAGAAATGGATTTCCATACACTTTTTCCTCCCGCTAAAACACGTGAGAAATGAAATTCCATAGAGTTTTTCCTCCCGGTTTCCTATAGGCCTGCAAAGACATACTTTCTATTCTTAAGATGGAAAAGGAATAGGCAACTTTCCGAGCAGGTGTAGTATAAAAAGTTTTTATGTATGAGAGACTGGCCAGTTATTATCGCTTTCGAGTTCTTCCTATACATTTAACGCATTGTAGCGCCCCCTACCCTAACCTACCATCCTTTCCTCTAGGGTTCTTAACGAAAGTCCACTCTGTGGATGAATGCGATGATTAACGCATTTACTCTCCAGCCTCTACGGCGTGACCCACAGTGGGCCGCAGGTAGGAGGACTTGCAGAACTACATAAGATAAGAATATACAGAAGGGATAAGTAAGACCGCCAATTGTCACTTCATCATCATCACCAGCCTATTAGTACACTGCTGGACATAGACCTCCCCTCATGAGCGCCATAGCGCGTCTTCAGCTTGCAAAATCAAAATGAAAATCAAAAACTCTTTATTTCCATAAATACAATAAATGTACACTTAGAAAAGGTCAAAATATAAAACTAAACACTGACACGAAAATAAAGTGATATTTTTTTATTTCTGTCGCTTCGGTATGTAGACTAAAGTAAAGAAGCGACGAAGAAACCTTTAGCCTGTTAGTTGCTATTTTTCGAGTTGGAGCAAAACCCGTCTCAAGCTTTTTTATCCTCTAGATAATCTGATATTTTATAGTAAGCCTTTTTGCATAGCAAGGTTTTGACAATTTGTTTGAATTTATTTACTGATAATTTTTGCAACTCACTAGGAGTTTTGTTGTAGAAGCGTATAATTGCCCTTTTTTTTAAAAGATATATTAATTTTGTGTAGCCTAGTTGTGGGCACAGCGAGCTTGTTTGTTTCTGGTATTCAAATCATGTTTATCGCTATTTTTAGGGAACTGACTTATATTTCTATGAGTTTATTTTTTTTGGTTTCTTTTAGCAATAGATTATTGACACTAAACCAATGGACTACTTTTGAGATTGCATTATTCACATCGTCGAAATTTTGTGTTTTGTCGTTTCATTTTAAAAATTAATGACGTATCGTTAGCAAACAATACAATCTCGTGATTATTCTTGACAAGATGAGGCACGTCGTTAATATAAACTAAAAAATGTCGTCGGCACTAAAAGTCATATTAATTAAGATCACAAAAATTAAGGGGAGACATTATCCCCCAAGATCAATTCTTGGGGGATCATCACTTATTAGGGATCTTTGTCAGGCTATATAGTCTGTAATCAAAATGCTCATTGCTTCTTCGATCTAAGTTAATAAAACAATTTTGTAAACATATTTTGGAATATTTATCACCCAAAAATGAACGAAACAATACCTCTACGTCTACGATACCTCGGTACCTATAACAGCATCATCGTTTGGCTTATCTACGAAATCTACGCCTACGAAAGATGATCAAAGTGGCATCAGTCTACCTATAACAATTGGAGAAAATATCCAGTAACAAAGATACATACTAAAGATAGAATCTAATTGAGAACCTCCTCCATCTTTAACCGACTTCAAGGAGGCGGTTCTGATTACGTCGAAATTGATTTTTTTGAAGTTGTTTGAAAAGAGGAGCGTGTTTAACAGACTGTCCCAGCAGAGGGTATCAAACAAAGGCCTTGAAACAATCAGTCTTTAACCTTAACGTAAATCCCTGATGCCGTAACCATATATGTTGGTGCTTGATGGTTATGTTCCCCCTCAGCTTTTACTATCGCACCATAAAATAATTTAAGCCTAGCCTTGCATTTCCCACGAATTCTAGATGAGCAATAATGGGTTCCATTCGTTTCGGTATAGGTGTAACCTCTCCACAACAGTAAATCCTTTCCTTTCCGGCTCTTTATGAAAATGTATTCTGTAAAATTATTTTGTTAAGGTTAATGTTATTTTATGTATTATGGTCATAGCTAAATAGAGCCACCCGGCACTCGACCCGCAGCACCGCTTCACCTCGTGCGGTTAGTATTCTTTAAATGGAATTCTATGGATATGCGCTCACTACATCAACTCGCGCGTAGACCCGCTGTTGCTTGCCTTGCATTGACAACACATTGAGGCGGTGCGGATCGGGTGACGGGTGGCTCTAATGAGCTATGGCCATAATACATAAAATAACGTTAACTACAATGAGCTATGACCTTTTAACTGCTGATGATGACAGCGAAGGGGAGATAGATATTTGGTTGGTTACCAGGTGGAAAAAGTAGACAAACACGTTAAAAATCATAATATTTTTTTTTTAATCAAATGTATATATCACAAATATATTGTCGTTTAAACTGATATAATAGTTCGGTTAATTTAGACATAACAATAGTGGTCAAATAACAAAAATCCCGGAAAGCCAAATATTGGTGGAGAGCTTGGGTATACCATTACAAATAAAGTTTTAAAAGTCCCCATCGATCTATGTGTGCTTCAAAAGTTATTCGGGGTCAAAGATCAAAATTTGAGGTTTTTTGGACTGTTGACTAAATGGACATGTCAATGAGGAGGACCTCATTGACATGTCCATTAGTCAACAGATTCGTTTCGGATTTTCGATCCCGAGGCGAAATCAAAATAGCGTTTTATAGATCCGTCGGAATCGAATTCGAATCCGTCGAATTCGATTCGGAAACGAATCGAATGGATTAAAATACACCTGCAAATCATTATCGTCTCGACAACGAGACGTTCAATTTTTATACTTATAGTATTTGGTACAGACGCTGGACGCTGGTTATCCAAGACCCACCGAATTCAGGGTTCAGAACAGAACAAATATTTCTAGGACAGCTACATCTAGAACTGACTAAGTAGGTACCTTAAATGCATTATAATTGAAAATCTAAAGAGTCTACGGGGTCCGGTTGGGTTGTCTTTTCATAAAATTTAACGACTTCTCTCAATATCGTATTATACTGAGATTCGTCAAGTTGACCTTCATCATACTGTTTTGTAGCTTGCGATATGATGATGGAGATGGTCTTTTTGCAATCTTCATTGAGTTCAACGTCTTTGTTGCCATTAACGTCTTCTTTCGGTTCTTCAACTTCAATTTCACTTAACTTCTCACCCATGACTTCTTTGTTTTCTTCGTCATCACCACTCTCGTCACTTATTTCAATGAGCTTGTGTTTGACTACAATTTCAATGACTTCCTCATCTGAAACAAATGTAACATTCTACATTCAGGTCATTTCATCAGCTTCACATAACCCGTAAGTATTCACAGGATGTGGATATCTAATTAGTAATTACATCATTTTTGTTTACCTTTGTTGAAAAATGATGTAAAGTTCTGTCCGAAAAGAAAGTATCTGGTACCTATAACATTAGCTCTGTGTTAACTTTTGGCCTAGATGATAATGAATGAAAATGTTCAGTAGGTACTTAGGTAATATTTATTTGTTTTTATCTATATTATAATTCTTAATTTTATTTACAAGTTCACAATCAAAACATTCAGAGATCAATATTTAAATTTACAATACAGTAATATAGGAACGCATCGTTAATTGTATTTATTTTTAGGGTTCCGTACCTCAAAAGGAAAAAAGGAACTCAAAGGATCACTTTGTTGTCTTTCTGTCTGTCCGTCTATCAACCCTCTTTTCTCAGGAACGCGTGGACGTACCGAGTTGAAATTAACGTCAAAAACTCAAGTCCGTAACCTCTTGAAGCCGTGATATAAATTAAACATCTAAGTCAGCGCACTCAAAAGTTACAGCCGTTTATGTCCGAATATTTTAAAATTTTCAAGGGAATCACATGCACACAAAACCTATAGGGTACTTCCCGTAGACCTAGAATCATGAAACTTGGTAAGCAGCGAGGTCTTATATAGCACAAAAAAGGGAAAATTCAAACATCATAAATTTGTAATTTATTCACTAAAAAAATTACTTTCCATGCTCCCATGGCGAGCCATAACCAAAACCAAAACCTATAGGGTACTTTCCGTAGACCTAGAATTATGAAATTTGGCAAGAAGCAAGGCTTTATTGCACAAGCAAAGGTAAAAACCCGAAAACAGTAAATTTGCAGTTTAGTCACAAAAAAAACTTTTGATTCTCGCCATGGACCATGGACCAAAATATACAGGGACCCTATTTCATGTCGACCTAGAATCATGATATTTGGCAAGAAACAAGGTCTTACAAGTGGAATCCTTAGTGAGCGAGTCCGAATCGCACTTAACGTTTTATTTATATTTACAACCTGTAACGCACTAACGCTACCTATGAATAATGTGACACGGACATATTATTAAAGATAGGTATCAAAGTCCTTAATTAAATGATGTCTTCATCACTACAAATACATTCATCGGCCATATTTACAGATCAACTTAGAACAACATTAACAAACATTTAGAAATCACAAGGTTTATATGGTACAAATAATAAGATATATTGTTAATGTAATGAATAAATAAAAAATAAATAAAAAAATAAATAGGTAACTTATTTTTTTAAATCATTTTCAGTGATTTTAAAAGGTAAGTAAATTAGCAGATTTTTATTGCCTAAAACTTAAATACGTGTGAGTTCAGTGTGTCGATAGTATCATCGTCCCGTCGGATTACGAGAGTGAGGGAATAGAGAGTGCACCTGTGTTTGCGCACGCACTTGTGCACTTTTTTTTGTTTGTTCCTCGTTTATTCCCTTCGATATGGATCGGAGACATTTTTTAGGCTAACATTTTGCTTATGCCAGCTGTTTAATTTAATAGGTAAGCGATCAGTGCAACTTCGCGTCTGGTCGTGTCGTTGTTTTGTTATACATAGGTACAAACTTAGGTTACGATCTCTTATTCTTCTTCTTCCTTTTTTTCATATTTTTCTTTTGTTTTGTCTTTTTTTCTATTCTCTTTTATATAGATATGTTTGCTTAAATATAACTTAAATATAGAAAAAAAAAATATTAAAATAAACACAAACCACACTATAAAAAAATTACATTTACCTACAACTTAATATTTACATTGGTATAGTTATTTTCATGCATGCAATACATAAATCATTAATATATATTGCGCTCATGATAGTCTCTTATGTTAGTTAGACCTATTGTTTTTTTTTCTACTTTCATGTTACATAATATTCTATTTATATGGAATATATTCGATAATACTTGTGCACTATAATATATCCTGCGCACATGGCCAGTCCCGTCTCCGCCGTCAGACTGGAGGCCGGCCGCCAGTCTCACATCCGCGGCCGTGGCCGAATGGCTAGAAGGAGATCAGCAGAGGTATTTTAATTCATTCGATTCGTTTCCGAATCGAATCCCACGGATTCGAATTCGATTCCGGCGGATCTATAAAACGCCATTTTGATTTCGCCTCGGGTTGATGATCCAAATAAGGAGCTCCTCATTGACATGGCCATTAGTCAACAGATTCATTACGGATTCTCGATCCCGAGGAGAAATCAAAATAGCGTTTTATAGATCCGTCGGAATCGAATTTGAATCCGTCGGATTCGATTCGGAAACGAATCGAATGAATTAAAATACCCCTGCAGATCATTAGCGTCTCGACAGTATAGGTACAAAAATTGAACGTCTCGTCGTTCAATTTTTATACCTATACTATTTGGTACAGACGCTGGACGCTGGTTATCCAAGACCCAACGAATTCAGGCTTCAGAACAGAATAAATATTTCAAGGACAGCTACATCAAGAACTGACTAAGTACCTTAAATGAATTATAATTGAAAATCTAAAGAGTCTACGGGCTCCGGTTGGGTTGTCTATTCAAATGGAACGACTTTTCTCATTATCGCATTATACTGAGATTGGGCAAGTCGACCTTCATCATACTGTTTTGTAACTGCCGATATGAGCATGGAGATGAACTTGTGGTAGTAATTTTCATTTAATTCACCGTCATTGTTTCCATTAACGTCTTCTTCCGGCTCTTCAACTACAATTTCACTTAACTTCTCACCCATGACTTCTTCTATTTCTTCGTCATCACCACTCTCGTCACTTATTTCAATAAGCTTGTGTTTGACTACAATTTCAATGACTTCCTCATCTGAAACAAATGTAACATTCTGCATTCAGGTCATTTCATCAGCTTCACATAACCCGTAAGTATTCACAGGATGTGGATATCTAATTAGTAATTACATCATTTTTGTTCACCTTTGTTGAAAAATGATGTAAAGTTCTGTCCGAAAAGCAAGTATCTGGTACCCATAACATTAGCTCTGTGTTAACTGTTGGCCTAGATGATGATGAATGAAAATGTTCAGTAGGTACTTAGGTAATATTTATTTGTTTTTATTTATATTATTATTCTTAATTTTATTTACAAGTTCACAATCACAACATTCAGAGATCACTATTTAAATTTACAATACAGTAATATAGGTACGCATCGTTAATTGTACTTATTTTTTTTTTATACTTACAACCTGTAACGCACTAACGCTATCTATGAATAATCTGATACGGACATATTATTAAAGATATCAAAGTCCATAATTAAATGATATCTTTATCACTACAAATACATTCATCGGCAATATTTACAAACAACTTAGAACAACATTAACAAACATTTAGAAATAGGTAACTAATTATTTTAGTACTGTATACTACAAGTCAGGGTCCTGATATCTATATCTGCGCATGTAAGTATTTTCAATCGTACTAATTGATCTTCACATATCCACCTTCCTGATTATGATAATACTGCGGCGGTTCATGATTATGGTCACCTTCGACATTTATTAAATTTCCTTCTTTATCCATATTCAGTCGAGCATTACAACTATTGCTAACCAAGGACGAACAACAGTACTTCAAGTATTTGCCACTAGTGCAAAGTGAAAATGTATATCCATGGTACATAAATATATGGCCGCCTTTTGATGTCGGTATAATTTCAAGTTCGGGTGGCAACTCAAGTATTCCTGCAACGTCACTTCATTTCAGTTACTTTGTACAGATATTTAAACAAAACGATCGCACCACGCACTGTTACATTTTCGCCTGAGAAGCAAAAGGTTACGGGTTCAGTTCCCGTCACGGGTTTTTTATCTTCAACGTATAAGTAGGTGGGTATTTACCAAAAAGTTTGTCCATTGCGTTACCTATGGAATTCCACACAAAAAGATATAAAGAATTCTGTATTGATCGTATGATATATAATTTAGCAAAAATGTTGATAAGAAAGGTTATATATATTTAGCGGGAAGTTTATGTTTTAAGGAAGTATGGGCGATGAGAAGCTCCATTACGTCACAAAGTTAAGATAGTATTTAAATTAAACCCTGTAGCAATTCAAGTATATCATTTATTAAACTATCATATAAATTACAGTCTTCAAAAACACGAAAAAAGTTAGTGCTCGCGAGGTCTACTGTTCGTAGAACTACGAGAGGTAAGTTCCATTGCAGAGTTTAGTCATAACTTTGACTCTTTGTAAAATAATAATAACTTTTAAAATTTTATACGGAAAGGTTAAATATCATACTTCTTTTTACTCTAATCTTCGAGCATTCGTCTCAGCAAATTAAAATAAATCAAGTTAAATATAATATCACTCGTCATCCATACGGCAATGCTTGAAAACGAAAGTTTTCAATCAGTGCGTTCTACCCGTCATGACCTACGGAGCTGAGACGTGGACACTCACGGTAGGGCTGGTTCGCCAGATCAAGGTCGCTCAGCGAGCTGTGGAAAGAGCTATGCTCGGAGTCTCTCAGAAGCATAGGATTCGTAACGAATACATCCGACAGAGAACCAAAGTTATCGACATAGCCCAAAGAATTCGCAAACTGAAGTGGCAGTGGGTCGGTCATATCGAGGCTCTTCGGGTTTTTGAAAAATTATCTGAGCGTCTAGTCGAAGCGACGCGTGACCCGAGAGCTGGCGAGTATTTGGTGCAGCGCATCAGCATTGCCATACAGCGGGGCAATGCAGCCAGCGTCTTGGGGACGCTTCCGACTGGTATTGATATGGATCAGTTGAGCTACGAGTATATTGCTTGCAACAGTCTGCAGTTAGTTAATTTTTTTTTATTCATAACAATAACAATAACAGTATATAATATTATTTGTCTATACTAATATTATAAAGAGGAAAGGTTTGATTTTTTGTTTGTTTGTTTGTTTGTATGAATTGAATAGGCTCCGAAACTACTGGACCGATTTGAAAAATTCTTTCACCGTTAGGAAGCTTACTTTTCAGGGAGTGACATAGGCTATATTTTATCCCGGAATTCCCACGGGAACGGGAACTACGCGGGTGAAACCGCGAGGCGATCGTCTAGTACCTTATAAACCTTGTGAGGTTTGTCGTGGTACTCACATTCGTTTTCATTTTATTTGTAATCTAGGTGTAAGTAATAAAATAACTAACGAATTATAGATTATATTCAGGCTTAAGTTCCATGTTAAATGGATCTTTTATCCAATGCCTAAACATTAGATCCCTCCTATGGCACATATTATTGATTTTATTATTTATCCAGGGGCTTTTGCTTCTTTTACTTCAATTGTTTATAGTTTTGATATAAGTGGTTTGGAGAAAGATACGCGCAGTGTAACATTGTCGGTAATGATAGGGGCGGTATTAGCTACCCCTATGCTACGTACGGAGTTACGCATCTGGTCTCTGACTGCGGCTCGGTACGTAAATCATATCTTAGAACCGATTTTCATGCCCTTGCCCCAAACATCGGAATATTTCAATTGATGCAGGATAATGCGCGGCTCACACTATTGTGATAGTATTTGGTGGTATCTTCGAGAGGTTGAAATTGATGTTTTCTCGTGGCCACCACGGTCGCCAGACTTAAAGCCTTAAAGCTTAATAATAATTTACATACCTACTTACATACAGAAAAGGGAACCTTACTTACATACAAAAAAGGGAACCTTTAATCTATGCTCGGAGATCTGTACTCGCTGTAAACAGCTACCAAATTTATTCGTTACAAGCTGCCGCCCGCGGCTTCGCACGCGCTGTTTCTATGATAACGTGAACGAATTATTGTTATCATTAAAAGATGTATGGAATAAAAAGTAGCCTATGTTTGATTCTAGGATTATAATTATCTGTATACAAAATTTCAGTCCGATCCGTTCAGTAGTTTTGGCGTGAAGAGGTAACAAACATCCATCCATCCAAACTTTCGCATTTATAATATTAGTGTGATATATAAAATATACATTATAAAAGCTGACTATTTATTACATTATTGGATGTGGCGGTAAGTAGTTGGCCTTTGCTCTATAAAGGTTATGTAAATTATTCGATGTTTTTAACACAATAATGTTCGACGCACATTGCGTTTTCTAGTACCCCTGTGCTTTCGTAAGCAGCAGAACTCGTTCAAACTATTTAGATTACACCTATAGATGATTTTTGGTTTTGATCGTCCGACTAACGGAGTTTAATATAACTGCCATTTTGACTTTTAAAGTATTTCGGTGGTTCGTGGTGGTGTTCACCTTGGACTAAGGTAATATTTCCAGTTTTGTCCAGCTTCAGCCGAGCTTTGCAGCCTCGGCTCTTGTGAGCAGAGCATATGTACTTCCCGGTCATCTCAGAATACGTGAATCCTTTCCACATCAGAAGATTCTTTCCTCTACGTGTCGGTATAAGTATGTAGCCTGGAATTCAAAATACAATATACACATAATTCCAACTTTTTGTCAAATGTGTGGAAGCCACTGTGGGTGCGGTACTAATATTTAGTTTATTATGTAATTTTATTCGGTTTTTACAGTGTTATACAAATTCAAAGTATGCTTCCAGCTTAGCAAGATATGGTTATACATAAGTCGGAAAATTATAATTATTAGGAATTACGTAGGGCTACAAATTGGTAAAAAGTACATATTAAATGTATCAACAAAATGAGTATCTTTATCTTCAAATAATTTTACTTCGCGATTATTAATTTAAGTAAGTTACATAAAGTATTGTAAGGTGACTGCTGCAGACAGATAAAACAAAGAAAGCGATACGGAGTAAGGAAATTCATTAGATTAAAGTTAACTTTTTAGATAAATGTGCATATTTACAATGTTTAGGCAGTAGAAAATAAAGGCTTTTATATTTTTTATATTTATTTACATAAGTACTTATTGTAAGTAGGTACATTTATAAATTATTTAATTTTTACTTGTATTACTAAGTGCATATTTTGTAAGCCTTAATAAATAAAGTTATTGACGTCTGTCTTCTGAATTTAATTTAAAGGGCATCTGTTTGTGTGCAATCTTCGTATCGCAGCACAGTTAGCCCAAAGCTGTTTTAAATTTAACTATAAAAAACTTATTGTAATTAAGTAGGTACATAAACAGTGTAGGTATCTGTCAGTATAGTCTATTTGCCTCCCTTGGCATTTACAATTTTGCTAAACTTGTATTTTTATACTTTGACGGTTCGTGCGAATGTCGCGTTTCCAATGGCATTATTTCTCCTACTGGCCCCAGCTTGAACCGTGCTTTACATTGTTTACCTTTTCTTTGAGAGCAGTGGTAAAAGTCTGCTTTGGTTCTTGAGAAAGAATATTCCCGCCACACTATCAGGTTGTGCTCCCTTTTAGTCCATATACATTCATAATCTGAAGAAGATTAGTTTAGAAGGTATAGTAGTAATACCTACAGACGGCAACAAAAGTCTCTATACACGAATTGGTTTCCCAAAAGACTAAACGTGTTCACAAACTCATGGATTAGGTGTTAGCTACTTCTATCATAAATATGTAAAGAAATGATAATATTTCAATCATATGGTCAATAAATTGAGAAGAGAAATACTGTACAGGCTTCGGCTTTTCAACAAATTTCGTTAATGATGTTGATAAAGTATAAAAGTATTTATTATTACAATCCTAATAACCTAAAGTAATATTTCTCAAACATAATAGCTAAGCTAGTTTATATAAATAGGTTACATTTATATACCTATAATTAGGTTACAATTTACATAATTAATTTACCTTTTAACTTTACTTTAGGATTGCTAATTCAATTTGTAAATAGCGCTAGCTCCCACCCTAGGATAACCTGTGTTGTGGGTAGCTAGCCTCTTTCGTGCAAAAAATCAAGTTGGAACAAACACTAGAATATGGTACAACAAGTATGGTATAAGACGATGTGTTGGTAGGTAGTATGGAATGGTTGATTTGTGGTCTCTCCCGAGGTCACTAGTCTCGTAAGAGTCTAGGCAACCGAATAGACCACAGGAGTAGGAGGGAGGGGAGAAGGATGGGGGAGGGGAACAGTTAATTTAAGACGAAGTTTTAAGCAATTCCTCAGTTTCACGGTAGTTAAGGGTAATCATAATATATAGTTAAGGCCAATCTGTAATTTTCTTCCTGCATATATTTCTGGTAAGAATTTATTTAGCCTCGAGTATAGACGTGGTCCAAAGTATCTGTAGCTTTTGTCTCCAAAACGATGATAATTCTAAAGTATTGCGAAATGACAACAGAAATTGTTGTGGAAACGAGAATGTGTTAGCGATATTACCTATGCATATGTATATCGCTATATTTTATGCAAAAAAGAAGGTCAAATTGTTACACCTTTATATTACAATATCTTTATTAATTTACAACCCTTTAAAATTCAATTTAAATTCTTTAGAAATAAATCAAATCGCTCGCATTTTAGCAACTAGCTAGTCATTTACCAACGTTTGCAATCATGCTGTTCATTTTAGAATACTTATGTACTTAATTAAATCACACTAATATTATAAACTAGGTAGATACAGCCCGCGGCTTCGCGCGCATTTTTTCGGGATAAAAAGTAGCCTGGATATGTTATTCCAGGTTCAGAACTTAGTACTTAGGTTCCAAGTTCTAAACCCGTATGTAGATCTATGCAAAATTTCAATCCGATCAGTACTTTTGTCATGAAGAGGTAACTTGTAAGGATCGAAACTTACGCATTTATAATTATTATAGATAATACATTTATTCACAAAGAAAATTATACTAGTATTTACAATTGAAACAATTGAGCTAACTGCCGACTGTTGCAAACAGTCTACAGATAGCTCAACTGATCCATATCAACACCAGTCGGAAGCGTCCCCAAGACGCTGGCTGCATTGCCACGCTGTATGGCAATGCTGATACGCTGTGCCAGATATTCACCAGCTCTCGGGTCACGCGTCGCTTCGACCAGACGCTCAGATAGTTTTTTGAAAACCCGAAGAGCCTCGGTACCCCACGGACCTAGGGTCTCGACTCCAAGGGGAGCAAATGTGTAGGCTCTGTCGAGACCTGCATATTTGCGCCTCTTGAGATCTTCGGCCAAATCTGCCGCCGCACCCGCCCTCACGGATGTCCTCGGAAGATGGGAAGGCGCAAGTGTGTCGACGCATGTAGCGTCCCACACAATGGGCCTCCCCAACTCCCATGGGACTAGTGTCATACCGTCGGGCCTCTTACCATCGTCACGCAACAGACCATTCGGTTCGAGAATAGCTGGTACGTTAACGGTGACAAAGGCCCGCCCGATGATGTCGTTAAGGCTAGCGTGGCGAGATATCCGACCAGCGGCCCTAGTGCACGATAATCCGTGATGACCAAGCTGTTCGACAGCAGTACCGCACTGGCATTGATGAGGCGCGCAACACCTTGCACCCAACCGGAGACATGTTGCGATACGGAAAGTTACGGGATCCAATAAAGTACCAGTGTTATATGAAGGAAATGCTTGCAACCAATAACCTGACTCCCATTTAGAAACGGCCAGGAGGCGGGCACGATCTGCAGAGCTGGAGCACGTTTGTAACAAACAGTTCCGTGTCAACTCACACAGAGGCCCGTCCCATTATTAGTGATTATTATAGTGTTTCGAATTTCGATGTTTGCGACCTCTTCACGCCAAAACCACTGAAAATCTTCATTAATTCTAAACCTGGAATAACATATAGGTAGGTCTAATGTTTATTCCGAAAAGCAGGCAGGCAGAAGCTTGTAGTAGTAAGTACTACTAATTTTCTCTAATTAATATTCAAATAAGCACTTAATAAGGTTACAAAAATTACATTAGAGAGCTTTTGTTCAGCAGTGTACATACGTAGGATGTACGGCGCGTAATATACGATAAATAAAGATTTATTGGCAATATATAATATATCAATATATCTTTATTGCACATACACATTCTTAATAATTATTCACCATCATCATGCCGGCCTTTTCGAGATCCGCTCTTGGACATAGGCCTCTTCCCTTTTTCCTCTCCTCGCGATCTTGGGCCCGTTTTAGCCAGCCCTGGCCTCCGTGAAGATAGTTATTCCAATTTATTTATTTTACAATTTAACAAAACACCCGTCAGCTGTTTTAACATAGGTAGGAGACGGGTGGTTATGTACTTCTGACGGAATCACGCCTTCTTCTGTAAGCTTTAAACGTGCAGTGCATTTATTGCTCCTCATCGACGAACAATAGTACATATTCACAGAATATCTAGAGTAAGTATACCCGCGCCACATTACAAGGTTCTTGCCTGTTCTAGTTGGTATGAGCTGGTACTCTGTTGAAGTTAAATATTAAATCTTAGTGATTTTCTGACAGCAGCTAGTAAAATAATGTTGATTTATTTAATAAGTACTAGATTTTGGTGGCGATTTATGAAGATCTTTTGTTATAAATGCATGCCAAATGTAGCGACGATATTGAAAAAATATATTTTAAAACAAACTAGAAAAATACAAAAGTTTTCTTATGACCTTTCACTAAAAATTGCTAAGTAGGAAAGCTTTGAATCTATGGGGATGGAATTATCAAAACTATATAATACCTATATCTAATATTTTATTTCGATTATCCGAATTTGGAGGTAAGTATTTAACTTAACGTGCATCTTTTTTTTAAATTCTCTAATACGTAGATAACATACCTACGTATAATTTAAGTTACACAAATGACAATGCACACGCCCAGTGGGTTATTATGTAAACTAGGTAAGTACACTAACGCAAAGAGCCAGTGACAAACCGACAAACATTGTACAGTAGTGAACTACTTTCCAGGGAGCGTCAGCATAGATCTACGATGCGCAGTGGTGTCTTTGACTTACTCTTTTACTTAATATCATAATAAAATAAATAAAATTGCTATTAAATTACTTAACACACACAGGAGTTTTACAAAAAATGTTTATTAAGTATCATCATCATCATCATCAGCCTATATTAGTCCACCGCTGGACATAAGCCTCCCTTAATGAGCGCCATAGCGCCCTGTCTTCTGCTTGTCGCATCCAGCGTCTGCCTGCAGGCTTTTGCAGATCATCATCCCACCTGGCCGGAGGGCGTCATACACTACGTTTGCCGAGTCGCAGTCTCCACTCAAGAACACGTTTACCTCAGCGGTAAACGTGTTCAACGTGGTACCTATTCATTAAGTAATACTTAAATAAAATTTCTATGCTGGTTATTTCACTAAAAGTGTCGACTCAAATCCATGAGTCTTCCTTAGATGAAAACCTTTCGCGTTACTTGCTAGGCGAAACCATAAAATGTAATATACAATATACAGTACCTATTTGCCTACTGTCAAACAATTACGACTTATAAAACACGTTTTGAGAACGGAATATATTTGAGCCTCCTATCTTTGACATAAATTCCATGGTCGTTTTTATAATAAATCGGCGGAGGGTGGCAATGAACATGTGATAAAGGTATTATTCCATAATTCGTTACTTTTATACGAGCTTTACACTTAGTCGCGCGTTTTGACGAGCAGTAGTGCAATGAGCCATACACTTCCGAGTATGTATAATTCCTCCACATAACAAGATTTCCGCCTTTTCCAGTAGGTATGAGTTGATAATCTATAACAACATAATTTTACGTTTTAGCATTCTTATTTTGTAACCAAAACATGGTATTAATCCTAGATAAAAAGGAAGATGCAGCAGAAAATTCATTTTGTTGGACAACGTGCATCCTCCAACAAGATTTCCGCCTTTTCCAGTAGGTATGAGTTGATAATCTATAACAACATAATTTTACGTTTAAGTATTCTTATTTTGTAACCAAAACATGGTATTAATCCTAGATAAAAAGGAAGATGCAGCAGAAAATTCATTTTGTTGGACAACGTGCATCCTCCAACAAGATTTCCGCCTTTTCCAGTAGGTATGAGTTGATAATCTATAACAACATAAATTTTACGTTTAAGTATTCTTATTTTGTAACCAAAACATGGTATTAATCCTAGATAAAAGGAAGATGCAGCAGAAAATTCATTTTGTTGGACAACGTGCATCCCCTTATTCTCGAAATTTTTACCAGATTTGATTATTACTTTACAGGTTATGAAATATAGCAATTTAATTAAATCATTGCCACGTACCGTTTATTTCTTTACTGTTTCTCATTCTGACAACAAACGATTAAGTACTAAAATAAAAGAGTTATCGAGGTGTACATATAGTTTAATTCTACATTTCATGACTTTACACATATTTTCATTGATTACTCAGTTTTACTAACAATAAAAATATTGTTTAATGCCGGTGCACTAAGGAACAGATCAGATACAAATTCATATTTTCAGGAACTGTCCATTTGAAGTTCTTACGTAATTCGGCGGTCGATGTGAATGATCCTCGGAAACAACAGTAACTCCATTTTTTGACAACTTTATACGAGCAGTGCAAGAGTTTGTTGACTTAGAAGAACAATAATATGTACCATGTGTTTCAGAATACGTGTATTTTTTGTACATAACAAGATGTTTCCCTCTGCGAGTTGGTATAAGGTGATAGTCTAAAAAATGTAATAAAATACTTTTAAATAAAAAAAATACAGTCAAATAATAGAAACATTAGAACTAGTATTTACAATTGAAACAATTGAGCTAACTGTAGACTGTTGCAAGCAATCTACAGGTAGCTCAACTGATGCCTATCAATACCATCTCCAAGACACATCAATTTTACTTTGATTTGAAAATCTCAATTTTATAACAAACTTGAACAATTAGGTCACGGTCGGGTCACGGCCGCACTGCACGGCCTATGGTTTTACTAGGTTCTATTTACACCGGAGCTTAATCATTAATTATGGTTTTAATGTCTTAAATTATTAGTCATTCTTATACTTCCTGAAATATTTAAAAATACAAAATGAGGAATTAAGTAATCTGCTTTAAGGTAATTAGAATTAAACAAAGTCAAGTATAAGTACATAGATTTTGAAAAAACCTACATCTAACAATCTAACTTTCAAAGCCGCTACACACAGAAACACCGCCGGGCTGGCCGGGCGGCGTATGTGTCGCCTCTCATATAAATTGGTATGATACCATCCGCACGCCTTCGCCTCCGGGCCGACCACGGTTTCTGTGTGTGGCAGCTTTTGGGTATATATTTTTGCAAATATTCATCACAAGATCAATATTTCACATATGTTCCGTCAGCAGTTAATATATATTTTGGCGGATTATGTTTATGATCTCCTGAGATGACCGTGACTCCTCCATTTTGCGAGAATTTGATTCTTGCAGTGCACCCCGTAGCAGATTTTGAAGAACAATAATATGAACCGTGCATTTCTGAATACGTGTATTGTTTATACATAACAAGATTTTTCCCTCTACCAGTTGGTATAAGGTGATAGTCTAAAACAAAAAAAAATATTTTAATATGTTTTAAAATAGACTATTTCACAGCGAACTTAAACAAGACGGTTTTTTACTTAGGTTATATTTTACACCACAGTTTAAATTCTCTAGAACCATTGCTCATAATTTTATTTTCTGAAATGTTGAATTAAGCCATAAAGGATAAGTAATGAATGTGTTCCAAAAGAATTTTATTAAATTCTTAAACCTTATAAAGTTGCAACTAAAAGATACAAGTTATTTTACTTAATTAAGTATTTATGCTTATATCAAGTCCCTAAAAATCAAAGCCGTCACCAGAAGGCAGAGACTCGGAAGGATTTATCGAAGGGCAGAGAGCCTAGAATGCTGGCAGCATTGCCACGTTGAACGGCAATGCTAATTCGTTAACCGAAATAGATGCCAGTATTCCGATCACCAGTGAACTCTATGAAAAATTTGGTAAAATATTTTATATATTTCGTCTACCGCTGAAGCACCCTAAGGACCAAGTGGTGAAAACCAAAACAATCAAATTAAATCAAGTCAAAATACAGTATCTGCGAATATCTTTGCCATGGCCGCAATACAGGATGGTAGTTTGGGTGCTAGATGAGAAAATAAACGTACGAAAATGAGCTTGCAGTGTGGCCAGTCCGGCCACACTGCAAGCGTCTATCTATCAGACGTTCTCGGATTTTGAATTCAAAGCAACGCGCCTAGCTGCAATCGAAGCCAAAATTAAACTTTAACATAAGTTCCGTCAGGAGTTCTAATATATTTTGGCGGATTATGTGAATGATCTCCTCGGATGACCCTGACTCCCCCCGAGTCTGTCAATTTGATCCTCGCAGTGCATCCCGATGCGGTTTTTGAAGAACAATAATATGTACCACATATTTCTGAATACGTATATTGTTTGTACATAACAAGGTTTTTCCCTCTGCGTGTTGGTATAAGGTGATAGTCTAAAAAAGGAAATTATATATTTTTCAATTTGGGTAAATGTAGTATGGTAATACGTAAGTAGTATTTTTTAACGCTGTGTGAATGGTCCAGCATTACATAAAAACACATAAAAACACATAAAAAACATTTTTGTATATTAAGTAATAAATTATATATAAAAATAAAAAAATTATTATTATAAATTATGTAAAAATAAATACTTATATCAAGTACTTAATAATTTTTATATATTGAAAAACATTTATTAAGTAAGTAAATTAATAAATATTAAACAAAAAGAAAATTCTTTATTGACAAAGAAAATTACAATCAAATAATAGAAATAAATTAGAACTAAGTAGTATTTATAATTGAAACAATTGAGCTAACCGCAGAATGTTGCAAACAATATACAGGTTGCTGAACTGATCCATATCAATACCAGTCGGAAGCGTCCCCATACGCTGGCTGCATTGCCCCGCTGTATGGCAATGCTGATGCACTGCGCCAAATACTCATCACAAATACTCATTAATATTTAACATAAGTTCCATCAGAAGTTCTCATGTATTTCGGTGGATTATGTGAATGATCTCCTATGATAACCCTGACTGCTCCATTTTCCCTCAATTTGATCCTCGCGGTGCACCCCGTACCGGTTTTTGAAGAACAATAATATGTACCGTGAGTTTCTGAATACGTATATTTTTTGAACATAACAAGATGTTTCCCTCTGCCAGTTGGTATAAGGTGATAATCTAAAAAATATAGCTTGATTTTTTAATTTGATTTAGAATCCCTACTTATTTCATACCGAACTTAAACATGAAAGTTTTACTCAGGTTCTATTGGCTCCATAGCTTAAATTCAGTTGAACCATTAATCATCATTTTATTTTCTGAAATGTTGAACAATACCTAATATAATAAGGTAGGTATTAATCAGTTAGCAATCAATTTCAAATAAGTCATAATACAGTTCCTGAAAACACATGTACCTGTACACCATTATTTAGCAACTAAAAAATACGATTTTTAATATACTATCTATAAAATCGTTAAGATCAAGAACTAAAAGAACTATATCAACTAATACATAGTAGAAATTGTTCTTTTAATGCTAATAAACTATGATTAAAATAATTTTATTGGAATTAGTGTTTGTGCAGTGCATCCTGTACCGCAGCGCAGTCGGTGCATGCCGCAGTGTTCGGCGAACTTTGGGAGGCTCGGCCGCCCGAAGAATCTCAAACATTGCGTTGATAATCTGCACACTTCGGATCGCTATTAGCACCACCACCTATTTTGATATTTAAGTACGAGGGTACTTAAATCTAAGTAGATTTAAGTACGAGGGTACTTACATCTAACAAGACAAAAAATAAAAGACTAAACAGTAAGAGACAGTAAAAGCCTCTCGGGGACAATGCCATTATGAACAATTTAAAGTGGGTAATACCTTCTTACTTTAAAGCATAGTGTAATATTTAATTACGTGCATAGCTATATACAGGGTGTTTGGTGGAACGATGTAGGGATTGAAGGAGCCGATCAAGGGTACCCATTTGATCATTTTAAACCACATATGCTGTTATGAAAAGTGTCATGGTTTAGTTATTATCAAAAGTTGTTTTTTTCTTTTGTCAGGGATTTTTTTTGTTTGTTGGATAGTAAAATACCAGATAGTGCAATAATGCAACCTAATACACTGGTACCCGCGTGGCGAGCGCCGCCCGCCCTAGCGCCCGCGCCGCCGCCGCTGGGTGGACGACCACGCCGTGGTCGTGCGTGGCAAGGTGGCAGGCCACCTTGCCCCGGCTGGCTCAGGACAGGAACAAGTGGAACAGGATGGAGGAAGCCTACGTTCATAGAAAGACGTCCCAGAAAGAAAATTTGGATTAAAATCGTTTATTTGTTATGAAATCAAATAAATACGTATTTATTAGGTAAATTAATGCATGCAATAAATAGGTACTTTATCATCATAATTCTAATCAAATACATTTGATGTTTTAAAAGAAATGGGAATAAATGGCTATTTTATTCTTAGTATTCAAAATGATATATGTTAATATTTATTTTACATTACCATTGATCCACACCCTGCCTTTCTTAAATTCACATAAGTACTTAATTCTTTCCTTAGATGCAGAGAATTATGTCAGTTTGCCTGGGAGCAATCACTTCTAAGCGATAAGGCCGCCCATTTTACTTGTCTTATGAAATACCTCTTTGTAATGTTCTTTTTTTGGTGAACAATAAAGCATTTTTGAATTGTACTTATTGTATGTTCTTGCGTTTACGAGTTTGTATAAATTTATATTACTTAAGTACTTACTTAAATAAAAGGTAAACAGAAAGCTAAGATAGATGCGAATGTGAATAAACTTCTATTGTTTTGTCGATTTCACGTAGGAACCGTTCGAGAAAAGTTCACCTTTGCTTCATTTTACGCAATATACACAGACAAAACTGAATATACAAGTATATTTAATACTAGCTTCTGCCCGCGGCTTCGCACGCTATAATAAGTAGCCTGTTTATCTAAGTTAGGCTATGCTCTAAACGTACGCCAAATTTCATCTTGATCTGTTCAGTAGTTTTGGAGATCCTAGGTAACAAAAATTCAAATTTCACAAACTTTCGGCTTTATAATATTAGTGGGATAAATGTAAATGAATGCTAAATAAACATAACCTAACACAAGCATTTAAAACAATTATAGAAGCGACTCGAGAAATTGATATATTCTTGAAGAAAATATGGGAATATGAGTAGCAGTAAGTAGATTAATTTCAGGAAGGTTGCTAAAATGGGCATCTCAATCAATCTCATCTCAGATTTTAAGATATCAAGACAGTTCTAATGTATAGGATTATGAGGAAAATCTATTTCTATGCATTGAGATGAAGCCAATACATACTTATACTATATACTAATTATAATTGTTTCTCAAAAGCACAATAAACAACAAACTATTTTTTTACAATCGAAGATTACTAATGATGATCCATAACGTTTTAATTGAGAATGCAGATTTATAGAGCTAAGAAATCCATAACACACAGTGAAAATTTTTTTGTTCTACGACAAAAATTGACGAAGTTATGACCAAATTACTAGCGAAGTTCACTGAGTGACCGCCGCGGGTGCATGTGACGTCGCCGCCCGTTACGGCGAATAGTAGGGGTGATAGTGGCGCCACTACATATTTAATTTTATAATTACGTTATACAAAGGAATTATCAAAAAATCGGACCGCGCGTAGACGATATTTATCATAAGCTTTTTTTAAATGTATCTTTAATCGTTTTGTACTGTATTATTTAGGCAGATACTTGTTTCAAGAGTTTAGTTCCTATTGGTGGCCACCAAGCTCTCCAAACAAGGTTTTTGATTGAATAACACAAAACAAAACTATAACAGATACATTAAATAAAAGCTTGTGATAGGTATCGTCTACCAGCGGTAAGATTTTTCGATAATTCCTTTTTATAACTTAATGATTAAATTAAATATGTAGTGGCGCCACTATCACCCCTACTATTCGCCTTAACCAGGCAGCCGAGCGATTCTATGGGTCTCTCAAAACTGAGTCTATTTGGTTCTGTCATTTTTTTCCTAAATTATAGTTTCAGAGTAAATCACTAAAAACTGATATCTGCCTACGGCAACGGGCGGCGACGGCGACCGAGCGGCCCACGCGGTGGTCACTCAGTGAACTTCGCTAGTAATTTAGTTATAACTTCGTACGTAATGGTCCGATTTGGATAATTTAAAAAGATATATCATTCTTATGCCATAAAGAATAACGTGGATACTAGATCTATTGAAATTGCTATAATGTTATGGATCCTCATTAAAGCTTTATATATTTTCCATCAGAGGTCTTGGCATACTTCGGAGGTTGATGTATATGTTCTTCGGTAATCACCTTAACTCGTCCATTTTTTGTCAACTTAAGCCTTGCAGTGCATCCTATAGAAATTCTAGAAGAACAATAATAATTTCCAATTCCATTCATCTCTGAATAAGTATACCCTTTATACATAACTATGTGGTTTCCTCTGCGAGTTGGTATAAGATCATATTCTAAAAAAATAAACGTTTTTATAACTAAGTAAGTTTGACAGACTAAGTATAACTAAGTTTTTAAAACTAAGTTTAAAGTTTGACAGAGTCATTAGGAATAGAAAAGATTGTATATTCGATCAGAATTTTGAAGACTACGCTGTAAGTTTGACAGACTAAGTATAACTAAGTTTTTTAAAACTAAGTTTAAAGTTTGACAGAGTCATTAGGAATAGAAAAGATTGTATATTCGATCAGAATTTTGAAGACTACGCTCTATGATAATTAAACAAAAATCATGGGCGCGGTTTGCGACAGCACGATAGTGACAACACTGATCATGGTGCAGATCAGTCAGGGGGAAGGATGACGGCGGGCTAATGCAAATTTTCAGTGTATAACCATTATTGTAGGCAGCCGACTGTGTTTTGTTCACTTAGCAGTGGCCCGCCGAATGATTCATGATAATTTAAATTATTGTTTATTCCTTGTTTAAAAGTACAAAGTAGATGATACAAATTCATATTTTCAGGAAGTCCCCGTTCGCAGTTTGCACGTAATTAGGCGGGCGATGTGTATGAGACGCAGAAATAGTTGTCACTCCATTTTTCGTTAACTTTAGGCGCGCAGTGCAAGAGTTTGTTAACTTTGAAGAACAATAATATGTACCGTGACATTCTGAATACGTATATTGATTGTACAAAACAAGATGTTTCCCTCTGCGAGTTGGTATAAGATGATAGTCTACAAAATAAAATCAATAAGTTTTAGTTTAGCTTAAAAGTAACTCAGGTATTTAATAGCAGAATTTAAACATGCAAGTTTTTTACTTAGGTTTAAGTATATTGTGTAGAATTGCTTTAATGCTCTTTGGCCGTTAGTTAAGTCATAAGAAAGAGACACAAAATCATAGAATAGCTGTTATGCTATAATTTTGTATCTTTTATTTATCATGAACTTGTCAACAATATAAAAAATTAAGCCGATACAATATTTGAAAACACGTCTACGAAAAACACAGAACTAAAAGTCTATAGGAATATTTATTTATTTAAAAAAAAATTAAACCAACGCAGGGTACACGAAAACATAGACTGTAGACCATTTTTTACAACAAAAAAAACACATCTAAGTGCCACCTCATTTACAGGCACAAATCGAAATTCATTTACAAAATACATATTTATATTTCTATATAATATGAACATGAGGAAAATCTATTTCTATGCATATAAGTTAAGTCAATCCCATAATAATTATACTTAATTGATCCTAAAAAGCACAATGTCCAACACTATTTTTGACATATTTTCCATCTGCGGCCATGACATACATCGGAGCTTGATGTGAATGTTTATCGGAAATCACCGTAAGTCCTCCATCTTTCGTCAACTTAAGCCTTGCAGTGCATCCTAAAGAACTTCTTGAAGAACAATAGTAATTTCCACGGGAATACTCCGAATACGTGTACCCTTTGAGCATAACTATGTGTTTTCCTCTGCGAGTTGGTATGAGTTCATATTCTAAAAAACATAACATCTGGTTAATACACCTAGAAAACAAGACAAAGATTTTAACGACGCCGCGACCTAATCAGTCAATAAAGACGCACCAGCACCTTATAACGGCCAGGTCACGTGGTGACCATGATGCTGATCAGTTTCAAGGGGACGACGGGCAGCAGTATTCTTAGATAACTTTCACTTTAGATAACGTTAAACTGAGATTTGGCTTAACCGACCGACCCTTTTTGAGGCATGCCGAGGGACGTGCCTCAAAAAATGGTCATAACGATCAATCCTTCCTAGTAACAGATCCATCAGGTTGTGGAAGGTGACTAAAATGGGCATCTCGAATCAAAATCATGACTGGAATTGAAACTTTTATTTTCAATGAATTTAGAATACTTAAGCCCATTTTACTATTTATACACATCTAATTGTTTCTAAAGAGCGCATTGCCCAAAACTACGAGTATTTAATTCCACAGTCAAAGATGTCAACGGATGCTCAGTGTTTTTGTTGCGCAGAAAAAGCGTATTCGGGCTATATTTGGCATTAAGCGGAGAGGCTCTTGTAGATTTTTATTTATTCATGAAGTATTCCCATCACTCTATATGTTCGAAATGCTAAAGATTGTCAGAAATAATACAACACTGTTTGAGAGGGATGAAAAGTCTAAACACAGAAGAAAAATAGTGCAAAAACCACTTATGGTGCCTCAATTTAGACTAGGATTGTGTAAAAAGAACTGTTACTCAATGGCCATACAGTTTTATAACAAACTTCCACCTGACATGAGAGAACTGACAGATAATGAATTTACATAATTTTAATGTTTGAAATGCACTAACTAAATATAATTTAATCTAATTTCTCTGACAAAGATTCCTTTTGACGGTTATAATTTTAAGCGATAGTTCGATATAATTTTTTAAATATTGTTATAGCTAACCTTGAATTAAGTATGTAGGTACAACTACGAGAATATTAATTGTCTACTCTAAACTACAATGTATCTAAATTACTACTGAACATTTACACGACTATCAAGTCAAATATAGTGATACTCTATTTTTAAGACCATCATTGTTAACCTATATTTATGCAAATAAAGACTTTCATTTCATTTCATTTCAAGAAGCCTTTCTTCTAGTAAGTAATATTTTTTACAAATTAAAGTTTTACATATTTTCCATCAGAGGTCTTGAAAAACTTCGGAGGTTGGTGTATATGTTCCTCGGAAATCACCTTAAGATCTCCGTTTTTTATCAACTTAAGCCTTGCAGAGCATCGCGTAGAAACTCTAGAAGAGCAATAATAACTTCCACCAGGATTCTGTGAATATGTATAACCTTTATACATAATTATGTGCTTTCCTTTACGAGTTGGTATGAGTTCATATTCTAAAAAAAAACACTCCTTGAGACACATATTTCGATAAGAATGGAAAATATAGTGTGTTCGATTGAAATTTCGATAGCTACGCTACGCCATGTGATAAACAGAATAAATAGACTTAACGCATTCACTGCCCAACCTCGGCGGTGCGACCCGCAGGGGCGAAATGAATATGGAAGTGAATTTGTACAGGTATTACATGTATTGACACAATAATCCACACCAAACAACACTACGAAAATAATATGACACATTTATAATTAATATTTTAAATATGTTCCATCAGATGACTTTAAATATCTCGGGGGTCCGTGAGAATGTTCAGAAACAACGACCTTTACCCCTCCCTCTTCTGGTAACTTTATCTTGGCAGTACACCGTGCAGTTCTTCTAGAAGAACAATAATATATCCCATTGATCTCTGAATACGTATATCCATTATACATAACTATGTGTTTGCCGCGACGTGTTGGTATGAGTTCATATTCTGAAGAAATACAAATAAAATATTCAGGGTTATCAATAAAATATGTATTGCATCAATCATAAAACTATCAATAACAGTAAAATCACGTAGAACGGTGCACTTAAAACACCACGGCAAAAATCTCGCATTTATATTAATTATTAAATTAAAAAAAACATGCCGACTAAAACCACGATCACTTACATGCTTACTTATTATCATGCTCATCATATCATTATCATTATCATCATCAGCCTATATTAGTCCATCGCTGGAAATAGGAATAGACCTTCCTCAGTGATTGTTTACTTACATTAAGATTCAAGAAAAGTTTACCATAATCTATAATTTTATAAATCCTTTAGACGTCTTTAAATATCTTGGAGGACGATGAGAATGTTCCTGAACAACCACGTGAACTTTGCCGTTCACAAACTTTATCCTTCCATTGCATCCTGTTTTTCTAGAAGAACAATAATAATTTCCAATATTCGTCTGTGAATAAGTATATCCTTTATACATAACTATGTGTTTGCCGCGACGTGTTGGTATGAGGTCATATTCTAAAAAATCAGTCAGTAAAATAAAATGATGTTTAGTTATCAACAAAGTTTTTAAAAATGTAAGTATTAAGTAAGAGAACGTAGCGAACTTAAAAAAACGAATTATGCAGGATCTTGTTTGTATCTTATGCAGAATCGGTTTTAAACAAAATCGATTCTGCATAAAATGTTAAAAATCGTGTCGATTCAGCTAGCACAATATAAAACCGAACTACTTAAGTACTTAATACTAATTTGACAGGACTAAAAATATTGATATCATTCAACTGCAGCAACATTGTCAATGTGTCGTCTCCTCGCTCTAACTCAAACTTGTGTTTAGACGCGAGGGTAAAGTTGTTGTAGTTTACTTGTTCTAATATATTTGACAATAGTGTCAATGATGATGTCGCCAAAACTGAACTAAACTAATTTGACAACACTTAAAATATTGCCGTCCCTTTCATAACGATCGAAATAAAGAAGAGCATCATTTCTAGTGCTATGAAAATGGTCCATTTTGCATATACTTTAAAATAATAAATAGACACGGTAGGTATAAGGACAAAAAAGGTACCGCTGGATAGGTTTTGAAATAAACTTTAATAAGTACTTACTAGATACCAAAAAAATTATAAAAAACATGTTCCTTTCGTTGTTTGAAAATTTGATGAAAATTCATACATGTGCGAGTTTTTTGCACCCAAGTGTATAATTCCAGCCAAATTCGATGGCAAACCACCCAGACTTAACCTAAAATTAATTATATATAAATAAATAATGCAGGACAATTCACACAGCATTGTCTAGCCCCAAGGTAAGCAAAGCTTGTGTTATGGGTACCAGATAACTGATATACATAATAATATACGAGTACATAGATAA
Source organism: Eupithecia subfuscata (assembly GCA_963564075.1). Taxonomy (NCBI): domain Eukaryota; kingdom Metazoa; phylum Arthropoda; class Insecta; order Lepidoptera; family Geometridae; genus Eupithecia; species Eupithecia subfuscata. Next base: position 13,664,566 of record OY751105.1, read on the forward strand.
ATATTTTTTATTATACATAGAAAACGACCAGAACACCCTGAACAAATATCTGCAGATCGTACAAATATTTGTCCCGAGGCGGGAATCGAACCCGCAACCTCCTGCGTCGCAGGCGGACCTTCGCCCACCGCGCCACAGAGGTCGTCAATAAAAAAAATTCGCGTCTATTTGTACGGAATTTACATTACTTGTTGATTTGTTGTCACTCTTCCTTTAACAAATATTACATACAATTATATCTGATACTAGAAGTCAAAGTGAGTCCTATTTTTTTGTGTCGTGGCAACATTTCTGATTGGCTAGTGTATAAGTAGTAGTAAGTATTATTAAGTAGTAGGTAGTAAGTAATAAGTAGTAATATTTCTTTGTACTTAATTAAATAAATATGGGTCATTTTCATTTTGAGTGTTAAAAGGTCTCATCTCACCAATCATGATATATTTTTATACTAATGGGTAGTTGTTATGTGTAGGAATAAGAATATGACGTTATGACCCGCAGAGCATAAAAAAATCCACGAGTTTGACTGAAAATTCAAACCACGTTTGTGAAATTTTCCGAACGTGCCGCCAAAATAAAACTTCATTGTGTATTCTAACATGCGGTCGGCAGCATGTCGACAACAATATCATTGTATTACCATGGTATTACCTATCAAAAACATGAGATTCAAGATAAAATCATGGTAATTATCATAGTTATTGTAGTCACATGTGTGACGTGTTATGCTTTACAAAATCGATCCAGTGATATAAAAAATTAATCCCAGCGTTGTCTTTGCCCTGTAAATCAATTCAGACGGAAAGTGTATTCAAAAACGCAAGGACACACATTTTAGGCAGCTTTTAATCTCACAAGATAAGTACATATCATGAGATTTTATGCGTACAATTATTATTAAAGTAGTACAGTTTCGTTTTGTAAGTGTTATAAGAAAATTATGAAATGTAAAGGACGTATTATTTCTCTAACAAATAAAGGTTATTATGACTGATAAAAGTTTGACAAGTGATATGTCTATGTCAAAAAATAAACAAAATGAAAATGACCCGTATACATTTCAAGTCGCACGAGATGACGTCTCGATCAAACCGAACTCTGTGCCCAGATCTGTAGAAGTCTTTAGCCCAATAAGCTGAAGCTGCACAAAGAGGTAACTGGCACGATATACTTAAAAAAACCACCTCACGAGGGAATCACATACGCACGACCTTGACTACGCATATCCATGATGCAAAAAGGCAGACTACTTATTAAGTAAGTACTTAATTACTTGAAAAAGTATATTGACAAAAAAATACACGTTTACACTATAGGCGCAACAAAATCAGAGCTTTACATAATCTCCACTAGCAGTCTTTAAATATCGAGGAGGTGGGTGCGAATGGGAAGAAGAGACCACCTTAACTCCATTCTGTATCAACTTCAACCTTGCGTTACATTTTGTAGCTAGTCTAGATGAGCAGTAATACATCCCTTTAATCTCCGAATATGTAAATCCTTGATACATAACCAACTGTTTGCCTTTACGGGTTGGTATGAGGTCATAATCTAAAAAAAATAAGAAAGAGTTTTTGAATATTGACAATGTTCAAAGGACATTATCTATGATACAAGGAGGCAGACTACCAAAATATATAAAAAAATATCGCATTTAAAAACAAATATTTTTTTACATATTTTCGAGTGGCAGTATTCACATATCGGGGTGTGAATAGAAGGAAGAGACAACCTGTATTCCATTCTGTAACAACTTTAACCTTGCGTTACATCATGTAGATCGTCGAGATGAACAGTAATAAATCCCTCTCCCCTCCCTCTCCCCTTTGTTGAACATTGTCAGTATTAAAAAACACGTGCTCACACACCTCAGATAAAAGGTCAAAAACGCTTTTAGAAGGTTGAATCAGCTCAGTAGTTTTGGTCTTTGGCGGTACAAAAATACAACAAGCGTTTTATATAAATCTTCTTAGTATAAAAATTTACGTTAAAAATCTTTATTGTTGAAAGAAAAGTTATACTTAAGTACTTACATCTAATTATCCTTCAAGACCTAACAAAAATATTTCCTGCAAAAATTTCATAGGCTTTGTGTTCTTCGAAAAATATATAATAGACGATTATAATTGAATTGATGGTTACTCTGTTAGTATAAAACAAAAATTTGACAACCTAAAGTAGTGTGCCGAGGAGGATAACTTTACGATGTTACAATTTCTTGAACAAAACCAAGATACTGTGATAAAACAAAGTTACTTGGAACAGTCTCTGAACTTCTTCAATCATCATTTTTATGATAAGCAGCAAAACAGTTTTGTCTCCTGGAAAGGCAAAGGAAGGCATCGCACTTCTCGCATCTTATCTTGGTTCTACTTTTACAACCTTCCATTTTGCAGCAGCGAGGATGATCAATGCATTCAAAGCTCGGAATGTGCCCATAGCCGTCATGCCGTTTAGCTTGAGATGGTATATTGGATCTTCTGAACATTGGTGTATCTTCATTAATAGTTGCTACTTGTTCAGCAGATGTTTTCGAAGTTCTTGGACGTAGTAGGTGTAGTGGTGATGATGATCCAGATGGTGATGTAGCTCCTTCTCCATCTAGGTGTTCTAAATAAAATCATTTAATAGTAAATCATGTTTCAAATTGAGTTTTATTTAATAATAGCTGCGACTTCGCCCGCTTGAAAATCATACAAATTTCAGAAATTTATTGCACGGGACGTACTGGGGGCAGTTTTGTGAAAATAAAAAATAGGTACGTGATTCATTATTAACTTGATAGTAAGTACTTAGTTTATCTAAACAGAGTTCTTTGTGACTCGAAACAAGGATAATAATTTTCCATAGAAACTTTACGCCCCCGTCAGAGGTTAATTTTTGAAAATTAGATTAGTATATCGATACCTCTGGGCTCAAAGGGCGTAAGGGACATTTTGTCGAAATTGAGTTAATAATGCAGTTTTCCTCAGTTTTTAATTCTCTATCGAACTGTTTATTTAGTTTCTTCAAATTCGCAAAAAATTACCTTTATGACCTAGCATTTCTGTCACATTAAACACAATTTATAAAAAAGAGAATGGTTTCCTTAAATGACAAAACGTGAAATATTTTTTTTAAAACCATAGAAAGATAAGTAATGTAAGTAAGTAAATATTAGATTTTAAAAGAAATTTTGCTATAATTTTCCTATTTGGTTTTTTATAAATCTAAGAGTCAGATTGGTATAGGGGCACCAAAGGCCCACTTTTGATCTTGTTTCAAAAAAAAAAGACAGGGTCGTAGACCTGATATTTTGGATGCAATTGCGAAATTCAGGCTGAAATCTGATTTTAACCAAAATTTTACAAAAGTCCAAATAACTTTTGAACCAGTGAATATCGCAGAACATACAGGTCTTATGTAAGTGAGGTACCTAGAAAATAACATAAGGCTGATTGTGATATTAATAATAATGACTTAATTTGCTAAAATTGATATGATAATAAAAGTACTGCCAATTTTTATCGATATGTTTTATTATACACCCCATAACTAGAAGCTGGTGCTCAATGGGGAATAGAATCAAATTTTATTTTTTGTTCCCTTTTGAGCACCACGTTAATATATTGATTGGTGCTCAAATGGGAATACCTTTGGTGCTCAATGCATAGGTGCCCAAAAAATAGGTGCTCAAACGGGAATACTTCTGCAATTATCTCAATATAAATATTATCATACTCATCATGTATAATATATAACTTAAGTACATTATCCAGTTATCTAGTACCCATAACACAAGCTCTGCTTAGATTGAGGAAAGATGTTGATGTGTAGATTGTCGAACATAATTTATTTAAAAAAAAATATTATTTGCCATAAGGCGATGGTATTTTCTGTACCGAGAAAATTATATAAAATTAAACTTTTATGTAAGCGCCTTCAGCGGTCTTCACATATCTCGGAGGTTCGTGAATATGTTCACCAGCAACCACTTTCACGCCGCCATTTTCTGTCAACTTAATCCTTGCAGTGCACCCTTTGCCAGATCTAGACGAACAGTAAAACATTCCGTATTTCTCCCAATATGTATATCCTCTATGCATAACTAAATGCTTGCCTTTACGAGTTGGGATCAGTTCGTATTCTGAAAAAGACAATTTATTTTATATATAAATTATGAAAAAAGTGTGTACTAACTAAGTTAGTAGGTAATCAATAGATTTTATTTTTTAGACTATTAAGAATAAATAGAATTTTTTTTGATTATTAAGAACCTCTTCCACCATGGAGATGCCTAAGCCTTGCTGGAAGAGAACTAGTGATAAAGAGCTTTTAAAATGTTTTACGTGTATAATTATTGTCAATTTTGGTTATTATTTAAAAACATTTTAAAAATAATCTTTCAAAAAATAAAAAACTGTAATGTTACATTGCAAACTGTGTATGATTGCAGATTCGATTAACAAAGGATCTTAAGGGTGAGTGGAATTGTCTAACTAGGATAGTTTTCATAACATAAGTACCTACCTACATACTTGTTTATCAGCTGTGTATCTTAACGTACTGCCCCTGCGCTGTTACAATATATTGTGGTGGTTCATGTGAATGTCTGTGCTCAAAAGGCAGAATCCCATCTTTACATACTTTAATACGAGCGGAACACATGTGTCTACGTTTAGAGGAACAGTAAAAGATGTCCCCCGCTTTTGAGTACGTGTATCCTCTCCACATGACTAGATTCTGGCCTTTACCGGTTGGTATGAGACGGTAATCTGAAAGAACAAAATTATATTTTAGCGGCCATTACTCATAATGTGATTTTATTAGGTATACTTTTTACGGCACTTAAGAGCTTTTTTTATTATTATTTATAAATCAAATGAACTTAGTACAAAAATATTTACCTAAGCTGCTAAAAGCCCTGGTAAGTTTTAACAAAAGAAAGAAAACTCGCAATCACCTATTAAAAGCGATTATTTGAATTGCGTTAGAACGAAATAATCCTAAAAACTTCTAAACCTAGTTTATTTGGCAAGGTACTTAAGTATATGTTTTATAACAAACTTACGAACGCAGATTACAGTATAATAAATAACGCACACAATAGATAGGGACCTACTTCATAAGTAAAATTTACTTACTTTAAAAAAAATACTGAACACGTCATGTACCTAATCAACGATTTTAGAAACATAATTATAAGTAATCTCTTATTAAGTATGTTAATCAATATAATTATAAACATAATTATAAGTAAGTACTTAATCTCTTATTAAGTATGTTAAATCAAAAAGTAATAAACATAAAACTTTTTAAACCTTCGCGATTTGTTGACATCATTAATGATTATTTATCTTGTATTTATCGCGTGTCTTTTGTTATTAAGTATTTCCCCTATAAATAATAAGAAAAGGTACACATAAATACCCGAAAATAACCCGTAGATTATCGTTAATTAAGTACCTATATTAAACATAAATTATCTAAATGACCAAGTTGCAGCAAAACACTTTTGACTGTTTTCAACAAATATAATTTATGAGTAAACACATTTTTCTCATACAAAACTAAGAAGCTAGGTTCTAAATAAATTTCCAAAGAAAATACACACACAATTCAGACATCTCTTAAATCTTAATTAAGTAAGTACTAGATTCTAACCTACCTGAAGAATACATCTTATCTTATTAATACTGATTAACTATTTCTAAGCACACTTACACACTCACGTCCCTAATGATTACTTAATACCGATTCCTGACATACAATATTTAGGTATAAACTAGAGACTTCTAGATGTACTTAGAATTAGATATAAAAGCTTCTAAAAAATTACTTTGACAAATTGCCCCCTCAAGGATTTAGGTCGACTCAATCAGTAACCCTGTTAAAATTTAATATTTAAATAATAAATCTGTGTCCACTACTGTATAAATACTAGTGTAGGTATAATATTGTAATATTACCAAGATCTCGAGTATCTCTCGAAGGTTGCTCGGAGTCGCAATGAACCTATGTCCTAACATAGGACTAATCCTATAATACTATAACCCCCTCAAGGATCTAGGTCGACTCAATCAGTAACCCTGTTAAAATTTAATATTTAAATATTAAATCTGTGTTCACTGTATAAATACTAGCGTAGGTATAATATTGTAATATTAACGAGGTCTCGAGTATCTCTCGAAGGTTGCTCGGAATCGCAATGAACCTATGTCCTAACTTAGGACTAATCCAGAATATGTGGTGCATGATAGGAAGCAAAGCACTCCGGGCAAAGAGGTGGGGACCCATGACAGTCACTGCATGTAAAGTTGCTCTCCTTCAATTTTTTATTTGCGTAGCATTGACGACAATTCAGTGCTATACAATTTGTTCGAACTGGCCAGTGCTTTCTTGTTAGGGGGTCGGTAGCCATTGCCACATCATCTAGAAAGAAGAATAATGATAATGAGAACAATCTTAAGTGTAAAATTAATTTTTTAAAAGGTTCATGTCCTAATAACAAATTTATAAATTTTAATAAAATGGATAGGTTATAAACTACTTAAGGTTCTTTTTAATTAACTTCAAAAAAAGGATAGGGCCTACCTATCTCGTAATTGCTTAAGCTATAATTAAGTATGAATTCACGTTTTAATATTTGTAGGGGCCAACGGGACAACCAAAAGGGTTCTCAACAACGAATAATATATTAATAACGACACGCCCATAGACAATACATGTAACTTACCATGCCAAGCACTAAAGCATCCTGGGCATAATGGTGGATTTCTCGGACATCCATCACATTTGTATCTGGTATATGCCCTAGAATTGAACTTTTGGCATTGACGACACCTCTGCACAGAAGACATAGCTCGAGGCCAGTGTATTCGCTCCTCCAGAACTGCAATTAAGTAAAGAATATAAGTATGGTTGGTTACAGAGTATCAGCAGAAAAAAATTAAATTTTAAAAAAATATTTTAGAATACCAGCCCGAACTACCAGACAACAAGTCGCCAAACATAAACACAAAACTAATTACTTGATAGTTTATTCTTTTTGTATGTAACAGTCTGCAGTTAGCTCAATTGTTTCAATTATTATTGTAAAAACTAGTTCTAATTTATTTCTATTATTTGACTGTAATTTTTTTTGATCATCAACAATAAAACGGTAAGGGTAACAAGCCATATAATTGAAAGATGGTTAAAAAAGACAAAAATCATTTATTTATTCAGCTTTTTACAAATAATTAAGTACTAACTTGATATATCCTCATTTTCGCCACAGAATGAAATAGAGGGTTAGTTGTAATTCACTGACACTGCAGGTTCTACCCATCATAGCCACGAACACGTTTGTGAAGACGCCAGGTCTTAAATCTTAATTTTTTTGTAAATCACCTGATACAAAATCTAAAACCACGTTTGTCCGGAACCCAATGAATTATGTTCTAACTACCTACTAAAGACCCATCTTTCACTCCCACACCCACAGTTTTTGTAATGAGGATCCGTAACGTTATAGCAACTTCAATGGAACTAGTATCCACGTTATTCTTTATGACATAAGAATGATATACTATCTTTTTAAATTATCCAAATCGGACCATTACGTACGAAGTTATGACCAAATTACTAGCGAAGTTCACTGACTGACCGCCGCGGGTGCTTGTGACGTCAATCGCTCGGTCGCTGCCCGTTAACCGTAGGCAGATATCAGTTTTTAGTGATTTACTCCGAAACTATAAGTTTAGGGAAAAAATGACAAAACCAAATAGACTCAGTTTTGTGAGACCCATCGAATGAAAAAAAAACTGATATCTGCCTACGGTTAACGGGAGGCGACCGAGCAAGTGACGTCACACGCACCGGCGGCGGTCACTCAGTGAACTTCGCTAGTAATTTGGTCATAACTTCGTCAATTTTTGACGTACAACAAAAAAAATTGTACTGTGTTATGGATTTCTTAGCTCTATAAATCTGAATTCTCAACTAAAAACATTACGGATCCTCATTCAGGCCAAAGCCGTTTTTATGTTTCGTTTCAAATAAAGCATAAATAACGATTAATCGATGGGCCTCCATCCAATAATCGTTAGATAGAGCCTCTATCTAACTACCAAAATCAAATAAAAAAATTAAGACCTGGCGTCTTCGTGATGATGGGCAGATCCTGCAGTTCACGCAGTGTCAGTGAATTACCAGTAACCTTGTATAGTACTAAGTAGTTTCGCACTTATCATTAAGTACCTACCAATAATAAACCTAAATCAATTTCCTACCTACAGTACATTTATTTAGTTTTAGGTTTAGAGATTTTCTATTTTATTGTTATTATTATTATTGGATTATAGACGAGCAGCTGAGAGCTGATATGTCTATATCACAGTGCTTTTAAAGTTTTTCACTACACTAGTTTGTCTCTTGTTGTGGTCAGATTGTGCGTTCGTAACCAGTGGTCGAGTCTGTTTTTGAAGCTGTTCACAGAGGGGGCTGTTACAACTTCTTCAGGAAGCTGGTTCCAATTGTGCACCACTCGGTTACTCAGGAAGTGATGAGCAATGTTAGAGTTAGATGGTGAGCGGGTTACTCTGAGTGAGACTATGGCCTCTAGCTGTTTTGAATGGCACCTTGGGGGTATATATTTTGTGTATGTCAGGCAGGTTGTAGGTGTGGGATAGAATTTTGAATGTTTCTATTAGATCACCACGGAGGCGTCTATCCTCTAGGGTAGTGAGGCGTAGGGCGGCTAGTCTCTCTGGGTAGGACATCCGGCGAAGGCTTTTGGGAATTTTTGTGGCTTTCCTTTGTACACTCTCCAGTAGGTTTATGTCTTTTTGTAAGTAGGGGCTCCAAATTTGAAAGCCATATTCTAACAGAGGTCTAATATAAGTTTTATAGATTTTTAGGAATATCTCCACCGTCATTGTCTGGAAGGCTCTTCTTATGACATAGATAAAGGAATTAGCTTTCTTCACTATTCCTGTGATGTGTTCTTCCCATTTGAGGTTAGTAGTTACAGTTTTCACAGATAGTAGATAAAAAAAATAAGTATAGGTAGCTTGAATAAAACTGTGTTATCAGCTTATATTTTTAAAAATTCTCCTGTAGTGGTTCTCATGTACCTCGGTGGTTCGTGATTGTGAGATATATTTATGCAATTTATTTCACCACTGGGTGTTAACTTTACTCGAGCCTTACATCCTTCCCCTAGTTTAGAGCAGTAATAGATGCCTCCTTTTATGGAATAGGTGTAGTTTCTCAGCATTAGTAGATGGTTGCCTTTTTTGGTTGGAATGAGGTGATATTCGTTCTCTACAACAATAAATAAATAAATCTTAAATAAATAAATAATATTGGCTAATTCACACAGCATCATCTAGCCTCAAGCTAGCAGAGCTTGAATGGGTACTAGGTAACTGACATATTTATTAATAGTACATTACATTATCTTATTATTCATACAAAACGCCTGGAATAAATATCTGCAGATCATACAACAGCAGACTTAATAATACAAAATCACAATACTTCTATAACCATACTGAGAAAAATGGGGAATAGATTGTTAACCTAGGGCGGTAGACGGCTATAAACGTGACCATTTGGCCAATACTGGCCCTATACTGTCTGATTCGAAGGAAATAATGTTTTTGGTATTTGGTAGTAGGTACAGGTATTAACAAGTAAGTCGGTTTCAGCCGTACTGTCAGTACCTATACAATATTGCTATAGTAAGTACAAGTACGGCAGCAACAGTAACACATCTCTGGCAGTACCTACTGACCATCTCATATGAATACTAATAACAGTACGGCTGTGGCTGCCACTCAACCTCAGAAGCTAGATTTTTAGTTTTCAAAGATATTATAAATAATACATTTAACCTGGTTATTTGCTTATCAAAGCATCTCTAAAATCTATGAATTCGTATCTGCGATCTAGTTTACTTCTTATAAACATAAAACGCATTCCGCGTCGTCACGTTGAGCATATGAAAGAAAACTTTCTTATACCACCGAATGATTTTATAGCAAAAAACTGGTAATGGGAATTAAAGCATTTATTTTAAATCAATATACCTAAATAAGTAATTGTGACTTTATATTTCAAAAGAAATGCTAATATAATAGCTAATACAATCATAGGTGCTTAGTGAGAAAATACGGGACTAGCTTTTGCCCGCGGCTTCGCACACATTTCTTCAGATTATAAGGAGCATAATTATGTCAATATAGGTCAGATCTTTGTAATGTTTAGCATATTAGCTTGTTCCATTCTGTTGTTTGCCGCCGTCTCCATCAAAACATTTTCACAACAGCACAAACTTTCGCCTTAACTATTTATATTCTATATCTAAGTAAGTAATATAAACTATTATTATGTAAGTACCTATATACTTAGCTATGTTTTATAAAGAAGTCACAGTTACCTACACTGCCACACCTGTGTAACTTAGCAACTATACAGATTTTACTGAAAGGAAACATTACTTTATTTTTAAAAATAAGTAAAATTGCATTCACAGTATTTTTAGAAACTGTGGGCCTCAACTTGTAACCGAGCCCACTAAACTCTTAAAAAATAGCACCCTGTATTATGTCACCGTTCGGTCTAGTCAAATCAAAGAATCATCAAATCTGTAAAATAAACATTGCATATTAAATTAAAGGAACACCATGAAATCCATCAAAAACTGGGACTGCTGTCTTGTCAAGTTGTCAAAATTTAACAACAGACTACCAAAACCAGTGATAGTTTAATATAATATATATAGGTGATCTCCACTCCATCAGTCAACTACAGCAGATTTGAGTACCTAACTGGTGTAAATAAGTCATCCAACCAACACCTCATCCCAGTTTTTTGCAGATTTCATGGTGTTCCTTTAATATAATATGCAATGTTTATTTGACAGATTTGATTCTTATGATTTACTCTATTGATCAGTGACAGAAAAATACAGGATGTTTTTTTCAAGATTTTAGTGGGTTTAAGTACTTACATAAGTACTTAATTAAAAATAAGGCAAGTAAGTAGTTTTTCAAACTCCTGCGAATACAGTTTTACAATTTTTTTAAATTTAAGAGTTTCATTCAGCTAAATTTGCTATCTTGAATATTTCGGGTAGCTGCACTCCAGGTAATGTTCGTTTGTACCATCTAATATTATACAGGACTAGCTTCTGCCCGCGGCTTGGCACGCGTATTTTCGGTATAAGTAGCCTATTATCTAAGTTAGGCTTTGCTCTGAATGTACAAAACATTTAATCTTAATCTGTTCAGTAGTTTTGGAGATCCTAGATATCAAAAATTCAGATTTCACAAACTTTCGGCTTTATAATATTAGTAGGATAATATTTGCCTACAAAGTGTGAAAGTGTACTCTCCCAGACATAAACCACACAAAAAAGCTATTCAAAGTTCAAATCCCAAAGAGACAATACATACTACAACGGCCATGGTGGCCAGACCTCAACAAAAACTAGCCAGATGCGCAGGAAGTATTACAGTGGACAAATGTGCACACATACCCAGGTGCACTCTCCTAAAAGATGGTAAGGCAGACCAACACGAGAGGGACAGGTTAGGATTATATTAACAATACAATGCCTACATTGTTTCATACACATGCAACACCTAAGTACCTTAATTGCATTATTTGATGCAACAAATGATTAGTACTTACTTACTTACCTACTGATCAAAGATAAAACTAAGAAAAAACTGCAGTATCATTCATTTTCAACTTCAGAAAACTCAGATTTTGAACTACGTTTGAATTCATAGTTAAAGTCGCGATGTCGTTGTCTGAAACCTCTGAACCAATCCCTGCCAGCCATCTGTTTGATTCTCCAAGATGGAGGAATTTTCACATCAAGATTAACACCCATTCGGTAAGCTGTCCTCAAACAACCTTGGACAGTCAAGTTGCCAAGCTCCATTGCATTTTTAAAGTCATCTTTTATGAGTTGTTCTTGTTCATCAGAGAAAATTCTGTTGGCTTCATAATTTGGTGTGTATCTTATTTTATCGTCAACCTTTGATTTGCTATAGTAACTGCGTAGAGTCGGATAAGGTATTCCAAATAATTCTGCAGCTTTCCTCAAGGGTTTTCCATTCATTACGAGATCGACAGCTGCTTTCATAACATCTTCTGGTGTCCTCCCTTTTTTCCTTGGATGTCTATTTTTACGTCCCCTGAAACTTGATCCTGTAAAAATGTAGTTCAGAATAGTGAATTGTGTCAATTTGTATTATTCGTTTGTGCATCTTACTTCATAAGGAACATAGTATTCATTATACCACATGAGAGTGGAAGTTTTTTTCTTAACGCATTCACTGCCATGCCTTTGCTGCAGGAGACTTCATCCATGTGCAACGGTGGCAATGAAAGTGTTAATAGAATGTTTATAACAGACACGGGGAATGTGAGTATGGGATTATGGATGTACAAGTAAACACATTTTATTTTTAATCTTTACTTAAGTTCTCTCTTTGTCAATGTTCACTTTATTTTTACACTTAATATGCTCTTTGCATATGATCTCCTTTCTATTTACATTACTGTAAATGTAAAAGCCGAATCTAGGAAAAGTTTGGTCCTGAAAGATTTACACAGAAAACTGGCAACAATAACAACAACAAAACTGAATTGACGACTTACCAAGAGCACAACAAATAATTCGAATTTAATCTCGCTTGCCCTAAGGGTGATAATTCTTGTAGTCTGATGAACTAAAATCTATAAGGCGGGAAATAAATCGCTGCTGTTTTACTGAGACAACTTTTCTTAATATAACCACATAAGATAAGTCTATGTATACATAATATGATAAATATCCCTAAAATGAAACATACAAACGCTAAAAAACAAATATATGCCAAACAAACCATAAAAACAAACACAATCCTTGTTGTTGCATGTTTGTTGTGGCTTTTTTCAACTTCTTATTTTCTAGCACTTACCGATATCTCGTACCGCCAGGCCAAAAATCCGTACACTGTCACACTAGCACATAGATATAAGCACTTTAAACCACTTTTATTACCCATTAATTCACTTTAAACACCGAAAACACATGAAAATAAGGTATCACTTAATAGGTTATGCTTTTGTTATGAATAGCGAATTATAACAACAAATCACCATTTTCACTCGAAGTTTAACTAACACTCGTCATATTTGTACTAAATCAGAATAAGATCAGTACAACACAACGCGATTTTGTCTTTTTATCGCGAATAATCCAATTCATCAAAAATAATGTTATTTTGACAACTGGTGTTATTGTGTTTACATTACAACTACAACTACAACAGTGCAGCGGTGCTGCCGGCAGTCAAAATGAAAAAGCTCCGTACCGAACGCTTTGCTAGGCAATATGACAAAAAGATTCGTTTTATAAATTATCAAAATAATAGCATTAACTGAAAAAAGAATGATTAAGCAACTCTGACACCTATACAAATACGCTAAAGCATAAATGTTTGTATGTATGTGTTTGTTACGCACCGCCACCATCACGCTCAAAAGAATAAACGTAGGTATTTGAATGAATGGGCTTTAAATATTTTAGTATGGAGGGTGGCCCTAACATCACAATACATAAATATACAGTAATCCGACTCCATACTAGACCGCCCGAATCGACGCACGCACATTATAGGCACAGAGTACTTTTTTATACCGTAAATTATAGGCGTCATTTACACGGCCGCTAAGGTAGTCTCGGCATGCACATCTACCCAGTGTCACGCCGCGCGCCGCCGAGACTGGTCGCTGCGCTGAACGAGTTTGTTGTGCCGCGACCCCCGCGCTGTCCGCTCCCGTTTCGGTACCTCAACGTTGCAAGTGCGCGAAATAATAAATTAAATAATGGCGGCATCACGACCACGAGTATACTGCAGTGTTTACGGGTGCCTAAACTCAACGTTCGTTAAACCAACACTGTCATTTTTCGACTTCCTGCTAATGCTGAAAGGTAAAATAAATCGCTTGTTTATTACAACGATGACATTTCTCAAAAAACACGATTTTACAGGAGAGCATTTTTAAAGTTTGAAAAATTATATTTCATTAATTCTGGCTCTTTGAAAGAAACTTCCGAAGAATGAAATATTGCCGGATTCAATACTTATTAAAATATATCAGCAAATATTATATACAATTATCTCCTAAAATCTAATGCGCATTTTTATGAAAAAAGGTAGAAAATGTGTCATTCTTACAGAAAAACTAAATTATATTTTTGTATTATTTTGACATAGGACAATACTGCCTATATGTCGTGTTAATTTTGGTTGTTGATTTACTTAATAAAACATAAAGTGACATTTTAGAAAAATCTCTTATTAGGATTCACACGACAATTTACCGAAACACGGACACTTCTTCATTCTAAAACTCTGTCAGTCATGGAAAACGTTAGCTAAAACTATAAAAACCAACGATCTTGGCGGAGTACTAATCAGTATTCATTACATTTCCAAAGAAATTTGATGCTTTAGTACTTCTTAATATGTTTCTCAGATTAACCTGACTATTATTGACTAGTTTAAAATTAAAACAGAATCAATTAATAAGAGTTTCATAAACACAAAGATAATGATGCAATCAAAATAAGGCAGTGCTCTTCGCAAAGTCCATTAAAGGTTTTCCAGAGCATGATAAAAGCTGCGCTGCAGATTTTTACACCGTATTTGTGCTGCAGAAGAGAGCTGATCGTGCAATATATAATATGGGTCCCAGAGAATCCTTGCGTGATAAATTCAAAGAAATAAACACAATAACAGTACCATGTCAATATCTTTATGAAAATTTGTACACATATAAATATCAATCGATTCCCTGAAAACAGCGACCAACATTCATAATTATAAATACTAGAAATAAAAATAAGTTTGCTGTACCCACAACTAGGCTACACAAGATTAATGTATCTTATAAATAAAGGGGAATGTATACGCTTTCACAAATAAACTCCAAGTGAGTTGCACCTTATTACCACTTACACCTTATTACCACTTATCCTATGTGAAAAGTCTTACTACAAAATATCAGATTATCTAGAGGATAAAAAAAAATTGTCATGAGTTTTGCTCCAGCTCGAAAGTAACGCCCTAACAAGGTAAAGGTTTCTTGTTCGCTTCTTTACTTTACCTTAAAATGATCGAAGTAAACAAAAAATCAAAGTTATCACTTTATTTCCTAGTTTTACTTATGTTATTTGATGTTTTGTAACGTGTCCAAGAGTCCTGTGAGGTCTTAAGGAAATAAAGCGCTTCAATATTTGAAAATGGGGCGTAGAACCTCGGTATTAAATTTTTAACTTTAACATAACAAGATAATTTTAAAGTTTTATGTGTCGTTCTTCGTTTTTCGTAGTATTTACTCCCATCTCAAATCAAGAATCTTGCCAAACAAAAATTTTTTATGTGCACATTTTATTTATAATGAAATGGTTCAGGTTTCTAACTTATCGGAATTGGGTAGTACCTGAATAGGTTTATCAAAATCTGGCCTGAATTTGCTGTCTGTCATAGCCTAGTAAAGTAAAATACAGTAAACAAATAGTTTCTTTAGTAAAAAAAGTGACAATTACTATCAGTAGAATTTTTAAGGTTAATAGTATATACTAGTTTTATCCAATGTAAACTCTTGATCGGGTGCTTTATTCCTGTTTTGGTTGATTTTAGCTAGTATTATTTTACTCCTTGACAACGCCATTGTAACGAATCGGCTGCAAAAATAATAATTTAACGTCAAAGTCGGTTACTAAATGTATGTTTTATTTTACCTAAAAAGTTTTAACTAAAGATTGTTGTCAATAAATACAAAAAATACCCAAAAAATTCCAGAAAGAGTGACCTTTTTTGACTAAAGTTTTAACTTAAATTAATAATTTGTGTTTTATTTACAGACAATATCGTCATATTTTATAATAGTACTTTTACTGTTCTTACTTTTTTCTGCTAAACTGACACATTACCAGATATATACACAAATATTTACTTAATTATTTTGAGCAAACATGACACTTTTTATAAAGATACATTATTTTCGAAACAAATTTTATAAATATCCAACCGACCATTTTACGTAGAACATCAAAACCAAAAATATGTTGTCCTTGAAGATAACATGCACCACTCATTGCGAACTAAATTGCACTACCGCTGAATAATGACCTTCTTGCCGCAAACCATTTATACCAAATGAGACAGCGCAACAACGACTTATCTTCTATCCTGCTCTAACCTTACCCCTTAGAGAAATGTCGTTTTGTAGGAAAAAACTAGATTTTTTCTGGACTTAGGTGTATACTTAACTCGAAAATCATGTTTTTTGAGTTATGTCGTCGTTGTCGCAAACAAGCGAAATATAGTCTTTACCACGTTTTAGGGTTCCGTACCTGAAGTATAAGTAATGCCAATGTTACTAACAAATATTTATGTAGTAAGTACCTCCTTATTATTTTTTCTGAAATTCACTTATTTTTTCCTACCTACTTATTTTGCGGTCTAAATGTATTCTACATTAAATATAAAAGACCTAATTTTGGTACGGAACCCTAAATGTGCCAAGTCGACACGCAATTGGCCTTCGCTTTCTTGTTTGTCTCTTCGGAGGTGGGTGATGGACAAATGATAGGTAGGGTAATAGGTAGGTACTATCATTAAAAATGTATGGGAAATTCTGCTATGTATTTAATGTAATATGTATGTAATGTAGGTATACATTACATATTAGCTTTTAGGGCGCTTTTCCTGTCATGCGTTTTTGCGCCCGCGTGCGGTTCTCGACCGCGAGCATGTCAAAACACGCTCCGGGCCACAGGCATCACAGATTTTGTTTGCCGCTGCTAGAGATGGAAGTTATTCTTATTATACATAGATAGGTATTTTTTCTATGTATTCTAAATTAACATAATATGTTTCATTCCTGAACTCAAACCACACACATTAAATAAAAATATACACACCTCTGTATTACTTTTTGTAGGTACCAACCCTAGCGCTCCGCTCAACTGTAGGTATAAAGTTCAAAGAGACGGCTGAGTCATTCTACTGTATACATTTATCTACTGTGCTAACATTTTGTTTTCTTAAAAATCGCCTCGCACAATCAAAATTAGGTACTTATATATTTGGATAAAGGACACTAAATACCCAACTTTAATTATTCGCATCAATTTTGCAAAATAAAACTTGATCTTCAAATCAAATCAAATCATTTATTCGTAGGAATGTAGGTACAAAAGCTCTAATGATGGTAACTCCAATACATTCTGCCTCGCCGAGGCAAAATTAAATTTTTTGGCTTTGCTAAAATAATATTTCAAAGTTTAATTCAATTAACTAAAGCTAGAATTATATAATTCAAAATGGGTGTCAAATAAATTTTTGTTAGTTAGGTACCTACAATTACGTCAAAAAAAAGTTTTATGGTCAAAATATTCCTCTAGGTCATAATAACATTTCTCCAATAACGACACGTTTAATGATATTTTGAATAAATTCAATGGCATAGCTTTAACTTCATTGAGAAATTTGTTGTAGATTTTTATTGCCTGGTGATAAGCATTCTTTGTAACCAGTTTTACTCTGTGTTCCCGGCATAAACGTCCGTCTCTCCATTACATAGGCAGCGTATGTCTTTAAGTAATGAGGATATTGTTTCACAAACAGGCACATATCCCTTATGTACATGCAGGGTAATAGTAGTATACAAAATTTCTTAAACAAGGGTTTACAGCTATTCGTATTCCAAGCGCCACAGATGGCTCGTACGCATTTGTTCTGAATGATAAAGGCCTTATCTGCATCTGTCGAGTTTCCCCACAAAATTAACCCGTACGCCAAGGTCGAAGAGACATACGACAAACCCCTTTGGTAGGTATCAGGTCCAAACCTGGATAATTTGATGATGACGTGTGGCAGTTTAGAAAAATGTAGAGAGAAAACAGGAGAGAGCCACATTTTTAGGGTTCCGTACCTAAAAAGGAAAAGGGAACCCATACCTATAGGATCACCTTGTTGTCCGTCTGTCTGTCTGTCTGTGCTTCTGTAAACCCCCTTTTCTCAGGAACGCGTGGAGGTATCGAGTTGAAATTAACATCAAATATTCAAGTCCGTAACCTCTTGAAGAATCGATAAATATAATATAAATAAAATTTCTATGTCAACGCAATCAAAACTTACAGCCGTTTATGTCCGAATATTTTGAAATTTCCAAGTGGACTACATGCACACAAAACCTATAGAGTACTTCCCGTTGACCTAGAATCAAAAATTTGGCAAGAAGCAAGGTCTTTTAGCACAAGTAACAGGAGAAATCCGAGATCGGTTTGTAATTTATTAACAAAAAAATATAATTTCAGTTCTCGCCATATGGACCAAAACCTATAGCCTACTTCCCGTTGACCTAGAATTATAAAATTTGGCAAGAAGCAAGGTCTTATAACACAAATAATGGGAAAAATCGGAAAACTGTTTGTTGTTTTTGAACAAAATGACATATTCTCTCCCTGGACCATATTATACAGGGTACCTTACTTACCTACTTCCCGTTGACCTAGAATCGTGATATTTGGCAAGAAACAAGGTCTTAAAATTAAATGGAACCTTTAGTGCGCAAGTCCGACTCGCACTAGACGTTTTATTTTTTTATTTAAGAGTAACAACTTCTGTTTTTTTTATTTGCTTATGGTGGCTTTCGTATCACTGCGACCATAATAGGCCTGTTGTGATCGCCACTTGTGTGTTCAGCCTCGAAGCAGCGGCGTTCACAGTTCGCCACTAAAGTGTTAAGCGCGCTCCACATTCTAGACGAGATTCTCGTCGAAATTCTCAGCGAGAATCTCGCGAGAAACTCGGCAAGAACTTCTTTGGGTACACACTCTCATGTTCTCAATACTGTTCTCGCACTCGATGACGATGGAGGCGGGAGTAACTGCTGCGGCAAGCTTATTGCTTTGTGAATTTGCATATTATAATAATAAATAAATAAATACAGGGTGTTAGCGTAAACAGTCTTATCCTTGAAACCACGTATGTACACCCCTAAAATAAGACGATACAAATTATTATAAAAAAATGGTTGTCTGTAAAGTCGGTTTACTGACGATAGTTGAACGTGACAACGTCTTAAGAAAAGAGGGAGGTAACGCCGCATGAGGTAACGCCGCATGACGTCATGTTTTTTCGTGCGTGCAGCCGGCTCTATCGAATTATAAGACGTTGTCACGTCAAAATAAAAGTCAATTAGTTTCGATGGAATTTCATAATTCATTTCTCTGCTATCCTACGTGATTTCATGGACACCCTAGTGACCTTATCACGCCGCGCCGCCCGCTCTCGCCTGTAGCCGGCCGGTGGTGTAGGTATCGAACCACTCGAATTGTAGGTACCTACAACTTGTGATGGAACTTTCCCTTCATACTTTTCCTGGCTTAGGACAGGCAAAAATAGCTACTCTAACACATTTGCCAGTAAGTAGGTAGGTACTTTTGGCGTATTTGAAAAGTTCATCATCAATCAAGTTTTATGTACAATTCAATTAAAATTTACAGCTTAAAATGCAGCTTAAAATGTACAGTTTGATTTACTCACATTAGGCATAAAATGTTTTCATGACTTGTGTATGACTAGGCACGGTGAACTGGCCGTAGGCATGTAGCCTTTGTGTAGCCGCTAGGATCGTTTCCCGGCTTGGCACACGTTGTTCTGGGAACCGCTCTGCGTACACCGTACGAGCCAAGTTCATGTTGTCACCAGCGATGGCATAAAGTCGCACCATTTCAGTCCACTGTTCATTTGTGAACGACATCGTCACTTCTCTACTTAACACAATACGCGAACAAATCGGCACATCACAAATTAGCACGGAACGCGTCGTGACGTGCTCACTACCTAGCAGACGGGCCGCGACTGACGAGCGCGCGAGCGGCGTCTTTGTTTGAAACCGACAAAGCAGGCGAGCGGCGCGGACGCGACGTAGGTATTAGGGGTGTAGGGTGAAATGCTTTTATGATATATGAGGATTTTTTTTTCAAATTGATGTAAAAATAAAAGTTTAGTTTTTTCATTGGTTTTGGACTATGCTCATGATTCTGAACTTCTAGTTTCGAGGATGAAACTGTTTACCCTAACACTCTGTAATGCTGGACAATTCACACAGCATCATCTAGCCCACAGCTAAGGAGAGCTTGTGTTATGGGTACTAGATAACTGATATACTTAATACAATACACTATACTAAATAGATAGATATTTTTATTATACTTAGAAAACATTCAGAACTCCCTAAACAAATATCTGCAGATCGTACAAAAATTTGTCCAGAGGCGGGAATCGAACACGCAACCTCCTGCGTCGAGGCGGACCTTCACCCACCGCGCCACTGAGGTCGTCAATTATTACGCTTATATTACTTACTAACTGTCGCCCGCGGCTTCGCACGCGTTGTTTCTATGGAAACGTTAAATAAATAAATAAATAAAATTAATATAAAAATATTTTATTTCAGACAATGTAGTCCATAGATTTACGAGATACAACAACATACAAAGACGAGAAAAAATAAAAATAAAACAACAATCAGACACGAGAAATATTAGAGAAATATGAAAGAGGAACCAGCTGAGCTGAGGATAATCAATGCGGGAAGTATTTTCCTTCATTGATCACCCTCCCCACTAAGTTACTAAGTTACTAGTTAAAAAGGTGATTTTTATCCCATGGGAACTGATTTATAGGATAATAAGTATAATAATAATTATCTGTATACAAAATTTCAGCCCGATCCGTTCAGTAGTTTTGACGTGAAGAGGTAACAAACATCCATCCATCCAAACTTTCGCATTTATAATATTAGTGTGAAGATAAGATATATACCTTTGCTAGATAATAACGAATTTTCTGTATTTTTTTTAGTTCTTCGATGGGTATTTATTAACCATTTAATTAACCATTAACGAACTAATGCAATTCCACGAGTCGTGGTTTTTTAATTTATTTTAGTCCTTTAAATATACATTCCACAAACATGCTTTCAATTCAAAATATTCAATGAAAGTCATTTCCAGTTCATCCGACCAATTAATTCGGCTCATGATGCACAACCTCAATAAATACCTACCCAAACGGAACGCACAACTGTTTCGATCGACGAGTCGTCGATCGCTACTGAGAAGAGTAACATGCGAGTCAATACAAGTTCTCGCCTGTTCTCGCGACTAGCTTCGAATTTTGCGAAAATGTTATATGCTAATGCATTTTTTGGGTGGGTTTAAAGCGAACACCTTCGGCCTTGGTCACTGAAAATATTCAAAATCTTGAAAGTTGCAAATAGCAGAATGCGACCACCTAATTTCATCAATTTTCTGCGAAATGTTTTTATAAGAACTATAACTTTTTTTTATTTGCGGAATGCGACCACTCCTGTGGTCGTGTTAAGCAAAATAGGTTTGTTCAGCTAGTTGTAGGTTTGTCTTAGATTGAAGTGTTGTTATTTACATTTTAATGAATTTTAATTTCAGTTGAACTACCTGAAAACTGTTTGCAACAGTCTGCAGTTAGCTCAATTATTTCAATTGTAAATACTAGTATAATTTTCTTTGTAAATAAAGGCTTTTTGATTTTTATGAAAGATAGAAAAATATACCTAATAAATAATAATAATGCTATTATACACAATAACAATATTATACACAGCATCATCTAGCCCCAAGCTAAGCAGAGCTTGTGTTATGGGTACTAGATGACTGTAGGTACCCATAACACAGCATGTTTGGGGCATAAGATAGACCCATAGTTTTAATACAATATGCAAAAAAGTACACCTCAATGACCAAGTTTTAGAGTCACAGATCAAAAATAACATAAAAAAAATTGGTTGCCTGTAAAGTCGGTATACGGGCGAAAGTTTTACGTGACAACGACTTTCACTTTTTATGTCTGTCTCTCTCGCTCTTAGGCGGGTTAACCATGCCCGAGTGGAAGGGACGCGTGCCTCTCACTCACTCTCATTGTGAGCGCATAACGTGAGCGGAGCGTAACGCAGTTTCTTGAAGTGTCACCCGGCAAACCAATGTATAAGACGTTGTCACGTCAAAACAGTTTTTTTCCACAATTTCAAAATATTAAAAAAAATATATGTTTATGTTCGATACTATAGTTTTATCATTTTTCTAGCTACATAGACTATCTAGCTTTCTAATGAGACTATTTTAAATAAAGTACATCGTTGACTTAAAAAAAAACGGAAAAAACAAGATGATGTAGTTTTCAGACAAAAAATCGGCATGGTTTTTTAAATAAACTACAATAAAGTTAACGTATAATTTTTTTTTCTTCTGATTTATATCGATAAATATATGTCGGGCACATCTCGTTTGATCAAGGTTCGGCAATACACATTGTTCACAGGAAAAGACAAAGGAGCATAAGTGCGTTTTTCTTTACAAAAAACATAAAAGTACCCCTCCCAGAAAATAAAAGTCGCTCTCTGTACGTATAATTTTAGTTAGGATTCCTGACTAAGATCCTAACTCTATGGCTACATACATCCTAACTTTTAACATAGTACAAATCACACACTCTCAAACAGCTGCCGGCGCCGCGCGCCGCCGCCACCGCGCCCCGGTGAGCCAGAAAACGAAACCCCACAAACTAGTTTCAGAATTTTGGATCTGGCAACATTCATTCCAATTTGTCAACTTTGTCAACTTTGTTGACAGGAGAACCAATTGAGACGCGAAGTATAACCTAAAAGTTGTTTTGTTTATTTATTAATTTTTTGAGATAATCTCAGTAAAGTTGTACCGTAAATTGTTAAAAGTATAATACGACTGCATTTAATTGTCTCGTCTCTCTTTAGTACAGTGATGTGGTGATTTAGAACTGTGTGTCGACAACAAAATGTTCCAATTATTCCAGATTTGTTTTCAGTATTGATGCAATATAATCGTTCGAAAGTATGGTTCATTATGTATAATATGTTGAAAATTTATCAAAATATGTGATAGTTATAGATACAATGGTGTACTTGTGTTTTTTTCGTAGAACAGTGATTGTAAAGTTAATGGCGCCAATGGTTCTGTTGTGTGGTGTTTGCTATCTTGGAGCTGACAACTTCTTTTCATCAGAGGTAAATATTCTTGAACTTATAATAATTCCACCAGTTTGGGGTTTCCTACTATATAACAAAACCTAATTATTTGCTAGCAGCTTGTGAATGACAGGCTTGCCCTGCGAAAGTACCTTTTGTAAAAGATTCCCTTGAGGCTTGTTAATTGAACCACACCTACTCATCTATGCTTGGAAAGAAAAGCCATGCTTAAACTGTTTAAATTTAAATATACTTTTTTGATATCTTTATTTGAATCAACAGTGATTTGATTATGGATGTGCATAGATATAAGTAAAATTCTGTAGATATGGTATGTTCACCCAGCGCTAACTCAACAAATGGCCTGTGTTGTGTTACAACTAAATGCAAAGACACTTCCTACTTCCAATCTTTTGCGATATACCTACCTAATGAACGACAAAGATGGAAAGACGTACCTAGACTGAAGTGCGATCGAGACAACAATACACGCGAAACACATTGGACTCAATTTGAGCGTTCCACTTCTGAGAAGCTAGTGCACAATCTTCCGAATTTTACTTACATCAATGTGGATGTGCAATATTTAATAGAATTTAAATTTAGATAAACAAAGTTAATTTTGTTAAAATAGGTATTTCTTTTTATGCAAATACTTAATGGAGTTTTGTCTAAAATGTATTAATTGGCTGCATTGCCATACAGCGTGGGAATGCAGCCGGCGTCTTGGGGACGCTTCCGACTGGTATTGATATGGATCAGTTGAGCTACCTGTAGACTGCTTGCAACAGTCTGCAGTTAGCTCAATTGTATCAATTCTAAATACTAGTATAATTTTCTTTGTGAATAAAGGCTTTAGTAATAAAATAAAAAATTATTGGTAGTAATTCACATATAGTTTTCAATAAAATACAAGGTATTTTATTAAAAACTTTTATGGTCATAATCGAACAATTTTTACTAGTAAGTACTTAAGTGCAGTATAGAGAACATTCTACAACAGTCTATAGTTAGCTCTATTCTTTCTATTGTAAATACAAGTTCTAATTTATTTCTATTATTTAATTCAATTTTCTTTTTGAATAAACACTTTTTCTTCAACAAATTAAGTAGGTATTTTATAGAAAAAGTCTTTATTCAAAAAGAAAATTATAATCAAATAATAGAAATAATTTAGAACTTGTATTTACAATAGAAAGAATTGAGCTAACTGCAGACTGTTGCAGAATAAAAGAGTTTAGGTACCTACATCCAGCACACCTTATTGGGAGAGAGAGAGATCAGATTTTAAAAGGGTACCAATAAAAATTTTGTTCTAGTCTGTTATGGTCATGTTATTTAATTTAGCGTCTATTTTTTTTCAGGTACTACCTAATTCATAATTACAATGGCAATTGTATTGTGGTAAGTTTTACATTAAGGTGTTTTTACTAAATGATGACACAGAAGACCATTATAGCTCACACACCATACATTTGGAAATGTATAAACAAGTTGATAGTAGTAGATAAATAGCCTTCCCTATAAAAACCCAACAGGTATAAAAACAGCATAGAAAATTGGTATGATAAGTCCAGATTAAAGAAATCAATCAAAATTAATGAATTTTTAGTGTGATTTTCATTGTAATAGTATATGAGTTGCCTCTTTTTGTATCATATAAGTAATTAAAAATTTCCCTGCAAACCTTCTAATCAAGGAGCAGCCTGAAGCTAGTGTGTCTATGTCACAACACAGTATTGAAACACAGATCTCTTAACAGAGATCAGAGTTTAGAGTTAACATGGGTTAACTCCAAACTCTATGTTTACCAAAGCATGCAAGGGTGCGCCTCTGCTTTAAGGACCCTTTAACATAAACATGTGCATCAGTGGTTCTGATAGTGTTAAAACTACAATTAAAATAAATAAAAAAAGCTTAAATGTGTTTCATTTTTCAGCAACCACTCCAAAACCTTTTCAGCAACCACTCCAAAACCTTTTCTGCACTAACTTTTCATAAATTTCATCATTACTAATACATATCTATTGTTGTTAGAATCTAGTTAAAATATTGTACCTTAACTTAACTAATTTACATTTACAGCAAGATATGTAAAGTCGGAGCGCGGAGCCCAGATCTTGTTATTCAGCAATTTCATCTACCGTCAGCACACCAAGGCTAATAAAGATGGTTATAAGACCTGGTATTGTAACATGTACCCTAGCACTCATTGCGCTTCAGTGCTCACAACTGACAGTGAAGACCATATTGTTACCATACGGGGATCACACAACCATCCAGCTCCAAAGATCTCAACCACAGCTGATGGTGTTGTGCATATGTTGGATAGTAAAAAACGTGGTCGAAAGAGAAAGGTAGCTCTTGACAATCATGATGTGAAAGACAAAGACAACTCAAAGGGTGATCTTGAATACTTGCCCTAATGACGTGTAGCCTTTTTCGCGCCTAAAACACAATTTGACTAAAAACATTTCGACTAATAAACATTCGACTAAAGCACGAAGACCTTGATTTGACCCGACTTGTAGGCCTCCCATCCCCACGAAGTTTAGTCGTTAGTCGAATCGTTACTAGTTGAAATGTTTTTAGTCGAATTGTGTTTTAGACGAACTTTCCGCAAAGCCTTTTTCGAGGTATTAAAATTAGTAGAAATTAATTGATTTATGCATTGGTATCAAATCAGAATTCGCCAAAACTAATTTGACATCTCTAAAAATGACGCCATTCTTTTTATTTCGATCGTAAGAGACGGCAATATTTTTAGTGCTGTCAAAATATTTTAGTTTAGTGTTGGATCTCACAATTCTATGTAGGTTTTAAACAAAAATCAACTAGTAGGTATTTAATGACGGCTAGATAGTGACAAAAAGGAAAAGTTCTCTTGAGGAGGCCAATATTTGATCATAAATTAATGCTGAACTGTCAACATAACATTCAACAAACTCAATCGTGTCAAAAACACAACAATGTGATGGACTTACCTATAGCCAATTTCGCAATGTTCGTAAAATTGTTTGTCTTTTTTGTAGCATGAAAGTAAAAATATTTGTCAATGTTTTTTTATACGATTGTATTGCATGTTTAAGCTTAAATAAGTACGTAATGTACCTAACTAGTGATTTCTTTATATCTAGTCTTTAAGTGTTTTAAAAGCTGGCGTGTTTTAAACATTTTATGGGGAATGATTATGTACCTCAATAGAAATGGTAGGTGACGACATCGTTTTAAGGTTTGATTGAAACAACTTATTTTGAATTATCATGAATAAATACTTGTGTAGATTTTATATCATTTTTTATTTAAATGAAATGATGACAATGATGATGAAGTATTATTAATACCCTGCGAAAGTTGGGATGTTTAGACATATGGACGGATGGATTAGCGCCAATACTTCTGAACAGATAGGGGCTGAAATTTTGCATTTAGCTAGTTCTAGGCCTCGAATAAACATAGGCATAGTCTACTTTTTATCCCATAAATCAGTTCCCATGCGATAAAAATAATCTTTAAACGTTTCCATAGAAACAACGCGTGCGAAGCCGCAGGTATAAACTAGTTTGTAATAAAATGTGAATGGCGAGATAATAACATTTACTTATTACTAAAGTAAACGTTATTTATTTTATTTTCGTGTGTCGAACATTTTAAATTTTATTTTCATTTTATAATTACTTAATATTTTTTTCTCAAAGTAAGTAAGCACATAAGAAATACGAATACAAATTGTGTTAAGTTAGGTATATGCTAATATATTAGTTATACTTACTTGATTGATTGATCGGAATGCTGGCTTCTATTTCGGTCAACGAATTAGCATTGCCATTCAACGTGGCAATGCTGCCAGCATTCTGGGCACTCTGCATTCTGGTGACGGATAGATTTTTATGAAATAGATATAAGTGTATATACTAGTCGTAATTGTTTTATTCTGCTAATGTAATTTTTTTCAATTGTCAAAAATAAAATTACAAGAATAAACTACAAATTTTTGCATATAACTTAACATAATTTTAACACTGTGAATTCAGACTAGATAACGTGGCTTATTAAGACATTTGTGTCGCTTAGACGGAGGGGACTGAGGTTTACTAAAATCCCGTTATTTATCACACCAATTTCAGTTGCCTACGTCATACCATCTAGAAATAAAAACGGCCGTCGTGGTTTAATACTCTTCAGAAAATACACATTCACGTGGCGGAATGCTCTCAAAAACGGCAACTACTGGACATGCTCAAGTTCCAAGAAAGGGTGTAAGGCATTTGTACGCACGACGGAAGACGCTGAACCCTTCCAGGTTATTAAGATTAAGGCAGAACATAATCATCGTCCTAAAGATATTAAGATACCATCTGATTTTCTGGAGTCATGCGTAGTCACTGACCCAGAATAGCCATAATTATTACATTGTAATATACTGTTATACTTATCAGGTGTCAGTACTCACTGATTAAAAACTTGGTGAGCAATTGTGAAAGTTTAAGAAAACTAATTTTAAGTTTTTTTTTAAGGTATTTTGTTATTACACGAATAAATATCCGTATTAATTAACACAGAATAGACAAGCTCCATAAGATGGACTATTTGTATCTAGCGAATTACTTATTTAAGAATATATTTAGGTACATTTATTTTATTAATAAGGGTTGGGTCTCATGTTAATAGAAGTTGTAAATCAATTGACGACTTTTTTTATGAAATTGTTTTTAAGTTTGGTAGGTACTTTGAAAAAATAAAGTTAGGTACTAATTTTTATATGAAGTTTATTTTATTTGAATTGGTTAAAAACTTAAGTAGAATTTTGTTTAATTAATAACCCTTTTTACGTAAAACGATAACTACTTGTTCCAGAAATTCACTTCATCATATCCAAGAAAGGAAACGAGCTACTTGTTTACGAAAAATACACCTTTGCGAAAAACAGCCAAAGCAAAAGCAGAGTCTCATGGGCGTGCTCTTCTAGATGTTCCAAAAAATGCAACGCTCAGGTCATTTTGACACACACAGGAGACTTTTGCGTGGTGGATAGCCACCACACGCATCCACCGCCGGTGTTCTACGTCAACGAAATGGGGGAGTACGTGCGCATACAAGATAGGATGATAAAAAACCCAGACAAATCAACCAAAATTACAGATAAAAGCGAAGTGGTTGATAAATCCACTGAGAAAAATGAAATTAGCACATGCAGGGTAATTGGCAGTGGTATGCGTCCGCAGTCCAACAATTCCTAGTATTATTTTATTTAGCAAACATAAAGATCTTATTAAGAATTATGTTTCATTGTTCATTGTTTGTGAAATCAATTTAAATTATCTCTGGGGAGCCCAGATCTCTAATAATCTTTTCGACACACTAGACTTTTATGTAATAAATAAATAAATAATGCTGGACAATTCAGAAGTAAGAAAGGTAGTATGTATCATAAAAGGAATCGGTTATACCTGATTAATGAACCTACTTAATGCAAGAAAGTCATACGCTAGAAAAAGAGGGGTGACACGAAAAAATTCATTAAATACTAACAGATCTTTGACCACCTTGAGCAATAATTTTTGTATTTAGGTCTTTAATTTTTTTTTGTAGTTTATGAATAAATTAAAATAGTGTTGTAAATAAGTAGTTTTTTTTTTCGTGCAAGATTTGGCTTACTTACCTCAAAAACTTAAACTCAGTATAAAATAATTCAATAAAATTTTCGTCATCATCATGTTTAAAAAAAAGTCTAGTGCACGTTTGCTTTTCGATAATTCGGCACTTAAGTAGGTGTATCTTTGAATGCTTTCTTGTAAAGTTCTTTTTATTTTAGGTCTAATAAAATCATCGAGGGGAGAAAATATGCTGTTACTGAACAGATTCGCATACAACTTTGGCTATATCAGCAAGCGAGGGGGTACCTTAAACTGGTACTGCTCATCTAGAAACTCCAGGAAGTGCAAAGTGCGGGTTGTCACCAAAGGAGGATCTCCGTTGAAAGTGGTCGGCACTCACACTCATGGTCCACGGTTTGCGCAGACAGCGGCTGGGTTGAGAAGAATGAAACAGTATTAAGTCAATGGCGGGCGACCCAATTTGTTATATTATTATACTGCTATTGGTCCGGAATGCGAGGCAATATATCAGTCCTTGGTTAGGCGGTCCTTAGTAGGTTGTGCATAGTTTATGAAAACTATAAAAGTTTTTGTTACCTCCTACATTTAGCCTTGCAGCTCCCCAACCATGCGCCCGAACTTTCCGTAGTATGAAAGCGCGATCCAATAGTTTTATACGCATTCTTTGTTTGCCACTATTCTGCCAATTCGATTGTATTTTCTTTCGAATCATTTTGATTTTAGCAGTACAAGTTTAGGCAGTAGTAAACGTAAACCTTTTTGGTATTGTGCATTGCAAGCCCATGCTAGCCACACTGTTTTCATCTGTCGTCGAAACCGTTATTCGTTCGAAACCCTTGTGCTGTGGCCAAAAGAGCGTTATTTTTTTTTTTGAGTTGTGTGGCGTGGAAAATGAATCGCTTCGTAAAAAAGTCCTCTTTGTGCCACACGAAAAGATGCCATTTAAGAACACCATTTACGCGACTCACATCTTCAATACCTAATAACTATCGTTTGGCCTCAGAATTCCTACTTTTAAACTTTTTCTGTAGAATATAAAGAGAGAATCAATTCTTATTTTAGCCATCGGTAAAATATAAACTTTATCGTCTGTAATACTATCTAGTCAGTATAGTTATTCATATGTATATTATATATTAGATTAGTTAGATAATAAGCAACATTGTGTGTGTAGGTTCTTGCCGGGGCGGTCGCGACAACCAAGGGAACCGACCAGAGGAAATTGTGTGTGTAGGTAGTTCTAGCCGAGGCGGTGGTGCTTCGATTAAGGGAACCGACCAGGAGAAGGGCGGCAGCTTCTGTATATTTTAAACACCTCAACTGCGATCACCAGTTCGCCTGCTTAGCGTGGTGATTATGGCAAACTCAAGGGGGTTTTGCTTTGCCGTAATCACCACGTTTGGCAGTTTATGGAAGACACGTGCAGCTGTTGTCGTATTTGTGTTGAGGAGCTAGTTCTTAGACATAAGCGTACCATTCGAATTTAAGTTAGCGCAAATACGTAAGGTAAATTTTATTCCATTGTAGCATTAAACCAGAAATCATTGAGCATTTATTGTTTTCCTTGTATGTTCTAGTAGAGCTCGGTTGAACGGATTTATACGTTGATTGGAACCTAGACATTACATTTTTAATTTAAGATATAAAACAGGTAGATAGGTATATCAAATTATAGAGAAAATAATCTACAGAAACGGGGACTAAACGCTTAAAAAGTTGAAACTAATTTGGGTGCGGTTATCCTCATTTTATTATATTTTTTAAATACAGTTTTTACTTAGTTGATTGTTTTCGTTTTATTATATTATTGTGTATGTGGTATGGGGTATTTCGCTATGAAATGGACTTCATGTTAAACCCCTCTGCCAGGTCATTCATTAATTCATCACACTCATTTCTTACTGTCCTTGGGGTACCGAGGTTCTCCGAGTATTTAGAAAATTATTTGAGCGTCTGGTTGAATCGACGCGTGACCCTAGAGCTGGTAAGTATCTGGCGCAGCTCATCAGAATTGCCATACAGCAGGGCAATGCAGCCAGCGTCTTGGGGACGCTTCCGACTGGTATTGATATGGATCAGTTGAGCTACCCGAGATTGTTTGCAACAGTCTGCAGCTAGCTCAATTGCTTTAATTGTAAATACTGATTCTATTTTGTTTCTATTATTTGATTGTAATTTTCTTTGTTGGATTTTCTCAATTACACTCATCATCAGTTAATTTAGTCATTACATATTTATCCTTGTATTCTTTCAGGTCCAGTTCTTTTAAAGCATGGGAAGGGCTCGAGAGGGACATACGTTCTGCTCTACCAAAATTATACCTACCGAAAATGCGCCAAGTCCAAAAAAGGATCAAGTTGGAAATGTACTAGCAGCAAAACAGATGATTGCCAGGCTATGATAGTTACTGATGAGAGTTTAAATGTAATTTCAACGAAAAAGATACATACTCACGGCAAAAATGCTGTGGACGCCAACCCTAAGCATGTTTATTTTTCAGCTGATTAACAATGGAAGAGAAAAATGAATCCTTCTAGATTCAAGCTTAGATGTAATTAATACATCATAAAAATAAAAAATCGACGTATGAAGTTAATGCTAAATTAATATGGTCGGCAAATTCGTACAAAGGTACCTAACTATGTTGTTTTTAAATTTTATTGTAAGCAGGTATTAAATCTACCTCAAATAAAATACAAGAATATGAAGGTGCTTAGGTATTTTTTTATTTACTACTAGAGATAGATATTTTATTTTAAGTTTACGTATTTTATAGCTTATGCCACAAAGCATTTCTTTTCATATAGGCCTAAATATCGTGTGAAATTTATACGTAAGTAGATACCTATTCAATAAAAATTACATTATTTCTTTGAAGGAAAGGTTTGATTTTTATATAACCTAGTTTAATCGTGTAATATTTTTTAGTAACCTATGTAGGTAGGTACATAACAGTTATCCTTTTGTTTTGTTTGTAAAGACGAACGCATTAATATCGCAATACATAGATTATTTACAGTGATTTGACTCAAATATTTTTATCTAGTAAAGATCAATAGATATTTCATAGTTTGCAGCAGCATAGCATTAAGTATATTGGGTTGGGGTAGTAAGTATATAATATTATAATACTTTTTGGTATTGTGCATTGCAAGCCCATGCTAGCCACACTGTTTTCATCTGTCGTCGAAACCGTTATTCGTTCGAAACCCTTGTGCTGTGGCCAAAAGAGCGTTATTTTTTTTTTTGAGTTGTGTGGCGTGGAAAATGAATCGCTTCGTAAAAAAGTCCTCTTTGTGCCACACGAAAAGATGCCATTTAAGAACACCATTTACGCGACTCACATCTTCAATACCTAATAACTATCGTTTGGCCTCAGAATTCCTACTTTTAAACTTTTTCTGTAGAATATAAAGAGAGAATCAATTCTTATTTTAGCCATCGGTAAAATATAAACTTTATCGTCTGTAATACTATCTAGTCAGTATAGTTATTCATATGTATATTATATATTAGATTAGTTAGATAATAAGCAACATTGTGTGTGTAGGTTCTTGCCGGGGCGGTCGCGACAACCAAGGGAACCGACCAGAGGAAATTGTGTGTGTAGGTAGTTCTAGCCGAGGCGGTGGTGCTTCGATTAAGGGAACCGACCAGGAGAAGGGCGGCAGCTTCTGTATATTTTAAACACCTCAACTGCGATCACCAGTTCGCCTGCTTAGCGTGGTGATTATGGCAAACTCAAGGGGGTTTTGCTTTGCCGTAATCACCACGTTTGGCAGTTTATGGAAGACACGTGCAGCTGTTGTCGTATTTGTGTTGAGGAGCTAGTTCTTAGACATAAGCGTACCATTCGAATTTAAGTTAGCGCAAATACGTAAGGTAAATTTTATTCCATTGTAGCATTAAACCAGAAATCATTGAGCATTTATTGTTTTCCTTGTATGTTCTAGTAGAGCTCGGTTGAACGGATTTATACGTTGATTGGAACCTAGACATTACATTTTTAATTTAAGATATAAAACAGGTAGATAGGTATATCAAATTATAGAGAAAATAATCTACAGAAACGGGGACTAAACGCTTAAAAAGTTGAAACTAATTTGGGTGCGGTTATCCTCATTTTATTATATTTTTTAAATACAGTTTTTACTTAGTTGATTGTTTTCGTTTTATTATATTATTGTGTATGTGGTATGGGGTATTTCGCTATGAAATGGACTTCATGTTAAACCCCTCTGCCAGGTCATTCATTAATTCATCACACTCATTTCTTACTGTCCTTGGGGTACCGAGGTTCTCCGAGTATTTAGAAAATTATTTGAGCGTCTGGTTGAATCGACGCGTGACCCTAGAGCTGGTAAGTATCTGGCGCAGCTCATCAGAATTGCCATACAGCAGGGCAATGCAGCCAGCGTCTTGGGGACGCTTCCGACTGGTATTGATATGGATCAGTTGAGCTACCCGAGATTGTTTGCAACAGTCTGCAGCTAGCTCAATTGCTTTAATTGTAAATACTGATTCTATTTTGTTTCTATTATTTGATTGTAATTTTCTTTGTTGGATTTTCTCAATTACACTCATCATCAGTTAATTTAGTCATTACATATTTATCCTTGTATTCTTTCAGGTCCAGTTCTTTTAAAGCATGGGAAGGGCTCGAGAGGGACATACGTTCTGCTCTACCAAAATTATACCTACCGAAAATGCGCCAAGTCCAAAAAAGGATCAAGTTGGAAATGTACTAGCAGCAAAACAGATGATTGCCAGGCTATGATAGTTACTGATGAGAGTTTAAATGTAATTTCAACGAAAAAGATACATACTCACGGCAAAAATGCTGTGGACGCCAACCCTAAGCATGTTTATTTTTCAGCTGATTAACAATGGAAGAGAAAAATGAATCCTTCTAGATTCAAGCTTAGATGTAATTAATACATCATAAAAATAAAAAATCGACGTATGAAGTTAATGCTAAATTAATATGGTCGGCAAATTCGTACAAAGGTACCTAACTATGTTGTTTTTAAATTTTATTGTAAGCAGGTATTAAATCTACCTCAAATAAAATACAAGAATATGAAGGTGCTTAGGTATTTTTTTATTTACTACTAGAGATAGATATTTTATTTTAAGTTTACGTATTTTATAGCTTATGCCACAAAGCATTTCTTTTCATATAGGCCTAAATATCGTGTGAAATTTATACGTAAGTAGATACCTATTCAATAAAAATTACATTATTTCTTTGAAGGAAAGGTTTGATTTTTATATAACCTAGTTTAATCGTGTAATATTTTTTAGTAACCTATGTAGGTAGGTACATAACAGTTATCCTTTTGTTTTGTTTGTAAAGACGAACGCATTAATATCGCAATACATAGATTATTTACAGTGATTTGACTCAAATATTTTTATCTAGTAAAGATCAATAGATATTTCATAGTTTGCAGCAGCATAGCATTAAGTATATTGGGTTGGGGTAGTAAGTATATAATATAATTTTATTGCATAAGATGTAGGTACTACTTCTGTACAAGATTATATTTTGAATAAAGTTTTATAATTGAGTGATGTTACTGTTTCATTTATTTGCTGAAAAATTTCTTAAAAATTCAACAACTGAAATGCGTTTTAAAGTTCATGTACACAGAAATCTTAATAACTGTTATTCAGATTTCTGTGTTCATGTACCTAGGTGGTTAATAAAAACTACATTTTATTTACCACCAGGTTAGGTTTATTTGTTTTCTTTTATGTTTAGTTACGACGATGAAAAGTGTGTTTCGAGTCAACATTTTAGAAAATACATGATATGGTATGCATATAAGAATCTTAAGGGAAACTCAAAAAACATAAAAGCAAAAAAAAACCAGAAACATTTCCGCAACACATCATGGCTCACATTAGGGAAGGTCTACCTATGATGATGATTATGTTTTTAGAGTTTTCGTAATCCGCCTATATTAGTCCACTGCTAGACAAAGGCGTACACCTGACCTAAGGGCGTCCCACACTAAGTTTGCTGTTGTTTTTTTAAGTTTTATGTAACGTGATGTTCGTAACCTTAATAACTTTGTCATTACCTATGTCAACAGTATCAGTTGTGACTGCCATCGATGGAGCAACCCTCGTGATACTAAACGGCTTCGCTTTCATAGACCCGTCACCTATGCCGAATGGTGAAAGATGGTACTGCTCCGGCAGATCACGGTGGAACTGCCAAGTCTGTCTCCATGTAAACGATGACTACGAATTAGTTTGTATATCCAATGAGCATACACATAATGCGCCAGTTTATGAGAAGACAGCTGCTGGTTTGTATGTGGAAGTACCTAGAGGTTTGGCAGTAACGCCTGTGGTTGAAAAAAATCCGATTTTACTTGATTGAGATACTGATTTTGATACTCGTTTCTCTTTTATGTTAGTTTTGGAACCTTTCGATAAACCTTTGGATAGTAGATATTACTCAATTCTTAGACAGAGTTTCGTGATAGAACCACCTAAAATTTTTGTTGATAAATTGTGCCTACTTTAATTGTGTACCTACTATACATTTTAGAAATAGATTTTGTTTAACATTAAGTAGATGAGTATATTTTGTGTAAAATGTTAAAGTTCTTGATTGTATCTCAATATTTATAAGTACCTACCTAAAAATATTTTAAGAAATAAATTAAGTATTTATACGCAATTTTGCAGACAATTTGATAAGAACTTAGTTCGAAACAGTACCTGTTATTTAGTAGTATTAGATTTGAACAGGTATAAATGAGGGTTAACTTTTGGTATAACTATTAGTTAAGTAAGAAATATATTATATTAAACTTTGATACATAGTGGTACATAATATGATTAACTGTACGTGTGTTGTGTGCCTCTTTGGGTATTATTTTAATAACAAACTTTAAAAGGGATACAAATACAATAATATGTTTTTCTACTCTACTGTATGTTATTGAGCCATGATTGTTTTACTTGAAAATGTGTGAGCTGTGAACTAAATATATACTTAGGTACCTGTTATTTTCCTAATACATGGCCTAATGTTTTTTTCTAATACTTTATTATAATAAACAAAACAAATCAGTTCTGTTTCACTTTATCTTGATGACTTTTATATGTCGTGGCCATATCCTAGAATTGATCACTTCATAATGTGATCGACCATTTCATGAAATGGTAGAATTTCATGACATGGCCAGCTAAAACTGACTATATCGTTTAAGCATCAACGTTTAATGATATTTCCATCAACGTTTGGCCATATCATTTATGTAGGGATTCCATGACATCAAAAGGTTTAAGGCTATGGCGCTCATTACGGGAGGCCTATGTCCAGCAGTGGACTAATATAGTCTGATGATGATGATGAAAAGGTTTAATGAAAAATTCTAACTAGGAAGGAACTTTATATTTAAAAATTGCTTAATGCAGTTGGCTTTCAGTTTAGACGTTATGCTCGTTTTTCGAGTGACTTATAAAATTCCTGTAGTTTTTTATCGTAACGGCTCCTTACTTCATTTTGGTCTTCTATTTGCTTTTTTAACTAAATAATTGTCCGCCGACATGATGCATCACAGAACAGAAACAAACAAACACTCAAAAACCACAGATGACAAAAACAAAACAATATCAGCGCCTCTAACGGTGGATAATGTAACTATTTTATGATATTGTTTGACCTTATCATGAAGTAGCCGTGCGTTTAGCTTTTCATATCGTTAAACGCTGATTATTTTCATTTCATTTCATTTATTCGCAAACAAATACATTTGTGTGAGTATTCATTGATCTGGCCTGACTACATCATAATATGGCCAGCGCGTATTTTCCATTTCATGAAATTCTACCATTTCTTGAAATGGTTGATCACATCATGAAGTGATCAATTCTAGGATATGGCCAAGACATATACATTAAGATATAAATTAACCGCGTCAAAAGGGATAAGAACCCATTTAATGAGACCTCTCTATTTCGCTTAATGATTTAACAGCTTTAGGGAATTCCCCCATAAGCACACGCCTGACGTCAACAGCCGCCTGGTGAAATGACGATGGACTGGTTTCCTCACCTCAACAGCCTATATTTGTTCACTGCTGGATGCAGGTTTCCTCAGCTTTCTCAAAATTGTATGATTTTTTAAGATCATCACTCACAGATATCTATTTGGATCTACGTGCTTTATATCTACCTACTATTGGGAACACCGTATCTAATTTCAGCCCCGCTACTAACAAAAGACAGTGAAAGTAACTCATCCGCTGAAGATTCTGCTCTCAAAGGCTATATGCTAATATTGCATACTGAGATTATTTTAATACACCAA
This sequence comes from Eupithecia subfuscata, assembly GCA_963564075.1. Classification (NCBI taxonomy): domain Eukaryota; kingdom Metazoa; phylum Arthropoda; class Insecta; order Lepidoptera; family Geometridae; genus Eupithecia; species Eupithecia subfuscata. Next base: position 13,701,598 of record OY751105.1, read on the forward strand.
CGATATGTGTGCTAACTACAAAATATATAATTTCCTCCTATTTTGATTCCAGGTCGACGATTACCAAACTATAAATTCATTCCGTCAAGTCACGGGAAACATTACGTTCTCCTAGTAGAAGGCTGCAAATTCAACCAAACGACCAGCAACGGCCGATACTGGAATTGCTCAAAACGAATGACCTATAAATGTAAAGCTCGTGCCAGATTCGACAGTCAACTCAACATGATATTCTACGATGGTCAACATAATCATAGTGAATCAATGACTTCGGCAGCCGGACTGCCGGTATATAACGTTTCTGCAGCCATCACTCAAGCGTTTTCTAACATACCCAGCGAGATTTAATGAGCTAGCACTAGTATTCTTTATCTATGTATTCACCGATGGTTCTCATTGCTCTGCGTCACATTATCCTACTAATATTAGTAAAAAGCCAAAAGTTTGTGAAATCTGAATTTATGTTACCGAAGATCTCCAAAACTACTGAACAGATTAAGATGAAATTTGACGTACCTACGTTTAGAGCAAGGCCTAACTTAAGTAGTAGGTAGTTGAACTTATCAGACTGAAATTGAGTGTCATGTTTTTATTTTAATCTCTAAATCTAGTCTTAGGTAATATGGTAAAATTACTTAGCGGTTACCCGCTTCATGTTTGCGCGAGATTCAATTTTTTCGTGGTCTTAATTTTTTCTGCGTTGTACAAGGATTAAAACTATCTCTTATTTTCCCAAATGTTTTAAAAATACCAGTGACGTGAAGTAGTTTTAAGTTAAGGAATAGAAAATGGTTTACGATTTGCGGCAAATTACATTTGTTTGTTTTAAAATACAAAGATTAAAAAAAAATTAAACTACAAAAAATGAATCTCGCGCCAACACGGAAGGATCCGCCTTAACTTAAAATGTTTAAGTAAAGTTTAGATGTGTGTGTGTGTGTATGTGTGTGAATTTGAATGGTTGTTTTACATAGGTACCACTATGGAATTGCAATGTAGGTCTAACTAAAACTACTAATATTATCATAAGATCTATGAAAGGAACAGTAGCTACCTCCCGTCATATAATTTATTATCACAACTTTTATTTATGAAGCATAATTTGCTTTTGACCTTGAATTTTCTGTCTTTATTTTTAGATCATGTATTTGTAAACGAACAGTGGGAAATATATGTAAATGTATCACGGAATATTTTAAATTTAGAAAGCTCCTTGTTTTTTTATTTATTTAATTAGTTTCACGCCAAAATCAGAATAACCAACGTTTTTAATGTCTCTGTGCGTAGGTTTAACCCCAACCACATCAAGCGTTGGTAACCTAAACTATTTGTCTTTGCTTTGGTTGATTTAATTCCTAACCTTGACTTTGTTTTCAGTGGCAGTGGTAACACTCTCGAACGGCCAGACTCTGCTGATAGTAAATGGATTCACTTTCAAACGCGAAGTGTGCGTCACAGACGGGAAGAACACGAGATGGGGCTGCAACGATCTTTCTAGAAAGAAATGCGATGTCTATTTGTACGTGAATGAAAAGTTCGAAGTTGTGTATATGGCGAATAATCATACGCATGAGCCTATACTTTGTAGTATGTTTCAAGACAGGATCTTGTAGTTATCTGGTTTTATTATAAACACTATTTTTTATAAGTGGAAAAAGTCCAATATTTTTTTATCAAATTGGTATACATATATAGTTTTATAAGTTTTGTATGGCAATGGCATCTTAATTTCGAAGTAGCTATGAATTGCTTTAAATGTTCCTTTCCAGTAGATTAGGTAGGTATGTTAGGTTATGCGATATTGTAAGGAAACTCGACGCCTTTATTGGTGTTGAAACTATGTATCCGGTCGTTCTTTACTGTCTAGTATCTGGTCGGCAGGATATCCGTAATCCGGTGGTCGGGTCTGAGATTTGACCGGATGTATGTATTTATGCGAATCGAGCTCGAGACAGCTTAGTCACTGTCCGTTGCATTGCATTGCATCGCTAGATTAACATTTAATTTCATTGCTGAGTTATTGTATTTTCGTACTATAAGGTTATACCTAATAAGTAATAACTTTAGTAGATAACATTTTGTGTTTAATTACGCTTTCTTGCCTACATACTGCTTAAATTTATAAGGAAGATAAAGGGTAGGGCATTTTCGTATGCTGCTATATTTATGTATCTACCTACATAATGAATACAGCAGGGAACACACTTCATTGGCCTGTTAACATCTACGAAAAATGATGTAGGTGGCAGCAGTTTGGTTGCACTTACTTACGTACTAGGTATACTACTTAAATTTATGGACGATAAGGGGTAATGTGGGTCGACCTCTGTGGCGCGGCGGGCGAAAGTCTGCCTGCGCTGCAAGAGGTTGCGATTCCCGCTTCGGGACAAATGTTGGTATGATCTGCAGATATTTGGTCCGGGCGTTCTAGATGTTTATGATTTATAATTTATATCTATGTTGTGTATTGTATAACTTTATACAATACATTACTTATATCATATCAGTTATCTAGTACTTACTTACCCATAACACAAGCTCTGCTTAGATTGGGACTAAATGTCGTGTGAATTATCCAGCATTCTTCATCAATATTATAAAATTTAATACTTACTTAATAATAATTAATGTCATATCTATTTGTCATAAAATAATAAAAATTATACAATGGTCGTTTAGTCTAAGAAGTCATTTAGGTATAAAATAAATGTTACTTTGCATTTGTTGATACTGAATATAAAATGTTGTTCTGTTTTTATATGTACTACTTACTGGCAATTACTATAAAGCCATTATTTTAAGTTTAAAGCTGAAATTGTTTCATTTTAGTTTTGTTTTGACAGATTTGTTAAAAGAACTTTCGTTACAAGCACTGTTGTACCTACATTTTTAATAAAGTTTTTGCTTAAATTTGGTTTAGTATAATTTTTGATACAAACTTTACGCTCTTAGGTGCGTAAAAAATATACTTTAGGTAAGTTCTAGTAGAATTATTTATGTTAATAATAACCCCGCCTTTCATTAAATATTTTCAGTATGGCCTTGTCAGTTATAAATTGAACTTTGTTCTACAGAATTCGACCTGAAGAGCGTGACTACCAACGATTTCGCTCCCAGCGAAATAGATTTCTTCGAACCTAACCTCGATGACTTATACGACGATACTCAAGAAAACATTAAACCAGAAGAAACTTCGCAAGAAGAAAGCGTCGCCATTCTCTTAGATTCTTCTAAAGGAAAACCATGTCTAATCCTCAACGGGTTCAAGTACAGGAAAACGTATACCTCTAAGAACGGATCGCGATGGGCCTGCTGCAAGTATAAAAACTGCCCTGCATTCCTGTTTTTGAGTCATGATCATCAAGAGATCACTAAGAGGCATGAAGAGCATTGTCACGCACCTGAGGAGTTTATGGAACACGGTAAGTCAACAAAATAAATAGTTTAATGCTGGTCACTTTTGCAAAGCGTCATCTGTTAAGGCTCAATGTAGAGACTTGTAAATAATCTACTCTGAAAAATCTCTTATGAATAGTCTACTCTAGAAAAAAAGGGATCAAATATTTGCAGATCTCAAAATAACTTCCTGTTTTTTTCGGATTAAGTAAATACTTTGGTAAAAGACTGGAGGTTACATATTCCTTGCAGAAATACAGTCACATAGTATAGGCGCCTAATTTGAAATTATACGTAAAAGAAAATGATTCTCGTTATATTGACTGTGTATGTAAACTGTACTATCTCTGAAATAAATGTGATTTGATTTGAAAGTTAAAAACATTTTCAGATATAGAAGGGCAAGCTGTAGTGATCACTTCTCGCAAAGGAAAGGAATTGCTGCTGTACCGTAACTACACCTATCGTAGGCACATGGGCTCACATAGAAGCCGATGGGTTTGTTCCACTGTGAAGAGCTGCAAGGCAATTATTTGCACCAACGAAGACAACTTCGTCTTGTCAACATTTGATGAGCATTCTCACGAACCTCCTAAGTACTATTTGAAACGTGACAATGTCCTGAATGCGTTAGCTCAGTCTGTTATAATTGAAACTGATTGATTGATCTTGTTTTTTTTTAGAATAGAGCACAGTATGGATGTATCAAGTACGCAACATGCAACTAATTGTTTTTTTTTACGATATCCAATCAAATTTGTATGTTAGTTTTAGCTTAATTTTCACATTATGTTATTTTCTTTAATAATTAGGCATTAGTTAATAGACTTGGTGTGATTTTTATTAAAACTCAAATAAGTTTATAATGAGAAATGTTTTAATGAGCCATAGTTAGGTATGTACATCGAACCAAAAAAGACACGAAAACGGTTCTTCGTTATTCTACAAAATGCGTGACGCTTTTTTACACTACTCCTATTGTGGCCTTATTTTGTCAACAGCTCGTAGGGTGCTTGTCCGTTCAAAAAACGGCAACATAAACCTTCTCTTCGACCAGTTTGTGTATAGGAAGCGGAACGACAAAGGCGGCAGGATTCACTGGAGGTGCTCTGTCAGCAAGGGCTTGCATCTTCTCCGACAAAGCCCTGCGAGTAGTATCGGCTAATAAAATTCTAATTACTGCTGTGAGCCACCTAAGTTGTACAACTGATATAAGGTCCCTGCTCTCTACGATATTTCTTTAGATTTTTAAAAGTCTGTTCCTATTTAATTTTGATGTTGCGTTGCAGCAATTTTTAAATCTATAATCTGTATTATAAGATCTCTTAGAATTGTAATATGAGTAATGTTCGGTTCGATTCCCGCCTTGGGACAAATGTTTGTATTTGTACGATCTACAAATATTTGTTCCGGGTGTTCTGGACGTTCATAAGTATAATAAAAAAAATATCTATCGATGTAATGTATTTAATTATGTTTATCAGTCATCTAGTACCCATAACACAAGCTATGCTTAGCTTGGGGGTAGATGATGCTGTGTGGATTGTCCAGCATTATTTATTATTTAATGTAATGTTTAATTAAAAACATTATAATCTTGTCTTTCTTCTTTACCCTACAGATCAAGTTTCTAAATTGTTGAAATAATATTTAAAATCCTACTAAGAATAACGTGCTAACTGCTAACCACAATTGTTCTTTCAGACCACAAAGTAGACGTAGCAGTGATCTCAAACCTCGGTACAATGCTGGAATTGAACGGATATGTTTACAAGAAGACAGATGAGTACACAGACGATGGCACTCGTTGGGACTGTGGAAATGAGAAGTGCCATGCGTTCCTAATTATGAACGATGACGATGAGATCGTGTCGGCTAAAGAGCTACACTGTCATGCAGCTAAAAAGAAGTGGAAGATGACTACTGTTAATGATAGATGTGAGTATATTTCACCATTTAATTGAATTATTACTGTTAATGTAGGTACTGAAGAACTCCATTAGCCAAGACGCGTAATAAATTTCCTTGATCAAGATCAGAAGACTCATCAATGAGTGTTCTATAAAAACTATAATAGTTTGACGATTTCTTTACGGATTTAAGCGGGTTAACTACGAACCTTATTTGCGTTGGAAGAACCACAAACGTTTCATCCCTTAACGAGGGACATCTTCAGGGTGATGTCATGTGGTCTCATCTTCGTGTTCTTCCAACACAAATAAGGTTCGTAGTTAACCCGCTTACATCCGTAATGAATGAGTCTTCCGTTTATTTTTATAAATAGTATATGTTGAGTCTGATTCCAGATAGATCATATATACAGTCGCACGTTTCATTCCATAGTGTGTATCAAGTCTTATAATTTTCAGCTAAAGGACAACTAGTGACGTCGAGGAACGGCAATCAAAATCTCATGTATCGTCGTTTCGCGTACCGCAAGAAATACACTAGAGGTGACAAAATCAGATGGGTTTGTGCTACGATGAAATATTGTCGTGCTTGTCTTCATACTAATGAGGACTTGCTGGTATTGAAAGCGTATCAGGAGCATTGTCATGCTCCTCCGAAGTATAACTATCACAAGCAATCATCACAGTAACAAAACTTAGCTCCTTACTTTGACTTCTCATATCTATACTAAGAGATATTAGGAATCAATAAGTTTGTTTTAAGTAACTTCTGGAACTGGGACTTCCCATTCTAAAAATGATTTCACTACTATCTTTATTCTATATCTTTGATAGATGCAGCACAATACACCATAACAAGCTGAAGACAGGGCGCTATGGTGCTCATTAGGGGAGGCCTATGTCCAGCAGTGGACTAATATAGGCTGATGATGATTATGACACCATAACACATCATAGCTAGGCTATGATATATTCAGGTACTACGAAGCGAAGCCGCGGTAAGTTAGTATAATGTATACAAATGTAAGTGACGCTGACGGCAGCTTCCCTGCTGTCCCGGATTCTGATTCCTCCTGATTGACCGCGCTACAGTGCTCTATGACAAAAGTTGAAAACTAAGTAATATGTGGTAAAAAAACCTGCTAGTTTTTTCGATTTATGAGACTCAACAGGTTTAATCTGCCTTTCCTTGTTGCTTACCCAATCTAAAATCAACGCAGGACTTTGTTCCCGTGAACCAGTAGAAATTTTCTGAATTTTTTGTGTATTCAGCTCTGGCTAAGCTAGGCTGATCTATAAGTGTTTCCTTCACTAAAATCTCAAGCATTAAGTACCTATCGATTGATGCTAACTAACTATATTTGATTGTAAATAATCTTTGTCACTGAGTAACATGGTTTTGCCTAGATATCAAGCTTTTCGGTAGGACATACATTATCTGGCAACTATTACGAGTAATTTTGCTGCTATAAGTATATTTCATCAATGTCATGTGAAATGAATGTTGCAATGTGTATGTACTTTAATTTAGCAAAAAAAAAACTATATGTACCTAGGTAGGTTATGTATGATCAAGTATTATTGAATTAGACTTTAGAATTATTGTAGATTTGTCTTTTAATCTGTAAATTGTTCTCAATATTTCTATTTACAATTTATTGTCAACATTTATTTTAATCTCTTTACATATTTTTTTAGCTAATTAAATCTGCTGTATTTGTGAATTCATTATATTAATAAAGACAAATTTTGTTATGGTGGAACACTTTTATAATTGTTTTATATGACTTTGTATGTAAAAATGTATCTACCTGTCTAAATAAAAAAAAATTGGAACCTTAACTTGGAACCTAAACTTTTCGCAATAAGAAATAATACCTTAACACTTCCAAACATCCCTGAAACTCTTTAAAATAAATTGAACATCCGGACTGGGCGAGAGCCGCTCGAAGCACCCGGACGAGTCAACCAACACCGAGCTATATAATTTTCAGGCTAGGGATACAGGGTTATTGGAAATTAGGCCAGATCCTTTTACGGGGTGATGGAGGAGGCTATTAGCAACTATTTTGACCCCATATTGACTTTTTAGTGACACTAGGGAAATTTGTGAGTGAAATGAAAAAAAGACAAAATAAAACGGCAAGCGGCGGAGCCTCAGAAAATTTAAAAGACGTTTTAGGGACGATTGGAAAATTTGTGAAAGAAAAGACTAGATACATATACGCCAGACGGAAAAGATTTTTATGGCGCTTCTCTGGTGCCTTCCGCACTGAATCGGTTAAATTATGGGGGCCCACAGTCGTGGATTGCTTAGGGCATCAAGTAGTCTGAATCCGGCACTGCAAATAGCCTCCCCCATCGCCCCTAAAAGCATCCGGCCTAATATCCAATACTTAACCGCGTATAATAATACTTTTTTATAATCTCGAAAATTTTCGCGAGTCTGCTGGCCCAGTCTGGACGCCGCCAATGACATAGGTATTTGTTTACCTACGATCACACTTTTTAAAGGTAGGTACCTATTGAAAAGCATGAGATCATTTCCTATTTATCTAATACCTACGTGTAATAATTATGAATGTAAGCGGGTTAACTATGAACCTAGTTTGTGTTGGAAGAACTCCAATGTTATACCCTTTAACCGGACTTCTTTACGGTGAGTGTAATTTGAATTTTTGTGATGTTTTCAAGAGTCCTGCAGGGGCATTTTATCTCATTCAATTCGTTTCCGAATCGAAAACGTCGGATTCTAATTCGATTCCGACGGATCTATAAAACGCTATTTTGATTTCGCCTCGGGTTGATTGAATTGGGCTCTGCACGACGACAAATGACGGGGACGAATATTTGAAACAATTATTTAATATTTATTTTTATTCCTTCTGATGTTTATTATCGGGGTCCAGTTGGTGTAAAAAGAATGAACTTAGTGCTAGGGGATAATAGAACTGATGTCTCGTTTGTAGTAGGTTAGTTCCTACAACTAAAGGTCGTCAACTTCATGTAAAAACTATAATAAAAAATATGTCAGCCACATTAGATTTTGAAAATGACCACATATTCGTATTCTACGCCCTCGAATAATATACAAATTGGAATAAAAAAATGACGGCTACATTCGATTTCCAAAATGACCTCATTATTCGTAACCCTCGAGTTACTCGAAAACGAGTTTAGATTATCGATGTATTAAAAAAAATGGCGAATGAAAATAAAAATTATATTTAATATAATTTGGCACCTGTTCAGTACATCAAACAATAAGCCCCTATTAGGGCAAAGGTGCCGATGACGCGACGCAACAACGCGCCACCGGCGCCGCCGCCGTAGCCACCGGCGGGGGCGTGTCGAATAGAGATTATATTACACTACTTCAAGATGCAAAGTTGCAATGCTTGCAAGTGTTACCCTAAACGAATGGGTTATCAAAACTATTGAAAACCCAAAACCATCTTATTAGGTAACCCAGTCGAATGGGTTTTGAAGGGGTTCCCTCAAAAGCGGGTTATTTATTGAATTTGAAAGCCCCAAGGACAGGGATTTAAAAAAAAAACGCATTGAAAACCCCTTGGACAACCAAATCAGTCCCTGCTTAAAATAAATCTGTCTAGTAATTTAATATCTGCTTACAACTAAAAGTAGCAGCTGTGTAGTTGTATTGTAACATAGAAACATTAGGGGTATAGTCGATACCTTAAAGACTTTAAAATACCTATAGCTTCATCAATTTGTAAAATCTATTAATACGGAGGACTTATTGATGAAATTGGCAAAAGGAGGTCATCTATTCATTCATAACTAGGTATGTAGATACCTTCCTGGCCAGAACAAGTAGGTAATACCTACTACTAGTAACAGCAGTGTAACTTAGCAAAGCATTTTAGAAAAAAACCATTTCTGATCATAAACTGTAATGTAAGCATTTTTATCTCGTAAGTACGAGATAAAAATGCTTAAATTACTTACAGTTTATCTTATTTATCAATACCTACCCAAAAATGTTTCTACCTATCTCCATTCCAATTGATTCTACAAATAGAGTCTGTAAGTAAAGTTATTAATTATTTCAGAGTGCGCGTCTTATATTTGGCTGAAACAAGACTTAATTTGTAGTCAGTCTGTTTTAGCGGAAGGTAGCGGTATTCATCCAAATGAGATTAAAAGTCACGGTCATATAGAAATTCCTTGCTCATCAGCGCACGATGAGTCCCATACTGGCACAGATCTAAGCAAAGTCCTTAACCCAACAAATTTTTCATTTTATGAAAGCAGACACGGCAACCAAATTTTGCTTCGTAACAACTATCGGTACCATCTCAAAAACATCAATAAAAACGGTTCTTCGACATGGACTTGCGCCAAGAGAAAAGATAAGAGTTGTATTTCCAAGTTGACGTTGAATGCATCAAAGTCTATGATAGAAAAAATGACGAGTCAACATAATCACGAAGCAGAGGCTCAACATATAGAAGATAAGAAGATCGTAGATATAATACGCAGACAGATAGAGCAAGACACGAACACACCACTCACAATTCTGTTTAAACGAACCATTGAAGAATTGCGTAGCAGTGGCAATGAACTTAATCACCCAGATTTTAGAAGAATCAAGAGTACGCTGTATAGATATAAAAAACAAAAAATGTCGTCACTATCCTAAAAACTATTAAAATTATTGTTACTTGCATACTTCAGTATAGTTTATTTATGATCTAAGATACTTTTGGATGCCCTCCCTCGATCGAATTATAACACGAGTAGGGCTAGAGAGTGAGGTTGTACTATTTCAGATGTGTATACCGAACCCAGTGTTTGATGATATCATTAAGAGTGGAATAGAAATCATTGAATTCTTATCATCTCAGCCATTATCGTCCCGATGCAGCGCAAGGTAAAGCCAGACCTAAAGGCCTCACTTTCCCTCTTCCACTCCTTTCTTTCGGTCATTATGCCTACCTCAGTCTGTGTCGCCGCACGCAACGTCTTCTGACCGATGGGCGCTCTGATTTATTTCAGCACAAAGGTGACTCGTCAGACGTGTCCAGCTGAGTTCCTCTTTAGTCAAACAGCTGACGTCAGTTATAGTCGTCTTGGAAAGTCCAAAGACATATATTGTTTTCTTGTATTGTCTATTCCTTGTCTAGCTATTAATAGAAAAAAGTGGAAGGAGGAAAGGTGGCAGTAGGACTTTATAGGCGCATAATAATAATAATATACCCAACTAGTTCGGGGGATAGTGAGCAACCAGAGCTGGCCGACTCACTGACAGTGGCCTAATCCAACTACTACATACAGTTATCTACAACTAGCTAGCTCATAGGTAGCCTAAGATACAGGGTTCCTTCAATTATGGTCGTCTGGAAGAAATCTCTGCAAGGGATAAGACCGCCAATTGCAGGATTATGATAGTTAGTCTATAAGAACTTCTTGTACCTACCTTAGACAAATCTTTCCTGCAATAAAGCTTTTTATTTATTTATTTATATTATTTAGGTACAAACTCATTTCTAACCTAAAGGCATACGAGTAAAACTTTTAAAGGAAAAGCTCTGATTCCTGAAATACAGCCTAGGCTAGTTTAGGACCAGACGGATTCAATATTTGTCCTACGGATTCGATGTACTGAAAATTGTAGTTCTGTCCAATAAATGATTCTTACCTATGGTCTGTTATACAACAACGAAAATATTTATGCTAGGTAGATAAAATTACTAAGTAAGTTTATTCATTGATTTCAGGACGGTAAAAAAAAATTCTACTTTTGTAGAATATACTAGTAAATCCCATGACAAATCTTCAGTCTGGCATTACTTCTTGCGTGGTATCGGCGAAGCAAAATGTGTGTGTTGTCTTCGGGTTTTTAAATCTTATAAAGGGTCCACTAGTGGCCTTCGCAAACACTTGCTGGCAGTTCACAAATATGCTCAATTTGCACCTGAACAATGACCTATGCGTATGGATATACAGAAAGCTTTATTGTGAACTGTTGTTCCTAGAATAAGAGTGCTTTTATGCATTAATGGATTATGCTCAGTGGACCAGAGTGGAATATGGCTTATCTTACATAAATCCTACCTATTATCTTCATAAACAAACTAGATAATTACTTAAAATAAAATCGTTAAAACTAAAAGTTTTATGTCATTATTATTAGGTATTTAAAATGAAACAACTCATAATAATCAATAAAGATAGGTAAACATGCGCAATTTATATAGTTTTAATATCTAGCTAGCTAAATATCTCGCCCGAGTACGGGCAAGTGAGTAAGTAAAAGTTATACGAATTGGGGATTGCATTCCAATAAAATCATTAAAACTAAATTTATGTTATTATTAATAGGTATTTAAAATGAAACAACTCGTATTAATAACTCGCTGTGTTCCTACAGTTGGAAATATCGCAAAGAGTACGTAAATTTAATTACTTACCTAAGTACTATTAGTTTTGAGTAATCTATCTAAAGTTATATTAAAATATAGATCAATTACATATAGAATTTTCTCATCTACAAATGCTGGAAAAAAATTCTTAGTGATATTCGTTTTAGGTAGGTAAGCAAATATTTCATACATCGCGCCTATTATACTTAACTAATTAAATATTGACAGGTCAAGGAAAGAATAAAAAGGTTATGGATCCTACGAATTTTTCCCTTCATTCAAGAACATACCGTGGCCAAAAAACGTCTGCGATTCTGATTCGAGACTGCTACCGATTTTATAAAAAGAAAAATTATAAGGCTGGAACAACGCTGTGGTCATGTGCAATAAGAACTTGCAAAGCTAGGTTAAAATTAAATCTAGCCAAAACCGAGATAGAAAGTGTTACGAATCAACATAGCCATGAACCCCGTGGTAAAAGATCATTATAATTAAATGTTTCTTGAAAAAATGCGGAGGAGGGTTAAACAATAGGTACCAATCATTCGTTATTTATGTAACCCAATCATAGTTAAGATACTAGACACTTAAGTAGATATAATTACTAGATTAAAATATGAATTGATAGGTAAGGTACCTACATATAATGTTACCTACGTTTTGTGAAAATTTGTAATTATCCCTCAGCTTCTCTTACCTATTCAATAAAATAGCTGTTATTTTGCAGAATATTATTAAAATAAATTAATAATAATTGAAGCTTAGGTAAATACGTAGGTATTAGGAACCAAATTATCTGTTAAAAGTTTCATCTAAGTATACAGGGTGGAATTTTGTAATGCCACCTGGAGGGAAAGTACTCTTAATACTGTAGATAGAAAATTATACTAAAAGAAAACATTCCTTTATTTTTGAAAACAAAGAAAACTGCATTCAAAGATTTTCGAAAATTCGCTTGCCACACCCGGGAATCGAACCGACTGAAATCTGTAAAAATTACACCCTGTACTTTTATTGAATAGATCGTTAGGGTCAATAATAAGGATGAAATCTCTCTAACAAACTTAATAAATTAAATGAAAGGAAAACCATGAAATCTTAAATTATAAATTGAATGGGTCAAGTTAAGCACTTTAACTTAAAGATCCATCTCTTTACTTGTCAGTAAATAATAATTATCATTTACGTCATTTATCCATTAAAATGACGAATTGATATTTAGATAAGATGATTGAAATTTGCACGTGTTTGTACCTAATGCAGACTCTTCTATCTTAATATACTGGATCTCTTAAGAAATGAGTATGGTTTCCCCGAGGCGGAGCGAAACCAAATAATTCTACAGCAAGATGGTGCTCCAGCCCATAACAGCAGAATCACTACTGCCTACATTAATAACCATTTAAATACCTGGATTGGTACCAACGGCACAATCAGATGGCCTGCGAGATCACCAGATCTCACCCCTAGATTTTTTTTGTGGGGATTTGTAAAAAATCTAATTTACATGAAATCTTATGCGAATGTAAACGAGTTGAGAGTTGAAGTTCAGAATACGATTTATAATATTCACCACAACACGTTATTAAAAGTTACTAGAAATGAATACATAAGAAGAATAAATTTGTGTATCCAAGAAAATGGAGCCCATTTTGAGGAACTAATTAGTAGGTTAGTTGACTTTTATTGTAAATAATTAAAATAGTTTAAGATTTCATGGTTTTCCTTTCATTTAATTTATTAAGTTTGTAAGAGAGATTTCATACTTATAATTGACCCGACCGATCTATGCAATAAAAATACAGGGTGTAATTTTTACAGATTTTGGTCGGTTCGATTCCCGGGTGTGGCAAGCGAATTTTCGAAAATCTTTGAATGCAGTTTTCTTTCTTTTCAAAATTAAAGGAATGTTTTCTTTGAGTAAAATTTTCTATCTACAGTATTAAGAGTACTTTCCCTCCAGGTGGCATTACAAAATTCCACCCTGTATATGTTTTTTATGTATAATGTTTTTTATTAGTTTTATTTTTTCTCAGTTCCTTATATTATGATTTTTTGTAGCTGTAACAGGCATCACACAATTTCTAGTGCCCTAGCCGGGTGTACAATGGCAGGAGAAGGTATTGGAATAAGCCTAATCGTTCACGATTACGAATATTATGATACAGTTAAGACTGTTATAAATAATATGATTGCAAAAATAAGCTTTTTAGATGCCAGCGCAAAAGTTGCGCGCAAAGTTGTAAGCGACTCTTTAGTGTAAGGCGTTATCACAACTAACCGGCGAAAGGTTTCTTCGTCGCTTCTTTACTTTAGTCTACATACTGATTACTTACTGATACTTGATAGGTACTACTGATACTTGATCTAAAATATCACTTTATTTCCGTGTTAGTGTTATTTTATAAATAGACCTTTTCTAACTGTACATTTATCGTATTGATTTGATCTTTATTAAGTATTCTTAGTGCCCGCGCGATGACTTGCAAGCTTAAATTAGGATTAGGACACTCTAAATAAATGTGTAGGTACCTATGTTTAATCACGTTGTGCGACGAAATCGCATCGTTCGCTCGTACGATCGACACCAATTAGGACGCCGCCTTACTATGCTGTTTATTTATATTTCGTAGGTACGTTTAAACCAAAGACAGTTGCACTATGCAAAAGTAATAGTTGATTTCGAACAATATCAAAAGCACGTGGTAACATACCACATAAAATCACACTAATCACATCACACTAATATTATAAATGCGAAAGTTTGGATGGATGGATGTATAGATGACTGACGACCTCTGTGGCGCGGTGGGCGAAGGTCCGCCTGCGACGCAGGAGGTTGCGGGTTCGATTCCCGCCTTGGGACAAATATTTGTACGATCTGCAGATATTTGTTCAGGGTGTTCTGGTCGTTTTCTATGTATAATAAAAAATATATATCTATGTACTCGAATATTATTATGTATATCAGTTATCTAGTACCCATAACACAAGCTCTGCTTACCTTGGGGCTAGATAATGCTGTGTGAATTGTCGAGCATTGTTTAAGTATTTATTTATAGATGGATGGATGTTTGTTACGTCTTCACGCCAAAACTACTGCACGGATCGGGCTGAAAATTTGCATACTTACAGGTAATTCTAATCGTGGAATCAAACATAGGCTACTTTTTATCCCATAAATCAGTCCCCATGGGATAGAAATCACCTTTGAACGTTTCTATAGAAACAACGCGTGCGAAGCCGCGGGCATAAACTAGTAGTTCATAAAATTAATAAACACACTAGTAATATAAATGCAAAAGTTTGGATGGATATACTTCCATCCAAACTTTTGCAGATGGATGGATGGATGTTTGTTACTTCTTCACGCCAAAACTACAGAACGGATCAGGCTGAAATTTTGCATACAGGTAATTCTAATCCTGGAATCAAACATTGGCTACTTCTATCCTTTAAATCAGTTCCCATGGGATAGAGATCACCTTTAAACGTTTATAGAAACAACGCATGCGAAGCCGCGGGCATAAACTAGTATAAAATAATCCTGGGCAATTCACACATTATCTAGCCCCAAGCTAAGCAGGGCTTGTGTTATGGTTACAATACAATATAGAGGTTGATACAATAAATTTAATTTAAACACAGCGTTAAGCAATTAAAAATATAATAAAACGATCAGTAGGTGTAAAATCTGCATGGGCGGCATCGACCTTTGTGACAGGCTCATAGCCTACTATTGGAGCGCTATGCGCACAATTAAATGCACTATAAGGGCCTTCAGCCACTTAGTGGATCTAGCCATAGTCAACAACTGGATAATATAGAGTACGTCCGTTCTGCAACCAAGAGATCGTCGTACCTAGAGCTCGGACTTCAACAATACAGCCTAAATGTAGCTACTGCTTTGGTAAAATTTGCAGGTGGCAGAGTTGACCATTATTTTACATCTAGGTCCAGCACAGACAAAGTAGAAGTTGAGCAGCTAGTTTCTTTGTCCAGAACTGAGCAGGGAGAGCCAAAAAAGAAAAACCGAGCAGTGGTGGCCCTACCGAAAACTGAAGTTCGGCTGGATGGCTTCAGACACCTCCCACGCTTCCTGGGTGACAAGTTTGCATCGAAATGCCGACACCCACGCTGCTCCTCACGGTGCCGCACCATGTGCACTAAGTGCCAAATATACTTGTGTGTCACAAAGAACAATTGTTTTGAAATTTTTCACACCCGAAAATAAGGTGAATGAGGCGAAATGTACATGGCATAGACCTGAGGTACTACTACACACAAATTTTGTGCAAATTGTCATATAATTGAACCCAAATTAATCATATTTTAGCATAAAATACCTTTGATTTAATGTTCATAAGGCTCAGGTGTGAAGAGGTTATTTATAGAATGGTTGTCTAATGTAGCCCGGGAGGGCTAGGGAGCTTTAAGCGAGGCCTTTGTCCAGCTGTGCATTAATATAGTACCTATAGGGTGATGATGATGATGATTTATTTATTGTATAATAATAAATAAAAAAATAATGCTGGACAATCCATACAACAATACATAATAGTATCGATTATTTACATAACTTGACCAAATAAACTTACCATTAACCTTCCTCATATAGGAATGTTACGTTGCATTGTTTTGGTCAAGTATAGAATAGAATATCATTTATTATCCAATGTAAAGAGCTACAACAAAATTGCCCTTATAAAACGTAGTGCGCGGCACAATACAATGTAGTCGTCAGATGAGTTAACACTTATGTACACAATTCTTAAATATTATAAGTAACTAGCTGCGCCCCGCGGCTTCGCCCCCGTGGAAATTTATGTTTCCAACTTTCTTAATTTTTTCTTTCATAAGAACCTTCTCCTGACAATAACAAACACAACAAAGAAAGAATTAGCGAAATCGGTCCAGGCGTTGTTGAGTTATGCGCTTACCAACACATTTTGCGATTCATTTTTATATTATAGATTAGAAAAAAGTAATGTTTTGTAAAAAGCTTAAATAAATTTATTCAATGTTGATAACCAAGAGTCAAACCAAACAAAATTAATATTGTTTCAAATTGTATATTGCTTGAGTTTGAGCCTATACCCAGCAGTGGGTGATACCAGACTAGAATTATGATGGTGACTTTATTAAAAAGAAAAGTACAATCAAAGGGATAAAATCAAAAAAGGACTAGTATTTACAACTAAGCTAACTGCAGACTGTTGCAACTTTCACTTTATTATTTTTTGCTTATTGGCTTAGTAAAAACAGTCATCATCAAATCGATCGACCACTGCTGGACATAGGCCTCTTCAAAAGATCTACAGAATGACCGATTTAACGCTGCCCCCAGCGATTTCCCGAGGCCTTCACTAGATCGTCGGTTCATCGCGTGGCTGGGCTATTTACTTACTCACAGTGCGCTTGAAAAAAAAAATAGTGAATCTGGAATATTTCCATAGGAAGTTAAATAATCTTTTCAAATAAGGATCTTTATGGCGTCCTTTGTATTAAATAAAACACCAGATTAAATTACTCAAAACATAATTAAGTCCCTTCTGCACACATGTTACTTTAAGATAATCCTGTATTTATTTTTCTTGAAGCAAATGTATACCTACCTATTCTTTGAAAAATAAAATTCTAAAACCGTAAACCGTAGGTATTATTTGACATGACGTGAAAGAAGGAGGTTAAGTACTACTTCCTATCTATGAGAGTAATATTTGGATTAGGTATTTATTGTAGTTAGGTTCTAAGTCTTTTGAGTTTAAGTTTAAAATTATTTATTCTTTACAGGCTGTTCTGAGCTCGTTAAAGAAGAATATGACGATAGTTTATCAGATGGTGCGAGAAATGATGATTCTTTTATTAATGAGCGTAAAAATTTGAGCAATACAGAAATTCCCAGTTCATCGGGTCAGGATGAATGTAATGAATCTGATAAAATGTCAGATTCTGAGCATGATAATGATCATAATAAACCTAATGAATCCGATTTTAATCTGGAATTGTACACTAGGAGAGGTAATAAATTGCTGATAAAGGATAGCTATCGATACCGTGTGAATAAACGCAACAAAAGTGGTAGTACGATATGGGTTTGTAGTCACCCAAAATGTAACGTATCGCTCACATTAGATGTATTTGAAAAAAGAATACTACGGATGAGAAAAACTCACAACCATGCGTCTGAAACTGAAGTAATTAAAAGAGAAACCGCTTGTAACATATTGTGCAAGGAAGTCGCGAATAATACAACTATGCCTGCACGATTAGCTTACCAGCAGTGCGCTGACAGATTGAAGAGTACTTACCACGATGATGAAATCCCAGATTATGAGTCTATAAAGAGTTCTTTATATAGAGCTCGACAAAAAAATACTAAATGAACTACAAGCAATGTACCAATAGGCATTCATTTTGTATTTTATAACTATTATGAAAGTGAATTTGATTTCTTTAAGGATGACTAAATTTAGTTTTACAAAATTAAACGAAAACATTCGATGAAAAGGGTGTTAAGTAGAATAGATGTATGTAAGTAGGTAGGTATCTAAGTACTATGAATTGTAGTGAACACTACATGTTCACTCGTTATCCTATAAACTAGGAAAGTACCTAGGTATAGCACTAGAATTAATAATTTTACTGTTTCGGTTTGAAATAAAACTGCTAACATAATAAATTAAGTTTTATTTATTAAATGCCATATATATTATATAGGTACAAAAAACTGCTTTTTGCGTTTGGAAAGCAAATCAAGAAGCAATTAATCAGTCTTAATTTTCAAAATTAATAGTCTAAAAGGCGACCTTAAACCAGATATAATAATAATTAACCTATCCACTTACACAATTTTATATCTAAACATTTACACTTTGAGCATAGGTACAATGGTAAACTCTAGTATTTCAAATATTATTTTGTATTAACTAATTAAAAAAAGGTTAAATCTTTGGCAAAAGTATATATTAAACACGGGTAAAATCTTGGTAAAAGTATATATTATAGTACCCGTCGGAAATATCTGCGGATACCGAATCTATGAGCGCACAAATAGTCCGCAGATATTTCCGACGGATGTAATAGTTTCCATGTACTTACCAGTTAGGAACTAAACAATAGCTTACTTAGGCTTCTAAAGTGAAATCGGTGCAAAAAGTGGCAAAAATAATAATGATGCCATTTATTATATTTTGTTATCTCAACACAAGACTAAGAATATTAAATGCTGACTGATTCATTAACAACTAGTGGCTTTAGTAACTAGGTACATATTCAGACAGGTACTATGTACTACCTCTTAATCTAAAAGTAAACGTAATTTTTTTACTTGACTGTACTCAACAGCTTCGATAATTTGATGGTGTCCGAATCGACAGAGAAAAAAATATTAAAATCAAAAGTGTCAATTGGGACACTGTGTCCTAATAAATTTTGTCCGAGTCGTCAGCAACTCAAATATAATTAGGAAGTAAATAGTACTACGTTAATATAAGAATAAGTAATTAAGAACTTAGTTTTTACATGTCATTAAGACTTATTAAAAGCCTAGAAAAGTCAAAATTTTAACTAGACACAGGTAAGAAAAAAGTGGTCCTTGATTTTCTTTACTATTTTTTTTGTCTATTATTGAAAGATGTTCGAAGTTCATTATCATCATTGTCAGCCTATGTTAGTCGACTGCTGGACATAGGCCTCATGAGCGCCATAGCGCAGTCTTCAGCTATATAGCCGCATCCAGCATCTGCCCGCAGTCTTTCGTAGGTCGACATCCCATCTGGTCGGAGGGCGTCTTACACTACGTTTACCGAGTCGAGATCTCCACTCAAGAACACGTGAACTACCCTACCGTTAACCTAAGCGCTATACATGGTGATATGCGTCATAGTTTTAATGAGGAAAGAGGAATTGTTACTCTCCTATGCACAAACTAGGTACCTAATTTATTATTTTTATGAACCTGTAGTGCCGCTTTTAATTTTGGTAATCTTCAGGGCTACGTCAGCTGAGTTACGCTACCTAGCTAGGTAGCGATCGATGTACGATCTGCTGCATCGATTCAGACGAATGTTTGTACGATCTGTACAAACATTTGTCTAAATTGAACCTGCAACACTGCGTCGCAGGGGGAGAACCCGGTGCGCCTCAAATATTGTATTGTTTGTAATACCCAGGCAGCTCTTATAAAGCCGATGTGTTTACCGTGTAGAAACCTAAGTAGGTATATCTTAGCCCATGTCAGTGCATTCGAATATTACCTAGTCACTGATATAATGATCACTCTGGTACTCAGACTATTTTAAATGACCCGTCCTTTTGCCGGTGAAATCCTGGAGGAGGGTGGTTATGATTTTGGCGAACCCTTTTGATGACACAGCCCTTCCTGTACAATGCCGTGATGACATCAACCGTGCAGCCGAGCTTGAGACGTCCACAGCAATACCACTGCTTCTTCCCATATGCCAGCTTGTTCTTCACTCTAAAGGCGTACCCTTGGTGGACCAGTAGCATTCTTCCTTTCATCGTTTGTACGAAATGCGCAACTGAAAATGTTCTTTCGTTAGATTTTCCAAAGGTTCTCAGAAATAAGGAAAGCTCAACACATAACTTAAATAACCGTAGGTATGCACGTACGGTAGGGTCTAAATTCTTTACAATTTAATAAGGGGACTAAGTGAAATTAGTTGGTACTTTACCTAGACTAGGTAGGCACATAGGTAGAGTACCTAGGCTAGGTAAGTAAGTACCGACTAACTTAATAATTAGACAGGGAATAAGTACAGGTAAGTAAAACCCTTTTAGCTCAGCGAAGTTTTTTAGAAATGAAAGACACAGAAAAAATACAGCTCTGCATATCTGTAGAACTTGATTTTCTAAAGTAGGTAGGTAAATAAAAATAAAGTCGGGCAAATTCATCAATCAACTAAGTGTAACACAAATTAGCACATCACTACACAGTTCTAATTTAGTTGTTACCAATTCAACACAACAATAGTTAATATCGCATTCAGAATCACAACACGAACGTCACGAACAAACGTAATGGTTAAGTCCATCTTCACGCGGGTTCATTCAGAAAAAAATCAATTGATTCCTTTCCAACTTCACAGTGCATTAAGGTAAAGCCCGCCATCATGATTTCCGCTTTTATCCGCTTGTATTGGCGCGGCGGTGGCGCTGCTGGACATTATTATTTTTCGATACAATCTTATTTATTAGGTACCTAGTCAAATTCATTACGTCGCAGTACGTCACATAATCGTGCATAAATCTAATCTGTTAGCTGTTGAGTATTTCCATACTTTGTAGGTAGCGTTAAACACATTTTTTATCATTCGTCGTATTCGTAAAACTGAAGTATAATCCGAACGCACGTTCGGGTCATGAAAAAAAAACAAACGTCAAATTTTATTTCATTCTGTCAGTCGGTGTGAGTGTGAATGACAACTTACAACAATGTGTTGTGATAGAAGTTGAATTTTGAGCTCGTGATTTGTGTTAAAACTAAAATAGTGCATGAAATAAGAATAAAGTGTTGGTTTTGAACATAGTGTGTCATAGTACAATAAATGGGGACCATGTACTTTTCTTTTAATCGAAGTTTATTGTCGTTTAATAAAGTTTAGCAAAGTTTTTTAACTAATCATTAGCTATAGCTGTCTTAACTTTTTTAATACTTCCAATAAATTTTTTGTTCTACGTACTAGAACGCTGTGTATCAGGTACCCAAAGACAGGGTTTTAAGTACTACCACGTAGGGTAATAAATTTTATAAATATCTTGTTCACTTGCCTAGAAAACTTTTTGCCACAGATACAGCTGTAGGTGTCTGTAAATATTAAGAATTAAAATAATACAATACTTGTCATTTGTTTTATTTACCTTCCTATATATAAGTGACTACTGTAAGATATTGGCTTAAGTTCTACAAGGCTCAACAATATTTTTTAAACATCATAATTTTTCAGGTATATTCATAAACACAAGAGGGAATTCAAAGCTGTTTATATATCAAAATCACACATTCAGATTTATGTACAAGAAAGCATATGGAAGCCAGCTGTGGTACTGTTGGTATTTCTTCAGTCGGTGCTGCCCTGCTAAACTCCGGATTAACAATAATGGAAGAGTAACAGAAAGCATTGGAAGACATAATCATGATCCACCAACATGTTGGATGACACCTGATGGCAAGTCTTACAATTTGCCCCCGTTGCCTCCGGCAAATAACAGTTCTTTGTAAGTGATTATTTATAAAATAATAGTATTCTAAAATGTTTTGAATCTTGCCATTTGTTATGGATCAGTCATAACTAGGTACTTACTGGTAGTTTGGTGTACATTCACAATTCTTTAAAATTTGTACTCTCTATCAGGTGAGATTGTGGTCAATTAGAGGTGTATAAATAAAAAAATAGGATAGGTATTAAAAGTTCTTTGGGAGATTGAACCTTTGCATCAATTTTTAGTGTTGACTGTACATGTTATTTTTGTAATTATTCCTATTACTTAAAATAAGAACACTGCACTGTACAGTACACCACAGTTTTTGGTAGTTATGTTAAAATCACCATAATGTATGACTCTCAATGTAGATTGTTTTACATAACATCCATAACAATGGCCTTGAACTGTTCCTTGTAAACCCAACTGCCTCTAAAATTCCCAAATGAGATTGTTATAAATGTGAATGTTGTTTATAAATACTTTAGTTAAATGCCTATCATAGTGTTTTATGTTGTGTTGTACAAAGCTTATAATATATAACAGAATTTGTATAATATACTGTTTGTATAAATAATTTAAATGTTGTATTGGTTGATGATGCGATGCATTTCTTTTTCTAGTATTGTCTTTTTATATTGACCACCAAATATTTGATTATTAAATATGATACTTAGAAACATGACATTAATCATCTGATCGAATATTTTGTATCGGTGGATGTAATAATACATATTTTGTTTTTTAACAGCCATTACATGTTCCTATAGGTATTTAATGTTTTTAATAAAGGCTCTACCCAACACAGTAATTTAAACTTAAAAATTGAGCAATTTTTTAAATAAAAATTACTTACTTTGTTTGTTATCTTAAACATTGGTTTGTATTTGTACCAATGTAATTTGATTTTACATCAGATAATAACAACTTTATATACAAATTTGGTCAAATGTTATTTTCTTCATTAGAAAAAATTAAAAATAATATGAATATCATAACCAAGGAATAGAGATGCCGTCTAAAAATACCTACCTACAGGAAAATACAAGATGTTCCTTAGGTTTTCTATGATACATTTTATTTCTGATATTAATAATCATGAAATACTTTTTAAAATATATTTAATTGTATGTAAACTAATTGAAATGTGTGGCCTTGACGTAAAACAATACCTAGGTAAAAGCTCCAAAGGTATATGAAATAAATACTTAATATTGAACAAATAATATCATATTAAAATAATTTTTACACTAATATTTTTTTTCTTAAACTTGTCCTTTTCTATTTGTTAAAAAAACATGACCAAATTGCTTAGTTATTTGCAATCTAAAAATTATTTCACTATTAAATCCCAGAATGTTGAACATTATAATATTTCAGTAGTAGGTAGGTAGGTACCTATGTACTTTATATTACCATACCCATAATTAACTGTTAAAGTAGGTATATAATAGATATACATAGGGGATATAGTTTCGATAAAAAATTGAAACTGAAACTAATTAGCAGAATTGGTTAATACATTCACTACCCAGCCACGACGGCCGCGCCTGGATGACCACCAGGAATACATGCGTCGTCGGACAGGAAAGTGTTAACGCGTTCACTGCCAAGCTTTAGCGTTGCATCCCGGAAAGGCGTGTCGTTATTCCGAAGAAGGCTATTTTAGTGGCGGCAGATAACATGTAGTTGAGGAAAAAGCAGGGTGAATCCGAATGCATTTAAAATAGAATATAAACCATACTTAGATCTAAGTAAAATCGGTTGATAGGTATGGTACGTTCTCCCAGCGCTTACACAACAACTGAACTGTGTTACAAACAGTCACTCACAGTTACATTTCTAATCTTGTCCAGTAATTATAGTGAACAAACACTAGGGCATTCGTGTAGTCTTTTAGTCCCTAAATCACACTTATGTACCTACGTCGTAGCAATAGCAAGCACGCGTAACACGAACGCCAGTCCGACTGACAGGTGGGTGGACCTAATTGCACCTTATTTGAGCCTTCCACTTTCGAGAACCTAGTGCCTCACTCATGTCTCCTTTTTACTAAGATCGATGACTTACACAATAATATTTATTTAGTAGGTAGGTTAGGTACGAGTTATCCTTGACCGTTCAAAGTACAATGTACTTTTTGGGTTCAAAGTCTAATCCTGATGCGAGATAAAGGCGGTACTACAGCAGATATCCTTCTAACCGAAGGTTAACCTTCAACTTAGTTAAACAAAACTGAGTAGGTACCTAGGTACTCATTAAATTCATAAATCATGCTGTGTACCTACTTTGGGGTAGGTACGCTCAAGATTTAAATAATTAGTACCTACTTGACCCTCGATACTTACCTCATACCTACCTAATAAGTTAAGGTGGTCAGTACCTATGTCTACTTATTAAGTAGGTAATTGTAGTACCTACCCAGGTAAGTAGGTACCTACCTATCTGCCTTTTTTAAATAATATCTAGAAATTAATAGAATTATCTTAAATCCTAGATCTATCGTCATACCCTAGGTGACAGGGTGCATGAATGAATATGTAGTACCTACAAAACTTTGTAATAAGTAAGTATTTTTTTCATGCAATAAAAATACTACTGAATACCTACTGAAATTTGCATTCTACACACACACCATATGAATATGACACCCCCTTCAGAACAATCAAGCAAGGCCATAAATCGTCATGGTGGTTATGTTATCTAACAATTCAATATTTAATCGGACTTAAGCTGAAACACGTTGGTACAGATTATGTTATATGATGTAAGTAGGTAGGTAGGTAGGTAAACCAGTTTAATCGGTAGTGTTATTTAATTTAACATTGAAGGAACTAGGAACGTGGAAACATGGACTTTGCACGGTTTGTTTACCTACACATCTTACTACGTAATAATTAACTTGTGTAGGTGTGTCCGTGATGATCGAATGAATCAATTAATAGTAGGTAGATAGGTAAACAAATAATGACCGACCCGAAATGCGTCCGTCATCATCGTATCAGCCGAACGACGCCGAGTGGGCGTTCAGTAGAATTTCTTCCCCTAAAGATCGCCACATTGACCGATCCTGCTCTGCCTGCATCAAGCGGTTTCCCGCGCATGACCTTCACCAGGTCGCCGGTCAACGGGTCCATAACCTTAGCAAATTTCTGCATATTTTTAACAGTGTGTCCCTGGATAAAGTATAACCCCGAAAGGGGGTGAAAATAGATCAAAAGTTATCGACAAAAAAATAGTGAAATTAAAAAAAAATCTTTTATACTTACCTTATTGATGAATTAAATTATTTATTACTCACTAGGTAATGACTAATTTACTAAAATAATGAAGTAGTGGGTCTATTTTATTAAAATAAAAGCCATGATCATATCGTAATGTGATAATGACGTTAAAATAACAAATAACTCACAAAAGAGCATAAAAAATATAATTTTAATACAAAAATTAATGTTTAAGTCACTATAGCCACTCGTTAGTCGTTAGTGAATTATTTCTTATTATATCGTCATTATGATAATGATGTCTGACATGATAATGGGTTTTATTTTAATAAAATAGACCCACCACTTTGGAAGAAATCATTTTTTTCGTAAATAGAGTAATTAGTACCTAAGTAAAAAAAAAATCGGAAATGATTTATTTAAAAAAAAAAACAATTTTTTTGTCGATAATTTTTCATCTATTTTCACCCCCTTTCGGGGTTGCACTTTATCCAGGGACACACTGTATATATAAATAGGATGTAGAATGAAAAGTTTTGGTAGGTAGGTACGTTGCCTAGCGACGTCGCCAATAGCATCCCGCGGTAGGGCCCTAACAAAATTAAAATGAATAAAATTCTGCACTTAAATGGGCACCTAATGTTAGACGCACATATCGCAATAAATACAACTTTGATAAGAAAAACAAGGCAGCTGAAGAAACTTAATTTTTATTGAAATTTAAACTAAACACGCTTAGCTTAAGAGGAGTTATACTAACAAGGATACATCAGTTTACGTTCTGGATCCGAAATTTAAACTGTGTTTAGAATTGACTCAGTAGGTGATTCGGAGATTATGAAATGAAAATGAAGATTACCCGGAGCAAAGCGTAAAATGTGTTAGAGGGCCTTGAAGCACATTTGGCGCTTTGCTTAAACTACAAAGTCATATTTGCAGACAGGAAAAAAAAGAAGACTCGAGATCAGATAAAAGCCACTAAAAGAGATGCAGAAAGAAGAAGACGAGCCCGTATAAAAGCGGATTCAAATAGAAATGCACTTGAAAAGGGGAAAGAAAAAGAGACGTGAAGTACGGCAACGAGAAAATAAGGTTAAATCCATTAACTGATTTTAACCTGCCAGCTGCAGCTGGTCTTCAAAACAGACAGCGCTGCAGTAATAAACGCACTCAATAGGACAGAAACGAGATCAAA
This sequence comes from Eupithecia subfuscata, assembly GCA_963564075.1. Taxonomy (NCBI): domain Eukaryota; kingdom Metazoa; phylum Arthropoda; class Insecta; order Lepidoptera; family Geometridae; genus Eupithecia; species Eupithecia subfuscata. Next base: position 13,727,933 of record OY751105.1, read on the forward strand.
AACAATTGTAGAATGCCACAACGCTCTACAAAGTCTCTCTGAACATAACAAGGTCAGCATTGAATGGACAGAGAGTCGATCCTGTGCAGGCAACTTAAAAGCAGACAGACTAGGAAAAGAAGGAGCGAGACAGACCCCAACAGAACAGGACATCAGTCTCTCAAATCCGCCCACAGCGGAAGTAAAAAACAAACTAAAACTAAACTCAGAAAAAGAACACCAAAAATTATGGGAGCGTCGAACAGACTGCAAACATACAAGATCAATATTCCCCTCCAAAGATAGAAAAACCACAAACACGCTGCAAGATGAGCCGCGAGGACCTACGAACAATGGTGGGCATCATCACAGGTCACTGTGAACTGAACCATCATCTGCTCAAGACTGGAGCCACAGACAGTAGCCTATGTCGCAGCTGCTTCCAGGAAGAAGAGACTGTGGAACATGTAGTGGTTCACTGCACGGCCACAGAGGAGGCCAGACGGGTAACGGGATTGAAGACTCTCATAGCTGCAGAAGCTGTCAATCGCCAAAAGTCCTGCTCCGGTACTTCAAGGAGCTGGGCTGGTTAGGGCCTGGTTAGGCAGGTGGACAATGCACAATACACTCCAAAGCGAGATGTCAGTGCAGATCCCAGTTCCCCCACTCAGAATTAGAATTAGATGGTTGCGTGTGTTACCTAATCTGTGGTTGTGTGTCGTACCATAACATCGTCTATTGTTAGGTTGATGGTAAATTTGTACTAGGTAATAAAAAAACCAATCTAATCTAAGTAATTTGTTTTATTAAAATCAGTCACAATTACACAAATATGATAAGACGTCACCAACGTGCTCGTAAGTGGCACAAACACTGTCACAGGCGTGAAATTTCCTGAAGTGGAAATCGAACCAACAACCTGAGCCCAGTCATTTGACCATATTTTGATGATCATGATGCCCTCCTAGTCGAATTTCGGCCACAGCGGCCAGTCTCAACGAGGACAAGCCAGATGCGCAGGACATATTATAGTGCATATAAGTGTGCGCACAAACGGAGAGGTGCTCTCTCATAATCCGATGGCATAACGACACGACCGGGAAGAGGTCAAGCCATGGTCAGGCACATACTTACAAATTAGTAACTCAGATCAATTTCTTATGCAATTGTTTTACTTTAAGGTGCCTGGCACAATGCCCGCCCGCCAGCCCTATCCGCACGTAAAATATCACAAGGTATCAAAATACTTGAAAGTGGCAACCCTGGTTTTTGGCGCTGGTTTTTAAACGAGGACGTACTTGGAAGCCCTGGTACTCGATCGAAGTACCTACGTCTCATCTCTAGTTTGAGGTCATTCCAGCGAAGATCACATCCAGGCCAAATAAAACAAGACCCGTCAAGTGCGAGTGTAACTCGCGCGCCGAGGGTTTCGAACGTTTGTGAACAAGTAGGTATATCAAAATCAAAATCAAAATCAAAATCAAAAACTCTTTATTTCCATAAATACAATAAATGTACACTTAGAAAAGGTCAAAATAAAAAACTAAACACTGACACGGAAATAAAGTGATATTTTTTGATTTCTGTCGCTTCGGTATGTAGACTAAAGTAAAGAAGCGACGAAGAAACCTTTAGCCTGTTAGTTGTTATTTTTCGAGTTGGAGCAAAACCCGTCCCAAGCTTTTTTGTCCTCTAGATAATCTGATATTTTATAGTAAGCCTTTTTGCACAGCAAGGTTTTGACAATTTGTTTGAATTTATTTACTGATAATTTTTGCAACTCACTAGGAGTTTTGTTGTAGAAGCGTATACATTGCCCTTTAAAAGATACATTTATTTTGTGTAGCCTAGTTGTGGGCACAGCGAGTTTATGTTTATTTCTGGTATTAAAAATATGTTTATCGCTATTTTTAGGGAACCGATTTATATTTTTATGAGTGTACAATAAGTTTTCATAGATATATTGACATGGTACTGTCATTATGTTTATTTCTTTGAATTTATCACGTAGAGATTCTCTAGGACCCATGTTATAGATAGCCCGAACAGCCCTCTTCTGCAGCACAAATACGGTGTTAATATCTGCAGCGTTCCCCCACAGCAGTATACCATAAGACATAATACTATGGAAGTAGCTGAAATAAACAAGTCTAGATGTATCCACGTCTGTAAGATGACGGATTTTTTTGACTGCATACGCTGCAGAACTGAGTCTCTTCGATAGCTTATCTATGTGTGGGCCCCATTGAAGTTTATTATCTAAGGTGATTCCTAAGAATACGGCACTTTCTACTATTTCTAAAGTTTCTCCTTTAACGTTTACATCAGCCTTCACTTGTTTAACATTAGGTAGAATAAATCTAATACATTTTGTTTTGGTTTCGTTTAGCAAAAGATTATTGACACTAAACCAATGAACTACTTTTGAGATTGCATTATTCACATCGTCGAAATTTGTGTTTTGTCGCATCATTTTAAAAATTAATGAAGTATCATCAGCAAACAATACAATCTCGTGATTATTCTTGACAAGATGAGGCAGGTCGTTAATATAAACTAAGAATAGGAAAGGACCGAGGATAGAACCCTGCGGTACACCCATTGTAACTGTACCATATACTAAAGGTACCGATTAGAAACTCCGAAATTTAATGAAGACCTAACACTAGTAGGTACCAACCTACATTTCAGATGGATCTCTCTCCATGCTTCGGTGATAGGGTGTAGCGGTAATTTTTTTGACTTTTTTCAAAATTTTTCAAAAAGTATGAAACCTACAGAAATTTTAAGAACTGTTTTGAAATGTACAAACCGATACCTTTCATATGATACCCCACTCAGTGGGGTAGCCCCCCCTTTTGAAAATTATCCCCCCTCTTTTTGACCATTTTTCAAAAAGTGTTCGTTTTACAGACTTCTCTATATTTTTCCTGTAAAATATAGATCTATATCTACAAACGCTTCACACATTTTGAATGGATCACTCTGCAAACTTCGGAGATAGGGGGGGGGGAACGGGTAAAATTTCGACTTTTTTCAAAATATTTCAAAAAGTATGAAACCTACAGAAATTTTAAAAACTGTTTTGAAATGTACAAACCGATACCTTTCATATGATACCCCACTTAGTGGGGTAGCCCCCCCTTTTGAAAACTATCCCCCCTCTTTTTGACCATTTTTCAAAAACTGTTCATTTTACAGACTTCTCTATATTTTTCCTGTAAAATATAGATCTATGTCTACAAGCGTTTAATACATTTTGAATGGATCACTCTGCAAACTTCGGAGATAGGGGGGGGGGAAAGGGTAAAATTTCGACTTTTTTCAAAATTTTTCAAAAAGTATGAAACTTACAGAAATTTTAAAAACTGTTTTGAAATGTACAAACCGATACCTTTCATATGATATCCCATTCAGAGGGGTAGCCCTCCCTTTTGAAAATTATCCCCCCTCTTTTTGACCATTTTTCAAAAAGTGTTCGTTTTACAGACTTCTCTATATTTTTCCTGTAAAATATAGATCTATATCTACAAACGCTTCACACATTTTGAATGGATCGCTCTGCAAACTTCGGAGATAGGGGGGGGGGAACGGGTAAAATTTCGACTTTTTTCAAAATATTTCAAAAAGTATGAAACCTACAGAAATTTTAAAAACTGTTTTGAAATGTACAAACCGATACCTTTCATATGATACCCCACTTAGTGGGGTAGCCCCCCCTTTTGAAAATTATCCCCCCTCTTTTTGACCATTTTTCAAAAACTGTTCATTTTACAGACTTTTCTATATTTTTCCTGTAAAATATAGATCTATATCTACAAACGATTCAAACATTTTGAACGGATCGCTCTGCAAACTTCGGAGATAGAGGGGGGGGAGCGGGTAAAATTTCGACTTTTTTCAAAATATTTCAAAAAGTATGAAACGTACAGAAATTTCAAAAACTGTTTTGAAATGTACAAACCGATACCTTTCATATGATACCCCACTCAGTGGGTTAACCCCCCTTTTTGAAAATTATCCCCCCTCTTTTTAACCATTTTTCGAAAAGGGTTCAGTTTACAGACTTCTCTATATTTTTCCTGTAAAATATAGATCTATATCTACAAACGCTCAATACATTTTGAATGGATCGCTCTGCAAACTTCGGAGATAGGGGGGGGGGAATGGGTATTTTTTCGACTATTTTCAAAATATTTCAAAAAGTATGAAACCTACTGAAATTTCAAAAACTATTTTGAAATGTACAAACTAATACCTTTCATTTGATACCCCACTTGACTCTGTAGGTCTCTTTTAAAATTTTGACATTTCAATTTGTATGGAAAATGTTCATTTTCATTTTTCATTTATTTTCATTTTTTTTTCTTAAAATCTGTACAGGCACACGAAATGTATTATTATTTTAAATTTCAAGTTGATAGCTGCTGTAGTTGCTGAGTTATTAAGGAGGGAAAAAAGGACAGACAAAGCGAGACCATAAGGGTTTCGAAACCGATCTTCGAAACCCTAAAAATTACATAGGTAGGAGCGAGGGGTAATGAGAGCGGTCGGGTAATGGGAGCGGTGTGAATACAGGCATAAATACGACCCGTATTCGCGCGGGCACTACTCGGATGCGTTTGTATAACATCGCCTAGGTTCGGCTCACTCGCTTGACACTACAGTGCCACGTGTTCCGCCGCGAGAGACGGATAACGGTTTACTAGTTTTTTCTATGTGCTTGTAATTATTCAAAACTTTCCAAACCCTAAGTTAGTATAAAAATATATGTTTAGTACAATTAGTGCACATTAATTTTATAGCCAGATCTATCTCATTTTATGTTTCTGCATTTAAAATGTGATAGGAATCGCAGGTAATTAAATTTTCATTTTTAATCTAAGATGGTGGTCATGAGGTAATTGGAGCCTATTTGGCTCTTATAACAGTTATAACCCCATCATAGCTCTCATAACCCCATAATATCAAAGACGCTTTAACTTTTATACATTCATGCTCGTTTTTAATTTTTCAGATGCCAAAACGCCCAGGAATAGGAACCGCACGACTACGAAAGGCTCTTGGACTGTCAATACTTTAGAAAATGCGATCAAAAAGCTTCAATGTGGTGGCACATCCGTGTACAAAGTTTCACAGGAGAGTGGGATACCCTATAGCACATTAAAAAAGAGGTACAAATTAGCTAAAGCTAACGTTGATTGCTATAATTGTCCTCCAAAGCTAGGAAGACACGCTATTTTCAATGAAGAGCAAGAAAAAATGTTGGCTGATCATCTTTGTAAGATGTCAAATAAGTTTTATGGTCTCACAAGAGAGCAATTTCGTCAAACTTCTTACGTCATTGCTGAAAGATTTGGTATTGCAGAAAGGTTTAATAAAGCTAATAAAACCGCAGGTAAAGATTGGCTTTCTGGTTTTCTACAGCGACACCCTGAACTGAGTATTAGAAAGCCAGAAGCTACGAGTACGAGTATTAATAGAATACTTGGATTAAATAAGGTGGAAATTACTCGTTTCTTTGAAAATTTGGACGAGGTGATGACGAAATACAGCTTCCATCCAGCTGATATTTATAATGTTGATGAGACTGGCATAACTACCGTCCAAGAAACAGAAAAAAAAATAGCCCCTAAGGGGCAAAAACCCATGGGTGCAGTAACATCATGGGAGCGAGGTAAAAATGTTACCGTGATTTGTGCTATGAGCGCTTCAGGATCCTTTATCCCACCCCTGTTCATTTTTCCTCGACAACTTCATTCACCACAACTACAAAGAGATGGTCCACCAGGGGCTGCTTACACATGTTCTCATAACGGTTGGACAAATGAAAATATATTTGTTTTGTGGCTAAAACAATTCATCAAACATGCCAAACCCACTGCTGAAAGACCAGTTCTGCTGGTAATGGACAATCATAAAAGTCATGCTACTCTGGAAGCTTGGCAGTTAGCTAAAACTAACCATATCACATTTTTGATTATTCCACCACATTCTTCACATCGCCTGCAGCCCTTAGATGTTACTTTTTTTGACCCGCTGAAAAAAGCTTACAACAAGGAATGTGATATGTTCATGAAGTCAAACAATATGGTCAAGATCACACCATGCAAAATCGCAGGGTTGTTTAACAAAGCTTATACCAAAGTAGCATGTTTAGATAAAGGTATATCTGGATTTAAAGCAACGGGTATATTTCCCATGAACCCTGCTATTTAGTGATGAGGATTTCATAGAAATTGATGAAGAAGAAGATCTGAGTAACCCCCAAACAGTACCTGGAGATTCTAATGTGATTGCTCAGTCCACATTACACAATACTCAACAGGAACTAAACATTGAACAGCCAGCTACTGTTGAACATGTGATGATCTCATCATCGTTAAATGAAGTTCAAGAGCACTCACCGGGGATTAATCCAGTCTTGATCCCATTTACTTCAAATAATGCACAACAGGAATTACGCGACTCTACTGCAAGTCCATCCATATTGAATGATACACAACTGGAGCCGGCAGCTTCCATCTCTGTGACGATCCCTTCTGCAACAAATAATGTACAAGAGCACTTACCCAATGTAAGCCCTGCAGCGGTACCATCTACGTCAAACGACGCACACGCCCGTAGCACATCTCCGCTGCGGAACACGAGTAGCAGACCCGCTGGATGAATTCCGTCGCCAGTAGCACACCTCCGCTGCGGAACACGAGTTGCGGAACCGCTGAATGAAATAATAAAGAGCACACGACACTTTCGAAAATAAAATTGAAAATCAAAGAGATGACGATGACAACACAAGTCACAAAGGCACTTTTATTTCTTACAATGAGGATCCGTAACGTTTTTAGTTGAGAATGCAGATTTATAGAGCTAAGAAATTCTTAACACAACAGAATATCAATAATATAATATAATAATCTTTGTGAATAGAGAGACTATAAATATACAAATACATGTGTGAATATTATTATTAATAAATAATTATTGTCTATTATAAAAAGACTAACATACCTTCCTCATTTAATTCCCTCTGAATTTCTCTTCATGCCAGCAATTTTTTAAAATTATTTTTAGGCTTCCGTACCTCAAAAAGAAAAAGGAACCCTTATAGGATCACTTTGTTGTCCGTCTGTCTGTCTGTCTGTCCATCTGTCAACCCCCTTTTCTCAGCAACGCGTGGACGTATCGAGTTGAAATTAACGTGAAATACTCAAGTCCGTAACCTCTTGGAGCCGCGATATAAATAAAACTTCTGAATCAACGCACTCAAAAATTACAGCCGTATACGTCCGAATATTTTGAAATTTCCAAATGAATCACGTGAAAAAAGTGTTAAACGTAAAACACTTCTAAAAAAGATGATAGAGTAGAAAGAGTAAAAATTATTAGTATATTTATAAGTAAATATTTATAAGTGATGAAGACACATCTGAAGGAGAAGACATAGGGACCCGTAACACAATACATAATTTATCTACTGTGCCCGTAATGTTAATTATTATATTGTCACTTTGCTTTATTTAATGAATGTTTGAGACGGATTGAAAACAATTTATTTGAGGCTGATTTATTATAATGGCTCCCACCCATTAAACATAACTGGGATATATTCTCTTATTTCCCGAAATGGAGGGTAATGAGAGCGTTTCGGTTTTTTGAAAAAGATTAAATTTTTGACTAATACTTCATTAGACACAATTAAAATTATGATTATTTTGTAGTTACATATGCAAGGTTTGTGTTCCTTATTAAAAAAAACTATAACTTCAATAAATAAGAGTTTTATTTACAATTTCCTTTATTAGGACCCGATCCCCCCCCCCCCCCCACTCCCCTAATTTGTACTTGAATCTGCGATTACAGCAAAGCCAATGAATATTGATTCAACGGGTATCAACAATTTTTTAAATATTATCTCCAGAACTACCTATTCTTTACCTCATTCTTTAAACCGAGGTAGTTTGTGTTGGATTGGAACAGCACATCCACGTTTTTTAAATAAGTATTATAGTATGAAGAGTGTGTGAGACAAAGGAAATAGCCAAGCAAATCCGCGGGCATGGACTAGTTAAGTATAAACCAGTGTATGTGGCCGTACCCATGAACATAATTAAGCTATAGGTACCTGTACCTACCTACACCTAATCAGTTAGATCACGCGATTACACTAAACACCTACTAAACTATCTACGTTACATACTACGTCACACAGCCCAGATAAACAAAACAAAGCAAGGTCCAAGTGTCCAAGTCCTCCGAATAAAGTGTCCAACTGTATAGGTTATGTTATGTACCTACTTACCTGTTTGAATCAGGTGTGGGTATGTATGTAGGTGCAGGTATTTTCTTCTCTCTGCAAACAATTGGGAAGGTGGCGAAGAACCACCTTCATTTTATTTTTTATTTACTCACTAGCTTCTGCCCACGGCTTCGCACGCGTTGTTTCTATGGAAACGTTTTGAGGTTATTTCTATCTCATGGGAACTGATATATGGGATAAAAAGTCGCCTATGTTTGATTCCAGGGTTAGACTTACCTGTATGCAAAATTTCAGCCTGATCCGTTCAGTAGTTTTGGCGTGAAGAGGTAACAAACATCCATCCAATCTATCCATCCATCCAAATTTTCGCATTTGTACCTAAGTAATATTACTTAGTGTGATGTGATTTATTTCAGATAGGTAATACAATCCATAGATACGAGTACAACATATAAAAATTCAGAATAAAATCAAACTACACAAAATCTTAGCTTAAATAATAATAATGATTAAGTTAGATATACAAAACAATAATTATTACATGATTAAGTACCTACATTACAATTACATAATAAATACCATATACCATAATTAAGTACCTACCTACTTACTAACTTAAATTAAATTTTACATCACTGTTAAAAACATAAGTACCTAAGTAACTACCTATCTACCAAAAATTTGTCGATCAAAGGTACCCGGGGCAGAAATCGAACCCGGCACTTTTTGCGTCTTACGCGGACTCATATCTCTCTCCAGTCACCACCGAAGCCGTCGTCGCCTACTAATGTTTTGAACTTTGAACATACGGTGCCTATAGTTGGTGGTCCTACCTACTAACCGCATTTAATATTTTGTACATAACGATAACGCTTATCACAACAACATGATCCCGATTCTCGTCCTTGACTTTCTTACGTTATATGACGTCAAATTGTACACGTGAGTGTGCAGAGAGTGTGTAAAAGAGCGTTTCTAAACATGTTTTTAAATTTTCACTTAATTGTTTGTTGCGAGTATAATATTTATAATTTAAACTTGTCAAAAATGAGTCAAAATCACTAATTTCGTTCATTTATTAGGAGCTTCAGATTTGTCTGGGACTGGCAAACATACGCTGTCTAACTAATTCGATGAAAACGAAATAATACCCATCCATAGAACTTAATACTTAAAAATCGACTATAGTTACTTTTTATTTTGTTACTTTAAAGTGATAAGTAAGTATAAAAAGGAAAGAAACCCTTCTTTCCTAGGTAGCCAAATCTGAAATTATAAACCCACGTTCACAATTATTAACAGAATGCCGGAGGTCGCATTGACGCCTGCGGAAAAAATGAGAAGGTCTAAAACGTCTAAAAGAAAATGCTGTTAAATTCGAATATTTAAGAAAAATAAATTCAGAACGAATTAAATCAAAGGTTAGAACGAATAATATAAAAATACCAGAAATGTCAGATCATGAAAAAGATAACAGAGGAATAAATGAAAGAAACAAAATAAGACAGAAAAAACACCGATACTAATGATAGGTATATAGGTACCTACCTAGTCCACGGCAGCAAGAACACACACAGCAGAAAGGAAAGGACTCCACAAACGAGACAAGAAAAAATACTTAGAAGAAATCAAAGATACCTATTATTTTAATAGTTGCTAGTATGTCCTGATTAGTGCATCTTATTATATTGAAGACTATTATAATAGAAGTGCATTTTAATATATAGAATACCTTTATCATAAATTGATTTAGGTATAGGTACATGATTTTCTTGTCAACAATGTACTGCGTGACTGATTTCATTTACTTATTTATTTTCAACTATAGGAACGGAAAAGGAGCATTTTGTTATGTCAAAAATTACAAGAGTGCTTTAAGTCTTTATAATATTCAATTTAAAACCAGATCTTAACCGTGTTGTAAGTACTATTAATTAATAAATAATGCTGGACAATTCACACAGCATTATCTAGCCCCAAGCTAAGCAGAGCTTGTGTTATGGGTACTAGATAACTGATATACATAATACTATACTCAGTTAGATATTTACAGATAGATATTACATAGATAGATATTTTTTCTATGGGTACCTAAATATAAAACATCCATGCGTCGCAGGCGGTCGTCAATTTCGTAATGATGTGTGATATAATTATCTAACTAGCCACTAACCTACAACAAAAAATAATAATATGTACATACCTACCTATTTTTATTTTTATCTTTAAAATTTGATATATTACAGAACGAGCATTATTATTATTTATTATGACATGTTATGTTGTTACTTTTATACCACTAATAAAAAGAGTTTGGTGCGCTATGTATCACTGAACATACATAACAAACGAAATTAAAAATTTCAAAACCCGCCGACGTTTATTGGCTGAACAGATTTTCATGAAACATGTATAAGAACACTTGAGATAAAATTATCTATGACACAAAAAAAACCAAACGAAAATCGGTTCATCTCGAGCTACGATACCACAGACAGATATACAGACAGACACGTTAAACTTATAACACCCCTCTCTTTTGCCTCAGGGGTTAAAAATAACCATTACGATGAATTGAGAATTTCGCCGTTTTGACGTGACAACGTCTTATAAATTGGTTTGCCGGGTGACACTTCAAGAAACTGCGTTACGCTCCGCTCACTTCAAGAAACTGCGTTACGGTCGTTGTCACGTAAAACTTTCGCCCGTATACCGACTTTACAGGCAACCAATTTTTTTCTGAATGAGAGGTTTTTTAAAAAGAAAGAAACCCATATTTAGGTACCTACCTTAAACTCAATAGATGACGCGGATCTTCCGCGAGGAGCAGAGATTGTATAAGGGATACTAAGTAAAATTTGGTATGGTACGTTATTCCAGCGCTTATTCAACAACTGGCCTATGTTACAACTTCACCGGAAACACTCGCTCACTGTTACATTTCCAATCTTGTGCAATAAAAGTAATGAACAAGTGGGTGGACCTCAACCAGCTGTACTGGTCCAGTGCTGGACGCAGGCCTCGCCCTGATAAGCGCCTTACTGGCTTTTATCTCATGGCCCCCCATGCGATAAAAGCCAATTAGGTGCTTATCAGGCCCATAATCCCCACGGCGGGCATGCGGGTTGGGGATCGCAGTTCGATGGTAGAATTGTTCTGCAGGGGGTGCTGCTGCCCGCCCCGGTGGATATCCCTTAGTCGCTTCTTACGACGCCCGCGGGAAGAGTTGTCGGGGAACGAATTGCACCTAATTTGAGCTTTTTATTTTCGAGAGGCTAGTGCTTACCTCATTTCCCTTTTTTTACTTAGATCTATGGTGGGATGTCATGACAAATTAAGCGCGGACAATGTAGGTTCTGGTCTTATTTCTTTAAAAAAAAAAACGCCTAAATAAAGCGCTTCCAGATACTACTAACGTCATTTCTTATTTGTATTGTATTGTAAAACTTAACCGAGCGTTTATACCATTTTCAGATACTACTAACGCCATCTCTTATCTATTGTGTAAAGCTTGACCTAAGCCAGAATGTATCACTTTTGAGCGATGTATCCGAACGACGTTATTTACGAAGGCGGTTTGTGCTCATAAAATTACTTAACTGACTTTGAAAATACGAGTATATATTTTTTTATGGGTATTTGCATGCATTCTAGTATCATAATGTTTAAATTATTGTATAAATAAATCAGTAAACATGATAAGTTTTTATGGTGAGCAGTAACACATGGGCTTTACTACAAATGAAAATTAGATCCTTAGCGCTTCGAGCTCACTTCGTAAACGAAAGACGCTTTATCGGTCACGTGAACGTCATCACTAGTCGAATGTTGAGTTTTTTGTCTGCGTCATTCATTTTGTTCGTTCTCGATCTGTGTATTATTTATTTTGGTGTTTTCCCACGATAATTTGATTCCAAACTTAGTTTTGCGGCATTTGTATTTTCATGTAATGTATTTACGATAGTTTGATTCCCAGTTTTTTGCGTAAAGTTGGTTGCATGCTCCGTCGGATGGAATGATAATTAGGTTGCGGTAAAAGCTATTTTTAACTACGTTTTCTTTTACTTTGAACCTATGTTACAGCCGAACTAGTACGATTGTTTAGAAGTTGTAAAAACAGTGGTAAACTTGCAGGTTTTGATGTTGTACAGTGCGTACCAACAAGAAAAGGTCACCAAATTCTGTACAAAGGTTATACTTACGTGTTCAAAAGTAAGTTGCAATGTGGAGCTGAACAATGGATTTGTTCCTTCAGGCAGAAAACTGGTTGTATATCCGTGATAAACATGCAAACCTTCGGAGTAGAGGTTGTCAGGGACTTCCACAACCATAAGAAACCCATGTTCAATGACTGAGATCATGATAAAACTGCTTCGGAGATAATTTGATTAATAATTTGATTACGAGCATCAGTAAAAAATTTGTTTCAACAATTTAATGTAATTAAAGCAAAGTTGTATTAATTTGTGTAAAATAGGTATGTTGATTATGTACTCCTTATTGGAAACAAATGTACGGAAAAAGATACCTACTATTTCTCATTTCATAGTCTGTTGTAATTTCTAAGTACTTACATTTTCTTTTACGGTAAGCATCATCACATGACTCAAATTATAAAGACAGTTTGTGCCAAATTATCTTTTATTTTCCTAATAATAGGTAATATAATCTGTTGAATTAAAAAGTTTCTTATTAAATGTTGTCTTTTATTCCCTTTCCATTAATTGATAAGAAAATAAAGTTTTGTCTCGTTTACCATTTTAGGTGCTTTCAATAAGATAAGTAAAACTCAATCGATTCAAATGAAATATAATTTCACTGTAAGCAAAGTGGTAAGAGAGAAAAAGCTTGATAGTTTAAGCATGATTAATATTAAAATACACTAACCGCTTCCAACATCTTGAATAATTGAACAAAGTTATTCAGTTACACTTAATTTTTTCAGGAGAGGAGATTCCAGATTGGGTATCAATATACTTTGTGTCCTTGCTCAAGAGTAAAGCTGTGAAATGCAACCTGTGCGAGTTAGAAATCAAAGGTGATTTGAAGTCACCACAACTTTTGGATCACATAAAAGAGCACCACAGTGACATTCATGACCTTCACAAGGTAATTATAATTAACTAATTTATGCCCGCGGCTTCACACACGTTGTTCTATGGAAACATTGAAAGGTTATTTCAACTTTATGGGAACTGATTTATTGGATAAAGAGCCCATGTTTTATTCAAGGGCTTTTGAACTTTTGAGACCTCAGACCTTTATGCAAAATTTCAGCCCAATTCGTTTTGTAGTTTTGGCATGAAGATGTAACAAACATCCATCCAAACTTTCGCATTTATAATATAAGTGTGATTAATTTTGTGATATTTTTCCTGAATTTTTAAATATAAGATTATTAAATTTAGCTACCTACCGTTTTACAACCGCAAAGCAAATTTGTCTTTTCCCTTTACTTTCCTTTGATGTAAGGCAGAGAAATAGCAGGCACTTTTGCTAGCCACCCAACACTAAGTATACTTAAACCTAAATACAGGTTGTCCCACTACCATAGGACAAGAAGACATGGAGGGCAACTGCCAGAAATATTAAATATAAGAATTAGGAAATTTTCTAAAATTACTTCCATATCCGTTAGTCGAACCCTTAGTGGATTTCATGGTCTTACTCTTATCTACTAAACAATGTTTATCAAACAGATTTGATTCTTATGATTGACTCTACTGATCAGTGCCACAAAAATTTAGGGTGTAATTACTAATTAGTGCCACAAAAATTTTAGTGGGTTCGATTACCTAATAAAGTAAGTAATATTTCAAAATTCTGTAAATGCAGTGTTACTTATTTTTTTTTAACAAAGGAATGTTTCTAATCAATAAAGCTTTCTATCTTCAATATGGTACTTGCCCTCCATGCCCCACGGCTGTGAGACACCCTGTATTAGAAGATGTTGTCAACTAACACATACCCTGTCATTCACTAAAACAGAGAGGCAGGGCAGTAGAGAGGTGAGGGGATGTTAAGAAAACAAACAACCAATTGTTCATGGGTTATTTTTACATCTGACTTGGTAAAAACCAGCCCTTAAAACTTTCAGTGTCAATAATACACATGTCCATGTTCGTCTACACTTAGCAACACCGCACCCCGGGGAGTCGAACCACAGACGGGGCCGTGAGTGGGTTTGTTGGGACTAGAATGGATGGTTTTTAGTTATGGTAGCATAAAAATTTAAAGCCATTTGGGATAATGACCTGCAATCCAGGTGAATGCGGCGAGCTGAGGAGAGGTTGTCCATTATGGCAAGAATAAGTCCAGCTGTGGACTACTATGGGCTACTATGGGCTGATGATGATCATTCCAAGAGACCTGACACAAGTAACTAAAACAAGACTGGGTATAAAATATTATTCTCTCATTTCAGGACAACCCAGAGGCTTCCGTGGGATTCCGTGTTGAGTTCCTGAACATAAACGTGCTGAAGGATGGAGAGGGAAAGGTGCAGCCCGTCTACATGACCGAGGTCGCCGAGCCCGCTGTTGAGACTGAGGTATTTATTTAACTAAGACAGCCCTCTGTGGCGCAGCGGGCGAAGGTCCGTCTGCGAAGCAGGAGGTTGCGGGTTCGATTTCCGATATTTTGGATATTTTGGAGTCTTGATCTCATCAACTATTTTAGGCGGTGACTGTACCAGGATAAAATATAGTTTGTAGTTATAGGGGACAATCTAGCTATCTAGATAAAATAAATATTTGCGTTGTAGCAGGTAGCGGGTTCGGTTCCCGCTGTCGGACAATTTTTATGTATAATTGCAGGCATTTGTTCTGGGTCTGGGTGTCTACTAAAATGTGTTATTTAGGGTATGTGCACTAGTTCGCCGGTCTAGTTACCGGCCAGTGCGGTGCTGGAACTTAGTAAATATCAGATAATAGAAGTGTCGAAAACAATTTCCTTACGTAATCTAGTTCAATAAGTATTCAAATAGACCACACTTTATCTGGCAACATCGTCGATCGTGTATATACCCCGTGATTTTGAACGCATTATTTAGTTCGACGTTGGCGAACTGTCACCACGTCAGTTTTATACAAAAAATATAGTTGCACGCGTTTCAGTGGAAGGTAAGGTTTGTCATGTTTTAACGATGTACACATTATCATGTGTTGTTTTTCTACTATAAGAATAGTTCTTTTACGTATTATAATAAGAAAGGGGTTTGAAGATTTTTGTATGGAGGGTGGACCTAACATCAGACTCCATTTTTATTGTTGTTTTTTTTTCAAAATCACGGCGCACAATTGATATTTGGGTAGATAAAAACTATGGGTACAATAAAAAAATGTCTTAAAACATAATGATAAAAAGATTCACAGATGAAAATAACTATTCTCGCTCTAATTTTTTTTCGCATGTGATTATCTCAGAAACCTTACGCATTATTATGTTTTGTAATTTTATTTTTATATTTAAGGAAAACTAACAGCTATTATTTATGTTTACTATATGTTCAACAACCTTAATATATGTTCAACTTATTGGATAACTTAGCCTCCAGTGTATTTTTCACTGTGATGACTAACATTCATTTTCGGCCCCACTGCTGGGCAGAGGCCTCAGTTACCCCTTCCACTGTTTTTAAATAAAATTTTGTTATGTGTTTATATGCCGAGAACCAAACGTTTAAAACTGTGATTAGGTTTTCGGCCAACATCGATTTGTTCGATGAAAAGATGTGACCGGAAATTAAAACCCCTTTTAGTTTTCGTGATTATCGCATTAAATAGGATATCCGTAATGGATACTAACTAATTATTACGACGTTTAATGGATATTCAACTACGTAAATTTTTATAAACATGCGAGTTTTTTAGGAATGTATGAATGTTTACGCTTTCACGCAAAAACTGCTACACGGATTTTGATGAAATTCGACATGGTACGAAAGACATGCATAAGACGTATGAGGGCGAAGCGGCGTGCAAGAAGGTTAAATAAACTAGTTAATTTTATTTTTCTCTCATCAGATGCCATCTACCAAGAGTCCACGGACCAAAAAGATAAAAAAGACACGAAAAAAAAATTTCAAGTACACTCAAAATGCCGTGGACACAGCACTCAGATATATCAGAGATAAAAAAATGTCCATAAGAGCAGTGTGCAAAATTTATAACATCCCTAGGAGTACTATACAAGACCGTTTGTCAGGAAGGACTACAGACAAAATGAAAAAACCAGGACCTGACCCGATTCTCACTATTGAAGTTGAAGAAAAAATAGTGGAATGGTTGATTGATATCGCAAAATGTGGTTTTCCTATCAAGAAATCAAATCTGTTAGATACCGTTGAAAAGATAATCAAAGATTCTGGCAAGCAGAGTCGTTTCAAAGATGATCGTCCAGGAAGAACATGGTTCTTACGTTTTTTGAAACGACATCCTGAGATATCGCAAAGATCTGCCGAAGGCATCAATAAGGCCAGAGCCACAGTTACAGAGGAATCAATTAGGCTATGGTTTACAGAATTGGAAGATTATTTAATTCGGACAAATAATCACGTCGTATTGAATTCTCCTGAACGAATTTTTAATGGTGATGAGAGTGGATTTGCTCTATGCCCGAAAACCAGTAAGGTGCTTGGCCCGCGAGGTTACCGTAACCTCTCCCAAATTCAAAGCGGTAATGAAAAAGAAAATTTAACTGTTTCGATAACGTTTAATGCCAATGGTCAGGTGTGTCCCCCTGTAATAGTTTTTCCATACATTCAACCGCCCATGAATATTGAAGATAGCTTGCCACCGGACTGGGTAATTGGAAAAAGCGAGAGTGGGTGTATGAATGGTAATGTATTCTTTGAGTACATTACCAATGATTTCATCAAATGGGTTGATAGAAACAACATTAAAAAACCAGTATTGTTGTTGGTGGATGGACGTAAATCCCATATGTCACTAGAATTGAGCAGGATGTGCAAACAGTTGGGGATCATTCTCTACGCATTACCACCGAACACAACGCACATGCTGCAACCAGCGGATATTGCTGTTTTTGGTCCGCTAAAATCTCAGTGGAGACATGTAGTCAGAACGTTTTTAACCAAGTCTGAGAACATCAACTCATCTGTTACCAAGGATAATTTTTGTAGCCTTTTCAATGACTGTCTCACTGATACAAATATGCCCATAAATATTATAGAAGGCTTCAGAAAATGCGGCTTGTACCCATTTAACCCAAACGCCGTTGATTACACAAATTGTGAATAGAATACCTCACTAATGCAACGAAAGACGGACGCCGACCTCGTAGACACTTTAAATGTTGCAAATTTGAAATCAACTTTGGCCTAGAAAAACAAGAGTAGCTGTCATACTTAAAGAAGATAAAGAAACTCAAGTAAAAACCGTCTCTGTTAGAAAATAAAAAAGGTGTATACGACTCTAAAGATAAGACCAATTCCACTTTGGATCTGTCAAAATCGGCTTTACACAAAGAAGATAAAAACGGCAAGCGGTCTAAACGTGTTAGACAAGTGTAGTAAAACCAACACCCTTAATAAGGTAAAGGTTTCTTGTTCGCTTCTTTACTTTACCTTATAAATATTGAAGTGAACAAAAAAGCAAAGTGATCACTTTATTTCGCATTTTTATTCATGTAATTTGAATTTTTGTTACGTGTCCAAGAGTCCTGTAAAGTCTAAAGGAAAATAAAGCACTTTGATATCTCATATTTGATCACTGGATGATGTTCTTCTCATACCAAGCAAATTCGGTATACCTACAACAACAGCTATACCAATCGGTTCCCCTTCATTGATAATAACGTATATAAACCTGGAATTACATAAAGGCTACTCTTTAACGCATTCACTGCCCAGCCTCGACGGTGCAACCCGCAGGGTGCGCCGCCGCGACACGGGGGAGTTGATTGACAACTGCGTCTTAGGCCATGAATGTGTTGGTATATCCTATAAAATGTGAAGTCAGAGTCACAAAAACTTTCAAATTGAAATGTTTATGAATACTTCATGCCGTTGTCAGTGTATAATTCCTAAAAAAGTAAATAAAACAATATAATTAAAAGAACAATTTTTTATTAGAACCAAAAACTTACTCCTTATAACATCTGGTTTACTGAAAGTCCTGATAGGCTTTATAACGCAGTATCATTGTTACAGAAATAATAGAAAAAAAGCGACGTGGTCCCAAACTTCGAGTAGATAAGAAAGATCAGGAACGACTATTTATCAAATATGCTGAAAAATTACTCCAAAATACTGCTTTATCTAATCTTATATTTCGTACCATGTCGGTCGAACTTGAACGTAAGATGTCACCCAAGGCTTTAGGGATTGCATATAAGCGCTATATAAAGTCATATGAAAGTCCATTTCAAACTGTAGATATACCGGTAAAAAAAATACATGTTAAGAAAAGAAAAGGAAAGCCACGTGGTCCGAAACCTCAAGTAGATAAGAATGTTCAGGAACGCCTATTTATCAAATATGCCGGAGAACTTCTACAAAATCCTAATAGTACAAATCCCATATATAATACCATGTCTGTAGAACTTGAATCTAAGATGACACCCAAGGCGTTGGTGGCTGCATATAATCGTTATGTAAAGTCATTTGAAAGTGTAGATTTAATTGTTTTGTGATTATTTGCAGTTAATTTCGTTTGTAGGTTCCCCGATAAGATTTCTGGTCGTCAATAGGCTTCTTCATAGCTGATACTATTCTTGAATCATTTTTAGGTTCATAACCTAAAGTAGAAAGAAAAAAGCTTTTGCAGACTTCTTTCTTGACGTCATCAAGGCCTCGCAAACAATATTTGTAGGTTAAATTTCTTTTGTATTTATCCGATAGTTTGGACCTCCGAATAACGGGCTTTTCATCAATGGAGCATTTAATAAAACATCCTTGTGATTCATAGTCCATAGCCATGTATCCGTCATGAATATCTTGCCTTTCCTGTTCTGTAAATTTTGTAGAACATTTCAGTCTACATGTATTTGGGCAGGGTTTTTTTAATGCAGCTTTCTCTTCTCGAATCTTCTTCTTTTTCGCAAGTCTATCCTTAAGCGATTCATAAAATTTTCTCCTTTGGCGTGGCTTGCCATCTTTGGTCCATCCCTTGTCTTCTGTAACTGTAGATACAAGAACTGCGTTATCTGCGCCATTTGTGTTTTCAAAACTATTAATTATGTCTTGGAAACGTAATTTTGATGGTGGGTGTTTTCGACCTTTCAACAATGGAAATGAATAATGTTAATCATACTTTAATTAAGATAACCAATAAAACGATATAAAATATTGAAAAGAGAGAAATTATAATACAAAATTGTTCTTGAATAATATTTCTCGTGCAGGAGCACTGATTAGGTATATTATTCAAGTACAAAGGGGAATGGTATAAGAGTTTGGAGATGGGAGAAGTCGTGTTGCGTTGCGTCACAGGTTATGAAAAACATCAAATTGGTGTTCATTAAATTTTTATTAACACAGTAATAGAGGATTATGTCCATTAAATTTTTAGGTGTGAGCTAGGATCTTCAAAAAAAATTTAATAGAAAAATTCGGCGTAACTGACATAAGCTAGTAGGAATATTTCATGGTGTTCTCAAGTCTCATCCATTAGTGTAGGTTTTAAATAAAAAAATATTAAATAGGTAAAATTGTTTTTAATTATATTCAAGTTTTAATCCTTAACGCCTAAGCATTAGGTAAATAGTTATAGGATTGGTATGTACATTGGTATGTACATAAACATGGGTTATACTTATTAGATATTTTAATACAGTCTTGGTGTTACAGAAAAAAAACAAATTGGTCGAAAATCTCTGGTAGATAAGAGAGAACAGGAACGATTATTTATTAAATATGCAGAAGCAATTAAAAAATTTCCTAAATGTTCAAATCCTGTATTTCGTACCATGTCCTTCGAACTTGGAGCCAGGATGACACCCAAGGCATTAGTTCTTGCACATCAGCGTTATATGAAAAATAAAAGTTAATTGAAGATTCAGATTGATTCGTTATTTATAAGATTTTTAATGTGAATGCTTCCAACTAGATGAATTTTATGATTAATAAAAAATCATTACTATACTCTATTATTTTGTTTATTTGATACAGAAATTCTTACTTCGCTTGTAAAAATACACAGAAGGAAGCTGCTACCCTTCTTCTGTAAGGTTCCCTTAGTCGACCCTTGCCATCCACGGTCTGAGTTAAAGAGGTGGGTTCTCTTAGTCGACCCTTGCCATCCACGGTCTGAGTTAAAGAGGTGGGTTCTCTTAGTCGACCCTTGCCATCCACGGTCTGAGTTAGAGAGGTGGGTTCTCTTAGTCGACCCTTGCCATCCACGGTCTGAGTTAGAGAGGTGGGTTCTTTTAGTCGACCCTTGCCATCCACGGTCTGAGTTAGAGAGGTGGGTTCTCTTAGTCGACCCTTGCCATCCACGGTCTGAGTTAGAGAGGTGGGTTCTCTTAGTCGACCCTTGACATCCACGGTCTGATTTAGAGAGGTGGGTTCTCTTAGTCGACCCTTGCCATCCACGGTCTGAGTTAGAGAGGTGGGTTCTCTTAGTCGACCCTTGCCATCCACGGTCTGAGTTATAGAGGTGGGTTCTCTTAGTCGACCCTTGCCATCTACGGTCTGAGTTAAAGAGATGGGTTCTTGCGCAGCGACCGCCACGGCCAGAGTGAAAGGCGAAAGACACTAATAAAATATGTTTCGACAGGTCCAAGAAGTATCCCAGGAACCAGAATCCGACGTGATCAACATGCAGTACGTCATGCTGGATACTAGCACCAAACGCAAGTACGTCAGGAAATCTACGGGGAACACTATTGGAGGTACGTACAAAAGAAAAATAGAAATAAACCCTATTTGCTCTAAGAACTCAATATTATGGTGGGGATCTTTCGCTGGACAGTATATCATCTCAAACTATACACGCTCTAAGCCATTTTAATTCGGGTAGCACATGCTAAAGCGCCCTCGTTCGTCTGGCCGTTTTTTTAAAAGAATATCCGTCATTAGTTGTATTTTTTTCGGCTGGGTCAGGTGGGATGATGATCCGCACAAGACTGCTATTATATTATAGTAGATGATAACTGAAGAGGAGGGCTATTACCAGCTGTGGGCCAATGCTGATGATGATTTCGTCCGGGCTAATTTTTGTCATGCCGCCTGATGCAAAAACGTAAGCTATTCTAATGCTCTTAGACACTGTAGTCCAGTTGTCTCAAAAGTCTCATAAAATCTCGTGTCTGCGTCGTAAGTTGTTCAAGGTGAAAGGTAAAAGAAACCCTGTAATACGACCAAAATGAAGGTACATATGAAAATTCAGCTTATTATCTCTCATTCCGAGGTTCACCTTTTTTTAATGCTAAAGTGACTGGACTACTGAAACTGATAAATAAAAGAAAATAGGGGTACCTATTTTCTTTTGTTTATCAGTACCTACCACAATTTAGTGTAGGTAGGTCGATTTTTGGAATTCGACCGAAAATTTATTACATACAGCTAAACTGAATACAAATTTTACCGCTTTATTCATAGGTGTCTTTAGATTTTTTATTGAAAGTCTAAAAATAACCCTATTTCTCTCCAGAGCAACGCAAACGCAGCTGGATCTGGAAGTACTTCGACAAGCTGAGCAACATCATCTACCGCTGCAACATCTGCAACGTCGTGCTATCCATCAAGGGCTGCAACACCAACAACCTGAACCGCCACATGCGCTCACGGCACCCCGAGAGCTACAAGAGCGAGAAGCTGGGCGAGATGAGCGCTAAGCAGGTGCAGGTGAGATGACAACATGTTTGTAAGCTAATGCAGATAATATTATCCACACACTTTTCGCCCCTATCTGACGGAGCTGCCTCACTCCGCGCCAACCCTTAATTCTTCAAGCTCCTATCTTCTCCTCTCCGCGTCAATGGAAAGGCAGCTTAAAGCACTCTAAAGTCGCGATGTTTTTGTTTTTAAATGAAAATTTGGTAGAAAATCATCACATGTCATGTCATGTAGAAAATCGTCCATTGCATTGCATTTGCGGAGCAAACGCATTGCGTTGCTCCGCAAATGCAATGCAATGGACGCACGGCGCGATTTATTACACCACACCGTAACTATTTTGATAGACGACGCCATATTATGATGTTTGTTTGCGTTGAGCATGGACACGAAGTTACTTACAAAAAAAAAATGCTGGACAATTCACACACTCAGCCCCACACACCACAATTCAGCCGCAATGCCCCTCATCCCTAAACTAGGATAGGTTTCTTGGGGACCACCTTCCATGGGTTCTTTACATACGTTAAGGCGGTACCCTACCTCGTTATTGTGTGAAGAGGATAGGCATAGGATTTCGCGTTCACAGGAGCGGGACAGAGCAAAGCGGCGTAAGCCCAAAAATCAAGTTTTTAGTAGTTATTTGCTCCCCACAAACATTAGAATAGTTAATTGAAAAAAAGGCAACATATAAAATGTTCTTTATACTTAGCTCAATTACTATGCTTAATCTCAAGATCGTATCATCTGTATTTATTGAGAAATTAGGGTTTTAGTAAAAAATTAGAGGTAACTTTGCGATTCTTTTCTATCGAGAAAATTTTATGGAATCGTGTTTTCGAAACATATGATCGATAGAATAAGTCCTGAACTTTACCATATATAAATTTCAAAGTTAAATATTCAGTAGTTTGGAAGATATGGAGGTCCGACGGAGTTGAAAATAAGCAATTTGAGGGTAGGTACCCCTTTAAATTATATTTAAGTGAAAACCTATTTTCGTTATTTTTCAGGAAATCAGTGAAATAATCACCGGCGACAGCGAGACGCCGCCCGCAATGATCACCGAAGAGATTTATGCGAGCATCAAGGATGCCAATCTATTAGGTAAGCACAAACTCTCCTGTCTTAACACAGAATACTCAAACGCAACTCAGATTCAGGACGCCTGCCCATTGACGCGGAGCGAGGCAGCGGAGCAAAGCGGACTTGCGGACTGTGTTTATCCATTGATGCAGAGTTCACCGCTTCTGTATTAAATTCCGCTCCGCAAAACTGGGGAGCGAAGCGGGGAACGATTTGCTCCCCAGTTTTGTATGAATTTTTAAACTAGTTTGCAAATCACTGTCCGCTGAAGCAGATTTTATGCAATTCGATTGGTCAATATTAGCATAGCTCTTATCTTCTCCTCTCCGCGTCAATGGAAAGGCAGCTTAAAGCACTCTAAAGTCGCGATGTTATTGTTTTTAAATGAAAATTTGGTAGAAAATCATCACATGAGACCTGCTGAAATTAGATTTGCAGACAATTTAATTTTTAACTCGGAATAAAAGAAACGCTGCGCTCCGCGGTGTTACATTTAAATTATTTGATCATCCCACGGGAACACTGAATTTTTCGGGAACAGGAAGTAGCCTATGTGGTAATCCAGGATAAGCTATCCTGGTATCAAATTCATGCAAATATTTTCAGCCGTTTGAGCGTGAAAACGTTACAAACATACACGCATACAAAGTTTAACTATAGTAGTGTGAAACAATTAAGCTAATTGCAGACTGGCAAACAATCTACAGGTAGCTCAACTGGTCGATATCATTACCGGTCGGAAACGTCCCCAAGACGCTGGCTGCATTGCTCCGCTGTATGGCAATGATGGCACTGATTCGCTGCGCCAGATACTCACTACTTTTAAACCAGGAGCCGTTTTTTTTGTTACACAAATCAAAGAGCTTTATTTCCTTCAGACCTTACATGAACATTGGACACGTATCTCAAATTACATAATGTGTTTCCAGAAAGCCCTTCGTCTCAGAAGATGCGTCGCAGCTGGATCTGGTCTTACTTTGAGCACGTGTCTGCTACTCAGGTAATTTCCATGTTAATTATTACTTCCTCCACTTCCTGCCACCCCGGGAGGAAAAGCTGGGGCTGAAGAGTGTCATTGAGGCGTCAACCCCTCTACACCCACAGAATTGCTCAAACGAAGTTGTCAGTCACCAAAAGTCCTCCGGTACTTCAAGGAGCTAGACTGGCTAGGCAGGGGGATAATGCACAATACACTCCCATGCGAGATGTCCGTGCTGATATTAGTTCCCCTACTTAGAATTAGAATTACTTCCTCACCGGTAGGGCAAGCACGGGGTTTGTTGACTAGAGTAGACTGGTTTGTAGAATAGAGAAAAATTACGTCACTTTGTCATCGAATGCGTAAATTATTTGAAATTCATTCCTTCAACTTCAATAATGTACGCAATGTATGAAGATGCGATGTCATTAATATCTATTCTACCCTAGAGAATAATCCCCGTGCTTGGCCTACAGGACAAATACATGCCTCCTTCGATCGAGGGGGGTTTTGCCACGTTTGGCGGGCGGTTTCGTGATCGCAGTACGTGTGATAAAAATACACCTGCGGAAGCTGCTGGCCTTCCTCTGGAAGGTTCCCTTAATAGGATTTTACGACATCCACGGGCTAAGTTGGTCGATTCTTACGTATCAACTGCCGTGGCAACAAACACTAAAAATCTGGATACCTAAAAAAAGGCCTGTAGTATAGCCAATCAACCCAATCAGACAAAAAAGTACTAAACACTGGTGTGAATTCAAAAGTCGCCAAAGTTAAACTAATTTGACAGGACTAAAAATATTGCTGTCCCTTTCATAGTGATCGAAATAAAAAGGATGGCATCATGTTTAGTTTGTTTGTTTTGTTTATTTTTATTCACATAAGTTTGGTTGAGTTTTTGCGACATCTGAATTGACACCATTGTCTTTATTTTGTTGTGGCAATGGCTTGGAAGTCGTGGCGATCACGGCCTAGGAATCGACTCCTCCAACTTAGCCTGTGGATGTCGTAAGAGCAAACAAAGGAAAGAGGAATTGCAGTTATTACGACCATATACGACTATCCGACATCAACTGTCGGTCGAAAGACTACCCAGCTCAGTGGACCAGCTGGATCGGGTCCGGTCTAGAGGAGATCTCGGAGGAATTGCAGTTATTACGACCATATACGACTATCCGACATCAACTGTCGGTCGAAAGACTACCCAGCTCAGTGGACCAGCTGGATCGGGTCCGGTCTAGAGGAGATCTCCCTTTGTAACTACTGGGGGAAACTCCACCTTATCCCTCAAGGGAACTAAAAAAACGAATGTTTACAAACCTGATGAAAAAAGCCTTAATAAATAGTATTTTATGACGACCGCTGTGGCGCAGCCACCGCCTGCGTCGCAGGAGTTTGCGGGTTCGAATCCCGCCTCAGAACGAATGTCTGTACGATCTACAAGAATAACTTGGGTGGTTTACATATACACTCATAACACAAGCCTGCTTAGTTAGGGGCTAGATGATGCTGTGTAAATTGTCCAGCATTATATATTTAAACTACACTACATCTTGATTTGTTTATCTATTATATATTTTATTAATAATTTCAGGCTCAATGCAAGCTCTGCCACCGCCAGATCCAGCACGGCGGCAACGCGACCGGCAACATGAACCGTCATCTCAAGATGATACACCACAAAACTTCCCGTAAGTAAAGCTATTTGATCAATTCCTTTAAAAAATTATCTGAGCGTCTGGTCGAAGCGACGCGTGACCCGAGAGCTGCTGAGTATCTGGCACAGCGCATCAGCATTGCCATACAGCGTGGCAATGCTGCCAGCGTCTTGGGGACGCTTCCGACTGGTATTGATATGGATCAGTTGAGCTATCTGTAGACTCACCTGTAGATCAAACCAGCAGGGCTATTCAGGCTCCGCTAACGAGTTAGAGACGCAGATTAGCGCGCAGTTCAAATATTTTACCGGTTTTTAATATTTTTCGCGTTCTGCAAGGAATTAATACTACCAGAAAAGTTGTTTTCCATAAATAATGAAACATTTTCTATGTTTATCATAACATTCATAATCATAACCCATGTTTTAACAAATTTTGATTTGTTCAGAGCGTTCTGGATGTTTTCTATGTATAGTAAAAAATATCTATCTATGTAGTGTATTGTATTAAGTATATCAGTTATCTAGTACCCATAACACAAGCTCTGCTTAGCTTGGGGCTAGATAATACTGCGTGAATTGTCCAGCATTATTTATTTATTTATTTAGTGCTTTGGAGCAATTAATAATACCTCTTGGTTTATTACTAAAAATCAACATTATTACCACAAGCTACATTATATCATACTTTATTGTTACATGGGTTCATAGAAAATGATCTACAATTTGTGGAAAACTACTTTTCTGGTAGTTCAGTTCCTTGCAGAACGCAGGAAATATTAAAAAGCGCTAAAATATTTGAAAGTAGCGCGAATCTGTGTCCGATACCGTGTCGATGACTCGGTAGCGGACAGTCTGAATAGCCCTGGCGCACACATCCACTGCTGGACTTGCCAAACGAGGGTAGTTTTCCCATAATTACCTCGCTTGGCAAGCGGATTGGTGATCGGCGTGATGTGTTACTAATACAGTGCAGGGGGTGTTAATCACACAAATATTATAAATGCGAAACTTTGGATGGATGGGTGGATGTTTGTTACCTCTTCACGCCAAAACTACTGAAAGGATCAGGCTGAAATTTTGCATACAGGTTCAAACATAGGCGACTTTTTATCCCATAAATCAGTTCCCATGGGATAGAAATAACCTCAAAACGTTTCTATAGAAACAACGCGTGCAAAGCCTCGGGCAGAAGCTAGAAGCGAAGTAATACATACAAGGTAGCTGGCTGCCCTGCTGCTGGAGCTTAGTCGCCTCTTACGACATCCACGGGCTGTGATGGGGTCGATTCTTACGCTGGGTCCGCCACGACAGACCTCGCTACCAGATTAGACAATTGAAAAATAGATATCCTGCTAATATTATAAAGTCGAAAGTTTGTGAAATCTGAATTTTTGTTACCTAAGATCTTCAAAACTACTGAACAGATCAAGATGAAACGGCTGCGTACGTTCAGAGCAAAGCCTAACTAAGATACTACTTCTTATACACACAGACATGGATAATGACGAGATAAATTGATATTATGCTTAGTTTTGGATCGCTAGTAACCCTTCCACGTTTGTATGGAAAGATGAGCGACTCGTTTAGCCTTCAGGTAACGCGGAGTATTAGGGATGAAAACGATGGAGTATAAGAGCGAGAGAAAGTGTGCGTACAAATTTCATTGAGATCGGTTCAGCCGTATAAGCATGAAAAGGTAACAGACAGACAAATAAACAAACAGAGTTATTTTCGAATTTATAATATTAAGTAGTATGTAGGTACTAGATATGCTATAGGACTACTGACATACATGTCCAATTCATTGTGTATTCTTGCAAATAAATGATTAATTGATTGATTCTCTCTTCCAGACGACAACAACTGGGTTTGGAAAGTATTCGAGAAAGACGAAGTCAACTACACCTGCAAAATCTGCCAGCAGACGCTCACGAGGAACGACTCGGAAGTGGATATGATATCCATCATGTATCATCTCAAGCAGGAGCATGGAGTGGTGTCCGGAGACCAGATCATAACTGGCACTGACAGTGTTGAGGATAACTGATGCAGGGTTATACCGGGCATTGACTGTGTTGAGGAGAACTGAGCCTATTACGCTAAATCAATGGATCCATTATTGTCTTATCCATCTATTGTTGGTCTAGTTTATTGCAATTTGATGGAAACAAAATATTATCCATCCAATGGATCCATTGACTTTGAGTAATAGGCCCGCTGATGCTAGGTCATGCAGGCACTGATGTTATGAGAACTGACGCGGTTTGGTGTTGGATGAAATCTCATTCAACACCAAATCGCGTCAGTTAAGTCAGGTATAAGCAACCGGTTATGAAGTGCAGGTTAGGATCAGAATTAAGATAATAAGAATTATGTATAAAGTTTCTTTTGACATGACCCAAGGACATTTAATCTTAGAAAGTTAGCCTCAATAATACAAAGTTTATTTATTTGTCTTAACGCATTCACTGCCCAATCTCGACGGTGCGACCCGCAGGACCCACGGGAGTGAAGAAGTACATCTGCGTCTTGGGCCATGATAGTGTTAGTTATTAAAAAAAAAAGTCGCGCAAGTTTTGTACCCAGTTTCGGTTTCTGACGTACTATAACTTTGGTTATTGGTAAGGTTATAATAAATTAGATGGGTAGGTAGTATACAAATACGCATAAATAAACAGTTTTTATCCAGAGTTTTTCTTATAATGCCGGCACAGCAAGTTGGAAACATATTTACTTTTTTCTAAAAAATTGTCCAAACACTGCATCAATCTGTCTGAAATAAAAGGTTCGATCTTTTTAAAAGATGTTAACAACACAGTTCTGTTCCAGATGATTTCCATCATATTGAATTGAATGGGCGAAACGTTATACTATACAAAAGTCATACATTCTCAAGGATGGGTATAGGAAATTATTATTATTGCTCCAAAAAATCGGTAGCGAAATGTGGTGCCAAGATAAATTTTGATAATGAGTGGAACGTCAAATCAGTGGTCAATGAGCATAACCATCCACCGCCGGTTCTGCACAGAATCCGGCCTGGAACTTACATTAGATGATCGAGTTACACTATTACTGAGCGAAGGGAACATGTAACAATACATTGAAAAGAGATATTGCACTAGACATAAGTACAATAGGCGACCTTATGTTAATGTTATATTGTTTACGTTACATGTGATTGTTTTAAAAAACAGAAAAAAAATCCTAATAGGTACTTTGTTTGGATTTAGGGCCAACTAGTAATCCCATGGAATTTTCTTTTTAAAACCACCAGGATCATTATATATACAAAAGCAAATTGATCATCAAAACTAGGCAATAGTTGCGTAGAAATCGGACGAATAAGTCGAGTCGTAAGTTCCCTTGAACATACATAAAATAACGTACATCCGAACATAGTAACCACATAACCATCACGACAAGTATTAAAGATTATTTTGCTCGTTTTTAATCTCCTCTCCACAGTGATTTTAAGCACTGTGGAGCCCTTTTACTTAAAAGTTAAAGGAACCATAGACACTCTACCATTGCTCCATTTAAAAGTCGCGTCTCGGCACATACATTCACAACTAAATAAAAAAAAAAAAAATGAATAAAACAACTGTTTTGCGCTACACGTGCAACTGTGTGTACGACTTCTAGCCTGCGTTCCGTTTCTCATTTAAAGCGCTCAGGCGCTGCATGAGCTATGCGCGCATCTTTGACACGAATTCATAACGAATTTGTGAAACTACGAAAGTTTTTATAGTATAAAGAATATAGTTTAAAGTATAAATATTTATTGCGTGAAATATAATATACATGTGTAGCAAAGGTGTTTTAGGTTGTAATGCACTAAAATTATAAATGCGAAAGTTCTGATGTTTGATACCTTTTCACTCCAAAAGTACTTAACGGATCGGGCTGAAATTTTGCAGAGATATATAACTACAGATCTGGATTAAAATACTCGCTACTTATTATCTCAAAAAAAAAAACGCGTTCGAAGCTGCGGGCAGAAACTAATAGGAATTAATAGAATGGGTAGGGGTAGCTTGTAAAAAAGTAGTATGTATGTTTAATTTAATTATGTATAAATATCAAGCATAAGCTATTAGAACAAGCTGGTCTTATTATAAGAAATCAAAATTGCTGACAACACCGCAACAGTAAAATTATGTATGTTTTAATATTTTTACAGATAATTAGTGATACGGTCGGTTATTTGACTTAATTTAACAAATGTTGATCGATGTTATGTATGTAAGGTTTCGTCTAATTATCACTACATAGTATAAAACAAAGTCGCTTTCTCTGTCCCTATGTATGCTTAAATCTTTAAAACTACGCAACGGATTTTGATGCGGTTTTTTTAAATAGAACGAGTGATTGAAGAGAAAGGTTTATATGTATAATAATAGTAATAGTAGTATTTTATTGCACCCGTGCGAAGCCGGGGCGGGTCGCTAGTTATATAATAATTTAATTAAATAATTGTCTAATGCTCTAAAATCTATGCAACTAAATATTCAAAGTATGCATAATTCAGAGTGAGGGCACCATGATTACGAGAGACGTGTGTGGCAAAAAGAAACTTCTAGGTAAAAATGGTGTCCGAGTAAGTCTTTTTTAAAAGCTGGGTGATTCTGGTGGCTTATAATTAAATCTATATTAGTTATTATATTGATTTTAATAAACTGATCTTTTGTGTTTGTAACTGACAGAATCCTATTATAAATTACTACTTTTGTTATTTTAGTATGGCCACGTCCGACCTTACCTTATTAACCTTTCTCAACTTATAGCAATGGCTAAGCTGGGTCATTTCTTAGTCTGCCTTATGATTACAACTAACAACTCTTAGCAATGTTTAAACTTTGGAGCGGTTTTTAAGGAGCTAGTGTAAGTTTTTAGATGTAGCATAACATATTAATTGTTTTCTCTAATAATAACTGAAGTAGGATAACATTGCGTTTATCACATTTTATATTATTGTATATTAATTTTATTTAGATTAATAAAGGCAAATGAACACAAAAATATTTTATTTTATAATAACAAGAAGATTAGCATAAATGCATCACGTTTTCAAATGTCAAAAGAGAGAAAAATTTATGACATCTGTCGAGTATTTCTCATGTTTTTCTTAGATTATTTAGCTGGGATTACAATTAGCCTATAACGTCCCACTGTTGGGCAAAGGCCTCCCCCTGATCCCTCCGTACATTAGCTGGGTTTACCTAACTTTTTTTTACCGTTCTGGATATGCTATGCGGAGAAAGTTAAAAGTTTAGTCCAATAAAACGCAAGAAACATTGAATGACTAGTTTATTTCATATACACATTTAAAATACATCAAAATATACATCGCTCGCTAGACTACTTAAAACCTACTTATAATTTTGGCAAGGTATTAATTTTATTATTTGTATACACAACCACTGACTATTAAAATATTTTAACAGATTTCTCGAGGTAGGTGTATGCTTATCTTAAATTTCATTTATGTTTAAGTATTATTGACAATAATGTCTGCGACCACAAAAGCCTAGAAATAATTTAGTTTGGTCTTAAACAAAACACAATAAAATAATTGATTTAAGTACATTAATTTTTATGGGAAATAAAAATATTATTAATTGCATATCAAATTAAATTATCACCTATCAATTCTGCAAATTATACCGACTGCACAGCAATTTTACCAGAGCGTATCGACCTGGAGCTGTCTCATCCCCGCGAAAGGGGACCCCCCCTTTCGCGGGGATGAGACAGCTCCAGGTCCCTCAACATTAACTTACTGTCACACATTAGAAGTCGTACCTTTAAGCTAAAGTAAGCTTACTTTAGCACTGGAAGGGTGTGTATATGTAATTGCACTCAAAGTCGGATGCCTCCGGGGCGCCCGGGGGTGGTGGGGGGGGGGGGGGGGGGGGGGATCCAGAGCTCAATTTCGAGTTGAGTATTTTGCTGTGCAATCAGTAATTTTTTGATTTGCGTTTAATTACTCGTACTACCTAATAAAAAAAGTTTTTATATTTTAAATTATTTTTAACAGGTATAATATATAAACTCACTAGTTAGGTGAATTATGTAATTAATGGGGTCTCTCGAAACTTTGGTAACAATATTACAAAGTTTAGTAGGTTGGCACTTAATATTATGACATAACTAAAACTAAGTTGTAGGCAATTCAGAAATCGCATTTGTTTACCCTGTGTTTCCTAATATGCTTATTAAACGATTCGGAATTTTTAATACAATATGTAAAATCAGTAGGATTACCTCTGTAAAGAAGTGAAAACCATTGGAGTTTATGTATTCTGTTATGGTTTGTTACTCTTTTTATGATTATTATAAACGCGTTTTATTTCATTTGTTTTGTTTCTAAAAGCGTGCCCCGTATGCGCAAGGTACATAGGGGGGCCAGGTGTCCAAATTCACCCCATTGACTTGAGTAATGGGGTGAATGGGAATTTTTATTCCCAACCACTCCATTGATGGGAAGGTCAATGGGGTGGTTGGGAATATATCAACCTTAACGTAGAATGCCCCTGACACATAATATGGCGATCTAGTACCGCTACGTGAGTAGCGGCGCGCCACTCCGCGTTAAATACCATATCCTAGTGTGCGAGCTTTACAATTTAAGATTATAATGATTCCCTTTAATTAAATAAATGTATTAATAATAATTTGTCTCGTTATTGTTCCTCAGATACGGACAGTATGTGTTTCAGCGAGTACAGTGATCCCGATTTTAAACTTCATGAAGATTCCGAAACCGACGACAAAATCGCTGGCCCAATCAATCAAACGTCCAAACGAAGAAAAACACGAAAATGGCGAGATGTTTCAGGAAAAACAAAATCAACCGTGCGATCTAGAAAAGTAAAACCTCCATGTGACGAACGATGCTGGTTAAAATGCAGACATAAATTTTCAGAATGGGAAAGAGAACTATTAAGTAAGGAATACTGGGGACTAAGAAATATACACCGTCGATGGGAATTTATAAACAGGCTCATGGAGCCTACGAACTGCAAGCGCAGATATACTGAAAACAGCAAAACAAGGAAGCCAAACAATGCATTTTACTTCACGAAAGCAGGAAAACGCGTACGAGTTTGCAAAACTTTCTTTCTGAACACTCTGAATATCAGTGGCAAGGTTACTAGAACGGTTTTAGTTAAGCGGACATCTTTGGGTACAATCGAGGAGGACTTGAGAGGTAAACATGGTCGGCGTCGTCGTAGACTGGCTGATGATGAATGTATAAAGAAAACTCACCGGTAAATTAAATTTCCGCTTCGGGAGCAGTTAGACAGGGTGGTATAAACGAACGTTATCTGGAGGGGAAGTACCCGATATATTCAAGGTAGCAAATTTGACACAAAGGAAAAAGACGAACTTCGGAAATTTATTTGCCATATCCTATTATCGAACCCATTAAAATCTAAAATAACACCCTTGTTTTTTTATGATACCCACAGGTAGAGTCAGTAATTACATATATACACTTGCGAGCTTAAAACTGGAATCGCTTCATGGCGGGTTGTTCAAGACTAAATTTTACAATTTCTATGCAGTGTAGTTGTGTTATATCATTTGAAAGGTAGGTAATTCTGTTACCTTTCAAATTATATCACAAAGATTTAAAATTAAATAAATTTCCTACCTAAATTTAGGGAATTATTGCAATAGGCAGTAATATGAAAAAATATTTTTTAATAGCAATGTTTGTGTTAAACCCCCTCAATATTTTGTGTCCCCCCCCCCCCCTCCCCGCCCCTGGCCTCAATGACAGCTTGTAAACGATTTTTCATTGACCCAATGAGTTTCCTGATGGAATCCTGTGGGATTTCCGACTAAAGCAGTTTTCAGGTCTTTTATGTTCCATGACGCCAGGTGAATATTATTGGTTATGGTATTAAAAGAGTTTGATAGTTACAAAATGACCTTTCAAATGATATACCACAATCTATAGTTCATTGTACCTACATAAATAGTAAAAAATTGTCCTGATCAACTCGCGATGAAGCGATTCCAGTTTAAAGCTCGCAAGTATATATAAATCAAATCTGTCAAATAAACATTGCATATTAAATTAAAAGAGACCACGAAATCTAAGCTTTTTGTTATTATAGTGCGTAAGCCCTCACACTCTGGGGTAATTTCTGCCAAAAACTGGGGAGACGAAGCACTTTTTACAAGCTTTCAGTTAACTTGTCCAGTTAGTAGTTAGTAGGTATGTGAGGGACCAATCTTGCAACTTAATTTTAGACCAGTTATCTTCAACCGATTGAGCTGTAATTTGGGATACGTATGTAAGTTCGATGACGATGCAATATTATGGCACCATCGAGCTGTTCTGATGATGGAGGCAGAAGATTGTTTCGGGTGTTCTGGGTATTTTCTATGTATAATAAATAATATAATATATGTAAATAATGTATTGTATTATGTATAACAGTCATCTAGTACCTACCCATAACACAAGCTCTGCTTAGCTTGGGGCTAGATGATGCTGTGTGGATTGTCCAGCATTATTTATTATTTATTACACGCTTTCTATTAGCTTCACCTGTATGTTTGTATGTTTGTTTGTAACCGACTTCTTTGGGCGCGATTTTGACCCACTTTAAACGGCCAGATTTCGTTCAAACTTTGTAGATTTATTGAGGACCGATGACAATACACTAATTTGATAAAATATCTTGATTCCTTTAACTAACAAGGCTATAATACTAAAAATAGTTGCCAAAATAAGGCGAAAAAAAATTTTCGATCGTAAAGCACTCTCTGATGTTTCGCATCATGAGTCGTGCAATAGTTTAAAATTAAAAAAACAAGCTATTATAAATAATCCAAACTAAAAAGTAGAAAATAAATAATAGTTTAAAAAAACTAAAAAACACGCTTTTTATAGAAAACCGAACTAAAAAATAGAAAATAAATTTTAATATTAAAAGCGTGGGGTGCTTTTTAAAATATTATCGAAATGATAATCACTCTACTCATATCTGTCAATAAAATATTTATAACTATTGACACCATGCACCCCACGCTTTTTTTATTAAAATTTATTTTCTATTTTTTAGTTCGGTTTTCTATAAAAAGCGTGTTTTTTAGTTTTTTTAAACTATTATTTATTTATTTATTACTAGCTGCGCCCCGCGGCTTCGCCCCCGTGGAAATTTATGTTTCCAACTTTCTTAATTTTTTCTTTCATAAGAACCTTCTCCTGACAATAACAAACACAACAAAGAAAGAATTAGCGAAATCGGTCCAGCCGTTCACGCGTGATGCCGTGACAACGCGAAACGGGTTTCATTTTTATATATAAGAAGAAGAAGAAGATTGGCAAGAGCGAACCGTGACGTCACACTTCACATTTTGTATTGACATTAAGCTTTGGCGGGATATATTTTTGTATTATTTCGCGGTTGTTTGGTGTTTTCTGTAAAGTAAAATGTTAGTTTTAAATATCATTTATTTGTATCTAATTTTATTTTTATTGAAAAACAACGAAGAAACAAGCGCTTTGAGTTGAAAATGTGTACTGTGACGTCACAGAACAAGGGCCAATATGGCAGCTCTTTTATCACCCGAAACTGAGTGCAGTTTTACTTTTTGTTTTTTACCTTCAAAATTTAAAATATTTAAGAATATTTATAAGATTATAAATATAAAAAAATCGATGCAGTATACCCTAATACCCCTACCATACCCTTGATAATATTTTTCGAACAATATAAATGCATTTTTTTTCAAAAGCTTTATACCTCTTATTAGACTTAGACCATGTCCCCGTATTTGCAGAAGTTTAGGCATTTTAAAATTATTGGTAATTATTAAGTAGTATTGCATAGAAAATACCAGATGTTAATGATTTTTATTTTGATCGTTCCTCAGACACGGACAGTAAGTGTTTCAGCGACTACATAGACCCCGACTACAATATTGAACAACATAGCCTAAAATTCCCTGAATATTCTGAAACGGAAGAATATATCAGTCGCCTAATGAATTTAAAAGCTTCGTCTACATCTAACACACAACTAGATGATTCGCTATTACCGCATACGACCAAACGAAGAAAAAAACGAGTAGCTAGACCATCAGAAAGGGTTGAAAATAAACTTCTGCGGAACGCTGGATGCGCTTATGTGTCATCAAAATCAAATACCATTGTGCCAGCTAGAAAAGTAAAGCCTCCATGCGACGAACGGTGCCGAATTCAATGCGGACAAAAACTTTCTGAACTGGATAGGGAATTATTGTTTAAGGATTACTGGGGACTAAGAGATATAAACCGTCAAAGACAATATATAAACAAGCACATGATGCCTATAAAGCCGAGGTATAGATACACAACAACTGAGATTGGAAGGAAACCAAAAAATGCATTTTACTTCACAAAAGCGGATGAACGCATACGGGTTTGCAAGACTTTCTTTTTGAACACTCTGGATATCAGTGAAAGAGTTACTCGAACGGTTACAGACAAGCGGACATCTTCCGGTACAGTTATGGAGGACTTAAGAGGTAAACATGGCCATCATCGCAAACGGACTGAAGGTATAAAGAACTCTGTCCGTACCTAATCATAAAAAATGTAATTCCCGAATGGAAAACTGAAATATTAACATTGACTTATGGCGTGCCGGAACGTTAAACCTGCAGCAAACAAAAATTGACCGGTTTTTTTTTCTAATTTCTGAGTTCTACAAGTAATTTGGCCAGCAAAGGTGGTTTTGTGACCATTGCAAGCCATTTGCTATGACTATGAATCCATGCTAAAACAAACGTTAAAATAATCGACGTTTGGGAGACCATTGACATGGACCAGGACCTAGTACATACCTGATTTTTTAATATTACCATAAGTTCATACTTCATAACACGAAATACCTCATCTTCAATTAAACGTGTTTCGTACCAACACACTAATATTATAAACTAGCTGCCGCCCGCGGCTTCGCACGTGTTGTTTCTATGGAAACGTTAAAAGGTGATTTCTATCCCATGGGAACTGATTTATGGGATAAAAAGTAGCCTATGTTTGATTCCAGGATTATCATTATCTGTATACAAAATTTCAGCCCGATCCGTTCAGTAGTTTTGGCGTGAAGAGGTAACAAACATCCATCCATACATCCATCCATCCAAACTTTCGCATTTATAATATTAGTGTGATGAAGTGTGACGCGCAACTTTGGACAGATGTTTGTTACCTCTTTACTCTGCCGGAAGTTTTAGAGAGATGTACCTAGCTCTAGCCCTGAAAAACATAAGTAGCTACTGTAGCTAGAGAAGAAGTTTTTTTATCAAGGAAAGGCGCTGGCAGACACTAGTGTCTATTAAATAATCTATTTATCAAATATTATCGACATTCGAGCGAGTCTGCTAAAACCTAATTACCCTTCTAGAAAGTACCTATATTGATATTATTCCACTTATTAATTATACCACCTCCGAGATAAATGTAAATAAATATTTTTCAAGAAATAAATTATGATTTTTAAAGCGTTGCCTTGACAACCTCGCATTCACATAGACCACATGTTCTACGTGTATACGGAAATATTCCCATATTTGCAAAAGTTTATATTAAATCATTTAAACATGATATAATATTAATGTATTTCTTGATGGTTCCTCAGATACGGACAGTATATGTTTCAGCGAGTACAGTGATTCTGAGTTTAATAATGAACAACGTAGCCCTGAATTCCCTAAAGATTCCGAAACGGAGGACAACATCGGTGGCCCAATGAATTTAGAAGCTCCGTCTACATCTAATGCGTATATCGAGAATTCGCTATTACAGCATACCAGAAGAAGAAAAAAACGAATTGCTAGAAGGTCGCTGGATAAAAAAAGAAAAATTTTGCGGAACACTGGATGCGCTTATGTGTCATCATCATCAAATACAATTGTACCAGCTAGAAAACTAAAGCCTCCATGTGACGAACGGTGCCGAATAAAATGCGGACAAAAACTTTCAGAACTGGATAGGGAACTATTATTTAAGGAATATTGGGGACTAAGAGATATAAACCGCCAAAGAGAATTTATAAACGAACACATGTTGCCTATAAAGCCCAGATATAGGTACACAACAACTAAAATTGGAAGGAAGCTAAACAATGCCTTTTACTTTACCAAAGCGGAACAACGCATACGAGTTTGCAAGACTTTCTTTACAAACACCCTGAACATCAGTGGAACAGCTATTCAAACGGTTATAAGTAAGCGGACATCTTTGGGTACAATTGAGGAAGACTTGAGAGGTAAACATAGGAATCATCGCAGGCGGTCTGATAGTAAAAAAGTAATCACAAAATAATAATTACTTACCAGACCTGAGAAATTTGAAAATAGATGACGAAAAATTTGTAGCCCGTGACATTCTGAAGGATAAGGAAGGACGATGATACCCCTTGCGTCCCAATTTTTACCCCCCTTGGTGACCACCCGAAGTTAATGAGAAGACCAGTTTTCACGTAGTAATTCATAAATACGGTTTTCAATCATTTTGCGATTAGACAGTTAAGAAAAGTAATTTGGCTCATGCGTGCATCATCAGTGCGTGCATACCTATACAAGTGAAAAAAACTTAAGTAAAAACATATTGCCGTCATGGGATCTTAATTTACAAAAGCAAGACTTGCCACCTGTGAGCTTTAAAAGCGCTAAACGCTGCGCGCCATATTTGAATGTAAATATAGCTCGAAAAAGCTCGAGATTTCCTTAGATATTGACTACGTGACGAAAACCTAAACCCACCCTCCTGCCTGTGACCAAGTTTGGTATTTTGAAGACCCCCCCCCCCGAACGGGGTACGTTCCTATGGTGGAATAAGAAACTCGCACACATAGGTACCTTATACATTACATTCCTTTTTTGGGCAGTCGTGCCAAAATCGTCATCCGAGCCCGTCATCTGATCCCTGTTTTTTTTATTATGATGGTGATTATTTGTATAAGGTCTGTTTTAGAATTGTTCCAAACTTTTATTTTGTAATTTATATCATTATGTGCTTTTAAATTCATAAAAACATTTCATTGCTGCATTCATAAGTCACTAGTTAAATATATAGAGCATAAAAATAACTGTATAAATAAAGACGAATGTTAAAACAGATCGATGAGTTTATTTCTATTTTCCTGAAAACCATGGTTTTGTTTTCATGTTTTATTGAAGGAACATTATCATTATCGGAATCATTAGAGGACATGCATCATGGTTAAAAGCGATTGCTTTAGTATTTTTATTTTTATCACATTCCATAATGGTTATGAGTTACTTCTTTCTTATATTGCCTACATAAATATGTAAACTTTCTATTTAAATCTTAACATACATTTTAATTTGAGACCGCATAGTACATCGAATATGAACAATAATGCGAACTTCAAAATAGGTTATTTTAAATCTACTTGCAACATTCACATACAAAATACAATACTGTGATTATTACATTTCAATTATGGTAAACTTTTACTATGTATGTACAACTCCTACAAGTCTACGATATTTTTGTACTGCCTCTACCTTTTGATTTTTTGGTCAAAAAACCAATACTTTATAAAATAAATAACAATTATTTATAGGTATTCCAACAATTTAGAAAAAATATATTTAAGTACCATTGTTATGGCTCGCTTGGTAACTGTCAGTTTTGTGTCCAATTTATTGAAAAAAAGGCTTTGAAATCTTTGTTGTGTTATTTGTAAATACAAATAAATATGTGATAAAATAAATAACTTTTTACTTCACTCTTACAAGCTATGGTTCCAGATTAATTTATTTAGGCCAGATTAAGTTATTTATTAAACTTAGGCCTGCAATTGAGCGTCTTCAAAACAATTATGACAGACGAAGTTCAAATCATCTTATTAGGGACTCGTATAATTTCGACCAGTTATCTAATAAGTATGACCCTGTGTCAATCTAAATCAACAAGTCAAGTGTGTGACAAGTCGTAATAAAAATAATACCAGATTCTAAACCACAGGAGGCTTAGGCCCACAATTGTGCTGACTCTGTATATAAACCACTCTCCCTCTATACGTATGCAACGCGGCCTTGCACCAAGGACCTCTTGAACATCGCCATCTGATCTTTCCATTGCGAGCACAACCGTTAAATCGGAATCTGTATCCTCCAACGTTAATGCCCATCTTTCCTTGCTTGCTCAGGCAGTAGGATGCGAAGCTATCGATGCCGCCGATTAAGCCGACTGGAAAGAGAAAGAATAATTGGGTTAGAAGAAACAAAGAGCTATGATTTTTTCTAATAAGGAGCTAAGTAAGCATGCTTTTATTATATCCAACGGTATGGCCACCGTAGATCCTACAGATCAAGATACCTACTTGATCTAAAGTGGAAACACATAGAATACAGCAGTTTGTGTTTGGTCAAGTTAATTTCGACTTTTTGTAGCGAGGAATTTTCTAACATGGTCTTCTAATTTAATTTTTTCTAATCTTCTATGTGTAGTAAGCGCTAAACCTACATATAAATGCAATTGACTGTAGCTACCGCTCAATCTAACCATTACTCTCTTTCAGTGCGCTTCGGCCTTTCCAATCGAGGACACCTGGTGATCCATATAGGCGAGCACAAGTTCATCAAGCATGAGTGCTACAAGAAGAAGACGAGATGGACTTGCAGTAAACGCCTACTCCACGGGTGCAAAGCTAACATTACCACTGAGAACTCTCTCCTGGTCAGGACGAGCTTGAACCATAATCATGCTTAGGGTGCTAGTTATGCTGTGAATTCCAAAGTTTACGTGTACTCCGATGTTGTCCTAATATTATTGGTAGGTATACCATCTGTTCTGTGCATTTTGATGTCTGAATCTTATTTCGAATGAATTGTATAAATACACGAACAATTGATCTTTCGATATACGATTCATATTTTTATCTGCCTACTTTATTTTTTATGATGTGAAATTATTAAATCGAATTTTAAAACTTACTTTTTGAACTTTAAAAGCTTAACTTCATTTAAACCCAATTGTTAAGCTTAAAACAAGTTTAGGTTTTCACTCAGTTTTATATCATTCCATAAACTACGTTTAATAGTTAGTAGAAATAAATAAGCTACCTTTCTTAATTACTTAATTTAAATCTTGGTTAATCTTTTTTAATCATTACAACTACGTAAGATTTGTAATGATTAAAAAAGGAATTTTGTACGATCTACATTTCAAATTACTATTTGTGAAACGATATCAAATTACTATTTGTAATACGCGTCGGAGGGCGTCAATGGAGGCGGTTAGCACAGGACCGTAGTGGATGGCACAAACTTCGGGAGGCCTATACCCAGCAGTGGGTAAAATCCGGCTGTGGATGATGATGATGATGATGATGATGATGATGAAACGATATCATGAACTGTTCTTGTATTGTACGTGCCTTAAAGTACTGTGAAATTTTGCATAAAATGCATTTATGGTTATTATTGGAAAGTGCCTTAAAATAGTTAATTATTGACGATGTGATCTTGAATTGACAATAAAATCCATAATCAATTGTTGCCAAGTTGTTTATTTTATAAAACTCCTCAAGTACGGTTTTGTTTTGTACAAGTAATATCTAATATCTACACTAACTGACTAGGTAGGTTAGTAAAGTTGTAGGTAATTACTGCAGTAGGTTATTTATATACTACTATTTACTTACATAGCTAATTGGCTATTCAATTTCAATAAATAACTAACCTATATACCGCATAAATTATATATCTTTTAGAATTTTATATTTGTGTGACTCCTAGCACAGGTATGTTCAAATTCGTAAGCCCCCGTTAAGATCTCGTCTCCCGACGTTTTTAATTGCGCTTTGCATTGTCTGCTTTTCCGTGACGAGCAGTACCACAACTGAACTTCTTTCTGCCTGTAAGCGTTGTGTGGCCGGTATCGATAACCTTTGTAGAGAATGTGGGGGTAGTTCAATCCTTGTACCATTTGGTATCCTGAAATGAGAGATTGGCCAAATTCGTGCAGTTATTTACAAGTGGATAAAAACGAAGGATAAGGAATTTAGTATTGAATAAACCTGTGTTGTGAAGATTGATGCCTGAAGTAGGTTCGGAGAACCTGTATTTGGTCACCAGGGCTTCACTCTGCGGAACCGAAGGCTGGTGAAATTTGTGTATCAAGGTAATTCTATCCATATCCCTACTAAGAGAGATTTACGTGAGAAGAAAACAATATAATAGGCAAGTACTTTATCTAAGTAACGTTGTATTGTATGCTCTTCACATGGAACTAAGGTTAAAGGCAGATAGTGTTACTACAAAATTGGTTATTTAAAAAAATCTGAAGATATGAGATGTCTGTTTGTCTGAATCTCAGAAAAAATCATGATAAGCCGCAGGTCGAAGCTAGTATAGTAGGTACTAGGAAAGGTACCTATCTACAATTTAGTTGCATGCAGACCGAAAGCAAAGGTAACTAACCGAAACTTAAGCGTTAGCTTAGCTCGCATAGCTGACGCAGGTTTTCATACCACAGCTTAGTATATTACGTGGCTTAGTTTGCAGTCTAAAGACATGATTGAAAAACTGCGCCAGCTATGGAAGTTAAGTTTAAATAATATTAACAGGTTTTCACTGCCCAGGGTCCT
Organism: Eupithecia subfuscata; assembly: GCA_963564075.1. Taxonomy (NCBI): domain Eukaryota; kingdom Metazoa; phylum Arthropoda; class Insecta; order Lepidoptera; family Geometridae; genus Eupithecia; species Eupithecia subfuscata. Next base: position 13,770,326 of record OY751105.1, read on the forward strand.
GGTGGGGTGGTGCAACTCGGACGGATGGCTCTGCTAAGGGGTGTGCGTTGTGGGCACCTAGGACTGGGGGGCTATCCTTCTACATAATCGCATGAGTGAGATGAAGGTTTTGGTAATGAATGGTTTTCTTTGACGTTATAAGAGATTTATTTTTTGTTGACTTGATTAAAATGACACATTATCACAAAAAATATTAACTAAAATAGTGTATACTAAACAATAATAGATTGCTTTAATATAGGCACCTGGTTTACCTACCTACATACATAGTAGGTATATCGATTTGTTTTATTGAATTAAAATGGCGAGGCTTGTACATTTTAAAATAAATTATTTCTAAATGAGTAAATGACTTAGTATGTATAGGTTTACAGATAAATTGCACCAAGCGTTACTTACGTATAAAATAACAGTAAATAAAAACAAGATGTTTTAAGATATAAATAAATGCAATAAATATCTTGAGGACTAACAAGACTAATTAATGATTATGTAGTACCTAATTACATATGTACAAAACATGTTTAACAAATTAGTTGCCACGTTACTACTAAAATACAATTACAATAACTACAACACGTACCTATTTTACACAAATAATCTAATAAAAAGATAATTAAACTTGGCTTCACTGACTTATCACTGAACTGCTCCTTAATAACACAGTTACGTATAAACATAGGTAATCATTAATTAGATCAGCATTGGCAATTGTGTAAACGTTACAAGTTTTAATTGCGACGAGGTACACTGAGTATAATCCGAAATTTAAGTGTCTATCTGGATATTGCTGAGCGGCGCCGTTTTCAATAACTAAGTTAACCCTACTAAATATTAACAATTATTACAAATGTACAAACAATAAGTTAACGGCCAGCCTCTAGCGATTTTAGACCAATTTGAACGCGAATCATTTAACTAAGCAGAGAGTTGAGGTACCTAAATACTATAGTCAAGATAAGATGTAGAACTTCAAGGGGTCATTATTTGAGCTTTTATTTGAGGGCGATTCAGCCACAATTATTCACCCAAATCTTTCCTTCACTAATACCTTTCTAGCGCACTATACTCTTTCTACAAATTCTATCGACAAGTCCTAACCTATGCTAATCTACGTTCGCTAAACCATAAGACAACGCTGAACTAGATATAGGAAACAACTCCAGTATAGGTGCTGGCTGGAGAAAAGAACTGAGACTAGCGCAGGATGACGAGCCAGGCCGAATTGGGACCTCAGGCTCGGTAGGCTGGAACCTAGGAAGCCTCGTACTGGGTTCATGGTTGTGGATGTTCTTTATCTTGATGATGCTGTTTCCGCTGGTGATGACGATGGCGAGGCACTTGCTGAAGGCCTTGCAGCAGCGCCAGCGGGTGTGACCGCGGCGGCTCGTATAATGCCGCATGAAACGGAACTTGTTCACCATGAGAACTTGTCGGCCACTTATCTCGGTGAATATCGCTTTGAGCTCTGAAAACATCGATGCGTCAGTAACAGAAGTTCAACAATAAAGCATCACTAGATTTGATAAATTCATCACTACGTACTTATTTTGATCCGAATGCATGTTTTTATGAGCCAAGATAAAATGCAGAATTTTGCTACACAAATATTTATTTGACATAAGTACGTAAAACATAAATCTAGGAAGTAGGTATGTTAAACATAAGTTCACCTCGGATTAAAGAAATTAGTTATGATAGTTCACAGAAAATGGAATACGTAAGAAATCTAGCATAAGATACACACTGCTTCTGACTATTATTTGGATATTGCACAGCCGATGTAATTGTTTGTTTACATCCAGAGTGATATTCTTTAAGTACAATCTAAGTTGACATGCATTTTTATACCTACCTATTGACATTATTATTTTATTTTGACAATGCCCCTTTACAGCAGCAAATATTTTAATTCGATTACTATCTGACATTGTTTTTATTGATTCGTTAGTTATTCCATTATTTTATTCATGTTTTAGCTTATTTGACAATGCCCTTTTACAGCAGCTTTATTTACATGTAAATTTAAGTTAAATTATTCTATTTCTGACATTGTAAACACCATTATTTTGTCAGTTTATTATCATTGTAATATTGTACTTACATTATTTTAGTTTAGTTTGACAATGCCCTTATACAGCAGCATAGGTACTTTGACATACCCTTAATTAATTTATTTATTATTTATTTCATTTAATTTTCTGTCATGTCTGTCTGTTTTTTTAGCTTTTTACCTTATGGTGTTTCCTGTAACGAAATACCTATACATGTTATTAATTTATTAAATTAATTTATTAAAATTGTACATAAACATAGAATGTAACGACATCAAGTGTAACATCAAGTGTACCTACGATGGAATAAATAAATAAATACAAATACAAATTGACGAATAGTCTTCTTCTTATGAGTAATTAAAATGTGAGACTTTATATTGCGTCTATGGCGCTATCGTTTCCTAGTGGCACTTCTAGGTCCCTGGAAGGTACTAGATTCTCTGAATCATTGAGATCTATTTCAGCTGAAGTGGAACCACTTAATAGAATCGGCAGTTTTGACGGAATCGCGATATCAGCGACATGGTTGCCATTAGCTTCCAAATTTGGTGAAACTTCGCTGATGTTTTCGGGGCTGGAAAGAGGAAGTTCACCGAGCAGTTGCTTTTCGGTGTTTGGTGAAGGTGCTTTTTGAACATCAGTGTGAAAAGTTTGAGCAAGGGGATCAACTGCCAACGGTGGCTCGGGCTCTTTCGGTTCAGGTTGCGGAAGTGCTATTGGGATAAGATGGTAGTTTTGTATAACGCTCGGATGTGATGTCGGCGGTGGGTGTTCTTCTTCGTCTTCGTCTTCGTCAGAAATTTCTATGGGTCCTTCGTCTCGAACAACTTCTATTACGTCATCGTTTGAGTCTTCCTCTTGGTTTTGTGTAATGACGTCGGTTATCACGAAATTTAGCACACTTTCCTGCGATTCTGAACCATCTGTTTTATCGTCCTTTAGTTCTGTGGTGGGAAAAAGCACATGGATTAGATACACAATTTCTTATTAAATAAAACCATTATCGTCGTCTAATAGTTATAATTCTACGATTACTTTAGAGGCGGAAGTAATACCTACTTACGGTTAAAAATAAAATCTTTATAGGTGTACAATATTTAATAGAAAACTAAATTTGTTCCGGAGTATAACTTTATTAGGTAGGTACTTACCTAGTTACAACAATGAATGTTTAAGTAGTTTATACATATACAGTGTTATTTGAATTAGTGCGTTATACTGCAGGAGGCTATTCACCTGCCACCACAGATTAATATTCATTAAACAAAACAAGCCGCAAACAGTTAGTTTACTTCTTCAGCATTTTTATTTTTTTACAACTCTCTATGATAAAAATCGAAACAGCGAGTGAAAATGACCGCCAGAAAGAGGCGGTCATTTTCACTCCCAATCTACTACAATTCTTTCTGCGCAACTGGCTCAATTGGCTCATGAAATGTAACGGCAGGAAGAGTTGGTTCGTTTAAAACCGTTGGCAAACTAGCCTCATCTTGAAACAGAATTGAGTCCATTATATTTGCAATAGCAATGCCGTCTTCTTCATCATCCCAAGGCATCCCGTAGTCCACAGTAGACGATGCAATACTCATGTCTAAATCGCTGCAACTTGTTGAGGTAGTTGAGAGTTGTCGTTTCTTGTATTGTTTTTTTAATTTCTCAATTTTTCCCGTTTTGATGCTTCCCGTTTTGCTGCAAGATGGAACTTCGCTTGAAAAATCTTCAGCACTGATTGACTTGCCGGGAGCTACGTTAAGTTTCTTCTTTTTAGTAGACTTCTTTTCTGGGATAATACATGTATTTATAAATGTATTTTCTCGATTTTCCTGTAACTTTTGCATGAATGATTCGCTGACAAGTTGTGCATGAACGATTCAATCCTGTCTTGGCAGTCGGCTCAGAGGCTCTTCTTTATTGATAGGAAATATCCCGGTTTTCCTAAATCCTGAAATCAAATTTTCTTTTGTTTCAGTCAATGATTCAAGAGCTTGCTTCAATAGACTTGGGAATTGGTCCTTTGGTGTTGATGGTAGCATCCTTCCAAACCGACTGTTTTTCCAGGTCAGCAGCACTTGTCGCCATTTGCATTTTAGTGGTCGGAAGTAAGCAACATCTAACGGTTGTAGAATGTGTGTTGCATTAGGTGGCAGACAAATGAAGCTTATGTTAAACTTTTCACATTCTACCAGGACTCTTTGATTGATGTGCGATGACAGATTATCACCTATAACCACCTTCCGTCCATCTTTTTTCTTTATTATTGGAATTAGATGGTTAATAAACCAGTCTTCAAAAGTAGCCATATCGATCCACCCGCTTTTAGTCCTGTTGTATTTAGCATTTTTTGGGCCATCGGAAGTCCACGTTGTCCAGAGATGTTCAGATTTATAAATGACGTAGGGTGGTACTTCTTCACCTGCAGCATTTCCGCAAAACATCACCGTAAAGCTAACTTTGGTCGCGTTAACTATGACTTCCGGGTATTTGGTCCCCCGCCTGCATAAAACTGTTTTCCTTCCAGGATCGTCGGACAGGTTGGTTTCGTCATAGTTGTATATATTTTCTGCCGGTACGTCCTCCAATTCTGTTCTTAGATTTTCAAGGAATTCTGTAATAGTTTCTTCTGAAACCTGAGCTCTCACTCTTTTGATGTTATTGGCCATGCGTCGTGATAGGTTTGAGTGACGACTGAGGAAAGATCTTAACCAATCTTTACCTGGCATATTATTTTTAAACTGTGATACATTTCTACCCTGTGATGAAAGATAATCCTTTAAAATAATTTTCAAATCGGAGACGGTCAGAGGAAAGCCAATTTCAGAGAGTGCAGTTATATGAGCAACAAACGAGCTCTCCTCTTGTTCTGTAAATATTGTTGGTCGGCCCGGTTTGCCTCCAAACTTCTTTTTTAATTTGTTTTTTATAGTACTCCATGGAATTTTGAATGTTTCTGCAGCTTTCCGCTGAGTCATTTGTTTGGATTTCACAATATTCAAAAACTTCTCCAGTTCTGCGTCTGTATAGTCTTGATACCGGCGGCTACCTGGCTTCCGCCGATATTTTGACGGCATGGTGAAAGCTGAAACGTGATAAAATTCGATTATAAAGTCTGTTTTGGCTGAAATTGATACAATCGGGTTACTTTGGCTCAAGAGCCAATATAACCCGAATTTGCGAGTAAAAGTATCCCCAGACTTCATATTTAAAATTTTGTTATGTAAACTAGTGAAAAATCAATTGTTTCGATCATAATTATAATCATAAATATATTTCTGATACAATAGAATGTAATTTTCAATGACACTTACCTTAAAAACTCAGTTTCACTCAGAAGTTTGCAGATGTAAAAACAGCATGTTATCTATCACACATGAAAGTCAAAAATGCAAATTGCCGCTTTGAAGTTACAAGTTGATCGTATGTCCATTCATATCTAGTTGCCAGTAACGCCATCTATCAATTCCGGCTTAAACTAAATCGATTACTGTAATCGCTTCAAAGTTGCGAGAAGATAAACTTTTTTCGATTTAAGCCAAAGTTACCCCCCTAGAGCTAAAGTAACCCGCACTTATGGTAATGGCTTATTATTGTACAAAGCCATCCCAAAGAGCGCGACAGTCTCTTTGTTGTGTTCGCCACGGAGCAAATACAGAGTGGAGGTGTTGTAATTAGATTTCCCTAAGAAACAACGCGTGACACTTTGCGGGATGAGGGGGTGTTAGATCCCGCCCACTTTTTTGTTTTCCATCTAGGTACCGGTAAAAAGCACAACTGCTTGGTTCCTTCTGTGTCGATGCTACTACGTAGTTTAACTACCTCACACTAGATGTCACTAAGTATAGGATGTAACAGGGACGTACTCAGAACTTTCGTACCATTATTTTGTAAATAGGTAATACTTGCCTAAATCAAATGTCGCATGACGCGAATGAGCTTCATACTTGACATATTAAGTCTTTTGATATGGTCAAGTAATACTAATTTCAGAGGCAGAACAAATAATAAATAAATTATATCGAACTAAATTTTATTTACATCAATTAATTGGATTCTAATTACGACCCTGGTATAATTCACGGTTGTTGTTCATAGATAGATGGCGGCATGTTTAAAAATGATTATAAAAACAGCAAGAATAATATTTAGGCGACTAAAAAGGCTTTCGAAATGTGAGTGCCAGGCTCTTGGAAGGCGTCTCTTGGAAGGCTTAGACAACATAATAAAGAATACTTTATCATCGGTTTTGAATATCGATTTAGATGACAAGGCATGGTCGCAGACCTCCCTGCCTGTCAAATTGGGAGGCTTAGGTATACGCAAAATTTCATGTGTAGCCCTACCAGCGTTCTTGTCTTCTGTCTACAGCACTAGTTCTTTAGTTGAAAATTTTTTAAATCCTTCTCGTTTGGTCCCACCTGGAATGTCATTGAAAATTTCATTTTTAGACGAAGCTCGAACGGCTTGGCATAGTGCTTGCCCCGATGCTGCTCCCCCAAAATCACTTTTGTCCCAACGGCAATGGGACGGGCCTCTGTGTGAGTTGACACGGAACTGTTTGTTACAAACGTGCTCCAGCTCTGCAGATCGTGCCCGCCTCCTGGCCGTTTCTAAATGGGAGTCAGGACATTGGTTGCAAGCATTTCCTTCATATAACACTGGTACTTTATTGGATCCCGTAACTTTCCGTATCGCTACATCGCATCGATAAGCCGCGGCCACGGTAATTAATATTACCGTGCCGCGGCCGACCAAGAGCAGTTGCAGTTACTTAAAGTCAACTACCCCTACAGAGTAGGTATTTTCTATTTTTTTATCAGGCAGGGTTTTTTGCAGTCGGCTCCCGGACTATCTGTCGCAGCACGGTCAATGCCCTCCATGTAGTAGGCAAGTAGTAATCATCTGTTTCGACGGTCGGTATAAAGTATTAGCTACGAGCTGACAAAATAAGCTTTTTTTTGGGTTTATACCTACCCAAATAAAATTGGTTATACTTATTGACCTTGGACCTGGTTGTTAATTTTATATTATTCTGTGGCAACAGCAGCAGAACCTCCCCTTTCGATATGGCGCACTAAAATGATGAAAAGTACTATAGGTACTCGATTTTTATAATTATCTTCAAAAAAGATAACAATTCCGCAGTACTAGCTTTCTAATTGTGGATGACACAATTTCAAGTAGGTAAGAGGGGCGTTCAATGTATTTTCGGTGATTGATAATTATTGTAAGTACCTAATTAAAGTAGGTACCATTAGCTAATGACACTATCTGAGGGTATTAATAAATTTCCTGTTGATAACTTCATTAGTTTGTTTGAAACCTCCAGTTAAAGACGACAGAAATGACTGACGCGACAATGTTAAAGTAAATCGAGCACCGCGCGGTGATTAAAATCTTTACTAAACAAGGAATATCTCTAAAAAATTGGTTGTCTGTAAAGTCGGTTTACTGACGATAGTTGAACGTGACAACGTCTTAAGAAAATACTGATGGAATGGTAGCATTTGATACTCGATCAAAACATGTAAATGTACTATAGTATAGCAGCTGTCCACGCAGACGCATCGCTCACTCAAGTAGGAGAGAGACGGATGTCGAGCGCTCTCGCTTGCACTTCAAGCCTTACATGGAACGCCTCAGAGCGAGGTAACGCCGCATGACGTCATGTTTTTTCGTGCGTGCAGCCGGCTCTATCGAATTATAAGACGTTGTCACGTCAAAAACTATTCATAAAGTAATGGTAGCCGTTTATCAAGAGTCTGCTCCTTCATTATCGACCGTACAAAAGTGGTCAAAAGAGGCAGGGAAAGTATCGAAGATGATGATCTATCTATGTAATGTATTATATTATGTATATCAGTCATCTAGTACCCATAACACAAGCTCTGCTTAGCTTGGGGCTAGATGATGCTGTGTGGATTGTCCAGCATTATTATTATTATCTCCTATAAACTTTCTTTATTGAAAAATACAAACAAGTTAAGGCTCTTATCTTTTTTCTAACATACCCATACCGAGAATACATTGAACGCCCCTCGTTTTTGTCGATTTGGGCTTTTTCTTCCATAATATCGTTAAGTTGACTTTTATTCGGATTTGTTGACTTATTTTGCAGCTACCTCCAAGCTTATAGGTACCAAATTTTTCTACAAGAGTTACATAATAAGACAAGTTACGTTACGCATGCAAATATATTACTCAATCTACATTCGTCAAGGTAAAAAGCAAAAGTGAGTCTGCTTATTTTGTTCGTCCACGTGTGCCTTCGATAGCTCAGTTGGTAGAGCGGTGGACTGTAGATGTGTAAATAAGATTGATATCCATAGGTCGCTGGTTCAAATCCGGCTCGAAGGACTTTTTTATACTTATTCGTTCAGACAATCAAACTATTCTAGCTGATATATAATATTGATATTTTTTCACATTTATGTTAAGTACTTGTGTAAAATACCCAATTATTATTTTTTGCAGCTGGATTTTACCTAATGCTACTTAATTAGTTTTACATGATATTTTTATTCTACAGCCTGACTTTCAATATTTTTTCCTAAATTATTTCAAATCTATTATTTAGCGTTTATGTATGTACTTTAAATAATAATTCGCGTTCATCCCAAAACAGACCCTACCAGGCTAAGCTTCGGGCAGTTTTTATCTGTTTTGTGAATGTCCATTATTTTAAATCCTCAAAAAAGGGGGCTGTTATTAGTTTGACGAGTGTATCTGCGAGTATGTGATGGTGTTGTTTAGTTTGATTATTATATTATTTTTCTTTTGTTTGATGCCAAGCGGTACACCCGTTCAAATGCAATGATGGTTCAAAATAAAATCCCCGTTGCGTCGGTAATTTTCGAAGTTACGTAAAATTGATAAAAGGTTAATTTATTTCCTCTTTCTTTAACATAATGACTATTTTAATGCTTAGATAATCTGAAATTAGCTCGTTCATTACAAATACATCGCTATTCTGAGTGTTTCTTGACAAGTAGCGGGGTAGGGTTGTACGTGTACCTGGCATCATGCACGACAGTACGAAACATGCTCTGACAGGACCAGGTCAATCCTGTCTGACTGAATTATCACGAATGGAATGCCTTACATCTAGTAGGTCCTGGGTAGAGCCACTGCTCCCAACGGCCAACGGTATACTGTCCTGTGGAGTGCCACAGGACAGTATAGCTTGAAGAATGATTCTTCAAGATGTATAAATAATAATAATAATAAATAATGCTGGACAATTCACACAGCATTATCTAGCCCCAAGGTAAGCAGAGCTTGTGTTATGGGTACTAGATAACTGATATACATAATAATATACGAGTACATAGATATATATTTTTTATTATGCATAGAAAACGACCAGAACACCCTGAACAAATATCTGCAGATCGTACAAATATTTGTCCCGAGGCGGGAATCGAACCCGCAACCTCCTGCGTCGCAGGCGGACCTTCGCCCACCGCGCCACAGAGGTCGCAATAGATGTTTTGCCTTTCCCACATGGTATAAGTACCGCTAGAAAAAAAAAATTCTGGAGAAAACGGAACGCAAAACCACCTTATTTCTTTTGTTGGATCTTAGAACATAAATGGTTGATTTTTAGAAGTCGATGAGGTGTTTATCTCGAGTCCGAAACCTGTGCGAGATAATAATAATACGAGTAGGTACGTACATTACATTCCATTAATACGAGTAGTAACATATATTTGACGACCGACCTCTGTGGCGCAGCGGGCGAAATCCGCCTGCGACGCAGGAGGTTGCGGGTTCGATTCTTGCCGCGGGACAAATGTTTGTTACGATCTGCAGATATTTGTTCAGGGTGTTCTGGATGTTCTCTATGTATAATAAAATACATATATCTACGTAGTGTATTGTATTAAGTATATCAGTTATCTAGTACCCATAACACAAGCTCTGCTTAGCTTGAGGCTAGATAATGGTGTGGGGATTATGTACCAGCATTATGTATTTATTTATTTTATAGGTATTGTTTTACTACCTATTCGTACCAAACCGTACCGTATATGTACCTACCAACTAGAGGCTAAAGATATATTCACTTAAATAACTAAGAAACGTAAAATTTTACATTATTGCTTTATTATGTATACAAATGCATTTGTTTATTTCGATAATAGTAAATTAAATAACTAGTAAAACATAGGTCCACAACACGTTAGGAACAACTTTACCAATTACAATATGTACCAAAAATGGTTTTCTAATAAATATACATGATTATAATAGTAAAAAAAGCCTGCCCTAATCAAGTACCAATGTAACATTAAGTAATATAATTAAGTAACATTACATATTTATGGATTTGTAATTATACAAGGCTATGTCGATGCATCAACTTACTGACGAATTTTATTAGAAGTGTCTAAGCTGTGTCTAAGCAAGTTCTTCATTTTCTTCTACTTAAATTTCCACGTTTTAGTTTTTAGTAGATCCATCGATTGGTAGTAGCAGGGTAATATTATCCATTTATATATACCTAATACACATTGTTAACTTACAGCGCTGGCATGAAATCAGGGTCACAGATGTACACAAGAAAAATTATAAGTGATAATTACTTATTAGTTGAGCTACCTGTAGATTGTTTGCAACAGTCTGCAGTTAGCTCAATTGTTTCAATTGTAAATACTAGTTCTAATTTATTTCTAAGTATTAATTTTTTGATTGTAATTTTCTTTGCGAATAAAGATTACTTAAGTATTACTTATTAAAGTTATTAAGTAGAGTATTTATTCAGATTACCTAATTCAGTTCACAAAGGACCGATGACTTGGTGAAGGTCGCTACGCGGGAAAATGCTAGATTTAGCTACCAGCATCCACGCGGGTATCGCGGGACCGCTCATAGTGACAATCTTTAGTACCTTTTCATACCTCACGGTTTCCGGGTAGCCGGTGCCGGATACCCGACGGAAGTGTATTGGCATGTACGATAGTTTTCACACGCGCGGTACCCGCACATGAGTAGATAAACGGAATTATCTACTCATGTCACGGCAGCTACCCGGCGACCGGAACGTGTGAAAAGGCACTTAGGGGAGGTCTATGTTTAGAAGTGGACGTCTATCGGCTGAGGTGACGACGTAACTCAATTCATTTGTTATTGTTAAAATAAATGTCATTAATCAAAATATAAAAAAAATAAAAAAATGCGGGACAAATATTTACTCGATGTGCAGGTATTTGTTCCGGGTCAGTACTCGTCATATATAATACACTAGCTGCGCCGCGCGGCTTCGCTCGCGTGGAAATTTATGTTTCCCACTTTCTTAATTTTTTCTTTGCTATAAACCTTACGGAGCCCGAGACCTTTCCAACGAATGCAAAACCGTGGAAATCGGTTCGTGCGTTCTGGAGTTATAGCGTCAGGAAGGAAAACCCGACTTATTTTTATATATTACTAGCTGCACCCCGCGGCTTCGCCCCCGTGGAAATTTATGTTTCCAACTTTCTTAATTTTTTCTTTCATAAGAACCTTCTCCTGACAATAACAAACACAACAAAGAAAGAATTAGCGAAATCGGTCCAGGCGTTGTTGAGTTATGCGCTTACCAACACATTTTGCGATTCATTTTTATATTATAGATAATAATAATAATTATAATACGTAATGTATAAGTACGTAATGTAATAAGTATATCCAGTTATCTAGTAACCCTAACACAAGCTCTGCTTTCTTTGGGGCCAGATGAAACTGTGTGAAAAATGTCCAGTATCTATTTATTTATCTATTTGACACAATACCTTAGGCCCGTTTAAAAAAAAATGAAACTAAGGTCACCTAAAACGCGTTCAACGTCCTTGAACACTGGTGTTCATAATTTTTCTTACTATGTCCACTTGCAATTCGTTGTTTTATCATATTTGGATTATTGTCCTATAACTACTAATCACTAGCTTACGAACTATCTAAAGTAATGACTAAATCTCTATTATAACTGCACAGCAAGCATAGGCACATAATGTAAGTATGTAAATGTATCTGTAATTGTACTGTTGATATTATGTTTTAATTTTCATATTCTGTCTTGGTGTTATGTATAAATGGAGTTACATCTAAATAAACTTAGGTACTAGAGTGGAAGTTGTGTCAACAAGCTATGAGTAAGTTCAATTATATATGTATATTTTTATATTTTCATTTGATTGATGCTCTAAATTTTATATAAATAATGTATGCATTTAGATTTCATTATGATATGACGTACCCACCCATCATTGTTTTTATTACGGTTAGAATACATCATATAACTACCTACTTATCTTATTTACACTTTCTAGATATCTATAAAGCGATACGATTTATATCTTAAAGAACAACAGAGGCAAGTTTATCTAGCTTTCCTATTATGAATGGAACCTATTGATATGTTAAAGAAAACGGCGAATAAATTTTAATTAAGACTAAATCTAGCACGATTGGTATAATAAGAAAACGGAGCTTAAAACACAGAATCCTATACTTAGTTAGTTAAAGATAGGTGGCAAAATATTGGCACTTGTTACTACATTTAAGTAGGTATATTTTATTTCATTTATTGTTGATGGCGCAGTTTTTTTAGCTTTGGTTATAAATAATTTTGTATTTGCATACTTACTAGAGAATTTTGACAAATTCTTTTTTTTTATTACTACACAATCTGTAAGCTAAATATCACTGCTTTACAAAATACGACTCTACTTTTATTCTACTCATTTGCGGCTTAGTGTCGGTATACCCACTGGGAATCTTCGGGGGAGGGTGGTCATGCGGCTTCAGCCCTATGGCTCTGGTGCCAAAGCTGATAGCAGATGCACGGCAGCCCTTCAACCTTCGGGAACAGTACCAGGATATCCTCCCATCTGCGTTTTGTTTCTGGTAGCTGTAGGAGTAGTTGTTGAGGAGAAGTAAAGGATGTTTCCCGCCTCGGTTTGTCCAGAGAAATGTTCCTGAAAGTCAAGGGGTGGCTGAGTGATTTGTTAATTGGGGGTTTTACGATCGTGCGTTTGATTTTGGATGGAGTAACAGATTGTTTTAAAAACTTTTGGAGTTATAACTATTTAATAGTTTTTTATTTAATGAAATTTAACATCGATTGTAAAGAAATAGACTTCTGGCTCAGGATTTATATTCGCCACGAGGTCAGGGACCAAGCCTTTGCCCCCCGCAGCAGCTGTGAGACACGTCATAAGGCTTAGTTGTAATAGTCTATATATATAAAAATGAAACCCGTTTTCCTTGGTCACGGCATCACGCGTGAACGGCTGGACCGATTTCGCTAATTCTTTCTTTGTTGTGTTTGTTATTGTCAGGAGAAGGTTCTTATGAAAGAAAAAATTAAGAAAGTTGGAAACATAAATTTCCACGGGGGCGAAGCCGCGGGCCGCAGCTAGTAGTTAAAAAAACTTTAAATTGAATGCCTACCATCGTGGCCTGGTACTCTTTATCGCGAGGAGTCGACGCAGAAAAGGGAGGGCCAGTTGTGAGATTAACGGTGTCAAATAAATCATAAAGGTGAACAACTATATCAAAGAAGCACGAAAGATACGAGTATGTAATTGTTAAAAATATTTGTATATTCACCCACAAGCACAATACGTTAAACTGATACCACATACCTATTACTACGACACTTAGTTAAATAAAACTTCGCTTACTTTGGTGGTGTGTGAAAACTACTGGATATAAACGACAAGGGACCTGGACATCTGGCGATCTCTGGTGTTGGAGTTTTTGGAGGCCAAGATCCACTATGGGTCACTGCGTCACGCCAGTAAGAAAGATAAAACATTTCTGTTTTAGAGGGGCAACGTCTAACCTAGGTACCGCCTGGCTAAATTTCAATATTTTGTTGATCGCTACAACTTCACATACACCCCTGTTTGAGTTTTGAAGTATTTTCTCGGAAAATGTGTGTGTTGTCCAGTGGCTGACACGAACTTTCCCTCTAAGTCCAGCGTGATATAGGCCTTGCAGCGTTTACCCTGGGTGCATCTCCACCTCGACCCTTTATTCGTATTGAACCACATTCCGTAAGTAAACTCTTTGTACATATTGAACTTCTTTCCGCTGGCTACTGTTATCATTTTCAGGTCCTCTGCAATTTCCAGAATATGTGTTGAGTCTCTAATCAAAGTTCCATATCCATCTAATTAAACTCATTTATATAAGTAATTACATACATGATTTTTTTTATTTTAATATCAATTCAAACACTGTATTTTAAGTTTGATAGCAAACTACCTTTTTATTACCTACTATTTTGTTATAGGTAACTAATTATGTTGAACGAATCAGTAACTTAATTAGTACATGTTTCCTAAGATGCTAGATTTGGTGTTATCTAGATACCTCGTACGTACAGTTTCATATACACCATGTGAAACTGTAGCGATCAAGATATTGAAACTAGTGGCCAAGACTCCCGTACCACCACGTTGGCTAAATTTCTATATATTGTTGATCGCTACAATTTCACATACACCCCCGTTTCAGTTTTGTAGTATTTTCTCGGAGCATGTGTGTGTTGTCCAATGGTTGAGACGAACTTTCCTTCTAAGTCTAGCGTGATACAGGCCTTGCAGTTTTTTCCCTGGACCAAGGTACATCTCCATTTCGACCCTCTACTCGTATTAAACCACCATCCATAAGTGTACTTTTTGTACATAATTAAGTTCCTTCCGTGTATCGTTGTTATCATTTTCAGGTCGTCTGCAAGTTTTAGAATAATATGTCGAGTCTCAAATTAATTACGGTAAGTAATAAAGTAATAATTACTTTATAAATATACCTTACAAAAACAAACTACAACTTAGCAATAATAATAGTTATTATGTTTGTTTTTTCAAACTGAATCGTTTGTAACTAAACAGTGAATGAAACCTTAATATTTTGTCAAAACTTAAAATTTAGTTAAAGCCACTTATTTTTTATATGGTGCTAAAATTTCGTTTCATCTAGATGTACTCCGGGGTTGAGGCCACGGGGATTTTTTTTCCATATACTTACGCTTACACCAGCTTCACATATACCCCCCTTTCGGTTTTGAAGTATTTGTTCGGATCATGTGTGTGTTGACCAGTGACAGACACAAGCCTCCCTTCTACGTCGAGCGTGATGTATGCCCTGCAAGCATTTATCTGGGCATTCTTGTTTCTGGCCTGGGTACATCTCCACCTTGCTCCTTTATTCGTTTTGAACCACATTCCGTAAGTGTAATTTCTGTACATATTCAACTGCCTTCCATTTGCTGTTGTTATCATTTTTAGATCGTCTGAAAGTTTCAGATTATGTGTAGTCTCAAATCGATTAAGGTTAGTATTTTTTTTTGCTTGATATTTCTCGTAGTTTATTCATGTAAATGGGGTAGGGAAATAATAAATTAAACCTAACTGACAATTATACTAGCTCTTTTTTCTCATTAAATATATTCCTAAAGGAAGAAAAGCTTAACATTAGCTTTCATCTATGAGTATTGCTTGCTCAGGTAGTATGGTTTAATACTAATATACATACAAATATATTACTTATAGCATACAAAAAAACTATGGTAAGTACTCGATTCCAGAATCCCAAATATTTCTGTAAATCAAGGGGTTAAAAAAGCTTGGATATATTAGAGAAAAATATTTTACGACACTGAATATCATCGGAGAAAATGGCAGAAGGTCGAATAAACTTTTGATTTTGATGGCTTTCATTCATCATTTCATTCATCTCTGCTTCATTTGTGAACTCGAATTTGCAACTACGCCTTGTAAAAGATTTAGTTTGTGGTGGTGACCTTCTTGTTATCTATCAGTTTTAATAAGTTGTCATACTAAATGTCTTCGTTTACAGAAAATATCTTGGTTCTAGAATCAATTACAGGCAAACCTAGATTAATATAAATACCTAATGAAAGTGCAGAAATAATTAAGTATAGATTGTATAAAACATTCACGATAACTTACTGCAGAAGTACTTAATACTGAGTTGGCAATCAATATCTTAACGAACAACTTCTTTACATAGTATAAAACAAAGTCGCTCCCGCTGTCTGTCTGTCTCTATGTATGCTTAGATCATTAACTACGCAACGGATTTTAATGCGGTTTTTTTAATAGATAGAGTGATTCAAGAGGAAGGTTTATATGTATAATATTTGCATAATATAGTAGAGAAACACTGATCTGATAGTTTTAGAGGTTTCTAATGTGATGTCGTAAACACACATTTTTTGCGCTTACATTGCAAACGCTGCTGGCTGAACCCTACGAGATAGATCAAAATAATATACTACAGTATTGTACAACTTAAAAGGTCTACAAAAAAGTCCGCGTTGGTATATGTCTATCTCTTAGGGATAACCCACAATAACCATTTTTATCCTTTACTTTTTACGGGAAATAATGGCTTATTTACGAGGCGATTTTAAGCAACACAGCATTAATTCTCATCCAGTTAAGTACCTTAAATACATTGTGCATTAAATAAAGATAAATATCAATATTTTCGAAGATATTACAGATTTAAATAATGCAGGGACATAGCGGTTGCGGCGGTACCGGCCGGGGGCCGATTCTGTAGTATATTTAGCCCCGGCTTCGCACGGGTGCAATGCTTATAGCATTGCACCCGTGCGAAGCCGGGGCAGGTCGCTAGTTTAAAATAATTCGCGTTTCCTTAAATTGTTTAGGTTTTAATTTATTTATTTTTACTATAAATAAACACATATTCGGTCCTTTTAATATGTACAATTAATTCTATTTAAGTAGGTACCTACTTAATATATAAAATTAATTCTATGCAAAGCAACCTGCCTAGCATAGCGTTTTGTCGTCTAGGCTAGATATAATAGAAAAATTGAAGTTGAAGTAAAGAATTTCAAATATTTTACCCATTCGATGACGCTGAGATACAACAATCGCTGTGCTTCGCCTGCGGTTTGGCAGCACAGGATCTAAGATTTCTTATAACCAACTTTAAAGTACGTGCCATCAGACCTCAAGCAGTACCTCGGCTTCTGATGATTGCTGTGTTCTTTGTATTTACCCAGGAGTTGCCCGCAGTGGTTCAGCTTCAGATACGATTGGCAGGTGGATGTGGAGGTACATCGCCAGCGCTGACTGAACTTTGTACTCGCGTGGAGGCAATACGTGTACTCGTTGAAGTATAACAACTGCTTTCCGCTCATAAGTGTTAGCAGCTTGATTTCTAGAATAAGTAAATTAAAAAGTAAAAATTTATTCAGTTTAAAACTGATGCGGTAGGCAGGCTGTTATCGCAGCTTATTTACATATTTTACTATAAAACAACTGAACGGATTAGGGTGAAATTTGATACCAGGATAGCTTAGCTTAGCTTATATCCTGGATTAACACAAAGTTACTTTTGATCCCGTTAAAGTACGTAATGTTCCCGTGGGGTAATCAAATAGTTCAAATAGGTTGGTTATTTAATAACGCGGGGTGCAGTATTTATTTAATAACGCTAG
Source organism: Eupithecia subfuscata (assembly GCA_963564075.1). NCBI lineage: Eukaryota > Metazoa > Arthropoda > Insecta > Lepidoptera > Geometridae > Eupithecia > Eupithecia subfuscata. Next base: position 13,787,858 of record OY751105.1, read on the forward strand.
TTTCGTACATATGAAGTAAATAATGAAAAATATCAAGTACTTACCTTAAAATACTTATTGTGAGTTACTTTTGATCTCGGAAAAGTGCAATGTTCCCGTGGGATGAAAAAAAAACCAAATAGTTTGGTTATATAATGCGTCCCACGGCCATGCCACATGGAGGGAAAGTATCTTAAATACTCGAGAAAACTTCATTTTGATTTGAAAGACAATTTAAACTGCATTCAAAGATTTTTGAATAATTGCCTGTCTGAAACGGGAATCGAACCTGCCAAATCGTAAAATCGTAATTTTACGATATTGATACGATTGCGTCTTTTGATTGGCATCGTAAAATTACGGGTGTTTTTTTTACAATTTGGCGAGTTCGATTCCCGGTTCAGACAGGCGACTATTTAAAAATCTTTGAATGCAGTTTAAGTTGTTTTTAAAATCTAAATGAAGTCTTCTTTCAGTAAAATTTTCTATCTACAATATTTAAGAAACTTTCCCTCTATGTGGCATGGCCGTGGCACGTCCTATATAATAATAGAGCCGGGCGCAGTTGCGTATTGAGTATTATAATGAAGGTACATAAATAATGAAAAATAACAAATTTCAAACAAAAACTGATTCGTCTACTTTCTCTTAAAATATAGGTTCATATCACGGCAGATGTATGATATTTAGCATGACAGTCCGGGCACGCCATTGTCTGATGACTCGGGCAAATCCATACGGAGCACAAACTGCACTTTTTTCTGGTACTCCTATCGCGGGCTCTTCCACAAAACTTGCATCGACCTACTTTGGTTAGGTTTTGATGGTTTTTGTTGAAGTTGTTTACTAAAACGGGAATAATCATGTAGGGATTGCAGAACTAGGTTGGTTTTGAAGAACGGGGATTTCCGGGAATTATCGAAGACAAACTCGGAATTCCCGGGAACTTTCAGACTTCGGTTATTATTAATTATATTTATCTTTAAAAAAAAACGAAAAAAATGGAGCCTACCCTGGGTAGGCAGCTTATAAACAATAATACAAGGTTGATTAAAATAAAACTACTGCATACAAAAGTACTTTATTAATCTGCTATATTCTCAACACACGATGGTGGTATCATTCACAAAAATCGAATAGTTACACTATTGTCTATATTGTCTTAGAGATTTATTACAAAAACTGTAATAAATCTCACCGGTGACTCCAGGCTATTATTGATATTCAGACGGGTTTCCAGTTAAGGCGAATAGTAGGGTGGATAGTGGCGCCACTACATATTTAATTTAATCATTAAGTTATGCAAAGGAATTATCAAAAAATCGGACCGCGCGTAGACGATACCTATCACAAGCTTTTATTTAATGTATCTGTAATAGTTTTGTTTTGTGTTATTCAATCAAAAACCTTGTTTGGAGAGCTTGGTGGCCACCAATAGGAACTAAACTCTTGAAACAAGTATCTGCCTAAATAATACAGTACAAAAGTACAAAACTATTAAAGATACATTTAAAAAAAGCTTATGATAGATATCGTCTACGCGCGGTCCGATTTTTTGATAATTCCTTTGTATAACGTAATTATAAAATTAAATATGTAGTGGCGCCACTATCCACCCTACTATTCGCCTTAAGTTTTGGATTTGCTCGTTGGTTCGGGTGCGCAAATAAATAATTCCGGGAAACGAAGACGAAAATTGCGGAGCCACACGGTTCCTGCCATTTTCTGCCTTTTCCAGTTAGCAGGCAGATTTGTTTTCTGTTTAGAAACAGCGAATTGGTAAGCCAGTTCTCTACATTGTTCAACCATGTGTTGAAATTCAGATTTTTGTATAAACATATTTGCATAGCAAAATTTCTTCTTCCAGTTCTTACATCATTCTTCAAAAGCTGAATGTTGAATGAAAAAAAATGGTTGACTTTGGAATTTTATACTTTTCAGCTACTTTTATTAGTGAAATGCCACTTTTTACTTCTTTCACAGCTTCTATGAGTGCATCGGGGCATATTCCCTGTCTTTTCCCCGTTTTCCTACGACGCACTGAGAAAAAGTAAACAAACAGCTGATCAGATTTTGTGACTAAACAGTATGACACTTTTGTAGGTATACCCTGTCTACAGATACGTTCATATTTTTCTCAGTAACTCAGACATAAGGCATAAAAGTGTTCTAACTTTGAGGATAGGACGGATCGGATATGACATCAATATCAACGGCGATTATCAATATATATTAAAAAGGAGTAACTGACTGACTGACAACGCACAACCCAAACCGCTAGTCCAATGACTTGAAATTTGGAGGTTTTCTTGCTTTTAAGGTGTAGGAGTGAAGGGAACTAGGTACCTAGTTCCCTAAGAAAGGAATTTTGGAAATCTGAACTAAACGTGATAACGACCCATTAATGATTTTGACGTTCTGTTTATGGAACAGTGTGCAAAATAGATGGTATTTATGACGACAAATAAAAATATCAGCTTTTTATACGGCAGTTCATATTTGGCTCGCGATGCGTTTAGTTTAGGGGTACTTAAGCAAAATAACTTACTTTTTGTTGCAAGAAACTTTCATAGCTGGCATTTAGACAACCACACAGACAAAGCTTTACAGTCGCGTTCATATAAGAATTTTAGGGTTGCTTGCTAGTTTCGTCGGATTGTGTCCACAGGTACAGGCGGCCATAGGAACGTTACGTGCCTGCATTTGGTGCTAAGTTTGCAGCACCCTGGCGACACCGCGAACGCTTGTGCCCAAGGGATCTTTCATTCTCTTCTGACATCCTCTTAGTAATTAATGACAAAGCTATCATCCGATTTTGTTCGATTGAAGTTAAGATAGTATCTATTTTTTTCCTTTTGACTTAGGTAATCTTCTACTATATAAAAATAAGTCGGGTTTTCCTTCCTGACGCTATAACTCCAGAACGCACGAACCGATTTCCACGGTTTTGCATTCGTTGGAAAGGTCTCGGGCTCCGTGAGGTTTATAGCAAAGAAAATTCTAGGCGTGCGAATCCGCGGGGCGCAGCTAGTTTCACTATGAAATGAACTATTATGTCTTCCTGACGACTTTAAGATAATTTCATACTGAATTTACCAACGTCGAGTGGCGTTTATAGAAATTAAATACAGTCATGTTTATTATTTGTGTATTTGACGACCTCCGTGGCGCAGCGGGCGAAGGTCTGCCTGCGACGCCGGAGGTTGCGGGGTCGATTCCCGCCTCGGGACAAATGTTTGTACGATCTGCAGACATTTGTCCAGGGCGTTCTGGATGTTTTCTATGTATAATAAAAAATATATATTTATGTAGTGTATTGTATTAAGTATATCAGTTATCTAGTACCCAAAACACAAGCTCTGCTTAGCTTGGGGCTAGATAATGCTGTGTGAATTGTCCAGCATTATTTATTTATATTTATTTATTTATTTAATTTTTCTTACATGAAAAAATAATAAACATAATAACAACTTGCATGTGATAATAGAATAGGCTTACGAGTCGCTCGGACTATGCTCGGAATGCTCGGAGAGCGGAACGCGCGCGTCTAGAACCGCACTCACCATGAAGAAGTCCTTCGTAAAAAGATGAAACGTTGTCCTTCCAACATAAACAAGGTTCGTAGTTAACCCGCTTACATCCATAATGAAGGCTTAGAGTCGATGAAAAACGTGTTATGTACACTTCAACATCACCCGCTTTTGTATGTTTAGCAATGTAACACTTACATGATGAAGATGTTGTCGTCCTAGACGAATTCCAGCCACGGTGGTAGTTTCAACGGATACTAGACATATACGCAGGACATAGTATAGTCTGTGTCCAAATCGGGGGGAGGAAAGGTGACGGAAGAATGGGGTCGGCGAGTGTGTGGATCGGTGGGCTCGCCGGCCATGTATAGGAGGAAGAGGGGACGCCAGTCGAGCCGCGGAGGTTTTAAATGTTCCCGTGGTTCGGCGAAAATGGCGAGAGAGGGACACCGGAGAGGTTTTAGTGGGTATTACGTCCTTTTCAGGGCGTCGAGTCCCACATAATTCTGGTCCCCCCCAGACCAGTTTATTCGTGAACGAATTTCCTCGACGAGACAAAAAAAAAGGACATAGTATAGTGTACTAGTGTGTGCGCAAACACAGATGCACTTTCTATTTTTGAAACGACGACGACTGGAAGAGATCAGGAGCGCAATTCTGCAAACCAATGGCTTTACAATGACAATGGTAAAGCGATTGGTCGTCGGTATCGTGGTGTCGCCGCAGAATCGTCTATAGATGAAAGAAACTCTAGATTATTTAATTGTGTTATTTGCACGAAGAGTTTGATAGATTAGTTTCAACCTTGAAACTTAGTACGCGCGTCCATCTGTACTTTGTCTCGTCTAAATTTTAAGGTTAATTGCCAAAATGTGTCATTCTGAGAGTATACCACAGTCATAGTGAAGCGATTAATTCAGTAGAATATGGCCCCAGGCGTACGACCAACAGCTTAACTTAAACTTTCACTTACAAGATGAATTGATTAGGTCACAGGACCGTGATAATTTACTAATTATTTTTTTTCCTATAGTAGATCCCATTACTTTCCGTGTACTGCGTAGGTGGATGTAAATGTTGCCCATATACGCTCAAGAGTTGACCATCCTCATTGACCAAAATCTTCGCTTTGCAATCTTTCTTCACTGTACAACGGCCTTTTACCCCAAATTTACTGTTGTACCAAGCGCTATACTTATAGCCATCGTACAAGTAATACTGTTTCCCGGTACATAGGGTGATCAGCTGAACTGAAATAAACGAGGGTACAAGGTTCAAAAATCTAAATAATAAACTCTTTATTTCCTTAAGAACAATAAATGTAGATTTAGAAATGGTCAAATTCTTAAAATTAAACACTGATATGGAAATAAAGTGATATTTTTTATTATGTCGCTTCGGTATGTAGAAGTCAAGAAACGACAAAGAAATGTTTAGTTGTTATTTTTCGGGTTGGAGCAAAACCCGTCCCAAGCTTTTTTATCTTCTAGGCTGTAGTTGTTGCAGCTAATACAGTAGTAGTGTAGTTCTTTACTACCTATCTTCATTTTGATAGAGACCAATTTCGAATCACTATAAACGTAAATATAGTTTCCTTACCGGTTATGATACTACTACTGATTCGATTTTAGGACTAGGTAGAAAAGAATAGGACTCGATGAATTGAGATAGTCCGATTTTTATTGTTTAATAGTCGTAGTGGATAAAGATTGGGAGTGAAAATGACCGCCTCTTTCATGTTGTTTCGATTTTGATCATAGAGATCAAAGACGATAAAATGTTTGAAATGTGACTCTTGGTACCTACATATTTCAAACATTTGAAGCACCTATCTAAGAAATATTGTAAAACTTATTATTTAGCCACTGCTGTCCCACTACGGGGTAAATGCATCGTTTTTCTTATTATCTATATATATATAGTTATCAAAGCACACACTATCATTCTTATAAATGTAACCGTTTTCTATTTCCGTTTGGTTTGATGTTTGTTAAGGTGGTCCACCCAGATTTAGTAACATGTTATATGTTTTTAACAAGTCACCTATAGCCAACCTTGAGACAGCGCTAGTTCATTGGCGTCATAATCTGGCTTGCAAGTGTGGCTAACGGTCTTTGTAACTCCTTTATAGTCCTGTGTGGTGGTCAGAGATCCTGGGCATTTGGAGCGATAGTTCACACATCGATGGTAGATAGTGGCGTGCATTCGGTTCCTTCTAAGTAGTGTGTATTGATGGCCTGCTCTCAGAATTACATGCCCTCGACCGCGGGATATAAAACGTATCTCCTCTGAATCTGTCAGCAATAGCAAACCAATTAAATATACCTATGTATGTTATGTATCAGAGTCAGCTATGTACTGCAATGATAATAATAGTAGACTATGCACCGCGGGCATAAAGCAGTGTCTTACGTCACGGGTGTGATTGGATCCCGAGCGCAACTCAATTATAGCAAACAACTCACGAGCGAAGCAAGGGAGTTACTAAAATCATGAGTGCGTGAAGGATTTATTCACGTCCGGAATAGCAAAATAAAAATCATAGAATCATCAGTGACTGGTCTGAAACTATTCACTTTGCCGTCCCAGACACTGCTCCTCTCCGAGAGTAGCGGCTATCCGTTCCATTGGGCAAGGGGGAGTAGGGAGGAGTGGGTGGGTCTGTGTTTGCGCGAGTACTTACGCACCGTAATATATCCTGCAACGGACTGTTTCTGGATACTGGCTCTCGAGACTTAAGGCCCTGTGGCGATGGACTGAGGTAGAGAGGTTCGACTTTGCAAGTACTTTGTCCAAGTTCTGACAAATCAACATCCTGTAAATAATCCGAGTTAAAAATGCTCGCCTAGTAACGCAGTCACCGTAGCCGAAATCGTCTGGCACACACACACATAATATGTGCGGGTGTCTATGCCGATTCCACATATATGTATAAATAAACATATTATGTTTATATATTTATGTTATAATGACGCGTTCACATTATAAAATATGATAAACTAGGTTCTGCCCGCGGCTTTGCACGCGTTGTTTCTATGGTAACGATTTGAGGTTATTTCTATCGCATAGGAACTAATTTATGGGATAAAAAACCTATGTTTGATTCCAGGGTTAGACTTACCTGTATGGAAAATTTCAGCCTGATCCGTTCAGTAGTTTTGGCGTGAAAAGGTAACAAACATCCATCCATCCATCCAAACTTTCGCATTTATAATATTAGTGTGATGATGTGATAGTGTGATAAACATGTTTTACAACATGTTTAGTTACTTAATTCGAATGCCCCTTTACTCTTTCAGGCCATGAAGGAATCCGTCTAAACTATGAATAGATGACGACCTCTGCTTTCCGGGCACAGGATTTAAGACTTAAATTATAAAATATTTTTTAAATAAGTAATGCTAGCAATAAAATAAAAAAAAGAAATTTATACACAAACATGTATTTGAGTTACATTACATACCATCTCGTAGGAACACTTTATACATACCTACCAAACCACCAAGTTTAATGAAACTAAGCCAACATACAACTATACAAAAAAAAAACTAAAGCCAACTCGGCTTTGTTTTTGTAATCTCTCAGAAATTGTATATTCGAGAAGGTTCATCGCTAATCAAATTATTAATTTTAAATTTACATGGGTATGTGCTTAAACATTGTAGGCATAGTTAGGTTGCTTATTTTATGTGTATATGACCTTACGCATGCAATCACTCCGGAAGGCCAGATTTAACAATTTTAAATTAATTTTTCAATCACGAAAACGACGGGATTTGGCAGATGTTGTGAAATTTTGGTGACTTGTAAACGACCGGGATGCCGTGATCGGTTCCTCTATATACAACACATAGTTCGACGAAGCTTTGATATACTTGTATCGTCCATCCTCTGTTATTGCAAACAGCTTCGGCTCATGGGCATGCTCTATCGGTTCTTTGATCACGGAGTAGTCATCGTTGACGTTAAGAGAGGCAAAGCAATTGTTGGTGTTGATACACCTCCATTTCTTCGTCGAGTAAGGTGTCTTGGCGTAATAGTGTCCTTTGTATCTTAGCAGCAGCTTGTTGGTCACTGTTGTTATGATTTGAACTGTAGAAATATATTTATTACTTTATTATCAAATAAGGTGTTACCAGTTCAGCCCAGATTATAAATGAATATAACTTATAATAGGATATGTTGCCTACATATCCTATTCTAAATTAAATTCATAAAAAAAATGTTTAAAAAAATGTTAACATTCGCAGAAGAAAAAGAAAAACAAGCTGCTGTCATAGCAGAGGGATAGATTGATCTTGCATTAATTCGCAGGATTTGTACAAAAATATAATTATTATAGACGGTGGTTTTCACCACCTAAGGTTGACTAAAAGATAATGATTTTCCACTGCTACTTCTTTTACCTTTCTCGGAACGGAACGTTCGTTGCCAATTTTCCAGTTGTCAGGCAAGAAGCTTGTAAATTTTAAAGTCTTTCTGACAAAGAAAACGGTTCGACTTCTTTGTTCTTCAATCATTGTGAAATGTTTTGAGCATATGCATATAGCAATATTGGTGTTTTTGGGGGATTGCAAGAAATTTGTAGGGAAAGGCTTTTTAAAATGAAAATAAATACGAGTTCATGATTTATTATTTATTCTTTTCAAACTATTTATTTGCAACGAAAACAATATTCCTCTGTAGGAACATTGTGTCTTTGCAAATAAACAACTGTACATTTTTTAATTACCATAAGCAAAGTAACTAATTATAATAAGTGATAATCGCCAGTATCAAAACAACAATCAGGCCTCTTGTAAATTAATTTAAATGAATTGAATCAAGGAGACTCATTTTAGCTTGTAGCATCATAGGTAGAACTCCTGATATATTTAAACGATGACATAGCTTCTGCCTCCACCGCCCCCGTGGCTTCGTTGTAAATAGCTGAAACGGGTATGCTTGTCGAACTAACGTGGTTTATACCGTTGTTAATTCTGAGTGCTAGTTCATTGGCGGCATAATCTGGCTTGCAAGTGTGGCTGACGGTCTTTGTAACTAGTTTATAGTCCTGTGTGGTGGTCAGAGATCCTGGGCATTTGGAGCGATAGTTCACACATCGATGGTAGATAGTGCCGTTTCGGTTCCTTCTAACTAGTGTAAATTGATGGCCCGCTCTTAGAATTACATTCCCTCGACTGCGGGATATAAAACGTATCTCTTCTGAATCTGTTACCAATAGCAAACCAAATAAATGTAAAAAATGTTAAGTATGCATATAAACAATTAAATATGTATGTACATATATCTTCTTCTTCTATAAACTACTCTGTCAAGAAAGTACCGGGAAAAGATCAATAATACACAAAATGTTTGTTATTCATCCAAATTTATTTTAACACCTTCAAAGAATGCTCCTTCACGCCCTTAGCACATCTCCGCTGCGGAACTTGAGTAGCGGACCCGCAGTAATTTCGCCATGTCTTGTCCGTATGTATGAGAAGTGGAACACTAGCGAAACTGCCTGTTCTAACGCATAGATTTTACTATAATTCTTTATCTTTCCCCGCGCGGTTTCGCCGATCTGCTCCAACGTCAACCACACCTCCGCCACAGTAGATAAATATATTTATGTATTGTGCCTCCGCGCTCCGGCCGCCATTATGTCGCGGTTCCGCCTGTGTTTGTCAAAATCGACAAGAATAAAAGGCAGGACTACATTTTTTCATAAAATGGACGTCGATTTAACAGAAAAATTAATTCAAGAGATCAGAAATAGACCTCTTTTTTATTTATTACTAGTTTATGCCCGCGATTTCGCACGTTGTTTCTATGGAAACGTTTAAAGGTAATTTCTATCCCATGGGAACTGACTTATGGGATAAAAAGTATGTTTGATTCCAGAATTAGAACTACGTGTATGCAAAATTTCAGCCCGATCCGTTCAGTAGTGTTGGCGTGAAGAGGTAACAAACATCCATCCATCCATCCATGTATCCATCCATCCATCCAAACTTTCGCATTTTTAATATTATATAGAGTGAAGTCATCCAGACTATAATAAAACGTCAAGTGCAAGTCGGACTCGCGCACTAAGGGTTCCGTAAGACCTTGTGTTTATTTATTTATTTACTGTTTTCGGATTTTTTCCTTTATTTGTGCTATAAGACCTTGCTGCTCACCAAATTACGGGAAGTACCCCGTTGACTCAGAAGTTTTATTTATATCGCGGCTCCAAGAAGTTACGGACATAAGCATTTGACGTTAAATTAAACTCGATACGTGCACGCGTTGCGTCCACGCGTACGACGGACAGACAGACAGACGGGCAGACAGACAGACAGACGGACAACAAAGTGGTCCTAATAAGGGTTCCTTTTTTCCTCTTGAGGTACGGAACCCTAAAAATAATCTAAAAAATTGCTGGCACGGAGAGAAATTCACAGGGAATTAAATGAGGAAGGTATATATTATCTATTAAAACTATTAAATATTATCTATTAATATTATTATTATCATCTATTAATATTGTATTTGTATATCCATTGTTACATGTATTTGTATATCTATATTAAAATCTCTTTATTCACAAATATTATTAAATTATATTATTATTGTTATTCGATTGTTAGCTCCATGAATCTGCATTCTCAACTAAAAATCCTCATTGTAAGAAATAAAAGTGCCTTTGTGACTTGTGATCGTCATCTGTTTGATCTTGAATTTGTTTTCGAAAGTCTCGTGTGCTCTTTATTATTTCAATCAGCGGTTCCGCAACTCGTGTTCCGCAGCGGAGATGTGCTACGGGCGTCAGAAACGATACACTTACGCCAACGAATAATCCAATCACCAAAACATTTTATAAACGCTGTTTCCGGAATTGAGTTCAGTTCTCGCCGCGAATTCTCCGTTTTTTCGGTTTCGGTTCAGTTGGAAGGCGCCACTCCGAAGCTTGTTGACTAGTTTGCATGTCAAACTCCTAAACCCACGTCTCGTCACCAGTAACAATGCGTTTCATGAATGTTGGATGGGAATTGATTCGTTCTAGCATGTCCTCAGCGACTCTCATGCGATTGAGTTTTTGGAGAAAATATCAGGTCTTTTGGGACTAGTCGAGCGGCAACATGTTACATTCAGTCAAAAAAGTATCGGGAATTGATGATTTGTATATGGTTCCAAATTCAAATTTTTGGTTTTTTGTTATTGTTGTTAGATTGGCACAACTGTTTTCCATTTTGGTGCGGAGTTTGAGTTGCATCTGTTATTTATCTATACTAATACTAATAATACATATTATAAAGAGGAAAGATTTGTATTTATGTATTTTTGTATGTTTGTTACGAATAAACTCAAAAACTACTGGACCGATTTCAAAAATTCTTTCACCATTAGAATGCTACATTATTCCTGAGTAACATAGGCTATATTTAGTTCTTGAAAAAATTAGGGATCCCTACTAAAACTTCAATCATGTAACAAAAACAATGTAACAAAAACAAAAAAATGTTCTACAATATTAAAGACTATTAAATATCTACAAAAAACTCAGCGATACCATATGTCCAACTATTGTAGTTATGTCAGTTTAACTATTTTTTTACTTTTTAAAAGTTGATAGAAATTCTGACCGAAGTCTGACCATGTTAGCCATACCTTTGTACTAATCCTTATCCAAATAAACCATTTCATAATTAAGACTGTTTCAATACCTGTAGATTGCTTTTTGAATTATTCAAATCGGACATTCCATTCAAAAGATATTTAAAATTTAAAAATGTCGCTCTAAACAAAATACTATTAGAAAAATAAATGACGCCGCACCCGAGCAACGCAGCGAGGTAGGTAAAAATAATAATAATTAATGTCCTCCTAGCCGAATTTCGACCACGGCAGCCAATCTCATCGGAGACTAGCCAGATGCGCAGGACATATTATAGTGCACAAGTGTGTGCGCTGCTGTGTCGTGCCGGCTTAGAATTTGCACAACCCCAACTCTTCCCGCGGGTGTCGTAAGAGGCGACTAAGGGATATCCACTGGGGGCGGGCACGACCGGGGAGAGGTCAAACGCAGGACCAACGTCTTAATGTGCTTTCTGAGGCACGCCCCCGTGCCTCGGAGAGCACGTTAAGCCATCTAACACCGCCAATTTCCTTACTCCGGGCTGCTACAGTGAATATTTCTTGCTAGAAAATACCCAATAACACAAATCTTGGGCCGACCCGGGATTTGAACCCGGGACCACATTATCAGCGGTTGAACACGCGACCACTATACCAACGGGGCAGTTGGATAAAAGTATAAAATGTCCTGCTACAGAAATATTAGAAACCTACGTTTATCCCAAATTTTTTAAAAATTAATATCCACCCGTGCGAAGCCGGGACAGGCCGCTAGTATTAAATACAGTGCTGTTTTTAGTTATATTATATCTAGTGTGTATTGCGAATTTCATAATGGACAAAAACATCGAACAAAGAGTTTGTCTTAAATTTTGCATCGCCAATGGAATTTCGTGTTCGGAGTCACTGAAAATGTTACAGAAGGCTTACGGTGAATCGACTCTATCAAAAACACGTGCTTATGAGTGGTACAAAGCGTTCAAATAAATAAATAAATGATGCTGGACAATTCACACAGCATTATCTAGCCCCAAGCTAAGCAGAGCTTGTGTTATAGGTACTAGATAACTGATATACATAATACATTACACTACATATATAGATATTTTTTATTATACATAGAAAACCATCCAGAACGCCCTGGACAAATGTCTGCAGATCGTACAAACATTTGTCCCGAGGCGGGAATCGAACCCGCAACCTCCTGCGTCGCAGGCAGACCTTCGCCCGCTGCGCCACAGAGGTCGTCTAAATCAGCTATGTACTGCAATGATAATAATAGTATAGTATAGAGACTATGTACTTAAGGCATAAAGTAGTGTCTTACGTCACGGGCGTCATTCCGGAATCACAAACTAAAAATCATAGAATCATTGCTCAGTAGCTTCTAGCCTTATATGTGATGTTAAGTAAACTGAAAAAAAAAATACAAATCGTAGATGAATATAAAATAAGGCCATCGTAACTAACACGAATCAATTCACAATCAATGAGGTTTTCTTCAGCTTTTCCTTCTGTCTGGCTCTGTAAAGAGCAGTTTTGACACTAGCAAACGAAGGCATGGCACCGTTTCCAACTTCCACCACCGCGTTGCTATAAATAGCTGGAACAGGTATGTTTGTCGAAGAAACTAGTTTTCTACAATTGTCAATTTTAACTGCGATTTCATTGGCGACATGATCAGGGTTGCACGTATGGCTGCGGCGTTTCAAAACTTCTAAGTCCTCAGTAATGGTTATCGACCCTGGACATCTTTGAAAACGATATTTTGAACATCGCAGGAGGAGCGTCCCGTTCTTATACGTTCTGTGGCGTAGATACTGGTGACCGGCTTTTAAATACACATTGCCTCCTTTGCGAGATATTACACGTACATTCTCGAAGTCTTCGTAACATGCCGACACGAAATCTGTTGAAAAAGAATACTTGTAATTGGTTGGTATGACTCCTGTTAGAAATATTTTGATATATTTTTCAGGATTACGTACCTAAAGGGTGAAAAACCTGTCTAATCTATCTTATGGGTCATTCCATTATCGCGGGTGCAACATTTGGACGCTTGTTTTAGTTTCATGTTATTAAATCAAACACATTTGTAGTTAAATTAATCTTTGAAAGATTACATTTTAATATGTTTATTTAATATTCATTTACAGGATTTTAAAATAATATTTAAAAGCCAGAAGAAAGGTTCAAATAGCCATTGCGGGTGCAACAGATTTGGCCCAACCCATCCAGATAATAGACAAAAAACTTATAAATCTGTTAATTGTGATACATTTAATATTTTATGCCTTGATATTTCGTAAGGTGTAATAAGTACCTAAGTACATAACATAAAAACTCTGAAGAAATCAAATATAAACAATTAATTATTCACTTTTGAACAAATCGCTGGTGCAACCAGTCTAATTTACGTGAACATAAACATCAATTTAACTTATATAGGAACAAAATGAGAGATCAAACAATATTTATTACGAATTAGTACACTTATTTTGTCGCTTACGTTAATTATTGCTTTTCAAATACGTCATTATCGCCGAAAATTCTACAAACGTATTTCCATCAGTTTTTTTCTCTGGCGCTTCTAACTATGCGATAATATCTTCAAATTGCACGTCTGCTATGTCATTAACGATTTCTGTGAAACGTTTGCCACCAATCGTCGTCATAAATTGCACTCTGTTTTCTCCATCTTATTCATATCACTCTGACACACCCCCACATGATCTCACTGGTTAGGTCTTCTTTTGCGTTTTGAAAGTAATTGGACTGTACGTTTTTAACAAAAGAATGTAGCTTGAATTTAGCAGTGCTGTCATGTAGTTCATCTAGTGCTTCATTGAAAGGTTTGCTTATTACGATCTGTTTTGGTCTACGATTCTGAAAGATCCAGGCCTTCCAATTAACACAGGGATTGGAATCTAAAGTAGTGTCGCAAATGTTGGATTATTTACATGCATCGCAAGTACTGCGCTTCTTTACATGCAGTCTTCATTGTCGACACTACATGATACCCGTTTCAGCAGCTCTTGATGTGTTTTGGGAAAGTCTGTCGCATGTTTCGAAATAGCGAGAAATAGATTAACATAAATTTTGTGAGTGGTAAATACGCAAACATTATGATGAGTGTCGTTAATCGGCAGAATGTAAGCTGGTCTCTCATCATAATAAATAGTCTTGCCTACAGTTATTTCGGGATGAGTTTCTTTAAAAATTTCAAAGGCTTTTCGAATACTCATAATCATTGTTCTTTTTTGGATTTGCATTTTCGCTGCCGTATTGCACTTAACGGTTTTCACACCTTTTATGCCAGGCATTTGTCTGCTAATGTCATCCCTATTATAAAAATCACAAATCAGTTTTTTCCCTTCATCTGTTAGCTTCCGAGGCGCTGCTTTAGGGGCTTCACTTTTGTCAAATGCATCAATATGGAATTCACACGCAATTTTTTTACAACCTCCACCGCTTTGGTGGGACTGGCTGGTAAATTGCGTTTTACTTTTGCCACAGCCTTCCCTAGTGTGCGAGGACTGTTGTATCTAGTACTTGTTTGTTTAGCTTGTTCTTCTTTACGCCGCTTTCTAGTTGCCTGCATTCTTTCTTTGGATCTGATTCTAGCTAATATTTTCAAATCTGCATTTGTCTCCATTTTCTTTTTCAATACTTCTCTCCGTTTTGAATCACGAGCCCTTTCCCGACGGAGGTGTTCGGCATAGAACTCAGGATTTTCTTTTAATTTTCGTCTATATTTCTGCGAAGCAGTGTCCTTGTGTTGTTCTGTTGTCATTTTACCCGATATTTCTGTAAAACAAACAGAATATAATATAAAAACACATATCAAATATATATCGTCAATAGTATTAAGCATATATTATTAGTCAAGGCATATCAAAACAACAAAATATGCAATCAATCACACAAAAAGGTTAAGTGACAAAAAGTTGCACCCGCGACCTGACATCAAGATCCCGGGTGCAACCAATTTAAGTTAACGTTTATTTTAACCTAACAATCATTACACACTTAAAAACGATTAATTGAAGTTGAGTTTTGATTTCTTCTTACTTTTACAAAGTTTCAGAATGTTAGCTCTTTAGATCTGTGAAAAAAGTAAACTTTCTTATCTTTTGTATCGTGGGTGGAACAAGTTAACAAGGTGTTCTAGCACTCAATAATGCTTAATAAATAACAACATATACATACTTACATTTTTTGAAACAGGAAGATAAATGAATATTGTCACTTCAAATAAAACATAACCTCAAACTATCAGCAACAGCTGTTTTGCGCCAGTGTTGCTAGGTATGATTTTTCAGTTTATGCCAACTCTTTGGATGGTAATATTTTCAAACGCGCCAAAGAAGTTAATATGGAGTAAAATCGGAAAAAAAAGTTATTATTAAATATCGACTTTATTCTTTGCACTATTCACAAAAAAAAAACAAGTTAGTAATAACGTGATTAAAAAATTTATGTCGGGAATCGTCTATAGCGGAATCGCCCTTATATGTCTAAAGTTATAAATAGACTTACCTGTTTGTTTTATCAAATCGAAACTGTTTTACTTAAATAAGTGTTGATATGGATCAGTTGAGCTATCTGTAGACTGTTTGCAACAGTCGGCAGTCAGCTCAATTGTTTCAATTGTAAATACTAGTATAATTTTCTTTGTGAATAAATGATGTTTCTTAAATAAGTAAGTAAATCTAAAACTAAATGCCCAATACCTTCTTACCACCTATGTAGGAAGAAAAGTTCCTACAATCTTCATTATGTTTAGCTTTGCCTATATGCACATAATTATATTATCTCACCATTTATTTTATTACCTTTTAGAATTGTTTAAATATCTATCAACTTAAGTATTATAGCAACAAACCGGCCCCGAAGGCATAACATAATAATTGTAATAATTATTTTTTATGCATTGTGTTTTTTTTATCAAATCGAAAACGTTTTACATATTAACTAAACTATCTACATAGCAAATTTTATCTAAATCGGTTTAGTAGTTACGAAGATACGTGGTAACAAACTTTCGCATTTATAATATAACTAGCTTCTGCCCGCGGCTTCGCACGCGTTGTTTCTATGGAAACGTTTTGAGGTTATTTCTATCCCATGGGAACTGATTTACGGGATAAAAAGTAGCCTATGTTTTATTCCAGGCCTAAAATTACCAAAATTTCAGCTTGATCTATTCAGTAGTTTTGGCGTGAAGAGGTAACAAACATCCATCCATCCATCCATCCAAACTTTCGCATTTATAATATTAGTGTGATTAGGATTAGTAGGAAGAAAGTAGTATTATAATAAAGGTTACAGCAGCATACCTACATAGGTTATGTAGGTATACATAACCTTGTACCTGTATATCACTACTCCTATTGAACCAGGTGAGAACTCTGTGTCTAGTTAAACCTAACATAGGCTTTAAGGCACTTCTAACCGAAATGTTATGTTGTTCTATCTATCTATTTTTAATGTTGTTTAATTAATTAATGTTTAATTATCATTTTATCATCTGTTAGGAAATCATATGTGCTATTAAATTTAAACAAACTATGTAGTAGTAATTTTTAAGAAATAATGTACCTACCAACCTACTCTCATAAATTATGTTATTAGTAATCGCTAACAGTCTAAAAATGTTGATGAGGCGAATGGGTATACAGTGCGAAAACAGTGCATTAATAAAATAAAATGAGCCTTTATTTCTACCAACTTACAACTAATTTAGAAAGATAACTTATCAAATATTTTTATCTCCCATTTAAATTAAATATAAATAAATAAACGAATTTAATAATACCTACTACAGCCAATAAATAATGCTGGACAAAATCAACACGGCATCATCTTTTATGTAAAATAGATACATACCTACATTTCTTCATCATTGTTGCCCCCTTTAGCTTCCACAGTTGTCTGTCTCTCACATATTATGTCATCCAGTCAGGGCCATCTATCAGTTTTATTCCCAGATTCGTCATCGTCAGCCTTACTTCTTTGCATTTTTCTTTACGTTAAATTGATTGCTTGTTGAGTTCTTATGCGCACGAACCTGGATCTCCAGGTTCGGAACCCGTATGATAAGCATTTACATCTGCTTAGCTTGGGGCTACTAGTTGATGCTCTATGAATTGTCCAGCATTATTTATTTCCAGCAAGTAGCACGATAATAAATTAGATTTTAAATAACTTACACACGATTCACTCACATCAAATCAACACGCCATGCATCACATTTACAGTAAATTACTTTTCTCCTCTCTCCTCTTATTTCTGGCGCGATAAAAACCACTTTTGACACTTTTGAACGATGGCATAACGCCGTATTCCGCCTCTACCAAAGCGTTGCTATAAACTGCTGAAACTGGTAAGTTTGTAGAAGTAAGCAGCTTTTTACAATTGTCAATTCTAAGAGCGATTTCGTTGGCGGCATGATCGGTCTTGCATGTATGAGGGTGGCTTCTCAAAACTTCTTTTAAATCACCTTTGATGGTAATACATCCTGTACATCTTCCACGGCGATATTTTGAACATCGCAAAACGAGAGAACCGTTTTTATTTTTTTTATGACAAAAATACTGGTGACCGTCTCTTAAAAATACATTTCCTCCATTGCGAGATATGATACGAATCTCCTTGTAGTCTTGTACGCTCGGCAATGCAATACCTGTTGGGAATAAAAGTTGTGGTTTGTACGATTACTCGCAGTAACATTAGGAATCAGAAATATACTAATTTAAAAACGCTATGCGCTGCTATATTTAGCTCCGTTTGCACAAAGGATATTATTATTAATTAGAAATAGATCAAAATTAAATAAGATAAACCATTTAAAATCCTTGTGCAACCGGGTCTTAGGTACCTCCACTTGCGTGACGATATTTTAACACAGTTGTCAAACCATACACATATGGAAATTTTAAATAAGATTAGCCATTTAAAAATCCTTGTGCAACCGGGGCTTGGTGTTGATAACTTTAGTTCCTAGTTCGGCACATTGCAAAACACAAAAGTCAGGCAACTTTTTCAAAGAACATCAAATTTTCACTTGTTCGGGGACCCCTTTCAATTTTCAATTTTATTATATTTGTTGTTATTACAGTTAAAGTGTTACTTATTTATTTCGTTTCATGTGTCTTGTCAACTTATTACGGCCCGTATTAAGAATGCTTGCATTTTAAAACTATCTTCTGCCCGCGGCTTCGCACGCTTATTTTCGATATAATAAGTTTTCAACTTGATCTGTTTAGTAGTTTTGGAGATCCTAGGTAACAAACATTTCACATTTCACAAACTTTCGCATTTATAATATTAGAAAATAAATTGTAACGCTTGATTTGAAATGACGATTTGAGATAATCTAGTATCATTGTTATTTTGGCAATATTATGACGCTGCTAGTTTTCTAAGAATTACCTTATTTTGGTGTTTGTTGATTAGCAAGATACGGTATTAATTTTAAGATAAGGTAATAATTAATTCGTAGATGGTACAATCGTACATGGTGTATTCTCAACACATGGTCTGTGCCTACCTAAATTACAGTAGACTGTGTTATTGCGTTCATTTTTCTTTTTGTAGAGAAAACAATAGCAGAAACTAATTTTTTACGAATTATGTATTTAACTTCATTGGTACCTACCTCAAGAAATATCCACATTACCTACCTGTGGCCAATGTTTAGTGATATATCGATTTTTAGGTAGGTACTGTATTATTGAACCAATGAATTTTGTTGCTGATAGGTTGGTTTCTATTCACGCAGAATCATCTAGCCCTCAAAGTAAGCAAAGTAAGCTTGTGTTATGGATAGGTATGTACAATACTTACTAACTGATATATCTACTAAAACATTTTAAAATAAGTCAGGATTTTTTTATTTGGTTCATAAGATCCATACAATGTACAATGATTATTATAAGCAAAAATAATGTGACGCCAATTGGCTACCATTCAGCTTGTGTTGTGGTGTATGAGCTCGTATAGCAACTACAGCCCTGGTCATCCATGGCACCTTTGCGGAGAGTGTGTCACTGGCCATTACACACTCTTTACAATATAATGTAGGTAAGGTACACAACTTACATAAAATACGTACATACATTATGAACTTAAATCCCATTATTAATATTAATATTGCGAAAGTTTGGATGTTTGTTACTTCTTCACGCCAAAACTACTAAACAGATCGGGCTGAATTTGTGCGTAATTGTATTTGGCTAGGCCTGGAATAAAACATAGGCTATGTTTCATCCATAAATCAGTTCCCATGGGATAGAAATAGTAATACTTTTATATAGAAGATACATATAAAGATAGATAACATGTGCGATTAAATAGCACAGCTGATGAACTAAAAGTTTTACCACATGACACAAAAAAATTAAGAGATATGGATCAGTTGAGCTACCTGTAGACTGTTTGCAACAGTCAGCAGTTAGCTCAATTGTTTCAATTGTAAATACTAGTATAATTTTCTTTGTGAATAAAGATTTATTAGGGATAGGTAAAATTAAATTGAAAATGAGATATATTTATAACAATGCATTTTCTTCTCGCTCACACACATCGAGAGCTCCTTTTTTCTTTGCCCTATTTCTGGCAGCGTATAGAGCATGTTTGACACTATCGAAAGACGGCATCACGCCACCGTTTTCAGCCTCTGCCATCGCTTTGTTATAAATAGTTGTAATTCGTAAATTCGTCGAGGTCACCAGTTTTTTACAATTGTCAATTCTTAATGCAATTTCATTGGCGACATAATCTGGCTTGCAAATATGAGTGCGGCTCCTCAAAACTTCTTTGAAATCGTTTGAGACGGTTATACTTCCTGGACACCTTTCTCGTCGATATTTTGCACATCGCATGACAAAAGTTTCGTTTTTATATCTTTTATGACTGAAATACTGGTGTCCGTCACACAAAAACGCTTTACCTCCATTGCGAGATAGTACACGTATTTCCTTTAACTTCATATCTGTAAGTAACAAAAATGTGTGATATGCATGTTATTCGAAGAAACTGTAGAAAAAAACTATTGTTTGCAAAACTTTATACTAAAGTGTCTACTTGGTTATGTTACTAAATGCAAATGCTCCTCTAGAGCTTGCATATTATGTAGGAATGTATCTATAACCCTATTTACTTATTTTAAAACGACATCTACTGATTATTAAATAATCATGCTTTGTAACGCGAAGTGTGAAATAGGTATTGCGTAATCATGTTGATAAGCGCTAAATACGGTAAATTTTATCGACAAATCACTATCCCTATTTTTTTTCTCTCTCCATGATAAAATGGCAGCCATTTTGTTTTCTGTTGCCTCGAAGCACGGGTGCTTGTACTAATTAAGGTATAGCTACCCATGTAGAGGTCTTAGGAAAACGATAGAGGACTCATTTGATAGCCAATAATGTAGACACTAAAGCAATGTTAACATTGTTGCAATTTCTATTTTATAATAAAAGAAAAGAGAATTTATAAAACAAAAAAAGTTTTTCTTAACCTTTTTTTTATAAAATCGAAACTGTCAAGCTACATGTTTTTTGTTTCTGAACGATAGTACAGAATGTGTGCTTTAAAATAAGTCTTGCATCTTAGCCCTAAGTAAGATAGTTTGGAGTTTTGACGGTTTATAAATGGTAAGTGTCTCTAAATCCAGGAGTCCAAAAGGAAAACAAAATAAATCGATTAGGTAGGTACTTCAATGGTTTGTCTATCAAAATCAATACAAAGGTTGCAGCCACGATTCATCGTTTGTGCATTTGTGCATGTGCAGGATTAAATTTACACTAGTAATTTAACCAGACTAATGTAGGATGTCTAAATTGTGGGAGCAAACTTTACGATTAGGTATACATGTTAATTTTCTACTCTAACTCTAAAATCCCCGGATTCTATTAAACATATGCACGACTATTAAGTCAAGTGATACCCTATTCTAAACCCATCATTTTTAACCTATATTTAAGCAAATAAAGTACCTATTTATTTTATTTCATTTCAGTGTTATTTATGATGTTAAATAAAGGATCTGAAATGTTGAAATTTAAATTGATTTTAATGTCTAGCCAGTCCTTTTGTGGCTGGTAATAAATAAAAGAATAAAAATGTTATATTAAAATTGAACTGTTAACTATAGTTCTCTATTATGTAGAACTTATTCACATTTTGCCTTATAATGAGGATACAGAATTCATTTTTATTTATTGGGAAACACAACTGATATAAGTAATATTTAATTGTTTTTATATAAATGAGATTGTACAGAGACTGATGCCATAATACTGTAAGTTATGTCCTTGAATGACGTAACCGAAATAGGAGGGACGTAAGGAATTATCTAAAGTTACGGTGCAGACGACATTCCATCCACCAATAATGGTCCACCAGGTACAGTCGGCTGCAAAAATATGTATACACTCCCAAGCTTTCAATTTGACTAAATAGTAAGGGTATAGGAATTGTGATAATTTATGTACCGCATTCTGACGAAGTACGATGACTACTTTGTACGAAAAACGTGTGCATGTCCTTTTATTTAAAAAGTTCCGAGTAAAATAAAAGTTAAAACTTGGAAGTGTATACATGTCTGTGCAGCTGACTGTACTAATAAAAAGGTGCATTTCTTATCTGGGTAATTCTAATTTTTGAGGTGGACATATTATGAAAAAATGAAAACGTCTTTATCATAAAAATTATGGAACTTCCTCTGTAAGAAAAAAATTGTCGCCAAGCTGGCAGCCCCGATTTATGGGGTGGTCTAGGGAACCACAGCAATTTTTAACCATGGAAGTGACTCCACAGAAGTGAATTTTTTGCATACTATTATTATTTTATTTGTTCGAAATCAAACATGTACTACATGGCGATTTAGATTTCTCTTTTTGATGTAAAAACGCAATTAAATCACATATACACAAATACAAATATGATGGTTCATATTGAAATCTCCGTGACTGTACACGTTTTATTTTACTATTTAATGCGTTATTTGTCGAACTGAATATTGGTTCAATTTAAAAATGGATATTATCATACTAATATTATAAATGCGAAAGTTTGGATGGATGGATGGATGGATGTTTGATACCTCTTCACGCCAAAACTACTGAACGGATCGGGCTGAAATTTTGTATACAGATAATTATAATTTTGTAATCAAACATAGGCTACTTTTTATCCCATAAATCAGTTCCCATGGGATAGAAATCACCTTTTAACGTTTCCATAGAAACGGATTCGTTACTTATTTTAGTAAAATGTAGATGAAATACTATCCCGTCAAGCTGAATTTGTGCAAATAAGCCACTGCTGTATTTTTTTTTTATGAAATGTCAAAGTCTCAAAAATATCCCTTCCGTGTATGTGATTGCCCCGTTTTCGTGCTGTTATGTGCGAGTAGAGTAACACAGATGATGTACTAAATAATATTTTTGACATGCATAAAAAACATATACTTAGTTACTTAAAAAATTAAAAAAATATATTTATAAGATATTTTTTATTTAATGCATTTTCTTTAATCTCACTCACGACGTGCATCCAGTGCTCGTTTTTATTTTTGCCCTTCTTCTGGCACCGTATAGAGCATTTTTGACACTACCGAAAGACGGCATGGCGCCGTTTTCAGCCTCTGCCATAGCGTTGTTATAAATAGTTGTAACTGGTAGATTCGTCGAGATGGCCAGTTTTTTGCAACTGTCAATTCTTAATGCAACTTCATTGGCGACATAATCTGGCTTGCAAGAATGAGTGTTTCTCCTTAAAACTTCTTTCATATCTTCTGAAACGGTTATAGATCCTGGACACCTTATACGGTGATAATTTGAGCATCGCAAGGCGAAACACCCGTTTTTATAATGCTTTTGATAGAAATACTGGTGGCCATCCTTCAAATATATTTTGCCTCCTTTGCGGGCTATAACACGTATTTCCTTACAATCGATATCTGTTTGCAACAAAAATGCGTGAAATGTAGATTATTAGTGACGTATGTAACCACACCATTAAATTTGGCGTCAAAATAATCAATTAAAATTGTGTTTTTGGCTGATGAGAGAGGGGGATGGTAATAAATAAAACAGCAGGTAGGTGAATAAATTTCTGTTTAAAGAGTTTATTATAACGAACTCACGAACAATTCACTTACAATCTCAGAACAGAGAATTAAGTTTATAATGCTTCTTCATTTTTTATGTAACATCAACCTCCTCTGGTAAAAAATCACACTAATATTCTAAAAGTTTGGATGGATGTATGGATGGATGGATGTTTGTTACCTCTTCACGCCAAAACTACTGAACGGATCGGACTGAAATTTTGTATATAGATAACTATAATCCTGGAATCAAACATAGGCTACTTTTTATCCCATAAATCAGTTCCTATGGGATAGAAATCACCTTTTAACGTTTCCATAGAAACAACGCGTGCGAAGCCGCGCACAGCTAGTAGTAATACATAAAAGAACCGTGCGGAAACTACAAATTGTCTAAAAACAATTTTACGATATCTTATTATTTATAAAATTACAATGCATGATTTTTTATTTACAACTAGGTAGGTAAAGTACCTATTTGCTCGTAATTGCTCTCGTTATTTAATATCGATTTATCCTACGCATTACTTACTTACATAACTTATACCGTAAATCATATTTGCGTTTAGCACACTCTATCTGATCTAGATTTTTTTCGCAAATAGAATTTCATCTGACCACAATCTCCCCTGATGGTGATGATGGCTGGTGATATATATATGTTACGGCTAAAGGTAGGTGTGAACATAAACTTAAGATTAGCCGGCTAAACTTAAGTTTAATTCTTTAATTCTTTAGTGTACACACAATTTATACAAACGATGAACTTATTTAATAGGATATGTACATAGGCGAGCTTAACCCTGAAAAAGAGTTTTCTTCCAGCAAACCTTAGAGTTATGGGAGAGGCGATGGAATAGGTAGAGGAAGTGTACAAATAATGAATCTATACATATACTTATAATATACATACATAATATATATAAAAAAATTACTAAATAAACTTAATAAATACCTATGGAATATATAAATATATATTTGTAATATATACTATACTAGTAATATACTATGCTTAAACAGATTATATTTAGATTATGTTTATCTTCGAGAAGCAGCTTAAGTTCGATAACATGTTAGTTTGCGTCGTGATATTCCATCTTCAGCCGGTTAATGTGCACATTAACCGAAACAAAACGGCTAAAAATGTATTCGATGGGCACGCCGTCGGGCGGAGGGCTTGAGGGGGCTTGAGAAGACACTAACATTAACACCTCGTCGAAGATAAACCTAGGTTTAGCCGGCTAATCTTAAGTTTATGTTCACACCTACCTTTAGCCGTAACATATACATATATCACGTTAAGCCCATACCTCTTGTCTCAAGAGATTTCAAAACATTCTGTCCTTAACACTTAATACTTATTTATTGTATCGTGCACTGAACAATACATTCATGAAGTACGTGTCATTGGTACTCAAATTGCTGAAACGAATATTTGGACTTAGTTGATTTATCTCAAGCCGTGAATCCATCAGTACCTCCAGGTTAAGTTCTGGATTTTGCTCTTTTTCTGGCAGCATATAGCGAATTTTTTACACTTTTGAACGAAGGCATGACACCGTTTCCCACGTCTACCAAAGCGTTGTGATAAATAGCTGAAACTGGTATGTTCGTTGATGCAATTAGCTTTTTACAATTGTGAATCCTAAATGCGACTTCATTGGCGACATAGTCTGGTTTGCATGTATGAGTGTGGCTTTTCAAAACTGTTTCTAAATCGTCTGTGAGTGTTAATGATCCCGGACATTTTTCTTTCTTATGTTTTGAACACCGTTGGATTATAGACCCGTTTTTACGTTTTCTATGACTGTAATACTGGTGACCATCTTTTAAAATTATTTTGCCTCCTTTGGTAGATTCTATTACACGTATTTTTTCAAAGTCTTGCAATCTTGATAGTCCGATATCTGTTAGAAAAAAGTGTAAGCTGCAGATTACTCGAATATTTAATGCAACATACATAAACGAATAAATATTTAATAGTGGACAAACCACACAGCATCCTCTAGCCCCCGGGTAGCATAATAACTAATAATTATCCCTATAACCTACACAAGCAGTATTATACACAGGATGTTTGGGTCATGGGCTACATTTGTCCGGTAGACTCAATTTCTATTATTATATTCTAACTGTATCACGATTGCCGAGATGTTTTCTTGAAAGTCACCCAAAATCTCGCCATTATGTCGCCATTATCTTTTTTGTTATTGGTTGTCATGCCACATAATTTGTGGCATTACAAACCATTGATGACCAACAGAGAAATGAAGGCCATGACCCACCCAACTCTTCAAAAAATTATGTCTCTCGCAAAATCAAAAAGCCTGTATAATCGCATACTTACCAAACAAAATGAAAACAAAACTAAACTCCAAAAATGCCTGCTATTATAAAAGAAATTTCCGTTTTCTAAACGGTACTATAAGATTTTTTGTTATTATAGTGCGTAACCTCACACTCAGTGTCAACTAAATGTAACCTTAGTCTTTGAACGGGATTGGATAAATTTCAATGTTTCCCCTGTAGGTGGAGCTAACGGCGCTTGAGTCCGTGGGAAGACGCAAATATTTTCAACTCCCACGTCACTTGACCTCGTGGTGTAGTTGGTTAGGACATTCCTGTACTGAAGGAAGGATGCGGGTTCAAGTCCCGTCGAAGTCGAAAATTTTTGCGATATTATTTGATTTCTACTACTATAAGATATTCATTATAACATGATTATATCATAAGATTGATTGATTATAAGAATATCAGTTATCTAGTGTCTATAACACGAGTTCTGCTTAGCTTGGGGTTAGGTAACGCTGTGTGAATTGTCCAGCATTATTTATTTTAATATAAGATTTTGATTAAGTATAATTGACTTAATATGATTAAGTATAATTTTAAGTTTTTTCATTTCTCAGGGATCGTGAGTAGGACGATCCCTCCAATCCTATGATACTCTTCTCTAAAAAAATTTATCGTACACGACCTAATTCTATGGTGATTCCTTCACTTTGCAAGCTATTTGATTCTGAAACGCCCTTTCTTTTGCCATTCGGCATGCCAAATCCCTTCCTATCTTCAAAGGTTTGGTTCATCAGCACCATCTGTCCACTCTTAATATCCTGCTAATATTAGCTTAAACATAATTTTTAAGAACTTTGTATCTCATTATAAGTGAACATTTTTTGTTTTATGAGGATAAACATCTTTAAACCGAATATATTCAGTTTATTTTTAACCCCCGACGCAAAAAGAGAGGAGTGTTATAAGTTTGACGTGTCTGTTGGTGTATCTGTCTGTGGTATCGTAGCTCCCAAACGGATGATCCAATTTTCGTTTAGTTTTATTTGTCTCATAGATAATTTTATCCCGAGTTTTCATAGCCACGTTTCATAAAAATTTGTTCAGCCAATAAACGTCGGCGGGTTTTTAAAATTTTTAATTTTGATGTCACGGTTGTAACTTTTATTATAAGATTGATTGTGGTTAAGTAATGCTTTTCACTCATTATGGTTTCTGTATGTATACATTGTTATTCTACCCAAAATATTTACTAACCCCCGACGCAAAAAGAGAGGGGTGTTATAAGTTTAACGTGTCTGTCTGTGTATCTGTCTATGGTATCGTAGCTCTCGAACGGATGAACCGATTTTCGTTTAGTTTTTTTTTGTGTCATAGTTAATTTTATCCCGAGTGTTCTTAGCCATGTTTTATGAAAATCTGTTCTGCCAATAAACGTCGGCGGGTTTTAATTTTTTTAATTTTGTCTTGTTTTATTGTGTCGTATCCAGACACGCCACCGTCAATTTTATAAACTAACCAAGCCTGTCCATCCGAAGGTTGCCTGGAAGAGATTTGCGCGTTTCACGATAAGGGCGGCGATTGAGCCAAACTAGATTTAATTAGTAGCTTCAGTTTGTTAACTTATTTTATGAGTTGGTGCAATAAAGAAATTATTATGTCTAACTGAAAAAAAATATCAAGTTTTTATAAAAGTAAGAGTTGGGGATGTTAGATTTTCACGGTCAATTTCGTTTTTCTTTCTTTCTGGCACTATAAAGAGCATTTTTAACACTTTTGAACGATGGCATGATACCGTGTCCGACGTCTTCCTGGGCATTGCTATAAATAGCTGAAACTGGTATATTTGTTTTAATGATTTCTTTTTTACAATTATCAATTTTAAGTGCGATTTCATTAGCGACATAATCTGGCCTGCAAATATGACTGTTGCTTCTCAAAACCGTTTTTAAATCTTCTTCGGTTGTTATTGATCCTGGACATCTTTCACGTTTGTATTTTGAACAACGTAATATGAAAGTCCCGTTCTTACGTTTACAATGCATGCAATACTGGTGGCCACCCCTTAAAAATATTTTGCCTCCATTGCGAGATATCATACGTAGCTCTGTAAAATCTTGTAAACATCCGACACCTGTTGGCGAATGAAATTGATTGTAAGATATAACAAGAGAAGAAACGTATAACACAATTAACAGACCATTGAACTTAGCACATAAAATAAATATTGTGTTTACATCATATCAGTCCTTAAACGTATTTTTTTCGATTTTGATATTACCTACGTTTATTTAGTCTTTATTCACAAAGAAAATTATACTAGTATTTACAATTGAAACAATTGGGCTAACTACAGACTGTTGCAAACAGTCTACAGGAAGCTCAACTGATCTATATCAATACCAGTCACAAGCGTCCCCAAGACGCTCGCTGGCTGCATTGCGACGCTGTATGGCAATGCTGATGCGCATAAAATAGATTTTATTGAACTTGATCTATACAATCAAGTCAACCCTTGGCAGGGAGAATATGGGAACATACTTAATGCAAATCAATAACAAAGTTTTTTAATTTTTTTAAATGGTATCTTTATTATCCGAATATCCTATCAATTAAAGTCTGTATCGTCAAACCTATCTGACTCTCGCACACTAGGTTTTTATAAAATTATTGTTAAGCTGTACCTGTGCAATATTTGATACTGCTTCATAAATGTCTTTATTTACAAAGAAAATTATAAACTAATAATAGATATAAATTAGAACTAATATTTACAATTAAAACAATTGAGCTAACTGCAGACCGTTAAATAAATAAATATTTTTTATATAATAATTATATTCAATAAATAAAGCTGCACAACCTCATCTAGCTCCAAGCGATGCAGAGCTTTTGTGGTCCGTACTAGATATAGAAAAATATATATTATTGTATTTATTCTAACAACTGTTAGAATTAATACAATAATAGATATTTTTAATCATACATAGAAAACACACAGAACACGCGGATCTGCAGATCGTACCAACATTTGTCCCGAGGCGGGAAAGAAACCCTCATCCAAACAAGCCAACATCTCTCATCTCCTGCGTCGCAGGCAGACCTTCGCCCGCCGCGCCATAGTAGTCGTTTTAAAACACCATTGCTGATAAATTTCAAACGCATACAGAAAACAGCGTCTAGGTATATCGGTTCAGCCGTTTTGGAGATAAATATGAACATTGATGTGCACAAACAAACAAACAACCTCTCAGCCTAATAGCAATAGCGTCTCCGTTCCATCGTGGATAAAGAGCAAGACTTTTAGGACAACTTCGGCGTGTACAGTGCTCAATTTAGTTTTTTTCCTTTTTTTCTGGCCGAGTATAGAGCTTTTTTAATACTATCGAACGAAGGCATGACGCCGCTGTTTCCCATTTCTAACAAAGCATTGTTATAAATAGCTGGAACTGGTATGTTCGTCGAGGTGATCAGTTTTTTACAATTATCAATTCTAAGTGCGACTTCATTGGCGACATAGTCAGGCTTGCATGTATGTGTGTTGCTTTTCAAAACTGTTTTCAAATCTTCTGTGAAGGTTATACTTCCTGGACATCTTTCACGGCGATATTTAGAACATCGTGTGAAGAAAGACCCATTTTTATATTTAGTATGTAAGAAATACTGGTGGCCATCTCTTAAAAATATTTTGCCTCCTTTGCGAGATATTACACGTACTTCCTCGAAGTCTTGCAGACTTGCCAAACTAATATCTGATGGAAAAATGTATGACTTGCAGATTTATACATATAATATACCGATTATAGAAAATGATGAGAAATTTACACATCAACAATGAATAAACGACACTAGTCATCAAACAGCTAAGTAGAGGAAAGAAAACTTCATCCAGACACCAATTATCCCAGCGGAAACATCTTTCCACCAAGATAACTAGTTGTCAGGTTAGGTCACAGAAAATCTCGATATATTTCTGTGGGTAAGGTTATTTGGGTGGAAAGCAATGATTTTTATATACCTAGGTATATCAAAATCATTGTGTTCATCAAAATAAAATTTTAGTTTACTTTAACAACACAGAACATCTTCGTATCATCATAATTTGCTATTTTGACATAATTTTTACAAGAAATTACAACTTTTAGAAACAAATTACAACTACTATTTACAATTGAAATCGAACTACTCGTAGTCCGTTCAGTTTATGACTCGCTACAAAGAACCAATGAGTTTCGGAAACAGAATGTGTTTCCGAAACTCATTGGTTCTTTGTTTCATATTTATTTATTGCATACACAGTACACGCGCGCTGTCGACCTCTGTGGCTCACCGGACGAAGGTCCGCCTGCGACGCAGGAGGTTGCGGGTTAGATTACCGCCTCGGGACAAATGTTTGTACGATCTGCAGATATTTGTTCAGGGGTTCTGGATGTTTTTCTATGTATAATAAAAATATCTATCTATGTAGTGTATTGTATTATGTATATCAGTTATCAAGTACCCATAACACAAGCTCTGCTTAGCTTGGGGCTGTATAATACTGTGTGAATTGTCCACCATATTTTTTTATAGGTATATTGTTACATAATTTTAGCTTAGGTGTAAATACATTGTACCAGGGTGCAGCAATTTATTTATCTATTATAATAATAGATAGGTGCCTACTTTTATATTTACTCTTTTTATAGCTAGAAAATATAGGCACTGTCAGCATCGATCAAGTATGCGGCCTCCCCGGAAATTTTTGATCGATGACTGTCAGGCACAAGAATCAAAACAAATAGAATAATAACTCGGTAAGGTTGTCAATTATTTACTCAGGCAGACAAATAGTTGTAGTTTAGATTTAGCATTTAAAAATTAGTTAACGAAGTAATAACATTTAGAAATAAGATATTATTAAAGGTACCTATTTAATTATAATTATTTACTAATCGTGAGTTTGCTAACGAACCTTTGCAAAATTTTTTAATGGCAGTGATAGATAAAATTTGTTTGTTTTTAAGATATTGTAAATGCGAAAGTTTGG
Source organism: Eupithecia subfuscata (assembly GCA_963564075.1). Lineage (NCBI taxonomy): Eukaryota > Metazoa > Arthropoda > Insecta > Lepidoptera > Geometridae > Eupithecia > Eupithecia subfuscata. The sequence goes on from OY751105.1 coordinate 13,818,411, forward strand.
ATGGATGGATGTTTGTTACCTCTTCACGCCAAAACTACTGAACGGATCGGGCTGAAATTTTCTATACAGATAATGAGGATCCGTAACGTTATAGGAATGTCAATAAAACTATCCACGTTATTCTTTATGACATTAGAATGATATATCTTTTTAAATTATCTAAATCGGACCATAACGTGCGAAGTTATGACTACATTACTAGCCGATATATTGTTCTGTGTTACTAACGAAGTTCACCGAGTAAGCTTCGTTCCTACCTCCTCGACAGCTGCTGTCATTGGAAATACATAGGTTTGCTTGTCTCGACTCTGACGTTTGTTGTCATTTTGACATTTTCCTTCTTTAAATCGCTATACTTTTGAGGTTTTTGGATCATTTAAACCAAATAAAACATAATTATTATGATTTTTGTATTTTGTTATATTTATTCCATTTAATAATTTGTTACCTACATATTTTTTATTAAAAAGCATAGGTAATGAATTTTATCAGCCATACAACGTTTTCAATCATTTTCTCTACGCCGCAGCCGACTGTACACCGCGAACAAAGCAAGATCGTCGTGAAGGGAATTCAAGCGCGCGGTCACCTTTACAAATATCGACGTTACGGGAATCGACGTGCGAGGAACAATTCACTTTTGTACTCGTCTGTACTTTAAAAGGTATGCAGATGTTCAGAGCCTAATATCTCTTAAACCGCAGGAGGTCTATTTCTGAGCTTTTCAGGAGAACTAGATACCTTAAGGCACAGTTAATTGCATAGTTCATGATTCATATCTCGCTATAGATTCCTCGAAATCAACGGGGCTGCCAGCTTGAAGTCAAGACAGCAGCTACAGTGAAAAACCTAAAATATCTCCTAAGTACTGGGGCACTATTAATTTTACTGGGGGCATCGGGGTCACTATTTCAGGACACATTTATTGGCATAGTTGACCACCCAAATTCCATGGCGGGGGTGCTAACTTGACGGACACATAAATAAACCAAGATTAGGGGTCAACGTAAGATTCGGACAGGGCGGTTTCATAATCAGTATTACGTTTTGAAATACCAAGGGCGTATTCAGAATGCAGCCAATGAGCGACGACGGTAATAGTACGAGCAACTCCTCCACGGAGTAATAGGCTGACGTTAACGTTATTAAGGCCTACTAATATTATTAAGGCGAAAGCTTGTGGCCTTGTGAGATATTTGGGCTAAGACACCGTCAAATCTGCTAAATTGAATGGGCTGACATTTTTCTATTATTCAGTTATAGACCTGGAATAACATAGCTACAAGGCTACTTTTTCACCTGGAAATATGCGTGAGAAGCCGCGGGCAGAAGATAGAGAAATCACATCATTTCATACGTTTTCATATAGTTAATTACCACTTTTTCATTAATTACTTGCATTAATTATCATTTTTTCATTAAGTGCATTAAGGTAAACGAGAGTAGCTACACTTCGTTACTGCGAATGAAAAGAACTAGAGCAGGGGTTTAGGACTTTTAGGACAACGATGTGAGTTACCGCCACTGCTCATATTTGTTTCTCCTTTATATCTGGCAGAATAGAGGGCATGTTTGACACTGTTGAACGGAGGCATGATGCCTTTTCCCATTTCTAACAAAGCATTGTTATAAATAGCTGGAACTGGTATGTTCGTCGAGGTGATCAGTTTTTTACAATTATCAATTCTAAGTGCGACTTCATTGGCGACATAGTCAGGCTTGCATGTATGTGTGTTGCTTCTCAAAACTGTTTTCAAATCGTCTGTGATGGTTATAGTTCCTGGACATCTTTCACGGCGATATTTAGAACATCGTGAGATAAAAGACCCATTTTTATATTTAGTATGTAAGAAATACTGGTAACCATCTCTTAAAAATATTTTGCCTCCTTTGCGAGATATTACACGTACTTCCTCGAAGTCTTGCAGACTTGCCAAACTAATATCTGATGGAAAAATGTATGACTTGCAGATTTATACATATATATACCGATTATAGAAAATGAAGAGAAATTTACACATCAACAATAAATAAACAACACTAGTTATCAAACAGCTAAGTAGAGGAAAGAAAACTTCTACTTGACGGACACATAAATAAACCAAGATTAGGGGTCAACGTAAGATTCGGACAGGGCGGTATCATAATCAGTATTACGTTTTGATATACCAAGGGCGTGTTCAGAATGCAGCCATTGAGCGCCGACGGTAATAGTACGAGCGAGTCCTCCACGGAGTAATGAGTAGGTGGTCATTTCATCCAAGCAAACTCATCCACTTCGGATGAGTTGACCAATCCAAAATATTTATTGGTCAACTCATCCAACACTTTTTCATACCAGTTTTGCACCAATATTTTCAATAAGTAACATCAACCAAAAAAGTGTTTATAAATTAAAACTACTTTGTAACAACACAACAATAGTTTTAAGTGCTTTCATGAAGTAGCATATTATTCACAAACTAGCTAGGAAATACTTTACATCTATACTAATATTATAAAGAGGAAAGGTTTGATTTTTTGTTTGTTTGTTTGTTTGTATGAATTGAATAGGCTCCGAAACTACTGGACCGATTTGAAAAATTCTTTCACCGTTAGGAAGCTTACTTTTCAGGGAGTGACATAGGCTATATTTTATCCCGGAATTCCCACGGGAACGGGAACTACGCGGGTGAAACCGCGAGGCGATCGTCTAGTTGTATATAAAGCACCGTAACTACATACAGTGCGCACATACATAGGTTACAGTGACATAATAGATTACGACCAAATTTTGATGGTTTGCTGAATCGGCAACTCTTTTACAAACTTTGTTGTGAATATATAAAGGTATGGTACCTGAGTGAAGGCAATAACTACTCAGAATTTAATTATTAATGGTGTTTTCGAAATTCTTAAATTGTACAATTGTGTACAGTTCAGTTCAGCAATAGTACCAGGAGAGCAGAAGTTCTTTGAAGATAGAAACAGACATAAACTTAAAAACTTACTGAAAAAATTTATTTACTTTCTTCACATTTATGCTACCCTAGTACTTATATAGACGTTAACGTTATTAAGGCCTACTAATATTATCAGGGCGAAAGTTTGTGGCCTTGTGAGATATTTAGGCTAGGACACCGTCAAATCTGCTAAATTGATTGGCCTGACATTTTTCTCTTATTCAGTTATAGACCTGGAATAGCATAGCTACTTTTTCACCTGGAAATATGCGTGAGAAGCCGCGGGCAGAAGATAGTGAAGTCACAAATCATTTCATACGTTTTCATATATTTAATTACACCACATGTTTTTATTACAAGAATTGGTTTTACTTTACATGTTATAGGTTCCTATGTTTGTATGTAGGTACATTTACTTTGGTCAAATCTTGAAGCGAAATTACAACCAATTTATCTATAAATTGAATAAGATAAATGTAATGTAGTGAATAAGTTAAATTTGACGTCCTAGAATGTTACATTACAAATATCAGCTATTTCATTTGAAGATATGACATTTTCCATTGATAACTTTTGCTATAAATCGGTCTTTAGACCATCGGATTTCAACATAATAGTTAAGCTTTGCAAAAATTAAAACAACATGATTACTAATAGTATGCGCCTTCCAAGGTAGCCCGGCACGGCGGCAGCCTGACGAACAATTTTTAAAGACTGCAAAGGGAGTTGATGTTTGCTGGTAAAAGTTTTTAAGCACGTTTCAGTTAGTAATTCGACATTGAAGACAATAAACACAATAATGATTGTTGCAATTATTAATAAGTGTGTGTATTAGGAATATCGGGATCTGAATAAAGAGGTGAATTATGACAAGAACTGTGCATTAACATTGGTGCAAGTAGTCTCTCCGTGTAATATAATATACCTGGTACTATTATTATACAGTGTGAGTCTTTATAAGGTGCACATACTAAAATGGGTGAAAATATACTCAATTTTATCGACAGAGAACAAGTTAAAAATATTCTTGAAATTATAATAATTTTTTTATGGCCTTTTTAATATTTTTGATAACCACTGTCTACCCAATATAAACAAACTGTTATTACTTTTGAACTAAGAGTCGTATCTCTATGAATCAAAATTAATTATGATCTCTAATGATAGGCCGTGCTTATAAACCAAAAATGTTTCAAAAAATACACACCATAAATTAATAAATAATATAATAATATTGGAATATTTTATTTATTTTACAATAACATAAAGTTTGTCGGACGTTTTATTTAGAAATTTGTTATCTATAATATAAAAATGAATCGCAAAATGTGTTGGTAAGCGCATAACTCAACAACGCCTGGACCGATTTCGCTAATTCTTTCGTTGTTGTGTTTGTTATTGTCAGGAGAAGGTTCTTATGAAAGAAAAAATTAAGAAAGTTCGAAACATAAATTTCCACGGGGGCGAAGCCGCGGGGCGCAGCTAGTTTCTTATAAAAATGATCAAAAAATAGTAAGTTTTTCTTCCCATATCATTTATTTATTAATTTATGGTGTGTATTTTTTTAAGCATATATAGTTTATAAGCACGGCCTATCTTTAGAGATCATAATTAATTTTGATTCATAGAGATACGACTCTTAGTTCAAAAGTAATAACAGTTTGTTTATATTGGGTAGACAGTGGTTATCAAAAATATTATAAGGGCCATAATTTTTTTTATATTTTTAAGAATATTTTTAACTTGTTCTCTGTCGATAAAATTGAGTATATTTTCACCCATTTTAGTATGTGCACTTTATAAAGACTCACACTGTATTGTAAGTTTGTTTGGGAGTAATGTTCTGTTACAATTTCATTACATTACTTTTATATTTTTCATTAAGTAAGTGCATTAAGATAAACGGGAGTAGCTACACTTCGCTACTGCGGATGAAAAGAACTAGAGCGGGGGTTCAGAACTTTTAGGACAACGACGTGAGTTACCGCCACTGCTCATATTTGTTTCTCCTTTATATCTGGCCGAATAGAGGGCATTTTTGACACTGTTGAACGGAGGCATGATGCCTTTTCCCATTTCTGCCATGGCTTTGTTATAAATAGCTGTAACTGGTATGTTCGTCGAGGTGATCAGTTTTTTACAATTATCAATTCTAAGTGCGACTTCATTGGCGACATAGTCACGCTTGCATGTATGTGTGTTGCTTCTCAAAACTGTTTTCAAATCGTCTGTGAAGGTTATACTTCCTGGACATTTTTCACGGCGATATTTAGAACATCGTGTGAAGAAAGACCCATTTTTATATTTAGTATTAAAGAAATACTGGTGGCCATCTCTTAAAAATATTTTGCCTCCTTTGCGAGATATTACACGTACTTCCTCGAAGTCTTGCAGACTTGCCAAACTAATATCTGATGGAAAAATGCAGATTTATACATATAATAAATATAGAAAATGATGAGAAATTCTCACATCAACAAGAAATAAACAACACTAGTTATCAAACAGCCAAGTAGAGGTAAGAAAACTTCATCCAGACACCAATTATCCCAGCGGAAACATCTTTCCATCAAGATAACTAGTTGTCAGGTTAGGTCACAGAAATATATCTCGATATATTTCTGTGGGTTAGGTTATTTGGGTGGAAAGCAATGATTTTTATATACCTAGGTGTATCAAAATCATTGTGTTCATCAAAATAAAATTTTATTTTACTTTAACAACACAGAACATCTTCGTATAATCATAATTTGCTATTTTGACATAATTTTTACACGAAATTACAATTTTTAGAAATAAATTACAACTACTATTTACAATTGAAATCGAACTACTCGTATGCCGTTCGGTTTATGACTCGCTCATTCTGTTTCCGAAACTCATTGGTTCTTTGTTTCATATTTATTTATTGCATACACAGTACACACACATAGGTACATTGTTACATAATTTTAGCTTAGGTGTAAGTACATTGTACCAGGTAAGGGTGCAGAAATTTATTTATATATTATACTAAATAATAGATAGGTACCTACTTATTTACTCTTTTTATAGCTAGAAACATAGTCAGAAAATATAGGCTATATTAATGTCGGGCACAAGAATCAAAAGAAATAAAATAATAACTCGGTAAGGTTGTCAATTATTTACTCGGGCAGACAAATAATTCTAGTTTAGAAGCATTTAAAAAATCGTTAACGAAGTAATAATATTTAGAAATAAGATATTCTTTAAGGTATTTTATTATAATTATTTACTACTCGTGAGTTTGCAAACGGACCTTTGCTAAATTGCTTAAAGGCAGTGATAGATAAAATTTGTTGGTCTTTATTTTGTATATTGTAGTTAGTAATATGTTCAGATTTAGATTTAAAGAACTAGTGTCGATATTTTTTACGAATAATGTAATTTGCATTATGTACAAGGGCAAGGTTAAATTTTTAACACTTTAAAGTACGGCCTGCACATTTGTCTATGTTTTATATTAGCTAACTAGCTGCGCCCCGCGGCTTCGCTCGCGTGGAAATTTATGTTTCCCACTTTCTTAATTTTTTTCTTTGCTATAAACCTCACAGAGCCCGAGACCTTTCCAACGAATGCAAAACCGTGGAAATCGTTTCGTGCGTTCTGGAGTTATAGCGTCAGGAAGGAAAACCCGACTTATTTTTATATAGTAGAATATTCTATCTAATAAGTTTTTGTTTTATATAGATACCGTTGAAGTCAACAGTATTTCCCCACAGTACAATTGAATAAATAAACAAAGATTAGGGGTCAACGTAAGACTCGGACGGGGCGGTTTCATTATCAGTATTACGTTTTGAAATACCAAGGGCGTATTCAGAATGCAGTCAATGAGCGCCGACGGTAATAGTACGAGCGAGTCCTCCACGGAGTAATAGGCTGACGTTGACGTTATTAAGGCCTACTAATATTATTAAGGCGAAAGCTTGTGGCCTTGTGAGATATTTGGGCTAAGACACCGTCAAATCTGCTAAATTGATTGGGCTGACATTTTTCTATTATTTAGTTACAGACCTGGAATAACATAGCTACAAGGCTACTTTTTCACCTGGAAATATGCGTGAGAAGCCGCGGGCAGAAGATAGTGAAATCACAAATCATTTCATACGTTTTCATATAATTAATTTCCACTTTTTCAATTATTACTTGCATCATATATTATTCATCATTTTTTCATTAAGTGCATTAAGGTAAACGAGAGTAGCTGCACTTCGTTACTGCGAATGAAAAGAACTAGAGCAGTGGTTCAGGACTTTTAGGACAACGATGTGAGTTACCGCCACTGCTCATATTTGTTTCTCCTTTATATCTAGCAGAATAGAGGGCATGTTTGACACTGTTGAACGGAGGCATGATGCCTTTTCCCATTTCTACCAAAGCTTTGTTATAAATAGCTGGAACTGGTATGTTCGTCGAGGTGATCAGTTTTTTACAATTATCAATTCTAAGTGCGACTTCATTGGCGACATAGTCAGGCTTGCATGTATGTGAGTTGCTTCTCAAAACTGTTTTCAAATCGTCTGTGATGGTTATAGTTCCTGGACATCTTTCACGGCGATATTTAGAACATCGTGAGATAAAAGAGCCGTTTTTGTATTTTTTCATAATGGTATATTGGTGACCGTCCCTTAAAAACACGGAGCCACCTTTGCGAGATATGACACGTATTTCTTCAAAGGCTTGCAAACTTCCGATATCTGTTTACAAAGAAAGTTTAGTTTTTCACTTTGTATTGTACATCATCAATCAAACATCATCTTACAAAAACAATCATTGAAAATAAATACCTACGTAGGTACGTATACGAACTTGACAGCTGCCACTTATCAACATGTTCTCCACAGTTGTCTGATTATTGATATTTAATTTGAAATAATCTATTGATTTTCTTTCAGATATGACTCATTTTATTACGAGTAAGCGGTGTATTAAGCAATGTATTGTTTTTTTTAAATAAATGACTAGTGTTACTACTTAAAAAGTTGTACTAGAACAAACTACTAGCTACCTAGTTAGGTTATAATTTAAGAAAACATTTATTTAAACTTTCTTAGTAAGTAATGTTTGAAATTTAGAATTTCTTTACGTTCAACTAACTTCTGTTCGCGGCTTCGCCCATCTGGTACCAGTATAAAAGCCGTAGTCTATGATCGTAGATATACTTAGAGATTATGCAACTATTTTAGTGGAAGAACTTTCAAACATATTAATCACCATTTCACAACATAACAAACATAAACTTATAATTATAAACAAGTAAGTAACAGATTGTATGTATGTGTATAAAATATCTAACTAGATTTAAATTTAGTAAAATGGTAATTTATCTTATATCAAATAAACCCCATTCTAGGTAAATACCTATGGGATAAAGTCATCAAGTTGTGTCACGACGGATCTTGGCCCCGGGGGGGTCTGGCGGAGGACTTTGAGATCTTAGTGATTCACCGCTTTTCAAATTTCTTAGCGCCTTGCGTCTGGCATTGTATAGAGTATGTCTGACTTTCTTGAACGAAGGCAAGTCGACGGTTCTATACTGTTTCACAGCGCGTCTTTATCAGGCTGTAACTGTAACTGGTACGTCCGTCACCGATGTAACCATATTTTTTACCTTTTCAACTGTTAGTGCGAGTTCATTGGCGACTTAATCTGGCTTGCAAGTATGACTGTTTTCTTTCAAGATTTCTTTCAAATCATTACTTATGGTCATTGCTCCAAAACATTTTTCACGGTAATAGTTTGAACATCGCAACGCGAGAGATTTGTTTTTATACATTTTATGAACGACAAACTGGTTGCCGTCCTTCAAAAACACATGGAGGTCATGTGTTTTTGAAGGTGTACGATGTATAACACGCAATTCATCGTCTTCCACAATTCTCTGCATGTTTGGCAAGCTTTCCTCAAATTCGTCCATCTACGTCATGTTTTTTACTAGAGAAGCATCTGAGCAAAGAAATATTTTATTTGTACGATTGTTCGTAGAACATGCATGGAACTTATTTTAAACAAATGATTGCGATACTTTATATTTACGTCAGGAAGTTTTTGAGGTGATTTAAATTCAAAAGAAATTATATATTAAAACTAGCTGCGCCCCGCGGCTACGCCCGCGTGGAAATTTAAAATCATAACTTAGGGGTATGAAAAATAGATGTTGGCCGATTCTCAGACCTACTCAATATGCTCACAAAATTTCATGAGAATCGGTCAAGCCGTTTCGGAGGAGTATGGCAACGAAAACTGTGACACGAGAATTTTATATATTAGATAGAAAAAATTAAAATATTTTATGTTTAAACTTTTCATTTATTAAATCTGCAGTAGCAACTGGTTATTACTATAAATATTAAATATGAATACTAAGTAATTACAGAAATGTCTTATGCATTGATTTGAATATTTCAATTTCAATTTATTTATAAATTGAATAAATTTGAATAAATAAATTAAAATAAAAAAAATAATATATACAATATGTAAGTATTACGTAGTATTAAGTACTTATAAAAATGTTCATTCACCTTTATCTAGAATACCGTCCATCACTTCTTAAATACAACTTTTTCATTTCATGGTTGTGGTTAATGTCAACATGGGTTATCATGTTGGATTCATTGATGTACAGCCACGATTTGCAGCGAGGGAAGGCAGTGCAGACCCATTTTTGGCCTTGTTTAGTCTGGTACCGAAAGAAGAAGGCATAACCTTCGTAAATGAGATGAGTCTTGCCGTTTGCCATTACCACCATTTGAGCTGTAATTAAAAGAGTTGGTAGGTACTTACACTTTACACAATAAAAAATGTGAAATGGAGTGATATTCGCAGCGGACACGGTCACCCAACCAAGTACTGACCGCGCCCGACGACGTTCCTTGACTTCGATGATCCGTAGGTACTCAACGTGGTATGGACGTTGGCCCCCTTAATTATTAAATTTATTTCATTTTTATTGCTCAACCTGTTAAAATTTCAACTTTACGGTTACGGTTTATTACGGTTCATGAGATACAGCCTAACGTAGAGAACAAATAGCCAAAAAAGTTTTTTTTTTTATGAGAGCCCCTTGATTATATACAATGTGTCCGGTCACCGGTGTCGGAGACTTTGGGGGGTGAAATACGGTAAATTTTATCGACAAATCACTATCCCTATTTTTTTTTTCTCTCTCCATGATAAAATGGCAGCCATTTTGTTTTCTGTTGCCTCGAAGCACGGGTGCTTGTACTGATTAAGATATAGCTACCCATGAGAGAGAGGTCTTAGGAAGACGATAGAGGACTCATTTGATAGCCAATAATGTAGACAATAAAGCAATGTTAACATTGTTGCAATTTCTATTTTATAATAGAAGAAAAGAGAATTTATAAACAAAAAAAAGTTTTTCTTAACATTTTTTTTTGAAATTATTAGCTTTTTCATAAAATAGAAACCGTCAAGCTACATGTTTTTTGTTATTGAACAATAGTACAGAATGTGTGCTTTAAAATAAGTCTTGCATTTTAGCCCTATGTAAGATAGTTTAGAAGTTATGACGATTTAAAAATGGTAAGTGTCTCTAAAATGTGTGCTTTAAAATAAGTCTTGCATTTTAGCCCTATGTAAGATAGTTTAGAAGTTATCACGATTTAAAAATGATAAGTGTCTCTAAATCCTGTAGTCCAAAAGGAAAACAAAATAAATCGATTAGGTATTTTAATGATTTGTCTATCAAAATCAATACTCGGGTGACCGGACACATTGTATATTTTTTTATGTGTTATTTTAATAAAGCGGCAAGAGGAATACACACTCAATCATTTCAACTGTCTAACTTTTACGGTTCCTGCGGTACAGCCGCAGACGCTGACAGACGACAAGACAAACGGATGCTTAGCAATAGGGTTCCGTTGGCACCCTTTGGGTATGGGACCCTCAAAAGCATTCACTGCTTTTGGCGTCAACTGCATTTTAGTGCTCATACTCTGGCCGGGGATGATGAAATGTGCGAGTATGATTGATACATTGGAGCGAACTCAACATAGTAAGATTTTTGAGGAGATATCCGGTATACGTATACCGTTTGCCCTGGGAGTCGCTTACGGAGTAGTTCAAATATAAATAATACTGGACAATCCACACAGTATCATCGAGTCCCAAGCTAAGCAGAGCTTGTGTTATGGGTACTAGATGACTGATATACATAATATGATACATTATATAAATAGATTTTTTTTATTATATATAGAAACGACCACAACACCCGAAACAAATATTTGTAGATCGTACAAATATTTGTCCCAAGGCGGGAATCGAACCCGCAAACTCCTGCGCCGCAGGCGGACCTTCGCCCGCCGCGCCACCGAGGTCGTCAACACCGAGTTCAAATGTACGTGTTCTTGACAAGAATCCCTGAAATTCACTGTTTGAACAGATTTAATTACGAACGAGATGTGGGTAATAATAGTTAAGAACTCCATAATTATAGAAAATATAATATTAGTAATGAAACACAGAATAATTACGCGTAATTTATTGGAGCGGTTTTGTCTGGCTTCTGGCGCGATAAAGCGCTGATCTTATACTTCTAAACGGGGGTATAGCACCAATTAGACCGCTAGCTTCAACATTCGTTAGTGTGTTTTTATAAATCGCTGCTATAGGAATATCTGTTGAGCTCACTTGTTTCTTACAGGCCTCAATTTTTATTGCAATTTCATTGGCTGCGAAATCAGGCACGCAAAAATGCCTGCGTGCTTTCAAAACTCGCCCATAGTCATGTGTTATAGAAAGCGATCCAGGGCATTTTTCAGTGCGATATTTTGAACAACGTAGTTGAATGCTATTGGAAAATCTTCTTTTAAGGTGGTACTGATGGCCTGCCCGCAAAAGCACAAAGCCCCCTCTTCGATTTATAACACGTATTTCTTCGGGATTCGACTTTGACTCGTTATTGTCATTTTCTGTAAGTAAATAATAAATAGACACTGGTATATCGTCTTCTAGACTTTAAAAAACTGGTCTTTGAAAATTTACTTATCGATTTCAAAGTTTTATGAGATTCTTGATCTCGAGAATTCTTTGATTAGTGAGATGGATATTTCAAGCAATGCGTTGGTAATTATTTAAATTTATAAATAGAAAAAAGCATTACGGATTTTTTATTTCGACCCGTACTTTATTCTCTGTATCCATATATTTTATTTCTATAATTATATACAGGTAAGTTAGGTACTTACCTACATTTTATATATCAACCCAACTATAACTGGTTGTGAAAATTAGTTACTTCAATAAATTTAAAGTAAATTTAAGTATTAGTAATTACTAAATTTAAGGTAAATTTAAGTATCCATAAATATATTTATGTACAAGTTTTGTTTTTCTCATTTAAGTGAACTGTATTTATGTTCTTTGAGAAAATAAAGATTATTTAAACCGAATTTAGTTAAGTTTGTAATTTCTTAAGATGAATCATTGGTAGACCAAATAAACAAAATTATACTTATTAATAGCATATTTGGCAAGGTAAATAATAGTCTATAACGTACATGTATTATAAAAAAAATTCTCTAAGCCTTTGTGAATTTCTAAATTTGGTGCGAAACAGCGCTACACCGTTTACCTAAACTTTGGCATAACGTCCATTTTTAGTTTTAGCATAAACAGCCGCCCTGTGATTGTGTTCAGGTTTAGAAGAGACAACGAAGCCGTCCCGAACGTACACATGAGCTCGACAGGAGTTCTTGAGCGTTGCTGAGCATCGGAAACGCCAGGCGCCGTCACGTCCTTTCGCATGTTTGCAGAAACTGTAGCCCTGGTACATAAGCAGAACAGCACCGCGATCCAACGTAATGAAATGTGCTGGAAATGCATTATGTAAATATTATCTTTTTTTCTTTGAGAATAGGACGACAATCAGTAAAACATTTTCACAAATTATAAACATATAAACATGAACTTAATAAGTCTTTATTTAGGAACGGAGGCAAATAACAAAATAGGCAGCGATGCAACCTGCAGAAGTAAATAAGTATAATCGGGACCCAAAGTAAACAGAGCTTGGGTTATGGATACATAACAGGGCAGCGATCACGGTGTGGTAAGGCACGGCATTACGGCTCAAACGTAAGCAGTTGAAACGTTAGTTTGCGCGTTCATAGGCCGGCTACGGACAATCCGCACTGGCCCCATCAATTGTTTGACATAAAAGATCCGTACCGCACAGAGAGGACTATCGGCAATGCCGGTGAGGATTCTTGAAGGCAACTTTTCCATTTAATGCGAATGACGTCATTCGGATTGCCGATCAGTGGACGCGCTTGTCAGCGGATTGTCCGATGCCGGCCTGTGAACGCGGACCTTAACGTTTCAACTGCTAACGTTTGAGCCGTAATGCCGTGCCTTACCACACCGTGATCGCGGCTCTGGTGGTGACGTGTTACAAAGGTTTACCTAAAACCTAAATTCTGGCACAAAACTATAGGATACATATATCTATAGTCTAATACAAAACAGGTTATAGTTGAGGACTTGTAACAAACTCATCATGTTCAGGCCACCAATGTGGCCTCTCTGTACAACATATTATTAAACAGCAAGGAAAAAAAATGAAGCGATATAAATATTTTAATAAATACTTTTAAATAAAGTTATTAGACTTGTCCGTGTTGTTTAAAGTTAAATAAATAAATTCAAATAATATTTATTTATTTGAAACTATGTTAATAGTCATAAGTAAGTAATCGCATTGTTACGAAGAATATATATAAATAAATAAAATCAATAATAATGCTGGGCCATTAACACAACACCATCTAGCCCCAAGTTAAGCAGAGCTTGTGTTTCGGGTATTAGATAACTGTTATACTTACAACAATACACTAAATAGACAGATATTTTTATTACACATTGAAAACATGAATACAAATATCTGCACATCGTACAAATATTTGTCCCAGGGCGGGAATCGAACCCGCAACCTGTGTCGGACCTTCGCCCGATCATACAATCACATCAAACTAATAATATTATAAATCGCATGAAACGCCGAAAATGAATTTGTGGTGAGAACCTACGCGGTGCGAAACACCGCTACACCATCTGAAAGTCCCAAAGTATGGCTTGATGTCTGGATGTAAATACAAACATCTAAACATCGAAACTTTCGCATTTTATAATATTTGTAAGAGTAATAGTGTGATATTCAAAGTTAGATTTTCTAAATCCTCGTGTATCCTCCGGTAGGAACTCGCATATACTCATGGTTATCATGATCATGTATTCCGAACTCTTTCACTACGTAATCTGTAGAATTTATATAGACAGAGGCGCGGCAACGCTTGCTTATGAAACTGGAGCATCGATACTTTACAATTCCTTGTTTTAACGTGTTGTGTTTGCAGTAACTAAAGCCTCTGTATAGAGCAAGCTTGGTCCCTCGCGCTGTCAGTGTTATAAAATTTACTTTTTTATCTAGAAAATATTACAAAGAAGTATTTAACCCCTTAAAGAGAGTACCTAGGTACTAGCTATCTACAATATTAAACTCATTTTGGATAACATTTAAATTAAATTTATGGAAAGTTCAATGAATCAGATTAAATGGCCTTACCCTTTTATGAGAAATCCAAAAGCACGCAATTTCAACAGCATTAATACAATTTAATTAGGTACGACGATAAATGCAATTAACATCGTATGTACTTCCCAGATGCAATTTTCATATATTTATTAGGTAGATGATTATGTTCTCCGGTAATATTCACTACTATATCTTGATCGTCTACATATATGGAAGCTTTGCATTTTGCCCTTTTGAAGCTGGAACACTGGTAGGTGTTACAACGTTTGTTCATAGTTTTTAGGCAGAAACTGTATCCTCTATGCATGGCCAGCTTCGACCCTCGCGATGACAGAGTGATGTAGTGAACTTTGTCTGGAAAACCATAATTATAAAGATATTGACACGCTATAGGGTTCGAATTTTGCAGAAAACTGTTACTTGTCTTAATGAAATACTTTTAAATGTTATACTAAAATGATTATGATACATAGATTTGTTTAATGTTAAAGAAAATTACAATTAAATAATAGAAATAAATTAGAACTAGTATTTGCAATTTCAATTTCACATGCTATTCGTGGAGGCTCATTAATATTAATAAACAAATTAATGAAATTCAAAGACCGTAAGGACATAATATGCTTATCCGTTGAAAGCCACATTGAAGTAGCATGTGTAGAGTTGGAGCAAATTATTGTAGTAAGCGTATACAGCCCACCATCAGCTTCTTTTGAAATTTTTGAAAATGTCATGGAGGACATTTTATTTAAATTATCAAAATCAAATAAAACTATAATGGTATGTGGAGATTTTAATGTTGACCTTTTAGTAGTTTATTCCCTCAGTACTAGATTGACTAATTTATTTAATTCTTATAATCTAAGGCCATTATTTATGGAACCTACTAGAATAACTGAAACCTCAGCAAAATGTATAGATAATGTATTTGTTTGCCAAAGTGAAAAAATTGTTACTAAGAAAATAATAAGTAATTTAAAATCAGACCACTTAGGTCAACTAATAAAACTAGAAATTAAAGTAAAAAACAATAATTGTAAAAAGAGATTAACTTACATACCTGTGACCACCAGTCGATTTGAACGGTTGAAATTGGATTGGGATTCTAAGCCATCACCTAATTACTCACATAACAACCCAAATGAGTCGTATTGTAGTTTTTTTTATAAATTCACCAATGCGTTCAATTCAATATTCACATCCAAATCGATTATGGTCTCAGAAAAACTTAGCTTTAGTGAGTGGGCAACAGTAGGTATACATAAGAGTAGAGAAACTTTGTATGAACTATATAGTGAAAAACAATACAATTTTAGCCAGGAGTTCAAAAAAAAAGTAAAAAATTACTCAAAAATGTTTAGAAAAGTTTGTCAAATCGCAAAATCAAATTATTTAAGCTCCAAAATTAGAAATAGTGAAAATGTCATAAAATCAACGTGGAAAATAATAAATAGTGAGACTGGAAAGGTCAGTACCTACGTTAATGATTACAATTTAAAGATAAATGATTGCACAATCAAAAATGACATTGAAGTAGCCCAAGCTTTTGAAAACTTTTTTACTGACATTCCAATCTCTACTACGAAGTGTCTAAACTCTTCTCAATTAATCGCTGAGTCATTACTCATAGAAAATGTACCTAAATGCGAAAATAAACTTAATTTCAACTA
Organism: Eupithecia subfuscata; assembly: GCA_963564075.1. Lineage (NCBI taxonomy): Eukaryota > Metazoa > Arthropoda > Insecta > Lepidoptera > Geometridae > Eupithecia > Eupithecia subfuscata. Next base: position 13,834,610 of record OY751105.1, read on the forward strand.
TGTCGATGAAAAAGATATTAAAAAAGCCTTCAAACTTTTAAATATAAAGAAAACTGCAGATCTCTGGGGCATTTCCGTTAAAATTATTAAACCTTTAATTGATACGATTGCACCAGATCTAGCTTTTATATTCAATGAATCTATTGATTGTGGCGTATTTCCTGATCTAATGAAATGTAGTAAAGTAATCCCACTATTTAAATCGGGTAGTAGGTCTGACCCATCGATCAAAAATTTCCGGCCGGCCGGCCGGCCCCCCTTAGATACACAATGCGCGCCCTGCAAACGTCAGTATCAAAAGGTATCCCATTTGGCGTTTTGGGATACCTATTCAACTAGTGTCATTTTAGCTCTCGGACAGAAAGCATGGTCAAGTGCTCGTATAAAAAATGCCATAATCGACCGACCAAGCAACAGAAAAAGGATGGAATTTCTTATTTTCAGTAAGTTTAAATGTAATTTTTACCTGTGTATTGTGATATGAGCCAATTGAGCCTTATATACTTGAGAAATCAGCATTAAATAATGTTGTTGGGTTTGCCTATGTAAAAATATTTATTTGTTCTAAGTTGATGAATGGAGCGGCTATTGTTTCTAATTTTTTTTTTATTTATTTGTGGTAAGTTGTAAGTGATAATTTTTTTTTCATGAAAAGACATTAAAAATAACTGGTTGATGTTTATAAAATAACTAGCTGACCTGCCCTCAATTCTATTTGCGTGGACTCTCTAATAAAAGAAAGACTGCCAAAAGTATTAGATTTAATCAACTTAGTATTTAATTATTAGTTACCCTCGAGATCCTGTGCGTTGGGAAAAATGGAGGTCCATTTTAGCACAACAGCGATGTGAACCATATTTTAAACCTGGCCGTGAAAGCCTCATTTGTTCCAAGCATTTTAAAGAATGTGATGGCTACAACACCAAAACAGGCATAAGAAGACTACGTAAAACAGCTGTTCCTCAAACAGTATGTCTATTTTATTTAACGCAATTGTTTTTAACTATTTTAGCTTTACATTTAATAATAATCGTAGTTAACAGGAACATTAAGCAACTAGCTTAATATTCCTGTTACTAGGTAGGTACTTATTATTTTAATAATAAATAATGTGTTCATATGGCGTAAGTTTAAAAATATTTTATAAGATCCTAGTTGACTTGAAATAACGTTTTTTTTGGCCCATAGAAAAACTCTTACGAAGCCGCAGGCAGACACTAGTTCTTTTAAATTTAAAGTACCTGCCTGAAATTGTATTTTAGGTTTATTTCACTAGCTTTTGTTAACTTATTTATATTATTGTATGTCCGAAATGACCCTTTTGTTTGTTGACTGTTGCGTCGCTAATTTATAGTTGTATCAATAAATGATTCGTTATCTTTACCTGAATTCTGTTGATTTTATAATCCTTATAAAAATAAACAGTGTATAAATTATTTTTAGGTACCTTCCTGCCTACTTACAAAATAAAATAAAATAAATTCGACTCCACTAATCTCTTGTTCCGCATGCAAAAAACTTGACAGGCTCTGCGCAAACTGTCTGCGTCAAAACAAAACGTGGACACTTTTGAGTGTCATTCTTGTAAGGTTCTAGTTATCTACGGGGGAGGCCGCATACTTGATCGATGGTCTGACCCCACTAACTTTAGACCAATATCAGTACTGCCAACTTTCAGCAAAGTTTTTGAAAAACTTATTTTACATCAATTGCTTAGGCATTTTAATGGCAATGACCTGCTACATGGTAAGCAATTCGGGTTTACTCGGGGCAGGTCAACTACTGATGCCGGTGTAGAGTTAGTATCGCATATTTTTGATGCTTGGGAGAAGTCGCAAGACGCTTTAGGCGTTTTTTGCGACTTGTCAAAAGCGTTCGATTGCGTACACCATGAAACATTAATCAGGAAACTACATCACTATGGAATAAGAAACACCTCTTTGGATCTTCTTACATCTTATTTGAGTGATAGGATACAAAGAGTTGACATTAATGGGAAACGGTCTTCGGGGTCTGTAGTTACAATGGGTGTACCGCAGGGTTCTATCCTCGGTCCTTTCCTATTCTTAGTTTATATTAACGACCTGCCTCATCTTGTCAAGAATAATCACGAGATTGTATTGTTTGCTGATGATACTTCATTAATTTTTAAAATGATGCGACAAAACACAAATTTCGACGATGTGAATAATGCAATCTCAAAAGTAGTTCATTGGTTTAGTGTCAATAATCTTTTGCTAAACGAAACCAAAACAAAATGTATTAGATTTATTCTACCTAATGTTAAACAAGTGAAGGCTGATGTAAACGTTAAAGGAGAAACTTTAGAAATAGTAGAAAGTGCCGTATTCTTAGGAATCACCTTAGATAATAAACTTCAATGGGGCCCACACATAGATAAGCTATCGAAGAGACTCAGTTCTGCAGCGTATGCAGTCAAAAAAATCCGTCATCTTACAGACGTGGATACATCTAGACTTGTTTATTTCAGCTACTTCCATAGTATTATGTCTTATGGTATACTGCTGTGGGGGAACGCTGCAGATATTAACACCGTATTTGTGCTGCAGAAGAGGGCTGTTCGGGCTATCTATAACATGGGTCCTAGAGAATCTCTACGTGATAAATTCAAAGAAATAAACATAATGACAGTACCATGTCAATATATCTATGAAAACTTATTGTACACTCATAAAAATATAAATCGGTTCCCTAAAAATAGCGATAAACATATTTTTAATACCAGAAATAAACATAAACTCGCTGTGCCCACAACTAGGCTACACAAAATAAATGTATCTTTTAAAGGGCAATGTATACGCTTCTACAACAAAACTCCTAGTGAGTTGCAAAAATTATCAGTAAATAAATTCAAACAAATTGTCAAAACCTTGCTGTGCAAAAAGGCTTACTATAAAATATCAGATTATCTAGAGGACAAAAAAGCTTGGGACGGGTTTTGCTCCAACTCGAAAAATAACAACTAACAGGCTAAAGGTTTCTTCGTCGCTTCTTTACTTTAGTCTACATACCGAAGCGACAGAAATCAAAAAATATCACTTTATTTCCGTGTCAGTGTTTAGTTTTTTATTTTGACCTTTTCTAAGTGTACATTTATTGTATTTATGGAAATAAAGAGTTTTTGATTTTGATTTTGATTTTGAATTGAAACAATTGAGCTCACTGCAGATTGTGGCAAATAATCTACAGGTAGCTCAACTGATCCATATCAACCAGTCGGAAGCGTCCCCAAGACGTGGGCTGCGTTGCCCCGCTATATGGCAATGCTGATGCGCTGCGCCAGATACTAACCAGCTCTCGGGTCACGCGTCGCTTCGACCAGACGCTCAGATAATTTTTTAAAAACCCGAAGAGCCTCGATATCCCACGGACTTAGGGTCTCGACTCCAAGGGGAGCAAATGTGTAGGCTCTGTCGCGACCTGCATATTTGCGCCTCTTGAGATCATCGCTCGGCCAAATCTGCCGACGCACCTGCCCTCACAGATATCCTTGGAAGATGGGAATGCGCAAGTGTGTCGACGCATGTAGCGTCCTACACAATGGGATTCCCCAACTCCCATGGGACTACTAGTGTCATACCGTCGGGCCTCTTACTATTGTCATGGAAATGTACCTTTAGTAAAATACTTTTGAAAATGTACCTTAGTCTTTATTTACCACACCAAACACTTGAAATGCCTGATGTAGCGTTCAATTCTTAACTTATATAAAAGAACTACTCAACATTTTGACATTCTTTAGCATGGGTACTTCTTTAGGTAGGCCTAAACAGACTTACGTAGCTATGCGCCGTATGTCCACCGCCGCCGTCAAATGAAACGTCACCGATAACGTGATTGTAGTCGATGAAGTAGCGGTACATACATTTACGTGCACTTACTATGGCCGCCGCCGGCCCACCGCAGGCTACAGTCTTTATTTTGTAAAAAAAATACTTATCTATGTATATACCTAATCTATACTAATATTATAAAAGAAGAGATTTGTATTTATGTATTTTTGTATGTTTGCAACGAATAAACTCAAAAACTACAGGACCGATTTCCAAAATTACTTCACCATTAGAATGGTACATTATCCCTGAGTAACAGGCTATATTTATTACTTCAATAATGTAACCCAAGGTGTATAATAGTTAGCCATAAATTGTCTAGCATCGCATGCGCTGGGGAAACTATTGATGATAGAACAAAATTTTTTTCAAAAATAGCCTTGAGTGTCTTAATTTTCCACCATTATTTATTTCTAAGATATCAAGTAACTTCGCAAAAAATTTTGACTTCGACGGGACTTCGAAGTCATCCTTCCGTACAGGAATGTGCTAACCAACTACACTTCCTTCAGTACATGAATGTGCTAACCAACTACACCACGAGGTCAAGTGACGTTGATTACCCTGAGTGTGGTGGTCACGCACTATAATAACAAAAAACCATTATTTATGTATTTATTTGCCACACCCAAAACAGGATAGTAGCCTAATGTACCATTCAAAATTTAACTTTTATAAACTAATGTAACATTTTGACATTATTTCGTATTAACCTAAACAATATACTTAAGTAGCTATAGCATTTATTCCAGCCCCGTCATTTGATGATCCAGTTAGATTCAGTGGAATTTTTTTATACATTCCATTGTTCAAACGTTGATATATTATAGGAACATGGTTATGTTCCCCTAAAACAAGCACAACTTCATCTTCATCGCTCACGTATACGCAAGCCTTGCAGTTAGCACTCTTGAAATTTGAACATTGGTAAATTGTGAAGGCTAAATTTGCTTTTTTTAAACAGAAACTATATCCATTGTACATGACCAGCCTTGAACCTCGCGGAGACAGTAATATGTAGTTTACTTTTTCTGGAAAGCAAATTCTTTTATTGCTATGTACCTAGTGTACCTACATAATTACTTAAATTAATTCTAAATTAGTAGGAAGTCTTTACTAAGAAATTTGAAGAAACCAAACCCGATGGCTCGGTCATATAGTCCGAATGGGGGAGGATCGGGCAGCCAGCAGAGCGTACATGGGTCGCCCAAATGGGCGAAGGCCTATTAGTCGTCCTAGGTACCGCTAGAGCGACGAAGTTGAGAAAGACCTACAAGAAGTTGGAGCCGTCGTCGACTGGACTTGAAGGCAATGGACCGGAATAACTGATGATTTCTAGTGTACTGGAGGCCAAGATCTACTTCGGGTCACTGCACCACGCCAGCAAGTAGTACTTAATGTATTAGATTAGATTTATATGAACAGTGTTATTATGATGACCGATGTGGCGCGGCGGGCGAAGGTCAGCCTGCGACACAGGAGGTTGCGGGTTCGATTCCCGCCCAAGGACAAATGTTTGTAAGATCTGCAAATATTTGTTCCGGGTGTTCTGGGTATTTTCTATGTATGATAAAAACTATCTATCTATATAATGTATTGTATTCAGGGACCGTACAACCCTGAGTTTGTGTTGACCCCTTCGAATGGGTAACACTTTTGCACTGCGCATTACAAATGGGTTACCCCTTATTCGAGTAACCCGTCAAAAAATGAAGTTTGGCATGTTAGAATTTTATATAATGTCCGGTAGACGGGACCATCATATATCGATATGTCTCGTGATTATGTTCATCGGAAGATTTAATCACTTTGTTCTCATAGTCAGCATATACAAATGCTTTACAACCAGTTCTGAAAAAGCGCGAGCACCTATGGCTGATTCCACGCTTAGTGGTGTTGTGTTTGCAGAAGGTGTGGCCTTTATAAATAGCCACCTTTGTCCCGCGACTCGCCATCGTTATGTAGCGGATTGTATTATCTAAAAAGTTACATATTGTTTTAATCAACAAAAAAACAGGTTAAACTAGGGTGAAAACTTAAAAAACAATTGATACATTTGATAAGCAGGTAGATACTTAATAATAATCAGCAACGATGAAATACTTGCGATGCTATTTAAAAATCTGTTATTTCTAAAAAGCATCATTAGATCAATGGATATGGCTTGCATTTAAAGTCAATATTCGTATTTCATTAATATAATACCTTTATTCACAAAGAAAATTATACCAGTATTTACAATTGAAACAATTGAGCTAACTGCAGACTGTTGCAAACAGTCTACAGGTAGCTCAACTGATCCATATCAATACCAGTCGGAAGCGTCCCGAAGACGCCTGGCTGCATTGCCATTCATATAATAATTCACGTTTTTATACTAATATTCGTCTACGATCACCAAACTCTAAAAAAAACACTAAGAGAAGAGTCGGAACTACAGGAATACCTATTCTAAGAAATCAAATAATATCGCAAAAATTTTCGACTTCGACGGGACTACGGATTAACTTTTGGATTGGACGGGATAAACTTCAATGTTTCCCCTGTAGGTGGAGCTAACGGCGCTAGAGACCGTAGGAAGTCGCAGAGATTTTCGACTCCCACGTCACTTGACCTCGTGGTGTAGTTGGTTATCACATTCCTGTACTGAAGAAAGGATGCGGGTTCAAGTCCCGTCGAAGTCGAAAATTTTTGCGATATTATTTGATTTCTTAGAAATTACCCTTAGTGTGGGGTTACGCACTATAATAACAAAAAACCTTACAGGAATATTATCTAAAATCATACAGAGATTCTGTTTACAGAATGCTGCCTACAGAGAAATGCCACAAACTATACTCACACATTAACATTCAAACAAATCAGAAACAAGCAGCCATACACAGTAACAATATACAACTACAATTAAGTTCCCGAGGATATCATTTTTGTGAATCGTGGGCGAGCAAACCAACAAAAAGGGAATCTGAGCAACCTCTTCCTTGAGGGTTTCCAAGCATTTTCAAAAATTTCGAGTTTATCTACTCGAGGATAAATAATTTTCAAAAATAATGATTTTTCCACATAAATACAAGTTTTGTTCTTATTAGTCAATTAGGTAGTTATAGTAACGTTATGAACATATTTTAATATAGTCAGAGTTTTTATTTACCAATTAGCAAAGAACGGAAGAAATACGAGTTATTGCCTCCGTTTACACAAATGGTGTTAGTTAAATCAACTCTCTCAAAATCAAAATCAAAAACTCTTTATTTCCATAAATACAATAAATGTACACTTAGAAAAGGTCAAAATATAAAGCTAAACACTGACACGGAAATAAAGTGATATTTTTGATTTCTGTCGCTTCGGTATGTAGACTAAAGTAAAGAAGCGACGAAGAAACCTTTAGCCTGTTAGTTGTTATTTTTCGAGTTGGAGCAAAACCCGTCCCAAGCATTTTTGTCCTCTAGATAATCTGATATTTTATAGTAAGCCTTTTTGCACAGCAAGGTTTTAACAATTTGTTTGAATTTATTTATTGATAATTTTTGCAACTCACTAGGAGTTTTGTTGTAGAAGCGTATACATTGCCCTTTAAAAGATATTTTAATTTTGTGTAGCCTAGTTGTGGGCACAGCGAGCTTATGTTTGTTTCTGGTATTCAAATTATGTTTATCGCTATTTTTAGGGAACTGACTTATATTTTTATGTGTGTACAACAAGTTTTCATAAATATATTGACATGGTACTGTCATTATGTTTATTTCTTTGAATTTATCACGCAGGGATTCTCTGGGACCCATATTATAGATTGCACGAACAGCCCTCTTCTGCAGCACAAATACGGTGTTAATATCTGCAGCGTTCCCCCACAGCAGTATACCATAAGACATAATACTATGGAAGTAGCTGAAATAAACAAGTCTAGATGTATCCACGTCTGTAAGATGACGGATTTTTTTGACTGCATATGCTGCAGAACTAAGTCTCTTCGATAGCTTATCTATGTGTGGGCCCCATTGAAGTTTATTATCTAAGGTGATTCCTAAGAATACGGTACTTTCTACTATTTCTAAAGTTTCTCCTTTAACGTTCACATCAGCCTTCACTTGTTTGTTCTGATCATACCTACCGAGTTTTGATTATAATTTACATCTAAGTCAGGTACGTCAGAGAATATATAATTATGTGAAGAGAACACGTAATTGTATTTTACTTTAAATTTCTCTTTATCATCAGCACAATACGTCACTGCTTAAAATATAACTTAAATAACGTACTTTATGTTTGGGTACTACTTATCTTCTGACTGAATACTTTACAGGCATAGTTAAACCTAATTGGGTTTACTTGTATAATTATGTTTGGAAATATTTCATGATTACATAATATTTCAGTTGAGCTACCTGTAGATTGATTGCAAACAGTCTAAAGTTACCTCAATTGTTTCAATTGTAAATACTTGTTCTAATTTGTTTCTATTATTTGATTGTAATTTTCTTTATTAAGTAATAATATTTTAATTACAATTACTCTACAAGACACTATTTACATATAATTATTTGTATTCAAAAGGAAACCTCTTTTGAATACAATTAAAACTATTGTGGTGGTTCGTGATTATGTTTTCCGTTACATTTACTAATAAGTCCTGAGCGTCCATGATAATTGTAACTTTGCACCTTTTGGAGTTGTTGGAGGAACACCTATCTAAGTTTTTCGGGTCAGTTTATAAATGCTGAATCCATCAAACATAGCTACTTTAGTCCCTCGTCTTTCCAATTGAATATGTTCAATTTTCTTTCCTTTAACGTAAACAAAAAGAAGTAAAAAATTAACAGTGCTGGGCGTTTTTCACGTCATCAATCCCTAAAGTAATTTCAAATTTAATTTATGTATGATTCATTCACAAAATACTTAGGTACTTATTCCAAAAAGTCAAACACCATGCGAAAGTTTGGATTGATGGATGGATGTATGTTTGTTTGTTACTTCTTAGTATCAGAACTATTGAATGGATCAGGCTGATATTTTGCACAGATGTAGACTTAACCTGTGGAATGTCAAGGCCGCGCGGTTTGCAATTTCGCTCAGCGTCGAGGTTTTCCGGGTTTTCGCGGCGCGATTCTCGATTATTTTTTATTTCGAAAAATTTCAAAATTTTGCTTGAATGACCTTTATATTGTTTTTGCCATAGAAAGCCAGATAACTTACAGGTATTTTGTACCATTTGTTTTACATAAATTATGTTTTTATTTTATATTACAGGGCAGTGAATCTGAATTACGTGACAACTTTGGCCTACCTACTTAATAATAAAAACGTTTTTAGTAAACTTGTTGTCCTTTTTTCCACAAATATTTATTTATTTCATACAGACAGATAACTAAATGATATTTTAACATAGATAAAACATCTTACTTGGTGGAATAATATTTGCAAATACAATTTTGAAAATGTATTTATCTTATACAAAATCCGCCATTCGTCCAGTTTCATCACTCAACTTTGTATCACTCTCGTAATGAAATAAGTTTACCTACGTGGCTTCTTCTTACTTATTATGTTAGATAATATACTAGACAAGTCCTAAACACTGTAAATTTACCATTTACAATAAAGGAAATTATATTTTTACTCGAAAGATAGCAAAATAACGTAGGAAGACATTCATATTTGAAAACACTTGTTGGCCTGGGTTGATGACTAGTAAACAATCGGTGTCTATGCTGCCATAGAGTAAAAATAAAGGCCTTTCCATTCAAATCATCAATTAGTATACGACCGATACAAAACAAATCTTCAATTTATAATATAAAATCGACGTAAAAATCGTTCATTTGAAGCTTTAGTACGTATGTGTGCGTGAATTATTTAGTCACTCGTGTGTCTAGGCAAGGATCGTCGTAATCACGTGACCGCATTCAGCGCCATCTGCGGTCCATGTTTGATCACTCGTATCACTCGTATGTCTAGTCAAGGATCCTGCTAGTCACGTGACCGCGTAAAGCACCATCATTGGTCCAAGCTAGTTTAGTAACAACATACAGCATGTTGTTTTTTATCAGTGCGTGTACTCAATAGGTGGGACAAGATGTGTTACTTGCCTACTTAGTTTTTTATGCATCACACCCTAATACCTACATTTATTGTAACAAGTCACATTCTTGTACAATTATTTATGAAGATAATTGTGAAATGCTACGTATTATTTATGTAGATAAATACCTAGGAGTACTTCTACCTAGGTACAGCTCAAAGGTTGGGGCTTTTTACTATTAGAAATAAAACGTACAATTACATACCTACTTAATAAAATGTTTATAATAAAAAAAAATTACAAAACATATAAAAAATTAAAATAAAATGAGATAACTTTATAAAAAGTTTAAGGCACAAAACATATGACAAATAAAAATAAAATGAGATAGGTATTTATTATTAACTAAATTCTGCCCGCGGCTTCGCCCGCGTTTTTTCTATGGAAACGTTTAAACCACGTTCCATCCCATGGGAACTGATTTATGGGATAAAAAGTAGCCTTTGTTTAATTCCAGGATTAGAATGCATGTATGCAAAAATTCACAAAATTTATAATAATATTGTGATTATGATTTAGGGAAAGGATACACACACACCTATAAAGAATCTAAAAATTGGAGCCTATTATATCAAATATCAAAGTGCTTTATTTCCTTAAGAGCTTACAGTACTCTTGGACACGTCACAAAATTTAAATGTAATTTAAATTTTGTGACGTGTCCAAGTCTGGCTGTCATGGCTGTAAGTAAAACTAGGAAATAAAGTGATCACTTTGATTTTTTAAGGAAGTGAACAGAATCAGAATCAATTCATTTATTTCTTTAGACTTACAAAATAAGCACTTAGACAAGTCAAATTTTATACTATATAAACAGGTTTATAGATAGTAATAATTAATATTAAATTACTAATAGTATATTATGTAGTATTGACTCTGTTCACTTCAATTTTTTGTCCACTAGTGGAAGAATTGAAATAGAAACAGGTGAAATAGGTGTTGTTTTTATTTGTATTCTGTATTGATATAGAAATCAGCATATTTTTTTTGTATTTGTTCATGTTTTATTGTGAAATTTTATCATTAAAAAGTATCTATTGTAAGACTCAATCGCAAAATACACCTAGCCACTTCACTGTAGATACTCCAGTGTGTGGTATTCTTGCCAACATCCACCGATACAAAGAAAAACATCACACCGACCACAAACTAACGTAGTCGTTCTTCGGATTCCTTTGGCCGCACACCGAACACACCTGTTACGCTTCGCCTTTTCGATTTTGTTAGAAGCTCGATCCCCTTCTTTTTCCTTTTTCACAGGGAAGTGCCCTAAGGAAGGACCGAGCCTAACAAGAGCAAGAGCTGCGTCAGGTGGACGACGTTGCCGCTGATCAGTGTTGCGGCCGTAGAGTTCACTTAAACCTGGAATAAATAGGCACATAAGCACTTTTTATCTCCCAAACCAGTGTTTGGATAAAAAGTGCCTGTGGGGACTGTCCCATGGGATAGAAATAACCTTCAAACATTTCCATTAGAACAACGCGTGCGAAGCCGCCGGCAGAACTAGTATAACCATACATTTAAATTAAAGTTCTAAGCTTTTCTGTGGTGGTAAGCAAAGTGACGTAGGAATGAGTTTATACAGAACGGCGAGTGATGTGGATTCAGGTTTCCAGTTTCTGTTGGAACTTGGAACTCGTTTGAAGCTAAGTCAGTAAGTAAAGTAGTACTGTTTCTGAGATAGGGGAAAACATAGAGGTATTCGTAATAGGTAGACCCTCTTTTTTAAATTTTGATATAGTAGGGGGTTTAAAGAAAACGTATTGGATAGTACATTTATATACACAGACGGTTTTTACTGTCCAAAAGATGACAATGCATTCTGGTTGGCAGTGCCTTAAATACTACTAATTTGTAAACAAGCATCAGATAGGGTAGGCTTATGGCAAAGTCTCTGAGTAAAGTACTTCAACTTTTATAGATAATAATCCAAAGCCCTTTAAAACTATAACAGATTCAAACCCGCATCTCGTACTTAACGGTGTTATTGTCAATAATGTGCTGTGACAAAGGTACTTATTTGTTATTAACCATTAACTAGGTTTGTATTATTCTTCTACTGCAAATAACAAATCTAAATCCGTCATCATCATTATCAACTTATATTAGTCCACTGCTGGACATAGGCCATCCCTAATGAGCGCCATAGCGCCCTGTCTTCAGTTTGCCGAATCCAATGTTAGTAACCGTTACTTTTCGATATATTATGTAATAGTTAAGTAGTTTTACTGGAAAACTACATTGCTTTCGAAACATATCTTACAATTTTAATTATTAAAATTAAATAATTTGTAACCCCTAATATTAAAAAATGAAAAAAAAAATAGAATTTCCTCGTGTAAAACAGGGGACTATTACAAAACCGACAGTCCATTTTATGTATTTAGGGCTTATTTTAAAATTTTAAAATTGTTTCATCAATTTTTGAGATAAATATAATAGGTACGATAGATGAAATAAAACCGAGCAAAAATTTTAATAATTAATATTACTAACTAATTGTATAACAAATCAGTTAAAATAATTTAATATTTTATTATTTGTATAATAATTAATTATTTGATGTATTAATTAATTATTTAAGTAAGTCATCATCATCATCATCATCAGCCTATATTAGTCCACTGCTGGACATAGGCCATCCCTAATGAGTGCCATAGCGCCCTGTCTTCAGTTTGCCGAATCCAGCATCTGCCTGCAGTCTTTCGCAGATCGTCATCCCACCTGGCCGGAGGGCGTCCTACACTACGTTTGCCGAGTCGTGGTCTCCACTCAAGAACACGTTTACCCCAGCGGTTGTCGGTTCTTCGCTTTAAAATATGTATAGTATATAATATTATTTATAAATTAATTAATTAAAATTAATTTATCTAAATTGCCCTTAGGTGCCACGTTGTCTCTACCCTGAAAACTTTGCCTTCATTTTCCGTCTACTTGCTTGTTTTTCTTTACGCCAAACTTTTCTCCGGTTCTCAGCTTCTTCTAGTGTCATTTCTCCTATTTTTCTTTTCTTCATTTTCTTTCTTTGTAAATTTTGTATTCTTTGTGCCTCAAGCTTACCAGGGTTTTCCTTTTTCATCTTTTCTCTATACCTCCTAGTCCTTTCTGCACTCGTGAGTGGCTTCGTGTAACCTAAAATGTATTTAACGATTTTAATTCATAATCTGATTCAGGGATTTTAAACGAAGCCATCGTGTAACCTAAAATGTATTTAACGATTTTAATTCATAATCTGATTCAGGGAATAGAGACAATAAACTTTAGAAAAAGTTGTGAAAATCGGAATTGCATGGAAATTAACCTTCTTTAAAACAGACCGACCGACAGAGATATGTAAAAAAGTAAATAAAAGTAAATAAAAGAACTTTAAAAACCCTAATGTAAGCCTAGCTGGCGCGGTCCATCGGAGTTCCCAGGCCCATTGATTTAAGCTTAGAGGCCGGCCACCGGGGGGTCTTTTAGTGGGTCGTCGAAGTTTTATTTTTTCTCTTCGACAACCCCACATAACCATACTGTACCCTACATGCAGTATGGTATCTGTTCGCAGATTTTTCCCCTCGAAAACAAAAAAAAAAAAAAAAAAAAAAAAAAAAAGCCTAGCTTTACGGTATCGGTTTTGCGACTTAGCTGGTCGGTCGGCCTGTAGGTCACGGATAAAACGTCGCAAAAGTAACGTGACGCTCTCTTCCCTTATTATATTCTAAATTGTATTGTAACGAAAAAAATTACATTGCATTTGATATTAAATATTTATGACTACATTACAAAATTGTTAATCGCTTAAATTAGTGAAATGATATAAACTTACCTGAATCAGAAGATAATGTGTTTCAAATTCCGACACAAGAAATCTTGACGATCGTGGCACTCAACAAGGTACGTACGTCTTGTTTGCATAGTTTTGTGTGACAGCTAGTTTTTTATATTGCGAACGGCGGAGTGTAATGGTTAATATTGCCAGTTCACAAAGTAAATAATCCTTATTTATTATTTTACTAGCAATTTTAGCCGTGACAAACCTGACATGTCCGGTCGGTACCACTTTTACTTGATTTTTGGAAATTTAATCGAGTTTCAATGTGCATTATGTTTAAAGGGCTAAAAAGTACCGTAGACGATAGATGAGTCAGAGTAGGTACTTTCAACCAAAAACTCAATGTATCACGTTCAAGTGTTCAAATGTTCAGAATAGCTTTTAAGATCGAAAAATTCGAAACACGTCAAAAACACTCTTCTTGCTGTTTAAAATTGGCAATTAATACGCCCGTAGCACACCTCCGCTGCGGAATACGAGTAGCGAAACCGCTGGATGAATTCCGCTTCGATCAAGTGTAGTTTGAGTAGCGGAACTGGGCAACGGAACGTCACACGAGTCAGTCGAGTCGAGGCAATCGGAGCGAAATGGCGTCGTAATCAGAGTCAGAGGAGGAAGCAATATTATTGTGAACTACTTTGAAAAGGCGTAAAACTCGTAGAATTTGGGTGCGCGAGATTTATATACGAGTGCATTTTTTTCATATTATTTTTATAGGCTGGATGATTTAATATATAGAGAATAGGTCTATTTTTGACTTCTTGAATAATTTTTTGTGTAAAATCAACGTCCACTTTATGAAAAAAAATTATTTTCGCTTTTTATTTTTGTCGATTTCCACAAACACGTGCGAAAAAAACGCAGCACCGCAACAAAATGGCGGCCGGAGCGCGGAAGTGTGGCGTTTACATACATTTTTCGATGTTTTTCACATAGTAAACCAAAAGTCAATAAACAATCAAAACAATGAAATTTTTTAAACTAATTCCAGGTGAATTCAGAGCGAATAAGTTCCCTTAGGAAAAGGTTGCTCCATCTTAGGCCACACCTTTACTTTTTTATGTGAGATGACGGTGAAACGTAGTTAATGATTATTTCGGGTATTTATCGCGTACCTATTGTTTTATTTCCCCTACGTTTCTACCGACTGATGTCGCCCCGTGACCACGATCACTGTAACGCGGTAGAAACGTAGGGGAAATAAAACAAAAGGTACGCGATAAAGATCCCATATAATCATTAACTATGTTAACAAATCGCGAAAGTTTAAAAACGCTTTACGAAAATATATCGAAGTCTTAAAAATTACCAGGAGGCTTTTCAGGTTTAAAAAAGCCGCCAAGTTATTGCACTTGGTTCCACCTACCCCCAGTTTCCATACGACAAACGTTGTGCTGAACACCCTATATAATCGCTAGTTCGCAATATTTTTTGAAGGAAGGATCACAAATTAACAACTAGGTACTATGTAAATTCCGTATAAAAAGACGCGGCAACAGAGTGAAGGTTAAGTATAGGCGGTTTGTCTATAAACATTGTATTTTGACAATTTTAGATACTCTCCCGACGCAACCTGAATAAATTTCTGTGGTGGATGGTTGTGATCCGATTGTTTTTTGACAACAAAGTCCTCAGAGTCCACAAATAGGAAAACTTTGCAATTCTTGCTAAAATAGTTAGTACATTTGTATTTTATGACTCCATTTTTACATTCTTTGTGTTTGGAATAGCTAAATCCTTTAAACAACACCAACTTAGTTCCTTTCGTCGCTATCGTTATATAATGTACCTTATTGTCTGAAAAATAAAATGTATTACTTATTCTGTTTTCTGCCTTAGTTGCACGAGTTGCACCATTCGTTATACAGGATGTTTGTATACATTAAGTACCTGTATACATTAAGTTGTGTATACCACACACATAAATACGAAAACTAGGCCAAGTTCAGTCAGTTAGCTTCACCAATAATACAGATTCTGTTTCGTTCACTCATATTACCTTCCTGCTAAATTTTATGAAGATTCGTTCAGACGTTTAGGCGTGAAAAAGTAACAGACGGACGTAATTAATTTTGCTTTTATTTATAATATAAGTATGGAATAATCTACTACCTATCCTTAACTACTACCTATCTTTAACAGAAAACAGCATAGTCTATAACTAGTAGAGCTGACACTGCTGACAGAGATATTACACTAAGGGGGGTTGGGTCTTTGTGAACTTGGGTAGAAAAATAAAGGTATCAAGTTAGTAGATTTAATAAGGGTGTTGCCGTGCTAGTTCTAGGGATTTATTTTCGACGCATTTTTGATTTTATGTTTCCCAAAGCCACACAGACAGAGAGATTATTTAGACAAGGAAGGAAATTGCAAGGGACCCACCTGTTTCTCTCCAATACACAATTTTCCGTTGTTGCTTCTTTAGGTCACACAGACACGCATACCATTTGGGTATAACACTTGACTTTATAATGTTTCCCGTTGGTTCGAACCGTGTCTATTGATTAATTGATTTTTTTTCAACATTTCACACGAAGACGTTTGTTCATAGTTCGGTTGATTTAGCCGTCTTGCTTTCTGCATGGTAGGTTGGTAAGGTACGTTCAAAAGAGATGGACATAAAAGAAAAATTGGTAGTGCAAATGGGATGAGAATAATCTCTGTGACATGTGTAAGTTTATAAATATGCCAAACTCATTATTTTTTTAAATTCACTAAAACTCCCACACTCGTAAATCACTTAATATGTGATTTATAATTATAGCACTTACCTAATTTTTCATATTTCTAGTTTGCATAGATTTTAGTATAATATTGAAACTAAAACATATGGAATGCAAGCAAAAAGTATTTTTATTACGATTACAAGACTTACAATTATTTTTAAATATTTCTATATGCGATAACAAATGTTTATATATGTTTATCTTAATCATTTATTTGCGATTACAATATATGTTTATTACGTCACTAATTTACTATTTTAGATTATGTTTATTCCGTTTGACAGACAAGGTACCTATCGAATATAGAGACGGGGAGAGAGGTTTTTGCCCTGCAGTAGAACACTACTAATAGCCAATTCTATGGCCAGATTGTAATTATACTCTTGTGTTTTAACATTAATTTAACATGTGTATACCAAACCATAATAGAAAAAAGAAAACAATGAGACCTTTCAGCCAACTCTTAATGAATATTATATTCATTGACGTACACATTATTATAATATATAAAGTTAGTTAGTATCTAAACTTATCGACCTAGGAAGTGACCAGGATGTAAAAGACATCGGTGGGAATAGCTAAATACTAAATGATTTCATCATCGCCAGCTGGCGATGATGAAATCATTTACTATTTATTAGGCCTCCCGAAACGACGCGCGACGCCTGCATACATCGTTTACTAAATTATTTACGCCCGTGTTATACTGAAATGCCAGTAGGTACCACATCTAATCATTCTTATCACTGTGGTGACTAACATTTGACTAAAAAGCCAAACTAAACTAGTTTTTTTGCAAAACAAACTATCGTATTATAAATGTGAGCGGATTGGCCGCCGGCGCCTAGAAGAGTTATGTTTGCGTTTCAAATGCACCTTTAGTGAGAGGAAAATATAAAATTAAAATGTCTTCGAGTTATTTTGCAACTGTCTCACTCGCACAATATATTCATGAATTGACTCTGGACGTCACACGTGCAGAGCAACACAGTTGCGATGTATGTTTGGGTTAGGGTAAAATGTCACCAGGTAAAATCGTCATCGTAAAAATCTAGTGTAACTTTGTCATCGCTTAAATTATTTTAATATTTTTAGGGTAAGTTTGTCACTCCCTACTATTAAACCGCTACAGTACAGTTAGCGAGATAGTGATAGATAGACCTTTTATATGCAAACTAACATAACACAGTTAGGTATTTAACTTGTATCATTATAACTAGACTTCTCGCTCCACATGAATCATAGAAAATTACATAATTTGAGACGCAACTTTTGTATGGAGACATGGGCGAGTACCTGGGGTGCGCTACGAACCCTGTTTTCCCCTCGTTACGGGATGAAACTTCAGTGTTCTTCCAACACAAAGAAGGTTCGAACTTAACCCGCTTTTATTTATAATGAACTAGCTGCTGTCCGCAGCAGCCTATTCCTTCCGTCCCTGGGATATCATTTACCTCCCTGCCAAATTTTATTGAGACTATAGACATATAGACAGATAAAACTTTTAAATCCATCATGGTTATTAACACTAAAGTCATTAACAACGGGATATAGACAGATAGGCACACAGACAGAGTTACTTTGGAATTTATAATATTAGTATGTCGCCACGATCCATTCAGAACCCATGGCATCCCTGATGTTACGGCCACACTATCGCGATAACGCGAAGATTTGCGATGTCGGGACAAGTCTGGCCAAGAAGTTCGTCCTGTCGCGAAGCATCATCGCGACAACAAATGCCCTTCGCGAGTTTCGCGACGCTGTCGGTAAACAAACTGCCGGACATCAAAGGGTTTGTCGCGACAAAAGTTCATGCGGTTGGCTGCACTTCGCGCGCGCTTTGTTGACAGCGCGACGCCGAGCGGTGTACACGTATTGTGGCTGATTTGTGTTATTATTATCCGCCGCATCCATTTTTTCCGTAAAATGAATTACCGCGACGTTGTGAAGTTTTTTCCAATGTGGCCAAACACGAGAAAACTTCGATGTGGGCGTAGGGTGAATGATACCCCTGGTTGCATTTTTATAATACATTGCTGGTTATGTCACACTGCAGTGTGACATGTGTCGCAATCGCAAATAACTCTGGGTGCATTAAACATATACACACCCCTTTCAGCCACGGAGTCGCCATGAGTCCGGCGCAGCGACAAATAAATAGTTTTACTCCCTACTACATTTTGTTGGTAACAACGATTAATTCCAAACCAGCTGATAATGTATGCACACACAATTTTATACAGGTAAACAGGCTATAAAGTATTCTTGGGTATTCGCAATAACATATCATGTATTCATTAAATAAACTTTATAATATTTGGCATTCGTTTCTAATAGGCCTACGAACCAAAGTTGCCCCCAACATTTGGTTGACACAACACTGACTGCTGCCAGCGTGCGACGTTTCGAGCGGTGAATACACCGAAACGTCGCAAACATAAACATACACATAAATATAACATAATATAATCCTAAACACTGAAAAGTCGTACCAAAAATCCACCGCTCTGCCGCCGCCGCGGGCTGTGTCGACGACTTTGGTGTGTAGAGTCCTCTAAACCTACCTACTACACACCTTAAATAAACAAGGTAATGAGAACATGTTAAGATCTTTAATTAGGGCCATGTTGTACAAATACATTGAAATACCTAACCTAACCAAATAAATGTAAACCTAAACATGTGCCAATGCCAACCTATAGTAAATAAATATACTATCAAATTTGAGTACAGGATAATAACTAGTTATCAAGTCACGTTCTTCATCTTCTTGCGTTTATTATTATATTCATTAATTAAACTAAGTTGGTAGATATAATCGGTTTGGTCATACAAACGTCTCCAGTTACTTAATTGTCTCCGTGTTACTTTTTAGGGAAACCTCATAATGTAGATATTAGCAGGTCAATTCTCTAGGAAGCAACACGGATACAATCAAATAGCTAGGTATAAGTCGTGTAGATAAATAATAGGACTGAGGATGACAGCCGGAAGCCGCTTTTCAGCTGTCATCTTCTGCCTTATTCTTTATCTACACGACGTATACCAACTTAGTTTTACTAACCCTTCCATCTTGGGACCAAAATGTCAAAAATGAATGACAGGTCGTGCGCCTTAGACACAATGGCGTCGAAAATCTCAATTCGACTGCCAAAAATAAATTAACGTCCACAGATAATAAAATATTTTTCGTTCAGTATATAGAAAATATATCAAAGAACCTAACTCATTAAACTTCTTTATAGGAAAGTAGCTTCTAAAGATAAAATAAGGTCCGTCATCAAATGCAGGAGAGCGGTAGCCGGCTACCGTTTGGGGTTTGAGTGAACGGTGCAGTGACGTAAGGCGCGGTGGCCGGCTACCGCTTGGGGCCTGAGGGGGGGGGGGGGGGTTAACGAAGATATGCGGTGTTCTTCATTCGCTCAGGGAATCAAGAACACCGCACCTTCGTTATCACGTGGGTTACATTGGTGGAGGAGGTGGAGGAGGTGGAGGAGGTGCACGAGGAGGATGTAATATAAAAGGAGATGTAATATGAAAGAAAGCTGACGGTGGATTTGGTCTTGTCATATCACATCTAGCTACATTGGTGTGAGGTTGCGTTGGATATGGCATTGGGTTGCCTGGCGTCGTCGGATACTGAGCTGTATTAGATAAGTGGGACGCTGGAGGAGGTCTTGATGTAATGGGATACTGCGTCCTGTTGTTGCATGTTGTCCTGAAAACCAAAACATATTTGATTTTTCTTCAACAACGAAGTACCTAGATATTCAAAGACAATAGCGACGCAAATAATCTCGCGATATACTGGGTGTCCGGTAAATAATGGATTACCCGCAAGTACAGTAGGGGACACCGTGGCTACAGAGGAAAAAATAAAAAAAATACTATCTGCAGCAGTCTATGTTTTTTTTTTACGCAATTTGATACCTTTGTTCACATTAGTGGGCATTACGGCTACAAATTCAATTATAACGAATTGATTTTATCTGGGAATAACCGTGAATAATCGGCCTTGCTATCACGCCTTACAAAATATTTCTAGCTGTAACTGTATGTTTTTTTATAAATATTAAAAAAAAACGTGTTTTCGATTTTTTTATGATAAAGTATAAGCACCTGTTGTATAAAAAAAACGCACGAGTGGCCGCGGTGCCTCCACAAGTACCTGCGGTTTTATCCATTGATTACTGGACACCCTGTATAGCGTGGAGAGGTACCTTAACCGGCGTACTTACAGGAAAATGGTCTTAGTAGGCTAATATCCATAACTTTTGGAGAAATCATCATCCCCATTCACAGATTATAAAAAAAATACAGTTCCCCAGAAAATGGGCAATTTGCGAGATGCCTGTTTCATAAACTGATCAAAAATGTCTATAACAACGTATCAATATGTCTGGGCTGAGGTTATGGTAATAAAAAAATCAGAAATCGCCAAAAATATTTTCTCAGGAGAGGGGTCAAAGATGTTGTGGTGGGCCCTAAAAGTGGAAGTCCTCGAGATCAATGTCCAAAAGAAAATTAAATGTACCTTACCTGTTACCACCGCTGGGGGCAAGAGCGCTGTTGCTCATGCTAAGATGCGAGATACATTTCGGCGGCATAACTCCAGTCTTAAAGTATTGCTCCTTCTCAAACACAGAAGCATGAACAAACTTGCAAGCACTTCTAGTGCATACTACGTTTTGGAAGTCCTTGCAAAAGCTGTAGACCCCATTTAGTTGAGAGATAATGATCTCATGATCAAACATACACGATGTACCCCGGTTGCAAGATTTTCTTGCAAACTGTTTACACATTATTTTTTCTTTTACAGGTTTCCCAGTCACTTCTTTGTCCGTTAGCCACTCGTACTGTGTCGCCTGGTCTCTGAGGTCTGATTTGATATTCTGCTTGGAGAGTACCAGATCCGTGGGCGGGAAGTTCGGTGGCAGAGGGGGCGGAGGGGGCGGCGCCGAAGACAAGCTTGGCTGAGGCGGATGGCCCGTTGTGCGGTTCGCTTTTGCCATCTCTCTTTTTGAACTATTATTTTCAAACACCTCTGTATCATCCCGGCTGAAGGCTTTTCTTGCAAAAATTTTACACACTATTTTTTCTTTCACTAGTGAGGAACTAGTTTGATTGATTTCATTGTCCGTTTGCCACTCGAACTGTGTCTCCTGGTCTTCGAATTCTGATTTGAAATTGGGATTGGAAGAATAATAATAAGTTGGCAGAGGGGGCGGGGGGCTCGGTGGCAGAGGGGGCTGCGCCGAAGACAAACTTGCCAGAGGCGGATGGCCCGTTGTGTGGGTCGCTTTTGCAATCTCTGTTTCAGAAATATGTTGGTCTGAAAACAACGATAAGGTTAGAAATCTGTTCACAACGTGAACTTTGAACTTGCACACATATATACATATGGCACCTAGGTAGGTATATTAAGCGTACCTAAGTGACACGACAACCTATCTAAGGTATGGTTGTAAGTTGGAGTTGATAAGGAGTCTCTCAGTTAAAAAGATAAGGTAAAGTAAATACCTACCGTTGTTTATACTTTATTTGCCATCAGTACATTGAATTTATTTAACGTTATTGGTAAAATCAATAAAATTCACTTACTTACTTTCAAAATTAAGTGTGTATTTATTAAAAATAATAAAGATCAATACAGAAATTACAATATTTTCCATTCGTAATTACAACGATACTCGAACGTCTGAGAAACACGATAATACCCGTGAATAGTTATTATAATGCATTCATTGCGTTGCTAATGGAATCTACACACCAAAGTAGGCTACAGCCCGGGCCGACGCCGCCGGCGGGTTGGTGCGACATAATCAGTGTATGAATATTGTAGGAAGCCGGCATTGTTTTATCAACTTGTCGGCGGCCCGCAGACTTTGGTGTGTAGACATCAAAAATTAACATGATATAAATAACCATATTATTATTTTTCATTATAAGTTCGAACTAGTCCACTACGCTACATTGGGGCCATACATCGCTGGAATCGGAATCTTCAGAATCACTACTGCTCTTAGCCTCAGAAATATCCTGCAAATAATAAAAATGGGTTAATTCTCGCAAAAGTGAACTAATTTTTCAAAACCGTACTTCACTTACAGTGTTATCGTCAACGGATATTTTAGAGCCTAAAATGTTGAGAACTCTTCTTATTCTCTCCACATAAGTACAAGACGCGTCAGATTCTGCCACTAACATATTTTTTGCTTCTTCGGTGTGTACTTTTTTGGTAATGTGTTTCCATATCTGAAATAAATAACAAGTGATTTATTGAATCTTCTCTCTCTTCTTGACTTCTCTTGTCGGAGGCCAAGACACACTTCGGGTCGCTGAGCCATAGGTGTAAGTAATTAATTGAATTATATAAAAAAAACCTCCTCCTGCTTCTAACATCTTGTGCCTTGATTGACCTTCATGATCAAGCCAATCATAACGCAGTTGTGCCTTCTGCGACCTCAATATTTGATGCGTACATATCGTTCAATGCACAAGAGGCAAGTTGTAACAATCCATACCAATCGGAAGCGTCCCCAAGACGCCTGGCTGCATAACTGGTCAGTTTTTGTATTTTATGTTGAAATTCTACTCTCGAAAACTATAAAATGGATTACCTCTTTTACTTGTTCCACGCTCTTTTCCGGACCGATTTGTGAAATTTTAGAGGTAAGTAAAGCCCACTTTTCTATGGCTTCTTCTTCATCGACTAATTGCAGTGCGAAATCTCGATTTTTCAACATGAAGCTCTTCAAACAAATCCTCTGCCACTTTGTGGAGCGCGGACAAGGTTTTATCCTTAAAAAAAAGTTTTGGTTTAAGTCGCTCTTTCGTCCACCGAAACAAATAAGTAAATTAGTAATAGCAGTTTCTAATTTTGTATATTAAGATAACCTTTTTTTTTCATTTTAAATTTATTTTTCTTTTAAACTTAAAACAGTTGTTACTTCTCTAGTGAAAAGAACTAAATGTCAAGCGTAAAACCCCAAGCTTAGTTAGTACGATGACGCTTAGTTAAGTATGACAACCTCTGTGGCGCGGTTGGCGAAGGTTCGCTTCCGACGCAGGAGGTTGCGTGTTCGATTCCTGTCTCGGGACAAGTGTTTGTACGATCGGCAAATATTCGTTCCGGGTGTTCTGGTCGCTTTCTATGTATAATAAAAAAATCTATCTATGTAATGCATTGTATTAAGTATATCAGTTATCTGGCACCCACAACACAAGCTCTGCTTAGCTTGGGGCTAGATGATGCTGTGTCCGGCATTATTTATTATTATTCTACACTCATTTATTCTTAAACCTCGTTTATAAAATACATTTTTTACTAAAGAAAATAAAATAATATAAATTATTCTAGGGTAAAAAATATATCAAAACGGTGAATCACCGACTGTGAAGCTAGGCTCAAGTGGTCGGTGACTAGGGCTGCAGAGAGAGGAACTTCCTGACGATGCGCGCCGAGTCCAGGAGTACCGCCTTTTAAATCTGGCCCTTGATCCAACTTCCTAGCGAGTCTCTTGAGATGTTAATTGAGGCTCTTCTCTATTACGCCGTTTACCGAAACGACTATCGGGACGATAGTCGCTGAATCTACATCCCACATGCTGACAACCTCGTTAGCCAAATCAAGTTATTTGTTAATTTTATCTTTCTCAGCTTTAACGAGGTTAACATCATGTAGTATGGTGACATCAGCGAGCACCGCCCTCTGTTCTAACCGATCTATCAGTAAAATATCAGGTTAATTCGCCAGTCCTGTCTGTAAAGATAGATCGGTCCCAATAGAGCGTAGCACGGTCATTTTCGAGAACTGGAGCCGGTGATTCACTAAGAGTACGGAACTTCAGCTCCAGTATGGCCATATCGGAGAGCAAGTTGCTGGTATATAATTTTGGCTACTTTGTTGTGTCTGTGCAAGTACTGAGAGTTAGCAAAGTGTGAACAACCCGAAAGTATATGACGGAGGGTCTCCCCAGGAAGATGACACGCTCGACAAAAATCGATCGTGCCATCTTTAATGATTTACTTTCGGTAATTGTTCGTCTTGACCACCTCATCCATAATTGCACATACAAAACCTTCGGTTTCAATAATGAGATTGAAACGTTTTAAGATTATTCCTATCCCATGGTAACTGATTTATGAGATAAAAACTACCCTACTCATGTTTTATTCCAGGCATAGAACCAGCTGTACTCCAATTTTTCAGCCCAATCCGTTCAGTAATTTAGGCGTCAAGAAAAAACAAAAATCCATCCATCTAAACAGCCAAACTTTCGCATTTCAAATATTAGTGTTCGTGTGATTAGTTACCTGGACGCGACAAAGGATTTAGAGGAAGGCCCAGGCAGTTCCATTCGGTCTTGCTGTTCATCACTAACAGGATCTGTATTATTTAACGTGATTTTGGATATCTCTTCAGGTTCGCTTGGAGAACTTTCTCGTGCCCTAAAAGTGAGTCAAAATACATAGATAAGTATTTTACCTACTTATGTGCCTTTTCAAATGTTCCGGTTTCCGGGTAACCGGTGCAAAGTCGATGGGCCGAAGTGTATGGGCATGTATGATAGCTTTAACACGTACGGGCATAATTTGCATACGATTCGCCGCTGAATGGGTGCCACCGGCTACCCGGGATGTGTGTCAAGGCACTTAGGGTAACCAGTAAGCGCAATGCAAATGCGTGTCATATCAGTATCAGAACAATGTGGATCTCGTAGCGTAGATGCTAAGTCACAGTTAACCACTAGATTTTAAAGCTGTCATTAAAAAAAAAATATATAACAAAACCCAAGAACCTTCGCACTCACCTCATGCGATGAACTTTTCTAATGCAAGATAAATAAACATTACTGGATATTTAACTATCATCTCTACGAGTCTCAGCGAATAGTAAGGGGCCCTATTCTGCTAAACTAGAGGCTTCTTTATGACAATGGTCACACGTTTAAGGTTCTCCATTGGATGAGACGAAAGAAACGATAGATGAACGGATGCAAATCAAAAGTTTAAATCGTTCTAACACTCCGCACCAATGGCAACGCCAGTGCGAGCGTCTGGAGTTTTTTTTATCCTAAAGATTCTACGTGACGACTCTGTGACGACACGACTGTCGACTACGAGCCTATTCAATACAAACAAACAAACAATCAAATATTTCCTCTTTAAAATATTATAGTATAGATGTATGTTAATAACATATTTACCTTAATCTTTGAAGCATCTTGTTAGCATCCACCCCTATGGCGCTCATTATCCTGAAAATTCTCCTAGATGGTTGTTTGTGCCTTAAACTGGGCGTTCTTGCCATTCTTTCAAGTGTAAGCCTCGCAACTTTTTTCAACTCACACCATGTCTGAAAAGGAACAAGAAATAAGAGGATTAGTGGAAGTCGTCGCACCTGCGCGCAAGACTGTTAGTAATGCCACTCGAAAATAGCTTATAAACATAGCTCAGAAGCGAAATGGGCCTATAGATTCTTCAATAAAGTGTTATCACCCTTTTTGAAGAATAGTACCACTACGCTTTCGTTCCATGCTTGTGGCGTTTTTCCTTAGAGGATGACGGAATTGAACAGGTTCTGAAGGGCCCTAAGAATCGGTTGTCCACCCGCCTTCAGGAGTTCAGAGGTGATTCCGTCGTAGGCACCGGGGGGGGGGGGGGTGGGGGTGGGGGTGGGGGGGGGGTGTATTGGCGTACGTCGCGTTTGAGAGATTTTGAGATTTGTCTATTGAGCCACCAGTGTTCTGACGCACCCGCTGAAGACTGCAGGCTTAGTTCTCATCTTTCCCGAAGAGGGTATGGTCAGAAAGTTTCTTAGTTCTATTCGTACGTTGGGCTTTGTAAAACTTAGACCCTGCCGTAAGGACAGTCTGCACAACCCCGTCGTTATATTCGTCCACGGATTCAACGCTTGCCACGCATTCGAAACGGTTTTGGAGCTCGAGCTGAAAGCTTTCGGGGTTCTTAATCTGGTTGTGTGCTGGGCGAAGCGTGGGAAGTCTATGCTCCGCCGGTCGATCAGTCGAGACCTTTCAAGCTTAGTTTTGATATTCAATGTGCGTCTTACAATATGGTGATCGTTTACTTTACGGTCCTTTGCAGCTGTTCCCGTAAATAAAGCTAGCGTAATCTAACCTACTTCTTATACTAGCTATGTATAGGCGCCTCAAATGACTAGGGTGCATTCCCCACCCAGAGCCGAAAAGTACTTTTAATATGTTTATGAACTTCGATGCTTTGTCCTTTATTTCATTAATATGCTGAGACCACCGTAACCCTCGATCTAACCAAACACCAAGGTACTTATAATAATCTACCACTTCTAGTCGGAAGTTATTTATAGACAAATTAACAGATTCCCTTAATTTTTTTTTGCTAAAAATACTTATAGATGGCGAAATACTCGAACTTATTTTGGAGAGGATACCTGATAGTTTATTTAGTGCGATTTGTAGCTTATCTGACCCTTTGATTGTGTTACTACAAGTTGTGTAAAAGATAGATAGATAGAAAACACTTTATTATACCACACAAATACAGGAAACAATACAGATAGATAGATAGATAGATATTTATTTATTGTTTCAAGTTTGTTACAATTTGTTAATAGCGTCTTAAATCCTAAAATAGGTTTATCTAGACACAAAAAAGAAAAGAAAAAAAAACAAAAGAGAAAAGCTTAGAAAAAAAAAGACAAAGTCGTCCGCGTATTGCGATATGTGTACATTGTTTATTTCTTTGCAAACAAATATGGTCGCGATGTTGAATAGAATTGGTGAAACGGGTCACCTTGAGCAAGACCACGGTATGTACTCGTATTACGGGTAAGACTAAAATTTTCCGCATTAATTTTTAAATGTCTCTCTTCAAAAAAAAAATCCAAATATACCTACACATTTGACAGCCAATTCCTAACGTGTTCATAATGCTTATTAAACTTCCAATATCTAGGTACATTGTTATATGCGTTATTTATATCTATAAAGCAGCCTATCGTCATTTTCCCTTGCAAAAATCTTAATTGTATACGCGTGACCAGACTCGTTAAATTGTCCAAAGTTGAATGTCCTTTCCTTAACCCAATTGTGCTGTTAGACAAAATATTATTTCTCTAAATAAACCATTCTAATCTATTTATTAGAATGTTATGAATGATTTTACAAGGACACGATATCATAGATACAGGTCGTAGGGTTGAACTCGATTGGGGATCTCGACCAGGTTTAGGTATTGGGATTATAGTGATTTCCCGCCACTGACGAGGTACAAAGCCGGTTTTATAGAACTCGTTAAATGAATAAATTAAAATAGTTTTACCATACTGGGATCAATTATTTTCATTGTTACATATAAATGTTACAAGGAAAATAATTGATCCCTGTCCTGTTGAGTAGTTCTTACTGACTGACGGGGCGCAGTATATCGAGATTAAATTTTGAATGTGATCACAATTGTAAAGTTTCATACCTATAATTTCGATTACGGGGTTACTACAGCTTAGATTCAAAGAGCAGATTCAATATTTGTGACTTAATTGATTTATGTACTAGTATTGCAACTCCACCCCATCCGTCGTCCCTATCTTGACGATAAATATTATAACTATTTACCTTAATGCTGGTCTCAGGCGTTAACCATGTTTCACTAAGGGCAGCAATGTGGATGTTTTCCTGAGATAATAATTGTTCTAAAGCGATTAATTAAGTAATAATTTCAAACTTCTCGCATTCCACTGAACAATGTTCATTCTAACTAAACTTTTCACCGTGTCATCCATCTTGATGCATAAAGTCAAAGATGAATTGTAAAATTGGCCAGTCTGGGAGAAAGATTACAAGGAAAAGTACTCCACACTCAGCACAACACTTAAACGCCATTTTCAATTTAGACTGTATAGATGCTCCTTTTACGAAAATAATTTCTTTCAATCTTTGTAATAGATCCTCAACGAGTGAGCTTCTTTCAGACTTGCTCTTTTCCTGTTACTTTTCTTTCTTTGTCTCGGTTGGCTCAGATGGCGTGTCACTTCCGGGGTCATCAGCCCACCGATTTGGTAGCTGACTGACGTGGTTTTCTCGTCGCAGGGCATCTTGTTCTTTTACTCTTTTCATGAACAACAGCTTTTGTTGTAACAACCTCAGCATACATTGCTGTGTTCGATGACATTGGTGTTGCAGTTGGTTTATCAGGACGAAAGCATTCCGGGAACGAGTTAAAATAATGCGTTGACGGTATCTCTTCTTTTGGTATAGTCTTATCTGATTGTTGGTTCAACGTACATAGTTAAAGCTCTTCTATACGTGCAGTTGAATTC
This sequence comes from Eupithecia subfuscata, assembly GCA_963564075.1. Classification (NCBI taxonomy): domain Eukaryota; kingdom Metazoa; phylum Arthropoda; class Insecta; order Lepidoptera; family Geometridae; genus Eupithecia; species Eupithecia subfuscata. The sequence continues at coordinate 13,863,408 of OY751105.1, forward strand.
CGCTTCTCTTTCAAGAAAGATGGACACTCTTTTTTAGCCATCGCCATGTGACGACCGCCACAATTGATGCATTTATAACGTTGGGTTTCACAATTTGCATGTTCCCCGGCACATTTTGGGCAAATCGTTTTGTTTGAGGGGCACCTTTTGGTGACGTGACCTAGTCTCCAGCAATTAGCGCGTTGAGAGACTGGAAAGTCATATAGTTCCACTCTTATATGTATCTCATCGACGTTGACGTAGCTTAGAAGAAACGACCCTTTGAAACAACGACGGACTGATTCACTTGGTTTCCATCCTTCTTCCTTATCACTCTTGTAGCGGCGTTTTAGGCGGTATGCCGATAGAAGCTCAACTTTTCCAGCGCAGTGTATATTTTTGACAATCTCACCTTCCTTTATATCTAAGTCTACATTTTTGATTACGCCGAAAGAAAGGTTTTTCTCCATAGCCTTCTTCTTTATATTTTACTGTGTTCCAATTGGGTTCATTTTCCTTTTCCGGTGAATTATGTTCTGTTTTCCTTTTATTCTTAACCTTCATAACTTCACTAACTTCCATCTCAATTGGGTTTACTTCTTGGAGTTTCGGTTCTACATTATTAGGTATTGTTACTTCATTATCCAAAGAGCTGTCGCTAGGTAGTATTACAAAACTGTTGTGGTATTGGAAAACATTCTTATCTTCGTCCATTGTTAGGCAATTAATCGCTGCGCATCGTTATCAGTGCAACCGGTAGCCAGGTAGGCACTCCCAGCACACACAGGCGCAGCGCCCGGACAATAGAATCCGAGCGGTCGGCGATAACAATTAACTGCTACGGAGGAACACGGTCGATCGAGTGCCGAGACGAGACTGCACAAGAGACTTGTGAACAATAAATCCGACACCACCACCACCTTGTGACTGTTGGTCGCCCTCCCGGAAACAGAACATTACCCGATTAAAATCCCTGTCTTCGGACTTCTGTGTGTCTACCATGAGTTTTCAAAATCTATACTCGCTAGCGACGGTAGTTAAAATAAAACGTCAAGTCACATACTAACATATACTACTTAACATATACCTACCTAAATATCCCGTTTTAAATAACTTTAGTAATAAGTAAATTAATTGTTGAAAAAAGTTAGCGCTCGCGAGGTCTACTATTCGTAGAACTACTAGTTTAAAAAGTGATGACAATATGCAATGTGAAGTGATCAACGTTTGCTAATGACGCCAACATAAAAATTTAACATTACACCTTATATTAAGATAGCTTCTTTGATGGAACCATGGGCTTTGTTGGCGCTTCAACAAAGCTCATGGTTCCATCAAAGAAGCTATCTATACTATCTGCGTATTTCCGTAACTATTATAGTAATGTCAGGCGATCTAACTGTGACAACTCATGGTAGACACACAGATAACCCGATTATATCCCAACGCAACATTGTAACATCGTTCGTGCAACGAAGGAGGCGTCCCACGCTATTTGCTCTGCCTCGAGGAAGAACCAATTTCCTAAACAAAGCTCCCATGACGAGCTGCATCCGCACACTCAATTTGCTTGCAGAGAAGATATACTTGTTTGACTGCTCCTTGAACGAGTTGACAAAGGCATTATTGTTTATTTTATGTTTTTAATGTCGTGGGACCTATTTATGATTTAATTAATTGTTATTTACTTATTATTTTGGGTGTACTTGAGTGATTAAATTCGAGTTCAATTTAATTAATTATTTACTATTATTGTTATTATTATTTTTAATTAATTTGTATTGTTTTATGTTATTAGTAGAATTTTTAATTAATTATCTTAAGAATAACCAATAGTGACAATCTTCAATTAGTATTAATTAGTATCACCTAGATGATTGTAACTACGTATGGTTGTGAATAAATAAGTACAATATCGCATTAGGTGTGCCTGTAATGATAGGCGTACAATATTTTTAATAAATAAATAAATAAACTTGCTAAATTGCTCATCGAGTTCGGTTATCTTTTCGTCGGTCCGCAGTGCGTGTTGTAGGTTGCCAGGACCAATTTCCGTATGTGGTGCCTGCTTGGCCGCTGCCATGGCCAAGGGAAGCGGTGCCACCGGGAACTGGGTACGATTTTTGGTTGTGTCTGTCATGTTTAGGTGGGTTTGCCGTAACCGCCACGCTTGGCAGGCGGGTTGGCGATCGCAGTTCTGTTGGTCTGCTCTGCACGGGGCGCTGCTGCCCGCCCTCGGTGTATATACCTTAGTCGCCTCTTACGACACCCGCGGGAAGATTTGGGGTGGTGCATATTCTAAGTCGGCATTAGTACTTAATGAAATAAATTATTAACCAAGCAAGTAATTTTACATACCTCATTTGGGTGGGTGGGATGGGAAGTACCTTCTATTTGAGCAAACTACAATTACAAATTTGCAGGTTCTTCTGGATATAATATGATAAAAGTAAAGGTTTTACGTATAATTTAAATAAATAAACACACAGCATCATCTAGCCCCAGGCCAATCAGAGCTAGATGACTGCTAATAGGTAAGTACTTATTACAGTATAAAACACATAGACATTTTTTTTATACAATGAAAATACCCAGAACACCGGGAACAAATATTAGCAGATCGTACAAACATTTGTCCCAAGGCGGGAATCGAACCCTTAACCTCCTGGATTTAAATACATCACATCGGTCATTTAATCGGTCAAACAGCCAGCTGCAGCGCAGCGCTGGGCTAGGCGCAAACGGACCACCCGGCCACAGCGATGAGAGGTGAGGAGCGATAAGTTGTTTACAAGCTTTTTCATACATTTTGTACGAACTCGCCGCACACGCGTCGCCGGTGGCGGCCACTCGCTGCATTGTCCTCGACTCGCCGCCACTTGACGCCGTTGCGCGCCAGACGCCGACTCTCGCCACTGACACCCACAGTTAACCGCTAGGCGTCCTATTGCACGCGTCAATGTAATGTGGTTGCTTCCGAACACAGGTGGCTGTCGCGCGCTTCCGCGACTGCTGCAAATGTGGCGGTAGCGTGCGACAGCCATCGGTGGCTGTGGCCGGTGGTCCGTTTGCGCCTAGCCTAATCACAATTTTAAGGGGACTTCAGATTAAGCTGTTTAAATGTCCTTGTCATAAATTAGAAAACAAATACTGACCTTCATCAAGTGCAGAGGCGTTTTCGACCGACCTTCCTGGTTCACCAATCGTGTTACGGTCAACCACTCTTCAGATATGTTCTCGCTTGTAGGGAACTTGTGAACGTTTCTTCTTGCAAAATCTGGATTCCTAACCATAAAATCAATCAGTGTTTGGATCTGCGTTTTTGAGCAGCGGCCGCCGCGCCGAGATGACTCAAGCATGGAAATAGACCTAAAAATATGAGAAGACTTCATATCAATAATATAATATACAGGGTGTTTGGTTTTGCGTTCGACATAATGTTTAGGGGAGTAAGGGCTCCTATACACGGACGGCACGTTGCTGACGGCAAGGCAACTGCACCCGTCGACGTCTGCCGCAGATCTTTGACGTTGACATGTGTGCAGTTGCCTTGCGGTCCGTGTATAGAAGCCCTTGGGGGGGGGGGGGGGGGGGGGGGTAGAGTCGCGGTTGCTAAGATATGATCTACTAGTTTCTGCCCGCGGCTTCGCATGCGTTGTTTCTATAGAAACTAAAATTATTTCTATCCCATGGGAACTAGGGCATGCAATATCGGAATGTTTTCGATTCCGGAACTGAGTTTCGATATTGGAGACCTAACTTCGGAATTCCGAAACTGGTTCCGGTATTGGCATTTTTTATTTTGAGGAAAGGATCGAGTCAAATTAAATGTGTTATATTAACAGTCTTTTAATCTATTAAGGAATATCTATCGAAATATTACGATAAAACACGAATAGGTATATTAGTTTCACATTTGAAAACTTACATAAACTTAATAATAGACACAACAATATTAATTTGGCAATACACTGAGAAAAAAATTAACACTTGACTTGTAGAATTTTCACTTTTTTGAGAGGAAACGCTGTTCTTGGTAGTGTGTTCTCAAGAACTGTTAACTGTGTGTTCTGACAAAATGCTAGATGCCTTGTTACAAGGCATCTAGCATTTTGTCAGAAAGCGAGCTTCTAAGTCTGTTACAAATGTAGCCTGCACTTGAAAATACTCTTTCACTCTCGACACTCGTAGGCAGAACACACAAAATATATTTATAAGCTTCTGTCAGATGCACACCCCGTTGTCCTCCGTTATCATACATTGCCTTCTCTACTTTCACGAACCCTGCAAGGTCAAAATTGGTCGTTAGATTCTTGCGACTTTTCTTGCATTTATCCAGTTCCTTATCTAACTGCTCTTGCAGAGTTGGTTTTTACACAAAATACATAATATTACCAATTTAGACAAAACAATTAAGTATAACACCTGCTAAAGTAAAAATACTTACATTTTGTCTCAGCGTCGCATCGCACTCGCGAGAAAGATGTAATGGCGACTATGCGCTGTTCAGCAATGCACAAATTAAAACGAAAGTGACGAAAAAATATGTAGCTGGAAGTTGCCCGAAGTCAATTATTACACCATTAATTTAGGTAGTCACAAACAGTCCATTTAATACTTATCACCTTATTGTATCCTAAATTTGGTTTCATTATTCTAAGACAAATTCAGGGTATTCCCCGAACACGAACCTACCAACTATAAACCAATAGGGTGACCATCGTTCTTCATTTATAGGGTGGCTATGATTTTTACTGAAACTTGTTTGTTTGTGATTCAGCTAATTAAAATAACTTGTTCCTGAAGTAGCCTAATCGCCTAAATCGCTTACGTTGACAACTGCTGAACAGCAAAATGCGAAAACAAAGTAACGACTAGAATTATTGCGTTTATAGAGTAAATTATAAATCAAAATGTACTCGATTATTAATATCGAAATTACGATATTGTGCTCAATTCCGGAATTGAAACATAGTAAAAAAACTGTCCGAGATTCCGGAGTTGCGAAATTTCGGAATTTTGGAATGCATGCCCTAATGGGAACTGATTTATTTTGGATAAAATAGTAGCCTAGTCCAGCTCTAAAACCACCTTTTAACTTTCAACCTTAGTTTTGGCATAAAGAGGTAACAAACATCCATCCATCTGTACACCCAAACATCCAAGATCCAAACACAATGGCGTTGCGCTTACATGACAAATCGGGCAATTTGTATTTGAAAAAAAATCGTCCGTTGGTGATGACAGTGACAAGCTTTCATAATAATTTATGAATGTTAGTTAATACATACGGACGGCGACTTATATCTTTCTTAGGTTGGCTTTTTTCTTCTTCATTTTTATTTGCGGTCGGATTTATAGATGTCGCTTCTACCCTTTTTGATGGTTCATGGTTGTGATCAAGATGCAAAGTGACAGGAACTCCTTGCATATTCAGAAGCAAAAATGAATCACATTTTTCAGTTTCACTTTCTTTACACTTGTACGCGTATCCATCCATGCATGTATTCTTATCCTTGTCCTCAATTATGACTTTTTTGTGTTTGATGAAACTGTACAAGTTGTGCTTAACCGTTTCGGGGAGGACGCATTCACGAACTAAAAAGAAAAAGAAATTGAGTTTCGTTAAAAAAGTTTAAATAATATTTTTTTAGTAAGTTTATTGATCATACGCTATTAATCTAGAAAAATAATAAATGCACAATATAATAATATCAATTGTTTATTATTTACTTTTTTTAAACTTATAATAGGTAGATAGTATGTAATAGTAGGTAAAGTTAGGTACCTTATAAAATAAAAAGAGCTTTATTTTAATTACTAGTTAAAGCTTAAAGTAAGTACCTGTATATAAATCTTAATCTAAAGTAAACTATTTACATGAACGGAGCAATTTTTTGTCCAGTATTACTGGACAAAAAATTGCTCCGTTCATGTAGTAAGGACCGCTTTTGGCGGTGAAAGCCTCCTCCACGCTTTTCCATTTACTCCTGTCCCTTGCTATTCTGGTCCTTCTGGTGCTTCCCGCTACTTCCTTGATGTCGTCACACCACCTCGACCTCGTCTGCGTTTCACGTCTCGAGGAATCCAATTTGTGGCTATTTGTGTCCATCTGTTTGGGGGAAGCCGCTGTATATGGCCTGCCCATTGCCATTTGAGCTTTAGGATCTTACTTATAGGATTGTACTTACTACGTCTTTTGCCTTGGTTTTCTTTCTGATGGTTACATTTCTGATCTTATCTTTTAGTCGTATTCCCATTAAGCTTCTTTCCACGCTTCTTTGACAGACTCCTATTCTTTCAAGCTGTGTCTTTGTCAGAGTCCAGGTTTGGCAAGCATATGTGAGGTGCTAGGCATAATGTTCATTGCTTTACATTTCAGAGCGATTGGTAAAGTACTCTTAAATACTTCCTTTATTCCCCAGTACTTATTCCATGTGTTTTTAATTCTTCGAGTTATTTCTTTTTCTGTACTGTGTTTGAAAGATATTGTGTGACCTAAGTAGGTGTAGTCCTCTACATACCTACTCTAGACTTACCGAGTTTATCACAATTGGTATTCTGTCATTATTATTCATAACTTTGGTTTTATCTTTGTTCAATTCTAGACCTGCTGTGTTGCTTTGTAGTTTCAGTGATTCTATCATGTCTTGGAGGTCTGTTGGGTTTTCTGATATTAATACAATGTCATCTGCGAACCTTAGATGCGAGAGGTACTTTCCATCGAGTTTTATACCTTTCTCGTTCGTGTAGATTATTCTGCAGAGAGCTTTCAACGCTGACTCTCAGTTCTTCGTCGCTTTTCTATGTTGTGAAAATTTGGTAATTTAGTAACTAGATGCGAACTTGTCTTTGAGAACTTACATATTTTTTTCAGATACTTGTGCAACAGGGGCATTCATATCTTTTTGAACATCTTTCAAACATATTTTGGTTTGGTGTTTCACTTCAACATTTTCCAAATGAATAGGTTCATGATTCATGACAATGTTTAGATTCGTTCAAAATCGTAATCGCATCATCTTTGATTTTTATCGTCGCATTACAAGTTTTCTTTTTCGCACATCGCCATAGTTTTGAGCCATCTTTGTTAGTTCTTTTCAAATAATATTCATGACCAGCTCTGCACAAAAGTTCAAATCCCCTTTGCGTGACACCAATGTGAAAAGATGGCGGCCCTAGGGCCTTCTTCTTCTTCCATTTTGATAGTTCTGAAATCGAAAAATAATATTTATATTAGCAACGACTAAATAACATATATTTATAAAATAACATGATAAACCTAACATCTAAACGTACGTGGAAAACACAAGTGTTGTTTATTCACAAAAGTCGTCGAAAAGTAGTCTTCAAAATTGGTGATTTTCGACTAAAAATATATCTATCAATAAATAAATAAGAATTTTACATTAAGTACTTATAAAAAAAATTAATTTAATATTATAAGAGATAAAACTATAAGAGTAATGTAATGTAGAATACATTACTCTTATAGTTTTATAACAAAAAGAAACGCTTTAGTAAATACTTTACTTCAATTAAGTAAGTCTATACTTAAATAAATAAGTCAAAAAGTGTATTACATTACATACCCGACTCCTAAATATTTTGAATAAGTTAAACTGTGCTAATTGAATTCTCACTCACATCATAAACAAACATTCAGAACAGTGTCTATTGCTACGGCTCCACCTGCGTTAGCGTTGAAGTTAGTGTCCATTAACGCGTTAATTAAGGCGCTAAAAATGCACCACGACGCGCTAAAACCCTTTGATGTGTGGAAAAAACCGACACCTAAGCTATCGCTTAGCGTCTAATGCCGTTAATAAATGAACACAATTAAACCTTGGCAACACCTGCGTGACGCCCAACCCAAATTAGCGCGTTAATTAACTCGTTAGGAAGCAGGTGGAGCCGTAGCATGATAGTAATAATAACCATCTAATAACAAACTGTCCAATGCAATGCAACAAATTATCTTGACCTTTTTAAATTGATAAGCTTCTTAACAGTCATTGCCGCGCGAGTCACCAAGCGATGCAAATTTCCGTTTTAAACAAAAGGGCTGCATAACCTTGAGATCGGCAGGCGAAACGGGCTGGGGTTAGAGAGGGATAGCATTTGTTACAAACTTACCTGCATGGTTGAAATTGGTTGAAGTTGGCTAAATCTGTCACTAAGCGCATGGAGTAAATTCACGTCTAGGATAGGTGGGTAGGTAGGTACATCTATATATATAAAAATGAAACCCGTTTTCCTTGGTCACGGCATCACGCGTGAACGGCTGGACCGATTTCGCTAGTTCTTTCTTTTTTGTGTTTGTTATTGTCAGGAGAAGGTTCTTATGAAAGAAAAAATTAAGAAAGTTGGAAACATAAATTTCCACGGGGGCGAAGCCGCGGGGCGCAGCTAGTATCGAATAAATTTATTGGATTCAAGTTTATATTCAGGTTAATTTAATAATCATAACTGTTATACAAATTTTTGGTACACTACACACAAAAAAAAATATTTTTTTTAATTGACAGGAACTGTTATATTATGAACTAGGTATTACTTAAACATTGTCGCATTTTTCCTACATTCGTCGAATCGGAGCGCTATTTCATTGCCAGCAAAGTCAGGAACGCAGCTAAGACAGTGAGCTTTTTTTTTGGAAATATGTTCTTCTTTTATTGAGAGATTTCCTGTGCATTTTTTATCTTTGCACCGCCATACACACGTTCCATTTTTGTTTTTTCTTTTTACGAAGTATTGGTGTCCTGCGTGAAGAAGTAAGACACCGCCGTTTTTGCTGATGTATTTTAATACATCAGGCCCTGATGACGTTGCTGGAATTTCTGCTGACATTTCTACGGAAAAAATAATAAAAATACCTAAGTATATCCAATTCCCTATCTCAGTAGTTATTTCATTACCTAGTATATCAGAAAAATATAAAAGAAAAACCAAAATTTATGCAATCCGGTCATCAAAACAAATAGGCCTCTTCGGAGTTGATGTTATTTTACACAAAAACTCACGAAATAAAGGTAATTGAAATGAAATAATAAAGAATTACTCACATTAATTACGCCAAAAAACTACTTTTCTTGAGATCGACTATAATGGCAGACGATGTGAGAAATGAAATTGTTTTCATTTTTTTTCTAAGTAAAATTACCACAAATTGTGGTTTACTTTCATCAAATTATTTAAACTCGTTCAAGGCAGTTTAAATCTTGACTGACAGTTTATGAAACTCGACAACTTCAAATCCACACTTAGTTAAACTGGTGGAAACCAGACATGTTGCCATTGACAAAGAAGTCAAGTAAAATATTTACTTATGTCAAAGTTGACTTCAAAAATATGTCTATATGTATATGTGCGACTATTTAAACAACAATTTTGAAAAAGAGGGCGGAAGTGGCGGATCCGCTACAGTTTCGCGATGTTGTTGTCCGTTGTACGAGAAGCGGCGGCGAAACGGCGAAACTGCCTTTTCATACTCATAGTGTGCGGCCACACTGAATGGGGATATCCACCGGGGGCGGGCAGCAGCGCGCCCCGCAGAACAATTCTACCACCAAACTGCGATCCCGACCCCGCATGCCCAGCGTGGGGATTATGAGCATTACCCCATAGATAGATAGATAGATAGATAATACTTTATTGTACCACACAAAGACAGATAACAATACAGAAATAAATGCTAAGTGTAGACGAAGTACAAAGGCGGCCTTATCGCTATGAGCGATCTCTTCCAGGCAACCTTGGGATGGACTGGACATGTAAGAACAAAATAGACGGTGGCACGCGAAAATAATAATAATAATAATACTTACACTACATACTATAATACCTACATATAGCCTACAAACAATATAATACACTTACATAAACATAAAATAAAGTTGTTTAACTTATGTGATAAAAGTAAATAAGGCGCTTATCAGGGGAGGCCTGCGTCCAGTAGTGGACCAATACAGGCTGTTGAGGTGGAGGGTAAGGATAAAATATTCCAAAAATTTACGATTCCGAGGAGTACTTAACCGACGACGAGTCTAAAATCTTAAGTGTAATCAAAAAGACTCCGTACGGACTGAAGCGCCATTAGCTCCACTGACAGGAGTAACGATGTTATTCTATCATCGGGTTTTAGTACAGTTATTAGCTTAAGTGTATTCTAGAGCCTAAATTATCTACATATCAAATTTCATTTAAATCGGTTAAGTGGTTACAAAGATATACGAAAACATTCACATAAACTTTCGTATTGATAATCCTACCAATAATATAAAGCCCAAATATTATAAAGCCGAAAGATTGTGAAATTTGAAATTTTTGTTACCTAGGATCTCCAAAACTACTGAAAAGATCAAGATAAAATTTTGCGTACATTTAGAACATAGCCTAACTTAGATAATAGGCTACTTATTATACCGAAAATACGCGTTCGAGACGGGCAGAAGCTGGTATTATTTAAGTAAGATACCTACTTCCTCCGTCTACGCATTATAAATAAATAAATAATGCTGGACAATTCACACAACATTATCTAGCCCCAAGCCAAGCAGAGCTTGTGTTATGGATACTAGATAACTGATATAATACTTAATACAATACACTACATAGATAGATATTTCTTATTGTACATAGAAAACATCCAGAACGCCCTGGAAAAATGTCGGCAGATCGTGCAAACATTTATCCCGAGGCGGGAATCGAACCCGCAACCTCCTGCGTCGCAGGCAGACCTTCGCCCGCTGCATTAATTTCCTTTTCCTCAGTTCGACTGACAATCAAATAGTCATATCAAATGTCCGATTTACACTTTCTTAAGGAGCAAAAGCGAGTGGTAAGTGTTCATCAGCGGAAATTTTTAGCAGGAATGACCGAACACTTTATTATTGTACATTTACTTAACAAAAATAAAATATCTTTTAGTATCGGAATCTACAGGGTGTTTGGTGTTGCGACCGACCTATTTTTTTGGAAAGTTGGGGTAGTCATCGGCTACATTCCTCCGGTAGAATCGGTGTCCTTAAGTGTCACGGTTGCTGTAATATATTTTTTCAGTGTTTTTGTCATATACAATCTCACCTTAAAATCATCATTCTCGTAAACCACAATAAAAATTAAGCCAAACATTAATGATTTAAAGTAGAACTAAAGAACAAAACAAAGAGGTAATGCATTTATGCATAGAAGCTTATAAGCTTCTTTTTTATGTCATATTTGGCTCCCTCCAAAATCAATTTTCATATTTTTCGCTTTTTTTGTTTTTGATTACTTACCCGAAGTTTTAATTTACATTTAAAATTTCACAAAGATGCTTAACAGCGATGATTTCTTAATAATTATTTTAGGAATTCCTAGTTCTTTAGGATATTGCAGAAAAAACCAAACACCTCTGTCACAGTATCACTTTTAATTTAATTATGGCATGCAAAATCACATACATTATAAGTTTTAATTTGTACTATGTGTACCTACTACTACTTAATTAAAATCTTTTATTTAGTAACAAACTTCTTAACATTCTGTCATATTTTTGTACCGTTGAGTAGACTAACTTTGAAAAATAACCGTTTTACCACTGACTTAACAGTTACATTGAAATATAATGGATTCCTAAATTGCAATATTTTCTAGCTCATTCAAACACTTCTTGGGAAAACAATTAACTAGCGCGACAGACTTCCGTGAAAAATTTGCTGTACGGAGACACATTGTGACGGAGTGGTAAAAATTGTAACAGAGTAGTAACTAAAACTGATAATAATAAAAAAAATCGTTTATTTCAGATAAGAAAACACATAAGAAAAATATTATGTTTAAGTTTAGTATCTTAGAAATAGGAACTTTTCTTAAACGTAACAAACTATAATTTATATTTTTAATCAACTGAGTTGAAAACTTCCTTTTCCTAATAAGTACTTTTTTTTTGTTCCATTCTCATCTGCTATCAGTCTCCTGACTATGAGCAATTTTGATGTAGGTGAGTAATTCTCAACTAAATTGTACGTAACGAATATGTTGTATCGAAGTAGTTGTAACGAAATTGTACTTAAATAAGTTACGAAAATGTAATAATTAAGCTACATTTACACTGTGAATTATTATCGGAATCAGTCTATTTATTTAAATAAAATATAATATATCACTTGAAAAAGGCTTGACCGATTTGGATGATTTTTTGTTCGTTATTGCTAGGACAAGGACAGTATGAAAAAGTAATTTCATAATTAAATTCCAAACATACGAATGCACCCGGGTGGGTTGCTAGGAAAAATAAAAAACACAATTATTGACTAACCATAATTTATTATAAAAATACTTTTTGGTTTAATCAGGCAACTCTTTTAATTCTAAGTGAGAATAGGTACTTATAAGATACACTACATACTACAATAACACTTCTTAAAACATTATAAAACATATTACAGTTCAAGTTCAAAATAAAAATAACCAATATTAAATCTGAATTAGTTTTTGTCGTCTTAATCAAAAAATACATGATCTTCTATATTCATTAATTTAAATTAGTTGGGTTTTTCGTGTTGTTGAAGCTTATTACTTTAACAATTGAAACATAAGCTTTCCTCCCTTAATATCTCCTCCTCAGCAATCGAATGGTTCAAATCTTATTTGTCTGGACGCTTACAGTGTGTTCGCTTCGAAGAGCTGAGCTCGGATTGGTGCAACATCACTGCAGTGCAGGCGTTCCACAAGGTGGTGTCCTGTCTCCCTTACTCTTCTCTGTTTTTATAGATGCCATTACCCATAACATCACGTCCCATTACCATCTTTATGCAGATGACCTGCAAATTTATACTCACTTTGGTTCAGGTGAGATCTCGGAAGGCATTAACCAAATCAATAGAGACCTCATAAAAATTAATGAATGGGCAAAGACTTTCGGACTCTTGGTTAATCCCTCCAAAACTCAAGCGATCGTTTTTGGTTCTCATCATATGCTCAACAATTTTCCCCTGACCTCCTTTCCCCCAGTGACGTTCGTCAATGAACCTATCCCGTACTCGGAAAAGGCCAAGAATCTGGGTGTTATCTTTGACAGCCGTTTGTCTTGGTCCTCACACATCAACGACGTCAGCAGGAAAATCACCTACTCCTTTCAGTCTCTTAAACGTCTTCAAACATTTCTACCTCTTGAGACCAAAATCACTCTTGCCCAATCTTTGCTTCTTCCCATCCTTGACTACGCAGATGTATCCTATTTAGACGCCTCGGAAAAGCTTTTGAATAAACTAGAGCGCCTTCAGAACTTGAGCATCCGGTTTATTTACGGACTGCGCAAGTTTGATCATGTGTCTCAGTTTCGATCCCAGCTTAAATGGCTTCCCATACGTCGTCGCCGGGATCTCCATATCTTATCTTTCCTTTATTCTATCCTCTTTAATCCTCTCTCTCCTTCTTATCTTCGTGATCGCTTCGAGTTTCTTGTCCCCCGTGGAAAGCCCTGTAGATCGATTATATCCCTTCGTCTGAGGACCCAAGAGCATAAAACCAGCCGCTACCATGATTCTTTTACTGTGATGGCACCCAGACTCTGGAATGCCCTTCCCTACTCAATACAAGCCAGTCCTTCACTTTGCGTATTTAAGTCTAAGGTAAAAGAGCATTATCTCTCTCTTCAGTCATAGCAGATATTTATAAATATATAGTTGTATTTATCATATAATATATATATATTATATATATTTAGTTTCGTTTTCGTATTGTATTTTAATTTAGTTTATGTTAGTTTTGTATGTAGGTTTTATAATATCATTATCTGTATAATGATTTTCTATCTTGTATGTACACATTATCTATCCACACTCGTTTCATAAATTCTCTTTATATCCATAGGTTTGCTGTAAGAAAACTCTTTTAGGGTTAAGCTCGCCTTTGTACATGTCCAGTATTTTTGTTAACTTTTATGTATGAAATATCTTGTGTGTGCAATAAAGAATTTAAGAATTTAATAATAAGGAACAGTGTCTCTATCCGTACGTTTCGGTACAGTAAATTTCAAATTTTCTTTCCTGCCGAGAGCTTTATAAAAAAAATATTGTATACATGTTTGTATCGAAATCGATGTGTTATATGACTCCAATATAGTATTTCCAACATTTTTTTTCATAATATCGGATTAAAACAGTTTCACCAATGAATAATTCCTCATTCACTCTGTCTTTCACTGATTCACCTATTTCTACACCTAAATTAGTCTCAGTTCGATGTTGTAAAGCTTCGCTATTATAATTTACTTCCCTCTTATCAATGTTGACAAGTTCAAGGCTCTCTGTGATTGCATCTTCATCTGTCCATCCATGATCCTGTGGTTGTTTTAGCACATCTGGGCTGATTGTGTGCATTTGCGCCTCGGTGACTCCATACTCCACTTGTAAATTATCATCTTGATCAGAACTGAGGTCCTCATTCACTACATCAACTAGTTCGGAATCACTATAAATACTAATATTGGTTTCAACAGATGTTGATGAATCGCTTAACGATCTCGTCGACCTTCTTATGCGTTTGGTTCTTTCGTTTTCTTTGTTAAATTCATGACGCCACTTTGGCAGATCTTGTCTTTTTTGTGTTGTTAAAATTTCAGATTTCTGACGTAAGTCATGGCCCGTAGAAATATCAAAATATTTGTTGATAGATTTCAGTTGCAACGGCACCAATGGAAGATCTTTGCGCGTAAATTTGACTGAAGATAATATAGTAACCTTTTTCTTACTGTTACTTTTGGTACGATCCTCGGCTGACAGTTCCGAGCTTTTCTGTATTTTCTTCTCTTTTCTGTTTAGCTCTTTTGTTTTCTCGCTTATTTGTCTGCTGTGGCTGTACAAGATCGTGCTGTTTCATGTCATCTCCGCACACACATAGCTCGTCTTCGTCACAAATACAGCTTAAAGTCCTGTAGTAAATTGTATGTTTATTTTGATGGTCATAAATTATCTGGTGCAATGTCATAGTACCCTTTACAGGAACCACATCATTAGGAATCATTTGATTCATCTGTTGGATATCTGTTTTACTAATATAATATATTTCGACATTGATATTATCTAGTAAATAAGAATATGCTTCTTCCGCGTTTGTGATGTCATGTCCATGAGCTACATGCTGGTCAAGTTTTCTTTTTATTGCTCCGCTGACACCGTCAGCAGGGCCTTTCCCATGGGACGCTTCAAAGAAATTCCATGTTCCTCGCTCATATCCGTAATCAGTAAGCCTTTTTGTAAATAGATAGAAATTGTGTTTTTGCCTGTATTGCGTTGTTGGACCATCACTGAATATATGAATTTTATTGATGTTTGTGTAGTCTTTGCAATACTTAAGTATACAATCTAGATGCGCCCAAATTGCGCCTGGCCCGTGTTCATTCACTGGTGAGATTGAGCAAATTGGCATAGGCTTTTTATCTTTTTGATATAAAACACAGGTATGGAGTGTTATTTGGTTTCGTGATGCGCCAAAATGCACTGCTTGTATTTCTTTGGATTGCTTACAGGCATAATTTTCTGAGAAATCGCATACTACAGCTACTTCGTCCGGTTTAAGATTTTCAATACATTTCTTGTATGCTTTATGTTGATGTATTATATTGTAATTATGGGTTTTAAATTTATGTAAATCTTCCAGAAATTGTTTAGTAAGTGTTTGAACAGTCCCATTAATAATTTCCTTTGTAGATTTCTTTGTTGTTTTTTCCTCTATTTTATCCTTATTTACGACTGAGTATACATGAGATTTCAACTGCCACTCTAACCACTGCACTGGGGCATCCCCGTTGATCTCTGAATTTAAATCAGGCGTTTTGTTGACACAAATAGGGCATTTAGAATACATGCAATCAAAACATTCCCTGCAGGTAATTGTTCGTATCAAATCATTCATATTTGATGTTTGGAGCACATTCAGTGTTTTGAGCTTTAATGCTTTGAAACCAATGTTAGCATGCTTAATACATGCACAGGTATTCCTATCTTTAATTTTAGGTGAAATCACATAGAATGGTCGAGCAAATGTCGCGTAGGATGCCCTACCTCCTTCAGTTCTGTATTTGGTATGTAGTCTTTGCATTGTATCCACCAGGTATCTTAGTTGTTTCTTTTCTTTATTTTATGTTTTACACTCTTGTTTTCCTGCTGTTGGTCGACTTATATCATCCCTGTTAAAAAATCTTTGAATCTCCCTCATGTCCCTGATAATTTTAGTTGATTCTGTCATCCTTAATTTGCCTGTAAGTCCAAGACTGTATGAGATTTTTCCTTTAACTTTATATTTTTTTACTGTCGTCCCAAGAGCTACTTGTTTAAGGGCTCTTTTCTTTTCTCTTGTGTCAGCTTTTTTGTATTGTTCTGTCAATGAGTCTGTCAATGTGTTCAGTACTAGGAGTTTCTTTTTGACTTTCTCTTTTTCTTCTTTAGAGATTGATGGTATTTCATCTAAAAACTTATTAGTCTTCGTCATTGGAGTATCTTTGGCAGGAGTGACAAAATCAGGTTCGTCAACTGTTGCAGTTATCTGTACTAGATGCGGCTGGGATACTATTTGCTTTTTCAGATCTGCTATTTCGGCTTTGTAACGGTAAAGCTGTCTCTTCAAATTTTTTTTTTCTTTTTGACTCTTCATTTTCGGCTTTTAGTTCTTGTATTATCTTAGTATCTTTTATCTTTGGATCTTCTAGCTTTTGTGTGACGTTTTTGTGTTCTTGTATTTCATCTATTGTCTGACTTTTTTCTTTTCTATTAATTTTCTGTGCTCTTCTTTCGTTTGCCTCTTTCCATTTCTTGCGTCGAAGGTTTCGCTCTTCTTCTGTTAATTCTGCAATTTTTTTTGTATTCTTTTTCAGTTTTTCAAGATGTTTAATCCTAAGTTCTTCATGTTTCTCCGGATTTTGGGTTTTCAAGCGTTCTCTGTAACGCTTTTGCCTTTCGGAGTTGGTAAGTGGCATGTCTGCAACAAAGGTAAACTTTAAATGACGTCCAGACTTGGGCATGAATCTCGGAATCTCGCAATATCGTAATATCGAAATCTCGGAGATTGTTGTACCTATTATGATTGGTTTTGATTGTATTTTATTGTACTCCACAGAACTAATACTCAATATCGGAATTCCGATATTGAGATCTAATATCGAATATCAATATCGGAATTGAAAACCGTCCGATATTACATGCCCTAGTCCAGATAATAAATTATTGTACAATATATAATAATGTGAAGTTATAAGGCACCGTGGGTGATAATGATAAATTAGGCAAACATATTCTTTTTTTTTTCATTTTAATCTGGGTGTGTGTACAACAATTTATACACCTATACAGTTAGTGACGAAATTCGTGACAAACACAAGCCATAACCCTCTTTGTTATTGTCGTTATTCTAATGTGCATGTAGCTTTATAGAGAATAATTTCGTTACGTAACGAAATGTAACTAAGTTGTACGAAAAAAATAACCTCAAAACTGTTTTTCATGACAACAACATAATCTGAAGCACGAAAACATAAATAAATCACTAGATAAATGTAAGAACTACACAAATTTAAATTAGATATCCATTTTGAAACAACTTACCTGCAAAATATCAAGTTTTCTTGCCAGAATAACGAAATTGTTAGTGAAGTTTGAAGCTGCGACATCACACAACAAGGCGGTCCCTCACGTCTAAATACGCCATGACAGTTTCGTTATTCACCAATCAGAATCGAGTCAATGCTGCCAACTGAATGGCAAAAGTTGCGTTCAATAATCTTGTGAAATCATTGTAAAATAACGTTACAAAGTTGTTTGTTACTAAATTGTAAGAAACTTGCGACAAGCAAATAAATATTAATTTGTATTAGAAATTTAGGAGACATAGTCCCTATTAGTAAAGATAATAACATAGAACTTTATTCCGTTGAGTTAAAGATATATAAATAAATCCATATCTACAAAAAAACTTTTTATTAAGTCGGAACCTGTAAAGGCATAGAGCGACATGATGATTTTTGTATTGACAACGAAATCAAGGTTTTATTAGACATAACACTGGGCGTTTATTCTATAGAATTTAGCTAATGCACTATCTGTTACGAAATAATAAGAATGTCTTCTGATAGATGAAGCAAGTCATTTTGAGTCATTTTGCAAGTCATTTCTGATAGATGAAGCAAGTCAAGAACGCAAGTCATTAAGCTTCTTCAACATTAGGTTGTTAACTTCATCGGGCTCGCAGCGATGACTTTTCTCATTGGAAATATTGCCATCCTGCGGGGCCAAAATAAAAAATCAAAATACTGACTGACTGAAATAGTTATTTGTTCAATAAGTGGGCCAAAGCGAGTTTTTGTTGAACGTGCCAATGTTAAATCCCGAGCTAGCGAAGCAGTCTAAAATAGAGTCACGAGCGTAGCGGGTGGGTCTAAAGTAAACTGCTGAGGTAGCGAGGGTTTTATAAGGCATGAAGCGAAAAATATTTTTTAACTCGAGGGGAGTTAAACATACAATTTTTCATCACGACTAGCGAGAAATATTTTGTAATTTATAAAAGAGGTCGAATGTAAAAAGCTTGTAAAAACTTATAAACTATTGTATATTTATTTATTTATTTATTTTTATTGTTCTGAATTCAAATTAGTTTCTTCAACAAGTTGCATAATATTTTTTATTTCACAGGTGAGCAAAACCCAGTTTTGCGAGAGTGGTGGAAAATAATATAAGTATGTGGTTGGTAACATACCTTTAATTGCAAAGATCCACTGCACTCTTTAATCTTCACGCATCTCCAATGACTCCATCCATTTTTATTCTCTCTTTTTTTTGTGTATTGATAACCAGATTTCAATAGTACCAAGCCACCATTTCTTTTTATGAATGTTAATCCTTCCGTGATTCCCGAAGATGTGGCTGGCCGATCTTCATCAGACATTTCTAGGAAAAGAAATACATAACTAAGTATCTAAATCGGAGGATACTTATACATGACAAATTAGTTACCTCCAATTTTTATCTTTTTAAAATTGGACAATGTATTGTTCAATCCATAAAAATTATACAAACGATATTTTAATTTTATTTTTATTTATAACATAGGAACATTTAAATAATGATAAAAATAAAACACCATAAAATTACAAACAATTCAAAACTTACCAGATACGATAGACTTTCACTGTTTCTAGTAACCTACTCCTCGCGTGCCACCTTACGGAATAGTACTGAGGAATTGACAAAACATCCCTCAAAGTCAGGCCAGGTAATAATTATAATTTAAGCAAGGCCATAATTATTGTAAGAAAAATAGAGCTTATTTCATTGACTTAACGTTTATTCCACCAAAACAATAAAACCATTTTAAGGCGCTTCGTATGCACGGCGGCGCTTGAGTTGATTGGTTGTTTCGGATTTTGAAACAATAGGAGCAAGCTCACCCTTTTTGCAGGTAAATTTTTTTGGCAAGTGATTCACTTATGGTACTCGTAGATAAAAATGCCGGAATGAATTTGCACAGGTTATAAATTATGGTCATAATATTAAATTATTTGAAAGCCAGATAAATTGTTTCTGTGACTGTACCAAAAGTTCTGTTTTGGTATTCGTTGGGAATAGATTTGGTATTTCATTTAAAGAATTCAAATTTGGTATTCGTTAGGAATAGAATTTAATGAGGACAATAAACAAATACCATTGGTATTAGTTTTTTGGTATTAGACAGGAATAGATCAAATATAGCAATTCAAAAATAAATAAGAAAATATATTTATTTTTTATATATAAAAATTGCGACAAACTTTTTTCTGGAAAGTACAATTTATTTGAGAATTACTCATGTGAGAGTCGTTTCAAGGAACTGGTCCAGCGATCATTTCCCCATTGTTTCCTTTTATCATACGTCAAGCTCTATGATGTGTTGTCTGCGCAGCTTCTTAGTGTGCGGCCACACTGGATGAGCGGTGGCGGGGGCCTAGGCGGGCGCGACACGCGGGCGCGCGCGGTGGCCACAGTGTCGCGCGAGCTCTTGTAGCGTTTCGACTTATATCAGGTGTCGCAAACTATGGATCAAGATTTGCTATTTTTGCTGGATAGTCCTATCCTGAGATGGGAGGTGTTGAACACTAGAGATGGTGTGCATGAAATAAATAAAAACAGAGGAGTAACTGGTGAATTTTGTAGCTTATACGAAGAGTTGAGATTCTACCCTACAAAATTTTTTGAGTACACTCGAATGCCCGTGTCAACATTTGACTACATACTAAGTAAGATATCAGCTAGTAGTAGTCAGTATTTACAGCCATTTCATGAGAAAACGCGCAAACGCCGAGCGACAAGACCGAACTGGTTTGATATCCCTGCCAACCGCGCATTGGGTCGCTCGCGCGCTAGGCCCGTAGTGTGGCCAGAACGCGCGGATAGGAACGTTTGATAATTACGCGCGCTGTCTCGCTCAAGCCCGTCGCACTAGGCTTCCGCCTAAGTCACTTCACTGTGGCCACAAAGGCGCGTTTCATATCTATACTATATAATATAATATTATAAAGAGGAAAGGTTTGATTTTTTGTTTGTTTGTTTGTTTGTATGAATTGAATAGGCTCCGAAACTACTGGACCGATTTGAAAAATTCTTTCACCGTTAGGAAGCTTACTTTTCAGGGAGTGACATAGGCTATATTTTATCCCGGAATTCCCACGGGAACGGGAACTACGCGGGTGAAACCGCGAGGCGATCGTCTAGTGTTTGATATTTCGCGCCCGTCGTCGCAACCGCGCTAGGCTCGCAGTGTGGCCGCACACTTAGGGTAGCTTATAACGGTCAATTGTGATGCCACTTGGTTAGGGTGTTAGTTCAGGCGTTGTTTGTATTTAGCTGAGAATCGCTTTATTTCGTCGTTGACGGTGTTCACGTCCAGTTCGTTGTGCAGCTCAGATATAATTCCTAATACTTAATGCTTTCTTCAGTCTTGAACATTATGATTACCTAGATTTATTTAGATCAGTCCCATTGTAAATCATAAAAAACTAGAAATCAACTTCTACATTTCAAACACATCAATCGGCTTTTTGAATTCATACAAAACCCGCTTTCCTCTTTTGATTTGTTTGGCCATTTGAACAATTTTTACCAAGTTTTCAAACATTACGCCTGAAACATCAGACTACCAATTTGAAAAGTTTTCCGCTTGTTTCAACAGTCCTAAAGAACATGATCTTGACATCTCCTTCTTTCGTTCAAAGCTCGAATATTTTCCCTTCTTTTTTTATTTTTTATGTTCCATTGACGTTTCTTCTGTAAATGTTCTTCGTGTGTCATGTCTTTCACAAGCTTTTTTCTGGCATGGTAACGCTCTAAGGCTTTCCTTTTTACCTCTTCAACTTTTGCGGGGTTTTTTTTCCTTTTTTCACGACAGCGTCGCTGCCTTTCAGCTACTGACAAAGCCATCATTGAGTAGGCAGTCATAGCTATAACAAAAAATACATCAAATTGTGATACTCAAAAAACTAAAAACACGACATTTTTCCGTAAAAAACACTGACGTTGAGAATTCGTACAAAAACTTCCACTCTGTCGCATAATTTACCACCCCTCACGCTTAGTGTGACCGCCTGGCGTGAGTATAGATAGGGTGACGGAGTTGTAAAATACTAATTAACATGATTCTCACTATTTTATTTATCAACGAATCATAACTCTTGACTGCCTTATTGCAAGATTCACAAAATAGCAATCAATCTATAAAATAATGACGACCTCAGTGGCGCGGCGGGCGAAGGTTCGCCTGCGACGCAGAAGGTTGCGAGTTCGATTCCCGCCTCAGCACAAATGTTTGTACGATCTGCAGATGCGGGTGTTCTGGATGTTTCTATGTATAATAAAAAAATATTTATCTATGCGGTGTATTGTATTATGTATATCAGTTATCTACTAGTACCCATAACACAAGCTCTGCTTAGCTTGGGGCTCGATAACGCTGTGTAATCTACACCAGCATTATTTATTTATTTATTGAACAAATAAAATGAAATTGTAACAACCTTACGTGACAGCGCGGACGCCGAATTAATACACGCACCTCCTGCGACAACTTTCGGGTGACTGGCTCGGCCGGCGAAGGAAGACGCGCGGACGTTGAAGGTGGGTTGAGGGAGAGCGGGCCGTGTGCCCACTAAAGGTCAAAAGCAATATTGCAAGTATATTCTGACAATAGTATGTAACCTAGGCGACCACTCAATTAAATTCATATGTTCATGAATCGTACGTTATAATAATACTTATTATTTCGCTCGGTAACTGGCATTCAAACATTTTTTAATCCCATTTGGCCGCTGAGTTGCCCCGTCAACCACCACTTGACAATATTTCGTACTTCAAATTGCCCTGTCAACTACCACTTGACAAAGTTTCGCCCGGACGGGCTCACCCCGCATACCCCCGCAGTGTCCCGTCATTTTTTATAACTGCCGCCGCACCGCGCCGCGCGGCTCGGGTTTCACAAAACCATTCATTGTGCCTCAAGTTGTTATTATAACACTCACAAGTGCTATGTTTTTTATGTTCAGTATGAATGAAGCTATATATTTAAGTGTTTTGTTTATTATTATTCAACTACGGTCGAGACTTATGAGGGTGAATCAACTATTTTACCCACACTAAGGACAGGCCAGATTTTTTTTTTTTTTAAATAAACATTAATATTCTTGTATTCTAATTTGATTAGGGCATTAGAAATTTCATTTACTTTAATAACCTAGAAGGGCAGCGACGTTAATTCATATTGTAGACATTTTTTATAAAAACTCCAACACATACCCTCAAAATCTGTCACCTGAGTTACCTGCATTTAACGTTACATAAATGGTGAATAAAACACGAAAGCAATATTCAATTTCGTTTATTTTCTCTTGCATGCATAATCAAATATTTTGGCAAAATCAGTCTTCATATAATTCTTAAATTTAAGTACTTAACTAACTGACATTGGTCTTTTGCGTTACCTTGATACAAAAAATAATAGCTATAACTAAATATAAAAGAATTACAAATGAAAATGAATTATCTACAGAAGCTCACCAATTGTTAAAATAAAGTACTGGTAATTTAATGGTATAATGGAAAGAAATTAGCATAATATGATTGGAAATATAATACTTATATTGGGGACAATAAGTAACTCCAGAGACAAATTTGAGTAACGCTTAAGACATACTTTAAAATATTTTTATAACTAATGGACGACACATAATTGAATAACCTTAACTCAATAATTTTGATAAAAATTAAAAAAAATAAACAATTAATCAACAATAACAATCATTTCGGATATTCCAATGTCACTTTTCGAAAATATCAATCGAGTTTTCAAATTTGTATTTTCCATTTCCCAAAAAGGCCGGTGTTGGTAAGATTTTTATAATGTCTTCATAACTAACATGGCTAATATAATTCCTATCAATTCTGAACGTCTTTGCGTTGTCACTAACAGCCCGTAGAAACATGACTTTCACTTCGCCGTCTTCTTCAATAGGAGTCAAGGCTTTACACACGTACGAATACATTTTCTTTTTCCTGTTAATGCCATACACAAAGACATGCAGAAAATCACCAGCTGACAGCAGTGGTGGAGCTTCATGACTACTCGTCGTAGCTAGCGGTACTGCTGAATAAAAAAAATTGGTTGCCTGTAAAGTCGGTTTACGGGCGAAAGTTTTACGTGACAACGACTTTGAGTTCCTTTCACTTTTTATGTCTGCATAACGTGAGCGGAGCGTAACGCGTAACGCAGTTTCTTGAAGTGTCACCCGGCAAACCAATTTATAAGACGTTGTCACGTCAAAATCTTCAAACCTTGCATTGGCTAACGATCTATTATTGTTATTTTCTTGGTCATGCTCTTGTTCTGGCTTTTCACCATCACTATCAGATGAAGATCCATAAATTGTTCGATAAATACTTGGACGAAGCGGTATGTTTTGAGTATCTTTCAGTACAGCAAGTGGAACGTCATCATCAGATGTATCTGAAGAATAATATCTAAAAGGCGTTAAACTCACTTCTTTTGAAATCTCCATGTTTTTTGGTGTTGCAGGTTTGACGGTCACTTCTGTCGCGGAACTCACGGACTCTATATTGACTCTATATGTTTTGGGGTTGAGACAGTTGCAAAAACCTCTTTTCGACGATTTGCAAAAGGAGGTAAGCCTGCTTTAAAAAAGTAATTTTTTCACTGCTCGAGCCTTGTACGTGATGTTGGCGTGAGTCTTACACAAGCACGTTTCTCTAGCATCTACTGAAGCACTTTTGACGTAAAACGGGCGGTTTTTTGTAAAATAGTAATATGAGCAAGTAATGCCACGGTTTTCTTCTTTAAAATCTCTGTATAGTTTTCGCATTGTGTCCAACAAATACCTCTTCTGTATTTTCTCGCGGTTTCGAGTCACGGTTTCTTTTTTCCCAGCTGTAGCTCTGGAGACATCATCACGAAGGAAAAACTGATGATTTTTTTTTTGATGTAGTACAGGGCGTAACGTCGTTTTCTTTTTAGCGTACTGTCGGTTTATTCCCAATGATTCTCGTATTAATTGTGTTTTCTTTCTACATTTTTCTATGCTATCACTTTTAAAAAGGCTTTTGAACAATGCTTTCTCCTTATGGCTCTTAATTCTTTCATATCGCTCTTTAATAGAATTTGTCAAATGCTTATAATTTTGGTTTTCTTTCTGATCTCTTTCTTTTATATTGTTTCTATTCAGTCTTTTCTTGTACTTCTCACAGTTTTTTTTTCAACTTTTTGTTTTCTTCTAGTGATTTTTTGTTCACTCGGTGCACTTTACTTCTATCCTTCCTTACTTTCTTTCTTCTGCGTTCTCGGGACGCTATTGATGCTGGAGATGCTGGTGGTGACTCGTTGTAGACATTGAGTTCACTTCGGGGAACTTGGTGGTGTTGCATCCAAGATCGTTCGTAAGTTCTTCCTCTTCTTTCTGTATTCTCTTTGTCTCGACTTCCAGATAAGGTTTGCTTGTTTCTTTTCAATTGGTGTCAAGTCTTTTGCAAGCCGTTTAACTTTGTGGTAGTGCTCACGGTGCTTTCTTTTAGCTTCTTCGTATTTTTCGGTGTTCAGTTTGAGTCTTTCCCTGTACCTCCTTTGTTTTTCAGCCGCCTTTAGTCTCGCCATTTCAGGTAAGTAAAACAATATTTCTGAAAATATTATTTACAATTTATATTTGTATGTAGGTATCTACCTATTTATTATAATTAGTCATAATATTAAACTAAGCCAATCTACAATAAAAAATAAACCGACTAAACAGAAGTAAAATTAAAAATAAAATGAACCTTTTGGTCTTAATAATCTAAGTTCCTAAAATAATGTAAGTAGGTTACTTATTTCGACTCGGTGCCAAATAAACAATCAACGATATCATCATTCACCGAAAAATGTAGCTGTCTACCTTTCAATTATCAAATCGAACTGATATAATAATAGGTAAGTTCTAGGTACCTACCTACCTGGTTAAGTTTATGGTAAGTAGGTTTTGAAAATTATTAAAATAGAGTTAATTTTACTTTATGCGCTACAAGCTAGTCTCACAAAGTACGTGAATATCTTAGGAGTTACCAAGAATGTCTATGGAGTTACCGCCAATGTAACGCAGTATACAAGTAACTCAGCAGACAATTCGTGTATTTTCATGAAAAGAGCACATTATAATTTGATTAGGCGTAAACTTTAATCGAAAACATATGTTAGGTACTCCAAAAACATCTGATTATATGAAATAAAGAATAAACTTACATTGAGAAATCACGGTCACACAGCAGACGAATACGACTCACGACGACAAAAAGGCACGCACTCCCTTCGAACGTTCTCAGCGGACTGGCGGCTCGACGGTGTCATCAAAGGACACCGCTGCGCCTTGCGAGCGAAAACAAACACAAATGAAGCTACCTACAGCAAACAGTGCCATCTATGTGTTTCCGGGTAAAATTTACGAGTGTAACTCAGCATACAATGGTAAAATCATTTTAGCAATGGACGGATTTACGGATACGGATTTGACGTGACATGACAACGTCTTATAATTCGATAGAGCCGGCTGCACGCACGAAAAAACATGACGTCATGCGGCGTTATCTCGCTCATGACGTCATGCGGCGTTACCTCGCTCTGACGCGTTCCATGTAAGGCTTGAAGTGCAAGCGAGAGCGCTCGACATCCGTCTCTCTCCTACTTGAGTGAGCGATGCGTCTGCGTGGACAGCTGCTATACTATAGTACATTTACATGTTTTGATCGAGTATCAAATGCTTCCATTCCATCAGTATTTTCTTAAGACGTTGTCACGTTCAACTATCGTCAGTAAACCGACTTTACAGAAAACCAATTTTTTTTTTTGGAAAAGTGGTTTTGACCTTTTTAAATGTATGCGAGTTTGTAACAGAGTGGATGTGCGAGTTAGGGGGCGAGCTAGTGAGCGTGTTAATGGGCGAGTTAGTGTGCGTGTCAGTGGTTAATACGATGTGTGTGAGTGTGTGTGTGTGTGAGGGTGTGTGTGTGTGTGTGAGAGAGGGTGAGGGTGAGAGGGTGTGTGTATGAGGGTGTGTGTGTGGGTGTGGTGGGGGACAGAGGGTGAATTACTTGGTATGGTAATCAGTGTAGCAGCCCTCAATGCACAAGTTCACCGCGCAGGTGCTACACCTCCACACCGTCGTGCGACGCACTTTGGCTGCGTAGCACAGTTTACAGCGCTGGTTTTTCTTATTTTTCACAGGTAAATGCATCTGCGATGCTACGGCTGGTGCCGCTGAAAACAGAAATCGAGTGAATGATAGCACAGTTTACAGCGCTGGTTTTTCTTATTTTTCACAGGTTAATGCATCTGCGATGGTACGGCTGGTGCCGCTGAAAACAGAAATCGAATGAAGGAATGCTGCTTGAACAATTTATATAATAAAGGGTAATTATGTTGATTTTACTGCGATCGTTCTTGTGACGGGCCTGGAGTAGGCTCGACAGCCTCCACGTTTTCACTGGCAGAACTAAACATGAAAATGAAATTAATAAAAGTCTGAAGTAACACAAATAAAAATAACTAAAACAAAAAAAATGGTAAGCAGGAAAGCTTACATCGGAAAAGACAGCGAGCGTGCACAACGTGGCTTTGTTATCCGACCAACCCGAACTGCTCCCCGACCACCTCTTCCTGTTCCGCTCGGCATGTTATAGCACTTGCTACAAGTAAGAAATAAAATAAAAACACGCAAAGCACAAAAAAAATCGAAACTTTTTAAGTCCTAAAATATCTCTAGCTTCTTTTAACTCTGTCTCTGTGCGTCTGACGCAAAAAACTTGATGGGTAAATTTTGATGTAGGTAAGCAATACAATCTACACGTTCCGCCAAAAAAAAATGATAATATTTAAAAAATTTAAATTTTATTAATTTATTAAAATACACCAACAAAATAAAAAAAATACACTCATACGCTGTTGCCAAATGTAACATTTAAAAAACCGAACAAAAAAAGTAGGTTTAGAAACACGGATCTCTCAGTGTGTCCTCAGCCTTAGACTACACCAACGACACTTCACATTTGGAATTCAAAATTCTTGAAACTTAGTGGACATATTTTGCTCATGTTTTTTACCATCCCGGCTGGTGATTACTTGATCTAACATATTAATCGCATTTAGTATGACAAAACAGCCATGTATTAGTAGATAACTTACCATGGTAAAAACAAAACACTGAGTAATTCTATTCACAAAAACTATTTAAAACTTTTTAATGAAAACACAAACTCAATCGTCCAATCACACCCGCGAAACCATCACACCATCGACAAGTTCAAGCGAGAGTATCTTTTTTTGTTCCAAGGCATGGATTTGATGTTTAGCATGATTTGGTAGAAAATTTTACAAAGAGCAGGATCATCATCAGCCTATATTATACCACTGCTGGACATAGGCCTCCCCTAGTGAGCGCCATAGCGCCCTGTCTTCAGCTTGCCGCATCCAGCATCTGCCTGCAGTCTTTCGCAGATCGTCATCCCACCTGGCCGGAGGGCGTCCTACACTACGTTTGCCGAGTCGGATAGATCAATTATATCATTAGAGAGCAGGATAGATCTATACAAATAAACCATAGACAAACATGGACAAGCCTATATCAAACAAAATTGACGACGGCGGAGCAGCGAGTGTCATGTCAAGTGGTAGTTGACAGGGCAATTTGAAGTACAAAATATTGTCAAGTGGTGGTTGACGGGGCAACTCAGGGGATAACATTTATTCGTACGAGGTACTTGAATGTTGGGAGACACCTAAAATTTGTATGGAAACACCCCTGTCACACGATTTGACTCCTCTGTCACATTAATTTCCCGCAGAAATTCGTAAAATTAGACTGTGTTAACTTAACATTTTATTGCTCGTATAGTAAAGAAGACATAGTATTAAAATGTTTAGTAAAAAAGTCAATAAATTTGCAGACATATTTTTTTCTGAGAGAGACAGAGACAATGTGACGTAAAAAAGAAGAACGCCCCTAAAATACATACTTTCGAAACTGTAACTTAGTTAAATAGGTAGGTACCTACGTAAAATGTTATGTAAAGGTAGATAGGTAGGTAATTCCCGGAACAACTGGATTTTAAAATAATTTCACTATTGCGAGTAGATCACCATCACATTATAGCTCATTTGCTTAGCTTAAGAAGGAGCCTAGTGTTTGCATTAAGAGTATCAGTTATCTAGTACCCATAACACAATCTCTGCCTAGCTTGGGGCTAGGTAATGCTGTGAGAATTTGTCGAGCACAATTGTTTTTTTACGGTTCCGTCCGTACCTCGAAAGGAAAAAAGGAACCCTTAAACATAGAATCACTTTGTTGTCCATCTGTCTGTTGACCCCCTTTTCTCAGGAACGCGAAGGTATCGAGTTGAAATTGAAATTGACATCGAATTCGCAAGTCCGTAACCTCTTGGAGCCTCGATGTAAGTTAAACTTCAAAGTCAACGCAATTAAAAGTTACAGCCGTTATTGTCCGAATATTTTGAAATTTCCACGGGAATCACATGCACACAAAACCTATAGGGTACTTCCCGTAGACCTAGAATCATGAAATTTGACGAGCAGCAAGGTTTTATAACACAAATGCAGGAAAACAAATCCGAAAAACATAAATTTGTAGTTTATTCACTAAAAAAAATACTTTTACATTCTCGCCATGGACCAAAGCTTGTAAGGTGTGTTAATAAATAAATAAAATGCTTAGCTTGGTGCTAGCTGTTTGATTTGTCCAGCTTTATTTATTTAGTTATTTAGCCTTCACATTACTTAAAATTTCGTATTCACATAAGAAATTAGCACCACGTGCCGTCCTCCCGTTTCATGAAAATATAAATATAATGCCTCCATAGGCGCTTTTACATTCTCATAAACCCATTCAATGTCAAGATAAATCCTCTTGGAGGATGTGTATGCTCGCCCTTGGTGGTGACACTGTTGCCGATGACATGTGCATACGCCTTGCATTTCTGTCTCTTAGTACAGGAGCAGTTGTACCGGTAACCATCTTTGTGAGCTGTGAGAGGTGCATGCTTGTAATATGTAAAATCGTTTATGTATAGCAATCTTGCACCGTTGGTTAGGGTGATGTATTCCGCTGAAATTGGATATTCGGATAAGTTGATCTTTTTATGAAGAGTCAGTAGTCATAAGATCATTTTATAACATCGTGTAGGTAGCACATTGAAACACCGACATTAGTATTAGTGGAATTATTTATTTCCAAAGGTCAACTTCTATGAAAGTTTGGAAAATATGTCTAAATAAATCTCCATGGGTATGTGCACTTTTATGGCCATTTCACATATTTATGACTGGTTTTGTATACTTAGCGGGTCGGTGGTTATGCGTCTGGTCTGGTTGGTGACCCAACAAGTTTAGTGATGAATCCGCTCTCAGAAACGTGGGCATAGGCCGTACATTTTTTTATTATTATAACCAGAGCATAGGTTGCCTTTGTAGCATTGATTCTTGATACTCAATCTTTTAAAAAAATTATCAATTATGAGCAACTTTGCGCCACTGGTTAAGATTATGTAATTTGCTAAAATATTAATCCATCGATTGTAATTGGGATGTATAACATTTGGGTGAAATGCAGAATAGATGAACCATAACGGAATCGAATAGAATTGTAACGAAACTGATAATGTTAGGGCGAAATCACACGTTTTGCACTAAAAATATATAATATTTATGGGCCAAGTACGTATTTTTTCTTTGTTTTATATTCCCCTTTTTTCACATCTTTTCTTTTTCGCTATCACTTAAATCTGAAATTTTTTTACTACTTTGTAATGACCCCTGTGCCACGCCAATAGTGGTTGACGTCGGGCTCGATTTTACTTCCCCTCCTCTGCCTGTGACGATTTGCGTGCGGTCAGTCATGGAGCTGAGCAGCAGTCGCAGAGCCGGACCACCGATGCCGTAATGTGCCAGTTTCGACGCAAGGACGACATGATCCGCGACGTCGAAGACTTTCGACAAGTCACAGAACATGACCGCCACTTGTATCTTTCGCTCTTTGGCCTGTATCACGCGGCACACGACCTCTCTCGCGACATCTGTCGTGGATCTAGGGTGTTATGGCCTGATAAGCATATTGTCGGTCGGACAGGGACTCCGTGCTGGACAGATGCGTCGTCAGCCTGGAGCTCAGCCCATATTATATCTTGGCGTTAGCCGGGATTATAGACACAGGACGGTAGCTATAGACGTCATCCTTAGTCCTTTTGCCCTTGTATAGCGGAGATGCTCTGACGGTTTTCAGAACCTGTGGGTATTATGTTATATTATATTATACATATGTATATATGCGCCGGGCGCACCACACGCCAGCGGAGCGCTCACAAGGTGCTACACAAATCAAATCAAAAACTCTTTATTTCCGTAAATACAATAAATGTACACTTAGAAAAGGTCAAATTATAAAACTAAACACGGAAATGAAGTGACATAAATGGTAAGATAAAAAACACAAACAATACACCTTTAAATTTTAGTATATGAACCATCCGAAGTCCTTATATATTTAACTGGGGCGTGGTTATGAGTGTATACATTATTATAGATTAGTCCGTCGTACGTTACATGAGCAGAGGCCTTGCATTTGCAGTGGTCACAACGAGTGCATGCATAGCGGTAGCCCTGCAGACCGTCCTTTTTAATGGCATTACGTCTTCTGTAAGAGTGTTCACCGATTATAAGTAACTTTGCACCGCTGCCGGATATTGTGATAAACTTAGCTAAAAATAATACGGAATATTTTATTAAGGCGCATTTTCACAAAAGCTTCCTAAACACTTATTGAATAAGCAGGGTAGGTAATTATTTCAAAGATTTAACCTCCGACAATTTTATTTGAACCAACATTTACTCTATCGGTGTCTTGGCCTGATATTGTACATATCAGACCAAGTCATTGCTAGAACATATACATATTTTATTTAGAGAGCATATTTTACAAGTACATACATATATCAAACGTTGGTTGCATTGACGATGTCCATAAGTAACTGTTTACCTGGCCTGGCTGGCACCTGGCCCAGACTAGCACAAGATCGAGGTGAATGGCATGAACATAGAGAGGCCTATGCGACAAGGGCTGATATGATGATGATGTTTTACCGCTCTACCTATACCAATGCCGTCATTTCTTATGTACGCTTTGGCTAAGCGAATACAGTTAAAATGGGATATTCGGAATAAGTTAACATTTTATCTAGATAGTAGGTACCTACTCCTAAGTATTTATAATGTGGGAGTTGATAAAAAACCAAATTATCAGTGAATTTCTTTATTGCTGACTATCGACATGTTTTCGAATGTTTGCAATATATTTTGTGAAATCTCATCAGTATTTTCTATTAAACCTTTAGCCTGTTATTTATTACTTTTCGAGTTGGAGCAAAACCCGTCCCACAAGCTTTTTTATCCTCTAGATAATCTGATATTTTATAGTATGCCTTTTTGCACGGCAAGGTTTTGACAGTTTGTTTCAATTTATTTACTGATAATTTTTGCAACTCACTAGGAGTTTTGTTGTAGAAGCGTATACATTGCGCAGTTTTACCGCGTCAACAGCGGCGACCTCGCTCGCGAATTCGGACCCACCATCTATGCTGCATTTCACCCTTATTTTATTGTGTGCACTTTTTGAAAGTATTAGACTTAAATTTAAGTATGAATGAAACTTAAAATTACCATCTATGATATTGAAATGAGCCAAATAGCGGTCCTGAGCCACCTTCATCGATCGACCGCTACAATGCGACCGCTACAATGTCATCTGACGATGGTCGAGGGACCATCGTCGGACGCTCTCCCAACACTCTGTTTTATAATAATATACGTTCGTTACGTAGTTTTTATATTTCTAGATGTATATGGTAAGAAAAAAAAACACAAACAATACACCTTTAAATTTTAATATATGAACCATCCGAAGTCCTTATATATTTAACTGGGGCGTGATTATGAGTGTATACATTATTATAGATTAGTCCGTCGTACGTTACATGAGCAGAGGCCTTGCATTTGCACTGGTCACAACGAGTGCATGCATAGCGGTAGCCTTGCAGACCGTCCTTTTTAATGGCATTACGTCTTTTGTAAGAGTGTTCACCGATTATAAGTAACTTTGCACCGCTGCCGGATATTGTGATATACTTAGCTAAAAATAATACGGAATATTTTATTAAGGCGCATTTTCACAAAAGCTTCCTAAACACTTAATGAATAAGCAGGGTAGGTAATTATTTCAAAGATTTAACCTCGGACAATTTTATTTGAATCAACATTTACTCTATCGGTGTTTTGGCCTGATATTGTACATATCAGACCAAGTCATTGCTAGAACATATATTATACATATTTCATTTAGAGAGCATATTCTACAAGTACATACATATATCAAACGTTGGTTGCATTGACGATGTCCATAAGTAACTTTTTTGTGTGAACTATGTTTTACCTTGGGCAGGACAATTGGCCAGACAAAGTGACGACAGGTGGACTAAAGCACTGACTGAGTGGTGGCCAAGAGACTGTTGTAGGAATAGAGGACGTCCACCACCGGCGCGATGGGTTGATAACATACGCAAAACCGTAGGCTACACCTGGCCCAGATTAGCACAAGATCGAGGTGAATGGCATGAACATAGAGAGGCCTATGCGACAAGGGCTGATATGATGATGATGTTTTACCGCTCTACCTATACCAATACCGTCATTGCTTATGTACGCTTTGGCTAAGCGAATACAATTAAAATGGGATATTCGGAATAAGTTAACATTTTATCTAGATAGTAGGTACCTACTCCTAAGTATTTATAACGTGGGAGTTGATAAAAAACCAAATTATCAGTGAATTTCTTTATTGCTGACATGTTTTCATATGTTTGCAATATATTTTGTGAAATCTCATCAGTATTTTATATATGTACCTTGACTGGTTTGTAAATACTTATCTGGCTGGTGGTTGTGCGTCTGGTCTGGTTGGTGGCCAACCAGTTTAACAATAAATCCGCTATCAGAAACGTGGGCATAAGCCATGCATTTTGTTTTTATATAACTACTGCATGAGAAGCGATTTACTTCATAGCCAAGGTTCTTGATTTTCGACTTTTTATAATAAGTGAAATTATCAACCATGAGAATCTTTGCGCCGTTGCTTACGGTTATAAAATTTGCTGAAATATTAATATTATAGGATTATATCACTTGAAAATATAGTTCCTATCTAAAATCATTTTACTATAAACTACTGTAAATAACTTGTAGGTATGCTTATGCCCATAACGATATGGAACAACACTAAAAATAACTTTTTTATCTGATTAAAAGGACAGGAATTTGTCATACTTACTCAAGCAACGAATTTTTCTATAAATTTATTTTAGCAGCTCAGAAAGGTTCTTACAGATATACATATTTGATTAACACATTATTTTGCCCAGATCACTGAAATTATAACATTGCAGTACATATTTTCTACATGTTGAAATTTGTTACTTCATATATTTGTTGCATTTTGCACGCTGGTGGGCTATGGTTATGGCTTATATCAGCTTTGTGAATTATATGTCCTATAACATGTGCATACGCCTTACATTTCGTTGCTTTATAACTAGAGCAGATGTATCGTTGACCATTCTTCAATTTGTTCTGTTTATAGTGCGTGTAAGGGCCGATCATTAACAGCTTAGCGCCGTTTCTTATGACAAATTTAACTGAAAAATAATAAAATTTGATAGACCTTAAAAATGATGTTTATTTTTAAATTATTTTGAATGGATTGTGTTGTGGCGCGTGCAGTTCTTTCAATTCGTAAAATGTTCAAATCATCTATCCAATCACCTATTGACGTCCAACAATTATAGAGTTATGCTTTTTTAATGAAGGTACTCATATTTTAACTAATAGGAAGGAGTAAGCCAAAACCTTAATCGGTTCGAAAATGTTCGACGCATGTAGCGTCCCACACAATTGGCCTCAACAACTATCCCAATCCATGGGACTAGTGTCATACCGTCAGGCCTCTTAACATCGTCACGCAACAGACCATTCGGTTCGAGAATAGCTGGTACATTAATTAATAATATTAATTGCTAATTAGTCAATAATAATGTTTATTACTAACTTAAATAGAATGTCACGAATTTGGCTTCAGAATGATATATCTTCCAGATTGTATCCTATGCAGTTCAGAGGGAGCATGGTTATGACCTGCCACGTATTTTATTATGCTGTCTTTATACATACAAACCACGGCAAAGGCCTTGCATTTATTTCGAAAAGTTCTGGAGCACCGGTATCTGACGGCACTTTTATTGAAAACAGTTCCGCATTTGCTAAATGTGTATCCATCTATCGTGAGTAACCGATGCCCGCTTTGCAGAGTGATGTATTGTGCTTGTGCTAGAACCAACGGTTAGGCATCATCATATTACAATTAAAAAAAAAGGTATAAATTCTGATTGTTTTCCAGACAAGACCGAAGCATTTACTAGACTTATTTATATACATAAGCAAGCTAATAGTATATAGACTCATTATAGGTTTTATTTATAGGACTTAGTGTGCTCTTCAAAAAGATAATTGTGAATTGTAATGGACGTATAAGATAGTTGTTTCACACATTAAACGTCAATGTGACGAAGCTGATAATTGTGTTCTATATCTATATCTTCGAAGAACACCACCCTTATGTATCTAGTGCAAAAACTAACTTCATTTGGGACTAAGTAATATATGTATTATTCCCCCAAATTTTATCCCTATTTGAATTTTATATTTGACGTTAACGTTAAATAAAATTTGCAATTTTAATGAATTATTTATTAAATTTATTGTTATTGGGTAGGTAAATACGCAATCTCTAATATTTGAAAATCTAAATACGCTACAGTCAACTGAATATTTCTTTGAATTTGAATTAACGTGTTTTAAAGAAATCTTAATTTACATTATGTAACTATATTATGTAATAGTGTAGGTATGTGTAGGTATGTTCAAATCAGCAAATATTTGCCTTCGGCTGTCCTCAGCAGGTTGGGCCGCGCATGGTTGTGAGCCTCAGGGTATTTGCAGACGACGTTGTCCACCGACACATGCGCGTGCGACTTGCACTTGGCCTTTGCTGTTCTACTGGAGCAGGAGTACCGGGAGCCTCCATTGCGGATACCACCAGATTTGCTGAAGGTGTACCCATCAATGGCGAGCAAAGTGCTCCCGGAAACCAGATCGATGAAATGTCCTAAAATTTTAAGTACCCAAGTGTAAGTGATGTTGTTTATCGAGCTTTTTTGTCGTACGATACAATGCAGTCTTTGACAACCAAAAACTACTATTTTCTATTTTTAGTTGAATTCCACCTTCACTTACTTAGGATAGTGTTAGCATTGTTTGTTTTGCCTTGAAAACACAGTTTAATTTGAATAATTAAGGGATGAATTATGCTAGAACGTAGCAGGCGCGAACCGAGCCCCTACCGAGGCACGGATTCAAAACTTCACGAACATTTTATGATCTACACTTGCGAGCTTTAAACTGGAATCGCTTCAAGGGTTGTTCAAGACTAATTTTTACAATTTCTTTGCAGTGAACTATGAGTTAAGTTATGTTTTCCCTTACGCAGGATTTATTGGCGACGATAAATTTTGATTAAATGCACGATAATGTCCGCTGTCACACCGCAGCAGTGATTAGACAGTACCGACAGACGTCTTCCATGTCGGCATTCCCACACTAGACTGGCCAGCCCTTATTCCCGACTTGAACCCAATCTGGCATATGTGGGACGAGCTAAAACAGCGGATACGAGGGAGAAATCCAGCTCATCCAGCTCCGGCGCCGATAGATGCAACTTCGACCTATTGCAATAATTCCCAAAATTTAGGTAGCCAATTTAATTAATTTTAAATCTTCTTGATATCACTTGAAAGGTAACAAAATTACCTTTAAAATGATATACCACAATCTATAGTTTATTGTACATAAATTGTAAACAAATTGTTTTGATCAACTCGCGATAAAAGCGATTCCATTTTAAAGCTCGCAAGTGTAGTTCGTGCTATACCGTGCGACGTTTACGTTCCGGACGAGGCAGACGCCGTACGGCCTAGCGTAATTCATCCCTAAACCGTCTGAGTAGTACACTTGCCTCGGGCAGATTCGGCAGTTGGGTAACAACAATTTTAAGAAGGAGGCTACGAGGAGGATCCAGCTAGGCAGGGCAGAGTTTGAGAAACTACGTCGAGTCTTTTATCATCTATCATACCCAACTCCTACTCGCCATGACAAAAACAGCATGGCTGCAGCAGATGCTGGACGCTATGGCGCGCATTAGGGGAGGCCTACGTGTAGTAGTACCTATAGACTAATGATGATGAGTTTGAATAACAGGTTATTATTTTCCGACTGAAATTAACAAAAAAGTAAAAAAAACTTGCTATATTTCAACCATACACACTTTCAATGGATATTATTTATTTTACGGAACTAACATTAATATTACAAAATTCTATACAATTTTCATTGTTGTCAATAACAAACTTACATATTAAACATTGTTGTCATTAACAAAGATAAACTTAAATATTTACGATATAATTAAACAACAACCAAGTTGTAACAAAGTTCATACTAAAAAAAACTATCTTATGACACTAAAATCACTTATAACGGGATACTTACTTATCTAATTTAAGTTGTAAATTAGAGTTAAGGGTTTTCAAAGGAAAATCCATTTTCCATTTGCTGCTTGGAACATTTTGGGTCTTGCATGGTTGTGATCACCTATGAATTTACACAATATGTTTTCCTTCGACACGTGTGCATACGCTTTGCATCGGGCGGTTTTACCGGAGCATGAATAACGAGATCCCCCGTTACGAATTGGTCCCGATCTACTGAAGGTATATCCGTTTACTAGAAGCAACTTTGCACCAGAGGTAAGTTCGATGAACGTTCCTAAAATAGAAGAATTCGCCTATGTTAGCTGAAAAATATGTGCTGAAAATAAGGAACTCTTGCATTTTGGACACTAGCTTCTTTTTTAATCATAATATTACCAACCCTCTTTAAATAATTATTGTAAAAGGCTGTTTCATTATTTCCAGAAAGAACAACTCAACTTGTATTAAGAAGTTTTATCTTATATATAAAATTCTCGTGTCACAATGTTCGTTCCCGTACTCCTCCGAAACGGCTTGACCGATTCTCATGAAATTTTGTGAGCATATTGAGTAGGTCTGAGAATCGGCCAACATCTATTTTTAATACCCCTAAGTGATAATTTTAAATTTCCACGCGGGCGTAGTCGCGGGGCGCAGCTAGTTTTATTATATAATAATGGTTTTACACTACAAGTGCGTTTACATCAGATCCAGAAGGATAGCCCTTCTGGATCTGAAGTCTCGCTGTGTTTGCATCGTGTAGAAAGAGATGCCCTCTATTTCAACGCAGAAAGACCGCTCTGTTAGCCATTAAGCGCTCTAACGGAAAAGTACCAGCTGAAATGAACTTACAGAAAGGCCAGAAAGCCTAATGTATAACGGCCTTCTATCGTCTCTATTTCAGAAAAGGTAAGTCTTAACGTTTTATTTCTATTCGAGAGACAGACAGGGCGCTATTGCGCCTTATGAGCTCATAGCGCCTTCAGCTTTCCGCATCCAGCATCTGCCTTCGGCACGCCGGCGTCGTCGTCGTCATCCCATTTGGCCGGAGGGCGTCCTACACAACGTTTGTCGACCACTTATAAAGTTTCTACATCTACCTATGCTATTTAGCAAAACTAAATGGTACTTTCAACAAAATTGTTTTATTTATTTATTTTATTTTTACAATTTTGGAGAAACTTACAGCTAGGTTTACAAATTTCAGATGAACATTATAGAACATGCCTGGATAGACCAGTGCATGTTTGTTGACGGCTAATTACAAGTTTCCGCAGAAATACTTAAAAAATTGCATGAGAAAAAGTAAGTTGACGACTTATTAGAAGAAACAAAAACATAAAAAAATAGAAAAATACTGATGAAAAAACTAGAACTGAGTTAAATAAGTTACTTACATAATTATAAAGTTAGCTTACACATGAAAAAATTTATCACTAAGTGAGCATCTAAGCTTGTAATGTGTATTATTTTTATTTATATTTGAATATGATATTATATGTATTATATATTATATAGTGTTAGTTTATTATTGTATAACTGTAATTATTCTCTGTAATGAGACTTGTATCTAGGTTACTTTAATTATATAGCACGCCTTTTGATTTGTTACTATCATGTGTGGTTGGCAGGTAGATAATGCCATCGGCATTAAGCCCACCTTTTGTATACTTTAGATAAATGTGTGCAATAAAGGATTTAAATAAATAAATAAATAAGCTTACTTGTAGGTACTGGTGTTGAATATGTCTACCTCACTGTTTCTATGTACTAAAGAATTAAACGAGCAAGAAGCTCTATAAACAAATGCATTCTGCCTATAATAGGTCTTCACTGTAGGAACGTAAAGGGTGTGCGGTTTTCTCAGTGCAACCGTGCGTGTGCGCAGTCCTATCTGTTCAAGGAGCTCCGGGCAATCAACAGTGCCATTTGCTATGTTAAATAAGTAAGTCAAATCAGCCATTTCTCTGCGCTTGTGAAGGGGAAGAAAGTGAAATTTGCGGCATCTAGTGTCATAATCTGGTAAATAAATACGAGCTCGATACTGTAGGTATCGTAGAAACCTCTTTTGAATGGACTCTATTCGCGCGGAGTAGGTACACATCGTACCTTGGATTCCACACCTGGGAGGCGTATTCGAGGTGACTACGTACATACGCACAATAAAGTATTTTAAAACTTTTGATACTTGTAAATTCCGACGACATTCTAAAAACACAGCCCAGAGAACGAGATGCTTTTTTAACTATAGTATCAACGTGTTGATCGAATAACAGCTTACTGTCAAAAGTTACACCTAAATCTTTTATAGTATTAACTCTAGTTAGTGAAATGTTATGAAATTTGCAGTCAAATAATATTTTAGTAAGTTTACGTGTATACGTACTTACGTAGCATTTAGAGACATTTAAGTCTAATTTGTTTACAGTGCAATAATTTTGGAATCTAGTTAAATCATCTTGTAGGAATTGGGCATCATTAATTTCATTGATTTTACGAAATATTTTCATGTCGTCGGCATATAAAAGTATTTTGGAGTTTAAGAAATGGGAAGCGAGATCGTTTACAAAAATCGTGAAAAGAAGGGGTCCTAACTGTCCTAAGTCCATAGACACAGAAGAGTAGCCACCTAAAACTACTGTTTGACAGCGGTTTCGGACGTAAGATGAGAACCATCTAAATAGATTACCCCTTATACAATACAATACAAATACACTTTATTGCACACCAAGAAAATACAAAAATAAAATATAGGAAAAGAGAGTTACAGATACCTATTCTTTGAAGTTTTTCTAACAGTATGACATGGTCGATTCGATCAAAGCACTTTGAATAATCTGTATATAATGTCAATTTGGGAGGGTTCAGACACATGCCTTGAAAGTGACTCAGCACAAAGCAGAAGATTTGAAGTAGTTGACCTACCACGCAAGAATCCATGTTGATCGATCGAAATACATTGCTTGAGTGCAGGAAAGAGTTTTGAATAGACAATTTTTTCTAGAACCTTCGCAAACAAGCATAGCTTCGATATAGGTCTGTAATTTACTACCTGGTTTTTAGGGCCCTTTTTGTGAATGGGAGTAATGAAGGCCGCTTTCCACAGGCCTGGGACTATTCCTTCCGTAAGAGAGCGGCGGTATAGCAGAGAGAGGGGAAGAACTAGGCTCTTTGCGCAGTTTACAATTAATATTGCTGGTATGTTGTCCGGGCCCGCGGATTTAGTTAGATCTAAAGATTTTATTAATTTATAGACGTTATCTTCTAATACTTCCACTGTAGAAATATAGAAATATGAAAGACATTGGATCAGCCTGGGTGGTGGAGGAGGGGTTATTAAGAAACGTTGAATGAAAATATTCCCCAAAAAACTTACATATTTGATCACCTTGGTCCGAGGCGAGGAGCGATTACCGTATTCAAGCACAGATGGGTACGAGTTCGACTGGTTTTTGCTTTTAACATTTGACCAAAAAGCCCGGGGGTTTACTTTAATGTGTTCTTCGATATTTGAGATGTAATTTTTATACAAATAAGTAATTTTGAAATAGACGTTAGTATATATAGTAATGACTACTATGAAATCAATTGAGCTGTTTCTTCACGCGTGCTGACGAGACGAAGTGACTACGAACGGACGGACGGACATCGAAGGCTTAGTAATAGGGTCCCGTGTAGGACCCGTCCCTAAATAACCATGTTTAAATGTTCCAGATGTGCCACGATATGCGGTACCGAGTAAAGAAGTCTTTTCGGTAACGTAAAACAATAGTTTTTTTGAAATCACGAAATCATATCCGAAATTAATATTTGGTTTTCATAGTAACCACGATATTACTAAGCTTTAAAATTGAAATATTTAACAGGCATCATTCCATTGGTTGTAAACAACAACAGTACCCGAAGATACCCCTGGTTGCATTTTCACAATACATTGCTGGTTATGTGTTATGCATTGCTGGTTATGGTTATTTCACACTGACATAACCACCATGGCCTTTCGCCACGACCCCCCCGGGGTTGGGCAAGCTTCGTTAGGAGTACGTTAATGTTGAGGGACCCCCCTACCAACAGATCGGGTTAATTGAAGTAGGAAAACCAGCAATGTATTGTGAAAATGAAACCAGGGGTATCTTTCAGGGGTGCCATGGGTGCCGGAGGGGGTGTACACCTTCGGAAAACCTCTTACGTGGAATATAACCAAAACCTACTTGCTACATACCATTGTAATGTACCTATATAATTATATTCACAAAGAAAATTATACTAGTATTTACAATTGAAACAATTGAGCTAACTGCTGACTGTTGCACCTATATAACATCCTACTAACATTATAAAGCTGAACGTTTGAGAAATCTGAATTTTGGTACTTTGGATCTCCAAAACTACTGAACAGATCAAAATGAAATTTGGCGTATATTTAAGCCTAACTTAAATAACAGGCTACTTATTATATCGAAAATACGCGTACGAAGCCGCGGGCAGAAGCTAGTAAAATATAATAAGTTAATTAGTTTTTGTAAATGAAACTCATCAGATAATCAGAAGTGTCTTATTTTTAATATAAAGAAAATACAATGAAGTACGGTATTACACGACGGTTGCGGGTGATTCCATTCAACCTGTACGGAAATAATTAAATAATATAACATCCTGTAAAATAACATTATCTATATTTATACTGTACGCAAATGCACGCACTGCAAATGATACAAATCAGATATTCAGAAGTGTCTTATTTTTAATAAAAAGACATAACAATGAAGTACGGTATTACCCGACGGTTGCGGGTGATGTCTTATCATCAAGCCTTGGCCCAAGCGGCAGGCTGGCACGCCGTTCGGGCGACATAAAAATAATAGTCCGCATGTTAAACAACGGCAGACAAAATAGTACGGTATCAGCCGCTGTACGGAATGGCACTCCACTCCCCTACTACGTGTAGGACTTGACACGAGCTTTAAGGCGAATAGTAGGGGTGATAGTGGCGCCACTACATATTTAATTTTATAATTACGTCATACAAAGGAATTATCAAAAAATCGGACCGCGCGTAGACGATATCTATCATAAGCTTTTTTAAATGTATTTTTAATAGTTTTGTACTGTATTATTTAGGCAGATACTTGTTTCATGAGTTTAGTTCCTATTGGTGGCCACCTAGCTCTCCAAACAAGGTTTTTGATTGAATAACACAAAACAAAACTATTACAGATACATTTAAAAAAAGCTTATGATAGATATCGTCTACGCGCGGTCCGATTTCTTGATAATTCCTTTGTATAACGTAATTATAAAATTAAATATGTAGTGGCGCCACTATCTACCCTACTATTCGCCTTAAGATAGGAACAGGCTTACCCACGTATGCAACGTATGCGATGCATTTTGAGATCAGGGGCCGAATTCTACCAAACAATCACTTATCTATGACAATC
This sequence comes from Eupithecia subfuscata, assembly GCA_963564075.1. Taxonomy (NCBI): domain Eukaryota; kingdom Metazoa; phylum Arthropoda; class Insecta; order Lepidoptera; family Geometridae; genus Eupithecia; species Eupithecia subfuscata. Next base: position 13,906,060 of record OY751105.1, read on the forward strand.
GTACCGTCGCAGAATCATACATAGATAAAAGAAACTCAACATAGTGCGTGCAGTGCTATTTGCACGGAGGGATTGATATGTAGACTGGTTTCAATCATGACACTTTTGACACACGTCCCTTCATCTGTAGTTTCTTTCATCAAATGTAAAATGCTAATTTTGGAATCGTCTCAAAATGACACTGTGTCATTTTGAGACGATACCATTGTCATGGTGAACCGATTTATTTAGTGGAATAAGGCCCTGGACGATTGAATTTGTATGAAAATAGTTTGCCTATAGCTAGAGACACACTTATGGTACACCACGCAATCCGACGCGTCCCATGCTATATATTAATATTTCTGCGGCATAAAAACAACAAAAAAGTTGATATAATAAATAGGTTCATGAGATCAATAAGAAAGAAAAACGCGTCCCACGCTACGGTACGGTACGTCTGACCTACGCTACGCACCAAATCGGACGTAGCGTAGGTCATGGTATAATAATATACGTTGGTTTCATTGAGTTTTATCTAAGGTAAATAGGGTTTTTTCTTTTTCATAAAACGCCTCATTGACGTTGCATACGTCGGACCTTTGGTACGCACGCTTCCCACGTTGCGTCGCATACAATGCGTGGCGTTGGGTCAGTCTGTTCCTACCTTTAAATAGTTATACACATAACACTACACACAGTGTGGTCAAAACTCACTGAAATGTTACCGGGCGGCGGCAGCGTCTAACTAGTGGTCAAAGTGATCACCGTTTTGACCGGACTCAAGACTGCTTGCCGTTGCCTTGCCGTGCCATTTTGATGTGTTTTGTTGGACTCTTGTAGAGTCTACACAGCAAAGTCGGCAACACAGCCCGACAGATTGTTGCGACATTTCAATAAATAAATAATGCTGGACAATTCACACAGCATTAAATAGCCCCAGGCTAAGCAGAGCTTGTGTTATGGGTACTTGATAACTGATATACTTAATACAATACACTACATAGATAGTTTTTTTTTATTATACATAGAAAATATCCAGAACGCCCTGGACAAATGTCTGCAAATAGTACTAACATTTGTCCCTATGCGCGAATCGAACCCGCTACCTCTTGCGTCGCAGGCAGACCTTCGCCCGCTGCGCCACAGAGGTCGTCAATGTACGAACATTGTTGTCAGCCGCCAGTCTTTTCTAGTAGGCCGCCATCGGACTTTGGTGTGTACACTCCATTACAAGCCAAGTAACATCGTATAAACTTAAAAAGTAGATAATGGAATTAATACATTCCGCATCTGCTCAAAAATTAAAAAATCAATTTTGACTAAGTCAGTCCTTCTTTTTACGAGGGGCGTTCATTAAGAAGTGAGAATCTTGCCAGTAGCTTTTATTTATCGATATAGTCGCTTTTTAGCTTAATGCACTTGGAATATCTTTTTTATTCATAAAATTTCTTTCTTAAAAAACCTTCATCTTAAGAATCTAAACATTCCTGTACTGCAGCGACTACTGCTTCATCATTTACGAATATCTGTCGTCTGAGAGACTACTTCAAACTAGAAAATAGATAGAAATCACTAGGGTCACCGCAGGTGAATATGGAGGATGCTAAAGTATTTCGAAGCCGTGCTGGCTGCTCGAATTTAGCCATAGCAACGGCGGACCTGTGATCCGGGGCAATATCTTATCTTGATGCAACATAACAATTTTTGATAAGATATACTTTATTTGTTGCTCAAAACCGTAACATAAATATGTATGTACTAAAATTAATTAAATTACCAACAACATATAGACACCCCCAAGGATTAACATGGTATCTTACTTTTTACAATTTTACAGGCGAGCGCGTCATAGTTTTGAAAAAATCTAATAATTTTTGTGTGATACTTTGGTTTAAAATTACTACTAATTTTAATGAATTATTTATTAAATTTATTGTTATTGGGTAGGTAAATACGCAATCTCTAATATTTGAAAATCTAAATACGCTACAATCAACCGAATATTTCTTTGAATTTGAATTAACGTGTTTTAAAGAAATCTTAAATTACATTATGTAACTATATTATGTAATAGTGTAGGTTTCTAATGTTCAAATCAGCAAATATTTGCCTTCGGCTGTCCTCAGCAGGTTGGGCCGCGCATGGTTGTGAGCCTCAGGGTATTTGCAGACGACGTTGTCCACCGACACATGCGCGTGCGACTTGCACTTAGCCTTTGCTTTTCTACTGGAGCAGGAGTACCGGGAGCCTCCATTGCGGATACCACCAGATTTGCTGAAGGTGTACCCATCAATGGCGAGCAAAGTGCTCCCGGAATCCAGATCGATGAAATGTCCTAAAATTTTAAGTACCCAAGTGTAAGTGATGTTGTTTATCGAGCTTTTTTGTCGTACGATATAATGCAGTCTATGACAACCAAAAACTACTATCTATTTTCTATTTTTAGTTGAATTCCACCTTCACTTACTTGGGATAGTGTTAGCATTGTTTCTTTTGCCTTGAAAACACAGTTTAATTTGAATAATTAAGGGATGAATTATGCTAGAACGTAGCAGGCGCAAACCGAGCCCTTACCGAGGCACGGATTCAAAACTTCACGAACATTTTATGATCTACACTTGCGAGCTTTAAACTGGAATCGCTTCAAGGGTTGTTCAAGACTAATTTTTACAATTTCTTTGCAGTGAAAAATGAGTTAAGTTATGTTTTCCCTTACGCAGGATTTATTGGCGACGATAAATTTTGATTTAATGCACGATAATTTCCGCTGCCACACCGCAGCAGTGACTAGACAGTACCGACAGACGTCTTCCATGTCGGCATTCCCACACTAGACTGGCCAGCCCTTATTCCCGACTTGAACTCAATCTGGCATATGTGGGACGAGCTAAAACAGCGGATACGAGGGAGAAATCCAGCTCATCCAGCTCCGGCGCCGATAGAAGCCGATAGATGCAACTTCGACCTATTGCAATAATTCCCAAAATTTAGGTAGCCAATTTAATTAATTTTAAATCTTCTTGATATCACTTGAAAGGTAACAAAATTACCTTTCAAATGATATACCACAATCTATAGTTCATTGTACATAAATTGTAAAAAAATTGTTTTGATCAACTCGCGATGAAAGCGATTCCATTTTAAAGCTCGCAAGTGTAGTTCGTGCTATACCGTGCGACGTCTACGTTCCGGTCGAGGCAGACGCCGTACGGTCTAGCATAATTCATCCCTAAACCGTCTGAGTAGTACACTTGCCTCGGGCAGATTCGGCAGTTGGGTAACAACAATTTTAAGAAGGAGGCTACGAGGAGGATCCAGCTAGGCAGGGCAGAGTTTGAGAAACTACGTCGAGTCTTTTATCATCTATCATACCCAACTCCTACTCGCCATGACAAAAACAGCATGGCTGCAGCAGATGCTGGACGCTATGGCGCGCATTAGGGGAGGCCTAGGTGTAGTAGTACCTATAGACTAATGATGATGAGTTTGAATAACAGGTTATTATTTTCCGACTGAAATTAACAAAAAACTTGTTATATTTCAACCATACACACTTTCAATGGATATTATTTATTTTACGGAACTAACATTAATATTACAAAATTCTATACAATTTTCATTGTTGTCAATAACAAACCTACATATTATACATTGTTGTCATTAACAAAGATAAACTTAAATATTTACGATATAATAAATTAAACAACAACCAAGTTGTAACAAAGTTCATACTAAAAAAAACTATCTTAATTATGACACTAAAATCACTTATAACGGGATACTTATTTATCTAATTTATGTTGTAAATTAGAGTTAAGGGTTTTCAAAGGAAAATCCATTTTCCATTTGCTGCTTGGAACATTTTGGGTCTTGCATGGTTGTGATCACCTATGAATTTACACAATATGTTTTCCTTCGACACGTGCGCATACGCTTTGCATCGGGCGGTTTTACCGGAGCATGAATAACGAGATCCCCCGTTACGAATTGGTCCAGATCTACTGAAGGTATAACCGTTTACTAGAAGCAACTTTACACCAGCGGTAAGCTAATGTACGATAATAATGTGTGTAATGTGAGGTAAGTCAATGTCAATGTGTCTAATGTGAGGTAAGTCAATGTACGAACATGGTTGTCAGCCGCCAGTGTTTTCTAGCAGGCCGCCAGCGGACTTTGGTGTGTACACTCCATTACAAGCCAAGTAACATCGTATAAACTTAAAAAGTAGATAATGGAATTTATACATTCCGCATCTGCTCAAAAAAAAAATCAATTTTGACTAAGTCAGTGCTTCTTTTTACGAGGGGCGTTCATTAAGAAGTGAGAATGAGTATCTTGCCAGTAGCTTTTATTTATCGATATAGTCGCTTTTTAGCTTAATGCACTTGGAATATCTTTTTTCTTCATAAAATTTCTTTCTTAAAAAACCTTCATCTTAAGAATCTAAACATTCCTGTACTGCAGCGACTACTGCTTCATCATTTACGAATATCTGTCGTCTGAGAGACTACTTCAAACTAGAAAATAGATAGAAATCACTAGGGTCATCATACATAGGTGAATAAGGAGGATGCTAAAGTATTTCGAAGCCGTGCTGGCTGCTCGAATTTAGCCATAGCAACGGCGGACCTGTGATCCTGGGCAATATCTTATCTTGATGCAACAAAACAATTTTTGATAAGATATACTTTATTTGTTGCTCAAAACCGTAACATAAATATGTATGTACTAAAATTAATTAAATTACCAACAACATATAGACACCCCCAAGGATTAACATGGTAGGTATCTTACTTTTTACAATTTTACAGGCGAGCGCGTCAAAGTTTTGAAAAAATCTAATAATTTTTGTGTGATACTTTGGTTTAAAATTACTACTAATTTTAATGAATTATTTATTAAATTTATTGTTATTGGGTAGGTAAATACGCAATCTCTAATATTTGAAAATCTAAATACGCTACAGTCAACCGAATATTTCTTTGAATTTGAATTAACGTGTTTTAAAGAAATCTTAAATTACATTATGTAACTATATTATGTAATAGTGTAGGTTTCTAATGTTCAAATCAGCAAATATTTGCCTTCGGCTGTCCTCAGCAGGTTGGGCCGCGCATGGTTGTGAGCCTCAGGGTATTTGCAGACGACGTTGTCCACCGACACATGCGCGTGCGACTTACACTTAGCCTTTGCTTTGGAGCAGGAGTACCGGGAGCCTCCATTGCGGATACCACCAGATTTGCTGAAGGTGTACCCATCAATGGCGAGCAAAGTGCTCCCGGAATCCAGATCGATGAAATGTCCTAAAATTTTAAGTACCCACGTGTAAGTGATGTTGTTTATCGAGCTTTTTTGTCGTACGATATAATGCAGTCTATGACAACCAAAAACTACTATCTATTTTCTATTTTTAGTTGAATTCCACCTTCACTTACTTGGGATATTGTTAGCATTGTTTCTTTTGCCTTGAAAACACACTTTAATTTGAATAATTAAGGGATGAATTATGCTAGAACGTAGCATGCGCGAACCGAGCCCCTACCGAGGCACGGATTCAAAACTTCACGAACATTTTATGATCTACACTTGCGAGCTTTAAACTGGAATCGCTTCAAGGGTTGTTCAAGACTAATTTTTACAATTTCTTTGCAGTGAACAATGAGTTAAGTTATGTTTTCCCTTACGCAGGATTTATTGGCGACGATAAATTTTGATTTAATGCACGATAATTTCCGCTGCCACACCGCAGCAGTGACTAGACAGTACCGACAGACGTCTTCCATGTCGGCATTCCCACACTAGACTGGCCAGCCCTTATTCCCGACTTGAACTCAATCTGGCATATGTGGGACGAGCTAAAACATCGGATACGGGGGAGAAATCCAGCTCATCCAGCTCCGGCGCCGATAGAAGCCGATAGATGCAACTTCGACCTATTGCAATAATTCCCAAAATTTAGGTAGCCAATTTAATTAATTTTAAATCTTCTTGATATCACTTGAAAGGTAATAAAATTACCTTTCAAATGATATACCACAATCTATAGTTTATTGTACATAAATTGTAAAAAAATTGTTTTGATCAACTCGCGATGAAAGCGATTCTATTTTAAAGCTCGCAAGTGTAGTTCGTGCTATACCGTGCGACGTCTACGTTTCGGACGAGGCAGACGCCGTACGGTCTAGCATAATTCATCCCTAAACCGTCTGAGTAGTACACTTGCCTCGGGCAGATTCGGCAGTTGGGTAACAACAATTTTAAGAAGGAGGCTACGAGGAGGATCCAGCTAGGCAGGGCAGCGTTTGAGAAACTACGTCGAGTCTTTTATATCTATCATACCCAACTCCTACTCGCCATGACAAAAACAGCATGGCTGCAGCAGATGCTGGACGCTATGGCGCGCATTAGGGGAGGCCTATGTGTAGTAGTACCTATAGACTAATGATGATGAGTTTGAATAACAGGTTATTATTTTCCGACTGAAATTAACAAAAAAGTAAAAAAAACTTGCTATATTTCAACCATACACACTTTCAATGGATATTATTTATTTTACGGAACTAACATTAAAATTACAAAATTCTATACAATTTTCATTGTTGTCAATAACAAACCTACATATTATACATTGTTGTCATTAACAAAGATAAACTTAAATATTTACGATATAATAAATTAAACAACAACCAAGTTGTAACAAAGTTCATACTAAAAAAAACTATCTTAATTATGACACTAAAATCACTTATAACGGGATACTTATTTATCTAATTTATGTTGTAAATTAGAGTTAAGGGTTTTCAAAGGAAAATCCATTTTCCATTTGCTGCTTGGAACATTTTGGGTCTTGCATGGTTGTGATCTGATCACCTATGAATTTACACAATATGTTTTCCTTCGACACGTGTGCATACGCTTTGCATCGGGCGGTTTTGCCGGAGCATGAATAACGAGATTCCCCGTTACAAATTGGTCCAGATCTACTGAAGGTATAACCGTTTACTAGAAGCAACTTTACACCAGAGGTAAGCTAATGTACGGTAATAATGTGTGTAATGTGAGGTAAGTCAATGTACGAACATTGTTGTCAGCCGCCAGTGTTTTCTAGTAGGCCGCCAGCGGACTTTGGTGTGTACACTCCATTACAAGCCAAGTAACATCGTATAAACTTAAAAAGTAGATAATGGAATTTATACATTCCGCATCTGCTCAAAAAAAATCAATTTTGACTAAGTCAGTGCTTCTTTTTACGAGGGGCGTTCATTAAGAAGTGAGAATGAATGAGGATCTTGCCAGTAGCTTTTATTTATCGATATACTCGCTTTTTAGCTTAATGCACTTGGAATATCTTTTTTCTTCATAAAATTTCTTTCTTAAAAAACCTTCATCTTAAGAATCTAAACATTCCTGTACTGCAGCGACTACTGCTTCATCATTTACGAATATCTGTCGTCTGAGAGACTACTTCAAACTAGAAAATAGATAGAAATCACTAGGGTCATCATACATAGGTGAATATGGAGGATGCTAAAGTATTTCGAAGCCGTGCTGGCTGCTCGAATTGCAGCCATAGCAACGGCAGACCTGTGATCCGGGGCAATATCTTATCTTGATGCAACAAAACAATTTTTGATAAGATATACTTTATTTGTAGCTCAAAACCGTCACATAAATATGTAAGTAAGTACTAAAATTAATTAAATTACCAACATATAGACACCCCCAAGGATTAACATGGTATCTTACTTTTTACAATTTTACAGGCGAGCGCGTCAAAGTTTTGAAAGAATCTAATAATTTTTGTGTGATACTTTGGTTTAAAATTACTACTGATATGACAATTAATAAAACACAACTAGACTCACATTATTTTTTAATAATAATATAACATTTAGTACTAACGAAACAACTTGTTTGATCAAAATACTGATACTTTTATAAGGTCAAGGCTTAATTTAAAATGGTGAACATTAATGATAACCAATAATTAACGGTATCACACTTAAATTGAGCCTACAATCTGATTTAGGTAGGCATCAGTCTGAATCAGAATTATTTTCTGGGTTAGCATTCGCACATAGCTGAGGTAAACAAGTATAGTAATCGTGGTAGATTATAGATATTGCATTTGATTTGCACAAACTCATTAAGTCTTTGTACTTTGCTGAAGATATTGGCAAAATCGCATTGTATGCCTTCGGAATTTCATTTGGTACATTAATATTGACCTCTGCGACTTGGTTTCTTTGATTTCCCTTAGATCGACGAGGTCTCAAACTAATAGTATTTTGAGCTAGAAGATCAATAGTCATCTGACTGTCGCTCAAAAAGTCGTATTGAAATTCCAACACATTCGGTGAATGACTAGCACAATGGATATGCATAATTTTGCTCCAGGTAACTTTAGCCATATTGCCATCGTGCTCCCGAATATTGTATTGATGGATAATTGACTTGAAGTTCAATATCGTGTCTTGATTGACTTCATTCACAAGATAAGGTTCACCGATTGATTTCGCGCACCTGACTAAAGTCACCCCTTGTTGTGGAACGTAGATCACCTGATTCTTCTTTCTGCGTTCTATCAGAGCATGCATAGAATCGCCTTCCGACTGTGAGTGTCCAACTTCGAAAAAGTTATGCGTTATATTTATCCCGAACGTTTTGCAAGCGTAAGCATACATGGCAAAGACTATGCGATTTATGCTTATTAAGTCTATGTTAAATTCGTTGTAAAAAAGGTATCTGTACTGCCGTGAAGTAGCCACCATTGTGTCGCAGTCGCTGTGTTTTTCTTTCATCCAATCCAAATAAAGGCTGTAAAGTTTCGGGAATGTCAGTTGTTCATCCAGATACATTTTTGATGATCGTTGTCTGACATAGTGAGATTCTACCAGTGGCATTTGTGCAATGTGGTCTCGAACAAATTGTTTCACTTCTTCTGGAACTGAATTTATCAGTTGGTGTGACGACCTCTCCTATCGGGAGTAAAAGCTCCTCCAACAGAATTACGTAGCTTTTTTGATAAGGTTTGTATCCACATGTAGCTTATTGAAAGAGTGTTCAGAAACAATGTCTTACATATTTGTACTTCTTGACCCTCAATGCATAAATAGTACTCGTTGGAGCACGTACGACGGCTGGAAGAACCCACAGTGATTTGCTTTTTAGGTACTTTTTTGACAAATCGGCTGATATACTCCATTTGCTCGTCATGGTTTCCTAGTGCCCAAAACTCTTCAAATATTAAATTTCTTTGTGCTTCTGTCATTTTTTCTCGACATTTTCGTGAGCAGTTGGCTCCACAATCTGGTTTTATAGATTTTTTCGCCATGACCTGACCTTTTCTGTTAATGAATTGCTCGCCTGAATTTTTCTTTTTCTTACAAACTGTACTTTTCAATTTTTTTTTGTCTAACACTCTCTTTCTTCCTGGAGAATATTTTTTTGGATACTTCCTTTTCTTGTTACTATTTGTATCTGTGTTTGGGTGTGTAGGGGTTTCTTCCTCGAATTCTTCCTCAAAAACAGTTCCATCAAAGTCAACGTCATTGCTATTTTCTTGATCTGAAAAAAATAAATACTTAAGACATATTACTAGTCAGTTAATACAGTATTAAGTACATATTTAATTTGAAAATAAATATTTTCCATTTTTTTTTAAAGTGTTGTCTTTACTGAATGAGTATAAGAGGAATCTTATTTTGCATGCGCTCAATTTATTTTTTTAGTCTTCCCACTAATATAAGTAAATAGATAAGTTACTCACAAATTTCATTCACAATTTCCTCAATTAGTTCTTGATTATCTTGTTCAAATTGCTCGTGAAGTGAATCCGTGTCAGCCTCAGCAGTCAAAACCGAAGAAGCTGAAATCTAAATAATAGTAAATACTTCATTTATGACAGCAATGCCGCTCGTTGTTTTGAATATAAGTATGCCTACTTATGTATTAATCAAATCAAATCATTTATTAACATTCTACAATGTAACTTCTCCAACATAAATATACAAAAAGGTACAATTTGACTAGATACAGACGATTGTAATCAGCACACCATGAGTGGCAGAACCCTAACACAACCTACTTTATAATAAAAGTAAATAAAATGAATACATCATAACATTACGCGCGCCCTATTATTATATCAACTGGGACCTAGCAAAAATAGTTAAATTGTACCTTTGTCATTTGGTGGATTATACTCTGAATCTACGGCTGAATATATTTCTTCAGTATCACTAGAGATTGAACCACAGATATTCGGTGTTTTTGTAGGGCTACGCTGTCGGAGATTATACTTAAAATGTAGTATGTAAGTCATCCCCAGAAAATAAAAATAAAATAACGTAAGTAGGTACTAGGCACTTCTATAACTTAGCACATAGCACAATATCAGCTGTGGGTAAACACATACCTGTCTCTAACAAAGCTGGTGGCGTATTTTCTTGCATATTTGGTACCGTTCCGTGAGAAGCATGCTCAATAATATTCTTTTCTCCTAGAAACAAACAACCATGAAAACAGATACACATTGTGCTGGCCTTTACAGTAAATAATATAGGTGATGCAAGTAATCTATTTCACTGATTATCTGTAATTTTCCCATTTACATAGGTTATGTTTATTTTAGTTTGGTACAAAAATGAAAGTTACCTGAGTTAGCTTCCGTTATAACACTTTTTGCTAATGCTAGCTTAATTATTTTACTACGTCGGCTCATTTTTACAAGCAAGATCACAAAACTTAAGTCATAACCACTGTCTGCACACACCACTTTATAAATGTTTTTTCTTCACTGAACCTGTACGAACTTGCAGGAATGGATACCTTTCATTTCCCGATTCACACAAAGCTAAACATTACTAACATTGTAAGTCAGACTAGCCGACCAAGATCATGACAAAAAATTGCTGGTAGTGCGAGAATAATAATAGTTATTCGTGTTACAGTCGTTAAACTGTACAGATTTTCTTTAATTTACGTATAAAAACATTGCAATTAAACTTACAATAACATCAACGATACATCATAGATAAAAATGACTTGAATTTTTTTTTAACTCAAATTGCCATCTTTTTCATGGGGAATTCATGTTTTTTTACGCTTTTTAATTTTATGAAACTCAAAATGCCATTTTATTCACTACAAAGAATTGAAAATTATCCTTTATTACCATGTTTTGATGAATCCTAACTTTTGAATGCAAAGCGTTAGAGATACAGGCGTTAGACCGTAACATAGATTTTTTTTTCTGAACACGTATAATATGATTTTAACTCAAAATCGACGAAAAGTGAGTTACCATGTTATTCCTTGGGGGTTTCGATATAAACTACATAGTAATACTTACTTATAAAATACCTTAGAGCTACAAGAAGGCGACTGACTCAGCAATATGTTGTGATAGTTAGATGTTATATGATAGCTACTACAATGCTGATCTTCCGTCGAAACCATTGCGTGGCGTCACGTACCTGTACCTACGCGACTCCATATAAAAAAAGTTATCAGAAAAGAAGGAACTTTTGCTAGTTTGACTCGCCGTTTCTCGCGAATTTCGTTACGCAATTTTTAGCTCGAGAAATGTTCAGCATTGTTTTTGTTGTGTATCGGTAGGCATTCTAAGGACCCAGCGCGATACTTTTTATATCCCCAAGAATTCGTGAAAAATGCTATGCACACTACCAGTCGAAATCTTTGTTTTTTGGCTATAAAACTAACCGTGACACGACGATCTGCTACAACAATGTTTGCGACTTTTTGACCATATCTTCGGTCACTATCGTTGTGGGGCGGCCCGAGCGATGGTCACCTTTAGTACATTTTCTTCCTCGTTTAAAATCGGCGCACCAACGTGCTACTATTCAATATGAATATAATAACTTGCTCCTAAAGTATTCTGTATATCTTGATTAACTCATTCTGTAGTGTAATTTTTCAAGCACAGTTACTTACTTAATAACCGCGCGCAATAATTTATACCTATGCTACTACCAAATAAAAGACTAGCGCTTAAAAAAACAAAAGATGCACAGCAAACTTGCAAGACCTTCATTTTAGACAGCAAAAGATTTTTTTTTTCTTTTTTTATGATACAATATTCCAGCGTAACCGGGCTGTATTAACTTTTTCGATTTCGAAGAGTCTCTGCCTCATTCTCACTTTTTAATGTACGCCCTACCTCGGTAATGGTATCTATATAACATTAACGTGCCCTACGTATCTCTATTATCGATAAACTATTATTAAGTAGCTCACTAACACTTATTATTAAGTAGCTCATTTTGAATTATTGCATTTTTTCTTTGACATTCATCAGTTAGTTTAACATTATAGAATAATCATATCTTATCACAATGCTGAGATTCAATAAGTGATGATGAGATTTAAGGCGAATAGTAGGGTGGATAGTGGCGCCACTACATATTTAATTTTATAATTACGTTATACAAAGGAATTATCAAAAAATCGGACCGCGCGTAGACGATATCTATCATAAGCTTTTTTAAATGTATCTTTAATAGTTTTGTACTGTATTATTTAGGCAGATACTTGTTTCAAGAGTTTAGTTCCTATTGGTGGGTACCAAGCTCTCCAAACAAGGTTTTTGATTGAATAACACAAAACAAAACTATTACAGATACATTTAAAAAAAGCTTATGATAGATATCGTCTACGCGCGGTCCGATTTCTTGATAATTCCTTGGTATAACGTAATTATAAAATTAAATATGTAGTGGCGCCACTATCCACCCTACTATTCGCCTTAATAAATGATCATAAACCTGAGATTTCTACAACTTTAAATTGTGTTGAATGCAACAGGACAGCTTTATTAGAATATATTTTTCATTGACTACCTAACCTAACAAATTCTTACCAGTTACCGAATATTTTGAGATCAAATACATAACGTCATAATGATAAATATCAAATTATCATATAATATTAAGGCAAAATAAGCTATTATTTAAAATACAATAAAGTACAACATTGGAAATAATTACTAATTAATATTTAATGAAATACAATAACAAATGGACTAAAACAGTCGCAAAAACGATAGAGAAGCGTGACGTGCATAATATTATTTTATACCTATTAAAATTTAATGACTAGGGACTAAGTTTAGTCAACATGAATAAAATTATAGTACCTACTAACTAGATAAGTACTTTCATGAAAAAAATATCAGTTCACTTATGAATTATAGGGCAAAGAAAAACTTGGTAGTATTACATTCGTTATGTCCGTAGCAGATTGGTGGCAGACAATTGTTTGTGATGTGACAATGTTTTCGCTCTTAGTCCCCAATCCATCAGTTAGAAATATTTTAAAAACCGTCGTTCGAATATTATAAACAATTTCCATGTTGGTTAATCCGTAAAGTGGAAGCGGGTTTTTCGACATTATAATCCATATTAAGTACATAAAAATTCGTTTCAAAATAGGCTAGATATTCAAAATAGATAGGAAACTATAGCCATTGCCTTTAAATATACAGTGTCATACGTCTATTACAATAAAAATTTGAATATGAAACGTTATTCGGTTTTATTTTAAGTAATGGCCAGAAGCATTGCCAGTTATTTATTGATATTGAAAAAAGTTCCGATACAGAATAACACATTGACTTCATCCGAAAAAACTCGAGCGAAGCCGCTAGCAAAAGTTAGTTATGCATAAAACGAAAATGAATAAATATTGTAAGATACGCGATTATTATTCCATAGGACACCGATAATAAAGGATTGAGGAGGAATAATTTATGGAAAGTATTGTCACATACATCACTAACCACCGTCTGCCACCAAACTGCTACGTAGATGATCTGATTATAACTTCTAATACGTGTTTAATGTACCTACTTACAAGTTTTTTTGCTCTCCGCAGAGTAAAGTACGTACTGTGAAGATGTACAGTATGACACCTACACAAACACACTACATACATAATTTTTATTAATGGAGTGTAATGGACTGGAGTCGAGATCAATACATAAAATTATTAATTAGACAGATATTACAGTAAGTTTTGTCGATATTTGTCCGTATAGCTTAGTTGCTTATAGGATTTATATACAGATTTATTTGGTAGTTGTATAATCTATTAATGATATACCAGCATCAAACCAAGAAGATTATATTATTGTTTTCTATAATATTTTTCCTGGGAACTAGGTTTTGTCCAGGTACATATAAAAGCCGCAAGCAAAGGCCATGAAAAATATATTTGAATACTTACTAAATTCATCTTCACTGTTTTTGTATTTTTGAAAATATTTGTAACTATTAATTTGGCTTGCTAAAACATGGGCCTAGCCATAACCTACCCAGGGCAACAAAACAAAATACTATTGTGGCGACCTCTAACCAACAACAGCTTAACTACTAAGCTAACGTCAATAAAGGCACTCAAGAAAATAACACCGGAAAACTAAAGCTAGCTACCTACCTAAGCGAATTATTAAATGAATCTAGTCTAGATGTCGTTAAGACAAATTGTGGAGTGCAAAAAGATAAGAAATCCTAAATCGGGCAAACGCATGTTTGAGTTACAACTGGCCATACACGACTCCTCGCCTCAACAGTCTATAATGGTCCACTGCTGGACGCACACCTCCCCCTGATAAGCGCCTTATTGACTTTTATCTCATGGGGGGTAATGCCCATAATCCCCACGCTGGGCATGCGGGTTGGGGATCGCAGTTCAGTGGTAGAATTGTTCTGCAGGGGTCGCTGCTGCTGGCCCCCGGCGGACATCCCTTAGTCGCCTCTTACGAGCGACGCCCGCGGGAAGAGTTGGGGTGGAGTAAATTCTAAGCTGGCACCACACAGCAGGCAAAGCATATACGACTACCCAACACCAATTGTCGGTCGAAAGACGACCAGGCAAGTGGCCTGGTACAGAGGAGATCTCCCTCTGTTACTATTTGGAAGAAATTCCACCCTGTCCCCACCATTTTAGCACCCTAATGACCTATGACGTTTAACACTTTCGTTACCCACGACGCACATGTGGTTGTAGCACTGCTTGTAGCCGCGGAGGCGGTAGTAAAGCAGAGGCTGGGTAGTGAAAGCGATATACTAAACTAAAACTTTCAATGCCAACGACGCACATGTGAATATAGCACTTGTTGTACCTCCACGCGCCCCTGCGGGTCGCACCGCTGAGGCTTGGCAGTGAATATCTTCAGAGCTTTTAAATAGGCAGCGTCTTATTAATTTAGGTTTCCATAAACGAAAGTATGGTAAAAACAGTGTTTGTTTCCACAAAAGATCAGTTAAATTCAAATTGTTTTCTTCACTGGTGTGCCAAAGGGGCAATGCGTGTGCTCCATATTGCTCCTCACGATCGTCATATCATCAGCCAAGTGGAGGAACGCCTTGCACTTGTGCCACCTGTTCTTGGTGCAGCCCCAGCGGAAACCATGGCGAGAACGACTCTGCTTGTAGTATGTGAAGTTGTGGTATATCAGCCTTTCTTTTCCTCGTGCCGTCATAAATATATTCACTGAAAAATAGAACTTTTAGTACCTACTGCTCTTCTGTTACCAAATATGTGGAGAATAAAAATCTACGTTTGTGATATCAAGTGTTTTCAACAGCTACATTAGCAAATAATGGTCCTTCGAGTTTTCAGTTCATCTGGACTGTTTTCGGGCTTGACAGTAAGGAAATACTTTGGGAAGTTGGGCTGGTTAGGCAGGGTGAATAGCGAAATACACTCCCGAGCCGATCCTTGTTCTTTTTTTTAATCTACTTAGAATTATTAGAATTACACGGTAGGGGAGAAAGTTATTTACGATTTTGGCATTAAAATGGTTTTGTTTATAACAATTTCGAATTGTTCCTTCCACTGAGGAATCAAAATCTCTTAACAATGGTTTTTTAATAATTTACTTCTTTGAAATGTTACACCTATCATTGCAGGAAAACATATAAAAGAGGTACTGTCTAGTCAAACAATTAATAAAATGGTTTATAATATTATTATACATAAAACGGAGGGAATAGGAAGGCTTTGCCCAGCAGAAGGATGACTTATTAATAAAATAAACATTATTAAACATACAAAATCTACAGTAAGTAATTATATAAATAATAGGTCCGGGACATTTTCACACCGCATCATCATCTGACCCGAGAGTGAACGGATGACTCTATGATAAACGTACATACACATTACACACAATAAATCTTGGGGTCGGATCCGGAACAAATAAAATATAACAAAAAACTGATTAAAACGTGTATAAGCGTACCTATACCTACATTATGTAACTTTAATGTACTTTCCAGAGCCGGTTCGACTATAATGTGTAGTGTTTTGATGGTTATGGTTAAAATTGCCACGTATTATTTTTAATTCTTTTGTTAATTGCACGAAACAATTGCAGTTATTCTTGTTACAACTCCATCGTTCCTCCCCTCTGCTATTTGTAGATTTCTTGTAAAACGGATAACCGTCTAACAGTAAGGTCCATCTACCGCATTCCATCTCTAACAATTCCATTTCCATGTCTGTGGACGAAACGTCATGAGTATAAGCGTAGATACGTAGTCGTACAATGGGTACGTGGATACGTACCCATTGTCTGTCGGTGCAATATCCATTTAGATACCTATATTGATTATAGATATTCAAAGGTCGTTGAATATTGGATCAATAATCAACACGGTAAGGGTAAAAATTTGATTTAATAAAGAATAAGTGCAATATATAATATACTAATCTATCTATCTCTACCTAGGTGCATGTACATCTATATAGAAATATTTTATACTTACGTATATTTTATATATCTCTCACTCTCATTTGATCTATATTTCAGTATGTTTGCCAACCAACACTTACGTAGATGGTTTGAAAGTTTTACAAGGAAACGACACCTGCCGCTGAAAGAGACTACTAAAATCCTCCTGTGTGATTGGAAATTGTCTATTGGTATAGAAGTGAGTGTGAGATTAATTATAACACTGCAAACAGAATCATTTCTAGCACGGAAGGCATTCAAGGATGACCTTGGTTGATTTCTTCCTTGCCTCCATCGATGAAGCTCCGGTTGCCCTTATTTTGTTTTAGCAACCCGCACAGCGTGTCTGATGTGATCTGCGAGTGTTATTTTTTGGGATCCGTGTAAGTTTATGCACATGGTATGTGTCTACTGTAAAACAAGGTTACATACAAAAATGCATTATTGCATATCTAAGTTTCTTGAACTACTATCGTTGTAAGAACTTCACACTTCATACTTACAGCTTGAATCACATTACCTATTGTTAAGTTAAGGTCGCAAATTCAAAACATAGTCAATTTCAAAAGCAGAGCCAAAACGACATTTGAATCATGCTCATGTGTCATGAAAATCTTTGCATTCAAAATGGACTATAAGTACTTGCCTAAAAGTTAAAAAACACAAGTTCAAAATAAAATCTCCACATTCACAAAAAACAATGCTTTATTCATTCATAAATAACTAAGTAATTACGTTTTGCCTTACAATTACATTTTTATATATTTTCCATTTGATGATTGAATATACTGCGACGGTTCATGATCGAGCTCATGTTCACATTTGCCTCGTATAATTCTAGAGAAATCTCTCGAAAGTTGTACAAAAGCTTTGCAGTAACTTTTGTTGCAATTCCATCGGATACCTTTTGATGTTATGGCTTTTCTATAATACGGATATCCGTTAATAATCAACATGGTTTTTCCATCTACTAACTCGATGACCTTCATGTCTACATCTGGAAAAATTGATTTTATGATTCTAAATCCGCAAAAAAAATATTGACCTAAGGAGCCTAGACGTGGACATTCACGGGCTGGTCCACTAGTTCAAAGTCGCTCGGCGAGCGATGGAACGAGCTATGTTCGGAGTTTCTCAGAGGGACAGGATCCGTAACGAATTCATCCGACTGAGAATCAAAGGTATCGTAGCTCAAAGAATTAATAGCTGAAGTGGCAGTGGACTGGCCATATCTCGTGAAAAACCGATAATCGGTGGGGTAAACGTGTTCTTGAGTGGTGTGGTGACTGCGTCTTGGCAAACGTAGAGTACGATGCTCTTCGGCCAGGTGGGATGACGACCTGCGAAAGACTGCAGGCAGATGCTGGATGCAATAACTGAAGACAAGGCGCTAAAGCGCTCATTAGGGGATGCCTATTAAATTCAATGCATATATTTCAGCTACATAAGATACAAACATACATATTTCAGATATAGATTAAGTAATTAACGCGTTCAATGCCAACACGATTTTCATCAATGTATTGCCGGATGCCGGGAACATTTCACAGTGGACGCGCTAGGGGAGTCGCCGGCACTGGAATACGAATTACGTGAACTCGCGAGGGGAGTCAGTGGCACTGGACGTGTTAATTAAGTGCTTCATGAAAGCGCAGTCCGTGTCCAGTGTTCCAGCTATAAGTTTTAGTTAGCTACTAGTAGGTACCGCCCTTGACCCGGCGCTTTAGGGATGCTGTTCTGTTGCGGAGGATTGCGTAAGATCATCAACGCGGACTTTGCAAACTTCCCGGACCCGCTACAGAAGCGGAGCAGTCCCATTAGCACTGAATCCGTTATTACTGAACGTGCAGGGCATTCCAGCATTTCTGCGTGTAGACTGCACGTATAAAAAGATTGACAGTACGCTCTAAACAAATTTATCTTAACAGCTGTACTGCATCGCGCTAATCATTTTTAGGCAGAGATGCGCTATACAAAATAAAACTATAACAGAGGGATAAAAAAGCTATTGATAGGTACCACAAACTGCCAAATGGTTTTTTGAAAATTCCTTTGTTTAGGGTAAACTAAGATAAAGTAGGTGGCGGCGCTAGTTGAGTCGGGGTAACTTGGTAGGTATAGGTACAGTTGTTCTATCTCACGAAGTCCGTTAACTTACCTCACTAGAAACAACTTTGCGCTTAGTTGTCATGCTGACGGTACTCGCTACCAAAATCTGACGTGAATACAATGAGCACTAGTGACCCGGACCGCGTCTAAGGCGAGACTGATTGCTTCTGAAATTAAATTACGCACACTAAAACAATGTGCACATGCATTCATTATGCCATACATCGCCCACGGACTTCGTAAAATAGAATATCTATACCTATGTCCACAGTAATATATTGAATTTCTCAAGTTCTATTTCATTATTTAAGGAATAAATGCATTTTTTTTATATATATTTTTTTCTCTTTTAATTTTGAGTACTTACTTACCTATGTTGTACCTCTTTAAGATAACCACAACAAGTACTAAGTAATGTGCGCGGAAGGACGCGGTACAGGCGCGACGCGAACCGCACTCACCCTGATGAAGTCCCTCATTAAGGGATGAAACGTTGGTGTTCTTCCAACACAAAATAGGTTCGTAGTTAACCCGCTTACATTCATAATGAATTCGTCAAACTACGGAAGTTTTTATAGTAAGTACTAAGTACTATTATTTTATAACCTTGTAATTTAATTAATATAAAATCGCTTTCCTTTCAAATATTTATTTTAAAAAAACCTTACAAGTAAAAACATTTAAATCACATCAGATAAGGTAAGTATAATTATCAATCACGTTCAAATAAAAACCTCAAGCTGCAAGTTGACCTCGTCATACAAAATTCTAAAAAACTTCATCGTCAATTAAAAAACTAAGTAAGTACTTAATTCCTCTAGCTAGAGTGATGTATTTTAAAACTGTTTTCGAAAACTTTTTCGTTGGTTACATGATTAATTTAGTACCTATAGACGCTGTAAATTGCAAAATAAATTAATATACATAACTAGAACCAATAAATATTATAAATGCTTTTTCGGCTTCAAACTATTTACTTATCATTCTCATATAAAAATGTTTTAAACAAAAATTGTGTGAGGCCATAAAATCTAATAAAAAAGTAAACAAGTACATTCACAAAATTCACATAAGTACTACATTCCAAGAACTTAAAATAAAAACCAATGAGCATTATGCAAATACTATTCTAAGATAATAGTGCTAGTGTCAATAGCAATGGCTTAAGGTGTTTTGTTACGCGAGTAGCAGCTTTTTTAAGAGTATATCTTTTTTTATTGAGTACGTACTTTTATTGAGTAGTTAGCTTCTGCCCGCGGCTTAGCACGCGTATTTTCGGTATATTAAGTAGCCTATTATCTATGTTATCAATGCACGCCAAATTTCATCTTGATCTGTTCAGTAGTTTTGGAGATACTGGGAAACATAAATTTCACATTTCACAAACTTTCAGCTTTATAATATTACTTAGTAGGAAGTGTGTTTTGCCATCATCATTATACATATTATAAAGAATTGATCTCTTACGGGAGTGACATAGGTGACGAAACTTCACTATCACACTAATACCTATTATAAATAATTCGACAGTGGAAAAGCAATATGGCTAAAGCGCCAATATGTGAACTTTACAGGAGAGATTTTTAAAGTTTTTGTTTACGAAAAAAAATCATCATCAGTTTTAATTAACACCATTATGTAGAATATCATATTTTTTTCTCTATCATATGCGTGATAAATAATGTTCATAGAGCCCCTAGTTCACGAGATAATTGTCATTTTAGCGAAAATAATTCATTTCTAGAAAATGTGCAGTAAACAAAAATTGCTTATATCCAGGTTACTCGCCTTTTAAATTAAAATAAATAAACTAACAAATAGAAATGCCTTAGATAAAAAAAGCAATATTTACTTAAGTGCATAATAAAATAACAATATAAAAACTGAATTACTAATAAGTTTTTTACTTGAACTGAATCGAATACAAAAACTGCTGAAGAACGAATAAATTGATACATGTTAAGATAAATGAAGCGTAAATGCTAAATGTGTGTACATTTAAACTAGTGCAATATGGCTAACCTATGGTTTTCGTGGGCTAAAAGTACATTATTGTGTTATTACCATGATTCCTTAGCCCTAATTTACTAATATACTATACTTACATACAAGCGAAAGCTGTAATTTGTTGATCAAGTCTTGGAAAAAGCAATAACTGATAATATTTTGTGAAACTTCATGGAATTTGAAGCCTGTCGACCAATCGCAACGATTGTTTTCTAGAATGGAATATAAGAAAATGACATCGTCATTGTGCATTGCGTAAATTATTGAAGTTGTAAATTTTCTCAATTTACCCTTGACAACAATCACTGCGCTTGGCCTAGTGTTACGTAAATAAAACAAAGAATAAAATTGTTTTATCTATAATAGACAAATAGTTTAATTTTTTTCTTCTTCATACTGTCCATTTGTGTCGTTTAGGTATTTAAGACATTTCATACACTTATCTTTACGCGGAACATGGAATGAAAGGTTGTATTCTGTCAGGAATACACTTTTAAACACCTTTTCCCCAACAAATTCATTTCCTCGACTTGCCATAGTTTCTCTATAGATCTTATATAAGTTACTCAGATTTCTATATTCTTGTGGTAAGTAGCATTTCGTTGTATTTTTCCTGCAGTAATGTGAAGGAACAGCAGGTAGACTTTCTATATAAGTTTTCACTGATTGGATAAGAGTTTTAGATGTTTTATTTGCTGGCACATGCTTTCTTCTATTATCGTTTTTAGAAGATCCAAGATGTGCCTCACTGATGACATTGTGTAAATATCTTTGACGAATGTCGAGTGTACTCAAAATAAAACGTAAGCATACTTGTTTTTGTCCATCTCCATCATTGATGTAGTATGAATATGTAAAATTTCTACGACTATTGATTTCTTTGGATCTCTTGCGTTTAATATCTTCACGTTTTGCATGGCTAACTATCCAGTCACGACGTCTCTCATTGCTCAGGGACCAATAGTGGTCGAAAATTCTTTGGCGTTTTTCTTCTGATACTTCAAAGCAACTATTTGTGCATTGTACACATGGATTACTTTTCATTTGTTTTGCTTCAACAGTTTTTCCTGTTTTCGTAACGTATTTTTGTCCAGTATTCTTTAGGTGAGATCGCTCTTTAGCCTTATTTATTCTCCTTTTCTTCTTTTTTTTATTTGGCTCGTTAGTTAAGTCGTTGTCAGTCTCTGAAATGAAAATAGTAAAGTGAATAAAATGGAATAATGTAAACCAAACACTTTCTCTACGTGATAATTCTTCATATTACTAAGACTGGTGATAAAACTTTTAAACTTTCGCGATTTGTTCACTTAATAACGACTGTTTATCGGGTATTTATCGAGTACCTTGTGTTTTAATTGCACTTACGTTTCCATCGCGTTAATGCGATCATAATCAAGTGATGAAAACGTATGAGAAATCAAAACAAAAAGTACGCGATAAATAACCGATAAACAATCGTTATTAAGACTGATGATGATGTTTACCACAAACTCTAGTTTACCTGTCAAAGTTTCTTCATTGGTTTCATCTCCTCTTTCAGTTGTACTAGGTTGTCTTTTTCTTCCCTTACTTTTATTTTTGTAAGTACCCTCTTTTGTTGGACTTACTTTTTTTCAGTTTTTTTTTTGCGACCATTTCTATCATCGTCTGTATCTTCCCATGAACTAGAACTTCACACAAAACACTCATCGTCTGAAAGAAAGTCTATGTGCTCGAACTTTGATTCCTTACTTTCTTTATTAGATTGTGTTAAAGCCACACCTTTTTGATTATTTACTTCGTCTGTTATATCTTCCAGATCTATTTGAACTGTTACATATTCTGATTTAATTCCTTCTGTATTATCTTCGGATCTTATTTGCTGTAAACGTATTTCTATTTCTTCATCATGAGAAGTAAAAGCATCTTGATTATAAGTGGTTCTTTTCGACGAAGGCCTCGACGAAGATTTGACAGGCGAATCATGGAGAAGAGCTTGCACTGTAAAAGATCGATTAGAAAACTCGATTTCTATATCAGTGGAGTCACTTGAACTTTGTGAGTGAATAGGCGAGGAATCATTAAGGTTAGCAGAATAATCGTGAGTAAATTTTTCTTCGCTATTTAGTTGCAATAGTGAGGTAAGGTTCGCGTCCATGGAACTTTGGCGCATTGAGCGACCTGGGGCTTCTGGCTGGAGCGAAGACGCATCGTTAGCGAGATGAAGGTGAGTCAAGTCCTGGGTGTTTGAAATCTCTGGCTGGATCGAAGAGGCATCGTTAGCGAGATGAAGGTGAGTCAAGTCCTGGGTGTTTGAAATCTCTGGCTGGATCGAAGAGGCATCGTCAGCTGGATGAAGGGGAGTCAAATCCTGGGTGTTTGAATTCTCTGGCTGGATCGAAGAGGCAACATCAGCTAGATAAAGATGAGTCAAATCCTGAGTGTTTGAATTCTCTGGCTGGAGAGAAGACGCATCATTAGCTGGATGAAGGTGAGTCAAGTCCTTGGTGTTTGAATTATCTGGGTGGATCGAAGAGGCAACATCGGCTAGATAAAGGTGAGTCAAATCCTGAGTGTTTGTATTCTCTGGCTGGAGAGAAGACGCATCTTTAGCTAAATGAAGGTGAGTCAAGTCTTGGGTGTTTGAATTATCTGGGTGGATCGAAGAGGCATCGTCAGCTGGATGAAGGTGAGTCGAATCCTGGGTGTTTGTATTCTCTGGCTGGAGCGAAGAGGCAACATCAGCTGGATGAAGGTGAGTCGAGTCCTTTATATTCACATATTTTTTTACTAATATTCAATCGAGTAAAATAATTGTAATGCCAAGCAACGCTAATCCATCGTTCCATGGAAAACTATTTACATTAACTTTCGCTAAAATACCAGAGTTAAATAAAACCGTAACGGAGTTTTGCTAAAGCGACACATAACCAATAATGCAGGTAAGGTAAAACTGCTGATAAGACATTAAGACGTCAAATGCAATTATACAAAAATGATAAATCATTGTCAAACATGAATAAACCGTACGCATAACTTAAACGCCATCAACACCAAAAAAACGTCGCTTTAGTCCATGGATCAATGACAAAGGTACAACATTTTGGTCTGCTAAAGCGCCAAAAAAATGCTCAAATCGACACGAAACATAGACAGATCGACGCAGAAAAAAAACGAGTTTAGTGATATATATAAGTCTATTTCGACCTGATTTCGACGCTTTAGCCATTTTGCTTTTCCACTGTCGAATGAAAGTTTAAATGTATAAGAGGTTTGGATGGATATTTGCTACCTCTTCACTCCAAAACTGTTAAACGCATCGGGCTGAAATTGCATACAGGTAGTTTTAGGCCTGGGATAAAAGCTACTTCTTATTTCGTAAATCAGGTCCCATGGGATAGAAATAGCCATAAAACATTTCCATAGAAACAACGCGTGCGAAGCCACGGGCAGAAACTAGTAAAAATAAAGATTCTTAAAAAAGTACCTACACATCATCCTCCGTAACGTACCACCTTTAAGCATAGATTAGAAACAAATATTAAAATAACCTGAAAATGGTAACATTATAAACTACCCTTCAGATACATATATGAAACATTATGTTATAGGAACTACAACCCAGGTCTTGAGGTTATTAAATAGTTCTATAAAAGTCAGAATTAGAATTGTTAAACCTGTTATCAAATAGTTTCATTGTTAACAAACAAATTATAACAAACTCAAAGTTATACAAAAAGAAAGCACACACATTTTAGTATCGCAACAAGTACATAAGTAATAGTAGCTACAAAAATTTTAAAAAGCCAACTATATTAAGTACAATAAACTAATAACGGTGTAAATTCAGATGGCACAAGACTCAACTAATTTATCAACACTAAAAATTATGCTATCGTTTTTATTTCGGCCGATGAGAAAGGAAGATGGCATAATTTTGAGTGCTGTTGTTGCAAATTGTGCCACTTGTAATCCTGTAGGCCAAACACAGGGATTGTTGTCTTTCTAGGGAAGAATGACGACAATCCCTGTGCTGTGTCTACAGGACGAAAAAATACTTCACATGGTCATCGAATGCGCAAAATATTCGAAAAGTATTCCTTCAACTTCAAAAATTAACGCAACGTATAACGACGCGATGTCATTTTTGTTTATTCTACCCTAGACGACAATCATCCATACTGATTTTTTATACATAGTGATTGTTAGCTGGGTACAAAACTTCAGGGAGAAGTTAGAATAGATTGTTTTTTTTGTTTTTGCTTTTTGGGGAGAAAACCATCGATCAAGTATGCGGCCTCCCCCGTAGATACCTAGAACCTTACAAGAATGACACTCAAAAGTGTCCACGTTTTGTTTTGACGCAGACAGTTTGCGCAGAGCCTGTCAAGTTTTTTGCATGCGGAACAAGAGATTAGTGGAGTCGAATTTATTTTATTTTATTTTGTAAGTAGGTAGGAAGGTACCTAAAAATAATTTATACACTGTTTATTTTTATAAGGATTATAAAATCAACAGAATTCAGGTAAAGATAACGAATCATTTATTGATACCACTATAAAATAGCGACGCAACAGTCAACAAACAAAAGGGTCATTTCTGACATACAATAATATAAATAAGTTAACAAAAGCTAATGAAATAAACCTAAAATACAATTTCAGTCAGGTACCTACTTTAAATTTAAAAGAACTAGTGTCTGCCTGCGGCTTCGTAAGAGTTTTTCTAAAATAGTTAAAAACAATTGCGTTAAATAAAATACACATACTGTTTGAGGAACAGCTGTTTTACGTAGTCTTCTAATGCCTGTTTTGGTGTTGTAGCCATCACATTCTTTAAAATGATGCTTTCACGGCCAGGTTTAAATATGGTTCACATCGCTGTTGTGCTAAAATGGACCTCCATTTTTCCCAACGCACAGGATCTCGAGGGTAACTAAAAATTAAATACTAAGTTGATTAAATCTAATACTTTTGATAGTCTTTCTTTTATTAGAGAGTCCACGCAAATAAAATTGAGGGCGGGTCAGCTAGTTATTTTATAAGCCTCAACCAGTTATTTTAAATGTCTTTTCATGAAAAAAAAATTATCACTTACAACTTACCATAAATAAAATAAAAAAAAAATAGAAACAATAGCCGCTCCATTCATCAACTTAGAACAAAATAAATATTTTACATAGGCAAACCCAACAACAATATTTAATGCTGATTTCTCAAGTATATAAGGCTCAATTGGCTCATATCACAATACACAGGTAAAAATTACATTTAAACTTACTGAAAATAAGAAATTCCATCCTTATTCTGTTGCTCGGTCGGTCGATTATTGCATTTTTTATACGAGCACTTGACCATGCTTTCGGTCTGAGAGCCAAAATGACACTAGTTGGAAAGGTGTCCCAAAATGCCAAATGGGATACCTTTTCATACTGACGTTTTCAGGGCGCGCATTGTGCATCTAACGGGGGGCCGGCCGGAATTTTTTGATCGATGGAGAAAACCCAAAATTCAACAGTTAATTGCTATTGCTAATAATGACCAGTCTAAAAAATAGGTGAACTGTTTTTCATTAAATCTTAACTTCAAATTTAAGTTATGTGTAAACAATGTAACAAAACATGTCGTAGCTATTTGTTCTTTTGACAGACCTTTTAAGAGATTTAAACTTCTCCTTGAAGCTTTGTACTCATCTACCAATCACCCTGTATAACAATGTTATATAACAAATTGTCCACACTGATTAAACATATTAAATAACTATGTTATATAACATGTTTTGTAACTCAATGTGGATGCACCTTATCACGTAATTCGAACAACATTCGTAAGGCCGCCGGCCGGCACTATTATTTTTCCTTAGGGCCTACAGTCTCCTTAGAATTCGTCTCCCCAATCCACATATCGCGCAAAAACCTTGGCTTAGTACCAACCGATTCGTTCTTCTCATTTTTTTTCTGCGGCTTAGTTTCATGGCTATGGTTAATGTCGGCTTTGACGACCTCCAGTTGGTCGGTGATGACGAGGAAGGCTTTGCAGCGGTTCTTGGATGCGTAGGAAGTGCAGCTCCAACGGTGGACGTTGTCCCGAAGCTTGTAGTGCTTGTAGAAAATATACCCGTTGAGACGAATGTTGACTCTCCCCATCTTATTCAAGTAGAACTCCACTGGGGGAAGAAATAAAGAAACACGGATCTGTAGTGGTTACTGGTTGGACGGAACATTATTATTTCTAGGTTGTTTCCAGTTACAATTCATGCACGGTTTCCTGTAATGAATCTATTGTAGTTATTTTGACAGACAACAGAGTATTTGCAACACTAACCACTCCGAAAACCAACAAAACATGACTCGATAAGTACTAGGGGAGTATTTATGTGATCGATTAGTGTTAAATTAAAAAAAAGTTAAGCATAAAATAGTTTAATAAAGCGCTAATAGACACAACACGATTTATTTAAATGAGTAAAAATTAAACCAATCGAGATCCTAAATCAGAGCTTAAATTCCTAATTTAAGTTCCTCCCTGCTTACAAGGTATAAAAGAAAGCATCTACTTAGTACTTTAAGTCTATAATTAATATAATTGTTCCTTTATGTAAAGTAATCCAGGAAATTGATTATTTTATCACACCTTATTGCATACAATCAATAGATTGATGGAGTAAAATATTTTTTTTTTATATTATTTATATTTTATGAATAAACTAAATTTAAGTACTTCCTATTGAACTTGCACATCAACTGACTGACTTAAAACTGACATTTTGCTCTATAATTATTATTCGTCGGCAAAATCTTTCATACCAACTAATTATTAAATTAATCTCTGCGATTTCATACAGTCAAAATCGTTTACTTCGGTTTAAAGAAGTACCACACGGAAGTACACTTACCAACTCTAGCCTGTTTTTAATACTTAATAGTTTTTTATTACTTATAGCCTATTAAAATATATACATATTCAAAGAATATAAGATGGTCGACAATCGTGAAAATCTTCACGTCTGATAAGATTCGCACAAGTTAATGTTAAAACAGCGTAGCAGTCTTTTCTTCGTGAACATCGCCAAACCGTCGATCCATCCATCAATGTCCTCTGCAGCTGGTATTTGTATCCAGCTCGCAACAACACCCTCTGACCTCTTTGGGATGTTGCAAACTCAATTTCCCCTCGATTCTGGGCTAACGGATTATTGATGTTTGACCCCTGCTGTGAGATATCCGCAACTGTCAAATGTGATCGCTAGAATTAGGAATCAGGCAATCAGTGTTGAGGCAACACAGACACATTGTTCTATGAACAAGAATTCTATTATGAAGCAAATAAATTAAATCTAAAACTTAATTATGTTGTGAGTAAGTTTAAGATAAATAAACCTGGTCAAAATTTAAACAACCTTTTCGTTAGATTTCAAGTCAGTCAGTGGACGATCGACTCATTTTTTACTCTATTTTAATTAGGATTAAACTTATTTTACTGTTAATTATCATACTAAATTTACTTATACTGCTAACTATTGTAATTGATTTAATATTTGCAGTTTTTTGCTGGCGCGATTGTTAGAATCCTACACGTCCTTGCACGTTTGCGATCTTCAAGGCCAAAGGGTTTATTCCATGCTTGCCGTCGGCGTTTCGCCTGCTGTCTTGGATTTTCTTTACCTGAAACAAAATAGTACTTTCTAGTCTAGAGGACATATTTACACTAAATACCTAACCGTCAAAGACGGTTTGAGAACGCTTGCTGACCAGCCAACTCAAATGGATTTTATTTTACAAACGGAATCAGAAAAGGTTGATCTCATTGCTTAGACGGGACATAAAACAGTTACACTGACTAGATATACACTTACATCTTTCACTTCAGATTTGGACCTCTCCAGCAGATAAGTGGAAGGTGGATGGGTGTGTTCTGTCTGGGCCCTGATGACCAGCATCTCTCTGGTAACGTGCAGGAAGCCCCGGCAGGACCTGGATCCCATCTGGGTGCAGCTCCAACGGAAGCCATCCCTCAGGAGTTTATGCTGGTAGTACGTGTAACCGTTAAGCATCAACAAATCTTTGCCATGTCTGCCTTTCACCATGAGAACTGAAAATATATAGATTATCACATACTGCACTTAGGTTGTTTCTGGTATTGGACTATGCATGCGTTGCGTACCTTAAAATTTTTAACAGTAAGAGAAGTAGAGTTCTGGCCTTTTGCTTGGATTTTTTTTCTTTGACGATGTAAAGAATGATGACGAAAATGAGATTTTCAAATTAATGCCTACACAGATCTAAGAACTGTTAAAGGCATCAGAAAAATATTTAATAAAATAATAGGTGATTCAATGGGAAAGGAAAGTGCTTTAGATGTCCCAGCCTGTCTGTAGTGCGCGTGCCGAAAATGTTGTGCAAAATAATGAACCTTCTAAATACTTTAATTTAGAAGGTTAATTTTTTTCCTTACCTATCAAGTAACATAGCCTAACTACATCGACTATTTTTTAATGAGGGATTTATCAGGTAGTTAATCAAAGAAGACAAAGTTTTACAGCGTATAATTAAAACGAAATTCATACTTAATACCATTTGAATACCTAAATAATTATTTTGGCACATAAATGATGTAAAATAATTGCAGGTAGATACTTAGTAAAATTGACTAGGTAAAGTTAACCAAACATCACAGCATAAAAGGAAGAAAATGCCTTGAAGAAATTAAGTAGGTATTTATAAGAGTAGGGATACTCATAGAAAAGGGTTTTGATTTAAGTACCTGTTAAAATAAATCTACCTATCTAGTCCATACGACATACATCTAGTACTTAATCGTTAACATATGAATCAAATCTAAACGAATTGACGGAAAACAACGTAAATAACATTAAATGTAGGTAGGTACACTCAAATTGATGTTATGTACGAGTATAGTGTAAGTATACATTTATTTGAAGTGTAAGTGTGTTGATGTTATGTATCCTGTGTGCATCAATTTGATGTGTAAAGTCCTTCAAATTGACTAAGTTATATAAAAAAATGTAAACAAATTGTGACTTAGTCACTACGTGACGCGATACTACAAGTACTTACCTAATTGCTATAATTTCACCTATAGTACAAAAGTTACCAATGTTTCTAATTATGTATGAAACATGCTTTTAATAATTATATAAAATGATTTTATTCCAAAGCACATCGAAATTAGCACTCTAAACGTTAAGTACATATAGGTACTAATCGTTTTTGGCTCAAATTCTATTACAAATATGTTTTTCTTTTACTAAATGTTTACCATGCCTTAAGGCGAATAGTAGGGTGGATAGTGGCGCCACTACATATTTAATTTTATAATTACGTTATACAAAGGAATTATCAAGAAGTCGGACCGCGCGTAGACGATATCTATCATAAGCTTTTTTTAAATGTATCTGTAATAGTTTTGTTTTGTGTTATTCAATCAAAAACCTTGTTTGGAGAGCTTGGTGGCCACCAATAGGAACTACACTCTTGAAACAAGTATCCGCCTAAATAATACAGTACAAAACTATTAAAGATACATTTAAAAAAAGCTTATGATCGTTAACGTCTACGCGCGGTCCGATTTTTTGATAATTCCTTTGTATAACGTAATTATAAAATTAAATATGTAGTGGCGCGACTATCCACCCTACTATTCGCCTTAAACAACTATAGCGATAACTATAGATATACATTTACATAAGTAAAGCATGATATTCATCGTATTAAAAGTTTTAAATCCATCATGGTTATTAACACTAAATTCATTTACAACGGGATATTTACCATGATTTGAGTTTTGAGCTTTCCAATATTTCGGCACAGTTTCATGCGCCATGATCACGGAATAACTGACGGCACTGCGAGTGAGTTGTTAAGTATTGGCAGATATATCAATCTACCCTCATTTTTTCGCTTTTGCTACGAACATTCATTTTTCATCGTATATAAATTATTTTAAACATTATACAACATGATCACTTTCTAAGTCGTTCGTCGTCTAGGGAGTCGTATTAAGGGAATGTTTATTTTCATTTGCACATAAAATTAAGAGACTTAGGTACATATTACAAATCATATTTAACCTACAAAACAATACTATAAATACCAGGGCCATATTTTCTAAATTGCAATTTATGTCTAAGTTATCTAACCGTGTTTACTTATTTCTAAGTACGTACGGCTCTTATTTCTAACGGAAGATATATTCACCATCTCATAAGCGAAACCACCACTTAAAAACAGTCTTCGGAAAGAAAATTAATTTATTCTAGTTAGGCGTGTGTTCTTCGCATAGATAATCAGATTATTACATTTGAATAGTAGGGGAGCCTAATAGGGGATTTTGGGATTTACTCGAGCGCGGCAGATTAATATTATGGAGAATACTGGATACGTGCAAGGTATCCAGTATTCTGGTCGGTTGAGTAGGTACCTCCACCATGCATTAGCCTTTTTTGTTGGTGAATGCGTCTGAGGCAACCGATCTACGAGTAGGTAGTAGGTAAATAATATGTCGATCATTTGAAATACTCGACCGCGTCAGATTAAGATAAGATGGGTTAGTTATGTGCTGAAAAGTGTACATTTCAATAATCTGACGCTTTGAGCGCAACTCTAGGAAGTGGATGGGTGACAAAAAACGACACTTTGACATTTTCAAGCGCGGTCGAATTTTATTTTACTATGAAATTAATAATTCACGGGAATAATATAATCTGCTGTTTTGCACAAGCCGAAGTAACGAAATTCGTCAACAAAGTTTAGTGCGTTAAGCGTGTTGCGCCCACTACATCATCAGTATACTTAATATAACAACGATTCGATTGAAGCCGAATTCTATTATTTTTTGCTTTATTACATCATAATAATTTTCGGCCATATCAAAAAACCAGCCTGTATAGGTCGGTATTATAATAAAGAAAAAAATATATTTTTTATTTGCACCCATGCTTTTTTCTTGACATATTCAGTAGGTATCTAGGTAAATTGAAATTCATGATGGCTTTCATTTAAAAAGTCCTCTGATTACGAATATCCCTGTAGATAAGCGTCAGATTATGGTTTAGCGTCTAGGCCATCAAACTGAGCCTGAAAATTTGACGCACTCGAGTATTACTTGTAAGTTGTACTTGTTTCTGGACTGGTTTCCGCAACTAGGCCACAGGGGGGCCCTTTTCGCGAGTCGCTGTTAATCTAACCACCCGATGTCCTCCAGGAAGGCATCCAAGAAGCAGCTCGCTGACGCCGGTGCATGCCTCTATAGGCGTCCTCGGTGTTCTAAGGTAGTGTAGTCGTTGAGAAGCTACGCTATCGCACTCTACAAGCACATGCCCGGCTGTCTCTTCTGGGTTCATGCACCCTCTGCGTAGGCTGTCCGTGATACTCAGATTAAATAGGTGTTTGTTAAGCATGCAGTGTCCTGTGACAATGATAACTATCGAGTAAATCCACATTTAGCATCATGGGCTCCCCTACTAAGTGTAACACTTTCATTGCCACCGACGTATAAGTACTTACTTGTTACGCATGGCAGTGGGATTACTAATGGACCTTTTTGACAGAAGTTTTCATACATAATACGTCAAAGTTAACCGACGAAGCTGCTAACTGTCCGGCATTACTAACTGACCGATATTTCGAAGAACACCAGCCTCAATTGGTTGTAGGAGGCGATTTACCGTTTTACCTCCTTGAGTTATTCCGGGTTAGGTTAGCTAGAGCCTTATCCCACTTTAACTTATCATACTGGCGACTTGTGAGCGATTTCAGGGCGAGTGCAGAGCGTGCTCGCGGCGTGCTCGCTGCGCACTCGCCTTCCTTTGAAATGGCTCGCAAATCGCCAGTGCGGCAAAGCTCTTAGGTGTTATTCATTTTGATGCTGCGGCAGGGTCTGCTTTAAAGCCTGAAGCGCGAGTTTATAATACATGAAATACAAAGATATTAGGTACATCAACAGTCATTGAAATTGTCCTTCGTATAGTTATCATCATGGTTATGATACCCCTTATGCTTAAGATACCGTCCTTCCGACGTTGTCTGAACGCAGCTGTTGCAGCCCACTCTCTTGCGGTCTCTACAAGTCCAGTTGATTGTGTTCTGATACCGGTTGTTGATCCAGAACTTGTTGTCTTTGTATATCATCACCATGCTGCCAGTTCGGTGGGAAGGGAGGTAGTAGATATCTAAAATGTAAACCGGATTAGCACACATTAGTGGTACATTTTGAAGTGGTTCATTTGATTTGAATACATTTTACCTACAGTAGGTTTACCAAAATGGTTCATCTACACTATGCTAAGTGGTTTTCATGTGCTCAACAAAAAGTGACTGACTTTGGTGTGGATGCACCAATAGAACATTCTTAAGATGATTACAATGAAGTAAAAATCTCTATAAAATCTGCTAATCAAATGCCATTTACTTAAGTAAATATATTTTAGTCTTGCACTTTGAAACACAATTAGAAATATATCATTGGAAATAAATACACGAAAATCACAAGGATAAATGAAACCAAAGTGCTGTAAAAAAATAAATCTTATATTTAACAGAATACTGTAATTCTAAAAATTCACAAAATTACGTCGTCTCTAATATCTAGCAGGTCCCTAGAAGAAACATGCGTGGAAGTAAAACCTTCAATAAGTACATGATTTGTCAAATAAAAATAATTACTTTATGTTAAAAAATAAATTTGTAACAGACCTAACAGATCCACATTGCTAAAAAAAAATCTCACAACAGTCATTGTCTACTGTCTTTTTCTCTTATAAATCTACCATCATGACATTGTCTCAAACGGGGAGGGGGGTGTATGTGTTTCCCTCTGAATATTGAAATGTAATCTCTTCCATCGACGCCTTTGTAAGTGATGACGTCAGCACGGCAGCCGTGGACGTCCCGTGAGGAGCAGTACCACTGCTTTTTCCCATGGGCTTGGTGGTTCTTCATGTAGAAAGTGAATCCGTTGAGTATCAGCAGACCAGCTCCGGTCCGGCCAGGGATAAACTGAGCGGGAACTGTGAGGAAAAACCAAAATTTAGTAACCTTTTACCATGGGACAGGGGAAGTAAAACTACAGTTACCAAAACACTTTATTTTGTAACAAATTTCCTGGCGTCCGAAGAGCTTTCTTGCAAGGAGGCCTGTTGTACTCAATTTTATACTGGCAAATTTATTATGTAAAGTACACTTTTGTGAGGATATACACTTCAAAAGAGCATACTTGTACATCAAAAAATTTTGGGGCAGGATTTAGGACAGGATGGGTAAATAATGAGACAGTATGTTCGCATAGTTTATTTCATGTTTTTTTTTCTTTTTTAAGGGTACTTTATTTTAATAAAAAAATCTATAACATTTCCTGTTAAAAATAAAACTTTACATATTAATACACTTTATGTAATTGCACCATAAATAAAAATTAAATTGACCTACCTACCAGAATAGTGAAAAAAAGGACTCCCAAATTTTTAAGACTAATATTCAGTTTTATTTAAAAATACCACAACATGTGTAAGTAGTAGATTTATTATAGACAGTTTGTAAAAAGGGCTTCCATACTTGTAGGTGTTGTAATAGGAATTGAACCCATTTCAAATCAAAAATCTTAAAATCTAAAAATATTACTGGCATTTCCAAGATAACCAAAACTCCCCTGTTATGAGCAAATACTCTACTGTAAATGCAGATAACACACCACTCTCATCTTAAGTATAATATACTTATGAAATAATTTACTCAGTCAGAGATTGGACCCGCGAAATCTTGCCTCTCATTATTCTACTAAACAATCGAAACCAGGAGACATTTCAAGGCTACATGAATTGAACCGGAACTGTTGAAGTGTCACTTTAAAATAACCTGGCTAGAGGATTCAAACCTGCAGAATTTCCTGGTTACAAGCAAAAAAACCATGGGTGCTGTGCACTCAACATAAGATATCATGTCCGCATAAAATAATTTACTCCGTCGCGAATGGAACCCAACATCCTACATCACAATAAATTTACTTAAACGGGAATCGAACCCGCAACATCCTACATCATAATAATTTACTTAAACGGGAATCGAACCCGCAATTTCCTACATCACAATAAATTTACGCAAACGGAAATCGAACCCGCAACTTCATACATCGTAATAATTTACTTAAACGGGAATCGAACCCGCCACTTCCTACATCGGAATAATTTACTTAAACGGGAATCGAACCCGCAACCTCCGACATCATAATAATTTACTAAGACGGGAATCAAACCCGCAATTTCCTACATCACAATAAATTTACGCAAACGGGAATCGAACCCGCAACTTCCTACATCGTAATAATTTACTTAAACCGGAATCAAACCCGCAACTTCCTCCATCATAATAATTTACTCAAACGGGAATCGAACCCGCAAATTCTTACATCACAATTAAGTATTTACATTAGACGGGAATTGAACCCGCAATTTCGTACATCACAATAACTTACTTAGACGGGAATCGAACCCACACCTTCCTACATCATAAGTTCGTAGTAATTTACTTAAACGGGAATCGAACCCGCAACCTCTTACATCACAATAATTTACATAGGACGGGAATTGAACCCGCAATTTTCTACATCACAATAACTTACTTAGACGGGAATCGAACCCGCACCTTCCTACATCATAAATTCGTAATAATTTACTTAAACGGGAATCGAACCTGCTACTTCTTACATCACAATAATTTACATAAGACGGGAATTGAACCCGCAATTTTCTACATCACATTAACTTACTTAGATGGGCATCAAACCCACAAAATCCTACTTCCAAAAATAATTTACATTAGACGGGAATCGAACCTGCAACATCCTACATCTAAATAATATACTTAGATGGGAATCATACCCGCGACATTCTACATCAAAATAATTTACTCAGACAGGAATTGAACCTGCTACATCCTTGATGACATATTTTCATCTGTAGTGTAGGTATATTTTTCTTTCAAAAATTGTAAGTTTGACAGGACTTGAAACTGCTGCATTATACTTTATAGAAACAATAAAGCAACATTACCTAAACTGTACTGTAGTTTCATAATTAAGATTGTAACCTAACTTGTAATATTATACTTAGTACAGGAATTGAACCTGCAGTTTTAAACTTAAAAAGAAATAGAAACTATAGAATAGAAACTTTATTTAGATGGTAATCTAACTTGTAATATTATATATATTTTTAAGATAACTTAATCAATGACTATTACTACTGCTGTTCTTTCTACAAATGCTCCTATGCATTATTTTTTAGACAGCAGGCTGGATCCAGCAAGCTGAAGACTGGACGCTATGGCGCTCATTAGGGGAGGCCTATGTCCAGCAGTGGACTAATATAGGCTGATGATGACTTTTTTCTTTGACTTTTTTTTTGACAATTTGAACAGGGATTGAACCTGTACAAAATCAAAAATTGAATTCGAATGAACCTCTTACAACTATGTTATTATTTCAATGGAGATCAGAATACTGTAAATTCAGGACCTGAGATAACTAAACTTATAATAAAGAAGGTAAATTACTATAAAGCATTTTGATTAGATGTACATGTATAAGATGTACATCTCTCGAACGGAGATAGTTGATATTCGATTGTATTTGTTTATAGCTTAGTTCGATGTGAGTTTGTTGTCTAATATTGATTGTAAAATTGACTAATAAAATATATTCACCATTTTTGTATGGAAGTTGTGTTAATTTCCTAACAGTAAAACATTTTTTATGAAAAATCAAAATCATCATATACGAAGAAATTGATTCGTTACTTGACTTGAAATATGGTTACATTCACTTTCCACATGATACAGTACTTTCTAAAACCAAAATATTTGCCTTTTCATCAATAAAAAACACAATTAATATGGTTTGTAAATCCTTAAACAACATCAAGATTTTGAGAAGAAAGCCTAAGAAAATTTGGAAGTCCTTAGATAGAAATCTTATAGGCTATTACTCACCGGACCGCAGGCAGGCACAAGGGGCTAGGCTTTGGAAATTCAAAGCCAGAAGCCCTAAAATAGCGGGAACGAAAACTAACCTCACAACACCACAACACAACACAACAGAATGACGCGAAAAACCGGCATTTAATTATAAAACCAAACAAACACTGATTTAGCTAATAAATTTACACAACATTACTTCGATTTAAATAACTTCACCATGGGAATTTTAGACAACAAAAAACAAAACATTTTGTCACTTTTTCCGTCGCGAAACTTTCGTAAACATAAACACTGGTGCTCTTCGACCCATTACGAAAGGGAAAAGACTTGAACGCGAACGCGAATATCTCAATCTCGACATTATCGAGGTTATTAATTAAATTATTGAGATATTGAGATATAACAACAAAATAAATCATTTGGCATCAAATGTCGAGAGAGTTTGTAAATTTTTTTTTCAAGATTTTGACATTGACTTGCACGGAATGCACGGATTATTGATTGGCGTATTCTTTTCAGTATTGCCAGCTTAAATGAACAATTTCCTCTAGTTTTCGCAAGTAACGTTCGAACCAAAAGGAACTAACTGGTCATCCATCAGCAATCCACTGAAATAGATGGTACAAGCATAGATTATTTTAGATGGCAGCATTTTGGTCACCATGGTATTTTTTGCCATTCTTTTTTAAGCTACTGCTCCACTCCACCTGCCTGCGTCAGCGTAAAATAACACGTTAAAACGTTAATCCTATACGTAAAATTAGTGTTTTTGTGCATCATACGTAAAAACTCTATACGTCTACACAATGTTAAGAATATGTGCTTTAACCACAGGTTTTCTCGCTTAAGAAGTTATGAGACTGAAATAAAAAAAAATAGTGCCTTTTAAATCCCTTGCTACATTTAAGTTTGTTGTATCTAAGAAATAACAGTACCTATTTATAATGAGGGTCCGTGACGTTTTAGTTGAGAATGCAGATTTATACCGCTAAGAAATCCTCAACACACATGCACAGCGCAAAAATGTTTGTTCTACGACAAAAATTAACGAAGTTATTACCAAATTACCAGCGGAATTAGCTGAGTGGCCGCCCCGCGCGGGTGCGTGTGATGTCACTCTCACGGTCGCCGCCAGTTAATCGTAGGCAGATATCAGTTTTAGTGACTTACTCCGAAACTATAAGTTTAGGAACTGATTTATGGGATAAAAAGTAGCCTATGTTTGATTCCAGGATTATAATTATCTGTATACAAAATTTCAGCCCGATCCGTTCAGTAGTTTTGGCGTGAAGAGGTAACAAACATCCATCCATCCATCCAAACTTTCGCATTTATAATATTAGTGTGATGTGATAGTGTGATGTGATGTGATGTGAAGTGTGATGTGATATCTTCGTACGTACCTGTACCTAATGGTCCGATTTGGATAATTCAAAAAGATATACAATGTGTCTGGTTACCGATGTCGGAGACTTTGGGGGGGGTGAAGTACGGTAAATTTTATCGACAAATCACTATCCCTATATTTTTTTCTCGCTCCCTGATAAAATGGCAGCCATTTTGTTTTCTTTTGCCTCGAAGCACGGGTGCTTGTATTGTTTAAGCTATAGCTACCCATGCAGAGGTTCCAGGAAGACGATAGAGGACTCATTTGATTGCCAATAATGTAGGCAATAAAGCAATGATAACATTGTTGCATTTTCTATTTTGTAATAGAAGAAAAGAGAATTTATAAAACAAAAAAAAGTTATTTTTTCAACATTTTTTTAAAACTTTTAGCTTTTTCATAAAATTGAAACCGTCAAGCTACATGTTTTTTGTTTTTAAACGATAGTACAGAATGTGTGTCTTCAAAATAAGTTATGCATCTTAGCCCTGAGTAAGATAGTTTAGAAGTTATGACGATTTGAATCTGACCTTTGAAAGTTTAAATATCCCGCTAATAAGCAACTGGACTCACGGTTTCGAGGAATTGCGTGTCCATAGACAATTCTGTGTTTTGTTGTAGATAAGGACGTGCTGAAACTGAAAAAAAAGAGCGCGCTGTCAGATTAATTTTTGTTAAGTTTTGTATTTTTCGCTGACGAAAGTTAACAGAAATGGAAGGTTTCCATTATTCCAGCCAGGACGTGGCCAACATCCAGTTCGTCTATGGATTGTGCAACGGGAACCCTAATGCTGCTGTATGAGAGTATGCGAGAAGATTTCCCAATAAACCAACCCCGAATGCTCATACGACTACACCTCAACCTCGCCGAAAATGGTATTAGAAGAGCACCTAACGAACGTATTCCTTTATTGTCTTCTAAAATGGTATGGGAGCGAGAGAAAAAGAATAGGGATAGTGATTTGTCGATAAAATTTACCGTACTTCACCCCCCCAAAGTCTCCGACACCGGTAACCAGACACATTGTATACTTAATTCTTATGTCATAATCATAAAGAATAACGTGGATACTAGTTCTATTAAAATTGCTATAACTTTACTGATCCCCATTACAAAACATAAACCGAGTTTGTAATATAGAATTTATTGAACAGAGCCCCGAGTCCAGTTGACGTTCGTAACGAAATATGATCTTGACGACTCCTTTTTCCTTGGTGGTGGCGCTGATTTGTTTGGCAAAATTGTGTCAAACCTGATGCAGAAGCCATTAAACAAGAAGTTGAAGTTGATTTCTTTGACTTTACTTTTCAAGATGTCACATTACTGCCATCTAGTACATAATCGGGAACTATGTTGTTAGCTCTCTGTTCAAACGACATTGTGTGACATTGTACCACAGACAGATTAGATAACGTTACTTCGTAAATTGTACTATGAATGTAGGTCTCGTACTTTCTGTTAGATGGCGCTAAATCAAGTTCGAAGACAAAGAAAACAAGCTGCTGTCACCGTTTCTTTTTCTGCGGCCATCGATCGTGTTTTTTTATAGACTGTTGCTCGCACCCACAGAAATCTGAATAACAAGGCACGTTATTAAGATTTCTGTGCTCGCACCCTATTCACATGGTCATCCATCATCGTATGGCCACAGATTAGATATGCTATGGCGCCATAAATCGAGAGATGGCCTTGGCGGCAGGGATGTTAAGTGTTGGCACAGATATTATAATACTATACTAGCACAGTAGATATATATTTATGTATTGTGATACTAGTGTTGGTGAGCTAGGTAAGTACCTACAACTAGAGCTTGTTATAGGTAACTTCATTCAGCTCCATTTTTCACAACCTGCTTAGGTAGGTACCTATCTACCTTTAAATGTGGCAAATTCGAATATGTTGAGCAGGCGGGCGCTTTGCGCGCCATTTTGTGAAAAGGATAGGCATAGGATTTCGCGTTCATATGAGCGGCACGGAGCATACGTTTTTGGAACGGCGGCGTAAGACCAAAAAAAAATGAGAAGAAACTGTACCTACCTATTGAGGAACCATTTATAATAATCACACTACTATTATAAATGCGAAAGATTGGATGGATAGAAGTATGGATGGATGCAATGATATTATAAATCTCATTGGATGGATGGATGTTTGTTACCTCTTCACGCCAAAACTACTGAACGGATCAGGCTGAAATTTTGCATACAGGTAAGTCTAACCCTGGAATCAAACATACCTAGGCGACTTTTTATCCCATAAATCAGTTCCCATGGGATAGAAAACGTTTCCATAGAAACCAGGCGTGCGAAGCCGCGGGCAGAAACTAGTACCTAGGTAGGTAATAAATAACCATAGAAATCTAAATAACAGTGCCTTGTTGTTTACATTTCTATGGTAATAAATAAAAAAACCTTTCCTGAGATCTCGGCCAAATTAGGTGCAAATTAGGTTAGAACAGTGCATTTTCATGATCTTTTTATCGTAATTTTTCGCAATCGTGTTTTCCAAATAAGAAACTAAAGAAAAATGTTGAATATTATGTACATAATATTCAACATTTTTCTTTAGTTTCTTATTACCTTACTTATTACTTATTACCTACCTACATAAGTAGGTAGGTACTTACCTAGTTCTAATTTTTTGCCACGGGGATCCCGTGAGAAACTAACCTTCCTACTAGATCTAGGCCTAGTTTGACCATAGACGATACATTTATCTACCTAGTACCAATCAGTTTGACAAGCGAAGCGAACCCGCTAGGTTCGCCCCTTTGACCACAATTTCCAAGGGGCTTGATTTCTTGAGCAATAAATATCGGTAGAAGGGGGGAGGTTTCAACCTTTGTTCCGATAGTTAGGTACCTACACTACACCTACCTACAAAAACTGGATTTATGACCGAACGTTCTCAGTAGAACCGACCGAGGTAGGTAAGTATAGTAGGTACCTACACCAATCTAAAAGTCGGAAACGTACCTAACTGGATAAGGCCAGAATTTTCGTTACCTACCTACCTACCTACTAGGTCCTAGGTAGGACCCCTAGCCTAGGTAACCTACGAGGTAGGCCTGGGCTCGTAGGTACTATCTCTTCTTTCTCAAACCTAGGTACAGGAGTCAATAAGGTTATTGATTTCCTTCTTCTGAGGCAAGGGCAAGGAGACTTCTGAGGTCCCAGTGGAACTTGAGTAGGTTTTTTAGCCGTGTTCCGTAGAAACCCCATCAAGATCTTTCAGGACTCTTCTTTGGAGCATATCCGATATCCCACACATACTCAATGGGATTCAAGTCAAGCAACTGAGCTGGCCTCGGTAAAACACGTTATATTTTCCCCCTGTAGCCATTCTTGAGTCCGCTTTGCTGTGTGCGGGTGCGGACGAGCATTGTCATGTCATACATCAATGTAAATTCAGGTCCCAATGATTTTGAAAATAGGTACACATAGGGAGCCAGCACATGCTCCACATAATTTTTAGCGTTCAGGTTGCCATTTATAAAAACGGTTTTTTGGTTTTTGGCTATACCAGCCCAAACCATTACGTATACGTACAGTCGAACCGCTGTATGGGTGGACTTTCTGGACACATCTTAGACGTTCAGCATTTCCTGAGCGACGATATAGCCTCATTATAGGTGGTGTGGTGGCGCTCATCTGGGTCGGGGTAGCGCCTTAAATAGATCTACCTAAGAAGGAACTGAGGTATAGGTAGGTGCAATACCCACCCCTGCCTGGTAGGAGTAGACAATATACCTACATTAACCAACCTACCCTACCCCAAATCTCTGTTTTTTATACGTAGGAACCTACCAACATTTCATTTCTTGTTTCGTTTGTGGTCAACTGATCCCTTCAAACAAAACTTTTCTGAAGTCCCTTTACATTCCCCTCAACATTTTTAACACGTCTGTTCTCAACCAAGAATCTTTCATACGTGTGCTCTACGTGGAAATTCGCGATTCATTAGGCTGGCCGGAGGTTGCTGCCATGAATCAAAGATTCCCAGTCTGCAGTCTTTGGAACTCTTTGGATTGGATTGGAATTAATTTCTGGCTTCGTCTGTTATAGATATTCTATTTCACGAAGTCCGTTGGGCTATGTATGTATAGTGAATGCATGTACACATTGTTTTAGTGTGCGTAAGCTCAGAAACAATCAGTTCAGTCACAGTAGATAAATGGTTCAGTCTCGCCCGAGACGCGGCCGATCAGGTCACTAGTGCTCATTGTATTGCCGTCAGCATGACAATTAAGCTCAAAGTTGTTCGTAGTCAGGTAGGTAAGATAACGGACTGCGTGATAGGTACTTATCTCACGAACAACTGTACCAATAGATAGGTAAGTCACTAAGGTTAGGTCGCCTAAGATCGGACGCATTTGCCGAAAATTGTGGACGTACTGCATTTTTAATTTTTTTCTCATGATTCAATGTTTTTCGGTTGCGGTCTACTGTAAATTGAAGACAATGAAATATTGGTTAACCCCTAATTTTTTGGTTTGCTTCTAAGCTATCTATCTAAGCAAATTAAGAGCCTAAATAACAGACTTTTTTCAACTTATCATAGTGAAGAAAATATCATTTTGACCGAAGATCGGACTATGTAGTATCTTCACTTCTATTCGTTTAATGATAAAGTACACATTAGGAAAACATCCGGAATTCGTCCATTTATTAAATGTCAATGATCCCGTCAGGAAATTCCTCAAAAGATTTGACAGATACGATTTTTCTTTATTTTTGCGTTTTCATAGTCCGGTCTTCCCTCCTCATCCTAAATAAGTTTCACAAACTTTTATCCTTCGTGTCCTAGGACTTAATAATGAAAAGGTACCTAAGATCTGATAGTCATAGCGTCGTCTAAGCGCCATCATAGCGTCGTTAGTGGGCATGAACACTTGAAAACCACTGATCAATTTTTGACATCCATGAACGGACACCGCTATATCCGATCTTCGGCATTGGGAGGGAAGACCGGATCTTGGGTTGTAAACGTCCTAGGCGTAATCAAAGTATACAGATCAAAGATTATTCGCTAATTCTGCCCCAAAATAATTAATTACATTAATTCAAAGAAAGTATTCACCACAATGAGCCATCAAAGTTTTGTAGGTAAGATCGGATCAACGATTTTTCCCACAAAATACACCTTTTCTGCCGAATCACCTGTGTGCACGTCCCGTCTGGTCGCTG
Source organism: Eupithecia subfuscata (assembly GCA_963564075.1). Lineage (NCBI taxonomy): Eukaryota > Metazoa > Arthropoda > Insecta > Lepidoptera > Geometridae > Eupithecia > Eupithecia subfuscata. The sequence goes on from OY751105.1 coordinate 13,949,458, forward strand.
GCCGGCCGCATTGTGAGGAGAAGGGCAGAATAAAATGGCGGATCTAGTAGTGTCACCAGCAGTGGAAAATATTGCCTAGTTTGCGAGTTATTCCATGCATCCGATCTTATGTCACATCCGATCTTAGGCGACTTAACTTACTTATCCACGGTAATATTATCCTGTAGGATAATGTTACCGTGGATAAGTAGTACCTACCTAGTATGTATACGTACCTACACTAGGTATTGTAGTAAGTTGCATCATCCAAAAAACAAGGTCTGGCATTCCGGGAATTTCCTGGAGTGATACTTTTTTACGTCACCGTCCAGTGGCCACTTATATGCAACAAAATATGGAAGTTGGGATACAAATAGTACGTTTACCTAAATTAGAATAATACAAAAAATTACAATCGTCAATTTTATTTGTTAGATAGATCCACAGATGTACGTACCTACATCATTGTCCACGTAAGAATGCTCGTAAAACCAATAACCTTTTCATGTTAAATAATCATAAAACTAATTATGCAGGCAATTCTTTTATTCCTAGAGTACCTACCTAAGTCGGTTGCACAATGAACAATTTTCTAAATGTGACATATTTTCGCTCTCTAAGAATAACTTTAAAAAACAAGTATCTCTCTTATGTTAATTTTGTGTATTTAAGTGTCTCTCTTAATTTAATTTTGTGTGTATTTTTACTTAATTTGTTTTTGTTTGTTTATTCTCCAAATTAACGTCTGTAACGTTGTTGTGTTCTTTTCTAAATAATGTTTCTATTAGTGGCATCTTGATTGTTTTATACGTAGCTATATATACTGTTAACTTTAAGGAAATTGTATACTGTTTGTGCCTTAATAAACGAAAAATAAAATAAAAATAAATAAATCTGTAGTTACTAGTTAGATCGGTCAAATCAAAACAGTTTTAGTTAAACACGAGTTATAGTACCTAATAAATCATTGATAAGTACAAAACCACACCCTACCATTGATATAAGTAAAATTCCGAATTTTACTCACATCGATGCATCCTACTAATTGCTATAAATGTTATAAGTAATTATAAAGCCGAAAGTTTGTGGAATCTGAATTTTTATTACATAGGTACCATTATTAGAATATTGATATTAGAATATTGATTCCTTCCATAATCTCCAAAACTACTGACTGAACAGATCAAGATGAAATTTCGAACAAATGAGACGGTGGTATGGTACTCGAAAGAAAAAATGAAAACAATAATAAATAAATACTTATATTACATAATAATAATGAAAAGGTAGTGCTGGACAATTCACATAGCATTATCTAGCCCCAAGCTAAGCAGAGCTTGAGTTATGGGTACTAGATAACTGATATATACTTTATACAATACACTACTTAGTTAGATAGGTATTTTTTTTTATACATAGAAAACATCCAGAACACCCGGAACAAATATCTGCAGATCGTACAAACATTTGTCCCGAGGCGGGAATCGAAACCGCAACCTCCTGCGTCGCTGGCGGACCTTCGCCCGCCGCGCCACAGAGATCGTCGTGTAATACACTACATATCTACTATATAATACCTAGGTGCACGAGAAGAAACTACCTATACAAGTAACCGTAAGTACATAAATCTTAAAAATTAAATATGTACCTAACTAAAGGCAAAAATCTGAGGTTCCACAGAATGCAGAGAGCAAGTTGCTCTCTCCATTTTTGTAGGTGCAATTCAATCTCGACTTTATTCGCTAGTTATTTACTTGGTACCCTACCTAACCTGTTACGACTTCTGTCTTCCAATTCAAATTGCCTCGTTCTAAATCCAGCGCATTTTGCCAGAAACGGAATAGAATACACCCTACATTGCCCGTGGCACCTGCGAGGTTGCAGAGTCCAAAGCGCTTTATGAAGAATCTAATTTAGAATTTTCTGCTGTTCAAATAAATTTTGACTAGCACGTGTGCTGGGTGTGGAATGCTCTCGTTACAGGTGGTATCAGACGGGTCACTCGAGTTAATGTTCACTCGAGTAAATGCTTCATTTTTCTTTCATTCCACGATATAAATCTATGTTCATTCCATGTTCACACGGCTTAGCTGGAATGACTTAGAAAAGAGCAGTCACCTTCTCTTTTCATTCATGATGTCGTCAAATGAAGTCGTGTCGACCTGACGTTCTGCTACAGGACTCGAGACAAAATGGCTGAATGCGAGTGAACATTCCTACCCGTCATGACCTACGGAGCTGAGACGTGGACACTCACGGTAGGGCTGGTCCACCAGTTCAAAGTCGCTCAGCGAGCTATGGAAAGAGCTATGCTCGGAGTCTCTCTGAAGGATAGAATTCGTAACGAATAGAGAGACAGAGAACCAAAGTTATCGACATAGCTCAAAGAATTAGCAAGCTGAAGTGGCAGTGGGCCGGCCATATCTCGCGAAGAACCGACAACCGCTGGGGTAAACGTGTTCTTGAGTGGAGACCACGACTCGGCAAACGTAGTGTAGGACGCCCTCCGGCCAGGTGGGATGACGATCTGCGAAAGACTGTAGGCAGATGCTGGATGCGGCAAGCTGAAGACAGGGCGCTATGGCGCTCATTAGGGGAAGCCTATGTCCAGCTGTGGACTAATATAGGCTGATGATGATGATGATGAGTGAACTGAATGTTCACTCTGTGTTCAGATTGTTCATTTATCGTTCATTCGAATTGGGAGTGAAAGATGCGAATGAAAATATCCAACATCGTTAGATCCGTTCATTAGTGAATTAATTCGGCACTATTGTTTCATTTTGTGTTCAAACGTTTCATTTCGAGTGAAAGGTGCCGAATGAAAGACGAAAATTAACGAAAAATGACCCGTCTGAACACAGAGTGAATGTTCACTCGCATTCGGCCATTTTGTCTCGAATCCTGTACTCACCTCACCTCAACAGCCTATAATGGTCCACTGCTGGACGCAGGCCTCCCCCTGATAAGCGACTTATCTAATGGGGGTAATGCCCATAATCCCCACGCTGGTCGGTCTACTAGTGGGTATTGTTTGTACAATTGTCATGGAGTTAAGTAATTCTAAATGCGAATAATGTTAACGCATTCACTGCCCAGCCACAACGCGGCGGGGCGGCGCGGGCGGCGCCGCCAGCAGCCGCCAGCCGCCGCCGCCGCGCCCCCCCGCCCCGCGCCGCTAGAATGACCTCGAGATTTTCATGTACGTGGTGGGCTATTAAAGTGTTAAATGTTAGGTAGGTACGTTTCATCTCGAGAACGAGAAGCCAGTAAAAAAATTATAAGACCAATATTTTACGCTTCGATTAATACCTACGATATTCGTATGTCATATTATTAATCGAAGATACAATACAATACAAAATACTTTATTGTACACTAACAAAAATATTATACAAAAAACATTACATAAAACACAAGTACAATGGGCGGTCTTATCGCTTCGATTAGAAGCGATCTCATCCAAGCAAGATTTTACGCTAAGGTAGGTAGTACCTCGACTTCTGCCTTATATCTTCCTGCTTTTTCAAAATAGAAGAATGCTTCGGCCGGGAATTGAACCCGGGCCGCCCGCGTGGCAGGCGAGCATTCTACCACTGAACCACCGATGAACACCTTGAATTTCTGAGCTAGAAACTAAAAGGCATCCAAGTAATATTAAATGTAAGAGAACGTGTTTTTTGTTTATATTCTGAGATGACGTCATGGTGAACGTGGAGAAAGGAATTTGTATTCCACATGTTTTCTAGTTCAATACCGAAATCTATCGGAATATATTAAGCATCGGTGGTTCAGTGGTAGAATGCTCGCCTGCCACGCGGGCGGCCCGGGTTCGATTCCCGGCCGATGCATGTCTTTTTGTAGGGATAATTTTTTACAGATTATTTTGCCAAAGTATACATTCGAAAGTAACTCTGTTGGTCTATCTGTCTGTCTATTACATCTTCACGCCTTAACGCCTGAACGAATTTCAATGAAATTTGGCAGGGAGGTAAATGGTATTCCGGGGATGGTTGTAAGCTACTTAAAAAGCACGTGCGAAGCCGCGGGCAGCCGCTAGTACTAATATAGTTCTAAACAGCTTGTGGTGTGGTGTCCGACTATTGCCTCCTATTTAAATTTATCTCAACTGAGGCCTCTTTAAATTAACTTATAAGCTTCCAGCTCGTCTTTCCATCTCCTAGCTATTTTACATGATCACTTTTGAACCCAGATCAAGGAAAAGACCAGAGACAGAGACATGCCAGGGAGGGCTCCCCGGCATGTCTCTATCTCTGGTCTTTCCCTCAACTGCATACTTAAATGAACAAATCTATCTATATAAAAATGAAACCCGTTTTCCTTGGTCACGGCATCACGCGTGAACGGCTGGACCGATTTCGCTAATTCTTTCGTTGTTGTGTTTGTTAGTGTCAGGAGAAGGTTCTTATGAAAGAAAAAATTAAGAAAGTTAGAAACATAAATTTCCACGGCGGCGAAGCTGCGGGGCGCAGCTAGTAATTAATAGTTATGTTAATACTAATAAAAGTAATAAATAAATAATTATGGGCGCAGCTCATCAGCATCATAAAGCGGGTAATGCAGCCAGCTTCTTTCGAACGCTTCCGACTTGTATTGATACGGCGTCAATAAAAGTTTAATAGTCACCGGCAAATGAACGTAACCTCCCATTTTTGCGTCCGTTCCAACTAGTTACATTGTAGTTACATTGATGTAACCAGCTGGACATTTTTATTCCAAGTAGTTATATTATTTAAAAATGTAACTTAAACGTAACTAATGAGACTTTTTTGTTCCACCTAGTTACACCGTAGATAGGTACCATAGTGGACAGTGACGTGTAGGCTTGGGAAGATCTCGGAGAAGCATACCTACCTTGTATTATTTTACCATGACTGATTGCTTCTGAGCTTACGCAGACTAAAACAATGTGTACATGCATTCACTATGGCATACATAGCCCAACGGACTTCGTGAGATAGAACAACTGTATCAATCAACCTACTTTATAAAAATATCCCCATAAATATTTTACAGGTAAAACGGGCGAGCGTTCCTTTCGATCAATTTTTCGGCAATTTATTCATGCAACGGCAACTGCCGATTTCACATAAATATTGGAGCAAACGAACAAACAAACTGAGACCCAACATTTTATATGAGCTGGTTCATTTCCGGTTCAATATGAACTGCAAACAATTCCAAATTGTTCGGTGTTTTTGATTTTACGCTATGTTTTGGTAGCTTGAAGTAGGTAAGTATTTTATTAAAAAAATATTAGCGAATGTGTAGTGATAGGTTTTCGTACAAATATCAACAAATTTGTAGTGTAGTGATAGGTTTACGTACAAATATCAACGAATGTGTAGTGTAGTGATAGATTTACGTACAATTCTAACAACGAATGTGTAGTGTAGTGATAGGTTTACGTACAATTCTAACAACGAATGTGTAGTGTAGTGATAGGTTTACGTACAAATATTAAGGAATGTGTAGTGTTGTAGTGATAGGTTTACGTACAAATATCAACGAATGGATTTGTAGGTAAACCTATCACTAATATGTTTACCTACAAATCCATTGCGGAGGAGTTCAGAAATTTCGAAGGGATTTGAAGATTTTGAAGAGCGTTTTAAAAAAGAAAAACACTGTTCACCTAATTACGCAATTAGGGTCTAACCTGGATTTTCAGCCGAAATCGAGACCGAACCATTTTAAACATAAATTAAAAAATAATATAGATATCACACTATGAGTATAAAAATAGTGTTTTGCCAATAAAGCGAACTGTTTTTAATAGGTACCATTTATATATTAGAGAAGAAACCTTTTCTATCCCATGGAAACTGATAAATGGGATAAAAAGTCTGTTTGATTCCAGAATTAAAATTACCTGTAGGAAAAATTTCAGCCCGATCCGTTCAATAGTTTTGGCGTGAAGAGGTAACAAACATCCATCCATCCATCAATCCATCCAAACTTTCGCATTTATAATATTATTGTGATCACAAACCAGTACCTACAGCTGAGCTGCGTGGTGCCGGCTTAGAATTTGCACCACCCTAACTCTTCCCGCGGGTGTCGTAAGAGGCGACTAAGGGATATCCACCGGGGGCGGGCAGCAGCGCCCCCTCCAGAACAATTCTACCACCGAACTGTGATCCCCAACCCGCATGCCCAGCGTGGGGATTATCGGGGGCATTACCACGTGATAAAAGCCAATAAGGCGCTTATCAGGGGGAGGCCTGCGTTCAGTAGTGGTCTAATACAGGCTGTTCTATTGAGGTGAGGTTGAGGAAACCAGGGCGGCTATTCCCTATGACCAATGCAAGCGTGTTACACACCTACGACACGACAACGGCGTGGAATCGGACAAAACCGTATTCCGCATGCCCTAGCAGTCATTCCATAACACGGCACGGCACGATTTGAATGTCAATTAAACGAGCTCGTTCATAGCGTGTTAAGGCACAGATTAGCGTGTTCCTGCAATAGTTAGTACGGCTCGTTTCGTCGTTCGTCTTTGGAGGTTATACTAAAATAATAACAAACATTAAATAAAATCATTTCTTCTAAAGGAACCCGTAAGTTACCTATAAATAAATTAAAATATCTACTACGGTTACGGTTCCCGCTCTAGATGTGACAATTATATTACCCGTACCTTGAAAGATTGTGTTTTACAACTAAAATTCCTACAATAAGCAGTGGAAGTCTTCCGGAAGATATACAATACATCAGACCACTGCTCGAATATGGATTCCAAGCTGCCAAGCGGTGCCCCTACTTTCATAAAGACATAAACCTGCTTGAAAGTGTTCAGAGAAAGGCTACCAAGATCCCATGGTCTTTACGACGGAAATCCTATGAAGATAGGTTACGCGCACTACGCCTCACTACTCTAGAAGAACGACGTCTTCGAGGTGACCTCATTGAAACCTACAAGATACTCACCAATACAACCTGCCATCCCTACAAGACATCTACATAAAGAAAGAAGGCCGTTCAACCCGTGGACACCACCTTAGATTGGCCCGTGACTCTACTCAAGCCCTTGCAGCGCACCATTTTATAAGCAATAGAGTGGTTCACAACAAACAAACACCTTCAAGAATAAACTTGACAACTGGTTACCAGACGACAAAAACAAACTAAAAAAAGTGACGCAATGACTTATTCAACACTGTGTGTTAAAGACACATCAGCCACAGGCTGCTCGTCTATAATAAATAAATAATTACATGGTGTTTTCATAGGCGTGAAAAACGTTAGGGATGGGTAATCATTCAATAATTCATCACAATAGACTCGCATAATGAGGCATTGATTGTTTATTATATTGCATATTAGTGTAGTAGGCTTCTGGAGTATGATCAGCTGCGTGGAGCACAGGCGACATAAGCCATGGTTTTTGGGGATAGCCAGAGTCCCCTAGTAGCCACTCAATTTTTCCACTTCTGTGTTCATCTTCTATGAACCGGCTCAGGGACCATGATCTCCAAATATAGCTATCATGAGCAGCCCCTCCAAATGTTGCACATACACCAATAATTTTTAATCGCTGTCGCATATCTGAAACAAGGCAGAAATATTTTTTATTATTTCAAATAGGAATAAATAGGTAGGTACCATCTTCCTCCCTTGGAGGATTTTGCAGACATCATTATTGGTGAAATGCAACTATGCACTGATATGTGTTGGTCTTCTCACAATGTAGAAATAAAATCATGTTATTTTCGTTCATTTCATGTGTTATTTTAGCTTTTCATGTAACCTCAACTTTATAGTTTTGCGCTACCACTTTGTAACACCATCGTGTTACGGTAGCGCAAAAAGGTGTGCGACTTTTGTAGTGCCGTTGCATAACATTTTGTGTTACTAATAATAATAATAATAATATAAGCCTTTTATTCAGACAGTTTACAATATGTAGTAAGATACTTTGACTTAAACTAAGACAGCTTCTTCGGTATCCGTCTGTGTGCCACTTTGGACAAAGGCCTCCTCTAATTTTGACCATTCACCTCTGTTGCTAGCCAATCTAGACCATGTGCCACCTGCTGTGGCCTTTATATCGTCGGCCCATCTTCTCGATGGCCTACCTCGTTTCCTTTTGCTGTTTCCTGTGAACCAGTACATTATAGATTTTGACCATTTTTCGCTTCCTCTGATTGTATGCCCAGTCCATCTCCACTTCAGTTTTCTGATGACTATTGTTGCATCTTTTGTTTTAGTGTGTTTCTTTATAGTGGACATTCTGATTCTATCGCTGAGTTTTTTCCCCATCATACTCCTTTCCATGGAATTTTGGCATGTTGCTAATTTTTTGTTGTGGGCTTTAGTGGTTGCCCAGGTTTGGCATCCATATGTAAGAACGGGCAGTATACAGGTATCAAATAGTTTTCGCTTTAAAGCCATGTTCATTTCTCTATTTTTCATTATGTCCTTTAGACTCCAATATTGTTTCCAAGCATTTCCTATACGTCTGTCGATTTCTTTCGAAGTTATGTCCCAAGGCGATATGACTTGACCAAGGTAGAGGTATTCATCCACATAGTCTAGTGTGTTGTTGTTTATGCGGATAGGTTCTTTGTTACTGTTGGTCATGGCTTTAGTTTTTTGCGTGTTCATGACTAAACCTGCTTTACGACTTACTTTATCGAGGTCAATAAGCATTCCTTCCAGTTCTTTTCTTGATGGCGAAAAGATTATCAGGTCGTCGGCGAATCTCAAATGTGACAGGTGTTCCCCGTTGATTGCTAGTCCTTTTTTTTCCCAATCCAGCTGGCGGAAGATTCCCTCCAGTACAGCCGTAAAAAGTTTGGGTGATACAGGGTCTCCCTGGCGAACACCTCTTTCTAATTTTATTTCCTTGCCCTCCTTCTCCAGTTTTATTTTTGCTTTGCTGTTTATGTAGAGGTTTCTGAGTAATCTAGTGTATTTGTTTTCAACTCCTTGGTCTTTAAGCGCTTGCCATATAACCTCGTGCTCCAGTGAGTCGAAGGCTTTGCTGTAATCGACAAAGCAGCTGTAAAAGGTTATGTTGAATTCTTTCCCTTTCTCGAATAGTTGTTTCACAACATGTATGTGATCAAGTGTTGAATATCCACTCCTGAAGCCCGCTTGTTCTCTCGGTTGATTCTCATCAAGCGTTTTGGTCATTCTATTTAAGATCACTTTCGCAAAAACTTTGTAGATATTCGACATCAAGCTTATAGGCCTATAGTTGTTTATATTGTTTTTGTCACCTTTCTTGTGTAACAGTATTATGTTTGATATTGTCCACTGGTCGGGTATGATCTCGTGTTTCAGGACTTCATTGAAAAGATGAGTAAGGATCGGTACAAGGTGCTGTTTGTTTGCCTTAAGGAATTCATTGCTTATCCCATCTGAGCCTGGAGCTTTATCTTTCTTTTGGCTTTGTATCGCTTTATCCACTTCTGCCGGTATTATAATTGGTACTTCATCTCCGCCCGTCAGGTCCGTTGGTTGGCTTGTGTTTTTCTTGGTATAAAGATCTCTAAAAAAGTCTGTAGCTATGGCCATGATTTCTGGGCGTTTAGTTTCGCTTTTGCGGTTTTTGCCTATCATGTTCGGTATCCAGTCAGTTTTCTCTTTCAGTTTCTTTAGCACTTTTTTGATACCACCTGTTTTTTGAATACATACTTCCATTAAGTCTAGCTTGTATTTTTGGCGATCTCTTCTCATGCCTTGTTTGATTTTTTTGCTTATTTCTGATATGTTCTTTCTTATATTATTCGTCTTTTCTTTGATAGAAATTAATTCAGCACGGTTTGCGAGCAGTTTTTTCGTTTCGTTTGTAAGCCATTTTATATTGTTGCTCTTGTTACTTTGTCTATCTTTCTCTTTTCCATTCAAAAGGTCCTCGAATTTGTTGTATTTATCTTGTGTACTTAGATTTTTAGTTGTTTTTAAAAATAATTCTAATTTTCCTTGCAATTGTTCGGTATCTTCTGGTATTGTAATGTTGCTTTTCTTTATTTTAAAAGGCCTGTTTTTACTGAATTTGTTACTCTGGAGTTTGGCTCTAACCATTCTGTGATTACTATTGAAGTTTAGGTTACTTATAACTTTGCAGTCGTTAAAATCTTTATTTTGGTTGGTTAAGATAAAGTCAATCTCGTTTTTATGTCGCCCATCTGGGGATATCCATGTCCATCTATCATTATTGCGTTTTTTGTAATTACTATTAAGAATTTTTAAATTATTTTTAAAAGCCATCTGTATCAGTTTTTCACCATTTCTGGTTCTTTTACCTGAACAGTATGGACCCAGAATTATCTCTTCTCCGTCTTCTCTTTGTCCTATTCTAGCATTAAAATCACCCATAACTATTAATTTATTGTGAGTGTGGTTTTCTATTGCTTCTGTTAGTTTTTCATAAAATGAGTCGATTTCAGCATTGTTGGACTGTTCAGTCGGGGAATAGATTTGTACGATTGACCACATATCTTGTTTAGGTGGTAGTTTCAGGTTTAATATTACCATCCGCTCTGAGACTCCGATAAATTCGTCGATATAGGGTAGTAACTCCTTTTTTATCAAAAAACCTGTACCATATTGACCGGGTGTGTCTCCTTTGAAATAAAAGATGTAGTCACCGTGATCTTCTATACTTTCGCCAAGGCGCCTTACTTCGCTTAGTCCTACTATCGACCAGTTGATGTTGTTTAGTGCTAAGATCAATTCTGCAAGGCTTTCATCTGTTCTTAGGGATAGGGTATTATATGTAGAAATGTATATTATATCATTATTTATTTTGTTTTTTTTTGGATTCAAATGTGCTTGATGTTGAGGTGGGTTGGTTGGAGGGTAGTGGTCTTCTTGCCCCACGGTGACCAGCCGGGTTGGGGTGCATTTCTCAGAAGTTGTGTTGGATAAGTTAGCTTTATTTATTTTTTTCCGATTCCGGGTGTGCAGGGCAGTCATAAGTTTTTTGAAGTTTCTGATGATGAGGATGGCCTAGCTGGTTCAACATAGTTGAGTATATTAGGTCTAATTATGTCCTTCGCTTTGGTCTTCCCTGTCTGGTATGATTGATTTTCTCTAACGGTGACTTTCTTCGGCTTCGAGGAGTTAGGAGAAGGTGAGTTTGAATCCGTGTCTTCCCTAGCCCTTTTTGTTACATTACTTTCCTTTGGTTGTATTATCACCATTTTATCATATTTTAAATAGGCTATGTTACCTTTCTTTTTTTCTTCTTCAACTTGTGACTGTAATAACTTTCTCTTTTCTAGCACCTCTTTGGGAAAATCTTCTTTGACATATACACCAGTTGGAAGTTTGGATTTATTTTTAAGTAAAACATGTTTTTTCCACAAAGTCGTGAAGGAAACTACGACGGGGCGGTGTTTATTGCTTGCTTTTTGCCCGATCCTATAAATGTTGCTGATTTCATGGCTATCTAAGTATATTCCCGTTTCGACGACGGTTTCCTTGATATAATCCACCAACTCTATTTCAGTTTTGCCACATTCTTCAATTCCGAAAAAAATCAAGTTATTTTTACGTTTATCTTTTTCATGGGTATTTATTTTTTGTTCCAATTGTGACACTTTGATTTTTAGATTTTTATTTTCCTCCAACAGTGTTTTCATTTTGTCGTCTAGTGCTTCCATGACATTTTGCGTGACCGAAGTTGTTATAAGTTTGGTTTGTTGGTCCAACTTCTCATCAAGTCTGGCTAGCAATAGCTCCATACTTTGTTCCATTTTAGCGAAGATTTTCTTTTCGATGTGGCAGCACTCTGATGTAAATTAATTGTGTCCGTTTTTTTCGTTTTGATTTGGAAACACCGGAGCCACTGTCTTCTTGCTTCTTGGTAAATGTTGATGTTGTTGTTGTGTTGGTACCTTTGCTCGCCAGCTGTTTGAACTTTGACTCAATGATTGCAAATGGCGGATCACGATTTGTTGTAATGCCGACCTTTAGCTGCAGACAATTCTTCCAAAAGTATGTCCCACACCGTGTTTTTTAGTTAGGAATCGTCCTTGCACTGTTTTTGTGTGTTTTAGAGCGAAAACAACGTTGCGCGGAAACTTTTTGCACTGATTACGATTTATTTAGTTGGGAAGCCGACGCGAAGCGTGTTGCCGTGTCGAGTACCGGAACCGGAAAAAAATTTTGTGTTACTATTGTGTCAAAATTCTGGACTTTATCCACACAATGTTGAAACAAATCAATTTTTTACAAGTTTGCAATGCCCTTGTGGAGATTTCAAACAAAATTTAATAAATATAATGTATACATACCCTTTGTTTGATTACATTCCTCTCTTGTTTTGTGGTAGGAAATTTCACATAGCTTGGAAGCAGTTCATTGAGGGCATGAACAACTTCCTCTACACAGCAACTTACAGACAGCTGGCTGAGGGGCTCTAACCAGTCCTGCCCCACTGGCTTTTGATAGCTACCGGTGGCCAGGAAATTGAGTGTTGTATCTAAAAAAATAAAAGTATTTCTTTGTATTAAAAAGTAGGGTTAGAATAAAGGTAGTATTACAGTGTAGGTAGGTAAGTACAGCCACCTCCCCGAACAGCCTATAAGGAACTTTAACAACAGTCCATAGCTGGACGCAGGCCTCCCCGTGATAAGCACCTTATTGGTTTTTATCTCATGTACCTAAGTACCAGTACCTATTACTAATTTTAATGATGCACTTACTTTGATTTCTGGTGTTATACTTGTGCACCTTTGAGAAGTCACTCCATCTCTGCTTTTAAGGATCCCACATAGAAAAGAATACAGTTCTTTGCTAACCCTTTAGCACCGCACAAACAAATTAGGGTCCATTGAAAGAGGGTCCGCAGAACCCCTGGGTAACCTCCTGTTTATAGTCGTACTTTGCTGGTGCCAGCGTCTTACGCGTCGTCTCCTTAGAATAATATCCTTATATAATAGAATGAGTCAGTCAGTCAGTGGTAATCTAGCTTTATTTATTAGAATAATTGATAGATTTTTAGGTTATGTTGTTCAAATTTCAAAACAAACAATCAATGACTTATTTATTCGTTCCGAAACTAGTAATGAGTGACTTGAATGTTTATACAAATCATTATTTTTGGGCTTTAAATTTTCAAATCACATTATAGTAGTGTAAGCTCAACAATTTGATGGTTGAGCAAGCTTATAATTCAAAATATTTATTATTGGAAACAAAAAATATTTTTTAATAAAACCGTAAAATTTCCGAATAGACCGGATGTAAGATTTTGAACGAAGCGTGTGAAATAATCGTAAAACAAAACACGGGGCATAGACAACGAGTCTTGTGGCATGCAGAATACCATTTTTCGATTCCACACATAGGCTCGTTTGAAACGCGTTTGTGTTTAGAACGCGTTGTGACGTCACACGTTTTGGGCATGTTATCTCTTGGGTCATAGGGAATCGGGCCCCAGTACAACACAAACTATTGTTTTCGATTTAAATCTCTGGTACCTACGAGTAGGCTAGGTAGAGTTGCAGAGATTAGATTACATTAGATATAATTGAAATATAAGTTAAGGCGCTACCCCAACCCAAATCAGCGCCACCAGTGCCACCACCTATTTTATCTTATTATTCTGTAAAGCGAAGGAATTTTCAAAAATCGATTGACCAGTTTGTGATACCTATCATAAGCTTTTTTAATGCGTCTATAAATGTTTTAGTTTGTATAGTGTAGGCAGAGATGCGAAGTTGCTCTTTTTGCCATTATGGTGGCCAAAAAGAGCAACTTCGCATCTCTGCTTAAGGTATACAAAATAAAATAGGTAATTACAGATGCATTAAAAAAAAGCATAAGATAGGATTCAGAAATTGCCCAACGTAATTTTTGGAATTTCCTTTCTTCGACGTAATAATAAGATAAAATTAATATGTGGCGGCGCTAGTGTTCGGGGAGGAGAAGCCTTAACATAAACAAGTTAGTTTCGAGCAATAACTTGGTTTTGAGAACGTTTATAGCTTCTAGATCTCATTGAAGTTATGTACAGTAAGTATTTACTAACTAAGCATTTTCAAAGGTATTACATCATTTTTTTGTATAATTTCTTGATAGGTTTTGCTGAAAAATCATAAAAACTTTTGTAAATATTTCATTTTAATGTTAAATAATGCGTGCGTGTAAAACACGAATAGGAAAAAAAACTTAATTTATTGCAAAAGAAATATTATATTCGAAATTCATAAAATGTCACACGTTGATCCCTTGGGGGTCCAGAATCATCCACTTTCGGCTTAGTACACCCTTTAAGTGGCACCCTGTATACATATATTGTAAAACAAATATTTTACAGGGATATCCAAGAGTGATGATGATCCTCCTGGCCGAATCTTCGGCCAGGGCGGCCAATCGCAACGAAGGCCACCCAGGTGCGCAGGATATACTTATTATAGTGCCCAGTGTGTGCGCAAACACAGGTGCACTCTCTATTCCCTCACTCTCACATTCAGACGGCAGATTGACACGACCGGGGAGAGGTCATGCGCAGGTCCCTTTCCACTTTCAAGAAGCATCTATTTTCATTCATGCTTTGCATACCTACAAAGTTTACATCTGGATCTATTCAGTAGTCTTGGAGAAACAGCCCGGTGTCTGGAAGTCAGTGCCCGGCGTTCGTGTTTCACGTGCGTGTTGTTGTCTCGGTCCCACTTCGGCCCACAGTACCTAGACCGAAGTGGTGGTTTTTTTTTTACGTCTTTCCATCTTTGTTGTTCATTAAGGTAGGTAAGTATGTATATTGCAAAAGGTTGGAAATAGCGTGTCTTTGCATTTAGTTGTAGCACAACACAGGCCATTTGTTGAGTTAGGGCTGGGGTAATGTACCATCTACAGAATTTTACTTATACCTATGATGCAAGGGTATTTTTTATCCCAAAAACGCGTGTAAAGCTAGCAGAAGCTAATATAAACCAAGACATGTGATTTAGAATCTAGGTTTAGTATGCAGACTTTCCTCCCGGAGCATCACACGTTTTTTCTCCGAGAACGCTATGTAATTTCCTAAAACCTGTGCTCTAGTTACGCCTGAAAAAAATTATACCTACCCATGATCTACCATTACTTTGGCCTGAAATACGGTTCATTTTACGCAGCTTGCGCGCAAAATGAAAAACAAAACAAAATGGCGTTCATAATTTTCAGTCGTTTATTTTGCTGTTGCACCGTTTCGGACTAAAACGCGGCTATTAGTGACTCGCATGACAGAGTTTTATTTTAATTACTAACAGGTATTGAAACTTTTAAAAGCTTTGTAGTTTATACTTTGTTGGGCAGCTAGGTACCTTAGGTAGGTACCTAGCTGCCCAAAATAACTAAGTTATTTTGGTTAAAAAATAATTTTTGAGTGATACAAATGTAGTACCTATAAGTACTTATTTTCAGTACTTAAGTAAATACTCAATTATCTCCGTTCGTGCCGCATCCAGCATCTGCCTGTAGTCTTTCGCTAGTCGTAATCCCATCTGGCCACGGGGTATCCTACACTACGTTTGCTGAGTCGCGGTCACCACTCAAGAACACGTTTACCCCAGCAGTTGTCGGCTCTTCGCGAGATATGGCACTGCAACTTGCCTTGGGGCAAACGTTTGTACGATCTGCAAATATTTGTTTCAGGTTTTCATGGTGTTTTATATGTATAATAAAAAATATCTATCTATGTTATTGTTATAATAAGTACATCAGTTATCTAGTACCCATAGCACAAGCTCTGCTTAGCTTGGGGCTAGATGATGCGTGGATTGTTCATCATTGCTTATAAATAATAATTAGTCAAACATTTTGACTATTCCATGACAAATTTTTGTAGCAATCCACTTTGGACGTCGTTTGTACAACACCGTACTAAAAATTTCTTAAGGCGAATAGTAGGGGTGATAGTGGCGCCACTACATATTATTTAATTTTATAATTACGTTATACAAAGGAATTATCAAAAAATCGGACCGCGCGTAGACGATATCTATCATAAGCTTTTTTTAAATGTATCTTTAATAGTTTTGTACTGTATTATTTAGGCAGATACCTACTTGTTTCAAGAGTTTAGTTCCTATTGGTGGCCACCAAGCTCTCCAAACAAGGTTTTTGATTGAATAACACAAAACAAAACTATTATAGTTAAATTAAATAAAAGCTTGTGATAGGTATCGTCCACCAGCGGTCCGATTTTTTGATAATTCCTTTGTATAACTTAATGATTAAATTAAATATGTAGTGGCGCCACTATCACCCCTACTATTCGCCTTAATTATAATACCTCAAGAACGGCATTTCAGTAAAAATAGGTAACAGTGGTAGTTCACAGAAGATTCAGTCAACTTTTATTTCTTTTGAAGAACAAATGAAAAGTTTGATTCCCAAAGCGCCTTAACCAGTTTCAAATCCCGAGAATCTATAAAGGATGAAAATTTCATTCAGATTCTCAGACGACAGACAATGGACGCCACCGTCGCTTGAACTGCAACTTTGAAAATAGTATTTTGTACTAAATTTTTTTTTTCTATTCATTGATTAAAATTTGTTTAATCCTTTCCGCCCAGACCAAATCTGGAATTAAATTCTGCGTATAGAGTTCAGGGTTCTATGCCATTAAAACACAGTGAAGTTTACAGGAAGCCAGTTTAGTTTATTCCCACTGGCCGCCGCGCTACGGGGCGGCAACGTGGCGCGTAGCTTGCTACCACGTTGGCGGGCGGCGCGTAGTTTGCTACGACATAAGACGGGTGGCGCGTTGCTTGTTACGACGTAAGGCGGGCGGCGTGTAGCTTGTTACGACGTAAGGCGGGCGGCGTGTAGCTTGTTACAACGTAAGGCGGGCGGCGTGTAGCTTGTTACAACGTAAGGCGGGCGGCGTGTAGCTTGTTACAACATAAGGCGGGCGGCGTGTAGCTTGTTACAACGTAAGGCGGGCGGCGTGTAGCTTGCTTCGACGTAAGGCAGGCGGCGGCGTGTAGTTTGTTACGACGTAACGCGGGCGGCGTGTAGCTTGTTACAACGTAAGGCGGATGGCGTGTAGCTTGTTACAACGTAAGGCGGGTGGCGTGTAGCTTGCTTTGACGTAAGGCAGGCGGCGGCGTGTAGCTTGTTATAACGTAAGGCGGGTGGCGTGTAGCTTGTTACAACGTAAGGCGGGTGGCGTGTAGCTTGCTTTGACGTAAGGCAGGCGGCGGCGTGTAGCTTGCTTCGACGTAAGGCGGGCGGCGTGTAGCTTGTTACAACGTAAGGCGGATGGCGTGTAGCTTGTTACAACGTAAGGCGGGTGGCGTGTAGCTTGCTTTGACGTAAGGCAGGCGGCGGCGTGTAGCTTGCTTCGACGTAAGGCGGGCGGCGTGTAGCTTGTTACAACGTAAGGCGGATGGCGTGTAGCTTGCTTTGACGTAAGGCAGGCGGCGGCGTGTAGCTTGTTACGACATAAGGCGGGTGGCTAAGTAAAAGGGGTTTGAAGATTTTTCTATAGAGGGTGGCCCTAACATGAAAAAAACTATATTTTTTCTTCATATGTGAATATTTTAAAAACCTGACCCTTGGTGACATAATGTTTAGAGCATTTTTATTTGTTTCAGTGTCTTCTATCAAATATTATAACGTATTATAGGGCGTGGCGATTTTGAAATAAAAAAACTCACTTCCTATCTTCAAAAAACTGCTTCATCAGCATTATAATCCTTGTAAAGAGTTAGACAACCTTATTTTATGTTTGTGTAAGTTTATCATTAATCTTTGTAGGTATTATGGTAGGTATGTAGTGTAAGTATTTGTTTCCTTTTCTTTAATTATGTATTTATTCAGTGCCACCGTCTTTTTTGTTCTTTTATTTCCAGTCCATCCCAAGGTTGCCTGGAAGATATCGCTCTCAGCGATAAGGCCGCCCTTTATACTTCCTTTTTTACAAGCATTTTCTCTGTATTGTTTCCTGTTTTTGTGTGGTATAATAAAGTGTTTTCTATATGTACATATATCTAAAACAAATGTTATGGCCTAAGAAAATCGTGACCACGTTTAACTACGGTGACCTGAATGCGCCTATGTGTGCCGACCCCTAAGGTTACTTCCAAACTAAGATTGTGGTCTCAACTATTAAAATATCCACGAATACTGTAATTGGAAAAGTTTTCAAATACTGAATTACGTGACAGCGCTTGGGTTAATAAAGGTCCGGTTACACGAGCGATCATGTTGGTTGCTATTTTAGTTCGTATTTTTAACCAACTTCGATAAACGGAGGAGGTTCTATTTATTCGACTGTATGTACTTATGTTTTTTTATGTATGTTCGACGATTTCTCCGTCAATTATGGATGATTTTGAATTCTCATTGTATAGAGATCACTTTCGATACAATGGTGAAAGAATTTTCAAAATCGGACGATTTTTTGTGTCTGTCTTATATGTATACTCCGGGACGTCACAAAACGGCTCAGTCGGAAGACCAACGTTGGTTGTACAAAAATACAACCAACTTAAGATGAGACAGGGATTGTTTTGTAACTAACAAACCGAAATAATAACGAATAAAAATAAAATAAATCATTCAAAATAACTTAGGATTAGAGAGATAACAAAAAGTTTCGTTTTAAATTCTAATGGTGTTAAATAATGCGTGTGCCTGAACTATGTAAAAACCTAAGGTATTCGAAGTCGGTAGGTAGGTACCTATATATATGTATAATGTAGTTATTCAAAACAATATTTTTTTTGTAGTAAAACAAACATGAGGGTAGATCGATATATCAGCCAATAACAACTCGCTCGCAGTGTCCTCAGTTATTCCGTGATCATGGCGCATGTAACTGTGCCGAAATAGTGGAAAGCTCAAAACTCAAATTATGGTAAATATCCCGTTGTAAGTGACATTAATAAAATTATTAAAATGTTTGTACGATCTGCAGACATTTGTCTAGGGCGTTCTGGATGTTTTCTATGTATAATAAAAAATATCTATCTATGTAGTGTATTGTATTAAGTATATCAGTTATCTAGTACCCATAACACAAGCTCTGCTTAGCTCGGGGCTAGATAATGCTGTGTGTGAATTGTCCAGCATTATTTATTTATTTTATGCATCTACAAAAATATTGGAGAGACTAAAACTCATATCATGGTAAATATCCCGTTGTAATGTAAATGACTTTCATCAAATTATTTTATGCATCTACAAAAACAAAGCTGTTACTTCCAACAACTACTATTCTGTGATGTGTGCGGAAGGCTTACCAAGTTACAAGTGCCTGAGGGTTGACGCTAAGTTATATTGTTGCCAAACAAAATATCCAAGCCAATAGACTTTTGAATCTATGATAACACCGCCGTTTCTTCAAAATAAGCTTTTATAATTTTACTAAGACCCAGATGAATTGGGTTATTCCAATTTTCCTCTCTTGACAAATCCCCCTGGAATTAAAAAAAAAAATTCCTGTTTTCCCCATTGAGAAAATTTATTCAAGGTTGAATAGGTATATCAGTTATCTAGTTCCCATAGCACAAGCTCTGTAGTTTGGGGCTAGATGATCCTATGCGGATTGTCCAGAATTATTTATTATTTATTTACCAATCTTGCTAAGTTCTTTTATAAATAAAATGTCAAGTGCGAGTCAGATTCGCGCACTAAGGGTTCCGTTTAATTGTAAGACCTTGTTTCTTGCCAAATATCATGGTTTCAGTCAGGTCATTCTAGGTCAACGGGAAGTAGGTACATACCCTGTATATTTTGGCCCAGGGAGAGAATCAAAATTTTTTGACGTGACAACGTCTTATAATTCGATAGAGCCGGCTGCACGCACGAAAAAACATGACGTCATGCGGCGTTACCTCGCATGCGGCGTTACCTCGCATGCGGCGTTACCTCGGTCTGCGTTGTCATGTTCAACTATCGTCAGTAAACAGACTTTACAGACAACCAATTTTTTTGTTAATATACCTACTTCAGATTGACAGATTCCGGATTTTTCCCGTTGTTTGTGCTACCTTGCTTCTTGTCAAATTGATTGATTTTAGGTTTACGGGAAGTACCCTATAGGTTTTGTGTGCCTGTGATTCCCATCTAAATTTCAAAGTATTCGGATGTAAACGCCTGTAACTTTTGATTGCGTTGACCTAGAAGTTTTATTTATATCGAAGCTTCAAGAAGTTACGGACTTGAGTATTTGATGTTAATATCAACTCGATACCTCCACGCGTTCCTGAGAAAAGGGGTTTGACAGACAGACAGACAGGCAGACGGACAACAAAGTGATCCTATAAGGGTTACTTTTTCCTTTTGAGGTACGAAACCCTAAAAAGCTCAGAATTATTTTCCTATTTACTTTTCATGGTAAGATCTTTTATAAAACTAAGAGTTTTTATAAAAGAGTATAGACGACGAGATTATTTCTCCCTGTCCGGTACCTACTCATTATTATCTGCATTATAAATACGTGAAAATAAATGAGAAGCCGAAAGCGAGTTTTCTGAATTTGTTCAGAATATTGCCAAGTAACGAACAGTCAATTAAATTGGGGAACTTTAGGGCGACGCATTTTGTATAATGAGTTTGAAATGAGATACCTTCAGAGACTTTGATTAGTTGGGTGATAGAATTTTTTGTTATTTCTTGAGAAAATGTAAGGTCACAGAATAGTAATACAGATAAAAGTATGAAGAAAGATGAGTTGAAAGTTAGTAGAAGATTTTACCACAATCTTACCATCGGACTTGATATACACAGCATACCTACCTATGTATACTAACCATAGAAATCTAAATAACAAGTCACTATTTAGATTTCTATGATACTAACATACTAACCGACATAAGTACTTACAAAAAAAGTTTGTTTGAATGTTCATTTATTTACGCCAGAACTAGATACTAAAAGAATTACATTGGATGGAAAGGATAAACAATGCCCTTTCACAGCAGCTCTAGTAGGTAATTAATTTTATAATTTCTGTATAAATAAAGTCGCCTTTATTGTATAAATTTATTATTGACAATGCCCGCCATAAAAAATAATTTTACCCACTATGTGAACCACAAAATAAATTAGCAAATTTGATGCTACTATGCATTACTAGCTGCTGCCCGCCGCTTCGCACGCGTTGGTTCTATAGAAACGCTTAAAGGTGATTTCTATCCCAAGGGAACTGATTTTATTCCAGGCCTAGAATTATCTGTATGCAAATTTTCAGCCCGATCCGTTCAGTAGTTTTGGCGTGAAGAAGTAATAAACATCCATCCATCCATCCATACATCCATCAAAACTTTCGCTTTTATATTAGTGTGACTTTGACCTATTTTTTTAAAACTAATTTAAGGCCTATGGCCAGCTGTAGACTGTTAAAGACTAATTTGAAAGTCCGTGTGGCTCCGAGGAGCTCCATGGTAAGGCCCTGAAGTTGATTTCCTTTTCATGAATTTTTTCAACAGACGAGGACTCAAAACCGAGATAGACGTTATTAGCCTAGCACCAAGGTACCTACGAAACTTCGCTTCTCAAATCTTGCTCAATCGCATCTGGAAACTTCAAATACAAACCTAATTAATGTTCTTGAATAGCACTGCAGTCTCCACGTTCATCAAAGCGGCTTGAGAGAGTTTCCAGCATTCATTCAATATTGGCTTCAAACGTTTCACGGATAGAGTTGCTTTACTATTGGCTGTTTGAATTGGAGTTTGTTTTCAGGTGATTTTAGATGCGATTTCAAAGAGAAGCGTTTTAGAGTGTGTGCTGGCTGTAAAGATCCTATGACTACGTTTTGGCTGGCTGTTTCAGTAAATGTTTTATAGGTTTGTACTGCAAGTCGGTTCATTTCTGTCTATTGGCAAGGTGGGATGGCGACCTGCGAAAGACTGCAGTCTGATGCTGGATGCGGCAAGCTGAAGATTAGGCGATATGGCGCTTGTTAGGGAAGGCCTATGACCAGCTGTGGACTGATAATGATGATGATGGAGTCTGTTATCTATTGGGGAGGAAATTGTTGCAGCAATGTCCCGAGTGTGCACCTACCATTGAAGACTGAATCATGATGAGCCATGACGGTCAAACAACATTTTCAGGTACTAGTGTTCGGTAGTGTTCGTAACTTCTGAGGACTATGAAAAGGCAGCTACACGATGCATTATGTCTTACTTTATGTGCTACCTTTGTCACCGAATAACTAAACGTTTTATTTGTTCTGTTGTGCCTTGTAGCTTATAACAGCTTCCCACTAAAGCGACCACTAATAAGCTCGAAATTTTTGTACTGCTTATAGTATAGGCTAGTTATAGGCTCAGACTTTTTAATGTAATTATCTATTCCTAAATAAATACATCCTAGTATTACAATATAGTCGTAGACTAATAAGTAATTTAAATTTGACCTAAACTGCTAAAATACTTGCATAATAAGAATATGTCCATTAACACTTTTCTTAATGTTTCTACTTAAGGCGAAGACACTTTGTTCATGTGTTCTTTATTATAGCGCTCACTATTTTTCAGATAAACATCACTAAACGCAATAGGCACACATGACGATAATTCTGTCATCTCTCGTTAATATTATTATAGCCCAAGATGCCAGTCTACTCCCGCGTGTCCGAGGCTGGGCAGTGAATGCGTTAAAGTCTGATATCGCCACTAAACTTGCACTAATAAAATAAAATTGAGAAAGAACTTCACTGGGTAAGTTCGTATATTTCTTAGCGATACCTACCTCGCTTCTCATTCAGTATTGACCCGTATTGGCCTCGATTGCTTACAAAATAAATATTTCTCTATTGCTAGTTTCCTTTGAACGCTATGTTTCTGCTTGCATTGGTACTTAAAACTGGAAAATACTGGAAATATCAAAATTATATTGCTTTAAAAGCTTCGGGCTTATGAAAATGGAGGTAAAATTTAGATACGAAATAAACGTTCAGGTTTTGCAGTTTTGCCCGAATGCAAATGAGGTACCTATAACATTTTTGGGTAGGATTATCTTTGTAAAGTTCCATTGGATGTCGATGTAGCCCAAACCAGCCCAAAAAAGGTGTCGTTGGATTCGGCCAATATGGCGGTCGTAAAAATCTAATTTTAACCCTTATCTTTGACGACCCACTGCTGGCAATGGCCTCTCTATGTTTATGGGAAACTCAAGTGACTGGTTCGTAATATATGATTATGATTACTATACAAATTACGTCTAGGGGGAAAACTGGACTCCAAAAAAATGGGGGATTTCAAGGGGGGAAACTGGAATAACCCATCTTTAACGACCTCTGTGGCGCAGCGGGCGAAGGTCTGCCTGCGACGCAGGAGGTTGCGGGTTCGATTCCCGCCTCGGGACAATTGTTTGTACGATCTGCAGACATTTGTTCAGGGCGTTCTGGATGTTTTCTATGTATAATAAAAAATATCTATCTATGTAGTGTATTGTATTAAGTATATCAGTTATCTAGTACCCATAACACAAGCTCTGCTTAGCTTGGGGCTAGATAATGCTGTGTGAATTGTCCAGCATTATTTATTATTTATTTATTTATTATTTATTTAACACCTCTACAATGATCATCATTCCGTCTGTCAAGCGCGGTGATGTTGGTAAATACCCCCTCATTAGGGGAAGCACATTCAGTGTTGTCGAGGACAAGTAAGTTCTACGCAGTCTACGTTTTTCTTTTCTGAATAATATCCTAATGTCCTATTTAATCTCTTCAAGCCAACCAACCTAACCAAGCGAGCAGCCTTATTTAGCTGAAGCTAATAAGATCAGTAATTAGGCTCTCTCCGGACACCGAGGGACCTGATCGGGCGTATATTGAGCTGATTACGGGGATGCTCGGCGCGATCCTCATTCAGGCCAATTAGCTGAATTTACGGATGGTTTGAGCTGGCTTTAACTACAAGGTGCTATACTGGTACTTAAAACTGAAAAATACTGGAAATATCAAAATGATATTGCTTTAAAAGCTTCGGGCTTATGAAAATGGAGGTAAAATTTAGAATATAGAGATAGAGAATTTACGGATGGTTTGAGCTACCGGCTACGGATAAGGCTGCGTTTCTACCAGAGATGCGTAGCGAGGAATGCGTTTTTAACAGCCATTAGAATCACTTCATTTACCTAGCCTTGCTCAGCGTAGCTCTGGTGGAAACGGCTCCACATAGCGAGGTATATGTTCATACAAAGCAATGGAAACATGATGTGCAAGGGATGTAATGCGAAGAATGTATTGCGAGGGAAGTGTCCTAGGGCCGGACGCGGGTGAAAGAATAGCAGTCACTAGACGGCGGCCGTACCCTAGCCTTGCCCGCTTATCTTAAAAGAGCCCGCTACACATCACGGTCAGCTTGCTCACACATCTCTGGTCGAAACACTCACGTCGTCGTTACACAGCCACGCAACGCATCCCCGCACCGCTTAGCAACCTCGCACATCTCTGGTGGAAACACAGCCTAATGGTGGGTCTGCGGCAGCCCCTGCAGCCCCTAATTTGATAGACCTTACAAGTCATATACGTAAGTGCCAAAAAGCGAACACTACATACCTTTGTGGATCTAAAGGCCATTGATGATGATAATGATACCATGACGTATAGTCATGGTACGTGTAGCTAGCGTACATAAAACACAATCAACCTTTGAAATTCAGTACCTACCCTCGTCACAGTTCAGCCGGCTCGTCAATACAGGTAATAAAGACATTCCTGAAGTCATTGTGACGGAAAGCATTCTATAACCTGATCGCACCGTTCAATTCTTTTGTGCAGCTTTAATAAAATATGCTATAAGACCTGGTGGCCCCGCTATGTTTCTGCAGAATGTCGGAGATTCAGATCCGGACCGGTACTCTTTAAATGCGAAGAAATACATTTCCTTTTCACCCGCGAGGCGTGGGTTACGTTTTCGAATGTATCTATCTCGTAGCATGAAAACGGCTAAAGGGATTTTAATAAATGAGGTATCTATCAAAATACCTACTCGTCTGGTCTCCTATATGGTTTTTAGGCCCTTTCATGCGAAAAAAATGGAAAAAACGAGGACTTGGCGGGTTTTTTATAGTTTTCAACTCATCACGTTGCCGCGTTGTTTCTTGCGATCTTCGAGACATCGAGCTTTACGCCAAGGAGAGGGAGCTGAAAGAAGACAGTTATAGTGTAAAATATTGAACACATTGTGTGCAAGGTTTACCACTTTACGACCGATTCAATTCGGCTCGAATCGATCGAGCTGTCAGAATTCATTTGTTTCATTCCAATCCTTTTCAGCTCCCTTGACACTTTCAGTTTGGTAAGACTGCCTTCAGCTATATGTTTATCTAGGAACTATTTTATCATCGCTTGTGTTGTATTACCACATCTAAAGGAAATCGAAGTGTTAGAGTTGACTATAGCTACGTTAGTATTATTGAGACGCGCGCTACAGCGTTTAGCCAAGTTCGGAAATTATATATTCTCTGCTAGCAGAGAATATATAATTTCCGAAATTGGAACTATAGTCAACTCTAAGACTTCGATTTCCTTTAGATGTGGTAATACAACAGAGACGATGATAAAATAGTTCCTAGATAAACATCAGAAATAGAAATATCAGCAGTGATGCTTTGGAGCTCGGAAATGAAAGAAATATTGTAGTAATGTATGTTCTATCTGTCTCGGTCATTAACAGACAGTATTTCCACCAAGGGTAGAATCACTATTAGGTACTTCTTTATTGGAGGGGAGGGAGTAGAATAGAGAAAAGTATAAAAAATCATATCGTCTTTCATTTATTCTCAATAATATTTGGTTGGCGACTGTACACAATTATTCCAGTTGAGTTTGAATTTTTACTTCGGTTCGCGCGATTCAAATGTTTGCGGTACGAATTGGGAATTACTCAAAATATCGTCACATTCGCCATCGAATGCGTAAAATATTTGAAATTATTTCCTTCAAATTCAATAATTTACGCAATGTAAAGGTGTGGTGTTATTTATGTCTATTCTGCCTTAGGCAATAATTCCTGTGCCAACAAGCACGTACACATTTTTATCAAAACCTATAAAATTGCTGGCTCCAGCCTCTTACAAAAGAGGTTTCTTAACACTAGATAAGAAATGTTTAAGTCAAGCTAAAAACCTTTTGTGAAGAGGAAATAAATAACCTTAATTATTATTTACTTATTTCTTCATTAAAGCCACACTTAAAGGACTACAAGACAGCTGTATGTACTCAGAATAATATTAATGTTTCAGGACAGGGTACGAAATTTGTTATTCTTCCAGTGGTTACAAGCTAAAACCCCAGTGTTAGTTGGTTCCTGAAAATTCGTTAAGGCTTCCTCGATTTCTGTGATGTTAGTATAAACATGTTGGTTCAGGGTCATCTTCGCGTATACCACCACTTCTCCATTGTCACAGTCTCTCATCAACAGTAGCTCTTTGTAGACCAGCCATTGGTCTGGGCTTTGTTCTATTAGCGTTGCATTTTCTGAAAGCCGATTGTTTATTAGTTTCCATTCTTCTTCGATGGGAGTTATTCAGGTGTTTGAGTGGTATTGTTACAAACTACAGGAGGCCTATTTTAATTTTTCCCAAATTCGCAGTTGCGTGTTTTTTTTGTGCAAATTAGTCGATACAACACTATTTCGAACCAAAAAATTCTGCTCTACTTTCATTATGAGTACGGCCAGAGACAAGAATGAGCTTCCTGCGTCTGTCTTCCCGTTAGAGTACAATCTTGGAGTCTTCAAATCCAGGGTGAATAAGTTGCTTCTGGGAAAGCGTGCTCCATATCTTCACAATACTTAAGTGAGTTGGTAGCCAAATGCTTGATCATCGCCAATAAAATAACATTAAAAGGTACCATTACCTACTTCAATTCAGTGTATTAGTAGATTACCCAATTGGCTGAAACGAAACACGCAATTGCGTATTGGAGAATTAAAATAGGCTCTCAGACCAGATCGGCTTTTACGTAGATTTAGGAAGTAGACTTTCATGTTAATCCAGGTCCAAACCTGGTCTAGGTCGGGTATAACATCAAGGCTACTTCACATACGGGATATAGTATAAGACCTGGTAAACTCCCTAAAGAAAAAAACTAAAAACCTAAACTAAACCGAAACTCCTCGAAAACTAACACCTTAAGGCAAAGGTTTCTTGTTCGCTTCTTTCCTTTACCTTAAAAAGGTTGAAGTGAACAAAAAATCTAATCACTTTATTTCCTAGTTTTACTTCTAGTTACTGTCTAAAGGAAATAAAGCACTGATATTGTGTGAGTTGATATTTGATATAAGTAGGTAGCTCGCTTTATAGTGTTCGAAATTTCAGATCAAATATGAAAGTCGATACCGGAGAGATATGATCTTTTGTCGCAAATGACTTAACTATGGGATGTGGTGAAAACTTACTCCCTGGATGTTGTTCAATGATTATGTTGGCAAATACTCCCTTGTCCCTATAAGAACCTTGGAGGAAGTGTCTGTGATCATAGTTTTTTTGCGGGACGGCGGCGGAGGCCATGTTGGCCTCCGAACCCGACATCTCAAACACACATTGGTTCCATTTGACAGAGCCATTGAAGTTTCCGTACATTTCCGTCCAAACCTTTTTTTTCTGAAATAACAAGGAGTAATTTCAGTACGCTTATCAATGAGGCTGAGAATCTCTGTTTGTCACATAAGTAAACAATAATACACTCGGTTTCTTCAAATGAGTACAGTCAGCTCCTCAGATATGTATACTCCCAAGTTATCACTTTTATTTTATTCGGGTTTTTTCAAATAGACACACATTTTTCGTAGAAAGTAGTCATCGTACTAGTCATAATGCGGTTAATAAATTATCACAATTACTATATACTCACCATTTAGTCAAATTGAAAACTTGGGTGTATACTTATTTTTGTAGCCGACTCTGCATACATATGCATAGAGGTAGAAGGAATGATTATTTCAAGGAAGATTTGAGGAGTATGAACAAGAAACCGCCTAGACTAGAAGAATGGAGGACGGAGACCACACCATGGGAATGGATTAATGTAGAATCCAAGACAAAACCATGGACACACAAGGAAAAACAGATGGGCTAACTTACCAGTGGGCTTGTACTCTGAATGCTTATCTTGAAACAGGCTAGTCTATCTTTAGAGATATAGTAAGCTATTTGCCACGTATCCGCCATCAATACAAAATCAAAATTTTCCACTGGTTTGTAATGCTTACATTTACTGATAATGTCCACTACCTCTTCTACGTCTCTATTATTATTATTCTTCATATAACTTTCAAAAGGTTTAGGATGCGATGCACGTCTGGAGTGCCCTGGCGGTGCCAGTAAAATGCCACTGTGAATTCTCCCCGAAGGAGCAAATAATATTCCATTGTTTGTTTTTCCTGGTTTTTGAGGATCCCCAAACGTTTGTTTCTCGCTAGATTCTTCATCATCGAAATCGTCATCAGCTTGCCGTTTGGTCAAGCGATTACTTGTGATTGTTCGACCAGAATATTCTGGTTTTGGAGTACTATAAGAACACTTAATTGTTTTCACACATATCACTACACAAAATAAGATGTTCGCTGCTTTCATTTTACTGTTGACTCGATGGGTTCTGTTAAAAGATTGACATAATTTTAGTTTGCCTTAATCATTTATTACCTTTATCATGATATAACTATACCTAAATCTATTATTGTTTGATCCATTGTCTAAGATAACCTACGAAAGTAAACATGATTGTACTAGCACGTAGTAGGATTGAAGTAGGCAAGACATGATGTGAGTACCTGAGACCCATTTATTCGGATGTTATAAAACTACAATTACTATTATTGAGTCATTACTATAATTATGAAGTCATCGTTTGGAATGAAATAACTATAGTATCCTTGGCGAACTGCCTACCAATTACAGTAGCAAATGGCAATGGGGAACGCAACAATGGGGATCATTTTGGCAGCCTTAGCGCTGTCCAAATCTTTTGAAACTTGAAAGGAGGAATATTTAAGCCAAAAAGTTTCCCCTATTCAAGTTTTATAAGATTTAGATACCATTAAGGCTGCCAAAATGATCCCCATTGTTGCTTTCCCCATTGCCATTCCGCTACTTTAATTGGGGGCCTGGTCGGACAAATGTACGCCAATATTACTGCGTTCTTTCTTCGTAACCTGCTGGTATATCTGTCGTGGCCATATCCTAGAATTGATCACTTCATGATGTGACCAACCATTTCAAGAAATGGTAGAATTCCATGAAATGGAAAATGCGCGCTGGCCATATCATGATGTAGTCAGGCCAGATCAATGAATAATCAGCGTTTAACGATATGGAAAGCTAAACGCACGGCTACTTCATGATAAGGTCAAACAATATCATAAAATAGTTACATTATCCACCGTTAGAGGCGCTGATAATGTTTTGTTTTTGACATCTGTGGTTTTTGAGTGTTTGTTTGTTTCTGTTCTGTGATGCATCATGTCGGCGGACAATTATTTAGTTAAAAAAGCGAATAATAATGTGCAAATAGAAGACAAAAAAGAAGTAAGGAGCCGTTACGATAAAAAACTACAGGAATTTTATAAAAGTCACTCGAAAAACGAGCATAACGTCTAAACTGAAAGCCAACTGCATTAAGCAATTTTTAAATATAAAGTTCCCTTCCTAATTCGAATTTTTCATTAAACCTTTTCATCATCATCATCAGCCTGTATTAGTCCACTGCTGGACATAGGCGTCCCGTAATGAGCGCCATAGCCTTAAACCTTTTGATGTCATGGAATCTCTACATAAATGATATGGCCAAACGTTGATGGAAATATCATTAAACGTTGATGCTTAAACGATATAGTCAGTTTTAGCTGGCTATGTCATGAAATTCTACCATTCACGGTCATATCATGAAGTGATCAATTCTAGGATATGGCCACGACATATCTATTGGAATGAAAAAGCACTGACGTGATATACCGTGACGCCATGTACCAGCCTGGTACACAGTTTTATTCTTCCAGTCATGAAACTGGAAGAATAAAAGGAAGGCCATTGCCCTGCTGTGTGTGGGACAAAACGGGCTGGACTTAATAAGACCTTCAGAAATAGCGCCTCTGATAAATATTAAAAATGGTTTTTAAACAGATAGTGGACCACGTCCCTAAATATCCACCATTAACAAACATCTATGGACATTATCTTTATCGTTGTGTGGATTGTCCAGCATTATTTCTTTATATTTTTATTATTTATCTATTAGCCGTGGCGATCAAGGCGTTATTATCGACTCCTTCAACTTATTCCGTGAATATCGTAAGAGGAGCTTAAACGAATCTACCAAAGTAAGGGCAGCAGCTTTTTTTTTTTAACACTACTACTGTGATCACTGACCCGCCTGCCAAGTGTGGTGAAATGGAGAAACTCTTATTGTTTGGGGGCAGTGGCAGCAGGGCCAGATTTAAGGGTCTAGAGGCCTCGGGCCAACATAGGAGTGGATGCCCCAAATTATTTTACAAATAAAAAGAAAAAAAAATCAGTCGAGTTGTAATTTATTGTGAAATCAAGTAGATTCTTTTAGGATTTCACAGACGTATATAAATGTAATAGTAAACAAGAATTATCTGATTAGAGTTTAGCGTTAAGGCGCTACCCCGACCCAATTCAGCGCCACCACCTATTTTATTTTATTAATATGTTAAACGAAGGAATTTTCAAAAATCGATTGTACAGTTTGTGATTCCTATCATAAGCTTTTTTTAATGCCTCTGTAATTATCATCGGGAAAACACGCCAGATGAGTGCATGCGTACCTAACCTTTTAGAATGAATGGTTTCCCCTGCGCCGACCTGGATCTGTGTCGATACTCGGCTCGCTTGACTCAAATACATTGGACAGTCGTCTCGGTAGTAGGAATAGTACCAGCGTAGAGCAAGCTCTGCCAAGCAAACCTCATTGAAAATTGCAACAGATAAGCATGGGCAATTGTGCGCGCTGCTATGCGCAAAATTTGTCGATATTAAAAAAGATTGTGGTAAAAAATATCTCTTTTCAATTTAGTTTTGAATTGAATCTATCCGGTCCGTACTGCAAATAATATAGACTACATCAATCCTTAGTTTATTCCATCTGTACTTTTCTGAAATTTGTTGCCTGAAATAAATGATGATTATTAAGATAATTCTTATTTTACGTTTGATACAGAGATAAAGGCATGTGACAGACGAAGAAGGTCTGTGGAGGTCCAATACGGGTGGATCCCGTTGGCAGTTTAGGGCGGAATCCCTAAAACAATTCCCATTTGTCACCAGTAGGGTCAGCGTTCAGCTCGGAACTACCGAAAAATATTCACCAACGTATGACGGTCATATAACCAGGATATTAAAGTAAATTACTTTGGTAATACGATGTCTTCACACTAATATTATAAATGCGAAAGTTTGGATGGATGGATGTTTGTTACGTCTTCACGCCAAAACTACTGAACAGATTGAGCTGAAATTTTGCAACGGTGTAGCTCTATGCCTGGAATCAAACATAGGCTAGGTACTTTTTATCCCATAAATCAGTTCCCATGGGATATAAATTACCTTTGAACGTTTCCGTAGAAATAAAGAAGCAGAAGCTAGTTTACAATATGAACGAAATTGCCCCTGAACAACACTAGCTAGCCATTTTGTTTTTCAACTGTACCATGTTTTTTAGTTAACTAAGTCTAGTATCTAGAACCATTTATCGATGCAAATTTGTTGTCCAGTTTATTGAATGATTTCGGCCACGGCGGCGGCGCGGCGGCGGTGGTGGCCTGTCACAACGGTGACTAGCCATGCGCAGGATATACCTTTTTATTAATATTATTATTAATTCATTTATTTCAGACTATAAGAAAAGCGAAAAAGCTATAAATAACACATTGTTTGTGATTACAGCGACAACGACGTGTAGATGACGCAATAAGGGTGTCTGCTGACGACGGTGCACGGCGCTGTGCCTTATCCTTGCAGGCGGCTAGTGAACCTTCAAAACTTGACACCCTTCGGCCAAAACTCTGCGCTTAAGTACGTCGAGAGATGTCGAGTTGGAACTCTCACCATAAATTAATTGAAGCTTTAAGCCCATTAAGAGACCCAGCTTCTCGACGCGCATCGAGAGTACAGTTTTCATTTTTAGGTACTCCTCCACAGCCGTGGTCTTTTATAGTGTAGAAATGTGTGCGCAAAGCAGATGCGTTCTCTTTACAGAAGTTCCTCACTCTCATATCCGATATGACATACGTTCAGACGCAGGACCAACGGTACCGCCAACTTCCTGACTCTGGGCTGCTTGTTACTGTGAATTTTTCTTGATAGAAAAGTCCTATGAACAACTTTGGCCCGACTCGGAATTTAAACCCGTGACGCGACCGCTAGACCAACGAGGTATTCAGTCGGTCCATTCAGTTGTTTTGGCGCGAAGAATTATAAATTATAATACATTCAAACTTTCGCTATATTGTGGTGTAATAGTGTCATTTGACGTAATGCGATACGGTAATGTGCCAAATGTGAATTTGTGCCAAAGTTTGTGGTTTCTCAGATGCCTACGAAATAGCGACAAGGCAGTCGCTATTTCGTAGGCATTCCGTCATTTCGTGAACTCCATCTATTTGGCAGGTTTCTGATAAGATAAGTTAAATGGTTGCACGGCATTGTGCCAAGCTTCTGCAATATTGAACTAGCAAGAGAATGCACTTGCGCATTGTTTTATAGATAACTACGTTTCTGCCCGTGGCTTCGCACTCGTATTTGCGGTATAATAAGTAGCCTATTGTTTAAGTTAGGCTACGTTCAATGTACGAGTATGCCAAATTTCATCTTGATCTGTTCAGTAGTTTTAGAGATCGTAGGTAACAAAAATTTCACATTTTACTAACTTTCGCATTTATAATATTACTAGCTGCATTCTTACCACCCGTTGTCCTATTACCCGTTTTCCCGTAGGAATGAAGCATTTTCCCGCTGTAAAAAGTAGCCTACGTTCATCAGGAATAATGTAGGCTTCTGTAAAAGATCGGCGGTAAAAGATTTTTTTCAAATCGGTCCCGTAGTTTCGAAGGCTATTCAATACAAAACAACAAACAATCAAATCTTTCCTCTTTATAATATTATATTAGTATAGATTCCAAATCAACGAGAATCGAATTAATGTTCTATGTACACATTTTCAGGTTATTTATACCCATGGGAATTGATTCATGGGATTAATAGTAGCCTATAATGATATTCCAAGCTTTATCTACATTTATGCGATAATTTCAGCCCGAACCGTGCCGTTATGTCGTGAAGAATAGAGAAACAACCATCCATTCACACTTTCGCATTTATAATATTAGTGTGATTTTCATACAGGTAATTCTAATCCTGGAATCAAACATAGGCTACCTTTTATCCCATAAATCAGTTTCCATGGGATAGAAATCACTTTTAAACGTTTCTATAGAAACAACGCGTGCGAATCGTCGGGCATAAAATAGTGATGAATAAATAAATGAATGATAGAAAGTGATTTGTAGATACAGTAGAACTCCAATTATCCGAACTCCGACTATCCGAATCGCCGATTATCCGAATCATCATCAGCTAGTGAAGCATTTGCCGGCCTCGAGACTGCTTTGAAGTGGATGGAGCGTCAGCCCAAGTGTGACCACTTGCAACTTCTCACCGTCGTCAAGCGAATGCGTGACCTGGCTGCCCGAAAACGGTTGAAGACCGCAAAACAGCTTACATTGACGGAGATGTTTAAAAAACAATGATTTTTATTTCTAAACTTGTACATAAAGTACATTTTATTTATATTTAAAACATGTGAAAATTTCATGTTTCTTTCATTTATTTCAATAAAAAAAATAGTGCAATATCAAAACGTAGCTTTTATTCTTTCCAATGGCAATTTTTTTTTAAAAAATCCGATTATCCGAATATTTGATTATCCGAATGGGTCCCGGTCCCCATTAATTCGGATAATTGTTGTTCTACTGTACAGACAAAACTCGCTGACGCATTTGCAATTTCTCCCGGTGTCGAGTGTCGAGTTGTCGAGTGTCGAGTCGGCGAAAATAATGATGCCAGTTACGAGGTTTTTAAGCGTTCGCTTGTTTGTAAATAGAGCACGATCGTTTGTACACAGAGCGTATTTTGTATCCGTTAGCGTAATTTGACTGATGTTGAAATTCTGTTCTTTTCTACGGAACTGATTGTGTATTTTTTTATTTTAATGTTTCAGGAAAACTTAAAAAGATTTGTACTTAGGTACCTAATAATATACTTAGTACCTACATTAGTGCCTTGACATCAATGAAACATACTTAAACATATGAAAATAAATGTTATGCTGAGGGCGTTTTTTACCTCCATGTTGACATGAGTAGGTTTTTCATCATATCAAAGTCATTATGTTAATTGAATTTTCTTTGTATCAAAGTATTTTTATGAAATCAAAACAAAAGGTACCAGTACCAACCTACCTTAATATCATGAGAAATTCGGCAATAAAAATTCTATCATACTAATTAAAAAGCCGAAAGTTTGTGAAATGTGAATTTTCAACCGACGAAAAACGGAGGAGGTACTCAAGTCGACTTGTATATAAACCTATATAATATATATTTTTTATGTAAGACGCATAACTTTTTGCAGAGAAGTCCGATTTCGATCATTCTTTTTTTTATTGGAAAGGGTATACCCCGAAGGTGGTCTCATTTAAAATTGAAAAAAAAAAACAACCCTAAGGGTAGGAAAACGGGATGATTGATTGTTCACTCATTTATTGTAATCTTTGACCACGCATAACTTTTTACAGAGTATTCCGATTTTGATAATTTATTTTTATTGGATAGGGTGTACCTCGATGTGTCACCAAACTAAATTAGACTCGAATTTAACTAGATGTCGCCACTAGAAGAATTGGAAGTCGGTTTATCGTTTTTTAAAACACGCCAAATTATGTTACCTAAGATCTCCAAAACTACTGAACAATAGGTCATGATGAAATATGGCGTACATTTAGAACATAGATTAACTCAGGTAATGGGTACTTATTATACCGAAATACGCGTGCGAAGCCGCGGGTAGAAGCTAGTCTTTATATACTCATACAATACAATACAATTACTTACACTTTTCTTGCAGACCAAGAAAAACAAAGATATAAATACAGGAAAAGAGAGATACAGAGTTGTACAATGGGCGGCCTTATTGCTAAGAGCGATCTCCAAACCACCTCTTACTCATTTATTCGCTGTAGGAGCACAAGGTACACTTGGAAATTTCAGTTTAAATAAACTTATGGATTAATGATTTCAAGATGTGGTGCTTATGTTATAATTCAAAGCCATAAAACAGAAAAGACAAAAAATAAACAAGAAACTTAGGAATAGATAAATACAGGTACATACAAAAATAGATAAATTGATAAATAGATCAGCTGTAAATTGGCATCGTTAGAGTAATGTAATAAAAAATTAAAAATTCATGGTGCTGCTGTAAAATGGCACACAAAGAGTTTAATCACACTGTGAATGAGAAAAGTTACAAATTATGTTTAAAAGTACACCGAAACGGAGTGCCGGATAAGGTATAAGTCACTTTATAATTGCAGAAAGGGGATTTGACATAAATCAGATTGTGACTTCAAATAAACCTAATGTATGCGGATAGGAGCAGAAGTCCCAAAGCCGTGGGGCGGTTCCCGTTGAACCGTTTCTTTATTTTTAAGCAAAATAAAGTAGCGTCTATTACGACTTATTCAATCAATTAAAAATGGAGGCAAATATGCAGGTCTCGACGCTGAGAGCTGGTGAGTATCTGGCACAACACAACAGCATTGCCATACAGCGGGGCAATGCAGCCAGCGTCTTGGGGACGCTACCGACGTATTGATATGGATCAGTTGAGCTACCTGTAGACTTTTGCAACATTCTGCAGTTAGCTCAATTGTTTCAATTGTAAATACTAGTTTTCATTTATTTCTATTATTTTATAGTAATTTTCTTTGTTAGTAGTTAGTTTTTGCCATGGTTACAACTACCAATATAAAACCGAATCACTTAGATTTTTTTTTCGAAAGTACGATAATGCTGTTGACCGCAAATAACCATTACCACTTAAATAATAATGCCCCTTTTATTTGTAACTCTATGGGAAATCACGGCTGAGTCGAGGCCATAATCCATCACGTAAATTAGGGTTGCCTCAGTGAAAAGGTGGTTCCCATTAATCTTAAGGTGTTTTGCATGGAGCGATGCATTTCCGTATTTTCCGTACGTTTTTGTATTAAATTGGAGTCATTAGTCATGTGAAAATGTAGAATAACACTCCATTTTGTGTTATTCTATTCCCATTCAATTCAATACACGGGTTGTATAGATTTGATTATAAGTATTTATCCTAACTACCAATAATACTTTGGGATACTATTTTTTATTGGCCAGTATTGTTGCTGTGACTCAAGGACATCACCAAAGGCCTATTAGAGTCTACGGAAGATGATTGAAGTCAAGTGTCATTCGTCTGGCTGGGAGTAAGCCAAGCACTTTTGTTTATACCTGCCTTGGCTGTGCGATTAGCAAGAACTTACGCAAAAACCACACATCCTATTGCCATTCGAAAGCCTTTTGAATGGCTTTCGTAATTTGGAATTGTATGGCGTAGGCCATTGAAATGGGTTTCAAAGTCATAGAAATCGCTTTTAAATGACAACTATAGGATGTGGTTTTGGCGTAATCGCACAGCGAGCAGATTTGAAAGCATTTACAAATAGCTGTCAAATCTGCTAGGAGCTATAGGACTTTAAAATAAGGCTTAGAAAAAATAAATAAATACTACATAATAATAAATCTATTTAAATAAAAATGAAACCCGTTTTCCTTCGGCATCACGCGTGAACGGCTGGACTGATTTCGCTAATTCTTTCTTTGTTGTGTTTGTTATTGTCAGGAGAAGGTTCTTATGAAAAAAAAAATTAAGAAAATTGGAAACATAAATTTCCACGGGGGCGAAGCCGCGGGGCGCAGCTAGTAATAAATAAATAAGTTCCTATCTACCTAATACCACCAAACAAATATGACCAAGTTCCTGAGCAGGTAGGTAGGTAAGGTAGGGTGTGGTTAGGTACCTTAGAATTCTTTGCTTCTTAAGTTTCCACGTTGAATAATAACGCTGACTCTCTCAGACAGCAATCTGATCACCAAACTAATAAAACTGCGACTGCAGTTTAGTAATGTGAAAAATAAATGTTAAGTCAGACAAAAAAATCCCTTTTCGTGGGTAATGAACCTGCTATAATTAAATTCAGTCTCCGTGCAGTGTTTTGGCATCTTGCCTTATGCAATTTTTATCTTGTGCCATTTTCCATTTAGCGTTGGACATTTGTTGTAAAAACTTTTTCATTTTGCTTGCCTAGAGCGAAATGAGCTTCAGCTCTTAACGTGTGTCAGCTCAAGACGGTGGGGAAAATTTTCAAGAAGAAATTGACCTGAAAATTAATCAAAATCTAAGCAAAAACCCATAGAAAATTTGGAAAGCTAGATTGGGCACATGGCTAATTTCCGTTGGGACTGGCTGCCACGGAAAATTCGCCTAGGAGGACATCATAATGCTACGAGAAGCCAAAAATAATAAGTTACACGAATATCAAAACAAAAAAAAACACACAGGTACTTAAATTATACAGATCATGCAAATAACCCGGCATCCAGAAACAATAACTTGAATTATAAATCATCGAATCCCCCAAAAAGAATTCATGTTCGGAATCTATGAGGCAATTTCCCCAGTTAAAGTACGTCCGGTTGCTCTGCCGGCTGATTGGACAATCCCGGCTAGGGCATCTACAATTTCCGGCTAAAATGCCCTGTTATTTAGCTTTGTGAAATAACTTATTTGTGCCATGTGTTAAGCTTAAAAAGTTACCTGTGCCTTTTTGCAACCCCACCAAATCTTCTACCCTCCATCAATTAAGTTTGATACGAGAGATTTTTGCTTACCGAGAGCTAAATTCTTAAGTATCTTTACCTGGGTTTCCATTGATTCTAAGAACTATGCTTGTGGTTTGAGAGATCAGAGAATATTCCTTTTCCATTTATTCTTCAGTAGACCTCCTATATTTCCATCGAAGAAAGAAGTAGACTAATTATCAGCTCTATGTATATTCTCCTGGTCTGAGGATGAACCAAACCTTTTCGGTATTGGTATGGATCAGTTCAGCTGGGATGCAGGAGGATGTTGGACGCCCTCCTGCCAGGTGGAATGACTATCTGCGAAAGACTGCAGGCATAGATGCTGGATGCGGCAAGCTGACAGGGCGCTATAGCGCTCATTAGGGGTGGCCTATATCCAGCTGTGGGCTAATATAGGCTGATGATAATGATGATGATGAGTTCAGCTACCTTTACGATTGTTTGCAACAGACTGTAGTTAGCTCACCTGTTTTATTGTAAATACTAGTTTTAATTTGTTTGTAATCTTTGATTGTAATTTTCTTTGTAAATAAATTATTTAACCTGGTATAATTTAAAAATTTTGAAAGAATACTAACAAAGATCGGAAAATCCAATGTCAGTTTTTTTGGCAGCAGAAAACCAAAAGAATTGTTTGAATGTTGGCTCTTAGATTTGTTCTCCTTCTAGTGGAGTTAGTTGGTTGCCAGCAGGGTAATATCGTTTATATATTCGTATCTTTGTAATTTACATATTCGTGAGCGTTTTACTCATATTTCGCCACTCATTCTTTGTGTTTTGATTACAAATAGAAAACAAGAACCAAATTAAAAATTTAAAAAACCCCCCGACAGATTTTCATTAAACATGGCTAAGAACACTCGGGATAAAATTATCTATGACACAAAAAAACTAAACGAAAATCGGTTCTATTTGGGATCTATTTGGGAGCTACGATACCACAGAAAGATACACAGATACGCAGACGTTAAACTTATAACAACTCTTTCTTTTTGCTTCGAAAGTTAATAAAAAAAAATGAACCAAAGTAGCGAAAATACATAGTATGACTGAAAATTCACGAATAAATTCACGAATACATCAGAATTAACCAGCAGATGGTTGAAGGTCGAACTACATTTCAGGGTACGTTCATAATAGCTCATTAAGAACGTACCCTGAAATGGTTACCTACTTTATTTATTTTTACGCCTTATAATTTTTTTAATCTTTCCGGCTCTTTTCTCCATCCCTAGCCCCAAGTCGGGGTCCCTGATAAAATGGCACGGAGAATACGTAAGGGAATTTTTACTGAGATTAGATTTTTAGAGTGCTATTAAAAATACCTACTGACATAAATACCAGTGTCGTTAAGGTGATCTTTATGTGATGAGATGTAGTAACTATGTACCAACCTATGTATTCTTACATGAGAGTAACAACTTATCTTAATAAACGATAGTCATCATCTAGATTTCAGTGGTTTCACTCGCCTCCGACGTCAATCCTTACATGGCGACCCTGCCAGCTCCTTACATGGATACCCGTGCCATGTTTGGAACGCGTGACGCGGATACCTAGTGTAAGGCACGCGCTTTCAAACTAAATATCAATTACCTGCCTAAAATAAAATCGATAAAATTTTTAAAAAATGTGTCGGTCAAATATCCAAAAAGAAACCGTTTTTCTAAACCAAAATGCAGCAGGTTCCAACGATGGACATTTGGAAGAAATAAAAAGTCATCTGTCGATGATGAGCGTAGCGATGATCGTCGTCTGCACCCTCCTGTTGATCGCTACGATATACCTCATCTACAAGCAGTATAAGAAATGTCACATCCGATGGGCGCAACAGCAGTTTGACATGTCTAATAGAGGATCGTTCCTTCAGCGCCGTCGTCGTCAACAGCAGCAGCTGTACCCTGACTTGAAGATAGACGAGAGTAAATTATAAATCAGTGTTGTGATGGTGTTAAAATATTGTGCGACAGAAATGTGCGGTGTAATATGCGCGTCGTGTGTAGATAAAAATATGTGTAAGTAAGACGTATGAGACTGAAACCTGATAATGTGAATGAACTTGTGCGGATCTATTTAATGGATACCTACCTAAACTGAACAATGAACAATGATCAACGAAGTGCTTATTACGGTAAAATTATAATAGGATAAGAGGTATGTGTATTATTAATTTTATATCGGTAATTTTAATTTTAAAGATTAATTAATGGCAGAATATTTAAATGAACTTTATAATGAACTTTTAGAGATTAGAAAATATTTAATTAAAATAGGATCTACTCGTAGACAAGGTAGTTCAATTTCAGAGAAAAAGTTAGATGAATGTAAAGTTATTATAAATTAGTATAATACTTATCTTGAAAATATAAATAAAATTGAAAGAAGTAAAGAAGAAAATGAGTGTATTTTGAAACACTGTGAGAATATTAATACTTTGTATACAGAGATAAAATTATTAACACAAAAGGTAAAAGATACTTCTGTTAAAATGGAATTCGACCTGAAAGTTGCCTTGAACTTATTACCCGTTATATCTGATGATATTTGTAACACACAGAAATTAATTGATGGCATTGATTATTACAGTTCCCTTATTGCAAATGAATCGCATTGTAATTTGATTAATTTTGTTCTGCGAACAAGGTTGTCGCAAGGTGCAAAATTAAAATTAGATTCAAAATATGACAGTGTAGAGTTACTTTTGAGTGACATGCGAAAACTCCTATTGCCACAAAAATCGGCAAGTGCTTTGCAAAAACAAATGCTCAGTTGTAGGCAGAATGATTTATCGGTTGATGATTTTGGTAAGAAGCTTTCGGAAATGTTTGTGAGTTTGACAATTGCTCAATCTGGAGGTGATTCGAAGAAATATGATGTATTAAAATCTATAAACGAAAAACAGGCTATAAGACAGTTTAGCGAGGGGTTACGAAACCGTAGGATCAGTACAATAATTTCAGCTCAGAGGTTCGAGTACCTAAAAGACGCAGTTCAAGCTGCGATAGACGAGGACACGTCATCAATGACGTCATCTGGAGAAATTTTGTCAATGTCCCGTAACAACAATAACGCGAATTACAAAAACAATTCCAGGCAGCCAGCGTACAACGGTCAAAGAGGCTACAACCGAGGTGCGTATAGAGGTGGTTTTCGAGGCTACAGAGGTGGTTTTCGAGGCTACAACCGAGGTGGTTTTCAGCAGCGTGGTTCGGGAGTAACCCGTGGATATCAGCCCCGCGGCAGAGGTTGGCAGCCGAATGTAGAAGCTACTTCCAGGGGTAAGTCATTTCAAAACAATTTTAGAGGAAATAAACCGTTCAGAGGACAGGTTCGCCTTGCTACAGAACAGCAAGACCAGCAGCCCAGTACATCATCAGCGTCAGAAAAGATTCTTTCTTTCGAAAATGAGTTTTTTCGAGGCTAAAGAATACAGTATTTTGGCTAGTGACAGTAGTTATTATATTAAATTATTTGTGAATCATTATGAATCATTTAGTTGGCTATTAGATACAGGCGCATCGATTTCAGCTCTAA
The DNA here is from genome assembly GCA_963564075.1 of Eupithecia subfuscata. NCBI lineage: Eukaryota > Metazoa > Arthropoda > Insecta > Lepidoptera > Geometridae > Eupithecia > Eupithecia subfuscata. The sequence continues at coordinate 13,990,875 of OY751105.1, forward strand.
AACATAAGTTCGTGCAAGAGTTCAACATCCCAATTTGTAAAGAGAACATAATCATAAATGGAATCGGAGGTAGAGTTCAAGCAATAGGATATGTTGATTTACAATTATGGACTCATAACCAAACAATTGGTCATAGGTTTTATGTTTTTGACTCACTACCGTGTAAGGCACATGGAATTATCGGCCAAGACTTTTTAAGCAAGTACAGATCGGTCATTGACTTTAATAAGAACGTATTGTCATTATGGTTGAATGGAAATGAGATTGTTCTAAATATTTACAATTCTAAAAATTCAATGCAATTACCTGCAAGATCTGAATCTATTCATTATGTCAGTACGGATTTAACAGAGGAATGTGTGGTTTGTACGAAAGAAATTTCGGAAGGTATTTTTGTAGCAAGTACATTAGCAGCTCCAATCAACGGTAAAATACCTATTCGCATTTTAAATACGACAGCTAATGACATAGAATTATCACAGATAAAGCTTAACATTCAAAGCTCAAAAGATTTTGATGTTTGTGTTTTTGATTCAAAACCTAAAAATGCTGAACGTGTTAAATTGTTATTTTCTAAATTGAATTTGAATCATTTAAATAAGGAAGAGAAAATAAATATTGAAAGTTTATGTGCAAAATATTCAGATATATTTTATTTAGATGGTGATACTTTAACAACTACAGATATTTATCAACATTCGATTGAAGTAAAACAAGGAACTCAACCAATTTATTCCAAACCTTATAGATTACCTCATTCTTTAAAAAATGAAATTAAAAATGAAATTGATTATTTGTTGAAAGATGGAATCATAGAACCATGTCAAAGTGAATGGTCTAGTCCAATTTTACTTGTTCCCAAAAAATCGGACAGTAATGGAAATAAGAAATGGCGTTTAGTTATTGATTATAGAAAACTTAACAATAGCATACACAATGATAAATTTCCGCTTCCAAATATTACGGAAATATTAGACTCTTTGTCGGGTTGTATGTATTTTTCGCATTTAGATTTACATCAAGGTTACTACAATGTTAGCTTACACCCAGACAGTCGTAAGTACACAGCGTTCGATTCAGGAAGATATCAAATGACAAGACTTCCTCAAGGTCTTAAGACAAGTCCAAGTTCTTTCTCGCGAATGATGACAATGGCTATGACAGGTTTAACATATGAAAAATGTTTGGTTTACCAAGACGATGTGGTTTGTTTCAGCCGTGATTTACCGTCTCACATAAAAAATTTACAAGATATTTTTGAAAGGTTGAAGAAAGTTAATCTTAAATTAAATCCTAATAAATGCAATTTTTTGCAAAAGGAATTACTTTTCTTAGGGCATGTGGTTTCGTCCGAAGGAGTAATACCTGACCCAAATAAAATAAATGTGGTAAAAAATTACCCAATCCCTACAAATTCAGACGAGGTTAAGAGATTTGTTGCTTTTGTAAATTACTACAGAAAATTTATCTCAAATTTTGCAGAAAAGGCATATCCATTAAATAATTTAGCAAGAAAAAATATAAAGTTCGATTGGAACAACGATTGTCAAAAATCATTTGAATTACTCAAACAATGCGTTATTTCTCATCCTGTACTCCAATATCCAAATTTTTCGGAGAAAAATGAATTTATTTTGCAAACAGATGCTTCCGGATTTGCTATCGGCTCGGTATTGTGTAATGGTGATGGTAAGCCAGTAGCATTTGCCAGTAGAAGTTTAAATAAAGCAGAGAAAAGATATCCAACTATAGAGAAAGAGTTGTTAGCTATTGTGTGGTCAGTGAAACATTTTAGACCATATCTTTATGGAAGAAGGTTTAAAGTTCAATCCGACCATAAACCACTTCTAGCGTTATTCAACATGCGAGATCCTTCAAGTAGATTAATGAAATTTCGACTTATTTTAGAGGAATATGATTTTGTTGTGGAGTATGTAAAAGGAAAAAATAATTCAGCAGCTGACGCTATGTCTCGCTTGCGTATTACATCAGAGGAATTAAAGGAAATGAATGAATGCAGCATGAATGTAATGACGAGAGGACAGAAAGCAAGAATGCAACAGCAACAGGCACAACAGCAACAAGATGTTGTAATTTCTCATGACGATCGGCTTGATCACCCGAAAGTTGTAGAAATGCTACGTAAGCCTAAACAATTTATTGAATTACGTTTTATAAGCGCGCATGAATTAAAACGATATCGTAATTTAAATGAGATAAAGTGTGAAAGTAAAGTATTGTGTTATGTACCATGTGTAAGTACCATTTTTATCAATCCAGCATCTCAATCGCAACTATCGCCAGGCGAATTTGTGAGAGATTTGGAAAGATTTTGTGGAAGATGTGAATTAAAAGAAATATATTTTATAAAAAATAATAATAATAATATTTTTGTAGAAAAAGTAATTAAAGAGGTACAAAAAATGAGTAATTGGACCGGTCCACGACTATGCATTTTAAATGATGTAGAGAGGATAGAAAATAAAGATGACCAACGTGTGATAATAAATGACTTTCATCTTTTGCCCACTAGTGGCCACGCGGGCATTAGACGAATGGTCAATAATATTAAAAAATATTATTTTTGGCCAGGTCTAGAAGTTGATGTAACTGAATTTATAAAAAGATGTGATAAATGTCAGAAACAAAAATATTCGTCTCATCATACAAAGGAACCAATGGTTATTACCACAACTGCAACATCAGCGTTTGATAAAATATTTTTAGATTTGGTAGGACCTTTAGAGAGAGATAATTATAATTATACCTATATACTGACAATACAATGTGAACTGAGTAAGTACATCGAAGCTTATCCTTTGCTATCTAAAAGTTCGGTAGAGGTAGCTAGAAGTTTTGTTAATAATTTTATTTTAAGATATGGAATTCCAAGGTGTATAGCAACAGATATGGGCTCAGAGTTTCTATCAGCTACAATGAAAGAGGTATGTACACTTTTACATATAAAACAATTACAGTCAACAGCATATCATCATCAGAGTATTGGCGCATTGGAGAATTCACACAAGCATTTAGGTAACTATTTACGAATACAAACTGAAAATCATTCTGATGCATGGAGCACATGGCTTCCTTTTTGGTGTTTCTCATATAATACTTCGGTACACACTGAGACAAAATTCACTCCATTTGAGCTAGTTTTCGGCAAAAAGAGTAATTTACCATCGAACTTAAATTCAAAAAAGATAGATCCCCTTTACAATTATGATAACTTCCCTTAGAATTGCGTTACAGAATCCAGACTTCACAGAAAGAGGCAAGAGATAATCTTATTTCGAGTAAAATCAATAGGAAAATAAGATATGATCAGAATATCAATCCAATATCATATATGCCAAATGATTTAATTTTAATACGAAATGAGACAGGAAATAAATTCAAAAGCATTTATTCAGGTCCTTATTCTGTTATTAGAGATTGTTCACCAAATGTTGAAATAATTAAAGATAATAAAATGTATTTAGTACACAAGAACAGGACTAAGCGTTATATACCGCCTGATTCTTGATTTTAATTAAGTACTTTTATAACCTATGTACTTATAGTAAGTAAGAAAACTATTTTATAAAAATATTATAAACAAACATTATAGGTACTATTATTAAATCAAGTTAAATTTATTCCTAAGATATTATATATTATTTCATGTAATCATTATAATGTATTCGATTTGCTTAAGAAAATGTAATTAGATTTAAAATAAAATAAACTATCATTTATTTTATTTCCCTATTGCGGTGGAAATGAGATGTAGTAACTATGTACCAACCTATGTATTCTTACATGAGAGTAACAACTTATCTTAATAAACGATAGTCATCATCTAGATTTCAGTGGTTTCACTCGCCTCCGACGTCAATCCTTACAGTGACTCGTTTTGTTTTTAATTTATTAATGTAATATATACCTACTACCTATTGTTTATTATCTAAGCATGTATTATCCCACTGCAGGGCAAACGCCTCCCTATAGCTCAGGTATTCCGGTCCCTAGAGAGGCCACGGGCCAGTCTGGAAGGTGTAAATCTAACTCCATCTCCGTCGTGGTCTGCAGCGCGGACGCCGTGTGTCAGGGACCTAATCAGTGGTGATTTTGGCCCAGTCGTATGTAACTTGTCTAGTTGGTCGATTAAGCCATGGCGATGGCTAGCCTAGATTATTCATATTGGCAAATCTGATCTAATCTGTTAAAGCACGTTTAGTCGTTCAACAGCTTATGGACTGATCATTAGAAGCAGATTCCACAAAACCCAGAACTAAGTTCTTGACTGAGTCACAAATTTAAATATACTGTAGAAATGTTGGGTACCGTCCCGTGGCATAATCATCAGTCTGTCCTAGTCAGCTGGATGGAACTCTCATAACGAGTGCCATGGCGCCCTATCTTCAGCTTGCCGCATCCAGCATCTGTTAGCAGTTTCTTGGATATCGTCATCCCACCTGGCCACAGGGCGTCGTTACCTACGCGTGGATAATAGTGGCGAGATTTTTTATGGTCCATTTATGAGGGGTAACGCTGCTTTAAGTGCCCATAGAAGGTATTGCTATTGATTTATATTTATCTCTTCACATAAACACGCTTTTTAACAAACCTATTGTTGTATATCTCCAAAAGTTATTTGACGTGGCACAAACACTCGAAGAAAAGGGTCGATATCGTAAATCTCAAAGGTAAAAAGGGTTCACAAACCAGCGCGTGGATTTTACTTTACCTCAGGATCTGTTTTGAATAGTGAATTTTATTCAGAAAACAGATTTGAAGGGCAATGGGAGGCTTCTGTTGTAACCTTGTAGGTATTGTAAGCAATACATTTTTTACTATAAAATTATCGTAGTTGGACGAATTCCCCCCAAAGGGTTCCCGCCTTGCCGGGGCGGGGGGGCTTAGTAGTCGCGGTCTGGTCACCCGCGATGAAGCTAAGAGGAACCCATGGGGCCGTACCAACGCAGACGGCGACACGGCTGGCATCAGGACGAACCGCTCCTCTGGGTTTTGCCCTCTAAGCCCAGTTGGAGCTGTAGTAGGTTGCGGTGTCGTATGGGAGGCATCGCAACTGAGGCGGGCGGCTGTGCTGTATGCGCAGCATGGCCGCAGAGAGGTGGAGGCTGCGGCGGGAGAGTAGTGCCGGTATTGAGGTACGCCGCTCTCCCTGCCTGAGGGAAATGCGTGCCTATTTCCCTCAGGTTAATAAACAAAAAAACTTTGACGAATCCATTACGTATGTGAGCGAACCTTATTCCGATAGCCGTCGCGGCGGGGTTGGAGGTGGGGGACTCACCCTGAAGAAATGCCTCGTAAAGGGATGAAACATAGGTGTTCTTTCAACACAAATAAGGTTCGTAGTTAACCCACTTACATCCGTAATGAATCATTTATTTCTTACAAAGTAGTGGGTAGGTACAGTTTGGTAACCATAAAACCAGTTAGCTTGGCTTTTATCATAAGTACAGGGAATCTTTATAACTTTATGATCAGTCCATTATGTTGGTCGATTAAGCCATGGCGGTGGCGAACCTACGTTGATGATGGCTGTCAAATCTGCCATAACACGTTTGCTCGTCCAACCGTGGACTGATCATTAGAAGATTCCGATTCCACCAAACCCAGAACTAAGTTCTTAACTGAACTTAGCTTTAAGTTTAGTTTGATACGAGTTCTCAGTTCTCATACGTTTCTCGGGCGTAGCTGTCGGTCGGTTCTATACTTTAAGTAAGTTTAGGATCATTTATATGCAAAATAGCTTCTGCCTGCAGTTTAGTACGCGTTTTTACGAAATGAAAAGTTGCACAATGTCCTCCCAGATTAAGTTCTGGAAAGTTAAATTGTGTTAAAAGTCAAAAACCGATGGCATAGTTTAAGTCTCGTCTCGTTATACCGTTGGGTTTGAAACTGTTGCAGCATGTTTTGAATGACGATTTACAACAGGGATTAACAAATGTCCTTATAGATCCCTTACTGTAAATCTCCTTTCAAGAGACGATCTAATGGAGGCCCGTCCTGGCAAGAATCCCGAGAATTAGCTCGTTTAACAAAACAGGGCCATTCTGTCTAAGACCCTTCGAATTTGTGTCTAAGACCGTAATAAAATCTAATGGGTTGCCAGATTTCGCAATATCTACGGAAACTGCAGCGTTGCTTCAAACAATTTTCTTTTAGGAAATGATATTGAGTCACACATTTTAGTCATTAACAGCGAAAGAGCAAACTGGAAAGTTAATGAGCCAATTGCTTCGAAAGCCATGCCATTTAAAGCAAATAAAAAAAAAGTTTTAAAATCATCTGAATTAAACTTGAGACATCTTAAGATATATTTCGTTCTCGTTCCAACTTTTTTCAATCTTAACGATATCTCCTGAAATTGCTATAATGGGATAGATAATGCAATACAATAACGATTTCTCAAAAATTAACAAGATGGAGGACATGATTTACCTGTAAAAATATTACGTAACCGTACACTTGACTGACAGACGGAGTGAGTGATGTGACTTCACGTGAATCGTTATTTATTTAGAAGATTGTAACAGTTAACGTAACGAGAGCTATGCACGGTACGTATGATACCATTGTTGTGTTTTGTTTCCACCTACGCATGTAAATTCTATGAGTTATGATATGATTATTTTACTTACAGAAAGAAACAATGAATAAAAACATAATGCTGTAGGGCAAGCAAGGGGATTGTTGTCTAGGGTACGACTTTTAAATTATGTAATAAACTGCTTGACGCGTTGAAAAACACGAAATTTTTATAAAATAATTAAAGCTTTTATTAATGACACAAGCATTTTACACGATTAACGAATATTTAAATGAAAAATAAGAAATATGCAAACGAGTTAAATATTCCTAACCTGATGGTGTATTTAGTTATCAATGACGTCCTCCTCTCTCTCCATACATATTGTGTGCTCACCAGGGTCTATAATGAATGATAAGTACTTAATCCGTTAATTATAAACACACCTACATAATACAACTAGTTTTTTATATGTGCTCGAGCTGTAAGCAGCTCGCGGCGGCTGTGTTTATTGTGTTTTTAATGTGATTCCTCTTTTCGTAACCTACGTCTTTAATTTAATCGAAATGGATAACAAAAGTGGAGACTGCGATATAAAAATGTCAGCCATCTTGGATTTTAAAATGGACATCTTTTTCGTAATCTACGAGCTTAAAAAAAACCGCACGATGTAAAATTATACAAGTTTTTACAAATAATAAGATTTTATATTACGTATCGTAGCTATATTACGTCTCGTGAAGGAAACATTGATAAAAGTAGGTATTAACCACTCAATGTCACATTACTGGAAGAAATCGCTTTTAGCGATAAGGCCGCCCATTGTGCAACTGTTTTTGTGTTTGTTTTTTCTTTTCTGTTTTTTTTCTATCTTGGTGTGCAATAAAGAATATTTGTATTGTATTGTATTGTATTACTTTTAAACGTCCATGCAAAAAAATTAAATCACCAAGGCATTTAGAGTGTTGCCCTAGTTTGAAAATTCAGCCATAAAACTGTTTATTCCCGCCACTTCATCCGTCATTTGTTACTTTGTAATGGTAAACGCTATAAACACGGGAAGTTAAAGACACTTAATGTAACAACGCTTTCACTGCCGCTTTCATAAACTACGAAACAGCAATGCAATTGCGGATAGGCAATGTGAATGGGAATGGTAAAGAAGTTAAAACTATGAAAAAATTTTAAATGGTGACCTAGTTAGATCTTAGAAGTACTTACACTTACGTCCCTCTGAAGACGTTGACAAATAACCGCTGAGTTACGCAACTTAGATTTAAGCACGTCTCAAGTGACCAATTATTGACAGAACTTCATTCAAAATTGTCACGAAATCGCGACTTGAGACCTGCTGAAACGTAAATTGCGTTTGAGTATTCGGGCGTAAGTTTCACAAACAGAATGGTTTGTGATAGAGGAACTTATTATTTCTTGAAAACTAGTTGTGAATGTTGCGATGGCATGCTGAGCTGAATTATAATTTCTAATAGGTACGGAGTGTACATATTAGGAATTATAGTATTAAAGTAGTGATTGTTGTGTTGTCCATCCATCCACCCACATAAATACTAGTTCTAACTGGTTTCTATTGTTTAACCCTTCTAGGATTTTTTTTAGAGAACTTTGTCTATAAAGTCCTCCATCCTCATTCAACTCCACAATCAGCTACGCCCTGAATTTACTAGTTTAGAACCCTACTAAAACCAAAAGCGTACAATTATTGCCATAGCTTTTGCTTGTAGCCAAATGAATTGCAATGAACAATGCAAAATTGGCCCTATTTCGTCTAAATTGGTTGTCTAGCCGCGATACAGGTCTATTGTTGGATGAAAATCGATGAGAATTGCGGCACATGTGGGCTCAATCCTGTAAAGATTCTATCACACAGACGACGGCGGTAGTGGCAGTGATTTTAGAAAAGGTTTTAAGCTCGCAACCTGCTAATTCGTATGTGCAGAGCGAGTGACTGCAGTTCCTTTGACTGAATGTTTTGAAGTTTCCAACTGTAGAATTATGAGGGATTTTTTAATTTCTACCCGGTTTCTACTACAATATAATTTTCTGAGCGTGACAACAAAGATCTAAATTCGTTATCGTCACCGCCATCCTCGTGGGGTTATGATTATCTTCACGTAGTAGTAAGTATAGACATAATACTGATGGTCCGCCCAGATGGTGGCTAAGTCAATGCAATGGAAACGTCCGTTTTTATGTTATGACTAGCTGCATTCTTACTACCCGTCCTATTACCCGTTTTCCCGTAGGAATGAAGCATTTTCCCGCGGTAAAAAGTATGTTCATCTCTTCTGGTAAAAGAATTTATCAAATCGGTCCAGTAGTTTCGGAGCCTATTCAAAACAAACAAACAATTCAATCTTTCATCTTTATAGTATAGATTATAGTTTAGATAGATTTGACATCCTGTGCTATTTCATCAGTAGGTACGGATACACGAATTATGGTGAGCCTTAAAAAAACTGACCCCGAAAAGAACCTGTTTGCGAATCGCCAGTGTAAAAGAGTCATAAGCTACATTGCCGTTTGACTTCTAACAATAGGAGATTAGGCTAAGTACGCTCTGGTATCCATTGTCTTAGTTTCGGTGTACGACATTGTTCGCGGAATGTGCGATTTCGGACAATCGTGTAGATTGTTTGGTCACAGTTGTTATTTAGACGTTCACCGCACTTACTTACTTTTATTTTTTACGCCCTCATTCGCGTAAGGCACGTTTTTGAACCTACCTACATAGGTAGAAAAACGTGCCTTAGACGAATTGAGTCATCTTGGACAGACCGGGTTTCGTAATTTTTAGATAGGTTTAGGACAGGAGGACCTATGTAGGGAGGTTGATTAGTTATTATTCAGAGTTAGGGTAGGTACATCTCGTCCGAATCTAAAACTCGTCCGCGGACGAGTTGTAAACTTCACTTTTGAGTAGGGGTACATCTCGTCTTGGTTTATTCATAGTTTTTTAAAATACTTACGTGAAAAAATTACACATTTTTTTTTTGAAATTTTCAAGCATAAAGTAACTATGGAATGATGAGATAAGGCGAAATACTGATAGGTCTGCCTAGGACATAAAGTTCTATTCCGAATCTAACTATAATATTAGGTTTGGGAGAAATTTGTGAAATTATACTCGAAAGTGTATTCAGAATTCAGACTGGAATGTAATATTACTTAACTTTGGTGAAAACTCTGCGAATACAAACGTATTTGCAACATTGGGAACAAAAATTAAAACAAAGGCAGATTAAAAAAGTTTTTCTACATTTTCCGCAACGAATTAGGTACCTAACTAACTACGTATGAACCGAGTAGACAGGTTTGTCGGGCTTCACGATATAACCATTTTACCAAGTATTACTTCTATCATAACAACTCTGTTATGCTTGTCGAGTGGATTACGAAAACGTATGAAACGAAATTTCTAACTCGTAATGTGGTTTTGAACATTTCAAACCTATATTGTGAATATCTGCATCTGAGCTTTGAAATTTGCTGTAAAATGGTTTTAGTTTACAGAATTTCTGGTTATTCTATCTGATTTTTCCATTTAAAATTTTATGCATTTGGCGATGGGATACAAGGTGCCACGGAAAGGGTGGACTAAGCCGTAACGGGGTGATTCTGGACCCCACAAGAAGATCAACTTGTGAATACTTTTTTTTTTCATTGCGCATTTTCTCTCTAATCTTATAACAGAACACGAAAATGAACAAGTAACGTATATTTTTTTCAAAGAATGGTAAAAATAAGCTTTTTACTCATAAAATGGAATTAACATTGAACTCCTTGTATACCCCAAGTATAATCTACCTACCTATTAAGAAATTAGTTTCGGACCATAGAATAACATGCTAACATTGCAATAGCATAACATAGCTGGGATTTTATTCGAAGGATTGTTTCTCGGTAGATCCATTCAGTTAGACATTTTATTAGATCTAGGCTTTGTATAAACGTACAGATTTCAAGACTTCTGTCGACAAGCCCGTATCGCACGTGATCCATTGGAAAAAATTCAAATCCGCTCCCGCTCTTGCTGCTTGAAATTTCGCTATTGGAAGATATTTTAACGAAAACGCACCCTAAGAAGATTTAGGATTTAGGTTTAGGTATTACCCCGGACAAGTCCTGCACAAAGAGCCCTACAACTTACGCTCCTGTAATGTCCTAGAACCGCCTACCCTGAGTTATAGGTGTGCTTACCCAGCCAATGGCACCCATCTGTATAATCAGGACGTTTTCCCAGACAAATGCGGAGTTTTTGTGATCTTGTCACTCGGTTATCCTGGCTAGAAAAAGAACAAAAAATTTGCTACTCGCAGACACGAGTAGCAAATTTTTTGTTTTGTGTTGAAATAAATACCTACATATTGAAGTTGCTCAGCTAGATTATGTGGTCTGAAAATCAATATCGTCAGTGGAAAGGAAGAAATACTAAAGCGCCAAAATGCTACAGTTCGATAGAGAATTAGGAACTTAGTAAAACTGCATTATTAACTCAATTTCGACCAAATGTCCTTTACGCCCTTTGAGCCCAGAGGTATCGATATTGACTTTGTTAAGCTAGATAGTCGTCTGAAAATCAAAATGTTATCTGCGTGTTTGTCGAACTCTGCGGCGTATTGGGCGAAGGGCCACTTAAAATGTGCTGTGGTTACAATTGCAGTTGTATTATTTAAAATTGTTTTAATTGGACCTGGGAACTCTTCTATGGTGCCGTGGTCCAACTGCACAGATAGTTGGACCACGGCCCCTAGTAAAGGCTCGTAGTCCAACTAATTGGACAGAGCAGTTGGACCACTGCCCCGAAACGACTTGGTATACCGACTGACGGTTGCGAGTTCAATTCGTGCTGCTGGAAAATCATACAAAATAAAACAATTTTGTTTCTTTCTTTTTTTTCTAGTTGCGGCTGTGTAAAACATCCTAAACTGTTATTTTTCTCTTGGAAGACAACACGAAGAGAAAATTTATCATGTCTAGTTGTATATAGATACAGCACTATTACTGTTACGTCTACTTCATAGAAAGTATACATAACACGGGATTACTAAAACAATAATTCATATAACACGCCAAAAGAAACTCGCACGGAGTCGGTAGACGTAATTTCAGCTTACAAGATAAATGGGATCAACATCTGTGGCAGTTCATACAGTTTTATCATTTTCCTTAAACTTGTAACTGAGTTTTGCCTCAGACGTCTGTTTAGTTTGCTCTTGGGGCATAAAACCAGCTCTAGAATGATAAAGAGAGCTCCATCGCTAGTGTCCGATTTCATTCCAACTCAACGTAATTGAATTGAATTTTGATAATTAAGTTGTTGTTATAAAAACAGTGCCTGACTTGTTTTTTTGATTTTACCGTAAGATTCTACTTATAAAATATTGCTGGATTAATAGGAATTTGGCTTCAAACTTAAGGGGCTTACCGATCGAAGGAGCTATTTGAGAAACTACTTATTCATACTGTGGCGGCTAATGTTTGTGATGAAATGTGATTTTCAAAGCTCCGTAACAAAACGTCGTAAAAAAACGCACAATGTAGATTGTACTCCGACTAAAATGTTGTGGTGTTTTATTCAGTATTTTTTTGCAAGACAAAAATATTACAGAGTTTTGTAAGTACTCATGTGCCCTGTCAGGTAGGATATGGCAATATATCTTAATCTGGGACATAAGGACTTAATTAAGTATTTTAAGTAATTACAGTGATCTTGGAATAATATGTGTTTATCCGAGAAAAGCGTGCGAGCGTGCTAAGCCGCGGGCTAGACAAATATATATTTATGCTTTGTACTAAATCCTCAGCTAGATAAAACTTAAATCGTAAAATCGAGTAACTAAGCGTTTCGTACATTGGATTGGAATTTCGTTCTCTACTACAAATTTATCAGCTTCTCGCTTCCACGCCTTTGGAGCGTGATTGATTTACATTTAGTAGTGGGTGGTTTTCGGTTCTAAGGAGTGCAAGTTGTTTGGTTTAACATGTTTTTATAAGCCAAACAGTGCGGTTTACCAATAGGAACAATGGCTTTGTTCGTTCTTTAGCCACAATACCAGCCTAAAGGGCGGACGGAGCGCTGGAGGAACGAGCAGAATACCCCATGCTTATACCTTCTCCAGCCTCAACCAATAGCCTATATAGGTCCACTGCTGGACGCAGGCCTCCCCCTGATAAGCGCCTTATTGGTTTTTATCTCATGGGGGTTAGGGATCGCAGTTTGGTGGTAGAATTGTTTTGCAAGGGGTGCTGCTGCCCGCACCTCGTTGGATGTCCCTTAGTCGCCTCCTACGACACCCGCGGGAAGAGTTGGGGTGGTGCAAATTCTAAGCCGGCACCACACAACAACCTTCTCTAGCATTCACTCAAAATATTTAGAAGAATACCTCTAGATCAAACCATTTATTACATCCGATAACCAGGGACACTGGTTAGTAAAAACAGCAATCGAGTTTGCCACAGAACAGCGAAATTACATATTTGCGTGGGCAGTGGGATCAGAACAGAACAGAAGCGAGAGCGAGACCGGATTTTGACAGCAGCTGTCAAAATCCAGAATACTGCCTTGAAAATTTGCTTTCCTAGGAAGTTTTCGCGGCGGATAAGTTCATTGAGAACTTTCAAATGCTTTGCGGAAAATTCGACTAAAACAATTCGTCTAAGACAATTCGACTAAAACACAATTCGACTAAAAACATTTCAACTAGTAACGACTAAAACAATTCGTTTTAACAACGAAAAATTTTGTGTCAACATACGGCTCTGGGTGCAAATATATACACACCTTTTCCCTAGAGGCCTACAAGTCGGGTCAACTCATGGTCGAAATGCCTTAGTCGAATTGTCATTAGTCGAAATGTTTTTAGTCGAATGTTGTTTTAGTCTAACTGTTTTAGTCGAATTGTATTAGACGAATTGTTTTAGTCGAATTTTCCGTAGACGCTTGCAAATAGGTTTCAATTCTGCTGTTTAAAATATTTTGTATTATTTCGACACAATTTTTTTTTTTCAATACTAATTAGGTATTGAAATTATGACCAAATATAATTATGGCATTGCCGCTTGAGGGAGTCAGGTTAAGCAGTGAACGTACACTTGATCATGAATAAAGAAGATAAAGATATAGATATTTATTTGCAGAAAACATGTGTATAAAAGATGACAAAAATATAGATGAAACAACATGCTTGTTCGATTACGGTATGCAAATTAGGTAGAGAGGCATGCATTTAACCTAACCATGCAAAAATTTATCAACTAATTATAATTAATCATTTAAAAATTCGTCAAGACTTTAATAACATTTTGTAATTAACATTTTTTAAAGTTTTTATTCAAACATTTTGTAAATTCATGTCTCTTTATAGTCTAGGTAATTTATTATAGATTTTGGTAGCAACACCAACAATATTAAATACACCAAGAATAGAAATACATTGGTATATTTTCTAGTTTTGTCCTATCCAGCAGAATAAGTTACATAATCGACCGAATCATTTCCCTTGAAATTATTATAACTTTGATTATTCTAGCAATTACGTTAAAAAATTACTTTACCCTTGGTTTTGTGCGTGAACACCGAAAACATTGAACGTCGTCGTCTGAACTTGCCGACTTAGCGAAGTTTCGCAATAAAGAGTTGTTTCGGTAAACTAAAGAACGTCTGCAAGCTTGCTGATGTTAACTACGACCGTATTTTTACGACTCAGCGACGTTATTTTATAAAGTTCTTTAGAAATTATTCTGAATGTCGAGATTTACATACCTACGATGAAATAAAAAGACAACGTGAACGGACGACGGTCTCGTTGCGATAAAATCGTCCATGAAGATTGTTTTCGAAATAGTATGTGGTCTGTATGACGGAGAAGCAAAGTTATCGAGGTAACGCAAACAATTAATAAGCAGAAGTGGCAGCGGGCCGGCCATCTCTTGCGACAAACCTTCAACCGCTGGGGTAAACGTGTTCTTGAGTAGAGACCGCGACTAGGCCAACGTAGTGTAGTACCATTTCCAGCCAGGTGAGATGACGACCTGCGAAAGACTGCAATGCGGTAAGCTGAAGACAGGGCGCTATAGATCTCATTATGATGACCTACTAGCCGAATTTCGACCACGGCGGCCAGTCTCATCGGAGACTAGCCAGATGCGCAGGACATATTATAGTGCACAAGTGTGTACGCAAACACAGGTGCACTCTCGATTATCTCACTCTCATAATCCGATGGGACGGCACACCGACACGACCGGGGTAGGTCAAGCGCAAGACCAACGGCTTAACGTGCTTTCCGAGGCACGGGGGTGTAACATGTGTAGATCTCATTATGTAAGGTCTATGTCTAGTCTATATCTAGGTCTAGTCTATGTCTAGGTCTATGTCTAGGCTGATGATGACGACAATTCTATAACCACCCCTCCAGCCCCTAGTAGAAGTGTGAATGCGTAAGCTTTCGTTTTCAAAAGGATAAAAGAAAATCCGAACAGCAACACTCCTAAAATAAGGTAAATAGCTATTTCAGATTGAAATCTTGAGCCCCGACTCTGGGGAGACTGTATGATAATTATATCTGTAGATACCTTGTCCTATCCTAAGGGATGGGGCTAGGTATCCCTATCCTAAGGGATAGGACAAGGTATCACCCTTGAAAATCCCCCCAAGGGTCTCAAGGATTCAAGGATTATCAAAGGGGAAAACTGAAATAAGTCATACTTACTAAACACCCACTGGATGTTAGTTAAGGAAGTACTTTTCGCAATGCCTTGGTCAAACTACTTGCTATTTCCTTTAGTAGAATTCCATTTAAAAGTACCGTAGTTTAAGTTTTATACGGAGCTGAACTTAAGACAATCTCGGTGTAGGTAAAGTTTGAGAACTTACTTTTGATGGAAGTTTGAAAAACTTAATCATTACAACCCAGCTCGTTCCAAAGCAGGAGATAACCGTAAGGCTTGTGTTATTTATTTATTTTAATAACAGATCTCGACAGGGCCTACACATTTGCTCTCCTTGGAATCGAGATCCTAGGTCCTACCGAGACTCTTCGGGTTTTTAAAAAATTATCTGAGCGTCTCAAAATCATTTCCTTCACTTTATTTCCTCCATGATTGACTTGGTCTGCGCCATCTCATTGTAGATATCTCATAGATATACGAGTAAAGAATTAATTTATTCACAAAGAAAATTATACTAGTATTTACAATTGAAACAATTGAGCTAACTGCCGACTGTTGCAAACAGTCTACAGATGAACAATAGATATATCTTTCGAACCTGCGAGATTTACCAGCATTTAACCACTCAGAACTATCTCTAGCCATTCAATAGTAAATTGAAAGGTAAGCCGCCAAGTCAACAAAAGACAAAGTTGGAGTGCCCAATGCGAAAAAAAAAAATGGCGGCGGCGGCGGGCGCAGTGAAGAGTCTAGACCCTAACAGAGAAAAGTAAAGCCCTTACTAAAAATATTTATTTCTATCTACGCTGCTTACTCTAAGCTTTCGTATAAAAAATGTTTGCGAAACGTGTGAAAGGCGTCGATACGACTTGATACAAGCGTGCGTGGAATTCATAAGTGGGGATAACCCAAATATCGGGTACCTTAGGGCTTCGGGGACCAGCTATTATTGGATGACATGTTTATAACGGTATGGAATTGGATTAGGTACCTACCTATTATCTTTCATGAATTCTTGATCGATTATTACTCTGGGTTTCTACTTCACAAGTCAGCGTTCTGTCTGTTACGGTACGTCCTGCCCAAGGATAGCTTTATTGAATTTTAATATTTTATTCCAGTGGCCTTGCACTCAGCGAAGAAGCCAGTTATTGAGAATTTGAGACTGGGCAATGTTGTCATTTTGAAACGCATCCAGATTAAGAGTGTAAATCGAAATGCGGCATTTTAAAATTACCTTTCGACGACTATGGACGTTCGAATAAAATAGACCTAACGAACCGACTGGACATTTCGGACCTAAAGGATTGTTGTGGTCTTGAAAAATTACCTACACCCATCGATATTTTATTACTACCACCTTTTTTCATGATACGATAAATACTTAGTTTGCAAAAACCACTCAGACAGCGACAGCACCCCACGCTCCCCCGAAGGGAAGTGAACGATCATCGATGGCTGAAGGTAGACTACCTCCGCCGATCTCACGCTCAGGGCGCCGCGCCACGTCTCCTCATCGTGGTTTGAGCTGGTCTCACATATTGTGGAAACCTGAGGAAGAGCTTACTATAGAAATGATCCTATGAAGTAAGGTCTTGCCGAAGCTAAAACCCTTCACTCGGGTCGTTCTGAGCCGTGCGTTCTCGTCAGCGCGATCTAGAGCTCGTCCACTTTTAGTAGCGACATCTAGTTATAATATTGGTATCAGCGCCGCGTGACGTCACAGCAGCTGCGCGTGCGCACGGCCTTGTGACGTGAGAGGACCGTCACACGATCTACGTCACGCGCACGTGGTGTGCGCGTGACGTGAGTTGTGATGTTGTGAAGCTCGTAGTTAGCCTCCTTGAACTGGATTAAAATTTGATTTACTTACAAAGGAAAAAAAACCGTCGGGTTACTAAGAAAAATTACAGGAAATAATACGAATGATTTTCAATATACTCGTAGTTTGAAATAGAAAGAAAAGTGACACGAAATGGTACGAAATATTTTTAATAATTGAAATAGCACATGAAGTTTAATTAAATGCGTTCGTAACAATAAACTATGTTACCGTAACAGTACCTAATATTTGTAACCTGTAATTGTGTATTTAAATTACATTAAATTACCCATGTAAATGCGATGAACTCGCTTATTGTAGATACTTTTGTCTTTCATACTACCCATCATATCATCACACTAATATTATAAATGCGAAAGTTTGGATGGATAGATGGATGGATGTTTGTCCTCTTTACGCCAAAACTACTGAACGGATCGGGCTGAAATTTTGCATAAAGGTAATTCTAATTCGGAATCAAACATAAGCTACTTTTTATCCCATAAGTCAGTTCTCATGGGATAGAAATTACCTTTAAGCGTTTCTATAGAAACAACGCGTGCGAAGCCGCGGGCATAAACTAGTACATAATATATTTGCCATCCTGATAGATATTCCGTTGTAAATTACTTAAATTTATTCTTTTTCAGTGAACATTAAATAACATTTGTATTGTATTGTGAAGCGTTAAGCGTGTCCAATTTTATTGTTCCCCGTGTATAACACGTAGTTCTACGTGTTAACTCATCGCACAAGTCGCTTTGTGTAAAACTGTAAACACCATTATAATGTCGTCGCTTCGTTGACGGCTGCTAACCTGTCAAGAGCGAGCGAGACATGCTGCGTATTGACACTTCATTTACTTTGTAACGAGCTTTCATGTCTACGGCTTTCAACGAGAACCGATGCATTGCAGTTAGAAAAAGAAAGCTAAAGCCTCCACCTCCACCACACAGCCGCAATTTTGAAGCGCGTCTTGTGTTCCAAATTGTATGGAACAAGGAGTCGTCACGTTCACGTCTCGTTACAAACGTCAAATAGACTCGCACCTCATGTGAGATTTTGCTCAAAGGAAGTTCTATTAAATAAAAAAATATTAACATACCTACCTACGTAGCGGAAACTTCAAAAAAATACGATAGAAAGCGTTGTTTGTAAAATTAGTATCCAAAACTATTTTGAATAACTTTAATAATTCCGAAAATTATAAAAAACACAAATAATGCAAGAGTAGTTTTATATCAGGTAAGTAATTGAAAAATGAAGTAACCCTATTTTTTTCGTAAAACATGCATAACCTAGACGTAATATCCTAGACGATCGCCTCGCGGTTTCACCCGCGTAGTTCCCGTTCCCGTGAGAATTCCGGGATAAAAATATAGCCTATGTCACTCCCTGAAAAGTAAGCTTCCTAATTAGGTCCAGTAGTTTCGGAGCCTATTCAATTAACAAACAAACAATCAAATCTTTCCTCTTTATAATATTATATTAGTATAGATTTGTCGCAGATGGTTTAACACTCTCATTGCCTATCGCAGTGAATGTGTTAAAGGGTCCTATACATCCTCTTTACTTATCTTGCAATACGCCTATTATCTATGCGGAATACCAACGTCTATTGTTTGATGTTAGACCAATTCTACGAGATGACAGAAGGAACTGGAAGAATCAGCTAAGTGGAATTCTGGTTCAATCACCGTAGCTGAAAGTACTAGAAAGTCATAGAAACCATGTAGAAACGGTCTCGCGATTCGTGTAGTCAGAATCCCTAGTGTCTGTGTTTCAGAGCTGTATTTTCAACTGACATTACTCAATTATGCCCACAAGTGAGCCAGTTAAAGTACCTACTCCGTTATATTCAATATCCAAAAACGGAAGAAAAAAATAACGCGCCATCCCTGTCTCCGTAATCAATCACACGCTTTTGGCTCAGTAGAATTACAATAGGTACGAATCATTTTGCGGCCGCGTGACGAATATCGCTCTTCTGACATCACGAGACTATGCGCTCGCGCAGCTGTCATGATGACGTCACGCCTCGTTGATACCGAAATTATAACTAGATGTCGCTACTAAAAGTGGACGAGCTCTAGATCGCGCTGACGAGAACGCACGGCTCAGAACGACCCGAGTGAAGGATTTTAGCTTCGGCAAGACCTTACTTCATAGGATCATTTCTATAGTAAGCTCTTCCTCAGGTTTCCACAATATGTGAGACCAGCTCAAACCACGATGAGGAGACGTGGCGCGGCGCCCTGAGCGTGAGATCGGCGGAGGTAGTCTACCTTCAGCCATCGATGATCGTTCACTTCCTCTCGGGGGAGCGTGGGGCGCTGTCGCTGTCTGAGTGGTTTTTGCAAAATCTGTATGACTTTTATTTTTATACTATGCACTTTATTGTACGCCGGCAACAAGGCATTATGTAGAGTAAACTTCACAGGTATGTATGTAATAAAATTAAATAATAGTTTTTGTACTATTTCGTGTCATTTTTCTTATTAACCCGAGTTTAGTGGTGAGCGAGGGCAAAAGGCAATTTAAAAAGACAATTTAGGGCGTGTGATCAGCTTGAAGAGCATATCAGAACTGAAGTTTTATTTATTTAATTCGTATATAGATTCTTTTCATAACAAAGGATCGTTTCTTATTGCTTACATGACTCTTATCTCTATTGCCTAATTACTAAAGAAGCCATTGTGTATGGCGAGGTTACGAGTTACGACATAACTCCCGAAGGCATTTTTTCTTTGTAAGTAAATCAAATTTTAATCCAGTTAAACGAGACTGACTACGAGCTTCACAACTCGCGCACGCGCACACCACATGCGCGTGACGTAGATCGTGTGACGATCCTCTGACGTCACAAGGCCGTGCGCACGTGCAGCTGCTGTGACGTCACGCTCGCTGATACCGAAATTATAACTAGATGTCGCTACTAAAAGTGGACGAGCTCTAGATCGCGCTGACGAGAACGCACGGCTCAGAACGGCCCGAGTGAAGGATTTTAGCTTCGGCAAGACCTTACTTCATAGGATCATTTCTATAGTAAGTTCTTCCTCAGGTTTCCACAATATGTGAGACCAGCTCAAACCACGATGAGGAGACGTGGCGCGGCGCCCTGAGCGTGAGATCGGCGGAGGTAGTCTACCTTCAGCCATCGATGATCGTTCACTTCCCTTCGGGGGAGCGTGGGGCGCTGTCGCTGTCTGAGTGGTTTTTGCAAAATCTGTATGACTTTTTTTTTTATACTATGCACTTTATTGTACGCCGGCCGCCGGGCCGGCAACAAGGCAGGTATATGTAATGTAGAGTAAACATCACAGAAATGTATGTAATAAAATTAATTAATAGTTGTTGGTGTTACAGACACACATTTGCCTCGTTTATGTGGTATCAGGCAGTGATTTAATTACTTCCTATCAATTTGAGGCATGCATGTACCTCGTGTTGTAATTGCTCCATTAATTCGGGAAGGCACCGAAATATGTAATGATGTCTATTTTATTTTACCTCCTCAACAGCCTGATATTGGTCCACTGCTGGACGCAGTATTTTATTTAAGGCGAATAGAAGGGGTGATAGTGGCGCCACTACATATTTAATTTTATAATTACGTTATACAAAGGAATTATCAAAAAATCGGACCGCGCGTAGACGATATCTATCATAAGCTTTTTTTAAATGTATCTTTAAAAGTTATGTACTGTATTATTTAGGCAGATACTTGTTTCAAGAGTTTAGTTCCTATTGGTGGCCACCAAGCTCTCCAAACAAGGTTTTTGATTGAATAACACAAAACAAAACTATTACAGATACATTAAATATAAGCTTGTGATAGGTATCGTCTACCAGCGGTCCAATTTTTTGATAATTCCTTTGTATAACTTAATGATTAAATTAAAAATGTAGTGGCGCCACTATCACCCCTACTATTCGCCTTAACAGTTTTTCGGTGCCTACAGTATGATATGTTGTACACGGCAATTCTTTATGTAATTTTAGTTGTGATTCCTGTAATAATTCTAGAAAAAATAAAAGTTAGCATTTGCACATCCTATGTTCCATTCAAGCAAAAAAATATTAACCTTGCCCTGTATATACATAATGCAAATGACCTTATTCGTAAAGAAATATCGACATTTTTTTCAATCAAAATCTGAACGCTTTACTAACTACAACAGACGAAACGAAAATAAACTAATTCTACCTTCGACTACCCTTACACAATTCAGCAAAGGACCTTACTCACGATTAGTAAATATATATAATAAAATACCGAGCTCAATCAAAGATCTTAAAAAAGATTCGGCTTTTCGTAATAGACTCAAAGAATACCTTATTTCTAAATGTTATTACTCCGTTGACGAATTTTTAAATGATAAATCTAACCCATTATTATTTGACTGCCTGCGTAATAAATTGACATACCTACCTACCCAGTTATTACTAATACAATTTTTTGATTCTTGTAGCTGACAATGTTTATATTCTACGACTATGTTCCTAGCAAGAAATAGATTGTGTAACTACCTGTATTATTATAACTCTTTACATCATTTAGCTGCGCCCTTACAGGGTACATGTACTTACATTATAAGCTAATTACCACCTAAGCAAAAACTGTATTATCGTATATGTATGCAATAAATAAATCTGAATCTGAATCTGAAGCTTGTAGGGCAGAAATTGGTTGTTGTTGTACCAACATCTGTCTGACTGTGGTTTCATTATAGAGGGTTACCGCAGATAGACTTGCAAATGCGAAATTTAAGCAAACGCGGCCCTTTGGTCACCCAATATAACCAGGAAGGGCTCTTGGGCTCTTCACTTGCGAGTCAGCATTGACGGATTTATTAAATGAAATTGTAGGCTTATATTTCAATCAAAATTCTAAAGGCTTTGTTAGGCTACCCCAATTGCTAATCATTTCGTTAGTGTTGTGAAAACCATTTCCAAAAAATTGCTATCTACGATTCCAATTTCAAGAATATAATTCAAAGCCAAAAAAATACTAAACGTTGAAATAAATTGGAAGCTGTAAGCGGGCGGCTGGCTACCCAGAAATACCCTTTTTAAGTAAAAGCCCATTGGGACGAATAAATTTAAATAGACTGCAAAATCAGCCGAGCTTCACGAGTTCAGAATAAAACTAGTAATTATTCCCTCGATGGTAAGTTCGTTGACGATTTAAGCACGATTATTATCTACTTTAATCGGTATAATGTAGGTAAGTTTGAAAAAGAGAAAATAAATAAACAAATAATGTTGCACAATTCATACAGCATCATCTAGCCCCAAGCTAAGCAGAGCTTGTGTTATGGCTACTCGATAATTAATATACTTACATAATACATACACTACACTACACAGATAGATATTTTTTAATTACATAGAAAAACATCCAGAACACCCTGAACAAATATCTGCAGATCGTACAAACATTTGTCCCGAGGCGGAAATCGAAACCGCAACCTTCTGCGTCACAGGCGTCAAATAGATCATCGTCATCATCATCATCAGCGTATATTAGTCCACTGCTGGACATAGGCCTCCCCTAATGAGCGCCATAGCGCCCTGTCTTCAGCTTGCCGCATCCAGCATCTGCCTGCAGTCTTTCGCAGATCGTCATCCCACCTGGCCGGAGGGCGTCCAATAGATCAATCAATTAATATTACAAAGTTACATTGTGAGCTACAAGCGTAAATTGAACGTGTAGAGACGTACTGACGGACATCGCCGCGGCCTGCGATGATGTTTTGCCGTCCTGCCGCAGTAAGCTTGGCGCACACCTGCATTTTAATTCATTCGATTCGTTTCCTAATCAGATCTGTCGGATTCGAATTCTATTCCGACAGATCTTTAGAACGCTATTTCGTTGTTTGATGATCGAAAGTATCCGAAACGAATCCGAGGGTTGATAGAAAATTTGCTTTTACGGAGACTGTTTTGAAATAGTAGAAAATTTTATATGGAATATTCTAAAGTAATTTTAAATCTAGAATAACATCCTCAACCTCAACAGCCTTTATTGGCCCACTGGTTGGACGCAGGCCTCCCCCTTACAAGTGCCCTATTGCCATTGAAACGCTTGGCCATTTTGTCACTGTAAAATGTATCTAAAGATGTTAAAATGTATCTAACGAGTTGAAGACCATATTTATATGCACATTTTCGTGCTCTGCTGTGTTGAATTAATGGGAGCAGAGCTCATCTAGCTCACCAGCGTACCTAAGTACTTTATTCCGCTTTGAGTGCAATAACTCAAAGCAGAATAAAGGAGGTAAGGTTAAATAGGAGAAAATAGACCAATCAATGAATATTACAAAATAACAGAGCGAGCAACAAGCAATAAGAGTTCAAGGAACGCGAAGAAACGTACTGTACTGACGTAACGCGACAACGACATCTTGCCGTTTACCGCATTAAAGAAAATGAAATATTCTATAGATATGGTACGTTCTCCCAGCACTATCCCAACAAAAGGTCTGTGTTGTGTTTAGGGTTGCCAGATACGGGCTTATCGTTTCCTGGACATTTCTGGGGTTAGAAACGGAGTTGGAGTTTTAGAGTCCAAATCCTAGCGGTTTATGCAACGGAATATGCAAATGATGATTAGGGGGTTGTGCCATCAAAGTCATTTGAAACGGCTGTCGAGCACTGGACCACGTACAGAGATAGACAAAATACTATGGGCGAGCGGAGCGAGCCCCAAAATTTTGTGGTGCCGTTACATCTTTTGCAATGTGCAACGTAACGACATCCAGAACCTCAACTCCTTAACAAGTAAATTATGACGAGCGAAGCGAGCCTCGAAATTTTTTCTGATGTTTGAGAAAAAGAAAGCAAGAGAGGTTCTCTCTTGCTTTCGGTCTGGTCGGGGTCGCGACCCCCGTGGTCCGACCCCCTGGGTTCGTGCCTGACTCCGGGACAGTAAAGTGTAATTACTGGACACGGGACGACACGTGAAATTCCGGGATTTTCCCGGAATATCCGGGCATCTGGCAACCCTAGTTGTGTTACAACTAAACGGAAAGACACGCTATTTCCAATCTTTTGCAATATACCTATATAATGAACAACAAAGATGGAAAGACTTACCTAGAAAGAAGTGCGACGGCGACAACAATACGCACGCGAAACACGAACGCTGATGGCGCTGCCGCGCCGGTACGACTGTGAATGAGGTGGGTGGACCTAATTTGAGCGTTCCACTTTGGAGAAGCTAGAACCCTATCTCCAGAATTTTACTTGAATCCATGGAAATTGCAGTTATACAAGTACTTACTCTATGCATACAGCATGTTCGGTTTCTGAACTAACGAATACAGGATGTAGATAAGTTAGGTATCTACTCGGAACCTAACTAAATGCGTATGATTTAAGATAGGTAATGGACTCGTAGTGTCAACCAGCCATGATGCATAAATAAACTGGATCATAAAATTATTGACTGCATGCTGATTTTTCAGAAACTTTTGTTATTTTTATAGAAAAAGCTAGAGACATTGTAAATTTAACCATCCTGTGTGATGAGAACGAGGGAGAAATAAAAAAAAAGTTTACCAAGACAAGCTCAAAAATTGTACCTACATAACAAAATCAGCTCCATTTTCAAACATCCAAATAACGTATTGCAAGTCCAATTCAATTCCAAGTAAATTGAAGTCCCACACCATCCAATCCCATTTCGTTATCCTCTAAGATATGAAAAATAACAACTAACAGGCTAAAGGTTTCTTCGTCGCTTCTTTACTTTAGTGTACATACCGAAGCGACAGAAAACAAAAATATATCTTTATTTCCGTGTCAGTGTTTAGTTTTATACCTGCTTTTGACATTTTCTAAGTGTACCTCATCATCATCATTATGGTGGCCTCATCTTGATCCAGTCTTGGATATAGGCCTCTTCCCCTCGTCTCCACTCCTGTCGATCTTGAGCCCGTCTCATCCAGTCATGTCCTACGTGTCGTCTGATGTCGTCCACCCAACGATTCGGTGGTCGTCCTCGTCCTCGGGTGTCGGCTCTGGGTCTCCATTCCAGGACTCTCCTGGTCCAACGTGACGCATCCATTCGGGCAATGTGTCCTGCCCAAGTCCACTTCTTTGCTGCTATGGTGTTCAGCACGTCTCTCACTTTTGTCTTGCTCCGGATCCAATCGTTACGTTTTCGCTCGCGCAATGTGATACCGAGAATTGCTCTCTCCATACCTCTTTGCCTCTTTAAGTGTACCTACATTTATTGTATTTATGGAAATAAAGAGTTTTTGATTTGATACAGGAACACCCTGTAGCATGAGTTCCGCTCGTTAGAGGGAGCTGTGTGGAGTTGTGTAGGTGTACCCTGTAGCGAGCTGAGTGATTTTCCCGTGACCACGTCTGTGTTTTGTTCCTTTGTAACTTGCCGACTAATCGGCTTGGGACCGGCAAAGTCGGGTAAAGTCTATTTGCAAGTTTCTTGTTTAGGCTAGGACCAAAAACAGGGCATGTACTAACTAGATAATTGGTTGTGGTTTATAACGTATTATCCTTCAAGGTTTTATGTAGCTGATGAATCAGTTATAAAACTTCGAGTCGGACTCGCGCACTAAGGGTTCCGTATAATTGTAAGACCTTGTGTCTTGCCATATCATGATTCTAGGTCAACGGGAAGTAGGTACCTACCTTGTAGGTTTTGGTCCATTCTTTAATTCTTTATTGTACACACAATTTATACAAACGATTAACTTATTTAATAGGATATGTACATAGGCGAGCTTAACCCTGAAAAAGAGTTTTCTTCCAGCAAACCTGACGAGTTATAGGAGAGGCGATTTAATAGGTAGAGGAAGTGTACAAATAATGAATCTATCATATATCTTTTGATTCTTGCCATGGAATAGTCCATGGCAAGAATCAAAAAATATTTTTTCTAGTGAATAAACTACTACGGTTTTAAGATTTTTTACTTTACTTGTGCTATAAGACCTTCATCATTATCATCATCATCAGCCTATATTAGTCCACTGCTGGACATAGGCCTCCCCTAATGAGCGCCATAAGACCTTGCTTCTCGTCAAACAATTGTTTTTTTTTTTGTAAATAAACTTCAAATTTACTGTTTTCAAACATTTCCCTATAATTGTGCTTGCTATTTGCGAAATTTCATAATTCTAGGTCTACTGGAAGTACCCTATAGGTTTTGGTCCATGGCGAAAATCAAAAGTTGGTAATTTTTAAGTGAACTCATACCGACAGCTAGACCATTACAGTGTGGCCCTAGCTGGCCCCGTAGATACATCTATCGTATTTTCCAAGACAGTACTGTGCCTTCCTATAGTACCAACTTATGAAAGAAGTTTCAAGACCTTTTGTGGCGTAGTGGGTATTGTGACGTGACCGAAGGAAGAGCCGACTGAGATGCAAAGGATGACTTCGATTCCCGAAATAGGACAATGTTTGTGTGATCAGCTGAGAGTGACGGGTCTGGGTGTGTTTCATTTACAACTAGACGATCGCCTCACGGTTTCATCCGCGTAGTTCCCGTTCCTGTGGGAACTCCGGGATAAAATATAGCCTTTGTCACTCCCTGAAAAGTTGGCGTTCCTAACGGTGAAAGAATTTTTCAAATCTGTCCAGTAATTTCGGAGCCTATTCAATACAAACATACAATCACATCTTTCCTCTTTATAATATTAGTATAGAAAACAATTACTATTTGAAAGAAAAAATAACAACAGATTCCATCATGAACTAGAAACAGTACAGGCTTGTTATACTCAGTAACGTTAAATAAGCTATTAGTTTTCGCACACTAAAAATACTGAGAATTGGCAGACTTATCGCTTATGAGCAATCTCTACCAGATAACCTTGAATGGCCTATCTATTCAAAGTTGTTTAAAACATGTAGTAGAAGGTAGGTAAAGCTTATGAAGTATCATAGTAACTTCGTAACTAACAATATATATCAATTTCTCTAAAATAAATGTCTAGAATATTCCCTCGTAATTTTCCAACATTAACAAAAGATGTTAACTTTTAATTAAAACGCTATCATTGTTATTAGTTATAATCTTGTTTCCTCCCTCCGAAATTGGTTTTTAAGGATCCGTACAGTCGGCAACAAAATTAATTAACCTTGACTTCCAACTGTCCCAAGGAGGCTTACTTTCACTTTTTTACTTGGGCGTACAAAAATTAAGTTAATTTTATTAGATACTAGTTTATGCCCGCGGCTTCGCACGCGTTGTTTCTATGGAAACTTTTAAAGGGGATTTCTATCTCAAGGGAACTGATTTATTGGTTAAAAAGTAGCCTATGTTTGATTCCAGGATTATAATTACCTGAATGCAAAATTTCAGCCCGATCCGTTCTGTAGTTTTGGCGTGAAGAGGTAACAAACATTCATCCATCTATACATCCATCCATCCTATCTTTCGCATTTATTATATTAGTGTGATGTGATCTGTTTCTGCCCGCGGCTTCGCACGCGTTGTTTCTGGGATAAAAAGTAGCCAATAGATAAGTACGTTATTCCAAGCCAACAAAGATTTAATAAATGCAATCGTTTTAACTTTTTAAGGCTATTTCTTTCCCATGGGAACTGATTTAGGTATGGGATAATAATGGCACATGAATTGTTCCAGGTCTACCTTATCATCATCATCACCAACCTATGTTAGTCCACAGCTGGACATTGGCTTCCCCTGATGAGCGTCATAGCGCCCGTCTTCAGCTTGCCGCATATAGCATCTGCCTGCAGTCTTTCGCAGATCGTCATCCCACCTGGCTGGAGGGCGTCCTACACTACGTTTGTTTGGCTAGTTCGGTCAGGACACCTCCTACACCAGGTCTACCTATATCTATGCAAAATTAGTTCCAGATTCGTTTGGCGGTGTTACACCCCCGTGCCTCGGAACGGGAATCAAGCTAAGCCGGTGGTCTTGCAACTGACCTCCCCGGTCGTGTTGGTCTGCCGTCCCATCGGATTATGAGAGTGAAGGTAGAGAGGGCACCTGTGTTTGCACGCACTTGTGTATTGTAATGTGTCCTGCACACAAGGCATCTCCGTTAAGACTGGTCACTGTAGCCGAAATTCTGATAGATGATATCTCTTTAGACTAAACTATGCTCGTAGTGTTTTTGACTTCCTAGAAAATCCGCCTGTAGCGTAAACTTCTGCGCTGACTGTACAAAGGTACTGTTATCTATTCTATTACCGGTATTCAGTATTGTCCTGAAGCTCTTGTTCTTGAAATGTCGGGCATTTGTTAACCTTTATTGATTGGGTTTTTCGACCCTAGAATACAAAGATGAACCCTGAGAGGGAATACTGGTGCCAAAGAATAAGAAGTCATTGTCATTTGGTAAAAAAATGTGCGGTTTCAATATAGATGTCGTGGCCATATCCTAGAATTGATCACTTCATGATGTAACCGACCATTTCAAAAAATGGTAGAATTTCATGAAATGGAAAATACGCGCTGGCCATATCATGATGTAGTCAGGCCAGATCAATGAATAATCAGCGTTTAACGATATGAAAAGCTAAGCGCACGGCTACTTCATGATAAGGTCAAACAATATCATAAAATAGTTACATTATCCACCGTTAGAGGCGCTGATATTGTTTTGTTTTGTTTTTGACATCTGTGGTTTTTGAGTGTTTGTTTGTTTGTTTCTGTTCTGTGATGCATCATGTCGGCGGACAATTATTTAATTAAAAAGCGAATGAATTTTATAAAAGTCACTCGAAAAACGAGCATAACGTCTAAACTGAAAGCCAACTGCAATTTTTAAATATAAAGTTCCTTCCTAATTCGAATTTTTCATTAAACCTTTTCATCATCATCATCAGCCTATATTAGTCCACTGCTGGACATAGGCCTCCCGTAGTGAGCGCCATAGCCTTAAGCCTTTTGATGTCATGGAATCCCTACTACATAAATGATATGACCAAACGTTGATGGAAATATCATTAAACGTTGATGCTTAAACGATATAGTCAGTTTTAGCTGGCCATGTCATGAAATTCTACCATTTCATGAAATGGTCGGTCACATCATGAAGTGATCAATTCTAGGATATGGCCACGACATAGATACCAATATAAGAAACGTCTATTTTTAATTTTAACAATTGGACCTTGCAGAATTTGAAGAATTGGATTCTTCCAAGTTATCGTATTCACGGAAATAAAAGTTTTTTTGATTGTTGATATATCGAACTAAATGTTCACTAAGAATTAATTGCTTCGTCCGGTGTTATTAAACTGGGGCCTAGTTCTACTAAATCAATCGCTTCCTGGCCGTAACTTATATGACTCACATAATATTTACACGCCTGCAGGCTGAATACAATTACTAAAATAGTTATCATATCTGACATATCGTATGGACCTGAATTTGGTATTCTTACAAATAAACGATTGATTTAATTTGATTTTCGTATGGCAATGGTAGATATCGTCGCAGAGTCATCACTGGAATACTAAAACGTGTCCATGATGTCGATGCAACAGTACCATTGTCTGCAAGGTGCTGTTGTAGCAAGGTGTGACGTCACTAGCCCCGATTCTCAAACTTTGACGCGCTTTATTTTTGTCATGTTTGATTAACAAAAAAAAATATGTATCCAATAGTATCCAATATCTTCTGATAGTAGTAGTAGTGTAGGACGCCCTCCAGCAAGGTGGGTTGAAGACCTGCGAAAGACTGCACGCAGATGCTGGATGTGCGGCAAGCTGGGCAGGGCGCTATGGCGCTCATTTGGGGAGGCCTATGTCCAGCAGTGGACTAACATAGGCTGATGATGATGATGATTATGAAGATCTTCTGATAATGTAACTGACGGACTAAATAGAATAATATTTTTTTACCCAGAACGCCATCTTATTAGATGCATTTATATTGACAGCATCAGATGACTCACGGGACACTTGTTTGAAGCCTTTGGGAAGCCATTTTACTCAAAATTACGGTCGTATAATCTCGACCAAACACTTTCTCTCGACCCAACTCGACAATTTTCTAACAAATACCCATCTGTCTGTGAATACCTATGAAAAAATCCTAGAGGCGTCAGTCTCATTTCTCAAAGACTACGAAGTAATTATCCCTTTTCACTTTGCGTGGTCAGGCACAGATGAGAGTTGCGTTTTCATAATGCATTCCATTTGGCGTTCTTTGCCATTTTTCTAGGCTTATAGTGGCTGGATATAATGCTTATTATGGTTTCATGCCGTCGACCTTTACAACTCAGCCATATACAAGGAACTTACTTAATCTAAAAACTTAACTTTAACTTTCGTATTAATTATGTAAAGGAGTTGTTCAGTGAAAATCGGTATGGAAAATAAGTAAAAGAAAATTTTAGGCAGGTAGTTATTGTGGATTTAATACTTTCGACACGAAGTCCTCAAACTGTCAAAAATCCCACCACCTATGCCAAAGTTAAGTTTCAGGATTGAAATTATCTTCGATTTAAAGGCATGGAGATAAAGGTCCTTCATAACCGCTGGGTATCAAACAAACTTAGGGCAATAAAACAAGGGTGCGATCAGAAAAAAACACAGAGATAAAGCTAAAATAGGTGATTAAAAGAACTTAACAAGTGAAGTTCAATCTCTATTATATGAATAAGTTCCATTAGTAGAAGATAATTTTACACAGGTAGTTACTTGATCCATTCGGTAGCACGCACGTTTCAGAGAATCGATTTAAATCGATGCACTACACTAAAACACCATCCCAACCCTACCACGCCAGCAGAATGTCATTCTTTTTAGAGGATAGCAACCAAAACTTGAGCTGGGATGTGGTGGGTGGGTTCTTGTATCTTCTACTAATGGAACTTATTCATATAATAGAGATTGAACTTCACTTGTTAAGTTCTTTTAATCACCTATTATATTTCATAGTTCCATTAGTAGAAGATAATTTTACACAGGTAGATGTTTAGAGTCTAACTATCTGCTTAAGTGTTTGGTATTTCAGAGCAGTTATCTTTTCTGCTTAATTTGTAGCAGATTTTATAAATATAAAACAAATAGGTGTTTTTAGATTATTATCGTACGAGTATGTCGATAACTATAACACAAAATATTAAAGAAAAATAATGATGTAAGTACTTAACTTCTTATCAGTCAATACAATCATAACTTCTTATGCATAAAGTAATAATGAAGTCTCTGTTACTATTGTATATCAGCCGACCTAGCAAAAAATTTCTGATGAAATTGGATGGTTATAATTTGGGCAAAGGCTTGCGAGCTCTGTTTCTAGCCAGTTCTGTGCCTTCCTCGATGGAAAGGCCAGCAGCGTGTGCGCTCGACGTTGCAGCATGCCGCTGCAATGTGCGCCGAAAGTTGCAACGCCCCGATTCCGCTTGCTCTTGTAACAATGTACCGAGCATTACTTAGCGACTATGCTCGCTTATGCCGATGTTAATCGGTGATCAATAAATTACTACTAATTTCACTTCATAAGTTACTCGGGGCAGACATAATTATAATGTAGTAAACATTAACTTTTTTTTTTTTTTTTTTTTTTTTTTTTTTTTTTTTTTTGTAAAATGTGTTAAGTATAGTCATATTTGGTTGCTCGCGAGCTGCTGCAGAGGTTTATAATAATGCTGATATATAGAGGTATATAACAATTTAATAACGCTAGTTTTTTAGTTAATTTAAAGAAAAATCATATGATATCAATTATTGATGAAATCTAGAACTGTTTAAGGGTCCCTTGCAAAACTGTATTAAGGTACACTCGGCCGCTGCTTACGAGTATAAACTTCTTATAAGAGGCGAGATAATGTGTTCGTCAGAACCAATTTTGTGGCCTAAAAGGAGCCTATCGGTGACTTGACTACATACTAAGTGAACAATATTATAAATCACCTTTTTGGAATTGTTCTGTTAAAATATACTTCTACCACAGCTATGATTGGGGCATTTGAATAATCGATATAATCAATAATGTTATTTTGCTATCAATAATTCCACCATAGCTTATAACCTTCTTATAACTAGTGTTTTAAGGTCCTTCAGAAAAGGAAGCAATCATGACATCTAAATTTTATGACTACGATTATAGTGATTGCTGAAAAACAGGTCGCAGTGAAAACGCTTCCCGGAGACAATCGCAGCCCTCTAAGGGTCTCTAAGTCTATGAAAACTTTGTATAAGTATGTGATTTTGGATACCATCGATTCAATAAAGGGAACTAAGCCTGAGAAGGCTAGTTAGGGATTACAATCATTCCTGTTGATTGTTCGTTATTAATTTTGGTAAACACTTTAGAATAATTTGAGAAAGGCGAAACCAGTAAACGTGAAAACCGAATCGGGGTTCCATTCAACAAAAGTGTCACATTTGGCGTTGGAGCGAGATGCGCTACGATCAATCTAAGGTAGACCAAAGTGATGTACTGAGTGAACTACCAAAGTTAATACAGTCGTGTGAGTTTCGTTCTAATTCAGTGTCTGGGTTAATTTTTCCCAATTCTATTATATTATCTTATTGCCGTAGTCTTAACTGTAAGCATTAGTTTTGCGCAATATTATGGGCATACTCTTAGGGCCTAAAAAAACCGCTTGTTATAAGTTATTAATGTGAAATTGTTGGTCCCATTCTTTCCAGTGACCATTTGCGCCCATGCCAGTGCAAGCAGCACCTCGATAGTCATCAGTAAACATTTTATGGGTCATAGTGGGTGTTAGAAATTAAGGATTTCTTAGTCTTTATAATATTATCCATCCTGTCACCAGCATAAATCGAGTTTTTGTCTGTTATCAGTTAATTATTATTATTGTTTTGTAATGATGGTCATTAATATTATTTCGAAGCGCGAAAAATTTTTTTTTTTTTTTTTTGTCTTCAAAACCATTGTGTAAAACTTGTGCAAAACTCGAATCGTGGTAATTTCAAATATTTTTGTGACAACTGTATAATGGTTTACGTTTTTCTTCCGGTAAGGCTAAACTCAATATGTCTGATGAGGTATTAGATATGAAGCCTTAAAACTTGCAGCTTTCATGTTTGTTTAGGTGCAAGTGTATTTTGTTTATAATAATTAAATCGTTTTATTGTTTCAGTAAATTGTTACCAAAACATGTTTCTTAGTTGGTTACTATCTATCTAAATATGAGACTGAACTGTAGATTCTAGTCGAAACCTTAATACTTTCATGGCCCACGACCCACATGTCCAGGTCCATCGCGCCGTGAGACGGCTGCGGCGCGTCCCTGCGGGTCGCACCACCGAGGCTGGGCAGTGAATGCGATATAATATAAAAAACACTTTTATGGCCCACGCAACACATGTCCATCTCCATCGCCGTAAGGCGGCGGCGGCGCGCCCCTGCGGATCGCACCGCTAAGACTGGGCAGTGAATGCGTCACTTAAATGGCCCATGAGATACATGTTCGCCTCCATCGCCGCCGTTAGGCGACTGACGGCGCCCGGCGCGCGGGGCGGCGGCGGCAAGGCGGCGGCGGCGCGCCCTTTTGCAGGTCGCACCTCCGAGGCTGGGCAGTGAATGCGTTAACTAAAAAGTTCTCTTAAATAATTTTGATGAATGATACCTACCAATAAATATGGATCCTTGTGATCATTGTTGTACACGAAGATAGCCTTGTTTTGAAGATTACAAGAGGTCGCATAATCTTCAATTTTGATTGTGTTCATAAGAACTTTCAAATTATTTTAAATTTAAAATAAACTTATGGGTACTGTTAGGGTTAGGTGTCAACATTGTTGGTTATTATGATTGTAATGTATGGTGCTAGCAGTATTCATTTTACACTATGATATTGCACCAAAGTGTACTTTATTCTTTATTGTTATTTTAAGTGTTAGACTTATCAACTTAGCTAGGATATCTTTAGGCATATATGACTGAGTATTATTGCTAGTCAGCGAAAATTGGTAACCGTTCAAATCGGTGTATAAAACAAATTGTTCTATATATATATATATATAGATAACCAACAGTTATAATAATGCCTTCACGTAGTACCTGATCCACTGTCGCAGTGGAGGACGTCGGTTCGTATTCGGTCGGTTGTGTTGCGCTGACGCTAGGGGCGCAGCTGACGCCGGCGGCGGCGCTTGAGTTTGATTTCGACTGGTACGTACTCTGTGCCTGGCGGTGCGCCATGTACTTACCTGTACCTCCCCCCCCCCTTTGTTCATCGCGGGTTAACGCGGAGGGCGTCCCGTTTGAAGCTTGAGGGGTGGGTTTTGACGACCCTTGTTTCTCAATTGCTTTAGCAGTTTTGATTTTTCTGACAATTTTGAGCCAAAACGGGTGTCATCTCGAGTTTCGTCCTGAATGATGTTCAGGGACGATTTATCTAGATATTGGCCTATTGCGCGTTTTCGTCTCGATTGAATGTTCGTTTCGTGACATCTGAGTGTATATTCTTACCGTAAACAACTGGAATCTCTTCAGTTGAGTCACCTAGTGCACGACTACATGCACAACATATTATCAAGACAGGATTACCAATTTTGACATGGTGTCCGTCAATATCCCAGTATCAGTTTCGATGGTTTCTAGATTTTTCATTATCGGGGATACAATATTATAATGTATTATATTATTATTATTTTATACCCGCTTCATTATCTACAGAGATATTAGCAAATAGGAGCTCGTTAATTAATTTGGCTTCGATTTCTGTAAAGAAGAACCCAATTCCACTTCAAATATTTTTGCGGGTAGTGCAAAATGTTTTTATCAGCTCAATCTTAGGAAATATTGAGTTTTATGAATATTGAACTCAATGATATGCGGAGTAGTTTAGTTGACTACCTACATGCTTTATGATTATGACCTTCGTGGATGACCTACAGTCAAACCTCCAGGTATTTTACTGACAATTTTTTGTCATCGAAACAGCATTAAGTACGAAATTGTTAGTTCTAGGGATGTAAAATCCAATGGTATGCAAAGTTGATGTCTACTTACTTGCTTTATGGTCTCTGTGAATGACCTACAGACAAACCGCTAGGTTTTTAACTGGTACTTAAGCATCTTTAAATTTTTATGAGTTCTTGTAATGTACAAACCCTTGATGTGCAAATTAGATGTTTATTTGCGCTATTATAACCTTCGTGAGTGACCTACAGTCAAACCCCCAGGTGTTAAGCTCATCCTGTCTAGCCTTCGTGAAGTACCTGCAGTAAATCCTCCAGGCAGACTTTAAGATGGTCGGGTATGGTTGAATTGTAAAGAATACAACATCTAGATT
Source organism: Eupithecia subfuscata (assembly GCA_963564075.1). Lineage (NCBI taxonomy): Eukaryota > Metazoa > Arthropoda > Insecta > Lepidoptera > Geometridae > Eupithecia > Eupithecia subfuscata. The sequence goes on from OY751105.1 coordinate 14,026,159, forward strand.
ATTCTAGCTAGATATTCTAGGTACTTGTTTTATAACCTTTGTGAGTGACCTACAGTCAAACCCCCAGGTGTTAAGCTCATCCTGTCTAGCCTTCGTGAAGTACCTGCAGTAAATCCTCCAGGCAGACTTTAAGATGGTATGGTATGATTGAATTGTAAAGAATACAACATCTAGATTGTTCTAGATAGTCTACTTGCTTTTATAACCTTCGTGAGTGACCTACAGTCAAACCCCAAGGTTTTAACTCATCATGTCTAGCCTTCGTGGAGTACCTACAGTAAACCCTCCAGGCAGACTTTATGATGGTATGGTATGGTTAAATTCTAAAGATTTGCAACATCTAGTCATGAATTCAAAAATGAACTTACCTTCATTGTTCGAGAATTCAATAATTCGACGATATCAACTCACTTGTTTTTGTTCAAGCTTTTTGATTTCTACTTGATACCGCTGAACTGCTTTGGTCTTCACTTTTCCTTTTGTAATTTTTCGTAGATTCACAAAATGTATTGCGTAAAAGAAATTTTGTAGTGTGCTTATGCTACCGCGCACGGAAAAAGAATGACATTCTGCTGGCGTGGTAGGGTTGGGATGGTGTTTTAGTGTAGTGCATCGATTTAAATCGATTCTCTGAAACGTGCGTGCTACCGAATGGATCAAGTAACTACCTGTGTAAAATTATCTTCTACTAATGGAACTATGAAATATAATATGGTGGGCTAGGCGAAGGCAACAAACGTTGGCAATAAATATAAATTTAGCCTGACATAGGTACTAGCTATTTGTACTATGGCTTAATCCTATTTAGGTCTGGTCTGGTTCTTACTGTACGTTATCGCTAGGGATACTACCTACGTCAGTTTTATGATTTTGTAAAGAAGTATACTACCTAATTGTATTAACAGGGTGGTTTTTTTAGACGGGGCCGTAGGCGGGTAGGAGAGGTATCTTAACCCTACAAGGGTTAAGATAAAGTTAAGGCTAAAAAAGTTAAAGTTAAGGCTACAGGAAAATGGTATCTAAGGACATACAGATAAAAAAAAACATACTGTTAGCCAGAAACAAAAATTGTAACTTATGCAAACTGCAATCTACAAACTTTTCGTTTCAAACATTTTGTGATTGTGTTTTCCCAAAAAGTTTCTATTGAATGTTTTTGCCTTGAAGGGTCCTTCAATCATATAACTCTTCTAAACAAGTTTCCGTGCAATGGAAACGTAAATATTTGGGTCGGTAAGTACTGGATGTTTGTGAACAAATCACTCAGGTATTTCATCGAGCCAGTACCTCAGAACGCACGCACGATCGCATGACCGGTGGCTTAGCATAGCTTTACACGATCAATCAAGATTGATGATTGATCAAACCTTGATAGGTTTGATGTATGCATTATCAAACGAGTATTTTTAATAAGCTATCAATAGCAATATGAAGGTGAGTATAGACTAGAGCATTTGCCAAAGCTCCTATGTAATGTAACGTTATTACGAATAATGGTACAATACAGACAAATGTTCAGTCCTAGACCATTTCCATGTAACGTAACGTTCTTGCGTATGCTCAACGCTGTGTTCGACCTCATGCTCACGGCTAATGAGAGATTTTTTTACAAAGGGTAAAAAAAAAACAAATATTACCCTTCGTACTAAATCTTCAAACCCCCTTTAACCAACTCGTAATTGCACTATTTCGACAACTGTAAAAAATACTTCTATATCCAAATTAGTCGTTATTCCGAATTCTCCCAGTACCTAGTATTAAACTTTTGTCTTTGTTTTATGTTTTTCTTTATTATATTAAGACTATCTACAGTAATTACAATAACAATTTCTTTTCACGGTTTTTTATATACTTTTATCGCGTAAACAGCAGCCATTGAATCTAGTTCCCAAGGACTCGTTACGGTTAAGTACACCGATAACATGGAACAAGGCCGTGAATTTATTACTTCTTTCTGATTGGCAATAAAAACTTAGTTCGGTACCTAATAAGTAATAACTGAAAGGTACAATGTAACTTAGCGTGTATGAAGAATGCCTTGTAGGTAGCTCTTGCTTACGGCTGTACCTACAATTTAGTTTTATTTTATTGGCTTTGATCCTGATTATTCCTTCTTCTTTGGTGTAAGGCATGTTCATTCGTGGATATATGTGTTCTGTGCTGACGCAGTGCATCAGCATTGCCCACAGAAATCTAAATAACAGTTATTTAGATTTCTGTGGCATTGCCATTACAGCGTGCTATTACAGCCAGCGTTTTGGAAACGCTAACTATTGGTATTGATCTGGATCAGTTGAGCTATCATTAGATTGATTGCAACAATCTGCAGACAGGTCAACTGTTTCATTTGTAAACATTAGTTGTAATATACAGGGTTATTAATTATTATGTATTAGTTGTAATGTTCTTTGTTAAACAATTTACTGCCCAGCCTCTGTGGTGAGGTGATAGCTCGGACATGGAGATTCGCGTCCTGGGCAATGAAACTATTTTTAAACTTATATATAAGAAATCTTATGTAATTAAACCAAGAGTTCCACACCTAGTCGAGAATTATCATAATGAATTTATTTCTATTAGATTCCTACATTTTTATTGGTAACGTAGTAAACGTTTTCATTTACGGCGCAGTAAAGACTGTGTTGTCGAAAAAGTTTACGCTTTGATCGTTATTTTTACCTCGATGTAACTTAACACGTCTATTCCCACTAGTTCAGTTGTCCAGATCAGTTCACTGAACTAGTGAGATTTCTGTTCTCGTTTGTTCAGTCGACTGGACTAGTGAGATTTCTTTTCTCGTTTGTTCAGTTCAGAAATAGAAAAAATATTAGGTAGGTACCTAGGTTACCTACATAATACTCAAACAAACATTTTTACATTTTTTTATTATACTATACACTAGACCTACCTATGCCTACTAATTGGCCGGCAAAGGCTGATTTTCAGGAGTAAGCGTGGCTCTCGTAACAGGTTACTTCACCCAACAAATTCTGAATTCGCGTTAGTACTTCGTTTTCTACACAGTAAAATCAAAATAACTTCAGCAGTTCCTTTAGTTCGGGTAGAATGTATAAGATTCTATGTACCGGAACGTCCAGTTCAGTCGATTCGTTTATTTCCCTGAGCTTTCAGTTCGATTTCACTATCTAGAAGTTGTCTTAGCTGAACTTAAGTTTTGAAGTATCTACGTAGAGATAAACCATTCTAAAAGTGCACGCACCTATGACGTTTTGTGGAGGGGGTGTGCATTCATTACAGATGTAAGCGGGTTAACTACGAACATTATTTGTGTTGGAAGAACACCAACGTTTCATCCCTTACATTCGTAATGAATTCGTCAAACTACGATAGTTTTTATTGTAAAAGGGGCGTGCATTTTTAGAATGATTTATTTCTACGACCATAGGAAATAAACTTGATTTCACTTTCTAATGTAATTTTTAAAATATCTTTCATATTTTTCCGATAAAAATATGAATACATACTCCTTACATTTTCTGCTCGATTTGGCAGTGCCACTACCGTGTACCCCTATTCGCCGCATCGGAAATTGGGGCTACGTTTGCTCAGCTCTTTGCTTAGCTAACTTTCCTTTCAAATTATTTACGTTTTAGTTTATCTTTAACCCCGACGCATGTACATATAAGGTAAATAAGGGAGATATTGGTTTTGTTTGTATAATTATGCTCTGTAGCAGTCGCAAGGAGTCGATAATGGCTCAGGGCCCGTACTCTTAAAAAAAAAAGATGTTTCTGATTCGTTTTCGTGCAAACGCTATCTTGTGCAAGCGAAATAAGAGTGTGTAAGGCAAGACAACGAAAACGAAACTTCGATTTTCCTTTTCGAGTAGGCACCTGGACCGCTATTTATACATTTCGTTGCACGAGCGAGACCTATGTCCAGAAGTGGTTGTGTGTGAGCTGATGTGATGATTTTTGTGATATTTAATGAATCGGCGCAGCCTTTCTCATGTTAGGGATTTTTTAAACATCGAAAAAGGTTGTTGCGGTTTTAACACAAGTTTATCAGTAGTTATCACCATTGGTTAAGAGCTAAGAGACTCCACCCCAAAGAAGATCCTACAGTTCCTCGCAGCTGCAAGGGTTAGTGGCGATTACCGCCGGTACTTCGAGACGGAACACACAAAGTGGCGATCACAAAAGGCCTATCATTGCCGCAGTGATACAAAAGCCACCAAAAGCTAATAAAAATATAACAATAATCACCATTGGTTCCATAAAGTCTTATAATACTGGTAAACTCTCAAGGGTAGCCGCGCAAAAACTAACCGCTCCTTATACAACCAGAGCTATTTTAGGGTCCTGTAACGGAACAATGAATCCTCTATATTTTATTAGGTACTTTCTTGTAGTATTTTTTGTAATTAACTGTTCATAGTCACCTTTAGTAAAATATCAGGAATAAAAAGTACCAATTTTTTTTCCCCACGCAGCCAAAAAACAATTTTCATACACCTATTAGGTGGTGGTTAAGCAGAACATTTTAATTGACTTTCTTTCAACTTTCTTTGGAACCCTATCGTAAGCATTCCCGCACACACTTGACGTATTTGTTGCTCAAAGGAAAAGGTCGAAATCGACAAAAGAAATGTGCGATAAAGGGGAAAAATTCCAAAAGAAAATTCATAGATAGCTACCTAAACTCAACATTAAAGCCAGATAAGGGTTGCCCAAAGTTTTTCTAACAAAGGGCTCCTTGAAATCAATTGGAAGCCCTTAAGCCCTCGACACTATCTGATTTGGTGTTATACAAGTTGGATCAACTCGGAAATAGGGCTCTTTTCTTTTTACAACAGCCAGCGTCTTAGGAACGCTTCTGATTGGTATTGATATGGATCAGTTGAGCTACTTTTAGATGGTTCTAAGGCCCATACACAAAGAAAATTATATTGACATCCGTGCGGTGGCAGATTGGCCGAAGATCTCAAGAAGCGCAAATATGTAGGTCTCGACAGAGCCACATTTGCTCTCCTTGGAGTCGAAACTCTAGGTCCGGGGGGTAGGTATCGAGGCTCTTCGAGCTTTTAAAAAAATATCGGAGCGTCTGGTCGAAGCGACGCGTGACCCGAGAGCTGGTGAATATCTGGCACAGCGTATCAGCATTGCCATACAGCGTGGCAATGCAGCCAGCGTCTTGGGGACGCTTCCGACTGGTGTTGATATGGATCAGTTGAGCTACCTGTAGACTTTTTGCAACAGTCTGCAGTTAGCTCAATTGTTGTAATACTAGTATAATTTTCTTTGTGAATAAAAGATTATATAGTACCTTTTTATTTGAGCAGATATAAAAATGATTACTAACTGTCGGCTAATTCAGTACGAACCTAAGGGGACATGATAAGTTCAGAAATCAGAACTCAACAACGTTAATTTCTTTGCTCAGAAAAAAACCTCATTAAGCTTAATTTTAAACTAAATTAATATCAAAAAGACATAAATTGTTAATTGATTTACTTCACTTCAATTTTTTGTCCACTAGCAGAAGAAGTGAAGAATGTGTAAAAATTTAATCGCATATATTCGTATCAACAGATTTATCCAAAAACAGCTTTTTATCTTTTGTAAAGCGACAGCCCTAGTGATAGTTTCAAGACAATATTCCACTCTAACCTTCGATTTTCGAAGTTACCGTAACTTCCCCGCAGTAGTTGTGTACGTACGTACGTACAGTACGTGAAGTGAAAGGTCTGCGTCTCGCTAAAATATCGAACGCGCTACGAAAGCCGCTGCGAGGTCGACAGGCGTCTACGAAATAGCTGCGATAGTACAAGACCGCATACAACTTTGTAGGTAAGTCATCGTACCTAGTTTGTATGAATAACTACCTTCCGCCCGCTGCTTTGCACGCGTATTTTCGGTATAATAAGTAGCCTATTATCTAAGTTAGGTTTAGCTCTAAACGTACGCCAAATTTCATCTTGATCTGTTCAGTAGTTTTGAATATCCTAGGTAATACAAAATCACATTGCACAAACTTTCGGCTTTATACTATTATTAGGATAGTAGGATAATTTTTAGGTAAATATTTTATTAGGGGTTATTGGGAAATAACATTTCAAATATAAAATCAACAAGAGCGTGTAGGAGTAAAAAAATCGTTCCAATTTTATATGTCCTATATAATATTAATTTTTGAAATTGTTGCGGTGGTCTGTTTGGGGTTGGTATTAGTTAGTTGGAATGTGAAACACTGAGTTTATAGTAAAAATTTATTTCTTCAGAGCACAGCACGTGTACTATGTCTCGAGAGTAAATCGGAAGTAGTTTCTTTAAGCGGAAACGGAAAACCTAAAAATATTTCCATAGAGTCATTACAAAGCATTTAATTCACAGATAATGAATTCGATGTCATAGACAATTTTGTTGGTATTTCCAATAGAAATTACTACGAAACTTTACAAAATTCCGTTTTAATTTTTGATGGAAGTATGGCCTTTTTCAATTTAGTTTCATTAGAACAATAATTTAAATGGAGTCATCATCCGCAGTTGGATTAATTAATCTACTGAGTATGTACTGAGTATCTACTGAGTATCTATGGCAACTACCGGCCTCACATCTGGGCGGCCGTCGCATTAATACTTATTTTCCATTTTAAAACGGCTTGCAAAGAGTTTATCGGCTGACCCTACCTTACCTCTCTAATAACAATAGAACGCACGAGGCGTGTGATATATTTGCCATATAAATTCATTTGTTGGAGCGAGCGCTGCCAACGATTCAATTGATGAGTTGTCGCGGTGAAGAAATACCACTCATACATCTAGTCCGTGCTCGGAATTTCGCCAGCGGCTTTACACTGAAAGTACGTGAAAAATACGCTTTATCGCTCAATACTTGAATATCTTCTGAAAGTAATACTGAATTATATTACACACGCGGGCCAAGTGTGTTGAAAACCATTTATTTAGAATGAAACCACTTGTAAAGTCTTTTCTTTTCTCTACATACTACCAGACACCAGTGGCGGATTTACACTTTTTTAAGTTATCGGCCGCTGGCTTTTAAGTTTTGCCGCCCTTGCCTTTACAATTAATTGTCATGTCCTAGATTATTTTACAATCCAACAATTTCGTTGAATTTTGCCGCCCCAAAATCTGCCACCCTAGGCTCACCCTAGCCTGCTGGTAAATCCGCCACAGCCAGACACCATAACCAGATACCACATCTTTCGGGGCCAATCATAAGTTTCAATTCGACAAGAAGCTTCCCTTGGGGCACTTTCTACTACTACTTCTTGGTATCTATCGACTTAGAAATTTTATTTATATCGATGCTCCAAGAGGTACAGGACTTGAGTATTTGATGTTAATTTCAACTCGATACCACAATCGATACATTCACGCATACCTGAGAAAAGGGGGTTGACAGACGGACAGGCAGACAGGCATAATATGTCTGTATATTATGGACAACAAAGTGATCCTTTATAGGTTCCTTTTTTTAAGGTACGGCACCCTAAAAAACAAAAGAAAATCAACCAATGAGCATCGAAAATACAGTGAATGTAGTATTAGTATGAGTGTGAGACTCACACGAAAACTTTTAAATTGACCAGCTGCGGTGATGATCATCATCATCATCATCAGCTTATATTAGTCCACTGCTGGACATAGGCCTCCCCTAATGAGCGCCATAGCGCCCAGTCTTCAGCTTGCCGCATCCAGCATCTGCCTGCAGTCTTTCGCAGATCGTCATCCCACCTGGCCGGAGGGCGTCCTACACTATGTTTGCCGAGTCGTGGTCTCCACTCAAGAACACGTTTACCCCAGCGGTTGTCGGTTCTTCGCGAGATATGGCCGGCTCGCTGCCACTTCAGCTTCCTAATTCTTTGAGCTATGTCGAAAACTTTGGTTCTCTGTCGGATGTATTCGTTACGAATTCTATCCTTCAGAGAGACTCCGAGCATAGCTCTGATGATGATGTGATGTGATGATGATGATGATGAATGTTGCAGGACGTAAACAACAAGTATTTAAGTGGATCCTTTAATATTCAGTTCACGCAACGAAGACAGAACTTACCCCATTACTGAACGATTACTTTACCATGAGTCAGAGTGAAACATTAAAATAACATTAACGTTTAATTTCGTTTTTCAAAAGAAATTACTGTAGCGTAATGTGAAAAGGAATTCGAATCGTCCTGACGAGGTACGAAGGTGCTATAAAAATTGACAAACGATGTTTCGACAGCACGCACGTACTCAAATAGTGATGTGAAAAGCTGAACGATTCGATCGATACCGGGCGACGTATAAAAATAAACTAGCATCTTCCCCTGGCTTAAAGCGCGTATTTCTGTTATGAAATGTAGCCTATGTCTGTCTCCCGGATACCGTCTACCTCCCTGCCAAATTTCATCAATCTGCTCCCCCGTTTATGCGTGAAAAAGTCACAGACAGACAGACAGAATTACTTTTGCTTCTATGCTCGTATGGATGGATGGTATTCTTAATGCGAACAGCTAGAACTCATTTAAATGTATCCATTTTACATTAAATAATGGCACAACGATTAAAATAATGAACAAGGAAGTAAGAATTCAAAGGCTGAACACTGTGGGTAGCTTATAGGTGGGTGTAATTAATCATGAATATTATATTTTGAAACACCTGCTAGCTACGTAAAGAGAGCTAAGCGGCAATTATTTATTTTCACACAATATTCATGGCAGTTATTAACTGATAAATTTTAATTATAGCACGCCTGACTTTGTTAGTACTAAAATTATTTTATAGAATTTGTTTAATATTTTTTTAATGGAAGTAATTGGTTCAGTACAGTTTATTTAATTCTTCTAGACTAATTGCGCTGGGCAATTTAACTAAATTGCTCGCGATTTCTACAGAAAAGCTTAAATGCATTGTCATCGATATTCATAACAAATCATTTTTAACGTGGCACATCTCTACGTATGACCTGAAAGATAAATCACAAAGCCCATTCAAATTGTTCTCCGAATATTGCGTAGCTGACCAAACCCAACAATCATATCATCGACACTCGATAAACAATGACCACGATTGGCACATCCCTAGTGTGGCCCAAAAGATAAATCATGGCCCACTCAAATTGTACGCCGAATGCTGAATGCAAACGAGTTATGGATTTGAGCGAGGTTCAAGACTTTTATTCAGCGCTTGAAATACGGGGGTGGACGTACTCAGGGCAGCATTGAGGAACGAAAATTTGTATTTTTGCATTTGTATTTGATCAATGGATTTTGGACGTTTCTGTAACAGCATCATTTAGCCCGAAAGGGTGCAGAATTTGCGTGTATGGTACGGTCGAAACTTCTTTTATCAAAACTTTTTTCCTCAAATATGGTTGACCCAGGCTAGCTTATGGAGTAAGTACCTATACTTTAGAAACACTTTTCTATCGAACTGTATCTTCCATTGTTTAAGGTAGAACTGAGAAATTCGTAGCATGGCGGCACTTTTTGTAAGGTACCTATTTTAAAATCCGAGCATAGCGGGAATCGAGCATAGCGGAACTTATCGAGTTTATTTCTTAGAATACGGCTGAAGCCATTTTCTTAATGAGATTTGGGTGAAGGTTAAAGAAAGAGATGAGGGTTTAAAAAGTTCCTCTGAACGCTGGCTGTGTTTTGGACTTTACAAGGTTATTCTTAGTTCACTGACACTGTGTAAACTGCAGGATCTGCTCGTTATGTTCGTGAAGATGCCAAATCTTAATTTTTTTGAAAATCAACTCCAATACAAACTGAAAATGAACGCTTGTCCGGAAACCAATGAATTCCTAAAGAGCGATCTCCCATTTCCACTCCCACTATTAATTCAGGGCAGAGTTTCAAATACTAGTTTTAAATTAAGCCTCTCTAAAAGACGATTATTGTATAGAGACCTCTGTCTACCAATACCAGGTTTGAGAATAATGACTTGGCATCTTCACAAACGTGTTCATGATGATGGGCAGAACCTGCAGTACACGCAGGGTCAGTTAATTACCAATAACCCTGTATGCCTAGGGCTTTGCTCATCTTATTGTCTATGATTCGGATGTTTTAGGGTTATGTTTTAGAGTGTTTATAAGTGGTTGGTGGGCAGTTTTTAATACCTTCAAGCATCAAAATGGCTGAAGCTATTTTCATAAATGAGGTACCAAAATACTCACCTGCTCTCCGATATGGGTCTTAGATACATTGTAGGCCGTCGGTCTCTCATTCTTTTATTTATAGTTTTCAAATTAATCACATCATGTTGTGAATTTTACTTAGAACCTAGTTATTTAAGATAAATACTTTGCCGTTATTGTAACTCTCAATATATGAACCCTTACGTTATTTACGAGTGCTTTGTAGGTATGTGGTATGGTATATGGTATACACCAGCCTAGACGTGGGTCGTTACGTCATTTTCAATAAACGTAACGAAACCAGTGACTTGGTCGGCGTCACCTGTTTTAAAACTAGAGATTTTTGTAACCAGTTTCTTTTTATTCTGCTACTGTGATTTTTTTATTAATAACTTGACCACCAATACAGTTACTCGCGAAACGAAAATTATTGAAATCACATAAGTAATTGTTTGTTTGTATACAGTTTCAACAACAGAGATCAACCTACTTTATTCTCTATTTCCATATCTTTACGAATGAAAATTAAATGTATGCTAATACTGTTACGCTGTTTTGCCATCGGTTTTACACGTGACGTGTGTGTTCGGATTGATTCGTGTCACCCGATTTCGCTTACTCGGGAACTTCCGATCAGCCATCTCGCTCGCTCGGCCGGCCGGCCCGTAGCGCGTTGCGAAGAAATGAAACGCACAGGGCACAGTATAGTAACGCATTACAACATTACAAAAATCACTACTTGTCATTTGACTCGAAACTAGTTATTCGGTTACATGCCGCGTAGCTAGTTACTGTAACCAGCGACGTGAAATAACGCCCAGATTTACACCAGCCATCTCTTCCCCCAGTATTTTAGTTTTAAACAACGTAACTGTATCCGTCCTTAGTACGTCCTGCAATCATAAATGTATAGCGATACGTGTATGTACAGTTTGCGTTATAACCTGTCTGTTTGTGAACGAAATGTGAATGTAAGCTGTTAAATTGGAAATGGGTTCGGTAACAATCAACATAGAGTTATTGTGAATTGATATTTTTTGATTGTTGATGGTGTGTAAGGTGTAACACTTTGATGATGGTAAAATATATAGTGAAGTAGGTATTATTTATTAGTTGTTTTTATTTTTAGGTATTTATATTGTTGTCAATATTTATTTAAGATTGCTTATAATTGGTACACCCCTGCCGTTCTCAAACTCACATAATTCGTTCCATCCAAAGGTTGCCTGGAAGAGATCGCTTCTAAGCGATAAGGCCGCCCATTGTACTTGTATCTTATGTAAGGTTTCGTGTTTTGTATTTTTGTTGGTGTACAATAAAGTATTTTGTATTGTAGGTATTGTATTGTATTAATGACAACGAAAATTACAATCAAAGAATAGGAACAAATGAGAACTAGAAATTATTGAGTTAAGTCCTTAAGACGCTGCCTTCATTGTACCGCTGTACATGGCAATGCTGATGAGCAGCGCCAGATACTCACCAGCTCGGGTCACGCGTCACGTCGACCATAACTACGCTTTCATAAACTTTTCAAACCCCGGAGGACCTCGGTACCGCACGTACCCTGGGTACGTGGGGTACCCGACAGGGGTTTGGACTCCAAAGTGGGAAAATATGCATAATAATGATAGAATGATTTCAAAAGACATTGGCCTGAGTTTTCCTTTGGATTTGTACACTGAGCGTTTGTACCTATCTAATGTTTTTTAGCAATGCTATTGCAATGTATTTTAGTAGTAGTAATTTTTACGCTGAATCGCTGCCTATAATGATGTCATTCACTCAACATCTTCGTTTGAAAAGGTTCAAGAAAAAAATCGAACCAATCTTGAAACAGTATTGCTTATCAGCGCAATGTTACACTTTACCTTTGTTGAACGATACTTTTTCGAGCAATAAAAACTCTTTCTCAGTCGTTTTTCGTAAAAATTAGTACATTCGTCTTTCTTTACGACGATCGATGGCGTATGCCCTGATTCCCATGCTGTAGTAGTTTTAGTCGAAGAGAATGGTGATGTAAAAGAATTAAAACAATTTTAATAGCATAATTTTGATACCTACTGTTTTCGATTTTCGAAGAACGGAAGAGGTAGATGAACTGTTGACAGCTTTGAAAGAAAAAAATAGAGCTTATATGTAAAAAAGCCATGTAAAAAATCTGTGCCCTCTTTAGATACATTATTTAGCCCTCTAACAAATATAGGTAGCCAGTGGATATATACGGGCTGTTAAAATTAGTTATTCCCAATGTCCTAAGTGAGACACGCATGTTCCCAACGACTCATAAGGGTCAGAGCCACTGGATTGTAAGCACGAGAGCATCGTGAATTACAATCTTCATGATCAATTTATTTAAGGGTTTTGTTATTATAGTAACGTGAGCTCCACACTCAAGAAATGTAATACTAATCCAACTATTTTTCGCCATCGGCGGGTTGTGAATCCGCAACCTTCCTTCAGTAATTTCTTTATACAAGATTCTTGTTTTTTAGCATCTGTATTTACTCGTATTATAGGTAGGTATCTCTAATATAATATTGTAGCCTAGTTTGGTGTTATTAGCATAAGTTATTTTGGAAATCTGCACTGACGCTTTGTTTTACTTTATCTATGTAATTAGTTATACCTATGTATAAATTGTAAGCAATTTTGCCTGAGATACAGGTATTACCTAGTTCAGGCACACGAAATCTATAGAATTTAAGTTATTATTATTCTTATGTTAAGCAGTCTTGAGAAATTTTGAATAAATTATTTTATTTATTTTATTTTTATTTCATAGTACCTACGGGAGTCGCTACCAATTGCGCCACGAGGTCAAGAGACGTAGGAGTCGTAATTGTTGGGATGTTTTAAAATCTAATTTATCTCTTTTAATAGTGACTATTCTCAATAGAAAATAACTTTATTCACAAAGAAAATTATACTAGTATTTACAATTGAAACAATTGAGCTAACTGCTGACTGTTGCAAACAGTCTACAGATAGCTCAACTGATCCATATCAACACCAGTCGGAAGCGTCAATAATCGTCTCAATAGATAAAATTCGAAGATGTTCGAAGATGATGATGTGTGATTCTCAAATGTTGATGATACCCAAGACACAAGCAGACTGATTTTTTTTGGTTTTAGTCTTTGCGCTGCTGCAAAGACTAAAACCAAAAAAAATGAATTTCAATAAAGTGTTTTCGTTATGACAAAAAATAGTTCGACCAGACCGAAAAGATGACTCTTTAGTTTGAAATTATGTATGGCGGGGTTGTTGTACATTTGCCACAAAGTAAATTTGTCACATTTTGGTACACTCCATACATTGAAAGGAACATTCGTCACATGCGTTAAACATATGACATGATGTGTAGTTATTGACAAGGCCTCTATACAGCTGATAATCTTGTTTTGCGCTTGCTTATTTGCTTATTCATTCTGTCAGTTTATTTAAATAGTAGTAAATAGTAGTAGTGCTTTAGAACAGTTGTTTTAAAACAGTAAATTTGACGTTACCAAGTGTTCCAATGTGTGCTCCTATGGTTTTTAATAAATGAACTGAACTGAATTGTGAACTAGTCCCAAACTCTCCTTTTACAAAACTGTAAATATTGACATGACACACTAACACAACCATTATACTTCCGCAAAAGATCATCCATTAAGTTCAAAAGATAAATAATAAAATAAATACTCAGTATAAAATGATATAAAGTATTAACCCAGACAAGCCCTCGCGTGCCTGCAGTCATTACCCGGTGCATCATCACAACCTATACTTACAGTAACTACCACCTAGTGAACGAAGAAAAGCTTTTTACGACCATGGAAGTATCCGGTTCAGGCCGGATATGGATTGGCCATAAATCAATAAACCCTACCCTTATTAAACCAGCCACATCACGGTAGGTCGCCTAAGATTTATATCCTTCGTAATATGAATAAGTCTGTTAATAGTTTATATTTACCTTTTGTGGATGGATCAGCCAGCAGAGTTTTTAGATTTATCACTACGAGCCCCAAGATTATTTATTTGTACAAAAAAAATTATGTTGCGTAGATACACATATCTTATATTATCTTATTTAACCCTTTCAGTCCCTGTGGTTACATTTGTACACAATAAGGTTTTTTCCAAATGAAACACTCATAAAAGATTATTTTGTATTTTAGAGCGATTGTGATCGTCTGTACACATTAAAAGCTTTCGAAAAAACTCCAGATTTTGGATATTTTTTTCAGTATTTTCTTAATCAAATTTACCTCCTTTATCAACACAAATTTAAAATCTAAGCCGTCACCAGAAGGCAGAGTGAATGCTGGCGGCATTGCCACGTTGAATGGCAATGCTTATTCGTTGACGGAAATATTAGCCAGCATTCCTATCTGTGGGCTCGATGAGAAGTTTTGTAAGATCTTTATTTTCATATATTCCGTGTACCCCTAGATCCGAAGGATCTAGGGTTTCCACTCCAAAAGGCTCAAATAGGTAACCTCGGTCAAGATTAGCGTATTCTCGCCGTTTGAGGGACTCCGCTTATGTTGCTGCGGAGCTTTCATGTCGCGTAGATAAAGATTGTGATTGAAAATGGCAAGGCGGTCGTTTTATCTGCATCATCTCTGCATCGTATGTGTAGATCGGAACATTATGAATTTCAGCTTCAATTTTTATCTACGTGACTTTTACCTATGCTTTAATTGAAGCTAACGCCCGAATATTCAAACGCAAATTAAATTTGTCTTGTGCCGATTTTTATCATTGAAAATTATGAAAAAATCGTGAATGAACCTGCCTGCTCAAATCAGTTTAAATGTTGTCGCAGATCTGGACCACAACACTGCCGCACAGACATGTTACACTTATGTAACATGTAAAATGCATGTACATGTTACATAAGTGTAACATGTACATGCATTTTACAGTTGTGTTCAGATAATAGACAGCTCGCGGGTTCGTGTTTGAAGCTTGCGGTAAGTCATTTGGTTATTGCAAAATGTACATTGTGTGGTGCTGGCTGAGTGAGCGACAACCTTTAAAATGTCATTATAAACTCCGTTTTTAATATACGGCCTTTAGTATTATGGATAAAAAAGCTGCTAGGGTTTTTTAGGTGTTATTATTACTTTCTTTTGTTAAATCTCTGTGTCTGATAAAAAATGTTGATAATAAAAAAATTATATTCTAAGGTAGGTTGAAATAAAAACAAACATTATTTACATACATTTAATTCGCCTATTATTATCTATAAAGTATAGCGTAACAAGATGAAGTAGGTAAGTAGATAGAAATAGTTGCACAAACTAATCTCCACACAATCACACAAACAGACAATACCCAACAATATATATTTAAATTATATTTAGAATATAATAACAATAATAAAATGACTAGATAGAGTAATACTGACTTGTAAAGGCATTTTAAGCACTAGGTAAGTACATTTATAAACTTGGGATTGTTCACAATTGTATACAATATAATATTTAGATTCGTGCTATAGTATAAATATTTATAAAATCATAGATATTTTAGTGTTATATATATATTAGCTACATATTTTTGAATTGAATAAGTAGATCTAAATACTAGTGACTGAAATATATATCAGAAACAGTGAAACATCTACCATGAAAAAAAACATATCATTACATAAATATATAATCTTCTATTTAATCGGAATATTAAATATAATGTAATAAGTAAGGTAAGGTAAAATGTAGCGAAATTTTTGAAAGATATGACTACTAGATATGCTAATTATGAGAAAAGTAGTGACTATTCGTTGTGTAAGAATAAGATCTACTTGAGAACTAGTAAAGTTTGAGCCTTAAAAGTGAAATTCTATCAATGTACTATTTGAGAGATCAAGAATTATTCCTATTCTGAACACATACACAAAAATTTGGATAATTTCGACATATTGACACATAACCGGGGTTCCTTGCTTCTTGCATGTTTTGGACACAGCGATTTGCTCCCCGCGCGAAGATTTTGAAAATTTTTAGCCAAACATAGACAATTAGTTATCATTTGAATGTATGGCTTGACCTTTTTTCACTAAAAACGTGATGTAAAGGTTTTAGGTGTTAATTTAGAAGGTGGTTCTGCCAAAGATGAAGTTGCCAGCGGCATTTGGATCTTCAGTGGAGAAGTACTCCTTCCAAAGCTCCTGGAACTCCTCCCAGCCAACGCTGCTCTTGCCCTGGTAAACAAAGAAGACTTTCATCCATAGATACTGGGTAGGCTTTCAGTTGAAAAGCCCAAAAACCAATTGAAAACGTTTTAGAGAAAGAAAGGAGACCACAGAAAAACATACTGAAAAGGTTATCGATAAATCACATTCCCAAACGGTGCTGAGATTCTAAAGATTTGTCTTTTTGCACGAACAACGCCAAAACTATTGAACAGATCGGGCTAAAACTTTCTACATAATGTAGTTCTGAACCCAGAATATTCATAAATTTTTATCTCAATTATTTATTTATACAAATAATTTGATGCTCTTACAAAAACGAAAAGCCGAATTAGAATTCATTTTTGTTTTCAAAGTTTTGCGTGACAAACAGTAATACCATAGAACTTAATAGCACCACGTCAGGATTATTTTCTATACAAAGCCAAAAGAATCATCACAATCTGCTTGCAGTAGACGGAGAAATCGGTAAACATACATATTAACATACAAACAGCCGAACATAGAATCTCCTTGTTTTTTCGAAGTCTTTTATAATGAAAATAGTTTTACGTTACAACAATAGATAAAATCTTATAAACGCAGACGATATTTCTACCAACCAAGATCCAGCTTGTCGATACAAAAGACAAATTGCTACGCCAATATCAGTTGGAAACATCTCTAAGCTGTCTACTGCAGACTTTGTACTTAAACTAAGTCGTTACGTACTTTGAGTGCGTGACTAGTTCCCATGTCGGAGTTGTGAGGGACTTTATCCTCTTAACGGAGGCTAGGAACTTTGTAATACCTATATACCTCCGCTTTTATAGAAGACAATCAGGGACCGGCGAACATGAAAAAGCTTTAGGAATACCTGACCTTTCGAAGTATAAATAAAGTAGGGACGGATAAGCTAGCACTACAAAAATATTGTCCGATTTAAGCATTCGGAGAGGAAGTAAAAGTAATTTATTTATTTTTTGGGTCTCGTAAGGCAACGGATAGAAAAATACTTGGAAGGGCGTCGTTATTTTACTTGATTTATTTAATGTTTTTCAACTTGCAAGACGATTTTTACTTTAAAAGATTAGAGATTATTTTTACGATAAAAGCTATCGTAGATTGACGAATTTTCTATGTATTATGCCTGGCAGTTTGTGAATTTTGTAAGTCTCTCCCTTCCATTTCATTTATCTTGTCCTCAGTTTTATCAACTTTATCGTGGACAGCGGATTTTAGTGGAGCGGTTTTTTACAGTTTTCCAAACAATACACCTAAAAATTACCATTATACACAATACCATTATATTTATTGATGAACATTAAAACCCACCTTAGCCATCTTAGCAAAAGCAACCTTGCACTCCTGAGTATCGATTCCATAGGAGGAGCAGACGGTAGTGAACTCATCACAGTCAATGGACCCGTCAGCGCTGGCATCTTCCAGCTGGAACATGAAGTGGCAGTATTGCTGCTGCCACTTCAGGGCAGCTGACGGATTGGAGGCGTAGTCATTCCACATGGAGTTCCACTCTTCGACTGACACCTGGGGAAAAGATCCGGTTAGTTTCTGTAAAAGTACTAATTTCTATGGTGAATGGAGTTTAGTTTGAACGCAATCTCTCCTGATCAAGGGGATCTGGAAGATCAACGGTTGCAAATACGATCAAATTTTATGATTACGCTTTATGAATCTTATACGTTGTTATCTTTTTGTGTTCTCTCTCTTTTTTCTATTATTGTATGACTGTTATGTACATACAATGTACGTAAATACCTACGTAACCATTCTGAGATATTTTTAAACTGTATTTTTTTTTTGTAAAATAGCGCTGTATCGATGATCACGAAGGTCAAGCATAGAATCAGGTTGTAATTTGATAGAAAAACAAACTGTTAACGTGTGTGGAAACTGACGTAACGAAACCTTTAGAAAAGTAATGGTGTTAGTTTTCGAGTGAGAGCAATTATCTGATTTTTCCGTCAATTATAGTACCTATACTAGCTTCTAGAATACAAGATATTTGATGTAAAAAGGCATTATGAAAACTTAACAACAAGGTAACAGCACAATGAAAATAAATGAAATTTGAGTTTGCATATGAACGAAAGATGATTAGAATAATAAATGAGCTTTAGAAACCAAATATTGTTTCGAGCTTCTGCGTATTGAATGATACCAATCTCGTTAAAAATTGTCCACCAATATTCCTTTGGTTTTGTAATCACTTTGTTTGCATAAAAATATCTAGAATTCTAGAACCAAGTTAATATTAAGAAGGGACATTTGAAGTTCACCATCACAGTGAGCTGATACGTAGGTAGGGGTCGGTTCACAATCGGATAATCGGCTTCAGCCGGAAAAGGTCCGAAAAAGCTTTATGTCTACGACATACGGTTGTAAAGATCGTCGCGTGTTTCAGGGTGAGCCGATACGAGTAACATTATTTACTCCCTAATGCCGTAGATAACAAGCTTTTTCTGACCGGGTTAAGCCAATTTCGCGTAACTAATCCATCTTAATCGCAATCTATCTATCTTTAATAATACCTACTTAAGTCTTGACTAGCCCACGCATCAGGTTAAAAAACGTTTTTTTATTTAAGTATGTTTCTGCAGTTTAAGATTAAATTTACACTAGTAATACCAGACGAATGTTATAAAAGTTTTCACAATGGGCCAAGAATTTTCAAAATTGAAAAAAAATACCGTGTATGTTTGTTCTTATTTTCTCATGGCTTGACATTTTAGGCTTTGTCTATCTCTCTAGTTGTAAGAGTTAGTTAAAAGACAACATGTTTCTAAGAAGAAACATGTCAGTCGCAAAGAAACACAGCGGTAAAAGAATCACACGTAGAATGGCTCCCATTTCCGCGAAATAGGTTGGCGATTCTTTTACTGAAGTCTGTCGTAACAAAACTACAAAGTATGAGAACTTCAAACGTGAAACTAAAACAAAGAAAAAAGAACTATCTAACAAAGGGGCCGTGAAACGGATTTCCTTAGTAAAACCATTAGTAGAACAAAGGCCCAGGAAAAGAATCAAATAGTTTATAACAATCTCGTTTACGTAGTAGAAATCACGGTACTTATTTGTTTATTTAAACCTTTATTGCACTGAGGTACAAAGGGTGGGCTTAATGCCGAGGCATTTTCTACCTGCCGACCAAAAACACATGTTTTTACAGAGGGTTGGCGTGCTAATACATTTAAGTTTTACAGATACCAACAGATAACTCTAATTATATATACCTATTATTGTACACTACGGTACTAAAATAACAAAGTTCATAGAATGTTACAGCACCGACGAGATCTTGTGCCCAAGGTTTCTGTAAGATTTGAAAGCTGTGTTTATTACAACGTCGGCCCCACATCAATGTTTAGAGGGTTCTAAAACCCTTCTCCTAACGTAGGTAGATATATTATATACCTTCACATCACTGTCACAAGTCGTGTGGAATGGAGACATACCCCAAAATACTGACACAATGCGCCAAAACCTGCGTATAAAATTTAAAACGAAGAAATAATAAAAGAAAAAGTATCATTTTGACTTATTGACATAATAGCAAGTGTAACAAACAATATGAGTCCATAGGCCCCTGAAATGTGTTTCAGGAACTTAAAACTAGAACATATGCGACCTTCAATACAATATTGAAGTACTAACTTCACACTCGGAGGATAAGAGTAAAAAACGGACAGCGTTAGTATAGGCGCGTCAATAGGTTAAATAATGACAATGAGCGTAATTCTTTGTTTTGTCTGAGAGATTAATGATGCATGCTTGATGTTAAGTGAATTATGACCCTAATGGAAAACAACACATTCACACCCACATGAAAGGGTTGCCATGACCCGCTTACCGCAAAGTCAATAAAAAGCGGCCAAAATTAACAATAACTGGATTATGCAGCAAAAAATTCTAATAAAGGTCACCCACGCAGGATTTATGTGAGAGAACGAATAATGAAAACGACAGAGAATATCGTCGTTGTTTCGCGGCGGTTATTAAAAAAGCAATATATCACAGGTTTGCTCAGGGTGTATCAAAAAGTTTAAACTAATCAAATATACTATGAAACAAGTTAAAAATTGACTCGTTTTTTACTCACTGTGTTTGAGATACATTTTATTCGCAAAATAGCCAGCAAAATTCAGCTAAGAATTCAGAGAGAAGAAGAATTTAGAAGAATATTTTCAGACTTACTTACCTTATTTATGAAATAGATAAAGAATTCCACAATAGTTAACTACTCATACATACATAGAAAAAAAAACGAGCAAAAAACATAACCAACTATTACTTAAGGGGAAAAAGAAAAATTTTGTTTTTGCATTTGTAGGGAGGTATCTTTTTCTCCGTTACCTTATTTTCAGTAACATAATTTTGTTCGAGGATGACCCGAGCTAAAGTCAGTTGATTAATAAATATCTCTGCAAGACAAAAGCAATAAAGACCCACCCAAACAGCGAAAACAATTGCTATAGCCGAGCCATTTCCGACTTGTGTGATACAGAAATTAATAAAGGCTGGCTTGCTCCGGTTATACCAGTTTTATGTTGTACGTGGAACTTTTACGAAAGGAGTTATTATTGTCAAGAACTAGATGGCGAAGATTGTCTTATTAACCCATAAGGGCCGCGCCACCATAATAGGCAAGCGTATCGCTGGCAGACAGCAATAGCATAGTTTAGATATCGGTTTACCAAAAGATAAATCGGACAATTAGGCATCTTCGCCGGTTAACGTGAACGGTGAACTCGGGTCTACATCAAGCGAACATTAAGATGTTACGTCTTGTCTGTAACTTAGCCATACTGGTGGTATCGTCGTGTCATAGGCATAAAAATGTTTATATGTATTATGTAGTAAACATTTTTCCCTGTTGTCCATGTTAAACTAAGTTCAGCTTCAACCGGGACAACGGGTGCTATGCGCTGAACTGAAAAAACTGAAAGAACGTGATCAACATAAGATAAATCTTGTATTCGCGTTCTATTGCAACGGTAAAACTGGACCACAGTATGCTTAAGTTCCTTTCTGAGTTTCAAACAACTTAGTTCAAATAATAGTTTCAAAAATCTTCTGTTAATATGGTTGAGGATAACTTGGCATTGAAAAATAAACTAACAAAGAATATCGACCCAAAGTAATTGTTTCTGTTTCATCGTATCTGAGTCATAATTTTCAACGTTTCAGTGGCAGCGTGGTATACAATGAATTTCCGGTTTACAAACTTAGATTCTCTTTAAAATGTGTATTATACAATACACGAATGCGAGAAACGAGACGTCAGTGTACATCTAAGTTTCCCCTCGTTAAACAATGAAACTTTATACCGAGAGCCAAGAGTATATTTCAAATTACTTTCCTTAAAAGACATCCTGTTACATAGCAAAAACAACTTTATTAAAGGTATTTTGTCAGAAATAAACTAATTTAATTTCTCGTTGCCATTTTATAGCATCCCTCGTTTACATAATTTTATTTATTTTAGACCCTGCGTGACAGCCTGGTATCGGGTCTTTATGACCCATTTTTAGTAATTTATTATTCAAGCATTTCCTTTCCGTACCTGCGTTTTAAAAGACATTGTATTTTGGGACATGTAGCCCGTTTTGATGGTGCGTCGTAAAAGGAAAACTCTGACGGGACTATGTATCCCTTGCCCTTAATATATCATAACGGCGTCGTTATGAATTAATCCTGAATGCAAACTTTGCCCATTTCAGAGGATCCCGTTGAACATTATTCTTCATGACCCTTTCTAGGAAGACTTGCGATTTTAGAAAGGACATTTTATCCCAGTCTAGTTGAAAGAAAATGGAGGCACTTATTCACAGGTAAAGCTGGAACTGAATTACAGACGAGTACGAATGTAACGACGACGAAGAAATGTAACAAATTTCTGCACGAGTTTAATGCTCTACACAACACGTTTCATAAAAATGTATAATGTAAAAGAAAGCGTATGTAGCCCAAATGTAGTAGTTTCATTCGGGGTAAACCTCATGTCTTGTGAAGGGAGGGGTTCAGCCATCGATCTCTCGAACAATGGTACTCTTGGCTTAGGTACAAACATACACACAATTTTTTATAGTCTAGTCTAGACCTTCGTTTGACCGCAATCTTACCTAATGAAAAGTGACCTAGAAAAACATTTTATTCATTGACCTCTCTGATCCAACGATGGTACAGCTTCTAAATGGTAAAGTCACTACTAAAACCTACCTGCCCATCCTTGTTGGAGTCGGCCCGCTTCCGCAGTCCGTCCCAGATTTTGATCATGATCTCGTGGGTCTCGGAGTGCTTGGGGTCCCCAGCTTTCCATCCTCGGAGGCTGCAGATTTTCTGGACAGACAAATATTTTCATTATCAATAACTCATTATCATAACTTGACCATAATATCCCGAACTACCTAATGAAACTGAAATTCAGGACCTAATTTTATTTTATAGATCCGTTTTAACTTTTTCATTTGCCATCATGAACGTCGTTTACAATGTCTGCAAACATGCCATAAGTGCACCATTTCTTCTTATACTTATTTCTATATTGCAAAAATACACCTTAAATTCATGATTTAATGACAATAAATTGCAAAGACGCCAGGTTCTTTGGTTAGATGAGCTGCAGCCATATATTTCCATTAAATTATCCGGCCACGTAAACTGCTACTTCTCCAGACACTTGGGCGTAACCGGTGAGTAATAACCCTTATTTCGACGCTCTAGTCGTGGTAAAGGACTTGTAAACACCCTACTCAGCATAGTATGATATATAGATATATAGATAGTTAAAATTTCTCGAAAGGTCCAATATCTAATTCTGTTGAATATGGTAAATAGGTTTGTTCCGATATAGACAGATTCTCAAAAAGGCGAAGGTATAGCTAGGTGCTAACGCATTGTTTTCCATTCAGATTCAGATTTTTATTTGAAATTTTCACAGTCCCCATATAGACACTATGAGAACTTTACATTTTTGTAAAGGATCTATCTACTGTACAAAAATCTTAAAGTCTTGAGTCTCAGGGGTCTGTCGATTTGTTAATTTGGTATCCGTTCATCAATTGTTTAGCTGCCATCAGAGACAGGCAAATTGCCTGTCTCTGATGGCAGCTAAACTAATGAAGCTGATAAAACTAGAAAAGTTCTTTAAATATCAGTAGAGGAAAACTGGGGTCTATATTTTGATCTTAGTGCGGAAAACTCCTGGTGATTTCTGATCCACGACCCAAAAAAGAGGATTTCGGCCATCGGAAAGTCAACATTTGCTCCAATATTTTAATACAAGTTTTCTGTAAAAAAATCGCTCACGGGGCTGTTAAAACAGCACTGCAGGTCGTAATAAACCATAGCGCGTGAGGCAAAAGCCCTCTCCCATACCAATCCTGTTGACCTTGTTAAGAGCCAAACACGGCTCTCCAAACCCAAATCGTTCCCAATTCGACTGTAAGCCGAAAGCAAAAAGTATAATAAAATGTTCAATTTAACCTTTGAAAAGAGTATTTACTGAAAAACATTTTTGTAGCATTAAATTAAAGGATTTTAGATGCTTTTGAGGTGTTTTCTTTGAGTACCTGTGGGGTGGAGCAATGTTTTGGCATAATTATTATTTAAAATTGAAGACATTATGTGTGTATGAAATGCAGGCTATTTGGGGGAGGTGCCAAATGCCAATGCATTGAACGTTTTTCGGTTGAAATGATTTTGATTGAATGGGTGGATCTGACCTGTGTATCATATCATGATCAGCATAGGTTAGTCAAACCTGTGTATATTTATGATAAAATTCCAAGTAACGATGAATATAGATGTAGTCATAGGTGTTTGAATGGAAGGAGCGACGTACTTACCTATATTGCTTTTCACAGTAAAGGTACTGTATAGATTTATTTATATTTTACCAAAAAACGTGCAGAGCGGAGTTCGGAAAAAATAGGAGATTAGACACCGACGAATAAACCCTTACCTCAATTGCCAGCTCAAAGTCTTTCCTTTCAATGGTCCCGCTCTGATTGACGTCTAGAACAAAGGGAATAATATAGAATTAAACACGAAAACGAAAAGAAAATAAAGGGTATTCGGAACAATATTAGAATGTAAAAAAGGGTTGTAGTTAACGAGACACTTGCTACCCACCACTGATTTAAAGGCACGCACAGCTCCTTGCATAAGGTAAAGTAAAAAAATACAGGTATCCCACCGTTTTTCAGGTGGTACGTACGTGCCCAAAATCTTTTTTCACGCAATGGCAAAATAATCTTTTATTCGAGATATTTTTGACTTGACCCGATTATACCGGATTCTACTAAGATGACATTTAGAAACATCAAATTAAATTATGTTAGCAAATAGAGTGCCTTATTTGACTCAATTTACTTCAATTCCATAAGTTAGAGTAGCGTGGCAGTACGGGGTTGCCAGCTCACTGAGCTAGAGAAACTAGACTTCCCAATTTACAAATGTTCTCTGCTCACTAAATCATAAATTCTTACCGAAAAATACGTTGAACACGTACAGCAGCTTCTTCCTTCTGAATTCGGAGAGCGACATCTTGGATCCTGTAACAAAAGACGAGGTTAGGGTGCGTGTCCACTGAAGCTTAACGTCAGTATAACATCAGCATTGTTGGGATTGCTTGCTTGAAGCTCATTTAGACCAATCATTGGAATGATTGATCTCATGAGCTTTGATGTTGAGCTCAGTCAGACCTTTTCTGATAGGTGATTATATTGTTCTTTGTTTTACCTACTCCATGTAGATGGTTTATATAAGAGCTAGGATATTTTATACTTAGGTAAGCGATTTGCCTACAATCTATATATTTAGGCAAGTTAAATTACAATGTTAACCAACAGTAGTAATAAGAATTCCTAAGTAAAATAGATGAGAACTCTTTGCCTAGACAAACCTAACATAGGCTTTAAGGCATTACTAACCAACCTATGTAATGTTTTTTTCTTTATGAATATATGATATATCTATCTATCTGTCTATGATTGTTCTTCTTTTTTCTTTAAATCAGATAGTAAATGTTTCTCTCCGTCTGTTCTGAAGTAGCAAGGAAAAGGGAAAGCTCAATTTAATTTGAAACAGGCAAATACATGTTTTTGGCGTCGGCTTCTATTAGAACTCTAGATTTTTGATGATGAGGGTGCATTTGGTAGAAAGTGAGCCCAAGAGTGCACGTAGCATGTTGTTGACACCGCAGCAAACTCTTTTCTATTTTTGAAGAAATGTGTCTGTAGAGATGGTCCTAAGAAAAGATGGACCGACTGAAAGATGACATGAGTGAGGAGATGAGATGACGACTAAGAAGGAATGGAAGAGAAAACCTGCATTGCCGACCCCATCTGAGTAATCTCCTGAATGGTGATGCATCCGTTCATTTCGTTCACATTTCCATAGAATTCCAGTCCACAGAAACGCAAGGGCGTTCAGATCCTTACAATCGTGTTGGTACATTGTGAAGGATTCGTTCAATTAAATGTTTTATTTCGTTTGAGTTTTTATTGGCAGTAACTACGCCGTAAAGTTGTTCCTACAGGAAAGCTCTTAAATTAATTGTCGTCGCTTGCTTTCTACAATACAGTAAAAAAATATTTATAAACACGTGTTACTTTTTATGGGTTTGTGAGAACATGTAACGGCGGAAAAAATCGTTAATTTCACAATATAGAAAAGAAAATAAATCATTGTAATAAGTTGTTATTATAAGAACTGTTTTGTTAAGCGAAATTTTAATTCAATTTAATATTGTGCGTCGGTTGTAATGGATAAACTGTTGTTTCTAGCTAGTTTAATGAGATCTTTTGTAAACAGTTTTAACATTAAATGTAATATTTCAGTTCATTTTACATTATTAATAAAATCTAGATTATTTAAGCGTTAATATTTTGTGACAACAAAAAACCAAAATATAATGCAATATTTTAATGATATTCATTTGGAACAGTTCCAGTATATTCAATTGACTACAACGCCATTATTTATACCTATTGAGCCGAAACGAAATCGGTGCGCTATTCAAAACCGCATAAGGGGAAATTTCAACTATAATTCAGGATATAAAAGTCAAATTGTCCGGAAGAATATGTGCATATATTAAACCGAGGGATAAAGACGGCTAAGCCAGAATTTTAATAACAAAAGAATAAATATGGTTCTTTACTTCTCTAAGCCCCATTTCACAATACACATTGCATTTTATGTATATTTTCAAAAACCTAAATACTTACCTATTAAATACTTTTTTTATATTAAATAAATTCTTTATTGATAAAGAAAATTACAATCAAATAATAGAAATAAATTAGAACTAGTATTTACAATTGAAACAATTGAGCTAACTGCAGATTGTTGCAAAGAATCTACAGATAGCTCAACATTCTTTGTTCACATCGTAACATATCAACATAAAGTAGGCGAAAATTTAAGCCCATGAAATTTATAAGTAGACTTTATGTCAAAAGCTTACATTATAAAATCTATAAAATACGCACGTCCAAGCATTTTAAAATTCATAACATCAGAAGTGGCATACTTTTACCCAGAGCTAGTGAACCCAGCCCTACAATGATAGCAAATGTATCGAAATACCCGCAAACCGCAGGGTTAGTGATTACGGGCACCTGCCACGAGAGGCCGCTCGTTAACTCGAGTGCTGGGCTAGGTACTACGGAATTAACTGTGGCTTGACAGGCCTACCCGGCTCAAGTGGCCAGTTAAGGCACACTTTCCTAAAGGGCTACAGAATGCTGGGTTGGATACAGTCAGTAAAGTCAAGCTAGATAGTTTTACTAGACTAAACTAAAATAGGTATTGTTTGTAATATAAAACTAGTTTCCATCTGTACTTTCGCACTTGGGAGTCGGGATAAAGCAGCCTATATTCTGTCCTGGGATACTATTTATATACACTTGCGAGCCTTAAACTGGAATCGCTTCAAGGGTTGTTCAAGACTAATTTTTACAATTTCTTTGCAGTGAACTATGAGTTAAGTTATGTTTTCCCTTACGCAGGATTTATTGGCGACGATAAATTTTGATTTAATGCACGATAATGTCCGCTGCCACACCGCAGCAGTGACTAGACAGTACCGACAGACGTCTTCCATGTCGGCATTCCCACACTAGACTGGCCAGCCCTTATTCCTGACTTGAACCCAATCTGGCATATGTGGGACGAGCTAAAACAGCGGATACGAGGAAGAAATCCAGCTCATCCAGCTGCGGCGCCGATAGAAGCCGATAGATGCAATTTCGACCTATTGCAATAATTCCCAAAATTTAGGTAGCCAATTTAATTAATTTTAAATCTTCTTGATATCACTTGAAAGGTAACAAAATTACCTTTCAAATGATATACCACAATCTATAGTTCATTGTACATAAATTGTAAAAAAAAAGTTTTGATCAACTCGCGATGAAAGCGATTCCATTTTAAAGCTCGCAAGTGTCGATAGAGGTTTATTTGGTTCACAAATAGACAGCAAAAAATAGAATCATAATCGAAAGTAATCATTTATTGCTTGAAATACATGTAAATATGGTACACAGTTGTTAATTATGTCGTCTCAAGAATCAATGTATTTTCTACCGGCGTGGTGTGCAATTTCTGGTTTACAAATGTCACATATTATGTAATTAAAAATGCTCAATCAAACATAGACAAGTAGATAGGTATATAAAAAACTAGAATTAAAACTTATGAGTAGCAACAAATAATAATAATTGCTTATATTCTAAAAGTTATGCACATTATGCACACTAACCTAACTTACTCGTGACAGGTATGTGTGCCAGTGCTGCCGAGGTCAGCCGAAATGGATCAGTCTCAGCTTTATGCTGTTTTGCACCGGGGTACAAAACAGCGCTGGTCTTCAGTCTATTTATTTCCTTGATAAATTTCATTAATATAAGTTCGGATTTTTTAAATTACTATGGATAGATGGTACAATAAAATCTCAGTTAGACCATAGCTATGTTATATTTAAAGAAGCCGAATTAACAGTGGAATGCACAATATAATAATTTGTCTTCCACGTTAACTCCTTTTATTAAACCTTCCACGTGAATACTTTTTTACTAAAACTCAACATTATTTCTTACCAATTTGAACTTCGATAAGCTAAGGGAATTGCTTTCGTTTGAATAAATCTCAAGACTAAGGCTGCGTTTCCACCAGAGATGTGCTAGGTAGCTGAGCGAGGCGAGGATGTTACGAGGCTGTGTAATGACGTGAGTGTTTCTACTAGAGATGTGAGAGCAAGCTGACCGGTGCGGGGATGTGTAGCGGGCTGGTTTCAGATAAGCGATCAAGGCTAGGGTATGGCCACCGTCTAGTGACTGCTATTCTTTCACCCTCACCCGTCCCTAGGACACATACCTACGCAACACATCCCTCGCAACACATCTTTCCCTTGTTTTGTATGTACAAAAACCTCGCTCCGTGGAGCCGTTTCCACCAGAGCTGAGTTGAGCGCGGCTAGGTAAATGTAGTGATTCTATTGGTTGTTAAAAACACATTCCTCGCTACGCATCTCTGGTGGAAACGCAGCCTTATCGTAGGTACTTTTAATTTGACTGTGCTGTTGGCATATAAAAGTACAAAACTTTTAAACTTGTACCAAGAATGCAAAAGAAATAAGAATTAGATGGTGCAAAATCGTAATATGAAAAAGTTTGAGTTATAATTTAATTTTTTCCCTTCGTTCAATGAATTTATTTACCAGAGGGAGCCGGGATGAATAAAGTTGAAATATTTGCTTCAGAAATGTAAGCCATTTTGTTCTTCTCAAGTACCTATTTGTTCGGCTTTTGTGGACGCGAATCTTTAGATAATCAAGTTAGCTACAAACGTACCTTTTTATTTAAATAAATATAAACTTCTCTCTATATTTTCTGGCACCTCGTAGAGAAAACTGGCAATCCTCAGAATTGAATGAGTTTCGGAGCTTCAGATCAAGAACAAGATGAACTGAGTGGAACTGAGACGTTACATTTTTCAATGGGATTTGGTACAGTGTACCTCTATCTTGCATACATGTGTGTATGACATGAAATCCCATACGAAACTTGGACGTCCCGAAGAGGAAAAGATACTATTAAGTAACCATCACAACTAGAAAAAGACAATTAAAAAATTTAACTGAATTAAATATAATAACAGTCGTAAAGTTTAGTTTGTCTCGGTCTTATCATGATAATATTCAAATTGAAATAAATTTATTCACAAAGAAAATTATACTAGTATTTACAATTGAAACAATTGAGCTAACTGCCGACTGTTGCAAACAGTCTACAGATAGCTCAACTGATCCATATCAACACCAGTCGGATGCGTCCCCAAGACGCTGGCTGCATTGCCACGCTGTATGGCAATGCTGATACGCTGTGCCAGATATTCAAACCGAATAGTCTCGGATCAACCTTTCTAACATTTTACCTATTCTTAATAAACCCATTATGTTTTTATGATTCTGTTTATTGATAGGTAATTTAATTTAAGTTTCCTTTCATCCTATATCAGCCTCGATCGGAAATCGTTTGGGACAAGTACCGTACTAAAGAGCCCTATTAGGATCTCTGGTGCTCGAGTCATAGAATAACTATACAGCCCAAGTTTCGGCTCATAGGCTGACTTTATGAGCTTAGACACAGTGTGTAGATATCAAAGGACACCAATTAATTATAAGGTCGATGTAATATAGTTCCAGATATTATATGACAGTTACTAGATAATCGTTAGCTATTATTATGTAGGCATTGTGAGTAAGGATACAAAATGGCGGAGCATCATTAACTATTCCTCTTGATCTTCATACTTCCTTTGATGCTAGGATAATCACAAGTTCAATTATTGATAGCTTTCGACATAAATCGACAGCCATATAAGTACTTTTAGGAATCGTTGTAGACCGACACTGATGTCGATTCTGTTGTTTTAGGATTCCTAACTTAAATTTTATGATTTCTAAATTTTCTAAGTTCAAAATTTTCTAAAAAGACCTAAAATTAGGGTATTCTCTGTACAGATCCTAAAAATACCACAAAATCCATATATCACTTTTTTCAAAAGAATCTGCCCGATTCTCTAGAATAATTTTAGGATTTTTTTATTTTTATTTTAATAGGATTTTAACTATTGTAATTGAGTTGAGTTGTTTTAGACCTGTCAACCTAATTTTAAACATGACAGTCTAATTTTTGAAACATAGAATAGCTTTCGTCTATTTGAAATTCCTAAATCCTAATTTTAACACAACAGAATCGACACCAGTATCTAATGAGTAACCAGTAAAGACGGCCGGACTTCGTTATTTTATAACAGCTGAGAGTTTGTCTGCGTATGGTAGTAACGATCAGCTTATGAAGTTATGAAGTTAAAGTCATCGTGGCGTTACATTGTAGTTCTATAAAAGACATTCTTATAACATCAAGAGCGAATATTGCAAACAAAAACATTATTGTAGTGTAGATAACAGAATAAAGAAAAAGGGACATACATAAGAAAGCAAACAGATTGTTTGATACATTTTTAAAGAGAACCTTACAAACGTCGTCAAACAAAAATCCAGCGGGAATTTTGAACTCACTGGAGTTCAAAATTCCCATACAATTTAAAGTCCTTAAGCGTCTACAGGGTTTGTGTGGTAAAAGTAAAAAATAAATCCAAGGCTTTGAAAACAAAGGCTAAATTTTGAAACCCAGTTTAAAAAACAGTAGGAAAACGAGTAAAAACGCAGTCTAGCATAGCGTAAGTTACTGCCGGCAAGTGGCTGGCTTTACATAAATTAGCCACTCGTAGATACTCGTGCAGGGCGAGTGTAGGCTGTAATACAGTAAGAGTGTTGCACAAGTTAAGTGGGTAGGGTATTCATGGAGTGAACACTGAAAATTTCACTTCTGAAATCAGCTCAGCAGAATCATGAGCTGTTTACTAATTGGGTTGGGCATGGGCATAGAGATGCCGACGATTTTATTTATTAGAAATTTCAGTAGGTTGGGATATTTTTAGCCCAAGGTAGAAGAGAGGACTTAATTATAAGAAGTAAATTCACAAAGAAAATAACAATCAAATAATAGAAATAAATTAGAACTTGTATTTACAATTGAGCTAAATGCAGACTGTTGCAAACAGGTAGCTCAACACATCCATATCAATACCAATCGGAAGCGTCCCCAAGACGCTGGCTGCATTGCCCCGCTGTATGGCAATGCTGATGCTCTGCGCCAGATACTCACCAGCTCTCGGGTCACGCGTCGCTTCGACTAGACGCTCAGATATTTAAAAAACACCCGGAAAATTGCAAATTTGTCACAAAAAAAAGTTTCACGAAAACACAAAAGAGTCCTTCATTAATAATCTTCAACATATTCGACGCGTAAAGATAATTCGCATTATCTCAACTCAAGAATAATTTACGATTGTTGAATCCCCGGGCGTTGTATTTATAACTCTCTTTACGCTCCTTGCGAAGATTTACGGTATGTCTGTGCGAGGCGGTTATATTCATGTCAAAAGTAATACAATGGATCACACCAGAGATAGAAAGTTGGTGAAATTGTATGGGGGTAAAAGTTATTGCACGTTACGAAATCATTTCATCTTCGAGATTCATGAGAAATGTTGAACATTGAAAACTGAGTACATGTTGCAATATTTTTCATACTACATTTATATTTAATTTATATTTTAAAGTAACTCACGCAGGCCTCATTTTAACCGACGAAAAACGGAGGAGGTTCTCTATCGACGCGTATTTTTTTTATGTATAACCACGCATAGTCCGATTTCGATAATTCTTTTTTTATTGGAAAGGGTATATCCCCATTTAAATTTAAACTAACCCTAAGGGTAGGAAAACAGGGGATGATTGATTGTTCACTCACTGATTGTAATATTTGACCAAGCATAACTTTTTACAGAGTAGTCCGATTTTGATAATGTTTATTTATTGGATAGGGTTACCTCGATGTGTCATCAAACTAAATAAGACTCGAATTTTAACTTTATGTCGCCACTAGAAGAGTTTGATGTCGGTTTATCGTTTTTTAAAACACGCCAACTTATACTTACCATTTTATTGCAAAAGGCGATATTTCAGTGTGAAAACTTAACAGGACCAGTTTACCATTTTCAAAGTAAGACAACTTTGCCAATTCTTCTATATTTCTCTTACTTTGTTTTTGTTACACTCAAAGCTCATAAACATGTAAGGTACGAAGAACAGCGCACTCTCGAAACCTTTGTATTGATTTTGTACCTCCTGAGCGGCAATCTTATTTCACTTCTACCAACACAATCTTCAAGACTTTGGAAGCTTCTCTCGATACTATGGAAATCAATTCCACGTAACTCGTAGCTCGATACGTATTCGTATCAAGCATAGTTTCCACGAATATTTTACAAAGTTTCTTATCTCGTGAGACTATTAACAGAAAATATGTTATTCTGTCGGGAAGAACGCGATTTCCTTCACAATAAAATGGGTAAATGAAATATTTACGACAACAAATATTATTAACAACACCAATGAGAATACGTATTCCCGTAAGAAATTACTTCAGTCACGAAAACGTAGAGTTATCAATACCAACGTGGAGTTTGCATATTTGGTGAAAGAAATAAAATGTATATTTATTTGTAAAACTGATTGAAGGATTTTATAGAGGCACCGAAAATGCTCACTAAATACCACCGCACATTTAAAGCAGCCGTAGAAAATTTGCACACTTTTATTTGACTACATTTATTACATTTATTTCTAGTAGAAATAAATGTCCATAATAAGTTAAAAGGGTAGGTAAATTACGAAAAACATTCGCTAAACTCATTTCCCGAAATGGTGTGCAAATGCCGGTACAAAGTACCAAAGTAAATGTCGCATAAAAATTGCTCAAGTTTGATAAATTCGAAGGACTGCCCACCTAAATAAAAAAGAGGAATGGTCCCAGCCTCGGGGTGAAAATGTAGAAAATGCTTGGAAAAGGAACATTTGTCTAAGTCCACGATCGTAAGTAAATCGCAATTTATAAAGTAACTTTTACCAACTCGCTAAAAAGTATGCACGCTTTCGTGGTTATAAATGATTGAAAACACTTTATGGTGAAACGAATGAGATCGAAAAATAAGTTTTCTATACTAATATTATAAAGAGGAAAAATTTGATTGTTTGTTTGTCTGTATTGAAATAGGCTCCGAAACTTCTGGACCGATTTGAAAAATTCTTTTACCATAAGAAGCCCACATTATTCCTGAAAATGTTTGATTCCTACGGGAAAACGGGTAATAGGACAACAGGTAGTAAGAATGCAGCTACATAGTTTAATAATATTTATGAAAAAATTCTAAATAATCTTTAGACGTAAAAACTTTTCATCGGTATTATATCTGCATTGGATATTTTCCGGCTTACCTACCGTACTCTACTACTATCCAAAATATATGAGAAAGCAATTTAAACTTATACTTAGCTCCTATCTTATCCTACCCTTCCTCCCAATATTATAAAGCCAAAACTTTGTGAACTTTATATGTATGTATGTGTATACAACGCTTAAACTACTCTAACGGCTCGGGCAGAAATTGTGCATGTAGATTTATGATTTTTATTCTGAAAAAACACTCGGGATAAAATTATCTATGACACAAAAAAAAACTAAACGAAAATGGGTTCATCCGTTTGGGAGCTAGGATACCACAGACAGATACACAGATACACAGATACACAGACGACACGTCAAACTTATAACACCCCTCTCTTTTAGCGTGGGGGGATAAAAAAACCTATATCTTTAGGATATTTTTTTCACCCCGAAAACAAGGAGTATTTTTGGTTGCCGGTTCGCCCATTTTATAAAAAAAAACCTTTTGTATCAATGTTATTGATAGTGTTTTGAGATTTGATTGATAAAAATCTGTCCATCAAAAGCTTTGATAGTTCAAAGTAAATTCGTTCTCGGGAGATTACGAATTTGTTAAACTTGCTAGATAACTAGCAAATTTTTGTGTTAACTAATGTGTTAAAGAATGTGTGCTTTAAAAACTGGTATACCACCTTATTCAAATGAAGTAGAGTAGAATATATAGAATATAGAATAATACGAGAGATGAATATCAGGCCCACAATGCCATACTTCATTAGTATGACACAATCTCTGAATCTCTCCCGTAATTACCGAACCTCACCTAAGCCACCTCTGCTCACAGACTTGAGAAATAGCAGGTTCACTTTGATTTTAAGCAAATCAACTTACTTTTTAGGTGGATGGTTACATTTTCTCAATATTCTCAAATAGCGTAGATACTAACTTTAATTAATGCATGACCATCGGACAGTAGGTTTTTGTTTATACATATAGGTAAGCTAGTTGAAAACCACTTTTGTACTTGGAGATTTTGAAAAAGCTATTTGATGGATGAGAACGAATTTTTACAAAACTTTTTACAAAATGTAAAATCATTTTGGCTGCAGAATTCAAAAATCACAAAAACGAATAAAACCGTGATTGTTGTTCACTTTAGACGTATTCGACAGGGAGATTCGCCGTTCACGCCTGTAGCCTGTAGCACATATCCGCTGCGAAACCATAGAAGTGGATTCGCAGTAATTTCGCCATGTCTTGTCCGTATGTAGGAGTACTAGCGAAGCTGCCTGTTCTAACGCATAGATTTGACAATAATTCTATAGCTTTCCCCGCGCGATTTCGTCAATCTGCTCCGACGTCAGCCACACGGCCGCTATTTTTTTGGGGTGCCGCGTTGTTTTCACATGTGTTTGTGGTTGTCGATTAAAATAAAAAGCGGAACTACATTTTCGTGCACCCAAATTCTACGAGTTTTACGCCTTTTCAAAGTTAAAGTCCACAATACTACTTGCTTCCTCCTCTGACTCTGATAAGGACGATTGCCTCGACTCAACTGACTCGTCTGACGTTCTGACGCCCAGTTCCGCTACTCAAACTACACTTAATCGCAGCGGAATCCATCCAGCGGTTTTGCTACTCGTATTCCGCAGCGGAAGCATGCTACGGGCGTCATTGGTGTCTATTCGGCTGTCGTCAAAACTAAACCAAAGTAATTTGACAGCACGAAAAGATGCCATCCTTTTTATTTCGATCGATAAGAGAGGGACCACAATATTTTTAGTGCTGCCAACCAAGATAAGTTTAGTTTTGACGACAACCGAATAGGTACCATTAGCTGCATTTTGATTTCGAATAAAAACAAAAGAAAATGAACCTGCGAAATAGTCGTGAATACATTATGAACTGACCGGCTGGCCGTTTTGCTAAAGGTGATATCAGACGGGTCACTCGAATGATTGCTTCGTTTTTCTTTCATTCCATGTTCACACGGCTTAGCTGGAATGACTTAGAAAAGAACATTCACCTCCTCTTTTCATTCAAGATGTCGTCAAATAAAGTCGTGTCGACCTGACGTTCGTCTGCTACAGGACTCGAGACAAAATGGCCGAATGCGAGTGAACATTTGTTCATTTTTCGTTCATTCGAAGTGGGAGTGAAAGATGCGAATGAAATTATCTAACATAGTCGGATCGGTAGATTAATGAATTCATTTGGCACTATAGTTTCATTTTGTGTTGAAACGTTTCATTTCGAGTGAAAGATGCCGATTGAAAAACGAAAATTAACTAAAAATGAACCGTCTGATATCGCCTTTAGTATTTTCGTAGGCTCGCATCGAACCTCGAAAAAATCTGTCACATAAAATTCTGACGATTGATCAAACGGTCAAAACAGCACTGTGAGTGTTCCACAAACGAAGGGATGTTTGAAATGTTAATTGCCTCCGCAGATAATAACGGTCCACTTGATATTCAGGCCTCCGTTGATTTATTTAAATAGTTTAATCTTGTGTAAAACGAGGGTTTATTCGCAATTAATTATTGTGATTCGACGTAAACAATGGCAGTTAATGCTTACAATTGGCTGTGATTAGGAAGACAATAGGTGTTAGATGAGCATTATGACACTTCATTATTCCATACAAACACGTAACGGGCGTGACGTGACGTGACGTGACGCAACGCCCTTCTAGACGTCATGCTCGTGGCCTGTCGTGTTTATTCTTTTACTAGCTGTACCCGCGACTTCGTTCGCGATTGCCATACCTGCCGTCTAATTAAGTTCACATTTACCTAACTACAGTTTCTCTCATATTATGAAACGCCGTGCAAAAAAACTTCGATGCGCAGAATTGGACCTGTTACACTTTTAATAGGTAGAAGTATCTATACTTGGGTACCTAGTTAAATTGTGTATAAATCTACTATAAATCTACGGGGATAGCATGTTGTCATCTACAATCCCATTCAGCTGGGGCCCTATTCTGCTAAACTAATCGCTTCACTATGACAGTGGTATCATCCACATATTCCACCTTAAATGAAAGAAATTATGATGAATGCAGATGGAGAGACGCGCGTCAAAGTGTCAAGTTTGAAACTATTAATTTATCTCGCACGCACTACCGGAGTTTTATTAATCTTAGGATTCTACGTACTTATTCTTTAGATTCCATTGTCATAGTGAAGCAACTGTATTGCAAAATTGGGGTCCTGATCCATTTGACTGGACCACCACAATTTTTTTTCGTTAGTAGGTTGATTGTGACTTGATTGTGTATCATAGTAAAAAATATTTTTCTGTTGTCCAGTTAGTTTAATTGGACCACTTACTCCAACCAAACTTCGGTGGTATAGTTGACCAGCTATACCACCAAATATCATGTTAATGAAGATCGCATGGACCATTTGTACATTTTACTTTGCCTGAAATAGGCAGGCATTGGGTAGTAGGTAGGAACCTAACTAAAGGTTGCGTCTTGGAAAATAAATAGATAGGATCATACCACCCTTTATCTACTGATTTTTTCTTTAATATATGTACAGATTTTTTCATCAATCAACTGATTTTCTACACGACTTCCTACTGATTTAGTCAAATTCGATCTTGCAACACGTTTATAACAAAAAAGAAAGCATGAAATCGGACGACGACGCATTAATGAATTACAACTATGTACACATTTTGTTTTTTATCCCCTCTCCCAAGGGAACCGCGCCTAATGAAATCCCAGATAAAATGTATCCTATGTTCTTCCTCGTAGTATGAGCTCAAATAATGCCAAGTTTCATTTGAATTCATTTAGTAACATATTTTTACTTTCATCCACTCTCCCAAGGGAATCGTATTGATTCGAGGACAGTCTAAATAGTATTGTTCATTTGAATTAATTCTGTAGGTACTTTGGGCGTGATGCGCGGCCAATGAATTTGACTATCATTCCCTCTCCCAAGGGAACCTTACTAAATTCCGGGATAAAATGTATCTTTCTTCGTAGTATGAACTCAAATTCAGTCGTTCCGTCGTGATGCGCAGTTAAGGAATTCTACTTTCATCTTCTCTCCCAGAGGAACCTTACTGCATTCCGGGATAAAATGTATTCCATGTCCTTTCTTGGAATATGAACTCAAATCGTGCCAAGTTTCATTCCGACTCATATAGTAGTTCCGTCGTGATGAGCGGTTAAATAATTTTACTTTCATCCCCTCTCTCAGGGGACCCTACTGAATTCCGGGATAAAATGTATCTTTTCTCGTTATATGAACACAAATCGTGCTAACTTCCATTCGAATTCATTCAGTAGTTCCGTCGCGATGAGCGGTTAAATAATTTTACTTACATCCTCTCTCTTAGGGGAACCTTACTGAATTCCGGGAAAAAATTTATCCTGTGTCTTTTCTTGTAGTATGAACTCAAAACGTGCCAGGTTTCATTCCAACTCATTCAGCAGTTTCGGCGTGATGCGCGGTTAAGGAATTTTACTTTTACCCCCTCTCCTAGGGTAACTTTACTAAATTCCGGGATAAAATGTATCATTCCTCGTAGTATTAACTCTAATCGTGCCGGCTTCCATTCTAATTCATTCAGTAGTTCCGTCGTGG